>OX335641.1:452500-10452500 GCA_946894095.1 Incurvaria masculella
CACTGAGGTCGAAATAATAATAAGAACATTGAAATGTTTCTATATTTATAAAGAGATGCTTGTCCTGCATTGTACAGTTCGTGGTGTAGGGGCTTGAGGACTCGCCTTTCATGCGAGAGGTTATGAGTTCAAATCCTCGCCCCGATCATGCATCACTTTCCATGATTCACACATCCCATGATTCAGAACACATGCAAAACTGTAGGTCCCCTTCCGCTACTAGGTGGTAGGGTTAAGACCGCCCGGGTTGGTACCACCGCATTGGATGAAACTATGGTTTAGGCGGCAATGAAAACTTGTCCGTGTTTTCCGTTCAGTTCAGTATATCCATGCTTATAAAGGGAAGGTCCTTGCATAGCACTTAATTCTTTCGGCAAGGTGGTTTATTGGGCTAATATCATCGGTAGTCGAGTGGTATTAGCCATCCATGTCAGTTTGCATACAAAAAAGTTACCCGTAGGATAAACGGAGATTGAGAATGGTTGCTGAGATGAATTAAAATGTTGTACATATACTTGTAACTAAACCTAACCTAACCTAACTTGGAAAGCCTAATGAAACAATTCTAAGTTTCTACTTTTGTACCTATGATAGTGTGATTCTGTGTTCCATCGCAGGTAAGCACAGATAGAAAATAAATTGAAGAAGAAAAAAATTCAGCAGTTGATGGCACTTCAGTCCACCATGACCCAGATGGTTGAGGACGTACTTAAGCATACATCGACCATAATCTTAGGCTAGAACAACAGACGGCGCTTGCGCACAGATACACAAATAAAACTGTCGAAATACTTGCTTGCCAAACGACTTGTAACAAAACATGGGTTAGGACAGTGAGATCGAGAATCTTCCTATTCGATTTGTAGACTTATGACATAGTATTATAAGTATAATATTGCACTCGAGGTAAAAAACACACACGTAAAAAATCCTAGTCTTATTTATTATAGATAATTCAAATGTTCTCGTTTCTAGTATATAACAAAAGGGAAATAATGGATTAAGGAATTAGGATTAGGTTAATTTTAATGCTTTATATCACTTGATTTTATACACACACCCAAATACATTCCGTAATGTGTCAATAATATTTTATAAATTATTGAACCGATTTTTCAGAAGTTTTCAGGCTGAATTGTCATAATGTGTTATGGACGTGGACATGGATGGCACATACTACGCCTACTCTCATGCTATTAATGTATTAGCCCAACGAATGACCTGGAAAATGTGTAGGTGCCATTCTAGGACCTTTCTATTGATATTTTGAAACACTTTCCAATGTCGCAACAGACAGTCGTAAACAGGTTTCTGCGAGTGCACCCACAGAGTTAGCAATGCACTCATGCTTGGGATTTAAGGTGGTTAGCAAGCCAGACTGCATGAAAACGAGGAAAGGAGTCAAATCCTCGTGAGGCAAATTTAACAGAATAAGTATTGCAGATATTGAGCTTGATATTAATGTTCCTGTGAAATATCCGGTAACTAGAATACTTTAATGGTATAGAGATTCGAGTGGTATAGATTGAAGGCCTTTGTAATGCAGAAAAACCGGCCAAGTACGAGTCGGAGTCGTACGCATCTTTTTTACAAAAAAAAACACGTTTTCATTATTGTCTGTTTGTTATTACAGCGGGAAAATAAATATACACTCTGTGAAAAATTCAGCTGCATGCCTATTACGGTTCTTGAGATACAGTCCTGTGACAGAAGGACGGACGGACGGACAGAGGAGGCTTAGTAATAGGGTTCCGTTAATACCCTGTGGGTACGGAACCCTAAAAAGTAAGCAGTCAATAACTTCACTGTGACCCCAACAAAAACACCGCCTTTCATTGGGACCAATCCTCTGACTGTCCCCAAAGCAGCTCGGGTGCGTTTGCGCAAACGCGGAGTGTTACAAAAATAAAACAAAACGAGCGAAGTGCGTGCGTGCGCGTGGCGGCGGGGTCGTGGGGAGGGGAGGGGAGGGAGCGGGCAAGACTAGGAGCTGCGCGCGCATTGTATGCTAAGTAATGTGTGAGAGAGCGTGTCCCCCGTCGCAGGTGATGACACGCGATTGGCTTACATGCAGACCGCAGGGAAGGCATCACTGTCAGTCAAGCCAGCCTCGGTAGGTCTGTGATGCGACGATGGTTAAATGTTCGATCATCGACGTCGGGGTCTAGATGGGAGACTGTTCAACCGTTAAGACTAAACTTGGTTCGGATTCCATGTAAAACTGTAGGTCTCCTTCCTCGGTACGGTTAATCCTGCCCAGGTTGGTACCATGGCTTTGAATGGAATGGTCGAAGCGACATTGAAAGTTGGCCATATGTTTGGTGGCATGTAGCTGTGCAATATAAGGAAGATCCTGGCATGGCGCCTAGTTGCCGTGTATTGTTTTGGGCTAATATCTTGATAGTAGCAGGTATGGTGTTAGTTATTATGTCGACCGACCTTGTCCAGTTACTCAAAAAAGTTAAGCCGATTTACGGGTTAATCTGAGTCTTTGATAGTGAGAACTAAACAAGCGAATTTCAGGAAAATCCGTAAAGTTAATAAAAAATAGTTAAGCGCGGCATATGGCATAAACCAGGACTTTTTAGGGGGGTTGCGAAATCCGTGCAGGCCAATCAGTTCTTCTTCAATACTCGAGATATGATTGATATACACTTTGGTGCATGTATGTGCATGTGTTTGATGGAGTTATATTAAGCTGAATTCACAAATTTAATCCACCCGAAAATCGGATTCAGATGACGTATTTTAAAACATGCCGCAGTTATCATAAATGGTTACAAAATACTAAAATTGTCTATATCTTTATTATTTTTACATATTCTATCTATTAATTTAATAAAATTTTTTATCAACTTGTTTAAGAGTTAATGATTGTTTAGATTATAATTGAATTTAACCAAATGAAACTTTGAGGTATTCTAATTTTATTCGCCGTAGCGTCATAACCTCTATATTCATGCGTTGGTATGAAATTTATTATGATCTAAAATAGTCAATAACACGTTTTCGTGCGAAAGATAATAGCAAAACTTTAGCTTTTCGGGGTGAAAAATCACTATAGACATCGAGCCATGTAAGCTTGCCCTTGCAGAGTGCGTTCGAAAACAATCGTCACATCTCCGCTTCTGTCGGTGGCTTCTTATTATTTTATGCTGATTCACGTCAAGAGGCTTTCGAGAATATGACGCCCTTGGCTAACAAACGGGTCTGATTTAATCTTATACCACACTAGAGACAGATGGGATTGATGACACATGCGGGGGGCAACTACACGGCAAGTCCGAGAGAAAGGATCTGTCGTAAATACATGAAAAAAGCCAGCTCAATTTCTCCAGTGAGATACGATTCCTAATACTACAACCACCGTTTGATATATAAGCCCAACACACCACATTCCCAAAGAAAAGAGGTGTATGCTATGCCAGGCTGATCCCTTTATAAACACGGCTGCTTCGATCATCTTTAGAATGCGACGCGATCGTTGAGCGGGCGAACTCACGTCCAACGAGAAGCACCACGTCACGCCGATGCGTCGGTAGGGAACCTATCTACCCCGGTACCAGAAGAAGTGGCCCTCGCACAACCGCCGACACTCCACGCGTAGTATTTCGCGTAGTATTCACGCCTACACGGCAGGCACTACCGAGGTAAGGAGTTAACGCGTGGCACTACTTATATGAACATGGCTCCGAAATAGGACAGTTAAGTTTACGCCACGGACTTGAGTAAAAAAAATTAATGCATATCGTTCCCAAAACCGGGCTGGAATTGTACAAGACTGCTTAGCTAGGATGAAATTATTTTATATTAAAAATATGACAAATGCACATAAATGTCGATGTGAAGATATCGGTTGTATTTGAGCTGGCTTATAAAACGACGAAAAGAACAAGAAATAAGAATTTTGACGTAATCGCTTAACGTAAAATGACTTCTATCTGTAAATAATGTAAGCTGCTCCACTTCGTAGAAATACGTAATTGGAACCAAATCTGCCAAGTGTCACTTAAATGTCAACTATAAAAATTCCAAAAACTACGTAAATTTTAAATAGATTTGGTAAAATTGAAATATGAGTTGATAATGATTTAGATAGAACTTGTTTACATAGTTTTGTTCAAACAACAATTTAAGTACTATCGTGAGTTAATAATTAAGTTTATTGTAACACTTTTATACTACTAGAGAGAAGATTGGTTATTTATTCTAAAATGGTTTATTTAATAGGGCCCGCTGGGACCGCATCGGTTGCCACTGCGTGGCGAGTACCAAAGCAATATGTTGAGGTCACAGGACATACTGAATGAATCGTTACATATCGGCGTCAAGGGAAATAACTTCTCCCTTTGCATATGACATTGGGACCGCTGTATGATAAGCGGCTAAATAGAATGACTACATATTCCATAACTATAGGTTTAAGCATGATTTATTTTGTTTGATAATTTGTTTGTGTGACTGTTTAAATCCAAAATAAATGAAAAAAAAAACACATATCATGCACAGATAACATAAGGCGTGAAAATAATACCTCGGTTATTTCAATGTTTTCAACCAATTGAACGTCTACTCACTACTCTCTTTGTATCGTAATGACGATACTATATTAATGACATTTAATAAACCAGAAAATATTGTAACAATACAAAACTACTCACTTATTATCTATGTGTAGGATCTTCATGTCCATTGTGTGTATTGTGGTAAAGACGTTAGTAGCGCCGTGTACAACGCACTCCCGCGTCTCCGGCATGGCGAGCGGCGTGCAGGCCGCCAGGAACACCGGCTCGTTGCGGCTGCAGAGCGGCAGGTACGAGACGAAGTGGCCCCGCACCAGCACCACCTGTCGGTGAGAGGAGTTATTAGTGGCGCCGTGTACAACGCACTCCCGCGTCTCCGGAATGGCGAGCGGCGTGCAGGCCGCCAGGAACACCGGCTCGTTGCGGCTGCGGAGCGGCAGGTACGAGACGAAGTGGCCCCGCACCAGCACCACCTGTCGGTGAGAGGAGTTATCAGTGGCGCCGTGTACAACGCACTCCCGCGTCTCCGGAATGGCGAGCGGCGTGCAGGCCGCCAGGAACACCGGCTCGTTGCGGCTGCAGAGCGGCAGGTACGAGACGAAGTGGCCCCGCACCAGCACCACCTGTCGGTGAGAGGAGTTATTAGTTGCTCCGTGTACAACGCACTCCCGCGTCTCCAGCATGGCGAGCGGCGTGCAGGCCGCCAGGAACACCGGCTCGTTGCGGCTGCAGAGCGGCAGGTACGAGACGAAGTGGCCCCGCACCAGCACCACCTGTCGGTGAGAGGAGTTATTAGTGGCGCCGTGTACAACGCACTCCCGCGTCTCCGGAATGGCGAGCGGCGTGCAGGCCGCCAGGAACACCGGCTCGTTGCGGCTGCGGAGCGGCAGGTACGAGACGAAGTGGCCCCGCACCAGCACCACCTGTCGGTGAGAGGAGTTATCAGTGGCGCCGTGTACAACGCACTCCCGCGTCTCCGGAATGGCGAGCGGCGTGCAGGCCGCCAGGAACACCGGCTCGTTGCGGCTGCAGAGCGGCAGGTACGAGACGAAGTGGCCCCGCACCAGCACCACCTGTCGGTGAGAGGAGTTATTAGTGGCGCCGTGTACAACGCACTCCCGCGTCTCCGGAATGGCGAGCGGCGTGCAGGCCGCCAGGAACACCGGCTCGTTGCGGCTGCAGAGCGGCAGGTACGAGACGAAGTGGCCCCGCACCAGCACCACCTGTCGGTGAGAGGAGTTATCAGTGGCGCCGTGTACAACGCACTCCCGCGTCTCCGGAATGGCGAGCGGCGTGCAGGCCGCCAGGAACACCGGCTCGTTGCGGCTGCAGAGCGGCAGGTACGAGACGAAGTGGCCCCGCACCAGCACCACCTGTCGGTGAGAGGAGTTATTAGTGGCGCCGTGTACAACGCACTCCCGCGTCTCCGGAATGGCGAGCGGCGTGCAGGCCGCCAGGAACACCGGCTCGTTGCGGCTGCAGAGCGGCAGGTACGAGACGAAGTGGCCCCGCACCAGCACCACCTGTCGGTGAGAGGAGTTATTAGTGGCGCCGTGTACAACGCACTCCCGCGTCTCCGGAATGGCGAGCGGCGTGCAGGCCGCCAGGAACACCGGCTCGTTGCGGCTGCAGAGCGGCAGGTACGAGACGAAGTGGCCCCGCACCAGCACCACCTGTCGGTGAGAGGAGTTATTAGTGGCGCCGTGTACAACGCACTCCCGCGTCTCCGGCATGGCGAGCGGCGTGCAGGCCGCCAGGAACACCGGCTCGTTGCGGCTGCAGAGCGGCAGGTACGAGACGAAGTGGCCCCGCACCAGCACCACCTGTCGGTGAGAGGAGTTATTAGTGGCGCCGTGTACAACGCACTCCCGCGTCTCCGGAATGGCGAGCGGCGTGCAGGCCGCCAGGAACACCGGCTCGTTGCGGCTGCAGAGCGGCAGGTACGAGACGAAGTGGCCCCGCACCAGCACCACCTGTCGGTGAGAGGAGTTATTAGTGGCGCCGTGTACAACGCACTCCCGCGTCTCCGGAATGGCGAGCGGCGTGCAGGCCGCCAGGAACACCGGCTCGTTGCGGCTGCAGAGCGGCAGGTACGAGACGAAGTGGCCCCGCACCAGCACCACCTGTCGGTGAGAGGAGTTATTAGTGGCGCCGTGTACAACGCACTCCCGCGTCTCCGGCATGGCGAGCGGCGTGCAGGCCGCCAGGAACACCGGCTCGTTGCGGCTGCAGAGCGGCAGGTACGAGACGAAGTGGCCCCGCACCAGCACCACCTGTCGGTGAGAGGAGTTATTAGTGGCGCCGTGTACAACGCACTCCCGCGTCTCCGGAATGGCGAGCGGCGTGCAGGCCGCCAGGAACACCGGCTCGTTGCGGCTGCAGAGCGGCAGGTACGAGACGAAGTGGCCCCGCACCAGCACCACCTGTCGGTGAGAGGAGTTATTAGTGGCGCCGTGTACAACGCACTCCCGCGTCTCCGGAATGGCGAGCGGCGTGCAGGCCGCCAGGAACACCGGCTCGTTGCGGCTGCAGAGCGGCAGGTACGAGACGAAGTGGCCCCGCACCAGCACCACCTGTCGGTGAGAGGAGTTATTAGTGGCGCCGTGTACAACGCACTCCCGCGTCTCCGGCATGGCGAGCGGCGTGCAGACCGCCAGGAACACCGGCTCGTTGCGGCTGCAGAGCGGCAGGTACGAGACGAAGTGGCCCCGCACCAGCACCACCTGTCGGTGAGAGGAGTTATTAGTGGCGCCGTGTACAAGGCACTCCCGCGTCTCCGGCATGGCGAGCGGCGTGCAGGCCGCCAGGAACACCGGCTCGTTGCGGCTGCAGAGCGGCAGGTACGAGACGAAGTGGCCCCGCACCAGCACCACCTGTCGGTGAGAGGAGTTATTAGTGGCGCCGTGTACAACGCACTCCCGCGCCTCAGGAATGGCGAGCGGCGTGCAGGCCGCCAGGAACACCGGCTCGTTGCGGCTGCAGAGCGGCAGGTACGAGACGAAGTGGCCCCGCACCAGCACCACCTGTCGGTGAGAGGAGTTATTAGTGGCGCCGTGTACAACGCACTCCCGCGCCTCAGGAATGGCGAGCGGCGTGCAGGCCGCCAGGAACACCGGCTCGTTGCGGCTGCAGAGCGGCAGGTACGAGACGAAGTGGCCCCGCACCAGCACCACCTGTCGGTGAGAGGAGTTATCAGTGGCGCCGTGTAAAATGCTTTCCAGTGTCTCCGGCACGGAAAAGAGGCGTGCAGGCCTTCAGGAATATAGGCACGTTGCTGCTGAAAAGCGGACGGTACGAGACGAATTGGCTACGCACTAACACTGAGAAGAGGTCAGTTGCTCCGTGTACAATGTACCCTCCCGTCTCCGGGCCGTCTACAGGCCGCCAAGAACACTGGCTCGTTCCGGCTGGCGGCGGCTCGGCTTATCCTTTCGGTCAATTGACGTAGCCTTAGAGTTAAAGGAACCTAAGAATTATTTATATTTTGTGCCTGTGTGTATTAACCCAATGTTTGGTAGATTGTTTATTGTAACTGGACATTGAGAGATAATACCAACAGTCATGACATTAGCCTAACACACCACATGGTAACTAGGTGCCATGCCAGAACCTTTCTTATATTGCTCAGCTCCATTGAACTGGATATAGATGAGGTAACATTTACGTACTTGTTTATTGTCCGAAGGAACGCATTGATGCTTCCAATTTACTAAAATCGTTCGTAGATTGGGATCGGATGAAGATCGAACGAATGTTTGGCACGACTGCCTATGATACAGAGTTGCACATATATACTTACTTTGGATTAAATGTTACCGGTACAAACTCCGGTCGAGTCAGCTATCTCAACTGTTGATCCGGATGCGTTCGGCCTTGACGATCACATTATTGTAACAGACTGGCTCTTTTATACACTCGGTATAGATCGACATACTCGGTGGCGAATGTCGGAACTAATCGACGCCATTTTAAAATGTCAAAATGGCGACGCTTCCACTTTGATATCTGACATCACCTAAAATACCTGGATCCATTGTTTTGAATTCGGAACATGTACAACATTTAAATTGAGTAAATACTTAATTATTTAGGGATATACAGTGTATAATTTTACTTCTTTCCGATGTTCGTCTACCACGTTGCGGGCATCATCAGCATAGTTTGTAGGGATAATTTCCACGCCCAACGACGTGCTGTGTCACTAACCACATCTGTAACTGAACCTACCTACAGCTACAATCTCCGCAGCTGAGTTCTGACTGGACGACGCGTCAGAGGTCCTCGAGGTCGCGCCGCCATCTTGATGATGTCCGCAACGTGGTGGACGAAACGTCGGAGAGAAGTAAGCTTTTACACTGTGTATACGTCAACATTAAGTATTATGTCGAACAATAGTGAAGATCTAAATATACATATTAAATACCTCTCCAGTTTGGAAATGGAGCAAGGAAAACAGTTAAGGAGAAACGTTAAACCTGGTCACATGAATGTATGCAACTAGAAACCCATGAATTATTGTATTTATGAACATCTATGCTTTCTTTTTTGGGATATCAACTAGAAATGCAATGCGTTTAACTATGGTCGAGGTTTTCCACGCAAAATGTTTCTCAATTTATTTTTCGGCAATTGATTTCCATTTAGTTCAATGTAACCGTGCCATATAAGGAAGTTTCTGGCATGGTTATTGTTAGTAACACCACCGGAACCGCTATCTGCAAGCTCAAGAACTCCGTCGATCTATGCTGCTAGTCGATTGTCATTGCTGGGAGCGCTAAGCAGCGATGAAATACTCAATTCAATGATCAACCTCTTTGTAAAAACTCACAATGGCCCGTTCTGTGGCCAAGTCTAACGAAACAAAGCCCCTAAAAGGAAAATAGCAGATTCTAAGCGAGCAATGAGAACATTGACGTAAGAAGCCACCATTCATTAAGAGGCCCGCGCTCATCATTGGGAGGTTGCTGCTGGTTGATTAGGACAGATGTTCGTAACATCGCTTTGAATTCTTATCTCCGTGCTCGACGTGTGACTACAATAACGGATGCTTAAAAAACTTTATAAATAATTGTAATGGTTATCTTTCTCATTCCACATTTAATCGCGATTTTCAGTTCGTCCCATAGCAGGACATTTCCGTAAGAAAATATTAAAAAAAAAAAACCTGTTCCGAGACCTGCTCAGAAAATGTGTTTTGCCTTGTCTGGGTGGGATTCAATTGAACATTTATTTAAATATGAAAATACGGATAACTCATGAATGCGTATGAATTATTACATGGAACTATTTTCACTCTGTCGTAAATTAAGTATTTGCATACATCCTCTGTACGTTTTTTAATTATTTAAAGACAACAGAATCTCGGCAAACGATACGATGATATTCAGTTTAGGAATACGCAAGGTGCCAAGCTGTACGTCTTGATGTTGCAACAGTTTGCCCTCCGTTTGTCCTTAGCCGCCTTTTAACAAAACGCCTGGGGCGCGAAACATTCTGACAAAACCATTGTTTTATTCATTGTGACCTCTTTAAAATGACCAAAGTTAATCTGCAGACCGACGGAGCTCCGGCGACATTAGGCAAAGGTTTATTGAGTTTTGATGTCTGCGTCGAATGGTGATTGTTCGATACGGCGCTCGAGTAAGTTCGAGTTGAAATATAAAGGCATTCTAAAGTTAAGTCACCAAATGATTGATGTTGATGTTCACATAGCTAACATGGACGCTTGGTACCATCGTATCATTCGTCTCATGTGATTACATAACTTCGAAGGACCTGACTGCAAGGCGAAATTAAAGATGACGAAAAAATGTATTGCATCAAAGATTATTTTCAGATTGATTTACATTGTTTTACTGGCATTCTTTTTTGTGGCATAAGGCTTACGCCAGGACCCTCACATAAGAGGTGACCGACGATCCCTGCCGGTGTACGAACGTTTACGGAGACTGTGAAAAACATGCCGGCCAGCCAGGTGCTTCCTCATGCCATGTTTGAAGGACCCCAGGTTGAACTTAGAGGGATATACCTCTATACGATGTATCACCGCGTTTACACCCGAATAACCTTGCAATAAATACTAAATATGTATATTTATTACCTTATTAGGTTAAGTAATTGATATTTTAAGACTGTTCACGGTGGGGGTTGTTGTTTCATCGCAGTTCTTAATTTCTTTGCCTTATACCGTTCTACCAAAATTGTAAGTTTGGCAGTAACATTTCGGTATTCATAAGTGTATTATATCATTAATGCGGACAAAAAAAGACGAAAAAAAAATCATAAATTATAGAGCAGTGAAGTTTCTTTGCGGGTTTTTCTTCCTTGAGTTGATCGAATCCACGGATCAAATCAAATTGTGACATGACTTAGTGTAGTTTGGCTACCGAAAGTTGAATAAATAAATGAAAATAAATTATTTATTTATTGGTATTACCTCAATCTTATCGTGGGAGTATCGATACATATATATATTATATATATGTATCGGTATGAGAGCAAATGTCTATGATCGATTTGCTTCGAGTTCGTCTACAGGCCAGAAAGGGATGTCGAATGTTTGTCTATTTCGGTGTAACGACCTGAAAGTACGCGGTTAGAATTCGCGAGCTCAGCCCCAAAATTAAACATTGTAGAGTATGGTGGGAATGAATTAAGTCAAACAAGTACATAATTCGGTCTCCGCAGATAGCTAACGTTTCTCAACATAAGGCCTACGTAATAACTAATATGCCTCGACCTTTTCCGGTTTGACCTTGCCAAGTATCGGACAAATTAATCAACTGCCTACCTATTAATATTGCAAGTAAAAGAACTCAATTTAAGATGAATATAATTTGAACTTATTGAGGTACGCCATCTTGAAAAATTACCCAAATGTAACTTTTCCCACGGTGCACTGTTATATTTTTACGAACTGTCCGATTACGTAGGCAATTCGGAAGGTAATGTTTGGTATTGCTCATTGGGTGAACAGGCAAGTGAGTGATAAAATCTGAAGTTTAGTTACATTGTGCCCCATGCTAACTGCCAAACGACGTATTATGTATTCGGCCTCCGTCGTGACCTCCTGGAATACTAGCTTTGTAATTTACCATAAGAATGGTATTTTGCAACGAGCCCACAATAACACCCACAAGTCGCAGATATTTTATTAAAATTTGTAAAATTGAAATATAAAGGGCGGTTATGAGTTGATGGCCCTTGACAAAAAAACTCATAATTTGTAATAATTGCATTAGTCTTACACACTTAACAGTATTACCGTATTCCGTGACTCAACTATCAAATCTATCGACAGCCGTATTCAATGAGAACGAACTCAGAACACAAACTGCTGTCACGTCAATCTTAAAACGGTAACGAGCTTTTGACAAAAGCTGTCTACGAAATGCCCCGAGCCACGTGCCCACGCGAGTCACGGTGAAACAAAAGACAAATAAACAAAAGACAAAATCGAATTAAACCCAGATCAGTGTTGCTAAATCACTCATTACAAGCACTGATTGCGCTCGGACTCGAATCAATCAAGAGCACTGAGACACAGAAAGCATTGGGACACCAAATGGCGGACACAATGGCATAAGCCACTTTCGCTGATAGTTATCTGGTGTGTGGGGACTCGGTTCAGCGGTAATTTGATCAATGGATGGATGAATTATAAAAAACTTTGATGGAGGGCGGAGCGAGTCGACCTAGTGGGACTTACACGTGTTGTGAGTTATTGTCACGTAGAGTTAGTAGGTGTAAAGAGGCGGCAGATTGAATAGTAATTTCATAAGAACAAGAGCAGCGATCATCTAACCCGACGGTCCATTGTTCGATTCCCGCTTCAGATGAATATCTAGAACAAAAATGTTTCATTTTTTTTTAAATATTATATTATTTTAATGCTTTTGTAGATGTTCTTATTTTAATGTAACGAGATCTGTTTTTAATGATCACACCGGTCATTACAAACAATATTGTCACATACATGTTATATAAATAAATCAGAGAAGTGGCGAATGGAACAATGCTGTGATTAAAATTAAATTTTCCTTTTAAGATCTCTATGTTATTTTTATAAATTATTATAGTTTTGTCGATGGGTAATATGCCTAAAAATTAAAAATAAATTATTATAAAAAAAATGCAATGGTCAAATGGTCGTTATTATTTTTGTGAAACCAAATTAAACTAATTTGATACAAGAATAAGCTCATAAATGTGCAGTTTTTTTACATTTACTTTAACGTAAAATTTAATATTTTAAACATGCAACTCGTATTAACAACAATGGATTTTGGGGAATTAAAAAAAACTGAGTATCAGCCAAATCACCACCCAGATTGATAATAAAACGAAAAAATAATTTAAGCATACGTAACTATTTCCCGACGGCCTTTAAGGCCTTTAAGGCGTGTTGTGAGTCACAGAAAATCTAAGATTAAAAAAAATTAAGAAATACATTCATTGTCCATGGTCAAAGCACAATTTTGCACGGCGGCTGCCATTAAACTAACGAAACTTCTTCCAGGCCCTAACGTTTTCCTACGTTCCCTAAACGTTTTCAGATTTTAATAATCACTTAGAAAGCATCATTCTATAAATGTCTGAATGTTTTGATTTGTTTGTATATATCTGCATTTTTAAGTAAAAAAAAAAAATCGAAAATAAACGTAAAAGAATACCACTTTTTTCCAATGTTTATAAGCCAATATTTTCCAATATTAAAGGTATATTTAAAAAGTTAAAATTTAGACAACATATTTTAGAATCCAAAATTTTAAAAACCTAGTAAAACAATTAAAGTATTGAAACAGTTATCGCTCATAGTACGGGAATTGATGAGGCAATGACTCTCTTAATGAATCTCACTAAATGTGGGGTTCTATAAACTCTCTTCTGAATTTGACAAGTTTCCAAACTCCTTTCAACCTTCTCAAAAATGTTGCATGAGATGCTCGCCAATGCGATCCGTCGGGTATTTGTAATATTCACGACGAACATGGACGGTTCTAGATAGTACTAGCTCTATGTATCGTGACGTCACGCCGCCGTGAGTCGTGACATGACCCGCTGTGAGCCTGCTCGTGACTTTTATGACCAAATTCTCTTTGATAGAACCGAGTTCATGGATTTGCAGGCTCGCGATCGATACAACTTATCGGTGACAATTTACCTTATATTGGCAGCAAGATTCTATATTTAGTTAATGTTGTTTGGTGATGTCAGTTTATTAATTTTGCGGACCAATATATTATCAAGCTGACCCTTTAAATTATTCCCATAGTAATTTATTTATAATCCATGTAAACAAAAGAGATCCGAAATGACAAAATAAATACTTATTGCTTCACGTAGCGAATAAAAAAGCCTTCTGCTCATTATTTATTCAATGAAAACATATTTCTTAATCATATTTTAAGACCTTTGTTATGGTATTACGTTGCATCGTCAATTTTGATGTGCAATTAATAATTTCATTATAATAATAAAAGCTATTAATTCTTGAAGAAATAACAATTGAATATCTAGATAATCTTTACATCAAATGCGATGATACCAAACCGGACGGAACCATGGAAGAGCTCGCATTAGTGACCATGAAAATGCAATTGATGAATGAGAAGATTGAACCATCCGGCCCGTTGATTCCAATTTTCAAAAAGTACCAACCCAAATTAAACGTATACAATGCCACATGCAAATATAGTCGCAGACGTATTGGAGGGTTTGTGTGGGTGGGAACTGAAGTGCGAACGCATTTTTTAGAGCACATTCGCGCGCGGTGTAGGTTTTTCGACTGTATGGCATACGAAGCGTCGCCGGATTTCTACACAATTATATGGCCGCTTTGGTCATACGGCGGAGACGCGATATCGACTCAAATCGCGATTCAAATCAGTTGAACCATATTTAAAAAAAGAATATATACATTATTAATAATAAATAATTAATAACAATAAAATAAATAATAAATAAATAATTATTTATTATTTTCCTAGAAACAAAATAAAAACTAATTTCCTCAAAGTAATTTTTCCAGTCAACCTTTGGGTTTGCAGGTGCTTAAAATACTTCCCTACGTGTTTAATTTTCACGGGACGATTTTTCCCAGACAAACCCACAATTTTACGCACAAAGTGGAGACGACCCCTTCAAGTGACATTGGGAAACATCTCCCGATGTTACTGAATCGATTCACTGTATCACCTAAGTTAAATACCGATCGGTTACTTTTTTTTATATTACAGCTAGCAGCCCGTCCCGGCTTTGCACGGGCATAATGTTATTTAAAAAATATTATTTTGACACAATGATACACAAATAAACCATTTTTACGTAGAGTTCCTACATTGAGATATTTGAAATAAAAAAAAAACTTAGATATTATTATTACATGATTATTAGATATTAGAGAAATAATAAATTCAAAGTGCTACAGGGAGAACCGCGGCCTCCGAGGCACGCTCCCGCCGCCCCGGCCGGCCGGTACCGCCGCAAACACTACATCCCGCAATTTTTAAATCTATAATATCTTCGAAAATATTCATTTAAATCATATGCTGTAAGGGCCGTATAGATCTATATTAATTCAACAATGTATTTAAGGTATTTAATTGGATAAGGATTAATGCTGTATTGGTTAAAATCGCTTCGAAAATAAGCCATTATTTGTCGTAAAAAGTAAATGAGAAAAAAATGTTATTGTGGGATATCCATAAGAGATAGATATATACCATCGCGGAGTTTTCTGTAGACCTTTTCACTGTATACAATACTTAGTACATTATTTTGATAAATCTCGTAGGGTACAGCCTGCGTTTGCAATGTAAGCGGAAAAAAAATATTTTTTTACGACATCACATTGGAAAGCTCAAAAATAACAGTATTTCTCCAATATTTAATGGATGTTATTATACATATAAACCTTCCTCTTGAATCACTCTATCTATTAAAAAAAACCGCATCATAATCCGTTGCGTAGTTTTAAAGATTTAAGCGTACATAGGGATATAGTGATATAGGGACAGAGAAAGCGACTTTGTTTTATACTATGTAGTGATGATACTTCGACGGTAAACTGTATTGGCCGTCAGGACAAATAAGTTAGACTCAAGTCGCACAATCAACTATCATCAAGTCTGCAGAACGTTGGATCATAGAAATAAATACACAAGTGGTGAAGAATCGTCTGTGAGAATAGTTGCCTGTTTATAATTTGAAGAACGGGTCTGTGGAATATTTTTTGTGTATTTTATTAAGAACTGCAGTACCCGGCTCCACTCTCGAAAATATCGAAGTTTTTTTCCGGAATAAAACAAAAGGCCCAACCAAAATGATATGAATATCCCCATAACTCGTAGTAGTAGTCAATATTTTGATAGTTTCATGGTGCGGACGCCATGTAAAACCCATCCTCATATAACTAGGTGGTGCTAGGTACCAAAGCCCACCCAGTTTGGTACCACGGTAATATGGAAGAGCCGTCAGTAAGGTTTTATTTATCTTGTGTGTTTTGTGCGTTTCGGGTTCACTTTGGTTTAGTTTGTTTTGGTTGTTTCAAAAGCTGCTTAGATCAGAATGTTGGTTCGTAGTGTAAAACAAAACACATTTTCAAGATTTTTCTTCTAGTTTTATTTGAAAGATCAGTCCTGGGGAATAATTTCTTTAAAATTGCAATGAATTACATAAACTAAAACCAAATGTTGCAGCCTTCGCGAATGTCGAATGGATTACTCCATTAAGCCTCTACGTGGCCTCACTATAGTGAAGGGATATGTCACCGAAGCTGTTACGGGTCTATTTGGATCGGGCGGTGCGGTGGGTAGAGTAACTATGGAGAGAAAAACAGAGTAAAATGATTGAAAACAAAACGACGAGAGTACAGAGGCGACAGAAATAAGTAAGGCGAATAAAGGCGGGTACGGACAGCATACAAAACTGGGTTGCGCGTCTCCGATTAAGGAAGAGTGTTTAAGGCGGCCCAACCCGGCGGGCCTAACTCATTCGCGGGCACGGTACAAAACCGTGCTGTCGCGCTCTGGGACCTTCTCTGTTTCAAAGAATAAGACAGGCTCCGTGATGAGGAAGATGCAACATGGCCACAAAAAAGACAATGTGCATAGTGTATGATTTGGTAAGATTTACGAAAATTTTAATTTCAAAACGACTTATAGCTAAAAGTAAACCACGACCGCTTTAGTTAAAAAATCTAACAAAAACCAAATAGATCATAAATCTTGATTAAATAAGCTATGTCTGATGACTCATCTTTTTACGATGTTCTTACTTTATCATTGCGTAATCCACCTCCAAAGTTATTGTATAAAACGCGCGAAAAAATCGAACTTTCGGACCTTATAACTTAGAAACCAAACACAATTTTACAATGCCAATGGTCATCAGACATCTAGTTCGATCAAATAAAGCTATTTTGAGAAAAATTTTTGATCTCTGACAAGAAATTTGTGCGTGATCTTCTTTCCCCTTTTGTATGGGGAGATGAGCTGGTTGGGCCACCTTAAGGTGGTGAGCATCAGAAAATTACGATCGGAAAGCATTTTTCTAATATTTAATTTAAAATAAAATCAACTAATATCTGTGTCTGGACATATTGTTTTTCTAAAGATGAATCCTTGAAATGAAATGAAATAAAAATGAAATGTAATGAAATAAAAATGAAATGAAATTGAGGTGAAATGAAAATTTGTGTAAACAACCATAGTGAATGTTACGTAATAAAAATGTCATCGTTTTCGAATTGGTGGTGGTTTGGATTGCTGACATGGCACCTAGTTCACATGTGGTATGTTAGGTCAATATCATGACTATAGATGCGGTTTTGGCCATCAATGTTTACTTCCATAACTTTATA
Source organism: Incurvaria masculella (assembly GCA_946894095.1). Classification (NCBI taxonomy): domain Eukaryota; kingdom Metazoa; phylum Arthropoda; class Insecta; order Lepidoptera; family Incurvariidae; genus Incurvaria; species Incurvaria masculella. Next base: position 469,886 of record OX335641.1, read on the forward strand.
TTTATACGCCTGTTGCTGTTCTGTCGAGGGCCACGGGCTCGACACCGAGGCTGTGCACCCTTTTTGTGTGGGTCACTTCATGGTCCGAACTGAAAATCATCAGCCTGTATAGTCCATAGCTACTTAGTAAGGCAGGTGAAGCTAGCACCTTTGACATACAACACACCACATTTTCTGTGTTTGATTTAGCTTCCTATACCAAACACACACAAGACTTAGAATCAATAAACAATTAAAATAAATCAAAAAAGAGTTTTTTTTATTCGAAGGAATATATGGCGTATACCAGGCTCTCACCTAAGAGCCTCCCGATGGCGCTCATGGTTTTTCGAAGTTTCTCGGAGGCTGAGAAATCCATGTCAGCCGGCCAGATGCTTCTTCACTTTTGTGAAAGACCCGAGGTGGTATTTCGCCCAAAATTGTTTAACGACCCTACAGATAATGATCTACACTACAGGATCAGTAGGTTCTAGTTTCAGCAATGTGGACAGTAAATGGATGAATAATCTACCTATTACGCGTTAAGTGGTAATAGAAATAGAACGGAGTTCTACTCAGAAAAACATTCTCCATGATATAGATAGATGATACAGAAACCCGGTTAGAGTGTAAGCTTTCCTTTTGGTTTTTTTTCTGCCAACCGTACGTCCGAGTGCAGTCCGCGTAGACACAGCGTATGCAAATCCTACATCTTAATACAGAGAGAGGCCCCGGCGCTGCAGTTTTGTTATTACAATCAGATACATTTACATTTCATAAATAAATGCATCGCGCCTGTTCTAACGATTGCTGTGGAAACGCGCGGGAATGTTTTTGCTAGCGCATGCGCTCGCGGTCGCCTCGATTTGAATATATCATAGGAGACGCGACAGTGACTGAGCTAAGGCCACGTAGGACGCTCTGTGACGTTCGTGCGAGCATGGGCTTTCATGGAACTGCTAAATAAACGTCGTTTGTAACATCGAGGATGTATTATTGAGCGACTCGCAGCCTATCGGCGCGGGGACTGGCCTAGCGTACCAGAGGTCTGGGTTCAATTCCTCGCCCCGACATGCACTACTTTCTTTCTCTTCTGAGTTCGATAAGTGCATTTCGTCACGAATGAGAGCTGCTGATCCATGTAAAACTGTATGTCCCCTTCCCATACTAGGTGGGAGGGTTATAGCCCGCCCGGGTTGGTACCATCGCATTGGATGAAAAGATGGTCGAAGCGGCAATGAAAAATTGTCCGTGTTTTCCATCCATTTCAACGTAGCCGTGCTCATAAAGGGAAGGTCCTGGCATGGCACCTAATTCCTTCGGGAATGTGGTGTATTGGGCTAATATCATAACGGTAGTTGTGTGGTATTAGCCATCCATGTCAGGTCGCATAAAAAAAAAAGGAAATCACCGATCTAACCATCAAGTTCGTCTCAGCACCGGCGCGTCTGCCTTGGCCCGTTGGCTCCGGATGCTCAGGACGACACATGGTGGGCCACAGGTCAGTGGACCCGCGCATTAAAATGTGCTAAGGCACAAATAACGCACCGCACTCGTAGAAAACCCATCGGTTAATTGGCCGTTACGTACGCGAACCCAATGATTAGCCAGGTCAATCCGACTTGCTCCAGCGAGCTATTAATTCCAGCGATGGCCGAGCGAGTCGATCTCGCGGCGGCACGTATAGAGAACTGTCGATATCTGTTATTAGATTGTTATTTAGAGATGGGCCAGTTGGTGAAACGTCCTATTATACAACGAGAGGCGCTCTACGAGCGACTAGCGGATACAAAATACGAATAAAAAAACTGAGGAAAATCCCAACATGACCACCACTAAATGAAGAAGAAAACCCTTACAAAACAAAATGATAAAGAAAAACCCTCTTCCGTGAAAATAATCACTTTGATCTTCAATGGAGATGATACTGCAGAACCAATCATTCTGTACAAATGTCTTGTATTTCGAGATGGTTTAGACTTTAGACACTCGAGTTGTGATTTTGAAAATGTATAGGAAAATAGTAATAAAAAAAATAGCGAGGCCACCCGAGCTCAGGACGATCTAGAAGAACCACGACCAGATGGATGGACAATTCGTAAATGTCAGGTACCTATATAGCGCCCGTAATGGTAAAGCATATATGAAGATGTGTGTAACTGTAGATGGAAGCGAAATAAGTATTCTGTGGTCGGGTACGGGTGCTTAATCATATCTGCCTACTCCATAAGGGAAGCGGCGTGATGGAATGTATGATGTCTTATTTCTCTTAAAAAAAATGAATTACTTTTCACTTTTCTATGTAACTGGACGTGCCTGACGGATGCAAGACCTACGGTCATGTTATTAGGTTTATTAAAAGGCTTCCGTGGCCACACTCTAAAACTGAATAAAACAGAACACAAAACCAACAAACGGAAGCACTTCATAACTATTGGAACCAACTTCCAGAGGACAACACTATTCAATTTAAGAACTGTTTGGACGCTAAATAAATATTTTTTTAAAATAAGTAACCAAGTGAACTGAAACCGAATAAGTGAAAAAGAAAATCTGTTAACACAGATTTGTACAATGTACTTCATTTCGACACATTAGCCTAAGCTGCCTGTCTTATATAAAATAAACAAAATTAATTTAAAAAAAATACGCTAACCGACCTCATGGTAGCAATGTGCTATTGAACTGTATGAAAAATATGAACAATTTTTCATTGCTATTTTAACCATCGTTCATTCAATCAATCGTGGGAATAATCACACCACCTAGTGAGTAGAGTAGAGTCACTTAGTGAGTGAGAGAGTTTAACATGACATTCGAACCAAAACGGTCGGTCGGTCACCCACCCAGAGGCCGACCGCGCCCAGGGTTGCTTCACCTCAATTATCGAACGCGTCGCAAATAAGAATTCACTCTAAAATCTATTTTTCTATAAGCACGCTTAGAATGACAGAAAAGATCGATCTTAACCGATATTCGAGCAGTCATTTCGTTCCCGTGTGAGGTTACCGTGGCGTAATAGCCCGATATCGAGCTTAATTACAGGCCGCGAAGAACCAAGGTCGTTATTAGCGGGCTCCGATCAATCGCTGGCAATTATTTTATTTTCACGTGAATGTGATACGCAGCTCCGTTTCCTAAACCATCAATCATCGTTAGCTGTGTCTGGTGCCCGCGGACCAATGCGTCGACTTGTCAGTGGCCAGTTGCGATACTTTTATTACTGAGTACCATTGAGTCGTCATGGCTGTTCACGGTACGGCGACAACGTTGCTTAGGCTGCTTGTAATCTTGAATGCAAACGTATTCTTGGGCAATAAAAGGCGCGTGATGTTTGAGTTAATAGTGATGGCAACTGGATCTGTGTAAAATATTGCAAGTGTAAGCGGAAAGTTTTCGGCGGCGGAGACGCGTCTTATTATGAGTTCCGTACCCAAAGGGTGCCAACGGAACCCTATTACTAAGCCTTCACTGTCCGTCCGTCCGTCCGTCCGTTCTTCCATCCGTCGATCCGTTCGTCCATCCGTTCTTCCGTCCGTCGGTCCGTTCGACCGTCCGTCCGTCCGTCCGTCCGTCCGTACGTCCGTCTGTCACAGGGCTGTATGTCATGAACCGTAATAGGTAGGTAGCTGAAATTTTCACAGGGTGTGTATTTATTCAGCCGCTATAACAACAAAAAAGGAAAGAAAAAAGAAAAAGTTAAAAATAATAAAAAATAAAGGGGGGCAAAACGTGATTTTTAGTGTTAAATCCATTACTATGGTACAGAACCCTTCGTGTGCGATTCCGACTCGCAATGGGCCGGTTTTTGTTCATACAACTCGAGGCATGCGAACCCACCTCCCGTTCACTTTGTCGGTCGCCGTGTTTGGTTTGTACAACTTGATTTACGACCATAACGATTCAATTAGATTGCTATTAGTGTAGCATTTCTGTAAACAAGAACGTATACCATTCTTAAGCATAGTTTTCTGCCAGCTCCGGAAAGTATTGTAAAAAGAGGTGTTGGGCGTATTATAAAATGTCTAGAATGGTGGCCACGGGTGGCTAAGATGCCGCAGGCGTGGTTTACAAAATTGATTTACGGAAATTAAATTTACAACCGATTTGTGTCATGCCCACTATGCATGCATTCATTGCAGTCACTGCCGTCACATCTGAAAACGATTCTCGACGTAAATAAGTAGGAACAATAAATACTTAACGAAACAATCAATTTAAAAAAATCTCATCTCCAGATCCCCAACTCCGAAGTAGTCTATAGTCTCTGTGTTCTCCCGTCTTTAACATGGAAAATGCTCGTCGGAGCTGCATAACGCTGTACCTCCGTGCCCTTTATTTCGTGAACAGGCAGGAAATGCACGCGTTCACTGTCGACAAAAAACAAATTAGAACCAACCGATCCTCTAGATCCTTTGTAGTTTGGGTTGGTAAACTATGGAATGCACTCCCTACCGAGGTATTTCCCCCAAATTACAACCTGGGGTCCTTCAAACATCGTGTGAAGAAGCACCTGGCCGGCCGGCATGGTTTAAAAAGTTCGAAAGCTCATGGGCGTCGTCAGGCACCTTAAGAGGTCCTGGCGTACGCCATATGTCGTACTTAACATAAAACAATCTTTAAACTAAGGACAAGGAGACTTTTTATGCGGCCAGTGATTGCTGCTTCACTCTGTGTGAAGATGTTAGTTCCGCGACCAATAACGAAGATTCGCCTCGTTTACTGAGTTTACGGGCGTTTTAATGAAAAAACATTAAGTGCCTCAATGGGCAGCTAGTTTATGAATATAAAGTTACGAAGCTAATCATCATTAACATCTTATGAAAAGATTAAAAACCGCCGTAGACATTTACGAATATGTAGAATTATGGTTTGCATGAAATTACTCGCCCGAAACCGACAATCACTGGATTGTGAATAAACGATTGCAACGTCATTAACGAGTAGTTAGGCTGTTTACTTCCGCGTGGCTTCGGAATATTATACGCCGGAATAGTTGCTCCTATTTAAGGCCCCAACTGAGGCCAGCAAACGATAAGCCTACTTTTTAACGTAAATTAATATATATTTTACGCTTATTCACTAGACAAATGAGTGAGCTAAAACCACAAAAAAATAAATTGTCTAAATCATTAATAGTGTTCAAGCTCCGCCGGCTTGAAAACCTAATAAAAACCAAGGAAATATGTGTTTACAAATATTTTTTTTTCAAAATGCATTAAAACCGTTTTACGGTCATGCACTAGATAATTCTTATCCGACGCTGAGGTTAAATAAAAATAACCCCAAAATTTTGGAGGTTAGCGTCAAGATTTGAAATGATGGAGAAAATCAATGCCCGCCTACGCCTGCCTCTACTACATAAAACACAAACGAAAACCAGGCCGATGCATATGGATATATTTACTCTTAGTAATAAGTACGCCTTGGTGCGATTAGTCATTATTTATTGCGGATACTGGTTTCACCAGCACATCCATATATTGTTTTCGCAGCCCCCTTGAATGTTTGAAAACCCATGGGCGTCGGACACCTTAATAGGTCCTGGCCATAAACATAATTATCTTTCTAAACATATTTTTAATGGAGCTGGACATATGAAGATTGCTACTACTAAATCTAATGCAGATATTAGTCTCACACACTACATGGGAACCAGGCACCATGCCGGGGCCTTCCTTATAATGAGCGGCTATATTGAACTATATGTGTTTAGATCCACAGGAATAAAGAAAACGCAAATGTTCTGTTTGGATGCATGCATTCCAGCTAAGAGGTTATGTATTAGTGTCACCGATTTGCTGTCAAAACCACTCTATAATATAGCCTACGATATTGATTCCTTAGTCTAACTGTTTGAAAAACACGGACAAATTTCATTCCCGCTTCGACCATCATTTCAAAACGATTCAAAACATGCCACTGATTCAAGCGTAAGTTCTTTTCTTTGCCTCAGGCTGAGGGCCATAAAGAGTTATCGATGCGAATGGTCGAATCATGTCGACAGAGAGTGTGCTCCAGAAACGCGTATAGCTCACTATTGGATTAGGCGAGCCACCATCGATCACAGACCGTTAATACATATCGAATGATCCCACACGATAAGCTCAATCATCACGGCATTCCAGCGGACAAGGAGTACACAATAGCACCACGGAATGACTGACACGTCATTAGGCAGTGACAAAAGAACGTTGTGCAACCGCTTAAACGATGTAGTATATTGTACGGTGGACAAAAACGGAAGTGTTCAGCTCTTAACGCAGCTGCGGTAAGACGGGATGCTTGCAAGTTAAAACACTAACACAAAAGTATGCGTGGGTGAACCCTTTTCAGATGTCTTAGCATTTTTAGAAATGTTCGCACAGGCAGCACGGTAACCAATTTAAAGTTCGATACTTTATAATTATATATAATAATATATAAATTATAATTATATAATATAATTATAATTTATAATTCGAGATCATATTCCGTTACATAGACGTAGACCTTGGAATAAAAGGGACTTAGGGATTAATTATTTTTCCAATGTAACGATGCGAAGATACGTGACGCGCAGTCGAAAATCTTAAATGATTTCGAAAAGATTTTAAAATGATATGATGTTTAATCAACTGTAATGAAAAGTGCATGTGTTTATTTATTTTCAAGTATTTTTCTGATCGAATTGCTTCGGGGCCCCTCTACGGGGTTGGAAAACACAGCATTAGATCGACAGCCGAAGCCTTTATTCACATTGCCTGTCTATCTTCTACAAATATTTTCGAACCAGATCCTGCAGTCGCATCTTCAGTGAGCCCTGTAACTATAATAGTCCTCCGATTTGTGCTAGTTTGATTCGAATTAGTACTCTTGACATTCCAATGGTCACACGAACCATATAATCAATGACCATACAATCGAAAGTTGGTAGAGTACACCAAATTGCACTCTTACCGCACCAGTCTAACCTTATTCTATATATTACAATAATAATGGCTTTGATAATTTCTTCGGCGGCAAAGCAGTCCTTGCAATCATCCGAGCTATTATGTTTCACCGTGCATTACTTAGAATGCAGGACACATGCAGCTCGCGATGTGACCCATATCCTCGCATCTCATGCACGACGCACGCACGGAAAACAGAGACAAAGTTATGAAACTTACTGTGTGATCATACAATGTCTGTTTCATTTAGAACGGTTTTTACTTCCGCACCACCGCCACTGTAATACTGGTACATTCACGGATAAGAAAGGCGTGCAAGTCCTGGTTATCCAATATTTTTTTCAAGCAAACTACCTAGTATGAGTGGTTATGTCGAGGGATCAAAGGTGCTTGATACACTTCACCTTCCGAAGCTCAACGAGGCACCGTACTACCTGATTTGAGGACTATTGCAGAACTAGCCAACTTACTTAAATTACGTTTGAAGATTCCCATCTAGAAGGTGTTAAAAAAAATAAACTGGCCGCCAGACAGTTTCATACTCTGGCGGTGCGCCTCTAAAGTCTGATGGCAACCACAGATGGGTGATCTGATTCTCTGCGGCGAGTGCTCTACTAACCGATGGCATGGAGTCTATGGCTGAGATAAATAGTCGTAACAGAAACTAAGACTAACGAAAAGTAGTACTTTGTGACGTCAGTTTGCATTACTTTGAGATTGCGTCCATACAAAATGTGTTAAAGTGACATCACAAAGTACTACTTTCCGTTAGTCTTAGTTTCTGTTACGTCTATTTATCTCATCCATAGACTCCATGCCATCGGTTAGTTTGGGGAATCTAAAGTCTTCTTAATGGAGACCACAAGCCTCAGACACTTATGCTAAGGTATTTTTGTGAATCAGAAAAACCTATTTTAATAGAGACTATTGGTATCCAACTAAACATTTTTTACACGTTCAATGCAATATGAAACCAATTGAAACAGTAAGACATGGACACGAGAAACTAAAAACCGGCCAAGTGCGAGTCGGACTCGCGCACGAAGGGTTCCGTACCATCGTACAAGATTTAAAACAAAAAAATCACGTTTTTTGTATGGGACCCCCCTTTAATTTTTATTATTTTTTTATTTTACCTATTTGTTGTTATAGCGGCAAAATAAATACACACTCTGTGAAAAAATCAGCTGCCTACCTATTACGGTTCATGAGATACAGCCCTGTGACAGACGGACGGACGGACGGACGGACGGACGGACGGACGGACAGCGGAGGCTTAGTAATAGGGTTCCGTTTTCACCCTTTGGGTACGGAACCCTAAAAATGACAACATCTGGAAACTCACTTCGGCTCGGAAGAGAAACTCGGCTTAGGGCAACCGAATCTAGTTGGCAATTTTTTTCAATTCTTAGCGGTTGAATAAAAATAAACCCTTTTTATATAAGGTCAAGTGAGGTGAGATCAAAAGACAAAACACAAAACAAAGAGTCAAAACGACTTGAAATCTTGGGTTAGAGAAGCGAAAGTTAGGTTATTAACAATACTTAATTCCGTAAGAAAGTATACGGATTTTCCAACTTTCGTTTTATTTAGATTTTTTCCTTATTCCTAACGCTCATTTTGACTTAGAACATATTGTTGCTTATTTTTCATACTGAAAATTGTATTACTGGCAAAGTTATTGCAATCTTAGTACAGCTATGCAGGCTCATAGCCTAGTGGCGCGGGGACTGGCCTAGCGTACCAGAGGCCTGGGTTCAATACCGACATGCACCACTGTCTTTCTCTTTCCGAGTTCGATAAGTGCATTTCGTCACGAATGCGAGCTGCTTTATGGTTCGGAATCCATGTAAAACTGTAGGTCCCCTTCCCCTACTAGGTGGTAGGGTTTAAGCCCGCCCGGGTTGGTACCATCGCATTGGATGAAAAGATGATCGAAGCGGCAATGAAAAATTATCCGTGTTTTCCATTCAGTTTAATGTAGCCGTGCTCTTAAAGGGAAGGTCCTGAAATGGCACCTAATTCCTTCGGGAGTGTGGTGTATTGGGCTAATATCATAACGGTAGTTGTGTGGTATTAGCCATCCATGTCAGGTCGCATAAAAAAATGAGTTTCTAAGAGAAAAATATTCCAAGTCCCTTTCACTCCAAGGTCATTGTCAAATTTGTCCAAGTTAAAATACATGCTGAAAGCACAATATTTTACGTAACTTATTTAACTTCAATTACATTTATAATGAATACTAAATTAAAGATCTTTCTTTTTCATCAATCAAGTCCGCAATTAAAATGTATGATACTTATTAAGAACATAGACATATTTTACTAGTTATTAACGCCTGTCACAGTTTTGCCAGAGTTGAAATATTAAAAATAAAATTGATATGAACGGCATTAACAAGTTTACTTTCGAAACATTAAAGTGAATATTATAAAATCTGACAAACACGCATACTGGAAATTTAGGCTTCCGTGAGTAAAGAAAATATGTTTAAAACCGTTGAATTTAAAAGTTTCAGATCATTGGCTCTAAATAATTTAAAAAAAAAGGTTAAAATTATAAAAAATAGATTGTAAGCAGTCCATAAGCTTCCATGTACCATCAACACTCTATTTAAGATGTATTTCCCCAAAAATCAGCAAATATGTATTCAAATAATATGTGACGAAGAACCAGACCGGCCGGCATGATTTTCGCAATCCGCGAAAAAGCAGGGCCTCCTTCGACATACAGCATGCGGTTGTTAATAAAATTATATACCTTTATAAAATATATAAAATAATTATCATTCGGAGTTATATACCATGAACATTTAAAAGTATATATGGTATGTTGAAAGTGTTAACTGTGAAATAATGTGTAACATTAATTTTATATCTTACAGCTCTTAGCTATATTTATAACTGTTGCATACTTCTTCCCTTACTCTCGGTCGAAACAATTGCACACTCTAATGGACGGACACAGATTTGAACCCACATTTCCGACTCACGGACCTCACGGCGGCCTAAAGTCTCGCATGAACCGTACGTCAGACCAAATTGATGGTTCGGATGAGTTTTTATTGCAAGTAATTGAATGCTCACGTACCATGAGCGGGGAGGCTCGTGGTGTGAACTGTAACTGGTTTTTTTGGGATCGATTCTGTGACCTCGCGGCTCTGTGCTGATGATAAGAAAACCGGAAATAAATTGCTGGATTTTACAGTGCCGGCCTGCTCCCTATCTGCTTGCACTATCATTAAAGAAGTTTCATATACCATCATAATAATAACAAATTAAAATAATTTAAAACGATCTTGTCTAGAATTTTACAATCCGAAACGAATTTTTTTTTTCCTTTCTGAATTTATCGCGAAGACGATTCCATGTAATTCAAAAGTCCGTTTATGTATTTTATTAGTAGGTAGGTAATGTCATACGTCATCAAAACACCTTCTTGTGTTGTTTTCTAAATTAAAAAGTTTAATAGATTCATGTAAGTCGGTATGCGGTTTTGATTCTTGCATATTATTATTACAACGTTTTGTTGTAATGTCAATACGTGATGAGACATAGTTGATGAGGACTCCAAAGACTACAATATATTGGTCGCACTGGATATTATGTTGTCTATCTAAGTAAACACGTAGAAATGTAAACCGACCCAATATATCCTCGTCCTTTCCAATTAGGCGACTCCACACACCAAGGAACAACGGTGACATGACGCGATGATGATTCTGCCGCACGCAGGGCTGCCTGACGAGAATTTCAAACTCCGGTAAGTTTTTCTATATTCCATTTTTACGTATCGCAATACTGGTCATCCCGTTTCTCCAACCTCCAGATGAAATGTTTTTTTAAAATTAAAACTGACCTAAGTTACGTAGCATGTGTCTTATAGTCGATTACTGGAACGTTGCTCCTTATAGAGCGTTTGGCGAATAAAAGGTAGACGGAAACATGTTTTCCCAATACTTTTCCTGTCAAAGAGACACCGGCACTTACATTTTTGCTGTGGTAAAAGTACCAGGGCGGCTGATTTTATTAGGAAATGTCTTAAAAATATGTAATATTATTATATCTGTGCCTGGGACTTGTCTGTGTAACTACGCAACTTTTTTTTTATTTATAGGAGCGCTCCTGGATTTCTATGGAATCCCAAAAAAAATCATTCTCGGCAGAAATATCCCGGCGGCAGAAATAATTAAATGTTTAGTTAGCTGGGCCCTGTCTGGGTCACGCCGTAGCTCTTGCTTGAAGTGGCGGGATCGAGTTGCTACGAGAAAACCGTCGCCTAGGAGTCTTACATATATACGTTACCCAGCTACGAGACGTTTCCCAAATTGGACGATGAACGTTGTGTGAAATATGTTTTAGTATATCTCGGCCTCTCGAGCATCTAGACAGATACGAAATATACATATTATATATACATATCACAATCTTCAGGTTAGTCCAGAGGGGGAACCTATGTACTTTTTAAGTTTAGAATCTCCGCTCGGAGGAATGTTTTTTGTTTTTCGTCATTCGCGAGCGCGAAATCACATTTAAATCGCAGGGCGAGCACTGAACGAATTTCTCACAAACCCGTTAACGAATATTCAGAACTGCACCGTCATCCCATACTTCGGTACTTCTATTCGTGCATTGCTATGGAATGACAGAACGGACTACGTTATCCTGTGGCGTGAAAAACCCGTGCGATGCCGGGGCGGGTCACTAGAAATGTAGGTAAGTATAGAGCGAAAGGAACTGAGTTTCTACCGGATGTCCCATTTTACACATTTCTAATGTTTTAAACTATTTAGGTATTAAACTCGTGCAACATAATGATAACACGAGCACCAAATACATTTTGAGAAAGCCAAACCTAACAAGAATCGATCGATGGGTACCGAGTAGATAAAAAAACCGGACAAGTGCGAGTCGGACTCACACACGAAGGGTTCCGTACCATCGTAAAAAAAAAACAAAAAAAAACACGTTTTTTGTATGGGAGCCCCCTTTAATTTTAATTATTTTTTAATCTTACCTATTTGTTGTTGTAGCGGCAAAATAAATACACACTCTGTGAAAATTTCAGCTGTCTACCTGTTACGGTTACCGAGATACAGCCCTGTGACAGACGGACAGACGGACGGACGGACGGACGGACGCACGGACGGACGGACGGACGGACGGACGGACGGACGGACGGACGGACGGACGGACAGCGGAGGCTTAGTAATAGGGTTCCGTTTTCACCCTTTGGGTACGGAACCCAAAAAATCAACATATTCGTTGAGGTCACCGTGTATACAAAAGGCGAGCCTGTATTTGTTTTTTTTAGTAAAATGTGGTTCCCTTCTGGGGCGGTGGGAGGAACAGGCGGGGGCAGGACGGCGCCGGGCCCCGGGGTACGACTGCTTCGAGAATACATTAACATCAAATCGCGGTTCAATATTTGCGATCTCCGATGGTGACTGCGTGTTTCTCGTGTCGGGTTTACATGTCATGGGATTCATGCGTAGAAATATAAAAATCGGAACCCTTCTAAGCTCACATTGTTGTCAGTCTGTCTATCCGTACGACCCTTTTTAGCCCAGTCATTTCGGAGTTTCACCTAGGAATGAGAGATTATAAGCTGTAAACTCGTATAAACCTTTATTTTCGCCTTCTTTAAGTGGTCTCAAAAGTCTCATGAAATCTCGTGTCCGCATCTGTATTTTGCTTTCTATGGTTCTAATACTATTTTAATCAATGACTAGCAGCCAGTCCCGGCTTTGCACGGGCATAATATAATTTAAAAAATATAATTTTGATACAGTGCTACACAAATAAACCCTTTTTAAGTAGAGTTCCTAAAAAACGAGCATATAGCTACATTAAAATATTTGAAATAAAAACAACTTAGATATTGTTTTAATTTTTTTAATTTTTCTGTGTCAGCCAGACATAGTTTGTTAAACAAAGTATAATTAGCAAGTAATACAATTTGTCTATTTCATGTAGGTAGGGTTAGTCTTATTTGTATAAAATCGTAAATAGTATCTAAAGAACGAATTTTTAAACGAATATTTCAGAAGTTGTTATAATTATAATTAATTATCAACTGAAAAAGATAAGCTAATTGCAAAAGGGATGATAGAAGGGAAGGAATCCTTGCAACCAAATTATGCATATCAGGCTTCGAACAAGAACGTTGCGCTATAATCAGTTTTGGCCCACAACACTAATTTCCGAGGCATGTAAGCCCAATCTAAAATGCTCCTCATCGGCCGCTAATAAAGTAAAGAAGTGGCGGTGTGGTCCCCTAATGAGACTTATCTGATCACGCGGGGCAGATGACACGCAAAGATGACGACCGCTCCCACAGCCACCTGCGGACTAACGAGGTGGGGAGGTGGGTTCCGGCCGACGAGACGCGACGGTATAGTGATGCTGTAGGTGCATATGCGAGAACCTACAGCATCGAGAGTCGATTACTTGCTCAATAGAAACTAAAAGGTTGAAGGTCTGCCACCTGTTTCGATATCTGTCGGCGTAAACTTTGGAAACCTCAGCCCAAAGCACAGCAAAAATAATATCTTGTGGTCTAGGGCCTAGAGGCCTTGTCTTTCATCCCAGATGTCTGGGTTCAAATCCAAGCCCGGCCATGCACCACTTTCTCTGTCTTTCTGAGTAGGATAAGTGCATTTCGTTACGAATTCGAGTTGTTCCGTGGTTCGGAACCCATGTAAAACTGTAGGTCCCCTTCCCCTACTAGGTAAATTGAATGAAACTATGGTTAAAACGGCAATGAAAGATTGTCCGTATTTTCCATCCAGCTCAATGTAGCCGTGCTTATAAAGGGAAGGTCCTGGCATGGCACCCAATTCCTTCGGGAATGTGGTGTATTAGGCTAATATCATAACGGCAGTTATGTGGTATTAGCCATCCATGTCAGGTTGCATAAAAAATAACATAATAGATGCCCATGGGCTTTCGGACTTTCACGGGTTCTGCGAGCATGCCGGCCACGCAGGTGCTTCTTCGCACCATGTTTTACTTTATGGGAAATACCTCGGGGGAGTCAATTCCATAGCTTACCGACCCTATAGATAAAGGATCCATAGGATCGGTTGCTTCTTATTTTGGGAATGTCGAAAGTGAATGGGTGAATTCCCTTCCTGTTTCGAGTTGAGCGCGATGGTAAAAATGGTACGAAGGGACAGCTTTATGCAGATCCGACGAGCATTCTCCATGGTGCGAGCACGCACAAAAGGAATAAAAAAAAAAACTATTGTATGTTTTACATTTTTAGCTAATGTTATAAATACTTTTTGTCATAATATTTCGCATCGAAACATTTATTGAATCTGAAAAAATACATACCTCTGTACCTATTAGGAATACGATTAATATATTTTGGCTTTACCATGGCTATAAGTTATCTATCCGTTTTTCAATCCATTTTAAACTTAATATTGGGCTATATCGAACATAAGTTTGTTTAGATGTTCACTGCAAGTGTTAAATTTTCCCATGCATTCATCAAAGTTCACATGAATAAAGTCGGCATCACACACATGATGAGGTCGCATCAGGGTGCGAGTAATGTTGCTAGAAACGGACCACTTTTTCATGGTCAAAGTAATGGACGTAACGCTCTATCGGTTTTAACAAAGGATTCCAAACTTAATCCAGTGCCTTGATAACGTCAGATACATACTCGAGTGACGAATGAAGAATTCTATTCCCTTCACCTGCGGAAGGGTCTACTAAGTAAGAACGAACAGTAGATGCTCTTTTTCGTGAACCTTCTGTACGCCCAGCTTGAATTTCGTTGTCGTCAGCCAATCGATCTGCAGCGATATTCAGTGCGACCAGCTCTTCAGCCTTAGCATTTTCTAATCTAGATCTGCTTCCGCGCATGACCTGCACCAACCTAAAGCAAATTACAGCTATCGATACGATTGTGCCTACAACTAAAACCCAAAGTATCGAGTCGAACGCAGTCCAGTCGTCTTCGTTGTCGGTATTGGATTCGCCTTTGAACACTGACCCGTTAGGTGTAGCTTCAGTATTCACTGCTTCGAAATTGTAGTTTAAGATGGTCCTATTAATATCGGCTGCCAGCTGGTGGAATACGGTCTTTCCCAGCCAATCGGCGAGGTCATTCCTTCCGATCTGACGCAACCGGTTCTCCACTTCCTCGTGGGTCTTGCCTCTGCCTTCCCATTCACTCGTCCCGCTGTTCCAATTCACCAGGAGGTTGATGCAGGGTTCGCCTTCGGGAACCTTTCTTTCGGCGGCAGCGAGAGCGGCCGGAATTTCGTAGGACACGGAGTGAATGGCGGCTATCAGCTTACGGCACTCCTCCACGGTTAGATGATCAGCGATATACTGCAATTCAGGGATGTTCATGTCGATGGTGCAATTCACCCGGCTCATCACAAACATAAACAATAAAAGGCATATCATTTCGCTGTAAGCAGATTTTGTTCTGTCAAAGTCAACACTATGACGTAGATATAAATAAAGTTGTTTTTATTTTTCAAAAGTAATTCCAGGCGTCGTAAAATAAACCGAATTATTGGAGAATTTTCTGGCTCCCGAGAACCGATTGGGCATTGCCATTCAAAATCGAGTATGAATTAAAACAAACGATTCTGAGCTATTTCTGAATCTATCGAGATTTCCAGAATCGCTCATATTTTTATTAATTATAATAAATATAAAGCCAAAATTCAAAGTGGTAATAAATCTCACGATTTTTCATCGAGGCACCTAGTTTAAGTTTTGTAACGCTTTATATTAAAGTAGCCGGTTCTTTCCAAAAATATCCTGCTCTTCACCAACCCAGATAAATAATATACATATACGTAAATGATGTCACGCGATTGTTTCTATCTACACGATTTAAAGTGTTTCTTAGAGCTTAATACTTATTAAGATATTAATATCTTATAGTCAATTGTTTTTTGGAAAGTTACCATTTATCTGGAAAACGGAGATGACAATAATCTCATCTAAAGTTGAAACATTATCCGTTACTGTAATTTCTTAAAATTTGAGTGTTAGTGCAACATTGCAACAATTCCAATTCTTTTGATACGCTACACATGCTTTTAAGATATACGCGCATTTCTAAATACGGTGGCGGCTATTTTGTTAAAGTTTTATTTGCTAACTTTAGATATTGTCTCTCAATTATGTTGTTATTTAGAATAACATGCCGAACAACACACCAAAAGGTGCAGCCAGTTTGCATGCACGCGCTCCTCCGCGTCGGTGGGCGTGCGGCTCAGCTCGCCGCGGACGCTCTGCTGGTCTTGCTTGTCGATGATGTCTTACCTTCTGGTCCCCGAAGCGCATTTGTCGCCGGGCGTTGCGCGCCACGTTCATGCGGCACAGGAACACGCGCTCCTCCGCGTCGGTGGGCGTGCGGCTCAGCTCGCCGCGGACGCTCTGCTGGTCTTGCTCGTCGATGATGTCTTACCTTCTGGTCCCCGAAGAGCATTTGTCGCCGGGCGTTGCGCGCCACGTTCATGCGGCACAGGAACACGCGCTCCTCCGCGTCGGTGGGCGTGCGGCTCAGCTCGCCGCGGACGCTCTGCTGGTCTTGCTTGTCGATGATGTCTTACCTTCTGGTCCCCGAAGCGCATTTGTCGCCGGGCGTTGCGCGCCACGTTCATGCGGCACAGGAACACGCGCTCCTCCGCGTCGGTGGGCGTGCGGCTCAGCTCGCCGCGGACGCTCTGCTGGTCTTGCTCGTCGATGATGTCTTACCTTCTGGTCCCCGAAGAGCATTTGTCGCCGGGCGTTGCGCGCCACGTTCATGCGGCACAGGAACACGCGCTCCTCCGCGTCGGTGGGCGTGCGGCTCAGCTCGCCGCGGACGCTCTGCTGGTCTTGCTTGTCGATGATGTCTTACCTTCTGGTCCCCGAAGCGCATTTGTCGCCGGGCGTTGCGCGCCACGTTCATGCGGCACAGGAACACGCGCTCCTCCGCGTCGGTGGGCGTGCGGCTCAGCTCGCCGCGGACGCTCTGCTGGTCTTGCTTGTCGATGATGTCTTACCTTCTGGTCCCCGAAGCGCATTTGTCGCCGGGCGTTGCGCGCCACGTTCATGCGGCACAGGAACACGCGCTCCTCCGCGTCGGTGGGCGTGCGGCTCAGCTCGCCGCGGACGCTCTGCTGGTCTTGCTTGTCGATGATGTCGTACACGCTGTCGCCGTGGATAAGCAGGTCCTCCTGCGGACAATGACACACCGCTTTTTCTGAACTCGTTCGACCTTCTTATCCTTATACTCAGGGACACAGTCGATATTCCAAAAATAAGAACTAATAGATCCCCTAGATCTAACTATGAATCGGCTTCATGGCGAGGTATTTTCCTCAAAGTAAAACCTGGGGTCCTCGTATAAACATGGTGTGAAGAAGCACCTATGGCCGGCCATTGGCGTCGTTGGGCACCTCTCATGTGGATTCCTGGCGTGCGCCATATGTCAGTCAGTCAGTTAGTCAGCGTGTTTGTGTCCACTGCTGGAGATACGCCTCTCCAATTTTTCGCCATGTGCCGCGCTTAATATAAAAATATAGATTAGTAGGTAATTCCGTTTAATTTGGAGGAGTGGAAGAATGAGAAAGCAACAATCACTGTGATCAGAGCATAATGCTCTTCATTCAAGGACTTCGTAATGTGAGCATCGTCTGGCGGCTCTTCTGGCGTCAGCCATATTATGTCGATAAAAAAGATCAATTACTTGTAAGTTTTTCTCGTTAATAACAGCAAGGTAATTTAAGTTTTCCGCTCTGAAAATTCCCTCGATCTTTTTTTATTTACTCATTAGTTTAACATGAGACGAAAGTATCTCAACATACTGTCATCCTCGTCTGTATTAAACAGGAAATAAAATAAGGATTTTTTTGTTAGCCGTTTGATTCAATAGGATAGTAACACCTCAATCTAGGCTGGCTCAAGCCATATTTATATGACGTTAACTTTTTTTTATGTAACTGGCCATGGATGGCTAATAACGAACTGACCGTCAGATATTAGCCTAACACACCACATGGGATCTAGGTGCCATGCCAGGCCCTTCCTTATATTGCTCGGCTACATTGAACTGGATGGAAAACACGGACAATTTTCATTTCCGCTTCGACCATCGTTCATTCAAGAGGAGGACGCCCCTGGAACCCACCCAGAGTTAAAATAAATTCCGCTATTTATTCTTAAATTTGATATTTTAACATAAGGATTTAGTCTGACCCAAGCTAACTTAGAATTACATTTACATAGATAAAGCTTCCCTCTCGCCTACCTCACCTCTCTTTTGGCAAAGTTACCGTAGGTTACGACGACGCGTCACAATCCCATCACAAGCGCGTCTGACTTGCGGCTCTTCCCGGCCCACCCCCTTGTCACAGGCGCGCCATTTTAAGACATAATCACCGCGCACGTGGGACGTGTGTCCGCCCCGCCCGCATCATCGGCGGTGGGCTGCGGGCAGCCGTGGAGTCGCCACGTGTGGACGCGACAGAAATGTGAAGCCGGAACACAACCTCCCTGGCTAAATGTTGCCAGAGTTTGTCAGCTAGCTGCGTGCAGTAAGTCCATAGTTAAGAAATTGATGTAAATGTGAACCGAGTGTTGCAAAACGATTAGCCACGAAAAAAAGATTAGCCACGTATGCTTTTTGTTACCTAATATTTAAATTTTACTTAAATTAAATTTACGTGCGTACGAGTATATTTTCATGTACATTGATGTGCATACGATGTGCGTACCTACAGGTAGGTAGGTTGATCTATTGTATTTGCTAATTTCAAAATATAAAAAACAACCAATACTTGTTAAGAAATAAAATGTTTGATGTTATATTTCCCTATTTTTTATTGGTTGTTACTTACCTAGTTGGCAAATAAATATTTTGATGCTTTTTATAGAAAGATTTTTTAAGTTCACCAGGCAACAAGTGCTCGTTTTAGGAGGTTTGATGTATTTATATATCCGTGTCTGTATATTGCTACATATTTTATGTTTTACAATTCATGAAAACTTCAGTTATGTTGATTTAATTAAACAAATTAATCCGATGTGTTTTTAAGGTTACGAGTTACACGTTTTAATTAAAAGTTGTTGTTAAATTAAAAGTACGGTGATGATTTCGAACTTTACACTTTCACCCCCAATTACAACTGCCGAAGTTTGCCCAGCACCGTGAGTTTACAATCCGACCTGGTCAAGTACATTCGTGTAGTATAAGAAGCGATTCTTAGAAGTAGGTAGGTATAAGTTACATTGATACTAAATGATATGACATAAGTAACGCGACGCGTATTCATAATTAGTTTTTACCAATAATGTTAAAACTTCTGTTTGATGAACTTTGCTTCATACTCGTAAAATAGGAAGCGCTGCCCAGAATACTCACGCGTTGAAATGTTTATTTCAGCCCGTGACTGTTATAGTACGTTATCATAAAATAAATAAGCAACTCCAACGAAGCTCTGTTCTCAATGTAAACAGAAATAAACTTCGCTCGTAATATCATATTTAAGTAAACTCTGTAATTACTCAACTAACTCTGATATGGCCGCTTAAAATTATTGTGCCTCATGAGATTTACTCTCGTGCGCCTGTACATCACAGTTAATTTAAATATGTTATTTTGTAGTAAAACGCTAACGTTACGGTAAAATTTAATTTGCGACCGCACAAGATTACACGGTTATTAATTATAAAATGATTAGCGGTAAATAGTTGCGTTAACTGATTTCAAACAAACATCGTTGTGAGTCTTTAGATACTCAGGACACCATAGTTTGGCAATTTGGTTTTAGCGCCAAGTCTGGCCGTAGGAATACTTTTTATGGTTAACGCCCATGGGCTTCCAAACATTTTTGGGGTCTTCGAAAGGGGGTACGATAGAATAGAAAATAATTTATTCGATAGATGCAGGTATACAAAGCTAAGAGATATTATCCGAATTTCTATAGTAGCTGCAGCTACTATGATGCCAGGACGTTTAATTTGATAGAAAAAAATCCTATTCTGGCTTACATTCAATGTACATAAAATGTACAATGTACATTCAATGCGGAGGTTTACATAAATTGTAAAACATTTGATATTACTTATTTTTATTTGACAGTAGGTACTTCTTGGTTAGTATGATAGAAAAACACGGTTTGACTCAAATTCGACTAAGAAGATTTATACCATATTTTAATTATTGTTTGTTATTGGAATATGTTTTTACATGTGGTAGTGTAGTATTTTTTAACCTTAAAAACCTGTCCTTAGCTCTAACTGTGTCCGCGAAGTTCTTTTATGTAGTAGTCATTTATCATTGCGTGTTTGTAACCGATTGATGCTATCGATTTTGAGAGAAAAAAAAAACCGCGAGTTTCTTTATGTTTAAAAATTGTGGATTTGAATGATTCCAATTCAGCGTCATTCAAGATTACGTAATCCATACTAATATTACAAATGCGAAAGTAACTCTGCCTGTGTGTTGCGTTTTCAAGCCTGAATCGCTGAACGAATTTGGACGAATTTCAGTATGGATATAGTCTGGACATTGGAAAAGGCAGCATAGTCTACATTTTGTAATGAAAATTAAACTCTAAGGAGGTGAAAACGGGGATTAAAACTTGTATGGAAAATTAATAAATCAGTCCAAAACGATATTGACCCGAGCGGAGCCGGGCACCTCAGCAAGTAGTTCTATATTTTAGGGTGCCGACTTTGGACCCATTGAATTGCATTATACGTGGGTTACAAAAAGTGCATGGAATATTTTAATTTTGAAATTGAATACGTCTTTGCAAGTGCCGATATATTTTTTCTTAGCTCGGTACAGATGTCTATAATTAATTTTATGTTAATTTTCGGTACGATAAATTCGATGCATATTTTATAGAAACAATATTAGGATGCATTTTATCGTGACAGGTGATTTTTCCAGTGTGAAAATAACTGGAATAATCATTGTGTTAAAAAAATTAAATAAATGCAGCGCTGTGAACACACAAACGCACACCTTTGTGCGATGCTGCTGTGGATCTGCTTAGGGTAGGAGCATATATTTATTTTCAAGTGCTCGACATCCTTTATCTATTACCTAACTGAAATTTCAAGGGCGTGTTTATAACGGTAATCATTTCGATGGCCTGTGGTATCGTTTTCCTACTTCGATCAAGCTCTCGCAGGCACTGTATTATACACTTTATATATATAAATATAAATATACCTTATCATGACGCGCCATAGCGTGGTCTAACGTTACTTAACCTACTACATAATGTAATCATACATAAATGATTAGGTCGACGAAATTAAGTCGAGGTTAGCAAACTGTTTTGTCGTGCACCGTCATTGAGTCATGAGAAGCTGTCTTTTTTTTCATTTTGGTTGAATTTAAATGTTTTTGAATTTTGAATGGATTGAAGTACATTTCAAAACCGACGTTTTCGATTATTACTTATGAGGCGTTCTGAAATAATCGTCAAAAATGTGTCATGAGATTTTGGGGCCACTTTGGGTGGTTATTTTGATGCAAGAACTGTTCCCATTCGTATGTTGATTCGTAGATTTATAAAAAATATAGGAAAACGCCAACTATTCAACACGGACACCAGGCAACCCTGCCTAGCGACGCACGAGACGGGGGGTGCTTCTGACAATGGCGCAGCCGTGATTTGTGTACAGCCCCGGGCTGGCGCGGACTATCATTTGTACCTCAGCGGCTCAGCTACATCGCGAGATACTGGCGCTGCGTCAATTTGTGATCGGGCGAAGCCACGATCCGTTTTAGGTCTGCAGTATAAGATTTGTGTATCTATGTCTGAGGACTTATTTATTCGCACATCAATTCTGAGTGTTTGGAACAAATATTGTTGAACGTTTTGTCATGCAGACGATTTCTTAAGAAGTCTCTTAATCTAACGAAATTGAATAAAATTATGTCGATTCCCCGTATGGGTAGGCAGAGGTGATGGCAAGGGTACAATCACAGCATATTTATTTCGCTTCCTCTAGATACATATATATTTTTATACATGCTTATTAAGAAATATAAGTCATTTGTGAATCTGTATGGTCAGTCTGAGTTCTCGCCTAAATCGGTGTTTTCGGAAATTGTAAGTTATGTACAAACGTCAAATCCCATACAAGTTTAACTATTTATTCTATGGTTTTACTTATTCAACCATTCAAAAACACACAACCTTTACAATCAATTTGTATAAAAACGTCGAGTCGGCGTAAAGGGCAACGTCACCGTATTTATTTTATTTTATTTTATTAGAATTATTATTTTCATATTTTTAATCCAATGACAAAGTTTCATAACTTAAATATTTCTAAAATGCCTTACAACTTTATGATAAATAACTTGCAACGTGCCACAACCGTGTGTATGTATGCGGTCCGTCTGTGGTGAGAGTGTGTGTGTAATGTGTTAACTTATGTGTAATATGAGTGTAACCTCTATACCAAATTTAATTAAACACCAGGCAGACAGATTTACCTTCGCATTTATAATATTAGTACGTGGATGAAACCCACTCACTGCTTCTTCTCGCTCGAAAACCATAACTTTCGGCTTGCATTTTTGTTTTATACATCGGTAAATGCACGCATCATTAATGGTAGATACGACCATCTGCAGCTCCTCTGGTAATGAATCTACTAGGACACTATGGCCAGTATACAGAAGGCATTTGATTAGTGCCTCACTCAGTCCTAATCCCCAACCGATGTCGTTCAACTTAGGGCCGTGTGCACGAAAGGACAAAAAATCAAAATCAACGTCAAAGTATGATCAAACACCTACTTTGTGTGGACAGTATGGAAGGAACTCTATGCGGATCACTAAAAGTGACGTGTTTGAACATTGATTAACTCGGCGGGCTCTTCGTGCAACTATCTGTCCATAAATAGATTGAATAACCAAAGTGACAACATAAACCCCTGTTTCACACCCCTTGAGCTAAGTAGTGAATTAATCGGTTAGTGTACCAGTTATCCTCACGCAGGCACTGATATCCACATGAAGGCAATTCAGTGCCATACGCAGTCAGAATCACGACGTTTATTATAAGTTTTTAGGGTTCCGTACCCGAAGGGTGAAAACGGAACCCTATTACTAAGCCTCCGCTGTCCGTCCGTCCGTCCGTCCGTCCGTCCGTCCGTCTGTCACAGGGCTGTATCTCATGAACCGTAATAGGTAGGTAGCTGAGATTTTCACAGATTGTGTATTTATTTTGCCGCTATAACAACAAATAGGTAAAATAAAAAAACTACATAGTTTTTCCATGCAAAAATCGTGATTTTCTGGTGTTAATGGTACGGAACCCTTCGTATGCGAGTCAGACTCGCACTTTTGTGTGATCACTCTTTACAATTACTTATATTATCGAGATATTTTAGCTATTATTCAAATAAACACTAATATGTATGTTACTTTAGTGAGTAAAATGCATTGACAGAAAAAAATGGTTTACAAATATCAATGGATAATGAGTGACGTTTAATGGATCCCTACGTTCCTATTTTAAATTTCAGACAATTTGAGAGTGATGCCAGATTGCGACTTTTAAGACTCCTAGCTATGAAAGGAATTAAGAAAACAGAGCTTCCATTTTTAACCGACTTCGAAAAAAAGGAGGAGGTTCTCAATTCGTCGGAATCTTTTTTTTTTCTCTTTTTTTTTATGTATGTTCACCGATTACTCGAAGACCCCTGAACCGATTTGAAAAATTCTTTTTTTGTTCGAAAGGGTATACTTTCTAGTTGGTCCCATTTTTTTTTATCAAAATCGGTTCAGTAGTTTGGTACTTAAATACAACAAACATCGAATTTCTTAAGCCCGCGAACCCAGAAATGTTATTTTTGAGTTACAGTAGCTTTCTTGAATTAAAATCTCAATAAAATACACGAAACAACGATACAATGGTTGTTGATTTCCAGTGTATTGTGCGCCGCCACACACGACGTTCGCAGTCGGAACGACTTTATAGCGCGGATTAAATTATAAAGGATAATACCAACCATAGACTATATTTATAATACGAAACATGTGCAGGAACAATCATAATTATGCATGGGCGCTCAAACAATGTTGTCTATTGCTGTTGTAGCTCTGCACATACGTATGTTTAATGTTACTAGCCAACTACCTGATTGCAGCTATGGTATATGATTGCCCTTTCAATGTAGGTTTTGTAATTACCTTAAGATAACCTTCATTGCATTATAGTTAAAGAACCGGCCAAGTGCGGGTCGGACTCGCACACGAAGGGTACCGTACCATCGTAAATTATTTAACACCAAAAAAACACATTATTTGTATGGGGGCCCCCTTTAATTTTTATTTTATTTTAATTTAACGTATTTGTTGTTATAGCGGCAAAATAAATACACACTTTGTGAAAATTTCAGCTGCCTACCTATTACGGTTCATGAGATACAGTCCTGTGACAGACTGACGGACGGACGGACGGACGGCGGAGGCTTAGTAATATGGTTCCGTTTTCACCCTTTGGGTACGTAACCCTAAAAACGTTATTCCAATTTACGTTAAGTCAAATGTTTTTTTTTGTAACTGGGCATTATGATTTGTACGAGCCCAACATGCCATTTTGCATTTTTTCCTTTTAATTATATTGTATTAAGTATCATCTTTTATTTGTTTTTATAATATTAATATTTAGTATTTATTTATTGATATCTATGTAGTTTATGTACAGTTATATAAGTTATATATTTAGGTTTAAGTATAATGTGTATTTGTTGTATATTGTGTAGGAATTATGTTTCCTCTAAAGCTATTTCTCCATAGTTACTACTCGCACTACTGCTCACGATACCCAAAGGTAGACTGGTAGAAAATGCCTCCGGCAATAAGTTGTACCTTTTGCCCGAGTTTTTTTTTGAGTGCAATAAACTTATATAAATAAAATAAATAAATAAACATGCCACATATGAACTAGGTGCCATTACTGAACCTTCCTTATATTGAACGGCTTCAATGAACTGGATGGAAAACACGGACTCATTTTAGTAGACGCTCCGACCGTCCCTCTTTCAACCATCGCATTGGACCAACCCGGACGGGATCGACCCTGCCAAGCAAGTAAGAAAGGGAACCTACAGTTGTACGTGGAATCTGAACCATGAATATCACTTTTAGCTAAATATTTTGTAGTAATTTCATTGAAGCGTTCTTTACTAACTAGTCATATAATCGTATAGAGCTAATGATAAAATATGACAAATCCGAGTGCAGAGTACTGTCTGATGAATAAGCAATAAACAATAATAAAATGAAATAAATAAATAAAAAAATTATATAATTTCGAAAGTACCCACAAACATGAACTTATTAAATTAATCTGTACTGTGAATACGAGTTATACCTAAGTGTGTGCATGTTTGTGAATAAAAAACATTGAAATGGCAATTCAGATCAATTTATATATCTAATGCTCAAGTTAACCTTTTATATATACGATGAACCTTGGTCGATCTGCCTCCATGTAAATTATACGTATATTATATACATTTAGCTGCATATCAAAATACAATCCTAAAGGTAGATATTCGAGATTTTTTTTTTAGTTAGCTTGGTTCATAAAACCAAGAAGCCAAAAAGTCCAACCTCAATGTCAAGCTGTGTTCTCACGAGTAAACAAGAACTCATAATTAATTTACTATAAGCTGAGGTCTTTTACGCAATTTTCACCCCTCTCACTAACGCCTCTAGGTTCCAAATGGATTGGGTCGGTGCATGTGAATCATTTATCAGTATGTTAGCGGCTACAAGAAACCATTTGTATAACAATTAGGAGCCGCGCCGCACGTAGAGTCTGATTAATCTATGTTATTGCGGGTCTACTGTCTCGGTACAGTCGCCTGCAGAAGTTACTTCCACCTCGGTATGTGCATATTGAACTGTACACGTTGATCAATTAAATGAAAGTACATTTTTAAGGTCCAGTCGCAAACAGCTAAAAAAGGTTTCTTACACTGAAAAAATAACCAGTGAATCTTACTGTAATTCCAATAATAACAATTGGTTACTCTAACTGAGTGAAAACAGTATTACTGTATCTTTTAAATTCTTTTTTTTAACTGAAAGAAAGAAAGAAAAGAAAGAAAATACGTTTATTTTTTCTCAACACAAATTAGAACACTTACAAAATTCAAAATACACATTTGTGGAGAAAAAAAAGGAGCCAGCTCAGCATTTTGTGCTGCAGGTCCCTCTTGATGAGTGAACTACAGCGCTGATTTTACGCTGGTCCGGATACACTTACGACTAACATAAGGTGAGAGTAACAGCTGTTGGTCGTGAGTGAGGAAACATAATACATAAAACCAGAAAAAATACAGTAAGTAAACCCTTAAAAAAATATCACATAGACCAATTAGTTAAATTATTGTCACACGAGGGAAAAAAAAATACTTTACACAATTAAAGAAAAACACAAAAATACGATCACACGAACTATTTAACAACACAATTAAATTCAATGACGAGATACAATTTTATCTTATAAAACACGTAAAACATAACTGTGTGCGATAACTGTTTTCTCTTACTGTTTCCCTAACTAGTTTCTAGCTTTAGTATTTCTTCCATTCTTACTTACGTCTTATATTCAGTGAAAAGGTACTGTCAAATCTATTAAATTTCCTGTAACTGTTAAAACTGGACACTTGCACGCACGCACAACTATACATGGTGTCTGCGGTTGAGGATGAAATATTGATCGCTCCTGATGTTTTTCTACGATTTTTAAGAGGTTTTTAGATAAGCTGCAGTTCCAATTTGAGCATTATCCTTCAAACGGTGTAAGAGTACTTACAATTTGTAGGGTCGGAGTGTCCTGTCCGTATTTCACTTTGGATATAGATGCTGGGTAGGTACCTGGCGAACTGCTTTTATAATATGAAGGACCAATCATTTGCCTTCGAGTTTAGGATGTCCTACATAACCATTTAGTATACGATCGCAAATCGCGGACACCCTGTATAGTTTGACTGATGTGAAATAGTTCAAAGTCAAATAAAGTATTTGAAAGATACCGTTGAAATACCGACTCATGCACTGAGGGTTCCGCATAATGCGTAAAGTCGGGATAAACTATCTCAGATACAAATTCATTATAAATTTCTAATTTTTTTTATGCAACTTGAACTGGATGACAAATAGCTCATAATTCGCGTTATGATATTAGCCTAATACACCACATTCCCGAAGGAATTATGTGCAATGCCAGAACCTTCCCTTTATGAGCACGGCAAAATTGAACTGGATGGAAAACACTGAAATTGTTTTTGTTGCTTCGACCATCTTTTCATTTTTTTGTATTGTATTGTATTGTTTATTCATCATCCATAGACAGTACACTGCACTCGGATTTGTCATATTTTAGCATTGGCCAGTTCAGCAAAACAAAACACAGCGAAGAAGAACTGGAAAGAAACTCCGCTGTTTTTTTTTTCAACGTCCACTTAGTCTAAGTTTACAAAAGTGTTTGTCAATTATTTTAACAAAAACATAGGTAAAACACTAAATTCACATGAATACACAAAAATTTACAATCCATGCCGTATGCAACAGTTCATGACAAATATCATTTTATTTGCAAAGACAATCCCCTCCAACTAATATGTTGCCAATTGGAGCAGGCCAGTCCCCACAAACAGCACCCGTTCACGAGCATCACCCATTACCTCTTTCAACCATATTTTAGGGAAAGAGATAACCTGAGCCAAGCGTCACCGTAAGCAAGGACCTTTAAGCGATGCACTGCTCCAGTGGCAACACAACACTGTGAAACACTTGCACATTAGGTTTTAATACTATGAGTTTTGTCATAAACTACTACTGTCAGCTGATCACATAGTTACATATCCCTTTAAATGCTACCACCTACAGACAATTAAGAGTATAATGGTTTGAGAGCATCCCTATCAATAAAGTAATAATAGACTCCTATATGAGATTTTGACCAATACCGAGAAACTAATAATGCTTAACTAAAATAAAATAAAAATAAAATTCGGGTGTATAGAGCCCTCGTCATTATTGATACGAAATTGTATCAAATCAAAATTGCTTGGTTAGTAATTTCATACTACAAGTAGTACTTATCATAAAAGTAGTAAAGATACAAAATGTATCAGGTGTCAAAAATTAGTAAAAATAAAATTAGTCAAAATAGTAATAATAATAGGATACTTTTTGTACCCAGTCAGCAGGCAGTCAAAATCTCAGTAAATTCAAATTTATCAGCTAGGGCATCTTTAATACAATAGTAAGCCTTATGTGTTAGCAACTTCTTAACCTTAACTTTAAAAGAATTTTCAGATAAATCTCTCACCTCTTTGGGCAATTTATTATAAAATCTAACACTGTTACATATAAAACTCTTAGATGTTTTGACTAATTTATGACTAATTACTTTAACATTGTTCTTGTGTCTTGTGTTATAGTTATTAACATCACAGTTAAGGGTGAAATCATTTATATGTTTTCTTGCATAGCAGATGTTTTGAAAAACGTAAGCACTTGGCAAAGTTAAGATTCCTACGTCACCAAACACCTTTCTACAGGAATCTCTCGTCCTCATGCCAAGCATGCATCGCAGTGCTCTTTTCTGCAAAACAAATATACGATTTACTTCAGCTGCATCACCCCAGAACATCAGCCCATATGACATTATGCTGTGAAAATAGGAATGATAGACAGATTTAGCAGCTTCTAAACCACAAAGCTCCTTAATTTTTTTTACTGCATAGCATGCAGAGCTAAGCTTAGCAGCAAGCTTATCAATATGTGGTTTCCATGTAAAACGATTGTCAAATACTACACCAAGAAATGTTATTTCCTTAGTTATACTCAAAGACAAATCATGTGCTGCATTTAAAACATCATGATTCACATAGCGTTTCTGGGTCCCCAGCACAAAGTGCATTAAGTTAGTTTTACTTACATTTAAAAGAAGGTTATTGGCTTCAAACCATAATTTTAGTGAGTTTATGGCTTGTATAAAGGACACCCGCAGGTCCGATATATTTTGATCTTTTACAATTAATGATATGTCATCAGCAAATAAAACCATCTCGATGTCTGTTGCGATGCAGCTTGAAATGTCATTAATGTAAATCAAAAAGAACAATGGTCCCAGAATTGAGCCCTGCGGTACACCCATAGTGATCGATTCTACATCAGACTTAGTGCCGTTTACATCACAGACTTGTTTTCTATTTGATAGATATGATTTACATATACTTAATTCTTTTTCTCTAACACCATAATGTTCTAGTTTCCCTAGCAGTATTTCGTGATTTACACAGTCAAATGCTTTTGATGCGATGGATTCAATGCGATGGTACCAATCCGGGCGGGCTAAACCCTACCACCTAGTAGGGGAAGGGGATCTACAGTTTTGCATGGATTCCGAACCATGGAGCAGCTCGCATTCGTGACGAAATGCACTTATCGAACTCAGAAAGAGAAAGAAAGTGGTGCATGTCGGGGCGAGGAATTGAACCCAGACCTCTGGTACGCTAGGCCATTCCCCGCGCCACTAGGCTACGAGCCGCATGCATTACGGTTTGTATTATAAATCTATTTTTACAAAGTTTATTCAGTACGGTAGGGGTTTGGTATTTTTACATTATTTTGAAGTTTCGATAAAATATGTAACCGGGTTTTTAGAACGTCAGCGAACTGCGTCAGGCCGGCGTTGAAGAACGCCCAAGTCACTTATATTTGTATGATTCTAGTTGAGGTACCCGGCTGCGCTCGGCTCATTGTCGTTTCGGACTGATGTCGGGCTGATTTATTTCCTGAATATTATGAATATGACTTCCATTCACATCTTCATTCCCTATTATCAGTTAATCAAAATTGGTTTAGCGGTTTAGGCGAAACTGGGAAAGTTACTTTCGCGTTTATAATATTACTTTGGATGGATTGATATTTCGATTTTGATATGTAGCCTGAGGTACGGTAAAGTGAAATCAAGTATTGAGAATTCGTTAAGCCTTGAAGTAGCACGTTGGTACTCATTCGATTTAAAAAATTAATTCACTGCTTGAAAGCTACAGTTCTGAGTACTATAGGATACTTATAATCATGATATTCCTGAGTTCTATAGTGTTACCGCTTACCACTTACTTAACGGGTGAGCAGTGGAGTAAAATAAGAGGGAAGTCGGGAAGTAGTGATCTCATTGTAAAAAGGATTTTTACTCGCTTTCAACTAAATTCGATCACAAATAATATTCACCCATAAAAACGTTGTAACCCCTTCTCACGCCTGCAGAGGATGAATTAAAAAAAATGTCGAAAGAGGTTTTGGTTGAGACCATGTTTGAAGTAATTGTAACCAAAAACCAAATAAAATCATTAAAAACTTTGCCACTCCTTTTCACCCCTTAGGGGTTGAATCTTAGAAAATGGTGAAATAAGTATTTATT
Organism: Incurvaria masculella; assembly: GCA_946894095.1. NCBI lineage: Eukaryota > Metazoa > Arthropoda > Insecta > Lepidoptera > Incurvariidae > Incurvaria > Incurvaria masculella. The sequence continues at coordinate 500,246 of OX335641.1, forward strand.
TCATTATTTCGAATAGCAGTAATAATAACGTTAACCTGACAACAAAAACAAATTCCATAAAAAATTGCTACAAATTTTCACTCCTGTAACTATAGACTTTAAGGAAATGTGGAAATAGGTTTTTGATTAATCAAGAGCATCAAAACACAGTTTTAAGTTAATCCAACCAAAAACAAAATTGTGTACATACGCCTCGTGTGAACCGGGATTTATAATAAGCTCTTAATTTGATACTTAATTGAATGGGATAAAAAAGTTAAGGCTGTTCCGACCCATATAAAGTTGTTTGCACACATAACGCAAAAAGTATTGCACTTTAAGCCACGAATTAATAAAAAATGTTTAATATAGTCATTTTACTTGTAGCGAAAACAATTTCACAATTTCAGGATTATTGGTTTTGTTACAATTTATTTAAATACGATATTTATTTAACAGCGCTATCGAACGGTGTAAAACTTCTAATCGGCAATTACAACGAAACCATTAAACCTGAAATTGTGAATATGTTTTCGCTGCAACTACTATGGCTATATTTAATATTTTTGACGAATTCGTGCCTTAAAGTCCAATACTTTTTGCGTTCTGTGTAAAAAAAACATTGTATGGGTCGGAACATCCTTAAGCAAGTTTGGTGTCACATTTCTTTCCCCTAATTTTTATTCACGCATTATCTGCAAGTGACAAAGTTTCATGGATGGGCAGACTACGAAGTCTTTTTTTACAACATTACATACGGGACCCTAAAACATGCTACATCATCAAAATCAGCCGCCATACAATAGTAAATGTTAAAGACAAGCCCACCTCGGTAAGGTCAGAGCAGACTATAATCTCATCATTAATCTTAATTGCCTAAGGAGTTATTGGAGCAAAATCCGCTTTTAAGTTCATCAATGCGAGGTAATTTAGTTCTATTATCTATCACAATAGCGCTCGAACTGAGCATCAATACTTAAAATGTGAAGAAAAAATATACCTTGGGAAGCATCAATGTGAACTTAGGTCGGTAGGTACGTATGCATAATCATCACAGCATAAATAGGACCAGAAGGCCCACACAACGAGCGAAATAGGCGCACACACACTAACCCGCTCATACGTGCGGCCATCACATGCTGAGATTCATAGGCTGAGATAAATAGTCGTACCAATATTTAAGACTAACGAAAAGTAGTACTTTGTGACGTCATTTTGCATTACTTTGAGATTTCGTCTATACATAATGTGTCAATGTGATGTCACAAAATACTACTTTTCGTTAATCTTAGTGTCTTTTACGACTATTTATCTCAGCCTTAGGGCCGTTTTCACATACTGTTGATTAGCTTAATCGCCATATATCAAGGGCCTTTCTTAGCAGCTTGCAATCAAAACCATTTCAAGATAATCAGTACTTAAGTAATAAAGGCTCTTAAAGTATCGATTAAAATTAAGCACTTGGTGAAAACCAGGCTTAGAATTTAATCGTGATTGGCTTACCCCTGATTTCAACACCTCCAGTTACCTGAAATCCGACTTAACTTTCTCTTATATTGCATATTAACATGGTGTAACCGAAAGATAACTTTGGGATTTTTCCAGCTGGAGGTGGTGAAAACTCGGTGTCAAATTCGACATTCGTTCCAAACATTTCAAGTCAAAACCGACAGTAGGAAGAAATACTATGGCTTAGCCAAGTACGTGTAATGTCGTTGAATCTCATTATCAGAAGAAAACGGAGGAACGCTAGCGGAGTGCAGTATGTGTTGTGCATGCGCTTGTTTTCTTTTGGTATACGCAGCCGGCCTTCTGAGTGGGCAGTCTGAGTTCTCACCGAAATTGGCGTTTACGGCAAACCGATCGACTGGCGTTTTCTCCAAACTCCATACAAGTTTTTACTAGATATTCTGTGGTTTTACTTCTTCAAGCTGTCAAAGTCAAACGCGGACTTCCGATTTGTATGAAAACGCGGAGTGGACGTAAACGGCAACGTCGACGTATTTACGGCAACGTTGAGTAAGCTGTCAAATCAAGCTCGGACTCGCAAATGTTAGTTCGCTTAACGCCCGCTGCGCGCGCTCATCAATTTCTCCATACATTTGAAAACGCCAGTCGATCGGTTTGCCGTAACGCCAATTTAGGTGACAACTTAGACTACCGGCTCTGGTCCTAGTTTATTTTGTGTCCAGAATTAAGGTGGTAGATAACGATTTGAAGTTTTTTTAGCTCTTTCATTATTAGCGAACTAACGGTTTGTTTATCCTACGACGTTGCTGAAGGAACTGGGTAGCATGCCAGGTTGTTTCTAATCTTTCGGCACGGTACCCTCCCAGGCGGGTTGAAGCGTGCACATTTTAAACTAAGATAGAAAAACCTGGTGTAAACTTGAATTAACTAATTGCACGTAAATCTAACACGTGCAATCAGTTACTTAAATATAGACGAAGTAAGGACGCCATGAAGTTGTAATGAACACTTAGTTTTCATCTTTTTGCTGCTTTGAGACGTTACATTGCCTGTTGGCATCTCGCCCTCTCAAATTGTTGCTGTCTATAGTGTATGCTTTGCTCTGACCGACACTGTACAAATATTGTGTGATTGGATATGTATGTGGTACTGTGGCGGCGGCGGGGCGCGGGGCGCGGCGGTCGGTCAACTATCGTTCTATAGATCCATAATGACCATTAATAACAATCTGATACATATTGAACAGCTATCATTATGTAGAGTAGATATGCAACACAACGAACTAACTCAAATCTTCTACATAGTCCTATTTCAACTTGAGAAAGTTTACTTGGATATCGGGATATGTTTTGTTAAACAAGTCTAATTGATTCATTGTTGAAACAATTAATTAGTATTGTCATTTCAACTCATAAATTATATTATACATATTTTAATTTACCTCTTTCATAACTACTGAGATACCCAGACAGTTAAGTCAGCTTATGAATGTGTCGCTTATTTTTTCTAATCGTTGAGTAGGTCGGAAGTCTGGACAGATTAACGTGATTTTTTTTATTTCCATCAATTTAAAAATAACATAAAGTTATGCACATATGGTTTTTATAGGATATAAGGTTCTATTATATGGTTAGTCCGGTGCTAATCTCGTACTAGGTTTTGAAAGGTGCTCTCAGATTACGACTGTTAGAGATTGCGATATCAAACTAATGGTTGATATATTTTTTTATTAAGGACAATAAAAATTAAGCGTACAGAGTGCCTTGAACATAAATGTATTCGGAACAAAACCGAGCAGCCCTCTCTTAAATTTCACTACACTATGCAATGATCGATACTCCAGAGCGGTATAATAAAACGATATGATTAATTTGGGCTTACATCGCGCCTAACGAGGAAGCGATTTAAGGTCAAAACCGTCCACTTGATTTATAGTCATCAACTCTTCGGACCTCCGTCGAACAATAACGCGTACAAACATGTGCCGAAATATTGACAGATAATGTAACTTGGCTGCTGAGATATATCGTTTGGCAATATGTTTATGTCTCGCTAAAGTCTGCGAAAGCTCTCACGGTGTCTTCTTTTGGTCGTACCTGGAGCTGTTCACGGATCATTTGAATAATAGCGACATTTCGAAGAAAATCACCTACATTGTTTTAAATGATTTGTTAGCATGTAGAAATAAGTTATTTAAATGTAACTTAAGGTGGCCCAACCCAGCGGGACTAACTAATTTGCGGGCACGGTACAAAACTTTGCTGTTGCATTCTGGGACCTTCTCTGTTTCAAAGAAAAAGACAGGCTCCGTGATGAGGAAAATGCAACATGTCCACAAATAAGACAATGTGCATAGTGTATGATTTGGTAAGATTTATGAAAATTTTAATTACAAAACGACTTATAGCTAAAAGTAAACCACGACCGATGTAGTCAAAAATCTTAGAAAAACCAAATAGATTATAAATCTTGATTAAATAAGCTATGTCTGATGACTAATATTTTTGAGATGTTCTTACTTTATCATTGCGTAATCCACCTCCAAAGATAGTGTATGAAACGCGCGAAAAATTCGAACTTTAGGACCTTATAACTTAAAAACCAAACTCAATTTTACAATGCCAACGGTCATCAGACATCTATTTTGAGCAAAATTTGGGATCTCTGACAAGAAATATGGGCGTGATCTTCTTTCCCCGTTTGTATGGGGAGTTGAGCGGGATGGCCCACCTTAAAGAATTCAATGTATTTTACTTAGCCTGGTTTTCTACAAGTTAATGTGGCAATTAAGCTAATCAGCAGTAGATGAAAAAGGCCCTTAAGGTATTCCCGAAAGGATCAGTTCGTAAGATGTGTGTATTTTTAGAGTTATTCTATGAAATATTACCGCAAAAACTGAGAGAATAACTAGCACAGAGACCACGTGCATAGAGTCCAACGTCAGGGGCGGCACTAGTCGGAAGAGATCAGAAAATAAACGATAACGACGACCTCCGTACGCACCGTATTTGCGTTAGGGTTCATTATTGAATACGCGTCAGAATCGATTTTGCAGCTTGATGGCGAGCGCGAGGAAGCAAAACATTTTTTCGATTTTTAAAATCTATTTTTCGCGAATTAATATATTTTTTACGGTTATTCACTAGATAAATATGTGATCTTGTACTATAAAAAAGAAAATTGTATAAATCATGAATAATTTCCAAGTGCCGGATTGAAAACCCAATAAATGTGCGTCTACAAACATATTTTTTTTTAAGAATATAAGCAACGCTTTAAAACCGTTTTACGTTCATACACTAGACATTAGTCCAAACTTTGATATTTTAATTTTTTTACTCGTGCTTATTCTTAACCGACTCTGAAATAACCATTTAAATAACGCCAAAATATCGTAACGTTAGCGTCAATTGGCGCCTTAAGCGGGACTTATGCGATGAATTTTAAAGAAAAAAATACGTTTTAACCTTTTTTTTATGTATCATTAATGTTTTTCGTGTAGTCATATCGCACAAGTATTTTGGTTTCCGAGTTCTGTGTAACTTTCGGCGCCGATTGTTTAAATATTCAACTCAACAGCGAGTCTAGGCGTCTATTGTACTCTGTTTCAATTAAGTTAAACAAATATAACCTTAATTTATGGTTATATTGTTTACATTAACTAAACTCGACCTTGGTCAACTCATTAAACTTATTCAACCACTAGGCACCGGTATTATACAGGTGAATATTTCAAGTGTTCCTTCATGGCCAAATCCGAAACTATAAAGTAACCAAATTCGGTTCCTGGTTTTGAAGTGGTATTCAATAGATCTGGAATGTACATCGTCGATAGAAGTATGAGAGTGTGCGCGACTTACCATCGAGTGGCCGAGGTATTCTGCCGCGTTGTCGGATATGTAGAGCAGCTTCCCGTTCTGTGTCAGCATCATCAGGAAACCGTTCAGCGCCTGCGCACAACACGACGCGGTCAGAGACACCCTGATCGAGACATAAAACAAGCCTTGCAGCTAACTGATACACAGGATGTTTCAACGTACATTGCATACAATTAAACAAAAAATATTGGGATCAATAGTAACATGAAAATTAATAATAATAACCTTTTTAGGTTTCCGTACCCAAACGGAACCCTATTACTAAGCCTCCGCTGTCCGTCCGTCCGTCTGTCACAGGGCTATATCTCAGTAACCGTAACAGATAGACAGCTGAAATGTTCACAGAGTGTGTATTTATTTTGCCGCTATAACAAAAAATAGGTAACATTAAAAAATAATTCAAATTAAAGGGAGCCCCCATACAAAAAACGTTATTATTTTTTATTAAATCTTTTACGATGGTATGGAACCCTTCGTGTGCGAGTCCGACTCGCACTTGGCCGGTTTTTATTAATTCCTCCATCTCTCTCTTACTTTCAAATAATGGTTACACTGTCAAAATATTTTTTCAATGACGATTTTTTTATGCAACAGTTCCTATTCAGTTACAGGTTCTTCATTTCCTCCATTCGATGCATGTCACATCTGTGTGGGAACAATCGAGGAAGTAAACTGACACTCGCAACAAAAACATTTTAGGTAGGTTCGAGGGCATGGTTCAAAAGCTAATTGGCGCCATCTGACGGCTGTGCAAAATATATGTAATGTGGTTAGGAATATAATTGTTTACAATCCTACTCAAAAAGGACGTAAAATTAAAATTGTCTCATACCTCTTTCAAAGAAGACCAAAGTTTTTATGTTCAATCATAGATTTTAAGTATATAAGAGAGCCAAAAAATTTGAATAAATCTGAGGCTCAAAATCATAAATGTATAATGGATGCCCTAGTCGGATATAAATTGAGAATATAATAATTTTCCGCGTAACACCAATACATCCCGCATTATCAATCGTCAATTCGTCAAACGTATCTATTTTGAAAATATTGCCTAACATTAGTCGGTAGAAATCATTAATGAAGCTAGCAAGTGAAATTATTGTATTTCCAAGTCCCCTTTACTCCAAAGCCAATACGACATAAATGGAACTCAATCTTTATTTTATTTATTTATTTATTTATTTATTTAGGAGAAAACACAGAGAGAAATACATAAAACAAAAATAACAACATTATTAAGTACATAACAAAGAATCTCCCTCCACTACGTTTCCCTCGGGAACATAAAATTATATTGATGCTACACAAGGGTAATCGTAAACACAAAATTAACTGAAACAGAAACATGTTTATAACAGAAAGCAGAAAGAGTAAAAGAAAAAAAGTTTGAGGTTACATAAAAAAGAACACATTCGGAGCTTGAGAAGTTCGAATATAGATCGATTTCTACAGGTGAAAAGCAATGTATAAGCTATGTGAGTACTGATATTTGATGTCAGTAAAGTTAAAGCTAAAGTTTCCTGCAGGTGAGTTAGGATGATATATTGTGTACAAATGTTGTAAAGAGAAATTAAAAGTAAAATATCGGGTGTATTCATATGAAGAGGTATAGAATTATAAGAGGTAATACATTAAAATTAATATTAAGTTTCAAGTATAATAGATGAATTAGTATGAGAGTAGGTAAATAGAGGTATTAAGGATAGCGAGTGATTAGATGAAATTATAATACTCATGCTAATGCTCCTTCGAGGAGATTGCGGACGGTTCGTTTATAGCTGAACACTGAGCTATTAAAGATATCTATAGACAAAAGTTTTTTATTGTAGGTGTCGCATATACGTCGTATAGGTGCACGAACACCCGCTATGGTCCGGGTTTTGCCCGTGTGAAAGAGGATCGTTGATCGTGTTCTTCTACAAGGCGCGTGTAAGCCGATTAAATTTAAAAGATCTGGGCAGTCGTATGCACCTACACAAATTTTACGAAGCACGGACGCATCCATCATTTCACGCCGAATAAGCAACGTAGGTAATTTATAAGTTACAAGAAGGTCAATGTAAGATTCCTTAGACGAAGTCAATCGATAGTGCAGGGCACGCAGAAATTTTTTGTATAATTTCAATACGGTCAGTATATATTCCGAAATATGGGTTCCAAACCACGGATACATATTCCAACTGTGATCGTACTAAGGTTTGAAACAGAATTAAAATTTTATGACACATCCAGTGTAACGAAATGAAACAGCGTCACTATAATGCATTGTATGTTTTATTATTCTTTTGTTTTCTGTGTACTTATGTCTTCTTCATCCAATAAATGGTTATTATTATTATTATTACAATTTAAATTTGTCGATATTACGGTTTCTGATTTTGACAGACCTATCGAGCCGTAGGAGGTTAGTTAAAATAACAATGCAATAGTTAATCGTAGTTCTGCGGCACATTGCGCCAGCCAACAAATCCTCCGATCGATTCAATTGAAAATTTATGCTACGAACTCGATTACGTCGATCTGAACAGGCGATTAAACGGGGATTGAATTTATCTGTTTATAATTCGGCCGATATCGTAAATACTTCGTGATATTGCCGTTGTTAGCTTGGTTCATCAGTGGTTTGATATTTGATTGTGGGAGCGGCCCGGGTGATTCTCGTAATAAGTATCTATAGAGATAAAAGGTAGGAAGGCAATCGGCGCATGCTCGCTATGAGAAGCAAAACTCGCAGTCAAGCTGACGCTGTTCTCGTGATGCCAGCAAGTGAGGTGTAACCACACGCAGAGAGCCTTCAAATCACTTCGCGTTCAATGCAACAAAGCACTCCGATGAATCTAGGTCTCCCGGTGTAGTGCGTCTGGTAGGCTCGCTGAGAACGGGCTCGATAACTTCTATGCGATACTGGGGTTCCAGATCATTTCCAAAAAAAAATTGCGCCAGAGTCTAGGAATTGTTATTTGATAGAGATGATCCTTATTTACTTTCGGGTTGGTTCCATTGCATTAAATGAACGATGTTCAAACCGGCAATCAAAATTGTAAGCGTTTTCTATCTACATGGTTCAATGCAGCCGTCCAATATTAGGAACACGGATATCGTTGATCTCCGTGATAAGGATGTTCATGGCGTAAAAACTAGTTTCATTTGGTATTTTGTGCTAATGCCATAACAGTAAGTAAGGTATAACGCTATAAGATGTTACAATATTCTGAGATAGCTTGAAGCTCTTTGGGTCTTCAATGCAGGCATGCTTGTTGCGTTACTAAGCTTGAGGTTAGATGGGTGAACGTCTCTTCTTACCTCTCCAGGGAAAATGTGCAATGGTAAACATGTGTGCACGTATTCCCCGATTAACGGTTGCCCCATCGCTGCAAGTGGTTGGCTTGTCCTCGTACACGGAACTGTTATCAGCGGTTCGATCATTAAATCATCCATTAGATTCCGTGCAGAGCAAAACAGACAGCTTATACGATCATCTGACACTCTGGCAGGGCTGTAGCAAATTGGCGACCCACAACTCTTAGGCACGTGCCAGCATATGCCCCTGAATAGCGCGATACTAAGCGTTCTTACACGCTCAGATATTAACGTATAGCTTGCCCAGGGTAGTGTGACATTGCTTACTGTGGTGCTATTTGAGCAATATTGGCATGATGCAATATCTGCCTGGTAATGGTTTTATGTACGAAACCATGGGCCAGTCATCGGGATCACCACTTCCCGTGTATGTCGTAAAAGGCGACTAAGGGATTCGTCGTTCGTTGATTGGTTTCCACGTAAAACTGTAGGTCCTGTAGGTTTTTTTACATATATACTTACATTTTTTTTTATGTGACTGGACATGGATGGCTAATACCACAAGTTCTGTCATGGTATTAGCCCAACACACCACATGGGAACTAGGTGCCATGCCAGGACCTTCCTTATATTGCACGGCTACATTGAACTGGATGGAAAACACGGACAATTTTCATTGCCGCTTCGACCATCGTTCATCCAATGCGATGGTACCAACCCGGGCGGGATAAACCCTACCACCTAGTAAGTAAGGAAGGGGACCTACAGCTTAACGTGGAATCCGAACCACGGCCAGCCTCTCTCAACGGTCGAATGGTCACCCATCCAAGACCAGACCGGACCCAGCGTTGCTTAACTTCGGAGAGCGATCGCCGAAGTGTCGCGCCACTGGGCCACTGAGGCTACATACGCCACAGTATAAAGCAATCCGTTCTGACATCCTATAGTAGTGCACGATTCAAAGTGCCAAAGTATGGGATGACAGTTGTGATTTGGGTATTCAACTTGGCGGTAGTACCGAAGCTCTGCCTCTTTGACAGGAAAAGTGTTGGACATATTTTCCGGTCGAAATCCTCACCCGCCAAAGGCGCGATAAAGAACCTAGTTACAAAAATGTAAACCTTTCATTTCAACAGTTGTAATTCTAAAGCCCGTGTGACATAAAGATAGAACATGAGGAAGTTCCTGGTCTAGCATCTAGTACGGTGTGTTAGTAGGCCAGCAGGCGTATTCCTGGCATTCCGAAATCCGGAATCAGGAGGTTTTCAAAGCAATTTTCTTGACGAAAATATTCCGGATCCTAGTTTTTTGAATTAATCAAGCTTTTCCGTCGTAAAACACGCTCTGAAAATCGCTATAAAAGCGGTTTTATAGACTCAGGTTTCCTGATTCCTGATTACGGAATGCCAGGAATAGGCCTGCTGGTATAAGCCACCCACGTCCAGTTCCATGAAAATCAAGCATCAACGTTAGGCTTACATGAAGTATGTTCATCACTTTACACGTTTTATGAAATGTTTCATGTTCGAATAATTAATTCCACCAAATTTGTCATCCTATCGAAGAGATACCATAGTCAGCCAAGTGTCAACTGCAGCCTCATGGGCGATACAGATGGGAAGGGCAGCGATAATCCGATTCGATACAAAGTGCGGGTTCCGTGTTGCCTGTGGGTCGCGTAATTGTTATTTAAACTGGAATGCGATGGAGGGTGTGTGGCTATAGTTTAGTCCTGCTTCATCCTCATGTTAAACGCATTGACGTAAATATAACTACGTAAGGACAGGTCCTCCCATACAACAAAAATGTAGCAACAAACGTGGTGTTCTATGCGTCGGGAGGACACCGTTTTGTCGCCAGACAGCCGCTCTCTGTCGTCGTGTGCCTGTGCGTCGCCTCTGCTTTATAATGCGCCCCAAAAATGTGTGGTAAAACCGTGCAAGAATTACATAAAAACGCAAATAAAGACGGAATATCGGAATACTGCAACAGGCGACAGAATTGTATGAAATGGCATATCCTTAACATTGACATATGTTCCTTGCCTCCACACCTTGTTCCTTTCCCTCGAAGCTGTGGAGTTTGATTGAAATGTCGACTGCAGTCGTTATAATGCAACCCTCACCGTTTGAATAACAAAAAAAAAGGTACTCTGGTATCTAGTAACATAATTTGAACTATGTATGTAATTTAATGTATGTAAGCATGAACCGTAATAGGTATGCAGCTGAAATGTTTACAGGATGTATTTATTTTGCCGCCATAGCAAGTAAAATTATGAAAATGAAAGGTGGCCCCCATACAAAAAACGTGATTTTTTGTGTTAAATCTTGTACGATGGCACGGAACCCTTCATGTGCGAATCCGACTCGCACTTGGCCAAGTGCGAGTCGGTTGAAGTTAATCTTTCCAGCGACGCTAAACAATTATTTTACGTTGCCCCCGTAATCGAAGAGCGGTTATAAAGATGTGATGTCGTCGTATCTTACGATGCTCTGTCACCTAAATTATGAATTTAATCCACTAATATTCCGTTTAGTCAAGCCATGGCTCCTGCCAAGTGCGACAGGCAAGAGAAAAAAAAATGTGCTTATGTATGCACATATTTGTTTGGCACCTCGACGGATACATATTTTTTGTGGGTAAGTGGGGTAATTTGGAAGGTTTTGACCATGAACCTATGAATGCAATAAAACAATACACAATATATAGAGAATGGACGGACGGGTGCAGAAAACGAAACTTATTTGTTTGGGGTCAACGGAGCCACTTTTCCATACAAAAAACTAAAGCTCCGTAAGAACACATAAACATACGTAAGAACATCTCAAGTCTCGAATTCGTAAGTGAACTAATTACTGTTAGACGTTTTGGACTAACTCTTGGCTACGGTGTCAGTGACCAAATAATAGTGTCAGGAATTGTTTTCGCTACCTCGTCCTATAACGGGCATGAACTCTATGGTAGATAATGCAACGGCGCATGCGTGTGGATGCCGACTGGGCGGATAATTCAATAATAACAGGCTCGATTCGAGTACGGCAATAACTCATATTTAGCTAGCGCCTCAATATTGGAGTACAACTATTTAATGTTCGAATATGTCATGAAGTATGCATTAAAATAAAGTTCTTATATTAGAAAAAAATAATTATTTATTTAAGAAAATGTTAGTCAACCTTCATAAATGCGTAAACTTGTATTTGTATCATGATATCGGTTTGTGTGATTATTTGATTAAGGCCCTGGTACTAGCCAAATCGCAAAGTTAGACGAGGCACCCCAAGTTAACTAACTAAGTCTGACGATTATAAGTGTCATTCTTACAATATATGATTCCTTGTCTATTAATCCACCTATTTTCGTTAATGTATGTTACCTTTTTCTATACAAAATAAATTGCGGAAACGGTGTCCATTTCCGAACTTTTTTGACTAAATGTAGAAATCTAATAGCAAATGGAATGTTTTGTTTATGCATATATGCTGTTTTTGCTTATATCTATTAATCGAATTAATTTCAGATTTCTAATGAGAAAAATCAACTTTTTTATTTTTATTATTATTTAAATAAATGATGGAATCAAAAAATATTAAGAATCCATTATCAGTCTGGAGTTCTATTTGGATTTTCTGAAGCGTTTCACTACATATTATTACATTTGTTAAAAAGTGCATTTGTATGGCGCGAGTAGTTGGCCAGTCCTAGCGCCTTAATTGATCCTGTCATGATTAATATTAATATTTGTTTTTTTATGCACCTAGATATGGGTGGGTCATATTACCTGTGTCATGTCATAACATTGGCCCAACACACCACATGGAAACTAGGTACCATGCCGCGACCTTTCACGGCAACGTAAAAAAGTAACAATTTTCAGTGCCCCTTCGACTTTTGTTCGTTCGATGCGATGCTACCAACCCGGGCTTGATTAACCCTACAATCTAGTATGTAAGGAGCAATCTAGTCCTAGAGTTTGACGCGGAAATCGAACCTTTAACGACGAATCCCTTTCTAGCGGTGTATTGTCGACTAAAGTTCAAATGTAAAGTTTCAATTAAAATATTTTTTAAATAAACACCCGCTTTTATTTTCTTTATTGTTTATTGTTTTGTACATTTTATGCAATCACAATTATGTTTAAATTTATATTAAGCCATATAAATATTGCCAATTCCATAATATTCCAAAATATTGTTTCAGTTTTCTATAATTCCAGTTTTATGATTTTCAGGGTCCCGCCCTTATGGTCTGGCTCTGATGTCTGTCAGTCACACGCGAATGGTTCTCATATTAACGGTTATTTGAAAATTCTGACAAAACAAACTAATAAAGGTACGTTAATGCAGTTATGCACCGACCAATTGCTTTTGCTCAAAAAACATCATACTTTTTTAAAAAAGCTAGATATCGGAAGCGGTAATTCTGTATGAATTTGAACTAATCATAAGGCGAGGGTGAAATTCTTCCATGTCCTGCAGTGACAGGACTCTCGTTACGTAAACACGTTCACGCTTGATCGTTTTTTTATTTATTTTTATCGAATATTCAAAGCTGAGCTATGACTTTTGCTAAGTCCGGTCGAGCCCACGTAGAGCGCTCGAGTAAGTAATAACCGCAATTCCCGGCACAAGCTCATAAATACGTTTATCAGTTACACCCTTAAACCAACACGCATTCGCTGAGTAATTTACGAGTGTAAAAATGAGTTATGGTGTTAGTACACCGACGGCGCGCTTTCTATTAAGACGTGCCTTTGCACTTGCGAAATGTAATTATGTGTTGTTACATAAATATTTTGGATTGACGCGCGCTTTTAACTCGCCTCTTAATGTTATTGTCCTTTACTAGCGAGCTTTGGTTTAATTGGATGTGGTTTAACAGCTCTGGTTGGTTTGGTACAATAGCGGATAATGTTGAAAGTGTATAAATGTATTGAAATAGCAAGAATTGCTTATTTGAAAGGGTTTATAGCTATTCTATTATATGGGAAGAAGTATAATAGGTTTTATAAATATACTATAATAATTATTAAAAAACTCGTTTTTAAGAGGAAGAAAATTTGCATACAAATACAAAAAGGTGTATATCACTGGCATAAGCTAACTTATAAAAAAGCAAAAAAGTACAGACGGCGCTCTCAATTGATTTATTTAATTTGGACAATTTCAGAAGAATATTTATTAATTTGACTGAGGAAACAGGCTATTGCATGGAACTCAATCACCTCAGTATCCTTTTAAGACTAAAAGTAATTTTTGATTATCTTTATTGGTATATAGAAGAAGTAAATTTCTTTTGACAATATAAACATAAACAAATAGATACAAGTCAGTAGTTTACTCTAGGTGGGGCCAATGCTTGGATGTCGAAACAGAAGAACTAAGAATCGAAAGATATGTACAACATTCTATTCCCGACTAGAGAAGATCAGCTGTGCAGCATGGGTCACAAGACCATGGATTGCATCTCCACAGACGTAATACATTTTTCAAATATTGAAATCAATGATATGTTTTGTCAGCCTCGGTAGCTCTGTGTGCGAGGCCTTGCGAAACGATAAGTTGGGGAAGAACCTCTGAGCGCGGTTAGGTTCTAGATGGGTGACCATTTTCAACCGTTCAGGCTGGCCGTGGCTCGGATTCCACGTAAAACTGGAGGTACCCTTCCTTACTTATTAGGTGGTAGTGTTATTCCCGTCCGGGGTGGTACCATCGCATTGAATTAACGATGGTCGAAGCGGCAATGAGAATTGTCCGTCTTTTACATCCAGTTCGATGCAGCCGAGCAATGTAAGGAAGGTCCTGGCATTGCACCCAGTTCCCATGTGGTGTGTTAGGCTAATATTTGACGGTCAGTTCGGTATTCAGGTCATATTCGGTATTAGTCATCCATGCCCAGTTACATAAAAAAAATGAATATACCATTCCACAGTTGATGCATCAACAAAGTAAACATATTCACAAACATTCTTGAATTTTGTGAAATTTGTGTTTGAGCGACACATAGCTTAGTGGTGCGGCGACTTTCCGTGTGTTCCAGAAGTTATGGGTATAAATTCCCCCCGCGTTCAGTGACCATTTTCTTCCTATTTCTGAATTGATCACGAAAGCGAGCGGTTCCATTGTTTGGAATCCATGTAAAACTGTAGGACCCCTTCCCCTACTAGGTGATAGGGTTAAGCCCTTCCAGGTTGGTACCATAGAATTGGATAAACAGATGGTGGAAACGGAAACGAAAAAATGTGTCCTTGTTTTTCATCCAGTTCAATGAAGCCATGCTCATAAAGGGAAGGTCCTGGTTTTAAAGCAATCCATTTCGAGTTACATAAAAAAATAAACTGGATCTTGTTTCCATTAAGATGTTTACACGCTAAATAATCTTTCACACATTTAGATTAAGTTTTGATCATTATAAATGTAATCAAATATAAAGGAAATAGATTTCATCACATATAATGATGGGCTTGCGTTATATATAATCAAGTGTAAAGTTCATTTAGTATGCGATTAGGCGGCGGCAAAAGCTCATTTTAAATACCTAAATGTCCTACAAAAAAGGGGTGGCCTACCCCCGTACTAAGCTAGCACTCTATTAATAAGCAGTTAACCCTGAGTTACGCCTTCTTATTAATGAAATATTCATAAAAACGCTACAAGCAGCAATCGAGCGTGGGAGCTGGAAGAGTGGGATGTAACGGAGTTAGGATCAGTTATCATACGTATAATTACACATGGAACCCTTTATTAAATGGGAGTTTTAAATTAGGCACCATTCTTTCTATACTATAAAGAAGTATTCCAATCTTCTTAATCCTGGACGTTCGAAAAGAGGTTAGATCTAAGCGAAATCACGAATAAATTGGCGGTGTTGGATAAATTGTTCATTAATGTATTCCTAAATTATGTACCATTGTTGTTTTCTTGGGATTTAGCCCCATTCCGTTTCGTAATACCGTTATAAATAATTTGGATTATTTAATATAATTATTGTCCAAGTCAATTCTCATCATCTTGAATCCTATAAATAAATAAATAAACCGTAAAATAATTTAAAATGTTAACGTAAGTTAAATGTATTTGTTTTAAGTAAACTGAAAATTCTTGGATCTTTTTAGCCACATTCCTTACGTGGTGTATCCTTCTCGATTGAGTGAAAATTATGGGTAATCTTTCTTGCCAAAATTTAATTTAAATTTATTGTATTAAATTTACCAACATTCGATACTTCTATGCCAAAAATTGCATTTTCACTGTACATGGACCAGATATAATTTAGGTGTCAGAAGACTTAAAAATAGTAACAAGATGCCCTTAGCTTTGCGAAAGTAAATCTAAGAGTAATCAAAAATTTGGCTTAGATGTGTGATTAAGCATTATATAAGCATGGCATAACAAAAATAAATAAAGCTGCCATTTTTTTTTTCGGTGACATTACAAACGTTCAAGTGTTAGATTTATCGCAGTGGGTGCAAATAGTTAAATATTGCACATAATTAAAAAAAAAAGTAACTACACGTCTATTTTTTCAGTTTTCATTAAACTAATAATTAATATAAACATTAATTCAACCACAGTAACCCAAAGCAATTTTAAATGCATAATATGTACTTTTTCCCAATTTGACATGCTAGCTTTGTCAAAAGCTGCTAAATAGAGATTGCCAGCTGTTCTCGCAGATATCTTTAGATTTTTCCAACCCCCAGACGTTTCATATAAGTTAGTGCCTAAAATATGCACTACATTGTTTGATTGCTTCCTTTAAGACCATAAAGTGTCGAAATCAATAGCAATCAACGAGTAATTCAAACTTATTGTCGAGTGTGTCTATAGGTGTCCATAAATGCCTTTGAAAAGAAATATGGCAATAGATACTCTTTGTTCTTTTAAGGTTCTAAAATGAAATGTTATAAATTAAGTAGGTATATAAATCGGCTATAACTTTAAGCTTTTGCACGTGTCATACCTTTGAGAATCCGAAGTTGGGTGGGGGAGCAGCGTGTTGGTTGATTTCGTATCGCTTGAAAACTGAAACAAAAGATACGGGGTAGGTTTAAATAAATTATTACGTGTTAAACATCACTACTGAAACATTCCTCGTGTTTAACATGGACTGCTTACATATAAAACACGTTTGGCGTAATATTAAAGATTTTCATGGTAGTTTAGGTAAAAAAAAATACGGCACTAATCCCGGCGTAAACATATTTTGTACTTTTGCTCTAAACATAATTTAAATATCCGGCTATTGATTTTCGTGTTTACCTGTCGTGGCACTCCAGTGCTCTGACAGATTCCGGTTGAACCTTTTTTTGCTTTTATTAAGCACTGAAAGAACACGCAAAAAAAATATTAAAGAGATGTACATATGTATATTATAAACTCGGATCATTCGACAATATTGTTGTCAGCTTGTTCGATTCCATCCGTAGGAGAAGAACCGACGCTAAGCTTCTCCGGGTCTGTCCACTGGATAGAAAACCACTGCTCACAAAGAATATTATCGAATATTTTTATTTAATTAACGGATACGACATTACCGTTACCAGCGACATCTATATTTGAAGCATTGTAATCAGATTTTTAAAATAATCTGAGAAAGTTTAAAATATTAGCGAATATTGATCAGTGGAGAACTTACTTTTGACTACCATAATTGCATCTTATTCTAAACTAGCCGAAGTTCCCGTCTCCGCTCGGATCAATCTCGTTCTGGATAATCACCCGAGCGAAGCCCAGTAAAATGCACCTTTAGTTCACGACTACCCCGTCGCATCGCCCGCCCGCGCTATATTTATTTTTTTAATTTTTTGTGAGTATTTTCTTTTTGCTCAGTTCGTAAGAGTCGTAGCGTGATAGTAAAATCCTCAAGAATTTGGCAAATTAAGCCAAAAAGATTTTTTCAAATACAACTGGTAGTTTCAGAGACTAGTTAGCGTTAAAAAAAAAACTAAAAACGACAAACTGTTCAGTTTAATTAATTAGTTTTGTTAGAATAATTTGAATTATTCAGGTGATATAAAATCTTCACTTCTACTCGTAATTCCTGCGTTATAGTTATTGGTAAGAATAAATAATGCTCGCTATTATCATGGGATCTTAAGTCAAATTGAGAACAATCATCGATTTAGAGCGGGCCCATTACCGAACACAATGCGATACTGATCTCGTCTATAGATTCGACAATATGTTGCCCAACCTCCGTCAGGGAAACAATTGGGCTACGAATACTGCACATGGGCTGTGGAGATAACGGCTATGTGACGTGTGGGTTCCGGGTGCTGTGTCTTATGTGCAATGTAGAAACATAGTATTTTCGAGAAGTCGTCTAGCGTCTGCCATTCGGGACTCAAGTTGTGAAAATGAGTACGGCTGCATTGAACTGGATGGAAAACACGGTCAATTTTGCATTGCTGATTCGACCATATTTTCATACAATACGATTGTACCGACCTGGACGGGCTTGAACCCTACCACCTAGTAGGGGAGGGGACCTATAGTTTTACAAGAATTCCGAACAATGAACCAGCTCGTATTCGTGACGAAATGCACTTATCCAACACAGAAAGAGAAAGAAAGTGGCGCATTAACAGGGCGAGGATTCGAACCCAGAACCCTGGTATGCTAGGCTAGTCCCCGCGCCACTAGGCTACGAGCCGCTCTAACCCTACCCAAATATAAGCATATACATAAGTCTGCTACGCACCTAAATGTCGGAGCCATCAACACACAGGCTACAACTCAAATGCGGAAGAAAAAGTAACGAAAGACGTTCTCAATCCCTCCTATATAGCAGCATATACGCTCGTAAGTCTGCTACGCACATAAAAGTCAGATCAATCAACACACAGGCTACATCTCAAGTGCGGAAGAACAAGTAACGGAATACGTTCTCAATCCCTCCTAAAGAGCAGAAAATAAGTCTGCTACGCATATAAAAGTCTTTCATCACCAAACAGGCTGAGAGGCGCCGCCTTTCGTCACTGCATGGGTCTAAATCAGCTCCCACTTGTCTTCCTGTACAGGAAATAGAAAATAACGGCCGCTTGCTACAAATGATTAGCATCGGCACTTTCCTTGCCACCGGCGAAGGCGTGCATGAAAGCAGATATAAACAATTACGCAGATTCAGATCTATAATCGACTAACCAGCCGTACGTGTGTACGGATGCCAGGAATAGTTCAACTGAGGCCCCTATTTTGTAGGTCTTTGAAGGACAATCAGTACTTACAACATTTTGTCGATTTATAAGTATATTTTAAACAGAAACTTACAGCTTAGAAAACCTCAAATACACAAATTAAAGTATAAAAAAAATAAGCCCAACAAATGTTCACAAATATAAATTAAATTAATCAAAATGCTCTTAAAGTGAAGTAAACGTCTTAATAGTGTATGGAATGGAATAGTTAGTGAGGGTGTGTATATGTAAGGGCGTATTGTGTGAGATCTTATGTGTGTGAGTGGATTAAAATTAATGCAACTGAAATTGTGATTACAAAAACATACATATGCTTTTATTATGTCAAATGTCGTATTTCTCAATAAATATATCGCCCGATATTATCAAGAATGTCTTCGCCAGGATCGGAAGGTTGCAACTAGGAAAACATAATTTAATTGAAACAAAAGGCATCGCACCGTCCATTCTTCTTCGGCAACAATACGGTTTCAACACTCCATACAAATGAACCGTTCCACCAGAGATTCTCAAGTGGCGCTCTTCTCTGTATATGAAAGAATAGCTCTTCAATCATCGGCGCACGCACCCGATGCGCTTTTTAGATCCTGAAAGCTTCTAATTGGGAGGTTAATTTGGGTACAAATTAAGAAACCTGTAGTTTTTTAAATCGTCATAAAAGATCACCTAGGGAAACGGTTTATCAGGCCAATATTTTAATGTTATCTGCACTAAATTTTAAGATTCGCGTTTCAGACCCCCAATTTGATGCAGAAGTTATTTTATTTTGATAATAAGTTAATTTCTATTAATTATCTCTGTCCGTAATATTATTGAAAATTCAAGAAGTAAAAAACACTAACCGTATTTTTTCTAATTATTGCTTTGATTTGTATTGATGCAATTTGCATGAACCACCTTCTTTAGGAAAAAAAAAACACTTTGTTTCCCATGCAGTTTGAGAAGCTCTGCGTTTTGTTCAGAAACAGAAGACGATAAATTGACTGCAGGTCCGGGACGCGAGTTATTGTGCCAGCACCAACAATTGAATATAAATCGGCAACAAATAACAATAAACGGCAAATTATGTGAACATTCCACATCTGTTATCAATTGTTAGAAATAAGTTATATGAAACGCTAGTAAAATGGTGTTTAAGAGCGTACTCTCAAGTTTGGATGTTGGCTGTAGAAAAGAAGTAGTACAAAAAGAAATGAAATGGCAATAAAGTTGAAACATTTATAAAAAAGTTACAGTATTATTATCTCCAGTCAGTGTAGCGCCTATCACTAATTTACGTACATTCAAATAATGTAAATGTATTATTCATACTGACACATTCATTACATAAAAGCATGCCTATTACAAAATAAATATATTTTTGCACGCAAATTTGTATATGTGTATAACCCCATTGGATATTTATAATTCCAAAGGTCGGCTTAAATGAATCTGTTTGAGAGATATGCATACCTGTACGTTATATGTGTTATTCACAGGATGTTAACGGAGGTATCGTCCAAACTTTAATGAGGCACATTTTTTTAAGTCGAACAACAAAATGTTATCTACCCTTTTTGCTCACAATATGCATAGGAATACCTCGTTAACTTTTGGACCATACCTCCGTTAACACCAGCATAACGTTAAGTCACACAGTTTTAATAGTCATCAAACCTGTGAAATTATAGGTTACATAAAATAGCGTTGTACGTCTAGTACTACTAGCCTAATTCGTTAAATGTAAACTAGGTGCCATGCCAGGATGCTTTTTCAGATTATTTTAAAAATCTGATTACTGGCTGATTACTTCGTCGCTGAAACTCAAATTAGGGGCGATTTTTCAATCCTCAGATAGTACTTATCGGACTGATAGTATATTCACCTTTGTCAAAAGACGGATAGTCTTTGCCTTAGAATTATCATTCAGCCTTCTATGCCTCTATCTCTCTATATCTTCTAGGCAGTCTATGCCTTAGAATTATCTTAGAATTATCGTCAGTCGCTGTATACCGGTCAACTTTGGACAAATTATACAGCGCGTGCATACAACGCACTTCGAGTACAATATAACAACGCCTTCCGAGCACTGCTGCGTCTGCCTCCCTGGTGCAGCGCCTCAGGTATGTTTGCGGAGCACAGAGTGGACGATTTCTATGCGCTACACCGTAAGTCGATTGGGAGTTTCAGTGCAAGGATACTGAAATCACGAAACTCTCTAGTCGCCGGTGTAGCCACGGATATGACTTGTCCTTTTTATACTTTCTGGAGCCGTAAAGTGTCTTCAGGTAACAGTTGACGCACCTCCTGAATGTTTGTTTAATTTACTGTAATTTATATGGATCTTGCATCTGAATTAAAATAATTTATTATCATTATTATTATTATTATATCTTCTATCACAATAATCGGACCATAATTTTACTAATAAACATGAAAATGAAAATGAAATGAAATGAAAATATTCTTTATTGCTTACAACTATTACATAGTATGCAAAGGCGAGCTTATTGCTAAAGGCAATCTCTAACAGCTAACCTAACATATATATGGACTTACTTTATCGGATGGATAAGCAGAAGCATAAATAAATCCGTCTAATAGTTATCTGGCTGTTTATATGACTATTGAAAAATCAGCCCTTAATGTGATAACGGTTATGTCGTATCCATTAAATACATAAAATTACCATGCATATTGCTGCACCTCGCTTATCGAACTGGGCTACCTCGCTTGGCAAAGATGCCTTGATTCTTGAGTGTGATAGTTCCATAGAGAGGGATTCTAAATTTGCAATTCACATCCGAGTGCGGCAGTCCAGGCAGAAACAAATCTGGCTCTTTTTCTATTTATTTCCACTATGTTTAAATCGTGAATCCTTTATGGTGAATTTTACTTCTCTGCTCTTATATTTCCGATGTTCCTTGGTTTCTTGACATAATAACATCTATCAAACCTTTACCCGTTCTGTCACATGGTCTGTGACCCATAACGGAGAATTCTCCTACTGTCCCTCTGCCGATGCAACTCACATCTACTGTCAGAGTGCTAAATATAATATTTGCATTCTTATTAACGTATGAAACCAAATCCGTTCGCTAATGAAGCGGCTTTTTTGCTATAAAAGAGTCTGGAAGTTATTATTCCCTTACTTCCTTCATATAATCCCCTGTTGGCTAGTTTTCCAAACACGCAGCGTAATGAAATTGTTAAACAGACCCCCTATTACACAAATTCAATAATTAATTAAACTAATTAATCGCAGAAATGGGTAGCGAGACAAGATCATTAGAATAAATCTTCCAACGGCGCCACATTTTACAACACTCGTAAAAATTTACTATCGTATGTAAACGGTATCCTATTAATATTGTCACATTACATCTGACTTCTTTGAACCTCTGCCGATACCGCCAATAAAAGCGAAAACAAATTAATTATGTCAATTTCAATAATGTAAACATATTACTCACACATATACTCATAGTTTAAAGGCCACAGAATTCAAGATAAGAACTTATGGAAAAATATGTTGGTAATGTAGAGTCTGAAGGAATGCGAATATACCTTTAGCGAGACTTATTAATTAGTAAAAGACGCAACTCTTGCAAAGTAGACACATTGCAAAGATAAAAGAAGAAATATAGAAACAAATAGTTTACCTACACACCATTTGAAAGTTTTAAAATTTTAAACATAGACATTTTTGCGGAGAAAAAAGAAACCAGGCCAGAAAAGCGGGCTCAGAGATTTGGTTTCGATACCCGGTGGCTGTACTCTCAATCGTTTTTAGTTTGACAAGTGCATTAAATGAATGGATCATAGGTAAACGTAAACATATTATTTACGAGGTGATACCACCGACACTCCTCCACATGGCATCCCTCTTAATTTTAAAATACAATAATAATTCAGTTATTTGTTTGTTGAGACGTTTTCTCCCAGACTGATCTCCAACACATCGGTTATCAATGTTTAGTAACCATCTTACGTCTACTTTCGGTAAACGATTTCAGATGTCCATTCTTCCCGCCTTAAGACCCCACAGATCACTCGAGCTGCACATGCCTGCACTTTTCCCCTGCAATAACTGCTCACTCGGATCACTCGGTTGCAGGCCGCGCAGCAGATCAACGAGATGCATACTGATCATGCCAACCGCGCACTAACGAACAACTCAATTTAGCAAAGGCAGTAAGTCCGAATAAACGTACTCCTTTCGAGATATTATATTAACTTTATTTAGTTAAGTTTATCAAGTAACAATTTAGCTATTTACGTAATAGCAGCTGTAATCCTGATGGATATTAGCATGCGTTTTTATGGGAGCAATAAAATGAATGGGTATAGTGTCCTTTCTCCAAATACATAGAAGTACCTATTGATTTAGTTGGTCGCATATAAACTCTCGCAATATTAAGTCAACTAGTAAATATTATCTGCATAAATAGTTTTTTCATGTTGACTAAATGTATGAATTATTGTTATTTTACTTTTATTAAAATGTTGTCATGTTCTATGGTATTAAGTGTAGTTAGCTGCGCTTGAAATAACATAATAATATGTTGAGCTATGAACTATTAATACTGCTAACATTGTTGCTGAATTTATTTTTGTTGCTGGACATGTATGGTTAATAGAGAACAACCATCTCTTTTTGAAAGAAGTTTTTGAACGAAGTAAATACCGTTTCTAATTTAAAAACACTCGAAAATGGCAATATAATTTATAGAAATTGTGGTCAATGCCGATGAGATAGCACGCAGGAGCGCATACCAGGTGCCATGCCAGCCGCGTTAAAATTTGTGATTCGCTGGCAAAAGATAACTAAACCGTTTTCTACTTTGTTACTAAATACGACACAAAATGCACTGTTGTAAGAATGGTTGACGTTATTGTCTCAACGGGTGTTCTCGCTAAAGAGACTTTGGAACCTAGAACCGAAACGTATTAGGCTCTATTCCACCGACATTCTTAGAAAGTAAACATTACCGAGTTGAACCTTCACGTTTCGCACGTAAAGTGCAATCTACACGGAGTTAATGATAGCTGGCAAATGAAGCGTATCTAATCGAATATGCTCTAATAATGGCGATTTTGTAGCAACGCTTATCCCGCTGTGGCTGTTATTTTAGGGATTAGATAATTATTAGCACTAATTGAGGAATGTCCTGGTTTATTCGCTGAGGGAATAAACAAGTCAGCGAATAACTTGACGAAATGTACCATGCTTGCTGTCAAATGACATAAGTTCACTCATTACACGTGCTTATGCAGTGTCGGCCAAACTAATCCAAGTAACATTTTTGTACCATCTTATTTTAGCTGCCGTGCTGCTAGGTCGGAACATATACTATGGAAAAGTTGATAATCCTGTAATAAATATATTATGTAGACCATGATAGGTTCCTTGTTATAATTTGAATGTATTGTCTGTGTGTAAATTGGTATAGTTTGAGGTGGTATAGATTTATTCGTTTATGTTTGATGCTCGTCGGTATTTTTGGTGTTATTTGGTGATCTTTGGGTTCTTTGATTTTCTTGTTGGAGTTGTTTGGAATAATTTATAGTTCTGTAGTGTTTTAGGTGTTTATTGGTTTTGGGTATTCTTTGAACAAAAAAGACAGCAAAAAGTGTTACATACACCATAGTATACCAAAAAATATCACTGAACAACGGCCTACCAACACTGTATTAGACAGCACCAACATTCACATTTATGAAAACTAATTCAACTTTTCCTGTGGCTAAAGTGAATAAAATCAAAAGAATAGCTAGCGGATTACCGAAAATCCACTTTTCATAGCGATATTTCTTATTCTGTGGCTCAAGTGAACGAATAGCTCGTAGATCAAACTCGCCAGCCGAGAATCAACTTGTTTCATACAATGTATTTGTAAACCCTGTTGTTAGTCTGTGATTGTTAAAATAAAAATGGATATTTGGCTGTTGTGTTTGTGGGAGAGCTGCGGCGCGAAGAGCGCCGACGGTCTCCTTGTACTCGATGAAGCCTCCGACTGCGCTGTGAGGGTCAACCGTTGTAAGATATCGCCGCCAGCAACAGAGACTTTCCGGACCTCTTTGAGGAGCTTTTTTGGGAGATCGCGCTACTTCTTCCTCAACCAAGGAGATTCGACAGCATTTCCCCAGACAAAAAAGTAAGAACATTAATGAATGCAATATCAGCAGCCTTAAAAAATACCTTTGTCATATGGTAGACAAGAACAATTTGACGAAATGATAGTACAATACAATTCATTGATTTGGTAGGGAGCTGAGAGACTCTAACTTGCTTATAAATGCCTTTGTAGCCTTTATAGATTGCCTTTGTGAGAGATTGCATGAAATGTAAATTGATTGGCGGATAATTTGCCTACCCATTCGTTAAAATATTCTTAGTTAAGTCAGTAATAAAAAATATTATCAGTAAGTAATTCATAATTTGTAATTTCTGACTATGAATCCAGTTTGAAAATGTGAAATGCCTAAATTAAACCTACCTATGCTTATTTAAAAAAATACCTGTTCTTTACTTATTGTTTTTTATGTTTACAGAAAATGACTACCCTTGCATGCACACCAATGCATGTGCCATAGCACCGTCGATTCCTGCATCGCTCAAAAAATGGTGTCAGTTGTAATGCGTCAAGTGATTGCTGCCCTCAACAACCTGCACATTCTGGCAAAATTCATCTGCTTTCCTCAGAACGAGCGCAAAAGAGAAGAAGGAGAACGAGGATTTGATTTGAACCATTTTTAATATTTTTATTCGGAGCTTCAATAACTATCAACATGAAACAAGAACAAACATCACTTACCTAAATGCTCGCCCATGCTTAACCTAACGTACAAACTAAAGACTTTTTATTTATCATTTTATATTACCTTTAACAGGAAGAACTACCACTCCCGAAAAACTATCGTAAGTATAGATGGGCTTTCCCGGATGTGTAGGCAGATATTATAGAACACCATACAGTACGATCACAGCATACTTTTGCTCCCTCTACAGACATTTTCACAGTTCGTGGTGTAGGGGCTAGAGGACTTAAAGTTAAATCGCACCCAAGCATCAACAAATCCTTGAAAACACTTCCTGACAAACCAAGTTGTGGATAATTGGAACAGCCTACCTGAGGAAATAATATGTGCATCGTCAGTAAATGTTATCAAAAAAATCTTACTTGCTTAAAATCTAATAATTCATGGACAAGAAAATAAAAAAAACAACCCTCCTTCTTGCCCAGTCGGGTAATAAATCAGTGCAAGTGCTTAAAAACAAAAGTGCAAGTGCATAACAATAATTGCACGCATCAACATGATGCTGCTAGTGCATTACTTTATAATAATAACGAGCAGCCCGTCCCGGCTTTGCACGGGCATAATGTGATTTAAAAAAATATTATTTTGACACAATGATACAAAAATAAACCATTTTTACGTAGAGTTCCTACATTGAGATAAAAAAAACTTAGATATTATTATTACATGATTATTAGATATTAGAGAAATAATAAATTCAAAGTGCTATAGGGAGAACCGCGGCCTCCGAGGCACGCTCCCGCCGCCCCGGCCGGCCGGTACCGCCGCAAACACTACATCCCGCAATTTTTAAATCTATAATATCTTCGAAAATATTCATTTAAATCATATGCTGTGAAGGGCCGTATAGATCTATATTAAATCAACAATGTATTTAAGGTATTTAATTGGATAAGGATTAATGCTGTATTGGTTAAAATCGCTTTAAAAATTAGCCATTATTTGTCGTAAAAAGTAAATGAGAAAAAATTTTTATTGTGGGATATCCATAAGAGATAGATATATACCATCGCGGAGTTTTCTGTAGACCTTTTAATTGATTACAATACTTAGTACATTATTTTGATAAATGTCGTAGGGTTCAGCCTGCGTTTGCAATGTAAGCGGAAAAAAAATATTTTTTTACGACATCACATTGGAAACCTCAAAAATAACAGTACTTCTCCAATATTTAATGGATGCTATTATACATATAAACCTTCCTCTTGAATCACTCTATCTATTAAAAAAAACCGCTTCAAAATCCGTTGCGTAGTTTTAAAGATTTAAGCGTACATAGGGATATAGTGATATAGGGACAGAGAAAGCGACTTTGTTTTATACTATGTAGTGATAATAAATATTCTCCGTGTTTTCCATCCGGCAATATAGCCAAGCTTATAAAAGGAAAGCCCTGACATCGCAACTATGAAATTTCTTCCTGAATGTGGTACATCAACTTTATGTTATGACAATAAGTGTGGTAAAAGCTATGTATATCTAGTTCCATAAAAAACTTCGAACAAGTGCCCAGCCGCTACGTTTGCCCTACCATCTGCCTCAGGCTGGAGCTGCCGGCTCTGTACCCTGTCACGCTCTACCATCAAGTGCAGCAGCTCTATATCCGCTTTAATCGTTAGCATGACGGTGCAGGAGATGCTGATGGCCAGCGCGCAGACCTAAAGAACCAAACCGTCAGCATAGCAGAGAACGCAATCCGGTAATGGCGAGCCCCCGCTCTGACGCCCAGCAGTAAAATGCATCGAGAGGGTGCATAAAATCATGGAAAGCGTTGAGGAAATTATTAGAATTACATTTTTTATCTAATTTTTAATTTTTAAGCTAATTCTGTAATAAAGTAAGCCGTACTATATTTAATCGTAGAGCATGTATGTATGAAACTATTTACGTCTGTAGATGAACCGAAAGAAGTGTGCTGTGGTCGTACCGTATGATGCTCTATTATCTCTGCCTACCCCTCGGGAAAGCGGCGCAAAGGTATGTATGTATATATGAATATTTAGGCAATCGCATTTATAAAGATTTTATTAACATTATTAAGTGAACTTTAAAATAAATAACAGCGGAGTTTTGTGCCAGTTATTCTTCTCTATGATTAGTGTGGCTAAATGCTAAATGTTAAACTATTTCAAATCAAGTTCAGTGCACAGAGCGCATCGGCCTCGGCGCCACAGTAGGCATTGGCATTTGCATGGAAAACTTATCTGGGTCAAAGTTTAATGTGTGGCGTTTAGGGTGATGCCGTTTGTACATTCTATGGATGATAAATATAAAATACACACACGTATTAAATACCTATGAACTTATGTTTCTAATCTCCTTGGCTGATTTCATTCCGCCACCAATGTTCCTACGGTCACTATTTAGGGTATGAATTAATTAAATTTATGGTGATTTTATTAAATCGTCATGACAAAATCATACATGTTAAGGTTATTTTATATAAGTAAGCATGTAAGATTAATCTAAATAATAAAATGGTTTCATGTCAAGGTTTTCCGATAATCATGTTTGCTAATAAATGCCTATTTATAAAACTAAAAATATAAAACGATAACTTATTGGATATGGTCGTTCTAAGGTCATAGACCCCCTTAAGGACCTCAAATGTACATAGTAACCAACCAACTATTTTAGATAGAACTATTTGAACATTTCAGGACAAGTAGTGTAGTCAATGCAGCCCACAACGACTGGCGTGCCAAATAAAAAAAAATCTGAAAGAGTCGGACCAATTACTTTTATTTGTATAGTATGGCTATGCATGGGTAAGCATTTAGGTGACATTTTTTCTTATTTCAAGTTGATATCTATTACAATAAAATGGTTCTAATCTAACCCTAGTTTTATTTCTTTCCTTTTGCACTAGTTCTGAGCAAAAGCAGATGAATTTTGCCAAAATATGCAGGTTGTTCAGGGCTGCAATCACTTGATGTATCACAACTGACACTATTTGCTGAGCGATGCAGGAGTCGACGGTGCTACCGCATATATGTTGGTAGTCACCGCTCGCAAAAAATGCAAGGGTAGTTATTATCTGAAAGCATGACAAACAATAAGTAAAACAAAGGTATTTTTTTAATAAGCGTAGGTAGGTTTAATTGAGACATATTTAAGTAATTACAAATACAATTCTAGGTTATATCAAGAATATTTTGAGGTAAATTATCCGCCAATCTACGCCCACTTCAGGACGAATATTTTGACGAGTGGGTAGGTAATTATCCACCACGTAATTTATATTGCATGCTATCTCTCACAATAAGTTAGTAAGAGTCCCTCGGCCCCACCAAATCAGTGATATTGTATTCATGAATGTTCTTACTTTTTGGGCTGGGGAGATGCTGTCGGGTCTCCTTGGTTGAGGAAGAAGTGGCGCGATCTCACGGCATAGCTCAAGGATATCCGGAGCGAGGTGGTAGAACTTCCGAAAGTCTGTTGTCGGCGGTGATGTCGTACTTACACTTTGTGTATTTAAATTCATGGCTCGGAATAAGTTGATTTTCGGAAGACGAGTTTGATTGATTCAAATATTATCCAAATCACGTTTGATTACATCCAGTCCAGCCATGGAGGTATACCTCCATGCATTCAGCTGTCAAACTATTGAAATGGTACAAAAATGTTACATTTTTCCTATGGATTTGCTTGACCGACACTGCATAAACGAGTGACGAGTGAACTTACGTCGTTTGACAGCGAGGATGGTACTAGTCGTCAGCTCTATTCCCTGACTTGTTAATTCCCTCGGCGAATAAACTTACCATGGTAGACCCCCTGGTTCATTATTGCGTTATGTGTATACAGTTAGGGGACGGGGATGCCGTATCATGGAGCAGCTCGCATTCGTGACGAATTGCACCTTTCTTACTCAGAATGAGAAAGAAGTGGTGCATGAATGGGGCGAGGATTTGAACCCAGACCTCTGGTATGCTAATCTAGTCCCCGCGCCACTAGGCTCCGAGACGCTCAAATAACGCTAATATTGGTGTTCTTAAAATTCGTTCACTTTCACAGTTTATTCCCACCGGCGAGCGACTGCGGAGGTCGTGGAGTCATCGCGTCAATCAGCGGCCGGACGAGGTGCAATTAATGCTTCATCCAAAATTAACACGTCTTCGATGACACGCGAGAGAGCCGATTTAATGTGTTCGTCCATTCGTATTCGTTTGGACATCCGTGAATGCTTTCGTCGAACCAGCCAGTCCCGACTGACACATTTGGTATTTACCACAGATCAGAAAAGAACGCAGGAGTGTATCACGAGCCGTGCGCCGCGCCCCGCCACCACTGGGTGGACAACTGTGCATACAATTGTCATTGACACATATATTACGACTTAGAGTCTGTCAAGCCAGTCGTGAATATTGAAGAGGGGAATTTATCCTGATGGCAACAAAACCAGCTCTCAAGAACTGTCAAGGTCAAAAGTGTTAAAAGGTGGTTCTAGGTTATGCCCGTTACGGTTTCGAATTAAAATGTCTAAACTAACCGAAAGTTCTGCCCGAAAATAAGAAAAGATCGCGTATGAACATCATCGCATTCGCAGCAGGCATATTGTTTATTTCACACCCACACAATCTAGATACTTCAACTATTTAATTTACGTATTAACTATTATTTTTGAATTTCTTATTATTGTGCATTGAGTTAGGGTTGAAAAATAAATGTTATTGTGACGCCATTTACTTATAAATATATTGAGAGTGAATCTGATGCAGAAAATGACGTAATGTGTGGTCTATAGTATATCTCGCCCCAGATTTTGGTTATGACTCCTAATACAATAAACATGACTCCTGAACTTTATATTGTTTAATTTTTTTACAAAAGTGAATCAAACATTTTTCTTGATACTAAAGTAATAAGATAATTGTAGTTTAACTTCCCCAATGTTTTCAATGTTACCATACTATGATTTTTGACTCCCTCATATTATTTTGGGAATCATAATTGATTTGACAAACTCTATCACTGATACCGGCCGCACATCTCGTGAGCCATAACTACGAGTACGAGTATCTCAGCTGTGAGCGGAGGTGCTCCCGAAATGCTTTCGCCAAGTTAGTTCAGACCCACACACACACTTAATTACGTCTGTGACTATGTTTGCGTGTGGCATATACGCTAAAGTTGGGTTTGTAGTTAAAGGATATTTGAGGCAGCGGGTCTCTCATCTCATCTCCTTTCTGTTTTGATCTGAGGTATTTAATATTTTAAAAAAATGTTACCATGCTATCACTTATCTACGCAAGATGTTTCCGAACAGGCTTCAGTAACGTCCAGAAATTAAAAATCTCTACTTATATAAAAGGGAACGTCTGTCCACATGCGAGAGATAATCTCCGTAACCACAAAACAGATCAAGATGCGATTTAAACCAATTTAAAGAGAACATCGCGGAGCACGCTTTAAGGTACAAACCATCACGCTAAATATCCTAAGGGCTGAGAAAAATCAATGAAATTACTCTCAAACAAAATTAATACCATTCCGTTGCGTATGGTGGCGTTACTTGCGGCGTCATTTTGACCGCTCTCTCTAAAATAGTCAGAAATAAATAATGTCAGAAAGCGGATGGCGCAGGGCGGAATACCGACTCTTCTATACGTATTTTGTTCGGAAGGGTAAAGGTTCGAATCCTGATAGCCTCAATTTTTTTTCCGTTTTTTACATTTTATTGTTTATGGGGTCTCGCATATAATTATAGCATGGATTAGACTTAATAGATATACACATATCTATTAAGATCTCGGCTTTCACTATCAAATCAAATCAAAAATCATTTATTCATCACATACACAGTAAGATTGATAACATAAAGTAACACAATGAGTTAGTAAGTAGTTATGAAGAACAGGGGCCATCTCAGCATAAGTTGCATTTCACTCAGTGAGCAGCAACGCTGATTTACGTCTGGTCCCTAAAACAATAAAATAAAAAACAAATCCTTCGAATCCTGTCGAAACATTAAAAAAAGAGAGGAAAAAAACAAATAAGCAACACAATACAAAAAAAAGAGAAAACCAAATATCAAAAAGTATTACACACACATCCGTTTAAAACATAAATCACATTTGAAGAAAAGGAAGCAACATTTGCAAACTAGCTAAACATCTATATAGTCACCCAAGCACTAAATTTGAGGGTGCTTTAATGATTTTTAAGAAGCCACGCTTGATAATAATGGAACTATAGGATACATACAATCAGCCTAAACAGCCTATGGCAGTATCAAATAAGGTACACTTCATAGAAAAGAATAACTTCTATCCGGGTAGAGATGGCGCCACGTGTACTCTCATAGAAAATAATAACTTCTATCCGGGCAGAGATGGCGCCTCGTGTTTATGTAGTCGATTAGTATTAGCGATTAGAAGATCATGGCGCGATAGATGGCGCTGTGAAATTAAATATTTTATTGAAAATTGCAGCAAGACTGAAATTCTGCAAATATTTTCGCCGCAACTATTTACTATGGCATTATATAACTTTATAATTATATTCTTTGCTTTCTGTGTACAATAAATTTGTTTACACCAGAACAGCATTAAATAAGGCATACTTGGCTAACTGTTGTCTCAAAGAAGATCGTGAAACGTATGAAAATTTGTATGGGTAACCCATAATATCTTCAAACTAGGTATATGAAAACGCACCTGTTTTTGAATGAATAGTTTACATGTTTTTGGTCAAGAAATGGCGCTAACGCTGATTGCATTTATGTATCTTCTTTCGAGACTCCCTATTTGTACCTAATTTGTATCGCATGGGTTTATTATTCCCGCAATTTTAGGACTAATTAGCATCAGGCAAAATTATGAGAGGGGTGTGCAAATAAGCAATGGTTTGAAATGCTTATAAATTAAGATCCGATGTAGACCTTTTGGTTTCCACGTCTAGCCTGATTCTGCTCACAACTTAAAAGCTACATGAAATCACTCTAAATTACCAGAGCGGTGAGCAGTGGGGTGAAATGCTTATAACTTGCGAACCACTCACCCGATTTATATGCTAATTGAATCTACGTTTGGCGTCTCTGAGTGCGCTCCAGTTACGGATGGGTGACCGTGTTCTATGTTGAGGCTGGCTGTGGCCACGTAAAACTTTTGTTCACCATTCGTAGGGTTCATTCAGCCTGGGATGATACATAGGTACCATCGCATAGAAGGAATGCATCATCGGGGCATGAAAATTGACGTGTTATAGATCCATTTTAACGTGGAAGTACGTAAGTAAGAAATAAAATAAAAAAATATGCTGCGTGGCCAGCTCCGAAAACGTATAGTGTGCCCTATGTATTATAAATCGGAATGTTAGAATATTTCTTATTTAATTAATGCATATCGGCTCCACCTGTTATGATTAAAAAGTAGCAGATGAATAACATATTTATTGACCAGCCTTTACGACCAGCCCTTTTGGCTACCTACTTTTTATCTAGGAAATAATCCAGCTCGACATCAATACAAAAGGACATGGACCCGAGCGGAGCCGGGTACCGCAGCTAGTTACTAATAAAAATCCTTATCGCACGAATCGAAATATGTTCTTAAATATTCGAGTGGAAAATACTTTCTATATTTTCACCCTAAAGGTTTTTTATTGAACTGCACATATGAGGCTAATTAATTGATTCCTTGCAGCGTACTATAAGGAATCAATAATTGTTTCAAGCGTTGTTTGTTTGTTTTGATCCAAATGCATCTAGGTAGATTACAAGCCAATGTTCTGCAAATGTTACTCGTGAAGTACGGTTCTGGGTATACATATAAAATAATCTGTTTCTTATTTGTTACTAAATTGTACACCTGTTGGTATTTCCAGAAAAAAAGATATTAATGTATTAGATATTACGATATATATCACGTCTAATCCGAACTGCGAACGACAAATGCCTAAATCGTCTCTTACGACATGCACTGGAAAAATTTATTGGGACCACGCAACGGAACTGTATAACACGGACCCCGCACCGCACAAGACGTTAACCAGAATGTTTCAGAAAACGGAACCCTATTACTAAGCCTCCGCTGTCCGTCCGTCCGTCCGTCCGTCCGTCCGTCTGTCCGTCCGTCACAGGGCTGTATCTCATGAACCGTAACAGATAGGAAGCTGAAATTTTCACAGATTATGTATTTATTTTGCCGCTATAACAACATATAGGTAACATTGTAAAATAATAATCATTAAAGGGGGGCCCCATACAAAAAACGTGATTTTTTTAATCTTGTGCGATGGTACGGAACCCTTCGTGTGCGAGTCCGACTCGCACTTGGCCGGTTTTTTTATGATAGTTTTCATTCTCTCCAGCCTCTTAACCGAGGATTTGTGAATTTTCAAAGTGCGATATAATATGCAGGGCGGATTCCAATATTTGTCAAACTAATTGAAGAGCGACATAATAAAATCAACATCATTTCATTTGAACTAAGCGTAAGCGTGCTCCACGTTTCTCTGCTCTACGTCGATACACAATGGGGCAAGGTCTCAATTCACGGAAGGAATATGAACGTTAGCATCTCAGATGTGATGCTCAAAGGACGTACGAACGTTGAAGGTTGTCTATTGGCTATCTACATGCGTTTGTAAGAGCACTCCATCCGGCTAATCTATTATTTTACCTATTTGCGGTTAGGTAGCTCTTTCTATATAGACGCATCGCAATAAACATTTTTTAAAACAATTTTTAGTGTCGATATCCTACTGGAATAGGATTCGATTATATGCATTTAAAAACCGGCCAAGTGAAAGTCGGACTCGCACACGAAGGGTTCCGTACCATCGTACAAGGTTTAACACCAAAAAATCAGGTTTTTTGTATGGAGGCCCCCCTTTTTTTATTATTTATTAATGGTACCTATTTGCTGTTATAGCGGAAAAATAAATACATATTCTGTGAAAATTTCAGCTGCCTATCTATTACAGTTCATGAGATGCAGCACTGTGACAGACGGACGGACAGAAGGACGGACGAACGGATGAACGGACAGACGGACAGCGGAGACTTAGTAATAGGGTTCCGTTGGCACCCTTTGGGTACGGAACCCTAAAAACCATTCAGATTATAATATGTACCGGGGTGACCGAGTACAACATTTATTAATACAACCTTTAATTGTCCTACCTTACTTATTAATTTACGAAATAAATGAGCAATCCTTGCTTTTTACATTTTAGTTTTAAAAATGGCCATTGATTTATATATAAAGATAAAAAAATCAAATCCATACTTACTATGAATTATCGGATAATTGATTGTCCGGATGATATTGAATCCGGATAGTTGAGTAAATCCCACTTTATACACGCATTCCTGTGTAACGCTGACGTTGAAACGATTAAGTAGCATCATTATAAATTATGCACATGTGCTCAAAGTGGAAACCGTATAAGGTCAACTTTGCCCCCAATTTATCAACATGTGTCTACAATATTTAGGAGATATCTCCTTGCTTATTAATAGGCACTTGCTGAAGTCTATTTGTTGGATGATTAATTTGAGATTCTGTGGGTTATACACATATGGCGAAATATAATTCATTATATTGACATAATGTTTTGACCTCCACGATCGAAGCAGTGAAAATCCGATTTAGTTTTAAATCAATGTGGCACAATAAGAAGTGGGTCTATGCAGTTGTACCTTTCTTTAGTGCACTCATTGTCAATTATAACTACGAGTTGTTGCTATGTAAACATTTCTTAATTAAAAAAAAATCAATTTGCAAAATTTGATGATCGGAAAAATATGTAATACTTTTCTACAAGCATCACCTTAACCGCCACACATTGGACTTTGATTATACCATAATTTAAATAATACGGATGATTGTAAGACCTTGATGAAATTTATACAACCATGGTATGCTAACATCAATGATTTCAAAGGTATATAAGTCAATGGCTAACATTCAATTAATTAGTATTTTCATCTTACTTATTTTCTACTAGGGTAAGGCCTAGTTGCGGAAATTGTCATTGAAGGTATGATTACATTAACGTATTTTCTTAAAACTAGACAAGATAAGCTAATAAATATCACACTGATATCGTGCTATTAGCCCAACACATCTCGTCCCCGAAAGAATAAGTTGTCATGGCAAGACTTTGCTTTGAAAGCACGGCTACATTAAATTGGATAGAAAACTCAGACAACGTTCCATTGTCGCTTCGATCACCTTTCAACGGGCGGGCTTCACGCGACCGCATAGTAGGGACATTACATGGATTCCAAATCGTTGTTCATGGTCACATTTTTGACCGACAGCAATCAAGAAAAGAAAGAAAGTAGTGCATTTACGAGGCGGGATCGAACCCGTTACATCTCGAATGAGAGCCGAGGTCTCGCGTAATAAGATACAAGCCGCTCAAAGCCGTTTGATTAAAAACTTGAATTTTTTTGTGAAATTTATTCAAGGAAGTATTGAGTCAATCTCTTCATACCTCATGAATAGTAACATCACTACATATTATAAAACAAAGTCCCCCTTCTCCACGAGAACGCGCGAGCTCACACTTCACGACAGACCATCGCAAAGCTACAATAGCTCCGTCACCCACCGGACTCACCGTACTCACCGGACATGGCCCCAACCGATTTATACTTTTTTCAAAATTGAGACATTCCAGGCAGTCCAAAACGCTTTCGCTGACTTCATTGCCTCCCATCCGGCAGACTTCTACAGTAAATGCCATCAACACGGCAAATATTTATAGATAATTTGGGCCAGTATTTTGATTAAGTAAAATAAGAAAAAAAATATTTTTTTCTTTTTATATTTTCATACAAATCACCACTCTCATTGGTAAACCATATAGTAAGTCTTGAAAAAAATATTAACAAAAAGACCTAATCATAACGTTAATTATATTAACCACAGAACACACTTGTAAATGGTCATTGTAAGCTGCCAATTAAAAATATGAGCCGCCAATGAAATGTGATTTATACCACGAAGAAGGATCGCAATATTTTATTTTGGCAAAAGCCACCGCACTTCTATAACCTAAGTACATACATGAGTACTTATGTAGTATCGTACCACTTTGATTGATTACTTAACAAGTCTAGCGTCTGATCGGTGGTTAAGTTAGACACATACGTATATGTACACGGCAAGCTTGCATACGTGAGACGTTAATCTTTGGTTAAATCTTAATCTTTTGACAATTCGGTTAGTGTTACAGAGAGTCAGCAGAATGTTGATATATTTTTAATGTAACTAAGTGGATGGCTAATAGCACACCCACCGTAATAATATCAGACCAACGCACCTCATAGGAATCAGGCACCATGCCAGGACTTTTTTCTTTTTGCACGACTACATTAAAATTGTTTTTTATGTTAATCGAATATGGCGTACGCCAGGACCTTTCAAGGTGCCTTCATAGACTCCTAGAGACGCCCGCCACGAGAAGTAGCGTCACAATACTATCAACTCAGCACAACATTAATTTCCTCACATTAGCTTCTGACAAGGGTTTCTGCCCTTACAAAACCGTCGTCAGAGTGAACTCATGATCCAAATCACGGAATATTGAGGAGGCAGGAAGTGAAACGTTTGTAAATTTGTTCCAGGACCGCTGTTACCGTTTTACTTAAGACCTTTTTGCTCCGCGAATGTATAACCGTTGCAATTGGCTATCCCTTCTTAATTAATAACCAAACAACAAATCCCCATTTGTTTAGTTAATATGAACCTTAACGTAATGGATCTATGTTGGAATTACAATACCGTTTGCAATCAAATGTTACGTCACTTTCGAACACGGCCGAGCGCCTCACACGCACGCAGTCACTAACAAAGTAGCGAGACATGACCCGACGAGCAAAATGACGCGACGCGCGACGCCGCGAAGCCATATTGTTTCTTATGTTTTTGTCGTAAGTTTTATTGCTATAAATGTAAATGAAACTTACCGGTGATATGAAACTCCGCCATTATGAAGGTTGTGCACCCGGCTGTCGTGTTTGCACGTTATTATGGTACAGTACGGCATTACTCCTCTTCAATTTTAAATTGTATCACGGATAAGTTAATGCACAGGAACGCCGCAGAGGAGTGAATCATGCGCGTATGAAGTGCGCGGTTCCCCGCTAAAGACCGGCGCGCGAGTTCCGCCCACTTCACAATTCTTACCTCCTAATTGTTCTGTGATCCAAATAATGTGATTTTTACACCCCCTCTGTGGTAACCTGTCAGTCACTCACCCTAGGTAATTGACTGACCCGAAAATGTGACAGAGAAGATTACAAGCTTCTCAGATAATTAAAAAAACATATTTTTAACAACAGTACAAATATCGATAATTAGGAGGAGACATCTACTTCCCTGCAACATCTGAAATTATGCTCAATTAGCAATACCATTGGTAATAATAATTGATAGTAAAGATAGCCTGCAATATACAGTTAATTCAAATGAACATACTTTGTCAATTTCCGGAACAACTTTAAAACTTTTTTAAAACGTAAACTTAATCTATTTATTTCATTATTTTTATTATTTTCATAACTATTGACTGCTTCTCATTGTTAATCATTTGTGCCCTGTACTGTACCTATTTTAAATAATGATACTTGTTCTGATATTGCTAATTCAAATAATTGTGACGTGTAGAAAAATCTATCAAATAAATGACCTATGAACTATGAACTATGAACAGATTTTTACAGATAATATAATACTAAAACTCGAGTTTAGCGAATCCGTTTGTGCAAGCGGCCCCAAGTGACTAGCACAGTCGAAAAAATACACGAATTATTGCCATAAAATCAGAGCCACACCTTTGTGTGCGATGATAGGTACAACAATTATTTAGCTTTGTTTATACGAGAAACGAACAGCGCGACCGCACTGGGTCAAGGTTGTATAGTAACACACGAGAGGTATATTGAATAGTTGCGTACAGTACCAACGTACTTGTATATCTGTCGGTGACTATTCACTACGCAGTGAAGCCAAGCCCAAAGCTTTTGCGAGGTCAGCTTAGAATAATCTATGTACCTTTACAGGATGCATGTGAAGCTTTGTAGGTTGACTCATAAAGTATGTAAGCGAATGTTTCAAATTGTAGTAATAAACTCTTTAATTGTATAGTTGTGTGTTTGCAAGACTCAGAAAGTTTTCTTACAGCAAATTGATACTTTGATTATGTTTTGTTACGATGTGAACTGTATTTTTAAGCGCTTGCTAGGTACGAAATTTTGACGCCGCCATTTTCCGACAATTTGAAAACTACTTAATTGTACGTTTAAGCGTAAAATTAATACGTATAGCGTTTGCCGGATCCTCTATTATTGAGGTGATCGAGTTCCATACAATGACTCGTGTCTGTTGCCTCAGGCAAATTAAGAAATATGTTTCTATAATTTTGCACATAATATGAATCAATTGAAAATTACGTCTGAACGTTTTGGTTTTTTTATAGCTAAAGTTATATCCATGATGTACGTCGTTAAACATTTGGATATAAATCTTTGGATGCTTATATCTTGATGATAAGATAAGTTGTAAATTGAAAAAAAAAAGGTCTCAATTAATTTATTTTATTTAGCAAAAGTTCAGAAAATTATTTCTTTTTTTGACTGAGGAAACACGCACGAGTCATTGTATGGAACTCGATCATCTCATTATCCTCTTAAATTTAGACACACTTATATGTCATACTGTTGTGGTGGAGTAAACACAAATTTAAATATTTTTATTTATATATATATATATATATTTATTATTTATGTATTTAACATAGACAAAACATTCGATGACCGAAAATGACTTTTGTCTCCGTAGGTGTGATTCACTATTCAGAAACTTTAGATGTCGCTAGCTTAAATGTGACGTCACGAGTACGATGCGCTCGCACCGGGCCGGCACACTTCTAAATGTCAGACAAATGATCGCTCCCAAGGCGTGAGATTCCATGACTCTCATCTGCATCGTTTTATCTAGTTAATTATACACTTCACGAAGGTGGCCGCTGCGCCGCCTTAAATGAACCGTTGTGATAAGCATCGGCTGCCCAGCCTTAGATTTATGTTTGTTTTTGAAATACCTTCTGTATATCATTGCTTTGTTACATTCAATGGTATTCACGTTATGTTATATTCGTACAATGTACGTTCATATCAGGTATTTCCTTATTTATTATGATATATTGTTATATACACTACTAGCGGCCCGCTCCGGCTTCGCACGGGTATGAAATATATCTGAATGGCTCCCGCCGCCCCGTCCGGCCGGTACCGCCGCAAACGCTACGTCCCGCAATTTTTAAATCTGTAATATCTTCGAAAATATTTATTTAATCATATGCTGTAATGGGCCATATAGATCTATATTAAATCAACAATGTATTAAGATATTTAATTGGATAAGGATTAATGCTGTATTGGTTAAAATCGCTTTGAAAATTAGCCATAATTTGTCGTAAAAAGTAAATGACAATAAAATGTTATTGTGGGATATCCATAAGAGATAGAAATATACCATCGCGGAGTTTACTGTAGACCTTTTCAATGTGTACAATACTTAGTACATTATTTTGATAAATCTCGTAGGGTTCAGCCTGCGTTTGCAATGTAAGCGGAAAAAAAATATTTTTTACGACATCACATTAGAAACCTCAAAAATAACAGTACTTCTCCACTATTTAAAGCATGTTATTATACATATAAGCCTTCCTCTTCAATCACTCTATCTATTAAAAAAAACCGCATCAAAATCCGTTGCTTAGTTTTAAAGATTTAAGCATACATGGGGATATAGGGACAGAGAAAGCGACTTTGTTTTATACTATGTAGTGATTTGACAAATCTCGTAGGGTTCAGCCTGCGTTTGTAATGTAAGCGGAAAAATGATTTTTTAAGCTATTGCATAGCTTCTATCGAGGGCCTTGAGCGCGGGGACCGAATCCAGAAATTCCGTAACGAA
Organism: Incurvaria masculella; assembly: GCA_946894095.1. Classification (NCBI taxonomy): domain Eukaryota; kingdom Metazoa; phylum Arthropoda; class Insecta; order Lepidoptera; family Incurvariidae; genus Incurvaria; species Incurvaria masculella. The sequence goes on from OX335641.1 coordinate 540,811, forward strand.
AAAAAACCTCACCCTCCCCACTCCGACGGGCACGGAGGTGTGTGCCGGTAGTGCTACTTCACACCAGGGGGAGCGGGGCCGGGGGCGGCGGCGGGAGCGGCGGCGGGGGCGGGCCGGCATAACTTGATACAAAATGCTATGCAATAGCTTTACCGCGGCAGTCCCCGAGTGCCACACGTCTTTTTTTATGACATCACATTGGAAACCTCAAAAATAACAGTATTTCTCCACTATTTAATGGATGTTATTATACATATAAACCTTCCTCTTTAATTACTCTATCTATTAAAAAAAACCGCATCAAAATCCGTTGCGTAGTTTTAAAGATTTAAGCGAACATGGGGATATAGGGACAGAGAAAGCGACTTTGTTTTATACTATGTAGTGATTAATGCACAGATGTATCAAAAGATCTAGTGACTGCAAATTTTGGACTTTAAAAACCCAAAAGGGTGAAAACGGAACCCTATTACTAAACCTCCGCTGTCCGGCCGTCCGTCCGTTCGTCCGACCGTCCGTCTGTCACAGGGCTGTATCTCATGAACCGTAACAGGTAGGAAGCTGAAATTTTCACAGATTATGTATTTATTTAGCCGCTATAACAACAAATAGGTAAACTTTAACTTAAAGAATTAAAGGGGGGAATCATACAAAAAACGTGTTGTTTTTGTGGTCAATCTTGTACGATGGTACGGAACCCTTCGTCTGCGAGTCCGACTGTTACATCTAATGGTATTCGAGTAATTTGACATTCCTACAATGTACGTTTTTAGCAGGTATCCCCTTATTTCCAGTGACTTCCAATATTGTTTAATGGAGTTTAAAACGTTTTAGCTTAGTAAGTATTAGTAGGTCGGTTTATAGTTATTGAGAATTATAAAACCGATGTTTTGTTAAGTACCTACTTGAAAGTTCAAAGTCATGACGATATGTGTACATGTATGTAGACGGGAGAGGGACCTATGGTGTCACATGGGTTTTGAACCATGCACATTTAATTTTTGGGTAAAAATAAAGTTTTTTGTATGGGGACCCCCTTTAATTCTTATTATTTTAAAATGTTACCTATTTGTTGTTATAGCGGCAAAATTAATACACATTCTGTGAAAATTTCAGCTGCCTTCCTATTACGGTTCATGAGATACAGCCCTGTGACGGACGGACAGCGGAGGCTTAGTAATAGGGTTCCGTTTTCACCCTTTGGGTACGGAACCCTAAAAAAGGAAGGGGTGCCCTTGATTCGAACCCGCGGACATCGACTCAAGAGCACTGGTTAGACCATAATGTCTTCGCGTAATCTATAGCTGTGTGGTTCTATGTAATGTGCATGACCCTAGTGCTATCCTTGTTCCCCGCATATACATGTCCCTCTCTCTCTTTCACCTGATGGAGCGAAGAGTGACAGCGTCTGCTGAAAAGGCTGAAAGGCTTTCAGTGCAATTTTTGATACCGCGATGCACGGACACGCCGTGTCATCGTAGCACCGGTTCCCGCCAAAACTATCTCGTGCCGCCGCCGGGTCCTTAGGTACCCAGGAGTACCTCGCCAGTGCCGCGTGTGCTCGAAACCTACGAATAATCCAAAGGACTTTCTGTGCTCTTCATCGTCGAGGACGCAGCGTCCCTGAACCGCATCCTGTGGGAGAAGGAGTAGCGTGGTGGCCACCCGCGCACGTCTGGAAGTCTCCATCGTGGTGAGTCGTCCCCCCTTATTAACCGACTTCAAAAAAGGAGGAGGTTCTCAATTCGTCTGTATGTTTTTTTTTGTTTTTAACTCCTAGAAGATTGTGCATTGCATGGGACCACACACCATTTCTTTGGAGGAGGAGGAGCTGGTGCTTCCGCTTGTGGTCCCATTTCAATTTCGTTTAGTTCTGACAATGATATCCATGAGAAAATGATATAAGTCTTAAATTTGTATTAAGTATGTGCGCGACAAATGGACGAATAACTCAATATAACACCAACAGATTTCCATTAACCTTTTTTATATTGGAATGACGTGTAACAAATTTGTTAGTGTAAATCAGATTGAATAAAAATAATCAAATAAAAAAACATTTTAACAAAAAAGTATACGACTTCAAAGAAAAAGAAAAAAAATTTGCCATTTTTGTAGTTACGATCATTGTTATTTTTTGAGTCGGTGTCAGCCAAGGTAGCCAGGATTCTCTTGACTGGCGCAGCGCGTGCCCGGCTGGCACCGACTCAAAAAATAACAACAAAATTACAAAAAAATGGCAATTATTGTTTTACTTTTTAGTGCTTTTTCTTTGGAGTCGGTTATTTTTTTGTTAATTTTTTATACAAAAACCTTAAAAAAAAAACCCAGCGACATACCCGCGCCACCAAGCACACCTGAGCCCGCAGTCCCAGTTGTCGCCTAAATTGGCGTTGATCGACTGGCGTTTTTAAATGTATGGAGAAATTGAAGAGCGCGCGCAGTAGGAGTTAAGCGAACTAACATTTGCGAGTCCGAGTTTGATTTGACAGCTTATTCAACGTTGCCGTAAATACGTCGACGTTGTCGTTTAAGCCGACTCCGCGTTTTCATACAAATCGGAATTCCGAGTTTGACTTCGACAGCTTGAAGAAGTAAAACAACAGAATATCTAGTAAAAACTTGTATGGAGTCAACTAAACGTCAGTTTAGGTGACAACTGGCACTAGCAGCTCTGCTCCCTACACAGTAAGCTCGATGAATCTTAGTTTTGGATAAGTCAGGCTAGGTTAGGTCAATACGAATCGTAGTGGAATTAGGTCGGTTAGATTATGTTATGCTAGCTTAGGTCAGTTTATTTACTATATTTAATTCCATTTGAGGCTATGAAACCGCATAATATTTTTACTATAATTCTCTGGCAATAATGAACAAGGCAGACCCGACGTCCAGTAATTACGCGCCCTCTACTGGAAATAAATCAATAGAATCTAACCTCAGTTAATAAATATACATTTGAATAGTATCTAGATTCTATACGGAACGGACATGGCCGCATTTTTATTGTGTTTATATTTATAAGTTAAGTATTTGTCTACAGGTACAGAAATAGGTAGTCAGAGCCGAAAACGGTGATTTCGTACACTAAAATGAATTTATGACCTACATATAAAAATGCATATGAAGGCTGACCTTTTTTTGGACTTTAAAATCAATAATCGTATTATTGGCGGGATGAAAATAAGGTCTGCTTTGAATTCTGCACAGCCATTTGTGCTTATATGGAACCGGCCAAGATTCACTGACGAAAAGATTCCGGACCATAATATTTTAATTTAATCAAGGTTCTCCGTCCAAAAATTTGCTCTGAAAACCGCTTCAAAAGCGGTTTTCTAGACTCAGGATTCCTGATTCCTGATTACGAGACTCCAGGAATACGCCTGCTAACGGTTCGATTACTCCTGATTACCATAGTGACATCATATCATCATTCTCCATAAAAAAATGTGACGCACATAGTGAAGTACAAGGAGGTACATGAAGCTGCAAATAACTATAATTTTGGCGGAACGCCTTAATGCGAAAGCATCTACGTCATATCTAAGACAAATCTTTAAACTTACGTCATGTATGCCTGTGCACTATCCGCTACTAACATGGTGATATTGATTTTGCTATTGCCATAGCACTGTTTCAAAAATATCTCGACCATAAGTTAAGTCTAGAAGCCAGATATCATGCATAAGTGCTAGTAAGCACGCATCAATTTGCAGCTCAAACGCCACTGCAATCTTTCGTTCCTATAATTGCATGTAATTTTTAACATACAATATCAGAGTTAACCCTATTTAAAACACGTGTGGGCAGCGGCGTAGCTAATGACACTCGCTTCGCAAATGTCGCGGGATTCGTGCATATGTTCGAAATAGTTCAGATTGATTTTATGCGATGCATAGTTGGATGGATTTGAAATTAAGTCATTTAAGTTAAGTTAAGAAGTTATTTAATTACGGTGGAAAAAACAAATGATTGGAAACTCTCAAACTTGGATGCCACAACGACATCTACATTAAAACATTGTAATCAGATTTTGAAATCAGTCAGAGAAATACTTCGTCTGGACGTTAGTCTGAAGCAAGATTCTAACCTTTGGATTACATGTCCACTGCTCCACTAATTTCTCGATTTTATTCGAATCGACACAATGCCCATTAAGACTAAAAAAACTTGTCGTAACTTGTGCATCACTTTTAAATTTTAAATTTAAAATGTATTAAAATCCCATTTTCTGAAGTGTCGAATCTAAAATTTGTTGATTAGTAATTTACCCCAACTGTTAAGAGAGTCGTTACCATATTAGTTCCCCATACTACGAGACACAGACCAGCTACAGGAGATAACTGTTTTCATGCTCTCAACATTTTACTAGGTTTATGAAATTTTCTTTAATATACCTGTATGATTGTAAAATATTGGCTAAAAAACTTTAAAAAAAGTGGTATTTTTTAACCTTTATTTTCTATTTTTTACAGCAACATACAAACAAGAAAATTAAAACATACGGACATAGAATGAATCTTTCTCAAGTTATAAAAAAATTACTTCTTTTAGTGATAGGGACGGCTCCCTATCACATATAGGGCCTGGAAGTCGATTTCGCCATTTTAATGGCAATCGCCGTGCAAAATTGGGCCTTGGCCAATGAACAAAGATTGCATTTCTTACAATTTTCAAATCTTAAATTTCCGCTGCCGTTACGACAACCTTAGGAGGCTACATCTAAAACTGAGACCTAATGCCAATAATAGTTAAACACCCGGTAAAATTTTCAACAAATTCGATGGAATCCAATACGGTCATCGCTTGACTTAAGAGACCGCAAGATCTCAATACAGCATGTACTCAAGAAAACTAATAGCATCTCCAAAAGTAATAAATTTCTTGTTTGAAAAATATTACGGCTTTTCACGCGGCAGGTAGAGATATTCTCCGACGTTTCGAGCTAATCATTCAGCCCGTTGTCAAGGAGGCATCCGCCGCGCTCGTGCGCAGCAGACGACAAACATGTCTAACGACCGCGGTAACCTCAAAAGTATCATAATAAATTTCTTATTAAATAATGATTAAATTCACGCACGTTGGCCACATACGAAAAATTTAAGTCACACATAAAAATGTAAACGCCTTAAATGGTTTCCACTAATTGTTGGCCGATTTATCGTAGTGATCCCGCCTTGATCTGCAGCAGAATAAATTAGCACGCGTTAATAAGAGGCGCGCTGTCACCGGCTGTCACTAGTCCCGCTGATAACTTGACAGATGTTAAGCAGCGAATGCAGGCCCTTAGCGGGCCAGGGAGCACCTGACGACCTCCTGACCTCGGGAGTGCCATCACTGCAGAGGCTGGGATTTGTATCACCATTTATGTCACAACGGCACACGGGAAACCTTGATGGCCTGTGTTCGCTAACTTATTATTGGTAGGTCATATGTTGCTTAATGCTTAATGTTTACGGATATACAGTGTTAAGTAAAGCTGACTTCTTTCCGACGTTTCGTCCACCACGTTCCGGACATCATCAGTATTATGTCGAACAATGGTGAAAATCTAAATAAACATACATATGTTGCTTCTTAATTGTTACCTACATTCTTAGAGCATCTGTAAGCCCACAGTAATTTATTCATATTTCTATACAAAAAAATATAAATACGAAAGTAACTGTCCGTTGCGTTTTCACGCCTAAGCCCCCCCATCTTGATGCATTTCGGGATAGATATCTGGACCTTAGAGAAGGACATGGGCGACATTTGGGACGAAAATAATTCTCGTAAGGGGTGAAATATGGGGATGTATGGGGAACTCATATTATATCCAGGAGATAATTCAGTCCGACATTACGCCAAATATCAGCTAGTAATATGTAATTATGAATGTTTCGTACAACTTTATATATGAAGGCCAATGAGAGTTATCTTAGAAATTAATACATATATTTTTTATAGATATTAATATCCACACCACTGTCAGGCGGCAGGATGTCCAGAAGGCTGGGTCCATGATCTCTCTAAATCGCAGGGCTCATTATTTGCCTGACATACCAACCAGCCATCTGTTTATGTGAAGTTGCACCTAGCATAAGCGCGCTGTGTTTCCAAGTCTAAGGTTTTAACAACGCGCAAAGACATACCACATAAAAGCGATGTTACATATTTGGCCGCCTGCTTTTAGGAAGGTTGCCCTAAGGTGAGAGGGTGTCACCTTAATAACACACATGGCGTCCCATACCAGTGACATCTCATTGTTCCAAGGAATAAGAGTCCTTCCCACTGACCTCTTGCCGTCGCCACGCGCAAATCACCGGACGACGTTCGAGTTGGCATGGTGGGACAAGGCATGAAATGACGTTCCTTGCATAAGAGGTACGCGACAACGCCCATGGGCTTTCGATTTTTAACAGGGGCCGGAGAATTTGCCCTATTGTTGATAGTAATAATTTTATTGTATGTTGCCAAGATCATAGAAAAACGTTTTTATTTGGAATTTTGATAAATATATACACATTAAACGGGCTCTGGTGACAATTGATTTTTGTTATTAATAAAAATCTAGAGAGGCTACAGAAAAACTACAAATCTAGAGGTCTATGCAGCTCTAACTACTCCTTCGAGCAAGCAGCTCGATGTTGTAAATGATGTGTAAGTAAAACGCATAATCCCCTCTACGAAGATACCAAATGATTCACCCGTCACGGGCCGATAACGAATCCGATTCCCAGACATTTAAGAACGCCCGAACGAAAGGGTTAAGACATGTGAACCGCCGAGGCCTTCAATTATGATCAAACACGCACACGATACAGTTATTCGCGAGCAAAAAGGGAACCCCGCGTTTATCGAACGCTACCGTTTTCTCAGGGTAAAAAACAAAAGGACCCGACGTGCCTTTGATACGAAAATTAGATGAAATTATTGCCCGCGGCGCTGGCTACCGGACTGATGGTTATTGGGGCTAATGGGGCCTCGCGGGCGACGCTCGGTCACGGCGCGGAGCGGGCCGGACCGCACGCCATGTAAACGCGCCTTTATCGGATATATTCTTTGGATCGACGAACTATTCCAGCCAAATGATACTTTTGAGATTACGGCGGTCGTTAAACATGCTTGAAAAATGTTACGGCTTTTCACGCGGCAGGGAGAGACATTCTCCAACGTTTCGAGCTAATCATTCAGCCCGTTGTCATGGTTGTGATGCCTCCTTGACAACGGGCTGAATGATTAGCTCGAAACGTCGGAGAATGTATCTTCCTGCCGCGTGAAAAGCCGTAACATTTTTGAAACATATTCCAGCCAAATCTGGAAATGACTGTGGAACGTAAATATGTAAGTCAGCGGATTGTTCTTTACTGAGTTAATTGAATCCGCGGATCTATCAGTTCTTGATATAACTTGACTACCAACAGTTTTAATAAATGAAATTGAATTTGAAATTGTTAGAACAGCAAATAAAATGAATTTTATATTAATTTAGAATCGACTTTGAAGGCAGGAAATATTATTTGAAGGAAGAAATCTGTAAAAAAACCTACTTGATAAATATACTAGTATACTATAATAGGCAAACATTTTGCGGACAGTGAGTCTACTAATTATATGTTTTGTAGATTGAAGGAGGAGGGACTGTAAAATACTTCCAAGATTCAGAGCGGGTAGTAGTAGAGTTCGAAAATGGCTAATGCCGATATATTAGTGATTTTTACAACCTTTACATTATGTTTCAAGATCGGCACCTGATTCCCGATCCTGTTTTTCCTGCACCCCATTGCAGTTCCAGGGGCGCGCCTCGCGTCACCCGATCCACATAGAGACGGCGGCGGCGCGGAACACAAGTTACCAGATTAGAGGTTTCTCTTATTTATTTCTGATATTCGGTATGAACAGGCAGAAATAATATGAAACAAAGCTAAATATATGAACGGGATAGAAGAATTCGATTGATAATAACTTCCCCTACGATCTTTGGTAAATAAAATACGACAGACGAAATGCAAAATGCACTTTGCGGCCACATCGAAAGGTCATGTAAGCCTTATCTTCCGCCCACTAGCCAGCCAGGAGCCACCGCACCGCACCGCACCACTCGCCGCAACGTTCCCACAGCGCGGCCCGGGGCTCGCGGGTCTGCTACGAATCCCTATCGACCGTATTGCACGAGACCCTGGCAAGCCGATTGCGAAACGTTGTGCAAAGGATTATCTGAGATCGTCGACTGGTTTTGATAGGTTAGGTTGCGAGGTTTGTCATTGGCAACAAAAGGAAAATACATTGATAGGTTCCCACGGCAAAATGCTGAGCGATTTGGACGGATCTTGCTTCATACCATTCCAATATGACTATGCTAAATAAAACAACTTTTTGAGATAATTATTTTCTATAACCTATCACCTAGAACAAATCCGAAAAAAAATGTTTATTCTCCCCGACTTTCGTTATATTAGCTGCTCATCCCTCATGCAGCATGGGCAGAATTGAGTTATACGTAGATACTGTTATATCTGGTACTTAAATGTCAGACAGAAAGATGGACGCTGTGGTGTTGAGTTGTCAGTACCATAGTGTTTGAAAATAAAAAAATATGTAAGTCCGGTTATAAGTGAAAAAGTATACATAAATAGGTCTGAATCCCATCTCGACGATACTAATGTATACCTTATTTTAATATCCAGCGATTTCAGTAAAGAATCTCTAATTTTGGACTTGTCAGTCATGCAATTGTAGGTTGTTGTTTCCTCGTAGTTCTTAGTTCTTTGCTTTAGACCGTTCTACCAATGTAAGTTTGGCAGTGGCATTTAGGTATGAAATCATAATTGTGTTATATCATTTATGTGGACGAAAAAAAAAACATAATTTATAGACCAGTGAAGTTTCTTTGCGGGTTCTTCTTCACTGGTTGATCGAATTGTGACATGACTTAGTGTAGTTTTACTTCCAGAAGTTGAATAAATAAATGAAATGAAATGAATCAGCGTATTTGCATCCACTGCTGGACATACAAACTCTCCATATTTTCTCGGCCCTCAGCGGTACGGAACCACTGCTTTCCCCGTCGTCCAACCTCGCGGGTTGTATTCCAACATGGCCGCCAGTGCAGGACACGGTTACTTCAACTTGGCAAGGTCGTTTAAATGTAAAAACATGGACAAGTTTATCGTAAAGCAATGACATATAAATTAAATAAATACAGCATTCATATAAATGCCTGCTTGACAAATTTTCCTGCACTATACAACCCGAAAATGGTCCAGGAAAACGTTTACGACAAATGTGTGCATTCCACCCCTATTCTTCTCATCGGAGTTGCAAATTCAAGGAGGCGTTTGACTCCAGTAAGCGATGCTCCGAAGCGTGTGATTACCGAACACGCAAGCTTGGAACGCACTTTGCATGCCACGCATGGGAACTTGTCAGTTCGCAGGCCGTCGAACACTTTGCAGGAATCCTAGCACCTACAGTCGCGTATACCGTTGTCAAGAGTCCACATTGAAACCAAAGTCATTTCATATACCCTTACGATCTTTATATCGATAATGACGATGAATTAATTAATAATTACGAAAGCTAAAGGCCTAATTAAGGTGGCCCATCCCGCTCATCTCCCCATACAAAAGGGGAAAGAAGATCACGCCCATATTTCTTGTCATAGATACATAATTTTGCTCAAAATAGCTTTATTTGATCAAACTAGATGTCTGATGACCAAGGGCATTGTAAAATTGTATTTGGTTTCTAAGTTATAAGGTCCGAAAGTTCGAGTTTTTCGCGCGTTTTATACAATAACTTTGGATGTGGATTACGCAATGATAAAGTAAGACCACCTTAAAAAGATTAGTCATCAGACATAGCTTATTTAATCAAGATTTATAACCTATTTGGTTTTTGTTAGATTTTTGACTACAGCGGTCGTGGTTTACTTTTACCTAGAAGTCGTTTTGAAATTAATATTTTCGTAAATCTTACCAAATCATACGCTATGCACATTGTCTTTTTTGCGGACATGTTGCATCTTCCTCATCACGGACCCTGACTTATTCTTTGAAACAGAGAAGGTCCCAGAGCGCAACAGCACGGTTTTGTACCGTGCCCGCGAATGAGTTAGGCCCGCCGGGTTGGGCCACCTTAAGGCAAACATTTGCATGTCGTGTTATGTATATTGCAAGCTTTGTAACAAAACGGAAACTTAGATTTCCAGGAGCCAGGTGCCGAAGGTTATAAGCATTATAAGATCCTGACACAATATCTAGCTAGTTCCTATTGAGAGGTGCTATGGGTTTGTGTCACTAGATGGGATATTAACATTCATGCCAGGCAAATAAATAAAGATGGTATTGGATTTCCCAGTCATTAATTTTCCTTTAGTCAGACAATCATGGTTGATTATAGGTTACAAAAATCAATACTGACAAAATTTTCTGGCTCTTAAGATTAATTAATTTCGTCGATCTCAAGAGTTCCTAGAGGGATCCTCAAATTCGTTTAGTCAAATTCCCCGACGTAAATTTCTCAGACGGACGCGGGCCACTGAGATGCCGCGCGACTCAGTCGTCACTTGAAATTCGAGCATATCTCACATCTGCCCAAATCTATGGGTAAGGTTAACACGAATTGGACCTACTTTGGTCCTGGCATGCCAGTATCGAAGTATTTTTTTATGGCTAAAATCTCGACATTGACCAGCTAGCAAATATGGCTAGTTTACTTTGAGATCAGAGTAGACTGGTATATTGGGTGCGACCGTGTCGCGTGGCCTCCGAGTCACGCGGTCTCCAAACCGCGTGGTAGCCATGGTATGTGGAGAGGCGCGCCGATCGGTGTGTGATGCCTGAGTGAGGGCGAACATCACAAATACATTTACGTCGCCACAATTGTTGCGCTGCAAATATATCCCAGCAATTGTTACTGGACACGGATTGCCCACGGATGGAAAACCCTCGTGATCGATCCTATCTACATGCGACAAACTTCCTGCAGCTGGAAAACACCCACACGATAACAGACAATAGACAGAATGCTCACTTTGCTGAAAGTAGTTCGCCTTCCTCACGTAGACGCAGACGAGGGCCATGAGCTGCAGCTGGGAGAGGCGCTGGCGGGTGGAGGGCGGCAGGGGCAGCAGGTCCCTCAGGTTGGCGATCTCCGCGTTGATGAGGTCCCTCCGCAGCTTGCTCGCGCCCTTCGTCGACTTTGTCGAGTCGAACCTGCGAAAGACGGAATGTTGAACTATTAGAAGGACATTTAGACATTTAGGTCGCGACAAAAATGGTGACGATGACGTAAATGGCTAAATCTGGGTCCAAAGGATAAAGACCAACCCTCCGAAACTATAAATGTGACAGTCTGCCTGGGCCAAGTGGTTGCGTTACGTAGATAAGGCGCCTGAAAAAGAAGTTACGGTGACCAACAAATATATGACGAAGCATGAAAGTATCAGTACATACCTACTTGCTTAGCAATTCATCCAAAATCCTATCGAACTAAACGTAACATAACTAAAAACAAAACAAGTGCGGTCATCGGATATTTTATACGAGAATGATCACACATAAATATTGAAACGTATTCGGTCCCAGCGCAGAAACCTTGACGCCAGTTCACGGCTGCCCGACATGACACTTCGACTGTTATAACTCAATTTATCACATTCTCTAGAAAAATATTAACAAACGAACCTCATTAATACTGGACACGCCGAGCTTGGAGTCAAATTTCAATGATGTATGGAGATGTCGTTATGAATCAATATTCGACAAGAATATTTTATGAGTATAGAAAAATATTGCAAACTGACATTGAAATGAGAATTAAGGTTTTTCAGAATCTGTTGAGAACACGTTGTGCTGTGTGGCTTCCGGAACTTTAAAGAATACTAGTGGTCCCACTGCTTTCCTTACCGTGCGTGCAGACTAATATGTCGTTCGTGGTTTAGACTCCACGTAAAACTGTAGGTTCCCTTCCTTATTCGTATTCCCATTTAATGTACGATGGTCGAAGCAACAATTAAAATTGTCGGTGTTTTCCATCTAGTCCAATGGAGCCGTGCAAGATGAGGAAAGCCAGGACTGGCATGGCACCCAGTTCCCACTTGGTGTGGTATACTATAGCAGCATGTTTGGTATTAGCCATTCATACCAGTTACATAAATTAAGCAATGATATATTAGTTAATTAAACGTTATTCATTTAAATTCCAAGTTCATCTTATTGCATATATTAGTATTTTATTTTTACCTGTTACCATTTCAACGAATACCTACATAATTTAATAACTTGATTACTTCTGAATTTATGTAAAACTGATAAAAACATTATCTTAAAAACCTAATATCAAAACAAAAAGGTATCTCAATCATTGACGAAATTCCTTAGCCCCATCAAAACGTCAAAATGCCAAGTGAATAATTAATTTAATTAATAAGCTCGCGTTCTACAGTCGGTAAACATTCGAAGTTCAATTGAATAATTGTGGCTTGACGTGTGAGAAACATGTTGCAATGTGTTGTAATTGCCAAACTGCTTGTAAATTGTCTTCTTTGGCTCGTCCGCCTTGGGAGTGTAAAGTTAAGGGAGTTCCGAATATGCCCCGAACCCATACAACGTTTTTACTATGTTACTGTTAAAGTCCGATGCCTGTGAAGTCAGACTTTTTCCTTGAATATTATGGGGTTTGTTCAGTTTTACTCATGTTGAGTGCATTAATTTAGATTAATTAATTTAAAATGAACGAACCTTTCATGCAAAGAAAACATATAGAAATACATTTTTAAAAGATTGTTTAACTTGACTTGTATGTCCTGGCTGAAGTTTTCGTTAAGACACACACGTTTTATTATCACGATAATGCATGATTACTTAGAAACATGCCTAGAAACAAATCAAACTAAAACAATTATAATCGATAGTAAGGAAAAACTTTTTTTAAATGCTTTTAAAAGAAGAAAATTAACTAAAAATTTAAACAACCCCATCAATGTATGACATAATACAATTTTTGTATGTGACATAAAAGCTTGTCGCGAGTTTTACCGGTGCAAATATACGTTATGGGATGAATCAGGCTATATACAACTCAAATTTACATAGGGTAAGTGGTATTCAAGGTGACCAGTGGCGGTATTAGACTCCACTGGTCACCTCTATATTTATTAAGGGTGGTATACTCTGCTAACTTTCATGGAGTGCATTGATCGATTTGTTATAAATATTTAACCTTACCGCTCACCACTATACCCCGTAATATGGCGTGATGTAAGGTATCTAGCCCTTAATTTATGGGACGGACCAGGCTGTACATAGATATAAACTGCATCAAAATCGGAAAAGTATTACTCCAATTTAAAGCATTGACCAAAGTATTAAGTGTTCATCGGTTTAGTGTTTCTCAAGTTAGATCTTTAACCCTACTACTCACCCACTGTGTGATTTAGCGTAATGCTAAGTAGTTTACTCAAGTTTAGTAACGAGAAAAATCTAACCATACGTAAGTACAAATCGCATCAAAATCGGATAAGTGGTTCTATAGGCGAACAGAGCCGGTAGTCTCAGTTGTCACCTAAATTCGCGTTACGGCAAACCGATCGACTGGCGTTTTCAAATGTATGGAAAAATTGAAGAGCGCGCGCAGCGGACGTTAAGCGAACTAACATTTGCGAGTCCGTGCTTGATTTGACAGCTTACTCAACGATGCCGTAAATACGTCGACGTTGCCGTTTACGTCCACTCCGCGTTTTCATACAAATCGGAAGTCCGCGTTTGACTTTGACAGCTTGAAGAAGTAAACCACAGAATATCTAGTAAAAACTTGTATGGAGTTTGGAGAAAACGCCAGTCGATCGGTTTGCCGTAAACGCCAATTTAGGTGAGAACTCAGACTGACCACTCAGATAGCCAGACGGTAGAATTTAATAAGTAGTAGAGAAGACAAAGATGGAGAATGAGAGATAGAAAGTTTACAGAATTATGTAGATTCTAAAGATGTAATACTAGGTCGATGTTTTTTATTTTAGTTTTCCGATAATGACTCCATCTAGATTTCGTTAATGAACTATCCTGCGTTTCGAATCAATATTCTTAGACGAAATTCTTAAATAAAAAAAATAACTATTACGTTAAACGTCAAGCTAATTCGCCTTCGAAGGGAGTACCTACATAATCATTGAATGCACACACATTGCTCCACACAAGGATGGATCGCCTAATGAACGATTACGTCGTGAAATGACAATGCAGGTGCCTAATGAAGTGGCTAACAAATGAATTTAATTTCTCGAATAATCGCTGAATTAGTAACAGCAAGCCGGCGAGTCTGCTTGGCTGCGGTCGCTTGTAATCGCTCGGCCTGGAGCATCACGTCGTAAACTTGCTTCAGCGTTAGTACATGGATGCATTTCTACATTCTCTTGACGGGCAGTGGATTCAGGCGGCATAATAACAGAACCCCTAAAATGCACTACAAAATGATACTTTTGAGGTTACCGCGGTCGTTAGACATGTTTGAAAAATGTTACGGCTTTTCACGCGGCAGGTAGAAACATAGAAAATACCTGCCGCGTGAAAAGCCGTAATATTTTTCAAACATGCACTACAAAATATTGAAATGAGGAAATAAGTCCGCAGTGGCGTGTACCGAAATTTTACTTCATTAAATATATGTATTTTATAAGCATAAATAATTATCTTTTTGAGCTGCTCGTAGTTCGGGGCGCAGGTGCTCGCCTAACGAGATGTCGGGGGTTCGATCCCGCCTGGTGCATGCACCACTTTATTCCTCTTTCCGACTGCGTCTAAGTAGATGTGCCACAGTCGTGCGTAGTTATATTCCGGGAGGTCACGACATTTTTGGTCACGATAAGGTAAATGGCTGAATCTGGGTTCACATGTTAGAGACCAACCCTCTGATGCTAAATATGTCGGTCTGCCCGTGCCAAGTGGTTGCGTTTTCTAGATTGGCTATATAAAATAGACGCTGGTATGTACCTGTTGATGAATATACTGATTATCTGGAAACATTGATACCTATTTATTTATCAAGATTATTTAATCAAGATTAATGATCTATATGGTTTTTGTTAGATTTTTGACTACAGCGGTCGTGGTTTACTTTTAGCTATAAGTCGTTTTGAAATTAAAATTTTCGTAAATCTTACCAAATCATACACTATGGACATTGTCTTTTTTGTGGACATGTTGCATCTTCCTCATCACGGAGCCTGTCTTATTCTTTGAAACAGAGAAGGTCCCAGAGCGCAACAGCACGGTTTTGCACCGTGCCCGCGAATGAGTTAGGCCCGCCGGGTTGGGCCGCCTCAATGGCCTTTTTCATCTACTGCTGAGCAGCTTGCGATCAATACCAGTACGAGATAATCAGCACTTTAGTAATAAAGGCTCTTTAAGTGTCGATTAAAATAAATCAGCACTTGGAGACAACCAGGCTAAGGAAAATACATTGAATACCTTAAATACATTATTTAATCTCAGTGGTTCGGAATCTGCAGAAATCCACAAAGTGGATCGAAAGAAATTCACAAAGTTCTAGCATCACTTAACAGGTTAACGCTAAGTTAATCTGCTGTTAACTCGTTTAATTATCCACCTGCTGCTTGTATCATCAATTAGTATTCGCTAATACGTTATTGCTCGTGATAATTGGCTCATCACAGCTCATCTCGTACCGGAAAGAATTGGTCAGATTGGAAAGACTATTCAGTGAATGTGGTCGAGGATTATTAGTGGTTCGTTATTATGCATCCTTCCGTACATTGCAAACTTTCCGATTTTGAACTTTTTCCGATTCCGATCCGAAACTTTCTGTTTCTGGTACTAGCAACGTCTCATCAGATGCTCATTTGAGCGGCTCGTGGCATAGTGGCGCGGGGACTTGCCTAGCATACCAGTGGTCTGGGTTCAAATCCTCGCCCGTTCATTCACCACTTTCTTTCTCTTTCTGAGTTAGATAAGTGCGATTCGTCACGAATGCGAGCTGCTCCATAGTTCGGAATCCATGTAAAACTGTAGGTCCCCTTGCCCTACTAGGTGGTAGGGTTTAAGTGTGGTGTTAGCCATTCATGTCAGGTTGCAAAAAAAAAGATGATCAGTTTATTCTTTCGAGATTTTTCCCGTGCAAATATTGACGAGTCTGTTTTTTTAACATTTGACCATTTAAAAATAATTTAAAAAAAAACTGGATCGACTAAAAAATTACATATTATATCGAACCTACAAGAAACTTTCAAGAGAATCCGTTGAGGAATGCGACCTGTAGAAAAAAACAGCTTTTTTCTTAATTACTCCGCCATTTAAAAACAATTATAAAAAAGTGGCTCGATTAAAAACAATTATCAAAATTTCAAGAGATTCGGTAGCGAAATGCGATCTGTAGAGAAGACCAGTCCGTCAGACATAAGAAATTTGTTTTTTTTTTTTCTAATTTGTACCGGCATTTTACCTGAAATGCGATAAGTAACTTTAGTGTAATGGTAGGTTACCATGGGAAATTACCTCACCGGGTGAACAGATATGTGAGTAATTAGATCAGATGTTTGGTTGGATTTCTTACCATTCTAATTGTTAAGGACTTACATGAAAAATAATCTAAGTTTAAGGACGTGTTATTCGGCCAAGTGAACAGAAATTTACCAGTAAGCATGGTATGAAATGCAACTACACGTCAGATTCATTGACTCTTTTCTCTGATCACCTAAAGAGTTACTTACCATGATAACACCCCAGGTCGTCTGTCGAGACGTTAGGTCTCCTACACGTTTTCCGGAACGTGGTCTCCGCCTCGACTATCGGTTACTGCAGTAGACAAGACCAGCCCATTGTCACTTCAACTTACTGTAGGTTTTGTCGGGCAATATCTTTGTATGACGGAAAACTCTCACATATATGCAACGTAAATGTCGTAACCAACGTAAACAACATTTTACTGAAATACTTTGAAACGAAAACCGAATTCTTATTTAAATTATCGGCATATTGAGATTACGCAATATCACTAAAAAATGCTCGTACTTGCACATTAACGATGCATACCTTGAAAATCAATAAATACCATTGTTGGTCTCCTCTTATTAGTAGATTAGCGTACACTGTAAGTATAGCTTTAGGAAAAGAGCTTCGGCCGGATCAATATGACAGGTTGACAAGGTATATGTCAGCGGGTTCGTCGACACTCCCGTTATTTAAATAATCTTTATTTGCATTATATTCGGAAATGTTGTTATATAATCAGCAGTTGTGATTATATTGCAAAGAGAAAACACATTTGTCAAATGAAACCGTAGCCCAAAGTAGCAAAATGGCAGATATTAAAAATTAAGATTTTACTTGTGAAATATAAGAGAATAAAATAAATACGTTTAGCCGGGCCTAGTAATGTTTATTTATCTTTGTTGCAAAATATGTATAATAATTATTAAAATGTTTTCGGATAGACAGTGTTATAAATCACTTACTTGTTTAAGTCGATGTTTTTCTCCGTGTTATTCGTGATATCCGTTGAGATTTAAAGGCATAACATCACAACTTCAAGAGTGATGACAGGATGAAACTTTCACCGTCGTGGTCTCCGTTATTGGCGCAACACAGCACCACGAGTCTTCAGTTGCCGATACCATCGAGCAAAGAAACCGAAAGCATCGTTTGCACGGAAAAAAAAGAACTACCCTCATCGGCGGCTGGAGCTACCCACAGCTACAATCTTCGCAGCCGGCGTCCTGCAGTTGACTTCTGACTGGACGACGTGTCGGAAGTCTTTCAGGTCGCGCCGCGAGTCCGGAAGAAGTCTACAAATCGGTGGACAAAACAAGTAAGCGATTCATAACACTGTGTATCCGAAAATATTTTAATAATAATGTGTAACAACAGTGACAATTTTTATAGTATTTAATACTTCTTCAGTTTCAGTTTCTTTATTTTCTACTTTAGATTAATGCACACTCGGATTCATATTTATCTTACGAAAAAGAACCGGCAAGAAACTTCACTGGGTTTGGTTTTATCTTTGATACTTCATAAGTATTCATCTGTCGATCACGGCCCTTCAGGTGAGTTCCGACGGGCCGTCGACCTATCGATCTATCGTGTCGACTGGAAGCTCTAATAAAGGAGCCGGGGTAGGTTGCACGCGATGCGCGCCGGCGCGGGCGCTGTGTGTAATAATGTGGATCGTGGGAAAGCCGGGCATTAGCCGCCGAGGCTTGCCTTACGGAGAGGCAGCGGCGGCGTTGCGAAGAAACATCTCCTCTCGCCTTGTTGACTGAGCTGAGGTTACGTTTAAGAGGAAAATACTAGCTCACTAATCTAGAATAGCCTACTTCGGCTAGGTCTTGGCTTGTTGGGTTTTATTTTATTTTGATATATCGACTGAGTGGGCTGTAGCTTCATTCCACACATTTCAATTACTCTTCACCATTTTAAAATTTATCGTCACCCGTGTGTCTGACTGTCCGCTTTTAACTTAAGAACTACTTATCGGATTTCGATGAGGTTTATATTTACGTCAAGCATTTTTATTCATATTAGTTATAAGCGACCTTTTATCACGCTAAATAACCTCAGCGATAAGTAGGGTTGAATATGAAGGAAATCTAATAATTAAAAATATGTGTGCAATTCACACGCAGTAGAAGTAAAACTCTCAGCAAATGAAACTTCGAGCAGTAAAATGTATAATGAAACACTGCATAATCAATTAATTAAACTATATTTATGTTTAATATGAATTATTCAGAAACACTATAAAATGTATTCTATTGCTTTCTCTCGCAGGCTAAATATCCTATACATAGATGTATGTGTTTGTCTTTTTTTTTATGCGACCTGACATGGATGGCTAATATCACACAACTACCGTTATGATATTAGCCCAATACACCACATTCCCGAAGGAATTAGGTGCCATGCCAGGACCTTCCCTTTATGAGCACGGCTACATTGAACTGGATGGAAAACACGGACAATTTTTCATTGCCGCTTTGACCATCTTTTCATCCAATGCGATGGTACCAACCCGGGCGGGCTTAAACCCTACCACCTAGTAGGGGAAGGGGACCTACAGTTTTACATGGATTCCGAACCATGGAGCAGCTCGCATTCGTGACGAAATGCACTTATCGAACTCTGAAAGAGAAAGACAGTGGTGCAAGTTGGTATTGAACCCGGGCCTCTGGTACGCTAGGCCAGTCCCCGCGCCACTGGGCTACGAGCTATTTTTTGCTACTTTTCGTGTCATCGAGTTTCAAATCACAACGACGCTAAAGAAGTTTTCTCTTCACAAATCATAACTTATACTTAACTTCATTATTTATAATAATAATATACAATGGAAAAAGATCTCCGTGTTTTGTCCTATCAGGCAGGCAAACTTTAGAAATTTCGCCAATCTCTTTTTAACCGACTTCAAAAAAAGGAGGAGGTTATCAATTCGTCTGTAATCAATCAATCACTGTAAACTAGTTTGTAAGTATCACTGGAAAAAATAATAATACAATGACCAACCTGACGAAGTTTCTTGTCGGCTCTTCTTCGCCAGAAGTAATCGAACCGACAGGAAAAAAAGGAAAAAAAAAATGACGAATCCAAATGTGTAATATACATCTAATGGAGGAAATAAAGAAACTGAAACTGAAACTGTATGTTTTTTTTTTGTTGTTTTTTTTTTTTTTTATGTTTGTTACCTCATAACTTTTTCCTGGGTGAACCGATTTTGATGATTATTTTTTTAAATGATAGCTAGTGCTTCCCAAGTGGTCCCATTTTAATTTGGTTAAGTTCTGACAATGATATCCATGAGAAAATCATAAAAGTCTTAAATTTGTGTTAAGATGTGTGCGACAAATGGACGAATAACTCAATATAACGCCAACCGATTTCGGTGATTCTTTTTTTGTTGGAAAGGACGTGTACAAATTAGTAAGTTTACTTCAGATTCACTTAAAATTAACAAATAAAAAAAAAAATTAACAAAAAAAATAACCGACTTCAAAGAAAAAGCACTAAAAAGTAAAAAATAATGTTCATTTTTGTAGTTACGATTTCTGTTATTTTTTGAGTCGGTGTCAGCCAAGGTTAGGTTAGGTTAGGTTAGGTTAGGTCAGGTTAGGTTAGGTTAGATTAGGTTAGGTTCTCTTGATTGGCGCAGCGCGTGCCCGACTGACGCCGACTCAAAAAGTAACAGAAATCGTAACTACAAAAATGAACATTATTTTTTACTTTTTAGTGCTTTTTCTTTGAAGTCGGTTATTTTTTTTGTTAATTTTTTTTTTCCAAAAATACACAGACATCGGTCAATAAGTTCAAATATAATATTACCTTATTAAATCCAATCACTTGATAAGTTGTCGGCGATACACAAAATAACTCGATTTACTATAGAACTTCGCCTATTAAGTTCCGTTTGGCAGTACCGTTGCCGCAACACACTAGATCCAGCCTCCGCAGACCGCAGTCTCTCCTGAC
The DNA here is from genome assembly GCA_946894095.1 of Incurvaria masculella. Lineage (NCBI taxonomy): Eukaryota > Metazoa > Arthropoda > Insecta > Lepidoptera > Incurvariidae > Incurvaria > Incurvaria masculella. The sequence continues at coordinate 561,264 of OX335641.1, forward strand.
ATGGAACCTACGAGTTTCCCGCGAAAATCGCGCCATTTTTCTCACGGTGTGAGCAGCGGGGAGCAGTTAGAGCCGGCCCTAATACCTTGGTCAATTTTCCAATACACATCGGGCGTTAGAAGACAAGAGCGCATCGCTCACTCGTTTACGTCACTGTTTTTTATATTGATGTTGCTGATAATATTTGTAAACTTGCAGGTACCCGAGAGGAGAACCATCCTTGTTTCCTGATTTCGATAAGGAAATAGGATAAGCTTAGTTGTATTTGGTCTAGTTAGGTTAGATAGCCTTTTGTAAATGCCTTATTTTTTTTGTTTCTTGTGTGTTTTTTTTAAATAAATTCTGTATTAACTAATACTTATGTCCATAGTTATTAATTTGGTTTGTAACTTTTTTTTATATTAATAAATAGTGCACAACATCTATTGTTAGGTTACTTTTCTTGTTGCTACCTGTATATTTTTGTCCCATCATCGGGTTGATTGGAAGAGATTGACATTAGGCAATAAGTCCGCCCTTGTATGTACCATGTGTATGGAAGCAATAAAGAATATTATTATTATTATTATTAATAAGCCTCTCTCTATCGTTTGAAAAAACCTTTTATCACGCACGTGTCCAATGTTTTTTTTTTCAATTTTACGAGGTGTATTTTTTGGAACTAGATAACGGAGAGTTGATACGTTTGGTCGTGTCACGATATCTGCCATCAGCATATTAGCCCAACACACCTCATGGGAACTAAAAACCATGCCAGGACTTGACTTCTACATTCAGCACGGCACTATTGTTCTGAGAAAATCTTTCTAAAGTTCTATTTCCATTGCAGGGACAGTTTTACGTGAAATCCGAACCACCTACGATAAATACCTTAATTAACGACTTGCACGAGAAGAAATGCAGTGGGACTACTTATTCTTCTTTAGTGATTTACCATGATTTAAGGCTATACAATTACATGAAAAGGACTTATCTACTAAGCGCAATTACATATTTTAGAAACACCTACATATATAGATATTAACGAATTAGATAAAAAATAATTATTAACCTAATTAGATATTTTTTTTAACTATGACTTCCGGGCCACAGCCCCCGGGCTACGACTCGTAGACCGCAGAGGCGATGGGCTACACATCGCGGTAGCTGCACCGACACGGGTTCTGCATTACTGGATAAGACCTGCATATCGCTTCGGTATCTCGCGGCAGTACAACATGGTTCGAAATCTCTTTGCAGCTATATTTTATGGTCTAAAGGTTTACCTACATTCGTTTTAGTCTACGTCACCTAAGATATTTAAGTTGCTATTATGGGTCACACGACGCATGCCGCATTCATATATGTATATGTAACTAAAACACTTTAATTTTAATACAACAATGATACTGAAATAACAAATTAACTAGAATCTAACACATTTTTATACATCCACAATGTAAGGCGAACGAAAAAATCTGGTAGCATTATTTTCCATCCAGTTCAATGCGGTCCTGCAATATAAGAAGGTCCTGGCGTGGCATCTAGTTCCTATGGGGTATGTTGGGGTAATATCTTTAACAGCAGGTTTGGTTAGGCCAGTAACATAAAAGAAGGTAAACACTAGAGTATGAAGATTGCAATACCTATGTCTTTTGTTCATAAGGCGATTAGGTATTTTTTCCCATCTACATTAAAAATAAATCTGAAGAAATTTAATGAAATACGCTCTCGATCGCGTGATTTCGCAAATTTTTTCACGGAGATTTCACGCAATGATAAGGTAAAGTAAATTCTATTGTTAATTTAAATTTCTTTATAACATGGATGCCGGAGCCACCCTGTACGTGCGTTGGCTCTGAACACACGTGATGAAGTATTGCGGAACAACTGGTTCCAAGTTTAATCAGCTTTCTCCGAATCTAACTTTATGGAACCTCACTTGTGCAGCACCGTTGGATTTTTAGAAATGATTTCTATGCACAAAGACTTTGTTTCATCGTTACAATAGATAGCACAGTTAGGTTGATAAGCCTTATAATAAAAACATTATTTTATTATTGCTCAAATGAAATTCTGGCTAGTTTATGTGCATGGCGCTTAATGGTATGATGCTACCTTTGCAGAGATAATAGATCGACATACGGAAAAATCGCAGCATACTTCTTTCGGTTCCTCAGCAGACCTGCAATTTCTCCTTAATGCTCTGCAATTACGGAAAATATATATAGACTAGTCTCGTCTTAAGCCCGTTTTTACCACCTCCAGCTACAAAAACCTCAAATTATCTTTCGGTTACACCATGCAAATATGCAATGCAACAAAAAGTTAACTATCGGATTTCCGGTATTGTCAGCCTCAATAGGCCAGTGGCGCGACCCTTCGGCGATCGCTCTCCGAAGTTAAGCAACGCTGGGTCCGGTCTGGTCTTAAATGGGTGACCATTCGACTGTTGAGAGAGGCTGGCCGTGGTTCGGATTCCACGTTAAACTGTAGGTCCCCTTCGTTACTTACTAGTTGGTACCATCTCATTGGATGAACGATGGTTGAAGCGGCAATGAAAATTGTCCGTATTTTCCATCCAGTTCAATGTAGCCGTGCGATATAAGGAAAGTCCTGGCATGGCACCTAGTTCCCATGTAGTGTGTTGGGCTAATACCTAAAAAGAAGGTGTGGTATTAGCCATCCATGTCCAGTCACATAAAAAAAAAGAAGCTGGAGGTGGGAAAGCAGAGGTTAGTTTTTAAAAACCACATTAACCAGCTATTATTGTACTAATACTATGCTTATTTTTAGCTCAAATTATTTGACTCTGCCGAATTGTTTCAAATAATAAATAAACCGACGTAATATGAAAAGAAGACATGCCATTTAAAAATTAAAACTAAAATGTCACATTAACAGCTTACCTTTTAATTGAACAATACTTTTGCCAAACGTTTCTTGACAATACTATAATTAAGAGCGTTAAAGCCCTTATGACACGCAATTCACAGATCACTTAAGAGCAAAGGCCGCTATAAAGTCAGACACATGGTTCGCCATTTGTAGGTCCAGGTAAGTAGTTAGCCTAATGTTGTACAAGCTCTCATGCAGTTCCTGCCGTGAAACAGATCTCGAAGTAAGAACATTTGCAATACCGCTAAGAATCACGTGCGAGCGAAGTAACTATATGTTCTTGGTGTTTTTTAGAGAAAAATCGGGAAACTTTATTGTATTGTATTGTATTGTTTATTCATCATCCATAGACAGTACACTGCACTCGAATTTGTCATATTTTAGCATTGGCCTGTTCAGCAAAACAAAACACAGTGAAGAAGAACTGGAAAGAAACTCCGCTGTTTTTTTTTTCAACGTCCACTTAGTCTAAGTTTACAAAAGTGTTTGTCAATTATTTTAACAAAAACATAGGTAAAACACTAAATTCACATGAATACACAAAAATTTACAATCCATGCCGTATGCAACAGTTCATGACAAATATCATTTTATTTGCAAAGACAATCCCCTCCAACTAATATGTTGCCAATTGGAGCAGGCCAGTCTCCACAAACAGCACCCGTTCACGAGCATCACGCCGGGCACAGCCATTACTTATGTTGAAATACGTCTTCCAGACTAAACATAAGTAATACTAGCGGAATTTAAAAGTGACATTTCGTCCATACAACATGTGTCAAAGTAACGCAAGAAAGTATAACTTTTCGTTAATATAGTTTCAGTTACGACTATACTCTTACTCGGTCATATCATTAATTCATGAATTTAGATTGATAGAATGACTGTTTATATGTGTACTTAAATTTTTCTTTACATTAATCCATATGCCTTCAAGAAAACTTAGTTTGGTCTTTACATAATGTTGAACATACATTTTTGTTACAATTTATGTCCCCTCTATTCAACACAAACGCAATATATTTAAATTACATGTGGTTTTACTATCAACAGCTTAAAGGTCTTAGTGACGGACAGCGATGTCATATCAAAACGATTTGTTTATTAATGTTTTAACCATAACGACTCGTTTTATGATAAACTACGTGCTGCAAATGTAAATAAAAAAAATATGATGATAATTAAAACTTTGCCGCATAGTACTTTGTCAGCCTCAGTGGCCCAGTGGCGCGACAATTCGGCGATCGCTCTCCGAAGTTAAGCAACGCTGGGTCCGGTCTGGTCTTGAATGGGTGACCATTCGACTGTTGAGAGAGGCTGGCCATAGTTCGGATTCCACGTTAAACTGTAGGTCCCCTTCCTTACTTACTAGATGGTAGGGTTAATCCCGCCCGGGTTGGTACCATCGCATTGGATGAACGATGGTCGAAGCGGCAATGAAAATTGTCCATGTTTTCCATCCAGTTCAATGTAGCCGTGCAATATAAGGAAGGTCCTCGCATGGCACCTAGTTCCCATGTGGTGTGATGGGCTAATACCATGACAGAAGGTGTGGTATTAGCCATCCATGTCCAGTCACATAAAAAAAATTTGTAAAAATCACCCACCTCATTTCGAGAACACTCATTTTCTGCCCGCCGAGAATGAGTTTGTCAATCTTTCACAATTCCAACGGCTTAGTCCAAGCGGCGGAGCAGCGCGGCGGGCGCGGCGCCTACGCAGCGTTCCCAACCCAGGAACAAATTATGCAATGAAGGCTCCAGCTAACAACATTTCGCTCATAGCACAATGCCTTCTTTCTACCTCGTGGAGCTAAGAACGAGGTCGATATGGGTTTACGTGGCTGGTTCGAATAGGTTCGTCGAGTAATACACTTTAGCTCGTAGTCCATTGCGGTTTTGTATAAAACGGTAGTGATTTTTCGGATGAACTTCTTTGGATATTTCCCATGCGACATATGCACATCATAGATGTATGCGGAAAATTCTCAGCAATCGAAGTTTTCGCGCTTTTTATGCAATAACTTTGGAAGTGGATTACTCGACGATAAAATAAAAACATTTTAAAAAGATTAGTTATCGGACATAGCTTGTTTCATGAAGATTTATAATCTTGGTTTGATTGGTTTTTGTTAGAATTTTTACTACAGCGATCGTGGTTTACTTTTAGCTATAAGTCGTTTTGTAAATGTTACCAATGTTCGCAAATGTTACCAAATCACACACTATGCGCATTGTCTTTGTGGACATGTTGCATCCATCTCATCACGGAGCCTGTCTTTTTCTTTGAAACAGAGAAGGTCCCAGAGCGCCATAGCACGGGTTTATACCGTGCCCGCGAATGAGTTAGTCACCGAAGTGCCACCTTAAACATATATGTTATCGTTTACAGATAATGTTCGTGCCATTAAGCTTTACAAGAGCACATCCCAACGAATTCCCGCTTCCACGTTGGCGGCTAAGCTAAGCGTATTGCACAGCGATAGCCGCGGGCGAGTAATTTGGCGTGGTATCACACACTGGCGTTCCTAACAATACCGCGAGACCGCACTTATAGTCTAGCCGCACTTAGCTCTCGTTAGGTCTTACGTGGGGACTTAGGTCCGGCGTAAGTGCTGATTTTACGAACTGTTGCGTTAGATATGGCAATGATGGCCGCTACATGTTATAATAGAGAGCTCTCGAGCAGACACATTTGATGGAAGAAATTACTGGCTCAATCGTGCCGGTGCTGTGGTGAGTTGTATCTCATGAGCAGTGATGAAAAACACAGTTGAGTTGTATCTCATGAGCAGTGATGAAAAACACAGTATGGATACCTGCTCACTCTTTGTATGTGTGAAAGTGTCTAAGCATACTGAAAATAAGGGCTACTTAAGCGCGATAGAAAGTAGCTCGTGGTTCAGAACGCGGGGGGTTGCTTCTACTACGAGGGGTCATTCATGAGCTTAGTCACCGCCTCGTTCATGAATCATCTTATTTCTGTTTCTGAGTTCGATAAGTGCATTTTTAGGGTTCCGTACCCAACGGGTGAAAACGGAACCCTATTACTAAGCCTCCGCTGTCCGTCCGTCCTTCCGTCCGTCCGTCCGTCCGTCCGTCCGTCCGTTCGTCTGTCCGTCCGTCCGTCCGTTCGTCTGTCCGTCCGTCCGTCCGTCCGTCCGTCCGTCTGTATCTCATGAACCGTAATAGGTAGGCAGCTGAAATTTTCACAGAGTATGTATTTATTTTGCCGCTATAACAACAAATAGGTAAAATAAAAAATAATAAAAAAATAAGGGGGTCCTATACAAAAAACGTGATTTTTTCTGGTAAATCTTGTACGATGGTACGGCACACTTTGTGTGCGAGTCCGACTCGCACTTGGCCGGTTTTTTTAGTCACGAATGCGAGCCGGGGGTCCATTCAGGGCAAGAGTGAGTTCGAGTTCGGGAGTGAGTTAACCTAAAAATAGCTGGGAAATATATTATTATTAAAATAACGGAACCGTTATTTAAACTTCCAACGTTTTTACGGGACTGACTAGATTTTTACTCAACTGTAATGATGTTCCAGAAGTGTGGAAACATTAACTATTTAAAAAAGTGAGTTGATATTTAGTGACGAATTCGAACTCACTCTTATCCTGAATGGACCCCCAGATTACAGTAGGTACACATTCAAGGAGCCGACATTTCTTCACTATAGGAGCTATGACGCACGATTTATTTAGTCTTTATGGAACTGAACATTGATTTTGTTTTTTTTTTGTTAAGTACCAAGAATGGACCCCCCGTTCCACTGTCTGCCGGCGAGTGCATTTCTTCATACCCACAACATGGAAGTTTTTGAATTTAATTTAAACAAGCTTTACAGCTCTGCAAGAGTTCAGCTAACCAATTTCTGGAATTCCGTAGTCAGGAGTGCAGAGTCTAGAAAACAGATTTTCTCGACGAAAATGACGGAGCATAATATTTCAACTTAGCCAAGGTTTTCCGTCGAAAAAAAAAACGCTTTAAAAAACCGCTGTCAAAGCGGTTTTCTGGACTCAGGATTTCTGATAACGGAATTCCAGGAATAGGCCTGCTGACTGTGTGTCTGCTGTTCATATGTCTGCTTATAATTTCTCGGAGCAGCGTAGTTTGATTTTTCCCATCAATTTCAGGCTACACTCAATTATCGCAGCAGGGATGTATTTTACCTTGCAGGCGTGATGCGACTTGCATGCGCCCCTTCCATATTATTTATTAAAAATATTGTTCTCGCACGAAGAATAATCGTTGTTACTTGTCAATTGTCACTCAGGCCATATTGCGCCAATATCGTTAAATAAATTCAGTTATTATAGTATCTGATATTTATCTTCTAGGGTTCGTTCCATAAAAGTAAAATTAACCCTTGCAGGATTATTTTGTTTTTCGTCTACAATTTTCCGTTTGTCTGCCAAGACCGTTTTTCTCAGGTATGCGTGAAGTTATTAAGATAAAAGAAATATCATACTCCTAGGTCTACAGTCTAAATCAGTCCATGTTGCCCCTACCATTAAACCCGGGCAGGCGCTGAGAGGTGGACAATTGTACCGCGCGGACGGGTCGACAGAGTGCAACGGGTTTATGTATGGTATATGGTATATGTATGTTTATGGAGTAAATTTTTTTTTTCTTTTCAAATTCTGGTGTGTCACCTACCTACAGATATTTCTATTGCCTTTCCTCATCACCCCAAGGGTTGACTGGAAGAAATCACTCTTAGTGATAAGTCCGCCTTTGTGCAGTATTGTTGTTTTGCTGTATGTTTTCTCTGAAATTGTATTTTTGTTTATGCACAATAAAGAATTTATTCATTCATTCAAGAATGAAAAACAACAATTTGATGCCTCAATCGGCAGTTCGAAACAAAGCTTGATTGTGAGAAAAATGTAAATAATCGTACAAAATGTGATTCCATTCTAGTTATTCCAAGTGTATTATTATCACTTTGAAAACAATTTCTCATTACACACAGAACTCTCTCACTCACTCCTCTACTAAAACTCCCATAACTTTAAAGATCTATACGAATCTATACAAAATTGCACTTAATCATTTCTATTTGCGGACCATTGTTATTTTTATTTAAGTTATTATTCATTCTTATTCAAAATCATAATTATTGTTTTTTTTTTAATCTTTTGTTTTTTATATTAATTTTTTACGTTTCTCCTTATTTTTTCTTGCGAGCGGTGGCATTGATTAATCAACAACTTAAGTTTTAAATTTATTTTGAGACTGGCAAAATATGTTTGCCAGTTCTTATGTGCATGGAAGTATGCGACATTTATATTTTTGACATAGACCTAGCATAACGATTCTTGACATGTTTAAGTGTAGGTTACCTACCTATGAATGCAATAAAACAATACAATACAATAAAATGTTAAAAAACTTTTTTAAATCTGATTTTTTTATTTGTCTTATATTCAATTAATTTTTATTAGTACATTGAGAAAGCGCAAAAACGGTTATAAACGGTGTGCTGGCAATGTATGGAAGCGAGACTTGGGAACGTCAGAAGAATCGTGAAAATTTTCGGAATAAGTTTATCGGACATGTTCCACAATAGTTGTATTTGTAAGCAATGTCAACAGAAATAAGACGTAGTGACGAGAAGTTAAAAGGGTTTTTTTTTGTGGTGGATTACATATGTATGTAAAAAAAATAAGTGATGAAAGAAATATTAAACAGATTTACTCATCAAAAGTGCGTGGAGTTTTCGTGCCTGGCGGGAGAAGAACGTACCACGACTACATTGACTAAGTGCTTCGTAAATGTCGGGTTTATAGTACTCGTAATCGTAGAGCATGTATGGAAAAAAGTGCCAGAAGTATACCGGTATTTGGGCATATGTCATGATTATTGACTTGGTGAAGCCATCCAGTTTCATACAAAAATGAAGATCGGAAGCACACAAGACAAAACCAGTGTAAATAATTACGAATAGTAGAAGCATGACCATTGCAGACCCTCCATGCCTGAAAATGTGTGAAAACTTGAGATTAATAGGAAATGTTTACGCAGACTATTTCCAGACTCTTCTTTCAAATTAATTACAGTATTATTTTTTTGGACTGGTCATCGATGACTTATGCGAACACTATTGCCCTGATATTAGCCCAACAGATCGAATTATCCAAGGGCATCAAGTATTCAGTTCAAGTATATTCAAGTAGATACGTTATGGCCAAATCAGAAAATATGTATAAGAAATAGCGAAAAACACTCAAAGGATTAGTGGGTCCAATTTTCATAAAACCTTAAACTAAAATTTTAGATTTTTTTGAAAACCCATTTCTAGCTGGATTTTGGGCAAAATAACGCACATGTATTATTGCACAAGCCAAACAATAGTATCGCTCATGAGCAACACATTATGTGAAGAAATTCCAAACGGCAACTAAACGAAAGGGCACGTTCAACAATTTAGAATCATTAGGAACGTATTTTGTATAAAAAACTGTGAGTTATTTTAAAGTCTCTCCGTCGCATGTAATCAATACTTCCTACTAACATACAGTTGTATTCAGAGTAAACCTAGTACGGGATTAGCACCGGACTGTCGGATTCAGAGTGCGCGGACTAATAGTAATCATGCTAGATTGCATATCTCCTTATTAGGGTTCCGTACCCAAAGGGTGAAAACGGAACCCTATTACTAAGCCTCCGCTGTCCGTCCGTCCGTCCGTCCGTCCGTCCGTCCGTCCGTCCGTCCGTCCGTCCGTCCGTCCGTCCGTCTGTCCGTCTGTCACAGGGCTGTATCACATGAAACGTTATAGGTAGGCATCTGAAATTTTCACAGAGTGTGTATTAATTTTGCCGCTATAACAACAAATAGGTAACATTTTAAAATAATAAGAATTAAAGGGGGTCCCCATACAAAAAACATATCTATCGGACAAGTAGTATTGGCACATATATGTGGTAGGAAGTTGCAGTACGTATATATCTATATTGCGTGTGCGTGTACGTATGACTGGATGAAGCATGCGCGGGCGCAAGTTATTTACATCCCATCAGCGCGGGAATATACTGCCGATTGGATTTTAATTGTTTTTCACGCTCATTTAGTTTAATTGAAATAAATCCTCTTCATAATATTTATTGTTTACTATTATATTATTGATTTTCGCGCGTTCGATTCGTACTTTATGCTCGCGCTTCGGTTTAACTAATTGGTGACTTTTGAAGATTGGATTTAAATCGAAGTGCGAAGTTTATGTGTGGGATACCTTAATTTCTGTTTTGTGTACAGTTGATCCAAATTGTACACAATAAATAAAAATACCCGGTGATCAATTCCTGTAATTTTTGGTAGAGCTCGATTCATATAGTATAATAATATACATTTTCAGCAATGGTTGTATGGACGGACTGCCTAAACATTGATGACAAAAATCAAAGTATTTTGTCCGTTAATATTTTGGTAGACGCGATACCTGCGTTTTGTTGGTTTCGGTCCAGCCTATATCACAGAATAATTAATCATAGGATTATTCATAATGTAGTTCTTTATACAACCCTCTTTATTTAATGTATGCCTTGCTTGACGGTCCATTCTTCTTACTTATCATTAAACATATTGCCGTCTTCACCAAAATTTTGGTAACAGACTTTAGAGCCAGTCCTAAGTTAACTTAACACGAAATAGTTTATTTTACATGGGCATTTCTAGCTTCTTGCTACTAATTCTGTGATATCAATAGTACACCGAAAACTGTGTGTTCATCTTCTTCTGTGTGTTCAGCAAATTGAAGATGTAACTTCAGGCAATGGTTGTCTCCTCTTCATTTTGTGATATGAACATGGTACCTATAAGTTCTATAAAACCAATAATCCAGCACATGTCACGGATCAACACTAACCAAAGCAGACAGTCTCGTACTAGTCACTACTGGCGAGACTTCTGTACGTTGCCCATTAAATATGCAAGAGGCGCCTTCGAGTAGATTTGCATGAAACATGAATGCACTATAGTTAAGACACTGAAGAATCTAGGCCGGGTGTAAATCACTGCTCTTGTTCGCAGGGTATTAATAATCCCCGGTATGAATGGTAACAGATCAATAGAATGACGCAACGAAACGCCGTGGAGAATGGGTGATTTTTATGGGCGAAATAAACAGTCATGCCAAAGAGAACGTTCCTTGACCAGATTAATGTAATAATTCGTAAAGTTCAGGTACGGAGCACCCGTAATCGCAGAGCATGTATGTTGGTAGATGAGGCGAAAGTAAAATGTTGTGATCGTACTATGCACATGATGCTCTATCATCTTGCCATTTTATTTCGCCAATTTGAAGGTATCCTAACGGAGGCGGTGCCGCCGACACGGACGCGTTGTGACGCCATCTTGTCACTCTCGTTGGGGCTAGCTAGCCCGCACTAGTCCTTGCCGCCATCCTGGAGGCTCGCTCGTTGCCAGCCCAGCCAGCCCAGCCAGCCCAGCCAGCCCAGCGCGCCGTCCGCATCTTTCCTGTCAGTCTGATCGCGTTGGTGTTATTTTAAATTGACTTTTATAACAATTTTGTATGAAAACCAATCCTGTTTATCTAAGCAATTAAAATCGAAACGTTAGGCTCATGGGGACCGGATGTTAGAAATCTGTTTGAGGATTTTTCGTCGCGGTTGATCGAATCATCGCGTGACCAGAGGGCTGGCTGGTATCTCGGGCGGAGGTTGAGCCTAGCTATCCAGAGAGGGAATGCGGCCAGTCTTTTGGGCACCCTGCCGCCTGGCAGCGATATAGCTGAAATTTATTATTTGTTATACATGTGTGTAATTTTAGGAATAGTTTAATTTATAGGATAATGTATAATATTTTAGTTTTTAATTTCTTTGTTGATTTTGTTGATAAGTTATTGAACTAAATATACAGCAAATTAATGTAATGTGGAACCTAGCTTTAGGGTATTCATTGGCATATGGAATATATATTATATAAGTGACTGCGGATACACATTAAATATTTATAGATGTTGGGCAGATATCTTTGAATTTCAATGATTTTAATCGTAGTGAGGACAATATTGTAAAAGTAAATGCATGTTTACACAAAGCAATCGACCAGTAATTGCTAAATTTATCGAATAAAGTTTGTCAATTCGTAACTAATGTCGCGAAAAGACATCATAACATAGAGCGATCATTGTGGCGTGTGGTTTTACGACCGGGATCAAATACTGTTAACTTTGTCGATAGTTATATTCTAAGTTTTATTGGCAATAAAGTTGTGAAATGACATTATTAAAAGCAAAATTACTTTAGTTTGGCTAATCGATTGATCTTACTTGAGAATGTTTTATGTAAAAGGCGGTATATGGCGTACGCCGGTCCGACCGACGAAACATATGGGCTTTCGAAATGTATCGGGTAGACTATGGGTGAGATTCACGGCCCTGGAGTCCAAAAAGTCAAGCAGGGGCTTAGCTAAAACGTACCACAGATTCGAACAATGTTCTACATACTACACATTATTTAGCAATGCGCTTCTTAGATCTAATAAAAACCAAACAAAGTTTGAATTTAAACAGTGAAAATCCTCTGGAATCACTTTCAGGAAAACAGGCTTCATCTGAATTAAACATATCCCTGAATGCATTCTGCCTTCATAGACTGATTGTACGGACTGACGAACTGACCGACGGATATAATATAGACAGCCGTACAGACAAATGTAGGAGTGCTCTTCCAAGAGTAATAATTTTAAAATCCTTTTCTTAACTAAGAGTGCAAATTTTGCATTGCATTTAAAATATATATAAATATTTATATACATATACATGTATACACACACATATATATGTATATATATATATATATATATATAAGACATGTACAATACATACAAGACATGTACACACCAGTTACTACTCTAGAAAGTCACATTTCAATAATGACCACATATGCGTCTAAAGTCAGCTTACCTTTGTATCCGTGTGTAAAGTTGGCAAAAGCTTATCTATCCCATACTTAATGTCCGGGCATTGTGTTGAGACCTTGAAATTATAAGTTATCAACGGATTGACTGATTGAGGAAGTCCGATACGCACGGATATTCAATTATTCATTCGGAATGAGAATCATAACTTGCATCTGATAGAGTCCAAAGTAGTATGATTCATGCGCTAGTAAGTTGGTTGACGATGATCAACACTTCCATTTTGGCCTGTGTGCCTCGTATAGAAATATGCACAGAAAAAGAAGTTGTTTATCTGAGTTTTTTTTACATACATGTATTTAAACAAGTTGCCATTAAACTGATGTATTCGTTAAATTCTACCGTCGACATGTTGTTTTTAGGGTTCCGTACCCAAAGGGTTAAAACGGAACCCTATTACTAAGCCTCCGCTGTCCGTCCGTCCTTCCGTCCGTCCGTCCGTCCGTCTGTCACAGGGCTGTATCTCATGAACCGTAATAGGTAGGCAGCTGAAATGTTCACAGAATGTGTATTTATTTTGCCGCTATAACAACAAATAGGTAAAATAAAAAAAATCTAAAAATTAAAGGGGGGTCCCATACAAGAAACGTGATTTTTTTGTGTAAAATCTTGTACGATGGTACGGGACCCTTCGTGTGCGAGTCCGACTCGCACTTGGCCGGTTTTTTAATGAATATTCACGTGAATTATAGTCACTACATTTAAATGTACCTAATTGAAGACGAATGCAAAATTTTTGGGGAAATTCGAAAACGAATTAAAGACATCAATGTCAGCCTCAGTGGCCCAGTGGCGCGACACTTCGGCGATCGCTCTCCGAAGTTAAGCAACGCTCGGTCCGGTCTGGTCTTGGATGGGTGACCATTAGACCGTTGAGAGAGGCTGGCCGTGGTTCGGATTCCACGTTAAGCTGTAGGTCCCCTTCCTTACTTACTAGGTGGTAGGGTTTATCCCGCCCGGGTTGGTACCATCGCATTGGATGAACGATGGTCGAAGCGGCAATGAAAATTGTCCGTGTTTTCCATCCAGTTCAATGTAGCCGTGCAATATAAGGAAGGTCCTGGCATGGCACCTAGCTCCCATGTGGTGTGTTGGGCTAATACCATGACAGAACTTGTGGTATTAGCCATCCATGTCCAGTCACATAAAAAAAAAAAAAAAAAAAAAAAATTTGGCATAAACATAAAGACAAAGATAAAGAATATTTACAAAAACAACAGCACAGCACTAAACGCTTTGTTCTGTAAGCATTGAAGATATATACGAAAGCATTTTTTATCATATCGAACTTGAAAGAGCTCAGGAATCATTTCTCTTTCCAGTGTAGCAGCATAAAGTGGTTGAATATACTTTCATATGATTATGGGAATCTTATATAGACGTAAATTTTCTTAGCCACACAGAATACATAAACTATTTAGCACCAAGACCGCGAGAAATCTTTATTCTATGTATCGAAGTCGAACGACCTTTACAAATTCTCGTCACTATATTATTTTCAGTGGATTTAAAAAGCAAAATGCTATTCGTGACATCCGTACAGAACCTAGGAATATATAGCCAAGAATATGAATATGCTTGTACGATTCACCTTTACAAAAATGTGTGCCGCAAAATAGGCCATTCTCGTGTTATTCTCATACAATTGCTGAGCTGCTTCTCAGAATGAAGATCTACACTGTACTGCAGACCTCTTTCATTTTCACAGTGCTAAAGATGGAGCCTCACCATTCGAGGTAGTCACTGGAGGATTTTGGGTGAACTCATAGCGCTGTCGTCAGACGCTGATTGCGGGATCCGTGCCTATCAAGACAGGTTTGTGATTCACCTGCCTTCTCAGTATGGGCAGTGATTTAATACGAGCCTGTTATTGAATACGGTGTCTGACAATCATTTAATAATCGGTCGGCTCGTGAGAAAGGATCTCAGCTGTTAATGGCTGTGGTTTTGAAGAACGAGCTACTCATATATTTAGAGGCGTCTCGTCGGCTGTCAAAATGTACGATCAGGTTGCTGTTCTATCAACAAGCTTGCTCCCTTCGAAGTAGCCTTTTAAAGTATTGTTACAATATGTGGATAACAGTAAATTGAAATTGTTATTAGTACACACTTTTTCTCTTGTACTGGTTCAAAATTCATACAGTTTTTTTTCATGTTTCATTGCTTTTCATATCGAGCACAGGATAACTCTGAATGCGCTATGCTTGAAAGTGGCTATTATTCTTCTAGAAGGTAAATACTTAGGTTCTGTGTATGCTTAAGCATTTATTTTAAACTACAGATATGAACCAAGCTAATACAACATTAAGCCTATAGTTATTTATTACCATCAGTAATGGTAAATAGCCTATAATTGATGGGAAGACAAAACATATTGATACAAAAATAATATCACATACGAAGTCACGTGTAACATGTAAAACGTATATCTTATGAAGTTTCCTGCCAACACGAAGTCATAAACCATTGGGTGTTGACAAGGTTTCCCATCAACAATTCACAGAAGCCATTCTTAGTCCATTGAGACCATATACAGCTCTGTATGCTAATATTTGCAAATGAGTTGAAGCTTTTTAGTTAGTATTATGATGTGAGCTTGATTGAGTCATAACCTGTGCAAGAAAGAACAATATACGAACATTATTCATACAATGGTTTTACCTTGTTATGCATAAAAAACATAGATTTATTTGAATTCGTTAAATACACTGAGCACCAAATGTTTGAGGACCAATAATAACGGAATTAAACGATGAAGTAATCTAAAATGAATAGAAATTAAAATGTTTAATCTGAATTTATGTAGTAGTTATAAATATTCCCAATTATATTAAATGCCAATACATTAATCGAAACCGGATCTAAATTGAATAAATCCAAGACCAATTGAATGCGATTATGTCAAGATTCGCGTTGCTCTATAGTATAAATATATTCCAATTTCTGCATTAACTGCTTTAATCGAATAACTGTTTGAAACGAATAATGAAAATTAATTGATTTTTTATTGCGAGATGTCAAAGTTATGAAATTGACAAATAAATAATTATATGACTGTATTAGGCGTTTATACGAGGAAAACCTTGCAATACTTAATATGTATGTTTATTATACTATAAATCTATTTAGTCAAATAAGTAATTTATATTCTAAGACTGTTCACATGAGTTGTTGTTTCTTCGTAGTTTTTGGTTCTTTGTTCTACCAAAAATCTAGGTTTGACATTATAATTTAGGTATTCATAAGAATATTTAATTTCATAAGTATTATATTCTTTGCAGGTTCTTCTTCACTGAATCATTCGAATCCGCGAATCAATCAAATTATTACATAACTTGTAGTTTGACTACCAGAAGTTTGATAAAGAAATGAAATTATTTTTTTACAATCTTTTTGATTTTTTATGTGTGATTATATTCAAAGAATCCAGGTTTTTGCTTTCATAAATAATCATAAAATATACTAAGTAGGTAACAGAAAAAAAACAGAAACAACAATTTACAAAAATTACACACATTTGAAATATTTTTACTGAAAAAATTTTACTGTACTGCATTATGAACCAAATACAGTTCTACATTAAAATATCTCTTACAAGTCCATCGTTACCTTATCTATTGGCAAAATACAGTCAATATTCCACCTTAGCTCACTGACATTTCCATTGAGTTTAGATTGTGACGTCGATCAAGCTCTCATCCGTGCCTCGAGTAATTGACAGCCGTAGAAAATGTTCAATTAACAGTGTATTAATGGATTTATGTACTTATTGTGGCTTCAATCAAAACCTGGCTGCGATCTGTTTTTAATTGATGGATCCATTTCGCTTCGAGTTCGCCGAGCCTTCTTCGGGTTAGCCATGGATAATGTAAGGCACGAAGTGATGTTCTACGTAGTTGTATGTAGGAGTGGACACGGCTGGATGATACCACACCTACTGTATTGAACTACCCTTAGATACCACATGGTAACTAGCAAGTGAGGGAGGAGACCTACAGTTTTACATGTAGTCCTGCCACCGCAAGCGGTTACGCACACAGAACCCGACAGCGCCCAGAGTTGCTGCATCTAGATTATTGAATGGTAAAGCGGAGGATGTACAGATAGATGGATCAGGTTGCTTGCAGGTTGCGGTGCTTCACGGATAAAGTCCATGCCAAACGCCTAAAGTTGTCTGTGTATTTGAATAATGTAAATAAGTACGCTTTTTTTATTTAACGAGCAGTAAACCGTACTTATATTATAATATATTTTATATCACATATATTATAAGATTAAGCCTGGGACAAACATTTCTCTTCCCGACTCGATTTCTGAACACGAATTCCGGAATGGGCTTTCCGAATGTTACCCGACAAGTTCGTTTCGCGTTTATTCGGAAAGCCACGATTCCTAAACAGTATTCAAAAATCGAATTCGCAAAACGAATGTTCGGAAGGGCTCTTGGCTCAGGGCCGCAGGCCCTTGCTGCTCATGCCAGATGCCATGGACCACTTTGGTTCTCTTTATGAGGTTGATACATCTATTTTCGTCAGCGAGCTGTTCCAAGAAATATGGACGTGATCTTCTTTCCCCTTTTGTATGGGGAGATGAGCGGGTTGGGCCACCTTAAAGGGAAGGCTGGTGTGATGGGTTAATATCACGACGACGGTGGGTGTGGTGTTACCTACCCATGTCCAGTTACATAAAATGGGACATCAAGTCATTGAAAGCGATCGTCTACCGAATACTAGTACCTGTTTGTTATAAGAATATTGACGACACCACGCCACGTAACTATACAAAATATGTACATGGTCATTATATCAAGCGTACATATGAAACAATACAAATATTTCGAAAGCCCCAATCTGTTCTTATGCAGCCAGAGTTGCTTATACGCTCCATTAAGTACTTCATAAACTCTTAATCCACTCAAATCTGTCCGCTTTCTGTCACAGAGTACACGCTCCAAGGTTGTTAACTAATAACCTATTACTAAAGGTTTTCACTCGGGCGGGCTCAACTGATAATCGGCTTTCTATGATGGGATCACGTCGCGCCTAGAGTATTATGCGCACTCGCGTACTAGCACGCTTTGTGATTCGTCGCAGTATAAAAAGGGTCTAACGTCGATCTTAAGAGCATCCTCATACCTAAACATTTTGGACCAATTTTTGCGATTGAAACGAGACAGCCAGAGCCCGACGTCGCTTAGTTAGAGCAGCTTGAAATAATTCTTTCTAAATGTGACCAACCCGCATAACGCGCGAAACAGGTTTTTTTATTGTTCCGTTAAAGACATTCGGAAAAGTTAAACATGTTCTTCGCTGAATGGATAGAATGTTAAGATCTTTGAAATGGTATTAAAATAAATATTAGTTAATATCAATATAAGCCGCAAACTTGAAAAAGAATATATTAGAGACCTGACTTCAAAAAAAAATTCCATGCATAAAATATCAATATCTGTAACATTTTTCTTTCTGTTTTGGTAGAACGTTAGCTGGAATTATACATGTTTTTTTTCATGTTCTCATTCCATAGAGATCAGGAACTTAACGCAATCAAACCATTCGAATTGGCTAGTATAACCATCTTAATAAATGCTTTAGTCAAGACACTTCAGAAAGTTATTTCAATTTTGTTGTATAGCGCCATGCATGTTAGAACAATGAAACGCAGGCTAGTATAACCTCTCATAGAAGGAAGTAAAAAGGTCGATGTCGTTGTGCTACATTGGGAAAGTACCGCCAATGCACATATTTGATGGGTTGGGATAAGTCCAGTTAAACAAATTTGAGCTCTCAAATTAAATTGCATAAAATTAAACCAATTGAAGTGAAAAAAAGTTTGTGGCATTTTCTTGTGTCATCGGATCAAACCTCCATAAACAACAGATGAGCCTTTCTATAAACATTGCTTATTAGGCATAAACTTGTAATTTCAACCAGACAGTTCTATGTCCGGGGAACGCAGCTTCCGTATTAGGGACAATGCAATCAGCCCCTTGGAGGAATATTTTTAATTATAATTATGGTTTCACTGCCTAAATATTGTTACATTGTATTAATATAATTAAATATAATAATTACATTTTCCAAAACTCTGCTTCATGGCCACTTGAACTCATTGTGAAACGTTTCACTTCACTTCACTTCACCAGTGGAAAAGTCACTTTTCTCAAATTTACCGTTACTGGCTAAATATTGCTTGGAGCCAGCGGAGGCTGCCTTCCTCAATGATTGACACTAAATACTGTACCCCTACCTTGGATACATTTCAGTTATGTACTACGCCGAGTCCCTAGGTAATTGAATGATGCTTTGACACCTCTGCGTCGTCACTGAGCCACGCCTCCAAATGTCACGTTACGTCAGTATTGAATTAGTCATTGAACTTTGAATGGAAATATTTTCTAGAACATCCAGTTACAAAATCAATGCTATTCTGTGTATTAGTTCGAGGCTGGTCTATCTGGCATCGAACCTATGTAATATCACGAATGAACATCTGGCTACTTAGAACAAATATTTGCACCTCCAGTATGACTAAACATACGTGAAATAGTAAAGGTACAAATGTATCACGAAATAAAATTCTATCATCGTAAATGTTCTTAATCAGTAAGTCGATTAAAAGTTCTTATGCTTACACAGTTTTTGATAATATTTGGTAATTTACCTTAACCCATTGTGCCATGGTCACCCAGGATTTTTTCTTTTCATAGCCATTAGACGTTATATGGTATGCTAGCACTATAATTTCATAGATAGATTAAACGGTATAACATTTCTAAATGCATATTACTATAAAACCAAGAAACTATGAAAATGATTTGCTACCTTTGCTAAAATGCTTTGATAATGTTTTTTTTTTTTTGCTGTATTTAACATTTACATTGAAGTAAAAGAAGTCTAAGGTACCCGGCTCTGTATACCAATGTCGTTTTAAACTAGTGTCGAGCCGAATTATTTCCTGAATATCATACAAACGTTCCCCATACAATGTTTCATCCCCTATTTCACCCCCTTCGAGTTTAATTTTCACCACAACAGGTAGTCTATGTCCTATCCCAAGGTTCAGACTCTCTCTATACCTAATTTAATGAAAATTGTTTCAGCGGCTTAGGCGTGAAAACGTAACAGACAGAGTTACTTTCACATTATGGATTGTTGCCTCGAGGCCCATTGTTTCATTAGGTATGTCTTATAGATTCGGACCCCCGTAAGTCATTTCTTCTACTGTCCCTCTTTTCACATCCAATTTTTATTGCGTCAGATCCGATCCAATGGAAATATTGTAAAATGTTACTAAATACAAAACCGTTCTTCTACATAGTTTCCTAATAGGATGAAAATTACGTGTTGGCACCTCTCTATTTATATATCCCACTATGTATGCTTCTTGTTATCGAAATGTCACTTCACAATGGAACATATTATCACTAAACATCCCAATTAGTGGTTAAAAAAAAATTAGTTCCTCAGGATTTTATTCTAATCTACAAAGCATAGAAACCAGTAAAGGTAACGTTTTGGAATAAATTAAGGTTTAAACCTAGATATGGTAACTTGGGTTTTTTAAAGTGTTCAGATCTATTGATACAATTATTAATTGCATTTTTCAAGTTAAATACCTCTTAATCTTTAACTATACCCATTAAAATTAAAACTATGTGTAAGATCGAATAAACGTTTATAAAAGCTAACGAAACTTGCATTGGTATAGTATGTCTTACTATGATCAATGTGACAACATTTAAAGTGCCAAAGGCCATCTTTACTATAATACACACCGTTCATACAACGAGCTACGTCGCTTTAGTTATCGGATGGCTTCCTCGTCGCTTGGCCAATCCAGATGTGCGTGCCACCGGAATTAGACCCCAAAAGTGGGCACAAGCCACAAATTACAGCTGAATAAAACTTTATTTAGCGTCGGCAACCGTGTGGATAGTTCGAGTTAACGGCGCCATTCTGAAGTGACGAGACGAGGCATGGGTAGGTACCTACGTAATATTGAGTAATTTGTTCCATCCACACGCGAGAAGTCACTTGTTGCTAGGGTGAATCCAGAATGTCATGAAAACGAATCAACATGCTGATTCCGTGCAAGTTCATTACGTTAATTGAGATTCTGCACATTTAAAATGAAAGTGGAATCAAAACGCAACCTTGTTGTACGCGAGGATAAATTTAACTTAATATTATAATATATCCACTCTGTTTGGAAGCATCTGATGGTACATTTTCATTTTCTTTAAAACATCTTGTGAAGAAAAATATTTCATTTTAGTAAACAAAATCGTTTCTACTACAACACATAAAAAGCGTATGATAGTTTCAATAGTCGCATAGTCAGTCAGATATCTATTCGTTGAATTTATTTACGCGGCTGCTTATCCATCCGTTGTAGCAAGCCCATGTTTTTATTAGCAAAATTACATTCAGGTAATAGTGATAGGAGATATAATCTTCCGGCAGTGACTGACTTTTGGCAAAATTAAATTTTGCCATCGGCAGTGAGGATTGAGAAATCGGCCCTTATTCTGATTTAGTGTACTAAAATTTAAATTAAAACAAAACTCGAGATATAATCACAGGAATAGTCCTGAAATATGTCAATCCAACGCTTGCCATACCTGGTAAACATGATGCCGCAGTCTGCTAGCCGGTGACGTGAGTTGTATGCGCACACGCATGTAGTCCGCTATGGTAACGAGCGCTCCCCCACATCTTAGCATTATTAGCGGCCGCGTTCGCGCCGCTCGATAATTGGCCGCCAAGGGTCAATATTTGAGAGTTCTTGTTTGACACCACCTGAAAAGGAGAAAAGGCGTTACGAGTTTTATCCAATGTTGGGCAGACATGATTGCGAGTGCTTATTGGATCTTTTTTTTTTTTTTTATGTGACTGGACATGGATGGCTAATACCACACGTTCTGTCATGGTATTAGCCCAACACACCACATGGGAACTAGGTGCCATGCCAGGACCTTCCTTATATTGCACGGCTACATTGAACTGGATGGAAAACACGGACAATATTCATTGCCGCTTCGACCATCGTTCATCCAATGCGATGGTACCAACCCGGGCGGGATAAACCCTACCACCTAGTAAGTAAGGAAGGGGACCTACAGCTTAACGTGGAATCCGAACCACGGCCAGCCTCTCTCAACGGTCGAATGGTCACCCATCCAAGACCAGACCGGACCCAGCGTTGCTTAACTTCGGAGAGCGATCGCCGAAGTGTCGCGCCACTGGGCCACTGAGGCTGAGATCTTATAAGGTAAGGCAATGTTTGATATAACCTCTCGTTGGATTGGATTATGTTTCAGTGAATCCGTCAAAAAAAAATACGGTCTTTCTTTTAAATTGAATAGTGCATATTTTTTATTAAATATTAAATGATAACCTTGAAACACTACCGGTGACCTGAAAAGTTTTTAAGGATCCGAAAATCCAGTTCTAATGCGCGCATAAAAGTAAAAATAATGTTATTTTGGCGAAGAACCAGGAAATAAGTAAATATGCTTTATCGTACCAAGCAGGTACGTCGTTTATTCCAAGGAAAGTGATATGTATGCATGTAAAATCGACCGTGAAGCAAGGACACAATAATTAAAGAAAGTGTCCAGAAAAAAGAACTTCTTTACGAATATACTGCAAGGCTGGACCCAAGCTGTACATACATACATATCACAACCAGGAAATAGTTCGTTAAATTATTAATTCATTACCACACTATAAAAAAATAAAAATAAAAAAAAGTTAGTTTAAAATATCCACATATACTGTTGGGAGAACTTAAAACCACAACGTCGCGTTGACGACGAGAGGAACAAGAAAACTAACAAGAAAAAGCGATCAAGATCGAAAATACTTTTATCAGAGAAAATAAACTATTGAATGCAAGAACCACTGTCTCGTTAAACATATACGGTTCTTTACTTAAAAATATACTTTACTTAAATTAACCATGAAATAAAGCCCTTGCAACAATGGAACAATTTAAAAAAATACTGTTTTTAAATAGGCTGTTAACTTCCTTTTTCATCTAAGCTGTTAACGGAGTTATTGTCCATACGTTCACCAGGTACCTACATGACTATACAAATATGACAAACCAGGCGAAGTTTCTTGTAATTGTTACTTCGCCAGATGTAATTGAACCTGAAGATAAAAACATATTATACATATAAATATAGACATCAAATATACAGAAAATAAAGAAATTGAAACTGAAGATAAACACTCGTCATATGTTCATAACAAGGTATATCAAGATTGTAGCACAAATGGTCTTTGTACAATAATAACACATATTTTAGTAGCTGTTTAGCAACTCGTCACAGAGCAAACGTGTGTCGTCACAGTATCGATGTGGCCGGCCAATTTTTTTTCCAGAAAAATCGGTCCTATTTATGGAAACATTTCCTGTGTTAATTTCTAAGGTAACCTGAGTCACGCCGGACTATGTACCGAATGACGTTTTGGCGCCGGACATATTGGCACTACAAAAATGTATATTCTCAAGTACAAATAAGTTGGTACTTAAAAATCATCATCGGAAAGTACTTAACGGAGTAAAAGATCATCGGGTGTTTGCCGAAGTCTTCGTGTTTGCCGGTTAACATCCTCCCCATCACTTCTCGGCAATTAACAAGTCTTTTAGCGGGTCCTGATTTTCGAAGAGGTGCCACCCCATGCACGTGCGCGCGTCTCTTTGTTGAGGACGAAATGCGCAAGACGGCGTGGAAGCACGAACTCTGTTCAAACTTGCAGAGTAAGGCTCGCTTGCGGAACGAAACATCAAAGTCAACGATTACAAGTTTCATTGATTTCATGTGTTCCACGAAAAAGTGAGGCTAAACTTGAGCCTAATTATAACGTCTCTTTCAGCAACCGGGCCCGTACGCTAGTAGATTTACGGAGCATAATTGTATCTCTCTACGCCCCGGTTGCACGAAGAGACGACCGAGTTAATCAATGTTCAAACACGTCACTTTTAGTGATCCGCATAGAGTTCCTTCCATACTGTCCACACAAAGCGACGTGTTTGATCAGACGTTGATGTTGATTTTGATTTTTTGTCCTTTCGTGCACTCGGCCCTACATCTTTGAATGAAGTTAATCTGCATCGGAGAATAAGCTATGTTCATAAATGAACACCTATGAATATCACAAATCAGTTTGCTGTACATTCTTATGTATGGTTTAGGAACACAATCCTTTCCGTCAGGTATGAATCGGTTGCAAATAGAGATCCCTTAAAGAACGCATGACTAATTACTTCCATAAATATAAATTTGAGTCTCGTCTACCATACCGAGGTCTCGGTAGACATCGATATGCTTCCAAAAAAATGATTTTTTTTTCAGGCTCTCACCATCAAGTCGCTTACGCCTCCGCTAGATTGATCGAGCTTTCACAACCAGCCACTCTCATCAACATCATGACGGTATCGAGTGCGCAGGAATGTGTCTCCTAATGTCACATCAGACATCATCGTTAGGGCACCGTCTGTCCCGACGCGTGCATTGTTCGATGCCATGGAGCCAGGAACTTTGGGACGTGTACGACAGATTCGTAAAACCCTGTCGAAAGTATTCCTGAGCATAGTATTCATCCGTCAAAAAAATCGCTTTGATAACCGCGATTAAAGCGGTTTTCTAGACTTAGGATTCTTGATTCCTGATTACAGATTTCTAGGAATAGGCCTCTAGTACCTCAAAAGACCCAACGTTTTTTTCTGTGCCTACGGTTTTCTTTTTTATATAAAATTTGATGTTGATTTAGTTAGTATTATTTCTGTTGCTGTTACAGAAAAGTAGCCCGTCGTCTAAGGCAACATCGCACTAAGATATGGTGGCACACACATTCGTTTTCCTGATTCGGTTTCTGAATTCCGAATAGGAATCGGGCTTAGAATAAAGTTTCAGGGAATTTGGATCATTGGAGTTGACAATGCTGAGACGTGTCAAAGATTTTGTATAGATATCGAATCAGCCCTAGTACTCATGGAACGAATACCATAAGTTCTTAACCTAGTGCTGTAGCTGTCATTCTCTATATTGAAATATATTGATGGCACATTTTTAGATATGTAGAATGGGAGTGTGAGAACGTATCGTGTTCTTTCCATCAGTAATTCTTAAGTTCAATCATATAAAAGGATTTATCC
This sequence comes from Incurvaria masculella, assembly GCA_946894095.1. NCBI lineage: Eukaryota > Metazoa > Arthropoda > Insecta > Lepidoptera > Incurvariidae > Incurvaria > Incurvaria masculella. The sequence goes on from OX335641.1 coordinate 586,259, forward strand.
TCGATGATAAAATGGTGTCCGTATTATGTGATAGTTCAACGTTTCCGTGCTCACTACTGCTGTTCAAATATTAAAACACAGTAACCTTAGACGTGACACTAAATTAATGTAACAAAAAACACACTCTGTATTTAACAGACAATTTGACAGAAGCCAGGCTTTGTATTTGTATAACACTCATTGGGTTAAGCCTACAGTAATAACTCACTAAATGGACGCACGCATATAATTCATTGTCCTTATGGTAGTCAAGAGTTTGCTCTCCTTCTTCATGTTCTTGGTGAGCAGTAGTAATAGAACAACCACTGTAAACTAGTTCGTAAGTATTAATAAAAAATATATTAATTATATTAATCTAATAATAAATAATTAAAGCCCGAAATATTTTTTTCCTTTCATTTTATTTGATAAACTCATATTTATTGCACTAATTTCTATATGGTAATATGGTATATCTTATTTAATGTGGTAAGAAAAAATCATAATTTTAAAGTGTTTTATTTCATGAATTTTAATTTTTTTGATGAAATAAATAGAAAAAATAGGTTAAGGTTATATTTTTTTTTCTTACCATATACTCGAAATGAGTTCACTCGACGCGGGTTTATCTTCAAAATTTTGTTCACATTCAAGGAAAAAAAGATTTCGGACTTTAACCAACATCGGGCTGTAACCGTGTAAATATAATTCAATGACAAACCTGGCGAAATTTACTTTGTCGCTCTTCTTTGCCAGAAATAATCGAACCGACAGGAAAAAAAAGAAGAATCCGAGTGTGTAATATACATCTAATGTAGGAAATAAATAAACAGGAACTGACTGGAAAGAAGAAAATAATATATAAATAGTAAAAAATACTAGTGTTGTACGGTTCCTCCTACCTTCCTGACTCCACGTCGTTTCCCAACCTAAATACCTAATCATACGCCGTCATTACGAGAGCATTTCTCTGGCCGAACTAATTCTCCTCCGCTGCTTATCGTCATTTCCATCAGCATTTTGTATTTAATATTGTTTTAGTAACGCACGGTGAGTGGCATGAAATGATTCTATTTCAAAAAGACGCAGTTTCGGAGATGACTCAGGCAATTTTGAGATAATACTCGAAGATGACTGATCTGTAGATAGCATTTGTGTGTCTAATTTACCGACTGCTGACATATTAGTTTGAATAGGTTTCGTTTGATATGAATGCCTGATTTTAAGACAACGGAATCCTTTTTTTATGTAACTAAACATGGATGGTTAACACCACACCTTACCTACATATTATAGCCTAAAACACCTCAAGGGACCAGATGCCATGCCAGGATCTCCCTCATATTGGACTGCAACATTTAACTGAATGGAAAACTCGGACCATTTTTATTGCCGCTTCGACCATATTTTAATCAATACGATGGTACGATAAACAATCTGGCCGGGATTAACACTCCCTCCTAACCAGCTCGTAAGTAAGGGTGTGTTCTCACGTTTCAAATTCCTCAGTAGCTTCTCACGACTTGCACGGCAAGAAATACAGTGAGACCAATTGTTTCTTTTTCATTGCCAGAACCCACCCAGGACGCTGTCATACGTCTCTTTATTGTAATTTTCTTCGTTATTTTCTCGATGTAATTTTGCATGTCCCAAATAATGTGTCGTCCTAATCTAAGTATGTTTATTTAAAGCAGGAACTAACCAAAATCCACTAACACAACGCGTGTATTCTTGGCTTAGTGTCTATTTAAGGAGTCCTTTGTACACACTGTGTGTCTGTTTAAGGACAAGTAGCCATATTGGCGGATTGCACGCTCCGTATATAGCAATCGGAACCTAATGACCTACGACATTTCAACTGATGTGCCTGTCTCTCTCTCGCATCGTATCGCGGAGGGAGACAGAAATAATGCCGTATCAGAATAATGTTCGCCTATTTTATCTTATGCATCGTTGTCGGAAGGTTTTACATTCTCAGGGCTATAGCCAAGTTGTATGCTAGCTTTCTTTTAATTTGAAATACTAACACCATGATAACAATTTTATATTTTTAGTGTTGTCTGATATTGGCTTACAACAGTTATAACAATAGTTTAAACACCCACAGAACACTTAAATCAGTTATATTTTTAAATTCAGAGAACCCTTGAAAATACAAAGCTTTTAACCGAATATTGGTTTCATTGAAATGTTTCATTCATGGAAACGGACATGGATGGCTAATACCACACTCACTCTCATGATAAGTATTAGCCCAACACACCGCATTCCCGTAGGACATCTGCGTCATGGGAGGACCTTCCCTTTATGAACACGGCTCCATGGAACTGGATGTTAAACACCAAAAATGTTTCATTGCCGCATTGACGCATTGCACCATCTTCTCATACATTGCGATGGTACCAACCGGCTTAATCAACCATAAAGTCTCCCTACAGTTTTACATGGATTCCGAACCATGGAGCAGCTCGCAGTCGTGACGAAATGCACTAATCCAACTCAGAAAGAAAGAGAAGGGGTGCATACACGGGGCGGGTATTGAACCTGTTACCGCTGGTATGAAAAGCGAGTCCCCTCCCTACGAATCGCTCATACAACAATACAATCTTAAGGTGGCCCAACCCGGCGGGCCTAACTCATTCGCGGCCACGGTACAAAACCGTGCTGTTGCGCTCTGGGACCTTCTCTGTTTCAAAGAATAAGACAGGCTTCGTGATGATGAAGATGCGACATGTCCACAAAAAAGACAATGTGCATAGTGTATGATTTGGTAAGATTTAAGAAAATTTTAATTTAAAAACGACTTATAGCTAAAAGTAAACCACGACCGCTGTAGTAAAAAATCGAACAAAATCCAAATATATTATAAATCTTGATTAAATAAGCTATGTCTGATGAGTAATCTTTTTAAGATATTCTTACTTTATCATTGCGTAATCCACCTCCAAAGTTATTGTATAAAACGCGCGAAAAATGCGAACTTTCGGACATTATCACTTAGAAACCAAACACAATTTTACAATGCCAATGGTCATCAGACATCTAGTTCGATCAAATATTTAGCAATTTTGAGCAACATTTTGGATCTCTGACAAGAAATATGGGCGTGATCTTCTTTCCCCTTTTGTATGGGGAGATGAGCGGGATGGGCCACCTTAAAGAGCCGTATTCAGAGTGGGCAGACTAACTTTAATACGCCGAACTTAACCGGTTTTTGTATGGTTAGTCCGGTGCTAATCTCGAACTAAGATTTTCAAGAGGTTCTCTCTGAATACGACTGAAGTTGTTTGTATTGGAACAACAGCCACTGTCTGGCCCTGAGGCATAAACATTCTTAATTTTGTCTATCATTACAAGGTATACATTTATTCTATACCATATAACATACTTGATACTCAGTCCAAAGTGGCCAATTCGGCAAACCATTCACGAGCCAACATCTTTAAGAACCCAGATATTTTTTCTATAAAATAAATGACCGCATTACTTAGCGAGACAATACCATGAGCATTATGTAATAGAAATATGTACACTCATCATCAAAAAGTGGCTGTAATACGTTCAATAAAAGCCCATAGAGTAGGACCCAAACAAAATTACGAGTCCGATAAAAATAGTAATTTGTCGCCGCTTGACCGCGTGTGGCTGTATGAGGATGCAAGAATGCCACAGCTCGCTTTAGAGTGCCTCTTAAAAGTAGGACAAGACATTCTTCGCTTCAGACATAAATAATTATGTATGTTACAAGATACCAATATTTCTGTTACCAACTCTATGTTGTTTAGTCATAAGTTGCCGTTTTGTTTAGGGTTTCTTTAACTAACATAGAGCCATACCAGACCAACGGCGGAGCACAAACAGACGATACGGCTATATCGATCGATGAAAGTATATTCTCTCGTTTCCGCTAGCACAATAAGTGCAAGACCTGTACCTACTACGAATTTCTTCCCGTGCCTGTTGTAAGAGGTGACTAAGGGATTTTTCGTTTGTCGTTAAGATACCACGTAAATTATGATTGTCTATTCAGTAGGCAAACTAGAAATAGACTAACCATACGGCATGGTATTTAGTCCAGCAATAATGCTCGTATTAAAGTTAGTCCACCCACTCATAATACTACTGCCTCTGTCCTGCCTTACTAACTAGATAATTCCCACCCGGGATGGTACCATTCTCGCTTTGGATTATCGACGGTGTAATCTGTTAAGAAAATTATCCGCATTTTTTATCCCGTAGGATAGGTCAACGTAGCCAACAGGTCCTGGCATGGCATCTAGTTTCCATGCGGTGTGTTGGGCTAATATCATGACAGTAGGTGTGGTAGCAGCTATGCGTGTCGAGTTACTAAAACTGAATATTTTTTGTGTGTTCCCAATAGGCAGCGATGATAGAGAGCTATACAGTACGATACAGCATAGCTCATTTGATTTCTCTACAGAAAAACATACATCTTTTAAAGCATGCTCTTGAGTTCCATCCTAACATTGGGACGAATGCTCCTTCATAATACAGGATATGATGTGATTGGCGCCCATTCATATCCAATCCTATATTCTTCTTCTGCAGTCTGGAATCCATTCACTGCCTTCCCGCACAACTCCCCATACAAACGTGGAAAGAAGATCATGCCCACAGATTGTCAGAAATCCAATATTTTGCTCAAAATAGCTTTATTTGATCGAACTAGATGTCTGATGACCGTTGGCATTGTAAAATTGTGTTTGGTTTCTAAGTTATAAGGTTTTAAAGTTCGAATTATTCGCGCGTTTTATACAATAACTTTGGAGGTGGATTAATTAACGATAAAAAAATATCTATAAAAAATTAGTCATTAGACATAGCTTGTTTCATTAGAATTTATAATCAATTTGGTTTTTGTTACATTTTTGGCTACAGCGGTCGTGGTTTACTTTTAGCTATAAATCGTTTTGTAATAAAAAAAATCGTAAATCTTACCAAATCAAACACTATGCGCATTGTCTGCTTAGTGGAAATGTTGCATCCTCCTCATCACGGAGCCTGTCTTTTTCTTTGAAACAGAGAAGGTCTCAGAGCGAATAGCACGGTTTTGTATCATGCCCGCGAATGAGCCACGCCGGGAAGGGCCACCTTAATGCTTCTTGCTGAGAATAGCATGGTAAAGCATAAAGCTTTAGGTTTCATTGTTTGGTCATGCATCATCATGTCATCACAGTATTTCGTAGCTGTCTTTGTTCGAAACGTTCAAGGGGTGGCCTTTATTGAAAATAATTCTACTATCTCAATAAAACTGACATATAAAAGTCGAAGTTTTGTTTTTTTGCAGAATAAACTATCGAAACCTATCCTATACTTACCTAACATAATCTATGTGATCCTAAAAAAAAGAGAGAGAGGGGGTGTGCAGCTACAAACAACCCGATAAGCTGTTTCTCCTTTTTTTATATGATATTCATTCTGTAGGCAGAAATAATATTAAAAACAACGATTGTTGTTTTTGCATTAGCACCATAACCAATACTGAACAAAAAAATTTTTTTTTATATTTCTTTAGCCATCTTCACATATTTTAATGGTGAATTAATTTAAAAAAATTAGGAATTGGCACACATTTTAAGTTTAGTTTAGTTAATATGATAAGTAAACCACAGGTTAAAACGCAAACAAAATCTGATTCCTTGGTACAGTGCAGCTAAATTATTTTGTCACACACGAATATGCCATACATTGAAGACAAATTATTTTCTACTGGCTTTGATTAAATCCAGCTAATTGCTGGGTGTTATCATTAAGCATGCCTGAATACTGCAAAGAAAATCCTAGATTTTTCCGACTTGAATATTCCTAATAATACTGATTATGAGGTAGCAAATACAGAGACCAAACCCAAAACACTAATGTTGTATTGGGCTCAAGGCTTATCAAGTTTGTTTTGAGCTATATTTTAAATTAAAATAAAATTCCGAGTTTCATGGAAACACTGGCAACCACAGAAGTCGCTGACTGGTTATCACGGGCGAAACTTACAAATGACAGATCAAAACTACATTGAAGTTAACCTGCCTCAGTGTCTGAATACAAAAATCTTTAATAAATAAATAAATTAATTTATGACATGTCTACGACTGGGATCGTCTACAGAATGAAAACTGAAACGATTATAAACTTAGGTACATTATGTATTTGTATTTGTATTTTATTCATCATCCATAGACAGCTTGCTGCAGTCGGAATCGTCACATTTCCATATTTAACATCGTTAATCATAATCATAATTTTACATTCGTCAGTTTGTGAAAACTAATTACATAGTATATATATATATATAATTTCTACAGCAATGTAGCATTAAATGTCAAAGTACAAAGATACACAGTGTAATAAAATAGAATAAAAAATTTAAATTGTAAAGAAAAAAAAATAAGTTAAAGTTATTTCCGTTTTTAAAAGTAAATCAGTGGTCAGACTCTAGAATGAACATATTTTTGTCCTCCAACGCATCCTTAACAGAGTAATAACTCTTTTCAATGGCCATAAGCTTAATTCTACGCTTAAAACTATTTGCGTCTAGTTTTCTAATTTCTAAAGGAAGTTTGTTGTACAAAATAATGCTATTCGTTATAAAGCTCTTGGATATTTTTGATAATCGATGTCTGGGTAATTGAATATTGCTTTATGTGATATATATGTATGCATAATCGACCGCGAAGCAAGGACACATTAATTGAAGAAAGAGCCCAGTAAAAATAACTACTTTACGAACATACTGCAAGCCAGCAAAACATACCATTCGCCAGTATTGGGTCTACCAATTTCGCCAACGCTACAGTCCCTCCTCCCGTAATGAATACCACCCATTAACACAGTTTTTAAGATTAAAGTACCTACAAACATTATTTCATATGGAATGTGCCGCTTATTCCTTGGTATAAGCGACGTAACTGCTTAGTACGAAAAAGTATCCTACGACTGGCTCTAGCGTCTGATGCCAAATACGATTTTGGTGATGACGGCAATATGTTTGAATGTTTAATCTTTGCAGTCAATGTCCGCAACGCAGATGAAGCGTTAAAAAAAACACTGCAAATATGTTCATATTTCTTAATTTGTTCAATGAATTCTTTTGAGATTCATTTTATCCACTTATACATTTTTTACCCACATATGTTCGTTAAGGGATATAAGTATTCTGTGCTAAATTTGGGGTTGCGAATTTGCGGAAAATCTATTGAAAATTCGCAACTAGCACATTTATCATATCTGTTCGAAATAAATACATAAGAGCAATATCCGCCTGCGTTCGAATCTTGTGCGAGTTTACCTTTGCGGGGAGAGCCTTAAACAAAAACAATTTCAAATTATGAAAAACTATACAGCAAATTAAGACATATCTTCTTTTTTTACATGTGTATATTTGATTTGCTAAATAAAATAGACTTCATAAATCATTCGTTTTAAAAAAAAAATACTAAATTGAAATCAAATGTAATTGAAGAGAGGTACAAATATGTAATATTAGTGGCTCTCTGAGGTGTAAACCTCGCGAGTATGTCTTTGCATTGCATAAACTGAATAAATGTTCAGCACCGATTTAGGTGTTGTGACAAATACAATCTTTTTAATTTTAAAAAATTAAGATGGCTCCGCCATTTCGAGAAATTTTAATAATAATGTTATTATTATTATTATTTAATAATATAAAATCTATTTTACTATTGATATTTTATTTAAATTTTTAAAGAATAAAATACCTCTATATTTTATAGAATTAAACTAAATCAAAAATTATCAAAAAAAATTCTCACAAAACTTCAGGAGGAGTTGAGTAATGCAACCTAGATAGACTAGGAGGTCGCGACAAAAATGGTAACGATAACGTAAATGGTTGAAACTGGTTTCACGGGATAAAAACCAACCATCTGAAGCTAACTGTGTCAGTCTGCCTGTTCCAAGTGGTTGCGTTGCGTAGATAATGGGCCTGAAAAACTAGTTATGGGGACAAAAAATATATATGATAAGGTAAATGGATGCAAATAACGAAGCATGAAAGTATCAGTGTATAATTGCTTAGCAATACAAAAACTCAACAAACATTTGGTTGCATTTCGTAGTTATAAGCGATTTAGGATACAGCTATAACTTAAGGTATATTTAAGTATTTAATTAAAAAACCGACTGGTTTTTGTTGTATAATTAATAGGTTTCAATGTTTCCAGACAATCAGTATATTCATCAGCAGGTACATACAAGCATCTATTTTATATAGTCAATCTAGATAACGCAACCACTTGGCGCAGGCAGACCGACATAGTTAGCATCAGAGGGCTGGTCTCTAACATGTGAACCCAGATTCAGCCATTTACCTTATCGTGACCAAAAACGTCGTGACCTCCCGGAATAAGAGGACAACAGTCGGAAAGACATACGACAGCATTTTTGCCCAAGGTGAAACGAATCACTGTTTTAAATAAAATTGACCAAGCCGGCCCGCCACGAGAGGCCGGCCGGCCTGGACGCCCATCTCTTTTTTATAGCAGAGCCCGGCGCTCGCCCGATCTGGATGCCTCTTTTCGGATTGTTTTGTTGCTCCTCTCCCCGCGCTCGCTTTGTTTCGTTTTGCCCGTGTCGCGGCCACAATCAGGCCATCGTCCGTCCGGACATTCCGCACGGCGGCCGAGCGTTCGCCGCTCCGCGCCGCGCCGGCAGCGCCGCGCTCGGTGGCGTATGGCGCTCGTTGATATTCAATATGGCGAAATTTAAATATTTCAATCCCTCCGCATCGGCATTGTTGATGTTTGAAATGTGCGGTGGGCATTTCGTTTCGCTGTCGCCCGTTCCGTTCGAAAGGGGAATTCGTTTGTATTGAATTTGGGCCCTACGTCGAAGAAAGCAACGAGAAAAATATGGTTATTTTCTCGTTGCTTATAAGTTTTGAAAATTTAATTCTTTTTAACTGTAGTGTTATTATTTTTATAAATAGCGCGCGTGTAAGGTTATCAGCACGTCTCTTCCTGGCATTCAGTAATCCTGAGTCTAGATAACCGCTTTTATAGCGATTTTCAAAGCGAGTTTTTTTACGGAAATCCTTCATTGATTAAGAAATCTACGCTCCGGAATATTTTCGTCAAGAAAATCGCTACAAAAGCGGTTTTCGAGACTCAGGATTCCTGATCCCTGATTACTGAATGCCAGGAATAGACCTGCTGCGTACCGGCGCCCAGCAGTTCGTCGGATGCGGGGCTTTCGGTGGTGGGCCATCGTTCGAAGCCTGGCTCACGTCGTCCCGGGGAGCGCCTCCGCCACGGCCTGAACCCATCGGCGTGTTTGGAGGTGGCCCGCTCGCCTCCGGTGGAGAAAACTCCGTTCTTATATAATTTTCATTTATAAATTTAATTGTAAATTTTAAAATAATGTGAATTAAACGTGTAAATTGAATAATACATACAGTGTGAACAAAAACAAAATAATCCCCAAACTAAATAAAACCAGCAACTTACTAAACTAAAATAACTACTCATATTATAATAAACTAAATAGAAAGCCGAAATGCGAGCGCGATGGTCACCGAACTTCTCAAAGAGCAGTTTTCCAAAGCAGCCTGAAAAACTTTTCGCGTGCAATAAATAAATAAATTACCTGAATAATAATAATATCCTTTATTGCTTCCATACACATGAGTACATGTAAGGAAGGATTTATTGCCTGAAGTCTACATCTTCCAATCAACCCGATGATGGGACAAAAATATACAGGCAACAAAAGAAAAGTAACCTAATATTGTTGTTGTCGTTTCTCTTTACAAGAGTGCAGAAGCGAGAGCCTTTCCTCGCACAACTGCACACGATGACCACACGCAGGATGGAGGCTGTATCAAGATCTGGTCGGACTTATCTCGCACCAGCTCCTCCGCACCGCTCCAGCGCTGCACCGGTGTGCGAGGCGGTATCTCGTACGAGGCATTTAGGCAGACGACTTTAGATGGAAACTTTTGTTTTATGTAACTGCACATGGATGGCTAAGGGTCGCCTTCATAAAGTCCAAAAGGCATAAGGTCCAAAACCCAGAACATTCAAAAGTATGTATTTTTCGTGTGTATTATAAAATGCTATCCTAACCTGACCTAATTGAAATATCCGTTTTCATACGTGTTGTAGACGGTATGGGTTTTGGAACTTGTGCTTTTTGGACTTTATAATGCGTCCCCATGGCTAATACTAAACTAACCGTTAGATATTAGACTGTCACAACACTTGGGAACTACGTGCCATGACAGGACCTTTTAAACAACATAGACAATTTTAATTGCTTCGACCATCGTTAATTCAATGCGATTTTACCAACCCGGGCGGGATTAACTCTACCACCTAGTAAGTAAGGAAAGGGACTTACAGTTTTGCGTGGAATCCGAAAATGGTTGAAAATGGTCACCCATCCGGAACCTAACCGCGCTCAGAGGTCCTTTCCCAGCGTATCGAGTCGCAGGCGACAAAAGGCTGAGGCTGACAAAACTGACAATCCGGACACCCGCTTCCTCAGTTGGAGGCTTATTTGGAGGTCTGAGTGAATCTTTACTCTCTTTTAGGGACCAATCGCAAAAAGGGAAAATTGAGACCCTTATGGTCTGGCTCTGGTGTCTGTCGGTCATACGCATTTTGTCCAGAATGATTCTCCTATTAACGGTCATTTGAAAATTATGTACTAATGTAGGTTCACTTATTTAGTTGTATATCAACTAATAACTTTGGCTCAAAACTTTATACTTTTTGATACAAAGTTCGATTTCTTAATCGGTAATTTTCAGGCGAGGGCAAATTTATTTTATGTCCAGCAGTGACGGAATCCTCGGCACGTGAATACATTCCAGCTTGAATGGTTTTTTTCTAACAATGCAGCATTACTTACTACATATAGCAAACGCCGAACTCACAGTCCGGCTTTTGATTTTTTTAAGGGCTCCGAAAACCATGCCGGCCAGGTGCATCTTCACATTGCATGAAGCATGCCTTCAGGAGTGTATTCCAGATTTGCGATGTAGAATGTATAAGATTTATTCTACATACATCTACATTGGCTGCTAGAATGCTACTTGTGTGCATTCCCGGACTCCCGGACGGAAGTCACGGACGGGATACCGGATTCCCGTGGAAATTACGTAACATATCGTTGCGTTGTACTCCCCCTGCTGGGGATTTTTCAATGCGCTATAAAACCATCTTTTCATACAATGCAATTGTACCAACAACGGTGCAAGTAGAGCTACAGTTTAACATGGATTCAGAACCATAGAACAGAACAGAAAGAAAGTGGCCGGGGATACGTACGGAATACGTGAGAAAATGGTTGATGTGAACTATGACCAGTGTAAATTCCGGTAAAAAAGCAAACAATTTAAGAAACCAATTTTTTTTAAATACGACTAAAAAATGATATAACACCAACTGTTGTTTAGTCTTTCACCGTTTAACCGATTGATATAGCGAATTCGTTTTAAAAGTCTGGTCTGCCTAATTAGGAACTGCCTGTCAATGCAAAGGACAAAACATTGTATAAATATTCAGCTGATGATCTGGGTTTATTCGTAACAGGGTATATTACTAACAAAGCAAGGTGGAATAGCGCAGCGCAAAATAAGTTGGTACTATATTATAAACTTATAATATAAAATTTAAAAAACTATTATGTCAAAACGTTTAACTAAACAATTACGTTCATTGCGATAGCTGTATGCTGAAATAGTGAGCTGGATTCATAGTTTGTTGTTCATGTTGAATTTGAGCCAAAATTCATAACAGTCACTATGTTGCGTACTAACCTGACCTAATCTAAGTAAGGTGACACATTTTTAAAAGAAAACCTTATTGCTTAACCTATGAATTTCAACATTTCAAACACTGTGGATTCAATTATCAGATTTAAAGCGCGATATCCTAAAGAAAAATTTAGCTTTGTAACGGAAAACGAATCTACCTAAACCTATAAATATAAAGTTCTTTCGTAACCTGAAGGCGTGTACGATTCGCGCACGTGTCATGAAGAGTTTCCTAATAAAACCTTGCTAAAACCGGCCCCACAACTATTTCTCGATCAAATTTCTTTCAACTCGAAGAAGCTATTTAATTACATTTCCAAGAAGACAGGGTCAAAGGTCGACTCGCTTCGCAGCTATATTTCTATTTCGACTACCACTTTTTCTCGGCGACTCGTTTTTAATTGAACCAAAAGAAGGCGGTGATAAAAAAATGTTCACTAGATTTGGAACCGTTGCGAAACGATGCTAGGTGTCTTAGGAATAGTCTATATCTAGAGGACACTTTTTAGGGTTCCGTACCCAAAGGGTGAAAACGGAACCCTATTACTAAGCCTCCGCTGTCCGTCCGTCCGTCCGTCCGTCCGTCCGTCCGTCTGTCCGTCTGTCACAGGGCTGTATCTCAGTAACCGTAACAGGTAGAGAGCTGAAATTTTCACAGAGTGTGTATTTATTTTGCCGCTATAACAACAAATAGGTAAGATTAAAAATAATTAAAATTAAAGGGGGCTCCCATACAAAAAACGTGATTTTTTCCTTTTTTTTTACGATGTTACGGAACCCTTCGTGTGCGAGTCCGACTCGCACTTGGCCGGTTTTTTTTAACTAACCTGACATGGATAACTGATACCGCACAACTACCGTTATATTATACTTTTGAGATTACCGCGGTCATTAGACATGTTTGAAAAATGTTACGGCTTGTCACGCGGCAGGTAGAGACATTCTCCGACGTTTCGAGCTAATTATTCAGCCCGTTGTCAAGGAGGCATCCGCCACGTTCATACGCAGCAGACAACAGACATTCAGTCAGTTATATGAAACCGATTCACCACATTCCCGAGGGAATTAGGTGCCATTCCAAGACCTTCCCTTAATGAGCACGGCTACATTGCACTGGATGGAAAACACAGACAATTCTTCATTGCCACTTCAACCATAGGATCATCCAATACTGTGGTACCAACCCGGGCGGGTTTCGGGGGACAGCCCGCATTCGTAACGAAATGCATATATCCAACTCAGAAAGAGAAAGAAAATGGTACACGAACGGGTCGAAGATTTGAATCTATAACCTCTTGCATAATAATAAGTCCTCTAACCCGTAGTAATTTCTTTAATATTTAGACCTAAAGTAGATCGTTTAGGTGCTGTCTGTTCCAGGTGCGATCTCCTTGAGGTTAAATCCAGTTTAAGTTTTGTTTCAACTCATTTTATAATGTAACCTAAAATAGTGAACAAATATTTATACTATTATTAATCTTTCTCGCAGGCATAACAATAACACATAATGAGAATTTCGACAAGGTCATTAATGATAAATTAACATAATAAACATTTAGAGCTAGCCCACGAGGTAACATCCATGTGGCGTTCGTTCATAAGAACATCATTGTATCTATTGTTATGTCTGCGAATGCCGGAGGGAGGCACAATATATTTGTTAAAAGATCTTCATGTTGAAATCTATATTGAGGTCACTTTTTTTGATGAAAGAGGTTCTACCCTCGGACGGTAGAATATTGCGGAGGTCTTTGCCTCTGGGGCTAGTTAGATTCGGGGTGTACCAGGAGGGACCTGCATCGCTGTTTTGGTATTAATTTATTTACATTAATTTAAAAAATAAAAACCCACAGATCTTCTAGATCCTTCATTTATAGAATCGGAAAACAATGGAATAAAGTCTCTTCCGAGGTATTTCCCCCAAAGTTGGGTCCTTCAAACGTGGTGTGAAGAAGCACCTGGTCGACCGGCATAGTTTTAGCAGCCCCAGTGTAAGTTCGAAATCCCATGGGCGGGTACGCCATATATCTACATTTTTTGGTTTAAGTTCAATGTATAGTTCACCGTAAGAAGAGGACCGTTTCATCAATAGGTACGTACTATAGAACTACAATAATACTATAAATTATTGACTTTTACCGGAGAGCACAAGTAAATATTAATCAAAAATGTACTTTATTGTGTACATACGTACTCTCAAGCCGCTTCCCTGGAGAGGTAGGCAGATATGAAAGATACAAGCAGTGTAACGACCATAATTATAACAAAGAAAGAAATAGTCTTGATTAGAAGAATATTACGATGTTTTTTTCCGTTCAATTTATCGTTTACATATCCTAATTTAACCTAACCTAACTACAGCATACCTAGTTCGGCAAATTCACTCAGAAAAAAAGATAACTAATTACATGCATACTTAAATTAAGTGATGTATTTATTTATAGTCGGACACCTTAAGAGGTCCTGGCGTACGCCATATGCCGCGCTTTATATAAAAAAAAACTTATTAATAATAGTTTAAAAAATGTTCCCTTTTCTGAAACCTATTCAGCCAATTATATAGTTTCCATTCCATTTCATTCTTAATTGAACTGATTATAATCTATAATGATGTAAATCTTAATTAAACCATATTACACCTTAAACGGTTTAGTGGTGTTTATAAGGGATTAAAATGTGGTCTGTATTTAACAATAATAAATGATCGGTGAAATGCCAGTTGTTAAATATTCCAAAATAAAAACAACATGGGATAATTCGACTTATTTTAACTAAATGACGCCGATATACTAACGAGAAGGACATCAATGATTGATTGATGAAATATTGTATGTTTAGTCCTTAAGTATATATAGTTCATTAAAATTCCATAAATATCAAATTCGTAGCTTCTATGCCAACAAGGAGTCGCAAAATACTACACCGTATTTTTTCTAAATCTATATTTGAATAAACGACATACACGCATACAATATAATGCAACTATTTGAGCTCAATGTTGCCAGAGTGAAAAAACATATTTTTTCACGTTTTATTTGCTTTATTTGGCAAATGTAGAACCTTTGCTCCCCCGTGTAGTCTCCACACGGAGCTGTGATGCCTCTACGTGATGTTTAGGTCACGTACGAACCTAATTTCCGATTATATAAGAAAAACGGCCGACGATCGAACCGCGAGTCATCAATGGATATGCTGAAATTATGGATTTTTTATGTGATTGATAATTTTTTATTCAAAAAACAGTAGATGTATTTAACGAGAATCAAGAATTAACTTACGTAGAATTTGCATTGTATGTACCTACATAAAGAAAAGGAAGGTTTCAACTTGCTTGCCATCTGTTTAAGCTATTACCGTGAAGATATTAAGGCATTCGTGCCCTAGAGACGGGCTTGCATATAAGTGTTTAAGTGGACCCACAGATTTATATAGGCTCCATATCCTGATGTGAACCATACATTTCAATGGAGCCGGACATGAATAGCGAATACCACACCTACTAATACACGCGACATGTGAATGCGTGTATTTATCGGGAATGCGAAGGAAGTAGGTTTCGTAACCAAGACCTGCTCTTTGTAAGCATGGCTGCATCGAACATATAGTAAACACGGATATATTTTCATTTCACTTTGTCTTATCTTTTAATTTGGTAATACGATGCTACGAACCCAAGCGAGCAGAATCTACATCTAGTAAGTAGAGACTGTCAGTTTTACATGTTCCAAATGATGGCCCACATTCTCAAATAAATGCACATTTTAGTCTCAGATAAGAAAGAAATAGGAGTATACCCTGGGATTTGGACCTCTAGATTCCAAATGGTTGAATACAATCCATGTTAATATAAATAATTCGAAATTAAAATTTATGCAACGTATTTAGATGCAAGGTAATTCAGAAATCGAACGTAGTTTATTCCATTTACGAACATAGTAATGGCATAGACATACAAACACCTACATAATATGCACATAATAACGACTTAGCTATAAGTAGCGAAACACCTCGATATTAGGCAATAATTACTTATTTGACTCACCACATTGTTACAGTTCGATAATTATCAGGAGAGAGAGAATTGATTGCGAAGTGTGTCCGTAATCGGCAATGTTTATGTTAGTCCAGCAGTTAAAAGTTTTCCCAAACAAAGTTTTCACTTCTCACACGATATCTGTAGGCCTTTCACTTTCATTTTCAACGCTACTTGGATCTTTCAGGTCAAGTTTTTCACATGTCCCCCTATTTCACAATATTTTGTAACGATTTTTGTTAGTTCTTTCTTAACAGTTTCATTGCGAAAATAAAAATCACGTGTCCATTTGAGTCTCATGCTTCAACACATTATCGTTTTTTTTAATCAACTAATTATTGATTGTCTCGATCGATTACTGAAAAATTGCAGAGAAACATCTTGCAAGGTAATCACTCCGCCAACCGCCATGATTTAATAACCATAGACAAAACATTATCACATAGCATTACGCATCACGCCGCCACTGACAGTTATCGAATTCGAAATTGGAACGCGTGTCGCGCAAGCGCGCAGATGGCGGCCGTCTCGCGTCGTGCGTTGTGCGCGGGCGCGCTCGCTACACTGCCTTTGCCGCGCTTTTCACGCAGCCTCCGACATCCGACCACATTAGATCCGTACACCAACAGTGCTGGCTAGGTTCTCACGGTGCGCTTTGAAGGATTTATCTGCTAGGATTCGAAAGGTGTTTCGTGGAGCTTTTTGAGGCTTTAATGGGACGATTGGATCCGTGCTGTTGGTGATTTGCTTTTCTTAATAAATAATACTTTTTAATGTAACTAGTACAAAATAAAATAAGTATTTTGTAAAGTAGTTCATTGAAATTTTAATATGGTTAACTTCCTAATAAATGTTGCAATTAATTTTCTGGTAAATATTATGGTGTCATTCGTGCAAGTTCCTTCCATTTTTTATGCTTAGAGTATTCACGCGTGGCACGTATCTTAAGACATAATAGTTATCCAACCAACACTTAACACAACTTTTATAGCTTTATCTCCGTATTGCACCTTTCATAGTTATTATGATTTCCTTACAGCGATACTAAATCAATTTCGGCATTCATGATAAGATTGGCTCTTCTTTAACGTCAATTTCGATGCGATCAATGTAGTTAGCCGAACCAGCAAAACATACCATGCGCGGGTATTGCGTCTCCTTAAAAATGATTACTACGGTTCGGGTCCAGCCTTGCAGTATATTCATAAACTGGTTATTTTTACAGAAATCTTTCTTTAATTAATGTGTCCTTGCTTCACGGTCGATTATACATAGATATCACATTCGTTAAAATAAGGGACTTACTTACGTAGTAGGTACCTTAATTATTTTAGTGAGGGTAATTTTTTTAAGATGTTTTAATTTCAAAACCGATTTCATTCTGATGGCAAAATTTGAGATATGAAGGTATTTACAATAGAAAACTGAATAGTATTGTTAAACAATACATCGGAATTCAAGGCCCCGGGCGCTGTAGTGGCACAAAATAAACATTCGCAACCTCTGAACAATTTACACCAATTTGTCAATAAACAGGCGATAAAAAAATGTGCGACAGAGACCGACAGCCGACTCCGCTCCAATATTCTGTCACTTCGTCTTCAAGTGCGATCGAGGACAGCGCTCGAAGACCTGCCCATTTCGCAGGAGCTGCGAATGGACAGCCGTCCCTCTCTAACGTTCGTGAACTAGCGCGAGAATGGGCTTGCTGAAGGCGCCTCTACCGTAGAGTAGCGCCTCGTATGTTCAGTCTTAGCGCATGGGATTAAGGATGTTTTTGATGGATTTTATTTTAATGTTTGGTCATTTTTGCAGTCAATGGTCATTTGTTATGCTAGATGAGACTCGATGCGGATGCAGGAGGATTTTGAATTATCTTATCGTATCTTCAATTGAAGGTTTAAATTCCACTGCTTTAGTAATTTAAAGATGGACACTTTAACATAATCTTGGATGGAACGTTTTTCAGACTTTTGGACATGTTTGTGTTGTAAAAGAAAAAAAAATATTGGAGAAAAAGTTTACCTGAAATAAAATAAGATGTTTTTTTTGTTTAACAGAAGCAATGAGACGGGGCAACGAAAGCCACATTTAAATTGTATCATGGAACTAAAATTGCGAAAACTAACAGGATATGAACGGCTAACAGCACACCTAACAAATTGTTAAGATAATACACCGCATACCATGGAACAGTTCGCATTCATTACAAAATCCAAATCAGAAAGAGAACCCATGACCTCTGGCACGGAGAGCAAGTCCCCGCACGAAAAATGACCAGGACCATCCTTCACCTTGGATCTATAAAAACGATTTAAGTTATTTAAGAAATCGGTAATTAGTGAACCTACATAATTCCATTTTGTGAAAACAAAATTGCCTCTAGGTTTTTGTTTTGGGGTATGAAATAGAGTTCAATATCTAACAGTCTTAAGTTAATGGTTATTTTTAAGCGAGAGCTTATTTGTTGAATGGATACATTACTTGACCGAGTTATTGTGCAGTGACAATGCTTATTTGTTGAATGGATACATTACTTGACCGAGTTATTGTGCAGTGTCAATGCAACACAGGAAGAGACCCTTTATAATGGATCATGGTGGTTACCACAGTAATTTAACTCGCCGGGTGAACAGGAAACTGACAGGTTTAAACTTACGTTTACCACGCCAACTGTCCAAATATGTGTTATTCGGCCAAGTGAACCCGAATTCACCGGTTATCATGGTACAAAATGAAACTAAGCTTTAGATTTAATTACTCACGTTTCTGCTTACCCTACGAGTTAATATACCATGGGGTAGTACCATTTGTTGTTCCACCGTGAATTACTGGAGTATTCAAGACTCTAAATGAATTATATCGTCTATAACCTAAAATAAATTTTGTCTGTAACTCTGAAAATCAGTGTACTCAATTTCTAAAGTAAAGAAAAGTGAGGTGAGATAACAATGTAAGGTTGCAGATTGCACGAGCCGCTCTATCAGTTTGCAGATGGCGTCGAAGTCGGAAAACGACGCGACCGCGCGACCGCAACACATCGCACCATGCTCTAGGTAGCTTCACGGCCCTAATCACACGTGCAACAAACCCCCGTACACAATTGGGCTTCCCCTTGAAGAAAATTAATAATTATCGACGTAAAAGGGAACAGTCTTTCATTTTTTTCTGAAACTGACACTGAAAACATATTAGTGGATCCAGCTGAAATTCCGATAATAACAACCGCCAACAACTAAGTAAATCGGCTACCCTAGATGAGTTAAAATTGCTGTATCTTTTAATTGTTTATTTTAATTGCGTTTATACCTGTTTTCTTTTACTATTTTTCTAACTGTTTCTAGCATTTTCATTCTTACTAACCTTTTATATTCAGCCGAACGGTACCGTCAAATCTGTTAAAACTACTGTACTTCTAGCTGTGACTTTCAATCTGATCTAGGTCTAGATTTTTTTTTATGCGACCTGACATGGATGGCTAATACCACACAACTACCGTTATGATATTAGCCTAATACACCACATTCCCGAAGGAATTAGGTGCCATGCCAGGACCTTCCCTTTATGAGCACGGTTACATTGAACTGGATGGAAAACAGGGACAATTTTTCATTGCCGCTTCGACCATCTTTTCATCCAATGCGATGGTACCAACCCGGGCGGGCTTAAACCCTACCACCTAGTAGGGGAAGGGGACCTACAGTTTTACATGGATTCCGAACCATGGAGCAGCTCGCATTCGTGACGAAATGCACTTATCGAACTCTGAAAGAGAAAGACAGTGGTGCAAGTCGGTATTGAACCCGGGCCTCTGGTACGCTAGGCCAGTCCCTGCGCCACTAGGCTACGAGCCGCTCTTTCTTCTTTAATCAATTAAAGAATGAAAGCTTTAAATTCCAGCCTTGTATTATATTTATACAGTAGTTCTTTTAATAGCTTCTTTCTCTAATTAATGTCTCCTGTCACGGTCGATTGTACAAACAAGTCAAATTTTGGTTTTTGCATGAATTAAAAGAACAAAATTTCAATTTACATGATAACAAGAGGCTCGCCTAGTCAACATTAGTATGGTCTCGTTGCACGGCGTTTGCCTCTTTAGGCAAACACTGCGCGACGGGCAAATCTCGCGTATATTCATTCTTAACATTCTAGAATCTCTACGAAAATATAAAATTTCCCTAGTTAGCTGTGTTTCATGCTTTCGATGGGATTCGCAATAACTAAACGTGAAGAAGTAAATAATTAAATTCGCAGAATTGAAGATAGATCGCTTTAGCCTTTATAAAACTGAGTGTAGAGCGCTTACGCTGGAGGACGTGAGATTCCACAAACCCGATGAGTCATCCGACAATGACTGCCCCGTTGCTTCGCCAGATGGCACGCGAGGAATCCGGTGGCAGAAGAAAAAAGCCGGTAATACCATCGAATTCCCCAAATGCCATGCGCGTTCGCCTTCGTAATCGATGCGATGCGATAGACTTTTTTCACATGAACGAATTGACTTTTTCTTTTGAGAAAAAAAAAAACACTCTTTGTTGGAGTTGGAGTAGGTTATTGGGCCCTTAAGGATCGAGCTGTTTCATTTTAATTTTTATCGTTGCTAGCACTCTCTCATGCGGATGATATTGGCTCTAAATCTACTTTATCGTATATGTAAGCGAACGAATTTAGGTAAAACATTATTTAAATATCGGGTTATTTATTTTAAGTTAGTTGTACAACACCTACCAAGTGAGACGACGACATGAAGTGCGTCGGCGGAAAGCAGTGGTTCTGTACCGCTGAGGGCCGGGAGAACTGGAGAAAAAATGGAGAGGTGTATTTCCAGCAGTGGACGCAAACACGCTAACTGTCTGACTAAATTACACATAATTTTTCTTGTAAATGATTCGATATATTTAATAATCACCCATCGTTCATTCAATGCGATGATGCCAACCTGGGTGGGATTAACTATCATCTGGTAGACAAATCCTTTAGTTGGCTATTCCGACATGCACGGGAAGAAATGCAGTGGGCTCAATAGTATTATTTTTACGTGCGGGAACCCACACAGAACACAGTATCTTGGTTCGTGTCCAGTTTTGCACTACATTTGTAAAATAGTTCCTATTGCAGATTTATTTCTTTATTTTAATGTATCCTTGCTTCACGGTATGTTCCAAATACATAAAAAAAATGGATGTACTCATTAGTGCGAAAAGTGATATTTATTTTCAGGGTTCCGTACCCAAAGGGTGAAAACGGAACCCTACTACTTTTTCATTTTCATTTCATTTATTTAAACTTTTTGGTAGTCAAACTACACCAAGTTACGTCACAAAGATCCGCGGATTCGATCAACCCAGTAAAGAAGAACCCGCAAAGAAACTTCACGGGTTTACATAACATATTTTTCCGTCCACAATTATGAAATACATACTTAGATCTAAATGCTACTGCCAAACAATTCCTTGGCAGAACAGTTTTAAGGCAAAGAACAAAGAACAATAGAAACAGCAACCCTAAGTTTGAGTTACTTACAACTAATAAAGTTACTAATTCAATTATATAAATTAATATAATTTATAGCATTACAAGTATACTCTGGTGTAAAAGCCGTCGTCAACTTAACCTATGTCAGGTGTATAAAGCCCTCGTCAAGTTTGATACCAATGACGTGTATCAAGTCAATATATTATATATAGAATAAGTATTTATATATAAAAAAAATATTACCAGCGTAGTATTATGTCAAAGAAGTCTTACAATTTTGTATGTTACACAGTTATGTACTTGTCTTCTTATGATATTAAGTCACAAAAGAGAGTTTTATCGGAAATAGCTTCGCTTATATTATAATATACTTTACTAAGAAGAACTGATTTAATTTTATTTTTAAATTCATTAAGGGGCAAATTTCTCATTACTGCTGGTAATTTATTGTATAATCTAACACTGTTGTGAATAAAACTCTTCGAAGTCTTTGCTCGTCTGTGTTTTGGACATTGTATATTAAACTTATTTCTAGTATTGTGGGAATGTATGTCAGCATTAAGAGTAGCCGATTCTATAGTTTTTTTGCATAGACTATATTTTGATATACATACTTATTTGCAAGGGACATTATTCCGAGATCTTTAAAGACATTTCTACATGAATCCCTGACTTTCATGTTGAGGATACTTCGCAAGGCTCTTTTCTGTAACAAAAATATTCGATTTGCTTCGGATGCATTTCCCCAGAACATCAGACCGTATGACATCAGACTGTCAAAGTAAGCATAATAGACCGCCCTAGCTGCCTGAATACCATATAATTCCCTTATCTTTTTTATACTAAGCCTCCGCTGTCCGTCCGTCTGTAACAGGGCTGTATCTCATGAACCGTAATAGCTAGGCAGCTGAAATTTTTGCAGAGTGTGTATTTATTTTGCCGCTATAATAACAAATAGGTAAAATAAAATTAAAAAAAAGGTGGGTCCCATACAGAAAACGTGATTTTTTTGTGTTCAATCTTGTACGATGGTACGGAACCCTTCGTGTGCGAGTCCGACTCGTACTTGGGCGGTGTTTTTATAAAATCCTGTCATCAATCGGAAACAAACTTATTGTTTGCATATTCTGTTCTTTGTAAGACTTACTGGTTTTCGATGGCTTCAAATTCAAAACATTCGCTGAAGGGTGACGTTGTACGGATTGCCGCATTCCACGCCACAGTGCAGTTTTTGTCGACGGCGAAGCATGTCCGATGTGCGGGCTCAGCTGAGCGGGCACCGCTCGAGGCGGGCGGCGACTGCGGAGCGGCAGGATTCCAACCATACCACTATGAAGTGAAGCAATGACATGAGGAGGTGAACTCGCGTTTAATATTTGAAGAGCTCTTCAATTAGTTCCTGCCTCCATGCCTGCATGCCTGATGACTGCAATATGTTTGAATGTTAAATCTTTGCAGTCAAGGTCCGTAACGCAGGTATAGCGTTAAATAAATGTATTTAGGTTTTACCTTAAATATTGTGTTACTAGGAGGCATTGATTACGGGAAGAGGGACTGTAGGAGAATTCCTAATTATGGGTAGGTATACAGCAGGTGGCGAAATTGGTTAGACGCAATACCCGCGAATGGTATGTTTTGCTGGTTCGGGTCCAGCCTTGCAGTATATTCGTAAAGTAGTTCTTTTTACAGGGATCCTTCTTCAATTAATGTGTCCTTGCTTCACGGTCGATTATCCATACATACATGTCACATTCCTTATCATAACGGAAGTTGTGTGGTATCAGCCATCCACGTCAGGTTGCATAAAAAAATAATGTACTCGTATTTTGGTAATTGCATATAATATAGATGTTTTAAATTAAAATTAAATCTAAACGTAAACTAACTTTTATACCTCAGATTTTATTCAATTAGACGACACATTCAAAATTCAAAAGTCGCTCCGAGCTATAGAAACAAAATAAAATCAAATTATCCTGCTGTTCGGGCTGTGGCTTCAGAGATACAATTAATAATAAAATATGTTTACAAGATACGTTGCATGCGCGAATTCTGAATCACGTATACCTAATCCTTTAATTTCCTAAAGAATATCAAAACAAAATCATCTCTTGTGTTGTTCGTAGCTTCACGTCTTCTTGTGCCCGCGGCGAGAGCTTGACCGATCAGGATTGAGTTGTTAATTTGCTCCTAATTTGTAAATAGTTACACCTTTTTAAGGTATTGTTATTGCCTTGATGTGAAATGTTTATTTTTGTTGATAAGATATAAATGTCACATAATGTTGCTTGAGTTTTTCGGGGCCGATAAATATTAGAAAAACAGAAGTCTTTCATCATTATCTCACAAGTAAATGTGAACGTATTTTACTGTTTATGATATTTCATCCCTTACAGGGTTATACGGGGGAATATGTGCGTTGACTTCAGGGGATTATTTGTATCTGCTTTGAGTTTGTCCTTGCAAAATATATTTTGTTGAATCTATCGTTAATTCGGGTTAATATTTTTTTGCTTGTTAAACTGACTCCCTGAATACAGAGTATGAATCGATGGACCCAGAAATTAAAAATTTGGAGGTAATATTCTTGCAGTACCCTAGGGGTTCACTTCGGTGATATTTTCCTATATTTCCATCCGTAAAGATGTAAACGGGGGTGACAAAGTTTGTACGAAAAATTATCACGTTTGCATCCCTAACACTTTCATACGGTAGAGATGAAATTGGTGAGTTGTTGTAAAACAAATTTGTGGTACGCTCTACCCCTAAAGTTTCTTACCGCATGTGACCCACTCCGCCGAGTGAATGGCCATTCAAGCGAGCCGAGAACCTCGGCAAATATATTTTAATAAAAGTTTTCAGTATTAGCTCCCATCCCGCTCAACTCCCCATACAAACGGGGAAAGAAGATCACGCCCATATTTCTTGTCAGAGATCCCAAGTTTTGCTCAAAATAGCTTTATTTGATCAATCTTGATGTCAAATGACCATTGGCATTGTAAAATTGTGTTTGCTTTCTAAGTTATAAGGTCCGAAAGTTCGAAATTTTCGCGAGTTTTATACAATAACTTTGGAGGTGGATTACGCAATGATAAAGTAAGAAAATCTTAAAAAGATTAGTCACCAAACATAGCTTATTTAATCAAGATTTATAATCTATTTGGTCTTTGTTAGATTTTTGACTAAAGCGATCGTGGTTTACTTTTAGCTATAAGTCGTTTTGTAATTAAAATTTTCGCAAATCTTATCAAATCATACACTATGCACATTGTCTTTTTTGTGGACATGTTGCATCTTCCTCATCACGGAGCCTGTCTTTTTTTTTAAACAGAGAAGGTCCCAGATCACAACAGCACGGTTTTGTACCGTGCCCGCGAATGAGGTCGTCCCGCCGGGTTGGGCCACCTTAAGCTAAGAGTTTTCTTTAATTTTTGTATTGTATTTTCTTAAGGTGGCCCATCCCGCTCATCTCTCCATACAAAAGGGGAAAGAAGATCACGCTTATATTTCTTGTCAGAGATCCAAAATTTTGCTCAAAATAGATTTATTTGATCAAACTAGATGTCTGATGACCATTGGCATTGTAAAATTGTGTTTGGTTTCTAAGTTATAAGGTCCGAAAGTTCGAATTTTTCGCGCGTTTTATACAATAACTTTGGAGGTAGATTACGCAATGATAAAGTAAGAAGATCGTAAAAAGATTAGTCATCAGACATAGCTTATTTAATCAAGATTTATGGTCTCTTTGGTTTTTGTTAGATTTTTGACTACAGCGGTCGTGGTTTACTTTTAGCTATAAGTCGTTTTAAAATTAAAATTTTCGTAAATCTTACCAAATCATACACTTTGCACATTGTCTTTTTTGTGGACATGTTGCATCTTCCTCATCACGGAGACTGTCTTATTCTTTGAAACAGAGAAGGTCCCAGAGCGCAACAGCACGGTTTTGTACCGTGCCCGCGAATAAGTTAGGCCCGCCGGGTTGGGCCACCTTAAGATCAAATGTTATATTTCATATGAATACTTCATACAATACAACATTATGAAACGTATGTAAAATACTATGTTTATAGAATGTTATATTATAAACTTGCATGAATGTATTCAGAATAATGATAGAAAGTTGGTGGCATGAGCTCGACTGCAGTACTCCGAGGAAAAGAATTCAATGCGCACAAAAACTCAGCGAGGGTATATGTAAAGATGACATCGAAGTACTAGTGTAGTTTTGTATAGCTTTATTTGTGGTCGAACGAGTTCATAACAATATGAAGCTTTAAAATGGTTTTTTTTTCTGGAATAGATATTTTAACCTATTTTTTAAATATTTTGGTTCTCTTTTTATAATTTTGTTATCTACGTCAGGTCATCAGTTATTTTGATAAGTTATTTAAACATAAAAACTTACATCATTACTTATGAATTGTTATAGCGTTTTCTATACAACAGACACATAAAACAAATATTGTTAACTACTACTAATAATCTATTAAAAAATATCTTCAGAGCCTTACTAAGACAAACTAGTCCACATTAAAGAAGGGGCAGAAAGCTGAAAAACTAGGTAAGCTGTCGATCTTATTTTTAGTGTTTTCAAATCTTCTTATATGTTGCTTAAGTACGTTAGTTAAGTTACTTAGTTAATCCATTTGCACTGAGGGTTGCTGTTTCTATTGTTCTTGTTCTTTGCCTTTGGCTGTTCTACCAATAATTGTTTGGCAGTAGAATTTAATTAAAACCAGAAAACCAGAAAAGTTTCATTGCGGATTCATCTTTGCTGGTTGATCTATAAAATATGATATATATGGTAACATAGTGTAGTTTGACTACCAAAAATAGTTTTAACAAAGCAAATGTATTTAAATATTAGTACTTTTATCTTTAAAAAAATATATATTTAATGAATAGAAAATGTCAAGTAATATTCACATACTATTAAAGCTTGAATCAATATCCATCATAAATCGCAACACATGCGCAGTGCAGGCATCCGAACAGTGGCTGCACTACGCAGCACCCTGTTCAAGTCCCCGCCGAGTTTGTAAGTAGGCATACGCTCACAATGGAAAATGTTAAAACGCATGGAATGAGTCGCGTACTGCGGGAATCACACACTCATTCGATTTCACTATATCGTGTTGTGCTTTTAGAATTTTGGAAAATTCCAATTGCTAATTGCCAAGCACACATTGTGTAGCAGTTCTGCAGTTCCCTGCCCGTTCTTACATTTGAACCCGCGATGTCTTCCCAAATGGCACGCTCGTAACAATATTAATAAATCGGTCTGAGAAAAGTTGTAAAGACTGGATAGGACCGGCTTTTCACGGATGGACTGCAAATTAGTCCTCTGCGTTTTCAGTTCTCTCTTGATCGTATGGGTCACCTGACAGATTTCCTGATGAGGGGAATACTTGGCTTAGCTCTTCCATATTCTATGCAAACCACGATGACTGAAGAACATTCTCGAAGTAACAGTCACAAAATCATATTTTTTTAAAACTCACGGCACACTCAAGAAACAAAATGAATTCCTAGAAAGCCGCTAATCGACTGGCATGCTAATCCCTAGGCCCCGCAGATTGGTTGCGCTCACAAAACCTTAATTTCACATCAGTTCCATTTATACCTTTTCTGCGATATCTAAGTCTCGCTTTCATAAAAGTAGACACCAAAATACCGTTATCCGGATTGTAAGCGTAATTATAAAGATAACCGGAGACATAATATCCCTGGTCGAGAGCCAAAAAGGGCACCCGTGACGATGTTGTTGTACAAAAACATATATTTTAGTCGACCCAGCGTGCGGACAGGAAGCGAGTCCTCGCAGCGTACGCGGGCGAAGCGGCGGCGGCGGCGGCGGCGGCGTATTACACGCAATGAAACAATGAAAATAACTTATGACCCTATCGTTCCAAACATGTAGCGCGGGAGGTATTGGAATAACTTGATGTGAATCGCACACAATGTAATGGTCGCTAGTCATCGTCTGAGTGATTTAGGCTTCAATATGTCCTTTTACTAAATATATCAATTTTCTGTTACATAAAATCGTTAATTTAAAATATTTATTTCATTCACATTATTCATAACACATTTGTTCGTAGAAGTTGTACTACCCCTTTCCTTTAATAAAAACTGTACAAGTATCGATATATTTAATGTTAATTTAAGAACAGTTTTCAATAAATAAATTTAGGGAATTTTTGTTATTTACTGTTCTGTTAAATATTTTTTTTTTTAATATAGGTTTCATAACCGGTAGTTAGTAGTAGCGATTAGCGTTAGAGATTATTTAAGTTTACTATTACTAAGTTTAATTTTATGTCAAAGAGTTACGCTTTTTTTTGTTTTCTTCGCAAATGTTTTTAGCAATCTACTTAGGCCACCAAAAATAGCCCATCAAAACACATTTTCAGAAACAAGGGGCTGTGCTGCCCCAAACAATATAAAACCTCCCTCTATAAGCAAGGACTAATTGCGTAAAAACGATATCTGTTTCATCCCCCTAACGCCCTCAAGTTCCTATGTTACATATTTGATATTGTATTTGTATTTAATGATTACCACAACACATTAAATGAGAAAAATTAATCCGCGGCATTTACGGTGAAGGATTATAGTCAGATTTTTAAAATAACCAGAAAACTATTTTGATGAGGAAACTTTACACATCAGATATTTTCATTTTGCAGAAATGCAATATTTGTAATAATGCCTAGGCTCATAAATGTTAATATAGTATGAATCTAATATTAAGAATATTTTTAGTAAATACGAGTATCTGAAATCGAATTGTTGACCGAAATGTATACTTATAACCGTAGTTTTTTAAGTCTCGTGGTTATTTGCACAGGATACGTGTTTATAGGTTCAATCCAAAACCTAAGGATATTCCTATCGCGTCTACAAGGTCTCATTTAATGCACCTCGGGCTTGCTGAAAATAGGGTCCTATGCATCTAATACAATATCTTTAAAATATGTTTACATTGATGAAAAAATATTAACACTTTTAGATTTTGTAATAAGTTACATACAGTGCTAATAAAGGGAATATCTTGGAGCTGCACCGAATCCCTTCGAGAATGTGGTGTATTGGGCTCAAATCATGACAGTAGTTGCATGGCATTAGCCATCCATGTCAGGTTCCATATAAAAAGAGTATTACGAGCGGAGAGATGAAACACAGTTTTTTTTTTTTCAAATCGATTGCCTAATTATTACATATAAATGTATGTCTTGTTTCAATGTTAAGCAGTAAATGTTGACTAGAGTACGATGTAAGCAGACGAAAGTTTTCATTTTCATTCAACAACTATCGTCAACATTGGTTCTCCCAGCGGGCGGCCAAAGACAATACATCTTTTGTTTATATTTATTTCAATTTTTATTTTTTTAATTTTGCTTGCGTTTTTTTTTTGTTTTGTTACAATTAATGTTGCTCTTTATAAAAATCTGATATTGGTGTTTTTGATCTGTTTTCTTCAAACTACTATTGTGGAATCCACTATATATTCCGAAAAATTAAATAAGTGTTCAGCGAAAGCTGATTTTTGATTAAAGCATGGATTCTATCTATTTACTTATGAATGTAAATAGGAAAATAAACAGATTACATAGTAAAACACATCGGTATCTAGAACAAAAACAATATTTTCTCCATTTTAATAATTCAAAAAAACACTTTTTTATCAAAGGTAAACAACAAATCTATATCAAAAAACTGTGAATAAGTATGTATGTGTATAAGGTAGCGTGTGAATGTGTGTGTGTGGTTTTTTGAGATGTGTAAAAATGTGAATAATGACCGGGTGCTGCGGATGTTTCTATTAACCGTTAATTAAAATTCCATACTAATGATTTAAACGCAAAAGTACGAAAAAATATTATAACTCAGTTTGCCTGTTGCGTTTTCACGCCTTAACAGTTGAACCAGTAATGATGAATTTCGGTAAAGAGATAGCCTGTTCCTCGGAGAAGGACATAGGAACCTTTTGTGGTAAAAATTAAACTAGAAGGGGGTGAAATAAGGGATCAAAATTGTATGAAGAATATATATAATATCCTTATTTCAGCCCGACATCAGTGCAAAACGATATTGACCCGAGCGGAGCCGGGTACCAGCTAGTAATATATAATTTTCATAAAAAAAATACGCTCAATGAATGTAACACGTCCCGTACATAGAAATGTGATGCTAGAATATTCCGCTGGCACTGTATCATAATACCCTGCATCATCTCGCCACTCGCGACTCTAAGACAAGATTAAATTATAGATATTAACCCGGCCCACCTACACGGCTCAGCGATCTAACGATCCGGCGAGAGAGATTGGTTAACTTGTGAAGTTAACTTGTGTTGATGACACCTCTGTTAAATATGGCGGAAACATTCACCCTGTTACTAATAAACGCCGATCATTGTCTGAATAGTTATACAATGTGTTGTCCTTTGCATTGATATGCAGTTTCGAAACCGACAGAAAGGGATAAAACATTGTATAACTGTTCAGGCGATGATCTGGGTTTATTAGTAACACGGTGAATGTTTCCGCCATATTTAACAAAAGTACACACGTATTTTATACTAGCTGCCGTACCCGGCTCCGCTCGGGTCAATGTCGTTTTGGATTGATTCCGATCTGAATTATTTCATGGCATTATTAAATGATAAACATCGACATATTCCCATTAAGAGTTTCGTAAACATTTGGCGAGCACTGTTACATAGATATTGATACAAAACCAACAAAGTTTCCTCAATCACCTTCCTTTTATGAGGAATACGAACCATAGCCACCTTCAACATTGAAAACGTTAACCCATCCGAAATCTGACTGCGCCCAGAGTTGCTATATGTTGATAAAATACGCAAATAAATCGAACGAGTGGTGGTGATGTCCCGTGTATTTACATATACGTGTATAAAGTTTCATCGAATTCGGATGATAGGTTTAAGAGTTATGGAGGAACATACATACATACATACAGAACTGATTTCTAAAAATCTTAGTATCATACATAAAGTCTACAAACGAAGTATCTTAGAAAACAAAGCAACTTACTCCATGAACACCCCTTACAGATTTATTATTAGTATAGATAGATCATGCTCGGACCGAACTCGCACGCTGGGGAGTAAACTGAGACGAACCTTCACTGTCAGGCGTCATCAGCTCAGGCGGCTCGTAGCCTAGTGGGGCAGGGACTTGACTAGCATACCAGAGGTCTGGGTTCAAATTCTCTTCCCGGTCATGCACCACTTTCTTTCTTTTTCTGAGTTGGATAAGTTCGTTTCGTCACGAATGAGAGTTGCTCCATGGTTCGGAATCCATGTGAAACTGTGGGTCTCCTTCCCCTACTAGGTAGTAGGATTTAATCCCGCCCGGGTTGGTACCATCGCATGGGATGAAAATATGGTCGAAGCGGCAATGAAAAATTTGGCATTAGCCATCCATGTCACATTAAAAAGCGGGCGGGAATACCAGAATACATAATTTTTTTATGCAACCTGACATAGATGGCTAATACCACACAACTACCTTTATGATATTAGCCCAATACACCACATTCCAAATACACTGCATAGAAATTGATGGAAAACACGGACAATTTTCATTGCCGCTTCGACCATCGTTTATCCAATGCGATGGTACCAACCCGGGCGGGATTAACCCTACCACCTAGTAAGTAAGGAAGGGGACCTACAGTTTAACGTGGAATCCGAACCACGGCCAGCCTCTCTCAACGGTCGAATGGTCACCCATCCAAGACCAGACCGGACCCAGCGTTGCTTAACTTCGGAGAGCGATCGCCGAAGTGTCGCGCCACTGGGCCACTAAGGCTGACAAAAGGCTGAGGCTGTTACGATCATAGACCTAGCAGTACATCCTATTTCTATGGTTACGATTATTGTTGTTGTTTGAGTCGGCGTCTGCCGGGTCCACGCTGGGCCAGTCAAGAGAGCCTTGGCTACCTTGCTGACACCGACTCAGAACCTCCTTTTTAGGGTTTCGTACCCAAAGGGTGAAAACGGAACCCTATTACTAAGCCTCCGCTGTCCGTCCGTCCGTCCGTCCGTCCGTCCGTCCGTCCGTCACAGGGCTGTATCTCATAAACCGTAACAGGTTGGAAGCTGAAATTTTTACAGATTATGTATTTATTTTGCCGCTATAACAACAAATAGGAAAATTATAAAATAATAAAATTTAAAGATGGCGCCATACAAAGAACCGGTTATTTTCGTGGTAAATCTTGTACGATGGTACGGAACCCTTCGTGAGCGAGTCCGACTTGCACTTGGCCGGTTTTTGAAGTCGGTTAAAAATGTGTCAGCAGCGACGTGGCAGAGCACGGGCGCGTCGGCCTACGGCGGCTCCTGTGACACTGCAATCAATTTGTACCGAGCTCTGGCGCGTAACGCATAGAGCGGCGCGGTACCGCTAACTGGCTCGCCGGGCCCGCATTCTGTGCTCCGGATCTGTTGCATTTTCTGATAGAAATGACGACGATGGTGTTGGAAGAACACATTTAAATAATGGTGAAATATTCGCCAACCACTAGAGTTCTGTGTTAAACGTGAGATCAATGGTCAATAGTAACCTAAGAGTCATTACCACCCATACAGCCCCAAGGCCAGTTTAGGAGGTATTGTCGCCAGATATTCCTGGCGATTAATAATTATTGTTAAAAAGGTCTATTTCATAAATAGAGCTAATTTTAGTCTGTCACTCGCGACACCTTGAAACAAAAAGGACTATTTTTCTTCACGAGTATTTTTTCTTTATTTTATTATTTTTAGGTTCTTTATTAATTACATAAACATTGAAGTCAAGAGATCCAGGTGTTTCATTACAATCACCAGAGCTCCGCCCCCAAGTTTAAAGGTTATTTCACCACATTGGTGGAGGCGCCGGGTATTGTTTGGTCAAATCTAAAATTATTAAATAACGATATCAGTTAAATAATTTTATCTTTATTTAAACGTTACTTTAATTCTATTCTAATTCATCTTAATGGTTATTTTAATTTAACTAAATAATTTTAATAATTTAAAACATAACTTTAATTATATTTTTGTTCAAATAACTTTTCTTAAGTTAATATTAGTTTAGGTAGGTAATCGGTCCTACTGACCGCTGTATTAGTAAATTAGGTAAGTCACAACCCTAAGGATGAAAACTTACTA
Organism: Incurvaria masculella; assembly: GCA_946894095.1. Taxonomy (NCBI): domain Eukaryota; kingdom Metazoa; phylum Arthropoda; class Insecta; order Lepidoptera; family Incurvariidae; genus Incurvaria; species Incurvaria masculella. The sequence continues at coordinate 618,725 of OX335641.1, forward strand.
AACAGCGTTTGTTTATAACATGGTGCCGCACCACCATAATGCGAGGTGGCAGAAAAGTTTATTGTAACTATACCACGACACTTGGTCGTTTGAGCTAACCGTTAGCATAATTTTCTGCTACCGGGATAGGCAGAGTTTGTGTCGTAGAATGATACGCCTCCGTCCCGATTTCTGAGCGGTTTTGGAGGGTCGTAAAGCTTTCGGATCTTACTATCCAAGAGTTTTAGATGTGAGATGAAGGTTCCCCGACCTCATTTAGCATCGAGGTGTAAGTTAGCCGCTCTATTTTTTCTCTTGACATTGTAGGTAGGCTAAATCCCTTGGGGAAATTATTAATCGCCAGGAATATCTGGCGACATTCTTCCATTAGTCCGGTGATGAATAATTTCCCCAAGGGATTTAGCCTACCTACAATGTCAAGAGAAAAAATAGAGCGGCTAACTTACACCTCGATGCTAAATGAGGTCGGGGAACCTTCATCTCACATCTAAAACTCTTGGATAGTAAGATCCGAAAGCTTTACGACCCTCCAAAACCGCTCAGAAATCGGGACGGAGGCGTATCATTCTACGACACAAACTCTGCCTATCCCGGTAGCAGAAAATTATGCTAACGGTTAGCTCAAACGACCAAGTGTCGTGGTATAGTTACAATAAACTTTTCTGCCACCTCGCATTATGGTGGTGCGGCACCATGTTATAAACAAACGCTGTTTAGTAAGTTTTCATCCTTAGGGTTGTGACTTACCTAATTTACTAATACAGCGGTCAGTAGGACCGATTACCTACCTAAACTAATATTAACTTAAGAAAAGTTATTTGAACAAAAATATAATTAAAGTTATGTTTTAAATTATTAAAATTATTTAGTTAAATTAAAATAACCATTAAGATGAATTAGAATAGAATTAAAGTAACGTTTAAATAAAGATAAAATTATTTAACTGATATCGTTATTTAATAATTTTAGATTTGACCAAACAATAACCGAGCGCGGAGCTATATCAGGTTTATAACAAATCTTATTGTCTAAATTTACCTTTCTCAAACAAGCATCAACCTTCCGTACACGCTCGCATTCACACCGTGGTCACGCTACAATCTAAAAGCTTGTAGGCTATGCACGACGCGCGAAAGTTTGATGAAAGGAACACGTAGTATCATTTACATTTACAAAAAAATATTCAAATATTTGTACGAAACATATTATAATAGAAAGATAACAATAAGAGGACACAATCTACGGTCACACTTCTCTTTCTCCTTCTTATTCATCGGTGTTCATTCATCCGCTTGGGTTCCTATACCTAATCAAAGGAGTAAAACATCCTACCAGACTCGCGGGTCCGCTTCGAAGCTACTAGTATACCGACGATCCGAGTCGGTCGCCAACTCAGACCGGTCGGCGAACTGGTGAAGGATCCGCAACAGCTTTCACGGGATATTATTTCACCACATTGGTGATCAGGCGCCGGAACGTATCCGCCTGGATAGCTCGCAGAAAGCGAGTACTGGAAAAAGATCGTCAGGGGACGGATAGAACCCCCTGCAGAAGAAGTTCCTTTCAGCTTTTTCAGGTACCCAGAAGAAACAGGTCCTCCGTTCAAGTTATCAGTTACTAGACAAGGTAAACGAATAGTAACTTGGTAAGTAAAGGAGACCCTTCGTTTCGGTACAGTGAGTAAACCCATATTTATTTATAATGGCTTTTTCATTCGCCGGTTCAAACACGGACGATGTTGATGACTTCATTATTAACTATAATTCAGTGGTAGTGTTTAACGGTTGGAATGACGAAGAAAAAAAAGTGGGATTGTTCTTCTACTTATCGGGAGCAGCCGCATATTTCTACGACGAGGTACGAGATTTGCCTTACCTCGAAATCCTACAGAAACTGAAGGATGAATTTCCAGCTACGATCGATTATACCGATCTTTTTGTCACGTCAGTACAACAAGGCGAATCGGCAACGGAATATCTTTACATGATGCGGAAATATGCCAGAAAAGCTGGCATCTTACAGGAAGGAACGATAGTGAAGCGCATAAGGAGTGGGTTACTACCTCACCTGCGAGACCGATTGCTGGGAAGCAGCATCACCACGTACACCACTCTTAAAGCCGCCCTGTCCGAATTTGAGAATCACTTGCATCACAGGACAGCAGTGCCGTATAACCTGCCAATTCCGCCTTTTGTAAATGATTTTAGAGATCCAGTGCAACAAATGGTCGCTGCTGACGCAACACTTATGATGACACCTACTGGAATAAACCAGAGACCCAAGGAGACGACGGACCCCGCCGAACCTACAGAGATGCCATCCGCAGACAAGGGAAACCTTTGTACAGTTTCGTCGTTGGAACAACAGGACCAAAGAGGTTTGAGTCATTTACTACTTGACTCCGATGATGACAGGGCGCCCTCAAATCCTAAACTTGGAACGTGTACGGAAGAAACCGGACACCTCAATTCGTTGGACGCTCCGCCGATCTCCATCGTAGATGACCAGCATAAAACAACCTCCTACGCTACCGAAGACCGTGATGAGTTCAACCGATTGTCATCCAGACGGAAGAAAAGCCTCATCATAGGTTTTGAGAGGCTGATGTGTAAAGTGTGGGCCGGCTTAACATTGTGTGGTGCCATGGTTTGTGATATCCTGGGTTATGGAGCAGTATTTTCTGAAAGTTCAGAAAAACTGGTGCTTATATCCTATAGGTTGCGAAAAGTGCTAATGACTTTAAAACGTAACACAGATTTTTGCAGTTTTATGCACGTGAAACGTGTAGGTCATCGAGTGTCTCGTGGTGGGTTTCATCCTGTTAGGAGAAAAGTTTAGAACATTGTATTGTTGATCGGAGATTATAATAAATACCTACGATATATTGTTAACAGGACAATGACCTTATCTAGTTATTTTCGTAAATGTTTTTATACTTTTTCCACTAACGCGTTCGTATTAACTACGCCTTACGAAGCCCTTTACTAAGAAATAAGAAACAATTATAGTCCATTATTTATTATATGAAACGGAATCCATGGGAGGTTCTCTCGTGCGTTCTGATGCGCGTTCTTGTCTTTTATTTCCTTCAGCGTTTACAGTTCATATTGTAGTCCAAAATAATAAAAGTCCGAGTTAACTCCTAAGTCCCAAAGCTTTAATGAGTGATCACGACAGGGACCTGAACTCTTTTAGAGGTAACAGACCCCAACGGTGATGACTGCGAGGTGGCGGCATTTCGAAGAAGACAATAAGCGACTGATTAATTTAATAAGCTTTCAATTTTGTACTGAAAGGAGTGAAACCTAGGAGTGTCATTTCGGCGTGCGGGACAGAATCCATGTGTCTTGTTTTCATATTATCAATCCCACTTGTGTTATTATGATAGCTTAGAAATACCTATCCCTTATTTTAATCCCGATGGTGCGTGTTCGATCGTTTAGTTGACCAATGTTTGTTTACATTGAACAGTCAGACATGAACTATCAAATATGCGTGTCTTATTTGACAGACAAGTTATCTTTTTTTTTTTACCACCGCCAATTTTCTTATAAAACACATTGTCAACTGTTCATTGATTAGATATAGGTTGGACTACATAATTTGTCTGACTAATAGCCATAAAATAAAAAAATAAAATCTTGACATGTTATCATCTTGACAGCTCTTTGTTTGTAAATAGTGCAGTCTATGGCCACCTCCTAACCACTTCTTCTTTGTTTTCATGTGATCCTGAAATAATATCCCGTGAAAGCTGTTGCGGATCCTTCACCAGTTCGCCGACCGGTCTGAGTTGGCGACCGACTCGGATCGTCGGTATACTAGTAGCTTCGAAGCGGACCCGCGAGTCTGGTAGGATGTTTTACTCCTTTGATTAGGTATAGGAACCCAAGCGGATGAATGAACACCGATGAATAAGAAGGAGAAAGAGAAGTGTGACCGTAGATTGTGTCCTCTTATTGTTATCTTTCTATTATAATATGTTTCGTACAAATATTTGAATATTTTTTTAATAATTATTGTTAAAAAGGTCTATTTCATAAATAGAGCTAATTTTAGTCTGTCACTCGCGACACCTTGAAACAAAAAGGACTATTTTTCTTCACGAGTATTTTTTCTTTAATTTATTATTTTTAGGTTCTTTATTAATTACATAAACATTGAAGTCAAGAGATCCAGGTGTTTCATTACAATCACCAGAGCTCCGCCCCCAAGTTTAAAGGTTATTTCACCACAGTATCGTTTGACGTACAAGAACTAATCAATTGTCGATCTTATTTGGGTGCATGTATTATAGTTAGTCTTTTAAGTTCCTGTAAACTGTTCTATCTGCATATGTTTGTGGAAATAAATAAATATAGAAGTGGTTGCTCCGTGCTAGCTTTTTTTGGGTTCCGTACCCAAAGGGTGAAAACGGAACCCTATTACTAAGCCTCCGCTGTCCGTCCGTCCGTCCGACCGTCCGTCCGTCCATCCGCCCGTCCGTCCGTCTGTCCGTCTGTCACAGGGCTGTATCTCATGAACCGTAATAGGTAGGCAGCTGAAATGTTCACAGAGTGTGTATTATTTTTGCCGCTATAACAACAAATAGGTAACATTAAAGAATAATATGAATTAAAGGGGGTCCCCATACAAAAAACGTGTTTTTTTGTGTTAAATCTTGTTCGATGGTACGGAACCCTTCGTGTGCGAGCCCGACTCGTACTTGGCCGGTTTTTTTAAGGAACTGGACATGGTTGGCTAATACCATCACGATATTAGCCCATCACACCGCATTCTTGAAGAAATTAGGTGCCTTCCCTTTATCAGCACGGCTACATTGAACTGGATTGATAGCACGGACAATAATTCATTGCCGCTTGAAATAATAATACATTTATGAAATTCCGATTATATCAAGCCGATACGGAACTATACACAAACTACGTGATCCTCTGTAACGTGCATAATATTTATATTATTCGATTAGCATGATTTTTTTACTGTACATAAATGCTGCATTCATAAAAAAGAAATTTTAAGGAAACGTTATTGAGCAAGCTGCATTTTTGCAAATAAAAAAAAATGCGTGATAGGCTGTGACCTGCAAAATATATATATTTTTTTAAATAAAACAGCATTCTTACTTTGCCTCTATATCTTCTTGCGTCGTTCTTTATTCGCCCAAGGTATGGACCTGTCGGCAAGTACCTCTGTTGATATCTCCAAAGTCGATAGCTCTTCGATAGTTCTTTTTCTCGGTTCTTGTGGCCGAGGTTTCGTCGCCACAGATGTCGTCAGCTCATTCTGCACATTGATGGGAGCACAGAACGCGGACGCAACAAGTTTTCTGCCTACCCAAAGCCACTCATACAATCTTCGCAGTCGCTCGCGTGTGACAGTGGTCTGTCAAACGTGCGCCCAGCCGCACGCACGCGCTCGCCTTGAAAATGAACTGCACGGGGAAAAATAACTGTGGTAAGCCAACATGAGACAATAGTTTAAGCACCCACAGAACACTCAAATCAGTTGGCTCTTCAATAGTCCACACATCGGCCTCGATGTGCTCAGTTTCGTGAGATATTTGGGTGTTCCGAGAACCTTTGGTACCGCGGCATAGCTACCCATTCCAGTTAATAATAGAAATATATCTTGAATGTTGCTAAGATAGCGATTACCAGAATAGTGCCTCGTGTCGGTCACAAAACAGAGCTCGTCTCATACATGTTGCATCGCGCGGCGGGCGGTTGCGACCGATTCGACCAATGTAAGTAATGAAGTGAGGAGCGCACGGTGTCGCGATACCAAGAGATTGGCAGCTGGCCAATCTCTCAGTATCGTAAGCGTGTCTGGCGCATGAAGCATGCGCACCATGTCCATGTATGGATGTAACAACGAAATCGAGACCTTATTTTAGGTTAGGTTAGGTTAGGTTTAAATTTTTTTTTATTTAATTTCCTTTACGAACTAAATCCTACTAGGTAAAACAACTGTTGCTACCACCACATCTAATGATATGTAAAGAAAAAAAAACTTTTAATGTGCCTGCTTATCCCATACCTACCTGTCATGATAGCACACCAAACGGCAACTAGGTGCCATGCCAGAATCCTCGATACATAGCACGGCTACATTGAACTAGATAGAAACACCATTGACCACCGTTTATTAAAGGCCCTGGTACCCACAAACCCTACAAAACTAGTAATAGGTCCCCTACTACTTTATGTTAAATCCAAATCACAAAAGAACTTAGTCTTTCCCAATCGAATTTAAAAAAATTGACTTCTCGGAGATCTCGATGGTCGTTCAGGAAAAAACAATGTTTTAATAAGTAAGAGATATATATACGTAATCGTCAGCACAATAAAAAGGAAACATCAAAAAAAAAGTAATAAACTGGTAAAGCTGCAGTTGGGCACATCCCACGGGTATATGCAGCCGTGCGAGGCGAGTCAATCGGTTTCCTAAGATAGCGTAAATGTAGACGATAAACTAGTTAAGTTAGCACGTTTTATTTTAGGTCTTAAACCAGGTGACGGCATCCATGCTTGCCCTGCTCTTTAATTTTCTCAGTTCTCTAATGTATTTGTGTTTATTTTTACAGTTATTCATGAACACTTCTAGTTAAATGCTTTCTTCAGCTACGAGGAGTGGTGCAGTGCACTTATTATAATTTATAATTTTAAACATGTGTCCCGATAAATTAATTTTTTGATTGCTACTAAGATTATCGAAGTACAAGCAGACCTTTCAAGTCTTCACTTAAATTAAATCGATAAAATAAGTATACAAACAAAATTCGCTTGTCGTCCATCTTAAATGCAGTTTTACACCGGTATACGGCTGCGGTGTTCGCTCATCGTTACCCACACGGTAATGAGTTGAGAAGCGGACTTGTAAGACATTGTAGGCAGTTTTTATACAGCATTCAGTGGTACACAGCTAACACGGAACCCTAATACGGAACAGGGATACGCAGTATCGACACAATGTGTCTTTCTGCAAACTATATATTCTCTTCCCCAATATGTAGCTATTGCGGTTCACGATATACAACCCTGTGATAGACGGACGGACGGACAGCGGAGGCATAGTAATAGGGTTCCGTTGGCAACCCTTATATTAGCAATTTAGGGGAGGAGTCATGTATTATTTCCATGAGGAGAAGTTTTAAATATATCAAATTATAAAAGTAATAAATAAACGAATGTGGTGCGTTGAGTCTATGTCAAGACAGTGGACGTGGTATTGAGCGGCTCGTAGCCTAGTGGCGCGGGGACTGGCTTAGCGTACCAGAGGCCCGGGTTCAATACCAACTTGCACCACTGTCTTTCTCTTTCAGAGTTCGATAAGTGCATTTCGTCACGAATGCGAGCTGCTCCATGGTTCGGAATCCATGTAAAACTGTAGGTCCCCTTCCCCTACTAGGTGGTAGGGTTTAAGCCCGCCCGGGTTGGTACCATCGCATTGGATGAAAAGATGGTCGAAGCGGCAATGAAAAATTGTCCGTGTTTTCCATCCAGTTCAATGTAGCCGTGCTCATAAAGGGAAGGTCCTGGCATGGCACCTAATTCCATCGGGAATGTGGTGTATTGGGCTAATATCATAACGGTAGTTGTGTGGTATTAGCCATCCATGTCAGGTCGCATAATATATATACACAGTATGTTGTATAAGTATGTTATGTGCGCAGGAGAAGACAAAACTAAACAAAATCACCAACTGCCGCTCAGGCCCGTGAGACCACCGGCACAGTAGCGCAGGTCACGGCTGCCCGCTGACCCCGGTTCGAGTCCCGACGACATAAATATTGCATCCATCGTGCAGTATTTGCGCTCCTCTTCGCTCAATAGGGACGGCAAAATGCATGAGTAAATAAAATGTAATCAAACTGTGTTCCCTTCAAAGGGAATGAGATATTATTTAACAGGAGATTATCCTCCAACTTACAACTTAAATAGAACTCGATTATTTTACGGGTTTTTATATAATATTTCACAAACAAGTTTTGGTATAAAATATGATTGGTTTTCATGTTCGGAAAATGTGTTTAAATGTGGTTTATTGGCGTAGTAATCACTCACCCAATACACTTTTAATCAATAAATATATGAAAGTTAAATCAACAATCCAACTACATTAATAAAAAGTCGGAAAAATTGGTTTTTAAAAATGTATGTAACGATATACACACATGTTATTATATTTTGGATGGTAAATATTTTTTTTATGGCACGCATGATCATTTAAGAAACAGTTGTGGAACTGGTTGTGGGGTGGCATGGCATGAATGTCGTGACAATTGGCCAGGACAATTTTACGCCCCGCTTAAAAGACCCAATAACTAATCCCAGAAGTTTGCATTACGATGGATGTATGTAATTGTTTATAATTGATTAAACATTATTTATCAAGCAAGAGAATAACAATTCAAAACATAAAGTACAGTGCAATCACAACATACTGGGTACGCAAAGGCGGGCGTATCCCTCCAAGAGATTAATCCCAGCCAACCTTTGGGTGTTTGAGATGTTTAATGGGGATATATTCGTATAGGTAAAGTGTCGGTAGGTTTGATATGACTGAGTATAAATTTATATTGTTAACTAGATGAGGTACCCGGCTCCGCTTGGACCAATATCTCGAAACAATTCAAAATAAAAATGATTCCAATCGGTTGAGCCGTTCTCGAGTTTTAGCGATACTGACGCAGGCAATATATTTTTAAATATAGAGATTGCATGTTCGGTATGTAGGATGATGTAATTCCTGTGTTTACTGGAATATATTTATTTACGCAATACATTGTTTCGCAGGCGCTTCTACAGTCGAACAAAGAGTTTAGGATACACATCCGGTTGAATGAAAAGATGAACAGTCGAAATACTTTGACTTTTGGAAACAATTATAGTGTTCAACCATAGTTGAGGATGTCTACTAGCTAGTAGCTACTGAGTAAACAAAACCCTAACAAAATTGAATCAGAGTTGTATTTAAACACCGTTCATTTTTACGTTTAACCGGAAGTGTATCCTTTAACCTTTGGTTGACTGTACGGTCGAAATTACCGTGGAAGAAAGATTTCTTCGCCTGGCTCCCTCTATCCGATTGTTTATGTACATTTGTAACTGGATATGGATTACTAATACCACACCTATTGTCAAGGTTTTAGTTCAACACACCATATAGGAACAAGCTGCCATATCAGGCATTGCATCCGTATTGTAGGGCTACGTTGAACTCGATGGAAAACACTGAAAATCACTTTGACCATCGTTGAATCGTTTTTTTTTGTTCTGGAAATAAATGTTATTACAAACACAGAATACAAAAAAATCGAAAACAAAACGAATCCATTAAAATTTCCAAATATAAAAAAGAACATATAAAGTCAAAGTCATTTGACATCTTAGATAGAAAAAAAATAAACAATTATAATAATAAGTAAGTAATGTCTGGGAATCAATGCAGTGGGACAACTGGGGCAGTATTCATTATAAGTGCGAGATCCCACACAGCACTGCCGGAACCCATAAAGCACTATGAATACTTTTCAGTTCGGATCTTGTAACTCACAAACAGAAGCATGTTAGAAAACACGAAGAAAATACTTAATATCTTCAAATTCACCGACATAAAGATATGGCAGGTATTGGCCAACATTCCCATAGACGTCAATCAATTAGCTCGAAATGGTTTGACAGGTTGTAAATGAAGCCTTAATTATCGTAGAGGCGTCTTCATGGGACGTGTTGTGACGTGTTATCGAGGTCGGCTGAGACGTCTGAACACGCCCACCACTTAGCTCGCGAGGAAAAACTCGCGCATGCGCTATGAAAGGGCCTCTAGGAAATTGAAACTCTATGCTTAATGTTTAAAGTTGACTATTTATTGAAAAGAAGCCTGCCAATTTTTTAAAATGATTATCAGTGGACTTAGGCCTAGAATAATGATTTGATCTTTCCATAGGTTTAAAATGATCATTAAACATTGAGAACTCATCAAGAAATAGTAGTAATCACATTTCAACCTGGGTTTCTAAGCATGGTGTAAAAAACCGGCCAAGTGCGAGTCGTACTCACACACGAAGGGTTCCGTACCATCGTACAAGAAACACAAAAACTCAAGTTTTTTGTATGGGACCCTCCTTAAATTTTTATATTTTTTCTATTTTACCTATTTGTTGTTATAACGGCAAAATAAATACACACTCTGTGAAAATTTCAGCTGCCTACCTATTACGGTTCGGTATGCGATACAGCCCTGTGACAGACGGACGGACGGACGGACATCGGAGGCTTAGTAATAGGGTTCCGTTTTTACCCTTTGGGTACGGAACCCTAAATAGCACCTGGCCGGCCGTGAAGCATCCCCTGGGAAGTTCGGAAGCCCAAAAGTAATGAAAATGGTGAATGAAATGGGTATCTAACCCAAGCCTTTTGGTCGAAAAGCGCATCCTAAGCCACTGTAGGCCATGAACGCTGCATGTACCTTCTGCATTTAAAGTCAGTTTATTTTATTAAGGCGTGGAGTAGGGTACACCATCTGTCATATTACGTCCGCGGCCAAGGATATAGGTCCAGGGATAATGCGAGCGGAGCTACGTACGTATGTAGCTACATAATCCAAGGTATCTAATGCTTGGCGTGGGCACCAGAGGTATGTGTGGGCTGATGGAATAATCCTGTAAATCGTATTTAGTTCAAATCAACTTAACAGCTCACATTCATGAGGAAATGCACTAATCCAACTCAGAAAGAGAAATTGTGGCGCATAAGTGGGACGGGAATTGAACCCGCATGCTTAAGAAGCTACCCCAGTAACAAATAAATAACCTGAGCAAATATTCTATAAATAATTCTAAAGTTTTATTTACTTAAACATCGCAAAGACAGATTCCTTTTGACAGATTTGAATAATAATTTAATAGATTGAAAACAATACATCATCGCCTTGGTCTCCAGTACTGGCACAATATGGCAACACGAGGGTTCAGCTGCCCACACTGACGTATAGTGACACCGTGAGCATAGTTTGCACAGATTATTTCATCGCCCAACGAAGTGCTGTGTTACTACCCGCATCTGTAGCTGAACCTACCAACAGCTACAATCTCCGCCGCCGACGACCTTTAATTGACTTCTGACTGGCGTTGGCACTCAGTAGATAACTTACTGTGTTTTTATTTCGAGGTGCAGTCGTGTTAGCCACGTTGCTCCAGTCACAATAAACTGATTAAGTTATACCCGCAATTAACACTTGATTGTAGATCATTCCAGTACCTATCGACACGGAGACACTCCAAGCTAGATCCATAAGAGGATTTGGTTTTTTTTATCATTTCATTAAGGTGAGCACAATTTCGAAAAGCTAAAACTTAAATATCAAACAGAACTTAAATAAAGACTATCCAGGCAAGTAAAAAAAATCCTGCAACGAAGTCGACGGCGGGATCGTTCCCATGACACTCGCAGCATTACCTCTTTGCACGGCGAGACTGAGACGCTGTAAGAGGTAAGCAGAGGCACACTTGTCACCGGATGACTCACGCAACCGCTAAAATTTCGAAAATATATTTTTCTTTTGGCATAAAAAAATCCATGTAACTTTCCGGCCCATAAAAGATCTCGATACTTCATTTCATGTCGACCCATTGCCACGTGAAATGACAAACACACTTTCACAATTATACATTTCTAAGGATTCACAGTATTATTGCAAATACAAGTGTCTAATAATAAGCAAATAAATATCACCACGGGTGCCATTTCTGTATTCCGAGTACCAAATACGAACCGTATCACGGTGAGATCAAAGGCAGTTAACACACCATCTACCTCGTTGTGCTGGTGTTGTGATGCTTGCGACAGAATGTTTGCGTTCAACCCTTATTTCTGATCCTAGCAGAAAATAATATTACTTCAAACACAAAACACGTACTTTGTGCATGTAAATTATTTTCTAGATTACTTGCAAAGTATCGAATACAATTTTTCTTCCTACCTTACAAAGTAACACGTGAAAACATTGATTGTTCTTAAATATTTCCCATATTTGTATGTAAGCGTATAACTTTTGATAGAAGCTTCGGGCGACCTTCGAGCAGGAGCGTACTTTCAGCAACGCATAAGCCAGGCGATACAGCGGGGAAACGCTGCCTCCGTTATGGGGACAATGCCATCTGTCCCCATGGAAGAATATTTTAATTTGTGATAATGATTTTAATTTTTAGTTTCTTAATATTTTATCAAATAAACCTTCATTCTTCCCTTAAAAAGCGTATAATATGAAACTTTATACTATCTCGCAAGCTAGCAGACCGACTCACCACGGCCTCGTACTGAATTTTCAAAGGAGTTCGGTCAGGTGCTATTCATTTATATTCAGTTCATTTCCATGCCAGAATCTTACCTTAAGTTGACGTAGGATTCATTTAATAAGAAAAAACGGTACACTTTTCACTGCTACTTCGATCTCTTTCATTATGGTACTAAACCCCGGGTACGACCAAGCCTACCATCTAATAAGAAAGAAACGGGGCCTACAGCTTTACGTGGAATCCTAAACACGAACAGTCTGAGTAATCGCACCGACCTATCCGGAACCGAGTTTTCATTATAGGCGTGTAATGTAAGAAAGGTCCTGGCATGGCACGTACTTCCCATGCGCTGTGTTCGGATAGTTGTGTAGCAGGTGTGGTATAGGTCCAGTTACATAAACAAAGCCGCACCAAAAGTTGCGCCACCTTGATTATCGAACGGCAAGATCGAGGCTGTAGAGACAGTCGTTACCCTTAAGGTGGCCCAACCCGGCGGGCCTAACTCATTCGCGGGCACGGTACAAAACCGTGCTGTTGCGCTCTAGGACCTTCTCTGTTTCAAAGAATAAGACAGGCTCCGTGATGAGGAATATGCAACATGTCCACAAAAAAGACAATGTGCATAGTGTATGATTTGGTAAGATTTACGAAAATTTTAATTTCAAAACGACTCTTAGCTAAAAGTAAACCACGACCGCTGTAGTAAAAAATCGAACAAAAACCAAATCGATTATAAATCTTGATTAAATAAGCTATGTCTGAATACTAATGTTTTTAAGATGTTCTTATTTTATCATTGAGTAATCCACCTTCAAAGTTATTGTTTAAAACGCGCGAAAAATGCGAACTTTCGGACCTTATAACTTAGAAACCAAACACAATTTTACAATGCCAATGGTCATCAGACATCTAGTTTGATCAAATAAAGCTATTTTGAGCAACATTTTGGATCTCTGACAAGAAATATGGGCGTGATCTTCTTTCCCCTTTTGTATGGGGAGATGAGCGGGATGGGCCACCTTAAAAAGAATATTCTAAATTAGAACCTTGATTTAAATTTACCTTTATTTTTGTGTTCCTTCCCTGAGTACGCAAAGCTGCTAAAAGGAACAGAACTTCCTAAGAAAGGACGGTTGGAGTATATTTAGAGAAATCCGCAGAAACGCAAGGCAACGAAGACATAAAACAAGTTCCCGATGACGTCTCCGCAATAACAAAATCAAAACAAAGCGGGAACAATAAATTGCAAAGTTAAAGAGGTGCGATAATTGATGTACAAATTGTACAACTGAAGAAATAAGCGGCTTGTAATGCAGTTAAGGGGCATTCATACTCCGTGCGAATTCAATCGAAAAAAAGGACGAAGTGCCACTACGGTCAGCACTATCTTTCTAATAAATGACCAGATATAAATAAGGTCTAGGAATTATAAAGGGTAGCAAGTTTTTTAATACAACCTGTTTTATTGATTTGATAAGGTTGTTAACCTCCGTTTTGAAAAGCCTGGTGATTAGGCCTAAATCTATGATACCATTCATAACAATGATGTGCCGGTACGTGCGTTCATGTATGGAGACTTGGGTGTGGTAGAAGTTTATCTGCTAACTCACGAAACGTTTTATTCAATCCGGTGGCATACGGCCGGCGACAATAACTTTCCTTTTTATAACGAGCTGAGGTACCCGGCTTCGCTCGGGCCAATCTCGTTTTGAGCATTCAGCCGAGCGAAGCCTAAATTTTGGCTATTACAAACATCTGCCATTTAAATTTTTGTGCAATTTATCGTCTGATAATTCAGTTTTATACTAATGTATTTGTAGTTCGATATTTTTGGCCATAATGGCTCCCACATAAAAGGTAGGTATACTGTTTTTTTTTTTTTTTTAATAAACTATCTTGCCATACATTATCTTAGTGTAACTCTAATAGTTTATGCAGCGCACGCCGAGGTAAGTCTCAGGTGGCAAGATTATGTTCGACGTACTTGACACTTATAGTCACAGTTTATCTAATTTACACAATATTTTAATAATTTATAGCCTATGCGTTATTCTGATATATAAGCTATATTACTGTCAAGTTTCATCAAAATCCATTCAGTAGTTTTTACGTGAAAGAGCAACAAACACCCATCCATACTTTCACTATCCGAAAAAACATAATAATTTGCAGACATTAAGCAAAAGTGTTGTGGCGCCAGCCTTAATATTTTTACGTTTCGAATTACCAGGACGTCATAATTTGCTTGTAGTCATCGCAAATAATTACATTTTCAAACAACCGACGGCGATTTGTTGCCGTTTCAGTCGTACATTACGAGAGGAATGTGTTGCGATCGGGGGAACGGCATAACGTATAATATGCAGATCGTATAATGTCATATTTTAACAAAATTTTAAAACCATGCACAACGTATAATCGGCAGAACGTATAATCTTATACGTAGTGCATGAAGAAGTCCAAAAAATTAAATTACTTATTTCTCCATGCATAACGTATAATAGTCACAACGTATAATGTTATGATCTTTATTTAACAAAAAAAGAAAACCATGCATATCATATAATGCAAAAATATTTCATACGATAAGCGCCCTTATTTATATAGATTTAAAGATTATACTCGCACGCGACTTTTCGACCGTCTCAATTTTGTGAGCGCGATATTATTCTGTCAGAGTATTGTGCGAATAGCCCATAGTGGTATGAATGAAACCATAAGTGAAAGAGTTCCTTATTAAGCATTGTAACAAGACCGAAATTGCTGCGACGATTTTATTCAATGTTGCATAATTATTGACACGTTTTGAATGCCCTTCATTTGACAGCCGAAACAAAGCAACCATCAAAGAATATAAAGAACTTAGCGGTTGTTGTTTACATCTTGAGATTGTTTGTCAAGTGCATTATTTAGAAAACGTCGGAAATATCCCTGTTAGCAATCCTTTTTTCTTTATCAGTCATGAGTGAACGGTTAAACTTGAATACGCGTCCTATCACCGGACTAACCATAAAAAATGCGATAGTATACGGACATAATCCGCGTATTAAAGGTAGGCTGCCCACTCTGAACGCTGCTGTTTCACAGCATTTTCAAGGGTATGCTGTGCTCCTCTACAATTATTTTCCTCAGGGCTTCAGGTTTAACTAAAAGCGATAACATCTCCAAAGCAAAAAGGTATGAGTTTTATTTATTATAAATACCTATAGTTACGTTCTTATCGTAGCTTCAGATTGAGTGTGAAACATTGAAACTTATTGATCTCAAACCCGGAAATCATTTTAGCATTGCTGTATTTCAAACCTCAGGTGATCTCAAGTGCCTAGCAGTTTGACTACATACCCACTCACTGGTCTGAACACCAACTGCTAGGCATTTGAAAACCTACTTTCTAGTTCATTGTTACCAAAGACTTGATTTAATTTAATAACTGCCCGGAATATAAAACAGTTTTACGTGTAGATTGGTACTTAAAATACAAATAAAAACTCCGTCCCACTCATCACGCAGGAGCGGGAACAAATAAAATAATGGTACTGTGTGGGTTCCGCCACATAAAAATAATACCGTGGACCCGCATTTATGCTGACGGTATTCATCGTTCATGGTTCAGATCCCACATTAAACTCTATATTAAATGTTTTTCTTTACGCTTACTTTCTCCATACTTAAAGTCAAATGTGTTGGTTTCATAGCCATTTAAAAATATTGCCTTGAATAGTCTTATTTATAGAAGACGCATTCTCTGTAAATGAAACATAACCTAACAGTTTCATGTCAGGCCCGCATTTCAGTTTTCATCATTCAAAATTCCGAAATGAACTAATCACCCTCTCACTGTCCATCCAGTTAGTCGCTAGGAAGGTGATTACTAGGAAACCCTATTTAATGTAAAGTTAAATATGAGCACAGCAATTTTTATTTCCATATCGGCCAGCTCAAGGAAAACTGATATTTAGCTAGTGTTTGGGCTGCCTGCTTGGTAAGCACGAAGGTAGCAAAGAGCAATAAATTGTATTTTGGCTAATGACAGTTCTGTGCACCTTCCTGGTTCGATTTCGCTTACCAAAAAATCGGTTCACAACGAATCTTTTCTGCTAAACCCATGCTCAAGCTTGGAATCCAACATCAAATTGCTTACAAATGTAGAACTTTGTGTATATGTTGTAAGGCAATGTGTATACTCCTGCCAGGAATTCTATACAATATCTAGTTAATGAAATAAATAAAGAACGTTTGGACCATCCCTCCATTAACACCCATACTTTACCTAGGTATTGTGCAAAAAGCCTAGGGATTGTATAGAATACCTATGGAACCACCGCCAATGCATGCAATATGGTGTCAGGCAACAACCTCAGACTCCCTTAGATGTTATAAATTAGTAAAGTATCTAACCTAACTTAAAACAAAAATGCTAGCTATCTACCTATAAATTCGTTTTGTTTAGGTAACTACCAACGCGTTCACTGCCCCGCCCCGCAAGTTATTACCTTCCTTGCCCTCATCTAATATACACATTTCCTGGCGTGCATTTGGTATTGTATATCATGCCTAGGTAATGTGTTATTTCAAACATTACCTGAATGTTTTAGGCATTGTATATAATGCTTAGGTATTCTATAAAATACCAGATACACATTGTCGGTAACATATATTTTGGTTTTTTCTTTCTTTGCCTGATAACAGCTATTAGAAGTTTTGGTAATTGTGCAACGTCAGTGACGTTAACCATTTCTCTTTATCCTTTCTGATATTTGGGCTGTGCACCATCAGAACCGAGTGTGACCGCATTGTCTGAACAATGCCATAATAATAATAATAATGTTCTTAACCTTTTTGTAGTCATGGACCCCTTGCGGAATTAAAAAATTGTTACGAACCCCTTCCAACTCACTCAAAGGTAAAGAAAACAAGGCATTTTGAAAAAAAAAATGTTTTATTTATTAACATTGAAAAAGGAAATATACGTAAAAAAAATTTTGATCACACCAGTATTTATTTTCATCATATGAAACATGCACCCTCAGCTCAGATGCCACAGACCTCCAGCAGTGATGCCACGGACCCCCAAGGGATCCATGGACCCCAGGTTAAGAACTGCATTAAACCATGAAAAGCACTCCATAGCGCCTGAGCATGGGTTAAAGGCCTAGGCTGTGCACCTGGATTAATTGGATTAATATTCTAGTTTAATAGAAATGTGATTTTTGGTACAAACTAATTCATTCAAGGTGTTTTTGTGGTGAGGTCTATCCCGCTCAGATTAATACTTACTGAATTAGGTATCTAATGAAGGATAATGGAGCCATCCATGCACTGTATTAACATTAACTTATTCTATGGTATTAACATGAGTATTAATATGGTTGTTACAGATTCTACCAAAAAAGTTGGGATGCCAGCATTCACGAAACACTTGTCTCCATGATTTGACGAACTAAATTAGTTATGAGAGTGGTTAAATGTACTTAGGTATACCTAATAATACACCATGTAAAAAGGACGAGGCCGTGATTTACTCCTAACTGAGCATTCGAATTACATAAGAATGAGCGGCTCGTAGCCTAGTGGCGCGGGACTTGCCTAGCAAACCAAAGGTCTGGGTTCAAATCCTAGCATGCCCCACTTTCTTTCTCATTCTGAGTTGGATAAATGCATTTCGTCACGAATTCGAGCTGTTCCATGGTTCGGAACCCGTGTAAAACTGTAAGTCCCCTTCCCCTACTAGGTGGTTGGGTTTAAGCCCGCCCGGCTTGGTACCATCGCATTTGATGAAAAGATGATTGAAGCGGCAATGAAAAATTTACTGTGTTCTCCAACCAGTCCAATGTAGCCGTGCTCTTAAAGGGAAGGTCCTGGCATGGCACCTAATTCCTTGGGGAATGTGGTATATTGGGCCAATATCATAACGGTAGTTTTGTGGTATTAGCCATCCATGTCAGGTTAAAAAAAAAATGTAACACATGTACAAAGGAAAATCTGAGTAACTTGACGTACGGTTTAATCCCTCCGCTGTTCCTTCTCCTTTCTATACTTTCCTGGACATTTTTTCAGTGAAAATAACCATTTTAAAATATGTTCGAATGCAAACCTCTAGCAGCTCTGAAAGGTTTGCAGCCAACTATAAACAGGTTGTAAAAAGCATGTGTTTATTGCAATAAACATTGTAAGCATTGAAATAAAACAATGATATTTTGCTTTTATTATTTATTATCGATGCACTGAAATATATATATGTACTAATGATATAATAAATCTAAAGAGTTTATTTTTTAAATGCGCTATTCTTGGAAATACCAATCTGATTAGAAGAAAAATGCAACGCATTAATCGGGGGTCAGGGTAACATTGAACCAGGCTCCGCAAGGGTGATTGAACAAAACTGATCCGAGCGAGCCCGAAACCTCGAATTGTTATAAATAAGAGTGGTTTAAAAGCAGTTTGTTCCATAGAGTTAGCGGCCTTTATACCGTGGTAGCACAAATTCAATTACAAAAAAAAAATACACAGCTCATCCACTTCAAAATATTACTTAAGGTCCACTAAAACTATCCCCGATACCCAGCTATTTCTTAAGAACGGAGAACTAGTACAATGAGCCACTTTAATTTTGTTGCATTTCCAGGTTTCAACTAGAAGAAACATGATACTATTTAAATTTCTACTTTTCAACCACATTGAAGTCATTAGTGCTGGAAAATTATTATGTATACTACATTAGAGATATCAGATTAATCCTACTAATATTATCAATTACAGCAAACACACCTTGTTTGCTGGTTTGTCACTCTTTAGAGTAGCAATGTATCATAGGAACAGTGATTTTTTGTAAAGATTGTTGATAGGCTGAATAGTGACATAGGCTTAATACTTTTCATAATAAAAACTTTTCTATATGGTCCCGCCGGAGCCGGTTATTGCTATGGTGTACAATCATTACATCACATCGAAACATGTAAATATTACATTACAATGCAGGGTTTATGCTTGCCATTTGGCAACAATTTAACTAGTGGATAAACACACCAATCCATAAATATGATGGATTAATATGAAAAATAACTAATATGAATAATAAAAACAACAATATTTCAATGTTAAGCTCTTAGCAGATCCATATTTTGTTCTATCCATCCAGCAATCTTCAAAAGTTGGTCGAGTATCAATAAGCAGCCGTAACAAATATCTTTCGTGTTGGAGCAGCCTCGGTGCGGAAGAGTTCGCGTTGGCCTTCAGTGAAGCTCGCGCGCCGACACTTTACTGGAGGACGTCCGCCGTCACGAGAGCTCACAGTCCCTAGTACTGTAATGATAGGACTAGGGACCTAGGACTGTAATGTGATGTTTTAGAGCGCAGCGCCTGCCTGGCATCTCCGCCGCCAGGTCAGCGATCACCTAAGCTTGTTACCTGCCGAGAAGCTCGGGCAACAAGGGTTAGCATAGCACGACCATATGATCCAGAATAGCTGCATCGTCGTCTCCGATCCACAAAAGACCAACAACAACAAACAAATTATTTGTGTAAAAAAACATGAAAAAGAGCTGTGAGCTGTCAGTTCAGACGGCTGTCATTATCTTGGTTTTTTATGTAACTTTTATCCATACGGAAAGGCAAAACCTCTCGCTATACAGCCTTTTCATTCGTAATATGAAGTGTAGGTACATGTTTTCTATTGGATCTTGTATGTAACTAAATATGGATTCAAATATGTTCTTCATTCTAGCGGAATTAGTTCTCCTACGTTGTCTGTCGCGTCACAGAATAACCAATGATTACATGTGTCCGGAACTGTGGCTGCGTTCGGGCAAAGTGCTCCGACCCATTCTGTGCAAGGAGCAATAAATAGCGTTTTTGCTAACAGAATGACAGCATATCTACTCAGGAAAGCGAAAATTAGAATAATTAGAACGAGACAATACTAGGGTGAATAATGGCTGTCATTTCATAACTTCGAAAGCGTTGTGACTCACCGAGGACTCACAGGTGAACATCTCATGACTACAGTTCCCAGTTCCATGTACCTACCTCCTCAGCCGTTTTCGCTGACCAAGAACGGTTCAGAAACGCTCGGAATCACTCCTTTTTACTCACTTAAACTACGATTCCACAGCTCAAAATGTACAAAAAATTCGTAAAACTGACAGTTTGTATTCTAATTGCAATCGCAGCTGCAAGTTGCAAAATTTCCGTGCTTGCACTGCGGGCTGGCTTGCGGGATCACTGACTTTCAGAATGACGTCACCGTGCTATTCCCAACTCATGCGCACGTTCAAAATTACGTGCAATTTCAACTGCTTGTATTTACAAAATCACTGTGTATAACCAAACTAAATAAAAAATAATGTTTCCTTATAATTATGCCTTGGGTTTACAACGCGATTCAAATAAGAATGGGACGGAGCTCGTGACTAACTTCACTCGAATTCGCGAGGGAAAGTACGCGGCAACACCGCGGTAAAGTACTGAAGTTTGTGAAGTGAAGTGAGGGCTTTAGCAGTTTGACATTGAAAATGGTGGTGATATTTTCCTATTCTTATTTGAATCGCATTGTACAAAGGTTTTAAACAATAATCACAAACTTGTGTTCTTCTCTATTAGAACACAAACACCATATTCAGAGTGGGCGGACAAACTTTAATACGCGGATTACGTCCGGTCTAAGTCGCAATTTGGATGGTTGGTTTTTTGGATTTTTTTACAGATTACTCTATATACGACTGAAAGTCTATGGACTAGTCATTAATACACACCCTGCATTCCGAATTGCGTACATTGCAAATACCGCAGAGAAAGCGAATACAATGAATATTTGGTGTTCCGAATTGCACGTTATCAAATCGGAACGAATTTGAGCAGACATATCTGTCAGAGCTACCTCATAATGCCTTGTAAGTCTCGAGAGTGGTTATTTCAGGCCTAGAATTGTCTAACTGGACTAATAAACGGCGAAAGGCCATCGTTATTTCAGAATACAAGTGCATACTATCAGATAAACACGCTTAATGACAGCTCGATGACAACCATTTGACAGCGTACGCGGTGCACATTCTCTAAACCGTGAACACTTTGTACGATCTGTGTGCGGTCTATAGTCACGTCCCTAATGTCAAAATGACGTTCACGGGAGTGAATATATAAGCAATTCGGAACGGTCGGATACGCGTACATTGTGAATTCTCCGCAATGTACGCATTTCGGAACGCAGTGCCAGTTTCCCGAAAATGTGTACAGTTTCTTTAAGTCTGTGGTAAATGAGAACCCCGTACCACCCCTTATAGTCTGTGCCCGTACAAGGAGATGGCGTCAGATGGCGTCCATCTTTGTGAATTGATTTCGGTTGTTCTTATTATAATGAAAATAAGTAGAAGTTTGTGTTTTGTGTCGCATTTTGTCAGCAGAGGTTTGCTAGCTTGCCTAGTGCGAGCGTTAATTCAGTTCAGTCCGGAGAATATAGTGTTTGTTCGTGCTGCGCATGGGGATTGTGAGAAAATGTCGACCAAAGGCGCTGAAGATACATAGGCCGAATACCGCGCGAGGATCGCGCCAGGACGCCCCGCCTGAAGACCGGTCAGCGGAAACAGGCACGCCACGTGCCCAAAACGAACCCGACCGTAGAATGCTACTGGATGGACCCGTACTTGCATGGTTAATACCACACATCATTTTATCGTCATTATTTAGACTACAACCTACATGAACTAGGTATCATGCCAGTTCATTCCTTTTATGACAGGGCTACATTGAACTGTATGGAAAACAGACATATTTCCTTTAATGTGATGGTATCATTAACGCGAGCAGGATTTTAGCACCTATGGTCAGTCCGTAAGCATCAGAAAATTTCGCCTCCCATACAAACGTAGTTTACTAATAATTTGAAAATCACTGTTCCAACTTACTTGAAATTTGGTACCTAATATTAGGCTACAAATATCCATGTCTGCATGTCTTTGTTTTTTCGATAAATTTATTCTGGGTCAAACCAGAGAGAAATCAAAACTTGTATGAAAATTTTCTTTTTGCTTTCATTTAATTCAGTTTGCATTTTTCAAAAAAACAAAAGCATGCAGACACAGATATTTGTTACCTGATATTGGATATTAAATATAAATTTAATTGGAATAGCGGTTTCCAAATGATTAGTAAACTACGTTTGTATGGGGAGCATAGCTTACCGGCCGTTCTTAAGAAATAAGAAGTTAAGTGTGGAATCTGAACCACAAACAACTTATTCCTTTGCCGCTTCTTATGATGATATTTTCAACCTGTCGGAACCCAAATGTCACGTTTTGTGACCTTAGAAAAATAATCTTAAACTATGTAGATTCACTTAACATATGTTTAGGTAAATGACCTGAGCCGGTAGTCTCAGTTGTCACCTAAATTGGCGTTTACGCCAAACCGATCGACTGGCGCTTTCAAATGTATGGAGAAAATGAAAAGCGCGCGCGTGCAGTGGGCGTTAAGCGAACTAACATTTGCGAGTCTGAGTTGGATTTGACAGCTTACTCAACGTTGCCGTAAATACGTCGCCGTTGCCGTTTACGTAGACTCCGTGTTTTCGTACAAATTGGAAGTCTGAGTTTGACTTTGACAGCTTGAATTAGTAAAACACAGAATATCTTGTATAAACTAACTTTGGAGTTACGTAAACGCCAATTTTGGTGAGAACTGAGACTACCGGCTCTGAAACCTGATATCTTAAGGTTATTGAAAGGTTGGTTTTAACTGAAATTGGGTCGGTGAATACAAATTTGTTCAAAATCACGCATTGATACATCTTGGTAGTTTTTGAACAAAAAAATATGTGGGTCGTTCTTCGGTATTTCAGTTCAGATAAGATTTTTTTTTCGCAATTTTTTTTTTAATTTAAGTGTTGATATCAATTACATGTGTTCTTAACAACAAAATGTGTATGTTTCAAAACCGGGCCAGATAGTTTGCATATTTTGCACATTTTATGGATGCCAGAGGAAAATAGTGCGCAGAGGAGTGACAAAGTGACAGAGTAGTGACAATTTGGCCAGAGGAGTGACTTTGGTCTTTAATAATAGTTTAAAATAGTTAAATTTGACAACATATTGTTTTAAAAAACTGTGTGTGTGTTTTACTAGCAGTGAAATTATCAATTTTCCGAAACTAAATTACAATTTTTGTTAGTTAAAATAAATAAAAAACCGGCCAAGTGCGAGTTGGACTCGCACACGAAGGGTTCCGTACCATCGCACAAGATTTACAAAATAAAACACGTTTTTTGTATGGGGCCCCCCTTTAATTATAATTATTTTATAATGTTACCTATTTGTTGTTATAGCGGCAAAATACATACATAACCTGTGAACATTTCAGCTTCCTACCTGTTGCGGTTCATGAGATACAGCCCTGTGACAGACGGACGGACAGACGGACGGACGGACAGCGGAGGCTTAGCAATAGGGTTCCGTTTTCACCCTTTGGGTACGGAACCCTAAAAATGACAATTTCTGTCATGGAACCAAAACAATACGACAAATTCTAGCATAAAACAAAATTATAATAACAATTTATGTTATGAAACTAAATCAAAATGACAAATTCTGGCAAGACACTAATCACAATCAGGAACACAAGTGGTATATTATCATTTCTGTGTTAAAATTACATTCATTGCTCGAAAATATCAACCGATTTCTTAAACTTTAGAAACACTCTCTCGCCGCTGACTACTAGACTAGGTTGAGGGAGTTTTTGAAGTAAATCTTCTATTGGTACTAATCCCTTGTCTTCGTCATTTACTTTGAACACAGTTGCATTAGCATCGCATACTTTAAGGAATTGGATAAGTATTTCTCCGTCGTCATCTTCACTTCCACAGCACATACCCACATACCGATATTCCGATTTCTTTTGTTTGAATTTGACCAAGACATAATCGCCATCTTTGTATGTAAATTTAGAAGGGCCTGGAACATCTCTGTCTGAATCAGAATAGACATCAGCCACGCTCAGACGACCGCCATGATCAAGTGGATACATCATTTTTCCAAGGTTGTAATGCGAACAATTCTCAGAACAGAAACAGCTTAAACTTTTCATTGTGATTCTATTTGGCATCAGTGTAGTGCCTTGCACTTGATGAACTTTTAAGGTACCGGAAAATGGTTTTATACATGATTTCTTGCCTTCAATGAGTGCCGCTGTTAGTTGAATATCGTTATCGGTAATTATGAACGTTTTTATGCCGTCGCAGTTGTTCTCAATTGCTTTAGCAAAATCAGTGATGGACGAAATATCTTTACCAGTTGCGACTAGTTTATCGGCAGTTCTCTTGCACACAGCCCCTACACCGTCAGGGGCTCCCTTGCCATGACCTGCCTCGTGGTAGTTCCAAGTGTAGTAACATATATTTGGACAGATGTTCTGCAACAAACAGGCCAGGAAAAAGAACATGTACTTATTACGATACTGCGTCACGGGACCATCACTTAAGAAATGTACATTTTCAATAGTGAACGGCAGCGAGTGCAGCACAGGTTGTAGGTGAGCCATTATCGCTGAAACATTGTGGTTTAGATTCGTTGATATGGTGCAGAAGCAATCTGTGGATTCTTTTGTGTACACCACGACCGTGTGCAGGCTTAGTTGCGTCCGAGACGATTTTTTTGTTTTAGGATCTTCAATTTCTTCGACAGCAGCAATCCATTTTTTGTGTTTGATTAAGGTTGAATTATCAAACTCTTTGCATGTCAGGGTATGGCGATTACAATCTGTACAATTTCTTGACAAACATTGCTCGTTGTATCGGTCACAACATAGGTTTACGAGCAGCATCTGGTGATTACTTGTGGACAAAATGTTTGCTTGGCTTAAACTTTGTAGCGTTAGGTCCATGTTTCATGGATAGTGCAAAGGCACGTGTCACACTCGTTGACATGTGGTTCCACTATCCAAAATGGTCGCAATTTACAAAAAAGTGAGTAGCTGATTTTCTTTACTTTTGAAACAAGGAACTTTTTATGTAAATTTTTCATGTTGTCCAGTAGCAGTCTCTTCTGTTTTCTTTCTTTCTTTCTAGTTATACAATCTCTTTTACCGGGACACAATCTGCTGTTACAGTCTTCTTCTAGAAAATTAACAACTTGTTGTTTTGTTTCTTCACTGGTTTTATCAATTCTTCTCTTTCGGCTTAGGTCCAACAAGCTCTCTCTACCGGGTCGCATAGCTTTAATGTTCATATTATCAAAAACATTGAATTTTTTTGTTATTTTGCCACTCACAACTCTTCTAAACAACTTGTTTTCCTTGTCAGATTTTACACTTTTCAAGTTTTCTTTCAATTGCTCTTTAAGAACCTCCCCAAAAAGTAACCTTTTTTTTACTTGATTCGCATCCATCTTTTCGACCATTTTGTAACTTGTATTCGGTGTAAGATTTTCTTTAATTTTTTTAAACCTAAACATTTTTTTCTTATAACATCTAACTTCCTTTTTCAGTCTTTCTATTTCTTCTTGTTGTTTTAATATTAAGCGGTTTCTAGTTCTACGTTGTCTTTCGGATCGCTTTCTGGCTGCCTCAATTCTGTTATCTACTGGCTGTAGTGGCGGCATTTCTTCATCAGAGCAAGGTGGTGTAGCAGGAGCAACAGATGGATTTTGGAGATCAATACGAGCCCTTCGCTTTCTAGTTTTTTCGGCCCATACCTTTCTTATCGCACGTTGTTCTCTGGGGGTCATATTTTTTATTGATTTAGCCGTTCGCTTTTTCTTCTTATTTAGGTAGCACTTCCTTTCCTTTTCCTGTAATTGAGCATGCTTAACAGGATCATTTTTAGGCGCTGATACTGCAATCGTTCAGCTATTCTCTTCTTTTCTAACCTTTCTTCACGAGTTTGTTTTTTTTTTGTTTTCGCCATATTCCTTGTCTATCGTTTTACCTATAACAAAATGTTAATAGTAATAAAATGTATGCATACACAAAATAAAAACGAGTCACATTATTATAGTTGTCCCTCCCCTGGCGAAATTGTCTCTCCTCTGGCACAAACAAAGCCACAGGAGAGACGCCAGAGGAGTGACAGATTTACACAAATCACGAAATATCACCAAACATACTACTCAAATCGTTTTAGCAATTAGTTTATGTAAATAAAGCATCCAAATGTCTTGATAGGTTATCACTGTAAAAGCGACATTTTTGTATTGATTTATTTATGCTTACCAGAAGAAAGACCACCTTCACCAAGACATAACCTCACTTCTAAGCAACATGCGGCTGACTGAGATTTACACTGTCAAACAGAACACATTTCGTAGTCTGCTGCTAACTTCACGACAAGCCAGTATTGCTAACCTGTCAAAAGCTATCGTTTTCAACGTTTTTGCGGGAGTTTTTAAATTCGGAAAAATGCCAGAGGAAGAGACGTGTAACCAAAGGACGCTTATAAAAACGAAAAAAAATCGACTAAAATGTTATTTTTCGTGTATTATTGTTTAGAAAATCAATAAGGGAATTAATAACAGTTAAAAATAATTAGGCTTAGACAGGAACAAGTTGAACGTTTTGAATTTACTGAACTTTTTCTCAAGCAATCTGATGAAAAGACGAGCCAGAGTAGTGACATAATCGTGACTTTATTTTTTTTCGGAAATAAATTTTATGATTTTTCAAGTGTATGTGTAGGTTAAACAATACATAGATATCTACTTATATAATTTTTTTGGACATTCTAATATTTAAAACACAAACGATATGATTGAATACTCTCTGAAATCAAATACCGTAGAACGACCCATGTAAGCTTATTTTTCTACACAGGCAGTAATATTTACACTTATTTTTCATGATACGGAAGCACCCACATTCTTTTATTTAACATGCATTATTATCAAAGCTTTTCCAGCAACTACGGCAACAAGAGTAACATCGTCCATCACCAACAAATTGCTCCACTAATGGTCAATGGTTGCCGATAACATGGGTTGCCGGAAATTGCTGGATATTGTCGTGACGTCTAAATCACCATACATACCTTGAAGTGGAGCAATCTTGCAGGGTTCCTTTAGGAAAGAATTTAGCCTTCATTTCCTTAGTTGTTAATAAATGTAAAGGTAAAAATAAATCCGTTTAGCATAACCTTATTGCATTTTCGAAGCTTACAGATTTTTTTAACCTAAAAATTATTTAATCATCATTTTGTCGTTAACAGTGAAGGAAAACATCCTGAGGAAATTCACCTGACCCTACATATACTAATTAGAACTGTTTCTGTTTTTAGCCATTCAGCTCACTCAAAATAACAGCAGGGTGAAATCTAACTTTTGTGATTACCGATATGTTATCAAGGTAAATGTACATTTTGATACTTACTAAATTCTGTTTTATCAAATATTCTAAGCCCTATTTTCAGAAAATATGCACATAAAGTATAAATTGCAAGTAATGCATATTTTATGGAGTTTTGGAACATATTGTGACACAAGAAGCGTGCCCAATATACTCAAATTGAAAATTCAATAAAATTTCAAAATTAAATTGATGGTTAGGAGGATAATGAGATGATCGAGGTCCATACAATGGCTCGTCATAATTCCTTAGTCAAATTAATAAATATTTTTCTGAAATTTTGCACATTAAAAAAAAACCAACTGAGAGCTACGTCTCTACATTTTGATTTTTTTGATAACTAAACTCTTATATATATATGTATAGGCTCTTAAACATTTTTATACAAATCTTTAGAAGCTTATGTAATGGATTTAAGATAAGTTATCAAAAGAAACAAAACCTACAGACGTAACTCTCAATTGATTTATTGAATGTGCAATATTACGAAAAAAAAATCTTAATTTAACTGACAAAAGAGGTACAAGCCATTGTATGGAACTCAATCACCTCATTGTCCTCTTAATGCCTTTTGTACTGCCTACTGTCATATTTACTAGAACTAGGATTAATCCATAACACCATATTCGAAAGAAACTTAGGTGGTATGCAAGGATTTCTCCTTTATTGTATTGTTTTGGTGTGACAACTTTAAGTTGGACTCTAACCAATAGTTTCAGTGCAACATGACCCACACCCTCCACTCCAAAAATTTAAATGAGTTATCCTTGGGGTAGCCTAGCCAAGACTGTATGGTAAGAAGACAAGTAGAAAAATATAGAATTATAGGTTTTTTTGCCATTATGTATTTACAATAATTATTTATGTTGTTCGTGGAGTGAAAGTAAAATAGGTTTCTTATGGAATCTGTTTCATGGCCTCCTGGTTGTAGAACTGCCATCGCTGAGAGGTAACCAGCGCGGTTCGGAGGCGCTGCCGGTGCAGTTACCCGCTCAGGATGCATGATGATCGATGATGACGGTAAACCGTTTGACCGCTGCTGCGTATGGGTTCTTGCTCCACGTTTTTACAGGTTAGTACCAAATTGTACAGAGATGTTGGGCCGGGTTATGGCTGATGAAAAAGTGAGCAAGGCAAAACCACCGTACTATAAAAAAAAAAAATCTTGTTGTTAGACGCTCCACAATCACAGTGGATCAGCATCTGTTACAAGGAGTAAGGAGTTTAAATAGCATTGGCCCAGGGGCAAAGAACACTGGCAGTTAAAAAAACAGCCTTTGTGTCTTTGTGAAACCGGATGAAAGAAGGATATTTTATGTATCATTAACAGGGTTAAATGGAGGTTTGAAATGGAATACTGACATCAGGATGGCTGTATTGGGAGACGCTGGGTTGGGTGCTGGTATGTGAACCTGAAATGAATTTCTGAACTCCTGTACATTTACCACTCAACCAACTCACACACTCTTTGACCATTCGATATGCTTAGTGACTATTGGATATTTAGTCAATTTGTAATAGAGGTATTCATCTCCAGCTGGCAGCAGTATCAGTCATTAATATAGTGTTAATTGCATAATTTCAGATTTATCTTTACAACGTTTTATAGTACACAATTCTGCTCATAGATATACGACAACGCAAACACGGACATTATTGTCTAATTAAGGATGTCTGCATATGTTGGGAAATCTGATTTTGATATTTTTTAAACAAAGTCAAGTTTTGTGGAACTTCTGCTTGTATGTTTGATTGCATTATAACTTAGGACTTCCAGCTGGAGTTCGGGGACAGTTTTCATTCAGCTTACTGAAAATCGAGAGGAAAACACATTTTTACTGGACATGGATGCCTACTACCACCCACCATCATATTAGCCCTGGACTGCCTTCTTGACGCCATTATTTTTCTTTATTAGTAGGCTACATTGAACTTGATGGAAAACACGGACGATTTGTCATTGAAGTTTCGACCATCTTTACATCCAAAGCGATGGTACCAACCCGGGCCTAGTAGGGGCTAGGGTAGTACTCGGAAAATGAGAGACTCTTGTAATGCTATTGAAAAATACAATTTCTTTTTTTGGCAATTCTTTCGGCACCTTTGCAGTTATAAGGTCAAAACCTGGGGCTTTATGCGGATCTATTTGATGGATGACTCAACAGTTTCTTTGTTGTGGCTACGGTTATTAGAATACCTTCATCTAGGTTTTGCTCCGAATTGCGCTCAAACGCTGAATGTGGATACAGTTGGACTGAATTGCGCTGACAATGCTCTGAAACGCAGTATTGTATAACATTTAAAATATATTAAATTTTATAATATTATGTAATAGGTATGACATGACGATGACATCATCGTTCAAGTGCGGTGCTCATGGCTAGGCCGTGAGCGCCGTCAGCGGCAGCCATAGATCGCATGCCAAATTTGACTTTGACACTGCAACAAGAGGACACAGAATATAAAATAAACCACGTCACCCCTTTCGCTCGCCCTTTAGTTACATTAACTGTCTCCATTGACTTTCTACGATTTCACCTGTCTGCCAAATTATATGTCTAGCAACATCTCAAAATCACTTTAATCATCACTTTTGATCATCACAACAAAGTTCGAGTCATCACTTTGGTTTAGTTTGTATATGCCCCGGAAGAGAATGCATCGACTTTTTCTTTTTCTTTGTCACTTCTCGCCCATTGGCCGCCTGCTTGCTGTAGGAGGGCAGTTGCAACTTGTGGATGTTTGAGGTGCTTGGTTGCTTTCCAAAGCGAAGTAATGGTCTTTTGCTGTAGCGGTAAGAGCTTCTATGCTTTGCTGTGTTGCCTTATTTTTAACTTGGCTTAGGAAAACATTCTATCAATCCTTTTCATATGTAATAGTTTATGCGTGACGCGCTTACTGAGGGAGGGGATGACCTCTCTGGCCTGCCTGCAGTCTACCAGAACTTTTCATGCGGTATTGTATTGCATCTTTGTTCTTTCCTGAAACCAGTTTTTAATTTGGCTGAAGGGTAAAGGTACAATGGGTTCTGGACCTGTCGGTACTGTGCTGGGTCCTCTTTTGGCCAGTTCGTCTACCAGTGAACCACTGTGTCCCTATATCCATTGTAGAATTGTTCGGTTGTTTTTTGCAACTTATTCCAGGGCATAATGATTATATTATTACTCCTACACGTTCAGTACAGCCCCTAGTTTACTTTTCTGTTTTTTAGTGCATATAGAACGCACACTCTGTTTTTAATCTGGTAGTCACACATATTTCTGTTTTTTTTAGTTCTGCCACCTTGATAATGCCCATGCATTCTGCCTGGAATATGGAGTTGAGAGCGCCTAGGGTTGTTGAGATGTTGATGTTCACATCCCGGTAGAAGGCACCTGCCCCAGTTCCTTTCTCTGTCATTGATCTATCTGTATAGATTCTAATTTCCTTCACCCCAGATTGGTCAGTGTCTCCTTCAATTAGTTGGATGTCATAGTGTTTCACAAAGATGTGGTTTATAGGAATTCTGTCACTTATTGCTGCGAGCATGGGTTGGTCCTTCAAGGCCTCTTCCATGATCCGTGTATGTGGAGTTCGATAGCTTTGTTTCCACAATCCTGCAGCTCTTAGCTTGAAAGCTGACATGGCTGCTTCCTGCTGTACGTGTAGGTGTAAGGGTTGCAGGTTGAACATGACTCCCAGTGCCTGCGTGGGGGTTGTACGCATGTAGCCTGTCGTGGCTACACATGCGAGGCGTTGGAAACTTTGTAATTTAGCCTTCACGGTGATCAGATCTGTTATTGGCCACAATGCTATTGCTCCATATGCTATAATTGCGCGGATTACAGCAGTATGCAGCAAGCGTGTTATAGGGGGTTTTAGGCCCCAGCTCTTCCCTAGCATTCTCTTGTATTGCCAGAAAGATATCCACACCTTCTATATACAAAATAAACACGTCAAAGTGTTTGTTCTAGTTCAGCTTACCCTCAAGGATTACTCCCAGGTATTTGACTTCAGTTGAGATTTCTAATTTTGTACCAAAGTACCTCGGCAGGTCCATGTCTGCTAACTTTCTCTTGTTCAGAACTAGTTCTGTCTTGTTTGGATTTACTAAGAGTCTGTTCTATCCACACCGGTCTTCCACGATTCTTAGGGCTGATCTCATAATATTACAAAGTAGTTTTTTCTGATTTGCCGCTGATCAAAATCGTGATGTCATCGGCGTGCACCACAGTTGTATAGCCACATTCGTTCAGGCGCTTGAGGTCCCATCCTTGTTAGTTAGTAAGTTAGTTGGGCAAAATATTTTCCGCGCTAAGTCTTCTTCACAGAGAGGCCATTCTGCGTAACAAAAGTGACTATGTGAGCCATCCAAGCTCGTCCCGGAAGCCCAGCATACCCTTTACATTCCCACACGCCT
Organism: Incurvaria masculella; assembly: GCA_946894095.1. Classification (NCBI taxonomy): domain Eukaryota; kingdom Metazoa; phylum Arthropoda; class Insecta; order Lepidoptera; family Incurvariidae; genus Incurvaria; species Incurvaria masculella. The sequence continues at coordinate 650,749 of OX335641.1, forward strand.
CTGTAAGGGATCCCAGTGCTCCCAGAGTCTGCGCCCGTTGGTCGGTCACACTCTTGCACTCCAACAGTACATGGGCGGTTGTTTCCGTTGTCTCCATGCAGCCACGACATAGAGGGCTGTCCGTTACCCCCAGGTTAAGGAGGTGTTTGTTGAGTAAACCATGTCCTGTCATTGTTTCCGCCATTGTGCGTGGATCATTTCTATTCAGATGCAAAAGCTTGTGCGTGAGTCGCTTATTGAGGGATGAGATGACCTCTCTAGCCTTCCTGCAATCTACCAGGTGTTTCCATCCTGTATTGTGAAGCATCTTTCTATCCTCTAGCCAGTTTTTAAATTGACTAAGTTGTATAGGCACGCACTATCGGTTCTGGGCCCGTTAGTACTGTACTGGATCCTCTTTTGGCCATTTCATCTGCAGCGTCATTCCCCACAGAGCCACTGTGTTCTCTTATCCACTGCAGAGTTACATGATTGTTTTTCGCTACTTCGTCTAGGGCGCAATGACATTCTAGAATTAAGCCCGAGATAACTTTGTTGTTTTTCAGTGCGTTTAATCAAATCAAATCAAATCAAATCAAATCCTTTATTTACTTTTTTGGCCATACAGCATAGTAAATAGTATTTAAGATAAATAAATAATTTAAGTATTTCAACATAGAAATAAAATTTTCAAACAGAAAATTTTAAACACATGAAATTAACAGTACATTTAGTATAGATGCGCTATCTGAGATAATTCTAATCTGATAGTCATGCATCTTTCTGGTTTTGATTGCCTCTGCGGCTCGAGTTATTCCCACACATTCTGCCTAAAATATGGTGTTAAAGGCGCCTAGGGTTGTTGAGATGTTAATGTTCGCATCTCGGGAGAAGACACCCGCTCCAGTTCCCGACTTTGTTTTGATCTATAGTTTAGTGCAATTTTATAGAGACCCAGCCATGAGAGCCCCAGCACCCTTCGAGAATGACCGCCAAATTGTCCGCACACAGTCGCGGACAGTTAGACCTCATATCTGAGGGCCCGTACACTATCCGCAACCTGTGGACGCGTTCGGTGACAGATGCCAATGCCACCGCCAATATCATACTCTCGTCGAATGCTGGTTGCACTTCGAGACGTCGGGAAATGCACGTAACACAGGGAGGCCATTGTGCGTAACAAAAGAGACTCTGTGAGCTATCCCAGCTGATCCCAGAAGTGCAGCATACCCTTTAAATTCTCATAGGCCTCTGTTAGGGATCCACACTCCAACAGTACATGGGAGGTTCTTTCCGTTGTGTCTATGCAGCCACCACATAGAGGGCTGTCAGTAACCCCCCAAACTGTCGAGGTGTTTGTTGAGCGAATAATGTTTTATTATCGTTCCCACCATTGTGCGTTGATCATTCCTTTTCAGATGCAATAGCTTGTGCGTGAAGTGCTTATTGAGGGATGGGACGACCTCTGGCCTGCCTGCAGCCTACCAAGCATTTCCATCCGGTAGTATGAAGCATCTTAGTTCTATCCTGTAGCCAGTTTTTGAATTGAATGAGGGGTATAGTCTCTATCGGTTCTGGATCCGTTATACAGTACTGGGTCCTTTTTAGGCCATTTCGTCTGCAGCGTTATTGCCTAAGGAGCCACTGTGTCCTCTTATTTACTGCAGAGTTACATGATTGTTTCTCGCTACTTATTCTAGGGCGCAATAACATTCTAGAATTAGGCCCGAGTTAAATTTGTTATTTAATACAGATGTGCTGTCTGAGATCATTCATATCTGTTTTTTGATTTCCTCTGTAGCTCGAGTTATTCCCACGAATTCTGCCTGAATAGATATTTATGGCTCATACCATACCTGCATTCATGACATAGCCCTCTACACCACATTAAAATTAGGTGGCATGCCAGGACATTTTTATATTGCGCTTGCATTTTTGCATTATTTATACTTAGGCTTCAGTGCAGCATCTCTGGCTACCGTTAATGTTATTACTAAAGATGTATCCGTCTTCTTTCTTCATATCTCATTAACTAAGGACAGACATATCTTAATAAAGTCATTAACGTTAACCAGCGATGGTGCACTCCAGCCTTACTGTGCTGTATGTATATTAACAATACTAATGTGTTGCAATTCACAGGTGGAGGGGACAAGATGGTTCCGGCAATTTCGGAATTATCATGCTGGGTGACGAACCTGTTTTTTTATTCTTTTAAAATTTAGCTAGTTACAAAATCACAGAAAAGAAGAACTGTTTCAAAACTTATCTGGATATTCTACTGGAATACATCACAGGCTGGCTCTACACGATTACAGGTCGACTCATTTTTTTTAATTAATCGAACAGAAATACATTGTGCCACATGTACGTGTTTCTATCCACGCTTATACTTAGCAAGGAACATGTAGCCGTGGTACATTTATTTATACATACTATACAATTATGGGTTTTCTTCACTGTTTTGCGGACTATTGCTGAGCTATCGAGATTGAACTTTCATATTTGAACAATGGAATATTATAGTGGAATCGGTTTCCAGCTACAATATATTCCAAAGATGTTATTCGAGCACAGGCTACATCTTCCTCAGCACTGAACCGCTTGGTTTGTAAACCTGACTACTCTGCCAACAAACATTGTATCCTAATAGAGCACTATATTGAACTGGATGTTCTTTGATCATTGCTACATTAAATTGTATGTTTGGGGATGGATTAGATTGAACTCCCTATTTTACGAGCTGTTAATGGAGTCCCATCTATTTTAACTGTACTATTTGAGTCCATTAATTTTCAGTGTATGTTATTTGAGAATGGCTACATTGAACTGGATTTTATTTGATCACGGCAAAATTAAAATGGGTGTTTTTTTATCATGGGTATGTTGAACTGGATATTATTAATGCACAGCTACATTGAACTAGTTTTCTTTTAAACACGGCTACGTAGAGATGGATGTATTTTGAGCATAGCTGCATTGAGATGGATGTTATTTGAGCACACAGCTTCATTGACATGGATGTTATTTGTTCACAGCTACATTGAACAGGATGTCATTAATGAACAGCTACATTGAACTGATTTTCTTTTAAGCACGGCTACATTGAGATAGATTTTATTTGAGTACGATTACATTGAGATGGATGTTATTTGAGCACACAGCTACATTGAACTGATTTTCTTTAAGGCATGGCTACATTGAGTTAGATTTTATTTGAGTACGATAACATTGAGATGGATGTTATTTGAACTCACAGCTACATTGAACTGGTTTTCTTTTAAGCACGGCTACGTTGAGATGGATTTTATTTGAGTACGATTACATTGAGATGTATGTTATTTGAGCAATTACATTGAGATAGATGTTATTTGAGCACTCAGCTACATTGAACTGATTTTCTTTAAGGCACGGCTACATTGATATAGATTGACTTGAGTACGATTACATTGAGATGGATATTAATTGAGCACACAGCTACATTGAACTGATTTTCCTTAAGGCACGGCTATATCGAGATGGATTCTGATTGAGCACACAGCTACATTGAACTGATTTTTTAAGGCACGGTTACATTGATATGGATTCTATTTGAGTACGATTACATTGAGATGGATTCTAATTGAGCACACAGCTACATTGAACTGATTTTCTTTTAAGCACATCCACATTGAGATGGATTTTATTTGAGTACGATTGCATTGAGATGAATGTTATTTGAGCACACAGCTACATTGAACTGATTTTCTTGAAGGCACGGCTACATTGAGATGGATATTTTTTGAGTACGACTACATTGAGATGGATGTTATTTGAGCTCACAGCTACATTGAACTGATTTTCTTTTAAGCACGGCTTTGTTGAGATGGATTTTATTTGAGTACGATTACATTGAGATGGAGATTAATTGAGCACGCAGCTACATTGAACTGGATTAATTTTAAGCACGGCTACATTGAGATGGATTTTATTTCAGTACGATTACATTGAGATGTATGTTATCTGAGCAATTACATTGAGATAGATGTTATTTGAGCACTCAGCTACATTGAACTGATTTTCTTTAAGGCACGGCTACATTGAGATGGATTTTATTTGAGTACGATTACATTAAGATGGATATTAATTGAGCACGCAGCTACATTGAACTGGATTGATTTTAAGCACGGCTACATTGAGATGGATTTTATTTCAGTACGATTACATTGAGATGTATGTTATTTGAGCAATTACATTGGGATAGATGTTATTGGAGCATTCAGCTACATTGAACTGATTTTCTTTAAGGCACGGCTACAGTGAGATGGATCTTATTTGAGCATACAGCTACATTGAACTGATTTTTTTAAGGCACGGCTACATTGAGATGGATATTATTTTGGTACGATTACATTAAGATGGATGTTAATTGAGCACACAGCTACACATTGAACTGGATTTATTTTAAGCACGGCTACATTGAGATTGATTTTATTTGAGTACGATTACATTGAGATGGATATTAATTGAGCACGCAGCTACATTGAACTGGATTGATTTTAAGCACGGCTACATTGAGATGGATTTTATTTGAGTACGATTACATTGAGATGTATGTTATCTGAGCAATTACATTGAGATAGATGTTATTTGAGCACTTAGCTACATTGAACTGGATTGATTTTAAGCACGGCTACATTGAGATGGATTTTATTTCAGTACGATTACATTGAGATGGATTTTATTGGAGTACGATTACATTGAGATGGATGTTATTCGAGCACACAGCTACATTGAACTGATTTTCTTTAAGGCACGGCTACATGGAGATGGATTTTATTCGAGTACGATTACATTGAGATGGATATTAATTGAGCACGCAGCTACATTGAACTGGATTGATTTTAAGCACGGCTACATTGAGATGGATTTTATTTGAGTACGATTACATTAAGATGGATATTAATTGAGCATGCAGCTACATTGAACTGGATTGATTTTAAGCACGGCTACATTGAGATGGATTTTATTTCAGTACGATTACATTGAGATGTATGTTATTTGAGCAATTACATTGGGATAGATGTAATTTGAGCACTCAGCTACATTGAACTGATTTTCTTTAAGGCACGGCTACATTGAACTGGATTGATTTTAAGCACGGCTACATTGAGATGGATTTTATTTGAGTACGATTACATTAAGATGGATATTAATTGAGCACGCAGCTACATTGAACTGGATTGATTTTAAGCACGGCTACATTGAGATGGATTTTATTTCAGTACGATTACATTGAGATGGATATTAATTGAGCACGCAGCTACATTGAACTGGATTGATTTTAAGCACGGCTACATTGAGATGGATTTTATTTGAGTACGATTACATTGAGATGTATGTTATCTGAGCAATTACATTGAGATAGATGTTATTTGAGCACTTAGCTACATTGAACTGGATTGATTTTAAGCACGGCTACATTGAGATGGATTTTATTTCAGTACGATTACATTGAGATGGATTTTATTGGAGTACGATTACTTTGAGATGGATGTTATTCGAGCACACAGCTACATTGAACTGATTTTCTTTAAGGCACGGCTACATGGAGATGGATTTTATTCGAGTACGATTACATTGAAATGGATATTAATTGAGCACGCAGGTACATTGAACTGGATTGATTTTAAGCACGGCTACATTGAGATGGATTTTATTTGAGTACGATTACATTAAGATGGATATTAATTGAGCATGCAGCTACATTGAACTGGATTGATTTTAAGCACGGCTACATTGAGATGGATTTTATTTCAGTACGATTACATTGAGATGTATGTTATTTGAGCAATTACATTGGGATAGATGTAATTTGAGCACTCAGCTACATTGAACTGATTTTCTTTAAGGCACGGCTACATTGAACTGGATTGATTTTAAGCACGGCTACATTGAGATGGATTTTATTTGAGTACGATTACATTAAGATGGATATTAATTGAGCACGCAGCTACATTGAACTGGATTGATTTTAAGCACGGCTACATTGAGATGGATTTTATTTCAGTACGATTACATTGAGATGTATGTTATTTGAGCAATTACATTAGGATAGATGTTATTGGAGCATTCAGCTACATTGAACTGATTTTCTTTAAGGCACGGCTACAGTGAGATGGATCTTATTTGAGCATACAGCTACATTGAACTGATTTTTTTAAGGCACGGCTACATTGAGATGGATATTATTTTGGTACGATTACATTAAGATGGATGTTAATTGAGCACACAGCTACACATTGAACTGGATTTATTTTAAGCACGGCTACATTGAGATTGATTTTATTTGAGTACGATTACATTGAGATGGATATTAATTGAGCACGCAGCTACATTGAACTGGATTGATTTTAAGCACGGCTACATTGAGATGGATTTTATTTGAGTACGATTACATTGAGATGTATGTTATCTGAGCAATTACATTGAGATAGATGTTATTTGAGCACTCAGCTACATTGAACTGGATTGATTTTAAGCACGGCTACATTGAGATGGATTTTATTTCAGTACGATTACATTGAGATGGATTTTATTGGAGTACGATTACATTGAGATGGATGTTATTCGAGCACACAGCTTGATTGAACTGATTTTCTTTAAAGCACGGCTACATGTAGATGGATTTTATTTGAGTATGATGACATTGAGATGGATAGTAATTGAGCACGCAGCTACATTGAACTGGATTAATTTTAAGCACGGCTACATTGAGATGGATTTTATTTGAGTACGATTACGTTGAGATGGATGTTATTTGAGCACACAGCTACATTGAACTGATTTTCTTTAAGGCATGGCTACATTGAGTTAGATTTTATTTGAGTACGATAACATTGAGATGGATGTTATTTGAACTCACAGCTACATTGAACTGGTTTTCTTTTAAGCACGGCTACGTTGAGATGGATTTTATTTGAGTACGATTACATTGAGATGTATGTTATTTGAGCAATTACATTGAGATAGATGTTATTTGAGCACTCAGCTACATTGAACTGATTTTCTTTAAGGCACGGCTACATTGATATAGATTGACTTGAGTACGATTACATTGAGATGGATATTAATTGAGCACACAGCTACATTGAACTGATTTTCCTTAAGGCACGGCTATATCGAGATGGATTCTGATTGAGCACACAGCTACATTGAACTGATTTTTTAAGGCACGGTTACATTGATATGGATTCTATTTGAGTACGATTACATTGAGATGGATTCTAATTGAGCACACAGCTACATTGAACTGATTTTCTTTTAAGCACAGCCACATTGAGATGGATTTTATTTGAGTACGATTGCATTGAGATGAATGTTATTTGAGCACACAGCTACATTGAACTGATTTTCTTGAAGGCACGGCTACATTGAGATGGATATTTTTTGAGTACGACTACATTGAGATGGATGTTATTTGAGCTCACAGCTACATTGAACTGATTTTCTTTTAAGCACGGCTTTGTTGAGATGGATTTTATTTGAGTACGATTACATTGAGATGGAGATTAATTGAGCACGCAGCTACATTGAACTGGATTAATTTTAAGCACGGCTACATTGAGATGGATTTTATTTCAGTACGATTACATTGAGATGTATGTTATCTGAGCAATTACATTGAGATAGATGTTATTTGAGCACTCAGCTACATTGAACTGATTTTCTTTAAGGCACGGCTACATTGAGATAGATTGACTTGAGTACGATTACATTGAGATGGATATTAATTGAGCACGCAGCTACATTGAACTGGATTGATTTTAAGCACGGCTACATTGAGATGGATTTTATTTGAGTACGATTACATTAAGATGGATATTAATTGAGCACGCAGCTACATTGAACTGGATTGATTTTAAGCACGGCTACATTGAGATGGATTTTATTTCAGTACGATTACATTGAGATGTATGTTATTTGAGCAATTACATTGGGATAGATGTTATTGGAGCATTCAGCTACATTGAACTGATTTTCTTTAAGGCACGGCTACAGTGAGATGGATCTTATTTGAGCATACAGCTACATTGAACTGATTTTTTTAAGGCACGGCTACATTGAGATGGATATTATTTTGGTACGATTACATTAAGATGGATGTTAATTGAGCACACAGCTACACATTGAACTGGATTTATTTTAAGCACGGCTACATTGAGATTGATTTTATTTGAGTACGATTACATTGAGATGGATATTAATTGAGCACGCAGCTACATTGAACTGGATTGATTTTAAGCACGGCTACATTGAGATGGATTTTATTTGAGTACGATTACATTGAGATGTATGTTATCTGAGCAATTACATTGAGATAGATGTTATTTGAGCACTTAGCTACATTGAACTGGATTGATTTTAAGCACGGCTACATTGAGATGGATTTTATTTCAGTACGATTACATTGATATGGATTTTATTGGAGTACGATTACATTGAGATGGATGTTATTCGAGCACACAGCTACATTGAACTGATTTTCTTTAAGGCACGGCTACATGGAGATGGATTTTATTCGAGTACGATTACATTGAGATGGATATTAATTGAGCACGCAGCTACATTGAACTGGATTGATTTTAAGCACGGCTACATTGAGATGGATTTTATTTGAGTACGATTACATTAAGATGGATATTAATTGAGCATGCAGCTACATTGAACTGGATTGATTTTAAGCACGGCTACATTGAGATGGATTTTATTTGAGTACGATTACATTGAGATGTATGTTATCTGAGCAATTACATTGAGATAGATGTTATTTGAGCACTCAGCTACATTGAACTGGATTGATTTTAAGCACGGCTACATTGAGATGGATTTTATTTCAGTACGATTACATTGAGATGGATTTTATTGGAGTACGATTACATTGAGATGGATGTTATTCGAGCACACAGCTACATTGAACTGATTTTCTTTAAGGCACGGCTACATGGAGATGGATTTTATTTGAGTATGATTACATTGAGATGGATAGTAATTGAGCACGCAGCTACATTGAACTGGATTAATTTTAAGCACGGCTACATTGAGATGGATTTTATTTGAGTACGATTACATTGAGATGTATGTTATCTGAGCAATTACATTGAGATAGATGTTATTTGAGCACTCAGCTACATTGAACTGGATTGATTTTAAGCACGGCTACATTGAGATGGATTTTATTTCAGTACGATTACATTGAGATGGATTTTATTGGAGTACGATTACATTGAGATGGATGTTATTCGAGCACACAGCTACATTGAACTGATTTTCTTTAAGGCACGGCTACATGGAGATGGATTTTATTTGAGTATGATTACATTGAGATGGATAGTAATTGAGCACGCAGCTACATTGAACTGGATTAATTTTAAGCACGGCTACATTGAGATGGATTTTATTTGAGTACGATTACATTGAGATGTATGTTATTTGAGCAATTACATTGAGATAGATGTTATTTGAGCACTCAGCTACATTGAACTGATTTTCTTTAAGGCACGGCTACATTGAGATAGATTTACTTGAGTACGATTACATTGAGATGGATATTAATTGAGCACGCAGCTACATTGAACTGGATTAATTTTAAGCACGGCTACATTGAGATGGATTTTATTTGAGTACGATTACGTTGAGATGGATGTTATTCGAGCACACGGCTACATTGAACTGATTTTCTTTAAGGCACGGCTACATGGAGATGGATTTTATTTGAGTACGATTACATTGAGATGGATATTAATTGAGCACGCAGCTACATTGAACTGGATTGATTTTAAGCACGGCTACATTGAGATGGATTTTATTTGAGTACGATTACATTAAGATGGATATTAATTGAGCATGCAGCTACATTGAACTGGATTGATTTTAAGCACGGCTACATTGAGATGGATTTTATTTCAGTACGATTACATTGAGATGTATGATATTTGAGCAATTACATTGGGATAGATGTAATTTGAGCACTCAGCTACATTGAACTGATTTTCTTTAAGGCACGGCTACAGTGAGATGGATTTTATTTCAGTACGATTACATTGAGATGGATATTAATTGAGCAGGCAGCTACATTGAACTGGATTAATTTTAAGCACGGCTACATTCAGATGGATTTACTTGAGTACGATTACATTGAGATAGATATTAATTGAGTACGCAGCTACATTGAACTGGATTTATTTTAAGCACGGCTTCATTGGGATAGATTTTATTTCAGTACAATTACATTGAGATGGATTTTATTGGAGTACGATTACATTGAGATGGATATCAATTGAGCACGCAGCTACATTGAACTGGATTAATTTTAAGCACGGCTACATTGAGATGGATTTTATTTGAGTACGATTACATTGAGATGTATGTTATCTGAGCAATTACGTTGAGATAGATGTTATTTGAGCACACAGCTACATTGAACTGATTTTCTTTAAGGCACGGCTACATTGAGATGGATATTATTTGGGTACGATTACATTGAGATTTATGTTATCTGAGCAATTACATTAAGATAGATGTTATTTGAGCACTCAGCTACATTGAACTGATTTTCTTTAAGGCACGGCTACATTGAGATAGATTTAGTTGAATACGATTACATTGAGATGGATATTAATTGAGTACGCAGCTACATTGAACTGGATTGATTTTAAGCACGGCTACATTGAGATGGATTTTATTTCAGTACGATTACATTGAGATGTATGTTATTTGAGCAATTACATTGGGATAGATGTAATTTGAGCACTCAGCTACATTGAACTGATTTTCTTTAAGGCACGGCTACATTGAACTGGATTGATTTTAAGCACGGCTACATTGAGATGGATTTTATTTGAGTACGATTACATTAAGATGGATATTAATTGAGCACGCAGCTACATTGAACTGGATTGATTTTAAGCACGGCTACATTGAGATGGATTTTATTTCAGTACGATTACATTGAGATGGATATTAATTGAGCACGCAGCTACATTGAACTGGATTGATTTTAAGCACGGCTACATTGAGATGGATTTTATTTGAGTACGATTACATTGAGATGTATGTTATCTGAGCAATTACATTGAGATAGATGTTATTTGAGCACTTAGCTACATTGAACTGGATTGATTTTAAGCACGGCTACATTGAGATGGATTTTATTTCAGTACGATTACATTGAGATGGATTTTATTGGAGTACGATTACTTTGAGATTGATGTTATTCGAGCACACAGCTACATTGAACTGATTTTCTTTAAGGCACGGCTACATGGAGATGGATTTTATTCGAGTACGATTACATTGAGATGGATATTAATTGAGCACGCAGGTACATTGAACTGGATTGATTTTAAGCACGGCTACATTGAGATGGATTTTATTTGAGTACGATTACATTAAGATGGATATTAATTGAGCATGCAGCTACATTGAACTGGATTGATTTTAAGCACGGCTACATTGAGATGGATTTTATTTCAGTACGATTACATTGAGATGTATGTTATTTGAGCAATTACATTGGGATAGATGTAATTTGAGCACTCAGCTACATTGAACTGATTTTCTTTAAGGCACGGCTACATTGAACTGGATTGATTTTAAGCACGGCTACATTGAGATGGATTTTATTTGAGTACGATTACATTAAGATGGATATTAATTGAGCACGCAGCTACATTGAACTGGATTGATTTTAAGCACGGCTACATTGAGATGGATTTTATTTCAGTACGATTACATTGAGATGTATGATATTTGAGCAATTACATTGGGATAGATGTAATTTGAGCACTCAGCTACATTGAACTGATTTTCTTTAAGGCACGGCTACAGTGAGATGGATTTTATTTCAGTACGATTACATTGAGATGGATATTAATTGAGCAGGCAGCTACATTGAACTGGATTAATTTTAAGCACGGCTACATTCAGATGGATTTACTTGAGTACGATTACATTGAGATAGATATTAATTGAGTACGCAGCTACATTGAACTGGATTTATTTTAAGCACGGCTTCATTGGGATAGATTTTATTTCAGTACAATTACATTGAGATGGATTTTATTGGAGTACGATTACATTGAGATGGATATCAATTGAGCACGCAGCTACATTGAACTGGATTAATTTTAAGCACGGCTACATTGAGATGGATTTTATTTGAGTACGATTACATTGAGATGTATGTTATCTGAGCAATTACGTTGAGATAGATGTTATTTGAGCACACAGCTACATTGAACTGATTTTCTTTAAGGCACGGCTACATTGAGATGGATATTATTTGGGTACGATTACATTGAGATTTATGTTATCTGAGCAATTACATTAAGATAGATGTTATTTGAGCACTCAGCTACATTGAACTGATTTTCTTTAAGGCACGGCTACATTGAGATAGATTTAGTTGAATACGATTACATTGAGATGGATATTAATTGAGTACGCAGCTACATTGAACTGGATTTATTTTAAGCACGGCTACATTGGGATGGATTTTATTTCAGTACGATTACATTTTGATGGATTTTATTGGAGTACGAATACATTGAGATGGATGTTATTCGAGCACACAGCTACATTGAACTGATTTTCTTTAAGGCACGGCTACATGGAGATGGATTTTATTTGAGTACGATTACATTGAGATGGATATTAATTGAGCACGCAGCTACATTGAACTGGATTAATTTTAAGCACGGCTACATTGAGATGGATTTTATTTGAGTACGATTACATTGAGATGGATGTTATTCGAGCACACAGCTACATTGAACTGATTTTCTTTAAGGCACGGCTACATGGAGATGGATTTTATTTGAGTACGATTACATTGAGATGGGTATTAATTGAGCATGCAGCTACATTGAACTGGATTGATTTTAAGCACGGCTGCATTGAGATGGATTTTATTTCAGTACGATTACATTGAGATGTATGTTATTTGAGCAATTACATTGAGGTAGATGTTATTTGAGCACTCAGCTACATTGAACTGATTTTCTTTAAGGCACGGCTACAGTGAGATGGATGTTATTTGAGTACAACTACATTGAGATGGATATTATTTTGGTACGATTACATTTAGATGAATGTTAATTGAGCACACAGCTACATTGAACTGGATTTATTTTAAGCACGGCTACATTGAGATTGATTTTATTTGAGTACGATTACATTGAGATGGCTATTAATTGAGCACGCAGCTACATTGAACTGGATTGATTTTAAGCACGGCTGCATTGAGATGGATTTTATTTCAGTACGATAAGATTGAGATGGATGTTATTCGAGCACACAGCTACATTGAACTGATTTTCTTTAAGGCACGGCTACATTGAGATAGATTTACTTGAGTACGATTACATTGAGATGTATGTTATTTGAGCAATTACATTGAGATAGATGTTATTTGAGCACTCAGCTAAATTGAACTGATTTTCTTTAAAGCACGGCTACATTGAGATAGGTTGACTTGAGTACGATTACATTGAGATGGCTATTAATTGAGCACGCAGCTACATTGAACTGGATTTATTTTAAGCACGGCTACATTGAGATGGATTTTATTTGAGTACGATTAGATTGAGATGGATGTTATTCGAGCACACAGCTACATTGAACTGATTTTCTTTAAGGCACGGCTACATGGAGATGGATTTTATTTGAATACGATTACATTGAGATGGATATTAATTGAGCACGCAGCTACATTGAACTGGATTTATTTTAAGCACGGCTACATTGAGATGGATTTTATTTGAGTACGATTACATTGAGATGGATGTTATTCGAGCACACAGCTACATTGAACTGGTTTTCTTTAAGGCACGGCTACATTGAGATGGATTTTATTTGAGTACGATTACATTGAGATGGATATCAATTGAGCACGCAGCTACATTGAACTGGATTAATTTTAAGCACGGCTACATTGAGATGGATTTTATTTGAGTACGATTACATTGAGATGTATGTTATCTGAGCAATTACATTGAGATAGATGTTATTTGAGCACTCAGCTACATTGAACTGATTTTCTTTAAAGCACGGCTACATTGAGATAGGTTGACTTGAGTACGATTACATTGAGATGGATATTAATTGAGCACGCAGCTACATCGAACTGGATTTATTTTAAGCACTGCTACATTGAGATGGATTTTATTTGAGTACGATAAGATTGAGATGGATGTTATTCGAGCACACAGCTACATTGAACTGATTTTCTTTAAGGCACGGCTACATTGAGATAGATTTACTTGAGTACGATTACATTGAGATGTATGTTATTTGAGCAATTACATTGAGATAGATGTTATTTGAGCACTCAGCTAAATTGAACTGATTTTCTTTAAAGCACGGCTACATTGAGATAGGTTGACTTGAGTACGATTACATTGAGATGGCTATTAATTGAGCACGCAGCTACATTGAACTGGATTTATTTTAAGCACGGCTACATTGAGATGGATTTTATTTGAGTACGATTAGATTGAGATGGATGTTATTCGAGCACACAGCTACATTGAACTGATTTTCTTTAAGGCACGGCTACATGGAGATGGATTTTATTTGAATACGATTACATTGAGATGGATATTAATTGAGCACGCAGCTACATTGAACTGGATTGATTTTAAGCACGGCTACATTGAGATGGATTTTATTTCAGTACGATTACATTGAGATGTATGTTATTTGAGCAATTACATTGAGATAGATGTTATTTGAGCACTCAGCTACATTGAACTGATTTTCTTTAAGGCACGGCTACAGTTAGATGGATGTTATTTGAGCATACAGCTACATTGAACTGATTTTTTTAAGGCACGGCTACATTGAGATGGATATTATTTGAGTACGATTACATTGAGATGGATATTAATTGAGCACGCAGCTACATTGAACTGGATTAATTTTAAGCACGGCTACATTGAGATGGATTTTATTTGAGTACGATTACATTGAGATATATGTTATTTGAGCAATTACATTGAGATAGATGTTATTTGAGCACTCGGCTTCATTGAACTGATTTTATTTAAGGCACGGCTACATTGAGATAGATTTACTTGAGTACGATTACATTGAGATGGATATTAATTGAGCACGCAGCTACATTGAACTGGATTTATTTTAAGCACGGCTACATTGAGCTGGATTTTATTTGAGTACGATTACATTGAGATGGATGTTATTCGAGCACACAGCTACCATGAACTGATTTTCTTTAAGGCGCGGCTACATGGAGATGGATTTTATTTGAGTACGATTACATTGAGATGGATATTAATTGAGCACGCAGCTACATTGAACTGGATTGATTTTAAGCACGGCTACATTGAGATGGATTTTATTTCAGTACGATTACATTGAGATGTATGTTATTTGAGCAATTACATTGAGATAGATGTTATTTGAGCACTCAGCTACATTGAACTGATTTTCTTTAAGGCACGGCTACAGTGAGATGGATGTTATTTGAGCATACAGCTTTCATTGAACTGATTTTTTTTAAGGTACGGCTACATTTAGATGGATATTAATTGAGCACGCAGCTACATTGAACTGGATTGATTTTAAGCACGGCTACATTGAGATGGATTTTATTTCAGTACGATTACATTGAGATGTATGTTATTTGAGCAATTACATTGAGATAGATGTTATTTGAGCACTCAGCTACATTGAACTGATTTTCTTTAAGGCACGGCTACAGTGAGATGGATGTTATTTGAGCATACAGCTACATTGAACTGATTTTTTTTAAGGGACGGCTACATTGAGATGGATATTATTTGGGTACGGTTACATTTAGATGGATATTATTTGATCACAAAGCTACATTGAACTGGTTTTCTTTTGAGCACGACTACATTGAGATGGATTTTATTTGAGTACGATTACATTGAGATGGATGTTAATTGAGCACACAGCTATATTGAACTGATTTTCTTTAAGGCACGTCTACATTGAGATGGATGAGATGGGTGTTATTTGAGCACAAAGCTACATTGAACTGATTTTCTTTAAGGCACGGCTACATTGAGATTGATTTTATTTGAGTACGATGACATTGAGATGGATGTTATTTGAGCACGCAGCTACATTGAACTGATTGTCTTTTAAGCTCGGCTACATTGAGATGGATTTTATTTGAGTACGATTACATTGAGATGGATGTTACTTGAGCAATTACATTGAGATGGATGTTATTTGAGCACACAGCTACATTGAACTGATTTTCTTTAAGGCACGGCTACGTTGAGATGGATATTATTTGGGTACGATTACATTTAGATAGATATTAATTGAGCACACAGCTACATTGAACTGGTTTTCTTTTAAGCACGGCTACATTGAGATGGATTTTATTTGAGTACGATTACATTGAGATGGATATTAATTGAGCACGCAGCTACATTGAACTGATTATCTTTAAGGCACGGCTACATTGAGATAGATGTTGTTTGAGCATACAGCTACATTGAACTGATTTTCTTTTAAGCTCGGCTACATTGAGATGGATTTTATTTGAGTACGATAACATTGAGATGGATGTTACTTGAGCAATTACATTGAGATGGATGTTATTTGAGCACACAGCTACATTGAACTGATTTTCTTTAAGGCACGGCTACATTGAGATGGATATTATTTGGGTACGATTACATTGAGATTTATGTTATCTGAGCAATTACATTAAGATAGATGTTATTTGAGCACTCAGCTACATTGAACTGATTTTCTTTAAGGCACGGCTACATTGAGATAGATTTAGTTGAATACGATTACATTGAGATGGATATTAATTGAGTACGCAGCTACATTGAACTGGATTGATTTTAAGCACGGCTACATTGAGATGGATTTTATTTCAGTACGATTACATTGAGATGTATGTTATTTGAGCAATTACATTGGGATAGATGTAATTTGAGCACTCAGCTACATTGAACTGATTTTCTTTAAGGCACGGCTACATTGAACTGGATTGATTTTAAGCACGGCTACATTGAGATGGATTTTATTTGAGTACGATTACATTAAGATGGATATTAATTGAGCACGCAGCTACATTGAACTGGATTGATTTTAAGCACGGCTACATTGAGATGGATTTTATTTCAGTACGATTACATTGAGATGGATATTAATTGAGCACGCAGCTACATTGAACTGGATTGATTTTAAGCACGGCTACATTGAGATGGATTTTATTTGAGTACGATTACATTGAGATGTATGTTATCTGAGCAATTACATTGAGATAGATGTTATTTGAGCACTTAGCTACATTGAACTGGATTGATTTTAAGCACGGCTACATTGAGATGGATTTTATTTCAGTACGATTACATTGAGATGGATTTTATTGGAGTACGATTACTTTGAGATTGATGTTATTCGAGCACACAGCTACATTGAACTGATTTTCTTTAAGGCACGGCTACATGGAGATGGATTTTATTCGAGTACGATTACATTGAGATGGATATTAATTGAGCACGCAGGTACATTGAACTGGATTGATTTTAAGCACGGCTACATTGAGATGGATTTTATTTGAGTACGATTACATTAAGATGGATATTAATTGAGCATGCAGCTACATTGAACTGGATTGATTTTAAGCACGGCTACATTGAGATGGATTTTATTTCAGTACGATTACATTGAGATGTATGTTATTTGAGCAATTACATTGGGATAGATGTAATTTGAGCACTCAGCTACATTGAACTGATTTTCTTTAAGGCACGGCTACATTGAACTGGATTGATTTTAAGCACGGCTACATTGAGATGGATTTTATTTGAGTACGATTACATTAAGATGGATATTAATTGAGCACGCAGCTACATTGAACTGGATTGATTTTAAGCACGGCTACATTGAGATGGATTTTATTTCAGTACGATTACATTGAGATGTATGATATTTGAGCAATTACATTGGGATAGATGTAATTTGAGCACTCAGCTACATTGAACTGATTTTCTTTAAGGCACGGCTACAGTGAGATGGATTTTATTTCAGTACGATTACATTGAGATGGATATTAATTGAGCAGGCAGCTACATTGAACTGGATTAATTTTAAGCACGGCTACATTCAGATGGATTTACTTGAGTACGATTACATTGAGATAGATATTAATTGAGTACGCAGCTACATTGAACTGGATTTATTTTAAGCACGGCTTCATTGGGATAGATTTTATTTCAGTACAATTACATTGAGATGGATTTTATTGGAGTACGATTACATTGAGATGGATATCAATTGAGCACGCAGCTACATTGAACTGGATTAATTTTAAGCACGGCTACATTGAGATGGATTTTATTTGAGTACGATTACATTGAGATGTATGTTATCTGAGCAATTACGTTGAGATAGATGTTATTTGAGCACACAGCTACATTGAACTGATTTTCTTTAAGGCACGGCTACATTGAGATGGATATTATTTGGGTACGATTACATTGAGATTTATGTTATCTGAGCAATTACATTAAGATAGATGTTATTTGAGCACTCAGCTACATTGAACTGATTTTCTTTAAGGCACGGCTACATTGAGATAGATTTAGTTGAATACGATTACATTGAGATGGATATTAATTGAGTACGCAGCTACATTGAACTGGATTTATTTTAAGCACGGCTACATTGGGATGGATTTTATTTCAGTACGATTACATTTTGATGGATTTTATTGGAGTACGAATACATTGAGATGGATGTTATTCGAGCACACAGCTACATTGAACTGATTTTCTTTAAGGCACGGCTACATGGAGATGGATTTTATTTGAGTACGATTACATTGAGATGGATATTAATTGAGCACGCAGCTACATTGAACTGGATTAATTTTAAGCACGGCTACATTGAGATGGATTTTATTTGAGTACGATTACATTGAGATGGATGTTATTCGAGCACACAGCTACATTGAACTGATTTTCTTTAAGGCACGGCTACATGGAGATGGATTTTATTTGAGTACGATTACATTGAGATGGGTATTAATTGAGCATGCAGCTACATTGAACTGGATTGATTTTAAGCACGGCTGCATTGAGATGGATTTTATTTCAGTACGATTACATTGAGATGTATGTTATTTGAGCAATTACATTGAGGTAGATGTTATTTGAGCACTCAGCTACATTGAACTGATTTTCTTTAAGGCACGGCTACAGTGAGATGGATGTTATTTGAGTACAACTACATTGAGATGGATATTATTTTGGTACGATTACATTTAGATGAATGTTAATTGAGCACACAGCTACATTGAACTGGATTTATTTTAAGCACGGCTACATTGAGATTGATTTTATTTGAGTACGATTACATTGAGATGGCTATTAATTGAGCACGCAGCTACATTGAACTGGATTGATTTTAAGCACGGCTGCATTGAGATGGATTTTATTTCAGTACGATAAGATTGAGATGGATGTTATTCGAGCACACAGCTACATTGAACTGATTTTCTTTAAGGCACGGCTACATTGAGATAGATTTACTTGAGTACGATTACATTGAGATGTATGTTATTTGAGCAATTACATTGAGATAGATGTTATTTGAGCACTCAGCTAAATTGAACTGATTTTCTTTAAAGCACGGCTACATTGAGATAGGTTGACTTGAGTACGATTACATTGAGATGGCTATTAATTGAGCACGCAGCTACATTGAACTGGATTTATTTTAAGCACGGCTACATTGAGATGGATTTTATTTGAGTACGATTAGATTGAGATGGATGTTATTCGAGCACACAGCTACATTGAACTGATTTTCTTTAAGGCACGGCTACATGGAGATGGATTTTATTTGAATACGATTACATTGAGATGGATATTAATTGAGCACGCAGCTACATTGAACTGGATTTATTTTAAGCACGGCTACATTGAGATGGATTTTATTTGAGTACGATTACATTGAGATGGATGTTATTCGAGCACACAGCTACATTGAACTGGTTTTCTTTAAGGCACGGCTACATTGAGATGGATTTTATTTGAGTACGATTACATTGAGATGGATATCAATTGAGCACGCAGCTACATTGAACTGGATTAATTTTAAGCACGGCTACATTGAGATGGATTTTATTTGAGTACGATTACATTGAGATGTATGTTATCTGAGCAATTACATTGAGATAGATGTTATTTGAGCACTCAGCTACATTGAACTGATTTTCTTTAAAGCACGGCTACATTGAGATAGGTTGACTTGAGTACGATTACATTGAGATGGATATTAATTGAGCACGCAGCTACATCGAACTGGATTTATTTTAAGCACTGCTACATTGAGATGGATTTTATTTGAGTACGATAAGATTGAGATGGATGTTATTCGAGCACACAGCTACATTGAACTGATTTTCTTTAAGGCACGGCTACATTGAGATAGATTTACTTGAGTACGATTACATTGAGATGTATGTTATTTGAGCAATTACATTGAGATAGATGTTATTTGAGCACTCAGCTAAATTGAACTGATTTTCTTTAAAGCACGGCTACATTGAGATAGGTTGACTTGAGTACGATTACATTGAGATGGCTATTAATTGAGCACGCAGCTACATTGAACTGGATTTATTTTAAGCACGGCTACATTGAGATGGATTTTATTTGAGTACGATTAGATTGAGATGGATGTTATTCGAGCACACAGCTACATTGAACTGATTTTCTTTAAGGCACGGCTACATGGAGATGGATTTTATTTGAATACGATTACATTGAGATGGATATTAATTGAGCACGCAGCTACATTGAACTGGATTGATTTTAAGCACGGCTACATTGAGATGGATTTTATTTCAGTACGATTACATTGAGATGTATGTTATTTGAGCAATTACATTGAGATAGATGTTATTTGAGCACTCAGCTACATTGAACTGATTTTCTTTAAGGCACGGCTACAGTTAGATGGATGTTATTTGAGCATACAGCTACATTGAACTGATTTTTTTAAGGCACGGCTACATTGAGATGGATATTATTTGAGTACGATTACATTGAGATGGATATTAATTGAGCACGCAGCTACATTGAACTGGATTAATTTTAAGCACGGCTACATTGAGATGGATTTTATTTGAGTACGATTACATTGAGATATATGTTATTTGAGCAATTACATTGAGATAGATGTTATTTGAGCACTCGGCTTCATTGAACTGATTTTATTTAAGGCACGGCTACATTGAGATAGATTTACTTGAGTACGATTACATTGAGATGGATATTAATTGAGCACGCAGCTACATTGAACTGGATTTATTTTAAGCACGGCTACATTGAGCTGGATTTTATTTGAGTACGATTACATTGAGATGGATGTTATTCGAGCACACAGCTACCATGAACTGATTTTCTTTAAGGCGCGGCTACATGGAGATGGATTTTATTTGAGTACGATTACATTGAGATGGATATTAATTGAGCACGCAGCTACATTGAACTGGATTGATTTTAAGCACGGCTACATTGAGATGGATTTTATTTCAGTACGATTACATTGAGATGTATGTTATTTGAGCAATTACATTGAGATAGATGTTATTTGAGCACTCAGCTACATTGAACTGATTTTCTTTAAGGCACGGCTACAGTGAGATGGATGTTATTTGAGCATACAGCTTTCATTGAACTGATTTTTTTTAAGGTACGGCTACATTTAGATGGATATTAATTGAGCACGCAGCTACATTGAACTGGATTGATTTTAAGCACGGCTACATTGAGATGGATTTTATTTCAGTACGATTACATTGAGATGTATGTTATTTGAGCAATTACATTGAGATAGATGTTATTTGAGCACTCAGCTACATTGAACTGATTTTCTTTAAGGCACGGCTACAGTGAGATGGATGTTATTTGAGCATACAGCTACATTGAACTGATTTTTTTTAAGGGACGGCTACATTGAGATGGATATTATTTGGGTACGGTTACATTTAGATGGATATTATTTGATCACAAAGCTACATTGAACTGGTTTTCTTTTGAGCACGACTACATTGAGATGGATTTTATTTGAGTACGATTACATTGAGATGGATGTTAATTGAGCACACAGCTATATTGAACTGATTTTCTTTAAGGCACGTCTACATTGAGATGGATGAGATGGGTGTTATTTGAGCACAAAGCTACATTGAACTGATTTTCTTTAAGGCACGGCTACATTGAGATTGATTTTATTTGAGTACGATGACATTGAGATGGATGTTATTTGAGCACGCAGCTACATTGAACTGATTGTCTTTTAAGCTCGGCTACATTGAGATGGATTTTATTTGAGTACGATTACATTGAGATGGATGTTACTTGAGCAATTACATTGAGATGGATGTTATTTGAGCACACAGCTACATTGAACTGATTTTCTTTAAGGCACGGCTACGTTGAGATGGATATTATTTGGGTACGATTACATTTAGATAGATATTAATTGAGCACACAGCTACATTGAACTGGTTTTCTTTTAAGCACGGCTACATTGAGATGGATTTTATTTGAGTACGATTACATTGAGATGGATATTAATTGAGCACGCAGCTACATTGAACTGATTATCTTTAAGGCACGGCTACATTGAGATAGATGTTGTTTGAGCATACAGCTACATTGAACTGATTTTCTTTTAAGCTCGGCTACATTGAGATGGATTTTATTTGAGTACGATAACATTGAGATGGATGTTACTTGAGCAATTACATTGAGATGGATGTTATTTGAGCACACAGCTACATTGAACTGATTTTCTTTAAGGCACGGCTACATTGAGATGGATATTATTTGGGTACAATTACATTTAGATAGATGTTAATTGAGCACACATCTACATTGAACTGGTTTTCTTTTAAGCACGGCTACATTGAGATGGATTTTATTTGAGTACGATTACATTGAGATGGATGTTTTTTGAGCACACAGCTACATTGAACTGATTTTCTTTAAGGCACGGCTACATTGAGATAGATGTTATTTGAGCATACAGCTACATTGAACTGATTTTCTTTTAAGCTCGGATACATTGAGATGGATTTTATTTGAGTACGATTATATTGAGATGGATGTTACTTGAGCAATTACATTGAGATGAATGTTATTTGAGCACACAGGTACATTGAACTGGTTTTCTTTTAAGCACGGCTGCATTGAGATGGATTTTATTTGAGTACGATTACATTGAGATGGATGTTAATTGAGCACACAGCTACATTGAACTGATTTTCTTTAAGGCACGGCTACATTGAGATGGATGAGATGGGTGTTATTTGAGCACAAAGCTACATTGAACTGATTTTATTTAAGGCACGGCTACATTGAGATGGATTTTATTTGAGTACGATTACATTGAGATGGATGTTATTCGAGCACACAGCTACATTGAACTGATTTTCTTTAAGGCACGGCTACATTGAGATAGATTTTATTTGAGTACGATTACATTGAGATGGATATTAATTGAGCACGCAGCTACATTGAACTGGATTAATTTTAAGCACGGCTACATTGAGATTGATTTTATTTGAGTACGATTACATTGAGATGGATGTTAATTGAGCACGCAGCTACATTGAACTGGATTTATTTTAAGCATGGCTACATTGAGATGGATTTTATTTGAGTACGATTACATTGAGATGGATGTTAATTGAGCACACAGCTACATTGAACTGGATTTATTTTTAATACGGCTACATTGAGATGGATTTTATTTGAGCACACAGCTTCATTGAAATAGATTTGATTTTAAAACGCCAATATTGAGATGGATTTTATTTGAGTACTACTACATCGAGATGCATGTGATATTAGCATTCTTGCATTGAAATTATGTTATTTGAGCACGCCAACATTAACCTGAATATTATTTCTGCGCGGCTACATTGAACTATATGTAATTTGAAGACGGCTTAATTGAACTGGATTCTGTTGAGCTAGGGCTACGTTTAACCTCTTATTGAAACCATGGTTATTTAAGTTCATCTGCTTCTGTTAAAATAGGTGTATCTTAATAGGTACTTAGGAGTTTTTTATATAATGACAAGGATGGCGAATTCCACACCCTCTGTTATGATATTAGCCTGACACATCGCAATTCCGAAGGAATTATGTGCCCTGCCAGGACCTTCACTTTATGAACATGATCTTTCATGTTTTAAGCGGGTCATGTTGAGAGTTGTTGTTTCTTGTGTTCTTTATTCGGGTCGCCTTCATAAAGTCCAAAAGCGTAAAGTCCAAAACCCAGAGCGTCCAAAAGTATGTATTTTTCATGTGTGTTAAAAAATGCAAGTAATCTAACCTAACCTAACCTAAACTGACCTAACCTGAACTAACCTAACCTAACCCAATTAAAAATATCTGTATTCGTCAGTATTTTGGACGGTATGGGTTTTGGACCTTGTGCTTTTTGGACTTTATGATGCGTCCCCCTTTATTCTGATTTGCCAAACTCAGCACATCTTACCATAACATGTTTACCATTACTAGAATCTCTTTATTTTCCTTCATCACAAATAATCTCAGTAAAATATCTTCAGACATACATGTTTCATGTTATATGCTTATTATATGAATGTGCTTTTTTTATCATTGAGTTTTACTTTATTCATTTGAACCCTGTATGTGAATATGTGTATGTATTTAAGTTGTCCTATGTCTATGTATGTATGGACATCTGCAGACATGCATCCCTTAATTCATGCGTTACGATAATTCCCTTTATTTACTAAATTACAAACTTCAAAGCCCTGATATGTCCTTTCTACTTTTTTCCGGATCTCTTCAAAGCAGCTGAAGTGCTGGAGAGGAGGTGGTACCGTCCTGACCTGCAGCGCCGGGCCTGGTGAAGCGGTGCAGCAGTCTCATACAATGTGACATATAAACGTTTGCTTCATGTCACGTGGGGCACTTCGAATGTACAGCTTCGGAAAAAAAATATCTTTTGATAAATATAAACAGAATCGAATGAAAGCTAAATTATAATGTTCATACACATTTTGTTTTGTCTGTGAATAAATGTACTGTGTAGACATGCAGACAAAGATAGATACGTTTGGCCTATTAATATATATCAAATGTCAAGTAAATTGGAACAGTGGTTTTCAAATGATTAGTTAACTACATTATTAATGTTCTTAAGCGGGGCTTACGCGAACAATTTTGAAGAAAGATAACTTTTAAATACCTTTCTTAAACCCGACGTTTCGAAAGGAGTTGCATCCAATCGTGGTCACGGGAGAACTGAAGCAGCTCGCCTTCGCCACCGAGTAGTTCGTGCAGTTTCACCAACTACCCTCACATTTATATTTAAGTAATTGCTAGGGATGTCCCTACACACAACACTGATCACATCGACAGGTTTTTCAAAAGTTATCTTTCTTCAAAATTGTTCGCGTAAGCCCCGCTTAAGAAGATTTATGATTAGTTAACTACGTTTGTAGTCTCTGATGTGTACAGGCCTATTTTAAGCCACGAATTCATTATAAAACTAATGGCTCTCTGACTCGCTCTCTGACTCGCGAGTCTGTCTTTTTGAACATTTGACATTTTTAAAAAATTTTGCATGTCTTTGTTTTCCCGGTAAATGTATTCTGGGTCAAACCACAGATAAAACTAAATTCGTATGAACATTTTCTTTTTGGTTTCATTTCAATCGGTTTGAATTTTTCAAAAAAACTAATGCGTGCAGACACAGATATTTGTTGCCTGATATTAGATATTAAATATCAATTTAATTGGAATAGCGGTTTTCAAACCGGCCGTTCTTAACAGCCCGATCTTAACAGCCCGACATACAAAAGCATTTTTTCCTCATCTGAAACAGAGACACTACGTTGGCTCTTTTACGATTTTCTTGTTTATAGCACTATTCATGGTTGTAAAACTTCCTAATGCTTTTCAAAAACCAACATACCATTCCTTATCAATATATGCCTCAAAGTCCATTCATTTTTGTATGTTGTAACCAAGAATATTTGCATGGGTCGGATGTGCATTTTGACATGGGGTGGCCCAGGTCAAAATGCACATCCGACCCATGCAAATAAAAGTGTAATCCCTTATTACCAATTATGACCTAAGGTCAATATTTCCATGCAAGCACCGCAGTGGCTTCCATTAGTTTACTATTACATTTTTATTTCTCTTACACAAAATAAAATCAATGATAATATTTTAAAATAAAAATATTGTTCTTCCATTTAGGAGTCATTCAAATACCTGTTTTTGTTTGCTACGGCGAGCCGTAAGCTATGCTGCTAATACAAACGTAGGTGACTTAATATTTGAAAACCGATTTGCCAATTTCATTGATATTTTATAACTTATATCAGGCAACAAAGATCTGTGTCTGCTCATTTTTGTTATTTTGAAAAGTCAACCATAGAAGTGAAAAGAAAATCTTCATAGACATCTTGTTTTCTCTGTGGTTTGTAGAATACATTTATCGAAAAAAATTAACATGCCAACACAGATTTTTGTTATCTGATATTGGATACCAAATATCAAGTAAAATTAAATAGTGGTTTTCTAATGATTAGTAAACTACCGTTTGAATTTTCTAATGCTTACGTGCCCACCTTAATTTGGGTTTATTGGGTTTAAGTAGAAATATATTATATTGAGGAACAATTTAGAATCTAAACAATTTCTAGTAGGAGACAGTCAAATCCACTTCCAGTTGAATGTTGTCTGAATTGTACGATGTTTCTTTATGCTCGTAATATTTGATAAGGTTTGAATGTATACTTTGCGTGTAAATGTACACTTTGATCTGTCTCCTACTGTACCTACACTGCCCTCCTTATTCAAAAGTCGGTAACTACATATGTGCCTCCTTTTTAATAAGGAGGGCAATACAGAACATGTATTTGCTTTGCATCCAAAATTCCTGTCAAAAACTATAATACTTATATTTTATCAAAATTAGTAAATAAACTTATTTGTTATATAATTATAGAAATGTTTCTAAAAAAAGGTTGTCTCTTTCCAAAATTGTCCTGTTGTTTTTTTTCTGTCATGTATTTATTTAATTTAGATTACGAGGAACATCTATTTCTCTAAAAATAATTTCAATTATTGTATGAATTATCTTTTATGGCAATATCTCAGATAACGAAATATGATTAATTTCTCAATTTTTGTTTGTTTTTATTCTTATACCTAATTGTTTTTTTTTATATTTTACCATATTGATATTATACAGGTGAATTTTTCAAGTGTGCTTTCATGGCCAAATCCAAAACTATAAGAAATAACGAAAAATACTGAAAGTAGTTACTAGGCCGATTTTGATAAAAACTATAACTGTATTATTAAATTTCCTACATCCTGCAAAAGAATACGATTCTGCACAACGTTCCGTTGAACTTAGCAGACGGTAGCAAAGCACTATGTTATGTAATAGGCG
This sequence comes from Incurvaria masculella, assembly GCA_946894095.1. Lineage (NCBI taxonomy): Eukaryota > Metazoa > Arthropoda > Insecta > Lepidoptera > Incurvariidae > Incurvaria > Incurvaria masculella. The sequence goes on from OX335641.1 coordinate 678,241, forward strand.
TGGGTGTGTGGGTGTACAAAGGTAAGAGTGTATGTAAGTGTGTGTGTAATCAGTTAATTAAAAGTCAACACTTTCATTCACTTTGCCGTACTTATAAGATTACTTCACGGAATTTATTCCTTATAGGCGACACTATAGGCTAAGGCTGCATTTTTTCCGGCTAGAAAAAATGTGATTTCAAGAATCTAAAAATGCAATTATAGGTTTTATCAAAATCGGCCTCGTGCCTCCTTAAAGTGTTTTCGCTATTTCTTCTAGTTTCAGATTTGGCTATGACGACACACTTGTAAAATTAACCTGTACAGTAAAAAATACATACAGATTCTTATGTTCAATAAAATATTGAAATTATAAAAAATATATCATTTAAATGTGTCGCCTTCATGAAGTCCAAAAAGCATAAGGTCCAAAACCCAGAACGTCCAAAAGTATATATTTTTCGTGTGTATTATAAAATGCATATAATCTAACCTAACCCAATTAAAAATATCCGTATTCGTAAGTATTTTGGACGGTGTGGGTTTTTGACCTTGTGCTTTTTGGACTTAATGATGCGTCCCCATTTAAATAAATATATGTACCTGTATAAATCCAAAGATCAAATGAAAGGTTAATTGAGTAATGGTTATCCTAAAATTTCGCCGAACTAGGACGAAAGATCGAGATACGTTCCAGCGGAGGCTGTCTTCACATGATTTCCAGATACAACTGCTTGTAAGTATTGAACCACGTCCAGTGGAGTATATGTAGCATTTCCGAAGGTATTTAGATGCCATATCAAGAGTTGGCGTGCAACCGATTAGTCAAATCTGTTCACTAATGCCCGTTTGCAACACTTCCAGCTATAAAAATACCAAAGTTATCTTTCAGGTACACCATGTAAATACGCAATGTAACCGAAAGTTAACCATCGGATTTCAGGTAGCTGGAGGTCATAAAATCAGGCTAGATAGGGCTTAAGTAGAACAAAAGGCCTTAGTAGTTTTAATCCGCATTTTCAATAAAAAAATGCGTTTACTTGTGAAAGGGACTAACGGTTTTACATGGGTGCCGACGGTAGCCGCATTAAATTGGAAAAAATCCGCACTTTGCCTGGTTAAGGTATTTTGTACACGAAAATTATTAGTTGCACCATTCGACACGTTTGTTACCTTAAACCAATCGATCTGTGTTTTTTTATAATAAACCGCAAACAACAGGCTGAAATGCCGAATAGTTCGGTAAAAAGGAATACCTGGCAACACTGCTTTAAAAATCTGAAATAGATTAATTTATAAGAAATGTCTCGCATCGAGCCTATAGTCTTAGGGCCGAGTGCACGAAATAATAAAAAATCAACGTCAAAGTATGATCAGACACGTCACTTTGTGTGGACAGTATGGAAGGAACTCTATGCGGATCACTAAAAGTGACGTGTTTGAACATTGATTGAATCGGCCGTCTCTTCGTGTAACCGGGGCTTAGTCACCAGACATCACAGCCTGTGTTACGCACGCACACTAGGCTTACTAGGCTGCCTGCCTCTCGGCTAGATAGCGGTAGATGGAATTGTGGAAATTCTTTTCGTAGGTACATACATACATACATACTTCATTCATGCATTAAAATAATATCAGCAACATAGTTACCGTAACAATAATGTCGCCAACCATATTACGATATTATGAAGTGGACTACGACATGCTGAAATGCAGTTGTCCAAACGTTTTGAGAATAAATAAATTTATTTGAGGCAATTACAGACTTAAAATCATCACAGTAAGGTGGCCTTTCGAAATTGTAGTCATTTGTTACTCTTTGACAAATGTCGATTCGTAGCAATTTCAGCCTTAAATGTATCGTTATTAGGGCGCTTTATGCAGTGCTTCTTTGCATATTATACGTTCTGCATGGTTTTCTTTTTTTGTGAATTCATGTTAGGAATATTATACGTTGTGACTATTATACGTTATGCATGATGCAAAGAGTTGATTTTATTTTTAAACTTTATTCATGCACAACGTATAACATTATACGTTGTGACTATTATACGTTATGCATGGTTTTAATTTTTTGGAAAAAAATAAGATTATACGTTGTGAATATTATACGTAGTGAATACGACTCTTGCGATCGACGTAGGCTCTTAGTTTTACTGGAGAATTTATTTAGCGTTTCGGAGGGATGATGTGTTGGTCAGCAGGCCTATTCCCGGAATTCCATAGTCAGTAATCAGGAATCCTGAGTTTCGAATACAGAGTTTATAGCGGTCTTCAAAGCGATTTTTTTCGACGGAAAACCTCGATTAATTGACATAATATGCTCCGGAATCTTTTCGTCAATAAAATCGCTTAGACGCTCAGGATTTTTGATTCCTGAATACGGAATTCCAGAACTAGGCCTTCATAACGAGAATTTGAAAGATAGTATAAAACTCATGCCGCACTCGGCATGTAAGAAGCGGTGCCCCGAATTAAGACGAATGCCAAGATCATATTTTACGGGAGGATGAAACCACGATTACCTGCTTATATTAATCAAACGTTCTTAACCTAGGGATAAAGAGAAAATATTATTTGTGGACGGTACATACAAAAAAAAATCTCACAAAGAAAATTCAATACAATTTAAGCGAACAAACTAAAACCAGAAGAAGAACACATTCTCCTACCTCATCCCTCTCGCTTACTAACCAAAAAACCAGCCAAGTGCGAGTCGGACTCGCACATGAAGGGTTCCGTACCATCGTACAATATTTAACACAACAAAACATATTTTTTTGTACGGGGCCCCATTTAAATTCATTACTTTTTAATTATACGTATTTGTTGTTATAGCGGCAAAATAAATACACACACTGTCAAAATTTCAGCTGCCTACCTATTACGGTTCATGAGATACAGCCCTGTGACAGACGGACGGACGGACGGATGGACGGACGGACGGCGGAGGCTTAGTAATAGGGTTCCGTTTTCACCCTTTGGGTACGGAACCCTAAAAATGATTTTCTGCGTAACGCCTTTCACTAATAACTTTCCTGTCATTCGTTAAGTCAAACTTTCGGTCATATTTTTTTAATTATATTGCTTTCAGCCTCTTTCGTAGATAATGTACGGTAGTTTTGTAAACTACTTTTCTAAGACACTTGGTATACTATCGGCGTAATGTTATATGTATCACTGGTAATTCCAACTCCTAACTAACTCGAGTGAATTATTAAGCCAGTTCTGCACCTAAGGACCGTTTGCAGCGTCGATTTCTCGTTAGGTGTGGTTTAGTTAATAATTAATTGAAATGTTTATTGGATATTGGTTTTATTAAATTAATTGTCTGGCCTGCAGCCGACTTTACGTTCGTTTATTTGTCTTGGCATTGCATTGGACAACCGTTGCTCATTGGTGTTGCCTAGAACATTGCGCCTGGGGTCTTGAATTCTTGTTGAACATACACAAGGGTATACTTTAAAATTTTCTTTCGAGGATTACATCATTGATGTTCATGCTTTCATTTGAGGTTAAGGTGATAAACCTATACTTTCACTAACATTTTATCGTTGAACAATTATAAATTGTAGTTATTTTCATACATTAATTTTACACATTTACCTCTGCCAGATCCTGACATCTAGATTATTCTGTTAATATCTATTTCTTATACTTTTTAAGTCCAACGTCTCTCTAATCGCTTATAATTAGTGAATTCATTATATTTCGATGTTGTTTGCAAGAAACGTTGATGGAACGGTTTTTAGAGCACATTCGTGCGCGGTGGCGCGCGATGGTTCGACTGTATAAGACCCGCCGAAGGATTCACATACAATTATATGGTCATTTTGATCATAGAGAGGAGACGCGATATTTACTACATGCCAATTCTTGTCAGGAGGGGAAGTGTGTCCTGGCGTTCTCCCTATGAGCGTTGAACCGACCGGTTGAGCCGAATATGGTCATTCGGTGCCTCCGTGCTCAGCCAGAGCTGAACAGCTAGAAATGTTCCGGTAAATCTAACCGAGTGTACATCTGGACAGGAGAAGCAGCAGTACAACAGGAGGTGAGCAATTGCTAGCTCAAATTATTAGTAAATTAATACTTAAAGTAAAAGGCAAGATTTTAATGTCAGACTTCTACTAGAAATCTTTATCACGAAGTGTAAATTTTTTTTTACTTTTCGTCTAATTTCCACGATTCATTTTTAGGGTTCCGTACCCAAAGGGTGAAAACGGAACCCTATTACTAAGCCTCCGCTCTCCGTCCGTCCGTCCGTCTGTCACAGGGCTGTATCTCATGAACCGTAATAGGTAGGCAGCTGAATTTTTCACAGAGTGTGTATTTATTTTGCCGCTATAACAACAAATAGGTAAAATCAACATATAATAAAAAATAAAGGGGGGTCCCATACAAAAAACGTAATTTTTTTGGTGTTGATGGTACGGAACCCTTCGTGTGCGAGTGCGACTCGCACTTGGCAGGTTTTCTCAGCCGTCGCTTCGTGCAATCGGGGCTAAGGCGGAAAGGCCAAGTTTACAACATGGGACGAAGAGTTAACTACTTTTTAGTTTATAAAATGTTTACTACAATTAATTTAAGTTTTTTATAATTTTCCTCAGCTAAATGTTTTCGCAGTCGGTGTAGATCAATTAATTCATTGACTTCTTTCTGATAAATTATTTTCATTCTTTATAGCATCTAATCACTGAATAAAGCCATTATTCCAAGGGAAATGAAAATGGAATAACATAGGATATAACACAACATGTTATATCTTTAACCTTATGCAGTCGCAGCAGCAGCCGGGAAATATTAATTTCTATGTCACAGGTAGATACGATGTTCATGTGAGGTTGCAGGGTTGTTAAGTCGTGTGGTGACCTTTACAAAAAGGTCACTTAATTAAACGCCAGTCAAAGTTTAACCTACGTGTTGGGACTGTAAACGTGTTAAGAAAAACAGCTGTAGTTGATCACGACACTCTGTTTCCAAGTTACAAGAAACTGAAATAAAATTAATAAGTTAAGGATTATTTAAATTTTGAGAAAAAAATCAACATGTGGACAGATATTGAAAAATAACGAAAGATTGTGATGCCATTATAATTTGCTCTCACAGAGCCCTTTTTTTGGAAGTGAAATGGAATGGCACATTTATTGACATACTAATTCATAATTATTTTTTAACTACGCTTTCGTTTTCTCAAAATGGTTATTAGATTAAACTTGATTACTTTTAACGTGTAATAGGTCCAAGGACCTTTTTGCTTAAGGCATTAATATCCATATCCTATGAAGACCGTCTATAGAGTGTTCGTGTAGTCACAGGCTGTTAAGATAACAGTTATGAGCATAAAGAAGCCCAGTGGGGCGCAATGAGAATATCACAGCGTGTGTTCGTTGAACGTATTTATTCCTGCAAAGTAAGTCAATGGCATCCATAGTGGTTTCGCGCATATGGTACACACCAGCTGTAATCACCAAACCATTTAAAATAATTTTAAAACCACATGTGCCGATTGGATTTATATATGCATCTCGGATCAATGAATAAATTTATGAATGGACTTTTTTCTTGCTAATTTATTTTTAACCGACTTCAAAAAAGGAAGAGGTTATCAATTCGTCGGAATCTTTTTTTTTATGTATGTTCACCGATTACTCAAAGACCCTTGGACCGATTTGGAAAATTCTTTTTTTGTTCGAAAGGTTATACTTTCTAGTTGTTCAGTAAAAGGACAATTGAGGCAAAAAAAACTTTTTTGTTGTTGCTTGCCTTAGATTATGTAGAGTATGCTGGTTTGACTGACCATAGATGCAAACAAGTTAATTAGCATAGTGGTTTTAAAATCGATATAATTGGAATTCATATAGTTTGTTATTATCGCATACTTACAGAAACAGACCTAAGTTCTGATTTTCTAGATCTCTTTCAAGCTTTCCATGCCCGAAGTCATTAGTACACCCCGTTGTCACGACTGATAGAATGAGTTAATTTCGTCTCGAATAAGTTCATTTCGTCAGCTTCGAGCTGTACCATGCTTCTGAATCCACGTAAAATGACATTTAGCTTCCTCTACTAGGTGGTTTAAGTCCACCCGGGTTGGTAGCACATTGCATTGGATGAAACGATAGTCGAAGCGGCAACGAAAAATCATCCGATATTTCCTTTCAGTTTACTGCAGCCGTGCTCATAAAGGGGAGGTCCTGGCATGGCTTCTCGTGTCTTCGGGTATGCGGTGTGTTGGGCTAATATCTTATCGGTGGGTGTGGTATTAGTCATCTATGTTCAGATACATAAAGAGGAAGGTAACTGTGCTTTGGATTCAATTACATGTGGATTGTTATGTAAAAAAATATATTCATTACTTAGATTTAACGTGTAGACAATTATATGAAGCCATAACCATAGATCGGCACCGTAGAATTGCCCAACAAGGTTTCTGCACGTGGTAGCCGCAGTATTGGATGTCATTAGTCAGCGGAATTGCTCGGCAATATCGCTGCTTGCTGCGCTGTTACTCCGAAGTGGTTTTCCAACTGTTTATGCCTATGGCTTTATTAGTTCTAAATTCTGCGTAATTGATTCTGAGTAAGAAAAAAACAATTAAGGAAGATTCTAATGAACTCAATAGTCTCACAAGGAATAATTTAATGCATGCTTTCAATCAATTATTAACAACCGAGGTTTTATTTTGAATATAAAATGTAATGTGAGACATTGTATTACATTGACTTAATCATTAGAAACAAAATCTGACACAAAATGGAAGTTGCGTACCAAATAAGATTAGAAATTTATAATAGTTTTTGGTAATTTACGATGTTAATTTTGAAGAAAATAAAAATAATGGAGTAGGACTATGTGTGCGTAAACCTTTTCAAATACAAAACATATCAGAAATATATTGTGTACAGCGTTTGTTTATGTAGCATCTATCTGATATTATTTATAGATATAAAGATATAAAACGTACTTCTTTTAACAGTGCAACCTCTGCAATGGCATACTCGTATGTGCTTACATTGATATACATATTCAACCTAACAAAATTAATGTAGATTTCTTTATATGTGTTAGGTAAATTCTGCAATTGATTTCACAATAAAACATTGCCAATAAATACGACTCCATGTAAATCCTTTGAAACTGACACGCATTCTGTGATCAAGTTTAAATTTGAGAAGTGACAGCTTGATAGCATGACGAAATTTTGTGATAAACTCAAAAGAATCCAAATCTCCGACTACAACTAGTGGCCGATAATCACACCGAAAATGAAATCAACCATTCCAATGTGAGGGGTAAGGTGTTCTGCGCAGGCGCCGCCGGGAGCAGTGTCCAATAATTCGATTGTCATGTTCTTCCAACGCCCACGTAATTGGAACATGCTGCCGCCGCGTCGAGCCGCACCGCGCCGGACCGCCTCCGAGCCTGTTCAATATGCGTCTGCATCGGTGCAGTCTGCTCCCTGGACCTGGACTAACTCATTTGATCCCCTTTACACAGGCTATTGTTAGGAATGTCTTGTGCACTTATAAATAAATATAAAATAATAAACCCAAAGAAGTGTATGTTGAAGGAAGAAATTATTCTAAAGTCGTTTTTTCTACAAAGTAGAATGTAATTATTAGTTTAAATATTATTATTATTATTATATTATTATATTGTAATGCACTAGCAGCATTATGCTGATGCGTGCACTTCTTTTTATGCACTTGCACTTTTGTTTTTAAGCACTTGCACTTATTTATTTATTTATTGTCTATGATTTTTTTTTTATTTTAAGTAAAGATCCAGTTTGTTTTTGAAAACATTTACTGACGATGCACTTATTATTTCCTCAGGTAGGCCGTTCCAATTATCCACAACTCTGTTTGTTAGGAAATGTTTTCGAGGATTTGTTGATGCTAGGGTGCGATTTATCTTTAGCGAGTGACCGCGTAGCCTTTCATTAGTGTTAAATATGTACATTGTTTTGAAATTATTGACATCATAGGAATCATGCAGTATTTTATATGTTTCGATAAGATCCCCACGCTGTCTGCGTTTTTCCAGTGTTGTGAGGCCTAATAGCTTTAGTCGGTCCTCATAATGTTTGTTTTTCATGGTGACTACCATCTTTGTTGCTCGTCTTTGGACTTTTTCAAGTACATCTATATCCTTCTTGAGGTAGGGGCTCCAAACTTGGTAGGCGTATTCAAGAAGTGGCCGCACATATGTCTTATATAGCTTGATGAATAACTCCGGAGTAATAATAGAGAATGCTTTTCGGATCATGTAAAGCAGGGAGTTTGTACGTTTCACTGTTTCAGTTATGTGTAGATCCCACTTAAGGTCGTAAGATATAGTTACCCCGAGGTCACTTTGTGATGTGACTGATTTTAATTCGTGATCATCAATTGTGTAGCTGCAATGGGGGTTTTTAGGACCAATATGTAACACAGTGCATTTTTCGGGGTTTAAGGAAATAAGCCAATCCTTGGTCCACTGGACAACCCTATTTAGGTCATCTTGAATAGCTTGGTGGGCAATGAGTGGATCCGCAAAAATTTTTACATCGTCCGCAAAGAAGGCTGAGGCCATATTGATGACAGCTCCAAGGTCTGTTAGAAATATTCCAAACGCAACGGGCCCGATTACCGAGCCTTGCGGCACCCCACTTAGAACTTCGTGTGGGTCTGATAATTCATCGCCCACTCTCACTCTGAACGTTCGTTCACTTAAAAAGTTTTTAAGCCAATTCAACAGCTTACCTCTTATTCCAAAGTGTTCCAGCTTATGTATCAATCTTTTTATAGGGACGCGATCAAATGCCTTTTGGAAATCTAAGTAGACTACATCAGTTGGTCGACGGTCATTCCAATTCAAAGTCCACTTGTCCACACATGTAAGTAGATTCGTAACCGTCGATCTTCTGGGGACAAATCCATGTTGTTCTGCAATAATAATGTTTTCCTGTGATAGGAAAAGTCTAACCCTTTCAATTATAATTTTTTCCATGGTTTTTTTTTTTTTTTTTTTTTTATTTGGTTTGTCAACAGTGACTCATTTCGCAAAATACAAGAGAAACTTACAAAGATACGGGAAAAATACTGAAACTATCACTAATAATAGACAAACACAACATGATATACATTTATTTTTTAAGGGTCTAAGTCTAACAGTTGTGACGTTCGACCGGAACCCTCGCTTTTGCGGCGGCTCCGTCCGCGTCATCACGCGCCACCACTCCAAATTAAATGTAGAATAGGCGTACCCTTAGGGGGTAGCCGAGCCAAGTACTACCAGGGACGGTGAAAAAGAATACGACCAATTTTAGTGAGAATAAAGGTGGACGTTTATTACAAAGAAAAATAAACAAAATGCTCTAGCGGTAAGTAAATGGTTTGCAGTTAGAAAGTCTGTCGTTGAGGCCTCCGTTAAGGGTAGAAAAACTTGGTTGTTGGTTCACTCAGTGGTGGACCACGTCGGTGCGCAGCATGGTGGGTGCACGCGCGTGCGGTGCGGCGCGCGGGGCGTCGGCTCAGAGCAGCGGCGCCGGCGTGTCGGCCGCGTCGTCAACGCCGGCCGACGGCGTGGCGGCGTGGCTCAGCGCTGCTCGGCGCGGGGCGCATCGGCGCGGCTGCGCGGATGGCCGGCCAGCGTGCTCGGCTACCTCGCCGCGTCGCTGTCGGCGACGGCGACCCATCGGCGAGTCGTGTCTCGGGTGAACGGAAGACATAACTGGGGCCCACTTGGTGAGCCCCGCAGGAACGGTAGGTGGACCGCGGTTTGTAGAGGTGCGCTCTTTGCGAAGGCTGCTGGTAAAGTGGGCGACCCAAAATGGTCGCCGCACTACGAAATTATCATTTTCGTTTCTCTTTTTTTCTGAGGGTAAGGAAGATTTTAATTAGGTAAAACCACGGAGGGAGCAAGGCGACTGGATTAGCCTTGGCCAAGGAGCTATGAACACTGTAGTGGCTTACCAAAAATCCACTACGTGACACAACCCCCCCTCTCGAGGAAAGAGGACGACGAGCCGTCCGACCTGTCGCCCTCGACAGACCGAGTCCTCGAGAGTAAGCCAAGGCTAATCAGGCACAGGTGAAGCCTGACTGAAATGGGTAAGTGAACAAGGTCGGGTGGGACACAAATAAAAAAAACAACAATCTTAAACTACGGGCTACCTACTGGAATAAATGCAGTAAAAAAAAAAAAGGACAGGCCAAAAAAAAACAAAACAGATACTCCTCCACGCAAAAGGAACACAAATTAGGCTCTAGAACTTAAATTAAAAGGACGTGTTGGCTTGTTTATTTATTGTAGGAGTTCCCGTATTCTTCTAACAGAATACGGTGCCGCTCCTGTAAGGTACAAAAGAAAAGTACAGCACAAAAAAAATGGCTCGTACAGGCTTAGATTTTTTTCATTAGGAGTTAGACTAAATCGTCCTTACCGCTCCTGTGAGGTACAAAAGAAAAGTACAGCACAAAAAAAAAATGGCTCGTACAGGCTTAGATTTTTTTCATTAGGAGTTAGACTAAATCGTCCTTACCGCTCCTGTGAGGTACAAAAGAAAAGTACAGCACAAAAAAAAATGGCTCGTACAGGCTTAGATTTTTTTCATTAGGAGTTAGACTAAATCGTCCTTACCGCTCCTGTGGGGTAAAACGACGAAGTATAGCACTTAAACATGGCTCATACAACAAGTAAGTTGGCTTCTTTAGTTAGCAGTAGGAGTTGGACCATACAGTGTCGTTACCGCTCCTTTAAGGCACTCAATGAGCGGCTAGCGATCATGCCCTGAGCTTGAGGAGTTCAGGACACCCTTAACCTAGAACTAACCGCTTGGTGCTACGCACATGCCTAAACTACGGGACAACACATTATTTACAAGACCTGCTCTCGCGCCCTAATATGCATTATCTTTCGCTCGCCTCTAACATTCCAAGTCTGGTCATCCTACAGCGGAAGATCAGACATCACCTTGCAGTGGCCGTCCAGACCCTCGAAGGCGCGGGCCGGACGACCGGTGCGGGAGCGGGCCGCTCCAGACGACGTCACTAAAACTAACACAAATCAAATAAATTAACCACTGACGGCACCCAGCAGCATGGCTGGCGAGGTGACGTCGGGGAACCTACAAGTAAAAAAAACAAAACAACACTACAGTCCAGTAGGTACCCGGCAACTAAGTACTAACATTATCAAAACAACAAACTAAATAAATCAACAAAACCAAACACGGTCCGCTTTACGAAGGGAACCGGTATAGGGATTAAATAGCCCAATAACGAGGTGAGAGAGGGACATAGGTAACTCTCCATAAAAAAAAATTAAAAAAAATCAAAAGCTTAACTTTAAGGACTTAACGACCTACTTACTACTACTTGGGCCTAGGTAGTGGTATTGGAGGCACAGTCTAGGTCTGCCGGTCTGGCATGATACCGTTAGAAAAACAGGACGCACGTTCAAACTGCCTATGTTGCGAGAAAAAAAAAATTAAAAAAAATAAAAAATACTTTGAAAGGATTCACAGCCCATGAAGTGGATGAAGGAGGGTGAGGCCCAGTGCAGCGGAAGCCTTATTGCGAAAAAAAAATAAAAAAAATAAAGTAAAAAAAACATTAAAGGAATCCACAATCCATGAACTGGATGAAGGAGGGTCAGGCCCAGCGCAGCGATGAGCTAACATAAATGGAGGGGCATGATCGTAGCCTTGGAGGCAAAACAACAAAACATCATTTTGAAAAAAAAAAAAAATTATTTTGGCACAGTGTGAACACGCCTTAATACCTAGATGACCTAGGTGCCTAGATCCTAAAAAGCGCTCAGCGCACGGGCACCCACGCGGCCACGGCGCGCGCGCCGTCGCTTCAACCGAAACCTAGCCGCCTACACTAGTACAATCACAAAACAAGAAAAACGGAACTAAAGGTGGGCATAATGCGCCGAGTAAAATTACTCAACTGAAATATTTTACAATACGAGAACCGATGAAAAGTTTCGTTCGTGAATGAATTAAAACTGAAATGAACTGTTGCAGTTCCGCTGTGACACGAACGGAACGAGACGAATCGATTTCGGTGGCGTTCGCCAGCGTGCGCGCCGCCGTGATCGCGTCGCGTGTCCGAACGGCCGAGTAATATCAATACTTATTACGCGCCGACTTGCTCGGATTCGCATTCAATACATTTGTAAATTTACCATAGGATAGAAAACGAGTTAGAAGCGCGCCGCGAATGTTTGCCGAGTGTCCGATTAGGTCCGCGAACAGAGGGCAAGGGCGGGAGCCAATAAAGGTGTGGGGCCCGTCAAAAAACAAATGCGGCCGGGGACATTCCCAAGTGGAACGTATTAGTCCCGGCGGCAGGAAGAGAAACTGAAGGAAAAAAAAATGAAACATCCGCGGGGCCTTCTAAACTCAAGGCCAGAATACAAACTACGTTTTGACTTGTGGTGAAGGAAAACATTACACAAGAAAAGGGTTTAAAAAAAACTGGTGTCCCCTCCGCTTAAGGTTCGCGGGGCAACAAGGGCGTTTGGCACTCGCCAAAACGGTCAACCATATAATAAAATGAAAACACTTTATTCCAAAAAAATAAATTGAAATGCAGAGCGCGTTGGGGGCTCGGGTCGGAAATACGTTCTTAACTTCGCATAGATGCACGCATAATAAACTATAAAATAAAAAAAAAATTAAAAAAGGTGATCCCCAACGAATGAAGGTTGAGTGATCGGGCTGTGAAAGTCTTGGAACGCACGAGGTGCATGCGCAAGGTAAGTGAGAGGAAACAGTATGGACATCAAAAGTTCAAGAAAAAAAAATGGTCCCCAACGAATGAAGGTTGGGTGATCAGGGGGTCTACCATGGTAAGTTTATTCGCTGAGGGAATTACAAGTCAGCGAATAAAGCTGACGACTAGTACCATCCTCGCTGTCAAACGACGTAAGTTCACTCGTCACTCGTTTATGCAGTGTCGGCCAAACTAATCCAAGTAACATTTTTGTACCATCTTATTTTAGCTGCCGTGCTGCTTGGTCGGAACATATACTATGGAAAAGTTGATAATTCTGTAATAAATATATTATGTAGACCATGATAGGTTCCTTGTTATAATTTGTATGTATTGTCTGTGTGTAAATTGGTATAGTTTGAGGTGGTATGGATTTATTCGTTAATGTTTGATGCTCGTCAGTATTTTTGGTGTTATTTGGTGATCTTTGGGTTCTTTGATGTTCTTGTTGGAGTTGTTTGGAATAATTTATAGTTCTGTAGTGTTTTAGGTGTTTATTGGTTTTGGGTATTCTTTGAACAAAAAAGACAGCATGTAACACCATAGTATACCAAAAAATATCACTAAACAACGGCCTACCAACACTGTATTAGACAGCACCAGCATTGACATTTATGAAAACTAATATAACTTTTCCTGTGGCTAAAGTGAATAAAATCAAAAGAATAGCTAGCGGATTACCGAAAATCCACTTTTCATAGCGATATTTCTTATTCTGTGGCTCAAGTGAACGAATAGCTCGTAGATCAAACTCGCCAGCCGAGAATCAACTTGTTTCATACAATGTATTTGTAAACCCTGTTGTTAGTCTGTGATTGTTAAAATAAAAATGGATTTTTGGCTGTTGTGTTTGTGGGAGAGCTGCGGCGCGAAGAGCGCCGATGGTCTCCTTGTACTCGATGAAGCCTCCGACTGCGCTGTGAGTAAGATATCGCCGCCAGCAACAGAGACTTTCCGGACCTCTTTGAGGAGCTTTTTTGGGAGATCGCGCCACTTCTTCCTCAACCAAGGAGATTCGACAGCATTTCCCCAGCCAAAAAAGTAAGAACGTTAATGAATGCAATATCAGCAGCCTTAAAAAATACCTTTGTCATATGGTAGACAAGAAAAATTTGACGAAATGAAAGTACAATACAATTCATTCATTTGGTAGGGAGCTGAGAGACTCTAACTTGCTTATAAATGCCTTTGTAGCCTTTATAGATTGCCTTTGTGAGAGATTGCATGAAATGTAAATTGATTGGCGGATAATTTGCCTACCCATTCGTCAAAATATTCTTAGTTAAGTCAGTAATAAAAAATACTATCAGTAAGTAATTCATAATTTGTAATTACTGACTATGAATCCAGTTTGAAAATGTGAAATGTCTAAATTAAACCTACCTATGCTTATTTAAAAAAATACCTATTCTTTACTTATTGTTTTTTATGTTTACAGATAATGACTACCCTTGCATGCACACCAATGCATGTGCCATAGCACCGTCGATTCCTGCATCGCTCAAAAAATGGTGTCAGTTGTGATGCGTTAAGTGATTGCAGCCCTCAACAACCGAGTCAACAACCTGCACATTCTGGCAAAATTCATCTGCTTTCCTCAGAACGAGCGCGAAAGAGAAGAAATAAAACGAGGATTTGATTTGAACCATTTTTAATATTTTTATTCGGAGCTTCAATAACTATCAACATGAAACAAGAACAAACATCACTTACCTAAATGCTCGCCCATGCTTAACCTAACGTACAAACTAATGACTTTTTATTTATCATTTTATATTAACTTTAACAGGAAGAAATACCAGTCCCGAAAAACTATCATAAGTATAGATGGGCTTTCCCGGATGTGTAGGCAGAGATTATAGAACACCATACAGTACGATCACAACATACTTTTGCTCCCTCTACAGACATTTTCACAGTTCGTGGTGTAGGGGCTAGAGGACTTAAGGATGTTCCGACCCATACAATCTTTTTTTTACACAGAACGCAAAAAGTATTGCACTTTAAGGCACGAATTCGTCAAAAATATTAAATATAGCCATAGTAGTTGCAGCGAAAACATATTCACAATTTCAGGTTTAATGGTGTCGTTGTAATTTTCGATTAGAAGTTTTACACCGTTAGATGGCGCTGTTAAATAAAAATCGTATTTAAATAAATTGTAACAAAATCAATAACCCTGAAATTGTGAAATTGTTTTCGCGGCAAGTAATATGACTATATTAAACTTTTATTATTAATTCGTGGCTTAACGTGCAATACTTTTTGCGTTATTTGTGCAAACAACTTTATATGGGTCGGAACAGCCTTAAAGTTCAATCGCACCCAAGCATCAACAAATCCTTGAAAACACTTCCTAACAAACCAAGTTGTGGATAATTGGAACAGCCTTCCTGAGGAAATAATATGTGCATCGTCAGTAAATGTTATCAAAAAATCTTACTTGCTTAAAATCTAATAATTCATGGACAAGAAAATAAAAAAACAACCCTCCTTCTTGCGCAGTCGGGTAATAAATCAGTGCAAGTGCTTAAAAACAAAAGTGCAAGTGCATAACAATAATTGCACGCATCAGCATGATGCTGCTAGTGCATTACTTTATAATAATAATAAATATTCTCCGTGTTTTCCATCCGGCAATATAGCCAAACTTATAAAAGGAAAGCCCTGACATGGCACCTATGAAATTTCTTCGTGAATGTGGTACATCAACTTTATGTTATGACAATAAGTGTGGTAAAAGCTATGTATATCTAGTTCCATAAAAAACTTCGAACAAGTGCCCAGCCACTACGTTTGCCCTACCATCTGCCTCAGGCTGGAGCTGCCGGCTCTGTACCCTGTCACGCTCTACCATCAAGTGCAGCAGCTCTATATCCGCTTTAATCGTTAGCATGACGGTGCAGGAGATGCTGATGGCCAGCGCGCAGACCTAAAGAACCAAACCGTCAGCATAGCAGAGAACGCAATCCGGTAATGGCGAGCCCCCGCTATTACGCCCAGACGCCACGCAATGAGCTTCGCACCTATGGAAGAGTGTGGCCGAGCAGTAAAATGCATCGAGAGGGTGCATAAAATCATGGAAAGCGTTGAGGAAATTATTAGAATTACATTTGTATGCATAGATTTTTTAGCTAATTCTGTAATATAGTAAGCCGTACTATATTTAATCGTAGAGCATGTATGTATGAAACTATTTATGTCTGTAGATGAACCGAAAGAAGTGTGCTGTGGTCGTACCGTATGATGCTCTATTATCTCTGCCTACCCCTCGGGAAAGCGGCGTAAAGGTGTGTATGTATATATGTATATTTAGGCAATCGCCTTTATAAAGATTTTATTAACATTATTAAGTGAACTTTAAAATAAATAACAGCGGAATTTTGTGCCAGTTATTCTTCTCTATGATTATTGTGGCTAAATGCTAAATGTTAAACTATTTCAAGTCAAGTTCAGTGCACAGAGCGCATCGGCCTCGGCGCCACAGTAGGCATTGGCATTTACATGGAAAACTTATCTGGGTCAAAGTTTAATGTGTGGCGTTTAGGGTGATGCCGTTTGTACATTCTACGGATGATAAATATAAAATACACACACGTATTAAATACCTATGAACTTATGCTTCTAATCTCCTTGGCTGATTTCATTCCGCCGCCAATATACCTACGGTCACTATTTAGGGTATGATTATTTTTTTTTGTTATGGGTATGAATTAATTAAATTTATGGTGATTTTATTAAATCGTCATGACAAAATCATTCATGTTGAGGTTTTTTTATATAAGTAAGCATGTAAGATTAATCTAAATAATAAAATGGTTTCATGTCAAGGTTTTCCGATAATCATGTTTGCTAATAAATGCCTATTTATAAAACTAAAAATATAAAACGATAACTTATTGGATATGGTCATTCTAAGGTCATATGTCCCCTTAAGGACCTCAAATGTACATAGTAACCAACCAACTATTTGAACATTTCAGGACAAGTAGTGTAGTCAATGCAGCCCACAATGACTGGCGTGCCAAATAAAAAAAATCTGAAAGAGTCGGAACAATTACTTTTATTTGTATGGTATGGCTATGCATGGGTAAGCATTTAGGTGACATTTTTTCTTATTTCAAATTGATATCTATTACAATAAAATGGTTCTAATCTAACCCTAGTTTTATTTCTTTCCTTTTGCACTCGTTTTTGCTCAGGCAAAAGCAGATGAATTTTGCCAAAATATGCAGGCTGCAATCACTTGATGTATCACAACTTGACACTATTTGCTGAGCGATGCAGGAGTCGACGGTGCTACCGCATATACGTTGGTAGTCACCGCTCGCAAAAAATGCAAGGGTAGTTATTATCTGAAAGCATAACAAACAATAAGTAAAGCAAAGGTATTTTTTTAATAAGCGTAGGTAGGTTTAATTGAGACATATTTAAGTAATTACAAATACAACTCTAGGTTATATCAAGAATATTTTGAGGTAAATTATCCGCCAATCTACGCCCACTTCAGGACGAATATTTTGACGAGTGGGTAGGTAATTATCCACCACGTAATTTATATTGCATGCTATCTCTCACAATAAGGTAGTAAGAGTCCCTCGGCCCCACCAAATCAGTGATATTGCATTCATGAATGTTCTTACTTTTTGGGCTGGGGAGATGCTGTCGGGTCTCCTTGGTTGAGGAAGAAGTGGCGCGGTCTCACGGCATAGCTCAAGGATATCCGGAGCGAGGCTTAGATGAAAAAGGAGCGAGGTGGTAGAACTTCCGAAAGTCTGTTGTCGGCGGTGATGTCGTACTTACACTTTTTGTTTTCCAATTCATGGCTCGGAATAAGTTGATTTTCGGTAGACGAGTTTGATTGATTCAAATATTATCCAAATCACGTTTGATTACATCCAGTCCAGCCATGGAGGTATACCTCCATGCATTCATCTGTCAAACTATTGAAATGGTACAAAAATGTTAAATTTTTCCTATGGATTTGCTTGACCGACACTGCATAAACGAGTGACGAGTGAACTTACGTCGTTTGACAGCGAGGATGGTACTAGTCGTCAGCTTTATTCCCTGACTTGTAATTCCCTCGGCGAATAAACTCACCATGGTAGACCCCCAGGGCCGTGAAACTACGCGCCCGCGCGACCGCTCCGCGTCGCGACAATTAGATGGAGCGAGGGAAAGAAAAAAAACGTGGGTAGTTTCGCGAGCAAAGAAAAAACAACTCGTAAAAATTCCTACGGCACACGCGCCGTCTGAACTAAATTAAAACAAAACGGAATCATACTGGGTAACAGGCGGGATCTACCGAGCGCTAACCAAAACAGAACGAAAAAAAAACGTGAGACCGTATCTAGTTCAGTAGGAGGGAGCGTGTTAGGCAAGTTGAAGTGAACGCGAAATACCAACGGGGAATCGAAAGTTTTAGATTATCGATGCGAAATTATGAATAGCCGGTAGTCTAAGTTGTCACCTAAATTGGCGTTACGGCAAACCGATCGACTGGCGTTTTCAAATGTATGGAGAAATTGAAGAGCGCGCGCAGCGGGCGTTAAGCGAACTAACATTTGCGAGTCCGAGCTTGATTTGACAGCTTACTCAACGTTGCCGTAAATACGTCGACGTTGCCGGTTACGTCCACTCCGCGTTTTCATACAAATCGGAAGTCCGCGTTTGACTTTGACAGCTTGAAGAAGTAAAACCACAGAATATCTAGTAAAAACTTGTATGGAGTTTGGAGAAAACGCCAGTCGATCGGTTTGCCGTAAACGCCAATTTCGGTGAGAACTCAGACTGCCCACTCTGTCGTCTCAAAGTGAGCGCAGTAAGACATCGCTCGCGCTGTGTCGCGCGGCCATGTTGTGTAGTGAAATCTAAGTTCAATGTGAAGTTATCAAGGGCAGCTAAACATGGAATGAATTTATGTTTTTCAGCTGAAGGCGAACGTAAGTACTGTGTGAAGTGAGTGGGGCGTAAACAGGATCTACTCGTTCGGTGGTCGAATCAACTTCGAAACATGGTTTCAAGGTTAGGTCGATCGCCGAATCGAACGCGTTATCGTCTCAACCAATGCGATAGCTCACTAGCACACAACAATCACACGTAAAAATGTTACAGCAAACAATTAATGAGAAAAAAAAATGGAGGGCTCAACAGAAACCTGGCTTTTTACAAATTAAATATTCTTTTTCCCTCCCAGGCAGTACATAGCTCGGTTTGGAGTGGGGCGCAAAATAGAAACAGGATTCCTAGTCCTGCTCGTCCCCGAACCAGTGGATGCCAGTGTGACGTTCGACCGGAACCCTCGCTTTTGCGGCGGCTCCGTCCGCGTCATCACGCGCCACCACTCCAAATTAAATGTAGAATAGGCGTACCCTTAGGGGGTAGCCGAGCCAAGTACTACCAGGGACGGTGAAAAAGAATACGACCAATTTTAGTGAGAATAAAGGTGGACGTTTATTACAAAGAAAAATAAACAAAATGCTCTAGCGGTAAGTAAATGGTTTGCAGTTAGAAAGTCTGTCGTTGAGGCCTCCGTTAAGGGTAGAAAAACTTGGTTGTTGGTTCACTCAGTGGTGGACCACGTCGGTGCGCAGCATGGTGGGTGCACGCGCGTGCGGTGCGGCGCGCGGGGCGTCGGCTCAGAGCAGCGGCGCCGGCGTGTCGGCCGCGTCGTCAACGCCGGCCGACGGCGTGGCGGCGTGGCTCAGCGCTGCTCGGCGCGGGGCGCATCGGCGCGGCTGCGCGGATGGCCGGCCAGCGTGCTCGGCTACCTCGCCGCGTCGCTGTCGGCGACGGCGACCCATCGGCGAGTCGTGTCTCGGGTGAACGGAAGACATAACTGGGGCCCACTTGGTGAGCCCCGCAGGAACGGTAGGTGGACCGCGGTTTGTAGAGGTGCGCTCTTTGCGAAGGCTGCTGGTAAAGTGGGCGACCCAAAATGGTCGCCGCACTACGAAATTATCATTTTCGTTTCTCTTTTTTTCTGAGGGTAAGGAAGATTTTAATTAGGTAAAACCACGGAGGGAGCAAGGCGACTGGATTAGCCTTGGCCAAGGAGCTATGAACACTGTAGTGGCTTACCAAAAATCCACTACGTGACACAGTGTAACAGAGTTAAGTACATTTCGAAACGCTACCGAGTGTATAAGTAAGCTAAATATGAAATATTATTATAATTACATCTATGAAACACATCACAAAAATGTGAAAAGGCTATTGAAATTACTCTTACATAAAGAAAGAAAAAAAAAACACATAACACAAACAATATTTAACAAATGAAAAAGTTAAGTATTACTGACAATTTTTTTAAAGGCTGATAATGAGGATATGGTAATTTATTTATTTATTTATTTATTTATTTAAAAGGTTCACTTACAGAGTTATGTGTTAGAACATGTAAAAATAAAATAACAAACAGATACATAGTATGGACACACACTCTACAACTAGTGAACACAACATGCGATTTATAATGTTGCAGCAGTGAGTGAAACGTAGATTAATAAAACATTACCAATATAACTAATATGAAAAATGAAAACAGGCAATTATCATAAAAGTAAACTAAAAACGAAAAATAAAAGTTTCAATGAGATATTACTTACAACATATTTTAAAAACTTAATAGGAAGTGAAAATAAAAAACAAAACGCAATATAACACGAAGCCTACACGGACTTAGGCATGAGTCTCTTCACTATCGTAGGTGACCCCGAGAAGATGTCAAATTCATCTCGCCAAGTATTGCATTGTTTACACATTCTTACTAGTGGCGAGTGAGTCCCTGCATTAGTTCGACATCTTTCAATACTGCAGGGAAAGAAATATTGTGCTCTCGTGCTCACTCGTGGAACCATAATATTAATTTTAGCTAGTAGTTCCTCACAATCAACATTGTTGCTGAGGATTTTATGTAAAAGAATGACATCAGCCTTTGAACGACGCAAAAATAACGTCTCCATCTTGAAAAATTCGAGGCGTTGAGTGTAACTTTGAAGAGTCTTACATAGATTATTTTTAAAGGAAAGGTGGTAAAGAAAACGTTTCTGAATGCGCTCTAATCTTTCCACGTGTATTTTATAGGTTGGGCACCAAGCGGGGCTGCAGTACTCAAGGATGCTTCTAACTAGCGCGTTATAGAGCATTTTAAAAGTGTGTGATCGTTTGAATACGGAAATTTTTCTGGTTACAAACCCCAACATTTTTGATGCTTTTTTCGCTACGTGGTCTACGTGAAGATTAAAGCGCATTTTGCTGTCCACGATAACTCCTAGATCTTTTAAGTGTTCGACCTCTGCCAAAGCTATACCGTTGATGTAATAGGTAAAAATGGAACGGTTATGCTTACGGGAGAAGTTTATAAAATGACACTTCCCTACATTTAAGGACATATCATTGAGGCTACACCAATAATTAATTCCATCGATGTCCTCTTGGAGTAATTTACAGTCTCTGTTGTCTTTTACTTCTAAGTAAAGTTTAAGATCATCTGCATACATAATGAATTTGGAATTTGTAATATAATCAATGATGTCATTTATATAAATTAAGAAGAATAAGGGACCCAGATGGGATCCCTGAGGTACACCAGAAGAAACAGCGAAAATGTCTGAACAAAAGCCACTTGCTATTACTACCTGTGATCGATTTATCAAGTAGGACTCACACCACCTTAACAGAGTCCCATTGATACCAAGAGAAAGCAATTTTTGAACAAGAATTTTGTGATTTACTCGGTCAAAAGCCTTACTAAGATCTGTGTAAATAGCATGGATATCTGCCTTTTTATCGAGGGCGCGCATAATATCATTACTAAATAACGTCATGCTTGTAGTTGTAGATTTCTTAGGTAAGAAACCATGCTGTTGATTAATAATATAAGGCCTGACATGTGGGAGGATTTTCTTATGAACAATGGATTCAAAGACTTTACCTATAGATGATAAAAGTGAGATTGGTCTATAGTTTACTACGTCCGCAATATCACCTGTTTTAGGGATAGGCATGACATTTGCTATTTTCCATTTTTTAGGGAAAGTCCCTGCAGCTAGTGATTTATTGAATAGTATAGTGAGGGGGTAAACAATTGTAGCAATGCATTTTTTTAAAAGAAGAGGGGGAATTTTATCTGGGCCAGCACCTTTAGTACCATCCAACTTTATTAATGCTGCTTCGACTTCGGATTCGCTAAGCTGTAATGTGCTAAAAGTGTCATTTCCGGAGTCAGGGATAAGATTGGCGTGCACAGCCTTCGAGTCGGAAACAACATATACAGATTTAAAGTAATTCGCAAAAAGGTTGCAAATGGATTTCCCGTCTTTGGCAACTATGGTACCGTAAGATATTTCTTTTGGGATGTCACTGCTGTTCTTCTTGGTATGATTTACGAAGTTCCAAAAGTACTTGGGATTCTTAAGAATGTTATTTTCAGTATTTTGTTTAAATTTAGCATAGCATTTACTAATGGAACGAGAGCAACGCTCCCTTAGTAATTGGAAAGTTAGTTTATCTCGTGGATTACCGTATTTTTTAAAGTTTTTATGGTACTTCTCTTTTTCTTTCAGTGCTTTAATTAAAGATTTGGAATACCACATGGGATATTTTTTGTTTATCGGGCTACTGATGGGCGCCAACTTTTCTATTAAATCTTCAATAACTGAGTAAAAGATGTCAGTCATAGAATCAATCGAGCTAGTGTCAATCCATAATGTAGACCAATCAACGTCAGACAACGCACTGTTTAATAGGTCGTAATCAATTTTGAAAAAGTTGACTTTTGGAATTAAATTGCGTGATATGGTTTTAGTACTATCAAAATAAATTTCAATGTTGAGGGCTGGGTGGTGAATATCAATTTTAGTAAGAGGATTTTTATTTACTGAAACGTGAACTTTGTTTGTTAGATTAGATAAAACCAGGTCTATGATTCTTTGATTGAAATTTTTACAGGTGTTTGATTGGAAGAGATCGTTAAAATATATAAAGTCTATAAAGTAATTTTCTATGTGGCTTGAAGTTGGTAAAGGCGTAAGTTTGTTCGAGTTATTGACATCGACCCATTTGATGTGAGAGAAATTAAAATCCCCAATTATCAAGGTATACGAGTTGGCAATGTGGTTCATTGTTACAACTCTAGTCGTATTGTTGCACAGGTGGTCAACGTACTCCAGGTTAGTTGGAGGTGGAATGTAAACAGCGCAAATATTTAGGCGCGCGTTCTTGCTATTAGTTAGACAGATCCAAATATCTTCACAATAATTACTTTCCCACGATGTTCTACGAATAGCATTAAAAACCTTCAACACAGCAATGAGTACTCCACCTCCGTTATCCTTATTATTAAAACAGGAAAGTGTTCGATCTCGTCTAAAAACATTGTATCGTTCATCAATAAGTTCATGATCGTATATAGAATCATTAAGCCATGTCTCGACTAAAACAATGATGTCGAAATGACATGTGCGAATATTTGTTAATATTTCTTCGGTCTTTGTTCTAGATCCTCTGACATTTTGGTAGTAAATATTTAATTTATTTAGACCGATTTTATAGTTACACTTATTTATTAGCACTGTTGGAAAAGTGGTCCCTTAAATCGACTTTAAAATACCTTCGTTGTGTATAAGAACAGGGTTCGAACTTTCGTCTTTCCTCAAGAAAATGCGTCCGCATGCCATTCCGAACCCAGCAGAATTTGAAACTTTTTGTTTTGGCAGCGTTCCTAGCAGCAGCGTGTAGACTCTTGTTCGCAGGTGAGAGATGCTCCACCACAAATACCGGCGAGCAGGGTCCAGCGAGCCCGAGGTGGTTAGAGTTTAGTTTGTCTGCGGTGGTGGGGGCTTTCTTGTTAAAAGTCTTCACCGCGGCAAGGAGCTCATCGCGACACCGGGGGCTCGGCAGCCGCACTATGATGGATCGGGGCCTGTTAGAGTCACGGACTACTTTGGCGACTCTGTGACATTGAAGAATGCTGGCCGTAGGCAGGTCATGAGAAACTACCGACGCGAGCTGCTTTATAACACTCACTACATTTTCTGTACGATGTTCCGGAACGCACTGGACTTCCACGTTACAGTCTCTCGATTGTTGTTCGAGATATGATAGTCTGGACCCCATATCACTCACTCGAGCTTCGAGAGAGTGATTCGCGGCGACGAGATTTTCTATGATGCTGTTTTTTTCTTCGAGGATTTTTTTGAACCCTTCATACTGGGCTGACATAAAATCCATGGATTCTGTCAATTCTGTTCTGAAATTCTTAAACTCCGTTTCCATAAATGTGCGGAATTCACGAAACATGTCAGTTTTAAATGAATTGAAACTTGAATCCAAGTAAGCTCGAATTTGCGCAATGTCATCTTCAGTTCGGCTTTCATTAAAATTTGTACTGCAATGGTCTGCTTTCTCAGGACGGATCGGGGTGTTTGTGTTATCACCAACCTTTTTTTGTGACTGTTTGCAGTAAGGGCACTTCCACGCAGATTTGGCGGCTTTCGATAATTTTTGGAAGTTGTCGGTCGTAATATTTACACATAAATAGTGAAAAACTTTAGCGCATAGGGAGCAAGCGATTCTCTCTTGTGGTTTAGATGCCTGTTTACACGAATCGCAATTCATCTTAATGTCGCTTAATGCACCTCTTAATCAAGACTTATAAGGTATTGCTTTCGCTAGCAGGAGTACCGAAATTAGTAGCAGTCACTAGAGCGGCGGTGCGGGGGCACGGCGGCGGAGCAGAGGGGCGGCGGTGTGCGGTGTGGAGCGGAGACTCTTTAACCCCTCCCAGCGGTGAGTTCGCTCGTCGCCTGCCGATGACGTCGTCGCTTCGTGACGACACACTAGTGACGCAGCGCGAACATAGATGGCTGGACGAAGGCGTTCGAGTGATAAAGCGTGTGACGTCACACCGAGGCCGGCACGGTCGGCAAGCGAGCGGCCACGGCACGGCCGATCCGGGTTCGATACTCACCGAGTGCGCAAATATTTCGAAGCACTTTCAAAACACTGCACTCTCCGGACCAAAGCACTCGAGACTGCAGCGAAGCCCCTCCGGTACTGGGCGCTCCACAATGGAGCCCCGGGCGCCGCAACGACTCTCACAGGGTACTCTAAATAAAACAACACAGACGACTTCACAGAGCAACGATTAGACGATGAATTGTCTACTTTAATAT
The DNA here is from genome assembly GCA_946894095.1 of Incurvaria masculella. Lineage (NCBI taxonomy): Eukaryota > Metazoa > Arthropoda > Insecta > Lepidoptera > Incurvariidae > Incurvaria > Incurvaria masculella. Next base: position 703,165 of record OX335641.1, read on the forward strand.
CGATGCTGTGTGTTTTCGTAAGACTGTTTAGACTAGGAGGTCGCGGCAAAAATGGTAACGATAACGTAAATGGCTGAAACTGGGTTCACGGGATAAAGTACAAACCTCTGAAGCTAAATGTGTCAGTCTGCCTGTTCCAAGTGGTTGCGTTACGTAGATAAGGCGCCTGAAAAAGTAGTTATGGTGACAAAAAATACATATAATAAGGTAAATGGATGCAAATGACGAAGCATGAAAGTATCAATACATACTTGCTTAGCAATACAAAAACTGAACAAATCTTTGGTTGCATTTAGTAGTTATAGGCGATTTAGGTTACAGATATAACTTTAGGTATATTTAAGTATTTAATTAAGTAACCGTCTGGTTATTGTTGTATAATTATGAGGAATCAATGTTTCCAGATAATCAGTATATTCATCAGCAGGTACATACCAGCATCTATTTTATATAGCCAATCTAGAAAACGCAACCACTTGGGACGGGCAGACCGACATATTTAGCATCAGAGGGTTGGTCTCTAACATGTGAACCCAGATTCAGCCATTTACCTTATCGTGACCAAAAATGTCGTGACCTCCCGGAATAGTTGTAGTATGAGCACATTCTTGGAAGAGCTGAGTTTCGTCCCAGCTTGGTGTGATATCTTTTAATATTTAGGGGAATGAAGTTAATAGGCCGCGAATTTAACCTAGGTATATTAAATTGTATTTGATCAATTAAAAAAGAGCAGTTCAGAAGGTTGTTTATGATTTTATAAAGGAATGTGGTGTCAATTACTAGTCTTCTGTGTTCAAGTGTCCGGATGGCATAGAATGATAGTCTATCTGTGTAATGTGGAAGAGAACGGGCACCTCTGTCAGAGTAAGATAAGTGATACAAAAATAGTTTTTGTACCCGTTCAATTCTTTGGACGTGCACCTTGTAACACGGACTCCATACAGGACTAACGTATTCCAATTTGCTACGCACTAAAGAGTTGAATAATGTTATTTTAGCATTGTGATTTTTAAAATGTTTGGTACTGCGTCTAATGAAACCTATCATTTTAAGCGATTTTGAAACAGTTTTGTCTATATGTAAATTGAAATTCAGTTTTTTATCGAAAATAACTCCTAAATCGCTGATTGAAGCTACTTCTTCAAGTTTTTTGCCATCAATGAAATAATTGGTGCAAAGGGGTAAACGTTTCCGCGTAAAGGTGATATGGAAGCATTTACTGCAATTTAATGTCATTTTATTATCTATGCACCATTTGGATAATCTATTGATGTCATTTTGAAGCTGCAAATGGTCATCTATTGAGGAGATCACTTTGAAGAGTTTGCAGTCGTCAGCAAAAAGTAATATCTCTGAGTTTAAAATGGCATCGCTGAGATCATTTATGAAGACAAGAAATAAGATAGGGCCGAAATGAGACCCTTGAGGCACTCCGGATGGAACATCAAACCATCGAGACTGGTAGCCGTCAAAGACTACTTTTTGTACTCTTCCAACCAAGTAAGAGTGAAACCAATTTAATAAACTGCCATGTACACCAACCCTTTCAAGCTTATCTACTAAGATGCGGTGATTAACCTTATCAAAAGCTTTACTGAAGTCCGTGTAAATGGAGTCGATCTGCTGACCCTTGTCTATAGCTTCTATCAAGGTTGTGGAATAGCAGAGCAAGTTAGTTAAGGTTGATTTTTTGGCAAGGAAACCGTGTTGATAAGGAGATATCAATAATTTAAGGTGATTAGTTAGTTCACAGCAAATAAGTTTTTCAAATACTTTTGCAATGGTACATAGAATTGAAATGGGTCTATAGTTTGTAACTTGATGAAGGCTGCCACTTTTAGGCACCGGCACAATATGTGCTCGTTTCCAAATGGTTGGAAAAACAGAGGATACCAAAGATTTATTATAAATGACTGTCAGTGGGGATGCAAGGGTATGTGCACATTTTTTTATTACCACAGGAGGAATTTTGTCGGGGCCGGCACCCTTGGACTGGTCCAGATTTTGTAAAATTTTTGTAACTTCAGGTCTAACTAAGTCTAAGGCCCCATAAGTCTAACTAGCTTACATACTAAGCTAGTTAGACTTATGGGGCGGTAGTTTACGGGTGCAAGCTTATCACCTTTTTTATAAATTGGTACAACTACAGCTTGTTTCCAGTCCTTGGGTAGTTCTCCGTTTTCAAATGATAGAGTCATAATATCAGATAGTTGGGCACAAAGTTCAGATGAGCACCTCTTCAATAGTATAGCTGGTATTTCGTCGGGACCTGTGGATGTAGTATCCTTAAATGATTGAAGTACTTGCGCGATTTTTTGTGGTGAGAACGTAATTGTTTCAATAGAATTATGGACTTTTGGTACAAGTATTTTTGGCATCGGACCATCTGGTTCACTGGTATATGACTTCTGAAATTGTTGTGCAAATTCATTTGCCACGGCATAGTGCTCAGTTATAATGTCACTGGTGTTGTTGTAACAGACTAAACACACTTAGGTTTCTCTACCTACCCATGGCCCCTAGTACAGATTGCCTTACTCACGCTGCAGCAGTGTGCATTATAAAAAAATGCATACCCTTTGGATTGGAACCAACAAAAGTAAACAGGCCTATTAAAACAGGTTACGAGAAGCGCCGCAGCGGGCGCCACCATCGCCCGCGAAGTTAGGTCTCCAGTATGATAAGTAATAAAATAGACGGCCGCGAAGTTGTATTATAACATTTTGTTTGAAAATGGCATAAAGAAATGTATTTTATGTTGGAATATTTTAAGATTTGATATGTTGACGTAAAGAAAGGATGATTCACTAAGTAAACAGCCATATACATAGTTTAAGACGCTGTATAATGTTATAATCACTTGTGTTTACGAATATCCATTGATTACAAGTTTATGTTTATTACGTGTAAAAAGAATAGGAAAAATAAATAAGACTGTGGTTTGGTGTTTTTCTTCAGTGGAGTACTAAGAATTCAGAATTTCCCATATAAGACGAAATGGCGGGAAAGGCCCCAGGAACACTTTTACGTGTGCCCCCCCGGCCTCCTTCTCTCCTCAGAGGGCTGACCCTCCGGGACGGAGGAGGGCAGAGGGTCGGGAGCGGTACAGCCTGCCTTTCTCGCCACCTCGCGGCGCTGCCTGTACTATAAAAATGCACATTTTACGATTATAAAAGCAGGCACGTCGCGAGGAAAAATATTACTACACAGCTAATCATCGTGACGAGTACTCCACTGGAGGAAACATTAGGCTGCCGTATCCCATCTGAAAGCTCTTCTTCTTGGCTCCAACCTCCCTGCTGCAGTAGACCACCAGCGACGGTTCAGCACCACCAACCGCTCCAAGCTGCCGGAGGCCGGTTCCTGAACCCGGCCCCGTGTACCACCGCCGCCCCGCCCAGTACCATACAGTCCACTGCTCCACGTCAGGGCGGTGGTCGGTACAGTTGTGGTCTCTCAATGCTGGTGGTACTGATACTTTTGACGACAACTGTTTACGAATATAACCATAGAAAGATTTATCGCCACTGTTTATGACGCTTGTTTCAAAGTTTTGTCTAGATTGTCTTACTTTTGTAATTATGTCATTGTTCAATTTCCTGTAACTTTCATATGACTTGTAAGAAGTGTATGTTGAAGGAAGAAATTATTCTAAAGTCGTTTTTTCTACAAAGTAGAATGTAATTATTAGTTTAAATATGTTTTGTTATGGAAATGTTAGGTTAAAAGGAAAATCTATGTACTGTATTAAACCAACCTAAGTTTATATTTTATTGTAGAACAAATAAAAATAAAGATTGATTGATTGATTGAAAATTCTTTATGATGCCACAAAAAAAAAAACAATTTACAATTGATTAATACATTGGAAAACAAGTACATAGTTTATAGTGTCCTAGATGTTTTTTCAACAACTGCTGTTTTTTCTTTTTCGTGCTGATATTATACCAAAGCCAAAAAAATCATTTTCAACTTAAAATTCACCCAAACCCTCAAAAAATTGGTAGGCCCTCGATTTCGCGTTGCTTCCGGCCGTGAAGATCCTCGATCTTGGTATCTGGTAGGACCCTCTCGCTAGATGTATTCAGAGGGGAAGAGAACTAGAGGGAGAAAGGGAAGAGTGCCGTTAACCTGTTAATTGTGAACGTGTAAATGTTGGCCGTACAAGAAGGGTCATTCTGTGCAAGAGATATTTTATTTTTAATGGGTCTACAATTCAGTAAGATATACGTTTTCAAAATACGCAATTTAAAAAGCAAAAGTCGTTTTTTTTAACGAATGTGATATACCAATGTAGAATCGACCGTCAAGCAAGACACATTAAATAAATATATAATTAAAGACAAAATAGAACTACTTAATGAATTTTCTGCCAGGCTTGACATGAACCTGCAAACGTACCTTTCGCGGGCATTGTGTCTACTAGTCTCCGCTGGGTATCCATTGGGTGGATTGTCAACTTCTTATTGCCCAGTAATGGGCTTAGGCACACATTTTGGGGAAAACCCATTGCCGTGTCATATATCTACATAGTTATTTGCCAGAAATCCTACCACCACCGAAGTGGCGAGTTTTCTCTCAACGTATATGGATATATTCCCGAGCGCGGTATTTCAATGATTCAAGATTTTTTCTCAAGAAAATAGCTTTGACCAATGCTATTTTCTCGACTGAAAGATTCCTGAATCTTTAGCACGGAATTCCAAGGACAAGGCCCACTGTGTTCGACGTTTTCATTCGATGTAACCATGCTAATCATAAATGATCAAAAAGTTAACGGAATAGCACTAACACGCTAATCACACATTACAAACAAAAAATGAAAAAGAAAACAATATATTTAAAAGTTTTAATTAATGCACTCTGCATGCATGTATTGAAATCACATAAATATTTATTTACTTAAATAGAGATTGCAAATGAATGCAGAATAGCCGTGCTGTATCGATGTAAATTTTCACACTATTTCATGTACTGTTTTAATTACGAATGGGTATTCTTCCTTCTAGATGTGACTTTAGAAATAAGTCGCGTGTGTGCTCATTTAAATCCATCGCTGATTAGAGATGAAAATAGAGGCTGGCTGGGAAATCAATATAAGTATGATAATTGCCACATGTTCGAGCTTATGATTAAGTATACGGTATTTAAGCTATGGCGGTTTTAATAATAATCGATTTAGTCATAACACGGTAGTGTATATATTCTTTGCCATAACTCTGATAATAATAACAAAATTCGAATCGAAAAATAAGAAGAAAAACAAACTGCATTTCGTCACTGTGAAGAAGGGACAAAGCGGCAATAAAAAAATGTTGGTGTTTTTCATCCATTTAGGGCCATAGCCATTCTCATAAAGGGAAGAGCCTGGCATGGCACCTAATCAATTCGGGAATGCGGTGACTTGGGCTTATACCATTATGGTAGGTGTCTAGCCGCCCATGTCTAGTTAAAATAAACCAATGCGAGCTATTCCGTGGTTTTTGAAACCGTTAATTCTGTTCGGCCGGTAATCCCATTCGCCTACTACTGGGTGGTACCCGCACGGGTTGGTACCTTCCATGAAGATTGATGATCCCCGTTTTCGATCACCATCGTATTGGATATTGAAATGAAAAGAAAATGACAATGTCGTTGTGCTTCTAAAGTATGTATGTTGTGTGTGTGTTGGGTGGGATATTTGCGTTTTATTTATGGTACCCAAAATGGATGGTTAGAACCACACAACTACCGTCATGATATTAGCCCAATACACCGTATTCCCGAAGGTATTAGGTGCCATGCCAGGACCCTCCCTTTACGAGCACGGCTACACTGAACTCGATTGAAAACACGGACAATGTTTCATTGCCGCTTCGACCATAGTTTCATCCAATGCGGTGGTACCAACCCGGGAGGGCTTTACCCTCCACCTAGTAAGGTAAGGGGACCTACACTTTTAAATTCACTTATTCAACTCAGAAAGAGAAAGAAAGTGGTATATGACCGAACGTGGATTTGAACACATAATCTCTCACATTAAAGGCATTAATTAGTACTCTAGCCCCTGCACCATGAACTGTACATAATTGGTGGGTTGTCAAGCCAAGGCCAAAAAAAGAAATGATAACTTCTACGGTTACCTAGGAAGAATGAATGACTGAACTGCCAGAAAAAAATCCTCATGTGATACGGACAATCGACTAATTTACCTTTCGATTTCTTTACGCATCCAAGTCGGCATAATTCCCTTGATCCGAACAAATCCTATTCCCCTGAATCTCACCGCAAAAATCGAGCCACTCACTTTTGCAGTAAACGCGCCGCGTGTGTGATTGAAAAAGGCACCATTCGAGATGATTCGGAATTCGAAAATGACGTCACGCGCGCGGCCGGTAGCTGCGCGGGAGTCGATCTACCAATAATTCACTAAACAACGAGACGGCGAGTCTCATTGTCCTAGAGCGGGAGCTGGCGACGATCTCCAAACTACATATTTTTATAATTTATTTTTACTTGCCAAATTTGACCTGAATCATCATTAGTAGTAAGTATGTTAGGGATGTAGGAGTTTTACCTTTTTTTTTTAGCGCACATCTTTGTTAGCATACTAGTATAACTCCAAGCATTACACATATTTTTTTTTTCACACAACAATACATACATACTTAAAATCAAACTTTAATTGTATACACACTTTATCTACCATACTTTTTTTTTGTTACCTACCTTTTTCTGATTGTATTAACCTTCTCTTGTAGAACAAGATAGACTTTATGTAAAATATGTTTAATTTAGGAAAACCTATTACTGGCCTTAGCTTAAGCTTATATTATCTTGTATCAAAGTGTAACTTGTAATCGCTGTTGGTTTTCTAAATAAATAAATAAAATAAAATGAAAACCCTGTATGGGTGGCTGTGCTGAGAACCAAAGGTGCTCAGAAAAGCCAAATATACCTCGAAACTACACTCAGCGAGGCACCATACCATCGCTGAGCTATCGAGCTTGTTCAAATTAAGCTTGAAGACTCCCAGGTTACAACTATGAGGAAAGGCACTCGCCGGCAGACAGTTATGTTCCAGTAGAGGGACCTAAAGATACCATATCTCGCTAAATATTTAAAACATGATGTTCAAATATTAAAATGTATATTTCTTTTACTGTTCTCGAGCCAGGTATTTAAACGGCACTGTAATTAAACGCTGCCAGAGTTTTAGTCGAGTTTATAAAAATAGCAGAGATAACGTATACGTCCCCTTCCACCACTAGCTTGTCGGGTTATTCCCAGGTTGGTACCATAGCATTGGATGAGGTAGAGTGAGGGTAGTCAACCAGCATCCAGTTCATTGTAGCCGAGTTCATAATGGGTAGGTAATATTAGGTAGGCACCAATACGTGTGTTAAGCTGATATCATAATGTACATGTAGTATTATTCTTCAATGACAACAAAAATACAAATTTGTAGGTTTTTATCACAATAATAACTGTATCAACTGAATTATCCAAGAATTTATTATTAGAGCTTAAGAAATTATAGTACCTAAATAAAAAAATATGCAAACATTTTATCAAATATTATGTCAGCTCTCAGTCTAAAAACAATGCGAGTAGGACTCCAAGAAGATTCCCATAACAATCGCGAGTTCCTCCATTTTGATATTCGTAAGTGGATATAGAATCGTTGTTGATAGCTGGCTCTTAAATGTTAATGGCAAATGATTCCATGTCGTTTTCAATGGCTTTAAAATGCCGTGAGGGGATTTCAGAACCGAAGTTACTTATTGCGATGCTGGTACCTTCTGACAATGCATTGTCGTTGTTTTGTTCTTGTACTTTTTGCTACCAGATATTTTGTTATGATGGAAAATATTATCTTCTGTCTCGCAAAGGTGGACGACCTTTATATGTATATCTGCAGTATAGTCGTGTTATTTCAAGAACAATTTTCTATACGTTCAGAATCCGATACGATTTGTAGTTTCCGTCGAAAATACTAGGTGGAAAAAAACACTTGACTATCTGGAGGCTTTACTAATTCCGTAGCCAGTTCAGGACCAGGAGCGCAGAATCTTTCTTCTTTTCTTTAGAAAGGGCTTTATCCCTCCTGCGAGGAACAATTAATTGATTGTGTTTGTAACTTATGGTTTTCCGGTGCACAATGCCGTAAAACCTAAAGTTCGACAAATACTACTACGTACAGCTACGGTGTAAACTTAGGAAAATATTGATTGGTTGTTGTTGTCCGTTTTTGTAAACCTTGACATGAATGGCCACGGATAACACCACACAGATGTTGGCCAAACACCGCACGTCCAAAGGACTTGAAGTACTTTCATGAACTGGATGGCAACATTAAACTGGAAAAAAAAACGAACAATGTTCGCACTAACTCATTCGCGGGCACGGTACAAGACCGTGCTATTGCGCTCTGGGACCTTCTTTGTCTCGAAGAAAAAGACAGGCTCCGCGATGAGGAGGATGCAACATGTCCACAAAGCAGACAAGCAGTGTTCTATGTTTATAACAATAAAAGCAAGCTAGGTCTGATGACTAATCTTTTTGAGATGTTTTTATTTTATCGTTGAATAATCCACCTCCAAGGTTATTGTATGAAACATGCAAAAAATTCGAACTTCCGCGAAACCTAAACCAAAGCCAATAATCATCAGTAGAACATCTAGTTAGAATATATATATATTCTAACTATATATATAAATATAAAGCTGTTTTGAGTACAATGTTGGATCTATGACAAGAAATATACGGTTCTACTTATGTACTAGGTTGTTCGAATCGGCAATCAATTGTATCCATCCAGTTCAATGAAGCAATGCACAGGGCACTTAGTTTCCATATTGTTGTTGGGCTGAAATTAGTACGAAATGCACAAATCGCATTAGTACGAAATGCACATAGCGCAAACAAATATTTTTCTTGTTCAAATAAGTGCGTTTTATTCGCATTTAGGTATGAAATAATAATTGTGTTATATAATTTATGTGGACGAAAAAAAAGACAAACAAAAAACATAATTTATAGACCAGTGAAGTTTCTTTGCGGGTTCTTCTTCACTGGTTGATCGAATCCGCGGATCAATCAAATTGTGACATGACTTAGTGTAGTTTGACTACCAGAAGTTGAATAAATAAATGAAATGAAATGAAATTCTTTACCTGTATTAGTGGAGTAGGCGGAAACCTCTTGCTCTACATTGGCTCTATGATTTTATCGTCTAAAAATGTACCCTCTGAATATTTAAATGTGTTTTGTTTTTTTATTTCAACAGCGAAGGAGCTTTGTTTAAACCTCTTTAAAAAACATTTCAACGGTCTGACAGCCCCATTACCGCATTCTGTCAGCGCACAGTGAGACTCAATGCAATCTGTTTGGTTAAAAAAATCTTTTTTCTTTAAGTTATTGTCACTTGCATTAAAAGATTGGTTTTCTGAATTCTCATGAAAAAGATTTTTTTCCTTAACCATATTTGGAACTATTCCACTGTACAGTCGAACAAAGAGTTTAGGATACACATCCGGTTGAATGAAAAGATGAACAGTCGAAATACTTTGACTTTTGGAAACAATTATAGGGTTGAGTATAGATTCAAACATAATTAACAATGTCTACTAGCTACTGAGTAAACAAAACCCTAACAAAATTTAATCGGAGGTTGTATTTAAACACCATTCATTTTTACGTTCAACCGGAAGTGTATCCTTTAACCTTTGGTTGACTGTACCTGATATGGATGAAAGCTTTTGTAAAACAGAAGAATTGCAATTTATGCAAATAGTAGTCCTACTCAAGTTTTTTTGTGGGCGGCAAATTCAAACTTGCTGATCTTTGTGACGTTTGAATACCAAAAAGTTTAAATAAATGAAATGAAATGAATAATGAAACCGATATTGTTTTGATATTTCACGAAGAGGGACCATATTTCATTATAAAAAATGGTTTTCCTATTTTTAATTCATCGATGATAGGGCGCCAGTCATATGTTATAACAACATTATTCTTATAGACTCATAATTATTATGATGATTAGTATTAAACAAAATATCGTCTCTATTTATTACTACTTACATACATTATTTATAATTATGGATAATTAGATAGCAAAGAGAGAAAGTAAGTAGAGAACCTACATTCCATTACGCCGTTTCACCGAATGTTTTATAACAACATATTTTCTTGTCTTCTTCTATAGATATACTTACTTACCTCAATGGACAGTCTTAAAGTATGGGTCGTACCTTCACAAAACACATCACAGAACAGTTTATGAAATAATTAGTAACAAACTAAACATTAATTAATTTAAACATTATATGGGTCGATTTTTGTCTATAAGCTACAGGCAAAAGTGCCACTGTGCATCACCCTTCACCCACCGACACCCGACGCGCTAAGAGCCGCTCCGTCGGACACGGCATCTCATCAGGTGGCTCGCCAACTAGCGGCTGTGAGGATTGGCGCCGACCTTCCTATCTGTATTCCGAACACTAGCACGTCACTTCCTCGGGAAGGTAAGGCTGAGACGGCGCCATTCGGAATTGTCATTGCCCGAGGAACTGTCAAGACTCTAAGCTACCATAATATCTAAAGTTTTCTTTATGTCATGACCACTGAGGAGAAAGGGAGGAGAGGTGGCATGCGGTCGATATGGCGTCTCCGCTATATGGTCAAAGTGACCATATAACTGTATGGGAATCCGGCGGCACGTCCAATACCACACAGTCGAAGCATCGCCACCGCGCGCGAATGTGCAGTATAATATCACTTGTCAAGTCAGCCGCTCCACACAAACCCTCCAATACGTCCGCGACCATGTTTGCATGTGGCATGTATGTTTAGGTTCGAATGGTAGTTTTTGAAAATTGGAGACAGCGGATCCCATAGAATATGCGCTCGATGCCATATCTCCTTATTTTTATCTATGGTCATGACACACCTCTGAGGGACACCAAAGATCATCCATTTGATTGATGTAAGCGGAGATCATTACTCGGTATACGAGTATACAACTTTCAAAGAGATTCTTATCAGAGTTTGATAAGTGCTTTCTATGCAACATTATGTTTTCCTTCCTATGCATACTAGGTTGGTAGTACGCTGAGCTAGATCGGTCCGGTATAAATTGAATGAAATATGTCCGAAACAATAATGATTGTTCCTCGTTGACATCCAGTTTATTTCTCGAACTTCGAACTTTCTCCCTAGAGAAGAATGGGTAAATAGATAACACTTTATTAAGAAATACAGCCAAATTTGTTTATTATTGGCAAAAATGTCAACACCGAACGTATTTGGAAATAAGGGCAGTCTTAATGCAATCGAAATATTAAAATTCCGAACTTCTTAGTTAACAGCAGTTAGACATTAATGTTAAATATTATGAAATAGGCGTAACCTTTAAGGAGAATCTAATTTGTAAAATTAGGTTGACTCGTACAGCTACAATCTTTTTTCATCTTTATACAGATAATGGCGCGGTCTATTTCTTCTTGAAGAATTAACGAGCGTTTTGAATCATCTTAAGAACGGCCCTTTAGCTACGTTCCCCATACAAACGTAGTTTACTAATCTTTTGAAAAACACCGTTCCGATTTGCTTGATATTTAGTATCTAATATTCAACAATAAATGTCTCTGTCTGAACGCTTTTGTTTTGCTGAAAAATATAAAGCAAGTCGAATAACAGGCAAAATAATATCTTCATACAAATTTTATTTTCTCTGTTGTGTGACACAGGATATTTATTTCGAAAAAACAAACAAGTGCAGACATAGATATTTGTTGCTTGACATTAAGTCCCAAATATCAAGCAAATCGGAACAGTGGTTTTCAAATTATTACTAAACTACGTTTGTATGGGGAGCGTCATTTTCTGATGCTTACGGGCCCACCTTAAGTTCCAAAAACGTTTCCATGGACATGCAAGCCCTTCATTCCTAGACTGCAGACGTTATTTTGATGCAAACATTGCAGCATCTCACGTCTTATACAGATGCCTTTCACGCTTCTCATCCTGACAAGCAATTTAATAAAGCGTTGAATTGGCGATGTAGACTGAGCCAATTTCAACGGTTACTTCTATTGTTTCACTCAATACTTTGACCACTATTGCTCATTCTTTCTTTTACGTTGAGATGCTATATTCTCACAGAGTTATAATCATGTCAAGTTGTTTTTTCTGTAATTTTATATTATTAGTACTATTCCATAATGTTTGTTGCACGTGATCGGTCGTGAATCGTTGTCCCTATGCGACTTTAAGCGGAACATAAAAATACGTAAATACGGAACCTCATCATTTATTTTTAAACTAAAAAAACAAACCAAAAGCGAGTAATATCAAAAAGTCTTGTGGGAAAACATATTTTGTCCAATTGGTCACTGCTGGCTTCTATTAGGCATTATCGTTTCTACACGGATAATGTTAAAAGCCATTTTGGCTCTCCCAAACAACGTAACAGCGATCTCAGAACTCACAAGTTGCGATTTTCATTTCATTTCATTTATTTAAACTTTTTGGTAGTCAAACTACACCAAGTTACGTCACAAAGATCCGCGGATTCGATCAACCCAGTTAAGAAGAACCCGCAAAGAAACTTCACGGGTTTACATAACATATTTTTCCGTCCACAATTATGAAATACATACTTAGATCTAAATGCTACTGCCAAACAATTCCTTGGCGGAACAGTTGTAAGGCAAAGAACAAAGAACAATAGAAACAGCAACCCTAAGTTTAAGTTACTTACAACTAATAAAGTTACTAATTCAATTATATAAATTAATATAATTTATAGCATTACAAGTATACTCTGGTGTAAAAGCCGTCGTCAACTTAACCTATGTCAGGTGTATAAAGCCCTCGAGGATACAATCCCAAGAGGATACAACGATCACTTCTCTACGTTTTCTGGAGCAAGTTTATAGGTCAGGCCTTTCCAGTGCCACCGGAAGTGTCCAGAAAGAAGGCATATCAATTCCGTGACTAAACGCTACCCAGGACCTATCGATATCCTTGTATCAGTTAGAAAATCTACTTGTCCACCCATTTTCTCAAGATGTCCGTGTCGTAGCTGTTCACCCTGAGATGTTCTCTATTTCTCAAAACTCTTGTATGTATTATATTAGACGTTTAAGACAAGTTTTAAACAAGTAACATACCTAACAGCTACATCAGGAACTGATGTGGAACGAAATAGCTAAATGGCTCAAAATAACACTATAAAGGCCAAGTGACACGAGCGCATAATTCTCAGTCTTCGCGCCATTATTGTAACTCAAAATGGCGGCGCGGGATCAAAGTGAAAGCCTTAGACACTCTCACAACATGCAACTAAACACTGCTTGGCATCGGCAAAGCCTACCATCCTCTTGAACCTGAAATAGAAACCCTATTGCTCTAGCTGCTAAGATCAAAATGAGTAGAAAATCTATCAAAATATAACCAGGGATCCATATTGAAATATTATTGGATAGTTTCAGCCTAATGTTTGTAATTTTATCAATTTACGAAGATCGTTTCTGTCTTGCACTATTAACACGTTAGCTGAAATGGTTGGAGGGTGTAGTATTATTGCTAAATATAAAATTATAGCATGTTGTTAGGAGAACGATAGTATGTGAGAACTTGGTTTTGGCATAATAACCTTGTTAGTGGATAGAACACGTTTGGTACTTTGGGAAAATATTTCAATGAAATTTAAGAATATTTATTTATTAGGAATATTTTTTTTTCTTTTTCTCGTTTCTCGTTTCTATTTCTCTTCAAACCCATTATCCTTGCACACGTCCATAAATTACAGAACTCAATTCATATTTTTCAAATCTGCCTGTCACGGGTTTATTTAAAGTGAAATTACGATGAAGGCATTGCGTTGAACATTTACAATAATGAAGCCACCACTGGTAGTGGCAGACAATCCTAAGTAGTGGTTGGTGTCTTTGGACTAAATATAGATTCGAGCCGTCCATCGTCTAGGATACCAGAGACTCAGTCAAACAAACTCAGTCTGTCTTACGGGTACTGTCATTAATGTTGTTCTATTGGATCGAGTCCAAGGTCTGAACTAGATGTGCAGATCCATTGCATGTGTGCGCGTTATAATATAACTGCCGCACCTTGATGAGGATACTATGTTTTCAATTAAATGTGTTTTAACCGACTTCAAAAAAACCGGCCAAGTGCGAGTCGGACTCGCACACGAAGGGTTCCGTACCATCGTAAATTATTTAACACAAAAAAAACTCATTTTTTGCATGGGGGCCCCCTTTAATTTTTATTATATTTTCATTTTATTTGTTGTTATAGCGGCAAAATAAATACACACTTTGTGAAAATTTCAGCTGCCTAACTATTACGGTCCATGAGATACAGCCCTGTGACAGACGGACGGACGGACAGCGGAGTCTTAGTAATAGGGTTCCGTTTTCACCCTTTGGGTACGGAACCCTAAAAATGGAGGAGAGCTGGGTCTGGGGATGGTTCACCCAGTCATGAGAGGACTGGGTGAACCGATTTTGACTACCCTTTTTTTATTTGAAAGCGGGTGTTTTCCGTGTGGTCCCATTTCTGTCAACGGCATCCATGAGAAAACCATATAAATCCTAAATTTGCATCAAGTACGTGTGCGACAAATGGTCGTCCATAAGTCAATATTACGCCAACCGATTTCGATGATTTATTTTTTTATATAACTGGACATGGATGGCTAATACCGAACTGACCGTCAGATATTAGCCTAACACACCACATGGGAACTAGGTGCCATGCCAGGACCTTCCTTATATTGCTCTGCTACATTGAACTGGATGGAAAACACGGACAATTTTCATTGGCGCTTCGACCATCGTTTATTCAATGCGATGGTACCAACCCGGGCGGGATTAACCCTACCGCCTAGTAAGTAAGAAAGGGGACCTACAGTTTAACGTGGAATCCTAACCACGGCCAGCCCCAACGGTTCAAAATGGCCACCCATCCAGAACCTAACCGAGCTCAGAGGTGCTTCCCCAGCTTATGAATTCGTAAGGCGTCGCACACTGAGCTACCGAGGCTGACAGAAAGACAGGGATCCATAACAAAGTAACGAAACTCTTCAATTAACGATACTCAGTCGAATCTTTTATTTTGGAAAAAATTGTTAGTGTACTACAGATTCACTAAAAATTAAAAAAAATTAAAAACTTAAAAATAACAACTTAAAATAAAAGTATTCCAAAACAAATTAATAAGCAATAAAATGTAAAAAATAATCGTAATTATTCAAGTTACAATTATTGTAATTTTTGTAGTCGGTGTCGGCGAAGGTAGCCAAGGTGCGTGCCCGGCGCGTTCACTTGACAGCTCCCCTCCCGCCGCGGCCCCACTCTCGCCTCGCCAAGCCACGCGTACGACACAAGCACATCTCACCTATAACTGTGCATGTAGTTCCAAACTTGCCTTGGCTGACACCGACTCCAAAAATAACAATAATTGTAACTATGTAATAATTGCAAATATTTTTTACTTTTTAATATTAATTTGTTTTGGGAACCTTTTTTTTAAATCGATTTTTTTTTAAAGGAATACGATTCTGATGAAAAACAATGATCCTTTTAGTTTTGTAGTTGATTGATCTTATTTTAGGTACCTTGCGAATAATTGAACATTTGTGTTCACCAGGGTCTGCTTTTGTCACATTTTCAGGAACGCAGTATCTTCTTCAAGTAATATCGAGCCCACGAAGAACTCTTAATTGATTCGAATCGGATTAATCCATCCATTTTAGCAATCTAAATTGAATGTTTTGCATGTCTAAAAATAAATAAATTGGTGACTCTGCAACCGATGCAGTACATTTTATTTAATAATTTACTTTAACATATGATTCGATAGTACTAGGTACTGCTTGAGGAAAAGTAGATTTCTCAAGTTTCAGATAAAAATTATAACAATACACAATATCAGATCGGCGCGTATACTCATTCGGCTCCCAAGAGCAAAAATACTTGTCAAAAATAACTAAGAACTTACAAAAAAGTACAAATAACTCTTTAGTTTATTGATAGATTTTTTTTTTTTAAGTTTGAACTAAACATATGGCCTTGGCGTTGTCATTTGAAGATGTTATTATAACGTAAGCCTAGCAAAGCGGCATTAAAAATGGTCCTAGTAAAATGTAACCTTGCTCATAAAAGGAAAGTCCTGGCATACCAAGTAATTCCTTCGGAAATACAGTGTGTTGGGCTAATATCATGGTTATGGGTTTTATAGTCTGATATGTTCACTTACATCAAAATATATGATGGATTCCTTAATATGGAGAGGTTCTGTTATTATTGGGTTCTCACTCGGATTTATTCGAACTTTTTAAAATCTCACCACACTTACGCCACCATTTTTCATTAGGGATTCTTGTTTCCAGGTATTTTTATATTTATTTAATCAAACAGACTATGTACGCTAGACAATGGTATATTTGTGAATTGTATCATACATTTTATCTATCGTATTATTTCACAAAAATCTTAGGTAATTTATGCAGAAATTTTTATGTTTTAATAACGAAATGTAACATCATATTCAGAAATAACCGATTTAATTTACATTAAATTTTATAAGTAAAGTATTGGTGTCATATCATAATCATTACCTATAAAACCAACTTACATAAACCAAATTTATTCGTTACAATTTCATGAGGAAATAATAATTCAAAATCATTTAATTTATGTTAAGTTCTAACAAATATCTTTAGCTACCCATTTCTTCGGAATATCTCAGGACGACACAGCATTTTCCCAATAACACTAAACAGATACAACGCGTATTTGCAAATAAGAAAATCTAAATTTTTAACAACTCTTATCACATGCTTTGACGTTTTTTTAACAACAAATAATATAATACAATAATATTGTCAGTGGCACCAACGATTTTGTTTTAAATTCAATAGTGGTAGAATAATATAATAATGATATCGTTTGGATCGTGACGAATTCATCAATTTTGTTAATTACATTATTTAAACGATAGAAAACTGAAAGTTTTTAGAACTCTGCGCCAATAACTAAAATGAATTTTGAAAATGTTTACTTGATAGAGGTCAGAATATTTTCAAATATGCCATTTGTTATTTTTATTTTAATATGAGATTTATTTTGATTTAATATATTTTTTCATGACATTCCTCATTATCAAGTCCCATTCGTGTAACTGGTAATTCATGACTTATTGTTCTCAAAAATGAGGCCACGTCTTTTCGCTATGGATATAATATGCTTACATATTAATAAAACTTTCGGACTCGCACACGAAGGGTTCCGTACATATCGGATTTATAAAAAAATATAGGGGGGCCTTTAATTTTTATTATTTTAAAATGTTACCTATTTGTTGTTATAGCGGCAAAATGAATACATGATCTGTGAAAATTTCAGCTTCCTACCTGTTACGGTTCAGCCCTGTGACAGACGGACGGACGGACGGACGGACGGACGGACAGCGGAGTTTTAGTAATAGGGTTCCGTTTTTACCCTTTCGGTACGGAACCCTAAAAACTACACCCACTGAACAGAATGATCCTGCCCTCGAAAATTCTCCATCTCACTCTTACAGAAAATAAATGTCTGTTTAGTTCTTTTTTTAGAAGTATTGGCGAGTCTTTTAATTCCTTTCATTTAATCGTAGAATTGGTGTCTAAAATGAGTGATCTACATTCTTCATAAATATTTCTCGATAGCCAGAAATAGTGTTAAAAAAAATCAGAGATTCTAAAAACTTTCAGTATCTAATAAGTATATCTAAAATTAATTTAGGCCTAACTAAGTGGTCATAAACTTTATATAATTGATCGCACCCCACATTTAAAGTTTCATTTTTTTCTAGCTACTCAGACATTGCACATTTGGCTTCCCTTTAAAGTCTTATTTTACCTCTTTATTCAATAATGGGTTAGTACCACTCAGCCAGAATTCTAAGTATTTGACTAGTGTCGGAAGTTTTGGTTGAGTAAACCAGAAAAAAACATTTTCACCACTTCTAGTAAATCTTGAACAGGAGAAGGGTTTATGGCCAATTAAATATTAACTAAATTCATCTGAAGGTGGTGAGAGATGGTAGGCTTAACGCATGGTGATTAGATAGTGAGGTAATTTATTACTATTATGATTGGATTTTAAATCATACCATTCATACTACAGAATAAGTCTCTGGCTTTTTATAAACGCTGATACTCAAAATAAGTAATCAAGTAGCTTTTATTAAGAGCGATCTAGTTTTTGTCATTTTTCTTTCAAGTTAATTGACGTTAAAATAAAATTGACCACTTTTTTTCAGCACGAACTTATGGACGACTAAACTTATTTCCCCCTTGTTTGTTTAATGTTAAATAACCTCAACATTATCAATTAACTGAATGTAGTTAAATTTGCACCAAAAATTGTAAACCGTTAGTGCAACCACATAAAAACATATTTTTATTTGAACACTAATAACCGTATTTAATGCTGTGATGTGTAGTTATGGATGCGTTTATTCACAATATCTATTTGTATTTATATTCATATCAAATAACTATTCGTTGCTAAAATTTGTGAATATAGATATCCAGGTGATGAGTTAAGTGAAGTTACCTGTAAAATGAAAAATACATGAATCAAATTAAATTTTTGCAACGATAATATTTTTACATAAATAACTTAATAAAACTTAACTTAATTTTGAATGTTTTTAAATTGGTTGCATTTAAAATTTCTAATATGGTTGTATTTTTAGCATTGAATCAAGGCAGTACACACATGCACTTTATACACACACATACACATCGAATTAATGATAATAAGTTTTTTGCGCATGACTTGTTTCGTGTTATTGATGACGGCAGTGCGTAAATTGTTTTATTGTGGAATGATGGATGCCCTGATGTAATCTTTAAAAAATACAAATATTGTTAGATCAATGTTGGAAGATAGAAATGTCCACAGGATTACTGAAGGATGGAAATCGGGTGTTCGTATACAATTAATACGTATTTATTTCGTTTAATATCGTGTGAAAACTCAATGGAAAGTACCCTGACCTTTGAAGACAGAAAAACTTCCTCGAAGTATACACTTATCTACTTTGAAAAATATAAGGCCCGAATTAAAATATTTTTGAAGAGTTGTACGTCTGTACAATCGAACGGACACAAATTTAAAAATAACCTTACTTACAATGGTTTTCAGGGTGAAGTGTGTGTGGCTGCCAGTTGTCCAGTGACCAGTCTATTCCTTTTCTTTAGCAAACATCGCTTTTATATTATCACCTGGAAATATGTGTAAGCAAGCATAGAAGCAACGATGTTTCAGAAAAAAAACCACATTTTAAAAATACTGATAATGTTTTGCTCTAAAATAGTTTTTTTATGAAACATCGAATTCAAAGCATTAGAAGAGGGCTTTCTACTTCAGGAAAAAAGGATTGTCAAGTGTTATATTCTTGTTCAACCATTGGTGGTGCATGAATCCTGTTTATATTTGGCGATGTTCGTAATGTTCACATTGTTGTATGTAGAATCTGTTCGTGAGGCTAATGTTGTAAGACAGAACCCAATTCATTCAATATCTAAATAGACACTAGGTTTACATTGATTGTCTACATAGGTCATTCACAACCACATAAAGCCAATATAGGGGAAAGGAAAATGCTAGGCTGCCGTAACGCGAAAGTTTGGCCACATACATGTATGTATTATTTAAACCGAAAGCAGAATAGTAAGAATAGTTACAACAGAAATCGGCAGTAAAATTTTACTATTTAATGATAAAATTGTTACTGAAACTTTTTGTTATCATTCGCGAGTTATTTATTTAAAATAACTGAGAAATCCTTAAAATTTAGCAAGCTCTATTTAATGAAAAACATTTTTTTCATACAAAGCAACTACATACGTCGCTTTTTTTAACTAATTTGATATTGTATGTAGAATCGAACGTGAATAAAGGACACATTAATTAAAGAAAGAAAGCTGTAAAATTAACAACTTTATGAATATATGTAATGCAAGGTTAAACTCTTGAACTTGGAACTTGGCTAGAGTTTTAATTTTCAATCTTTGTAGTCAATATCCGCAACGCAGGCAAAACGTTGAGTAAATGCATGTATGTTGCATGGGAAAAGAGACTGTTATGTGGGAGAATTCCGAATTATGGGTATAGAGCGGGTGGCGTAATTGGTAAACTCAATAGGTATGTTTGCTGGTTCAAGTCCTGCCTTGCACTGCGATATTCACAAAGTAGTTCTGCTTACAGAGTTCTTTCTTTAATTAATATTTCATTGATTCACACTCGATTTAACATACCATATCGAATTCATTGATTAGTTTATATGATTTGAAGATTATTACTCTTATGATTGCATGACATGCGAAAATACCACTGTTTAAAGGCTAGATATCTATTGATACGCCATAAAATTTCTTTTAACCTTAACTCAATAAAGTTTAGTTTTGAACCTTAAAACATAACCTTTCATCCATTATGATACTCAAAATTAACGGTTTGTATGAAAAACTGTTTTTCTGATATCGTCAATTAAAAAAATACTCTTGAAAAAAGTAAACTTTTGTATTATAGGCTTATTAATGTTGAATGGACATTTGACCAACTGTTCTAAGAATACATAGATTAACATTTGATGAAAAGTTTAATTTTGAAGCTGCGACCGAAAATTATCTTTGAAGTACGACGGTGGACCCTTAATAAAAAAAAAGATATTTTCTGCTTTCGGTACTGTTTACAAGGAAAGAGTATTAATATATTTATACACATAATATAGACACCAAGGAAAACACGAACATCGACCATCTATTTTAACACATGACATACAATATGATACACAACATACCTAAATTATGACATACTGTGATATTTAATATATTTTTACTTACCGAACAACACTCCAATTATGACGATTCCAATAACACCCATTATTATCATCATCTGGGAAAATAAGCACACATATTAGTAACAACTTACACACTGTCATAAACAGCAAACTAATGTTTTTATAGCAGGCGTTCCCCCGCGTTCAAGTCCGACGAAAAACAGTCGATTTTACCCCGACTTCTCTCATATTTAATCCCACTGCTCATCCATTAAGTAATTAAGCGTGACGGTAAGTAGCCTATAATTGATAGGAATAATCAAACTTTATAAATTTAAGTTAACCCCCCTCAGGGTAGGGTAAGCTTTTCTTAGGTTATTAGAGAACAGACAGTACATATATCTGTTCTCCAATAACTTGAGAAAATTATGGTCATAATCCGTCTAAAAGTAGGTAATTTGTTGGAAACAATGGGTTCTGTCTTAATTTTTTGCTCAAAGAACTTTATATAAAAATATATAATACAGTAGACTCTCGTTAATTCGAAACTCGAGTGACTGTTAAAATATTACGAATTATCGAGTGTTTGAAATATCAAATGGTTCGAAAATTTTTAGAGAAAATAATTAAACCTTCGAATTATGAAGTATTGATCAATTATTATTTATTAACTGCTATTCTTTATCAACGACAAAAGTTTAAAGGTACATAATGTGAATTAATTAATATTTCGAAAAAACTCTGTTATACTGCTTTGCTTCAAAGCACATTGCTGCTAACTAACACAAACTTTAAATTTGTATACCAACGAAAGAGTAAAACAGTAACTGAAACATAACCAAACAAACCAATTCGTGAGGAAGTGTGTGTCAAACTAATCATAACAAAATCCAAGGCTCGTGCACGATGATACAACTTTGAACTCGTCTTAAAATGTACTTACATAAATAATTTCTGTTATGAAGATGAAATTCGATATTATAATAATAGTGATCGCTGAATAGAAATAACCTAAATCTCACCTTTAAGTTTTGTAACCAGAATTTGTTCTTTAAGCTCTTAGCCTGTTGCTCGAACTGCGAGGCACCTTGCTGCAGTGCATCTGGAAACGATGGAAATAACTTACAAAAATTACTAAATTATGGTGTTAAAGTGTATCTATTTACGTATATTTTCAAGACGGTGACGAAAAAGTGTTACTGAGAAGCAACGCTAAACAGCATCCATATAAATGTACAAACATATAAGCTTGGAACTGGACAATTCCATAAAAAAGTGTCACTGTGAAGACGGTAAAATGTTAGCAAACAACATTCTTGCTCAATAGATGAGAATATTTTAAAGTTTTCTGGCTATATTTTTATTTTTCTTTGGGTTTCTAATTTTCGACAAAAAATGTCTAAAAGTAATCTAGTTTTTCGTGTGCCTTAAAATGTACAATAAAAACAAATGTTATAGAAGTTATTGACATGGCCTTAGCTGAACGGTACCGAAATAGGGAAAACCATGGGTTCGAAACACACGGCTTAATCTATGCTCATAATACATTTTTAAGGCCTGTTCATGGAGTAAGTTGCTTTGGTTTATATGATACTGCGTTTGTAGACTCTATGTATGATACTAAAACTAAATTGACGATTTTTTGAAATCTCTTTTGTATGTATGTATGTAAGTTCCTCAATTACTCTTTAACCGATCATCCGAATTTGATAAATCTTACTACACGTATATTTAATAACATGGGACACAGGATAGGCTATATATAATTTGGTTCCGCTTACGCTAAAATGTGGCTGTCATACAAACGGCGGCTTACGGAATAATAGATATCTGCCTTGGTTTCTCCGCTTACTTCTTCTAAACCACACAACACATTTTTGGAAACGGTTTTCATTAATAGAAAAAACGATCAAAGAGTAAGGTTTGTGTATGTAATTTGTAAATATTGAATACAAACCTTAAGATACTTAATAAGAATATAAAGTACATGAAAATTGTAGGTGTTAAGAATGCCTACAGAAAGTTCCACGACATCATGTGGAACGATAACTTCGCATATTGTATCAACGTATAGCATCTCTGGGCGCAGTCAGGTTCTGGATGGGTCACCGTTTTCGATGTTGAACGTGGCTGTGGTTCGTATTCCACATAAAACTTTAGGTCCCCTTCCTTACTTACTAACTAAGTGTTAGGTTGAATTGCGCCTGTGTTGGTTTTGTAACCATTTCTATGTGTCAGTGCCAGTGCAGTAAGGGTCTGGCGGCACATACTTTTGCATACTTTGGCACACACCCCTAAATGTTTACGAAGTTTTAAATTGGAATGTTGGATGTTTTTTATTAAATCATGCCATATCGGCTCAAACAATTTTGATTAAATTTGTAAGATGGATACATTGTCCTAGACCAGCCCTTTGGGTTACTTTTTATCCAGGAAATAATTCAGACCGACATTAGTCCAAAACGATATTGACCCGAGCGGAGCCGGGTACCGCAGCTAGTTTGGAATAAAATCATAACTCTATAGTTCCGAACTCATGCTCTTACTAGGTCTCACCAAGTAGTTAAGCCCGCCCAGGTTAGCACTGAAAGATGGCCAAACCAGCAATAAAAGTATATTTCCATATTTTCCTTCTTGTCCATCTCAGTCGCGGTAAAATATATATAATTGGGTTGAATAAACACAATTTAAATACGGACCTGCTCTGTCATCTAACTCTGTTAGCTTTTGATCCCTCTCCAACACTTTTTCTACGTTCGTCTTCATGATATCCACCACCTGAAAAAATCAATATTTCACTTAATGAAGCAATGAGATCGTTGTGTAGCATAACATCTAAAATTATCATTAATTAGATCATAGATTAGTATATAGTTCGGCAAAATGAATAATAGACAATTGGTTCATATCTCTTAATCAAAGAATTTTCTTAATTGTCGACGCTCTGTGATTTTCAATGAATTTTGCATCATTATCGACCTGTTTCAGCCGCCGCTGCGCCGCCATCTGTCGCAAGCTGCGCGGCGCTCCGTTGATGTGCATCTGCATCTCCGAGTTGGTCACGGCAGGTGATGCTTGCTCTTTCTTCCCTCTTACCTCGTCATCCTGCGCCTGCGTCTGTTGCAGCCGCCTCTGCGCCGCCATCTGTTGCAAGCTACGCGGTGCTCCGTTGATGTGCATCTGCATCTCCGAGTTGGTCACGGCAGGTGATGCTTGCTCTTTCTTCCCTCTTACCTCGTCATCCTGCGCCTGCGTCTGTTGCAGCCGCCTCTGCGCCGCCATCTGTTGCAAGCTACGCGGTGCTCCGTTGATGTGCATCTGCATCTCCGAGTTGGTCACGGCAGGTGATGCTTGCTCTTTCTTCCCTCTTACCTCGTCATCCTGCGCCTGCGTCTGTTGCAGCCGCCTCTGCGCCGCCATCTGTTGCAAGCTACGCGGTGCCCCGTTGATGTGCATCTGCATCTCCGAGTTGGTCACGGCAGGTGATGCTTGCTCTTTCTTCCCTCTTACCTCGTCATCCTGCGCCTGCGTCTGTTGCAGCCGCCTCTGCGCCGCCATCTGTTGCAAGCTACGCGGTGCCCCGTTGATGTGCATCTGCATCTCCGAGTTGGTCACGGCAGGTGATGCTTGCTCTTTCTTCCCTCTTACCTCGTCATCCTGCGCCTGCGTCTGTTGCAGCCGCCTCTGCGCCGCCATCTGTTGCAAGCTACGCGGTGCCCCGTTGATGTGCATCTGCATCTCCGAGTTGGTCACGGCAGGTGATGCTTGCTCTTTCTTCCCTCTTACCTCGTCATCCTGCGCCTGCGTCTGTTGCAGCCGCCTCTGCGCCGCCATCTGTTGCAAGCTACGCGGTGCCCCGTTGATGTGCATCTGCATCTCCGAGTTGGTCACGGCAGGTGATGCTTGCTCTTTCTTCCCTCTTACCTCGTCATCCTGCGCCTGCGTCTGTTGCAGCCGCCTCTGCGCCGCCATCTGTTGCAAGCTACGCGGTGCCCCGTTGATGTGCATCTGCATCTCCGAGTTGGTCACGGCAGGTGATGCTTGCTCTTTCTTCCCTCTTACCTCGTCATCCTGCGCCTGCGTCTGTTGCAGCCGCCTCTGCGCCGCCATCTGTTGCAAGCTACGCGGTGCCCCGTTGATGTGCATCTGCATCTCCGAGTTGGTCACGGCAGGTGATGCTTGCTCTTTCTTCCCTCTTACCTCGTCATCCTGCGCCTGCGTCTGTTGCAGCCGCCTCTGCGCCGCCATCTGTTGCAAGCTACGCGGTGCCCCGTTGATGTGCATCTGCATCTCCGAGTTGGTCACGGCAGGTGATGCTTGCTCTTACTTCCCTCTTACCTCGTCATCCTGCGCCTGCGTCTGTTGCAGCCGCCTCTGCGCCGCCATCTGTTGCAAGCTACGCGGTGCCCCGTTGATGTGCATCTGCATCTCCGAGTTGGTCACGGCAGGTGATGCTTGCTCTTTCTTCCCTCTTACCTCGTCATCCTGCGCCTGCGTCTGTTGCAGCCGCCTCTGCGCCGCCATCTGTTGCAAGCTACGCGGTGCCCCGTTGATGTGCATCTGCATCTCCGAGTTGGGCAGTAGCCCTGGAGGAGGGGTCACGGCAGGTGACGCTTGCTCTTTCTTCCCTCTTACCTCGTCAACCTGCGCCTGCGTCTGTTGCAGCCGCCTCTGCGCCGCCATCTGTTGCAAGGTGCGCAGCGCCCCGTTGATGTGCATCTGCATCTCCGAGTTGGGCAGTAGCCCTGGAGGAGGGGTCACGGCAGGTGACGCTTGCTCTTTCTTCCCTCTTACCTCGTCAACCTGCGCCTGCGTCTGTTGCAGCCGCCTCTGCGCCGCCATCTGTTGCATGTTGCGCGGAGCCCCTATGATCTCGCCGTCTGGCCCAGTCTGCACCTCCGCGTTGGGCACCAGCCCAGGAGGGGGGCCTCCTCCTTCCGCCGCCCTGCAACATGAATGGCTTGGATGTAAATTGCTAATTTCTCAACACTCCTAAACCCACTCTCCTAAAACTAGATCATGTTAAGGTTTCAGAATGTTTTCTGGTTGCCACTGGAGTAGTGCATGCGGTGAAGCTAGGTTCGGGTATCCTTTTTCCCTAAAATATGGTCGAGAGAGGTGATGGCTGTGCCCGGCGTGATGCTCGTGAACGAGTGATTTTTAAACGAGTTCAAAAAAGGAGGAGGTTCTCAATTCGTCGGAATCTTTTTTTTTTCTTCTATCTAAGGATCTACTTTCTAGTTGGTCCCATATTTTTTTATTAAAATCTGTTCAGTAGTTTGGTACTTAAATATAACAAACATCGAATTTCTTAAGCCCGCGAACCCAGAAATGTGATTTTTTAGTTACAGTAGCTTTATTTTAGGGTGAGATTGCTTAACATGAGGGGTTTTTTTTATTCTACTTTTGGGGGTATTCAAGGGGGGTAAAAGAGGGCAAATTGTACTCATTTCTATCTCTAGAGCCGCTGAACCCAGAAATGTCAGAGTAGGTTTTGTTTTAGATGGGAAAGCTTTTGAAAATTTGGAAAATTTAGTTTTTGTGTTTTGTTTAAGTAGGTAAATGTAAGTAGCTACCTACTTATATTTCTTTCTTAGCCATAGGTGATATTAATCTAACTACCTACAACCCTTACAGAAAGTCTACCCAAGGCACCGACTTCAAAAGATGGTTAAAAATTACGAAATTGTACATAATTAGTTAGTATTAAAATAGCTTGTCGTACATTAATTAAAAGTAACCAATTTATTTTTTGCTTTCTAGTTCCGGTTTTTTTGAAGGCGGTCCTTTTTTTATTTAAAAAGCAATTGGCTTGCTCCAATTGGCGACATGTTAGATGGCGGGCATGGTCTTTACAAATAAATCGACATTTGTCATGAACTGTTGAAAACGACGTGAACTGTTGATTCTCGTCAATTCATTTTAATTTAGAGTTTTTACCTGTGATTGTAAGCAGTGGCAAATACTTTGTAAACTTAGACTAAGTGGACGTTGAAAAAAAAATCCAGCGAAGTTTCTTGCCAGTTCTTCTTCGCTGGGATTGCTGAACTGGCTAATGATAAAACGATAAAATTTGACAAATC
The DNA here is from genome assembly GCA_946894095.1 of Incurvaria masculella. Classification (NCBI taxonomy): domain Eukaryota; kingdom Metazoa; phylum Arthropoda; class Insecta; order Lepidoptera; family Incurvariidae; genus Incurvaria; species Incurvaria masculella. The sequence continues at coordinate 730,089 of OX335641.1, forward strand.
TGAGTTCCGTGTGCATCTACCAAATGGATAATGAATAAACAATAAATAATAACATACGAACGCATTTTTTCCCAAGCCGAAACGTTCACGCTCGGTCATTTATGAAACCCTGAACTTGAATACAATTAAGTAGACTATTACGATCAATAAATGCATGACAGGTTCCTAAGATGCTTCCAATTATTGATTAATATACTAAGCTGTTTCTGCATGTGCAATTCGAATGCATGGGAATGCGTTCACCTGCATTGTTGCTGAACCGACGTTTCATTGATATATGCATATGTTTGTAACTCCAGCATACCTCGGATCGTTTCAGGTATATTTAAGGTCACGGCCGTGTCCCTAATCCTACAGACAGTTATAGTAATATCATTGTTAATAGTGTGCCTTACTCTGAACCCTGATACAGTGTAGTATTGTAACAGATGGTAATTTCTACTAATTCTTAAGAGACAAGCCTATTGATTAAAATAATAAAATAAATAATGGACCTACCCCCTTTAGAAAATACAATCAATCCTTTATTTGAAACAGTTACCTATTCTGATTAAACAACGTTGTTCTCTACTAAGTTTTATAATCAGACAAATATTCAGAAATAATAAATTAAGTGTGACTGTCTTAATTGTTTAATAATTTATCATCTCATAAAATATATTATAAGGGCCTTTTTCACCTACTGCTGATTAGCCAGTACAAGATAATCAGCACTTTAGTAATAAAAGCCCTTTATATATGTGTTGATTAAAGTAAATCAGCACTTGGGGAAAACCAGGCAGTCTCATAAATTATGATATTTGTAGTATAAGTACATTTATACTTAGCAATACTGAAGGCTACAATTTTCTTAATATTTGTTATATCATTTAAATTAATTTTCAATAAATACGGACTTTTTTGTGCGAAGCGGAACCCATTAAATACAGTTCCGAGCTTTCAGGGTACAACTCTAAGCCCCGGTTGCACGAAGACACGGCCGAGTTAATCAATGTTCAAACACGTCACTGTTAGTGATCCGCATAGAGTTCCTTCCATACTGTCCACACAAAGTGACGTGTTTGATCATACTTTGACGTTGATTTTGATTTTTTGTCCTTTCGTGCACACGGCCCTGAGTACGGTAGACCGCTTCGGAATGAACGGTGTCGACCTGACGCATGACCCGATCCTCGGACGTCATAGTGAGAATAAAGCTAATCTCGCCTCAAAGTGGGGGGTCCTAAACTAAGTATTTTACAATGGACCAAAAATATTTGTCCTAAAAGACGCCGATTGGGTCTAGTGTAGAGTATTGTTCGCCTCTCTGGGACGGTTCAGTAAGGTATCTGCTTGGTTTGTTGGACACGATACAGCGCATCTCGGCGACTCCTAGTGGGTAATAGGTAAACATAAAAAATATAAAAATTTAACTCCTATCGTGATTTTTTGTGTTACATCTTGTACGATGATACGGAACCCTTCGTGTGCGAGGCCGGTTTTTTCCCATCGCTCAACGCACAGAAGGCACGAATGCACCTACCCACTGGCAACATTCCTTGAACTAGAACCAATCAATCCTATAACTATGTGTATCCGCTTGGATATATCCAAACTAACGAAAAAATTTGTGACAACGTAAAATTTTACAGATAGCGAAAGAATTAAGCTCTTACTCTACGTAGGTGTTAACGCTTTAAAGTCCAAGAACAAACGAAGCTCAGAGCGCGGGGCCTTGCCTATCATCTGAGAAGTAATTCCCCATTCCCGCTCTATTCTTGCACTATGTACATTACTTTCTCTTTCTGAGTTCCATGGTTCGGAATCCATGTAAAACTGTCGTTCTCTTCCTCTTAGTAGGTAGGGTTGACCCTTATCGGGTAGGTACAATCGCATTGGATGAAAATATGTTCGGAGTGGCAATGACACATTGTCAGGGTTTTCCATCCAGTTATATATTTATCAATCTGTGTATGTACATAGTCACATAAAAACCTTCCAATGTAATTGTGAGGAAAACGAAAAAGTTCTTGACACTACTTCTGAAATCTTTCTCCGGATTGCTTCCATTAAAGTTAAAATGGTTTTCCACGAAGAGTATCCCTAGAGTGGCTCGTAGCCTAGTGGCGGGGGACTGGCCTAGCGTACCAGAGGTCTGGGTTCAATTCCGACGTGCACCACTGTATTTCTATTTCCGAGCTCGATACGTGCATTTCGTCACGAATGCGAGCTGCCCCATGGTTCGGAATCCATGTAAAACTGTAGGTCCCCTTCCCCTACTAGGTGGTAGGGTTTAAGCCTGCCCGGGTTGGTACCATCGCATTGGATGAAAGATGGTCGAAGCGGCAATTAAAAATTATCCTTGTTTTTCTTGTAGCCGTGCTCATAAAGGGAAGGTCCTGGCATGGCACCTAATTCCTTCGGGAATGTGGTGTATTGGGCTAATATCATAACAGTAGTTGTGTGGTATTAGCCATCCATGTCAGGTCGCATAAAAAAAAAGGTTACAGTGAAAGCTCACTGAAAATCGATATGAGGGGTAGTTTGGATCGCAGCCAAGGAGCACCAGTGGATGCTCTAGTTTTCAGCCTTTATATACTCGCAAAATTGATACCACGATTCCAGCTATGGGCATAACATAAACGGAATCATGTTTTTTATTTTTATTGAAGGTTGTTTTTATGTTTGTGTGACGCATCGGTGACATAAGTAAAACATTGATTTAACTTATTTTTCGATTCATCTATTTTATGTGGGTACATTTGAACACGACACATTATTTAATTAATTAATGAGTGGTCATTATCTCGAAAAATCAACAAAAAAGATCTGTTTCGTATAGGTCTGAAGGATAAATAAGCTTGTTTAAATAACATATTATTTTCAGAAAGTTGTATTACATCAAAATGATTTAAAACTTATATTTTTTTAAATGTGTCATTCCAGTAATGCAATAGATATTTGTGTTGCCCTACATTTTCGTAACTCTAGTGCACCGGTGTGGTGAAGCCTGAGGTGGGGGTAGGGCACTGCGGATACCTTTATGCGACGGTAGAGCGCCATCTATCAGCGTTAAGTCACACTACAATTTACAAACATTGCGAGCCTTCATCTCAACTGAAATGTTTGTTCGCGGTAAGTTTTTGTTTAAAATAAAAGTATTTTTCATCAGCACAGCCTTGAACTTGCCCAAAAGGAAGACTTTACTTTAGATTTGTTTTAAAATTGTACGCAAAACCATAAGAAATATTGTACAATAAGTACAATAATAATAACTGAGAATAATTTATGAGACCTACGTTTTAGAATATTAAAACGAGATAAATAATGCAATATAAAAATTGTAATGTTAAAATAAAAGGAAATATAAAGGAAATGGAAAAAACTCACATTTTTCAATGTCAGGTCAGCCCTCACAGCTCGGTCTGCTCGCCAGCACTATAGACGCAGCTACCGCCGACTGTATACAGCCCTCCGGACGAGTGCAAGGCTAGAAGCTCGCGTTTACGGCTGTACACTGAAACGGCTGAACGAATTGGCTGAAAACCGGTGCAGTAGTACACTCTGCTGCAAGATTTTGTGCTGCGTTTCGTGTTTTAACTGTAGAATGCTGTCGTTGATAGTCTTATTAAATGTCAAATATGTAATGATTTTAATTACATTAATGGATCTATAATTTCTTCTCTAAACGTAGTACTACTTAAATGCATGAGATTTAAAAATCAAGCAAAGATTTTACATATTTTTTAATAATCTAAAACTATGAAATAAAATATAAAAATATTTTATTACAGCCATTTTTATAAAATTACATATATAGTAAATAATGAAAAATACACTGTTCGAACTTTTATAACATTTATGTTCAGTTGATCACAATCTCGTACATGTATCTTGTGCAAACATTTTTGGTTTTTTTATTTGCGTTTTTATTATTTGTGCAGAAAATAAACGAATATTACTACCATAGCTCTATAAAATTACGATGAGGACAGTTATTAAATATGTTTTTTTAATAGAAATTAATACAATAATAAATATTTGAGAAACAAAATAAAAAAAAAACATGAAAACCAAAAAATAATGTACTCACATTTATATTCAATATAACCATTGGTATGAATTAGTATAAAGTATGAATCTACAAATTGAGTGTATTTAATATTGTAGTTTTTGCTGTGAGTGTACTAGGTGTCGCACATGCGCCGTGCGCCTCTGTGTGCCTTCCTCAATCGATAGCGGACGCAGCTGGTGCTGCGTGGGGTAGGCCAGGGAACATGTCAATGCTGGTCTTAGCCTGTTGATTTACAGTGCTCTAAAAAAAAACGCTCATTTTCAAGGAATACAATTTGACGTAAGGGCATGTTAGCAGCTTATTTTGTTCCAGTTCGATATGGGCCTGGTTGAAAGCAAGGGTTCTGTACCCAAATGGTGCCAACGGGACCCTATTACCAAGCCTCCGTCGTCCGTCCGTCTGTCAATGGGCTGTCTCATGAACCGTAGGACAGTTGAAATGTGTGTATTTTTATACCCGCTATATATTGTGATGTACTGTGAAAGGGGCGCAGTTGAAAGGCAACAGCTAGGGATTGTTACCATGGACACAGGAATAATCCAGACCATGTTGAGCCAGCCATGCTCCGAAAAGTCCATACAATTGTATATTTTTGTAAACAGTTTACTAAGTAGAAGGACATAGTCAATTAAGATAGACCCAACGGAGCTGACATGGTCACTATGTGTACCCAAGCTCCAAAAAAAAAATTAGATTAAAAAAAAAAACAACAAATTTAAAAAAATACAATAAATATTTTTTTTTTGTATTAAATTATGTGCGATAGAACGGAACCCTTCTTGTGCGATTACGACTTGCACTTGGCCGGTTTTTAAAACCTACAACCAATTTACAAAAGATGAAAGATGTAAGAAACCCTATTCGAAACAAACAACCATAGATCCTGGCCCGAATATTCCTTGATAGACCTTGTTGTTAATAAACGGTTATGCATATTCGTCAAATTTGCTTTTTGAAAAATTCAAAAATTCTCTATTGACTTTTGAATTTTTCAATTCCTTTGAGTTATTTTCAAATTTGTTAAAATATGTTTTATTCCCTCGTCGAACTAATGCCATGCAATACTTGCTGACACGTCCTTAAACTAGTTGCGCTATGTTATATAGCAATCACGAACATGCGCCTGATAAGGCAAATGTGCCCCCTTGAAAAAGTTTCTGACTGTGGTCTCCAGAACCTCGTCAAGTTAAACGTTATCGAGATACAGGCCTATGTATTTAGTACGAAGCAGACACTGTTCATTGCAGCTCCGACCATTCAAGGTAAAACTCTGGATTTCGACAAGCACGCAGGTATTCTCGGTGTCGATCTGACTCTTTACCTAAACTTCGGACGCCATATCGAGGATTAAGGTGGCCCAACCCGCTCAAATCCCCATACAAACGGGGGAAGAAGATCACGCCCATATTTCTTATCAGAGATCCAAAATTTTGCTCAAAAGAGCTTTATTTGATCGAACTAGATGTCTGATGAACGTTGGCATTGTAAAATTGTGTTTGGTTTCTAAGTTATAAGGTCCGAAAGTTCGAATTTTTCGCTTGTTTTATACAATAACTTTGGTGGTTTATTACGCAATGATAAAGTAAGAAAATCTTAAAAAAGATTAGTCTTCAGACATACTTATTTAATCAAGATTTATAATTCATTTGGTTTTTGTTAGATTTGACTACAGCGGTCGTGGTTTACTTTTAGCTATAAGTCGTTTAGTAGTTAACATTTTCGTAAATCTTACCAAATGATACACTATGCAGATTATCTTTTTTGTGGACATGTTGCATCTTCCTCATCACGGAGCCTGTCTTTTTCTTGGTAACAGAGAAGGTCCCGGAGCGCAACAGCACGGTTTTGTACCGTGCCCACGAATGAGTTAGTCCCGCCGGGTTGGCCCACCTTAAGTAAAAAATATTGGAGCACTCAATAAGGTGCGCGAGTATTTCACGACGGACCAAAATCTGTTGCTCTACAAGATGCAAATCTAGTATTGAGCGAAGGTTTGTTTGCATCTAAAGGATCGGTAACTATGGTATGGGTATATGCCAGATATTTTACAACCTGATTTCATTCAAATATGGTGTGAAGAAGCACCTGACCGTCCGGCGTGGTCTTTCAAACACATACATGAATTGTAGCAATGCTTTTTTTCTGGAGTCACACTGGTGTTAATATTAAGCAAAACATTTGATTGAAATATCATTGCATGAAATATCATTGTAACTAGTTACATCATTATTAGCTACATCATTAGTTACATCATTGTTAGTATGAAATGTTATGAAGCCCTATTTTATACTTATGGGTAGCATTCTCCAATATGAAAGGTTGATTCAGAAATTAATTCAATGTCTACCGATGATTGTGATATGACTGTATGTCTCACCACAAGGGCATAGACAAAGGATAATAGGGATGGACTGCTAACGTCATTTTACGTACAAAACTCGCTAAATACTTCTTACTTTCGCTGGTACTATGACAATTTTTAACCAGAGCCTTCTCCCGTCACTGCCAGAACTAGTTACACCGTCATTACACTTAGCTTAACTCCTAATTCTGCCTGGGCAGGCATTGTGAAAATGTTACATTTTTATTATATATTAAGGGCGGATTTTTAAATCCTCAGTAGTTTATAATATGGACTTACTATAACGGATGGATAAGCATAGACGTAAATAGTTCCGTCGAATAGCTATCTGACTGTTTATCAGACCATTGAAAAATTAGCCCTATATAATGTAATTGGAAATAAAAAATATCATTGATATTCATTGGTTTGTATTTAATGTAATCTCAAATGTGAAATTTGAAGCCATCTGTTGACTTTTATTATCTCTATTCAACATTTCTATGAAGTTAGCAATCCTTCCCTACTATCATTTATCTATGCCAAGGGTAACAATATAAAAGTGCAGGATTTTTCATTAATATATAATTAACAACGAGTAAATAAGAGGCACATTTATTGCAAATTAACATAACCGTACTTAAAGGTAACTCTATAAACATTAGTTAACAATTAAGTATATAGTAATGTACATATTCATATTAATAAACAGAATAATTAAAGTTGTCACAAATACACTCAGCATATTTTCTGCTCATATTTGAAATTTATATTTTCTAATTATTCATTATTATTGCTAAAACCCAGTTCTTCAGATAGAGTTTTAAAAAGATCGGAGAATGTTGCTATCTTAGCTGAATCTGAAATCAATAATGCATTAAGCGATTAATAATTATTCACTTCAGTGTACGTTAGAGCTGCAAAAAGGGATTTTATTCAGAAGGAATTCACAACAAAGAAAGCAAAACTGAATCAAAGACATTATTTCAGATCTCTAAAAACTGCGTTTTCGTCTTTATGGGTAACCAAGAAAGATCATGCTAATAACCCTAACTTGAAATGCATGATTTAACGAAAAACACAGTAAACAATATTATTTGAAAGAAAAATATGTGTAATAACTTAATTTTCAGGCTTCCGTACCCAAAGGGTACCAACGGAACCCTATTACTAAGCCTCCGTTGTCCGTCCGCTCGTATCTCATGAACCGTAATAGGTAGGCAGCTGCATTTTTCACACAGTGTGTATTTATTTTGCTGCAACTGTCAAATTAAAATATATTTAAGAGGGGCCCCATACAAAAATGAGATTGATGAATGGAACCCTTCGTTTGCAAGTCCGACTCGCACTTGGCCGGTTTTTATTAATAATGGTGAATTGGAACAGTAAATTATTAATGTATTTTAAATACAATGGTACAAAAAAGATTACTTATCCTTAGTAATAAGTTGTTCCCTATCTTTTTTGATCATTGACGATATTTTATTTTCAGAAATAAGTTTCTAAGAAATTGCACAGTGAGTAAAACTCTTTCAGGAAATACTTGGGTGGATATAAAAAAATATAGTAAAATATTTGTAACCTTGCCACAGGCTACAAATATTTTACGCACCATTTTTAGGGTTCCGTACCCAAAGGGTGCCAACCGCTGTCCGTCCATCCGTCCGTCTGTAACAGGGCTGTTTCTCATGAACCTTAATAGTTAGGCAGCTGAAATTTTCACAGATAATGTATTTATTTTGCCGCTATAACAACAAACAGTTAAAACAAAAATAATAAAAATTATAATAACTATAAAAAACGTGAATTTTTGTGTTAAATCTTGTGCGATGGTACGGAACCCTTCGTGTGCGAGTCCGACTCGCACTTGGCCGGTTTTTTTAACCGCTAATATGATTTACGTACCTGACACTTTCTCGTGTGAAGCGTCTGATTTGTCGCTGACTTTTGGGGACTCCTGGGGTTTAGTGCCCGGCGTGTCGTGGGGTGTGGCAGCAGACTTCTGTGTGGGGACATGCTTGTTTTGGGTCGCCTGCCCGTGAGTAGGTACGGGCTGGGTTGTGGGGGGTGACTTATCGCCCGAAGTCACAGCCTCTACCACACTAGATGCTCCACTGAACCAATCTACGAATCAGTCGAACATATTTTCAGGCTTAGGTTAAAACAAAAGACGGCCTTGTACAAATAACATAACAAATAATACATTACTATTTGTCAATCATTGATAGTCAGTCAGTGAAACCGTTTGCGTCCACTGCTGGACATACGCCTCTCCAATTTTTCTTCAGTCCTCCCGACCGTCAGCGGTTCGGAACCACATCGTACGTACATCAAGTGCGTCGGCGCAAAGCAATCATTAATAGTTGAGAGATAGTTGGGAAATGTTTTTTCTCAGGTTGGTATAACTTTCCCTGACACTCCTGCCAAATGTCAAATATTAAATATCATTAGTAATTGTTTGGCGTCTGTTTATATCAATCAAGTTTTTGAAGTTCGTCGCATTTCAAAATGGAAAAAAATATTGAACAAAGAATTTGTTTGAAGTTTTGTGTTTCCAACGAAATCTCTTCTGCTGATGCATTCAACATGCTATAAAAAGCCTACGGGGACTCTGCTCTCTCAAAAAAACTCTTGTATACGAGTGGTATTCGTCGTTCAAAAATAGTCTCAAAGAAGTTGACGATGCACCTCGTCGTGGACGCCCTTCAACATCAACTACCGATGATAACGTCGAAAAAGTTCAAGAAATCGTACTCGAAAATCGTCAAACAGTTAATAAGGAGTACTACCTGGCCGTAATTAAGCGTTTGAGAGATGCTGTGCGTAGAAAACGACCGGAATTGTGGCAAAACAACTCATGGATCTTGCACCATGACAATGCTCCGTCTCACAAAGCGCGCATCGTGACCGATTATTTGACCAAACATACTGTAAATACAATCCAACAGGCACCGTATTCTCCGGATATGGCACCATGTGACTTTTTCCTGTTCTCAAAACTTAAATTACCCCTCCGTGGAAAGAGATTTTCGAGCATCGATGAAATAAAAGAAAATGCGACGAAGGCATTGAAAGCCATTCCTTCACCGGACTATCAAAAGTGTATGGAAGAATGGGTTAAGCGTTGGCGTATGTGCATCGCTTCAGACGGTTATTATTTCGAAGGTGATAAAATAAATGTATCCGAAAATCAACACATTTTTTTTAATATTTATTTATTCCCGGAACTTTTTGATCATAGCATTACATATTTGGATGTAACGCGATGTAATGTGGATTAATTTGAATTAGGTAATTATTCTAAAAATACTTACAAATGAGTATTCCCATTAATACCAGGAGCACAAATCCAACGACAATCATCTGAAACGAGAAATTGCAGTATTCTGATAACTTTATCAATTTTTATACTATTAAAACAAAGGTTACCTAAGTCATATTAACTTATTTTACGGGCGGGGTTCACCTAGTTTTGTGCCAACGTATTAAATACGTAGGACTTTATCAGCATCGTTTGAAACGGTCGAGTTCTGGGTGGGTGACTATTCTCATCTTTTGAGGCTGGCCGTGGTTCTCATTCCACGCAAAACTGTTGGTCCCTTACCTAGCTTACTGTAGGCCGTGGGGTTATTCCGCCTGGGTTTGTACCATTGAATTCAACGAACGAAGGTCGAAGGGGTAATAAAGATTATCTATGGTTTCCATATAGTTGAATATAACCGTGCATTAAAACCTGTTATAATTGTTGTTTATTGTTTATTGTTTATTCATCATCCATAGGCAGTACACTGCACTCGGATTTGTCATATTTTATCATTAGCCAGTTCGGGGAAATCCCAGCGAAGAAGAACTGGAAAGAAACTCCGCTGGTTTTTTTTTTCAACGTCCACTTAGTCTAAATTTACAAAAGTATTTAGACTCACAGATAAACACGCTAAATTAATATGAATTGACGAGAATCAACAATTCATGTCATATGCAACAGTTCATGACTAATATCAGTTTATTAGTAAAGACCATGCCCGCCATCTAGCATGTTGCCAATTGGAGCAAGCCAGTCCCCACAAACAGCACCCGTTCACGAGCATCACGTCAGGCACAGCCATCGCCTCTATCAACCATATTTTAGGGAAAGAGGAGACCCGAACCCAGCGTCGCCGCAAATAGGGACGCATTAAAGCGATGCACTACTCCAGTGGCAACATGAAAAAGTTGTGAAAACTCTGTGCGATTTAGTTTTAATACGATTATTTCTGTCATGAACTACTACTGTGACCTGTAAACAAAGAGTCAAAATACAAAATAGATTATTATTCTTACAGCTAAAAAAAAACTATATAATATTACACTTTAAATGCTACCACCTACAGAAAATTAATAGTACAATGGTTTGAGAGCAACCATACACGAATAAGATTACTGAAATAGATTCTGAACAACACCTACAGTTAAATAATGCTTTAATACAGTTCGGGTGTACAGAGCCCTCGTCATTATTGATACGAAATATTGTGTGTTGGGCCATTATCATGAGAGTAAGAATGGTAGGAAAATATAACAGTATTTTTCTTCCAGGTAATTAGCGGTGATCATTTTAAGAGAAGGTCCTGGTGTAGCACTATTAATAACGTATTTTGTGGTCCTGGCATGTCGGTTCGCTTCTTCAGGATTTCATTGTCTTGGTTTTATGTCATGACGGTTCCAAATCATAGATAAAATCAAGATCACCTTCATATTTTCCAACCAGAATTTGCTCTTTAAGCTTTTTGCTTGCTTTTCGAACCGGGAAGCTCCAGCCTCCAGCCCATCTGAAATATAAACAATTCTTGAAGGTTCATTTCATATAACACTGGAAAATATAGACTAGGAGGTCGGGACAAAAATGGTAACGATAACGTAAATGGCTGAAACGGAATGTATCACGGAATAAAGACCAACCCTCTGAAGCCAAATGTGTCAGTCTGCCTGTTCCAAGTGGTTGCGTTACGTAGATAATGGGCCTGAAAAACTAGTTATGGAGACAAATCATATATATGATAAGGTAAATGGATGCGAATACCGAAGCATGACAGTATCAGTACATACTTGCTTAGCAATACAAAAAATGAACAAAAATTTGGTAGCATTAGGATACAGATATAAGTTAAGGTATATTTAAGTATTTAATTAAAAAACCGACTGGTTATTGTTGCATAATTAATAGGCATCAATGTTTCCAGGCAATCAGTATATCCATCAGCAGGTACATACCAGCATCTATTTTATATAGCCAATCTAGATAACGCAACCACTTGGCACGGGCAGACCGACATATTTAGCATCAAAGGGTTGGTCTCTAACATGTGAACCCAGATTCAGCCATTTACCTTATCGTGACCAAAAATGTCGTGACCTCCCGGAATAATACTTAAAACACCTACTACCTCATGTCTTAGTATTACTAGCCTATCACACTACAAGGGAACTAGGTGGCATGCTGTAGCCTTGTTTATTTAAAGGGTGTGATGCATTAGAAGAAATGAGTAAGTAGGAGTGGTTGCCACGGACAGACCGACAGACATATATAGGGTTTCAAGGGCCCAGGGATCTTCCGGTGGTTCGTTGTAATTTAATTAGGCTACAAGATATCCAGGTGGTTACGCCGGTGTATAAAGTGTGATGTGTAGGGGAGGGATCTCATGAATGTACTTGGTGGCAGCTCTGCAGCGTGTGGGGGAGGCTGTTCACAGGTTGGGAATGGGTGAATTTGTAGGGAATCGATGAATAGCGAATTAACAGACTACAGTAGGTACAAAAAAGATGTAATAAATTATAGACCATTTGAGGCACAAAACACAAACAGACAATCAAAAATACACCCTGGCATTGTCCTATTTAAGACACCTACAAATTAAGAAAATTGGGCTGTGGCGATCTAACCATCTACCTAAAATAGCCTATATTTAGAAGCACAAAGAAGACTATAAATAATTAACAATCAAGGCGGTGTTCTAACACGGCCTTAGCCTAACCTAATATCCAAATGGCCGGGGTTCCATGCCGGGAGCTCGGGGTGGGTCCGAGGTCGTGCGTAGTCGAATGGGCGGTGTCCTGCTTCAATGGGTGGTCCTGATAGACGCTCTTTGCGGTTTCATCGTAGATTTCTACGGGGGGGCTGGCGTTAGAGTATAGGTACCGTGCGGGGATCCAGCAGGCGTACGGCGACGCTGTGGTGGTGGGTCTACGTGTTGAAGATGTCGGACCGGCGACTGTGACAGGGCACGGCGGAAGCTGTGGCTGCTGGTCCACGGGCTGAAGACATCGGAAGGCGTGGGTGTGGCCTCGAAGTAGATCACGCCCGGCTGCTCACACGGATACGGAACACGGCGGCACGGCGGGCGCACCGATATTCGCGAAGGGTGGTACGCGGACAGCTCAACCAACTTTTGGGAGCGAAAGTTTTCACATTTTGTTCATGTCGCCTGACTCCGCGGCCTCGGGACCCGCACTCGTCGGAGCACGTGGCGCGACCGTGCGTCTCAAGGTGCTGCCCGCTTCTGCCCGTGTCCCGCGGGCGGCGCGGCGGAGGATTGCCGCGTGTTTCGACATTCCCAATCGGCGTCGCTAAGGCCCCAGTGGCGAGATCCGGTGCAGCATCTCGCTTGCACCTTGCTGGGAGCGCTGCTGTTGCGTCCTTGTCTTGTGTCTAACGAATTTAACTCAAACGGCGCTGTTTGTGCACCAGTGCCGAGATCCGGTGCAGCATCTCGCTCGCACCTTGCTGGGAGCGATGCCGTTGCGTCCTTGTCTCGCACTCAATGCAAAAAGATAATCTCGCCCCTGGTATCGTTACGTCATAAGGCGGCGCGGCGGACGCTACAATACCCGGTTACTTAAAAAACAAAAAAAAACAAGCAAAAAAAAAAGAATTTAAGTACCCTAGACATTTAACAAAGTGACCAGAATGTCACAGTGACTATAACATTAATTGCTGAACTATAATTGACAGTGCAAAAGTAATAATTAATACTGAAGCTAACCAAAATGTTACTAATGATAATCTTTACATCAATGTGATATCGATTGGCAAAACTGTTTTAAATTTCTAGACATTCAACAGGTTTACAATACTATAAGCCAAGCCCAATGGAATGCTAAAACATCTAAATGACAACAGAAATAGAATTAATATCGAACACAGTGTTATGACATTAACATATAAGTAACATTTTTATCAATCAGTAAAATATTTACACACATGTACAAGCTAACACATATTTACAATCCTATGGAAGCCACAGCCCAATGACTTATATCCTTTAAGTTGACTTTCATTATTAATAAAAAGTATAAGACGAGTATGAGAAGAAACATTACTAGCCGAAATTATATTCATGAATGTCTTTTTTTTTTAAATAAAAACAAGAAAAGCAAGGCATAAAGAGAACAAGTTGTGTCCTTGAGTGTACTTTCAATAATAAGGAAAATTGAGATACGTATAAAAATAAACATCACTAAAGAAGTTGTATCTATGAGTGTACTTTCGATAATAAGAATTAAGACAAATAATTTAAGAAAAAGAAAAAAAAAACATCAATAAAGGAAGTTTTGTCCTTGAGTGTATTTTCAATAATAAGGATTAAGACAAGTATGAGAAAACATTATTAAGCGAAGTTGTGTCCACCAGCATTATTAAAGCGATAGTAGGAACCACTGTGTGTTCCGGACATTATATTTCTAACATTCCGTATACTTTCTAAATACTATAATGTGTCTAGCGACATCCTACTTAAGATGTGTCACTCTGAACGCGAACTAACTAACTAACTAACTAACTAACTAAGTACCTACGCTTAAGTATTTTAATTGTATTTATATAATTAGCATGTTTATATCTTAATACAATTTGAATTTTCTCAAAATCCGTGTTTAATTTTGTCTTTCCGAGAGTTTATATGTTCAGTGGCTCACTATGCCATATTTATTTAGAGTTCCTACTCTTATTGGTCGCTATTGTGCGCCTATAAATTAATTTTAAGTTTAAACTAAAATTAGCAATATTTACAATTGTACAATTAATACGAAAGTTTTACCAACACTCACGAACGCGTTTTGAGACACATGAAATGATTTGGCAAATAAGACTCAGCAGTCTTCAAAATGGTTTACATTAACCGAATAGAATCCTATGGGAAACGTCATTAACATTTAACCCGTAGACGCTCAAAATCCAAAATAATAAGTGCCTTTTTATAAGGGACGCTTTATAAATGTCATATCCTTGTTCTTACCTAGAGTAAATTTTATCTAAATACGACTTATAAGTATTTTTATATACAGGTATGTACAGAGAACATGTGTTGGGAGGGTATGGTTGTTTGGAACTTAAAACTAAATAATGCAACCCAACCAGTCTTATTATGCCGACTTAACATAAAAAACTGGTTGTAATTGGTGAGCCTCAGAGTGAGAACTCGTAAAACCCCTTCAGATCAAGACACGCGAACTGTCTCGTGTCTCATCTTGGCCCTAGGTAGGTGCCTAGTGCACCGCCTGTCGAGAAGCGTTAAATGGGGTATGGCCTGCACCTAGAGATTCTATAGAATTTTGCCCCCCTCATGGGAGGCGGCATCTATCACGAAATACACCATTATGTGTTTTCAGCTGAACGTGTCTGACGCGACGTGTTGCCCGTTACAGTACACTATAGCTGTTAAAAGAAAAAAAGAAAAGAGAAAAAAAAATAGAGAATAACCAAAAGAACTAACATAAAATAAAGCGCGGTGAATGCGCTGTATGCCTTGTCTACGTAAGTGACTCGGTTGAGACCACTTACTAGTGACAGAGGACAGATATGGGGAAAAGGGTAGGAACCACTTGCTTACATCATCATTCACTTATCCTGTCGTATCCTTTCTTTTAAATTATCTATCATACTGGGTTGGGTAAGGTGGTTGGTGTTAGGGTGGGAGGGCGCAAGCTTGCTAGGGAATAGGGTGAGGGGTGAGGTTAAGTGAGGTGGAGGTAAAAGAAAGAGAGAGAAGAAAAAAAAACCCGACGAACGCGAGGCTGGTTTGCTTCGCGGACGTCTGTGAAAGACCCTAACCTAACTAAGAATTTGTCGAACTGATTTTAACGGATTCGAACAATGTGGAGTGTAGATAAGGCTTATATTTATATGGAGGTTCTACAACCGCCTCCAGCTGTGACGACACAAGAGTGACCGTACACATAAGTTTGAGAGATAAGGCTTTATTTTTGCTACGCAGGATTCTCAACCAACCGTCCTGCGGGATATTTTGAATAAGGCTTGGGCGTTTAACGTGCGTTTCAAAAATACCATAAAAAACCGCGCACCGGTGAGTCGATAAGGCTTTAATTTATAACAAAGAACGTTAACTCGACCGCGTTCCATATCGCCCAGGACACACGTGTACCCAATAGTACATTGTGACACAAGCACATTTTTTTTTAAAAGACAAAATATATTTTTTTTCCAAAGACAAAATTTTCCAAGAACAAGACATATACTAAAACTTAAATAAACATACCAAAACGAATCTAACCTAGGTAGTGTGTCGGCATGATTTGTGACCGAACACCTAGATGCGGGATAAGGCTTAGATTTATAACACGGATTCCCACGTAACCGTCCGTGAGCAAGGATAGGGCTTTTTATTTATTAACGTGAATTCCCTTGCCAATACCGTTCACGGGATATTTTTTCAATAAGGCTTTAGATATTTACGTGCGTTCGAAAAATATTCCAAAAAAACAACCGCGCACGACCGATCCTAACCTAACTATTGGAGTATAGCTTGTTTTACTAAAAAAACTTCTCCAAGAATTACCGTCATCCATGTATCCCTTGACACCTGGCTCCTTTTTAGGGCGTGTGACACAAGATACAATTTAATAGAGAATTTAACCATTTAAAAATTTTGTAACTTATTGTTACTTAAAGTTATTGTTTAAATTTATGACCAAATATATCAAAGAAATGCAAACCAGTTCAACAAAAGTTTTAATTAATTTTTTTTTTAGTATTTAATAATATCACTCACATGTATTAGGCCTGCCTTGGAACCATCCATGTTGCCCAAAATGTATGTATTTTCAGATTTTTTCTCAAGGACCACAGATTTAATAAAACGAGGGGCTAATTTATTTGAAAAGAATTTAGCGGCGTCCGATTGAACATGGGATCGACGCCAGACTATGTCACCTACATTGAAATGTATCACTGAACGACGAAGGTTGTAGCGTTTGGCATTAGCTTGATATGCTTGAGTCAGGTTCGCTTGGATTTGATGAAAAACGCTTGCCAATGATTTTAAGCTAGTGGTCCATTCGTCGCGACCATCGATAATTAACTCCTCTAATTTAGTGAAATCTGCAAATTTATGGAATCGACCATCGAAGATGAGTTCTCTACCTGTCATTACAAAATTGGGTGAAAACCCATGGGCTAAGCTGACATGGCTATTTAAAGCTGCCTGAATCTTAGGTAAATTTTTAGTCCAGTTTCTATGGTCTGTCTCAACATAAGAAGCAATGGCTAATTCAATGGTACGATTGTGTCTTTCCACTGGATTGTTTTGTGGGAAATAGACACAATTTTTGAAAAATTTAGGGATATTATACCTTTTTAAAAGTGCCTGAAACTCGTTAGAGACGAACTGCACGCCATTATCACTTATCATACAATATGGCACGCCATAGACTAGGAAAATCTCATTTTCAATGAATTTAATTATTGACTTACTATTGGCTTTTCTAAGTGGGCATAACCATACAAATTTGGAGAAAATGTCAACTACAGTAAGCAAGTATGCGTGTCCTGAATAAGACCTCGGCAGAGGACCAATGAGATCGCAACTTAATGTTTGCATTGGAGCGTAGACCTTCTTCTGAAATAACATTTTACCATGGGGTAGCTGATTATTAGCTTTAAATGCCAAACAAACTTCACACGAACTTAAGATTGATTTGATTGAAGGAAACATGTTGGGCCAGTAATAATTCAGTTGTAACTTTTTAAAACATTTAAATGGGCCAAGGTGTGCCGATAGAGGGCTCTCGTGAGTAGCAGTTACTAGCTGTTTAATATGGTCAGCGGGAATAACTTCTTTCCATGAAAATGAATTTAAAAGATTGAATTTAGGTTTGCAAAAACGAAAGAGCTTATCGTCTTCCAACCTAAAGTTCGGGTAACTAGCGGGTGATTTTTGTATACTATTTTTTATTTTCAAAAACCACTCATCAGTTATAGGAACGTTTGGGTTGGATGAGTTTACACTTTCGATCTTAATACGTGACAACGCGTCCGGGACAACATGGAGTTTGCCTTTCTTGTGGACGATATCAAAGGAGAATTGCGAGAGCCTAGTAGACCAACGGGCGAGCCTGCCCGTGGGGTTCTCGAGTTTATATAACCATTTCAAGCTTTCATGGTCAGTCACAATCGTGAAATGAGTTCCTTCTAGGTAATGTCTAAAATGTGTGGTAGCTTCCACAATACTAAGTAATTCCCTTTCGGTGGTAGAAAAACCTTGCTCTTGTTTTGTTAGCGTTCTCGAATAGTAAGCTACGGGGTGTTCCTGAAAATTTGCGTCCTTTTGTACAACTGCTGAACCAATTCCCACTAAACTTGCATCACAGTGGAGGAAAAAGGGGGCTTCAAAATTGGGAACACATAAAACTGGGGCTGAAGTGAGGGCGGATTTTAATTTTACGAAGGCTGCCTCTGCCTCAGGTGTCCAATTAAATTTTGAATATTTTTCAGAGATGGAACTTGTGAGATTGGACAGGGGCGCCGCAATAGTAGAGAAATTTTTGATGAAACGGCGGTAGTAGGAAGCTAGTCCTAAGAAACTGCGTACATCTTTGACACATTTGGGTGTTGGAAAGTTTTTCACTGCCTCCACTTTGGCTGGGTCAGTCTTTAAGCCGAACTCGTTTATAACGTAACCAAGATATTTCAGCTCAGATTTTAGAAATTCACACTTCTTTAGGTTAACTGTTAGGTTAGCGAAATGTAAACGTTCGTAAACTTTGTCAAGGTAAGAAATATGGTCTGCAAAATTGTTGGAAATTATAATTAGGTCGTCTAGATAACCAAACACATGGTCATCGAATTCTGCACCTGGTAGTAACGCATCGACCAGGCGTTGTAAATTCTGGGGTGCGTTAGATAGCCCAAAAGGGACCACCTTAAATTGTAATAAGCCTCGGCCCTGTGAGATAATCGCTGTCTTTTCCTTAGCCGATTCTGCCAGAGGGAGCTGAAGAAATGCCTTAGATAAGTCAATGGAAGAAATATATTTTGCGTCCTTTAAATTATCAAGAATGTTATCTATGCGAGGGAGAGGATAACTACATTTTTTTGTAACAGCGTTTAGTTTACGAGAGTCCATGCAAAGGCGGAAGGAGTTGTCCTTCTTGGGTACTACTAACACAGGACTGGCCCAGGGTGACGATGATGGTTCCAGAACATCCAAGTCTATCATTTCATCTATTAATTGGTCCACTAACTTTTGTTTGTAGGGTGACATGCGATAGAACCTTTGTTTGATTGGAGGACCTTCCGTATCAATTTCATATTCAAGAAGATGCGTTCGACCTAGGCCACATTTTTCAAAAGATATGGACTCAAACTTTTCTATCGTTTTATTTAATATTAATTGTTCATCTGGGGAAAGTTTACAATTACTCGAGTTAGAAATAGAATGCAGCTGTTGCGCGTTAGAAACAGAATGCGGGGGCTGTGCGCTCTGAGCGCGATGTGTGGCATTGAGCGCTCCGGAAGAAGGCTTGGTTTCACCGACCGACGCGAGCGGCACGTACGTAGGGAGGGTGGGCGGGGGAGAATTCGGCCGATACGCTTTGCGTTCTAAGACATCTATTGACTCTTGCACAGAAGCGACGGCTATTTTGCGGGCCGACTTAATGTCCGGGTTATTATTAGACGGAATGTCGTCCAAAGCTAACAATAACTTAGTAAGTGATTCATCCAACAACTTATAATGTTTGCTCGAACGGGGGCTGTTAAAGCTAGAAATTTTACTTTTAATGATATCTAAGCTGGAAATAATATCTTTAATTTTTTTAATGGCCCCATCAATGTTTAATGAAGAAATCTGAAATTCTGACGGAATGGAGAAAGTGATTTTTTTATTTATACAGCCGGAAATTTTTTTTGATAGACCGGACTTTTCCCAAAATTCTGTGCCTAAAATGCAATCAGATTTAATTTCTGGAATAACTTCAAAAGTAAGTGGAATTTCAATGCCGTCGACCACGATATTGCAATGGATTGAGCCTGGACTAAATTGTTTAGTCCCGTCTGCCGTAGAGGCGGAACAAATTTTGGACTCGTCTAAAGTATATCCCATATTCAGTATTTCAAGATGTGAATTATTACCAAACACATTTATCTCGGCTCCACTATCTAATAGAGCTGTAAAATCCTTATTATTTAACTTGAAATGAACGTAAGGCCTCCTATCGCCATGTTGGTTTGATAGCACCGGGCTAACTTTCGGAAAGTCATGAACAAATTTTAACCAGTCATGCCATTCTTCCGAGGAGGTATAAGTCGCCGGTGCGTTTACCCGTTTTTTGTATGAGAAGCGGAAGATTGAGGGGGGGATGGGGGGGCCTCGATCGCTCGAATATTGTTGTGCGGCAGCTCGCGCGCGCTATCGGCGTAGTTCGATGAGTGAAAGTGAGTCGCCGGGGGGTGACTCGCGTTCGGAAAATAAGGTCGGTATTGCTGACCCCTAGGGCGGTAAGAGTTATTGTATTGGCCTGAATAGACTGGCCTAAAACGAGGATATTGACCGCCATTAAAATTGTTATTGTTGGCGTTGTTAATATAAGTTGGAGGATTCTGTTGCCTAACACTAAATTGGCCTGCATTATTGTTATACCACGGCGGGTATTGTTGTCCGCTGCGTTGGTGTGACGCTTCAGCACGAGATGTGAACCGAGAGTGGGGCTGAGGCGTAGACCTCGAATTTTGGTTACCTTTCGCGGCACATGTGGGACAATTTTTGGACGTGACATTTAGCTTGCCGCAGTCAAAGCAGATAGGTATTAAAATATTCGGGCAGTTTTTAAAAGAATGGCCCGTATTTTTACATTTGAGACAAGCGTTTGCGTTTGAAGTCGACACTGTCTCGGCTTTAGGAATATAACTGTTAACTTTGGACACCTCTGATTTGATATTACTGAAGGGGGCCTCATTATTAAAACGTTCAATTTTCTTACCATACGCCAGAAGGTCGCAAGTATTTTTAATCGTACCGTAAATCAGACATTGATTGTACTTAGGTAACATATTTCGTTTTATTATTTCGAAAAGCATGATATCGGAAATTTGACCCTTGATTTTATTTGCCAAATCATTCACATCTGTTACAAAATCTGACAACTTCTGGTTAGGTTTTTGTTTTAACGAGCGAATACGGGATTCCGTGTCGAAAACGTAGTCGATATTATCGTACTCCTCTAACAAGGCTTTCTTAAGCTGGTCCCAATTCGTAACTCCATCCCTCACGGTACGGAACCATTTCAAAGCAGTGCCCGACAACAAATCAATGAAACATCTCAGTACGATGTCATAGTTAGATTTCCGCGCATAAGTAAGCTCTTCGACACGGGCAATGAATTCACGTACATCTGTTTTACCACTATATTTTAGATTCCAGGACGATAAGTTGTAGTAATGTTTGTTGAACACACAATTTTCGTGGAGACCTTCTGGTTTTACCACGGTACTTGAAGATGACTGGTTGGAATCGTTATCCAAGGAAAAAAAACTGGGTCCATAATCACCACCACTACGTGTTACAACATTAACCTCCGACTGTGAATTTATGGATTGATTGTCATACATCATTAATTGGTCCTCTGGCATGTCAATGCACACGGAATGGTCCTGGCTTTCCATTTTGTAGTACCTATAATAACTTACTTAAAATGAGTTAAAAAAAAATTACGTAAATTTCCGTTAACGCGACACGCGACTAGATCGAACGAGACGAAAGCCTGATAACTACAGATTAAGGTTTGTTTTAACGAGTGATTAACAATAAGCACGTAGTTAACCTGACTTCCAAATATAACCTACGTGTTCAACGCAAGAGAATAAAGCGAGAAGAAAAAAAAATTTCACACACGTTATTTACACACACAATACATAAGCATCAAGAACACATAAAATTATACACTTAAATGAAACAGCACATTTCAGTTTTTTATATTTCGTTGTTTCATACTAACCCAAGAAGTTCCGGATCGCGGGACTGGCCGGTCGCGTGCTCACGTGCTCGCGATTTGTCCACGCGCAACGTGCTATAAGCTATATTTATAAGAAATGAGAGAAAGACAAAGAATATGCTCTGCTCTCGGCTTCCAATATATGATGACCTAAAAACCTAAGGAAACAGTGCACACCTATAAGAGCGAGAGTTACCGCCTTCGTGCGCTATTGCAAGACTCGATATTCTAAAATGAAATAACGTGCGTAAGTACCTATATACCTATTACGTTGGTGGACACAACTCGTTATTGACACATTTAATATTCAGTTTTGTTAATTCGCTATTTGCTTACCGTCAGGGCTGAAATGGAGAGTTAATTTGTAGTGTATAAAACAAGTGAGGCGTACCATAATAAAATAAATATAATTAATATATACAAATAGGAAATTAAAATAAACCAGTTCGGGTGCCAATTGTAGCCTTGTTTATTTAAAGGGTGTGATGCATTAGAAGAAATGAGTAAGTAGGAGTGGTTGCCACGGACAGACCGACAGACATATATAGGGTTTCAAGGGCCCAGGGATCTTCCGGTGGTTCGTTGTAATTTAATTAGGCTACAAGATATCCAGGTGGTTACGCCGGTGTATAAAGTGTGATGTGTAGGGGAGGGATCTCATGAATGTACTTGGTGGCAGCTCTGCAGCGTGTGGGGGAGGCTGTTCACAGGTTGGGAATGGGTGAATTTGTAGGGAATCGATGAATAGCGAATTAACAGACTACAGTAGGTACAAAAAAGATGTAATAAATTATAGACCATTTGAGGCACAAAACACAAACAGACAATCAAAAATACACCCTGGCATTGTCCTATTTAAGACACCTACAAATTAAGAAAATTGGGCTGTGGCGATCTAACCATCTACCTAAAATAGCCTATATTTAGAAGCACAAAGAAGACTATAAATAATTAACAATCAAGGCGGTGTTCTAACACGGCCTTAGCCTAACCTAATATCCAAATGGCCGGGGTTCCATGCCGGGAGCTCGGGGTGGGTCCGAGGTCGTGCGTAGTCGAATGGGCGGTGTCCTGCTTCAATGGGTGGTCCTGATAGACGCTCTTTGCGGTTTCATCGTAGATTTCTACGGGGGGGCTGGCGTTAGAGTATAGGTACCGTGCGGGGATCCAGCAGGCGTACGGCGACGCTGTGGTGGTGGGTCTACGTGTTGAAGATGTCGGACCGGCGACTGTGACAGGGCACGGCGGAAGCTGTGGCTGCTGGTCCACGGGCTGAAGACATCGGAAGGCGTGGGTGTGGCCTCGAAGTAGATCACGCCCGGCTGCTCACACGGATACGGAACACGGCGGCACGGCGGGCGCACCGATATTCGCGAAGGGTGGTACGCGGACAGCTCAACCAACTTTTGGGAGCGAAAGTTTTCACATTTTGTTCATGTCGCCTGACTCCGCGGCCTCGGGACCCGCACTCGTCGGAGCACGTGGCGCGACCGTGCGTCTCAAGGTGCTGCCCGCTTCTGCCCGTGTCCCGCGGGCGGCGCGGCGGAGGATTGCCGCGTGTTTCGACATTCCCAATCGGCGTCGCTAAGGCCCCAGTGGCGAGATCCGGTGCAGCATCTCGCTTGCACCTTGCTGGGAGCGCTGCTGTTGCGTCCTTGTCTTGTGTCTAACGAATTTAACTCAAACGGCGCTGTTTGTGCACCAGTGCCGAGATCCGGTGCAGCATCTCGCTCGCACCTTGCTGGGAGCGATGCCGTTGCGTCCTTGTCTCGCACTCAATGCAAAAAGATAATCTCGCCCCTGGTATCGTTACGTCATAAGGCGGCGCGGCGGACGCTACAATGCCAGGACCCTACTTATATTGCACGACTACCTTAAACTGGATAAAAAACGTTGACAATTTCAACAATGGTAAAAATCGACGTAACGTAAAAATATAGAGGTTATTGTGTTCATCATCCAAAGGCAGTAGATTACTGCACTCGGATTTGCACGTTCCCGGATGCAAATTTGAGCTTATAAATGAAAAAATATTCGAACACACCGTACGTTTCTGTGTTCGAGATTGGGTTATACGTGTGTAAGATGTACGTAAAATCTGCGTTTTGTAGAACTGGCCACTTTGATGTCATATATCTGACATTTGGTTAGAAATTCCATATTCAAATTGATTTCAAATTTAGACTTGTGTATTTCAATTGCAAATTCGGTGTTTTTTTATGGTTCCGTACCCAACGGGTGAAAACGGAAACCTATTACTAAGCCTCCGCTGTCCGTCCGTCCATCCGTCCGTCCGTCCGTCCGTCCGTCCGTCCATCCGTCCGTCCGTCCGTCCGTCCGTCCGTCCGTCCGTCCGTCCGTCTGTCACAGGGCTGTATCTCATGAACCGTAATAGGTAGGCAGCTGAAATTTTCACAAAGTGTGTATTTATTTTGCCGCTATAACAACAAATAGGCAAAAAAAAAACTTAAAAATTAAAAGGGGGTCCCATACAAAATACGTGATTTTTTTCTGTTTAATCATGTACGATGGTACGAAACCCTTCGTGTGCGAGTCCGACTAGCACTTGGCCGGTTTTTTTCGAGTCTTTTTTTTCTTTAATTCTGTTCACTATATGTAAAACTTTAAATATCGAGTTATTTACGAATCCGAGTTTTACCGTGGTACCAGTGCTGCAGAAATAGCTCGAAGGATTAATTATGTGTATAGGGAAGGGATTGTAAAAGAAAACAAGGTAAGTTTTTGGTTTTTAACATTTTCTTTCTGAAAACTTTGACCTAAATAACAAACCTCGTGGAAGGTATTACGGGTGGTAGTTGACAATTAAGAATTAAAAATGATCATGGAAGAAGATCCAACGCAAACTAGGTCAGAGTTAGCGGCGAGCTTTGGTGTGAGTTATGAAATTGTTTTAATTCATTTGAAAGGAATTTGAAAAGTGAAAAAGCTCAAAAAACGGGTACCGCATGAATTGAGTGAAGCACACAAATAACCATGCTTCGAGCGCTGCGGTGTATAACTGAACGAGGGAATTTTGTATCGCATCATTACTTGTGATGAAAAATGTATCCTGCATAATTTCATATATATTTTTTTCGTTTTACTTATTCCATATAAAACGCCAATTTCATATTTAAGGACCCATGAGAAATGCCTTTCACCTCACCCCAAGAAAGTACATGCAATTATTAAAATACATTTGATATTCGTTCCATTATCCAAGGACCTATGCAGACGGAAGGTCGTGGTCCACCACGATACCAGATACGACGGTTGCATCGAATAGTTTGAACTTACCGGCTCTCATCTCCAGTTCGTTTAACTTGTGATCCCGTTCCAGAACTTTCTCCACGTTCGTCTTCATCAAGTCCACGACCTATAAAATAACGATATTTTGAAAATGTATTTTCAAACCAAACACTGAATCACTCTGCATTTATGTGACTGTGTACACTCGTCAACCTATGCGTAAAACCGAAGTAAAACCAATGAAAATTGAATATGGCTGTAGTAGATGGAGGACTTTCAGCTAAAATGTGTTCTACGCCTAGATAATAAGGAAGGTGATATGCGTATTTTATCATATTCCTCTGAGTTTGAGGATAAAAAGAAAGGAGAAAACAAAATACACGCATTTTAAAGTCGAATGGTCTAAAGTAAAACAAAATAGTCCAAGTCAAAGACAGAGTAAGAACTATAACGGATTTTTTTTATTAATTTTTAGTATATAATCTAAAACTATGTAAGGAATCCATAAATGTATGTAAAACGACAATAATATGGGCTTTCCAATATTTTTAAAAATCAATTTAAAACTTCATTTTAATAAATATGGTTGATAGATTTTGTAATAATGTAATTATTACTACGAATATTGCCCGATATATAAGGTCGGGTATAAACATTTCTTCGCATTTTATATGAACACTCAAGACATTTTTTTTTTTAAAGTTTAATCACTTTGAACAACGTGTATATGTACCATTTTGTTTGTTGACTTTTTGCCATTGTGTAGGTGGTGACATGATATTTAAATTTTTAACCGACTTAACCGAAAAAATGAAGAGGTTCTCAATTCATCGGAATCTTTTTTTTGTAATAAATTTAAAATGGATTGAATTTCTTAATAAGATTCAATAATTTTGACTGAAAGAAAACGAAATGAAAAATAGCGGGAAATAAATTTTACTAATTGTTTTTTTTTATATTACCTTTTTAAAGTCATCAAAATTAGCCTGATACAAATAGTACAGCCAAAGAAATTTTATTAAACGTTTTTACATACTATGTACATGCGAAACGACTTTTACCCCGACCTATCATATAAATTTTTAACCGACTTCAAAAAAGGAGGAGGTTATCAATTCGTCGGAATCTTTTTTTTATTTTTTTTTATGTATGTTCACCGATTATTACTCTAATTATTGTCTTCGCCGCTAGCAGACCAATAACGCCGAATGACGAAATATTATTATCGTTTAAGATTCCGTGATTGTGTTGCAGGATCGGCTCATTTGCTTTCTAATTCATCCGATCCTCATCGAGAGATGACATTCCGTTCAGTTTCAAAATACCAGATTTGTCAATTATTTATTGATTGATTGATTGATTGAAAATTCTTTATTACGCCACAAAAAAAAACAATTTACAAAAGAAAGTATAGTGCAAAAACAACATAAGTGGGGCGCAAAGGCGGGCTTATCCCTCGAAGAGATTTCTTCCAGCCGACCTTTGGGCGTTTGAGAAATGTAATAGGTATATATTCGTAGGTAGTGGCGGTAGGTTTGGTGTGTTACTTTGAGTATTAACCTAAAACTAAGTAATCATTTGGTACATACATACATACATTAGTTATGTAATAAACTTACTTAAAAATATTATAACAATAAACCTACATATATAATATTGCATATAAATATATATATATATATTTATAAATATATATAATACATACATCATACATATTGTGTGTATGTAAATATGTTTTTATCTAATGTACATCTAGCCCTAAATATTAGCGCTACACTGGCTGAGATAATATGCGTATAACCTTATTTTAAAAGTGGGAAGTGATTCAGACTGACGGACACTATTGTAGACTTTAACAGTGGATTAAACAAGTCAATGATTGTACCTCGTCGACTTGTGCCTGGGTCTGCTGGAGTCGCCTCTGAGCCGCCACCTGCTGGGGGTTCCGCGCCCCGGGTGCGGGGGCTCCGCCGGCTCCGCCGGGTCCGCCGGGTCCGCCGGGTCCGCCGGGTCCGCCGGGTCCGCCGGGTCCGCCGGGTCCGCCGGGTCCGCCGGGTCCGTCCGCAGGACCCTCGCCCCCGGCAGACCGCTCCGACGGACCGGCACTGCCCTCCGAAGCCCTGCAATTTAATGAAGTCATGTCAAAGATAAAGAAGAGACATTTATCCTGTAATTCGCGGGGGGAAATATACAGGATTCATTTTACAATTGTGCCTTCATTGCCATATCCGAAACTATAAGACATATCGAAAAAAATGATAAAAACTGAAACTGCACTATTCTATTTTTTAACATGACTCTTTTATTTATTTCCTTTTATTCCTATAGTTTCTGATTTGGCAATGAAGGCAGACTTGAAAAACTTTATACAGTTTTTCGTATATTTCAATGAAATGCCAAATAAAGAAAAAGCGAAAAGGAGAATGGGAAAAAAATATGGGCAGAGATGAGACACAGTTCTTGCCTTGCGGCGGACGTATATCCGGGATGAGATGTTAGCATATTCATCAATGCTAATATGCACTAGAATGCACTAGCAAATATTTGTAAAAACCATATAGTTTCAAAGCTTGCGCTAAATTCATATCGCTTGAACATGGATGGCTAATACCACACCCATCGTCATGATTTTTCCCCAACACACCGCATTCAAGACGGAATTAGGGGTAGTTTCAGGAACTTCCCTTTTTTAGGGTTCCGTACCCAAAGGGTGAAATCGGAACCCTATTACTAAGCCTCCGCTGTCCGTCCGTCCGTCCGTCCGTCCGTCTGTCACATGGCTGTATCTCATGAACCGTAATAGGTAGGCAGCTGAAATTTTCACAGAGTGTGTATTTATTTTGCCGCTATAACAACAAATAGGTCAACTTAAAAAAATAATAAAAATTGAAGGGGGGTCCCATACAAAAAACGTGAATTTTTGTGTTAAATCTTGTACGATGGTACGGAACCCTTTGTTTTATGCAACCTGACATGTATGGCTTATACCACACAATTACCGTTATGATATTAGCCAAATACACCACATTCCCGAAAGAATTAAGTGCCATGCCATGACCTTCCCTTTATGAACACGGCTACACTGAACTGGATGGAAAACACGGACAAAATTTCAATGCCGCTTCGATCATCTTTTAATCCAATGTGATGTTACCACTCGGTCGAGCTTAAACCCTACTAACTAGTGGGGAGAGGGGAACTACAATTTTACATGGATTACGAACCATGGAGCAGCTCGTATTCGTGACGAAATGCACTTATCTAGATCAGAAAGAAAAATAAAATGGTGCATTAATGGGGCGAGTATTTGAACCCAGACCTCTGGTATGCTAGGCAAGTCGGCTACATGAATACGGCTACATTGAATTGGATGCAAAACAAGGACAATTTTATCGTCGCCGTCTTGACCATGTGATGGTCAACTCAGGGGGGGCTTAACCATAACCTATGATTCGATATTTTGGAAATGGGCGGTATGGCCAGACTCATTGTAGCCGTGCTCATAGAGGGAAGGTCCTGGCATGGCACCTAATTCCTTCGGGAATGTGGTGCATCCATGTCAGGTCGCATAAAAAAAAATAACACTTATAGTTGTTGAAATAAATTGTTTGCTACTGATTGTTTACTTTTAAAAAAAAACTCATTAATCACTATTAACTGCTTATCAAAAATCAATGACATAAATAAAAACAACAAATGCATTAACATTTCAATGGTACTTACATATTTTCAGTTTAATCCCACTCTCAAGTCACAAACACTAAACGATTATTTATTGTTGTTTATAATATAAATGTATTATTTCAAAGCTCATGTAGCTATTTTGATCCTTCAAGGCTTTATTAAGCAACTATTAATGCGTGCTCCATCAAGGAACGCAAGGCTCTGTGGTCCTGAAGGAATCCTGAAAGGAGCGCGTGTTCGTACACTCAACGCAATAATCCGTCATCCTATAAAAATGAAAGTGAACTTCATCCGATTTTCCATCTAGTTTAATGTTTCGTTTTGTAAATAATGGGAACGTCCTTTCATATACGGGCTGAATTTTTCAAGCGTGCATTTGTAGTCAAATCCGACACTATAAGAAGCGGCGCCAATTTTGAGGAAAACTAGAACTGCATATACTTATTATATATACTATTCTAACGAGTACTCATAGACATGTGTGGTCAATCTACCAATACCAGTATTGTGGAGATTTGCCTACCCTAATACTTGATGATATGAACTGTATTTTTCCCTCAAGATGAGCCCACAAGCATCCAAAATTAGCGCTCCATATAAAAACATAATTTGATAACCACTTTTCCAATGGACTTGATTTTTGGTATCTAAAATCGGGAAATTTAAATTATTGTCTGTACTTTTTTTTAAATACAAATTATTCTAGGCTTGAGCAATTAATTAATTTTACCGTTTTTTCCTGTCCTTTGATTCGGGTTTGGTAATAAATCGTGGAGACACAGACATTGATTGGCAAAAGTGTTTTTTTATTAGGTTGCTGGCCGTTATCCCGACTTTTACTGCAGCAACTTGGACAGCAGAGCCAGTAGGGGCAGCATCTTCCTGGCCACCGTGTCCATCCGACGTGAGGAGGCTAAGTGAGCGCTTTTGTCGGTGAACATTACGTCACTCCCACTGCTGCACTAGCAGCTTGTGGAGGAGTCCCGCGTGCCGCATGCGACCGCCTTCTCGATGTAGAGGAACCCATCGTTTAGCAGCCACGGTTTCCCTCGACTGGCAAGTGGTGCAGAAAGCACGACAGTATGAGTAGGCTCGTAGCCTAGTGGCGCGGGGACTAGCGTACCAGAGGCCTGGGTTCAATTCCGACATGCACCACTGTCTTTCTCTTTCCAAATTCGATAAGTGCATTTCGTCACGAATGCGAGCTGTAGGTCCCCTTCCCCTACTAAGTGGTAGGGTTTACGCCCGCCCCGGTTGGTACCATCGCATTGCACGAAAAGATGGTCGAAGCGGCAATGAAAAATTGTCCATGTTTTCCATCCAGTTCAATGTAGCCGTGCTCATAAAGGGAAGGTCCTGGCATGGCACCTAATTCCTTCGAGAATGTGGTGTATTGGGCTCATATCATAACGGTAGTTGTGTGGTATTAACCATCCGTGTCAGGTCGCATAAAAAAAAAGAGTGCTCACTACGGAATCCGAACTGCTCATTATGGAGTATGATGTGTGGCAGGAGTCCCCGGAGGAGCAAGCGCTCAACTAGGCGATGTGGAAGAGCAGCGTTATTGGGCGATAGCGCTGATCTTGGCCGACCTTGGGAAGGATGATGTCTTTCAGTTCTTCCAGCCAAGGAAGACCTTCGAACGGATGGGCATTTGGACGAAGACCATCGTGGGAATTCCATCCGGCTCTTTCGTTTGGGGAGATGTCTGACAGCTTTCACTATCCTGGGTCAAGCCAAAGATAAAATTAATTTCTTTTATTTTTAAACAAAAACGTTGACAGAATTGTTAAAATATCAAGTAAATCGGCAAATTTTATATATTTTTTATATTTTTCAAAATATTTTTTTTTATGGGTAACAAATGGTGCTACATCCGTGAAGTTTTAGAATTTCCGGATATACCGTAGCTCTATTTACTTGTTTCAAATAGAACTAAATAAAAATATCAAATGAATTTGTAGCATAAAACATTTTTTTTAAATATTATTATCGAGTTATTTTCTCGATGATTGTACACCGTTATTGTCGTTGTGAGCATAGTGGACTTAAGTTGCTAAGACCCGTAATCAAAATAAAGTGATTTAAATAAGTACAGTACATTACTATGGTATTTTTAAACTCATATACCACTCCTAATAAGACAAATTATGTGGAACTATGAAAGATAGAACATCTCTCTGTAAGCGTCACTATCATATAGGCAATAATGTAGTAAACTCACAGAATGATGACACATGTGAAAGCGTTTATTTCTATAAATACTGCTATTCCGGGAGGTCACGATGTTTTTGGTCACGATAAGGTAAATGGCTGAATCTGGGTTCACATGTTAGAGACCAACTCTCTGATGCTAACTATGTCGGCCTGCCCGTGCCAAGTGGTTGCGTTATCTAGATTGGATATATAAAATAGATGCTCGTATGTACCTGCTGATAAATATACTGATTGTCTGGAAACATTGATACCCATGAATTATACAACAATAACCCGTCGGTTTTTTTATTAAATACTTAAGTATACCTTAAGTTATATCTGTATCCTAAATCGCCTATAAATACGAAATGCAACCAAATGTTTGTTCAGTTTTGGTATTGCTAAGCAAGTATGCGCTAATAATAGGTTGGGGAAAAAGTTTCTTCGCATTTTTTAAGAAAATTTAAAACATTTTTTAATATGGTTTATTTACATTTAACTAAAGTATGTAGGTACCATTTTGTTCGATAACTTTTTGCCATCTTGTAGGTAGGGACATGATCCCATTGCTATAGAAATATTGGGACTTCTGATCAATATACCGCGACAAGTGGTTTTGGCAGTCCTCTCGTGATGTTAACCTGACACTGCCTAAAGAATTCTGAAGAGACCTAAACAGGTGGAAATCTGAAGGTGCAAGGTCAGGACTATACGGCGGATGCATTAACACCTCCCAGCCAAACTCTCTTAGTTTTTGCTGAGTGGCTAAAGATGTGTGAGGTCTAGCCGGTTCATTAGGTTTCTTTCAGTGAGCTCGTGAGGTACCCAAATATCGAGCTTTTTTGTGTACCCAGTTCTTTTCAAATGCGCCAAAACTGTTTTGTGGTCAATTCCTAGTTCTTCAGCTACGTCGTAACTACTGATATGCCGATCTTGCTCCACTTTTTCAAAAACGGCATCCATTTTATCCGTAATAGGGCGACCAGAGCGACGTGCATCTTTGACATCAAAATTTCCGGATTGAAAACGCTTAAACCAAATTTGTGCTACTCTCACAGACACTGCACTAGGTCCATAAACATCGCAAATTTTAAAATGTATCGAATTTCTTCATTAGATTCACTCATTTTGACAGTACGAAAAACAAATGAGAATCACACATTTTCCTAATTTGAATTTGGAATTATGTTCTTTAAAATTTAAACTTTCAATGATACCAAAACCAGCCAGATACAAATAGTATAGCCAAAGAGATTTTATTACAAGTTCATACATACTATAATGCGAAAAGACTTTTTCCCCGACCTATTACTTTCATTCTACGTTATTTGCATGCATTTACATTATCATATATTTTTTTATCACCATAACTAGTTTTTCAGGCCCAATATCTTCGTAACGCAACCACTTGGAACAGGCAGACTGACACATTTAGCTTCAGAGAGTTGGTCTTTATTCCGTGAAACCAGTTTCAGCCATTTACGTTATCATTACCATTTTTGTCGCGACCTCCTAGTCTATGCAATCAATGGAACTAAACAAATCTAAAAATAAGATAAACAGCTTTTTTGGTGTTTTTAAGTCTACATACTCCCTGAGGGCGTTCGCGTCCTCTGAAATCCAAAATTGCTCCTACCATCTGATCTTCATATGTTCGAGAGATGACTGCGCGGGATACAAGAAACGATAGACATTATCTGGCGACCCGAGGTTACCCCGTTATACTTTAGTGACCCGAGGTGGGGCCCATACGTTTCCGGTAACACGAAGTAGGGCCCGTATCTGGCGACCCGAGTTGGGGCCTATGAGTATCTGGCGATCTTCGGTGGGGTCTGTAAGTATATGCTTACCCGAGGTTGGGTCGTCAGTATCTGGTGACCTCTGGTTGAACCTGTACGTGTCTGGTGACCCGAGGTGCGGTCTTCAAGTATCTGGTGATCTGAGGTGGGATCCGTAAGTGTTTGGCGACGTGAGGTGCGGCCTTCGAGTATTTGGTGATGCTAGGTGGGGCCCGTAAGCATTCAGAAAAGCAATAATTTTACGAGCAGTGCGTCTACCAATTGCCAAACACTTGCTATTGTCACCCATAATTTGTAATTCTCCTACAGTCCCTCCTGCTGTAATCAATGCCTCCTACTACCACAGTGTTTAAGCATTGATTGACATACATTGATTTAACGCTTTACACCTGCGTTGCGGATATTGACTGCAAATATTGAAGATTCAAACATGTCGCCAGTTACACCAAAATTTTATTTTATCGATAATTGCGTATACAGGGAATCAAGCAAATCATATGGGAATAAACCAGTCTAGCAAATATTACAACTGATATACCTAATTAGGACTTAAACAAATATTCTGGTTTTCCGTGTCACTCATTAACGCCATCAGACTACACGTAGTCCTAGGAACGTCAATCAATAATCCTCGGCGCCCCGTTGTCTAGACATGGGGGCCAAATTCGGCTCCGGATCTTCTTTTAGCCCGGCCCAGTGCCCCACCCCCGCTCGCCTTGTTGAGGTGGGTTATTCTCCACCAGGATCTAGCGTCACGCGCGCAATTTCTCTCGCGTGCGTTGGCGTCCGCGATTCAAAGCCCGGTGGTGCCGTGCTGAGATGATTTCTGTCATCAAATTTAACGAATTACCTTAGTAGGTAGGTAGTATATTATATTATGTATTCTACACTAGACGAGGTTCCCCGCTCCGCTCGGGTCGATTACGTTTTGGACATAGCACGGTAAAAGTGGTTTCACCCTCGCCAGAATGTTAAAAAAATGTAACTCGGCAACAGCGCCACCTTTTGGGTCCAAATATTGCTAAGAACCATCCTCGAACTTCGATAAGTGTTTGAAAGAAAATATCCGGACTGGAAGAGCTGTTTTCGAGTTTTGCTCCTACCAACCTAGTTCCCAATGTTGGGGTAGTATCATATCATCAGTAGGTGTAGTGTTAAATACCATGTCCCATAAATA
Source organism: Incurvaria masculella (assembly GCA_946894095.1). Taxonomy (NCBI): domain Eukaryota; kingdom Metazoa; phylum Arthropoda; class Insecta; order Lepidoptera; family Incurvariidae; genus Incurvaria; species Incurvaria masculella. The sequence continues at coordinate 763,850 of OX335641.1, forward strand.
AAATCTAGATAACGAAAACGTAATCTATTGCTAATACTACACCTACTTACTACTGTCAATATATCAACCCTTAACACCACATTAGAATTAGGTATTGTCGCCAGATACTCCTGGCGATTAATAAATATTGTTAAAAAAACGTTTTCACCAAAGAAGACTTTCGTTAGATATGAATCTCCTTTACCTATTAATGCGGGGCAGTTTAAATTGCTCAGAACTTACTGTTGAAATAGGTCTTAATGCTCCAAATCGTCGTACTCGGCACACCAACCTTTTTCACGAGCCCTTTCAGCGCACTAATTATGCTCAAAACGCATTAACAACACGGTTACCTCGAATATATAATAGAATGTTTCACGAAATCGATATATTTTTAGATTCCAAGCACAAATTTAAGAAAAACATTATTCAATCACTAACAGGTAGTTAAGTAAAAATTGTAGGATGTTATATTTAGTATTGTCTTTATTTCCGCGGCAAGTAAAATATAGGTTGCCCATAGACAACTGTCTATGTCTGAAGAAAGGAAAAAATCTGAAAAAGCCAATCAAGAGAGGACACTCTGGGAGTCTCATATTTCGAAACGTTGCCATGGGAATGTGACAAGTTTGGAAGATTCCGAAAAATTAAAATAAAAACAGGAGAATATCACTGAACTGAAAATGAAAATATTGGGTTCAGTTCGACTCCCGCGCCCGTACAGACCAGAGCTCCGTTGAGAGCTTTCATCGCGTTTTTGCAGCGCCATCCTGAAGGAATCCCCACCAATCGGAATGGTGTGAGGATCTCGCCTCTGGCCTTCGACGCAGCTGCACCCTGAGGGAAGTCCTCCCGCGAGTGTCCGCCGTGTCCTCGACACCAGGTGGTGTGCGAGTCAGATCACGCGGCCCGTGAAAGACATTATGACTCTTTGACCAGGTTCTGATAAGAGACCAAGTGTAGAGGCTGTGCAGTTTATTCCGGTGATGTTTGGAGTCAGCCAGTTGATGAGAGCGGAGGTGGAGCAGGGAGCCTGTAGCCGTCCGACCAGTTCCAGTTTCATCTGAGGAGCGGGACGAAGACCCTACAAACGAGACCGGCGGTAGGACTAGAGCTTCATCGGTATGTCGCATAAGCCTAACAGTCTTACACTTCTGTTTGTGCAATGATAAACTTCAATAAACATCACTTCACCTTCATGCTGTGTGTTTGAATATTTCCTCAAAAGTCCTCTCAAAGCAGATGCATAAATTAGGTAGGGTTTGTACGTGTTTTCTTCCGTAGCTTCGACCCTGCACCCTGAGCTGCCGACTGAGCGACCCGAGGCATCGAGATTGAGGAATGCTCTACACGTCACCTGCATTTCCTAGATATCTAGCAAGTCGCCGTGGAGGAGACAAAACCTTTACATCCTCACTCATCACTCACTCACCACCTTCTACACACCACACCACATCACGAACCCTACAAAATATTATTAGATTTCCTTCCTAATACATATTTGGTGTAGTTATTTCTTTTCTTTTTTTTAATTTTCTATTTGCCCTTCTCAATATATTAGGTATTTTACACATCACACACACTACACAACCTCAACTCTTTCATTACCTTACACTGCACTACAGTATACACTTGCAAACATCACCTACATCATACATATACATGCACCCTTTTGTATGTGATTTTTACTTATTTAGATACTATCTCAAACACGCTCATGGATACTTCGTGTAAACCTGTTCTGATTCCAAACTGACCGTAAAATATTAGCTGTTAGGTGCCATGCCAGGACCTTCCTTATATTGCTCGGCTACAATGAACTGTATGTAAAACACCGATAATTATCATTTCCGCTTATTATTAATCAAAAATTTTATTTATTAAAGGATATTTTCAAACCATATTAAAACTGAAATTTTCTGCCGTTACAAAAAAAAATGGAAGTAAATGTTTTCCATGAAATAAAAACATTTTGTTTGTGTATGTTTGCCTTTTTGTGACCGAAAGTGACCGAAATAACGATTAACGAGTACAGTCAACAAAAAGAGAAGAACGCTCGTAGACATATTGCTGCCACCTCGTTGGAAATAAAATCACTTGCATTACTGTGCTTAATGTACAGCCTTCGTGTATTTGTGGTAATAAAACAACAATGCGCTTGAAAAGTATGGAGGGAATCTCGGATTTAATCGGAACAAATGAAAACGAGCTGTAAGATTCGACGTAGTCAGAAACTGAACAGATGTGGTCAGAACAACTCGTATATTGTTGTGTTTATATATTTATTTATTTATGATGTCAGTGAAAAGGGTCAAGTGTAAGACAAATTCAATCGGCAGCTCAAAAGAGAATGCCCAAAAAGATTGCATCTGAGCCGGTAGTCTCAGTTGTCACCTAAATTGGTGTTACGGCAAACCGATCGACTGGCGTTTTCAAATGCATGGAGAAATTGAAGAGCGCGCGCAGCGGGCGTTAAGCGAACTAACATTTGCGAGTCTGAGCTTGATTTGACAGCTTACTCAACGTTGCCGTAAATACGTCGACGTTGCCGTTTACGTCCACTCCGCGTTTTCATACAAATCGAAAGTCCGCGTTTGACTTTGACAGCTTGAAGAAGTAAAACTACAGAATATCTAGTAAAAACTTGTATGGAGTTTGGAGAAAACGCCAGTCGATCGGTTTGCCGTAAACGCCAATTTAAGTAAGAACTCAGACTGACCACTCAGAAAGCTGTATTTAAAGATGGAATCATCAGGAAAAACAAGATTTACTAAAATATATACTAAAATATATATAGATATACAAGAGATAGATATACTAAAATATATACTAAAATAGATATACCTAAAAATAGATATACTAAAATATATCTCTTTCTGTCTTTACACTGTGCTCAGCTTTGTTCCAATAGTTAGAGCCGAAAGAGATTGATGCTGCACACGAAACTAAAACTATTTTGTTCAGCGACTTTTGATCGAAAAAAAAATTTTTTTTTCACTGTAAATTTTTTGTACGGGGTATAATACAAGGAGTTGAAGAATTATTTCTTATTTTAGAAGAGTTATTTCTTCACCTCCTTGCTATAATACCCCAAAACAAACATCGTAGAACATAATATGTTCACAGTTGTGTATATAATCACCCCTTTTCAGCGCTGACTACTAACACCAGTACGCCGTAGCTTTAAACTGTCATTATAATAACAAAACGCACACGGGAACTAATTTTTATACATTGCAGGGCTACATTAACCTGGATGAAAAACACGGACAATTTTGATTGCCGCCTCGACCGTAGTTAAGGGCTATCTACCAACTAGTAAGTTTCACGCGGAATCTGTACCCGAAGTCTCAGTTTCACCTAAATTGGCGTTTACGCCAAACCGATCGACTGGCGTTTTCAAATGTATGGAGAAATTGAAGAGCGCGCGCAGTGGGCGTTAAGCGAACTAACACTTGCGAGTCCGAGTTTGATTTGACAGCTTACTCAACGTTGCCGTAAATACGTCGACGAAAGTCCAAGTTCGACTTTGACAGCTCGAAGAAGTAAAACCACGGAATATAAAGTAAAAACTTGTATGGATTTGACGTTTTTACGGAAAACGCCAGTCGATCGGTTTGCCGTAAACGCCAATTTAGGTGATAACTCAGGCTGATCACTCAGAAGAACGCCAGCTTCAACTCACACAGCACCAACGATCCCGAGGAGAGGTGCCAGCTCCGCGCTAGCCTTCTCCATGGCGCGGGCGAGTTATGATAAATACATTAAAAATAAATTTTATAAGCCCATTAAAATTAGGCCGGCTCGGCTGGCGGGCAAATTGTCTTCGGAGGCGGCGGCGCACAACAAACGCTCCACCACCGCGGCCCAATCAATTACCGGCCGTTGCCGACTATTCATTTATTTTATTAGCAGCGAGCGGAGAGCAGCGCGGTAACTCGGATCGTCCGTTTTCACTCGAGCCTGTAATAATAATAATAATATTCTTTATTGCTATCATACACATGGTACATACAAGGGCGGACTTATTGCCTAATGTCAATCTCTTCCAATCAACCCGATAATGGGACAAAAATATACAGGTAGCAACAAGAAAGGTAACCTAAGAATGGATGTTGTGCACTATTTATTTCTATGAAAAAAAAAGTTACAGACCAATTTTATAACTATAGTCATAAAGTATGTCAGCCTAAGAATGTATATACAGAATTTATGCAAAAAAAAGAAAAAAAAAACCCAAAAGTAAAAATTAAAAATTTTGTTTAAAAGTAAGAAATTCTGTTTTTGTTGAACATAACTCATTTACATAACATTTTCATAACTAATTGGAGCCTGTAGTCCCAGGTGTCACCTAAATTGGCGTTTGAGCGGCTCGTAGCCTAGTGGCGCGGGGACTGGCCTAGCGTACCAGAGGCCTGGGTTCAATACCGACTCGCTCCACTGTCTTTATCTTTCCGAGTTCGATAAGTGCATTTGCGTCACGAATGCGAGCTGCTCCATGGTTAGGAATCCATGTAAAACTGTAGGTCCCCTTCCCCTACTAGGTGGTAGGGTTTAAGCCCGCCCGGGTTGGTACCATCGCATTGGATGAAAAGATGGTCGAAGCAGGCAATGACAAATTGTCCGTGTTTTCCATCCAGTTCAATGTAGCCGTGCCCATAAAGGGAAGGTCCTGGCATGGCACCAAATTCCTTCGGGAATGTGGTGTATTGGGCTAATATCATAACGGTAGTTGTGTGGTATTAGCCTATCCATGTCAGGACGCATAAAAAAAACCGATCGACTGGCGTTTTTAAGTTTATGGATAAATTGAAGAGCGCGCCCAGTGGGCGTTAATCGAACAACATTTGCGAGTCCGAGTTTGATTTGATTGCTTACTCAACGTTGCCGTAAATACGATGTTGCCGTTTACATCGGCTCCGCGTTTTCATACAAATCGGAAGTCCGAGTTTGACTTTGACAGCTTGAAGAAGTAAACCCACAGAATATCTAGTAAAAAGTTGTATGGAGTTTGACGTTTTTACGGAAATCGCCAGTCGATCGGTTTGCCGTAAACGCCAATTTAGGTGAGAACTCAGACTGATCACTCGCACCTGCCGTGTGCGTTCCGGGTACCTGGAGATCAAGGAGTTGACATCTTCCACGCGGCACACGCCATAACGAGTACTGTTATGCTGAGGCACCAAGACCTACCTGGGACACTTGTTTCGGCGTCATCGGTGGGAATAAATATAATAAACATACAATTTAAAACACAACCACAGGTCAGGGCAGAGAGGCGTTGTTAGCGAATCAGATAAAAGCTTCACATAGCAACAAAATGTGCAGATGGTAGTATACTTGTGGCCACTTCTCCCCCCGGGTAGCAATGCTCAGCCTTAGAATAAAATGATTTCAGGGAATTCTATCTCCGGGTGAATATATTAATGTGTTGTTTGTTATACTATATTATATCTCGTTGAGCTTAAGCTCATCGGGTGATCAGGTAGATGAACAACACTGCTTATGTACTGACAACTACGGACTACTTCAACCCCAACCACATTTAATAGATAACGTTCATGGAACGTAAATGGATTATGAAGATACTTTTTTGTATTGGCCTGAGTGAAATTACATAGAACTCATACACACACCACGCCATGACACGTCACATCACATCACATTACTCAACTCTACACTAAACCACATCACACCCTACCACATTATATAAAACACAATATACTCTTAATTAATTAATTATACTTAAAGTTGAAATACTCGTATACCTTAGCTAATAAATACATGCATTGTGTAGCTCTCTTTTATGTGACAGCTAGTTAAGTTAAGACATAGTATATATATAGTGTATAACTTGTGTATATAGCTAATATTTAATAAGTATTTCAAACATTTCATGTTCCTTTCATTTCAAAAAAGTTTATGGTCTTTGATTTACGTCATAATCAGCTAGCTTGCCTTAGAGTTTTTTAAATGATTTAATTTACACTAAAAATATTTTTGAAGTAGCAACGCTATTGCCCTACAATCATTGCCAGCAATAATCATGAGTCTAGCTGCGCCGGCGCAACCTGTGTCCACTGCCGCCTCCACTCTACCGCCCACCCCACCCCACTACTCCCCTCCATTCGTTTTCACTCTCCCTACATCCTTTTCGTCATCGAAGAAACGTCCAGTGAGTGTGATGACTAATATTTTGTTTATTAAATATGGTTAATTTAAGCATAATACTGTTGAATCAGTGAATGATAGGCTTGCGTGCAAGCATTGTATGAGTATTCGATACAACTCAATCGAACGATTTTCTTGTTTATTTTGTAATCGGCCAAATGCCTCCTATATCTCTTAGATGTTTATTGACTTTCTTGTAATTAGATGTTAGCGTTAGATGATGCGGTGCTAGCTAACCTTAAAACAGGGACATCTATATTTAATCAATAGATTTGGCTTATATCATGAATACAACATATGTATTGGTCCGTATATTTGTTTGAACAACCTAACCTAACCTAACCTAACAATATTTACGGTTCGAGTTTTTGAGTAAGGTAGAAAAGGTTCCGACTGAATGTAAAGGTTCGGAGAATACATATTTCCGTACGCACCATGTAACATGTGGCATCACTTAACCACTTAACAAAATTAAGGGGGAACTCGTGCCACAAAACAGTTGATCCAGTTTAACATATGTTCGTGTAGACTTTGCTATTAGCAACTTTAAAAATAACTAGTCAGGCCCTGATGAGTGGATGGAGCTAAACTTAAAGCAGAAATAAATGCTGATGGACACAGTGATATATATCTATGGATAGACAAGACTGTTTCCTGTTGATAGACTATGACTAAAAGTAGGAATAAATGCTGATGGAAAATAACAAGAATATTCCTGTTGAATAGGATAGAACAAGATTTAAATTGAGTCACTCTATATATCGCATAACGCAAGGAAGCCGTGTTCAAATGATTTGGTCATGTAGATGCTAATAGTCTCGCATGTGAGGTCACGTGACCAAAAATCACTCCCGTTCCTATGTAGAGGAATTAAATCACCATTAAAGTCAACGTTTTGGCGAATAAATGCTCTATTAAATTCTATTGTGTCGAAAACTAAGCAAATCTGCTAATGTGGTGTATCCTGGCTAGTCCTGGCTTGCGAAACCAGGACTATTTGATTTCATCAAGGCTCTAAACATTTAGGTTCTTTTATAAATGGAAACATGGCTCAAAATCTCGACTTGCTACTTACTCCTCGGGCATAAACACGCCAGAGCAAACATTTTTACAGGTGTCCAGGCTGCGCATTCTGTTCACAATTAGTTCACTTAACCTAGCGGACGGCGCACCAGGCTCAGGTTACACAAGATCGAGCGGTGCGGCAGCGAGATATCCAAATTAAGAAAATTTTAAGATTTCGTTCAAACTGGATTCTTCTTTTGTGTCACTTCATTACATCCATTCATTTTTTTTCCTGAATGAAGTCGCTTCATATTTTTATGGACATCGCGGGGAGATGGTTTTACAATCATCTCCTAAGAAATAGGCTTATCACAAAATCAATGCTTGCTATCGAAGTGATCATTGAAATCATCTTATTATGTTAGGAATAAGTAAATACAAATATTTTCAGTGGTCTAGTTATAAATAAAGTTACTGTTGTTAATGAACGTATTCATATCGGTAAAGGTATATGTAGATGAATATTTTGTATTGATGATATTAAAATTAGAATGAACTAAAGCTATGAATATGAATATGAAAGATGAATAATTTATCAAACACTAAACGTTACAATGACATCTTCCAATGTCCTCTTGTATTGCACATCTCCGTAATACTATCTCGTATTCTTTTTTTTTCATACGTATTGTTATCTAATTAGAAATTTAAAAAAATGGAAACACTTTTCACAAACTAATAGTCCTTGTTCTTAATGAATCATTATTTATAATTGACTATCAAACAGCGCCATACCTAACACAACGATATCGATTTATTGTAATGCGACATATCCATGGAGATAGACGAGGTTATATCGCTTTGGCCGTATCGCCCCGCTGTCTCCCCGCCGCGCTGCATCGTCGCGCCGCGCGCCGCTGCGCGCTGGCTCCCGCTCGCCCGGCAGGCGCACCGAAGCTTTGTCCACGTAATTAACGAGTATATGCCAAGTGTTACCCGATGCTTGTTAACTTTTTAGTTTAACGAGAAGTCGCGGGCGCTATCAGTATTCCGGTGTTGGTATTGGGATCCTTGGAGATCAGTTTGCTCTGTCTACACTGACCATTACACGATAATTGGGGTAGGTAGAGCCATAGGTGCTTTGCAGTAGCATAAAATGGTATTATAAATATATCTCATAGTTTTCCATTTAACATGTTATTTATTTATATGGTTACATATTTAAATTAAATAAATTTGAAGGTATGTATCTGCTATTGCACATATATTTAACTGCTACCCCCACTACTGAGCTTAAACGGAATAAAGGCGTGATTGTATGAATAACGAACAACGAGTCCTCATATGTTTGTTTTGCTGTATCATAACAAATGCCGTTTCCCCGGAGGAATAGGCAAAGATAACTATTATAATTAAAAATGATGGCATCTTTTGTATTGAAGATAAATATAGATTTCATATATTTGTGCTGCAATGTACTGTACTAAAGTCTATTTGTATTTATTAATCCTCCTTTGGGACGCAGGGAACAGTTGGAATCGTCAAACATTTACAATTACAATTAAATACAATTAGAATTAAAGCATAAAAAGTTAATTATTTGTCGTTATCATGGCAAGAGGCTCACTTAAGTCTAGATTTAGACTTAAATTTTACAAAATCAGCCGTTGGTATCGAATCAGTGTGAGTAGAGCGTGTCTACCAATTTGACAAAATTAAATACAATTCAATATAATTGATGAATGTTCTAAAACGAACTGGATATGTGGTTTATTTTCAATATGCCGACCACGAAACTAAAAAAAATATTCTGTATATTAATCATGGATGTTCAAGGGTTGTATTAATCGAAAATAGCCAGGACATTGCCTGCGGCACTTTCATTCGGCAATAAAATTATATCAAAACCCGATGCGGCATATTTAACTTCACGACCCCCCACGCCGCCGCCGCTGCCCCTCCGCGTCGTCCCTCCCCCCCACTGTCCCTCCGACGCCGCCGCTGTCCCTCCCTCACCGCTTACCCTCCGCCGCTGCTGTCCCTCCGCCGCCGCAGTCTATCGTTTATTGTTTATTCATCACCCATAGAGACGTTGTCTTAGTTTACAAAAGTATTTGCCACTGCTTACAATCACAGGTAAAAACACTAAAATAATATGAGTTGACGAGAATCAACAATGCATGTCGCATGCAACAACAATTCATGACAAATATCAGTTTATTTGTAATGACCATGCCCGCCATCTAACATGTTGCCAATTGGAGCAAGCCAGTCCCCACAAACGGCACCCGTTCACGAGCATCACGCCGGGCACAGCCATCGCCTCTCTCAACCATATTTTAAGGAAAGAGGAGACCCGAAACCAGCTTCGCCACAAGTGAGGACCTTAAAGCGATGCACTACTCCAGTGGTAACAAGAAAAAAAGGAAAACCTTTGTACGATTTAGTTTTAATATTATAATTTCTGTCATGAACCCTATAGTGACCTATTAACAAAGAGTCAATGTACAAGAACATTATTATTTTCACAGCTAAAAAAAATGATACAATATTAACCTTTTAAATGCTACCATCTACAGAAAATGAAGAATACAATGAGACCAGAGCAACCTCTCTAATAATGTATGTATCCCTCCTTCGTTGCTGTCCCTCCGCCACCGCCGCAACTAACGAGATGCTTAGTGCCCAGCTCCATTACCCGCCGATCGGTTTATATCGTCGCCCAGAGCTTGCAGACAAGGACTCAATGGCGTAGTGGCTGGGCGCCTGTCCTACTGTCTGAATGACATGCGTTTGATTCTGGTTATCTGGCAACGGCCCGAAGGCGGAGTGGTTTCCGTTTTCGATTGACGATGTTTCCTGTTTCCGGTTTCTAAGCGCCGTTTTTAATCCCTTAGTCAATGGTAAGAATGAATCTACATTAACGAAGATACAAAAAAAATGTCTTCTCAAAATAAAAGCAGTACAAAAAGAGTACACTTGGTAAAACCGACAAAAAAATAAAATAACTTACTATGAAAAATAGAAGTCAAACATTTGGTTTAACCGCATAAGTTAGCTGTGGAGCACACGTAATTAAATCATGAACTCGACAAGTGCTAATTCCCCGATGAGTCGTAAAGTTTAACTAACAAGGATAGAGTCATATATTTGTTTTCGCTATTAGACATACAGGCTCTTCGTTTACGGGAGACTTTGTCTCTGTAAATTTAAATTGGCATTGTATGTTTAATCCCTCTAAAAATACGATCGACGAATAAGTCACTTCGCTTCTCACAGCGAGACGACCATGGGTGTTAGAACTTTCTGTGCCTAATGCGATTTCACAGCATTTTATTAAAAACACCTAGGTTTTTAATAAAATGCTGGTTAGGGGATATACTTTAAAAATTCCACAGTTTAGGATCCTATGAAAATACAGATTCACAGGATCGGTGTTTTTAACATCCACATTTTTTCTGTTTATTTAACTGTGATATTATTCTGCGGTGATATTTTCTCAAATAAGTTAAGTGTCTTGAAGGGATTGAATCCGTTAACCGTGGTATTACACGTTTCCTCGCCGGCCGGGTAAAACAATACCCGGACTTACTTACGAGTAATAGCCCGCGGTGCGTGTTTTATAGTGTATTAATTTGCGGGATTCAGTTCTCGCTCATTGGTCTTATTGCAAGCATTGTTTACATTGTGAGTTGAGGTCAAGTTTTGGTTGATTGGCGAGCGATGTTCATTCGTGACCTTAAGGCTGTTCCCACCCATATAAAGTTGTTTGCACACATAACGCAAAAAGTATTGCACTTTAAGCCACGAATTAATAATAAAAGTTTAATATAGTCATGTTACTTGCAGCGAAAACAATTTCACAATTTCAGGATTATTGGTTTTGTTACAATTTATTTAAATCCGATTTTTATTTAACAGCGCCATCTAACGGTGTAAAACTTCTAATCGGCAATTACAACGAAACCATTAAACCTGAAATTGTGAATATGTTTTCGCTGCAACTACTAGGGCTATATTTAATATTTTTAACGAATTCGTGCCTTAAAGTGCAATACTTTTTTGCGTTCTGTGTAAAAAAAACATTGTATGGGTCGGAACATCCTTAAGCCCGTTTAACGATATACGCGGTAAAGAGAAACAGTTAATCAGACCCCATTCGGACTTTAATTTTTTTTTTAATTGTGACTAGATATAGATGGTTAATACCACACCTAATGTAACTCACCTAAGAAATTAGGTACAATGACAGGACCTTCCCGCTACATTTCACTTCATTATGTAAATACTTCAACTTCTGGAAGTCAAACTACATTAACGCATATCACCATTTGATTGATCGGCGGATTCGATCAACTCATTGCAGAAGAACCTGCAAAGATACTTCAGTGGTCTATAAGTAATGTTTTTTTTTTTAAACAACCATAAAATACACTTATGAATGAATACCTAAATGCTGCTGCTAAACTTGCATTTTTGATAGAACGGTCTGGTTGGAAAAAACGGGTAAATTTCATTTTCCGCTTGGACCATTTATTAATCGAATTCGATTGTACTTACAATAACGGGCTTAACCCAAGTATTCTGAACCACGGAAAAGCTCGCATTCGTGACTAATGCAAACATAAATAAAGGAGTGCATGTACGGGGCGCGGATATAAAGTATGACCTCTCGTATGAGAAGCGAGGCTTGGCACCCTCAGTTAAGAGTCGCTAAGCATTATGTTGGACATATCTTTTTTAATCTATATCTAACTTTTTTTCTTTTACTCTTTCTGCTTTCTGTTACAAACATGTTTCTGTTTCAGTTAATTTTGTGTTTACGATTACTCTTGTGTAGAGCATCAATATAATTTTATGTTCCCGAGGGAAACGTAGTGGAGGGAGATTCTTTGTTATGTACTTAATAATGTTGTTATTTTTGTTTTATGTATTTCTTTCTGTGTTTTCTCCTAAATAAATAAATAAATAAAATAAATAAATAAAATATTTTCGTCCTCACATTGAAACTTGTTATTGTTTTCTGTTGACCTAGCTTAACATATAGGTAGCATCCGCTTCTTCTACAAATATCTATTTTTACATTATCTTTCGTGAAAGCACACCATCTACATAAAACTGTAGTGTACTCGAGATGGAGAACGTATACGCTGTTAATTGTTAAATTATTGTTTTAGCACAAACCGGAACTCTGATTGCAGATTCTAATATACGACAATGTTCAGGCAATTGTAGATTGGAAGTTGTCACCGTGTTAAAATCAGCAAATACAATCAGAAACAATATTTTCTACGCCCGATACCGGGTTGTAATCAGATCGAGCTAATACTAAATCCACTGGACTATCTGAATGCATCGGTGTTTGTGTAAATCACGAGATAGTCCGTGATTGTTGTTTCTCTTCATGAGGTTTTGTGTTTTACAAGTATCGGTTTACACTCAACAATTTACAAAGTGTAAAATATCCGTTAGAAACAAGCAGAGGCAGCGAGGACTACGGATTTTTTTTAAATCACGAGCCGTGGATTAAAAAGGTTTTTTTTATGCAACCTGACATGGATAGCTGATACCACACAACTACCGTTACTATATTAGCACAATACACCACATTCCCGAATGGCTGAAGCTGCGCGAATCGTCTGGGGACAGCCGAGCCGGGTCGTTCCTCCTCCAACGCATCAGTCTGGCTGTCCAGAGGGGGAACGCAGCGAGCGTTATGGGGGCCTTCCCGCACTCGGTGCCCATGGATGAGATTTTTTATGTCGTCTGATGGGCACCAGGGTTGTCGGGGGCCCCCGGCACTGCTGCAATCCCGTCTCGACTGCTCCTGGACGGTTTTCATTTTAGCTAGTACGTATTTAATTCTTGCTTTTGATATAGTTTTTATTAAGATTCCCGAAGGAATTAGGTTATTACCTTTTATGATATTTGTATAATATTTCACAGCAAAAGTACATATTTGTCAGCCATCATAGGTTTCGCCATGACATGGAATATTAAAGATACAAACAATCAGACATTTTCATGTTTAATATGAGTGGGTTTGTCATGTGGTTGTTACCAAATTGAATAAAACCCCGGACACATGCAAGACAGGTCAGGAACGCGACACACGAAATGCCGACAATTATCACGGGCACCCAATTTTTATTCAAAGTAAATATATGTATTTACTTACAGATCGTTCAATATTTGCCCAGATGTCGCCCGAACAGAGTTGTGTTCATGTTGCGTCTGCTACTGGTACCATTGGCTTCGGACCATAGATGTAATAATACTATTTAAGGTGGCCCAACCCGGCGGGCCTAACTCATTCGCGGGCACGGTACAAAACCGTGCTGTTGCGCTCTGGGACCTTCTCTGTTTCAAAGAATAAGACAGGCTCCGTGATGAGGAAGATGCAACATGTACACAAAAAGACAATGTGCATAGTGTATGAATTGGTAAGATTTACGAAAATTTGAATTTCAAAACGACTTATAGCTAAAAGTAAACCACGACCGCTGTAGTAAAAAATCTAACAAAAACCAAATAGATCATAAATCTTGATTAAATAAGCTATGTCTAATGACTAATCTTTTTACGATGTTTTTACTTTATGATTGCGTAATCCACCTCCAAAGTTATTGTATAAAACGCGCGAAAAATTCGAACTTTCGGACCTTATAACTTAGAAACCAAACACAATTTTACAAAGCCAATGGTCATCAGACATCTAGTTCGATCAAATAAAGCTATTTTGAGCAAAAGTTTGGATCTCTGACAAGAAATATGGGCGTGATCTTCTTTCCCCGTTTGTATGGGGAGTTGAGCGGGATGGGCCGCCTTAACTCAATTAATAATAAAATAGGAAGGTGACCAAAAATTACGTAAGCACAAAAATAATCTGGTAATAAAAAAATAAGGTAATTTTGTTCAGCAACTACATAATCTATGGAAATAATTTAATTTGTTCCACATATTTCTTTCCGCTTCTTCAAACGTCAAATTGTATGCCTAAACACTTGGTGCAAAGTGAACAGTCGCTAAATCAATAAAATTAATAGCAAAAAAACATTTTCAAAACAAGTTTTTATTCAAATGCTGTTAAATAAGAAAATAATCTTTAAATGAAATGAATATTTTATGATATAAAAGGTTGTCGCGATGATAACCTGTATATATTAATTTTATGGAAAACATACTTTTTTTTATTACTTCTTGTTGTTTTGTTTGCTATTACACAAAAAGTGGCGTCTCTTTTTTGCGCACGTAGGCTGAGAGAAATAAATAGTAGCGTAACGAAAAGTTGTACTTTGTGACGTCACTTTGCATTACTTTGAGATTACATCCATACAAAATGTATCAAAGTCACGTCACAAAGTACTACTTTGCGTTAGCATTAGTTTCGGTGACGACTATCTCAGCCTTAGCCCCGGTTGCACGAAGAAACGGCTGAGTTAATCAATGTTCAAACACGTGATTTTTTTGTGATCCGCATAGAGTTCCTTCCATACTGTCCACACACAGTGACGTGTTTGATCATACTTTGACGTTGAATTTGATTTTTTGTCCTATCGTGCACTCGGCCCTTAGGCTGAGATAAATAGTTGTGAAAGAAACTAAGACTAACGAAAAGTATTACTTTGTGACGTCATTTCGGCAAATTTTGTATGGACGAAATCTCAAGTTAATGCAAAGTGACGTCATAAAGTACTACTTTGCGTTAGCCTTAGTTTCTGTTACGACTATTTAGAAAATAAGGCTGAGATAAATAGTCGTCACCGAAACTAATGCTAACGCAAAGTAGTATTTTGTGACGTCACTTGGACAAATCTTGTATGGACGAAATCTCAAAGTAGTTCAATTTGAAATAAAATATCTGGTGGTATTTTTATATTTACTGCATAGATTTAGAAAGTCCATAACCAATCGGAATCCATGTAAAACTTGAGATAGCAAGTTCGAGCGAATGTTCGCGCGAAACTTGCGAGATAAGAGATAGACTTATGAGCATTCTGTGCTAACAGCAAGGCTAAAAAAGCTAGTTACGATACAACGAAAACTTAGGCTGATATAAATAGTCGTAACAAAATCTACACGGACACATCTTGTATGGACGAAATCTCAAAGTAGTTCAATTTGACGTCACAAAGTACTACTTTTCGTTAGTCTTAGTTTCTGTTACGACTATTTATCTCAGCCTAAGACTAACGAAAAGTAGTACTTTGTGACGTCACTTTGACACATTTTGTATGGACGAAATCGCAAAGTAATGCAAAATGACGTCACAAAGTACTACTTTTCGTTAGTCTTAGTTTTTGTTACAACTTTCAACCTTTTTCGTCCATACAAAATGTGTCAAAGTGACGTCACAAAGTACTACTTTTCGTTAGTCTTAGTTTCTGTTACGACTATTTATCTCAGCCTTGGTGTCTCCATGAATGCGTAAAAGTTTGTCTGTGCCCAAATGTGCGCAAATTGATGTGTGTGCAAATTGATGACAGCCTCCTTGCATAAGAGCTCCTGCCCACTGTCCTCAGGGCTGCCGTGACGCCAGGTTCTTGTGTCTGTGTCCGCCGACGCGACGCGACGCCAGCGTCGGGGTATTTTCGGCATTTCCATGCGCGTTAACGCCCCCGTGTTAATTCGTTCAGAGTCGCCGTCACATGCGCCGCCGCTTAGACCAACGTACATTGCCTACGGATACTATACCGACACATTTCATTACTTACATATTCAGCTATGGTGCTGAAGTGCTGAAAAACATTAATTCATACAATCGCGTGGATTCCCCGGAGGGGTAGTCAGAGATGATGGCACCATTACTTGCTATCACAACACTCATGCATATTTGGTTAACCATTCAAGAAATTCAAGTCTGACCTTATCACAGTGTAAGCTTAATATTAATCCATTGAATATGGGTTACGCCTGTGGTCTTTTGTGGCAAAGACCACGGGTTCTTTCTTAAGATAGAAAGAGAAGGTAACATAATTGTTCGGAAAGACCGCCAGGCTTTTTCACTTGTGGGTATTAAAGAAGGTCGCAAATTTTCCGAGTTTTCCATCCAATTAAATATAGCCACGCTTAAATAGGAATGGCATGGCATCCTGTTCCATCTGCAGTTGGAAATATCTTATATTACTCCGAGTGACGTGAATGATATTTACTTGCAACAAAAATGTTGCTGACGCAATACCTACTTACACTGAGGCACATCCGTTGCAAATCACCATTGCAAGTCGTAAATCATGTGTACAAAGCACACTGCAATATTGACCTGCTCGTTCTGCAATCGTCCTTCGGTCAACTAGTCAACACACCCGCAGACAAACAAGCACACAAGGTGACGAACGCGGCTACTAAGGACTAATATTGAAATTGTGGTTAGTGGGAGCTCCTGACGGCGTATTTTGCTAGGGCCATTGTGCGAATGTCAAATATGAGGAAAAAATGTTCGTTCAGTTACTGTTCTATAAGAGACAGAACCAAATGTACACTTCCGGTTGGAAATAATAAAATACGGTGATGAAATATAACTAAATTTAAAAAGAATGTTTATATCCTACCAATATTATATTTCCGAACTTACGTTTTTTTTTTAATTCTCCTTTTAAGTAGTTACGGAGCAATGGATTACATTATTTGTGTATGCATTCATATAGTTTATGGGCTGAAGAGTGACTGAGGCTGAGATAAAAAGTCGTAACAGAAACTAAGACTAACGAAAAGTAGTACTTTGTGACGTCAATGTTGCATTACTTTGAGTTTTCGTCCATAAAAAATGCGTCAAAGTGACGTCACAAAGTTACATCTCTTCGTAAGCCTTAGTTTTTGTTAAGACTATTTATCTCAGCCTTAGACTACGTTTTGTCCATGCAAAACAACCTAGCAGATACTGTCCCGAGCGAAGCCGGCTACCGCTGCTAATGTCACATATATTTATTATTTCACCTAGTTAATTCTACAATGTGGTGTGGCTCCTGATAGGGCACTGCGGTAACCAAAAAAATATTTTCTTTCATTTAGAAACAATGGGCATTGAAAAAAGTACTCCTAACCAAAACAAAATGACCAAACTGGCATTTCTTTACGCATCTACGCGCCAAAAACAAGACAAAAAAAACGGGCGCAGATTCTCTTTTTTGTACTTAAGTATCATTACCGTAATGCTGGTCGGATGAACCTGCGCCGGACAGAGACGGAGCTACGCGCGGCCGGGGACGTGAGAGGGGGTCGGCTGCAGTTTGAAGGTTGACCAGGGGTAACAGGTTGTGGCATCAGACGGGGTAAGTATAGGTACGGTAAGGTACACGGTTCGAGGCTCGATTGTGCAAACCTCGAATTTAACTTGACTAGAGATTAAGCGGACGTTTTTCTAAAAATAAGCAATGTGAAACATACTTTTTCGTGCTAAGTAAAAATCGGCCTTTAATTTTAAATAGGAATACTAGAGTACTGAAGATTTTGCCATTCAAATTAAAAAATGGTGGAGAGAAGATCCTTGAGAATATTTCAAGGTTTTTTAAATGTAAATTTAAAACTGACATCCAAATTGCTTGTATTCTTTCAGTTTTCAATTCATTCAACCAAGCGTCCGTCCTCCATTGAGTTCCTAGTTAAATTGCTGTTACGTCAGCAAAAACAACTTTTTTAAAAATTAAGAACTAAGTGAGGAATTTGTTTTCTTGTGAATTATATTTCCCTTGCAAAAAATGAATCACACATTCTGGCTGTAAATAATTTGATGGTCGGTTTAAGCGATCTATTTTTACCAAATATTATATAACATTTTATTATTTGCCGGGGCAAGCTTAGCATAACTTTGGCAGCATTTCCCATTGACTTTGATTCGATATCGTAGACAGTGTTTGGTCAAGTTGGCCGGGCGCGGTGCGAGCGGGCGCGTCTCGTGAGAAAGCTACAATTTGAACAAGCCGTAATTAGCCAGCGGACCATTAAATCACGGGCAGGCTGCCCGCAACGCACCAACACAACGTACACCCGGCCCGAGTGGAAGCGCACAACTGCGGGAACTCAATCGCTAAGGCTGAGATAAATAGTCGTAACAGAAACTAAGACTAATGAAAAGTAGTACTTTGTGATGTCACATTTCATTACTTTGAGATTTCGTCTATACAAAATATCTTAGCCTAACTAATGCTGGAATTTTACTAAGGCTGAGATAAATAGTCGTCACAGAAACTAAGACTAACGAAAAGTAGTACTTTGTGACGTCAATTTACATTACTTTGAAATTTCGTCCATACAAAATGTGTCAAAGTGACGTCACAAAGTACTACTTTGCGTTAGCATTAGTTTCGGTTACGACTATTTATATCAGCCTTAGAGCCTTACTCGTGCTTGGCTTAGCCGAAGTATTGCTTCCGACTGCCAAATTTGACATTTAGTTGGAGGTGGTGGAAACGGGTATTAGCGAAATACAAGTAATGTTTAAGAATCTCAGCTTAAGACTAACGAAAATTAGTACTTTGTGACGTTAGTTTGCATTACTTCGAGATATAGTCCATACAAAATGTGTCAAAGTGACGTCACAAAGTACTACTTTTCGTAGCCATAGTTTTTGTTACGACTATTTATATCAGCCTAAGTTATCGTTGTAGCGTAACTAGCTTTTTAAGCCTTGCCCAAATAGAAAAAGTTTCGCTGTGAGCACAGAATGCTCATAAGTCCATCTCTTATCTCGCAAGAAATAAGAGCGACAATCGGCCAGTGTTACGCAAAAGTTTCACGCGAACATTCGCCCGAACTTGCTCTCTCAAGTTTTACATGGATTCCGATTGGTTATGGACTTTCTAAATCTATGCAGTAAATATAAAAATATCACCAGATTTTATTTTTAACTGTTTTAAATGTTCGCAAAAATATAGAAAAATATAGAAAAATTGCTATTTTAAATGTTATAACGTAACGAACTTTAATATAATTTTAAGTATTTCTTGCTTAAAATAAGTCAAAAGCTTACGCCTGCATCCGTGCGATCCCATTTGTAGCAGGTCCGAAGAAGAGCAGTCCGCTGACCGGCGTTTATCATAGGCGCCCTTGCATCCAACAGGGTTGCATTCTTGGACCTACACTTTAAATACACGTTTTTCGACCTTTTATATTATATAAATAAACAAATATGATTATGTTTGATCCAGTTTGAAGCTGTTTATTATTAAAATAGAATATTGCAGAAGTCATTTGTCAGTAATTATAATTTACTGTAATTAATAATATTAATGCTTTCCAAATAACTAGATAACACAGATCTCATCTTTTTATTACATTATGTGTGCCTAAAATAGCATTGGCCCAAACGAGATTGTCAATAGTCAACCGCTGTGCTTGGTAGCTAGAAATTGTACCCTTTAAATTAAATAAACAATTGTGGAATTGTTTATTTAATTTGAGCTCAGTTTCGCAAAAAATACGTACATTTATTTTAATAAAAAAATCTTTTCCGTCAAAAAATTGGCACTTTGAAGTCAAATCAAGGAGTTTAATTTTAATTTATTTATGAATATAACTTTAAATTATTACTCTGCTTTCTCAGTGCATTTATTATTACATGTGCAAAGTTCACGCTTTTACCTACCTACAGATATTTTAATGCCTCTCATCAACACCCGGTTGACTGTAAGAAGTCACTCTTAGTGATAGGTCCTTCTTTGTACTGGTTGTTCGTATTGTTGTCTGTAACTAATTTCTAAGTAAAAAAAATATATATTCATAATTAATTCTAGATATTTTTGCGTTTGCTTACATTCCGAATACGTCCCTGCATGCTTAATGTTTCGAGCGCACCCTGTATGGGTGAACCCTGGCTGAGGTTAAAAAAACATGTCTGCGTGCATTGTCTTGCTGTTAAATCGTCTCAAGAGTACTCTTTTCTCGTGAAAAGATTTTGAACCTTAGTGCACTAGCATACGAACGATTTTCAGATGGTAAATGAATAAATTAGAATCTTAACCTCAGAAGTCTTTGCTCTACTATCCGTTGAGGTAGTATTAACTCTATAATTTCTAAAAAGACTTAAGTATCATTCCATCCTTTTGTAAATGTATTCTTCTGTTCATTGATATTAATAACATTTTGTGCTGAGAGCTATAGACAGAAATTTTGCAGTCGTTTGAAGAAAAATCTTTCTTTATTTGTTAGTGTTTTTTGTAACGCTTAATCTCTGGAAGATCCCATAAGTTATATGGTAAGTAAGGCAGGTCATACTTAAAGCCCATTCCATAAGTATAGGGTTGATATTCCAAATTATTTTGCAGAGGCTAACATCCAATTTAGCAATGCCGCAGATGTCTGAGGACAACGGAACTTCATAAGTATCTGCGGGACTTTTGCTAGAATACTGAAACCTTCGCTAATTTCTCGAACTGTTGAATTAAAACTTTCGAAGGATAATATTTAATTATTATTAATTTTATTGATATTTAAATCAATTTATTTGACTTGGTGGATGTTAATAAATGTATTTTCCTAGTTAAAGTTAATTAAATTAAATAAACTAATTTAAATTGATACATATCAAGCATCTGGATTTCGTCACGACTACGAATTGCTCCATGTTTCGGAATCCATGTAAACTGTAGGTCCTATTCTCCTACTGCGTGGTAGGGTTTAAGCCCGCCCGCATCGCATTGGATAAAAATGTGGTCGAAGCGGCAATTACAATCTGTCCGGATTTTCCATCCGGTTCACTGTAGCCAGATTTATAAAGGGAAGGTCCAGGCATGGCACCTAATTTCTTCGGGAATGTGGTGTATTGGGTTAATATAATAACGGTAGTTGTGTGGTACCCACCCATGTCAGGTTGCATGAAAATGTATGATGAGTTATAGCATTCTCTTTCTATCAAATATGATCTGTGGCAAGGGGTGTGAAGTTAAGGTTTCTTATATTAAACTTAAAGCTAACTTGCTACAATGTTCTTACATAATATTAAATAAATAACAAATAATTATTCTAAGAAAAAATACTATGCATGTATTTCATATTATACAGGTTGAAATAGCGACTAGCTTTTATATCATACACATGAAGTTTATTGTTATGTTACAAGTTGATGGTTTCGATTTAATTTAAAATTTATTCTTTTCAGAGCAATTCAATTCTTTTCAAGGCTTTTTTAAAGATATTCATTCTGTAGGCATTTATTATTATGTAAACATTAAAATATTGGCTACCATCAATATATTAGTGATGCTGGGCCTTTTTCACCTACTGATGATTAGCTTAATCGCGACATGTTATATAAGGGCCCTTAGCAGCTCGCAATCAATACCAGTACAAGATAATCGACACTTTAGTAATAAAAGCCCTTTAAGTGTCGATTAAAATAAATCGGGAGTTGGTGAAAACCAGGCTAAGTGGTCTTAAAAGAGTATGTGAAGAAATGTAGTAGAAACAAAGAATATTATAAACATGTATAATAAAGATATGATATAAAACATAATCTAAAATTAAACCAATATTGCTTGAAAAACATTAAACTTTTGGGTAGCAAGATTAAGGTACAAATTCATACCAATTGCCATCTAAGAATGAGGAAATGCATATTCAATATTAGTTTATGGCTGCGACTCTACCCGCATTAAAATTCGACCAAAAACCGTCGTTTTCTCCGCTCAGATGTAACACTGCTCACTCCTCAGATGATCGAGCATGATTACGAGCCTATGAATGGTAGAAAAGACAAAGCTATACGTCGATTCAAACCAAATCTAAATCGAGTAAGGGTCTCTCAAGTCATAAGCGAACAGAAAGACAGCTACAAGACCTACGTAAAATTAGATAGAAAGACGGCCATAAGGACAAACAGAAAGATCGCCAGAAATACAGCCAAAAAGACTGACAGACTGACCGACGCCCGACGAACGTAGAATTTTTAAAAAATCCCCTCATGATGCAGCGACAAAATAATCGAAATGCGCTCATCAAAAATGCGGGGCTGGCGAATAAATAACCCAGGTAATGTATTCCCAAAAAGGCTATTGTCACCCAAGTCATGTCCCGGTCGATTAGGCTGGCCGGAGCCGCGTCGCCGCCGCAAGCGTGTGCGCCGCCGCCGCCGCATTGACCATCCACTCACGCGCGCCGCCTAAACTGCGACGCGTGCGCATTGGGTGTCATGCGCAGGGTGTTCCTATCAGGATCACTCATGTATTTGACGCGTATGGGAATGATGTGGTAGAATTTGAAGGGACTAATAGAACGAATGAGGGATGAAAGAAGTACAAAGTTTAAAGAGCAGAACTAGCGCTCGTTATCAAAGAGCATGTAGGAAGGGAAGGCTGAAGCGAGGGAAGTATGCTGTGATCGTAACGTGTAGCGCTCTATTCTCTTCGCCTACCCCTCCGGGAACATACCGTGATGTTACATGTTGTGGTGCATACGTATGTTTTTGACGTGTAAGCTTGAACGTAAGTATGTAGCGGAAACGGTGCAGTATGGGTAGAATAACGGTGACGAATAGAAATGTGATGGGTAGAGTGATGTCTGGGATCCTAGTGGACGTATAGCTAGAGAAAACAGCATTGTCATCTGAAAGAGCATGTTTATTGGTATTGACGAGAAATGATAAAGGCATTTTGAGTTGACTTTGACATGTAGAAAGAATGAGGGACGAAGGAATGACAAAACAATCAACAAAGCGGAAGCGCGTAGAGCTAATAAAGGTCAACTACGAAGCACACGTAATCGTACAGCATATATGTACTCAGGTAAATATTTTGTGATAGTATACTGTACGGCACTTTATCATATCTGCCTCCCTAGAAGCGGCGGCGTTTCAATCATATCAAAATAATGAAGAAATCTTTAAAGAGAACACAATTGCTGCATTAATACATACTTCTGGAGATTTCAATGCTTATTTAGCTTATTAGGCATTATCCTAACCGTTCCAAAGGCGGCTTATCATCTCATTATAATTCTAGCTAGATGGTTTGCATATGCGCCATACACTCCTTCATTTTCATTGATGTTATTCTTCGTAAAAAAATGCAGGAATATTAAGAAGACCGTAAGCGCAAAGATCAACAACAACTAAGAAACCGTTAAAAATATCATGAAATCGCAAATATGGAATGGTTTGCTGTTACCAAAATCACAACTCAAAGCAATCTCAAGCACCGTCTATCATCATCAAGTTATTAAGTTCCCGTTACGGCCGCTAGGGGAGGTCTGCTCCCAGCCGACAAGGGCTGCATGAGTCGTCACAACCACGTGTCCACCGAATCCAAACAATGGTCAAAGCCGCCGACTGCGCTATTACATAGACTAAACCTTTTTATCGTCCGCTACATCAGCACGTGAGGGTGATGCAGACGACGTTTACTAAGAAGCCGACTGGGTGAGACGCTTTAGGGTCCGTTTGAGCTTTGGGTGGTATCTTTTGATGATGCGCCTTTTTCATATTTGGAGCCTGAACAAGGATGTTTATTGTTTTAATTTTTTTCTAATTGTATCTTGCAGATTAGACCGACAGGATCGAGTCAAACTGATCTTTTAAGAGAGCTCTGACTAAGGTAACCTAAATTTTCCTAGAGTTCCATAAAGATGGTATTATTTCTCTGTAGATAAAATATACATAATCAGGCAAGTTAATAATCATTTCCAATACGTACATTTGTACGCACCTATTACTTCATCTCGGGTGTCAGGAGCAGCGCGGCAAATGCGATTGATTGCACGACGGTTCGATAACTCGAAATACAATCACTTATCTAATAACCAGAAGCAGTAATACACGCAAGTGGGTTGGCCGCTTAAAAGACAATTTCAAATTCTCATTTTTCATCTCATCTAGTTGAGCATGTAAATGTCGAAATTGTTTTTGTTTATGTAGCAATTGTTCTTTTTGTATTAGTACCTAGTACAACCTATTTATTACTTGACACAATGGGACCATTTACGATAAGTTAATTACTAAAAATCTTCCACCCAAATCAGTCCCAGGTATCTATACTCTGCTATTGATACAACTGGATCTTCTCAGATATGAACCCGCACGGCCAGTTCAAAGTCGAAGGCTCTTCCGCAAGCCTACCCAATAACTCCATCATGGTCGCGATCGACAGAAATAAGACAATCAGGTCCCTTGTAATGGGTGGCACGCTCCTCGCTCCACGCTCCGTCGCTGCCGACTCATTGTCTCAGGTTTTTTACCTTTCTTTGTGCTATCTATTGGTTTATGGCGCATTGTGCAGGTGGTCCCTGATTGTCTGCTCGTGATTTGGTAATAAGCATATTTTTAAATACAATCCATGCACCATTACGTCATTTTAAAAACGGAGGGGTGATCAGAGACTGAAAGAGTTATCGATGCGTTATCGTCGGTGTCAATTTGCTCGTGCTTGGAAATCGCACCTATTGGTGCTGGATATTGATCCACATAGCTCCTCAAACTCGGGCAACTAATTGCTCCATGATTGCCGATATTCTATGTAGCCGGAAATAGCTGGATTTTGTCACGGCCGGCGTCTAAAGAAGCGTTTAAGGGATATGTCGTTCGTGGTTCAAATTCCACGTGGAACTGTAGGTCCGCTTCCTTACTTACTAGGTGATTTTGTCGTGCCGGGTTATCATCATCCTATGAAATAGTCGATGGTCTAAGCGGCAAAGAAATATGTGCGTTTTTTCCCTCCACTTCAATGTGCATATTTGCACGGTCACATTACACGCAACATTTGTAATATGCTGGCCTGGTGTGTTGAACGTACAACGACATAGAATGATTAATTGAAGGAATCAATTTATTTCTTTAAACATATTATTCTCTAGATATTACATTGCTCTCTAGATTACATTATATTTACATACTAAAATCTAGAAATCACACACCTTCGAAAAGTTAATTCTTAATTGTATTACAGTATGTAAGACGGCCTATATAAGAATAGATTATGATGAACAGTAGGTAGCTGATTCCGACATTCGTCTACTTAAAAGTGTGTTTGACTTCGTCTAGGTATTTAAAGGCAGCAATAGTTTATCAGAGGCCGCTGGTTATTTCCAGTACGTTTAAAAGTATCTACATATTTGTTTGATTACTTCTAAAGATACAAATATGAACGGGAAATGTACCTATAGTAAGTGAGTGTGGTCAGATATGTGAATGCTGTGGTGTATGTAGGTGTGTTATTAGCCATGTCACATAAAAACATGTTTTTTTTAACCTATATCATCTGGTCATCATCTATCATAAGGTGGCCCATCCCGCTCATCTCCCCATACAAAAGGGGAAAGAAGATCACGCCCATATTTCTTGTCAGAGATCTAAAATTTTGCTCAAAATAGCTTTATTTGATCGAACTAGATGTCTGATGACCATTGGCATTGTAAAATTGTGTTTGGTTTCTAAGTTATAAGGTCCGAAAGTTTGCATTTTTCGTGCGTTTTTATACAATAACTTTGGAGGTGGATTACGCAATGATAAAGTAAGAACATCTTAAAAAGATTAGTCATCAGACATAGCTTATTTAATCAAGATTTATAATCTATTTGGTTTTTGCTCGATTTTTTACTACAGCAGTCGTGGTTTACTTTTAGCTATAAGTCGTTTTTAAATTAAAATTTTCGTAAATCTTACCAAATCATACACTATGCACATTGTCTTTTTTGTGGACATGTTGCATCTTCCTCATCACGGAGCCTGTCTTGTTCTTTGAAACAAAGAAGGTCCCAGAGCGCAACAGCACGGTTTTGTTCCGTGCCCGCGAATGAGTTAGGCCCGCCGGGTTGGGCCACCTTAAGATGTATTATAAATGGGTGATGGTTGGACTCGGGGTGATACTCGTAAAGGGCCGGCCTGTTTGAAGTTACTGGCCTGCTCCAGTAGCAACATTTTACGTATACCTATCTACTATGATATTTGACACAATTTCCTGCATTTGTTATGAACTGTGCAATGGAATTTGCTATGGATTATTATCACGGCAAGTAAAACAGTAAGCACAATTATATGTAGACAGCAAATACAAACATTTTGTAAACAAAGACCAGGTCAGCGTTGAAAAAATGTCCGGCGACCTTTCTTGCCATTGCTAAATTATAGAATATAACAAGTCCGCGAGAAGTGTACGGATGATAGATAGGTAAAAAATATAATAAATGATTAAGGCCGTATTCTTACTAATAGGGAATTCTGAAACAACTATTTAACAATTATTTTTAAGGCTTCGTTAAAACAAAATATAGTTTCAATTTAGGGCCGATTTTTCAATACTTATCGGACTGAAATTCAAGTTTGTCAAAAACGGATAGTTATTGCCGGAGAATTAACTATATCTTCAATCACAATTATCTGACAATAATTTTACTAATAAACACATGAACTTACTATAATGGATAAGCATTAGCGTAAATAAATCTGGCTGTTTATCAGTATTTCGTGAACTTATACTTATTCTCGTTTGAAAATCACTAAATCCACACTTTCCCATTATTCAAATGAATCGAGCGGTGTGTACGTCCGCGGCGTAACTCGGTAGTTCAGCCCCGGGTCGTCTCTCGCCGACACATTCCTCGTTTTTTCGCTCCTTTCGGGTTCCTTTGGAGAGGTGCTCCTTTTTTAGAGTGGATCAAGGACGAGACGAGTTGTTTTGACATTCCGACAGCGGTCGCGTGACTTAATCGATATTTCACACAGGGCTGGAAGGTTACGTGGCGCGTTTTCCCTTTCTGGTGAATGACTTTACGTAGCATTCACCCGGATGGAGTACAGAGCCGGTAGTCTAAGTTGTCACCTAAATTGGCGTTACGGCAAACCGATCGACTGGCGTTTTTAAATGTATGGAGAAATCATAGAGCGCGCGCAGCGGGCGTTGAGCGAACTAACATTTGCGAGTCCGAGCTTGATTTGACAGCTTACTCAACGTTGCCGTAAATACGTCGACGTTGCCGTCTACGTCCACTCCGCGTTTTCATACAAATCGGAAGTCCGCGTTTCACTTTGACAGCTTGAAGAAGTAAAACCACAGAATATCTAGCTAAAACTTGTATGGATTTTGGAGAAAACGCCAGTCGATCGGTTTGCCGTAAACGCCAATTTAGGTGAGAACTCAGACTGACCACTCTGAACCTAAATGTGATTGCACTGGAATCTGTCGGAATCTGTGGGTTCCATTCCTAGCCACTGGCTTCGATCTTTCTATTCCCATCATAGCTATCGGTATCGCTCAGCACTTTTTCTTAGAATAGAATAAGATAATGCCGACTTAATTTTTGGAAATTTTATCCTAACGTTTGTTTGATTTATTTTTCGCTTCGGATAATAATAATCAATGTTTGGGTTTTTGGAATAATAATAACCCATGGTTACTCTGTGAAGGTAAGAGTTTGAAGATAAAAATGAGCCACAGAGAATCAAGTGGTAGCAACTCTGATGACATCCACATTTGGATTCTCGGTGTTCTGACGCCCATATAAAGTTGTTTGCACACATAACGCAAAAAGTATTGCACTTTAAGCCACGAATTAATAATAAAAGTTTAATATAGTCATATTACTTGCAGCGAAAACAATTTCACAATTTCAGGATTATTGGTTTTGTTACAATTTATTTAAATACGACTTTTATTTAAAAGCGCCATCTAACGGTGTAAAACTTCTAATCGGCAATTACAACGAAACCATTAAACCTGAAATTGTGAATATGTTTTCGCTGCAACTACTATGGCTATATTTAATATTTTTGAAGAATTCGTGCCTGTGAATTTTTGCGTTCGGTGTAAAAAAAACATTGTATGGGTCGGAACATCCTTAAGATAACTAAGTTAAGGTATATGATATGTTACGTCAATTCTTTACCCGGGCAAATAACTGCTGCACTGCAGGACGCAGGTAAGGTCGCATTTGTCGGAGGGATCAGTGAAGGAATATAAGGAAGGTCCTGGCATGGCAGTTAATTCCCATTTGGTGTGTTAGGCTAATATTTAAGATATCTGTCTGGTTACATAAAATAAAAAGTAGCCCCTTGGTTCGTTGGACTCGATTCAGCGCCATGCCGTGTGTCTCCTTTCTCAGACCTTCGTCATTCGACTTACATATTTTTTCGTCTGCAGAGAATGCATTCATTTAGCCATCCATTTTTTTAACAGCTCGTAGCCTAGTGGCGCGGGGACTGGCCTAGCGTACCAGAGGCCTGGGTTCAATACCGACTTGCACCACTGTCTTTCTCTTTCCGAGTTCGATAAGTGCATTTCGTCACGAATGCGAGCTGCTCCATGGTTCGGAATCCATGTAAAACTGTAGGTCCCCTTCCCCTACTAGGTGGTAGGGTTTAAGCCCGCCCGGGTTGGTACCATCGCATTGGATGAAAAGATGGTCGAAGCGGCAATGAAACATTGTCCGTGTTTTCCATCCAGTTCAATGTAGCCGTGCTCATAAAGGGAAGGTCCTGTCATGGCACCTAATTCCTTCGGGATTGTGGTGTATTGGGCTAATATCATAACGGTAGTTGTGTGGTATTAGCCATCCATGTGGAGTCGCATAAAAAAAATAGTATAAGAACTGACCGATTCTCTTTGAACCTATATCCATAGGGTTATTAAATCATGAAACAACAAACGTTTCACAATGGTAGTAAATATTTACGATTGCGAGTCGCGGTTTGAACTATATTTTAAACTGTAATCACCCTTGCTTAGTTATTATGCGGTATGCCATGCCAAGTCCATCGTAAGTCGTCCCTCTCATTGAATGATCCATGGTCAACTCTTTGTGTTCTCCATTTCGCTCAATTTCGACTCAATGAAATGGAAAGCTCTCTCTTTTCCATGGCCTTAAACACGACACTAGATGACGTGGACCATTTAATTTTGGGTTAATTTCATACCTTGAATGTACTCAGGATGTAGCAGTCATTGCCGTTGCCTTGAGATAAAATTATTTGAGGAGTCCTGATGAAAAAAATCCTTTTTGCCTTTTTATGAAATATTTATCGTCCTAAGAGAATTTCGAGAAGGCGACACATTACTTTAGCTAATAGCCTTCTTCGTTATTTTTCTTAAAAAAAAAACTTACCAAAAAATTGCCAATAGCATATACATCTATGTGTGGACGAAACAAGTCTGTAAACCTGTAAAGTTTCTTAGCGACTTCTTCTCTGCTGAGTTGATTGAATCCGCGGATTCATCAGTTTTTGACGTAACTTAGTGTGGTTTGACCATGTTCTTTTCTGTCATTCTGGACGCTATTGTGTGGATGCCAATCCGGACAACCCTGTATTTTTTTTTCATAGATCCTTTTGATTCATAGTGAGAACTTAACCTTTTTAGCAACCCCACCGAGGCATCGGCGTGAGGGTATAAATGACCAACAGAAATAAGTAAATCAATCCTAAACTCTCGAAATAAATTAGTCTGAGGATAAATATCATAATAATAACCTTTTAATAATAGGGGTTCGTTGGGCGGAGTCAGTGCTCTCAATCATACCTTATCTACCGAATCATCTCACTCACACCTCTTTTATATGAATCCACGCTGTGGCTAAATTTGGACCACTTTCGGGGTACAAAACGAGTTCTGGTTTTTTTTCTTAATTTTGTATATAATAACCTTGTATTTATTATTGTATTCATGATTACTTGTATTGTATTGTATTTTATTATTAATTCATCATACATAGACAGTACACTGCACTCGGATTTGTTATATTTTTAGCATTGGCCAGGTTAAGCAAAACAAAACACAGCGAAGAAGAACTGGAAAGAAACTCCGCTGTTTTTTTTGTCAACGTCCACTTAGTCTAAGTTTACAAAAGTGTTTGTCAATTATTTTAACAAAAACATAGGTAAAACACTAAATTCACATGAATACACAAAAATTACAATCCATGCCGTATGCAACAGTTCATGACAAATATCATTTTATTTGCAAAGACAATCCCCTCCAACTAATATGTTGCCAATTGGAGCAGGCCAGTCCCCACAAACAGCACCCGTTCACGAGCATCACGCCGGGCACAGCCATTACCTCTTTCAACCATATTTTAGGGAAAGAGATAACCCGAGCCAAGCGTCACCGTAAGCAAGGACCTTTAAGCGATGCACTGCTCCAGTGGCAACACAACACGGTGAAACACTTGCACATTAGGTTTTAATACTATAAGTTTTGTCATAAACTACTACTGTCAGCTGATCACATAATTACATATCCCTTTAAATGCTACCACCTACAGAAAATTAAGAGCATAATGGTTTGAGAGCAGCCCTATCAATAAAGTAATAATAGATTCCTATATCAGATTTTGACCAATACCGAGAAACTAATAATGCTTAACTAAAATAAAAAATAAAATAAAATAAAATTCGGGTGTATAGAGCCCTCGTCATTTTTGATACGAAATTGAGTAAATCCCCATTGATCCCTTAAGTCGTGTATGTGTTGCGAACCATGGAACAGCTTGCATTCGTAACGAAATTCACTCATCCAACTCAGACCGACAAAGACAGTGGTGCATGACCCGTGCGAGAAATTGAACCTATAACCTCTAGCATGAAAGGCAAGTCATCTAGCCCCTACACCATGAGCTGTGTGAGATATTTTATATTGGATCAATCTAATAGGTCGTTTATTTTAGACTAGCTGCGGTACCCTGCTTCGCTCAGGGCAATGCGACTCTCCCATGATTGTTTTCGTAAAAGGATCTCTAAGTAGAAAATCACGTCGATCAGTTAATTCGTTGCTGCGTGAAAGAATCATAAACCAACGAACATACTTTCACGTGTATTATGTTAGTAGAAGAGTAGGTTATTAAAACGAAATGAGTAGGTTAGAGCATTATTATCTTAACTAACTATTAAAAAATCCACCGCCTGTCTCTCTATCTCTCCACTTATAACTTGAGAGCCACTCACCCTATTTTGGTGCGGTTTTTAATTACTTATAGCATGGTTTTTTTATCAGTTATTACTTGGCTTCTTTCCACCACTCTACATTGCCTGACTGGTAAGCGGTGGCGTTAAATATGAGAAAAGTCAGAGAAAGTACGACTATTTTTCGTCGGACTTTACGTGGGCGCAGCCGTAGGCACCTCGTCATCATCATCATAATACAATGATTAACATTGTTAAGTATATTTTTCAGTTATTGGGAAAACAGTACGAACTGAAAACCACCACAAGAATGAATTGGGTTTAAATAATGGTAGAAATGGTTCAGTCTGAATGAAATGTATTATTATGAGTATTTTTTCTGCATTTTTTTTTCGAATCTGATATCTATGGTAACATTAAGATTGTTTCATCTCAAATCAATGGAAAAACAGTGAACCTACACACCATACTTTACAACACCTACTATTAAAATATAAAAAAAAAGTAAAATGTTCACCCCTGTGGCCAAATGGATAGAATACTGCCTATTTATCGCTAGAGGTAGCATGTAGGGGAACTGTCAAGCATCTATCAAAGCTTGCAGATAAAAATAAAACAAAATCAAATTGACAAAAAAAAAATCGTTGAGTGCAATTAAAATTACTCAATTTCTGGGAAATGGTTACGGAATGATGTGTACCAAAGTTATTCCAATCAAGTAAAGTTGTGGAAAAAAATAAATTCATTGCTATAGTATTGCTATATTTCATTTAAATTCTATCGAATAATTTTAGTAAATTTGGGAAAAAATAGTTTAGTATAATTCAAATAACTCAATTTCTGGGATGTTGTTGAGGAATAAAGTGATCCATGTGGTCAAAAATTATGGTAATCAAGTAAAGTGGTGGAAAAAAATTAAATGTATTGCTCTGTTACATTGAAATTATTTTCAAAACGAATAAAATCTTTCCTATGTCAAGGAAATTTGAAAAAAAAACGTTCAGTGTAATAACATTTACTCAATTTCTGGGATGTTGTAAAGGAATAAAGTGATCCATGTAATAAAAAAATACGCTAATCAAGTAAAGTGATAAGTGATAAATTGACATTCGATTCATTTTTCCAAACTTTCTACTATTCCTCCAAACTTATTTTAAAGCATCGTTTGGAGTACATTTTCTTATTATAAGCTGGACAGGAATGACAATATCACAGAGTTTGGTCATTGCGGCATGGTCCATCACATATAATCTACAATAATCTTTGTGTTGTAACCCAAGATAATCAATTGGTGTGCACTCCATGCGACGCAATTCCAACAAATGTGTGACATATTAGCAATTATAAAACACTGCATCACGTTCGTCGACAAATCATCACAGCGCTAGCGAATGATCTCCGCTGACACGACAATTTGTCACCAATCGTCGCATCCTCTCCGTCCCACACTATAATTATAACGCCGTCTCTCTCGGACTCATTAATTCCACACAATCGCTCCGCAACCATGTAATTCCGTTTCATTCCCACACTCGGGAAAATTACGAACTCGACGGCGCAAGAACGAAACGACAGTCGTCTCTCTCTCGCGTCGTTTTTCTCACGCTTTGTGCGCTACAAATAGGCATTTTCATAAACAATATTTATGTTACAATTCATTTGTCTAATTGTTGTTACCGAAATATTAATAATTTGTATGCCTGGGAACCGGAGGGGTATTTCCCATTAAGGAGGTGGTGCCACCCGGAGCTTTCGGTCGGACAAAAAATAAAAGCAGAGAGAGAGGTTTAAAGTAGGCTTTTTATAGTCGGCATCAGGCTGCGCTTGCGCACGGCGGTTTCCGAGCCTCCGGGGAGCTTATAATCTAATTCCAATGGGAATCTCCGCTGTCACCGACGTATTCGTCGTTTCAATATTTTAGGACTTTATTAAGACATTTTAAAATTGTCTTTCAATGTGCGTTTCGATTTAATAGAGTGTTAATTTAATATTTGGAACTGAACTCAATGGCAGCCGGTCACGTGTGGTTTTATGGTTCATTTTATGGTCCCAAATGACGGCTGAGGAAAGGCTTGTTTGCTTTGTGAGTTCAAAAAGTGATTACTGTTTTAACATTTGACGTTCGGTGTTGTGTAATCGCGCCAATATCGTGAATTGAAAATTTATTCAATTGGATTTTAATTTGATTTGGAATATGGTGGTTTGTTTTCACGTTCAAAAATTTTGTGCAATTCCGATGATGTGACTGAGTGATTATAAAAGGATATTGAATTACGTGACCAATGACGGAAGAAAATATGTTTTTGAGGTGAGATGATTTTGATAATCGATATTATTAGCTTTGGAATCAATTATTTTAAGTAACAAACGAAAATTGTAAAGGTATTTGGTCTATATGTTTTCATTCCTCCATATAATTTTAGTGAGGTTCCTGAGTTCATTCGATATCACTGTTTACAATTTTAATCGCTTGATACTTTTTCAGAAGTACATTTTTTTCTGATAATCGTAATGAGCTACGTAATAAAAATATTAAATCATCGTATTTTTTCTGCCTTTAGTTATACGATTCATTAACTTTAACAGGCTCATGATATCGCTTTGTCGTAGATAGTTTTTTAAACATGGATGTCCTGATGGATGTCCCATGAAAACTAGGTGCCATGCTATGACATTTATTTATGTTGCACAGCCACAATGGAAGACAGGGCCAATTTTTCATTGCCGCTGTGAACAATTTTTCACCCATGGCAATGGTACCTACCAGGGCAAACTTAACCCTACCTCCTTGAGTTTATATGGAACAGCTCGTCTATGTGACCTTTCACCTATGCAACTCAGAAACAATTAGAAGCATTGCACCCATGGACCTCAAGAATGAGAAGCAAGGCCCCGCGCCTGGGAGCTGCTCTTCTAACATTCTTCTTTTTGGAAAGTCAGTAAAAAAATGTTCTTCTGTCTACCAATAGCACGGTCCCCTGTTTTGTATCTTCGCGTTGATTGGTCCGGCATTTTCATTGTTCGATATGCGCTGGAGCATAACAGCTTCTCAGGCGCTTAAATTCACTACCTTTTTTAAATCTGAAAGACGGATCTATATAAATATAACATGCGCTACATTTTCCCGCCACACTGTTAGAGTGAAAATTTTGTACAGATTGTTGTTTGTTTACATATTTTGAATTAACGATCTTTCAATATGCCTAATGTGATGTTTTGTACGCAAGAAAGACGACGTTTGAAAATGCAATTAATAAATAATAAATATCCTGTTCAGCTTTTTTTTTGTTTTGTCAAAAATACAAATGCCTTAAGGTAGGACGGATTTTTTTACTACTAAGACGAACATTGTTTTTCTTGTTGTATAATTTGAGGCATTCAATCATTTTGTGAATTCAAGCAGAAATATTGAGGTATTTTATTTCTCGTAAAGAGATGGCACCTAATTCCTTCGTGAATGTGGTGTATTGGGCTAATATCATAACGGTATTTGTGTGGCATTAGCCATCCATGTCAGGTTGTATAAAAAATCATTCCTCGGGAAAGACGAATTACCAGTTTAGTACGAAAAAATATATTCACTTTAAATGCAAATTTTCTCAATAACTGCACCTTTATGATTTGGGCCCGATATAACACCTTACATTGATTGACAGTTGGTCAAGAAGACATTTTTTCATCTAGTTCGATGGGGCCAATGAGGGATAACGGTCTTTGCATGGCACCTCGTTCCTTCAGGAATGCGGAAATGCTCGTTCTTCTTAGCTGTGTTTTGTTTTGCTGAATTGGCCAATGTTAGTATGAGATAACAAACATTAAAAAAAAAACTAAAAAAAAACATACAGACGAATTGATAACCTCCTCCTTTTTTTGAAGTCGATTAAAAATATGACAAATCCGATTGCAGTGTACTGTATATGGATGACGAATAAACAATACAATACAATGCAAACAATAAATGTACAAGCTATTATCTGTATCTGAAACATTACACAAATTTCAGCTTTCCTTAAAAAAAATGGAAATAATTTCGAAAAGTACATATACGACGATAACGGATGAAAGATAACAAGATTCCAGGATGGTGGAAAATAGAAGGGTGGGCTCGGTATCCCAGCAAGAGCAGCAGAGTCGTGTATTTTCTTAATTGCCGAAAAATTTGAATTTAAATATTTTAACAATGATAAACATCCATAGTATTACGAAGTATTTATTTAGGTTAATATTTTTTGTGCACATCCTTGCATCAGGACTGCTATTACAGCTTTCTTATTTCGTAATATCATCAAACCTCTAAACCAAATTTTAGTTGTAGGCAAATAATTCGATGCTATTTATTAATGTATAAATATAAAACACCGTAGAATAATACTTATTCAATTTATGTTTGCAATTGAAAGGAAATTCCTGGCTTACAATTCAGCGTCAACAATTAAATAATAGGCTAGGGGCTAAAACCACATTTTCAATGGTAACATATGTCTGTCAATGAGCAATTAACAGGTTTTACTCACATAAAAATACACAACCACCGACAGTCAATTCAAGAGGTTGAAATCTGAGATAAGTTTAAAAATTGCGTAGTTTTTTGTGTTTTTGTATTCTGGTGATTGATTATAGACTAAGGTATGGCATAACAGAATCGAGAGGAGGATACATGCAGTAAAACTGCATTGTTTGAGAATAGTGAGTAGTGAGTCTACCAGATAAGACTGTCTTGAAGTTGAGTTAGGTTATTTTTAACTAATACCGATATTGTTACGAAAATGCATGCCTGTGTAAGTTCGATAGCCCATCCATATGTCTCAATATGTTAAATACAAAAAATACAGATGGAAATTGGGGTGAATTTCCGTAATTCCAGTCAAACAGTTTTTACCATGACCAGAATGACTTCGTAAAGGTCAGGTACATGGTGTCCGCAATGGTAGAGCAAATATGAAGAACAGTATATAGTTAGAGCAGGGTCTCTTAACCTGGGGTCCATGGACCCCTTGGGGGTCCATGACATGAATGAAGAGGATCAATGTTTGATATTATGAGAATAAATACTGCACGTGAATGATTAAATCAATATATGTATCTTCACATTTTCTTTCGTAATAAATATAAAGTATTTTTTTCAAAATTCCTTGGTTTTTTTCCCTGGAAGTGAGTTCCGAATGTGTCCGTAATATTTTTTAAATCCCGCAAGGGGTCCATGACTACAAAAACGTTAAGAATTGCGTTAGAGGTAGCTAAAAGGAAGAAGTGTGCTGCGATTGTACTTTCTGGCGCTCCATCATATTCGGTAAACGGTTTCGTATCTTTCTTCGAATAACTTCCGTAATTTGGAAGCACGCCTGACCAAAGGAAATCCTTGCACGTACCAATCACGCTCGATCAATCATAGAGCCCTGACCGCTCGCACGTCGAAAACAAAACGGATATCCCAAGCCCCGACCCTGGCTAACGTGACCAACGGGACTCCTCGCGCGTTCCGACAACATAACGGACTGTTCCGGGAACGACTGTCCGGGATATTGTCTGGAGTTCACTCACATTCGTGGCGCGTGATTATGATAGATGTGAAGTTCGACCCGGCCGTTCAGAGAAGATATTATAGATTATTCAAGATAAACTTTTGTGCTTACGGCGGTTAGGATGTATTGGAATGTACTTTCATAGGGTGGTGAAGTATGAGGTAATAAATATGAGGTTTATTAACACATGAATGGAAGAGGTTTGCGCCGTACTTAAGGGGGTGTGCGTAAAAGTAGATGGCGCCACAGTCGTTCGTAGTTATTTCTGTTACAACGCCTTAACCATAGGAAGTTACAAACTATAACTGTATTGTTTGTATTGTTTAATGTGTAAGAAAACTTTATTATTAACACAAAAAGCAGTTTGAATTTCACCTCATATATTTTACTAGCTCCATACTATACTTTATTTAGACATGTAACTATTTTTCCTTTTCGTATATATATTATTATTTTTATCTTTCAGTACCTACTTCTACAAATTTTTTTGTTTAGTTGCGCATAGTTCACGCTTCACTCAAACACCCAACATCACTAACAAATGTTTGGATTTGAAATAAAATCTTTAAAATTGGCGATTTAAAAATGTGTACACACTTCTACTGACGCTTTTGTAGGTGGCGGTGGCGGAAGACCAGCGGCCAGCGGGTTCGCCCCTGCTGACATCCAGCTGAGCCACAGCCATTTTTCACACATCGCACATCTTTCTTATTTCGATATTTCTTTAATTGGTTCCTACTACTGTTTTTAATTGTGGCTGACACTGTATACCAATTATTGTACTGTTGTGTGTGAAAATAAATCATTTAATTATTATTATTATTATTATTGGCGAGCACATAATTCGGTTATATATTTAATCTCATTAAACAAATACAAAAACTAGCTGGAATCGCGTAGATTATTCTAAGAATGTGTGCAAAAAGTTGCCACTTACAATTAGCTACTTTTTCCACTTTATCTCAACACAATCTCACATTTACAAAGTGTTGTTTGCGACTAAATAAAAACCTGCGTGGTATGCTCGCCACTACAGTTATGGCTAGAAATTTCCTATTTTTGGCAGTTATAGTGGAAATGGAAGTTATAGCAGAAATTGCTACGAACTACTGTGGCGCCATCTACATGGACGCACACCCCCATGCCAGGACCTGCCTTATATTGCATGGCTTCATTGAACTAGATGGAAAACATGGACCACTTTCATTGCCGCTTCGACCATCGTTCATTCAACGCCACGGTACCAACCGAAGCGAGAATAATGTGGTATGAAGGTACTGAATCCCTATTCAATTCAGTATTTATTAGTGTATATATCATGAACAGTAATAGTTAGGCAACTGAAATGTTCACAGTGTGTATTTATTTTGCCGCTATAACAACAAATAGGTAAACATTAAAAACAAATTAATTTAATTTAGAAATAAAAAAATTAAAAATTTATACTTGCAAGAAGGTATGGAACCCTTCATGTGCGACACACACTTGGCCGGTTTTTTTCTATTAATTTCATTGTACAGTTGCTTTACAAAAAAAGTTCCAAAAAACAACAAGCACAAACAAGTACAAAAAAATACCTGATATCCTTTTTCGGATTAATTTCCTATCCTATTTTTTTTTTCAAACTTAAAACACCAATGTTCAGATTTAGCGGCCATCATATGAGGACCTCAGAATGAATATTGGACCCCCTACCGGTCGTATTGCAATGACGTAAGACATCCTGCAACGGCTCCTCGAGTACAGAAGGGAAGTGCATTACGTGTGACGACGCCGCCACCGGAACTGAACGATATATATTGCTTGTTGCTTGTCGCTTGTCGCTTGTCGCTTATTGCAGTTGCAGTCGGCCGCCGATTCCTTTTATCTTGTAAATGTGTTGCATGCGAGAAATATTAATGCATCTTCTTGGTATTTGTCGGAATGTTGGGACTTAACTCGGATGGTTTTAATTTCGATCCATTGTTTTATGATGCTCGTCAATATTGTTGCGACTGTTTATATTATGTAAAATTAAATTGATTTTATTTTTCTGCATGCATATAAATGAGCACCCTGCTTGGCAGGAAGGGTAGGCAGATATGATAGAGCGCCATACGGCACGATCACATGGTGTTCAATATAATTTTACTTTAACTCAAGTATTAAATTGTAAATTGATTTATTGTCTTCTGGCTCAAGTAATGTTCTGTAACTTAATGTAATCTTATATATATAGTTTTAATTTGAAAATAGTAATCAAACATTTAAATTCTATATTGAAATCTTTGACGAAGGCTATTTTTGCTCGAACATTTATAACTAACTGAACTAAGTCTACACATATCATGTATGTTCTTTTGACGTATCCAAGTGTGCATAGTCACCATAAGGAAAAACGAAATATGCGGTCAAATGTTTTTTTTTAACTTTTGTTAAATTCAGTAAAGATCCAGTCTTTGCCTTTCTTCGTTTTTAATGTTTAGTAAATATTATAACTTACTTCTATACCCATCAGTTCATTCCAGACAATGAAGCCTATATATGTCAGTCTTCAGCCTATCAACTCAAATTGGCATATAATATTTGTAAGTGTTTCATCATTTAGATTTGTTTTATTAACTTTCTTTTATTTTCATCTGTTTTTCTGGTTTCAAGACCAAATACAGGTAAATAGGTATTATATTCTTGGAATTCCGAATCATGAAGATGTTTGCTATAGTTTTGCTCAGAAGACACACGATGGAGCTTCCTTTTTCGCGTCCAAGCACGGAACCCTAAAAATAAAAAAAACCTTCACAACGACAACTCCAAAAAGATCACCGTTACATAATCTGCGGCGTCGGCAGCGATCGTGATGGGTCGTGACGTATCGACGCGTGCATCTCGGCTAGCGAGAACACCTGTTCCCGCTAGCGGCGGCGGCGGCGGAGGACGCCACATCCGGACATTGTCTGGATGTCCGGTTCAAGGGGTCGCGCTGGCGGAATTATAATTCATCTCACTTCATATGCATAGGCACGAATGTGGAATAAATGCAGTGGAAAAATAGCGTATTGACAATCGCATAGGGAATCAAGGTGTCGACCTAACGCATGAACTGAAATTCGGACGCCATATCGAGGGTTAAGCCAAGATCGCCTCAAAAAGTTCCGAGTCCTCTACATTATGCGTCACTATCTTGTGCCGCACTAAAACTAAAACTAAAACTAAAACTGCCCCTTCACTATAGGAGCGTATTCTGCGTGGAGTATTTGTTCGCGTCTGTGGGACAGTTCAACAATCAGTAGGCCTCTCCCTGGAATTCCCTAATCAGGAATCAGGAGTCGTGAGTCTAGAAAACCGCTTTCCAGCGGGTTTCGAGACTAAGGATTCCTGATTACGAAATTTTAAGAATAGAACTGCTGCTTGGCTACTTGGACTTGAGACAGCGCTTTTCCGTGCATCTCGTACTGACCCCATATTATCCCAGAATTACCCAGAGATACCCTCCAAATTCGAAGGTATTTTGGGATCTCTCTCGACGTTTTATTCCCGCTACCATAGATAATTATAGAATTAATAATTAAAATTTAACAAGATGGTATTCTGAGCTGCATAACGCCTTTTACCATCGTTCCACACAAAACAGGCAGATATTACACCCAATCAATCTAGTCTAGATCCTTTATCCGTAACTGAGTATCAGGATTCAATCCGAAATGTGATGTTTTGGACACACTGAATCAGTCGGGAGCGCACTGGGGCGTCATTTAGCTGTTGCTTAGCAACCACTGATGTTATTTTTCTCATTTTTACATTTTAAGGAGACAAGAACATTTTCATTACTGTCTTAACAATGGTATAAACCCATTATTAAGGCTGCAGATATTTGATACGAGGGCATAGTTGGACACATTTTCATGCATGTATCTGCGGCTTCCCAGAAGGAGTAGACAAAAACGATATAGTGCTTTAAAACTATCCAAGAACATATATTTCACTTTTACATAGTTGTTTGCATATGCCAAACTAAACTCCATCATAACTTCGCAGATTTGAGCCAACCAAATCGACGAAGGGCGCGAGCAAAATGCGGCGGGACCTCATCAACGCGGAGATCTCCAACCTGCGGGACCTGCTGCCCCTGCCACCCTCCACCCGCCAGCGCCTCTCCCAGCTGCAGCTCATGGCCCTCGTCTGCGTCTACGTGAGGAAGATGAACTACTTCCAGCAGCGTAAGTTCAACTAGAGACATACATGCGAAACCCTATACATGTGCCGGGCATCTCGTCGACGACCCTGAGGTACGGGAGGGTTTATAGACGACGTGGCGGACTTAGGGGAAGAAGGGAGCCTCTTGGTCACGGCCGGTTACGAGAGGGAGGGATCCAAAAGTGGTCTAAAATCCGTGACGCGTTTAATAAATTCTCCCTTTCCCAGAATTCAGAGACTTTCCAATGTTTTATCGTCTGTTTCCCGGAGATAACTATTTAGAGCTGTATAACCCAATCGATCTGCCCTCTTTCTTCCAATTCTCAAAGACGAAAATGCAGTCAATGTCCACGTTACTATAATTAGAAGCAACGGATCATTTCCATTATATATTGGGTTGATAAGCTGTGGAATGCACGATTTCCGGCCGATATATTTTTCCTGAAGTACAATCCTTAAAAAATCCTTAAAAAATGGTGTAAAGCATAGTTTTTGCAGACCTCGAGAAATTTCTAAAGCCCATGGGCGTTTTGTCGGGTGTCTCTTAGCTAAGAGACCTGTCGTATAAGATTTAGAATGAAATAAATAGATGGAAAACTAGATATTGTAAAAATTGTTTGCTAATCGGAAAATATCTCATCTCGTATGTATATTCAGCATTCAGCCATCTAACAATTGTATTGTATTGTTTTATTGCATTCATAGGTAGGTAACCTACACTTAAACATGTCAAGAATCGTTATGCTAGGTCTATGTCAAAGATATAAATGTCGCATACTTCCATGCACATAAGAACTGGCAAACATATTTTGCCAGTCACAAATATTGCATGTACTTATGAAAACCCTGTTGTTACTGTTTATAGATGTTTGCTAATTCTCCTTTCTTGTTCATTTTGGTTTCCTGAATAACTCCCCAAATTAACTAAACCCTTCGACGAATCACTGTATTATTAGGACTTTAGGCCGCTAACTTACGAGTAGTTATCGGTTGCGAATCAACGATGCATTACACAATGATAAAAATCAATAACTTGCCCACCACTCGACACCACTTGGATTGAATTGACTGCCAGGAAGACGTTGCAACATGGTAGTATATTGGCCCGTCCACTAATCGACCGATATCCATCAACGTCAATAAACTCTTTTTGCCAGCCGATTGAGACAACAAAAAATCCGGCGACAGAGCACGCACGTCGGCCATTTTAGTTACTCAAGAATTGATGTTGAAAACTGCAGTCAAGTAAGACTTTAACAAGCTGGTCACTAGTTATTTTCTATTATTAGACTTCCCTGAGGGATAGGCAGAGATGATAGACGGTCAGAAAGTAAGATCGAAGCATACATATTTCGCGAACTTTTCGAAGTACTTCCCGGGCACAAAAGATCCACTGACTTCCGCTAACATCTATTTTATGTTCCCAACTAATTCTCGTCCTTAGATCTCATTTAGTTGACAGTGCACTGTAACTCAAGTATTTTGGGACCTTATTCCTTATTTCCTTCATTAGATATATTTTACACACTCGGATTAGTCTTTTTTTCTGCCGATTCGATTACATCTGGCGAAGAACCGACTTTTTTTTTCTTTGATACTTACAAAATAGCTAACAACAATTGAATAATAACAACTGCTCACAAAAAAACATTACCTTTATATAGGTGCAGAGCAAACTCTTGACTACCTTAATGCAATCTTATTCTAAATTAATATGTATTCTAGTCCAAAGTATTCTGGTGTAAAAGCTATCATATTTTTTTATATTGGTGATATCTTATTTTCGTTAGCTCGAACTTGTTAAGTTGTTTAGTTTAACTTATCCGGTGTTCTACTCAGCGAATTTGAAGACGGACATTATGGTAAAAATACAAGCTAACAGAACGATTTAGAGCACCGGAACCTACGCAGCCCAAGTTCCAAATGTTCACTAGAACCGTCTTCTGCGACCGTGGAGATATGCCAAGACAG
This sequence comes from Incurvaria masculella, assembly GCA_946894095.1. Lineage (NCBI taxonomy): Eukaryota > Metazoa > Arthropoda > Insecta > Lepidoptera > Incurvariidae > Incurvaria > Incurvaria masculella. The sequence continues at coordinate 806,486 of OX335641.1, forward strand.
TTTCCCGGGCGATGCCCGCCGTCGTGACCAAGAGAGGACGCCATACCTAATCTCGATCTCTCTCCCATCCCTGCCTATGACACTGAAGGCACGCGGAACTAAAACATCTTCTCCCAAACGCGCCTTCGGTCACGACGCCCTCGGAAATTGAGACATTAGGCGCGCATTTTCATCGTCATGTCCTTATCTTATCGGCTCGTGTGCATAGTTTCTGTGTATCAGCGTATTTCTTTATGTTTTAGTGCTCAAAAGTCACGACTTCAGCTATCAGTATCAGGAGCACCCGACGCCGACGCCTACCATTGGGTTTTCGAAGGTGCGTAAACTTTTTATGTGACTTTTACGTCGTCGAGTTTTTAATGTGTGTAACGATGCTTTGCAATATTATAGTTTTACTAAAGAAGACAAATTAGGTTTGTTAAGCACAGATAATTCCGACGAAATACGGGGTTTTAAATACTTCTGTTATATATATATATTTTTATGTAACTGGACATGGATGGCTAATAACAGACCTTCTGTCATGGTATTAGCCCAACACACCACATGGGAACTAGGTGCCATGCCAGGACCTTCCTTATATTGCACGGCTACATTGAACTGGATGGAAAACACGGACAATTTCCATTGCCGCTTCGACCATCGTTCATCCAATGCGATGGTACCAACCCGAGCGGGATTAACCCTACCACCTAGTAAGTAAGGAAGGGGACCTACAGTTTAACGTGGAATCCAAACCACGGCCAGCCTCTCTCAACGGTCGAATGGTCTACCATCCAAGACCAGACCGGACCCAGCGTTGCTTAACTTCGGAGAGCGATCGCCGAAGTGTCGCGCCACTGGGCCATTGAGGCTGACAATCAACAACACCACTGCTCACACATCAAATAATTAAGCATGATAGTAAGTCATAATTTCGTTGTGGGGAAGACTGAAATTATTTAGATGCAAACCGCATCAAAATCAGGGCTCTTAAGTTCTAAGTGGACAGAGAGACGGAAGGTAGAAATAAATACAGAGCAAAGACCGATAGAAAGACAGACGGAAAGAGATTCAGACGTCACACGTTTGAGTTCATTAGTACGATTCAACGATAAAATAACGTAAATGTTACTTACATTTTTGTGAAAATATTGAATGAATTAGTCCTGCTTCCCTCTGAAAATTATTTTTTATTGAGAAAAATATATAACATATTTATATAACATTATTGTCATAAATGTAACCGATACAGGATATAAAAAAACCCCTAAAATAGCCGGCTTTTGATTAAAACAAAAAAATATATATTTGTCGGCAGTTCTCTCGCAATACTCTCCCTGACTTTATGGACGTGATGATTTGAATAATCACATTTAAATGTTTTGTTTTAGGCACTAAATGGATTTATGATGATGCTGACGCAAGGCGGAAAACTTCTTTACATATCGGAAAATGCGGCTGAATACTTAGGGCATTCAATGGTAAGAACAATTCGTAACAATCTCGATAATCATAGGTTTCAACAATTCTTGATTGACACATTGCCGACATTGTCTTGACCCCGCCGCATTCTCTTTGCGATCAAGGCTGGCATCATGTTTGGGCAACGCCAAAGAAACGCAGGTTCTTACTTCCGCTAAGATTAAAGTTTTTCTGTAAATAAAGTTCATTGTATTTAGGTGAAATATGTTTTGTGATAATCATGGGTGCATATCCATTTTGGACTCTTGCTTCTCTTTTGGAAATTAAGAAGAAGATAGCCGTTGTGGTTGTTAAATGTTTTGGTAAAATCATAATTTGATAATACTTTTGTTTCGTACAGAATTCCCACTAACTTAACTCTCCAGAAACACCACCTCAGCATAATTCCTAACAAACTGAGAAAATAAAACACTATAATTCACTATAAAAAACATTAAGGAATAACATATCATAATATAATCGACGTAACATTATTTATTGTTAAATTAAACAGTATTTTTTATTTAATTGTTCTGCTATAAAAATCACAGTCGAACATATTGTATTGGGATATTTGCACTCCTATTTAATCGATACCATTTATGGATTGTATGATCCAAACCGATTCTAGAAATAGTCTTTTTACTTTGGAGGGCGATTCTTAAGGCGCATAAACAACTTGTGTTCTAAGATATTTATATTCTATGCTCCTGATATTTTAAACATTAAAATTAAAAATAAATTATTTCTCATAAATGTAAGAGATTTAGAATGGGTGCGGCATATAAAACCGAATGAAAAAAATATCCTAAAATTCTAATATTTAAAATACAATCCCCTTTTCAGTTTGAAATTCGCAAAAGTATATGCAATAGAAAATCCAATACAACCCTCCGACATGTATTTTGAGAATCGCTCTTTTCACTAAACAATTTTGCATTCACCACGTTTAGTGTTTTCTACAGTTGTAAATAATGTATGAATGTTTCCGTCGCGAACGGCAGGAAGACCTCCTGATCCACGGCGACAGCGTGTACGACATCATCGACCGGCAGGACCAGCAGGCGGTGCGGACGGAGCTGACGCGCGGCGCGCACGCCGACGAGGAGGAAGCGCCGCGCACGAGGCACTTCTTCTGCAGGATGAACGTGTCGAGGAACGCGAGGAGACAGATGAGATTCGGCGATCAGAAGGTGACGATTGTTCGACGCCCCTGATTCATTCGAGGTTGCTTTATCTTGTCAGAAACTTAAATGTTTATTTTTTTTTTAAGGTAGAATGAAAATTTATTTGATAAAATGTTAAGAAACTAAAAATTAAAATCATAATCACGAATTAAAATATTCTTCCATGGGGACCGATGACATTGTCCCCATAACGGAGGCAGCGTTTCCCCGCTGTATCGCCTGGCTTATGCGCTGCTTAAGGCGGCCCATCCCGCTCAACTCCGCATACAAACGGGGAAAGAAGATCACGCCCATATTTCTAGTCAAATATCCCAAATTTTGCTCAAAATAACTTTATTTGATCGAACTAGATGTCTGATGACCGTTGTCATTGTAAAATTGTGTTTGGTTTCTAAGTTTTAAGGTCCGAAAGTTCGATTTTTTCGCGCGTTTAATACAATATCTTTGGAGGTGGATTACGCAATGATAAAGTAAGAACGTCTTAAAAAGATTAGTCATCAGACATAGCTTATTTAATCAAGATTTATAGGCAATTTGGTTTTTGTTAGATGTTTGAATACAGCGGTCGTCGTTTTGTTTTAGCTATAAGTCGTTTTGTAATTAAACTTTTCGTAAATCTTACCAAATCATACACTATGCACATTGTCTTTTTTGTGGACATGTTGCATCTTCCTCATCATGGAGCCTGTCTTATTCTTCGAAACAGAGAAGATCCCAGAGCGCAACAGCACGGTTTTGTACCGTGCCCGCGAATGAGTTAGTCCCGCCGGGTTGGGCCACCTTAAAGGAGTCGTATTCACTACGTATAATATTCACAACGTATAATAGTATTTTTTTCCAAAAAATTAAAACCATGCATATCGTATAATATTCACAACGTATAATGTTATACGTTGTGCATGAGTTTAAAAATAAAATAAACTCTTTGCATCATGCAGAACGTATAATAGTCACAACGTATAATATTCCTAACATGAATTCACAAAAAAAGAAAACCATGCAGAACGTATAATATGCCAAGAAGCACTGCATAAAGCGCCCTAACATCGATACATTTAAGGCTGAAATTGCTACGAATCGATATCTGTTGAAGAGTAACAATTTGCTACAACGCTAATTGAGACGGTCGAAAAGTCGCGTGCGAGTATAATCTTTAATCTTATATCGATAAGGGCGCTTATCGTATGAAATATTTTAGGATTATATGATATGCATGGTTTTCTTTTTTTGTTAAATAAAGATCATAACATTATACGTTGTGACTATTATACGTTATGCATGGAGAAATAAGTAATTTAATTTTTTGGACTTCTTCATGCACTACGTATAAGATTATACGATCTGCATATTATACGTTATGCCGTTCCCCCCCTTAAAGAACGCTCCTGCTCGAAGGTCGCCCGAAGCTTCTATCAAAAGTTTGTTGAATGTAACATATATTATATACACAAACTTTGCGGTATCGAACCTAAACTGAACTAAAATGAGTGAACTTCATTTATTATTTCATTTAATTTCATTTCATTTATTTAAACTTTTTGGTAGACAGACTACACTAAGTTACGTCAAAAAGTTCCGCGGATTCGATCAACCCACTAAAGAAGAACCCGCAAAGAAAACATATTTTTCCATCCACAATTATGAAATACACACTTAGATCTAAATCCTACTGCCAAACAATTCCTTGGTAGAACAGATTAAGGCAAAGAACAAAGAACAATAGAAACAGCAACCCTCAGTTTAAATTACTTACAACTAACAAAGTTACTAATGCAATAATATAAATGAATGTAATTTATAGTATTACAAGTATTTACTGGTGTAAAAAATTTGCTAAGGTATACTTGTATTTCAACTTTATCTTAATCATTTATATTTTTAGGATGACTACGGTGTGGTGGTTAAGTGGTGTAGTCTGGAGTGGAGTCGTGCGGTGTGGTGTAATGTAATTCCGGGTAAACCGGGCAAGTGTGTGATTAAATCTGACATATCGTTACATTTCTCGCGATGCCATCTGTCAAACGACGTGTTATTCGGCCAAGTGAACAGAAATTTACCAGTTATTACAGTAAGACAAGGTTTAAAATCTTAAATTTAATCACTCACATGCCTGGTAATCCGGTGAGTTAATTAACCATGGTGGACATGGATGGCAAATATCACATCCACCCGCCCGCATGGGCGGGCTAAATCCTATACTATAACTTAGCAAGGCAACGAATCATGGAACAGCTCGCATTCATGAAAAAGTGCACTTATACAACTCAAAAGAGAAATAAAGTAGTGGATGAGTGGACCCGGGATTGAATCCAAGACCTCTCTCATGAGAAGCAAGGGCCCGCATCGTGAACGACGAGCCACTCGTAATTCGTGAAAGTAATAATCTATATATTTCGGTTTGAAGTGAGAGAATTAACTAAAGTATTAACGAATTAATGCAAAAAATTGTGACATTTTATTACAACATTAGTAGTGCGATTAAAAGTTAGCCAACTATTGGTATTCCTGCAATCCGCACACAGACAATAATGCGTTGAATACGGTGCTACTATGATTTCCTTACTTCACTGAAAGGTACTGCTTCGTCTCGTACCGGTAGCTCTGCAGCCGCTACGAGCTAGTCGGCAGATCGTACGCTCGGGAAACGCGGGAAAGCGTTATACACGGAGCCACTAACCTATTTTCTCACCAACAGGGTGCTAGTGCGGGGCCGCCATGCGCCGGAGGCGCGGGAGTGCGTTGCACACGGCGCCACTGATAACTCCTCTCACCAACAGGTGGTGCTGGTGCGGGGCCACTTTGTCTCGTACTTGCCGCTCTGCAGCCGCAACGAGCCGGTGATCCTGGCGGCCTGCACGCCGCTTGCCATTCCGGAGACGCGGGAGTGCGTTGTACATGGCGCCACTAATAACTCCTCTCACCGACAGGTGGTGCTGATGCGGGGCCACTTCGTCTCGTACCTGCCGCTCTGCTGCCGCAACAAGCCGGTGTTCCTCGCGGTCTGCACGTCGCTCGCCATGCCGGAGACGCGGGAGTGCGTTGTACACGGCGCCACTAATAACTCCTCTCACCGACAGGTGGTGCTGGTGCGGGGAAATTTCGTCTCGAACCTGCCGCTCTGCAGCCGCAACGAGCCGGTGTTCCTGGCGGCCTGCACGCCGCTCTACGTGCCGGAGACACGAGAGAGCGTTTTACACGGCGCCACTAATAACTCCTCTCACCGACAGGTGGTGCTGATGCGGGGCCACTTCGTCTCGTACCTGCCGCTCTGCTGCCGCAACAAGCCGGTGTTCCTCGCGGTCTGCACGTCGCTCGCCATGCCGGAGACGCGGGAGTGCGTTGTACACGGCGCCACTAATAACTCCTCTCACCGACAGGTGGTGCTGGTGCGGGGCCATTTCGTCTCGAACCTGCCGCTCTGCAGCCGCAACGAGCCGGTGTTCCTGGCGGCCTGCACGCCGCTCTACGTGCCGGAGACACGAGAGAGCGTTTTACACGGCGCCACTTATAACTCCTCTCACCAACAGGTGGTGCTGGTGCGGGGCCACTTTGTCTCGTACCTGCCACTCTGCAGCCGCAATGAGCCGGTGTTCCTAGCGACCTGCACGCCGCTCGTCATTCCGGAGACGCGGGAGTGCGTTATACACGGCGCCTCTAATAACTCCTCTCACCGACAGGTGGTGCTGGTGTGGGGCCACTTCGTCTCGTACCTGCCGCTCCGCAGCCGCAACGAGCCGGTGTTCCTGGCGGCCTGCACGCCGCTCGCCATTCCGGAGGCGCGGGAGTGCGTTGTACACGGCGCCACTAATAACTCCTCTCACCGACAGGTGGTGCTGGTGTGGGGCCACTTCGTCTCGTACCTGCCGCTCCGCAGCCGCAACGAGCCGGTGTTCCTGGCGGCCTGCACGCCGCTCGCCATTCCGGAGGCGCGGGAGTGCGTTGTACACGGCGCCACTAATAACTCCTCTCACCGACAGGTGGTGCTAGTGCGGGGCCACTTCGTCTCGTACCTGCCGCTCTGCAGCCGCAACGAGCCGGTGTTCCTGGCGGCCTGCACGCCGCTCGCCATTCCGGAGGCGCGGGAGTGCGTTGTACACGGCGCCACTAATAACTCCTCTCACCGACAGGTGGTGCTGGTGCGGGGCCACTTCGTCTCGTACCTGCCGCTCTGCAGCCGCAACGAGCCGGTGTTCCTGGCGGCCTGCACGCCGCTCGCCATTCCGGAGGCGCGGGAGTGCGTTGTACACGGCGCCACTAATAACTCCTCTCACCGACAGGTGGTGCTGGTGCGGGGCCACTTCGTCTCGTACCTGCCGCTCTGCAGCCGCAACGAGCCGGTGTTCCTGGCGGCCTGCACGCCGCTCGCCATTCCGGAGGCGCGGGAGTGCGTTGTACACGGCGCCACTAATAACTCCTCTCACCGACAGGTGGTGCTGGTGCGGGGCCACTTCGTCTCGTACCTGCCGCTCTGCAGCCGCAACGAGCCGGTGTTCCTGGCGGCCTGCACGCCGCTCGCCATGCCGGAGACGAGGGAGTGCGTTGTACACGGAGCAACTAACGTCTTTACAACAATACATTCAATGGATATGAAGATCTTGCATATCGATGCAAAGTAAGTGCTTCATTCTGTTTTTTTTTCCTATTTGAGCATATCGTCCCCGTATTGGGAAAAGTCACTAATTGCAAAATATTAGTTCCGAGATAATCGAGATTAAAGATTTTTTCAACTTTGAAAAATCGCAACTCTTATCCCTACAAAGATATCTGTATAGTTATATTTTTTAAAAATTGGTTGTAATCATGAAATGGTAAAACAGAATTCAAATCCAATCTTAAATATTGGTTTCCTTAAAGAAAAAAAAACTTTACCAATTTGGTGATTTTTCATAAACTGAAATTTGTAGACTTTTGTAATTAGTGACTTTACCTAAGGAGTAAGTGAGTTTTCCTGCATTTGTTAATACTATTTAATTATTTTTTTCAGCGTTTTGGTTAATTTGGCCAATCACATAAAATATATTTACACTTAGTTATTTATTAAATTATCAAATTTTATCATTTCAATTTAGGTAAATTAATGAAATGAGATCTTATTTTTTATTTTTCTAATTTTTATTATGAAAAAGTAATCACACAATGCGAAACAAACAAACAGTTAAGTACCTACAAAGTAAAAACATGCGGAGAAATTAAGAAAACGGGGATATTAAGATTTATTTTTTGAATTATTTAACTTCAATGTGCCATTTTTTGGGTACAAAATACAAGAATCCGGCTATTCGGTATTCAGCCCTTTGACTATCAGCAGCTATGACTATGAATAGTCAGAAGACTCCTTATTTTCTTCGTTTTCATAAATACTATCTGGTTCTGGCAGCCTATCGACTACTTCTGTATTATCGGGTAGAGCATTGTACCAAGGATGTAATTCGCTAGGAATTACGCTCTTCTTGCACAAATCAATCAAGTCTCTTTCTTTTGCCTTTGATATTGGCAAAATATGTTTGTACGCTTTTGGAATAGGTATATCGAAACATGAGTCTTCCAATCTATCTTCTACATGGCGTGGGATGTCACGTTTTTCCCCCGTCTTGCGCGTGTCTCCACTGATGTTCCTTTAATTATGAACTTTATTGGTTGCAATTGCCGTGTATTTAAATCAATATAGGGGCCGCTGTGGTCGTACCGGAATTTGATAATTCCTGGATAATTCTTTTCGAAATGAAGGCATTTAATTTTTACCCATTTTACGCTGTTCCCATTTTCATCAGTACATCGGTTCTGTATTATTCTTTCGTTTAGAGTTTTCACGTCCAGCATGTCTTCATATTTCAATTTTACTACTTCATATTGTTCGGCATTTGTTCGGTGTCTTTTTGTGTCTTTCTTCATAATATTTTTTCAGTCTATCATTGAAAATACCTGAATATACCGTTTTTCTGTTTCTATCGCGCTATGCATACTGTCCACTTCCATATACGAGTGCCCACTTTCTAAATATTTTGTTCGATCACTTCCAAGTCAGTATTTTGAACAATATGTAGAAAAAAAGCAGCTATGTACTGATTTCTGTTTTGCCCTGAGCAAGTATCTGAAAATAACTACACTTCTTTTACCTCTTTCGATAATTGACAGATTTACCAGTAAATCCCTGTAGCAATTTCCACACCTCCACGTTTTCCGTTAAGGCTGTTCCGACCCATTTAATGTTTTTTGCACACATAACGCAAAAAGTATTGCACTTTAAGCCACGAATTCATAATAAAAGTTTAATATAGTCATATTACTTCCAGCGAAAACAATTTCAAAATTTCAGGATTATTGGTTTTGTTACAATTTATTTAAATACGATTTTTATTTAACAGCGCCATCTAACGGTGTAAAACTTCTAATCGGCAATTACAACGTAACCATTAAACCTGAAATTGTGAATATGTTTTCGCTGCAACTACTATGGCTATATTTAATATTTTTGACGAATTCGTGCCTTAAAGTGCAATACTTTTTGCGTTCTGTGTAAAAAAACATTGTATGGGAACATCCTTAAGCTCGTTCCATGTAAGGCAAAAGGCATTGTTGGGCTCTTTCGCTTCATACATCGTCAAATTATGAACGTTAATTTTACTGGAATAGTAAAGTGGACCGATGTCACCACTGGGAATTTGTAGGACACTTTGCAAATCCAGTGTCACAGACACAAACGCAGAGTCTTCTTACATTTAATTTTGTCTGCTTCTTTAGCAGACTTTTCAGTGACCTTTCTAGCCATATGTTCTTCGTACTCTTCTTTTAAGGATTCAGGTTTACCGAAATTGTCATATCGATTGCAAGTTGGACATTGGTCTTTCTTTGAATGGAAAAAAGATAGATAGACTGCCATGGAAACAGGTTCATGGCCTTCTATAGTCGAACCTTTTCTAAGACTTTCTCTGATAGCAAAAATTTTATAATCTTCATACATTTTCGAAATGGTTAGATGGATGAGAGTCTTGGTTTTCTTCCTACAATAGTGAGATTCCATTGTAGGAAAATTGGTGATTTGATCTTTGACAAATTTAATGTCTACTGGAGATGTCTTGTTCACAGGATCATTAGAGCCACGAACATATTTTCCTCCGAAGCTTCCATATTCATTTTTGCCTGCCAAGGCCTTGTCAATGGGCCCATTTGATATGCATAGAGTTTTCTTAAATAATCTTTACACACCCGAATGTTATTTGAATTTTTTACAAAATAATATTTTAGCAAACTTGTAGCAATGTAAGGTTTCTTTATCACATCACACGATGCTAACTGGCCGACTCACACTCACTGACTGCGCTGCTGACTGATGCGATTTGATGAGTTGTGGAGCGAAAGACTCTGGAGAAATACCTAACTTCATTTAGGAACTTTGCGCGCTAAGTTTAATTTTGAGAAAACGAACTAAAAGCCTTTGAATGTGAATGAAATCATTTTAGTATTCTAGGAGAAATAACTAAACGCATCTATTGCCTTCGGATGCAAGGTTTCACTATGGGAAAAGTAACTATTAGCCATTGAATGTTTATGAAAACATTTTAGACTTCTAGGATAAATAGCTAAACGCATTTAGTGAATTCGGATACAAGATTTCCTTATGGGAAAATTAACTAAATGCACTTAATGATTTTTGTTGGTAAAATATTTTTTCAATATTTAATTTGAAAAAGATATTAATTGTCATTATCGATTTTTCCACAAAATTTTCGTAACTTTTTTTTTATGGAAGATTAGCTAAATGATATTAGTGACTTTCGTTTGGTTAGTTAGAATAACATAAATATAAGGACAAGTCCTTAATGGAATTATTTATTTTTCCATGCATACATCGGTTAAATTTGTTTACTTAACGATTTTTTCACTTCGAATAACTGGAAAACCGTTGGGAAATCTCATTTTCTGGGTATGCAGAAAAATAAAGTAAAAAATAAAAAATAGGTTGGTGTTAATAACTCAATTTCGCTAAAAATGTTAGTTGGTGACTTTTCCCAATACGGGGACGATATGTTTTATGAAATTAAAAAAAAAATCCTAACAGGCATAAAAATGTTTAATTGATTTCAGTGCGGAATGGTACCTAGGATGGAATAAAACTGAGCTCACAGATGTGTCGTGGTACCAGCTCCTACACTGGGAAAGTTTAAGGGAAGCACAAAATAAACACAGACTAAGTAAGTACAATTTTGCTTGTGTTTTCTAAAATGATGAACATTTATTATGATTTACGCATCACGAACGATCCCCGTATTCGTAGGATAAAAAGAACAAGTTGGTTAAAAGAAAACTTAGCAATACTTAAAATTTTACGCTTTTAAATTACATCTTCAAAATTTACATCGATAAGGTTAGTTCAGGTTGATTAGGTTGCTTAGATTGGATGAAGTTAGTTTAAGTTAGGAAAGATTAGGGAAACCTATTTATAAAATGCATTTTATACAATTACAAATCCCCTCCGATCCTTGAATAAAAACGTGATTTCTGTTGCATATAGTATATTTTATTATTAAGCAGTTCGATGGAATTTTGTAACTGTTCACCAAAGGTCATGGACATAGGTATAATAACAACGGTCATGGATAGTATTTATGGATATGATGCATACATAATTTACCGATGACGTAAAGTGGTTACCGGTCGGAAAACCGACTAAAGAACGATGCAGATTTCAATTTAAAATTATATCAATTTTAAAATGCTGTCTTTATTATATTTGAAGATATATTTAACATTTCTTAAATCCATCAATATTGTATACCCTGAATACATTGTTAGAAAGTCTATTAACTGTGCCTATAAACCTTTTCTTTTCCAAATCTTGAATGGCGATGGATTCTATTTTTCCCACAAATATTCCAATGAAACAATATGCTTTGCAGTAACTCAATCAGAGCAGGACAAGTGCTGTATCCTCCTGGCGAGACTTCAGCGGCGTTCGGGCCAGTTCCTGTGGGTGCACGTCGTCCTTCAAGTCAAGGATTCTGCTGACACCCCCCATCAACTAATCGTGGCCACAAACCAGGTTCTCAGGTGAGAATAGACTTAAAAACCGTTAGTACAAGTGTTTTAGCCGTCATGTTAGGTATTTATATATATGTCATCTAAAAAGGATTTAAATAATTTAGAACGTGAATAACGTTTATGTGACAAGAGATCTTTGATTCTTATTCCTTGTTCGGTTTAATATACAGTTATCTGTTCGTTCTTTATGTATTTATAACCCAGCCATATTATTCATTAGGTTTCATTTTAAAGATGTTTTGGTTCAGTCTTAGTTCCTTAGTAAAAACTAAATAAACATCGTGATAAATGCCAGTTTCACTTCTAAAAACCTAATATTAAGCCTATTCGCCAATAATTTACAGGCACACAATTTACCTTCATCTTATTCATTCATAACAATCTAAGACTTGCCTTTCTATTTCTTCAGTCAATCAGTCAGTCAGTTTGCGTCCACTGCTGGACATACGCCTCTCCAATTTTTTTCCAGTCCTCCCGGCCCTCAGCGGTATGGAACTACTGCTTTCCGCCGACGCACTCGATGTCGTCGTCCCATCTGGCGGGTGTCTTTCTTCACGATCGTCAATTCGTACAAAAAAAAAATACTATATTTTTTTTTATTTTACAGCGATAGTGAAGCCTCCATCATGATGGCCAACTCCTGGCTCTACCACTTCTACGGGTACCAAAATCAGCCTTGCGGAATTCCACTGGACCCTCGCTGTCAGAAGTTCATCCGGAGAGACCAAAGCTACACCGACGCCTACAGCCAGGAGCCTTACTCCTACAACCCTGATGTCGGCGATGAGTATCCATACGGACAGGGTCCAGTGAGGTACATGCAGCAAAGGGATATGAGCTGCGGAGAAGAGTACAGGGTCCTCGATCGACCATATTCGGAGAGAGGGCCAGTCGATTACTCTACGCATTCTCCGCATTCTACTATAAGCGAAGAGAGGTGAGTAATGTGTTTTTTTTTCCAATAACATTGTGAGGGACAAAGAACACCCAGAAATTAATAGTAATACAAAAAAGGAATTTAAAATATAGCTGGCTATTGAGCAAGGTATTTACTACTAGGAATAAGAATGTATTGGTCCGTGTGTGAGCTTTGAGGACGCGTCGCTTCGTAAGTTATATCCGTTGAAGGGAAAAACCTAGACTTGAGACATGGAAGTGTTCAAGTATTGACCAGTATTGACCACTGTCAAAAACCTAACTAGTTATAAGCATGGAGGTGATCACCTCCATGGTTATAAGATTAACTTTCTTTCTGAATGTATTTATTTTGAGGAAATAGCTGCCATTAAAATTTGTCTTACCTAAAATAATCAGAGTTGGTCAAACATAACCAGTTCCTTGACGACTTAATAACAAGAGAGGAAATACAATTAAATTAACCGTTGTTGTGATTAAAATTGACCTTCGTCTACCCGATATCGTAATCGATTTGAACTTTAATTTCGCCTCGCATCTAATTATCATCGCAACACATCAAATCGAATAACCAGTACTAAACTAACACAGCTTTCGTCACATCTTCCGAGAGCAGAAATCTTAACACTACGGCGTCAGTTTCAAGTTGCACCTTAGCGCTTGTGGGGTTAGCTAGCATAATTTATAACCGTCAGAGCGACAGGCCGACAGCGCAGACGAATGTGAAAATCATCACATTGCGGCGGCGGATGGCAGTAATTTGACGTTTCATTTGCATGGTTAATGCTTGTACGATTTTTTAACTGTGTTTTTTTTAAATTGGATCTCGTCTCTCTTCTCATTCATCTCAGTATTAATTTATTTCGTTTGATTTGGTTAACATTTTGGAATTGTTAGAAGTGTCAAGAGATTGATAATCGTACCATGCCACTTTTTAACCTAAAATTATCGAATATGTCATTTGAATAACAACTTTTTACTTAAAGCACTTGAAACCGAATAACCGATTCTTATAAAATCTGTCGTGTCTGTCGGCCTTATAACATGTGAACCCAAATTCGATCCCATTTACGTCGTCGTAAGTTGATTCTTTCCATAAATAATAAGCTGCTTACCATCAGGCTAACTTACAGGAACTTGGGGTTACGTCTTCAAGTTACTAAACAATTTAACGTCTTAAACATGAAAAATTAACTTTAATGCTAACGGCATGGGTTAAAACTCGGCTACTCTCGTTTTGATTCGAAGCACGATAATTTGCAATCGAACCCTAGTTATCGAATCCATAATCAGTTATTAATTCACTTTTATAAAAAAACAATCCAAAATCTTTTATTGAAACCAGATGGCTACCGGATATGCCTACGGCATCTCCCTAAATATACCACATACAAATGTACCCCATGTAAATGTTTTAAGATGCTTTTATTTCGTTGTTCCCCAGATCCCCTCATAGCTACGACTACCCGGCAGAGATCGCCGTCAACGGTGACGTCTACCTATATCCAGCGGTTCCGACGAAACGGGAGAATCCCGAGCAGTACAGGATAGACAACTACCACCCAGTCCTCACCGATGAGCACATGGTTCGAGCGAGCCACACCGAAGTTCCCATCAAGAGACCCAGACTGGCCCCCGCCGCCCTCTGTCTGGATGCGACGGATGGCATGGAGAGATGGAACCCCAGTCCGCCTTGGTCGGACTCGGCCATGAAGATTGCGGAGATCCAAAGATTCAGCTATGGTCATATCGTTCCTCTCACGCAGACCGACCGGCCGCTTTGTACGTGAAAACTCTGGTTTTGGTCGTAATTGTGACTGTTATGCGGTAGGCTATGCGTAAATCAAAAGAATCCTTGGAAGGTCAATTTGTCATAAAAAACTGGAGGACCATTGGGTTTGTAAGGTTGAGAGCTGTCAAAATATCGGACCTTGATTTTTTTAAGTAAATGAATACATTATTTTCGTGCAATTTAAATTTAAATTAATATTTCCTCGCTGCAGGCTGAGGTGAGGCAATCAGATTAAAAAAAATATTTAATATTCACAAGAAATCGGTAAAATCTTTACGATTTAAAAAACATCTGTACGGCTTAATTTACTGGTCGGCTATAATTTCGTAAATATTATATACCATGAATGATGCAATACATTTTTTTTTGTATAAAATTTAGAAGAAAAACAAAAACAGATCTCATTTTTCTTTGTTTCCTTGTCTTTATTTTTTTTATTTAAAATATTTAATTTTCGTTTTTTGTGAAAAGGATTGTGTTTTCTGAACAGATTAAACTCATTCAAGGGCTAGTTAAAAAAAACCGGCCAAGTGCGAGTCGGACTCGCACACGAAGGGTTCCGTACCATCAACACCAAAAAATCACGTTTTTGCGCCCCTTTAATTTTTATATTTTTTTAATTTTACCTATTTTTTGTTATAGTGGCAAAATAAATACACACTCAGTGAAAATTTCAGCTGCTTACCTATTACGGTTCATGAGATACAGCCTTGTGACAGACGGACGGACGGACGGACGGACAGCGGAGGCTTAGTAATAGGGTTCCGTTTGCACTCTTTGGGTACGGAACCCTAAAAACAATGAAATATATAAATAACGCATGGAGGGCGTTGATATCTTTTCCAAGACTTCTCGGACTGAGTTGTTGAAGAATTAGGCGCAATAAATCTAACTAAAGTACCTAATGTACATTAGACTAAATTGCAAATAATATTTCTTAATTAAAGTGACATTGTGTCGGAAATGAAAGCAGGTCCTAAGTATTATGTAAAGTTAGCATAACTATTTCCACTCCAAAGGCAATAAATTTATGTAAATGTAAATGTATTAAACTATTAAGTTAGATATTAATTTATTATTAAGTGTAAAAGGAAATGTGCAACAAATTTTGATATATGAAGTCTGAAATATATTAATTGTAATTAATTTAGAAGAACATAATAAAATTTAATCATTAAATTGTGCAATCTTTTTTTATGTACTGGTTAAGGATGGCTTCTACAAAAACCACTACATTCCTGGGGAAATTAAGTGCCATTCCAGGACCTTCCTTTTTTGAGCGCGGCTAGATTAAACTGGACGGAAAACCCCCACATTTTTTCATTGCCGCTTCGACCATATTATAATTCAATCCGATGGTACTAAGCTGGGCGGACTTCATGGTTTTAAATTAATTTCGATCTATGGAACAGGTCGCATTCGTGACGAAATCCAACTGAGGAAGAGAAAGAAAGTGGTGCGGTGCATAAACGGGGTGATGGTCGACTCTACGACATCTGGCATAGAACATAAATCACTCATCCAAGAGACAATTGCATTACTTACTGTAAAGAGGGGAAAAATCAAGACTTTAGATTTTCAGCAGTTTATCTAATTGTTTTCTATCATAATTCAAGCGATGACAACACAATTAGTTGCTTATGTCGTGTCCCAACAGGTTTTTATTTATTTATTCACGAACAGAATAATATACGTGATATTACATAAAATAATCCTGTTTAGGAAAATTTGTACATCCTACACGTAGTGAACAATGAATGCACATATAAACAATCAAATATCCGATTTAATTTAAAAAAAAATAATGACAAACAAAATTGAAAATTTACAACTTCGAGTTCAATGTAAACAACAAATTATTAAATTTAAAAATAATAAATTACCAACCATTTTTGGAATTACGATTTAATTGCGATTTACCGCAACAAGCTCGTTGGCGTCAGCGGCTTGAGGAAGCTCATTCCGGGGGTTGCGGGTTCGACACCCGCTCGCGGGTACATACGAAACCACGACCGACACAGGTTCAAACATCTTAAAGCATGTTAGTTAATTTCAAATAAAAAATTAGGCAGCGACTTTTTTTTGGATTAACAATAAATTTATCATTGGTGCCACCACATTTTAGTTTTTTTCGATATATATTTTTAATGTATAATCTATTAAAATTTAGATCCTACAAACCTCACGACCTACCTAAGTACAAGGTATCACTGCATCAGATTCCATGATTAGCATACTATCCGCGTTTTAAACGGTATACTTACTAATAAACATGTATCCTATCGCTATTACTTCGGTTTTTCTAGCTGTCAAACAATACTACTTAAAGGCAGTTAAGGTTATGTACTCGAGTACACGATGAATAGAAAAAAAGGCGAATAAAGCACATCAGCTGAATTGTAGTTTTGACAATCAGTAAATCAAGTGACCCAGAAGTGTTCTGTGCAGTATGTTTGCGGTAGGGACTACGTGACGGGTGGTATAGGCGGCAGTTGCTGGGTTGCAGTAAGCTAGTAATAGGGTTCCGTTGGCACCCTTCGGGTACGGAACCCTAAAAAACAGTGTCACATAAAGCCTTTGCAACTTTCGAACGCCGCTTTGCAATATTTGCATGGACTAAACTAAATGTTACTTTTCACACTACTTACCTAGTTAGTATTAGTAAGTCAATGTTTCAGTTGCCACACATTTTTTTTTATGTAATTCGACATGGATAGATAATCCCGAAGGTATTAGATGCCATCCAGGACCGTATCCCTGTATAAGTATTGAACTGGATGGAAAACAAAACAACAAAGACGATTTCTTATTTTTATTGCATTTTCGACCATCTTTTCATCCTAAGCGATGGTACGAACCCAGGCGAACTTAAGCCCCATACTGATCATAGTCCGGACTTTAACGTGGAAAAATAACTCAAAACGTGGCATCTCCATGACATAGGCATTACCCGATAATTACAGTGTTACACCATCGTTTTCCAACAGAAGTCATCAGCAATGCCGGCGCCGCTGCGGTAACACACGTCCCAGACATACAAACGAGCGGTCGCCGCTTCCAATCCATGAGACAATCAGATTGCACGTTCGAGGATGCACATGCATTAATAATGCATCGTTAATGCGACGCGAACATATTAAACGGCGAGAGTTCTGCAAATGCGGCTATGATTGACAGTGCGACAGCTATGGCGCCGTGGTTCACTCGCTGCGAAGAATACGTTAGAGCAATGTACATGATGTGACGTGTGTGAGAAATCTTGGCAACCCTTCCCGTTATGCCTGAATATCCGCTTTACATATTTACTAAGTGTACCTCGTACGTGAGCAACGAGCACGGTAGGACGGGAGGAGCAATAGAAACTCATTTACATTTATCTCATTGAGCTGAATAAGTGCATTTTCAGGGTTCCGTATGTATATATAAATTATGTATATATATTAATTAAAAGACTTAAGATATTTATATAAAGATTATTATTACGTTTGATTGCAATATATATGGGAATGGTGAACAATACAAAATGATGAATCCACATTTGCGTATTTTTTTTTACAATCAGCAATTGTGTTGAAAAGATCCTTCCAAAAACATTTTTTTCCTATTTCCTCCAATCAGAAGGACGCACTGGAAATCGACCAATAAAGTCGAAGCACTCATCATAGATGCGCGGGAGAGCCTCAAAAACGCTAATCAAACTGACGCGGAATACAAAACAGTACTCGGTGCAAATGTACGCGACCAATCCTTTATTCGTATTTAATCGAATCGAAGCGATAAATGAAACAATCGACAAGCTAGTGCACGATCACTGCAACGCACCCCGGGGCTTAGTCTGATATTTTTCCCGAATTTTTAAAATTTACAATAGGTTTGCCTTCATTTTGCTTTAGGTGAACTTTATTGCAAGCCAAGAGCTTGGGGATAATTTATTCAATTTGAGTGGCTCCTCAAAATATTTTTTTACGCAATGATTCTCCTCAAAATCTATTGATGTTTATTATTTGGTTTTCATCCATACACATCCCTCATCAGAGTGCACTAAGATTTGTTATATTATATCATTACCTATGTTCCTGATCTTTTTGAAAGGTATGCTAGCATTCGTGTCTAAATGCACTCATACGACTTAAAAAGAAAGAAAGAGGCACATGCCCTATTAGGCGGGATTGAACCCATTAGCCCTCGAACGAGAGGCGAGGTTGCCCTGAGCTTATGAACGCTCAAACATGGTTCACGGAACTGTGGCTGAATTTCAGTAATTTAATCATCGAATCTCGACCTTAACGGCTTGGGTGGTCATTTAGTTTGTTGACATAAACTCTCAACTTCGTAAAATTGCGGAGAGAGATACAGATACAGATGTTTATTTCGCCATAAAGAACACACAACATTAACAATAATAAATTGAGTCATTCGCATATTCAGTATCCAAAGAAGTCCAAAAAACGCTTGGCGTAAGTAAGTGGGCTATAGGCTACATTCTGGCGAACATTTGTGGTGTTTTCTGCTGATCAACATGGTCGAATACCGTGTCTATGTTCTGGCATCGGGAACATAATCACGGACTGTCTATTATTTCGCTGCCATGATTACTTACTGTCGCGCAGCAGAGAAATGGGCTTGATTCTGGAAAATACTGTTTATGGGACAATTCAATTAAATATTATTTGGTTGAAAAGTTTTGCGTCCATTTTGAGATGCTCCCAATTCTGAAATGAGACATTTTAGGGCCTTTTAGAATGCCTAATCCACTCTTACTGAGGGTGATTAAAAGGCATTCACCGCTGTAAATATTTTTTAACGAATTAATAATTATTGTAATTTATTTTAAATATTTTACCCCAAAAGAAACTAACCAGTTTCATTGCAAGAGTGCTGTGTGGGTTGCGGGATTTAAATAATAATACAACTTCGTTGGATGAAAGATTATTGTAGTGGCAAAGAAGAATTGTCCGCGTTTTCCAGTTAATTACCGCAGTTGAGCAAGAAAAGGAATGCCCTGGCATGATACCTACATGCCACATGGTGTGTCTAGCTATTATCATGAAAGTCGGTGTGATATAAGCCATCCATATTCAGTTACAAAAATGTACCGAGATGGACTAGTTTAATTTTATTCGACAGACGTTAATTATCAAAATTTCACTGAAACACTCATAACGGTATTCAGAGTAGGCGGACTAACTTTAATCCGCCGGACTAAACCGGTTCTTGCATGGTTAGTCCAGTGTTAATCTCATACTAAGTTTTGACAGGTGCTCTCTTAATACAACTGTAAACTTTCACAGCAGTATTCAGAGTTGGCGGACTAACTTTAGTACCCCTATTGAGGTCGGACTAAACCGGTTTTTGTATAGTTAGTACGGTGCTAATCTCATTTAATTTTCATTTCATATCATTTGTTTAAACTTTTTTGGTAGTTAAACTACACGAAGCTACGTCAAAAACAGAATGAGCCGCGGATTCTATCAACTCTGTATAAAGAAGAATCCACAAATAAACTTTACGAGTTTTACGCCTACAGTAATAAAATAGATACTTAGATCGGTGGCCCAGTGGCGCGACACTTCGGCGATCGCTCTCCGAAGTTAAGCAACGCTGGGTCCGGTCTGGTCTTGGATGGGTGACCATTCGACCGTTGAGAGAGGCTGGCCGTGGTTCGGATTCCACGTTAAGCTGTAGGTCCCCTTCCTTACTTACTAGGTGGTAGGGTTTATCCCGCCCGGGTTGGTACCATCGCATTGGATGAACGATGGTCGAAGCGGCAATGAAAATTGTCCGTGTTTTCCATCCAGTTCAATGTAGCCGTGCAATATAAGAAAGTTCCTGGCATGGCACCTAGTTCCCATGTGGTGTGTTGGGCTAATACCATGACAGAACTTGTGGTATTAGCCATCCATGTCCAGTCACATAAAAAAAAAATGCGTACTAAGTTTTGAGAGGTGAGAATTCGCCTACCTCCAGAAGATCGCCGACGTATTCAGGCTAGGGCCGCTCATGCGCCCTCACGACCGGCTCGTCCCGCGCGCGTGAGCTGCTGGCGCGACAGGGGCGTCCGACGTTGACAATGCTCATCATATTGTTTCGATGCACTCCTATACTTTAATTGTCTCGGCGAAAGCACGCTTTCTGGACACGTGGCCCGCACTCGGCGGGAATAGTAATGGTTGCTTTTAAAAAGTAAGTACGCCATTTTGGACTGATGTGATCGATCATTTAGGTGTATAAATGAACAATCCAGTGCGGCGCTGGTCTTGCATATATTTTTGGTTAAATTTTAAATGAAGACAACATGTTCTTACACACAGTCGTATAAACATATTAAAAGTAACTTAGTTTTTTCAGCACATAACTCTGTAAACCAGCGTAAAAATTTTTCTTTTTTCCATGAACTGGATTGGCCACACATCGTCATTAAATTAACCGAACACTACATTTCCTAATAATTAGGAGTAAGGTTCCGAATCTTGCATTTATAAGCACGGCTACCCGATCAATTCTGGACGGAAAACACGGACGATTTGTTATCACCGCTTGGACCGTCTTCCATCCAATGCGATGGTACCAACCAGGGTTGGATTATCCCTGCCACCTAGTAGATAAGGAAGGTAGGTAATCTGAAGGTAACCTACAGCTTGCCGTAGAATCCGAACCACGAACGACCAAGTCCTTAAGGCGCTAGGACTAGCCAACTACTCGCGCCATACAAATGCACTTTTTAACAAATGTAATAATATTTAGTGAAACGCTTCAGCAAATCCAAATAGAACTCCAGACTGATAATTATTGTTAATATTTTTTGATCCCATCATTTATTTAAATAATAATAAAAATTAAAAAGTTGATTTTTCTCATTAGAAATCTGAAAGTAATTCGATTTCTAGATATAGGCAAAAACAGCATATATGCATAAACAAAAAATTCCATTTGCTTTTAGATTTCTACATTTAGTCAAAAAAGTTCGGAAATGGACACCGTTTCCGCAATGTATTTTGTATAGAAAAAGGAAACATACATTAACGAAAATAGGTTGATTCCTAGACAAGGAATCATATATTGTAAGAATGACACTTATAATCGTCAGACTTGGTTAGTTAACTTGGGGTGCCTCGTCTAACTTTGAGATTTGGCTAGTACCAGGGCCTTAATCGCGCGACACGAATGGGAACAATTGCAATGGAACCAATTATACTATTTTTAGTTTGCAGAACCCACACCAAGAAATAGGTGATACAACCTCTATGAAATATACTAAACAGCCATCTTCTCTTATATGGCACGTTGACTCTTTATGTTTACCGGTCCAGCCGACGTCACGTCGGTGTAATAATAACTCCTAAACGTTGTATATCTCCGTTTGATCTTAACTTCTCGTATTACTAGGAAGCACCCTTTGCGTACGCGTCAAGCTTATGAACCGCCCCGTATTATCGTAATTTCACCAGAAAATCATCGTGTTTGGTCACGGCTTCCAAAATTGTCGACTATTCTGGACATAATCTATGCTTCTAACATTAGAACGTTTGTCTTATGGCTATGGCTTCTATTAAACTTCTACATACTTTTAACATGTCAATACAATGTTCCATCGCGTTGAAAACATTAATTCTTAGTTCGGAATGCACGTTAGTTTTTCTGAAAAGTATTGAAGAGACCGTAAGTTCAGTTTTGACAAAAAGTCGCGTGTGTTCAGAACCTGCAAATGACTCATTTTATTCTTACTAGTTTAGTAATGAAAAAACCGGCCAATAGCGAGTCGGAATCGCACACGAAGGGTTCCGTACCATCGTAAAAAAATAATACAAAAAAATCACGTTTTTTGTATGGGGACCCCCATTAATTTGTATGGGGCTCCCATTTTTTATTTTAATATTTTTTTAATATTACCTATTTGTTGTTATAGCGGCAAAATAAATACACACTCTGTGAAAATTTCAGCTGTCTATCTGTTACGGTTACTGAGATACAGCCCTGTGACGGACGGACGGACGGACGGACGGACAGCGGAGGCTTAGTAATAGGGTTCCGTTTTACCCCTTTGGGTACGGAACCCTAAAAAATGTCATGAATGTCAAATAAATGGCAATGAAAAAATGCCCGTATTCGCCGCCAGTTAAATTTAGCCGTGCAGCTAAAATCCTGGCATGGCAACCCGCTCCTATGGGAATATGTATGATCTAAGACGAAGATTAAATACAGAGTCGCTTAACGTGCTTGCCACTACAGGTATAGTTTGTAACTTCATAATTTTAAAGAGTCATAGAATATAAGTCTACTTTGACGCACAGTCCCCGTTGACAGGCCACTTTTGCCATCATCTATCCGCAAGTATTCCATGTGCGGGCGAAATGCAACTACAAAAGTGAATTGAAGTTGGATTTTTTTTATTTATTACACATAACACTTGTATAAACATTTCATATCTTTTGCACCAAGCCTGGTTTGTGTTGCGATATTTTTTTATTGTTTTGTTTTGAAGGCACGCAATGCTTAAATACCAATATCATAATTGTTCATGGAAATTTTTTTTTCGCGCCTCTTAAAAGGGGGATTTTTTTTTATGCGACCTGACATGGATGGCTAATACCACACAACTATCGTTATGATATTAGCCCAATACACCACATTCCCGAAGGAATTAGGTGCCATGCCAGGACCTTCCCTTTATGAGTACGGCTACATTGAACTGGATGGAAAACTCGGACAATTTTTCATTGCCGCTTCGACCATCTTTTCATCCAATGCGATGGTACCAACCCGGGCGAGCTTAAACCCTACCACCTAGTAGGGGAAGGGGACCTACAGTTTTACATGGATTCCGAACCATGGAGCAGCTCGCATTCGTGACGAAATGCACTTATCGAACTCTGAAATAGAAAGACAGTGGTGCAAGTTGGTATTGAACCCGGGCCTCTGGTACGCTAGGCCAGTCCCCGCGCCACTAGGCTCCGAGCCGCTCAAAAATATTTAAAATAGTTATTGATTCATTCGACCCTAGATTGGCCAGGACCTTTTTTATATGTTAAGCGCGACATATGGCGTACACCAGGACTTCTTAGATGCCCGACGACGCCCATGGGATTTAGAACTTTCAGAGGGGCTGCGAAACCCATGCCGGCCGGCCAGGAGCTTCTTCACACCATGTTGGAAGGGCCCCAGGTTATACTTTGGGGGAAACACCTTGAAAGGGAGTTCATTCCATTGTTTACCGATCGGAGAAGTAATTTGAATTTGTGAATTTTCTCCCTTTATCGCTGTAAGTGGACGGAGGAACAGCGTTACGATCATGTAGCTCGTACGGAGCAATCTCAATGGCCAATTATTTTGAAATATTGTACTGGGTATTCTAGGATCCAAGCATTATAGAAATGCTGGACGAGTGTAGTGTTGAGTGCAGGTGAAATAAGATGACCTTTATTGCGTGTACTTACTTGTGACGAGTACGTCGTTGCGTTTGGCTCCGCGTCTGTTCGCTCCGGTTTAGAGTGGCGATTTACAGATAGTGCAGTGCGAAAGTCAGGAGACAAGAATCGGGCACGACTCCGTGTGGAGAGAAATTCGGCGTGGAGGTTTATCACGTCGGGATCGTGGGAGCGCAGGTGGACTGCGTGGGCGGAGCCGCATGCCGGGGCATTGTGGGTCGTGCGGCGTGGACCAAGACCTGCGGAGAAACGTTTGTCCGCAGGTACCTTACCTTTGAGGTGTATTAGGTAATTTAGATGGCTTTTATTGGCAATACAACAATTAAATAACTAGATATGGTTGGATAATACCTACTAGAGTTCGGGAGTGAGAGAACCTACAAATAACTGGAAACAATATTATTATTTATATTACGAAACTGGTATTTTACCTTGCAACGTATTTATGGGACCAACAAGATTTTTACCAAAATGGAAATTACGTTTATGAAATGCGGAGACACGAAGTATTTATAAAAGTGAGTTGATATTTAGTGCTGCAGGTCTATTCCTGGCATCCAGTAATCAGGAATCCTTAGTCTACAAAACCGCTTTTATAGCGATTTTCAAAACGGGTTTTTTGACGGAAAACCTAGATTAATTTAAAAAAACTATGCTCCGGAATGTTTTCGTCAAAAAAAACGCTTGGAAACCACTACAAAAGTGAATCAGGATTCCTGATTCCTGATTACGGAATGCCAGGAATGGACCTGCTGGTGTTACCTGAATGGTCCAATGGTCATGATGTCAAACGAACGCACCGATCTCCGGACCCATTCTTTATGAGCGCAGCTACCGGGAAATATTTCATTACCGCTTTGATGAAGTCGTGCACATAAATGCAAGGTCCTAGGATTTCACTGAATCCCTACGGTAATGTAGTGGTGTGTTGGACTAAAACATGACAGTGGTAGCCATCCAGCCAGTTCCAGTAACGTTTAAAAGGATTAAATCCGTCCTTCCGCATTCACAAAACTGTCAGTGCCATAGAAGTAATAAGTTGGTTTTATGTAACTTGAAATAGATGGCTAGTACCACACCCTCTGTCATGATATTAGCTCAACACCATATTGGAACTAGGCTGTCTTATATTGCACGGTTACATTGAACAGGTGGTGCATTCTAGCCAAACTTATGTAAACACTTTACTGAATCATAGCTGAATCATAACTGAATCAGTTAATTACTTCCGACCTATTCCAGCGGCATTTACTGAATCGCATACGGAAACGAATATGCTATTTTTCGTGATTCCCGAGGTTATTCCTCAACTCGGAAAGTATGATTTTAAATAGGACTGTGGCAGTGGGAGCTAGTGTAGTGCTATCTCTTTCTGTTTTTCAGTAATAGAAGTGCTCGCTCTAAGCTGCTAACGAATGGTAGCGCACGAAAACAAACACGACTCGGAGATTCGACTCATCGAAGATTTGTATTTTAGCTTATTCTGTGTTTGTTTACTGCTTATGGTGAACCTCACTGAAGTTTCAATTCTAAAAGTAAGTAACTAACGGAACAGTGGCCGTGAGGATATATTATGAACTATTAACATCTTCTTATTCTAACGTTTCGTTTGCCAAAATATTATAGCGTAATGTTTATAAATGCCTAGCGACACCGCGGCGGGACGGGTCGCCGCTTCTTTCTGGGGTCGGCGTGTCGACGTCATTCTGCATTTCTTCGCCCGCTTAACCAGCAGGCGTGTGACGAGTTACACCACGAACGATGAAAAGCCTAACAAATGTCGGACAGGCCAGACCCGCAAATGGTTTCCAAAAATGTTTCCTAAAATCGCAAACATAACTGGCTAAAGCCGAATGCCTGGCAACCTTTGTCATTGCAGCTGCGGAAACAAGTACGAAATTATTCCACGAGTGAATCAGTAAACGCAGCTGTCAAAATCTTCCCAGAATGCCAAAGTTTTCATCGTCCATACAAATAACAATTATTACATATGTAAACGTTTAATTCCGTGGCCACTCATTCCGTGTGGCGCTGCGATCGGTTTCTAGAATGCCAAAGTAATGTCAAAGTAAACTCTTCTTCTGTTAACTCTACTGAATCTGCAATGACGGAATGCCAAGAATACATGCCCTGAATGGAGAACTCGCACAATAGTACCAACCCAGTGTAGTCAGCCGTAATGTCCAATCGGTTAAGATACCCGTTTCAAAATAATCGTATCTGTCACATGTGTTATTTTCACCACGCAGTACCGATCAAACAGTTAAAAGAACTGTCTAATATTAACTGTTTTAGCTCATTAACAGTACTTTCGTAATATATTAATAGTAATGAGATATACTTTACCATAAATTACTGATTTTTTAACCCCCTTAATTACTAGGTGGTAGGGTGCAATAATATTCGGTAGAATTTATCTCGTCCGGGTTGGTGCCATCGAATTGATTAAATAATGCATTTCAATAAAGTCGTTCAATATAAAGAAGGGCCTGGCATAGCACCAAGTTTCCGTGAAGTGTGTTATAATATTATCATGACGTATACATACGTCCAATAAAAAAATGGGCTTAAATTTGGCGTTACTAAACCGATTATTTTTTTAGTTACATTTTGCGTGTTTTATCATCTGTTTTGCAATTACCATGATAATGATAATTTTTAATAAGGTGTTGCCGTCTTCTTTTTTAAACTGCTGGCGCCATCTTTCGGAACACCGGGAAACTTTTAAGGCCTTGCTCAAGCCAGCCTATGCACTGTCGCAGCTAGCTCCGTCCGTAAATTAATGTAGAGTTCATTTGATAGATGGAGTAATGACAGATATTTATAATGACTAATGGCAACGTCTTGAAATGCTTTAGTCAAAAAGTTAAGATAAATGGTCAAATTATTCTAGAAAAATTGATGCAGAGATTAAAAGAGAACTTAAAAAAAAGCAAAAAAAAAACATACAGACGAATTGATAACCTCCTCCTTTTTTTGAAGTCGGTTAAAAATAGTTTGCATTGCATTGTTTTTGCCAACCCCTCTTTTGTTAACAAGGATATAAGCATTTAAAGTTTAAATTTTATAATAACTTAACTTTGAATGCCATTGAAACTAACCCGGCATTAATAAATGAGACACGTTTATTTTATTATTTTTAAAAATACATAGATTGACTACTGGAAAACACTATATACGTGCTACTGAAGACTATATACAAGTTATACCTTTTAAAAATCAAGATTACAAAGAAATTGAATAACTCCGGATCCAGGATTTCGCTCAAGAGAGAAAGGCTCACAAGAGGGGAGGGAAATTTCTTCTTAAAAAAAGGGATCAGAAAAGGGATTTTATTTAGTTTCTTAGTAAGAGCTTGTGAAGAGCATTTTCTTTTTTTATTTTATTATATTCGTGTTCTTAAGGTTAAGGTTTTTTGTTAGTA
This sequence comes from Incurvaria masculella, assembly GCA_946894095.1. Taxonomy (NCBI): domain Eukaryota; kingdom Metazoa; phylum Arthropoda; class Insecta; order Lepidoptera; family Incurvariidae; genus Incurvaria; species Incurvaria masculella. The sequence goes on from OX335641.1 coordinate 833,711, forward strand.
ATGTTTTTCGACAAACACAGTGATATTAAAATTTATGTTTTGGAATTAATGATTGAAACAAAAGGCAAAATAATTTGAATAAGGTCAAACTTAATCATTAAAAGAACGAAACTTAACTCAACCTTAGTATTTAATTAGGTTAAGATTTGTTTATATTGATGTTTGCAATGTTTGAGGTCTTATTATATCACCGAGTTTGTCCCGTAAAATGATAATAATACTAAAAGTGTCCGTGGTATTTAAATATTTAAGTAAGTTTATTACATAATTAATGTATGTATGTATGTACCAAATGATTACTTAGTTTTAGGTTAATACTCAAACTAACAAACCAAACCTACCGCCACTACCTGAGAATATATACCTATTGAACTTCTCAAACACCTAAAGGTCGGCTGGAAGAAATCTCCTCGAGGGATAAGCCCGCCTTTGCGCCCCACTTATGTTATTATTGCACTATACTTTCTTTTGTAAATTGTTTTTTTTTGTGGCGTAATAAAGAATTTTCAATCAATCAATCAATAAATGGAGACGATGCAAGCGAAATTATTACTAAAATTACAATATCGCGGTTTTGTAGTAGGTATCACTGCGACACATAACAAGACGAGATTTTCTTCAGGCCATGTACCATCGACGACCACACCACAGAATAACTAATAGTGCTACGCACCACACTAAGGTCGGGTCGCGACCCCACCCGTTTCACCTCCGCACTAAAGAAGCGCTTCAAAGCAATCTCTCTGCGGACTTTTGAATGCGACCGTACATATTACAGATGTCAATGTACACGGCACAAATTAAGTATACACACATTATCCATGTCATTTTTCGATCATTTACGAAGATTAATTCTAGACAGAGGTACGGATATGACGATGACGATGTATTAATGGTTATAAAATAGGCATCGAAGTTAGTATAAAGGTGAATGGGTAATGGCAGTTGTCTAAGATAATTACCCAGGATAGCCTTAAGTGGCTAATACTCTATCAAGGTTCCGTGAATCAACTTCCGATCGGTGGGTACATTATCGTGAGCTTAATTTCTACTAAGCACCAGATTGTATCCGCACAAGGTTGTTGAAACGTGAAAAGTGGACAAAACTTTAAAGTAATGTATTTCATTTTTTATAATATTTTCAAATTGGCGAATAACATTTTGTAGAACTGAAAAGCGTAGTGAAATACAAGTGGTACCTGCACAAGTGAAAAAAAGTGTATGCCGGCATTTGTATGAATATGTATATATTCGTTTTATTTTATGACTTGAAACACTGAGATCCTTTTAATAAAAAAATATGAAATTATCACCTAGAGCAGTCAATATTTTTAAGTGTATAAATATTTTGTAACTATGAAAAAAATCAGTAAGAATAAATCAAAATATATAGATCTGAAAAACATTAGAAATACATTTTCATCTCAGTGCTCAACTGACCCACTCTGTCAGTATTTCACGCCGAACCAAAAACTGCACAGCTACAGGCCCATATAAGAGCCCCTGGGGAATTAACCATGGTAAATTAAGGTGGCCCAACCCGCTCATCTGCCCATACAAACGGGGAAAGAAGATCACGCCCATATTTCTTATCAGAGATCCCAAATTTTGCTCAAAAGAGCTTTATTTGATCGAACTAGATGTCTAATGACCATTAGCATTGTAAAATTGTGTTTGGTTTCTAAGTTATAAGGTCCGAAAGTTCAAATTTTTCGCGCGTTTTATACAATAACTTTGGAGGTGGATTACGCAATGATAAAGTAAGAAAACCTAAAACATCAGACATAGCTTATTTAATCTATTTGGTTTTTGTTAGATTTTTGACTACAGCGATCGTGGTTTACTTTTAGCTATAAGTCGTTTTGAAATCAAAATGTTCGTAAATCTTACAAAATCATACACTATGCACATTATATTTTTTGTGGACATGTTAGATGTCGTTGCATAACATCAAAGTAATGAGATACCTGTAACGTCGGTTCCATTAGATACAAACAAAACTTTAAATTATTTAATTTAAAAAAAATCCTGTGAGAAATTAGTTGATATTAAAAATTATAAAACAATATACATCAATCAAATGCTAGCACACGAAAACAGGTTGTCACGGGCAAACAAACCTTAACGAGTTGTTAAAATGTATTAATGAAATAAACGACACATTGTGGCCCTGAAACTGAACACTTCGGAAAACAATGAGAAGAAAATTAGAAGGGGAATAGAATAAGAAGTAAACAAGCAAATATTTGCTCTATTATAGACCTCTATCCTTATTCTTTCCTAATTCCTCTTATCTATCCTATACCGGGGAAAACGTGCTCACTTAGGTTTTCATTTCCTACAAATGCTACATCGTTTGATTCTTCAGTCTTGTCATACAAGTAGATAAACTCAATCTATGGTATTGCACCTGGCTGACGGGATCTTCATGTTCACATTCACGATTACACCATAATTTTCCATCGTCGTCTCTCTTTCGCTTTATTAGTCCAATCTTTTCCTGCTTTCCTACCCGTTTCGTTAGCGCATATTTCTTTATTAGGACGACCTTACCTCTTCTGTGGCCCGGATCTTCCAATTATGTTACAAAAAAACAGGAAAATACGAATTTGACTCGTGCACCGAGGGTTCCGCACAAATATGCATGTATATAGTTCGTCCATCACGGAAACATTTTTTGTCCACCTTTTAGTTACTCGAGATAGTTACTTGATTTGAATTGAAAATAGAATTATTGAAAGTGTAAACTTTTTAGTTCATGTGATACAAAATACAATATCCAATAACTTTAACTTTTGAACTGCTGTTTTATTCCTGACAATTCTATTGATTTAACTGAAATTTTTGTGCCAAATATCCTGACAAATCTATTGATGCTATGAATTTATTATTTAATTTTTATTTTAATGATTACTATATTTTCTTTATTATTTTTTTTGACAATTATCTTTCATGCTTGCCTCGTTGATTTTGTTAAATTTAAGCATAGTTATAGTTTATGAAAAAGCCTCTTGCCATGATTTTATTAAGTATTTATTTATGACGATTTCAATTATTCCCTGCGTCCCAAAGGAGGATAAATATATACAATACAATTAAAACACTTTGAACCTTTACTTGCATGGAAACAAAAAAACTTTAATTAAAGTATCTTCAATATCATAACAATAGGTGTGATGTCTGAAACTTGCGTTTAGTTTAGTTCCATAAAAAAAAAACAATTATAATAAAGCGTGACTGGGAAAGTGGTTTTCGAAAGAGCCCAGTGAGGTCTCAATTAATTTTCACAATATTTAACTTGACAGCGGCAATGTTGTTTAAAATGTCTTCTGCATAGCTAAAGTCTTGCTAAAGTGCATAACTAAAGTGCAATCCACACCGGAAGAGAGCCTTGGCCTAGATGTGCCCGAGATCACGCGCCTTTGGCTTACGTCATCTGTTGCCATAGACCTGCAATACGCAGAGCACATCGGAAGGTTTGTAACTAACAATGAAGTAACCGTTCATATAGCTATGCCATATGTAATTCCTACTCAATGGTCAAAAAAGATTTATCATATTATTATTATTTTTTTATCGCTCGTCTACGAACCTAAGATGTACACATAGGCTGAGATAAACAGTCGTAACCGAAACTAATGACACGAAAGGACAAACAATCTAAATCAACATCAACGTATATGATTATACATGTCGCTTTGTATCGAAAGTATGGAAGGAACTCCGTGCGGTTCACTAAACGTGACGTGTTTGAACATTGATTAACTCAGCCATCTCTTCGTGCAATCGGGGCTACAACTTACGTAAAGTAGTACTTCCTTACGTCGCTCAGACACATTTCGTATGGATGAAATGTCACTTTTTGACACTAGTTAGTTTTACTTTCAGTTGCGACTGTTTATCTCAACTTTACAGTCGATGGAAAATATGAACAGCCAAAATACATAGACTTTTCTTCAAAACGGGTATACAGCACTTTTCAAGCTCACAATTATTGAAAATAAATCGATCAACGAAGGTATTTTCACAGCGTTAATTTGTATGTTAAAACGGAAATGTGTCGAGTCTACGTGACTGCAAAGAACTGAACGATATGAAAAAAAAAACAATACCTACCTACCTATCTCCTTATAATGCAATCTTAAGTATGGACAAACTTTGATCATTTAACTTATCTCCAGTGGTGATTCACTGGTCTCATTCGTGATCTTCATTGCCATCAGCAATGTGCAATACTGACTGTACCTTTGAATGGATCGACCTGAATTTATTTATAGGTATTTATAGCATAATGTTTACACAAGTTTGCTAACTCCCAAACTAAACTTAGTTTGTACTATGAGAGGTAACAATGTTCGTTATCAAGGGCTAAATGCTGCAAATCCTAGAAGTTGTTAAGTTTTCCGTTCATATTAGTTGCACGAAAAGAAACGCACAAACCCATGTAGGAAGTCGGTCGTCACATATTGCTAACGAGGTTATGGAGTCTCTGACAGCGTATCCTCAGGGGAAATAAGGAAATAGGTTATAGCGGGCACGCTTGGATGCAGACGTATTCAGTTCAATAACGACATAATTAAAACATTGGTTTATACACGGTCTTGTATCAAAAGCAGTGATTTTTGGGGTCAATAGTTAACTTTGTCTTCTCGATGGCCGTTAGACCCGTGATCCTGGTCGTGGTTCAGACTCCACGGAAAACGCAGATCCCCTCCGGGTTGGTAACATCGCTTTAAATCTAAGATGGTCGAATCGTCAATGAAAATTGTCCGTGTTTTTATCTAGTTCACTGTAGTAGTGCAATTTAAGGAAGGTGATTCATGCCACCTAGGTATCATGTGGTGTGTTGTGCTAATAAATAAAGTATTGTGGTAACAAAGGTCTAATGAATAGTTTCTACATCTATGTCCAGTGACAGAAATTAATATACAATATAAATAGGTATATTTCACGTAGAAAACAAATTTTAAATTTGAGACATATTAATTTGATTGTATTTGTTTATTCATCACCATTCATAGACAGTACACTGCACTCGGATTTGTCATATTTCAACATTGGCCAGTTCAGCAAAACAAAACACAGCGAAGAACTGGCAAGAAACTCCGCTGTGTTTTTTTTGTGGGAAGAATTTCAGTGTAAAATGTATTTTTATCCCTATATACATACACATACTACGTAAAATTAATGTTTAGAATCTTTTTTTTTCGAGTACATTTTCGCTAAATATGTTCCCCTATCAATTCATTTTTATCTATTATATTTTCTGAAGGACCCAAGCTCTAGTATCACTTAAGGGGTACTATTTTAATGATATATGTCGTAATAGACGTATCTACCTACAAGTCAACGAGATTGTTTTATGCAATCTGACATGGATGGCTAATACCACACAACTACCGTTATGGTATTAGTCCAATACACCACATTCCCTAGATGCAATGCCAGGACCTTCCCTTTATGAGCACGGCTACATTGAACTGGATGAAAAACAGGGACAATTCTTCATTGCCGCTTCGACCATCTTTTCATCCAATACGATGGTACCAACCCGGGCGGGCTTAAACCTTACCACCTAGTAGGGGAAGGGGACTTACAGTTTTACATGGATTCCGAACCATGAAGCAGCTCGCATTCGTGACGAAATGCACGTATTGAGCTCGGAAAGAGAAAGAAAGTGGTGCATGTCGGAATTGAACCCAGACCTCTGCTACGCTAGGCCAGTCCGCGCCACTAGGCTACGAGCCGCTCAAGCTTTTTACCTTTGTAGTAGTTACAAAGCGCAACCTTATAAACGTACTCGTTTACGTATCGCTAAGTAGCGGCTCCAACCCGCCTAGAGTCTAGAGCACGAACTGCAAGCGGAACGAGCCGTAAATCAAAGTCGTAAATCAAGTGATAAATCGGAAGTCGAAATTCGGCGAGTGCATTGCCCCAGCCGGACCCCTGCGACCAATGTCAAGCGGCGCGGGCGGAGAGGAGGCGACTCCGAGCGAGGTGATCCGGTTGGGTTGAGGAACGCTACCTGAGCCGGTAGTCTAAGTTCTCACCTAAATTGGCGTTTACGTAACTTCGAAGTTCCGTAAAAACGTCAAACTCCAGACAAGTTTTTACTAGATATTCTGTGGTTTTACTTCTTCGAGCTGTCAAAGTCAAACGCGGACTTCCGATTTGTAGGAAAGCGCGGAGTGGACGTAAACGGCAACGTCGACGTATTTGCGGCAACGTTGAGTAAGCTCTCACTGCGCGCGCTCTTCAATTTCTCCATACATTTGAAAACGCCAGTCGATCGGTTTGACGTAACGCCAATTTAGGTGAGAACTCAGACTGCCCACTCAGTACACGGAATAGTAGTTACATTAAGAAGTTTTATTTATTACGAAACATTGCCCCGTCGGTGGGGAACGTTGCTCATTGGAAATAATTTCAAACCAAAACCGACGAGATTCCACCACATTGCTCACCCATAGATAATTTAGCCTGATGATTGATGACAAGAATAGAACAGAATTGCATAACCTTAGTTTCTTGCCAGTTTTAGGGTTCCGTACCCAAAGGATGAAAACGGAACCCTATTACTAAGCCTCCGCTGTCCGTCCGTCCGTCCGTCCGTCCGTCCGTCCGTCCGTCCGTCCACCCGTCCGTCTGTCACAGGGCTGTATATCAGTAACCGTAACAGGTAGACAGCTGAAATTTTCACAGAGTGTGTATTTATTTTGCCGCTATAACAACAAATAGGTAAGATTAAAAAAAAATTAAAATTAAAGGGGGCTCCCATACAAAAAACGTGTTTATTTTGTTTTTTTTTACGATGGTACGGAACCCTTCGTGTGCGAGTCCGACTCGCACTTGGCCGGTTTTTTTTTTCTGAGCTGTGATTATTGGACTAGCTAACTTTAAATCATGACAAATCCTATGCGTGTATGACAAATAAAAACAAATGATAAAATATAACTTCATCATGTATCACTTTTTCGCGTCATAGTGTAGGATCAGTCACGAATCAGTAAGGTACGTTCTACCTCACTTTGTATATTGCTTCGCCATTCTTTCGGTCTTCATTCTCTCTGCATATTTCGATTCCAATCACTAGGTCTTTTTATCTTCAAACTGCACAGGAGCTCTGCTATTGAACTATTCTGTAAACTGTATAATAGAACCAAAATATTAGGCATTTTAATTTTAATAGGAGTTTAATTCATCTTACTTTCTACATGGAATTACCTACATATTTCAGATCATCCAGTGAACATTATCGTAACCGAAAAAAGCGTTGAATATTGCTGATACATATTTTCTTATAGAGGGCTCTTAATTATTAACGCCGATTGAGCTAAGGTTGCGAAACCTGCGTATACTTAAAATAGAGCATACAAAGGGAAATTTGAAGATACAGTCTTCAAAATATATGAAAAATATATATGGCTCTCTACCATTATTGCAATCTTTTTTATAACATTTTATTTTTATATTATCCTAATCTAGTACATTTGGTCGCGACTGCAATGTTTCAATATCCATGTAAAAGTGTAGTTCCTCAATGTAGCCGTGCCCTTAAAAGACAAGCCACTGGCATGGCACCTTATTGGTTCGCGGATGCGGCGTGTTGTGCTAATATCATTCTGGATGTGGTACTCGCCATCCATGGCCAGTTCCATAAAATAATGTCAGTCTATCTACTATAAGATCACGAAAGCTTAAGTAATCCTACCAATCAAATGTTTATCATTCTCAAATCCAACTCATTCATACCTTTGATCTTTCCAACTTTAATTTGAGATAATGTTTCATAATGATAGCATATCGCACAGTATTTTCCTCATCAACCGAAGCTTCTCAAGAGAAGACAAATATGTATTTCGACAGACGTGTCGACCTCCGCAGTTATGTTATTGAACTTGAATATTCGTGCGTTATTTGAACTGGTGATGAAACAGTAAGAAATATTGAGTCTTGAACGAGAGAAGCTTTCAGCGGAGTTGAGCGTTTTAATCTTAATGGCGTTGCTAAGTAGAAAATTAAGTGAATTACGTAAGTTTGCATTATATGTGATAAGCGAGAAGACTTCAACATTGTTATGTGGAAACTCATTGGTAAATACTTACCACCGTGCTAGGCTGTGTAGATGAGGAGAGAAATCACCATGGGCTACCAAATTGTTTAATAATAAGTAACAAGTCAACTGGTGGACATCAACAATTTAAAATCCCAAATAAACTGATTGAATAAAATTAAGAGAGTTTGCTTAAATTTTTAGCGATTTTTCTTTTTTTTTCATTGACGAAAGTTTAGAAATGTGAACTCTGGGTTCCTGCTTGTGGGCACCGGAAACTATTGCTAATTTATTAATGATAAATTTTCATTTTTTTATACCAAATATATACGTTAGACCGTGTCGTGAAATTCTACATATTAATATTATAATCGCGAAAGTTTGTGAGGATGGAATGGTTTTTATTTACTCTTGCACGCAAAAACTAGTGTACGAATTTTGATAACATTTTAAAGTAGCTTATGAATGAATGAATGAATAAATTCTTTATTGTGCAATAGAAAACAAGTACAATTACAAAAACAATTCGAAACAACAACAAAATTGCACAAAGGCGGACTTATCACTAGGAGTGATTTCTTCCAGTCAACCTTTGGGGTGATGAGGAGAGACAATCTAAAATATCTGTAGGTAGGTACACAATAGCAATTTGAAAGGAAAATAATAAAGCAAATAAAATAAAAATATATACATACAGTATAAACATACATAAACCATAATGCTTATGCATGGGCTATAATATTTTATAGCGCCAGGCGATCTGATCACAGCATACTTCTTTGGGTTTTTTGATAGGTATGATTCTCTCCGTTTAAATACTCTTTTAAAATTCATAAATAATTTTTAAAATAAATTTAATTATTAAATTACTAAAAATAACTACTAAACATAATTTTATATCTGCTTACTGAATGTTGAATCAAAGTATTTAGGGCTCAAACACAAATTATTTAGTATAAATGCATCATTAAAAATAATCAAACACAACATTTTCAGAAATAGGTCAATTAACTAAATTCATTTAAAACCACAATCGCATCTTATTCATAACATAACTCAACTTAATCCAATCACCCAAATAGCCTCTGAATAACATTGTTACTTTCGACACTGAATGATGTAATGGTGGGATTCCATTCTCGTGGCTCGCCATTCGCCTGCGCTCGGCACGGACGCAGGCGCGGCAGTGGCGCCCGAGCAGAGGCAAGCTTTCAATGTCCATTCTCGGCACGTCAAGTCATCGTAGGAATCGCGCGTGGCATGGATGTCGCCGAGGTTTCAGCGGCTCGTAGCTCCGTGACGCGCAGACTTGTATTTCATGCCAGAGGTCATGGGTTCGATCCCCGACCCATTCATGTACCCCTTTTTTTTCTTTATGAGTTCCGTGGTTCGCAATCCATGTCCCGTTTCCTATTAAGTGGTAGAGTTACGCCCACCTGTGTTGGTATAGTTCGTTTGATTTAAGTTAAATCACGGGCACACACAGGTATACATTTATCAATTGCAGAAAGCTTCTTTTAAAACAAAAATGTCCGTTCAAGCAAATTTGATAGTCACATGTCGTCGTTGTCAACATACTGGACCATGCCTATTATTAGCCGCCAAAACATTAACAAATACAGGTGTGCGTAACCTGAACTTAAATCAATCGAGCTTTACCATCGCATGAATGATAATATGGTCAAAACGGCAATTAATAACTGTCTGTGTTTTCCATCCCGTTCAATGTGAATTTAGCCTCACCTCAAGTGGTATTAGCTATTCATGTTCAGTTACATACAGTTGCATCTGCCGCTGCGCTTTGCGTATTACCGTGATTGATGCAGTTCTAAAACATATCTGTCTATTCAATTGTCTACGAAATCCCTTATTTTCGTTCGCTATTGATGACAATTTGGGACATGACATGAAGATACTGCCGAGCGCACACTGACTTTTCACGCGAATAGAGATGAGCACTCGCCGTCTACGCGAGTCTCCTTTGACTCGGGCACAAAAAACCGGCATCGAGGCGAACTAGGACGCACTGAGACGAGTACCCGAAATCCGGACCGAATGTGACTATCTCTATTCGCTACTCGGCAAAGTTCGCGAGGCGCTCGCGGGAATGGAAACGAACCTTAAGAGCAGAGAAGATCTGTATAATCTTATTTGTTAATCCACACACGATGGGTTCATTGAGCAAGTACCGTTGTCTTGTAAGGTTGTAATGGGTTTGTTGGCTAATATAGAGTGGCTGTGTACAGTGCATACTTGTATATTTCGGTAATAATTAATATCTTTAGCGTAGAGTGCAATATCTCTGTTTAGTGATCGTTTTAATTTTAATTATTCATCCTTATTTTTCGCCCGTAAAAGAAGAGAAATCTATAATAACCATAAATTTGATACAAACCAGAGATCCATAATAGCATAAATTATTATTAATGTCAGACCATTTTATGGTTGGGGAGAAAGTTTCTTCGCATTTTTTAAGAAAATTCAAAACATTTTTTAATATGGTTTATTTACATTTAACTAAAGTATGTAGGTACCATTTTGTTCGATAACTTTTTGCCATTTTGTAGGTAGGGACATGATCCCATTGCTATAGAAATATTGGGACTTCTGATCAATATACCGCGACAAGTGGTTTTGGCAGTCCTCTCGTGATGTTAACCTGACACTGCCTAAAGAATTCTGAAGAGACCTAAACAGGTGGAAATCTGAAGGTGCAAGGTCAGGACTATACGGCGGATGCATTAACACCTCCCAGCCAAACTCTCTTAGTTTTTGCTGAGTGGCTAAAGATGTGTGAGGTCTAGCGTTATCATGATGAAAAACCACACCCCTTCTGTTGATTAATTCCGGCCGCTTTCTCTCAACTTCTTGCTTTAATCTCATCAGTTGTTCGCAGTAGAGTTCAGAATCGATGGTCCTGCCTGGTGGTAACAGCTCATAATGAATAATGCCCTTCCAATCCCACCACACACACAGCATCACCTTGTTGCGAGTTAACCCGGGTTTCGCCACAGTCTGTGAAGCTTGACCGGCCTTTGACCACGACCTTTTTCGCACGTCCTTGTCGTACGTGATCCACTTTTCATCACCAGTTATCAGCTTCTTCAAAAATGGTTCGGTTTCATTACGTCGTAATAAAGAATCACAAATGAGTACACGGTTCATTAGGTTTCTTTCAGTGAGCTCGTGAGGTACCCAAATATCGAGCTTTTTTGTGTACCCAGTTTTTTTCAAATGCGCCAAAACTGTTTTGTGGTCAATTCCTAGTTCTTCAGCTACGTCGTAACTACTGATATGCCGATCTTGCTCCTCTTTTTCAAAAATGGCATCCATTTTATCCGTAATAGGGCGACCAGAGCGACGTGCATCTTTGACATCAAAATTTCCGGATTGAAAACGCTTAAACCAAATTTGTGCTACTCTCACAGACACTGCACTAGGTCCATAAACATCGCAAATTTTTTTCGCGGCTTGCGTTGCATTTTTACCTTTTTTGTAGTAAAATTTTAAAATGTATCGAATTTCTTCATTAGATTCACTCATTTTGACAGTACGAAAAACAAATGAGAATCACACATTTTCCTAATTTGAATTTGGAATTATGTTCTTTAAAATTTAAACTTTCAATGATACCAAAACCAGCCAGATACAAATAGTATAGCCAAAGAGTTTTTATTACAAGTTCATACATACTATAATGCGAAAAGACTTTTTCCCCGACCTATTATAACTATTTTATGCGTGTACGTGTTTGGTGTCATATATTTTTTTATATATCACGTAGCTCCGATGATAATAAACGACAGCGAAATGGTTATCACATTGTAAACGAAAGCATAAATCACCTTTTCTTTAAATTGAGCTGGATGCCCCAATATCGTGATATTACCTAAACACACTGTATGGGAACAAGGTACCATACCATGACATTCCTTATATTGCACGGGTGCATTGAACTGGATGAAAACATAAAATACTTATTACCGCTTTGACCATCGTTCATTCAGTGTGATGGTACCAATCCAGGTTGGACCACCTATTAAGTAAGAACCAGCTGTAGGTGCATACGGTATTACATGGAACCCGAACCACAGACGACGATTCCCTAAGTCGGCTCTGACGAGGAGCACTCGAAATAAGTTTGAGTGCCGGAACCCACACAGACATAATATACAGAAAATAATAAAAGCCGTGAGTTTTTTCAAACATTAATAATATATTTGTCAGAATTAATTATTTTTAACCGGATATTTTGACCAAAACACGATTTATACTATTTTTATCGATACAAAAAAAATGCTAAAAAACCTTTTAAAAATAGAATAAATCTTATTTACAACTTGAAAATTTACTATAATTATGAAGTTTTTAATACGATGCAAGCTATATTTGTTTTTCGATTTACAAATTAGTTTTCTACTAAATATATGACAATAATCTTAGCGCTAAATATGTAGGTACTATCGCTACGTAAAATTGTGCGCATAATGTAGATAGCCTTAGGTTATACGGACAGGAAATGTTTTTCTATAAAAAATAGCTAAAAGCTTTGCCTGCTATGTTCATTCTTTGTTGTTATTAGATATTTTAATATTCGTTTTTATTTATTATTATCTTATTTCCGCCACCTCAATATTAAAATGATTTTTTTTTATATTAGTCGATGGAATCATTATCGTCACGTGATTTCAGAGGCTAGTAGCTCGGGGCGCAGTGTCTTGCCTTGCATGTCAGAGGTCATGGGTTAAAACCCCCGTTTGTTCGTGCACTACATTCTTCTCCAACTAAGTTGTATAAGTGCATTTTCAAGGGTTGTTCCATGGTTCGGAATCCATTAAACAACAATTGGCAATTAAAAACTGTGTGGGTTTTCCATCCAGTGCCGTGCTCACAAAAGGGAGGTCTGGCATGGCAACTCAACACTTCGGGAATGCAGTTTTTTGGGATAATATCATGACTGTGGGCGTGGGTTAAGCCAACCATGGCCAGTTACGTAAAACCTTTAGTTTCATCTGTGTTCTTTTTTCCCCTTTTAGATGTTTAATTTTTTAAGGTTCCGTATCCAAAGGGTGCCAACGCCTCCGCTGTCCGTCCGTCTGTCCGTCCGTCTGTCACAGAGCTGTATCTCATGAACCGTAATAGGTAGGCAGCTGAAATGTTCACAGAGTGTATATTTATTTTGCCTATTTGTTGTTATAGCAAACAAAATAATTATGAAAGGTCTGATTATTTTATGTTAAATCTTGTATGATGGTAATGAACCCTTCGTGTGCGAGGCCGACTTGCACTTGGCCTGTTTTGTATTTAATGAATAATTGTTCTTTCTTCTCTGCTTCAAAGGTTTTATATTTCTCCCATTGTTCGAGCCACAGTATGTGCTACTCCGCATCGCGTTTGACAAAGAACCGAGCCTAGCCCATTACGCGAAGCGTCGCACTCCGAAGTAGTCCCGGAAGGAACGCTAGTTCGAGAAGGCTATCCGCCTGCCAAAGGCTATATATTCCGTCCGGCGAGCCTCGCCTTAGCAGTGCAACAACAGTGGACCGCCCCAGCTGTCGAGTGACCGTGACTTTTAAGTGAGTTCGCTTCGTCTAGTCTGATGGTGCCTTGTGACGTCATGGGCCCGTGCTTTTGTGTTGTGGCGCCGTGTGCACGTAGATTAGATAGCGTGCTTATAGGTTTCGTACGTCGAATGTAATAAATAGAATGTAACATTTCTCCTGTGAAATTTAAGTCAATCAATGCGGAGTATTTTCTTTCTAATAGTCTATACTAAATCGGTGTTTGTTTTTTTGTTTCATAAATAAATTATCTATATTAATTGCCTTATAAATTGCGAAATGATGTAGAAGTAAGTCAGCCGCTGGAAACCTTGAGTAAATCTGCATTCGGGGGCCAGAAATTGCACTTGAATTTTTTGAACTACCATTCTGCTGAAAACTATTGTTTAAAATTAAAACCCATAATATGCATATTAATACGCTCTGCAGTCCAGTGTCGCGACGGCTCAATGTTCGACTATCGAGGTTAGGAAACACTCGGTGTGGTACCGTTCTGGATCGGTGACCGTTTGATCGTTGATGCAGGCCGTGGTTCGATACCAAACTATCGCGAATGGTCCTTCGAATTCATATTTTTAAAAGTAACAGAACCAGCAGTGCTTTACCAGTATTTAAGTGCCAACCCCGATACTCGATGGAGGAAAGATATTTATTTCAAAAATCGTCCGAGTTAAGCTAATGCTGTCGCCCCGGTCGCACAGTTATATATCTACTGTGACCTACAGGTCTATTCCTGCAATTCCGTAATAATGAATCAGGAATCCGAGTTTGGAAAATCGCTTATATAGCGGTTTATAAAGCGATTTTCTTGATGAAAATATTCCGAAAAATAGTCTTTCCATTTATTGCAGGTTTTCCGTCGAAAAAATCGCTTTGAAAACTGCTGTAAAAGCGGTTTTATACACTCAGGATTCCTGATTACGGAATTCCAGGAATAGACCTGCTGTTCTTTGTGCTAGGTACTAACCTGGCTATTCGATGGCAGTGAAAGATATATAATTGACCTTATCATTAATTTTTCCAGAGAAAATGCTTCGCCTCACCATCCTGCTAGCGGCAGCAGCCTGCGCGAGCGCCGGCATCATACCCCTCGGGGTGGAGTACGCCGTGCCATCGGGCCCTCTGGTCCGACCCCACCACGCCGTGGAGATCAACGCCCAGAACGAGGCGCTGCTCCCCAGGGAGCTGATCAAGTCGAGCCGCTTCTACGACAACCCGGCCGTCGCCGAGGGACTCGCCAAGGAGTCCTGGTTCACGAACAAGGAGATGCAGGTGATAGAGCGGGAGGCGGAGAGGATCCCGAGGGAGAAGATCTACCACATCGTGAAGAGCGCCGGATTTCTGGATTAGTGATCGGCGACGTCGCCTTAGTTGTAGCCGCCGTGATTTTGTATTGATGGGACGTGTAAATAGCTAGGTCTTAGGTATTGTATGTTGCAGCAAGTATGTGTTGAATCGGTTGCGGCTTGGATGTTTACATGGTTGTATTGGACAGCCGTAATTAATCCATCTGATATGCTGCAAAAAGTAGTTTTAATAATTTATTGAATACAATTATAAAGTATTGTTGTGTTATTTTTTGCAAACCCCCTGCGATTAACCTCAATCACTGAATTAAATAATTTACACTATTTTTGGATAGGCAGCTTCGACCGTTTACTTTTCTATGTATTGCCGACCGCATTGGAATTTTATTTTAATCGGTGCATGAATTGCGAGAACAATATTTTAATCCTTAATACAAAAAACTCTGTATTTAAGAGTATGCTGTATGGATATACCGTGTGGATTTCGGCATTTACAAAATGCAAGCGGTGCCACTGTATTTTCCCGTACGTGTCGTAAGTGGCGATTTACGGATTTTAGTTTGTGTTAGCGCTAATCTCGCCCGGTTTGGTACCATCGTATTGAAATAAAAATGATATACACACGCACACGCCACTATTGCCCTGGATGGGCAGGATAATTGATTGCGGTATGACAAAAGCATTCGTTTCTCGCTTCTTCAACAAAAGTTCATCTCTTCATACATGACGAATGTGTCCTTAACGAAGCATAACGTACACGGTCCAGACAAGTTCTTCTTTCTACCGGAAGGGTAGTAGTGTTAATATATTTTCAAATTAACCAGCTGGAAAAAAATACACAACTCAAAATGTTGTCGGTAATTTCATCAGATTTAGAATTTTCATTTATTCCTGAAAAAAATTTAGGTCCCTCGATGGAATTTCTTGAGTGTTCAGTTGACGCACCTCGAACATATTTTTATTTAGAAAAGATTTATTGTTCAATTGTTACATTAAAAATATTTAATGCTGTTAGTAAAAATAATATAGTTTGAATGCTCCTAACACCACCGGTGTCACGAGTGTTTAACTAGAACAGTATCGCTGAACGAATGAATGATGGAATGGCGTTTAATCGATTACAACGCAATTCATTCACAATCGCTGGACCTGTCGAAGTTTTTTTCATTAACAATTTCACAACGTCCCAAGAAGCATTGGCAACCATGGATTTCTTGTTTCCATTTATTTATTTTTGTAAGTAGCAGCAAAGCGAAAAATATTTAGCAAATATTAACAGTGAAGCCGTGAATGTGGTGCTGTATGGGTTCCGGCACGTAAGCAGAATACAATCGAGTCCGCGAATTTCACGACTTAGGAACGAGTGCACGAAAGGACAAAAAATCAAAATCAACGTCAAAGTATAATCAAACACGTCACTTTGGACAGTATGGAAGGAACTCTATGCGGATCACTAAAAGTGACGTGATTGAACATTGATTAACTCAGCCGTCTCTTCGTGCAAGCGGGGCGCATTGAATGAACATTGTTTTCCGTATTTTCTATCGAATTTAATATAGTCGTACAATACAACAAAGGTCCCGGGATCGCACTTAGTTACTGTGTGGTATTTTGGTCTAAAATGGGCTTTACCTAAGAAATTGGAGATTTGTATGAAAATTGTAAATTATAAACACTTTGGTTTTTTTTATTTATACTGGCTTAACTCTACCACCTAGTAGGGAAAGGGGCCTACAGTTATACATGGGTTCCGAACGATGGAGCAGCTCGCATTTGTAACGAAATGCACTTATCCAACTCAGAGGTAGAAAGAAAGTGGTGTATGACCGGGCCGAGGATTTGAACCTGTAACCTCTCGAATTCATGGCAAGTCCTCTAGAGCTGTATCTGTATCAATCGGTCCATAAAATATAAACAAATAACCATTGTTTTCTTAGTTCTGCTGATCGCCTCCACAAGATCCCACGACGATATTATCAGACAGTTGGATAGCATCATTGCGAACTATGAAAACAAATTAAATGAGGGTAATTCTTCAAACTTCACACAGGTAAAATATACTTATTCCATATTCAGGCAGTAAGGGTTTAAGTAACTGTTTAAGTAACTGTAAGTTTTGTCATGTCCGAGCGTCCTTCACTTTTTTATGTGTAGTAATTGGCACTTTTTTTATTTTTCAATCTAATTTATAGCCAGGATACATATAACTCCACCAATATGTATATTGTCACCAGAGAATATTTAATAAGAATCAATAAGATTGATCTCTGTGAAAAAGAAAATAAAAACATTTACCCCCGTTTGAATTGCACTTGCCGTTAAATCTATCCACGATTTTTCAAACACACGAGCTCTTTCTCGACGGCTCCGAGAAATCCCAAAATTCCAGCTCCGAACGGATTATTTTGAGTCTCTTTCTTAGCAAGCGGGGATTGCGTCCATTCTCTCTATCGACTGATACTGTAGATGCTTTAACTATGTATAACGGAACGCACTTCAGCTGGGGTGCTTCTCCCAGAGCACAACCTGCACAACATGTTTGGACATATTCTATAGTATTAAGTGTATACAATTATGTATTGTACACTTGTAAAATGCTCAATTGAATAAAGAATTTGAAATATGAAATATGAAATATGTAATTGTGGGCCTGGCGACGCCTTGAGTCGCAGGCTGTATATGTCGTATTTATCGTTATATTTTTCTATAAATATAAACTTGAAGGGGGTGAATTAAGGGATGAAAGTTCAGACGGTGACTCAAATGATATCCAGGAAATGTGTTTTCTTCGTAATAATTTCGTCCAAAACGATATTGATTCGAGCAGAGCATGGTACCTCAGCTATTTAGCATAAAATATTCTACTTTTTTATATAACTGGGCAATGATAGCTCATTCCATACCTACCGTCGTGATATTAGGTCTGACCGAACGACCCGAAAATTGAACGGGTCTTTTTGACCCGTTCGGTCAGAAAGGAAGGACCGCTCGGAAAAACTAGCAAAGACCACAGATTATATGTAATATTTACAATCGGTAGTCACGGGCTTAAATAATTTTGTAATCTGTGGTGGGACCCGTTTATTTTGACTCATTCTCTCGCGAACTGATCCGCAAGCCCAGCGCAATGGTAGGTCGGTCGGTTCAGTCATCTCATTCAGTCAGGCGGGTCTGTATAAAGAACGGGTTGCAAAGACACGAAGATCTTTGCGAACGAGAGAACCGTTCGGTCATTCAGAACTGACGACCCAAGTCTTCTAACCTGTTCGTTCGGACCAATCGCTATAAAGAAGGGGAGCACCACAAATGATGGTCCTCTTGTTCGCCTCGTCGCCGCACGAGAAGAAATGAAAATAGTGGGCCCACTTTACTCAGGACAGAAGTCCGGTTTATCCAATCGCCACTATTTATAATGATAATCGAGGATTATTAAATTAAATAAAAAAAACAATTATAGAAGATATTTTTTTTAAATTAAAAGATTAATACATTTGTGAAGAAATCCTATTGGAACTATAGAATCATAAAAATATTCTATAGTTTTGTTTTTATAGATAACTCCTGTGGATACCACACATAAAAAGGACAAGTTGCATTCTTTGAGGTCAACAAAGTAACCACTTTTATCAGGTAGCACCACGGAGGATCCGTGGGTAGCACCATCAAATAACCCGATTAATAACCTAGAATGTTTTGAAAACGTACAGAAGTTTTTGTGCAAACCCCGGATCGAATCAAAATAGCACCCATGTTTTAATTGTATCATAATTAGTATATCCCACCCCACCTCTGGGCTAGTTACTGATACCGGCCCAAAATACCACATTGGAATTAGGTGCCATTACTATGGTTTCCTTTTTATTTCAAGACAGCATTAAACTCGCGCTTCGACCATCTTTAAGACAATGCCATGGTACCAACCTAGGCAGGACCTACAGTAAGTTATACGTGCAATCCGAACCACGGCGAGCCTAAGCAATTGAAAACGGTCACTCATTCAGAACTTAACCGCGCCAGAGTTGCTTTACCTCGATTATCGATCAGCAAGGTGTCATGCCGCTCGGTTATTTAGGCGGATTTACTCATATGTATCTTGACAAGGCCGAAATAATTTAGAAATAATTGTATGCTTAATATGGACTCCGTCAAATTGATGGTATTGATTCATTGATGCTTATGGATATCATACACTTAATTTATTTAAATTCGCATTTTTTGGTCGGTTAAATTTCCGGCTGATACAAACAACTCTTCAAAAATCTTAAATACAATGTTATGTTTACGTAACGTTTACTTTTAATTTATGTAAACAAATGTCATCTTTGAGTCGATTACGGTTCGTTTTTATACGATGAAATTTACCTTCCAATTGCCTTTCAGGCATCCGGCATTTCTGGACACGATGCATGCGAAGATGATGAAGTGACAACGAAAAAACCAATTGATTCAAACTCCATGGTAACTCAGCTAACGAAGATCATCGAGAAACTGGAAGAAAACCAAGCTATCTTGAACTGCTTGGAGAACGATTTAGTGAACCGTATTGATGAAAATATCAAAATGGAAGAAACACATGGCGGCTACGAACCAAATGTTATTGCGATTCGAGAAAATAACAAAACATCAGACGGATCTAAACAAACAGTGCAATCTGACCTATTTGCAGGATTGCAACGATTCAGGCGGATCTTGGTGAATTCGTTCGGTAACACGAAAAAGGATGCTGAATACTTCAAACAGTACAATGTCCTTCAGAATTCAGTTCGCAATGAGGGGGAATGGAATGCTCCACCAAAAAAGACTGTGACGCATAGCTCAAACCCTTGATACGTATCCGAATAAAATTGTTACTCTATACATTGAATATGAGATTTTTTCCTGTTTAGCAGTTCAGGTCGCCCAACCCGGCGGGCCTAACTCATTCGCGGGCACGGTACAAAACCGTGCTGTTGCGCTCTGGGACCTTCTCTGTTTCAAAGAAAAAGACAGGCTCCGTGATGAGGAAGATGCAATATGTTCACATAAAAGACAATGTGCATAGTGTATATTTGGTAAGATTTACGAAAATTTTAATTTCAAAACGACTTATAGCTAAAAGTAAACCACGACCGCTGTAGTCAAAAATCTAACAAAAACCAAATAGATTATAAATCTTGATTAAATAAGCTATGTATGATGACTAATCTTTTTAAGATGTCATTGCGTAATCCACCTCCAAAGTTATTGTATAAAACGCGCGAAAAATTCGAACTTTCGGACCGTATAACTTAGAAACTAAACACAATTTTACAATGCCAATGGTCATCAGACATCTAGTTCGATCAAATAAAGCTTTGATCTTTAACAAGAAATAGGTACGGGCGTGATCTTCTTTCCCCTTTTGTATGGGGAGATGAGCGGGATGGACCCCCTTAAAATATGTAATCCTTCACACTCCAATCGACCGTAATGGTCATATTTATGAACACTTTTATTGTGTTTAGTTTCAAACTGCAAAAAAACATCCCCGAAATGTTATATTGGGGGATTTAACTTCGTTTTGTACATTCGGTGCTGATAAATATTGAAATATAAATTACGAAAATATGTATGTTAAAGTTCGTTTGGTGATAATATTTTTTTGTATTGAAAATGTGCAGCCGTAAATACTTTTTTTTATTAATCTGCTCATGCAGATACCTGCTCGACAACGGGCTGAATAACCAGCCCGAAACGTCGAAGACAGTCTCCTCCTGCCGCATGAAAAAACGCGGTAATCTAAATATAAGGAAGATAAGAAATAATAAAATCATAAAAAATAAATGAATATACAAAAAACGCATACAAAAAACGCATACAAAAAACGTTATTTTTTTTTATCTTACACTATGGTACGGAACCCTTCGTGTGCGAGACCAACTCGCACTTGGCCGGTTTTTTTATGTAACCGGGAGTAACTGTTATATAAGCCAAACACACCATATCGGTTCTAGGTGCCATGCCAGACCCTTCCTAAATTGCACGGCTGTATTGAACTGATGGAAAACATTGACAATTGTATGGTCGGGATTATCTCTAACACTTAGTAAGTAAGGAAGGGGACATACAGTTGTACGTGGAATCCAAACCACGACCAATGCATCCCATAGTCTTCTCTTACGACATGGAGATTTGGAAATGAAGGTCAAACAGGAGAAAACCGCGCAACGCCCTTTCTCTACCCCTAACCTTTGAAAGTTCCAACATTGGACCTCAAAATAAAGTTTTCAGAAAATCCTTCGTAAGGTTGAACCGCCTACTCACTCAGTGTCCCATATCTCACGTTGACTACCTTCCACACTACCGCGAGAACGAACCTCTAAATATTTACCACTTGAACCTCTTTCGAGCCATCTCTTTTACTCTTACCAGCAGCCCCTACATTTGCGATGTTACTAGCGCCATTTCCAGCGATACAGTCGCTCGAATTACATAACTTCCCACGCATCGAGGCCGAATTGATTTTTGCGCCACCCCATTCATTGGCCCTCGCTGCGCATGCCCGAGCGACACACACATGCGCGTTGGACATCATCCCAACACCCACGATTCACCTCCACCCTGACACACGGTGAACGGTCTGCGGGGGAATTCAGACCATAAGCGGAAGGATTTAGACGCATTTGTGCAATAGGCTAGTTTCCTGGAGTATTTTTAGATAGACCACTCGCATTAACACCAATACCTCTTCAGATACCGATTGAGAACTCCAGAGAGGAAAGATTTTAGTTTTTTCCTAATTTATATTGAAGTATCTCTCGAAAGTCCTCGCCGGGTCGTTACTTCGCGGCTGTGCGTGGTTGCTCGTGACATATTCCGATCTTCGGGCCGCCCTGATAGCTTATTGCGGTGAAAAGTGGCTTTTCTAAAAATATTCCCGATTCAGGATATCCCGGAGTTCATTCATAAAATCACCGACGTGCTCAGTTTATCTTTAGCCTTCGAGAAGGCAGCATCCACATTCCGTGACCAGCTTTATTAATTCTACTTCGGTGGAAGAAGTAGCACCTTCAATCGATACCAGCCGCTGACGTGCCCGATATTGAGAAGAGGTCGTTTCGCTTGGAGGAAATATGTAAGTATGCGTATATCGTTTACACGTATACAATGGTTATCTGAACTTCGCAATTCTTAGCAGTTCGTTGTTGTTGAATGATTGGGCGATCAAATGTATTGTTTTCTGAATTTATTCATTTATCTACAGAAAGCTGCGGGTTAACATATATTAAAACCACGCGAGAGCATACATTGAAATAGATAAGAACTGTGCACATTATGTGTTTTGTTCATCCGGATGTATTGATTTGCAAAAAAAATGCCATAGTATTGAAGTAACCCGACCTTTGTCTTGTAACTATATTGCTAAGAATTTTGGTCGGAATCTAAATTGTAATGTCGTAAAAGTAAAAAAAACTTTACTGAAGTAGAATTACTCTTTCCACCGTCGCTGGAAGTACCTGATATTTACGAAACACTTCACCGATCAAATAAATTCACAAAAGAAGTGACGGTACTAAGGGTTGTAATGATGAACCATTTTTTAACTGAATAACACCACGTCAAATCCAGAAGAAGCTTTTCTTGTAGCACGGCTATATTGAACTGGATTCATTTTTGCTTCGATCATCTTACATTCAATGCGACGGCATAATCCCAGGCGGACTAAATCCTTACCAAGAGCAACAAGTTAGGACATTTATGGGTTCCAAGCATGAAGTGACTTGCTTTGTCAACGATATTAATTGTGAGACTTAGGGCCGAGTGCACGAAAGAACAAAAAATCAAAATCAACGTCAAAGTATGATCAAACACGTCACTTTGTGTGGACAGTATGGAAGGAACTCTATGCGGTTCACTATAAGTGACGTGTTTGAACATTGATTAACTCAGCCGTTTCTTCGTGCAACCGGGGCTTAGCCTGGTTTTCACCAAGTGCTGATTTATTTTAATCAACACTCAAAGGGCCTTTATTACTTAAGTGCTGATTATCTTGTATAGGAAAGGCCCTCATGTGGCGATTGAGCTAATCACATAACCATATCATAATAACCTAAAACAGTAGGCGAAAAAGGACCTTACTATTCTTATATATCTGATGAGACAGAAGCAGGAGACCGCAGGAGTTACCCCTAGGCTATAGGCCCTCAAAAATGAGAATGTCAATGGCAGGGCAACCGAGGGAGGTCTGGCGCCAAGCGGGGAGGGCGAGGGTCCCGTGGGAGGTCCCAAGACGCCGCAGCAGCAAGCGGCCCAGCGAAGGCTCCAGCAGACCCAGGCGCAAGTCGACGAGGTCTTGACTCCCATTCTGTACCTCGAGTTAATGTTTTTATTTTAAGCAAAGGCAAGGCATATTGCACGCTCACAGTAAAATAAAGCACTCCCTATGAAATGTTTCAAGAATCCCAAGAAGAATAACAAAGTCGCGTAATCCAATCGATGATATATAGGTTAAATCTAAGATCAGTCTAACAGGAGGCACTGTAATAATTTAACCATCTAAAATAATCATGTCAAAAAGAATTGATTTTTATTTCAACTTATTGATATTTTATGTACATAAGTGATCTCGATTATTAAAGTATCCTTATTTTCGCTGACACTAGCTAGATACGAATAAGCCGTTCTTATTACTACTGCCAGCCCATCCTCTTCCGTCTCACCAACTTTCATGAGCACCGCTAATGTCACAGTAATGGCCACAGCAGTAGCTCAACTCAGGCGTTTTTTGAGAAAAATACCCTTCCCTCCGTCGAGTGTCGGGGTTTTTTTTTTTTTTTTTTATGCGACCTGACATGGATGGCTAATACCACACAACTACCGTTATGATATTAGCCCAATACACCACATTCCCGAAGGAATTAGGTGCCATGCCAGGACCTTCCCTTTATGAGCACGGCTGTTGTTACTTAAATCTTGGCGGAGCTATGCTGGTTCTGTTATTTCAATCGAGCCCATACAACCGAAATGTGCCTGAACAGGTGAACGAAATGGGGACTTTGTATGGAGTTGAGCTACTGGATGTAAACCTATATATATTCTGTCTGTTGATATCAAGAATTCGTTTTTAAGGTGGCCCATCCCGCTCATCTCCCCATACAAAAGGGGAAAGAAGATCACGCCCATATTTCTTGTCAGAGATCCAAAATTTTGCTCAAAATAGCTTTATTTGATCGAACTAGATGTCTGATGACCATTGCATTGTAAAATTGTGTTTGGTTTCTAAGTTATAAGGTCCGAAAGTTCGCATTTTTCGCGCGTTTTATACAATAACTTTGGAGATGGATTACGCAATGATAAAGTAAGAACATCTTAAAAAGATTAGTCTACAGACATAGCTTATTTAATCAAGATGTATAATCTATTTGGTTTTTGTTCCATTTTTTACTACAGCGGTCGTGGTTTACTTTTACCTATAAGACGTTTTAAAATTAAAATTTTTGTAAATCTTACCAAATCATACACTATGCACATCGTCTTTTTTGTGGACATGTTGCATCTTCCTCATCACGGAGCCTGTCTTATTCTTTGAAACAGGGTCCCAGAGCGCAACAGCACGGGTTTGTACCGTGCCCGCGAATGAGTTAGGGCCGCTGGGTTGGGCCACCTTAAGGAAACCAATTAGTTTTGTACGTAAAATACAGACCAATGGCAAGTTTCGTTCGTTCGGCAACGCTCGTAGCCTAGTGGCGCGGGGACTGGCCTAGCGTACCAGAGGCCTAGGTTCAATACCGACATGCACCACTATCTTTCTCTTTCCGAGTTCGATGAGTGCATTTCGTCACGAATGCGAGCTGCTCCATGGTTCGGAATCCATGTAAAACTGTAGGTCCCCTTCCCCTTCTAGGTGGTAGGGTTTAAGCCCGCCCGGGTTGGTACCATCCCATTGGATGTAAAGATGGTCAAAGCGGCATTGAGAAATTGTCCGTGTTTTCCATCCAGTTCAATGCTCATGAAGGGAAGGTCCTGGCATGGCACCTAATTCCTTCGGGAATGTGGCGTATTGGGCTAATATCATAACGGCAGTAGTGTGGTATTAGCCATCCATGTCAGGTCGCATAAAAAAAAAGAGTATTGTATGAATTTACCTCAAGAGAAAGTAGGTACCCCATGTCACACAATGTCTGCTGCTGGATTTTTACATTTCTTTCTGCGTATTGTATTATCTTCTTGTCTACTGCAGACTATCAAATTTACCCAATTTTCAAATAATTATTTTCAATGCTTAATACAATTTCACACCTCAGGTGGTGGATATCATGAAGACCAACGTGGAGAAAGTGCTGGAACGAGATCAGAAGCTATCCGAGCTAGACGACAGAGCAGGTGCGTCTTTTTTTTTATTTAAGAAAACATCTTTATGTGTTCGCCCATAAACAGCCAAAAATTAAGGTTGCCATACCAACCTAGTTAAAATTAAATCGATATAATAAAATTACTTCATTGATAAAAAAATTGAGGCATAAAATACAGATAATCATTTTGTATGCAATATGTTATATAGATTGGCCCATAAACATGCATTTTTTTTATGTGACTGGACATGGATGGCTAATACCACAAGTTCTGTCATGGTATTAGCCCAACACACCACATGGGAACTAGGTGCCATGCCAGGACCTTCCTTATATTGCACGGCTACATTGAACTGGATGGAAAACACGGACAATTTTCATTGCCGCTTCGACCATCGTTCATCCAATGCGATGGTACCAACCCGGGCGGGATAAACCCTACCACCTAGTAAGTAAGGAAGGGGACCTACAGCTTAACGTGGAATCCGAACCACGGCCAGCCTCTCTCAACGGTCGAATGGTCACCCATCCAAGACCAGACCGGACCCAGCGTTGCTTAACTTCGGAGAGCGATCGCCGAAGTGTCGCGCCACTGGGCCACCGAGGCTGACAAAATGCATACACCCTGATCCCTAAAGCCCGTAGACTATACTATAGGGAGCAGTGGGTATTCCTGTTAATTTAATTTAAGCGGGTAGGGCATTTATGGTACTGTCACCTACATATTTAAAGAAAAAAACTTTTAAAAAAATTACATTTTAAGCTGTTTATCTATTAATATAGATAGTTTATGTTATCAATATTGGTGTACCTATTCATGGTGAAATATATGAGGGTGCGAGTATGTAGGTGTATGTGACGAAGTTAAGGAATCATTTAAATTTCCACTACATTCGATTTTTTGTTTATAACATAGGGCATCAATATATGTGTCTACACGTTTTTGTATGTTTGGACTCAGAAGTATTTTTTGGGTTCCGTACCCAAAGGGTGCCAACGGAACCCTATTACAAAGCCTCCGCTGTCCGTCCGTCAGTCCGTCCGTCCAACCGTCCGCCTGTTCATCCGTCTGTCACAGGGCTAAATCTCATTAACCGTAATAGGTAGGCAGCTGAATTTTCCACAGAGTGTGTATTTTGCCCTCCTTATTAAAAAGACGGTAACTACATATGGGCCTCATATGTAGTTACCGCCTTTTTAATAAGGAGGGCAGTATTTGTTTTGCCGCTATAACAACAAATAGGTAAAATAAAAATCCCGTACAAAATCGCGATTTTTTGCGTTAAATCTTGTACGGAACCCTTCGTGTGCGAGTGCGACTCGCACTTGGCCGGTTTTGTTATGGAACCTGACATGAATGCCTTATACCACGCAACTACCGTTTTGATATTAGTCAAATACACCACATTCCCAAAGGAATTAGGTGCCATCCAAAGAATCTATGTAACACTGTAGGTAGGGTTTAAGCCCGGGTTGGTACCATCGCACTGGATGAAAATATGGTCGAAGCGGCAATGAAAAATTATCCGTTTTTTCCATTCAGTTCAATCTAACCGGACTCAAAAAGAAAAGGTCCTGGAATGGCAACTAATCCCTTTACGAATGCGGTTTTTTACGATAGTGTCATGACGGTGGATGAATTATTGATTTTATATAGTTTTTTCTACTACTACTCTTCTTCTTACTTACGTTCACAGTCTTTATCAAGAGTTGATAGCTATCTTCAGTATATTTGAAAAACGTGTCAAATAAAATTCAAAGGACATTTTGTTGTTTTCAGATGCTCTACAGCAAGGGGCCTCCCAGTTCGAACAACAAGCTGGCAAGCTCAAGAGCAAATTCTGGCTTCAGAACTTGAAGGTGATGTCATAACCTCTTACCCAAGCTAATCATTCTTCACACTGGCACGGTGATAGGACTAAATTCTAAAATCAGTCAGAACTTCAAAGTAATTTCAATCACGGAACTTTACTCAACCTTACACTGCTTAACCTCACGCTGTGTTATATGTGCAAGTTCTGGCATAAGTCGGAAAGCAATATCAATCAACAGAAACTTACTCAACCTAATCTTATTGAACCTGACACTGTGTTAGGAGTGCAAGTTCTGGCATCAGTTGGTTCTTGAACGTAACATCAATCAACGGAGCCTCACTCAATCTAATTTTACTTCACCTGACACTTCAACATGGCATCAATCGGAACTTGAAAGTAATATCAATCAACTGAACCTCACTCAATCTAATCGTACTAAACCTGACACTGTGCTAGGAGCGCAAGTTCTGGCCTCAGTTGGAACTTTAAAGTCATATCAATCAACTGAACTTTACTTAGCCTTACACTGTATTAGAAGTGCAAGTTCTGGCATCAGTTGGATCTTGAACGTAACATCAAGCAACAGAGCCTTACTCTACCTAATCTTACGAAACCTGACACTGTGTTAGGTTTGCAAATTCTGACATCAGTTAGAGCTTGAAAGTAATATAAATCAATGGAACCCTAATTAAAATATTAATTCTATTTTGTTACAGATGATGATAATCGCGGCTGTCATTGGCATTATCATACTGGCACTAATAATCGGTGAGTAAAGAAAAAATAGTAACAGATAAATACAAATGAATATTTGTAATCCCCTAAACCACTTTACGGAGTGGGCGGACTAACTTTAATACGGGTTTATCGACGGAATAAGTAGCACTTTTGTATGGTTAGTCCGGTGCTAGTCCACGTACTAAAATTTTGCAGTTCACTCTAAACGACTGTTAGTATCTTACACAGCACTATAACTACAACATATACTTTACTATTACATTATTAATATGCTAATAGCATATATAAACTAATATATAATAATAGTTTAACTATAGTTAAAAAGTTCATAAGCGAGAACTGAAATAGCCAGAATACTTAGTGAGAGTCATTCCCACACCCGAAAACATATGTAAAAATCCCTCTCGTTTAGGTAGATAAGTATTTTCACTCGCGATATTCCAATGCATTTAATTCCCATTCTGGTTTTATTATGTGAAATGACAGACGCTGTTGTAAAGTCAGAACAAATCAAGTGTCATTATTATACTGATTAATTTTATTTATTATCAATTACGGAAATTTAAAAATCAACACATTTAGGTAACAGAATGATCTAACATTACCAATTCTAAATCATTTAGCAATGCAATACTAGTTGGTTTGCTACCCTCTCACAATTTGAATATTCATAAATTTCGCGACAATGTACATGATAAATCATATTAAAATCGTAGAAATTGAAGATAAGGCTCTCCCGCATATTTTTCACTTTTAGTGAGAAAGTAAATCAGAGTCCCTTGACGTATCCAGTTTCATCTGTCTACAATAACCAATTTACAGTGTCTTAACTTATTGCAACTTTTGTCGCAATCCTGAATAGACATTTTAATTCATAGTCTGCACATATTTGCTTAAGCGTTTTAGCACACATACAGTACAAAGATGCGATACAAAACAAAATATTGTATGTAGATTAGAGAAATATAGTGCTGTACTCAATAAGGCTTTGGCCGATTCCAAAGCTCCGATAAATCGATATTTTGTTGCCACGATTGTGATCAAGTAAGCATTTTAGATTATATCTTTAAAATGAATCTCAATAATTGAAAGTAAAGGCTAATTTAAATTTAAAGCTTCACGTTTCATTTGCTTGAATTCAATTCAGTATTATCTCTATTTCCATGCATATTTTTCGCTGATCACTTTAATTTGAAGTCCCAAATTTACATAAAAAAAGACCGGTAAACCTTCGATATCCCTCTTAAATTCAGTTAGGTAGTGAACGCTTTAAAATAAGTTGAACATCTCCATGTGGTCCCGTTTAGACGGCGTTTATTGATACTTGCTTCCAGACTGGGGCTCTTTGTGACCATGTTACAATTTGGTAAAAAAGAATATATATTCAGTCATCTGGATGTAGTTAGTATAAATGTCCATAATTGATTTCCAATGAGCCATGGCCACAACAGCAAGGGAAAATCGCATCTTTATACAGCTTTATTTAATAACACGTTAAGTCGCAGTTTTAGGACCAATTGTATGAGTATTTAATATGTTTGTACTTGTATAAACCACATTGGCATTAAGTAGTGTGCACAGATTACCAAAAAATTTGTTTGAATTGTTTGCAGCCAACGCTGTGTGAGACCATTTTGATGGCGAGTTTTATTTTATGAAAGTAACTTTATCGATTTGTCTGACTAAAATTACGGTGAGTTCAAAACTAGGTGCTGAATGTTCGCTTTCGATGTAAACTTCTCTGTTCTTATAACTGTCTACATAACCACACTGACAGTAATCAGTGCATATATATTGTTATTACTTATGTGTAAGCACTTTACCGTATATCGACTTATCTATATATCAACCTATCAAAGGTGTGTTTCATAATGTTTTTCTATTGTATATCCAGAAATTTAATATCAAAATTAGTTTGATCTGCATTAAATTATAAGGAAACGTATGAGTTCATCTAGGTATATTATTTTGATGTAAGAATTTTAGGTATTCAAAGCATTATGAAACATTCCAAATTTCCTTCATTCCCAGAATGTTTTTCACGACTTTCAAAGACCTATTGAATAATGCAATGAGATGCACCTCTCATGAGACAACTGTGTAGTGATCTTTTCTTCAGTGATTTCCGATATTTATCTTTCCAGCTCGAAGTGGTTATTTTTCTGGCTTAACGCATTTGTGCAAGTCGTTATAACTTTCCAAGTTTAATTTTCTACTTATTTTTAACCATGCAGATAAAGA
Organism: Incurvaria masculella; assembly: GCA_946894095.1. NCBI lineage: Eukaryota > Metazoa > Arthropoda > Insecta > Lepidoptera > Incurvariidae > Incurvaria > Incurvaria masculella. Next base: position 863,735 of record OX335641.1, read on the forward strand.
AAACGGGTTTTTAATTGGTTATTTGAAATGTGCTTTCATCGTGCTTTAGCTGTGTATTCACGCTCCGATACCACGGTGGCTTAAAATTTCTCCCCGTTTTTGAAATTGTGAACCGTCTTAATAATAAAACCGAGAATCCAATATTTTTGAGCGGCTCGTAGCCTAGTGGCGCGGGGACTGGCCTAGCGTAACAGAGGCCTGGCTTCGATTCCGACTTGCACCACTGTCTTTCTCTTTCCGAGTTCGACAAGTGCATTTCGTCACGAATGCGAGCTGCTCCATGGTTCGGTATCCATGTAAAACTGTAGGTCCCCTTTCCCCTACTAGTTGTAGGGTTTAAGCCCGCCCAGGTTGGTACCATCGCATTGGATGAAAAGGTGGTCGAAACGGCAATGAAAAATTGTCCGTGTTTTCCACCCAGTTCAATGTAGCCGTGCTCATAAAGGGAAGGTGTATTGGGCTAATATCATAACGGTAGTTGTGTGGTATTAGCCATCCATGTCAGGTCGCAAAAAAAAATTAAAAAAATATATTTCGATTCATGTTAAGAAATTATTAGAGTTACTTAAAAATGATATTTTTAAGACCCGTTCATTTCAGTTTTATTATTTTTTCTCAAAAGGGGTAATCTAATACATATTTGTATGTTATGATGAACAACTGCATTATTCATAACCCCCTTGTGTAGATGTAATAATGAATTTCCTGTGAGCTATTGCATCTGTATCTATATTAAAAAGCCGTTTGTTCATTGTGTGTTTGTTGTCTTTCAGAAGTCCCTCCACAGACAAATTAATATTCATAATAATATTTTGAGCGCATAACATCTGCACCTCAATAATTACTTTTTTATTACGACTTTACGTCGCTTAATATATTTACACTGAATCCTATGAATTTATTATTGAGGAGTAAGGAATTACCGAAATATGGTTTTTATTTGCCGAAACTATATTTAACTTGTACTTAGAATAAGAATTAATCGATGTATTTTTTTATTTTAGGTCTATAAACGCAAACTCAATAGAAGGATCCCACTAAGGTGAGTATACAGGCGTGTTTAGTGATTTTATTTTATCGATTGTAACCAAATTATTAAAAGCATCACACAATTTACATCAGGAAAAAATTGTTCTGCTATATTTAATTTTCAAATAATTAATTTGTTTTATTTAAATTTAATAAACCTATTAAAGAAGGAAAAATAATTTAAGTTAAAAAAATCATTTCTTTTTTCAGCTGAAATGTCATCATCCGAATGCAGCTGATTTTATGGAAGTTCTTTTTCATATGTGAATTATTCTCAAATATGTAGAAAACTGACCTATTTAGGTATTATTGTATTTTATACAAACATATGGGTGTCCTATCTAAATGGTCCTTAGCATATTGTATCATTGATACATGATTTAGCATCTACAAACAACAATATAATAGAAATTGTATTGTATTGTATATGTATTATATTTCTATCTAATAACGTATATACACTTTCAATACTAACTGCTCAGTTGGAAATATGTAGATTGACTTCCCTTTTAAAAATTTTTTTAACATTTAAAATCGTCTCTGAAATTTCGAACTTTTCTAATCATTTTCTATCTTTTTTTGTTTGCTACTACAGTTTATATAAGTTGACTGTTATTCATTAAGATTATGTGATGTAAAAATAATATTTTTTACAAAGTTTCCACCCACTTTATAGCTAAAATTATAGTTACCATTCTATCAATGAATCTTACCATATCCAAAGCAGAGAAACATCGTGTTCAAATGATCTTAATCCTAGAAAAGAGTAAATTTATTTTTCATGTGGATGGAGGACCAATCATTGGTATAATTTTATCCAATAAAACTAAATAATTTTATACTATGATATCAGAGATGTATTAGTGATGTTTCTGTATGCTTGCATTTCTGGTTAGCAATTTTAGTTAATAATAATATACATACATCTTCTGAGTTAATATAATGGTTAATGTTATGTAGGTACAGCAAGACAATTGATTCAAATATTTGGCACTTGTCTGCAACACTGTTTTTTATCATTGCTGAAACCTATCCGTGAAACTATTTTCATAGAATTCCTTACAATTTTACAATAGTTACACACATATATATAATTAATACAACAAGTGTTTCAGATTTGGTATTGATCTACTAAGACATACATCACTGTATTTTTAAAAAGTGTATAAATTCAATTTGAAAAAATATACTAATGTTGAATAGGCTTTTTGTAAGCTTTCAATTTTAGACAATCTAAATTTATTTTTGTAGACACAACATTTGTACTTTGACAACGCAGTATTTTCTATAAAAACTACTGTTTGTTTACTGTTGCCCCTTTTGTATTTGCCAAATGTAAACACTGTCTATTTTCGAGGCAAACTTTGAAATATAAATACATCGCAGGATCATGCTGTAGTTCTTTTTCTATAAAACCAGGAGTTTTTATTAAAGATATAAAGTACATACTTAGGACAAGTTTTCATCCGAAATATTTCTATTTATAAATACTATTATTGCCTTAATTTACTGCATACTTATAGCTAAAATTATTTACCTTTATAAACAGATGAACTTGTCGGTTGAAGAATAGTCTGATTTTTTAAAATACATGTCTTCAACCTTTAGTATTCTAATGGAAAGGCATCCTTTAGAGGCATAGCAATATTTTTGTGAAAGAAAGGACATAGCATGGTTTGACTTACCGCTACGCGGATTCAAGACTACAGCGTATAATTTAAAGAAGCAAGCACGAAAACCTCATGCAATTATAACGACACTAAAAAATATATTTACCGACTACAAAAATATATTGGCTTTCCCCATCGAACAATCTTCTTGGCAACTGACAAATTGCAGTCGTCGTGTTTGCTAGACATACTTTTATAGACATTAGGCCACACTTAGGTAGTTTTACAATGTTATAGAATATATCTGAATGTTTGATTAATTTACATTCTTGGATCGAAATTTATAGAAATTTGTTATGTATAGGATTGTGAAAATAAAAATAGTGTAACTTACATACATAACTAGCAATTAGCGATTTTTTCTATTTAAAATTTAGAAATGCGTGTAAATACCAATGTTTTTTTCTATTTGTCTCATTTAAAAGCTTTATAGATATTCTGATCTAACGGTTAAGTTAAAGTAAACATATAGTTAAAATATTTATGGTCATTTAATTTGTTATTTGGCTTTTACTATTTAATGGTGCACGTAATGACTGCTGGAACTTTATAATTTATGCTGACAACTATTTAGATTTGGGTGCAATAGTATATAAAAAACATGGATCCCTACTTATATAAATAAGGCAACTGTTTGCATAAAAAAGAGATGATGTACGAAATTTTAAAACATATTCGTGAATCCTTTGAGATATTCGTACATAAAAAAAATACTAGCTAATTTGTAATACTCTATAAACATTGTGGAATTCAAATCAAGTATGTAACTGTCTTTTCTGATATATTATTTAAAAATATTCTTACTGTTCCCATACGTTAGAATCCAATGTCTGAAAAAAACAAGTTATAAAATCTAATAATAGTTAGCCACGACCTCAAAAATATAAAACTGGATTGAACTGTAAAATTTACAACAAAGACGAATAAAGACATTTTAAGCCCATCCGAAAATAATAAGACTACGTGATTAGGTTGCATTATTATGTTTTTTTTTCTACTAAGTACATACCTTCTACATTTTCCAACAGAAATATTTGCACTTTAACATTAATAGAGTGAGTTCATTGAAGAAATCACTGGAAGGAATAGTTATTTCATTACACCGTAGAATTGTTTATACACACGTAAATTTCTCCGTTTCTCTGGAGAAGACGGAGTTGAGGCAGGTACTAACATAGTATTTTCATAACATTATAATGAATGAAAAAGTACATGAACTGTAGAATTGCTTACAGTATCTTACAACTGAGATTTATGGGAATTTCCATAGATTTAAAATATGTGTTAATCCTGAAGGAAATCAGATAAACACTGATATAAATATTGTAGCTCAAAAAGGAAAAACCCCCTTGATGAGACTTTCTTTTCCGTTCTTGATACTCGCAGAAAAGGCGTTGTTTTTGTAACCCCCCATTTTTATTCCAAAAAACTCGTATTCCATTAAAATATTCATTTATTTTCGTTAAACAAAAATAACAAACTCTCTAAGGTAACTTCAAATCAAATATGGATGGACTTTTGAGGCCCCTTGTCCTGTGTAATAATTTTTGAATTAGTATAACAAACTGTTCGATGCATAATCTAAGAAAAAATCCACGAATTTTGAGATAAGGTATATTTGAGACATAAATTGACACCAAATGTTTTGCCACCTTACAATGAGGCGGTATGAATTCAGTTTAAAATAAATAGCAACACAACAAATGAAGTAAAATTAATTTATTTACCTTTCATATACTTATATTATATGTTCAACCTTCATCAACCGTTTAATATACATATTTAAATTATGAATAGGTCCATTTTAAGTATCTATGTAATAAAATAAGTGTTAAAAATACCGAATCCATTAATATGTTCAAATTAATGCCTACCTATTTCATAGTAGTATCGAACAAAAGTTGAATATCCTTGATCGGATGATTCTAATTAAATTTGAGAGAATTTACCATGTAAGTTTAATCTTTGTTACCTATTTTATTGATAACGGTACTGATAATATGATATCATTTATAAACAATACAATAAATATTCAAATGTATACTGTGTAATAAATGCATAGAAGTTCACTGTTACCGATTCCATTGTAACTCAAAAGGATGTAAGCTAAAAGTATTTAGATGACAGTAACGAAAAACTTATAAAATTATCTAGGTGTACCTATCTAACGACTGCTTCGAGGAAATAAAGCAAGTTTGATTAATTATTTATGCTTGTATTTATTTGTTTTAATACCTGACATCACATTCTGAGCCCGTACTCCCGTATTCTGTGGTTTTACTTCTACAAGCTGTCAGAGTCAAACTCGGACTTCCGATTTGTATGAAAACGCGGATTTGGCGTTAATGGCAACGTCGACGTATTTACGGCAACGATGAGTAAGGTTTTCAAATCAAACTCGGACTCGCAAATGTTAGTTTGATTAACGCCCAGTCGATCGGTTTGCCGTAAACGCCAATTTAGGTGACAACTGGGACTACAGGCTCCGTTATCTCTAAATTCGCGCCCCTTTCTCGAGTGTAGGTATGTCAGTTTTATAATCGTCAATAGTCATGTCTTCTGGCTCGACGAAAAAAGGCGTCGAGTACGAGATTATAACTCGGAAGCCATTCGAATCGAAAATTGAAGAACGAGAAAATTGGATTTTACAATCCAAGGCTATGATTATTAACAACCTAAATGATAAATATGACTAATCCGAACTGCCTAAGGATAGCGAATAAACTAAAAGCAATATGCTAAAAAGCAAAGCTATAACACACAATATAACGAGAGTCCTGGCTTAGCAACTAGTTCCTATGTTGGGTGTTGGGCTAATATCATGATATGAGGTGTGGTTTAAGCTACATATTCAGTTACAATGAAAACCGAACCTAACCGAACTCACAGACATGTCCTCACATAAGAAGTGCTCGAAGCTGCGCGGGCTTTCGAACAGACGCTTCGAAAACATAAACACACATCAAAGACTACAGCATATCTACTCACGACAGCGAAAGCGAGAATTTCTCGTGTTCGCTTCTGATTAAATCTATGTAGAAAAAATATGCCTACGTTTTTTTCTACTAGTTCGCCAGAAGCGAAGGCGAGAATTTCTCGTGTTACCTTTCATGCGTAGACTCCCAGTTTGTACTTTGGGTAAAATACCTTGGAGTGCATTTTACCGACCAATGCAATTGAAAACCGGCCAAGTGCGAGTCAGATTCGCACACGTAGGGTTCCGTACCATCGTACAAGTTTTGACACAAAACATTTTAATCTTTATTATTTTGAATTTTTACCTATTTGATGTTATAGCGAAAAAATAAATACACACTCTGTGAAAATTTCAGCTGACTACCTATTACGGTTCTTGAGATAAAGCCCTGTGACAGACGGACGGACGAATGGACGGTCAGACGGACGGACAGAGGAGGCTTAGTAATAGGGTTCCATTGGTACCCTTTGGCTACGGAACCCTAATAAAGGAGCTAGGGGATTGATGCTGATCTTGGGACTACAGAGTGAATAGTTTCATTCCCTGCTTGTTTTGCGCTGGATAGGAGACGGAGGGGAGTTGTTACACAGCTCCAAAGAGCATTCTTCATGGTAGAGACGATAGAGCTCAGAGAGGAAATGTATAGACTTTTAGATAAATGTATAGGAAATTTATAGATTTATAGCGGCTCGTAGCCTAGTGGCGCGGAGACTGGCCTAGCGTACCAGAGACCGGGGTTCAATACGAGCTGCTCCATGGTTCGGAATCCATGTAAAACTGTAGTTCCCCTTCCCCTACTAGTTGGTAGGGTTTATGCCCGCCCGGGTTGGTACCATCGCATTGGATGAAAATATGGTCGAAGCGGCAATGAAAAATTGTCCGTGTTTTCCATCCAGTTCAATGTAGCCGTGGTCATAAAGGGAAGGTCCTGGCATGGCACCAAATTCCTTCGGGAATGAGGTGTATTGGGCTAATATCATAACGGTAGTGGTGTGGTATTAGCCATCCATGTCAGGTCGCATAAAAAAAAAAGACTATCCAACTCCAAAGGGATGTGGGGGACATCCCTTCCGAGTTGGAAAGTCTATAAATTCTAGGGCAGCAATCGACGAAATGCCCGGATTTATTGAGTGCAAGGAGCCTAGCAGGTAGTTAGTTGAACCGCCCTACAGATGCAAATAGTAATATGCTTCAAACATGGTGTGAAAAAGCACCTGACCGGCCGGCATGCTTTTCGTAGCCCCTGTGAAAGTCCGAAAGCCCATGGGCGTCGTCGGGCGCCTACCACCTAGTAGGGGAAGGGGACCCACAGTTTTACATGGGTTCCGAACCATGGAGCAGCTCGCATTCGTAAATAAATTGGTTCGTAGCCTTGTGGCTCGGGGACTTGTCTAGCACCAGCGTATACTCGGCGTCACAACTAGCCAAAGGATGATCTGAAGAACTTTGGCTGATGATCAATGCGCCATGGCCATTCCAATTTACCACAACTTGAGCCGGGCGGTTCGCCCTATGTGGGGTCTTAATTGAGGCGATTCTATATCTACAGGACATTTCTGAATAGGTTACAGAAACCTCAGGAATACCATGTAGGGACCTGCAACTTTACATGAGTTCCACTGAAATGCACTTATCCAACTCAGAAAGAAAAATAAAGTTGTTGTCTGGACGAGGATTTGAACCCAGAGTGGGCAGTCTGAGTTTTCACCGAAATTGGCGTTTACGGCAAACCGATCGACTGGCGTTTTCTCCAAACTCCATACAAGTTTTTACTAGATATTCTGTGGTTTTACTTCTTCAAGCTGTCAAAGTCAAACGCGGACTTCCGATTTGTATGAAAACGCGGAGTGGACGTAAACGGCAACGTCGACGTATTTACGGCAACGTTGAGTAAGCTGTCAAATCAAGCTCGGACTCGCAAATGTTAGTTCGCTTAAGGCTGTTTCGACCCATATAAAGTTGTTTGCACACAGAACGCAAAAATTATTGCACTTTAAGGCACGAATTAATAATAAACGTTTAATATAGTCATATTACTTGCCGCGAAAACAATTTCACGATTTCAGGATTATTGGTTTTGTTACAATTAATTTAAATACGATTTTTATTTAACTGCGCCATCTAACGGTGTAAAACTTCTAATCGGCAATTACAACGAAACCATTAAACCTGAAATTGTGAATATGTTTTCGCTGCAACTACTATGGCTATATTTAATATTTTTGACGAATTCGTGCCTTAAAGTGCAATACTTTTTGCGTTCTGTGTAAAAAAAACATTGTATGGGTCGGAACATCCTTAACGCCCGCTGCGCGCGCTCTTCAATTTCTCCATACAATTGAAAATGCCAGTCGATCGGTTTGCCGTAACGCCAATTTAGGTGACAACTTAGACTACCGGCTCAGACCCCTCGCATGAAAGGCAAGTCAAGTTGTTCACGCCAATATGGCATGGGTGACCTAGGTGGGTAGTTTGCACTTCACAAGCAATCAATCCCATCCGAAGTTTTTCCTATGCCACCCGCTCTCGCCTACTAGCTGTCACGCATGGTGCACGCATGCGCCGCGCCCCGCAATCTTTTCCATCGTGGAGCTCCTCTTAGAGCTCCACGCCCGCAACCCGCCGCGCGCCTGACAACGCAGTGTCTCTTCTCGTCTGGGCGAAGTGCTGCGCCGCCGAATGCCGTCCCGGGACCTGGACGCCTAGGAGCTGGTGCTGCTGGAGGTAGGTGGCTGTTCCTACTCCTCTGGTGGCCCGCTGTGACGTCCCGAGGCTACCGGGCATTTCAATTCCTTCGTCTGTGAAGTGCGACCTGCCTGGGCGCGTACATAATTTTGGTCCAAATCGAGCCAGGATAGTACCTACCTATATAGTTCAAACATTCAGTTTGTCCTATTCAAGCCTGTATTACAGTAGAGGCAAACAAGGGCTATTCTGTATAATTTTGTCTAGATTTATATTGCTTAAATCTACATACATATTTTTTAAACTTACGTATATCCGCTTATATCATACCCGCGCATTTATTTGCACCCTTATATCCTTTTGTAATACCGCATTTACATACATTACATACAAGCAAACATATCTATAAATTACATTCATCCGCTTTCCACGCTTCATTCAACCTATTTTCGCAGAATCGCCTATCGTGGCATCCACGCATAATCGTGGATTCATATTTCTAACACATCTAAATAAATACATTTTGTCACAGTTCAGTTCATTGAGAATTTAAAACCACCCGCATTTATCATTAGCTCGCTTGCTTTCAGCAACGCGCGCGCCATCGTTGGCTCAACCGAGGTGCGTTTACACTTTACAAATTACTTGCACGCAAGTAAAATTTTAACTTTTAATTTGTTACGAATTCCACTATGGAGACCAAGTTAAAGCGATTAGAGGCCAAGAGGGCTGCAGTATTTGCACGCCTTCAAACCCTTTATAGGGCGTCAAAGGGTATGTCTGAAGACAAGGACTTGCAGGAAGACTTTATTGCTTCCTGTGAGACACTGGAAGTAATCCGAGAGGAATACACGCAACTTGTGGATGAAATCAACTTGATAAGTATGGAAATTAATCCGAAATTCATCCCAAATTACGAGTCTTTAACTTCTTTCGAGGATCTATATTCTAGAATCAAGCGTACCAAGTCCAAATTAACGCAAACCGAAGTGAAGACACAGCAATCACTCAGGAAAAAGGGTCCGAAAATTCCGCCTATCGTGATTCCAACATTTTCAGGGGATGATCCTCAAAAATGGCCTGTTTTTTATGAGTGCTTTAAATCCATGATTCACTTAAATCCAGATCTATCTGACACAGATAGAGATCTCGTAAGCAAGTTGGAGGGCAAAGCTGCATCTGTCTGTGCCGGCATTATCCCGACTGGCGCCAATTACAGTATTATATGGGACGCGCTAGTAAGCCGATACCAAGATAAACGCGCACTCGCCAGTGCATATCTAAACAAAATAATGGAAATTAAAAATATTTCCACTCCTAACCCGCAACATCTAAGTATGTTTATTGACACCTTTTCGAGTGCTGTTGCTGCATTAAAGCAGCTCGAATTGACTGACTTGACTGACTTTGTGTTTTTGCATACAGCTCTTAAAAAGATCGATATTGAGACAGCTCGTTCATTCGAAAATAACGTCCGTGGATCGGATGTACCGACTTACGAAAGTTTTGTCAAGTTCATAAACGAGCAAGTTAAGATTTTAGATCGCACATGTAAACCCGCCACCATTTACTCGAGCCCGGGCGCCGTGACGTCACCGATGCGAGCGACGTCGGCCGCCGCCAGCCGAGTGAAGAACGGTGCGTCCACACAGGGACGATACACACTGCTCGCGAACACAAATTCCACTGCGAATGTTTCATGCATAGCGTGTGGTTCTGCTGATCATGAATATTTATATAAATGTTCAACATTTCTTAGCTTCGAGCCTAAGAACAGATACGATTTCATTAAGAAACACACTTGCTGCACAAACTGTTTAAGTAATAAACATAAATATAATATGTGTAAATCCACACATAGCTGCCGACACTGTGGCGCATCGCACCATTCTCTTCTCTGTTTCCGCAACAAGAATGAATCTAATAACAATAATTTTACAAAATATCCGAATAACACAAACCGCCGCGTGCCATGTGTGGACGCGCCTTCTTCAGTTCAATCTGCCTTCGCGGCGCCGCCGGCGGCGGCGGCACCTTCGCCGTCGCTCGCGCAGGTGCAGTCTCCTCCTTCAGTGCCCAGTGCGTTTACAGCAGTTTGTAATGTACAACAACATAAAACTCACGCCACAACTGTGTTACTAGCGACCGCAGAAGTAAACATTCGTGATAGTTTCGGTTCTGATAACAAAGTGCGATGTTTGATTGATAGTGCATCACAAAACCATCTTATGACTGCGGAATGCTGCAATAAGCTAAGTTTACGTATTTTTCCACTTTATGGTTCTACGATAAAAGGTGTTGGTGGAAATTCGAACAGGGTTCGAGGTTATACAGTATTAACTATTCAGTCGCGCATATACCCAGATGTTCAGTTTACTATTGAACCGCTTGTTGTCGACTGCATCACAGATAAGTTGCCTACTTCTTACGTAGATGTATCGTGTTTACGTCATTTAGACGGAGTAAAAATGGCAGATGAGTTTTGGCACATTCCCGGTAATATTGAGCTTCTTATTGGTGCCAAATTATTTCCGCATATATTACGTACTGGTCGTATTATAGGGCCGCCGCATGTACCCCCAGCGATTGAAACAAGTTTGGGCTACATTTTAATGGGTGATATACCTACCGTTTGTGATGTGTTGGACACTCAAGTCTCACGCACCTTTTGTGCAGTATCGGAAAGTGCTGTAGAAAAACTTCTCCGTAATTTTTGGGAGTTAGAGGAAATTGAGCCTAAAGTTTTTCTTAGTCCAAGTGAACGCGAATGCGAAAATATTTTTAATTCAACCACAACGCGAGATATCAATGGTCGATATACCGTATCTTTGCCTTTCAAAATGAATCCTTCGGCTTTAGGCGATTCTAGGGCAGTTGCTATGCGTCGATTTCTATCTTTAGAAAAGAAGTTAAATGCTACTTCTACACTTCGCTTGAGCTATGATAACATAATCCGAGAGTACCTTGAGGAGGGATACCTATCGCTCGTCCAGACCGACGACGCGCCTGAGCCGTGCTATTACATTCCACATCAGGCAGTCTTTCGGGAAGATAAATCAACTACTAAAGTCCGCGTCGTTCTGGATGCCAGTTGCAAAACTGACACATCATTGTCACTGAATGACATTTTACATACAGGGCCTAACCTCCAGGCCGACCTTTTTGTTGTTCTTTTGAACGTCCGCTTATTTAAATATGCGTTGTGTGCAGATGTACGGCAGATGTATCTGCAAATCGGGATCTGTGAACAGCATCGTCGCTTTCAACGGATTTTATTTCGTTTCAATAAAAATGATCCCATAAGTACCTACGAATTTAACCGCGTCGCGTTCGGTTTACGATCAAGTCCGTACCTCGCTTTACGTGTTTTGCGTAGATTAGCTTCCGACGGGCAGGAGAATCATCCCCTCGCGTCTGCCGTCGTTGAGCGTGACGTGTACATGGACGACGTCGTCACGAGTGTCGACAGCCTCCCGGAATCACTTCAGTTGGTCGACCAACTGTTAGCGCTATTCCTATCGGGAGGTTTCAACCTACTGAAATGGGCTAGTAATTCGCATGACATATTAAAACGCTTACCTGAATCGCATCGCTCTCCCGCAATTGTAAACTTCTCGGATAGTGAAAGTTTAAAAGTTCTCGGCATGCATTGGGTACCCACAACTGATACGTTCAGTTTTAAAATAACTAAACCTGAACAGCTATGTACAAAACGGGCCATACTATCGACCGTGGCCCGGTTGTGGGACGTCATGGGCTTCGTGGCCCCGGTTATTCTTTTTGCAAAATTACTAATTAAGTCTTTATGGCTCGCTAAATTGGACTGGGATGACACGCCACCGCATAACATTCAAAATATTTGGTCGCAATTTATTGCAGAGTTACCGAGCCTGGAAGTTATTAAAATACCGCGTCACCTCGGTGTGACTTCTGACTCAATCGTTCGTGTCGTAGGTTTTGCCGATGCAAGTGAGAAGGCTTATGGAGCAGTTGTGTACTTGAACGTTACAAACTCGTGCTCCACTTTTGTACATTTGCTTTGTGCCAAGTCGAAGGTAGCTCCGATCAAGGTAGTAAGTCTCGCTCGTCTTGAGTTATGTGCAGCTGTCCTATTATCAAAACTAATTAGGAAGGTTATTGATACCTACTCACCTCGGCACGCGATTGACAAAGTATTTGCATTTTCCGACTCTCGAGTGGCGCTCAGCTGGATACATTCCTCCCCGCACCGCTGGCAGACATTTGTAGCTAACCGCGTATCCCAGATCCATGACAATGTGTCAAGTAAATTCTTTTATCACGTGCCAGGCGCTGACAACCCAAGCGATTGCTTGTCTCGTGGTCTAACTCCCGCACAACTGATTAATCACCCGCTATGGTTACATGGCCCCCAGTGGGCCCAAAATGACCCTTCTATGTGGCCTATTGAGCCATTTTATGCCACTGACGATATATCCATTCCCGAGGAGAAGAAAATTACTCTTCCTATTTCGGAAGTGGAACCACCACTATTGTATAAACTCGCTACAAAGATCTCATCGTGGTCAAAGTTGTTACGCATTGTTGTCTACGTGCTACGCTTTATTAAAAAAATGCCACGCAAAAAACTTATTTCAGCCTCCGATATAGACACTGCTGAAATTGAGATTATACGTCAAGTACAGTCAGTCCATTTTCATGAAGATAGACTGAAACTCGAGCAAGGAAAGCCAAGCTCTACCGCTCTACGAAAGTTAGCTCCTGTGTTAGTTAACGGGGTAATACGAGTAGGGGGAAGACTGGCAAATGCTGACATTGGTTTTGAGCAACAACATCCCATGTTATTGCCTTCTCATGGTCATATTGTCGAACTTATTGTCGATTTTTACCACCGCAAAATTGTCACACGGGGCCTTATCTGCTCATGTCCATTTTACGCCAAAAGTTTTGGATTATGTCAGCCAGACGTGTCGTGCGTCACCGTGTACACAAATGTAATTACTGCTATAAGACAAATCCAAAAGCCACATTTCCTTTTATGGCTGATCTACCCGCGGCCCGTGTTCGAGAAGCCAAAGCGTTTACTCACACCGGTGTAGATTACGCTGGCCCGCTAGACATAACACTTACACGCAGGCGTGGTATGCGCAGTCAAAAGGCATACATTTGTTTATTTGTCTGTCTCACCACACGTGCCATTCATATTGAATTGGCATCAGATCTCAGTACAGAAGCTTTCATTGCTGCTTTTAAACGCTTTCTTTCCCGTCGCGGTCCGGTTTCTTGCTTGTATTCCGACAATGGAACTAACTTCATTGGTGCCAAGTCGTATTTTAAAGAACTTTATACCTTCTTGGCCTCTGAACGCTTTAACGACCCGCTCTTGCAAGAACTGACCGAACGTAGAATCGAGTGGAAAATGAATCCACCTCGAGCCCCGCACTTTGGAGGCATTTGGGAGGCTAACGTAAAGAGCGTGAAAACGCATTTGTATCGAGTTATTGGCACTCAGCTTTTAACTTATGAGGAGCTTTTAACAGTTCTTACACAAATCGAGTGTCTTCTGAATTCACGCCCTTTATCTTTGCTCAGCCCCGATCCTTCCGACCCTGTCGCCTTAACTCCTGCTCATTTCTTGACGTCAACGCCATTGCAGTCACTGCCGGCTGCCGATCTGACTTCTGAGAAAGACAGCCTGTTAACGCGACAGCTGTTACTCGATAAACTAGTCCAGTCCTACTGGAAGCGCTGGAGCATGGAATATCTCCATACTCTGCAAACACGTGTAAAATGGAACACTTCGTCACATCCTGTGCAAGTAGGCACTATTGTACTTGTACACCAAGATAATTTACCGCCGCTTCGCTGGCCACTTGGGGTCATTAAGGAGGTTTATCCTGGAAAAGACGGACATGTTCGTGTCGTCTTGGTTAAAACAAAGTCAGGGCTGTTCAAACGGCCAGTCGTTCGGCTTTGTCCGCTGCCTAATCAATAGGTTTTTTCTAGCATTACGCACTAGTATTTAAGGTATACACACTCAAACACATACACACTCATTTTCTTAATACATTTATGTTTGTTTATTATATTATTCCGCTTTTAAATGTTTGCATACTCTATTTTCTCATATATTTCCGCATCTTTGTATTTCTTTTTTTTTTTTTTTCTCTTCGCTTTATGTTGAAAGCCCCGAGTACTTTCAAGGCGGGGAGAATGTTCACGCCAATATGGCATGGGTGACCTAGGTGGGTAGTTTGCACTTCACAAGCAATCAATCCCATCCGAAGTTTTTCCTATGCCACCCGCTCTCGCCTACTAGCTGTCACGCATGGTGCACGCATGCGCCGCGCCCCGCAATCTTTTCCATCGTGGAGCTCCTCTTAGAGCTCCACGCCCGCAACCCGCCGCGCGCCTGACAACGCAGTGTCTCTTCTCGTCTGGGCGAAGTGCTGCGCCGCCGAATGCCGTCCCGGGACCTGGACGCCTAGGAGCTGGTGCTGCTGGAGGTAGGTGGCTGTTCCTACTCCTCTGGTGGCCCGCTGTGACGTCCCGAGGCTACCGGGCATTTCAATTCCTTCGTCTGTGAAGTGCGACCTGCCTGGGCGCGTACACAAGTCCTCTAGCCCCTAGACCACGAGCTGTACAGCGAACTGTTACTAACTTCACACTGCTTCTATTTTCAAAATATTAATGACAGCGAGCCAAATTTTGGTAAAACTTTAGTTTGTTTCAATGTTTTTAAGTGGGCGAAAAGAGAGGCAACAAATTAGCATTTCATAATACATTTTCGCAATGTATAACGTAACAATGTGATCGTTTTGCATTTGGCCGGAAAATTTAATATACGACCTATATCTTTAGCAAATTAGTGGTGTTTAAGCCCATTGTCATGCAACGACAGCTTCACACGTAGCCGCTCAAATAATAATAAAACGCCGAATAAGTCACGAGTGCGAAATTCAAATCACGATGCGAAGAATAATGGGTCACGTAAATGAACACCTAAATAAAAAGGCAACAACAACCAATTAAATCAGTTAAATAAATATAATAAACAGTTTAATTAAAAGATCACTTATCCTCAGCCACTGCTTGTCACACCAATCCACTACCTCATACAGGTTGTAAGTAGGCGTCCTCAGGAATACAGTCTTGCACTATCACGACCTATAATCAATGTTATCTCTCTCTAGCACCAACACAATTCACACAACCACTGATCGAATATCGGAATACATTCAATGTCCCGGTCTGTTATTTCAATATTGAAAAAAATCGCGACCCGCCCGTCGCTGCGTCACCGTAGCGCGCCGTACCGCCGTCAGAAACTCAATGCCTCCTTGTCTCGTGCGCAGTCCCCAAAACACCCCCCAGGCATGGAGGTGAGGAAATTATTTCTTCACCTTCATGCCCCCAGGGTAATATATCGTTTCCTCTAGAAAAGACGATGCTATTGTGTTTCAGTTCCACGAAGCTCGCTGCGATTTTACCATATACAGATGCATGCGTAGTTACCTAATAAATATAATTGAGACAGTTGTCTCATGATATTAAACAAACTGCTGCACTGAAAATTCGGAATGGTTGTGTCTAGAGCGCTGATGTGTCATGTGCTGTTTTTATTGTAGCATTGGGCGAAAACAAGGGGTTTGTTCGGGCAAGGATAATTCCATCCCGCCCTGGTACTATCCGTTACAGAACGGAATCAGACGGCTGAGAGCAAATCTCCATTTCGAACGCCAAAACGAAAAAAGTGCAGAAATTAACGCCACTTTGACATTACAAAAACTAAAATCATCTAATTCCCAATCGATACGAGATTCACTCTAAATAATGTAATTGTATAGGCTATTGATAACTGTAGATCTTGCTGCGCGTTCCGATTTGAACTGGAATCGATTACACTGCTAAAAGCGTTTACAAGGGTCCCGAATCAGATCGCACGCTCAAAGCAGTAAGCATTACAAACTATTAGGACCGTTTGTGTACGCGCTTACGCAAACAAAACAACAAACATGGAGGAAATGACGTTAATTGTAGTAGTAACCTCAAAGTTGAATCTAATCAATTGCTAAATACAAGTTCAAAACTTTAATTTTCAACTGAGGAAACGGTTTATGCAAAAAAACAGGTGGAAAGGCGATAGACTACTCTTTAGAAACGTCAAAAAGTGATGTTGGCAAGTTCCACACACGGTGCCCTACCTCTAAAGCGTGAGCACTATTTACGGCGTTGCGTGAGGCAGCGCTAACTTCATACCGTTCACAGGACGCCATTTTGAGGGCCATAAGCGCGAATCAGACCACTTTTGAGCGTAATTTAGGTCAGTCAGTCAGTCAGTCAGTCAGCGTGTTTGCGTCCACTGCTGGACATACGCCTCTCCAATTCTTCCAATTTAGGTAACGATGGTTCAAATCGGACCGCGACCTTGATATTTATTTCACCTCGAATAGATGCAGCAAAAAGGAGTGATTCCGAACGACTTCGAACCCTTCTATGATCGGGGGGCCCATTCCGGTAAGAGTGAGTTCGAGTTCGGGAGTGAGTTAACCTAAAAATAGCTGGTGAATATATTATTATTTAAAAAACGGAACCGTTATTTATACTTCCGACGTATTTACGGGACGGACCCGATTTTTATCTAACTGTAATGATGTTCAAGAAGTGTGGAAACATTACTATTTAAAAAAGTGAGTTGATATTTAGTGACGAATTCGAACTCACTCTTTCTCTGAATGGACCCCCAGCGCACGGCCGATGTATGTAGATATGGAGCGCATCACCTTCGGCGCCACAGTAAGCATGGGCATTTGCAAGGAAAACGTATGTTGGTCAAAGTCTATTATGTGGCGTCTAAGGTGATGCCGTTTCACACGGAACTGCATATAATCTACTCAGGGAAGCGAGGCGAGAAGTTCTCAGGTTGACTGCTGTCACCGAATTTCACGGGACTCTTTGCTTGAACATCGCCCAGGTATCTAAGTAGTCCATGCATGACCAATCTTATTTTTATAAATATTCCTAGGTGTTAAAACTGTTATTATAGCAATTGTCACGAACGAACCGACCAAAAACGTTTTCAGATTATTTTTCAAAATCTGATTACAATGCTTCTAAATAGCTTCAAATGAAGATGTCGCTGAAATGCAAATTAATGTGATAACGGTAATGTTTCCATTAAACATATATACAATTATCAAATTAAATCCGAGATGACTCTTAAAGTAGTATTAAAAGAAAACCTGTCAAAACTTAGTACGAGATTAGTGTCGGACTAACCATACAATAACTGGTTTAGTCCAACGTATTAAAGTTAGTCCGCCCACTCTTAATACAGTCGTTAGTGTCCAAAGTCGACTTTGGTGACGACAGCAATAAGACTGATATTTCAATCATTGCATTGCAGCATTGGCTAAAGTAAAAATATTTTTTTATTACATAAGGAAATTGACACTTATTATCTAAAGCAACTAGCAACATTACCATTTGCAAATTCCCACAGACTAAAAAGTCAAACTGTCAATATTTGTCATTTTGTTTTATCTTCTGTGATCTGTGTCGTAGGCATTAAGGCAGAACTCGGCTCAATTTAAAATTATTTATTTGTTGAAAATACAAAATATTGGATCGAATTCAGATTACTTATAAGTTAAAGACCTATACCGGTGCCCGAATCGATAACCCTGGTTCTTCTTAATCACATCTGTTAGTTCAACCAAGTAAGTTTAGGTTCACTGCCAATATATCCAATATAAATAATAAAGAATCCAAATAAAAGTTAAGCTCAGAATACAATGTTAGGTAACGCATTTAAAATTATACTATAGAAATTAAGCTGTTTTTTAAAATATAATTTTCGAAGTTTATGTTTACAAAATATTGTGCAATATGTGCTCATGAAATAAAATATAAAACATTTTAATGTTACATATTAATGTATAAAATAAAATAATTAAGATCGCTTAATGCATTGAAAATTTCAGCAGCTTACCATATACATAACCCTCAGACTCCCTTAGGTATTTTTCCCGCATGCGATATATCACCCTACTTTCGCCTTTAACAATAGGGCGATTCTGTTGCCTGTCATCAATCTTTCAATGTCGACCTTATTATGCCCTTTGCAATAGTGGTTTTTCACACCAAAATTGATTGACCGATCGGCATCCTATAGATGTGTATACGTTGCTGGTTTACTGCTCAGTGACCCATGATTTTGTGTTGAACCCCTTTCAGAAATGTCAACGATGAGTGAGCTGCCGAGACTCAGTCGGTCACTGCGAGCGCACACCGGCCTGGACAGAGAGCGGTGCCTCAGAAGACCGAGCGGGGTGCTACAACAGAATTTGCCGAAGCCGCAGTTATCTTCCAGGTATCATTTTTGTTTCTTTTCTAAGTGACATTTTATAACTGCGATCGGTTTAAATTCAAGTAAATTTGAGTCGCTCTGAGCTCTAAGGCGCGGAGACTTGTTTTCCATGCCAAAGGTCACGGGTTCAATCACCGCCCTGCATGCACCACTAACTTTCTATTTCTGAGTGTATGATTGATCATCACAAATGCGAGCAGTTCCATTGTTTAGCAAGCAGTTCTAAGGAGGTGGTAGTACCGTCGTATTTAAATGAAAAGATGTTCAAAGAGGCAATAAAAAAATTGTTTTCCATCCAGCTTTGCTCATTTTTTTCAAAGTTTCTTGTGCTGCAATCAATTGACACAAATAGTTCCTATGGGGCTGGCATAGCCAAACACGGCTAAAGCCCTAGCAAAATCAATAGAAAAAAAGGGAAGATCCTGGCATGGCACTTAACTCCTTCGTGCATGCTGTGTGTTGGTATAATGGCGGTGGGTGTTATATTGGCCATCCATGTCCAGTTACATAAAAACATTTGATGTTGTTACTAGGTTGGTACATGCAAGGCAAGTCCCATTCAATGTTGCTGTTTTAGAATTTCATGAAATTTTTATTTTATTAGGTTGCTTGCGTTAGAGTTAATAAAGAATGGTGACAAGTGTCCCTAATGTTTCACTGAAAATAGGTAGGTAAGTATATTTAGTCTGAATTTCCAAAGTATGTAATAAAATTAAGTTAAATAAGTACATGAAAAGATAATCTTAGCAAGCCCAATACTTCAGCGGTATAGGCTCTAGCAATTGCCAAACCCCAACGAAGGGTTCGTCGCTCATTCTGTAAACCTAAATAAATGACATACCTCTACACGAGGTTGCCTTAATCAGGCGCTGGAGACCGTGAAACCGAATATTCAGCTCTTGGAAATCCGAAACAGCATCCGTAATCTTCGTATCGTATCTTATTTTTCAGCTACAAGTCCTGGAAGGATATCTGCCTATACATAAAACAATTCGAGGACACCTCCGGAACCCTCGCGCCACTGACCGTCAAGCTGAAGGATGCGGCCAGAGAGATGGTCGGCGACGAAGTGGATGAAATGATCGAGGACGCTGCTGTCTTTGCGCTCCGACTTTTTCTGGACGCGGATATTGTCATGTTAAAGCACCTAAAACTACTGAAACAGACATTTGGGAATGTTAATTCAGTTATCGCTAATAAAATCTGTCAGGTAATTTAAATCTCCGTCGGTCCGTCCGCATTATTCTATATCACTATATTAGAATAGCTTGCGTTTTTTTTGTCCTGGTGGTTATTCACTTACCCTTGATTTCACCCAAGTTGCACATCGAGTAGATGGATTTTATTTAGGTTAACTTAGCGCAGACAACTCGGTTTGTTTCAAGCCTCATCAGCGAGTCTGCGAAGGCTTGAATGAAGAGAATACCCAGTCCCGCTCTCGACCTGCCTGTCCACCTATCCATTTTCGCAGCTCTCTCCATATGAGCCATGTCTCGATCTTGGCAAGCCTAGATTCTTTAAGGTCGGCCCGTAAGCACCTGAAAATTTCGCCTCCCATACAAACGTAGTTTACTAATCATTTGAATACCAATGTTCCAACTTACTTGATATTTGGTATCTAATATTAGGCTTCAAATATCTGTGTCTGCATGCCTTTGTTTTTTCGGTAAATGTATTCTGGGTCAAACCATAGAGAAAACAATATTCGTATGAAGATTTTCTTTTTGCTTTCATTTCATTCGATTTGGATTTTTAAAAAAAACAAAAGCATCCAGACACAGATATTTGTTACCTGATATTAGATATTAAATATCAATTTAATTGGAATAGCGGTTTCCAAATGATTAGTAAACTACGTTTGTATGAGGAGCATTGCTTACGGGCCGTTCTTAAGAAGCTGTATAGTGACTTGGTAGTCCTCTTGATTTGACTTAAAACAAATCAACAACAGTAATGTTTGTACCTTTTTTTATGTTTTCAGATCGTTATGCAAATCTCAAGTGAGCTCTCGGACAAGTGCAAGGACTATATACGCAAAGAAAACATCGAAGAAGTAATTGCCAAAGAATGGCAACCGTCCGTTGTCTGGGAGTACAAAATGTATCGTCCTAGGAAAAAACCACTGTCCGATCTGAGGGTCAAGCCAGCGACTTCCAGTGATGTTGTCCTCGATTTCAGCATGAAGTATGATAAAGAAAACATTCCTAATAATCATGCTCAGATCACTGCGAGTACGATTCGTAGACCTGCATCTAAAGTAAGTTTGTTCAATTATTTCATTAACTTTTTCCTTATGGCGACTTTGCACGCTTGGATATGTCGGAACGAACATACCTATGATTAGATTTTTAGCGTTACTAACAAATATTTGTTCTAACAAAAAAGAGCCTTGTATACTGTCGAAATACTAAAAAATATCATCAGAGTGGGCAGTCTGAGTTCTCACCGAAATTGGCGTTTACGGCAAACCGATCGACTGGCGTTTTCTCCAAACTCCATACAAGTTTTTACTAGATATTCTGTGGTTTTACTTCTTCAAGCTGTCAAAGTCAAACGCGGACTTCCGATTTGTATGAAAACGCGGAGTGGACGTAAACGGCAACGTCGACGTATTTACGGCAACGTTGAGTAAGCTGTCAAATCAAGCTCGGACTCGCAAATGTTAGTTCGCTTAACGCCTGCTGCGCGCGCTCATCAATTTCTCCATACATTTGAAAACGCCAGTCGATCGGTTTGCCGTAACGCCAATTTAGGTGACAACTTAGACTACCGGCTCTGACCTCAATGAAAAGAAAGGATGATGTACTTTGAAATGACTTTTTATAAAATGTGTTAATGACATTTTTTTTTCTTATTAATGGTTTGAGAGCAACTGGAAATTATGAACAATCACGTACCTGTGAGGAAGATTCCTAAATTTCTGTTTGTATTTGTGTTTTATTCATTATCCATAGACAGCTTGCTGCACTCGGAATTGTCACATTTCCACATTTAAGGTGGCCCAACCCGGCAGCCTCAACTCATTTGCGGGCACAGTACAAAACCGTGCTGTTGCGCTCTGGGACCTTCTCTGTTTCTAAGAATAAGACAGGCTCCGTGATGAGGAAGATGCAACCTGTCCACAAAAAAGACAATGTGCATAGTGTAGGATTTGGTAAAATTTACGAAAATTTTAATTTCAAAACGACTTATAGCTAAAAGTAAACCACGACCGCTGTAGTCAAAAATCTAACAAAAACCAAATAGATTATAAATCTTGATTAAATAAGCTATGTCTGATGACTAATCTTTTTAAGATGTTCTTACTTTATCATTGCGTAATCCACCTCCAAAGTTATTGTATAAAACGCTCGAAAAATCCGAACTTTCGGACGTTATAACTTGGAAACCAAACACAATTTTACAATGCCAATGGTCATCAGACATCTACTTCAATCAAATAAAGCTATTTTGAGCAAAATTTTGGATCTCTGACAAGAAATTTAGGCGTGATCTTCTTTCCCCTTTTGTATGGGGAGATGAGCGGGTTGGGCCACCTTAACATTGTTAATCATAATCATAATTCCCTAATGAAAGACCAGTACGAAGTGCATTACTATTTATCCCACACAAGGCATTGGCATTTGTAAGTAAGTGGTATGTGAAATGCTAATGTGTGGCTGTTACGGTGATGCCGTTGGTACCTAGAAATAGATGTAACTAAAACAATGTTGTGCAATGGCCTCATCATTATTGATACAAAACGTAACTGTGCTCAACTAAACGGAAGGTCCTGGCATGGTACCTAATTCCTTCGGGAACGTTGTGTGATGGGCTAATATCACGGAACCAGGTGTGATATTAGTCTAGTCCTTCAAACCCTAAATCACGTCTAGTTCAACAAGTCATGGTTGGAGACAAAGATGCGGAGCTTCCACGACGACAGCGGCCTCTCGAGCGCCGACATGCTGCAGTCGGTGGTGACGCTGCTGAACTCCTCGCGCTCCGGCGACGAGCTGCAGGGCGAGCTCTTCGACCTGCTGGGCTTCGATCACCTCGAGTTCGTCCAGCAGCTGTTGGAGCACAGGGCCGATATTGTGGACAGCTTGAAGGCCCCGGAGACCAATGGCGGTGAGTATTTTATATACATGGACAAGAATGGTTAATACTACACCTACGGTCATGATATTAGCTAAGCACACCACATTCCCAGAGGAATTAGGTACCATGCCAGGGCTTCCCATCATTGAACTGGATGAAAAACACGCAAAACTTTTTATAGCCGGTTCGACCATCTTTCCATCTAATGTGATAGTGTCAAAGCCAGTACCATCACTCCCGGGTTGGTACCATTACTTAATCTTACCACCTAGTAGGGGAAAGGGACCTACAGTTTTACATGGATTCCGAATAATGGAGCACCTCGCATTCGTGACGAAATGCACATTTCCAACTCAGAAAGAGAAAACGAGTGGTGAATGATTTGGGCGGGGTGAACCCATGACCTTCAGGTATTCTTAGGGATATTAGGAGGAAAAAAGGTAGATTACATTTTGTTGTATGTCTTAAAAAAAACGTCCTCGCTATACATTTTGTGAGTAGGTATGTTTACAAACAAATATGGGGAGGGCGAATTTTTGTTGAGTCGTATAACAACATGTTATCTAAATCAGAAATCGGAAATATTAATGAGCAAAAGTTTTAAAAACATTGTTCAACTGCATGTTCATGTGTAATTAGGGTTACATTATTATGTGAGTGGGAACATTGGAGGCAAGAGTGTGCAAGAGACCGATATTGAGTGTCTGTGTGTGTGTTTTGTTTATTATTGACTGTTGTATCTGAGCATGTCACATGTCACGACAGTGCCTGCGGAGCAGAAACCCCCCGTTGAGAAGATGCCGAACTACCTGTGCCAAGTGTCGGTGCAGCTGGAGCAAGAGAGGCAGCTGGCGAAGATCGCGAGGAAGGAGGAGAAGAAGAATTCTAGAGGAAAGAGGAATCAGGAGGAAGAGGAAGAGGTGCAGTTCAATCCGGCCGCTCTTCGGGCAATAAGGTGGGAGTTCCTTAAGATGTTAGATTGTGAAATGGCGCAGTGGTTAATGTGCTGGTCTATGACCTGGAGACCCAGGGAACGATCCTCAGCGATTTGTTACAAGTTACCTACTACACAATGTGGGAACTCACTTGTACCATTGAAGACACATTCTTTGATTTTCTTTGCCAAGAATTTAAAACATTGCTAAAGGGCAGCCTAAGTGAAGTAGTGATTGGTAAGTTGAGGGCAGTGATGTCACCGAGATATTCATGTGACTTGCAGCTAGGGATTGTTTATTAATACTTTATCAATCCATTTTATTTTTTTGAAATGTTTCTGCCTCGACTTCATGTATGGCTACTTATATTAATCTGAAGCAGTCCAGATAATTTGGTCCATTTGAAAATTCAATTACAATTTTCAAAACATTAATGTTTGTATTAAGTACCCTTATAAAAGCTACAAACGTTTGTGTTGGTAATACTCATTACAACCATTGCTGTGTCAATAAGTTTTTTTTTTGTGTTGCAGATATCCTAATGTTAAAAATGTAAAATAAACAGTTATTCAACTTGAATGGATTGATGGATATCTTTTTCACACATATACTGTTCAATTGAAAAGTTTATTCTCTAGGACTATCTAATCCAAGTGTACATCCTCACGGCCAGTTTCCCTCACGGCATTACCTTCACAGGCAGGCGGAGCTCACCAAGCCAGTGGTGCCGTTCTCTGCGACAGCATCGTCCAGCTCCACAGGCCTCCTGCAGAAGAAGTCCTACTTTCAGAGCAAAGTGCAGTATCCCAACGTGTATGACTCTTCTATCGACGCCAAAAATAGTGCAGGTGATTACAGCTTTACCAGCAGTGAAATAGAACGAATTACGTGGTTTAGCTAATCTCTAATAATGCCGGCATATAGCATTCACAACCGTTACATTTTCTAGTTAACCTTTATCCTGATATAGGTGAGCTGAGCTATCAACTTTTATCCACATAAAAAGCCACCAAATCGGCTAAATCAATGCCCGACTTCAAATAACAACTAACAAGTATGCAGGGTACTTTTATGTATTCTTAATCTCTCAATACACTCCCCGAGTTAGATCACTCTGACTGTTAACTTTTCTCAGGGTTCGTGTCCGGCATGAAGCTGATACTGCCCGAGAATGTGGTACGCAAGGACACTAAAGAGTACGAAGAGGTGGCAATACCGGTCGGCCAGCCAGCGCCGCTCGAGGTTGGCAACAATCTAGTGCCCGTCTCAGAATTGGACGAGGTGAGATTATGCGAATTAAAGCTGTGGTAGCGGTCTTAGGACAGTGTCAGGATGACTTTTTCGTTGATGAAAAGTAGTCCATGTCCAATAAAATTTAAAAAATATATTAAAACCATGAAATAGCTTGTATTTTTCACAAAATGCAATTATCCATCTCAGAAAGAGAAAGAAAGTGGTGCATGAATGGGGTGGGGAATACACTCTTAGAAACATGGGTTTGGGTCCTTTAGCTACGCACTGCTCTTTAAGTAACTGAATAGATCCAACAGAATAGATGCCTTTTAAATAGAGGATGGTTTTATATGGATTATTTTGTACTGAAACCTCTAGAGATTTTTCCTGGACCTCTTTGGATTCTACCTGAAGGTCTGAACAATGACTTTTTTAGTTAAAGGTTCTTTAAAATAGATTCTTAACGGCCAAGTTATCCGTGTGGCCAGCTAAAAACACCACTAAATCTTCAGAGTTTTGGTTCAAACCCACTTCTTCAGCATGCAAGGCTCTAACGCTGTATTACGGCAATCTTTATTATTAAAACCAAAATGGTGTTAAATGCTTTGTTTCTAGTAGCAATTTTTACATTTTGCAGGTTGGCCGAATGGCATTCGAAAACATCAAGAATTTAAATCGCATCCAATCCGTGGTATTCAAGACGGCTTACCACACCAACGAGAATCTGCTCATCTGCGCGCCGACCGGAGCTGGCAAGACCAACATTGCTCTGCTAACGGTCGTGCATCAGATACGGCAGCACATTGAGAACAATGTCATTCTCAAGGACACTTTTAAGGTTTGTCTAGTATTTTTCAAACCTGTCTCTTCTCTCTTGTATATCTCGAACCTAGTTTGCATCTTTGCAAATCCTTTATTTCAATATTTCTGACTTCGTTATTGCTATAATTCTTTTTTCAATCATAAAAAAAAACAACAAACCTAATTTCTATTCGAATATAACTGAATATTCGATTCTCGGAAGAAACCGTAATAAGACTTCAAACTATAATGACTACTAGAGGCAGGGCAAGAGTCACATTGGGGCGACGGATAATGCAATAATATACAATGATAAGCCTTTCGGATTATTATTTCTAGATGAATGTCTATCTGTTCTACAACATTTGATCTGTTTTTTTATGGACCTGGACATAGATGACTGTTACCACAAGTACTGTCAAGATATTAGCCCAACTCACCACATCGGAACTAGGTGCCATACCAGGACCCTCCTTACAATGCACAACTTCATTGAACTGGATAGAAACCAAAAGGTCGTTTGCTTTCTCAATCAAATTCACTTTTTCATCTCATATGAAGGAGAAAAAGGTTTCACATACATGGCCTCACCGTGACTGGATCATTCCAGATAGTGTACATAGCGCCGATGAAGGCCCTCGCGGCCGAGATGACCGCCAGCTTCGGCCGGCGGCTGCAGGGGCTTGGCATCACGGTGCGCGAGCTCACCGGCGACATGCAGCTCACCAAGGCCGAGATCCAGCGGACGCAGATGATAGTCACCACGCCGGAGAAGTGGGACGTCGTCACGAGGAAGGGCTCCGGTGAGTTGCGAAATCCCAGCTGGTCTCCGTAATGTCTTTGCAACGACAACAGTGGAGTGGCATATATGCAAGCCAATCCTCGTTGACGTCATTTGACAATAACTCAAGTAATTGCAAACTACCCACTGGCATGTATCTCCGAATTGACCTCACTCCACTATGTAAGCCGACTTATTTTATTCCACTTATATAAACTAACCAAAAGTTGGCCGTCTTTCTTAGTTGTAAAATGCACCTAATTTACAGTTCTCAATTTCTTTTTCCAATTGGATGTATATTACACACTTCGATTTGTAATTTTTTGTTCCTGTCGGTTCGATTACTTCTGGCGAAGAAGAGCCCACAAGAAACTTCGCCAGGTTTGTCATCGTATTTTTTTTTTCATTATTACAAACTAGTTTATAGTGGTTTATCGATTATTTGTATGAATTTAGGTCACTCGTCATGCATTGCGGGAAATCGAAACAATAGCCTCCAAATTGAAGGAAGAACTTACTACTGAGCTAGTTATTTAGTTCAATCAAAGTCTTGAGGATTTCTTGTAGAGCATGCTATCCAAGTGCAGTGTGCCGTAACGTGTGACGTGAACGGTCGCAGGCGACGTCGCGCTGACGGCGATCGTGAAGCTGCTAATCATAGACGAAGTCCACCTGCTGCATGGCGACCGCGGGCCCACCGTGGAGGCGGTGGTCGCGCGCACGCTACGCCAGGTGGAGTCCTCGCAGAGCATGATCCGCATTGTGGGCCTGTCCGCCACCCTGCCCAACTATGTCGATGTTGCCAGGTAACCACTGGTGTTATGTATCATACGAGGATGTTGCCAGGTGATCACTGGTGTTATGTATCATACGAGGATGTTGCCAGGTGATCACTGGTGTTATGTATCATACGAGGATGTTGCCAGGTGATCACTTGTGTTATGTATCATACGAGGATGTTGCCAAGTGATCACTGGTGTTATGTATCATATGGGGATGTTGCCTGGTGATCACTGGTGTTATGTATCATACGAGGGTGTTGCTAGGTGATCACTGGTGTTATGTATCATACGAGGATCTTATGGATACCAATTGTGAATTTTCAGCAGGACACCTACTTTGCACAAGTTTACCGGCATGTGGCGTGCATGGACAACCACCATCGCGCCAATTGTTCAGTCTACAAAAGTTAAACAGTGATATTAGGCTCTTGATTTGTAATCCGGAAAGTTTTACCCTTCAACACGGCAATTGTGCAGGAGTTTCTTCATCTGTAGTTCAAAGCGTTTAAGGTTTAAGTGCTCTTTAAGGTTCTATCCACATGTTAATTAATTGAATTATTTTAAAAAATTAAAAAGTACAGCATTTCTCTACATGTATGTTTCGCTACTTTTTACAGATTCCTGCGTGTGAATCCTTATGTGGGCTTGTTTTACTTCGACCATCGCTTCCGTCCAGTGCCTCTCGCTCAGACCTTCATTGGCGTGAAAGAGACAGGCAGTGGTGGCATGGCTCACCTTCGAAAGGTAAGTATAATTACCTTCCTTAATTGCAATCTCCTTTTTTCACCTAATTGCTGGCTTAGTATATTCGGCAGAAGTAGTTAATTAATATTTACAAAAACAAAGCTGTTTTTCGTGTGGATGACCTGTTTTTGATCAATCTCGAAACCTATTTTTTGGACGTCATATTCTGCTTGATTTTTCAGATGTTAAGTATGGTGACACTATGAGATGTAGGCTGCGCTAAGCTGATGTTTCCTACGGCCGTTTAGCGATTGAATTTGGAATAAAATATTGACCTTGTGTTCTATCCACTACAATGTGCGTTCGTATCACAAAAAAATAGATCTGACATTACCAGTTTAAAAAATGCATATATATTATAGTTAAGGTGGCCCAACCCGCTCATCTCCCCATACAAAAGGGGAAAGAAGATCACGCCCATATTTCTTGTCAGAGATCCGAAATTTTGCTCAAAATAGCTCTATTTGATTGAACTAGATGTCTGATTACCATTGGCATTGTAAAATTGTGTTTGGTTTCCAAGTTATAACGTCCGAAAGTTCGGATTTTTCGCGCGTTTTATACAATAACTTTGGAGGTGGATTACGCAATGATAAAGTAAGAACATCTTAATAAGATTAGTCATCAGACATAGCTTATTTAATAAAGATTTATAATCTATTAGGTTGGGGAAAAAGTTTCTTCGCATTTTTTAAGAAAATTCAAAACATTTTTTAATATGGTTTACTTACATTTAACTAAAGTATGTAGGTACCATTTTGTTCGATAACTTTTTGCCATCTTGTAGGTAGGGACATGATCCCATTGCTATAGAAATATTGGGACTTCTGATCAATATACCGCGACAAGTGGTTTTGGCAGTCCTCTCGTGATGTTAACCTGACACTGCCTAAAGAATTCTGAAGAGACCTAAACAGGTGGAAATCTGAAGGTGCAAGGTCAGGACTATACGGCGGATGCATTAACACCTCCCAGCCAAACTCTCTTAGTTTTTGCTGAGTGGCTAAAGATGTGTGAGGTCTAGCGTTATCATGATGAAAAACCACACCCCTTCTGTTGATTAATTCCGGCCGCTTTCTCTCAACTTCTTGCTTTAATCTCATCAGTTGTTCGCAGTAGAGTTCAGAATCGATGGTCCTGCCTGGTGGTAACAGCTCATAATGAATAATGCCCTTCCAATCCCACCACACACACAGCATCACCTTGTTGCGAGTTAGCCCGGGTTTCGCCACAGTCTGTGAAGCTTGACCGGCCTTTGACCACGACCTTTTTCGCACGTTCTTGTCGTACGTGATCCACTTTTCATCACCAGTTATCAGCTTCTTCAAAAATGGTTCGGTTTCATTACGTCGTAATAAAGAATCACAAATGAGTACACGGTTCATTAGGTTTCTTTCAGTGAGGTCGTGAGGTACCCAAATATCGAGCTTTTTTGGGTACCCAGTTTTTTTCAAATGCGCCAAAACTGTTTTGTGGTCAATTCCTAGTTCTTCAGCTACGTCGTAACTACTGATATGCCGATCTTGCTCCACTTTTTCAAAAATGGCATCCATTTTATCCGTAATAGGGCGACCAGAGCGACGTGCATCTTTGACATCAAAATTTCCGGATTGAAAACGCTTAAACCAAATTTGTGCTACTCTCACAGACACTGCACTAGGTCCATAAACATCGCAAATTTTTTTCGCGGCTTGCGTTGCATTTTTACCTTTTTTGTAGTAAAATTTTAAAATGTATCGAATTTCTTCATTAGATTCACTTATTTTGACAGTACGAAAAACAAATGAGAATCACACATTTTCCTAATTTGAATTTGGAATTATGTTCTTTAAAATTTAAACTTTCAATGATACCAAAACCAGCCAGATACAAATAGTATAGCCAAAGAGATTTTATTACAAGTTCATACATACTATAATGCGAAAAGACTTTTTCCCCGACCTATTATTTGGTTTTTGTTAGATTTTTGACTACAGCGGTCGTGGTTTACTTTTAGCTATAAGTCGTTTTGAAATTAAAATTTTCGTAAATCTTACCAAATCATACACTATGCACATTGTCTTTTTTATGGACATGTTGCATCTTCCTCATCACGGAGCCTGTCTTATTCTTGGAAACAGAGAAGGTCCCAGAGCGCAACAGCACGGTTTTGTACCGTGCCCGCAAATGAGTTGAGGCCGCCGGGTTGGGCCGCCTTAAAGCCCGAATATTGGTTAAAATCTGAAAGATTTTTTTCCTTAAACTTTTTTTGATTTCTGAACTTATATCTACGTTGATTGCAATAAATAATAGCTTACATGAAGAAAAAAATATAATTTTAAACTCTTTTATTAATTTTTTGTAAGAAAAAAAATCTAAAAAATTATAGGTTAAGGTATGGTAAGGTATGTAAAGGTATGGTATGGTAAGGTATGTAACCCAAGTATATCTTGAAAATCTTCATTACCTTCAAGGAAAAAAGTTTCCGGACTTCAACCAACGGCCTTTAACCATAACATATACAAAAACCAACAATCTCTCCCGCAGCTGCAGGCAATGAACGAGATCTGCTACGACAAAACGGTGGAGATGGTGCAGAAGGGTCACCAGGTGATGGTGTTTGTGCACGCGCGCAACCAGACGCACCAGACGGCGCTGGTGCTCAAGGAGTTGGCCCAGAAGAGAGGCCACCTCAAGCACTTCGAGGCCGAGGACACGGGCGCCCTGCTGAGGGCGAAGAAGATGGTGCAGAACAGCCCCAACCGGCAGCTGGCGGAGCTGTTCCCCTCTGGCTTCGCCTGCCACCACGCCGGCATGCTGAGGACCGATAGGTGGCCTTTTTGTATACTTTAATGATCCTGAATGTCATATCATCATACAATCACTCCGCTTCCCCAGAGTGGCTAGGCGGAGACGGTAAAGCGCTATTCGGTCTGAAAATTGTTTACTTGCTTCGCATCCTCTACCTTCGGTTATGGGTAACGGAACTTATCAAAATACTCCTTCAGCATGGTCATAGTAAGTTCAAGTTGATGCTTTCGCTCTTTCGGAATGGTTCGGAATCTATGAAATATGCAGGTCCCGATGTGATATGGTACGGTTAAGGTATCATTGCATTTAATAAAATATGTTTAAAGTGGCAATGAAATATTGTCTGCGTTTTCCATCTAATTAAATTTGCTAGATATAAAGGGATGGTCGTGGCATGGTACCTAGTTGCTTAGGAAATGCGACATGTTTGGCTAATATGACAGTGCATAGGTGTGATACCAACCATCCATGACCATTTTCATAAGAAACAAAACAATTTTGGAAAAGGCATTCCATTATGATTTCTATCAGTAATTATTGATTCAGGAACATGGTGGAAAAGTACTTCTCGGAGGGTTTCATCAAAGTGCTGGTCTGCACATCGACTCTGGCTTGGGGAGTCAACTTGCCGGCGCACGCCGTCATCATACGGGTATGGTCATTTAGATTTAGCATATTAAAGCTAATCAATTTGTTTGTAACCCATTCAAAATTTGAGGAGGTTCGGATATGTTATCATTATTATTTTATTTTTTATAGATAGCTTTAACTAGCAGCTAGACTGTCACAAATGTTTTTTTTTTTTCAACTGATTCACTGAATTCGAACAAATAACATTATTAAGTAGCTTGTTCCAAGAGTCCACAACTCTTCGATGAAGTGCTTGCAAGGGTTTAGCTTGGCGGAGGCATAGGATTGCTTCGTTGAATGGCCACGGAGGTCGGTGTTTCGAGAAAATATCCTTCCCTTACCTACTTAATATATCCAGCCATTACCCAGCCCAGATTTGTTCCATTGTATTCGACAAAACTGCCATAAAAATTGGTAAATCTGCATCTTCTCTTCTTTTCAATCTGGTGAAATGGGGAATGGACTGTAATTATGGATTTTGATTTTGTGTGAAAATAAAAATGTCCTTCTTGTGGAGTGGGAGATGCTTACTGGCGCCCTAGGACGTCGTGACCTGGATCATTCCATTGGTTAGGGGCCCCGTCGTGGAGATCGCCAGGCTAGACACTTATTAGGGCACCAGGGAAAAAATATGTGGCACAAGACTAGTTAATTTTGCGAGAAAGGTATCGAAGACAATTTGTTTGTGCTTGTCCGACCAAACGATAAAATAGAAGAAACAAAAAAAAACTGTGATGGTAGGTTCATACATTGTTGATGCGAAATATTACAAAAACTTGTGGAGAATTTTTCGGTCTACCTCCAAGGACACACAGAATACATTTATGGTGCACATACGAAAACTGGTCACAATTATTGTATTCAAAATGTCAAAACTGCCATAAAAATTGGTAAATCTGCATCTTCTCTTCTTTTCAACCAAGCAATATCAATTTGTTCGTAATACATAAACAACCTACAATTCTCATATTATTTTCTTTCTTAACCGGTTGATATTCATTTGTCTACAATGAAACACTTACGACTCTCATCTTCTCTTCAACCAGACTATATGCACCACTCAATGCAGGCCTCCGCACGCCCTCACCAGTATCGGTAGGCGGTCCGAAAGCATATTCTTCATCAGCAATCCTGACTCTCCGTTCCCTGTCTGCAGGGCACCGAGATCTACGACTCTAAGCAAGGCACTTTCATCGACCTGGGCATCCTGGACGTGCTGCAGATCTTCGGGCGCGCCGGCCGCCCACAGTTCGACACCTCCGGCACGGGCATCATCATCACGGCGCACGACAAGCTCACGCACTACCTCACGCTGCTCACCAACCAGTTCCCAATCGAGAGCAACTTCATCAATCTGCTGGCGGATAACTTAAACGCTGAGGTTGTTATGCATTACTTGTTGCAACCTGTCTGTAACGAGTTGTGTGGCTCGTAGTGTAGTGGTTACTCATGTGGTATCTCGTGTCACTCTGCGGGGTGTTCGGAACCCAGGTACAGGCACTACACGGTAGGGTTAAGCCCGCCTGAATTGATGCCATCGCATTGGATGAAAAGATGGTCGATTGTCTGTGTTTATCATCCAGTTCAATAGCCGTACTCATAAAGGGAAGGCACCTTAGGAATGCTCGGTGTTGGGGTAATATTGTTCCGGTACGACACAGTCGCGCTAAAGGCGACGTAACCTGAGACGGCGGAGATACCGCTCCCCGCGCCCCACCGCGCACCTGAGCCGTGCCGACCACGTCGGCGGCAGTCCTTGTAACGCACCTTACGCGACGACATGTCGCTAATAAACTATTTGAAATAAATATTATACTCGACATTTGTGTTTGTCTCGCCGGCCACCCGAACACGTTAGTTGAGTAACCACACTCTTGAACTCTTGCCAATACCCCAGGACTCGTATATGGCATAATATCATGACAGTTGGTGTGGTATGAGCCAGCGTACCATAAAAAAAACCTTTGCACTCTTGTCACTTTCCCTTTATGAACACTCTTAGGTGATGACGAAACATTTTAACCACTTAAAACTTTTTTTGTCTTTAAATCCAAAATTATGATTATATTACAGAAGTACTTTTTTTTCTTTAGCAAGAATTTACTGTAGAACTGAGGTGCCTATAAGTGCCTATTTGGGTAGCAAAGAAAGCTTTTTTTAATCCAAAATACTTTCACCATAACATTGAACACAATTATATAAATTTTACTCTCCGCGCTTTTACAGACAGAAATCACTTCCCAACTTATGTTTTTACAGATTGCTCTTGGTAGTGTCACCAACTTGGACGAGGCGGTGGAGTGGCTGAGTTACACCTATCTCTTCGTCCGAATGAGGATTAATCCACAGGTAAGAAGAACCAGTTATTGATTGTCATCACTTATGTTTTAGATTTCTTGCACGAACGACCCTCATAGACTTCACATGCATGAAACCTTCCCCTTCCCCTACTAGGTGGTAGGGTTTAAGCCCGCCCGGGTTGGTACCATTGCATTGGATGAAAAGATGGTCGAAGCGGCAATGAAAAATTGTCTGTGTTTTCCATCCGGTTCAATGTAGCCGTGCTCATAAAGGGAAGGTCCTGGCATGGCAGCTAATTCCTTCGGGAATGTGGTGTATTGGGCTAATATCATATGGTAGTTGTGTGGTATTAGCCATCCATGTCAGGTTGCATAAAAAAATTAAATAATGGCGGTATTTTCAGCGCTGATAATGGCAAAAATCACAGTTCTATCATTTGCATAGTCCAGTGAATTCATGACATCGATACTGATAGATTTTGATTATTAGGTGTATGGACTGACATACGGCGACGTACAAGAGGATCCGACCTTGGAGACGCGGCGCCGCGAGCTCATAAAGGCGACAGCGATGGCACTGGACAAGCGACAGATGATACGTTACAACGAGAGAACAGGCGACCTCAATGTCACCGGTATTTTGGATGAATCCTTACGTACAATGGAAATTTACCACTCCCACAGGCATCTTTTTAAGCGAATTCAAAAAAGGAGGAGGTTATCAATTCGTCTGTATGTTTTTTTTTTTTTGTTGTTCACTCTGCTCATGCCTTCCTAGTACGAAGGTTTGATTAGAAATTACTGTGGGTCACACTCATTTTAGGGTTTGAATTGCTTACTCACAGGGTGTCGATAGATGATGCAAAGTTTCGTATCAAACATTGGGTCCATCATAATCCCTCAAATCACAATGCGGGGTTCTTCAAACGTAATATGAAGAGGAACCGCGGTCCCCAAAAAGTTCGCAAGTTCACAAAATTATTTTAAAAAGTCCATGCAATCCAAAGCGTCATCCACACCACTGCATCCGGCATGGCGAAGCAAGCTTTCGTCGGTATTGGAAGCATCGAACAGTCTTGTTCCTGACTAGGAACCTCCATATTTATTTTGATTCTATTTTTTTATTGTTGTTTATTGTTTATTCATCATCCACAGGCAGCACACTGCACTCGGATTTGTCATATTAGGTTGGGGAAAAAGTTTCTTCGCATTTTTTAAGAAAATTCAAAACATTTTTTAATATGGTTTATTTACATTTAACTAAAGTATGTAGGTACCATTTTGTTCGATAACTTTTTGCCATCTTGTAGGTAGGGACATGATCCCATTGCTATAGAAATATTGGGACTTCTGATCAATATACCGCGACAAGTGGTTTTGGCAGTCCTCTCGTGATGTTAACCTGACACTGCCTAAAGAATTCTGAAGAGACCTAAACAGGTGGAAATCTGAAGGTGCAAGGTCAGGACTATACGGCGGATGCATTAACACCTCCCAGCCAAACTCTCTTAGTTTTTGCTGAGTGGCTAAAGATGTGTGAGGTCTAGCGTTATCATGATGAAAAACCACACCCCTTCTGTTGATTAATTCCGGCCGCTTTCTCTCAACTTCTTGCTTTAATCTCATCAGTTGTTCGCAGTAGAGTTCAGAATCGATGGTCCTGCCTGGTGGTAACAGCTCATAATGAATAATGCCCTTCCAATCCCACCACACACACAGCATCACCTTGTTGCGAGTTAACCCGGGTTTCGCCACAGTCTGTGAAGCTTGACCGGCCTTTGACCACGACCTTTTTCGCACGTTCTTGTCGTACGTGATCCACTTTTCATCACCAGTTATCAGCTTCTTCAAAAATGGTTCGGTTTCATTACGTCGTAATAAAGAATCACAAATGAGTACACGGTTCATTAGGTTTCTTTCAGTGAGCTCGTGAGGTACCCAAATATCGAGCTTTTTTGTGTACCCAGTTTTTTTCAAATGCGCCAAAACTGTTTTGTGGTCAATTCCTAGTTCTTCAGCTACGTCGTAACTACTGATATGCCGATCTTGCTCCACTTTTTCAAAAATGGCATCCATTTTATCCGTAATAGGGCGACCAGAGCGACGTGCATCTTTGACATCAAAATTTCCGGATTGAAAACGCTTAAACCAAATTTGTGCTACTCTCACAGACACTGCACTAGGTCCTTAAAACATCGCAAATTTTTTTCGCGGCTTGCGTTGCATTTTTACCTTTTTTGTAGTAAAATTTTAAAATGTATCGAATTTCTTCATTAGATTCACTCATTTTGACAGTACGAAAAACAAATGAGAATCACACATTTTCCTAATTTGAATTTGGAATTATGTTTTTTAAAATTTAAACTTTCAATGATACCAAAACCAGCCAGATACAAATAGTATAGCCAAAGAGATTTTATTACAAGTTCATACATACTATAATGCGAAAAGACTTTTTCCCCGACCTATTATTTTGTCATTAGCCAGTTCAGCATTAACGGCGAAGAAAAACTGGCAAGAAACTTCGCTGATTTTTTTTCAACGTCCACTTGTCTAAGTTTACAAATTTGTTTGCCATTGCTTACAGAAATACGGGTTATTGGTACCCGTTTATGTCAATACATTAAATTAATTTTAATTCACAAAAATCTACCATTCATGCCGTATGCAACAGTTCATGACAAACATCGGTTTATTTTGCAAAGTCATGTCCGTCATCTAACATGTTGCCAATTGGAGCAGGCCAGTCCCCACAAACAGCACCTGTTCACGAGCATCACGCCGGATCCAGCCATCGCCTCTGACATCCATATTTTAGGGGAAGAGGTGACCCGAACCAAGCGTCACCACAAGCAAGGACCTTGAAGCGATGCTCTACTACAGTGGCAACAAGAAAAAAATTGTGTTACATGTGCACGTTTAGTTTTATTACTATTATATCTGTCATGAACTACTACAGTGACCCCGATGAAGACATCGAGATGAATACATAATCCTTCTCGATCTCTTCACAACACTTTTACGATGTGTGAGGTCTTAATATAATTCGTAATTGTCTTGTTTTACTCATAAAAGCCTCAGTAGTGAGGAATTTCATGAAAAAACTTTCTTTTTATGAAATTGCAGATCTTGGTCGAACTGCGAGTCACTACTACATCACAAGTGAAACGATCGAAGTGTTCAACTCGATGGTTCGTAAGTCGATGACCGAGGGCTACGTGCTGGAGATGCTGGCGCGATGCTCTGAGTTCCAGCAACTGAAGGTGAGCTTTTGTACGGTATTGTGTAGAATGGGTGTAGATGTCGTATTTCACAGACCACTCAGCTGCAAAGGGCTTGTGCTGTGTGTGTACAATTATGTTTATGCGAAACTGCAACATACTTGACTATTTAACATAAGGACAAACCACATTTTTGAACCATCAATGTTCGCTCAATGCAGATCTTGCCCTTTTCAAGAACTGAATCCCTTTATTTTTAGAGTCCCAAATTGAGCAAGAAAAAGTCTATGTCTCAACTAACCACATACAACAACATTTTAATTATGTATACTGTTTCAATGATTCAGTTTACGTTTCAACAGTCAGTGTAACAAAAATGTTTCTTCTTCTTCAGCCGTTTGCTCTCCACTGCTGGACGTAGGCCTCCCCCAGACTTCGCCAAGTTGTGCGGTCTCCTGTTTTTCTTCGCCATTTGTCACCTGCTGTCTGACCAACGTGCTGGCGGTTTGCCGTCGCTTCTTTTCCCTGTGTAGGGTCTCCACATCAAAATTTCAGTGCTCCATCTGTGGTCATCTCTGTGACATACGTGACTTGCCTAGTGCCACTTGAGTTTAGTAACCCTATGCATAACGTCAGTGAAATTAGTGCTTTGGCGTATCAGCGAATTTGGCATTCGTTCACGCAGTCAGATACCGAGCATGGATCTTTCCATTGACCTTTGGGCTACTTTCAGCTTGTAGCACAGTACCAACTGTGAGCGGCCATGTCTCGCAGGCGTAGGTCAAAACTGGCAGCACGCATTGGTCAAACAGTGAGAGACTGGGGTCAAAAAAATTGTGTGTTCAAATATCGACTTTTGTTTTTTCATGCCTTTCTATTTTCTGTTGATCTCTAGGACTTAATGGCAAAACATTAAAATATCAAGAATTTTCTATACCGTTAGAGGAACACAATTGAATTAAAACGGGTTCCCAGTGTGTAAAGAGCCCTTACGAGCCCCCGCTCCGCTCCAGGTGCGAAAGGAAGAGTTGCCAGAGCTCTGGCAGCTGAAGGAGGACTACTGCGAGTTGCGGGTGGAGGACCCCCCGGAGGACATCCACTGGAAGATCAACATACTGCTGCAGACGTACCTGTCCAGGGGACGCGTCAACGGCTTCTCGCTGCAGTCTGACCTCTCCTACATCAGCTCGGTGAGTGTACGGCTGAAAATTCGCCATGGAAACGATGGCAAAAAGGACCATCTTCAAAGTGTGATAATATTTTCACCTGAAAACATGATTCGCTTCACTGTTTTTTTTTATGTAACTGGAAATGGATGGCTAATACAGTTCAATGTAACCACCTAGTTTCTATGTGGTGTTTCGGGTTGATATCATGACCGTAGGCGGTGTATTAGCAAACCATGCACATTAAGAAATAATCCAATTCCATCAAAATTAAAGGCTGAATCAATCCACTAACTCAAACTTATTCCGATATTTAAGGTTGAGTGCTACGCTCGGTGTCCTTACTTACTAGGTTACTTAACTTATCAAGCTAAAAGGAATAATTTTATAACTTCAGGTTCATAGAATATTGTTCCATACCAAATTTAAAACAAAATTGAACAGAAAAACAATATTTTCGGACGATGCTCTGGTGAAATTTGGTACCATGTTATGGGTAGAACTTTAGTGTTGTTGACATTTGATTCAGAATGCAGTCCGTATCGTCCGAGCACTCTTCGAGATAACACTCCGCAAGAAC
Organism: Incurvaria masculella; assembly: GCA_946894095.1. NCBI lineage: Eukaryota > Metazoa > Arthropoda > Insecta > Lepidoptera > Incurvariidae > Incurvaria > Incurvaria masculella. The sequence goes on from OX335641.1 coordinate 902,487, forward strand.
AACGCGTACATGGCGGCCCAGTACCTGAAGATGTCGATAATGCTGGAGCGGCAGCAGTGGGACTGGGAGTCAGAGATGCGCCAGTTTGGCTGCGCGCCGGCCGAGGTTCTGAAGCACCTGGAGTACCCGCCCGTGCGGGTCGACCGGCTGCGCGACATGGAGTGGCAGGAGTTGGGTGAGTCCGCGAGCTACCTACGCACATGAGCGGCTCGTAGCCTAGTGGCGCGAGGACTTGCCTAGGATACCGGAGGTCTGGGTTCAAATCCTCACCCTGTTCGTGCACCACTTTCTTTCTCTTTCTGAGTTGAATTTTGGATGAGTTGCATTTCGTCACTATTGCGAGCTGCTCCATGGTTCCGAATCCATCTAAAACAGTAAGTCCCCTTCCCCTACTAGGTAGTAAGGTTTAAGCCCGACCGGGTTAATGCGATGATTTCATGAAAAGATGGTCGGAGCGGCAATGAAAAATTGTCCGTTTTACAATACGGTAGTTTTGTGGTATTAGCTATCCATGTCAGATTGCATAAAACATTTTTGAAACTAGCCCGGCTTGTCGTTAATGCTGAAGCGGTAGTGGGACTGCAAATTGGAGATGCGCAGTTCGGATGCATACCAGCCATGGTGCTAAAGCACCTGGGGTGTTGCCATGGTCAATTAACTCGCCCGATGAACAGGCAATTGAGTGAGCCCGGATGTAAATTGATCTTTTGTGTGAATAATATTCTACGTATTAGTCGCATAACGCATAACTTATGACACAATATAATATATTATTTTTTAGGCGACATGATCCGGAACCCCCGCATCGCGCGCATCCTCAAGAAGTGCGCCGACGAGTTTCCTCTGCTGGAGATGGAGGCCTCGCTGCACCCCATCACCAGGACCGTGCTCAGGATACGTCTCACCATCGTAGCGGACTTCAGGTAGGTTTACAGGCTTCGGGGACGGAAAGATTGTTCTTGCAATGTTAAAGCGCCTACCTGCACACAAAAATATATCTCTTCTTCTTCAGCCTTTTGTTGTCCACTGCTGGACGTAGGCCTCCCCCAGACTTCGCGAAGTTGTGCTGTCTCCTGTTTTTCTTCGCCAGTTGTCACCTGCTGTCTGACGTATATCGTCTGACCAACGTGCTGGCGGTTTGCCGACGCTTCTTTTCCCTGTGTAGGGTCTCCACATTAAGACTTCAGTGCTCCATCAGTGGTCATCTCTGCGACATACGTGACCTGCCCATTGCCACTTGAGTTTAGCAACCCTATGCATAATGTCAGTGACCTTGGTGCTTTGGCGTATCAGCAGATTTGGCATTCGGTCGCGCAGTGAGATACCGAGCATGGATCTTTCCATTGCCCTTTGGGCTACTTTCAGCTTGAGTGCTGTACCAACTGTGATCGTCCATGTCTCGCAGGCGTAGGTCAAAACCGGCAGCACGCATTGGTCAAACAGTCTGGTCTTAAGAGACTGGGGCATCTTAGAATTGAAGACATCTCTAAGTTTTCTGAAGGCGGCCCACGCCAGCTGAATACCTATTTCTTTTGCGAGTAAAATTTATAGAAAGGATGAACTTTTTAGGTATGCAAAACAAAAGTCGGAGAATAAAAGATGATACATTTTATTTAAAGACCTGATTCAAGATGGTTGCATGTTATATGCATTCATCATACTTGAAGAGAAAACTAAACGGTGCAGTCAAGACGTATCAAACCAACGCCATCTGGGATATAAACTATCCGCTTACTATGTAGTCATATACACCTTTTGTTTCAGATGGAACGACAAATACCACGGTAAGACGCAGGAAGCATTCTGGATCTGGGTTGAGGATCCCGAGAATGACATCATGTACTACCACGAATATTTCCTGATAACGAAAAAGCAGGTGAATACAAATCCTACACTCCTCAATGACTCTCCTTTGTCCGGCGGAAGAGGCGAGCGATGCTAACCACCATACACGGCATGTTCACTTGCACTCACGACGCAATGGTGATGACATATTTCTTGCGCAAGCCTATCCGATAAAATAAGCCAATTGTCATTTCAATCATATATTCTTGTAGTCATCATTAGCCAAGGAGCCAAGGAAATTGCTACTGCCAAGGAATTGTTTGGCATTAGCATTTAGATCTAAGTATGTATTTCATAATTGTGGACGGAAAAATATGTTATGTAAACCCGTGAAGTTTCTTTGCGGGTTCTTCTTTACTGGGTTGATCGAATCCGCGGATCTTTGTGACGTAACTTGGTGTAGTTTGACTACCAAAAAGTTTAAATAAATGAAAATGAAATGATGACCACCGGGTAATGGTGACTTTTCAGGTGATAACTAGGGAGCCTCAGGAGTTGGTCATCACGATTCCTCTCAGCGAGCCCTTGCCGCCGCAGTACTATGTCCGTGCCACTTCTGAAAGGTGACCTTCGACTTTGTACCATTTCTTGGATAAACATCATTTCCTCTCATTAAAATGTTTTGCAATTTTTCGTACAATGGTGGAGGTTTAAGATGATTTTTCCTCACAGGTGGATTGGATCTCAGAGTGTCCTTCCATTGACATTCCAACACTTGATACTTCCGGAAACTCATCCACCACACACTGGTAAGTCCTTAATAATACTTTTTTTGTGATTTTTCTACCATGATATCAGTATACATGAGCACGTGTTTTTGATGTATTTTGTGGCTTGTGAGGACAAACTTTCATCAAATATATGGGTACTTTACAATCTATTGTCGAGTTCTAATACTCTAGGGCAGAGATAAATAGTCGTAACAGAAACTAAGACTAACCAAAAGTAGTAATTTGTGACGTCACTTTGCATTACTTTGCCATTTAGTCCATACAAAATGTGTCAAAGTGACGTCACAAAGTACTACTTTTGGTTAGTCTTAGTTTCTGTTACGACTATTTATCTCAGCCTAGGGCTGAAATAAATAGTCGTAACAAAAGCTAAGGCCAACGAAAATTAGTACTTTGTGACATTTTCTATGGACGAAATCTCAAAGTTATGCAAATTGATGTCACAAAGTACTACTTTTCGTTAGCCTTAGCTTCTGTTACGACCATTTATCTCAGCCAAGGACTGATGAATCGATCCGTCCTTGTAGGTTTTAATAGCGCAAGGGCTAGTTTATTGACATGTGATCTTAGTCCTTTCTTGTATGTTGCACAATGGCAACACACTTCATATTTCACTGTAGGGACGCCGAGGTTGCCGATGATACATGATATGCAATAATCACTAATGATATTATAAAATCAAGGTTTTGACAGTTTCATGGTGACCTATTCACGAATGTTCGTAACAAATTTAACTTTTTCTCTTCAATCAATTTATTCGAGCACATTTACTTTCAGATTTGCTCGAACTGATGCCCCTGCCGATCACAGCTCTGAAGAACGCTTCGTTCGAGATGCTCTACAACTTCACGCACTTCAACCCGATACAGACGCAGATATTCCATTGCCTGTATCACACCGACAACAACGTACTGCTGGGGGCACCGACTGGCTCGGGGAAGACTATAGCCGCTGAGATCGCCATGTTCAGAGTGTTCCAGCAGTATCCGCAGTGCAAGGTCGGTTTAGGGATGTGGTGAAAGGCAGTTTTTAAAGCCATCCATGTGAAGTACTGACCTGAACATGTAACATGTTCCCCGAGGAATGAAGTGCCTTGAACCGAATGGAAAGCACAAACAATTTTTCAGTGGTTCATTTTCAGCCAATGTGGGCTAACAACTCCAGCTCGGATGGTGTTATCTGCATTTCTACGAAATACACATAAAGAAAAAGGCACATATCCTGGGATTCAAACCAATGGTCTTGCCATTGGAATTAACCCCTGCACTACGGGTCACTCAAAAAATCACCCAAATATTTACATTAAACAAGTCCTAAAATGTACTAACTGTAAACAATCTGGAATGTAAACTAACATAGAATAAGAAAAACCCACAAACTCAATTTGGTTTGAACCAAACTGACCTTCACATATCTCGAGGGTCAACTCTTAGCAAACTATTAGAACATTTATTGGTCATTTCATTGCAGGTAGTGTACATAGCGCCCATGAAGGCCCTAGTGAAGGAGAGAATAAAGGACTGGAAAGTAAGACTGGAAGAAAAACTAAACAAAAAAGTCGTCGAACTAACGGGTAATTTATTAACAGTTATTGCTTTTGTTCCGGCCCTCTGCCTTACCTCCTCTAATTCCCATTCTCGCATTCCCACTCCTTACTAAAATATATTGATTCTGCTTATAATAGTGATTCCAGAAGCGGAGGCTGCTTTTTTGCTTATTCGAACACACAATGAAATCTTGGATCCAGTTTTTTGCGGGTTCTCGGAGTACCCTCCATTCTGTATGACTATTCTAGAGTGAAATTATAACCATTGCTGATTTAGTTAACAAAGTTATGGACTTTAACATCTGCTAGTTTATGTAATACATTTGAAATAATAACTTTTGCATGGTTTTCGACAGGCGACGTGAGCCCCGACATCCGAGCCATCCGAGAGTCTCACGTCATCGTGACCACGCCCGAGAAGTGGGACGGCATCAGTCGCTCGTGGCAGAACCGCAACTACGTGCGTGACGTCGCGCTCATAGTCATCGACGAGATCCACCTGCTCGGCGAGGACCGGGGGCCCGTGCTGGAGGTTATCGTCTCCAGGTCGGTCGCAGTCGACTTTCTCACTTGCTGCACAGGCATGGACGTGACATTTCATAGCTTTTCTCAAATTTTCAATAAATTCAATGACTTTCTTTTAGAATGGAAATAAATAGTGAATACCACACCTACAGTCATACTAGCCCAACACACTGCCAGGATCTTCTCTTCTGAGCATGACTACATTGAACTGGATGGAAAATTTTTAATTGCTGCTTCGACCAATTTTCATCCAATCCAGGCTGGATTAACTCTCTCACTAGCCTCTCAGCGTTCCTCGCTGGCAGAAGGTGACTACATTTCCGTAATATCCGATAATTTGCTAGCATTTTACAGTACAACAATCAATTCTCTCTTATGTCTATTCCTTCTAGGAACGTGGAAATACAATGTCTGTCACAGTTGATAGCCAAGTCAAAAAACAACTTTGCTCTATTTCCTGGAGATTAATTAAAGTCTTCCCCCTTTCTACACTAAACTAAACTAAACACACGCATCAAATTCTTGGCTCCGCGACCGAGCTACAAGCCGATAAATTATTTTTATTTATTTATTTATTTATTTGATGAACGAGCAGCCTAAGCTGATGTGTTCATGTCTGGGCTCACTGGTGCTTTGTTATTACGGTTACTTTAGGTGCGGATTGTTTCTCCTAACCTGGAAACATTTATTCATATTGTTGCGACATATTGCGTTTATTTATTATTAGCGGTCTTTCTGTTGCAGGTATCTTGATGGTGTATAATTTTTTTTCAGAACCAACTTCATCGAGTCACATACGTCGCGTCGCCTCCGCATCGTGGGCCTGTCGACGGCGCTCGCAAACGCCAAGGACCTCGCCAACTGGCTCAACATCGGTGAAATGGGACTGTACAACTTCCGTCCTTCCGTCCGTCCCGTGCCCTTGGAGGTGAGCTCGTACATGTTGCCTCAAGAAAAAAAATTCTCCCTTGCCCGATTGTGTGGATAGAGATGGATGAATTCGAGGAGTCCAATGCTTTTCTAGTTTCCGCAAATCTTGTAAAACTAAAATTCCCGACTAACCGGAATCACCAGTAGATATGCACCTACATACAAACATATAAACACACATTCATATTTTCATACATAAATGCTTGCATGCAATCGCGCTGCTAACCGCCCAGGAAGATATGAGAAGAGTGTCATACGGTATGATCACGATATAATATACTTTCGTTTCTCTCCAGACTCCTCTTAGCTCAGTATATTTGTTTTGTCATTCTTTCGTCACCCATTCGCAGGTGCACATATCGGGTCACGCGGGACGCCACTACTGCCCCCGAATGATGTCCATGAACAAGCCGACCTTCCAGGCGATACGTCAACACTCGCCAAACGCGCCGGCTCTGGTATTCGTCTCCAGTCGGCGGCAGACTAGGTAATCTAAGACTAGGCAGACTGGCGGAAGACCAGCGGCCAGCGGGTTCGCCCCTGCTGACATCCAGCTGAGCCACAGCCATTTTTCACACATCACACAACGCATGATTGATATTCCTTTACTTGTTTCCCACAACTGTTTTTAATTGTATTTGCCACTGTATACCAATTACTGTACTGTTGTGTGTGAAAATAAATAATTTTATTATTTTTTATTATTATTATTAATCGATCAATACGTGCAGCATTGTGGGCATCTGGGCAGATCATGCTTGGCTCCTTTGACTTGATCCCTTCCAACTCTCTGGTTTTTATCTATCGGGTCTCTTTCTGTTTTTTATCCTATACCTTCAGAAAATGCTCTGATGAATGACGCCATCTCTCCATGCTCTTTCTACCATCAAAACAAACCCATTCGGTGCAGGCTCGGATCGAGAGATGCCAACGGTTCAATGTCCCTCCTCCGCGCTCCCCCTCCTATTAAGGACCTGTACCCGAAGTCTCAGTTGTCACCTAAATTGGCGTTACGGCAAACCAATCGACTGGCGTTTTCTAATGTATGGAGTAATTGAAGAGCGCGCGCAGTGGCCGTTAAGCGAACTAAAATTTGCGAGTCCGAGCTTGATTTGACAGCTTACTTAACGTTGCCGTAAATACGTCGACGTGGCCGTTTACGTCCACTCCACGTTTTCATACAATTCGGAAGTCTTTGACTTTGACAGCTCGAAGAAGAAAAACCACAGAATATCTAGTAAAAACTTGTATGGAGTTTGACGTTTTTACGGAACTTCGAAGTTACGTAAACGCCAATTTAGGTGAGAACTGAGACTACCGGCTCTGATTCAGGGTTCGCAGTCTGTACTACGGTTCAGTCTATTTGGAGTCCCTACGATCCCGTAGTACCCTGCTACGGGATCGGAGGGACACACTCAGTATAATTGGTGGGGGGCAGGTTCGGACTCCCGAAGATGTTGGACCCCCAGGTGGCTATGTGGCTAGCTTCAGGTGTCGGTAATGTTAATTGTATGGCAAGTATGTTGCATCCGGATTGTTCACTCTTTTCACTTCTTACCTAAACTATCGTCGGTAGGCTGACGGCGATGGACCTGATAGCGTACCTGGCGGCGGAGGACGAGCCGAAGCAGTGGCTGCGCATGCGCGAGTCGGAGATGGAGCAGGTGCTGGCGGGCGTGCGCGAGCCGAACCTGCGGCACACGCTCGCGTTCGGCGTCGGCATCCACCACGCCGGCCTGCACGAGCGCGACCGCAGCACCGTCGAGGAGCTCTTCGTCAACCAGAAGATACAGGTGGAATACCAGATGTCTTCACTTCAAATCCCCGCACCATTTTCGGCAAATCCATGTAAAACTGTAGATACCCTTTGCCTACTAGGTGGTAGGGTTAGCCTATTGTGTTAGTACCATCGCATTGGATGAAAAGATGGTTGAAAGGGCTCATAAAGAGCAGGTCCTAGCATGGCACCTTATTCCTTCGGGAATGCAGTGTGTTGGCCTAATATGATGTTGGGTTATACCACATGTCCAGCCTTGTTGACCGGGAACGTTATAAAGGAAGTGGACGAGATCATAGTTTGCCATCCATCAACCTATGTAAACTAGTTTCTTTAAAATTGTCTTGTTGGTTCTTCTTAAGGCGGCCCAACCCGGCGGCCTCAACTCATTTGCGGGCACGGTACAAAACCGTGCTGTTGCGCTCTGGGACCTTCTCTGTTTCCAAGAATAAGACAGGCTCCGTGATGAGGAAGATGCAACATGTCCACAAAAAAGACAATGTGCATAGTGTATGATTTGGTAAGATTTACGAAAATTTTAATTTCAAAACGACTTATAACTAAAAGTAAACCACGACCGCTGTAGTCAAAAATCTAACAAAAACCAAATAGATTATAAATCTTTATTAAATAAGCTATGTCTGATGACTAATCTTATTAAGATGTTCTTACTTTATCATTGCGTAATCCACCTCCAAAGTTATTGTATAAAACGCGCGAAAAATCCGAACTTTCGGACGTTATAACTTGGAAACCAAACACAATTTTACAATATCAATGGTCATCAGACATCTAGTTCAATCAAATAGAGCTATTTTGAGCAAAATTTTGGATCTCTGACAAGAAATATGGGCGTGATCTTCTTTCCCCTTTTGTATGGGGAGATGAGCGGGTTGGGCCACCTTAAATAGACGTTATCAAACTGCAAAACCGATATTATCCTAACATACCTCAGGGCAGCTAGGTCCCATGCCAAGACCTTCCTTATACTACTCGGCTATATTGAAAACACAGACATTGCCGCGTCGACTATTGTTCATTTAATGTGAAGTAATAAAGGAAACCTACAGTTTTACATTAATTTGGAACTACGAGTGATGAATCCCTTATTCACCTCTCACGCCAGGCACTTGAAGAAATGCAGTGGGACCAGTTGTTTTCTTATTAAGTGCTGAAACACAGCACTGGAACCTAAAGCAAATAAGACCAGTATTTGTGTTTTGACAGGTGTTAATATGCACGGCGACCCTGGCGTGGGGGGTCAACTTCCCGGCACACCTGGTTGTCATCAAGGGCACGGAGTACTACGATGGCAAGCAGAAGCGTTACGTGGACATGCCCATAACTGATGTTCTGCAGATGATGGGACGAGCCGGCCGACCTCAGGTAATATTTTTTAATATTAGTGCAGCCAGACAACACTCATGTACTTTTAAAGAGTCGTAGAACAAACTTTGATCAATTTGATGTTCAGCTCTCTAAATATAACACATGTTTTCCGACTGTATAGGGAGATCGTGCTCATAAATGTGTACTATCTACAGCATTTAATTTTACACTGAGATTTCGGTTTTGACTAGGACACTTGCCTGTTTACTCCTATCGCTAGAAGGTTAGGTAAGGTTAGATTCTAAAGAAGTTGCTTATAAACTGACTTCACAGACAATAGTCTTGCAACCACTGTAACAGAAGAGCTTTCCGTTCTGTGTGTCCTTTTTCATGATCCGATCGACGATTTTTCTTCGGAAGACATATGCAAGATACTTTAATCGCCTAAATGCCGATTTCAGTATGACAACGAGGGTGTGGCGGTAGTGCTAGTGCACGACATGAAGAAAAACTTCTACCGGAAGTTCCTCTACGAACCATTCCCGGTCGAGTCTAGCCTGCTGGACGTCTTGCCCGACCATCTCAACGCAGAGATCGTTGCTGGTAAGCATTTTGCAATCAGAGCGATCCCGAAGGTGTATCCCCAGATGATGCTCTGAATAGTTATACAATGTTTTGTCCCTTTCTCTCGAAATCGAAACTGCGTGTAAATGCAGTTGTCCTTAACTATTAAGGGGATGATTTTTTGTTTATTAGTAACAGGGATGGTGATCAAGGTAGAAAATGTATTGTAATTTGTAAATATAAATGGATGGAAAACACGACAATATTTCATTGCCGCTTTGACCATCTGTTCATCCAATGCGATGGTACCAACCCGGGCGGGCTTAAACCCTACCACCTATAGGGCAAGGGGACCTACAGTTTTACGTGGATTCCAAACCATGGAGCAGCTCGCATTCGTGACGAAATGCACATATCAAACTCGGAAAGAGAAAGACAGTGGTGCATGTCGGAATTGAACCCAGACCTATGGTACGCTAGGCCAGTCCCCGCGCCACTAGGCTACGAGCCGCTCACGGTATGTCTACGCTGTTATTCTAAAATACCAGCATTAGACCGTTCTTAGACATGAGGCTGCATCAATTTTCACCGAAGTGAGCTTCTCGAAACATTGAAGTTGTGTTAATTATCTTTTAGAAAATGATTGCATTAACTTTGCCCTTAGAGATTTAAATTTTTGTACTTGACAAATGACGAAGCAATTTTAGTAATCCTATATATTTTTGCTTTTAAATTCAAAAAGTTTCGAATGATGGAGGGTATTATATTTTAAATTGGCAGTAAATATGAAAACAACAGACTTAAAAGCATACCTTGTATGGTATGTGGTATGTGTGGGAATCTGTGTTGGATAGAGTTTTATAGACCATTGCCGAATCCATTAATTTAATAAATTACCCCAACATTTTATAAACATATAGATTACTGGTGGCGAGGCACCTAGGAATAGCCCTATATGCTGCAACATCTATATCAGGTTTCCATTTATTTGACCTTCTACTGTCCTTTCAGGCACTGTCCAAACCAAGCAAGATATCCTGGACTACCTAACGTGGACCTACTTCTTCAGGCGACTTCTGAAGAACCCTTCCTACTACAAGTTGGAAGGCTTAGAGCCTGAAGATGTCAATTATTATCTTTCCAACCTGGTCCAGACCTCTCTCGATACTTTGATGAATTCCAACTGCGTCGAAATTGAAGAGGTATGCTTTATAATCATGATTCAGCAACAATCCAAATATTTGAATAAATTACATCAGCCTCGAGTAAGTAAGTTGATAGGTAATAAATTTGATCCGGTTTGACTAGCTCGATTGAGGGAAATCTCAGGTGCTTTATATTCTTATTATGAATATCTAGGGCGCCTGCCACTTTGGGACTTTGTTTTTTAAGTGTATAACACAGAATGACCAGATATGGTCATTTCAATGACTGAATGATGTTTAGCCAGATAATGGCTTGGCAGATTATGGATTATGGCCAGAAAAAGAAATCAGAGAAGGAAAATAATCAATGTTTTTAATAACTTCTCTGATGTACCTCAAGGTTATTAATAAATGCATAATACTAAGAAATCTGGTTGTGTAATTAAAATAACAATGAAAAAAATCTTGCAAGGACCGGGGGGGTGGCACAGCAAATATTTGAAAAATATTGAGTTTGAGAGATCATGCTCTAACAGCACTCCTGTGTTTTTTGTTGGTCAGCACAGTCGATCAATCGCATGCTAGAAGTCACTAGCAATTCTGGAAAAATCGAATAATTGGTGGCAGTTCCATTACAGGTATATGTGGATGCGTTTACTTGTGAACGGTTGTTGTTTGCCTGCTCTAATTGGCAACATGATTTTTGCAAAATAATCGTATATTTGTCGTTAAGTCTTGAAATTCATAAATTTCTATTTATTTTATTGTATTTTCTTCAGTCATAAATGGTAAATACTTGTCATTACAACAACAATAAAATTATTAATTAACATAAACTGATACAAATAACATAATGGAAGCGGCAAACACTTTTGTAAACACAGACTTAGTCGGTGTGGGTGGGTGAGAGTTTCTTCCCAGTTCTTCTTCGCTTTGATTGTTAAACTTGGTAATAATAAAATATGACAAATCCGAGTGCAGTGATGATCCTAGCCTATGGATGATGAGTAGACATGTCCATCTCTGTTCAACGTGACCCGTCGGTGGGCAGGACCAGCGCGGCGTATCGTGCACGTGGATGGGCCGCATCGCCTCCTACTACTATCTGTCGCACAAGACGATGCGTCACCTCTCATCGCGTCTCCACCGGGAGGCCGACGGTGACGAGCTGCTGCGGGTGCTGGCGGACTGCGAGGAGTACGCCACGCTGCCCGTGCGACACAACGAGGACGTTCTCAACGGGTGAGGACGACAGACGTACACACCATCCCCGGAGGGTTCAGTTTCAGTGCCAACATCGTGGCGTTTATTCAATAAATACAAATCCGAACAAAAAAATACTGCACCTGTACACGCAAAGCTATTGCTCATCTGCATGTGACAATTACGCGAGCGATTTACAAGCATTATGAGCTACAGAAACATATCAAGTACATTTAAAACCAAGCAATCAAAATTAAAACACAAAAGCAACAATAATTATAAAAGGTTAGGCATGGATGATGGCGCGCCATCTGGTACGATCACAACTTCTCTCACTTCCTCTACAGACATAACTCTTATCGTACAGGCTCTATGGCTGCAGGTGCTACTTACCTGACCTTTATAAAATATTGCATCAATCTAGTCATAGTATGTTTTCCTAGGCCGCCTGGGGACGAAAATTTCACTCACCTCTGCTCTGTAAATTATTTCCGTTCATTTCTGTTTGTTGATAATTTGGTACACAAAAATTATACGTCATTAAATAATTAGGAAAACAATACAAATAAATGTTAACATCATTGAATAAGAAACATGCAACTGAAACACAATCAAATGTTCAAACATTATTTTGCATTTTCTAAATAAAATCAGGAATTGGTCTGCCGAGTAAAAAGCCTTCGATGAGGGGGAAGCCTCCGCTCGCATATGAATCCTAAAAATTGTCCAGAAGAGAAATTCAACTTTTTTTCATATCAAATAATAATTCAGCTAACCTCTTAGCCTATAATTAATGTGGAGAATCAAACGGATCAGCTCGCATTAGGTGCAACTGTCTCTACATCATGTGAATGTTTTATTGGTTGTTACGAAGAATGTTAACTTGGTTGGAGGGCCGTTCGCCAGTTTGAAAAGCTGTTCAATAAACGCCAACAGGGAGCTAGCGCAGCAGTGCCGGCTGCCGGTCGAGCAGTTGACCCTGGACTCCTCGCACGTGAAGACATTCCTCCTGCTGCAGGCGCACATGTCGAGGCTGACGCTGCCGTGCGCCGACTACCAGACCGACCTCAAGTCTGTGCTCGATCAGGCGATAAGGGTGCTGCAGGTCTGTTAAGTGGGCTTCTTCAAAGAATTTGTGAAATGCAGTACTGTTATAACCTTAAATCAGTTGAGATGGTATACGGCAAGGTGTAATGAAGGGCAACAAATTCCATGCAGGGACAACAGGAGGCTCTTTATGCGTTGACCCCCGGCTATCCCTAGTTTTCATGACTGTTTAATGTAATGCATTAAGTAAGGAAGGACGGACAGAATGAGAGACCTCGTCTGTATCGTTCATGCCGACCAGGCGGTGCTATCAGTCCAGGACAATGCATTCCCAAAGAAACTACAAAACCCTCCCTTTTATTTGAGCACAGCTGCCTTGAAACAGATGAAAAACAGCAAAATATTATTGATGGATTGACCACCCTTTTCTTTCGCAGGCAATGATCGACGTGACCGCCGAGAACGGCTGGCTGGCGGCCTCGCTCGGCTGCCAGCAGACGATGCAGGCCGCGGTGCAGGCGCGCTGGCCCGCGGACTCGCCGCTCACGACGCTGCCGCACGTCGAGCCGCACCACCTGTACCTGTTCGCGCTGCTCGCCAAGCAGACGGGCAAGCCCTGCACCACGCTCAACGGGCTCAAGGTGAGAGCGACTGTGGCGCCCTCTAGCTGGAGCGGCGAGATGTGACGCTGACACTGACTGGCTACCAGCAGACGATGCAGGCATGTGTCGCGTGTCCTTGGTTTTTTGGAGCCCTTTAAAATATATATTTGAATTCTTGACAATAAAATGTGTTTTGCTATTTAGATTTACGTTATTGACACTTAAAATTGTCTTTCTCTTCTTATTGGTAATGTTTCATTTTCTTTTAGGTGGCTGTTCAACGTGACACAGAACTACTTGCGAAGACATTAAGGAAGGAGTTTGACGAGAAACAGATTTATCAAATCCATAAAGTAAGTTTTTATGTTCTGGTCGCACTGTCATCAAAAAACAGTAAATATAAAATTAATTCTGCATTATGACTCTTTACATGCCCTGAGTTCCGAATAACGTATTTAGCACACATCACTTGTATCACTTGGTGCCGTCTCTTGAAACTATGCTGCTGGTACAATACACACACATTCGGAAGCATGGGCGCCGTTTAGACTGTCATACTCGCTGTCATTGAAACTGTCATGAAGCGTGTTTGTTATGATGTTTTTTGGTCGTATCCATTAGCATTCTATAATATTGGTCCGCTTCAGCGTTTGTTACTCCTATTTGGATAAATCGTCGGTCTGTAGCAATCACTCTCGAGGCTTAGTACGGTTAAATGACTCTACTTGCAGCACATACCTCCTGCTTACGTTTAATTTCGGTATTGCGGGGTTCGATAGAGTGTAGCAATATCAATATGGGATGCTTGTATACACTCTACGTGGTGTGTAGACCGTACATGCAATTCGGAATGTAGGGCAGATACCTGCTAATCATCATATGTTTTGTTTTTAACTTAATTTGATGATAGTATTAAATTGCGTCATATTGGTGCATGTTTAATGTATCAACATGGCCAGTGACTTATTAATAACATGACATAACAAAGCGCATTCCTGAAGGAAGTGCCATGCCTGAACTTTCCTTGTAATTAGTAAATAAGGGACCTACAATTTTACTTTGATTGCTAACCACGAACAGCCTCAGCAATCTTTAACACTAAAGCATCACTTTATTACTTGCAAACCCTTAATGATCAGTTAAATTAAGTAAAATTTTGGGATATGGTTCTAATCAACTTAATGGCATAATACTTAGGGCTCACCACACTTAAGGTGGCCCAACCCGGCGGGACTAACTCATTCACGGGCACGGTACAAAACCGTGCTATTGCGGTCTGGGACCTTCTCCGTTTCAAAGAAAAAGACTGGCTGGAGGAAGAAGCAACTGATTAAATAAGCTATATCTGATGAATAATCTTTTTAAGATGTTCTTACTTTATCATTGCGTAATCCACCTCCAAAGTTATTCTATAAAACGCGCGAAAAATTCGAACTTTTGGACCTTATAACTTAGAAACCAAACACAATTTTACAATGCCAACAGACATCTAGTTCGATAAAATAAAGCTATTTTGGGCAAAATTTGGGATCTCTGACAAGATCTTCTTTCCCCGTTTGTATGAGAGGGATGGCCCACCTTAATTGAGCTTATATAGATTTGGAAGATCCATATTTTTTAATGGCGTTAATTTCCTGCCCCTAGGTGATATGCGACCTTCCTACTTTGAACATAAGGTTCAAAGTACGTGGACTGTTGTTTGAAGCTGATTGCGACCAGGAGAAACCTATAAAGCAGCCGCAATCCAGAGACCAGTGGATACCTTTGCATGCTGATCAGGTAATATCACTGCACATATAACGAGTGCTATATTTTTTTATTATTGTGACTGTTTAATCGTGGATTCATTATGTACTCCCATGCAACAAGAGTGTGCGCTTAGCAAAAAATACAAATAAAAATAGACCTCACACTGGGCCTAGCACATTGAGTTATCAGTTCATAAAAAATGTAATTTACATTAAAAAAAAAGTAATGGTACCGATTTCTTTATATGAAGTCGACAGAGAAGTCGCTATAAGCATCAATAAAAATTTACAAATTTACATGTCCGTAATCCTCATACCTAGAAATATGATGTGTATTATAATTGCCAAAAGACTACACAACTGTTGCAAATAATCTTGACACTATTTTCGTCCTACTCTAGGAGTACACGCTGCTGGTGGAAGTGGGACGTCGCGGCGGGAACCCCAGTACGGTTTTCTGCCCTCTGTTCCCCCGCGGCAAGAACGAAGGCTGGTTCCTGACCCTGGGCTCGCTGGAGCAGCAGGAACTGCTCGCCCTGAAGAGGATCTCCGTCAAGGGGGCCAACTCATCGCATCAAGTGAACTTCTATACCCCTGCGCGTACTGGTGAGCGCCGAAATGTTATAATACATGATGGGTATCTTGGTCTAAAGAAATAATTCCATGTTTCTTTTAGTAGCTGAAAGAAAAAAAACCGGCCAAGTCAAAGTCGGACTCCCACATGGAGGGTTCCGTAACATCATACATGATTTTGTATATTGCCCTTTAATTTTTATTATTTTTTAATTTTACCTATTTGTTCTTATAGCGGCAAAATACACACTGAAAATTCAGCTGCGGTTCATGAGATACAGCCCTGTGACAGACGGACGGACAGCGGAGGCGTGAGATAGGGTTCCGTTGGCACCCTTTGGGTATGGAACCCTAAAAAGGAATTGGTACTATGAATGCCAGGGGAGTCCGTGGTAATTAAACCGTCTTTGAACAGTGACCAATCCAAGAGTATGTACATGTTATGGAGGAAAAGAAATTATTTTCTTGATTTGTATCAATCTAGCCCTCATATACATTTAACGTTTATAAACATGCAGGTTGAGTCAGAATCAAATGCATTAATTTCAGGAGGTAATTATAGGAGGGCTGAACTTCTCAACCAGAACACTTGGGTTCGATACCCGGTGGCTGCACCACTGTCTTTCTCTTCTAGAGTTTGATAAGTACGTTACAGGAACGCTTTATGGTGAAGGAACATATCATGAGGGAACCCACCACTTTGGTGGTGTTATGCTATCTAGCAATGTCGATTGACGGCAACAGATTTCCCACTCTTTGCGTGCCAAAAGAAATCAGTGGGTGAATCTAGGTTGACATAATTCAACAATTCGTCGCACTCGGGACATACAGGCGTATCTCACAATTATAGCTTTTATATAGATATACAGAATACATATATTAATTTATTTGCTCTATTATTTATGTTTAAACTCTTAGCAAAGGCTCTTACCAGGTAATTTTTTACAGCATCATTTGCAGTATATTCACTAAAATATGAAAGAAAACAGAGAAACTATTACTTCAACTGTACTGCCAATTTAATAAAAATTAGATACGCCTGTACGTCCCGGGTGCGAAGAATTGAGTATCCTGACACTATTGTGCTCTTATTGCTCGGGAGCATCTTAACTTTTAAATAACTGATGGAATATAAATTATTGTTTCAGGTCGGGTCATCTACACCGTGTATATAATGAGTGACAGCTACCTAGGGCTGGATCAACAGTATGACTTGCAGTTTGAGCTAATGGACCCTCTACAGCGAGAGTCCTCTTAAGTCTTTGAATTTGATGTGTTGTTAGATTAAGGAGAATAAAGATATTTATTTTGTTAAATTGTTTTTGCGCTGCATTCTTGATGCTTCTGGAGTGATTTGATTCCCTCTCCAAGTTCTTTTACCAGCTCCACCAGAGTTGGCGATTCTCTAAGGCTACCTTTAGGAAGATTGCCTTTGATCTACCTTTTCGTCTTCAGTTCGAGAACCCTTGCTTTAGAAGCTAATACCTTCACTGCACTAATTTTTTGCCGTGGCATTTGTTTTGGATTTTTTGCATTTGAGAACACTAGGAAGTGGATTTTAAAGTTATAAAAATTTTAGTAGTAGGGGTAGTCGAAATAGTTTAACTGTTTAATAATTTTGACACTAAAGTTCTCCACTAATCCACTTCATCAAAACTAGGGTACCTACATTGAAACTAGGAAGATGGAATACACAATAAATGTTTTTTCAAATATAATTAATTAATTACATGAGGGTCTTAATGTAGACTTTTGCATCACAGAACAAATTGTTTCCGACACCCTAAAGAAAGTAACAGAAGCGCTGAATTACTTAAGTAATTATGGCAAAATATGCTGCTTCTTTCCTCGGAACAATTATAAAAGTGTTGGCTCCTTTGTAACCGCGGGAAAGGGAAATACCATTATCAATCAACTGTTTGGAATACACATTATGTTCAATATTTTTTTCGGTATCGTATACTATAAGATACAAGAGAAAATCGCGGGTCGACTTTGGCATTTTCAAGGAAAAGCGGAGAATCGCTTCTTGCACCCATATTCATTCTATGACATGGGCTACTTTATATCACTGTAAAAAACTAGCTCCACATGTTATTGAGCGGAGCTGGGTAATATTGCTACTTTCCATAATTCTGAAAGCTTGGTCATTGTGGTAGGGTCAAAAGGTGTCGGATAAGAATTCTGGCCCTTAGGATATCTTAAAAGAATATTTAAAAAACATTTGTTCAAAACATTTTATTTATCACCTGGATTATTTACAAAAACAAAGTCTGTTACTGATTGCTTAAAAAATAATTGTGATGTAATTGCAAACAAATTAGAATGTGCATGGTTTCACATATAGACCTTTAAAAATATATTCGCTTCTCTCGCTTTAGTTAGAGTGAGATGAATATATGGGTCAGCGATAGGCCATTCCGGCTTATTGTTTGGAATATTTCCGGATGTTCCTCAAAGGTCATGAAACAATACCGGTCAAATAGCTCTAATACGACTCGAATCAGTAAACAAAGACTTCACATGTGTTACGGAATGACGAATCAGCCAGTTTGGACCAAAACGAAATTGGTCACAATGAAACGGGATGGTAGCATTGACAGAGCAGTAGCCATAGACCTAGCATGCGCGCCAGTAGCTAACGGACGTATAAACAAGGTAACGAACTGACCACTTACCAGCATTCGTCAATCAATTGTTAAGTTCGGATAACTTTTTTAATAGAATACATTTGTTAGGTGAGCAAGAAATTATACAGTTACGACAGAAGTAAGATTGTATGTCAAATTAAGTAATCCTAAAATAACATCCACTAGTGAGTAAAAGGGAAGTACCTCCAGCTAAAGAATAAAAGTGCCAGTGAGGGAGGTGCGATCTGAATCAACACTGTTTGTGGCAAAGGATTAAGTGACAGGCAATCAACATCACTATTTGCCTATTGGCCTGACATCAGCCAAAAACAACAGTGACCCGAGCAGAGACGGGTACCTCAGTTAGTATCTAATAAAAAATCGCAGTTATATCTAAAATTACAATTAATGAATTTTACTAGCTCTCTCACGCATTTAAGAAATGTGCTCTTACAATAGTTTTAAATGCATAAAAATTTGCGTGTTCAGATCTGGAAGAAGCATTGGCGAAATATGCCTATGGCAGGGATTTCCAAACTTGTTTAGCTAGTTGCTTGTTGACTTACCCCCGTTTTCACCACCTCCAGTTACCTGAAATCCGATAAGTAACTTTCGGTTACATTGCATATTTACAAGGTGTAACCGAAAGGTAACTTAGGGATTAATGTAGCTGGAGGTGGTGAAAACGGTTGAGTCATATAGATGTATTGGAAGTCCTAAGTACTTAGAAGGCGCCATAGCACTCATTATGGTCTAGCCTATGGGTCATAATAATTGGAGTCAGTTTTAGTGGAACATTAACATTCTTTTAAAGCAAGTTCTATAAACAAATATTAATTGCAGGCTTTGTCATAAAATATATTAATTTAACAGTTTGTCACCTAACACCGTGAAGTAAACACATTGTGAAGAAACCCACTATACTTTGGTGGTGCTAGCCTTTTTATCAAATAACTAGATGACATTTAATTGAAGTGTAAGACAATTTTATAGTGTAGGTAAATACCTAAATGATAATTATAGGATTACAAATATTTCTTATAAGTAAAGAACGTATTTACTAAACATATGGCAATTTTTTTTTATGTTAATGTTGAACAAGATTGTATATAGGTGAAATTGGAAAAGTAGTAAGCCCTTTTAGGGTTGATTCAGTATCTTAAATAGAACAACTTTTGCTACCTTCATACCTTTGCATACCTCCTGTATGTGATTTTTTCGTTTACATATATTTTTTTTAGATAATTTAAAGAGTAAATTCTTCGCAGTATTTTAAATAACTTTTGCTAAGAAACTATGCCTTTTTTTGTAATGGTTTCCATGAAAATAATGTATTGATGTACTAAAAAATATGTCAGCCAAGTTGTGTTGACCTGACGGTGACCCAATACCACAATTTTACTGCCCGCACGCAGCCAGATTTCATCCCATTATTTTTTTGCGAAATTTGTTAAATTTCAGATGCTGAATCAACTCTAAAAGAGATTACTACTTTTACAATATCACCGTATATATCTGACTGCCATTTTCTCTAATCGTACCATGCCCTTGGAAGTAGTGCACAACACTTTATATAAAACCTGAGTTTGATTATGATACATCAGTGATGTAATTTAGATGTGAATAACTTATGCAAAATATTCTTAACCATTCTACAGCCCATGAAAATGTAAGTCTTGCAAAGGAGCAACTTGTATCATGAACAGTTCCATAACTAGCAATAACATTAGTCAAAGTATGGTCATACGTTCTTAACATTACTTATTAATGTCCAACAGTCTTTGGTTCGCATCACTCAAACAATTTCATATATTGTAGGTGAGGCAGCATTATGTTATTTCTCCTTCTTTTGCTGGTATTCGATTGAGCGGGCCTCAGATATCAACTGGCGTTCCCTCGAAAGAATCCCATCTAGCTGTTCCGTAAAGGCTTCAAAAGAGAATCGAGTTTCAAATCGTTTCTTTCCGGCTTCACCCATCCTCTCGCCGAGTTCCGGATTAAAAATTAACTTTTTCATTGCGTTTGCAAAAGTCTCGCTGTTCGGCTGAACCAGAAAACCTGTTACGTCATTCACTACGGTCTCGGTTGGTCCACCGCTGTTGACTGCGATCACTGGCTTTGCAAAATACATAGCTTCTAAAGGCACTATTCCAAAATGTTCGTTGGATGGGGTGTAGATGAGGCCCCTACAGTTGTACAGAAGCGAAAGCTTTTCAGCATCAGATGGTGACTTTAAGAATGTGACTTTATCCTCGATGTCTAACTCTGCTGCTAGATCGGTGAGCTCAATATAATGTTCCATGTTCTCTAAGTTTATAGGATCAAAGCCCCCGGCCATAATCAAATGTGTTCTGCTCCACTCTTTTTCCCCAATGATGTGTTTCAAATTCTCCATTGCATGAAGAGCTAATTTTAAGTTCTTCTTCCTCTCATACCTGTTTATAGAAAGGAACACGAACTTGTCATTCCCTACAGGCACTACTTCTTTCAGAGGCTTCGGTGTTGTATTCATAAAGAATTCCGTGTTGATGGAAGGATAGCAAATATCCGGAATCTCCTTTATTTTCTGGAAAGCCTCTTGGTACACTCTCGCTGTGTACTTGCTGTTGACAAGAACTTTATCAGCACGCGCTGTGGTCAACTCCTCTAACCAATTTAATGGTGCTCGATAAATCCTTTTGAAAAATCCTTCTTGGGAAGTCAATAACTTGTCCGGATGATGGCAATAGAATATGACCCTGAAGGGCCCTCTGGCCATTTTCAAAAATGGGATGCACAGAGAGATCAAGTCGCAGAATATGAGAGTAGGTTCCTCTACGGGTATGATGTACCATGAAAGATAAATAGCTGCGTATACCATTCTCGCGTAAGCGAATACGGCTTGGAAGCGGCCAAAGAGCGAGCGGGGAATCCAGTCCCCGACCACGGTGACGGGGAAGGTGCCATCCCGAGTCTCGGGGAAGCTGTGGGACGGGTCGTGGTGATTGGTGTACAGCGCAACGTCGTGGCCGCGCTTTTTGAAGGCGAGCGCTGCGTCCAAGACGAGCCGCTCCGCGCCGCCGATCCCCAGGTCTGGGTGCAGGAAGATTATCTTCACCATCCTGCACTCGGAACGTAATTTAAACGCGAGGAATTAAATGGAACGAACCATATAGATCGAACGAATGAAATGAAAATGGGAAGAAACTGACGAAGTGACTATGGAAAAACTCGAGTAGAAGACCACAGACAGAAACCCTTGACAAAAGAATATAAATACGATTTTGACGAAGACGTTTTTTTATATTTCAGTATAGTCCCACATAGCTTATTTAGCGCATAGCTGAGGGCACCACTGTCTTTTTAGGGTTACCACATGAAATGAAATCCCCCATTGATAGGTAAAATATTTACAACATGTTGTAAAAAAAAAATCTTGAGGAAATCAAAATAACTATTTTAGGAAAATAATATTATTCAAAATGAAACTAAATTAGTTCTCTCATCATTTTAATACTTGGATTATTGGAGTGGTAAAAGTCGGCCTACTACTGCTAGTTTTTAACCGACTTCAAAAAAGGAGGAGGTTATCAATTCGTCTGTATGTTTTTTTTTTATGTTTGTTACCTCATAACTTTTGCCTGGGTGAACCGATTTTCATGATTATTTTTTAAATGATAGGTAGTGCTTCCCAAGTGGTCCCATTTTAATTTGGTTAAGTTCTGACAATGATATCCATGAGAAAATCATAAAAGTCTTAAATTTGTGAATAACTCAATATAACGCCAACCGATTTCGGTGATTCTTTTTTTATTGGAAAGGACGTGTACAAATTAGTAAGTGTACTTCAGACTCACTAAAAATAAACAAATAAAAAAAATTACAAAAAAAAAATAACCGACTTCAAAGAAAAAGCACTAAAAAGTAAAAAATAATTTTCCATTTTTGTAGTTACGATTTCTGTTATTTTTTGAGTCGGTGTCAGCCAAGGTTAGGTTAGGTTAGGTTAGGTTAGGTTAGGTTAGGTTCTCTTGATTGGCGCAGCGCGTGCCCGGCTGACGCCGACTCAAAAAATAACAGAAATCGTAACTACAAAAATGGAAATTATTTTTTACTTTTTAGTGCTTTTTCTTTGAAGTCGGTTATTTTTTTACGTACAGAGCGTTGCCCGCGCGACGAATGAATGATTGTACTCGCGCCAAGGATTTTTGTCAGCAGGTATAGCAAAGGAAGTTACACAGAGGGCTGAGGTTCGAAGACAATGCGCATACCTCCGATACGTGCGAGGGATAACTGATCGCATAGGAAGGTCATTCAGCAAAATTGGAATTAAAACTTTTTTTAAACTCTGACAAAAATATCTTTCATGCTTAAATCGGTGAAAGACCGAACACGTCACTTTGGGTGGACAGTATGGAAGGAACTCTATGCGGATCACTAAAAGTGACGTGTTTGAACTTTGATTAACTCGGCCGTCTCTTTGTGCAACCGGGGCTTAGTCCTTAAAACAATGAGTTAAAGTTAGGTAAAGGTTAAAATGAGGTAAATCATTTTAGATCTCATCAATAAAACTGAACATCTTGTCAATTCAAAAAATTTCAAGTGAGCCTTCATGGCTAAATCATAAACTATAAGAAAAAGTGGGAAATAATCAAAGGAGACATAGGTCCGATTTCCATAAAAACTAAAACTGCATTATTATTATTTTTTAAATAAAGAGAACTCTTTTTTAGCGACAACGGGAAATATTGTTACTAGTATTTGAAAAAGAACAATTATTGTTTATTTTTATTATACAAACTGAGGGCCGAGTGCACAAAAGGACAAAAAATCTGAATCAACGTCAAAGTATGATCAAACACGTCACTTTGTGTGGACAGTATGGAAGGAACTCTAGGCGGATCTCTAAAACTGACGTGTTTGAACATTGATTACCTCGGCCGTCTCTTCGTGCAACCGGGGCTTAGGGCCGAGTGCACGAAAGGAGAAAAAATCAAAATCAACGTCAAAGTATGATCAAACATGTTACTTTGTGTGGACAGTATGGAAGGAACTCTATGCGGATCACTAAAAATGATGTGTTTGAACATTGATTAACTCAGCCGTTTCTTCGTGCAACCGGGGCTTAATTTGACAACCCGTACGACTTTTTGCGTGACGTTTTAAACGCATGCGTTTTGCGCATGTAGTACGCATTTCGGAACGCACGGACTCGATTCTGTGCTTTATTTATATAATTTACTGTGCTTTATAGAAAAACACATAATTTTAACAGTATTGTATTCTGTGATCACACACAGCACAGAACAACACTCATCACCACAGAACATCTTGTCACATCATTTATTTATCTCATAAAATAAAGTGGTTGATTAATTCCATTGTGCCGAACCCACCACAGAGCCGACGACGATGTGGTCCACCGGTCCTCTGGCAGCAGTTTGCTGCGCGCTAATTGTAGCCGTCTCCACCGCCGAGGAGCCGCGAAAGCTGCAAATCGGTGTAAAGAAACGGGTAGCTGACTGCCCTATCAAGAGCCGCAAGGGAGACCTGCTACATATGCACTATACGGTATATAATAGGAAATAATGAATAACACAACAATCCAAACCACTGGATAAAATGGGCAAAAAGTCTTATCCGAAGTTGTCTGTCGAAAAGTATACAGACTACCTTGTATATTACTTTCTTGCCTTTTCATAGGTTAACCCTAGGGTGAAATTTACAAGACTGCGCCATTCTTAGCTTCTAGCTGTTGACAAATTCATATTGCACGTAAAATGTTGCCAACACGTAATTTCCCATAATTTAGGGTAAAATTAACAATTGCTATACTCGTATTGCTCCAAAACCGACTTAGCCGCCCCGACATTACATGTTGGTGTGCGTCATCCCTAGAGTGTTTTTTAGAAGTGCGGAGACGAACGCTTGCGCAGGAGGTCCTGAGCGAAGCGAGAGGTATGAGACCGAAACTGGTTGTGGGGGGGGGGAGGTGGCGAGCGTAGCGAGCCGGCGACCTGCCCATCCAGCGAGGACTCATGCGCTTGCGTAGCGGAAGGGCCGACCAAGCGAGTCTTGTGGCGTAGCCATCAACTTACCTGCCTGGGCTTCGAGGTGCATTTAAAAAAGGCTTTTTTAATGCTTATTCAGCTTATATTAGAGTTAGAACCTCACGGGATATATCATTTGGCGTCTGGCAACACTTTTCGGTTGCAATGTTGGCAGGTGATTAGTGAGTGGCGCAATTGGACGCGGTGGTAGTTATTAAGCGGTTAAGTTATTAAGAACGAACATTAATGTTGCTGACGGGATTTCATCTTTTCAAAAAAATATTTTGGATAGGAAACTTCGTTATTGCGCCCATGTTCCTTGACCAAAAATGCTTCTAAAAATCCACTCTACCATTTCTGATATCCAGCTAGAAGCTAAGACCGGCGCACTCTTGTAAATTTTTTCCAAAAAATATTTTGGATTGAAAACTCCGTTTTCGCACCCATGTTCCTTGACCAAAAATGCTTCGAACAGAGCTAAACTTGGAACAAGAGCGTTTTTCTTAATGTTTTAGTTAATTCGTTTTCATATTTTATAACAATGCCTGTGGGCAAGAATTCAGCTGCCAGAACACAAGAACGCTTTGAACTAGCGAGTCTGAATGCTGAAATAAAGCTTTAGGCAACAGTTTGCATTCTTGTGCACCGTTAACATCAAGCAAGGTAGCATTTTTAGATCATTTGATGGAAATTATTTATTTATTTATTATATTTAGTATTGCAACAAATATAGTACATATTTAATAATTAACTTTATATGCAAATGACTAAGTATTCTCTGTGGTTTGACACGGAATGCATTAAGCAACCTTCAAATGCGCCCTCTAGTTCAATATGTTAGTGATAACTGTAACTACAAGTAATGAGTTGATAAGTCTAATTATTCTTTGTTGAGTGTTTGCATACTAAGTATTGAAAAGACAACTACTCTCAACTGTTTTAGGTCACTAGACATCGATCGCTGGCTAATGCCACAGCTACCTCCATTATAATAGGTCGGGGAAAAAGTCTTTTCGCATTATAGTATGTATGAACTTGTAATAAAATCTCTTTGGCTATACTATTTGTATCTGGCTGGTTTTGGTATCATTGAAAGTTTAAATTTTAAAGAACATAATTCCAAATTCAAATTAGGAAAATGTGTGATTCTCATTTGTTTTTCGTACTGTCAAAATGAGTGAATCTAATGAAGAAATTCGATACATTTTAAAATTTTCCTACAAAAAAGGTAAAAATGCAACGCAAGCCGCGAAAAAAATTTGCGATGTTTATGGACCTAGTGCAGTGTCTGTGAGAGTAGCACAAATTTGGTTTAAGCGTTTTCAATCCGGAAATTTTGATGTCAAAGATGCACGTCGCTCTGGTCGCCCTATTACGGATAAAATGGATGCCATTTTTGAAAAAGTGGAGCAAGATCGGCATATCAGTAGTTACGACGTAGCTGAAGAACTAGGAATTGACCACAAAACAGTTTTGGCGCATTTGAAAAAAACTGGGTACACAAAAAAGCTCGATATTTGGGTACCTCACGAGCTCACTGAAAGAAACCTAATGAACCGTGTACTCATTTGTGATTCTTTATTACGACGTAATGAAACCGAACCATTTTTGAAGAAGCTGATAACTGGTGATGAAAAGTGGATCACGTACGACAAGAACGTGCGAAAAAGGTCGTGGTCAAAGGTCGGTCAAGCTTCACAGACTGTGGCGAAACCCGGGTTAACTCGCAACAAGGTGATGCTGTGTGTGTGGTGGGATTGGAAGGGCATTATTCATTATGAGCTGTTACCACCAGGCAGGACCATCGATTCTGAACTCTACTGCGAACAACTGATGAGATTAAAGCAAGAAGTTGAGAGAAAGCGGCCGGAATTAATCAACAGAAGGGGTGTGGTTTTTCATCATGATAACGCTAGACCTCACACATCTTTAGCCACTCAGCAAAAACTAAGAGAGTTTGGCTGGGAGGTGTTAATGCATCCGCCGTATAGTCCTGACCTTGCACCTTCAGATTTCCACCTGTTTAGGTCTCTTCAGAATTCTTTAGGCAGTGTCAGGTTAACATCACGAGAGGACTGCCAAAACCACTTGTCGCGGTATATTGATTAGAAGTCCCAATATTTCTATAGCAATGGGATCATGTCCCTACCTACAAGATGGCAAAAAGTTATCGAACAAAATGGTACCTACATACTTTAGTTAAATGTAAATAAACCATATTAAAAAATGTTTTGAATTTTCTAAAAAAAGGCGAAGAAACTTTTTCCCCAACCTAATATTTGTACAACAACGCACTCCTGAAGGAATTAGGTGACGTGCCAGGACCGGGGGAACGGCATAACGTATAATATGCAGATCGTATAATGTCATATTTTAACAAAATTTTAAAACCATGCACAACGTATAATCGGCAGATCGTATAATCTTATACGTAGTGCATGAAGAAGTTTAAAAAATAAAATTACTTATTTCTCCATGCATAACGTATAATAGTCACAACGTATAATATTATGATCTTTATTTAACAAAAAAAGAAAACCATGCATATCATATAATCCAAAAACTTTTCATACGATAAGCGCCCTTATATATATACTTTTAAAGCGTATACTCGCACGCGACTTTTCGACCGTCTCAATTAGCGTTGTAGCAAATTGTTACTCTCCAACAGATATCGATTCGTAGCAATTTCAGCCTTAAATGTATCGTTGTTAGGGCGCTTTATGCAGTGCTTCTTGGCATATTATACGTTCTGCATGGTTTTCTTTTTTTGTGAATTCATGTTAGGAATATTATACGTTGTGACTATTATACGTTCTGCATGATGCAAAGAGTTGATTTTATTTTTAAACTCATGCACAACGTATAACATTATACGTTGTGAATATTATACGATATGCATGGTTTTAATTTTTTGGAAAAAAATAC
Source organism: Incurvaria masculella (assembly GCA_946894095.1). NCBI lineage: Eukaryota > Metazoa > Arthropoda > Insecta > Lepidoptera > Incurvariidae > Incurvaria > Incurvaria masculella. The sequence goes on from OX335641.1 coordinate 929,639, forward strand.
TATTATACGTTGTGAATATTATACGTAGTGAATATGACTCCCAGGAGCTACCCTTCATGAGCACGGCCTCCTTAATCTGCTGCTCCAATGTATCAATGGATAACTTTACTACGCTATCTCTAGCCAATGCAAGCTAATCCAATGCTAGAACTCACACTTGACCATTATATAAATCAGAATATAATTTCGCAGGGAACACTAGAAGATGGCACAGAATTCGACAGCTCCATTCCTCGTGGCAACCCGCTGACCTTCACTCTAGGCTCCGGCCAAGTCATCAAGGGCTGGGACCAGGGGCTCCTGGCCATGTGTGAGGGAGAGCAGAGGAAGCTGGTCATCCCCCCGGAGCTGGGCTACGGGGAGGCGGGCGCCCCGCCGAAGATACCTAAGTCTGCAACATTGCATTTCCATGTGGAACTTGTTAAGATAGAGAGAAAAGAAGAGTTGTAATTTGCATTCCATTAACAATTATATCAGAAAAAAACCCAAAATTTGTTTTTTTTTTCAGTTAACACACTGTTAATTCTTTAACAAGTGAAACAATTGAGACATTCTTTTCAACTGCAACTTCTCTCACATCTAAGGCCGGCCACACACCTAGAGGAAAAACTGTCAGTTCTGCCTTGAGGCGTCTCAGCTCAGGGCGGCCAGACAGCCCTGAAGCACACGTACCTAGTGTAAAAACGGCCGGTTTTATCTTCAGACACCACACCTAAAGGCGACAGGCGCTCAGGATGATGCGCGGCGTCAGCCATATTGGGCTTGCTGATACACTTTGATGTGCGAATTTGACAGTGCTTCCTCAAGATAGGCATTTTCGTTTTGCCGTGTCCGTGCATCCGGTAGCCTCAAGGCCAAAAATAACGAGCGGAGCAGATTGCGATGAAGAGGAAGGCGGAGGCGGAATAAATAATTCATAAAATATTACCACAGATTATGTGAATAATATTATATTATCACCAAATATACAACTGACACAGAGTATAAGGGAAGTCAAGTACCGATGAACATCAGCAGGTTTATCGGTCCTTGCGAACATTCATTACCTTCATGTCTGATATGAATATAAGTTCCATCTATATAGTGGTTATGGTGATGTCTCTAAAACAAACACAAAAACAACAATCGTGGTAATTAATATTATGTATGCCTACAGAATTAATATGATAAATAAATAAGGGAAACAGCTAATCTGGTTGTATGTAGCTGAACGCCCCCTCTTGTGTCCCGCGCCGCCGTCTCTATGCGGATCGGGTGGCGCGAGCCGCGCCCCTGGAGCTGCAATGGGGTGCAGGGAGTGCAGGATCGGGAATCAGGAACCGATCCTGAAACACAACATATAGGTCGTAAAAAGCAGTGATATTTAAATTATAATATTTATATTAATTTATATATATTTTTTATATTAATTATATTAAATTTTATGTAGGCATACATAATATTTCATATATATATATATATATATACCTACAACTGGTGTTACAGTTTCTCTCAAGCGCTTCATTGTTCGCATATATTTAGCACGCCACAATGTCTTGCCTTTCAATTAGAACTTTTCGTTTTGACTCTACCACAAATGCTTGTCTTTTTCAGAGTTCAGGTTCATTGGCTTTGTTGCAATAGCAGTTGTTAGAAGTTATATCCCCTTAGATGGCGCTATTGTTATGGCAACAAAACCAATAAAGCTAAAATGTTTCGAGGCCCTATACCAGCAGATTTGTGAACTATGGTAGTTTTAAAGAACCAGTTTGAAGACCACAGGTTACAGCTATGAGGACACTCGCCGGCCGTAGTTCCATTCCACCTGGCTCCGGCCTTGTGTTGTACCTTTTAAATTAAATGTTTCAATAAGATCTCCCCGCTCTCTTCGTTCTTGTAGAGTGGTGAGGCCAAGCTTGTCCAGCCGGGTTCCGTAACTTTTATTTTTCAGTGCAGTTGGCATTTTTTATTCAGTGCAGTTGGCGAGTGCACTGATACAAAGCGAAGCGTTTACATACTATTTGGCCATCACGGTCGAAAGGTTGTCTGACGAAGTTTGGCGCCTCACATGGTCCTTTAATGCTTTATTACGAGTTATCATCACTTTTTAATATATGGTTACATAGAAATCACTAGCGGCTCGTAGCCTAGTGGCGCGGGGACTGGACTAGCGTACCACAGGCCTGGGTGCAATTCCGACATGCACCTATGAAAGTATCATATGCACCACTGTCTTTCTCTTTCCGAGTTCGATATGTGCATTTCGTCACGAATGCGAGCTGCTCCATGGTTCTGAATCCATGTAAAACTGTAGGTCCCCTTCCCCTACTAGGTGTAAGGTCCCCTTCCCCTACCGCCCGGGTTGGTACCATCGCATTGGATGAAAAGATGGTCGAAGCGGCAATGAAAAATTGTCCGTGTTTTCAATCCAGTTCAATGTAGCCGTGCTCATAAATGGAAGGTCCTGGCATGGCACCTAATTTCTTCGGGAATGTGGTGTATTGGGCTAATATCATAACGGTAGTTGTGTGGTATTAGCTATCCATGTCAGGTCGCATAAAAAAAAACTTATCGAAAAATCGCTGAGAACATCGATGCCGCAGGTTTACATAATTGAATAAAGCAGGCATTTCAAGAATACCCTACATATACACTATGCCCGTCCATTGATTTTTTGTGCAGATACCTACATATTTTCAATTTCTACACAAATTAAACATTTCATGAACGGGCGATGTAGTGTACTTACTTGGTGCAGAATTTATCAAATTGCCTCCCTTGTTTCACTGGTTCACACATTCGTATGTTATTTTATGGGGCGTGTCGGTTCATACTGGCACCTTAGATTCACAGTAAGTTGTGTTATTTAGGGGTGTGGCTGGGCCGATTTTTCAATCCTCAGAGCCGCAGTGCGATTACGCAAAATTTGAGGATGGTGCCGCGGTACGTGTAGGTGCGCCCCCGTCATTTCTAAAGCGCGATTACGAAGCCGTTTTTCATCCACCTACATCCAGCACGGACCAATCTGTGTCGACAATAGGTCAACTTTTGAGGTACTTGACTAGACGAACAGACGAAATAGGCGTTTACCTACCCGCATTTGACAGTTCTTTGCCGTTTGGTAATACCGATTCGACGCGAAATGTATGGAGTTGACCTAATTGCTGCGGGTAGCGCTGAGTGCCGCACCATTTGTGAATGCATCGATTTCGTAATCGCAAAAGCTGTCATATTGCTGTAAGTACAGCAACCTACACCCTATTTTGTGCTTCGTAATTGCACTGCCGGTAGTCTCAGTTGTCACCTAAATTGGCGTTACGGCAAACCGATCGATTGGCGTTTTCAAATGTATGAAGAAATTGAAGAGCGCGCGCAGTGGGCGTTAAGCGAACTAACATTTGCGAGTCCGAGTTTGATTTGACAGCTTACTCAACGTTGCCGTAAATACGTGGACGTTGCCGTTTACGTCGACTCCGCGTTTTCATACAAATCCGAAGTCCGAGTTTGACTTTGACAGCTTCAAGAAGAAAACCACAGAATAACTAGTAAAAACTTGTATGGAGTTTGGAGAAAACGCAAAGTCGATCGGTTTGCCGTAAACGCCAATTTAGGTGAGAACTCAGACTGACCACTCAGAGTGTGGTTTAGTCTGGCGTATTGAAGTTATTAGTCCACCCACTTTGAATACAGCTGAAAGTAATTACCAAAGGAATTATATTTCCTATCACAATTATCTTACTGTAATTTTACTAATCAAGATATGAAATGACTATAACGGATGGATAAGTACCGGTGTAGATAAATTCGTCGGATATTTCCGACTGATTATTAGACTATTGAAAAATCTATATTTAGTATATTATATTGTAGGTAGGTAATTATAGGATGGGAGTGGGATAAGATTGACCACCTTCTGTTATTGAAAAAAAAATTTATGGTAAAATCAATCTACCCTAGCATTGTCTCAAAATACTCTATACAATCATATTCTGCACTAATAATATGCACTATGCACTATGCACTAATAATAAGCCAGCAGCCACGTGTCTTTCATTCATAACAACGGTTCTATAACGGGGTCTGCACAACGACACTAGCTCAGCTAGATCGTGGTACACTCAAGATCATAAACCTTTGTTCATTTGGTTATATTAGTAGCTGCTACTATAAAAGTCTTCTTTATTGCCTACTTCGTAAGTTCACCCTTGACGGGGGAACAACCGACAATTTCGTATTTTTTTTATAAAAAATAAAAAAAAGGTAAGGTTATTTTTTTCATACCGTAAATTCGAAATAAGTTCATTCGACACAGGTATATATCAGGTTTATATCTTGAAAATATTCAAGGAAAAACAATTTAGGACTTTAACCAACATCGGGCTTTATACAATTTTGAATACAGCTCATCGATACCTATAAAACTGATGTACATACTTACATGACTTTATGAAATCATTAAAAATAAATAACGTCAAGCATAAACCACCAGCCGTAGAAACTAACATCGTTCCTTATGCGTGTACGCAGCCGTATTTGTGCACACAAACTTCGAACTACCCTCATCCGCCGGCATGTCGCAGCCTACCCACCTATACAATCTTCGCGGCCGACCGATACGGCCGTCAGTTGAAGTTTGGCAGGCCGAGCTGTTGAACGTTGCTCGAGGACACTCACTGTCGCGAAGAAGCGCCGCAGCAGGCGATACATGGCGACGAAGCCCGATTTACCACACCGGACAACCGTAAGTGTTATCCTCCATTATTTTGATGACACTCTTGTTTGTGAGGACTTTTGAATATGTTGAAGACTTCACGGCCTTGGCACACGTAAGGGCTGAGTTCACGAAACGACATCAATTTAACTAAAATCAACACGTAACTCTTTATGGACAGTGTGGAAAGGAGCTGAGTCAAATCCATGCGGTTCACTAAAAGTGACGTTATTAAACATTGATCATGTTGACGTCTCTTCCTGCAGTTGGTCCAAGTGGTAAAGCACGGTTGATCGCAACTGTACAGACATTAAACCCCTTGATGGACTGCCGATTGTTTGTTGCTGACTATTCGCATCGACTTCCTTTCCCGCCGTGCGTTCCGATCGAAGCGTCACCTCTCATTTACTACTTATCTACGTATACGGCCAACGGAACCCTGTTAAAAAGCCTCCGCTGTCCGTCCGTCTGTCACAGGGCTTTATCTCATGAACTGTAATAGGTAGGCAGCTGAAATTTTCACAGAGTGTGTATTTATTTTGCCGCTGCCGACTCGCACTTGTCCGGTTTTTGAGTTTATCGCGTTCAGACCGAGGTTCAGACAGAGGAACGTGCTGTGTGAAATCCTTTTCAGCAATTAAATTCAAAACTTTACGTTTGTGATTAATAATTTTATATTATTGTTTCTATGTAATTGATTTGTTTTTTTATTATTGAATAAATGTATTTTCTTTCTTTCATGTGTTACATTACTAATAGAGATTCTCAAACTTATTTCGTATACCGCCCACTTTGAGGATCCATACAAGAAACACATACAACTTTATTGAAACTTGAGTGAACATTTCAAAACTATGTTTAGCGTGTTGGATGTAAATCGGAACTGTTCTCAATGGGAACCTATGCTATAAACATCCTTCATCCGGTACTTCTGTGCTGATTTCTGGATAAATGTGGATTACGACGCAGCAAATTGTATTGCTAGATCCTCGGCTAGATCCATGTAATGAACTGCGACGTAGGTGCAAGATTTGCAAGAACCCTCAGTTTTTTTGTCCGTATGTTATCGTATCCATTCACAGACACACCAACTTATTTGGGCAACGACAGATCAGTTTTGGACAGATTCAGGCCATGGAGGGAATTCTTTACCTCCATGCTTCAGACAGATTGTTTTGATTAAAACTGAGCGTGTCTACTATTCCTACTATGAATACTGTTACTATACCACACTTATTGTCGTGATATAATCCCAACACACCCCTTGGGAGCGTGGAGCCATGCCAGGAATTTGTATTTATATTCTTATTTCTGTGTGAACACAGCTCCATTGAATTGGATGGAAAAAATGGACAGCGTTTGATTGCCGCTTTGACCATCTTTTATCTAATGGTATGGTACCAACTAGGGAATGCAATCCCGATCCCGCGGGATCCCGATCTCGCGAGATCTCGTGTAATTTTTCGGGATCAATCCCGACGCACCATATGACGAGATCCCGTTCGAGATTGACGGGATTGGGCGGCAGTGGTCAGCGACGCTATACACGTCCACTCGGGGCGCAAGCGGCGCCAAGCGGCGCGCTGACTGACGGCCGCGAGCGGCAGGAACGCCAAACAGCATTAGAAAACTATTCCGACTATTTCCGAATATTAGCGACAGGTGACGAGTGGGACAGATAATATAGAACTGTGTCGAGTAAGTGAGTAAGAAGTATATGCGCGCGGAGAGGCAGTCATTTGTTTGTTTACGTTCGTCATTGTTTTAGTTGTGCAGTTGTAGTTATTATTTTTTCATATTCAAAATCACTCCTAGGTAACTACTTCCTAATTCCCTTGAAATATGCTTATTGTTTGATTATCTAATTTACCTATGTTAATTTCCTTAAAACCTGATAATTATTTACTTGGTAAGATTAAAGAATAAAGGTTTTTATTTTCTTTCGTACTCTACTACATGTTATTTTAGTTAACCTCACTATCACAAACAAGCAGTTATTAGCTTTTCAGTCATCCGAATTTAACATTTTTTTTAAGCTAGTCGGGATCCCGAAAATTCCGGGATCCCGCGGGATTGATATTTCTAATCCCGCGGGATCTCGAATATGCAATCTCGAGTCGGGATTGCATTCCCTAGTACCAACCCAGGCGGGCGAATCACAGCGAAGATCTGGCAAGGCAAGAGACTTCGCTGGATTATTTTCAACGTCCGCTTACTCTGTTTACAAAAGTATTTGCCACTGAGAGATATATTGTTATTAATTGCCAAAAACAGCCTTGTCTTAGGGCCGAGTGCACGAAAGGACAAAAAATCAAAATCAACGTCAAAGCATGATCAAACACGTCACTTTGTGTGGACAGTATGGAAGGAACTCTATGCGGATTACTAAAAGTGACGTGTTTGAACATTGATTAACTCAGCCGTCTCTTCGTGCAACCGGGGCTTAGTTTGTTACCATCGACATTAGCAAAGACAATAGAGATACAATAAAATGACACAATTTTCTCAAGAAGTGAAACTTGAAACTGGCAAACTGTCTACACTGGACAGAGCCCAGAAAACACAATTTTCAACCCGTTAATGCCAAAAGTCTATGTGTTGTGATAATTACCAAATGACCAGAATAAAATACTTACATTCAAGAATTCAAGAATCAAGAAGTGAAACTTGAAACTGGAAAATTGTCTACACTGGACAGAGCCCAAAAAAAAAAATAATGGACCAGTCTCCAGGCCCAACAAAGGCCCCAAAAAAAACATAGACTTTTCCAGCTATTAAAAAAGGAATTGTGAAAGCCATGTGCTGTGTGGGTTCCAGCAAAAAAATCTAACATGTGCCCAGTGCAACTATTACCTTGCATGCCGTAAGAAACGATTAAGGGATTCCTAGCGTAACACTGTAGGTTTCCGTACTTACCTGGTGTTAGGGTTAATCCCGCCCGAGTCTGTATCATTGCATTGAATGTACGATGCTTGAAGGGGCAATGAAAGTTGTCGTGTTTTTCATGGAAGGTTCTGGCAAGGTACCTAGTTCCGATAAGGTGTGTTGGACTAATATCGCGACAGGCTGTCAATGTCCAGTTCAATAAACAATAGTTGCTCTCAATTTAACCTGGTTTCAGAGAACCCATTATATTTTGAAAATGAGTTCCTGCTCCTTCACGGAAAGAATTTCTCGTAAACTCCAAACATACGAAACTGAATTTTCTGGAATGGGGTACAACTTCTACTGATCCCTTCTCCACAAAATGGTGTCTCTCAATGTGGCCTGCGTTGACGAGTTTTGGAACCGCACTTTTTGTTGGCGCCCCGCGCCGGGCACCGTTCGGAGAATGTGAATGTGTCGATACATAGGTACAGAGTGCATCTTTCGGTGCAGCTTCCGTGTAACTCGATATGTCAGGATTTGGTCACTCGAAACGAAACTAGAAAGAATTTGAAGTCCTGAGGGGAAACGTGAAGTATTTTAACGATTTCGTCACAAACATGGGTTCAAACTCGAGGAAAAAAATACAGTTCAATAAAATAAAAGAATATTTAAATATAAATGTTAAGTTTTTTAATTTTTTTAAATTTAATTGCCACCGATCACTCCTCTAGAGTCTCCTCCGATCCTCCTTACCCCTGGGGGTAAAATTGAAGACGCGTATGTCCATCCGTGGCCGCAAACATGCCACCTGACTGACAGACTGACTCCTCTGAGATCACCAAAACTAATTATGTCCGAATAACTGAAGAGAAAGTAAGGAGAAGTGGCATGCGGCCGATATCGCGTCTCCGCTATATGGTCAAAATTACCATATAATCGTATGGGTATCAGACGGCGCGTCGTATGCCACACAGTCCAAAAACCGCCACCGCGCGCTCATTTATTTTTGATGAACTGAGCCATATTTTATTTGTTGTGCACCAAATAACTATTTTTACTCAAAATGTCGTCCTTTTTAAGAAAAAGCTAGATTTCTAAGCACTATTTTTTGCATGAAATTTCAAAATAAGCAGCCAAGGTCGAATTTCTTCATTTCGCACTCTATCTCGTAGTTCCCAGCGTGACCATGTCCATGTCCAGCAGTGACGGAACCCTCGGCACGTGAACACGTTCACGCTTGACCGATTTTTCTCTTCTGCGATGCCTCAAAGTCTCCGGGGGTCTATACTCATGAAAGCAAAGCGAGAAGTTATCGTGTTCCCTTCTGTCAAAATTTATGTAGAAGGCTTTCGTGCCATCGTTAAAGAAAAAAACCGGCCAAGTGCGAGATGGACTCGCACACGAAGGGTTCCGTACCATCGTAAAAAAAAAAACAAAAAAAACACGTTTTTTGTATGGGAGCCCCATTTAATTTTAATGATTTTTTAATCTTACCTACTTATTTGTTGTTGCAGCGGCAAAATAAATACACACTCTGTGAAAATTTCAGCTGTCTACCTGTTACGGTTACTGAGATACAGCCCTGTGACAGACGGACAGACGGACGGACGGACGGACGGACGGACGGACAGCGGAGGCTTAGTAATAGGGTTCCGTTGTCACCCTTTGGGTACGGAACCCTAGAAAAGGGGTTTTTTGTATGGAGGGCCCCCTTTAATTTTAATTGTTTTTAAATTTTGTTATAATTTGTCGTTTAGCAGCAAAATTAATACACACCCTGTGTAAATTTCAGCTGCCTACCTATTACGGTTCATGAAATACAGCCCTGTGACAGACGGACGGACGGATGGACGGACGGACGGACGGCCGGACGGACGGACGGCTGGACGGACGGACAGCGGAGGCTTAGTAATAGGGTTCCGTTGGCACCCTTTGGGTACGAAACCTCAAAAAGTAGGCATATTTTATTCTACATACAGTTTGACCCACCAATATTCCGTGGTTTGACCGCACTGAATACGAGAACTTCTCGCATCAGCAGCAGATAGGCAAAGACGCGTCCGCCAAGCGGACCCGGAAACGGCATGGCACGAAACTATTTCAGTAGCCGCCGACCAACCCGTCGATGACGGACGTAACGAAACGTCTTATTCGGAAGAACTGCTGACTCACTAGGTAGGTTATAATTCACAAGTAAATGGAGCTTAGACCATGAATAAAAATGGTTGCACTAGTATGTATCGCGACACGGCTAAACGGTCCCATATATCTACTAAGAAAGAGCTCTAAAACCGATGTTAAATGCGAATTCTGCACCAATTTACTGGACAAAATATCGCTAGTAATTAATCAAATTTTTATTTTATTAGGCACACAATACACAACACAGTCTGGGAAATGACTTAAAAAACTTAAAAAATTCGGATGAGTGCACAGAAATTGGCAAAAACATAACAAAATGACTTCTCAAAACTTATGTTCTAATAGGAGTAACTGTAGATTTATAAATGACTTTAATTATCTACGTGAACTGTAAGAAAATATAATAGTGAAATAGAAAAATAATTATTTAAGGAACTTTAAGAGTTTCTAAAACGTTTTTCTTAAAAGATGAAATTGACAATGAAAATATATCTAAACTATCATTGGAATTCAGAACTAAATTGTACAATGTGCATATTCTTGCAATTGTGTTACTGGCAGCTATCTTGGTAGTAAAAACATTGGGATTACGGGTTATGACACGTCTGTTATGTGCAGAATTGATCGAATTCACTGCTTTAGTTCATCACACTTTACGCCGCCGCCGCCGGCGGTTACCCCTCAGAGCTATTAGTCCCAGTTGTCACCTAAACTGTTTACGTCTAAAGCGTTTACGGAACTTCGAAGTTCCGTAAAAACGTCAAACTCCATACAAGTTTTTATATATGCATATTCTGTGGTTGAATTCTTCAAGCTGTCAAAGTCAAACTCGGACTTCCGATTTGTATGAAAACGCGGAGTCGGCGTAAACCACAGAACAGTTTGCAATCAAATGTTACGCCACTTTCGAACACGGCCGAGCGCCTCACACGCACGTGGTCACAAACAACGTAGCGAGACATGACCCGGCGAGAAAAACGACGCCGCGACGCCATATTATTTCGTAATGCATTTGTCGTAAGTTTTATCGCTAAGTATTCATGTAAATGAAACTTACCGGTGATACGAAACTTCTCCATTATGAAGGTTGTGCACCGGCGGTCGTGTTTGCACGTTATTATGGCACAGTACGGCATTACTCCTTTTCAATTTTAGATTGTATCACGGATAAGTTAATGCACAGGACAGCCGCAGAGGAGTGAATCATGCGCGTAAGAAGTGAGCGGGTCCCCGCTAAAGACCGGCGCGCGAGTTCCGCCCACTTCACAATTCTTGCCTCCTCAATATTCCGTGGCGTAAACGGCAACGTCGACGTATTTACGGCAACGTTGAGTATGCTGTCGCGCGCTATTCAATTTCCCAATACATTTGAAAACGCCAGTCGATCGGTTGTCGGGACCATGTCGGCGTTACCCGGGTCTCCGCAGCGTAACGAAATACAGTAGTATTTAGAGTGAACCCGTCAAGACTTAGTACGGGATTAGCACCGGACTAACCATACCGGTTTAGTCCGATGTATTAAAATTAGTCCGACCACTCCGAATACAGCTGACAGTGTTCCAATACTCACAGCCTTATTCAGAGTGGGCGGACTAACTTTAATCCGCCGGGCTAAACCGGTTTTTGTATGGTTAGTCGGGAGCTAATCTCGGACTAAGTTTTGACAGGTTCTTTTTTTTTATGCGACCTGACATGGATGGCTAATACCACACAACTACCGTTATGATATTAGCCCAATATACCACATTCACGAAGGAATTTGGTGCCATGCCAGGACCTTCCCTTTATGAGCACGGCTACATTGAACTGGATGGAAAACACGGACAATTTTTCATTGCCGCTTCGACCATCTTTCCATCCAATGCGATGGTACCAACCCGGGCGGGCTTAAACCCTACCACCTAGTAGGGGAAGGGGACCTACAGTTTTACATGGATTCCGAACCATGGAGCAGCTCGCATTCGTGACGCAATGCACTTATCGAACTCGGAAAGAGAAAGACAGTGGTGCATGTCGGTATTGAACCCAGGCCTCTGGTACGCTAGGCCAGTCCCCGCGCCACTAGGCTACGAGCCGCTCAAATACAAATTATTGGGGCTGATTGTTACTGTTAGTCTCTTTTACTCTATGGTTGACGTCAATACGAATTTGTCTCTATTTCTGGTGGATAATCTGTACGTGTTGTACCGGTTTCAAAATAAATGTCCGTAGGTAGGTACAAGGGCGTCGCCAAGGGGGGGCAGGGGGGTGGGGGCAGCTGCCCCCCCCCTAGAGATTCTAAAAAAGTTGCCAAATATAATGCAACCAAAGTTTTTGAGTTGATCAGCTTGAAGTTCAAGCCTTGAACAATCATTCCCGTACGTCGAAACTCGAATGAGTTCACCAATTCCACTCCTAATATTCCGTACGTTCAACGAAACTGCGAAAACTTATACATGGAAACTTACAAGATTTTAATAATAAAGTGGTCGAGAAGTTTACAATAAATCGCCGAAAATGATGTTCTAATTAACCTAATAATAACAACGACCACTATAATTTTAAAATCTGGTAATTTTAAAAAAATACGCTGTACGCTGTACACTTATTCAAATTCAAATTCCTTTTTATTCTATTTTTCTAATAAATGTTATTATAACTTATTTACAAGAGCTCGTGCTCGTGTAGCTTTACACATTGGACTCTGTACTGTCACAGAATATATACGTATATAGTACTAAGATACTGTTGTTATTACAATCGCTGTAGATGTAAGGCTCGTAGTACAAGTGAAAAGCTTCATGTGCTGTCGACTTTACCTACAATTCATACCTAGATTTCTCATTCATAGAGAATGAGAAAAGTATGAATTGTAGTAGGTAAAGTCAACTTGCCCCCCTCTGCGCCATCGGCTGGCGACGCCCCAGGGTAGGTACATAAATGATGATATTGGTCACAGACTCAAATTGCGTGTGACACAGATGCCAGCAAATTGCAGTTAGGTGAACTCAATAGTCCATCGCTACATACATTGGCATCATTATAACATTGCGGCTAGCCTACACAAACGTTTAATGGCCATGAAAAACTGTTCAAAAATAAACCACATTGTTTGTATTCGAACTCATCAAAGCAATCACTCACTCACTGCATTCGGGATTACGACTTGACCTTGATTTACGTGTTTGAACTGTACGGAAAACTAAGTAACACTCGTACTAGCTGAAGTACTCGTATTATTTGGATGCGAAGAACTGGCAAACCTCGGAAATCGGTCTCGGTATAGGTATTCAGATTTAATCAGGTGTCCCACGACACCTCTCGTAAGGTCTTCCGACGGGACTAACTTATTGGAGGGTGTAACACAAAATCGTGCTATTGCTGAGTGGTCCGTCCAACTTTTCACCTAAATCAGAGTTTAAACTTCGATGTTACGTAAAAACGTCAAAACCCACACACGTTTTACTATTTATTCTGTGGTTTTATTTCTTCTGGCTGCGTTGTCACCCAATTTAGGTGAGAACTCTGCTGCTAGGTGAAACTGAGCTGTTAGTCCCAGTTGTCACAACTCCATACAAGTTTTTACTAGATATTCTGTGGTTTCACTTTTTCAAGCTGTCAAAGTCAAACATGGACTTCCGAATTGTATGAAAACGCGGAGTCGGCGTAAACGGCAACGTCGACGTAGTTATTTACGGCAGCGGTGAGTAAACTGTCAAATCAAAATCGGACTCGCAAATGTGCGCGCGCTCGCGCTTTCTCCGTATATTTTAAAACGCCAGTCGATCGGTTTAGCGTAAATGCCAATTTAGGTGACAGCTGGGACTACGGGCTCTGGATCGAAAACCGTTTCACCGAAATCACAAAACAACTCACAGCTAAAAGTAAATAACGAACGCTTAAGTCAAAACTCAAGCAAAACCCAAATAACATTTTATTTTTCATTGAACAAACTAGGCTAGATGACGAACATTATTTAAATTGTTTTATTTTATCATCAAGCGTCGACTCAACATAGGTAGTTCGATTCAATAAAGCTGTTTTTAGTATAATTTTAGATCTCCAACAAGAAACAAAATTAGGTGAAATGTGTGCATGATCTTCTTTCTTTGCCTTAGTATAAATCTGTCTTCTTTCCGCTTGTGTATAACTAAGGACGGATATAATTTACGATAACATTAAAATTCCCCAGAGATGGTGCACTCCAACCTTAGTTTGCTGAATAAATGTTCACATTGTTTACGTATTTTGTTTATATGTATACTGGTTATGGTGCTGTCTCTACAACAAACACATAAACAACATTTTTACCGTATTGATTCTGTAGGCGGACATAATGTTTATATGTATACCTACTCGATCTATGTATTCAGGAAGTGCTACGTTGCGTCGTGCAAGCCGTTTCCGTTTAACGAAAACGTTTCACGTGAGCTTTCCTTCCACGATCGCTGAACTTTCCGCCCTACACTGTTTCCAAATAATTTACGGAGAGAACTGTCAAATGTATTTCCTTCTCGCTCTATCTATTCATACTAAGTACGCGCTAGAACGAGAAGAGTGTATAGTTGGTTCGTAATTAGATAGAGATGCTCGCGCGCACGCGACCTAACATAAGAGTGTTGCCCCTTGTACGAGGGGAAAAAAAGCCCGGAGTCGAGATTTATCAGAATGAGGTACGGTACACGTAGTCAAAAGTCGAAAGCGGGTGAGTCTGTACACGGAGAGGTAACTAAGTTTTTTCTGTTGATGACTTTTTTGAGAGACTAAAAAAAGGATGGGGATCTTCAGTTTTTGGACTTACAAAGTAAATTCTCAAACTCCTACCGTCTTTATTTCTAATTTTTATTTTATTTTTGTGTTTGCAGCAATACAAAACAAGCTATAGTGTAGAAAAACGCTAAAATATAGATCATCATTTCTATGGTAACTAGTTCATTCGAGAAGAAATAGGATTCACTTGTAGTTATCCACTTCAATGTAGCCGTGTTGCAATGGCACCTTTGAGTTCACATGTAGTGGTATGGTATTAGCAATTCCTGTCAAGTTACATAAAAAAATGTGATGTAGTTTAAAAAAAAAGATGGCGTCCAAGCGAGCTTACCTAAAAGATCTGTCAAAGCTGTCATATAACATACAAAATAAAACAGAATAGATTTGAACACTTTATTTACTTTATCTATGTAATTGAAATAACTCCATTTTCTTCAAATTATTCAGAAAATAAATCGTTCTTAGTCAAACTAAGCAAAATAAGTCGTGGGAAAGAAAATATAAAAAAAAACATAACCTATAATATTTTGTTTCATACTTTGTGCTGGGCAATCACATTTATATTTGTTTAAAGACAAACAAAAGCCCTTACTTTTCTCTAAACCTTATTTCAACTGCATCACGGAGTTTCTTTCATTTAAAAACTAGTAAATCAAACTTGACAAAAATGACAGTTTTGACGTTTTTAAGGTGAGGTTGCTCACGCGACATCTACGTAAAACTGTTCTGCCCCATTGCATAAAATAATTAAATTCAATTGAAACGTATCGACGCACTCTGGCAACCCCCAGGCCGGCCAGCGCTAAAGCTCCCGGGCGCCCTTCCCTTCAGCACAGTTCTCCCGCCAAAGTCTCGGGTGACGCGTCGCCGCTCGCAGCGCCGTCCAGTTTCAGTGCTTTCAGTTTCCCAACGAGACCGACGACAGCTTTCGCCGTTCCGCACAACTTCGGAGGCTCAGAGACAGTGAACAAAACGAGTGCGCAGTGTGTGGATATTTTCGACTCTCGCGCACTTTTCCGCGCCATTTTCGCGTTGCGATTGACCGCTTCGGATTCGCGCGTACGGACCGATATTTTTTTCGTGTGACAGTTCGGCGATTTCACAGAGTGGATCGGCGGCGTTTTCTTCGAATTCTGGTGAGTTATTTCTGGATGTCATTACGTCCGTGCGTGAATTAGTTTTAATATTTTGCTGATATAATTGCGCGGTGTTCCTGGAAATGTTTTTGTAGAGATGAGGACGCTTTCCGGCTGGAGAGAGTATTCTGCTTTGATGTTGAAGAATAGGGATCCGTTGAAATAATAATTTAAAAGGAAGACATTAACATGTTGGTAAGATTATCTATGGGGCGTTATCATGTGATGTCATAATTTATAAGACTGCTTAGTTATTTTGTATTGAGTATTTGTACAGTTTATATCAATTGTAACCTAATTTTAAGGTTATATTTGTTGTATTGTGTGATCATAACTGGACCACAAATTGATTGAAGATTTTTAACTGCCACAAATGACTTACTAGGCACGTTTCTGTTAATTATATTGTTACTGAGATATTTTATTCTGTAGCTATAAATTCCTCCAATATACCTACCATAAGCATCCGCAAGCAGCGTCCGTAAGCATCAGAAAATTACACATCCCGCACAAACGTACCGATCTAGTTTACTAATAACTTGGAAACCGCGGTTCCAATTAACTTGATATTTGGTAGGTATCTGAATCAGGAAACTAATGACTACCTACACCTGCACGTTTGTGTAACGTGTGTGCAGATTTTTTTCTGTCAGTTGACTCTGTTTGAAAATGTAAAAAAATAGTCGTTGATAGTATTATTAAGATTGATTACGGTCCATACTATAAAACGATTTTTTTTTCACACAACTATCTTTTAGAACATTCACCGCCTTGCGTCTGTGTCTCCCTGTACGTCTTTATAACTGCACGCTAATAACTTGAAAGACTTCTTGACACATTTTGATGCAGCTTATTACTTCGTAACCATTGTTTGATAAAATTATAGGCTTACCATCACGCTTTATTACCTAAGGGGTGACGGTTAAATATGAGAGAAAAGTAGTCGTCTAAAAATGTTTTACCAAGCCTTCTATTTCTCTTAAGGGCTGATTTTTCAATGGTCAGATAAACAGCCAGATAACTATTCGATGGATTTATTAACGCTTCTGCTTATCCAACCGATATAGTAAGTCCATATATTTATTAGTAAAATTAAAGTCAGATAATTGTGATGGAAGATATAATTCTCCGGCAATGACTATTTGTCTTTTGTCAAACGTGAACTTGTAGGTGCTATCAGTCTGATAAGTACTATCGGAGGATTGAAAAATCGGCCCTCAGGGCTGATTTTTCAATAGGCAGATAAACAGCCAGATAACTATTCGATGGATTTATTAACGCTTCTGCTTATCCAACCGATATAGTAAGTCCATATGTTTATTAGGAAAATTATAGTCAGATAGGTAATAGTGATAGAAGATATAATTCTTCGGCAATGACTATCCGTCTTTTGACAAACGTGAATTTTTACTATCAGTCCGATAAGTACTATCTGAGGATTGAAAAATCGGCCCTGAAGTTTTTTTTCTTGCACCTTTCTGTTGTAGTATTCTGGTCAAAATATGATGTTCTTTACCGACAACGAACAATTTGAATGGCAAATAAATTTATTTTTCTATGATTTTTAGCCTTATATCATCCCATTTGTAGTTATTCTGAACTGAATAAATTTCTTATCCCAAGCCGTGTTGTATCTTACGTCTTAATAAAATGCTATAGCGGTAAATTTAACTTAATCCCAACCCCAAAAGTTCGAACCCCAGCCCCAGCGAGTGAAACCCAAAGCACCCAGAGCGTTTACCTCAGGCAGGACGGTTTTTGCATTCCCAGTCGGAAATTCGAAACACGTGTCGAACAATATGCTCGCCCCCACCACGGAACAGCGAAACCAGCGGAGACGCGGCGCCTCGCATTTCTTCGAAACGCTTGTTTTGTAAATACGAGTGTGTTGCGCGTTTATGGAAGTTCGATACATAATCATCCGAGCTGTTTAAATTAGTTAAAACCACTTAAGCGAAACCTATTGCTTCATTTCTATTGTCCAGAAAATATTTTTTGAATATAGTTTCTCTGTTACGCGGGAATCGGTAGCAATGAAAATTAGGTTTGCATTTTTCATTTATTTATTTAACTCCTGGTAGTCGCACGAATAAGTCATGTTACAATTCGGTTGATTCGCGGATTCGAATAAATCAGAGAAAAATATTTTTTTTATGTAACTGGACATGGATGGCTAATACCGAACTGACCGTCAGATATTAGACTAATCTATATTTGTCATATTATACATAATTGTTACTTAAGACAAATAATTTAATTGCTGAGCCCAATGAAAGTACACATAGTTGCCTAATTTAGTTTTAAACGAATTTTGCAACAAAATAAACAACGTTACCTTAACTTTGAGAAAGAAATTTACCATATAGTATTCGGTGTAATATGCAACTGAACTAAAGACATATTGATAAAAGTGCATCGTAAGAAGTTCTTGTAAAAAAAACATCCAACATAAACAAATAAAAATTGCCAAACAAAAGGGCGTCTCTACTGATCTCACATTTCTGTAATTTTAAACGTGCGCCCAACACGTGGTTACTCGGAGAATTTAGGTAGCCCGCTAGAGCGGGACAGACGTTCTATTCCTCACCGCACCGTAGAAAGAGATAGAACACCTTACTCAACAAGCTAAAAATTACTCGAATTTCCGTTAAACGTGGTTTTGTCTGGAATTTTAATTTATAATTTCGTAAATGGTTATTTTCGATATTCCATGAGTAATTGAATATTATTCTTTCACAATTAGGTATAATTTGTTCGATGTTATCAGATAAGTAACATTAAAAATATTTAGAGCCGCTTAAAAATAAACGGAATGTATTAAGCCGAATGGTTAGGCTTTTAAAAGTTTATGGAGCCTGATTCATGACTCCATCATGATTGTTCCGCTGAAAGCTACTGAACCGTGTGATGATTCATAACAATCTATTTCAGCACTGGAATGTTCCATATGTGCCAATATATGTATCTACGTTACCTTCATTGGTAACCATTTAGGAGTAAAATTCCTATTTGTATGATGGTGTTGTCTCTACAACAAATTGCAAATCTACAATACCACAATAAAACAACACCATCAAATACCAAAAAATGGATAGATTTGACAATGTGTCCCAGGTTTTTTTTTTTTTTTATGCGACCTGACATGGATGGCTAATACCACACAACTACCGTTATGATATTAGCCCAATACACCACATTCCCGAAGGAATTAGGTGCCATGCCAGGACCTTCCCTTTATGAGCACGGCTACATTGAACTGGATGGAAAACACGGACAATTTTTCATTGCCGCTTCGACCATCTTTTCATCCAATGCGATGGTACCAACCCGGGCGGGCTTAAACCCTACCACCTAGTAGGGGAAGGGGACCTACAGTTTTACATGGATTCCGAACCATGGAGCAGCTCGCATTCGTGACGAAAATGCACTTATCGAACTCTGAAAGAGAAAGACAGTGGTGCAAGTTGGTATTGAACCCGGGCCTCTGGTACGCTAGGCCGGTCCCCGCGCCACTAGGCTACGAGCCGCTCGAAATAGAGCGTTATAGAGCAAGTTTTTTTTTTTATTTTAAATATACTCAATAATTTTAAGATTGGAGAGATTCAATAATAATATAACAGTTATACCTACCTATGTACATATTCAATGAGTGCCCGATATAATGGATTGATGACCTTTTGAAAGCGTAATTTATTTTGTCACCCTCAAAATATTTTGACTAAAACACAAAATGTTTATCTATGAAGTCCCCTCCACCCCTAGAAAGTGTTCTTAAATCAGCGATGCTTCAAAAATATCAACTTTTTTAAAAAAATCACCTGGTCATAAGGTGTAAAGGTATGTATTAAAATAATTGTTTACATCACAGTAAAGGTTCTCGTCATACGACGCATGAATAACACTAAGAACCCATTCATAATTATTATGGTACCTACATAAGTTGGACCTAAACACGGTGGTTCCCCGCCGAAAACCACAAGACAACGTATAATAGACAATAGGACCCATGTATAGATGTTGTAAGTCGCCCCATGAACGCGGTCGGTTTACCGCCGAAACCACAGGACAGGCGAAGTAACTACTTGACCATCAGTGACAAGTGTGATTGCTACCGTAAAACCCCGGGCAACTCTGAATAACCGAATGAGATTATCCGAACCTAGATCGGATTTGTTTAGTGTTTAATTCTTTGGCTGTGATAAATTGTCGTAACAGAAACTAAAACTAACGAAAAGTAGTACTTTGTGACGTCAATTTGCATTACTTTGAGATTTCGTCCATACAAAATGTGTCAAAGTGACGTCACAGAGTACTACTTTTCCTTAGTCTTAGTTTCTGATACGACTATTTATCTCAGCCTTATATTCTTAGGCCCGGTTGTAGGAAAATATGTCTAAATTTTCGTTAATATTTAAACATGTCACTTTTAGTGAACCCCATGGAGTTGACTCAGTTCCTTTCCACGATGTCCAATTAAAGTGACGTGATAAATCATTAATACTTTCACGTTAATTCTACGTCTATGTCCATTCGTGCACTCGGCCCTCAATGGTTCTTCTATTGGTTTATGTTTCACGAGACTAGTCAATGTTATAAATACTTTATACATTGTCTGATTTTTTTCCACTCTGTAAATTTCCTTACAATTTTGGTCCCTTCATATACTATCCTTGAATATTTAAAGTTTCATATTGTCGCCTATTGATTGTGATAACGTACTCAACCTGTCTGCATACCATTGTAAATACATTTAAAAGAACCTATTATTTCATGTTTTGCTATGCTGTGCATATATAAACTCTCTTGTCTATATTTGTTTGACTTTACTAAAAAAGATGCTACAGAGGGAACATGTCTTTATTACACCTATATAAATACACGGTTAAATATTGTAATATTCGCCTTCTTGTTTATTATCTGTGCAATATCTTGCTAGGGATGTACCTATTTAACTTAAGGTTCTTGATTTCTTGTTTGCTTGCATGCCTTTATGTCAAAACAATAACCGTCATAATTATTAATGTGACACGCCTACTTCGGATAATCGAGCCTGCCTACTAGCATAGCCGTCTATTTTATTATGTACAGAGCGCCTCGGCAGTCACAATAAATTCCACTAGGCGACATTTTAGTAATTAGTAACGTATGTCACGTAGTGAGGCGTGCATGGACGGCCAGCCTTATCAGGATACCATCATCCTGAGCGCGGCAGGCGCGTCGCATATCCTGCGATCGGGCGCTAATAGAAAGCGCACACGCAGTTTCATTCCGTTACAAGCGAACCAGAGCCGGTAGTCTAAGTTGTCACCTAAATTGGCGTTACGGCAAACCGATCGACTGGCGTTTTCAAATGTATGGAGAAATTGAAGAGCGCGCGCAGCGGGCGTTAAGCGAACTAACATTTGCGAGTCCGAGCTTGATTTGACAGCTAACTCAACGTTGCCGTAAATACGTCGACGTTGCCGTTTACGTCCACTCCGCGTTTTCATACAAATCGGAAGTCCGCGTTTGACTTTGACAGCTTGAAGAAGTAAAACCACAGAATATCTAGTAAAAACTTGTATGGAGTTTGGAGAAAACGACAGTCGATCGGTTTGCCGTAAACGCCAATTTCGGTGAGAACTCAGACTGCCCACTCTGTATCGACGGTATACGAACAGCAACAGTGTCATCGGATGCCAATTACTAACTTACTGCGTTTTATGTAACGTACCTATCCAACCTTGTACCACGGAAAGATAATACATTCTTGCACTGCACATGTCGGAAAGTTTTTTGTCAGTGTACGTTCATATTTTTGGCATAACTTAAGGTCTTTTCAATTGTATAACTGGATATAATCTGTAATGTCGCCCGAAACATCTGATGTGAATTAAAACTGCAATGCCAGGAACTTTCTCAAAGGTATTTTAAAGGCTGGTATAGGTATATTCATTTATTTTACAATTCAATCGAATCCTTCATTAAAAAAACATGAGCATCTAAGCAAAGTAAAAATAACTCCTCTGGTTCCGTGCAAAGTGCAGTGCAGTTGCATTGATTCACAAAACGATACCACCATTATTTAATTTAAATAGACACGTTCGCAAATGAAAGTAAATGCAATTAAAAGCGAAGGTATCTATGTCGAGGTAATTAAGAACAGCTCCAGATGTCAGTCAGCTGCCAGATCCTTACGAATCTACTTAGCATTTTAAATGAATAAAATAGGGATATATTTAGATTACTTCGAGATCGCAGATGCAATAGGGTAACCATTCCAAGCGTTTCTGTGATAAATATACACAGCTTTCGGTATTCTTTTATGGAACCTGACATGGATGGTTAATACCACACAACTAGCGTTATGGATGATACTAGGGCTGAGATAAATAGTCGTAACAGAAACTAAGACTAACCAAAAGTAGTACTTTGTGACGTCACTTTGCATTACTTTGAGATTTCGTCCATAGAAAATGTGTCAAAGTGACGTCACAAAGTACTACTTTTCGTTAGTCATAGTTTCTGTTACGACTATTTATCTCAGCCTAGGTAGCCCATAAACACAATCGGATTGAGTTTAATCTCCAGTAAGAGTGATTTCGAGTTCGGGAGTGAGTTAACCTAAAAATAGCTGGGTAATATATTATTATTAAAATAACGGAACCGTTATTTATACTTCCAACGTATTTACGGGACAGACTAGATTTTTACCCAACTGTAATGATTTATTTATTTATTTATTTATTTATTTATTTATGGAGAAAAAACAGAAATAGACCAAATGACAGTAAAAAAGAAATGTTACAAATTTAACAATAGCCTATATCCTAAATATTTCTCACTAAAACACAGGTAGCAGATTATAAATGATGTTCAAGAAGTGTGGAAACATTGATTATTTAAAAAAGTGAGTTGATATTTAGTGACGAATTCGAACTCACTCTTGCCCTAAATGGACCCCCTGGCCACTCGTTGACCAGTTGTCGCTGACAAGTTTTGAGAGTTGTCTAATTAGAATAGGGATCAAATCTGACGAATAGTTGCATTTCGTATCATGAGAACTGTCAAAAGACAATTCGGCCAAGTGAACTGAATTGCATTTCGTATTATGAGAACTGTCAAAAGACAATTCGGCCAAGTGAACTGAAATTTACACGTTGGCGTGGCTTTTTTGCCTGTTCACCTATTGTTCACTAGGCGATTTAATTACTATTGTAACCCGCAGATCTCAGATAGATCTGATTGACCTTGACTGTGGAAATAGATCAGTTTTCCCGAAGAATGCAATATAATCTGTTCTTATACATAAATGTATATCAATATATCATCGATATTTAGACTTGGATTTTACTACTTAGATTTAGATTTAACTGTATATCTATAAAATAAAATAAAATATTTTGATTTTTAATATTCATGGGTTATCAGATAGATATATATCAAGATTTTTTTTTATTATATAAACTTAAATCTATTTCAAATGGGCTGTTGCTACAATGCTACTGCTTGTTACCAGGGTTTTTTTATATTTTATATTTTTTTATCATTCATATAAAAAATGAGAAACAATACCTAAAGGTATAAAATCTGGTTTAATATTTTTAGGTAAACTGTGAACAATATTTTTACAGAAGAATAATGTATGGATTATTCGAAATGAACATCTGCTTAATTAAAACGACCAAATTCTCCCGTAGTAAATTATTATACTTTATAGTTGAATTTGTTTTATATATTTAAATATCGCTAGTCGAACTACACTAATAAGTTACCATTGATTTGATTGTTCGTCTACATTCATGTTATAGTTAAGGAACTAAATGGAAAGGAACTCAAAAAAAGGTATATTTATAGTTAATCACGTGATGTAAAATGTTTTTTGTAAAACAATATTTGTATGACGCATCCCTTGGTTGTTCATTTGACCGGTTCATTCGTAATCTAGTTCACGCGCGAGTGACCACTAGTGAAAGTGCTCCGGTTCGGCCCCACGGCACTGCATTTGGTCACCGTTTTCGGCTTCTCTTGCACCAGCTCCGGTAGCCGTGATCGTCTAGTGGTTAGGACCCTACGTTGTGGCCGTAGTAACCCAGGTTCGAATCCTGGTCACGGCAGTGCTCGCACTGTCGCGGCGGGGCGTACTTTTTTCTTATTTTAAGTTTAAATGTACCCATCATTCTGGTTCAGTCGTTCGGACAAAAAAGAGAAGTCAGGAGATGTCTTTTTTATATCTCTATTATATGTTGAAATTTAAAATGTATTTGTCGCACGACTACATATGCATATGGTCTTTCAATTCCAGCAAGAAACTTTTGCCTGTTATGTATTTTCATTAAAGACTAATCATTTTCCAAAAAAAAATACCATTGAGGACTATGTAGTTTTCAGTCAGTAAGTTGATATCCAGTTTTTAATATAAAAAAAACCTTAAAGTAGTATTAAAACATGTATGTATGTAGGGGAAATGAAAGAAATATCCTGTGTTCCTATCGAATGACGCTCTAACATCTCTGCCTACCCTCTGGGGAAGCGTCGTGATTGTATGTATGTGGCTATGGTTGTTGGTAGTATAATACCTATTTACATCCTGCGGTTGCCATTGTTTTAGCTTTGTTTGTGTCTTGTGTACCAATATTTTAATTCGTTTCGTTCGCTGCAAGCCACCACTATGCCCTTATATCTAATGGGTAAGGTGGAAGAGATTGCCATAAGGCAATAACATCACCCGTTGGATGAAGGAAAGTATGCAGCAGGTAGCTAACATTTATAATATGTTTTTATTGTATTGCTTAAGTAGATATATATTTTTTCTCCTTTTTTCTCTTGACTCTGGATTGTATGTTTTACTGTTCGTTTGTTTTTCTGTATACTCCTCATGTCTTCTTCATCCAATAAGTGGTTATTATTATTATTACATCTACGAATACGGGTGCTACGGACCTGACCTTCAAGAAGCACTTCATAACCCTAGGCCTCAATGACATATGTTATGTATAAAATAAAATAAATCCGGAGCGAAAGTGTGACCCGCACAGGCGTGGGCGAATCTTTGGATCGTGCGTTCCGATAGCAACTGCCCCGGTATCATGCAAATAGAATAGTCCTGGACGGCTATGGGTTCGTCGACGATTTATAGGCAGAAGACTCGCAAGTTCGATTTTGTAGCGTGCGCCATTTATCACTCGTTCGCTCTTGGAACGAACACTGACACGCCACTTGAAATATTTTACTGACTGGTATTTTATAAAGATCTCATGACCCTCCATTTATAAAGCACGGCTATATTGAACTGGATTTTATTTTTATTTAATTTATTTGTTATGCCAACAACATTATACACAGAACAGTTTCATAGTTTCAATACTAAAAATAACAACCTAGTGTGTACATGTTAATTATAGGCCTACACAGCCTACTTACAAGTAAATATAACCAATCAATTTAATTTAATTTGCTTGAAGAAGAACTATAAAACGTGCAAAACAATTAACAATAATAAAAGAGAAAACAATAACCAATAACCAAAATAATAAGATTTCCAAAAAGTGAAACAGGTACTACTGTTCCTTGATTTTTGTATTTACTGTAACTGTATTTATGGTTTAAAAAGAGGAAAAATAACAGAGATAATAAAAAATATATATCCACTTATGCTTGAATACAGATCTTTTTAATATCTTGAATGGAACAATAAAAAAAGTCGATGGAGTTCCTATGCATGTTTGATAGTTGGGAAAGCCTGACAGAAGGTGAGTGTGATCCAATGTTTGTTCGACATCTTCTCACCGAGAGGAACTTGTAGTTTCGAGGAACTTGGATGGAAAACACGAACAATTTTGCATTAAACAACATGGTAGGTTAGGTTAGGTTGGGCCCGCCAATTCAACCATGGAACAGTTCGCATTCATGACGAAATGCACTTATCCAACTCGGAAAGAGAAAGAAAGTGGTGCATGGACGGGACGGCGATCGAATCGATAACCTCTAGCATGGAAGGCAAGTATGCGCACCTCTGGGCAACGTGTGTTTCATCTAGGTCAATGTAACCCTGCTCCTGGTGTTCTATCAGGAATCCCTCCGGGAATGCGGTTTATTGGGTTATATTATGACAGAGGTTGTGGTTTTAGCCACATCCACTTTTTCAGTCACATAAAAAAAACCAGGCCGGCGGCAGTCCCTTGAAAAAAAAATACTTAGTCCACGGGTCATCGGACTTTAAATCTAGCGTACGCCTTATGTCTGTAGAGGTGAGGAAATTACTTTCGTCACCGCCATGCCTATGTCAAGCTGTAAAAAGTATGCGTCAAATCAGATTCGTTGCTCA
Source organism: Incurvaria masculella (assembly GCA_946894095.1). Lineage (NCBI taxonomy): Eukaryota > Metazoa > Arthropoda > Insecta > Lepidoptera > Incurvariidae > Incurvaria > Incurvaria masculella. The sequence continues at coordinate 955,530 of OX335641.1, forward strand.
TGCGGGCTCATGTATTATATGCTGTAACACCGAAGATAGACGTTCTGCGATAATTTGTACCTAATTTGCAGTTTTATTTCCTTATATTAATGTCTAGTTAAATTACGTAAACCTACGTAAGTTAAAATCATTAAAATGAGTTTTCTTGAATACTTTTATTTTGCCTATTTTATTATTTCAACTATACCTACTCACAGTGATTTTATTCAAAATTTTGAAATTGTTCCCAATTAGAGTTGAAACGGAAATGTTAATAATTTTATGTTTTTTTTTTCTTAATTACAAATTTTTTTTTTATTTGTTATATTTGAGCTGCACTTATGATGATTTTAACTTCCCTATACTTTTTAAGAAATGTTGAATTGTATTTATGATTAATGTGTGGTGTTGAATTATTTGATTGTTTAATGTATTGTTTGAAATTTAATTGTGATTGAAATGTTCTCATACTAAACGGTGTTAACGAACTATTAAATAAATAAATAAATAAATCCTTCAATTCGAGCCTGGTTTCGCATGGTGTATTTGGCTCTTTTCAGCACTTTTGACCCTCAGCGCAGCCACCCATACCGGTTTTCCATAAAAACAAGTAGGTACTTTGCTCTGCACAATAATGTTTTCCAGTCCGTACAATTGAAAATATATCCAAACAATTTCCACGTTGGCCTCGAAAAAGGTTGTCATAAGAAACACCGCTTAAAGGAAATGACGTGTCAATATTATTCCACAAACATTCAAACACACGTTCTGCATTGGTATAGTTGTTTAGTGATTGTCAAGTGCGAAGGGCTTGTACGCAAACAGTGTAAAGCGTGTCGGAGGATACCATCACGGTCGCGACGCGGAGAGCCCAGGCAGATGGATCGATGTTTTGACGTGGGCTCATTAGGGACGGAGGGCATCGAGCCAATAACACACATTTACGTGAGATTTAAAACTGTATTCGAGAAATAGGTGCGGTTGGAAAGGAACTCGAATGCCACTGCTGACTTACTGCCTTAATGCGGTTTACACCTGTGGCGACTTCTTCGAATCACGTTTTTTGTACATACAGAATGTTTAATATCTTTGTAAACGAAGTATTAGATTTTTTTATTGAAATAAGGGCTAATTGTTCAATAGTCAGATAAACAGCCAGATAACTATTCGACGGATTTATTTACGCTTGCGTTTATCCATCCGATATAGTAAGTTCATATGTTTATAAGTAAAATTATAGTCAGATAATTGTGATAGAAAACATAATTCTCCGGCAACAACTATTCGTCTTTTGACCGGGTCGCCTTCATAAAGTCCAAAAAGCATAAGGTCCAAAACCCAGAACATCCAAAAGTATGTACTTTTGCATATATTTATAAATGCAAATATTTTAATCTAACCTAACCTAACGAAAACGATCCGTATTCATTAGTGTTTTGGACGGTATGGGTTTTGGACTTTGTGCTTTTTGGACTTTATGATGCGTCCCCTTTTGACCAACATGAATTTGTACTATCAGTCCGATAAGTACTACCTGAGGATTGAAAAATCGGCCCTAAGCCGGATAAAATAACGTCCTTATAATAAATCCTTGCGATGTCACAAGGATTTGTTAGTAAGGGTGTCATACAGATTTCTTTAAAGATAAACTAGTATGGGTGGCTGTGCCAAGGGACTAAAGATGCTCGGAACGAGCGGAACAGTCAAATAAACTTAACCTCGCAAAAGCACGCTCAGTGAAGTATCATCATACCAGCCGATTTGCGAACTGTTGCAGAGTTACAAAGTTGGAAGTATGAGGAAACGCACAAGCTGGTAGAAAGTCCCATACCCTGGCGGTGCGGCAGAGAAACGGTTGGCTCTCAAAAGCCGAATTGAGCGGCTCGTATAGCCTAGTGGCGCGGGGACTGGCCTAGCGTACCAGAGACCTGGGTTCAATACCGACATGCACCACTGTCTTTCTCTTTCCGAGTTCGATAAGTGCATTTTCATCACGAATGCGAGCTGCTCCATGGTTCGGAATTCATGTAAAACTGTAGGTCCCTTCCCCTACTAGGTGGTAGGGTTTAAGCCCGCCCGGGTTGGTACCATCGCATTGGATGAAAAGATGGTCGAAGCGGCAATAAAAAATTGTCCGTGTTTTCCATCCAGTTCAATGTAGCCGCGCTCATAAAGGGAAGGTCCTGGCATGGCACCAAATTCCTTCGGGAATGTGGTGTATTCGGCTAATATCATAACGGTAGTTGTGTGGTATTAGCCATCCATGTCGGGTCGCATAAAAAAATGGTCTGATTATTTGCAGCGAGTGCGAGCGAGAGGTGGGATGGGGTAGGATTGATAATGTAAAATCCACAGTGCAGCGCCCAAGGAGGTAGAACAGCCTAGGTTACCCTACAAACAAATTGTGGCAAAGTTTAGTTACATAGTCTGAGCCGGTAGTCCGAGTTGTCACCTGAATTGGCGTTTACGCCAAATCGATCGACTGGCGTTTTCAAATGTATGGAGAAATTGAGGAGCGCGCGCAGTGGGCGTCAAGCGAACTAACATTTGCGAGTCCGAGTTTGATTTGACAGCTTACTCACCGTCTGCGTAGATACGTCGACGTTGCCGTTTACGCCGACTTCGCGTTTTCCTACAAATCGGAAGTGCGAGTTTGACTTTGACAGCTTGTAGAAGTAGTAATTAGTAAACATTTGTACGGGGTTTGAGGCTTTTACGTAACTTCGAAGTTCCGTAAACGCCAATTTAGGTGAGAACTCAGACTGACCACTCTGGTGATACCGAATCATGGACGTCTCTACGCGCTGTGCATTAGACTGGCAGGCATCTTCTCGTTCATTTATTTCCATTTCATTGTCATTGGCCCGCTCTATTTCGGTAGCTCGCGCCGAGATTGCTGTCTATAAACAAACGTCAGCCGTCCGTGTGCCTGTATGTTTGTGCGTTGCGTGTGCCGTTAATGGATTTCATGGGCTATTGGGGAAAATATTTGTACGTGATGTTTAGATGAGGTGCAAAAAATATGAAATTCCTTAATTCAAAGGATATGTCACAGGCCGTAGTCTACTGAAAGAAATGGAAGTAAATGTAAAAGGGTATGTTGTGAGCGAACGAGTAACGACAGAATGACCAAGCGTGACAACTCGTGGTTCAAGTGTGGCGTATTGAATCTACCACCAAGCTCGCAAAGTCGCTATAGGAGATATATCACCGAAATGAAACATCACATCACATCACATTTCAGCATAAACAACAAAATTAAATTATAAATTAGGTGTAAATAGATCAGAACTGAAATATTTGTACCAATTTGTATTGGAGACAAACGTGATATAACTACCTATATTTAATAAAATTATTTCAATATTCTCGATTATTTATATACTCCGATCATACTTTAATTAAATTTCAACGTAAACCTAATAAAACATTATATAAAATAACTCATAATGAAACCCTGCAAAATCGATAAAACAATTATATGGATTACCTACCGTCCACACACAATTTTGGCACAAGATTTTGAGAACTACACTTTTCCATTGAATAAACTACAATACTTAAGTTACGTAACAAACTGATTGATACACGAATTCGATAAACTAAGTATGCGTCGGTTAACATTAACATTTCGTGTTGGTTCATTGTGTGACCTTTTTTTAGGGTTCCGTATCCAAAGGGTGAACACGGAACCCTATTACTAAGCATCCGCTGTCCGTCCGTCCGTCCGTCCGTCTGTCCGTATGTCAAACAAATAGGTAAGATTAAAAAAATATTAAAATTAAAGGGGGCTCCCATACAAAAAACGTTTTTGTGATGTTTTTTTTCTACGATGGTACGGAACCCTTCGTGTGCGAGTCCGACTCGCACTTGGCCGGTTTTGATCAGATGGAAAACATACTAACCTTTTTAGCAGTACTTCCATGCCGCATAGTTTGGCGCAACTGTTAACCATATAATTATATTTCGTCTCAGACATGCGGTTATGCTTTGCATTGGTAATAGGTTCCGCCTATGTTTAACAATATAATGTTGCCACGGAATGTTTCAATGTGATTATAACCTCTGTGCCTTTTAATTTAAAAGATAATGCTAAAATTACTTCATGACAGCAGGTGCGGTGCAGGACTATCCATGCTATCGAAATCAATACAAAAAAAGTAAATTTAAAATATTTGGAACCTACCACAAAACTATAATATAGTTTTTGCTGTTTTAACTGGACCACACATGTGTACGTAGATGCAATATCGGGTAGGGTACATATTCTTTGCTATCGGGCCATTTCAATCGGCTATCAAAAGAAATGACTGTCACGATTGTAGTTAAACTATATGAACTATTAAGGAAACTCGTGAGGCATAAATCATTTGTATTGGCGAAAAAAAACTTGGAACAATCATCTTTTAATGTTTGATGGTACTTTCCATTCACAAATATCATGACAGTATTTGTGATATTAGCATAGATTAAAACCGGCCAAGTGCGAGTCGGACTCGCACACGAAGGGTTCCGTACCATCGTACAAGATTTATCAGAAAAAAAATACGTTTTTTGTATGGGACCCCCCTTTATTTTTTAATATTTTTTTATTTTACCTAATTGTTGTTATAGCAGCAAAATAAATACACAGTCTGTGAAAATTTCAGCTGCCTACCTATTACGGTTCATGAGATACAGCCCTGTGACAGACGGACGGACGGACGGACGGACAGCGGAGGCTTAGTAATAGGGTTCCGTTTTCACCCTTTGGGTACGGAACCCTAAAATGTCTTCATATAAGCCATTTGTTTCCAGTAATAAAAAAAATATGGTGCAAATATTTTGTTTGATTACGAACACTCAGTCAGTGGGCAGCGTCCGACAATATCTACTCCCCCTTGAAAGCCTCGCATACCAGATATCTGGGTTCAAATCCCCGCGCCCGTTCATGCGCCACTTTCTATTTCTAAGTTGAATAAGTGCATTTCATCACGAATGCGAGCTGTTCCATGGTGAGGAATCCAACTCGGTGGTAGGGTTAAGCACGCCCGGGTTGCTACCACCGCATCGAATGAAAATATGGTCGAAGCGGCAATGAAAAATTATCCGTGCTTTCCATCCAGTTCAATGTAGTCGTGCTCATAAACGGAAGGTCCTGGAGTGGCACCTTATTCCTTATTTAATTTATTGATTTATTAATTTATTCATAAAAAGGCTAAATAGGTTCCAGAAGTTTTGTTTGTCCAATGAATTGTTTTATATCAGCAGTAAATTTGGATGTTCTTGGAAAAAGGAGAGGCTATGCCGTCTCCTCAGGCCTTCTGCCTCTGGGGTCAGTGCCCCGAAGGCTTCTTGCCCTGAAACCTGAGTCCGCCAATAGATATCGGCACTTTCGAGTGTTAGCGTTATGAGATAACACAATATTTGGTACAGTTATGAATAGTTTTTAAATGTGTATTAAATTTGAAATAAAAAAATAACCAAAAAATATTTGATCCCACTTAAATTAACTTCACTATCACTACATAGTATAAAACAAAGTCGCTTTCTCTGTCCCTATATCCCCATGTTCGCTTAAATCTTTAAAACTACGCAACGGATTTTGATGCGGTTTTTTTTAATAGATAGAGTGATTCAAGAGGAAGGTTTATATGTATAATAACATCCATTAAAAAGTGCAGAAATACTGTTATTTTTGAGGTTTCCAATGTGATGTCGTAATAAATTACATTTTTTCCGCTTACATTGCAAACGCAGGCTGAATCCTACGAGATTTATCGAAATAATGTACTAAGTATTGTACACATTGAAAAAGTCTACAGAAAACTCCGCGATGGTATATGTCTATCTCTTATGGATATACCACAATAAATTTTTTTTGTCATTAACTTTTTACGACAAATAATGGCTAATTTTCGAGGCGATTTTAACCAATACAGCATTAATCCTTATCCAATTAAATACCTTAAATACATTGTTGATTTAATATAGATTTATATGGCCGTTTACAGCATATGATTTAAATGAATATTTTCGAAGATATTACAGATTTAAAAATTGCGGGACGTAGGTTTGCGGCAGTACGGGCCGGCCGGGGCGGTGGGAGCGTGCCTATAAATAGTGCGTCGGAGGCTGCGGTTCTAGCACTTTGAATTTAGCAGCGATCGGACGCGTTTATTATCGGAGCTCTCTAATCTATACTCTATCTATACTATTATATAAAGAGGAAAGGTTTGATTGTTTGTGTATTTGAACCGAATAGGCTCAAATACATGAACAGATAGGAAACTACTGAACGGATTTGAAAAATTATTTCACCGTTGGAAAGCTACAGTCTATCCGAGGGACATAGACTATGTTTTATCTTAAAAAAATTAGGGATCCTTACCAAAACTCTGATAACGTAACCCAAGGTGCAAAAAAATTACCAAGAATGTTCCTTACATCGCGTGCGCTGCGAAAACTATTCACGATAGAACAAAATGATGTAGTACAATTTTATAGAACACATTATTATCTACAAAAAATGTCGCTACAGCCTACATCTAACTATTATAGTTATGTCACAATAAGTGTGCATTTATTTTAAAATAAAAATTTAAATACTTTATAATATGAATCCTTATCAAAATAAATAAATTATTATTTAAGACTGTTTCAATACCTTTATATTACTTTTTGAATTATTCGATTCCGACATTTCATTCGAAAGATATCATGAGTTTAAAAATTAGAAAAAACTTCCCTTTGACAAACTATGCGTTTTAGAGTTTGTAGGCGTCACTCAGAGATACGGGAGGGGAGTCAGTCGGTTCCCTACGCAGCAGCCGTGTGCGGAATTTAAGAAATTGTCGCTTGATAATATTTTGTCGCTTGATGATAGTTAGTTTAGTAGGTAACTAAACGCATTCAAAAAGTTCTTTTCAGAACTAGACCCATTAATATATGTTGTACATTTAGTTATCCTAATAAATAAGTGACTTAAATAGTTTTTATGATTTTCGATTAAATTAAAAATTAATTAAAATGTTGGTAGCTAATAACAGTTAAACATGTTTGAAAAATGTTACGGCTTTTCACGCGGCAGGAAGATACACTCTCCAAAGACATTCTCAAAATACGTAACATTTTTCAAACATGTCTAACGACCGCGGTAATCTCAAAAGTATCATAATAACAGTTAAGCTAATTATTTAGTGAAAAATAAAACAACATCAAATAATGTTTACTCCCTGGCTTTAACTCAATAAATTATATATTTAATGGCTTTGTTTTGTGGTTATGACCTTTTTAAAATAATTAATAGTATGAAAAATACATTAAAGTAAAAAACACAAATAAGAAAAAAAAATACAAAAAAAATAAATCACAAAATTTGTTATTTTTATTTCAAATATTTCAATGTAGGTTTATGCTCTTTTTTTAGGAACTCTACGTAATAAGGGGTTTATTTGTGTATCATTGTGTCAAAATAATATTTTTTCAATTATATTATGCCCGTGCAAAGCCGGGACGGGCTGCTAGTAAGTAATAAAAGGCTTTTATTACTTTAGGCTAATTGTGTTCGACAATGTTCATCTACACACTGTTCTTTTGTTTGTCCAGTTACATCAACATTTAACTCACTCGAAACACTCCAGAGGGACATCTTTGAACACTATTACATAATCCTGTGGGTCCATTAAGGAATAATTCAATAAAACATAATGGCCCCTGATTGAGTTGAATCTGTGCGGGGAACAGCGCCGACTGCATTATCTTTGATTGTTCTGTTCACCGCTGCAAGCACGGGAAAATTACCTAACCCACTTGCGTTTCTTCAAAGTAATACTGCTCTAAAGGCTAATGTCGTATGGGTCAAAGTTTATTTGGTAGCATAAGATTATAAGTGTCAATTGAATAACACCCCAATGTCGATAAATTTCAATTAATGCGAGGACAGTGGCGTTTAGGCGATCGTCTTTGAGGCTGTTAGATTTGTAACTTTTAGTTGATACGCTAAAGTCGACGCATACGTAGGTGTAAATAATATTTTTTTGTTACATATAACAAATTAAATTATCGAAATTACATATTGAAGGAAGAAAACAAAAGATATTAAAAGATGTAATACATAACTTACCATTTAGTAATATATTTTCAATTGACCAAAAATATATTTAGATTTACTTGTTCTTGACTTATTCGTAGAATAACCAGTAAGAAATAACGTACCTTCCTATGAAAATATATCAAGAGCTACGTTTGTTAACAAAAAGCAAGATACAAATTAGAAATGCTGTAATTTTTTTATGAAAGTGGATATGGATTGCCTTTATATCACCCACTGACATGATATGGCGCTAAACATTACATTATTGAAGGAATTAGACGCCATGCCAGGGCCTACCTTTTTTAAGCATGGCTACATTAAACAGGTGGAAAACTTTGACAACTTTCAATCGCCGCTTCGGCCATGTTTCATTCATTATTGATTCCTAGTCAATAGAGCAACAAAAATGATAACGACATTGACGTAAATGGCTGAAACTGTGGCCACTAGGCGCAGGTATACTGACATGTTTAGCATCGGAGGGTTGGTCTCTACTCTAACCTGTGAACTCAGATTCAGTCATTGACCGTATCGTGACCAAAAATGTCGTGACCTCCCAGAATGATACGATGGCCAACCCGGGAGGTCTTAGCAGGGCCTTAGAGGTATCTTGCAATAGTATATAGTAATATAGTATGACGTAATGTAGGTATATGCGTTCCGAACACGGAGGATAGAGGGAGAGAGGAGATGTTTTTAACTCCCGTTACTAAGGATTGCAGCGTGACACTGTGCGGGGAAGCGGGGGGAAAATCGCTTCATGGTGGGGTCATGCACCGCCCATTTTTGCGAAATCCATCTACCGGAAGAATCGATTTTCTGGTAGCAGCTATTTCGAGAGCTGTTCTCAGTGGTTACAAGACTACAACTAGATGGTGCCTTTTAAATTTTACTTAGTGTTTTTTCTATAAAAAACCTTAGAAATTTAAATCTATGCCTTCGAGCGGATTCAAATAATTTTAATTTAAAAATGTCATTAAAATTTGCATCATTAGATCAACATTTCTTACCGTAAAACGAAAATGATTGCGCGCCATCTGTCGGCACATAGCAAGAGCGATACATCGATACAATGCTCGAATATTTACTCAAATTATAAAATATGAGGTGTTTTTCTGACAAATAAATCGTAATTCCACCTACAAACTTTAGATTATTTTGTCCTGTGTAATGTTTGCAACATTTTACATCATTTACATTTTAAAATCTCATCGTGTAATCGACTGTTCGCCAAAAATTGCGCCGCAGACCATAATATTGTCCCACAACATAACACTGCCAGGCGCCACGTCGCGAATGTCGCTAAGCCACGCCTTCTTGATCACGTGGGCTGTGACGTAGCGACCCACTTGGTGGACACAGATCCAGTTTGCTTAGACCATCTCCTCTCTACCTCTATCCTCCGTGGTTCCGAACCATGGGGCTCTCGTGTCACTTGGTCGACCCGTCGATTTGTCGATCTATGCTCCCGGTCCCCTGTGTTTATAACTTTTCCGACAAAATGCCGTTTATGCGATGTGTTTAATGGATCATTAATTCAATAACTCGGCTATAAAAAGTGTTATGGTCGTCGGGGAAACATCGTTGTACATACCTACCGTCGTTGCAACACTGCAAAACCGGCCGAGATTGGACAAACTGAAAATTGAAAAAAATTACACCTTCACAATCATATCAGCAGCGGGAGCACAAATGAAAGTGGACACTTGTCGAGCTAGAGGGATAAGAAATTTTGTCGAGAATTTTTATCAACTGTGATATCACAAATGGGGAGCTCGATGAATTTATCGAGATCGAGTGTTAACTCGATAGAGAGTGGCAACACCCACCGTTTTGTCCACAAGAACTGTCACTTTAAACCTCCCGACCCTGGCTGTGTTCGCGCAGACTGCTCCATGATATTCAGTGCAAGGAGCAAAAAATAGCGTTTTTAGGTTTCCGTACCCAAAGGGTGAAAACGGAACCCTATTACTAAGCCTCCGCTGTCCGTCCGTCCGTCCGTCCGTCCGTCCGTCCGTCCGTCCGTCCGTCTGTCCGTCTGTCACAGGGCTGTATCTCAGTAACCATAACAGGTAGACAGCTGAAATTTCCACAGAGTGTGTATTTATTTTGCCGCTATAACAACAAATAGGTAAGATTAAAAAATAATTTAAATTAAAGGGGGCTCCCATACAAAAAACGTGATTTTTTTGTTTTATTTGTTACGATGGTACGGAACCCTTCCTGTGCGAGTCCGACTCGCACTTGGCCGGTTTTTTCAGAATAGCGGCGAACAAAATGCCATTTCCTACAAATCGCCTACACCTAAGTTATTTCGAATTAAATTTCGTATAGATGCACAATTAAGTACGTTTTTAATGAATTTAGATAAAAATTGCTTTGTTTAGCGCATTTGCCTTGTGAGATTAGGATTGTAGTTTATCTAATGTCAATGTGACGTTAATCTCTTCACTTTTTTCGTTTTCCCGTTCAGCTGGAGCGTTGCTCTAAGCCGTTACGCCTGATTACTTCCTATAACGGAAAGTAAAGGATGGAATGAAAACGTCTTTGCCCAAACAAACCCATCCATCTTTCGCTCTTATTACCGCTTTTCCCATGTCTTTGAACCATGAAACGTTAAGAAACGCCTGTGCCATCGCCACTACATACGTAACACGAACAAACACTTCCTTCTAGGATTTAACACACCCTCCCGGTGGTGGTGACAAAATTATCCTCAACAAACGTCAAATTAGTAGGATTAAATTTATTTGTGCTTCCACAAATGGACAAAAAATATTCTTTGTCGAGATTTGTCTATGGTGTGGGTTTATTTTGACAACCTCACTCGACATAACATTGTTTATGCTATCAGTTGGCGACAAGTGTCCCGCACACAAGATAAAGCCTATGTACGTAAGTTTGTCGGCCAGATAAAATTATTTGTGCTTCCGCTGCTGATGTTTTGTGTACTTACGATAAATATATTTTTAAATTAGTTTCTTCACCCAATGTGTTATTACTTACAACAAATTTATATATAGCCTAATACTACCGAAGTGTGGTGAGTTTCCACACGATATCTTCCGATATGTAAAATCCGATATGCTTCAAATATCTCTCTTTTCATGGTGTACCACTTAGGTCTTCAGATAATCTCCTGCTCCTTATTCCGTCACATTCTTCCACTGCTTATTCGGGTTTTATACAGTTCACTCAGCACGATTGTGGAATCAATTGCCTCTTACTATTAGGGAAAGTGCTTCTTTGTCTATTTTTAAGGTAAAATTAAAATCTTGGTACTTGACATGTAATAACACTTAAATCAATCAAATATTTTCTGTTTATATAGTTTTAAGTAATTTATTGTTTCTTGCTACCTCTTAATATATTTTCTAATATTAAGGTTAGCTGTTAGAGATTGCCTTTGGCAATAAGCTCGCCTTTGCATACTATCTAATAGTTGTAAGCAATAAAGAATATTTTCATTTCTCATTTTCATTTTCATGTAATGCTTCTTATCAAACGAGAGAGACAGTATTGTAGCCACCAGGTATCGAACCTATCCCTATTGGCATAGAAGCGCGACCCTCAACCGCTAGGCTATGAACGCCTCCATTACATAAATTATAATCAAATTTAAATACTGCCTATTCAACGGCAAATTTTTAAGAATATTGCATCCGTTTACCTATGAGAAACTTTCTTGTTCCATCGGTCATAAACATTTTATTAAAACATAAAAATCAAATATTGATTGAATTATGTTGTAGCATCTATTTCGCACGGTTGGTAGAGGAGTAGAATAGCTCACATAGGAATTGCAGGAAACTATTTCTAGAACAATGCAACAGAGACTTTCCAAAACAACCAGATTCCTTGGATCCAGAGCACGCAGACAAATCGCAGACACGGCTGCAGGTTTTGGACTTTGGAGTATCTATTAGTAAAAAAATTGTGTAATTTTTTTTAACTTATTTCAAATTCATTTTGATAACAATGACATAAGTGCGCATAGATTGTGGAGTTTGTTTTAATCAGGAAATCAGTGATCTCCGCGTGTATGTAAATAGATTTTTTACCAACTACCAAATTGCGTATCAGTTGACAGAGTGAGTTCTGGTTGTATTAAAATTTACTTAATAATTATAGAATAGCATTAAACAACACACGTATACAAAACAAACAAATATTGTAATAATAATACAAATGATAGTCGGACACATTACTCATATATCGCATGAAATATATATCGGTGGGGTGCATGCATTGCCATACTAAACATTTCATTAACGTTTTTGAACTGACTTCAAAAGAACGGAGGAGGTTGTCAATTCGTCAGAATCTTTTTTCTGCAATGCAATTGACATTAGTGTTCAAACATGTATTCAACTTCAAGCAAAAAAGATTTTTTTTATGTGACTGGACATGGATGGCTAATACCACAAGTTCTGTCATGGTATTAGCCCAAAACACCACATGGGAACTAGGTGCCATGCGAGGACCTTCCTTATATTGCACGTCTACATTGAACTGGATGGAAAACACGGACAATTTACATTGCCGCTTCGACCATCGTTCATCCAATGCGATGGTACCAACCTGGGCGGGATTAACCCTACCACCTAGTAAGTAAGGAAGGGGACCTACAGTTTAACGTGGAATCCGAACCACGGCCAGCCTCTCCCAACGGTCGAATGGTCACCCATCCAAGACCAGACCGGACCCAGCGTTGCTTAACTTCGGAGAGCGATCGCCGAAGTGTCGCGCCACTGGGCCACTGAGGCTGACAAATAAGAAAAGAAAAATGCTACGGTTATATTTTCAAAATGCTTTAAACATTTACATGAATTTAGCCGATCAATATAATAAAAATAAATATATTCAATAATATTGGCCGACATAACATCAAAATGATCTCATTGTATTGCGCTGAATTATTGCATTTGTGAGATATTTAAAATTTGTAAGATAAATGTAGCGTCGTTTGCGATGTGCCAGAAGAGTGACGTTGGTTTCTTGGATGTTTAGAAATACACGTTTGAGCGTACAAATTCTTCCACAATATTGGAACGCTGGTTTAAACTTTTTAGTAAGGGTAAGAAATAACTTATTCTATGCTACGGATCCCTGATAACAATCATAGCACGTAATTGTTTCTTTTTATTAGTGTTCCGTACCCAAAGGGTGAAAACGTAACCCTATTACTAAGCCTACGCTGTCCGTCCGTCCGTCCGCCCGTCCGTCCGTCTGTCACAGGGCTGTATCTCATGAACAGAATAGGTAGGTAGGTGAAATTTTCACGGAGTGTGTATTTATTGTGCCGCTTTAACAACAAATAGGTAAAATAATTAAAAAATGAAAATGAAGGGGGGCCCCATAAAAAAACAAGATTTTGTTTGTGTTCAATCTTTTACTATGGTACGGAACCCTTCGTGCGCGAGTCCGACTCGCACTTGGTCGGTTTTAATAGAAACATTTAGACTTTATTCATTATCACGATACGCCTTGATTTTTTTTTTTATGTGACTGGACATGGATGGCTAATACCACACCTTCTGTCATGGTATTAGCCTAACACACCACATGGGAACGACTTGATGATAAGAGTAGACAGCAGACAGAGTAGACATTCATTTCATACTTCTAGAATGTAGTATTATTATATCTGCCAACTGCAGTTTGGGGTAGATGCCGCACTACACCACATTTCGCGCTTCGTAATCGCACTGCCGGTTAGCCGACTTCTTAAAATATTATCACGAGTGATCACGCGGGACTAAAAAAGTATTTTAGATAAAATTGTATCTTAATGGCACACACTTCGCTTTTTTTTAATGAAAACCATATTTAAAATAGACTCTGAAGTAAGGACAAAATCATAACTGTTTACCAAAAATATACCAATGTGATGCCCGCCTTAATATTATACACCACATTTAAATACAGCTAATTGGGTTTAAAATAGATTATAGTATGTCATCGTCCCCCGTCCCCGAGATTAATTTTTTCATGTTGTCAAACTGTTTGAACCCAAGCCCTATTGTGTATCTCACGTTAACATTTAGTTAATTTAGATGACTTGCGTAATGCAACGAAAGCGCAGTGTTCTTGTTCATATTTTTCCTTTCGTTGTCATTTTAAATAAATCAAATGTGTTTCTATATTGTTAGGTAACGAGACCGATTTATAAAAAAGTGACACATTTTGAGTGCGCAAAGCCTAGTCCGTGGAACGATTCCACCTCAGTAACCAGTAACACATGAGCAAAAGGAAGCTGTCCCGCCGTTCCTAATTGAACAAACGTCTAAGACAGGCGGGCGATCCGACGGACATATCTGACGTTCTATTGAATACACAGACTGAGTTAGTCAGTGCAACGCAATTTAGCATTGCAATTTATCGTCATTTTACCGTTATAATTCGATTATTCGCTTACTTTCCTAAATTAGGTATGCATACACTCTTGGATTGGTAAATTTTTGAGACTCGGAGAAAAGAACAGTCGAGAAACTTCGCCGAATTATTATACAATGTATTATTTTTATGTAACTGGACATGGATGGCTAATACCAAAGTGAACGTCAGATAATTAGCTTAACACACCACATTGGAACTAGGTGCCATGCCAGGACCTTCCTATAGCAATATGCTCGACTACATTGAACTGGATGGAAAACACGGACCATTTTCATTGCCGCTTCGACCATCTTTTCATCCAATGCGATGGTACCAACCCAGGCGGGCTAAAACCCTTCAACCTAGTAGGGGAAGGGGTCCTACAGTTTTAAATGGATTCTGAATCATGGAGCAGCTCGCATTCGTGACGAAATTTACGTATCCAACTCAAATAAAGTTGTGCATGAACGGAGTGATGATTTTGAAACTGACTAAAGCAGGAATTAATATGTTTTAGTCAGAAGTGGGAACAGAATTAGGAGTAGGAATAGGTAAGGCTGTTGAGGAGTTTTATGTAGTTTTAAAAGCAGAGGAAGCGAGCATTTGCAATCGGTGGACTCGAAGCGACCGATCGCTGGGTACGTACGTGACTTGTACGAAGCATAACATCGATTATTAGACCTCCTATTCTTGTATTTCCGTGCTCAGGAATCAGGAATATTTCAGTCGATAAACCCGCATTTTCAACGTTAAATATTGTATCATTGAAACAGTATGCTCCGGAATGTTGCCTTTCAGAAAATTGATTTAAAAACCGGTTTAAAAGTTTCTCGATTGAAAGATTCCTGATTCCTGAGCACGGAAATCCAAGAATAGGCCTAGGCGTGATAACTTAGTAGACTACCTAACTCCGAGAGCGTCTGCTCTATCTAGTCCTAGCATGCGAACTCCGCCGGTGTCTAGATCTGTAAATGTCTGAAGCGAGTCTAATATTGTCCGTGACTGCTCGTACCGCCTCGCTAGTAACTCATTCAGGTGGCCAGACGTTTGAATGAATTTGCCCACGGCTCATTACACACGGATAAATATAGGTCCGAAGGCGGGCGAATTCACTTTATGCGGGCGGAGCCTTGAAGCGCGTGCGCTTGTTAGCAGTCCTTTACTCGTATGATGGGGTTTCAATTTTTATGGTTGCGTACCCAAAGGGTGAAAACGGAACCCTATTACTAAGCCTCCGCTGTCCGTCCGTCCGTCCGTCTGTCACAGGGCTGTATCTCATGAACCGTAATAGGTAGGCAGCTGAAATGTTCACAGAGTGTTTATTTATTTTGCCGCTATAACAACAAATAGGTAAAACAAAAAATAATATAAAATAAAGGGGGTCCAGTACAAAAATCGTGTTTTTTTTTGTGTTTAATCTTGTACGATGATACGGAACCCTTCGTGTGCGAGACCGAATCGCACTTGGCCGGTTTTCTTATTTGTTTATTAATATCCATAATCATACACAATACAACATTCACATTTGACTATTTCTAAGTGGATTCCTACCAATCCGATGGACCGTTTGGCCCGTGGTGAAATGCTTGCAAGAAGTAAACATTTAGTTTTAGTTAAGATGGCGTCTTCTGTATATTACGTATGAAATAAGTATCTATAAATAAAACTCTCATTTATGAAGGTAATTAAAACTGATTCCAAAATTTAGGTTTTTTATAAGTTAATTTTGCAGGGGGTAAAAAACTCAAACCAACTGAAAACAATACATTCCTGAACTTACTGTTGACATATCGTTAAAAACCGTTAAAAACCGGCCAAGTGCGAGTCGGACTCGCACACGGAGGGTTCCGTACCATCGTACAGCATTAAACACAAAAAATCAGGTGTTTTGTATGGGACCCCCCTTTAATTTTTAATATTCTTTTATTTAATCTATTTGTTGTTATAGCGGCAAAATAAATCCACACTCTGTGATATTTTCAGCTGCCTACCTATTACGGTTCATTAGATACAGCCCTGTGACAGACGGACGGACGGACGGACGGACGAACGGACGGACAGCGGAGGCTTAGTAATAGGGTTCCGTTTTCACCCTTCGGGTACAGAACCCTAAAAAAAGGTAAAGTGTGAAAGCAACCAATGAACTGAGGCAAGATGCAAGATATGTGACATGCATGTATGCATAATCGACCGTGAAGCAAGGACACATTAATTGAAGAAAGAGCCCAGTAAAAACAACTACTTTACGAATATACTGCAAGGCTGGACCTGAACCAGCAAAACATACCATTCGCGGGTATTGCGTCTACCAATTTCGCCACCGGCTGTATACCCATAATTTGGAATTCTCCTACAGTCCCTCCTCACGTAATGAATGCCTCCTACTAACACAGTGTTTAAGATTGTACCTACATTCACATTCCTTGGAATAAGCGGCGTACCTGCTTAGTACGAAAAAGTATATTTACTTAAGATACAAGATAGTTACTACTCAAGACGTAGCCCATTCACATGCAGAGAGGCGTGGCCGCTAAATGCATACTGTCTCACAGAAGAATTTTCCCCTCTCTTTCCTCCCTCAATCATCTAGCGATTTGCGAGTAACACAGGCATTGAAAACATGTGATATTTATTTAAGGTGGCCCAACCCGGCGGGCCTAACTCATTCGCGGGCACGGTACAAAACCGTGCTGTTGCGCTCTCGGACCTTCTCTGTTTCAAAGAATAAGACAGGCTCCGTGATGAGGAAGATGCAACATGTCCACAAAAAAGACAATGTGCATAGTGTATGTTTTGGTAAGATTTACGAAAACATTAATTTCAAAACGACTTATAGCTAAAAGTAAACCACGACCGCTATAGTCAAAAATCTAACAAAACCCAAATAGCTCATAAATCTTGATTAAATAAGCCATGTCTGATGACTAATCTTTTTACGATGTTCTTACTTTATCATTGCGTAATCCACCTCCAAAGTTATTGTATAAAACGCGCAAAAAATTGAAACTTTCGGACCTTATAATTTAAAAACCAAACACAATTTTATAATGCCATTGGTTATCAGACATCTAGTTCGATCAAATAAAGCTATTTTGAGCAAAATTTTGTATCTCTGACAAGAAATATGGGCGTGATCTTCTTTCCCCTTCTGTATGGGGAGATGAGCGGGATGGGCCACCTTAACGGTGATGTACCAAAGATGAAGGATCTCAATACAGCGTTTAATAAGCTTGTTTTGGTTAGTAAGGGCCCGTAAGACCATCAACCTGGTGTGTGGTAGATAAATATATCTATAAATAACAAAAGTCTTAAAAACTGTTTAACCACCTACTGCATTTAAATTTAATATGTATTAAATATGGCCATTTTCAGATTTCTCATTATTATTTTGCACATCTACGTATTATTTACTAAACAGTCAGGTTTTGCCCAACTTCACTGATAGTTTACCCCTATTGCTCACCCCTTAGGTAAGTTTGCGTGATTTGATAGATTAGGGACAAACTGTCTAACGCCCGGTTCCACCACCTCCAGCTACAAAAATCCCAAAGTTATCTTTCGGTTACATCATACAAATATGCAATGTAGCCGAAAGTTAACTATCGGATTTCAGGTATCTGGAGGTGGTGGAAACAGGGGTAAATCAGGTAAGCGCTTCTCAAGTAAAATATAAGCGAATAGACATAGAGAGAGCGAGAGAGAGAGAGAGAGAGAGAGAGAAAGGAAGATAGAGAAAATTAGAGACTTTGCATTTATTTCGTCAAATAGCATACTACATAGTACTTACTGGAATGTAAAATTTCGTCTCTATGCAGTGCCATCAAATTATTATGCTTGGGTGGTCAGTTAGCAGCATGGGTTTAATTTAGTATGTGTTTGCAGCAAATGTTTCTATCATGAAGACATATTCGAATAGCTAACATTTGACGGCAAAGGCACGCTAATAAGCCGACAAATTTATCTCCACGGAGCTGGTATCCGCCGTGATACGACTTCCACATCTACTTAGCTCTCAATTTTAGTGTTCACAAGCTTCGAGTATAATGATTTTAAGGCGCTGGAATTCTGAACTATGCGAATAATTGGGTTGTGAGCCGGAAATTGATTTATGGTTTCAGTGTTGACATTTTCATATTTCAATAGATGTAAATACTCCTGTGAATCGTAAGTGCCGTTATTTTATGTTACTGAAGATATATGAGTAAAACACCGCATTTCCGAAAATGCCATGCCAGGACCCTCCCTTTATGAGCACAGCTACAGGGAATTAGAGGGAAAACGCGGGTAGTTTTTTTATTGCCGCTTTGTAATTTTTTTAAAGTTATAGCGATATGTGGGAAAACGCTTTTGTAAAAGTTTGTACAGATCTTTTATATAAGTATGTCTTTAATTCGATATATCTACCGCTCTTTTTATAGATTTTACAGATTAATTTAAAATATGTTGGGCTCCAACGAACGGATTTGACCCTCAATATCGTAACACAGTAAATTCTTACACCGAGTCGCCATTAAAAATGCACACTTCGATTGGATCAATAATGTCCCCGCTTTGCATAACTCGATGTAAACGGCGATTTAATGGAACTCTTAACGGCCGCCGCCATTATGCATACGGCTTTCCTATTGTATGTAAACCCCGTTGTCAACTCGCGCGCAGTTTATGACGGCGTGCACCATCTCGGAGGACGTATAAAGATGACGCGTGTGACGCTTGCTGATACCTCGTGTTACTTTTGCCGATGTTTATGTGGGAAGTCGAGGCGGAGCGTTGCATTCGTTGATGTGTGAAAACGCTACCAAAAAAACTACATAACTTTAGAAGCGAAGCTTCTTTGCGAGCGTTCTTTCGGATGGGACTCTTCGGATGGCGCAACAGAAGTTTGCGAACGTTAGTTCCCAAGTTCCACATTAAGGGGGCCGAGTGCCACCCAATTTTGGACACAAAATCAATTTCAACGTCAACGTATGATTAAACACGTCACTTATTATGGACAGTAAGGAAAAGAGCTGAGTCAACTCCATGCGGTTCACAAAACATAACTTCTGTCATACAAAATGTATTGAAATTTAGTTTTTTTAATTAGAAATATGATCGACAAACAATCAGTGGGTCGCCTTTTGTTTACAAGAAAAAAAGGTTATTTGTGCGGGATTTTACGTCCATTCACCTCACAATCTACAAATGCAAAGGTCACAATGCTTTCTTTAAGGTGGCCCATCCCGCTCATCTCCCCATACAAAAGGGGAAAGAAGATCACGCCCATATTTCTTGTCAGAGATCCAAAATTTTGCTCAAAATAGCTTTATTTGATCGAACTAAATGTCTGATGACCATTGGCATTGTAACATTGTGTTTGGTTACTAAGTTATAAGGTCCGAAACTTCGAATTTTTCGCGCGTTTAATACAATAACTTTGGAGGTGGATTACGCAATGATAAAGTAAGAACATCGTAAAAAGATTAGTCATCAGACATAGCTTATTTAATCAAGATTTATAATCTATCTGGTTTTTGTGAGATTTTTGACTACAGCGGACGTGGTTTACTTTTAGCTATAAGTCGTTTTGAAATTTATATTTTCGTAAATCTTACGAAATCATACACTATGCACATTGTCTTTTTTGTGAACATGTTGCATCTTCCTCATCACGGAGCCTGTCTTATTCTTTGAAACAGAGAAGGTCCCAGAGCGCAACAGCACGGTTTTGTAACGAGCCCGCGAATGAGTTAGGCCCGCCCGGTTGGGCCACCTTAACAAAAACTAGAAAAATCATAAATATGTTACAAAAAAAAATCACATTCCATGCGCGCGGACCCTATGTACTGATAACTATTGTCTAATTGGGTAGGTATTTCCGTCCCTCTCCACCTCGCCGTAGTGATCCTTGAGTTGACGTCTCACTCCCACACATTGTTCGTCTTGCAAGCACTACCGTGCACCAGCTAGCAAGCAAAGCGCGCTCATACTAGGTATGTGGGCAAGAAACCGTTTTATACTTTACTTGACTGAGTTTGAGTTTCATTAAAACTTTTTGTAATACTTGCTTAGTACGATAAAATATATATATTTTGTTTGATTCTGTTTTTTCTGATTTAGTGCCAACTCCAATGGATACACGCACATAGATGTGTTACATTTATATAATCATAATTATTATTAGCCATATAATTGTTTTTATGATCACTTAAATATTAGATAGTAACCTGGTATTACAACCGATATCAAATATGATTTGGCGGCAATTTAGAAATTATAATTTTCAAAATATAACTTTTTTTAATGAAGTTGTGGCGAATATAGGTACTACGCCGTGTAAATGAGCGTCTCGCTAAAGAATATGGTAGTTTCGCGTAGAGTTGTACAGCAGGTGACAGAATTGGTAGACACCAAAGATTATGTCGTAGACACAATTAATTATACACGAACCCATCCGTCGATCCGACAAAACCCAGTTAGTATTTCTAATCGAATACCATAAATGATCACCGCTTCCTTGTACGTGCGCCTGGTGCATTCTCACGGACGTCCGACTATCCCTTTCTTGCTGCAGCGATGCGCGCCGCGAGCGAGCGAGAGATCCTTGCATTAAGGATGTGCCGTAGCCACTGTCAATCATGTATTCTTGGTGCCTCCAAGAAGATAATCGAAACTTCCGCTTGTGTCTTCTAGGCGATTCTAGGAGTCATTGACTCTGCCGGGGTCGTCGGTGGGCGATTTTTAGTGACTATGGTTTCTGGCAGAAATCCAATAACTACTCATATGCTAGCGTATGAAAGAACAGATTTCATTAGTTATCGATGACCGAAAAATTTGTTTTGCTAGACATGAATGTCTAGGCTAATATTACACAGATCTGCTGCCATGGTATTCGCTCAACATTTACCTTTCCAAAAGGAATCAGGTCACAGAATAACTAATAGTGTCATGCCATATATCACTTATAAGCGCGGCTACTTTAAACTGGATTGAAAACACGGGAAATTATTCGGTGCCGCGTCGACATTTTTTGCTATAACTGACTCCAGCGGTCAGCAAACAAACGATAATGGCAATCTCCGGAAGCATTGAGTTTGCGTTAGGGTTCATTGTTGCATGCACGAGAAAATCGAGTGCGACGAAGCGAAATTTAGGTTTTTGACCTGTAAAGTCTTCTTTTTAAAGTGAATTAATATATGTTTCACGGTTGTTCACTAGATAAATTTGTGAACTTTTTTTTGCCACAGAAAATCAAATTGTCTAAATCAATTATAGTTTCCAAGCACCGGCTTAAAAACCTAGTAAAACTTGTAAATAGGTGTTTACAAACATATTTTTTTTTAAAGAACATAAGCAACTTATTAAAACAGTTTTACGGTCATACACTAGATAATAGTCTAATCTTTGATATTTCGACTTTTTTTACCGGTGTTTATGCTTAACTGACGCTGAGATAAGATAAAAATAAACCCAAAATGTTGGAGGTTAGCGTTATATGGAGCCTTAAATGTCAATATCGCATAGCACAAATAGGACAGCTACTATTTTACAAGGGTTGCTAACCATGGACAGACCCGAATTCTCAACGAAAATATCTGTTATTAATGAAGTCGAACATAGAACCTCCTTCTTTTGTGAAGTCGGTTGAAAATATGGATAACCTGGGATTCGACCCATCTGTCTTCGACACCTTTTCGTAACACGGAACCCTGGGAAAGCTGCGCAATAATGCCACCGCCGCCATCTGGCGAATAAACATTGCGTAAGTTATCCGTCATCATCACGGCGAGGTGAGAGCTGAGTGGCGCAGTGGTCACAAATAGATTTACTGCTGTCTGTGGCTAGCCCGACCTCACGGACCTTGGACGCTCGGACGGGACGCGGTTCTGGCGGGAGATATCACGCATGCGCTCGAGCGCTCGGATATGTTGGGTTTTTCCACGGAATATTATAACTATATTATAACTATAGTATAAATAAAATTAATTTATTGTTAATAGAGAGTAATCATGCGGCTTAGTGGTGCAGGGACTTGCCTCGCATGCCAGATGTCTGGGTGCTGCTCCATCGGTCTGGATCCATGTAAAACTGTAGGTCTCCTTCCTCTACTAGGTGGTAGAGTTAAGCCCACCCGGGTTGACCGGTTGGTACCATCGCATTGGATGAAAAATGGTCCAAACAGCAATGAAAAATTGTCGATGTTTTCCATCCAATTCAATGTAGCCGCAACTCTACGCGAGACTACAATATTATTTGGCAAGACTCTATGCGCGGTGTACATTTACACACAAAAGTGTGTGTTTTTGGATAAAATGTATTCCTCCATTTTATCCAAAAATCTTGAAAAAAATATTATGGCACGATACCATGTTGCGCGGCGAAAACACCCATGAACGTTAGAACTTTCAAAAGGGCTGCGAAAACACTTATTGAAGGAACCCAGGTTGTATTTTAGGGGAAATACTTCGGCAGGGAGCGCTTTCCACAGATTACTGAACCTGTAATTGAAGGATTTACGGAATGGGTAGGTTCGAATTGAGGGCCTGGTACTAGCCAAATCGCAAAGTTAGACGAGGCACCCCAAGTTAACTAACTAAGTCTGACGATTATAAGTGTCATTCTTACAATATATGATTCCTTATATTATATGATTATTTTCGTTAATGTATGTTTCCTTTTTCTATACAAAATACATTGCGGAAACGGTGTCCATTTCCGAACTTTTTTGACTAAATGTAGAAATCTAAAAGCAAATGGATTTTTTTGTTTATGCATATATGCTGTTTTTGCTTATATCTAGAAATCGAATTACTTTCAGATTTCTAATGAGAAAAATCAACTTTTTTATTTTTATTATTATTTAAATAAATGATGGAATAAAAAAATATTAACAATCCATTATCAGTCTGGAGTTCTATTTGGATTTGCTGAAGCGTTTCACTACATATTATTACATTTGTTAAAAAGTGCATTTGTATGGCGCGAGTAGTTGGCTAGTCCTAGCGCCTTAAAGGAATGTCGACAGCGAATGCGCGCTGTAGTAGAAAGAGGACGGAGGGATGGCCTTTCGCAACCCCGTCGAATAGACGATAAAGTCCTTATATCTCTTCAGATTTTGAGGGTCTTAAAAATCTGGGAGACTTCGAGGACGTTGACGGGATGCAAGTTATGACGCTTTATCGAGGGCCAAATTGATTATAAAATTTTCTGCTTATAAAAATCATGTATTTTTCTTCAAACGCTAGTATAGTTTGTTTTTAATATGTTACACAGCACGAAACAATGACTTACTGAAAGCATCCTAAGGCTGAGATCTGGAACTTACTCCAACTGGAACTATAACTAACCAAAAGTTAACTAGTGTCAAATGTGACATTTCGGTCCTTAAAATGTGTCATTTCATTTCATTTCATTTCATTTATTTATTCAACTTCTGGTAGTATAACTACACTAAGTCATGTCACAATTTGATTGATCCGCGGATTCGATCAACCAGTGAAGAAGAACCCGCAAAGAAACTTCACTGGTCTATAAATTATGTTTTTTTTTTCTTCTTTTTTTTTCGTCCACATAAATGATATAACACAATTATGATTTCATACCTAAATGCTACTGCCAAACTTACATTGGTAGAACGGTCTCAAGCAAAGAACTAAGAACTACGAGGAAACAACAACCCACAATGTGAAAAGTCTTAATTAATAAATAAATTACTTAACTTAATAACCTAATCATTATACATATTGAGTATATATTTCGGGTGTAAACGCCTTCGTCAACTTAACAGCTATGTCTTCATTCAATACGTCAAAGTGACGTGTTGAAGTAGTACTGTTCGTTAGTTTTAATTTCAGTTACGACTACCTTTCTCTGCCTAAGACTCAAGACGTGGAATTAAATAGCCACTTCTCAGAAAACTCATCATCCCGGACTTCCAGAATCAATTTGAGAAGCACTTCCTGAAAAATGTGTATCATATGCATTAGCTCTGATTTACACGTCCGCAGTGGCACTAATGCAACACAGAATGGCCCATTCACACGGCGGCTTTCATAATACTGGGCGAATTTATCTTTTCTATGACGATTTTTAAGTTCTCAGTCGGTTCTCAGCGGGTGCCTGATGCTAGATTATCAACGCTTTCATCCCGATAGCCGGCTTCGGTAGCTATCTATATTATTTACTTATCAGGTCAGTCTTGAGGTTAAGATGACTTATTTACCGTTAAAAAACTTAGTTACTATCGAGCGGCTCGTAGCCTAGTGGTGCGGGAACTGGCCTAGCGTACCAGAGGCCCGGGGTCAATACCAACTTGCACCACTGTCTTTCTCTTTAAGAGTTCGATAAGTGCATTTCGTCACGAATGCGAGCTGCTCCATGGTTCGGAATCCATTTAAAACTGTAGGTCACCTTCCCCTACTAGGTGGTAGGGTTTAAGCCCGCCCGGGTGGGTACCATCGCATTGTATGAAAAGATGGTCGAAGCGGCAATGAAAAATTGTCCGTGTTTTCCATCCAGTTCAATGTAGCCCCTCATAAAGGGAAGGTCCTGGCATGGCACCTAATTCCTTCGGGAATGTGGTGTATTGGGCTAATATCATAACGGTAGTTGTGTGGTATTAGCCATCCATGTCAGGTCGCATAAAAAAAAAACGACGATTGGAATTATTATAAAAAATCGCTGGTTTTTATTGATCTCAGGGAATTGAGGACTTTTTCGATAGTTCATGTAGAATAAATGAGTTTGGTATCACTACATTTGTATTTATGTATTTCTCTAACTACTGGATTCGTAAAGAAAATGTTTGCACATTGATGCGATAGTAAATTATCTATTCCAAATTTTGTAGTTGTAGAAGCATTGTTAAAGTAAATACCATGGCTCATGCTGGCCCGTGCCACCGCCCGTGCCTTGGGATGGCGCGATATTTTTTGTTTTGTTTTTTGTTTCCTTGTCTTTTGACATTTGGTGCTGTGCGTACACATGGTTCGCACATGCGCATATAGCTAAATCTCTTTCCAGTCTTGGAATGCATTGTTCCAATGTGTTTTCTTTGTTTTTATCAAACAACTGTGTTGGTGGCGCGCAGACAAGCGGCGAATTACTTTATATCTCCGTGCTCTTCTAAAAGACGTGTGAAAGGTTTTTTTGATACCAAATCTTATAAAATAATTAAGATCTTAATTCCCACGATGGACTACTTTAATATAGAATGCTTATTAAGACAATTAACGAACTGAATTTGATCTTTTTTTTAAGCGACCTGACATGGATGGCTAATACTACACAACTACCGTTATGATATTAGCTCATTACACCATATTCCCGAAGGAATTAGGTGCCATGCCAGGACCTTCCCTTTATGAGTACGGCTACATTGAACTGGATGTAAAACACGGACAACTTTTCATTGCCGCTTCGACCATCTTTCATCCAATGCGATGGTAACAACCCGGGCGGGCTTAAACCCTACCACCTAGTAGGGGAAGGGGACCTACAGTTTTACATGGATTCCGAACCATGGAGCAGCTCGCATTCGTGACGAAATGCACTTATCGAACTCGGAAAAAGAAAGACAGTGGTGCATGTCGGAATTGAACCCAGACCTCTGGTACGCTGGGCCAGTCCCCGCGCCACTAGGCTACGAGCCGCTCGATGAACTTATTGCGTTGACACACGGTTTGGAATAGCACAGATTCGGTGGATTAGGTTAAAAAAACGAATTGGATGACATAAGTAAGCCACAGGGAACCGTTCGACTGAATATTTGATTCATCAAAATCTGAGCTCTAGTCCCAGTTGTCACATAAATTGGCGTTAACGGAACTTCGAAGTTACGTAAAAACGTCAAACTCTATACACGTTTTTATTAGATATTCTGTGGTTTTACTTCTTCAAGCTGTCAAAGTCAAACTCGGACTTGTATAAAAACGTGGAGTCGGCGTAAACGGAAACGTCGACGTATTTACGGCAGCGGTAAGTAAACTGTCAAATCAAACTCGGACTTGCAAATGTTAGTCGCTTAAAGCCCACTGCGCGCGCTCTTAAATTTCTCCATACAGTTAAAAAAACCACTCGATGGGTTTGCCGTAAACGCCAATTTAGGTGACAGCTTGGACTAGGGTCTCTGTCCCCGGGATGAGGTTTAATATTTTTCATTCATATTAAAATATAAAACTACTTTCTTAAGGGCGTGATGAAAACTGGATACGTTCAGTTTGATAAGGGTGTAAGTAAAAAAACGACAACGAATTTTGATAATCAAAACAAGTAAATATGTAGATTGATGTTACAGCTATGAATTTAAAGATAAATCTCTCTGGTGCATTTTGTTCTCAAATTAGACAAATATTCATACAATCTCAATAAAATAGTTTGATCACAGAATATGAGCTAGAATTTATCGTTACCATAATAATTATCAATGACTAAAATATTAATGAATAAAATATGGTTTCACTTACTCCCCCTGTGAACTGAACGCAAGCAGGTGTTGTCAGGCCCTTAATACCTCAACCGTTTAACTTAGTTTGATTGATGATTAGCTTATAAGGCGAGTTTGAAGAATAAAAGTTGTGGTGCGACAATACCACAAACTTCTAACTTACAACCTACTCGCGTAGAGACGAGGAAGATACTTCGAGCAAGATAAATCAGTCGCACGCGTATAAAACAAATACAGATGTTGGGAGTACAATAGGATGACTTTATTGCTTGTACCGCCGCCACCGCCCGCCGCCCGACGCCGCGACGCCTACAAACTGCTTGGAGTAGCCAATCGATCACAAAAACTCGATGTCCACTCAATACATTTTCATGAAGATTTCACTACTTTTAAACCTGCATGATTTAGAAACCCATGTAGGTCTCTCCTTATTGGGATAGGTCCCCCCGGGTTGGAAACAGCATTGGGTGATAGTTTTCAGCCTCAATAGCCCAGTGGCGCGACACTTCGGCGATCGCTCTCCGAAGTTAAGCAACGCTGGGTCCGGTCTGGTCTTGGATGGGTGACCATTCGACTGTTGAGAGAGGCTGGCCGTGGTTCGGATTCCACGTTAAACTGTAGGTCCCCTTCCTTACTTACTAGGTGGTAGGGTTAATCCCGCCCGGGTTGGTACCATCGCATTGGATGAACGATGGTCGAAGCGGCAATGAAAATTGTCCGTGTTTTCCATCCAGTTCAATGTAGCCGTGTAATATAAGGAAGGTCCTGGCATGGCACCTAGTTCCCATGTGGTGTGTTGGGCTAATACCATGACAGAAGGTGTGGTATTAGCCATCCATGTCCAGTCACATAAAAAAAAAAAGTTCAATGTAACCCTAGTTCTTTCGGCAATGAGGTGTGATGGGTTTATTAAAGCTTATATTACGATCTAGATGTAAAACTATCCATCAGCGAAACATAAAAAAATACTGAACATGTGAATTCGAACCAAGCGGTGGCATAGCGGAATGTTATTCAAAAAAGAATATTTGTTCTGATTGTTGAGAATTAGAGGGTCCTGTATGTAAATGAAAATTGATGAATGGCCAACACATCACATCGTAACTAGGTACCGTGGGAGTACCATGTAGGTGGGGTTGGTAGGGAGGGGCAGTGAGAGAAATGCAGCGGGACCACTTGTATTCTTCCCGGAAAGACATCCAAATTTATCATTGAATTACATGAATACGTACTTTCAAATGATTAACACTACTACCAACGTAGTTACTGATATCATTTGTTGAGTTGTGCTTATACTATACCCGACAACACGATATGAATTGTTGTTGATTTATTAAAAATGCATTCATATCGTTGGAGCTTCATATTTTCACCATATGCAGATCTGTCTCATCTCTGTTTGAAGCCCACTTACGCCTTGCTGCAAGACGGCCCTCTTCTCTCAATAAATCTGACATAAGTGCTCTACTGCATGAGTACTTACTGCTGGCTGGACCAGGCTTATCAGTTCACGTCTGCTGACTCCTGCATTATTTTACGATGCATATCAAAAGGCACCTTCGCCTCGTATGAATGAAATATGGTGGTTGAAACATATAACAGATTCTCCCGTTCTATGCCATCCAGGATAAATATCAATCCGAGAGAGGACAATATAGAGAAAGGATGTCCTCGAAAGAATTTTCAAATTTAATATTAAATTTAAAAGACATTGTTGTGTTTGTTGTAATTATTTTTATTAAATAAAATATAGAAGTGCGGATTTATTTTTTAAAAATAATGGACGTTAAATGTTTTTCGCGGAGACGAAGGCGCGCTTATTTCGAATATTTCTTTTCAGCTGCAAAACATTTTGTTGATATAAACTTGTGATTTATAGGAGTGTTAGCACCTAATTGCATTCAGTCCCATAAGGGCGTAAGTAAATCATCATTTAATTTAATTTAAAAATAACTACAACGAATTTCGATTATCAAAAAAATACGTTTTGTAGATTTGATGGTCTAGACATAGTTTGGAGACAAAACTGTAAGACCCCGATGCTTTGATTGCTCAGACAAATAAAAATGTATACAAATGCTTAAAAAAAAAGTAATAAAGAAGGGGAGCCTCAGATATTATATAAGGTTCAAATACAGCTAAATAACCAATTTATATTTCATATTTTTTTAATTTAAAAATCAGTTGTAGTAATTTTTTAAAATATTAAAATGTGCTTTCACGTACGTCCTTATGGAACTGAATGTGATCGGGTGATAACACCCCCTTAAGAAAATAGGTCCGCCATAAAATATAATGTTTTTAAAAAAATAGACGTACTCAACCTCCGACACAAAGCCACAGAATAAGTAATCAAAGATAATCTCGGGCCTGTCAACGAGAAAGGGCAATGTATAAGACCAAATATGGTGTTGATTGTAGACAGAAACTCGGGAATTGCGGTGTCTCATAGCAAGAATACACCGAGCCATCAGATTTAGATCATAAACACTTAAATTTATATTAATAATATTCTTTAAAATGCCTTTCATCCTCTCACCCGAGCTATGTATATATGTGTATTGCAAAATGTAAAAACTAAACAGTAACACTCACTCATAAAATCTCGACTGTTAGAGAAAGATACTTCACTACTCTGACTATCTGGCTATCAGCCATGCAGAAATAAAAAAAAAACGTACAAACACGTAAACAAGAATAAATTAAATTCAGTAGCCGTCCGCCTTAAACACCGGAAATCCGCCTAAAAACCCAAAATCCCTTTACACCAGATGAGCTCTCCAATAAAACGCACCATTCATTCACATTAACGTCTCAACAAGCGTTGAAAAGAAATAGATTATAAAAAAAAAACATATCCGCTATCCTTTTGTCCAACAATACGAACGCCTCCCGTGTATTTCTCGGCACACGCCATAAAACTGTCGCCGCAGGTCAAATTAACAGCTCTACCTGTTGGACAAATGTCTTCTGCTTTCTGATTTCGGGCTCGCATCTACATCGATTTCGCGGTTCGAAATGTCATAGAAAACGGTCGGCCCTACGCCATTGGCGAACTAACTGATACCATAACGATGCCGGGCAAGAACTATTTCAGTTTCACAATTTAATAAAATTTTACATAAATAAAACTTAATCTTAAAAGTTTGCAGCAATTTCAAAACCCCGAAGGGAATTTTTAACCGACTTCGAAAAAAAGGAGGACGTTCTCAATTCGTCGGAATCTTTTTTTTTAAAGATATTTGAAAGTGCCTCCTGCGCACACGCAATTGCCTGAAGGGCTAGGAAATTATCTTCAAGTACCCCCTCCCCTCCCCCCCAACTCATCGCATATTGGTACTAATTTTGGTTGAGCTATTGCAAATAATATTGTCATCATTATTTAATGATTCCTTAATACGTATTTTAACAATATAAAATTCTGAAGAATGAAAACTATTTAGTAGACACTATTTACCATTTTAGTACGCTGATCAAAATATGTTCGGCTGTCTGTTAACACGCTGAACACGGCGTGAACTGAGATTAGCATTCCGCACGTGACCGAAGCACCTCGACACTTTTGGTATGTGACACAGAAAGCCGGGGTTGATGGTAGCCTCCTATGGATCGGTGTCGCAACGGCTCATATCGGTTAAGCTATGAGAAAGAATTCCATTCCAGTATTCTAGAACATATTTCAGAAATATGATTGAAATACAGCTTCACAGACCGATGTGAAACAGATTTTTAGGAATAAACACTGATAAATTAACAACGAATACAAAGATTATAGGTTTAAAGTGATTAAGGTACGCTGGCCTACCAGGGGGGTATCGGCGTAAGATGTGAGAAAATACGTGAGGGAATTTGACCAATTCTGAACCAATTAGAAGCGTTTATGTCATACCTTCTGCGCTCTCATTTGGGTAGAATATTTAGCATGCACTTCCGATTAGTGCATAATAGATCGCAATCCCTGGCAATTTTTTTTTACATTTTTTTGGGGCCGGTTTAGCCCCAGCTCTCCAAAGGTGGCCTTGACATGAGACCATCATGAGACCATAAAAACTTTCTTCATGGACTTTACTTTGAAACCCTTAAAGTATACAAACAGTGTATGACCATTCATATATATGTAGTATTAACCATTCATATCCAGTTACATAATAAACAATGGTTTGGTTCTTATGTCTAGGTCCTATGCACTGGTCAACAATGAAATATCCTTAGAGAAGTCAGTCACAGTTCTCACCTAAATTGGCTAGTCCATCGGTTTGGCGTAAACTCCAATTTAGGTGAGAAGTCGACTAGGGGCTCTGATGGCTTGTCTTCATAGCCAACCTCACAGACCGGACAACCGTCCTACTCAATTTGCAAGATGAAAAAGGCTGATTGGCCAAAACATTTTCTTAATTTCTTCCAAGATCACAACGGTGATCTTTGCAGTTTCGATGACACAGTATCACAATTTTAATGCTTTTAAACTTGGTATGATGCTTAGATACGATAGTATTGGCAATGAATGTAAACTTGAATCTCATCTTCGTGAAAATGCATTTCAAAGTCAGCCGAATGCCAGCAACTGGTTACTTCCACGAACTTGCATCCGCCATTCATATCACACCTTCCCTGGGAACACGCGGTGCAAGGGCGCCATTTTGAATGTTAATGACAGCCAAAGATATCAATCTCGCCGCCATATTGCCACCGACGCGCGACGCTCGATCATAGACAAAGGCTTGCTATATTAGACAAGCGATGATAATTGTCCATGGTCATTCGATTTTAGGTTCGATTGTAATTTTATCATGACATCATATTTGGTCATGTAGTTACCGAAGTCGTGATTGAAATTATTATTCGATCTAAATTCCCTTTCGCCGTTATTAGCTAGATTGGATATAATGAATTACATCCGATGCATAATTGTATACTTACCAAACTTTACTTGGACCGGTGTTTACATGCATTTTTTCAAATTACAATTTTTTTCTAATTAAGATAAAAGGTATTATAAAAATATAATCTCAACACATTTTCTTTTCCTCTTATTAACCTAATGCTCTGAATCAAGTTGGTAACAATATACGATTATTAAATTACGCTCATCTTGAAGAAGATACGAAAGCATGAGGAAATAGTGCAACAAATCGTAGAAGCCTGTATGGCAAAGCACGACCTTTTTTAGGGTTCCGTACCCAAAGGGTGAAAACGGAACCCTATTACTAAGCCTTCGCTGTCCGTCCGTCCGTCCGTCCGTCCGTCCGTCCGTCGTCCGTCTGTCACAGGGCTGTATCTCATGAACCGTAACAGGTAGGAAGCTGAAATTTTCACAGATTATGTATTTATTTTGCCGCTATAACAACAAATAGGTAACATTATAAAATAATAATAATTAAAGGGGGGCCCCATACAAATAACGTGTATTTTTTTGTAAATCTTGTGCGATGGTACGGAACCCTTCGTGTGCGAGTCCGACTCGCACTTGGCCGGTTTTTTGATATAATATTATGACAGAATCCCAGCGGCGGATTTACAAATTTGCCGCCAGTAGGCTATTCAAGTTATGCCACCCCTACAGACCTCTCCAATTCGATACCTTAGTTGACAATCATATATACTAGTGACTAGCTCCGCTTTGGTGGATTATGGGTATAATGGCTGTATTCATGTACTATAAGGCCCTCTTTTGGCCTCAAATGCGGGCTGGAAGTATCGACATCTCGAATCTTTTATTTTTAGGGTTCCGTACCCAAAGGGTGAAAATGGAACCCTATTACTAAACCTCCGCTGTCCGTCCGTCCATCCGTCAGTCCGTCAGTCCGTCCGTCCGTCCGTCCGTCCGTCCGTCCGTCCGTCTGTCACAGGGCTGTATCTCGTGAATCGTAATAGGTAGGCAGTTGAAATGTTCACGAAGTGTGTATTTATTTTGCCGCAATAACAACAAGTAGGTAAAATAAAATAAAATATATAAATTAATGGGGGGCCCCATACAAAAAACGTGATTTTTTTGTGTTAAATCTTGTACGATGGTACGGAACCCTTCGTGTGCGAGTCCGACTCATAGTTTAACTCCATACATACTCCAGTAGTTCATAATTTAAACCCTTTTGTAGGAGTTAGTTTATGTTAATATTATTGCCAGGCCAATGGCTATGCACTATACGCATAATGTTAAAAAGGATACGAATAGGTAGGTATATGGGTAATATTTCCTTGAAACAAGCGAAGTATTTCAACGACAAATGGACAAATCGAATGACATGGGTGTACATTCCATATAACAATGCACGTTTCTTGTCGAACAACGTAAGTACCGTTATTCGGTTGTTTACGTGTCCTATGTTTATTCATGACCGGGGCCCATTGAGTTAGGCGTATATACGCTAATACATAAATCTCAATGGACTGACCGCCATTTTGCTTAATACATGACATGCCACTAATTGTTTTTATTTTTTCTTCAATTGTGTGGACAGAGATTTTAAAACCCACGAGTCAATAAGATATACACCGGTGTAACAAATGTTATTGTCATACGTTTGTAATATTTATTTATCAGAACACTGCCATTGTGAAGTTATGGCAGTGACTATTCTTTCCCAGCGTATAAGCGATTTTAAGAAATTAAAAATGCGTTAATTAACTTGTGGCAGTTCTATTAACAATATTACAGGACCATAATTTACTACTTTAATACGTACTACGTGTTTATGTCACGATGATATCATTATAACATCATCATATCCATTAGTTATTAAAAATCTTCGAACTAATATGGGTTTGCCTGCTTTCCAACGATCCTATCGTTGCAACAAAACACTTAATCTGTGAACAAAAGAAACTCTTGTTGCTGCGGTAAATTAAAAATATTTGGCAGCATTGTGGCTGCGTTCCCGATACAGTACTCCCAATTTTTTTTTATTGATTCGTCCAATGATCTGCCAGACCTAGCAGCAAGGACCGCTCAATCTGTTCGAAACGTAACTGCGTTGAGCGGATACGGGTCAAATCTAGGCCACCGTGAATTGGTCAGATTAGTTAATTCGTCGGATCTTTCAAGTGCTGCAGTTGCGCTGGTTGCGGCGCAGTTGCATAACAGCACACGGAAATAGCAACACGAGACGCGCACCGAGATTGGCGGAAGACACCGTGCCACAGAAATGACGGGTTGGTGTCAGAAATGCCCATCAAAATATGATCGTCTATCACGATAAATGAACAGAATATTAAAATATCTATAAACCAACTGGACTTACATTCGAAATTTAAAATACTGGCTATAATCACAAGCACAGAATTGGGAATAGGTTTGGTTAGGGTAGGGTGGAGAACCCTAGAATTTTGTGGCAACTAAGACACAAATTCAAAATTGGAATCGATACTTTTTACGATACGATCGTTTTATTTTTGTTTTTATCCGTTTCGCTGCAATGCCTATCAAGATGTGCAGTAGGTAGGTAGCCATTTTGAATGAAGCGGTTTTCAAGTCATCTGGAGTGTTTTATGAAAAGGAAGATGGTTTTAATCACTGGTTGGTACATTTACATTAAAGCAACGAGAGCGTCGTTGTTCCGGAAGCCTATAAATAAAAACCAGCAAATCCTTACGAGGCAGAGAAATCGCCGGGCAGTTTTCTAGACGATGACCATACTTAAGAGTCCGACAAACCAGTTAAATAACTGGGAAAATTGGAGAATCTTAACGAGTGGTCAGGTCAGCTCTGCGCATGCGAATATTTCAAACATGTCGCCATGATTGCAGACCTCTGTGCGGTTAAGCTATTTGTGATATTGCACATTCGTGTCAGAGCTGCAATGGTGTTCTTGTGCAGTTCGCATTTCAGACGATGTAGACTTGAGTATAGCTTCGAATAATGTCAGAAGACCGCGTCTTGCTCGTGTCACCTATTACATCATTTTACGAATGCTCTCAGCATTAAAAACGTTTGTTTTTAGGGTTATGTTCGTCAAACGTAAAAAAACCAGTCAAGTGCGAGTCGGACTCGCACACGAAGGGTTCCGTATAATTATACAAAATTTGACCCAGAGAAATCACGTTTCTTGTATGGTCACCCCCTTTATTTTTTATTTATAACGGCAACAAAAATACATGCTCTGTGAACATTGCAGCTTTTTACCTAGTCCATGAGATACAGCCCTGTGACACACAGACGGATGGACGAACGAACGGACGGACGGACAGCGGAGGCTTAGTAATATGGTTGCGTTTGGCACCCTTTGGGTGCGGAACCCTATTCTGAAAAAAAGTGGGAAGGTATTAAGTAGAAATTTAAATTAAGTACATTTTTAGGTTTAAAAATCAAACAACTACGAACCCCAGGAAGCACTTCCTATGAAAGAGAATAGACCATTGGAAAAAACTGCCAAATGATGTACAACCCCCATCAATAAACACGTTTATGTATAAATAATTTGGAAGGATATTTAAAACAGTGTGGCAAAAAAAATGTGGGCCTTCAAAGCCAAATCCGAGACTATAAGAAATAGCAAAAACACTCAAAGGAGCCATGATGCTTATTTTGATAAAAACTAAAACTGCATTAGTAGGTTATTTTAAATACTTTTTTTAATCGTTGATTTTCGATGACAACCAGGCACAACACTAATTTCGCTTCTGCTCTATAAAGTGTTAAAATGTTTTTTTTTGCATGAAAAAAAATAGGTTAAGGTATTTTTTTTCTTACCATAAACTCTAAATGAGTGCACTCACGGGTATATCTTCAAATTCTTATTTACCTTCAAGGGCTTTAACCGTAACATATGAACCCTCGGTGCGCGAGTCAACCGTTCTTACGATTTACCAAGCATATAGAAAAATAATCCACAGGATCGGTTGATTTAAAAAAAATAGGACTATTCCCTGCCTGTTCGGCGTTGACGGTTACGGACCGTTGCAACTCCGAAAAGTATTCTGAGCGTGGTCTCAGATTTTTATGCAGAACAAATTTGTAATCAATAAACCACTGTAAGTAAAATATCGGTTCTTCTTCGCCAGAAGTAATTGAACCGACAGGAATAATTATTACGAAACCAAGTTTGTGTAATATCAATCTAATGAAGGAAATAAATAAACTGAAACTATCCACAGACTCTGGTGAATAAAATAGACCATGTTTTCAAATTCGGTTTCAAAAATGACGGGAACCATGAGACAGAAAATTCGATTCGAGAGCCAAAAAGCCAAAAATAGCATCCGTGATGACGTTTATCTGTAATGCTTAAAGCGAAATGAAAATAAACAGAAAGCTTTTTACCGAAACATGAATAACGCGAAATATCCTCAAGGCTCACCTCGATCTGAAGTGTTCACGCTTTCAGATTTTCACAAAAAAAATGTTTACAATTGCTTCGTGAACTCTGTATATGAAATAAAATAAAATAGATATGTTGCAACCGAAGCAAGCGTTCTTTTAACCGACTTCAAAAAAGGAGGAGGTTATCAATTCGTCTGTATGTTTTTTTTTATGTTTGTTACCTCATAACTTTTGCCTGGGTGAACCGATTTTGATGATTATTTTTTTTAATGAAAGCTAGTGCTTCCCAAGTGGTCCCATTTTAATTTGGTTAAGTTCTGACAATGATATCCATGAGAAAATCATATAAGTCTTAAATTTGTATTAAGATTGCGCGACAAATGGACGAAGAATTTAAAATAACACCAACCGATTCCGGTGATTCTTTTTTTATTAGAAAGGACGTGTACAAATTAGTAAGTGTACTTCAGATTCACTAAAAATAAACAAAAAAAAATAACCGACTTCAAAGAAAAAGCACTAAAAAGTAAAAAATAATTGCCAAGGTACCCAAGGTTCTTTTGATTGGCGCAGCGCGTGCCCGGCTGACGCCGACTCAAAAAATAACAAAAATCGTAACTACAAAAATGGCAATTATTTTTTACTTTTTAGTGCTTTTTCGTTGAAGTCGGTTATTTTTTTTGTTAAAATTTTTTAAAACATTCTGTGAACTGCAGGTGGAGTGCCGTTCTGAATATGAAAGGATCAGTTGGGGTTCGCAGCCTGAACTACAAATCGGGCTGTGTGGACTAGGGTACTGCGAGAGTTGGAATTACGCCAACCGTCAGCTTCGGCCTTCAACGGCCTGGCGGAGAGTCAGGACTTGAAGACACCTCCGGTACTAGTCTTGAGAGCTAAAAGTATAGAAGCTTGTAGTTGTACTAATCCTAGGAGACATGAAATGGAGAGATGTATTATGTGCATCGGGAAGTTATTGTGCCCGGTGCTCTGACACCATACTAGAAATTTGGGCGTCAGCCTATCTGTCGTCTCGCTGCACAAGCTGGCTACCATATATCCTGTCTTTGAGCCGAAACTGTTTGTAGAATGAAAGTTCCATGTTACATTCTTAGATATACTATTTGTAATTCTTCGGTCAATTTTTCGTTACATCCTGATTTGTGACGCATTAGCGCACACACTCTTCATAAATGCATTAATCTAAATGTATATTTCACCCGGCACTAAATGCGATCGCCAGGATTTCTTTATAAAATGTATTTCTGTATCACAAACACACTTTGATTCAATCGCCTTTTTACATGTGGGTGGGTCGGATTCACTTGATGTGGGGAAGGCAGTAAAGTCGATTGATTATTGCTCGTACAAAATCCGTCGGAAACCGACGCAACCGCGATCCGAATTACTTCCTCCATCCGAATCGAATAAAATGTTAGTTGCTCTGGTTTCGTGTGAACCGTTCCCGTTGTGCCTCTATCGGTTTTACTCGTTATAGGACGGTTCCCATATAAACGTAGTTTATTGATCATTCGACAAACGCTGACTGTTCCAATCCAGTTGATTTGGTATTTAATTTACGGGAACAAATAGCTATGTCTGCACGTTTTTACTGTATGTAATAATTTATTCCGTGTCAAGTAACAGAGAAAAAAAAATGTAAGAAAAAATATGTTTTTATTACGGGGCGTAATATGTTGATATGCCGACCCTAATGAGATTCGAAACGCTCGCTAAATAATCCGAAGATTTTATAAAAAAAATGTGGCGAATCTCTTCTGTGGAGAATAAAAAGGTGGGTCAGGTTTTGAGACCCTCGGCTGCGCAGCTGCTCTCCTCTAGTCGTGTTTTGAATGTTGTATATGTTTGTGTTAACTCTTTGGGAAACTTCGTTAGGGCGATATAGACTTCTTGCGTTTTGACATGTTGGAGGTAGCGCCATCTGGCGCCATGTTAACTAATTTCTATGCATCTGTTTGTTGATTTGTGGCAAGTGAAGCTAGCAGCTCTCAGTAGACGGCGCTAGGTCGCTACACTTCCACCAAATATTAATCGGGTAAATGGTCCCCAAGTTACAGGCGGACCAACATACAGAAACACAGACGGAAAGCCAGACATACGATTTTATTAGTAAGTGTAGATAGGGCACCATCGAGGAGCCAAAAGCACTACGGCACAAAGTTATGTGAATTTAGAGCTGAATTCACAACCCACTTTTATTGAAATGATTAGAGCGCCCTCTAGTTCATCTATGGGATCCTCGCACTAACAGTTATAAAGAGATGATAGAAAAAGACTAAACAGAATGAGTCTCCTACCATAAAATTAGAGGCAAAACGTATTGTAATATACGGTAAAATAATGAATGTAAAAAGACATAATCACATAAAACATGCATATTAAAATGCTGATGGTTCCTATAACCAAACAGCTACCTTTCTATTTAGGTAGATCAGAGTGGTCCGTCTGAGTTCTCACCTAAATTGGCGTTTACGTAACTTCGAAGTTCCGTAAAAACGTCAAACTCCATACAAGTTTTTACTAGATATTCTGTGGTTTTACTTCTGTCAAAGTCAAACTCGGACTTCCGATTTGTATGAAAACGCGGAGTCGAAGTAAACGGCAACGTCGACGTATTTACGGCAACGTTGAGTAAGCTGTCAAATCAAACTCGGACTCGCAAATGGTCGTTCGCTTAACGCCCACTGCGCGCGCTCTTCAATTTCTCCATACATTTGAAAACGCCAGTCGATCGGTTTGCCGAACGCCAATTTAGGTGACAACTGGGACTTCGGGTACTGTTAATACGTAGGTATAGCTGGTATTGATAGGTCATTACTCATCTGCTCTATGGTTGTGGCAATATCTCGTGTGCTCGCTAAGAGAGCTAACTAACTACGAACTGCGAGCGCGAACCGACGCTAATTGTAGGAAACTCGCGCGGTTTTTGTGTTTCGTTTGTCCTCATCGTGCTGTGTGCTTTCTAAATTAACATTTGCCCATTCAGTTTTCAACTGTGGATAATATTGTGTTTGTTCACCATTTCATGATTATTATTGACTATTCACAATTCTCTCATCGTTCCATCATCAACTATCACTGTCTTTTTTTTATTGTTTTTAATAAAATGCAGGTCAAGGTCAAGTGCAGAGCATTCGGGCACGGTAGTGGGAAAAGGCAAAACTACTGCTGTACCATCCTTATCCCCCTGTAACTCTATTGAAGATTAAGTTGGAAGCTTGAATTTTCAGTGACCAAAAGGGCATAATATTTCTAGCTACATTCCTAAATTACTTAAAAAAAAAATATTTTTTACCTATATTTGCCAGTCGAAGTTCTTTAATTAGTTCACTGACACTCACCGATTATCTAAATTCTAAGGAAGTCGCATTCACTACGCATAAAACTCACAACCTATAATAGTTTTTGCCAAAAATAAAAACTATGCATATCGAATAAAATTCATCCAATCTAACCTTTGTCAGGTTTCATCACTCACTTGCCTGTTTACCCAGCGCATTTATTTACCATGGTAACTGCGCGTTCCCAGCGGGCTACATGATGCAATTCAATAACATGCTCACATTATTGTTATTTCAGGATTATTTAAGATTAAATTTTATATTCTGCAAATAAGGTACACATGTAATATTAGGCAATGCTTATAAATATATAAATGGGATCGTATGGTTATTAATTGATTGCCATTTCGACCATCTTGAATTCAATGCGCTAGTACCAAAGCCGCCGGGATAATCCTACCACCTAGTAAGTAGGGAAGTAGAGATTTAGACATTTAGGCGTTCGCACAGTACTAGCGGTAAGCTAGGATGTTTAGGTACAACATTTGACACGAATGATTTTATTCGTCTTAAATTTGGTGTGCTTCGTCTACGGACGATAATTAAAGAGGTAAGCACGTAAATAACTATGACATTTAATTAGGACGATGTGTCTAAGTGCACTACGACAAAATGTCCAGCGAAGTTTCTTGACAGTTTTTCGTCGCTCAGATTATTGAACTGTCTAATATGGCAAATCAGAGAGCAGTGTCCTGTCTATTGAAGATAATTAAAGAAAAAAAAACCGGCCAAGTGCGAGTCGGACACGCACACGAAGGGTTCCGTACCATCAACACCAAAAAACCCCCTTTAATTTTTGTATTGTTTTGATTTTACCTATTTGTTGTTATAGCGGCAAAATAAATACACATTCTGTGAAAATTTCAGCTGCCTACCTATTACGGTTCATGAGATACAGCCCTGTAACTGACAGATAGGCGGACGGACGGACGGACGGACAGCGGAGGCTTAGTAATAGGGTTCCGTTTTCACCCTTTGTATACGGAACCCTAAAAACGAAAGAAGTTTACACATCCAATGACCGAACATGGAACATGGATGGCTAATACCAAATCTCTTCTCATGATACCCATAGCCTAACTCGACAATCTTACCACGTGTCACCACGGGGAGGGAAGGGTAAAAAACCGGCCAAGTGCGAGTCGGACTCGCACACGAAGGGATCCGTACCATCGTAAAAGTTTAAACACAAAAAAATCACGTTTTTTGTATGGGAGCCCCCTTTAATTTACATTATTTTTCAATGTTAACTATTTGTTGTTATAGCAGCAAAATAAATACACACTCTCTGAAATTTTCAGCTATCTATCTGTTACGGTTACTGAGATACAACCCTGACGGACGGACGGACGGACGGACAGCGGAGGCTTAGTAATAGGG
This sequence comes from Incurvaria masculella, assembly GCA_946894095.1. Lineage (NCBI taxonomy): Eukaryota > Metazoa > Arthropoda > Insecta > Lepidoptera > Incurvariidae > Incurvaria > Incurvaria masculella. Next base: position 996,383 of record OX335641.1, read on the forward strand.
TTCCGTTTTCACCCTTTGGGTACGAAACCCTAAAAAAGCGAGCATGGACGGATCGGAGAAGCTATCGAAACGTATTCCTATGGCAGCACCGTAAACACGAGTTAGTCCTAACTGTAGTTAGTTCGCTTACGAAATAGGGACCCGCAACATCAAATGTTCGTTGCACTAAATTGCATCCTGGGAAGTTCTGACGTGTTCTTACGTGTCGTTTGAACTCGCGAAAATGAGGAATAAGCGACTGACTCGCTGGCGGTGCCGCCATTGTATGTATAAGTGCCTCCCGTCCTTCCATGCTCGCTGGGTAAAAAAGTGGTCTAAAAACCTCACGTGACTAATGGACGAGCCCTTACACATTTCACTGCAGGACCTTATCATTATTATATTTACTGAACTACAGAACAATAACAACGTACACCATGAACTATTTTGCCCAATTCTCGCTGCCTGCAGTAAAACACCGAAAATGAGAAAGAAAGTGAGGGAGATTTGAACCGCGACCTGTGGCATCGAGGCTAGTCCCCACGTCACTAAGCGACGAGCCGCTCAACTACATAGATGATTCAACCGCTGTACCATGACAACGCAAACTCGAGTTTTTGGAATTTGGAAGGCCGGCCAAGTGCGAGTCGGACTCGCGCACGAAGGGTTCCGTTTAGATTTAACACGTTTTTTATATGCCCCCTTTAAATTTTATTAATTTTGAATTTTACCTATGTGTTGTCATAGCGGCAAAATAAATACACACTCTGAAAAGGTCAGCTGCCTACCTATTACAGTACATGAGATGCAGCCCTGTGACAGACGGACGGGCGGACGGACGGACAGCGCAGTATTAGTATTAGGGTTCCGTTGGCACCCTTTGGGTACGGAACCCTAAAAAAAGGCAGAAACGTGAAACCGTTCAAATCGATAGTGCATTCAAATGTTTAGTACCCCTACTACTTGGTAATGAAATAAATGTTTAAAAAACTGCTTCGATGGTATGAAAAAGATTGCATAAAATAGCGGAGCTTAGGCTTAGAAAACCATAAAATGTAAATAAGGTTCCAGTTCTTAATTTTGTTCTCAAACGGAAAATGTATGCGTACGTTCATACGTTAGCTGAGCTCCCCTAATGCTGACCTCGGCCAGTCCTCACTCAATAAGCGGCATCGTTATAGTCTACACTACAATACAGTAGTTGGCTCAATTGAATAACGATTTTAATGTCGCCATTACTATCGGGGTCAGTTTAGTGATGTCAAGTATCGATCATGCAAATGTTCGCCCAACTATGCACATACTGTTTCGTCTGACAGATAAGATCTGATTGGATGGAAAAACCGGCCAAGTGCGAGTCGAACTCGCATACGAAGGGTTCCGTACCATCGTACAAGACTTAACACAAAAAATCACGTTTTTTGTATGGGCCCCCCTTTATTTTTTTTATTTTTTATTTTACCTATTTGTTGTTCAAGCGGCAAAATAAATACACACTCTGTGAAAATTTCAGCTTCCTACCTATTACGGTTCATGAGTTACAGCCCTGTGACAGACGGACGGACGGACGGACGGACAGACAGCGGAGGCTTAGTAATAGCGTTCTGTTTTCACCCTTCGGGTACGGAACCCTAAAAAGTAAGGATCTCGCGTTAGCAAGTCAACGTTTTCGATCATAGCCATGTTCAATAACACTGTATCAGTCCAATTACATATAGCCTAGAACACTCCTTTGAAACATATCTGGCAACTTTTCAATATATTTTATAATGGTATTTTTGCGTTGATGAGCACATATTATGTTTTATCTTGACTTATTATCTTCCTGCAATAATATTTCTTTTCAAGTTATATCTAATGAAAAACTAACATAGTGACTCACGTGGTGGAAAATTTGAACCGTTTTCGTTTTGATTGTTTTTGCCCGACACACCGCACGTATGCTACGTCACTAAGGTTGAATGTTCGAGAATGTCTCATAGCATTACTTCCGTCTTTGTAAACCATATTGACTTGCAGATAAATATTTTTATTTTTTTTATTTTAAAAATTATAATGTTTAGTTCGGTCTACGTAATTTAGGGAGTTAAAATTTACAAGCTTAAATGAGATGACGGATCATTAAAAAGTGGTGTAAATATCTTTTATATTTAATTTAAGTTAATAATTATTTAAGTTAATCGTTAATAATTATTTAAGTTAAGTTGAAGTCAAGTATACATATAACAGCAACCAGCAATGTTATACAAAATGTTGAAATCTATGTAGTTTCGCATATCCAGTTATTTCAAAATAATGATTCTGAGAAACATTTATGTATCGATAACACCCGACAGCCTTAAATGTCACATCACTAGCAGATATCGATGGCCCCCGAAATGTCGATGATTTACAAATCGCCTCACCACACAACAATGCTATTAATCTAAACGTACTGTAGAATACATCGAGTTGTTGAACATGGGAAGCCGAGAAGTAGCTCATTATTCCAGGGGAAGTCAACACGTTGATGTTATTCCCCAAAAAGTGAGTAATTTTGAGCACAATGCTGTTTGTTCAAGAGGGTGGAGTGCTGCGGGACCTTTTTTCCGGAATTGTGAAGAATTTAACATTTCATGGGAAATATTTATGTGTGTTAGTCCCGGCATGTAATTGCTTAGGCTGTTTCTTCATAATGATTTATGCAACACGAATTAAAATTATATTTAGGCTAATTCAGTATGAAGCTACAATAAATGTATTAGATTTCTTTAGATAATTAAAAAATCCAATACATTTGCTGCATGTTTCAATAATTATATCACGCTGCTTCACTAGAGGGGTAAGCATATATGTACATATGATAGGGCTATAAGATCAGTGCGTAAATATCTCTTCAGCTTCATATGTGTAGGTAAACATTTCTTTATAAGTTCACGCTTTGTCGATTAAGAATTATATAAACCTGAGTTTAGTCGTAACGCAAACAGATAATAGAACACACGTAAACAATGTAAACAAAACTGAGTTAGTCTATTACGCGGTTATCTCTCGTTGGTTTATGTGGTTATGTATGTTCCCCATACAAATGTAGTTTTGAAAACATGTATTTTTAAATCAATTTGCCTATACACCTACTTGATTTTTTGTATCTAATATCCATTAATCAATAGCCAGCATTTTTCTTTCGATTGACCCGAGATGTTTTCATCGATTCTCAGTTTAGAACCCAATATAATATTTGTGGGAAATGACCTCATGATAGGTAAACCGATACGGCCGATCTTTAACCCAAATAACCTCTTCTCGCCCAAACATCGCTGCGAATTTAACCAAATTTAGCGGGCCCAGAGCCGCTATGGACGGACGGAAAGCAGACGCGGTCACTGTGTACACAACTGACGGAAATAGACCAATTCGCGGACCAATGTACCCAGCAGGCAACTGATTGAGTTGTTCCTCAGAAGTGTGATAATGGTGAATAAAGTTGGGCGCCATTACTGAGTTTAGACATAGATAAAATCTATGGTTTCGATTACGAATATAAAATGTACGCGGAATCCTTTCCATCACTCCATTATTTCATTTTTCATTTTATTTCTTATCCATAGGTAGGAGGACACTTGGATACGTTATTAATCGGTCGGTTCGAGAAGAGCCGACATACAAGTTTAAAGGTCACAATTTTGAGTAGTTTAGTATTCAATGCGATGTGTTTTTTTATGTGACTGGACATGGATGGAGAATACCATACCTACCGTCATGATATGCCCGATACACCGCGTTACCAAAGGAATTAGGTGCCATTCCAGGACCTTCCCTTTATGAGTACGTTTATATTGAACTGGATGGGAGATTAAGGGCCTTTTTCACCTACTGCCGATTAGCTTAATCGCCAAATATTAAGGGCCTTTCTTAGCAGCTTGCAATCAATACCAGTACAAGATAATTAGCACTTTAGTAATAAAGGCTTTTTAAGTATAGAAACCAGGCTTTGACAATCGGCACCAAGAGGTCCCGCGGCACTTATTCCCGTGTATGTCGTAAGGGGCTTTTATTGTTCGTGGTTCGGCTTTCACCTCCTTCCTTACTTAATAAGTGTTAGGGTTTGTACGTCCGTCCATTCTTGCTTGCCCGAACTTTTGCCTCTAATCTTGGATCTGCGCATGCCTCTCATAGCAGATTAGGCGCACGCAGCAAACTCAGCATGTATACCTAAAACATTTCACGTGATGAACGTAAATGCATACAACAATTTTAAACAACCGTTAAACATTTTCTACAAACCCATTCCCTCCCATCTCTACCTAGTAGTCCGACCATTACCTGCACAAGTGGACACTTAAGGCGGTAGCGTGTGTATTTACTTATATTTACCGAGTTTAAGTGGCGTGTTCCAATATGGAAATAATCTTTACTTAAGGCCATCTTGAATGCATACAAACACTGGTGGGACACTTGTGTTCCGAATCTATTAGACCCTCGGGAGGAGCGAACTAGTGCGCCCTCTGCATTGTCTAAGGCAGCTTGTAGTTCGGGGACGCGGAGTCTTGCTACCGGTCTTTCTCTTTCTTATTTTAATAAGAGCATTTCTTCACGAATTGGTGCTTTTTAGGGTTCCGTAGCTAAAGGGTGCCAACGGAACCCTATTAATGAGGCTCCGCTGTCCGTCCGACCGTCCGTGTGTCACAGGGCTGTATCTCATGAACCGTAATAGGTAGGCAGCTGAAATTTTCACAGAGTGTGTATTCATTTGGCCGCTTTAACAACAAATAGGTAAAATTAAAAAAATAAGGGGCCTTATAAAAAACAAAAAAATTTTTCTTTTAAATCTCGTACGATGGTACGGAACCCTTGGTGTGCGAGTCCGACACGCACTATCCCGGTTTTTTATTGTTCTGAATCCATGTAAAGTACTACTGTTGTAGGTTTTCAGCCCACCCGGGTTGGTACTATCGCATTGGATAAAAGATGGTCGAAGTGGCATTGAACAATGGTTTGGTTATTCCCATCTACTTTAATGAAAAGCCGTGCTCATGAAAGGACTCATTCCTTCGGAAATGCGTTGTGTTGGGCTCATATCTGGTAATTAGTAAGATCAATGCTGCCGTAAAATATGTGAAAAATCATGGCATGGCACCTACCCCACGTGGTGAGTTAGGCTAATATCATGACAGTGAAGTATTCATCTGAAGTAGGTATTAGTCATTCCTATGAAAGAAACGAGTGCCATTTATGGCTCCTAAGGACCGATCACTCGGTCTCATGGTTCCCAACGTTTGACTACGATGTACCTCGATCCGTCAGTGATTTTTAAGGTACTGACAACTAGAATGAAGTTATTACTGTGTCCCCTAATCTAGCCACATGTAATCACAGAAGTGTGTTATGTGAAATTCAGGTTTTTTAAATATACAAAAAAACTAAAATAAATTATGTTATTTAATTTTTATTTTATTTTATTAGGGAAATACAAAGTTTTCACAAATAAACATACTTCAGAGCATAAGGAAAATTACACAGAACCAATTAAATTTCCACATTTAAATAATAACTTATGAAGACGGCGTTCAACAAAGAAAGGAAAAAAAATAAATTAATAAAAGTTTAAAATAAACAAAACAATATTCAAAACCAACTCGTTAAAGTCCTACGATAAACAGTCAGCTTTCCTGATTTCTAACAAAATCACAGCTCATCCCTCAAGTAATTTAGCCTGATGTTAAGTATAGTTAAATTGATATGAATAATTACGATATAACCCACATCAATATCGGGTAAGCGATTCACAAGTTATGCGCTAAAAGACAGACGAACGCCTGACGGAGGATTTTAGAATACATTTAATAAATAATAAAGAAAAAAACCGGCCCCGTACAAAATTTAAAAAGAAAAGTCACGTTTTTTGTCTGGGTTCCCATTTAATTATTATTATTTAATAATTTTACCTATTTATTGTTATAGCGGCAAAATAAATACACACTTTGTGAAAATTTCGGCTGCCTACCTATTACGGTTCATGAGATACAGCCCTGTGAAAGACGGACGGACGGACGGACGGACAGCGGAGGCTTAGTAATAGGGTTCCGTTGGCACCCTTTGGGTACGGAACCCTAAAAAACAAAATTTTCAATACAGATCGCAAATGTCTACTATGAGATAGTAATCATTGAGGCTAGGAGATGTCTTTATATTTGTTGTACTGCTGAATAAATACAAACAAGAATATACTAAAACTGCTTGTCGTGAATTACTTCAGATGGATTTTTTCAGTTACACAGGAGCATTGCTCCGCAGAATGTGTGCCAGATCGTGTGCTGGTAATTACACTCGCCAGATGACCTTTCAGGCGTTTTTCATAAGTTATTGTAACATAAACATTTTGTCAAGCTCATCGACCTTCCAGGGTTGTGTGTTATCCAATGCAGGTATAAAAAAAATATATTTTCTAATACCCATTTACAACGTGTATTACAGGTCGGTTGGTGTGGATAGGTAAGGTAATGATCAGTGAATGTGTTCACCGTTGTACTGGACCCTTGCAGGTACATAGCTCCGAGAAACTTACCTCGCATGCCAGAAGTTATGGGTTTAAATCCCCGCCCCGTTCTTGCACCACTTTATTTATCTTTCTGAGTTGGACAAATTCATTTCGTCACTAATGTTAGCTGTTCCATGATTCATCTTAAACTGCAGGTCCCCTTCTCCTTTAGTACTATTGCATTGGATGAAAATATAGTCCAAGCGGCATTTAAACCGTCCGTGCTTTCCATCCAGGTTAATGCAGCCTTGCTCATAAATGAAAGGTCCTGGAATGACACCTTAATACTTCGGCAATGCGGTTGAACTAATATCATGGCGGGGCTTATGGTATTAGGCCATGTCACGTCCAGTCACATTAAAAAAAAATACTGAAACTGAAATTCTGAATTTTACAGCAAGCCTTTTTCTGTTAATATTTTTGATTGGGGGAAAGTAAAAAACAAATTACTTAACTAATCCTAAATCGTCACGGCTAAGCATCTGAGCACACATAATTGGTAAATCGAGTCGATAACGATTGGCACAACACATCATGACCAAAACGATAAAAAAACCTTCATTTCCGCGAACTGGCAACCCTGCACCTCGGATGTGGCGTGCGCGGGCGCAGGGCGCGCGGCGGGCGGCGGGCTTGAGGTGGGGGGCGGAGGGGTGAGGGGGGCACAACAGGAAGTTTACAGCACGTGGGCCCGCGCCGTCCCGCGCACTACAGGGCGGTGCAAGTCGCGCGAACTCGTTTAAAAAGAACGTTCGCCTTTTCGCGTAAATATTTTCAGATTAGTGGATAAATTGTATGCTAGTTTAGGACCATGTGAAATAAACTTAGTGAACTTGGATCCATTATTCTAACCACCCCTCCGCGGATCGGTGTGATGGTATTTGCATATATATGTACAAATAATAGTTGCAACATTTTGTGATTCAAAACACTGTTTCCTTTTCTTGGCACCCCGGCTATGATATACCATCACGGTTGCCAGCCAGGCTTGGGAGCGTAACACATAATCTTGTCAGTCCTCCATATTCTGCTACTAGCTATTTCTACACCAAACCTGAAAAATATTTTTGGAGGAAAAAAAATGGACCAACCTGTATCCGGCCAGTTGATGAAATAGCTTTCTGTTTTCTAATAATAATCACACAACATTGACTCTACCGTACTCCATACTCTACGTGCTTATACTCTACCAGCTACCGGCCGCGCCCCACGCGCCACCAGGCATTACACAACACGTTACAAAACCCTAAATTTAAGGGTGGAACTGGTGTTAGATAAAGAGATTATTTAGAGTGGTATGGAAAACTTAAGATTTAAAGGCTTTTTTCAAATGTGAAATTTATATAATATTAATAAAAACCTACTTTGTGGACTTGTAATCCAAAAGTCGCAATTGAAATCGAAATTAAATCACAAGACCAAAATGTTTATTGGTTATTTTCAAAATGTAATTAAAATTACATAATACATTATGTCGAATAACCTCAAGTTAATGTACAAGTCCGTATATGTATTGAATCAAATATTTCGTTTTTCTGTCATACGATTCGAAATTTCTTCGAGGTCTCGGATTTACTCTTAAGGTGGCCCAACCCGGCGGGACTAACTCATTCGCGGGTACTTTACAAAACCGTGCTGTTGCGCTCTCTGTTTCAAAGAAAAAGACAGGCTCCGTGATGAGGAAGATGCAACAAGTCCACAAAAAAGACAATGTGCATAGTGTATGATTTGGTTATAAATCTTGATTAAATAAGCTATGTCTCATGACTAATCTTTTTAAGATTTTCTTACTTTATCATTTCGTAATAAACCACCATAATTATTATATAAAACTCGCGAAAAATTCGAACTTTCGGACCTTGAACTTAGAAACCAAACACAATTTTGCAATGCCAACAGTCATCAGACTCTCAGGCTCTTTTGAGCAAAATTTGGGATCTCTGATAAGAAATATGGGCGTGATCTTCTTTCCCTGTTTGTATGGGGAGTTCAGCGGGTTGGGCCCCCTTAATTCAGTTTTTCAGTAAGGCATATTACGTTTCTCACGTTTTTCATGGCAAAAAAAACTTTAATTATTGCCTCGATCACTAGGTGGCGAAAGTAAAAAAAATACATCTCGTATTGTTAAAACGCTGTCAAGATCCAGCGACTCATCGTCATTGCACATCAGCGGTCTCATTTGTTACTTCCACTGGTTACTTCTATACTAAGGCTAGGTTGCAACGACATCTAACTATTAATTGTGTCCTAAATGCGTCAGACATCTCTCCCTGTTTGTGCAGTGAAGACAGGAATGGCATGTGTAATTGTTGAATCTCATTCAGTGATGCCGATGCAATTCAAACTTAGCAACACTAGTTATGTAGTAAATTTAAGGTAATTTACCTAATAGTGGGTCTATATTGTTCTTTCATACCACTCAGCACTTTGATATTTCATGCTAGAAGATAAAAAGTAACATATTCTCTTATCAAGCAGTGCTGCGTCTATCAAAAACTGTAAAAAAAGGTTTTTTACTGTCCCACCCGTCGACACGTATGACGAATGGTGGGTGCCCACGTGTGATATATTTTCAGATGCTCCGAACTTCTGAAAAAAAAACGTAATGTTCATATACAAGGTTTTGAAGGAAGTCTCCGACTGTAACATAAAAGTTACAGTCGGGGATTATTTGTATTTTCTTAATAATAATAAAAAAAACTATTATTTCTGTTATAGTGTCTTAAATATCTGATATTTTATTCGTAACAATAAAAAAAATGTTATTATGATATTTATCCCGAGACAACACTTGCATCGAATGCCAGCGTATTCGGCGGAGCTGCACGTTACAGCCGTGTTATAATATTATTTTTATAGTCCAAAATAACATCAGGGCCGATGCACCGGACTGCATTAAAATTTCCTCAACTTATTTGTACAGTCACTGAAATGTTAAGACACGAGCTTCGGTCTGCTGAAAACCACCAAACCCCCGATTATATTCAACCTTATCTCTATGGGCATATGGAGGGAAATCGATTGAATACTCTCGCGTGAAATTGGCTTTCAGCGAGGCAAAGATTGACGCGGCGTCGTAAAGGTTTGACATTTATTACTTTTACTCATCCACTATAATTCAGCAAGATCGTAGAAGCCGAGTTCCGGTCCGTTACGTATTCCACTTTATTGCTGGTAGCAATACGTCTAATTTTGGATTGGCTAGCGGCCGCCAGTAAAGGGGGTAAGAGCTTTTCGGTAGAGGTATTGGCAGTTTCGTGAAAGCGTGATGATAAAACCGCGACTTTATGGAAACACTGTCTTACATATCTGGCTAGATCGTTTGTTTTTATAACTAAAACGGACAGGTACGACATATTTTTCTATCTGGCCATGGATGTACATATATACATATAACACCATACCTAGCTGTCATGTTCATGATAAGCACACCACATGGGAACTCGGTACCATGTCAGGACCTTTCTTAATTGCACAGTTACATTGTATTGGATGAAAATCACGGACAGTTTTCATTGCCGCTTCCACAATCGTTCATTTAATGCGATGGTACCAGACCGGACGGGATTAACCCTGCCATCTAGCATGTGAGGAAGAGAGATTTACGTGGTACAGTTTTACGTGGTATCTGAATCACGAAAGAGGACTCGCTTGGTCGCCTTTTACGACATGCGCGGGAAGAAATGCAGTGGAAACACTTGTATTTTTTTTACGTGTCCTACACAGCATATCTAGTGGGACCTAACATTTGTGTCAAAATTTTTAGATCTTACCAAAAAAACGTTAAATATTATAACTACATTGAACTTAAGCCTTTATTTATTAATCTATTACTAGTTATTACCATGTCAGGCTCCATTAAAATTAAACTTATTCTGTCTTTCTATACCGAGTTCTATATTTGTGTCAGGACTTAAGGCATATGAACCATTTCAGTAAATATATAGTTAGTGGATCTAGGTACCTATTGTAGGTACCTTATATTTAGTATGTGTATGTTATAATGAGGAGGTTGTAAACTGAAAGAAGACATAGAGACGACAATTCAGAATTATTTTCTGATATTGGCTTAACACAGTTTTTTTACGTTTAGAACTAACTCATGCAATCTATCCTCAAATAGAGGTTATGATAGTTTGGAATGTAGAGCAAGTGGGTGACGAAAGAATGACGAAACAAATTTATGATGATAAAGAATGACGAAAGCGAGTAGATTTGTCATGCCCGGCCGGCGTGATAAAACGTACAATGACCAGATTGGTGTAATAGCACCTATAGATCAGTAGCACCCGTAATCGTACAGCATGTATGGGAGGACGTATGTATGTCTTTAGTGGGAGCGAAATGAGTACGCAAGGATCGTGCCGTATGACGCCTTCCTTAACTAGAAGTTTCTCTATTGTAAAAAGATTTTGTCTTGTTTCAGATTCATGGATCCATATAGAATGGTTTAGCCCGTGGCCACCGCTTCAAGTCGAAGAATGTTTTCTATCGGCTTGTGTGGCTCCACAAACCAGCTGGGCTCGTCTAATCCGACCACTGTCATTTTTCTACTCCTCGTTGTTGGATTCACCGTCACAGTGCAGAGAGAAATTGTCTTGGGTAAGTGTTTTTATATGAACACTGACAGAAAGATATCGATCGTCTAACTTCTACAAACAAAATACTTTGTACTCAAGCTAAACCTCACTTATTATAAACATCCAATTCGAATTCTTGTCGATGGCACAACATTAGCCGAACGTCGAGAGGTCGGGCAGAATCTTAAATTTTGGAGAACCCATGTTGAATTTTAAAAATCGCCAATGTATTTTTTTTTGTTTTTAATAAGACTAAAACTTTTGCGAACGGAAACGGCTACGGGACTGTTGTAAATTATTCTAAATTTATCGCATTGTATTCTGTAGGATGGTCCTTTGAATTGTAATTGCGACTAACTATAGGTACTGGGCACCAAAAATTACATACCGCAGTATGGTGTGGAGACATGTTTTAACGAATATTTGAGCAGTGCATAAATAGACCTTCTTACGGAATCAAAACATGTAAATGAGAGCAACTTTTTTATTTATGCTCGGAAACGTAAAATAAATCAGTGGACATCGTCCCACGTTGCAGTCGATTCGAAATCAGAACGCGTCAAATGAAAGAAAGCGCGCGAAGATGCGTTTGATATTCGACCACGCGTTTGATGTTCCGCCATTTTGAATGATGTTTACACAGTTCTGTCCTACGATTTCCTGGCTGGGCAGACCACTGTCATAACTGCATGCTCGAATTTCCTAATCCATGTTGCAACTTCAACCGAGTGAAACGAGGTTCCTCACTGTATGTTCCGTGTGTTTGTGTGCGTGACAGAGAGACGTCTGTAGGGTCAATATTGAACTTCTCTTTCCCTGGTGACTCGCTAGTCATCCGCTAGTTAAAAATAAGTAATGTGTTCTAACGAATTTCCTACGATCCGATCGCATTGGGGATCGCTGTTTTTTGTTTTCTACCAATTTTTTTTATTTCCTCCGTGTTTCTCTGATATGAAATTCAAAGATATGATTTAAAGGTTTTATTTATCACTTTTTTATTTTATTTTTTTAAGTTACATTTTTCGTTCGTTGTTCGTGTAAGTCGATGCTAGATTAGAATATATCATCCAAATATCAAAGTTTGCATTCAGGGGAACGGAAAGAAATCTATAAACTTTTCGAGTATTTTTGCGGGTTCTTCTTTATAAGGCTAATCAAATCCGCTCTAAGTAACTCAGTGTTATTCGAATCACAAAAGTTTTTTAAATTTTAGAGCCAATGTAACATATATAAGCAGAAATGATGCTTCACATGGTAAAAATATCATGCTTTTTGTAGCGTATAGGATAACTATTTGTATAGTGGAGGTGTTTGTGAACCCACGACTACACGCTAGAAACAAAAAAATAATGATTCGGAGATGTACAAGGGCGGAAAAGGTTATTACGTCACGGTTGTAAATTGATTGAATAAAAGCTGAAACTCTTTCATTTACGTCTCATTAGACTTGGAGGAAGCAGGGACAATTTAAATTAATTTCTGTTACGAAGAGCTCATCCGTAGTCTGTCAACGAACTTAGATATGTTTCTTTTATTCTTGTGCCTGTCGTGAATATAACGTTTTGTGTTGACTTAGTATTTCAAAAAGTTTGCCTATCATAGTTGATTCTAGCAGATAAATAAAAAGGCAGCTTTACACACTTTTCACGGAAGACATTTTAAATACATGGCATATAAATATACAATTTGGGTCGTTCTGTAAATTCCAGGTTTCATCGAGTGACATAAAAACGCGAAGCGAATAAAATAAATTAGATAATGCCAGTCGTTAAATAGCTAAGTTTATATTCAGTTTTAGTGGTGTATAATGGACTGACCGAGATAAAAAAAATCGGCATCTTTTATCCGATGCGATGTAAACTTTCGAACTATTGAGTAAGAAATACCTGTGTCAAAACAACAATTCAAAATGAACTTTTCAACTACATAGGTAAATCTATGTGAATAGCTATGATAAAAAATCTTAGGTTTTGGCATATTCATTCAGAGAAGCCTAGTATGTGTAGCCGTGTATATTTACTATATAATGTACAAAAACTGCTCCTTTACAAGGCGCAGATAAGGTATTGCGTACTCCACGCAATACCTTATCTGCGCCTTGTGTTCGTATTTGTGGGCGGCACAGCTAAACACCTGCTTGGCTTCCTGGGGGGACATTCACGGACTTTTCCCTAACCTCCGAACGCAACGCAATCGTGCGTCATTCACGCTGGCATCGTATTTTCCGCTATCAAATGGTATTCTACAAACTGACCAATCCGGAGGCGAAGCTGCTAACGCAAAGTAGCGCAAGCGTCGCCAGACCCACGCAAGAGCTGTCATCTGTCACTCGTGAATACCAACTAGCGAATTTCACGCTAACTTGCGCCAGCGTTTGCGTTAGTGTCGATTTAAACTCACGCAAAGGGTCCGTGAATGTCTCTCCTGGACTCGATACAGCGTCGGGCCGTGCGTCTCGTCGAGGATCCCGAGGTATCCCTGAATTTGGAAACCCTTCAACTCCGAAGGGATGTAGGGTCTCTCTCTGTCTTCTAAGTATCGTTTTTACTATGAAGAATGCTCGTCGGAGCTGAATAACGCTGTTCCTCCGTCCCTTTTCTACCTTCGCTCCACGCGGAACAGGGAAAAAATGCACAAATTCACAGTCGACATTCCAAAAATAAGAACCCACCGATCCTCTAGATCCTTAATATATAGGGTCGGTAAACAATGGAATGAACTCCCTTCCGAGGTATTTCCCCCAAATTACGACCTGAGGTACTTTAAACGTGGTGTGAAGAAGCACTTGGCCGGCCGGCATGATTTCCGCAGCCCCCTCGAATGTTCTAAAACCCACGGGCGTCGTCGGGCACCTTTAGGTCCTGGCGTACGCCATATGCCGCGCTTAAGGTGGGCCATCCCGCTCAACTCCCCATACAAACTGGGAAAGAAGATCACGCACATATTTCTTGTCAGAGATCCCAAACTTTTCTCAAAATAGCTTTATTTGATCGAACTAGATGTCTGATGACCGTTTGCATTGTAAAATTGTGTTTGGTTTCTAAGTTATAAGGTCCGAAAGTTCTATTTTTTGCGCGATTTAAACAATAACTTTGGAGGTGGATTACGCAATGATAAAGTAAGAACATCTTAAGGTGGCCCATCCCGCTCATCTCCCCATACAAAAGGGGAAAGAAGATCACGCCCATATTTCTTGTCAGAGATCCAAAGTTTTGCTCAAAATAACTCTATTTGATCGAACTAGATGTCTGATGACCATTGGCATTGTAAAATTGTGTTTGGTTTCTAAGTTATAAGGTCCGAAAGTTCGCATTTCTCGCGCGTTTTATACAATAACTTTGGAGGTGGATTACGCAATGATAAAGTAAGAACATCTTAAAAAGATTAGTCATCAGACATAGCTTATTTAATCAAGATTTATAATCTATTTGGTTTTTGTTCGATTTTTTACTACAGCGGTCGTGGTTTACTTTTAGCTATAAGTCGTTTTGAAATTAAAATTTTCGTAAATCTTACCAAATCATACACTATGCACATTGTCTTTTTTGTGAACATGTTGCAACCTCCCTGATCACGGAGCCTGTCTTATTATTTGAAACAGGGAAGGTCCCAGAGCGCAACAACACGGTTTTGTACCGTGCCCGCGAATGAGTTAGGCCCGCCGGGTTGGGCCACCTTAAAAAGATTAGTCATCAGGCATAGCTTATGTAATCAAGATTTATAATCTCTTTTCTTTTTGTTAGATTTTTTACTACAGCGGTCGTGGCTTACTTTTAACTATAAGTAGTTTTGTAATTAAAATTTTCGTAAATCTTACCAAATCATACACTATGCACATTGTCTTTTTTGTGGACATGTTGCATCTTCCTCATCATGGAGCCTGTGTTTTCTTTGAAACTGAGAACATCCCAGAGAGTTAGTCCCGCCGGGTTGGGCAACCTTAACATAAAAAAAATACTTGGCCCATGTTGTAGGCACATCGGGATCTGCATAGAATACCAGGAAGATATTGCGTATCTTTGTCGTATAGAATTGACTTGCATTGTGCGCTGTCAATTGGAAGATCAAGGGCGAGACAATACTTGCAATTGAGATCAATAACCGCGCCGTCGTCCATCAGACTGATTGGTTCGGTAACTAATCCATGTGCATCAGCCTTCATTTACAACGGATTGTTTTCCGTGGCCTCGTTCGCGTAAACTATTCTAATATATATAAACCGACTTCAAAAAAAGGAGGAGGTTATCAATTCGTCTGTATGTTTTTTTTTTTGTTTTTTTTTATGTTTGTTACCTCATAACTTTTTTCTGGGTGAACCGATTTTGATGATTATTTTTTTAAATGATAGCTAGTGCTTCCCAAGTGGTCCCATTATAATTTTGTTAAGTTCTGACAATGATATCCATGAGAAAATCATAAAAGTCTTAAATTTGTATTAAGATGTGCGCGACAAATGGACGAATAACTCAATATAACGCCAACCGATTTCGGTGATTCTTTTTTTATTGGAAAGGACGTGTACAAATTAGTAAGTGTACTTCAGATTCACTAAAAATTAACAAATAAAAAAAAAATAACAAAAAAAATAACCGACTTCAAAGAAAAAGCACTAAAAAGTAAAAAATAATGTTCATTTTTGTAGTTACGATTTCTGTTATTTTTTGAGTCGATGTCAGCCAAGGTTAGGTTAGGTTAGGTTAGGTTAGGTTAGGTTAGGTTAGGTTCTCTTGATTGGCGCAGCGCGTGCCCGGCTGACGCCGACTCAAAAAATAACAGAAATCGTAACTACAAAAATGAACATTATTTTTTACTTTTTAGTGCTTTTTCTTTGAAGTCGGTTATTTTTTTTGTTAATTTTTTTTAATTTATGGAACTGGAAAATGAATGGCTAATACGAGACTTAGGCTGAGATAAATAGTCGTAACAGAAACTATGCCTAACGAAAAGTAGTACTTTGTGACGTCAATTTGCATTACTTTGAGATTTCGCCCATACAAAATGTGTCAAAGTGACGTCACAAAATACTACTTCTGGTTAGCCTTAGTTTTTGTTACGACTATTTATCTCAGCCTTACTGTTGCGATATTAGCTTACCTAAACTGTACAATCAGTACAACATCTAAACACTGTCATGCCTATCCTGTATCAGCAAAATGTAATAATGCAGCGTCACTTACACTGAGGAAGGAGCTAGAAAGGAGTTGGTCTAAGCAAACTGGGTTCGTGCCCACAAACTGCGGCCCTACGTCACAGCCCACGTGATAAGAAGGCGGGGCTTAGCGCCAATCGCGACCTGGCGGTGTTGCCAAAAGATGGTGCGCAATATTTTGGTTCGTAATGTTGGAAATGTTGATATCATTATGCATAATTAGATGTCATTTTAAAATGTTAACTATTTGAATCCGTGCGACAATTTACGTAGGTTTATGTTATGAAGGGATTTCTATTGAGAAAACTACCATTAATGGCAATAATGACATGAATAACATCCTTACTTACTAGGTCTCCGCCCAGGTTGGTATCATTGCATTGAATTAATAATGGTCGAAGCGCAATGAAAATTGTCCGTGTTTTCCATCCAGTTCAATGTCGCCGAGCAATATAAGGAAGGTCCTGGCATGACACGTAGTTCCCATTTCGTGTGTTAGGCTAATATCTGACGGTCAGTTCGGTATTAGCCATCCATGTACGGTTAAGTAAAAATAAAAATAAACATTTCGTGTTTTCCCCCGCACTAGAGACACTGCATTCTCTAGTAATAACATGTCTCTACTTACCTTCTCTTACGATTCTGTAGTGATAATAAAATCAAAATCAATGTTTACCAAAAATTTAGAGACATTCGTCGATCATCTCTTCCAAATACTTATCTTTCTGTGTCCACAAATATGCAACGTCTCAATAAATAAACATGAATATTTGATCAGTCCAGTTTTATCGGACCTCATGCTCCTATCTCGTTCTGTTGGTCCACTAACTCTTAAAGGGATTGGTTCTATTCGCGGCTATCTCCGCGTGAACGGCGGATTTTTCGATATTGATTAGAAATTTTGTTTTTTTTATAACGTTCGGTCGGTTGCGGGCGCAGAAGAGAAAATAATGGAGAAGTGCCACGTGGGCTTTAACCAGGCTGCGCAGGGCCCCGCTCCATGGACATATTGTCAATTTACCCCTGATTTCAACACCTCCTAGGTGTTACGTCTAACCTTATTATTCACAAAACTCTGTGCAAACATGAAAAGACAGATATTATGTGTTAGAAAATTGGCGATAGCTGGTCTTATAGTATGCGCGCTAGATGGCACATCTCCTTCCTTTTTAGGGTTCTGCACCCAAAGGTAATGTTTTTAACTGATTTAGATTACACTACATTACAGTTTTATTAAACTTTTCTGTTATTATCTTGAATCTTTGATGGATACTCGAATATCGTATTTCTATAACACCACAGTTTTTGTCGCATTCATAAGATGTTATTTCGGAATCTCATAACTTTTGAACGGAAGTAATTAAACTTAAATGTTGTGATGTAAGCATATATTTTGAATAGGATAGTCGATAAACGTTTAAATGTTGAGTTTGTACTATAAACTGTAGAGGTAAAAATAAAACGATAGTCCGAATTGACCCGTAAGTATCCAAACGTGGTGTAGAAATCTCCGTACAAACTGGCAGACTTCATAACAATATTTCGAACTAGGAAGAACGATAATCACACAAAGGTTAAAAAATATTTGAAAAAGAAAATCAAATTGACATCATGTGATATGTAAATGGAAACAATTTCAATCAATTTGTTATTTACTTAGAATCGACTTATGACTAGATACATACATAGAAACATATATCTTTTTTTACATACGTAGAATCGACCGTGAGCAAGGGTACTTACATTTTTTTAGGACCTGTACCCGAAGTCTCATTTGTCACCTAAATTGGCGTTACGGCAAACCGATCGACTGGCGTTTTCAAATGTATGGAGAAATTTAAGAGCGCGCGCAGTGGGCGTTAAGCGAACTAACATTTTATTTGACAGCTTACTCAACGTTGCTGTAAATACGTCGACGTTGCCGTTTACGTCGACTACGCGTTTTCATACAAATCGGAAGTCCGAATTTGACTTTGACAGCTAGAAGAAGTAAAACCACAGAATATCTAGTAAAAACTTGTATGGAGTTTGACGTTTTTACGGAACTTCGAAGTTTCGTAAACGCCAATTTAGGTGAGAACTGAGACTACCGGCTCTGGACATGTATTGCCGACTACTTTATAAACAAGCATATTCAAAGACCGGGTCTTCCACTGCCCATCTCAATGATCGGGGTTGTGATATAATGTTAGCACGCATTCGTTCCTCAGGTGCGCCGTCAGAGTAAACTCTATTAAAATATCCAATAGGAAGCCATGCCTGGAATATACAATGCCTTTGGGATTTCAATGGAAGTCGGCGTCCTTTTGCTCTGCGCAGTGCTGCCACCTGACGGACGCTGCCCGCTCACTGCGCATGCGCGATCGCCCACACAACGTTGGCACGCCTGACGAATAGACAATTAATCGGGACCCTTGCCATATCAGATTTTCCTTTGCTGTTAAGGGTGTGTGCTGACTTTGATTATGTGACTAGAACTAAACTTTACGCTGAGCTCGGAACATGAGGTGCATCCATTCACTATGCACATTTTTCCAACAGAAACAAACCGATTATGTACCTAGGTCTTTAAATAATTGGTTAATCGAAAAATGTTTTTATAATGTGAGCGATTTTTTAAATATTAATATATAATGTTTAAATGTTTTCAACGGTTATTATATATGTTCAGTTAATTTATCTGCCTAAAAAATTTAATAGAAAAGTAATTTATTACCTTATATTGACTCAATTATTTTACAATGTGTTCGATTATTTTATATTTTTAATGTGAATTTAAAACTGTATGCTTTTATTTGACATGCTATGTCATATTGCACGCCCACCCAGGCAGTTTTAGCTTGACTAACGTACCTCTTAAGAGTGAGCCAATTCATATCCCTAAGCAAAAAATGGCAATAAAGATTTGATTTTGATTTTGATCTTAAACTGTGGAATGCATGTTTACCTATTTTTTTTAACTTTATTTGCGAAGAAAACAGTTAATACACATACATATAAAATAATCATAACAAAAAAAAACATAAACCAATAAATCTTCGACATAAAATTAACACAGTAATAGAAAACTTAAACAATTTCTAACGCTAATCCTAGCTGCTACAACTACCGGTTATGTTACCTTTTCAAACTTAAAAATATTTATCAGAAAACAGTAAGTAACAAATTTACCTAAGTTATTTAAATTGATTGATTAATTGCAAACATTTCTTAAATTTCCCTAAATTAAAATTAAATATATCGATATTTGTACATTTACGAACGAACGTGTTTTTAAAATAATTAGTATGACATTTTATTTTATGAAGATAAAATGTGTCGCCGGAACGGGTTAATCTAGTAGGGCATCTGAAATTAATATTAGAGAGTAAGTACGGGGTTTCGATTTTTGTATGTATTATTTTGAAAAGCATGATTAGATCCCTATTTTCCCTGCGATGTTGTAAGGATTCTAAAATTTCATCAACTTGATCAAAACTATTTGGGGCTCTTTATGATACATATTTCAGGAATTTGTTTTGAATCTTTTCAAGGTTTTTGATATAGGTATCATATTGAGGATTCCAAACAGTTGATGCGTATTCAAGATGACTTCTTACATACGCAACATACAGAGTTTTGAACGTATTTATAGATTTAAAGGAGCTGCTAGTGCGCAGTCCTTTCCAGTCTATTTTCCGAAAAGTATATATTTTTTTATGTAACTGGGCATGGATCGCTAATACCAGACTGAACGTCAGATACTAGCCTAACATACCACATGGGAACTAGGTGCCATGCCAGGACCATCCTTATATTGCTCGGCTACATTGAACTGGATGGAAAACACGGACAATTTTTTATTGCCGCTTCGACCATCGTTCATTCAATGCGATGGTCCAACCCAGGCGGGATTAACACTACTACCTAGGAAACCTACAGTTTTACGAGGAATCCGAACCACAGCCAGCCTCAACAGTTGAAAATGGTCACCCATCCAGAACCCAACCGCGCTCAGAGGTGCATCACCAAGCTTATCGAATCGCAAGACGTCGCACCACTGGGCTTACCATATATGCATATGGGGAACCTGCCAGAATGGTTTTCGCATTAGCTGAGCAAATTCAAAAGCCCATGGGTGTTGTTGGTTACTACTTAAGGGCCTGGTACTAGCCAAATCGCAAAGTTAGACGAGGCACCCCAAGTTAACTAACTAAGTCTGACGATTATAAGTGTCATTCTTACAATATATGATTCCTTGTCTAGGAATCAACCTATTTTCGTTAATGTATGTTTCCTTTTTCTATACAAAATACATTGCGGAAACGGTGTCCATTTCCGAACTTTTTTGACTAAATGTAGAAATCTAAAAGCAAATGGATTTTTTTGTTTATGCATATATGCTGTTTTGCTTATACCTAGAAATCGAATTACTTTCAGATTTCTAATGAGAAAAATCAACTTTTTTATTTTTATTATTATTTAAATAAATGATGGAATCAAAAAATATTAACAATCCATTATCAGTCTGGAGTTCTATTTGGATTTTCTGAAGCGATTCACTACATATTATTACATTTTTTTAAAAGTGCATTTGTATGGCGCGAGCAGTTGGCTAGTCCTAGCGCCTTAAGCGAGGGCATGGCTTACACTATACATAAAAAAATAATTCCACCCAAAATAGCCAATCCAAGAAAATCACTATACAAATGTGAAAAACCTGTTCTTTTTCAATGTTTTTTGAAGATATCAAAGGCAACCACGAAATACAATAGAGATAAACACAAAATTGCCGAAACACAGGAGTTGGTGATTAAGTCGGCATCTAGGTGACTATGCGCTCCGGCCAGTCAGTTAAAAATGACCGAAATAGAAAAGCAGCAGTTAAAACCACATAAAAATGTAACAGCACGCGGACTAATAGTGTTGCCCTGTGGAATCCCGGCTAATGCGTGGATATACATATCTGAGTTTTCTTGGACTTACAGCAATCGAGAGAGCCATCATTTACGTCCACACAAAATTATAATAAAATACGAAATCATTTTATTTCTAAGAACTTTCATCATTTAACTTTATTTTATTCATATAATATGTGTACGTTATACGTATTTATTGTTTGGTTTTAAAAATATGTTCTTAATCATCAGTAATTCAAAGAGTAAGGGCCGAGTGCACGAAAGGACAAAAAATCAAAATCATCGTCAAAGTATGATCAAACAGGTCACTTTCTATGGACACTATGGAAGGAACTCCATGTGGTTCACTAAAAGTGACGTGTTTGAACATTGATTAACTTGGCCGTCTCTTCGTGCAACCGGGGCTAAGTGTGTAAAGCTGAACTTTCACAGTAGTATACAGAGTAAAATGTCAAAATTGATTACGCGCACTAGCAGCGGACTTACCATACTAAATGCTATTTAGTCCGGCAATAATCCGCGAAACAAAGTTAGTCCGTCCACTCTGAATACGACAGTTAATACTTATGAAGTTGACAGTTAATACTACTAAAACAATAAATAAACGGGTACATCAAAATAGAGCTTGGGAAAGAGAGTGTTTATGGAAAACCGTTGTAGGCGTCTGTGCCGAGAAACCAAATTCACCTCAACTCGAAATAATTCTCAGCGAGGCACCATACCTGCCAATTTGCGGACTATTGCAGACATGATTGAAGAGATAGAGTTATAATTTACGTTTGAAAACTCCCAAGTTGTAGATACGAGGAAAAACACTCGCCGGCAGAGAGTTCCGTACACTGGGGGTGCGACCAATAAATTTACTTGAAAACCGGCCAAGTGCGAGTCGGAACACGAAGGGTTCCGTACCATTGTACAAGATTAAACACAAAAAAACCCCTTTTTTAGTATGAGACCCCCTTCTATTTTTTTTTTTATTTTACCTATTTGTTGGTATAGCGGCAAAATAAATACACACTCTGTGAAAATTTCAGCTGCCTACCGATTACGGTTCATGAGATACAGCCCTGTGACAGACGGACGGACGGACAGCGGAGGCTTAGTAATAGGGTTCCGATTACACCCTTTGGGTACGGAACCATAAAAACGATGCGTTCTCAAAAGTCTAAAAAAGGGTGGTCTGATTCTCTGCGGCGCATGCTCCGAATATAGGATGGGCAGGAACAATTTAACAAGATCCACAGAACAATCTTCACGATTGTAGAACATCTAGATCAAATTAAACCCCGAATCAAACCAAAAAGAAGGAAAGAGGTTCAAACCAGCTGTTTGAAATAAATATTATGTCTGCCTACAGAACCAATACGGTAAAAATAACTAAATCAGTAAATAAATAAATAATAAATAAGAAAAAAAGCTGAACGCCTCGCGCCACCCGATCCGCATAGAGAGGGCGGCGCGGGACACAAGAGGGGGCGTTGTATTGTATTGTATTGTTTATTCATCATCCATAGACAGTACACTGCACTCGGATTTGTCATATTTTAGCATTGGCCAGTTCAGCAAAACAAAACACATTCACACACACGTTCAGCTACATACAACCAGATTAGCTGTTTTTCTTATTTATTTACTCATTTATTTACTTATTTATTTATTTATTTACTTATTTAGTTATTTTTACCGTATTGTTTTTGTGTTTGTTGTAGAGACAGCACCATAACCTGTTTGAAATAAAGTTATATATGCATGTTGAAATTTTCGCAAACCAAAGTACACCCGTTCATGACATTTGTGAATATCGTGGATTCAAATAATATCTATTAAGAAAACAATTTTATAGTTTCATCACAAATTACTTTTGAAGATGTTGAACTAAGATCGCTACACACACGCTCAGAAACGCACTTTCCACGGCCGCTATATTTTACATTCTCCAACATCATTTGGGTCAAGATATGATAAATTGGACGGCTGTTTATGTTCACAAGTTGATATGATGATCATTTATTTTAATTTACAGATTGATCGATGTGGTACGAATGTAATAAAAAATACAGTATAAACATTTATAGAAAACATTTGTCGAACATTTCTTATTCTGTCATCCTCGACCGCATAATATCTTAAAAATATAAATTGCATTACTTGACGAAGTAACATACGGAAGAAGTAAAATAAACTAAAGTAAAATGAACGAAGAATAACGATTCATTTCATTCCATAACCTTTCTTCCAAGTTTTCATTTCAAAAGAAGTTTAAAAAGCTATTTCGTATTGCTGTGATCCAATAATAGTTACCGCGAACGATGTTTTCGTGTTGGGAGACAAAACATATCATTTCCCGTCCCGGAATGAGGAATTGGAATAGGTTACACGCTTGGAGAACATCTCTACGTCCTGTAAGAAATTTAAAGTTTTTCACTAAGCAGTTTTAGCGACTTTTTAAAGATGCTTGCGTATATATCTATCGACCATCCACATCGGATCAAGAATGTATGCTCTTTGAGTTTTCTTACTTTCGAACCTTTTTTAGTCATTTTTATAAATGTTACGGTTAAAGCCCGATGTTGGTTAAAATCTGAAACCTTTTTTTCTTTGAAGTTTTTTGGATTTTTGCACTTATATCCATGTTGAGTGCATTAATTAAGAGTTAATGTCAAGAAAACAATTAGAACTTTATTTTTTTTTTTTTGTATGAAAAGATAATACGTTAAGGTTATTTTTTTCTTACCATAACCTCTAAATTAGTGCCCTCGACACAGGTATATCTTAAAAATTTTAGTTACCTTCAAGGTAAAAATGATTTCGGACTTTAACCAACATCGGGCTTTAACCGTAACATAATATGTCGTGTTTCAATACTCGTTCCGAGCCTACAATTAGGCTTTAATGTGGCATCGGTATATATATTCTTAAAAAATAATGATAGAAATTTGATTTTTTTTTTTTTTATGTCACTGGACATGATGGCTAATACCACACCTTCTGTCATGGTATTAGCCCAACACACCACATGGGAACTAGGTGCCATGCCAGGTCCTTCCTTATATTGCTCGGCTACATCGAACTGGATGGAAAACACGGACAATTTTCATTGCCGCTTCGACCATCGTTCATTCAATGCGATGGTACCAACCCGGGCGGGATTAACCCTACCACCTAGTAAGTAAGGAAGGGGACCTACAGTTTAACGTGGAATCCGAACCACGGCCAGCCTCTCTCAACGGTCTAATGGTCACCCATCTAAGACCAGACCGGACCCAGCGTTGCTTAACTTCGGAGAGCGATCGCCGAAGTGTCGCGCCACTGGGCCACTGAGGATAAATATTGTTACATAAAAATACAAATGCATCATAATTTAAATATAATAGGTAGCCAACCGGCTTACCAGTGAATCTAGAAAAATAATGTGGATGCAGCCGCTTCGTTTTAAATATTAAAATAGTACTCACCTATTTGTTACCTTAGAGCTAACGCCGAGTGAAATGTACGGCTTAAATTCAGCTCCATGTGGACAATCAAAACAAAATGTCAGAGAAATTTGTCAAATCCTCTGTTACCATACGCTGGGCCCATACATTAAATTGACGTACGGCCTTAAATACATCAGCTGAAGCCAACCAACTTTTACCCTCGAAGTAGTATTAAAGAAACCTTGCGCAGTCGGAGTAACGATCATATTTGGTTGCACTTCCAGTGAAATATGATTAAATTTGGAAAGTAGAGGAGATGTCAAATTAAGTGTAAGATCAGCGAGCGTACTGGAGTCTGAATTTATACATTTTGTCATTGATTAATGTCATTGAGATTTCAAGGTTGGTTTCTAGCAGATGTTTTTAAAGGGGCTAAGCTTGGCAGCGTGGCTATTTCAATGCATTCTTAACTTATTTATCATCAAGCACATCGTAATGGTTGGTTTCATATTTTAAACATGTAGGTATAATATTCTTGGCCGTTATAATTTTTACTTTCTAAAACTCTTGTAGCTATAATTGAATTTTCTTCTAATATCCAGCATAATTAAAATTTTACATCACAGACATACACAATATTTCTACATTATGTTTATAAGCAAATTTATTTACAAATAAATTTAGCAGTAGCGTGTTTTGCATTCACAATCACTCGTAAATACATTAATGAGGTATCATATATTCAATTGAGGTTATAAAACTACATCTACGGGGTTGTCCTTATGATTACCGGCACCACTTGAGGGGTATATCTCTATCGAAAACTGAACCATTGTCATGAGGAATAAATGTTAAATTCAGACTTTTTTGTCGCGGTCCCCATACAATTTGTTGAAGTCACGTGACTAATGTGTATGGGGTTCAGTTTAAGAAACATCGAGGTGATAAAAATCCAACATATTGTAATAATTTAGTTTTAACTGAAAAAAAAAAAATATTCCGAAACAATTTCTTTATTTTAACGTTGAATTTATGTTTCCAACAAAACTTCAGAGCCGGATATCAACTTTTAAAAAATAGAATAACGTTATCGGATTTGCATAAAATCAAAATGGTCTCTTATTCAGAACACCACCCAGCAACAGTCTCTCGATGCATCCAACCCCCTTTGCAGCCGCGCCGCCATTTTCTTTCTCTTGTTCTCCGCGTTATTTCTGTACGTCTCGAGATATTATTTTCAGTCACAGCAGTCACGTGTATTCCGAACCCGCGGCCGCAGGTGCGGCAGATGTCCTGACTGCAGCACGTTCACAAATTCGCCATCGAATGCATGCCCTTAAGGTGCGTGTCTCGGGAGTTGATGAAAAATTCGTACGAGTCTAAAATACAGATTAACAAAAAAATTACCGACTTCAAAGAAAAGCACTAAAAATTAAAAAATAATTGCCATTTTTGTAGTTACGATTTTTGTTATTTTTTGAGTCGGCGTCAAGAGAACCTTGGCTACCTTGGCTGACACCGACTCAAAAAATAACAAAAATCGTAACTACAAAAATGGCAATAATTTTTTACTTTTTAGTGCTTTTTCTTTGAAGTCGGTTATTTTTTTTTGTTAAATTTTTTTTATTTGTTTATTTTTAGTGAATCTGAATTACACTTACTAATTTGTACACGTCCTTTCCAATAAAAAAAGAATCACCGAAATCGGTTGGCGTTATATTGAGTTATTCGTCCATTTGTCGTGCACATCTTAATACAAATTTAAGACTTATATGATTTTCTCATGGATATCATTGTCAGAAATTAACCAAATTAAAATGGGACCACTTGGGAAGTACTAGCTTTCATTTAAAAAAAGAATCATCAAAATCAGTTCACCCAGGGAAAGTTATGAGGTAACCAACACAATAAAAAAAAAACATTCAGACGAATTGAGAACCTAAACTAAACCAACCGTAGGCCCCCAATCCATAAACGGTTTTAAATTTACATTTAAGATTCAATGATTAAAGTCGGTATCATGTTAAATGGAATCATTAAACAAGGCAGATTTTCTCAATGGGTATCATGTAAATGGAGACATGAAACACGACTAATGTAATGATTTATAAACATGTATTGATCCTATGAAACGAGGACGATTGTTTCTTTGGAATAAAATGAAATAATACCTAACATAATTTATTCTCTCTAGAAAAATATGCGCTGAAAAAAAATATGTGCAACTGTTTTACTGTTCTAGCACACTTCAAATTCATTCATTTATGGTAAAGTATTTCCCATTACGATTAAAGTATGAATTTGAATTTGAAAAACAGTTAGGGAAACAGTAATAGAAAACAGTTGTTGCACACAGTTAAAAAAACAATTAAAGATAAAGTAATACATTTAATGTTTAAGGTACTATTACTACTATTTTCACTCAGTTAGAGTAACCGATTTTAGAGTAACAGTTTGTTTGCCAAATATAACAATGTTTTCTGTTTGAGTACAGTATTTTATTTGTAGGTATAATTGAATATGTATGTGGTTTTTCATCAGAGATTCAACGATTTTGCCTAATTTACTCCCCTTAAGCAAATTTGTCGTTCTCTTTGCGAGTTGATAGGAACATAATTCTTAGTAGCAGTCGCTTAGGCCTAATTAATTTCACTTGATGACACGCGTGCAGATGTTTTCGACAAAGTTTGATTTAATTGTCCTTTACGTTTTTCAATGCTTTTGATACCTTGACAATTTTATTAAGATTTATTGTTTAATGTGAAAAATAGCAGGAGAAGACAGGGGTTCCCGAAGACAATACGAATACATTATCAAATCAATGAATACACTGATTTTGTGTGAACCAGAAAACCTGGAAACCAGGAAATGTATCTTAAAATGAATGAAGTAGGTGAAAAGAAAACGTATTCCTCAATAGAGATAATTTCTTATCGTCATTTCTAAATTTAGGCTTTGCTGTACGCTTAATTTATGAAATGTCAACTTAATGTAAAAATAGGTTAAGAAGAGTAGTTAATCTTTGATGTAACTAAAAGTGCATCAAAACTGAACATATGTGTCGGCAATACTATAAGAGTTGATTCTGTTTTTACAATCTGCGCAGATGTACGCAAAACGTCGATACAGCTCCCGTGGGAACAGATTATGTCAACATCTTGGCCCTTTCCCACACGTAACGTCATCATTATTAGTTGTTATAGTAAGTTGCAGTCAATATAGCTTTTTTGTTTTGAAATCCATAGTGTAATTCACTTATATTTTTTATAAACTTTTAACCATAAGACATGTTAATGAAATATATAATTAATTCACTCACTTTAGCAGGATAACATAACGCTTACTGTCGTTAAACGTGTTCCATTTGTTTTCTCGTTGTTACCCATTGTTCGACATAGACCTCCTAACTTAAAATGTTCTAAACATTTAAAAAGCTTACATTTTTAGTAAAATATTAAATATAACAGAAAGTGGAGAAAAACTTAATATTTATTTTATGAAACTGTAGCTAAGGCCACGACTACTGGCATGATGCTAGTCAAAAATTAAATTCCTGAAGGGATTAAATGCCTATATGTTTCAACATCTTATAGTATCATTTATTTGCCATAAGAAAAAAATACTTTCCTGATTGTTTACTGATCCCAAAGACAACAAGATTACGCAGTTAGTATAAAACAAGAATTTTACTTATTAGAAATAAAATAAAAATATAAACACAATAAAATAAGATCTATAAATACAAGGACTGAATTGGAAAGGTTGTCAAGCTCGTATATACTTCGATGGTTTGGCGCCTAATACACTGACTCGTAGAGCATACACTCAAGACACACATGCACTCACATTACACATAAGTTAACACATTACACCCACACTTTCACCCCATACATACCGCACACGCACCCTATCATACACACAGTTGTGGAATTTTGCAAGTTACACATCATTAAGTTGTAAGACATTTCAGTTGGTCATTGGCTTAAAAATAATAAAATAATGATCATGGAATAATCTAAGTTTAGCTGTAAGGTATCTTATAAAATAAATAAATGGAAAAATCTTTAGATCCTAAACGAAATGAGGTGGAAGATATATCTGGTGGTTTCTGAATGGGGTCACCAGAACTGAATGGAGTTAAGAATACAATGTTACCTAGGCTTCTTTATTCGATGGCATCCCGCTCTCTACCATGGTGGCCATATCTGGCACAATACAAAACACCTTATTTCGGTTCTGCAGGAAGATTTAGCAGGGTACAATAATGCGCGTGTATTCTCGATTCGGCCGCAATGGCGAGTCGTTAAACCATCGGCGTGCAGTCATTTTACTTTATTTCGGAGCTCAGAGTAAATATGACCGCTCCCCGTGCGTCCGTCTGTTGTCATGCGTAGCTTGGGAACTCTCCTGCTCGCAGACAACAAACAAAGATTCTGAAGGACGTGTTTGGAGTTGTGTTGAAGCTGGCGCTGTTTGGATGGGCGATGAAAGTTTCGTCGAGTCTGAAAGCCGAGGATGTTAGTGTTATGATCACTACCTGTCCTGCAGTTCGGTAGACTTTACTAGAACCAAAAAGAAGAATATGAATAAGGAACAAATAAAATATATGTATCGTCTGCATAAGATTTAGTTAGATGGGTAATGGGTTAATCTTTACTAGGTTCGAACGTTTTCATGTAAAACCTTTTTTTATTTTTGATGTATTTTAACCGATAAAACTTTATCATTACCTCATTAACTTGAGGTTATAAAACAACATCTTCATTGAAGATTTTTAATCAGATATGGAAAACAATCAAAAAACTATTTTGGTCTAGATATTCATCTGAAACAGTAATCGAACCTGCGACCTTTAGATTACATAATGTGATAACGGCAATATCGTTAACATTAAATACACAAGTTTAATCTGTGCTGACCCCAGTGTTCAATATCAAAATCGAAACCATTCGTCACCAATAGCAATTAGGTTGTTGATATATCTATAATTGTTGCAAAAAATGCCTAGAGTTAGCACCTAGTATAACATTAAGGCTGAGATAAATAGTCGTAACAGAAATTAAGACTAACGGAAAGTACTACTTTGTGACGTCACTTTGCATTACTTTGAGATTTCGTCCATACAAAATGTGTCAAAGTGACGTCACAAAGTACTACTTTTCGTTAGTTTTGGTTACGACTATTTATCTCAGCCTTAGTTTTCAATCTGAGGCTAAAAGCATAGCTAAAAGTGAAATGCGTAACTTCACAATAACAGTGTTGAAAAATTCTCCCCACGATTTCAAACGAAGATTGCTAGACATTTTTGAATTCACGTTTTCTTATTTCCACATCAACCTATAACCGTTAAAGTCAATAAAGTTAATACCCTACTTTCTTAACTATATCTCAGAGTAATCCCCTCTTATCTCCACACACATATCGGTTGGCCAAATCGTTGTTTGCTCTATAAACTCCAAGAAACCGACTTTAAACGTGACACCCGATGTGTTGCTAACGTAAACAGCTATAAAAACCGCACCCAAAATGCAACAACAAAAAATTTTGAGACACGAAAACTTCTTGCAGACATTTGTAAATAAATGTTGGAGCACATCTTAGAATCAGCCAAAAAGTCTGAAATTGCAATGTATGGTTGACAGGGTGTATAATGTTTAATAGGGACAGCCGTATTTACTTAATCTGTGGTGACAGCATAGCATTCTTTGTAAGCATCGCACAAACCCTAACTCTCAACCGTTCGATTAAAAAAACCGTAATAAATGTTATTTTAATATAAATGGACTTATAAGGTTCATACCACACCTATTGCCATTGCCATAATAAGACGCATGATAAATAGGTGCCATGTAAGGACCTTACTTATTAATATAATAGCAATCTCGGTTACATTGAACTAGATTGAAAAGACGGACAATTTTCATTGTCGCTTCGATATCTTTTATAAACCCGGGTGGGATTGACCCTAACACCTAATAAGTTGCGAACTTGAACAACATTTTAACGTTAAATCTGAACCACGGGCGTCTTCAATGGTCGCCCATCCAAAACTCGACAGTGCTCGGAATAGCTTCAACTCGATTATCGAACGGCAAGGCGTCGCGAGGGCTGGGCTCCCAAACCTGACAAATATACCCAATATCAACAAAATAAATGTTGTAACAAGTTCTAATTAGTTACATAATCTTCCCGTTCCGTCGGTAACACGACGCCGATCTTCCTACGAAAACAGTGCTCTCGCACACTAAAAATACAACTTTTCAATTCGTTACATCGCGCCAGGTGCGTCAAATGAAAGTTATTTTTGATGCTGCAGGGCCTTGAAGTTGGTGCCAATGTAATGCACTTTCCGAAACAATTAGACCTTTGCCGGTTATCGATCAAGTTAGCTGCATGCCCGGAAGATTCGACTGTTCAGAATCACGCGTTTTAGCCCCGGTTGCACGAAGAGATGGCCGAGTTGATCAATGTTCAAACACGTCACATTTAGTGAACCGCATGGAGTTCCTTCCATACAGTCCATAGAAAGTGACCTGTTTAATCAGTCGTTGACGTTTATTTTGATTTTTTGTTCTTTCGTGCACTCGGCCCTAAGACTTTAAGAGAGTGTATTTTTCGTTTCGGCCCATACAAAACGGATAGATATTTCCTACTCCATGTAACAGGTGTATTCTGAACACTTTGTGACGAAATTATTTTATCGAGGGACTTGTTTGTTCACTATCCATTCCTGAAGAACATTCCTGGAAAAGTTTCTGAGGAACTTATACTTCAGTTCTCTAGCATAAAGTAATTAGTTTTAATCACTTAATTTAGTCTCAAACTAAGATTTTGATTAAGATGGTCGTTAAAAATAATTTCAGAACATTTTCATGCTCCAACCAAAATTGTGTGCTGATTTATTTTAATTGACACTTAAAGGGCCTTTATTACTAAAGTCTTGATTATCTTACTGTTATCGACTGAGAGATGGTAATAATGGCTTAAGCTAATCAGTATTTGGTGGAAGAGACCCTAGCCTATACGCATTGATTAATGTATGATATAAGGCTTTGTCAGCCTCAGTGGCCCAGTGGCGCGACACTTCGGCGATCGCTCTCCGAAGTTAAGCAACGCTGGATCCAGTCTGGTCTTGAATGGGTGACCATTCGACCGTTGAGAGAGGCTGGCCGTGGTTCGGATTCCACATTAAGCTGTAGGTCCCCTTCCTTACTTACTAGGTGGTAGGGTTTATCCCGCCCGGGTTGGTACCATCGCATTGGATGAACGATGGTCGAAGCGGCAATGAAAATTGTCCGTGTTTTCCATCCAGTTCAATGTAGCCGTGCAATATAAGGAAGGTCCTGGCATGGCACCTAGTTCCCATGTGGTGTGTTGGGCTAATACCATGACAGAACGTGTGGTATTAACCATCCATGTCGTCACATAAAAAAAAAAATCATATTAGTTTTTTTTAAGTTTGTCTTTGTCGATGCTGACCGAAAATGTGACTTATAGATAAATCCTTTTATTCTTTTACCAAGATAATGTTACTGAATTTGAATTTCTTGCAATTTTTCACAATAATTCTAATAAAGACTCGACCATAACCTTGCAATAACAGAAGCACATCTCAACGATTCCTTGAAACACGTGAACTGAGTTCTCGAAATAGTACCAAGTTCGAGCCGGGCTTTCCACAGCGCAGAAACTAAATGGTATTGGTTACAATGTAAACATTCCTATGCCCATTAAACCAGGGCTTCTGTTCCACGGCTCTGCTGGTAGAAATAATTCCGTTTGTGGTCCGCTCGGAGCGCACTTATGGGCCCGCCCTTGACTGCTGGATGGGGTTGGGTGGGTATTTTAGGAATTATTGGTTCCATAATTAGCCTTCAACTACTAGGTACACACACGCATCGCTCGTTGTAATGCCCAATGTGAGAAGTAAGTTTATATAACCAAATATTATTTTATCGCCGCAGGGAAATATTTTTCTATCATTAGGATTCGGGCTCTCTCCACATTTAAGATTATGAAGCTGTGCATAATGAGGAAAGTCCTTGCATGGTTCCCAAGTGGTTTCATTTCATTTTTTTCATTTAATTTATTTAAACTTTTTGGTAGTCAAACTACACCAAGTTACGTCACAAAGATCCGCGGATTCGATCAACCCAGTAAAGAAGTTTATTACGCTAATATCACGAATGTAGGTGTAGTATAAACCATACATAAAAGTATAACCTAGAAAGTTTACGTAAGGAAGGTATAGCTTGAAGGGTTAATCGTTTGCGAAGTTTTTTCTGTATCCTGATACAAATTACTGTTACTTGTCTGTCAAACTGTTAATATTAAGATGTTAACAGATTTATTATTATTATTAGCAATGAAACAGTTTAATGGTAAAAATATACTATTCGATTTATGTTTCATATAATTTGCCAGGTTTGTGGTTAATCTTCTCAGCGAATTTTCACGGCATTCTCTTTGCGATCCACTGTCGGGCGAGAAGACCTTTATTATATCGTTCGGTTACATTGAACTGGATGAAAAACACGGACAATTTTCATTGCCCCTTCTAACATCGTTCATTCAATCCGGTGATACCAACCCGGGCGGGATTAACCCTCCCACCTAGTAATTAAGGAAGGGGACCTACCATATTACGTGGAATCCGAACGGTTGAAAACGGTCACCCATCTAGAACCCAACCGGCTCTTGCTTCACCCAGCTTATCGCATTACAGGGGTTCGAGCCACTGGTCTGTTGTTACACATGTGTGTGAAATTGAAATCATATGTATTTTGATAATACATTTTGATCACAAGAGCCATTCCTTTCTCCCAATTTGGTTTTAGGGTTCTAACATTCTTGCACCGTGCACAAGTGCATATTTTTTATTCGTGGTTTTTATTTATTTTTTAAACATTTAAGATAAATATTTCAAGAATATAAAAAAGACGTGAAATCGCTTCACACTAAAGTTCTCTCCCAAGTATCAATGATAATGTTGCTCAAGAGAATAGTTGAGTAAGTAAGTAGTGTCTGGTAGGGGTCTGACGTCGGCACAAATGTCTCGTATCATCAGCAGACTCAAGGTTGTCCGCTGACTCACATTGGCACCAGACAACGTCGATCTTCTACCATACTGAATACAGTACGCAGTATAACTTCTCCATTTGAAAATACTAAGCACATACAGTCTAAGAAGTCTTAAGTCTAAAAAGTAACTAGTAGCTCTCTTATAATTATCGAACCTGCTCACAAAATTTCATGAGAACCGTTTGATGTCGAATCGTCGGACAGCCGGACGCCAGATAGACATACGAAAGCATTTTTGCCCAAGCTGAACCGGAGACACAAAGCTGGCGTTTCACGCATCACTCGGTCAATTAGTAGAGGTTACTTAAGCCAATTGCGAAAACGAATGACGTCTTTTTTTAGCACCCCTTTTACTCTAGACACATCTTTACATTACAGTCACATATCGAATTGTAAAAAAAGCGAATAAACTAATGAATGTTATATATCGAATCACTTCTAGGTACTGACGTCTACTAAACACCTTCATATTAGTCTAAGTCAGGTTTTAATCAATGTCTTATGACACAAATACATAGCTTGAATGAACTGAAAATCTATGCATCTAGTCGAATGTAAACTCATGGCCAGACGAAACCCCGTTAGCTTCTAAACACTTGAACGTGTTCAGATAAGAATGCTTTCACATTTCTCTTTGTGTTTGAAGATAACTGAACGAATGCGATGTTCTTATTTATAAATATTTTTGTTTCTGTTCGAATGAGTCTTCAGCCGAATGAGTGAAGGAAAATGCTCACAGGCTATAGAAACGATATGCAGACACGACAGAAATGAAACATACTGACATAGTTGTTTAAATGCTGCATTTTTATAATTTTCATAATCGCTATAAATCTCGAGCTAAAGTAAGGATATAGAAAGAGAGGGAGTTCTTGATTTCGCGGTCTAAATCTAAATCGTCTAGACGTGGAACAGTCCTAAATCCGTGTTAAAATAGCGAGTAAGTACCCGAAGAGGCGTTAATGTAAGAGATTAGGAATTTCCTGTTCCACCCGCGCCGTCTGAACTTCGTGTCTGGCAGATTGTGCTAAGTACACTTAATTATTTGGACTGGACTCGTTCGGAATTCCTCCGCTGTCTACCAGATGTCTTGGCTTCCGTTTGCTCTATATATGGAGGAACTCGCAAGGAACTTTGAAGGAAATGTCAGGATCGTCAAGCGAAAAAGGAAGAAAGGTTCAGCTCAGTGTTATCATGCTAATTAAAGTTATTGTCAAGGCACTTCAAGAATGGGCTAACGTAACGAAAGTCCAGTTAAATAAAAATGTCTGCTTTAATAAACTTCGAGTGTTGTGATAGAGACGCATCAGCGAAAGCTGCTAGTATATCATAAATAAATGAATAATAAAATGTAAACCGAATATAACCGACCAAAGTTCTTATGATAGTTCTTCTTCACTGGTTGATCGAATCCGCGGATCAATCAAATTGTGACATGACTTAGTGTAGTTTTACTACCAGATGTTGAATAAATAAATGAAATAAAATGAATGAAATGATAGAAAACATATTTTTTGTGATGCTAAATTTTACTATTCCGTCAAATATTTTCTGTTTATATAGTTTTAAGTTATCTAATGTTTTCTAAGTGTGATTATGGTGCTTAGTTTTAAGTAATTTATTGTTTCTTGCTACCTCTTAATATATTTTCTAATATTAAGGTTAGCTGTTAGAGATTGCCTTTGGCAATAAGCTCGCCTTTGCATACTATGTAATAGTTGTAAGCAATAAAGAATATTTTCATTTCATTTCATTTCATTTCATTTTCAATATGAAAGGATCCCATCGGAAGCGCCGACTGGTTGGGAGGCGACTCTGATTATTACTATTATTGATGCTGTAGCACACCCTCTTATACCAGCTATCCTGGACATTCGCCAGCCTACCCCGCATTAGCCCTACCCAGTGACCCACCGTCAGCCGCGTTAGGGTTACTTTTATTTTACGAATT
This sequence comes from Incurvaria masculella, assembly GCA_946894095.1. Classification (NCBI taxonomy): domain Eukaryota; kingdom Metazoa; phylum Arthropoda; class Insecta; order Lepidoptera; family Incurvariidae; genus Incurvaria; species Incurvaria masculella. Next base: position 1,031,957 of record OX335641.1, read on the forward strand.
AGTTCGTTCGAAAGCTAAACTTCGTATGTATGCAATACTGGCATCGAATTATTAAACTCAAGAACAATTTTTCTAAGAGTTATGATGTGACTAATAATATTTACATTGCTTATGGAGGAAATAATTATGAGAATCTAATATGGGTGGCTGTGCCGACGGACGAAATGTGCTCGGAACAGCCAAATACACTTCACCTCGCAAAACCACGCTAAGCATACCATACCAGATTTGGCGAAATAATCCTGTAAATATACATATTTGACTCGACTTTCTTAAATTATTTAAAAAAAATGTTAACGTACCAATAAAAGTTATGTATGAATTGAATAAAGGCATTACAAACAGTGAATAGTCTATTTGTAAGACCACATATCTATCTACCTACTAATAAACCCCAGTACTGTAATCTATGGATGAGCCGAACATTTTAGGATCACATTACAAAACAAGACACGACTTAATTTAACAGCTATTCTTGATCAATATCTCAACTAAAACTTAATAATATAAACACATTTAAATGTATTTCGATTTGGTAACTTTTCTCCAACTCCATTGCGTTGAAATGGATGCCCATTTTCATCACGTATCATAGACAATATAATCTTTAATATATTCAGAAATGTTGTATCCCAAGCAGGATGTCCTCAGGAATCCTGAAGAGGATACAACATATCCTGAAGACTTATTTAAAGCCCTTCCTTTAGAAGATGACATCGTTGTGCCGGTGGTCGGCTCTTCCTGTCTCCGCGTCTATTTGTAAAGACATTTTTTAAAATCCCAATTTAGAAAACAACAGTCCGAGCTAGTAAAAAGTTTCGACAGTATTGTCTGTGACGACGTGCTACAGGGGGTATTCGACCATAGACAGTATTGCGCTAGGATTTTTCATATTCAAATTTTGAGCCGGTTCGATAATCAAATAATTTGTTTGATTATGGCTTGACTCTATTTATCATATGTATCGCAATTCCATAGATATTATCACTGAAAAATTTTACGCTGATTGTGACTTATTATGTGAGGTCGTATTTTTATTTAACTGGACATGGATGGCTTATACCACACTCATGTTTTTATATTCCCGTAGTAATTAGGTTTCGTGCCATAGATTTTCCTTTTACGAGCAAGGCTATATTGTACTGGATTAAAACTGGGATAATTTGTCATTGCAACAACGAAATTTTTTTTAATCCATCTCGATAGTACCAAAACCCTACCTACTCAGTTTTTTTTTTATGCGACCTGACATGGATGGCTAATACCACACAACTACCGTTATGATATTAGCCCAATACACCTCATTCCCGAAGAAATTTGGTGCCATGCCAGGACCTTCCCTTTATGAGCACGGCTACATTAAACTGCATGGAAAACACGGACAATTTTTCATTGCCGCTTCGACCATCTTTTCATCCAATGCGATGGTACCAACCCGGGCGGGCATAAACCCTACCACCTAGTAGGGGAAGGGGACCTACAGTTTTACATGGATTCCGAACCATGGAGCAGCTCGCATTCGTAACGAAATGCACTTATCGAACTCGGAAAGAAAAAGACAGTGGTGCATGTCGGTATTGAACCCAGGTCTCTGGTACGCTAGGCCAGTCCCCGCGCCTCTAGGCTACTAGCCGCAGTAGGTGATAGGTCCTTAATCTGAGCCACGGAACAGCTCGCATATGTGACAAAATTCACTTCTAAAACTGAGGTACTTACGAGAAAGTTAAGCTTATTGTATGGTTTTTAGGGTTCCGTACCCAAAGGGTGAAAACGGAACCCTATTACTAAGCCTCCGCTGTCCGTCCGTCCGTCCGTCCGTCCGTCCGTCCGTCCGTCCGTCCGTCCGTCCGTCTGTCCGTCTGTCACAGGGCTGTATCTCAGTAACCGTAACAGGTAGACAGCTGAAAGACAGCAGAGTGTGTATTTATTTTGCCGCTATAACAACAAATAGGTAAGATTAAAAAATAATTAAAATTAAAGGGGGCTCCCATACAAAAAACGTGATTTTTTTGTTTTATTTTTTACGATGGTACGGAACCCTTCGTGTGCGAGTCCGACTCGCACTTGGCCGGTTTTTGTATAACACTTTCTAGGGCGCACAATAGTACGCCTAAGTTATATCTTGCCAATGTTATGTGGTATTTCAATCAATTCCTTCACTCAATAAAGAACCTGCTGCGTCTATTTTGTTTGCGTTTCACTAAACTGAACTTGGCACGGTGACGTTATCACGTGTTGGCGTCGCGTAGATTCAGTCCGCGGACATTAGAAAAATCAGGTCTAAAGAAAAAACAAGAACTTCGGTGATCCACCTTACAAATACTCGCATACCACTAACTATGTAGCATTCTGTCCGTTTGAGCGTTCTAAAATTACTCGCTAAGACCAAACTATTAATGATGTCCTAGCGCGCTAAGAAGCGGTGGAATGTATTTTCCGGGCTTTTCTTTCTGTTGTTATGGGTTTTAAATGTTATTCTAAAAAACTGTCATTCAGGGAAAGGTGAAAAGGACACATTTTTATGATTATCCCCGCCCCAATAATGCGCTTTATTTCCTTTCTGAGTTAGATAAGTGCATTTCTTTTTAAATATGTGATCTAGTAGCACAAAAAATAAAATTGTCTAAATCATTTATATAGTTTCCTTACAAAACTTGTAAATAGGTGTTTACGACGAGAGGATTACAAATATATTTTTTTAAAAGAATATAAGCAACTTATTAAAACTGTTTTACGGTCATACACTAGATAATAGTCTAAACTTTGATATTTCGATATTTTAACCGGTGCTTATGCTTAACCGACGCTGAGATAAAAATAAAAATAAACCCAAAATGTTGGAGGTCTAATATCATGACGATGGGTGTGGTATTAGCCATGAGTTAAAAAAGAAAACATCGCTCTATAAAAAGGGGAGTCCATCTCCGCACAGCGTACGCCCGAACGGACATCGAAATAATCCTGCGTAGTCGGAGGAAGTCGTTAGTCACGGCGGCGGCGGCGGGACCCGGCAGCGCTGTCCGTGTCGCCCTGCTGGCTGCCGCAGCGTGCTCAGCTGTTGGCACCAACACTCGCGCTTACTTTGGAAACAGTGCACTGTCAGCTTCAGGAAATGTTGGCGTAATATAGATCTCTTGACGAGACATCACCAAATCAAGAAACATTATTTATTAGATCACACTTCAAATAAATAAAAAATAAATATGTTTAGTGTCAGACTCGTTTTTAATATTAAAATTTTAGTATTTAATTTTAGTATTAAAATTTAATACTAAAGGATACAGATACGGATCTTCAATGGGGGCAAATAGCTCCCGACTAACCCCTGTTTTCACCACCTCCAGTTACCTGAAATCGGATAAGTAACATTCGGTTACATGGAATATTTACACGGTGTAATATTCCGGGAGGGGACGACATTTTTGGTCACGATGAGGTAAATGGCTGAATCTGGGTTCACGTGTTAGAGACCAACCCTCTGATGCTAAATATGTCGGTCTGCCCGTGCCAAGTGGTTGCGTTATCTAGATTTGCTATATAAAATAGATGCTGGTATGTACCTGCTGATGAATATACTGATTGTCTGGAAACATTGATACCTATTAATTATACAACAATAACCAGTCGATTTTTTAATTAAATACTTAAATTTACCTTAAGTTATATCTGTAACCTAAATCGCCTATAACTCCGAAATGTAACTAAATATTTGTTCAGTTTTTATATTGCTAAGCATGTATGTACTGATACTTTCATGCCTCGTTATTTGCATCCATTTAACTTGTCATATATATTTTTGGTCACCATAACAACGTTTTCAGGCGCCTTATCTACGTAACGCAACCACTTGGAAGAGGTCGACTGCCACATTTACCTTCAGAAGGTTGGTCTTTATCCTGTGCAACCAGTTTCAGCCATTTACGTTATCGTTACCATTTTTGTCACGACCTCCTAGCCTATAACCGAAAGGTAACTTTGGGATGTTTGTAGCTGGAGATGGTGGAAACGGGCATAAGACCCTTTATTTTGACCAATCTCCAAAGCAAGGGATGCGAGTGCCTCCTTCCCTGTTATGAGATGGAATTCTCCCCGCTGAGCCCTCTGCGGAAACCCTTGCTTTTCCCCGACCTCCGCCCAGCCGAAATCCTGAATCCGCCTCTGAAGGATGCTGGAGTGTCGAAGCGAAACTAACTAGACAGCTCTCTATTGATGATTGATTCTCGAACCGTTTTCGCATAAATTTACCACACAAACTTCGTTGATGCATTTGACACAAAGGCTCAAGTAGGTAGAAAACGGCAATTGCGAAAATACTAGATCTTACGTTGCCTTTTTACATTTTGAGGCGGATGAATAGGGCAGGGATCGAACCCATTACCTCTGGCATGAGCAGCAAGACCCGCGTCCCTGCTTGTTAAGTCACTCACACACAAACACGGGTGTACGTGACTCGGGCATTCTTAAGCCCACACATTTTTTTTTATTTTATTATTTTTATTATTTTCATTATTTCATTTATTTAAACGTTTGGTAGTCAAACTACACTAAGTTACGTCACACATTCATAAATCCGCGGATTCAATTCACTGGTTTACATAACGGTTATGTTCATATTAATGCTACATCAAAATGCTTTTGACACGATTCTTTGGTAGAACAATTTAAGACAAAGAACAAAGAACAAGACAAATAGCACAAGGTCGTGTATTAAAAAAAATGTTATTAACCATTAAAATATAATTTAACTGACAATCATTCACCATAATTAGCATCTGACATCTACTTATGTTTTAGTTTATTTAAAAGACAATCTGAGCAATTGGCAAGTAGTTTTAGCTCCTGGCGTTTGTAAAATTGTGATATGTAACGAGATGGTCGCCTTTATTTAAAGTATGCAACTAAATAAATTAAACGAAGGAACGTTTACAGTTATATACACACGAGATGATGCATGTAGCACTCAACGTGCTGGCCGAAAACATCCGGACTGAATATAGATTGCAAATCGTAATGTAGCCAACATTTTCCAATCGCTTTCATTAATTTTCCTTAATCATGCATGCCAAGTCGTTACTTAGTTTCGAGGACGCGATTAATATTTTGATATTTTACTACGAAGTTCATATTATAATAATTTGCTATATAAAATAATTACTTTTGTCTGACAAACGTCCTTTGTTTTTTATTTATGGTTTTTGTAGGTTTTCATGGTTTGGTTATGGAATGATTTATGGGATCCTTAAAACATACATATCTTAACTTCTTAAGATTTTGTTTTGACTAATGTGAATTCAGCATTTCCTGGCATTATATATTTTAGTTTTCGCTACGACTCTTTTATGAAAAGTATGTAAGTGAAGTAGTGAGCTTGTTACCACTTACTGATCACGAGCACAATGAACACTGACACGCAACCCCTGTTTTGTCTACTAGGAGCATTTATAAACCTCTGGACCGTCAGTCAGTCAATTTAGAGATATTTTGTGCGGATTATGAAGAAAAGTTAAAATTTGTATTCGATTCCAAAAAAACATTACCAATAGAAGATATTTTAACCGATTTCAAAAAAAGGAGGAGGTTTTCAATTCGTCGGAATATTTTTTTTAATCATTTTGAACCAAAGCTTCGGTCCTCATTCATTCAAACCAAGTGGCGCGTTGAGATTAGTCAGTATGGGGAATTCTTGCCTTGTTTTCACCAAGTCCTGATTTATTTTAATCGACACTTAAAGGGCCTTTATTACTAAAGTCCTGATTATCATGTACTGGTATTGATTGTAAGATGCTAAGAAAGACCCTTAAGGTGGCTCAACCCGCTCAACTCCCCATACAAACGGGGAAAGAAGATCACGCCCATATTTATTATCAGAGATCCCAAATTTTGCTCAAAAGAGCTTTAAGAGATCGAACTAGATGTCTGATGACCATTGGCATTGTAAAATTGTGTTTGGTTTCTAAGTTATAAGGTCCGAAAGTTCGAATTTTTCGCGCGTTTTATACAATAACATTGGTGGTTTATTACGCAATGATAAGGTAAGAAAATCTTAAAAAGATTAGTCATCAGACATAGCTTGTTTAATCAAGATTTATAATCTATTTGGTTTTTGTTAGATTTTTGACTACAGCGGACGTGGTTTACTTTTAGCTATAAGTCGTTTTAAAATAAAAAAATTCGTAAATCTCACCAAATCATACACTATGCACATTGTCTTTTTTGTGGATATGTTGCGGGCCATCACGGGGCCTGTCTTTTTCTTTGAAACAGATAAGGTCCCAGAGCGCAACAGCACGGTTTTGTATAGTGCACGCGAATGAGTTAGTCCTGCCGGGTTGGGCCACCTGAAAATGTGGCTAATCATCAGTAGGTGAAAAAGGCCCAACTTTAAGATATAGAGAAATATGTCCTTAGGAACCACGTCATCGATTTTCGAGATATGAAAAACTGCATTCACAGATTTGAAAAAAAAAACAAACTCATATACGACTCGGGAGTCGAACTCGGTCATTTTGAAACAAAAATCCTACGTAAAAATTCATAATGTAGGTTGGGTTGAGGAGTAAATGTGGTCCTGAAACCTTCATAATACAAATCGGTCGATTCAATCCGGCCTCGAACATGCCACACTTTCTCTCTCATTCTGATTTGCATAAGTTTATGTCGTCCTTCGTAATCCATGTAAAACTATAAAGTTTGTACCAACGTATCGTATGCAAGATGGTCGAAGGGGGAATGAAAAATCCGTGTTTCCTATCCAGTTAAATGTAATCTTAGGTTAGTCTGTAGGTGTGATACCTAATTCCTTCGGGAATGGGGCGTGATGGGCTAATGTCAGGCTTGGGATTAGCACGAGTGCGTATTAGCATGTATCTGAAGTGGCCTAAAACAGAAATATATATAACGGGAGATCGCTTCGCTGTCTCAAAAAGCGTAATAAAAAGAACCTACAACGATATAAATCGTAGTTGTCAGGAGATGGAGGTGCTCACTGGATGAAAGCAGACGTCGTCGGCTTTAATCATAACCAGCCCACCTCCTCCCACCACTCACGGATAGAGCGTGAAGCTAGGAATACTGTGGAGTGGGTTTTAAAATGGCCGTGCTCGCTGCAATGGACGACGGGGCTTAACGCCGAGCCTGTATCTGAAAAACAGGCGAAGAAAATGGTATACCTAGTATTATTTAATTTACAGGTATAAATATACAATCCGTCTGCTATATTTTCATGCGAATAAGAACTGGCAATCTATGTAATTCCAATTTAGTTAATCGCTACCACCTTATATATCGTATTATTTTGAACAAGTTGTGATATTTGCATTGAAATGTAGACACGTTCCGATTGAGTGCGAAATAAAATATCTGGCAAATGGACCCTGCTGCTCTGATGACAGGCCACTGCTCTTTTCATGAAATTTTCGAAGAACTTTTGACACCGAGATTTCACAAAACCTCATACAAAGAAATCGTGGTGGCCAGTTCCGTGGCCAGAAATTGTTGCTGCAAAGGATAGATTGGTTCATGCGTGGTGTGGCAGGTACAGGTGTCTCCGTCCTGCTGAAACTGCAAACCGTCAATTTAGACGTGCTCTTGAAGGGAAGGTCCTGGAATGGCACCCAATTCCTTCGGGAATGCGGTGTACCATTAATGTCCAGTTACATCAAAAAATCTTAATCTTTATAATAGAAAGTATAATTAATAAACTAGTAACATATGTAGTTTATTATGATGATCCTGGCAGTATTTGTGATATAACTAGCCATTGACTTCTAGCATAAGAAGAAATTAACATATTAAAAGAAAAAGAATTATGAATGATACAAATATATGTAGGTACTTTCTTTGAGTTGTTAGTAAACATTCTTCCAACGTGGTTATAGATTCAAAGTTGGCGACCTTAATGTTTCCAGTGACAAATGTTCGCCAATTCAACGTATATTTTTTTATAATTTATCTCAATGAAAGTATGTAATATTGCTTTCGCGCTGCTTTTCTCTCAACATAGTTGTAAATTTATTTTTAAAATATCAAAAAGCCGCGCGGCGTCGCTCGGCGCATCCGCTTCCTCCCACCAATTTCGATTTGAATTCCGAATGTATCTTCTAACCGCGGTCAGAGAATATAACTTAGAATCGGCGGAGATGCAGTGACACTCGAGAAGCATTCAAGTTTAATCCCATTGTTTTATTAGAAATCAATTATATTTAATTTTTTATTGTTCAGTACCTACTTAGTAATGTATTTTTTTTACATTTTGGGTTTATTCATTCCCGCGTAAAACATATCAGTATAGGTACACGTATGTAGTTGTACACCAACTCTCATGAAATGAGCCGAAAAGATCACATGGCTCAATTTAAGTGAATTAAAAAAACATCATCAAGACCATTTTTACTGCCAATTTGGTTGAAAGGGAGTGTTCATGACCATAAACATAATGTAAAGCGTCTATGCGTTGACGTTCTCTATGGTCAGGCGGAAGGCGCCATCTTTATAATTGCTCTCTTCCATAGGTCGCTGGTTCAAATCCGGCTCGAAGGATCATTTTATGTTTGTGATTTTACTTCTATTGGAGCGCTGGTTTAATTGCACAAACACAAAAAATAATAGTTGAATATGTATTTATTGAATACGTTCACGGTATGGACGTGTGTCTTCAACGAGCGCAAGAAGGAAGAGAGCAATTATAAAGATGGCGCCTTCCGCCTGACCATAGAGAACGTCAACGCATAGACGCTTTACATTATGTTTATGGTCATGAACAGGGAGAACCTACAGTTATACGTGAAAACCGAATCACCGCCAGCATCAACGATCAAAAACCCATTCAGAACCCGACCGCGTCCATCGTTGCTTAACCTCAGCTGTCGACGTAGTACTGAACTACCCAGTTTGATAAGAGGATAGTATAGTTTTATGTTGACTCAACAAGCAATAAGATAAATGTCCTTTGAGGTATATTTAAATCACAATGGACCAAGCTTAATAGTGAAATGATTCAAAAGGAACATCCTATTATGGTGACCCAGAGCTAGTGACAATTTTATAGAAATATTGTCAAAATTACCTTTTATTCAATTATTCACATAATCAACAGCGAAAAATCATAGCAGAAAATAATAATGACTGCTAGAAAAATAAATTCTACAATAGCAGTAAAAAGCGTAGACCAATGAGTCGTGTCGTATCTGCTACCCGTTTCTTCTTTCTAATTAAGATTTCGGTCACGGAGCGGAAGTGGCGTCCCTGCGATCTGTCAAAGCGTTCGACGTTCAAACTCGATACTCGACTTCCGCCCGGCAATGCGCTCACGTCAAACTAGTTACTGTGTTGCCTCGTGCAAATATTATCGAGTGTCACGCTCGCGCAATGGGCAGCAGATGCATTGCGTGCTGTGCATTTGATGCGTAATGCCATCAGCGCTTCCGCAGTTTCGTGTGCATTTCCATGGGCCATAGATTAAATAATAAATCGGAATGGCTGCTTAAGCGGTGGGGTCAATGGTTTTACTTGGCTTATACTAATTTGAACTACATAGATCTCAGAAACAACTTTAACAGAGAGATTTTTCATTCTCTCTATCTATATAATAATAATAATAATATAATAAAGTTTTTTTTCCCGCTGCTGGTGGACCCTCCGTTTTATTTAGTTATTTTTATATATTTTCTACAAAGATGTATGTAAAAATAATTTTTAAAATGTGTCAATAAAGAAATATAATAATAGAGCTTTATTTGATTCCCTGCAATAACAGTTGTACAGTTTTTTTTTCCCTTAAATATTAACATAAACGTTAATATAAATATTGAAATAAAAGAAAAAAAATAATAAAAAAGAATAATTAATGCCACTGTAGCGCCCTAGCGCCTTCTACTGAGAGCAGCATAGTTTCATATGCCACTTGTGGCAACAACAGATGCGTAGAAGCTAGTTAACATGGCGCTAGATGGCGCTACCAGCTAGACATGAAGTCTATATCGCACCAGCGAGATAACACATATACAACATTCAAATCACGACTAGCGGAGAGCAGCTGCGCAGCCGTGGGTCTCAAGACCTGACGCACCTTTTCATCTCTCCACAGCCACGTATTTTATTGTTGCATGGACCCCTTTCGGGTAAAACCCTCCTCCAAGGATTTCCACCTATCCTGTTCAGATCTCTTTGTAACATCTTTTTTTTTTCTTAGTGCCTTTATCTCTATCTACTCTTCTGTAATAAATTAACCCAATGGTAAATTAATATCCCTTAAACACGATTAAAATGCATTTCTCTCAATTACTTTTCCATATGGGATTTTCTCTTACAATTATTGCTGCAGATAATAATTAATGTGTATTAAATATTGGCATACGCAGCTATCCTATCAAATGTAGACCTAACAGTGCGTTTCGGCGACCGGCAGAATAAGTGATAGTTTTAAGGGTAAAGCATTGTGTGCAGGTTGTGTGGCAAATATCAGTTCACATTCGATAATAGAGCGTACATAAACGGAATATTAAATAGGAATTGCCACCGCAGACCGCAAATTACTGTCTATTGTTAACATAATTGGTTAGGCGAGGGTTACATTTTTTAATCTAATACATTGTCAGTTAATGAACATTTTGAACAAGTAAATGATTTTTAAGAAGTTTTTAATATTTTAAAGATATTTAACTAACTTTAGAAAGTATTCGAATATGGATATGTTTACTTGTTCTGGCCAACAAGAAAGGTTATTTTGTCGTTGTTCTTGTCGTTTGCCTTGGCTCATTTGTCGTTATAAAATGTGTAATGGCTATTGCATCCAAACCAAAGAGCCTCAAATTCTGAAAATTATTGGGCAACAAACTTTGCATTGGCCGGATAAAATCGGAACCACCATAAGTGTGTGTGATATTTACTTGTATGTAGTATCGACCGTGAAGTAAGGACACGTAAAGAAATAAAGCTGTAGAAATAACTTCTTTACAAGTATAGTGCTAGGCTGAACACCAGCAAGCAAACATTAAACGCCAATTTAGGTGACAACTGGGACTGCAGGCTCTGTCCGTTTGAATAACACTCCCGCGAAGGTTTCCGATTACAAGTTACCGGGCTCCACTCACGTGAATGTCCATAATGAAACTGGGCCGAGCGGAGCCGGCTATATCAGCAGTATAATACGTATAACAAGACTTCTATTGAAAATTATTTCCGTCATATCCTTCCGTCCCAGAAATAGGTGTTCTCTAAGGCTGAGATCAATAGTCGTCACCGAAACTAATGCTAACGCAAAGTAGTACTTTGTGACGTCAATTGGCATTGCTTTGAGATTTCGTCCATACAAAATGTGTCAAAGTGACGTCACAAAGTACTACTTTCCGCTAGTCTTAGTTTTTGTTACGACTATTTATCCCAGCCTCAAAGTCCCCTTCTTTAATAAGTCCATCGAGGTAATTTTTGGTCTACCTTAGAACAGAGCACCGTGTCTCCGACTATCGGTTTACGCTCTTCTGTCAACTGTCACTCAAACCCCTCCGTGCGTAACTTAAAAAACCTCATAGAAACATCGTCACCGACGCTATTTTTAGACTTTATTATTCTCTAAAGTTAGGTACAGATCCATTTTTATCCCGGCACGTGTTGACAAGCTTCGGAAAGCGATTCAATTATACGGATTCGTGTGAAATCAATTTCGGGCGGCGCTGCGCGTGCGCAGGACACGCGCGCGCTTCCGGCTGGGGCATGTGGGGAAAGTTATGGGTTTTGCGAGGGGAAAGGAGATATGTATAACGCCACTAAGAAGCGGAATTTCGATAGAATTGCTATTCACCGTTTTTAGACCCGTCGGCATGTACGGTGTAGAGATGTAGTCTCTCTTTTTTAGGGTTCCGTACCCAAATGGTGACAACGGAACCCTATTACTAAACCTCCGCTGTCCGTCCGTCCGTCCGTCCGTCCGTCCGTCCGTCTGTCACAGGGCTGTACCGTGCTCATGAACCGTAATAGGTAGGCAGCTGAAATTTTCACAGAGTGTGTATTTATTTTGCCGCTATAACAACAAATAAGTATAATTAAAAAGTAATGAATGTTAAATGGGGGCCCCGTACATTCTTTTGTGTTAAATATTGTACGATGGTACGGAACCCTTCATGTGCGAGTCCAACTCGCACTTGGATGGTTTTTATGTATCTGGATAGACGGCTAAATACCTCACCAGTGTTACCATGTTAGCCCAAAACACCGCATTCCGGTAGAAATTAGGTGCCATGGAACGACCTTCTCTTTATGATGAGCACGGCTGCATTGATTTTTAAGGTTTGTGGAAAACGGCTCACTCGCGGTGTGTCGATGATATTTCACGACATCAGGCGACTACCCGTGCCAGCGGCGATCAACAGGGCTGCATTGAACTGGATGGAAAACACTTGCCGTTTCGACCTTCATTTCATCCAATGCGATGATACCAACCCGGGTGGGCTTAACCCTGCGACCTAGTAGGGGACTTCTTCCCTTCAGCTACTTGCAGCCTTACATTGACTCCGAACCATGGATCCATGGATCATTCGTGACGAAATGCAGTTCTCCAACTCAGAAAGACAACTCTCTCTGTTCTATCGTCTCCACGATGGAAAATACTCTTATGAGTTGCATTCAGCTATCTTTCCGTAACATTTCTACAATCGCTCAATGTGCACCCATTAACTGTCGACATTTGCAAAATAAGAACCAACCGCTTCTCTAAATCCCTTTTATAGAGTAACTGGTGGTAGTAATTTGCACTGGTTGGTATCTTCCGAGGTATTTCCCCCAATGTATAACCTGGGGTCCTACAATCATGGTTGCAGGCAGATACAATCTTTTCATACATGCTCTACTAATACGGGTGCAACGTATCCGTACGAAGTATAACATCAATATAGACGTGTTGTGTTCTTTTAGGGCAAGAAAATGTCACATACTTCTGCTCTGTACATTTGTTTCGCCATTCATTCCACACATAAAAAAATAAGAACCCGCCGATCCTCTAGATCCTTTATTCATAGGGTCGGTGAACAATGGATTCCGAGGTATTTCCCCCAAATTACGACGTGGTGTGAGAAAGCACCTGGTCGGCCGGCATGGTTCTCGCAGCCCCCCTAAACGTTTGAATACCCACAGGTGTCGTCGGGCTTCATTAGGTCCTGGCGTACGCCATAGGCCGCGCTCAACATAAAAAAAATCTACGCGTCCAAACCATCTAACTATCAAAATTACCCGCTCCGTCTCACAATAGTTCGCTCGAACTGTCTAGACACACGGAAACGTTTCTTTTCATCTCGCTGAGACTCTTTATGACGTTCCAATCAAAATTCGTCGCGACACGTTTCGTGGTTCGACTACGTTTGACAAATAAACGTCGCGATTCGTTAGGGAGCGAGTCTGCTGCGTTTCCTCGCCTTAATTAGCCTCAGTGGGACAGGAAGGATGTAGAATTTTGATGTTAGCGTACTATATTTATTCGGCTTCAGTGGCGGGAAATGGGTGCGTCTTACTTTTTGATAATCTTCACGGGAAGTTCAGTGAAGGCATGATGTCAATTCGTGCGTATGAAGTTTCATTGTAGTTTAATGTGGACCATCCCGCTCAACTCCCCATACAAACGGGAAAAGAAGATCACGCCCATATTTCTCGTCAGAGATTCCGGATTTGCTCAAAATAGCTTTATTTGATAGAACTAGATGTCTGATGATCGTTGGCATTGTAAAATTGTTTTTGGTTACTAAGTTACAAGGTCCGAAAGTTCGAATTTTTCGCGCGTTGTATACAATAAATGGGTCTGGAGGTGGATTACGCAATGATAAATTAAGAACATCTTAAAAAGATTAGTCATCAGACGTAGCTTATTTAATCAAGATTTATAATCTATTTTGTTTTTGTTCGATTTTTTACTACAGCGGTCGTGGTTTACTTTTAGCTTTAAGTCGTTTTGTAATTAAAATTTTCGTAAATCTTACCAAATCATACACAATGCACATTGTCTTTTTTGTGGACATGTTGCATCTTCCTCATCACGGAGCCTATCTTTTTCTTTGAAACAGAGAAGGTCCCAGAGCGCAACAGCACGATTGTGTACCGTGCCCGCGAATGAGTTAGTCCCGCCGGGTTGGGCCACCTTAAGAAATGTTTCTACGAATCATCTAAAGACATTTAGATGATTCGTTGTCTCACTGGAACGCTGTTATTTTTCGTAAAGGCAGTTTTGGACATCTTTCACGACATTTGACAGCCGTGCATGCTGAAAATATAAATTCCAGCGTTCAGTGCTTCTAAAGCTGAGATAAATAGTCGTAATAAACAGAAACTAAGACTAACGAAATGTAGTACTTTGTGACATCACTTTGACACATTTTGTATGGACGAAATGTAGTGATGCAAAGGACGTCACAAAGTACTACTTTTCGTGAGTATTCGTTTCATTTACGACTATGTACACACTTTACAACAACGTAATAAGGTCCTCGAAACATTGAATTTCAGGACACAACATGAAACTTTGAGACGACGCTTTGACTGAACACTTTCACTATTCCTGATCTTTCAAATTGTATAACTTCTATATTCAAGAAGATTTGAATACTATTTTATTCCTCTTCTTCTGCCTCTTGCTGTCCAATCTTGGACGTAGGCCTCCCCCTGACGTCGCCAAGTCGTGCGGTCTCATGTTTTTCTCGGCCCATTGTTTCTAGCTATCTGACAAATTCTGTACGTTGCATTCGAAATTGGCGGTACATATGTATATATATGTTAACGACAAGAATAAAAAGAGATGCCTTGTAGCAAACAATAAAATTCATCGTTTTGTGACTCTATCTCTCTCTCTCTGTCCACTCATACTTCAAAAACCACTTACTTACCTGATTTCTATGCAGATTAAATCTACGTATAGCAACAGCATATGGTTTGATTATAACCATACATTTATAAAGACTAAGGCTGAGATAAATAGTCGTAACAGAAACTAATGCTAACGTAAAGTAGTACTTTGTGACGTCAATTGGCATTGCTTTGAGATTTCGTCCATACAAAATGTGTCAAAGTGACGTCACAAAGTACTACTTTGTTTTTGTTACGACTATTTATCTCAGCCTAAGGCTGAGATAAATAGTCGTAACAGAAACTAAGACTAACGAAAATTAGTACTTTGTGACGTCAATTTGCATCACTTTGAGATTCCGTCCATACAAAATGTGTCAAAGTGACGTCACAAAGTACTACTTTTCGTTAGTCTGTGTTTCTGTTACGACTATTTATTTCAGCCTAAGACTAACGAAAAGTAGTACCTACTTTGTGACGTCAATTCGCATTACTTTGAGATTTCGTCCATACTAAATGCGTCAGAGTGACGTCACAAAGTACTACTTTTGGTTAGTATTAGTTTCTGTTACGACTATTTATCTCAGCCTTAGAAGCAGTTAGCAGAGGGGTTAAATATACGAGAATTCGCTAAAAACAGAGCATTTTTCGTCGGATATCGACGCGGGCGAGATCTTCTAATAAATAACAAAACACATCGAATACTACCACGTCTCGTAGGTCATTTAGAAAAAAACCATAAAAGTGGTTCTTCTACGTGTCGGGCGAACTGAATTTAGGATTTTATTGCACTCCACAAGGAGTCGCTTTGTATTGTAACAGTTTCATGAGGGAACAGTGGGCTCTTTGTCAGACTGAAAGGGTGAAACAACCCATTACATGTACAAGCAATATATAACTGTAATGTCCTTAGATTTACACCGTCGCTGTACATAATGTTTTGAAAACTTACGGTTTTCCGGTGTGCAATGCCGTGCTCCGTAACTCCGGGGCAACGAAGTGGCCCTGACGATGCTTCCGTCGTGGGAAGCGAAACATGTCGGCTAAGCACTGCATTGCACACCGGAAAACCTTAAGTTTTCAAAACATTATAGCTGTAAGTACAACTATTCGTTATTCTACGATAGTAGTGTATTTCAATAGTGAATATTTTATCATATCTATTTTAATATAAAATACATATAAACACCTTAACATGAAATACGTGCTTATTCGGCGAAATTTATTGGGTAACTACCCATTTTTGTTTTGTTTTTATGCATTAATATATAACACTGATTTTTACGACGGCTCATAGCACAGGGGCGCAGGGCCCCGCTTTTCATGACGGGGGTCATCGGTTAAATTTCCGCCCCCTTCATGTAGAGTTTAACACACAGTTTGCAACACGAATACGAGCTGTTCTATAGTTAAGTAAGTTTCCTTCACCTACTAGGTGGCAGGGTTGGTACCATCCTATTGGAACGGTCCCTGAGTTTGCAACTCTTTTTTGAGATGATCCGAGATGAAATGTACATTTTCGTTGAGAATACGGGTCACTCCATAGGTCGGAACCCATGCAAAATTGTATGTTCAGCCCACATGGGTTGATACCGTGGTTTTGGATAAATTATGGTTGAAGCGGCAAGGAAAATTGTCAGTGTTTTCAATCTTGTTCAAAAGATACTTAGTTGGTATAGGTAGTGGGGGTTTAGCCGTACATGTCATTGTCTTTTAACGATAAAATTATATTTTTCTACTTATATCTCCATTTTCCATAAAAACAAACTGTAGAACAGGGTCAATTTCTGATCTGTTTTATACAAAAGGTGCAAACTAAATAGATTATATTTTTTTCATCCCGATAATTTATTTCGATCGAAATAAAAAATACTTATTAAATAATTATGCAATCAAAAATCACTGACTAGCAATTGTATCAGTCTGGAATTTAATTAGTACCAAGGAGTTTCATTATAATCATTACAGTTGTTCGAAGGTTGAACATTTACATGGCGCTATGAGTCGATTCTTCCTAGACCTAATAATTGCATTGAATGAAGTAAGCTCAGTTTTATATTTATAAGATCGCTTATTAACAACACACCAAAGGCTCGTCACCCGATCCATTTCCACCTAAGCATCCCCCAAAAGTGAAGTGTCATGTATCGTTTACCGCCGCGACGCAAAAAACGTTTAAAACGCCGGTTAAATATTGAGTTACAGCGATCGCATCGGCGCGCGAGTCCCGAAATAGTCAACCTCGCGAAGTAACACCTGAGGATCGTAAATCCTGTAACATATTGTTTTAACGGGGACGGTGGCGGGCTTACTCTCCCTTATATACCATTAGTTGCGAACGATGCTTTCTTGGGCATCGTTCACACTGTCACATCTTAATTGTATCCGAAACTTTGAAATCATAGATAAAATGTATAATGTGAGCTCTGTATTGTGTTTTTTTATGACATGGATAGCTAATACCGGACCGACCATCATGATATTAGCATAACACACATGGGAACTAAATGCCATGCCAGAACCTCCCTTATATTGCTCGGTAACATGGGGTTGGATGGAAAACGCGGACAATTTTCATTTCCACTTCGACCATTATTACTTCAATGCGATGGTTGAAATTAACCCTACTAACTAGTAAGGAGATGGACCTACAGTTTAACGAGGAATCCGAACCACGAAGGACGAAGCCTTTAGCCGGCTCTTACGACATTCACGGGAAGAATTACAGTGGACCCAATTGTATTATTTTTACGTGCCGGAATAACTTTTTCAGTTTTTTGCCTTTTACTACGATTGCCCTCACGTTGCAATTTAAATCCAATATAAAACTAGTAAAAAACTCATGTTTGTATTATTTAATTACTACAAAATATAACAATGATTTAAGGATGTTCCGACCCATGCAATGTTTTTTTTACACAGAACGCAAAAAGGCACAAATTCGTCAAAAATATTAAATATAGCCATAGTAGTTGCAGCGAAAACATATTCACAATTTCAGGTTTAATGGTTTTGTTGTAATTGCCGATTAGAAGTTTTACACCGTTAGATGGCGCTGTTAAATAAAAATCGTATTTAAATAAATTGTAACAAAACCAATAATCCTGAAATTGTGAAATTGTTTTCGCTGCAAGTAATATGACTATATTAAACTTTTATTATTAATTCGTGGCTTGAAGTGCAATACTTTTTGCGTTATGTGTGCAAACAACTTTATATGGGTCGGAACAGCCTTAAGAAGAAAACATTTATCACTATCCAAAAACATTACCTCATTAATAAGAGACACCTCAATGCAACGAATGGCGTTCTGTTATCTCTACCTACCCATCTAGAAAAGGTGCATAATGGTACGTATGCATGTGAACTATATCTATATCTATATCTCTGTTCGACTATGCGTAGACAAGGCAAGGAATACCCTAATAATTAAGCTCCTGTTTTCTGTACGAAACTAGAAAAATAAAAAGTTTCCCGGAAGGGCGGGTCGGTCCGGCCAGTAATTCTTTCAGTGTTGCCAGTTATTAGCCGCGCGCCCCGCCAGGGGCAACTTCCGGCCGCGACGGAAGTCGGAAAGTAATTAACCACTTTATCAATCAAGCGGTGCAGCCCGAAGCTTCCTACTCTACGTTAACAATAACTATGCGCACGCTCACGTGCTTTGTACTTTTAATTTAGTGATTGGAATATAATCCTAACGTGAAATACTCCAAATTTGTCATAGTGATCATATTAGACTAGGAGGTCGCGACAAAAATGGTAACGATAACGTAAACGGCTGAAACTGGGTTCACGGGATAAAGACCAACCGTCTGATGCTAAATGTGTCCGTCTGCCTGTTCCAAGTGGTTGCGTTACGTAGATAAGGCGCCTGAAAAAGTAGTTATGGTGACAAAACATATATATGATAAGGTAAATGGATGCAAATGACGAAGCATGAAAGTATCAGTACATACTTGCTTAGCAATGCAAAAACTGAACAAATCTTTGGTTTCATTTCGTAGTTATAAGCGATTTAGGTTACAGATATAAGTTTAGGTATATTTTAGTATTTAATTAAAAAACCGACTGGTTATTTTTGTATAATTAATAAGTATCAATGTTTCCAGACAATCAGTATATTTATCAGGAGGTACATACCAACATCAATTTTATATAGCCAATCTAGATAACGCAACCACTTGGCACGGGCAGACCGACATATTTATCATCAAAGGGTTGCTCTCTAACATGAGAACCCAGATTCAGCCATTTACCTTATCATGACCAAAAATGTCGTGACCTCCCGGAATATATTTTGATCTTTATTCGAGGTACAATGACATCTATTATTCCGGGAGTTCACGACATTTGAATCTGGGTTCACAGGTTAGAGACTAACCCTCTGATCCTATATATGTCTGTCGGCCTGCGCCAAGTGGTTGCGTTAGCTAGATTGGAAACAAAATATGTGTATGTACCTGCTTATGAATATACTGATTGTCTAGACATATTGATACCTATTAATTATGCAACAATAACCAGTCAGATTAAATACTGAAATATACCTAAACATATATCTGGTTATGGTGCTGTATCTACAACAAACACAAAACAACAATCGTTGTTATTAATAGTATGTCTGCCTACAGAACCAATACGGTAAAAACAACTAAATAAGTAAATAAATAAATAAATAAGAAAATAAACTTATATCTGTAACCTAAATCACTTATAACTACTAAATGCAATCTTCAGTGTTGGTATTATTAAGCAAGTATATACTGATCATTTCAAGCTTCGTTATTTGAAAACATTTACATTATCATATATTTTTTTATAACAATAACATTTTTTTCAGGTGCCATATCTAGGTAACGCAACCACTTGGCGCAGGCAGACCAACATATTTAACTTCAGAGGGGTGGTCTTTATCACGTGAATACAGTTTCAGCCATTTACATAACCGTTACCATTTTCGTCGCGACCTCCTCTACGTAGTCTATATATTTATAAGCTTTGCAATCAGATTTTGAATATAATGAGAAACATCAGAAAACAATTCCAATATGGCAGCTTCCAACTTTTTTTCTGATTATTTTCAAAATCGGATTACAATGCTTCAGTGTAGATGTCGTTACATATGTTTCAATTCATAATATGACGGTAATATCGTATCCATTAAACACTTACAAAATATCAGTGAGCTATTTCACGTGGACCTACCATCCAGTACGTTAAAAGAGGGCCAGTTGTAATGTTATTTGCACATGGGTTCAAAACAATAAAGACAATGTTCTTGTCTTCCATTTCGTGGTCGTGCAATAGTAAAAAACCGGCCAAGTACGAGTCGGGCTCGCACACGAAGGGTTCCGTACCATCTAACAAGATTGAACACAAAAAATCACGCTTTTTGTATAGGGACCCCCTTTAATACACACTCTGTGAAAATTTCAGCTGCCTACCTATTACGGTTCATGAGATACAGCCGTGTGACAGACGGACGGACGGACGGACGGACGGACAGCGGAGGCTTAGTAATAGAGTTCCGTTTTCACCCTTTGGGTACGGAACCCTAAAAAGGGAAGGGAAATCCAAAAGCCTAGTCTAGCCATAATTTTAGGACCAAACTGTAAGCTAGGGGATAATCGACTCTTTCTATTTTCCGATAATAAAAAAGTTCGTTAATATTTGTTATTTGTGTTTTATTTATCATCCATAGAAAGCTTGCTGCACTCGGAATCATCACATTTCCACAATTAACATCGTTAATTATAATTCTACGTTCGTCAACTTGTGAAAACGAATTACCTACTAACAAGTAAATTAATAAATTAATTTCTACAGCAATGTACCATACAATGTAGCAGTAATAAACAATCTCGTTTATTACGCAATAATTTGTAAATAACCACACGTCTTCAAGCAAATTTGTATTCATTTGAAATACCACTATGACTAATTCTTATTAAATTCACCGTCTGGCGTCTATCTGTATGTCCATTTATAGCTTTACAACTACATCCTAACAGATTTTGATCCTATTTGAGTTTACGTATATATGTATTCTTCCCATTAATTATAAGCTACCTACCGTTACGCTAATTTATCTCTGGGGTAGGCAATGAGGTTAGGATGAGTAATCGAGGAAAACCCGACTTTTTCGTCGGGCTTTCACGCGGTCGGAGCTACGGGCAACAGCAATTTTAATTTACACCATTTTACATCTTCTAAATATAACAGCACACTAAAATTGCGCGTATGCAATGAAATCATTTCTTCCAATCGCAACATTTCCGAGTTTAATTATTATTGAGTAATTGAGAATGAATATTGCTTTTGACTTCATTACGACTGCAATCCCAAAGATAAATAAACACCGAGGCGTGTTCTCGGTCGCTTCGCGTTTGTTTTAGCCGAGTGTGAGAACAAAGTAAGAATTTCGCTAAATGTGTTTCGGAGGATGTCTGCTACTGCGTTGCGAGTTTTATGCATTTTTCATTACATGCAATGCATGCGATCTCTCGATTTAGGCAAAACAAACCGATCGCAACTCCGGAAAGATTTATAGGTATCTTTTTTTATTATTGCGTTCTGGTCTTAATTCCTTTCTTGATGGTTAATCGATTCCGCATCGACGGCCATAATATTAGCCCATCTCATTGCATTCCCGAAGGGATTGGGGGCTATGACAACCTTCTATGTATTTAGCTGCATTGAAGGACGGAAACATGAAAAACCCCACTTCTTATTAAAATTTCCTACTGGCCTAAAGGGAACATGGGTTCCGATCTTGGTGCTTGTAGCTTTCCTGCTGTGTCTTGAAAGTTCGCCAAGAGCAAAGATCAAGTCTTGCGAGTTGGTTATAGTTTTTTTGGGTGACATTAGCCATCCAGTAAAAAAAAATCTCAGTATACATCATATCTTGTATTTAGGATTTAATGGTTACAACTAAGAACGTCAAAAAATATCAGTACGTCTTAAAATATCTTAACTTAGGTGTTTCTTCGTAAAATTCATAAACTAATTTGGCGACGTTAGCACTGATAGCGAACTTTTCGTGTTGATTGCCTTTTCAACGTTTTTGGTTACGTCATACCGTTTTCATTTTCACAGTGACATTTTAAACAAGAATATATCTTTCTTTGTGGGTCTTTCTAAGTAAGTAAGTCTACCTAGAGCCGTTATCATGTGCGATGAATGGTTATTATCATACTGAGATCATTCAGTTAAAACTGTTGAGACGAATACAAGATCTTCGATCTCTTGTTTCTTTAGCTCTTGAAAGAAGACCCCATTACAATAAAAATACACAAAGGCCACTTAATTTTATGCCCAAAAAAAGTCACGTCCATGCTGGGAATCGTGCCCCATTTTGTGGTACATCATTCGCCGTGACCACGCTGCAACTACAGCATGGTCGGTCGGCTCGGCTTCTCTTGTTTACTGCAGAAATACTTCGCATCGAGGAGTGAATGTAGGGACCATTTTGAAGCGATGAGGGTAGGTACAGCGAACGAATTATTTGAGTCTAAGTTGCACAATTGTAGTAAAAGGTAATTTAAGCTGTTAACATGTTTTTATATTATAGAATTACATAGTCGCGATTAATATTAGGTAAAAAATAGAAAAGCAGGCCTATTCCTGGAATTCCGTAATCAGGAATTCTCAGTCAGAAAAGATTCCGGAACATAGTATTTAAATTCAATCAAGGTTTGCCGTCGAAAAAATCGCCTGAAAATTGAAAACCGCTATAAAAGCGGCTGTCTAGACTCAGGATTCCTGATTACGGAATTCCAGGAATTGCGTTTTTAATTTTGCTTGAATATCAAAATGAATAAAATCCAGTCATGCAGGATGTCTGGCTTTTCCATTGCCGCTTTCATTAACGCCGAACGGGTCGCGCGCCGCGGATCGGATGCCACTTGCTTTGCTCGCGACGCGATACAGTTACCACTGAATATACCGGACTGCTCAAACGTGGAGGTCGACTAACTACATTTTCTGTAAAATAGGTCCAGCATGCTCGCATTAACGAGTTTGTATTCGACATTTGGCATTTACATTTATACAAGATATTAATTCATGTTTGCCAGACCGTGAGCTTTGAGTAAATGCCGTATGTTAAGCGGGGATCGAAGCGTGCGTCCTCCGAGCCACGAGGCAAGAGAGCCACGGGGTGTCTGTCGTCTGTCCGACCCGCACGCATAATAAATTGGCGACGCACATGTGGATCACCGATATTGTGAAATAAAAATATTACTAAATTTTATGTTTTTTTTTTATATGCGCTTACTTTATCGTATCGGAGCTATAATCTGAAGTCACCAAAAACCTTTTTATTGAATATTTTACCTAAACCATTTTACTTTAAAAATCCTTTATATAGGATTAAAATTGGAAATCAGCGTCATCTAGTATACAAATGTGGTGATGCTTTGAATAAGATAGGGAATCAAAAGTTCGTTGCTCCTTAGTACATAAGTAAAGATCAGCATGTCATCCTGAAGGGGTGGGTTAATATGGTCCAGCATCCACAGGCATTTTTTGCAGAATTCTTTGCATGAGTAAATGTATTAGTAAGTATTCAACAATAGTTGTTTGTACCTTAAACGTACATATAATTAGTCCAAGCCAAATCGTGCACACAATGATAAATGAATGAATACGAATTCGCACCATTGTGCAAGTACCTAAATTGCTCTCTGCTTGCCTCACCGCTCGGCTCTCCGCTGCTCATCTCGGGATAGTGTAACCTCATAATATTTCGCCAAACTTTACTTTTGGTGAGCGTTTTGTGTTGAAATTTGACTTAACTGAAATTTTAACGGCCTTCGTTAAGATTTGTGGCCTGTGAATTATGACTGATTTAGTGATGTACGTATATTTATCGCCGACGGCAAAAGTGTGGAGTATCTTAACCTTTATCAATATACATATCGATTTTATGGGAAGAGATTTTATTAGTAAATGATTTAATTCGAGTTTGTACATTGACATCTACATTGTCATTTACAAATTAATGAGATAACGATAATTTCGTATCCATAATTACATACAACAAATCAAGTACATACTAAATGGGTCCTGAAAAAAAAAATATGTACGTTACGCTAAGCTTGAATTAAAATGGGAATTTAATGTGTAAAAATAGGTAAATATGGGGCCAATTTCGCGTTTAATTTCAATTTTTTTTTTGTTTGCTGTCCATCGGTGTCACATTTTAATTTTATAGTTATTATAGCATAACAATTAAGTTGATGTTCGAAAAAGTTGTATACCCCATCACTAGTGGCCAAAAATGTCAACCGTCGACACAAAGGCACAAGGGCAGGCTCGACGGTGCGTGGAACACTTGGCGGCCAGATGTGGGGCGGCCGTGGGTCAAAAAAGGGCCAAAATCAACTTGTCTCATAAAAACACCCGTGAGATTTCTCAATATGTGCGGACTTGTGACTTGGTTTTGTGAAAGAATACCTGACTAGGGTATGTAAAAAGGCTATCAAAGTCATCATTAATATTATCTTTGGATTAATTAATAATTAAACCATGTATTATATAATGTATTTTTTTCCATCCATAATGCCGCTTCCCCAAAAGGGGTAGGCAGAGATGCAATCGGTACGATCACAGCATCCTTCTGTCGCCATATAGACATTCATCTCTTCATGCATGCTTTACGATTACGGGTACTACGTCAGATACGTAGCACCCGAAGTATAAACTACACCTACTGCGTATAGTGTACACCTACTGCGACATATAAAAAAAAATAGAAGTGCATTTATTTTTTAATATTTATTTCCGTCCTGTCGTTAACTGTAGGTCGGTTACTAGGTGGTAGGGTACCACACCTACTGCCATTTTATTGTATTGTATTGTATTGTTTATTCATCATCCATAGACAGTACACTGCACTCGGATTTGTCATATTTTAGCATTGGCCAGTTCAGCAAAACAAAACACAGCGAAGAAGAACTGGAAAGAAACTCCGCTGTTTTGTTTTTCAACGTCCACTTAGTCTAAGTTTACAAAAGTGTTTGTCAATTATTTTAACAAAAACATAGGTACAACACTAAATTCACATGAATACACAAAAATTTACAATCCATGCCGTATGCAACAGTTCATGACAAATATCATTTTATTTGCAAAGACAATCCCCTCCAACTAATATGTTGCCAATTGGAGCAGGCCAGTCCCCACAAACAGCACCCGTTCACGAGCATCACGCCGGGCACAGCCATTACCTCTTTCAACCATATTTTAGGGAAAGAGATAACCTGAGCCAAGCGTCACCGTAAGCAAGGACCTTTAAGCGATGCACTGCTCCAGTGGCAACACAACACTGTGAAACACTTGCACATTAGGTTTTAATACTATGAGTTTTGTCATAAACTACTACTGTCAGCTGATCACATAGTTACAGATCCCTTTAAATGCTACCACCTACAGACAATTAAGAGTATAATGGTTTGAGAGCATCCCTATCAATAAAGTAATAATAGATTCCTATATGAGATTTTGACCAATACCGAGAAACTAATAATGCTTAACTAAAATAAAATAAAATTCGGGTGTATAGAGCCCTCGTCATTATTGATACGAAATTAGGCTAACACAACATATGAGAACTAGTTGCCATTGAAAGACCTTCCATACATTGCATAGGTCAAGGGACAATGAACTCTCTCTCTCATTATTCTATTAGTGAGAAAAATGGTGCCAATTCCAAGCGCCAAATATAATATACCAAACGCAGCCTCCTGCTCCCAACGAATATCCAGACCAAAAACGTTTTTCTGATTATGTTTAAAATTTAGTTTAGATGTCGTTGAACCTCGGCAATTGTCGTATCCATTAACAAAAAAAAAAACAAGATCTATTTTACATATTTAGGCAAAATGTATCAATTAAACCAACAAACAAAACCAGCTACATATGGGAAGGTGTCGTGCATGAAAATATGTTAGTCCGCTGCATACCAACCGAAAGATATAACCACGCAAAAACGTATAACTCAATCGTAACCCAGGCGATTGCTTCAATATTTGCATGTATAATGTCGCCATAATTATTGTCGCCTACGTAGCTCCATTGTCGAAGCCTATAGTCAATTCGCCGTTAGGTTTTACGGTTTGGCGCTTTCGTCCGTCTGGGGCTGCAGTGGAAATATGATTTTTTAACAGGAAATTAATGTCTTACGTCGCGTTATGACCGTTTTCCTAAAGAAACCCAGCGATTTCGGACATAATGGGTGGAGAGAACCTTACTGTATCATTTTAAATTTCCGCTTTGAACATCGTTCATTACTCTCGAATACTCAACATTTTGTAACGAGCCATTCGATTTATTTTTGCATGTACATAGGTATCGATGGAGTAGTAAAAATGAAAAATATATGGTTTCAACTCTCTGCCTTTCGTTCAGTCAATGTCTGAGTTTTGGGCGCCGAAATTCGCCTTACCCATAGGACGAAGTAAGTTCGATTTTAGCAGAGTTTTTGAAGGGCGCCTTATTGCGCCTTGCAGCAAAGTGCGAAAGCACAGTAAAATCTAGCATGCGTGAAAATATATAATAAAGCCCAAGAGTTTATATGTTTTTTGGGATTCGTCACTAAAATTGACATGAACATGTCACTTTCCCGCCAGGAATACTACCACAAAAGTCTAAAACAAATATGGCCTCCATAGATTTATCTATGGTTGCCATTCCATTCCCATTGCCACGCGAGTATTCCTTTTTATTTTTTTATTTTTTTTATTAAGGAATACAAACAGTCTTTAAACTAGAACTAATAACAAAAAAATGAATATAGCTTAAACCAGCAAAGTTTCCATTAGCATAGTAATACTAAATACATAGGCAAAGAAGGAGAAAAATTAAAATGCTTGAATAGCATATATTTAACAAATAAATAAAAGAAGCAGTATCTCTACAAAATAATTTACAAACTTCAAATACTAAAATACAAAAAAATATCATAAGATATTGAACGAAAGAAAAACGAAATAATGTCACATAAACGTTCTTAAGGATGTTCCGACCCATACAATGTTTTTCTTACACAGAACGCAAAAAGTATTGCACTCTAAGGCACGAATTCGTCAAAAATATTAAATATAGCCATAGTAGTTGCAGCGAAAACATATTCACGCTTTCAGGTTTAATGGTTTCGTTGTAATTGCCGATTAGAAGTTTTACACCGTTAGATGGCGCTGTTAAATAAATATCGTATTTAAATAAATTGTAACAAAACCAATAATCCTGAAATTGTGAAATTGTTTTCGCTGCAAGTAATATGACTATATTAAACTTTTATTATTCATTCGTGGCTTAAAGTGCAACACTTTTTGCGTTATGTGTGCAAACAACTTTATATGGGTCGGAACAGCCTTAAGAAATAATCGAAAAGAAAAGATGCAACACTAAGAAAATTTTATCTTTTTAGTAGATTCAAAAAAGAAATCAAAATCTTGAAATTGTGCGTCATACTTAGCACAACTACGCCGTATGAAAGAATTTTTCATGTAATTAGTTTTGCTGACTGGTAAATTAATTAAATTATCAGATCGTGTGGAGAGGGCTTGACATCTGAAGGGTATCTTGCTCAAAATATAGGGGCTATATCAACATGGTCCATTCTCGTGTAATCCCCTCGCTTCATCTCGTGAGCCTCCCGATTCCCCGTGAACCGCTATCCATGCCAGGACGGTGCCTCGAGTATGAGAAGTGAAGTGTGAATGTTTTACAAAATTGCATTCGAGAGAAACGAAGCGAAAGAGGCTAATGCTTTCCGGACATTTAATCAACGCGAGAGTGTTTCGTCTTCGCGAAACGTAATTTATTCCACATTTCCCGAGCCGCGCCCGTGGGCGTCGGCACGTTGTTTTTTTTAGCTCGTCCGCTTCGTGCATTCGAGAGAAATTTTAATAACACTTGCAATCAATGACATCGGGGGCTCCTCGATAAGGAAGAGTGTTCGTTTTTAGGGTTCCGTACCCAAAGGGTGCCAACGGAACCCTATTACTAAGCCTCCGCTGTCCGTCCGTCCGTCCGTCCGTCCGTCCGTCCGTCCGTCCGTCCGTCTGTATCTCGTGTACCGTAATGGGTAGACAGCTGAAATGTTCACAGATTGTGTATTTATTTTGCCGCTATAACAAAAAAATAATTAAAATTAAAACTTGTGATCTTTTTGTATTAAATCTTTTACGATGGTACGGAACCCTTCGTGTGCGAGTCCGACTCGCACTTGGCCGGTTTTTAATAGATTTCCCGAGCAATTGTTACAAACGGGGCTGTACTCATTATTGTGATGAATTTTTTGTATGCATGATATAATAATGGAAGATATTTGCTATTGTGCATTATCGGAGGAACCAGGAGCTACGCTTTCCCATTATTTGCTTATGTTCAAACAGACCAAGAGTAACATTTAACAGTGTTAGTGATGCCTTTCAAACTTTAACTTTATTAGTATGGTACTGGACATGGATGGCCGACACCATACCTACTGCCGTGATGTTAGGATAACACTTGGGAACTATGTGCCATGCCAGGGTCGTCGTTATATTGCTCGGAGACTATGAACTGGTTGCAAAGACACGAACCATTTCCATAGCCGCTTCGACCATATTTCATTTAACGCGATTGTGCTATTTTATAACCCTACTACTAATTAAATAAGGCATATTAGTTCAAAGTTGAATTCGAAACACGGTCGAAAATGGTCTGTCATCCAAATACCGACCGCGCCCAGAGATGCTTCCCCTGGATTATTGAACGGCAAAACACCGCGTCACTGGGATCCCGAGGCAGAGATCGAATGCCCAAACTGTAAATTCATTGAATATAGACTGCGAGTCGTATTAAAAACCCGATTCTATTTAAATTTTGCTGTATCAAAGAATCGTATAATAATTTAATTAAAAAAACACAGTGTCAACTATCAAGGGCGTGATAACACCCGATTGCATTCATTTCCATAAAGGCGTAAGTAAAACCACATTTTACTATTTTTAAAAATAACCACTACTTATTCTAGATTTTCAAAAAGATGAAAGATGCAACGATAATCTAGCTATATTTGAAATATATAACGGTAAATATTAGATCATCATATTTTGTATTCAAACTTTTCTTATGAAAATGTGTGAATATTTGTCTTATTTGAGAACACAAAGCACCAGCGTCTTACAGTTTTATCACTCAATTATATCTGGACCATCAAAATCAAAAATCAAAAATCAAAAATCAAAATCAAATAATTTATTGCATATTTGCAGAGGTGTTACAGAACCCAAATGAGGTAAATAAAAGCGAGTGCCATCTACAAATTGCCTGGGTAGGCGTACAATAGCACGTGGCTCTCAATAAGAGGGCAGTGCAATCACTATATTTGTATGTAAATTTAAATAAATTTATTCTAGATTCTATATCAATCTACATCAATCTACATATTTACTTTATGGATTATCGAAATTCTTCGTGGTTGTTTTTAATCATAATTAAATGTTGTTTAACTTACGTCCTTATCGAACTGAATGCAATCGGCTCTAATCACGCCCCTTAAGGTACGTTAAGGGGAATGAATACCTAAACATGAACGTTTTTCTGAATTCGATTACAGTAAAGCCTTTGGTTGTTAAACATTGAAAAAGCTTAAAGAAAAAGCTGAAAAAGAGCTTATAGAACGTACTTTTGCGAAGGTACACATCCCTATTTTGTCCAAAACACTTGCATAATCATCGAAATAAAACATATTTCTAAAAGGACCTTTTTTACCTTTCAAAGCTTTTTTTCTGTTATCTTGTTAGAATGAAATAAAAACAATCTTATACCTTTCAGCCATAACGAGGTTTACATCCCCCGTGCTGTTAAAAAATCTTATTTTTTTGATAAAAATCAGACTAGTCGTATCTTGCCGATTGGGAACGGAGCGCGCAAAACGTGCGTACCCTCCCGCTGACATGATGGCCCTGGCTAGATTCCGTCGCGCGTATTCTTGACTTTACGCTACGGTATATAGGCGCCTTAAGATATCACTGTAACATATTTGTCTATCATTGTTCCAGACAATGCGCACAGAGGCAGCACGGTGGAGTTCTTCAAAAGCGAGCGGTTGCGGCTCAAATGCGAGGTTAAGTTGCCGTCACAGCTGACCTGGACGAAGGATGGGCAGCCCATTGGTAACTTCACCGCCAAGGCCACGCTCAAGGCGTAAGTAATACCTGCTTAATATTTTCTGATAATGGTGTGACTCATGAGGATCGGAACAGAAAAACAATCAACTAGCGCTAATGCGAGTGGATTCAGAGAATCTAGCCTTTTGTTTTCTCAAATGATACAATAATTTCTATTCATAAACATTATATGTATTTATGTTATGCAATTATAAAATTGGTTGTATTTTTTTTTAATCTCTGTATTTATTCTATTAATTGATAAAATAATTTGGGAGAATATGCTGTGATCAGTCGGTCACGAAAGCATAAAAAATCAAAATCAACGTCAATGTATGATAAACCACGTCACTTTGCATGGACAATTTTTAAGGAACTCCATGATGTTCACTAAAAGTGACGTGTTTGAACAATGATTATATTGATATAAAATACATTTAAAACTGTAGGTAGGGACTAGATATTATGGTTAAGCCCGCCTGTGTTTGATACCATTGTTTCGGATGGAAATATTGTCCGTGTTTTTTCATACAATTACATGGAACCGTGCCCATAAAGGGACGGGCATTGCACCTTATTCCTTCGGGATTGAATCCTGACAGTAAATATGTGTGGTAATAACCTTTGCCTCTTATAAATAGCATTTTTGTTGCTTCTTTCTTGTTGGTCTTTGTCACGACTTAGTTCGAGTGGCTCTAAGTTACTATTTTAAGGAGATTGGTGATTATTGTGCTGTGACATGGCCGACGATGGCCTACATATATGTTGTGTACCCTTCGCTTCAACTTAACTTCATAGTTGCGGCAATCCTTGAAGTGTGCCCAAATGCGATGAGGGAAAAACGTGCGGCCATGTTCTCTCTTAACAAAGGCGAAAACCCTTGCGCGATCGGCAGATAAATCTAAAAGACAATTTGGATTTTATTGTATTCGTTCTAACGTTTCATTCCAGGTTGAAATTTTTGAGACTCGCAAGACCTGAGGACGCAGGAACCTATACTTGCTCGATCTTCGACGCGAAAAAGAAGAATGTCACAGAATCCAGGAACATCACTCTCGAGTACGTCGATGGAAAGCGAGGCGAACGCAAGCAAGATATTCTGGAAGGTACTCGGCTATTTTCGGACAATATTATTGGGGATTTGTTCCATGCAGCACAGTTGGGTAAACATTTTGCTCTGGATTCTTGCGGATTGGAATTTTGCATTGGATTAGGTCGATGGTCTTGATATTTGTGTTGTGTATATCTTGTGTTGGCTTTTTTTTTATTTGTCTTCATCTTATATCTTAGAGTAAAGTGTTTTGGAAACATATTTTCAATCTTAAAGCGTTTTATGAACAGTCTATTTGAATGCTTGAAAAAGATACTTGAAGTAACCTTACGTAAATTATGATTTAGATGATCCTGAAAACTTGATCGCTTAAAGTAACGAGCCAGGTTGGATTAAAAATTAATTAATAGCAAATGCATGGTATCCGTGATAAACCAGGGTTTATGAATTCGCTAATTTTACCACGTTACCTCACTGCGAACAAAGTACTAACAGTTTATGGAAAAATTTTAATCCTATTTGTATTTTCAGAATATCAGTCAGATATGGATGTAACTAAAAGAGATTTGCCAGAAAGTCGCTCACTGCATGGCAGAGACGTTGAAACACACATTCTGGACAGCGATCAGATCCTGGATGAGCAAAACAGGACTGAAGATGATATCACGATCAGTGACGATACACAACCGACTAAAGACACTCTAAATGGGACTAACAAGACTGAAAAGGACAGCGATCATGATAAGTCTAGAGCACCTGCCGGCTTTTTGGATACCAGTAAGAGTCTTTTCATGCCGAGATTTCGAAATACTGAGAAGATGTTCAAATTGGAAGTGAAACCTGCTGGGAACATGGTACGATTTAGATGCGCTGCCGAAGGTTAGTATTTGATTGCCTATAATGATATGCCTAAGTATATTACTATGTCTATAAATATATTTGTAATAATGACTATCATAATATATCAATGTATTAGTAATCTTAAATTTGTAATCTGTGTAATCTATAAACTTTTCTGTCGGCTCTTTTTCGCAAGACTTTTAGAATCGGCGGATGTATGATAATCCTACCTATTGGATAAGAAGTGAAATTAAAAAAATAAGCTTACAGATTTTAAATATGTATAATCTCATCACTCAAATTCAAACTCATTTTAGAACGAATATTTTTTAATTCACCTCGTCCCGTCGGTTGGTTTCACTAATTAATCATTTATTATGCCTTTTTCTTATTCAATAAAGTTATATACCATTTATCTTAAAAATTCGCTCGTATTGCTGAAAACCATGAAAGTTATTTTAGAATTCCGACAAGAAAAGTTTGAAGATTAAGATGCGCAGAAGATGACTTAAGGTGGCCCATCCCGCTCATCTCCCCATACAAAAGGGGAAAGAAGATCATGCCCATATTTCTTGTCAGAGATCATAAATTTTGCTCAAAATAGCTTCATTTGATCGAACTAGATGTCTGATGACCATTGGCATTGTGAAATTGTGTTTGGTTTCTAAGTTATAAGGTCCGAAAGATCGAATTTTTCGCGCGTTTTATACAATGACTTTGGAGGTGGAATACGCAATGATAAAGTAAGAACATCGTAAAAAGATTAGTCATCAGACATAACTTATTTAATGAAGATTTATGATCTATTTGGTTTTTGTTAGATTTTTGACTACAGCGGTCGTGGTTTACTTTTAGCTATAAGTCGTTTTGAAATTAAAATTTTCGTAAATCTTACCAAATCATACACTATGCACATTGTCTTTTTTGTGGACATGTTGCATCTTCTTCATCACGGAGCCTGTCTTATTATTTGAAACAGAGAAGGTCCCAGAGCGCAACAGCACGGTTTTGTACCGTGCCCGCGAATGAGTTAGGCCCGCCAGGTTGGGCCGCCTTAAATACGCTATAGCGTGTATACAATATTTGCTTAGGTTCCCGGCTCCGATCCGATCGTGATGATTTAGTTTTTTATCATTTACCCGAACGGAGCTCAGTAAAACTCGGCGTGTGTATACCAGTTTGTCAAAGTTTCATTGGAACCGGATTAATGGTTTACAAATGCATTCAAGATAAATATTTTCTCCGTACAAATTTCGCAACCCACGTTTTCCTCTTTAAGAATAAAAACAATTTTCCTCAGCTCAACCTGGTCTACAGAAAACGTTAAAAGTTTTGAACGAAAAACCCTGAAACTACGGACTGTTTCCCTTTATTTTGACGATTTATTACAAACGATTATATTTAAACGATTTATAAAGATTATTTACCATATACATAGTATTATCCATAAACGTATCATAATGAACAACATCATAAAAAAAAACGGAGCGAAAACAGGTTCAGACATTGACTAAACAGCACTCCAAATAATGTTTTCTTGACAAGAGTACTATTGAGAAGATCATCATCAACCAGGTGAGACTACGTATCGCCTCCCACGCAAATCCCCTTGAACCTCACCAGAAATAGTCAGCGGCGGTTTCCACACGATAAAATACGTGTTGTTATTGCAGGAAATCCTACGCCAAACATAACGTGGTACAAGGATGGCGTCACACCACCGGTTCGCCAGTTCGGAAGCATTCAGCCCGTAAAATGGACGATCACGCTGCAAGATTTAATAACTGAGGATGCTGGAGAATATATGTGCGATGTATGCAACGATCTGGGCTGCATAAACTATACGTATACACTGCACGTTCAAGGTATGTCCGCAATTTCTTCCTGTATCATGTCTTATGATTACGGCAAGAAAATACGCGCAGGGCTAAGCATCGTGAAGGGTGGGTGGAGTGTTCACAAAATCCATACTCTGCCCACAAAATAAATTTAGTATGTTAAACAGTAGCTGTTAAATGCAGTAGATTGATGACATTTAATTATTTGAGTGACCAACGAATTGAATGCCCGATATCTCACCAACTGAGCTTTCCAGTTAAATACCCAATTCGTTCACTCACACCTGATTTTATACCAGTTATTACCTGAGTTGGTTTTCTAGCGTTGTGCCTTTAACTACTCAGCGCGAACAACCTCGGTAATATTTTCAATGCCAGCTTTAAACCCGATTTTCAGCGCTGAGCCTTTCAATGGAAAAAAGAAATAATTGACGCACAGAAGACAGTGTATCAGTATATCAATTTGCACTGAATTATGTCATCAATCAAAATTTTTTTCTTCCATTATTAAAATTATTTTATTATAAACCTTACTGCGGAAGTCTCCACAATCGGAAAACTGGTATTAGCCCGGATTTTACTGTAAATGTTGTTACGTTTCTTCTTTTAATTACTTTTTGCGTTTGGATGTAATTATTATTGGCAATAAACAATGTTGTGTTTGTTATCATTAGAGAGATATCCTTCGAAACCATACATCAAGGAGGGCCATCCCGGAAATCACACTGTGTTGGTCAATGACACTGTGGTGTTGGATTGTCCCCCGATTTCGGACTTAGAGCCTTTAGTTTATTGGATAAGCATTACAAACGATTCGAGCATCGACACTGTGGAAGCCAATGACGAAACAATACCACCTGGACAAATAATAAAGGTTTTTTTATTTGAATTCATGGGTACATTGTGGTGGAGGATCATTGATTGTCCTTTGGTGAATTCTTCTTATAACAAAACTTATTTAAAATTCTTCAAAGGGTGTTGGTTCTTACAAATTGGTGAAGGCAAATTGCTAATATGTAACATTGTTTTAGAAATGTCTAAAATTACATTGTGGTCATGTTTAAGTTTTCCAGTTTAGCTAAATAAAAACGTAAATTGAATGTGTTAGGTACTTAAAATATTGAACTATATCATCTAATTCGCTTCGTCATTCATTAACTGTTTTAGTGATATAATCTGTTATTTTGATTTTTTTTTCTTATATTATCTCTTGTATGTAAGTAAATCGTTCCCTCTAGAGTAAGTATACTATTGAGCTCATTAGAAATAATTTATCTCATGTTTAATTCTTAAGATAAATGTTGTACTGAATACTCGCTTTCAATGTCATTCATAGAATTTTAATATTTAAGAACTGTATTCCTTTTTATAGAACGACTCTTCTCCAAACCTGTACTGACAGCGCCCCCAATGAATCTAACAAAAGTCGTCGGAGAAAATGCAACTTTCAAGTGCGAATTTCTGTCTGACTTGTTCCATCTTATCCAATGGGTATATCTGCCGTCAAATCCTGGATATTATGAAGACGATTTTACGAAACATTACATTACTCTGGTGAGGGTCTGTGTAGGCTTGACGTTAGTTTTAACGCATGTTCTTATTGAAGCATGTTTTGTGATGATGTTTTGTGTCAATTTTATGAGCATGCTCCATTTCAATTGTACCAAGAACTGCAAGGAACATTTTGTTTTATTCTTTGAAAATACTTATTCTTCCATAATTTCAGTATGTATTTGTATTTACAAATATGGATGTCGTTAAATCTGGTAATGTTTTAGTCGAATTGAATCTTTTGTGAATATGTGCATGTTTCGGTCATTTGGGGGTCTTTTACGTATACCACATATAACGGATATTTTACGGGACTCCCCGATTCTTTATTCTTATGCATGATCATTATTTGTTTTTTTTTATTGTACTTTTACTATAACAAGACTGTATTGTTAAATGACGCTCAAGGAATTGATGTGTATTATCACGATGATTTTAGGAATCAGACGGTATCGTGTGAAAAAAATTAAGATGATCTCACATTTGCTAGTTCTGATTGTATTGTGACATTTCCAGAGCGACAATTCTAGCGACAAGCCTGAGACCCTCACACTTTACAACGTCACTAAGGAACAAGAGGGATGGTATATTTGTGTTGCAGTCAACACTCTGGGAAACACATCAGCGAAGGGATACTTAACTGTGCTGGATTGTAAGTAATATTCTAAGAATTTTCGATGTAAATATATTCACATGTAGACAAATTGATGTTATCCAATTATTAAAACGAAAACTGGGATTTTACCGGTCTTATGTTCTGGGCATAGATAGGAAGTACCACACGTAATTTCGTTATATTAGCCCAATCCACAGCATTTACAACGGAATTAAAAGCCATG
This sequence comes from Incurvaria masculella, assembly GCA_946894095.1. Classification (NCBI taxonomy): domain Eukaryota; kingdom Metazoa; phylum Arthropoda; class Insecta; order Lepidoptera; family Incurvariidae; genus Incurvaria; species Incurvaria masculella. The sequence goes on from OX335641.1 coordinate 1,068,057, forward strand.
CCATGCCAGTGTTTTCCCTTTTTTAACACGCCTACGTTAAACTAGGACAGACTTCAATGCGATTGTAACAGAACCTGGCAAGCTTAAACCTACCAGGTAGCAGGGAAGGAGACCTTCACTTTTGCATGGATTCTAAACCTTGGGGCTGACGTGACAAAATGGATTTATCCAATTCAAAAAGAGATTGAAAGTGCATGCAGCACTAGGCGGGGTTGAACCCATCGACTCTCAAATGAGAGTGGCCCTGAGCTATCCAAAATCCAGTTTTTAACCATGACAACGTCGATTAGTTAATTTGGTTGGCTGCACACTAAAATAAAATCACGTACGTCTGCTGGTCTGGTTTTTAAAAAATCACAGGTTCGATGCCCTGGATAAGAAAAAAACGCACACAGTTTTCTTTCTTATCCGAGATTAAAATATGCTTTTCATTAAAAATGTAGGTCGCACTTTGTGGTTCGGAGCCCAATTAAAGTACTAATTTGTTAGTGTGCAAGCTACTCACGTGGTACGATCACATTAAATAAAATCATTTATCGTAAAAGCAAATTCTCACACGATTTTACATATTGCAGCATTTCCGATTATAAAAAAGGACGACCCACCTCACTCAATGGTGGTCAACGTTTTGACCGCCATCCTCGGAGCGATGTTCTTCGTGGCAGCAATCGTCGTACTCATGATCTTCAAGAAGCTGAAACGGGAGAAGATAAAGAAGCAGCTGGCTTTGGAGACGGCACGAGCAGTTATCGTCACGCACTGGACGAAGAAAGTCACCGTTGAAAAACAGAAGCAGGCGTTAGCGAATGCGCTCAATGCGACAAGCGGTGAACCTCTAGTAAGTAATGAAGTATTTTATTTGGATTGGATAACAATATAAATTGTGTTTTTTAAATCTGTTAAGATGAGATGTAGTGTAAAGAAGGATGTTCTCAATTCGACTGTATTTAGTTTTATGTTTTACCTCAGAACTTTTGACTGGGAGAACCGATTGATTATTGTTTTTTTATTCGAAAGCTGGTGCTTTCCGTGTGGTCACATTTTTAATTTGTTTCAGTTCTGACAATGGTATCTATGAGAAAACCATATCAGTCTTAAATTTTTTTTATTAGAAAGGATGTACTTCAAAGGTTAGGTTCTGATTATGGAATCCATGCCAAAGTAACGAATCTCTTCAATTCTTAGGAGTAAATTTTCAGTAATCGGTTAGGTCTCCCCATATTCAGACAAACTAGTTCGTGTACTTCAGATTCACTGAAAAAATTAAACAAAAAAATTTACAAAAAAAATCGACTTCAAAAAAAAGTATTACAAATTTTATTCGTCAGAATGATGTATATGAGTGATCCAAACTATTTTTACGCTTTTTTAGCTTCTATTTATAGTAGCGCGTATACAAAATTCTAAATCAGAACTCGATAGATATGAGGCTAATGTAAATCGTATTACTTCCAGCTAATGCCCGTGGTGAAGATAGAGAAACAGAAGCTGGCCCAAGTGCAGAGTAACACCGGGGACTCACTCCTCATCTCCGAGTACGAGCTGCCCGTGGACGTGGACTGGGAGGTGCCGCGGGAGACGCTCTCCCTGGGCAAGATCCTGGGGGAGGGGGAGTTCGGGAAGGTTGTGAAAGCGGACTGTGCGGGGCTGCTGAAGCCTGGAGTGCACGCAGTCGTCGCTGTGAAGATGTTAAAAGGTAGGTTAATATGACCCAACATCGGATGTCAATTGTTAGAAAATTATCACTTAGGTATTTCTATTAGCGGAAATCCTCACTATAATATATATTATACCCGCAAAATAATTTTTTTTGTGCACGATTTCCACACTTAAAAGAAAGTTGTGCAACTGTCTACTGTTTTGGCACAGTTAAAATTCAGTCATGAATGTAAAGTATTTCTCATTAGTATTAATGTATTACGGTAAGTATATATTAATCAGCCAAACCAGTTATTTTAAACCGCTTTCTGAAAATAACACGTGTGACGGAACAGATGATTTACTTAACTGATTGAATATTACGGCTGACTACAAATTAGGTGTGCAAATGCCTAGTTTCAAGAGATACAGGAATTTTAACAGAAAACCGTTATTGCACACAGTTAGAAAAACAATTCAAAGACACAGTCATATTTAATGTTTAAGACTAACTGGTTCACGCAGTAAGAGTAACCGATTTACTTAGTTGGCTCTATTTTAACGTTCGAAGACGGTTGTTATTATTGGAATTATAGTTAGATTCACTGTTTTTTTTTTATTGCAAGATTTTCCAGACTTTCTAACTTCACAACTGTCTCGATTACAGAAGGGCACACGGATGCCGAGATGATGGCGCTAGTCTCCGAGATGGAGATGATGAAGATGATCGGCAAGCACATCAACATCATCAACCTGCTGGGTTGCTGCACGCAGGACGGGCCTCTCTACGTCATCGTCGAGTACGCGCTGCACGGCAACCTTCGGGAGTTCCTCAGGGGGCATCGTCCGGGTAATAGGTACGATCTCATCTTTAGTTTCGCTTAATCACTCATATTCCACATTTATATACCAGTATACCCGTCATGGGATCCCTTATATCTTCACTGTTAGCATTATACAGATTCAAATACAGAAAATTATTCTTAATTAGCCATCTATATATTGAATGCATCGTAAATATTATTAAGTATATCTTGTTACAGGAAATCTGACAAAATTGAACATCGAGTATGTAAAAAATAATATCTATGATTTTTTTATTCACTCAACAATTTTCTAGAGAAACCAAAAATATATTTCAATCATTTTAGTGATTTTCATGATCAATCATATTACGGAAACTGGTCCGATTTTTTATTTAATTTAACATAATTTACGTAGGGCTATCATTTCATTAGCAAAATATTATTTTAGGGCAATAATAATATCCATTGATTATTACGAAATATTATCATCATTATTGGCGACAGCTATAAAAATATTTTCACCTGTAGTTCTTCGAGTGACCATAGAAATTCGTACATTGTGGACATACATTATTTTGAATTGCAGATACGAATCCACAGCTGACGATTATAAGGACAAGAAAGCTCTGACACAAAAGGATTTAGTGTCTTTCTCGTACCAAGTCGCAAGAGGGATGGAGTATTTAGCATCGAGAAGAGTAAGTGTAAATTCCAATTATTATTCTTTATTTGTCTCTTCTTTTGTTTTACTAATTATTGTGTCTTAATCTTATTATCTAATAAAATCTAATAAACATGGTTATATGTGAACACATCGATAATCCAGTTACTGCATATTGCCATTTTGGAAAATTGTTTTCGTTTCTTGTATACAACACACAAAAAGTAACGGCCTTTGAGGAACTTATTCCTACCTATTTTATTTTAATAATAATGACCCTATCGAATGGTGTAAAATGTCTAAGGGCTATAAAATTAAATAAAAACTAATAAACCTGAAAGTCCGATTTTTTTTTATCGGGAACATCTATTACTTATTACGTAGAACTATGTATGGGTTGAATAGGTTCGGAACCTCGTGTACACGGTAATGTTTGCATAGCTTACAATGTCTTTATATTTAAAGTGAATGCTATTGACCTTAGCCAAGTAATAACAGCTTGCATGTCCAACTTGCAGTGTATTCACCGATTATAGCCTAGAATAACCGTTTTCGTGTCCAACTTGCAGTGTATTCACCGATTATAGCCGAGAAATAACCGTTTTCGTGTCCAACTTGCAGTGTATTCACCGATAATAGCCGAGAAATAACCGTTTTCGTGTCCAACTTGCAGTGTATTCACCGAGACCTGGCCGCCCGCAACGTCCTCGTCTCGGACGACTTCGTACTGAAGATCGCTGACTTCGGGCTGGCCAAGGACGTCCAGTCCAACGACTACTACCGCAAGAAGACCGAGGGTCGCCTGCCCGTGCGGTGGATGGCCCCGGAGTCCCTCTACCACAAGGTCTTCACGACGCAGACGGATGTGTGAGTACTCATTACCACCGACATCTAGAATGCATGCTCTTCTGCTGGGGTTCTGACGCCAAATATCTTTATTATCTAAATAAGATTGTTTTAATGACAGGACGTTGAGAGGGTTTAATAGCCCTTATGCGGGTGTCGTAACGGCCAGTCCATTAATTTCGCCAGCGTAATCCTCGTGTTTTTAAAAATACTCAAAGGAGACATGGGGCCGGTTCTGATAAAAACTTTTAAGGTCGGCCCGTAAGCATCAGAAAATTTCGCCTCCCATACAAACGTAGTTTACTAATTATTTGAAAACCGCTGTTCCAACTTACTTGATATTTGGTATCTAATATTAGGATACAAATATCTGTGTCTGCATGCCTTTGTTTTTTCGGTAAATGTGTTCTGGGTCAAACCACAGAGAAAACAAAATTCGTGTGAAGATTTTCTTTTTGCATTCATTTCATTCGGTTTGGATTTTTCAAAAAAACAAAAGCATGCAGACACAGATATTTGTTACCTGATATTAGATAATAATATATCAATTTTTTTGGAATAGCGGTTTCCAAATGATTAGTAAACTACGTTTGTATGGGGAGCATAGCTTACGGGCCGTTCTTAATGAATTATTACTATTTTTTACCTTATTTTATATATCTTATTTTTCTAGCCAGGAAGCGAATTAATTCATTTTAAAAGGTACAATTGTAGATCTTACTGAGCACAAAGGATATGCGAAGGTTACTTCTCACTGTGAATAATTTTCTTATTTGACTTATTAGATATTGTCTAATATATCAATTGTTTATACGTTACAGTTTTCGTCTTCCCGATCATTTTTGTAATGGCTTAATTAAAATACATGCACATAAAATTTATTTTATTTATTTAATATTGTTTTGGTAGTCAAACTACACAAAAAAGTTACACAAACTACAAGTTTCGTCTAAAACTGATTTATCAGCGGACTCGATGAACTCAATAAAGAAGAATCGGCAAAGAAACTTAACGAGTTTTCAGTCATGGGGAGGATGCTTTTTTTTAAGTTGTGCAACAAAACGTTGTCTACCTGTTTTACTCGCAATTTGCCAAAGAATACGAGGTTCACGTTTGGCCCATACCTCCAAAACTCTGTATAAAACTTTTATCCACAGGCTCAGGAGAAACACACATTTTGCTGGTTAAATGTTTTGCCCCAAACAAATTCCCATTGACCATATGGGCTATATCTGAGCCGATGTGTGCGCGTTGCAGCTGGTCGTTCGGTGTTCTCCTGTGGGAGATCATGACCCTGGGAGGCACTCCGTACCCCACCGTCCCGGGTCAGTACATGTACCAGCACCTCAGCGCTGGACACCGCATGGAGAAACCGCCGTGCTGCTCGCTTGAAGTGTGAGTCCTTGTGATCTAACTTGTTATTTTTCTCTTGTGTTATGGGTGCACACGAGGCCATTGTTTGAGAGGATCGTAGCTCAGCGCACAGGGCCTCGCCTCTCACTCGAAAGGTAATGGGTTCAATCCCGTTTCGTACATGTACTCATTTCTCTCTCTTTCTGAGTTGGATTAGACAATTTCGTTACGAATGCTCTTGATGGTTTGGAATCAATGTAAAACTGTAGGTCCCCTAGTAAGTGGTGGTAACCATCGCATTGGATGGTCGAAGCAGGAATTAAACCTTGTCCGTGTTTTTCATCCAGTTTAATGTAGCCGTGCTGATAAAACCAATGTCCTGGCATGGCACGTAATTTCCTCATGAATGCGGTGTGCTGGGCTTGGCAGTAGGTGTCCAGTCGGTTTAGCTTATGTGTCCAGCTCCGCCAAATTAGTACTAATAATAGAAAATATTGTGTTATTCTGCTAAATTTATATAAATTATTTTTTTTTCGACAAAATACTAGACCTCGGCCGGATGCCTGCCCCTGTAGCATATAATCTACGTCCCCAATGTAATCCAAAAATCAACTCAGTCATCAGGGCATTGCTGCCACCCATACAGCCCTATGACAGACGGACGGACGGACTGACGGACAGCGGGGTCTTAGTAATAGGTTTAGAAACCCTAAAAAATATATAATCCACGACTCCGACTGCCAGCGTTATCAGCGTAACTAGATCGGGAAAATGTTATTGTAACTGCCTTCACTGATCAATATGACTTTATTTTCAGATATATGCTCATGCGGGAGTGCTGGTCTTTCCAGCCCAACGATCGTCCCTCCTTTACCGAACTGGTGGAGGACCTGGACAAAATACTAACAATCACAGCCAACCAAGAATACCTGGACCTAGGCCTCCCCCAGCTCGACACCCCGCCCTCGAGCTACGACGGCTCCGGCGACGAGAGTGACTGCGAATTTCCATTCTTGAGTTAGCCCGGGCTCGACTCGATTGGACAGTGAAGTAACTGACTGTGGATCTCCGTATTGCCAAAGTTTCGTAAAGATATGGAGTTACCGCTGTGGAAGAGACTGAAGGTGAATTTTTATTTAAGGAAATCGAAGAAAATGTCAAAGTTTCAACAGGTATTCTATAAATAGGATGGGCCCCAAGGCGGCTCTATGACAGTTAATTTTATTTTTTAATAAATGAATAGAAAATATATCAAGTATAGAATATTGTAGGAATTGTAGCCCTCCGATGGAAAGAAATAATTATTTCGACACTTTTACATTTTTATCACGTCCAAATAAAAAGTTAGGTTGGTATGTGACAAAAAATAATAAGTATTGAGCGTAATGGTGCCTTAAATAATAATTCTGTGTAAATAATTTTTCCCTGTGTACACATTTTAGTCTCGAATATAAGTTTTAATAGGTACGTGTATACTAGTCTTTATAATACGTATATTTATAAAAAAAATATAATCTAAGCAAAAAAATAAATGTGCTTTTTCGTTTGTGAAATTATTTATTCGTGATTGTAAGTTTTATGAAATGTTTGAAGAACCATTTTTGTTCTTCCGATGAATATATTTTCTTATATTAATTAGGAATGTATTTTTCACCGTAAATTTGTTAGCATGCATTAGAAAAAGTTCGGCGTATTCATAGAATATGTACAAAGAAAATATATCAAAGTCTAGCATTATAATATTTCTATATTGTAAATACGAATTATGATTATTTTAGTGTAAGCCCTCAAAAGTAAGTTCCAAAGAATGTTTAATAATTTTTTGAGCTCAATTTTGTACTTAATACAATATTTAACAGATTGGAGAAATAATTTACTATAATTAATTGCAATGAAATAATGTTTAACTTGTCTAAAACATTCACGTACAAATAGCTAAACAAATATTCTTAATATCAGTCGTTTCATATGAAACTACCGTTTTTTATGTAAAAAGAAAATACTCCTTTAAAAAATATTCTCCTTGAATATTCCCTTTGATAATTGAAATTCTGGGAACAGGAATAATATAATAAAAAACTAACTAAGCTCGGACGTATGTAGTTGTAGTTTGGAATTAGTTTTTTGCGATTATAGGGTCTTTCGCAGGACTATTCGCTGCATTATGTTCATAGTATATTTTTAATAAGAATGTTCTAAGACTATTCTACTGAAAAGCCTATAGGCCATTCAAGAGCGCCGACGCATACACGCCGTGTAGTATCGTTGCCATAGTGGAAATAATTCGATTTTTTCATGGTCTATAACTATAACTTTAATATGACAACAATTTTGTTTAAGAATTAAAATCCGAACGTCAGTATTAAAATTAAGATTCACCTACGAGAGGACCCAAAAAAATAAATAAAAAATGCATAGAAATATAATTAATTAAAAAGAAAAAATAAAGGAAATATTTGGAATTGAGTGGGAAGTCCTGCTAAAGTCAGACTAAATATTGCGCTTACTTTCAAAATTCTAATGAATACTGATTTTTATGTCGATCAATAAATGAATGGTAAGATCATAAACTTTACGACACACACAATTATGCATCGAAATAACTTAAGTATATGTATAGAGTTCTGAACAGTTAAAATATATGTTTTGTTCATATATGAACTATTCTACATACCAGTTCGTTCTACCCAATGATTAAAGATTGGTTGAAAGCACCCTCGTCATATGGAAAGGCCTTCCATTCTTTATATTCGTAGACCATATGACACTACATAAGTGCTAAAGACCATAAGGTTTGATAAGCTTATTTCATGTATGTGGTTTCAGGGATTTTTAGTACGTCGACATTTTATCCGTGACAGATTTCAACTGAAAAGCACTCTGATTCCGAAAACAAATTGTACCATATCAGTATGTGCCTTCGTAGCTCGTAATGTCTTTAAGTATCGTCAATTGTAATATTTTAAAGATTTTTGTATATTTGATTTTGTTTAATAGCTTAGTACCTATTTTTTGTTAGGAATCGATTTTATGAATTTCGTAACAATCATGCTGTAAACCTTTGAAATAAATGTATCAGAGAATGTATTTAGTTTTGTTTTTATTTTTATACACCCTAACCCAATACATGGACATGGGTAGTCCACAGTGTGAGTGTAGTAAAATTAAATACAACTTATTTAAAATTTATTTTGTTGTAAAAATATAAATTTTCCTAACAAGAAATTATATTATTTATCAGAACCTTTATTTATACAAGACTTACAACTAGTTATATGCTGAAATTCGTTTCTGGTCATATTGATTATGCTTGCTGACATGTCCGTCACTAAGCCTAAAAGTTTTTTTACAGGAATATCTTTACATTTAATTCTAACTAATTTAGCCTGAACTATTCTATAATAATATGGTCTTCAATTTTATCAAAGTTTTAACATTTTAAAATAAATAACTGACGATTTGTCCTACAAAGTGAATTACCTTATAGCAACCAAAGTCTAATTGTCTTACACTAAACGTCTAGTAGGTACGTATACCGCAGTTACATACTCAAGAATCACATTTACAAAGAAATACCAACTAAATAGTAACTATTCATGTAGAGGATAAACTATGTTTTCAGCCCCATCTTGCCGCTATGGTGTAGAGAGACCTTAGTAATTCTAATGCTCGGGTATCAGCAGTTGGTTTATTGTCTGAAGAACTTGACAAAACTCTCGCCTCAGCTATAGGCTTGTCTGTTGTAGTGCTCGTAACTTTAGGATCAACCGGCGATGTTCTAACCAAGTATTTTCGGACACCTCTTCGTCCCGAAGGAACTGATTTCCCTGATGATGATGTTGTGGAAGAGGCGATAGGTGTTGGAGCAGCTTCGCTGGTAGTTCTGGAAGTCGGAGAATCAGTTGGGGTAGAAATGGTTGGAGGGTTTGTAAAAGCGTTTAGGGAGCTTGGCTCGAACCTAAGGCTTTTCCCGGTTCTCGGTCGAACTTTTTCATCAAATGTTGGCAATTCAATTATTCTATCCATTCTTCTATGAGTATTCGAAATTCTGTTGTTATCAATAGGAGTGGTCACATAGGTACCAGTGGTCGTGAAAACCTCCTTAGTGGCTTCAGTTGTTGTTCCAACTATTTCTTTTTGGGAAACTGCCATAAGCGCCTCAAGAAGTGCCTTTTTTGAAGCTTCCGCTGTCTTGTTATGATCGTCATCGCAGGTTTGTACAAGCAACAAAATCAGTCGCCTTACAGTTTTTGACTTAGTTTTCATCATTACATTCATAAGTTTGTCCGTTGTAGTTGCATTTAGATCGCCTATAATTTCTTTCGCAATTTCTACCATGTTGCTGTCAATAGTTGTCGTTCTGTCAGTAGTTGTTTCTAGTCCGTTTGTCGTTGGAATTTGCGAGGTACTGGAATCAGTATCTTGAATTAAACTAGCTGAGGTTGGTCTTGAATGAACGGCCGTTGAGATGCTGTGGTAATAATCATTATTTTGTTGGTAAGTACTTTGATCAAGACCGTTCGAAAACTGATATTTGTACCTGCTATAGTCAGTTGAGGGTGTGGTTGCAGAGCCAAAGCTTTGATCCCAAGATGTTGATTGTTTAGTAGTTAATTCATTATCGGCTCCTGTACTTTGACTATCTTCTTTTGGAGCACTCAAACCATCGTTCAATGTGATAGGATCTAAAATCACTGTACTGTGCCAGCTATCAAAATTATTCGACCAAAGAGGTTGGTTTTCTGAATCTTTGTTGACTTTTTGAGAGTCATAGACAGTAGAAATGCCATCAGACTGAGGTGGTAAAGTGGTAGAAGCTTCATCTGAAACATATTTCGTGGTAGGGCTGCCCGAGGTCACAGGCGGATACACAGTTGTACTTGATTCTCTAGTAGCACTCGGAAGCTCTAAGTCAATAGATGGTCTTCTTATGCTAACAGGTAAAGGGACTGAGTTCTTATTATTATTTAAATCAATTGTTTTCCCTTGGCGGTGAATATTATTGTTTGAAGGGGATACAAAGGATTGACTATGAGCTCTTTGCAACTCTTCCTCGTTTTCAGTTTCTCCACTTTCGGATTCTGTTACGTATTGAGAAAGCCCATTATCAGTAGTAGATGGTATATTAGTTGTACTTGATGGAAGAAGACTGTTTACTTCATATATATTATTGTGGGAATTTATAAAAGGTTTCAAAGTAGTAGAGAAATCAAATGATTCTGCATTGTCATTACCATTGGCCCATGTTGCAGGTAAGTTAGTAGCGTGACTATAATCATTTCCATTGAAAGGTTTAGCATCCGTGGGTTGCACTCCTTTTCCATATGGCGCGAATGAAGAAGTATTATTTTGAAATCCACCATACCTTGGTACAGTGTAGCTATTCTCTGTTGTTGCTGTATAACTGTCCCCATTGACCACAGTAGTGATTGCACCTGCCAAGCTATTAACTTGCGATGATATTCCACTCGTTGTTGGCAGTGAAGTGCTGCTTCTTGATTCACGCTCAGTCGATGCAGATGTGTATGAAGCAGATATGCTTCCACAACATCTGAACGGCAATTTGGTAGTTATAGGCTGAGAACGAGCTGTCGATGAACTTAAACTGGAAGGGTTCGGAGTAGTATTCGATGCAGTCAATTCACCGAATCGAGAAGTGACGGCAGGGGTTGTTGTTTGTATTTTGGCATCACGCAGCTGCGCCAGGGACGGCAATCGTGATTTATTATCATCGGAAAAGCCCAATATCTCATCTTCTTCCTCATTAAATGTTGTCAAAGGTTCTGAGTTCGTATATTCATCGGTGTACGTGCTGGAAGTTGTCATCATATCTCCAAAAGTGGGGTGCGTTGGTCTTATATCTGATAGTACTTTTCGGAACTGGACTGGGTCTTGTAGATAGGCAGAGAGAGCATGTGTGAATACTTGCGCCAGTTCTCGTATTTGTGGGGACGAAGAAAGAGGACCCTGACTCTGTTGAACACTTAGATCGTCACTTAACTCGTTATTCGTTCCATTCCCATCCAGCTTAATTTCTTGCAAAAGGTCGGAATTGTCAACATTTGGATTGAACAGGTTGCTATATTTTTCAATAGTGTGCTGGCTTAAAAGTGAAGGTAGTGTTTCATCTACGTTCTCAATATCATGTTCTGGGTAGAAAGTAGAAGTTTGATTTTCGTCACTTTCTGTCGTAGTGGAAAGATTGTCCAATGCCGTTGCATAATAAATAGCTAGCGAATGAAGGGTTTTCGGTGTCAAAGATGGCGGTACTATTAATCCTGGTCGACGACCAAAGTACTTTTCAGTATTGGTGGTGGGTTCGGGTGCGGTGGGTTGAAGATTTAATTTTTTAGACAATCTTTCACGACGATTGTAATACGTAGGCTCTGTTGATATTTGATTGAAGTTATTTTCTTGATTCGAAAACACGTCATATCTATCTGACGAAGCAGCAGCTGTAAAGTATGCATCTTCACTTCTTGATGTTGGTATCTTCGTCGATGACTCAAAAGAGAGCCTTAGGGCTAAATTATCAGACCTTTCAGTCGGCTGGAGGATACGCTTCTCAGTTTTATTCTTTTCTTTATCGAGAAATTCTTTCAAAAGATAAACACCAGGTCTTGTATAAGGTTCGTGTTTTTCATTTACAGTATTTCCATATACTTTTGTGTATGGAACGAGTGTCGGGCGCTTAGTGCTAACATAATCGCTAGCTGAATAGATCGTTGAAGCGCGATTGTTAGTAACTCCATTTCTGTGAAAATCTTGACCAAAAGCAGTCGTGTATGTAGGAGTTGTTGCTTTGCTGGCTCTAGTATTCGGCGTTGGCGAGTAAACTGGGTAAGGTTTGAAGTTATTGATGTTATTGTAAGTCTGTTGAAGAAATTGGCGATTGTTGTTGTTAGCGAATGAAGCTGACTCCGCTGCCACCTGCATTTCCTTGAGGCTATTGTAGTCTCCTGCCGGGGCCGTAGATCTGTAGGTTGCAGCATCAGTATAAGTCGGAAGTGTAGTTTTGGTTTGTCCAAAGTTATTAGCTATTAGTTGAACTAAGTTCTTCCTTCGCTTTTCAAAGCCATTGTTTCTGCTTGTAATTGTGTCATAGGTCCTCTGAGTTGGTGTGTTGATATCGCTGTCCCCTGAGATGGTTTGGAAGCTTCTAGCCGTTGCTTTTACATTGCTTAATGGTGTAATATTATCGTATGGTTTTGAACGATAGCGGCTTTGTCGCTCCGTTGACGATGTAATTGGTTCTTCGCTTACAATCGGGTTAGTGTTCGGTCTTCTCAGTTGCTGTCTTTCTTCTGCTCTTATATTAATATTGGAAGCATCGGCATTGATTTGCTGTTGATCCGGCTTTTTCTGGCTTTTTAACGGTTGATTGACATGCACCCTTTTCTTTTGCGCCAGCGAGTACTGTTCTGCGCTGGTCTCGTAGAGAGCGGGCGCAGAGGCGCAGTCCACCTTGAACCACCAGTCACAGATCAAGTGTGACTGGCTAAAGATGGTACCGTTGGGGCAGAGGAACGAGATCTTCCGGTGACTATCACAGATGTGGAAAACCTGCAACAAATATGATGTACATTTAAATCAAAAGCGTTTTTAAAAGTGACAAAAGTATAATAAATCTGGATAAAATAAAAGATTAAACAAATATTTTTCCTATTTTGGGTGTTCAAGTTGATGCCCCATCTTTAGTGATATTTTTTTACTAAATATGGCCGCAAAGGACATCGCAAAGTTTGTATGGGCTAGAAAATCGTCACTAATTTAAGTGTTTTTGGATCGAACTACCACAGTTAATTTGTTTTGACTAAGGTGAATCAGATTGATACATTTCAGACAATGTAAACTCATAGAAACGTCAGCAGATGTATCTAAAGTCTCAGTCATGCATTTACTGAAGTGATTACTATTTTCGCGATCTGAATAAGTTTCTTGTTTAGTGCAGCGCGTTAGGCGTCGCTTCCTGAGCCAGAGAACCGAGGTTCGTGCCGCATCGCGTTCATGTTTTTTTTATGTTATTCTTAGATTTTCTAGCTCATTTTAGTGGGCACACCACCACCTTATTTTATCCTTCAGAATAACTATTCTGAAGGATAAAATAAGAATGAAGGAGAAAAAAATGGTAATGTGGTTATTTTTTCTCCAGGATCCGCAGTGCTGTGTGTATTCAAGAGTTGGGGAAAAACTTACGGAAACAACTTGGTGTCTCGGCACAAAATACTCATTTGGTTTTATTGAAGGCTGTGTCTACATTTCGAAATATACGAATTCGAATTTTACAAAAAAATATATGCGGAGAGAGAAACGTGCAATTCGAAAAAACAAATATATTATCACTATTATGCAATAGATGGCGCTGCGCATCGGATTATTGTTTTAGCTAAGATATATTGTGTATCAATGTATTTATGAAAATAAATATAATGGTACGGGTAGTGGACCAATAAACCTAATTGAAAAAAGAATTATAGTAAAAATTTACGAAAATTTCTATAATCGTAAATTGTTTAAATATCGGATAACAGATGGCTCTACTCTTTCTGCAAGGGAACTATTTGTTCAAAGTCTGTTTAGATCGAATTATATTAGCTGGAGTTCTCATGAAAGTTGAAATATTTGAAAATTCAAATCATTAATAATAATTATCGCCGGTTTCGAACACTATCGATTACATTTCTGTTACGCCAAAAAAGTCACTGGAGCTCCGGTTGCATATCTCCTTTCATAAACATACAAATGATCCTGTTAAAGCCTCTAGGAACATATAGTTGGGGGTTAGTAATATGAATTGGGGTCTATGTTAAAACTTAATTAATGTACTTACAAAAAAACTATTAAGCAAGTAGAATACTAAGTTACCGTCACAGTAAGTCAAAACTCTCATGGAGAATTTCCACCAAACAATATTCGATTATTTCACGAAGCCGTCGATTGTCGTTTATGGCCTCAGCTCTTTTTCGGACTGATCGCCACCAACATTTATTGAATTACAAAAAGACCGCAACTGACCTGACAGTCAGTTTCCAGGTCAGCGTAATAGCCGGTAGCCACACTTCGGCAGCTAAATCCAGTGGTCGGTATGCTGGGGAACGCCGGGAAGTCTACACCAGCTTTTCCCACGATACCTGAAACGAGTGAGCATATTTTAAATCACATTCTTCTCCGTGTCATTTTGTCCGTATTTGTTTGTACTTTTTTTTTTTAATGCGACCTGACATGGATGGCTAATACCACACAACTACCGTTATGATATTAGCCCAATACACCTCATTCCCGAAGGAATTTGGTGCCATGCCAGGACCTTCCCTTTATGAGCACGGCTACCGACATATTGTTTTTTTAAAAATACCTATGATAAGATAACCTTTCTGGATATGTATGGCTAATAGCACACCTACTGTCATTATATTAACTTAACACACCACATTGGAAAGCATACCAGGACCTTTTATTATATTGCACGGCAACAAGGAATAGATGCAAAACATGAATAATTTTCATTGCACCTTCGACCATAGTTCATTCGTTTACCTGTTTATTCTCGTTCTTTTGTTTATTTTCATTCATTCGTTTATTATATACTAGCAGCCCGTCCCGGCTTTGCACGGGCATAATATCGTTTAAAAAAATATTATTTTGACTCAATGATGCACAAATAATCCCTTTTTACGTAGATTTCCTACACTGAAATATTTGAAATAAAAAAAAACTTAGATATGATTATTAGATATTAGAGAGCTCCGATAATAAACGCGTCCGATCGCTGCTAAGTTCAAAGTGCTAGAACCGCGGCCTCCGACGCACTATTTATAGGCACGCTCCCGCCGCGGCGCCGCCCCGGCCGGCCGGTACCGCCGCAAACGCTACGTCCCGCAATTTTTAAATCTGTAATATCTTCGAAAATATTGATTTAAATCAGATGCTGTAAAGGGCCATATAAATCTATATTAAATTAACAATGTATTTAAGGTATTTTTAATTGGATAAGGATTAATGCCAACCAATACAGGTTAAAATCGCTTCGAAAATTAGTCATTATTTGTCGTAAAAAGTTAATGACAAAAAAATGTTATTGTGGTATATCCATAAGAGATAGACATATACCATCGCGGAGTTTTCTGTAGACTTTTTCAATGTGTACAATACTTAGTACATTATTTTGATAAATCTCGTAGGATTCAGCCTGCGTTTGCAATGTAAGCGGAAAAAATGTAATTTACTACGACATCACATTGGAAACCTCAAAAATAACAGTATTTTTCCACTATTTAATGGATGTTATTATACATATAAACCTTTCTCTTTAATCACTCTATCTATTAAAAAATACCGCATCAAAATCCGTGGCGTAGTTTTAAAGATTTAAGCATACATGGGGATATAGGGACAGAGAAAGCGACTTTGTTTTATACTATGTAGTGATGTCCATACTCTTGAAATTCTTGAACGCTACGGTTTCATTACCACGGACGAAAAGGAACTGACAAGAAACATCGCTTCGAGTCAAAATACAAATATTGTAGGTATCAACTAAATATCAAATAATTTTAGCTATAAGCATCTACCTTATTTTACAAACTCACATTTGAACCATTTCAATGTATTCATTATATCGAGAAAGTATTTAAATTAAATTAAATGAAAATATATTTATTTATATATTATACAAAATAACAATTTGAGTGCAATAACAGTATCGGTACTTACAACTAAAAATATTTATATTTAATTGAAACTTAACAGTTACCTTGCCCCCTAAACCAGCCGTACGTGCTTCGACCATCGTTCATTCAATGCGACGGTACCAACCCGGTAAATTATCAGACTGACGAAGTTCTTCCTAATGTTTAGATGGGTACCTCTGGTAATAGACTGTCGCGTAGAACACGTAAAAAATATGTAGAGTAAGCGAAAGAAGTAGTATGCAGTAGTACCGTATGGCTACCCCTCCCGGAAGTGGAGACGATAATCCCCTTGGTAGGACACCTCGTCAAGGTCAGGCTCGGAGTTCTCCGCGATGAGCCGCTTGACTATGGGCTTCAAAATATGTAGAGTAAGCGAAATAAGTACTCGTAGTATGCAGTAGTACTGTATAGCTACCCCTTCGGAAGTGGAGACAATATGTACCTTGGTAGGACACCTCGTCAAGGTCGGGCTCGGAGTTTTCCGGGATGAGCCGCTTGACTATGGGCTTGGCGGAGCCCTCCGTGTAGTGCTCGAAGCCCGCCGCGCCCATCGCTTCGGCGAGCTCTTTCAGAGTCTCCACGCTTGGGGCAGGGAGGTACTGGCGTTCAGAAGACGACCTTCTACTCAACTCCTGGAATGTTAAAACGGTACCATGTTAACATGTATCAGCAATGTTGCGTAAGGTCAGGTTAGGTTTGGTTAGAACTCCAAGTGCTTTATTTTTGGTGGTAAAATAACATGGATATATACACGACATTCACTGGCTCACTGCTACACCCAGCCTTCAACTGCAAGTGCCCGTCCAATCTAACACCGGCTCAATAACCGACTGCCAGATTGACAGTACCCCACTACTGGTGTACATGAGACAATGTATATGTACCTATTGCATAGATACAAACACTACATCCCTTTATATAACAAGGGCAATAGCAAGATCCATGCTATGTAACTATCTCACTGCGCGACCGAATGCCGAATTTCCTGATACGCCAAAGCACCAAGGTCAATGACGCTGTGCATAGGGTTGCAAAGCTCAAGTGGCAGTGGGCAAGTCACGTATGTCGCAGAGATGACCACAGATGGAGCACTGAAGTTTTGGTGAGAAGTTTTGGGAAAAGAAGCGCCGGCAAACCGCCAGGCAAGTGGCGATGAAAAACAGGAGACCGCACAACTTGTCGATGTCTGAGGGAGGCCTACGTGCAGCAGTGGACAGCAAAAGGCTGAAGAAGAAGAAGATATAATCATAGCCGGGGTCAAATAACACAAAGCAAACAAGACAAAGCCCGATATATTCTCTATGGATTTGGTTGGCCTCGAAAGCCGTTAATTGATATTAACATGAGGCAACATAAAGAGCAATACGTTATTTTATATCTTACAGGCATAATGCTTTTGGTAATGTCTTGCTAGATATCATTTTTAGGGTTCCGTACCCAAATGGTGAAAACGGAACCCTATTACTAAGCCTCCGCTGTCCGTCCGTCCGTCCGTCCGTCCGGACGTCCGTCCGTCCGTCCGACCGTCCGTCTGTCTGTCCGTCTGTCACAGGGCTGTATCTCATGAACCGTAATAGGTAGGCAGCTGAAATTTTCACAGAGTGTGTATTTATTTTGCCGCTATAACAACAAATAGGTAAAATAATAATAATTAAAGGGGGTCCCCATACAAATAAAGTGTTTTTTTTGTGTTAAATCTTGTAGGTTGGTACGAAACCCTTCGTGTGCGAGTCCGACTCGCACTTGGCCGGTTTTTAAGGGTGTATATTATTTCTGTTTATTTTCTCCATGAGAGTTCTCAATGCTGAATTTTGATTTTTTTTTCTTTTTTTTTTTTATGCGTCCTGACATGGATGGCTAATACCACACAACTACCGTTATGATATTACCCCAATACACCACATTCCCGAAGGAATTAGGTGCCATGCCAGGACCTTCCCTTTATGAGCACGGCTACATTGAACTGGATGGAAAACACGGACAATTTTTCATTGCCGTTTCGACCATCTTTTCATCCAATGCGATGTTTATAATGTTACAACTGTTATTCATTGCCTAAGTTTGCCTAAATGCCTGTATGAGATTCTGACCAAATAACCAAATCATTTATTAACTACAATTCAGGCGATTACTATTTAAATAGTTTAAAAAAATTTTTGGAAACGGCTTGAAAATGGTTATACTAGCCAATGCGAATATTTTAATTGCGTTTATTTTTTGATCTCTATGGAATGAGAAAATGAAATAAAAACATGTATAATTTCAGCTAACCTACCAAAACAGAAAGAAAAAATTTACAGAAATTTATATTTTATCCATGGAAAAAAAAATTGAAATCAGGTCTCAAATATATTAATTTTCAAGTTTGCGGCTTATATTGATATTAACTCATATTTATTTCAATACCATTTCAAAGATCTTAATATTATCTACCCATTCAGTGAAGCACATGTTTAACTTTTCCCAATTTCTTTAACGAAACAATAAAAAAATCGGTTTCACGCGTTATGCGGGTTGGTCACATTTAGAAAATATTATTTCGAGCTGCTCTAACTAAGCGACATCGTGCTCTGGCTATCTCGTTTTAAGGTGGCCCATCCCGCTCATCTCCCCATACAAAAGGGGAAAGAAGATCACGCCCATATTTCTTGTCAGAGATCCAAAATTTTGCTCAAAATAGCTTTATTTGATCGAACTAGATGTCTGATGACCATTGGCATTGTTAAATTGTGTTTGGTTTCTAAGTTATAAGGTCCGAAAGTTCGAATTTTTCGCGCGTTTTATGCAATAACTTTGGAGGTGGATTACGCAATGATAAAGTAAGAACATCTTAAAAAGATTAGTCATCAGACATAGCTAATTTAATCAAGATGTATAATCTATTTGGTTTTTGTCTGATTTTTGACTACAACGGTCGTGGTTTACTTTTAGCTATAAGTCGTTTTGAAATTAAATTTTTCGTAAATCTTACCAAATCATACACTATGAACATTTTCTTTTTTGTGGACATGTTGCATCTTCCTCATCACAGAGCCTGTCTTATTCTTGGAAACAGAGAAGGTCCCAGAGCGCAACAGCACGGTTTTGTACCGTGCCCGCGAATGAGTTAGGCCCGCCGGGTTGGGCCACCTTAATCGAAAAATTGGTCCAAAATGTTTAGGTATGAGGATGCTCTGAAGTCAATTTACTAAATGCTTACAAACCTGTCGTCTGCTCGCTGCCCCGTAACAGGAATGCACCGCAACTGAAAATTCATAAAGAAATACTATGAGCTCAATAAGTGTTAGGGCCGAGTGCACGAAAGTACAAAAAATCTAAATCAACGTCAACGTATGATTAAACACGTCACTTTGTATGGACAGAATGCAAGGGACTCCATTGGGTTCACTAAAAGTGACGTGTTTGAACATTGATTAACTCAGCCAGCCCCTTCGTGCAATCGGGGCTTAGTATTTTAAAATAATATTCATAAAAAATGGTTACATAAAATAAACCACACTTAGGGATTTAACATTTGGCTATAAAGAAAATCTTACAGAGGAATTTATGTAAGCCATATTAGACGTTTGATGTGTCTATAGTATATGTGGGTACTTTTATTAAATAGGAATATCGGCGGTACAATAAATA
Source organism: Incurvaria masculella (assembly GCA_946894095.1). Classification (NCBI taxonomy): domain Eukaryota; kingdom Metazoa; phylum Arthropoda; class Insecta; order Lepidoptera; family Incurvariidae; genus Incurvaria; species Incurvaria masculella. The sequence continues at coordinate 1,087,682 of OX335641.1, forward strand.
TTATATGTAAATCATTGTCTTGTTAAAAGTAAAGTTAAATTATAAAAATGTTAAAATATTTTAAATTATTTGATTTCTCGTTACGTAAAGATGGGGACAAAATATAAAAAAAAAAATATCTATTTTTATACTATTTTTATCTTTTGAACATGCGTATCTACATAATTACAAAGAAAATGTATGAACAGTGCAGTATTAGGTGGAACTGGCATGCCCAGGGGACCGCGACCTTGACTAGCCAGGCCATGTGCTTCGTAAAGGTCAAATTTGTCGGGACACGTAATCGACGATCAAGAAGAGAATCTCTGCCTACCCCTCCGAGGAAACGACGCATAGTTTAAACTAAACAAATATTCAATAAAACGTTTCAAGACATGGATGGTTAGAAGTAATTTCCCACCACACGGTATTCCAGAAGGGACGAGGTGTTATTCTAGAACCTTCTACCTGGCCTGAAAACACGGACACTTTTTGCACCCAATGAGTGCCAAAAATGTTACATTGATTACAAATGACAAAGCTACAGTTTTAAATTAAAATGCCTTTGATCCTTAATTTCTATCCGATCCTGTCATAGATGTCTAAGATTCATTGTTTAGTGTATTGGTGTAGTGTACGGTATTTGAATAAGTAAATATGCTTTTTCGTACTAAGCAGGTACGTCGCTTATTCCAAGGAATGTATGAAGTATATTCGTGAAGTAGTTATTTTTCTTCAATTAATGTGTCCTTGCTTCACGGTTGATTTTACATACATACATATCACATTCCTTGGTAATTGAGTATATTTAAAATTCACCTTTTACAGTAAAGAGAAAATTCGTTTATGTGAGACCAATGTTACACCTATGCTCTGCCATCAAAGTGTGTGTACCATTGTGCAATGTCCGAAATGTTTTGTGAATCATCGACAGTTAGAAAGTGAATGAACCATGGCATAACTCACTTAGCAGACAGCGCAACAGAATTGGTCAAACACTTGTTTTTTCTTCTAAATCCATGTAATATCTAGAAAATAGTTGCCTTGTTTTCTAAAGCTAACATCACACCTAAAGTAATATTTTGATGCCGTTAATTAAATCTATTCCTATCAATAGAGAATTCCTTAAATAAACATTTTAGGCTTTATCGTAACCTATGCAGAATGATGTAATTTAAATTTTATTTATTTTTATATTTTTTTTATTTTTTGGACAACTTTAAATGCTTTTATTTTTTATTGTATTGTACTGATTTAATGAATTGATATGTATGAAACAATATGTGATCAGTATACTGAATAAAAAATATGACGTATTCTATATAATGTATTATTGTATACTTAAAAAAAAAATGCTCCACTGAATAAAGAATTTTAAATATGAAATAAATATAAGTCATTACTGTATGTATATATAATTTCGATGAAACTCCATAATATCCAAGTAATGACTTTAAATATCATTTCAACACACGTAAACTATACATATACGGATGAATTTTCGCATGGTCGTTCACTATCGGACACCATGTCGATAATAAAGATATAAGTTGTTTGATGGTTGTGTTATCTTTAATCGCCACTGCTATCTATGAGAATAATATGATGTGACGTTTTATTTATTTGATTTTTTTTATATAATAATATTATATTCATTAATATGGCCTGTTCCCAATGGGACTATTAGCCAGTTTCACTTATGAAAGCTCATTTTCAATTATTTAAATCTAGAGCACTTTTATAACAAAATTAAATGTATGGTTAATCCGTAGTTTGTAATATACAGGTTGCAGGTTTCATTTATTTATTTAAATTTAATACACAAGCCAATTTACGAGATAAATAAATTAAACCATATATATATATAGACTCACGATACTAGCAAATGTTGAAAATTTCATGAAAATCGGTGACAAAATATGTCACCTCCATTATCATGATGAAACGTTTAGTAATTGCTAGTATTGTGAGCAAAATAATATTTATGGTGTAAGTTATTGATCTGAACTGACTACACACTCTGTATATTAAACGTAACCGACCCACTTCACCAAGAACGTGGTTAAATCGATCATGCAATCATTTTAACCATATTTTAGATTAATGATTTGACGTCTGTCAGATGTCATAGACGGGTAATGATTTACTGCTCTAAACCTATTTAAAATAAGAACTATTGTACGAAGTCAAATGTAAAAAAAATCGCTTATTTTTTCGTTTCCTTAATTCAAACGACATTCCGGAACATCCGAGACCAACTCTCAGTTCGATATGAATAAGAATCTTCCTTTTGGAGTCGAAGTTCCTATAAAAGTCACACCGGAAACTTTGATTTGGTGCTGTTAGTTGCTACAGACATCCCCGTAATTTAGTTCCCACTCTAACCGGGATAAAAAGGATTGCGGGGCCGCCGTGACGTCAATGTTATCCAATCGGTGTTCGCCACAGATCAAGGTGTCCGCAGTCAAACTTACGCGTGTGACCCAAATTGGTCATTCGCCGACAACGAAGTTAGAAGGACGAGGTTGGCCACAGAAAAACATGGCGGCAACGTAGCCCACCCCTGTGTAAACATGCACTGACGGTAGCGCCGTCCAGTCACTTCGCTTACGAATTGCTCACTACTTATTTATTGCAGCTTTTGAGCGGCTCGTAGCCTAGTGGCGCGGGGACTGGCCTAGCGTACCAGATGTCCGGGTTCGATTCCTCACTCCGGCATGCGCCACTTTCTTTCTCTTCTGAGTTCGATAAGTGCATTTCGTCACGAATTCGAGCTGCTCCAGGTTCGGAACCCATGATAAACTGTAGGTCCCCTTCCCCTATTAGATGGTAGGGTTTAAGCCCGCCCGGGTTGGTACCATCGCATTGGATGAAAAGATGGTCGAAGCGGCCCTGGGACCACATTAAATACTTTTTGAGTGTATGTATACGCGCTATACGGCCGCGTTGCATGGAAATTATTGATTCATCGTTAAAAAAAAGGTCTTGTCAGAATTGTAGATATACAAAAAAAAATTTTTGAAGCTAAGATTGAGTTGAGAAGAAATTATTAAAACACTCATTAAAAAAAAGTAATAATATTTTTTGTTGGACCTGTCTAAATATAGTTCTTACAAGGATACCCCAAGCTTGACTTCTTGAAAACTTCTTCAAGCTTCATCAACGGTCTACAAGTAATACGTGGCTATACGGGTGAGTTGCTCTCGCCACTCCAGTCCTTCCTTACTCGTTGTTCGTCGGTCATTTGATGTTCGCTTTCTTCTACTTTTGATTCACTGAGATCGACCTCCGTGTTTCGATTGGTCGTCGTGTATAAATGTCGGCGCTTTGTCTATGAAAAGTAGAGCAACATTTGAACCATTGTGACTTATGACTGAGGTTTTGCTAACGATTTGTATTGCGTCAAAGCACGCCCGTAATCTATCCGAACGGTTTGTAATTTCACTTTAATTGTTTGATTGACACTTTGACAACTGACGTTAATTATTTGATGCAGTAGGTATATTTATTTCTTTGTAATATTTAATTGTACCGTCCCAATTAATTTATGTGAATGTATCACAATAAAATTGCATAAATATTGCATTCGTGATACCCGTAGATTTGGTCGTGGTTAAGACGGAAAACCATCGGTTTTAAGCCCGAGTGCTCTCATATTTCACCTTGCTGCTTACCTCTCAGGTAATAAAGTGTGATAGTATATAGCCTTAACTAATAGGAAGAATCAAACTACGTTCATATAAACCCGACCAAAAGATTAGACTATGCTAATAGAATAAAAATTCTCATTAAAAAACCATCAGATTTATGTTTTTTTATTCTGAAAGCGATTTGACGGCAACCACTACAGCTATATTTGTCAAGGCCGTTCAAAAATTATGGTGTACACTTTGTGTGCATCGGACACAGATAAAATAAAAAAAATCGTTAGTTTATCATGGTTACATCACCCTTACATGGAACAATGGATATTGATATGGAGATTGAACTTTTTTCATCAACTCAAAATTGGTTTCTAATAATTAATCGCGAGTACTTTATGTGCATTAAAGATTAAGAACATTTCCAATTATTCTATAAATTTTAATAAATATATAAAAAATGCTACCACAAGGAATGGCTGCATCCTAAGTTCACTAATATCTTGCATTCGAATTTCAGCGCAAACTAAAAGTTAAAATTGTTAAGCAAATTATCCACTCTACAATATTTACTAGTATAATATTATATATGTTATTATATTACATATACTTGCTGTCCATTTCAAATGTTTATTTTCAAATAAAGAAATCCCAAATACCTTAGCGCTAGTTTGGTTTATACTAGTGGGACTATGGGTAAAAAGTTCCTCAGGTAGGGAAATAGGGGAAATGATATTACAGTGAAATGATGTAATAGACCGTTACAAAATACAGAATAGTTCAACCATTTGTACCTTAGTATTGTTTACATAATTCAGAGGAGCTTCACAGACGAGCAATTATTGCAAATTCTGCTTGCACTATCTTGAATTTCTGAGCAGAGATCTTGTGATCTCAACTGACAATCTGCCACAATTCCTAACCCCCCAGAGACAAGTGCCAACTTATAATGACAGCTCCATGCACCGTTATAACCAGAGACAACGAGAGAAGTCATCGTATTTCAAAATGGAGGATGACGCAAGCGCAATTTTCCTCTTCGGCAAAAGCGCAGGATGAAATATCTCAATTGCAACGAGTTGACTTTTGCAATTTCGGCCCACTTATATTAACACATTTTAGATGAGAGCACGAAATAAACATAGTGTGATATTTCTCGTTTAGAATGACTATTATACCACATAAATGGATTTTCTAGACGTACTCGCAAGCATAGTCAGAATGTTAAAATCTTTTTCGAAAGCTTTTTCTGTATATTTGTTCGCGTAAACTTGTTGAAAATACGGTCACTAGGAGGCAGAGTTTAAATTAATTTATTATTATAACATAGCTAGCTGCCCGTGCTCTTCACTATGGTCAAAACCACTGTGACCTTAAAATCGAAATGGCATGTATATGGTGTTTGATAAGCTCGCACCCGCCAATTAAACGAGAACTGATGGACTAGACGAATAGTAGGAAAGATATACCTTCCATATTCTTTACTGTAAGAATTAATAAATCTCGCTATATCCTCAACTAAATATAGATGACACCATTACCTGGAAAGTTATTAATTAATTGTAGCTTTTCATATGCGTCCACCAAATATTCCAAAGGAGATGTCCAACCGGAGATCCAGTGACTTGTGAGATGTAACAGAAAAATTATCAATAGTGTTCGGAACCATCGATAATAATTTTTAATGAACAAAATTTTCCTAGCTAAATATAAAGCTATAGTGAGTTTGTCAGGACATTTGTGAAATTTTGTGTTATATTTTTTTTTGTTCTGACACGACAACAAGCACCAGTTGCAATAACAAACAAGCTACTTGCTTATACAACAATGGAACATATTAACTCTACTTAAGCGGGTATAGATTAACGCAGACATCAGAGTTTAGCCCACAGCAACGCCCCCTAGCGGTACTAATGCCTACAATTAGTTATCCAGATCCTAGGCATGACTAGGCTGACCAGAGCGTGAGAGGGCCTAAGTAAGACACAATCACAAATTCTCCTATTGTAGGAAATTTCGCAGCATGGGATGTACCTATTAAAACTGTTTACACGGATATTTACTTAGAAACTGATCGGTAAGATTTTACATCTGTCTTGATTTGTTTGAAAGTCTTAAGGGGGTGTTAGCACCTAATGGCATTCAGTCCCATAAGGGCGTAATTAAAACAACATTTATTTGTATTTCGATTACTTAAACGAATTTCGATTATCAAAAAAGTACATTTGTAGATTGATGGTCTAGCCATAATTTAAAGACAAAACTGTTATGTGCTTTGATTGCTCCAACGTGAAGAATATAGCTTAACGATCAATTTGTCATTCATCTTTTTGAAATTTAAAAAATCAGGTGTAGTTATATTTGAAAATAATAAAATGTGCTTTCACTTACGCCCTTATGGAACTGAATGTAATCCGGAGCTATCACCCCCTTAATGAAATATTTGTATTTACGAATCACCTACGACACGACAAACTTGGAAATCAAGTCAAAAAGAATAAAGGTAATATAATCGAATAATAGATGTGTTTAATAATCGAAACGACCCGTTAACAAAGGTTTCCATAGAGAACTTATTTAGAGAAATTGTAAATTGTAATTTTCTATTATCAGTGATTGCGGTTTGAATAAATGAGAAAAATGAAGAAAGGTTTAAAAATTATAATTTGTAATTAGAGTAATTCAAGAGCAGGGCTTGCTTAAAAACCAGGGATGTTCATTAAAATCCAGATGATAAAGATAAAAATTATTAACCATATCAAAAACGTATAGCCAGCTAAAATACTATGAATCCGACAAGGCATTTTTGTCAACACAAAATAGGTATATTATTCAAGGAATAACATGTATTTTAGTCTACCTTACATAGATAATTGTATGTATTTAATGGATACGAAATTACCGTACTTTATCTAATTAATTTTAGCGACATCTGCTTCGGACGAATGTCACGACCAATACTTTTTCAGATAATTTTCAATATCTGATTACAATGCTTCAAATATAGATGTCGCTGAAACGCAAATTAATACCTTACATAGTTCTAATAAGCATTTAATAACTTACACAGCAGGAAGCAGAGTAGTACGCCCCGCCGCCAGGTCGACATAGTACCGTCTCTCTTGCGCGGCATCTCCCTTCTTGCTTGTAAACTCGTAATCTGGAACAAATGAAAAAAAAAACTGTTTATTTTGATAAAAATGTTCCATTTAAATTGAGATTACACATACAAAAATGTGATATTGTTGAGAAAAGAAACAAGTCTCCTGTTGATAAGCTATAGTTTTGAGAAAAACAGACTAACAATCATTCTTTCGTATTTATATAATATCCACTATGTCAGAAGCTTTAAAAAAACACACTCTTTCTTTCTCTAGCAGCAAATACCAACAGGAATGTACGAATAGTGGCTTAAATAAATATTCCTTATTACGCCATAAACGTCCATGTCCCATTATCGAAGTTATTACTTTAAAATAATTGCACTGTGCTTAACTGGCAGGTGTAAAGTGTATGCATAGCCCTTTGAACTCTCGAGCTAAAGTCAGTGAATCCGCGTAGCCAATTAATTGTGCAGGCATAAATAATGATTACAATCACTACGAGTCGCCGAAGCCATAGGCGACACAAAATGTACCTGGCAATATACCCACGTGTGATCCAGAGTGTATACACACGGAATGGACGTAAACGAATAATTATTGTCGTGTAGAAGTGCATATCAAACAAACAATTTTTGTGTGCGAATAGTTCTATGGAACCGGCAGCGAGGACGTGCACCTTTACCTACGTGTGATCCAGAGTGTATGTACACGGAATGGACATAAGCGAATCATTAGTGTCGTGTAGAAGTGCATACCTAACATACAATTTTTGTGTGCTAATAGTTCCATGGGACCGGCTGCGAGGACGTGCACCTTTACCTACGTGTGATCCAGAGTGTATGTACAGGGAATGGACATAAACGAATCATTAGTGTCGTGTAGAAGTGCACACCTAACATACAATTTTTGTGTGCTAATAGTTCCATGGGACCGGCAGCGAGGACGTGCACCTTTACCTACGTATGATCCAGAGTGTATATACACGGAATGCATTTAAACGAATCATTAATGTCGTGTAGAAGTGCATATCTAACAAACAATTTTTGTGTGCTAATAGTTCCATGGGACCGGCTGCGAGGACGTGCACCTTTACCTACGTGTCATCCAGAGTGTATGCACACGGAATGGACATAAACGAATCATTAGTGTCGTGTGGAAGTACTCACTATATGTACACACACTAATAAATACTATTTCAAAGTATTTTTTTAAAATGATATTTAATCTTTCCGGAATAAAGTTTGACGTTTGATTGCGTTTACACAACGCCATCTATTGGCATGCTGAAGAGTTTCTATGCATCTGCGTGGTTGGCATGTTAAAATTATTAAATCTAGGAAGGTATTGCTAAGGTCGCTATACTACAATTGCTTTTTTCCAAATGCGAATGAAAAGTCGCTTTCTAGTACTAGCGAGCGCTTCGAATCGCTGTCACAGCTTTTACTGTCATATCATTTAATCATAACGTAACTTTAACACAATTTCCAGTCATGCAGTGACATCTTTTCGTAATGCGCGTCGTGCGCGCATCTTTAGCGAGAGTACGCGCGCATCCGGAAGTCAAACGACATGCCGCATGCGCCACGTTTCCTGCTCCGCATACCCTGCCTGGAAGAGAGACGAGATGGGAAAACATTTTTATTCATTTATTCATTATTACATTTATTCATGTAGCGGTGACATGTATTGCCGAGATAATTTAGCAGAGACCGAAATAATATTAACGTCGCGTCTATCTTTTTATAATAAAGTTCACGCCCGAAAACACATTCTCGAGAAGTTTAACTACAATTTTCATGATTGCGAGTCAGGCAAACGAAACATCATTGTATAAACTCAATGCTTTAACTACTAAAACTTTTGGGAGTTTCAGTGTGAGGTTCTATAACATTCCACCCAATTATATTAAAAACTAAATGGCAAATAATTAAAAAAATGCCGTTAAAAATAAATAAAATGGTATACAATGGTGGACAATCGATGAAAACAGAGCCAGAAGTCGAAACCCTAGACTAGGCCTACTAGACTAGACCCCATTGTAATAAATTATTGCATTCATGCATTCATCATATTTTTAAATAAATTATGCATTCGTATTGACTTTATCATCATCTAATTATTTAGGCCATATTACTTTCAGAATTCTGACAATTGGGCTACATCGTTGAGATCAATCATGGATGTGTTAGTTCCAGTTATGACTATTTATCTCAGCCTGAGACTAATTGAAAGTGATTCTAACTAGTGTCAAACTTGTCATTTAAATCCTTACAAAATGTTCCTCTATTTCTGGAGTTGCCTAAATCACATTTTTAGCTCCTCTTTAGTCGACGTCAAGTCATTTTGGTGTGTGGATCATCAGATTTTAAGTTTTCATTTTTTATTTTTATCACATATATTTTGACTTTACTACATTTTAAATGATAAGATAAACATTTTTATCTGTTAAAAAAATCCGGACAGGAACAAAAAAGAAGCTCGCTTTATTGGAACAATATTTTTTTACTTTTTAAAAGAAAATAAAAAAAAACTTTAGAAAACGTTGTCTACTTCGGAATTACGGGGAATTCAGTATATTTAAAGATATCCTGTAAAATTTGCTTTGTGGCACTTAGCTTAGACAACTCCCGAACTGTAGCGACGAAAAAGCACCAATCAATACACTAAAACAAATCTCATGATCTATCAAACGTTCTCCAAACAGAACAGGAATTGGAAAAGTACTTTGCTTATTGCCGATCTAGTCTTTCGGTTTGCCTTAGGGTTTACGAACTGAATTGTATGGAGAGAACTTCGAACCCACACGTAGGTTGTTACCAACAACAATGTATTAGATATTCTTTGCCATCAACACGAGATAGAAGTTTGACTGCCTCCGGGTACCGTCGCATTTAATGAAAGATGATCGAAAATGAAAATTTAGCCGCACAATATGAAAAAGATCTTGGCAAGGAGCCTGGTTCCCATGTGGTGTATAAGGACAATACCATGGCAGAAGGTGTAGTATTAGTCATCAATATTCAGGAAGGTTACAATGGCAAATGAACTCGCCGGACGAACAGGCAAGTGAGTGATTACATACATCTGACTTTAGTTACATTTCGTTCAACGCTAAGTGGTAAATTTTAGTACGAAATGCAAAACAACGTAAGATTCACTCAATTGCCTGTTCATCCGGTGTGTTAAATTACCATGGTAACCCTCCACGCCCTCTATTGCTAAAGCTATTTACTTATTTAACGATTCATGGCAAATTATCTAAATACATCGAACATTACGAAGATAGTTGGAAAATGGAACCACAACATCTACAAGTTGGATCGGTTGAATATCAAAGACTCAACTGATATCAGAAGAAATATATTCCAAAGAAATGGTTTACTGGTTGTTCAGAGAAATAAATGTTTGTTGTGTGCCCTAGATCTGAAACAATACCATTTCATCAACATAGAGCCTCAAGCGAAACATCTGGTTAAACTAAATTGAGTTTAGCTACAAAGATTGCAGATAATTTTAATTCATATTACGTTTGTTTACCCACAGACTGTATCTATATTGCAACATAGGAATAAAGTCTTCGAGTTGTAAGCAATTCATACCATTTTTTGATCTTCATAGACCATAGCGTCAAAATGGTTAAATCGTGGGGAAGCCATCATAAAAGGTTGAACAGACTTTTGCATAATTTTATAGAAGTTTCCTTTAGGTTCAGTGATCACAGACCTGCATCGTTCCTGCAACCCATAATCAGAAGCTTCTACTGGCCATAACGTTCACCGATCTCAAATTTCCATACATTTCCGTGAAATGCACTTTTCATTGATTATCTTTCCCCCGCAATCCAGATTCTATTTACGTGAAAGTAATATTAGAAGTATGCAAAGTGAAGTATTATGGATGCATACGATTTTTAAAATCACAACAAAATATTCTTAAAAATCATCAATGACCATATTTTGCCAATATTCTTTCCCGTGTCATTAAGATTACATTAAATCTTTTTTAATTTAATAAAAAAAGGAAAATAACGGATTTTCTGTTAACAACAACATACACCTATGTATAAGGCATTAAAGGTATGCAAACTTAGATAGTATCTTATTTACCTAGCCATATCACTGCATTTTTTATGTTACTGGACATGCTAGCTAATAACACACCCACCGTTATGATATTAGCCCAATACACCACATTCCCGAAGGAATTAGGTGCCATCCACAAGACCTTCCCTTTAAGGGCCTGGTACTAGCCAAATCGCAAAGTTAGACGAGGCACCCCAAGTTAACTAACTAAGTCTGACGATTATAAGTGTCATCCTTACAATATATGATTCCTTGTCTAGGAATCGACCTATTTTCGTTAATGTATGTTTCCTTTTTCTATACAAAATACATTGCGGAAACGGTGTCCATTTCCGAACTTTTTTGACTAAATGTAGAAATCTAAAAGCAAATGGATTTTTTTGTTTATGCATATATGCTGTTTTTGCTTATATCTAGAAATCGAATTACTTTCAGATTTCTAATGAGAAAAATCAACTTTTTTATTATTTATTATTATTTAAATAAATGATGGAATCAAAAAATATTAACAATCCATTATCAGTCTGGAGTTCTTTTTGGATTTGCTGAATCGTTTCACTACATATTATTACATTTGTTAAAAGGTGTATTTGTATGGCGCGAGTAGTTGGCTAGTACTAGCGCCTTAACAGCACGGCTGCATTGTACTGGATGGAAAACACCGGACAATTTTAAATTCTCGCTTTGACTTGTCGTCAAATGTTCTGTCTGACTGTGTGGCCTTTCATTTATTTAAAAAAAAAATTACTCTAGAAGGGACCTACAGTATACGTGGATTCCGAACCGCGGACGGCCTCAGGGTAAATGGCCTGCCACACAGAATCTGACCGCGGCCAGTATTGCTTCATCTCGATGATCGAACACCGAGGCGTCGCGCACTAGGCTGCCGGACTGGAAAATACGTATGTTAATTGAAAACAAAAAAAAGCAAGGCCAGCTTAGAAAGGAAAATAGTTCCTAAGTTCACATTTGATGTCTGCCCGCTTATTATGTCGACCCTTCCGGTCATAGTTCGAATCTTCAACGACAGGTAACGAGACGGTTGGCGGGCCGACCTCACGATCTGTCGATTTGTTTGCCGACCGATCTCGATAATGGCTGGAGATCCGTTGATTTGTTCGCCGAGCTCTCGAGATGGCAATCTATTGGCGACGAAGATGGCTAGAGAGGCACGTCCTAGATGTTACGACGTTCGAGCTTTCTTTTTGCCAATTTATTGCGCAAGTCGCCTTACATGCGCAATATTGTTTCCCGAAAAGAATCACAAACGTTGGAATTCAATTGGAAACGCCATTTTTCACTGTTCAACTCCAAATCAAAAGTTTTCTACTCTCGTTTGAATTCCAAGAAACAGTTTTTCGTTTAGAAAGGACATTCATGTACCCGTAATCGTAGTGCATGTATGAAGATGAGTGTGTCTCTAAAATAAGTGATAAAATATGCTATATTCGTACCGTACTGGGCTGACAGCTGAGTACATACTACGCTCGGCTCCTGTCACTTAAATGTTCCGACCCATACAATGTTTTTTTTACACAGAACGCCAAAAGTATTGTACTTTAAGGCTGTTCCGACCCATATAAAGTTGTTTGCACACATAACGCAAAAAGTATTGCACTTTAAGCCACGAATTAATATTAAAAGTTGAATATAGTCATATTACTTGCAGCGAAAACAATTTCACAATTTCAGGATTATTGGTTTTGTTACAATTTATTTAAATACGATTTTTATTTAACAGCGCCATCTAACGGTGTAAAACTTCTAATCGCCAATTACAACGAAACCATTAAACCTGAAATTGTGAATATGTTTTCGCTGCAACTACTATGGCTATATTTAATATTTTTGACGAATTCGTGCCTTAAAGTGCAATACTTTTTGCGTTCTGTGTAAAAAAAACATTGTATGGGTCGGAACATCCTTAAGGCACGAATTCGTCAAAAATATTAAGGCCCTGGTACTAGCCAAATCGCAAAGTTAGACGAGGCACCCCAAGTTAACTAACTAAGTCTGACGATTGGAAGTGTCATTCTTACAATATATGATTCCTTGTCTAGGAATCAACCTATTTTCGTTAATGTATGTTTCCTTTTTCTATACAAAATACATTGCGGAAACGGTGTCCATTTCCGAACTTTTTTGATTAAATGTAGAAATCTAAAAGCAAATAGAATTTTTTGTTTATGCATATATGCTGTTTTTGCTTATATCTCGAAATCGAATTACTTTCAGATTTCTAATGAGAAAAATCAACTTTTTTATTTTTATTATTATTTAAATAAATGATGGAATCAAAAAATATTAACAATCCATTATCAGTCTGGAGTTCTATTTGGATTTGCTGAAGCGTTTCACTACATATTATTACATTTGTTAAAAAGTGCATTTGTATGGCGCGAGTAGTTGGCTAGTCCTAGCGCCTTAAAGTGCAATACTTTTTGCGTTCTGTGTAAAAAAAAACATTGTATGGGTCGGAACATCCTTAATCGTTCATTTCTCAGAGAATACTTAATTTAGCAACCCCAAATTGATTATGACATAACTTCTGATATAACCGCATCAAAGAAGTTATAAATTACCACAGGATCGAAATTGCTTGATAGAAATAAATCTCCAAAGTCACATTATTATTTATTATATTTTATCATTTTATTCACAGTAGTAAGCATTATGCAGCGAAAAAAAACAATATATGTGCACAGTACTTGTTAATAACTACAACGAATATCGGTCTATTTTTTTTTCAAATACATAAATAAAAAACTCAATTTTCGGACGTTGCTACTGTGTAATATTAAGGATACATTTAGTTTTTTAAATATGTTCAATGAAAAATTATGTTAAATAGAACTATATTTGTTTTGAATATTAGCAAGCACTATGCGCATTTATTGTATTTTTAGCTTCAGAATGGAGACCACTTGGTCTTCATTCTGCCTATTTTTACTAAACATAATATTGAGCAATGTTGGGCTTAGTCGAGCTAATTTTTGAATGTTTTTCAAAATGGCGGAGTAATTTTGAAAACTGTTCAAATATGGTGTGTCTGTCCAGTAGTTATCCGCTACAGGTCGCATTTCTAAACCGATTGGAAGCAGGTTCGATATTTACATACATTTTTTTAGTCGAGCCAGTATAAACAAACTTTTTTTTTAAATGTCAAATGTTTAAAAAGATAGACATGCCAGTTCTACAGTTCAGAGAGTAACCAGTATTTAAAAACTACTTATTTACAAAAATATAACATGAAACAAAAATAATTAGAATCACAATAGGTCGTACCGTGTGTGTGTGCTGCCAAAGGGAACGATATTGTCGGACAGGCGGGCACATCGAAAACATTGAAAGAACAGAAAAACAATGGAGCTTGCGCAAGTGTGTGCGAAGTGGTTGAATCTTGCCGCGATCGCGACGAAATTATGAAAAGTCGCAGAAATCTGTAGAGACGCCTCGAACATTAGTTGGCTTATTTCATGTGTTTTATGGAAATAAGAGCATGGCTGGCTAGTACCACACGTACCCTCATAATATTAGCCCAACAAACCGCATTCCTGTAGCTTATGCGACAGGACTTTCTTTTTAATAGTTGGTCTCTGAGCTGTAGACTTTGCGAGTCTGTCTTTTCATAGGAATAAATATTCAGCGCTCTACTTAAAAAAAATATTATTTTTATTTTGTATAAAACAGTGATATTTGAGTCACTGTTTTAAGTACATGAGGCTAAGGTTTAATCAAATAGATTTTTTTTAAAAAAGGGAATCGATGACAAAAATCCTGATAACTATCGAACCTGTTCAAAATTTTACGAGAATCGGTTGAGATATGCGACCTGTAAAGGAGAATAGTCGGACAGGCGGGCATCCGAAAGTATTTTTGCCCGAGCTGAAACGGAGACGTTTCTCTCACGCTTCGATCGGTCAATGAAGAAGAGGAATAGGGGCCCATGGACCATATGGATTCTGAAACATGGAACGCTCGAACGTCAAAAAAAAGAGGTGAATGAAGAGGTAGAAATTAAAACAATTACCTCTCGCATGAGAAGCAGGTCCTACATCCTGAGCTACTATAAATAGATTATCAAGTTATATTTTGGGTTTGTTTTGAGGTTTCAAAATGTGTTGTATTTTTTTTATAATGGGTTTAGTACAACCTTGTGTGTTTCAAAGATAGTAAGTATTAAAAATAATGTAGACCTGGCGTTCGACATATGTCATGCTATACATACGAAAAAAAATAACTAGATATAAAAGGCAGCCATTGATCACTAAAGACAAATGAATACTTTGTACATGCGTCACTTAAAACTTCAATGTTTGGCTGTACATTCCACAGACGTCTCTGTTTGCAAATACAGTGTTGATAGGTCAAGACAAGAAACATGACACGGTTTTGAAACAATTTTCCGAGGTGGTGCATGTACTTCTGTGGTGTTTCTCGCAACCTCGACTTATTTAAGTAGTGGGGAGGTTCAGGGGCTAGAACCTGGAATTGTGAGTTAATAACATGAGAAGTATATACCCTGTTCTTGCTTCCGAAGTTATAGGGTTAATTCCACCCAGGTAAATACCATCGAATTTAATTAAGGATGGTCGGAAACGGCAATAAAAAATGTCCGTGTTTTCCGTCCAGCTCGGTGTAGACGCGCAAGATAAGAAAGGTCCTGGCTGGGCACCTAGTTTCCACAGGGCATGTAAAGATAATATCATAACAGTAGGTGCATAGGTAGCCACCCATGCCGGTTAAACAACCGGCCAAGTGCGTGTCGGACTCTCACACGAAGGGTTCCGTACCATCGTACAAGATATAACACAAAAAAATCACGTTTTTAGTATGAGACCCCGTTACCCTTTAATTAATTTTTTTATTTTTTTATTTTACCTATTTGTTGTTATAGCGGCAAAATAAATACACACTCTGTGCAAATTTCAGCTTCCTACCTATTACGGTTCACGAGATACAGCCCTGTGACGGATGGACGGACGGACGAACGGACGGACGGACAGCGGAGGCTTAGTAATAGGGTTCCGTTTTCACCCTTTGGGTACGGAACCCTAAAAACGCACCGTAGAAAGTATTTATTAATAGTAATTCACTTCAACAGGTTTTTTTTATACACACGCCCCCATAATTAATTTTAATTTCTTAAAAGAATGCAATGTGGCCAAATAATGCTCATTGAAGATTCAGACAGCGATAATAATGCGTTAGTACCTAAACAACTATTGTTGACCTTAACGTGCTTACTGCGAAACTACTGGCTGCACTGAAAGGGTACACTAAGCAGCGACAAACGAAAGAGAAAAAAACATTTTTCAAACCAAACCTTAAATGCTGTTGCTTGTAAGGCAAGATTGGTTGGCCTTGATTGACCACGAAGTAATATAATTCGGTGACCGTGGGCTAAGGTCGGACTTGTGCAAAAGGCAAATTTACTACGCCAGCGAGGTAAGAGTGAGTTCGAGTTCGACGACTCACTTTTATAAATACTTCATGTTTCCGCACTTCTTGAACGTCATTTTAGGTTGGTAAAAATTTTGTTTTTTCCATAAATACGTTGAAGTGTAAAATAATAGTTCCATTATTTAAATAATAATATTGTTTCCAGTAAATTTTAGGTTAACTCACTCCCGAACTCGAACTCACTCTTACCTGAATGGGCCCCAGATTTAAATACATAATTGGTTCCAAAATGAAACCGCTACATTTAGCTTCGCTAAAGTCTTTTAGTTATCTAAACATACCTACATTTCATGTGATTATTTTCTCCAACCTCAAAACTTTCAAAAGCGGATTCCCACTACGCTCGGTATTCATCGGAAAAAAACAAAATAAGAAACATCAGATTTCTTTGGTGTGAATTTCGTTGTAATCTCCATCTATAAAATTATGTTTGGCAGCTAGCTGGATTAGGTCTAGTTCCGTTAGGTAAAGTTGAGAAAATTTGTTTCATTACTGTGGCCCGCCCCAACTACGTCCGGGTTGAACAATAAATCTGTCATATTTATTTTGTTCCGCGTAAGTATTTTTCTTTTTTTTATAATATCATAAAATAAAATACCTATAGGCAGACATAATTATTATAATTGATATTATTCTGATTAGTATAGATTGTGAGTCGGCGATTGGTCAAACAGAAATTTAGTTTCGCTCATGCGTCGCATCGCAACTCTGCATAACTTTAATAAGCCAATCCTAGCGTGTCTTCATATTCGTCATTAATATTAGCCGAGTCCTTTGAAGGACATTCCTATTAATTTAATTACTTAAATTGTTTTGTCAATTCACATATTAATGGAAATAATTACCACACCTCAAGCTTGTAGACAGTTGGAAGCTGGATACTTACTTATATGAATGGGGTTATGTGTTCTTAGCATTTCATAGAAGCCGGGAGCTCCGACCGCGTTAAAGTCCACAAAAAAGTTGGTGGTCTCATTTCGAATGCCGCTGCTCACCCCTTCGCTGATTTAACGTAGACGTAATACTCGCAATAAGTTGATTGATGGAAAGGATTACGCGATACGAAGGTACAAACAGTGTCAAAATCGGGTAGTGGTTATCAAATTATAAACGGACAGACAGATTGACGGACGCCAGAGAGAGGATTTTATAAGATTTAGGTTAGGTTATGCTAAGATTGAGTCTTTTAAGCATTTTGATTAATCTGTCTTAAACCAAAAATGTATATTTGGATTCTATAGTTCCGTATTTGGAATGGATA
Organism: Incurvaria masculella; assembly: GCA_946894095.1. Taxonomy (NCBI): domain Eukaryota; kingdom Metazoa; phylum Arthropoda; class Insecta; order Lepidoptera; family Incurvariidae; genus Incurvaria; species Incurvaria masculella. Next base: position 1,105,212 of record OX335641.1, read on the forward strand.
AAAAATATTTGGGCGAACGTTTGCTATTTAGAATACGGTATTTCCAAAAAGTTTGGCTTAGTATAAATCCAAATAAGCACATACTTTTAATCGGCGTCTAATGTATGTATGTTTGGTAGTTTCATAGCTCAACGAAACGTACCATAACGCCCTAGACATATTTTGGGATTAACAGATAATGTCAAAACGAACTCGAATAGTTCACATGAGGCCACCACACGAGCACTGCAGCTAGCTAATAACAATTCACTACAGATCATCTTAACCGCTAAACAAACTATTGCACACCACTCGTGTTACAATTTAACCTACAATTAAGTATTTCTACACCAACTCATCTCGCCCGTGGAAATAATTACAGCTATCATAGCAATTGAACTATACTACATCCATACTGTGTGTAGAAAGGTCGGCACTTAACGGTTCAAGGTCGCTATGACAACCAAAAACAATAGGTTAGTGTTACATTGTTGCCAAACTGTATCTACCACGGGTAACTACCGACGTGTCTCGTCTTGATTCAGATCTGTGATAATTCAATAATGATTACGACTCAATATACGAATTTAGTAGGTATATTGGTTTTCAAATAAAGATTGCATTTGATCATATAAAGAAGGGGGCTTAACTATTAGTAGTATTAAATATAACAGCAAAAGAAGATTGAATGTACATACTAACATTTAATATTTTGAATTTTCTGTTGCGTTTCTACAAGGGCTCTCTTAAAGCATTGATGTATATGTCTGTGCCCAAAAGTATTATTAATATACTAAACTTAATTGTTTTCCCACATTATTTTTATGATCGGAAAATGTTCATTTTCACTTGTTTCTTAGACTCCCAATAGGATGTATAAGAAACAATTTCAGTCTTTCCTTCATCCAAATCTAAGAACCGTAAGAGTCTTTTATGTCAATAAGGTGATCCTGAAACTAGACAGTTTATATAAATATATCTAAATTATTTGAAAGGTCACAACAATTTATATTTATATCATTAATATCTGGAAATTATATGTTGTAACCACAGATATTTAATATCTGTGGTTGTAACCGTAGGCGATATATAGAGGAATGGATAAGACAAGATATCGAAAAACCGGCCAAGTGTGAGTCGGACTCGCACACGAAGGGTTCCGTACCATCGTAAAAAAAAAACAAAAAAAACACGTTTATTATATGGGATCCCCCTTTAATTTTAATTATTTTTTAATCTTACCTATTTGTTGTTGTAGCGGCAAAATAAATACACACTTTGTGAAAATTTCAGCTGTCTACCTGTTACGGTTACTGAGATACAGCCCTGTGACAGACGGACAGACGGACGGACGGACGGACGGACGGACGGACAGCGGAGGCTTAGTAATAGGGTTCCGTTTTCACCCTTTGGGTACGGAACCCTAAAAATGCCTGAATACATTTTGATTAATAGTACCTACGTTAGTCCACTGTACATTTTATTTGTAGTTTTTCCTTCACGGTTATGACCTGTGTAGATGAAGTAAGCTAGCCAAAACATCTCCAAACAAAATGATAATATTGTTATTTATTTATTTAAATTGTTGATTACATTTTGATTCTTTTCCTTTTTACGAAACTAGTTCGCGACTGTATCATGACAAAAAAAGAGATTGCGCTGAATTGCCGGTCCTACAAATTAATCTATTAATTATTCATTAAGAGAGTCATCATCCTATCAACTCTGTTTACATGCTCTTAATATTCCAAAATGGATTCCAAAATATATTGTTGATAGCTACGTCTGTATTTTTTTTGTAAAACTTATAGATTGGAAAATATTGGCGGAAAAACATTGTAAAAAATTTGCCATTTTTTACCTTCATTATAGATATTTTTACTGAATTATACAGATATTTACAAAAAACTAAAAACATTCGAACATACATGGTACATGTGAATGAATGTATGATTTTGTATATTAAAACGGTCAACAAACAGCAAACGCAACTCCTATCAATGCAGGAAATAATCAGAAAGGAGAAATAATCGGCTCGTAGCCTAGTGGCGCGCGGACTGGCCTAGCGTACCAGAGGCCCGGGTTCAATACCAACTTGCACCACTGTCTTTCTCTTTCAGGGTTCGATAAGTGAATTTCGTCACGAATGCGAGCTGCTCCATGGTTCGGAATCCATGTAAAACTGTAGGTCCCCTTCCTCTACTAGATGGTAGGATTTAAGCCCGCCCGGGTTGGTACCATCGCATTGGATGAAAAGATGGTCGAAGCGGCAATGAAAAATTGTCCGTGTTTTCCATCCAGTTCAATGTAGCCGTGCTCATAAAGGGAAGGTCCTGGCATGGCACCTAATTCCTTCGGGAATGTGGTGTATTGGGCTAATATCATAACGGTAGTTGTGTGGTATTAGCCATCCATGTCAAGTCGCATAAACAAAAAACCAATAAATCAAGTGTACTGTGGGCTTAAGAACTATGAGTACTGATATTTCTAGTGATTAAGTATGGCGAAAGAAAACCTATAAATCGAATGTACGCGTACGGCTTAGGCACTATCACTTCTGATGTGTTCTATAATGGCGACAAACAGACAAACAAACGAATGAGTTATATAGTACTTGTAACCGTAATAAAACACAAACAAGTTATTCACTATTTTCATAATTACCAATATATATATATTATAATTTCCACTGTGTGAGACCTACGGGCTACGTTTTTCTTCAAGTGTTTCCAAACAGTGCATCTTTGGCAAAACAATAGCTAGCGGTCTCGGCTGGCTGGGCCTGGTAAATGGTCTAATTGTGGGGCAGATTTAACGCCTGTCTCGCATTCGATTAAGGCATTTTGAAATTTGTCCGATGGACGTAGGATTTACTGTTTTGAAAGCGATCGCCTGGGTCCGGTCACGGAGCGAAGTTAGAGTTTACGCGACTTTGAACGGAATTTCTTTTTCGAAAGATCCTGAAGTAATTGATCTTTTTTGTATTTTTAGATGCATATATTTATTTCGTTTTGACATGAGAAAACCATACAAGTGTGAAAATGCTAAATGACCACCAGAACAACCGCAACAACAATATAATCTTTGGTTACAAATTCCAAGCCATTGTAATCATGTAGGTTGCCCACGGGGGCAAATATGTTTTGGAAAAATTAGGATCTACTTATGTTATTCATAATTACCAATTCAAAGCGCAAATGCTAAAGCTGTTCGTGCCGTATAATATTATATTACTGGCTAGCTGCGATAGCCGGGTCCGATCGGGGCAATGTCGCGCGATTTTTTTTTTCGTAATAAAAAGTATGTTATGTGCACACGACATATCTATCCACTATTTATATGTACAACGTACATAGTTCTTCTCATAACTGCTACCAAAGGTAGACTGGCAGAGAATGCCTCCGGCATTAAGTTGCGCCTTTTGCTCATTGTTTTTAGTGTAATAAACATGAATAAATAAATATAAATATTTCGTTGGAATCAACCAGACTAAGCAGGTATTCTGTTATTCAATGCATGCATTAAAACAAAAAAATATTCAATATTTTAATTTCATTTATATCTCAAAGGCAACGAAGATTTTTTTAAAACAAAGTTATTATAAAAAAAAAAAAATATCCCGAGCAATAGAAATATCTACAAAACTATTGGTATTCATTATACAAAATGAATATTCAACAATATGCAAAATAATGTATAATCATCACAGCAAACATAATACTTACGCGCCTTTGGCTCATTCTAACTTCACGCAAGTGATCACGTGATAACACTTGAGAGAAATGTTGACACGCCAGTCCGGATGTAGGGAGTACTCAGTGCATTCTAGCGAATTCGTAAGTGTGTGAATATGTGTATAGTGATGTACTTAATTGGTATGAGGGTGTGTTGGTGTGTCTTTATGTTTGGCCGGTAGAGTGTATTGTTAAGATGTGGAACAGATACCAAGAATGATTATAAATTCTTACTGCCTTACTTTAAATGTGTACCATCGCTATTACACCGGTATTTCTAGCTGTCAAAAATAGACATACTAATAAAGGCATAAGAATTAAACAAAAACGCATCAGCTGATTCGTAGTTTTGTAGTTTAAAGCTGATGCGTGTATGTCATTGGTTGAGTGCACTATTTGGTTATTAAACGTCTGTTTTTTTTTTATTTAAAATAACTGTCCAATTGGGTTTTTAAACCCGTTCACTGTTATAGCACTGATCACTGCACTGATGGATGTTTAAAGAAAGTTGTGCTGGCGCAACTTGTACGATTAATTAGAGATATTCAATAACCTTTCTTAATTAAGATGTCCGACGCAGCTCGGTAGCCTTGTTTCGCCTCTTAAAAGATCATATCTCGTTGGGAATCTCCTCCCGCTCTTACCTTGGCCTTTAGCTGCGAACAAATTGTCCTTTTGTCGCCCTAAATGTCAAGCTTCCGAAATCTGTCGAACGAATTTCGTTGTACACAGGCTGATCACATTGTCTTCATTTTGGCCCGTTAATAATTAAATGAAATGCTTGTATTTTTGTAATGCCCATCCGTCCGTTCTTTCGTTTATATGATTTGTATCGGTTGAAATGTCATAGTTTATATCAAGTACTATATATATACTAATATACTATACTACTATAGTACTATATATAATATATAACTTTTTATTTTATATAAACAAAACTTGGATAACGAATACCACACCTACTGTCATGATATTAGCTCAAGAAACCATATGGAATTTAGGTGGCATGACAGGACTTTCCATACATTGCAATCACATCCAGTTCCAAGTAGCCTTTGAACTTGTCGAAAAATACGGACAATTAAATACGTATCAATCCAGAAGGGATTAAGCCTACCACCATGATAGGAGACTTAGGGCCTTTTTCACCTACTGCCGATTAGCTTAATCGCCACATACTTTCTTAGCAGCTGGCAATCAATCAGTACAAGATATTCAGCAATGTAGTGATAAAGGCCCTTTAAATGTCAATTAAATAAATCGGCAGTTGGTGAAAACCAGGCTTGCAGTTTGAGGTGTCACAAAAGAAAAATCCCTTAATCCCTCTACTCTTAAACTAAAGAAATGCACTTGTTTTCTTGTGCCGGAATCCATGCAATTATATATGCATTAGTGAAGCTAATATTTATTAATCTATGGTACTAGCACTACTAGCTAGCATTTTGAATTCCTTATTGTGTTGTGATCGGCCAATAGCCATCCGTTTCCGGGAACATAAATAAGCTAAACATGCATTGGATTGTAATAAATCAAATATTGTGCTAATAATGTTCAAAGCTGTATGTGTGCTGCCCTGTCTCCCAACAAGCAGCGTGCGGTATTGTGAATAGGGTTATTGTTAGCGTTTGAATCTGTACCGTCGTCGTTGCGACAATTCGAAAGTTCCCGACCCTAAGGTCAGCTCTTCTGTGGCTCCCTACATCTGGTTTCACTTTTACCTTAGCTAGAAACCTCGCTCTGCGAAGCTGATTTCGTATCCATAGAGTTTATAAAACGCAAAGGCACACGCTTACAACGGTGGAAAATCGGAATAAATATATTCTTAGCTTTGCATAAATGTTGTTATTGAGTTCATAAAGTTAGTCTACTTTAAAGTTAGTTTAGACATAGTCTGAGACTAAATTTGGGTGTGGCAAGTACGTTTAACCCCTTAGCACCTAATTGCTTTCAGTTCCAAAAGGAAGTAAGTAAAACAACATTTAATTGTATTTAAAAATAACTATAATGAACTTCGACAACCAAGAAAGGACATTTGTAGATTGATGATCTAGCCATCATTTAAATACCAAACTGTAAGACATTGATGCTTTGATTGCTCAAACGGTTGTCCCGTATAAAATACAAAAAAAAAAGTTTGAACGAAGAAGGCTCCTCCTTTATTATATGTTTTAAATATAGCTTAATAATCACTTCTTCTTTCATCTTTTTCAAATTTCAAAATAAGTTGTAGTTAATTTAAAAAATAATACAATGGAACTGATTATGATCGGGTGCTAACCCGCCCTTAAGAATGACCCGTAAGCTACGCTCCCCATACAAACGTGGTTGAACAATCCAACCGGAATGAAATGAAAGCAAAAAGAAAATCTTCATACGAATTTTATTTTTTCTGTGGTTCCACCCAGAATACATTTACCGAAAAAACAAAGACGTGCAGACACAGATATTTGTAGCCTAATATTAGATATCAAGTAAGTTGGAACAGTGGTTTTCAAATTATTAGTAAACTACGTTTGTATAGGAGGCGAAATTTTCTGATGCTTACGGGCCGACCTTAAGGCGCTAGGACTAGCCAACTACTCGCGCCATACAAATACACCTTTTAACAAATGTAATAATATGTAGTGAAACGCTTCAGCAAATCCAAATAGAACTCCAGACTGATAATGGATTGTAAATATTTTTTGGTTCCATCATTTATTTAAATAATAATCAATAATAAAAAAAGTTGATTTTTCTCATTAGAAATCTGAAAGTAATTCGATTTCTAGATATAAGCAAAAACAGCATATATGCATAAACAAAAAATTCCATTTGCTTTTAGATTTCTACATTTAGTCAAAAAAGTTCGGAAATGGACACCGTTTCCGCAATGTATTTTGTATAGATAAAGGAAACATACATTAACGAAAATAGGTTGATTCCTAGACAAGGAATCATATATTGTAAGAATGAAACTTCTAATCATCAGACTTAGTTAGTTAACTTGGGGTGCCTCGTCTAACTTTGCGATTTGGCTAATACCAGGCCCTTAAGTTGGCTTGGTAGATTTATAAAATTGGCGCGGTGACTACTATACGCGCTAGATGTTACATTCCGTCCTCTTTTGATCGTCGGGAGCCACCCTGTCGGTCGAGTTACCGCCAGTTGACTCACCGGTTAGCAGACAACTAGCAGCCTGCTAACCTGCAGTTAGCTACGGAAGGAAATCGCGCGCCGTGCAATTAGCCTTTGACTCGCGGCGGAAGGTGAGCCGAGGAATGATAAGTAGCAGCTTTACGGTGATGATGAAAAAAGAGCAGAAAGTGGGTGTGTTGAACATTTTCTCCTCGGAGAAAAATACGAATATGCGGGCTAACTAGATATGAGTAAATATACTTTTTCGTACTAAGCAGGTACGTCGCTTAAAGGAATGTGTTATGTATGTATGTATAATCGACCGTGAAGCAAGGACGCATTAATTGAAGAAATTTATTATTATCCATGCATACATAACACATAACTAGATATGGTTGGTTAATACCACTCCTACACTGAATGTGATTGTGTGTAGAGCTGAGAGATATAAATAAATATAAATATAAATATTTTTTATATTATGTTATGAATATACTGCAGGGCTGGGGGTCTACTTATGAGATTCTCACGTGTGTGTCACCGGTGACTTACCGATGAGTCACGACGCTTTCGTACTCATGAAATGACAGCCACGAGTCACCCTAGTGTTGTCCCTTTCTAACTAATTAGAGTGCAATGACACAACATTTGTTGACGTCAAGCAAAAATGTCTCGCTTATATCTGCGACTAACTCGTTTTCGCTTTTCTAAGTAGATATTGTGGACCTAAAACAGCAAACCGACCAACCTTTTGTGGGTATTTCGTCTACCAATTTCGCCACCCGCTCTATACCCATAATTTTGAATTCTCCTACAGTCCCTCCTCCCTTTGCGTTCTACTAGCATAGTGTTTATGCCTATGTTGCGGACATTGACTGCAAAGATTGAACATTTAAACATATTGCCATCGTCGCTAAAATCGTGTTTGGTATCAGACCCTGTAGTAAGTCCTAGGTTGACTTAAGTGAATACACTTTTTCGTGCCAAGAAGTAGCGACGCTTCTTTCAACTTCAATCCTACATTGTCAGGACAATATCCTTACAAATCTTATGGTAACTGTTAAACTGTGCAGTCAAATTGAACATGATCAAAAATACATGTTTATTGCCGCTTCGTTCATTCAATGCGATGGTACCAACCTGGGCCAGATTAACCCTACCACCTAGTAAGTAATGAAGGGAACCTACAATTTAATGTGGGATCCGAACCACGGCCAGCCGCATCGGTCACCGACCCAGAACCCGACCGCGCCCAGAGTTCAATTAAACGGAAAGACGTCGTGCCCTTATAAGCTACTGATTCTGACAGTACGAATGACATTTGACTTCAAAAACATTAAATCTGTTTAAATAAAGTCAAGTATGATTATCAAGTTACAGAAAGTTTACTCGCGTGTTTTCTCAAGCGAATGTCATGTTTGTTTCAGCCTTAACCTCTCGTGCACATTCAAACTGAATTAGTGAATTCTGAATAGTAATCGTGCCCACAAGTTGAATATTAAAAATACATTAGAGAAATAATAGAAGTGAATCTCTTTGTTTTGATCCATCACTCAAGGACTCGAGTTTGTAGCTCCGAGCACAATCTTCAAGAAGATCTGCATAACAATGCAGCGATGGTTTAATACAGCGTGAAATTAACCGCCGAAAATGTAACCTTTCAATTGTGTCGATTTGAATAAGGCGGGTGGTCGGATGGTACCTCTAGGTCGCGACATTGAAGGCTAGCGACACTGCAGCCATCCATCACGCATCGATGATGTTGAGAGCGGTAATACCACTGAAGAGACAGGAAGGAGAAGTGGCATGCGCCTCCGCTATATGGTCAAAATGACCATATAATTGTTTGGGATTGTAGCCTAGTGGCGCGGGGACTAGACTAGCATACCAAAGGTCTGGGTTCAAATCCTCGCCCGTTCATGCAACATTTTCTTTCTCATTCTGAGTTAGATAAGTGCATTTCGTCACGAATGCGAGCTGCTCCATCAGAAGATCAAGCCCTTTGCTTCCAGTTTTTGAAAATCGGAAATGCAGTCGTGGCTTCGCAAACATCTAAAACCATTATAATATATGGCCTGCCATTTTGAAATTTCAATTCAATAAAACTTTTAAATCTTAATTTTCCAACTAGAATTGTATCACATACCTCTGTCTAAATAAACACTGTATAGGCTATGTTTACAATACGTACAATAAAAGCTTTTCATGAAACAATCAGGATATATTGACAGAGTTTTTTTATGCAACCTCACATGGATGGCTACGACAGAACTACCGTTATGATATCAGCCCAATACACCACATTCCCGAAGGAATTCGGTGCCATGCCAGGACCTTCCCTTTATGAGCACGACAATATCGAACTGGATGGAAAACACGGACAATTTTTCATTGCCCCTTCGACCATCTTTTCATCCAATGCGATGGTACCAACCCGGACGAGCTTAATCCCTACCACCGTAAGGGAAGAGTATATACAGTTATCCATGGATTCCAAACCAAAGAGCAGCTCGCATTCGTGACGAAATGCACTTTGAGTGACAGAGAGTAGGTCAACTTTTTTACATTCATATTTTTGGCTCACTGTACATCTGACATTAGAGCTAACGCGAATCGTCTGGAGACAGTAGAGCCGGGTCGTTCTTCCTCCAGCGCATCACCAGCGCGCAAAGGGGTAACGCAGCGAGCGTTATGGGGACCTTATCACACACGGTTCCCACGGAGATTTTTTTTATTTCGTTCGAGGGGCACCAAGGTAGCTAGTTGGCACAGATGCAACCACCGCTCGACAGCCCCTGGGCAAATTTTTATTTTAGTTAATTACACTAGTTTACAAAATTTTATTTTTTGTCTGTTGCCGCGAATTTTATAGTGGTTGTTGTACCTATGCTTATGACGTGTTATTTTGAAATCTAACCTTAAGGCGGCCCAACCCGGCGGGCCTAACTCATTCGCGGGCACGGTACAAAACCCTGCTTTTGCGCTCTGGGACCTTCTCTGTTTCAAAGAATAAAACAGGCTCCGTGATGAGGAAGATGCAACATGTCCACAAAAAAGACAATGTGTATAGTGTATGATTTGGTAAGATTTACGAAAATTTTAATTTCAAAACGACTTATAGCTAAAACCTCACCAAAACCTATAGCTAAGACCACGACCTCTGTAGTCAAAAATCTATTAAAAACCAAATAGATCATAAATTTTGATTAAATAAGCTATGTCTGATGACTAATCTTTTTACGATGTTCTTACTTTATCATTGCGTAATCCACCTCCAAAGTTATCGTATAAAACGCGCGAAAAATTCGAACTTTCGGACCTTATAACTTAGAAACCAAACACAATTTTACAATGCCAATGGTCGTTAGACATCTAGTTCGATCAAATAAAGCTATTTTGAGCAAAATTTTGGATCTCTCACAAGAAATATGGGCGTGATCTTCTTTCCCCTTTTGTATGGGGAGATGAGCGGGTTGGGCCACCTTAAACAATTTTGTGCAGCTCAAGTAACTTTATTGTTGATTTTCATCATTAGTATTTTTGTTCGATGATAATGTGTGTCACTTTGTTCAGATAAATATCTAAAGTTTCTGCAATATGAGTACTTCAAGAAAAAGTTGTGTAAACGATCCACATCATTTTAGCTACATATGTAGAGAATATGTACTCCATAATTGTAGAAGATCTGTATCAGAGTTCGTTAAAAATATCTATTTTGTGTATTTTGGGATATGCTTGGATAAAAATGAGAAGTCTTGGGCACCTGACTTGTAAATCGAGAGAGAGTTGAATCTTATATTGATTTTGAATTGATTTGATCTTATATTAAGATTTGAATATACTTTGAATTTATGTATTTTTTTTGTTCATACATATCTGAAACTCAAAAACCGTCCAAATGCGAGTCGGACTCGCACACGAAGGATTCCGTACCATCGTACAAGATTTAACACAAAAAAAATCACGTTTCTTGTATGGGAACCCCCCTTTAATTTTTATATTTTTTTTATTTTACCTATTTGTTGTTATAGCGGCAAAATAAATACACACTCTTTGAAAATTTCAGTTGCCTACCTATTACGGTTCATGAGATACAGCCCTGTGACAGACGGACGGACGGACGGACGGACAGCGGAGGCTTAATAATAGGGTTCCGTTTTCACCCTTTGGGTACGGAACCCTAAAAAATAGAGCTGATCAAAAAATTATATTTATATATTAGAAACTAAGCATGCCATGTGTAGCCAGCAACAGCAATAATTTTACCGGCAACAGATACGTTGTAAACTAGTGTTATTACTTGTTGTAAGGCTGTCATAATGTCAATTCATATGTACTGTCAGAAATTCTATATAGAGTCGCTGCGTTCAGTAGCACCGATTCGGAGATGTATGTGCTAGGCCTTAATGGTTACAGTATTGTTCGATTATATCACATTTATTACGTATTTTAAGACATCTAGAGGTAACTATGCAATAACTAGCCTAAACTAGGGTAATGAATGGTTAATGACCCCCAAATGGATACTTTACCCGGCAAAGTGGCCATACATAATTTCCGAGATGGAATCATAATTCCATAAATGAGTTGTAGCGACCATAAATAGCTAATCCAGCTCTAATTATACGATCTGCGAGCAATCCGATACATTTAGAATTCTGTGTGGTCCACTTGGATATAAATTGTCTATTTCGCTACATTTTAAATGACGAAATTAGTATAATTTAGAAGGATAGATAGATTTTGAACTGAAAATAATGTATTTTTAATTTAGTTTTGTACATTAGAAACGCGCCGCACGCAAGACTCTCAACTAGAAGCGTCTGAGTAAGCCCATGGGCTTCTGAACTTTTTCAAGTGCTGCAAAAAGTATGTCAGCCGGCCAGGTTCTTTTTCATATTACGCTTTAAGGACACTAGTTTGTGCTTTGGGGGAATTACCTCATTATCCCTGCTTTCCACAGTTATTCATTGTTAAACGAATTTGGTCTTTACTACTTCCAAAACTATGGTTCTTTTAAAATACTTCACTACAACAATTTGGCGGTCATATTGGCCGACACATTTTGGACTTTCTGCCGACCCCGGGCCCTTCCGCACGCACTTGCCCACACGTGACACGGTCCGACAAGTTGTCGGCCATAACCGCCAAATACTCGTTCAACTGGTACTAAATAATATCGAACCATCCGACAAAAAGAAGCTATCAATATAATCTTGCATGATCCCACAGCACATAGCAGTAATAATTTGGTCACCCCTTAGGACATCGGCGTGATATAATGCAAGTGCTAAAATCAAAAGTACCAGAGAAACATAAAGCATGGCAGCGCATTGTTCCACATATCTCGGTTCGCACGTTCGATATAGTTTTTCAACTGCATTTTCTCGCGTTCATCGTTTCCTGGTACCGGCGAGACGAAAGCGAAACGTGCTCGCTGAGAAGAAGCGTGATTATACCGTCACGCGAAGCGTGGGGGGTGGACAGTTAGCGCAGAACTTCTCATGTTTTCTGTCAAATTTTGAAATTACTAGCTCTTATACCTCTTTTATGTTTGGTGATTATTGTATATTTTCTGAACGAATAACCCGCTCAATCCCTTCCCTACTAATATTATAAAAAGTGTGTTAGTTGGATCGAATTGATCGCATAGGAATGGTGTATGGGCCGGTACGGAAACAGGGAACAGGACGCAAATTACAAAAAGCAAATTTAACCAAGGAAATTCTTAAGATTAGTTCGCCACAAAAACAGAAAATACCTACTCGGACCCTAAAACTACGTTATTCTGAATTGAAACTTATGTAAGGAAAATATGAAGAAAACAATTAAATTACCATCAAAATGTCCGGTGGGAGACTACGACTACGAGGAATTGGTTTTTAGGGTTTCGTACCCAAAGGGTACCAACGGAACCCTATTACTAAGGCTCCGCTGTCCATCCGTCCGTCCGTCCGTTCGTCCGTCCGTCCGTCCGTCCGTCTGTCACAGGGATTTACCTCAGTAACCGTAACAGATAGACAGCTGAAATTTTCACAGAGTGTGTATTTATTTTGCCGCAATAACAACAAATAGGTAAAATTGAAAAATAGTAAAAAAAAAAAAAAATTATAAAAAAAAAATGTATTGTGTTTAATATTTTACGATGGTACGGAACCCTTCTTGTGCGAGTCCGACTCGCACTTGGCCGGTTTTTACCACTATGAAAAGAAAAAGTAATTCAGTATATACCAAAATTCCATGGCAATTCCAGTTTAAGCAAATGGTTTTTTATCCTAAAAAATGTGTAACGACCTGTTGAGAATACATGAGCAAATTTGATTTCGTCAACATGACCTGTTCGCGATGGAATACAGAACCAAAATAAATAGTGCTCACGGAATTTTATCAAATTGATCTATTCACGTCCAAATATACAACGAAAAATAATATTTCTCACGGGGTATAATATTTAAAATAAAATATTTTGCAAAGAAAACTTCTATTTATATTACCAAAAATGTTTTTCAAAAATCCACTCTACGATCCCTGATACCCAGCTAGAAGCTAGGATTGGTGAACTTATCTGAAGTACAGCTGACCACCATATCACCTGATCACCATATGAGCGGCTCGTAGCCCAGTGGCGCGGGGACTGGCCTAGCGTACCAGAGGCCTGGGTTCAATTCCAACTCGCACCACTGTCTTTCTCTTTCCGAGTTCGACAAGTGCATTTCGTCACGAATGCGAGCTGCTCCATGGTTCGGAATCCATGTAAAACTGTAGGTCCCCTTCCCCTACTAGGTGGGAGGGTTTAAGCCCGCCCGGGTTGGTACCATCGCATTGGATGAAAAGGTGGTCGAAGCGGCAATTAAAAATTGTCCGTGTTTTCCACCCAGTCCAGTGTAGCCGTGCTCATAAAGGGAAGGTCCTGGCATGTCACCTAATTCCTTCGGGAATGTGGTGTAATGGGCTAATATCATAACGGTAGTTGTGTGGTATTAGCCATCCATGTCAGGTCCCATAAAAATAAAAAAAATATCATATCAATGGACGGAATTTGGTTCCTCTTTTTTTGTATTCTTCGTCCTCGGCTGCAGCCATATCTTCCGTTGTAACACGAACGTAAGAACACAGCCCAACATAATTTCGCACCTACCCGCACCCACCGCTACCGTCCACTGCTGCTTAATAGCGGCTGCCTCCTTGACAACGAGCTGCAGGTCTATTCCTGGCATTCCGTAATCAGGAATCAGGAATCCTGAGCCGCTTGACGAAAATATTCCGGAGCATAGTTTTTTTACTTAATCAAGGTTTTCCGTCGAAAAACTCGCTTTGAAAATCACTATAAAAGCGGTTTTCTGAACTCAGGATTCCTGATGGCTGATTACTGAATGCCAGGAATAGACCTGCTGAACGATCAACTCGAAACGTCGGAGAATGTCTCCATCTACCGCGTTAAAAGCCTTAAGTTTTCAAACATGAATTCTTCTCATTCTGAAGAAGCAAATATGTTTCAATTCACATTTAACTGTGCTCGGAGAAGGAAAGTAGACTTAAGGTATTCCGGAAAAGTTCACAAGTTAGCCAGGACAGCCTGGCTATTAGCATCACAATGCTGAAGACAATAGAGACGATGGTATCAACCTAATATGTTACTCTAGTGTGATCTCAAGCGAGGTGTATAAATAAGCGTAAACTGTCACACTCTGGTACTCTTCCAAGTAACGGAGACTATAGACGACAAAGATTTTTAAAACTAAATAACTCTATTGTATTTACGTTATTTATGCGAATTTTTCAAATTTTAATGGTCACGTCTAACGATTCCGATAACGGTATTCGGTTATAAAATGATGAAAATTATGGTGTGGTTACAACACACGGAAAACACGGACAATTGCTGCTTCGACCATCGTTAGTTCAATGCGATGGTACCAAGCCGAACGGAATTAATCCTACCGCCTAGCAAGTAAGGGACCTACAGTTTTATGTGGAATCATGGCCAGCCTCAACGGTTGAAAATGGTCACCAATTCAGAACCCAACCGCGCTCGGAGGTGCTTCACCCAGCTTATCGCAAGGCGTCGCGCCACTGGGCTTACGAGGCTGATAGAACTATGAAATTTGCGAACTATGAATTAATCGAACAGAGAGTCATAAAAACAAACAGAGACTAGGCGTCCGATTTTATAATAGTTAGTGATTATAGCCTGCTAGTTCCGTCTTTCAAAATTTCTTTAAAATTTGAGAAAACTGAAGAAATAAGAGAAGAAATAAATAGTCCTCCGACTGAAGACGCACATAATAGCCATACTAAAATATGAGAAATGTTTTCCTAGTCTCTTGTCCCCTTCACAGATTCATCTCGGCTGCAAAGCATTCTTCATGTTTACCTGAAACAAAGAAATCAATGGTTCGCATAAATGGAAAAGTCACAACACATAATGTGCTCTATACATGTGCTGACATAATATGTAGAAGAAACCGTGTTACTACCTGCGTGAACTTTCAACATTAATAGCTAGTGTTTTGAAATGAGTGACCTTCACTATTTTTCCACTGTCTATATATGTATATATTAAGGCTTAAGCTCGATGTCGGTTAAAGCCTTAATAATATATTTTTCCTTGAACCTTATTGGGCTGTGTGTAGGTATTAACTCAACTGTTGACATTTGGTTTTTTATTTGATGTTATCTTTAGAAGTTTTTTGTTTTTAATATATTTTATTTTATGAAAATATTGACTAGTACGTTAAATGTTACTGATAGTATTTTGTTACATGTGTGTAACTTTAATTTACGATAAAATATACAATACAATACAATATGAAGTATTCCTGCTACTAGCTCTACTGCTCAGGATACCCAAAGGTAGAAATTTCGGCCGTTTTTTTTAATATATAATAATAATCAGCCTCAGTGGACCAGTGGCGCGACACTTCGGCGATCGCTCTCCGAAGTTAAGCAACGCTGGGTCCGGTCTGGTCTTGGATGGGTGACCACTCGACCGTTGAGAGAGGCTGGCCGTGGTTCGGATTCCACGTTAAACTGTAGGTCCCCTTCCTTACTTACTAGGTGGTAAGGTTAATCCCGCCCGGGTTGGTACCATCGTATTGGATGAACGATGGTCGAAGCGGCAATGAAAATTGTCCGTGTTGTCCATCCAGTTCAATGTAGCCGTGCAATATAAGGAAGGTCCTGGCATGGCACCTAGTTCCCATGTGGTGTGTTGGGCTAACACCATGACAGAAGGTGTGGTATTAGCCATCCATGTTCAGTCACATAAATAAATAAATACTACCTGTGGTAGTTCTACCTACAATATCAGCCCAGGGCGGAACAAAATTAATCTACAAAAACGGACCTTATACTCCAAATATAAGTATTTTGGCTTCGTTTCACGTGCCGTTCATTCTCGAATGTTTCCATCATAATTTCGGCTCACAGTATACTTTTAACTCATTTTTAATATTATTGGACATGAATGGCGTATATTGCAACTATTTACTGTCTTTTATTAGCCTAATTTTCCATTGCCCCCTCAACCATCTTTTATTCAATGCGATGTGGTACCAACACGAGCGGTCTGATTCGGAAACCTCTCTTCGCTGGATGAACAGCGAAATTCAAAAGGCCAAGCCGCTAATAGGACAAAATGAATTTTCGTCACTTGAACGTACCGAACGAATATGGCATCTCTCATAACGGACATTGGCTAACACACGTGTAGTCTAGACATTTAGACATTCTGTAAACAAAAGGTGACCATCTCGCTCTGTGGTAACTTGTAGTAAGCTCGGTGGCATGAATCGGCCCGTGGAATTTGTAGGTTCCATTTCCGGTAGAGAATTATACTTTTTTCTTCATTTAAGAAGTATTTATGGCGAGGGGCCTTACTTAGGGAATCTGGTGTAAAATTGTTTGTTGATCTCAGTTTATCTTACGTGGGAGTTCGAGGAGGGAATCTGCAAATCTTAGGTAATTCCAAGTAATTCTAGGGAATCTGGAATTCGCAAGAAAATCATTGGCAATATTATAAAATTCATGGTAATTTCGGGTAATCTTAAGCGGGAGTCCGAGGAATCTGAAAATTTTAGACAGTCCCGAGTAATTCGGGATTATGTGCCGCCTGATCTTTTTTTTTCTCATAAGAATTATTTTCTCAAAGCGGACAAGATGGGTTTCATTTTACAAGACAGTCGTGTGCATAACCTTTTTTTTTGCTCATTTAATATCCCGTATTATTTACAAATGACATTGGAGGAGATACCTATAAGATTTATTATGGGGTAGTGTCGGTAAAATATTTTACGTTCTCAAAGTCAAATATTTATTTCAAGCCTTATCTTTGTGACATTTGACACTTGACAAACGCATTGTATATTTTTGCATTAAGCGATTTATTATTAAATCGTTGTTGTTATTTAGAACCCAAGGTAGTTCAATGGCCTTCTGCGCGATTTATTACCAAAGACTATCATGACATGTGGTTAGGTTGCCAAAGAAACATGTCCGTCCCTAACTCTGTTTTAAGCAATTTATTTATAATTTACGCAAGAAGAGCATATCATCAACCTTGGTCTGGACAATCATTAGTGCAATTTAACAATTAATTATGACAATTTAGTCGAGTCCAACTCGTTTAGAATGATAAATCCGATTGCGTGATTAGCTCACTTCTTAAGGCTGTTCCGACCCGTATAAAGTTGTTTGCACACATAACGCAATTTAATAAATATAATTTAATAAAAGTTTAATATAGTCATATTAATTGCAGCGAAAATAATTTCACAATTTCAGGATTATTGGTTTTGTTACAATTTATTTAAATACGATTTTTATTTAACAGCGCCATCTAACGGTGTAAAACTTCTAATCGGCAATTACAACGAAACCATTAAACCTGAAATTGTGAATATGTTTTCGCTGCAACTACTATGGCTATATTTAATATTTTTGACGAATTCGTGCCTTAAAGTGCAATACTTTTTGCGTTCTGTGTAAAAAAACTTTGTACGGGTCGGAACATCCTTAAGGCTAATAGGCAAGCTAAAGTTCTGCCAAACAAAATATATTCTGCTAATATTAAAGCTTTCTATTGACGTACACCAGGACCTCAAATAAGAGGCGCTCGAATACGCCCATGGGCTTTCGAAACCATGACGGGCGGAAAACCATACATTTATGACTGCTGAGGACCGATAAATTGTTTGCTTCATGCAAATATCAAACAAACATGCTTTCTCTTGTATAAAACTACATACGTTTTAATTACTAATAATATAACATTAATCGACATTACCTACATATTAAAACAGAAATTTTGCTTACTGCAGATATATTAAATAAACGAAATCTTGATACATTAAAAGCTCTGTAGATATTACTTTCAAACGGTAGTATTTTTCCTTGATAGACAAACCATTAACGCAACAGAAGTTGTTTCTCTTAGAATATACCATATTTTAGTTTTAAAAACATATCTTATTATGTATTTAGTTTCTCGATTTATAAATAAGTTTATTTTTCTAAATACAATAAAACCGATATAAAGCGCTCACTTATTGAATTATATTTGTTTAAAACAATTTATAGAATTAAGGGCATTACGTGTCCTTTTAATTCCTAAAATTTATTCAATTCAATTAAGAAAGAATATAAAGCGCCTTAAATAAAATGCGATTAGCATTCTCTCTCCAAACGGAACACGAACTAAACAATGTCGACTGAACAGATGCATCCTGTTACGTTCGTGTGTCAAGGCCGAGGACCGTGAGAACTGGTCATTGGCAAAGATTTGACAGATGGACAGACGGATGGTCGGACACATGATAAGTGCAAGGACATAAATGCATGACTAATCCGTTAAGCAGATTGTAGGTATATCATATCTATAAAAGCCGTTTAAAATTACACAATTAAAATTATAAAAAATACACATTATCACTATAAAACAAAAGTATACGATAAATACGATTTTGTCACAAAACCTATCAATTATAGCAACACGCCTATTATCTCTATAATCAAACAAGGAATAGACCAATAACTGGAGTTATTGGTCTATTGCATGGTAGGTAAAAAGTAGAAATAAGGTATTGGTAGGTACACATGCATGATAGGTATCAAGAAATATTTAGATAATTAAATATTTATAAATATTCAAATTCATATAACAGCATGCAATATTATTATATTTTATAAAAATGTTTCTACCTTTTAAAAGTGAACACAATATATTTTTTCGTTATTTTTCCTTATCGGAAAAAAATATAATTAGTTTTTTATATGGCGGATCAATGGAATCATATTCTTCAAATAAAGAATATAAATGAAAGAGAAATCATTGTAATATAAGGAAAGCTATATGCTTCCGACAAATATTCAGAAAAAACGTTTATGATTATTTTTAAAATCGGATTACAATTATTCCATGTTAGACGTCGCGGCGTCGTTGGATAAACTCAAGTTGTTGAAACGTTAAAACTCGACTATACAGATATGCATAAAGTTAACATCCGTCTTTTAAGTTCCGTTTACGAGGTTTTTGTGATTATATTTTAAGTAGGTAGTTATCTGAACACGGCAAGTAATAATTTGTACGATTACAAGAAGAAATTTATCGGATAGCGGTTGCCGGCGTATATGAAAAGAGTTCTTATTCAACTAGAGAAAGCTAAGAAATCCAATTTCAAAGCATTTTTAAATTTGAAGGCAATCTCATTGTTTTGATGAGAGAATAATTTTGAAGATTATTAAGATGTTACAATCTCATACGATCGTACTGGGTGGATTGAAGAAAATAATGTTAGTCTGGAACATGGACAATCAATATTTCGAATGTTTTCAGATGACCGTTTCCCATTAGTTTTAGTGTCACACAAAATGTTTTTCTTCGCTCAAAATCGAGTTTAATATTTTACAAACGAAGATTATCTCTGTATATGTATGTTTATGCGATTTCAATTGTTGATCTTAATTTACTCACGCAGTTATTCAATTTAATGTTATATTACTTTGATACCAGACATAATCATCTAGCCTATAATAAATATAATGAGCATCGTGACGATTCCGTTTCTGGCCCTCAGAGAATAGAATAATAGAAACTGTTGACAGAATTACAGCCTATACCAATGCATTTAATTAACGATGGTCGAAGCGGCAATTAAAGTTGTCCGTGTTTTCCATCCAGTTCAATTTAGCCGTGCAATATAAGGAATGTGCTGGCATTGCACCTAGATCCCATGAGGTGTGTTCAGCTAATTTATATAGTAGGTTAGTGTGGTATCTAGCTAACCATGTTCAATAAATTAAAATAAAATATATTTCGTTTGTGTTATGTACCTTAGTCGTACCGTAGAATGTACAGTGAGAATAACCTAATGTTATTCTCACTGTACATTCATATTATCCTCGTGGTTAGTGAACTTTGATACTACGACCAAACCTAACCTAACCCAAAAGCAAATGCATAACATCACGTGTCGTTCCCCGGAGCGGTTGACAGAGATGAGAAATCACCATGCTGCACGAAAACTGCATACTTAATTTGCAACGGACATAGCTTAATAAATTGTCGTCGATTACGGGTGCTACGAATTTGACCTGGACAAAGCACTTGACCTATTTGGTTACGACAAATTCTCCTCGTTTGTTTGGCTATGCTAGTTACACTCAATGACTTGGCATTTGTTTTGTCATTCTTCTGTCACTTAATCATTCTACATGTCCAAATGATCTTAACATGCCCTTTTATATCCTTGTCACTGCCATATATTTTAGCTTACGCTATATATTATCCCTAAAAGCAATTTCTTCTTATCTTCACGAGTGGCTTAAAATTCTCAAGTTTGTGTAAGAGAACTCGGTAAAACTCATAAGAGCACAATGCGTTCTCACGTCCGACATTCTGTGTTATAATTATGCAGGTTATATAAGTGTAGTTATGGACGTAATTCGTGTTGTCTCCTTTGTACTTAGATCCACTTAAGATCCCGATATCATTTGTGTCTTTGTCTCCCTTTAAAATTGGCTAAAATCATGATGTAAAGGTCTAAACATAATAGGTATGCAACCTTGGTACATACGATTCTTAGATTAGTAGTCGTTGGCGTTTCCACTGGTCTTCGAACACGTTAGTAACTGTTGTTGCTGATGCCGATAGCCGTTTGCGGAAACTGTTGCAAAAAGAAATGAAAAAAAACTCCCTCTCCCTTCTTCTTTTTTTTTTGTTTTTTTTTTTGGTGGACATGAATGGGTATAATGACATCTAGCACGGTTCGATCATCTTACATGAATTCTGAATCTCGAATGCAGTGACCTGAACAAAAGTCAGACAAAACTTTTTATCCTCGACAAAATAATCCCCAGAAATAATATAACACAAATGATAAATAAACATTATTATCATTTATTTAATATGCCTATTAGCATTTAGAAATACTAATCGTTGGACTTTTTCTGTAAGCAAACCACAACGGCGGTCGATAACAATGTAACCCCTCTTCGACTACAGTGCGCACTGCGCGCATTACAGTTTCGGCGGTAACCGGCGGTAAAGAGTCGCCGGCTACAAGCCGCAACGAAGTAATTATTAGTATTACTAACAATTACTCGTAACTCCAGTTACGAGAGTCGCCGCCTCGGCTCCAAGCCTCAACCGTTTCAGCTACTGCCGCCCGCTATTGCGCGAGCGAGACAGTTGCGGCTGGCGGATCGTTGCGTCTAGACGGCTCGCAACCTACGGGCTTTCGTTGGTGCGCCGCGTGCGCGATCCAGTGCGCTACAAGAAATTTGTAGCGTAAAATGAATACTTCGTTTTTACACTAGTAACAGTTATACGAACCCATTTCTCATTTCTCGTCCCACGACTATAGACTAGTCAGTCAGTCAGTCAGCGTGTTTGCGTCCACTGCTGGACATACGCCTCTCCAATTTTCCTCCAGTCCTCCCGGCCTTCAGCGGTACGGAACCACTGCATTCCGCCGACGCCCTTGATGTCGTCGTCCCACCTGGCGGGTGGTCTGTCCACAGCCGCCAGTGTAGGACACGGTTGCTCCAACGGTCGTCGTCTCTACGGCTGACATGGCCAGCCCACTGCCACTTGAGCTTAGCCGATTGCGATTGCAGACTAGAACTATAGATGACTACAAACATAATTTGCGCTCTGCACGACAGTGTCAAATTTAATCCATAGTACCTGACCATTGAGCGTTAAAGTGTTCGTGACATATTTGCGCCAGCTTCGCCAAGGTTTCCGGCGCGGTCGGATTCTGGATGGGTGACCGTTCGACCGTTAAGGATGACCGTGTTTCAGGTTCCGCTTTAAACTGTAGGTCCTTACTTACCAGGTAGGTAGTAGGGTCAATCCCGCCAAAGTTTGTACCATCACATTTAATGAATGATGATAAAAGCGGAAAAGACGATTATTGTCCGCAGTTTTTATTCAGTTAAATGTAGTCGACAAGGATGGTCCTGGCATGGCACCTAGTTCCCATGAGATAAACAGACTATATGTGGCATTAGCCATAAAAAGGTGGACAAACAGAGCGTTTGCGCATGCATTTGATACACCAATTTCTGCCTAAGTGTAGAACCACGAGGCCGACAATAATCTCGCGATATCACCAAAGATCAAGGTGTCGTCACCGAGTCGCTGTCTGTCCATCCGGTGTTGTTCAACTCCGTTGGATTGTGTGAGTACGTGTTGCAACGTGCAATTATTCGTCATTAGTGAGTATCGCGTGTGTTTATAGTTGGATGTGTCTTTGATTATAAATATTTTCATGCCTTTCGCCTTGCAATCAGATCTAATCGATTGGTGAATGACCCCAAGATATGTGACAACCTAGAACCACTGTGACTGTGTGCTAAGAAGGGTCGGGTGTCTAAATGGGTTCTATTGCCTGCAGTCACGGAGAGTGGTCAGAAGAGTTTAAAGTGATTACTCCCCTCAGATCTTCCCGCATGACGTATATCACGTCTTTACGGCCGTTATGCCTCCAAATTTCCCGAATTTCCCTTATCTTTTCCACGATTCTCGAATTTTCACTAGCACTGTCGCTATTGTTGATCTCTGTACCCGCTTTCTTCGACACTTTCGACACAATAGAATCGGACAAAAATGGCTTTCATGATATTGGCAAGTCTAAAACACCACAAGGGAGCTAGGTAGAAAATACTTGTACAACAATGTATTTCATGTTCACCTTTTAAAGTGTAAACACCCCACGCGGAGACATTAACCGAAAGGATTACTCTACATATTCGAAACCGGTCCAGGTAAAGATCAAGGTTACGCGATGAATCGCGTCAACAGCTTCTCGTACGTATACGCGTACAAACAGTACAGTAACGCAGTGCAATCTTTATGTCGTCATGATGGAAAGAGAAAGTAAGTGTGAGTAAAGTGAATATTAATTTTTCAATATTATTACTTTATGCTATCGATATAAGCTAAACTATGTCGAAGCTCTCAGGTTATCCTTGCTGGCTTCTTTGACCCCATAAAGCGCCATGCCGTGCTGTGTCAACGGCTCCGAAGTTGGAGAGGGAGACTCTCCAATTCCGAAGAGATGCAAGGTCTCTCTCTCTGTACTATTGTATATAACGGAGAATGCTATTCAGAGCTACTTAAACCCTCCGTTCCCATTCTACCATCTCCCAAAGGCATGGAATTAACCCATTCACGGAGACAACTCCTTCTATGAGAACCAACCGATCCTGTAGGCACTTTATCTACATTTATGGTAAACTGTGGAATGCACAAAGATATTTCCCTCTAAGTACAACCAGAGGACCTACAACCAGGAAAGTGAAGAAACACCGATCCCCACGCTTTTCGCAGCCCCCGAGAAAGTCCAATAGCCCGTGGGCGTCTCTTCATGGAAGAGGTCCAAATCGGGGATAAAAGTACGGAAGTAGAACTTGAGGACACACGTACGATGCAAAGATACAGGGCCATAGGCAAAGAGACAGGGATTCCATGCTGACCTACTCGTCTAGAGTACATATTTAAGTCGATTAAAGATTAAAGGATACACATTCTGTTCACATCTTTTCCATCAACAGAAAGTGTATACTTTGAATATTGGCATCAATGGTAGGTCTTACTTCAAAATCAAACAAAATTGAGAACCCGTACTATTTATCGTTCAAACCTTAAATACAAAATACAATTTGTGTTTGTATTTTTACATCATTTATTTTATCCTTGCCCGGAAGTGTATCCTTTTAAATTTGGTCAACTGCGCATGGAAAACGGATCGAAAGTACAAATGGACATGCAAAGAAAGAACTTATGGAATGTATGAAGCTGTCATCCCAATATTCTAAACGTTCCAAACTTTTTTTTAATTTTCTGAAACTTGTTACATATTAGATCATTAATGGCGATTAGGCCGCACTCTTCAGGATTTCTTCAGTATATTCAAATTCACTCCTTCGTGATCTATTGCTCCCCCTAAACTACTTAACAATTAATTCGCATTGCGAAACCGGCGCGCTCTTCGCGAGTGATGAAAAGTTTAACCGCAAGATTAACTTCGTTTTGTAACAGCCGTCCCTGTTTTCGCACCCGACGAAGGCTGATATTGTGCTGGCTCGTGCATCTATTAGCCAACTAGCTGTGGCACTTACAAGTTTGTTCTCTTATGGGCGCCCCCGCACGACACATGGTACCAAGTAAGGCTCCAGTAATCGACAGGAGCTTTTCAGGACTCCAGGGTCAACAAAAATATATTTGTCGTAAAAACTTTCCATCTCACTCAGACGGATTTTTGTATTTGTGTGTATTGTAATTGTATTGTAATTGTATTGCAAGTTTATTGTAATTGTATTGTGATTGTATTGTAATTGTATTGTGATTGTATTGTAATTGTATTGTAATTGTATTGTAATTGTATTGTAAATGTATTGTGATTGATGCGGCGGGGACTAAAATAGGCACCAACCTGGACTCAAAGGAAGAGGGGGACCGTTCGCACGGCGAAGGCGCCTCCTCCGCTCCAGCACCAGCAACGCGTCCAGCACGGCAGACACACGTCACGGGGCTATCCAGGTCGGTTCGGGAACACGGTTCCCGCCAAAATGTCCACAAAAACTTCCAAGGTCACGGACTCGAATGTGAAGCGACCGCCGCGTGAAATAATCTTCGATAACTGTCTCGCGAATGCGCTCGCGATGACTTGGTATGGTGCAATGCGATGGCATAATGCACCTTACGCGGTGGTCCCAAGGATTGTTATAGGAAATCGGTGGCAAGTTGGATGGGATTCCGTAAAATGATCAATTGGTACCCAACAGTGATTGTATTGTAATTGTATTGTGATTGTATTGTAATTGTATTGTAATTGTATTGTAATTGTATTGTAATTTTATTGTAATTGTATTGTAATTGTACTGTAATTGTATTGTAATTGTATTGTAATTGTAAATTCCCGTTTATTACAGTTTCTAGATATTTGCAAGATGCATTTTACGCGACGCGACCTGGAGGACCCATAGAAACTAGGTCTATGGGAGGATCTCGGACGCTTTCTTCAGTCAGATGTCAACTGCAGGTCGTCGGCGGCGCAGCTAAATAAGTAAGCTGTACGCTGTTTATCCGTAAACGTAAAATAATATGTCGAACAACAGTGAAAATCTATCCTGGTTTATTTTACGAAACTGGAAATTAGACTGACTGTAAATTGTATTACGAGACATTTTTAACATATTTGCGAGTTTCTAGGTCTGTTTTTTCGGATAATTTTCTGTACCGCCAGGACCAGCGAACTCAGTCTAATTCTTTGAAGCTAATAGTGGTTGTTGTGGTCTATAAAAAGTATTAATCGGATTAAGAGTTTTGCAAAATACCTTTATCAGGAAAAATGTAAATTGAAATATCTCTAGACAAATATAAAATATTTTAACTTTTCCGCGATATTTACGCAAAATCTCCTAAAGTGCGTCATGGTGCCAGCATGCTTTGCGAATGTTCTAAATTTCGGAACAGCCCTCAAGAATCCTCTGGACCTTCATACCATTCCATCATCGATGACGGTAATGTTACCGCTCGCGGCATTTCATTGTGCGTTCGCCGACGAGTGATGACGAATCGCAGCACATCATACCTACAATCATGCAGCCACATCACCGTAACGTACGGTGTGTAATAAAGGATGGATACAGTGTTGAGTAATAATCTTTTTTTCGTTATTTGACAGGATAGATTGTTGTTTAGTATTTTGAATACTTAAATATAATTTCCATTAACAACTCTTGTTAATGGAAATAAGTAAGAAATAAGTAGATTTTATAATTTTTTCTAAAGGAATATTGACGCATGATTCGAGTATATCGCGAGTAAGCAATTAGCAACAATATTTTTGAGGGCTTTCTTTTATTGGATTTTATAAGCCTGTACGTAAAATCGTCAAATGAAGTAGAGATCTAAGGATACAATGGCAGACATTTCTATTTTTGTAATAACCCGACAATTATTAATATATATCTGCCTGTAACTGCACTGTATAAGCAAGGACTGTATAATTTGATGATATGGTCCACACAACTACTTGTCTTTTTTGCTGACTATACCCGCGCATGACTCTTCCGTCCATTATCGCGTGCACACTGGCCGGCAGCGCTCCACACAGTACTATATCCTTCGCATCCTTGACTTTTAGCGGTCTCTCTTGGCGCTGACTGTACCGAAAATATCCACGACAGTTTACTTCAACAAAACAACTTCTTTAAAACAATATTCTGTGGATAAAACAAATAAAAATAACTGTTGACATACTAATAATTAATAAATCATCCCTATCAATAACAATGGAATATCTTAAGTGACAGGTGAATTAAAAAAGACCATATGTAATTAAGAATAAAACATTTTCATTATGTATTGTATTGTATTGTATTGTTTATTCATCATCCATAGACAGCACACTGCACTCAGATTTGTCATATTTTAACATTGGCCAGTTTAGCAAAACAAAACACAGTGAAGAAGAACTGGAAAGAAACTCCGCTGTTTTTTTTTTTAACGTCCACTTAGTCTAAATTTTCAAAAGGGTTGTGTGAAGTGTTCTTTTTACGGGACGATTTGTATAGGGCCATTAAAAACAAGGAAAGGTATGGAAAGTAGTCTATAGCATCAGAAAAACGTTAATTCATTACCATGAACAACTTTCATTTTGTAGTTTCATGTCATATCATTACAAAATAAAATGAGTTTCGACCACAACTGTTTGCGATCGGAATTATTGATAATTGTCTTTAGTTCTCTGTTCTTTGAAACATAATTACCTATTTGTAGTTTATATTCCTTACTCTGTTGCCAAAACAATTATTATGCAAAAGCATGGTAGCTCTATGTGCAAAATGGAGTGGATGAGAGTTTTGGTTGATATCATACATATTTATAATGGTTACGATACGATATAACATGGGTATCGTTCATAGCCGTTTCGCAACTTTCATGCCATAGTTTTTTTATACAGACATTGAAGGATTACCACAGTCATGGTGAAGAAATTAGGTGTCATGCAAGCACCATCCCTTTATAAGCATGGCTACATTGAACTAGCATAGCAAACGCGGAGAGTTTCGCATAGCCGGTTCAAATTTTTTTTCATCCAAGCCCTCCACAGAGGACCTTCGTTTTTCATGAATTCCGAACCATGGAACAATTGGCACTATTGACGGAATGCACTCATCCAACTCAGAAAGACATGAAAGTGGTGAATTAACGAGGCGGGGATCGAAGCCAAAACCTTTGGCATGGAAGCCGTCGCCGCGCCCCTAAGCTACGAGCTGCAAAAAAAATACCATAACCTAGCAAGCAGAGAAAAAAGTTTTACCTAGGTTCAGAATCATGGAGTGACGAAATGCGCTTTACAATCCCGCTTGTGAAAGAAAGTGGCACACTGGGATAAGAACCTGCAGTATTCGACCCGAGACGTTAACCCCTAGACTGCGGTTCAATGATGCAACGAAGCATTCCAATATTTTAATTCTGGGAGAAGAACGGCAGTGGCAATGATTTATTCGCTTCTTGCATGTTTTGGGGGAACGGCATAACGTATAATATGCAGATCGTATAATGTCATATTTTAACAAATTTTTAAAACCATGCACAACGTATAATCGGTAGATCGTATAATCTTATACGTAGTGCATGAAGAAGTCCAAAAAATTAAATTACTTATTTCTCCATGCATAACGTATAATAGTCACAACGTATAATGTTATGATCTTTATTTAACAAAAAAGAAAACCATGCATATCATATAATCCTAAAATATTTCATACGATAAGCGCCCTTATCGATATGAGATTAAAGATTATACTCGCACGCGACTTTTCGACCGTCTCAATTAGCGTTGTAGCAAATTGTTACTCTTCAACAGATATCGATTCGTAGCAATTTCAGCCTTAAATGTATCGTCGTTAGGGCGCTTTATGCAGTGCTTCTTGGCATATTATACGTTCTGCATGGTTTTCTTTTTTTGTGAATTCATGTTAGGAATATTATACGTTGTGACTATTATACGTTCTGCATGATGCAAAGAGTTTATTTTATTGTTTAACTCATGCACAACGTATAACATTATACGTTGTGAATGTTATACGATATGCATGGTTTAAATTTTTTGGAAAAAAATACTATTATACGTTGTGAATATTATACGTAGTGAATACGACTCCATGTTTTCATGTTAGATTATCGTACCTTGCTTACAAATGTGTACCTACCAAATAATATCTATCATGGCTGGTCCTCTAGCACAAGCCTAGCTTAGTTGATGATGATTTATTTTATTTAATTTGATTGGTTCGGGCTACCATTTCCCCTAAAATATGGTTGAGGGAGGCGATGGCTGCGCCCGGCGTGATGCTCGTGAACGGGTGCTGTTTGTGGGGACTGGCCTGCTCCGATTGGCAACATGTTAGGTGACGGACATAGGCTTTGCAAAATAAACTGATATTTGTCATGAATGTTGCATACGGCATGAATGGTACATTTTTGTGAATTCATATTAAATTAATGTATTCCTTTGTGTTTTTTTTTTTCATTAATCATCAACGATAAATACTTGCTATTTATGTTACAAGGAATTAAAATAATGTAGTCACACAAGCGGGTACCAATAGCCCGTATTTCTGTAAGCAGTGGCAAACAAATTTGTAAACTTAGACTAAGTGGACGTTGAAAAAAATTCAGCGAAGTTTCTTGCCAGTTCCGTGAATGCTGTACTGGCTAATGATAAAATATGACAAATCCAAGTGCAAATCCGATGATGAACAATCAATAACAAATTTAATTTCAACCGAAACCCGTTTTTATGTAGGCAGCGTAGCCACCTTATAACGGTTGCGCCGGCGAGTGAGTTCGCTTACGACTTCGCTCACTGCTGATGTTTTCGAGTTCCAACGAGACGTAAGAACACGTAAGAACTTCAGAGGACGCTGTTAAGTGCAACGGACATTCGATTTTGTGCGTCCCAAAATAGTAAGCGAACTAACTACTATAAGTGCTTTTACACTAACTCGTGGACGCGCTGCCGCCATATGAATTAGTTTCGATTGTCACTGCCGTCCTTCCATGCTCGCTGGAGCAGAGTCCACAAGATTCCGCACCGCGATTGATTTGGGCCCATCTCGCGTTGCGCAAGTCGAGATGAAACCGTAAAGATGGCGTCCGAGTCGTGACGTCGTCGCGCCGGCAGCGGGGCAGTTCACACGGTTATCGCACAACCGGTCGCACAACTGATCTCAATGCGCTTGACATGAACTGCGCCAACCAGCTACTTGCCTGTTTGATTGTTATGGGAACTTAGGTTATGTTTACTTTTCTGTACTAGGCGGGTGGTTACAATGCGTAAAACATACTCTTACGATGAAAGCCTAACACAACTGATTTTCGAAGGAATTAGGGGCCATGCCGTGACCTTTTATTATATTGGCTCGGGCATCAGGAGCGTAGGGATTTGCCTTCCATGCCAGAGTTCATGGGTTTGATCGCCTCGCCCGTACTTGCACTACTTTATTTCTCTCTATGAGTTAGATAACTGCATTTTTTCACGAATGCGAGCTGTTCGAGATATTGGAATTCATGTAAAACTGGAGGTGCTCTACTAGGTGCTAGGATTAAACCCGCCCGGGTTGGTACCATCAGATTGAATGAAAAGATGGACTAATAGGAAATGATCCAAAGCTTTACATGGCCGGCCTGCATGATCGGACAGTCACCCATTCAGAACCGGACATAACAGTTCTTCTTCTTCTTGTTCAGCCTTTTGCTATCCACTACAGGACGTAGGCCTCCCCCAGACTTCGCAAAGTTGTGCGGTCTCCTGTTTTTCTTCGCCACTTGTCACCTGCTGTATGACGTATATCGTCTGACCAACGTGCTGGCGGTTTTCCGACGCTTCTTTTCCCTGTGTAGGGTCTCCACCTCAAAACTTCAGTGCTCCATCTGTGGTCATCTCTGCAGCATACGCGACCTGCCTACTGCCACTTGAGTTTAGCAACCCTATGCATAAGGTGACCTCGGTGCTTTGGATGTTGTGCGTATCAGCGTATTTATCATTCGGTCAATATAGGACAGTGTTACTTAAACTCTCAGATCGAACAGGTATTCATTCGAATTCGGCCGTTATGTTTTTCCTTTCAAGCTTAAGGGTAACCTTTGCACGGTCGCCGACTGTACGGTGCATTGGGGTGGTTTGGACGCGTAGAACGAATGAATCAGGTGAGCTCAGGGTGAGCATGACGAAGCTTAGTGGAGCGAAAGTGTGTGAAATTGTCGAGTGAGCGCCGTCAGCGGTCTTGCCGTGACGGTCGTGCCCGGACCAAAATGACTATTGCAGGTGATTTTTTTCTAAGTGTGCCTTCATATAATAGAAATAACGAAAAACACTGAAAGGAGTCATTGGGTCGATTTTGACAAAGAGTAAACTGCAGGGAAAATATGGACTAGGAAGACGTTAAACAAACAAACAAAGTTAGGCAAACAGACCGGGTTGTCGGTGTCACAGACTCACCAGAGTCGTAATGATAAAATTCTGTGTCTGAAAAAACCGGCCAAGTGCGAGTCGAACTCGCACACGAAGGGTTCCGTACCATCGTACAAGATTTAACACAAAACATCACGTTTTTTGTATGAGGCCCCCTTTTAGTTTTTATAATTAAGAAATTTTACAAATTTGTTGTTATAGCGGCAAAATAAATACAGACGTTTCTCTGGCCAGGTCGGCGAGCATCATGACCAACCGGCCAAGTGCATGTGAGACTCGCACACGAAGGGTTCCGTAACATCGTACATGAGTTAACATCAAATAATCACATTGTTTGTATGGGAGCCCTCTTTAATTTTTAATATAATTTGTTTTCACTTTTTTTATTTTACCTATTTGTTGTTATAACGGCAAAATAAATACACACTCTGTGAAAATTTCAGCTGGCTACCTATTACGGTTAATGAGACGGACGGACGGACGGACGGATAGACGGATGGACGGCGGAGGCTTAGTAATAGGGTTCCGTTGGCACCCTTTGGGTACGGAACCCTAAAAACACCCAAAGGAGTCATGGGGTCGATTTTGACAAAGAGTAAACTGCATAATTAGATTCCTTAAAAATTTCGAACAGTAATAAGTAAAGATTAAGGGGTATATAATTTTACATGGCTTTTGAACCATGGGCTGACTGGTATTCTCAACGAATTATCATACCTTGGGATTAGAACCCACGGTGTCCGAGTAGTCAGTCCCTCGCTAAAAACAAACTGCTGATCACGACTTATCACCAACAACGAACATCAAGATACGACGATTCAAGGTACCACATCCGAGGCCCTACCAACAATGCACGCTTAACTCCACGGATGATCATAAAATGTATGCAGTAAAATTTAATATGCACCCGACATTAATTATAAATCCGCCTCGTAGTGACCTTTTTTGAAAGGTTTCGTCATAATCACAACCTTAGCATTAGGTTTAATCATTGTCTCTGAGCACACGGTGAAGCGTCCTCGAATAACACATGTCCTGTCATTTTATAAACTTGAATACAGTGACATTTGCAAATAACTGCCTTGCTCCCTGTGAATTTACGACTTTACGCTCTCGGCTTAGTTTTTTACAGCGCGATATGGGTGTGTCACCCAAATGTCACGAGCGAAGCCACTGGGCCCGTTCTGAAATGTTTTTTTTTTAAATTTGGAATCCTTTTGAAAAAGATATGTTTATGAACCACGCGGTGTTGCCAGTTCCCGAGTTATATATAAATCCAAGGGGGTGTTAGAACCGGATTACATTTTAACCTGATGTTGAAATTTCAAAAAGATGATAGAAAAAATGATTATTTAGCTATATTTGAATCATATAATTATATTTATCTGAGACTCCCATTATTTGTTCAAACTTTATTATGATTGTTTATGGATATTTGCCCCGTTTGAATAATCAAAGCAATCGGGGTCTTACAGTTTTGTCTTTAATTTCTGGATAGAATCTGCAAATGTACTTTTTTAATTATAGAAATTTGTTCAATTTTTTTTTTAATATAAATAAATGTTGTTTTACTTACGTCCTTTTGGGACTTAATCCAATCAGGTACTGACATCCCCTGAATTGCCAAACTTTGTATACTGGGTTACGCCTTTGAAGAGATGGACAGGCGAAAGTCTTCACAAAATTATTTTAAACATTTTATCATCTCTTTATTCAAGAACACGACCACCGATTCTACTAAATGTGATTGGTCTCTATGCACCACCGGTATAGGATTAAAAAGTCCGAGAATCGATCTGTGTACGTATTGTATTAGTGCAACAAAGAGAAAAATAGAAACACACGCATTACTCAGTCATCATATCGACTCTACCTAAACATATTAACAAGCTTTTATCACCCATCGACCAGAGCTGGCCCGAGGCCCGCGGCCAAGTATGCATAGTATATAGTAAAACTTTACAACGAACAACAATTGCATGGGAAATCACACCGTTGACCTTAAGGTGGCCCATCCCGCTCATCTCCCCATACAAAAGGGGAAAGAAGATCACGCCCATATTTCTTGTCAGAGATCCAACATTTTGCTCAAAATAGCTTTATTTGATCGAACTAGATGTCTGATGACCATTGGCATTGTAAAATTGTGTTTGGTTTCTAAGTTATAAGGTCCGAAAGTTCGCATTTTCGCGCGTTTTATATAATAACTTTGGAGGTGGATTACGCAATGACAAAGTAAGAACATCTTAAAAAGATTAGTCATCAGACATAGCTTATTTAATCAAGATTTATAATCTATTTGGTTTTTGTTCGATTTTTTACTACAGCGGTCGTGGTTTACTTTTAGTTATAAGTCGTTTTGAAATTAAAATTTTCGTAAATCTTACCAAATCATACACTATGCACATTGTCTTTTTTGTGGACATGTTGCATCTTCCTCATCACGGAGCCTGTCTTATTCTTTGAAACAGAGAAGGTCCCAGAGCGCAACAGCACGGTTTTGTACCGTGCCCGCGAATGAGTTAGGCCCGCCGGGTTGGGCCACCTTAAGGACAGATTGTACAACGAAATTACATGAAAATCACCGTTTGATATTTTTTTTTTTGAGTTATATCACCTCTAGAAAGAGAAATTCCAGGAGTTCTATTTTTTTATAAGTATGTACATAGTTGGCTTATCACACTTCTAGTTATTAATTAACCTATCAACTCTATTCTTAAGCCATGCCAAAACTTTTTCTTTAGCATGACTTCAAAGCACAAAGCGAATAACATGGACGGTCCCGCTAAGATCAACTTTCATTCAATGCAATAATACCATGTTTAAACCTACCATTTTCAACCTTATCACCAAATAAGTAGGCAACGTGAGCTGGAACTTTGCATGCCATCTCGAACTATGGTTTCACCCGGTTTTTAATCATAATGGAATTAACAATCTCAGATAAGATAGAAAAAATACCACATTCATTAATCAGAGGCCGAGTTGTCTCTAGAACTAGGTAACACAAAAGTGACATTAACTCAAATTATTAAATGAAATAATATGCTATGTTTCCAGATATTAATTATAATTATATCCTGAGTCATGATGTTAGCCTAAACCATCCCGAAGGAACTAATGGGTGCCATGCCATTATTGACTGGCTGACTTTACCAATCTGTTAATTCATTTTATCTATGTAGTATCTCATAATGTTACATATTCCGCCAAGACGGCGTGGGAACAAATCGCCACCAGATCCATGTTGGCTAACACAATGGCTTTATCAACAAAGGCTATGCATTTGGTATGATTACTACGCGAAGCTCAGTGGGCATTCCTTCTTGAGTGGCCTTTTTGAGACCAGCTGAATTTTGGAGATGTATCAAAAATGTATGATTAAGATATCGACCTATATAATAAACAATTGCTTCGATTAAAAAAATGGACAGGTAATCCAAAATTAGTAGGTTAGCAATCCTGCTTCAATGAATGTCCAGACAAAACGATCTAAAACTGATTACAATCATGTTTCAGTGTAGGCCTTTTTACCTTATATCAAGGACAATAATTAGACAGGGTGTTACAGTAGGCAGGGTGCAAACTTTAACCAGGTATTCCTAAGCATATTTGGATCAAAAAAGGTAAATAAAATGTTTTTAAGTCGTGTTAGCTTCCTGCCTATTTGGTCCAAATATGCCTAGGAATACCTGGGTAACGTTTGGAAGATAACTGAATTATCACCCGGTATTAGGCTAAGGGCCACAAAAATATATGTAACACTTTTATCGACCGCCACAAACAGAGATTTTTTATATTGGTAAGGACATGACCGTTGCATATTAAGCCACTCCATGCAATATGGAACTACATGTCTTTTTTATTTAAACCCGAATCATGCCAAACCGAACCGGTTAAGACCATCAACTTGATGGCTGAATCACACCACGTTATGATAGGTCATACCGATCGGAATTTCCTACAAAAATGTACATTTTAATGAATTTGTGACTTATGAACCCATATTCTCAGTCGCGGGAGGCTACCTCTAAGCGACCACCACAGGGTCAGAATGCGACAAACATTGAGATTCAAGAATGGGAAAGAATGTCAAATATAAATATCCTTTGTCTGCATACACTGTATTGTATTTTATTGTTTATTCATTACCCATAGACAGTACAATGCACTCGGATTTGTCGTATTTTCACATTAGCCAGATTAGCAAGACAAATCACAGCGAAGAAGAACTGGCAAGAAACTCCGATGTTTTTTTTTTCAACGTCCGGTTATTCTAAATTTACAAACGCGTTTGTTTTTTTTTTTACAAAAACACAGAGAAAACTTCATTCAACCATTCATGCCGTGTGCAACAGTTCATGACATATCATGACAATCCGTTTATTGAATATCGGCTGGCGTAACCCACTGGGTTCATCTCTCTGACGGCGGATCTTCACGTCACGCATTGACATTTGGAGCTGTTTCCAAACCTCTTCAATCACCCATCGGCCACAGGGTCAAGAGCCCTTTGAACTCGGTCTGACCTCTTGCAGTCCTGTGATGATGTGGGGCATTCGTGACGGTTTGTGAATGGTAGCCACATACTAAAGTATGCTTAAAACGTACTACAATGCAGCTGCAGTGTCCGTGTCGTTAGGTTAGTATTTCAGGTTCTTGCGGCAAGCAAGAGATAGAAATAGAACACGCGGACGGATTTGTTTCTAATGTTATGCTGTAACTAACTTCTACTCCAGGTTCAGGATCAGATATGTCATTAGATAATCACAATCGATAAGTTTACAACACCACCGCTAAATTCCTAACTAAACAATCAAACGTATTCGTGCTTAAGGATGTTCCGACCCATACAATGTTTTTTTTACACAGAAAGCAAAAAGTATTGCACTTTAAGGCACGAATTCGTCAAAAATATTAAATATAGCCATAGTAGTTGCAGCGAAAACATATTCACAATTTAAGGTTTAATGGTTTCGTTGTAATTGCCGATTAGAAGTTTTACACCGTTAGATGGCGCTGTTAAATAAAAATCGTATTTAAATAAATTGTAACAAAACCAATAATCCTGAAATTGTGAAATTGTTTTCGCTGCAAGTAATATGACTATATTAAACTTTTATTATTAATTCGTGGCTTAAAGTGCAATACTTTTTGCGTTATGTGTGCAAACAACTTTATATGGGCCGGAACAGCCTTAAACCATTTTATTTATCACTTTGCTTACGACGGTTGTATTTTGCGGTAATTTTCATTGAACTGACCGCGGAATACAACTGTGGTAAATCGGTTACTTTACAAATTTTTAAATTAAAACCTACAATACATACACTACAAAGGTTTAATGGTACTCTCTAGCACATTTATTTTCTTATTTTTAAAATACATATATCAGGTACATATTTATTAAAGTCTGATAACCGTCTATATCTTTTCTGTAAATTAATACATACATATTATTCATATATTACAGCAGGGGAAATTATCAAGTGATATTTTTATTAAATTCCCGTTTCATGAGGGAATTGAAGAAACTTACTATAAAAAACGCAATATAACAAAGTTACAGACATCAAATGTCTGTGCTCTGTACTAACAAACATTTCATGATTACTAAAAATGTTTTTCTTTCTAATAAGAAACCGTTCGTTTGATGTAAGGAAGAAGTGGTTAACTCATTACCCTGTGTATTGCTCATTTTAATTTGGCTTTACCACATTTTACCTTGGTATTTGACAGCAACTATTTGAACAACGGTTTCACATCTACATATAAATTCCATCAATTTGAAATAAACGAAAAAATTTTTGCTTACACCTTGAGAACAATGACAAACTTTTTACAATGAGTATTAACACTTCGCTGCATAGATTCTCAAAAGAACATTATACTGAAAGCTAACTATTTTCTACCTTATTTCGACCACGATTAAGATGATAATCAATTTAAATATAATCCAATCTCGTCTTATATTGAAATTGATTCACGCTAATTATCTTAGCTAATTTTTCATGTAGGAACTAGATCATTGTTTAAACACACATGACATGCGACCTACGCTCTGTAGAAATAACGTACACTATTACAAAATCAGTTGAAGACAGCACTGTGTTTACATAAGATGGCTCATTGCTTTTAATTTCATTGCGATCGCGTTACACCTTGTTCTTATTAAACTGGTAACTTTCTCTCTATAATTGTCACTATATTGTTATTACACTCGATTGGTAACATATTCTTCTGTGTACTGTTATATTGAAGTATAACTCACTTGTAGTCGTATTGTCAAATCTAATGAAAAAGAGTTAAATGCAAAGAAAACCTGTTTTCAGTTAAGCAATTAGATTTTTTTTTATTTAATTATTGATTGAAACTTACAGCCTATTACAAGATAAATCATCATATTGTGGTCTACAAAAAATAGGCCAGTTAAAAGTTTGTTTAATAAAATAAAAAATTAAAAAAAATGTTAGTATTTTAAACACTAAAGTTACAGAGATGCAATCATAGCGTACATGATATGTGTGTGAGGGTGTGTGTATGTTTGTGTGTATGAGTAGTGAGTAATTTTGATATGGAGGTGTATGTGTTAGTGTATAAGTATGCGTGTTACCAAAAAATAAGAAAATGTGATTTTAGCAGGAATTATCTAATGGGGTTTAAATTCTCGCCCCGTTCTCACACCACTTTCTTTCTCTTTCTGAGTTGAATAAGTGCATCACGTCACGAGCTGCTTCATAGTTCGGAATCCATGTAAAACTGTAAATCCTCTTCCCTTACTAGGTGGCAGGGCTTAAGCCCGCCCGGGTTGGTACCATTGCATTAGATGAAAAAATGGTCGAAAGATTGTCCGTGTTTTCCATCCAATTCAATATAGACGTGCTCAAAATGGAAAGGCCTTGGCATGGAACCGAATTATATAGGGATGTGGTGTGTTCGGCTAATAACATTACTTTACATACATATGTACCCAAACCATCCATTTCCTATTCCATTAAAATTCTTGGCAGGAGAAGTTTCTTACGACTAGTTATTGCTACGTTAAACTCCTTGGAATTTCTGATAAGTGCCTCTTTAGATAAAAAAATCAATTTACCTCTATAATATTTGGTACTTATTTATAGATACGAGATATTTTTTTTATTTCCAAAAGTTACTAGTCCGTTGACGCCATATTTGTTTTGCAAACCTCCCAAGCGTTTCCCACGTATGATGAAATTTACAACCAAAAACCAAGTGTTGACCTGTAGCACTCGTCTCCGCGAGTGTTACAACCTAACGAGGGAATAATGATTTAGGAATCGCATTACATCAAATTATATGAGCACTTCAACAGCTATACAATATAACTGTGTGACAAGAGAAAATGATTGATGTATGATTTATATTTGTCGATGCGGTGAAATCTTTCAAAGCGTATTCGATAATTCACTTGAAAGCACATACTATATGCGTATATAAAAATGGCGGGTTATCATATGCACAATGATGTAGCAGGAAACTTGACTCGCTGTTAAGGCCTTTTTCTAAGGTACTCGTGGAGGAATTAGGTTTATATTAAAATTTAATTCTCTGGTCTATCGCATGCTAGGTCTATGCGTATATTCGATTCGTGTACAAAATCAAGCAGTAACGCGATCAAAAAATGCGGTCATAACCACATATTTTGACAACGACAAATAAATCAAAACCATTAGGGTACTAAACTTCCCTTTGACCTAGCATCATGAAATATGGCAAAAAGCAAGGTCTCAAAGCACAACTGAAACATTTGTTCTAATTTGT
Organism: Incurvaria masculella; assembly: GCA_946894095.1. Taxonomy (NCBI): domain Eukaryota; kingdom Metazoa; phylum Arthropoda; class Insecta; order Lepidoptera; family Incurvariidae; genus Incurvaria; species Incurvaria masculella. The sequence continues at coordinate 1,143,817 of OX335641.1, forward strand.
TCTGATTCGATTTCTTATGACAATCGAGTTTGTTTATGAAAACGCTTTATTCGATTTCACGCAGTGACATGCTGGACAATTTATCAAAAAACAGCATTGATTTTTTATTGAACAATGGATAATGCTACATTGCCGCTTCGACTATCATTCATTCAATGCGATGGCACCATGTCGGGTAAGATTTTTAAACATATAATTATTTGAAGTATATTATATTTATATAACAGTATAATATGATAGTATATTTACTAAAATCAATATATTCGCCAACAAACCGCAGAAACTTGAAACAACTACACCACAGAACCTTACCACGACAAGTGGAAGTACACCTACAGTGTTACACAGATTTCGAAACATGGAGCAGCTTGAATTCGTGACGAAATGCTCTTTTTCAACTTAGAAAGAAGAACATAATGCACGAATGGGGGAGAGGATTGAACACATGCCCACCCGCATGAGAAGCAAGGCCCTTCCTCCCTGAGCTACGAGACGCTCTTTCTGCCATAGGCGCAACATAGGCGCGATAATAATTATAATTTTTTTCTGAGCAAGATTTCCATTTCTGACATTTTTTTTAGGCGAGATACCACTCGTTGAATTTGCAATGGACAATAATTTCACGGTACTTTCAGGGGTCGAGAGCATTATGTGATTTTTTTTAACACACATATTCATTTGATGTTATTCAACGCCATCAATATTAAAGCATTGTTATCAGATTTTTTAAATATTGAGAGAAAGTTCAATTAGGTTGATATTTCAATAATTGAAACATTTTTTTAAGAAACATAATTTGATACCCTTATTTTGTTTTAAGTGGTATCTCAGTTATTAAACCACTTGCTTGCTGAAATCCATTGGATTGAAAATTAACAGCCCGTTTAGATCTTAACTGCCGTTCGAAAGTCGTTAACTCAAAGCAAACCATCACTTCCTACAAACATCACCGATGTTTCTCTTAAGTATTACATTATAATTCCAATTTAATCGTATATACGTGCGTCTCGAATGCGTTCATCTTAGTTACATTGACCGCACATTCCTGGTGATATTATTTAATCGTTGTATGGTTTGCGGGTAGACGGAGAAAGTGACAACTTCACGGCTCGCCGCGCCACGCGTGCGGCGCTGCAATCGAGCTCACACGCGATGCGACCGTCGCGGGGAGCGGACGTCTGTTAGGCAGATGAAATTGATAGTGATACGGGGCATTGTGGGTGGCGTCATCGATCTAATAGTGTTATTGGATTTAACAGATAAGAATAACGTTTTAAACGTTCTCCGTAGTTAATTTCATATAGACTCGCTGGTCAAGATGGACGTCAATGAAGACGCCATTTCTAGCTTCATGGAACCAAATATTTCAAAATCGAAGGTGCCCATCGTCGTGACGCACAATAATGTCTAGAGCTGAGCCTATTGCTACGGTTATCTATATATTGATATAGACCCCAACACTATCTTAGTATCAATAAATGTGATATGTTTGTATGTATAATCGACCGTGAAGCAAGGACACATTATTTAAAGAAAGAGCCCTGTAAAAAATACTACTCTCATATAATTGCAAGGCTGGACCGAGTCAGCAAAACATACCATTCGCGGGTATTGCGTCTAACCAATTTCGCCGGTTCCTCCTTCCGTAATCAATGCCTCCTACTGACACAGTGTTTTTGGACTATACCTACATACATTTATTTAACGCTATACCTGCGTTACGGACATTGACTGCAAAGATTGAACATTCGTGAACGTATAAATCGAACTCGAGTTTGCTTCATGAGTACAAGGGTTTGTACTAGAAGTTTCCCAACGCATATGGAGGCACACTTTGTAGAAATTCAGTTTTTAACCGCCCCAGGGTTCTAATTGCCATGACTTAATGTTATGTTTTTATAGTAAAAACTTTGAATATGGCCACATTATTTAAAGTAGATTGCAACACAGCCCAATTATCCGGTTACTTAGCATAGTTGAGAAAATAGCGCGTGCTAGCGAGTGGCGGCTTGGAGAATTTGCCAACGCGTGGCGCGCATGGGAAAAATGCGAAAGGGGAATGCATAATAACCGTGGAAATTGTTTAAGTTGTCGCACTTACGTCAGCGAGCGGAAATATATCTCGAGTATGTTCATTCGCATTCATCTTAAAATGATAAACAATTCATAGGTTCACGATATTATTGTAGAATAATTAAAATATTAAATTATTTTATTTTTGTCAAGCCAGGATCTTTCCATTGGATGCACGTCTACTGCACTATGCCGAACCCTAATCCAGTACAAGTGGGTTTTATATGGTACATGAACATGGATGGCTAATTCCACCGTCATGACGTTAGACCAACATACCGAATTTCCGAAGGAATTTGGTGCGATGCCAGGACCTTCCCTTTATTAGCACGGCTGCATTGAACTGGATGGAAAACACGAACGGAAAAGGTGGCCGCCTCGAGCATTTTTTCAACCAATTCGACGGTACCAACCCGGGCGGTCTTAACTCTACCTCCTCGTAGGTAAAGAGACCAACTGTTTTACATAAATTCCGAATCATGAAACAGCTCGAAATTCATCAGAACGAAATCCAACTCAGAAAGAGAAATAAAGTAGCGCATGAAAGGGGCGAGGACTTTAACCCAGAACTCTGGGATGGAGGGTGAGTGTACCCGCTTCTGAGCTACGAGCCGTGGTGAGGGTCGTTTTCGGCCGGTAAAGGTGTGAACCCCAATATTCTTTTTTTATATTTCCAATGCGAGCTATCATTGGTTTGGAACTAGATAACAATCTGGCATAAAGTTCCGCCGGGACTACTATAACACGGTGCCACGATCTAATAACTAATAGGAAATAAGGGTATATGTATAGGGTCCGGAAGCAAATCTTCATATTTAAACGTCTACCGCCCGTTGCCACCACCTCCAGCTACAAAAATCTCAAAGTTACTTTACGGTTACACCATACAAATATGCCGTGTAACCGAAAGTTACTTATCGGATTTCGGGTAACTGGCGGTGGTGAAAACAGGGGTACAAGATGTTGCCGATCTGCAATTACTCAGTATCATCTACTATGCTCTGGTGCAATCGCTCTTGGGATACTGTTCACTTGCATGGGGTGGAGCATCCAGAACTTTACTCCTCAAACTTGAGCGAGCCCAAAGAGCGATGCTTAAAGTAATGCTACGAAAACCTTTCCGTTTCCCTACTAATGAACTTTACAGTGAAGCTGGCTATCTTGGTGTTAGACAGCTGTTTATAAGTGCATTAATATTAGACTTCCTTAAACACAAAGCTTTTTCCAATTAGACCAGTGCGCCAAAGTCGCTGGCCTGTACCTAAAACCCGCACTTCCTTTGCTTAGAAATTCATCACTTTTTAGGTCCCCATATCTACACCGAAACAAATAACCGACTAAACATCTTATATCTTACCAAACACGAATGTAAAAATGCAGTGCACGGATGGCTTACATCGAAATCGAGCAATGAAATTGAATGCCTATTAGCTGTATCGAAATAAACTTAAAATTAGTTTATAAATATTTTTTCTTCTTTTTATGTCTTTCTTTGTTTTTGCGTTTGTAATTTTATGAAATTTTATTTACATAGGATTTATTGTTTTTTTTTCCCTTCCTTTTCTTGAAATATAATTAGTTGTTATTTACTTATTATAAATTAATATTAAATATTGTGCAGCATTAACTTATATGTATTTCTTTGCTCTTGTATTAATTCACGTATCGATGCTTCTGTTTGCATTTATTAAGATTGTATATTTTGTACTAATTTCTATGTTAAGTACAATTGTTTTTAATTTACACGTCTACTTCAACCCGACAGCTCGATGAAAGACCCTGCTTCTCATAACACAGGGAATCCTAGCATGAGAAACAGGGTTACTACTGTATATAGCAGCCTAGTTATTAAAATAAATAAAAAATATGAATTATGTAACATTAGGCTAAGTTTTTTGGTAACGAATAAATATATTTTGATTTGATTTTGATTTTGACTATAACTAAATAATAACTAGCATCAGCCATAGAGTAAAACTCTCAATGAACCCATAGTATCTCGAAGAACTTCTGATTTAAATTATAAATTGTATTCAAAGAGCGTTATAGTAGAAAACAAAGCAACCATATAATTGTTTCATGCACTTAGTTGTACATATAAATAATGTGTAGGTGCTTAGACGGAGTTATCTCATACTTATGCCGGTTAAACAACTTACTTGTCAAATGACATTATAAAAAACTTGCTACCTTATAGTACAGTCGAATACGGGCAAAAACCTGATGTAAGTAAAGATCACTTGAATCTGGGCGCGGTGTAATAATTCTTACCTCTATTTATTGGGAAACAAATTATTTACCGAATTGAGCATTATACAGGTGATTTTTTTCAAGTGTGCCTTAATGGCCAACTCGTAAACTATAAGAAATATCGTAAACACTTGAAAGAGCCATGGAACCGATTTAAATAATAACTTAATATAATAACTAGGTTTCAAAAAAGTTTTGCGATATTATTCCGATTTCTGTCATGAACTTAAACTACAATTACCTGATCATATAGCAACATATCGATTTATTATTTCTGAAATCAAAATGCTTTATGTAAATAAATATTTTGACAACATTTCATTGATACCGTACGTGAAATTAGTTTTTCCTTCGGTGCTTGAATTTAGCTTCGAAAAATGTCTGGAAAACCAAGTGTTGTTTTATGAAAAACCCTTTCGAAATCTTAAGTCAGGGGTACCTAATGAACCATAATCTACTTCGCCAAGTCCAACTTACCATTCTATAACCTTACTCAAACATTTTGATGATTTAGATCTCTGGTATAACTACCCATTTCAGATAGGGCTAGAGTATAGGTGCACTAAATGGCCATTGGCAGTTAAGGTGGCCCAACACCGCGGAACTAACTCATTCGCGGGCACGGTACAAAACCGTGCTGTTGCGCTCTGAGATCTTCTCTGTTTCAAAGAATAAGACAGGCTCCATGATGAGGAAGATGCAACATGTCTTTTTTGGTAAGATTTGGTAAGATTGACGAAAATTTTAATTACAAAACGACTTATAGCTAAAACAAAACGACGACCGCTGTATTCTAAAATCTAACAAAAACCAAATAGATTATAAATCTTGATTAAATAAGCTATGTCTGATGAATAATCTTTTTAAGATGTTCTTACTTTATCATTGCGTAATGCACCTCCAAAGTTATTGTATAAAACGCGCGAAGGATTCGAAATTTCGGACCTCATAACTTAGAAACCAAACACTATTTTACAATGCCAACGGTCATCAGACATCTAGTTCGATCAAATAAAGCTATTTTGAGCAAAATTTGGGGTCTTTGACAAGAAATATGGGCGTGATCTTCTTTCCCCGTTTGTATGGGGAGTTGAGCGGGATGGGCCGCCTTAAGTAAATCATAACACACTTGAAATAGCCATGCCCTCGCTACATTTAAACGTAGTAATTGTATTGTAATGTTTGTTGGTGAATGTAGTCCAATCTTCTTAAGTTCACACGGTGTATTTTACGAAAAAGTCAAGGACATCTCGTGTCGGACTTGTCTAGTGTGGTCTAATAACTGTTATATGGCGTGGCAATTGACACCTTATTCCGTGGTGCCATTCTCATTGCCTAACAACTGTCCGACAATGATAACTTTGCCACTTGTGATCTCGCTTCGATACTACAATAAGTTATATTGAAATACTAAACGAGGCTTATTGAGTAAAGTCTTTAGAAAGGAAAAAATACAAAGTCAGAATTATTTAGCCATATATGATTTCATTTAAATCTTTCCACTCATTTTATACATTTTAATGTGGAAATTTAGGTTTCTGACCTGTAAAAACTACTTTTTTAGGTGAATTAATATATGTTTCACGCTTACTCACTAGATAAATATGTGATCTTGTACCACAAACGAGAAAATTTTCCAACACATTTATAGTTTCCAAGCTCTGTGTTGAAAAACTAGTAAAAATCTAGGAAAAAGGTGTTAAAAAACATATTTTTTTAAAGAATCTAAGGAAATCATTAAAGCCGTTTTACGGTCATAAACTAGATAATAGTCTAAACTTTGATGATTCGATTTTTCTCCCGGTTTTTATTCTTAACCGACGCTGAGATATAATAAAAATAAACCCAAAATATTAGAGGCTAGCGTCATATAGAGCCTTAAGTGTCTTTCCACCCAAATCCTCAGGATAATTTGTCTTGATAGAATGCATGTACATATTAGTGCTTCATATTAGTGTATGTAAGGCTGACCGGTCTTGGCGCCTACTTACGTGACCTTTTTGCAGCTAGAATAAACCAAACATTCTCTCATCCGACATTCTCTATCCGATGTATTCTACCTCAGAAAACATTTCATGCTTTCGCTTTATCTTGAGCTGCAGCTATGTAAGTCATAGACGTGCATTAACATAACAAGTTACTACAAACATTTAATGCTTACATTATTCAGGCCATTGAGTGTAAATTTTGAAAATATAATCTATTTAAATGATATTTATATGGGCAACGAATTTAACAGTATCATTGAAAATGTTGTGCAAATTTGCGAAGAAATAAGCACGTTTAGTTCGGTCTGAAACTGGAATAATATTTTTCAGCTATATTTATTCTAGTCTTAACTTAGTTTTCATAGGCCTACACATTTGTATCTCTGTCCAATTTGGCGTTTTAATAGTTTTCTCTTTAACAGTATCTGAATGTAGCGTGTCTTCGCACTTGTGTTTTTTATTACAATCATAATCACAACATAATACGCCCCTAAACTGAAGGAGGAGGAGCAAGGATGACAGGAGGATGTCATAAGTTAATTGACCGAGCGTAGCACGCATTCCTCAATTCGAAATCTTTATAGTTTTTTTCTGTCAAGTTAGTTTAAAAAAAAACAAAAGTTCCAAAAGATAGATTTGCGAGGTCAGAGAGCCACTTGATATATTTGCCCTAATGAGCAGTTCGAAGCCGTCGCTAGTGAGTCGATGAGCAGTTGGGGGTGCGCGTGCGTCGATACCACACCGGTACCACACTGGTACCACGCCGGTACCACGCCGGTACCACGAAGAATCTTATCGCATCTCGATCGGTACTCCTCGACCTTCGGAGCATCGATGCGCTTAGCTCGAGATGCTCCCACAGAGCAATGCGCCGTTTCGGTGGCCCAGTTAAATCTGACCGTTTAAATAAGCTTCAGACGTTTCAGCTATTGTTTTCCGTAATCAACAAATGTTGCTCCCTTTCCCTTCAAAAAAGGTATTTGATATTTATTGGATCAGCAAATTTATGTATTTTTGTGTACTTTGGGTATCGAAACAAAATTAAGAACACCGTTTTTATTACTGTAACCAAAAAATAAAAAAAAATACACTTTGGATATTTGAACGCCGACAAAGGAATATTGGTTTCACTATCTTGTTGTCATTAATAATAATTGATTTAACAACGATATTCAGATATTTCAATCAGTTTAAATCGTGGTATTTTTGAGGCGACATTATAAATGTAATATTTTTTCAAATAATTTTGTTAATTTCGATAGGAGGGTTGTAAATATCAGTTATAATGTGGAGTAAATTGTTAGAGAAAGCAAAATTTTAGCATTGTATTAATGGCCGCTCATCCTACCACCTCATAAGACCCATGGGTACTTTATTAATTTTAAGAAAAAAAATTCGACCATGATAATATTTTTAAAAGTGCCTAGGAAAATGTTCTGCCAGGCACGGATTTACCCAAAGCTTTGAGTTAGAGCTGACAATTACATCTGCTGCCTCTGGGCGTAGTGGCTTGCTCTGTGCCAGCGCGTATAGTCCTTTCTCATTGCGAGTTACTTTTGCCACTTTGCTCTACATTCACTTGGCATCGCGAGTACACTACCAATACTACACCGAGAGCTGTATCGATATAATATTCTACGCAAGATAATAACAAATTAACGTACTGTAATAGTACTTCCATCTTTGAATATTCAGTTGAGATTAGATTTTTTTAAAGATTTATAAATAGGAACATTTCCATCCGAATAATTGTAATTAAAATAAGGCTCGAAACTAAATCCTTCGGATTACGTGCTGGATATCCACCAACCAACTAAGCTATCCGGATTAGCTACTACGAGTTACCCTGTTACCCGTATTAATCCGACGCAGACTAAAATTCGTAAAATTTTGCAAAACGTAATCACAAATATACAATCTGTCAGCCTCAGTAGTTCAGTTGCGTGACTCCCGGCGTCCGTTCGTCGAGGTTAAACAACTTTGGGGCAAGGATTCTGGCATGGCACTTAGTTCCCATGGGGTGTGATGGGCGTATAGCGACAGAAGGTTGGGTTAAGCCATTCATGTCCAGTTGCATCTAAACACGATATTGATGATCAAATCACATCCAAATGCCAGTTAACGCGTTCATTCCTTATTACTAAAAGTTTTTTAAAGCATTACACAATCTTACGTAAGATGTCCATGCGTCGGATGTAGTCATGCTTTGAATAATTCTATGCAATTGGAGTATTTGCATCGAACTGTATCCGATGTCGAAATAATAAATCACTTCTATATCCTTGGACGACCAAAATAATTATTGAGTGCGAGTGGAGACGGTGTATAGTCGGTATAAAATTGTATCTCCAACGTCTGACGGAAATGAGAAATGATGGTAAGACCCTATCCACTAACCCCTGAAGAGAGAGGAAGGGAGGAGCGGTAGTGGTCGTTATCGCGAATCCGCCGTATGGACAAAGTGTTCATATAAATGTATGGGAAGCCGGCCGCGCGTTGTAGCAACACACTCCAAACCTCGCCACCGTGCATCAATATGTTCCATAAATGCTTTCGCCATGTCAGTGCCCACCAACGGAAACTCTCCAATCCATTCCGGGAGGTCACGACATTTTTGGAAAACGTTTTTAGATATCGTTATGTTTCATTAAGATTAACTTCCCACATTATTTTAAAATATCCATCCCGATTTTTATTAAAGATTTTATGGTTAGAAGGGATTGTATAAAATCTTCTATTATATTTGGTCTTCTATTTCTGGTTTATATAAAGTCCTTCCTGGGGCTAAGTCGTTTGTATTTTTTCTAAGTTTCAGGCCGTAGGCCAGTTACTTGAGAGCCGTCAGTAATCCTGGAAAGGAAAAGATCTTTAAAGTTTGATAAGATTACCTCGTTTCTTATGTCCTTTTGCAGGCGCGCAATTTCATAGATACGAATACGATGGTATAACCAACTTGGTGGGATACTAAACAATAAATTTAGAATTTAGTAAGTCATGGAAGACAAGACATTATCATTAGCGCATTAAATGTAATGCTCGGCCTCCTTTATGCTTTGATTCAATATGAAAATCAAAAGCCGAGCGATTTGTACCGATCAGTCACGATACGTGCCGGAATTAAATGTGCACAATGTCACTGGCATACACAAGCGACAGTACGAAAGATAGTTGCATTGTGAAGAATGTATACAACTGTTTATGTTGTACCTACATAACATATTGAATCTGGTGCGGGCCGTCATATTGCCATGAGCAAACGTCTGTTCGAGTTGCCTATAAAAAAACCTTATTATTACACAAATTCGGAAACATACTTTTTTTATGAAAACCACAAGTTTAACCGTGATTATATTTTGGGTGCAATTTATAAATTTTCTATTCCATTTTTCCTTCAGATACATTTAGAAAATAGTATACTACAAGTCTACTTTTTATTAGGGTTCCGTACCCAAAGAGTGAAAACGGAACCCTATTACTAAGCCTCCGCTGTCCGTCCGTCCGTCCGTCACAGGGCTGTATCTCATGAACCGTAATAGGTAGGCAGCTGAAATTTTCACAGAGTGTGTATTTATTTTGCCGCTATAACAACAAATAGGTAAAATAAAAAAATAAAAATTAAAGGGGGGTCCCGTACAAAAAACGTGATTTTTTTGTGTTAAATCTTGTACGGTGGTACGGAACCCTTCGTGTGCTAGTCCGACTCGCACTTGGCCAGTTTTTTATTTAATATTGTGTAATTGTGTTTCTGGATCCACTCTCCTGGTGACTCTTTCATCTCGGCCTCGTTCTTGCCACGTCTCCACGCAGATTAAAATCCGTTCCCACCATGCGATCCTCATAGATCCGAGAGCCTGAACGGTTTAACACAACAGATAAGTTGTCCATATATTTTTATGTTTTTATCTTCCATCATCATATAGGTTCCGTATGTTTTATTAAGTTTATTTGAAGTCATTCAACTGGCGCCAGTAAATGTTTCTACATCTACTCCGAGAGACGCATTTGTGATCGTCTCGTTACATCACGCGTGTTACGTGAAATGTCTTCTTCACATTAGAAGTGAAGTTAATTGGAATAGCATTCATGCATTTGATCGGGACTGGCATGTACCGTTATTATAATCTGTCGTGAAAGGGAAATACACCAATTTCTATTATATCTAACTTGAAGAATTTATTAGATATCACTTTAATTTGGCTTCTTATATTGAATTATTCTCTTGAACAATTAATTCAAATTAGTACATTTAAACAATTATTGTTTTCGTGCTATATGAGTTCTGGCACTCAAAAAGAATAAAACTTATCCCACTGCATTTCTTCCCGCGCATTACTACAAGAAATGCACGGGAGGCGACTAACGTTTCCGATCCAGGCATTATATGAAAGATGGTGTCAATTCCACCCGGAAGAGTTCCAGCGAACTCAATAAATTATGGTTAAAGCGTCAATGAAACTAATCCGTGTTTATCATCTAGTTCAATGTCACTGTAGGAGGAAACAAGGAAGGTCCAAGCATGGCACCGAGTTTCCTCCTAATATCATAACAGTAATTATGGTGTTAGACATCTACAAGATTTAACATAATGGGGCCCCCATATAAAACACGTGATTTTTTATTTTGACTTTCATTTTTATTATTTCTTAATTTTACCAATTTGTTGTTATAGCGGCAAAATAAATACACACTCTGTAAACATTTCAGCTGCCTACCTATTACGGTTCATAAGATACAGCCTTGTGACAGACGGACGAACGTACAGCGGAGGCTTAGTAATAGGGTTCTGTTGGCACCCTTCGGGTACGGAACCCTAAAAACGATTTGCGTATTCTTTTAAGCATAACCATCCCTTAAATGACATCATTTATATGAACCAATCCGAATACATTATAAGCAAAACGTGACCATTTATAAATTCTACGACACTCCGCGAAAGAAGGTGTGAGCTTAAAAACCAATTGACCTTTCTAGATACAACAGCGAATACGCAGGTGAATCTCGGCTTGCGACACCGATGCGGTCCCAAGGAGTCGCTTGTGAAATATTGTCGTTATTTTCTTTCTGAGGAAATATATTTTATGGCGTGGCAATTGGGCCTTGCCCCGTTAGGATTTTATGAGCCATTGGAAGTGTAAGGCGTTTCATTGTGTCGCGAAGAAAATATTAAGACACTCGAACACAATAGAAATGGAAAGACGAATTGGTAAACCACAGATACTCATCCTAAAAATATATTTTAGTACGTGTTTTTGTATAGATATTGCAACCATAAGTATTAAAGCCTGCGACTATGCCCATGAGGATTCGGAAACATGTGAGGTGGAATACCATAACCACTTTACAGGCACCAGTACCGAAGAGAGGTTTGCATGATCAGAGATTAAGATGCTTTGTAAAGGTCATATTTGTATCACCCGTAATAGAAGAGCGTGTATGGAAATATCTTTGTAGAAGAATCGATAGAAGCATGCTGTAATCGTACCACATGCCGATAGCCTCTGCCTACCCCTCCCGGGGAATGGCGTGATGTTAAGTATGTGAGTTAGTGCCATTAAATACTTGATCGGCTCGTAGCCTAGTGGCGCGGGGACTGACCTAGCGTACCAGAGACCTGGGTTCAATACCGACATGCACCGCTGTCTTTCTCTTTCCGAGTTCGATAAGTGCATTTCGTTACGAATGCGAGCTGCTCCATGGTTCGGAATCCATGTAAAACTTTAGGTCCCCTTCCCCTACTAGGTGGTAGGGCTTATGCCCGCCCGGGTTGGTACCATCGCATTGGATGAAAAGATGGTCGAAGCGGCAATAAAAAATTGTCCGTGTTTTCCATCCAGTTTAATGTAGCCGTGCTCATAAAGGGAAGGTCCTGGCATGGCACAAAATTCCTTCGGGAATGAGATGTATTGGGCTAATATCATAACGGTAGTTGTGTGGTATTAGCCATCCATGTCAGGTCGCATAAAAAAAAACTAAAATAGTCCGCGTGGGTAGTATTTTCGAGTCCAGTCACAATATACTAACCTGCTCTCTTTTTGGTAGCTTACCAAGCGGTAAGGTTTGCGATTTGGCTAGTACCAAGCCCTTAAACGATCTCATTTTCTCTCATCTCTCGTTTTTCGCTTTCGGCCTTGCTCGGAAAATGTTCTGAGCAACATCTCTGACGTAGATAAGAGTTGCGCGGAAGTTGAGAGTTCAGAGCACAATGGTGGAGTGCTTGCACAACCGCACCGCTGCCGCCGCCGCCGCCCGCTCGCCTCGACCCGCGCGAATACAGTGGCCACTCAAGCTAACGCTTGTAAGTAAATATACTTTTTCGTACTAAGCACTTACTTCGATTATTCCAAGGAATGTATATAGGTATAATCGACCGTGAAGCAAGGACAGGAAAGATCCCAGTAAAAATAACTACTTCACGAACATACTGCAAAGCTGCACCCAAACCAGCGAAACATACCATTCTTGGGCATTGCGTCTACCAATTTCGCCACCTGCTTTATACCCATAATTTGGAATTATCCTACAGTACCTCCTCCCGTAATCAATGCCTCCTATTAACACAGTGTTAGCTATTATACCTAAATACATTTATTAAACGCCTCATCGGACATCGACTGCAAAGATTGAACACTGAAACATACACGCCCATGTCCAGTTCCATTAAAAAAAATGCGATGATCCCAAACTAGCGAAACTGTCTAGATTAAGTAATGCCCCGAACATTAGCATTCTGCAGTAAAGCAGTCACAACAACAATGTTAGCGCCCTGAGGTTAGAGAATGGCCGAGACAGGCCGGAACACTTTCTGCTGGTAGAAATTGCCCGTAGTTTTGCGGATAGCGCGTGCGGTAACACGATGACGTTATGTGAACTGTGCAATTTGTGAAAAAAGCTGTCAAAGCACTTGTCGCTTACTTTTATTTATTGATTTTATGACCAATAATTTCAAAGGGTGTAGCACTTTTTACTGAGTCAAAATATTTTAATATATATTTTAAAACAATATTTAAAGAGATATTTCTCCTGATCGGCATTAGCGGCTGATTTATGTTTTCTTTATGTTAGTAGACATGGATGTCTAAAACCACAACCACTGTCAAGCCCAAAAACACCGCATTCCCAAAATAATTAGGTGGAAACTATTGAACTGGATGGAAAACAAGAAAAAAAATTATTACCATTTCGACCATGTTTTCATCAAATGTGATGGTGCCAACCCAGGCGGAAAGGGTAGTAGGGAAAGGAGTTTCCGAACCATGTGACAGTTCTTATTCGGAACAAATTGCACTCATACAACCCAGAAAGAAAAAAAAGAGGTGTTTGAAGTGGGCCTGGATTTGAACCCATGACCTCTGATGATATTACAATCTTAATTTTCTTAATAATATTAGTTACCCGGATTCGTTCGGGTCAATGTAGTTTCTGACGGATAAAGTGCTGAATTATTTTCTATTTCATAATTTTGCATCCATCAACTAAGTTACATTGAATTCGGTTAACACCTAATGGATTATTAAATATTCCAAGCAACTTTATCCGTTCTTTTTAATGTTTTTTGATTTCATTTCATTTTGGTAGTCAAACTACTCTAAGTTACGTCACAAAGATCCGCGAATGCGATCAACCAAGTAAAGAATAACCCGCAAAGAATCTTCACGGCATTACAAATTTTTTTTTTTCATTAACAATAATTTAATACACACTTAGATTTAAATGCTACTGCTAAATAATTCCTTGGCAGAACAGAATAAGGCAAAGAACATAGAAAAATAGAAACATCAACCCTCAGTTTATATAACTTACAACTAACAAAGTTACTATTGCAATAATATAAATTAATGTAATTCGTAGCGTTACAAGTATTCTTGATTTAACTTAACCTATGTGATACGAATGAAGTGTATCAAGTCAATATATCATATTGACTTGATACTACGTATATCATATTACTTTAAACTTTTGACCTAAATTAAAAAAAAAAGAATATATTTTGATTGCAAATCAAATATGTACAATAAAGTATTTTTAAAAGTCCAAGTACATACAACATATTCACTTCGCCCAGCTAGCCTATGTCAACATATCCAGTCTAAAATCTTTCAGAATGATCTCAGTCACTCTCCAAGTTTCGTCTCTTGACTCCCGGACTACCTATAACTCAAGACAGAGGCAGTGAGCAGTTGGCAGTAATGTCAAGTGATTCAGCTACGACCACTTTGCGCTGACGTAACCTGCCAACAGCTAGGTGCTTGCGGTCTGTGTTTTTTATTATGTCTTTATTTCCACCTGTCAACGCTTCTTTCCTGCATTTCCCTGAAGACTAACTTCTCTTTTTAGCATCTTTGTTACGCCTTGGGCTTTCGACTATGCAAAATGGTACATTAATTTTAAATAGTGAACTGACTAATATAATCAGATCACACCACATTGCCGAAGTAACTGAGTGCCATACCAGGACCTTCTACTAATTTAATCCATCTACATTATACTAGATGGAAAATAGGATCAATTTTACTTTTTCGATTCAACTATCTTGCTTTCAATGCGATGGTAATAACAAGATAGGTGAGATCCTACCTAGTAAGTCCTACCGAGTAAAATTTTTATGTGAGTCGAATTTTTAAGGAATTTTTTTTAATCCCTATAAAGTAAGAGAGTTAATATTAATATTAAGTGAGTGAAATTCACAAATTAAATGCATTTCCACTAAATGTTAGGCTGATAGAATTCGTTTTTTTTATTCGACAGCACGATGCGCGACACAGGGAAAGTAAGATTGGCGAGAAGATATTATTTATATTGATAAGTCCACCTAGGGTCGAAGCAAATAAATTATTTTAAATTAGATCATTTATCCACCTACATATAGCCGCCATATTTTGTATTTGAATTATTTGATTTATGTACTTGAAAACTATGAAAATAAGTGGAATTAGAAGGATTCATACTCTTCTGGGAGGCGTCCGATTGTCTGTTGAATTGCATTGAAGCATTTATTTCGAAAAATATTGATAATTTTGTGTTTTAAAAATAACTAATAAAACCGCTTTTGCACTAAAATTATACAGCAGAGAATTTACCCTTTCATTCATTGATTCGCCAAATTTTATTTCATATTCAGCATTGGGTGGTTTTTTTTTTAAAATAACAAACAAAAAGAAAAAAATATGGAATAACACATTAGAAAAGCCAAAAAACTCCAATCAATAATAAGCAATAAGGTTTTTTATTTGACATTTTAATCTGATATGTTTATTCAATTATTAACTTTTCAACTTAAATAAAAATCAGGCCGAGATTTATCTAAATTGATATTGTACCGTGCAGAGCCGGGTATCGTCATAATACATTATAATACACTAGATAAAATATTTAGGGAACGAAAGGAAATCAACTTAAAATCAACATCAACATAAAACTAAAAGCGACTTTTTTTTGGACAGTAAACTGCATACGGTTAATTAAATGTAATATTTAAATTTCGACTTCTCCTAACGCTTTAATACAAGTATTACAGACAATAAAATATTTAAGTTCATACCCACTTAACTAGAATATATCAGTTAATATTTCAAAACATGTTTGCGTTACATATATATAGTAACTATGTATAAATAGTTAGAAAATAAAAAGTTTAAATAAAGAATGTATTGCCTCCTTGACTAAGACCTATTTTTTTTTATCTGGTAATTTTATTAAAAAGCTGTTGATGTTAATATATCTCCAATTATATAAAATTGTAATATTATTTAGAGAACAAAAAAAAAACTTTGTAACGGAGTTTCTTTGTAGGTACGTTGTTCTTTGCACATTTTGCACATATAAAGTGTGGATAGAATTTGATCAAAGTGATTAATTTGATCTGCTTTACCTAATATAATTACCCTGCATACTAATAAATAAAATAAAACAAAAACAATAACACTGTGCTTGAGATTATTTCAAATTAGATAACAGTTTTGTGTTAAGTGTTGTCTCTTGCAGTTGTAAATTAAAAATATTACATATACTCTATAAACTCTATAAACATTCACAAAAAACACTCCAGTATTATTTAATATTTAAAATATACTCGTATTAATTCGAATTTAATTACGTGTTGACAAATGAATTTTCTAAATACTCACCAGTTTTAAATATTTCTTTGTCGTATTAGTAGCTATGGATCTGAGTTTTTGAGTTTATTACTAATAAAAATGCGTAGCCTGCTTAAAACCTTCGCCTAACGCACATTTCCTTCATCTCCAGCAAAAAAAAATCCTAAAGTTACCTTTCGGTTACCAGACACACTCGTGTCTGTTTTCTCAGCCAAATTAAGAAATATTCGTCTGAAATTTTGCACATTAAATAAATCAATTGAGAGCTATGTGTGTATATTTTGATTTTTTTGAGAAATTTTCTTATATCCATGATTTAAGTCTTTAATGATTGGTATCAAAATATTTAAGGGCGTATATCATGGATGTAAGTTAAGTTATCCAAAAAATCAAAACGTACAGACGTGGAACGTCAGTGGATTTATTGAATGTACAAAATGTCAGTTTTTTTTTTATTTTAGTGAGAAAACTGGGCACGAGCTATTGTATGAAACTCGACCACCTCATTGTCCTCTTAATTATCGGAATTTGGGTAATTGGAGTTGGTGAAAACAGAGGGTAGTCGGGTAAAATCCGTAGCTAAGAGTTGACGCAGCAGTCGAGCGAGCGCGGTGCAAAAGACATCAACGCTCGGCGCTTGCGAAACTGAGCCATCGCTTGCGATCTCTTATCACGGCGATCTCTATGCGCGGTACACTTATATTCGTCCACTTAGTACACCTTGAACGTAATATTACCGGCGACGTGTTGCCGATTCAAATTTATTTCTAATCTTATTTAATGATACGCATTGTGGTATTTTGCTAATTTATTTCTACGTCCCGAAATGGTGGACTCAGTGGAGATATAACTTTCTCTAGAATGTTAATGTCAGAGAAAAACGCCATTTATGCTCGAGTTTTTTGCATAATATTACGAAAGATAATTTCAACAATGTTTATGTGATAATCATGTATACTGTTCAATGAGGAGGAACATGGATATTACTCACTCTAAATCTAAAACAGTATATTTATAAATTAGTGCATCGGCTTGGAATTTTCTTCCAAAATTATTCCACTTTGAGGAATGACACATTTTTACTGGTTATACAAAAAAGTCCGTGTGACCTTGAATAAGTCAAACTATTAAATATTACTACAAATATTTACGGAAACTTTCGAAAACACTCACCTTTCTATAAATCCTTCAATTAACACACAACTGATAGTCTGCAATCAAAGTTTGTTCACACGCGTGGAGATTATTTTCTGAAATCGATCAACATTAAAACACTGCACAATGCACGCCTCAGTTTTTCCTTTTTCTCGTCCTAACACTTTTCAAACTCCTGGCTGAGATTAAAAATAACCTAGACCGAATTTGGATGGATTACAACAACTAAAATGTATTTAATATAATTTGATTTTATTGCTTTCACGACGCAGCAGAACCGACCGCAACGCAACTTCGTTACGTCTAATTGTAGAGCGAATTGGAAAAAAAAACTTGACTGAATCTGCGAAAAAGTGTTACACTCCATCCGAGACAATAGTGCGAATTCACACGGTCGCTGGCAAAATAGCAATATGTCGTGTCTTAAAATAAGAATAAAATTTCGTAACCAAATTGACATAACGCGATATTACTGAGCGGGTAATTACTGTCTTTTTGTCTATTTTAAAATGTGAGCATAGCGAGGAACAATAGGTCAAATACTTCAGCTATTACAAGGTGTCAATTCGTACACCGGCAGGGCGGTTAGAGGGAAAAACTTTGAATTCTTAGAATCAGATGACAATGGATTGATTTACGTGAATGTGGATTTTTCACTTGCTTGTTGTGTTGCGGGTGATCTCTGATATTACAACATTACAAAAAGCGATGCGAAACAGCGGTTAAAAATAATTCAAAATTCGAAAGTGTTAAAAGATGGCCGACTATATTATTTTCATCACTTAAGATATTTGAAAATCGAACGCATTCGGAATAATCGTAATTTTACTAGTAAGAAAAGAGTTAAGACCGTTGAACTTTCGCAATAAAAACAACAGATTTATTTAATATTAAAGGATATAAAGGACGAAAACGCTTGGATATGAAATGTTTTGACGAGCCGAGGTGTTTGAAAAGGAAAGTGAACGCACGCGTGAGTTTCTGGCGGCAGATGCGCCGCGCGGTCCGTCCGTCGAGCGACTGCGGAGATGTGCGCTCGGCCCTCCTCTCTCTACGCGACCTTAGGATGGGGCGGCGACGACGGGAGATGGCTAGGCGAAGCGAGGTCCTGCTGGAGATCGTCTCGAGTTGACCTAAACACGAGTGAACGGTCGCGTGTGCTGTCGATGTCCGCAACTCAGGTCAAGCGTCAAAATAGAAGATAATAATATATATAAATAAAAGCGTAGAATTTGAAGTTTGTCGGAGGCAATGATTACGATCTCAGAGATTCCGGAAAAGTAGCAGAAGAAGAAATTGCAATGCCGGGAATAAAATATCTTTTTATTTTCTATTTTTGTGTATTTATATGTATGAGTTTAAGTGTGATGTTTTTCATTAACAGTCATATAGCATCAAAGGAATGATTACCGGCAAAAATACCGGCCTTCACCCACTTCAAGACTTTACAACTTAATTTTTAGGGTTCCGTACCCAAAGCGTGCTAACGGAACCCTATTACTAAGCCTCCACTGTCCGTCCGTCCGTCCTTCCGTCCGTCCGTCTGTCACAGGGCTGTATCTCATTAACCGTAATAGGTAGGCAGCTGAAATTTTCACAGAGTGTGTATTTAATAGTAAAAAAAGTAATAAAATTGGGATATTTTGTGGTAAATCTTGCACGATGGTACAGAAGCCTTCGTTTGCGAGTCCGATACTTGATTTCACTTTCTCGTACCTCGGGCTACAAATTAAAATCGATTATTAATGATAAAACTCTAATCTATATCCATACTAATATTATTAATAATAATAATGTTTTTTTGCAGACCCAAGGTCCATAATTTGTCAATATTTTTACATACAACTAAAGCATATAAAATAAACAAAAAATAAAATAAGATCAATACAATCATTTAAAAAGATAAAATCATTCACGAAAGGTACGAAAGGCTGCGGAGGAGGTCCGCGTCACGAGGATGCGAAGGTCACTCTATCTGTTGCGTTACCGCTAAACCAATTTTGATAAAATTCGATATAGAGAAAGTCTGGAAAGACTGTGACTCTATGGGGCGCGTCGCTGCACTGTACATTTTCGAATTCAGCACCGACATTAGCCGTAGCCATCAGCTATAATGACTCCTGTGACCTCTTTTTAGGGTTCCGTACCCAAAGGGTGAAAACGGAACCCTATTACTAAGCCTCCGCTGTCCGTCCGTCCGTCCGTCTGTCACAGGGCTGTATCTCATGAACCGTAACAGATAGGAGGCTGAAATTTTCACAGATTATGTATTTATTTTGCCGCTATAACAACAAATAGGTAAAATTATAAATTAATCAAAATTAATGGGTGGCCCTATACAAAAAACGGTTTTTTTTGTTGTAAATCTTGTGAGATGGTACGGAACCTTTCGTGTGCGAGTCCGACTCGCACTTGGCCGGTTTTTAATCTTGTTTTCTAGATCACAATATTAAGGCAGACCTGTTCAGGCGTAGTTTTTTCCAATGATTTATGTTAATCTCAAGTAGATATTGTGACGAGAATTAAGAAGGGTTTAGGTGGTTTGGGCGTATAGAGTTCATGAATGACGAAAGTATGGCGAAAAAGATTCAGACTCACAGCGCATGTGAGTGGAAGTAACGTAGTACTTTGTAAAGGTCAGGTGAGCACTCGTAATCGTAGATCCTCCATGAAAATATTTGTATCAGTAGAGGAAGCTAAAGAAGTATCCTGTGATCATACCGTGTGGCGCTCTATCATATGCGCCTACCTCTTACGGGTAGTTAAGTGCGACCTATGGCGTACGCCAGGCCCTTTATAAAGAGGTGCCCGACGACACCCATGAGCTTTACAACTTTCTTGGGGGCTGCGAAAAGCATGCCGGCCGGCTGGGTTCTTCTTCATCAGATTATTTTTAAATAACCCTTAGATAATGAATTTTGTACAAAAGGGGAGAAACACCACGGATCACCACAATTTACGGAACCTACGAATAAATGATCTACAGGATCGGTTGGTTCTCATTAGAAAGATGTTGAGAATGGATGGGTGCTCTTACTAAAATTTTTTACTTGACATTAGCCAACCGCTGGGTACCCTGAGACCGAATATATGGTTCTCGTAACGATGTATATTTAAAAACAAAATGTATTCATTAAAACGACATGCAGAGCGAATGAGTGGTGAAAGAAGGACAAAACATATTCACAGAGCAGAAGTGTGTGGAATACTCGCGTCCGGGTGGCCTCGGCCGAAGTACCATTTTCAGGTACCATGAAAGAGGTAAGTGAATGAATAAATCTGACATTATGTTGCATTCCGTACCATGGTAACTGTCAAACGATGTGTTATTTAACCAAGTGAACCAAAGTTTACCAATAAGCATGGTACGAAATGAAACTGAAGGTCATATTTAATTACTCACCCAGCTAGTTCATTTACCTTTGACGAAGTATTTTGTACACATCAGACTCGTATAGCTCCCGTAACCTTTGAGCACCTATGAAGCTAGGTATGTCTGTAGAGGAAGCTAAATAAGCATAAGGCTGAATAAGACTGACAGCCCCGGTAGCCCGGTGGCGCGGCGCCTTGCGGTTCGATAAGCTTGATGAAGCAACTCTGAGCGCGGTGAGGTTCTAGATAGGTGAACATTTTCAATTGTAGAGGCTGCTGGAGTGCATTTCGTCACGAATGCGAGCTGCTCCATGGTTCGGAATCCATGTTAAACTTTAGGTTAGGTTAGGTTAGGTTAGGATAGGTTAGGCGACAACGAAAACGGTCCGTGTTTTCCATCTAGTTAAATGTATCCGAGCAATATAAGAAAGGTCCTGACATCACACCTAGTGATCATGTGGTGTTTTAGGCCTAATATCACGACAGTTGGTATAAGCATGTCCAGATACAAAAAAAATATTAGCTGACCGTAGCATAAGGAGCTCTATCATCTCTGCCCACCCCTCCGACGCGCAGCATGTTTGTTTGTATGTGCTCTCAATTTCTGCACGTTCACTTGCCACGCATCTGCTAAGCCGAACTAATGGTTATTCGCTCTCCGAGCGCCCAGAATCTCATGAACTGACCAATCGGAACGGACAAACACGATTATAGTCAAGGACCACATTATCACACGTTTCCTAAGAAAAGGCGACTCGCTACGAGCAATGTCAATTGCAGCTTACACAAATTGCTTGGCGTGTACATTTGTTAACGAAATATATGTTTACTATTTTTAATGCAAACATGTAAGTTTTTAATGTATAAGTCAGAGGCGTGAGCACTTTTAAAAGACTTATTTAAAGAAGATGTATTTATCATCCATAGACTCCATGCGAATTCGCTTCAATAATCGTAGTGAAGAGGAACTGGCAAAACAGTATCTTAGTCTTTTTTTACGAGCGTTAAAAAATACTTTAGTCTGTGCGTAATAAAATATTTGCCGGTTCCGACACATTGTACACCTTGCTCATTCACTGCTCATTTTCTACGTATTGTAATTATCATCCAAGGACTTTAAAAAGGAATGGACGCGAGATATCCATAGTTCACTATCAGTAATAGCGTCGCCAACAACGTTTTTATCTGTTTTACAAAGAAATACCTAAATGTATTCATTGAAACCTTCACAGACGATTAGATAGTTTTTTTATGCTTTAGATTTTTTTTAGTTCAGTTAGAATACAAACAACAAACTTCCGTTTTATATCACAGCGAGTCGGGCGCGTTATAGACATCACTATGGGCTCCTCCTAAGGAGACAAACACTCGGCACGCGATTGGAGAGTACGTATCAAGTTCATTCCTTTAATATTGTTCGTGACGAATGCAGCAACTAATGACAGACAATAAGTTGAGTTTTCATTATAATATATAACATATAAGATTTTACTTATTAGAGTAGATCAGTCTCCACAAACATCACCAGTTCACGAGCATCATGCCGAGTCCAGCCATAACCTCTTTCAACCATGCTTGCAGCAGAGATGCGACCATGCTCCATCGTAAGCAAGCGATGGACAGGCACAGAAGAAACATATATTTTTACGATATATTTCAATTTTAGTATTCCAATTTTACTGAAATAGTGCTATTTTATGTAAATAAGGGCTGATTTTTCAATTGTCTGATAAACATTCAGATAACTGTTCGACGGAACTTTTTACACCTCTGCTAATCCATCCGTTGTAGTAAGTCCATATTATTATTAGAAAAATTACAGGCAGATAATTGTTACAAAAGGTATGATTCTCCGGTTATGACTATACGTCTTTTGACAAAAATAAATTTGTACTATCAGTCCGATAAGTACAATCTGATGATTAAAAAATCGGCCCTAAATAAAGTAATTAGTATAGTATAATATTAGCGCAACTAGGTGTTATTCCAGGACCTGCATTATATTGTACGGCTACATCGAACTGGACGGAAACCACGGGCACTTTTCACAGCCGCTGCGGCCATCTTTCATCTAACGAAATGGTGATATCCCAGTGAGACGTACTCTACCTAGGTGGTAAGGATGGACACCTTACGTCGATGACCCTGGCCTTTTCTCTCTATGTATATACTGTATTCTTTCAATTTAATTCTAATATAACTTTATTGTCTTCCGCCGGTGAGTGTACCGCGGACATTCCCACCGATCGGAAGAGCCCCCCCTCCCCCCCACTCCCCCCCGCACGCACGACTAACCGTGCTGATCTTGCTCCAAATTGATCCGAAGAAACAACACTAATGGTCACTTAACTAATCGCCGACGACCAAGCCAAATGTATTCAAGCCATGCTCATTTGTTTTGATCTCAAATAAATTGCTAACCTATCAAAAACACAAGATAACGGTCACGGTCATCTCGAGGTGATGAGTGGGGTTTCATCTGCACGGTCGAACAACCCTTTTAGACGTAAGGGCTCGTCAGCGATGGTCTACGTGCATAGCATACGTACATACAATCACGCTGCTTCCCTACAGGCATAGTCAGAGTAGACCACCATATGGTACAGCATACATCTTTATCTTCCTCTGCAGACATACAATTTAAAAACCACTTCCCTGGTTTTGTATTGTTAGTTTTCCAAGATATTGGAATTTTTTATATTTTATTTTGTTTTCATTTGAATGTGTCATTTTGTGCAAATCGTTTTATGTTTCCTTACCTTTTTGTAACTTGACCTTTCAATTGTTTTTACGTTTTCTGTGACTTCGTTATTTTAAGTGAACTTGTATTGATTATGTTTATAGCAATGTATTTGTTAAATTATTTCTCTAAACGGTCAAAAGTAAATAAATTATACCATGCTTTTACAAGTATATGTCTTCGGCTTAGCACGCTCTCATTTGATGCTATGTACTGCCAATATACCGCGATGGTAGGAATATTGTCTATAATTCATAAGAGGAGCTAACACTCCATCTTTTTTTTTCTGTTTTATGTGGCAAATAAATAAATTAAACACCAATCTAATCTATGTAAGTCGGGTAAGTGGTGTTAAAGTAAGAGAAATATTTTTACATTTCTATAACTCTTCCTCTACTTCTTAGCATAGTTGTGAAAACTAATCTATGAGAAATTATAAATACACACATTTTGTTATATGTCTATAGCATAGGCGGAAGCTTCCAGCCGAGAACACCATATCTTCTTGGAGGCTTTGTTATTCTGACATTTTGAAAGCTAAAATGACAAGCTCACAACTTTGACCCATGTTCCTAGACCCTACGGTAAGCCGCGTCCAAGATGAATTCCTCACTAGGCCCTTGATTGGACAATGGAAGCCAAGTTCTATTGATACCTTCCTGCATTACATTGTTGTGAAAGGCTGAGTTCCGTAATAGTGTACTTACTTACATATATTTTAAAGTACGTACGATGCAAATGAGTTGGCGAATTTGATGTCTTTTGATAATTCAGCTTAAGGCTTACAAATATTTCAAGGTGAATTTTTCATATAGGCCTTCAGGGCTATATCCGAAACTATAAGAAATAGCTGAAAACACCAATTTTGAAAAAAACTAAGACTGCATGATTAGATTTTTGGAAAACCCGTTTTCTTAGCCGGTAATCGAACTTGATATTGAGAAAAATAAAGCATGCTGTAGTGCACCAGTCAATAGCGTCAAATCCTGTGGGAGCAATGTTATACGCAAACTAAAGGAAAGTGTTGATTTTTAATAAACTGATTAAAATTTTTATGTACTCATACATTACCCACACCTTCACTATAATCAAAGTGTTCGCAATGTGTGTCAGCCTCAATGGCCCAGTGGCGCGACACTTCGGCGATCGCTCTCCGAAGTTAAGCAACGCTGGGTCCGGCCTGGTCTTGGATGGATGACCATTCGACCGTTGAGAGGGGCTGGCCGTGGTTCGGATTCCACGTTAAGCTGTAGGTCCCCTTCCTTACTTACTAGGTGATAGGGTTTATCCCGCCCGGGTTGGTACCATCGCATTGGATGAACGATGGTCGAAGCGGCAATGAAAATTGTCCGTGTTTTCCATCCAGTTCAATGTAGCCGTGCAATATAAGGAAGGTCCTGGCATGGCACCTAGTTCCCATGTGGTGTGTTGGGCTAATACCATGACAGAAGGTGTGGTATTAGACATCCATGTCCAGTCACATAAAAAAAAATGAAGCTCTATGAATCAACTAAATTTTACTGAATCTTCGGAATTGTGATTTCCGAATATATCTATCATTCCGAAACATTAGACCTAGAATGTAAAGACACAGTTGTTGTCGCATGAAACCAAAATTTATAGACTAAAGTGCTCATGAAAGGAATGTGCATGGCACCTAATTATGTATGTGAATGTGGTATATTGGGCTAATATCATAACGGTGGTTGTGTAAAAAAATGCATTTCTCATAAAATTAGCCGCGATACTGTATAAACGGTGGATTAAACTCTTCTAGAAAATAAACGACATCTAGAAAAGAAAAGGTTTTTTTTTTCTTCACGAGTACTTTTCTTTAATTAATTATTATGTTAGCTTCTTCAGTAACACATTAAACATTGAAGTCAAGAGATTCAGCAGTTTAATTTCCGCCGGAGTTTCGCCCCCAAGAATTGCATAACAGTATTCCCCAAACTACAACTAAGTCCGTCGAG
The DNA here is from genome assembly GCA_946894095.1 of Incurvaria masculella. Classification (NCBI taxonomy): domain Eukaryota; kingdom Metazoa; phylum Arthropoda; class Insecta; order Lepidoptera; family Incurvariidae; genus Incurvaria; species Incurvaria masculella. The sequence goes on from OX335641.1 coordinate 1,169,462, forward strand.
GGAATGTGAAAGCACCGATATGGTTTTTGCAACCCCTGAAATTTTTCCCATAGGCGCCCAAAGAATTTCCATTTCATTCAAAACTTAGATTAAAGCATGGATAATATTTATGTAATCTTTCGAAATAGGCTCACGCAGTTTTAATAAGTTGTGGTGTCGAAAGGAAACCACGGCGATGCGAAATGGCTCTGTTTAGTTTGAAATTAAAGCGGGTTTTGAAACTGCGGTTTATTCTGCAACTCTGCGAGGGCTGGTGTGTTCCATGTACTCTCACAGGACACCGTCTGACACTTCGTTTCGCGTTTTGCCTGTCAATTAATTGCATAATGTAAGCAGATTCGCAGGGCTTAATTCGCAGACACTGCTGCAATATCTGTACGTCTGGCAGTTTGATAACGTTAACATTAAAATAAATTATTATTGATTTATAGAACTTTATGCAATACGTCTCCCGTCCAAAATTATTTTCCGATATGTAGGGTAAATGTTTAGATGACGAAGAAAAAACAATCCAACTGCTTTTCATTTGAGATTTTTTTAACTGTCTGTGTTCTATCACATTTTAAAATAATTTCTGATTTGGGTCCCCATGCTAGCTTAATACGCATTTATCGGTGTATACTGGCATGCTATCCACCACACCACATTCCCAAAGGAGCTACGTGCATAGTTGCTATACCAGGACTCTCCCTTCATCTGAACGCGGCTACATTTAACCAGACTGATAAAAAAATGTACTCTTCCCGTATCTACCTGGGGGTAGATAACGGGGTATGTAGAGTGGGGGAGTTATCGCAATGAGATCCGTTTTCGCCATGATACCTCAAGCTTCAATATCGGATACGAAATAATGAGGTAAAGGAGATGACTAGACCGAAAGGTCGCTCGATGCAATGAAAAATGTGTAGTAATTTTCATACAAACATAACATTTTGGAGTTTATTGAAAAAGTTTGGTAGCGCGGGTAGGTCGCTGGGAAAGGTTTTGTAAAAGGGAGGCCTATATAGATTCGCAATAAGAAATGGTATGTGGTCCCATGCAATTCACAATCTTCTAGGGGCAAGGATGAATGAAGGTGGGACGGCTCACCACGATGGAGACTTCCAGACGTGTGCGGGTGGCCACCACGCTACTCCTTCTCCCACAGGATGCGGTTCAGGAACGCAGCTTCCTCGACGATGAAGAGCACAGAAAGTCCTTTGGATTGTTCGTAAGTTCCTAGTACACGTGGCACTGGCGAGGTATTCCTGGGTACCTAAGGACCCGGCGGCGGCACGAGAAAGTTTTGGCGGGAACCGGTGCTACGATGACACGGCGTGTCCGTGCATCGCGGTATCAACAATTGCACTAAAAGCTGGGCCTTTCAGCCTTTTCAGCAGACACTGTAAATCTTCGCTCCATCAGGTGAAAGAGAGAAAGGGATATGTGTATGCGGGGAACAAGGATAGGACTAGGGTCATACACATTACATAGAACCTCACAGCCATAGATTACGCAAAGACATTATGGCCTAACCAAGTTTAATTACTGCTTTGTCATTTATGCTTATATTAACTTAATTAATCACATTGAATTTGGGATCCCATCAGTTAAAAAGATTTTCAATAGAAAATTAAAGAGACAAACATTATCTAACAGAGTAGGTGGCAAATAAAATTGCGTAGGTCGGGTCGATGTGGCAATAATACAGTTTAAACAAACCAATGTAAATATTTAATGTTTTCCATGCGACAAATATTAGTTACATTCTGGCATTGCAACCAATTGACATGTAGTGTGTTGGGCTAATATTCATGTATATGGTTTTATATAAGTCATGCAGTCCAGTTACATAAAAAGTTATCTCCATAAATTATCTGTATACATTTCCAAAAACATGTTTAATAACAAAAACCGGCCAAGTGCGAATCGGACTCGCACTTTTTTGTATAGGGGCCCCCATTTATTATTTATTTATTTTACCTATTTGTTGTTATAGAAAATAAATACATACTCCGTAAAAATTTCAGCTGCCTACCTTTTACGGTTCACGAGATACAGCCCTGTGACAGAAGGACGGACGGACGGACGGACGGACGGACGGACGGACGCACGGACGGACAGCGGAGGCTTTGTAATAGGGTTCCGTTTTCACCCTTTGGGTACGGAACCCTAAAAAAAGCAAACATTTCTTTAAAACAGCAATACACACGTTCCCTACCGTCTCTTCCTTCACCTTTCCAGAATGAACTCGACTGTATTCAACGCTTTCTTCACACCCTGCAATGTCTTAGCCAACGGCGCTAGTTAATTCATAGGATGCGTCGAGCGCCACGCCCAGTGTCGCCCGCCTATTGTAATCGTGAGCGGAGGAAGATGTGTGACCTTTGGCGAGGCACGTTCGACATATGACGCCGGTGCAAGCGGCGGGTGCCGTACGATAGGTCGCTTGGAGTGAGTGGAATGAAACAAATAACGAGAATATTCATATAAAAAAAAATACCTTTGTATGGAAGTTGCCAATGAGGAAATGGCGATTGAAAATTCAAGAAATTGATAAATGTTTTCAAATGATTTGTAAATAGTTTTCTCATTTATAGGGAGGTTAATTTCTCGATCACTGGAGTCACAAAGCCATCTAATAAATAGAGAAAGCATTGTAGTGTTGAGTAAACTTTTATAGTTTCGTTCGTTTGTGTCCGTTAAATCACGTTAATTGAGACGATTTTCAACGATATAGTTTGAGATTATCTTTTGTGAATGTATGTTTCAAGAATGGGACAGTAATATATTAGGGTTCTGTTTTAGCATACAAATATATTTTAATTGTTGTGGCTTAAAACATAATATAACATTAAAATTTTAAATGCTACCACCTACAGAATAATTAGGAGTGTACTTTCTTAGATTTACACTATCACTGTATGGTTTTGGAAACTTAAGGTTTTCCGGTGTGCAATTTAGTGCTTGGCCGACATGTTTCGCCTCCAACTGGAAAGTCGTAAGTTTTCAAAACATTAAATAGGTAGGAGTGTAATGGTTCGAGAGCAAAAGTATAGTGCTTTGCTGATTGCGGTTTGTATTTAGCTTTCCTGTGCATCTTTGGTCCTCAGTACAGCCACCCATAACGGTTTTTTATAAAAAAAATAAGTATGAATAATATTCCTGCATGAGATTCTGACCAACAACCTTATATACCAAATAAATGCTTAATTACAATTCGGGTGACGCGTATGTGACGTCGACACTAAACTAAAGCACTGTTGACCTGCGCCCTATCAATCTAAAGCGCGTACGTCGGCGTCGACACTCGCAGGAGGCGGGAAGTTCCGGTTGCAATCTTTCATGGGAAATCTCGCCAATTTGCGCAATCCTCTCACCCGAGTCGTGCTGCTTTAGAAATGCATGACGTCATTCATTCGCAAACCAACCGCACGTTAGGCGTGTCGTAGGGAGGGGTAGGCGGTGAAGTGATGTGATAAACTCTGTAAATCATCCATTGTTTATGTATGTGTCAATGGGATTTTTCTATTAAGGTGGGACATCCCGCTCAACTCCCCATACAAACGAGGAAAGAAGATCACGCCAATATTTCTTGTCAAAGATCCCAAATTTTGCTCAAAATAGCGTTATTTGATCGAACTAGATGTCTGATGACTATTGGCATTGTAAAATTGTGTTTGTTTCTAGGTTATGAGGTCCGAAAGTTCGAATTTTTCGTGCGTTTTATACAATAACTTTGGAGGTGGATTACGCAATGATAAAGTAAGAACAACTTAAAAAGATTAGTCATCAGACATAGCTTATTTAATCAAGATTTATAATCTATTTGGTTTTTGTTAGATTTTTTACTACAGCGGTCTTGGTCTATTTTTAGCTATAAGTCGTTTTGTAATTAAAATTTTCGTTAATCTTAACAAATCATACATTTTCTTTTTTGTGGACATGTTGCATCTTCCTCATCACGGAGCCTGTCTTATTCTTTGAAACAGAGAAGGTCCCAGAGCGCAACAGCACGGTTTTGTACCGCGCCCGCGAATGAGTTAGTCCCTCCGGGTTGGGCCACCTTAATTATAAATATTAGCCAACCGCGGGGGCTTGGAGGTTGATTTTTCAACTATGTACACACAAGTACCTACAGCCTCGGTAGCTCAGTGTGTGAAGCCTTGCGAATCGATAAGCTGGGGAAGCACCTCTGAGCGCGGTTAGGTTCTTGATGGGTGACCATCTTCAACCGTTGAGGCTGGCCGTGCTTCGGATTCAACGTAAAACAATAGGTCCGCTTCCTTACTTACTAGATGGTAGGGTTAATCCCGCCCAGGTCGATACCATCGCATTCAATGAACGATGGTCGAAGCGGCAATGAAAATTTGTTTTCCATCCAGTTCAATGTAGCCGAGCAATATAAGGAACGTCCTGGCATGGCACCTAGTTCCCATGTGGTGTGTTAGGCTAATATCTGTGGGTCAGTTTGGTATAAGCCATTCATGTCCAGTTACATAAAGAAAATGAATGACCCTTTTCAAGTGTCTGCGATAAATTTACGGTATTAGACGCATCAAGATTACGTAAAGCGTGAGTTAATAAAATGAAACTTTTTTTTTTTAAATAGACACACAGATCACATTTTTAATTTGCTTTAATGATGTGTCCATGTCCTAATTTGGTCTAATTAACACTGCATCCCAAAACTTAACGAAATACAATGGTTAATAGAGAAATGTTATTTTCTATCCATTGCTCTCGATTGATGCCATAAAATCATGTAATATTTTGGGCAAGCATTTTTTAAAAAATGGCTTAGTGCAGTTGTATTTTTTTTTCAGAGGTGACGGCTATGCTTTCTCGATTAGGCGGGGCACTGCCATGCCCCAGATTTTCCACAACATATTTTAGAAGAAAGGAATTTCATCCTTTCACTGCAGGACACCAAACTATTTGGCCAACCCAATTTGAAACTATCGTGAAAAATACCGTTTTGGTATCATGCTACTTTCATCACATTATTAATAATAATAATGTTTTATTTGCATATAGTATCGAGGTATTAATTCAAGAAAGCAATAAGTCAGAAAAAGTTGTATTGAAATAATTAACTTTTAAAATTTACAAAAAAAGTTTCACAAATATTTGTGTTTATAGAATCTTTATTTATCACAAAGAACGTAATTACATTCGCTTATAGAGATAAGTACGTTTTTGTTGTTATGCGGTTACAAACATGTAAATATGACGCTATCTTGAGACCTTGTCGGTGTACGATAAAGTGTGTTTTGGAAGATTTTAACGCAAAAAAATTAGAACAAAATTGCATCATCAAATGCAGTAAGTCATAATCGACTCTTTTTATAATGCATTCTTGAATAAGACCTCGATATATCCCTTTTTACCCGACTGCGCAAGAAGGAGGGTTATGTTTTCGAGTGTATGTATGTATGTATGTATGTATGTATGTATGTATGTGTGTGTGTATGTATGTATGTATGTATGTATGTATGTATGTATGTATGTGTGTGTGTATGTATGTATGTATGTATGTATGTATGTATGTATGTATGTATGTATGTATATTTCTTTGGCACGCCCTGCAGCCTAACCGGCTTGATGGTTGGCTTGATGGACAGTCACTGAGAAAATTCGGACGCGTCATGCCTTCCCTGCACTTCGTGAACGATGTCGTTCGCCTCAGTTCAAAACGATGCGATCTCTTACTTCCTACTTCGGTACGTCGACACGACCTCCTACTTAAGGGCCTGGTACTAGCCAAATCGCAAAGTTAGACGAGGCACCCCAAGTAAACTAACTAAGTCTGACGATTATAAGTGTCATCCTTACAATATATGATTCCTTGTCTAGGAATCGAATGATTTTCGTTAGAGTATGTTTCCTTTTTCTATACAAAATACATTTCGGAAACGGTGTCCATTTCCGAACTTTTTTGACTAAATGTAGAAATCTAAAAGCAAATGGAATTTTTTGTTTATGCATATATGCTGTTTTTGCTTATATCTATAAATCGAATGACTTTCAGATTTCTAATGAGAAAAATCAACTTTTTTTATTTTTATTATTATTTAAATAAATGATGGAATAAAAAAATATTAACAATCCATTATCAGTCTGGAGTTCTATTTGGATTTGCTGAAGCGTTTCACTACATATTATTACATTTGTTAAAAAGTGCATTTGTATGGCGCGAGTAGTTGGCTAGTCCTAGCGCCTTAACATGTCAATTCCGCATTTTTGTCAATTTACTCTAGGCTATTTAATGAATCGTGGATAAACGAAAATGGAAAAATATGGGAGAGTGTTTGCCCTGCAATGGGATTTTTTATGACCTAAACCTTGTATTTTCATAAACTTTCATGCTTTGTTGAGTTTAACCTTTTTGAGAATATATTTTTAAATGATCTAGTACCTATAATAAAATATTTTTAAATAAAAAAAGGACCGCCTTCAAAAAAACCGGAACTAAAAAGCAAAAAATAATTGGTTACTTTTAATTAATGTACGAAAAGCTATTTTAATTCTAACTAATTATGTACAATTTCTTAATTTTTAATCATCTTTTGAAGTCGGTGCCTTGTGTCCGCTTCGCACGCTGCTGACCGAACAGACACTATTTCAGCATAACACACCCGAAGTCTACGAGAGCGTAAACAACCTGAGTCAGCAATGATTGGTCCACAGAGCATTTTAAGCGACCGTTCGTCTAACTGGAGATGCCCTTAGCGTTGGTTTACGTGCAAGCTGATATCGAAACAACGCAGCGTACTGAAATTGGATTTCAACGATTATTAGTACTTTCGGCTTTATAAAGGCGCGCACTGGTGAAGGAGTACGTTAATTCGCTGCTCTGTGTTGATTGGTACTTCCCTGCGACATCGATGTCTGAACGAGACGATTTCTGCCGAAATTGGTGAGATATGTACTAACCGCACACTCGTTTTGACACGTAGTTGAGAGCAGACACCTCAAAGTCGCTACCTATTGTTTTCTGTTCTTTTTTATATTTGTATTATTTTTGTTTAGTGTTATGTAGGTATTTAGGTAGCATAAAAAGTACAAGCTTCACCTACCTAAATATTTATCATATAAGTGGTCGTTGTTTTTATATTGGTTTGTTCGTAGGGTTTTCTTGTAAACAATTTGTTTTTACTATGTTAGGTATTTAGTTTAAGTATAAGGCATATTTAAATTACAAAGTACTTGCCTAAATACCTACTTACATACGTTTTTCCGACCTGTTTGTTTATTTAATTTTTGTTTTCGTGTTTTGTTCAAGTAGGTAAATGTAAGTAGCTACCTACTTATATTTCTTTCTTAGCCATAGGTGATATTAATCTAACTACTTGCAGCCCTTAAAGAACGTCTACCCAAGGCACCGACTTCAAAAGATGATTAAAAATTAAGAAATTGTACATAATTAGTTAGAAATAAAATAGCTTTTCGTACATTAATTAAAAGTAACCAATTATTTTTTGCTTTTTAGTTCCGGTTTTTTTGAAGGCGGTCCTTTTTTTATTTAAAAATATTTTATTTTTTGCTTTTTAGTGGTGGCGTAACTTTTTACTCAAGGTGGGCGAGCCCTCCTGCTCAACTTCACATACACTTCATATACATACATTTACAATACAATACAATACAATGAACGAGCATTAGCAGAAATGAAACCATTGAGAAATCTCATTTCTGACAATAGGTAGACCGGTAACTATCTGGATTCATGAGTTCACGGTTGATACGTACGATAATTGATACGATGAGATCACGTGAGATAGAGTGCTGTGACATACGGACGGACGGACGGACAGCGGAAGCTTAGTAATAGGGTTCCGTTGGTGCCCTTTGGGAACGGAACCCTAAAAAGACAAAACAACGAATGACCGGAACCGCTGAGTTTCTGAATTTCTCATCCTTCCATCGTTCCGGATAGTCTGTTTCTTGCGTAAGTTTAAGTCGTATGAAAATGTGTACATATCGGCCTCGATTATCCCCCCTTAACAGTTGAATTTTGTAAAATCCGTTGTGAGCGAGCCTTTTCGTCTTAACAAGAAGTCACTGAAAATTTCAAGTTTCGAGGATAATTGGTTTCAGAGATCTAAACATGAGTGGTTTTCACCTAAATGTGTTCATTTTGACCTGTTTTACCCCCCTAATAGTATAATTTCCAAAAATATTTTCTTCTTAAGCATTCCCATCTAAAACAAAACATACTCTGACATTTCTGGGTTCAGCGGCTCTAGAGATAGAAATGTGTACAATTTGCCCTCTTTTACCCCCCTTAAATACCCTCAACAGTTGAAGGAAAAGAAAACCTCTCATACTGAGCAATCTCAACCGAAAAGAAAGCTACTGTAACTAAAAAATCACATTTCTGGGTTCGCGGGGTTAAGAAATTCGATGTTTGTTATAGTTAAGTACCAAACTACTGAACCGATTTTGATAAAAAAAAAATGGGACCAACTAGAAAGTATACCCTTTCGAACAAAAAAAGAATTTTCCAAATCGGTCCAGGGGTCTTCGAGTAATCGGTGAACATACATAAAAAAAAAAAAGATTCCGACGAATTGATAACCTCCTCCTTTTTTGAAGTCGGTTAAAAATAAGATTAAAAAAAATACAAGTGTGAGCTTCTTAGGGTTCCGTACCCAAAGGGTGCCAACGGAAGCCTATTACTAAACCTCCGCTGTCCGTCCATCCGTCCGTACGTCCGTCCGTCCGTCTGTCACGGCGCTGTATCTCATGAACCGTAACGGGTAAACAGCTGAATTTTTCACAGAGTGCGTATTTATTTTGCTGCTATAACAACAAATAGTAAGATAAAAATAAAGTTTGATTTTTTTTGTTAAACTTGTACGATGGTACGGAAACCTTCGGGTGCGAGTCCGACTCGCACTTGGCCGGTTTTTTAACAATATAATATTAATGTTTAGTTTGTGTATTTACACGACTGGAGATATGCCATCTAGCGCTTCAATTTTTTAAAACAACCATCCCAACTTAAACGTCCATGCCACATGTCGGTCCATACAGAGTCGCAAACTAAGGTTTGTGTTGGTGGGAACTGACTTAAGGTGGCCCTTCACGTCGGGACTAACTCATTAGCGGGCACGGGCGGACTTAAGCCCTACCACCTAGTAGGAGAAGGGGACCTACAGTTTTACATGGATTCCGAACTTTGGAGCACAGCACATATCTTTCCATTTTTAATCTGATGTGCAGCTCCGAAGAGAATTTCAAAATTACCAGTAAATAAACAGCCTTTACGTAACCTAAAAAGCCAGTGTCAAACAAATGAGTGAAGAGTATCTCATTTATTTTGTTATGACCCCTGTGTTTTTAGAAACGATTTAATTTATTATGAATTTCTGTGTGGGCCGCTTGACCAATTTTTAACATAGGTTGGGCAAATACCTGCACTGTCTCACGTTTGTCAAATTATCGTAACTAAACGCAGCGTGAATGAAGCTGTCGAGGAGATCATCATTTACACTTTTGGTGTGGCACTATTTACCACATCGTATTGCCTAATTCACGTACCTAATAATATTTACCATCGGGGGAATAGGTAAGTCACTGTGATAAAACAGTGCGCTATGTTTATGTTTCTCTGGCCAGGTCGGCGAGCATCATGCCCAATCGGCCAAGTGCGTGTCGGACTCGCACACGAAGGGTTCCGTAACATCGTTCATGATTTAACACCAAATTATCACATTGTTTGTATGGGTGCCCTCTTTAATTTTGATTATAATTTGTTTTTACTTTTTTTATGTTACCTATATAGCGGCAAAATAAATTTCAGTCAGGTGTTATCACGCCCTTAAAGAACTGTCTTAATGATGTTTGTTTTGATAACCATTAAATTTATTAAAATAGTTGTTCCGAGAGTCTTCTACATTTTATGTTCCCTAAAGTAAAATATTTCCAGAGAGCACAAACCTTGGGGTGGTGGTGTGACAGTCGTCAGAGGTCGGCAGGGCAGGCGGCGCGAGAACAATCAAACCGTAGGAATATTTCCGTTGACACCAGCTGTCATAATTCGTCTATTCTTTAGCGAAGAATGGCCCGTGGGACTCGAAGGTCGTGGGTTCCAACCGGACAATTCACCAGCGCCTTGCAGATACCTGTTTAGATGTAAAATGAGAAATAGGTCTTAATCTGGTTAGGTGCTTCAAGTTTTGACTTCTCACGCGCCCCTGATTATTTTTACCCGAAACGGTTGTACATATATATCATTTACAGAAATAGTTTGAACAAAATGATCTACATATACAGCCAGCAAAAGACATAGAAGTACATTAAAAATAGCTATATCACATAAATTTCAAATAGAAATCATATTTAATTATTTGATAATATTATATATGAAATTATTGATTAGAAAGAAGTCGGTAATGACAAGGAATGTGACATGTTTGTATGTATAATCGACCGTGAAGCAAGGATACATTAATTGAAGAAAGAGCCCAGTAAAGAGAATTACTTTACGAATATACTGCAAGGCTGGACCCGAACCAGCAAAACATACCATTCGCGGGTATTGCGTCTACCAAATTCGCCACCGGCTGTATACCCATAATTTGGAATTCTCCTACAGTCCCTCCCCCCGTAATGGTGTCTCCTACTAACACAGTGTTTAAGATTATACCTACATACATTTATTTAACGCTTCATCTGCGTTGCGGACATTGACTGCAAAGATTGAACATTCAAACATATGCCGTCATCACCAAAATCGTACCTATTTGGCATCGGTAATGACCTTAATATGTCGTATGAAATTTGTAATATTTCTACAAGTAGACGGAAATGTTCTGAAGCCCCGAGGTTTGCGATGCAGCCTTATCAACCAGGTGGTGCCACTGCCACCCATCGCCTTCAAGAAACCAGTTCTTCATAAGGGACGTAACATTTTCCTTATAGACTAGGAGGTCGCGACAAAAATGGTAACGATAACGTAAATGGCTGAAACTGGGTTCACATCATTAAGACCATCCCTCTGAAGCTAAATGTGTCGGTCTGCCTGTTTCAAGTGGTTGAGTTACGTAGATAAGGCGACTGAAAAAGTAGTTATGGTGACATAAAATATATATGATAAGGTAAATGGATGCAAATAACGAAGCATGAAAGTGTCAGTACCTACATACATGCTTAGCAATACCAAAAATGAACAAATCTTTGGTTGCATTTCGTAGTTATATGCGATTTAGGTTACAGATATAACTTTAGGTATATTTAAGTATTTAATAAAAAAACCGACTTGTTATTGTTCCATAAACAATAGGTATCAATGTTTCTATACAGTCAGTACATTCATTAGTAGGTACATACCAACATCTATTTTATATAGCCAATCTAGATAACGCAACCACTTGGCATGGGCAGACCGACATATTTAGCATCAGAAGGTTGGTCTCTGACATATACACCCAGATTCAGCCATTTACCTTATCGTGACCAAAAATGTCGTGGCCTCCCGGAATATTAGGCGAATAATTGAGCACTTCTCCTATATTTTCAGTTGTTTTTCTCGGAGACGGAGCTGAACTAGATTTCGATGTTGATATATCTATAATATGTCAATTCTACATTCTTACGTGAACTCTGTGAGTAGTGGGCGAGTACATCACAATGTTTACAGTAACGAGCGGCAAGTGAAAGAAAGAGTACATTGGTCGTAATTGCCTCGATGCGCACGATAAGTCAAGAAAACGCACATCTCGGCGCCGCCGCCGCGCCGTCCCGACGAGGCGAGGTCGGGAATAGTGATGTCCGCAGGTCGCTCTCGCTGCGCTATCGACATTCTTAAAACTGACATTTAGAAGAAACAGTAAGTGTTACTTATCTACACGTATCGCTGCACATTTCCGTATTAGTTCTATTTCGTAAGAATCTTTTGTGAAATTTAATGAAATATTTTTTTTCAAGTGTACTTTCATGACGAAATCGGCAACTATTAGAAATGTCGGAAAACATACATAGAAATTATGAGACCAACTCACCCAGGCAGTGCGAGAGTGTGTAAATAAACGGTTTGTCTAAATAGATGCACTTGTTAAAAACAAAAGATATTTTGTGTTTCTACACAACATGACTCTTCGTATACGCCACAACTTAATAACAATATTTCATTTTTGCATCAGCTGTCAGATCGGAAATTAATCTACATTTGCACGAAATTTGCGCAAAATATTCCTTTTTAAATTTAATTGTTGTTTTGTTTCTCCTGTTTTCCGAACCTGGCCTTCCTGCATCCACGCGCAGCATCAGAGCTGCTCCTGACATCGAAACAAGCCTCCGAAGCCGCCTCATAGATTGCTTCGCAAGGCACAAGAGGAGCCACTCCAAAAGTATCGACAACACGTTTCCAATATAAAACGTCGACTCAAAGCACAACATCAGCGCGCTACTAGCATACGTAATTGCACGCAACCAAAGAGGTTAAACAACGCAACTTTGGATTTAAATGGGATAGTTTGAAGATATCCAGATTTTTCATGATGACTAGGTTGATTACGACTGGACGTTAATAAACTCGACAAGATCAGCATATTAAAGCACCAATTTAAAAGCGCCGAACAAGATTAAATCCTAGTACCTGTATGTATTTCCCAACAAACCAATGTTTTTTGCATACATGCAATCTTAAAGTCCATAATACACAGTGTAATAACAATTAGGTACAAAGACTTTGGGCCATCTGGGTTTTTTTTCAAAGTTTTTTTTTCACACAAAATAAAATTTCCAAAAAAATATAATAGACATTACTAGGGTTACACCCGCGCATTCCGCCGGGAATGTGGTGTGTTGGGCTAATATCACGACAATATGTTTATTTTTAGCCATCCATGTTCAGTTCTATTCAAAAATTACATAATAGCAATGCTAGCTAAAATAAAAGCTTTAATTCATAACCTTACCTTCTTAACTAGTTTATCTGTGTTCACAACATAATTACAATATATAATGCTATTTTCATGCGCAGACGTGTGAAATGAATGAGTTGCATCACGGTGTCACTGAGCCGGCACTTCTGATTCTTTCTCTGTACATACCTCCAGTATCATGGCATGGAATTGAGTTGGGTTACGCGTAAATTGGTTTTGCGTGCCAGCTGACATGTTCATGATTATGAAAAGCATACTTAATTCATTTTACTTACTCACGCCTAGCGAGATGACTGCGAAGAAAAACGATTGTGTAACCTGAGTATTTCAAGACGCGAGTGCTGGCTGTACTGGGTAGCACAACAGCCACTAACAACAACTTATTCTGTGGTGTTGGTTGAAGACAGTAATCGGATAACTACATATTCCAAAGTCACATGCATGTTTTCCCGGAGGATAGGTTTGGTCGATCTCCGTAGACAGAGATGATATAGCACCATGCGGTACGATTACATTCTTCTCTCGGTAACGCATGCATGCATTTTAAAAGATTAAACGGCTTTCTACTCACGGCATGATTTGTGCGGAGCACGACGTTTCGAGCCAAACGTTTGGCTCGTCTTCAGGTGAGCTCCCGTGTCCAGCGGCGGCCAACGGGGAACTGTCAATTTGACGTGTTCCGCCGTTGGCGAAGATTGTAGTTGTGGGTAGTTGTGGGTAGTACGTCTTGAGCGGCTGCGTTCCGGAGATCCAGGGAAAGGCAAAAGGCGCTAACTGTGTCTTGACTTTCACTGCAAGCCTTTGCCTTCCGGATTTTTAGGGGAGCAAGTACTGGATTCCACATGGGAGATAACTTAAATGAGTCTTCTCGATTAAAGTTATCATGCTCGGCGATTTCAATGGACTCACGGACGATGCGAGGAACTACACTACAAGATTTCCTTAACTATCTGAATGCAGCCCATCCGCACAAATCATGCCGTGAGTAGAAAGCCGTTTAATCTTTTAAAATGAACAGTAACCACGGTAATCTAAAAACTAACGCATGCATGCATCTCTTCATAAATGCTTTTCGATGAAGGGTTCTAAGAATTTGACGTTAACGAAGCTCATGATGAGGTCTGTTGGGCTATTATCACGACAGTAGGTGTGGTATTCATCTCAATGCAGCCAATTAAAAAAATATCATCTAGTTACGGTAAGTTCTTATATCCAGTCCACTTTCCCTCTGTAAATCTACTTTGTAATTCTTATTCGCTCGTTTGTTATATTTGGCCAAATCATGTTTTATCCGTCCTTATCTCTGTAACTAGGTTTTTTTTTTTGCTTACAACTACCAATTATCCAATTGCTTCGTTTCTTCTCTTCCAACCCCACTCCCCATAGTTTCCTAATGAAGCTGGCATTTCTACTATGTAAACTCGTGCTTCTTTCACGAAGCTACGTGTTGTGTACACTTGCTCCCCTATGATTGCCCCCAGGTGATCTGTGTTCAGTAAGGTCCATGCCAGATACGACTATCTGAAGCTGTAAATGTGCCACTCTATCCACGGTGCATTGCAAATGATATATTGCAAGAAATTGTTTATTATATACATAGACTAGCAGCCCGTCCCGGCTTTGCACGGGCAAAATATCATTTAAAAAAATATTATTTTGACACAATGATACACAAATAAACCTTTTTTACGTAGAGTTCCTACATTGAAATATTTGAATTAAAAAAAAACTTAGATATTTTTATTAGATGATTATTAGATATTAGAGAAATAATAAATTCAAAGTGCTATAGGGAGAACCGCGGCCTCCGACGCACTATTTGTAGGCACGCTCCCGCCGCCCCGGCCGGCCGGTACCGCCGCAAACGCTACGTCCCGCAATTTTTAAATCTGTAAAATCTTCAAAAATATTCATTTAAATAATATGCTGCAAAGGGCCATATAGATCTATATTAAATCAACAATGTATTTAATGTAATTAATTGGATAAGGATTAATGCTGTATTGGTTAAAATCGCTTAGCCATTATTTGTCATAAAAGTTAATGACAAAAAAAAAATATTGTGGGATATCAATAAGAGATAGACATATACCATCGCGGATTTTTTTGTAGACCTTTTCAATGTGTACAATACTGGGTACATTATTTTGATAAATATCGTAGGGTTCAGCCTGCGTTTGCAATGTAAGTGGAAAAAATGTAATTTTTTACGACAACACATTGGAAACCTCAAAAATAACAGTATTTCTCCACTATTTAATGGATGTTATGATACATATAAACCTTCCTCTTCAATCACTCTATCTTTAAAAAAAACCGCATCAAAATCCGTTGCGTATTTTTAAAGATTTAAGCATAAATAGGGATATAGGAATATAGGGACAGAGAAAGCGACTTTGTTTTATACTATGTAGTGATAATACAAGAAGAGTTCGAAAGCAGCGGTAAACCAATACTTAATGACCTATAAATCATTGCAAACTTTCCTACTTTTGATTGACTTTTAAGAATGACATTTTAACCGCGGATGTGTCCTCAAAAAATCACAATACACAAAATATTGAAGACAGTTAAGTTCGTGGAATCACATCTACGAATAACGTAGATTTGATTAATTGGTTCACTGCCTAAACCTTATATTTGATAGAACCAGCCAGTTAAAATGTTGTAAATTCAATTTTAAAATAAAATTTGTCAAAATAAAGACTTTTAAAACGTAATGTTTTGGTTAAAAAGGTTTGGAAAGAACGTTTGACAAAAAATTGCAACCATCCCCAATTGTCAGCAGAAAATGTTAACTTTATATTTTCCTCAATAATTAATTACCACAGTAAATATTAAGATAAACAAGTTCAGTTAAAATTAAAATTTATTAAATTATGTTAGAACAAGTGTTGTCACAGTTGTAACAGTCTTTTTTTACTTACCTTCATCAACTCTGTCGGACAAGTCTATCTCGAGCGGTGGTGCCTGCGTTAAATTGCACTATGCAGGTACCTGATCTCGTTGGTGGACCAGTTTTGCGAGGTTTACGACCTGAGAGACCGTGAAATTATGCATACTGGGCTTAACGGTTAAAGGTCACGTTGCGTTGAGGTGCATCTATCATACGGACATCTACTCTAGATTTAATTAATAAGTCAATATTTTGTTCTAAGTTAAATTTTTAAATAGGAGACTGCAAATTGGTGTGAAACCTTAAAAAATATGGTCGCTTGTTCATTATCGCTAACGTATGAAATGCGCGCGTAAAATTCATGTTATGTGACAGTTTGTGTAATAACTTGGTATTTTCCCCAAAGTATAACCTTTGGTCCTCCAACCGTAATTTTAAGATACACTACACCTGTGTGACCGGTATTATTTACGCAGCCCCTAAATGTTTCCCAAACCCATGGGCATCGTCGTGTGCTTCTTAGTTGAAAGTATCGCGTACCCCAGCTGTCCTAAAACATATACATAAATACGAATAATGCACATACGTATGTAACATATAACGCTCGGTATAATACGTATGCGTTCAGAACGGAGAATGCTTGAACAATGTGCGCAAATGGAGAATGTTGGTTTGAACAATAAGCAACCTTTTGGCACGGCTTGTGAAAGAAATGGATATGAGTCAGGAAAGAGTTCACGAATTCGTACTTAGGGTTTCGCTGCCAAATTTAAGTATTATTTCACTACTAGCTGCTAAGGATAATGTGTCGATGGTGAAATTGTGTGTTGCTCATGGCAAAATCATTTTACCAAAAATTAGACTGCGAAATCGAATCACAAGTTATGCATCCCTTTAGTGACATGGCATCTAGTAGGTGAGTATGGACTCATATTATTATAAGTGTAAAACAAACCAGCTATAGCCGAACTGATATACAGAATTAATTTTTTTTTTAAAACCGGCCAAGTGCGAGTCGGACTCGCACACGAAGGGTTCCGTACCATCGTAAAAGAGAAAACAAAAAAATCTCGTTTTTTGTATGGAAGCCCCTTTAATTTTAATTATTTTTTAATCTTACCTATTTGTTGTTATAGCGGCAAAATAAATACACACTCTGTGAAAATTTCAGCTGTCTACCTGTTACGGTTACTGAGATACAGCCCTGTGACAGACGGACGGACGGACGGACGGACGGACGGACGGACGGCCGGACAGCGGAGGCTTAGTAATAGGGTTCCGTTTTCACCCTTTGGGTACGGAACCCTAAAAACATAGTTTCGTCCAATGCGGTGGTGCCAACATAGGCGGGCTTAACCCTATGATCTAGTACGGGAATGGAACCTACAGTTTTACATGGATTCCAAACCATGGAATAGTTCACATTCGTAACGAACTCTTATCTAACTCAGAAATAAAAAGAAAGTGGTGCATGACCGGGGCAAGGATTTGAACCCATAACCTCTTGCACGAAAGGCAAGTCCTCTAGCCCCTACACAACGATCTAGCAACGTTTCTCTTTAAAAAATTGGAAGTTTTTTTACGTTCACGTTAGGAATCATTGGTTAGCACTTGGACCATAACTCCATTAATATTCTATATAATACTGCACACAACCTTATGAATGAAGCATTATTGTTTTCCAAAAACCTCTATTACTACTTTGCGTTTGTCACTGCTTTACGAAACCCTAAAAACATCCAGACAACAATAAATAAGCCCGAATGACCGCATATCGCTTACAGTCGCGCACACCATTATTTGTGACACGGTGACGAAACACACTCTAGTGTCATAATTACGGTTGCATCAGCCATTTCGTGGCTTAGAAATTGGCCAGAGGAAGTACCAGGTTGTACTTTAGGTTGTAAATCATCCGAGTGAATCTGCGATGTTTATGGTTGCCTCGTCATATGTTATCTGTTGGTTGTGGGCTCGGATTGTCAGACGATAGGCTATGGTGTTATATATTTATATCTGGTCTTTTTCACCTACTGCTGATAAGGTTAATCACCACATATTAAGGGCCTTTATTACGATATTTACTTGCATAACAATTATTTACAAAACGATGGATGAATGTAAATTTAATTGCTGACTCAAAATTGTGAGCAGTAGTATTGAAAATGGGGCAACTAAAAGCAATTTTTAATGAATTTAATAATTAAATTTGACTGTTGGCTCTTCTCAAACCGACAAATTGATAACGTGTCCAAGTGTAGGTATCCTACCTATGGATAAGAAATTAAATGAAATAAAGGCACTTTAAGTGTCGAATAAAATAAATCAGCATTTAGTGAAAACCAGGGCTTATCCGTTCAAAAGTTTCTTCAAGATACATTTTCGGCCAACATAATTTAAAAAAACTCGTGCACAAAATTTATTTTGAAATGTTTGTTAATAAAATTATCTGGGATATTTGGTTTGCACCGAGTTTGTGTGGTTGTGTTTGTTGGTTGTTTTTTTTTATCAGGACATTAAAGTGTTGGTGAAGTTACGGCAGTGATTGCTCTTACAGCTTGTAAAATGCAATCTATCAGTCATTCAGTAAAACAGTAATTTATAATCAAATTGTTAATTCAATTGTATCGTTGCATTGTATGGCACCCATACATATTCAAGCTTATCCTTAAGTGTGGCTTTCTATTTACAATCAATTTTAGCGACCAGCTTCATACTCTATAGGTGATTTAATGGTTTGTATGCTGACCTTTCGCCTTTACTTACGTCTGCAATATCAATGGTTGTTTGCATGGAAAGTAAGACTGTCGTAACCACAACCACACCCATATAGCTAGGTGGTCTACAGCACGAAAACTTTTTCACCCGTAGTCTACCTTTGGTCGATGCACTGCCCAGGGCGATGGATTTTTTCGGCGAAGCCAAGGAAAGCCGAGATCAACACGTTTTGTCATTAATCTATAAGGACTCTTATATTTTTTTACGGTTGTTTTTTAAACGTTTTTATGTTTTCTAAGTTTTTGTATGAAAATCGACCTTAAAGGCTAAAACCACACTCGCTGTTATATTAGCCAATCACACCACTCATGTTGCATGGCTACATGGAACTAAACTGAAAACACGAACATTTTTTATTGGTGCTTCGATCATGTTTTTAAGGTACCAACTCAGTTGCAACGGAAACAGTTTTATGTGAGAACTGAACCACATCGATGTTTCGCCCTCACTTTTTTATCATCAAACCGTTTCCTCGGAGGAGCAGGTAAAGATGATATGATATGGTACGATAAAATCATATTTCTCTCGCTTCTTCAACAGGCGTGTATCTCTTCACACATGTTCCTCGAATACAGGTATAACGAATTAGACCTTTACATAGCACATGAGCATTTTTTTTTTGTTAAGATTGTTACAAAATAAGATATATTGTTTTGCAACAATCTAAACAAAATTAATATAAAAAATAGACCAGTAAAGGTCCCATAAATAGAAGAAATTACTGTACCTTATAAGTACAAAAAAAGCGAAATAATGACACTGTTTTTAGCGTAAATACGAAAGTACGTTTGTTGGTTTGTTCATCTTTCACGTAGCAACGAAGTGAAATACTGAGTTATTCTCGTATAGAGATAATTTATCGTCGCGAGCAGACCAGAGTAACGCAGCTAGTTAATTATAGACCCTGAAACATGGGCAGAATGTTTGTAGGGGAGTATATCGAGCTTAGAGGGAAAAAGATAATAATATACAAATACAAAAGCCGTGCATACAAGATAGTGATAGGTAGAGAATAAATCCAAAGATACCTATTCGTCATTCAAAACTTCGTACTGATTTAAACCCAGGGACCAATACATAACGATTGGCTTATCCACCATGTTCTTACCGGAGAATGCACATTGAAGAATCGACTAAGAAGAATGATCTCGTTCTCGCATTGTTCGACGTATCAGCCTATCTCGCGCGTGAGTGCTGTTTGCACTGTAATCTAACCCACTTACCATAAACTACACAGCCACGGAAAAAAGCTATATGCATACTTTTATTTCTCCGATGCCTACTACTTGCATAATTTCGTTTTTTTTTTGGGGAATTGGACTCGGATGGCCAATACTACACACCGTTATGATATTCACTTCACTTTATAAGCACAGCTACATTAAATTGGGTAAAAAACACGAACAATTTTACATTGTTGGTTCCACCATCGTTTATCCAAAGCGATAGTACCAAAACCCGGGCTTGTTTAATCCCGATGTACTGGTAAGTAGGAAGTAGGTATACGATAATAACAGTCAATGATAAAGGACCTTATGTGTACCATCCGTCTGGAATTTCCCGAACATGACCGACTTTTTAACCTTCCTTCTGGATTTCAGACTTTCTTTCAGACTCACGGAGATATATATTATATATAACTAGCTGCGGTACCCGGCCCCGCTCGGGTCAATGTCGTGTTGGATTGATTTCGGTCTGAATTATTTTCCTGGATAAAAAGTAACCCAAAAAGCTGGTCCAGGACTATGTATCACTCTTCCAAATTTAATCCAAATCGTTTGAAACGATATAGCATTATTTAATGATAAACATCGACATATTCCCATTTAGAGCTTCGTAAACATTTGGGAGCGAATTTTAAAAGCATGTGCCGCCAGACCTTTACTGCACTGGCACTGCTACATATAAATTGATACAAAACCAACAAAGTCGGGATTAACCCTACCACCTTCCATACTTTTACAAAGTTTTATGAGGAATACCAACCACAGCCACCTTCAACATCGAAAACGGTGACCCATCCGGAATTTGACTGCGCCCAGAGTTGCTATACGTTGATAAAATACGCAAATAAATCGGGCCAGTGGTTCGAAGTTATCGCTCTACATGGTATCGTGGATCTTTCTGTAGGCCTTTTTAACACCTACAATTTGAAAGTACATAGTTTTCATTTGATCGCTCCTTATATTAATGAAAAGCGTATCAAAAAGTCCGTTTCGTGGCTTGTAAGAAGTAAACGAAGAAATAAAGGCAGAAAGTGATAAAAAAATAAGCGCCCCCTCCCCCCCCATTGGAGCCGCGGCCCTCCCGCCGAGCCGCGCGGAGAATTCCGGTTTGTATGACAGCTACATCTTAACATAAGCGGAACTGAATTATATATAGCCTATCCTGTGTCCCGTGTATTTACATATACGTGTAGTAAGTTTCATCGAATTCGGATGATCGGTTTAAGAGTTATGTAGGAACATACATACATACATACATATAGAACTGATTTCTAAAAATCATCAATTTAGTATCATACATAAAGTCTACAAACAAAGTATCTTAGAAAACAAAGCAACTTACTCCACGAACACCCCTTACAGATTTACCCTTACAGAGGTCGATCTCCGTGCAGCCAACTGTCCTTGTTTTGTCATTCACTGCAATTCAAGGTCTGCATTGAAAAATTAAGATTTTTGGACCAATATGAAAATCATCTTAGTTCCTGTTTTCTGTCAGAACTTTTAAATTTTGAAATGGGAAACCTGCTTGTGAGTCGTACTGTAAGGAACGCCTCTGGTTTCGTGTGACGAAGGTGTTGGATTTACGCGGCCAGGTTGATAACAACGCATTGGATGAAATATTTTCGACGCGGTAATAAAAAATTGTCCTTGTTTTCCATCCAATACAATGTAGCAGTGCCTGGCACCTAATTCCTTCGGGAATGCGGCGTGTTGGGCTAATATCATATCATAGATGTAGTAATAACCATCCATGTGTAGGTTCAAGAAAATATATTTCTCAACTGTGCACATTACCCTTTATACTTTACGTAACACCGATGCAAAATAATTCAGACGACGTGAGTATTTCGTAGTGATGAGCCTTCTATCTAAGCTCAATATCATCGAATGACAGAGCACATTTTGTCAGTGGGAGTAACAAAACAGATGATATCTCCGTTTATTTACATCATCGCATTTCTCCGGGCCACCTACGCTCAATTAGTACCTTTCGGTCGACGTGTTTTCGTTTGGTTTCGCAAACAATCGATAATGTGTCGGCGCTTTGCCCACGTGATAGATGCTGTCATACTAGTGTGGTCAAAGGTTTTCCATACTAGGCTCGTAGTCCGCCGGAGACCTCCGCTTCGACTTCAACTTCCTTTCTTAAGGTGGCCCTTTCCGCTAAACTCCCCATACAAACGTGGAAAGAATCTTGCTCAAAATTTTGGTCAAATTAGCTTTATTACATCGAACTAGATGTCTGATGACCGTTGCCAGTGTACAATATTGTTTGGTTTCTAAGTTCAACAGAACACAAGACAAATGTACGCAAACACTTCATTAGCAACAGAGTTGTAGAGGACTGGAACAAACTCCCTGAGGACATAATCAACGCAAATAATGTTAATCAATTTAAAAACCGTTTTTACCCTCATTTAAACAACTTTTGTAAGAATATTTAAAGACCGTGTTAATAACCAAAACTGAATTTCATAGGAAGTGACTAAGTGAACTACCATTAGAACAAAAAAAATATTTTAACATGAAAAGTGAAAAACCATACTTGAACATGATTTAGACGTATCAGCCTAGGCTGCCTGTCTAATATAAAATAAATTAAAAAAATAAGTTTTAAGGTCCGAAAATTCTAATTTTTCGCGCGTTTTATACAATAACTTTGGAGGTGGATTACTCAACGATAAAATAAAAACATATTAAAAAGATTAGTCATCAGACATAGGTTATTTTAAGAAGATTTATAATCAATATGGTTGTTGTTAGGTTTTTGACTACAGCAGTCGTAGTTTACTTTTAACTGTAAGTCATTTTGTAATAAAAAATTTCGTAAATGTAAACACTATGAGCATCATCTGCTTTGTGGACATGTTGCATCTTCCTCATCATGGGGTCTGTCGTTTTATTTGAAACAGAGAAGGTCCCAGAGCGCAATAGCACGGTTTTATACCGTGCCCGCGAATAAGTTGGTCCCGCTGGGAAGGGCCACCTTAAGGTCGGCCCGTAAGCATCAGCGAGTAGGGGTTTCCAAATGATTAGTAAACTACGTTTGTATGGGGAGTATAGCTTACGGGCCGTTCTTAAGGTCGGCCCGTAAGCACCTGAAAATTGCGCCTCCTATACAAACGTAGTTTACTAATGATTTGAAAACCACTGTTCCTACTTACTTGATATTTGGTATCTAATATTAGGCTACAAATATCTGTGTCTGCATGCCTTTGTTTTTTCGGTAAATTTATTCTGGGTCAAACCACAGAGAAAACGAAATTCGTATGAAGATTTTCTTTTTGCTTTCATTTCATTCGGTTTGGATTTTTTGAAAAAAAAAGCATGCAGACACAGATATTTTTTACCTGATATTAGATATTAAATATCAATTTAATTGGAATAGCGGTTTCCAAATGATTAGTAAACTACGTTTGTATGGGGAGCATAGCTTACGGGCCGTTCTTAAGAGTTTTTTCACCGTTCTTCAACATTTCAATATTTTCCGAAAATCCCTACTTGCATCCGTCAATCACCTAAGTGTATTGCACAAGAGCTTTCGTGCAAGAAAGCTGAGGTCCTATTGTCCGGCGCGGCGGCGGCGGAGGCGGCGCGACTGACCTGTGAACTCATTTCCTGATCGCTCGGAGATAATCAATTGCTTTACATGAATAATTACTTAATGACTGATTGTCTGCGATGATCGCCAGTAGGGTTACCAACACCACGATGCCTCCTGGCATGTCTGAATTATAGGGTCTTTCATGTATTTCTCTGGAACTCTGGCCGGTTTTCAATTATTAAAAAAATATGTTTTTGCAATACTATTTTCATTTAAAAATTAGACAAGTTGCTTTATAGCACCACTTTGTATCCATGCAGGCTGAATTAGGCGAAATATTTTTTTTTATAATCCAGCATAAATATAACTCCTCACAGATATGTCATTTATTTATACAGAGAATAAATAAACTTTTTTTTTTCTATTGATTTGGTTAGGGCTTTAGCCATGTTTGGCTATGCCAGCCCCATAGTAACTATTTCAGTTTACTGATTGCTACGCAGGACAAGAGAATTATTAAAAAATGTGGTCACAATTTGGAACTCTTCACTTTGTGGTTGGCTCAGAGCTTCATGGATTTTGAAGAATAAATTCAGTCTGTCTGTACATAGATCTTTCAACAGTTTGTTTCTGTTGAAAGATCTAGACCTGGTTCCGGACACAATCCAAGAGTACGTGGAGCTGATCCTCTGCTTGTTGACAAGCGGAGCAGTTAGGCGAGTCAACTATTCGCATAAAGTGTAGTGTCTTATTTAGTGTTGTATGTCCGGATCTTAGTCTGAGGCCTGTCACTATGTTAGATCTTGGAAATTTAGAATTGAGAAGCCATGGTGTTTTAAGTGGTTCACATTGAATTGTTTTATACCATATTCCTTTCTCTACCGACCTTCTATCGTAATGCTCTTTCCATAGAGTTTGACATGAGCTTTTTAAATTAGACAATATGTCGGTAGAGCATGGATCACAATTGATTTCAATGCATTCTGATGACATAACTGCTTGCTTAGCCAACCTGTCTGCAATTTCATTTCCTAGTACTCCAACATGAGATGGAATCCATTGTAGGTGAATGTTTTTTCCATTTGACTGAAGCGTTAGAATATCATTTAGAATTGTATATGTTATGCGTCTACCCCGACTCTCTCTCGTAGCCATAATGAGGTGTTGAAGAGCACATCCGAGTATAGATGTCTGTATTCCCTGTATTCATTACCTATTAGAGCCTCAGTGATGGATCTGAGTTCCAGAGATGACAATTATTTTTTGATTTGTCAATGCTATAAATAAACTATGTAATTGCATATTTTACATCATACAACAAACAGGAAAAAAATATATAAACCTAGCATGGTGATCACAACTTCTCTGTTTGTGTGCGTCGTTTGCCAATTGTGCACAGGCAATCCCCGCCATGGTAATGTGTGCAACTGATGATATTCACCTTCTCATATCAACCGCATATATCTTTCACACACTAAAATGACGGAAAAACATTGTTAGAAAATAATTAACCAACTGTTACAATTATCTCAGTATTGTAATTCCTTCCTCTCCCGACGCAACGCTCATATCCTTCCACACTCCTCGATTTTCGGCGCACTTGATTTCCACACAGCGAGTGTGCAAGTCTTGCACTCTGAGATTTTCGCTCGTTAGAAAAAAGAGAAGTGATCTGTCTTCGTAGAAACTGGGTAGGTACCTACGAAATTTCAAATAAAATACATTTCAACATACAGTGTTTTATTTATCTTTGGTTGAATCTTGCACGTACATTGCTACAGCGCTAATGTTTTTAGTTAATACATTCAGGTTCAAGATTTGTATGATGGGTCGGGTGATCGCCTACATGAAGTAGAAATGGTTGGTGTGCACGTGCGCCTGCAGCTCGAGCTGCGCCATCTTGAGGCGCAGCCGGTGCAGGCGGCGCGAGTACGCGCGCGCTGCGGCGGCGGGCGGCGCGCGCGCGCTCGGCGCGGCGTCGCGGCACGCGCCCACGCGCACCGCCACGTGGCTCGGCATCTGGCGCGCACGGACCAGTCAGAGTTATTCGTGGGACCGCTATCACAAATCCTACCAAAGTGGCTGAGTTTGTTAGGAAGAACCTTGTCCACTTTGAGCACAATGGAGACGGACACGGCTTCAACGCGAGGCACAGGAACCGCCTCCGGCCTGTGGAGCATGAAGCTTGGTTCTGATAATAAGATAGACAATCCAATCCGTGATACAGAGTCTTTGCAAACATTCACTAGGCTTCTGAAGGCGTATGTATCGATATTTACTCACTAAATATGTACAAATCACAACCTAAAACTGCCTGACATTAATATTGAAATAACCGCCATTTGCACAACATTCGATACATGTCAGCCTGAGCCACTCTACTTCAAGCATTCAACTTGTGTTCATTTCAGCCTCCTACAGTATAAATGAATTCCTCGAAGACAATTGCACTGCCGCTCTATCAATCCCGACTGTACATTTTATATACCTAATTTATTTAATTGTTCTTAACTACTTTTCATTGTTATTTATTTGTATCATGTAACTGTACCTATTTTGTAACTATACCTAATGAAACTTCTTTTTTTAATTCTAAATTAAAAACGAATTTTGACATGTAGAAAATTCTATGAAATAAATGAACTATGAATGTCTCCATGGAGCCCTGTGCCCACTCAGTTTGTGGTCAGATCAAAGAAATCTGCATTACCCTACCGGTATAACGGCGAGCGGAACAAAAACGGTGACGTGGACACCGGGTCGACGCGAACAATAAAATACCGACGAGACATCAGAAAAGGAATTAAAGAACAATAAGAAAGCGAGTTATACCATGCGATTTTCAAGAAGACATTTAGATTTTAAGATGAAAATTGTGCTGAAAGCAAAATACGAGCTGGGAAAACTTTCTGCTCTATGAAATATGTTCAACAGATCCTAATCATCCATCTGCTGAAGCAATTAAAGGATTGGGTCGATGATAATGTTTTTCGTAGGATATTTGAAATGGTAGCAGATATTGCTTCAGTCGATAATGACTTCTAGATATTGATATTTATTAAATTTCGAAGTGTTTGATATGCTCAATATTTAAATGGAATGGGAGTATAGATAACATTCGAACTAAGCTTTTCTACGAAGTACATAAAAAGTGCAATAAAAAATTATATCAGATAAATTAGGAACAATCAAGTCATTCTCACATTGAACATCGGGGAGTGGAGAACGGGACCCCACAGCGGCAGCAGCTTGTTAAGAACGCTCGAGTTATAATCCAGCAAGGCCTCCAGCACACCCAGGAAGTGAAGGTTTACTGTCTCGGCCATCTGTCAACAAAGAAAGACGAGCGTGAGTGAGACTTTGGCTAGCTATTTTCACAGGAATATAAAAGCTTTCAAGACCATTAAAATAAGTGTAACGGCAGCCATTCTGGCACACGGCATGCATGACTTCTAGTTAAAATGCATCGGCTTTTCTCTCATTTCACTATCCATGCCTTCTAAAAACATTTTTTGTTTCGTGGAACATCTGTGATCAGTCCTCAGACTCAATTTTTTTTAGATATAAGGTTGTGAAGAGTGCGCTCCCACTGGCAGCAGCCACTCTTTATTATAGAACAGTAGGCTTGTTACGTGTGGTGGGTGGGCGCGCAGAGGAAGAGCTTAAATAAACAAAGGTGGGCGGTACTCATCCAGGTGATGAAAATGGCCGGTTGACGCCGACGTGTCGGAAGAAAACGCTACCTAACCTGGTACCAGAAAATCGTCGGTTTTCCACCACTCACGACGCTTCTTGGTGCCGGCAGGGTCTGCTGCTGGCCGCACTTCCTCTGCGCGCCCACGCTCCACGCGTAACAAGCCTATACAGCTGGCACTGCCGAGGCGAAAAGCTACGCGTGGTACAACTTATGTCGGCGGATCCAAAAAAGCACTCTCAACGCAGACACCTAACCTTCCTGATCGAAAAGGCAACTGAATCTATCGAACTATTACCACTGACACAAAAAGGCTAATGACAACTCTAATGTATCCGTCATGGTGGGCAGGCAAAGGAACTTTCTATTAAGCCTCAGGTGAATGTAAAACCTTGCATTGCAGATATATTGACCGTAATTCTTGGGAATTACTGTCTTCGCTGTTGTTGAACACTCACGGTGCTGCTCTGCGTCGAGAGGTGCAAAATGGAGGGGATGATCTTGCACCAGAAGTCAGCGAGGATGCTGACAGTTGTGTTGTAGGGCTCCGAGTTAGGCGGGCTGCAGGCCGCGATCTGCTCCAGGTAGAGGGTCCACAGCTGGCACAAGATGAACGCGTGGAACAGCGAGCTCATGCGCCGGTCGACCGGTTTCGATTGCTCCGACAGAGATGTCAGTATCACCTGTAACAGTGGATATTTTATGTCTTGGAGAAAAACATTTAACACGTTTGCAAATTATGGAAGGTACAGGAAATTTAGTTCCAGTACTACTTGCGAGGCGGTAGTTTATGATAAAGACAACAACCGTTAAGGTATAGCAAAGGGGCGGCTATCCCAACAAACTCATGCCACTGGAGCAGTGCATCGCTTTATGGTCCTTGCATACGGTGACGCTTGGCTCGGGTTATCTCTTTCCCTAAAATTAGGTTGAAAGAGGTAATGGCTGTGCTCGGCGTGATGCTCGTGAACGGGTGCTGTTTGTGGGGACTGGCCTGCTCCAATTGGCAACATATTAGTTGGAGGGGATTGTCTTTGCAAATAAAATGATATTTGTCATGAACTGTTGCATATGGCATGGATTGTAAATTTTGTGTATTCATGTTAATTTAGTGTTTTACTTATGTTTTTGTTAAAATAATTGACAAACAATTTTTAAGCTTAGACTAAGTGGACGTTGAAAAAAAAAAACAGCAGAGTTTCTTTCCAGTTATTCTTAGCTGTGTTTTGTTTTGCTGAACTGGCCAATGCTAAAATATGACAAATCCGAGTGCAGTGTACTGTCTATGGATGATGAATAAAGAATACAATACACTAGCAGGTACCATCTGCGGTAGGTTTTGTCTCCTCTATCGTTACCACTTCATTCCATGTGCACGCGGCTGGATTGGCCAGATTTCTGCACTTTTTGCTGACTAAGCAAGCACCAAATATGCCTGTTAGTGCGATGAATGAACTGAACTGGTCAGTTTATTTAGGACAATTCACTTGCTCCGTCACTTTTCGTAATCATACCAAGGCACCTAGACATATTTGCTTGCCATGCAATGAACTGCAAAGGAACAGAACTATTGTGCAGAAGATTGCCTTTGCGCTCCCATTGGCCAGAAGTGAGGTTATAGCGAATTATATATAGAGATAGGCTGGCTCCCATATCTCCAGTATGGTGCCGGAGTTCTTTGTTTGCACTTCTTGATCTACAGGCAAACACCAGAGGTGTCTTTCGGTCCGTAAGTTCTGGGGGAACAAAAGTTGCGAAGTAAGACATTTTCAGATGGGGTAGGTGCACAGCTCAACCTGGATATGGTCGGCGACGTGGCAGGTAGCATCCTGCGGCACGGGCTGCGGCACGGTGCCGCGCTCGCTGACATTGCCGAGAGCGCCGATCACGAGCCACGACACGAGACGCACGTGCGCGAGGCACTCGCTAGCCTCGCGGATCCTACCAACACACCCGCGCCATCATACATAACACGTCAAGGTCTTTCAGGGTCTAGTGCTAATGACATGCTCCTTATTCATTCTCATAAAAATTGTTTGCAATTCACTATTGCAAATTCCTGGTTACCTCCTCGGTTTCATCCAGTTTGAGGCTAATTAATTTGGGTGTTTATCGAGTCTTGATTTGTATGCTGCATTTTATGAAAAAAACACATCCAAAAGAAAAGCACTTAGTAAAAGACTGCAAACAATAAAACATATAGCTTATAGGT
The DNA here is from genome assembly GCA_946894095.1 of Incurvaria masculella. Lineage (NCBI taxonomy): Eukaryota > Metazoa > Arthropoda > Insecta > Lepidoptera > Incurvariidae > Incurvaria > Incurvaria masculella. The sequence continues at coordinate 1,198,684 of OX335641.1, forward strand.
TCAAAATCACAACTTCATTCAGAAAAAAAAACTCCTCCTATACCAAACTATTCTCAAATCTATCTGGTCCTATGGAATCCAACTATGGGACGCAACCGCTAACTCCAATTTAGAAATTCTCCAAAGATTCTGCGTATGATTGTCAACGCGTCATGGTATTTTACGAAGAACAGCCTCCATCTGGAGCTACAAATCCCAACAGTAAAGGAGGAAGCTAAAACAGAAACAGCAGCATACAAATCAAGACTCGATTAAACTTGTATATTATTGATAAAAATTTATGCAAGTAATTAAGGGGTTAAAGAAAAATTATCCATATATTCCATCAAGTTAGATGTAACTTTATTATGATGTAAAGGGAAGGACCGGGGATACTACCTAATAACATTTTTGCATGCATGTTTATTTAAATATTAAAAAAACCTAATAACATACCCTTGCTGAGCCGAGTAGAGCCATGGCATGAAACGGTGTATCTGTCGAGTGTCTCGGTTCGCTCGAGTTAGCTCAAGAGCAACCCACTGGAGAAAAACAATAGCATTGTTTTTACGAATACGTACAATGTCATCTTCTGAATTGTGGAAAGCCATCACTATACTGTAAAGCTGGCAAGCAGATAATTCAAGCAAAGAAACTGACTATGAACATTATATCCTGTACTAAATGTAAAGGGTTTTTTCATAAGGGCGGTTCGATATTGAAATGGAATAAAACAAACTGTGTGTAAGGATTAAAGAACTTCTTTTTTATTTTTAAAGCCTACATATGCCATTATGTATGGAAGTAAATGGGAGGAACTCAACATTCAATGGCTTTGTACATATCCGGGCCCATTGGTAATAGAGCAGGTTTTCAACCGAGGTCGGAACTAGGGGTCGGCACACTTCTCCTTATCGCTAGCACAAGCCTTTTGGCTCGCATCAAGTCTTGTCAGCTAGGCTGCGAGCAAGGCCGCTCTCGACCTTCCTGGGAGCTTGTATCGAAGAACTTATAAGGACACCACATCATGCACCCCTACAATCAGTTAACGTTTTTACAGAATTCGAGCAGCCTCGTAGCCAGGTTTGGTTTGCACAAACTTGAAATGATCAAGTGACAGCATTCACAGACTCAAACAAAAGCATGTGAGGGACGTGCACAGATTGTCACCAAACAAACAACATTTTGGGTCAATATAAATATTGAACGGTTATGCTGACAGGGATTATATGTCTTTAAAGGGACTTACCTGAGCGATTCCTCCTTTCACCACACCACCGAGGGTGTCCTCGTTTAGGCACACCGAATTACGGTTCGCAATCGACTTGGACACCGAGCCCTGTAATGGAACTGTTAATTTCAGTTGGGGACGATCCAGGTATGGAGAACTTAAGTATATGAGATGTGGATACTTTGGAGTGAATTGTCAACAGTTACTTTTCTTAATATTACGTTCCTTCTAGATAATGATGTGGGCTGATTGACATATTATACTTCCTCACTAAATGAGTTATGTTCAACAAAAACAGAATTTCTTACTTTTAAACAATTTTTTTTAATCTTTAGTTATATGTTTTTTTTTTCTTTTTTTGCATAAATTCTGTATATACATTTTTAGGCTGACATACTTTATGTCTATAGTTATTAAATTGGTCTGTAACTTTTTTTTTTATAGAAATATTTAATGTCAAACTCAAGCCAGTGGATTCACAAAAGGACCTGGGAATCAACATCACCTACGACTTGAAATGGGAGACCCATATTTCAGAAATTATTAAGAAAGCGAACTCACTCATTTTCATGATTCGAAAAGCCTTTCATGTCCTTACACCTGATATTATGTTGAAAATATTAAAAACATATGTAAGACCACTATTAGAATATGGTTTTCAGATCTGGCAGCCTTATTTTATTAAGGATATCCAGGCTTTGGAAAGAGTCCAACGAAGATTCACCAAAATTCCTCAACAGCTCTCCAACCTAACATATGATGAAAGACTTAAAATTCTAAATCTTCCCTCTCTAGAAAGCCGCCGTCAGAGAGGTGACCTCATAGAAGCATGCAAGATAATGACCGGAAAGTATGATTGCGCAAATCTTGGAAATATGCTCACCTTAAATAAAAACATTCACCTAAGAGGACACAGCTTGAAACTCAACTGCACGGAACATAACACCAACACCCGCAAACATTTCTTTACAAATAGAGTTGTGGAGTTATGGAACAAGCTCCCCGAAGACGTTATTAATGCTAACTCAACCAATCAATTCAAAAATCGTTTGGACACTCATTTTAAAAGAAAATAAAACAAATAACCAGTTAATTCATTCATATTACAATGGCAATTGACTAAAAAAAAAAAAAACAAATAAATAAATGTGTTCCCAATTACTAATTAAATAACTTTCCACATGACGATCAACTTAATCTAATGAAAAATAAGATTTAGACATATCAGCTTAGGCTGCCTGTCTAAAATAAATAAATAAATAAATAAAAAAATAAATAGTGCACAACATCTATTCTTAGGTTACTTTTCTTGTTGCTACCTGTATATTTTGTCCCATTATCGGGTTGATTGGAAGAGATTGACATTAGGCAATAAGTCCGCCCTTGTATGTACCATGTGTATGATAGCAATAAAGAATATTATTATTATTATTATTATATTAAGACAAGAAAATTGGCATGAATAAAAATAAATGGTTGCTTATAATTTGGTTGCGTTGCACTTATTCCGAGACGGTATTCAATTTAATTTTAATTGATTGAACAAACTTTCCTTTCGTTGCAAATATTAGAAAATAAAATCCACTGAGAGCTTAAAAATATTGTGTAATTAAATTAAAAGTATAAAATAATAAGTGTAATATTACTATGCACACATGGTGTGGCATGATGAAGTTATGTTGATGCCTGAGAAGTTAAGGGTGTCCGTGTGTGTGTGGACGAGTACTTTAAGATTTTTTGGAATCCATGAGCCTGTAATAAAATATTGTACATTTATATTTGATGTGGCATATCTTCAAAAGTTCAATGTTATATTGTTATTTAATACATCATAATAGCAGCAAAATCAGAGGTGTTTTATTAGCGAGGGACTGCACCGGACGGCACCTTGATCTTGTTGAGCGAGTGCGGGTCCTGCAGGAAGTCAACGGCGTCGGGGAGGTGCGCGCGCATGCAGTCCGCCGCGCCGGCCGCCTGCTCGCGCGCCTCCCCCAGCGCGCCCTCCGCGACCGCGCCCGGCACCCACAGCGATCCCCCCGCATCTGCGCGTGTATTAACAGTTCACTAGCTCACCATCTGAAGTTATTTCCTGAATCTATTTTAAGCTACATATCCGTTTGAGGCAGTCGCTGATTTACTACATATGGCGCAGGGTGCGGCCGCCTCATGGTGAAGCGGATCAGATAGCGCTGTCTCGATTCAGTGGTTTTGCGAGGTGTGGTACCATAAAGTGTTTGCCAACCAAAGCTATTGCACGGTGCACAAGACAGCTGATGTGATGCGAAGCATTCATACGTCAATAGAATGTTTGGCTCTGTTTTTACTGTTTAGACAAAGTCTTCCAAACTAGTTTTATAATAAAACCTTCTTCTCCGCGTGCAGAAAAAACATCTTATCCAATATTTTCACTCACAGCTCAGTGCTTTGACGACACGCTATTACAGTTTATAGTCTAAATATACCCTTTGAAAGGCAGAATCTACTAATAAAAGCCACATGTCAATTTATTAAATAGATCTCGATATATTTGGGCATGGAGATTGTTGCCATACACGAACATGTTCCACATTTTACGCTTCATGAATTAAGATATCTATTACGGAGTGTGGGAAGACCACCCGCCAGGTGGGACGACGACCTCAAGTGCGTCGGCGGTACAGCTGAGGGCCGGGAGGACTGAAGAAAAATTGGAGAGGCGTATGTCTAGCAGTGGACGCAAACACGCTGACTGACGATCTAAAAAACTGATGACCTAAAAAAATGAAAAAGAACCAGATCAGCCATACCGACCTTGCAATATGAACTGGATGAGCACAAAGAAGTTCTCATCGGGGATGGTGGTCTTAATGCGGAGCGCCTGAACCAGCTCAAACACGATGATCCGGCAGATCATGAGCTTGTCGCGCTCGCGACTGAACGCGCGCGTGCACAGGAAGCTCAACTCGAGCAGCGTGCCGAGCTTCAGCACGAAGTTCTGGATGCAGTAGCTGACGATCTTGGAGAAGGGCACCAGCAGGCTCTGCGGACGTTCGGGTATCATTTGGTTACCCATCGAGGCCCCTATGCTTTGCATGTATCCGGAATGACCACAGCATACTCACCGCAAGTATGTCGCCACAGAAAATGTGGCCACAGAAGATTAAATCCAGAGGGTAAATTACTAGCTTGCAAACCTTTCTTGGGCACAAGATGCTTAAATTGCCTTAAGCAAGCCAGATAACCCATCTCTATGCTGTCTGGATGGACATGGACAGACAAAACAATAAAAAAAAGTAGCAACCATTATCTGATTCACGGTGGGTATCTGGAAAGTGATGTGCGTGACCAACAGCGCGAAACAGCACGTCCAGCTGTTGCAACAGCAAGACATACGCAACCCCCACTTCTCACCTTTATCTGGTTGACGGTGGGTATCTTGAGTGTGGCATGCATGAGCCGGAGCAGTGGCGCCGCCTCGTCCAGCATCTGCAGCGAGAGTACGACAGCGCGGAACAGCACGTCGAGCTGCTGCAGCAGTAGGACGCACGCGGCCGGCGGGCCCAGCGCTTCGGGCGCGAGGCACTCCAGGTATATGGCCGCGTTCTCGAGGAGCGTCGACAGAATCTGAGGGTAGGGCTTTACATGAATGCGATAACCTGAAGACGGTAATACTAGACCCTGCATCAAATTGCCACATAGGACAATCACGCACATACCATCAGGCCGTTTTACCTGAGGGGTGGGCAAATAGAGTGACATACCCACATGATTGCCCGTGAGCTCAATTAGTCCCAAACTAGTTTATTGCTCGTGCATACTAAGTTGAGTAATTGTGAGACAAAATACTTGAAATAGTGATATTTTCAATGGATTTCAATCTTGATTTGATATAATTTTTGTTTGATTGTAAGTTTACAAAGCACTACTTTTTTGGTTAAAAAAATGCCAGCAATGACAGAGGCTTCGGATGGAACACATCGCACCTCGGTTGGCAGCGTCTTCTTGGAGTTGAGATGCTCGATGAGCAGCTGAAGCGGTCCACATGGGTACAATTCGTTGAAATCGATCAGAGCTTGAGCGACACTCTTAAAGAATATCATCCGTTGCTTCTCTGGAATGAACAAAACAAAGACATACTGGTGAATCTTTCCACAGCAAAAAGTAGTTGAAACGTAGTAGTAGTAAATAGTAGTTAAAGTTCGTTATTTAGGACAATATATTAGGGACGTAGCCGACCAATACCACTAAATAGAATGCAATAAAAGATATGGAATGCAACATAAAGTTTTCCTAATTGCTCTCCAGCATTCTTCATTTTGGATATCTGCAGGAAGATGTTAGTCAGCACGAGGTGGTGTGTAACAACCCTCTCTGCCTGGCACTCTCTTGTTCTGCCACCCATAGTTAGCCAGGGGCACCACCCCTGCCAGTGCCAAAAGATGGTTGCATTGACTCACCGGGAGTCTTCATCTTGAATATCTGCAGGAAGATATTGTGTGGCGCGAGCTGGTGTAGCACGCAGCGCAGGAACTGGTGCGCCACCGCCACGGCGCTGCCCGGCAGCCGGATATTAGTCTCGCTCTGCCACCCGTAGTTACCCAGTTGTACCGCCCTGCCAGTGCCAATGTATACAATGTATATAATGTTCTTATAATAATGTTCTTTGTGAGCAGTAGTAATCAATCAATCACTGTAAACTAGTTTGTAAGTATCACTAGAAAAAATAATAATACAATGACAAGCCTGACGAAGTTTCTTGTCGGCTCTTCTTCGCCAGAAGTAATCGAACTGATAGGAAAAAAAATGACGAATCAGAGGAGGTCCACTATAATGGTTTGAAAGCTACCTATGCGCGAGAAAGCAACAAGTACGCGTCAATGAAGTAGTAAGCTCTCACATAAACGTAGAATACGGTGTTCCACAAGGAAGCGTTTTAGGACCAGTCTTATTTCTTATCTACATTGATGACATGTGCTCAAAAATAATCAAAGGATGTAAAATAATAACATATGCAGATGACACTGTATTAATCTTCACAGCGTCTTCTTGGGATGAAGCATATACTCTTGCAGCCAATGGTCTCGCAATGATTAAAAACTGGCTATCCAATAACCTCCTAACGTTAAACATAAATAAAACTAAGTACATGAGTTTTAGCATAACAAAGGCAACTCAACTTGACTCAACACACTCCCTGTGTATTCACTCTTGCGACATGAACGCCACACAAAGAAACTTCGCTCAGTGCTCCTGCGAAACTCTAAAAAAGGTTACGCAGATCAAATACCGAGGAGTAATTCTAGATGAAAACCTGTCTTGGCGGGCGCATATCAGAACATTGGCATCAAGAGTGAGGAAACTTATTTATGTTTTTCGCAATATTCGAAACATTTCAAACAAATCCATCTTGAAGCTAGTTTACACATCTCTATGCCAGTCTATACTCACGTACTGTATTACTTCTTGGGGAGGTGCTGCCAAAACCCTTATGCTAGAGGTAGAAAGAGCTCAACGAGCTGTGCTGAGGGTAATGCAAAAAAAGCCATACAGATACCCAACGCACAATCTACACAATGAGAGCAATCTCTTAACAGTAAGGCAACTTTTCATTTCTTCTATACTGAACGAACAGCGCTCTAAAGGTTTCCAAGCAAGCGTACTAACTCGTTTCACACGTTCTTCAAATCAAATGTCAGTTCCCAAAACTGAAACTCGTTTCGCTCAGCGTTTCGCTTACTTTCTTGGCCCGTACATATATAACAGAATATTACTTTACAACAAATTTACTAGGACTAACAAGCACGATTTTAAACAGCAGGTAAATGGGTGGCTACTAGCACAAAACTATGAACAGACAGAAAATCTACTCTGTATAGTTAGCTAGTAACGACTTTATAAAGCCAACTATTTTCTACGAGTCCCCTCCCTTCCCTCACATTACACCACACCACACATCCTATCACCTTACACACATATACCAACATCACACACAATACCTATACACATACACTAACACAAAATCAAAGCGTTTCATAACATCCAAATCACAACTTCGGATCGATGTTCATGTATTTGTTTATTATTTTTTTTAATGCACAACCTCTTTCCCATGATACAGTCAAGCACTAGTTTGGGAAAGAGGGAACATAACTGTTTTTCTACTGTACCTTTATAAAATAAAATTTGATTTGATTTGATTTGATTTGATTTGACATCTAATGGAGGAAATAAAGAAACTGAAACTGAAACTGAAAACATATTTGAAGCAAGATCTTCAATTCTTCCTTCCTTCCTTCCTTCGTATTCCGACCTATACTAAATATAAATAAATAAATACATGATCATGTTTGCAAATATCTTGGCTATCATGGTCGCCACCGTGACCGATCGTTAGCAGAAGTTGCAACGCTCCTAAATTGAAAAAAACTGCCTCGTTAATACGGCCGCTACTAAAACCTTCCGACAATGGAAGAGAGTCTTCTTCAGCCTTTTGTTGTCCACTGCTGGACGTAGGCCTCCCTCAGACTTCCCCAAGTTGTGCGGTCTCCTGTTTTTCTTCGCCAGTTGTCACCTGCTGTCTGACGTATATCGTCTGACCAACGTGCTGACGGTTTACCGACGTTTCTTTTCCCTGTGTAGGGTCTCCACATCAAGACTTCAGTGCTCCATCCGTGGTCATCTCTGCGACATACGCGACCTGCCCATTGCCACTTGAGTTTAGCAACCCTATGCATAACGTCAGTGACCTTGGTGCTTTGGCGTATCAGCAATTTTGGCATTCGGTCGCGCAGTGAGATACCGAGCATGGATCTTTCCATTGCTCTTTGGGCTACTTTCAGCTTGAGTGCAGTACCAACTGTGAGCATCCATGTCTCGCAGGCGTAGGTCAAAACCGGCAGCACGCATTGGTCAAACAGTTTGGTCTCAAGAGACTGAGGCATCTTAGAGGGTACCTGCTGACATTGTTGAGTATCTCGGGCAGCGTGGGCGCCGCGGCGGCCGGCTCGCGGTGCACGAAAGTCGCCAGCACGATCACGCACAGGCCCAGCTCCTCATCGCTGTACTGCTCCAGCAAGGTACCGCACTCCGCACCTGTTGTCGTTATTGCTATTGTTAGTGGAGACCATCCTATTTCTAATGCTATTAATATTGTAATTGTGATGGCTTTTGCTGTTGCTATTGATAATGATATTGCTAAAGTGTTCATTTTATTGCGGTTACTTTTGCTAAGATTGTATATTTTCCATCTTAAATGTACATACTAGATGACAAGGAGATTTGGAGTAGTATTAACTGATTAGCTTGTGCATGTTCAAAGCGGATAAATATCCTCGCCGTGTTTTACTTTCCACTGAAAACCCACTTGTCACCTCGTGCTTTTCGGTTAGGTTGTGTACGCATATTTGACACCCCCCCCCCCCTGAATACGTGTCTGTACGTACAGTGGTGCTTCATGGCGGTGTCGGAGCGTGGGTGCATAGTAGCGTGCGCCGCCTTGCGGCCGCTCCACGTGCTGCCCTCCCACCAGCCGCCGCCGCCGCCCTCCGCCCCGCCAGCGACCGCTTCCCCCTCTGCCATCAACTCTCCCATTTAACTACTTAAGATGGGCCCGTAATCATCAGAACATTAAGCTCCTAATACAAAATAGTTAATTACTAAAATTGCAATTATTAAATATATTGCAATGCCCCAATCGCATCATTTTCACTCCTTAGTCAGTGGCATACATGAACACAATGCCGTGGGGTAGATGTGTGCGTGACCTCAACTTAAAACAATCGAGCTGGACTAGTGAGCACCGACGTGTGGGAGGCGCGCGGGTGCGGGGCGGCGGCGCGGAGAGCGGCGGCTCCAGCTCCGGCGAGCCGAGCTGCGCGTGCTGTCGCGCCAGCCGGCGCGGCGACCGCGGCGACGCTCCGCGCGACCTGCTCCCCTCCGACGACAGCTTGTTGCCCTCCTGCCGGCTGGCCTGCTCCGGCTCGCTCGAGTCTGTCTTGTCCATCGAATCGTCTGAACAAATGAACATATTTTATCATTTAATCTTGGCCCAGACGCTTGTGTCTACGTTTCTCATCGCAAGAGGTGTGGGTTTGATTCCCACACGCATGCTCCTCTTTTTTTTATTATCTTCAAATTGAATAAGTGAATAGTACTCAACTTAACTATGCTCGTAAGACGTAACGAACGAGGTATCTTATCTCAAGATCATATGCGAACATTAGGACTGTTGTAAAGAAGGACTGACTTATATTTATATTTAAAGAGAGCTGTAAAATAACTACTTAACATTAATACAATACTGCCTTTAGTGACAATGTTGATATATCACTGGTTTTTCGTGTATGATGATGCACTTAAATATTTCTGTAGCAAATAAAAAAAATCATTTTTAATAAAGCAAAAATATAGAGGATTATTCTTACAGCTTGATAAGAACCTTACCGAGCGGTAATGAGTTTCTGCTTTGTGATGTCGTTTTATATTAATCTGTTTCGTTTGTGTATGATGCGCCTTTCTTCTAATCCGCCTTTGCTTTGTACTTTGTATGGATTGCAATAAAGAATATTATTATTATTATTATATTATTATTAATCGGTTTCGTTTGTGGCTGCAAACTTACCCCGAGTGGGGTAAAAATCAACACTTTCCTTTAGTTTGCCGTATAACAGTATTTCAAATAATTTTTTTCTTTTAAGCGACACTATTAACTGGTGTAATAATTTAGGTGAGTAATTTTTTTCATAATCAACGAGTTAGATTCCCAGATAAGAAAAATATTTAAAAAGAAATCTGATTTTGTAGTTTTCGTTTTTATTAAAATCAGCCACATGACTCCTTTGAGTGTTTTTCGCTATTTTTTATAGTTACGGATATGGCCCTGAAGGCCCACTTGAAAAAACCCAGAACAGCAGAATGACTCATTTAAAGTAAAGGATAATGTGGACACACCAGATTTGGCTGCTCGTTAATAAAACACATAATATAAATAATAACCTTGCGGCAAGCTGAGCGCTTCGCGCACGCGATCCACGAGCGCGTCGAACACCGGATACTGCTCCTTGCAGGGCCTCGGCCCGATGGGCAGCAGCCGCTCCGGCGCCGGGATGTTGAGCGGCTCTGGCGGCTCGGCGCCCACGCGCGCCGCCGGCGGCGACCGCCCCGTCCACATCACTTCCATCTTGGAGAGCGGCGACTCGGGGGACGCGTACGGGTTCTTTGTGAGGAGCGTGTGCTTCACTGTTGACATTTTTTAAAAACATTTAATGGCTTGGTATTTCTTTGAGTGGATAAAATCGGAAACTAATGTGAACGGCATAGCCAGCAAGTTAAAGTGGCAATGAGCTGGCCATGTCCTATGCAGAACCAATAGCTGATGGAGATGAAGAGTTCTAGATTGGAGACCACGTACAGACAAACATAATTGACTAAGGGCCGATTTTTCAATCCTTAGATAGTACCTATCGAACTGATAATTATATCTTCTATTATGTCGGAGAATAATATCTTCTATCACAACTATATGACTATAATTTTACTAATTAACATATTGGCCTACTATATCGCATGGATTAGCAGAAGCGTAAATAAATCCATCGAATAGTTTATCAGACTATTGAAAAATCAGACGGCTCATTGGACTTGGTAAATGCTGCTGGAGGTAGTTGGATACGGACAATTAATCTAGCAAAATGGAAACACCTAGCGGAGGCTTGCATTCAGCAGCGGATGGCAAAATGTTGATAATGAATGGATCATTGCCTCTGCGACAAGCACAAACTGTAATAATTTGTGAACAAAAAAACGCTTTTATCTTAAACTTTTGCTAACGTACGTAAGTGTCATGCCAGGCCATGCACATAAAAATAAAATAGAATAGTTTAAAAAAAATGACAGTTCCGTGTTCGAGGAGAGACTAGAAAAAGCGGATCGGAGAGAGTTTTGTTTTTAGAAAATAATTTTGCCAAATAAAGTTCTGGTTCCCGATGATCTGGATTTTCACTGAGCTACGCCACCCCCGAGCACGCCAAGACGTGACATTGGTGGAGGCGCCTAGATCGCCTAGATCGTCGGAGGAGTCGAAGTTTAGGCCGTAGAAGGCCTGCGCTGCTTCGCGTACCTCTGCTGCTCGGGCTACCGCTGCTGCACGTGTAGCGCACGGTGCGAAGGAGACGACGCCCAGAAACGTCGGGTGTTAGTATATAAAGGGTTGGGAATATGGACTTTCCTTGGTGAGTATTTCTTCTTGAACATTGTGAACTCATGTGTGTATTCTCAGCTTGAACATTAATTGGTGTGGTGCTATTTTTCCTATGTAGGGTTTGATTAGGGTTCTATTCTGAAAAATGGAGAGAATTATGTCTCAATTTGGGGGCGATGGCCAGGACAATGTGGAAGAGTTTCTATATTCCTTTGAAAACATAGCTGCAAGATATGCTTGGTCAGAGGAAATAAAAAAGGGAGCACTCCCCGCCTACCTAAAGGGAGCGGCAGCTTATTTTTATGCGGGTATTAAGGATCGTACGTACCAGGAAATAAAAAATAGTCTGACCGAGGAGTTTCCATCGAAAATAGATTATTTTCTTCTACTGACCACGACGAAACAAAGGGATGAAGGCTTAGTTACCTTCACCTATAAAATGTTGAACTTCGCTACAAAAGCAAAGCTTGACGACGAAGAGAAAATATGTAAATACGTTATATCTGCGCTTCAACCATATGCGGCCCATAAATTGATAGGAAGGAACATTATTAAAATCTCTGAATTGAAAGCAGCAATTCAAGATATACAATACTACGAAAACAATAATGCCGAGGACGTTACATACGAGTTACCTATCCATACGTCTTCGAACAATTTGCAACAACAGATGGTAGCAACACCTCAACCGTGGTACCCAGACAATTGTTTTGTGAACCCAGAGGCAGCTAGCGTAGCAGACCGGCATCTGGCGGCGTCGTCACGTCAAAGGCCTGTCCCGGGACGTTACGACTTCAGGACACGTCCTAACGAAGGCCATGCGGGCGCCCCTGGGACGTACGGTCACCATTCCGGTGCACCAGTACACCCAAACGGGAAAGGGCGACAGTACTAGTAAGGACTGAGACACGTGTAATGTCGCCCGTGATAAAGGAAGGTACGATACTCTATTTACCCATGTACTCATGTGATTTTTGCAAGGAAATTGCGGGTTTGGTTGACACGAGAGCAGTGAAAAGCTGCATAAACTATGAAGTGGTTAAAGGGAGACATTTGTTTGAAATACCAGAAAACTTTACATTAAAAAGTGCTTCGAATAATTCATTGAACATTGCTGGATTTACTACCATTAATTTGCTCATCCAGAATTTAAACTTTATATTAGAAGTGATTGTGATAAAGGACCTTCCAACAGAACTTATTTTAGGGGTAGACTTTCTCAAAGAAACAGGGGCCATGGTCGATTACTCAGGACAGGAGATAATCCTACACAGACTAAATAAAACATTTTCTTTTAGTGAGTGTACTTTGAAGGAAGTGAATATCCCAATCGATAATAAAACCAGAAACTATTTCATTAATGCGAAACCATCGGTGGGGTATGTGTTTACCACGAGCTCAAGGAAGCCTAACACTACGTACGAAATAGGACAGAATTTAAATAAAACACAGAAGACTATATTAAATGAGTTATTATATGAATATCGAGATAGGTTTGCGTACTCCAACGGAGACATCGGGAAAACAACCCACCATGAAGTAAAAATAAATACGGGAGATACCCTACCCATTCACAGACCACCATATAGAGTGTCAATGGCGCAAAGGGATATTATAAATACTCAGGTAGAAGAAATGTTAGGTAATAATATAATTCGACACTCAAAGAGTGCATATTCGTCGGGGGTAGTTCTGGTAAAGAAGGGTGACGGAACCTGGCGATTTTGCGTCGATTACCGTCCTTTAAATAAGTTGATTAAGAATGACTGTTATCCGATGCCCCGTATTGATGATTTATTGTCGTGTCTGCAGGGTGCCACTTATTTCGCATCGCTAGATTTATTAGCCGGTTATTGGCAAATACCAATCGCCGAGCAGGATAGGGAAAAGACTGCGTTCTGCACGTCTTCGGGTCTGTATGAATTTAACGTACTACCTTTTGGATTGAAAACGAGTCCATCAATTTTTCAAAGGTTGATGGATAGGGTATTAGGGGAATTAAAATATCACGGTGCGATCGTCTACTTAGACGACATCCTGGTATATGGTAAGTCATATGAGATATTTTTAAATAATCTCCGTAACGTCTTAAATAAATTAAGGTTAGCGGGGCTAACATTAAAACCAAATAAATGTTCGTTTGGTGTCAGGGAAGTAGCTATATTAGGGCATCAGGTAAGCGCAGTAGGGATATCCCCAGCGAAAAAGAATATAGAGAAGATAGTAAACTTTCCCACTCCGAAAACAGCAAAACAGGTAAGGTCGTTCATAGGGTTAGCGTCATTCTTTAGAAAATTTATACCAAACTTTTCCAAGAAGAGTTTAGTGTTGACCGCGTTAACGCATAATAATGTTCAGTTTAGATGGGGTGAAGAAGAACAGACAGCTTTCCAGTGGCTAAAACAAGAGTTGGTGAAACCACCTTGTTTGAGTCATTTTTCCGAGGATGAAGGGGAGATTATAAGGATTGCTGTCGATGCCAGTAATGAGAGCCTTGGTGCACATGTTATGCAGGGATCAAAGCAGAATAAACCATCAGAATTTAAGACAATAGCTTTCGCGTCAAGAGGTTTAAGTTCATTAGAAAAGAAATATAACACTACAGAGAAGGAATGTTTAGCGATTATCTGGGCTTTCGATTATTTTAAACATTTTACGTGGGGTAGGAAAATTCAGGTGGTCACAGACCATAGAGCTTTGTGTTGGTTGCAGTCGTGTAAGGATATGAATAGACGGTTAGCTGGTTGGTCTCTTAAATTACAAGATGTGGAAATGGAAATTATCCATCGTCCAGGGAAGGAAAACCTCGTAGCGGACGCCTTATCTAGAATCCAATATACGGAGGAGGAACAAGAGGTAGGAAACGTGGAGATTCCAACTTACTTTATAAAACCTCAAGGAAAACCACATCAGGATAGCTATATATTACGTAATCATTCCTTATCCGTAGATCAATTAAATGATCATTTCTGTGCCGCCATAATAAAGAAAGTACAGGACCATCATAGCAACGCATTCAAGGGTTACTTTATGGATCAGGGTATTTTAAAGAAAAGGGTCAAAGTAACCAGCGGGGAACACATTTTAATAGTGCTTCCACAAATAAGGGTAAACAATATTCTGAAAGAGGCTCATGATGAAGCCTTAACAGGAGGTCATTTAGGGTTAGCTAAATCCTTAGGAAAGATTAGCTCAAAATATTATTTCCCAGGTTTAGCAAAACAGGTAGAGTCCTACGTCAAGACGTGCAAAATATGTCAGGAGAAGAAACATCGTTCAGGCAAACCACTCGGTGAACTGATTAACATACCAGTGGCCGGAATTTTCGATAAAATAGGTATCGACATAATAGGGCCTCTGCCGAAATCAAATACGGGAAATAGGTATATAATTACCGCGATCGACTATTTATCAAAATGGGCTGAGACGAAACCCTTAGAGAAAGCGACAGCAGAATCGGTAGCTAACTTCTTGATAGAAAATATATTTTGTAGGCATGGAGTAGTAAAGGAGATAATATCAGATAGAGGCTCCGTTTTCACTTCAAAGTTAGTCAAGAACGTACTCGAATTGTTGAATTCGCATTCTATTCTGACTACGGCTTTCCATCCACAAGGAAATGGCCTTTGCGAGCGTTTTAATGGTACCCTGGTACAGGCACTCTCGATGTATTTAAGACAGGATCAGCGAGACTGGGATATATATGTACCTTTGGTAACGTTTGCCTACAATACAGCTGATCAATCTTCAACACATATTTCCCCTTTCTTGCTCGTCTATGGTCATCAACCCCTATTCCCATCTGATTTTTCGAGTAATGCTACAAAATTAACATTAACAGAGAAAATTGAATTCATCGAAAAGTTAAAACAACAAGCTAAAGCAAATATCACAAAAAGTCAGAAGGCACAGAAGAAAACCTTTGATAGGAAAAGACAGTCGATGCTTTTCGAACCGGGACAATTGGTCTTAGTTCAGAACCCATGTAAAATCATTGGGAAAAAGACCAAACTGGCACGCATGTACGAAGGTCCTTATAGAATCACAGCTCGATTATCTCCAGTGAATTACAAAATAAAAAGTCTAAATGATAAGCTGAAATTCGAACAAAATATTCACATGAATAGAATGAAACCTTTTTACATTCGTGCGTAACTGATACCAATAATCCTTTTTTTTTTACCATGTCTTGATTCTAATAATATGTCATGTGCATATATTAGTAGTTAGATCTTTATTTTGTTGTACAATCACCGCACTCGTAGTATGTACTTATGTTATTTTACTTTAGTATAATAGGGTAGGGTCAAGTAAAGAGCCATTCCCAAAATTCAAAAATATCCATTTGGTCTTAACCGTGACATATTTGGAATAATTCTGAATGCGAATAAATCTAGGCTAGTAATTATTTTGAATCTGTTCCTGTTAGGAATATATTATAATTTTATTTGATTGCCTATTATTTTTACTGATTAAGTTTGTGTGTACGAGAAGGGTCTCAAGTATATAAGTTTGTAGAATTGTTGAATTATTTTAATTTCATGGTCTACTCAGAGCATTTTATTCTTGGAGTAAATAACGATGGGGTCGATGTGCGGTAACTTCCGGTTAGAATTTGCAACGTACTAGGGTCTATTTTATCTAATTTCATCTGACTGAAATGTATAGATATATTGATTCGATTATGTTCATATTCATATTTAGTTTTCTCTGAAGAAAACATAGATAACTTCGGTAGCACACCCAGGTGTAGGCGAAAACCTTCGTATCCAATAATATTGCATTCAGAATGTTCGAAATGAAAGGTATCATCTCATTTATTAAATATCTTTTTCACTCTTTGTATTACCTTTCTTTAGCATAATATTATCCTAATTTGGTTGTCATCCATGGATGATTTTTGTACTTAAAATAATTATGTTTGTACAATATCTATAATCATACATATTTTTTAATTATAACTCTAGTAATAACTCTAGATAACATAACATAAGTATGTTTTCCTTTGATTTCATCCGTAACTTTAAATAATATTCTAGTGAAATAGACCTAATTTTATTTAATTCAATATTATTAATTGATTTATTTGTAATATTTTGGCTTATGTGCCATCGTCCATACCTGATTAGGTTTATCATATTAGTTAAATAAATAGAATAATTTTACGTAAGTACATGTATTCTATTAAGTAGTATCGTCTTAGTAAATAGACAAAGGACTCGTAAGACTTAGTCTAATATGTTGTTGTGTGATGCCATCGAGTTTGGAACGCGCTACCCTCCGATGCTGGGTGCTGAGCTTCAAAAGCACGCTGGTCCTCGGCGTTCGCTCGGTCGTCTTCGAGTCGGCGGCTGGGAGCGTCTTCAGGCTGGAGTCATGCACTCATCAACCAACCGGAAAAAAATCGGGACGAAGCAAACAGGACGAAGCAAATGTTTAAGGAGCCCGTATGGCTCTAGCTTTCTATCTCAGGCCTATAAAAGATTATGTTTAACTATGTAGAATAATTTATGTTGTGGGTTGTGAAGTTTAAAATAATTCATGTTACAAAGTGACGTATGACAACCTGTCAAACGTCTAGTCTGTCCGGCCAGCGGCCAGTCTCAGAAGACAGCATACAATGATCCATAGAGTTTCAAGTCTTCTGTCACAGAGTTGATAGTAAGTAACGGCCACACAAGGCAATTACTTCATAGGTCTGTAAGGAGTCATAGAGTATAGAGTATATATTATAAATTGTTACTAGCTTCTTGCGAGCAGATCTAGTGATCGTTTTCTATAAATATAAATGTCTGTCTGCTCGACTGTCAGGTCAAGGATTCTGACTGAGATTTTGACGAGGTTTTACTCGGTCAAACTGTGTTCACAAATGAATATGGGACACAGGGCCCCACTCGGGCAGTTCTTGAAATTAGTTAGCAAATACTCCTCGAAGTTTTGGGACCTCAGAACTAAACTTGGTGGAACATAAACTAATTTGTAAAGATAGGGAAGGGTGTCATGCCAGGCCATGCACATAAAAATAAAATAGAATAGTTTAAAAAAAATGACAGTTCCGTGTTCGAGGAGAGACTAGAAAAAGCGGATCGGAGAGAGTTTTGTTTTTAGAAAATAATTTTGCCAAATAAAGTTCTGGTTCCCGATGATCTGGATTTTCACTGAGCTACGCCACCCCCGAGCACGCCAAGACGTGACAGTAAGAGAGCATACCTTTTCAAAATCCAAAATATATACATACTAACTCATTGACAATAATTAACTTCATGGATCACGAACTAATGTAAAACTGTAGTTCCATTTGAGTTAGACCACACTCAATTCAAGATCGTCGATGAAGCATAGAAGCATTTGTGTTTTGCTCAAATAAAGGGATAATCCTAACATGGCACCTAGTTTGTTCAGAACTATGGTCTTACTAGCTGCGGTACCCGGCTCCGCTCGGGTTAGTGTCGGCTAAATTATCTCATGGATAAAAAGTAGCCCACATGACTGGTCCAAAATAGGGTCAAACTGGTCCAGGACAATGTATCCATGTACCAAATTTAATCAAGATCGTTCGAGCCGAAATAGCATGATTTAATGAGAAACATCCAATAATTCCCATTTAGAGCTTCGATGACGTTTGGTGGCTATTTAAAAAAAAAAACATTTGCCGCGAGATCCTTTCTGCACTTTCACTGCTACATTGCTTACCTAGTAAGTAACGTGTAACGTAGGTAAGTTTTGCGTGGACTCCAACCCACAGCCAGCCTCAACATCGAAAACAGTAACCCATCTCGAACCTGACTGCTCCCAGAGATGCTATACATTGATAAAATACGCATATAAATCAGGTAAGTGGTTCGCATGTTATAAGACTTTAAGACTCACTACTTACCCTTCTGGTAATGAAGCGTTATATTATGTAATCTATAAGTTTTTATTAGAATCAGGCTAGACGTAGATACAATGCACATCTAAATCGAGTAATTGGTTCTCAAGGATTTTATTCTGTTGGTCGCTCCTCCGGCGATTTAGCGTGATGCCAAGTAGTCCTAAAGTTGCAGGAAATACCAAGCCGTACTTCAGTAAAAGTAAGCGCTGCCGCCGCAAAGCCGAGCCGTGCATAGCATTGCAGTTTGTATGACAGCCCCATCTTAGCGTAAGCGGAACTGAATTCTATTTAGCCAATCCTAATTCCCGGGTAGTTAAATGTACATGTACTAAGTTTTACAAATCGCTAGTGCCTTGAAAATTCGCCAAACGGACACCAAACAGTCACGACGTCTGCCCTCCCCCCGCCGCCGCTCCCCGCCACCGCCCCCGGCTCCTCTCCCCCTAGTGTGAAGTAGCGCTACCGGCATCGTTTTCGCAGCCCCGTGAAAGTTCTAAAGCCCATGGGCACATAAATTGTAGCCTATGTGTTATTCTGATGTATAAGCTATATTATTGTAAAGTTTCATTAGAATCCATTCAGTAGTTTTTACGTGAAAGAGTAACAAACATCCATCCATCCATCCATCCATCCATCCATCCATCCATCCATCCATCCATCCATTATTACAAACTTTCCCCTTTATATTATTTATTAGATTATTAGATAGGGAAGATACTTGTAGAAGATACTAGTAAGCTACAAATGTCACCTACCGGGACTCTTGAGAGGCTGGCCGGGGATTGGTGGTGACCGGGTACCAGTGGGCCAGTGGCTGAAATGACTGTCGCCGTTCGAAGCTGTGTCGGGAGAGGTACTGCTTCCCACTGGAAAAACATAGACTTAATGACAATCTAAAGTCATGGGCCTTTCACTGTTAGCATTCTATTCTACCGCCTGGAGGACTTGATCAGGCGGGATTTGCAGACCAAACTAGTCAGGTCATTTGGATTAGAGTACTACGGGCTAGAGGGCACCTTTGGTCATCATTTCAAGTTAGCTGCAGGGGTAGATAATATGAGCTGCCTGGCAACATATGTGCGTCCAGGTGTCCCATTTCCACTCCGCAAGCAGTGAATGTTCCTAGTCCTTGGCCCTAGGCCTTGGGCGACAAGCGAACATATAGCAGCGCAAACGGTTTGTCTTAGTTATGCCTGTCATAATCAATATCAAGCAAACAGCTCTGGTACCACAATGGAGATATGTTAGTCAGCTTATCTCCCTTCCTGAGCTTAGAAAATAATATGTTAGCAACTTCTTAAGCAGGCGGTGATCAGAATAGAATGAAGTTCGACTGTGGCCATACAGCGGTGACGTGACATCGACCTCATGCCACTTATCCTTCCTTTCTCATTAGTGGACGCAAACAACTACCACTCGATAGTCTCTGTAAAGGGACTGAGTGCATCATCAACTCTCAAAGCAATTCAGTTTTTAGTTTCAGTTTCTTTATTTCCTCCATTAGATGTATATTGCACATTCGTAATTTTTTTTTCCTGTGGTGAATGAATAACTATCACCAACACGTACTTCGCTAAATATTATAGGTGCCTTAAGCGCCTTGCATAATAAATCTCATGTGTATGGGCTCACTTACCGATGATCCGCCTCTGTTTGCCGACGACGATGCGCGGTGACGTCGGCGCGTGCTCGGGCCACGCCTCCACAGAGCGGCCGCTCGGCGTCGACTTGGCGTTGGACGAGTCGCTGCTGACGGAAACGGAGGAAGAGCGCGAGGGCTGGGGGACGAGCGCGCGGGGGGCGCACGCACACGCGTCCGGTGCGGCCTCGGCGACGGGTCGGCACGCGGCGGCCATCTTGAATGAGCCAACAGATAATATTGCCACCGCGGTATAACAGGCCGACTGTTTATTGTACAAGACGCGCATGTGAGTTAAGATGTAGACGCTTGTAAAAGCTCATATACCTACTAAACATGAAGCTAGCGGACATGGCAGACATGGCAAGTTTTTGTACCTTTAATGGCTAATGTTCGTTCAAGCTGTTAGAAGTAGACAGAGCATGTGAGTGCTGCAAGGAGCCTCACAGAGTGGGGACAAAAGAAGCTTAAAAATACTGTTAAGAGATGTCACAGATGGAGTAACAGTTTTTTTGCAAGAATAAAGACGTACCGCGACGCTGCCCCCATGCTCGCCGTCGGCGGCGTTTCGTGGCGAACGCTTGCCGAGCGGCACACGCCCCGCTGCTGGCGCCGGGGCGTGTCCCTCGGGCCGCAGCGGCGATATTTCCTCGCAGTGCGACGGGTCGTCGAACGAGCCCTGCAACCATCGTTCCAATACAGTGCTTGACGTAGTGGACATAGGTAGATACCACACCCAAAGTCATAATGTTAGCCCAACACACCACATTCAGCAATACGGTTATAGCTTTATATCAAGACAATGGGTATGGTATAAGACATCCATATCCAGTTACTTAAAAAAGTACTTCAACCACTCCGTCTCCGCAGTACACAGTGGCATCAAACCTGATGTAAGTCGAGGTATTTTCAGATGCTCTTTGTAGGATACATCCTTGCGTGTAGCCAGCAGCATGCCCTATCTCCAGTAGCTGGTCACTGTATGCTCAACAGACACTAATATTTTCTAGGCATCATTGACAGCTCTGCAGATGGTGCCTAGAAGCTGAGAAAAAGGCCGCAGATGTGCTACTGGAGTGCGTAGAGGAGTGGTGCAACATCAGAGCAGCCATTAAGAAACAACTGGACTGGCACAACAGCTGCATTAGCAACCAAGTGACCAACAGAGCCTCTGTGCAGGACAAGGACAAGAACAGGAAGACACTCACCGGAGCGGTGCTGCCGTGCACCGTGGTGTCACTCTTGTCGCTAGTCTCTGGTATCGCGATCAGCTCACTCTCCGAGCTCTCCTGGTCGAGGCTCCAGTGCTGGTACTTCGCCGCTTTAGACGGCTCTTCCCAGTGAGTCTTCATGCTGTGACCTGATATTTTTTTCCATTATCTTTTGAGTGATTCATTCATGCTACCTTTTTTTTCATTCATTTTGAATGCAGTTGAGGGTTCTAGGAGCAGAAATTGGCAATTTTTCGTCCCTACATGGGTTTCTACTGAAGTGTAAAATACCCAAATTATTATTTGAAATAGATTACACATTGCAAAAAAAATTGAGTTCCCATACATCTCAAAAAGTAGCGTGAAACAAATGTACTAGAAGTTTGTATTTTTTTGTAAAGATCACACTTTATATTTCATGCCAATAAATAAATTGTATGGGAATGGAATATTTTTTAAATTGCATTAAAAATGTACAGGAAAATACGGTATTGGGTCATGATATCATTTTAATGTATTATCATTTTAACCCTTTCCCCGCCAGGAACGTATATATCCGTCAGAGCAAGGCATTCTGCAGGCGCCATCGTCGGATATATCCGACAGAAAACTACTCCACTTAAAACATTAATAAAACTTTACTGATTACGAAATAATGTGTTTTATTTACATAATTGCACAGTACATACATTCGATTTCTACTGTTTGCAACAAAACAAACAACAATTCAAGACTGCATATTATCGAAATAATTGTTGTGTAACGTATTGAGAAGGATTATGCCAAAAAACCTTGGCGGTGAAAGGGTTAACGACCTGTTGTATTCTGTGCCGACATTTTAATGTTTCCAACATTCCATTACCAAAACCCAGTAAGCTAAGAAAAATATATGTTTGTTGTCAGTTGATGACTATTTTAAAACCAACTGCAATTTCGTTTATAAAATGTAAAAAAAAATTAAACATAGGGTTGATTTTTCAATAGTCTGATAATCAGCAAAATAACTATTCGATGGATTTATTTACGCCTCTGTTTATCCGTCCGTTACAGTAAGTTCATATTTTTATTAGTAAAACAACAGTCAGATTATTGTGATAGATAATATAACTTTTCGGTAATTACTATCCGTCATTTGACAGATGTGAATTTGTTCTATCAGTCCGATAAGTACTATCTGAGGAGTCGTATTCACTACGTTATAATATTCACAACGTATAATAGTATTTTTTTCCAAAAAATTAAAACCATGCATATCGTATAATATTCACAACGTATAATGTTATACGTTGTGCATGAATAAAGTTTAAAAATAAAATCAACTCTTTGCATCATGCAGAACGTATAATAGTCACAACGTATAATATTCCTAACATGAATTCACAAAAAAAGAAAACCATGCAGAACGTATAATATGCCAAGAAGCACTGCATAAAGCGCCCTAATAACGATATATTTAAGGCTGAAATTGCTACGAATCGATATTTGCTACAATTTCGAAAGGCCTCCTTACGCTAATTGAGATCTGCATATTAGACGTTCTGCCGTTCCCCCCTATCTGAGTACTATCTACTAAGTACTAAGTAGTAAGTAGAGTACTAAGTAATATCTGAAAGATCGGCCTTAAGCCAAAAGCAATGTCAGTAAACAAAAACAGGCCTGACGCAATCAGTTGTCCTCACCTGGTGACTTCTGATGTAAAATATTCATCTTCTTCTTGTTGTCGACGACACAAATTGGCGACAGAGGGGTCGGCTCGAACCGTTCCAATGGCGGAGGTTCATGCTCTGTCTTTAGAGATGGTTGACTCAGATCTGGTAAGCATTGTAACAAGGATATAATTATGTGTGATATTTAATTTTTTCGCCCCTACACGGAAAGATAAAGAAATTCCAAGTCCCTGTTCAAATTGTGGGTTGTTGTTTCCACATAGTTCTTAGTTCTTTTTCCTTAGACTATTCTATCAAAAATGTAAGTTTGGCAGTAGCATTTACATAGGTATTAAGGTGGCCCAACCCGGCGGGACTAACTGATTCGTGGGCACGGCACAAACCCGTGCTGTTGCGCTCTGGGACCTTCTCTGTTTCAAAGAAAAAGACAGGCTCCATGATGAGGAAGATGCAATATGTCCACAAAAAAGACAATGTGCATAGTGTATGATTTCGTAAGATTTACGAAAATTTAAATTACAAAACGACTTATAGCTAAAAGTAAACCACGACCGCTGTAGTCAAAAATCTAACAAAAACCAAATAAATTATAAATCTTGATTAAATAAGCTATGTCTGACGACTTATATTTTTAAGATGTTCTTACTTTATCATTGCGTAATCCACCTCTAAAATTATTGTATAAAACGCGCGAAAAAAATCGAAATTTCGGACCTTATAACTTAGAAACCAAACACAATTTCACAATGCCAACGGTCATCAGACATCTAGTTCGATCAAATAAAGCTATTTTGGGCAAAATTTGGGACATCTGACAAGAAATATGGGCGTGAACTTCTTTCCCCTTTTGTATGGGGAGTTGAGCGGGTTGAGCCACCTTAATTCATAAGTGTATAATATCATTAATGTGTTCGAAACAATCACAACTCCACTGAGTTAATCGAATCCGTGGATCAATGAAATTGTGGCATGACTTTATGTAGTTTGACTACATGAAGTAGAATAAATAAATGAAATGGAATAATGTTTTATACATATAGAACAGAGATAAAAAGCTAACATTGCACCTACCTCTAGACCTGGATGTCTGGTGCGGCATGACTACCAATGGAGGGATGCGCTTGCACTGATGGTTCTGCGCGTCCACCGTGTTGAGAACAATTCGCACTAACGCCTGCACCATACTGCACATCGGCGGAGTGCTGTAGTGGTACTGAAATTATAATGCCATGTCATTTAATGCTCAGCCTTCGCAGCCGGGTCCGTGTGATCCCTTTGGCATGATCATAGAATGTTAGAAACTATCGGCAGCGGCGGCGGAACAGAGACACGGTGACAGAAGTACGTCACAACTAGCTTGTGCTATGGTCGAGTGTTCACGCTCTGGGTGGGTAAAGGCAATATAAGATAGTACTGGAAAGTACCTTGTAGAGTACGACGAGCACCGACATGAGCCAGTGGCGACGCACGTGCGGCTCGAGGCTCCAGAGTGAGTAGACGGGCGCGACGGCGGCGTGTGGGCACGGGTAAGGTTGGCTCTCTACCGGAGCCAACGTCGCCGCCTGCAACAATAAACATTTTTTTTCAATAGAAAGCACGACAAATGGCATCACCAATGTCTAGGACAAGATGGCGCCTATTAGCAGTCGACAATGTGCGAGGGCAATGAAAGCCTGACCGGCTAGACAGGAGCCTTTTAACGCTTCTCTTAAAGAAGCTGATGCTGTAATCTTCAGGAAATATAGAGGCAGGCAGTGAAGTCCAGAGTTAAGCTGTACAAAAAAATTTGGATCCACCTATTCGGTTCATACACAAGGAAAGTAGACTTCTGCCAGACTTCTGTGCCATCTACATTTATAGCAGTTCGCATCATTATAGTACAAAAAACAATGGAAGTGAAAATAGAGCTTCACCTGGTGTACGGTCGGGGCGCAGCAGTACTGCAGCAGCAGGAGAGCGGACTCCGCTATGACGCTCCCCATCATGTGGTTCTGATCCAGAACTTGGGGCAGGTTGGACATAAACGCGTTGAAAATTGATGATTGCCTGGAGACAGATTTCAGATGATTAATATCTCAACATTGCAACTAGCTGAAGACTTATTTATGGGATGGTTAAGACAATTAGTTAAGTGTCCTGTTCTCTTGAAGTAGGGAATTATGTACCCACTGTACTATCTATTGCCATTTTTAAGATTAGCTTATTCGGAAAAAGAAGGAAATTCTTGCAATTAGGAAATGAAGAAAAATATATAATATTATACTATTGATTTATATATATATATACATCCTGATACACTTCTTGCGTCCATGCTGAGATACCGACTTACGGCGTCCATCGCTTCCAATGGTTTTATTACTAAGGTTTCCATGAATATTGTCTTCAATATAGTATGCAATATTCCCGCTCAACTTATATTTGCAAAAAGTTATAAATTGCGGATATTCACACTCCATTCATTTCGGTATACTTCTTGCGTCATTTACATTTTCACGTCCACTTGTATATTTTTTGTATATTTCAATCCACACTAGCATACTTCTCACGTCTGTAGTACTTGAGATAATTTGTGCGTCCTCTAATATACTCTTCTTTAAGAAAATCTAATTTAGCACACATCTTGCATCCTTTTAAATTCGCATTTTAAAGCCAAACATTATGTGTTTATTTTTAAATGTTATGGTTCACACTGGTATATCTATAATTACGTCTTTATTATTTTGAGGAATCATATGCATCCTCTAGTATTCGATGAGTAATACCAAATATACCAAATAAGGAAAAAAAATGCATGTAAAAGCTAATTTTGTCAATACACTACAAGAGGACAGTGTCCTGAACTACATAATAAAAGCACTGATGGATGGAGGTGGAGCAAAGGTTTTTTAGGCGCACGCAAGGACCTCACAAAAAAGGCGCCCGGCGGCGCCCATAAGCTTTCGGACTTTCACGGGGGCTGCGAAAACCATGCCGGTCGGCCAGGTGCTTCTTCAAACTATGTTTGAACTACCCCAGGTTGTACTTTTAGGGAAAAACTTCGGCAGGAAGTCGATTCCATAGTTTATCGACCCTATATATAAAATATCTAGAGGATCGGTGGGTTCTAATTTTGGGGTTTTCGGCAGTGAATGGGTGCATTACCTGCCTGTTCCGCGTTTTGCGGTGGTAGTAAGGGGGCGGAGAGACAGCGTTATGCAGCTCTGAAGAGCACTCTCTATGGTAAAGACGATAGAATGCAACGAGAGACCCTACATCGCTTTGAAGTCTTCGGTCTCTAAATTTTGGGATACCTTGGGATCGTCGACGAGACGCAACGACAGCGTCCAGGGAGCCAAGTAGATAATTAGCAGAGCCGTCCCACAAATGCGAACAGTACTCCACGCAAGACCTTATCGGCGCCTTGTAGAGGAGCAGTTTATGGTCAAGCGTGAAATACTGACGCACCCTGTTGAGGACTACCAGCTTTTTTGGGGCAAGCTGGGCTTCATCCTCGATATGACGTCCAAAATGTTGGTCCCAAGAATCCCAATGTGGTTGTCAATACGCAGAGTTGTACCGTTGAAGGTCGGAGCTACACTGAAAGGTGTCCTCTTCGCACTAAATATGCAAGCCTGTGTCTTGCTCGCGTTAAACTCAATGAAGTTCTGGAGACCCCATCCGAAAACTTTTTCCAGGGTCTCTTCGAGTTTAACAGCGAGGCACCGCGTATTCTCCTTCACGTCATCCCGACTTGCGGTCGTGCTGTCATCTGCGTAGCAATCAATGTCGCCAAAATAGGCAGATCATTAATTTGCAGAAGGAAAAGGGTTGGGGACAGCACAGAGCCTTGCGGTACGCTGGCGTTCACTGACATGGCTTTGGCGCAACAACCGTCAAGCAAGACTTTTATGTTGCGGCCATGCAAAAAGTCGGCGATCCGGTCACATAGGTCGGGTGGAAGGCCATAGGAGGGCAGCTTGGAAAGTAGTGCCTTGTGCCAGACCTGGTTAAATACTTTCGTGATATCCAGACCGATAGCCATAAGAGTACCTTAGTCATGAATTTGGAGCGCATCGCCCATCTCATGTGAGACTAAGCCCCGATTGCACGAAGAGACGGCTGAGTTTGATTTTTTGTCCTTTCGTGCACTCGGCCCTTAGACTACGAGATCCCCAGCAGATCGATTCGGACGAAAGCCGTATTGGTGATCGCCGAGGAGTTCATTATTCTCTAGATACTTCATCAACTGAGAGTTAATGATGCGCTCCATCACTTTGCAAAGAAGAAAAGTAATGGCTATTGGTCGGTAGTTGGCCGGGTCTGATCGATCACTTTTTTTAGGCACGGGCTGAACGTTGGCTGATGGGTGGGAGGGAAATGTTTTTTTTTGTATTGTCTATTTTTCTCCCTCTATAACTCTTTAAGTATTGATTCCAGCGAAAAAGTGTGTAGAAAAAGGTAATATATACTTTTTTTGCTAGTATCAAAGAGGATTTCTTGGGATAGGCCGTAGTTTTCGAATGATTCACGAAAAACTGAACAGAGATACCTTTACACCCCCCAACCCCCCAATACTTTTAGTATTGTTGCACATATGCCAAAATGACCTTTTACACGGACTTTTTTGCCAATTTTTCTTTCGTACGACAAACTATAGGTGCACAAGCATTCTTCGACTCGTCATTTATTTTAGACGGTTCTTTTTTTCGCAGCCTCCGTGAAAGTTAGAAAGCCCATGGGCCTCGCCGAGCACCTCCTTGGTGAAAGTTTGACGTGCACCACATGCTGCGCTTTTCAATTAAATAAACACCATATTACCATGCCAGAAGCTTCTCAAAATGTAGCATAAAATGCATGTTGATTGATTGATTGATTGAAAATTCTTTATTACGCCACAAAAAAATAAAACAATTTACAAAAGAAAGTATAGTGCAAAAACAACATAAGTGGGGCGCAAAGGCGGGCTTATCCCTCGAAGTTTATTCTATTCCTATTAAGTCTATTCCTCAAGTTTCGTTTGATCGTGTTAGTATAGGTGGGTAGAAATGGCACGATAAATATAGATCATAATCCGACATGCATTTACTTTCGCTTCCATTCATTTATAGGGCACTGCTGCGTCCGCTAAGTTCACCAGCATGCCACCAGCAGAATGAAAAAATAACACGAGACGCACCCAACAGCAACGTCGCCTCGTTCGTCAATCCCTCCGACTAAATGATGCCCTATGTGGCAACGTTGCAGAATATTTAACGGCGGACGCAATTTTATCGATGGAAGCAGGATTATCGGCGAAATGTACAAAAATATACACCCAAAAAATATACAGCGATGCAGCGCCTCTAGTGGCCAATCGGTGAACTAGAATATGCTCGTCCAGGCACTCCGGAGGAGAAATTGCGTCCAAACGAAATTTTTACTATAGGCACTACATGCCTATAGCTATTGAATAGTGTTGATTTTGGGTGCAAATAATCTTGCGTCCGTATACCGGACGCCATAAGTCGGTGGACGCAATATTACTATGGGATTTTTTGGGGGTGGACGCAAGAAGTATAGCAGGTTGTAAATATATATATATATATATATATATATATATATATGTATATATATATTTATGACCACATTATCCGACGATTCAGATAATTATTTTTCAGTTACCCGATTCTTACTTCTTCACCTAACCATGTAAGTGAACATGGTCAGCTGACAGCGCCTGGCTTCTCATATCACGATTTAATCTATTTATCCTACAAGGTCCGTCCTCCTAAGATCAGGCGAAAGGTTCTCATGCAGCGTAATTTCAAGGATATTAATCTGGAGCGCCTAAGGGAAGACGCGCGTGGCTTGGATTGGTCTGCTGAACTAAGTTCCTCTTCTACAGATGTTATGGTTGAGGATTTCACCTCCAAACTTACGGCTCTATTTGATATTCACGCACCTCTTCGACCCACACGTGTGAAACATTTACCAGCTCCATGGCTAACAGAGGACATTCGGAGAATGATGGTGAAGAGGGATAGAGCCAAGATTAAACTTAAACATAATCCTTCCGATGCAAATCGCACCAAGTACAGGCTGCTTAGGAATCGGTGTAACAGGATGTGTAGGGATGCCCAAAGATGCCACATTCATAATACTCTCGAAAATAGCTCTCCCGTCAATGCTTGGAAATTTCTTAAAACTCTTGGAGTTGGTAAAAAGTCTTCTACTGTCAGTAACAACATCGACATCAACGCCCTTAACAGGCATTTCTCCTCTCCTCTCACCACCATTGATCAAGTGGTAAAATGTCAAACTCTTCTTCAGCTTTCAGCTTTACCAACTCCGGAGCATGCTTCATTTACATTTCGCCAAGTCACTGACCGTGAAGTTAAGCTGATCCTGAATTAAATTTCAACAAAAGCTGTAGGTGCCGACTGCATTAGCCTCGACATGCTCTCACCACTGCTGGCCGAACTGCTACCTATAATTACATATATTCTAAATCATTCCCTATCCAGTGGATCTTTTCCGAGTACCTGGAAAAGGGCTTACATCAGTCCTGTCCCAAAAATTTCAAATCCTTCTTCTTTCAGTCAATATCGCCCTATTTCTATTTTACCTGTATTGTCGAAAATTCTGGAGCGCATTGTTCACCAGCAGTTGGCCAGTTTCCTTGCCGACAATCACTTGCTGAACCCAATGCAGTCAGGTTTCCGACCTTGCCACAGCACCGTTACTGCTCTCGTCAAAGTAACTGAAGATGTCCGAACAAATATGGAAAACAAGAATCTTACAGTCTTAACTTTGTTGGACTTCAGCAACGCATTCAATACAGTTGACTTTGACATCATGCTTGGTATTCTACGAACGCTTAACTTATCTCCGGCAGTGCTTGACTGGTTCGCGTCTTATCTCTGTGGTCGACATCAGTGTATCAGAATTGACAATGTGTGTTCTGACTGGGCTGATTTAACTGCTGGTGTTCCACAGGGTGGCGTGTTATCTCCTCTGTTATTCTCTATATTTATTAATCTAATTACAAATATGTTAACTTCTCTTTACCACCTTTATGCCGATGACTTACAGCTGTACTTGCATTGCTCCTTTGATAATTTGGCACATACCGTATCAGAAATGAATGTGAATTTGGATCATATCCTAAATTGGACAAAATCATTTGGTCTGACGGTAAATCCTATGAAATCACAAGTCATAATAGTCGGCAGCCCTAGACTTGTATCGAAGATTGATCACAATACATTACCAGCGGTAATCTACAATGAATTAGTTATACCGTACTCTAAAACAGTAAAAAATCTAGGCATTTTAATTGATGACACCCTGTCATGGGCGCCCCAGGTAAATGAGATCAGCAGGAAAATCTTTGCTGCCGCCCACTCTTTAAAACGCTTACAGAGTTTCCTTCCAATCCGTACCAAAATCACGTTGACACAAACTCTCCTAATTCCAATTTTAGATTATGCAGATGTGTGCTTTTTGGATTTAACTGAAGTTCTCCTTGATAAATTGGAACGTTTACAGAATCTCTGCATTCGCTACATATATGGTCTGCGTAAATACGACCATGTATCGCAGTACCGTCGTCTGCTTAAAT
This sequence comes from Incurvaria masculella, assembly GCA_946894095.1. Classification (NCBI taxonomy): domain Eukaryota; kingdom Metazoa; phylum Arthropoda; class Insecta; order Lepidoptera; family Incurvariidae; genus Incurvaria; species Incurvaria masculella. The sequence goes on from OX335641.1 coordinate 1,229,041, forward strand.
GGCTACCCATTCGTTATCGAAGGAACTGTCACATACTCACTCTTCTTTTTGGGGTCTTAAATAACCCTCACTCTCCTGAGTACCTTCGTTCCCGATTCTTGCACCTATCTTCACACGGTCTCCCTCTACGTTCTAGCGACGACAGTATCCTTGCGATTCCCCGCCATACAACTTGCTTCTTTTCCAACTCCTTCACTGTACATGCAGTACGTCTGTGGAACTCGTTGCCTTCCTCCGTCCGCTCTTGTCAAACTATCGGCTCTTTCAAGTCGAGAATCAAGGAGTTTTATTTCAATGAAATCTGAATATACTATTTTTATCGCTGTGCATCTTTCTTTTTATTATCATCAAAGAAATAGGTATATATTTTTGTTTTGTTTTAATTTGTTCCTAAATTGTGGATATACAATATATATTTTAGTATATTGTAGTATATATATTAGTTTATTTTATTCAAAGTATGCTTGTATTGTTATGTAAATTATGGTTTATGTATGTTTATACTGTATGTATATATTTTTATTTTATTTGCTTTATTCTTTTCCTTTCAAATTGCTATTGTGTACCTACCTACAGATATTTTAGATTGTCTCTCCTCATCACCCCAAAGGTTGACTGGAAGAAATCACTCCTAGTGATAAGTCCGCCTTTGTGCAATTTTGTTGTTGTTTCGAATTGCTTTTGTAATTGTACTTGTTTTCTATTGCACAATAAAGAATTTATTCATTCATTCATTTAAGAAAGAGAGAAGAGCTGGAAGAACAGGACAGCTTTTGGAAACTAGGATATCCCAAGCAAAGAATATATCATTCGGGGTCTACTGTGGAGACAAGTCGACCATACGGTGTAGACTAAAATCTGTAATCAGTATGCAGCAATCGAGTAACCCAGAAAGCCCAAAAAGGTAAATTCTGTGACAAATGTTGAATATTGATAAATTATCGAGCAGGGATTATGACATCTGATACGCTCAATTCAGGGGGAGGACTCAATGGAGGAGATGTCATTATCGATCGACCCATGGATTTGGAGAGAATCCACAGTGATCCAAAGCATGTTGCTGCATAAAATTATCCTGATTATTTCCAAAGTTTGAACTTTACAAATTTGTAAATAATCAGGAAGTTATTAGAGCAATATAGAGGCTTGATGGACCTGGTGGAGATATCTCACCTCAGATAGTACGGTGAGACTTGGAAGTACTTCTCCACACAGTTGTAGCCGAGGAGAAGAAAAAGATGCTTTAGCACCACTTCCTGGTTCTTGGCAGTAAGCTTTTCTTCGGTAGGATGTGCCTGGTCAGAGCTGTAAAAAAAACCATTATGGATGTTTTTTTAATTATCGTTGCTCATGGGGGAAATGGGCTTCTGCAATAGATCTATTCTGGTCCAGTTTATCGCAATGCAGAAGGTTTCTATGAACACTGCATAGATTCAGAATATTGTTATGATATTGATGAATACTAAATACAATTCTGATGCATCCAGCAAGGCTTTCACAAAAGCAGTTCAATAATAAAAGTAATGGGAATCCTCTTTGGTTGATTTTTTATTTTAAATTTTGTCCGTTTCGTTGCAGGCAGACATGTCATGAAAGTACAGTCTTCAACTGAAAAGTAAATTTTAACCACTGCTGTAAGCCATGCTAAATACTTGTGTCTTGAAATTCCTTACCGACTCAAAAACTGCATGAGTAGAAACACAAGCAAGTTGGTGGTCTCCCTGTCTGCCTCCTCCAAGTCAACCGCTTTGGGCAAGTTGCTTGGATCGTCCGTTGACCGGCCCGACAGTGTGTGGAATTGTGTCTCTGTGAATAATGGCACATTTGTCAGCAAATGGTGACTAATATCACTGGATGAAAAACACAGACAAACTTTAATTGCCGCTTCGATCATCTTTCATTCTATGAGATTCTACCAATCCGAACGGGCTTACACCTTCTAGTAGGGATTTTTTACATGGATTCTGAACCATCAAACAACTCACATTCGTGAAGAAATGCACTTATCCAACTAAGAAAGAGAAATAAAGTAGTTTATGCATAAGACAGGATGGTATCAACCTAGAATGAAATGCGAGGCTCCGTGCCCTGAGCTACAAGTTGGTGTTTAGGCTTAGTAGCAAAACCAAATTTGTCACGAGTGACATTTAATTTAACTCGTCGGTCTCTGGTTGCTGGTTGGCTTTCCCCGATGATCAGTCTACCCGTTCAAGCCTGTAATGCCTGCGAATGTCTGTATGATGGAGAGACAAACAGACAGCATGTAAATGACGCCGCGTTTGGCAAAGGTCCCTTACACGGATTCTCTCTTCTCTTGTAGATTTTACAGCTGATTGTGTGGAAGCATTGACATTTTGCGTATTACTGTGCATGCTCTTTCATGGATGTAGACCTGTTCGCCTTCTCTAACATAGAGATGTGCGGTAAAGATTGGATGATTCAGCATTGCACGTTACCACAGAATATATATATATATGATTACATCCAGTAGCTCAACTCCATACAAAGTTTCGATTTTGTGCACCTGTACAGGTACATTTCGTTTGTATGGGCTATAAGCTAGTTTTTCGGTGCTGAACTGTCGCAAATGGTCCTTTGAGGTAATAAAAAAAAACAGAATCAGCAGTGCTCTGTCAATATTGAAGTGATAAACCTGACACTCGATGATGGAAGGTATTTATCTCGAAAATCGCCTGAGTTGAGCTACTGCCGTGGCCCCAATCGCACAGCTACATATCTACTGTGACGTTACCCTGGCGACTCTGCTGCGAGGTCTGCGTGTCGCTGCGCGCGTGCCGGTGCAGCGATGCGCCGGCTATGGAGGCGGGCACGCCGGCCACGCCGCCGCCCGTCACCCCCCCTCCGGACAGCAGCTGGCCTAGCCCGAACCGAGATGTCTTCCGCTTGAGGATTGGCGCAGAGTACTGCCGCGAATAGACCTTCTCTCGTTCTGTTAAGCAAGTTAGAAAGTTTTAGCTGGGCATTGTCTTGGTCTACCAGCAGTACCACATGCTGCGATTGAATATCGGTCACCTTCAACTTCGGTCAACCTTGGAACAACATAGAGAAAGGTGCAACCTCATAGAAACATACAAGATTATCAATGATTATTACGACTGTCCAGAACTGCAGAACCTCTTCACAAATAGTCATCTCCGAGGTCATAGCCTACAGCTCAATGCCACTGTCAGCTCAACAAACCCGAGACAACACTTCCTGTCGAATAGAGCAGTGGAAATGTGGAACAAGCTGTCAGAAGATGTCGTTGAAGCACCCACCACTAATTCTTTTAAAAACAGGCTTTACAAACACCAAAAAACACTAAACTAAAGTAACAGTAATAACAAAGCACCAGTAAACCCAGACATGAACACATCAGCTTAGGCTGCTCGTTCATCAAATAAATAAATACAGGCAAAACAATTGTTGGTAAAACTTGTTGTTGTTCATGATACCTATGTAGCGTGGAAGTCTCGATGTGTTGCCTCTATACTGACCTTGTCTGGTGTCCTGATGTGGCAGCATCGTAGCCGGCGCGGAAATGGTCCGCTTGTAAGGCCACTTGGTACCAAAAGAGGCGCTCAGCGTGTTGACGGTGGGGCCCTCACGGGACGAGTGCGAGAGCGCCTCGTGCGCGCGGCGCACCTTGTGGATGAAGAGCTCCGAGCTCACCTCAGTGCTCACCAGCTCTACAAGGATACCAGACAGATAAGGAAATAGTTAAAATTGGATCGTTTTAAGAACAGCGCAACATATGGCGTACGTTCAACAAGGCGCCTGACAACGGCAATAGGCTTTCAATCTTTTACAGGGGCTGCAAAAACAATGCCGGCCAGCCAGGTGCTACTTCAGACCTTGTTTGAAGGAGCCCAGGTTGGACTTTGGGCGAAATACCTCATTAGTAAGGCGACTCTTAATTTACATGATCGGTTGGTGTCGTTAAATGTCAAAAGCTTGTTCCCTGCCTTACTTACTTACTTGCCTTATATACTTATCTTAACCGTCCCACATATGCATACAATATTCCACGCGAGACCATATCTGCGCCTTGCAGAGCTAGGAGTATAAGGAAGGTCCTGGCATGGCATCTTGTTCCCATGTGGCATGTTAGTCTAATATCGGACGGTCAGTTCGGTATTAGCCATCTATGTCCAGTTACATAAAAAAAAACAGTTTTTGGGTCAATGTGTAATACTGATGTAAACTGTTGAAGACTCTGGGCATTTTTGAGGCAGGTTTACACTGAGAAGATGAATTTGCTGACATACGTAGATAGAAGCGCATGGGAAGCATAACATGAAGAAAGAGAACAAAGACCCAAAAGAACAAAGAAACAAAATTAAATAAAGAACTTACCATAAAACTCCGACACCAATGGCGGATGTTAAAAATCTACAAAAGAAAATCAAAAAAATTAAAACATTATTTCAAAAAGCATGCATACCACAGTTACATCACATTGAAAAGTAAAGGAAAGTCTCTCCCACCTCGTAAATTAGAAAAGTCAATGCTCTTTTTGGAGTTGATCTGCGCCTCCAAGAAGAGAGCCTCGAAGCGGTTCAGAAAGAACTCCCAGGTGAAGATCTTGCGGTCGCTGAGTGAGTTGTGCAGCTGGTACAGCGACTGCAGTACCATCGGCCGATCCACTATCACCAGGTCGAACTGGCTCTCCAGGCAGTAAATCAGGGACTGCAAGTAATAAGAAGAGGGCCTCGAACCAGTTCAGGAAGAACTCCCAGGTGAATATACTACCGCTTCTCAGCGAGTTGTGCAGCTGATACAGCATCCACCATCACCAGAGCCTGTAGTCTAACTTGTCACCTAATCTGGCCTCAACTAAACTGATCAACTAGCGTTTTAAAATATGTGGAGAAATTAAGAGCGCGCGCAGAAGGCGCTGACTTCCGACTTCGCGTTTTCATACAAATCAGTAGTGAAAGTTTGCTTTTGACAGCTTCAAGAAAAAACCACAGAATAATTTGTAAAATTTGTATTGTTTGACGTTTTTGCATAACTTTGAAGCTCCGTATATGCTAATTTAAATGAGAACCCTTGGTCGAACTGGCTCTTCAGTAGTAATCAAGAACTGCAAGTGACAAGAGAGCCTCGAAGCACTTCAGAAAGAACCGGCTTAGTACCAACGCATTGAATGAACAATGGTCTAAGAAGCAATGAAAATTGTCCGTGTTTTCCATCCAGTTCAATTTATGGTGTTAGGCCAATATCTGACTATCAGTTTGGTATTAGCCATCCATGTCCAGTAACGTAAAAAAAATATATGACAAAATCAACCACTGCACTGTTACCGAAATTTTTCGTTCTTTCATCACCGCTAACTCCTCACCTTGATAGCATTATCGTGTATGGTGCCGACATAAAGAGTGGCCCTTTGCGCGACGTATACATTGATGTCGTCCATGCTCGATATGAGGTAGCAGAAGGCAGTGGCAAGGGCCGTTTGCAGCGGAAGGTTGTTCTTGAGCGGTGTAGAGTCCATGAACCTGTAAGAAGACAATCTTATGAGAACTGATACATAATAAAAAAAATAATGTTGTAATCATTGCTCAATGAAACTGAAAGTATGGTGAAATAATATTTTTCACAAATGACAACTCAACCAGTTCAATTTTGATGAGATGTCAGCAAACCATACTTAAAAATGTTTTTCAAGAATTAAAGCAGCTGGACATGCTACAGCTGCGTGGGTAGTGGAGGAGACACCCACTGCATGATGACAATGACTCGCTCTATAGCCACGAAGCGCACCTCCGAAGCGGGGAGGTGGAATTCATCGCTGATGGCCAGGAAGGCATAGGTCACGTAGTGCAGCTAGCATCATCAATTATAAGAGGATCGTCGTACCTCACTCTGCAGTCTGACATCCATCATATGATGACAGTGACTCGCTCCACAGCTGTGAAATCCATAACAGAGGCGAGGTGGTGAAATTCGTAGCAGAAAAGCTGCCAGATGACGTCGGCGCCATTGTCATGGGTCACGCAGCGCAGCTATCACTTTGTTGACAAGGGGATAGTTATACCCCACTCCCTAGACAAACACCCACCGTGTGATGACGGTGACTCGCTCCACAGCCGCGAAGCGCACCTCCGAGGCGGGGTGGTGGAATTCGTCGCGGATGAGCCGCCAGAAAACGTCAGCGCCGCCGGTGAGCGTCACGCAGTGCAGCAGGACCGGCACTGCCACGGCGCAGATGTGAGAGTGTTTCGCGTCGCACACGTTCCACAAGCTATGGACAAAAGGAATATTCAACTTAAATTAACAGACTTTTCAGTCAGTGATTTCAGCATTTCACAATATGTGAGTCAAATTAACGGTCCATGGATTTGATAGAAGATAAAAGTTATCCAAGAGTTTTTTCAGTATTGGGAAGAATCTTGATGAAGTATTGTTAAAAACTCCCATCTCAAATCCTTTGTCAGGAACGCTTTGCTGTCTGGGAAAAGTTTAAAGCGAAATTGTCCTCTGACATCTTCAGTACGCCTGCTTCCCTATGCGTGCTTACTTCTTGATGAGCAGGTTCTCCTGACACCAGATGAAGAAGCCGCGGTGGTCCGTGGCGGCGGCGGTGAATGCGTCCGCGTGCAGCACCAGCGCATGCAAACACTGCAGCATGTGGTACAGCGTGTCCGGCGAGGAGATGTGCTGCAACTCCTGGAGGCACGAAGGTATAGCATTTGGCACCATATATCTTGTGTAATACCTTTCATTCAAAAGTTATGAGAAATAAATCTAGTTTCAAATTTTATTTTCAAAGAATAGATTTTGAGTAGTAAAATTTTGCAGCTGCGACCAAAAATGAGGAAGTTATGATTGAAGTACGAATGCATGGGGCCGTTGTGACTTGGGGTACCAAGGCTCTGCCAGACGGAACACCCTATTCCTTCCATAGTGTTCTGTGATGGGCTTGTATCCTGATGTCCCTTCCTAATCAGTTCATAAGCGATCCATGTCAAGTATTATTAAAAAAAGTTCCCACGGGAACATCATTTAGCTAGATGTGTAGCTACGCAGATGGGATCTCAGAACGCATTAAAGTCCGACAAAATCAGTCAGTTTTTTCCCCACACCTCAGATAATTTAGCATGATGGGAAGTAGCCCATAATTTCGTAGAATAATAAACCTGTACTTCCATACAAACCCAACCAAAGTAGGATAAGTGTTTCTCTAGTTTTAAGCAAACGGACAGGACCAGGCGTTGGATTTTTTAAGAGCTAAATGATAGAAGAGATGCAACGTACCTGCAACAGCTGGTGTATGTACTGCAACTCCTGCGGCAGTTCCTCCACACAGAAGTGGAATCTGCCAACAGATGTCTGCCAGAAGTTGTCATCGTCGGCGAGGTCTCCGCCCGCCTCCTGCTCTCCCAACAGGTTTGGCGTCTGCACCTGAGCCACGCATCAGTCAGGAGCATGTTGACAATGATCTTAACTATCAATGGTATCATCTATTTCAATATCACACAGAGCAGGAAAGAAATATATAAATCGAGAGCAGTACTCAGCGGGAGACCATCTGGTGGATTTGCCACAAGATGTATTTTTGCCAGTGTATTGCAGACTTTGCCACCTGATTAGTTATTTTGATGATTAGTTATGTCAATTGTGTGAAATTATGGATTTGATCAAATTTAAAAGCCCGATTTTTACTGTAAGTAATTTTGGATAGGCATACATATATAAATGTATTTTATGTTACATTAAAACAGAATACAAGTAAAATGGTCAGCAGCTAAGCAAGCGTTAGCTGAGCATTCACATACAGAGTGTGATATAGAAAGGGAGACAGAGACATTGGGAGAGAGTACGCACTGCTAGCCTACCGACCACAAAGCGCACAAGCACAACATGGAAGCACCAGAACAGAATGGAGGGCGCCTGCAGCACTGAGTGTTTGGTTTACATGTTTTTTTAATTTGAAAGTTTAAGCAATACTTACTTCGACCGTAGCAGTAGCAACATCACTGTCGGTTAGGGTTGTAGCCTGAGCGGTTTGCAGAGTGGGGTGGTCCGACGGTGGCAGCGTCACCGCCATGTCGAGTTGTTCCGTTATCGTCTCCACTGTTGCTGTCATTATCTGCAAGGACAAGATGCAATTGAAATGTTGAGGAATCTCATATTCAAATTGACGTGACCCCATAAGACAAAAGTTTACAATGGACTTTGAATTAAAAAATAACTTAGAATTATTATTACTATCATTATATGTTATGTACACTAGCAGCTTCAAGCTGATGCATGTCCTTACTGAGTAAAGTGCACTCATAATGGTATAATGTTTTTTTTATGTTTACTTTTTATTTTTTGTTTCTCGTTTTTGATATTTCACCAATTTGTTTTTATAACTGTTCAATGACTTAGGATTTATTACGTCTTCCTTGAATGTTCTCAACACCTTTAGAAGTTATTTTAATTAGAAGTGCGTTATACAAGAAAATATATTTTGTTGTTAATCTTCAAACTCTTTTCCACCATACGACCACTCCCTTACCCCACACAGAGTTGACAAAATACAAGAAATTACTACCTACATATTACTTATAAATAGCGGATTCAGCTCATTTATTTACCTTAACATTAACGTTAGTATAAACTCATATGTACGGCCTTGCGGAGAAGCGAGCCATCCCACATAGAGTTGACAACATACACGACAGGATTACCAGTATCATCAGTATCACATGCGGCATGTGAACGAGCACGCTCCCCACCAAGTCCTTGTCGGTAGAAACACTGAGCAATGCAAACAATGTGCGTGATGTTGATGAGCGCCTCGCCCGAGCTGGCTGGAGTGCCGCTGCTCTCGCTGTGCTCCTCATCTGTCATGGCCTTGCGAAGATGCGAGCCATCCCACATAGAGTTGACAACATACAAGAGACGATTACTGGTATACATACATGCCGCGTGTGTACGAGTACGCTCCCCACCAGGTCCTTGTCGGTAGAGACGCTCAGTGTATGCGTGATGTTGATGAGCGTATCGCCCGAGCTGGCTGGAGTGCCGCTGCTATTGCTGCGCTCCTCATCGGTCACGGCCTTGCGGGGATGCGAGCCATCCCACATAGAGTTGAAAACATACAAGAGACGATTACCGGTATACATACATGCGGCATGTGACCGAGCACGCCCTCCACCAAGTTCTTATCGGTGGAGGGGCCCAGTGTGTGCACGATGATAATGAGCGAATTGCCCGAGCTGGCTGGAGTACCGCTGCCTTTGCTGCGCTCCTCATCAGTTACGGCCTTGCGGAGATGTGACCGGATGGACATAGAGTTGACAACATACAAGAGACGATTACCGGTATACATACATGCGGCATGTGAACGAGCACGCCCCCCACCGAGTTCTTGTCGGCGGAGGCGCTCAGTGTGTGCGCGATGTTGATGAGCGCGTCGCCGGAGCTGGCTGGAGTACCGCTGCTCTTGCTGCGCTCCTCCTCAGTCACGCCCTTGCGGAGTTGCGAGCCCTCCCACCAGGGCTCTTCGGGAGGCTGAAATGCATGATGGTTTGACGTATAATGTGTTCAAAATCGGTTATCGGGTCGCTTAAATCTACGTAATTGAAATTCCGTTCCACAAATCCATAGATGGACGAATTCTAATTCGATCGGAATCATTTACCATCTAAGATGACCTTGGTCGACATATACTAAAACCTGTACAATTTTTAGTCCATTCTGTAAATTTTTACATAAAAAAAATATACCTTTTAACATATTAAAATCGCTGAGTGACAAAACTTGATAACTTGTGGAGATAATATCTGCAACTCCAACAGATATGTTGAAAAGGCAGTTTACAGATACATGCCATTCCGTTGCTTCCCCTTATTGTGGAAAGCAGATTTGATCATTACTTAATGCTATACCGTATAATTGCAGCATAATTCCTTAGTTTCCTCTACAGTACAGACCCACAGTACCTGGCTGTAAATAATGCACATCGGGCGTTGGAAAGAGATAGTAGGCTAGTTTCGGCTTAGTAGAGTGTTGTCGCTGTCACATGCTATCACTCAGTACCTGTGTACTACATGCGAGAGAGATGAAGCTTGACAAAACCAAAACTAGCGAATTGTCTCTTTCCAACGTCCCGTGTGCATTATTTTCCGCTAGGTACTGTACATTTATTGATAAATAATTTACGATTACAGGCAGTAATTACATACCTGTCCCTTGCGATACTTCATCAAGCTGGTCATCTTACATTCTTCTAGGCACACACTTCAACATTGGCTATGGCATTCTCTTTACATGTACAAACCACCTCAACTTACTCTTCTCAATTTCCGATCGCTGATCATATTTCAATTTACAATGCTCTTGCTCAACTTGAGCAACTTGCCTGGTAAACTTACTGAGTCAAGTTTGCATAAGTAAAGTTTAAATACACATATGACAGTATGCAAGTGAGAAATCCTCACGTCAGGCGGATGCTTGGGTTTCTCCGGTGCGACGGTCTTCACAAGCCGGATGGCGAGCTGGTGCCACAACGCGGCTGCCTCGCAGTGCGCGCACTGACCCGTCGTTGTCTTGCACGTGTCGGTGCCTGCAAGCGCTTGCAATGTTATGATATGTAATCTGTTTTACCTCCAATCAACTGCCCAAACAGGGAAGAGTCGCAACGAATTTTATTGATGTAATCTTCCTCACACTAGTGACACCTCAGAAGCAGACTGAAATTTAGTCTGAAACTTTTAGGTTAACTTACCTTGAAGTAAGGTTAAGTTAACCAAACCTAACGTTCCTATTGTCATGATATTAGCCTAATACTCCGCATCCCTGAAAAAATTGAGTGACCCGAGCTAGCTCAACCTAACCTAACTTAACCTATAAATTCGTTGTGACAGATTACAACTTTCAATTTCGTTGTGACAAATTACAACTTTATAGCAAAATACAAGCATGAAAATATCTGCAGTTACCTTTCTTTCATATTCATGTAAACATAATAAAAATCATATATTCACGATATTGATTGAAATCAGGATGTTTTGAAAAAGATATTGATTGAAATATCTGGAAAGCAATAGTGTAGTCATCGATGACGGAAACAAGGAACATCGGAACACTGATTCAGGCCACAAATCCGTATGACAAAGAGACCTCAAAGTGACGTTCATTTATCATGCAAGCATTTGTATATTGATATACAAATGCTTGGACTCTCAGTAAATGTTATGTTATCCATCTCTTTTTTGGTTACATACATACCACACTAAGCAAGTAGAACGGGCGGTACCTTGTCGGTTTGCCTTAAGCATTAGCCGGAGAAGCTTAGTGGCCTCGCTGCTGACATTGAGGCTGGCAAGCCTTCGGTGCTGCAACTCCATCTGTCACGATCCAGAGACAGTTCTCTCTAATTATCTACTGTTGGCTTTGCACACTTCGATATATCAATAAAGAAAACATACATGATAACGGAAAATTAGTTGGTTAACTTCTTATTTGTTCATATGTTTGACTTGCTTGCAGAGACCCATACTCGTAATTAAACTCCATATGTCCACACTGAGTTGACTACTTTGAAAATAAGAACCTTGTGTACAACCGTTCTGAAGCCGCAAGGACATATGGAGTCCACTTATGATTACACTCCATATGTCCACACTGAGTTGACTACTTTGAAAATAAGAACCTTGTGTACAACCGTTCTGAAGCCGCAAGGACATATGGAGTCCACTTATGATTTGATAAATTTATCTTGCAACTGTGCAACGTTATATAATTTAATCCTCAATTTAAGCGAATTCTGCCTGCTATATTATACTGCACGAACACAGCTAACGGAAAAATACGTTTTGCCATTCCTTTACATGCCACTGGCCTAGTGAAGTACAAATACCGTCATCGCCGTCAGCTTGTTCGTGCTAATCTCAGAGGGTAAATACAAATATTTAAATTCAGACAATTACGAGTGATTACGTTGCTGTATCTCTAAAGAATCTCCAGGGATCGCAGAGAGGTCACTCTACTCTGAGCGGACTACGACAGTGCGAAGCTGTGGAGGCCTACACCGTTAGCCTCGCTTGGCCGTGACGCTCTAGTGTCGCCCTACCTGTTCTCAACAGCGGTTCTCCACCGCTTCTTGAGAATTATCACTGCATTCGGGGAGAGCTCGGAGGCACCGGAAATCGCCTAAGGGACCTGCACTGCTAGTTTCGACTTAACGGGTTCAGCGTGAATCCAACCAACGCTTCGGCGATAGATGCGCCTGCACCGCCACTTCCGGAGACTGACCTGCTCACCGTTCCCGGCGGACAGCCTGCGCTGGATACAACCTTTTCCATGAAGTTACTTTCTAATACATTTTACTCGGATCCGGTTAGCGCAGGCGGACTAAGCCAGTCATAGGACAGGAGAAGCCACATTTAAAACTTACGAACTTACACCCTGTTAATAAATATTCTGTTTCTAATAAAACAATCACTATCCTGCCTTTTTATTTCTGCCTACACATAAATTCGCATCGGCACGACTGAACGAAAATGGAAGTTAATCCATCTGAAATGACTTTGGCCAGAAACAATGTATGCACCTGTTTGAGCAAGACGTCCAGCATGAGAATGCAACAAGTGAGGCTGTCTTCGACGTCTGTGTGCTTCGGCGGGTTGCCCTCGGTCTCCGGGGTGGACGTGCCGTCGTCCGAGACGCCTGTAATGATCAAAATCATACAACTGGTCATTTCATTGATTAATTATTTACTTGAATTATGTTCTTATTTACTAGCTGCTTTATCAAGCTCTGCTCGGGAATATAGCAAAATGATTTTTTAAGGCATTAAAAGTAGGCCTTGATCACACTCTGACCCATAAACTAGCCTATTCTGTTGATCTTTTGCTCTATCTCCGAGTGAAAGAAGGACAAACTATAAAACAAATCCAACCTATATTCCGAAGCTACTGCCGCAGAGAATCACCATGGTAACTCGATAGGTGAACAGGCAAGTGAGTGATTAAATCTGATATTTAGTTTCGTTTAGCAGCATAAGGCTTTGAGAACCCGCCGTTGCTCAAATTTGTTTCTTTGCTGCATCGCCAGGGTTATAGAACTGTCTGCTGGAATGTGTCATTCCTCACTACGTCAACCTGGCAGTATAGTATTTAAAGATAGTTTAAACTACCTTGATAGCTCTTTTAAACCGACTTAAAAAAAGGAGGAGGTTCTGAATTCGTCGGAATCTTTTTTTTTCTCTTTTTTTTATAGGCTGGCATGGTGGCTCTCTTAGTGTGGTTTCACAAGGTGGATTTGGCTGTTCTAAGCACCTATGGTCCTTCGTCCCACACACCCGTACAAGACTGATAAAAATCAGACATGTACAAAGAATAAGCATGCAATTAAAGTACCTCCAGAGGCAGGGGACTTGTCATGGTTGTTACTCTGCACGCCGTTGCTGAACATTTCGAAGAGTTGAGGCAGCGGTATGATTACATCCATCAGAGATATCACCTGCAACAGCAGAACAATTTAATATTATATGGCATGGCCTACGCCTGGTTTTAAGAATCCCTTTATCTGTTAAGACCACCATTGGAGCTTTATTTCACAATAGGCACTACAATACACAAAACAACACCAAAAAGTGAAAGATGTAGTGATAAACATGGTATGATGATATTAACATAAACTTTTTTATGTTAAGCGCGGTATATGGCATGCGCCAGGACCTCTTAAGAACGGCCCGTAAGCTATGCTCCCCATACAAACGTTGTTTACTAATAATTTGAAAGCCACTGTTCCAATTTAATTGATATTTGATACTTAATATCAGGCAACAATAATCTGTGTCTGCATGCTTTTGTTTTTTTGAACAATCCAAACCGAATCGGATGAAAGCAAAAACAAAATCTTCATACTCATTTTGTTTTCTCTGTGGTTTGACTCGTGTTTTCCATCCAGTTCAATGTAGCCGTGCAATATAAGGAAGGTCCTGGCATGGCACCTAGTTCCCATGTGGTGTGTTGGGCTAATACCATGACAGAAGGTGTGATATTAGCCATCCATGTCCAGTCACATAAAAAAAAAAAAAAAAAGATTAGTAAACTACGTTTGAATGGGAGGCGAAATTTTCTGATGCTTACGGGGGCACCTTAAGGTGCCCAGCTGGTAATGGGAACACTTACAATCATGTATGTTTTTTTTCTGTGCAGTCAAATACTGACCAATAAGCCTTGCAAAACTTGCAATAACAAAGTAAGATCGTTTCTAACCCAAGAAGCCATTATAATCGAGGAACAGCATGTTTTTGTACCGAGATGCTGAACTGTAAGTAGTCTGTTCACTTTTTTTGACAAATGAACTAGCCTGTGGAATAACCTAAATCCTATTGACCTCATTCACTTGGACTACGAGAAGGCCTATGATTTTGTTGGACAATATAATATTTGTAAATGTTTTAATTATAAATATTTTTAGCCAGTGCTGATTATGTAGACCCAGACGTCCTCCCTAGCGATCTCTCGAAGAGCAAGCGAGGGCAGTCCGCCAGGACTTAGCGAGTCGAAAATCCACCTGGAACCAGTTCAGTGCCTGCAGCTGCACGTTGGGCGCGGTGTCCCGGAGGCAGACCACGGCGAAGTTGTAGATCATCCTGTCGACTGCGCTGGCCGTGTACAGCTCTGGGTCTAGGATGCGGCCCACCACCAAGCGCAACTCTCCCAGCTCCTTATCATGAACGTTCACGATCGCCTCCAGCCAGTGTGACATTATGTAGACCCAGATATCCTCCCTAGCGATCTCTCCAAGAGCAAGCGAGGGCAGTCTGCAAGGACTTAGCGAGTCGAAAACCCACCTGGAACCAGTTGAGTGCCTGCAGCTGCACGTTGGGCGCGGTGTCCCGGAGGCAGACCGCGGCGAAGTTGTAGATCAACCGGTCCACTGCGCTGTCCGTGTACAGCTCCGAGTCTAGGATGCGGCCCACCACCAAGCGCAACTCCCCCAGCTCCTTATCATGAACGTTCACGATCGCCTCCAGCCAGTGTGACATTGTGTAGACCCAGATGTCCTCCCTAGCGATCTTTCGAAGAGCAAGCGAGGGCAGTCCGCAAGGACTTAGCGAGTCGAAAACCCACCTGGAACCAGTTCAGCGCCTGCAGCTGTACGTTGGGCGCGGTGTCCCGGAAGCAGACCGCGGCGAAGTTGTAGATCATCCTGACGACTGCGCCTGCCGTGTACGGCTCCGGGTCTAGGATGCGGCCCACCACCAAGCGCAACTCTCCCAGCTCCTTATCGTGAACGTTCACGATCGCCTCCAGCCAGTGCGGCATTATGTAGTCCCAGATCTCTTGCGTAACGATCTCGTACGGGATGAGGCAGTGGAGTCTGCAAGAGGACAAAGATATTACAAGACAGCTGCATATTATTTTCTTACACAATCTGCAGTTAGGGTGAAACTCCAATGAGGTCGAGCAAAACAGAGTGAAGGCGGGATTAGAAGAAATTTCTAGATTTAGAAAGAGCGATCCGCTCCTCTGAACTCTCCGCTTGCTGCACTGTCTCATCTCCACTTCACCTCATTAAGGCGTAACTTTTATGTACGGTGGGTCGTCTATAAGCAATAATTTTTGTGCGCAAAAAGCTCGAAATCTACAGTATCAATTGACATGTCATTAACTGGTAGGCTCTTCAATAATTGAGCATCGTTTTAGACTAAAATCCATCACAATATGTCATCAAATCAATGATGAATGAAGTGAGCTAAAATGTTAGTTAAGGTGAGATGTTATGCGATGGAGGCTGCGAACAAAAGCTAGTGCACTGTCCGTTTATTCAAAACCAACACCAGAATTTCTTATTAAATAGTAACTTAAAATAAAGAAACTTACAAAAACACGAATTGACTCTATAGGCACACGGCAATGAAAAAAATAAGTTGCTACAGAAAATGGAGCAAAAGAAACAGGGAAATAATAATTTTCAAAACTCACGAAGTCATTAATTTTATTAAGGCTATCAAAGTGACCTGTTGAGGCCATCCTTGAGGTGCGAGTGCTTCGAACCAAGGTTGTCCCAGTGTCCGCCGACACGGGTGTACTCCGGAGGGTGCGGCAGCAAACAGGAAACTAGCACGGAGTGGTGTGAGCGAGAGATGTCCCTCAACCAACCGCAAACGTGCTCGTTCTTAAGCTTCTCGATTATCGTCTCCGTGTCACCTGTGACACGAGCAAACATGTGGAATAAAGGAACAATATGTGAATGTTGAGCAAATCCATTAAAAATTCGTTCCTTAATGAAAGTTTGCTGAGTGAGTTTACGGGATAAATTACCAAAATATCTATGTGAGAATTATCAACTCAAAAATTGCATAGTCATTAGAATTAATGGAAATGTTAATATGGTTTAGACGTTACAAGGGAATGGGTGACGAAAGAATGATGAAACAGATTTAAAAAGCCAAAGTGAGTGGAATTGTTGTTTCCGGGTGGCCTACGAGAACTGATTGTCGTAAGTAAAGGTCAGGTAAGTAGCACCCGAAATCGTAGAGCATTTATGAAAAAAATACTGAATGAAGAGAAAGTGAAAGAAGAATGCTGCAATCTTGTTGTCAGGCACTCTATCATATCTGCCTAACCCTGCACGGAAGCAGCACAATAGTTTGTATGTAAATATGTAGATGTTTCCACAAAGTCATTCATATAGTCAGATAAAATTCCCACCTTCCGAACAAACAATATCTTTGCTGCTGCAACAACATATGATTGCCACGGCTCGATCAACGCAAACCACAGCTATTGTAACTATATAAATCTAACAGAGAGCGTGATGTGACAACTGACCCGTGTACGCGTATGAGGTAATATGGAACCAGTTGAACAGCACGGAGAGCAGGCGGCCCAAGATCTCGTCGGGGGTCGTCTGGTTGGGCGTGCAGAGCCCCACCATCAGCCAGACGCCGTAGCGCCCGAGAAGCTGACGGTCGCCCGCGCTGATGGGGTCCGGCGGCTGCGCGATGCTCATCGGCGGCTTCAAGGGCTCCGCGCTGTCAGGATCTTCGGCGGACAGCGGCTTCGCTTCCTTCAGCAGGCTGCGGAGAATATAGTTTCATAATGAAAATATCATGCGCTGCTTGAAGAGTACAGGTGCAGAATTGTTTACATTGGATTCGAACAAAAGATGGCGGGATTGGGATATTGCAAAGCTTGCGGTTACTTTGCTGGCTACTTCCAGCGACCTTAGCCTGAAACTGTGTACTTTAAAGTAGTTAAAATAAATAAAGTTAGAAGTTAGTTAAAAAGAAAGATTTTTCTTTAATTTTCATCTGTCGAACCTATTGTAGCAGGTGGGTGGTAGCTTTTGTAGTCGTAGTTCAATACTTTGATCCAGCTTAATATAGGAATGTGATATGTGTGAATGTACAATAGACCGTGAAGCAAGGACACATTAATTAAAGAAAGAGCCTAGGAATAAAACTACTTTACGAATATACTGCAAGGCTGGACTCGAACCAGCAAAACATACCATTCGCGGGTATTGCATCTTCCAATTTCGCCACCTGCTGAATACCCATAATTTGGAATTTTCCTACAGTCCCTCCTCCCGTTATCAATGCCTCCTACTAACACAGTGTTTAAGATTATACCTACATACATTTATTTAACGCTTCATCTGCGTTTGCCGCTGCTGTATTGCCGTCGTCACCAATATCGTATTTGGCATCAGATCAAAACCAGTCCTAAGTTGACATAAGTAAATATATTTTTTCATACTAAGCAGGTAAGTCGCTTATTCTAAGAAATGTGATATGTATGTATGTATAATCGACCCTGAAGCAAAGATACATTCATTAAAGAATGAAAGAATATGTTTATCTTTCCAGTCAAAGTCCGCAATGCAGAACTCTTTTTATTGTTGTTGAAAGGCACCTCTTTTTATTTTAGAAGCACTAAACAAAATAATTGCATGTAATCTGCCAGTTTTAACATCACAGACAATTATTTTAGTTGGGACGAACAGAGTGTGGAAGTGAGACGTCAACTCAAGTACCACTACTGCGAGTTGTAGACGGATGGAACGTACATATTCAATGAGACAACATTTCGAATTGGCCATCCATGCCCAGAGTAAGTCCTCACCTGACGATGGCTTCCACCAGGTCGGTCTGCATGTCGCTCTCCATCTGCCAGGCCTGCGGCAGCTTGCGGTGCACCACGTGGTCCCCGCCGCGGCGACTGTTGTGACGGTTTGCGTGGCACTGCTGGCAATACCTACCATCGATGCTTGTATCAGAAGCAATACAGGGTATTCATTTCTAGAATAGCGTTACTTGCAAGGAAAACTGAAACTGCTCAAACCACAGACCTAGCGTGAGTGCATTGTGCTTACAAGAATACAGTGTGGCTGTAAAGTGCTCATAAAGGGAAGGTCCTGGTATGGCACCCAATACCTTCGGAAATGTGGTGTATTGGGCTAATACCATAACGTTAGTTGTGTGGTATTAGCCATCCATGTCAGGTCGCATAAAAAAAAAAAAAAAGTCAACTCAAGTAACACTACTGGGAGTTGGAGAGAAATGGAACAGACCTACTCAATCCTCATGTTTGTTTAAAATTTATAATTTGTGTCACACGCAGACAAACTGTAAGGTTTCGCGTGTACAGTTTCATGTATGTACATAATATAAAAAAAATGTTAAATAAACGCCACTACGTGGCACTGAACCTGAACCTGATGCGATAACTTTTAGAATTGTTACAAGTACACAGTGGCTCATTAAATGGGAAATGCGTTTTTTTTATTCATTCGTTGCGAATTGCGGAAATGTTGTAGCCATGGTGATATGTGTGTGCATATGTAGATTGTGACGTGGGCGGGCGAAACCTGGACCAATGCCCCTTTTTCTGGTAAATAAGAGGTGACTCACTGATTCTTTGTTGATAATATTTCTTATATTTTCCTAATCATTTTGAAGTAAAACTTAAAAGATAATTTCAGTTCATTATTTTGAAGCTACATAGCCTTTTAGAGATGGTTTTGAGCAAAATAAGGAATTTCAGTAAGTACATTTTGTATGAACCAACTGACAAACCATCAGTTGACTCTGCGTGTCTACATTATAAGTCTATGGTCCAAACACTCACTGTACTATTATATGATCAAATGATCTGCAGCAATCTGTACGTATCTACATACGTACTAACAATCCTAAACAGAATTACAGCATTGATACCTTGACCTACATTATCCGAGTTTCTATGGAGAATCCGCACGTTTCAGTTTCTTTATTTCCTCCATTAGATGTATATTACACACTCGGATTCCTAACCTAGATTTTTCCTGTCGGTTCCTGGCGAAGAGGAGCCAACAATAAACTTCGTCAGGTTGGTCATTGTATTTTTTTTTTGCATTGATACGTATAAACTAGTTTACAGTGATTGATTGATTACTACTGCTCCCAAAGAACATTATAATAAGAACATTATATACATGTGTTGGCGCGACGAGTTCCGGCGGAAGTTGTGCGCTTGCTGCGGACCAATCAGGAGAGACCGAGTGGGGAGCAGCCAATCAACGAGCGACACACGAGGGATGGATAATGCGCCGGCGCAGGAGTAAATAACGTGGCGACCATTACGTTTTCGAGCACCGTCGAGCGCGCATTGTGCAGAGCACATGTTGTATTAATAAACGCATAATACGGTCTTGATTGTTTGTTTGACACGGTTATTTCTGTGCAGTTACACATGGGTAATGAGCAAACTTTTGACTACCATGCCGCAAGTGAGTCTTGCAAAGTTGTGCGAAAAAAAGTGAGCGAGTGGAGTTAGTGAGCATGTAACAGAGAAAGCAACAAGCGATAGGATAACTTCTCACACTTCTCTCATCCAAACTCACTAATCGGCGTAGCACTGTGTCGAGCCCAGTCTACTGGCCTCCACTGTGGCTAATGCTGCGAGTATTCGTTGGTCACTAGTATGGTAACTATACCTGATAGGGTGGTTCCCGTTGTAGCTGGCGCATTCGGTGGAGAAGCAGATAGAATATGCTGACTTGTCTGTTGAGCGACAGTTCTGGAAATTGTTTTTTGTGTTAATGCACAGTACGCAGGGTTGATTCAACATAGGTCAGAATGTCATGCAAGAATATTACTCATTTTTTATTTTCAGGTTGCTCTCAAACCATTGCATTCTTAGTTATTCTATAGGTGGTTGCATTTAAAGGGATAATATCATATTATTTTTTTAGCAATAAGAATAAAAATGTATTTGTATTTAGACTCCCAGCGAAGTTTCTTGTCGGTTCTTGATCTTATCTGTGATAATCCCAACATCTATAAGAAATGACGAATCCAAGAGTGTGTTTACAACGAATGGAAGAAAATACAAAAATGATCCAATTAATGAATTACTTTAGCTGAACAAAATCTAATATGCAAAGCTACTATAATACCAAACTAAAATAAAACGGTTGTGCTCCATACCTTATTCTCACACACCATCGACACCTGCTGCATGGGATGGAGGATGTCGAAGAAGCGTTGGTCGGGGTGCTCTCGATGGATCTCATTGGCACACTCGATGCAGAGGTACAGCGGTGGAGGCGTATCCGAGGCAAAAGTGACGCTGATGCAGTGGTCGTAGCAAACCTTGGCCGCCTCTGCCGTGCCACTGTTGGGACACATGTCGCGTTGACACACGAACGGCATCAGATCGTCTGTGAAGAAATCACAGAGATAGACCGGTGGGGACGCGTCTCAGTTATAGAGAATGCTGATACAGCGGTAATGGCACACCGTGACTGCCTTCGCAGTGCCACTGTTGAGACACATATTGTGCCAGCACACGAACGGCATCACACCATCTAAGAAGATAAATAGGTAGATCAGTTGAGATAGTCCTTAGTGAGACAAGTGGTAAGAATATAATGAAAGAAAATAAATCAAGAAGTTCTAATAAATGAAAGTTATAAGATTGTCAACTAAATATAAAAATAAGCTAGAAGTCTGCTGTTACTAACACACTGCACGCAACAGGACATGCAGACAATCCGGAGCAGTCCCAAGCGGTCTTCTTTTTCGCCACCTTAAGATGATACTTTCCACACTCGAGTAGCTCTTTGTGCCCCTTGTGGCTACAATCATTTCTACCTGGTATCCCAAGGAGTTAGAAACACTATTATGCTGTGTAACATGTGCGTCACGATTTCTTCTGTTTGCAAGCACACTCTGTAAGAGCAAGTAGCTGGCAGCGTTGCGTTCGGAGAGAGGGGCCGCTGAACACTGCTAGGTTGCTAATGGGTGTACTCACTGGAGAACTTGCAGAGCAGCCCCTTGCGGTCGAAGAGTTTCGCGTCGAACGCCGGCCAGTGGTAGAACAGCAGCTTAGCGGCGGAGGCGCGCGCGCCACTCGTGCCGTATGCGATCACGCACAGCACGTCCTTCACCACCGTCGGCTTCATCGTCATCAGACACTCCAACAGCTGGCAGTGGTGCGCTGGGGATAATTGACTTACTTAACTTAGTGCATAACGACCGCCGTATGTCACGAATACATTGTGCACCTTCGCATAGTGTCCCATATTATAAAAAAATAATAAAAAAGTCACTAATCATTTCCTTCAGAAACAACTCCTACATTAATGTGGTTCATGCTGACTCTCCCAAAGTAGTATTATTATTATTATTTCTTTATGAACGAGCAGCCGAAGCTGGTATGTACATATTGTTTTTAGGGTTCCATACCCAAAGGATGACAAACGGAAGTCTATTACTAACCCTCCGCTGTCCGTCCGTCCGTCCGTCTGTCACAGAGCTGTATCTCATGAATCGTAATAAGTAAACAGCTGAAATTTTCACAGAGTGTGTATTTATTCAGCCGCTATAACAACAAATAGGTAAGATCAATAAATAATCAAAATTAAAGGGTGGCCCCATGCAACCCCCGGTACGGAACCCTTCCCGTGCTAGTCTGACACGCACTAGGCCGGTTTTTTAGTTTAGATTTTAACAAAAGCTGCTTTTGCATGTTTAGGAATATCCGGGTATTCCAGTTGAGAGCAGCAGATACCTGGGTTGGCGGAGTGTTGGAACACCATCATGATGATTGCGGCAACCGACTGCGAGGCTTGACTCTCCTCCTCATCGCCCTCGTAGTGTCGAGCTAGAAACAATTTCATTACCTGTGACCAGTTGAACAGCAGTGGAGGGACTCCGTTTGTGGTCCAAAACCCTGGGTTGCATACCAACATGGAGGTAGGATGTATTGCAAGGTAATTTTTTTAAGTAACTGGTGGCTAATACCACACCTACTTTCACAATATTAGCCCAACGGGAACTGCCAGGGCCATGCCAGGACCTTCTTTACATTTCACCGTTACATTGAATTTCTTTATCTTTTATTTATATTGTGCAATTTGATTTATGACATGTGCTTGATCTTTCATTTGAATTTCTTAAATATTTTATTTATATCAGATATTATTTACTATCCTGGATGGCCAAAAAAGTGAATAAAGAATTTGAGTTTGAATTTTAAAAAATAGATTGAAACCACAGACATATTTTACTGCTGCTTCCTCAGTCCTTCAGTCAATGCGGTGGTATCAGCCTTGGCGAAATTAACCCAACTTAGTAAGTAAGGAACAGAAAGGGGACCTGCAGTTTTAAGTCTAATCTGAACCACGAACTTCAAATCCCTTAGTCGCCTCTCAGAAATTCAATTCACTTGTATTCCTTCTAGGTGCTGGAACTGATACAGAACGAAAGCCCTAGATTTAGTATGTCCCTGCTGAGTTATTAAGTCTATGAAGGAGGGAACACAGGAGGAAAGCAGCCTAGAGAGGCAGGAAACTAAATGCTTACAGTTGTAAGTGGTAAGTGGTTCCACTTGTGTGAGAGCGAATTCCATATTAGACTTCAATCTTTTTCCATCTCCATAGATTCTGCAGAGTTGGATATTACTTCAGTTGCTTACACATTTTCATTAAAAGTTACATGTCCAATAATGAAAGTAAACTCACTGATGGTGAAGGGCAGTATGTAGAAGCAGAGGAGGTTCAGGATCTCCTGGTGCAGGGTCTCCGGGAAGACGGCGACGCAGTAGGCCGCGAGGTACGGTAGGTTGTCTATCATGTCGTACTCCAAGAAGGGCAGCAGGCAACCGAGGCACTGCAGTATGGACTGGCCAAATGCTGTGATGAAATATGTGAAAAAATATAGAATGCGTAATTTAAACTCAAAGTGTACTTTAAAAATAAAACTTAGTCTACTTAGTATACTATCATTTTATTTAAAATAGTGTCTCTGAATTTCATATCATAGAAATATGGAGGAACTAATTAAAAAAAATTCAAAAAATCTGTGACGTGCACAAATTCCTCATTATTGTATGACAAAATTTTGCGACAAATCCTTTTTCCGCATGTTCCACTTGCTAAATTTGATGTAAATGAAAATTATGAGTTTTGACAACATTAAAAAATGAAAATTTACAATTGCTCACATAAAAATCATGAATCCTTAAAAAACATTCAAAAAAATCCTTAAAAAGCATATCCATGGATTGATTTTGTAAAATTTTCAATGTAAATTTTTTAAATGCAGATTTTTACATGTGGTCTAAATGAAAGTTGCATGAGAATATAGTGGATATACATATATATTCACAGCCATGTACAGGTGCATTCAAAAGTCCAGTAGCACTTTGCAGAGCGAGTGCTTTGAAGCACTCGCATTGCGCGGAGGTGAAGCGGAAGGAGGGGATCGCACCGCCCTCGCGGGTTACAGTAGGACGCTCCGCCTGCAGACTGGTCGGCGGGGGAAGGGGCACGCCACATGTGCAAAAAAAACCCGACCGTAGGGTGCTACTGGACTTATGTCGTCGATAGTACATGCACGAACACTGAGAAATACTACCTATAATATTGTCAAAGTAGTGAAATATAATGAATGATACCTTGTATGCCGTAGGTGATGTTGGAAGCCACGTCGACCAGCTGGGCAATCACATTGTACAAGCCCTTGTAGTCCAGGTTGGGGTACAGACTCATGCGTGCAATGTCGTTCGACGGTTCCCTCAGCATCTCCAGGGGGGAGTTGGGAACGTCCTTCAGAACACCTAGATAAAATGTTTTTGTTCATTCAGGTGGGATTAAATCTGCACCATTCTTCCAATACAATGTGATTATGCATAGAAAACATTAAAATTCATGCATGATCACAAGAGACTGCAATGGTTTTTTTTTTTTTTTCTAAATCATTTCGACGGGCAACATAGTCGGGTCAATATTTTTTTCCATTCCGAATACACGCCCAAAACCAAGTTTGCGCAAGGCAGAGTACGCCCCCCAGCGTTCCGCTGCCTAAAATTTGTGTTCTGCGCGAAATGCCATTAAGTTTGGGCCAATATGTACGTTTTAGTTCAATATTTTTTTGAAAACAGAAAAAACATTGATGTCTTTGTCTACATTTTTTATGGCGCCAAGTAGTTTTCGTTGAAGCCTTATGAATTATTAATATACTCACTAAGTAGTGTCTGAGAGAAGTACTTGATGGTGTTTCCAATATCAACACCAGATGGAAGAGGCTGGATATTATGCGCCAGCCTCAGCTGCGCATCGTGCAGGCTCCGAATTTTGGCCGTGACTAAAAGCAATGAGTTACAATTGGGCAATTCATTATAAATATACAATTAGAATTGTAAATTGTTACTTGAACTTACAGTACCTTGGGAGACGAATATTCCAAACACCATAAGCTTAAAATCACTAAATGTCAAATCAGATCATGAAATTGGGCTATAAAAGGGAATTTTCTGATTTGAAGCATGAGCAAAATGACTTACTACACAGGTCTACAGCTTAAAATCTCGATTTTCACTATGGGTAAGCATAAACCTATTTATATTAATACCTGCCTCCAATTTAAATTCAGTAAAATAAACTATAATGCAGCAAGCAAATGTTATCGGTTACACGCCATTTCAATTGATCTGTTGCTGACTGAATTGTGTTACCGAAGATGAATGGAAAATTTATTTCAGAGGTTTCAATGGTAATGCATGAGCAAACGCTTGGGCCTATTAAATCACATTCCTAAAGGAACTGAGTACCTAACATGTCAGGACTATTCCTTTATTTCAGCAACAGATCATAACATTTAAACTACTTTACCGTGAACAAAACATTCAACATTAATTTAAATTTAATCTTATGTAAATAAATAAGCAAACATAAGATTAAGGAAAGTACACTTAGGCACTCCTCCACTCATGACTTGAGGTGCATGCAACATTGATTAAAAATATTTAAGATAAGTCAAAAAAATGGCATACACAATGTCGAGTGGCAGCTAATTCCGAGCTGATGGTGACAAAAACCACAATCAGAAACAAAACATCAATCAAAACAGAAACATTTTGAAGGTTTTGCAATGCCAAACATTTAGTGAATCAGTTTCATAGTTGTGTGCATTAGCATTTACATTGTATTATCGTACTTATATTTCCTAGCATAGCTGACATTTTGATAAACATTGGGGTAGGGTAATTTTATTTCGTTTTCATTTCTAATTTCATTTACACAGGAATATTTAGCTTTCATACTTATAATGCAATGAAATAAGGACACCTCTCAAGCTAAAATCCATCAAGCCGTTCAGGCTGCAGAGCGTACCAAAGAAATATAATATACATACATACATGCACTCGAAAAACATAACCCTCCTTCTTGTGCAGTCGGGTAAATATAATATATAACATACGTTGCTAGAAGAGATATAATTCATTTTACATATAAATATACTAATTGCCATGTTGCTAGTATGAAATCATCCACACTTATATTCTGCCAACAGCATGCGTTTTATGGGTAGTTCTTATGTACATAGAAATATAGTGGCTTTTTATGTTAAAAAAAATTAGATTATATCATGTTTCAGAATAGAAGGGAAAACTGCGGTGTACAATAAATAAACACATTAAAATATAGGCAACAGCAATGTGAACCTATGAAACATTAAACGAAGACTTGGACAGAGACCCCTAAATGTAACAGAAGTTGTCCCAGACATTAACTGAACGTTCAGCTAACATCGAAGAAAACAACCAATCATATAAAGATGGAAAACACCCAACTCTGGAGCTGCAAACAGAGGGTACAGTTAAACTTTTAAAAACCAGACAGGGTGCATTCCACACGTAGTGAAGGAAAAAGAACAACATGCTAAACAATTGTTTTTACATATCTGCACATTTAATAATTACGAGTATTTTTTTCTTCATTTTAGACAGACAACTTATACTGATATGCTGCCCGATTCCACCACCTCCAGATACAAAAATCCCAAAGTTACCTTTCGGTTACACCATGTCCTTAAATATGCAATCTAACCAAGAGTTACTTATCAGATTTCAGGTAACTGGAGGTGGTGAAAACAGGGGTAAGTTAAGTTATTATTTTGCTGTGTTTACAGTTACCTACTAGCTTTTTAGTTTGTTTTACGTGTGATGTGCTTGTTATCAGTTTATGCGATTTTTTTATAGAACTGAACATGGATAGTACCAATCTAGACGGGTTTACTTGTAGGAAGGGAACTACAATTATAGGTCAATTGAATAGTTTTCCAGGACAGATTGGGATTTTATGTATTTTTGGTGGGTATTTTATGATATGGTATTCCCAATGACCAACTGCTACGTTATAGCAAAGGAAGCCATAAAATGACCTTCATGGTTTGGCCTTCTACACACGGGACCACAAGCACTAACCGCTGGACTACGGGCCACAAATTCCACATTTATGCTAGAGACACATTCATGCTGTGACCTCAAAGTTGGAGGTCTGGTCTAGTGCAAACATTTTAAAAAGTCAGAGCATCTAAAAATATATTTTACTTGGTTGATTTGTAATTATTACCTACCTCTCTTAGACTAGGTATGTGATATAAGGTTTAATCACAGAACAATTAGGAGGTAAGAATTGTGAAGTGGGCGGAACTCGCGCGCCGGTCTTTAGCGGGGACCCGCGCACTTCATACGCGCATGATTCACTCCTCTGCGGCGTTCCTGTGCATTAACTTATCCGTGATACAATCTAAAATTGAAAAGGAGTAATGCCGTACTGTGCCATAATAACGTGTAAACGCGATAGCTAGGTGCACAACCTTCATAATGGCGGAGTTTCATATAACCGGTTAGTTTCATTTACATGTATAGCGATAAAACTTACAACAAAAACACTACGAAACAATATGGCGTCGCGGCGTCGCTTTGCTTGCCGGGTCATGTCTCGCTACTCTGTTAGTGACTGCGTGCGTGTGAGGCGCTCGGCCGTGTTCGAAAGTGACGTAACATTTGATTGCAAACAGTATTGGAATTCCAACATAGATCCATTACATTAAGGTTCATATTAACTGAACAAATGTGGATTTGTTGTTTGGTTATTAATTAAGAAGGGATAGCCAATTGCGACGGTTATACATCCGCGAAGCAAAAAGGTCTTAAGTAAAACGGTAACAGCGGTCCTGGAACAAATTTACAAACGTTTCACTTCCTGCCTCCTCAATATTCCGTGGGTTTAATAAATGCTTAAAAGGTTATTTATGCAATGTAATGAAAGCACAAGTAAACTATTTTATTTTTCGAAATAGACAATTTAGTCTCTAAGAAGAACAAGAACCAGGTTAAATAGAACATTTCAGTGACAAACGAAGGAAATGGCAAACCATCTAGAGACAAGAAACATCAAACACTCTAGCAGCAAACAGAGGGTACATTAAACTCTTGAACGACAGACAGGGTGCATTCCACATTTAGTGACGAAACAAGGACTATGAATCTAGTGACAGCAGTAGTAAACATCCATTTGTACGTTAAATGAACCACGAAACTCTAAAACGGCAGACAGGGGTAACATAGAACAGTTAATGGATGGACGAAGGAACCGTCCCTACCTAGAGTCAGGAGTGGGAAACATTGTCTCGGGTGGTAGGCGAAGGTACAACCGACATTAAAGTGATATTGAAGGATCATCCAACAATCTAGAGACGGGAAACATTCAACACTCGAGCCGCAGGTCACAGATATGTCCAACACTTCAACTATGTAGCATCCCCTCAAGGCTTTCAGCTCACCTTTCAGGTTCAGAATAGGCTCCATCATTAACTGCATTCGGAGTGGCTCTAAGGCCTGCGCTTGCTGCATTTTTGAAACAAAAAGCTTATCTATCTTAAAATTGGCTCCAAAACTGAGTTCTGAAATGTCAAACTCTGTTAAAACATGCAACAGAAAGCAAAGAAAGATGAGGCATATCGTCATCTGAAATCTTTCTTAAAATAAGATGCACAAACCAATGCAAAAATGGAATGTCATTTTAAAGTTTAATAAATCACTAAAGTGCCATTACTGGCTCCAAAAATTACTTAGCTACCTAGCTTAAAATAAAAAAAAAGAGTTGTTACCACTGAATCAATAACACACCTTTTACTAATCATCACTGAATTTACCTGATGTATATCGAGTTTAATAACGTAGGTAATCAGATGTAGAAAATCAAAAAGGTACCTACCTAATTTTAGCACTAAAAACAGAAAAGAGTATTTGTACCATTTTTAAATACCTATAATAAAATTCATAATAGTATGATTGTTATCCTCAAGCTATTATTAATGTAAGATAAATGTCCTTACAGGCCGCGGCGCGGGTACCCATGTTGATCAGCTGAATCTTGAAGCTGCCCTGCATTGATGCTGCGGACTTGGCACCGACACAAGACGAGCGCTCGATACCGCACACACCACGCGCGCCCTCGCATGTAGTTGTACCGTGCGAACGGGTGCACTATACGCTGATGTACGCAAGGGTTGCTGAAGATGTGGGGTCTGACACCCACCCACAACGATAATCCGATCAATTTATTTTATTTTTCATTCCAGTGAGAAGTGAGGAGCACGTAGTTTTCACACGGAATTCCCACTGTCACACGCTCCAACAACAATAAGAACCAGTGTGAAAATATATATTGTCATTTCTGTTATACACAAGATAGTAGAGCGAGAAAGGTATGTTGTTAGGTTTGCTTGCAAGTTGTTTGCTGCGATAGAACGCAGTCCGTTGAAGGGGGGCGTTTCCGAAATGAACTTCAGAACAGCTGATTGCTGTCAAAACCATATATAATGGGCGCTCAAAGCGATCAGCGCGCTATTTCTGTGGCTAAAACGATCACTATTCATCCAATTTTACATATCACTATTAGAATATGAAAATAATTTCATTTTGTTTTATCCATAGAAATAGGATGTAGGATGCAAGCGCGCTGCGCGCGCATGCTAGGTCTATTGTTTTGTCGTCTAGTGTCGTCTAGGATATATCACCACACCGGCATCGATTTCTACGGATTCCTAATGCGTTAAAAAAATTTTTTTTTGTTGGGTTACATAATAAAATTTGCTTGGCTGGTTCTGTCCTCCCGATATAGTCTAAAACAGTATTTTGGCTATTGTTATAATCGGTAATGGTCGAAACGTTTGGCAGTGCTAATAAAGTGAGCGCATGAAGAAGCATGAAGGAAGTGCCTTGCATGGCATCGTGCCGTCTTATCATAACGGTGGGTGAGGTAGATATTAGTGATCTATGTATCCATTACCATTACCATTTAGTTTTATACCTACAAAAATAGTTTGTATGAATAATTTTATGTGCATAAAAAGTAAAACCATTCTGGGATGGTATCTAGAGAACCACTATGTACTACACAGATATTCTCACACATGCTTATGTATGTACATTTCGTAGGAGATGGAAAAATGCATAAATTACACATTTTACGTTGACGACTAAAAAGTCAACTGTATAATGCAGTTAACTTTTTCTTTGAACTTTATAGTACCTACCAACGTCAATGTATATCGCGAAAGATCCGAAAAAAAATGTTGAAATGTCTTGTTATCTTTTACCAAAAAAAGATTCCAGAATTGTCCTGGTTATAATATTACGAACAAAGTACCACTATATTATGTATTACGTCAAGAAACATTTCCAAGTCGGACGGAATAACATTTCACAAGCGCCAGTGGTAAAGTTCAACACGAGATTAGGCTTTAAGCGCTACACACCTATATTAATGAATGCGTCCATTTGCGGTTCGTTTGCAAATCGGACCCAACGACAATATTATATTACGGCCGAAAGGTTGACACTAATGCCTGTGTTCTTTTTGACGAAGAAAGATATAAGTAACGGGGTTATCGTTTCGGCCGCAAACTAATATGGGTTGAAGGTTCTGTGACAGGAACAGTGTCGCTCGGTCACTTTTTCCCGTGTAGCTCTCATCTGTCAAACGTGCGATAAGGAACATTGTTCTAAAAGTTCCTATCGTATGGTGCCTACCTACCTACACCAGGTATTATAATATAATTGATACCTACGTCATTATTGTTAGGTATATCTCAATAGCTAATTAATATCGTATTTTTGTGGTACATTTTGGAACGCTCCGACGCCGCGCGACGTGAAAGAAGTGAGGCGAGATGAAATCAATAATGTTGCGCACGTAGATTAGTATTGTATAGAAGGTAGGTAGTTGCGCAGTTCAGTCAGATGAAATCTCATCTGCGAAAAACCTTCTATTCCACGCCCCGAAGCCTATGACAGCCGTAGGTATTATGTACGTAGAACCATGGATCACTTCCATGCGTAGAACATGTTGGAGCCAAAGCCTTTACCATATAAATTACATATTTTATGAGACGTGATAAATTCAAGCCCTAATGACGATAATGGAGGTAGACAGAACTATAATTGCCATTGCAAGATTACCGAAAAAATGGAAATCAATGCAATTTTTTTAATGATTGTTTATTAGTATATATTATATATAATGGGCCAGCAGTGGATAGGCCAGAAGGAATTCCTAAGTTCCTTTTACTCTTTGGTTGACTTCAGAATGACAGAAAGAGATCTCAAATTTGTCTCTATTTCCGGTGCATAGATTTCGGACAATGGGTCTAACTTTATATCTGACCCTCTTACTTTTTATTCAAACGATGTTTTTGATTATTTTTGCATAATAATTTTATGTATTTAATAGATACGACATTACCGTTATCTCATTAATTTGAGTTTCAGCGACATCTATATTTGAATCATTGTAATGAGATTTTGAAAATAATCGGAATAAGCATTCGTCGGAAGCAGGATTCGAACCTGCGACATCGTGATTACAATGCTTCAAATGTAGATGTCGCTGAAACTCAAATATTTTTTGCATAGTCGCCATTTTCTTAGTTTTCACCTTTTTAATGTCCTATATATCGATGTGTCCTATAAATAAACAACATTTTTAACCCTAGAGTAGTCGCGCCTTTCCGTGAAACGCGAGTGATCGCGTAGGGAGCATTTTGCCGCCCATACTTAATAATATATAAAAAAATAAATAAGAGTTCTATGATTACATATTTATATTGAAAGGATAAAATACAACATACATTATCATAATAAGAGACATTTATTAAAATTTTACATTTCAAATTAAGAAAACAATGCTTTGGAAAATGTTAGGAAAAAAATCTAGGTTTTTTGCAACCTCTTTATAATTATTTATTTTTAAAAAACTACATTTAAACTTAATAGCTAAATTACTCTTTTTCATCATCTACAGCATGTACTTCGGCAAAAAAATCCTGACACATATACGTGCAATGTTCGTTGCACAGTAACTTTGCACATCTATTGCACCCTTTTTTTGTCCTTCTATTTTTCTTGGATGGACATACTGCGCATATACCTTCCCTACCTGAGGATATATTTTGATGATCTGATGGCACAAATCGGGTTATTTGGTTCCTCAGTTGTTTGTGTAATGTGTTTATTTTAGACCTTCTAATGATATGTGGTCTAGTCATGGCCAGGGCAATGTCTTTCAGGTATGTTCGCCGAAATAATAACTGCTTCGTATTTTCTTTGTATATTATCTGACTATATATGCCAGCAATATTTAGCAGTGAGAAAAATAATCTCATTGGCCATCTGCGAGTCATTCTACCTACAGAATATTCTTCCTTCATTTGATCAACGACGTGAACTCCTCCTTTAGTGCGATGTTTACTTCAAAACAATAATATACGAAATGAATACGAATAAGATTTCAACTAGAGTAAAAAACGACAATCACAAATTTTACTTACGCGAGTAGTCGCGCAGTGAGCAATTTGCCGCCAAACGCGACACGCCTGTGACAACCTCTGTTTTCTGCGGTCACTCGCGCACTGAACTTACTCTTATTTCTAAAACAAGGAGGTGAGGAATGGGGGAGCAGCTACTAAAAGGACGCTTGACCTTGACAAATGTATCGTGTTCAAAATAATAGGCATATTGTGTGGCGGGCGGCAAAATGCTCATAGCGCGAGCACTCTAGGGTTAAGAACAGCCCGTAAGCTATGCTCCCCATACAAACGTAGTTTACTAATCATTTGGAAACCGCTATTCCAATTAAATTGATATTTAATATCTAATATCAGGTAACAAATATCTGTGTCTGCATGTTTTTGTTTTTTTGAAAAATTCAAACCGAATGAAATGAAAGCAAAAAGAAAATCTTCATACGAATTTGGTTTTCTCTGTGGTTTGACTCAGAATACATTTACCGAAAAAACAAAGACATGCAGACACAGATATTTGTAACCTAATATTAGGTACCAAACATCAGGTAAGTTAAAACAGTGTTTTTCAAATCATTAGTAAACTACGTTTGTATGGGAGGCCAAATTTTCTGATGCTTACGGGCCTACCTTAACCCCCGAAGCAAATAAAGGGGTGTCATAACTTTGAAGCCTTTGTTAATAAACGTTTTTCTCTCTGTCGAATTTGTATGTATCCTTGAGCGGATAGACCGATTTAAATCAGATTTGGTCATTTTATCTGTGCACACATAAGAATTAAATTCTTTATAAATTTTATTCATTCGTCCATTTAATCAGAAGTATGCCTAGCAATGTCTATCTATGGAGTCTAGCCATTTGAAAATCAAGAGTTATTTTACAAGTTGGCGTGGCAATCTCACCCATTCACTTCTCTCATTGCAAATGCATTGCGTCTTGCCCTTGACTTTGTCAGATGATGAAGCACGAAGGTGTTTTAAGGAAAGGAACTAGGTACACGATTAAGTAACTATAGTGGCTTTCTTAGCTAGACCTTGCGAGTCTGTATTTTTCTCAGTGATTTGACTGAATGGACAAAAAAAAATCATATAACTATCGAGCCTGCTCACAATATTTCACGAGAATCTGTAGGGAAATGCGACCAGCGCTGCTAAACTGGCGTTTACGGAACTTCGAAGTTCCGTAAAAACGTCAAACTCCATACAAGTTTTTACTAGATATTCTGTGGTTTTACTTCTTCAAGCTGTCAAAGTCAAACTCGGACTTCCGATTTGTATGAAAACGCAGAGTCGGCGTAAACGGAAACGTCGACGTATTTACGGCAACGTTGAGTAAGCTGTCAAATCAAACTCGGACCCGAAAATGTTAGTTCGCCCACTGCGCGCGCTCTTCAATTTCTCCATAAATTTGAAAACGCCAGGCGATCGGTTTGCCGTAAACGCCAATTTAGGTGACAGCTGGGACTTGGGTCTCTGTAGAGGAGAGCAGCCTCGTTGAACGTGATTTCGCGAGGCAAGGTGTATTTGGCTTTTCTGAGCACCTTTGGTCCTCAGCACAGCCACTCACACTTTAACCGCGGTTGGGTTCTAGATGGATGACTGTTTCCGCCAATATGGCATGGGTGACCTAGGTGGGTGGTTTGCACTTCACAAGCATTCAATCCAATCCGAAGTGTTTCCTATGACACTCTCGCTCCGCTGCTAGCTGTCAAGCACGGTGCACGCATGCACCGCGTCCCCGCATCCTTCAACGTGGAGCTCCTCGTAGGGAACCACGCCCGCAACCCGCCGCGCGCCCGACAACGCCGTCTCGCCTGGCCTGGACGAAGTGCTGTGCCGCCGAATATACTGTCCCAGGACTTGACGCCTTGGAGTTGGTGCTGCTGGAGGTAGGTGGCTGTTCCTAATCCTCTGGTGGCCCGCTGTGACGTCCCGAGGCTACCGGGAATTGCCCTCCTTCACTCGTGAAGTGCGACCTGCCTGGGCGCGTACAGTGACCCTTTACAAACTTAAGGCTTTGGTTCGGATTCCACGTAAAAGTGTAGGTACCTTCATTACTAGGTGGTAAGGTTAATCCTCGTCCGGGTTGGTAACATCGCATTGAATGAACGATTGTGGAAACGACAATTAAAATTATCCGCATTTTCCAGCCAGTAGCCCAGGTAATATAAGGAAGGTCCTGGCATGGCACCTAGTTCCCATGTGGCGTGTTAGGCTAATATTATAATGGTCGGATTGGTATTAGCTATATTTGCTAGCTACCTAGCTGGTTTGAATTCACTCGATTAGATTTTATTTCAGCTATCCATGTACAGAAATAAAACATATTAATTATTCTGTGCCATTACGCTTAGTTACCTGAGGGGTGAGCAGTAGGGTTAAAAATGAGAGGAGTCGGTCACAAACCACGGTCAAAAGCAAAGATTTAGATGTTTTTTCGATGCCAGTACATAATCGGGGCCGAAAACAAATAACCGAAAGGTGTGTAGTTTTTCTTTACACGAAACTGCCTCCTGTTTGCTTTATGTTAAGCGCGGCATATGGCGTACGCCAGGACCTCCCAAAAAAGGCATCGACGACGCCCATAGGCTTTCAGACTTTCACAAGGGCTGCGAAAGCCATGCCGGCCGGCCAGGTGCTTCTTCACACCACGTTTAAAGGAACCCAGGTTGTACTTTGAGGGAAAAACTTCGACAGGGAGTTGATCCATAGTTTACCGACCCAACAGATAAAAGATCTATAGGATCGGTGGGTTATTTTGGGAACTTCGACAGTAAATGTGTGCATTCCCTGCCTGTTCCGCGTTGTGCGGTGGTAGAAATATATTTTTGTTAATACACACAAAAATGTGTAAATTTCAATTGCGCAGATCTGCCGCGCACTGCCCTATCACATCATCCAAATTAAATCAACTTTATCAAATTATGTCCGGCTCCGCTGACAATGGAGCAGCGCCATTGTGCACTGTGGGGTCCGCGGCGGAGAAGCACGGACCGGAACCGCGGCTCTGATCGATTCACAATTCCCACGGATCTGACATGGCATTGAGGTTGGCGTCACGCAGATATTGGGGCGTGGTATTCGTGAAAAGAGCGCAAAATTATGTAGATGACAGCTGTACAGGAACCATTTCAGGATAATTTTTCAGAAATCTGTTAAATTTATAATAAGTTTAGCTCTTCGTTATGTTACTATGTGATCAGGTCACTGTAGTAGTTCATGGCAGAAATAATACTAATAAAACTAAACGTGCACAAATAACACATTTTTTTTCTGGTTGCCACTGGAGTAGAGCCTCGCTTCAAGGTCCTTGCTTGTGGTGACGCTTGGTTCGGGTCACCTCTTCCCCTAAAATATGGTTGAAAGAGGCGATAGCTGGACCCGGCGTGATGCTCGTGAACGGGTGCTGTTTGTGGGGACTGGCCTGCTCCAATTGGCAACATATTAGATGACGGACATGACTTTGCAAAATAAACCGATATTTGTCATGAACTGTTGCATACGGCATGAATGGTAGATTTTTGTGAATTAATATTAATTTAATGTATTGACATAGACGGGTACCAATAACCTGTATTTCTGTAAGCAGTGGCAAACCAGCTCGTTCTCGAGACATGCATACTCGATCCTCAGCCTCCGACCTGGGTGCTCCAGAACAAACGGCGAGAATCTAGTTTTCCTATCCAGGAGAATATCAAAGTGGCATTTTTAACACTTTTTTTTAAACAGGAGGAGCATCGAGATAATTATGGTGCGAGGCATAGAATGAATATTATGCTAAGTCTAGGTGAGCGCGTACCTGTTCTTGATCAGGTTTATTACCTCATGGACGACATTCAGTCTTCTCCGGGTATACGCCTAGATAGCCCGTCACCACCAATGGATTAACTCTACGGAGACATATGTTTTTGGTGGAATCTGAACCACAGCCAGCCTCAACAACCGCACCCGAAGTTGCCCCGAGTTGCTCCACCACGATCGTCAAACGGCAAGGCGTTGCGTCACTGTGATACCGAGGCTGACAAAGTACACAATTAAACATCTTTATTGAAACTAAATCTTAAAAATAACTGAAACTAAAAATAATATTACATTCATGTTTTTGTTACACGTATATAACTGGACATGCATGTCTTATATGATACCCTCTGTCATGATATAGGTCAACACACCCCTTTCGAAGAATGTTGGTACCATTCCAGGAACATTGATAGAAAACACGGAACATTTTTGATTGACGGTGCGACCATCTTTTCATCCAATGCGATGGTAGCAACCCGGGCGACCCTACCACCTAGTAAGATAAGGACTAACAATTAAACATGGATTCCGAACCATGGAACACCTCGCTTCCGTGAGGAAATGCACTTATCCAACTTATAAAGAGAAAGAAAGTGGTGCATGAATTTGGGGGGGATTGAACCCATGAACTATGGTGGAAGGCAAGTCTGCGCGCCCGTGATCTACGATCCGTTCCTAATTATTTAGTGTGAACCCGGGTCCACCACACATGCCGCCGCTAATCAGCTCGAGACGTGATCAGCAGGTAAGAACGAAACCGGTTAACAAGGAAGTGGCAAACGAGACGTTATCAGCTTCGCGGGAACGGACAATTTACTTCTAAACAACACTTTGTGCTCCTATCTCGCTAACCACGTGCCAAACTCGGTACATGCGGGTTGATGTCATTACATATTCTGTCCTTGCTTGAGGTCGTATAAGCAGATAGATACGTATGCTACCGAGCTTCAGATACAGATACAGATATTTATTTCGCCATAAAGAACACACAACATTACCAATATTAAATTTAATCATTTGCATTTTCAGTATGGTTCGTCATCATTAGGATTCCGTACCCAAAGGGTGAAAACGGAAGGCGGAGGAGGCCCTAGCGGAGGCTTAGCCGCTGTCCGTCCGTCAGTCCGTCCGTCCTTCTGTCACAGGGCTGTATCTCATGAACCGTAATAGGTAGGCAGCTGAAATTTTCACAGAGTGTGTATTTATTTTGCCGCTATAACAACAAATAGGTAACATTAAAAAATAAAACCCATACAAAAAACATGATTTTTTGTGTTACATCTTGTACGATGGTACGGAACCCTTCGTGTGCGAGTCCGACTCGCACTTGGCCGGTTTTTTTTCTTTTGCTCCGTTCAGCACTGCAGTCTGAATAGTTTTAAACATATGTATCTTACATAATAAACAGCGACTTTCGACTATAGTTAACATGCTTTGATATATGATAGTTATAATATTAATTTTGATCGTCCAAGTCAGCAATATCAGTTATTTTTACTATAAGAAAAAATTCATTTACCTTATAAAATGGGTTGTCTAATGGGATTTTTTGCAGCTGACTCTGCAACACAATGTCACTGCGTAAAGACTTGATTGTTTCTGGAATCTTATTATACAGTTTGGGTTCGCTTCTTTTTCCGTTGTTGTTTTATATTCCGGGAGGTCACGACATTTTTGGTCACGATAAGGTAAATGGCTGAATCTGGGTTCACCTGTTAGAGACCAACCATCCGATGCTAAATAAGTCAGTCTGCCTGCGCCAAGTGGTTGCGTTATCTAGATTGGCTATATAAAATAGAAGTCGGTATGTACCTGCTGATGAATATGCTGATTATTATTATAATAATAATAATAATAATAAAGCTTTATTTGATTCCATGCAATAACAGTTGTACAGTTTTTGCCTTAAATATTAACTATAAATATTAAAATAAAAGAAAATAATGCAAAAAAAGGAATCATTAATGCTACGTTTTTATTGTTGCATGGACCCCTTTCGGGTAAAAGCCTCCTCCAAGGATTTCCACTTTTCCTGTTCAGATCTTTGTAATTTTTTTTTTTTCTTGATGCCAATTCATTCTAAAGGAATCATAGCATCTTCTTATATCTTTCTTTGTAAATTTTTTAAAGTTCTTTAGGTTTTATTATATTTTTTAGGCTTATTGGTAGTTTGTTCCGTTCTTTCTTGAAGTGCCATTTTGATAGGATATTTCTTCTTACTTTCCTTTTCAGGTTATTTTTTCCTTATAATAGAGAGCTATATAAGTATATATATTTTTTTCTTCATACATTATATGTATCGTGACCGCTTAGGTGCGCTGCATTTAGCTCGATAAGTTGAGGTTCTGTTGGTAGTAATTTCGTGGTGACGGTGCAAACTTTTTTTTTTTTTTGGAGGGTTTTGGTCGATCTCTCCCGCGGTGACCTGCCGTGCTGGGAGATGGGGGGAGGGGGGGTGAAGAGGGTGGGTCCGACTGCGGTAGCTTAGTTTTGCAGTGATGTTTTCGTCTGGCTTTGAGAGGTATCTGTCGAAGCAAAGGTTAGTTTTGGTTTTTGTAGTATATAATCTTTTATGTTAGTAGCTTTGTTTTTCTTGGATGGTTGCTTATTTTCATATTCTGCTTTTTCGCCGCTACGGTGCGATGTTTCCGGAGATTCTGACAGGTTTCTCTTATTGAACTGGGGGCGAGGGGTACGTTTGTTGTTGCTCAATACTATAAGTTTGTCGTATTTTATAAAGGCAGTGTTGCCTGCTTCTTTTTCATTCCGCAGTTGAGCTTGGAGTTCTTTGCGCTTGTTGAGGACATCTATTGGGTAATCTTCCTTCATGTAATACGGAGTGTTTTGTAGACAAGACTGGTTTTTCTGAATATTTAATTTTAAACCTATCGTAGTGAATGATATTACAACCGGTCTGATTTTTTCGCCTTTCTTCCCCATTC
The DNA here is from genome assembly GCA_946894095.1 of Incurvaria masculella. Taxonomy (NCBI): domain Eukaryota; kingdom Metazoa; phylum Arthropoda; class Insecta; order Lepidoptera; family Incurvariidae; genus Incurvaria; species Incurvaria masculella. Next base: position 1,267,881 of record OX335641.1, read on the forward strand.
TTCTGACAGCTTCAATGCTGCATCTGTCATATGTGAGTCCGAAGTGAGTCTTTATTATGTTCATAATAATATCTTCTAGTTCTTGATAGGATTTTTCGCGTTCTTCTACTCCGAACATAACTAGGTTTTTGCGTCTAATATGTCTCTCTAAGTAGTTTATTTTTGCGTTTTGTTCGTCCACTTTTTTCTCTAAAAGTGCGTTTTTCAGTTCCATACTAGCAAATTTCTCATTAATATTGTTATTTATTGTGTTTTTTATATCCTCCTTCATCTCTGCCATGTCTTGTTTTTGTTGTTTCATATCTTGCTGCATTTTTAATAACATTTGTTTTATTTCATCCATGGTGTATTAGACAAGAGATGTGGAGCCGAGCGACCTCTATGGAAAGTATCATGCGCGCTTTAGTCTGTTGCATTGGCTAAGTAGAAGCTAGTTGGTTGAGTAGATCATACTATCGTTATGTGTGGACGTAAACGATATGAACGAGTGGCACTAGATGGCAGCAGCGGTGGTGAGCTGATATATGCGGTATTTTGTCTTTAGCGGAAGAAAACGTTGCACCAAAATTACGCTGGACGGTGCTAGTATCGTCCTTTTATTCGAAAAACAACCTAATCGGGACTTGATTGGGAAGTTCTGACAAATGTCAACAGATGGCGATTATAGCGCTGATTTTTATGTTTATCACGAAGAAATTAGTATACACTTTTGAGGTTATGGATGTTTTCTGATTTTGATACAGGCAATTGTCTTAGTTTTGTTCGATATCTATCATTATTGTTCGCCCATAACAGAAGTTTATTGCACTGGTTAATTATATTAGTCAAGTGAAGACAGTAGTGGTCATCGTCCGCGTCGGCGTGGTGGTTGGTAGGTAAATTCTTGACAATTAAATTGGAACGGACTCACCGCGAACCCGGCTGTGTCCACACTTTCACTTCTGTATCGCCAACTAAACTATGCAGGGATGGTCGCCAAAACACTTTTAAATAGATATCTAACGAGCTGTAGATGTTTTTTGTTAGAGCCTCGCATTTTGCTTGTTCTCACTTTGACAGCTGACAGCCGGACCCCCTGATTATTATTATTATTATGTTATTTATATCACTAGCAGCTTGAAGCTAATGCGTGAATTTCATTTTTCCCGGAGTGCACTTGTGTATTATTTTAATTTTTAAATTGGTATTATTAATATTACTTATCATTCAAATTATGTATTTATATTGATTTTATTTACTGATTATTGATTTTTTATTATTATTATTGATTATTTGTTTTTTTTTTATTGCCTTTAAATGTTTGTCTAGTCGGTTTTTAAATCCATTTACAGTTTCAGCACTAATGACCTCCTCCGGCAGCTTGTTCCAAGAGTCTACAACTCTGTTGACCAAGAAGTGTTTCCTGGGGTTAGAATTTGATGCAGATTTGTTTAATGCTGTGTGCTCTAAGGTGTTTGTTTGTATTTTTTGTGAACATTTCTTTGAGATTTGGTAAATTATAGTAATCATTGAGGATTTTGTATGTTTCTATGAGGTCTCCTCGCTGGCGGCGTTCCTCTAGGGTGCTGAGTCCGAGAATTTTAAGTCGATGTTCGTAACTTTGATTCTTAAGTGTTGCAATCATTTTTGTGGCCCGTCTTTGAACACCCTCCACAAGGTCTATATCCTTTCTAAAATAAGGGTTCCAAATCAGAAAAGCATATTCCAATAAGGGGCGAACATAGGCCTTATATAATTTTAGGAATAGTTCTGTATTTATGTACGAGAAGGCCTTTCTGATCATGTATAGAAGGGAATTGGCTTTCTTGACGACTTCTGTGATGTGTGTCTCCCATTTAAGATCTTCTGAAATTGTCACACCGAGGTCATGTTGCGTTGTCACTGTCTCTATATTTTTTCCATCAAGTAAGAGTGATGCGGGTTTTTGGGTCCTAGGTGTAGCACAGTGCATTTACTGGCATTGAGCGACAATAGCCATTCCTTTGTCCATCCAGAAATCTTGTCGAGGGTGTCCTGGATTTTTTGCTGGGCGATAATAGGATTAGCAAAAAATTTGGTATCATCAGCGAAAAGAGAGAAGGTGAGGTGTGTTATCTCCCCTAAATCTGTTAGGAATACTCCGAAGGCGACTGGGCCGACCACGGATCCCTGTGGTACATCGCTTAGAACTTGGTAAGGTTCGGACATATCCTCTCCAACTCGCACGCGAAACCGTCTATTTGTTAGAAAATCTCGGAACCATGACAGGAGGTTTCCTCTGAAGCCAAAGTGTTCTAATTTATGCAGGAGCCGTTTGGTGGGAACTCTATCAAAAGATTTTTCGTAATCTAGGTAGAGTATGTCAACAGGTTGCTTCTCGTTCCATTCCTGTGTCCATTTATCAACACACTCGATCAAATTGGTCACAGTTGATCGCCTCGGAATAAATCCATGTTGTTCCTGCACAATTATGTTTTCGCGTGCTAGAAATAGTCGTACTTGTTCGACAATGATTTTCTCCATGGCCTTGCAGACAAGGACGGTAGTTGGCGGCATCCAGTTTGTCACCCATGGTCTTAGAATATTGATACCGACTAGTTATACAACAATAACCAGTCGGTTTTTCAATTCAATACTTAAATATACGTAAAGTTATATCTGTAACCTAAATCGCCTATAACTACGAAATGCAAACAAGGATTTGTTCAGTTTTGGTATTTGAAAGTAAGTATGTACTGATACGTTCATGCTGCATTATTTGCAACCATTTACCTTTTCATATATTTTTGTTGTAACGATAACTACTTTTTCAGGCGCATTATCTAGGTAACGCAACCACTTGGCACAGGCAGACTGACACATTTAGCTTCAGAGGGTTGGTCTTTATCCTGTGAACCCAGTTTCAGCCATTTACGTTATCGTTACCATTTTTGTCGCGACCTCCTAGTCTATTATGTCTAACATTCACAACTCGTGACGTCGAAGATGCCGGAGAAAGCAGATGCCATGCCAGGACTTTCCTAAAATTTGGTAGTTACGAGTAGTTAAAAGTATTAGATTGTCATATTTATGCATGCTCCTCGTTGGGTGTCAGGCCTGTGACATCCATAGCGCATGCTAGGTCTATGGTGACATCAGTAAACTCGATTTTAAATTGTTTTCCTATTCAATTCATATGTTTTTGTACTTCAGGAAAATTCCGTAATCTTGACACGAAGGCTGCTGAATGATTAGGCCTTGCACTTTCTGTTGCAACACAACGCAGCCGAAAGATGCAGAAAATTACTGGAGGGAGATAACGTTATGATGGATGTTTCTTGGAGCGACAAAAACGAGTCTTTTTTTTTTTTTTTTTCCGTGCATGTCGTAAGTAAGAGCTGACTAAGGAATAATTCGTTCGTGCTTCGTACTCGCCCGAGTTGGTAATATCGCGTCGGGTGAACGATATGGACGAAGCGGCAATATTTTTTTTTCGTGTTTTCGATCCAGTTCAATGAGGCCGGGCAATGTAAAGAATATTCTGACAAGGCACCTATATTCAATTTAACTAGTGGATTAGGCTTAGGAACCTGACATGGATGGCTAATGCCACACAATTACATTTTTGATGTTAGCCCAATTCACCACATTCCCGAAGAAATTAGGTGCCATGCCAGGACCTTTACCTTATGAGCACGGCTAAATTGAACGGAATGGAAAACACGGACAATTTTTCATTGCCGCTTCAACCAGAGTTTCATCCAATGCAGTGGTACCAACCCGGGCGGACTTAACACTACCACCTAGTAGAGGAAGAGGGAGGGTTTCACATGGGTTCCGAACCATGGAACAGCTCGCATTCGTAACGAAATGCACTTATTCAACTCAGAAAGAGAAAGAACGTGGTGCATGACCGGGGCGAGGATAAGAACCCATAACCAAGTCAAAGGCAAGTCCTCTAGCCCCTAGACCACGAGCTGTAGAAATTCATTAGTTCTATTTTTTATCTTCAGTACCCGAAGTCTCAGTTGTCACCTAAATTGGCGTTACGGCAAACCGATCGACTGGCGTTTTCAAATGTATGGAGAAATTGAAGAGCGCGCGCAGCGGGCGTTAAGCGAACTAACATTTTCGAGTCCGAGCTTGATTTGACAGCTTACTCAACGTTGCCGTAAATACGTCGTCGTTGCCGTTTACGTCCACTTCGTGTTTTCATACAAATCGGAAGTCCGCGTTTGACTTTGACAGCTTGAAGAAGTAAAACCACAGAATATCTAGTAAAAACTTGTATGGAGTTTGGAGAAAACGCCAGTCGATCGGTTTGCCGTAAACGCCAATTTAGGTGAGAACTCAGACTGACCACTCAGAATTGGCGTTACGGCAAACCGATCGACTGGCGTTTTCAAATGTATGGACAAATTGAAGAGCGCGCGCAGCGGGCGTTAAGCGAACTAACATTTGCGAGTCCGAGCTTGATTTGACAGCTTACTCAACGCTGCCGTAAATACGTCGACGTTGCCGTTTACGTCGACTCCGCGTTTTCATACAAATCGGAAGTTCGAGTTTGACTTTTACAGCTAGAAGTAAAACCACAGAATATCTGGTAAAAACTTGTATGGAGTTTGACGTTTTTACGGAACTTCCAAGTTACGTTAACGCCAATTTAGGTGAGAACTGAGACTACCGGCTCTGAAGTTAAGATATCGATATCGTTTGCTTTTGCAGGCCTTAATTTTGTTTATTTCAGAATTTCAGTATTGCAGAATATTACAGCTGAGTAGGATGCCATGGAGAGTCATTCGAAACCATGAAATCGATCAGTCCAGGCTGAACAAAAAAAAACACTATGACGAAGAAAAGAGAGTGAATCCCGCAGGAGATGGGTCTCTTCTAGCGTTTCACGACCTTTAATTCACTGAAAGCTCCGAAACTATGGAAACGGTATGTTATTTTAAGGTGGCCCAACCCGGCTGGACTAACTCATTCGCGGGAACGGTACAAAACCGTGCTGTTGCGCTCTGGGACCTTCTGTATTTCAAAGAAAAAGACAGGCTCCGTAATGAGGAAGATGCAACATGTCCACAAAAAAGACAATGTGCATAGTGTATGATTTTGTAAGATTTACGAAAATTTTAATTAAAAAACTACTTATAGCTAAAAGTAAACGACGACCGCTGTAGTCAAAAATCTAACAAAAACCAAATAGATTATAAATGTTGATTAAACAAGCTTTGTCTGATGACTAATCTTTTTAAGATGTTCTTACTTTATCATTGCGTAATCCAACTTCAATGTTATTGTATAAAACGCGCCAAAAATTCGAACTTCCTGACACCAAACACAATTCTACAATGCCAACGGTCATCAGACATCTAGTTTGATGAAATAAAGCTATTTTGAGCAACATTTGGGATCTATGACAAGAAATATGGGCGTGATGTTCTTTCCCCGTTTGTATGGGGAGTTGAGCGGAATGGGCCACACTTAACCTACTAGAACCCACAAATCCCAGTTGATGCACGGCCACGTGACCAAATTGTTCATCAAATGTCAAGGTTCTGCAGATGTCACTGTTCAATGAGGTAAAACTTGCCAAACAGCACATAACATGGGTCGTACAAAAAGCATTAGATGTCTCATATGATTATTCAAGAAATAATAACAGACCACACGGCAGCAATCATTTCGTGCCTTTTGTGGTCACGTATTTGAAAAAATATATAGTATGTTGATTTCGTTGTCTAGATTACTCTATTTATCAAGTTGACATGTGAACGATATTTTTTGTTGGACCGGAAAAACGAATGGGTAATTGCACAGCACGGTTGCTCAATTTGTTTTTTTCCAGACAAAAATTGTTGTATTTCATCCACCAAAATTAGTTTTAAAGAAACTGGACATGGATTCCTAATACCACAACTACTCTCATGATATTAGCCTAAAACACCACATAGGAACTGTGTGCCATGCCAGGACCTTGCTTATTTTTGTGAATTGTTAACTTACAAGTGCAAAATCCGCAAATCTGATAGTGCCTAGCTAAGCGTGGTTTTGGAAAGTGAGGAGAATTTGAAATTTCGCCACAGCCACCCATACGGCGCGGGGGGTTCCCCTGGTGATCATGGGAACTGTTAATAACAACTGCTTCCTTCAACCAAGCTTCCTTTATTTATAGAGAAATTCGTTTATTTGAGTACGGTTACACAAGGAAAAACAATATGTGTGTAAACATATTTTACCCTTTTATTGCTGAAGAAATGGTCGATCGAACATTATAGCAATGGGGGACTTTCAGTTTTACATTGGAGCCGAACCATTGCATGACAAGATTTTGTAGGAAAAAAACAAATTTTATTTTGCAATGTTATAATATAATAATTATATACATATATATATATATATATATATATATATATATATATATTTTTATGTGACTGGACATGGATGGCTAATACCACACCTTCTGTCATGGTATTAGCCCAACACACCACATGGGAACTAGGTGCCATGCCAGGACCTTCCTTTTATTGCACGGCTACATTGAACTGGATGGAAAACACGGACAATTATGCGGTGGTACCAACCCGGGCGGGATTAACCCTACCACCTAGTAAGTAAGGAAGGGGACCTACAGTTTAACGTGGAATCCGAACCACGGCCAGCCTCTCTCAACGGTCTAATGGTCACCCATCCAAGACCAGACCGGACCCAGCGTTGCTTAACTTCGGAGAGCGATCGCCGAAGTGTCGTGCCACTGGGCCACTGAGGCTGATATAAATATTATATAATTATACAATTGAACAGCTCGTGGTCTAGGAGCTAGAGGACTTGCTTTTCATCCGAGAGGTCTGGGTTCAAATCCTCGCCCGGTCATGCACCACTTTCTTTCTCTTTCCGAGTTGGATAAAGTGCATTTCGTTACGAATGCGAGCTGTTTGTTCCGTGGTTCGGAAATCGGATCGAAGTCGGATTCTCGTGAAATTATGTGAGTAGGTTCGATCATTCTATGGATTTTTACGGAGTCAGGTTTTGAAATGTTGCGAAAGTATTTTTGAAAAATTTCACCAAACTTTTGTTTGTGGGGGAAAAACGAGTCCGCTTATAACTTGAGAACCACTCATTCGAACTTGATGCAGACGTATTTATTTCTCATACATTATTGACAGTAGATACAATCTGATTTGTGGTAGAACAAAAAACGTAAATACGTAAAACGTCAGGGCTGTAAATTGTTAATGACAATTAAAGAGAAGACATTATAATTAGAAAGGCAAATGTCGCAAATCTTAAAGCAAAATGCGTGTAACAACCGTTGCTTCTTCAGCTTTTTGCTCTTTCTACTATTCCTCTCTCATTCCGAGCAACCGGTGCTAGGTCACGTATTTTGTTAAGAATCGCGTCGTTTGTAAACACTATATTCAAACTCACAAACATGCCACACGGGAGATAATTCTTCTGAAATAACTAAACAAAATCAATTTCACAGTCGAGCGTACATACTCTTTGTTCATTACTCTGATATTTGTGTCGCCTAGGGCTTCGGAATAGGTGTCGGTTTAAGGTCAAGACCGGCCGGCCTCAGCGCACACCAAACAAGCCGGCGACCACCGAATTCTCGTCACACCTCAATTGAGCAACAATGGGCAAATGAATCACCGGCAGTTTCCGAAGAGCGTCTGTACAATAGTGTCACACCTATCCGAGATCTGTCCATTGCAAGTTGCGGTCCGAAGCGAAAACATTCCTAGAAATAACATTCCACGGGGTCTACCTCAACGGGAAAGCCACCGCCGGTTAACGACCCGGCGAAACAAGAGCGGGGAGTCTTGGGCGGTCGCGGAGCGGGGACGGTGAGCAGGCGCAAGGTCGGCCGCGGCGAGACGCGCTCCGCGCACGCGCCACAGTCGCGTCCACTCCCGCGCAGCATGGACGGCGCGCGACCGCCGCAGCGCCGCTCGCGCATCGGCCGCGCTCTCAGCTCGCCGGCGCGCTCGCCGCACGATGTCGCGCCTTCGGAGGAGAAGTACAGGACGGCGCCCTCGGGACCGGTGCATTGGCGCGCCGACGAGGAGTCCCTCGAACGCGCGTACCCGTCCAACGGGCATCTGGAGTATGTCCTGGTCGGCGCGTCGCCGCCGGCGGAGAGTGCGCCGAACATGTACGACAGTTTCGAAGAGCCCCCGACGGACCTGAGCGCCCAGATCTGCGCGGACTCCATCCGGCAGAGTGTGCACGAGCAGATGCGCGCCGCCGGCGGTCGGCTTCGACTTCTCGACGACATTGAGTCCGGAGCGATTCTGCCCGATACGGCCGCGAGCACCTTCGAGGCAGCTACGAGCTCCGAAAGGAACGTCTGCCTGCTGTGGGCAGCTTTTCTGAAGCTGCCTGAACTACTTCCACCGCTGGTGGCGTCGGGAGCAGACCCTATGTTCGCAGATGCGATGGGCGTATCTGCACTTCACGTCGCAGCATTTAGTGGCTCCAAAGAGTGTGCTCAGTTTCTGTTAGAGAACGGTTCCGATGCGAATTACACTCCTCGCTGCTTCACGCCACTGCACTGTGCCGCTTTCGGGAATTCTGTAGACGTTGCGAACCTCCTGATCGCAAGCGGTGCTTCAGTCCACACGGCAGTGAATATTGCGAATTGTGAAGGTGGATTGTTGCACTGTGCTGTGAGGGCAAATGCGGTGGAATGCATAAAGCTGTTCATTTCCCACGGAGTCGACGTGAATTCGATAGAGCCAGGCGGAACTAACGCAATCCACCTGGCCGCTGATCTCGGAATGGCGGTCTGCCTCGGTCTTCTGCTAGAAACCCCTGAAGCCGACCCAGATGTGAGGACACGGGTCATAGACAGAGAATCTACGGCTCTCCATCTTGCGGCTGACGGAGGGTACGTCGACTGCGTCGACCTTCTTCTGGCTAAAGGAGCGAACGCCAGTCTAAAGAATCACCGAGGGTTCACAGCCCTGCATCTGGCTGCTCGGTCATCAAGTCTCGAGTGTGTTGAATCCCTACTACGAAAAGGAAACGCCAACCCCAACGCAAACGACTACGATAAAAGAACTCCTCTACACGCCGCTGTCGGGAAATCTGATTGCGCATGCGACATTATAGAAACGTTGATTAGTTGGGGAGCGAATGTCAATCAGAAGGACGAATATGGCTTTACGCCCCTGCACTTGGCCGCACTCGATGGGCTGTCCCAATGTGTCGAGACGCTTATATTTCACGGCGCCGACGTCACCACTCGATCTAAGAAAGGCAACTCGGCTCTAAACGTTATAATGAGAAAAACGCCCGCTTCCTTAGCGATGATAACTCAGAAACTGGACTGCGCAATCACGCTGCACCACTCGCAATCAAGCAGCAGAGAGGTGGAACTGGAATTGGATTTTCGCAGCATTTTGCAACACTGCTATCCGCGGGAGATCAGCTATTTGAATACTTTCGTTGACGAAGGACAGAAAGAAATTCTCTTACACCCCTTGTGCTCAGCATTTCTATACATAAAGTGGGAAAAAATAAGAAAGTATTACGTCGCCCGATTATTTTTGTGTTTCATATTTGTGCTCTTCTTAACACTCTATGTTCTAACAGCCCTCGCCCACAACTGTTACAACGGAAGCAAGGATATGAAGGAAACAATTCAGGAGCAAGAGCTTTGTCAAAAACAATCTATTCTCGGAGACCTCCTGAGGAAAAATCCATTTGTGATTGAAATGCAATGGTGGGTGCTTGCGGGCATAACTATGTTCGAAATATTCCGCAAAGTGTATGGTATCGCTGGATATTCAACTGTGAAGCAATATTTGACTCAATCAGAAAACATAATCGAGTGGTTCGTAATAGTGAGCGTTTTTCTGATATCGTATATCTACACAAACAGCACCTACACATGGCAAAATCACGTCGGCGCTTTCGCCGTATTGGCAGGCTGGACGAACCTAATGCTGATGATCGGACAACTTCCAGTCTTTGGGACGTACGTTGCAATGTTCCAGAAAGTGCAGAAGGAATTCGCTAAGCTCCTGATGGCATACTCGTGCATACTAGTTGGGTTTACGATCAGTTTTTGTGTGATATTCCCCGACTCGTCCTCGTTCGCGAATCCCTTCATGGGTTTTATCACCGTTCTAACTATGATGATTGGAGAGCTTAATCTCGATCTGCTTTTGAACGAACCGGACGGAAACGATCCTCCGTTTCTTCTGGAAATATCCGCACAGATTACATACGTACTGTTCCTGATGTTCGTGACTGTAGTTCTGATGAACTTGCTAGTCGGCATCGCTGTCCACGACATTCAAGGGCTCAGAAAAACTGCCGGGCTCTCAAAGCTCGTTCGCCAAACAAAACTGATTTCCTACATGGAGCTGGCTCTGTTCAACGGGTACCTTCCGAAATGCCTCCTCAAGATCCTACATTCGTCGGCTCTCGTGTCACCGCAGGCGTACAGAGTCGTTCTAAGCGTGAAGCCCCTGAACCCCAGCGAAAAGCGCCTTCCGCGCGACATCATGATGTCTGCCTACGACATCGCCAAGATGCGGAAGCAGTACGGGCACACGATCTCTGCCAACGGCTCCGCAGCCGCTTACTTCTGCTTCAAGAAGTACGAAAACAACAACGACTCTGGATATTCCGAAAACTCCTATAACTCTGGCCTCGGGAGTATCCAGGCCAGATTAGACGATACTTCGGAAAGCGTCAGGCAGCTGACCCAAGAAATAAAAGAGCTGAAGAAGTTGATAAGCGCGCAACAGATGGTGATACAGCAGGCTCTGACCGGTGCGACGGACACGAACTGTTGATGATATAATTTGAGTCTCGGACTGTGGAGCGATTTTATTTCAATGCCAATAGTGCGCAAGTCAACAAACTACATAAAGACTCGAGTGATATCGCGCAGTTAGTCGCATATGCGATCTGAATAGCTGTATAGGTAGCTAGTACCTAATGGAATGGTCCATTGGCTACCTGGTTCCAAGACGAGCGGTCTCTATCTTACGTACTGATCTGTTCAATGTAGGTTCCTATTAATAAGCGTGGCTTGGGTTCATGTGGACTGAGCTTCTGTCATATGAAATGACAAATGTGTACGTAATTGTGTTACTCAGGTTTTTTTCATTATAGATATAGGATATTGTAATGACTTCTTTCCAAACAATACCTTTAGAAGTTCCTCTATGATAGTAAAATGTATAAAGTCTAACAATAAAGTTTCCCAAGTCTATGTAGAACAGAGTGTGATTTACGCCTAGGTCAAGGGCCGGTCTGTGCTTGACCGTAAATGGGAAAGGACTGATGTTATGAACTTGGTGTGTATCGTTGAACTTAAAAACGTGGTGATATTTTAGTTTATGTTTAAAATAGTCTTATAAATTATCATATACATATCAGTGAAGAATGGTACATGTGTTTTGGCTACATGAAAACATCAAAGATGCATTTTTTGCAAAATCATTTAAAACCAGAATTTATATTATTTTTACCATAGCGTGAGGTTACGTACATAGATAGTGATGACACAATTTACCATATATAAGGTTAAGGGTATTCAATAAATGTGTGCATTAATAAACGAGCTATTACGACACCAGACTTTATGCTAATAACCTGTTCAGACGGAATAAGTTAAATTTACTTTCACATGAGAGCACAGGTGAGACTTCATTAAAATATTTCGACTTTTAAACGAGTGAAACTTAGGTGTGTGTGTGCAGAGACAGTTGTCAGAATCGCTAAAAAGGTTTAGGTACTGCATTTTAAGGTGGGCCATCCCGCTCAACTCCCCATACAAAAGGGGAAAGAAGATCACTCTCATATTTCTTGTCAAAGATCCCAAATTTTGCTCAAAATAGCTTTATTTGATTGAACTAGATATCTGATAACCGTTGGCATTGTAAAATTGTGTTTGGTTTCTAAGTTTTAAGGTCGAAAGCTCGAATTTTTCGCGCGTTATACAATAACTTTGGAGGTGGATTAAGCAATGATAAAGTAAGAACATATTAAAAAGATTTGTCATCAGACATAGCTTATTTAATCAAGATTTATAATCTATTTGGTTTTCGTCGTGGTTTACTTTTAGCTATAAGTCGTTAAGTAATTAAAATTTTCGTAAATCTTAACAAATCATACACTATGCACATTGTCTTTTTTGTGGATATGTTGCATCTTCCTCATCACAGAGCCTGTCTTAGCCCCGGTTGCACGAAGAAACGGCTGAGTTAATCAATGTTCAAACACGTCACTTTTAGTGAACCGCATAGAGTTCCTTCCATACTGTTCACACAAAGTGACGTGTTCAATCGTACGTTGATGTTGATTTTGATTTTTTGTCCTTTCGTGCACTCGGCCCTTATTCTTTGAAACAGAGAAGTTCCCCGAGCGCAACAGCCGGTTTTGTACCGTGCCCGCGAATGAGTTAGGTAGTCCTGCCGGGGTTAGGTTGAATTCGTAAGATTTCTAAATGTTTCATATTTCTTAACATTTCTATTTATATTTTTCTCGTGAGCGGTCGTACCGATTAACTCAATGAAATTTTAAGTAAGTTTCAACGTTGTTTTGTGAATTGTAAAGTTTGTCAGTTGTTATTCACATGAAAATAGAGCAGGCGGATTGCATGTTCAAGTAGGTTACCTACCTATGAATGAAATAAAACAATATGCTGAAAAACCTTTGCCCAAACACGATTCATATTGACCGTCGATGATATTTACACTAAAGTGAAGGATCCATGAGTTAAAAAAAAAAAAAGATTTTGTCATTTCTCAACTGAGTTGTCTCACTGATCAAGGTGGCTCAAGTATTTAACAAAAACCGATTAAGTACCTGCGCTACTGGCTCTAAGTTTTTTTCCGCTAAGTACTGATTAGCTTAACCACAGAAATCGGATAATTCCCATTTCTGTGAGCTTAACCCTTACATTAAGGGGCTTTCTTACCATCTTGCAATCATTACCTGTACAAGATAATCAGCACTTTAGTAGTCCTTTAAGTGTCAATTAAAATATCTCAGCACTTGGTTTGATATCTTAGCTTAGACTATACAATGTCCCAAAATGATCGACGACTGTATTTATTTCCATCAAAAAAGGGGGTTCGAAAAAATCTAATCATTTGTCTGATTTGATGATGAAAAGAATAAATTAATGGTACCAGCCATGTCCTCGAAACTCCGCCCGCATGCAAGTAGTTTTTCCCTGTGGCTTCTCTACTATTTATTCTTACTTATTACCATTTCATCGTTATTCGTCCATTTTCAAAAACGGTTCAATACTCTAGACCCATGAACTGTCTTTGAATCTCATCTGATCACGGCATAAGTCAAAGATCGATTTATATCTCTGGCACATCGAAAGCTCTGGCATAAGTATGTTGACTTTAGGAATGTCTAATGTTGTCTATCAACCGCTGTTACCGTATAGTCGAGGGTATCGTACAGTGCTTGGGAGCCAGAATGGCAGCCGTGATTATATTTGTTTTATTTATCACGTAACGCCCTCATGCTTCATCTATGCATAGCAATTCACTACTCCAGGAACTTTAGCCTTAAATCAGCACTTAGAAAAACATTAAATCCGAAATGCAATTTGTTTTCTCATAAACGTAGTATTTCATGTGGATGTGTGTACATTAAGTTTGCAACATTTTGGGGGGTCCGGAAGATAGAAATAAAATATGAAATATGTTTAAAAAATGATATCTCTAAACAAATATTTAGAAATGTTATTTAAAAATGTTATATGTTAGCTAATTTTAGGTGTAATATTACTGTGAATTTGCAACAATTTCTTATTTACGGAACTGTGTAAATTTTTTTTTTTGTACTTTTAATATCTGTAATATTTAATATCTGCAAAGCAAATAATGAAAATTCTATTTTATTTTATGAAATTGGAAACTGACTGCAAACTCTATATTCTGTGAAATTTGTAAAATGTTGCAAATATTAGAAGCACATTTTTTTTTCATCTATAATGTTTACATTCACACAAAAGCTAAACAAAAAATTCGAAATACGTATAAAATCGTTCGTTGTATAGTTTCTAAAGAATTTAATTTGCTTTTACATATTCTAGAAAGAAATATAGCAATAGCAAGTTAGGTTCGCGGCATAGATTTTTTTTAGTAAAAACATTTTTTTAAATACATTTCCGTAATTACAAAATTGTTGCAAATTCACAGTTACATTACGTCTTAAAAGACTTAACATATAAAAATGTTTAATACCGTTTCTAAATATTTGTTTAGGAGATATATATTTTTTAATACATTTTAATTTTTTTTTTCTATCTTCCGGGCCCCGCTAAATGTTGCAAACTTAATGTAAGCATATGAACATGAAATTATATATTTTTGAGAAAAAAAAATTCATTTCGGATTTCATGTGCTTCTCAAACCGTATCTACCCCGGTCTACACGGAAATGGCACTTATCCTAAAAGATTCGGGAAGTTTAGTGAGAAGTAGGGAGAAGTAGCTGTAGGTATGAGATTGTTCCGCTACGTAGAGCGAAAGATCAGTAGCAGGAGATATTTTGGCCATTCTTAGCCCCGATAGCACGAAGAGACGGCTGAGACGTTACTTTTAGTGAACCGCGTGGAGTTCTTTCCATACTGTCCATACAAAGTGACGTGTCTAATCATATGTTGACGTTGATTTTATTTTTTTGTCCTTTCGTGCACTCGGCTCTCAGGCTGAGATAAATAGTCGTAACCAATGATTTCAAAGGTAATATATAAGTCAATGGTCGTAACAGAAACTATGACTAACGAAAAGTAGTACTTTGTGACGTCACTTTGACACATTTTGTATGGACTAATCTCAGGCTGAGATAAATAGTCGTCACCGAAACTAATGCTAACGCAAAGTAGTACTTTGTGACGTCACTTTGACACGTTTTGTATGGACGAAATCTCAAAGTAATGCCAATTGACGTCACAAAGTACTACTTTTCGTTAGTCTTAGTTTCTGTTACGACTATTTATCTCAGCCTCAAAGTAATGCAAAGTGACGTCACAAAGTACTACTTTTGGTTAGTCTTAGTTTCTGTTACGACTATTTATCTCAGCCTTACAGTCCATTATTGTTTATGCGTTGATTTGAATAATCCACGGAGGAGGGAAATAGATAACCTTTGTATGGTCTGGACATCTCGGAACCGCCTTAACTGGATGGCTGCCCGCCTACCGGCTGTCGCGTGATGCAAGTGATTATCCACTGCTGTCTCTATTGTATTCTTGCACCGAAGCGTTGGAATGTGGGAAATACTAGTGAGTCATCGCATTTGAAATAAAAAGAGCGAAGACAATAACAAGAACTTACTGCATAATGTCATCGTCTCTGGACCTCGCGGGTCTGCCTTTGCCATAGATTAGTATTGTATAAGGAGTACATCTCCGTGGGATACGTACAGTCAACCAAAGGTTAAAGGATACACTTCCGGCTAAACTTAAAAATGAATGGTGTTTAAATGCAACTTCCGATTCAATCTTGTTAGGGTTTCGTTTACTCAGTAGCTAGTAGACATCCTCAACTATGTTTGAATCTATACTCAACACTATAATTGTTTTTCATTTAATTTCATTTCATTTTTATTCATCCTATAGGTACATTACATACACTCAGATACGTCAGATGGTTGCAAGAAGTAACATACAAATTTTTACACTAGATCACTACTACTATACATCTCAGATCATATAAACATGTCTATTATTATAAAGTTTTACTTTCATCATCAGCTGTAAAGAGGCCTTGTCATAAATAGAGAGTCAGATAAAAAAGAATACATTAATTATTAGATTGTCCAATGGAAAGAGATCGACTCATTGGTAGACTAACATTATAACATCGTCAGCTGTAAATAGGCTTTGTCAATGATTAAAAAAATAGGTTACATTCAAGGAAACAATAGTGGCAGCTGTAAAGAGGCTTTGTCAAATAGTGTAAAATTATTATTATTATTATTCCAAAAGTAAAAGTATTTCGACTGTAGCCTTAACTCTTTGTTCGACTGTACTTAGATAGGTCGGTAATTTACTGAACAACGCTAGTTCTGCTCCAAGCATGTGGACCACCAACGAATACCAATATTGTATGTAAATATTTGTGCTGCCATTGCTGGTGGCAAACTGGTTTTTTTTTGTTGCTATCTTTTTTATTTCTGGTTACACCTAGTGCAAAATGACCTATGTCAGTGCATATGATTCCAGCACTCAAATAGAATAAGACTGGTCCCTATCCTAATCCTAGGTAAGGATAACAGGTAAAATTGTGGAAACATCCTTTCTTACTTAGGGGTCGGCCATTAATTACGTGAAACGCTTAGGGAGGGAAGGGGTCGAGCCGAATCCCACCCAATTTCACGTGGGGGAGAGGGTGTCATGAAAAATCACGCTATGAGTGAGTATGGTTCCTATTTGTAAGATAATAATTTCATGGAGAATAGTTTTTATGAATGTGTAGGTATGTTTGAACTAAAATTTCTGTAAAATTTCGAATGCACAGTCGTTCACTTTGGATGAGTTAGATGATTGAAAGAAAACCGGCCAAATGAGACTCGGACTCGCATACGAAAGGTTCCGTACCATCGTACAAAATTTCACACAAAAAAACATGTTTGTTATATGGGTCCCTCCTTTAATTATTATATATTTTTTATTTTACCTATTTGCTGTTATAGCGGCAAAATAAATACACACTCTATGAAAATTTCAACTGCCTAATTTCTTCTCGCCTCGCTAGGAGGCTCCTCTCGGCACTTAGACGCGTCGCTATCCGTTGTACCGTCCTGGCTGGCAGCTACTTTAGCCATCCGAGCTCCTCCATGAAGTGTAGGCCCCTTGATGGTTGCTTCCAGACCTCATGAAGGCTCGTTGATGGCGCAAGGAATAGGAGCCGCTGTGGTGCCACCCCCGGACACTCCAGCAGCACGCGGGCGGATGTTTCTTAGCTTCTAGACACCCTCTGCAGAGTGGGCTATCAGTGACAGCTAAAAAACATAGGTGTCTGTTAAGCATACAGTGACCAGATACGAGTCCCACCACGGTACGTAGCTTACCCCTGTGCAGGTTAAGCAGCTTTTTCGTGAGTTGTTTATCTAGCTTCGGCAGTGACACTTTTGACTGCCTGCAATCAGTACAGTTAGTCCATCGATGTTCGTGTTCGCGGTGGGTTCTTTCTCGAAGCCAGGACCTCAAATAATTAAATGGTAAGGGTACAAACGGTTCTGGTCCGACAGGTTGACTGCCCGAACCGCACTTTGCCAGGTCGTCTGCTGTGTAGTTGCCATGTGATCCGCTGTGTCTTTTAATCCATTGTAATGTTACCTTGTTATTAACCGCAATTTCGTCCAGGGCTTGATGGCATTGTAGGATCAGGCCGGAGTTGATAGAGTTGCTGTTTAGCGCCCCCTGTACCGCAGCACTATCAGACAGTAGCCTAACTTCAAAGTTTGTGCAACTGCCTACCTATTACGGTTCATGAGATGCAGCCCTGTGACAGACGGACGGACGGACGGACGGACGGACGGACGGACGGACGGATGGACGGACGGACGGGCAGCGGAAGCTTAGTAATAGGGTTCCGTTTTCACCCTTTGGGTACGGAACCCTAATAAAAAGAATAAGTATTATTTGTTAAATATTTTATTAATCAAATCAAACTTATAAACGAACAATGTACAGTGACATAATTACACACAAAAATACATAAGTTTACAAGCAACCAAGAAGCTGTATAACTAGGATACATTAAGGTTTACATACAGTAAGTTTTTAGAAGAAAAAAGGATGAAGTAATGACTACACATACTTGGATATAAAGAACATTCAAGGCACAGAAATTATGTTCTATATCCAGCATCATATATAAAAGTGAAAAATCTTTAGGAAACTTGTGATAATGATATTTTTTCTGAAGATATGTGATGTATAGTTTTAATTACAGATTATTTATTTCAATCCCCTAAAATAATCATAATTTAGTACATATAATATTAACTATTTAAAGCTAAAAGTATAATGACTAAGGTAGATTATAAATAAATCTATTTACAAAATATTACAAATGGCAACATCGTCACGTGTTCCTTCATGTTAAGTTTCCTCTATTTAAATTAGCTATTTTGAAACAAAATATAATTATTTGCCATGGAAACAAGCAGTGTGGATACAATTTCTTTATTTTTATTACGAATGATTTTTTAAAGTATCACTTAATAATTAACCAAGCGTACATTAAACAGAAGTGCAAAACAACTAAATCCTGGATCCAGCACAACTCATGAAAAATAAACATGGCACGAAATGAGACAAAATTAACTATGCAGTACTTTCGTGTACGAAACAATATGGTGCGTGAAAATCAAAGCGTGCAGCGAAAACTCAGGTCGGAGCTGAGAAATCTAGACGTTTTGTACACAGGCAGACACATACATTGAAACAATCCAGTCCAGGCAAAGAGTTTTGATAGCTCAACCATAAAATTCTTGTCCAGTCTGGAAGTTTTGCTTAAATAGAAATTTATTGGTATAACTAAGAGTAAGATTTGGTTACATCATACAACACCTTACAATATATTTTTAATTTTACATATTCTGTAACAAGTGGGTTAATTTCTTTCTCTCTATTCAAAATACCTGCTTCAAACATTACAGTCCAGCTGTCTCTTTTATTATCATCCATGATGACAATGGATCCAGTCTTCCAATGAATACCTTTTTAGTAATTGGACTATATCCTGTTCACATAGGACATAAATTCATGGTCTAGTATGGCCTATTGATTATATATTCTTTCTTTCATGGCCATTTTTTGGTCCTTTCCATATGATTGATTATTGATAAATTAAACAGAAAAAATGGTTTCATTATTATGGAGCGATTACCTACACGTTACAGAAGTAACTGCTTTCACTATAAAATTCAAATATTTGAAGTGTTCTGATAAAAAGTAGATACATTTTCTTTATCACCTTTTTAACCCTTTCCCCGCCAGGAACGTATATATCCGTCATAGCAAGGCATTCTGCAGGCATCATCATCGGATATATCCGACAAAAAACTACTCCACTTCAAACATTAATAAAACTTTACTGATTACGAAATAATGTGTTTTATTTACATAATTGCACAGTACATACTAGCGTTCATTAGATTTCTACTGTTTCAACAGTGGAAACACACTATTTGCAACAAAACAAACAACAATTCAAGACTGCATATTATCGAAATAATTGTAGTGTGGCGTATTGAGAAGGATTATGCCAAAAAACCTTGGCGGTGAAAGGGTTAATCTGTTTTTATACTGTGCTTAATTTGTTATCTAAGAAAGTATAAAGACAATTAATTACCACACTGGTTGGATCGAAGAGATCTTCCTTTTTCGCTATTCCGGTTGCTCGCTCACTGTTTGTGTTCTTTTACATTGATTTAACCAACTGGTTTTTATGAAAATTCAGAAAAATTTGAAAAGTAAAAAACAGCAAAATTGTTTATTGTTTGCATCGACCTCATGAATGAATGCCCAAAGTGACTGCTTTTACTAGTATAAGATCTGTATAAGCTGCTATCTCAGAACAGTAATATAATTACAGCTTTATTTAAAGTCATCACAATTTATGTGTCGACCACATGTTGCACTTCCGACACGGTGTAACATCATTTGAAAGTATGTTTATTTAGACTTTCACTGTTGTTAAACATTATTATTAAAATGTTTTCGGATAGACAGTGTTATAAATCGCTTACTTGTTTACGTCGACGTTTCGTCCACTGCATTGTGGACTTCCTCAGGAATTTATGACACTGTCTATCCGAAAACATTTTAATCATAATCATTAGAAAGTAGAAAGATGTGGTAGCAGAGCGTGAGCGACTCGACTGAAGCACACAGTTAAAGTTCCTGCCATCGTCGCTTGTGTAGCGGTGGTGGCAGTGCAGACGTCAGCGCGCCACACACCACGCTGCAGGAGCACCGCACATGGTAGCAGAGCGTGGCCGGCTCGATGTTCACACGCAGCTGAACTTCCTGCCATCGTCGCTCGAGTAGCAGTGGTGGCAGTGCAGATGGCAACGCGCCACACACCACGCTGCAGGAACACCGCACGTGGTAGCAGAGCGTGGCCGGCTCGATGTTCACACGCAGCTGAACTTCCTGCTGTCGTCGCTCGAGTAGCAGTGGTGGCAGTGCAGGCGGCGCGCGCGCAGGCGTGCCGCACACCATACGGTAGGAGCACCGCACGTGGCAGCAGAGCGTGGCCGGCTCGATGTTCACACGCAGCTGAACTTCCTGCCGTCGTCGCTCGAGTAGCAGTGGTGGCAGTGCAGGCGGCGCGCGCGCACGCGCACGTCGGCGCCGGCGCGCCCGTCGCCGAGCCGCGCGCCGCACACCACGCAGCAGAAGCACCACACGTGGTAGCAGAGCGAGAGGGACTCGATGATCATGGCAGCGCCGCGACCTGCCAACCATGCTATCTTTCATATTTCCATCCATCAATCCTGTGGCCAAAGGGGGAATATTACTAGGCTTCCCAGCGCCAGCCTCATAAGTTTCTGTCGGCCAAAAGTTTTTTTAACCTGGTGCATGTAAAACGTCTCACATATATCCGGCGATAAGGGTGGCTGGAGAACTCCTCAAATTTTCTAGTTAAGCTAGAAAATTTAAAAAAGTTTTCCTCGGAAAGATTGATGATTAGACCATGTAAAGGAGTGTTAACAACAGCCAGTAGGCCCACCAAGTTGCCCCTACAGTGCAAGCATTTGTCCAAGCGTCAAGCTTCAGATCTCCTTAATTTTTCCAGGAGTATAGCCTTAAGGTGGCCCATCCCGCTCATCTCCCCATACAAAAGGGGAAAGAAGATCACGCCCATATTTCTTGTCAGAGATCTAAAATTTTGCTCAAAATAGCTTTATTTGATCGAGCTAGATGTCTGATGACCATCGGCATTGTAACATTGTGTTTGGTTTCTAAGTTATAAGGTCCGAAAGTTCGAATTTTTCGCGCGTTTTATACAATAACTTTGGAGGTGGATTACGCAATGATAAAGTAAGAATATCGTAAAATGATTAGTCATCAGACATAGCTTATTTAATCAAGATTTATAATATATTTGGTTTTTGTTAGATTGTTGACTACGGCGGTCGTGGTTTACTTTTAGCTATAAGTCGTTTTGAAATTAAAATTTTCGTAAATCTTACCAAATCATACATTATGCACATTGTCTTTTTTGTGGACATGTTGTATCTTCCTCATCACGGAGCCTGTCTTATTCTTTGAAACAGAGAAGGTCCCAGAGCGTAACAGCACGGTTTTGTACCGTGCCCGCGAATGAGTTGGGCCCGCCGGGTTGGGCCACCTTAAGACAAATACCCATTTCTCGCATCCATCAGGCAGTCAGGGCATCTGCAGATCTCCTCAACTCCTTTAGGCACTTTCTTCTTCCTAGGCACAACATCAGTCAGAAGACTCACCAAGCTCGTCCCCGCAGTGCGAGCACTTCTTGCGCCCGCTCACGCTCAGCATGCGCTCCCCGTCGCGGGCCAGCTGCGCCCCCGGCTCCGCCAGGGGTGTGGGCTCCGCTGACAACTGCTGCTGGCTGCAAATATAAATACGTATCACTCCAGATATAATGTGTTAACATTTCAGACCAAATTTGCTACAGAGACAGGAATTGATTTGAGGTTATCCAACCACATCTACATACATACAAGCATTGTAATCAGATTTTGAAAATCATTACAAAAATTGGACTACGGGTCACTTTCATAACATCCAAAAAGCACCAATGATCGAACCCAGAACATCCAACAGCATGTAATTTTCGTGTGTATTATAAAAATCGGACAAGTACAAGTCGGATTCGCACACAAAGGGTTCTGTACCATCGTAAAAGATTTAATACAAAAAAATCACGTTTTTTTATGGGGGCCTCCCTTATTTTGAATTATCTTTTAATTTTACCTATTTGTTGTTATAGCGGCAAAATAAATACACACTCTGTGAAAATTTCAGATGTCTATCTGTTACGGTTACTGAGATACAGCCCTGTGACAGACGGACGGACGGACAGCGGAGGCTTAGTAATAGGGTTCCGTTGGCACCCTTTGGGTACAGAACCCTAAAAAGCATAAAATTTGACCTAACCTAACTAAAAAGTTCCGGATTCGGAAGATCTTGTGTTTTTTGAACGTTATGATACGTTCCACTGATGACAATGCTTCTATGTAGATTTCGTTGTAATTAAAATTCATAAAAATCAAGGCAGGAATGTTAAATTCCTGGAATGACACCAGATTCCTTAGGGAATGTGGTGTATAAGCTAAAATCATGATAGTACGTTTGGTATCCAGTCAAGTTAAAAAAATGGTTTTGGGACACGATCGGCTGAGTAGTGCAAGCTCAACCATTTTTTCCTATCAACAATTATATGCCTAGAATAATTTGACTCTAGGACCAGAAAACAAGCTTAAAAAATATTACGTTTGAACTTGTTAATGTATTAATTCTACATTAAAGTGAAACATAATGCAACTACAATACCTTGCACTAAGATTCTGCATTCTCAATGGTGCGATATTGGCGGTGGGGTCGTGGTGGTACGAGTGTCTTTGGTTCGGCGGCTGCTTCAGTCGCATTTTACTTCTCTGCTCTTCTATCCTTCGCTGTTCGGCTTCCTGAAAGCAAACTCAGTAAGGTTAGCCCCCATTGTCGCCCGTGTAAACACGTCTTGCAGAGGCGTTTACACGGGCGCCAGTACTGTCCGAAAGTCTGTCCGACATTTGTCGCGGAAGTTTACTTGCTCGTGGTAATGGGGCCTTAGGATAGTTTAGGTGATGTGAAATTGCTCACGCAGAAACACCAGCAGCGGGAGCACAAATAATTTTATCTGGCCGACAAACTTACGTACATAGTCTTTATCTTGTGTGCGGGACACTTGTCGCCAACGGATAGCATAAACAATGTTATGTCGAGTGAGGTTGTCAAAATAAACCCACACCATAGACAAATCTCGACAAAGAATAAATTTTGTCCATTTGTGGAAACACAAAAAAAAATATTCCTACTAATTTGACGTTTGTTGAGGATAATTTTGTCACCACCACCAGGTGGGTGTGTTAAATCCTAGTAGGAGGTGTTTGTTCGTGTTACGAATATGTGCGTATGTAGTGGCGATGGCACAGGCGTTTCTTAACGATTTCATGGTTCAAAGACATGGGAAAAGCGGTAATAAGAGCGAAAGATGGGCTTGTTTGGGCAAAGACGTTTCCATTCCATCCTTTACTTTCCGTTATAGGAAGTAATCAGGTGGGACGGCTTAGAGCAACGTTCCAGCTGAACGGGAAAACGAAAAAAGTGCAGAGATTAACGTCACATTGACATTAGATAAACTACAATCCTTCTAATCTAACAAGACAAATGCGCTAAACCAAGCAATTTTTATCTAAATTCATTAAAAACGTACTTAATTGTGCATGTATACGAAATTCAATCCGAAATAACTTAGGTGTAGGCGATTTGTAAGAAACGGCATTTTGTTCGCCGCTATTCTGTAAAACGCTATTTCTTGCTCCTTGCACTGAATATCATGGAGCTGTCTGCGCGAACACAGTCAGGGTCGGGAGGTTTAAAGTGACAGTTCTTGTGGACAAAACGGTGGGTGTTGCCACTCTCTATCGAGTTAACACTCGATCGCGATAAATTAATCGAGCTCCCTATTTGTGATATCACAGTTGATAAAAATCCTCGACAAAATGTCTTATCCCTCTAGCTCGACAAGTGTCCACTTTCATTTGTGCTTCCGCTGCAGTTGTCATTAGTTGTATGTGAAATGTAAGGAATAGTATTTTATTTAGTAACAGCATGTCGACCTAATGCAAAGATGCACTCACTAGGTGGCGTGAAGCCTCGGCCTTAGTTAATTTAGGTGCAGAAATTGTGGAAGCTGTTGGGTTCTGAATGGGAGACAGTTGACGCTGGCCGTCGTTTGAATTCCATGTCGTTCCAAAAAGAAAGGTGCCAAAATAGTATTAAGTTTTAAGACTTTTAGTTTTTAGTTTAAAACACAGTAAGGTTTACCCTACTGATCCACAATAGCCACTGAAGTCGATTGTATGTGGCTAGTCTTGCATGAAAGCAATCTGTGGTGTTTTATTGTGACGGTGCTACCATGTCCCGTCCCAGCTGGTTGGTGGGTAATATAAGTAGAAATCCATGCGAAAGTATTGCACTTTAAGCCACGAATTCATAATAAATATCAAATATACACAAGAACATACCTGTATGAGCCAGTGCTGGTTGTAGTTGTAGGCGGGGGGTATCTGCTTCCTGCTGCGAGCCTGGAGCCAGTCTGCGCCGGAGATCAGCTTCGGTGTGGGAGCGGCACTCAGCACCTGCGTCAGATGTGCCAACATTCTGTGACCTCGTCTTGTCTTGGTATAGAACCATACAGGTATAGAAGATTCTGTATATTTAACGTGGGTTGTTCTGGAGACCGAAATAAGGAATCTTTGGTATTGTCCCCAATGTTTTGAGATTATTTTAAGAGATAGGATTGGTGAATGATTAAGAGCTTCATTATTTTAATAAATAGTGACATAATATAACTTGTGTAATCATAGTGGTAGGCTTTCTGTTTTCCAATGGCAACATTTTTACTGATCAGGCTGAAATTTTGACACCATTTTAATGTTGATGTCTTTTTGTGCAACCGGGCCCGTCACAAACCTGCAGTGTGTGTCGTGACATGGGATGGTAGTGCCCGTTCGCGCTGGGCAGCTGCCCGTTCACTATCGGCTTGGGTCGCAGTTGCACCGGACTCTTTTCTACGTTGGCGTACTCCACCGCTGATGGGATACGACTGCTCCTGCAAAAAAATATGCTTAAAATTTTTAAATTAATCTTATGCTACCTGTCAGCTTTGGTAAGTCAATGGCGCGACGCCTTGCGGTTCATCTGAGCGCGGTTGAGGCTGGCCTTGGCTCGGATTCCACGTAAAACTGTAGGTCCCCTTCCTTACTTGCTAGATGGTAGGGTTATTCCCGCCCGGGTTGGTAACATCGCATTGAATGAACGATGCTCGAAAAGGCAATAAATAAGTCTGTGTTTTCTATTCTGTTCAATGTGGCCGAAAATAAGGAAGATCCTGGCATGGCACCTAGTTCCGATGTGATGTGTTAGGCTAAATCATGATGGTCGGATTGGTATTAGCTAAACATCTCCAGTTACAAAAAAAATAAAACCTTATATTGTGTCATGTAGGTTCCAGCACTTAAAAATCCAACAATGCGTTGGCATTTCTTTCCATGCATGTTGTAAGAGGCGTCTGAGGGATTTGGTTTTCGTGTTTATGATTCCACTTAAACTGTAGGTCCCGTTCCTTACAAGTGGTAAAGTTAATCTTGCCAGAATTGCTATGTATTAAATTAACGATGGTTGAAGCGGTAATAAAAATTGTCTGCGTTTTTCATTCAGTTAAATGTAGCCGTGCAATGAAAGGAAGGTTCTGACATGTTACCTAGTTTCTATGAGGTGTGTTGCGCTAATATCATGGAGGTGCAGCCATGCATATCCAGTCACATAAAACAACCGGTCAAGTGTGAACGCGTTCATGTGCCCAGGGTTTTGTCACTGCTGGACATGAAAGAAATTCGCCCTCGTCTGACACCAAAGCCAGCCTGGCTTTGGTGAGATAAGGGTCCCTTTTCTCGCCTTTTGCGATGGGACCCTAAAAACGTAAATATATACATTACATTCCTATTGGCTTAGCTGTATTCGGTGGATCTTTCAACACAATTGGTAAGTGCTTAAGGTGGAGCAGAAATAAAAAAACAAACCTCATTGTGATCTCCCGCTCCACAGACTCTTGACTCCTCGGCTTGGGTGCCAGCGGCACCGGAGGCCTGACGTTCGGAACCTCTCTCGCCGTTTGCCGTTTCGGAATCTCTTCCGTCGCATACGCCCCCAGTTGCCGCTTCTGATCTTCGTCGACATACGTCATTTGACGTGTTTCTTCCGCGTACACACTGACTTGGCGCTTCGGCCCATCTTCGGGCACGTAGTGAGCGTAGCGTTTCGATCCATCGTCGAAATGCGGAGCGGCTTGACGTCTATCGCCTCGCCGCTTAGGACTGTCAGAGTTAAAGTCTATCTGTGAAGAACTGTTGTTGAGCGGAGCAAAAGTGTCCAATTCCTGGTTAAGGAGCAGATTGGGCATGGAACGTCTGTGGTCTTGGTGTTTGGTCCTTTGTCTACGGTTCGCTTGATGGCCATTGTCTATCCCGTTCGCTAGTGCGTTCACGTCCTGGACCGACTTCTGCTTGCGTCGCGTCTCACTTTCCCGGACCAGCAGATTATCCCTTTGCCTCCGAAGCTCCTCTTGCTCTAGTTGCAAAAGCTCTCTTTCGAAACGCAGTACCTCCTATGGAAATTAATATTTTAGTTTCCATTTTAATGCGAAGCGACGCATGCAAGAAGCGTTGAGTCACAAATTGCTGAATTTTAAAATGGCGACATGCATTAGTAAGTTGCAAGGGATGTAGATTAACACCAGTTTAGATGATTGTGTTTGGAAAGGCAGATTAAATGTGCAATTGACTGAATAAGTTCAGAGAAAGAGTATTCAGGCAGTCGCACATATGATTCGAAATAGACCTTATGTTAGTAAGATTAGCGCTGAATTCACCTTGGTGTGAGCATCGTCAAAAAGCCCATCCGGTTGATCCACGTTAGTTTGTACATATTCCTGAAAGATGAAATTAGAGAAAAATGCGTAACAGGTAAGGTGTTGTTATGAACATACGTGATCATGATAGGGGATAATGATTAGCAGGTCATTTGAGCTTATATATATTCTCTAGCGCATCCTTAATAACTAAACATAAACTGAATTACAAGAGAACATTAGCAATAATTAAAAAATGTTGCAGATAAATGGACAAGCAGATGGACAACAGGTACCAATGTCGAATGCTACAAATATTGTGGATGAGTTATAAGGACAAACACAAGAAACTATACCGACTGACAGATAAATGTGCAAAATAAAAAAATGTTTTCATACGCACCTTTTGTGAGCAACTGAAGTCATTGTATGTTTTAACTAACAAATGAAGAGCCTTCTGATTTAAAATTAGTTCTTTATATGAAGTATAGTTTAACATTATTACTTGAATCCATATGAATAGTTTGAAGCAAGTGTAACAAGTGGCAAAGGTTTTCGTTGTTGGTTCATATTTCTCAAAGAATAAGCTTTAACATTTACGGTTTTGTAATATTTCACACGAGCATAGCTAGAAACCATTGAAACTTAGAAGAGCGAGACCAAAAGAAAAGAAAAGATTTAGGTAAATAAACTAATTACATTTATAGATACAATGATTCAAATACGTTACTAATAGTATATCAAGTTTAAGGAAGAAATAATAAAAGAGGCATTCAAAAAATATCAATTGTTTTATTTATATAGAATATCACATTATAAAGCTACAACTACAAATGCTATAGATACATATAAGTTATTCAAATTATACGAAAGTGCCTAAAACTTGTGAAAAATGCCTGCTCAATGTGAAATTTTAAAGCCAAATAGACGAACTTATTACATTTTATTATAATTGCTTAAAGAACTAACCAAAATAAAACCCCAGAGTAATAGAGATTATCGCTATAGAGTAGGTAAGTATTAAAAAGTTAAATAGTTAGTAGGTAAGCAGAATTAGTTAATAGCAAAAGTAAAAGCGGCAAGAGAAAAGCATTGTTATAGCCAAAAGCCAAGATTAGAGAGATATTTTACAAATGTGTAGGTACCTAATTGGCAGAACAAAAGAGTATAATAAAGTCCCAGCATAAATAAGGGATATAAACATATATTTAATTTATAAACTTAAATAAAGACCTACTAACTAGAATAAGAAAACAAATATTCCCTTGAACATACATCGGAGAAGTAGGTATAACATACGAACCACTATGACCAATAAATCATGTTTTATTTTTAGTAAAAATAAAAATGATTTCTAGCCCAGCCCTGCACCATAACAAAACTAACTATGTTTACAAGAGAGTGTCCATAACGTCTTTAACCATTACCTGCTGCTGCTGCAACTTTTTGTCGAGACAATCGATCTTGTTGCGTTCGGGGTTCATGCCGTCGGTCCGCGTGGTTTCAGCGGTGTCCTTCAGATGCTCCAGTTTGGTCGCGAGTTTGTCTTCGAAGTGCCGCCTGGAAACGCCCTGCTTCCTCGCTGTTTCTTCTTCGTCCGAGGTGACCGTGACATGTGTGTACGGCTGGAAGTGATATGACAAAGTGAATTATTTGCTATTGAAGTCGGAGCAAGAGGACTACCACCGACGTCGCTATACAGTCTCTTGAACAATCTAGGCGTTCTCATATCTATGAAAAGCTCAAATATGAAGAGTTGCCACAGGTGGCACCATACAGAACCTAGACCTAACCCTTCTCTATACTACTGCCGAATGGGTCCAGATATTTTCGGTAAAGCCATTGAAAATTGAGCTTCTTATTTTCGGTATTTGTCAATTATTTCGTTCAGTTCAATGTAGCAGTGCACAACTGAAGGAAGATCCGGACATGGCATATGCTAATCCAGGGAAAATTTAATGCCATGGACAAATATCATAGAAAATTTTATTTTTCATAAACAGGGTGTTCGCGGTTGGATATGTTTTACAGACAGCTCATACATATTGCACATTTTAGTGGTATTTTTTAAAATGCAATAATTACCAAACAGATTACAAATGCTTCAAATTGTATCAGAGTTCTCTAATAGTGTTATGAGAATAGACTTAGCGCTTATTTTACCATCGTTCCGTAAACTCTTACTTAGCGTAATTATAGCATAACTCGTCGAATTTGTTGCTACCACCTTGTAATAAACACATGTGTTTGCATAAAGTCCTCCGTAAGTTACGGACAGTTCAACCCTTCCCATTATTTTACTGAACACATTATGCATCTTGCCTAGACGATCATAGACATAGTTTTTTTTTTAATCACGGTATCTTCATAGTTTCTCATTTTATCTACACTACATATACGTTGCGTTTCAAATAGAAAAAATACTGCAAAATGTCTTCATTGTAACCAAAATAAGGCATTTCAAAAATATAATCCAGCCACTTGCTGCCATTGTATTTAAATTCAATCCCTAGGCAGCAACACAACAATTTATGAGTAGCATCATTAATTAGTAGGTAGTAAAAGCCACTTGTAATGCTTAGCGGTAAGTTATGCTTAGTTATGAACAAGTTTATGGAAATGTGGTAAGTAAAAGAAGCCTTTAGAATGTAAGCACCTTAGTGTGTTATTATTCTAAGGCAAGAACGTAAGCACATATATAATTAGCATATAATCTCAGCGCTCTCATAAGGGTTCTTGAAATAGATGTTGTCTATTTGTTACATAAATGGACATTAAGGTGGCCCATCCCGCTCAACTCCCCATACAAACGGGGAAAGAAGATCGCGCCCATATTTCTTGTCAGAGATCCCAAGTTTTGCTCAAAATAGCTTTATTTGATCGAAATAGATGTCTGATGACCGTTGGCATTGTAAAATTGTATTTGGTTTCTAAGTTGTAAGGTCCGAAAGTTCGAATTTTTCGCGCGTTTTATACAATAACTTTGGAGGTGGATTACGCTTGATAAAGTAAGAACATCTTAAAAAGATATAACATCAGACATAGCTTATTTAATCAAGATTTATAATCTATTTGGTTTTTATTAGATTTTTGACTAAAGCGGTCGTGGTTTACTGTTAGCTATAATTCGTTTTGTAATTAAAATTTTCGTAAATCAATCAAATCATACACTATGCACATTGTCTTTTTTGTGGACACGCTGCATCTTCCTCATCACGGAGCCTATCTTTTTTTTTTTTAAAGAGATGGTCCCAGAGCGCAACAGCACGGTTTTGTACCGTGCCAGCGAATGAGTTCGTCCCGCTGGGTTGGGCCACCTTAATGGCTAATTACCACACTTGTAAGTTAATCAATGCAGATGTTCAAAAAAATGTTTCAAGAATGTTTAAGTATTGCATACCTATTAAGAAAAATACATAATAGCTGCTTAAATATAAAATATTTTAAGAAAGGAATAAACATACAAGGACACATGGCCTTTATTACATCATGCCTCTTAAACTAGCCCTAGAACCAGATCAAAGATCAATATAGTATAGTGAACCAGATCAGTTTGTAACATGATAGTTTGGCTACAAGAAGTTTATGAATAAAATAAAAACATCTACTATCATCATATTATGCCAGGACTGTCCTTATATTGCAAAGCCGAATTGAATTGAATAGAAAACATAGATATTTTTATGCAATGCAATCACTTGTATTATATTTTGAATAACTACTGTAATCCCGAATGGGGTTTGTTGGATGCTCTGTCAAAATGATTCTTTCTTTTTATTTTTTATTTTTAAAACGATTTTTATTTTTAGCACGGGCAGCTAAGTAGAACACAAACTCCCACAGAAGTCAATGTTTAGATTGTAACGATAGTGTAGATTGAGGCACTAATAAACACAGAGTGCTTCAATAGCAATCGTCTGTTAATATCGGACCAGTGCTGAGAGTATATTTAGTAACCTAAAAAAGTGTTTAAGGCGGCCCAACCCGGCGGGCCTAACTCGTTCGCGGGCACGGTACAAAACCGTGCTGTTGCGCTCTGGGACCTTCTCTGTTTCAAAGAAAAAGACAGGCTCCATGATGAGGAAGATGCAACATGTCCACAAAAAAGACAATGTGCATAGTGTATGATTTGGTAATATTTACGAAATTTTTTATTTCAAAACGACTTATAGCTAAAAGTAGACCACGACCGCTGTAGTCAAAAATCTAACAAAAACCAAACAGATCATAAATCTTGATTAAATAAGCTATGTCTGATGACTAATCTTTTTACGATGTTCTTACTTTATCATTGCGTAATCAAACTCCAAAGTTATTGTATAAAACGCGCGAAAAATTCGAACTTTCGGACCTTATAACTTAGAAACCAAACACAATTTTGCAATGCCAATGGCTATCAGACATCTAGTTCGATCAAATAAAGCTATTTTGAGCAAAATTTTGGATCTCTGACAAGAAATATGGGCGTGATCTTCTTTCCCCTTTTGTATGGGGAGATGAGCGGGATGGGCCACCTTAAGTATAAACAAGGAACTCTCTGGTGTGGAGTTACAAGAAAAGATATAAGATATTTCTAAGCTAAAGGAAAATGTAGTGACTTAGATCTGTATGTCAATATGTTTCAGACATGTAGAACGAATAGGACATAAAAAATGTACAGAGCTGAAGTGGGAACTGGTATACCGGGATGACCGAGAGTAACTTATCTGGACCAGATAGGTCCTGTGCTTCGTAAGTCAGTTTTTAGTCCGTTCGTCCCTACTGCCAATGGGTCCGGAAATTGGTTCAACACCTCCAGTTCAAAGAGAATATAATCACTGCGTTTTAAGAGTCGGAACTGTCATACATTGAAACGGTTTTGGGTCGATTTCACCCAAATGCATGAAATGTGTACTAACTGTCAGTCCAACAAAGCAATATGGACATAGCCGCCTTTGCTGTCAGCACCCGTTTCATACAACGTTTTTTACTAAGGAAGTTGCGCCAGACTGCTCCAGTTGCGTAAGTGTGTCCGGACCAGCTATAAATCAGCGCTGTAGTTCACTAATAAAGAGGGACCTGCAGCACAAGATGCTGAGCTGGCTCCTTTTTTTCCACAAACGTGTATGTTGAATTTTGTAATCGTCTAAATTGTGTGTTGGGAAAAAATAAACGTATTTTCTATCTTTCATAAAAGCCCACCTCGCTATTTTGTCTGCTATGCGGACCGGAGGTGTCCGGCGAGGACTGCCTGTGGGCCTCCGGTCCCCGGTCCAGATCCACGCCCGAGTCGCGGCTGTCCCTGAGCCCGGCCACGTCCTGGCCGAGCGTCCGCCGGTACAGCAGCCGCTCGATCTTGCTCTCCTGCTGCAGGAAGGAGGTGATGTCGGGCCGCGGCGCCGGCGCCGCCTCGGGGCCGCCGTCGTCCTCGATGCCGAGGAAGCTCGTCCGCTTGCTTCGGATCTCCTTCTTGATGCGCCGCGTCGAGTTGGTGCTCTTGAAGGTGCCCTTGAACGGAGAATTAGAAATGTCACTCAACACAATCCTGAATCAAAACCGACGCAAACGCAGAAGAAAAATTTTCAACTTAATAAACATTTGTGCTCTGTGGCCACCGGCATTAAAAACTATAGTAGTGGTCGCACTGCATTTCTACCCATGCAGGTAGCAAGTGTAAATAAATGCAATATAGTACAATAAAAGTCCTATCGTTGCACCAAGTGACCAAGTGGAATCAGCAATATCCAGTTAGATAAAAAAATGGCGAGTGCTCTGAGAAGTTATTCAACGTGACTTCACCATTCCCGCTCCACTTCATGTTAATCCTTGACAGACAGGAACTGCATCCCATTGCTGTCGAACTATCATGTTTAGGAATAAATAGGTAGATAATTATTCAATGCGCTTCTTGAATCCATATTTCACAAAGGTTACAACATACATAGGGTCAATGCTTTCCGTATCTACTACTAGATGGCGCTGATTTTTGCGTATTGAACCTACGCTGAGGCATTTCGACTGCAATGATTGAGATATCAAGTTAATTGCTGTCGTCACCAAAGTCGATTTTGGTATTGGATACTCGATTGTCCTTGTTTTATTCGATAAAGAGTAAACAAGAAATGTATCATCTACACTCACATTTCCAAGTGCTACGTCGTCTTCAACGCAGTCCTCAGTGGGGGGCGGTGGAGGCTTCTCCTTAGGGGGTTCAAGAGCGTTCGCAGGCAAGTCGAGTGGAAAGGTAACTGCATCTACTGAACTCTCCACGCCCATCTCCCCGTAGAACAGCTCTACATTCTCATACATCGGCGCTCCAGTTTTTTTCGCGTGGTCTTCGTGTGCGACTTTGGCCTGCAGATCTGTTTCTTTTCGCTCCGTGACTTTTTTGACGTTC
This sequence comes from Incurvaria masculella, assembly GCA_946894095.1. NCBI lineage: Eukaryota > Metazoa > Arthropoda > Insecta > Lepidoptera > Incurvariidae > Incurvaria > Incurvaria masculella. The sequence goes on from OX335641.1 coordinate 1,300,877, forward strand.
ATTTCTTTTTGCTCGGTAACTTTTTGGTCCGTTTCGGAATCCGCATCATCTAGTGGATCGTCAAGATCTTGGAATGCCAACTCGAGCGCATCTATCACCTGTGCAGTTAAAAATGGAATTAAGCTATGGTTATGCTTTCGTGAATGGCACTACACATTTAAAGCAAAACAAGTTTTAACGGTAGGACATCACAAAAACGTAACACATTTAAAGCAAAATTAGTTTAGGTTTGCTCTTCTTTACTTAGAGAGGTTTGGAAGCAACGTGACCAAATATATTAAACAATAAAAAGCATTACTTATTATGCCTTTGTTGAAACGCAAAAACTAAGGTAGATAAAATGGATCAAGAAAAATTTTTCTTCGAAAAAAAATCTTAACTGAAAACATATTTTCTTCCAAGAACTGTAAAAATTAAAAACATAAAGTATATTTTTAAAGCTAACACACGCGAACCACACCCATACCAAGAAAATGCAAGCAAAATTAATGCGGAGTTAATAATATATCAAGCAAATGATGCAAGCAATGAATAAAATACTACAGCAATCTTACCTCATTCTATACACCAATTCAGAACCCTTACACCAGAGAAGACTAGAAATAATAGCATGTTTCATAACTCAAAATTATTAATACTCTAAACTAATGAATATTCTTTAGAATTACATGCCTATGGTGTTATTGATTGCACTAATAACGTACCTATTTCTATTTTCATTTTAAGCTTTATTAGTAAGAACCACAAGTTGTATTTTGAATATAAGATAAAATAAAAAGATGGCACCACAGTGGCCTTCCGTAAGAACCGGGTAAGAACTGATTTTTATGTGTCACACATGCTCGAAGTAATTACGAAGCAAGTTGCTCATACAAAATCAACATGGTCATGTTTGCAGAGCTTTATTATGGTGCTGATAAGATGTCATCACCAAGGTTAGCGTTCAAAGGAAAATTTTATCTGGTCGTGAAGTTCCTTTGTTGAACTGAAAATTTTTTTTACAGCTATGTAAATGCGTTAACAATTAACTATATTACAGTATGTTTTTCGGTCTAGCATTTTCGATAAATATTTTTTTATATAATTTATAGATTCAATTATATTATTGAGGAAAGCTAGTTAAATATATATTATATCGTATAAACAACCGTACAACTTTCTCTACCGACCCACATTGGTTAATAAAATAAAAATCATACATGATAATTTAACATATATTTTGATCTCCATAATTTAACAATATCAGTTCATGAGATGGCACTCTAATGAAATATATTTATTTACTCATATAATTAACAAAGGCATTTGTGTGATAAGTTCTACAACATAGGTATACAAGGAGATAAAAATGTTAAGTAAGTACATACATATCAATACATACAATTTGAAGGCTTTCTGTCCTGTATGAATCTAAACCCATTTTCCTGGTTATTATTTTATAAATAAATTCGGATATTCCTCATCTATATGACCCCCATGACCTCCATGAGGGTCAAAAAAGGATGGAACAATACATTCTTTGCCTTTAACTATTCTGCAAAAATATAAGTTTGCAGTACTACTCATTTATCATTTACTACATCCTAAGTAAATTTATTATAAATTTGGACAAGAAAAATAATCTATAAAACAGTGAAGTTTATCTGCGGGTTCTTCTTCAGTGAGTAATTTGACTAAAATAAATAAATAAAAATGAAATTGGACGATAAATTGTGTTGTTGTGTGCAACCTAGTCATGCCCGAGGAATGCATTCCCATCTGATGGTGTGTGTCTAGTGCCAGGATGTTATTCAATTTGTTAGAAAATTAAATGTAAGCTAGGGCGTTTCAAGCAGTTTGGGGTTAACACCCATCGACAGTTATTTGAGCTAAAGTTATTTAAGGTGGCCCAACCCGGCGGGCCGAACTCATTCGTGGGCACGGTACAAACCCGTGCTGTTGCGCTCTGGGACCTTCTATGTTTCAAAGAATAAGACAGGCTCCGTGATGAGGAAGATGCAACATGTCCACAAAAAAGACAATGTGCATACTGTATGATTTGGTAAGATTTACGAAAATTTTAATTTGAAAACGACTTATTGCTAAAAGTAAACCACGACTGCTGTAGTACAAAATCGAACAAAAAGCAAATATATTATAAATCCTGATTAAATAAGCTATGTCTGATGACTAATCTTTTTAAGATGTTCTTACTTTATCATTGCGTAATCCACCTCCAAAGTTATTGTATAAAACGCGCGAAAAATGCGAACTTTCGGACCTTATAACTTAGAAACCAAACACAATTTTACAATGGCAATGGTCATCAGACATCTAGTTCGATCAAATAAAGCTATTTTGAGCAACATTTTGGATCTCTGACAAGAAATCTGGGCGTGATCTCCTTTCCCCTTTTGTATGGGGAGATGAGCGGGATGGGCCACCTTAAGAACTTCCACGGACATCTACAGTATCCAGCGGTTAATAATGCACATCGCACGTTGGAAAGAGACAGTCGGATCATTTCGGTTTTGTAGAGCGTCGCCGCTGTCACATGATGTCACTCAGCACCTTTGTACTGTACCAGTAGCCAATTGTATCCTTCCAACGTCCTATGTACATCAGTTTCTGCCGAGTACTATAAGTACATTAAGTGTTTTACTTAGTGGTTACTGTGATTTCATTACGTATCTAGCATGTTTAAATGATGTAAGAGGTTCTAAAAATTTTATTAGACCTTTGTGAACATGTATACAAAATTTGGCCATAATTTATAACTAAGTTATTACACACTAATATAACCCGCCTTTGAATTGGATGTTGAATTTTATTTGGAACAGCATTCATATCAAAGCTTGTCACCTGTCTTACCAAATTGTATGGTAATATGTGAGAAACTAGAATGAATTATATAAAAGTGAATGTAAAGAAGATAATGTAATCATAGACAACATAATTGTTTTAATTAACCGTGCTTGCTTGGGATTTGTACGACATGGAAGGGATTCTTTCATCACAACCGCTGATTAAACATTTTATATATTTTTTTATATTAAAGATATTACAATTACAAGTGATATTGTTATTATATTTGACAAATGAGCAGGACTCAAACTTGTTACATTTAAGTAAATGCCTGCTATCCGACCTTATAAATCACATAGGTCCAGTTCAACATTAAATGATTTAAACATCTGTTTGAGTATTTATAGGAACAATGGCCGGCATATCGGCTATGGGAGGCCCAGACGGCGGTTTAGGGGCTGTAATGGAGTTCTTAATATGCAGAATAGTTCTCCGTCTGTTGGGCTCCATGCTGCTTCGATGCCTTTTCTGCCAAAAGGGGTTCGTATCCTGCGACGTACTTACCGCGAGACTGCCGTTGCTTCCCACACTATTTGCAATGGAATTTAGACTTTCATTACTAGAATGGTGCGATGTCACAGATGGAGATTTAACCGATTCACTATGTACAGTTTTAGAATATTCTGTGGAGTTAGTGCCGATTTTCTGGTTATGTAAAGTTAGGTTAGTGGTAGTGATGCTAAAAATACTAGTGCTGCCTTCAACTTTGCTAGTTAGCGAGTTAATGCTATCGTTACTACATTTTAGCGACTTAATGGAATTCTTAGGCGAGAGGTTAGTAGTGGTGGTAATATTAGAAACCGTTACCGTTGATATGTTACTGTTAGTACTGCTGTCGCTACTACCATTTGCAATGTTAGTATTGTTAGTATTCCCAGCACCAGCATTCATGTTGCCGCGCATCTCATTCAAGTTTAAGTGAATCAACATTTTCCCCTCGAAAACCACATTCTCCCCCTCCGATGACGTCGACACTGGTTCGTTTAGACTTACGCTGGTGTCTTGAGGGTCCAAACTTTTTAGAGTGTCCTCATCGTCTTTATCCATCTGGATTTCTGTGATCTCGTCCGTGGCACTCAAGTCGTCATTTGGCTGCGAGACCGCCTCCAGGTAGTTACTTGCGCTGTCTGTATCCTCAGCTCTGCTAAAATCTTGATCCTCCAATTCCTCTAAGACGATTTGCTCAACAACATTGCTTACTTCAGCGGTGGGTGGCTCTTGTACAGAATATTTGGTCGCGGCAGGTTCATCGTTTGAAGATTCATATTCTGAAACTTCAACCATCGGTTCTGTCGATGCCTCGAGGTGGATGAGATCTGCCAAATCGCTGGTCTCGTCTCCCGGCGCGCACGATCCACGAGCGGTGTGAATTCCGCTATCCTCGGTCTCAATGTCACTTGGACTTGTGTTGTTCTGAGTTTCATTGCACGATTCAAAGTCTTCTAAGCTCTGAACGCGGTCGAAGGAACTCGGTGTGGATGAGCCGTTTATATCCAGACTGTCGAGGGACCGACAGAAGTTCTGCATTTGAGTCTCAATTCCAGAAAGACTAGTCTTTAAAAAGTTTTCATGATTATCTTTGGATTCATCGGATATATGGATTTGTTCTTTGGTTGTGTCATCATTATTGTTCATATCGTCAACTTGTTTTACAATTTCTTTGTTTTTGGCTGCGTCAAGACTGGATAATCGCTGTTTGAGACTCATGGACACCTCTTTGACTTCAGTTTTGATGATTTTCGTGTCTTCTTCAGACGTTTGTGACTTGAGACTCGAAAGTCTTTCTTTAACAGATTTGGTGTTGTTCAAATCCCCATTGGAAAGCCTTGGCTTTGTTTTATCGACTTCTGGTGCTGCAACTCTTATCTTTTCGAGCGAGGATAAACGATCTTTCAGTGACACTACTTCTGTTGTCAATTTAGTCAAATCGTTTGTCGACTTGTGTGATTGTGTTTCTTCTGTGAACTTTTCTAAGCTCGAAAGCCTTTCCTTGATTGATTTCTTATTCGAAATCTCCGGGAACCGAGGTTTGCTAGCGAGCGTGTCGGGGGAGCTTTCCTTCTCGAATTGTTCTCTTCTTTTGAGAATATCAACTTTGGGAAGGTCTCTCTTTTGGTTGTTATTTTTGAGATCTGTAACTTTATTTTGCTGTAAAGTCGAAACTTTTTCTTCGATCTTGTTACTAACCGTGCTCCTTATCCTGTTAATGTCAACATTTGTGAGTTTTTCTGGAGATGCGTCTTTATTGAAGTTGTTGTTAGTGTAGCCTTTGTAATCTGAGTTGAGTAAGCTCGTATGCGTCTGTGAGCTTATTCTGGACTTGTATCCTTCTATGGCACCCTCGTACGTGTACTCCTCCGGTTCCGGTGAGCTGATGGTTGTGGTTGTGCATGTGTCGTATTCGTTCGCACTGGAGCCTAGCTTTCGATTGCCAGAGTCACAGTTGGAGAGGTTATCGACATCTGAATGGTTTTTATCCAGGTCGATGCCATCACTCTGAAAAGAGAAAAAATATAACTAAAATACTTTAAGATAATAAGTGCTTGAAACTTCATAAAATTTGACATAACTGGTTATTCGCTTGCAAGAGGTTACTAGGGTTTTAGCTTATAATCCAAATGTTAACCAGGCAATCCTTGGCATATTTACTCACTTACGGCAAAATAGGTAGTTAAAATGTATATATATAAATAATTCATGCTCCCAACTCACCGCAAGGCTGTGCGTGTCGCACTCCTCGCTGAGGCTGCTCTTGGTGCTGGCGGTGCCGATGCCGAGGTCGCTGAGGTCCGTCGTCTCCTCCTCGGGGTACAGCGCGAGCGGGCAGCGCCGCCGCTTACCGGCCCTGCAACAATCGAACGGCACCCGTTGAGTCAAGGGAACTGCTAAGATTACAAACTGTACGCATTGGCTAGCAATGCGTATAGTTTGATTGCGTTAAGTTCCTGAACCTTATGGAATGAGAACATGAAAAAAGAACATGCATGATTTCAGCTAACATTCTACCAATATAGTAAAAAAATAGAGTATTTTATTTGCAAAAGGACTTATAAGCTCTAACTAACTAAATAACCTTTTTAAGATGTTTTTGTTTTACCGCTGAGTAATCCACGTCTAAAGTTATTGCATAAATGCGCGAAAATCCGAACTTTCGGACCTTCTAACTTAGGAACCAAGCACAATTTTACAATGCCAGTGGTCATCAGACATCTAGTTCGAATAAATAAATCTGTTTTGAGTATACTTTTAAATCTCTGACAAGTAATATGTGCGTGATCTTCTTTCCCCGTTTGTATGGGGAGTTAAGCGGGATGGGAGTTGGCCCAACCCGGCGGGCCAAACTCATTCGCGGGCACGGTACAAAACCGTGCTGTTGCGCTCTGGGACCTTCTCTGTTTCAAGGAATAAGACAGGCTCCGTGATGAGGAAGATGCAACATGTCCACAAAAAAGACAATGTGCATAGTGTAAGAGTTGGTAAGATTTACGAAAATTTTAATTTCAAAACGACTTATAGCTAAAAGTAAACCGCGACCGCTGTAGTCAAAAATCTAACAAAAACCAAATAGATCATAAATATTGATTAAGGCGCTAGGACTAGCCAACTACTCGCGCCATACAAATGCACTTTTTAACAAATGTAATAATATGTAGTGAAACGCTTCAGCAAATCCAAATAGAACTCCAGACTGATAATGGATTGTTAATATTTTTTGATTACATCATTTATTTAAATAATAATAAAAATAAAAAAGTTGATTTTTCTCATTAGAAATCTGAAAGTAATTCGATTTCTAGATATAAGCAAAAACAGCATATACGCATAAACAAAATATTCCATTTGCTTTTAGATTTCTACATTTAGTCAAAAAAGTTCGGAAATGGACACCGTTTCCGCAATGTATTTTGTATAGAAAAAGGAAACATACATTAACGAAAATAGGTTGATTCCTAGACAAGGAATCATATATTGTAAGAATGACACTTATAATCGTCAGACTTAGTTAACTTGGGGTGCCTCGTCTAACTTTGCGATTTGGCTAGTACCAGGGCCTTAAATAAGCTATGTCTGATGACTAATTTTTTTACGATGTTCTTACTTTATCATTGCGTAATCCACCTCCAAAGTTATTGTATAAAACGCGCGAAAAATTTGAACTTTCGGACCTTATAACTTAGAAACCAAACACAATTTTACAATGCCAATGGTCATCAGACATCTAGTTCGGTCAAATAAAGCAATTTTGAGCAAAATTTGGGATCTCTGACAAGAAATATGGGCGTGATCTTCTTTTCGCTTTTGTATAGGGAGATGAGCGGGATGGGCCAACTTAAGGTACTGCAACAACTTAAGGTACAACCTGGTACTAGCCAAATCGCAAAGTTAGACGAGGCACCCCGAATTAAGGTGGCCCAACCCGCTCATCTCCCCATACAAAAGGGGAAAGAAGATCACGCCTAAATTTCTTGTCAGAGATCCAAAATTTTGCTCAAAATAGCTTTATTTGATTGAAGTAGATGTCTGATGACCATTGGCATTGTAAAATTGTGTTTGGTTTCCAAGTTATAACGTCCGAAAGTTCGGATTTTTCGAGCGTTTTATACAATAACTTTGTAGGTGGATTACGCAATGATAAAGTAAGAACATCTTAAAAAGATTAGTCATCAGACATAGCTTATTTAATCAAGATTTATAATCTATTTGGTTTTTGTTAGATTTTTGACTACAGCGGTCGTGGTTTACTTTTAGCTAAAAGTCGTTTTGAAATTAAAATTTTCGTAAATCTTACCAAATCATACACTATGCACATTGTCTTTTTTGTGGACAGGTTGCATCTTCCTCATCACGGAGCCTGTCTTATTCTTAGAAACAGAGAAGGTCCCAGAGCGCAACAGCACGGTTTTGTACCGTGCCCGCAAATGAGTTGAGGCCGCCGGGTTGGGCCACCTTAACTAACTAAGTCTGACGATTAGAAGTGTCATTCTTACAATATATGATTCCTTGTCTAGGAACCAACCTATTTTCGTTAATGTATGTTTCCTTTTTCTATACAAAATACATTGCGGAAACTGTGTCCATTTCCGAACTTTTTTGACTAAATGTAGAAATCTAAAAGCAAATGGATTTTTTTGTTTATGCATATATGCTGTTTTTGCTTATATCTAGAAATCGAATTACTTTCAGATTTCTAATGAGAAAAATCAACTTTTTTATTATTGATTATTATTTAAATAAATGATGGAATCAAAAAAATATTTACAATCCATTATCAGTCTGGAGTTCCATTTGGATTTTCACGTTTTCACGAGCGTTTCACTACATATTATTACATTTGTTAAAAGGTGTATTTGTATTGCGCGAGTAGTTGGCTAGTCCTAGCGCCTTAAGGTGGGGTTTTGCGCAAAATAGATATATATTATTATATTTCTATATGATATTTCATGAATATGTGATATTTCTTACTCCAAAATGAACACTTAACACAAAAGGTCTTACATCTAGGTAATTTAGCAACGAATCAGCACGAGATACAAATAAGAAAATACAGCCCAATAACTCTTTAAAAATTAAAGCGGATTTTGGGATTAGGTTCTCATTGTCGGGTCACACCGCTGCAACACAGGCGCCGAAAAATGGGAGCTCTTACGCGATAATAGAAAGAGAAGACAAAATAATAGCCCGTGCTCAACGCTGGGCACGTAATGCCCATTCCAAAATTGTTCTTTAATGAATAGAAAGTGAGCGTTATTTATTGCGTCAAAAAATTCCGAATTCACACAATTCATTGTTAGTAAATTGTTGGACGAGACAGGTCCATGAAAAGATATCTATTCCGTTTCTATTATTTGTTTATTAATAATATTATTTTGTATTGAATTAACCCAACTTAACCAATTTATTTATGCATCGAGCAAAAGCTTACAAACAATGCCATTATTCTTAGTTTCCTTTATAAAACAATGGCTGCTGCTGCAGTTGATGTCAACCTTTTCTAACAGACATACATGCATACTATCACGCAATCTCCCCGGAGGGGTAAGTAGGGATGATAGATCGCGATACAGTTCGATCGCAGCATACTTCTTTCGCGACATACATCTTATCCGATTACGGGCTACGGAGCTGACGTTTACAAATTACTTCGTCGATCCGCCTCCAAACCACCTCAACATACCCTATCCTAACTTAAACTAACCTTAACTTTTCTTGAATCATAATATGACAAAAATATGTATAGGTTTCATAATTCAGTTGTTTTCGTGTTTCCATGTCCCAGCATCCGTGGAACTTCTAGAGGCGATCTTGGTCCAAGAATTATAAAAAAACTAAATGTGCTCATAGGTACATCAAACCCTGTTGTCTGTCTTCGCAACAATACATATTACCAATGCAAACCTTGCTAGCAACTAAATCATTCAACAGAATACATACCTCCCAATGCAGCGGGGTCAAATCAAAGAGCAGCAATTTGTTGACCCCCCTCGTATTGAAATGCCATCACGGCCGCCGGAGCACGGCACGCATGCGTACGGAGCCCGCTCGCGCAGAAGTAGATAATTTAATAAACTCCGCTGAGCCGGGATTACCTCTTACACCGACCATTACGGACGACAGAAAGCCGAATTTGTGATCGACTGGATTCTCGGAAACAGCGTTTCTCGCTCCTCCGTTAAAATTGAGAATTTTATACGCCGCGTCAAGATTTATTCTTGTGCTTCTTTGCATAGAAAGTAAAATTGTTTGTTTTTAGGGTTCCGTACCCAAAGGGTGCCAACGGAACCCTATTACTAAGCCTCCGCTGTCCGTCCGTACGTCCGTCCGTCCGTCCGTCTGTCACAGGGCTGTATCTCAGTAACCGTAACAGATAGACAGCTGAAATTTTCACAGAGTGTGTATTTAATTTTGCCGCTATAACAACAAATAGGTAAAATTAAAAAACAATTAAAATTAAAGGGGCTAATAATAAAATAAATTTTACGATCGTACGGAACCCTTCGTGTGCGAGTTCGACTCGCACTTGTCCGTTTTTTTGTATTGTTGGCCGACGAAAAAACTCATCTTGGCTTTTGCTTACGCTGTCAATATCGTTATTTCGGTTGCATGCAGTGATACGCTAGTAATATATGCTTCTATGGTTGCATGTTGGATAAAGTCCTGATGTTAGGTTTGTAAAACCAGTTTTAATTTAAAATACAAAATGTGAATACTGTTGTATTTTACTGAATAGTAAAAACAATTCAGGCCATTCTAAAGAAAGTACGAAGTCCTAACATGTCAGAAGTCAGGACGAATGCCGACGTTTATAAACACTAGTTCGATAGAGCAATCACAATCTCTTTTAGGGTTCCGTACCCAAAGGGTGAAAATGGAACCCTATTACTAAGCACCCGCTGTCCGTCCGTCCGTCCGTCTGTCACAGGGCTGTATCTCATGAACCGTAATAGGTAGGCAGCTGAAATTTTCACAGAGTATGTATTTATTTTGCCGCTATAACAACAAATAGGTAACATCAAAAAATAATAAAAGTTAAAGGGGGTCCCATTCAAAAAACGTAATTTGTTTGTGTTAAATCTTGTACGATGGTACGGAACCCTTCGTGTGGGAGTCCGACTCGCACTTGGCCGGTTTTTTTATTAAAATCAAACTAGTATGGAAACACAGAAGATAAAGGAAGGAGAAGTGGCATATGGTCGTTATCGCGACTCAGCCGTATGCATGGAGGTGAGGAAAATACTCTTATTTCTACACCTCCATGGCCGTATGCACGTAATCGTATGGGAAGCTTAGCCCCTAGACCAAATTATTACCTATATTGGCGTTTACGCTAAAACCACAGAACAAACGTGCGCTAAACCGATCGACTGGCGCTTTCAAATCTATGGAGAAATTGAAGAGCGCGCGCAGTGGGGGTGGCGAACTAACATTTGCGAGTCCGAGTTTGATTTGAAATGACAAATAACCTTGTCATTGTAATCTATCTTCCTTCTTCTTCGGGCAAAAATAAGGACAGATATATTGTAGATTTAAAATTGTCACTGGCCAGAGACGGTGCACTCCACATTTAGTATCAGACACGCTTTACACGTTACATTCTAGTTGTAAGACACCCATGTAAAATGTAAAGCTGACACACTCGCCCACGGGTGAGCCCCTGTACATACAACTGTCTAGGCAAATAAATTATCTCTGAATCTGAATCTGAATCTTGTCATTGTAATTGATTTAAAAGCATAAAAGCTTATACTAATCGATTAGATTCAAATTTGAGGTAAACTACTATAACAGAACTAACGTCATTCGTTCTATGTTTGTTGTTTTGTTTCCGTAAGACACAACCATAGAGCTGTGCTTACAAGACGAACAAACCGTGGGAGTGAGACGTCAACTCAAGTTAGAGGCACATGGAACACCCTTTTTTATGATAAATAAGGGGTGACCCACTGATTCTTTGTCGATAACATTTTTAACTTTTCCTCAATATTTCAAAGTAAAAGTTAACTTCAGATCATTTTTATGAAGCTACACAGCGATTCAAAAAAATAAATTTCCGTACATTTTGTATTAAACGATTTTGGTCCCATGCTCGCGTAAGATTTTCTCCTCAATGCATGCCCGGTTCAAAATGGACGCCTCGGGCGGTACACAATGAAAGCAACTTGGGTAGAAATAAAGTAGGGTTGTGGCTGTTTGCATCAGCATACCGAACAATTAAAATATACTATATTGGTTACCACTATGAGCACAAAGATTGGAGAGACAAGATTATTGCTAAACGCAATAACTAACAGGTAATCTACAGGTAAGAAGAGGGATTAACTAGTACTTTATTACGTAGCTTTATGTCCATCGGAAAGGATACGTACAGTTTTCCATGGATTCTGAACCTGGAGCTGCTCGCATTCGTGTCGAAATGCATATATCAAACTCGGAAAGAGAAATAAATTGCTGCATGGACCTCTCTCATGGAGGCAGGTCCCAGCTCGGATGTGAGTACACAATCACTGAGATACCTTCACACATAATCTCCTACGCCTTCCCAAATTGCCTCCGCATTTCTCCAGGTTCTCCGCGAAATTGATAAAGCTGTAATCAGGAATTCAATACACGCTCATTGCCTGCGATTCGTTCTTAATATTCACGCTCATTACTGCCCAGAGGCAGTGTGCATGTAATTCAGGCCGGTCGCGTTGAGTCTAGTTGATGTTGAATGATTTATGCTTTCCGGGTGATAACAACATCATTTTGCGTCTTTCAACATTAGTGAAGCAGAATTTCAAACATTAAATGGCAGGCACCACTCATGTCATTCTCACATCGCAACCAACCATAGATATGTGAATAATTAATGTATACGATTGTTGCACTTTTCAAAGTGTCTTCCAAGTGCATAAAGCCTGGTTTATGAAGATGTTACATTAATGGCAAATCGTGTCGAACTTTGTATCTCTGTGCAATATGGATGGTGATTTTACAGAGTTGCTTCAAGTTTTAGGTGGCAACCAGAGGATTTAACACTAGGCTGACCCAGTTAAAAAAAACGTATGTGGTGACTTCAATCACGCCGTTCACCGAGTAATGCAGCGATGTGATTTGTTTGGCATATGCTTTAATAACAGAAGCTGAAGCTAGCTCTATATGTGGTGCAGGCAATTTGGTTTTAGTTTGGTGCGGTTTGATCATATTTGGAAACTATGTTGTAGGCGTCCGCAGCTAAAATCAAGGACCCCTACAATGTGTATGTATTACAAAATAGCAACCTACTTTAGGTCTTCACAAGTTTTTTTAACACATCTCATGGCAGTTAGTTTACTAAAAGATATAGTAGAATGTTTCAACACTATTAACGCGTTTTTTAGACTATAGCCAATATAGACAAAGGTTTAATTTTGTCCACAGTTGAAAAATCCTTGCCCATACCGCCCTTGTACCGCCGACACGTGAACACGCTTAGTGCCGTGTCTGTAAAAAGCTTAGAGCTTTGTAAAATTATATTACCGAGCTGCGATCAATGGGCATAACGAGACTATAATGGCACACATAATGGGCTGGAATGTAGGAATCGTGGGCTCAACAAATCGAAATAGGTAAAACATACACACGTCCTCATGCAATACGATTTGAGGCGATTTCTTAGACATTTATAAATAATGTTATGGTTTCAAATAGACTTACACACGCACTCATATGAATATTTTGATACACACAGGCTGTTAACTGCACTAAAATAATAATGTAATTAAGTTAGCGGTCAAAGGTCCGTGTTTACATTAAGTCTGCCAGCCATAGTCCTACACTGGCGGCCGTGGACAGGAAAACGGAGTGTGGGAAGACCATCCGCCAGGTGGGACGACGACGTACCGTACCGCTGAGGGCCGGGAGGACTGGAGAAAAAATGGAGAGGCGTATGTTCAGCAGTGGACGCCAACACGCTGACTGACTGCCAGTTTATGAGAGAGTTATTGGAACTTACATGTACGTGTCCTCACCCCTCGCCTCCTAACATATTTTTTCTGTTTGTAAATAGGTTGAGTTCAAATAGAAAATCTTTTACGTTCTGGTACCACCCGTTTTTCAAAATAATAAGGTATTTTACGTACTACGATATTTATAGGTAGATAGGTGTTTTACTATAAGGAACAGAGCATCTGCCTTCATTATATTTTATTGTTTCGTTACATAAAATATTGCTTATACAAAAAACAAAACTTAACAACAAATTCAATTTGTCATTCACAGTATTGTATCAATGTGCGTTTTTTCCTGCAAGTTTTCAGGTTCATCGTTGCAATTTGTCTTGGACTATATCATATATTACCTACTCTTCTATGGCTTTATATTCTCGCACAAAACGTTCAGACGGACAGATGTCGAACTGACAGGACAGCTTGTACTACAATGACGTATACCCGACCGCTGTTCGTATATGAGTGGAGATTTGCTTTTTGTAACAGTTCAAAATTGGCACGGTTTTTTGTGGCCCATATATGCATTTATGAATTAAGATAAAAACGGTTTCCCGATTGATTTAAGGATAGGGTAGGATCAAACAGCTACTTGATGTTGTAGTATGTATGTACATATGTTATGTATATAGTAAGCAATACTGCTACCGAAATTAGCCTCGGGTCAGTTCGGAATCCAGAGAGTGTAAAGGGACGACAGAACAAGAGGAATCATTATTAAGACCATCAAAGAGTTACAAAAGTAATGTGTGCATTAAATATAACTGAACAAGCAATAAAAAAGCTCATAATAAGGTTTAACTGTCCGAAAAAGTAACATTCTTAGTTTGGTCATGGACAAAGGATAGTAGGGATACAGGAATTACAGATGTAAGGATTACAACGTACAAAACTCGCTAAATACTTCTTATTTTCGCTGTTACTATGACATTTCTAAGCAGCGCGATCTCCCGTCACTGCCAGAACCAGTTACACCGTTATTAAACTAAGCTTAATTCCGCTTAATAGTTTTGTCCGTATTTTCCATCCAGTTCAATATAGCCGTGCTCATAAAGGTAAGGTCCTGGCATGGCACCTAATTCCTTCGGGAATGTGGTGTATTGGGCGTATATCATAACGGTAGTTGTGTGGTATTAGCCATCCATGTCAGGTTGCATAAAAAAACAACAACAACGCTTGGAGTATAACCCGGTTGGAGTGAAATACCGATTACTTTCGAACGGCCCCTCGTGCCGTTTGTAATTGGATGATTTCTTCTACTAGACCGGTGCCGGCAGCTGCGGGAATGCGCTAAGTATGGAGTTCACTACGGACGTAATGGCTCCGAGGCCCGTGGGACGCGGCGGAGCCGCTCACTCTGCGAGATTCCGCAGTCGCCTCGCCGTTTGAGAAAAAATCGATCGAGCGCGAAAAACGGGCACATGCGTACACAATTAAAGGCGCTCATCAAAGTCCCTTTCCGCAGTCTACTCGAATACCACTGCGTTAATTCTCATAGGTTGTGCTAACTACTTGAGCTTGGCAGGAATGTGGATTATATTAATTGATCAAAACAGGTGGAATTCTGTTTCCCCCGGATCTAAGCGGACCCAATGGCCCAAAGTACCATACGCTCGTGCAAGGTTATAGAAAGACAAGAATTGTATCAGGGATAGGACAGGATAGGATAGATATAGAGGGGCTCGACTCCATGCCGTTCGATAATCAGGGTAAATCGACTCTGGCACGGTTATGTTCTGGATGAGTGACCGTTTTCGCTCGTTGGAAGTTCCTGGTATAGTACCCAGTTCCCATGTAGTGAGTTAGGCCAATATTTTGACAGTAGATATG
Organism: Incurvaria masculella; assembly: GCA_946894095.1. Taxonomy (NCBI): domain Eukaryota; kingdom Metazoa; phylum Arthropoda; class Insecta; order Lepidoptera; family Incurvariidae; genus Incurvaria; species Incurvaria masculella. Next base: position 1,316,014 of record OX335641.1, read on the forward strand.
CTATAAGCCGTCCAAGTGCAGTTCTATAAAAAAAGATTTGTTTGTCCTGACAATCCTAACTCAAATTAACGTGCGTCGGATCTGGTGTTTGACAATGGATGACGTTTGAAAATTTTGGTCGGGTAATACTTCTGCAGTTCTATTTTTATGGAACCTGACATGGATAGCTAATACCACACCACTACTGGCATGATATTAACCCAATTCACCACATTCCCGAAGGAATTAAGTGCCATGCCCAAACCTTCCCATTATGAACATGACTTTATTGAACTGGATGGAACCACAGTTCCATCTGATGCAGTGGTACCAACCAGGACGGACTTAACCCTATCACCTACCAATTTTACGTGGAAACCATGAAACAATTCGCATTCCTAACAAAATTCACTTATCCGACTAGGAAAGAGAAAGAAATTGGTGCATGACCGAGGCGAGAAAGAGAGGTATCAAGGTGAGCCATCCCGCTCAACTCCCCATAGAAATGGGGAAAGAAGATCACGCCCATATTTCTTGTCATGGATCCCAATTTTTGCTCAAAATAGCTTATTTGATCGAACTAGATGTCTGATGCCCGTTGGCATTGTAAAATTGTGTTTGGTTTCTAAGTTATGAGCGGCTCGTAGCCCAGTGGCGCGGGGACTGGACTAGCGTACCAGAGACCTGGGTTCAATACCGACATGCACCACTGTCTTTCTCTTTCCGAGTTCGATAAGTGCATTTTCATCACGAATGCGAGCTGCTCCATGGTTCGGAATCCATGTAAAACTGTAGGTCCCCTTCCCCTACTAGGTGGTAGGGTTTAAGCCCGCCCGGGTTTGTACCATCGCATTGGATGAAAAGATGGTCGAAGAGGCAATGAAAAATTGTCCGTGTTTTCCATTCAGTTCAATGTAGCCATGCTCATAAAGGGAAGGTCCTGGCATGGCACCAAATTCCTTCGGGAATGTGGTGTATTGGGCTAATATCATAACGGTAGTTGTGTGATATTAGCCATCCATACCGGGTCGCATAAAAAAAAAAAAGTTATAAGGTCCGAAAGATCGAATTTTTCGCGCGTTTTTTACTTTGGACTTTGGAGGTGGATTACGAAATTATAAAGTAAAAACATCTTAAAAAGATTAATCATCAGACATAGATTATTTAATCAAGATTTATAATCTATTTGGTTTATGTAAGATTTTTTACTACAGCGGTCGTGGTTTACTTTTAGCTATAAGTCGTTTTGTAATGAATTTTTTCGTAAATCTTACCACACCATACACTATACACATTGACTTTTTTGTGGGCATGTTACATCTTCCTCATCACGGCGCCTGTCTTTTTCTTTGAAACAGAGAAGGTCCCAGAGCGCAACAACACGGTTTTGTACCGTGCCCGCGAATGAGTTAGTCCCGCCGGGAAGGGCCACCTTAAAGGCAAGTCCTCTAACCCTACACAGGCTGGTCGTAATTATTTTATTGTGTTTGTTTTGTGGTATATTTTACTAAAGTTTGTACAAGTCTGGATGATAGCGTGGGGCGTTGACATTTTCTTTGGTGTTGCTTAACTTCAACAATCTACTTAAATGTCAGTATTTCCAAAGATACCCATTGAGTGAGATTTGAATTTTCAATGCCACTGTACTAAGACATTTTAACTTAGGAAATGGATACATCGCATCGCAATCTAAGAAATCTGAAAAAAATAACTGCAATAGCAAGAATCATTAGCCAGATACTTACACTGAAGACGTAACTACATTCCGTACACTTATTGCGATCCGCACCATCAAGCTTCGGCGGCCGATAAGGCAAGCAGACATGTTCTAAATGTTTGGCGTTTCATGCTTAGACCTACAGAGTGTTATTTTTATTGCTATAAATTTTAGAATTTCCTGAACAGTTATTTGTTGTAGACAGTGAACAATTTTCTATCCTCTTCGGTAATAGGTGCTCATGTCGACATTGTGTAAACGGTATTGGAAATTAATTCTTGTTCCAGTCACGACATGAACATACGTTACTGTTCTTTCAGCATCATAAAGATTTTTAGAATTATAAAAAAGAACATTCGCTTGCCAACAAGGCTTCTTGAAAGCTGGCTGGTGAAATTTTAATTTAATAAATAAATTAAAATACTTATACATTCAATGTTCAATAACATTTAATTCAATTTCTAAAATATCGGTTAATAAAGTATGTTTTTTGACCTGAAATACCTACTCGAGCGACTAGGTATTTCTAGATCTGAATCTAGAACTTTTGTAAAGCTTTTAATAACTACTCAAGCGAAAAATAAAAAAACACATTTCGGACAACCAAGATACCGGAAATACAAGTTTTTTTAGAGTAGCATAAATCTTATTCTAAAAGAACTTACGCTACTTTAGCAGTTTTGATATAATACATGCGTTTGGGTTCAAGTACGTTGAGTAGGGTTAGGATGGTTTTCGTTGAGTTAGGTGGAGTAACGTTGACTGTCGAAGAAAAATTGGTTGCATTGACCTTACAAAAACTACATACAAGCGTTCTTCCGTAGCCAATCCGTTACAAATGCCTACGCGGGCCTATCCAAATTACGATCTACCCACACGCGATCGAACAACACATCAAAACTACGCACCGACATCACGAAACAGCCGCGGTTACGAAACATCCCGTAGGGCTCGCAGGGGAACAATCACACAGTAAATGATGTTTTTGTCGCTATTACAACAGAGCTGGCGGCGCAATTATGAATTCTGCGCGCGAAACCACTGATGCTATCTATCCGCGGGAAGTATAAAAAACCGGCCAAGTGCGAGTCGGACTCGCACACGAAGGGTTCCGTACCATCGTAAAAAAAACAACACGTTTTTTGTATGGGAGCCCCCTTTAATTTTAATTATTTTTTAATCTTACCTATTTGTTGTTGTAGCGGCAAAATAAATACACACTCTGTGAAAATTTCAGCTGTCTACCTGTTACGGTTACTGAGATACAGCCCTGTGACAGACGGACAGACGGACAGACGGACGGACGGACGGACGGACGGACGGACGGACGGACAGCGGAGGCTTAGTAATAGGGTTCCGTTTTCACCCTTTGGGTACGGAACCCTAAAAAAGCGGTGGCTTTGGAGAGAAAATGGCCCGACTAGTAGGCGATGTAAACGTTTTTGAACTTTTTGGACTAACAGCCGTTTGTACTTTTAAGGCCCGTGCCACGTTAAGAGCCAAAAGAAACGCGCAATTATATCAGACAATGATTTTTAAGAATTCGTCTCCCTAGTTATAATGTTCTGTCAGATAAATAGGGCCAGGACACACACTCGTCAAAGCAACCGTATGAAGAATCTGACAAATGAAACATGCGTGTGTTTGCAAACAGAAGAATACAACTTGGTGGTCTTAATAAACTATTGCTTATAATTTGAGATTTTTCGCCTACTTACAAGAAAAACACTCATTGCAAATGAGCTGATATAACACGTTGTTGGTCCATACATCGTATGATAATGTGATCATAAGCATGGTCACCTCCATGATCATAAGACGCCATAACAGTCGAGTCTGTCAAAGATCAGTCCTGAAAAATCAGAAATAAGTTATTTCTTCACCTCCATGTGAAAAATCAGTATTCTCCACAAAACGGAAGACGCCAATATATTAAGCGGATGATATATTTGAACCTACGACCCTGGCATTCGAGCCGAACGCTTACCAACTGAGCCTCCAAGTCCAGCAAGTTTTACTTTGCAAAGATATCCCTATTTTAGCTTTGACTGCTGTACGCATTAATATTATTTTGACATTCCACTGTCTAAGGGAGAAGTGTCATGTGGTCGTTACTCGCAACTACGCCGTTTGGACAAATCGTAAATATCATCGTTTGACAGATGGTATCGAGCGCATTCGATACCATCTGTCAAACGCATACAATATTTTTGACAGGCGATATCGCCTTCTTGATAGCGCGTACTCGATAGCGTTCGCAGTAGGGCTACCGTACACAGAGGAGAAAAGAAAGGTGAAGATGGAAGCATTTTGGTGGCACCGGTATACAAAAGCGTTTCTCTGCGACATATTTGCGAACTTCCTGAATAACGTCAGCTGGTACTACGTGGCAGGTCTTCAGACCGCACACGAAGTAGCGAGCGATATTCCTATTTCCCTATGTTAATTTCGTCCGTGCAAGGCGTGTTCCGGTTGCTCGCTCCGTTATGGGCATGGCATGGCTTTCTTTGGAAGATGTAGACTGGATCAGCAGTAAGACTTCGGCGAAAACTGCAACAAAGTAGTTTAATTCCGATTATCCGGACACCGGTCATCCGGACGTTCAGTTATCCGAGGGGATACCATAGTTAATTAACTCGTTGGGTGAACAGGTAAGTGAGTAATTAAATATGACGTTTAGTTGCATTACGCACCATGTGTACTAGTAAATTTCAGTTCACCTGGCCGAATAACTCGTCGTTTGACAGTTATCCATTCTGACCACTAAACGGCAGATTTAGGGCCGAGTGCATGAAAGAACAAACAATCAAAATCAAGGTTTCTTCGTGCAACCGGGGCTTAATCACTGACTTGCCTGTTCACCTGGTGAGTTTATTTACAATGGTAAACCCCCTGTGCTAGTATTTCGCATTAATTTGTATTGCTTCAATACACATGGTACACGCAAGGGCGGACTGATTGCCTAACGTCAATGTCTTCCAATCAGCATTACAATAATATCTATTCTAAGACATTTCAGTTGCTATGCTATGACAGTTGATATACAAGCAACGCAAGTAATGGAATAGAAAATTCTGGCTCGCACCAAGATATTTCACACGTGACATTATATAGCTGCTACAAATGAAATTGAATTCGAGAGGTGGCTGTGATTAAAACATCTAAGTGCTTTCAACAACAATATGTTTTCTATTATGAGTTAGTTATACACACAATTCATATTTCTTAAACATGTGATGGTATTAGATGTACAGATTTCTCATAAAGTCGAGGCACAAATAATGTTTTCCCATTAGATAATTGCAACCAGATTCTAAAAAAAACTGAAGCAGATTTCAAACTTGCGAGCTTTACATTACATGCCACTGCATTAAACACTGAGCTATCCAGGCAATGACGTCAGCCAATTGATCGCTTGCTTTATATTTTATGTAACTGGAGATGGATGGCTATAACCACAGCCAGCGTCAAATAGAAGACATTCCCTATGTGTACGGCTACATTTAACTGGATCGAAAACACATCTCACAGAAATCAGAATACTATATGTACTCAGATAGAAGACATTCCCTTTCTAGAGTACGGCTACATTTAACTGGATGGAAAACACGGCTCACATAAATCAGAATATGTTCAGATTTCTGTGATCTACCCACTAATAGATGGCGCTGATTATACCGCTAAGATATTATGACTGCAACTATTTACATAGTTGCATCGATCAAATTAATAATATGATGGATTATCCGGATGTTTGACTTTCTAGCCGCAACTATTTCGGAAAATCGTATAGGTCTTTGAGAATATACATTATCATTAGTATGCACTTCAATGATCACTTCAAAAAAATGTTAAATGTTTAAGGATAGTACACGTTCCGCATTTTCTTCTTAGTCTTAAGATTAGATTATTATTCTAGTATTATCTATATTTCGCCAAGTGGACATGTGCGCCGACCTCGCTCCGAAGCTTGGGTTCGATTCTAATTGGCAGGCACCTTTCGTCTCATTTCTAACAAACAAACTGCGACTGCGTCAGGTTGCATGGCATTACCTGCGGCGTGCCGAGGCGAAGCGATTTCAGTTTTAGTGCTTTCGTGACATATCAATTGGGAAAGCCCGGAAAAAATGTAGACTTCCCGAAAAAAGGGCCTGCATTCATGCATACACTTCACGACCAAAAAGAAGGTCTCAGGAGATCCAATCTTGGATTCTAGAGTCTGAAAAAAACGACGACTGAATGACAATAAAAATGTCAGCTTCCAAAACATCCCCACTTGGACTTTCGTATAAAAATAAAAATAAATGTGCGTCCCATCAAAATCCCGGGTGGAATTCCAAAAGCTGGACATATCGGGAGAAGACCGGACGGATAGTAGCCCACTGTCTCCGCCACTGACGGCTAAATACCGCGGGTTCGGAGAGCGAGATAGTGGAGGAATCACCTACAAGTACGCGTGTTAGATACGATTTCATTGCAAATTGCATTTTACGTGTGTACATTCGCGGACAGATCGAAATGTGCATGTTCAAATAAACTATTATTCATAATACTTCCGATCCAGCAGGTTTATTATTTAGGCTGGCTGCGGTTGGGAATCCACGTTCAAAGTAAGTAGGTAGGTATGTAATGTAGCTATGTATAAGCGAGCACGAAGGTGCCACCTATGGTACAGCCGTTAGGCCAGTTTAGGTGGCCCTGCTCACCCAAAGGTACTTATTTATCTTATTGTTAAGTTACCTGTAGAACTTCTAGCGTGTGTAATGCACAGTGGCCGATAAATGTTACATATTTATTTATGGTATTTCATGCATGCCATCTGTAAGTCACTCATGAAAACAAGTGTAATTTTTTTTTTCTACACTGTATTTATTTTATTAATTAGTATCCTGAAAATATCTGTAATTTCTTCATGCAAAAATAAATCATTCAATTCATTCAAACTGTAGGCCCCTTTCCTTACTTACTAGGTAGATGGGGACAGTTTTAATTCCGTCAGCGGTATCCCACTGAGGGAATGATAACTGTTCGTGTTTCCCACTCGGTTACGTTAGAAAAATATGATTATATTTTGATTTAATGAAATGTTGTCCTAATGGAACCACATTCGCTTCCAATTATTAACTAATGTTGTGTTTACTAATGAGCCGCAGATTAATTTAATGATATACGTTGCATATAGGAGGGATATCTTAAACGTAGTTTTATAGTTTGATGAGTAAGGTAGGTATTCTTTCTGTGGAATTGCCAACCTATCATACCGTCGTACGGAGCCTTAAACCAAGACGTTAACTTTAGAGGTGCAATCGCGTAAACGTAATGAATAGAGACACAGCCGCAATTCAAAGCCACTTTCCGCGAGATATGCAAATAGATCTGTTTTCTAATAGGTGATAGCTGGTCTCGCGCCGTGGTGATTGCACTGCTGGATACAGCTGTCACTTGGGTGATATCGCCGGTGAAGGTGTCACTTAACGAAAGATTATACTAACTGTAGCTTGTTTCTGAACCTAATGTTAATATTTAACTACTTATCTAATCTTCTAAACCATACACTTACTGAACGCTGTCCACATACCAATCAACAGGAATTTGGTGAAAATAGCTGTCGCGGTAACACTAACCTGTAAGTTTTCTTATATTCCTCTAACAGAGATCGATAGAAAAGTCTTTATTTTCCAAGAAACAATTCACAAAAGAAAGTATAGTTAACCAATAGAAAAGCGATTATCCCTCGAAAATATTTTTTCCTGCGGACTCACATAGGATTTTCCGGAAAATGTTAGGTGTAACGGTTTAAAATGGTCTTAAAATATAATAGGTGGATGATGACATAAAGTAAACCTGGGAAACTATTAGGTATGCAGCCAAAAATCGTAGTCGGATGGCCAGGAAGAGAATGCTTTATTGGTGTGTTCGGAATAACGGCGAATAATATCTTAATCCCACTAGGGAATTTAAAATAAACAGTTAGACACTCAAACACCACTGAATGAACGAAGGCGAATGGTTTTAATTGTCCCTAAGCAGACAGCCTTATGTTGTACATACAATGAATGCGTAGGCAGATCGAATTCATCGTTTCACACCTGTGAAAAGAGCTAGGCCACGATCGTAAGCGAAGCGTAAATATCGCATGCAACGAATCTTCCAAAACTAATTTGCAACACAAAGCTGTGTAATTATGTTTCAAGATTTTTGAACATGAGACATTAAGGGGAATAAATACCTAAATATGAACGTTTTTCTGAAGTCGATTACAGTAAAGCCTTTGGTTGTTAAACATTGAAAAAATACTGAGCATATAGAACGTACGTTTGCGAAGGTACATATCCCCATTTTGTCCAAAACACTTGTATAATCATCGAAAAAAAATTCAAAAAGGAGCTTTTTTACCTTTCAAAGCCATTTTTTCTGTTATCTTTCTATTTAGAAGAATTAAAAAAAACCTTATACCTTTCAGCCATAACGATGTACACATCCCCCTTGCTGTTAAAAAGAACCTTTTTTAATTTTTTTGACAAAATCAGAATAGTCGTACCTTGCCGAGCGGGGACGGAGCGCGCGAAACGTGCGTACCCTCCCGCTGACATGACGGCACTGGCTAGATTCCGCCGCGCGCATTCTTGACTTTACTCTATGGGATATAGGCGCCTCAAGATGATTCCGAACGTGTCCAGCCCATACGAATGTTCTTGTAAAGTGTGCAAGAAAGTAGAACTTTTCCTTAGTTTTAGCTTCGGTTACGAATATTTATTTATGTCAGCCTGAGACTGGACAAGAAAAATTCAGTTTCAGATGGTTTCATGAGAGATTCACCGCGGTGGAAGTAATAACGGTTCTAGGCAGTTAATAGGCGTAGATAATGAGGAAATGTTACAACTGATAAGGCGCTGGCGCGGCATCATTGCCTTAGAAAGCCGTAATAAATAAGATTACCGGAGGCATACGGTCCCTCTGATTAATAACACAATTAACATTTTCATTAAACATGGAAATGTACCGATGGTTGGAGCTCGGGAGATGAGTTTTATTATTAATGCAACAGGTTTGGTAGGTCTATTACAGTTGTGTTCGCAAGAAACGAAATTAATTGGAGATGCTCGAAGCGACAATTACAATTTGTCGTGATCTATAAATCCGGCTTTACAGCCAGCGAGCATGTAAGGGCGGGAGTGGCATCAGAAACTCGGAAGTATGGAGGCGGGGGCGTAGCCATTTTGAACATACACGCAAGCGAGTGAGTTCGCTTACTACTGTTTTTCTCGAGTACGTAAGAATACGTAGGAACGCGTAACTTCACAGGACGCTATTAATTGCAAGGATCACAACTATCGTTATGATATTAGCCCAATACACCACATTTCCGAAGGAATTCGGTGCCATGCCAGGACTTTCCCTGTATGAGCGCGGCTACACAAGACTGGATGGAAAACACGTACAATTTTTCACTGCCGCTTCGACCATCTTTTTACCCAATGCGATGGTACCAACCTGGGCGGGCTTAAGCCCTACCACCAGTAGGGGAAGGGGACCTACAGTTTTACATCGTTAGCACCTCATTCCTTTGGGGATGCGGCTTGTCAATCCACGTCCAGCAACTTAAAAAACCGGTCAAGTTCGAGTCGGACTAGCACACGAAGGGTTCCGTACCATAGTACAAGTTTTTAACAAAAAAATGACGTTTTTTGTTTAATTTTGATATTTTTTTAATTTTACCTTATTGTTGCTATAGCGGCAAAATACACTCTTTGTGAAATTTTCAGCTACCTACCTATTACGGTTCATGAGATACGGCCCTGTGCCAGACGGACGGACGGAGGCTTAGTAATAGGGTTCCGTTGGCACCCTTTGGGTACGGAACCCTAAAAAAGCAAAGCAACAGCGCTTCAGATCTGAGGCACAACGGTGGCCACAATGGGCGATGATGAGTCGTTTTGTCACGACCGGGCACCGCCGGCCGCCGGCCCGCGGAAAAGCGAAAGTGCAGGAGCCCAGACGCGGCCGCTCGCTTTCCTCCGCCGTGGACTGAGCCGGGAGGCGACGGACCGTGCTGTGGGCGTGGCGCTTTTTAAGATGAACACAACTGAAGCCGGCACCCATACCGCGTAAGCCGCGCCAGATGGCCGCGCAAGATGGCCGCGCAAGATGGCCGCGCGAGATGGCCGCGCGAGATGGCCGCGGAAGATGGCCGCGCGAGATGGCCGCGCAAGATGGCCGCGCAAGATGGCCGCGCAAGATGGCCGCGCAAGATGGCCGCGCAAGGTGGAATTGTTCGGGCTGTAGTCAACAGACGGGCTTTTAACAACAATCAAGTCAGCTTACAATGCCATTAAGAGGATAATGAGGTGATTGAGTTCCATACAGTGTCACGTGCCTGTTTCCTCAGACAAATTAAGAAAAAACAATATGATATTTTGCATATAAATCAACTGAGAGCTACGTGTGTACGTTTTTGTTTTTGTGATAATATAACTAATATCCGTGATATACGCCTTTTAAAATTTGTAAACAAGTAGAAAAAAACACACGAAAAAGACACGAAGGGTTCCTTACGTAAAAGATTTAATACAAAAAAACATAATCTTACCTATTTTTTGATATAGCGGCAAGATAAATACACACTCTGTGAAAATTTCAGCTGTATATAAGGTGAGTTTATAATAATCTACAAGCCTTATAGGGTTGATTCAGTATCTGATATAGAACAACTTTTGCTAAGAAAGTAGATATGTAATTTTTTTTGTTCCATTTAATTTATGAGAAATTTAAACATTACATTCTACCCAGTATTGTCAACAACTTTTGCGAAAAAACTATGCATCTATCGGTGACGGTTTCCATGTAAATAATTTATTAAAGTGCACTAACTCTTCAACAGCTGTCTTATTGAAAAATAGGTCAACTACGGTGCGTTGACCCTACTGTGACCCACTGACGCAAGACACAATTTACCCCCGCCGCGCCGCGTGCGCAGACAGGTCAGCCTAGGACGTTTGTTTTCGTTGTGAAAGCCATTAGTAGAGTACCTATCAGCTCTAGGTCGGTCGGAAAAGGATGCAAATATGGTTAGGTACATCGACCAAAAATAGAGAAGCTCGATATGTACATACCTGCCTACATTACAGCCGCGCCGCTATGGATTTGTTCGGGACGGGGCGTCAAAGTGGGAACGAAACAAAACGGTTCGGGTAGGTAGGTAAGTAGCATGTCGCCCCGCCTTCCCGCGCCGCCGCGCCGGGCCGCCTAACGAAGTTCGCGCGCATTAATTATTTTGAAAAATTAATTATTTCTTGGAAACCATTACCGATAGGTACATAGTTTCTAGGCAAAAGTTGTTCACAATACTGGGCAGAACGTACTGTTTAAATTTCTCAAAAATTAAAATGGAACAAAAAAAATTACATGCCTACATTCTTAGCAAAAGTTGTTCTATATCAGATACTGAATCAACCCTATAAGGCTTGTAGATTATTTTAAACTTACCTTATATATGTTACGGTTACTGAGATACAGTCCTGTGACGGACGGACGGACAGCGTAGGCTTATTAATAGGGTTTCGTTGGCACCCTTTCGATACGGAACCCTAAAAAGCGTGTATCATCTACAAGTTAAGTTATCAAAAAAACTAAAACGTACAGGCGTACCTCTCAGTTGATTTATTTGATTTACCAAATTTCAGAAGAGTATTCCTTAATTTGACTGAAGAAACAGGACGAGCCATTGTATAGAACTCGATCACCTCATAATCCTCTTAACCTCCCTCCTTAATCTTCTGACGGAGTAAGGCCGTCTTTGGCCGCCTTCAAGATGTTAACAACTGTCTCAGAAAATAACGTGAATGTATGTTTTAGTGCCGATTTAGTTGAGTAATCGAATGGTCTTTCCGGTTAAACCTGCAACCCCTTATCAACCTTTCAGTCCCCTTAAGGTGGCTCAACCCGGCGGGACTAACTCATTCGCGGGCACGGTTCAAAACCGTGTTGTTGCGCTCTGGGACCTTCTCTGTTTCAAAGAAAAAGATAGGCTCCGTGATAAGTAAGATACAACATGTCCACAAAAAAGACAATGTGCATAGTGTATGATTTGGTAAGATTTACGATTTTTTTTATTACAAAACGACTTATAGAAAAGTAAACCACGACCGCTGTAGTCAAAAATCTAACAAACACCAAATGGATTATAAAAATGTTGATTAAATAAGCTATGTCTGATGACTAATCTTTTAAGATGTTCTTACTTTATCATTGCGTAATCCACCGCCAAAGTTATTATATAAAACGCGCGAAAAATTCGAACTTTCGGACCTTATAACTTAGAAACCAAACGCAATTTTACAATGCCAGCGGTCATCAGACATCTAGTTCGATCAAATAAAGCTATTTTGAGCAAAATTTGGGATCTCTGTCAAGAAATATGGGCGTGATCTTCTTTCCCCGTTTGTATGGGGAGTTGAGCGGGATGGCCCACCTTAATTAAAACCACTAACACAATGTTCAGCGTTATTGCATTGTAAACACAATGGCTGAAAAATCTAAATTTAACAGAAGTGTAGTCAGGACATAAATATGTTTCCTTCTTCTGGCGCCAACCAAAGACCCAACCACAAGAAACCAGAAAGGGGAAACGCCGGATAAGATTAACCGATAAACCGGAGATTTGTAGATAAGCTGTCTGTCATCGGGTTGCGCGGAACTGTCGGGTTGCGCAACTTGTGGCGTTGTTTATGCGGAATATAAAAGGGCTGGCTACGTGTCGGATACGGGCGAAGCGACTAGCGATTTGTAGAGTAAAACCGACAGAAAACTGCCGTATAGCCGTCGTAGGTAAAAAGGTAAACTAAGTGGCCAAATTATTTACTTTCTAAAATTTTAAAGAAATGTTCGAAAACCCATGGGCGTCGCGTCGTCGGGCACCTTTGGGTCCTGGCGTACACCATATGCCACGTTTAACATAAAAAAGACGATACTGAAAGCGCAGTCGTCAATAGAAGTTCTGGAGTGAAATTTAGAGGATGCCATTTTAAATATACTTAAACACTGTTCTGTACTACTTACTCCATTTTTCCAAAAAATCTGAGAAAAGAGTTCATAAAAATATGTGAGCATTAAATAATGAACATTACATTTAGTGAAATCCAAAACACCAACTTTTTTAGTTAATATTATTGCTGAAACTATAATAGACAGAAACTCTATGTTTTACAATTAAGTAAGTAATTCCCATTTTACTTCCAAGCCTCTAAACATTTCGACGCACACAAAGAGCACGCAGCGCTTCGCTTCTGAATTCGCTGCCTCGTCGCCGATCAGTCTAGCCTACGATTGGTTGGCGTTCAGAGTTGGCCGCGCACGTCTCAATGGAAGTAAATAGCGCACTTTATTCCGCCATAAATCGACGGGGCTCAGGGGAGAGGAAACCTCCAATAATTAAACGGAGAATCACTTCGGAGAAATTGAAGCTTGAATGAAGTAACGAGACATGATGAACGAATGAAAATAGTAAAACTATTAACTGGTAATGGAATCTTGGAAATCCTACACTAATACTAGCGTCTCCTTGACTGAATTGGTCGTAACGTAAAGTCGAAAGATAAACGCCACACTGCGGATATTTGGATGCAATATTGCGGAAACATTTTTTTGTTTTTTGGTGGAACTTACATAATCCTTGTCACAAGCAATTTCATGCTTGAGACAAGGATTCCATGACAACTGTCGATCACTCACTTCGGTAAGTGTACCAAACTGCAGGTGTGCACATACATTCATACGTACATTTCATACATTTTCTCCGAGTACGGATTGCTACGCATCTGGCATTTACGAAGTACATAATCAATATGGCCGTGGTACGTTTATCAAGACCGTTCAAAATAGACTTGTACCAAAGTCTGTTTTGACATTCATTTGTCACTTATGCTGTCTGCATGTCCAAACCACCTTGACATATCCTTCTCAATTCTCATCAGTGCAACAGTTTTCAGTTGACACTGCTCTCTATGCCCCGGCAATGCGGAATATGTCCGGTTAACGTATTTCTACCGCATTTAGTAAATACATTTGGATCAGTATTAACTTTTTTCACTTTCTTAATTACATCTTTTCACAGTTCACTATATCATTTCAAAAACCACGCAAGCCTTCTCCGATTTCAATACCTAGAAGTCCTTTTGATCAAGAGACTATGATTAGTATTTTAATCACGTGAGATTAAAATATACCCAGTGACTTTATAAGCCAAGCAAGTATCTTACCGTGCTCACACTTTCTACGGAAAACAAAAGCACAAAACATGTTTAATTTGTTCATACCCACAAGTGCACTTGTAACGACATTATTAATTGAATGAGCAAATAAAAGAAATAGGATAACGGCTTGTTACAAAAAGTACAATGGCAGTGCAAACAGGACTCTATTTTGATGGACCAGAGAGTGTCTTTTTGATCACACAAACGGTGCAGAGAAAGCGATTGTGTATTTAATCTGGTGGCGAGTTTTATTGTTAGGGTTTATTTATTACGCACTAGCAAATGTTTTAATCAGAGTTACGCAAGACGTTGATAGGATTGAAAATGTAATTTATGGCAGCAAAAAGGACGAGTAGAGAGTTAGAAGTAGAGTTGCACATGTGCAATACGTAATCAAATAGTTCTCTTAACATATTCGATATTTTGACTAAGGTGTTGATGTGTTTAAGGTGGCCCATCCCGCTCATCTCCCCATACAAAAGGGGAAAGAAGATCACGCCCATATTTCTTGTCAGAGATCCAAAATTTTGCTCAAAATACCTTTATTTGATCGAACTAGATGTCTGATGACCATTGGCATTGTAAAACTGTTTTTAAGTTCGAATTTTTCGCGCGTTTTATACAATAACTTTGGAGGTGGATTACGCTATGATAAAGTAAAAACATCTTAAAAAGATTAGTCATCAGACATAGCTAATTTAATCAAGATTTATAATCTATTTGGTAAATGTTAGATTTTGGACTACAGCGGTCGTGGTTTACTTTTAGCTTTAAGTCGTTTTGTAATGAACATTTTCGTAAATCTTACCAAATCATCATTGTCTTTTTCGTGGACATTTAGCATTTTCCTCATCACGGAGCCTGTCTTTTTCTTTGAAACATAGAAGGTCCCAGAGCGCAACAGCACGGTTTTGTACCGTGCCCGCGAATGAGTTAGTCCCGCCGGGTTGGGCCACCTTAAGTTTTCAAAATATGTGCATCATTACAATAATAAATTCAATAAAACTAGACATTTCCTGGTTCGAAGCACTGTGCTTTACCGCAGATACTGCGTTGTGTGTGTTCCCCTACAGGGGGTCCATTCAGAGTAAGAGTGAGTTCGAATTCGCCACTAAATATCAACTCACTTTTTTAAATAGTTACTGTTTCCACACTTCTAGAACATCATTACAGTTAGGTAAAAATCTGGTTTGTCCCGTAAATACGTTGGAAGTATAAATAACGGTTCCCTTATTTAAATAATAATATATTTCCCAGCTGTTTTTAGGTTAACTCACTCCCGAACTCGAACTCACTCTTGCTCTGAATGGACCCCCAGGACGCATTTTTAAAGTAAGTCTCGTGAAATTTTGTGAATAGGTTTGATAATTATATTGATTTTTTTATTTCAGCTAGATGATGAATATAAATATAAGTAAAATAAATAGAAGTATATATGTATATATCACGAAACATGTTCAAAAATGTCAAATGTTCAAAAAGACAGACTCGCGAGGTCTTCAGCTCAGAGAGCCACTAGTTTAGTACCAGTGACATTTTGAAAACACAAAGACGAGGTCTTAAAGCAGTTCTCCATGCAAAAAGGTAAACCACTTATTTCCCCCGAGGCTTCTATTGTTGCAATTATGTAATTTAAATTGCCTGAATAAGTACACGTTTTTGTTTTCAATTGATCAAATAAAAACGTAGTGCTCGTTTGAAGTATTCCTATAAATTATAAAAAAAATAAGCAATCAATCATTTACTAACCGCAAAGTTACAACGTGGATGGTTATATGGAATGGTGGCAAAGCCGCGCAGCGTCGGACCCACGCGACGTATAAGAAATTGGTGATGGGAAGTAGGCAGCCTAAATACCCAAGTTTACGATGCGAAAAGTTGAAAGGATCAACAGACAGGACCCACACAAAAGCGTCCACCCCCGTTCCGGATCCATACGAGAGAGGCGCGGTGCGGGTCGGTCACGCGTCCGCGCGTAGGAATCCGACACCTCGTGTACCGTCACGCCGCGGCCCGCGGGAAACCCGAGAGCGAACTCGCGCGGCCCGCTCCGGTTTCTAGCCGGCGGCGGAACTGCGCACCGCCCAGAGTCGCACAACTGTCAGATTGTGTTATTTTTTTGAATGTAATTGGTCATGGATGGCTGATACCAAACTGAACTTCCTAACCTAACCTAACCTAACACACCGCAAGGGAACTAGGTGCTATGCCAGGAATTTCCTTATATTGCCCGGCTACATTGAACTGGATGAAACACGCGGACAATTTTCATTGTCGCTTCTCTCCAACAATGGTACCAACCCGGGCGGCATTAGGCGTTAGGAAGGGGACCTACAGTTTAACTGGGAATCCGAACCACGGTCAGCCTCAACGGTTGAAAATGGTCACCCATCCAGAACCTAACCGCGCTCAGAGGTGCTTACCCAGCTTATCGAATCGCATAGCGTCCCACCACAGGGCTACCGAGGCTGATTAATGCATGCAATGGACGTTTCACTTACTTACCGGCGCGCCATGCGCCACCGCCATTTTGTCAGTTTACTCGATTGTGATAGAAAACAAGATGGAAAACTTATTTTATTATTATTAGTTGGTTCGATCGTTTTGATTGATGTTGTGTTGCAGCCTAGTTTTTCGCGGCATTTGTATCGAAGACATTCCAAGGTCACCCAAAACCTGGCATTTGAACGTAGTGTTTACGTAATATTTAATATTTACAAGGACTCTTGCCAGAGACAGAAGAAGGTACCTACTTCTCAGCGCGATACAATCATCTTATTATATTAATTAGCTAGCGCCATCTCCCTCTGTCGTCTCTTGATCACCCGATCGAGCGATGGAGCGAGTCGACCGATTCCTGTGCATGGTTCCGCTGCTGTCCAACGTGGTGGTCTGGACGTGTCTGATGACCAAAGATCGCTCCGAATGGCCGCACATGCTCACACGCATGAACCTTTTCAGAAAGTCCGCCTTCTAATATATGTCATTTGTGGAGGGTTACCCACATTTACTAACTTTTCCGGGTGAACAGGCAAGTGAGCAATTAAATCTGCCGTTTAGTTCCATTTCATGCAACGTGTTATTCGGTCAAGTGAATTTAAATTTACCAGTTCACTCAATTTTAATTAAATACTACGGTAAAGGGGGCCGCGAACAGATGATTAGGCATTTTTTAAAAATTCAACAACACATGTTTTGTCCTGTATGTTTCACTAACGCCCGGTTCCACCACCTCCAGCTACAAAAATCATAAAGTTATCTTTCGGTTACACCATATAAATTTGCAATGTAACCGAAAGTTAACTATCGGATTTCAGGTAGCTGGAGGTGGTGAAAACAGGGGTAAGACGTTCATCAGATTGCCATGAAACTTTAGTGAGTTGTTGTGGGTACGCCTACAAAGGTTTTGACCACATTAAGCCGGCCTCCGCTCGGGCGAACGTCCAAAACGGCGTAGACGCGAGCGGGGTCGGGGACCTCAGCTACGCGTTACTTTAATACACTAATAACATGACGTTTAACGTTAAATTACATTATTTTCAGTTTTTTTTTGTTAGTAAGTACTAAGTCGTGCGTTTTTTAAAGTTTAAATTTTTTTGTTTCCTTTCTTAATTTTTTATACAAGTCACTTTTATTAGACTAGTCACTGAATATTCGCTTTAGGTTAAGATGCATTCTGCTTGTACATGTTGTGTTTGTCTTTTACTGAAAGTGCACTCAGACTTAATGTTAATGTATTTATTTTTTCTTATGTGAATGTTTGAGCTGTACTTTTGTTGACGAACCTAATAAAAAAAAGACCAATTAACAAATTTTCCGCCCGTAGGCTTTTTAAATTTTGCCGTCCCTACTGACCGCTACTTCACAATAACATGAATAATTTATGATAAAAATAAATGGTAATTTATTTGTCAATGAATCTGTAACTGTACTATCGTTCTAATTACACAGCCTCTTTCCCGTAACTGTATTGATGCAGGAAAAAATATTACATGACGAAATGCTTAAATAATAATTTTCTTAAGGTCACGTACGAGCGCGTTGTGGCTTTGCAGGCTACCGGGAAGATGGTACTGTGGGCTTGGGGAGCAACAAAAAAAAAAATGTTGGTCTCAAATATGCCGCCCCTAAAATCTGCCGGCTCTAAGCTCCAGCATACTCAGCCTACTGGTATCCCTATTGTTCGTCGCGATTGATCGCACAGGAGAAGCGGGGGCAGACATAGTTAATGATTGTTCGTCGCGATTGATCGCACAGGAGAAGCGGGGGCAGACATAGTTAATGATTGTTCGTCGCGATTGATCGCACAGGAGAAGCGGGGGCAGACATAGTTAATGATTGTTCGTCGCGATTGATCGCACAGGAGAAGCGGGGGCAGACATAGTTAATGATTGTTCGTCGCGATTGATCGCACAGGAGAAGCGGGGGCAGACATAGTTAATGATTGTTCGTCGCGATTGATCGCACAGGAGAAGCGGGGGCAGATCGCTCACCTCTCCTCGAGCATCTCGTTGAAGGTCTTGGACTTGGCGCGCGCGCCCGGCGCCGGCTCGCTCTCCATCCGCTTCACCTCGACGCACCGCTCGATGATGTGCTCCACGCGCTTCCGCCGCGAGCTCTTCCAGTTGTCCAGGTTCTGCGCACGCGCACACGCACCCTCGCGTCAGTACAGTACACCTCAATTCAGCGAGACATACGGAGATGAGACAGTTCTACCAAAAATGTTGGCAGCAGCATTTATGTATTCATTCATTAATGTGGGAGAAAACAAAATTATAACTAATAGATCAGTGAAGTTTCTTTGCGTACCATCGTACACGATTTAACACACAAAAATCACGTATTTATATTATAATTTTTTAATTTTTTTAGGAATGGGACAGTTACACAAAACATACAAATTAAAAGAATACACATAATAGTTAAACCAAAAAGATTCTATTAAACAAAATAACATAGAATTTACAATTATTCATGTTCTGAAAATAAGGGAAAATACAAACAAACTAAACATATGACGTGCTACGTAAACTAACTCAATATAAGAAAATAAAAAGGAGAGAAAACAAAATTTAAGACAAGAAAAAAAAACTATCTAGACCAAACAATACAAAAAAACATCTATAACTTAATTTTTTTATAACTTAAAATCAGCACTAACCTCAATAACGATGTCAACAAAAAGTTATTTCTGTTTGCTTTTACAACAGCCATAATTGGAAAAGCGTGATTCGAGGGAGATATGCGCCTCGTGGGACAACACAAAAAACAAGTCGCCGGGCGAACGTGCGAACAAATCGAGACGTGTAATGCACGATGTGGCGACATCTCATTTGGTGTGCGCAGGCGCACCCCGACAACAATGGAGCAAAACACAATATTTAGCAATAAAGCCGCGCCCGCCCGTTCCCGTATGCACGCCGCATGCGGCGACAATGCACCGCGCGGGATGCGAGTGTACGCCACACTTGCATCACTCCCATAAGCCACCGAACACAAATGCAACTTTACCCCGAGCTAGGAAGAGGAACGCTTAGGGCCGCCGCGGGGACTTGATTTTTCTCTTTAAGGTGGCCCATCCCGCTCAACTCCCCATACAAACGGGGAAAGAAGATCACGCCCATATTTCTTGTCAGAGATCCCAAATTATTTGATCGAACTAGATGTCTGATAACCGTTGGCATTGTAAAATTGTGTTTGGTTTCTAAGTTATAAGGTCCGAAAGTTCGAATTTTTCGCGCGTTTTATACAGTAACTTTGGAGGTGGATTACGCAATGATAAAGTAAGAACATCTCATCAGACATAGCTTATTTAATCAAGATTTATAATCTATCTGGTTTTTGTGAGATTTTTGACTACAGCGGTCGTGGTTTACTTTTAGCTATAAGTTGTTTTTTTAATTAAAATTTTCGTAAATCTTACCAAATCATACGCTATGCACATTGTCTTTTTTGTGGACATGTTGCATCTTCCTCATCACGGAGCCTGTCTTATTCTTTGAAACAGAAAAGGTCCCAGAGCGCAACAGCACGTTTTCCATCCAGTTTAATTGAGCGGTGCTCATCAAGGTATAGTCCTGGCATGGCGCATGATTCCTTCGGAAATACGGTAGAATGCATCGCTTGCGAACCATGGAACAACTCGCAATCTCGATAAGAGAAAGAAAGTGGTGCATGCGGGGATTCACACATGACCTCTGGCACAGAAAGCAGGTCCGCCCGCCCCTGCTACAAGCCGCCTTCTACAGGACACGATGGCCCGTGTCAGCTATGAAACGGCAGACACTACGCCGCGTGAGGCACGGCGGCGCAGCAGGCGGGTGCATATCCGTAGCCGGAGCCAAGGACGGCCGCGAGCGTGACAGTTGCGAACGACAGGTGTGGTACTAGACCGCATCCGAATCCTTGCAATGCAGTGAAGCTGTATTCCGCAAATTCCAAGGTACCGTGTCGTAGCGTCCGCGGACGCTGTATTGAAGTAACGTAGCGTTAAGCGACGGTTACAAACGTATTTTTCACGATATGCTTATAGTGATTGTCTCGTGAGCTTCGCCACGCTATTTGCTTGAATGTCTCGAGTATTTTTTTTTAATCCTCGTCATCGATTAGATTTAAGTTGCGTAAAATAATAACCCCCTAGCCCTTGTCTACCAGCGCACATTAACTGAGAAATGTTAAGATGAATATATGTTGTATTTCTTTTTATTTTGCTATAACTTTGAATAAATACATTTACAGTAATGTTAACAATATTCAGCAGCTTTCAAGCCACATAAGAGAAAGTTACTTAATTTATTAAAATACTTTCAAAAAGTACATATTCCGTAAACTGAATATTTGTGTTTATTTCTAGATATTTTAAAAAAACTATATTTTGATCCCGCCTGCTTGGCAAAGGTTTCGCTATCAAAATGATACATACCGTCACCTCAAAATCAAATCGGTAATATTTGTGAAAAGAATTACATTCCATCGAGCATATTGATTGATTATTAATAAAAAATAGATGAAGTTGTGGATGGGAATTTTTGGTGGTGTTAAGAATTTACAACACGTCAATATTAAGCGCTTATATCGATTTTGACACTATCAACTAAGTCATGAATACCTTCTAAATTAAAGCGTCTCGAACGATGCAAAACAACAGAATGCGGCTCCAGTTAGTTGCACCACAGAATTGGTAATGGGCTAGAAATGCCTATTCTCTCGCTTCACTGCCGCGCGTTGTTCGCCCCCTTATATTCATGATTCTAGGCTATGTTAATCCTTTCTTGAAGTTTACACGGTCACTTCTATTCTTGCAAAGTAAATACGCCTACTACAAGTAGATTTTTTCAAAATTGCCCCTGCATGCGTGCGCCCGTAATAAAATTATTTACTACGTGCGACCTACGCAACACAATTTGCATGCAGTTTGAATGACTAGGAAGTGAGAAGATAGACATTTCTAGCTTATACCCGAACCTATCCTGAACATGCTCATTAACTTCAGATAAGATGAGAGACAAAAACATTTTAAACAACAACTCAAAACTAAAAATTTTGGATTACATGCCCACTGAACAACAGTTCTCCATTGCCGTTTTAGGCGTTTCCCCATTAAACAGAACGTCCAGGGGGTCCATTCAGGGCAAGAGTGAGTTCGAATTCGTCACTAAATATCCACTCACTTTTTTAAATAGTTAATGTTTCCACACTTTTTGAATATCATTACAGTTAGGTAAAAATCTGGTCTGTCCCGTAAATACGTTTGGAAGTATAAATAACGGTTCCGTTATTT
This sequence comes from Incurvaria masculella, assembly GCA_946894095.1. Lineage (NCBI taxonomy): Eukaryota > Metazoa > Arthropoda > Insecta > Lepidoptera > Incurvariidae > Incurvaria > Incurvaria masculella. The sequence continues at coordinate 1,337,741 of OX335641.1, forward strand.
AAATAATAATATATTTCCCACCTATTTTTAGGTTAACTCACTCCCGAACTCGAACACACTCTAGCTCTGAATGGACCCCCAGTTCGTTTGTTGTAATAAAAAGAAAAGCACATTGAACAACCGTGACTTGTGAACAAATATTTTGCGGTAGCGTTAACGCAAGAAAAGTATCGTTAGAAAAAGCTATAACAAATGATACGGTCGAGTAGATACGGTTCAATAACAAACGGTTGACAGAGCCTCCGGCAATGACATTTACTTTTTTCCAAAAGCAAATTGCCTCTACGAGAAACGAGGTTGAAATACATTAACAAAAATTAAATTGAAACACCGCATATTTTTTTTATATTTTACTTTCACGATGCCCACGGGCTTCCGAACCATGACGCCAAGCCTTTTGCTTCTTAATACCATGTTTGAAAAGCCCCGAGTGCTTATCCCACTGTAAAAACCCACAGAATCCAAATTGTTACAACAAATATTCGTGTGGTCAAAAATGCAGATACATCTTCGGTTTGGCTTCTATAAAACTTGAAACGAACAAAGTTTTTATGCATCTGGAGCGCATCTGCGATAACCGGTACAGTTGAAAACCGTTAATCTCGCTAACGCGACCAATAAAGTAGACCCGGATTAACGAGCTGCACGGATATAACCAAAATTAACTGCCTCCGATTATTCATAACTATCAGCAAAATACATTTAATCATAACCGCATACACTGCAACGATTAACTGGGTAACTCGCATATTCATTGGTCGTTAAACTGAACTGTTGGTAAGGAAGGATAGAAACATGTTGCCAACACGACAAGCTGAACTATGCCCGAAGTCAATTTACAGTAAAGAAATACGAGTAGCTTGAGGATAACAATCTCTTCGAAGTGTTGTCAGATTGTAAAAATTTGCAGATTTTTTGGTACCGTTTTTGTTGTACTTATAAGAAACGTGAATTTTTGACATGGTACAAAACCCTTCGTGTGCGAATCTGACTCAAACTTGGTGCCTGTGATGGCACGTAACGGCACAGCACGGCTACGTAATTTTTTTATTGCCGCTTTGACCCATCTTTCATCTAATGCGATGATGGTTCAACCCGGGCGGGATTCAACACATATTCAAAATATGTACAATTCCGCTGCTCTAACTACTGAGCTATCTAGTCAACTCATTTATAGCTTATTTTTTAATTGACACAATGGCTTTTCTGTCAACTAGAAACGTTTTTGACTAAAATTATTGAAATGGCAACCTAATTGCATACAGAACATAAACTAGGGGAATTAGATATGTTTAGCCATGTATCATGAAGTTAACTTTTACAGTGAGAGTAGCTTTCTGGATTGAGAAACGGATTAGCCTAGCCATAATAAAGAAATTGCCTAAACTATTTATCCACAACTCAGTAGTGACATAAATGTAACACAACTATAACAAATTATTTTTCTCCTCATTCAAATAAATCTCACGCAATTAGGCGAGATGCCGCAGGAAGGTCGGCATTGGAAGCAAGTGTACCAACTGCACTCAAAAATATCACTGAGCTGCTAGCATAGTCAGTGCAGTCTAATGCATCGACACGGCCACACTGCAATGCTTGCATAGATAAATATTATTGCTGGAGCTTAGTTGCTGGATCCATTAAAATTAATGCGTGCCGAGATAACGAATAAATGCAATTATGGACTATTCGTTGTAAACGGTGGCCTTTGAAAATTAATCGGACTAAAGCCGCTTCGGTGACTGCAATATGATGCAGCGAATTAATTGTCTTTGATGTTGTAGAATAATGAGAATTGTTACCTTGATTTACTTGTCTAAGTTTATTTTTGAATATACTTTTCTTACTAAGCAACTACGTCTTTTTTTCCAACGAATGTGATATGTGTGTAGAATAGACCCTGCAGCAAGGACTCCTTAACTAAATAAGGAAAGCTAATTAATGTGTCCTTGCTTCACGATCGATTCTACATAGATATCTATTAATACGGAAGCCGACAGTACAGTCGACCACCGATTATATGGTAAGCATCCGGTTGAAGGAAAAGATGAACAGTCAAAATACTTTGACCTTTGGCAACAATTTATAGGGCAGAATATACATTCAAACATAATTGAGAATTCTACGATTTACTGTGTACACTAAACCCTAACAAAATTGAAAGAGACTTTCTACCGGTAGTGTCTCCTTTAATGTTTGGTTAACTGTACATTACAGTTAATACTCTAACTACCACATTATTTAACTCGCATTCATGAATTAAGCTCATTAAGAACATTTCTAAACACAAGGTCATGCAGGTCGTTTCTATTTCATGACCATTAAAAACGGCAATTCTTTTAGTACCCTGCTGAAATTTCCAAAACACCAAAATGTACTTTGGGCTCACATTAATTTACATTCACACTCACATTAAGAGACTTTTCATTTACTTTTTCTCTTTTTTTTTTGTACCTATGAAGAATTTAAATAATAGATTATTCAGAGGCAACGAATTTCAGTGGATACGTATACGTAGCTCCGCTCGGGTAAATGTCGTTTTAGATTTATGTCGGGCTGAATTATTTCCTAAATGAGAAATAGCCCGAATGATGGTCTCTATAAAACAAATTCAATCAAAATAGGTTGAGCCGTCCAAACATTATCATTTATAATATCAGAGGAACTAATGTATTTTTTTTTAAATTATTTAAAAGCATGTGCCGCCAGAACCTCTTTAAACTGGCACTGATACATTCAAATGTATGAAAAACACGTATAATTTTCATTGCCGTTTTAATTATGTTTCCTTCAATCATATAGTATGAACCAATCTGGGCGGGATCAAACCTAACACCTAAAGTTTTATGTGGAATCCGTACCAAGGCCAGCCGCGACGGTCACCCATCGGGAACCCTAACACGCCCAGATGGAACTGCAGCGGGTTGGCGGCGGGCTTGCCGCCGACCAGCTTGCCCGCGCGCAGCTGCACGTAGTCGGTGTTACAGCAACGTACGTACCGACTGCCACTCCTCGGGCTCCTCCTTCTTGACCTCCTTGGACTTGCTGAGCTCTTGCGCGCGCCGCAACTGGTCCTGCGCGCTGCGGTACAGCTCGCACGGGCCCACCTTCACGAACTGCAACGGGTTGGCGGCGGGCTTGCCGCCGACCAGCTTGCCCGCGCGCAGCAGCACGTAGTCGGTGTTACAGCTACGTACGTACCGACTGCCACTCCTCGGGCTCCTCCTTCTTGACGTCCTTGGACTTGCTGAGCTCTTGCGCGCGCCGCAGCTGCTCCTGCGCGCTGCGGTACAGCTCGCACGGGCCCACCTTCACGAACTGCAGCGTGTTGGCGGCGGGCTTGCCGCCGACCAGCTTGCCCGCGCGCAGCTGCACGTAGTCGGTGTTACAGCAACGTACGTACCGACTGCCACTCCTCGGGCTCCTCTTTCTTGACCTCCTTGGACTTGCTGAGCTCTTGCGCGCGCCGCAGCTGGTCCTGCGCGCTGCGGTACAGCTCGCACGGGCCCACCTTCACGAACTGCAGCGGGTTGGCGGCGGGCTTGCCGCCGACCAGCTTGCCCGCGCGCAGCAGCACGTAGTCGGTGTTACAGCAACGTACGTACCGACTGCCACTCCTCGGGCTCCTCTTTCTTGACCTCCTTGGACTTGCTGAGCTCTTGCGCGCGCCGCAGCTGGTCCTGCGCGCTGCGGTACAGCTCGCACGGGCCCACCTTCACGAACTGCAGCGGGTTGGCGGCGGGCTTGCCGCCGACCAGCTTGCCCGCGCGCAGCAGCACGTAGTCGGTGTTACAGCAACGTACGTACCGACTGCCACTCCTCGGGCTCCTCGTTCTTGACCTCCTTGGACTTGCTGAGCTCTTGCGCGCGCCGCAGCTGGTCCTGCGCGCTGCGGTACAGCTCGCACGGGCCCACCTTCACAAACTGCAGCGGGTTGGCGGCGGGCTTGCCGCCGACCAGCTTGCCCGCGCGCAGCTGCACGTAGTCGGTGTTACAGCAACGTACGTACCGACTGCCACTCCTCGGGCTCCTCCTTCTTGACCTCCTTGGACTTGCTGAGCTCTTGCGCGCGCCGCAGCTGCTCCTGCGCGCTGCGGTACAGCTCGCAAGGGCCCACCTTCACGAACTGCAGCGGGTTGGCGGCGGGCTTGCCGCCGACCAGCTTCCCCGCGCGCAGCTGCACGTAGTCGGCGCTCTCCGCGGACAGCTGGGGAGGAGAGGCACACCGTGAGATTCGGCACAGAGCGCGAGGAAAACGTCGACAGTCTATGCCGTTCCTGTACCAGAAACTGGTGATTATGACACAGTAGCCCCGCGTGCTTGCAAGGCGTACAGAGTGTGGGAGTGACAAGTCAACTAAAGCATGGTAAGTCACGGTAGAGAGAGATGAAACTTGTGCAAATTCTCTAATATTAAATAATGCATGCGTCGAAGCTATGGTGGCGAGTGTATTTGTCGATTGTGGGGTAACAATAACATTCGAGGACGACAAAATGGAAAGGAGCAATTTATTCACCAGGATTTTAAACTTCTTGAATTGTTTTACTTAAGGTGGCCCAACCCGGCGGGCCTAACTCATTCGCGGGCACGGTACAAAACCGTGCTGTTGCGCTCTGGGACCTTCTCTGTTTCAAAGAATAAGACAGGCTCCGTAATGAGGAAGATGCAATCTGTCCACAAAAAAGACAATGTGCATAGTGTATGATTTGGTAAGATTTACGAAAATTTTAATTTAAAAACGACTTATAGCTAAAAGTAAACCACGACCGCTGTAGTAAAAAATCGAACAAAAGCCAAATAGATTATAAATCTTGATTAAATAAGCTATGTCTGATGACTAATCTTTTCAAGATGTTCTTACTTTATCATTACGTAATCCACCCCCAAAGTTATTGTATAAAACGCGCGAAAAATGCGAACTTTCAGACCTTACAACTTAGAAACCAAACACAATTTTACAATGCCAATGGTCATCAGACATCTAGTTCGATCAAATAAAGCTATTTTGAGCAAAATTTTGGATCTCTGACAAGAAATATGGGCGTCATCTTCTTTCCCCTTTTGTATGGCGAGATGAGCGGGTTGGGCCACCTTAACTACAAATTTTACACTATTGCAATATTATCTCTGACGGGTCTATTACTGCAAGTCTACTCTACCCTCTTGAAATACAGTTATAAGTCACAGCTACCTAATGCAAATCATGCAAATTCGTCACGACGAGTGCCCAATTTTCGTTCCGCAACCATTTCAATTAGCTGCAAAAAAATCCTTAACAGTTGTCACCAATTCCAGTCTAGCTCCAACTAACCGTCTTATAATTGCCAATCTAGGACAAAGCTCTGTGTCCAGTTAGTGTGACCCGGGAACAATGACTTTCTTCACAATGAGGCCAATAGATGGCAATGTAAAAAGACGTTGTCCGTTGGATTGATTTAATCAAACGCGTGTCTGTTTTTAGGTCTGCATAAGAACATGTACCAATGGAAGAAAACCTATACATTCGTAATATTAAATTGCATTCATTTGGTTTATGAAGGAAATTGTTAGTGAATAATTGAAATCACAGAATTTAGAGACAGTTAAACGCCGAAGGAATGCAGAAGGAGCTTTAATTTTTAAAAAAATTGGTCATAACGAAATGCCTCCGTCTCACTCTACTATTGCTCAACGCGGCATGCAACTACCCTCATTCCTCCTATAAAAAAACAGCGCACCTGTTGATTTATCGATGACTTAATCAACCGGGTTGGTAATATGTCAAATGCCGAGGTATTTCCCTCAAAGTATAAGGTAGTTGAGGTAGATGTAGGTAAGTATCCTCCCCTCAGGAAATTTACCGTAATGTTTAAGTATTTTGCAACCAATACGAAGAATCAGGATATACGTAGACACAAACCGCATCAAAACTAGGTGAGTGGTTCTGGAGTTATAAGCGGACAGAGAGAGACACACGCCAGACGTTAAATTTTTGAAAATTGTAATGAAATTATAATAAACACGATGAGGTACCCCGCTTCTCTCGGGTCAATGTCGTTTCAGACTGATTTTTTTATTTTTTTTATTTTATTTATTCAGGAATCACACAGTTACACAAAATATATAAGTAAAAAAAAATAACACATAATAATTAAACCAAAAAAGATTCCACTTAAACAAAATAACAGAATTTACAGTGATTCAAGTACAAGATACAAATACAAACCAACTAAACATATTACTACTACGCAAATTAACTCAATGTGAGATAATAAAAAGAAAAGAAGCGGAAACAAAATTTGAGATAAGAACAAAAATAAAAAACTATCTAGACCAAACAATACAAAACAAACCAAAAAACGCCTAAAATTTAACATGTTTTTTTTATAAAATAAAATATTCTACACAAAAATCAAAAGTTCCGTTAACCTCTATAATTTTTTTATTATACTTTCATTATCGAAAAATAAATCTAAATCAAAAAACATTTCGGGGTGAACCAAACGTGATATCAAGGAGCAAAGAGCCAAAGTGAAGACTCTATACCATATTTCATCAAAATTGACCATCAGTTTAGGCGTGAAAACGTTACAGACAGACAGAGGTACTTTCGCATTTATAATATTAGTATAGATTAGAGTTAAGTAACATAAGCTCTAAATAATTGATAGGTAAATTTTAGTATGCAAAAATGAAATTATGTGAGGTTTAATCGTACTGAAAAAATACAACTGGGCATGGCTAATCTGTCAACAAGATTTTACCTTATATATCGAGGGAAAGTAGCCGTAATATGCTGTTGCCCAACGGAAACAAGCTAATAAGTCGACAGAGCAATGCTACGTACGATTGAAAGAAAACTGCAGCATTTCACTAAGACAAGTGTTGATTCAACGTGGAAATACTGAATAGAAATAGAAAAGCGACACGTCTGTGGAATTTCATCTTAACAGAGTCAAACAAGTTGTTAGCGTGCGAGCGAGCGGTTCGTATGCGTTGGTGGAAAGTGCTGGCAGTGGCAATTGACTTGACAATCGCTAGAGGCTATGTAGACTGACTTTTCACAGAGAACATTACGAAAAAAAACCCGGGAAATTGCCGTTGAATCTTTCCTTCTTTCATCCAATACAATATTAACACCATGGCGGAAACAAATACATTGATTGACGATGTTAGAAACAAAACTTAAAGTGAATTGAAAGTATTAGAACAGTGGTTTAAAAAATATGTTTAGTTACCTACGATTTTGTAGGGAACACATTTTTTGGATCCTTTAAAGAGAGACGTTCTATTCTATTGCGTGCACCTGTTGCGAGTCTAGGAAGTGCATTTATATGAAACGGCGGTCTACGGTGTAGGAAAACATTGTGAGGAACCCACTACTTCGGTGTTTAGCAGCAATGGTCTCACATGGAGCTGTGTGGCTATTCGTCTCATTGGCGAACAAGAGATCGACGTAACTCAGCCGCTGGGAGACCTGGCATCGCATTTTAAATTGCAAGTTCATTGACACAAAAAAATATGGAAGGAGAGGATTGTAAGATTTACGACGGACAGACGGAAACAACGGCCTAGGGAAAATTTACGACAATTTGTCCTCTCCTATCACCTTCCGTCTGTAGGAAGAATCACATAGATAAACCAACTCGACCAGAACATTTTTAAATGTTCGTTGAAAGCATCCACAATCGCGTGTGAGTGCGAGCGAGGCGAATCTATTCAACGAATCAACTTTTACAGTTATAAATTAAGTCAACTTATGGCTCTAACGGTGCTAACACCCCAGCGTGCTGAGCGGTTTTATTTGCTCTTTGAAAGCAAATATATAATTCACAATATTCATAACACATATGAACATTTAAGGTCTATACATATAAAATTGGCGTTTTATCGAACTGGCCACTTTGATCTCCAGTATCTGGGGTTTAGTTAGGAATTCCAAATTTATCTTTTATTTCAAATTTTGGCTTGAGTATTTCGGTTCTGAATTTAGAAATTCATTTGTTTTCGAGCCACTTGTTTTTTCTTTGTCATCTTTCTGTTCCCAATATGGAAAACAAGAAACATCGAGCTATTTACGAATACGAGTTTTGCAGTGACACCAGAGCCGGTAGTCTAAGTTGTCACCTAAATTGGCGTTACAGCAAACCGATCGACTGGCGTTTTCAAATGTATGGAGAAATTGAAGAGCGCGCGCAGCGGGCGTTAAGCGAACTAAGATTTGCGAGTCCGAGCTTGATTTGACAGCTTACTCAACGTTGCCGTAAATACGTCGACGTTGCGGTTTACGTCCACTCTGCGTTTTCATACAAATCGGAAGTCCGCGTTTGACTTTGACAGCTTGAAGAAGTAAAACCACAGAATATCTAGTAAAAACTTGTATGGAGTTTGGAGAAAACGCCAGTCGATAGGTTTGCCGTAAACGCCAATTTCGGTGAGAACTCAGACTGCCCACTCAGTGCTGTGTATGGATAAAACACGTTACGACGACATCAAGTGCGTCGGCGGAAAGCAGTGGTTCTGTACCGCTGAGGGCCTGGAGGGCTGGAAGAAAATTGGAGAGGCGTATGTCCAGCAGTGGACGCAAACACGCTGACTGACTGAACAAGGCTCGTATATTAAATAAAAGCATTTATAGACAAAAGTAAAAATGCAAGTAAAGTAAAACATCAAAAAAAATATCAGATATTCATCGCGGCACGAGACTGTAAATCATCCATCTACAACTTGGTCTTGCAATAGACAAGTAACAAAACCTGTCGACGAAATCCCAAATGACCCTAGCAATGAACAAGCAGCGCCGCGAACGTGTCATCAAGTTGAACACGAAAGTGAAAGCAAAAACTCTGCACGTCGAAATTACAAAACGCAGTGCGTCCTAAACACGTTCCAAAACCACTCGCGGTTACTCATCGCGCGACAGGTTGACAATATTTACCAACAGGGGGGAGCGCCGCGCCGCCTGTTATCACATCACTCGCGCTTTCACTGCCAATGTCGAATTTCTAAACACAACACTCGATGCCGCTCAATAGTGAAATAATAAAACATGCAGTCGCGTGCCGCCGAATCCAGTATTTCGTACGCGGAACGAACGTGTCGTGTGCACTTTCATTTATTGAAATCACAGAATCGAACGCATCCGTACACTTTCCACGGCGCGCGTATTTCCAAACGCACTTTTGAATTACTTTCGAGCGCGGGTTCTAAATTTAAATGCGTGTAAACGGACAAAGTTCACGTTAGCAGCTGCACTCGGGTTTAAATTTGGAACGCGCATTGGGCGTTCTAAATTTCCCTTCAGTTAAATTTAGAACGCGCGCGCTAGTTCACTGCTCGACACTTTTGTTCGAGTTGCATTCCCGAACAGTTTCGGAGAATCGGCTGCGTTTGGTGATATTTATTGAAATTTTAGAAGTATATATTTTATTACACACCCTATGACTTAAATATATTTAATTTAATTACTTTCGTTCGGCTAACCCAGCACGAGCGCGTTCGAGTAAGAGGCTGGAGACTAACTAACTGACTTTCTTGCGTTTTTCTCAGCAACCCGAGAGAGGGAAAGCAACTGTCTTCTACGTTATTAATTAAGACGCGTTATGACTGCACGCTGTAATTAAGAGTTTTAAGCAACGCGTTCGTGCCAAGATGTTAAGCGCAATATGGATTTAAGTAATTTTGTTGGACGGAAAAAAGTTAGCGTGTATAATTGTCTTTACAGTTACGCGTATGAAAGTATTGCTTCATTCACAGTTAGGTTGTAATTAAAAGCAGTTAAAATTTTACGATCTCAATCGCCGGATTCTTCTACGGAGATATTCGGAATAACTTCAGAAGCATTAGTGGTGCTAAATGGAACAGAATTCGATTCGCTGGGTGAATCTTAGCGTAAAAAATAACAGTTACCTCCCACTCCGTGTACGAGGCCACTCTGCACACTTTATTTGGTTTTCTAGTTGACGCAAACGTTCCACTTTGCGCGGAGAGGCGAATGTGCTCACTTAATTAGGTAACGACAATATTTAGAATCTACATGCGCAGCTACTCTCATCCCACCTATTCAATGTTTAGTAGCAACCTCAAAGCTGTAACCCTAGTCAAAGACTGAAAGATATTTTATGTCATGTCTTCTATTATAATGTTATCCAGACCATGAAAGTTTCAAGGGAAATGTTTGAAGGGTCAAAACTTTTGAATATAAGACATTAGCAATATAAGCGGCTCGTAGCCTAGTGGCGCGGGGACTGGCCTAGCGTACCAGACGCCTGGGTTCAATACCGACATGCACCACTGTCTTTCTCTTTCCGAGTTCGATAAGTGCATTTCGTCACGAATGCGAGCTGCTCCATGGTTCGGAATCCATGTAAAGCTGTAGGTCCCCTTCGCCTACTAGGTGGTAGGGTTTAAGCCCGCCCGGGTTGGTACCATCGCATTGGATGAAAAGATGGTCAAAACGGCAATAAAAAATTGTCCGTGTTTTCCATCCAGTTCAATGTAGCCGTGCTCATAAAGGGAAGTTCCTGGCATGGCACCAAATTCCTTCGGGAATGAGGTGTATTGGGCTAATATCATAACGGTAGTTGTGTGGTATTAGCCATCCATGTCAGGTCGCATAAAAAAAAATTAGACAACGTTTTATGTTTTTGAGGCTACGGTTTTTTTACCTTTGATAAATGGGTCCAAAAGGCGGGCTTAATGCCTGAGGGCATTCTTCAAACATTTTTAAGTTATGATGGTGTTGGGAGATTGTGATGTGACCATTTCATAAAATACGAGACACTAACCTAGACTAGCCAACACTCTGAATCGCGGTAACAATTTAAGGAAGGTGCTTATATCGTAATGGATAGCTGTTTCCGAACTAGGTGGTAGGGTTGAGGCCGCCCTGGTTAGTACCATCGCATTGGATGAAAGATGGTCTAAGCGGCGATTCAATATTCTCCGTGTTTCATATACAGTCATAAAATTTAGTCGTGCTGGCATGCCACCTAATTCCTTCGAATGTGCGGTGTGTTGGGCTAATACCATGACGGTTGTTTTAGCTATCCATGCCCAGTTAAACTAAAAAGGTGTGGTTATAGCCTTAGGTTAGAGCTTTTAACGTTGACCACTAAAACCTTTTAGGCCAGAAGTCGACGACTCATTGACCTTTGAAAATACCATACAGACCAAACCGGTCTATGCATGTCAAATTCAGTAAGCACATTTTTATCACTGTTCTTCAGATGAGCGAAGACTAGAATGGCAATAACCAGAACATCGGAAATTATGATATCTTCATTAGCAGACCGATAAATATGATAATGAAGTTAGTTAGGAAAATTGAATATTAAATACATATTTGAGAATTTATTTGACAGCTTTTTTTGTTATTTATGGCTAGCCCCAAATAGTGTTATATTAGTCCAAAACTCTGCATTCCTAAAGTATCTAGGCGCCATTCCGGGACCTTCCCTTTATTGGCGCACGGCTACATTCAACTGCTCTGAAAACAAAGCCAACTTTTAATTTCCGCTTCGAACATCTTTCATTAAATTCCGTAGCGCAATAGAAGCTGCAGTTCAACATGATAATAAGCAAATGAACAGAAACTAGTAATCACTTCGAGAAATAGGTGGCACTGTCCAAAGAACTGAGACAACGCGATGCCAAAGTATTTTAGATATAAATCAGAATCACTGGACACCCTTCGTGTGCGAGTGCGACTCGTACGTGGCCGGTTTTTGGTCGTGCGACCCTCCGTTGTACATCTTGATACGTTCGCGCCACGACCTTTCATCTCCAAGCTCCGCCCCGATCGGGTCTAACCTTACGACCTCGCAAACAGAAATGCAATAGGTTTAAACAATTAAGTGGCCTTCAATGCAAGATACCGAATACCCCGTGTCGCATTCAATCCCGCATCCATCTATCACGAATCCATGCGTTCTCCAGGCAGACATTTCCACAAAGCACAGGTAACGATTATCTTCAAGGAAACACCGACCTGAGGTCCAAAAACACTGCCCCCCGACCAATTGGAGGCAATTACAGTCCGTCTGACGCACAAGGCGCTCTGCTAGAAAGTATGGGAACCAAATTTAAACGGGCAAATGGAGCACTTGACAGATCGCGGCGCGCGGTCGGCCGATAAGAGACACGAAACTCCCATGAAGACGCGCTCGCAAGCAAACAGACACGATACAGGATTAGGGAATGCAATCCCGACTCGAGATTGCAAATTCGAGATCCCGCGGGATTAGAAATATCAATCCCGCGGGATCCCGGAATTTTCGGGATCCCGTCGAGTTTAAAAAAAATGTTAAATTCGGATGACTGAAAAGCTAATAACTGCTTGTTTGTGATAGTGAGGTTAACTAAAATAACATGTACTAGAGTACGAAAGAAAATAAAAACCTTTATTCTTTAATCTTACCAAGTAAATAATTATCAGGTTTTAAGGAAATTAACATAGGTAAATTAGGTAATCAAAACAATAAACATATTTCAAGGGAATTAGGAAGTAGTTACCTAGGAGTGATTTTGAAAATGAAAAAATAATCACTACAACTGCACAACTAAAACAATGACGAACGTAAACTAACAAATGACTGAGGCAGTCCGCGCGCATATACTTCTTACTCACTTACTCGACACAGTTCTATATTATCTGCCCCACTCGTCACCTGTCGCTAATATTCGGAAATAGTCGGAATAGTTTTCTAATGCTGTTTGGCGTTCCTGCCGCTTGCGGCCGTCAGTCAGCGCGCCGCTTGGCGCCGCTTGCGCCCCGAGTGGACGTGTATAGCGTCGCTGACCACTGCCGGCCAATCCCGTCAATCTCGACCGGGATCTCGTCATATGGTGCGTCGGGATTGATCCCGAAAAATTACACGAGATCTCGCGAGATCGGGATCCCGCGGGATCGGGATTGCATTCCCTATACAGGATTAGGTAATACAATGATATGTGTGTGTCTTTCTTGAAAGTAAGCACAATTAAGGCCCTGGTACTAGCCAAATCGCAAAGTTAGACGAGGCACCCCAAGTTAACTAACTAAGTCTGACGATTATAAGTATCATTCTTACAATATATGATTCCTTGTCTAGGAATCAACCTATTTTCGTTAATGTATGTTTCCTTTTTCTATACAAAATACATTGCGGAAACGGTGTCCATTTTCGAACTTTTTTGCACTAAATGTAGAAATCTAAAAGCAAACGGAACTTTTTGTTTATGCATATATGCTGTTTTTGCTTATATCTAGAAATCGAATTACTTTCAGATTTCTAATGAGAAAAATCAACTATTTTATTTTTATTATTATTTAAATATATGATGGAATCAAAAAAATTTAACAATCCATTATCAGTCTGGAGTTCTATTTGGATTTGCTGAAGCGTTTCACTACATATTATTACATTTGTTAAAAAGTGCATTTGTATGGCGCGAGTAGTTGGCTAGTCCTAGCGCCTTAACGTCGAACAAATATTGAAGTAAGGCATTTGTTGAACGCGAGCGGCGCGATGCCACATTTATCCTGGCGTGGCACCTAATTCCTTCGGGAATGCGTTGTATCTAACGGGCTAATATCATGACAGTATAATGTAGATTTGATCGATGTAATATCAAATCTATGTCAAGTTCTATAAATATAAGTAAATGTCTGATATAGTCAAAGCAAAGATTCTATTCAGTCATGCCTTTCTCGATCTCTTCCTATAACTAACTTTCTTCGTCTGTCAACTTTAACTTGAAACCCATTTACCTGAGTTTAATTTTATTGTATAACTTGATTATTCCCGTCAAATATAAACCACTTACCAACCTAAGGGGTAAAAGCAACGGGAAGCATTATAAAATATGAGAAATTTCAGGGAAAACCAGACTGTTTTTCGTCGAGCGGAGCCGTGGATATTGCTATTGGTATCGCGGAGTACGGACCGACAATTAGAAACAATGCGAGATCAATATTCTAGGTAAGGAGACAAGAAAGGACGACCAGAAAAAATAGATTTAGAATTCAGTGATAAATACTTTCAAATTTTGCATTATTCTGTTCAAAGGGTCATAAGGATCTGGCAAATCAGAAGATATTCTGTTTGCCCAGATGTTCTATACTCCGAAAAGCCGTAACCCGTAATTCTAAGTTTCGCACTAGACGTGACATTGCAGCATTCTCCGCAACAGAGGCATCTGGATGAGGGCGCGATTGTAAAGCCATCTGCATCAGTGATGGATTAAGGGCTGAGAGCTGACATTACAAATATTTACATCATAATGCGAAATAAGCAGAATCCCTCTACGATATTTTTTGTTAAAACGGTGATATCATCATTGAATACACGGGTGTTAATTGAGTTAACGCTAACTATGGATGGCTTGATTAATTTGGATTCAAACAAAGACGCAGTTCATGGAGACATTGATTAATGTAGTTCCTGGAATGTGTAACCAGAATAAATGAAATGCATAACGGATATTTTCCATCTTTCATCATAATAATATGGAAGTTTTGTGTTTGGTATGCAGTAGATTATTTCAGAAAAGAAAATGCCCGGAATACCTGATTAGGGTTTCTAACACCCTGCATACGTTTGATATTTTAATGAGAAATACGTTGATGACAGAAGGCGAAGTTCGCTAATAGATAACTCCATTGTGTAGCGTTAGCGTTATGATAGCGTAATGCGGTCGTAGTGGTTTAGTTCAATTTTGTGTTAACCGGGGTTATCACATAATGCTAACGCTGCTCTTAAGTAGAGATATCTATTACCGAGATAAAACCCCAAGAATTAGGGATATGTTAAGGTCATCATTATCTTAAATTTACAATACAGTAGAAAGCATTGCTTCATATATAAGTGTTATAAATTCAAGTTATTTTAATGCTTAACTTAGTAATATTAGTTTCACATTTTAAAATTTCTTTCTTGCCATCTCCTAGTGTATATGAGCTCGCCACCGTAACCCGTGGCAGATTATAGGCTTTATTAAGAAGACCTTGTTTGCAGACTCTTTCGAGATCCTAGAACGGCTCTAACTGCGTTGATAATAAGAGCTGTATTCGTCTCTCAGTTTCAACGAATCCAAAGGCTATGTTACAGTACCGGTTGCAGCGCAACATTAATGGCTGCTGTAAATGACACCTTATTATGGTCCTTATTGACACCAATTCACCGTTCGTGGTGGTCCTATCAACATTCCGACCCGATTGTTTATAAGTGCTCTTGGTTAAGGGCATTAAATGTTAAATTAAATTATATCTTACAAGGTACCTCCATTGAATGCTATTAAACTCAAACATTCACATTATTTAGGAATTAATATACTATGTTATTACCTACAGTATATACAATGTGTATTAACAGCTCAAACCAACAGAACACCAACATTAGGGAAAACATTTCGTGGTGGGGTAAACGTCTATGAGGATATTGAATACTGATTTCGGAGCATCCTCAGTTCAGTGAAAGAATACTGAAATCCGAACTTCATCCCATACTTCGGCAGCGTGCACTACTGTGGGATGACAGAACGGATTCTGGGGCGTACGTCAGATTTAAAATTCGTCACATGACCGCCCCCACCCAGTCATCCCACCTATCGAACAGAAGTTACCTGGCTGGTGGGTCGCTAGTCTTAGCCCCGGTTGCACGAAGAGACGGCCGAGTTAATCAATGTTCAAACACGTCACTTTTAGTGATCCGCATAGAGTTCCTTCCATCACATCAAACACGTCACAAAGTGACGTGTTTGATCATACTTTGACGTTGATTTTGATTTTTTGTCCATTCGTGCACTCGGCCCTTAATTTCTGTTACGACTATGTATCTCAGCCGTAGTGTCCTTAAAGACCAATGACCTTCAAAAATACATTCAAACTATAATGCAGTGGTCCTCTTAAAAACGTGCTGGTGCCGAATAGTGTCATGGTCACAAAGCGATTGACACTACTTTAGTTACATGTTCCAGTTTAAAAGCAAATATTAACGTGAGCAACAAGCGCATTCATTTAGACATACAAGCCAGCAAACACATGCCAGTAACTGGAACGAAATGATGCTAGTATGTAGCTGTCTGCGTGGTCACAGAATAAACATCAATATTCTACTGCTAGACATTTTGATGTCAGATAACGTCACGCGTCAGTAAGCAGGAGCATTTAAAGGCAGGACCACTGCGAAGAGAGAGGGAGACAAAAGCAATACTAATCTATTGTAATAAAAAAATATTTCTAAATGTGTTGGTAAAACCAAGACTCAACAAGTGCGAGTCGGACTCGCACACGAAGGGTTCCGTACCATCATACAAAATTTACAATTTACAAAAAATACGTTTTTTGTATGAGGCCCCCCTTTATTTTTTATTATTTTTTAATTTTACCTATTTGTTGTTATAGCGGCAAAATAAATACACACTCTGTCAACATTTCAGCTGCCTACCTATTATGGTTCATGAGATACATCCCTGTGACAGACGGACGGACGGACGGACGAACAGCGGTGGCTTAGTAATAGGGTTCCGTTTTCACCCTTTGGGTACGGAACCCTAAAAAGGGCTCTACAAATCTAGCTAATTTTTTTTTCAAACATTCATGAAGGTCCGAAGATGGTTCCAGTTGTTGTCGAGATCCAAAACTGACCGTTTGAATAACACGCCTGCGAAGGTGAAACCACATTATGCCGGGCTCAGATCGGGTGAATGAGGGTAGCTTGTCTACCAATTTGACAAAATGAAATACAATACAATACAATGTCTAAAACGAAATCAGTAGGTGCGGAGCCGGAAAGCTAGTATAAGAATAAAAATGTACAAAATTATATAAATCACTGCCAAAAATTCTTCATGGATTATTTTTTTATGTAACGGCATGGATGGTTAGCACTATACGGGCGCTCAAAATAATAGCCATATTTCCTAGGCAACTGGGTGCCATGCCAGATCCTTCCTTAAATTGCACGGTTACATTGCACGGATTGTTTTTATTACCGCTTCGACTAACGTTAATTAAATGCAGTGAGTTAGTAAAAAAGAGGATCTACAGTATTAAATAAAATCAGAAACACGAACGACAAACACATTATTATATACGATGTGTACGAGTATTAGTCCCCTATTAGGACTTGAACAAAAAAACACGCAGTGAGACCATTTGTATTCTTTTTAGGTGCCAGAACCCACGCAGAACGAAAAAATCGAATAAAAACTAAAATAAAATAATATACAAAACAATAAAAACGCAGGCCAAGCAGTTTATCGAATGTCACGTAAAGAGCATAGGAACGTGATTGTACATCAGGTACCCACCCATATTGACACAAGTGCTTCCACCGCACCGTGCGGGAATGTGTAGCCACTTTCCCCGGGTCTGAACCCAAGGCCGCTCCATTGTTGCCGCTAATCTTCACAATAGAGCCTCTTCCCGCAGATAACGCGCGACTTTCAGATGCGCCGCGTCGCCGTGCGCTAAGCCGCGTGTTATCCGTACGGGCGAAAACTACATTGGGAAGTGTCTCAATCGGTAGACGATTTTACAAACTTTTCCTCGGCGCCATGCGGTACGAGCATCAAGGATGGATTCTCCCAGAATAGCTTATATTTTAATTCACTCTAAGTCAACATCATCAAATTAAAATAATATACCGCTTATGTTGTGGGAGTTAACGCGCGTCAACGTTATTCAAACCAGTGTAATGCTTGAATTTTACTGGCAAGGGCTAACTTTTATTAATGAATGTAAATCATAAAATATCGAAAATCAGACAATCGTGTTTGCATAAAAGTGCTCATTAAGAAATCTAGAAATATGAAACGATAGCTTATCGCCTACGGTCGTTCTAAGGCCACTCTTTTATCACCTTTTTTTGTTATTTAGTGGGTTTATACTAAGTATACATTCATATTTACCTAATTGTTTCCAAATAAATAGAGGTTTTATCATCAAGCGACATGTGAAACAGTTCACTGGACACAAAACGGGCCATTCCAATGGATCTTTTTTTTTCATGCGACCTGACATGGATGGCTAATACCACACAACTACCGTTATGATATTAGCCCAATTCACCTCATTCCCGAAGGAATTAGGTGCCATGCCAGGACCTTCCCTTTATGAGCACGGCTACATTGAACTGGATGGAAAACACGGACAATTTTTCATTGCCGCTTCGACCATCTTTTTATCCAATGCGATGGTACCAACCCGGGCGGGCTTAAACCCTACCACCTAGTAGGGGAAGGGGACCTACAGTTTTACATGGATTCCGAACCATGGAGCAGCTCGCATTCGTGACGAAATGCACTTATCGAACTCTGAAAGAGAAAGACAGTGGTGCAAGTTGGTATTGAACCCGGGCCTCTGGTACGCTAGGCCAGTCCCTGCGCCACTAGGCTACGAGCCGCTCATGCATCATCTTATAATGTAGCGTTTACTGTCGCCTTCATATGATCGCGTGAGGTGACTAATGTAAATTGGAAATGCCACGACACGTCTAATGACCGCCACGAGTTACCACGGTCTGAGCAACGAGAGTTCTTACCTCCCACCCATTCCATTTTTTCCAGGAAATAGCATCACGTTGGATCAAACAGGGGTGGGTACAACGCCCGGGATATAAATACACGGCGCGGTGTGAATAAGTACACAAATGTGTATTTGAGAGAAACTACGCACCCGTTGCAGGATCAGAATTAAGGAAATTAAGTATCTAAAAGTTACAAAAGCCACAAAAAGGTTTGTAAGCCACTGGCACTGAGCACAAGGGCTGAGATAAATAAGAGCAACAGAAACTAAGAATAATCTAAATTCATTTATTTTATTTCATTTGGAAAACTTACAGAGACACAGAAAATACATCAACAGGCAAATACAAGAGTAAGGGACTGTGCCCCCAATTGTTAGGAGACCCCTATTTGTAAAGTTTTTTAATTTACTTCTGAAACATGTACAACTGTCGGGAAATACATCAAGATTATCTCGGCAAATATTTACACAATAATTATAAAGACTGCATATTCTTGCGACAGGATTGGTAGAAGAAATATTTGATTACTATACTATAATAAACTAACTAGTGTCAAAAGTGACATTACGTCCATACATAATGTGTCATCAGAGTGACGCAAGAAAGTGATCGTTAGTTTTAGTTTCAGTTGCGACTATTTATCACAGCCTTAGTTTACTTAAATCGCGAGTTATGTAAGTTGTCTCACTCTATGAAGTAAAACAAATGTTTAAACCACTGAACAGAAAGGAATTATCTATGGTTCAAACTTACTCGCCATTTACCTTTCTACGTTAAGGACCGCGAAGTGAAATATTGTAATCTTTTTTTTTTTTTGGTAAAAACAATTATGATATTATTTTCACTGACATTTGACTGATTCTGAAAGCTGATGAAACAGATACAACAATTAATATAGTACATGGTGTTTTCAGACTTGTAGAAGGTCTGTGAAAAAGATAATTTCAGATGTGGAATAAACAACTGTGGTCAAACAATGATTTTTTATTTGCTTTTGAAACATTTTGTCCGGGTTCTTCGACTATAAAATCACCGTTCATACTTCAAATTGAGCGACATTCACGTAACGCGAATTCAGCTTTGACCCTAAGTTTCTGGGTAGAGCAGTTTCAGAGCAGCGGGTTACACGCAACAGGCGTTTAGATTAGAATTTCACTTCGGACGAATGTCCAGACTGAATATTTTCGATACGATCAGACGCTCACGTCGTGCGACGGTCTATGTCAAGTCTCGCAAGGCAGTTCTCCACCGCAAAAAGTTTTGAGATCTCATGTCAAACCAAGTCAGTATTTTTAGTTATTTTATCTATGAAAGCAGCTAGTTAACAACTAAGTCAAAAGTCATTGTTATCTAATTAAGTTACCTAACAACATTTGCTGTGACCGATCAATATAATAAATACATGTTTTAAGTTTATTTTTACCCGACTGCGCAAGTAGGAGGGTTAAGTTTTTCGAGTGCAATATGTATGTATGCATGTATATTTTATAATGTCTTTTATAAACATTCTCAACTTTTGATGAAGCTTCAAGCTTTACCCACAACGAAGTTACAAGGGGATCAAAAGTGCCCTGAAAGACTGAGAAATGGATGGTACGGCTGTGCTCAGAGTGGGCAGTATGAGTTCTCACTTAAATTGGCGTTTACGGCAAACCGATCGACTGGCGTTTTCCGTAAAAACGTCAAACTCCTCGCAAGTTTTTACTGGATATTCTGTTATTTTACTTCTTCAAGCTGTCAAAGTCAAACTCGGACTTCCGATTTGTATGAAAACGCGGAGTCGACGTAAACAGCCACGTCGACGTATTTACGGCAACGTTGAGTAAGCTGTCAAAGCACTTAGGCACCCGACAACGAGTGCGTTCCAAACTTTTCCGACACTTCAGATTAAGAGGATAATGAGGTGATCGAGTTCCATACAATGCCTCGTGTCTGTTTCCTCAGTCAAATTAAGAAATATTTTTCTACAATTTTGCACTTTGAATAAACCAGCTGAGCACTACCTCTGTACGTTTTGATTTTTTTGATAAATAAACTTATATCCATGATATATGCCCTTCAACATTTTGAAACTACTTATTAGAGGCTTATGTCATGGATATAAAATAAATTATCAAAAAAATTAAAATGTACGGACGTAGCTCTAGGTTGATATATTTGGAAAAATGTGTACGCGTGTATTCATAGTCAATTACGCGTTGAGCGATAGTAGAATAAGGACAAAAGACGTTATGCAGTTCCAAAAAGCATTATTCAATGTACAGACAATGAATAGAAAAATACCATACTTCCCTTCAGAGTTGGAGGGGTTCTCCAAATTCTGAGTCCCTCAGGGTATATTATAGTCTATTTAAATAGTCCATAAGTAACATATAGTCGCCCGGTTCCACCGCCTCCAGTTACAAAAATCCCAAAGTTATCTTTCGGTTACACCATACAAAAATTCAATGTAACCGAATGTTCAAAATCAGGGGTCAATTATGTCAAAAGATTATTGTGTTATTAATGAATTAGAGATTCGTGATATGTCAGGATTCTTATATCCTCGCTTATATCCGACATGAGGTAGGTAATAGAATGCTATGTGAACGCTATCTTAGGTAAATGTTGAAAACAAACATGGCGTAGCGAAATATGTGGTAATAACGTCACGAGTTCCAAATTCAAAACACGATCTATCACGAGCCCAGCCCCGCCCACACGACGCGCCGACACAGCATCAGAAACATATTCCGTGATCACGGTGACTATGTGCATGAGGAGAACCATGCATTGCATCTATAGCGAATCGGATCCAGTCAGTCATGCGGACAGGGTCACCTCGAAGTCGCACCGCTGTAGACCCGGGGCAAAGAATATCTAATAAACACGCACGGGGTTAGCGGTCAATGGTTTAGCGATGTCGAGGAGATAATACATACTATAGCAGCTATAGCGATGCGCTTATTGGTTACAGATTATCGCCTCGACATCACTAAACCATCAGCGTATTCATAGGTAGTTTGTGTTGGCCGCCGCGCCGTCGACATTGATGAAAACCCGCCAAGTGCGAGTCGGAGTTGCACACAAAGGGTTCCGTACCATCGTACAAGATTTAACACAAAAAAACACGAATTTTGTATGGGGCCCCCTTTTATTTTTATATTTTTTTAATTTCACTTATTTGTTGTTATAGCGGCAAAATATATACACACTCTGTGAACATTTCAGCTGCCTACCTATTACGGCTCATGAGATACAGCCCCGTGACGGACGGACGGACAGCGGAGGCTTAGTAATAATAATAATAATAATAATAATAATTCCGTTTTCCCCCTTTGGGTACGGAACCCTAAAAACCCAAGTCGTAGAACAATAATTTGATCAGTTTCCCAACTTTAGGCTCTGACTATCTGGTTAATTTGAGTTTCAGCGACATCTACATTTAAAGCATTTCGACCCTTTCGAAAGGTATAACCTATACTTTTTCAGATTATTTTCAAAATCGGATTACAATGCTTCAAATATTGTAGCGCCATAGATACGCTTTGGTCATGTTTAATTTCTATGATGCAGGTACTTAAACACAAATGAAAGTCGAAGAATATTTCTTGTATTGCTGAACGAAAAAGTTAAACGTTTACAAATTAGGAATAAAATCTAGAAAATTGAAATACAGAAAACGGACATGATATTTTTGGAAGCAATTATTTGACACCCAGACATTTAAACTTTTTATAAAACTATGACGACAGGTTGTCCGAGATGGCCAGCCTGACATCCTTCCCCGTGTCTGTGGGATGTTTAGGAACTGAACATTTCCCTGGTTAAGAGAGGTTGGGTTACTTGTTACTTCCATGTGCGAAGAAAAGCGGAGACGAAGAATTATGTTGCACAAAATATGTGTAAAATCGTAAAACTGTACATATAGCCCTTGAGAAAATTCTTATTTTCCGGGCTTGATTATTTGCCATGTTTGGAATTATCATGACCAGTCTGTTTCTCGTCGTGGACAGTAAGGTTCTAATGGTCAGGATCTTGCTTCCTCCAGCCGCTGTGAGTGAGGGTTGGTGCTCGCACACAACTCATCACTTGGCAGCCGTTAATATACGAATCGAGTTCTAAACGTTGCTGGAGCTCCTCGCATCCGTAAAATGCGCTGAGGTTCTTTGGCAAAACCCTCCGAAAGAGGTTCTTAAGTAGTGGAATCCTCGCGTCACCACTTCTGTGACCTCTTCCGGTCCATTCCATCCTAACCTCGCAGGACGAAAAACATCTTCGTGTTTTAGCATGCACGAAGATATCGCGACAGTGTCTTGAAAATCCGCAAATCTCGTCGGCGAGTTTTCAATCAAATTCCCGGTAAGCAATGTACATGCTTGCAAATAAGAACAGCTTCGATTCTTCCGTTTTACCTATGTACATTTTTCCAAGAATATATTTTGAGAACATTTTCTGTCCAATTCTCCATCTTGATTTTCTTTCTTCACGCGCATGTCGTCCGCGCACAATCAATCATGGAGGTGAACCTCCATGCGCGCAATCATATCAATAATTGTATGATAGTGTTTCCGAAGTTTATCTTGATGAGGACATCATGTTGGGGATGGTTGGGGCGGTTACTCACTTTCTTAGCGAGACGTACATACTTGGGTACCCGGCGCCTCCACCATTGTAGCGCCATAGATACGCTTTGGTCATGTTTAATTTCTATGATGCAGGTACTTAAACACAAATGAAAGTCGAAGAATATTTCTTGTATTGCTGAACGAAAAAGTTAAACGTTTACAAATTAGGAATAAAATCTAGAAAATTGAAATACAGAAAACGGACATGATATTTTTGGAAGCAATTATTTGACACCCAGACATTTAAACTTTTTATAAAACTATGACGACAGGTTGTCCGAGATGGCCAGCCTGACAATATAGATGTCGCTGAAACTCAAATTAACGAGATAACGGTAATGTCGTATCCATTAAATACATAAAATTATCTGACTACCTGTTTCGGTAAATAGTGCATAGTTGGGTAGTGTTACCATCATGGCCGGAGGAAAAAAAAACAACGATTTGTATTCATAATAGTATCGATCTAATATTATAGATCAGCGATCGTTTGACCTCTGAACGCTATTTCATCTCGACATCACAGTTCATTTTACGACTGCCAATAATCGATTAGGGGCCACGAAAATGCATAGCAAATTGGACCGTAACGGTCTTCAATTAGGGCCCATTTTGAAGGTACACGTGAAGGTCGTCGAAGGCATTCATTTTTATAGTATCCGTCCGATTGTTTCGTGGTTTAAGATTTTAGACAACCACCCACTGCGGGTGGCCTTGACATATCTTGGTCGGTATGTGTTATACGAGTATGCCACGCCTGATTATGCCTGTAAGGCGTTTTCACGCTAGGTATGCCTAACATTTTTGCCGCGGTGTTAAGCAAGTTGGCGACATTCCTGAAAGGGGGTTTTTTTGGGTCCCATACTGATTCGGAAAAAAAAGGATTTTTCTTGTTTTGAGCTTTTGTTTTAAAATTTTCGATTACTAATATTAGTATGAAAACATAGTATTTCTTAATAGGAATCGCACTGCATTAACAAAAAGTTCGAAAGTAGAATTTTTTTTAAAATAAATGTGAAAAATTACATTCAGATCGACGCGATAAAATTGGCGGCGCGGTGCGCAGTCAGCTGGCATGCACCTGCTGTATACCTACGCGTACATGTGGCATGCTTACACCATTCCAAAGGGAAATTGTCGCTGACCTAAAAGTTTGGATTAAATCTGCAATATTTTTTTTACTATTTTAGATTTAATATTTTAATACCACAAAATGATCAGTATACGAAATAGTTAAATAATCGGTATTAAAATAGTAATGTCGCGAAAACAATGAACACCGTGTATAATCAATAAGTCGATAAATACTGGGTCTAGAATTTTATATTTGCACTACAAATCAGCTCGGAAATCTATACTATATAATCAGTGCAGTAAGTTACAACACTATTATTAAAGTTTCGTTTTCACTTAACTCATCCGACCGTCATCGTAATAAAAATAAAGTGATCCTCTCAAAACTAATTGCTAAGCACGACTTAGTCTAATTAATTACGCAAACCAATTATAGGCTACGAGTCTCACTGCGGCGAGAAGTCCTATTGTACTGTTACGTAGTGTGAAGCCATTGCACAATGATAGCCTGTTCTACTTTCCAAACGTTATCTAGCCACGCTATTCTGATACTATCTACACGTGTGTTTGAATTGGCGGAGGCACCGTATCGCTAATATAAGCTGGCCTTTAGGTATTCCTATGAAATCCAACTAGCCGCTTTTTTATGTAACTGGACATGGATGGCTAACACCACACTCACTTTCATATAAGTCTAATACAGCGCATGTCCGAAGGCATTAGATGCCATGCTAGAACCTTGCTTTTATAAGCACGGCTACGGTGAACTGAATGGAACACGGACAATTCATCATTGCCGTTTCGAACATATATTCATAAAATCCGATGATTACCAACCCGGATTGGCACAGCGCTGGTAGGGGAAGGGAACCTACAGTTTTACATAGACTCCGAACCATGGAGGCTGCTCCTCATTGTTGACATTGTTGACAAAATGCACTTATTCAACGAAGAAAGAGAAGAAAGTGGTGCATGCACGGGACGGGGATTCGAGCTCGCATACTCTGGCATACAAGACAAGTCAACGCGCCTCTCAGCTGCTTATTGGAGCATGCAACATATACAAAACATGAATATTGCCAACCCTAGCTGTGAGTCGTATGGTTATGTATTATGTCGAAACCACGAATCAAGAGGTGCGTGCCATTGATGAGATGTGAACCCTGGACTCCGACGAAATCCTTACTTTATTATCCGTTGGAGAGCGTCTGAGAACTGGAATACACGTCCCATCGTTGACCCTTTGTGACGGCTCAGCGAGTTCAGACCTTCATATCACAGTGTGGTCAACTGATTTAATTAATTGATAAATTTGAATGATTAGTCCATCGCCTCGGTAATTAAATATGTGTGTTTGCATATCTATTCGAGAAGACAAATATGGAGACGATAGTGAATATAAAGTGTACCTTCGGTGCTCGGCTCCGCTCGGAACATATTCGCTTGGATTGATTTAATCGGCACGAAAAGTAGGTACCCATGTAATTTTCAAGCCAAATCTCATCAAAATCGATGAGATTTAGCACACGAAGCTAACAGGTTGACGGGCAAAGAAACTAACAAACATACTATAACATTCATAAGTATGGCTTAGCTGAAAAAAAAAGGAAATTGTATTTACTCAGTTTTCGGTGTAAATGCTATATGATGTCATCGTCTCAAACTGTTGTAAAAGTAGGAATTGTAGTGGAATTGAACGCATCAACAATTTACAGCCGTATTCACAGAAAGCTTTAAACAATTAAAATTCGGATTAAAAGGCGTTTTTCCGCCTGTGAGTCCTTCAAACGAAATGTGAAGCGCCTGGGTGGCCGGTATGATTTTCACGTGCCTAAAAAAACCCCTTCAAAAACAACTGGGGTTCGGCATATGCCGGAAATTGGTTTCCGATTTTGTAATTTTTTGAATGCTTTAAATCAGTCTTTCTCAAAGCGGGCAATAACGTCCCCTTGTGGGCGCTAGAGGCCTACAGGGGGCGGTAAAGGGCTCAAAAGAAATCAAGGGGGCGTTGAAGTGGTTTAGGGGGGCTGTCTACGCCGCGACCACTAGCGGCAATTTAGTAGACCACTATCAGCGGCGGCGCCCGCCTCCGCACCTCACCGCGCGCCGCCACCATTCCGCTTCGCGCTCCGACCGACGCGCATGTATATTTTCAGTCGCTCGTGTCATATTCTTTTTATATTAAAAATCAGTCATACAGTCCACACAGAAGTTCTTATTTATTTAGCTAAAGAAGCCCTCACATTTTGGCCCTTCTCACCGCATAATATAACGAGCTCGACACGTCGGCGAAGAAGTATTAAGTTCAGAGTCAAGATCTGGCAACGTCATCGCATCGTGGCGCGGCAGCACATCGGAATCAACTTACAAGTAGATTTCATCGATCTACATCGAGCGAGCAGCGAGCGTGGGACGAAGTGACAACGCGGCGCAGCGCATCGTGCATTGTCGGCAGCGGTCACCGGCGCATCGTCGGCAAGACTCAGCACACGGCACAAGCTACGACCAGCGCACTAACACCGTACCAAGTCACCACTGCGTTGATGAGCATCATCTACGTGAGATCGTTCCTGCTTCCCTTTCACTCACTGTTTCCATTCATTTTTATATTGCTAGCATTCCTGCATAAAATTACAATCATTCACACATTAAAGTCACGCTTTATTCATGCTTATTTGCTTATGTAAATCGCTTCTATTAGCTCAAAGTTGTGTACATTGCCTTGTTGCTTTATTCATAATTGCTATTGTGCCATCAAATCAGGTTCACATTAACCGTAAATAGCTTACATTCAACATCATTCATTATTATCCATTTCATTGCATTGTTTCGTTTTATTGAAGACAAGTGGTTCGGTCATTTTGTATCTACCCTCACAGGCTGAAGGCGCGAACGGCCGCTCCCGTGCGCCGTGCCGTGCCGTCGAGCCGGCGCAAACCAGTTCGAGAACGCGCGATCCAAACCATCGCGAGCGTACTTACGTAGCACCTACTAGCTTCTCAACTTTGATTTAAAATATAAGTATCCCAACTTTATTTAATTTAAACGAAAACTAATTGCTTTGCTTTGTGATTACAGATCGCTTTTACTTTGCTTGTTTGAGGTACCTATCCTTTTATTCAACTACAGTTTTTTACATTTAGCTACCTTTTTGATGAAAATGGCTGAAATTAAAGAATTTATTAAAAAAAGAGGTTCATATAAAGCAAAATTAACGCACTTTAAAACTTATTTGACAGTTTTAGAATCTTGCGACACATTAAGTGATCTCCAACTAATAGAACTCGAATGCCGTCTTTCCAAAATTACAGAAATGTACCCAGAGTTTGACAACATTCAAACTCAAATCGAACAATTGGCTGACATTGCAGATGAATACTACGCGGAGCGCGAGCAGTTCGACTCGATGTACTTCAGCTTGGTGTCGACAGCGCAGCATCTAGCCCGCGTCAACCGCGCACCTGCATCCGACGATGGTTTGTCGCTGGCGAACTCCCAGGAAGGTATCCGTAGCCGCGGTACAGGTAGACCGAGCAATCAACAGTCAATTAAACTACCTACTATTGAGTTACCCCATTTTTCCGGTCAGTATCAGAACTGGCTCGAATTTAGAGATACATTTACTGCCTTGATACACAACAATAATTCCATTGAAATAATAAATAAGTTTCACTATTTGCGCGCTGCTCTGAAAGGAAGTGCATTATTGGTTATCAAATCAATTGAGTTCTCTTCAAGCAACTATGATATTGCGTGGAATCTTCTCTTGGACAGATATGACAACAAACGATTATTAGTGAATAATCACATTCATGCACTATTCAACATGGAGCCAATAAGAGAAGAATCATCGCAAGCCATTCGAAACTTATTGGATACATACACAAAAAACCTGCGTGCACTCGAAACGCTGGACCAGCCAGTGGATCACTGGGATACGCTTATTATCTACATGGTCTCGAATAAACTCGATTCGGTCACGGGTCGGGAGTGGGAGGTGTTTCGCAGTACTCTAATTAGCGCACCTACCCTGAAGGACTTAAAAAAATACCTATGTGATCGGGCCGATTTACTCGAGACCATGGAAGAATCCAAACAAAAAAAACTTGTTGCTCAGCCTTTCAATAAAACGAAGGGTTTAGCAATCACATCCCTCAAGTCTCATTCTTGCCCTTTGTGCAAGCAAAACCATTTATTATATAGATGCACAGACTTTAAAAAATTACCGATTGAAGTCAGAATTGAAAGAATAAAACATTTTAAGATTTGTTCAAATTGTCTACGTCCAGGCCATCGCTCCAGCGAGTGTAAATTCGGTCACTGCAAACAGTGCACCGAAAAACACAGCACGTTATTACATCTCGATAAAAACGATTGCCAAACCAGTATTGCCCTATCATCAACCGGGAATGAGCACCAAGTCCTGCTGTCCACCGCTCTCGTCAAGGTCAAAGACAGAAAAGGTAGGTCACACACGGTCAGGGCCCTTCTGGACGCCGGCAGTCAGTCATGTTTTATGACCAATCGTCTTTGCGATAAACTTCAGTTAAGACGCCAATCCACAAACATTACTGCCTCAGGTATAGACAGAAAATTTACTCATATAACTCAAAAGTGCCATCTCAATGTCGAGTCACTTTTTGAGTCTTACAATACAGACATTTCGTGTCATCTCGTATCACATATTACTGAATCAATACCTAACTCACACATTGACACAAGGAATATGTCCATTCCGTCACATATACAGTTAGCCGATAGCACATTCAGTATTCCATCCTCGGTCGACATTTTGCTGGGATCAGAAGTGTTCTGGGATGTCCTAGGCTCGGAGAAAATGAGTTTAGGTGATCACCAACCTTTCGCTTCACAACTTCGCAAAACAAAGTTTGGATGGCTAGTTGTAGGTACTGCAGCCGCTGAGTACAAAACAAACATGACGCAATGTCATTTTTCACGTAACACAGAAGATGTACAGCTCCAGCTTACACGGTTTTGGGAGCTGGACAGCATTTCACCCAAGTTCTCCTCGTCAAAAGAGGAGCGTGACTGTGAACACAGTTTCACTACACACACAAAACGTCAGTCAGACGGAAGGTTTGTAGTAACCATTCCCCTCAAAGAATCACCCCAGGTTCTTGGTGATTCTTTTGAGCAGGCGAAACGACAATTTAATTCATTAGAAAAAAGGTTCGAACGTGATCCATCATACAAGGATACATATGTTGACTTCATCAATGAATATATTTCACTCGGTCACATGACTGAAAATATACACTATTCACAATACAATTCTTTGGACTCACCCTCATATTGTTGCCCGCATCATGGCGTAATTAAGGAGTCGAGTACTAGTACAAAACTCAGAGTAGTATTCAATGCGTCATCACCTACCAGCACAGGTATATCATTCAATCATATTCAAATGGTCGGTCCTGTCATACAGGACGACCTTAATTCAATCTTGCTTCGATTTCGTCAACACAAATACGTCATAACGGTAGATATTGAAAAAATGTACAGACAAATTTTAATTAATGAAGAACAGAGATCTTTACAGCAAATATTGTGGCGATTCAATCGAGATGAGCCCCTCAAACTGTACACTCTTAATACGGTCACTTACGGAACGGCCTCAGCGCCGTACTTAGCTACACGCTGCATAAATCAGTTATCTGCCGACTGCATGGACGAAATCGTAGCACAGACCATTCGTCACGATTTTTACGTCGATGACTACATTTCAGGTGCAGACACAGAAAAACAATTAATTCACATTTCTCAAGGAACCACACTTGCACTGAGTTCCGCACACTTTCACCTTCGCAAGTGGCGTTCAAATAGCGCCAATGTATTGCAGTCCATAGACAGCACCTTATCATCAGCTGACCCATTGGACTTAGGTGCAAAGGAACAATCGAAAACATTGGGTTTGAATTGGCACAGTGGAACTGATAATTTGTCCTTTCACATAAATATTAATTTAAATTCTTTGAAAACAAATAAACGCATTATTTTGTCAACTATTGCACAAATATTTGATCCTCTCGGATTAGTTCTTCCATGCATTGTCGAAGCAAAAATAATAATGCAAAAACTTTGGCTGTGCAAGGTATCGTGGGACGAACCTTTACCATCAGAAATTTTGTTATTGTGGTCTAATTTCATTCAGACTTTACCTTCATTAAATTCTCTCGAAATACCTAGAAGAGTTATTTGTGACCTACCTAAACTAATTGAACTGCACATTTTCAGTGACGCATCCGAGGCTGCTTACGGTGCGTGTGTGTACATCCGCTCGGTTGGTCAAAATGGTAGCATACATGTTAATTTATTAACTTCTAAGGGTAAGGTCGCTCCCATTAAACCCACCACGATACCCAGGCTCGAGTTGTGTGCCGCCTTATTGGCTACACGGCTGGCTGGGAAGGTTTCCCAATCCCTTCGACTCAATATTGACAAACAATATTTTTGGTCTGATTCCACAATCGTCCTAGGTTGGTTAAAAACTGAACCCAATTTATTGAAGCCATTCGCTCGTCACAGAGTTTCAGAAATTCAGGAAAAAACCGGTCAGCACACATGGCGCTATGTACCTACTAAAAATAACTCTGCTGATATAGTATCGAGAGGGATGAATGCACAAATAATTAAACAGTCGACACTTTGGTGGTCCGGACCCACATTTTTAAAACATGACAAAAAATCATGGCCGAATCAACCTACCCAATGTCCTCAGACAGATTTACCTGAAATTAAACCACAGGTTACACAACAGTGTTTTACAACACAAACCAGTACATCATTCATTGACAACTTTTCAAACTTAATTAAACTCAAACATGTCATCGCATACATTCTGAGATTCATATACAACTGCCAGCATCCAAGAAATAAAAAATTAGACACCCTTTCTGTGTCAGAGTTGGAACATGCAACTAAATCATTATTAAAATTATCACAAACTGAAACATTCATTGAAGAATATGAGACGCTTCGACACGGGCGTCCATTATCTTCGAAAAATAGATTAATTTCGTTAAACCCTTTTCTGGATGCTGATGGTTTGCTTCGTGTGGGCGGCAGGCTCACTAACACACATTTTGATTATGACGTAAAACATCCGGTTTTATTACAAGGTCATCATCATATTTGCAAACTCATTTTTGAAAATGAGCATTCAAAGCTTTTGCACGCAGGTCCGCAATTGCTATTATCAACTGTTAGGCAACATTATTGGCCATTAGGAGGACGTAACCTTGCACGTAAAATAGTCAAAAGCTGTGTCAAATGTTGCAGATACCGAGGTCAAACAATTCAACCAATAATGGGTAGCCTTCCAGAGCAGCGCACATCTGCTGAATTTGTGTTCTCCAACACAGGAGTTGATTATGCCGGGCCAATTCTGATTGCTGACCGGAAGGGGCGAGGTTGTAAGCTCATCAAGGCTTACATCTGTGTTTTTGTCTGCTTTGCAGTAAAAGCCGTACACCTGGAGCTCGTCAGCGACATGACCACACAGTCATACATAGCAGCATTGAACCGTTTTATCGCTCGTAGAGCGAAGCCACTGAATATTTATTCTGATAACGGGACGAATTTCGTAGGCACTAGTAACTATTTGTCACGTTTCTTAAAATCTAACAAAACTAAGATAGCTTCGTATGCAGCAGACGAAGGTATTCACTTTCACTTTTCTCCAGCTCGTGCTCCTCATTTTGGAGGTCTATGGGAATCGGCAGTTAAATCAATTAAACACCATTTAAAACGCGTACTAGCATTAGCTCACCTCACGTATGAGGAAATGTACACAACCTTGGTTCAGATAGAGGGAATTCTAAATTCGCGCCCTTTAACTCCAATGTCATCCGATCCTAACGACTACACTCCCCTCACACCTGCTCACTTCCTTGTCGGACGATCTCTTACGATGTTGCCTCATCCTCAGATCACCGACACTACAGCTAGCCGTCTCCAGCGCTATCAACGCATCGAGCTGCTGAAACAACACTTCTGGAATCGATTCTACAAGGAATACATTACAGGACTCCAACATCGATCCAAGTGGCACACGTCTCGCGGCGAGCTGAAAGATGGCGCGCTCGTCATCATCAAGGACGATGGGCTGCCTCCGCTGCGATGGCTGCTCGGCAGGGTCGTGCGTCTCTACCCGGGCTCCGACGGGGTCACGCGAGTAGCCGACGTCAAGACGCGCACGGGCACCTACAGAAGAGCTGTCTCCAGGCTATGCCCCCTCCCCTTGGATCCAGATTTACCAACATCATTGGAACAGGATGTTCCAAGGCCGGGAGAATGTCTACGCCGCGACCACTAGCGGCAATTTAGTAGACCACTATCAGCGGCGGCGCCCGCCTCCGCACCTCACCGCGCGCCGCCACCATTCCGCTTCGCGCTCCGACCGACGCGCATGTATATTTTCAGTCGCTCGTGTCATATTCTTTTTATATTAAAAATCAGTCATACAGTCCACACAGAAGTTCTTATTTATTTAGCTAAAGAAGCCCTCACAGGGGCGATGGCTGATTTGTGTTTATCTAATATTTTATAGAATCTACATCGATTATTTTGTTAATAATATGATTTATAAAATTTCGTTTAATTACCCTCATGAGAACCAAAGATTATAAGAACTCAGAAACAAGATATAAATAGTAAACTCATGTTGCGCGCTATAAACAAATATTTTAATTAAATTGATTAAAGTAATGATTGTGATTTATAAGATGTGGTAAAGCCAAACATTTTGGGGCCGCTGGAAAATAATGGATTCTCAAAGTGGGCGGCAGACAAAATAAGTTTAAGAACCTCTGCTTTAAAGGTAAGATAACCGTAACCCTTAGGATGTATAACCACCGAAAGTCAACCATACTCGAAGTTTTTACCAAACTCCATGCGAACTCATAACTAATCGATTGCTTGGGACACAAATACTAAACTTGGCCTAATCTCATATGTAATTGGGGCGCCCGTAATTCGCAGTAAAGCTTCACAGATTTCAGGAGATTTCAGCACAGCATAGATCATTCCTGTAAAGACATTCTCGGAGGGACGCGAGTTAACGTAGGGTTAAACCCGCCCGGGTTGGTACCACCGCATTGGATGAAACTATTGATGAAGCGGCAATGAAAAATTGTCCGTCTTTCCATCCAGTTCAATGTAGCCGTGCTCATAAAGGGAAGGTCCTGGCATGGCACCTAATTCCTTCGGGAATGTGGTGCATTGGGCTAATATCATAACGGTAGTTGTGTGGTATTAGCCATCCATGTCAGGTTGCATAAAAAAAAGAACTGACATTTCCCAGCCAAAAACTTATTGAACCTCTGGAAAACCTAAATAAGTTGTATTTCATCTAATCTATACTAATAATAAATCTGTAAGGGGTTTTCATGGAGTAAGTTGCTTTGTTTTCTAAGATACTTCGTTTGTAGACTTTATGTATGATACTAAGACTAATTTGATCATTTTTAGAAATCAGTTCTGTATGTATGTATGTATGTTCCTACATAACTCTTAAACCGATCATCCTAATTCGATGAAACTTACTACACGTATATGTAAATACACGGGAAACAGGATAGGCTATATAAAATTCAGTTCCGCTTACGTTAAGATGTAGCTGTCATACAAACCGGAATTCTCCGCTCGGCTCGGCGGTAGGACCGCGGCTCTACGGGGGGGGGGGGGGGGGGGTTATTTTTTAATCACTATCTGCTTTTATTTCTTCGTTTACTTCTTACAAGCCACGAAACGGACTTTTTGATACGGTTTTTATTAATATAAGGAGCGATCAAATGAAAACTAGATGTACTTGAAACGATAACTTCGAACCACTCGCCCGATTTATTTGCGTATTTCATCAACGTATAGCAACTCTGGGCGCAGTAAGATTCCGGATGGGTCGCCGTTTTCGATGTTGAAGGTGGCAGTGGTTGGTATTCCTCATAAAACTTTGTAAAAGTAAGGGAGGTGGTAGGGTTAATCCCGCCTTTGTTGGTTTTGTATCAATTTCTATGTAGCAGTGCCAGTGCAATAAGGGTCTGGCGGCACATGCTTTTTCGCTCCCAAATGTTTACGAAGCTCTAAATGGGAATATGTCGATGTTTATCATTCTTCAAATCCTAAAGTTACTTTTCCGTTACACCATACAAATATGCCATGTAACCGAAAGTTACTTTTCGGATTTCAGGTAACTGGCGGTGGTGCAAGCAGGGGTAAGTGAACTGAAATTAACTATTTGGCATGGTACTATGCAACTAAACGTCAAATTAAAACAATAATGTGCCTGTTCACCTTATATTCACCAGGCGAGTTATTTATCATGGTATCAAGAACAGTATGTCATAAGGTAAAGAGCGGCTGATTAACTAGACCTATTTTCGCCAATGACGATGACTATACGACACGGATTTTTCAATTAACTTTAACAATGCACACTGACAGTTTTAAAAACATCTCCCGTAGTAATTAACTGACACAGCCGCCTGTCACGTTGACAGTCCACTGTCATATCGCATCCACTTTTGGAACGGAGTAAATTGAAGTGCACACATGCGCACCGAAACGATAGATTCGGCTGTGACCTTTGTACTTGGCTCATTAATCTGTCAAAATGGTTGCCTAGCGATATTAATTAATACCTTGAATCGTGTATCCACGTATCCACCCACACGTGTACAATGTTTTCTTGAAATAAGCACAATGTTGTAATGTTCAGTTGGTTTGAGAATGTTTACTTATTCTCTGTTTAATGTTGAGCTAGAACCACGGATTAAAAAACAGGTTGCGGGAGTAAAACGTTGGAGTGAACTGCTATACATTTTAGTCTATGGAACTGCCTGCGTAATAAAATAATATATTTTTAAAATGACGATAAGTCATTGACATCGATCTCTGTCACAACACAATTTTATTTTAATTGAACATTGATGTACAGGTCGCTATACTACGCCCCATAAAAAAAACATACATAAGTACATACACACATAGGCTGCTAAAATCATAAGCCTTCCTTTTGGCTTCAGATTCAGATTCAGATTCAGATATTTTAATCAGATAAAGTACACAGAATGTATAGTACGAAAATTCTTAGTATTTACCTTTGTCGAGTTTGAAATGAGTATAAAGTACCTACATGTGTATATAAAACATCTACGTCGTACAATATTTTATATAAGTTTAAGAAAAAAACTTAATTTAACTAATAATTCTAAAATAGTTGAGATTGTAAAATGAATTACTTAACAGCCAGTCATGTAACTTTTTTTTATATTTATGATTTATTTTTTCATTTCTGATGTTTTCTGGTAGCTTATTATAAATATTTGTGGCATTAAAATGTAAGCCAGTTTGAATTTTTTTTGTTTTGTGCTTTACTTGCTGCAGCTGACTTCTATTTCTTGTATTGTAAATGTGTTGTAGACAGTCAAATTCCTGAGTGTTGCTCCGGAAAAATAGTGCTACTTTTTTTACATAAATATCGTAAACTGTAAGAAATTTAAGAGATTTGAATAAAGGACGGCAACTGGCGTCCCACTTCGATTTTGTAATAGTTCTCAAGTTCGTTGCACTCGGGTACAAATAGAACACCTACTGTAGTGTAAATAATCTGCCTATTAAAATAGTGAAATTTGTAAAATAAATATCATTAAATAATAAGTATTTAGTTATTACATTATGGCTAGCTCTTTGAGAACACGTATCTCACTTCGGGACACGTTGGATCGATACCGGCATGCAGGTTTTTTTTTCAAGTTTGATGAGTGTATCTACCTATGCAGATGAAATCACAAAACATTGTTGATGATAATGTTAAAGCCGCTCACTCAGGGAATCTGCTACATAATTGTTCGGTAATCTCAGTAATCTCAGGTAAGCTAAGGTAATCTTAGGGATTCAGGAAACCCCAAGGAAATCATTGGCAATGTTATCAAATTCATGGTAATTTAGGGCAAACTTAGGTCCGAGGAATCAGAAAATCTTCGGAAGAATCATGGTCTGCATGAAAATGTTTTTGTCATAAGAAAAAAAAATAGGCGGCGTGTAGCTCAGGTCGCGGGGCCTCGCCTCTCATTCGAGAGGTCGTGACCTCTGCGCAGCCCCTTGCGCGACTATGCCACAGCGATTGAGTAGTCTCGCGCAGAGCACATGCAGCCACGAGCCATTTTGAACCGTGTATTTCGCAACGCGCGCAAGAAGATTGATAGTCGGATATCGGGGATACAATTGTGTGTAGCGACCTACGTACCACGCTCGCCGGTGAAGGTACTGTGGGGGTTCGCCCCACGCGCGATATCAACATAGATAATAAACGAATCTTGTACGGTCGAGAACGTGTATAAAACTTGGAGGCGACCTCCAAGGTTTTTTGAAAATTTTCACTGTATTTGAATTATTATGTAACTTGTTGGACATGGATAGCAAATACCACACGCAGTGTAATGATAATAGCCCAACACCTCATAGGAATGTGGTGCCATGCTCCTCATATTTCACGGCTACACAGAACCGGATGAAAAACACAAACAATTTGTATTGTAGATCTTGAAGTACTAAAGTTTTACGTGTAGAAAGTTGAACACGTGGTAACCATTTTCTAACCTAAGTGACTGACAGGTGTCACAGAAGCAAATTGCGAGCGACACAGATTATGCAACCAAAAACGAAAACCACATTTCGGTCAAACAACGATGAGCAATAACTTAAATTTTCAAACGTTCATTTGAGATTTTTCCATGTCATGTTTTTATAAAGTACGAAGTAAAAATATAATGTCAAAGACACAATACATTTGACGTTCTTAAAGAAAA
Source organism: Incurvaria masculella (assembly GCA_946894095.1). NCBI lineage: Eukaryota > Metazoa > Arthropoda > Insecta > Lepidoptera > Incurvariidae > Incurvaria > Incurvaria masculella. The sequence goes on from OX335641.1 coordinate 1,374,737, forward strand.
TCAACACGGGTCCGATGTACATACATAAGAAAACGCCTCAGTATTTTTGTTTGTGCTTCTCTTTAGACTCGCTAAGGATATATTATTGTGTAAATTTCATCTCCAAACACACCCACTCACTGGATAGCGTACGCCAAGGTAAACTACGGCACAGGTTATTTTGCATTTTGTGAAATCTAAAATCAAATTCCAGCTAAAATAAGCAACGAATGTCATCTAAAAAAATTATATACAGTTTTCCTATTCGGAATTATTACCATATGGTATACGAAGGATTTTTTTATAACCCACACCCAATTACGAAATGATCCGTGTTGCAGTACATATAACGACGGTTTACAAATTCATTGAGTGGCAGTGGATATTTTAATTATTCTTTGCGATCAGATTTTGTTTAGCGGTTCGCTAAATAATAACGGTAGGCACGGGTACGTAAATGTTCAGAAACTTATATCACAAATCATTCATCTAACTAAAGCGTACGTCAAAATGTCTCAAGGAAGGTGATTTATCAACATCGGTTTGTCTGTCAGTCCATATACCTTGTTCACGCGTTGTGGTCAGTCCTCAGCCTCTCTAAGAGTTTTAATTCCGTCCCATCTCATCGCTTCACTCCCAAGTAAGGACCGTAGGTCAGGAGTAGACAAAAACAATTTGCAATATCTAAAAAAATATTATTTCGATTTCTCCCTGTATTTTATCGTCAAGCTATAATTACCTAGGTACAATCCGCATCAAAATCGGGTACGTGGTTCTCAAATTTTAGGTGGACAGAGATACTGACAGATAGGCGCCATTTTACTAGTATGTTCACCTACATTATTTCACCAACTAATGATTTGCTTTTTTAAAAAAAACTAAATATTGTATGTCAATTGAGTGCGGAAAACACACGGAATGTTTAGTGCCGTTTCGACTATTTTTCATTGCATGCTGTCAGACCACCTATCGGAAGCCAAAGTTTACATGGATTTCCAAACATGAAGCAACCCGCATTTTTAATATTCGTGCTAAAATAAAGTAGGTGACATAACTGAAGCTGCGCTCGCTCCCGGTCTACATCAGTGGCGTGTGTGTACCGTGCGCATACTAAGTGGGCCAACCGCTGACCTGAGCTGACCCGGTTAGGGGGCGAGCGCCGACCTACGTGGCCGCTACCCACCAGGATCTAGACCGACCAGCTCCCAGGATACGCTGACGTGGAACCAGATACCACGCCAAAGGATTGATTATCATCAATTTACCACAGCACAGATTCTTACACATAACACACCGTCTCCTCATCATAGACACACACAAAGTTCCTATCTGAAAAGCAGCAGCCGGTATAGTTTATGATTAGCTAGGCAACACAGACCAGCTCTGTGCTATGGAAGCAGAGGTAGCGTCATTTGGCATACAACGCACAACGCACACTACAAACAAGATTAACTACACCACATACACGAATGTTAGAATAAGTATCTGTAATTTGCATAAGCCAATTAAGAGGAGTTTGATCTGAAGTAAGAAGACGTTTACCGGGCTGTCAGACGGAGAACACGCCGCGACCAGATCGATTTCGTAAAAGGCAGGTACGTAACACCTCGTAGAACATGTATGTCTGCGGAGGCGGCGTCTACTGATCACGGGTGCTACGTTACGTACCTGGCCTTTTGAAACATACCTTAATTCTGGTAATGATACGTGCTTATTTCATTTAACAATACTCTCTCAAACGAGAAGACTGCAGACTTATCCGTCAAACTCATACTCAACTTGTAATACTCGCAGTAATACACATTTGCAAAGAAGAATGACATTGAACTTTAAATAGTTTGCGAATCTGAAACGACAATAAACCGAATCTACGTTGACTATTACTGGGAATCTGCCAAAAACTCGCTTTGTTTAGAGACGTCAAACGATAGGGTTTGGCTCACGGAATTGGGAAAAGTTTAAAATTGACTATCCACTCGCTCATCTACTGTGCGCTTTTGAGTGGCTGTTCCAGTATAATGACAAATGGGGCAAGCACATCGCGACAATTCTGACAAAATGGCAACTTGTTCTAGTAGTAATAGTTCTTATTGAAATACTATAGTGACCGTCTACACTTAAAGACAAAGAAGTAACATATCAAATCACCAGACTGAAAACAAAACTGCGACAAACGCCCGCTAGTGAAGCGACATGATATGCATTTCTAGCTTGCGACTTAATGCTCCGGTTGGTTGCGTGAGAATGAATGACGGTATACTTTGTATTTTTACAGAGAGTGATTTTGCGCATTAGACTCAGCATTACCGTGAAGTAGGTAGAAGTGGCTGCATTTCCTCGTTCTATCCTTTTGTGTCCGTCCGCTTATAACTTGAGAACTACTTACTCGATTTTGATGCGATTGGACAAGCCTACCTCTATCTTACCTTCGGAGCATACAATCGGATCCTTATAGACTAGGAGGTCGCGACAAAAATGGTAACGATAACGTAAATGGCTGAAACTGGGTTCACGGGATAAAGACCAACCCTATGAAGCTAAATGTGTCGGTCTGCCTGCGCTAAGTGGTTGCGTTACGTAGATAAGACGCCAGAAAAGGTAGATATGGTGACAAAAAATATATATGATAAGGTAAATGGCCGCAAATAACGAAGCATGAAAGTATCAGTACATACTTGCTTAGCAGTCCCAAAATTGAACAAATCTTTGGTTGCGTTTCGTATTTAGGGGCGAATTAGGTTGCAGATATAACTTCAGGAATATTTAAGTATTTAGGTAATTAAAAAACCGACTAGTTATTGTTGCATAATTAATAAATATCAATATTTCTACCCAATAAGTATATTCATCAGCAGGTGCATACGGACATCTATTTTATATAGCGAATCTAGATAACGCAACCACTTGGCGCAGGCAGACCGACATATTTATCATCAGAGGGTTGGTCTCTAACATTTGAACCCAGATTCAGCCATTTACCTTATCGTGACCAAAAATGTCGTGACCTCCCGGAATATTACTTATTGGATCGTCAGGAATTATTTTTAAATTAAACAAAAAATAATAATACAATCAGTCAAGGCAATAGAAAGAAGACCATGCATATAAACAAAACTTCATGAAGTCGTTTGAAAGGGATCTCATTCCAAGAAGAAATAGACGGGCGACTGTCTGTATGGTCTGAGAAGTATGCATTGCAGTGCAGATGAGGTCATCAGTTTCTCTATGCATCTTTGAATGTTTGTTTATTTTCAGCGAAGCGAAAGCATTCCGTTGCAAAGAGACTTCAGAAGACGCGAAAAAAATCAAGGAGAAAGGCAATGCGTTTGAACCCAGCGAAGCGAGGTCACGAAATCCCTTTTCAAATAGAAACAGTTTGTATGTTCACTGAAAAAACCGGCCAAGTGCGAGTCGGACTCGCACACGAAGGGTTCCGTACCATCGTACAAGATTTAACACAAAAAAAACAGGTATTTTGTATGGGACCCCTTTTTAATTTTTTTATTTTACCTATTTGTTGTTATAGCGGCGAAATAAATACACACTCTGTGAAAATTTCAGATGCCTAGCTACTACGGTTCATGAGATACAGCCCTGTGACAGACGGACGGACGGACGGACGGACGGACGGACGGACGGACGGACGGACGGACGGACGGACGGACGGACGGACGGACGGACGGACAGCGAAGGGAGGAGGAGTAATAGGGTTCCGTTTTCACACTTTGGGTACGGAACCCTAAAAAAGGGTCGAAATACAATACCATTCTTACACCCAAACTAGAAGAAAAACTAAAAATTAGTTACGTGCTCCACGTAACCAATTTATGAGTGCACAGCACTCTAAAATATTGGTTTCCCGCATTTTTTTACGTTCTGTCATATTTTAGAAAATAAATAAAGTTACCTAAATGTTTTTTTCCAGGTGTAATCAAAGGTTTTCGCAATTCATGTTTGAATTTTCTTGCACTAAAAGCAGTTACGTGTGTGGATCTTATTCTTATTTGTAGGCTTCACACCAGGCTGGCGGGGTTTACCGTTCTGGCAACCACGTTGAGCTACAGATCTCTTTTAGCAAGGGACCTCGCATGCATGTGTGGCCCTTTTCAAAGGCGTTAACACGTCACAACAGTTCCAACGACCTAGTTAATGCCGACTTAGTGCGACACTGACATTTCAAATAAGACTTCTTATACACGCGACAACAATCGTGACTAAAAGTCGATCGGCGCTATCACAAAAAACGCCACGCGGAAGTGACAGCGCGCGACATTCAACATTGACCTCCAAATGTAACCGGTTATGGTCTATTATGGTATGCTAATCATGTCGAGCAAGCTTTCCCTATTCAATGAATTGATTAGTTATAACTTATCTTCTCGACACTGGCGGTTCGATGCATGAGATACGGGGATTGGTTAAGACTCGTGTTGTACAGGCTGATGTTTGGATATATGTTATTATTATTATTATTATTATTTTAAGTCTTCGTTTTGGTAGGTCGGTTAATATGCCGAAAGGCGAAGATAAGGTCTTGCGTGGATTCAGTCATGTGTAAAAGGTAATGAGATGATGCCCTTTCAAACAATTCTGTCGCCTGTTGCGGTGTTCCGATATTACGTCGTACTTTTCGTTTTACTAGCGTTATTACTAAGCATCCGCTGTTCGTCCGTCCGTCCGTCTGCCACAGGGCTGTATCTCATGAACCGTAATATGGTACGGAACCCTTCCTGTGCGAGTCCGTTGGGCATTTTTGGGGCGCATTGCCAGGGGAGACACAAAGACGAATGACGACAGCGAGCGGCTATCTGGCGACAAAGTGGTATCCCCGCGACGCATAGAACACCAATTTTGTTGCTCCATTTATGTTGTATGGAAGGGCCTGTACTTACGTAGTAATATTTATGTCAATGCGTGGACAAATGTTCGTATCCGTGGGACGCTTCAGGTACGTACGGACTAATGTTTTGGGGAAATGCAGCAGAAGCAAATAGAATATTTGTCTTGCAAAAAAGAGCCTTGCGTTGTATTCTTAGCATGAAAGCTATAGATTCTTGTAGGAATGTATTCAGCGAAATAGGAATTATGACCCTACCTAGCGCATATGTGTATCAAAATATCTGCCATGCTAGGAAATATAAGCACCATAATACCTTAAATGCTGATGTACATGACTACGATACTAGACATAAAACTGATTTACAAAATGTTAAGCATAGGTCATCAAAATTTTCAAAAAGTTTTATATGCAATAGTATTAGGTTATACAACAAAATTCCAGAGGAGATCAGGAAATTAGGAGATAAATGTTTTAAGAGCAAATTGAAATCAGTATTAATAAAAAAAAGCTACTACACTATCCAGGGAGCCTTATTAGATAGAAAACTTGTTTAAATTAAAGCTCATGACTACATACTTGACCGGGTACCTAACACGGTACTACCAATTAATTTTTATTTTATTATTATTATTATTTTCTATTATTTTTATTTTTTCTGACATGGGTACTACATTGTAGTATGAATTTGTTTATTTACTAACTTATATTTAATTTGATATTACCTTGTATCAAAAATGACGATGGCTTTTTACACCTGAATAATTTAGATCATAATTCCTATTAATTTAGAATAAGATGTCATTATAGTAGTCAAGAGTTTGCTCCTCACCAATGTATATAATGTTCTTATAATAATGTTCTTTGTGAGCAGTAGTAATCAATCAATCACTGTAAACTAGTTTGTAAGTATCACTGGAAAAAATAATAATACAATGACCAACCTGACGAAGTTTCTTGTCGGCTCTTCTTCGCCAGAAGTAATCGAACCGACAGGAAAAAAAAAATGACGAATCCGAGTGTGTAATATACATCTAATGGAGGAAATAAAGAAACAGAAACAAACAGAAACAGTACCTGTTTGGTCTCCTTGGAATCCGTGGGTCCCGTCGGCGAGTCAGAGATATTTTTAGAAGAGATGTAGGGTCTATTTCAGTGTTTTATAGTCTCAACCATGGAGAATGTTCTTAGAATTCGGAGACGTCGAGAGAGTCACCCATCCGGAACTCGACCGCGCCTGGGATCGATTTATCATTATCTACTCTGTACCTTTTCTAAACATTGATGCGTTACCTTACGCGTACGCTACCTTTTTTTATTTTAAGGTGGCCCAACCCGGCGGGACTAACTCATTCGCTGGCACGGTACAAAATCGTGCTGTTGAGCTCTGGGAACATCTGTTTCAAAGAAAAAGACAGGCTCCGTGATGAGGAAGATGCAACATGTCCACAAAAAAGACAATGTGCATAGTGTATGATTTGGTAAGATTTACGAAAATTTTAATTTTAAATCGACTTACAGCTAAAAGTAAACCACGACCGCTGTAGTCAAAAAACGAACATAACCCAAATAGGTTATAAATCTTGATTAAATAAGCTATGTCTGATGACTATTATTTTTAAGATGTTCTTACTTTATCATTGCGTAATCCACCTCCATGGTTATTGTATAAAACGCGCGAAAAACTTTCGGACCTTATAACATAGAAAGCAAACACAATTGTACAATGCCAACGGTCATCAGATATCTAGTTCGATCAATTAAAGCTATTTTGAGCAAAATTTGGGATTTCTAACAAGAAATATGGGCGTAATGATCTTTCTCCATTTGTATGGAGAGATGAGCGGGATGGCCCGGCCCACCTTAAGTCAGGTTCTAACCGGTTTAAAAACAGACTAGCTTTAATATATACAGTCGGTAATTTTGGTTATTACGCCAAATCGCTTTCGCCAGGCTTGCACACCCAGCCAATAACCGTGACATAATCTGTCATCGACGTTCTCGACACGTCGCCGGCTGTCACGCTGACAGCCCGGCACAATGACGGGCGGCCGATGCGACTATTCGCCCGGCGATTTCCAGAGCCGGAACCATGACGGACATGACAAGGTTATGAGGGGATAAATAATATTGCGATTGGAATGGAATAAGCTAAGCGTAATTTGAAGTGTTTATGGTGAGTGTACCCGATGTTCCGGAACGATGTTCAGCCTCGGTGGCCCAGTGGCGCGACACTTCGGCGATCGCTCTCCGAAGTTAAGCAACGCTGGGTCCGGTCTGGTCTTGGATGGGTGACCATTCGACCGTTGAGAGAGGCTGGCCGTGGTTCGGATTCCACGTTAAGCTGTAGGTCCCCTTCCTTACTTACTAGGTGGTAGGCTTTATCCCGCCCGGGTTGGTACCATCGCATTGGATGAACGATGGTCGAAGCGGCAATGAAAATTGTCCGTGTTTTCCATCCAGTTCAATGTAGCCGTGCAATATAAGGAAGGTTCTGGCATCGCACCTAGTTCCCATGTGGTGTGTTGGGCTAATACCATGACAGAACTTGTGGTATTAGCCATCCATGTCCAGTCACATAAAAAAAAAAAAAATCTGCGCGAACACAACCCGACATCCTCTTTAGAGCATTCGGCTCGGAGCTGCCGCTGAGCTGTTTGCGCCGTAGAGTCTTCAGTTCGGATTCCACGTACAACTGAGTCTATCCCGCCCGGGTTGGTACCATTGGACTAAATGAAATGGCTGGTTGAAGTGCGAAATTATCAGTGCTTCCGCCCAGTAAGGTGCAGCCGTGAAATTAAGGTCCTGGAACATTTCCATGCGATGTGTTATCCATGCGACGTGATAGGTTATATTACGACAGTAGGTGGGATATAAGCATAGATAAAAACCGGCCAAGTGCGAGTCGGACTCGCTCACGAAGGGTTCCGTACAATCGTACAAGATTTAACACAAAAAAAACACTTTTAATTATTTATTTTCTTATTTTTACCTATTTATATTATTTATATATTTATATTATGGCGGCAAAATTAATACACACTCTGTGAAAGTTTCAGCTGCCTACCTAATACGGTTCATGAGATACAGCCCTGTGACAGACAGTCGGACGGTTGGACGGACGGACGGACGGACGGACGGACGGACGGACGGACGGACGGACGGACAGCGGAGGCTTAATAATACCGTTCCGTTGGCACCCTTTGGGTACGGAACCCTTAAAAGGGAGAAGGTATGGCATCGAGCGCTCCTACTATGGGACCACTACCAATCCAACTTAAAACGTACATGCTACACGCAAACATAGTCGCAGACGTATAGGGTTTGTGTGGTTGGAAACTGATTTGACTGTGACTGTTTCGACTGCGTGGCATACGATGCGCCGACGGGTTCCCATACAATAATATGGTAATTTTGACCATATAGCGAACACGCGATATCGACCGCATGCCACTTCTCCTTCCTTTATCTTCAGTATAATTTATCCATGTCCAGTTCCATAAAACAAAAGTTTGTAATGTAATTCATGCGTTGAGTGAAATAAATTATTCGATTTGAAATGAAAATGAATGAATCGAAAATGATTCGTAGCCTAGTGGCGCGGGGACTGGCCTAGCGTACCAGAGGCCCGGGTTCAATACCAACTTGCACCACTGTCTTTCTCTTTCAGAGTTTGATAAGTGCATTTCGTCACGAATGCGAGCTGCTCCATGGTTCGGAATCCATGTAAAACTGTAGGTCCCCTTCCCCTACTAGGTGGTAGGGTTTAAGCCCGCCCGGGTTGGTACCATCGCATTGGATGAAAAGGTGGTCGAAGCGGCAATGAAAAATTGTCCGTGTTTTCCATCCAGTTCAATGTAGCCGTGCTCATAAAGGGAAGGTCCTGGCATAGCACCTAATTCCTTCGGGAATGTGGTGTATTGGGCTAATATCATAACGGTAGTTGTGTGGTGTTAGCCATTCATGTCAGGTCGCATAAAAAAAAACCCTCCGATATGTCTGCGACTAGGTTTGTACGTGGCAAAGTCGTAGGTTTGGCAGTATCTCCTTTCTTTGCTTAGAGTAATACGGACCTTTTTATCCAATTTTACGACCGACATTTACAAATTGCGTTCACCGACTGGTTACACATCGACAGCGTTGGTTTTAGAATTCATAATTTTTAGAACAATACACTTATGGGAGAACCATTTCGCAAACTCTCGCAAACTCGTGTTATTTCAAATCATACACACGATGCATCTTTTTGTTCGAACATTGCTTAAAATATGATTGGCACATCTATCATTACTGGAACCATTAAATAATATGGAGTGTGGGAGAGTACTCGCAACTAACATTCTTGCAAGTGTTTATTACGCAAACCAAATACACACAACGAGATTATAGTTTACATTGTTAGGAGTTTTGGCGTTATTTGCTCTTCTATCGTTCGGTTTCGCACGTACAATTGGCTCTTTTTGTATGTGTCTGGACTTGGATGGCTCATAACCCACCCACCGTTATGACAACTATGATAACTAAGGTGCCATGCCAGGACCTACCCTTTATGAACACGGCCACACTGATATGATGAAAAATACGGAACATTTTTAATTGCCGCTTCGATCGTCTTTTCATCCAATGCGATGGTACCAACCCGGGCGGGCTTAAACCCTCACACCTAGTAGGGGGGAAGGGGACCTACTTTTACATCGATTCCGAGCCATGGAACTTGCCATGGTGCATGAACGGCGCGGGGACTTGAACCTAGACCTCTGGAATGGAAGGCAAGTCCACCCGCCCCTGAGCCACGAGCCACTTAAAGCACTGTTCAAGATCTAATATGACTCTTGTATTTTAGCAGATAATCTATCCGGAAGGTCAGAAACTCATGTATAGTCAATAATGAAACCAGTTGTGAGTTAAGCTTGCCGTATTTATAGTCACCTCCATGTTATAGACACGATCGGTCCAGGAGGTTGACGAGACGAATCGCAGCTTGTGTCAGCGTTCGGCGCATTCGGCAGCACGTGTGTTTGTCTACAGGAAGTGTGCATAGTTTTCACCCTGCTTTAGCACCCTGCATTCATACTGATTCGAAACAGTTATATATTTACGTTTATAATAACATTTTACACCGAAAGATAGAAATTAGAATACATACACGTGTATCCTTTGGATAGTTATGACAAAACTAGACAACAAAGTCTCCGTCAACGTGGAACAAAAATCGCGGTCTCATTTCAAAATGGCGGAACAGAAGAGCAAAACAAACGAAGGTCGGACCACAGCGTTCGATATTTGACATTTTAAAATCTCAGAGCGGTCGGCCTTCGCTGCAGCGGTGCATACCTCGCCACCTACGCCATCTTGTGATATTTTTACTGCACCTGTCTCGACATTTGCATAGAAACGGCTAACGCTGATTTATAGACCGGTCCCTCAGCGTTTTTGAAGGATAGCCGGGAGACGCAATGAATTATTGAATTATGGTAAACTGCGTTCGACTCCGCCTCGGTTTACGCCATTTTACTTCTTGGTATGAAATATTTACAAATGTCGAGAACTTGATTAACATTGCTTTGTACCTAAGTAGTATTTATTTTGCAATAAATGACGCATAATGTACCTATACCTATTATAGCTAGATCATTGATCAGTTAATAGTTTCGTTAAGTTGATTAGTTTATGGAGATAATCAACCTGTCGAATATTGATCTAATATGGTGTCGAAATTAAGCTATTACGATAAAATGCCCCGCACTTGTACTCGGGAGAACAGAAAAAAGGTGACTTAACACCCGCCTATCTGTCGTGACTCTCATGCGACTCACATTTTTATGAATGGCTCACATGATTGATAGCTCAGCGGTACAAGTAGTGGTTCGAAACCCGGAGACCACGGATTCGATCTCCAGCTTCTTGGAAAACCACGTGATTTTGGCCACGTTAGACACTCTGGAGAAATTCTGTACACTTGCGACGTGAACGTGTTCAATTATATGTATCTGCTGATCTGCTCCCAAATAGGGCCTACAACTTGGAAGACATTGATTTAAAGCAATATGGTGGCCAGAATAAACGACAACGACGTTTATATGTTGAAGGTGTGTGGCCTCATGCCACACACCTTCAACATATAAACATACACAAAGTGCATTAAACTAATTATTTTCTCTTTTCACATCCCAACGATTCGATACAAAAACATTCACCTGCCGTAGTCGAGAGACGTACGTTGGCGTATTTGGTAGTTAAGGTGGCCCAACCCGCTCATCTCCCCATACAAAAGGGGAAAGAAGATCACGCCCATATTTCTTGTCAGAGATCCAAAATTTTGCTCAAAATAGCTTTATTTGATCGAACTAGATGTCTGATGACCATTGGCATTGTAAAATTGTGTTTGGTTTCTAAGTTATAAGGTCCGAAAGTTCGAATTTTTTGCGCGTTTTATACGATAACTTTGGAGGTCGATTACGCAATGACAAAGTTAGAATATCGTAAAAAGATTAGTCATCAGACATAGCTTATTTAATCAAGGTTTATGATCTATTTGGTTTTTGTTAGATTTTTGACTACAGCGGTCGTGGTTTACTTTTAGCTATAAGTCGTTTTGAAATTAAAATTTTCGTAATTCTTACCAAATCATACACTATGCACATTGTCTTTTTTGTGGACATGTTGCATCTTCCTCATCACGGAGCCTGTCTTATTCTTTGAAACAGAGAAGGTCCCAGAGCGCAACAGCACGGTTTTGTACTGTGCCCGCGACTGAGTTAGGCCCGCCGGGTTGGGCCGCCTTAAAAGGCAATTACCATTAGTGAACACTGTGATTACTCGCACGGACCATTACCTACCATTCATGGTAAAAATTGAGACGAGGCACGACATGCAGGTAGTCCTCTCACATATTTCGGCGAAGACCGGGAGTAGATGACGTCACGTGTTTTTCGTGGACTATTCCAAGTTCAGTCCGCGGTTGATTAGTAAATCTGGACAAGTAAGGCATCGTGAGAAGTCGGTCCGAACGTACGACTTCTCCAACCTTGCAGTCCAACTCACCTAAATAATTTTGTGTTCGTTGTTTATTAACGTTTAATGCTTCTCAATCGATAGGGTATAGGTACAATGAGTTGCCAATCGCGCAACCCAACCTTCTGTCATCTGAGCGTATACCAACACAGTCTTTTGGCCATCTTCGTTCGTCCGCAGTTGGGTTTTCGTTCGTTTTTATAGCGGTCAGGAGGCCGTTTAATGATTTCCATGTATAACGCTTTACCTTTTACGTCCTGTGTTCCCAGATCGCTATAAGTGAACATATAAGCCATAACGATACTCACTGCTTTCGAATATCCGCTGCCGGAACTGCCATCCGAAGAGTTGCTCAACCGCCGCTCGCCGGAGCCAGCCGGCGGCGCCCAGGCACCGTTGTCCGAAGGCATCTTTGCTCTCGAGTCAACGGTCACAAATAAACGAACATCGCTAGTCGCAGGTCACAGATAAACGAACATCGCTCGGTTGCGGTCACTGATAAACGAGCATCGCTCGGTCGCATGTCACAAATAAATGAACATCGCTCGGTCGCGGTCACAATAAACTAGCATCGCTCGGTCGCCGGTCACAGATAAACGAACACCGGTCACTTCACATCCTAAAGCCACTGTCGATTCGCGAGTTCGTAGCACTGAACGGATGGGTCACTCGGCCAGCGTTACGGCTATTTTGAGAAACTGCTTGTAGACACAGTCCATCTTAGTCGGTCCTTCGTATCGTGTATGGGCCGTGATCTGAAAACAAAGAAAAACGGGATTTGAGTAAAGTCACATTGATAGTAGTAAAATACATAATTTCTAGAGCAATTATTTTTAAATCCGTAATTTTTTATTCCGTGGGTAAAAGATTTGCCACGTTTTTGTCAAACTGAAGAGTTTAAAGTAATAAAGCCACAATTGAATCAATTACTTGAAATTATTAACGTCTACGCATTCGCACTTATAACAAGAAGACACTTAATTTGTCATAACATCACTCACAATGCAATTAAATGAGAAATCAAATGGAAATAACACGAGGACAAGCTGACGCATCGCACACCCGCGACGAAGCACGGCCGTCCAAACACTAACTCGATAGCGTAAACAAGAATGTAGCGACGAGATTCTAGTTGCCCACTTACGCCAAATTAACGGTTACACAACGACCGCACCGAATTTGTTAACAGTTCCACAGTTCTAAATTCGAACCCGCCTTGACAATAAAATCGCGATTCATCACAGACTATGACAGCGGACGCTGCAGGATCTTGTGTCCGAGGCGATCGAAATGGATTCGGTCGAGAGTTGCGACACAAATGACAGCTGATTAATTAGATGGAAGTGCGGATTAGCGGATTACATCAGCGGATCGCATTTTTTTGTAATTAACACTGCTTAGGCGTTTGACGCACTCTCTAAACTTAAACGTAACAGATAAGGTCTTCCATTTCTTTAAAACCGTTCTTACTTTGGTATTTTTTCCCCTTTTATCGTCAACGAGGTTTTATAAGAAGACAAAATAAAGGTGTCAGTATACACCTCCATTAATTTAGCTCCAAATAACAGTAATGATGGAACTTGGAAAAATCTACGTTTGATGTGAATTTTAAATTATAGGTTAGGATTTAATATAGTATACCACGTTTTAAGATGGTTATACTAGCCAATGCGAATAGTTTAATTACGTTTATTTCCTGATCTCTATGGAATGAGAACATGAAAAAAAAACATGTATAATTCCAGCTATCGTTCTACCAAAACAAAAAGATTTTTTTTAGAAATATTGATGCATGGATTTTTTTTTTAAATCAGGTCTCAAATATATTATTTTTAAATTTTTCGGCTTATATTGATATAAACTAATATTTATTTCAATACCATTTCAAAGATCTTAACATTATCTACCCATTCAGCGAAGAACATGTTTAACTGTTTTACCGGTTTCACGCGTTATGCGGTTTGGTCATATTTAGAAAGAATTATTTCGAGCTGCTCTAACTAAGTGACGTCGGGCTCTGGCTATCTCGTTTTAATCGCAAAAATTGGTCCAAAATGTTTAGGTATGAGGATGCTCTTAATGAAGATAAGACTGCTTTTTACACAGGAATCAAAAAGTCACACTGCGAGATTCACACCAACCTAAATGTAGCAAGTGCCTAATAACAGTGCGAAGTTGGAAATAAATTCTAAATATATGGACCTTAAGGCGGCCCAACCCGACGGGCCTAACTCATTCGCGGGCACGGTACAAAACCGTGCTGTTGCGCCCTGGGACCTTCTCTGTTTCAAAGAAAAAGACAGGCTCCGTGATGAGGAAGATGCAACATGTCCACAAAAAAGACAATGTGCATAGTGAATGATTTGGTAAGATTTACGAAAATTTTAATTTCAAAACGACTTATAGCTAAAAGTAAACCACGACGGCTGTAGTCAAAAATCTAACAAAAACCAAATAGATCATAAATCTTGATTAAATAAGCTATGTCTGATGACTAATCTTTTTACGTTGTTCTTACTTTATCATTGCGTAATCCACCTCCAAAGTTATCGTATAAATCGCGCGAAAATTTCGAACTTTCGGACCTTACAACTTAGAAACCATACACAATTTTACAATGCCAATGGTCATCAGACATCTAGTTCGATCAAATAAAGCTATTTTGAGCAAAATTTTGGATCTCTGACAAGAAATATGGGCGTGATCTTCTTTCCCCTTTTGTATGGGGAGATGAGCGGGTTGGGCCACCTTAAGGCTGTATTAACTAACAACAAAACAAACAAGTTTGTGTTTTGCAAAATGGCTAGTATTTTTCTCTATTTTTGTGAAGATATTGCCTGCCGCGTGACAGTTCGAATACGTGTGACATGTCAGTTTAGAAAGTGCACCAAGCCACGAGTCGCGGTGCACGATAGACAAGAGACACATTGCTCTTGTTTCGTGTCCGTCAGTCGTCGAAGAGGATTTTTCTAAATCTTTATGCAAAGGAATGTCCGGAGTTGTCTGACGACGTGTGTTTTTTGGTGCGTCATAACGTGGAGATGACTATAAGGTGTCGTATTTGCGTCCCGTGTCTCATTAAGTACGAAGTTTTTTTCAAGCGGCTTCGACTAGGAAGATTTAATGAAGTATATTCAGATTACATTTCGATATTGTATTACATATGTTCAAGTGAAACAGCTACTCTACACGGTTTCAAAGCCAAAACCTGCAGTTCCAGGATTAACCGAACGTTGAGTTGATTCGTTAGTTGCCGAAATATTCGTAAATTGCCGACTTTAACAACATTCACTATGAATTGGACACTTGAATTTCAAATATATCGGTTGCATTTCGTAAAAGACGACCGCATTATGAATCGACCCAAAATATTCTCATTTTATTTAACGCGAAAGGTTCAATTACTATCGATTTCGAAGAACAGCCTGCATTACCGAAATCAGGCGGCGTGTTCGCGAAATGCGCGCAGGCATCCCATCGGGCCGACCTGGTACCGAGAATCTGGCGATTGAGGGACGTGAAATTGTGTGACTCACCCGAACTTACCTGGGCGCGGATTCGTTGACCTTACCGATCCGGAGTGACCGTCCAAACGAGACCGGTTCAAGGCTAATTGAATACAGGAAACCCAATTAAACGTGCTATCGACGATGGCAATAATAACTTCAATGATGCTACACCGAATGATTCTAATTAAATATATTGTATGATAATAAGCTGGAAGAGAAGTCTGCAATCACGTTTAGCAAGCAAACTATAGCATGGCACAAGAATTGGCCTTTTCACAAATCTAGTGTTATGGCGATAGTTTCCAACAACATTTGCAATCGTGTTTTTAGGTCAACTTTCAATCTAAGGCTTTAATTATTGAGTATGCTGCCTCTCCAGACATTTAATAGTAGGTACAATACAAAATTAATCACGAATTCCGTATTTCGACACTATCTCCGTCCGTATCTTGAAAAAGTTCAGCGGAGGTCGAGGGATTTTATAGCGTCGAATTTTATATCTCATGGTCAAATTATATACGGCAGTAAAGATTAACGTTTTATGCCCGTTTTACTAGTGGTTCGCCTTCAAGTTACTCTCACACCGCAAACAGAGCCGATTTGATTTAAAGGTTAAACCATATTTAATTACGATTCTCTATAAGCCTCTTTTAAATGAGCTCTTTTCAATACGCTGCGTTCAAATTTATTACTCGTCATTAATTTAAATCTTGAAGATTTTCTTGTGACCAATGGTTTAACAAGATATTCAACATTATACTTTGTTCATGGCCCCAATTTTCCCAGCTATTAAATATTCCCAACAAAACAAAGCCTTGAGATACTTTAGCCCAACAATACAGCAACAGTGTCAATGTTAACACACGACATATTACACATGCATTTCAAGCTATATTTCAGTCTCATAGATTCAGTATCAATACAGATATTCTTATAGATAGAAGGAAACGAAATGACTTGTCATTCCGTTACGCCCACAGTATCAGAAGGTTACGTCAGTCCTGCAACCGCTACCACAAAATCTCATTATAAGGTAAGACGCGTACATGTCGCGTAAGTAGCGGTAATCCGCTCGCCATTCCATCCCCGTGCGAGACCCGATGGCTGATGGAGAGCATTCTTCGCATAATTTACATCGATCGATGTAGATTTCATAATCCCGGAAATATTCCGTATAACACGTACTTAACGTAAGTTGCATGACTAAATACGGTTCAACAGAAGAAGTACTTAGAAGTAGTGTAGTTTATTATATTATGTTTTAAGGCAGTTGAACTGTTCTATCAATCTAGATTGATTATTAATAATTAACCATTCCATGACAGCTAGAGAAAAGTACCGACGGGCAAAAAATCGTGCTATCGTGACGAAAAAAAGACAGAAACATGTGGTTGCAACATGTAAGATTTACAAAAAAATTAAAGACAAAACCAATTATAACTAAAAAATCGCGAACGCTAGGCTAAGATTTTAAGATGTTCTTTTTTATTGTTGAGTAATCCAAAGTTATCGCATAAAGCGCGCAAGAAAATAGAATTTTCGGACCTTATGTACAGTTGAACAAAGAGTTTAGGATACACATCCGGTTGAATGAAAAGATGAACAGTCGAAATACAATTTGGAAACAATTATAGTGTTGAGTATAGATTCAAACATAGTTGAGGATGTCTACTAGCTACTGAGTAAACAGAACCCTAACAAAATTGAATCAGAGGTTGTATATAAACACCATTCATTTTTACGTTTAACCGGAAGTGTATCCTTTAACCTTTGGTTGACTGTACAACTAAGAAACCAAACACAATTTTACAATGTTCATCAAGCATCTTGTTTGATTAAATATAGCATAATTTTGTATCTACGTATCTAATACATTGGCGTTTACGAAATTTACGCAAACACGTCAAACTTTTGACTTGTTACTTACTTATTCTGTGGTTTTACTTCTTCGACCCGTCAATATTAAACTGTCGGACTATTGTTTTGTATTGTATGGAATCACGGAGTCGGCAAAGGCAATGTCAACGTATTTATAGCGATGATTCGTAAGCTCCAATTTAGGTGAAATTTCTGACTAACGGCTCAGATACATTACAAAGAAATAATGTTAAAATATTTTTTTTACTATCTCTGTTATACGTAATGACGTCATCAACATTGCACTACATTGGCGATGCCTGACGACGCACGAGGCTTTCGAACTTTTTCAATGGGCTGCGAAAAATATATCGGTCTGACAGGTTCCAAAGAGCATAAAACGATATGAAGGATCTACAGGATAGGTTGCTTATCATAGGAGGAATGTGAACTGCGTACGGGTGAGTTCCCTGACTTTTGAGCCTTTAACCTTATTTACGCTCCAACATCACACCGAATTGTTGACCCAACTTTCAGAAGTGCTCCGGTAGACCTTCCCACAGAGACACTTCGGTACATGCTCGGTGCTCGGAGCAATGGTATCGTCGCAAAATCGGGGCCACCGAAAGAAAGCGCTCTCACTAGACATATGACAAATATGAGTATTGAGCCGATCGCTCCGGATAACCGAACAATGGCCGAGCCGTGAACTGGAATGTCTTCGCGTGTCAGGAACGCGACTCGTGTCTCGCCGCTCGCTACTGGAATTCTAATTTACGGACATGTCACGCGTGAGCATTCGGTTGGGCAATCTGAAAGGAGTTCAGAATACTGATCTACAGTGTGTACCGTTGAAAGTTGCCTTATATGTGCTGTTTATAAACACCTCGTTTAGATTATGCAAGTTTCAATGTCTTGCTAAAAATCTAAGCAAAACGGTTTCATTAGCATATATTTTTTAAATAATTAAACATACATAGCTACAAGAACGTTTAAAGAGGTAACGTTCTCAAAAGTTCTTGGACGGTTAATACGAGACTGTCCACGTCATTGATCACGAATTTTCGATGTTCACGCGCGGGCCCGATGTGAGGGTATCACTTCTATGGTCATACTAGCCCAACAAACCACATGGTAAGTAGGTGCCATGCCAGGAAGTTCCTTATATTGAACGGATACATTGAGCGAGATGGCAAATAAGAATAGTTATTACTGCCGGTAAGACAACCTAACCCACCTAACCGTACGTGTTTTAATTGGAATCCGAACCATGAATGACGTATTCCTTGTCGCCTCGCATAGGAACAAATTATACTCGAATTATTTAATGTGCCGGAACCCATAAAGCACAAGCTGAAAGTATTAGTCTGTCTTTCCGTCTGTCCATCCACTTACAACTTAAGATCCACTTAACAGATTTTGATTCGGTTTGTATCCACCCATGGCTGGATTTTTCTTCCAGGTTGCTTACTAGCACGCTAAATTACCTGAGGGGTGACCAGTTTAGATAAATCGGGGAAAACCGTTGAAAACTATAGTTTGACTAAAATGCAAATTATAGGAGCATTCTATATTGTATGTGATGTTTCGTTAGGTTGGGGTATATTACTCCTAAGTTTATGACATGTCAGAAGAGACAACATCAGGTGAGTGTCCCGCATAATTAACAGATTGTCGATGGTCACATATTGTCGTCGCATTATTCAGAAGCCGAGATACAATCACTGCTTCCACCTGTATCGTGTTTCTCAACGAAATGTCATCGACTCTGAATAGATTAGCGTCATTATTGCGTGTCGGATCATGCTTCGCCGCCGAACATTTGAGGAATCGATTGGGTATGCAGCGAGATGTCTATGGAAATGGGGTTAACCGTTTGAAAGACACGCCACTTTAATGAGCGTTAATGTGTGGATGACACAAAGGTTCTTGCACAACTTGCAAAGTCTTTCTCATGATACTTTTGAGATTAGCGCGGTCGTTGAACATGTTTGAAAACTTACGACTTTTCATTAAGGTGGCCGATCCCGCTCATCTCCCCATACAAAAGGGGAAAGAAGATCACGCCCATATTTCTTGTCAGAGATCCAAAATTTTGCTCAAAATAGCTTTATTTGATCGAACTAGATGTCTGATGACCATTCGCATTGTAAAATTGTGTTTGGTTTCTAAGTTATAAGGTCCGAAAGTTCGAATTTTTTGCGCGTTTTATACAATAACTTTGGAGGTGGATTACGCTATGATAAAGTAAGAACATCTTAAAAAGATTAGTCATCAGACATAGCTTCTTTAATCAAGATTTATAATCGATATTGTTTTTGTTAGATATATGATTACAGCGGTCGTGGTTTACTTTTAGCTATAAGTCGTTTTGTAATTAAAATTTTCGTAAATCTTATCAAATCATACACTATGCACATTGTCTTTTTTGTGGACATGTTGCATCTTCCTAATCATGGAGCCTGTCTTTTTCTATGAAACAGAGAAGGTCCCAGGGCGCAACAGCAAGGTTTTGTACCGTACCCGCGAATTAGTTAGTCCCGCCACCTTAAGGTCTTTCTCGCTTGCAATAAGGTTTGTCCATCGGTTGGTCACATAATTTAGTCTATTTAGTCAAACTAATCATTTTAAAACATCTAATAGAGTCGTTACCCTATCAATTCCCCATACTACGTGTGATAACTGTTTACATGCTCTCATTTACTAGGTTTTTTTAAATTCTGGATTCTAAAATATATTGTAAAAATCTACGTCTGGACGTTTTCATTGTTTTAATGCCCCTTTTAGATCGGAATATATTGGCTAATAACATTGAAATAAAGTTGATTTCTTTTACCTTCATTTCAAAATATTTTTTACTGATAAATACAGATATATCCAAAATAATTGAGGCATACGGACATAGAAGGAAGCTTTCTCGAGAGGTAAGTAAAAATTTTGATTAAAATCTTACAACTTTTAGGGGTATGGAAACGTTAGGGCCTGGAATACGATTTCGGGAGTTGAATGGCGGTCGCCATGCTAAAAATTGGCCAATGACAAGACTTATTTTGTTCATTGAACTGGATATGGGTAGCTAATACCATAGTTACAGTAGTATTGTGTATAGATAAGTCTTTTTCTGTTCTCCTTTAAAGTATTTTTCAATGTATTTCTTCTAAATTACGAGAATTGCTCAAAAAGCGATAAAATTGTCAATCTCCGACTCAATTCCGACTCAAGCGTCTGTGTAATTAAATGTTGCAAGTTGCCTCTACGGGTCCAAATCTGGCAAAATTGTATCCACGTAAACGCTGGAACGAATGTTATACATGCCAGCAGTGGCACGCAGCGCAGTTCAACGATATTTGCATGTTGAAATTTGAACTTTAAGAAAAATATGTCCGTCCATAAGTGATGTAGATGTATTCCGTCACAATCTTCCACAGCTTATTCGGGTTCTTTTACAGTTCACTCAGCACGATTGTGGAATCAATTGCCTACTATTAGGGAAAGTGCTTCTTTGTCTATTTTAAGGTTTAATTAAAATCTTGGTACTTGACATATTATAACAATTATAATTATCAATTATTTTCTGTTTGTATAGTCTTAAGTTATCTAATGTTTTCTAAGTGTGATTATGGTGCATAGTTTTAAGTAATTTAATGTTTCTTGCTACCTCTTAATATATTTTCTAATATTAATTTATTTATTTATTTACATTTATTTTTATATATTAAGGTTAGCTGTTAGAGATTGCCTTTGGCAATAAGCTCGCCTTTGCATACTATGTAATCGTTGTAAGCAATAAAGAATATTTTCATTTTCATAAAGTGATTTAATAATATTCATGCATTAATGACTATGTCCAATATTCCATAGACTTTGCATTGACCTCACCGCGCAGAAACATGGGCCAAAACGACATTTGTTCAATAAATTGACGATCGAATCACAAATTCGATTGTTATGTAACTGGATGGCTAAAACCAATTCGAAACTGAACGTCAGATATTACATAGCCTAATACACCAATGTGCCACGCCAGGACCTTCCTTATATTGCTCGGCTACATTGAACTGTATGGAAAACACGGACAATTTTTATTGCCGCTTCGGCAATCGATCATTTAATGCGATGGTACCAACCCGAGCGGGATTAAACCAAGTAGGGTTCACCTAGTAAATAAGGAAGGGGACCTGCAGTTTTATGTGGAATCCGAACCACGGCCAGCCTCAACGGTTGAAAATAGTCACCCATCCAGAACCCAACCATGCTCACACGTGCTTACGCAGCTTATCGAATCGCAAGGCGTCGCACCACTGGGCTACCGAGGCTGACAATACACCGACAGAAGTGAACGAAGAAGTGCCGATAGAAGGACATATCGTCCATATATTTATGGCTAATGATAAAATATGACAAATCCGAGTGCAGTGGCTATGACAAAGCCACTC
Source organism: Incurvaria masculella (assembly GCA_946894095.1). Lineage (NCBI taxonomy): Eukaryota > Metazoa > Arthropoda > Insecta > Lepidoptera > Incurvariidae > Incurvaria > Incurvaria masculella. The sequence goes on from OX335641.1 coordinate 1,396,369, forward strand.
TTCAGCTGATTGTTATAGTTACTATAGTTAATTATTTAAGCTATGATTGAGTTATATTTTTTGACAATGCTAAAAAAAAAATTTGTTTTTTTAATTTTACTGAAATGTGAAATGTTATGTGTTTTTGTGTATTGACCGGAATTTTATATATTTTGATATTTTACTCCAATGAATTTAGTCAACTTGTATTGTTTTATTATGAATTTAATCTAGATCCTGAATTGTTTATTTTGATAATTTATTCAACACTTTTGAATTCTATCGATTTTATATTATTTTTATCTTGATTTTATTATGTACCTTTTTTGACGTGTCTAAGTGTATGATTGTATACCAAAAGGACCTAATGAAATGAAATGAAATGAAATGAAAAAGTGTGCTGCCTGTGGATGATGAATAAACAATAAACAACAATTATCGTATGGGAAACCGGGCGGTGCGGCACACAGTCCAAATCAGTGCTCGTATATTTTTTTATCTATTAGTATAACAACTGATCATTAAAAAAAATTTGGATAGCATAGTAGTATTATTATATTAGAAGATGACTTACCAAAATGCAAAATAAATACATTGAATGAACAATAAACACATTTTCCTATTATGAACATTTCTTATTTATTTATTTACATATGTTTATTGCACTCAAAATTCGGGCAAAAGGTACAACTTAATGCCAGTGGCATTCTCTACCAGTCTACCTTTGGGTATCGTGAGTAGTAGGGCGAGTAGCAGTTATAGAGACAAATGAATTTACTACAACAAATATTATACACAATATACCAACTACTTATATACATTTAAATATAAATATACATTAATATAAATATATAAACACTATATATAATATAGAAATAGAAAATAAAGTATGATACTTAACACTATCACAAATATTGAGAAAAAAAACAAACCAATGTATTGCCAATAGGTTCTTAATTTAAAAGATATTTATTGACTATAATCATGTTAATATAAACCATACAATCAGGGCATTCAAAATAACCAAAATCCAAGCCCGCTATATCATCAAGTACGTATGCATACATACGAACGCACACGGCATTCCCTTGCCCATACCAGTTTACAATCCGGACGAAAGGCCTTATGCCAAGGCCGTGTGTTTTTTTACCTCATTTTTAGGGCAACAACACTGGATACTCATAAAGGAAAGACCTTTCGAACGCCCACCCAATGGAAGAACGGCTCAAGTGCCGGTCGTAAATTTAATTTAATTTAAATTTTATGTCATTGCGGCTTTAGTATTCTTTCTTTATGGCCGCTATAAATTTTGAGGAATTCTTAAAGGCCGCTCCAACGCCATATGGTGGGTTTGTTTTTTGCGAAATGTTCGTATCTTTTATTCCCTTTTTTTTCCCGGCACGGCAGTATTGCCGCTGGTAATGCGGTTTCTGAGGCACCATTGAAGAATTTTATACATATTGGAATAGCATATGAAATACCTTTTTGGAATTGAATCATCTGGTGACATTGACCCTATAACGACCGTATCCGATTAGCGATCGTATTGTATTTAAGCACTTTTCTGACTTTGGTTTTTGGAAAGAACAAAAAAAACCTAGCCTGGTTTTCACCAAGTGCTGATTTATTTTAATCGACACTTAAAGAGCCTTTGATACTGAACTGCCTATTATCTTGTACTGGTATTGATTGCAAGCTGCTAAAAAAGGCCCCTCAATATAGCTAATCAGCAGTAGGTGAAAAAGGCCCTAAATAATAATAAAAGTTGGTCCTTGCCATTAAAAATCATGCTTTAAGAGGGCCTTCCCGCTGAACTCCTCATATAAACGTGGAAAGATCATGCGCATATTACTTACCATAGATCCACTTTCAAAACAGCTTTATTTGATCGAACAAGATGGTTGATATTGGCATTGTAAAATTGTGTTTGATTTCTAAGTTAGAAGGTCCGAATGTTTGAATTATTCGAGCGTTTTAAACAATAACGTTGGAGTACTCAACGATAAAACAAAAAAGATAAAAAGAGGATTTTTTTAAATTATTTTATCTATTTGTTGTCATAGCGGCAAAATAACGCACACTCAGTATAATTTCAGCTGCCTAACTATTACGGTTCATGAGATACAGCCCTGTGACTGAGGGACGGACGGACAGCGGAGGCTTAGTAATAGGGTTCCGTTGGCATCCTTTGGGTACGGATCCTTAAAAAGAGCCAATGCATTATTGTATAGGGCTCAATTATGAAGATATTATAGAGCCATAAACGAAATCCTGCCAATACTTCATTCGCATAAAATGAACGTATCAATGTTATGAAATACTTATTGAGAACACTACAAAGATGCCTTGCCATAACTGGAGAACCTGATATAAAACTGCATGCCATATATCGCCACCACATGTCCGTCATACCGACGAAATATTATAGTCCTTTTACGACTGAAGCCCGCCGCTGCTTTTACGCGATAAATACAGAGCTATTGAACGAATAGAGCGGACAGGTTGTATTTAACAGTAGTAATTTCACTATCACCGGTTAAATAATCTCTATTTCGTCGTACATTTCATGCAAAAATTTGTAAATTGACGTTTTAATATGTAACTTTTTTTTTATTTTTTTTTTCAGGAGCGACTTATTTAATAACAAAACTTAGAAATAAAAAAAAACTGAAACTATCACCAATAATGGACAAACACAACATGGTAATTAAAATTTCCTTTAGTCTAACGGTAGGGCACTAACTTAATTCTAACAAGAATAATAAAAAATAAAAAAATCATGGAACATAAACACGCTAAAACAAAAATTAGTAAACCAATTAACACGTGTTTAAAAGTGAGTGAACATTATTATGGATACAAACCCGCCATGTGCGTGTCGGACTCGCACACGAAGGGTTCCGTACCATCCAAAAAATGTTACCTATTTGTTGTTATAGCGGCAACATAAATACACACTCTGTGAACAATTTCAGCTGTCTACCTATTACGGTTCATGAGATACAGCCCTGTGAAAGACGGACGGACGGACGGACAGCGGAGGCTTAGTAATAGGGTTCCGTTTTCACCCTTTGGGTACCGAACCCTAAAAATAACAAAGGAGAAGAAATAATTAAATACAGGTTTTTAATTTATTTTTAAATGATTCTAGTGATGGGGCCGATATATCAATATTGTGATCATGAACGAATGCATTATAATTTGAAGAGATTCTCTAAAGTGGTGAATATTTACCTAAATTAGTGTTATGTTTTTTTAGTTTTAGAGGGATATAGTAGTTGCTAGGACGTGAATTTGGTCTCGGTATGTTAAAATTTATCTGGCTCAAAAGGAAAAAGGACTTGACATTGACGGCTATTTCCGATTTTCCGAATTAGGAATTACAAAGGGTCTGTAGATGTCGCATCAAGTTTTGAGATTTTTTATATATCAGTCGTCCCACGTACCGTGGTAAAATGTGCAACCAAAAAGAGCTTGATTTTGGCCCAAGTTCGTCAACAGTGAAATTAAATAAAACATTAAATAACCCAACATTTACATAGCCAACCAACACTTAGGGCCGAGTGCAGGTAAGAATATAAAATCAAAATAAACGTTAACGTATGATTAAACACGTTTTGATGGACAGCATGAAAGGGAGCTAGATCAACACCACGCGGTTCACTAAAAGTGACGTGTTTGAACATTGATTAGCTCAGACGTCTCTTCCTGCAATCGGGCTAAATATGCACCTTAACCCATGCGATATAACCCACGATTTTCTGTAACAAATATATGAACCCAAGGATTAACGGTGACATTAAATACTATCCTGTCTGTGAGATTGTTCTCCAGCAGATACCATAAGGAGAACACCTTTGGAGTGGCACATGGCAGCAGTTTAATCTTGTGGATGTTGCGAAATGTTTAATTGCATTTTTCGTAAAAATATCGCATTCATCTAACTAGCAAATAATGTAGGTATTTAAGCGAAAGAGAAAAAACCGGCCAAGTGCGAGTCGGACTCGCACATGAAGGGTTCCGTACCATCATACAAGATTTAACACAAAAAAATCAGGTTTTTTGTAGGGGGGGTTAGGTTAGGTTAGGTTAGGGCCCTTTAATTTTTATATTTATTTTTATTTTACCTATTTGTTGTTATAGCGGCAAAATAAATACACACTCTGTGAAAATTTCAGCTGCCTACCTATTACGGTTCACGAGATACAGCCCTGTGACAAACGGACGGACGGACGGACAGCGGAGGCTTAGTAATAGGGTTCCTTCCGGAACCCTAAAAACGGTAAACTAAAGTTACAAATAAGATCCTGGAGTAAGATGTGATTTAGTAATACGAGACACATACCGCCAACGCAATTCCCTTATTGCTCGCTTCACCGGCAAGACTGGTGGACAGACAAGATCACCGCCTTGCTCTAAGGCACCGACAGATTTCTCGCGTAGATTAATGTCAGTCGACATTACCATTACCAGCCTTTTGAAGACGACACTGCGTTTATTACGGGGTCCTGACTCATACAAAGTTTCTTGTACACGAACAGAAAATATATTCCAAATCCTTGCAAATTACCTGCTTACCCTAAAGTCAAGTAATATATTTTATTTCTTGACAATAATGAAATTTCTTATGCAATTTCCTTTATTTAATTTCTTTGCATAATATTTGACTACTTGATCCTTTTTTAGGGTTCCGTACCCAAAGGGTGAAAACGGAACCCTATTACTAAGCCTCCGCTGTCCGTCCGTCCGTCCGTCCGTCCGTCCGTCCGTCCGTCCGTCCGTCCGTCCGTCCGTCTGTCACAGGGCTGTATCTCAGTAACCGTAACAGGTAGACAGCTGAAATTTTCACAGAGTGTGTATTTATTTTGCCGCTATAACAAAAAATAGGTAAGATTAAAAAATAATTAAAATTAAAGGGGGCTCCCATACAAAAAACGTGATTTTTTGTTTTATTTTTTACGATGGTACGGAACCCTTCGTGTGCGAGTCCGACTCGCACTTGGCCGGTTTATTTTTTAGATATTGAATTTATGTATTGACCTAAATTATTTATGATTGATTTTAAAATATGGTATTGTAGAAAATTTGTTCATTGTGTAATGTTGTATTCTAGATTTAAGCATACATTTTGTACATATGAGGTCCCAGTTTTGCTAGGACCATTATAAAAAAAAAAAATTGACGTTGTCTAAGTGTAACAAGGTGTACCTAAGGACGAATAAAGAATTGAATTGAATTGAATTGGTGGGAAGGGATGGGTGAGTTTATGAATTTGAGGGTGCGTGTATGTATGTCCAAATAATAAATTTAATGCACTTAAAATCCAGTATGCCACATACCATTTTAAGGCCAAAAAACTTAAACGTACAGACGTTGAGTTCATATGAATTAGTGATAACCAAAATTCAGTAAATATCTCCAATACTATTAACGATAACACGACCCTATGGTATAAAAAGGGAGAAAGGTAATCTGGATTCAAAAACGAGCTAATATTTTGTAAAACCAGATACGTTTATGTGATAAAAAGAGTGTTCATTTAAAAGAGCAGTTCATTTTTGCAATCAGAGGGCAGCGGTCAACCAACGGTGGGCGGAGCCTATTTAAAATTTAAGTACGAGGTTATAATGTCTCGCGATTCATGTGGGAAGAAGAAAGGCAATGTAGACTAGGAGGCCGCGACAAAAGTGGTAACGATAACGTAAATGGCTGAAACTGGGCTCACGGGATAAAGACCAACTCTCTGAAGCTAAATGTGTTAGTCTGCCTGTTTCAAGTGGTTGCGTTACGTAGATAAGCAGCCTGAAAAACTTGTTATGGTGACAACAGGTAAATGGATGCAAATAACGAATCATGAAAGTATCAGTACATACTTGCTTAGCAATACAAAAACTAAACAAATATTCGGTTGCATTTCGTAGTTATAGGCGATTACAGATATAACTTAAGGTATATTTAAGTATTTAATAATAAAACCGACTGGTTATTGTTGTCTAATTAATAGGTATCAATGTTTCCAGACAATCAGTATATTCATCAGCAGGTACATACCAGCATCTATTTTATATAGACAATCTAGATAATGGTTGCGGCAGACCGACATATTTAGCATCAGAGGGTTGGTCTAGCGGTCTTTCTCTTTGTCCGATATGATTGAGAACCACTTACCATTTAATCCGTTTGGTATCTATATATTTAACTTGAATGTTTCCATTAATTATACGCTGTATATCAACGTGCATGTTTCCAACCTCGGTATGATAAAGGTTAACCAACGCTGGTCGAGTTCTCGATGAGTGACCGTCTTCGATCGTTGGTTCGGCTGCCACCTAAAACTTATACGCACTATGTGGTAGGGTTGATCCCAATGGTAGCATCGCATTAAATGAGCGATGGTCGAAACGGTAATGTGAAAGTCTGCGTTTTATGCTCAATTACCCGAGTTGTGAGCAGCAGGGTCAATAAAATATAAGAAATCGGCGGGATTTACCCAATGCATTCCTTCTAGCCGACATATTTCTGCTGATTGGAGACACATGTTTCCTTCAGAGTGTAATTTCGATCGCGACATCGGCTTCGGAATTACAGACTTTGGAACGAGAAGATAGAAAGTTTAGGTGTAACTTGAGACGAGAAAATGTTGCAAGCGGCGGACTAAGAAAGATTACAATATGACGTTAGGAGATGACGCTCCAAGATAACGCTAGATGCAGTGGCAGTTAACAAGCTCGTTACTGGCCGGACATTTATGTTCAACTTTACACCCACTTGTACTTACTGGGCTTACACCGGAGGCGATACAATCCTACACTTTCAAGAGTAACCTGGCTATGACATACTTCGCTGGCAGTTTGATTAAACGAACCCAGTATACGATAAGATTATTTCTATTGCTTGCATGATTGCGATGGTCCTTGAATCCTAGATCAATCTGTTACGGGTTATTACTAGCATTTGACATATATACATACATTTCACGTACCTTTACATATCATTGATTATTAGCAATTATATTATCTAAGAGACAAATGCGAATCTCGAAATAACTTTTTTATTATAATGTTTATGCAACCTGAGATGGATGGGTAATACCACACAACTACCGTTATGATATTAGCCCAATACACCACATTCCCGAAGGAATTAGGTGCCATGCCAGGACCTTCCCTTTATGAGCACGGCTACATTGAACTGGATGGAAAACAATGCGATGGTACCAACCCGGGCGGGCTTAAACCCTACCACCTAGTAGGGGAAGGGGACCAACAGTTTTACATGGATTCCGAACCATGGAGCCACTCTCATTCGTGACGAAATGCACTTATCGAACTCAGAAAAAGAAAGAAAGTGGTGCATGTGCAGACCTATGGTACAATATGCCAGTCCCCGCGCCACTAGGCTCCGAGCCGCTCAAGTTGCCTACATATGTTTTGTATTTGTATTGATTTTGAAAAAAACCACAGCTTTACACGCGGCGGGAGGAGTTTTTCTCCTAGTTCACAAACCCCTTCCTCCGCCGCCGGGTGGAACAACTTTAAATATTTTCGAATCTCAATACATCTATCGACCACAGTAAACTAAAAATTGACAAATGTTTCCTGTCGAGGATTGATGTTGCCAGACGCACAACAGTTCTATCGTCAGGTTCAAGTAAGCTTATGATATGTCATTATTTCCTGTCGAAGAACGATGGTGCCAGACGTAGAGCGATTGAGTCGCCAGCTCCAAATACATAATATCTATCGACAGTGGTAAGCTTAAAACCGGCCAAGTGCGAGTCGGGCTCGCACACGAAGGGTTCCGTACCATCCAACAAGATTTAACACAAAAATCAGGTTTTTTGTATAGGGACCCCGTTTAATTCTTATTATTTTGAAATGTTATCTAGTTGTTGTTATAACGGCAAAATAAATACACACTTGTTAAAAATTTCAGCTGCCTATCTATTACGGTTCATGAGATAGAGCCCTGCGACAGACGGGCGGACGGACTTAGTAATAGGGTTCCGTTGGCACCCTTTGGGTACGGAACCCTAAAAAGTGTTATGATATTTAATTGTTTCGTGTGGAAGGATAATATTGCCAGGCGCAAAACTGTTCTATCGCCAGCTCCAAGTACATTATACTCCACACACATACCTACTCACTGCCCAAAACGCGTGAGTGTGGTTAGGCCAGACCATGTGTAGCAAGGCGCCCGTCGGCGTCGGTTACAAATATTGACTACGATTGCCATTTAACCGTAAATGCCTTCACTTTGGCGAGTGTTTTCGAGGCCTCTTCATCTCCGAATAGAACCATATGAGAGCAGAACCACTTAATAAACAAATTGCTTATGCAAATGCATATTAGAATGTTTTTTTCTTTGAAGCAACACCAATTTACCAGCAATCATCGTTCTAATGATCGCGAATTGATTCAGAAGCGAGGACGTTGACGCCACGTTTTGTCGATGCGAACGAAGCCAAATACGCGGTTAGTTAACAGAGCATATCCATAGATTACATCATTCCATTGTTGTTCTGTGGCCAATGGTTTTGTGATGCTCTCATGGTGGCTATGTGCATTGCTATTGGGAACATTTCCACAAAGGCGTCGCTCCAAATTGGTGATTAATTTTTTGTCTGCTTTTCGGGGTTTCGGAACGGTATGATATGATCATATCGGCCATTGAAATTGTAAGCCGTGTATGCATATGGTAAATATAAAATAATACTAATAATAATAATATAAAATAATAAAACTCTCTAGGTTTAATTTTCGACTCGCATTTAGCCACACTGTAAACACAAGTAGAGTAAGTACCTACCAATATAAAGTATACCTTATTCGTAAAAAGTCCACTTAAGGTGGGCCATCCCGCTCAACTCCCCATACAAACGGGGAAAGAAGATCACGCCCATATTTATTGTCAGAGATCCAAATTTTTGCTCAAAAGAGCTTTATTTGATCTAACTAGATGTCTGATGACCGTTGGCAATGTAAAATTGTGTTTGGTTTCCAAATTATAAGGTCCGAAAGTTCGAATTTTTCGCGCGTTTTATACAATAACTTTGGAGGTGGATTACGCAATGATAAAGTAAGAACATCTTAAAAAGATTCGTCATCAGACGTAGCTTATTTAAACAAAATTTATAATCTATTTATTTTTTTTCGATTTTTGACTACAGCGGTCGTGCTTTACTTTTAGCTATAAGTCGTTTTGAAATCAAAATTTTCGTAAATGTTACCGAATCATACACTATGCACATTGTCTTTTTTGGGGACATGTTGCATCTTCCTCATCACGGAGCCTATCTTTTTCTTTGAAACAGAGAAGGTCCCAGAGCGCAACAGCACGGTTTTGTACCGTGGCCGCGAATGAGTTAGTCCCGCCGGGTTGGGCCACCTTAAATTACAGAAAAGAAGAAAGCACAAACGAGACAAGAAATGCTAGAAATCATATAGAAAATACAATAACACCTGTTACACGAAGGGTTTCCGTTTCAGGTTGGGCAAATATTATTTTTTAGCCTGTCCGGCTGTTCTCTGCAGGTCGCATTTCTCAACCGATTCTCGTGAAATTTTGTGAGCAGATTCGACAATTATATAGGTTTTTTTGTCGATCAAGTTTTAAGAAATTTTCAAAATGACGGAGCCATCTCTAAAAACACTACAAAACTTTTATTTTGTGGCAAGACCTAAAAAGGTATACAGTGAGAAAAATACAAGAGAAATAATAGGATTTCGTTTTAAGGTGCGCGATGTGAGTGACAGCGATATTATAATATCAGTGATTCGAAAAAATCTCTAAGGACTTTGATCAAATCCCAGCGGAATAACAAAATAGCTTCCTTAATTAAACTATTTGTTCTAATCTTTAAACTGGTTTAGTGATTGTGTTATGGTTTTTGCAGCTCCTGGGGAAGTCTGAAATCCCATGGGCGGTGTCGGACACCTCTTTGAGGGCCTGACATACGTCATATTTCGGGATTCAAATAAAAAAAACTTACAGACATAAATTGTTAAATAAGGATTTGCTGTGATCGTACAGTATGACGTTCCATGATACCCTCCCGAGATATTTCCTCGATAATGGCCACCATCCCTCGAGTTGCCACCAGACGCCGCGCCGCGGCGTCGGCGCGACGAAACAATGGCCGCCCGCGAGCGGTTAGCGTAATTCGCACGTGTAGCGCTCGGCTGCCAAAGAACACATTACCCCATGCGGAATGGCTCCGCTGCGCTGGCCGCGCCTCGCGCCTCCCAGAAATGTTGACATTTCACGTTGCAGTCACAGTGCGCGGCCGCCGGCCGGTGGCGAATCAATTCGATGGTCCTAATACTTCGTGTCCAACACACATATTTTCACGTTGCAGTCTCAGTGCGCGGCCGGTGGCGTGTCACTTCGATGGTCCTAATACTTCGTGTCCACCACACATAAAATCTGTCGCACACATTTCGTGTCTTTCTCACTCTGATTTTGTTCTGACATTGTCGCAAGCGCCGTGTCAGAAGCGAGCTAGGCAAGAACATGATTGCGTGGGTGTGGGGCCGTATTTGACCGCGGCGGCGCGGCATGCGACTTTAGAGGTCTACTGAGTCATTCTTCTTCGGTTCACTGGCCAGTCAGCTCACCACGTCGAGGTAAGGTGGGCCTTCCCGCTCAACTCTACATACAAACGCGAAAAGAAGATCATGCCCAAATGTCTTGTTGCAGATTCGATAGTACTAGATGCTGCTTGATGACCATTGACATTACGAAATTGTGTTTGGTTTCTAAGTAAGAAGGTCCGAAAGTTAATTTTCACTATTTGTCGTTATAGTGGCAATAGAAATATACACTCCCTGACTGTCTACCTAGTGAGATACAGCCCGCTGACAGAAGGATGGAAGGACGGACGGACAGCGGAGGCTTAGTAATAGGGTCCCGTTAATGTGCCAACGAACGCACCTACTATGAGACTTTCTGTCTCGAATTTTATAAAACTACCAACCAACATACCATACCACACGCAAACATAGTCGCAGACGTATTCGAGGGTTTGTGGGGTGAAGGCATTTCTGGAGTACATTCGCGCGCGGTGGTGATGTTATGATTGTATGCACAATTCGTCCATGCAGCGTGGTGGCGAGTAAACACTACACGACGCATATCTTTCTCTTCTCCTCTGTGAACTTAACCATTTTTAAATTAATCTGTATGCCTAAAATAGCGAGCCACTGGCTTCCAAGTTGCAACTGACAGTTGAAAGAATTAGAACTATTATACGCTGCGGCGAGATAATGATCTCTCTTATGAAATTAGCGCCACCGTCTCGTCATAAACCTTACGAAATTACACCTCTGAAGATTTATGTGGTAACTACAAGTGGGTCGGCTTGCTTCCGGTGTTTTTGCTGCGTGGGCCACACTCTGATGCTTATTTTACGCGTAGTGTTTTAACCTGAAGTCTGGAGAATGCTTGAGGAGTATTTTTTTTTATTTATTTATTCATGTAGTATAAAAAATGCATGCCAACGTTATAAAACTTAGGTAGTATGAAGACAACGCCAATTTCTGACAATGAAAATGCCAATTGCGGACAATGACAATGCCAATTGCTAACGACAATTTTAGGGCGATTCCTAGTTTCACTTGCACCAGGCAGGGTTTGCATATTTCACCAAAAAGGTTCATGTTCATTAAAAAGGTAGTTAAAACCGAAAGGGAGAGATCCTCTACATATTTTGTTAAACATATTTTTATAGATTTTTGTCAAGGTCAACAAAATGTATGGAGAGGATAATACTTTCCAGTCTTTAAAACAAAAATGATAAAACAAATGTGTTGAGTTTTGTGTACAGAATCACCCTCTTTCGATTGTGACTACCTGTTTCTGTCCACGGTGTGTATGTCGTAAGGATATGATAAAATCAGGGAATCCCGGCAGATGCTGATGACAACTCGATTTTATCATTTTACTAAAACCGGTAAAGCTTTGATTAAATCGCTTAACTGGTTCAGTAAAATTATAAAAAACGTTATGTCAGTGCTTGTAGAGCTCGGTGACCAAACTAAACCTAGCTATTGTTAATAATCTAACCTAAGCTCACTAACAAAGGCCATTTTCAAATAAGCTTACCTAACCTAAGCCGACATAACCTTACATAACATAAAATAACCTAAACTTTTTTAATCTAAAAAAAATGTTTTTTTATATCCATTAGTTTAAATCCAATATTTTCAAATGCTTTAACCATTAATAAAAAACCATGGAATTTAATGGCATCCAAAATAGGCAAATATATTAATATATCATATATTTCCTGCCCTATCGCATAAAACTAATAAAATTAATAATGACTGATATAAACCTTTCATCAAGAATAAATACTTTCAAATCATGTCTCTCAATTTAAAATATTAAAAAAAGATCGAGGAACTGCAAAAAAACCTAACCTAACATAACCTTACCCAAACTAACGTAGCCCATATAATCTAAATTAAACTAACCAGGAATGAAGAAAAATAGAGACCCATCGAGATCCTAGTCTTTCAAGTGGAAATCACCTTAGGAATTATTTATTTTTCCAGTGGAACGATGCGAAATAACGTGACTGTACGCGCTGGACAGTGAAACTGTTACTACAGAAATTGTATTCCCATAGAAATTCTTGTTATCTTAACGTAGTTCTTCATGCCATCTGCATGCATATTTCCTAGCGATTCTGTAGCATTAGAAGCCTGCCCCGGCGACCTACCCCTGATTTCACCACCTTCAGCTACCTGAAATGCGATAGTAAACTTTCGGTTATATTGCATATTTACATGGTGTAACCGAAAGATAACTTTGGGATTTTTGTAGCTGGAATGTGGTGATAACGGGCGCTACGTGTGTACTTGATTTGCCTCATTTGGCGCCGATGCAGCACCTTCTAATTTAAACTCTCTCTGGGTTAAACACAGATAAAATTATCATTGAAGTCTACCTATCATGTGAACCTACCAAAGAAGGGCTTCGTTCAACACTAATGGCACAAAACCCAATCTTACATCTCCGAGCCGAAATAGAAACGTTCACAATTAGCTTTCCATTTAACAAGAAACTTGCCTACAACAGAGGAGTAGGCCTTTCATAAAAATAAAAAACGCAGCGCCGAACAGCTCCACGGTAGCAAATACCCAATTACCAGAAGCTCACGGATCAACTACATCGCATTCAGTCACCATTTTTACTACGCGCCGTGTAATCGCGAAGCATTGTGGGATATCATTTTTATTCTAACCCACAAAGAGGCGATCGCAAGAACTCCGAGACAAAAGAGCGGCATAGTTATATGATCAAATAAGGAAGCAGATGACCGCTAGAACTGTTACGCACACGTCGCGGCCATTTTAAAAATAAATGGAGCTTGTCTATGGCATCTAGCTTGCTTCTCATGTTTTTTTTGTGCGACCTGACATGGATGGCTGACACCACACAACTAACGTTATGATATTAGCCCAATACACCACATTCCCGAAAGAATTTGGTGCCATGCCAGGACCTTCCCTTTATGAGCACGGCTACATTGAACTGGATGGAAAACACTGACAATTTACATTGCCGCTTCGACCATCTTTTCATCCAACTACCACCTAGTAGGGGAAGGGGACCTACAGTTTTACATGGATTCCGAACCATGGAGCTGCTCGCACGCAGGAATGAGAAAGACAGTGGTGCATGTCGGTATTGAACCCAGGCCTCTGGTCCCCGCGCCACTAGGCTACGAGCCGCTCCAAAATACGTTCATGTTTCGGTCGTACCTATTTGGGTGGTTGTTCTGTTTCCATGAATGGTGATTTTTGTATTTTACAACCAAACTTATCTTTGCAGGAAATCCATGCCCCGTCAGGTTAGAGATTATTAGCAGATTGTCAGCCTCAGTGGCCCAGTGGCGCGACACTTCGGCGATCGTTCTCCGAAGATAAGCAACGCTGGGTCCGGTCTGGTCTTGGATGGGTGACCATTCAACCGTTGAGAGAGGCTGGCCGTGGGTCGGATTCCACGTTAAGCTGTAGGTCCCCTTCCTTACTTACTAGGTGATAGGGTTTATCCCGCCCGGGTTGGTACCACCGCATTGGATGAACGATGGTCGAAGCGGCAATGAAAATTGTCCGTGTTTTCCATCCAGTTCAATGTAGCCGTGCAATATAAGGAAGGTCCTGGCATGGCACCTAGTTCCTATATTATAGTTGGGCTAATACCATGACAGAACTTGTGGTATTAGCCATCCATGTCCAGTCACATAAAAAAAAAATTAGAAAACAAAACACTTTTACTCAGTCTTCTTTCTTGCCAGTCAGTCAGTATTTTTTCAGCACTTCTTTGAAGGGCGGCGTCGTCGCCAGGACCCTTTCTCTACTTTGTAACTTTCTCGGGGGCTTCGAAATATCATGTCTAAAGAACCCAAAATGTACTTTGGGGGAATTACTTAACTCGGCAGGCATTACTGTATTCGACTGTTTACCACCGACCCTACCGACAAATGATCTACAGGATCGAATCGTTCTTATTGGTGGAAAGTTGACGCTGTTTCGAGTTCAGCATGGTAGAATGGGATAGCGTTATGCAGCTCCGAAGAGCGATCTCCGTGGAAAAGACCATAGAACCATAGAGACCCTAATCCCTTCGGAGTTAGAAGGTTCCCAAATGATGGTCGAAGTGGCAAAGATTTCCGTCCAGTTCAATGATGCCGTGCTCAAATAAATGGAAGGTTCTGGCATGGCACCTGTTTCCTTCAGGAATCCGGTGTGAAGGGCTTATATCATAACAGTAGTTGTGATATTAGCCATTCGCGGTCAGAACAAAAAAACCGCGCTTAGTTAAAAACCAGCTTACACAAGAAAAATAAATAAAAAATAAAAAACTTTGCATCGTGTGAATCCGTGCTCCAAGGTCAGTGAAGGCGGCAAAGGTTAAAATATGCGGGCGTAAACTACATAGACGTTCGAGGTCTTTAATTGAAACGAAAGATACATGGGCGAGATATACTCGGTAAACACGGGAATTGCGAAACCGAGAGAATGTATTGTCAATTTGTATGGCAAGCTACAGACGTGTCTAGCGACCTTTGTGTGTTCGACGGACGCAGGCCAGAGCCGCACAAGAGTTTTCAACTGTGCCCGTATCAACGGTTAAGTGTGAACGAGCGGACAAAGCGATTCTTAAGGTGCGTCTACGCTAGACGAACCGAGCACGAGCGGAGCACGAGCGGAGCCATTCAGGTTTCGTCGTTCACGGTGTCAAGTGTGGACGTACAACGAACCTACAACGATCACTGTCCTCGAACGCAGTTTTCCGCAGTGTGCTCGCGGCTCTTGGCGAATATGGACGATATTAATAATATTGCAGCAGCCGCTGCTGTTGCAGCGATTATTATAGCGGTGGTCAGCAAAAATAGAAAAAGGCGAAGACGATGGGGATCTACAAATATATATAAAATGAGATCCAATCAACAAAATTTAGATTTGTTAACTATTTTGAGAGGTCAAGAAGCAACTGGCCAATTTAAGAACTTTCTTCGAATGACATCGACAAACTTTGAGAATCTACTACGCTCAATTGGACCGCACATTGCGAAAAAAAATACCAAATTTCAAGAGGCTATATCCATTCAACAGAGGTTGGCGGTAACGTTGCGTTTTCTGGCAAGTGGCGATTCATTCACCAGTCTCCAATATACTTTTAAAATGTCCAAACAAGTAATAAGCAACATTATTCCGGAAGTCTGTACAGCACTATGCATTGAATTAAAAAACTACGTAAAGGTAAGTAATGTTTTACTTTAATAGAAACAATATGGTTAAAAAAGTGAATTTATATAAACTCAGAAAAACCTTCCATGGTATCTGATATAGTGGATTGTGTATCGACGGAGGATGGCTGCTGATAAGAGGAGTCAATCTGATTTAGATTGGTAAACTGACGAGAGGTTGACGGTGATGCTGAATATTCATTGGACGAATAACCTGTTTGGTAACCAGTGCGATAAGTTGTTTGTCTTGCTTGAGAATGTGAAAATTCATAATGGCCCATGTCAGCTTTCATAATAATGTCAAAGATTGCATGCTGCATTGCTGTCTTTGTTTGAGCACTATAAGTGTCCATTTTTGAAGCCAAAAAATCCGTAAACGCTTTTGTGTTCTTATCAACGCAATTAACTTCTGTTGGTGCTCCAAGTTTCTTTTGTACATTGTTTAATACATCTACAGCGCTTTTAAACAATTCGTTTCCCGGTTGATTGAATCTGCGGGGTTTTTTAGATGGAATAGTCGGTTCTGTGTGTGTGTGTTCCTCTTCCGGATTATTACTCTGTTCCTCTGCCGGATTATTATTCAATTCCTCTCCCAGAGTATTACTCGATTCCTGTAAAAATAATAATAACAATTATTTATTTTTCAGCTACCTAAGACTTCTGATGATTGGCTAAAAATCAGCAAACACTTTCAAGATACATGGAATCTGCCACACTGTGTTGGAGCTATTGATGGCAAGCACATAGTCTTGCAAGCACCAATTCATAGTGGAACTGAATTTTACAATTATAAATCATTCTTCAGTATTGTTCTTTTTGCATTGGTTGACGGTAATTGCAATTTCCTATTCGTTGACGTGGGGTGCCAAGGTAGAATATCAGATGGTGGCATTTTTAAAAGTTCCCAATTATGGACAATGATTCGAAATGCTTCTTTGAATTTACCACCATCGGAAACATTACCTAACCGGCAAATAAATATACCATATTTCTTTGTTGGTGATAGTGCTTTTGCCCTACATGAAAATGTGATGGTACCCTACCGTGGAAACCATGACATGGGTTCTAAAGAGAGAATTTTTAATTATAGATTAAGCAGGGCTCGGCGAAACGTTGAAAATGCTTTTGGCATAATATCTGCAGTGTTTCGAGTATTAAGGAAACCAATGCTTCTAGAACCTAAAAAAGCTGAGTTAATTGTATTGTCCACTGTTTATCTACACAATTACTTACGTTCTAACAGTACTGATTATATCGTTCAAACATTGAATAATACAGAAGAAACTACACCTTTTACTTCTTTTTTGCCTCTCAGGCAAATTCCAATACGATCAGCATCTCATGTCAAAAAAATTAGAGATGAAATAGCAGATTACTGTATTAAAGAAGGCAAAGTTGAATGGCAGCAAGAATATGCTTAGATATGTGTTATAATAACTTTTACGCCACCCTTGGCCGTTAAGTAGGAATTACAATATTAAAAATATTATATATAATTCTAAAAACTTACCGTATTGAATCTTTTACGAGGGTTATCACGGTCATCCAAAAATTTGAGTTTATTATATGCGAACCACCTACTCACATACACTTGCGATGCACCTGTAATAATAGATAGTCAATTGTATACTAATTATAACACAAAGTTCAAATAAAATAGAAATGATTATAACATAAAGTACAAATATAACAATAGAAATGACTTTTTATTACCTTTGCCCGTGCCCTTAGATTTATCCTCCTTTTTTTTCTCTCTGCGATATGAAGCCAATAAACTAATCATTTTATTTTTGCACAATTCTACATCCTTACCCAATTCTTGGGATATACGAGACCATGCATCACTCTTCTTATTTTTTTTATAGTAATCCTCATGTTTTGGGTCCCATATCAAAGAATTATTTTGATATAATTCAATTAATTGTACGGAAGCATCTTCGGTCCACGTTTCCATGATGTTCGATTCGAGCGAACGACGTCTGTCACTAAACACGTCCACGAGCGCACTGCGAGCGCGAAGCAAAACCCTTTGTGTTCGTCAAAAAACCGACAACAGGCGGAACGCAGCCGAGCACGAACGAAATGCTCGCAGCGCGCTCGTTCGAGGCTTGTAGGTCGGTCCACACTATACGAATTGTGTTCGGCACGTGCTCCGCTCGTGCTCGGTTCGTCTAGCGTAGACGCACCTTTATGTTGTCTTTGCGTTGTACTGTCTTCTGCATTTTGGGAGTTATTGGCTTTTTTGTTGCGATTGCTCTTAGTTTTATAGCAATCCTGGAACGATATGTTCTTCTCATATTCATGATATAATTACAACGCTTACATCAGAGCTATTTTTTACTCTGTTCTTCATACCTGTTCCGTTATGTACACGTGTTTATTTGAAGAAAAAAAACACCAGTTCATGCAACTTCCTTTACCACAAGCCCTGGCATATCCCCATTAAGGCCAGCAGCAAGACCATCATTGGGGTCGAGACCATTGATAGGAACCACAAGGTTTGCATGTTTTTCTGGATTTGAAAATGATTTCCTTTACTTGACTTCGGAGTTCGGAATTAGATGATGTCAAGCTGTTGAAACAACTAAAATGTTTTGTATCGTCTAAGATGTCAAAGGAAAATCACAACTAGATGTGACGTAGTTCAATGACATTTTTAATTGTTAAAAACATCGCGTTCGCTTCTCTTTTCTCGCCGCTGCTTCGTATTTCCGTAGCGACAATGGCGCAGGGCCTTATTACCGATATCTCGGGTCGCCAAAGGCTATCGCACTTTCGCTAAAATGGCGGCAACACCATAAGTCGCCGCGCTGTGGAGTAATGCAGCGGCGTCGAGTCTGACGCCTGCGGTTCGCCCGTGGGCGATTTCATTTGTTATCTTTCACTTATCTGGAGCAGCGTTGCACATTTGCTAGCGCATTTTAAAGGGTTGGCGCATTCAAATGATGTAGCGATAGTAGACGATGCAAATGCGAATTGCAACGATTACAGTACATTTGAAGATGATGAGATTTGTTCCTTACTAATATTTTAAATAAGAAATTGTGTTCTTACTAAGAACACAATTTCTTATTTAAAAGTAGTAAGACCTAAGAACTTCTTAGTCCTTACACATTTTTGTCGATTATTTTTTTATATTTTACCGAGAGAAGCCGGCCACCGCAGCACATCTGTAATTATAATGTTTTTTTCATTATGTTGTTATCATTAAGAATCCAACATTGTTCCCAGAGAAAAAAACTCAAAATATTTGCTGGTACCTGTACTACCGGTACCAGCAAACAACTAATGTAAAATAATGTAAAGACAACAGGGACAATTAAACTATGTATTGATGCATCATTTCGTAAGGCTATTTTTGCCTGTAAGGTTTTTTTTTTCTATAATTCGCTGTGCTAAGGACCAAAGGATCTATATATTGACAGACTTGCAGCAATTTTAACGATGTGACAGGCAGTTGGTACGATCATTGAAAGCTGTTTATACATTCAACATTTCAACTATTTCTAAAAACAGGAAGGTCAAACAGAAATGTATTCCCGAGCATTGTTTACCAGGATCGGTCAACCTTTAATGGCCCGACGGCAATAAAAGCACGACGAAATGCGGACGTGTGCATTGCTCACATATAATTACATTGCTAATGGGGAAACATACACGCAACGTTACATTTTTCAGAATGCTGTAATTTAAGTATTTATGATGTTCTGTCGTACTTACATTTCGGAGATGTTTAATTTGTGGGTCAAGTATTTTATGTTTGGTGAAATAACGAGCGCAACACAATCGAAAACCGTAAGTATTAATATTGTATGAATGAAATACTTATAATTGAATATTATATGACAGCCATTACTTACCCGCCAAGAAATTGATGACGTGTGCCTTCGAGGGGTCTTTTGCGAAAATTATAACAGAAATATGAAACATTTGTGATGAAACATTTTGATTTAAGGCTGTCGCGAAGTCACAGGAAATGAAACATTATTTGTCCAATGGGCAAGGCACAATTTTGCTCGGCGACTGCCATTAAGGTGGCCCTACCCGGCGGGCCTAACTCATTCGCGGGCATGGTACAAAACCGTGCTGTTGCGCTCTGGGACCTTCACAGCTTCAAAGAATAAGACAGGCTCCGTGATGAGGAAGATGCAACATGTCCACAAAAAAGAAAATGTGCATAGTGTATGATTTGGTAAGATTTATGAAAATTTTAATTTCAAAACGACTTATAGCTAAAAGTAAACCACGACCACTGTAGTAAAAAATCTAACAAAAACCAAATAGATCATAAATCTTGATTAAATAAGCTATGTCTGATGACTAATCTTTTTACGATGTTCTTACTTTATCATTGCGTAATCCACCTCCAAAATTATTGTATAAAACGCGCGAAAAATGCGAACTTTCGGACCTTATAACTTAGAAACCAAACACAATTTTACAATGCCAATAGTCATCAGACATCTAGTTTGATCAAATAAAGCTATTTTGAGCAAAATTTTGGATCTCTGACAAGAAATATGGGCGTGATCTTCTTTCCCCTTTTGTATGGGGAGATGAGCGGGATGGGCCACCTTAAACTAGCGAAATCGTCTTCCAGGCCCTAAAGTATCTCTACCCCTAAATGTTGTTAGATTTTATGGATTTCAATCACTGGAGACAGCTTCACTCTATGTCTGTATGTTTTATATTTTTTGTTAAAAAAAATAAAAAAAAATAGGTAAGAAAGACAACTCTTTTCTAATGTTTCTAGCCAATGTTTTCCAATCTAAAAAAAGAATAAAAACGTATTAAAACTTTAAGAGCATGAAAACAGTTATCACTCGTAGTATGGGGAATTGATAGGGTAACAACTCTCATAACGATTTGATACAAGTATAAGTAGGAAGTGGAGGTTATCTGGTGTTGTGTTGCCGCCTCCGCGCGCCGCGCTGTGGCTGTGTCCCCGCTTCAACCCTCACGACGTCTTCTATATTGCGAACGAAAATATTACGAACATTATATGAACAGGAAAGTTCATGAGAGCTTGTGCAACACGAATACCATGAGCGTATAGCAGGCCGCAGACAAAACTCGGCGTATCAAATGTTCGTCACCCAACGCTGCGCGCGCACAACACCCGCGACAATAAACTGAAAACAGCAAGGGCCCGAGAACAATGGTTGTGCGCCGCTGGCCACGCGCTCAGCCTCTCGGCACTCTTATTCCGGGAGGGCACGACATTTTTGGTCACGATAAGGTAAATGGCCGAATCTGGGTTCGCAGGTTAGAGACTCAGCCTATGATGCTAAAGGGGGAACGGCAGAACGTCTAATATGCAGATCGTATAATGTCATATTTTAACAAAATTTTAAAACCATGCACAACGTATAATCGGCATACATAGTGCATGAAAAAGTTTAAAAAATAAAATTACTTATTTCTCCATGCATAACGTATAATAGTCACAACGTATAATATGATGATCTTTATTTAACAAAAAAAGAAAACCATGCATATCATATAATCCAAAAACTTTTCATACGATAAGCGCCCTTATGAATATACTTTTAAAGCGTATACTCGCACGCGACTTTTCCACCGTCTCAATTAGCGTTGTAGCAAATTGTTACTCTTCAACAAATATCGATTCGTAGCAATTTCAGCCTTAAATGTATCGTTATTGGGGCGCTTTATGCAGTGCTTCTTGGCATATTATACGTTCTGCGTGGTTTTCTTTTTTTGTGAATTCATGTTAGGAATATTATACGTTGTGACTATTAGACGTTCTGCATGATGCAAAGAGTTGATTTTATTTTTAAACTCATGCACAATGTATAACATGTTACGTTGTGAATATTATACGATATGCATGGTTTTCATTTTTTGGAAAAAAATACTATTATACGTTGTGAATATTATACGTAGTGAATACGACTCATGCTAAATATGTCGGTCTGCCTGCCTGCGTCAAGTGGTTGCGTAAGCTAGTTTGGTTATACAGAATAGATGTTGGTATGTACCTGCTGATGAAAATACTGATTGTCTAGAAATATTGATACCTATTAATTTCACAACAATAAACAGTCGGGTTTTAAATTAGATACTTAAATATACCTAAAATTATATATATACCCTAAATCGCCTATAACTAGGAAATGCAACCAAAAATCTGTCCAGTTTTGGTAATACTAAGCATATTATTTACTGATACTTTCATGCTTCGTTATTAGCAGCCATTTACATTATAATATTTTTTTTTGCACCATAACTACTTTTTCAGGCGCCTCATCTGCGCAACGCAACCACTTGGCGCATGCAAACTGAAACATTTAGCTTCATTTACGTTACCGTTACCGTTTTTGTGGCGACCTCCTAGTCTATCTCGGATTGCGCAGACACAGCGCTGCAGCCAGCGGTCGCCAACCGGGTTTCTCTTTCGCTTCCTAGTTGCCGTGATCTACATTCATTGAACCTTAGCTTTGTGTGGGTCCGCTCGACGTGACCCCCTCAATTACTTCCTTAATAAATTTTTCCTTATATGGGTGTATTACCTATTCCGGAGATTTATACATTGTTGCAGGCTACCGAGCAGGCGCTAACGAGAAGGCGAGATCGCCTGTCAAAAATATTGTATGCGTTTGACATTTGGTATTGTGAGCGCTTTCGAAACCATCTGTCAAACGCATACAATATTTTTGACAGGCGATATCCCCTTCTCGATAGCGATTACCCGGTAGCGTTCGTAGTGCTCCAGGGCTGAAATTTTAAAAATATATTTTTGCGTGAGGTTGTAATACATTTTACTGACATGTGTCAAAAAGTAACCTAACGTCTGTTGAGTATAATGTGAGCAATTGACATTTGTGAGAAACAACTTTTATGGTCGCGACGTCTTTTATTATCGGCAAATCTGTTGAGCAACGATCGTGTATCAAATTCTGTGTTGCAAATGAAATGTCTTGTGCCGAAACGTTACATATAATTTTACATTAATAAAATGTTACAAAAGGCGTTCGCAATTAATTATTGTATGTCAAAAACTCAGGCATACGAGTGGCATAAATCATTCAAAGAGGGCGTACAGTGGTCGAAGATTTGCCACGGGCTGGAAGGCCATCCACTGCAACTGTTGACGATCATGTCAATAAAGTTAAGTAGATAGTAATGCAGAAACGATGTGTGAGTGTGAGAGAGATAGCCAGAGACATCGGCGTGCCAAAAACAACAGTATGATATTCGGTGTTCAAACTGTTTTTATGAAAATGCATGAATATTTGTCTCATTTGAGAACAGAAAGCACCAACGACTCACAGTATTATCTTGAAATTATATCTAGACCATCAATCCACTTATTTACTTTTTAGGGTTCCGTACCCAAAGGGTGAAAACGGAACCCTATTACTAAGCCTCCGCTGTCCGTCCGTCCGTCCGTCCGTCCGTCCGTCCGTCCGTCCGTCCGTCCGTCCGTCCGTCCGTCCGTCCGTCTGTCACAGGGCTGTATCTCAGTAACCGTAACAGGTAGACAGCTGAAATTTTCACAGAGTGTGTATTTATTTTGCCGCTACAACAACAAATAGGTAAGATTAAAAAATAATTAAAATTAAAGGGGGCTCCCATACAAAAAACGTGTTTTTTTTTGTTTTTTTTACGATGGTACGGAACCCTTCGTGTGCGAGTCCGACTCGCACTTGGCCGGTTTTTCGAAAATCGTCGTGGTAATTTTTAAATGTAATTAAATGTTGTTTTACTTACGTTCTTATCAAACTTAAAGCCATCGGCTCTTATCACGCCCTTAAGTAATAAAAAAATAGATCATCACTATATAGTACGCACTTACTTAGTAAGAAAAAATGTGCTTACTTTCTGCCTAGTACATTGTGTTTCTATGACAACAAATTTTACTTGCAAACTAGCCAAGTTCACCTTGACTTACTTAATTGTAGTACGTAGTTAACCAAATTAATATAAAAAAACTCTATTTAAGATTAATATTGTGAGCTCACAGGAAGGAACCATGCCAGGGTTATGAAGGATCAAAGAACTTTAATTTACAAAGTGCATATAGAACCTCCGGCACTTCTGAGTAACTTGAGAACGTACTCGTACATACATTGTAAAGTGTTGGTCTACGAGGCCTGATATGGAAGGTCTGGAATTCATAGACGCATTTAAGGAAATTAACGAACCTTGACTTAGCGTCGATTTAATAGAAGCCAGGAAAATAAATGATGAAAGTGTACGAACAGCCGCATATCACGTTCCCAGTGAGGCCATTTTACATCATCATTCATTGTTTGATTGGGAGTCGCATATTCGAACGGTATATTTTGTGAGAAAGGCGTAAAAACGAATTCAGTCGTGTATCAAAATACAGTCCTCATTCCCATACCAGTCGTTTCTCATACCATGTTCAATAACACACACTGGGTGTATGCCAAAACTGACTGGCGGCGCGTGAAATTGACTTCATGCGGCACGATGACTGGCATATTATAAAATATGGGAACACTTTGTGGAAAAGGCCTGCTCAAAGCCTCATTCTGATTTGGGGTCACTCAAGGCATCTTCTATGATATGGACATCTTTCTAGCTATGCTATAGACGACTGGCCGCACAGGTTAAATACTTGTATTCAACAACGCTGGGGTCATTTTGAATAAGCTTGGTTAGCAAAATAATGTATGTTTTCGTAAGTTTGTTATGGTATATACATTCTAACTATAAAAATAAAACTGTACCAATTATTTCACAATAAACATGCGACAGGCGACTTATGACCCGACTAGGTTATGGATATGTGGACATACTGGCAGCTAAAATATATTAATAAGAGAGGATAAGAATATTGAAGAACTCGCTAAACCTCACTGAATCTTCTCCATTAATCAAGCTAGGGTCAGCCAATGCGTTAATAATTTAGGAAAAACAATACAGATCGTAACAGTATCAATTGTCTTTAATCTTTCATGTCCAGACGCATTCATATTGTTTGGCTCAGATATACCTACTAGCCGCTAAAACGTATTACGGCAGAAGTCGGTCTTTCGTATGAAACTGTCAAGAAGTCTTTAAGTCTCTCTTAAGCCTTTCCATGAATCTCGCCCTAAGCGACGACGGCGAGATGAATCAACTTCGTGGACGTGTCGCCGTCGCGTCGGCTATCTTATCCATGAGCAAACTTAACGCAGTCATGGCGAAGGAGTTATGACCTCCTGGAGGGAGACCACCCTACGATTTACGCCTTTATGCTGTCATCGAAGTCATGTGGTCGAAATGTTAGGAGCAAGGTTAATTATGTACGAAGTGAGAAACACTTTTCTATTTTTTTTATCAATTGAAATATGCTATTTGTTTTCGGAGGCATTATAGGTGTCATACGCGATTTGAATATATGACAGCTGTCAGTCACGATTTGCTCGGGAAAGTTGTAGAAAAGCAAGCATTACATTCAACAAATTTGAGTCAGACTAGCTTTTGAGAGACCTCATAGCAGTTCCTGTTACTTTAGGATTATGCAATCTTCTAATAGAATATTGATAGGTATAAATAGTTACGAATAAACATATCGAAGCAACAAGTAGTTCTTAGAACAGCAAGCAAGAAGAAGTTCAAGAACAATATAACCATCGGAACTGACCCCAAAACTGGCCAAACTTCCAAATGCACGCAATTAATAACACACTAGCTGCGGTACCCGGCTCCGCTCGGGTTAGTGTCGGCTAAATTATTTCATGGATAAAAAGTGGCTGATCCAAAATAGGGTCAAACTGGTCCAGGACAATGTATCCATCTACCAAATTTTATCAAGATCGTTAGAGATGAAATAGCATGATTTAATGAGAAACATCCAATAATTCCCATTTAGAGCTCCGTTGACATTTGGTGGCTATTTAAAAACAAAGCATTTGCCGCCAGAACCTTTCTGCACTTGCACTGCAACATTGCTTACCTAGTAAGTAAGTAACGTGTAATGTAGGTAAGTTTTGCGTGGACTCCAACCCACAGCTAGCCTCAACATCGAAAACAGTAACCCATCTCGAACCTGACTGCTCCCAGAGATCCTATACATTGATAAAATACGCACATAAATCGGGTTAGTGGTTCGCAAGTTATAAGAATTTAACACTCACCCTTCTGGTAATGAAGCGTTATATTATGTAGCCTATAAGTTTTGAGTAGAATCAGGCTAGACGTAGATACAATCCGCATCTAAATTCGAGTAACTGGTTCTCAAGGATTTTGCCAAGTAGTCCTAAAGTTGCGGGAAATACCAAGCCGTACCCGCCCCCGTCGGACCGCCCGCCCCGCCCCCGGCCCCGCTCCCGCCACCGCCCCCGGCCCCGCTCCCGCCGGTGTGAAGTAGCGCTACTGGCATCGTTTTCGCAGCCCCGTGAAAGTTCTAAAGCCCATGGGCACAATATCTTTATAAATTGTAGCCTATGTGTTATTCTGATGTATAAGCTATATTATTGTAAAGTTTCATTAAAATCCATTCAGTAGTTTTTACGTGAAAGAGTAACAAACATCCATCCATCCATCCATCCATCCATCCATTATTACAAACTTTCCCCTTTATAATATTTATTAGATTATTGATGACTGAAACACTTATAACCAAAAACGCTCAATCATAATAAGGTCTTATCCAAAGTAAGACGTCGTCTTTTCAAGGTTCTAAAACTCATTCCAAAATTAAAGAAATCGCTATCAAGGCGAATACAAAAGACAGCGCCTCCAAGCTCGATAACAATGAACAAGACAAAACAATTGCCAACCGCGGCTCAGTTTTTCGTGGTGCCTAAGCCAAACTTCATTTACGGAAGCCTCATTTATGGGTTGGTTTAGGACGCTTATGTATTGGTTACAAACGAATGGACAGGGATTTGGCCCAGAATACCTCTTTCCAGTATGTAACAGCCAGTATAAAGGCAACATACCGATGACTCATAGTATGATCATACTTCGCAGTCACCTGATCACGACAAGATGATAAAAACGAGCGAACCAACTTCAACATTACCGAGATACTAAGATAACAAACATGTCATGCTGTATGAATGTGACTACATTTTAGTCGCTCAGCAGCACAGTAAGCCCGTCATTTCAAAGACAAAACTTAAGCCCGATTGCAGAAATAAACGTCCCATTTATTCAACAACACGTCACTTTTAGTGAGAAGAGCCTTATGCAGTTGACTCAGCTCTCTTCCATGCTGGCCATAAAAGGATTTTACGTTGGTGTCCATTCGTGCACTCGGCCCTAAACGTTTTTCCCCAAAATCGTGTTTTCGATACCATTGTAGCCGAGCAATCTAAGGAACACCAGGGCATGGCACCTACTCCACAAATTTTCAGCCTCGGTAGCTCAGTGTGCGACGCTTTGCGAATCGATAAGCTGGGGAAGCACCTCTGAGCGCGGTTAGGTTCTGGATGGATGACCATTTTCAACTGGCCGTGGTTTGGATTCCCCGTCAAACTGTAGGTCCCCTTCCTAACGTACTAGGTGGTAGGGTTAATCCCGCCCGCGTTGGTACCATCGCATTGAATGAACGATGGTCGTAACGCCAATAAAAATTGTCCGTGTTTTCCATCCAGTTCATTACATAAAAAAACATATGGAGTTTAATATGATGACAGGAGGTGCAGTAATAGCCAGCTACGATTATGTCCAGTGCCATAAAAAAGTCCGACGCCGTGTTTTAAGGTCAGAGGGGAGGTAGGATCAGGTGGAAGGAACACCAAGTTCACACCTTTCGATTGCATACTACGTATTTGATCCCCTTGTTATTTTCTACTAACAACTAAATTGGCAACACCAGCAATTCGCGGCTAATGTTTTTCTTCATCGCAATAGCACTGCGAATGAACGTTTTAATTCGAGTTGTGGTGAGTGGCACGGTGGGAACATCTAAGGCCCTAATGACTCCACAAGACAACGAATGAAGCGACATCGTGGCGCATAGAATGAGTAATAGTGCTGGCGTTAAGGGGTATGTTTCATCAAACGGTATACATTGTAATCTTTGGGAAGTATACAGGTTGAGCTTATAAATTCACCGCTTTAGGGGATGTATCTGAATCAAAAACAAATCAACTTCCATTATAAAAATATTAAAATAAAAATAAACTCAATCTTTGGATATTTTGATGAAATCTTAATTTTATTTCTTAGAAACGAGAAAGATTTGGTGATCGTTTTTAGGGTTCCGTTACCAAAGGGTGAAAACGGAACCCTATTACAAAAGCCTTCGCTGTCCGTCCGTCCGTCCGTCCGTCTGTCACAGGGCTGTATCTCATGAACCGTAATAGGTAGGCAGCCGAAAATTTTACAGAGTGTGTATTTATTTTGCCGCTTTAACAACAAATAGGTACAATAAAAAAATAATAAAAATTAAATGGGGGTCTCATACAAAAAACGTGATTTTTTGTGTTAAATCTTGTACGTTGGTACGGAACCCTTCGTGTGCGAGTCAGACTCGCACTTGGCCGGTTTTTTTATTTTATGTTCTTCATATTATGTAATATACTAAATGATTTAATGCTGTAGGTAACTCTAAAATCATCCGGTAGAGATTTATACAGTTGATTTGTAAAGGTCAAAATTGTAAAATTTTAAGAGCATGCATGCATATATTTTTCTTATGGAACTTGACATGGATTACTCATAACACATCTACTCTAATTTAATTAGCTATACAGACCACATGGAAACTAGGTGTCATGCCAGGATCTTCCTTATATGGCTTATATTGCATTGCACTGGATGGAAAATACGGACGATTTAAATTGCCGCTTCGATCATCTTTTATTCTAATGCGATGGTACCAACCTGAGCGGAAAACCCTATCACCTAGTAAATAAGGAAGGAAATCAACGTTTTACCCATCCAGAATCCGATAGATCCCAATGTTACTTAACTTCTTAATTAAACCCGAGGCGTCGCGCCACTGCACTACTAAGAATGATTGTAATAAAAATGGTACTAGTGAATGAAGTATTTTTCAACGATTAATAAAAAACGGTTGAGAAAAAAAACGATAGAAAATCGGCATTTACAAATATTTACTATGCTATTAAACATTCAGGGAAAGAAACAAGTACATCTACAGAGGTACGAACAAATTATTAGAAAACACGCGTATCCCAAGAGACAAATGAGCAGAGAAAGCCGCAGGTTAAAAAAACATTAACAGTCCAAGTGGGACGGAAACCTTAACACCACAATCTTCAGAGAAAACCGAAAGGAACGTACACGGAAGAGACCCGCAATCCATTCCGAGCAAAAGCGCTACTAAATGCGAAAATAACTGTTGCGGTCATCGCTGTTATTAGCCCGCGAGTTGAGTTAATTAAATTTAACATTGAAATTGCGCGAATCGTCCGCGGCGAAACAGCCGCAGGTGCAAACGGAACGCGCCGTTTTAAGGTGGGCCCGTAAGCATCAGAAAATTACGCTCCCCATACAAACGCAGTTTACTAATCATTTGAAAACTACTGTTCCAATTTGCTTGATATTTGGGACTTAATATCCTTAGTATCCTGTGTCACACAATACAGAAAAGAAAAAATGTATGAAGATTTTCTTTTGCCTGTTATTTGACTTGCTTTAGATTTTTCAGCAAAACAAAAACGTGCAGACATAGATATTTATTGCAGTATATTCGATACTAAATATCAAGAAAATCACAAACGATTAGTTAACTACGTTTGTATGGGGAACATAGCTTACGGGCCGTTCTTAAGTCCGTCAGAACCTAATGCACAATTAGCCTATGGACTATTAAGTGGGCACACGTACATTATCCGAGCGTAAAACGTTCGGTATGATTCGCTTCCATGGACATGTCAACAAACGGTGCACCGAGTAACCGTACCCATTTATTTCTAATTGTATATTGTTATTGCGGTAACCATTTGTTTTTATTTTCGAGTTCTTAATTTGAATCTTAATTTGAACCTAGAAACAAAAGAAAATTGGGAGCGGCCTTTTTCGGTCTATAAAATAAATTTAAAATGTGATCACACCATTGGATCACACTTATACATTGTAATTTGACTTCTGGACAAGGTTCTTCTTCTTCCGAAGTAATCGAACCGTCTTAGAAAATTAAAGAAATCTACGACCAGGGGCTGAATCGGCGTAAGAGGTGAGAAAGTATGTGAGGGAATTCAATAAATTCTGCACTAATCAGAAATGGGGGACTAGTACCCAGTAAGATAGCAGAAGGTATGACATAAACGCTTCCGACTGGTGTAGAATTGATCGAATTCCCTTACACAATTTCTCACATCTTAAGCCGGTTACCCCCAGATGAATCATTTCGAGTTCACCCCTATATCGACCAATATCAAATAAATAAATACATCAACAATAATGAAATAAACAAAAACGACATGGGTCGGACATGTTTGGAACTACCTTACGTCACCGAAGTATAATAAAGTGAGCAAACACTCTTGTGCGACAAGAGAAAGACGACTGCAGGTGAAATATCGTTCTTGCACACCGTGCCACAATAGCAACAGCACGTCTACGAACGGCTGGACATTTACAAATGCTCATACCCAGGACATAATTGGAAGATAATTAACAAAAACCATTAGAGGCTAAGGCTGAGATAAATAGTCGTCACCGAAACTAATGCTAACGCAAAGTAGTACTTTGTGACGTCACTTTGACACGTTTTGTATGGACGAAATCTCAAAGTAATGCCAATTGACGTCACAAAGTACTACTTTTCGTTAGTCTTAGTTTCTGTTACGACTATTTATCTCAACCTAAGTGTTGCATGGTGATCGAGAGAACTGTGTCATTGCAGAAGCATGTATTTCGAAATGAAAGCAAAGAAAACTTACTTTATGAATGATCGGCTGAGGTACCCGGCTCCGCTCGGGACAATATCGAAAAACATA
Source organism: Incurvaria masculella (assembly GCA_946894095.1). Lineage (NCBI taxonomy): Eukaryota > Metazoa > Arthropoda > Insecta > Lepidoptera > Incurvariidae > Incurvaria > Incurvaria masculella. The sequence continues at coordinate 1,426,999 of OX335641.1, forward strand.
TTTCCGGGATAAAAAGTAGACTACGTCACTCTTTAGGCCATGAAGTTAAAGTTGATGCATTGCTCCGTTGCTGCGTAAATGAAGGACAATCAATAAGTGTTAAGAGAATCGTTACCCTATCCCATACTACGGGCGATAACAGTTTAAATGCTCTTAATGTATTGCTAGATTTTTGAAATATTGGACTTAAAAATGTACGTCTGAATTGTTTTCATATACCTTTTGGATTGAAACATATTGAATATTTCATCAACATTGGAAGAAAAATGTCTTTTTTACCTTCATTTTAGATTTTTTTTATGAAAACCCGGTATTGTGATGACGACCAAAGGTGCTCAGAAAATCCAAAAACACCTCGCCTCGCTAAACCACACTCAGAGAGGCGCCATGCCAGCGGATTTTTAAATTGAAAAATACAGGTATTATTTACAGGGAATATTTACAAAAAAAATCAAGGATACGGACATAGAATGAGGCTTTCTCAAGTGATTTTTTGTATTAATATCTAACAACTTTTTCGGGAAGGGAAACGTTAGGGCCAGGAAGGCGATTTCGCTAGTTTAATGGAGGTCGCCGTGCAAAATTGTGCCTTGGCCGACGGAAAGAATGTATTTCTTAAAATTTTCAAATCTTAGACTTCCTTTGACTTCACGACAGATAGGAGCAATGTCGACATTGAATGGTTGCATTCCCTGCAGGTGTATTCCTAGCATTCCGTAATCAGGAATCAGGAATGCTGAGTCTACAAAATCGCTTTAAGGTGGCCCAACCCGGCGGCCCTAACTCATTCGCGGGCACAATACAAAACCGTGCTGTTGCGCTCTGGGACCTTCTTTGTTTCAAAGAATAAGACAGGCTCCGTGATGAGGAAGATGCAACATGTCCACAAAAAAGACAATGTGCATAGTGTATGATTTGGTAAGATTTACGAAAATTTTAATTTCAAAACGACTTATAGCTAAAAGTAAACCACGACCGCTGTCGTAAAAAATCGAACAAAAACCAAATAGATTATAAATCTTGATTAAATAGTTGATTGTCTGATGACTAATCTTTTTAAGATGTTCTTACTTTATCATTGCGTAATCCACCTCCAAAGTTATTGTATAAAACGCGCGAAAAAAGCGAACTTTCGGACCTTATAACTTAGAATTCAAACACAATTTTACAATGCCAATGGTCATCAGACATCTAGTTCGATCAAATAAAGCTATTTTGAGCAAAATTTTGGATCTCTTACAAGAAATGGAGATGGAGATGAGCGGGATGGGCCACCTTAATAGCGATTTTCAAAGCGAGTTTTTCTACGAAAAGCCTTGATTGATTAAAACAACTATGATCCGGAACATTTTCGTCAAGAAAATCGCTTTGAAAACCGCTATAAAAGCGGTTTTCTAGACTCAGGATTCCTGATTCCTGATTACTGAATGCCAGGAATAGACCTGCTGCTTGTTCCGCGTTGAGGGATAGTAGAAACGGGACGGGCGTGCAGCTCTGAAGAGCATTCACTCTATCAGTGACGGTATCGTTCAAAACACATCGTATCTTACCGTGTGTATTCGAGTGTACGGAATGCTGCCCCTGGCACCATTCTTCGGGTTTATAGTACACATGGATACGTAGATGTTTCAGTTATATGGCATCCAGTGGCCACAAGCTTACATCCCATGCCTCACCAACGCCAGATTGTCATTAAGATAATGCTAGCCTGGACAGCTCGAGATGAACGATTACTATCTTGTTTGGAAAATATTGCACGCAAAGAGACGTGCCCTCAAGTTCACCACAACGCATCGTGGTTGCATTCTATGCTGGCAGAGATCTTGGCAAGAGTAGCCGTTTTTTTTGTTGAAAGTTGTAACATCCTAGAAAACTAGTCTAATGTATCCCAGGAAACTTTTTTTTAAGTTAAGCGCGGCATATGGCGTACGCGAGGACCTAAAGGTGCCCGAAGACGCCCATGGGTTTTCGAACATTCGGGGGGCTGCGAAAACCATGCCGGCCGGCCAGGTGCTTCTTCACACCCCGTTTGAAGGACCCCGGGTCGTAATTTGGGGGAAATATCTCGGAAGGGAAGAGAGGAAATTATCGTAAATAAGTTAAATCTATGCTAACTCAGCTGCGACAAAAAAGTGGCCCAATCACATCTTGCCACTTGATACTCGAGGCGAAGCAACTGTAGGTGCTGTCAGTTTCTGGATGGGTATCGACCGTTGACGCTGGCCGTGGTTCGGATTCAACGTACAAGATCCTAGTCTTAAAATGCTTACTAGGTGTGTACCTTAGCACTGGATGAAAGCGGTAGTTAAACATTATCCATTCATTGTAGCCGTGCTTAAAAATGAAAGGTCCTGGCATTGCACCCAATTCCTTCGTGATTGCGATGTTCTGGGTTAACATAATGACAGTAGGTGTGGTATTAGCCATAGTTGTCCAGTTTCACAACTTTAATTACAATTATAACACTTGATTCTAAAGAAACTAGGTGTTATGGCAAATTTTCCGCCAATTAAGTACAGTTATTAACCTGAAGCGAGTTTATCAAAAACAAGTATACACACTTATTAGCGTCTTTACGATTTCCCTGCGGTTCTAAATCACAGGAAATGAACACAAGTTCGAGAACTAGTCCGCCGCGACATCTCATCTCAGCGAAAACCTCTCAAAGTTGCGCAAAGACATTCCAGGTTCGCGGAACGAGCGTCTCGGCGCACATGTCTTCCTTTGAAACGAACGCGTTGTGTGACAGGCGACAGGTAAAATATGCTTCAAAGTAGGCCGTAAGCAGGTCTGCCCGCTGAGGGAGTTATGGCGGTATGTTAGAATTTAACGCCTCCGTAGGTAGCACCGACTTCATAATTTGCGTCTCGCAAACTGGCTGCGATGATGCTCAGAGGAACAGTTATGTTCAAATGAGAACTTCTTAGCTGGCCGATGTTAAGAGGCCGCATTAAGACAAACTTCACTTATGCTGCGTTTCGTTTGGGTTTTAATGGCCGGCACTAACATACCTTAGTATACATTTCAATGTTAGCAGAATGTTGAAACATTGTTGTTACCAGAGTAGGGAAAGCCGACTTCAAAAGGGAGGAAGTTACCATTCGATCCGCACATGTGTATTAATATGTTTTGGTCTTGTTAATGTACTATTGTCTTGACTGATTTGGATGATTCTCCTGGTGGTCCCATATGATATTCATGTAGTAAGAACCATCTGATTCTTAGCTTTTGTATCTATAACGATGTACTCCGAGGGTATAACCTTAACCCCAAAATTAGTACGAGTATTACAGATAACAGCGACAATGAGCGTCTTGTATTTCTAGACCACGAGCCCACTACTAACGGAGATCCAAGATCTCCGTTCCACTAATTCACATTATAGTTAAGACTTGAGTAAGACTTTACATGTGAAATAAAAGGTAAATTCTGGATTTGGGTGCATTGTCACGCCATTCATTGTAAATGTATCACCGAAACTGGACCAGGGAATGCAATCAATAGAAAATCACGTGCGGAACTAATTTCAATGGTTCTTATTTATAGGCTGAATTACAAATAAATATGATTTATTCATTTTAGATAAGCAACCTTGGCTGATACGTCTAAATCTTGATCAATGTTTGCTAATTATTTTAAAATTATTTGCACTAATTTATTTATTTATTTATTTAATACATCGACATACAGAATCATACACTTAACATTACTAGGATAACATAATAAAACAAGAATTACGTGTACATTCTACGAGATGTCAATACAGCATGCGTAAATCATCATCAAACTAAACAATTAAAAAACCAAAAGCTGAAAACAAATTCGCGATCATATGGATTTGTCGCCATATTATACAGACTGTGACGACAAATGAACAAACAACAAAGTTTTCGCACATAGACCATTGAGAAAAGAAGTAATGAAGCGATGATTGCGAAGTTCACACGAGAGGAGCCATCGGCACCAGTGCTGCGTAGACTGCAACAAGGCAAGACAATGAACTCCCAGCCCAATTTATAGACCGTCGCGGTATGGCATCCGCAATAAATGTCTCGTTGGCCTCTAATTGAGCGTCCTGAGTTATATGCCGGGAGTGCCGATGAGTTATTGGATCCGCTGGGATTAGGTCTTCAGGCTGCCGGGACGTGGGATGTCAGCTTCGAAGAGGTGTGTACAGTAAATGTAGAATACGGAATGTAGACAGTGAGACAACTTATTTGATCCGCTGGGATTCGGTCTTCAGGCTGCCGGGACGTGGGATGTCAGCTTCGAAGAGGTGTGTACAGTACATGTAGAATACGGAATGTAGACAGTGAGACAACTTATTTGATCCGCTGGGATTCGGTCTTCAGGCTGCCGGGACGTGGGATGTCAGCTTCGAAGAGGTGTGTACAGTACATGTAGAATACGGAATGTAGACAGTGAGACAACTTATTTGATCCGCTGGGATTAGGTCTTCAGGCTGCCGGGACGTGGGATGTCAGCTTCGAAGAGGTGTGTACAGTACATGTAGAATACGGAATGTAGACAGTGAGACAACTTATTTGATCCGCTGGGATTCGGTCTTCAGGCTGCCGGGACGTGGGATGTCAGCTTCGAAGAGGTGTGTACAGTACATGTAGAATACGGAATGTAGACAGTGAGACAACTTATTTGATCCGCTGGGATTCGGTCTTCAGGCTGCCGGGACGTGGGATGTCAGCTTCGAAGAGGTGTGTACAGTACATGTAGAATACGGAATGTAGACAGTGAGATAACTTATTTGATCCTCTGGGATTCGGTCTTTGGGCTGACGACGGGACGCGGGATGTCAGCTTCGAAGAGGTGTGTACAGTACATGTAGAATACGGAATGTAGACAGTGAGACAACTTATTTGATCCGCTGGGATTAGGTCTTCAGGCTGCCGGGACGTGGGATGTCAGCTTCGAAGAGGTGTGTACAGTACATGTAGAATACGGAATGTAGACAGTGAGACAACTTATTTGATCCGCTGGGATTAGGTCTTCAGGCTGCCGGGACGTGGGATGTCAGCTTCGAAGAGGTGTGTACAGTACATGTACAATACGGAATGTAGACAGTGAGATAACTTATTTGATCCTCTGGGATTCGGTCTTTGGGCTGACGACGGGACGCGGGATAATAGCTGCGAAGATATGTGTACAGTACATGTAGAACACACAATTTTCGATTTTTCAGTGGAGCTATGAAGACAGCTTATTCGATCCGCTGGGATAAGGTATTCAGGCTGATGGTATGTGGGATGTCCGGTGCAAGGAAGCGTGTTACAGTACGTGTAGAACACGATGTAGCAAGACAAATTATTCGATCCGCTGGGATTTGGTCTCCAGGCTGATGGGACGTGGGATGCCCGGTGCAACGAGGTCTGTAAAGTACGTAAAGAACACAAGAGGTGGTCAGAGATGATAGAGCGCCGTAAAATACAAGCCACGTACTTATTTCCTTTCGTTTAAAGAAATACATACATTTCGAAAACGGTTATCACGTACCTGACTTTATAAAGTCCTTTGCCCACCTGTCATGACAGTTTCTGTCAATTTTTTTCGTAATTATTTCAATGTGTCGAAACTTTTTCGAAAATAAATTGCAAACCGATACTAAGAGCGACACTTTTGCTCTAAAGGCAAGTTCCGATCGTCGGAATAATATTTTCGGTACGGTTTCTGTTAGCGAGATATTACATTCTGCGGTTACACCATACAATATTGTAGCTACACAGCCAGCAATCCCGGAAAACTATTAACCATCGAAAGTCTCTCAGCTTCATTTGGGTAATCCTCATTCACAACTATTCATGACCCAGAGCCGGAAAACCACAGAGCACCATTCATGAATACCATACCATAATGACAGCCTTCGTGTTCTGAGAATCAGATGATTTAGGTTAACTCAGTTGGTGTAGCGGATTTGGAGCCAGAGATCTAGGTTTAGTGCGAAGTGGAGTCCGGTCGATGAAAACACAGTGAGAACCAATACTGTACCACGCCTTCCCACTACCTCTTGCAGCCCTCAACTCGCTCCTACCACCCGGGGCTTACTCTTAACTACGAAAGTTTAAAGCCGGAAAATCTTTTAAAGAATACAATCGAAAGAGAAGTAAATCTTTGTTCTGTTTTTTTTAATGAAAACCCGGTTTAGGTGGTTGTGCTGAGAACCTCAGAAAGTGTGTACTCAGAAAATCCGAATACATCTAGCTTTGTGAAAACACGCTCAGCGAGGCACCATACCAGCGGATTTGCGGACTATCGCTGAGTTATCAAGCCTGTTCAAATTACTCTTAAAGACTCCAAGGTGGTTCCGTACCGCTGAGGGCCGGGAGGACTGGAGAAGGATTGGAGATGGATTGGAGAGGCGTATGTCCAGCAGTGGACGCAAACACGCTGACTGACTGACTGACTCCCAGGTTATAGGTATGAGGAAAGGCAACCGCCCCGGAAGACAGCTCCATATCCTGTCGGTGCGGCAGACGAATGAGTTTGAGATACGGTTCGTTCTCGGAAGCCTAATCTCAACCAGAGTCTAAAACTAAATCAGAACTTTTTTTCCTTTTGAATTGATTTGCACAAGTAAAATTAAATCCAGAAACACGGGTTTAGTCGATTCATAGGCAATGTTCACGCACCGTGCATTCTAAAAACAATTATATCTTTCATGACCCATTAAACCAACACCCAAAGGATTTGTCACAGATCGGCCAAGCAATCCAGCTTCAATCCGCCTACCCAGAACTAGCGGAGTCGTAGACTGCCTCTAGGCGCCTCGGCACGCACTCGCACCCGACCGACACTTGAGGTTTTTCAGGGCCCTAGGCGTTGAAGAGCAGTCAAGATACGTCGGCCACACTGCACAGTAACTCGTCACAGACGGTATTTATAACCGACGTTACATAAACCGTTCGATCTGACCACTAGGCGGCTATTATTACGGTTTTTAGGCTTCCGTGGCCCTAGGCTTCTGCGTATTTGTCCGACGCACGTTGCTCCTAGGTACCACATTTCGAAATTAGTGAAATTCTTCAAAGTTAAAGTTATTCTGTGAATAATTGTATTCATTAAAGTTACCAACATTATCCAATGTTGAAATCGACTTAAGGATATTCCGACCCATACAATGTTTTTTTACACAGAACGCAAAAAGTATTGCACTTTAAGGCACGAATTCGTCAAAAATATTAAATATAGCCATAGTAGTTGCACCGAAAACATATTCACAATTTCAGGTTTAATAGTTTCGTTGTAATTGCCGGTTAGAAGTTTTACACCGTTAGATGGCGCTGTTAAATAAAAATCGTATTTAAATAAATTGTAACAAAACCAATAATCCTGAAATTGTGAAATTGTTTTCGCTGCAACTATTATGGCTATATTTAATATTTTTGACGAATTCGTGCCTTAAAGTGCAATACTTTTTGCGTTCTGTGTAAAAAAACATTGTATGGGTCGTAACATTACGTAACAAATACGTGTTCAGCATACTGATTAATAGTGAACCGTGCTGACCCGTCTATGGACAATACAATTCTCCGTAAAAGTAATTGAAAATTAATACGTTTAACATGGTCGACTGCTTAATTCAAAGTATATGTTAGTAAATATCATATAACATGAAATAAATATGCACGTGAGTGGACAACTAACGGGTCCAATCTATTCAGTCTGTCATCTGTCTCCTGTCAAGTCAATCTGGCTCCTACCTACCTAGGTTCTGTAAACTGTGGAATATACTCTCTGCCGAGGTAATTGCCTCAAAGTACAACCAGTGGTCCGATAATACGAAGAAGCACCTGACCGGCCGGCATGGTTTTCGCAACCCCGCAGAAAGAGCCCCTGGCGCACGCCACACCTTTCAACGACGAAAAACTTTTCACGGAAGCCTAGCAAACAACGGAGTGCACACATGAGTGATTTTAATTATTGTCACGTACCGTACCGCTATTCGGCCGGGGAGTCATGTTGAGTACAGTTTTGCGGTAATAACAAATGACAACTGGGCCAAAAAAATACGGTTACGGTGGTTAGATAAACAAAAACGACCTTCATGGGCCATTTTGTAGGCAAAACGTACGGTAGTGGATTCTAGAGAAAAAAATATCAAGTTTTTATATTTCGTCGCAACTCGTTTAATTTATGCTCATCTCAACGCATCGCAAACTGATCTGAGGCCTTAGTCCTATTTTTACGTTAAAGATGTACCGGTGGACACACGTTTAAAAATGCGAGCGCAAATCTGCGAAAAATCGGTTTTTTTTTATTGAATCTCTAAATAGGATGGCTATTACCACACCTGTCATGATATTCCGCATATATGCCGCATTCTCAAGGTTTTAGGGATCACGCCAGGACCTACCCTTATGAGCACGGCATGGGTTGACCGGATATCTATCCAATAGTGACGACGATTAATTGCCGCTTCGACTATCTTTAATCCAATGCGCAGGCACAAACACGGGCGGGCTAAGCGCGCCCAACGCCTTTAGTTGGGCCGTGTCGTCGATAACGCGGCGATAACGCAATACTCGACCTAGGGCCCCATTTCTGACGAGCCAGTAATATAATTGTGCGTCGCAAGTCGCGAATTAGGTGCTCGCCCTGCCGACGGCCGTCTCGTAGCCGAGCAGTCGCGCGCGGACGGGCGCGTGCCGTGCGCTATGCGGCGGCTCGCGACCCACATTGGCGCGGCTAACGGGACCGCGGCACCGCCGGAGGGGGCGACTTGCACCACTCACCGTGCTTCGGGGCTGCAGCTCCTCGCTCTCCTATAATGTCCTGAGCCCGCAGTCCCAGCTGTCACCTAAATTGGCGTTTACGGCAAACCGATCGACTGGCGTTTTCAAATGTATGGAGAAATTTAAGTGCGCGCGCAGTGGGCGTTAACCGAACTAACATTTGCGAGTCCGAGTTTGATTTGACAGCATACTCAACGTTGCCGTAAATACGTCGACGTTGCCGTTTACGCCGACTCCGAGTGTTCATACAAATCGGAAGTCCGAGTTTGAAGAAGTAAAGACACAGAATATCTCATTTTTTTATGGGGTTTGACGTATTTACGAAAAACGCCAGTCGATCGGTTTCTCACTCAACTCAGACTGACCACTCTGGTTATAATAATAACGTATTTGTATCAGGTACATTGCCCCATACTATTTTAAATAATACTATTAGTAACACATTAATAAAATCGTTATAATATAATCGTTCGGAAATATTTGCTGTTATCTTACTGTTGGCTGAACGGCGAAGGAATGCCGACCCTTGTTTACGCATTCTCTCAAACCGTTCTCCGCGAACATGCCAGACGCACTACACCGCCACAGCACTCCCATCTTGCAGCGCAATGCCGACATGTTACTTCTCATAAGGGGGTTCCCCTCATAAGGATAGCCCTCCGCTGCCGCTCCATGTCCTCGTCATGTCTTAGCCTGTCAGGAATCGCGTGCCCGAGATATTTAAACTTTGTAGAAACTCTCAATTGAGAGTTTCGTAAAATTATAGGAGGCACGTGATCCGGTTCGGCACCATATTTGAAGACGACCACTTCGGTTTTACTGACATTGTAGGTTAAGGCGCTAGGACTAGCCAACTACTCGCGCCATACAAATACTCCTTTTAACAAATGTAATAATATGTAGTGAAAAGCTTCAGCAAATCCAAATAGAACTCTAGACTGATAATGGATTGTTAATATTTTTTGATTCCATCATTTATTTAAATAATAATAAATAATAAAAAAGTTTATTTTTCTCATTAGAAATCTGAAAGTAATTCGATTTCTAGATAATGGCAAAACAGCATCCAATTGCTCCATTTGCTTTTAGATTTCTACATTTAGTCAAAAAAGTTCGGAAATGGACACAGTTTCCGCAATTAATTTTGTATAGAAAAAGGAAACATACATTAACGAAAATAGGTCGATTCCTAAACAAGGAATCATATATTGTAAGAATGACACTTCTAATCGTCAAACTTAGTTAGTTAACTTGGGGTGCCTCGTCTAACTTTGCGATTTGGCTAGTACCAGGGCCTTAACTCGTGCGCAACGGCGTATCGCACATCAGTTTCAGTTCACTAAAGGGCTCAACAGCACCATGTCATGCATATAACTGAGGTTAATAATGCATGCGCTACCTAAGTAGCAGCCAACGCCGCGCGCCGCTGAGTTCCTCTACGAGTCCGTTAACGTAATAAATAGGGTAACTGGACAGGCGCCTGACGTCCCCGTAAGGCGCCTATCCAGTTTACCCGAGCGCGAAATCTCCATAGAACAGTGGACAACATTGCCAAGATATTTTTTTTATGTAACTGGACACGAATGGATAAAACCCCTCCTACCCTAATACACCTCAATGGTGCTAGGCGCCATGCCAGGACTTTTCTTTTTTCGCATGGCTACTTTGAACTGGATGGAAACACAAAAAATTTTCGTTGATCCTTAAATTAAGGTGGCCAACCCCGGCGGGACTAACTCATTCGCGGGCACGTTACAAAACCGTGCCGTTGCGCTCTGGGACCTTCTCTGCTTCAAAGAATAAGACAGGCTCCGTGATGAGGAAGATGCAACATATCCACAAAAAAGACAATTTGCATAGCATATGATTTGGTAAGATTTACGAAAATTGTAATTTCAAAACGACTTATAGCTAAAAGTAAAGCACGACCGCTGTAGTCGAAAATCTAACAAAAACCAAATAGATTATAAATCTTGATAAAATAAGCTATGTCTGATGACTAATCTTTTTAAGATGTTTTTACTTTATCATTGCGTAATCCACCTCCAAAGTTATTGTATAAAACGCGCGAAAAATTCGAACTTTCGGTCCTTAGAAACCAAACAAAATTGTACAATGCCAATGGTTATAAGACATCCAGTTCGATCAAATAAAGCTATTTTGAGCAAAATTTTGAATCTCTGACAAGAAATATGGGCGTTATCTTCTTTCCCCTTTTGTATGGGGAGATGAGCGGGATGGGCCACCTTAAGGTGGCCTTTCCGACGGGACTGGCTTGTTCGCGGGCACGGGACAAAATCGTCCTATTGCACTCTGGCACTCTGTTTTTTAAAAAAAGGCGGTCTTCGTTCGAGGAGGATGCAACATAGTTTTTGATTTGGTTAGATTTACCCAAAAATACTTAGAAAATGATTTATATCTAAAAGTAAAACACGAACGTTGCATTCAAAAATCAAACAAAAACTAAACTGATTTTGAATCTTCATGTAACAAGCTAGGCTTAATGGGGATTGTTTGGATTTTTTTTTATCGTTGAGTATCGTCGAATGGCAAGGCGTCGCGCCGTCGGGATACCGAGATTGACGCAAAAAAACACTCACCGCTGTTGTCTACAGCATGCCAAACGGCCAGCCGATCTGAAACAACGCGAAAATAAAATTAGAACCAACCATTTGCGTAAACGCCCACTGCACATCGCGCAAGGTACTTAGCTAGCTATGAAACAGCAAAATGTTACAGAATCATGCCAAATTGGGCAGATGTTTGGCCAATTCGGCCGCCACAGATGGGGTTAAGCATACATGCATTGAATACACATTGCGAATGCAATTCATTCATGTCTTACCTACATACATCCAGTTCTTATGGATACGAAGGTTTTGGCATGGTGCTAGATTTGTAGGGAATTTTGTATGTATATTTTACGAACGTATGGACAGATTAGTAACCGGAGTCTGGGAGAAACCCGGCAGGGGTGCCGGGTTTCTCCCAGACTTACCTCATATTATTCTTGCTCATCCCTCATAGCGTGATGCTATGAAACATTGGCAATTTTTTGGGTAAAAATGTTGGGTTACAAATAAATATTCGTAAATACAGATGTGGAGAGATGAAAAGGTGGGTCAGGTCTTGAGACCCACGGCTGCGCAGCTGCTCTCCTCTAGTCGTGATTTGAATGTTGTATATGTGTTATCTCGCTGGGAAACTTCGTTAGTGCGATATAGACTTCAGGCTGGTAGCGCCATCTAGCGCCCGTTATGTTAACTAGCTTCTATTGCATCTGTTGGTCGCATTTGTGGCATGCGAAACTAGCAGCTCTCAGTAGAGGGCGCTAGGTCGCTACATCACTTTCCCCCAGTCGAATGGCAAGTTGCCATGAAGACGATATTGCTGCTGGTTTCGGTGCTGATCGTCAGTGTCCAGTGTGACGCGGTGAGTCGGTCGTGGTGCTGGATGACGGAGCACCGAAGGTGCCCAGTGCGACGCGGTGAGTCGGTCGTGATGCTGGGTGACGGCTGCCGGAGGTGCCCAGTGTGACGCGGTGAGTCGGTCGTGATGCTGGGTGACGGCTGCCGGAGGTGATTATGTTACCGGCGTCCTAGTTGGCGTATCGATACACCTACTTAGGACGATGGTGCTGATTTTTCTTCTGCTGGGTTGGAGTGATGCTGGATGACGACATGCTTGAGTTACTACCGGTGAGACCCGCTGGTGGGAGGCCGGTAGCAACTGTCGTGACTGCTGAAGTATACCTTGTTGTGACTAGAGGAGGCGTGGTTGTTGTTGTTGGATCACGTCGGGGTCACCACTGTGGAGAGATGAAAAGGTGGGTCAGATCTTGAGACCCACGGCTGCGCAGCTGCTCTCCTCTAGTCGTGATTTGAATGTTGTATATGTGTTATCTCGCTGGGAAACTTCGTTAGTGCGATATAGACTTCAGGCTGGTAGCGCCATCTAGCGCCCGTTATGTTAACTAGCTTCTATTGCATCTGTTGGTCGCATTTGTGGCATGCGAAACTAGCAGCTCTCAGTAGAGGGCGCTAGGTCGCTACACAGAAGACGATGAAAATAAAATATATTTTCCTAATTTACCACGCAATGGCAAAAATGAACTTCCACTAGTATATTTCCAGGTTATCCTAAAACAGGTCAGCAGGGCAGATGCTTTCTCGGAAGACAGAGTCCAAAATACTGAAATAAGGCCAGAAGCCCTTGTTCCCTTATAAGGACGGTGTCCTACTTCTCCGTCGCCAATTTCTAAGACGCCGCGCGCTCGGTCACCACGCGGCTCGGTGGCCATTCAATCTACTCTTGCCTGGCGGCACACTAACTACAGCTGCAAGCCACATGCAAACGCTCTAACACGTGCACATTAAAGTCTAAATTGTAGTCATGAAAAATTGAAAGATGAACCTATAGTATGGGACCTGGCATAATGAGTCCAAAACATATTAGCCCGACCGCCCGGTTTGAGTGGGTGTGAAATATTCTAGAATTTTAAATAGCGACCTACGCCCGTTGCCACAACCTCCAGCTACAAAAATCCTAAAGTTACTTTTCGGTTACACCATACAAATATGCCATGTAACCGAAACTTACTTTTCGGATTTCAGGATTTCGGCGGTGGAAAACAGGGGCTAGTCGTGTGGCGATCGAGTCGCATGGCATCCTACCCGCCGCGCTCGCCGCTGGGCGTCTAAGAAATTGACGATGCCGATGTGCATAAAGACGACAGCAACGCCGCCGCGGTCGCCGCAAGAAAGTGGCGCGTCTGCTAACCTCCCGCCCCAGAAGCCGGCTGGCCTTGAAAGGTAACACGGATTGTGCAATTTTCGCGACCTCCGCCGGCGATTAAAACAATTAACGCGACATGGCGACGGATGCGAACCGTCCGGGACTGCGGCCGACTCGACCGGTGCCACGGTCTCGGGTGAACGTGAACGGCGGCGATGGTGAACATTGCTGGGACGGGCGAAGATGGCGCTAAATGGCGGTGTACTTGTAGGCGCCAATGACGTTTTGAAAATATCGAAAATGTCATCGGTCAGCGCTAAGTGGTTGAACAAGCCACTCAAAGCTTTCGATTCGAGTTGAACCACGCAACGAGAGATAAAAATCAGTTTTCAAAATATGAGTGGTATGAAGTTTTTGTTAAATTAATCAGCTCGGAAAACAACCATCGACATCGGACAGAATTCAGAGAAGTCTATGAATTAATTCTTATTATGCACTACAGCACTACCGGGTTATTTTGTAATAATCATTTGTAAAAGTGGCTAAAGTTGATTAATAAAAACGTTTTTTAAGTAATTTCTACGCCTCTTTAAATTAACTTTTCGTAGTATTAATTACATATTCTTTGTTTTCGTGTACTATCAAATCGGTTACTGGTCATTCGCAATATAATCACCGGACTAAACATTGTAGACAACGAATGGCATTTGGGTGAGAGACTAGAACCTTCCATGCATTTGACATAAAAAGGTACGCCAAAGAGCAAGTAAGTGTAGCGTTGTTGCCTTATACCCTTTACCTGGGCTAATTCTTAGAAAAGATAAAACAGAAGGGCATAACGACAGAGGCATCTTCAAACACAAAGAGGTTCCCGTTATATTGGGCGCTAGCCCGTATTAAACTGTAGTGAGTTGAAAATGTATAAGATAATACGTTCTATGTTCATTGCATCAACTATATCAATCGAAAATGTGAGATGTTCCTTTGAATCCAATTAGCCAGCAATGCAATTGCGGAAAAATAAACTTGTAGTTAAAAATGCTCAAGAAATACTGCTGATACACCTTCGAGTGTTGACTCAAGATGAGTATTCTGCATGTAAAGGTTCACTAAGGCTAGCCTTATCTGAAAAAAAAAGCCTAACATTGTTTACGATGAAACTGCGTCCAGCGAATCGATGCAGCTCGAAAAGACGAGGGTGAGCAATATGTCAAGCACGGAGATCGACGAGGTGTGGTCTTACCGCCGAAGTTTCTTACTGGTTCTTGAACGGCTGATGATAAAATATGACAAATCCGAGTGCAGTGTGTGTACTTACTGCCTACAATAAAGCTGATTAATTGTGCATATAAACTTTATTTCAAACAAGTTGTGGTACTACCAGCTCTCCCTACTGAAGCGGTACGATGGTATGTATGTGTATTTACTATTTTTAATATAAATGTAGTAAGAAACTTTTTTTCGAAACTGCTACAAAATATTACGCTCACACAAAGTGTTCATAATGAGACGTTACAATGTTGCCCAATGAACCGATAGAATTTAAGTTTGCCCACAGCTCCGGGCGTTTTTGTCCATTTGACAGCCGCGATCAAAGATGGCCGCCGGGGCAACGTGGACATCTGGGGCCCCGCTAATCGTCGAGCGCCGCGACAAAAAATGTCGTCCACATTCCCAGTCGCGTCTGCCGCGCCGCTCGTCGGCTTACGGCGCGATCACGTCTGTCCCCGCGCGACCCACTTTGGGAGGCGGCCTTAAAAGTTAATACGAGCGTAATTAATTCGCGATCGTGATATGCTGTGGCGATACCGCTGATCAACCAGTTTGAGCGTTGAAAGCCAGTTGAAACAGTTTTTCACACTCGTGCGGTCAATTAGGAACAATGTCAGATGAATTAGATACAACAGAGGCATTATGCCTGAAACTTATACCCTGTTCCTGCAGCCACTGGATGTGCCTTTTCATTGACATGGTTCACTTGTCCGGTGTTTTCAAGGCTTTTCCATTTTTTATTTACTAAAAATCGGTAATTTTACCAAATTTTCGCGATATCAGTCCACCATAACGTCTTTAGGCGTAATCATGGAATCTTCCAACATAAATCTTCACTTCTCTTCCTATCTGAATCGACTTACGAAGCTGAAACGTGGACACTAAAGAAGAGCTAATACATCGTCTCCAGATCGCTCAACGAACTATGGAAATGGCTATACTTGATATTTCTTAAAAAGGATAACATCAGTAATAAGATTATACGTCAGAGATCTAAAATGACAGACATTGCAAGTCAAAGTGGCAATAGGCTGGCCATGCCTACCGCAGAACCTTTATCCAATGCATTCGACGAGTTCTCGAGTAAAGGCTACGTACTGGCAGATGTACACTACGCCCAGCAGCGTCTCGTTGGACAGACGACCTGGTAAATGCTGCTAGCAGTATCTGATTGGGAACTGTCAGTGATAGACCGAAATGGCACCTGGATGCAAAGGACTGATGATAATTTATCAGAATTACGCATTCCCCCATACCTTCGATAATACCGGTATATTTTAGCTGGTCGAGCTTGGAGACAGACAAAACTGTTTCGATTTGTGGGACCAATTATAAGAGTAAAGAATAACAGAACTTAGATATTACTATTGCATATTTTCACTATCTTCCAGCAGGTTATAAGTAGTACAGACCAACTAACAGGTTTTAGAGGGAGCTTATAACATCTCACGTCACGATTGCAGAACTCTCGGAAGCCTAATAAAACGGGTAAGAGGACTTAAAATACCTTATCCGTCACCGGTGCTGGTGCGGCTAAGCAGCAAATATAAGTAAGTGGCCCGACCGGCAAGAAAGCTGCGCGGCACATTAGGAAACTGGCTAAGAGATCAGATATCATCCCAAACCGGTCCACATGTGAGTGCACATAGCGAATTTAGTTGACGGAAACAAATGAGACCGCCTAGCTGTGCAGATAACAACGGGTTTGAGTCTTCATTGGGACACGACGATGTTGAAGCTAAGGGGCTTATAATTTGCACTCGAAAATAAATCTAGATGAACCAAAGTTGCACAGTTCACTCGCCACAATACTGAATGACTTTCGAAGTGTAAACTGGCGTGAAACTATTACACAAACAATCGTTAATGTATGAAGGTAAGAAATATATAGATGGGGCAAAGACCAACGAATTCGCAAATGGTACGAAACTGGATAAATACATGAGTGCAAAATTTCCGGTTCTCAACTGTACCACTTGGAACTTGCTAGTAGAGGCTACAATTTCAACGGAATACGTCCCCAGCTTCAGTGTTAATAGATTATAGTGTTTTTGTTTTACATGAGCTAGCGCATTTTGGTGTCAGCGTCAACGGTTGAGTTGACGTTTGACAGGCCGCGCTGTTGAACGTTGCTCCAGGACAGCCACCGCCCTGAAGAAGCCCGCGGCGCAGCTGGCAAACATGTCACGAAATCAGATTTTCAACACTGGAAAACCGTAAGTGTTACCATTATGTGCGGCATAGGTGTAAATTTAAAAAGTTATATCTGGAAATGATTGGTTCAACCGTTAGATAATTTTATTTCATCTTTCCACTGCGTCCACAACACGCAGCTTCGTTCGCAACAAATACAATTTCTTTGGTTCGCAATTATCGGCGAAGCTTTGTAGTATCGGTATCGATGATATCAGTGTACAATTCAATTTCTAAATATATTTATTTCGTTTTACAAAAACATAGGTGTTAAGTATATTCATTCGGAGGTTACATATTTTTTTGTGTTTTTTCGAATCGTGTCACAGATAGTTCTCATAGTTTCTACACCTGTAAAATAATACGATTCTGCACAACAGGATGTAGGTTCCGTTGGACTTAGTTAGTTAGTAGAAGGACTATGTTATAATCAATAGACGCGGGTGTGTGCCTTTGCCCGAATAGCGGTCGAGACTGAATCCGAGGTCTTCTAAGGTTATCCTAGAATATATACGTTTGAATTGGCAGTCTACCACCCGGTCTTTCGTCGGGTGCATCCACGCTATTTGCGAGTTCTTCTGTTTTTCATGATGTATGTGCCATCATAGCATATTCACGAAAGCTCTTGAACCTGAGTATCCGCGTCCGGAGTGTCAGCGGGAATCCAAGCGCCCGGACATGCTCTATGATCCCAAAATACTAATACCAATCTACAGTGCTTCTTTTAATTTTATTTTACAGCTGCCATCAGTATATTTCTACATAGTGAGCTAAAACAACTGTTATACAAGCGAATGTTTTCCTTCGTTTTCAAGGATACAAGATAACACTCTATTTTAACGAATTGTTGTTGTGCTAATCTTTTTTTAGGGTTCCGTACCCAAAGGGTACCAACGGAACCCTATTACTAAGCATCAGCTGTCCGTCCGTCCGTCCGTCCGTCCGTCTGTCACAGCGCTGTATTTCATGAACCGTAATAGTTAGGCAGGTGAAATCTTAACAGAATATGTATTTATTTTGCCGCTATAACAAAAAAATAGGTAACATTATTAAATAATAAAAAATAAAGGGGGCCCCCATACAAAAAACATGATTATTTGGTGTTAAATCTTGTACGATGGTACGGAACCCTTCGTGTGTGAGTCGGACTCGCACTTGGGCGGTTTTTTTGTAGGTGCTAAGCTTATCATTTGATCCTTGTTAAGATACAGACCATATCCTTATGAAAAAAAAACATTTCATAAATCCACACCTATAAAACACAACTACACGCAATATTGAAACTAGTACGAGTACATAGGCAGCACACTCAACTACGGATGCAAATCTAAATGTAAATGTTTACGCCAGTTCTAAAATAGTTCTGCGCTCGTGAACTTGAATGAAATCGAATTCGCGTGTGGGAATCCATTTGTTTCCATGGAACACGAATTTGGCACGGTGTCAAAGTGTTTTCAAACGTTGCAACTACATGTTTTCTGAATCAGGTTCAAGTCATTTCAAGGTTAGGGAACTTGACACTTGTCTCGAGGTTAGGCCATGTAGGTTTTTCCTTACATTCGGGGACCTTCCGTCGTGTTTTTGTTGGAACATGTCCTAATGGATGTCGAGTTTCCACGTTCCATACATTCGCCAATATACCTAAACGCGCTACTATCTAGCTAGATGATGAAGTACGCTGGGAATGTTATCTTTTCTTGAGCTGTTGACAAGATATATAATATCATATATCAATATGTGAATTACTAAAGATAAATAATCTATCGGGACAACAATATGCCATCTAAATTATTCTTGGATGATCTTTTTAAACTTAAGTGTGTAGTTTGTTGTCTTCGAGGTTATTGTGCCTACCTTTATACTAAATTGTATACTATCGCTATACTTTACTAAATTGGTGTGCTTGACTTTCGGATTTTTAGCACAACACATACTGCTGATTGTCGGGGGGACAATGGGTGCATATGTAACCTCTCAGTTTTTTTTTTGTAATAATGTTAACACTGATGACGTGACTAAGCAGCGCAAGAAAATATAACTAAACAGGGCTAGAGAACCTTTTTTCAACATTTGAGTTCTGCAGGCCTATTCCTGGAACTCCGTAATCAGTAATCAGCAATTCTGAGACTATAAAACCCATTTTATTGCGGTTTCCTAAGCGATTTTTTTGGCGAGAAGATTCCGGAGCATAGTTTAATTAATTAAGGTTTTCTGTTTAAAAAATCGCTTTGTAAACCGCTATAAAAGCAGCAGAATAGGCCTTCTGGAGGCTAAGGCAGTACTCCGCCGTCAATGGGTTGAGTAGTCATCTAATGTAAGGCTTTATTACATACACTATCGCTGCTGTACGTCGCATAATCATACACTTAACTGCTTCGGCGCCATAGCACACGATTGGCTTGCAGCTCTGCTAAAAGATGACGTATGTTCTAACGAGATTACGACGTTCTAACACATGCGCAGGGTACCTTCTACACTTATCTCCTCCGTGGTCCTGCATTATGTTCGAGAACAAAGTATCAGTGCCGAGGACAGAGATGCATGCCATGCTAATTCTCAGCGAGCCTGCGCTTGAGTCGAGTCGGATTACAACTGCGCAAGCGTTGGAAATGACAGGGTTTGAATAATTACTGCGGTCAAAGAGACAAAGGATCGCACTTGGATCCTTGCGTACGGTCGTGGCGCGTGGAATCCTGCAAAACTCTCGCACGGAGTGTTAAGGTCGGCCCGTAAGCACCTGAAAATTTCGCCTCCCATACAAACGTAGTTTACTAATCATTTGAAAACCAATGTTCCAACATACTTGATATTTGGTATCTAATATTAGGCTACAAATATATGTGTCTGCATGCCTTTGTTTTTTCGGTAAATGTATTCTGGGTCAAACCATAGAGAAAACAAAATTCGTATGAAGATTTTCTTTTTACTTTCATTTCAATCGGTTTGGATTTTTCAAAAAAACAAAAGCATGCAGACACAGATATTTGTTACCTGATATTAGATATTAAATATCAATTTAATTGGAATAGCGGTTTCCAAATTATTAGTAAACTACGTTTGTATGGGGAGCATAGCTTACTGGCCGTTCTTAAATATAAAGTTGTGAAGCGTGAGGTGTCAAATCTTATCACAAAACAGTTACTGTAACGTTCGTGTTATGTCTCTTTTTGCCACAAGCAGACAGTTAAAGTAAGATACCAAAAGATAGAGTATGTGAAAGAAACAAATTAATTGTGAAACAAATACTTACTATAAATATTGTTCTATACATATACCCATGCTTGAACGCAACATTTCAAGCAGCTGAGGGATAGGCAGGGATGACAGAGCGCCATACGGCACACAAACGCCTATTTGCTTTCTCTACAGACATTCATTTCATACACGATCTATGATTTACGAAGTATGTACATATTAGTAATAGATTAATTGGAAATACTCGCATAAGTAAACTAATTAATTAAATTTACTTTGTAACTCTCCTTTATGTAAAAGCAGTCAAGCTAGTTTAGGGGAGAGAGATCGCATAATTTGTGTATATATGTTGCATCTAATAAACATTTCATTTCAACATTTCATTTCAACATTTAGCGCGGCATATGCCGTACGAAAGGACCTGACGGTGCCCGATGACGCCCATAGGCTTCCGAACCCTACCCGACCGGCCAGGTTCTCCTTAATACCATATTAAGGACCACACATGTAGTCGTGGTAACGTACCACGTTCCTATGCCCGGTCACAACTATTTTACTCACTTCTGTAATTACTTTCGGCATTCTTTCGTCACCAGTTCGTTCTAAATGTCCAAACCTTCTCCTTTCTCGATTCTCGTCGCTATATCTTCCTTCCGCTCACAATGCAGTCTAACCCAGATGCAGATAGAAACCGGGGCACTTGACACAGAGATTTGGCTTTTCTTAGCACCTTGACCCCTTGGCAGTCACCCATACCGGTGTTTCATAAAAACAATTGAAACTTGTCCGGTCAAGAGTATAATGAGGAAGGTAATCAAGTCCCATAGAATGGCTAGTGCCTGGTTTCTCGGGCAAAAAAAATAATATATTTTTTTCACATATATTAAATAAATTGAGAATTACGTCGAGTAAAGAATTCAAAATTATGACCAACTTCTTTAACAAGCCTCTTGCGGTGCACAGCAATCAATAAACAAACAAAACAGTTACTATGGGGGTGGCATGGTCAAACATGGCCAAAGCCCCAATCAAAAGAAAAAGAAAAAAATATATAATTGCTTTTAATTCGAACCACGAACAAACACCGGTGATATTTCATGGAGAGATATACCAATTGTATTGTCCCCGGGTGGGACCCCCGTAACGGCACAATAATTAAAGGATGTTCCGACCCATACAATGTTTTTTTTTACACAGAACGCAAAAAGTATTGCACTTTGAGGCACGAATTCGTCAAAAATATTAAATATAGCCATAGTAGTTGCAGCGAAAAAATATTCACAATTTCAGGTTTAATCGTTTCGTTGTAATTGCCGATTAGAAGTTTTACACCGTTAGATGGCGCTGTTAAATAAAAATCGTATTTAAATAAATTGTAACAAAACCAATAACCCAGGAATTGTGAAATTGTTTTCGCTGCAAATAATATGACTATATGAAACTTTTATTATTAATTCGAGGCTTAAAGTGCAATACTTTTTGCGTTATGTGTGCAAACAACTTTATATGGGTCGGAACAGCCTTAAAGAACATAAATAACTTGATTACAAACAATAATGTTGACGATGTTATGAAAACAACTGCATAAGTTAGCAACTTATACATTTTGCAAGACAAACGGGGCCGCATCTTTATTTATAAGTTAATTAGCATTCTATTATACATGCATGCAATATTTTACCAACACGAATTTCTTCATTATACAGTTGTTCACAAAGTAACGGAGTAAGCGGAGCCCTAGTGATCAATATATGAGTGTAGTGCCAGGGCGAAATTTCATCATGGCCATATCGCCAGCTTGTGGTAGCGCACACGGAATATTGATCCGTGGTAGCGCATGTGCAGGCAGACCATGGGCATGAGTTCGGTGAAGCGATTTTTTTGCACACGGGTTGCTGCTGGTCGACGTAGAAACTAGTTCTTTATCGCTACCAAAGATTAACAATATTGGATTCATAAATCAATTAATATATTGGGGAAATGAATATTGTTGCCTATGAAGTCTACTTACATACTAGAAGTAAGGTAAAGGTAAATGGTAACAGGTTGGTTAAGCATAAAAAAAATACGCTCCCCATAAAGCGTAGTTTGGAAGCCATTTGAAAACCGCTGTCATTTTACAAATCAGTCAAGAAATAAGAAAACCGGCCACGTGCGATTCGGACTCGCACACGAAGGGTTCCGTACCATAGTACAAGATTTAACACAAAAAAATATGTTTAGTGTATGGGACCCCCCGTTAATTATTATTATTATTTTATTTTACCTACTTGTTGTTATAAGGGCAAGTTAAATACACACTCTGTGAAAATTTCAGCTGCCTACCTATTACGGTTCATGAGATACAGCCCTGTGACAGACGAACGGACGGACGAACGGACGAACGGACGAACGGACGGACGGACGGACGGACAGTGGAGGCTTAGTAATAGGGTTCCGTTTTCACCCTTTGGGTACGATTCTTTCGGTAGTACGGTGCGGTGGGTCTAATCCGACACTAGATGTGACTTCAGCCGTATCTAAATCCAACTGAGAGCTGCTAACATGTACTTACAATGGAGTTACGTTACGAAACGAAGCGAAAAACCTGAGATTTCACCAAACAGCGCTGCAGTATTTATAACGCTCCATTGTTACAGTTCAACAATAACACAATAAAGCGAAACATGATGCAGGTCTTGAAGTAAGAGGCATGTCGCTGATAATGCAAGGTCGAGCCGATTCTCGCTGGCATTCGTTTGCTTTAAGCTTAAACGGCCGCGCTAGGCTCTACTACTCGACATTCGGAGACGTCATGTGTGTTTGTCTGGGCTTTCGTTTAGCAGATTATGTACTTAAAAATGCATGTTTACGACATGAGGAATTCAAATTCAATGCCCGGTGAAAGAAAAACAGCAAGAAATCACAGTCCCCGACACAAGAGACCGTATGCGTTACCATTATGCTACTAGCCGTCCGGGAAGTAATGATATTGAAAACGCCATCAAAACAAATGTGGTCTGGTTATCTGTAAAAAGGTTATCTGCTTGCAGCAGACATAACATAACATCATAGATAGCCCATAAAGAATGGTTGCTGTTACTGGTACTATTAACTCCCTACGTAAATGAGGACCCAAAGACTAGGCAAACGCGTGGGAATGCGCGGATGAATGCTTTCAGCGGGTTTCTTACCATCCTTCGGGTTAGCCTATTTCTTATCCGTAATCAAAACTCGTTTAAAAGCCGCGCACGAGGCTTTTAAACGAGTCTAAAATTCCGAATTTTCATTAGTAATCACACATGTTATTAGCCCTAGTTAATTTAATAAAACCATTGCGATAGGTGTTCCAGTAGCGATGAAAACACCAGTATAAATCGGATAGATCAACATATTAGGCCAGCCGAGCACGAAAGTCGTCGCAGCGAATCGCGTTGATACTGTGCTCACTCAAACCAGCAACATCTCCAGTAAATTTGAGTGAGACAACATCACTCAAATGTATAACCTAACCTAACAAAATAACCTAACCTAACCTTACGCTCTAATATTGTTTAGACGTGTCATGTTAAAAGTGAGTACGCAATCATTTTGCTCACTATAACCTGCCTTGAGGCTGGCCTATTTGCCCACATTTATGTTTTCCGCTGACTGTATTTGAATTTTTGTGAATTACTACACGACAGGACTTGAGCGCACTCATAATGCTAGCAATGTTCGCATGTCAACTAGCGATGAGGTCACCAGTCAGATGTAAATACCCATATTTTAAGGCGCTAGGTCGAGTCAACTCGTAGCGCCATACAAATGCACATTCAAAGAAATATAATAATATATCTTAAACGCCTCTGTAAGTCCAAATGGCTCTTGCATAATTTTTTGACAAGAAATCTGTCTCATCAGAACTTTGGAAGGAGTGTCATTAATAGATTAGAAATTACATGTAATGAAAAAAAAACAATTACTACTTGGTCTAATATGTAAGTTCGGAAATTGACACTAATATTTTTATTGCAAAAAATTGATAATACTGACGTAAGCAGTTCAGTACAAAGAAGAGGAAATCAAATATTTTAATAACGCGACTATCGAACGATTGTATGTCAGACAGAGCTAGTTTACTTACAATACCTCCGCAAATTTCGTGGTTTGGCTAGTAGCAGCGCATTAAGAGGATAATGAGGTGATCGCATTCCATACAATGGGTCGTGCCTGTTTCCTCAGTGAAATTTAGATTATTTTTCTGAATTTTTGCACTTTAAATAAATAAACTGAGAGCTACGTCAGTACTTTTTGATTTTTTTGATAACTCTCTGGAACTCGATCACCTCATTATCCTCTTAACCGACATAGATACCCATAAATGACGCTGCCCTCATTTGCTGCTGATACTAACGTAGTTTGGAATATTTGACTAAATACTGTTTATTCTTCACATCAATTATAAGTTTCTTATTTAATATGAAAGTCCGGACAGGAACGCAGCGAAAACTTCCATGCTGTTACAATGTACATCATTTAACAGCTCATGTCCTCCTTCCTTTTACAACACCATGTTAATAACTCGAAGCCCATGTCCGCTCCCCAGAGGTGTTCCCACATAGAACAATGTGCTCGTTGCGACAAGTATGGGAACAGCGGAGCTGAGAATGCACAGGTTTACTCTGTGAATAACTGGTCATTATAGCTCATTACTAAACGTCTGCCTTGCATCACACCACCCGTAACGTAGATTATTGGGCCCACAGAATTGGGTATAGGCTAGAAACGCCGATTCCTGTCGCTTCACTGCCGCGCGCTTGTCACTCTCCAGCCATGAGTTTTAGGTAGGTTAGTAAGTTTCGTTTTTTTTTTCTCCATTAGGTGAACACACATTTCAGAACAGGTGGATAGTAATTGTTTAAAAGAAGGTTTGATTACGAAGAACCGATGAGAAAATTCTCTCAAATACACTTTTATTCTCATACGAGTATCTAAAAAATAATTATAACATAATCCCTTTAAATGCCACCTACAGAACAATTAAGAGTAAAATGGTTTTTGAGCATCCACAATAACAAAGTATGAATAAGATTCCTGGGTAAAATACAGAGACATCTTATTATCATTATCAACTCAAAATTGTTTTGTCAAAATATATTACGATACAAAAAGTAAGTTGTATGAGTTGTCTAGCAACAATATGTAGTTTTATTAGACAAAAGAATAACATAGTGCAAAATGGTGTATATGTGGCGAACGGAGACAAGCGCGCGCTAGTGAAGCGAGAGGATACAGGCATTTCTAGTCTATTCTCAATTCTGTAATTTGAACTATTGGCTAGGTTGTCAGCCTCAGTGGCCCAGTGGCGTGACACTTCGGCGATCGCTCTCCGAAGTTAAGCAACGCTGGGTCCGGTCTGGTCTTGGATGGGTGACCATTCGACCGTTGAGAGAGGCTGGCCGTGGTTCGGATTTCACGTTAAACTGTAGGTCCCCTTCCTTACTTACTAGGTGGTAAGGTTTATCCCGCCTGGGTTGGTACCATCGCATTGGATGAACGATGGTCGAAGCGGCAATGAAAATGGTCCGTGTTTTCCATCCAGTTCAATGTAGCCGTGCAATATAAGGAAGGTCCTGGCATGGCACCTAGTTCCCATGTGGTGTGTTGGGCTAATACCATGACAGAACTTGTGGTATTAGCCATCCATGTCCAGTCACATAAAAAAAAAAGGTACTTTGACGTCACACGGAAATTAGATTATTGATGCATTACGTAGTAAAAGTGCAGAAAGAATACATTATTTACTTGGTAGCCCAGTAACGCGACGCCACTGGATAAACTGGGTGAAGCAACTATGAGCGCGGTTGGATTCTAGATAGGTGACCGTTTTCAGCCGTTGAGGCAGGCCTTGGCTCGGATTCCACGTAAAACTAGGCCCCCTTCCTTACTTACTTACGTGGGGTTAATACCGCCCGGGTTGGCACCATTCTATTGAACGAACGATGGTCGAAGCGGCAATGAAAATTGACCGTGTAGCGCAGCAATATAAGGAAGGTCCTGGAATGGCACCTACTTTTTATGTGGTGTGTTAGGCTAATATCATGACGGTCGGTTGGGTATTAACTATCCATGTCCAGTTACATAAATTGAAAATGACAAAAAAAAAAGATTTTAAAAGCTAAATCGCAGACGGAAAAAAACCACTGCAGATTGCTCACACATCCGATAACCGACGATAACTCAACCCGTAAGTAATTTCCAAATGAATTTGCGCTTTAATATTATTTTCCAGAATATCGTCTCAGCATGTTTATTGATAAAACAGCATTTTCTATAATATTTGATACAAGGCTATGAAAGCAACATTTACTCCTTACAACCTTCATTGCCAATTTTTGCAATAAAATAACATAATATTTTGTTTTTCTTTCAAAATTACCGGGTTCGATTCCCGAGTAGTGTAGAAGTTTTTTTTAAATACATGAATACAGTTTTTCATAGCTCCAAAATTGACGCCGAGGTTCCTTAGAAACATATCTCTTATAGTTTCAGAGTTCCTCATACTGACCCAAGACATTAAATAACTAAGATATACAAACACGCTAGCATACACACCCTCTCACACACCCTCACACACCCTCACACGTATCCTCAAACACCCTTACATCCTCACCTTCTCACACACCCGTAGGTACACACCATAAAAAATAAATTTGATGCAATATTTATAATTAGATTAAGTGGATATATTTTTGTATTAGTTTGTTAAAAAGTGAAACTTTATTATTGGCTGTATTGTTTGTGTAGCTTAAGTTTTTCAATATCGTTTAATTTAGCTGTTAAGTTTCCGAATAAATAAATAAAATAAATAAATAAATCTAAACGCGCCGCCAGGTATATCATGAAATATGTTTTTTATGATACTTTTCAAACATGTTAAAGGACAATGCCGAAATCAAAATCGCATTAAATAGTACATTCACAAAGACCGATTCCAAAGGCAAACATGTGATTGAAAATTAAAAATTAAAATAATATTTTTCAATTACTAATTAATGAAAGTCCCAGCGGACAAGGATTATTCTTTTTAAAAAAGTTCACAACATGTTGTTCTCAGTGTTGTCAGATATTGCGTATTTTCGCTGTAATAGGTAACGACATTTTAATCCTATCTTGCGATTTCAGCTAAATGATTAATGTCACAGTAGTTAATCTGCAATAAAAATCTAAACTTAATACACTCCGTATATATTAAAATGAATTATGTTACTAATACAATATTTTATCATTATACTTCCGGCTTAGTTTTGGTCTATTTTCTATACCAATATCTGGCAGCTCCGACCGCGACAAGCCGTCATCATGACAGATTGTATTTATGTATCAAGGTAAAGATCGGTCAGTACGTCTTCAATAATTTACGGAGAACCGACTGGCGCTGCTATCGCTATAATATTTTCCTTTAGGTCGGAAGGAAAAGTTATCAGCCAGATCAATTTATTTTAAGGTTTACGACAATACTGTTCGTTCATAGCATACTGATTTCGCTTCCTCTACAAACATACACGTTTGTAATTACTCGTCAACTACTATTTTTATTATAATTTAACTTTGAGCCAAATGCCTTTTTCTTAATTAAGAGAAAAAATATATTTATGGTTCTATGCTGAAAGTCCTTGCCTTTCCGTGTGAATAAAGACACAAAAAGAAGTAACTCACCTCAAATATGTATCTTTAAAAGTGTCTGACGGGTTATTCCTGCTGTGAAATAGACTAGGAGGTCGCGACAAAAATGGTAACGATAACGTAAATGGCTGAAACTGGGTTCACGGGATAAAGTACAAACCTCTGAAGCTAAATGTGTCAGTCTGCCTGTTCCAAGTGGTTGCGTTGCGTAGATAGGTGCCTGAAAAAGTAGTTACGGTGACAAAAAATACTTATGATGAGATAAATGGATGCAAATGACGAAGCATGAAAGTATCAATACATACTTGCTTAGCAATACAAAAACTGAACAAATCTTTGGTTGCATTTAGTAGTTATAGGCGATTTCGGTTACAGATATAACTTTAGGTACATGTAAGTATTTAATTAAGTAACCGTCTGGTTATTGTTGTATAATTAATAGGTATCAATGTTTCCAGATAATCAGTATATTCATCAGCAGGTACATACCAGCATCTATTTTATATAGCCAATCTAGAAAACGCACCACGGTTGGTCTCTAACATTTGAACCCAGATTCAGCCATTTACCTTATCGTGACCAAAAATGTCGTGACCAAAAATGTCGTGACCTCCCGGAATAAAAGTAAAGTAAACCATATCATTACTCTATGACCATATTAATTATTGTGTGTAAGCATGTGAGGAATGAAAATACGTTTAGTTGATACGGTATCGTTTAAGTAGTAGCGCTTTTCTGGGCCATAGTAAAATCGGCAATGCCCTTTTACTTAAATATTTAATTAATTTGCGTTTATTCATAACAATAGTAAATAAGATGTTTTTTTTATTTCTTACACATAATATTGAATTTGTTATAACTCCTAAACCGTTTAAAATTAGGTTTATTTATTAATTTATTTGGGAAATAACATATATAAAGTCATTTTGACTGCAAATTACCTCTACCACTATTAATAACCGTTTGATCCTTCACTTTTAAAACACATTGAACAAGGCTACATTGAATGCTAGATGGAAAACAGGGGACGTTTTTCATAAATGCATCAACATATTTTCATTGAGTGCAATAGTAGGAAGCCGAGCGGACTCAACCTATCACCTATTAAGTATGGAAGGGGACCTAGAGTTTTACTTGAGTTCCTAACCATGAACCCCCATTTGCAACCAAAGTGCACAATTCAATCCCAGGTGAAAAGAAATAGGTTTACATTAGGATTCGAACCTTTGACACAGGAGACTACGTACGTTAACCCCTAGACATCACAATCTTTTAAATTTTCCATCCTTTTAAAAAAAATCCTTGTCACGTAATCGTCATTTACGTCGTAAACTTAAATGCACTTAAATGCTATCCTACTGCTAACTTGGCGAATAAAAACCGGATAAGTGCGAGTCTGTCTCGCCCACCGAGGGTTCCGTATTACACATTTGTATTTTTTAAAATGATACAACTACGGATATTTTCCTTTATCGGTGTGAGAACTTTTTCTTTCAAAATTTCACGATTCTAGGTCAACATATGCAGCATACATAGCCGTATTTTTATCGCTTTGCAGTAGAAGCCTGGTGTTTACAGTGCAGGGCACCACAGACCTATAGATTTGATATAAATTTCAACATTTTACCTAGAAGATTTCCATCCCTCAGGGTCTTGACAGACAGAGAGACAAACAGACGGACAAGGAAGTGATTGTGTTATTGTTTATTCATCATCATCATAAACAGTACACTGCACTCCAATTTGTCATATTTTATCATTTGCCAGTGCAGCAATCACAGCGAAGAACTGGCAAGAAAAAAGCTGGAAATGTTTTCAACGACCACGTTTTTAATAGTACTTTGACGTTGATTTCGATTTTGATTCTTTCGTGAACTCGGCCCTAAGTTTAAAAAAGCGTTTGCCACTGGTTACCTGCAGACAGAGTTATTGCTACCTGTTGTTATAATGTTTAAATAGTTCCTTTTTAGGGTTTCGTACCCAAATGTTGAAAACGGAACCCTATTACTAAGCCTCCGCTGTCCGTCCGTCCGTCTGCCACAGGGCTGTATCTCATGAACCGTAATAGCTAGGCAGCTGAAGTTTTCACAGAGTGTGTATTTATTTTGCCGCTATAACAACTAATAGGTAAAATAATAAAATAATAAAAACTAAAGGGGGTCCCCGTACAAAAAACGTGATTTTTTGGTGTTGATGGTACGGAACCCTTCGTGTGCGAGTCCGACTCGCACTTGGCCGGTTTCCTCAAAATGGCGGAACCCTCAAAATGGCATCGCTTTAAAGCGCTCATAGAAAGCCCTCCCGAGTCGGAGAGTGAGACAACCTTCGGGGGAGCCGGGCTTGTCAATCGCCAGGTAATTCCCGAGCCAGCCGGCGCTATTAGGAGAAGAACCTGCCAGTCCAGCTCTCCGGGTCTAAGTGGCAATTATTAAGCGAGTTATCCTGGGAACAGTTTAGCTGGCCAGGGCGTCCCACACGCGTGCCATCACGCCCGATGTCCCTGCGGCTGGGGTAAGCAGATAAGCCCGAAGTCGGTACCCAGCGTCAAGAGTGGCTGCAGCCAAACTACAAACGGCGCAGTGGTACTTATTTATGTGAGTGATAATAGATGGACTGGATGAAAAACAAGGACATTTTTTATTGGCGCTTTGATTATCTTTCATCCAAAGCCATGGTTACAACCTGGACGGGCTTAAATCTACTGCCTAGGAAGTAAGAAGGGAAGGGGCATTAAGGCGGCCCAACCCGGCGGACCTAACTCATTCGCGGGCACAGTACAAAACCGTGCTGTTGCGCTCTGGGACCTTCTCTGTTTCAAAGAATAAGACAGGCTCCGTGATGAAGAAGATGCAACATGTCCACAAAAAAGACAATGTGCATAGTGTATGATTTGGTAAGATTTACGAAAATTTTAATTTCAAAACGACTTATAACTAAAAGTAAACCACGACCGCTGTAGTCAAAAATCTAACAAAAAACAAATAGATCATAAATCTTGATTGAATAAGCTATGTCTGATGACTAATCTTTTTAAGATGTTCTTACTTTATCATTGCGTAATCCTCCTCCAAAGTTATCGTATAAAACGCGCGAAAAATTCGAACTTTCGGACCTTATAACTTAGAAACCAAACACAATTTTACAATGCCAATGGTCATCAGACATCTAGTTCGATCAAATAAAGCTATTTTGAGCAAAATTTTTGATCTCTGACAAGAAATATGGGCGTGATCTTCTTTCCCCTTTTGTATGGGGAGATGAGCGGGTTGGGCCACCTTAACGTCTGTTAATGCCTGGGATTCGAACCGGCGGTCTTGCGAAACAAGAGATCAGGCTTAATACTCTATAACACCATCCAAATTGACTGGCACGAGGACGTGAAACTTATACCAAAAAAATATTAAAATGAGCTGTGTCAACCAGGTGTTCCCATAAACGGAAGCTGTATTCCACCCCCTCTACGAACGGTTGTCCAAACATCTGCCGAGCGTGTGCCGGAATGCGGGAAGATTATTTTGGAGGCAGATCGGGGAAACATTTAAATATAGAACGCCATCTGAGCGCCTGCGCTGTCCACGCCGAGACGAACACGGCCATCTTGGTTCGTTTGATTTCACAAACAATGATCAGCACGCATTTCAGTAGGTTTTACCTCCATGGCTGATTGTTTGGAAATTAACGTTCAACTTTTATTGCATGCATTACTAAATTACAAGTAAACGTGTTCTTGAATGTGGCCGCCTGCGTTCAATTTGATGATAGGATGGTTTGCAATCATGGCTATTACCTCACCAAAGAAATGCTATCCAAAGTACTTTTACGTTTTGTTCGCGATTTATGAACGGCCCGTAAGCTATGTTCCCTATACAAACGTAGTTTACTAATAATTTGAAAAACACTGTTCCGATTTGCTATTTGGTATCTAATATTCTACAATAAATATCTGTGTCTGCACGTTTTTGTTTTGCTGAAAAATCTAAAGCAAGTCAAATAACAGGCGAAAGAAAATCTTCATACAAATTTTCTTTTTTCTGTTGTGTGGACACAGGATACATTTTTCGAAAAAACAAACACGTGCAGACATAGATATTTGTTGCCTGATATTAAGCCCCAAATATCAAGCGAATTGGAACAGTAGTTTTCAAATGATTAGTAAACTACGTTTGTATGGGGAGCGTAATTTTCTGATGCTTACGGGGCCACCTTAAGTTCATTCCCTACTTGAGAAGGTAACTCACATGTCTGTTTTATCTGTCTGATGCCGATACTGTCACGGCCTCACTATTTTGTGTCAAATATTATCAGATATCATAAGATAGACAATGTAACATACTTAATCTGTGATATCGTTGCTGTATCGAAACGGCAAAAACCATACTAAAACATGTCAGCCCAGAGCGACATCGCGCCCCGGGAAACTATACTTAGGCACAGAATTACATGAATAGGCACAAAAAGGTACAAAAACCGGCCAAGTGCGAGTCGGACTCGCACACGAAGGGTTCCGTACCATCGTACAAAATGGCCCCCCCTTTCATTTTTATAATTTTTCCTATTTGTTAATACAGCGGCAAAATAAATACATAATCTGTAAAAATTTCAGCTTCCTACCTGTTACGGTTCATGAGATACAGCCCTGTGATAGACGGACGTACGGACGGCGGAGGCTTAGTAATAGGGTTTTCACCCTTTGGGTACGGAACCCTAAAAAGGACTGTCATAGATTAAGTAATGATAGTGCGGAGTTTTTTTATGTTTTTAGCCCGAGAACTTAAAAAAAATGGTTAGAACTTAGAAACTCGAGGTAATAAAAAAAATGACTTTAGAACGCGCCAATCGCGTCGCGAAAGCCGTAAGTCGATACAGCTCACAAATTGTCGGCCCGCGACCGCGGCTCGGTCTACATGTTGGGAAATTTATGGCTTTCGGTTAGCCCCAGGTCAGCGCTACTGTGGCGCGCTCTGTTGTAGCGTTCGGCACACTTCGACAACAATGTGTACAGTCACTTACCTTCATGTCGTTACAGCGCTAAGATAAATAATCCCTTAGTCGAATCCTTTTTTTACTACTTTAGCGACTAGCACACCTACCGTCATATTAAGCCAGTGCACCGCATTCCCGAAGGAATTATGTGCCATGGACCTCCCCTTTATGAGCACGGCTTCATCGAACTTGATGAAAAATACGGACAAACATTACTGCTTCCGTCCATCTTCCTCCAATGCGACGGTGCAAACTCGTGCGAGATTTACCTGCTACCTAGTCGACCGAGCGAAGCGCGAGCGGTCTATGTTTCAGCTTGTGCAAAAATGCTTTCGTAAATCTGTCCGGGTGTCCGGCTGTTCTGTACAACCGATTCTCGTGAAATTTGGTGAGCAGGTTCGTTTTTTTTTTGTCGAACCAGTTTTTGAAACAAATATGAATAAACCTATTCCTGTAATAAAATATTACTTACATGACTTTGGTAGATAGAATGTATGGACACTATGCAAATGTGAATAAGCAGCTGATTCTGTTGTTTTCACGTTCAGAGTGCATCACATTTTTAGCATTTTTAATTTAGAACCCGTACGGATTTTCAAGTTACAACTTATATTGTTAACTGTACCGAAACTTCTCATTTTGAATTTCGAATCCGTTCGTATTTCGTTATGAAGGCACTTTGATTGCCGACTGTACCGACTAATTGTAGGTTTTCGTACGAGGTGATTAACGAAGGTTTGCGGCAACGCCGGCGACGGGCGACTTCGTAATTCAGGGTTCGAGTCCCGCGAGCTGAGTGAAATATCGTCGATTTCTCCTCCGCCTTTTATCGAGAACTGCGATTATTATGGAAATGTAAAGACGTACCGACGTGCAGGGAGAAAATAATAAAAACAATAACCTAGTTACGTCAACCATAACTTAACTTATTCTGTGCTTCGACGATCAACTACATAATATGGGCGTGTCAGCAACTGATTGTGTTCAGTTCGACAAAGTCGTAAGCGAGAGGTCAGTCACTCAGGGAACCTGGTGTACAATCAGTTTCAGTTTCAGTTTCTTTATTTCCTCCATTAGATGTATATTACACACTCGGATTCGTCATTTTTTTTTCCTGTCGGTTCGATTACTTCTGGCGAAGAAGAGCCGACAAGAAACTTCGTCAGGTTGGTCATTGTATTATTATTTTTTCCAGTGATACTTACAAACTAGTTTACAGTGATTGATTGATTACTACTGCTCACAAAGAACATTATTATAAGAACATTATATACGTTTGATAACGGCGAATGCCGAAATATTACTGCTTTTTACGATATCTATGTTATGTTTCAGGATCGGCTCCCGATTCCCGATCCTGCACTCCCTGCACCCCATTGCAGCTCCGGGGGCGCGGCTCGCGCCATCCGATCCGCATAGAGACGGCGGCGCGGGACACAAGAGGGGGCGTTCAGCTACATACAACCAGATTAGCTGTTTTTCTTTATCTGTATTTTATTTATTAGCTGTATTTTATTATTTATTTATTCATTTACTTATTTAGTTGTTTTTACCGTATTGGTTCTGTAGGCAGACATAATATTAATAACAACGATTGTTGTTTTTGTGTTTGTTGTAGAGACAGCACCATAACCATTGGTGAGGAGCAAACTCTTGACTACTATAATGACATCTTATTCTAAATTAATAGGAATTATGATCTAAATTATTCAGGTGTAAAAAGCCATCGTTTGGTAATCTCGAGAATCTTAGGTGGGAGTCTGAGGACACTGGTGGGAGTCCAAAAATCTGGAAATCGAGTAATCCTAAGCAATCTGAGAATCCCAAGGTAATATTTACGTATAAACGACCCCTCAGTCGTAAGTAAAACTTTTTTTTTTTATTAACAACTACAGACTCTCCCTAAGACCCTAGAGGTCTAATTTATAAAGTTGATGAATTTACTGACCTGGAATTCATGTGGTCGTTCCCTTTTACGTTTTGACAGTATTTTGTCTTAGATCAAATAGTTAAGATACGTTGATAAATAACAACTAGGCATGGATGGCTAATACCACAGCTACGCATCATTATTTAGGTATTATGTGCTGAGACCACCTACAAATATCTGTCCAACACACAACATAGGATCTAGGTGCCATGCTAGGGTCTAACTTAGGTAGGTATGGTGCATAGATAATAGCTTTCTTACTGTATTTCATCGATATACTCTAAAACTTGGTAGAAAAAAAACTTCGTTTGAAGGTTGGTTTCGATAGTATACAATATTTGGTCACTCTAGTCGTTTTATACGTTCTTCCTATAGACTATAGGGGGAACATCATCTCATCAGCATAACTAGAAAAGTAAACAGTGAATGACGATTTTCGTATATTATGTTATTACGCGTAGGTAGTGGCACACATTAATATTTATATAATATGGTTATTGAAGGTGGCCCGACCCGCTCATCTCCCCATACAAAAGGGGAAAGAAGATCACGCCCATATTTCTTGTCAGAGATCCAATATTTTGCTCAAAATAGCTTTATTTGATCGAACTAGATGTCTGATGACCATTGGCATTGTAAAATTGTGTTTGGTTTCTAAGTTATAAGTTCCGAAATTTCGCATTTTTCGCGGGTTTTATACAATAAATTTGGAGGTGGATTACATGATAAAGTAAGAAAATCTTAAAAAGATTAGTCATCAGACATAGCTTATTTAATAAAAAATTATAATCGATTTGGTTTTTGTTTGATTTTTTACTACAGCGGTCGTGGTTTACTTTTAGCTATAAGTCGTTTTGAAATTAAAATTTACGAAATCATACACTATGCACATTGTCTTTTTTGTGGACATGTTACATCATCCTCATCACGGAGCCTGTCTTATTCTTTGAAACGGGAAGGTCCCAGAGCGCAACAGCACGGTTTTGTACCGTGCCCGCGAATGAGTTAGGCCCGCCGGGTTGGGCCACCTGAAGTGGATAACTTTTGAAATATGACTAATCCGAGGGCTGTGCAGTGCTGTACTGTCTATGTAGTCTCCGTGGTCTAGGGTCATAAATGGAATATAGATTAACGTTCAACATAAAAGTTTTACGTAGAACTATCTATAATATATAAACCAGTTCTGCATGAATGTATGTATGTATGTATGTATGTATGTATGTATGTTCCTCCATAACTATTAAACCGATTATGCGAATTAGATGAAACTTAGTACACGAAATAATTTTATGTATTTAATGGATACGACATTACCGTTATCTCATTAATATGAGTTTCAGCGACATCTACATTTTAAGCATTGTAATCAGATTTTGAAAATAATCTGAAAAAGTATTGGTCGTGACATTCGTCGGAAGTCTGACCTGCTTCCGACGAATGTCACGACCAATACTTTTTCAGATTATTTTCAAAATCTGATTACAATGCTTAAAATGTAGATGTCGCTGAAACTCATATTAATTAGTACACGAACATTTAACTACCCGGGATTTAGGATAGGCTAAATATAATTCAGTTCCGCTTACGCTAAGATGCAATGCTCTGCATGGCTCGGCTGCTGGAGGGGTGGGGGGCGGCGGCGGGGCTTACTTTTACTAATTGTACCTAAGTACGGCTTGGTATTTCCCGCAACTTTAGGACTACTTGGCATCACGGTAAATCGCCAGAGGTGCGACCAATGGAATAAAATAATTATTACTTGAGAACCAATTACTCGATTTAGACGCGGATTGTATCTACGTCTAGCCTGATTCTACTCAAAACGTATAGGTTACAAAATATAACGTTTCATTGCCAGAGGGGTGAGTAGTGAGTGTTAAATTCTTATAATTTGCGAACCACTTACCCGATTTATATGCGTATTTTATCAACGTATAGCATCTCTGGGAGCAGTCAGGTTCGGGAAGGGTGACCGTTTTCGGTGTTCAGGCTGGCTGTGGGTTGGAGTTCACGCAAAACTTACCTAGGTTATACGTTACTTACTCACTAGGTAAGCAACGTAGCAGTGCAAGTGCAGAAAGGTTCTGGCAGCAAATGCTTACTTTTTAAATAGCCACCAAATGTCAACGAAGCTCTAAATGGGAATTATTGGATGTTTCTCATTCAATCATGCTATTTCGGCTCAAACGATCTTGATTAAATTTGGTAGATGGATACATTGTCCTGGACCAGTTTGACCCTATTTTGGACCAGCCATGTGGGTTACTTTTTATCAATGAAATAATTTAGCCGACCCTAACCCGAGCGGAGCCGGGTACCGCAGCTAGTCTCAAATAAATGTCCCTCCCCAAACAACGAAGTCGGGCGAGCAACCCCGAAGTGGCCTGCCTTGACCGGTGAAGCCCCAGAATGCGACATCGTCCAGTGAATCCAATTAAATCTGATACACCACCGCACACCGGCCGCGGCGCGCCACCGGTGTGGCGCGCGGTGCGGCTCTAGGGTTTGAGGGTAGGGGGTAGGGGGGAAGAGGGTAGAGGGTAGGGGGGAAGAGGGTAGAGGGTAGAGGGGAAGAGGGTAGAGGGTAGGGGCATGAAGTAAGGGGAGGAGAGGGAGGAAATAGATGCGGGCCGCGGAACGCTGTGACTAAATTGCACCAATTTTACTTTGTTAGTTACCAGGGCCAAGTATCGGAGATTCGCACATGGGTTGCTTATTGATAGTGAACAAAAAACAGGCCAAGTGCGAGTCGGACTCGCACACAAAGGGTTCCGTAACATCATACAAAATCAAGTTTCTTGTAAAGGGCCCTTTTTAATTTCTACTATGTGTTGTTATAATAGCGGCAATATACTATATTTATATGGTCCTGTTGGCACTATTTGGGTGCGGAACCCTAAGAAACCCCACATACGACATTATCCTGAGCGGAACCGGATACCGCATCCAGCAGTAATTACAAAACCAAAGGTATAGCCTACTAGAACCTACTATTTAAAAAGAATATCTAAGCGTGCAACCGAGGGTCAGTCGCTCAAGGAATCTGGTGTACCAACGTTTGGTAATCTCAGGTAATCTTTGGTGGGAGTCCTAGGAATCTCAGGTAATCTGTAGTAATCTTTGGGAATCTGGGGATCCCAGCGAAATCATTGCCAATCTCATCAAATTCATGGTAATGTCGGGGAATCGTAGGTGGGGAAGTTCAAGAAATCATGTACTGTTTTGATTTACTTACGTAAGAAAATTGACCCACATATTTGAGTTCAAACTTGACTTGATCGGCAATTTCATAGGTATGTAGATATCTACATTTTACAGTGGCATTGTTTATTATTCTGTGGTATTGGCAGCATAGTATTGGTGCGTTTCTTGAAAGGTATCGCGTGCAGGCAGACCGCGGCACTTTCTAGATTTGCACGATCTGTGACGTCAGAGCTGTCATCCGATTGTGTGCAAATTGTGCAATCTAGACTGCGAGAATTAACTGAAGATACCTACTATCAGTCAAGTGAAACTAGCATATTTTCTGTTCATTTTACAATCAAAATGTATGTCCATTATCCTAGTGCCTACCTAGGTACTTAGTAAGTATATTGGTAAGTAGAGTGGTCAGTCTGAGTTCTCACCTAAATTGGCGTTTACGGCAAACCGATCGACTGGCGTTTTCTCCAAACTCCATGCAAGTTTTTACTAGATATTCTGTGGTTTTACTTCTTCAAGCTGTAAAAGGCAAACGCGGACTTCCGATTTGTATGAAAACGCGGAGTGGACGTAAACGGCAACGTCGACGTATTTACGGCAACGTTGAGTAAGCTGTCAAATCAAGCTCGGACTCGCAAATGTTAGTTCGCTTAACGCCCGCTGCGCGCGCTCTTCAATTTCTCCATACATTTGAAAACGCCAGTCGATCGGTTTGCCGTAACGTCAATTTAGGGGACAACTTATAGACTACCGGCTCAGATGCACACTTGATATTGGCTAACAAACATTTTGCTCGTATGCAAAAAAAGAGGGCAGGTGCGTACCTAGTTTTTGGATTTATCTGGTTCATTCTTCAGCATCCTCTATCTCAATTTTTTAACTACATGTGTAGTGTAAGTTTAGGAGGTTCTGTAAATACAGGAAAATAAAATGTTTTGTGTATTTTAGTTTAGACTACTCGTTCTAGGTACGTTAAAACCATTAATTATAAACAATAGTAAACGAGCTAGGTAAGTATACTTTTAGCTTTGCATACACGTATATAATAGCACATAATAAACATTATATCACATGTAACGCTTTTGGTCACTTCTCAGTACGATTAAGTATTATTACCTAAGTTTTCAAATGTAAATCTATAAACTTATATAGATCAATTCAATAGGTAGTTACCAACAGTCTACCAGACCACAAAAACCGGGAAGAAGCTACGCCTAATTAGGTAGTATCATAGATATATATTTATTCTATGGTAGTATTCTAGTTATCTAGCTGTATAACTTGATTTCACATGTTTTTTTTTCTCTGTCAATTACCGCAACTTCTTATTCATCAACATCCGTTTTTACCTGCTTTCGGACAGAACCACGGGGCAATTACCTCGTTTTGGAGGGTCTCAACGAATCCATCGTGGCCCACAAGTTATTTTCGAATGAATTAGAATGTGTGTGACCGCCAACTCACGCCAGCCTGGGTGCAGCGACCGGCGCGGCGGGCAGCTCGCTATTTGAGGTAGGCTCGCGAGAGTACAGTTAGGTAACTCTGGTATACTCACAGTGGTCGCACCGTTCACTCTATCCGTAGGACCGCGTTAGACGCCGCACAGCCTCACACAGCCCATGCACTCACAAGATCGTCACAAAACACTCGAGGGCCTAGCTCACACCGACAGCGTACAGTTGCAGCCTCACAGAGTTCTAAAACGGTCGACGAGTTCGTTCAACGACACTAAAACTGACGCACAACCGTCACGCGCGACGCGCTGCGGCGGACTGAAAGAACTTTGCTTCGTTGCGCGTTGCGCTCGGCCGCCCGCTCGCCCGCTGGCCGGCTGCTGCGGCTGGGGATGCCAGAAAATAAATTATACCAAGTTATAAGGATTTTTAGTTCAAACTTTTTGGTTGTTGCGAATTATGGTTAATTACAGTTGTTAGTTCAATTCGAATAGCTTCGAGACCTACCTACTTATCAGCGTGTATATACTTACTAGATCATACCACCTGCTTTTAATAATAATAATAATAATAATAATAAATAAGATATAGAAATTGAAGATCTCAGACTTGAGGCACTTCAAGCTCAACCACGGCAACCAGCGCAAGTGCAAATAACACAACCATCGACGTCACAACAACACAGTGCTCTTATAGCACAAGGGACCGATGATGATGAGTCGGATGATATTGCCGTGAATGAGTTGGAAGTGTCTCAAGAGGACCTAGAGCCTGTCAGAAGTATATTTGAAGAGTTTATGCTGACTTGTCGGTCGTATTCTGTAACAGAACGTCCGTATTTACCCAATTACCCGTACTCGACTAGGTGCATGCATATTGTGAGGAAGGTAAATGCAGTGGCCTTTGAATATTTTAAGAAAAGCACATCGCTCGAGGAAACTCATTTGTTGCTGTATTGTTCTGCTCTTACCGCCTGTCGTGTGGCAAATATTGATCTCCCAAAACCAACAGACAACAGCCCGACAGGAAGTAGGAGCACACCAATTTGGCAACAAAGAATCCAGCAACGAGTAGCAAAGGCCCGTACCTTCCTCGCTAGACTTATCTGTTTTAAGCGCGGTAACCACCGACCCAAAATCATGCGATCGGTAAGAGAAGCTTTTATTTTGAATAATATTGAACCATCCAGATTTAACCTTACCGATCGCATAGATGACTGTATAGACCGCCTAAAACAGAAGGTCGCTGCACTTGGTCAGAGAATACGGCGTTACAGAACACGTTACGACCGACATAGACAGAATAAACTCTTCGAGCGTAACCAAAAGAAGTTTTATTCGGAAATGGAGGGTACAAAGAACTCTATCGGGGACCTTCCGGACCGGACCAAAATGACTGAATTTTGGTCCGGTCTGTGGAATGTTCCCATTGCACACATAGAGGGAGCATCCTGGATTGAGAGTGTTGAGGAAAACTATAACAATCTAAGACCGATGGCTGCAATGCATATCGACCAAAAGGATGTGCAGGATGCAGTTAGGAAAATTCAGAACTGGAAACATCCTGGTCCTGACGGCCTGCACAACTTTTGGTTGAAAAAAATGGTTGCAGCCCACGGAACACTCGCCTCACAATTCCAGGATGCCATTGACACCGGTACCCTCCCAAACTTCTTTACCACTGGTGTTACGTACATGCTCCCTAAAATACCAGGTGCCACTGAACCCACACACTTTCGGCCTATAACTTGTCTCCCTACAATTTACAAATTATTGACATCCATTTTGAGCACGAAGATAAACAACCATTTATTACAATATTCAATAATGGACGATGCTCAAAATGGATGTCGAGTGGGTTCACGTGGCACCAAGGAGCTGCTTCTGATTGACAGTGTCATCTGCCAACAAGCTCGTCAAAAGAAACGTAACCTTTCAATAGCGTGGATTGATTACAAAAAGGCTTACGACTCTGTACCGCATTCCTGGCTGAGGAAGGTTTTGGAGATATATAAAATAGATAACAATCTGACAAACTTCCTCAGCCAGTGTATGGATTGTTGGAAAACTGTAATCTCCACCAAAGGTTATGTTTCTGAGCCAATACAGATTAAGCGGGGAATATTCCAGGGTGATAGTCTTAGTCCACTCTGGTTCTGTTTAGCACTTAACCCTTTGAGCTTTTTACTGAACCAGACTGGATTAGGCTATCAACTGCAGAGAGGTGGACGAAAACAATCACACCTCTTTTACATGGATGACTTGAAACTAACAACAACAAACGAGGTACATCTAGCTGAACTCCTGAGCGTAACATTAACATTTAGTAACGCTATACGTATGGAGTTCGGCCTCGATAAATGTGCAGTCATTCATGCTAGAAGAGGTGTTGTCCAGAGCTCGCCCGACCTTGCTATCACGGATGAGCACGCGATTCGAGCCCTCTCTGCAGGAGACTCCTATAAATATCTAGGTCTTAACCAATCACTATGCCTCAATCACGGGGAGGCGAAAACAACTGTGAAAGCAAAGTTTTGGTCTCGCACAAAAGCCATATTCAAGAGCCACTTAAGCGGTGCGAACAAACTTCGAGCTTTCAATAGTTGGGCAGTACCCGTGATTGGATACACCTTTGGCATAGTGCGTTGGTTTAAGACCGAGCTGGAGGCCCTGGATCGCAAAGTTCGCACTACTATGACCACTTTCCGTATGCACCACCCGCGGTCGTCTGTCATGAGGTTGTACATACCTCGGAAACAGGGAGGTAGAGGAATGCTTAATCTCACAAACCTCCATAATTCTGAGGTGTGTAAACTTCGTGACTACTTTTTGACGGCTGCGGAAAACAACAGACATATCGAGGTAGTGGCGTGCGATTCTAAGCTCACCCCGCTTAATCTGTTCGACGCGAGCTTTACGCTTCCGGTTGTTAGCACTACTGAGCGTGTGGAAGTATGGAGAGGCAAGGAACTGCATGGACGGTTTCTCCGAGTACTAGAGTCGCCAAACACGCATCTCTTGGATTCAGTTCAATGGATGCGGTTTGGTGACCTATTCGGAGAAACCGAAGGCTTCGTTTGTGCCATTCAGGACCAAATGATCGTCACGCGTAACTTCCGGAAGTATATAATGAAGGATGGATCGGTCGATACCTGCCGAGCCTGTGGCCAACCAGGTGAGACCATCCGCCATATTACTTCCGGTTGCTCGCGCCTGGCGAGCGTTGAGTACCTGGAGCGGCACAATCAAGTAGCCAAAAAAGTTCATCAGCAACTTGCCTTTAAATACGGCCTCATCGACTCAGTGGTGCCATATTATAAATACAAACCGGAAGACGTGTTGGAGAAAGATGGCACTAAGCTCTATTGGGATCGACCAATACAAACCGATAAGACAATTAAGTGCAATAAGCCCGATATTGTATTGGTCGATCCCAAGTCCAACGAGATCTTCCTCGTAGACATAACAATACCACATGACGAAAACCTCGACAGGGCCGAAAATGAGAAACTTATGAAATATTTAGACCTGGCCCACGAGGTTACCGCCATGTGGCGTGCACGGAAAACCACCATCGTGCCAATTGTTATGTCTACGAACGGCGTTGTCCCAAAGAATTTGGCCAAACACTTAGAAAAATTAGGTATCGATATTGGGCTCCGATTCCAGATGCAGAAAGCGGTTCTACTCTCGAACACGAGAATCGTTCGGCGGTTTCTGTCTCTGTAGCTCGGAGCGGTCTTACAGGATTTGTCCCAGGTGGGACCTCCGTAAGGTTTTTTTTCCAGTTTTAGGTTTATATTTTTTAAGGCTTATTTTTGTATTTTTGTATTAAATAATGTAAACCTAAAATTTGATAATAAATATATACTGTGAATAATAATAATATTTATTGCTTCCATACACATGGTACATACAAGGGCGGAATTATTGTTTTTTTTTCGAACCTCCTTGTAGCCCAACGAAAGCTGCAAGAGACTAGGGAGGTTAAATGCTTTACGCATACCTGATTCCGGAATCAGGTTATGTGGGACTGATGGCGAGTCTAACCTAACCCCAGGCCAGGCCTACCCACTAAAACACCCCCCTAAAGTCCTTTAGCCTTTCGGTGTTAAAAAGGATAGACGGTCTTTTGGCGGGCGCAGAAGGCGTGAAGCGCCGGGGCGTGTCAGGGAGAGCGGACTGATTGCCTAATGTCAATCTCTTCCAATTAATTTTAAAAACAAATATTAAAATTATTTTGCTTGGTCCCACAAATCATGATCCTCCGAAGTAAATTTACTTTTTCGTACTAAGCAAGTACGTCGCTTATTTCAAAGAATGTGAAATGTATGTATGTATATGTTTTCCATCCAATTCAATGTAGCCGTGCAATATAAGGAAGGTCCTGGCATGGCACCTAGTTCCCATGTGGTGTGTTAGGCTAATACCATGACAGAAGGTTTGGTATTAGCCATCCATGTCCAGTCACATAAAAAACAAATAACCGACCGTGAAGCAAGGACACCTTAATTAAAGAAAGATCCCTGTAATAATAACTACTTTACGAATATACTGCAAGGCTGGACCCAAGCCAGGAAAACATACCATTAAAATTGAATAAACGTCACCTGAAAAAAAAATCTTATTATTTTTTTTTTCTCACTTGGTACTGGAACTTAAAGTTTTAGGTGTATCACGAAAAAAAATATTATGACCTTTTAGAAAATTTTCGCCTTTTTGACTAATTATCTAACCTGCTCACAAAATTTTACGAGAATCGATTGAGAAATGCGACCTGTAGAGAACCAAAGCCAAAAATATACGAAAGCATTATTGCCCAATCTGAAACGGAGACTACACGCTTGATCTTCGCTCTTCGCTCGGTTAATTAGATTTTAAAAATATTGAAGTACCGATGCGCCCGTA
The DNA here is from genome assembly GCA_946894095.1 of Incurvaria masculella. Classification (NCBI taxonomy): domain Eukaryota; kingdom Metazoa; phylum Arthropoda; class Insecta; order Lepidoptera; family Incurvariidae; genus Incurvaria; species Incurvaria masculella. The sequence goes on from OX335641.1 coordinate 1,471,259, forward strand.
TGCTAAATTTTGCTTGTTTGACGACTTAGTATTTGATGGACCTATGCTTACTTAAACTATGTTTCAAGACTTTTCAATCATGGTTCACTTGTTAACGCGGAAACGTTTATTATAGGTTAATAGCTGGATATCCATAATATCATGCTGCATATCAGTTGGCTTACCACAGTTGTATTTCGAGTCATATTGGCCGACGTTATGAACCATCGAGTGCTCTTCATCATCAGGGGAAATGGCTGTTTTCGGAGGGACCCATGGTCGTCAGAACACTACCTGGCGATTACGAAGATTAAATTGATGGTTTTGGGTAGTCTGCAAACTTGTTTCAGCTGCGTTCCACACTTTCGTTCATAGGAAGAAAGCATCACTCTGTCGTCCTGCGGTTGATGAGGTCCAAGATTAAACTTGCTTTCTCGAATACGAATACTTTCTCGATGCAAGCACGGAGTTCTATGCCGCCGACGACAGTTTGAATGAGTCTTCTCTGTTGAAGTTGGGATGTTTCGAAATCTCGATGGACTCACGGACTACGGTGACGTTTTTCGATAGCTAATATTTTTCCGCATTCGCAAGGCGTCGCACAAAATAGGCCATGCAATTAAAATGATTGTCAAGGGAAAGTGCGTCTGGCAAATGGCAACACTTTGCGCGAAACTAGCGCGCGCCTGTGCCGACCGCGTTCACTGCTTTGTTGGCTGTTCTTGATGTAAAAACATGGAAACATTCCGCAGGTCATTATTACCGCAGTGTCTGTATGATTTAGTGGTGCTGGTATTGTTGGAACGTCGTCGTGGATTTAAAGAAGACATTTACCTAAGTTTTAGCTGACCTTCCTACACCCACACCCAAACTAATTCATATGTCCACACTTAGGAGATGCAAAATCGAATTATCGAAAATCGGGCCGTTTTCCAAATCTAAATAAAATAGCAATATTTTCGATTTTTCGTTTATTTTGCGATACTATTTAATTAAGTAATGAGAAAATATCTGGCTACTGGAAAACTGGCCTGCTCAAATTTGTGAAGAATTCGTGATCGATTTATGCTAGCCTTCATCAGTTCTTCGGTATGTGCATAACCCAAGCTTCCGGTAAAGACACTAAGACCATAGACCTGCCCGAAGATCCGAATCCTTCAGGGAAATTTGCGGCGTGAGCCTTTGCCCTAGATTCCAGAAAGACGGTAGGGTTGATGCCATCGCATTGAATGAACGATGGTTGAGCGGCTCGTAGCCTAGTGGCGCGGGGAAGGGCCTAGCGTACCAGAGGCCCGGGTTCAATACCAACTTGCACCACTGTCTTTCTCTTTCAGAGTTCGATAAGTGCATTTCGTCACGAATGCGAGCTGCTCCATGGTTCGGAATCCATGTAAAACTGTAGGTCCCCTTCCCCTACTAGGTGGTAGGGTTTAAGCCCGCCCGGGTTGGTACCATCGCGTTGAATGAAAAGATGGTCGAAGCGGCAATGAAAAATTGTCCGTGTTTTCCATCCAGTTCAATGTAGCCGTGCTCATAAAGGGAAGGTCCTGGCATGGCACCTAATTCCTTCGGGAATGTGGTGTATTGGGCTAATATCATAACGGTAGTTGTGTGGTATTAGCCATCCATGTCAGGTCGCATGAAAAAAAAAAGTGAAAAATTGTCCGTGTTTTCCATTCAGTTCAATGTAGCCGAGCAATAAGTAAGGCTAATATTTGACGTTCAGTTTGGTATTAGCTATCCATGTCCGGTTACATGAAAAATACTTAAAAGGCCTTTATTACTAAAGTTCTGATATTCTTGTATTGGTATTGATTGCAAGATCTTAAGAAAGGCTCTGTAAAAGAGACCCTAAGGGACCTTTATTACCATCTTGAAATCAATACCAGTAGCACTTAAGTAATAAAGGCCCTTTAAACCTGGTTTTCACCAACAATACCAGTAGCACTTAAGTAATAAAGGCCCTTTAAACCTGGTTTTCACCAACAATACCAGTGGCACTTAAGTAATAAAGGCCCTTTAAACCTGGTTTCCACCAACAATACCAGTAGCACTTAAGTAATAAAGGCCCTTTAAACCTGGTTTTCACCAACAATACCAGTAGCACTTAAGTAATAAAGGCCCTTTAAACCTGGTTTTCACCAACAATACCAGCGGCACTTAAGTAATAAAGGCCCTTTAAACCTGGTTTTCACCAACAATACCAGTGGCACTTAAGTAATAAAGGCCCTTTAAACCTGGTTTTCACCAACAATACCAGTGGCACTTAAGTAATAAAGGCCCTTTAAACCTGGTTTTCACCAACAATACCAGTGGCACTTAAGTAATAAAGGCCCTTTAAACCTGGTTTTCACCAACAATACCAGTGGCACTTAAGAAATAAAGGCCCTTTAAACCTGGTTTCCACCAACAATACCAGCAGCACTTAAGTAATAAAGGCCCTTTAAACCTGGTTTTCACCAATAATACCAGTAGCACTTAAGTAATAAAGGCCCTTTAAACCTGGTTTTCACCAACAATACCAGCGGCACTTAAGTAATAAAGGCCCTTTAAACCTGGTTTTCACCAACAATACCAGTGGCACTTAAGAAATAAAGGCCCTTTAAACCTGGTTTCCACCAACAATACCAGTAGCACTTAAGTAATAAAGGCCCTTTAAACCTGGTTTTCACCAACTGCCGACTAATATTCTTGTACTGGTATCCTTGAGGTGGCTCCTAAGGAAGTCCCTATATAAATGGCGATTAAACTAATCAGCAGTAGGTGAAAAAGGCCCTAAGTCGATGAAGTTAATTCAGCCCTTAGTTAAAACCAGCGATAGTCGAAGGAATGTTCTATTTTCTCGATGAGCGTGAAGGTATTCGGTATTCCAGCTAGTCCCAACGCGTATCTCCTATAATCCGATATAGGGTAGGTGCGTCGGTTTACGACCAGTTAGTTACTTTTCGAACTTCAAACTGAAATAAAAAATGTTTTCATTTATTATACATAGACTTTCAGTATTTATAAAGGGAGTTTGGTCATTTTAGTTTAAAGTAAAAATTATGAAATCAGTGCAGAAACAGTAGTTATTTTCTTAAAAAATCAAACGAAAAAAAGGGACAAAAAATTAGTTTACGACCACATTACTCAGTTTCCGACCACCACACATTCTAGTTTACGACCATGGCTTTATTTGAATCATTTTCAAGTTCAGGTAATTACATATTGATTTTCATTTCAACATGTAACATTATATTTTACTTCACTACTTCAGAACCAAGCCCTTTTTACATTTAAACGGTTTTTCTTGTACATCCTCATTGAAAAGTCCTGAAAAGTCGGTACATTTGAGATGGTACTGACGAACGCAGAAGTAGCAGGCTTTTTTTTTCATCTTCTTCACAATCACTCATCAATAGGTCTTCAGATAGGGCACAATTCATTTTCTGTGGTTTTTCAGTCACCATATTAGCTTTGATTTTCTGCTTTCTTTCAGTAACTATATTGGTATCAATTATCTGTAAAACATGAGGATTTATCAGTTTAGTAGTTAGTTTGTCTTATTTTGCTCGTTGCTTGTGAAGTAAAAGTATTCGACTTGTCTTTTTTAATTGCATCTTTTTTCTCGAGCTTCGCTTTATCTTTATTATCATAGTAAATTCGCCACGCCGCTGATTAAATAACTGCAGGACTTCGATGTTTAATATTTTTTTATGTTCTGTTAGCTCAGGAAGATAAAGATGTTCAATAAATAGATCTAGTTGCTGTTTATTATTTTGGATGGATTTGGACTGAACATTATCATATGTGTTAATGTTTTCATCACCTTAGTAAGTAACAGACATTCCTGCTGTCTTGAATGTCTTTTATTAAGGTGATGTCAGAAAAAGATGCTAATGCCGTTGTGTTGGCTTAGTCTCGTATTTGTGCATGTTCGGGGACTTGATTTATATCTTCGGTTGATTGTTGATATGTAATTTATTGTTGGTGGTTTCTGGTGCTGTGCGTTTCTATTGATATTATGATAAGATCACATTTGTCCCTTAGTCTTCTGACTTGGGATGATATTGGCGCTTTCCCGATGACTTGAATATGTGCTTCATCCATTAATAGAAACGATCCAATTTCTAAAAAAATCCTGAAATGTATTATGTTTCGACGAGAAAGGAGTCTGGTGACCGTTCTAGCGGTATTAAAGAATTTTGAACTTCCTCATCGGGAATTTGATCTGGATTCAGAAACAAGTTCAATTCAATTAAATAACAATCATGATTACTTACTACTTAGCTCTGATCTTCACTGATTACTGAGCTAACTGATTTGCCTCTTCAGATTTACTATCTGTAGATAGTGGATTCTGTTTGATCCTCTAATGATGTCGTGTATGTGATATGATCTCTTGGAAGTTTCAGTAAAGCTTTTTTGAGTTTTTTCAACTCTTTAAATTTAGTTTTTATGTAGATATTTTTGAGAGCAGATTCCAGATCTTAAATTACTTTTCTAGTTCGATTCTGGGTTTTTTATCGGTTTCACTTATGCCTTTATTTTTTTCTTTAAAAGTTTAGCTGTTTCAAAGCCTCCCTTGCATAATATTCTTTAACTTCTTTGCTCCTATATTTATTGGTACTACATGAAAGACGGGCGAACGTATGATTGTCAACGTCGAAAGTTTTTACTTTTGTAAAATGATTACCTTCTTAATTAAATATAACCAATAAATGTAAATGCGGAAATTAATACCATAGGGCATTCTCATGGAATAAGGCATAAGGTTTAGGAGAGGTGCTTTGAGGTGAGCAAAAAATAATGTAAAAATAATGAACCCAAAAATATATATTTAACTATATAACATATTAAATATAATATTCAATTTACTGTTTTGACACATGTTATAAACGACTCAAGAAATACCCTTAAAGCATAGGGTACATGAAAGTCAGTCCACAAAATTTGCATAGTAGACATCTACCTATGGCTAAATTAAAACTTGGAAATAATATTAAACCTGGTGAAATTAATGCGTTTTTGGCTGGTCGCATACCAGATAGTGGAAAAGGTAGTTTTCATTTTACGACCATCAAATTATCCATACAAAACGAGGAGGTCGGAAACTGAACCATAAAAATGCATCTTCTTCTAGTATCCGACCATTATTGATTTTGCTGGATATATTTCGTTAATATTACAATATTTAGTGGTCGTAAACTAAAAGGATTGATTTAAAATGAAGAAGGAGGAAGCTAGACAAAAGAAAATGGATCATAAGAAGTTATTTTGTAAGACAAAGACAAACCAGTTTCTCTTCGTTTAGGTTAGTAATCCGACCACCCGGTCGAAAACTAAATTTGTGGTTGAATTCCTATTCCACTTTCCGACCACCCTGTTTTAACAAATAATTGATAATATAAATGAATAATATGCATACCGAAGGCTTCTTTTAACTATAAACTTGATAAAATAACCCAGTTACATTGCAAAAGTGAGTAAAATTCGCTTAAAACTCACCTCGCGTCGATCCCCTTGCACTATTTTTCCTGCAAATACTCTCACATATTCGCTTTTGCAATGTATCCGAAAAATTGAGAAATTTGTGGTTTCCACTGTATAGTGTAGTCAGTTTCGATTTTGGTTTTTACTCAAAGAATAGTTATTGAAAATATGTTTCAAATATTAAGAAATGACATATTACCCCCCAAATCCCTATTAACTTGTTTTATAAGCAGCAAGTCTATGAAATGGTCGTAAACTGAACCCGGTCGGGAAACCGGCGCAATTACCCTATCGCTTCAAAGATGAATTTTGTCCACAGAAAGATGACTTTTATCTGTTCGATGTGGAAACCGTCGTAAAGAAGACGAAAATAAAATCCTCTTAATGGCGTGTTTCTGTACGGTTACGAGAATATGTAGAACTAATGAATTGACATTTATTAGGCCGGTGATTTAGTGTTGACTGTCCATGCATACGTAATTTTTTGCTTTCTTCGGAATTTCGGCCATTGCATTATGATTTACATCTAGGATTTACTATGCAACATCAGAATTGTGGGTTATGGTTTTTAAGCTCGTTAATTTCGAACATTGGAGGTTAATTTCAAAACTCGGAGTGGAGAGCTGTGGAGGTAAAATAGACATTGATATATTTTTTTCCAGCTGCAGACAGAGTCAACATCGTAACCCGTTTTATGACGCTTGCTTATTTGTGAACCGTATTATTGGAAACTTATTTGTCTCCATACGATTCAAAAAATATTTTGCAAAATAATGCTTTAATTCACAAACTCTTGGTGGTTATGATATAACCAATTAAGTTCCTCCTAAAAATATTGTTTCTATAACTGCTAATTTCTAGGACTTTAATGATTCTAATATAATTTTTACTATCTTATCTGTAGCCGAAGTCTGAGTTTATTTATTTATTTATTTATTTATTTATTTATTAAGGCGAGCTCACAGTGCATTTACATAACAATAGAAAAAACATATAAATGAAAATAACACCAATTACGAGCTCACACAGTTGTCACCTAAATTGGCGTTACGGCAAACCGATCGACTGGCGTTTTCAAATGTATGGAGAAATTGAAGAGCGCGCGCAGTGGGCGTTAAGCGAACTAACATTTGCGAGTCCCAGTTTGATTTGACAGGTTACTCAACGTTACCGTAAATACGTCGACGTTGCCGTTTACGTCCACTCCGCGTTTTCATACAAATCGGAAGTCCGCGTTTGACTTTGACAGCTTGAAGAAGTAAAACCACAGAATATCTAGTAAAAACTTGTATGGAGTTTGACGTTTTTACGGAACTTCGAAGTTACGTAAACGCCAATTTAGGTGAGAACTGAGACTACCGGCTCTGAGCCCTTAGTCCGATTTCCCGCCTAAATTGGCGTTTACGCCAAACCAAACGACTAGCGTTTTCAAATGTATTATTTTCTTTGTAAATCATCCATAGACAGACAGTACACTGCATTCGGATTTGTCATATTTTAACATTAGCCAGTTCAGCAAAACAAAACACAGATAAGAAGAACTGGCAAGAAACTCCGCTGTGTTTTTTTTCAACGTCCACTTACTCTAAATCCACGTAATCGTTTGTCAAATGTTTTAAAAAACACAGGTAAGACCATAGAAATAGGATGTACCACTGCGCGCGCATGCTAGGTCTATGGGTAAGACACTAAATTAAAAATAATTTACTGAAGTCAACAATGCATGCCCATAATGACAAATATCAGTTTATTTGCAAAGACTATGCCCGCCAACTAACCCCGCAGACAGTACTCGTTCACGAGCATCACGCCGGGTGCAGCCATCACCTCTCCCGACCATATTTTAGGAATTAAGGGGACCCGAACCAATCCTCACCGTAAGCAATGATAGGAAAGAGGTGATGCACTACTCCAGTGGCAACAAGAAAAAATTGCACGTTTGGTTGTATTACTATTCGTTTTGTCATAAACTACTACAGTGAGCTCATCACATAGTTACATATATAATCATATCATAGGACTAGGTACCATGCCAAGACATTCCATTTATATGAATACGACTTAAACTTGATGGAAATCACGGAAACACTACAGATGTGGGGCAAGTGAGTGATAGAATCGGACCTTCCGTTGCGTTTTGTACCATGCTAACAATCAAACGATTCACGATTAATTTACCTTAGTAACCCCGCAGATCCTACCATTGAATTGAATGAAATAAATATTAAAAGGCGGGTGGGATTACATCTACTACCGAGTGAGTCCCTACAGTTTACATTGGTTCCGAACCATCTAGTGACCCGCATTTTCAACGATAGTGCACATTTCAGTCTAGATTATGAAAAAAAGAGGTGCCGAATGTATGGGATCCTATGGGTTATCTGAGTTCGCAGGGTCTTAACCGAGACGGACCTCTTTGCCGGAATATTGACTGATACTTTCTCGTCAATATGCTATTTAACAAACCGTTCCTTCTCTGGGGCCCATTCAGGTAAGAGTGAGTTCGAGTTCTGGAGTGAGTTAACAAAAAAATTGCTGGGAAATATAATGCAATTTGAATATCGCAATTGTCATTTATACTTACAACGTATTTATGGGACAAACCAGATTTTTACCAAACTAAAATGATGTTCACGAAGCGTGGAAACGTGAACCATTTTAAAAAGTGTGTTGATATTTAGCGATGAATTCAGGTAAGAGTGAGTTCGAGTTCGGGAGTGAATTAACCTAAAAATAGCTGGAAAATATATAATTATATTTAAATAATGGAAGTGTTATATATACTTCTAACATATTTATGGGACAAACTCGATTTTTAGGAAACTAAAATGATGGTCAAGAAGCTAGGAAACATGAACTATTCAAAAAAGTAAGATGAGATTTAGCGACGAATTCGAACTCACGCTTACCTGAATGGGCCCCCTGTACTTACTATGGCTTGATAATCTCATCTTATTGAAACAACACGCATGTTCTGCGATGTCCTCCCGCACGGGAGCGGACGCGGTAATAGCGAAGGGAACGTCCGGGAACCGGTCCAGTCCACTGGCGGCTCGGATTTAATTAGTTTCTAGGGCTCGCTACTCTCGTCGCTGCTGCTACCTGAGCGGCACTGCAGCAGGTGGCGCGCGCGGGATCCCTACCATACGTAGACTATCTGTGCGTCGACAGCATTGTGTCACCGGAATGTATCTGCAGCTTTTTTTCTTCCCGTGTCCTCCGTCGTGAAATCAAAACGATTCGCCAGTTTCAAGTTTCTGTTGCTCTTCAGTTGAAATTTGTTTCTTTTTATGTTCTTTTTATTAATGTTCGTCAGCATCATCGACCATCTTTTAGTTAACCAGGAAATAATACATTAATCTAGTAAGAGGAACAACCTTACCTACATGTTTACGTGGACTTTCAACATATAATATCACGCAATAAACTAACTGGCTAACGGTATTTTCACCATGTAGAACTAAGTGGAAGGCCATTGATATGAAAGATAACTTACAGTTCACACTTAGCGAACTATTTTCTAACTCATTATTACTATTTAAGAAAAAAAGCAAAGATAATTATATTAGACATTTTTTGATTTAGGTTCTATTTTTAATATTTCTTTCTTTTCTTTTACTCACTCGTATACTCATTATCTTATATAATAAAGCCTCACAACTTTATCAAAACATGCTCTCAATAACTAAAATTTATTCTTTTAAAAATTGGGAACCATAGTTCTATGTGAAAATTTAAATTTTGTGTATGACTGTTTTCAAAATAAAGAAAAAAAGGGATTATTAAAAATGCTTTTCACCATGGCCGTAATAATATAGAAGGCCACAGCACAGCGGATAGTCCGTTTGCATCAAATTTAATTTCATCATATTAGATCATCACACTGCCCTTCTAAAGAACTAGGAATCTGTGCAGTACTTTTCTTTCATAAACTAGATGGGAAATGGAAAAGATTTCTTCGATACGGTGGTAACAACATGTCTCCCAAGCACCGAAACCGTCGCAAATTGATTTACGATTGCTGCTACGACGTGCAAACTAAACTTACATACAATAAACGCAGTAGCAATAAATCAAACAATAGGTCCAAGTACAGCTTGGTTGCCATGGTATAAGCATAATTTTGACAATAATTAGTAACTAAAAAAAATAAATCAGTGCATATCATTATGTTATTGGATAATTGCATTTCGTTACGAATGAGAACTGTTCCAAGGTTCGGAATACATATAAAACTGTAGGTCCCCGTCCCTAGGTGGTAGGATTAAGGCGTTGGATGAATAGATCGTCGATGCGGAATTGAAAAATTGTCCGTGTTTTACATCCATTTCAATGTAGCCGTGCTCAAAAAGGGAAAGTCCTGGCTTGGCAACTAATTCCTTCGGGAATGCGGTGTTATATCACGACGGTAGGTGTGGTATTAACCATCCCTTTCCAGTCAACAACACATTGGTTCTCCATCCCCACAACTAACTGACAAACCTACTTGAAATCTTGAAATGGATGTCAATCACAATTACGTTTGCGTTTGCCCGCACTTATCTGAGATATCGAAGTAAGAATAAGACACAAAATGGCAAAAAAAACGTGATCGTTTCTACGCGGAATTTAAATCGAACTTAGTACTAGTCGATCAATAGTAGCTAACCCTATTGATAAAGATAATTGTACCGTAGGAGGGAACCAAGAAGGAGAGCGATTGAAATGGACCGCATCTAATAAGATGCAAAGCCGCGACACACATACATACTTACAAGTACCAGCATTTTGTCTTTTGTTCTTATTTAAACACGGAACTTGTATACGTTTGCAAATGCATAGCTCATTTGAGTGTATTACATTGTATTTTATTTATAGTTGAAAGAGGTCTCCATATTATTTCCCTTTTTTTTTACTAATAAAAAGTGAAGTGGTACGGCACCACAATGAATGCGTCCTTGCCTCACAGTCCTACATGAAAATCATATTTTACGTATTTAACTAATAACTCAACACTGTCAGTCGTGCGAAACAAATTTTGGTAGAAGGTTCTTGTTGGAAAACAGCACCTCTCTCATTTGGCTCGATCACATATTTTGAACTGATGCAATCGTTAAGGCTGGCGGCAATAGAGGCGCGCCGAATCGAGTCGAACCGCATCGCCGCAAGAAATCTTTTGCCGAGCGATGCAACGCCGATTATATTTCGGTCGGCTCGGCGCGGTCCAAATAGACGCAGTTTTATAGTGTGCGTAGATAGGATTTTTTTTAGATTCAATCGCGCCTTGTCGACGCTTGGCTTAAAGGCCGAATCCTGGCTGATGGTGGATGACGTGTTTTTTGGTATGCGACGAAGTCCTGGCAGACTGTCCGACCAATCAAATATTCACGTCATGGTAAGGGCAACCTAGCCTCACTTGTGTGTCTAACTTAACTTAATCTATTGAATTATTTGATGCGGGTATAACCACGAATCGTGTAAAAAAACTAATATTTAATTTGAAAGTAACGTAGATTGAGCCTGATTGATGGGTGTATGTGCAAGTGCAGAATGCACAAATGACAATGCCTATTGTGGCGTTCACGGTGATACGCTCCGTACATCTCTACCCCTAATAATATTATAAATACCAAAATGTGTTGGTTGGTTGGTCTTTCTATCACGCAGAAACCGAGCAACGGTGCGACGTGATTTTTTGCATACAAAGAGGTTATGGGCCAAAAAGTAACATACTTACTACTTTGATCACGAAAAAAATATATTTTCGAGGTTATCCCGAGCGGAACCGGGTACCGTGACTAGTAAAAAAATAAAACAACGCGGCGGAATAAGCCACGCATGAACTTAAGACGAATTATAAGTTCTATTGCAAATGCACTGACTGTAGAACCGACATACAAGCCAACTAACATTTGCGAGGAATGCGAAGAATTACCATATTTTATTAATTCGATATAGGGAACGGTGATACCAATGAATTTATTGGCAAGCAGTTCACCTTGAGGGCCGGACCAACGTGTTTAGTATAAATACCGTTCGACTTATACTAATTGGAGCAATTTTGATCCTGGGCACGCAGGCTTACATGATCGTTATGTCATTACATGCATTAGGGAGACCTACCGAGGGCAAATGCTTAGCAGTGAACCTGGCAATACTTACGAAGATATTCGTAAAGAAATAAATCTCTAAATGCTTCACGTGGGATTCATACATACAAGCGTAACACCGCCTTCCCCTGATGTTATAATGTCAGTCAGTCAGTCAGTCAGTCAGCGTGTTTGCGTCCACTGCTGGACATACGCCTCTCCAATTTTTCCCCAGTCAAATTAGTCCAGTTAAATACCTTTTAGATCAAAAAGTCGTATTTTTTACCTTAATTTTAGAATTGTTTTACTAAAAATACATTTGTTTACAAAAAAATAAAAACATACGGACATTAAGTTTTCTCAAGTAATTTTTTTTATTATTAAAGTCTGACAACTCTCAGGTTCTGAAAGAAGATTTCCCTAGTCAAATGGCAGTCGCCGCGCAAACCGTGCCTTGGTCAATGGACAAATAATATTTTTTTTATAAATTTTCAAATCTTCGATTGTGCTATGCTGCCTTTACCTCAGTTTTAAGTTCACCCGGCAATTTATTGTACCATTGTAAACCTCCTGCGATCGTAATTACAAAATAAAGTACGTTGTCCGTTAGTAACACAGTGCACATTAGCACAAATAAAGAATTTTATTATTAGCACAGATAAACCTTCTTTAACAGGTAGTAAGGTGATAGGGGATGCCCTCCTCCCATCTCAGCCTTTAGCATGATCGACTTTCTTCCAGTTTCTTTAGTTTTATTATCGTCACATGGCATAGGTATTACATATGCATAATTGATTGCCACGGACTAGCGATATATGTAGGTATTTTATCTCAACGCGCAACGAGTAGGTTATATCGATGGAGTAGGTAGACTGTGAATGACTCGCCCGCTCGGCTCATCCCGCCGCGCCCGCGCCACCGCACCGGCCGCCCCGTCCATATCAGCGGGGCGAGGCGCGGGAAGGTGAGGTGAGGCGACGAGGCGGTGAGAGACAAATATAGAGCATCTACGTCTGTATGTCACGCTCATCAACGATGCGGTAGTGTGAGGCCAGTGATACTGTAAGCAAATGGCCTGGCCTGCCCAATTGAATTGGACCCTCTTTTTCATATGTGTCTACGCTTTCGCTACACGCTACGAAAAATATTCGCTCCGGTGCTACGGAATCGCGCTACGAGCTGGCTGTACCTAGCGTCTTAAGGGGTGTATTTGACCCCTCGGCAACCCCACTTACGCGCCGCTGATCATAATGATGGTTACATCCGGACGAATCAAAATCTAATGACAGCAATATTTCGGGGTAAATAGGCGTAAATGAAGAAATGTTTTCAATTCAAGTGTTTTATTTTTATATGTTTGACAAGTTTTCTACGACATACATATGCTTTACGAGCTAATAAAAAAATGCCTGTTAAAAAATATAGTAAAACCTTTTGATAAATCCATGCATACATGCTTTGATCTGATCGTAATTGTATATATAATAACAGCAGCTCACAATACATGAGCGATAATTATAAATTATAACAAAGAGAATGCGCCTTACAAGAGTTATTTGTTGATCATTGCACCAATGTTACACGTTGTCGGTATCACCGGTATGCCAACACCGCAATACATTTCCGTGAGAAAAATGTTTTTCGATTCTTTGCAAATATTAAACATATCGTCAGCGTTTGTAAACAATGCGCGGAGTGGTTGAGTATGTTCAACCAAGCTTCTTCGGTGGAGAGTCGTGCAGAAGTTAAACAAATATTTATTATTATTAAAATAAACGTTTCAGGTGTAGGGAGTGTACTTAAAACCAAAACATCTAAACCTATCTTTTTTTCGGGGTGGTATGCATATTCTTGTCCCTTTTCTGCGCATCTTGAAACCGATAAAACATCTCATAAATTTTTTTCATAAAAAAACCGACAAGTGCTGGTCTGACTCACGCACCGAGGGTTCTGTACAAAAAATATGTCTGTTAATCTGAAATAATTTCCAATTAACGATTTTCACGTGTGCCGTGGGAGCTTGCTTATCCACAAATTTCATGATTATTGGTCAAGGGGAAATACCCTAAAGGTTTTTTTTTATCTGCAAGCTAAACAATATGCAGCATAAAAGGCCATATTTTGGTTGCGTTTAAAAAGAAAAAAAAACATCACCAAGTAGGAGTAAAATAGAATTTGATATCCTCGCCGCGTTCTTTAGAAAACGGGTCTTGACAGACAGAGAAACAGAGTGACAACTCAAAGTCACTTATTGTGACAAACACAACAAGTGATCCTATTAGGGTATTTTTTTTCTTTTTAAGGAACAGAACGTTAATATTTGTTTTGCCCCAAGGATAACCCCAATAAAGCTAACTTTTACTAAAGCTAAACTGCAATGATAAGTCCATACTATTATCTGTTTATTTATTTATTTACAAATTAGAATTTATGCCATTAATAAAACTTAATTAAAAAGGTTTCGTAAAAAAATATGTGTATATCAATAACGTGAAAATTAAATATAAAGATATAAAGTAAAGATGGTAACCCGGCCAGGCGTAGTAATTGAATGTATTAGGTGAAGTTAAATCGACTGAACTGGGAGTGGGCATTCGAAGGTGTCTGGATTTCGGGTCCTGGTTCAGAGGAATGTCATATTCATAGCAAACATGTGTCTTTTCTTTTTAAAATCCTAATCCAAGGCTACCAAATATATGTTCCGCTGCAACCTCGAAATTATATTAAATTCCTTTTATATTTCCTCGAAAGTTCTCTATTCCAATATTCGAAATCGTTAAATTTTTTATAACAACAATCTTGACCAACTCTGCAGTACCGTTTCGCAATATTCTACCCGTTTTATTTAATATACGCATCTGAATAATATTGTGAACAGATCTGCACTATACTGATATTTTTATTAATAAACGTTTTAATAACTTAGGTCCATGCTACGGGTAGTATTGATAACGTAGAAACCTGAGAATTAATGTGTTGCCCACTTAAATTTTATAAAATATGTATACATATTAGAAAACAACAAAAAAAATACCAAATTTTGTTCCAAAATTAATGGTTCCATTGGATTACTACGTATTAAAGATCCCTAGAAAAAAAATAGTGTCAAGGCTAAGCCTATTGAAACTGGCACATAATAATTAATATTTGCAATAGCGTATTCAAAGGTATATGTCATGGCATGCCTCCCAGTTCCTTCGGGAATGCGGTGTCATAGGCCAAATATTATAAAAAAGACAGCATAAGAAATGTTTGGCATTCAAGCCAGTACGCGAAATAACCGAACAAGTATTACCACAGAATTTGACATATTCTAGAAATGCCTACCCTCTCGCTTTACTAGCGCGCGCTTGTCGCCATATATATCCGCTTCTGGGTTATATCACTCCTTTATCTTTAAGTTTAGATAGTCTCTTCTATTTTTGCAGCCATAACTATTAATAATTTTCCAGAACCGTGCGTGCGCCCGATGTCTATCAAGCTTGCGACAGACACAACTCAATTTGAATATTAAAATGTTGTGGACCTTACGTACATAGATGCCTGGGGGTATGCGGTGTGATTTTGCTAGGATTCGCACAACCACAATACAATGTTTTTATAGCCAATGTCAGTTACCACAAAATGCGGCTAGAAGGCGACGTGGCCAACATGGTTATTCGACCATAACAATACATGCCCCGTACAGTTGTTGTCAAGACGATAGCGATCGTGGGCGCGGCTGCCAAGTGAAGCGGCGGTTATGTACAGGCGTGCCCAGATAGCGGGCTAACTGCGGCGGGGATTACGGGATAAGCACGCAATGCCGACCGAACTGTCACCAACTATCGTCAGGTCCATCCATTCAATCAAGTCCTCTTCTCCAATCGGGATCTATATATATTAAGTATTGACACATGTTTTAAAATATATACACAGGAAAAAAGACGAATTCCAGATCGCTATCCATCATGTTGAAGTCAATCTTAGAGTAACAGTGACTAAGGAATTATTTTTCTTCCCAATGTATTTATTTGGGAACATGTAACTGTACTAAAGTAGTGTCAATATTTATCGAACTAAGGTGAACAGTAGAAAAAATATCAATTAAAATGGGTGTGTTCAATGACGAGATATGCGTAGATTGTGTTCCGCGCGGTACATGGCGTACGCTAAACTCTGACGAACTTTTACAAAGTCTGCAAAAACCATACCAGCCGGGCAGGTGCTTCTTCACACCGTGTTTGAGGGGGTAGGTTGAACTTTTAAGTTAATAATCCAGTTACTGAACCAAATATCATCTGAATAACATATAACCTTAGCGTAGTCGTTTTGTCTGAAATCTATACACCGGAAATAGAGACAAATTTGAGATCTCTTTCTGACATGCTGACGTCAACCATAGAGTAAAAGGGACTTAGAAATTCCTTCTCTTTCCAGTGTATACATTTGATAAGTAACGACCGTACTATAAAAAAAACTAAAGTTAAAACTAAATTATTTAAACTGCACGAAAAATTATCGCAGCTGCAGATAACTCAAATGAAACCCAAATTAAACGTATGTTTGTATGTTTCGACCAAGTGTGTGGATCCCGCCCGTGCCGCCTCCACAACCGTGTCTAAATGACGTCGGCCCACGCAAAATGTATCTGCTTCTTAGTGATTCCATTGCTATCAGCATATAGTGCATCGAGTCGCCGTCGATGCTAAGCAGCTTGGGCCGCCAGGTGGCCAATCCAATATGGTCAACGTTTATTAAGTTAGTTGTTGAGTAACAGGATTAAAAGCTTGTTTCTATTTTCGGCAGTTGCA
Source organism: Incurvaria masculella (assembly GCA_946894095.1). NCBI lineage: Eukaryota > Metazoa > Arthropoda > Insecta > Lepidoptera > Incurvariidae > Incurvaria > Incurvaria masculella. The sequence continues at coordinate 1,487,571 of OX335641.1, forward strand.
AGTGGATGCTCGTTAAGGCGCTAGGACTAGCCAACTACTCGCGCCATACAAATGCACTTTTTAACAAATGTAATAATATGTAGTGAAACGCTTCAGCAAATCCAAATAGAACTCCAGACTGATAATGGATTGTTAATATGTTTTTATTCCATCATTTATTTAAATAATAATAAAAATAAAAAAGCTGATTTTTCTCATTAGAAATCTGAAAGTAATTCGATTTCTAGATATAAGCAAAAACAGCATATATGCATAAACAAAAAATTCCATTTGCTTTTAGATTTCTACCTTTAGTCAAAAAAGTTCGGAAATGGACACCGTTTCCGCAATGTATTTTGTATAGAAAAAGGAAACATACATTAACGAAAATAATTCGATTCCTAGACAAGGAATCATATATTGTAAGAATGACACTTATAATCGTCAGACTTAGTTAGTTAACTTGGGGTGCCTCGTCTAACTTTGCGATTTGGCTAGTACCAGGCCCTTAATGAGTAAGGTCTGTATTGTACAATGGAGCACCTAACTAACTAAACAAACAATTGAGAACTGTCAAACTTCAACTCCGTAGGATAAGACGCAGTGGTTCGTCAGCTTGCAAGATTTGACCTAAACATACAAAATAACATGCATACAAACCTTACAATTATAAAGGCTTGTAAAAATGGCAAGATCACTATTAAATTCGGTTTCCATATATTTCATATAGTTTCAGGTGAAGTATATCATTTTTATGGTTCCGTACCCAAATGGTGCCAACGAAACCCTATTACTAAGCCTCCGCTGTCCGTCCGTCCGTCTGTCACAGGACTGTATCTCATGAACCTAGGTAATAGGTAGACAGATGAAATGTTCACAGAATGTGTAATTATTTTGCCGCTATAACAACAAATAGTATAGTCATACAAAAAACTTTTTTTTTCTGTTAAATCTTCTACGATGGTACGGAACCCTTCGTGTGCGAATCCAACTAACACTTGGCCGGTTTTTAGTTTTCTTTTGGGATTGGCATAGCCGAGTGAATTCTACTTCTAAATATACCTATTGCTAACGAAAATGTTTTAAGCTCTAAAATCTATGAAGAACAAAGAGATAAGTTATAATAAGTTGAAGAAGAATATAGAATTTTATGTTTAACGTAGATTTACACATTATGGTATATTTCCGAATATTAGTAAATACATTTACAATGTGATGTTATGTATTATTAACCGCTAACCAGTAAACAGCTAGAATCCGAACCATAGTGAGCCTCGGTGAAAAAACGGTGACTCTTCGAGAACCCGACCGTGCGCAGAGTTGCTTCACCTATTAATCGAGGTGAAGCAACGGTCAGGCATCACACAACTAGCCTATCGAGGCTGACAAAAAAAAAGCCTACACCGCGGACACAACTAATTTCTATTGGTCCCAAGATATACCCAACTACTTTTTCCTTATGATCAAACAAATCGTAACCTAAGACGCAAAGGCGTGTTCCATCCTGTGATCATCCCCCATCTATTACTTTTTCTGTGCCCTCACGACAAGAAAACAAAGAAGACCACAAGTTTCAGCAAGATATTCCAAAACATTGCAATAACGGTATTCTGTCGGTCATCAAACCAAATAGTCCAAGTTTTGGTTCACTTTTCAATTACTTTGATATTAAAAGAACAATGCCAGTAAATAAAATAAAATAAATAAATTTATTTCTCAGAGTAATAAATGCAAATAAGCGAAGGTATCACTCCAACAAAGTACCAACAGCCTCTTTTAGGGTCTATAAAAAGTAAAAGCAGTAAAAGCTGAATTTCATCATGACCAGTAAAATTTAACGCACTCATGAATTTTTAAAATTTCTCATCTCTGACATAGCAGATAACATGTGTACATAATTTAATGTTTTGGTGATTTCTTTATTACAAATATCATTATTACATTTGTATCATTTCTGCGTACTGAATGAATATGATAATATGACAATAATTATATGATTGTTATTTTTGTGTTTGTCGTAGAGACAGAACCATAAACATAATTTAATTTGCAAATGTATTTTTATTACAAACACAAAGCTGTAAGATAATATGTATAAATGTGCGCAAAGTTCTCAAATTTAAAATATAATATCCCTACTACATACATACCATTACGCCGGTTCCCCGGAGAGGTAGGCAGATATGATAAAGCGCAATACGGTACGATCACAGCATATTCTTTCATTTCGGCTATTTCGCTTCCTCTTCAGATAAACATCTTATCATGCTTGCTCTACGATCATCTACTTTACGAAACAGTACATGCTAATCATTGCTACGCTATAAATACGAAAGTGTGTTCGTTGGTTTGTTTTTGTGGGCAGCAACGGAGCATCGGATCGACGTGATATTTGGCATAAAGATAATTTATTGACCGTATGTTTTAAGGGGGTTTCTGGATTCATGTAGATAGCATGTAGAATGCTGAAATGGCTAGTGATTTAAAAATATGACAAATCCGAGTGCAGTGTGCGCCACAATAGCGCCACTGTTGGTTATCGCTATTTCTGATAAAACTCCTCAAAAATACGAAATTACAATCTCTAAGTATATTGGCAAGTAAAACAATTACTAAAAAAGGCTAGCATTTGTAAGATAGAAATGAGGCATAGCGCAAAAAGCTGCTAATTGTAAACGACAACTTTTGAAAGTCAACCTCACAACTAACTTATAAAGTCCAGTTTATTTAGGTTTTTTTTTAATGAGATGGTTATGAATATTCATTGGATATAAAAATATGTTAATAAACAAGAAATTTAAAGAATAAAACATGGAAAATTAACCATTTATTGGCAAAAGTGCTACCTGGTGGCGCGGGTAGGTCGCTGGGTTTCTGTAAATGAGGTTTGTAAAAGGGAGGCCTATATAGGTTCGCAAAAAAAAAAAGATATGTGGTCCCATGCAATGCACAATCTTCTAGGGGTTGGATAAATGAAGGTGGGACGACTCACCACGATGGAGACTTCCAGAAGTGTGCGGGTGGCCACCACGCTTCTCCTTCTCCCACAGGATGCGGTTCGGGAACGCTGCGTCGATGTGACGATGAAGAGCACCGAAAGTCCCTGGGATTATTCGAGTTTCGAGCACACGCGGTACTGGCGAGGTACTCCTGGGTACCTAAGGAGCCGGCGGCGGCACGAGATAGTTTTGGCGGGAACCGGTGCTACAATGACATGGCGTGTCCGTGCATCGCGGTATCAAAAATTGCACTGACAGCTGGGCCTTTCAGCCTTTTCAGCAGACGCTGTCAATCTTCGCTCCATCAGGTGAAAGAGTGAGAGGGACATGTGTATGCGGGGAACAAGGATAGGACTAGGGTCATGCACATTACATAGAACCACACAGCCATAGATTAAGCGAAGACATTATGGCCTAACCACTACCATTTTTAACATAAGTTTTTTTTCCGATATTATAATGTTCACTTTTTAGATCTAGCCATGGATAGGGCGAAATTTTATTCATTATTCACAGGCACTAGGTTAGATTACTGGTACTATCTTTTTTTTTTGTCTTGAGCTGTTCCACGTTACGATTGTGTGCAAGCTTCACGTAATTTTCTACAAATATTGTATCCCTGCGTCACATTCACATCTCACGCGTTCTAATATGCGCAAATAATCAATTCATACGATTGAATTAATTGATTTAATTAAATGTTCCGACGTAACTTATCATTGACCTAGAGGTTTTAGTAAACAGTCATAAAGTTGGCGGGAAATGTACCAATGTCAGGGGGTCATCGCCGTAATACGGGATGACGAAGGTCACATTTGACTTTATACTATTAATTAGAATTATGAACACGAATAACTAAATCATTTTGCAATTTATAATGATTACCCTTATTATATTTTACATTCACCAATTATCTTGGAGAAACTAGGCACTACGCTGTCGCCCCGGCAGTACCTATACCAGGTAAGTAGATTTCAGGATCTTTAAATTGTATATGAGTTCTAAATGATGATTATTCAAGTCAAAAATGAACATCTTAAACTGAAATACGAACGACCATGAGATTTGAGCCTAAGATTTCGCTGCGAAACCTGTAGCCTTCATACTCTGTGCTATCAAGGTCAATGAACGTATGATCCAGTGACAGGTTTGAGTAAATAAGCAGTTTTAATGCCGAACTTCGGAGTAAGGCACGCAGAAGTGATGAGAAACCGGCCAAGTGCGGGTCGGAATCGCACACGAAGGTTTCCGTACCGTCGTACAATATTTAACATAAAAAATCGGTTTTTTTTTAATCTAAAAATTTTAAAAATCACGCCCCTCTTAATTTTTATTATTTTTTAATTTTACCTGTTTGTTGTCATAGCGGCAAAATAAATACACGCTCTGAGAAAATTTCAGCTGCCCACGTATTACAGTTCATGTGTGTAGTTCCGTCTTTGTGTGTAGGTACATACCGGCACAAGATACTGACATACAGTCCTGTGACAGACGGACGGACGGACGGACGGACGGACGGACAGCGGAGTCTTCGTAATAGGGTTTCTTTGGCACCCTTTGGGTACGGAACCCTAAAAAGTAACCACAGGATCCCAAGAGAAGGAGGCATCTGCATACAATAAAAACTCTCTCATTGTAGCTGTATTCTTGCGAGAATATGTTTAATGTGAATGTGGTGCTTTTAGGTAAGAACTTTATGTTCATGTGTTTGATATTTAAACTATTCCCGCTTTGAATATCGCATGCCTTCAATAATAAGTATTACGTTAAGATAAGATTACCTTGAGGAAGCTAGTAGGAAATCAGAGTATGCAAATAGGCGTAGCGATACACAATGGCCGATAGCATCTTAAGAAACGACCAGTAATTACTTCCCATTTCCACTAACTTTCCCTACCACTATCCACCTAAAACATCAGCATTCAGACCGTATTGAATTGAGATATTCTAATTTGTAGTCTTGCTGTGTTTGAGACTGTAATATTATGCTCGTGGTTGATCGAGAAATCAAATCTATGCTAGAAATATCCCAGAGCATACAGTTCTGCACCTAGCCACAGAATAACTAATAGTGACCTAGCACCGCTTTCCACTGGCTAATACACACAGGTAATAATAAAAAAATTTGTTTGTAACAGCATTTGTTGCTGATGCGTCCCTCAAATATGTCCAGAAATATGACTCCAGGGAAAAACTGTCCAACTGGGGAAGAACAATTTCGACAAGATTATGAAGTGGGGACCACATAGCTGTAAAACTTACTGCCGTAACGTTGGGAATCTTGTGGTTAAGGCGCTAGGACTGGCCAACTACTCGCGCCATACAAATGCACTTTTTAACAAATGTAATAATATGTAGTGAAACGCTTCAGAAAATCCAAATAGAACTCCAGACTGATAATGGATTGTTAATTTTTTTTGATTCCATCATTTATTTAAATAATAATAAAAATAAAAAAAGTTGATTTTTCTCATTAGAAATCTGAAAGTAATTCGATTAATAGATATAAGCAAAAACAGCATATATGCATAAACAAAACATTCCATTTGCTATTAGATTTCTACATTTAGTCAAAAAAGTTCGGAAATGGACACCGTTTCCGCAATGTATTTTGTATAGAAAAAGGTAACATACATTAACGAAAATAGGTTGATTAATAGACAAGGAATCATATATTGTAAGAATGACACTTATAATCGTCAGACTTAGTTAGTTAACTTGGGGTGCCTCGTCTAACTTTGCGATTTGGCTAGTACCAGGGCCTTAAGGTGGCCCAACCCGGCGGCCTCAACTCATTTGCGGGCACGGTACAAAACCGTGCTGTTGCGCTCTGGGACCTTCTCTGTTTCTAAGAATAAGACAGGCTCCGTTATAAGGAAGATGCAACCTGTCCACAAAAAAGACAATGTGCATAGTGTATGATTTGGTAAGATTTACGAAAATTTTAATTTTAAAACGACTTATAGCTAAAAGTAAACCACGACCGCTGTAGTCGAAAATCTATCAAAAACCAAATAGATTATAAATCTTGATTAAACAAGCTATGTCTGATGACTAATCTTTTTAAGATGTTCTTACTTTATTATTGCGTAATCCACCTCCAAAGTAATTGTATAAAACGCGCGAAAAATCCGAACTTTCGGACGTTATAACTTGGAAACCAAACACAATTTTACAATGCCAATGGTCATCAGACATCTAGTTCAATCAAATAAAGCTATATTGAGCAAAATTTTGGATCTCTGACAAGAAATATAGCCGTGATCTTCTTTCCCCTTTTGTATGGGGAAATGAGCGGGTTGGGCCACCTTAAACCTAACTACACTCAAATGTTAACGCCAATGGTGGCGAAATTGGTAGACGCAATACCCGCAAATGTTATGTTTGCTGGTTCGGTCCAATCTTGCAGTGTATTTGTAAAGTAGTTCTTTTTACTGAGCTGTTTCTTCAATTAATGTGTCTTCCTTCACGGTAGATTATACATACATACATAGCACATTCCTTAAACTCTGAAACATGTTATTATTTTTGGAATGGGCGCTGAGCCCGCTCGTGCGAAGCCTACGAAACTACGCTCCTGCCTCTCTTCGCTGAAATCGGAGGCGACACCTATGGCACGACCTCCGACGCCTCAGCTAGGCATGGCTAGGCTGAGACAATGACACGGTTCAAATTAACCGCAATATTGCTGCTAGAATGAACTGAGTCATATCTGCCAAAAAAAACTGTAAAGAAATTATATGTTACACAAGAATAACTCGGTAGTATTTAGCGCTCATTCGAATTAAGCCGAGTTACTTCTAGTAAATTATACTTAGTCAAACGTAGAAAACCTTGTAATATCTTCCCAGCTTTCCCAAATGATTTGGTGATTTCAAAATACTTTATAATTTTAATTCTAACTTGAATTTAAACACAACAAACATTTACCTACCTATGTTACAAAGTTACTTATAAATAGGGCACATATAAACTTAAAGGGCGTGCAAAGTGGATAGTGTATGGGGGTAATAAAGACAGACAAACGTCGTTGCAGCGAGATCACGACGCTTGAATAGAGCCATGATCTTTTGTTGCAATAAATATGCATTAAATTACGAATTGCAACATGCCACAAGTTGTGCTTGCATTCTGTTTGGTCGGTAGGTTTTGCTATGGAATCACTAACTATTTTTGTACGTATAACTTTTTGTATAACTTATGACTTGTACTCATTACTAGTACTTTTATTCGTGTACCGACAATCCATGAGTTTGGTATTGTTTGCTGCAACGACATGACGAGAGTTTCTCAGAGAAATGAGAATAAAAAAAGTAGACAAAACATGACCGCCTTTATTTTTATGTTAAGGTGGTCCTTCCAGCTCAACACCCCATACAAACTTGGAAAGAAGATCATGGGCACATTTCTTGTCGGAGATTTAAAATTATACTCAGAACAGCTATATTTGATCAAATTAGATATTTGATGACCATTGGCATTGTAAAACTGTACATGGTTTCTAAGTTATAAGGTCCGAAAGTTTGAAAATTCGCGCATTTTATGCAATATGTTTGGTGGAAAACAAAAAAAAATCTTCATCATCAAACTTAGATTGTTCCATAAAGATTCAAAATCAATTTAGTTTTTTTTTAGCTATGAGTAGTATTGTGATTTATTTTTTTGTAAATTTAACGAAATCAAACACTGCTGTCCCAGTCACTCTCAATTTGCAGATAGACGCATTGTTTCTTTTGTGCTCGTGTTGCATCCTCCTCATCACGAGGACTGTCTTTTTCTTTAAAACAGAGACAGTGAGACAGAACGATTTTGTGCTGCGCCGCTAATGAGTTAGTCCCGTCGGGAAGGGCCACCTTAAATGCGGCGTATGGCATACGGACGTATAACAGATGCCCGACGATGCCCGTGGGCTTTCAAACTTACAACTGGGGTTCTTCACACCATGTTTAAAGTACCCAAGGTTTTACTTTGGTGTAAATACCTCGGCGGGGAGCGAATTTCATAGTTACCGAGCCTATAGATAAATTATAGAGGTCGATTGATTCTTATTTTCACCATCACCAGTGAATGGGTGCATTCCCAACCTGTGTAAACCGATGAACCGTTGGAGGGGTGGCGTTGTGCAGCTCCGAATAGCATTATTTATGGTAAAGACGTATAGAGAGACGCTGTATTCGTTATAGGAGGATAGATGTAGAGGTTTCTACATTCTAGGATACCTCGGAGTCGCCGCCGACCTTATAGTACGGCGCTGCATGATGTTCTGGGATTTAAGCGGGTATTTCGCTAAACCGTTGCACGGATGTACAAAATGTTCCACCTTAAACATACAGACGTAGATTTTGACCATACATTTTAGAATGCGAAATTTCATAAATCTATTAAAACATTAGCATGTTAACGCCCGTGTAGTATGGGTGATTAATAGGGTAACGTCTCTCATAAAATGGAAAACTTTTACTCTCAACGCATGACAGATGTCAATGACACACATACAGACCGTGAGACAAACGACTATTGTTCGAATTTTCGCGCAGCTCCCATCGTCGCTATGCATTTCACCGTTTTTGTGCAATTGCGCCAATGTAATAGTCGATAATAGCTCAAGTCAGACTGCGCAATAGCATAGAGTAATGGCAATGGCGCATTATCGGTGTTCCAATGCAGATAACAAGATTGTACTTTATCAGCAAAAAAACCAAAGAACACACGGTGTACTTCAGAAAAGTAAAATAAGTATTAAAAAAAGATTCCGGCGAATTGAGAACCTCCTTCTTTGTTTGAAGTCGTTTAAAAAGGCTGTCGCTACCGTTATTTCGCCATATAATTAGAGTACTTAGGGCCTTTTTCACCTACTGCTTTTTAGCTTAATCACCACATGTTAAGGGCCTTTAATAATAATAATAATAATAATATTATTTATTGCTTCCATACACAATGGTACATGCAAGGGCGGACTTATTGCCTAAAGTCAATATCTTCCAATCCAATGCCTTTCTTAGCAGCTCGCGATCAATAACAGTACAAGATAATCAGCACTTTAGTAATGAAGGCCCTTAAGGTGGCCCAACCCGGTGGGACTAACTCATTCGCGGGCACTGTACAAAACCGTGCTGTTGCGCTCTGGGACCTTCTCTGTTTCAAAGAAAAGGACAGGCTCCGTGATGAGGAAGATGCAACATGTCCACAAAAAAGACAATGTGCATAGTGTATGATTTGGTAAGATTTACGAAAATTTTGATTTCAAAACGACTTATAGCTAAAAGTAAACCACGACCGCTGTAGTCAAAAATCAAATAGATCATAAATCATCATGTCATCAGACATCTAGTTCGATCAAACAAAGGTCGTTTGAGCAAAATTTGGAATCTCTGATAAGAAATATGGGCGTGATCTTCTTTCCCCGTTTGTATGGGGAGTTGAGCGGGTTGGGCCACCTTAAAGTGTCGATTTAAATAAATCGGCAGTTGGTGAAAACCACGCTAGGACTACAAATTCCAGTGATACGAGACAATTCAATTTTAACATGATATTCGATCTCTATGAGACTTTTCTTTTGAGTGCAAAGTTCGTCTAGGACAAATGTTAATCCATTAAAATCCCCTCGTAGGTTTACGAGGCGTGCGAAATCGTACGTGAAAATGCTCAATCGCAGGCGTTTACCGAATACGGACATATTATTATCAAATAATTTATTTGTGGTTTTAATATTATTTCCCACTAATAATTCATTAAATTTGATTTCAGAGCTATTATTATTTTCAAGCATTTAATTTTTAAAGAGAAAGACGTTAGCCCCTATACTTCGGGGCGATTATATTCACATAAGGAAGGCCCTGGCATGGTACCCAGTCCCATGCTTGTACACAAGATCGTTACAGCTCGTGGTTTAGGGGCTAGAGGACTTGCCTTTCATGCGGTCATGCACATTTCGGCTGTTCCATTGTTCGGAATCTATGTATCTTGCTCACATGGTCTCCCATTTAGATCGACCGGCTCTTCGGTACTGGCCATACCCTCGCACACATCCTCCACGTATTCAGACTCCTTTACAGTGCACGCTGCGAGGCAGTGGAGTCAGCTACCTCCCCATTTACGAAATTCCCCCTCTATTAATGTTTTTTAAAAAGATCTTAAAGCTTATTTTCTGTCTTTATGATTTCTTTAATTTTCTCCCTCATACTTCTTTAAGTTTGTCAGCTGTGCCAATATTTTTTTTTTCCTTTTAATTATATTGTATTAAGTTTCATCTTTTATTTGATTTTATAAAATATATATGTAGTATTTAGTATTTATTTATTGATATTTATGTAGTTATATTTATGTACAGTTATATAAGTTAAATATTTAAGTTTCAGTATAATGTGTATTTGTTGTATATTGTGTAGAAATTATGTTTCCTCTAAAACTATTTCTCCATAGTTACTACTCGCACTACTGCTCACGATACCCAAGGGTAGACTGGTAGAAAATGCCTCCGGCATTAAGTTGTACCTTTTCCCGAGTTTTTTTGAGTGAAATAAACTTATATAACTAAATAAAATAAATAAAAATGTAGTTCCCCTTTCTCTCAACTAGATCGTAGGGAATCCCATTCGGGGATGGTCGAACCGGCAATGAACATTATCCGTGTTTTCCGCCCAGTTCAATGTAGCCGAGCAATATAACGAAGGTCCTGGCATGTTTATTTACAAAACGTTTATTTGTAGTTTTGAGTTGTTTTAGTAGTTTATTTGTAGACAAACTATATTTACATACATGCATGGTACAAAGCCCTCGGTGTGTGAGTCATACTCGCACTTGTCCGATTTTATTTAGGGAGATTAGCTTTTATTTTAACTCTAAAATTTGGCTCGCCAGAAGAACCAAGGGCTCCGGGTTGATCAGATGTCCAACTCTGACAACTGACGTGCGTTCTATGAATTCCTTTAAAAAGTGCTTAACTCTAAAATTTAGCTCGCCAGAAGAACCAAAGGGCTCCGGGTTGATCAGATGTCCAACTCTGACAACTGACGTGCGTTCTATGAATTCCTTTAAAAAGTGCTTAACTCTAAAATTTAGCTCGCCAGAAAAACCAAGGGCTCCGGGTTGATCAGATGTCCAACTCTGACAACTGACGTGCGTTCTATGAATTCCTTTAAAAAGTGCTTTACTCTAAAATTTAGCTCGCCAGAAGAACCAAGGGCTCCGGGTTGATCAGATGTCCAACTCTGACAACTGACGTGAGTTCTATGAATTCCTTTAAAAAGTGCTTAACTCTAAAATTTAGCTCGCCAGAAGAACCAAGGGCTCCGGGTTGATCAGATGTCCAACTCTGACAACTGACGTGCGTTCTATGAATTCCTTTAAAAAGTGCTTAACTCTAAAATTTAGCTCGCCAGAAGAACCAAGGGCTCCGGGTTGATCAGATGTCCAACTCTGACAACTGACGTGCGTTCTATGAATTCCTTTAAAAAGTGCTTAACTCTAAAATTTAGCTCGCCAGAAGAACCAAGGGCTCCGGGTTGATCAGATGTCCAACTCTGACAACTGACGTGCGTTCTATGAATTCCTTTAAAAAGTGCTAGGCACCAAGGTGAAATAACTCGGAAATGTCAAGTTCAGTCAAACATTCCTTGGGGTTTCAAAATGATTGAGCGTCATTACAAGTGTCTCCGCAAACGGAGGTGAGCAATTATCATGTAGTTGCTGGTGAGTAAGCGTGGGAGTCCATTAGCAATGCTGCCGTTAAATTAATTATTTATTTTAAATACACCTTTAGTTATGTGCTCCTTATCCTAGTATTCAAGGACTCTGCGTTTATCTTGGTTGCAAGTTCTTCTTTATCTCCCGATTTGGAGCTTCATTTACGTTTATTTGATAGGACATTGTCGCAAGGTAAAATGAGAAACGACCGTGGGATTAACGGATGTAATGCACCGGACAGCCCCATTGGATGGAATGTTGGACTGACCTTGACAACCCATTCTGAACCTTTCTTGAGGATATCATCCTCGGAAAGAGGAATAAAGTGGTGAATGCACGAGGCGGAATTGAAATCCACGACCTCTGGAACGCCCTGGGCTACGAGCCGCTCAAATGATATAGCCGTTAGGGAATATCGCTTCGACGTCGTCAACCAACTATCCCATCGTCTTCCATCATAGCCCGTCACTTAAGATAAAAAAATCAATATCAATTTAGCCGGGTTAAGGGACGGTCCTGACAACATATTGTCCTGACCTATTTCATTTCATTCATTTCATTTATTTATTCAACTTCTGGTAGTAAAACTACACTAAGTCATGTCACAATTTGATTGATCCGCGGATTCGATCAACCAGTGAAGAAGAACCCGCAAAGAAACTTCACTGGTCTATAAATTATGTTTTTTTTTGGTCTTCTTTTTTTTCGTCCACATAAATGATATAACACAATTATGATTTCATACCTAAATGCTACTGCCAAACTTACATTGGTAGAACGGTCTGGAGCAAATCATGGCACCGAATTCAAATACACACGGTGTGGTTAGAAAATGTCACGCCATAGTAGGGTTGCCATCTCTAAAATTTGGCAACCAGGACAAGAAATCAAAATACGCATGAAAACCCCGGATTTTAGAGCCCAGAACCCGGACATGTCAACAGGTTTTTTTAAACAGTCAGTATAATTAAGTGCGTGTGTCGCGGACGGCCCAAGACTTTAAATTTTTAAACTCGGACTACAAATGCAGCCCCGTCCGGACGCTCCCCGGATGCCCTATAAACTAGGACAAATCCGGGGAAACCCGGACGGATGGCAACCCTACGCCATAGGTGTAAGCCATCCTTGATCCAGTTCTTTACCCAGATCAGGGAAGGTCCTGGCCTGTCATTGCACTGAATTGCTTCGAAACAACGGTGTGATTAGCTAATGTCACGCCGTATATGTTAGCCACCCATGATCCAGTTACATAAAAAAATAACATGGTTGCACAATTCGCGCGTCATAGTTTGTGAACACGAAGAAGGTGCCTTTAAAAGGTTCAATTAGGCAACAGGTTGCACCGAGTCCAATTCACAAGTTGAACACAAAACGAACTATTGTGCGTGCGAGATCGTTGACTCTCAAGAAAAACATGTAAATGTGTGCACATCGTGTAATGCCCGAGGCCATGTGTCCAGTTTAGGGTTTCGTGTGCCTTTTCATGCACATGCAAGGAAATAACTGAGCCTAGTTTTTTTTTATTTTATTAAATATTTTTTTAAAAATCAACGGAAAAAATGCAGGAGATTTTTTGTATAAAATCACTATGTATACTCATCTTGCCGGCTTTCTCATGGAAGTTAAACTTTATAAGTTATACTACTTCAAGTAAAAGGTCTTTTAATCGAGACCATAGAAACTTTAAAAGTTATAGCGGCCATTTTGGTGAAGCAACATCCGCCAAATATTTTGTGATTTTTATCGTACGTAAAAATTACGAAGACTTGGCTAACACCGCAGAAGATTTATCAACAAACAAAGCAAATTATTGATCGTTTCTTGGACTTACTTTTCAGAAATACATTCCCCAAACCTTACATAAGTGCCTTACATGTGACCTTACCTAGCGCTTTTTTTTATCAAAATGTCTACTATGCTAGGAAATTTAATCACAACAATACCGTGAATTCGGATGTGAAGTTAAAAATATTACGTAAATATATAATGTCATTGTATACGGTTACATTCAGGGTTTCTAAGAACAATCTAAATTATAATACAAATAAACCCGGAATTTTCAAAATCTTATTACCATGCTTCAATGAGATGTCGTTGTATAACCGCAAATCAATGCATAAAAATGGTTTAAAGTAATTTCGTATTGAAATTAGTATGAAGAATAATGTTAAATTCCACGAAACCCTAGCTGAGCGAGCATTTTCCGTTATGATCTCACACGTCATTGTGAACACTCTCAGCATTGCTCTACTCAGCTCTATGTATGTATTCAGGGTGCGTGCAATGCGGTGTCCATACAAGGGAGGACGTGCGACAACGCTACGTGCATTTCTAAACGTACTCTAGAACAGCATCTATAACAAATCAATGGCATAAATGCCGAGTGCGGTATTGGTAGAAAACTACAATACATAATATTATAGTTATGTATTGATCGCTATATTTCTTTTTATTTAATAAATAAATTAAAATACCAATATCATATACTATATACCAACCCAACCTTAACGTACCTAACGTAACCGTAACGTACATGCAAACGTATTGGAGGGTTTGTGTGGGTGGGAACTGACTTGGCAAACGCATTTTTTCGACGATGTTTCGACTGTGATTGCGGCTCGTAGCCTAGTGGCGCGGGGACTGGCCTAGCGTACCAGAGGCCTGGGTTCAATACCGACATGCACCAATGTCTTTCTCTTTCCGAGTTCGATAAGTGCATTTCGTCACGAATGCGAGCTGCTCCATGGTTCGGAATCCATGTTAAACTGTAGGTACCCTTCCCCTACTAGGTGGTAGGGTTTAAGCCCGCCCGGGTTGGTACCATCGCATTGGATGAAAGATGGTCGAAGCAGCAATGAAAAATTGTCCGTGTTTTCCATCCAGTTCAATGTGGCCGTGCTCATAAAGGGAAGGTTCTGGCATGGTACCTAATTCCTTGGGGACTGTGGTATATTGGGCAAATATCATAACGGTAGTTGTGTGGTATTAGCCGTCCATGTCAGGTCGCATAAAAAAATAAAATACGACGTGCCGCCGGATACTCATACAATTATATGGCCAGTTTGACCATACGGGGGAGACGCGACATGCCACTTCTCCATCCTTTCTCTTCAGTGGTTTGACTCTTCCACCACTGAAAATGGTATCCATTTATTTGGTCGATTATAAATATTTACCATGAGCATTCCTGGCGCTTACAACAAGCGGAAATTTCAATGTGATCTTGTTCGACAGTGATTTCAGTGGACACGAACCGCCTGGCCCGTGTTTACACAGGTTCGAATTACACCAAGAACACAACACCCTATACTCTACTCGTTAAGTTTACTAACTTGTACTAAGAACCTTCTGAAAGAAAGTTCCTATCTATAATGTTCATCATAATTAACAGATGGTCAAAACTGCAATGAAAAAGACCTTGATTTCTATCCAGTTTAACGTGGCCGTGCAATATAAGTAAGTCCTAGCAAGGCATGCTGTTCCCTTGTAGTGTTTTAGGCTTAGTGTTTGATTAGAATTTATCATAAATGAACATAGGGTCTTTTTCACCTACTGTGGCAGCTTGAAATCAACTTCAGTACAAGATAATCAGCACTTAAGTAATAAAGGCCATTTAAGTGTCAATTAAAGTAAATTAGCATTTGGGGAATTTCAAGCTTAATGTTGATGAAAATATTTGTAATTATTAATATTTATATTTAGACCAGAAAAAAATAGTTTGTTGATTCTTCCATTAGCTAGTCAAACGAATCCGCAGGTCCATCATTTGCAACGCAATTAAGTGTAGTTTTAGTACCAGAAATTGAACGAAGTGTTTTTTAGTAATACTCTTAAGACGGAAAAGTTGAAAAAATATAGATTACCCAGGTTTTCCGAATTTATGGGACACAAAACCTGTTAGTTATGGTTTTGTATTTTATTACTGCTTGCTTCACGTGTTTATTGTTTGTTGTTTATTGTTTCGGAATAATAAACATGCCGGCATAGAAACATTTCATTATAAATAGCTACACACATCACATACACCGACGAATTAATTTTTATATACAATAAGCTTAACTAAATATTACTATTTCTAAATCATATCATATAATCATTCTATCTAAATCAATCTAAATCATCATTATTTATTATAATTAAAATATTCATAAAGGGAGTAGAAAGGATTTTCTAATAGGAATTCTTTAAGCTTATTTCTAAATAGGTTAGTTGAATTGTTAATGAAATCTAGAGTGCAGAACTCTAGATTTCATTAAATATGTGAATTGATTGGTAGATAGAACTTTGTTTCTTTATTTTGCTGTTTGCTTGCGGTATTTGAAGCTTATTTCTGTCCTTTAAGGAATAGTACAATTGGACGCCATGTTTGGGCAGATTAGAAAGATTTGTAAAGGTATTAGTGCTCAAAATAAAGATAAATAAAATAATCGTGTCAATGATGCTAGCTCTTTTAAATGATTTAAAGTCTTCATCAAACTGGACGTAACAGTTTTTAATTGTGCGTGCGTTAACACGTCTAGTATAGGGCGGCGTCTGGACGCGAGGTGCACGCAACGTAAACAGGATATTCCCGCGCCGCTGTTAACCTTCCAGGCGGTGGAAATAGCCGACGACGGCGGCGTCGGCGTCGGCGTCGTCGGTGGAGCGTCGACCTCCAAAGCGTCGCTGTTTACACCCGAAATTTTGACAGCTCGGTGCGGGCGTCCATCAATCGTTTGTTTTAATTCAAACGCTGAACAGCAATACATTTGTGCATTGCAATGATAAAAGTGCGAGTCGGACTCGCACACGAAGGGTTCCGTACCATCTTTACACCCACCGTCACGGCATTAGCCAAACACCGCATGTTCGTAGGATTTAGGTGCCATGCCTTTCCTTCCATTTATGAGCTCGGCTATATTGAACTGGAAGGAAACCAGGAACAATTTTTCATTGCCGTTTTCCCTAATATTACACCCAATGCGACGTTACTAGTAGGGGAATGGGACCTACAATTTCACACGGAAGGGAAAAAAATGGAGTAGGTAATCGTGCCATTTTATCATCTCTGCTTAGCCCTATGAGGAAGTAGAGCGATGTGTTTTTTTTGTTTATAGAATCTGACATGGATGGCTAATACTGTCGTAATTACCGTTATGATATTAGCCCAATACACCCGAAGCCATGCCAGGACCTACCCTTTATGAGCACGGCTACATTGTACTGGATAGAAAACAAGGACAACTTTTATTGCCGCTTCGACCATCTTTCATCCAGTGCGATGGTACCAACCCGGGCGGGATTAAACCCTACCACCTAGCAGGGGAAGGGCACCTACACTTTTTTTACATGGATTCCTAACCATGGAGTAGCATTTCGTCACGAATGCGTGACGAAATGCACTTATCGAACTCAGAAAGAGAAAGGAAGTGGTGCTCAGGGCGAAGATTTGAACCCAGACCTCTGGTATGCTAAGCGAGTCCCCGCGCCACTAGGCTACGAGCCGCTCGATGGTATATATGTATGCATGTACAGAACCTCTCTTTGCTCGTTAATTAATTAGTGAGACCTGTTCCCGGCGTGGTGATTATAGGCCTACGTAAATTAATGGCCAGGTTGGATATTATTAGATCTAGATCTAGACGACATTGGACCGGTGTACATGTTAGTTATCACATTCACCTAGGCATATAAATTATTCATCTTGGCGATTTGAAGCCTCAAAGTAACAGAGAGCACGCCATTTACAAATGAGTCAAATTGCTTTTGCATGGACCTGGCATGTTTTTGACTTGAAAACGTTTTAGGGTTTCGTACGCAAAGGGTGCCAACGGGGCCCTATTGCTAAGCCCCCGCTGCACGTTCGTCCGTCCGCTCGTCTGTCAGTGGGCTGTATCTTATGAACTGTAACAGGCAGACATTTTAACAATTTTTCACAGTTTGTGTATTTCTATTGCTACAATTTAAAATTAGGAAAAAATAAAATAATGTAAATTAAATCAAAATAAATATATATATTTTTATATAACTGGACATGGATAGCTAATACCAAACTGACCGTTGGATATTAGCTTAACACACCACATGGGAACTAGGTGCCATGCCAGGACCTTCCTTATATTTCTCAGCTTCGTCCGTGTTTTCCATCCAGTTCAATGGATGAAAAAAATACGGACATAGCTTAGTGTGCGACGCCTTGCGAATCGAAAATCTGGGGAAGCACCTGAGGTTCAACCGTTGAGGGTGGCCGTGGTTCGGATTCCACTTAGAATTGTAGGTCCCCTTCCTTACTTACTCAGGTGGTAGGGTTAATCCCGTCCGGGTTGGTACCCGTCCGGGGTTATGTGGAACCCATGCTGCTAAAACAGTTTACCATGCATATTTCGAGAGCATCATGTTTTATGGGCTTATGTTTTGGGGTAATTCAGCAGATTCTAATAGAATATTTGTGTTACAAAAAAGAGCCTTGAGATATATCTTAAGCATCAAAACTAGAGATAGTTGCAGGACATCGTTTGAGGGATTAGGAATCATGACGATGCCAAGCGCATATGTTTATCAAAACATATGCTATGCCAGGAAATACATGCATGAATCGCCCCTTAATTCCGACAATCATAGCTATGACACAAGATGTAAAAATAATTTGCAACTTCCTAGACACATAGCGAAAACATCAAAGAGCTTCATATGTAATAGTGTCAGATTATACAATAAACTACCCTTAGATATTAGGAAACTAGACGATAAGAATTTCAAACGGAAAATCAAAAGTATGCTGATTGAAGAGAGTTATTACAATATTAAGGATGCCTTAACAGACAATAATTTTTATTTTTAGAGTATGACAACTGTAAATTTGTATTTTTTGTGACAATTTTGTATTATGACTAATGACATTCTATCCTACATTTATTAGTGGATTTTTGTTTGTGTGTATTAAATAGATTTAGGTAGGTACATTGACGATGGCACTATACACCAGATTTAGATTAAGTTCGTAAAATAATTTTGACTAGTATTACATTGACGATGGAACTTATACACCAGATTTAGGGTAAGTTCAATATTCATTATTCAAAATCGTAGTATTTTTTTTAAATCTTTTGTTTTTTTCATATTATTTTTTTACGTTTCTCCTTATGTTTGCGAGCGGTGGCATTAATTAATCACCTACTTAAGTTTTAAACTTATTTTGTGACTTATTTTGTGACAATACCATTGCATTGAATGAACGATTGTCGAAGCGGCAATGAAAATTGTCCGTGTTTTCCATACAGTTTAATGTAGCCGAGCAATATAAGGATGGCACCTAGTACCCATGTGGTGTGTTAGGCTAATATCTGACGGTCAGTTCGGCAAGAGCCATCCACGTCCAGTAACATTAAAAAAAAACCTGCTACGAGGAAAAGTGAAAAGCTTCAGCTTTTCAACAGAAAGGGAACATTTGGAAAATCACTTCTACCCTCTCTGCTAGAACCTCATTTTTGAAGGTTGGCACACGGAGCAAAATTGAAGTTGAAACATCGTATCTTTTCAGAGGTGCTCGCGGAGAAATTATATAGTACAAATTAGGCGTGCAACTGTTAAATTTCAAGAGGTGCAGGAATTTTAACAGATTGGGCTTTACCTTTTCAATGAATATAATACGTAAGCTAGAAACAGTGCTCACACAGTTACGGAAACAGTAAGAGAAAAACATTATTGTACACAGTTAAAACAATAATTAAAAGATACAGTAACATTTAATGTTTAAGGCTTACTGTTTTTATTCAGTTAGAGTAACCGATATCCTTAGTTGACTCGATTTTAACATTGCAAGACGGTTGTTATTACAGTTAGATTCACAAATGTTTTGTCTATGACTATGATACAAAAAGTGCTACACTGTATGTAAAATGTGTGACCTTGGCTCCTAAGTCTGCGTAAGGATATTAGGATTAGAATGAAATTGATAGTAAATACTAGCCAACTCGTTAGATTAATAAGAAGTGCCACCCGTCCGTCCGGCCTTATCCCACAGGATGTCGGGATGATGTATAGCGTCCGTAGTCCTGTAGGATGCGATTACATGCTGTTCCTCGCTCCTGTTCAACGCAAATATGGATTGAAGTTTATCGTCTTTACTTATTTATTCTTATTTTGTCCACACACTGTCTTACATTTACCAATCATTACATTTATAATAATTGAAATCCAACAACATACAATCAAACTTTTGAACAGCAATTTGAAGTGTTCAATTAAGCATTCAATTATTTTAAAATACTTTCGAGGATGAAACGAATAACCTTATTTGAAAGGTCATACATAAATATCCTAATTTATGTAAAAACGAGCTCGAAGCGCGCTAATTTTATTGTTCCACCCATCCCGCAGTCTCCAATTAAAAAAACCGGCCAAGTGCGAGTCGGACTCGCTCACGAAGGGTTCCGTACCATAGTACAGGATTTACCACAAATAAAACATGTTTTTTGTATGGGGTCCCCTTTAATTTTTAATATTTTATAATTTTACATATTTGTTGTTATAGCGGCAAAATAAATACAAAATCTGTGAAAATTTCAGCTTCCTACCTGTTACGGTTCATGAGATACAGCCCTGTGACAGACGGACGGACGGACGGACAGCGGAGTCTTAGTAATAGGGTTCCGTTTTCACCTTTTGGGTACGGAACCCTAAAAATATGCCACAAGCAAACATAGTCGCAGACGAATTGGAGGGTTTGTGTGGGTGGGAACTGACTTGACGAATGCATTTTTAGAGTAAATTCGCGCGTGGTAGCGATGTATCGACTATGTGGCTTACATCGTACCGCCGGATTCCCATACAATTATATGGTCATTTTGGCCACCACGACTGGCGCATCGTGTGCAAAGGGAATTATCTACAGCTAAGCGGAGTTCTAAAGCTTTTAAGGCAAAGCCAATAAACTGGACATTACATTTACTGTGAATCAAGCAAGGCCGTTCGCAGCGCCGCGCCGCCTGCGTACCACTTTCAAAGGGAGACTGGAATAATTTAAAAATACTTTTACCTCAGTGTAATAGGCTGTTTCTGAGTTAGGGCAAGAGTAAAATGGAGATACTTTAAATTTTACTTTCAACTGATAACTTTTCAAAAGTATAGAATTGCATATAGCTTATTCGTTTGCTCGGGCAATCGCTTATTTGCACTGACATAGTTTTGTTTTAGGGTTCCGTACCCAAAGGGTGAAAACGGAACCCTATTACTAAGCCTCCGCAGTCCGTCCGTCCGTCCGTACAGGGCTGTATCTCGTGAACCGTAATAGCTAGGCAGCTGAAATTTTCACAGAGCGTGTATATATACATTTTGTCGCTATACAATTAAGTAACATTAAAAAAAAGGCCAAGTGCGAGTCGGACTACCACATGAAGGATTCCGTACCATCGTGCAACATTTAACTCAAACAATCACGGTTATTGTACGGGCCCCCACTTTAATATTTATTATTTTATTGTTATAACGGCAAAATAAATACACAATCTGTAAAAAATTCAGCTCCCTACCTATTACGGTTCGTGAGATACAGCCCTGTGACAGACGGACGGACGGATGGACAGACGGACGGACGGACGGGCGGGCGGACGGACAGCGGAGACTTAATAATGGGGTTCCGTTGGCACCCTTTGGGTATGGAACCCTATAGATAATATACTTTCAAGAAAATGTCTCGAATTCCACCGTTGTATACTTTACGGATGATTTTACGATTTTAAAAATGTGTGTAGGACTACAAAGTAATGCACGCGTCGGAATCTCGTTGCGTTGACGCACTGCCGGCATGGTTTTTGCAATATTTCGTGGTTTTCGCAGCCCCTGTGAAAGTCCGAAAGCCTATGGGCGTCGTCGGGCGTCTTTTTTTGAGGTCTTGGCGCGCGCCACGTTCTGCGCCTGACTTTTCAACGAAAGCAACACAACTCCTTCCGTTCAGTTTATCTTCGTACGGCGTCTCTGAATGTTTTTGCGTTAGGCGTTGTAAGTTGTGTTGGGAAAAACGAAAAGATCTTTTTATTGAAATTAAAATATTACGGAAAAATAAAGAAAATACGTTTATCTTTGATTATTATACTTGCTCGTTTTCTTTTTCTTTATAAATGCTAACGAAATTAGCTGATCGAGTTATTAGAAAGCCATTAAAACTCATAAAATACAGGGATATATGGTTACGAATGTGTTAGCACTTAGCGAACCTAGGAAACCGATCGTAATTTGTTGGTGTCCCAAATGCCTAATATTTTTTTTCTTTTAATGTGACTGGACATGGATTGCTAATACCACACCTTCTGTCATGGTATTAGCCCAACACACCACATGGGAACTAGGTGCCATGCCAGGACCTTTCTTATATTGCACGGCTACATTGAACTGGATGGAAAACACGGACAATTCTCATTGCCGCTTCGACCTTCGTTCATCCAATACGATGGTACCAACCCAGGCGGGATAAACCCTACCACCTATAAAGTAAGGAAGAGGACCTACAGTTTAACGTGGAATCCGAACCATGGCCAGCCTCTCTCAACAGTCGAATGGTCACCCATCCAAGACCAGACCGGACCCAGCGTTGCTTAACTTCGGAGAGCGATCGCTGAAGTGTCCCGCCACTGGGCCATTGAGGCTGACATAATATTAAGTAATTGCTCGCTAGTCGAACCCTTTTTCTTTCTTATTCATAAATTTAATAACATTTAGGAAGACTTCAGATAAATGTAACCATGATATGTTGTTAACACATCATCACGTCATTCATCAACGTAGCGAAGTCAAGCGAGCAGACGCACATTAATAAGCTCCGCCTTACCTTTTTAAATTCATCGAATAAAGCTAATAAATATACACTCAAATAGTAACGACCAAACCGCGATATCACATAGATTCAAGTGACGTATTTATTTGTTTATTAAACATCAAAATTAAAGCAAAAACCAAGACATTTTAATCCATTTTACTAGTCTACCGTCAAATCAAGTGCAAGAAGTGTCAGTGTAGTGGTGTAAACGTTTCGACTTTCGCCACATTACACACTAACTTCCTTCGAGAATCAATACCATAGATACGTTTAATTCGCTTCACGACGTATAAGCCTCCGTGGCGTGTTCTGGGAGCTGTTGGCTGCTGACACGAGCGCACTGGGTTCGATTCTTAAGCAATATATAACTTTTTAAGTTTTGAAACAATTAAAGGGCCCGTGACGATCTATCAGTGCAGCGAGAAACGTATCATCGAAGCACGACAATATGAACTGCGACTCTTGTAATAAGACAGCAAAGACATCGGAAAAAATTATTTGTACCCTATGTTCAAAAATCTTTCACCATTTATGCGTTAATATAAGTATAGAAAACTTTAAAAAACTATCCAAAGACTACAAATTGACATGGAAGTGCCCGTACTGTAAAGTGGCTCACAAGAAAGTTGGCGATAATACTAACACTCCTATACGCAACGATAGAAGTGAACTTAGGCAGGACAGCCTAAAAAGCCCTGATGAGTCGCCATCGGATATCCAGGAGTTTCTCGCCTCTAGTCTCAAGTCATTTAAACGTGAAATATCACAGGATTTTCGATCCATTTTTGAAAACGAGCTGAAATCTTTCAGAACTGAAATAACCGAATCAATGCAATTTATGTCGTCCCAGTATGAAAGCATATTAAAACTACTAGAGGAAAAAAACAAAGTGATCGAACACCTCTCAAGCGCGAATCAAACCTTACAAACTCAAGTGGAAGACATGAGCACGCGGCTTAACCAAATGGAGCAACAGGCCCGGGACTGCAATTTGGAGATCCAGTGTGTCCCGGAACATCGCACAGAGAATGTTATCACTGTCGTGCAGCAGCTGGCTTCCACCGTCTCGTTTGATCTACCTACTTCTAGCATTCTGGCATGCCACAGAGTCGCCAAGATAAATCGAGATACAGATCGACCAAGATCTATCATTCTGCGTCTGCCGAGTCCGAGGTGCCGTGGAGTCGCCAAGATAAATCGAGATACAGATCGACCAAGATCTATCATTCTGCGTCTGCCGAGTCCGAGGTGCCGTGATGAGATGCTTGCAGCGGTCAAGACCTTCAACAAGAAGAATAAAACACCAACAGACAAGCTCAACAGCAGCCACCTCGGGTTAGCCGATGCGAGGAGATCTATCTTTGTCACAGAGCACCTGTCGCCAGCCAACAAGGCTCTTCATGCGGCTGCTAGAACCTTTGCCAAATTAAAAAACTACCGGTATTGCTGGATAAGGAATGGCAGAATATTTCTAAGAAAAGATGAGGATGCTACTAGTCTTCTCGTTAAAAGCGAAGAGTTTCTGAAAACACTAAAATAGACCACCTCGTTAATGTATTTAGAACTCATGATTATTTACGTAGAAAAAAAGAAATGGCTAACATTAATTTATATTATCAGAATATTAGAGGAATGAGGACAAAATTGGAATCTATTGCAAATGAAATCAGGCTTAATACATTTGACGTAATCATTTTAGTTGAAACTTGGCTTAACGATTCCATCTTTGATTACGAATTTATTGATAACCGTTATTCTGTATACAGAAAAGACCGATCTATATCTAAGTTCAACTCAAAGTGCGATGGTGGTGGAGTACTTATCGCTGTGCTAAAAAAATTCGAAGTCAACCGTAAACTTTCATGGGAGAGCCAATGTGAAGACCTTTGGATTTCAATCATTGTCAATATTAGTAACACACCTACACGTCTTTCCATTTGTGCAGTATACATTCCTCCCCCTACAAGCCTGGAATATGTCTCACACCTTTGCGATAATATATCGAAAATTATAATGATAAACTCTTCCGACCCTAACTCTCTTACTTTAATAGTTGGCGATTTTAACTTCCCACACATAAAATGGACACAAGACACATTTGGCGAAAGTGCCTTCATTCCCACCTCTAATACTTGCATAGTAGAGAACATATTTGTAGATACCCTTGCTTATAATGACCTGCAGCAGTCTAATCACATTCTTAATGAAAACGAACGGCTACTTGATTTGGTTCTATCAAATTTTTCTGATAAAATCTGTGTAAGTGTGAACTCTTCCCCTATTAGTAAAATTGACAAGCATCACCCCGCGTTAGACATATCACTAAATGTTAAAATGAAAAAGAAACTACCAATTAACCCTAATATTACCTTTAACTTCTTCAAAGCTGATTATAATAAATTGAATGAGTCCCTCGGGTCACTTGAATGGGATGCAATATTTGACGGAATTGAATCCATAGATGAAATGACCCAGGTTTACTACAGTACTTTAAAAAAACATATAGAAGATCATACCCCTAAAACACTCAAAAAATCCAACCACTATCCAGTTTGGTACTCATTACCGCTAATCAAAGCACTAAAAGAAAAGAAAAAATTCCACAATAAATATAAGAAATACAAGAATCCAAGAGATAAATTAAATTTCAACCTGCTCCGTAATCGCTGTGCTCATATGATAACGATCTGCTATGGCAAATATAAATCCCAATCAGAAGAAAGTATAGCAAAAAATCCCAAATATTTCTGGAAATTTGTTAAAAACATAAAACAAAATAGTAATGGCATACCCGACAATATGACGTATGAAAACAAATCGGCTACTGATGGTCCATCTATATCAAATCTTTTTGCAGATTTTTTCAAGTCCAATTATAAGCATCCTGATATAAACTTCACCCCACCTGTTGACCAAGTTGCAACAATCACGGACACATTCAGTAAATGTGAAATCACTAAATCCGAAGTACAAAAAGCTCTGTTAACTCTCGATAGTTGTAAAAGCGCAGGTCCGGATGAAGTACCTGCAGTCTTTTTAAGGAATTGTGCGAAAGTCATAGCTGAACCCTTGTCCAAAATCTTCAATAAATCACTCGACCTAGGCATTTTCCCTGTTTTATGGAAAACAGCACGTGTTACACCCATTCATAAAAAAGGAGATACATCTAATGTTGGTAACTATCGTCCTATTTCCATTCTACCAGCCATGGGAAAAGTTTTTGAATCTATCGTCCAGAAAAAAATTTTTAGCCACGTAAATTACCAAATCATTCCTGAACAGCATGGATTTTTGCCAAAAAAATCCACAGTCACAAATTTATCAGTATTTTGCAATGACGCTATAAGGTCACTCGATCAAAACCTAGAAGTCCACGTAATCTATACTGATTTCAGCAAAGCTTTTGATCGAGTGAACCATGACATCCTTTTAAGAAAATTAAATAGACTCGGAATCCACGGATCACTTCTGCGCTGGTGCGAATCCTACCTTAAAAACAGATCACAGCTAGTTGTAGTGAACGGGTACTCATCAAAAACATTTAGTGTCCCATCGGGCGTACCTCAAGGATCGCATCTGGGGCCTCTATTCTTTCTAATTTACGTAAACGACATAGTAACACATATACGACACGCTAGGTTCTTAATGTTTGCCGACGATCTGAAAATCTACACTATGATTAGGGATAAAAGTGACTGCAACTTGCTACAAGGGGACCTGGATGCCGTGTCAGTTTGGTGCAAGAACAACTGTATGCCACTTAACGTTGCCAAATGTAACCATATGAAAATAACCCGTAAACGCAATCCACATACACATGATTACACGATTGATGGCAAAATTCTAGCTGAATTATCTGAATTCCGTGACTTAGGTGTTTTGGTGGACAAAACTATGAAATTTCACCTACACATCGACCAAATCTCAAAAAAAGCATCGAAGATGCTGGGATTTGTCCAACGTCAATCAAAAATATTCAAGAAACCATCTACTTTCATACTATTATACAATTCCCTCGTTCGCAGCGTTCTTGAATATTGCTCTACAGCCTGGAACCCAAGCTATCAACTACACATAGACAGGCTTGAAAAGGTTCAGAGGCGTTTTTTGCGTCATCTCACATTCACAGATCATATCAGCCGCGATCTTAAATCTTACTCGGAAAGACTTGCCCACTACGGAATCGACACGTTGACTTTGCGCCGTTCACGATCGGATGTCATTTTCGTACACAAAATCCTCAATGGTAGCATTGACTGCACAGAACTGCTGCAAAGGGTTAATGTTCGGGTTCCTAGGTTAAGCAGCAGGCTCCACCACCATGTACCTTTCGAATTAGAGGCTTCTCGCACACATTTAGGTTTAAATGCTCCCATTACACGCGCTTGTAAAACATGTAATGATTGGAAGGATGAACTGGACATATTTTCATGCTCAGTAAACACGATTAAAAAATTAAAATTTAACCCATAACAAATATTATGTTTGTCAATTGGACTTTGTCGTTTCATTGTTTTTTTATTTTTCTTTTGTCTGTTTTTTGCATTTTTACTTTTACTTTTACTTTACCTTTACTTTTATTATTATCTGTTTTCAGCTTTTGGTTTTTTAATTGTTTAGTTTGATGATGATTTACGCATGCTGTATTGACATCTCGTAGAATGTACACATAATTCTTGTTTTATTATGTTATCCTAGTAATGTTAAGTGTATGATTCTGTATGTCGATCTATTAAATAAATAAAAAATAAAAAATAAATAAAACACTAGTGGCTTTCTGAGCTGTAGACCTGTCACATGTTTACATGTCACATGTTTACATGTCACACTGTGTTCAAGTGTTAACCGCGCACCTTAAGGCGGCCCAACCCGCTCAACTCCCCATACAAACGGGGAAAGAAGATCACGCCCATATTTCTTATCAGAGATCCTAAATTTTGCTCAAAAGAGCTTTATCTGATCGAACTAGATGTCTGATTACCGTTGGCATTGCAAAATTGTGTTTGGTTTCTAAGTTATAAGGTCCGAAATTTCGCGCGTTTTATTACGCAATGATAAAGTAAGAAAATCTTAAAAAGATTAGTCATCAGACATATCTCATTTAATCAAGATTTATAATATATTTGGTTTTTGTTAGATTTTCGCCTACAGCGGTCGTGGTTTAATTTTAGCTATAAGTCGTTTTGAAATCAAAATGTTCATAAATCTTACCAAATCATACGCTATGCACATTGTCTTTTTTGTGGATATGTTGCATCTTCCTCATCACGGAGCCTGTCTTTTTCTTTGAAACAGAGAAGGTCCCAGAGCGCAACAGCACGGTTTTGTACAGTGCCCGCGAATGAGTTAGTCCCGCCGGGTTGGGCCACCTTAAAACAAAAACCCTATTATTTTCTTGTATTTTTCTTATTGTTTCCCTAAATAAATAAAAGTTTTGTGACATTGTTGATACTTTTCGAAATGGCTACGTCATTTTAAAATCGACAAAAAAATCCATATAATTATCAAACGTGCTCACACAATTTCACGAGAATCGGTTGAGAAATGCGACCTGTAGAGAACAGCCGGACGAAATAATTTTTGACCAATCTGAAACGGAGACGCTTCGCTCGTTCAAAAAAACATGACCTCTCTTCGCTTAGTCAATAATCCGGACACTCCCTTTTCGCGAGCCGCGGACACTCCTAGGATTACACTATCGTGACATTAATAAAAGGTGCACGGTATTATAAATCTTCAGTGGGCGCAATGAAATGTCTTATTACTTCTTACAAATTTTACGCGCCATTTCTACAATTTAAGAGATTGTCGCTCTACAGGGAGCGGTAATGGATGTTTGAATGCGTGCCGTATGTCCGTAATATAATATTACAATAAAGAAGGGAATTCCACCAATGCCACACCAATCTGTGAAAATATTCTACCGGTAAGAATAAAATAACATAGTGATGATATAACACTTCTTGATGCAGGTCGATTTAATTTCCGGTTTCCGGTCCCAAAAAAAGGTTCCAGGAAAAAAATACGAATGGAGGAAATAAAGAAACTCAAACTGAAACTTAGTTTTAAATTAGTATGGAAGGTGAAATCAGTGAACGCCCTTATTAGTATAAATAATTTAAGTAACGATTATTGGAATCTGTTTTCGATATGGCCAGACCTTTCTTCTTTTCCGGTTTAACTATTATTATGAAAAAAAATATTTGACGACGAATTGAGAACCTCCTACTTTGTCGGTTAAAAAACAATGATAAGCTTTAAAATGTTTTGAATTTTGATCGACTTACGTGCGTACGCGTTTAACATTAAGGCTGTTCCGACCCATATAAAGTTGTTTGCACACATAACGCAAAAAGTATTGCACTTTAAGGTGGCCCAACCCGGCGGCCCTAACTCATTCGCGGGCACGGTACAAAACCGTGCTGTTGCGCTCTGGGACCTTCTCTGTTTCAAAGAATAAGACAGGCTCCGTGATGAGGAAGATGCAACATGTCCACAAAAAAGACAATGTGCATAGTGTATGATTTGGTAAGATTTACGAAAATTTTAATTTCTAAACGACTTATAGCTAAAAGTAAACCACGACCGCTGTAGTAAAAAATCGAACAAAAACCAAATAGATTATACATCTTGATTAAATAAGCTATGTCTGATGACTAATCTTTTTAAGATGTTCTTACTTTATCATTGCGTAATCCACCTCCAAAGTTATTGTATAAAACGCGCGAAAAATGCGAACTTTCGGACCTTATAACTTAGAAACCAAACACAATTTTACAATGCCAATGGTCATCAGACATCTAGTTCGATCAAATAAAGCTATTTTGAGCAAAATTTTGGATCTCTGACAAGAAATATGGGCGTGATCTTCTTTCCCCTTTTGTATGGGGAGATGAGCGGGATGGGCCACCTTAAGCCACGAATTAATAACAAAAGTTTAATATAGTCATATTACTTGCAGCGAAAACATTTTCACAATTTCAGGATTATTGGTTTTGTTACAATTTATTTGAATACGATTTTTATTTAACAGCGCCATCTAACGGTGTAAAACTTCTAATTGGCAATTAGGTACAACGAAACCATTAAACCTGAAATGGTTTTCGCTGCAACTACTATGGCTATATTTAATATTTTTGACGAATTCGTGCCTTAAAGTGCAATACTTTTTGCGTTCTGTGTAAAAAAACATTGTATGGGTCGGAACATCCTTAAAACTAAAACAAATTCATCGCAACTTACAGTTTTAATATTTGAAGACGTAGGTACAGAATGATTTTTTCCCACCAGAAGCGTCTACAATCACACATACTAAAACACAATAATTGTGGAACTTGTTTATTTTCGTCAAGGAAAATAACTTTTAATAACGATATGAAACAGGGCAACGTACTATGTGAACAGTTATCATACTAAACAATAAATAAATCATAAACACATCATAGTGTCATACCTATTGCTACAGGCTGCTTCAATAGAAAGGAGTTTATTTTCAGTGCGCATAATAATAAATTAGTGTTTCGTTAGGTGAATGTTGGTGGCTTTGAATTGAAAATATTATACATAGGTACAGTAGACGCATTACACACACACACACATATATATATATATATATACGAACAGCCATGCGTAGGCGCTTTGCAAAAGTTCTTCGCGGCAATGAAAACTCTTATCATATAAAAATACTTTGCAGTGAACGATGTGTACTGTTTGACCACAACAAAATCGAACACTATATCGCACGAACCAACTAATGTGAAACAAACCAATCATGCACACACCTTATTGTATAGATTCTCAAAAGTGCAATGAAAAACCAATCAAACTTCCATTAATACTTTGCCTAGCTCCAATTTAGATATCCGCACGTCTACCGCAGTTTGTCACTTGCCGTCGTCGCCGGCGAGCAAATACTTCGAGATCCGCAGCCTCTCTGTGAAAACATTGGAGATAAGATAGCGGGCGCGGCGCGGCGGGGCCTGCGCACCAGCCAGCAGTCAGCGGCGCGGCATGGATAACTTCGGGTACCGCGAGCCGGGCTGGTACGTCGCGAATGCCCCGATGCAACGTCCGCGACTAATGAGAGGCCACAGAAATCGCGGCGGCGGACCCATCGAACCCGAGGAGGTCCCCCTCAACAGCTATGCCAGGCCGCGGCCCCCCGACATCGACCTGCTCGAGAGAGCGGTTCCGGAAGCCTCGACGAGGGAATACCTCTTCGTCGGCCCATCGCCGCCCGCCGAGGATGCTCCGAACATGTACCACAACTTCGACGTCCAGGCGACCGACCCGGAAGCACGGCTGACAGTCGACTCTGTGAGGAGAACACTCGGAGAAATGGCCGCGGCTCTCGGCGCGGGGAGATTCTTCGATGATCTGGAATGCGGTGTCGTCGGGGTGGAAGACATTGCAGATCACTTCCGATCGGCGCCGGAAGCAGTTGTCAACTTAACTCTGCTGTGGAGTGCTTTTTTGACTCGAGACGAACTCCTTCCGCTCATCGCTGAAGCCGGAGCAGATATCCAATTCCACGACCCTAACGGACTTTCAGCGTTGCACTTATCTGCATTTAGCTGTTCTCCGCGCGGTGTAGCATTTCTCATCGCCTGCGGAGCCGATGTCGACTATGCGCCTCGTCATTTCGCTCCACTCCACTGTGCTGCTTTTGGAAACTCCGTAGAAGCCGCCGAGGTGCTCATTGCCAATGGAGCGTCGTTGCATTCGGTGGTGCATCGAGCTGGATGTGAAGATAACCTCGCGCATTGTGCTGTAAGGGTCGACGCCGTTGAATGCTTGGAGCTCTTTATTGAGAAAGGAGTTGACCCATCATTTGCCACCTCCAACGGGTACAATGCCCTTCACTTAGCAGCAGATATGGGTTCCACAAGATGTCTTCAAGTCCTGCTGAGTACCACAAAAATAAGTGCGAATACTCCTACAAAAGCACGTGAGAAGGAATCTACTGCACTTCACTTAGCTGCAGCCGGTGGCTACACAGAATGCGTGGAAATCCTTCTTGCAGAAGGTGGAAAGCCAAATGCAAAGAATTATAGAGGTCTAACTCCTCTTCACTTGGCCGCGCGGTGCTCTAGTTTTGACTGTGTGGAGACACTTTTGAGAGATGGAAGTTCTGATCCAAATGCTGAAGATTTTGACAAAAGAACACCACTTCACGCGGCTGTCGGACGGTCAGAGCGATCCTGTGATATCCTGGAGACTCTTGCTAGTTGGGGCGCTAAAGTTAATGTGAAAGATGAGTATGGGTATACACCGCTGCACTTAGCTGCTTTGGATGGATTATCAAACTGCGTTGAAACATTGATTTTATTGGGAGCTGATGTCACTACAAAATCAAAGAAAGGCCATACAGCTCTTAATGTGATAGCTAGAAAGACACCAACTTCTCTGGCCATGGTGAAGCATACCTTCGATAACGCCATCAGCCTCCATCAGGCCGTGGAAAGTAACGAAGAAGTACAGCTTGAGTTTGATTTTGGATGTCTTTTAAAATATTCGTATCCCAGAGAAATAAACTACTTGAATAACCTTGTTGACGAAGGTCAAAAAGATATACTGCTCCATCCACTTTGCTCAGCATTTTTGTACATGAAGTGGAGGAAAATTCGAAAGTACTATGTGGCCAGGTTAATGTTTTGTTTTCTTTTTGTAGTTTTTTTGTCAATTTACGTATTAACGGCTTTAGTCAAAACATGCTCAGGGGATTATTCAAGGAAAGAAGGAATATTAAACGAGTTATGTCAAAAACAGTCAATACTGGGAACAATTTTGAAACAGAATCCAATAGAAATGGAGAAATGGGTACTAACTGTTATTACAGTATTCGAAATATTACGAAAGCTAATGGGCATAACTGGTTATTCGACTCTGAAGCAATATTTGACGACATTCGAGAATCTAATGGAATGGTTTGTTCTATTGTCAGTGTTTACGCTTTTTGAAGTAGAAGCGGATTACAGCTGGCAAAACCATGTCGGTGGCTTCGCGGTGCTCGGCGCATGGACGAACTTGATGCTAATGATGGGCCAGCTCCCAATGTTTGGAGACTACGTGGCAATGTATCAAAAAGTGCAATTGGAATTCGGAAAGTTATTCGTTGCTTATGCTTGCCTGCTCTTCGGTTTCACCGTCTGCTTCTGTGTAGTGTTTCCTAACGAGGAGATGTTTTCAAACCCACTGATGGGCTTCATTTCAACGCTCTCGATGATGGTAGGCGAATTAAATTTAAATATTCTTATAAACGATCCTAAGGGAGAAGACCCGCCTCTGACTTTCGAAGTGTCGTCTCAATTACTGTTTATAATGTTTCTGATGTTTGTTACTGTAATTCTGATGAACCTTCTAGTCGGCATAGCAGTTCACGACATCCAAGGACTGCGAAAAACCGCTGGGCTGTCGAAGCTGGTACGCCAGACGAAACTGATTCTCTTCGTCGAACTGGGATTGTTCAACAAACTGTGGCCCAAGTTTCTGAGAAAGTAC
This sequence comes from Incurvaria masculella, assembly GCA_946894095.1. Classification (NCBI taxonomy): domain Eukaryota; kingdom Metazoa; phylum Arthropoda; class Insecta; order Lepidoptera; family Incurvariidae; genus Incurvaria; species Incurvaria masculella. Next base: position 1,520,526 of record OX335641.1, read on the forward strand.
ATTTATAGAAGCGCCGTGGTATCACCAACGGCGGGGAAAGTGGTGCTAAGTGTGAAACCCTTGAATCCTAGAGAGAATAGGTTGCCAAGAGATATTATGATGGCGGCGTACGAGCTGGCGCAGCTAAACAAGTCAAAGCATACGCAGTCGGCAAAGCAAATACTTCACGGTAATCGTTTTTCAAAGCGATACGATAATGGGCATACTCCAACCGGGGACAGCGGCTTTAACCTGGCGATGCGAGGGATGCAAGACAAGATGGATCTCACGACGTTCAACTTAAAGAAGATAGACCAGGAAGTGCGATACTTAAGTAATCTAATGCTGGAACAGCAAGGGACATTGAACAGATTGCTGAAGAATCTTGAGCGACCGCATTATGAAAACCCTATTAAATCCCCTTGAGAACATCTTTGTATTTTCTACGATACTATAATAGTTTTCATTCTTACCTTTTGTGATTTGTATTAAGACCTTGCTCAAGTTTAAAACTTAAGATGATTGTTATTACACGTATTACGTAATGATGTAATTGCTGATATTTTTTGTCAGATAAGGTTAATTCGTATGTATTTGCACATCATATCAGATAAATAAACGACGTAATGCTTTTTTAAACTTTTTTCAGTGTTTCTATCTTACGGTTATTTTCGTTCGTAATACGTATGCAACGAGTTGGTTATTTATGGCAATTTATTTCCCAAAATGTAATTCAGGAAGTATTCAACATTTCTAATTGCTATTGCGTATTGCAACAGTGTGCTTTAGAAACTATGAACCAACAAAATCTTTCATCACGCGCATGGCAGATGTGACATGAGCAGAGTCCCAAGGTGAAAACATGAGCAAATATTTTCTGTAAATTGAGAAAATGCGACGGTATCTTATCGCGATGATTTAGTCTTCCGAAAACGTCACGCATGCAATTAGATCTGCAAACATGGAGATTAAAGACTTAAAATAATTTGACATTGCTTGCATAGCACATTTCTCAGAAGCGCTATCGAAATATGGAAAACAGGATCCTTACACATTGACGATCACACATAATACATAGTTATTTATGCAACTGCCAGAAAAGTAAGGGTATGAGAATCCATAGTTTGGGACGTAAGTGCTTAAGGTGGCCCAACCCGGTGGGACTAACTCATTCGCGGGCACGATAAAAAACCGGGCTGTTGCGTTCTGGGACCTTCTCTGTTTCAAAGAAAAAGACAGGCTCCGTGACGAGGAAGATGCAACATGTCCACAAAAAAGACAATGTGCATAGTGTATAATTTGGTAAGATTTACGAAAATTTTAATTACAAAACGACTTATAGCTAAAAGTAAACCACGACCGCTGTAGTCAAAAAACCAACAAAAACCAAATAAATTATAAATCTTGATTAAATAAGCTATGTCTGATGACTAATCTTTTTAAGATGTTCTTACATCATTGCGTAATCCACCTCCAAAGTTATTGTATAAAACGCGCAAAAATTCGAACTTTCGGACCTTATAACTTAGAAACCAAACACAATTTTACAATGCCAACGGTCATCAGACATCTAGTTCGATCAAATAAAGCTATTTTGAGCAAAATTTTGGACCTCTGACAAGAAATATGGGCGTGATCTTCTTTCCCCGTTTGTATGGGGAGAGGAGCGGGATGGCCCACCTTAAACCACACAGTAGTTTTCATGCATATCATGATCTTTAAAAAGTTTCTATACATTTTTATTTTTCTTCGGAAACACCTCTCAGACGATCCGAACAAGATATGGAATTAAAATATCGTTATATTAAACCTACAGTTTTACATGTTTTTCGATCCAGTACTCACATTTATTGTATCAATGCACGTTTTAAACTGCATTCCGATATACATCCTAACTGAGGAAATTGCACGTCAATTGATTAACGAGCACAGGGGATGCTGCACATGTTCATTCATCTGAAAAACAAGAAGATTTTATAGCAATTATAACATTGAACGAGATTCCTGAGCGCACGTCTCGCTGCTCAGCAACTTAAGTTGCAAGCAAACTCATTACCTGTCAGATAACAGGGTCAATCATTAATTAAAAATTTGAACAGAGCGTCCATGGAGTCGCCAATTTCCAATGTAGCCATTAGCCATAATGTTCTCAAGCACCGATATTCGATGTCAGGGTACAGCGGTTGACTATTGTCTACCTCGTATCGCCTAATAATTTCGCCTAATAATGTTTTATTCACATATCAGGATTGGCAACCGTGGCTGTCTCAGCATATATTATTGCTCAAAATTCAAACACCATCATAGTTAACCCATAGCTTTTTCGTTTGCAAGTATAATGCGCTTATTGGTGCTCGTGTTGAAGCCAACGGGTATCGAACAGCTCAAACTCTTTCGCATGATAATTAAACTGTAGAATGTACAGACAAGGCAAAGACAGTTGCCACGCAGCCTGATGGATCTCAGTAGAGGAAGCTGCGCATAATTGTGGAACTGCTTACACGACGTTGCAAACTGAGCAATAATCTTTAAATTAATACCACAGACAGTTCTTCAGTACCACGTCAGCTCTGCAACAGAAATATACTGGGTACTCCTGAAAGAGGGGTACTACGTTTGTCCCATGGGTGCCCACGGTGCGTACTACGGAGAATGCTCTTCGGATCAGCATAACAATATTCCTCTATCACATTTGTACACTCGCTCAGCGCGCAGCAGGCAAGGGAATGCATCCATACACTGTTCACATTTCTCTCATTAAAAAACACATCTGTAGGTGCTTTATCAACATGTTGGGTAAACTTTGATAGGTTAGGTTAGGTTAGGTTAGGGAAAATCTAGTTTCCCCCAAAAGACCGGGGTCTTTCAAACCCGGACAAGTTAATAAGATATAATTGTCCGATTTGTAGACCCCCCGATATTTCACGTCACGCAGATGATAATCGTTCACACCGCACACCTGCGAATATCCCAATTGATCTTTGGCTTCCGACTAACTTATGTATGTGCATGTATTACCACGCAATCATTGTAATATTGTTAACCAGTAATACATAGTCAACAATTTATTCCACGTTTGAGTATCCTACGCACTAGTACCAAACAGTGATGACTCCGCATCTTTCTTATCCTGAAGGCTAATCGTCCGTGGAGGCAGGCACCGAAGTGTACCAGGACACGGTCCCAGGTGACGCGCACACTGGCACGTTTCGAGAAATATGTTCATAGTGTTTACATACGTCTTAAGGTGGCCCAACCCGCTCAACTCCCCATACAAACGGGTAAAGAAGATCACGCCAATATTTCTTATCAGAGATCCCAAATTTTGCTCAAAAGAGCTTTATTTGATCGAACTAGATGTCTGATGACTGATGGCATTGTAAAATTGTGTTTGGTTTATAAATTATAAGGTCCGAAAGTTGAATTTTTCGCGCGTTTTATACAATAACTTTGGTAGTTTATTACGCTATTATGATAAAGTAAGAAAATCTTAAAAAGATTGGTCATCAGACATAGCTTCAAGATTTATAATATATTTTTATTTTTGTTCGATTTTTGACTACAGCGGTCGTGGTTTACTTTTAGCTATAAGTCGTTATGGAATCAAAATGTTCGTAGATCTTACCAAATCATACACTATGCACATTGTCTTTTTGTGGACATGTTGCATCTTCCTCTTCACGGAGCCTGTCTTTTTCTTTGAAACAGAGAAGGTCCCAGAGCGCAACAGCACGGTTTTGTACAGTGCCCGCGAATGAGTTAGTCCCGCCGGGTTGGGCCACCTTAATACATGAAGATATTTTGGAAAAAGTAATCGGACGAGATTAATTATTTTTGATGTTATAAGCGTAAGTTTATCTTGTGGATGTTTTTATGCGAATGGATATGGATGGCTACCATGGGAATCAGATGCCACGCCCAAGACGTTTCTTTGCCGCTTAGACCATCGTTAATTCAATGTGATGATACCAACCCGATAAGTAAGGCCCTACAGTTTTATTAAATTTGAAAAGCGAACTACTCACCCATAAATTTATACATGCTTTTCGGTTACGGATGCTACCAATTTGAGCTTTTCATAGTGAATGAACTTTGTATGCAGCTAAAATTAAGTTTAGTACATTAGTACCTTCTATTACGACTATTTACCTCAGCCTGAGATTAACGAAAAGCAGTACTTTGAGACGTCACTTTGCATTACTTTGACATTTCGTCCAAACAAAATGTGTCAATGTGACGTCACAAATTAATACTTTTCGTTAGTCTTAGTTTCCGTTACGACTATTTACCTCAGCCTTAGAATAGGCTGAACCATAGACCTAGCATGCCTATTTCTATGGGCTGAACGGACTGATCTGACGGCCTTTTTAGGGTTCCGTACCTAAAGGGTGCAAACGGCCCGTCCGTCCGTCCGTCCGTCCGTCTGTCACAGGGCTGTATCTCATTAAACCGTAATAGATAGGCAGCTGAATTGTTTACAGAGTGTGTATTAATTTTGCCGCTATAACAATAAATAGGTATAACGCACTTGGTCGGTTTTTGTTATTGGATACCCGCCAATTTCCATCTGAGTGACCGTGCCGACTTGAAGCGACCGACGACGCGTGCTGGGGACCGTTACTTTTTGGCGTCGTCCGGTTAAACTGAACGGTCAATTTATACTCCAATTGACTAAATAGACATGCGTACAGACGTTAACCCATGTGTAGCTTTGGGCCAACGTAGGCCGTCAGCAACCGTAAGTGAGGGTGTGGACGGGATTGTGACGAGAATATGGTCTCGATATAGCCATGTAGCTGCAAATGAATTAGTTTTGTAAAGTTATGTTTTAATGTTTACTCTGAAATAACAAGAAAGTATAAGAAAAATGATCGACAAGTAATCAGGGGGTCACCTCTTATATACCAGAAAAAAAGTTAATTTTTCCGTGTTGCTACGCTCGTTCATTTCACAATTTATAAATGCACAGGACACCATGGCTGCAAGATATGGTTTCTTTGCGAAAAACTTAGAAATAATAAATAGTTTGCAAAAAATGTGTTTTATATTTAAGGGCATGTTACAAGCGGATAATGCATTCAGTTCGACGAGGGCGTAAGTAAAAAAAAATATTACATTTTATTACAACTTAGTACTAGTTACTAGTTTTTATATTGAAGTCCTACCAATAATTTAAAGACAAATCTGTAGACTCCGATGCTCCGATTGCTCAAATGAGGCAAATAAGCATTAACATTCATAAAACTAGTTTGAACAAAGAATGAGAGCCTCCGATTAATATAATTGTATGTTTTAAATATAGCTACACAATCAAAAGTTCAAAAGATTTTGAACATTCGACACTTTTTACATTTCTATAAATGTTTAACAATTTTCAATAACTGCCTCTAGTAAAAGAATGTATATGCTCATTAAATTCGAACCTACTCACAAAATTTTACTAAAATCGATTTAGAAATGCGACCTGTATAAAAAGAGCAGCCGAACATACTAAATATTATGACGAGGGCTCTGTACACCTGAATATTATTTATGTATTTTTATCTGTTTTTGCTTTAATAATCTAACATTGTACTTAATATTATGACAAGGGTTTTTTACACCTATAGTTAAACCTAAATTTTAATTACCTTCAACTTTGACAATTAATAATTGTCGTTTAAATTAATTAATTAAGATTATGGATCTCTAAACGTCGGTTTACTGCTATGTTCTTTTTGTTGTTAGTCGCAATGTATTTTAACTATAAATGTTGTAAATGACAATTTCAATATGACTGATTACGAAAGCATTTTTGCCCAATCTAAAACAGAGACGCTCGAGCTTCGCTCTTCACTTGCTCAAATAGCACCATTCTCAAATTTCAACATCATAATTTTAATTATGGTTAGTTTTATTATGGTCGCCTCGCGCTAACATACCTAAAAAACCAGAAACAAAAATGAAAAATTGAGGTTATGAGTCACACAAAATTCTCAGTGAGAACTTATCATGCGGTCCTCATACTATCTCTTTAAATAATAAATGAATAAAATCCATTTACGTGTTCCTACAATGATAACACTTTAACAAACATATTCACCCACAGAAAAAGCCTCCGAAATGACTTCACTGTATTCAGTAGTAAATATGTGTGACGTGGTTCGGAGGTTTCTAGGGTTCCGTACCCAAAGGGTGCTAACGGAACCCTATTACTAAGCCTCCACTGTCCGTCCGCCCGTCCATCCGTCCGTCCGTCCGTCCATGCGTCCGTCCGTCCGTCCATTTGTTACAGGGCTGTATTTTTTTTTATTCCAACTTTTTGGTAGTCAAACTAATCTAAGTTAAGTCAAAAATATCCGCGGATTCGATCACCCAGTAAAGAACCCGCAAAGAAACTTCAAGGGTTTTCATAACATATTTTTCCACCCAAATTTATGAAATACACACTTAGATCTAAATGCTACTGCCAAACAATTCCTGGGTAGAACATATTAAGGCAAAGAACAAAGAACAATAGAAACAGCAACCCTCTGTATAAATTACTTACAACTAACAAAGTTACTAATGCAATAATATAAATTAATTTAATGTATAGCATTACAAGTATTCTTCTGTATCTCATCATCATAGGTAGGCAGCTGAAATTTTTAAAGAATATGTATTTATTTTGCGGCTATAACAACAAATAGGTGTGATTAAAAAAATACGGAAATAAAGGTGACCAAAAAACGTGATTTTTTGGTGTTAAATCTTGTACGATGGTACGGAACCCTTCGTGTGCGAGTCCGACTCGCACTTGGCCGGTTTTTTATGTAAGGTGCGACCAATGGTTCGAAATTTTTTGGGGGCTGCGAAAACCACGCCAGCAAACCGGTGCTTCACATACGTTTTAAGTTGGTTCTCTCAACCCCAGGTGGTTCTTAAGGGGCAATTATCTCGTTTCGACGACATATGGACAGTCTCAGTTCAATTATTTCCTCCATTAGATGTTACACACTTAGATTCCATCGAGCTGATTCCCTGGAAGGGTGGGCAGAGTAGATAGATCTATATGATACGATCACAGCACACTTCATTCGTTTCCTCTACAGACACAACTACTATACTACACTAACGGTTGCTATTTATTCGACATTTGTGTGTTTTATGCCAAACCCGAGTTTCGCTTCCATACATTGTACGTGTAGGCACCTGAGTTCGGTAAGTCCGCTAATAGATAACTCCACTTTCGAGCGTTAGCGTTATGAGATAACCCCGGAATCACACAAAATTGTACCAAATGTTGTGTTATCTGATAACGCTAACGCTCGAAAGTGGAATTATCTATTAGCGGACTCAGGCTTCAGTACACCGTTTTGAACCATCATACTAGCTGTAGACGTAATCGCTTGACTTTTGATCACGGTGTTGATCACGCCGATTACTCGGTTCCCAGGGGCTACCATGGTGAATTAATCCACGGGTGAACGGGCAGGTGAGTGAATTAATCTGACATTTAGTTGCATTTAGGATAATGCTGACTGTCAAACGACGTGTTATTCGACCTTGCGCATAGAAATTTACCAGTTAGCATGGTACGAAATGCAACTAAACATCAAATTTAATCACTGTTTAATTTATCAAATTTAATCGCTTGTCTGTTCACCCGGCGAGCAAATTTACCATTGTAACTGTTTCTCAATGTCCATATTACACTTTCCATCACGGGTAAACATGCTTCCCAGGTGCACCAACTCATTAACCTGGTATATTATATATTTAATTATTTCTAATAACATTTCAGGTAGTCACTGCTTCATCTCGCTCGAAAACCATTACTTTATGCTATATTATACTCTTACGATTTGCACGTGAAGAGACCCAAATATTTTAAATCACTTAAGGTGGCCCAACCCGGTGGGACTAACTCATTCGCGGGCAAGGTACAAAACCGTGCTGTTGCGCTCTAGGACCTTCTCTGTTTCAAAGAATAAGACAGGCTCCGTGATGTGGAATATGCAACATGTCCACAAAAAAGACAATGTGCATAGTGTATGATTTGGTAAGATTTACGAAAATTTTAATTACAAAACAACTTATAGCTAAAAGTAAACCATGACCGCTGTAGTCAAAAATCTAACAAAAACCAAGTAGATTGTAAATCTTGATTAAATAAGCTATGTCTGATGACTAATCTTTTTAATATGTTCTTACTTTATCATTGCGTAATCCACCTCCAAAGTTACTGTATAAAACGCGCGAAAAATTCGAACTTTCGGACCTTATAACTTAGAAAGTCATCAGACATCTAGTTCGATCAAATAAAGCTAATTTTGAGCAAAATTTGGGATCTTTGACAAGAAACATGGGCGTGATCTTCTTTCCCCGTTTATATGGGGATTTGAGCGGGTTGGGCCACCTTAAGAAACCATAATTGCACGTATGCATGAGATGTTAACGGTGTCTCAAGTCCACAATACACTTTAAGTTGACTGGTTACTTAGATAACCTTTCGTTATCGTTTCAGTTTCTCTCAGAAATAAACTTAATTACACGAAGCCACGGTTGATAATAAACATGTTGTGACGGCCGTATATAACAGGTCACACGGCGAACTCGGCCATTCGTCACATCGCATTCGACCAAATACAGCGAAATGTTAGTCGGTCGCTTGTCCATCCTGGCGGTTGCCCTGGCGACGGCGGCGGCTTGGCCGCGGCCCGGCGAGGACGCCCTCGACGACTGGTTCAACCCGTTCTTCACCTGCAAACTGATGTCGAGCCAGGAGATCCAAGAGAAGCAGACGGAGCTCCACGCGCAGCTGCACGAGGCGAAGCGGAAATCCTGGCCGACGCTGAAGCCAGAGGAGAAGACGATTCTGATCGAAACAGCGAACAAGATCAAACCGGTCATCGTGGAGATGATCACCTCGAGCTGCACTCTCGTTTCGAGCCTCAACGAAACCGAGATGCGACTGCTGAAGAAAGTGTCAAATATACTGCGGGACAGAGTGCTGGAGACTAAGTTCAGGTCGGACTTGAGGAAGAAGTTAACCATCGGGGATCTGTCTTCAATCGATACGTTATCCGAAAAATTGATTCAAGAGCTGCGAGTTGTGTTACACGAACCTACAGTGGAACTTACTGAGAGCGAGAGAAATAATTACATTAATTACTTCACCCAAGCAATAGATATCGTAAGGAATGCTATCAATGGATTGACGCCAATTATTAAGGCTCTCACGATACAAGAGTTCGTTGACCTTAAGTTGGCGATTCAAAAATTGATTCCGATCCATATGCGTTAAACGCATGGAAATAATTCCAAAATCGTTATGTACTTCCCTTCATGTAACTTTTCACAAAATTATTGTAATAATGCTGTATTATCGTGTTTTGTTTTCTTCATTTAATAAAAAATTATAACGTAAACACAAAAAGCAGATATTAACAAAAATCTGCTAAGTTCGGCATTATTTTCCAAAATCAATATTTTTTTTTAACTAATTGAAACCTGCTACATTTTTCGTGCTTGCATAACGAAGGATTGTTATTTTATTAAAACCCAGTTTTAGAATACGCAGTCGCGACCAGCAATCACAGTACCTTGGGTTTTATTGCAAAATAGCTGAAGTTCCCGAACCCGCTCGTGTGAATATCGTTTTGCACACACTCGAGCGGAACCTTTTCATAACAGTCGGACCTCAATCGTTTAGGAACGCATTGAGGGCAAACATACAAACATGATTTTTTATTTATAATAAGATCGAGAAATAATCAAGTTTCAGTAGGAAGTTATAGAAAACGACCTATTGAATTATGCACATTATTGTGTATATTTCATCCATTTGGTAGGCCGGATCATTGGGGTCGGTGGTTTATCGGAATACATATACACTTCAACAGCAAACAGAAATAATCAGCAGAATATGTTTACATAGATTTGAATGGTTTGAAAGGTTGAATCATACGAGTATTACGGAGAGATATAACTTGCATTAAAAATACCAATGTCAGGCCACGCACAGAGTACCATATTCGGCAAGGACGTTACCGAAAATATCTTAAAGACTATGCAATAAACAATATGGACTGGCATGCCCAGGAGAACCTTGTCACCTTCGACGTCTAAGACTTAACGCTGTGTTTTTTTTATTTAACTGGACATGGATGGCTACACCCACCTAGATTACATTAGCCCAACACACCGCATACCCGACACAATAAGATATTTTTCGTCACGAATTCGAGCTTTTCCATGATCCGGAATCCATTTCAAACTGGAGGTCGATTTCCCCAAGTGGGCCGTGTCGGCATCTCGAATTGGATAAAAAAAAACCGGCCAAGTGCGAGTCGGACTCGCACACGAAGGGTTCCGTACCATCGTACAAGATTTATCACAAAAAAAAGACGTTTTTTGTATGGTACCCCCCTTTCATTTTTAAAATTATATAATTTTATCTATTTGTTGTTATAGCGGCAAATTAAATACACACTCTGTAAAAATTTCAGCTGCCTGCCTATTACGGTTCATGAGATACAGCCCTGTGACAGACGCACGGACGGACGGACAGCGGAGGCTTAGTAATAGGGTTCCGTTTTCGCCCTTTGGGTACGGAACCCTAAAAAACATTCAAAGGGGCAAAGAAAAATCGTCCGTGGTTTCCATCCAGTTCAATGTAGCCGATCAATATAAGGAAGTGCCTGGCAATGCGTCTAGTTCCCATGTGGTGTGTTAGACATCATATCATGATAATTTAGTATTGTACTTAAGGTGGCCCAACCCGGCGGCCTCAACTCATTTGCGGGCACGGTACAAAACCGTGCTGTTGCGCTCTGGGACCTTCTCTGTTTCTAAGAATAAGACAGGCTCCGTGATGAGGAAGATGCAACATGTCCACAAAAAAGACAATGTGCATAGTGTATGATTTGGTAAGATTTACGAAAATTTTAATTTCAAAACGACTTATAGCTAAAAGTAAAGCACGACCGCTGTAGTCAAAAATCTAACAAAAACCAAATAGATTACAAATCTTCTTACTTTATCATTGCGTAATCCACCTCCAAAGTTATTGTATAAAACGCGCGAAAAATCCGAACTTTCGGACGTTATAACTTGGAAACCAAACACAATTTTACAATGTCAATGGTCATCAGACATCTAGTTCAATCAAATAAAGCTATTTTGAGCAAAATTTTGGATCTCTGACAAGAAATATGGGCGTGATCTTCTTTCCCCTTTTGTATGGGGAGATGAGCGGGTTGGGCCACCTTAAGGTCGAGTTACAAAAAAGACCGTACAATTTTTTTTTCTCTTGTTATTTGCGCCTACCCTTTTCTGTTCTCAATATTGTAAGGTAGGCTGGTAGAAAATGACTTTAGGCATTAAGCTCTACCTTTTGTACACTTTATCATGCAACAATCGTTATTATTATTATTACAATTGTCAAGTTCAACGTCTCAACAAAAATGTGACGAAACAACTATTTCCTGTGCTGCAAACACATGACAAGAATGTACGCAATTACGTAATGTCGTTCTGATTGACAGGAGGGGGGTGGGGGGTGGGGGGGGGGGGGGGGGGTAACGGGAAATAATGACAATAGGGTGATTTTAGGAAGGGAGAAATGCCGACAATATATGGGCAGCCTTCAAAATCGCTGCGAGAAGGAACTATAGACTCAAAGCTAGTTCTAATTCCTCACTCGTCGAGCCCTCAATGTCCCGTGCGTCAAACGGCGCTGCAATTACAGCTGTACTTGCCTCCGCTGCCGCCGCCCGCGAATGTTTATTTGCGTTTGAATCATTCCGTCTCGCAGCATTCCCGAGGATCAGAGGCGCCGCTGAGAACGGGGCGTGCGCAGGAGTCGCTCTCGAGTCTCAAGGGTGTGCACGCACAGTCGTTTCGTCTGAAATCTATACACCGGAAATAGAGACAAATTTGATATCTCTTTCTGTCATGCTGACGTCGACCATAGAGTAATAGGGACTCATGAATTCCTTCTCTTTCCAGTGTATACAATTGAGAGTACGACCGTACGTACACCGCGCCCCGTTCACATTATTTTCATCTCTGGGCATTTCTGTCACCGACTGCGATCTCCTCAATCTTTTCTTTAATTTCGTCGTTCATTTCCCGTATTCGAAAGTGTTTTTGATACATTTCGTAAATCATCATGAATATTATTAAAGCGAAAGTAACTCTGTCGATCTGTTGCGTTTTAACGCTTAGACCGCTGAATCAATTTGGTGTAGAGAGAGTCTAGACCTTGGGAAAGGAAAAAGGCTGCCTTTTATGGTGAAAATTAAATACAAAGGGGCGAAAAGGGGTATGAAAATTGGTAAGGGTAAAATATTAAGTTCAGCCCGACATCAGTCCGAAACGACATTGACCCAAGCGGAGCCGGGTACCTCTGCTAGTGCATGAATGTCATAATATAATTCTTGTCATTATCAATTACATCGAATATCATCACTAACTTTTATAAAGACCAACGTCTGGTGACAATGCGAAAATCTTTAAAACGCAATGATGTAAATAAATTGAGTAACATCCGATTATTTGGTTTCTGATTTTTCCAGAGAGACGTTTAAAATGTATACACATATGTAATTTACTTGAAACCCAGTTCAATTTTGATGTGCAACAAAAGAATGGTTCTGACAGGGCACCTAGTTTCCTTCTAGTGCAGGCGGTGTGTTACTATTTTTAAGTTAAGTACATAAAAACACCGCGTTGCATTTTTGCAAAACTTTCCTAAATATCTATACCAAATTGTTTCCTTCCAGGTGCAGACGATGTTACTCGAAATCTTCAAAAGTATAAATCTATAGAGTAAGGTAATGAGTTTGAAGCAAACGTTCTTTCGATTGTGGTCGCCGGCTCTAGGGTAAAAGCGTTGAAATTATTTCTTTCTCTTGAAATGGAAATGATAATATTATTATTATTTTATGAAACATGACATGGATGGCTAATAACCACATGGGAACTATATGCCAGGACCTTCCTTATATTGCTCGTACACATTAAACTGGATGGAAAACACGGACAAATTTAATTGCCGCTTCGACTATCGGATTAACACTACTACTATTAATATGTAAGGAAGGGGACACACAGTTTTACGTGAAATCCAAACTATGGCAAGCCTTAACGGTTGAATGGTCACTCATCCAGGTCCTTACCGCGCTGAGAGGTGCTTCACCAAGCTTATCGAATCGCAAGGCGTCGTGCTCATAAACATTCATCCATCCTACGGCTTTGAATAACTTCTGTGGTTTCAGGCTTTTAGCTTGAACGATTCAATTAAGAATAGGACGGGGCTCGTGACTAACTTCACTCAAATTCGCGTGGGAAAGTACGCGGCAACACCGCGGCAAAGTACTGAAGATGTGAAGTGAAGGTTTTAGCAGTTTGACATTCAAAATGGCGGTGATCCTATCCTATTCTCATTTGAATCGCATTGTATGTCCTATTACTGTGACTAACATTCCATTATTAAATCGGTTCTAATGAGTATTATATTTACCGTTTGAAATGCTTCGTAAGCCATAATGCCACTGTTTCCGATGGGTTTATTTTCACCTGTGGTTTCTATAAGAACTATAAACTCCATAGCTATGTCCATAGTCCAATATGTTCTCGAGTCGCCTTCGAATGACTTTCCGCCCTGCCCCGCCTCCCTTCGTTTTTAGCTGTTTTCGAAGTTACGAAATAAGTATTTATCCTACGGGAGCCAACCTTTTTCCGTTCGACCAGCCAAAATAAAAAAGCTGTTTTATTAGGGTTTCGTATCCAAATGGTGAAAACGGAACCCTATTACTAAGCCTCCGCTGTCCGTCCGTCCGTCCGTCCCTCCGGTCTGTCCGTCTGTCACAGGGCTGTATCTCAGTAACCGTAAAAGATAGACAGCTGAAATTTTCACAGAGTCTGTATTTATTTTGCCGCTATAACAACAAACAGGTAAGATTAATCTAATTAAATAATATAAAGGGGAAAGTTTGTAATAATGGATGGATGGATGGATGGATGGATGGATGTTTGTTACTCTTTCACGTAAAAACTACTGAATGGATTCTAATGAAACTTTACAATAATATAGCTTATACATCAGAATAACACATAGGCTACAATTTATGTGCCCATGGGCTTTAGAACTTTAACGGGGCTGCGAAAACGATGCCGGTAGCGCTACTTCACACTAGGGGGAGAGGAGCCGGGGGCGGTGGCGGGGAGCGGCGGCGGGGGGAGGGCAGACGTCGTGACTGTTTGGTGTCCGTTTGGCGAATTTTCAAGGCACTAGCGATTTGTAAAACTTAGTACATGTACATTTAACTACCCGGGAATTAGGATTGGCTAAATAGAATTCAGTTCCGCTTACGCTAAGATGGGGCTGTCATACAAACTGCAATGCTATGCACGGCTCGGCTTTGCGGCGGCAGCGCTTACTTTTACTGAAGTACGGCTTGGTATTTCCTGCAACTTTAGGACTACTTGGCATCACGCTAAATCGCCGGAGGAGCGACCAACAGAATAAAATCCTTGAGAACCAATTACTCGATTTAGATGTGCATTGTATCTACGTCTAGCCTGATTCTACTAAAAACTTATAGGCTACATAATATAACGCTTCATTACCAGAAGGGTAAGTAGTGAGTCTGAAAGTCTTATAACATGCGAACCACTTACCTGATTTATATGCGTATTTTATCAATGTATAGCATCTCTGGGAGCAGTCAGGTTCGAGATGGGTTACTGTTTTCGATGTTGAGGCTGGCTGTGGGTTGGAGTCCACGCAAAACTTACCTACGTTACACGTTACTTACTAGGTAAGCAATGTAGCAGTGAAAGTGCAGAAAGGTTCTCGCGGCAAATGTTTTTTTTTTAAATAGCCACCAAACGTCAACGAAGCTCTAAATGGGAATTATTGGATGTTTCTCATTAAATCATGCTATTTCGGCTCGAACGATCTTGATTAAATTTGGTACATGGATACATTGTCCTGGACCAGTTTGACCCTATTTTGGACCAGTCATGTGGGCTACTTTTTATCCATGAGATAATTTAGCCGACACTAACCCGAGCGGAGCCGGGTACCGCAGCTAGTAAATAATAAAATTAAAAAGTGATTTTTTTGTATATTTTTTTACGATGGTACGGAACCCTTCGTGTGCGAGTCCGGCTCGCACTTGGCCGGTTTTTTTAATAAAACATAAAAATGCAAACACCATGTTTTAAACATCTTCCGCAGAGAGAGTCTCCATGGCTTTCTTATTCGTTAGTTATGACAAGCCCTCTCACCTGTGTGGTGTTGGCTGGGCGTTGACATTTCTTCTATAATTACCTCCGGGACTTAGCGGCGTTGAAATATGAACGAGCAGCAGCGGGGAATGTTGATGGACACTAAAGCATAGAGATATAGGGGAGGCACTTAGGTCGGATTCCGGGAATGCTTTGAGCTGTTTTTCTAGATCTAAACGTAAATTCGGGGTAAATACCCCGGAAGGGACTACATTTCACATTATTAATAAAGGATTAACAGGATCGGTCGAATGGGTAGATAGTGAATGGGTGAATTCCCTGTCTGTTGCGCGCTGAGCGAATGTGGAAAAGGAACGGGGGATGGTTTTGTACAGCTCCTCCAATTAAACTTCCATAACTACTGTGGAACTAGGTGCCACGCCCCAGTGTTCTCTTTGTTTGAGCACGGCCAAATTGAACTCACTCAATGCGAATCTACCAACTCGGAGGAGTTTAACCCAGTTTGACTGGGTGGATCCAATGGTAGGTAAAAGTTACAACAATATCAGATAAAGACATAGGAGAATCTGCGGGCTTAACGATCATGTGCAGAATGACACAGGTTCGCTTTATTCAGGGTATTTTGTAGAAGCCAAAACGTAAAAGTTTCGTTGAAATTAAACTCGATAAAGAATATTTTCTTTATTTGAAAAATGGGTGATTTAGCAGAAAATGGCATATTCCAAGTTCGCGCGCAACGCTCAGAGCATATAATTAGGGAAATATATCATAATTTAACGAGGTCTCCGGCAAAGAAAAATATGCGCCAGCGTAATTGTTCATAATTCGTACATTTATGATTTGGCTAACTGAGTTAACTGCCCTTCCGAAATACGCAGAAGATTCCATAAATAAGGGGTAATTATTTTCGGAATTTTATAATCAGTCTGGTTTGAGAGTCTTCGTATAGCATAGGTTGCCGGATTTATAAATACTATGCGAAAATCCAGGCGATTCTGCCTACAGCTATGATGGAGATTCAAAATGGTGCCCTGGTGCCTATACTTATTAGTCGTGGGACGAGAAATGAGAAATGGGTTTGTAAACTGTTACTAGTGTAAAAACGAAGTATTCATTTTACGCCGAGCAGTATGGCCGCTACAAATTTCTTGTAGCGCACTAGATCGCGCACGCGGCGCGCCAACGAAAGCCCGTAGGTTGCGAGACGTCTAGACGCAACGACCCGCCAGCCGCGACTGTCTCGCTCGCGCCTGTAACCGGCTTGAAGCCGGCGACTCTCGTAACTGGGGTTACGAGTAATAGTTAGTAATATTAATAATTACTTCGTTGCGGCTTGTAGCCGGCGACTCTCGCAACTGGGGTAACCGCCGAAACTGTAATGCGCGCGCGCAGTGCGCACTGTAGTCGAAGAGGGGCTACATTCTTAACGACCGCCGTTGTGGTTTGCTTACAGAAAAAGTCCAACGATTAGTATTTCTAAATGCTAATAGGCATATGAAATAAATTATAAATATATTTATTTATCATTTGTGTTATATTATTTCTGGGGATTATTTTGTCGAGGATAAAAAGTTTTGTCTGACTTCTTAATTGTTTGCGATAACTACATAGTAACAAAACCTCATTCTTGATTTTGATTTTTGTTGAGAATACAGGTCACTGCACTCGAGATTCAAAATTCATGTGAGATGATCGAACCGTGCTAGATGTCATTATACCCATTCATGTCCAGCCAAAAAAAAAAAAGGGGAGAAGAAGGGAGAGGGAGTTTTCTTTCATTTCTTTTTGAAACCGTTTCTGCTAACGGCTATCGGCATCAGCATTAACAGTTACTAACGTTTTCGAAGACCAGTGGAAACGCCCACGACTATACTAATACTTATACATGCGACTGAGACTTGACTGTTGAGAATAGGCGCGAAAGTGAGCTGAATATATGCTGTAGGAATTCGGACCAGTTCCACAAAACACGGGTAAGAGAGTGTTCCAAATGAAAAGAGATTGAGAAGGATATGTTCTCGGATATGTTTAGGTGGTTTTGAGATGGATAGCGAATGTCTGACGAAAGAATAACGAAGAAAACTCACATAGCAGAAGCGAGTGAAATTTTCATGCGCAGGCGGCCAAGGTAATCGTAGCACGACCAGCAGGCCTATTCCACTCAACTCTGTAATCAGGAATCAGGAATCCTGAGTCTAGAAAACCGCTTTTAGAGGGATTTTCAAAGCGATTTTTACGACGGAAAACCTTGATTAATTAATAAAACTATGCTTCTGAATCTTTTCATCATGAAATATCACTTTGAAAACCGCTATAAAAGCTGTTTTCCAGACTCCGGATTCCTGATTGCTGATTACGGAATTCCAGGAATAGGCCTGCAGGCCGCCTTTTCTTGGATTTCTGTGCTCAGATATCAGGAATCCTTCAGTCGAGAAAACCGCTTTTATAGCGGGCGTATAAGCGTTTTTTTTCAACGAAAAGATTCCGGAGCAAGGTATTACAATGATTCAAGGTATTCCTTTGATAAAAGTGGTTTTCTCTGCTTAAAGATATCTGATTCCTGAGCACGGAATTCCAAGAATAAACGTACAGATCTATATAATACTTCGTAAAGGTCAGATGCACAATCGGTAATCGAAAAACATTTTTGAAAATATGTATATCTGTAGAGGAAGCCAAAGATGTATCCTGTGATCGTACAATCTATATCATCTCGGTCTGCCCCTCTGGGGAAGCGGCGTGATGGTATGCATATAATAATTAATTGGCGAATTATTATGTAGTTTCAACTGAGATCATTATATCTCACTTTTGACTCTTATTATGATGTCGCCGGTCAATGTTTTTATCGTCAGTTCTGCTGCCCCTTATTTATTTATGCGACATTTAACGTTGCATATATGGCAGAAAATTGCAGATTCAGATGACGTTATTCCGAAAATTCCGAAAATGTGTGCTAAGAGGAGAACTATTTGCAAACGCTCCACTTATTTAGACTTTCCGTGTCCATCCGCCCGTGCGTCGTCGGTTCGTCCATACGTCCGTCTGTCAGCGGGCTTTATCACATGAACCGTAATAGGTAAACAGCTAAAATTTTTCAAAGAGTGTGTATTTATATTCCCGTTATAACAAAAAATTGTAAACGTAAAAAAGGGGCCACCATTCAAAAAATATGATTTTTTTGAGTTAAATATTTTGCCATGTTACGGAACCCTTCGTGTTCGAGTCTGGCTCGCACTTGTTGCTATTTTGTAAAAACAGAGCGCGGTTACATTACATTGAATGACAGTCGATGAATCAGAATCTATTTGAAACGCGGTGCATCAGTTGAAAGCGATCGTGGCCGCATCACGCCGTATAAATAGCGCCAGTGTATTTGAAGTTGAGAGAAACTCTAGGCTAGTGATGGTCTTGTGTCGATAATATTCATATGCTTACTGTTCTCCAAAACATTCTCTTTAGACTATTAAAGTAAGAAAAGCGTCCTTCGCTTTTTTTATGATTTAAAAAAAAACTTCTAGTCAATCTTAAAAAAAGCCAGCAGGAGCGTCAACAGCGATGTTTCGAACGGCAGCGAGTCTAATAACTCGCCAAGAAATGACGTGAGTATGTATGTCATTGAATGTCGGTGTACCGCAGGGCTCTGTGCTTTCCCCAACCCTTTTTATGCTGCAATAAAAGGATCTGCTCAAACTGTTGTATCCCAAATCATAATATTACATACCTGCTTGGCTCTTTTGACTCGATACGGCATCGTGCTGTGCGTCTCCTATCCTATCCTATATATATATCCCAGAATATTGACATCTTTCATCCGTAAGGTTTCTGTCTGTATTTTATTGTCAATACAATGGAAAATGTTCTTCTGAGTTGCATAACTCAGTGTCTTCGTCCCCTTTCTAATATCGTTCAACGCGGAACAAAGCCATGGCAAATACATGCACCGGCCAATGCACTGTCGAGATTTCACAAATAAGAACCAAGCAATCCTTTAGATCATAAACTATGGAATACAGCCCCTGCCATAATATTTTCCCCAAAGTCCTTCAATCGTGGTGTGAAAAACACCTGGCTGGCCGGCACGGGTTACGCAGCCCTCGTGAAAGTTTGAAAGCCCATGGGCGTCGCCAGGCACCTCTTAGGTGAGTTCCTGCCGCACGCCAATGCCGCGCTTAACATTAACGATGAAAACAAGTGTAGGTTCACTAAGAAACAAATGAACACTAAAAATTATGCAGCAATAGGCGAATAATTTCATGTTGCTTCAATACCTATTTACTATTGCGTCCTTTTTAGGGTTCCGTACCCAAAGGGTGCCAACGGAACCCTATTTATAAGCCTCCACTGTCCGTCCGTCCGTCCGTCCGTCCGTCCGTCTGTGAGAGGGCTGTATCTCATGAACCCTAATAAGTAGGCAGCTGAAATTTTCACAGAATGTGTATTTGTTTTACCGTTATAACAACAAATAGGTAAAATAAAAACAAAAACCCCCTTTACAAAACCCCCCTCATACAAAAAACGTGATTTTTGGTGTTAAATCATGTACGATGGTACGGAACCCTTCGTGTGCGACTCCGACTCGCACTTTGCCAGTTTTTATAATTGGTTTGCTTATATTTGACTAGAAATGTCCGCTTATATCAATAAGGAGTTTTAAGACCCTAGAAGGACCGTATCCAATAAGGGATCGTTTTGTATTATTAGTTTTCTTCATATTCACTTTTTATGCAAACATGGCTAATATCGACGACCATAAGAAGCACCTGGCTTCCTCACAGCAGGTTCGAAGAAACCCCTAGGTTGTGCTTCGAGGGAAATAGCAGGGAAATCAGCAGGGAGTTGATTTCATAGTTTACCGACTTTATAGATAAAATGGTCGGTCGACATCTAATGGGATGTGTTGAATTTACGTTGCATCTTTTCTTTTGCTGCATACAGGACGCCTTACAATCTATCCGTGGCACCATCTTGCGCCTTGGAAGTAACTAAAAGCGGCATCTATTGGGGATAGCCTACACCGTTTTCTAACAAAACCGGTATAAGTGAAGCGAAATGAAAATGCACGATTGCCGACACCACCATATGATTTGTTTCAATTTACAAATGTTAGATGGCGTGAACACTTGTACCCTTATTCTTAACGGATTTATCCGGAAGAGAACCAGTTGGCACGCACGATAAAGTTTCCACAGTTTTTTTCCCAGACTGCAGTGGCGACGTGGATAATACCTGGCATGGCACCCTAGTAACCGCATGGGAACAAGCCCGCATGAGAACTAGGTGCTAGGCACTTTTGAAATTTGTACATTATTTTGTAGAGAACTGCTTCTTTTTAATTTAATTATTTGTTGAATTTATGCTATTCGAGCATTTTTATGTTTCTCTTTCTTTACATTTGTATTTAGTATTACTATGCTAATGGAAACTTTGCTGGTTTAAGCTATATATTTTTTTATTATTAGTTAGTTTTAGGACTGTTTGTTTTTCTTAATAAAATAAAATAAGAAACTGGGTTTACAATTGAAAACGAGCCTCTCTTCGCTCGGTCAACGAGACCACAATGAAAACCCAAATTCCGCGATCAATACTCTCCCGGACGCTCCCTGGAAGCTTCACACTGCGCATGCGATTGTCCTGTCAGACGCGCCGGTACACTGTACACCTGCGAGCCGCTCTATTACTGCCCCAGGAATCAGCTCTACGGCAGGACAGATCTTCAGCCTAGGCCACGATGAGTCCCGACAGAGAAACGGAAGGTACCTACGTGCACTTGTGACTTAGTTGAAATTCGGTCCCCGTCCATCCGAACCTGATCCGACCTGCATGCCTCATCCTGCCTTCCCGGAATATTTCATACACTGTGCATAATATATCAAAGTAAAGAAACATGTGGGAACCACTTTAATTGGAGCCGGGCTGCATGGACATAATTCATATAATAATTGCAATAAATATTCATTTAAAATTGAGGTCGCAAACTTTTTCATTAAATGCGACGGTGGCAGTGTGGTACCAAACAAGCTGGGCCCTATCCCTTGTAAACTGGAAACACAATAGGTATACATTTAAATATCAATTAAAATATAACTAATAAATAAAAATAACTGTTAGTCGCACTACTGCTCGCGATACCCAAAGGAGGACTGGTAGAGAATGCCTCTGGCGTTAAGTTGTACCTTTTGCCCGAATATTTTTTGAGTGTAATAAACATATATAAATAAATAAATAAAATTAATTTGATTCAAGCCGCTATATACAGCTTTGTAATAATTTTAAATAGTATGTAACCATACCTGAACGAATTAGCTTTTGCATTGAACATTTAAAGCGCATTGTTCATGTTTTTTATGTAACTGGATATGGATGATTGATGTCACACCCCCCGTCATGATATTAGCCAAACACACCACATTCCCGAAAGTGCCCTGCCAGGACCTTCCTAAGCACGGCTACATTGCACTGGATAGAAAACACGGACATTTTTTTATTGGCGTTTCGACCATCTTTTGATCCAAATACGATTTATCAATGATGGGTTAGCCCTGCCACCTAGTAGGAGAAGGGGACCCACAGTCAGTTCTACATGATTCTCAACCATGGAACAGCTCGCATCCGCGATTAAACTATGTAATCCAACTCAGAAAGAGAAATAGAGCGGTGTATGAACAGGGCGGAGATTTGATCCAGCGCTTCATGCCGCTCAAGAGACATGTCAGAGCTTTTGGTATTAACAGTTCCTCTTTATTTCAGCATCCGAAGACATGCTGGAATCCATCGACGAACTAAAAGAGCGACTGTCTTCCATGAAACGCATGATGGAAGAGAGAAAGGCGACCGGGGCGAACACGAAAGAGCTCTTCAACGGGAAGGCGCAAAGCCTCCGGGGTACCAACATGATAGACGGAAACTTCCTGTCTTTCGTCTTCGGTGGTTCACTGATGGTCATTGTCAGCGTGTCCATCTATGCCTTCTATAATCTGTACCACGCTGTTCTAAAGAAATTCCCGTCGCATCACACAGAGCTGTAAGCGATTTGTTGGCGTAGGAAATGTTTTGTTTGAAATTAAGGCCAAGTTCCGTAACTGATGAAGTAATGAACTGAGCTGAAGAGTGGTCATTCTTTTCAATAAATCCAGGAATGCAATCTCTCTTCTTAGACTTAAGTTTGAACGCTAGGTATTGCTAGAATTTCATTGTGTCGATGCCTGTGCATTTATTTTGATAACGGTTTAATATTGCAAATTGCGAAACTCGTTCGCTCGTTTGCCGTAATGATTGTTTCAATAGCAATATTCGATTTTGTAACTGTTTTTTTTTCTGGAATCTTTTCTGGAATTCCGGTAATGTTATGTAATATAAAAAAAAACTGCTCAAACAGAATCTTGAATCCAAGTGCTTTTAATTAAAGAAAGGAAATAATCTGATCGTATTTTATTTTTATTTTTTTATGATTATAATTTTTAAATATGTTTTATTATTTATCCGAACAGTTAAAATAATACCCGCGAATTTATTTCGCTTTCGGTGAAAAAATTGCATTTTTTCCGAATGCATTTCAAAATCGAGGTGCACTTAGCCTGGTTTTCACCAAGTGCTGATTTATTTTAATCGACACGTAAAGGACCTTTATTACTAAAGTGCTTATTATCCTGTACTGGTATTGATTGCAAGCTGCTAAGAAAGGCCCTTAATATGTGGCGATTAAGCTAATCAGCAGTAGGTGAAAAAGGCCCTATTAGGGCCTTTGCCGTTGTCAAACTGAAAAAAAAATACATTTAATAGTTACGACTTCCGGTATGTAACAACATTCATGTGGGTAATATTTCGGCGTTTTCCGTTTTCAAACTGAAGATATTATTTGACGTTTACGCCATTCCAGTATGTAACGACCATCATTTGGGGAAATATATCGGCCTTTGACGTTGTCAAACTAAAAATATAATGTTACCGTTACGACATTCCGGTATGTAACAATCATTATGTTTGTAATATTTGGGGCTTTGCGATTTTCAAACTGAAAATATCATTTGAATTAAATATGGTCGAGGCAGCGATGAGATATTTTCTTTTTTTTCCTTCCAGTTCAAATAGCAATGCAATATAAGGCAGGTCCTAACTTGGTACTAAATTTTAATGTGTGCTAAGATCATGACCATAGGCGTTTGAGACTGGTGGGTTGTATGATTAGCCATCCATGTCCAGTCCTTGTTCTATTGTGGTCCGTCTTCATTTAATTGAATTGTTTTTGTTTCTAAACAATACAGTTTATAAACATCATAATTACAATGATCATTATTTCTTCCGCACTGTTTATTGGAATCATTCATCATTTGTCAGTCTGGCGATCGAAGCATTCCCTCCTTGAGTTAAATTCATTAAAAAATAACACAACAGTAATTTGCTTGCGCTAATTCAAAGGAACACTTGAACACAAATACATATTATCAGCTCACATATTAATAGCTTCCAAAGAAATAATGAATATATCGTTATTTTGTTGGTTGGTTTTATGGGCATTTTACCTGGTTTCGAAAGTAAAATATATACATGTTCAGGTATCCACGCCGCGATTTTTATTTTCAATATTTGTCATAGTATAGATACACCGTATAGTTTTATCTTACTCGAGCTCGAGACCCGGTTATTTCAAGAGTTTTCTCTAATTTTATGGTTGCGTACCCAAAGGGTGCCAACGGAACCCTATTACTAAGGATCCGCTGTCCGTCCGTCCGTCCGTCACAGGGCTGTACCTCATAGGTAGGCAGCTGATTTTTTCACAGAGTGTGTATTTATTTTCCCGATATAACAACAAATAGGTAAAATTAATAGATAATAAAAATTTAAATATCCCCAATACAAAAAACGTAATTTTAATTGTTAATTCTTGTACGATGGTACGGAACCCTTCGAGTGCGAGTCCGACTCGCACTTGGCCGGCTTTTGAGAGTAGGTAGGTATGTAAAATCGGTGAACGGACATAAAAAATACATTAAGTGGAACATAGAACCTCCTAATTTTGTGAAGTCGGTAAAAAATAGAATTTATCTGTTAATTTATTAATTGTATTCATTTGTGTGTCACAAAGTCCTTCAGGTGCTAGATTAAGATGGTTACGTTTCTGCTACTGTTGGTGCTGGCGTCACTTAACATGAGCAAATGGATTAACGTGATGGAGGAGAACATGAATCGGATACAGCAGGTGGAGATTGCACGAAAAATGCTCATTCCTAATGATACCGCTCTTGCTGCTAGTGGTGGCCAGGTTGGTCCAACATCTCGTAGCCACCATCTTTGATAAGCCTTTTGTTTCAGCACGTAGAATGATTACAATTGGACCCAATGCATTTGTTTCCGTGCATGTCGTATGAGGCGACTAAGGGATTCGTTGTTCGTAGTTCGGATTCCACCTTAAAGTTCAGGTCCCCTAACGAAGTATGGTATTTTCCATCCAGGTTTTAATGTAGCCGCGCAATATAAGGAATGTCCTGGCATGAACCAAGTTAGGCCTTATTGTTGCGCTAATGCAATAACGGTGGGTGTGCTTATTCCTACCACCTTCAAGAAGAAGGGGACCTACAGTTTTACATTAGTTACAAACCATGGAACAGCTTGCATTCATAACGAAATGCACTTATCCAATTAAGAAAGAGAACGAAAGTGGTGTATGAACGGGACGAGGATTTGAACCTAGACCTCTGGAACGGAAGGCAAGTCCACCCGCTCCTGAGCCACGAGCCGCCACGAGAGCCATGATTTTGGGAGTTCCTGTTGTTTGAAGAACAGTTTCAATTGCAGCATCGACACGGGAGGAGCCTGTTCCAGCCGGAGCCGGGCGAGACGGCGCAGCGCAGGCGGCAGGTCGTGGACGTAATTGCGGGCCTGCTGGCTACCCTGAAGATGTCGGACACTTTCGAAACACCGAAGCCTATCTTTGAACAAACCTCTACGGCAACGCGCACTCGGGTGTGCATTCTAATTCACTAGCCTGAACGGCAGATGTGCTTCTGGGAATCATTTTGAGTCGTTGGTCTATCTTCATTTACCTGATTTTAGTAAACGAAACTTACATCGGTTGATCTGGACCACGGAGGATAGAGGTAAAGAGGAGATGGTCTAAGTAAACTGGGACTGTGTCCACCAAGTGGGTCGCTACGTCACAGCCGACGTGATAAAGAAGGCGTGGCTTAGTCATTCGCGACATGGCGCTGGCGGTGTTAGGTTGTGGGACAATATTATGGTCCACGGCGCAATTTTCGGCGAACAGTCGATTACACGATGAGATTTTGTGTAAAATGTTGCAAACATTACACAGGACAAAATAATCTAAATTTTGTAGGTGGCATTAAGTTTTATTTGTCAGTAAAACACGGCATATTTTATAATTTGAGTCAATATTCAAGCATTGTATCGATGTATCGTTCTTGCTATGTGCCGATAGATGGCGCGCAATCATTTTCGTTTTACGGTAAGAAATGTTGATCTCATGATGCAAATTTTAATGACATTTTTAAATTAAAATTATTTGAATCCGCGCGAAGGTATAGATTTAAATTTATAAGGTTTTTTTATATTAAAAACACTTAGTAAAATTTAAAAGGCGCCATCTAGTTGTAGTCTTGTAACCACTAAGAATAGCTCTCGGAATAGCTGCTACCAGAATATAGGTTCTTCCGGTAGATGGATTTCGCAAAAATGGGCGGTGCATGACCCCACCATGAAGCGATGTTCACTTCCCCGCACAGTGTCACGCTGCGATCCTTAGTAATATGAGTTAAAAACATCTCCTCTCTCCCTCTATCCTCCGTGATCAGGACAGACGTGGATTGCTTATTGCTTATATCATACCTAATTAATATCACACCAATCCTAAAATAACCTGTGCTATGATAATAAGGTGCCCGTCACATCCGTCCAGAAAATTGAGAATGTCTACATCGTGGTTGAACAGGTCAAAAAGCATAGTCCTTGCAATGATCCACCCAACTTACCTCTTCAAACCTAACCTAAAGTTATTAACCGTTACTTAATAGGTGGTAGGGTTAAATCCAACCTGTTTGTACCATCGAAGATGGTCGAAACGGCAATTATTTTTGTTAATGTTGTTCCTAGCACCTAGTTCCCATGGGTTCCCGTACCCATGTAGCGTATTAGGCTAGTATGATGGTAGCAGGTGTGAAATTAACCAGCTATATCCCGCTTCACATTTTTTTTATTTGATCATTGAATACTTTTGTTTGTATGAAGGAAGATAAAATCAAGGGTGCATTCGAGACGGATCCAGTTCTGACCGCAGAACGACGACGCAAATTTATGGCAATTTTTGGAATCACCTTAAAAGAAAAGAAAAGCCCAAGCAGAAACACAATCGTGATCACTCAAAATAAGAAGGTAATCACTTGTTACAATTACTTCCGATAATTTATAAAGAGCACATCACCCCCAACGCCACAGTAGGCATTGGCATTCGCAAGGAAAACCTATGTGGGTCAAAGTCCAATACGTGGCGGTTAGTGCACGTAGGCTACATCCAAGTTATGAAATTATATAGCATTGGATGCAGTTTGTTATCTCGATATTGATGGTTGAAATTGAATTGAATAGCACGCTGTGCTTACATTTAAAGCCTATGGTTAAAACGAATACTGATATAATATTGAGCAGAGATTGAGGATCTCGCTCACACAAGGTTATAAAACCTGTTCCTGTTGCAGACAAAGACGCTGACCAGAGGCTTGCCTTCACCGATCCTGTCGAAGGAATACGTCGAGGGAGCGATCCGAAGGAAGAGCGCCAAGTATCTGAGCATGGGGTCGGTGGCGGCCGGCGCGCTGGGCCTGCTCGTGCCGGGCCCCGTGGGCTCAATGTTGAGCGCGCTCCTGGCGCCGGCGGTCATCGACCTGTTCGCCGAGGCGAAGAGAATGAGGACCGATGACGCTGATGACCGTTCATACAACTAGTGCACTTTACAGCAGGGGACGGACGTTTCTATTTCAAGATTTACCACCAAAATGCATGGGAACTAGCTGTTGCTGCTATCTTCAGGCCGCTGGAATGAGGCTGAACTATGTATTATATTGTATTTTATTATATTGTATTTATTAATCATAAAACAAAGTATAACAAAATATTGTCAGGTACAATGTGGTCGTTTGTATTACTTGAAAATCAGATTAACCTATCATACAGCACGATACATTATTCGGTTTTAATTCATTAAAATTATTGAATATTCAATCATATTGCCATCATCATAAAATTGGTATCAGCCGCTAGAGCCAGTCCTGGGTTGATTTCGGTAAATATACTTTTTCGAACTAAGAGAACGTAATTTTTTCCAAGGAATGTGATATGCATGTATGTCGATGAATCGAGCGTGAAGCAAGGAGCCCTATAAAAAATACTACTGCAAGACTGGACCCCAACCATTCGCGGGTATTACGTCTTCCAATTTCTCCACCTGCTGTATACCCATAAGATAAAATTCTCCTACAAAGCTTCCTACTATCTGATTAGGTTCCAGAAGGTTTATGGGCTCTTTTTCTGTCCTACACAAATTTGGATGAACTGAAGGAACGGGACCACCTTGAAACCGGCGTGGCGGCGCGGGCGGAGAGGCTTTGCCGTCTCCTCGGGCCTTCTGGGGTCCGTGCCGGAGTTGGGGCACTCATGCCCTAGCCGACCTTTTGATTCCCGAAGAGTTAGGGCAGCTCTAGCCCCTAGCCGGGCACTCGAACGCGTGAAGATCGATTCGATTATTAGGGTTCCGTACCCAAAGGGTGAAAACGGAACCCTATTACTAAGCCTCCGCTGTCCGTCCGTCCGTCCGTCCGTCCGTCCGTCCGTCCGTCCGTCCGTCTGTCCGTCTGTCACAGGGCTGTATCTCAGTAACCGTAACAGGTAGACAGCTGAATTTTTCACAGAGTATGTATTTTTTTTGCCGCTATAACAACAAATAGGTAAGATTAAAAAATAATTTAAATTAAAGGAGGCTCCCATACAAAAAACCTGATTTGTTTGTTTAATTTTTTACGATGGTACGGAACCCTTCGTGTGCGAGTCCGACTCGCACTTGGCCGGTTTTCAAAATCGACCCCATGATTCCTTTGTGTGTTTTTAGCTATTTCTTTTAGTTTCGGTTTTAGCCCTGTACGCCCACTTGAAAAATTCACCCTGCATAAAAACATAATTTTACTGATATTGTTGAAAATATAAGGAGTATCTATACTTATAAAACAGCCCGGCTAACTACTCATTATCAGCGTTTTATCGGCGTTCACAGGAATAAAGTTAAACTGTTTCAGTAAACAGCAATAATCAGCTAAATATTTTCAACCATGATTAATGCATGATTATTGGAATTTGTTTTGCTATTTTGGCCCATACAACGATGAACCACCTCCTTTGAAGATAATATTCCTTGGTTTCATAAGGAGGTATTTTTTTTTTGGGAGAAGGATGACAAAGTTTGTATGGACAAAATTGTAGTAAAGTATGCGGTCCTAAAACATTCATCCGATTGCGATGCAACTGTTGTGAGTTGTCTTCCAAACGATCAAATTTCTCCGGGATTCTCTCGGGTGAATGTCTAAAACAAAATTCACCCGAACGGAGCTAAGAACCACAATCATTCCAAGGCAAAATTAGACGAGTAGTGTCCTCTATCGGCTAAGAAGAAAACTTATATGCTTTTTGAAGACCTCGAGATGAACGGCAGGTTCACTGAAGAAAGAGATGGCGCACATGTAGATGCAACCTCGCAACAAGGGTTTCGTCATAAATAAAATAATATATGGTTTGTTCACTGAACAAACTTTGTCCAAAGTATTTTATATATTAAAAAAACACAATATTTACAAATTATTACATTACATAGTTCTTTACTGAATATTTTAGATGTAAATTTAAAGAAACAGCCAAACGTTAGCGACTAAAGATTTACGTACTTGTCTGCCTGTTTGCCTAGTGAAAGTTTTGTTGGATGTCTTATTTGGTGTATATTATTTTAAATGTATTTATTTAAATTATATTCACAATGATACGAGTATGTAAGTGCTTAATGTATATTCTATAATGTATTGTAAATTTTATAATAGATTTTTAATCATCGAAATAAGTTTTTATTTGCATATTTAATATTTTGCTTAGCAAAAATAAATATTAAAATTTTCGAGTAATAATAATCACGTTATAAAAATAAAAAAAGGCGTTCAAAATGTAGAGAAAGAACAAAGAAAACACAAACCATGCTTTTCCCGATCAATACGTGTCGCGGCCGCCGCAACGAAGCGCGTATCTGTTTTTTCCTGTTGGTCTACTGCGCATGTTGCTGTGATGTGTGACTTCAGGGAACCCTACGCTTTGACAATTTTTTTAAATCTAAAGCACAACCACAGAATAAGTAATAGTACCAAGACGGCCTCCGAAGTAAGTATAAATGGCGTCCAAGCTTGTGTGATCCCAACCAGAGTTACTTGTCTACGTAGAGCATCACGTAGAGCGTTTCGTGGTAGTGATTCAAATTTTCGGGTGGCGCAATCTTACTCGCTACGGTTACCTGTCTGGGAGTGAGATGCTACGAAAAAGTGCGATTCGGATACACTTCATATGAGCACCATTAGCCCATTAGATTTTAAGTAGGATCTTACTACTAGCTCAAAAACAAAACGCGAGACAAATGGGATCCAAAACACGTGTGTCTCCCTCACTAGATGATGACATGCTAGGAGCCATATGATAGGTTTGAACAAAAACAAAACGCATATTTCAATCAATAATAATATATTCTTGGTCAGGGGAGCCCATTCCGCAGTTTACGGACTCAATCGCTTAAGTTTTTCTTTTTCTTATTGGAAGAATGTGGAAAAATCCCTGCCTGTTGCTCGTTGATCAGTTCTGGAAAGGGGACAGCGAGATGGAGTTATTGGCTGCGAACAGTATCGTGGTATAGACAATAATACACAGAAATAGGCACTGTATTCCTTCCGAGATAGAGATTAAATCTGGAATACCAAGGGTTTGTAGACGGGCACCACGGCACTGTGTCCAGTCTAAGGAGCCAAACAGGTACTAAGCTGATACGTCCCACAAATGCTAGCAAAAGCTAACTTTCGTGATACTCGTTGTACTAAAGTTGTACTCTGCAAGAACGGATCACAGTTTTGTATCTTGCGGTTTCGGAGACTTTTTCCCGGGTCTATTTGAGTGTGACAACGAGGCGCCGCCTATCCCCGTTCACTTACCCCTGGGTTGCGGTCTTGTAGCTGGTGTACCTGGCTAGCACCGGGCTGTCATCCACGTAGCAACCAATGTCTTCCAGATCGCGCAGACAATTAATTTGCAAAATGATTAAGGTTAGGAACAGCACGGAGCCCTGTGGTACACCGGTATTCACTGACATGGGTATGAAGCAACACCCGCCAACCAATACCAATAATAAATGTGTATGGAATGTTCATGGTGTAAGTTACTTTGTTTTATATGATACTGCATTTGTAGACTCATTTATGATACTAAAACTAAATTGTCGATTTTTAGAAATATTTTCTGTACAACTTGTTTACTGTTTCATGTGTCTATGAATGTTCCTCCATAACTCTGAAACTGATCATCCGAATTCGATTAAACTTAGTAAACGTACATTTACTGATACACATGATACGCTAAATATAATTTAGTATGGTGGTTTTGATACACACCCAGGTTTTTGGGCGGCAGAGCCATTTATATCCATAACTTATAGGATCTCTGAGCGCGGTCTGGTCCGGATGGGATAAATTTTTCGATGTTGAGGCGTTCGGAATCCACGTAAAACTTTAGGACCCTTTCCTTGCTTACTTACTATGTGGTATGGTTAATCCCGCCGGTGTTGGTTTTCTGTCCATTAAAATGTAGCAGTGCCAGCGCAGAAAATCGATCCAATATTTTTGCGTAGCACTAAACGGGAATGTTTGAATGTTTCTTATTAAATAATGCCATATCGGCTGAAACAATTTTGATTAAATTTGATGCGTTTGTCCGGACCAGCTTTTTGGACTAGCCCTTTGGGCTAATTTTTATCCAGGAAATAGTACAGTCCAACATCAGTCCAAAACGACATTGACCCGAAACCGACCGGTTACCTCAGCTGTAAGATGGACAGGACCCTCTAATTTATGAGGATCGGATGATGGAGCGGTTCTGACTATGCGAGATTGTGCGGAAAGGACTAGCAGGGACCGTACCGGGCTATTTTACTCGCAATTTCGAGTTCGAGTAAAACGGCCGAGCGGCCGTTTCGGTATTGTCATATCAGTTAAATGTGCAAGAAACGAAATTTGATTCTATTTGAATTGGCTTCCAGTAACCTGGCACATTTGACTGATACAGCAATTGACCAGTACACAAGAGGAGAGAAACACACGTCTGCGATATCATAATCTATAGTTATATTTTGGCATTTGCCGTTTTCTAACTATTTTAATCTTATGATGTGATTAACCATGGATTTACGTTTATATTTTTACGGAATTATATAGCAGAAGGTGATTCTGAAAGCACAAATAAGCTAATTTAAACCATGGATGCCGCCAAATAGTATGATTTCAATAACGTGAAGAAAGAAAAGGAAAAGGGTTTTTTCCAGGATCCATTCCAGGATTCCAGGATCACTCACTTGCCAAGTCCATGCCGTCACACCTCTATGTTTTGTCAGATGCGAAACGAACCACAATGATGAATTCTTTCTGACTAACACAGAAAGGAGCTCGTCTTTTATTCGACCTCTATCAATATGTCAATATGTATTGCACAAAGAGACATCAATATCTGACGTGGGGTGACGGTCGTTAAAGTAAAAATAACCTTGCAGATAGACAAAATGTTCCTCTTCCAAATGTTTCTATCACACCTATTACAATAATTTAGTAGAATCATTATGTATATTATTTATTACATTATAGTAAGTAATTTTAGCGCGCCGTGCACAGACGCTGGTTAAAATTAAATTAACAATTAATAAGTTTTTAGTGAAAAGTATTGAAGAAATCTTCGTTTAAGTTTTATTGGGGATTTATATATTTTTTATTTAAGATTATGCAATAACATATACATCGAAACATTGCAATAAGATTTTGAAAATAATTAGAAAATGATGAATGTACAGGTCGTTGTATAACCTAATATTAATGAGATAACGGTAATTTCCTATCCATTAGTTATATAAAAATGTCAACTCTAGGCCGACTCGATTGTTCGATAACAAAATCGACTTTTTTGACGACAGCAATTAGCTCTATAAGCGCTATATAGCTCTATAAGTGTACGCGAAATAAACGCCGTCTAGTAGTTAACATTGTGTCGATTCGAATTTAATCAAAAAAATCGTTAGCTGAAATAAATCTCAGGGATAAGAAGAGTCATCTAAAGATCACAGGTTCGAATCTAGACCAAAATTACAATGCTTCAATGTAGATTTCGTTGCATAAAAATTAATGAATCATGGTAATGTATAATATCCAATTAATGCCTATACATTTCCAGTTCATTAAAATTACTATGGTTATTATTACTTTAAATCGCCAGACGTCAGGCTGCTCTTCATAAGTAGGCTCGTGCGCCTTCTGCGCCCGCCAAACGTCAGGCTACCCACATAACGCCAAAAGGCTGACTGAAAATAGGGGGGTGTTTTAGTGGATATAGGTTTAGCCTAGGGTTAGATTAGACTCGCTTGACCAGCCCCACATAACCTGATTTCGGAATCAGGTATGCGTAAAGCATTTCGCCTCCCAGACCTATTGTAGTCTCCGCTGAGCTACAAGGAGGTTATAAAAAGAAATATTTTTAAATTTCAGAGTTTTATTATTTTTTATTTACGGATGAACAATGTTTAGCTTACTTATTAGCTTGACTTTTCGTCTAACACGCTGTGGTCATCTTTACCTTCCCCTCCGAGGGCCAGAGGTGCGCAGTAACCAAATCCTACCATCCCCCTCCGAGGGCCAGAGGTGCGCAGTAACCAAATCTTTCCTTCCCCCTCCGAGGGACAGAGGTGCGCAGTAACCAAATCCTACCTTGCCCCTCCGAGGGACAGAGGTGCGCAGTAACCAAATCCTACCTTCCCCCTCCGAGAGACAGAGGTGCGCAGTAACCAAATCCTTCCTTCCCCCTCGGAGTTCCAGAGGTGCGCAGTAACCAAATCCTTCCTTCCCCCTCCGAGGGCCAGAGGTGCCCAGTAACCAAATCCTACCTTCCCCCTCCGAGGGCCAGAGGTGCGTAGTAACCAAATCCGATAGTTATGTTTTTGCCCAGACGCTGGCGCTTGGACTCGGCTTGCCCCGGGGGCTGTACATGGCTTATGCTGGCTAAACAATTTTGTATGCAAAAAGAACCAAGACAGGTGAAAATAGCGTTAAAATCATAGGAAGCGGGATTAATGCGAAAATAGGATTTTTGTGACATTTGACCTTGAATATCTTAAGACGCGGGCACGACATTTTATTAGACTTTTGAGACAATTTAAAGAATCTCAAAATAAAGGTTTATACGAATTAAAACGTATTATCTCTCATTCCAAGGTGCAACCCCTAAATGACTGGGCTACTCAAAAACTCTATGTAAACCTATCGCATATACCTACCTGTATAAGAAATAGCGAAACATGCTCAAAGGAGTCATGGGGCCGATTTCGATTTCTAGTTAATACTGTGTAGTTTCTGGCAGATAAGTATCTTACTTTGTGTTGCAAAAAGCTACTTCCACGTCTTCATTTTCCGAAATCTGGTTCTCATTGATAAAACGCGTGCATCAAAAAAAAATTAACTTGCCAATTTATTATTCTTTATCTATGCAGGTGCTTTACCTACTGTATATTCATGTTAAATTAAATTCATGTCAAATGTCATGGTTACTTTTCCTAAAATCATAAAACATATAAGACTTTTTCAATTGGAGCAGGCCAGTATCCACAAACAGAGTGGTCAGTCTGAGTTCTCACCTAAATTGGCGTTTACGGCAAACCGATCGACTGGCGTTTTCTCCAAACTCCATACAAGTTTTTACTAGATATTCTGTGGTTTTACTTCTTCAAGCTGTCAAAGTCAAACGCGGGCTTCCGATTTGTATGAAAACGCGGAGTGAACGTAAACGGCAACGTCGACGTATTTACGGCAACGTTGAGTAAGCTGTCAAATCAAGCTCGGACTCGCAAATGTTAGTTCGCTTAACGCCCGCTGCGCGCGCTCTTCAATTTCTCCATACATTTGAAAATGCCAGTCGATCGGTTTGCCGCACAGAAATCGGAATATTTCTTTTGTCGGTTTGCCGTAACGCCAATTTAGGTGACAACTGAGACTACCGGCTCAGAACCCATTCACGAGCTATATTTAAGGGAGAGAGGCGACCTGTACTTTTTTATTTATATGACTATGTCAATATTTTATAAATATGTGTAATGACTTGTATGACACAATACGCACAGACACGGTAGCGCAATACAGAAACGATTGTTGAGTCTAGGCAGACTGAACAATTATCCCTCCCACGCTCGACACCGGCGGATTTTTCCACGAAAGCAGACATGTACCTCCTAGTACCTCCGCCAGCCTACGTACATGCCACCCACGTAGCGTAGAGCCTTGGGTCGTGTAGCAGGTGGGCGACAACGGAAAAGGTCATGCCAAAACGCATGATTTTTAGTATATATACCTATATACTCGATAAACCTATATATTTTTTCGATATATACCTACCGACTACAATTTAGCATAGAAAATACTTTTTCGATCGCTTCAGTACCCGTTCTCAAGAAAAGTGCGACCATTTTTAATATTGCGTTTGTCAAAACATCATACAGCTAAAACATTCATATTAGAAACATACATTTACTTTTAGCCTGAGTGCACTCTCAGTAATAGAAAAACAAAACATGTGTAGCCTCCTAGCGCCCTCTACGCCCTCTCCTACCTCTTGCACATTCAAATCACGTCGGGGTCACCACTGTGGAGAGATGAAAAGGTGGATCAGGTCTTGAGACCTCTCCTCTAGTCGTCATTTGAATGTTGTATATGTGTTATCGTTATATCGCGTTATAGTGCGATATAGACTTCATGTCTGGCTGGTAGCGCCATCTAGCGCCCGCCATGTTAACTAACTTCTGTGCATCTGTTTTGTTGATGTGTGGCATGTGAAACTAGCAGCTCTCAGTAGAGGGCGCTAGGCCGCTACACATGTAAAGCAGAATGCCAGTGACTAGTCTAATAAAAGTTTTGTTTTTACATGAAAGAAAATAAAATATCTCGTTGTTTTCACGAAGGTAAAAAAGGAAGGAAAACAAAATACTCTAAAGTACAAAAAAAAACTTAATAGCTAACAAAAACAAAGACTGATAGATACGATAGAGATTTTTTGATATCAAAACATGCTTAGTTTTTAGTTACTGGGAACTAAAAGGGTTTTTTTTTTAATTTATGTATGGTTTTTATTTAAACAAAATTTTTTTTACCGTTTCTTTCAGGTCTTTGTTTAAAGAAATTTAAACAACAAAAACAAGACAAAAAGATTTAACTAAAAAATACAAATATTATCCTATGGAGAATTAGAGGGCTTCAAAACGATACCATTCTTGTTGTTCACCCAAAGGATGAAAACGGAACGCTATTACTAAGCCTACACTGTCCGTCCGTCCGTCTGTCACAAGGCTGTATCTCCAAAAACGTAATAGGTAGGCAGCTGAAATTTTCACAGAGTGTCGCTATAACAACAAATAGGCGAAAAAAATATATAAATTAAAAGGGGGTCCCATACAAAACATTTGATTTTTTTGTGTTAAATATTGTACTATGGTACGGAACCCTTCGTGTGCGAGTCCGCTTATAAGATCTGCTTTGTATTGCATTACATAAATATAAATATGTAACCAGCTTGCATAAGTTACTATATTCGTCATGTATTGATGCTTGATTGAAGTTCTCCATTTCTTTAAACTCCCCTGATTGTTAAGTGCCTTAATTAAATAATAACCTTATTATAATATAAGGCACCAGTAAATTGCATTTTATTAAATACACCGGAAGGTCATGGGGTCACGAGGTCTGTGGATTCTGCTCCTGCTGCTAATTCATTCGCATGTTTTTAGAAGTATAAACTTCTCAATTGCTAGTGTATGCGTTTCCTAACATCAAAGATAAATCCACACCATAGCTATCACGTCGTACACACTTATCTGCGAAAGCACCAAATGGTCTTCAATGCAATTTTGTGAATATTGAAAAATTCGTTTCACCTTGAAAGTTATGATTGAAACATATAAAATATGAGAACGGCATGTTAAGGTGGCCCAACCCGGCGGGACTAACTCTTTAGCGGGCACTGTACAAAACCGTGCTGTTGCGCTCTGGGACTTTCTCTGTTTTAAAGAAAAAGACAGGCTCCGTGATGAGGAAGATGCAACATTTCCACAAAAAAGACAATGTGCATAGTGTATGATATGTTAAGATTTACGATTTTTTTTATTTCAAAACGACTTATAGCTACAAGTATTGTATAAAACGCGCGAAAAATTCGAACTTTGGGACCCTATAACTTAGAAACTAAACACAATTTTACAATGCCAACGGTCATCAGACATCTAGTTTGATCAAATAAAGCTCTTTTGAGCAAAATTTGGGATCTCTGATAAGAAATATGGGCGTGATCTTCTTTCCCCGTTTGTATGGGGAGTTGAGCGGGTTGGGCCACCTTAAGATGATTTGGACATGTAAGCGAATGGGTAAAGAACTATACCTCTATCCTCCGTGGTAAAGAATTACGAAACAAATTTACAGGACAGGCGTCAGTGGAATGTCGTACCCGGGCAGCCTATAGGCTGTCGTTTTACGTTCTCCTATAGATGAACGTAACACGACAAGATTGATGTAAAACTGCGTAAAGGTCAGGTTGTGTAAAAGGCGAAAGAAGTATGGTGCTCTTTTATCTCTGCCGACTGAATGTATACAAAATCTATAAACAGAAACTACGAAAATCAGGATAGGAAAAAACCTCAGTTCTTCCATACTGCGCTGTACGGTTAATTTTGTCGGTCTTGAATATTTTATTTAAATATTTATGTTACATTAATCGAATAAAGTCATGCAAGTAAAAAACTAACTACTTAAAAGGAAAGAAACTTAAGAAACTTGCAAACAAATTAATTTATAAATAAAACATTTATCCAGCTCTGATGAGGCTACCGTGTTTCCCAAGATACCTATAGCATTTCCTCTCTGTATTTCAATGCTTATACGACGGACAAAAAAAGTTTTTGAGAGTGAATCGCCCGAAGCCGCTCTTAAGGCTGTTCCGACCCATATAAAGTTGTTTGCACACATAACGCAAAACGTATTGCACTTTAAGCCCCGAATTGATAATAAAACTTTAATATAGTCATATTACTTGCAGCGAAAACAATTTCACAATTTCAGGATTATTGGTTTTGTTACAATTTATTTAAATACGATTTTTATTTAACAGCGCCATCTAACGGTGCAAAACTTCTAATCGGCAATTACAACGAAACCATTAAACCTGAAATTGTGAATATGTTTTCGCTGCAACTACTATGGCTATATTTAATATTTTTGACGAAGTGCAATACTTTTTGCGTTCCGTGTAAAAAAAACATTGTATGGGCCGGAACATCCTTAAAAGTTTTCCCAGTAACTCAGTGAAAGCCAAAGCGTCGGATGACCACGCGCCAAGAGTATCAACCGCAAACGGTAAAATTCAAACAGGGACACCAAGGACAATTTTTTTTTGTTTTATTTATTCTTCCGTTCTTCGTTACAGTTAAATAATAAACGTTTAGATGAAAATAAAGAAAATCGCTCACGAAAGCTTTACATAGAAATTAAGAATCACCTATACATATCTAAATTCAGAACGGCTTTCAAAGCGAATGCAAAGTACAAGCTTTTCGAAGTTATCCAAAGTTCTCTCCTCAGTTCGGGCATGTTTCATTGAAGATTAAATCGAGTTATGAAGCTTGATTACGTTTGCTTTCAATCGAAATTCACTTCAAAACTCATGAATATCGGAACGAAGACATTCAAATACGCTCCGAATAATCTACAACAAAATAAATACGTTGCGCCCATGTTTCATTCGTTTATAAACCTCCAACTAATGTGGACACTATACATGCAAATATCTCTTTCGCACACCCTTCCAATTCTATGGAGAGAGGCGCCAGTGTTTCAAACGTGCCGTTCCAGTCTCTGATTGGTCGAGGCATCTGTGACGTGGGCTGGTAAAATATGGCGGTTGATGGCGCTACAGTCGGGTGAGGGAATAGGGCTGCGAATTGTCCGAGTAACTGTAACTGGTAGTATGTATCTGATACCGTACTTCAATGGCAATATTTTCATTTAATTCAAGTATTTCATTCATTAAACACAAATGAATAAATCATATTTCATATTGCAACACATGCATATTGATAAGAAACATTATACGGGGAGATATACACATCAAGACGAGTTTCTTAACAAATAGTGACATACACACACAATTCACAAGAAATGCCTGGAACCTACGCGTCCCCACTCCTCGCACACTTTACGGTAAAAGAACTTTGCTATATGATGGTGTACAAATATTTAATAAGCTTTCAAATGATTTAAAAAAACCTAAAGTCCGATGACATTTTCAAGACAGCAAATGATATAAAAAACCTAGAGTCCGATGACATTTTCAAGACAGCAAATGATATAAAAAACCTAGAGTCCGATGACATTTTCAAGACAGCAAATGATATAAAAAACCTATAGTCCGATGACATTTTCAAGACAGCAAATGATATAAAAAACCTAGAGTCCGATGACATTTTCAAGACAGCAAATGATATAAAAAACCTAGAGTCCGATGACATTTTCAAGACAGCAAATGATATAAGAAACCTAGAGTCCGATGACATTTTCAAGACAGCAAATGATATAAAAAACCTAGAGTCCGATGACATTTTTAAGACAGCAAATGATATAAAAAACCTAGAGTCCGATGACATTTTCAAGACAGCAAATGATATAAAAAACCTAGAGTCCGATGACATTTTGTGATCGGAAGCCAGGCATTTTTTGGATAGTTGGTTTGAAATATATCATTAGACAAATGTTTTGCTTACAATTATTTTAATAATTAATAATATAAAACATAAATAAGTCATACAATGTATCATGTAACCATGTTGAATCACTGTGCCCCGATTTATAACCGTGATTCAGCAGTATATACATCACACGGCTATACGGATGCGATGAATCAATTGAAAAACTAAATACTTTTTTTTTACGATGTTTATTTTAAATACAAAACAAAACATGCACATAACTCATAGCCCCATCACCTTCGGGCGTATTAAAAATGACTTTATTTCATTTAAGCACTTAAAAATTAGACAAATTCCTATTTTGTAAAATTAAAAGGATATCTACAACAGAAGCCTCGAAATGTCAAATGACCAGATTCTAAAAAAAATATGTGAAATCACCAAAAAAGGGTCTTCCAACGGGATAAACATTACCCTTCATTATAATCTTATCAAAATCAAAATTGCATAAATTTCAAGCCCTTTAAAATTTCCAGGATTATTTTTTTTCGATATCCCTTTTCATTTTCGATAAGCTTAAGATTCTTTGAAAAAGTCCT
This sequence comes from Incurvaria masculella, assembly GCA_946894095.1. Taxonomy (NCBI): domain Eukaryota; kingdom Metazoa; phylum Arthropoda; class Insecta; order Lepidoptera; family Incurvariidae; genus Incurvaria; species Incurvaria masculella. The sequence goes on from OX335641.1 coordinate 1,560,381, forward strand.
GATAGAAATAATAAAAAAATGGCGTTTTTTAAAATAAAAATATTTGAATTTGCCTTGCCATGCCTTTTAGTAACGCATCTTTTGATACCATTTTAATTTCTCTATCCTAATAATTTATGAGACACTTTTCTTGAAAATGGGTACTACTGAAGCGATCGTAAAAGTATTTTCATTTTAACAATATCACCCTTTCCATTAATTTGTGTGTAGAGCTAATATTAGGCGAAGTAAAAAGTAACGGTTACGCAAAGTATTCGTTCCGCCGCCCACGTCGACGGCTCGCGTTTCCCGCCCTACGCCTAGGGCGGCGAGTAACAGGTAGAGCAGGTGCAGGCACAGTCGCGCCCGACGCGCTAGCCTCCGCACGCGCCTGAGCCGTCCGCTGCACACACACAGGTGGGTGCCACATCTAACACTGTTTATTCCTTTTAAAATACCATTGATCAATTTGTCACATTTCAGTGACTATTATGAATCGTTACATTGTCACTGGGCCGCTAGTTTAAAAAATCAAGTACGTATTTGATAGAGAAAAACTTTGGGGATTATCGTAAGCGGATGATTATTGTATTAAGGAATTTATAAATCGTCTTATTATTTTTTTTATAACTTGTTGAAGCATGTATTTTATACCTGGGGCAAAGTGAAAAAAATTAATACCTAAATTCTCAACAAAGGATTTTTTTCAATTTAGTATGATTATTTTTTAAATATAATTGGGCCTTAAGGGGTTTTTGTACTGAAATAAAAGATGTGAAACGAGATATAACCTAATTTTGGTATCCGAGTATTATAATTTCCAATTAAAGAGCTTTTTGGATAGTATATTAAAATTAAAAGAACTCTACATAGAGCGAGGGAGACATTTACGTATTTGTATCAATAATATTTAAATATAGCAGAAACCTAATATCTTAAAAGCTTAGGTTGATTTTTTATGTCTGTGTGTACACACCGATGGGAAATGAAAATATGACTTTAGAGGATAAATTATTTTAAGTAAACTGCTGCCATAATTTAAAAAAAAATTAATAAAAGGTCCATTTCAGCCGTTTCCTGAGTACTGCAGAGGCATCAGTATCGGTAAGTTTTGAGCCCAGTCATGTTTCTTTATATTTTAGATTGTTTCTACTAATTGCCTACGCCTGAAGCGTTTCCATGGTAATACGCCGTTAAACATTTTGATACAAATATTTAGAAGCTTATAAATATAAGATCAAAAAAAAATCAAAATCAAAAAAATCAAAACGTACAAACGTAGCTCTCAGTTTATGTATTTAATGTGCACAATTTCAGAAAAATATTTCTTTATTTGACTGTATAAACAGGCACGAACCTCATTATCAAAATCATTTAAAATATTAACGCGCTGCGGTATATTTTTGTCGCAATATGTTTTTGTATTTTTTTTATGTGACTGGACAATGATGGCTAATACCACACTTTCTGTCATGGTATTAGCCCAACACACCACATGGAAACTAGGTGCCATGCCAGGACCTTCCTTATATTGCACGGCTACATTGAACTGGACGGAAAACACGGACAATTTTCATTGCCGCTTCGACCATCGTTCATCCAATGCGATGGTACCAACCTGGGCGGGATTTACCCTATCACCTAGTAAGTAAGGAAGGGGACCTACAGTTTAATCCGAACCACGGCCAGCCTCTCTCAACGGTCGAATGGTCATCCATCCAAGACCAGGCCGGACCCAGCGTTGCTTAACTTCGGAGAGCGATCACCGAAGTGTCGCGCCACTGGGCCATTGAGCCTGACTTGATGAGGCTGCATGATTTATGCAGACTCAGTTTTTCCCATATTTCAAATGTGATAAACATTATTCCAATAACACCTATGAACTTAATTTAATTTATGGCCAGATAGTACTTATCAGACTGAGAGTACAAATTCACGTTGGTCAAAAGACAGATAGTCACATCTAGATAATTATATCTTCGATCACAATTATGTGACTACAATTTTACTAATAAACATATGGACTTACTATATCGGATGGATAAGCAGAAGCGTAAATAAATTTGTCGAATATTTATCTGGCTCTTTATCTGACTATTGAAAAATCAGCCCTTAGAAAAATAATGATGTGATCCGAAATAAATATAGGAAAAATATTACTGGAAAAGTTCGCCACGCTGCCTTAAATTTAGCTTCCATTAGCCCCTTAATTACGAGGTCCACCTGCTGAAACAAGGCTGGCTAATGGAGCGCAATGATGTGGACAGAATAAGGCCGTGTTGGTGTGTGTGTATGTCTGCAATGGAAGTGGGCTAGGCTCGACCTGCCTTCACCAAAATGCTTTGTCTAATTTCCTGGAAACAAATTTATACGATGGAACATTAATTATGGCTGACAACTATCTTTATAAACGGAGATATTATCGAGGACTCATCATCTAATTTTATGTTTTCATTTAATAAAACCGTTCTATATGTTATGTATTATTCAATTCTTTTATAAACCATTCAAATTGAATCGTTTAAATAAAAAATGTAACCCTCAAGTGAGCATTTAGAAAACACGTTATTCGATTCGTCTGCTTAAAAAATATTCATCAATGTTTACTCCGTGGTATAATATATGGTGGTATGCGTGGCTCTTGGTCTCTTATACTATACAGCATTGAAAACATGTTCGTGATTTCCACTTGAACTGAGTGGAAATTTTCCGATATAGCCGTGCTTAAAGCGTTAGACGATCCTGCTATGGCACCTAGTTACTTTGGGTGGCGTTTCGGGCTAATATCATTACAGTAGATGTGATATTAGTCATACGTTTCCAGTTCCATCATTGGTTTACAGATTATTAAATTCACAAATTGCTCCATTTAATCTGACTTCGCTTAAAAAAGTAACAGTGTAGACTGGCAGAAATATTTCTTGAATATATTCATATGTTACAACACATTGAGAGATTTGGGTTGCAAAATTACTATTCTGCTTTTTTCTACAACTGCTTATAACATAATTTTCCAGCAATTTCCACATTTCCAAAACAGCATTCGATTAATTAGAAGCCAATTTTCTTAAGGCCAGCTCGATTTATTCTTGATATGACGTTTGAATGTGCCATGCGTCAAGTCGTCACCGAGAATACCGAAATGGTCGTCAATACGCATAGTTGACGGTGTCCACTTGGCAATCAATAGAAACGCGTGTGTCTTACTCGCGTTAAACTCGGCTAGTTTTTGGAGACCCCATCCGGTTCTTTTTCCAGAGTCTCTTCGATTCTAAGAATGGTGCACCGCAAACCATCCTCCACACTGGGTCTACCTTGCTAACACCGTTCTGTCAAAACTGCGTAGCGATCAAGCAGGCATAGAGGTGAAGAAATAACAGGAGAACCGATGCAACTAAAAAAGTGTCGACACTTCAATTGTGCCGCCGGAGGAATTTGGCCTTTGTTTCGGCATATATATTTTGGTTACGGCTCTCATTGAATACATCATTACGAATGAAGAATGACAGCGGCTCGTAGCCTAGTGGCGCGGGGACTGGCCTAGCGTACCAGAGCCCCGGGTTCGATACCGACATGCACCACTGTCTTTCTCTTTCCGAGTTCCATAAGTGCATTTCGTCACGAATGCGAGCTGCTGCATGGTTCGGAATCCAGGTAAAACTGGTAGGTAGGTCCCCTTCCCTTACTAGGTGGTAGGGTTTAAGCCCGCCCGGGTTGGTACCATCGCATTGGATGAAAAGATGGTCGAAGCGGCAATGAAAACTTTTCCGTGTTTTCCATCCAGTTCAATGTAGCCGTGCTCATATAGGGAAGGTCCTGGCATGGCACCAAATTCCTTCGGGAATGTGGTGTATTGGGCTAATATCATAACGGTAGTTGTGTGGTATTAGCCATCCATAAAAAAAAAAACGTAAAGACTATCTGGTTTATTGAAAAATAATTCTTATCTTTATCACTTTACCTACTAATTTGGGAGACTTCAAATTGGATTTTTCTCCATTTTCATCACTGCGCTACAAATGTGTACCGCGATGTAATGTTGTAATTCGCGTGGCGTCATTTTTTGCGCGCTTGTTGTATGGAAGTTATTTTTCCATACATTCTTCACCTCCATGTGAGCAGGCCATTTATTTGCAGAAGAAAAGGGTGGGGACAGCACGTAAGCCTGCGGTACGCCGTAATTCACTATCATCTCTTTGGAGCAACAAATGTCGATGAAGAACGTTAACCATGTGATAGAAGTGTACGAAACAAAAAAATCACAAATAAATTCTTTGAATGTTTGAAAGTTCGCGATTCGGTCGCACAGGTCGGTTGGAAGACCGTAGGATGGCATCATGGAAAGTAGTAACTTGTGCCAGACCCGGTCAAACCAGACCAGAAATATTTTAAATTTGCGAAGAACACATACAACTACAATAATGAAATGTAGCATAAACTAATAAATTTGAATCACTCAATTAAACTTATTAAAAGTGAACTTAAGTTTTGTAATGCTTATCCTAAATTATATAACCAACTAAGAGAAAAATATAAAGTTAAAAATATATCTTAAAAACAGCAAATAACCAGAATGACCTTAAGGTTAGTAGCATTAAAGCATTAAAAGCAAAAGCATTAAAAGCATTAAAATTGCGCTCCCCACTACGAACGTAGTTTACTTATCATTTGAAAACCACTTTCCTAATTTAATTGATACTTGTTATCTATAATCAGGCAATAAATATCTATGTCTGAATGATTTTGTTTTTCGGTAAATGTATACACGCCACAGAACCACAGAAGAAACTAAAACCTGCATGCTGATTTTCTTTTCGCTTTCATTTGATCCTGTTTAGATATTTCAAAAAAACCAAATCGTCACAGATATTTATTGCCTGATATTAGATATAAAATATCAATTTAATTGGAATAGTGGTTTACAAATTATTAGTAAACTACGTTTGTATAGTGATCATAGCATATGAAAGAAACAGCTTATTAGTTACGGTGTGCCGATGGTAGATGCATCCTAAAATGAGTGTTAACCATGGTAATTTCAAATAATTTATAAACATATAAAAAATCTTAAATTTACATTAAACACATCCAAGGGATTGTAAACTATTTAAAAGCAGGCAACACAAAATATGGGAGAATGAAATAAAATTAACAGCTGGACCTTACTAGAGGTGAGCATGTTTAAACAAACAACATTAGAAGGAGCTACAGGAGGCCTTTGTCCACAGGCACTCTGAAGTAACAGACACAATTTAATTAAAAGCACTATTGTAAATGCAGACTGTAAACAAACTTCATAAATAAAAGGCTAATTCATTATTCATTCTTACATTATACATAAAAATACTTGTTTTTTTGTCGACGGAAGTTTTTTTTTCATGCGACCTGACAGGGATGGCTAATACCACACAACTACCGTTATGATATTAGCCCAATACACCTCATTCCCGAAGGAATTTGGTGCCATGCCAGGACCTTCCCTTTATGAGCACGGCTACATTGAACTGGATGGAAAACACGGACAATTTTTCATTGCCGCTTCGACCATCTTTTCATCCAACCTCTACGGGAAATACCAATTCTCAAATAATAATAAAGAAACACCTAACTAAAATATTTTTGTTATTTTTTCAGTTGAAATTTCTTCTTTGTTTGATATATAACCTTCATAAGTTTGACTCTCTAAACCGTTTTATTAACCGAATAAAAAAAGGAGGAGGTTCTCAATTCGTCGGAATCTTTTTTTTTTGTATGTTCACCGATTATTTAGTTATATCAGGCCGCAATTTCGCTATACTTGTAATACCATACCGGCATCACAGGTCGGTGGTTTGAATTAGTCTAAAAAATGGAGTGGTTCGATATATTTATGAAGGTTCAAATATAATTAAATCGACTAGGACATACGTAGCGCCCAATGTATGGAAAATGGTCTTCTAGTATGGAGACTCATTAGTGTGGACGTATACCCTCGAAGTGGAGGCTGTAGTACTAAGTTGGCTGCTGCGTAGTGCATTACTGAGCCAGAAAGGGTGGAGGGCCATAAAATGTAATACAACTAAATTTATGTTAGGGTTAGGATACAGGTACGGTACCGAGGATGGCTGGGAAAATCCGAAAAGGGTTTGGAATTTTCATCCCCTAATCCGAAGCAGGGACTCATTTGCATAGAAGACGGTGTAAATGACCTAAAAGTATGTTACATATTAGAGCGAAGTTTATGAAAATACTGAAATCCCAGTTATAGGTATAAGGACCTTTTTATGTAAGGTAAATACAATTTCTATAAAATCAATCTTATGGCTCCATATTTACTTTTATTTTATCTAAGCGTGATTTTAGGATGAACACCCGTAGACTGAAATCAAATCAAATTATCAAAGTTTAGACTATTATCTAGTGTATGACCTGAAAACGGTTTCCATGCGTTGCTTAGGTGTATTATTTAAAAAAAAATTATTTGTAAACAACTACATATTTACTAGGTTTAAACTTGGTTTTCAAGTAGGCGCTTGGAAACTATTTATAAATGATTTAGATTTTTTTCTTTTTTTGTGGTCTAACATCACATATTTATCTAGTGAATAAGCATGAAAGATATATTAATTCACTACAAAAAGTAGACTTTACAGATGGAAAACATAAATTTCGCTCGCCAGAAACGATTTTAACGCGCATACAACAATGACACATTATCACTATTTATTACACATATCCTAATTGCTTTGTACCGATTAGCGGTAAAATTTATGAAATGATATAAATAAATATCTTTCACATCAATAGGATCGGCACAATAATGTATGTCTAATAAAATACCGTTAGGCGGAACGAAGTTGACATTTGTCAACTGCTGGGTGCCCTGAGACCTAATATAGGGGCTCGGAAGCCAGTTTGTCATCCGAGATGTTTTATTTTCAATGTTGATACATATTTTTTTTACATTATAATAAATTATCAGCATAAACAATTTGCCAACTATTCTATTCATCGGTATTTTATATTAGAAGAATGAATCATAGTCAAGAAAAAATACCTTTTCAAGTACTATTGTAGTCATCGTTCCCAGATTTTCAACATTATCCCAATTATCGTTAATATATCCCTGTAGACTTGCTCCACGTGTGCTTTTACTGTTTGCTATTTTTCTTTGTATCGTATTTGTTCCCTAGGGACAATAACGTCGAGACATAAGTTTCAGTTGAATCCAGTTACGGAACCATCGCCGGCTCGCTCTGTTTTATTTCCCCGAAACTGTGTCTCGAGGAGTTTCCGCGGCGATGGCAACTTTCCCAAAGTGCGCTTAATTTCGTTAAGATCGCCGCCGCCTGACAAAGGGAAACGGCCAAGTCCTTTCGCAGAAAGTTTATTATTGTTCAAGTGGGCTTCGAGATACAGCGATCCTGTTTAACGTTTAATCTCTGTAATATCAGAAGCTGTTTACATTTCAGTTCTTGTACCAGATACCTTGAGCGAAGTTTATAAAAACAGCAGGAAGGTTCAAGATCTTCTACATTAGGAGTATCTTTTTATTTTTAGCATTCATTCGTCATCAATATTAGACCAGATTTATGAGATTTTTAATACTGAAGTAAATATACTTATATTACTAAAAGTACATAGCCCAATCCGAAGATATAAAGAGGGTCTCTATCTCTGTGTTATATCGCCTTTACCATTGAGAATGATCTTCGGAGCTAGTGCATAATAGACTAGGAGGTCGCAACAAAAATGGTAACGATAACGTAAATGGCTGAAACTGGGTTCATGGTATCAAGACCAACCTTCTGAATCGAAATGTGTCAGTCTGCCTGTTCCAAGTGGTTGCGTTACGTAGATAAGGCGACTGAAAAAGTAGTTAAGGTGACAAAAAATGTATATGATAAGGTAAATGGATGCAAATGACGAAGCATAAAAGTATCAGTACACACTTACTTAGCAATACAAAAACTGAACAAATCTTTAGTTGCATTTCTTAGTTATAGGCGATTTAGGTTACAGATGTAACTTTAGGTATATTGACGTATTTAATTAAAAAACCGACTGGTTATTGTTGTATAATTAATAGGTATCAATGTTTCCAGACAATCAGTATATTCATCAGCAGGTACATACCAGCATCTATTTTATATAACCAATCTAGATAACGCAACCATTTGGCGCAGGTAGACCGACATATTTAGCATAAGAGGGTTGGTCTCTAACACGAGAACCCAGATTCAGCCATTTACCTTATCGTGACCAAAAATGTCGTGACCTCCCGGAATATAACGCTGTCCCTCTGTCCGCTTCTTACCATCGAACGACACGATGCAGGGTGGGAAGGCGCTCATTCACTGCCTACTGTCCCAAAATACGAACCAACCGATCCCGAGGTAACTTTTATGTATAGGGTCGGTAAGGTATCGAATACGCTCCCTGCCGACGAATTTCCCCCAAAATACAATCAGGGGTCCTTCAATCGTGGTGTCAAGAAGCACCTGGCCGGTCGGTGTGGTTTTCGCAGCCCCTGTGAAAGTTCGAAAGCACGTGTCGTCGGGCACCTCTTATGTAAAGACCTTGCGTACGTTATGGATCCATTTGGAATGACAGAATTGAACCAATGTTTACTGGTCACTTTAAATACGATCATTTTGAAGATTTTCACCAAAATATAAACCAAAGATTGCCCAGATGTAAGGGGCTATTTATTAATTTAGCAAGAAATATAATATTTTTTAAATCTAAAACCATCTAACGTCTCGAACGTAAGGCACCCCGCCTGGAATACAGCACTGCGCAAACAAATTAAAATGTTCTAACTTAATCTCACTTGCACACCAACTTTACCAATTTTCCCCGAGCATAAACAAAAGTAGCGCAGAGTTATGTTTCTAAGCCTGATATCGACTTGCTTAATGTTCGCGTGAGTTACGGTTTAAACACAAAATTGGCTGAAACTCTTAGTGGCTGTTGTTTAAAAACTAAAAAATAACGGCCAAGTTCGAGTCGAACATTGGCTGAAACTCTTAGTGGCTGTTGTTTAAAAACTAAAAAATAACGGCCAAGTTCGAGTCGGACTCGCACACGAAGGGTTCCGTACCATCGTGCAAGATTTAACAAACAAAATCAGTTTTTTTGTTAGTTATTTTACCTATATGTTGTTATAGCGGCAAAATAAATACACACTCTGTGAAAATTCGAGCTGCCTACCTATTACGGTTCATGAGATGCAGCCCTGTGACAGACGGACGGACGGACAGACAGCGGAGGCTTAATAATAGGGTTCCGCCAACAGTTTTCACTAAGTTAGAGGAACCGATTTACTTAGTTGGCTCTTTAACGTTGCAAGACGGTTGTTATTTTCGGAATTACAGTTAGATTCACTGATTATTTTTTTCAGTGAATATACGTTGTATGTGCTACGATTTATTTACGTGCCATTTTTAATGTTTATCTATTTCCAGTGCATCGCCTAACTAAAGAATGTTCCTCCTCAACGCCCTCGAGGATTGTCAGTTAAAAATCACTCTCAGCAATAAGTCCGTCTTTTTGGAGTTTTGTTGTACAGTATTCCTGCAAAAATATTCAGTCACTTTATTGAAATCTGAGGATCTGGGCCCCGAGTAGAAGTGACATTGTGTTATGTCTACGAAGAATATCTTGTTTCCACTTGGACCGTCACAATACATTATGAATCAATTATAATCATGGACAAATATTGTTGACAGAACCATAATACATTATGAATCAATACTTTGTCATTAATAGACAATCCTCATCGATCATACTTGACGTATAATAACTAATAAAATATTAAATGTCACTCACAAAATACCCTTTTCAAATATATCGTAGGTCATTCGATTGAATCAACTTTACGAATACGTGGAGATTGTTTGACAAGAAAAAGGGACAATTTCTGATTGATAGACCGGGGCTGAGACTTTTTGCAAAGGGTGGGCATCTCCGATTTTTTTTTTTATATAACAGAACATGGACGAGTTATACCACACCCACCGCCATGATATTTCCCCAACACACCGCATTCTATTACATGTAAAACACGGCAATTTTTACATAGCAGTCATCGCCACTTAGACCATATTTTCATCCAATGCCATGGTACTAACGGCGGCTTGGGGGGGGGAGGTAGGGGAAGGGGACCTACAGTTATAAAAATGGGTGTGCGTGTTTTCTTCTCCTTCTAACTTGACCAATTTTGATGATTTTTTTTTTTCATCAGGACGGTTCTTCCCTATTGGTGGGTGGTGGTGACCTGACTGGGTTTCTGATCACGTTTTACCGGGTTCCGCTCAAATGATTGTCCGAAACGAAATTGACTCGAGCGGAGCCGGGAACCATAGCTACTGAATTTAGTTGACACGAAAGCAATAATATGTATTGTTTTGCCTACAGAATCACCCGTCGATGTACCTGTTTCGCGTAACGTTGTCTCACCAGTCGGGTGTATAAACGTACGAAAATGTTTATGTAAATGGGCCTTCTGGCCGCCGGCCAGGTGCTCTTTTGTCGGGTCAGTAGGCCAAGGGCCACAGACGACTGCATGTTCCAGAATTCGATGGGAAAGAAAATGGGGCTTAATATCACATTCATACTCGTATTCACTCCTTGAAATTTATATATTATCTTTATTGCCTAGGTACGTTCGACGAACTGCTTTTCTAATATCATTTGTAAAATCAATTGTGAGAATATGTAGCTAGTATTCATTTAATTACTAGCTAAGGTACCCGGCTCCGCTCGGGTCGATGTCGTTTTGGACTCAAAGCGGACTGAATTGCTTCCTGGATATTATATGAGTTCCCCATACATATTCATCGCCTATTTCACCCCTTCGAGTTTCGTCACTCCAGAATGCCTCAAAATTGTTTAAACTGTTCAGGCGTGATAACGTACCAGAGAGACAGAGTTACTTTCTCATGTATAATATTAACACGGATTTCAGGAAGTCACCTTATGTATGAATGTACTGTTGATTCTCCTAATCAAAAAAACCGTACCATCGTACAAGATTTACCCCAAAAATAACACGTTTTTTGTAGGAGCCCCCCTTTAATTTTTATTATTTTATAATTTCACCTATTTGTTGTTATAGCGGCAAAATAAATACATTATCTGTGAACATTTCAGCTTCCTACCTGTTACGGTTCATGAGATACAGTCCTGTGACAGCCGGACGGACGGACGGCCGGACAGCGGAGGCTTGCTAATAGGGTTCCGTTTTCACCCTTTGGGTACGGAACTCTAAAAAGTAAATGTGTACATAGATTTATTGATGTCACGGAGATCTCCGTGGATTCAAAGATAAAACTGTAAGTTTTGGCTTACTCAAATATATTATGTCAGATTACTGAAATATGTTTTAACAATATGAAAAGATACATATGTTTGAATGTTTAATTTTTGCAGACAAAATCCTCAATGCAGGCAAAGTGATAATTCATTGTTATTATATTTTGTTAATTTTATTTAGAAGGAAGCATTGATTAGTGAAGAATTCCTAATTATGGGGTGGCAGAATTAGTAGACGCAATGCCCGCTAAGGCTATGCTTGTTGCTTTAAAGCCCAGTCTTGCAGTACATTCATAAAGTCGTTCTATTTAGAGCGTCAGATATTACGTATATAGGTTTCAAATTGATCTAGACCATTCCAAAATGAGTTATAGTTATTTTTAAAAATAATACATTTGGGGGCTTATTTACGCCCTCAGAAAAGTGGATGCAATTAGCTGTTGTCCCGCCTTTAACCTGCGGTCCAGGTACCAACCATGTCATCAGCTACACAGTTATTTCATTATTGTTCTAGAAAAACGGTATTTGTACATTCTCTTACATTGTACATTGTACTATTTTGTATGTATATGTATTGTCGTACATGTAACATTGGACATGTACTCTTGTATTCGTACATTGATTGATCCAAAAAAAGCTATGACTACAAAAAACCATTTACCAAGTAACATTACTTATTTTGCTATACGGCTCTATCAAAATATTTATTTATGGGAACATTGTGGGTTACTGATTATAAATAAACCTAATACATACGTCAGAATGTATTAAACACTGACTAATATGAATGCTCGCCACCACAGAAAATAAAAGGAAGAAGAACTGCCCTGTGGTGGTTACTCTCGACTCCGCCCGCATGGATAAATTGTGCATATATTCGGTTAAATACATACATACATACATACATACCTTCACGCCACTTTTATGATGACAGGACACCTCTTTCGCTTCATCTACAGACATGCATCTTCTCATACATGCTCTACGATTACGGGTGCTACGTACCAGACCTATACGAAGAATTACATCGATTTAGTCGTGGTTTATATTCCTCTTTAATTTGTAGTGTACACACTTTTTCGAACAAGCATCACCAACGCGCGTGAAAGTGCTGTGGAAATGCGTTCGCCAAGTCAGTTCCTGCCATTCCTTTTATAGCCTGAATAGATTTACAAATCCATAAAAGAAATTGGTAGCATAAAAATAAGTCTTCAATAATGTCCAGAGATTGTGCCACCAGTATCACGCACATCTGTAAAGGCAATGAAATCAATGGTTCCCATCACCATTAACCCACCAATACGTCTGCGATAATGTTTGCGTGTGGCCTTTAAGGTGGGCCATCCCGCTCAACTCCCCATACAAACGGGGAAAGATGATCACGCCCATATTTCGCTCAAAATAGCTTTATTTGATCGAACTACATGTCTGATGACCGTTGTCATTGTACAATTGTGTTTGGTTTCTAAGTTATAAGGTCTGAAAGTTCGAATTTTTCGCGTGTTTTATACAATAACTTTGGAGGTAGATTACTCAACCATAAAATCTATACACCTTAAAAAGATTAGTCATCAGACATAGCTTGTTTCATGAAAATGTGTAATCAATTTAGTTTTTGTTAGATTTTGGACTACAGCGGGCGTGGTTTACTTGTAGCTAGAAGTCGTTTTATATTTCAAATTATCGTAAATTTTACCAAATCAAACACTATTCGCATTGTCTGCTTTGTGGACATGTTGCATTCGCCTCATCACGGAGCCTGTCTTTTTCTTTGAAACATACAAAGTCCCAGAGTGCAATAGCACGGTTTTGTACCGTGCCCGCGAATGAGTTAGTCCCGCCGGGAAGGGACACCTTAAGTTGGTTGGTAGATTGAGAAAATCGGAGACAACGGGTCTCGTTTTAGGCCCTTTATTTTTTGATCTGAGCTCGCCACACTGCGCACTTCGCGCCCACTAATTAAATTCGGCGCTCGCTTTGCAGCGCTGAAATATAATTTCGGTTACATCTGCCGGGAGTGGCGAGACGTCCCCGACCCACCCCACCCCGTCACCTACCCCCCCACCCCCCACCCCCGCGAGACTAATAAGGGAAACTCCATTAAAAACAGATTAATTCGGATGTCTAGGGTACAATTACATATGTGTCTTTTCGGTTAAGAATAAAGACGGGATTGGGGAATAATTTGGTGTAATTATTAGAGCGTTATATAATTCAAACTAAACATAATTGCCTCAACTTTTTAGAAATCATTGTCAGCCTCGGTGGCCCGTTGGCGCGAGGTCAAGCATCACTGGGCACGGTCGGTTTAAATATTATCTCGATGGATATCTGGAAAATTCTATAAAACTGTTTATTTTTGCCTACGTTGGTACGGGCTCGCGGAAGAAGAATACAGAGTTGTGGGTACACGACAGCTGGGAACACAAATATATACTTGAGCAAGCGACTCACTACTTATTTCGATTTCTGTACAGAAAATCCTATTATAATGAATGCTCTACGATTACGTGTGCTACGCACCTGACGTGCCTCACTCACTTCGCTCTGTAAATTTATTGCGTCATATATTTCCAAACTATCTCGGCACCCCCTTCCCAATTATCGTCACTAAGTCTTCTATACAAAATAAATCTGATATTGAAACTAAATAAAGAAGATCGCATGGAATGTAACCTGCGCATGCAAGCAAGTCGCAGGTTCTCTTCATTCTCAGAGTAGGACGCGGACTCTCTGACCCTGACAACTTTCCCTGAGAGAGACCACAGCTGTGACTCTGCTGGCTGGTTCCCAATTCCAGAGGTTGAGAATAGGGGGAAAATGGTACAATTTAAGAAAAGATTGTGATGAAACTTAGCCATCGAAGGTCGAGCAAAAATGCTACCTTCGCGTGAATGTAATGAATGTTTGTCTTCAAGGGTAGCTGTTAGTTTTTAGGGTTCCGTACCAAAAGGGTGCCAACGGAACACTATTACTAAGCCTCCGCTGTCCGTCCGTCCGTCCATCCGTCCGTCGGTCCGTCACAGGACTGTATCTCATGAACCGTAATAGGTAGGCAGCTGAAATGTTCACAGAGTGCATATTATTTTTTTCGCTATAACAACAAATAGGTATCATTATTAAATAATGCCATTTAAAGGAGCCCCATACAAAAAAAGGTATTTTTTTTTAATTTTTTTTTTTATCTTAATCTAATCTAAAATAATTCATTTGATGCAATGCTTGAAACGTAAATGAATAAATTGATAATCCACCTAAAAAAGTTAAAAATAAGATGTGAGAAAATCAATAAGTATTAAAAAAAGAACTTGAAATAAGACAAGAAATGTTTGTAAGAAAATTATGAAACCTATTGATTGATTGAGGGTGAGTAACAAATAATTGTTGTAAAATATAGCTCCGTTTATTTTTTGTTGCTATAGAAATACGCTATAACATTTTAGGTATTAAATATAGACCTAGCATAGCACAGCCTATGGTATTAACGACTAAACTAAAGTGCTAAAGTCATCCTCTTTGACAACACCTACACGTCATTTATTTTGCTTTGTCTGTGGCGTTCATAACTAACTTGTAAAGAGGCAGCTTAGTCTTCACAATAATGTATCTATGTTAACGTATTAAGTCCGTATGCGCTGTTACTTTCGTCCAAGGAATTCATATTCCACCGAAAAAAAAAATATGTGGAAAAGGAGTCGCTTTCGGTACAAAGAACAAGTGCGTTCGTCACATTCGCTCTAAGCTGAGCCCGCAGTCTCAGTTGTCACCTAAATTGGCGTTTACGTAACTTCGAAGTTCCGTAAAAACGTCAAACTCCATACAAGTTTATTCTAGATATTCTGTGGTTTTACTTCTTTAAGCTGTCAAAGTCAAACTCGGACTTCCGATTTGTATGAAAACGCGGAGTCGACGTAAACGGCAACGTCGACGTATTTACGGCAACGTTGAGTAAGCTGTCAAATCAAGCTCGGACTCGCAAATGTTAGTTCGCTTAACGCCCACTGCGCGCGCTCTTCAATTTCCATACATTTGGAAACGCCAATTTAGGTGAGAACTGAGACTACCGGCTCTGGTGCCAAGTTTTAATGAAGTTAATTCCAATTTACGGACTCAATAAAAAAAATCTTGTTAACACTACTAAATCTTGGACTTGGTAAATTTGCCAACTACATCGAACTCAATTATTTATTAAAATTTGCTAGGTCCAAAATTTTGTAGAAAGCAAGAAATATGTTTTCCCATGATTAACGATAAAAATATATAATGAACTTCATTAAAACTTGATACACTTAAATCTCAAGTCTTTAATCAGCGAAGCTAACAAATCTACTTTTTATTTATACCAAAGTTAGCTCCTTTTTCAAGTTTCTGTTTTAGTTAGTCAATTAAAATTCTAATATTGTTTTGAAAGATCTGTTTTTTATCAATATTAACACCGTTTCGGGGTGCAGAGCAGACAGATTTATTAAAGGATTTTTTGCAAGCGTTTTTTTAAAGGGATTATTTTATGAACTGCAATACAAACAAAAGTTCCCTCTCTGTAAGTGCCTTTCGTGCCATCCGAATTCGCTAGATCTTTAAATTAAGCTAGATTTCGCTAATATCTCTAAATTATTATGTTATTATTAATATTAAACATTCAGTATTCCTATAGCTACTCTATTAAATCATTATTGCAAAAACACTTATAATCCATATACACCATAGAGTTTCTTTGCTGATTCTTCTTTACTAAGTTGATCGAATCCGCGAATCTATCAATTTTATCGCAAATTAGTGGAGTTTGACTACCAAAAAGTTTTAATGAATGAAATACAGGTTACAAATAGTTCGATAGCGTTCACAATCAAGGCTCGCCCGCACAATAAATATATCGATGTCAACCCCTTGGCTCAACACTCACATTTTCTAAAGAAAAAATGTGCCGCAAGCAAATCTAGTTACGGTTGTCTTACCCAAAGGTTCCATAAAAACGAATTATTTCTCTTATTAGGAATAAAACGAAAAATAATCGTGTGTCAAAAACAGATCATCTAGACTTTCATGAACTCGGCGCTGAATAAATATCGGTTTATAGAATCTTTATTCATCTCAGAGAACGTTATTACATTCGCTTATAGAGATAAGTACATTTTGCTGTGCGGTTACAAACATTCTTATAACTAAGTAAGTTTAGGTACATAATACCGTTTTAAAACTATTTATAAAGTAAGCTAGAAGAAATGAGAGTGGATGATACATAATGTTGATATCTAATTAGTCTGAAAGTACAATTCGGCAGCCTTTTTAAATATATTATGTCAATCAGATTTTTTTATATTATTTGGGAGATTATTGTAGATAATGCCGTAATTGGTTCTTGTGGTTGGTATGTGTATATTGCGTGCACCTCTCGTAAAGTATGTGTGTATTTCGCTATTAATGATCGGTGAAATCTCAGTGTGGACCTCCCCATAAAGTATTCTTCTGATTAACAGGCAGGTGTTATATTTGTAGGACGAAGTAATATTCATTAACCTTAGTTCTTTGTACAGGGTGTCCGTATGAGTAAGCCGATCCATCTGTCTGTGCAGTTTGTAGGTCGTGTAGTATGGACACGCCCGCACTCCCCCACACGCTGACTAGGCACTGAAAATATTATTGTTAGTTTATCATATTATTAGAATAATAGATTCACCAATCTTGTTACTAGTTAAATCGTTTTTATAGGAAGCATAGATAGCTAACCCAACTATTCGACGTTACCAAAATATTGCTGGGGCATTGCATGGACAAAATGTTCTCATCTGTAAATTTTCTAGCGCGATATTGAGCGTGAAATTTCCAGACCTATGTAGTCAGCGAGCGTGGAAGGACGGACTAGCAGCAGAAACTCGTTTATATGGCGGCAGCGCTGCCGAGTGAGTTCGCTTACTACTGATTTTCTCGAATTCCAACCACAAGTAACAACATCCGGGTGTAGGGACTAGAGGATTCCTTGCCCCGGTCATGCACCACTATCTTTCTCTTTCCGAGTTGGATAAGTGCATTTCGGGAATGTGGTGTATTGGGCTAATATAATGACGGTAGTTGTGTGTGGTCAGGTTCCAAAAAAAAAACGGCCAAGTTCGAGTCGGACTCGCACACGAAGGGTTCCGTACCATCGTACAAGATTTAACACAAAAAATCTCTTTATTTTTTTATTATTTATAAATTTTATCTATATGTTGTTATAGTGGCAAAATAAATACACACTCTCTGAAAATTTCACCTGCCTACCTATTACGGTTCACGAGATACAGCCCTGTGACAGACGGACGGACGGACAGCGGAGGCTTAGTAATAGGGTTCCGTTTTGTACTACGTGGCTACGCTGCCGCCCGTCCTACCGTGCTCGTTGCCGGCGGCAGTGGAGCCGGAGTGACGTCGTTACGTCGCCGTCCGACCGAAAATTCCTGCGAAACGGGCATTGGGAAAATTGGAAAATCTCAGGTGCCTCGCCCCCTGCTGGGCGACTGTGATGAGATTCGCAATAACATTTCGCACGCTGTGATTTAAATTCTCGGAATAACATACATTGCTTTAAAATACGATCCCGAATAACAGTCACAGCCGCCGTAACTTTGTGAAATAATCCACCGCAGTCTGTTTGAATTCTTCCTTTTTTAATATTTTAAAAAAAACTGAAGTTTCATAGTAACTAATTCGCGAAATTATGGATTCGAATGCGCTCAGGTTAGGTTAGAAGCGGCTCGTAGCTCAGTGGCCTGGGAACTTGCTTTTTAGGGTTCCGTACCCGAAGGGTAAAAACGGAACCCTATTACTAAGCCTCCGCTGTCCGCCCTTCCGTCCGTCCGTCCTTCCGTCCGTCCGTCACAGGGCTGTATCTCATGAACCGTAATAGGTAGGCAGCTGAAATTTTCACAGAGTGTGTATTTATGTTGCCGCTATAACAACAAATAGGTAAAATAAAAATTAAAAAAAATTAAAGACCCCCCTTTAATTTTTTTTATTTTTATTTAACAATAAACGTGGTTTTTTGTGTTAAATCTTGTACGATGATACGGAACCCTTCGTGTGCGAGTCCGACTCGCACTTGGCCGGTTTTTTATGCCATATGTCATCGGTTCGATTCCCGCCTCGTTCATGCACCTTCTTTTTCGGGGTTGGGTAAGTGCATTTCGTCAAGAATTCGAGCCGTTTCATGGTTCGGTATCCATGTAAAACTGTGGGTTCGCGTCATTCCGGGTTGGTATAATCGCATTGGATGAAAAATTGTCCGGGTTTTTCATCCGGTTCAATGTGACAGTGCTTATTAAGTCTAATTCAATCTAATTCCGTTGGGAATGAGGTATGTTGGGGTTATATCATAAAAAATAAGCTCTTTGGAAATATAACTTTTTTTCTAAAAAGTATGACATTTTAAAAGAAAATAATTCATTGGTACACAACTACATAAGTGTACCTAAATTGGTATTTTTTTTCAAAAGCAAACTCTTACATAGTATTGTCTTATTATAAATTGAACTCCTACTACGTTCCACCTACTACGAATATTCGATTGTGTCTGAAACCAACCAATGGATACATTTACTGATGAAGCATCTCTATGCACAGACAGACTGAATTTATTATTTAAATCTTCAAAGCCAGCTACATAATTATTTCAAATTTGTCACTAACTTTTATAATGAGTCTCGTGCACTTGAATGACTCTTTAATCACTAAGTATCTTACAAAACAGGGCCAGCATCGTTAAACATGGCTAAATTCCTCTTAGGTGAATATTTGTAATTTGTTTATTTACTCACGTAAACATTTAAGAATCATTGATAGGACAAGACAGTATTTATTTATGCGATACAGTATTTTCCTTAATACAAAATGTCGGTATTCACCTTTTTCGACACAAGTTTCTGTAATCCCAAGTAAACAATGCATCAAGGCATAGAATAAGTAATGTCAAGCACTGGCAATAAAATAGAGCCAGCCGTAAGTTTTAATTTTTTTAAATTTAAAACTTTATTAGGGTTCCGTACCCAAAGGGTGAAAAACGGAACCCTATTACTAAGCCTCAGCTGTCCGTCCGTCCGTCCGTCCGTCCGTCCGTCTGTCCGTCTGTCACAGGGCTGTATCTCAGTAACCGTAACAGGTAGACAGTTGAAATTTTCACAGAGTATGTATTTATTTTGCCGCTACAACAACAAATAGGTAAGATTAAAAAATAATTAAAATTAAAGGGGGCTCCCATACAAAAAACGTGTTTTTTTGTTTTTTTTTACGATGTTACGGAACCCTTCGTGTTCGAGTCCGACTCGCACTTGGCCGGTTTTTTTAGTGTGTTTTAATGTGACTGGACATACATGGCGAATACCACACCTACTGTCATTATATGATGCCCAATGCAACTTCATGGGAGCTAGGTGCCGTGCCAGGACCTTCCTATTATTGCAGTTACATTTAACTGGAGGGAAACACGGACTATTTTCATTGCCCCTTCGACTATCGTCCATTCAATGCCATGGCACCAACCCAGGCGGGATTAACCCTAACACCTAGGAAATAAGGAAGGGGACCTACAGTTGAATGTGGAATTCGAACTGCACGCGACGGCGACTGGCTAATGTGTACTGTCTATGGATGATGAATAGACAATAAACAATAGACGAATCTTTTAGTCGGCTCTTACGACATGCACGGGTAGAACCGCAGGAAGCTGCATCGTCTGCCTACCCTTCCGGAAAAACGCGGCATCGTGTGTGTATGTCTGGCACTTTGTTATCTGTGACTGTTTCATTCCAAAATTTGAAGTTTAGAAATAATTATTAATTTATTTTTGAGCACAAACAACTGTTTTATCACATGGAATCAACATAAATGACACATTAGCTATCGGGTCTCAAATACATTGCTTAAATATAAGTATGATAAATAAAGTAAATGAATGTTTCATTCCGCTGAACAATTAATTGGTATTTAATAATTTCATAAATTCCAGCGAGCTTTGTGGGCGGCGGTGTCGACTCTGGAAGCGGCGAAACAATTCGCACAGGTTTCGCTGAAAAAGGATTTCCCGAAATGATCCGAAACAACGAACAGGCATTCACGTCCTTTGATATTTCGAAACGCGAAACATCGTAAGTTTTAGTGGTAAAATTAAATACAACTTAAGTGTCGCTTTGAGCAACTTTTGTTTAATTTCGTGAAACCTATTCGGTTCGCTGTGTAGCCATGTTGAAAATATTGCAATATTAAATCGGAATAATTTTAGTGATCGAAGACTGTGGAATATGATATTTGTGTATGCATAATCGACAGTGAATCAAGGACACATTAATTAAAGAAAGAGCTGAGTAAAAAGAACTACGTTACGAATATACGCAAGGCTGGACCCGAACCAGCAAAACCAACCATTCGCGGGTATTGCGTCGCTATCAATGCATCCTACTAACACAGACATTTATTTATTGCATTAATGCACGCATACATTTACTGGAAAGATTGACCATTCAAACATATTATACGTGCATACATATCACATTCCCCGGAATAAGCGATGTGCCTGCTTAGTACGAAAAAGTATATTTACTTTGATCAAAGACTGTTTTGGTTTTTTTCAGATTTTCCCAAATAATTTTGGAATACCTCACTGTAATATATTAGTATATATTAGTATAGCGGGGAGCTAGGAGCTAAGCGGGAGACGTCCCTCTGCCTCCCTTTTCCTTGCAAGTCAATCGGGTCAAAACTTATTTTATGTAAGGTCATTGCGCGGTAGATCTATTTTACACTGTTTTTTTCTTTGTTACAAAGATTTTCTAATTTATCTACCCATTTTTGGAATCATGAACAAACAGAATATATGGCTTCATATCCTTGAAAGCTATACAGGGTGTCGCAACGGCCAGTACATTATTTTCACCAGCGTAATCCTAATAAAATAGAATTTGTTTTCTATAAAGTGTCTAGTTACTTAGATATACATTTAATGTAACTATGTTTATTTTTGTCTGGTGTAATGCATAAGAAAGGTCTTGGTATGGAACCTAGATCCCGCGTGGCGTATCAGGCTAATGTCATGACAATAGGTATGATATTAGCCATCCATGTCTAAGCACATGCAACGTTCTCACATTCTTACGGTGCATTAGATAATTTTTACACTAAATTATTAGATTACTTTGTATGTAAAGTCTAACTTTTTACTTATAGGATATTCAGCTGTTTCAATCCCAATAATTACGACCCTGTATATAGCTCCACTATGTACACCCACCATCACAGATCTTTATGTGGTTATTTGCACAAAATTAATTCGATTTATATCCTTATCTGATAGGTTCTAATCTAAACTAATATCCGATTGTTTTCGCCGGCATGCAGCATTCTGTGAAAATAAAGGAGCTTTATTTTCACAGAATGTGGTGAAAACCGTCATTACACCTAGAGCTGTAGTCTTAATGTTACCGCATGACATGTTTTTAAGAAACTGGAAATTTATAGCTAATCCCACACAAATACCGCCCTGATGATATCCCAATACACCACATTCCCGAAGAAATTAAGTGCCATGCGAGGACCTTCCTTTTATGGGCACGGCCATATTGCAATGAACGGAAAACACGGACATTATTAATATTGCCCCTTCGCCAGGGCCAGTCATATTTTATGTAGGGAGATGCTACCAACCTGGGCGAACATAACCCTACCCTCCTAGTTGCGGACATAACCCCACGAAAAGGAATATAGTGGGACCACGTGTATTCTTTTTTTAATGCTGGAACACATAAAGCATGAACTATCTTTCTCCGATATGTGCAGTAGATAGAGACAGGGCGTCGCCACCCAGTGGGGCAGAGGGGGGCAAGATGATATAGGTAAATGATGGGTGCATTATGAATAATAGGTAACATAAACACAATTTAAGAAAAGCTTCAATAATTTAATACATTACAATGAATTAAGGTGGCCCAACCCGGCGCGCCTAACTCATTTGCGGGCACGATACAAAACCGTGCTGTTGCGCTCTGGGACCTTCTCTGTTTCAAAGAATAAGACAGGCTCCGTGATGAGGAAGATGCAACATTTCCACAAAAAAGACAATGTGCATAGTGCATGATTTGGTAACATTTACGAAAATTTTACATTAAAAACGACTTATAGCTAAAAGTAAACCACGACCGCTGTAGTAAAAAATCGAACAAAAACCAAATAGATTATAAATCTTGATTAAATAAGCTATGTCTGATGACTAATCTTTTTAAGATGTTTTTACTTTATCATTGCGTTATCCACCTCCAAAGTTATTGTATAAAACGCGCGAAAAATGCGAACTTTCGGACCTTATAACTTAGAAACCAAACACAATTTTACAATGCCAACGGTCATAATAATAATAATAATAATATTCTTTATTGCTTCCATACACAATGGTACATGCAAGGGCGGACTTATTGCCTAAAGTCAATATCTTCCAATCAGTCATCAGACATCGAGTTCGATCAAATAAAGCTATTTTGAGCAAAATTTGGGATCTCTGACAAGAAATATGGGCGTGATCTTCTTTCCCCTTTTGTATGGGGAGATGAGCGGGATGGGCCACCTTAAGATTTCAAATCGTTTGACCAATATCGTAGTTTTAGGGGTGGAGTGGGCATATAAATGATAGAGAGCAGAACGTCTCCATCACAGCATACTGTTTTATCCTTCCTCTGGATCCATACACCGGTGCAGGTGACGGCTGCGTGGCCTTTAGTAGAAGTTCTTAGTGCGATTCGCTGAAACATCTATATAGCGACAGCCCTCGCAGAATCAAAATGGAGTGTGACATAGGTTGTGCCACCACAGAATACTCAATTTGGCCCATCCCGCTCATCTCCCCATACAAAAGGGAAAAGAAGATCACGGCCATATTTCTTGTCAGAGATGCAAAATTTTGCTCAAAATAGCTTTATTTGATCGAACTAGATGTCTGATGACCATTGGCATTGTAAAATTATGTTTGGTTTCCAAGTTATAACGTCAGAAAGTTCGAATTTTTCGCGCGTTTTATACAATAACTTTGGAGGTGGATTACGCAATGATAAAGTAATAACGTCTTAAAAATATTACTCATCAGACATAGCTTATTTAATCAAGATTTATAATCTATTTGGTTTTTGTTTGATTTTTGACTACAGCGGTCGTGGTTTACTTTTAGCTATAAGTCGTTTTGAAATTAAAATTTTCGTAAATCTTACCAAATCGCACACTATGCACATTGTCTTTTTTGTGGACAGGTTGCATCTTCCTCATCACGGAGCCTGTCTTATTCTTAGAAACAGAGAAGGTCCCAGAGCGCAACAGCACGGTTTTGTACCGAGCCCGCATATGAGTTGAGCCCGCCGGGTTGGGCCACCTTAATGGCAAAAGCTTCGTTTGATAATATGAACATGGAACTCAATACTTCATCTATCTGGTCAAGGTATCTGATGTATATTGAGCAACCCTGGGTGATCTTGTAGTCATTCTGGAGAGCCCAGCCACGCTCGGATGAATCGGGAGGCTAATCTAAAGGGCGCAGGTTCGAATCGTGCTTAGGAATATGTGTCAACCCTATTTTCACAATCCAATCATAGCCAACACATTGAACAGCTCGTAGCTTAGGACACGGGGCGCTTCGTTCGATATGTAACACGTTCGATCCCGCGTCGTACATGCACCACTTTCTCTCCGTTCGAAGAAAGGTCCTGGCATGGCACCTAATTCTTTGTATCGAGCTCAGGCATGCCATTGTATCATGGTATTAGATATTAATAAAAAAACTGTTATTTGCATGTGGCTGAAGCTCAATTTAAAGTAAAAGCAAACATTAATTATGACGTAATTTTTTAACCCGAACTCGTGACCTAAGTCGGCCGAGCGTGCCCGGACTACGGAGCTCATTACGTCTGACGGGGACTAGAGGGTTGGCGATAGATTTTCCGATATTTCCTCACGCGCGGAAAACTCCTATTCCGAGAAGAAATATGGGTCTCGCTCTGCCAAAGTTTCTGAGAAAAATCCTTTCGTAAATTGAGTAGAGGTGATTCTTTGTTAGAGTTTAGCGGAACCCTAATAAATTTGTATTCAAAATGAACGAAACGATAAAGAGGGAGAGAATTAAAAAAAAGGTGGGAGGGCGACCTTGGAGCTCTAGCAGAAACAGCTGTGACCTGAGTGGTCAGTCTGAGTTCTCACCTAAATTGGCGTTTACGGCAAATCGATCAACTGGCGTTTTCCATAAAAACGCCAAACTCCATACAAGTTTTTACTAGATATTATTTGGTTTTACTTCTTCAAGCTGTCAAATACAAACTCGGACTTCCGATTTGTATGAAAACGCGGAGTCGAAGTAAACGAAGCAACGTCGACGTATTTACGGCAACGTTGAGTAAGCTGTCAAATCAAACTCGGACTCGCAAATGTTAGTTCGCTTAACGCCCACTGCGCGCGCTCTTCAATTTCTCCATACATCTGAAAACGCCTGTCGATCGGTTTGCCGTAACGCCAATTTAGGTGACAACTGGGACTTCGGGTACAGAACGGCAAGACAGAAGTTTGGAGGAGGCCTTTCCCAAGAAGGGGAAAACAGACAATTTTGTCGATGTCAACTCAACCATAATGGAGAAAAAAAATCAAATCTCATTGTAGATGTCGCATGAGCGACCTCACCTTAAAAACGGCAAAAGTGTCATTCCTGTCAATATTGATTTACGAGTTTTTAGATAAAAGATGTACTCCATGATGCAGTTAGAATAAGAATTAAAGGAAAAGAAGAGCTCTTTTGTCTTAAGGTGGGCCATCCCGCTCAACTCCCCATACAAACGGGGAAAGAAGATCACGCCCATATTTCTTGTCAGAGAACCCAAGCTCAAAATAACTTTATTTGATCGAACTAGATGTCTGATGACCCTTGGCATTGTAAAATTGTTTTTGGTTTCTAAGTTTTAAGGTCCGAAAGTTCTCATTTTTCGCACGTTTTTGACAATAACTTTGGAGGACGATTACGCAATGATAAGGTAAGAACATCTTAAAAAGATTATTCATCAGACATAGCTTATTTGATCAACATTTATAATCTATTTAGTTTTTGTTAGATTTTTGACTACAGCGGTCGTGGTTTACTTTTAGCTATAAGTCGTTTTGTAATTAAAATTTTCGTAAACCTTATCAAATCATACACTATGCACATTGTCTTTTTTGTGGACATGTTGCATTTTCCTCATCACGGAGCCTGTCTTTTTTTTGAAACAAAGAAGGTCCCAGAGCTCAACAGCACGGTTTTGTACCGTGCCCGCGAATGAGTTCGTCCCGCCGGGTTGGGCCACCTTAAAAATTTTTTTTCAAAACGAATCTGTTTTATTTTCTATGGTATTTACAGCTTTGACCGATCTCTCAGGTGAGCTCGCTTGGACGCCACCTGTCGTGATAAATAAGCAGTTTTCTTCCTCATTATTTTATTTATCTATAATTGTCTGATATAAGAGCCCTTCATGTTGTGTACGGAAACCTAGCGTGATTAAATTCGAGAAATCTAAAGCTAAAAACCTAGAAAATGCTGGCAACGAACGCAAGAAAGGATTATTTAGAAACTGTTTAAAGATACCATCCATCAATGTTTTAAATCGAGTCTTCGCAATCAACGTCCCACGTTTTTTTCCATTCGTAGGCTCAACAGAACCGTCTGAGGAATTCTCTCAGTACTCAAACGGAGCGGCGCCACGGGCGCGTAATGAAACTCTCATCCAGTATTCATGGCGCGGCGGCACGGTCCGCCCCGGCTGGGCGCCCCGCTCCCCCCCCCCCCCCACCCGCGCCCAGACCAGCGCAGGCGCACACCTGCCAGGGATGACACAGGCAGCTTTAGCACAACTGAAGCAATTATAATTTATTGATTAAATATGTATAACATAATAATTGAATGAAAAAAATTAAAAAAACAATTAAAAATACTATGGAAAGCAATGTTCTACATTAAGGTGGCCCTTCCCGGCGGGACTAACTCATTCGCGGGCACGATAGAAAACTGGCTATCGCGCTCTGGGACCTTCACTGTTTCAAAAAAAATACAGGCTTCGTGATAAAGAGGATGCAACATGTCCACAAAGCAGACAATTCATTTTACGAAATTTTTATATTACGAAAATTTTAATTACAAATCGACTTACAGCTAAAAGTAAACCATGACCGTTGTAGTCAAACATCTAACAAAAACCAAATTGATTATAAATATTTATGAAACAAGCTAGGTCTGATGGCTAATCTTTTTAAGAAGTTTTTATTTTATCGTTGAGTAATCCACCTCCAAAGTTATTTGAACTTTCGGACCTCATAACTTAGAAACCAAACACAATTTTACAATGCCAACGGTCATCAGACATCTAGCTCGATCAAATAAAACTGTCTTGAGTATAATTTTGCATCTCTGACAAGAAATATACACATGATCTTCTTTCCACGTTTGTATGGGGAGTTGAGCGCGATGGCCCACCTTAAGGCTGTCGTGTAGTCACAGGAAATAAATGTGCATAACGCTGTTCCTCCGTCCCCTTTCTACCTTCGGTCAACGCGGAACAGGGAGAAAATGCACACATTCACAGTCGACATTCCAAAAATAAGAACCCACCGATCTTCTAGATCCTTCATCTATAGGGTCGGAAAACTATGGAATGAACTCCCTTCTGATGTATTTCCCACAAAGTACAACCTGGGGTCCTTCAAACAATTGTATGTTGTAACAATTGTCCCCTGTAAATTCGAAATCTCATGGGCGTCGTCGGGCACCTTAATATGTCCTGGCGTACGCCATATGCCGCGCTTAAAATAAAAATAAAACTTTTAAGAAATGCTTTCTTTGTCCATCGGCCAAGGCATAATTTAGCACGGCGAATTCCATTAAAATTACGAAATCGTCTTCCCGGCCCTAACGTTTCCCTAGCCATAAACGTTATCTGATTTTAATTTAAAAATATATATCACTCGATAAAGCTTTTGAATTCTGTATCTGTATTTTTCAGTAAACAAATTTCGAAAATGAACGTAAATATTCGCCAATATTTTCCAATCGAAAAGGTATATTAAGAAAATTAAAACATACAGACATAGATTTCTATATTCAATTTTAGAATCCAAAATTAAAAAAAAACCTAGAAAAACATGGAAACAGTTATCCATGTTTTTCATAGTATGGGGAATTGATTGCGTAACGACTCTGCTAAGCTGACATTACACATAAATTGTTTTGTACGTATAAGAACGTTTGGTACACCTCGACCGTATTATTAAATAAACCCTTTAAATTAGCCAAATATTGGTGATCATAAACTCGGGAATGATTAGTAGCCTCGGTAGCCCAGTGGCGGGACGCCTTACGATTCGATAAGCTGGGTGAAGCAACTCTGAGCGCGGTGGGTTATAAATGGGTGACCGTTTTCAACCGTTGATGCTGGCCGTGGTTCGGATTCTAGGATTCTATTTACTAAACTTACTTACGAGGTGGTAGGGCTAATTGCGCCCGGGTTGGTACCATCGCATTGAATGAACGATGGTCGAAGCGGCAATGACAATTGTCCGTGTTTCCTTCCAGGTCAATATAGCGAGCAATATAAGGAAGGTCCTGGCATGGCACCAAGCTTCCATGCGGCGTTTCAAGCTAATATAATGACAGTCGGTTTGGTGTTAGCTATTCGAGAAAAAAGGAAGAGCACTTGAAAATTCTTTGTGTGCGCCAGCCTTATGCCTCCCCTGTCATGCGAGGAGACAAGAAAGCTTCTGTATCAGCGACATGTGGCGGCCTCCTGATTGATAACGAACCACTTTGACGGCCCGAGGGCCTTTAGCTTTGATGAATACGTCTGTACTGAGGTTGTGTCTCGGATAAATGGCTTTTTCGTTTGTTCTACTAACGTTATTTCGATGTTTACCGCTCGCTGGGAGAACGCAGGTTCTGTGTCTTAAAGTCGGCCCGTAAGCATCAGAAAATTTCGCCTCCCATACAAACGTAGTTTACTAATAGTTTGAAAACCAATGTTTCAACTTACTTGATATTTGGTATCTAATATAAGGCTACAAATATCTGCGTCTGCATGTCTTTGTTTTATCGGTAAATGTATCCTGGGTCAAACCACAGAGAAAACAAAATTCGTATGAAGATTTTCTTTTTGCTTTCATATCATTCGGTTTGTATTTTTAGAAAAAACAAAAGCGTGACACAGATATTTGCTACCGGATATTAGATATTAAGGTGGCCCAACCCGGCGGGACTAACTCATTCGCGGGCACTGTACAAAACCGTGCTGTTGCGCTCTGGGACCTTCTCTGTTTCAAAAATAATACAGGCTCCGTGATGAGGAAGATGCAACATGTCCACAAAAAAGACAATGTGCATAGTGTATGATTTGGTAAGATTTACGAAAATTTTGATTTCAAAACGACTTATAGCTAAAAGTAAAGCACGACCGCTGTAGTAAAAAATCTAACAAAAACCAAATAGATTTATAAATCTTGATTAAATAAGCTATGTCTGATGATTAATCTTTTTGAGATTTTCTTACTTTATCATTGCGTAATAAACCACCAAAGTTATTGTATAAAACGCGCGAAAAATTCGAACTTTCGGACCTTATAACTTAGAAACCAAACAGAATTTTACAATGCCAATGGTCATCAGACATCAAGTTCGGTCAAATAAAGCTCTTTTGAGCAAAAGTTGGGATCTCTGATAAGAAATATGGGCGTGATCTTCTTTCCCCGTTTGTATGGGGAGTTGAGCGGGTTGGGCCACCTTAAATATCAATTTAATTGGAATAGCGGTTTCCAAATGATTAGTAAACTACGTTTGTATGGGGGACTTACGGGCCGTTCTTAAAAGCCAGCCCTTTAAAAACCACTGAACCAAAAGTCATTGAAATAATATATTTTTTTCGATATCATATATAAAATACCTTAACAGAAAATATTTAACCCAGTTAAGCTCCAAAGATTCATATTTAGAAATCGTGATGTCTAATGAACCGACCACTGAACAGTCTCATGGTTACTTCAACCAAAACCCAACAATGTTTTCAACCAAGACCTTTAATTGAATACAAACGTTAAATATCAGGATGAGTTATAAGTTGTAAGAGGAAAATGAGGTGATAAAGTTCCATACAAGAAATATTTTTCTGATATTTTACATGTGAATCAACTATGGGCTACGTTTTGTTTTGTTTGATGCATTAACTTATTTACGCGATATACGCCTATTTGTATACAAATACAAAATACCGTACATCATGAATACAAATTAAGTTATCAAAAGAAAACGCAGTGCAAAATATCAGATACATATTTCTTCATTTGACGGAGAAAACAAGGCACGTGCCGTTGCATTCAACTAGATCACCTCGTTGTCCTCTTAATGGTAACTTTAATAATAAAAGTTAAAGAAAAATTGAACTCAGGTCTCCTGAAATAGATAGGATTGGAAGTTTCCAATCTCCGTTACATAAACCAGGAATAGATTGCGAAAAATAAATGCAATTCCGAACGTGCATTGAAAATTCAATCGAAAGGAGAGAAATACGCGTCTGGAGAGACCAGGGGAGCCACTACGATACAAAGTGAGTTGCGAGCTAGCAACTCTCTTTATCATCGTCAAGATGATAAAATGTTCTCACTGTATATATATATATATATTTTATTTTATTACCCTTCTTATAGTATTGATTTTAGAATCAATGATAATAGGTATTATAAGATTTTTATTTTATCCTGGTTTGTGGATGTATTAGTGTATTGTATCCTATATATTAGTATATTTAATTATATGTATAAATATGTATATATTATGGTATATGTATTTTTATGAAGTTATTTTTTTTTTCTCTTCAAATTCTGGTGTGTCACCTACCTACAGATATTTCTATTGCCTTTCCTCATCACCCCAAGGGTTGTGACGCGATTTGCACTGGACTGTAAGGTTTTGGGTTTGGAAAGTATTGGGGAGGATGGACTCATCTGGTGCAGCTAAGGTGACGCTACAGCCCCCTTGGAATAAGGAAGGGTTCACTCACCAACCGGTCGCCTTGCTACTACCAAACCTTTATTCTGGGGACAATGGGCGATGCTCCTGCTGCGACAGTGTAGTCTTTCCTTTGTAGTAAGTGTTAAGAACTTGAAGTTTTTTTTTTTTTTACTTTAAATGCGCGAGAAATGGTCTTGTGTGTGATTCGAAAAGAGGGCAGAATTTGAATGAATATATTCGTTGAAATTTGACAGTTCTCTTGTCATTGCTGTCATCAGGCTGTCACATTTGGGTGGCTGCATTTTATTTGCAATATTTTGCTCACCCAAATTTAAGAGCATTATTTAACAGGTTGACTGGAAGAAATCACTCTTAGTGATAAGTCCGCCTTTGTGCAGTATTGTTGTTTTGCTGTATGTTTTCTGTGTAATTGTATTTTTGTTTATGCACAATAAAGAATTTATTCATTCATTCATTTTAATTAAAATCAGTCAATTCGGGATGAAGATTATTTGAATCAATCGTTGGAAGCGTTGATCAATCTGTTGTAAAGTACCAATGTTATTTTTATTGGTTTTGGTTTTTATTCATTCCCATCCCTTTGTCTGCAATAGATAGTCTCTTTTTATACATTTCAAAAGAATATTTTTAACAACAAATATCGAACTACAATTCGACATAGAGTTTTTTATATGAAAAACCGGGATGGGTGGCCGTGTCTAGGGAGCAAAAGTGCCAGCCAAAGGACAGCTAAATTCATCCATTTAAAAAAATACAAGTGGGCCCATGGCATTTCTTCCCGTGAATGTCGTTATTTCATTTCATTTTATTAGGTCTTTTTGGTATACAATCATACACTTAGACACGTCAAAAAAGGTACATAATAAAATCACGTTAAGAATAGTATAAAATCGATAGAATTCAAAATTGTCAAATAAATTATCAAAATAAACAATTCAGGATCTACATTAAATTCATAATAAAAACAATACAAGTTAACTGAATTCATTGGAGTAAAATATCAAAATATATCAAATTCCGGTCAAATACACAAATACAAATAACATTTAAAATTTCAGTAAAATTGTCAAAAAATATAACTCGAACATAGCTTAAATAATTAACTATAGTAACTATAACAATCGGCTGTAAAGTGGCTTTGTCATAGAGTTAAACTAAAAATATAATGAGAATAGTGAGTAAAATCTACTCTAAGAAGGCATCGTCAGTAATGACGGTTAGAGCCGCCAAGAGATTTATTGTTCATGGTTCGGATACTGTAGGTCTTTCATTCCGCCCGGGTTGGTAACATCGCATCATAATTCCTATTAATTTAGAATGGGATGTCGTTATCGTAGTCAAGAGTTTACTCTTTGCAAATGTATGTCATGTTTTTATTATGATGCTCTTTGTGAGCAGTAGTAATCAATCAATCACTGTAAGCTAGTTTGTAAGTATCAATGGAAAAAAAATACAATGACCAACCTGACGAAATTTTTTGTCGGCTCTTCTTCGCCAGAAGTAATCGGACCAACAGGGAAAAAAAGACTAATCCGAGTGTGTAATATACATCTAATGGAGGAAATAAAGAAACTGAAACTAAATTGAATGAAAGTTGATACATAGAAGCGGCTATGAATATTGTCCGTGTTTTCCATCCAGTTCAATGTAGCCATGTAATATAGGGGAGGTCCTAGCATGGCACCTAGAGCGCACTTGGTGTGTGAACACCATTCCGTATTATCATGATAATACGGAGTGGTGTTAGCCATCTATGGCAAGTGTCATGACAGGCCATGCACAGATTTTTTTTAAAATAATATTTTGATAAATTGAATGAAAGTTGGTACATAGAAGCGGCTATGAATATTGTCCGTGTTTTCCATCCAGTTCAATGTAGCCATGTAATACAGGGGAGGTCCTAGCATGGCACCTAGAGCGCACTTGGTGTGTGAACACCATTCCGTATTATCATGATAATACGGAGTGGTGTTAGCCATCCATGGCAAGTGTCATGACAGGCCATGCACAGATTTTTTTTTTAAATAATATTTTGAAAATGACAGTTCCGTGTTCCACGAAAATCTTTCAGGGGATTCTTTCAAGAGACAGAATTAAATTAAATTTTCACAGAGTGTATTTGTTTTGCCGCTATAACAACAAATAGGTAAAATAAAAAATATATAAAAATTAAATATAAAACGTGATTTTTTTGTGTTAAATCTTGTACGATGGTACGGAACCCTTTGTTACCTACACTCACCAAACCAGTATGGTCCGACGACGCAAGCACTCCTGACCTGATGAGTGACAGCTGCGTTTCTGTGGCGATACCCTGTGGTGCACACCCAGACGACATGGTAGGGGTTATTTCTACCAAGTCGTTTTTCTTTTTCAAGAACGCCAGGAGATACGCGTACAACGAGAAAAAATCTCGAGGTTATTTTCTCGTTGCACACATATCACGTATATGGCGAAGGGCATATTTTTACCGCGGACGCAAAGAGCTCCATCCCCCAAATTTATTCTATACGAAATTCAAAACAGCATGAATTAATACAAATTGAATTTATGTTGCCTCATCGCTACGCTAGTGAAAATATGAAGTTTAATCAAGATGGCGTCGTGAATATTTTAAATGCGAAGACATCCTAAGCTAATAGGTTTAATTGAAAAGGGATAAATGGTTTTGAATATTTAGTCAACGGTACTCTAAAATAATATAAAGATCTATTTGCAGTTCATGACGTAAGGATTTGAGCCTAGG
The DNA here is from genome assembly GCA_946894095.1 of Incurvaria masculella. Taxonomy (NCBI): domain Eukaryota; kingdom Metazoa; phylum Arthropoda; class Insecta; order Lepidoptera; family Incurvariidae; genus Incurvaria; species Incurvaria masculella. Next base: position 1,593,428 of record OX335641.1, read on the forward strand.
CGCAGAGTATTTTTAAATATCATTATTTAATGTGTAACGGCATACGGCCTGTTACAATACTAAGAAGGGTAGGCAGAAATCAACAAATATTAATTGGTGCTTCTAAGCCTGGTTCTAATCCATTCAGACGTTGGGTAAAGCACGGAGTGAACAGTTTTAATTATAAATATACATGTAAAATTACTAACGATTTATTGATTCATATATTATACCGTCGTGTAAATAAAAAAAAACCGCCACCTGTGAAATGCTGCCCCCGTCAGTGCGAGCCGTACCCTCCACCCCTCATGCATGTACATATGTATTGTTTGGCTATTTATATAAATTGTACATACCAGTTCTCCATAGATATTTTCAATTATTTTAATTTTAGTTGGTCAGTTTAGTTCGCTCCCGGGAACAGAGGGTACCCAGACTGGTTCTGGATGGTTGGCAGTTCGAGCGATTAAGCTGGCCGTAGTTCGGATTCCACGTGACGTATCATCGTATCGAATGAATGATGGTCAAGGCGGCAAGGAATATTGTTCGTCTGTTCCATCCATTACAATGTAGCCGTACAATATGAGGAAGATCCTGGCATGGTACGTACCATTCAGATGTTCACAAATGATGTATTGGGCTAATATCGTGACAGTGGGTGTGGTTTTATCCATCGATGTTCAGTTAATTAAAAAAAGTTAACACTTATTATTGGCTTAAACGTACCACATATTTCTGACATATATTAGTTCCCTACCTATTACTTACTTTATGCCTCAACTCAGAGGGCAAAGGCTTGTGTTATAGCCGCAGGCTGCCGACGACCAAGAACAATGATTAATTCCGAGCCGCCTCCTACAAATGTCCACATTAATTTGCACGTCCTTTCTGCGGCATCATGACAAAGGCCCTACATTGTCCTTGTGGAACATATATTACGCGTCGTCTTTATTACGATCCTCCTATGTCTAATATTTATCCTGAAAACTTTAATGAAATTGTTTGTTATTTTTTCAGTTACGGTTTTCAATAATTTCAGTCATCGGGATTTGTCATGTTTCTGAAAATTATGCAAATATACCATCCGTTTGTTATGCCAACATTTTTGGAGCAACGCCAGTCTCCGCCAAATGTCTCATCTAGAAATTTAAGAACGTTAAAAAGGAATGGACTAGAGACACGCCCGGCAATCGCGTCGCCGACTGTTTGCCTAAAGAGGCATACGCCATACGTCTCCTTGTGACTCCTTGTGATGTAAAATTGAGGTTTGGTGTAGATATTCAGGGGGAACGGCAGAACGTCTAATATGCAGATCGTATAATGTCATATTTTAACAAAATTTTAAAACCATGCACAACGTATAATCGGCAGATCGTATAATTGTATACGTAGTGCATGAAGAAGTTTAAAAAATAAAATTTCTTATATCTCCATGCATAACGTATAATAGTCACAACGTATAATATTATGATCTTTATTTAACAAAAAAAGAAAACCATGCATATCATATAATCCAAAAACTTTTCATACGATAAGCGCCCTTATGAATATACTTTTAAAGCGTATACTCGCACGCGACTTTTCGACCGTCTCAATTAGCGTTGTAGCAAATTGTTACTCTTCAACAAATATCGATTCGTAGCAATTTCAGCCTTAAATGTATAGTTATTAGGGCGCTTTATGCAGTGCTTCTTGGCATATTATACGTTCTGCATGGTTTTCTTTTTTTGTGAATTCATGTTAGGAATATTATACGTTGTGACTATTAGACGTTCTGCATGATGCAAAGAGTTGATTTTATTTTTAAACTCATGCACAACGTATAACATTATACGTTGTGAATATTATACGATATGCATGGTTTTCATTTTTTGGAAAAAAATACTATTATACGTTGTGAATATTATACGTAGTGAATACGACTCGATATTCATGCAAAAACGAAGTGAACTTTTAAAATGTGAATAATTATAAAACTGTGACAAGTGAATGTTTTATTCAATAATATTTGGTATTTATTTGTAAAACCCATCAAAACCTATCAACGACGATTTGAGTGATATGAATACCTCGCTCTCACTTATTTTATTAACGTATAAGGCATAAGGAGTTGGTTATTATTACAAAGTTATTACATAATTCATTAATTAAAGTTATTTTATTTTCTTGTTCAACACTCACATGTATGATTGAACCAAATGTTTTACGAATCTAAACACCGATTCAAAATTAAATTATTATATAATTATTCACAGTATTAAACAATATTGATTCGATCAAGTCCTTATCAATTAAAAATACAAACCATTAAAAACACTTTGCAAAAAAAAAAGTTATTTTTATTAGCCGTTTGATCAAACCGTCTTGTAAAAAGGCGCTGTTTTTGAAACATTTTATTAAAAAATATAAAACCAAGCCCTCGGAAAAATAAAGATCCTTACTGCGTAGGAAAAACGCCGGTCTCCACTAAACCAGACTTTCTCAGCTCCCAGCACTTGAGGATAATGAAGCGTTGTTTATGGTCGGCCTAAACAATTTGCTGATGCGTAAAATTAGGAAATTTTGCTAAACGAGATTGTCCTATGTTCCGAGTGAAGTTAGTTTTAATTTGAGATCTAGCAAAGAGATCAACATTCGATTTATTTCATTGTTATTCGAAACATCAGTTACGAACTTAAGCTAAGCAGATTATATCCCATTACAATAAGAAAACAATGGGGGAAAATAATGTTTTAACTTGATATAAGTTGCGACAGTCATAATACTAGCCCATAACACCATACATTCCTGAAGAAACATGGTTGTCATTCTTTACCATTTTCTTGCGAGATGCAAAACGATTTATCAACTACTTATGTAGTTGTATCTAAGAAAATTATATGTGAGAGGTGACACTGTTTGATTCAAGTTACTAACTTGATAACTCTCTTAGGTTGCTCATTCAAGAAGTACCAAACTAACTTAATTTTTTTTTCCCACGAACCTGGTCGAACCCCTTTTAACTTGCTGGTTGATAAAGCTGAATCGTTGAGTATACAACCCTTATTTATTTTCTGTTATCGCGTGTAAAATCCCGTAAGTATACGTTAAAATATTGGGCCCATCAACCTACATAAGTAATTTGGGTTATCTATCTATACTATTAATAAAGAGGAAAGGTTTGATTGTTTGTTTATATGAACCGAATAGGCTCTGAAACTACTGAACGGATTTGAAAAATTATTTCACCGTTGGAAAGCTACTGTCTATCCGAGGGACGTAGGCTATGTTTTATCTTAAAAAAATTAGGGATCCTTACCAAAACTCCAATAACGTAACCCAAGGTGCAAAAAAATTACCAAGAATGTTCCTTACATCGCGTGCGCTGCGAAAACTATTCACGATAGAACAAAATGATGTACTACAATTTTATAGAAAACATTATTATCTACAAAATTACAACTACAAAAACAGCATACATCTAACTATTATAGTTATGTTTCAGTTTCAGTTTCAGTTTCTTTATTTCCTCCATTAGATGTATATTACACACTCGGATTCGTCTTTTTTTTTTCCTGTCGGTTCGATTACTTCTGGCGAAGAAGAGCCGACAAGAAACTTCGTCAGGTTGGTCATTGTATTATTATTTTTTCCAGTGATACTTACAAACTAGTTTACAGTGATTGATTGATTACTACTGCTCACAAAGAACATTATTATAAGAACATTATATACATTGGTGAGGAGCAAACTCTTGACTACTATAATGACATCTTATTCTAAATTAATAGGAATTATGATCTAAATTATTCAGGTGTAAAAAGCCATCGTCATTTTTGATACAAGGTAATATCAAATTAAATATAAGTTAGTAAATAAACAAATTCATACTACAATGTAGTACCCATGTCAGAAAAAATAAAAATAATAGAAAATAATAATAATAATAAAAAAAAATTAATTGGTAGTACCGTGTTAGGTACCCGGTCAAGTATGTAGTCATGAGCTTTAATTTAAACAAGTTTTCTATCTAATAAGGCTTCCTGGATAGTGTAGTAGCTTTTTTTTAACCGACTTCAAAAAAGGAGGAGGTTATCAATTCGTCGGAATCTTTTTTTTTTTTTTTTTTTTTTTATGTATGTTCACCGATTACTCGAAGACCCGTGGACCGATTTGGAAAATTCTTTTTTTGTTCGAAAGGGTATACTTTCTAGTTGGTCCCATTTTTTTTTTATCAAAATCGGTTCAGTAGTTTGGTACTTAACTATAACAAACATCGAATTTCTTAACCCCGCGAACCCAGAAAAGTGATTTTTTAGTTACAGTAGCTTTCTTTTCGGGTGAGATTGCTCAGTATGAGAGGTTTTTTTTTACTTCAACTGTTGGGGGTATTCAAGGGGGGTAAAAGAGGGCAAATTGTACACATTTCTATCTCTAGAGCCGCTGAACCCAGAAATGTCAGAGTATGTTTTGTTTTAGATGGGAATTCTTAAGAAGAAAATATTTTTGGAAATTATACTATTAGGGGGGTAAAACAGGTCAAAATGAACACATTTAGGCGAAAACCACTCATGTTGAGATCTCTGAAACCAATTATCCTCGAAACTTAAAATTTTCAGTGACTTCTTGTTAATTCGAAAAGGCTCGCTCACAACGGATTTTACAAAATTCAACTGTTAAGGGGGGATAAACGAGGCCGATATGTACACATTTTCATACAACTTAAACTTACGCAAGAAACAGACTATCCGGAACGATGGTAGGATGAGAAATTCAGAAGCTCAGCGGTTCCGGTTCATCGTTGTTTTGTCTTTTTAGGGTTCCGTTCCCAAAGGGCACCAACTTCCGCTGTCCGTCCGTCCGTCCGTCTGTCACAGCACTCTATCTCACGTGATCTCATCGTATCAATTATCGTACGTATCAACCGTGAACTCATGAATCCAGATAGTTACCGGTCTACCTTTCGTCAGAAATGAGATTTCTCAATGGTTGTATTTCTGCTAATGCTCGTTCATTGTATTGTATTGAATTGTATATGTATGTATATCTTCTTTCCACTTTGTATGTGAAGTTGAGCAGGAGGGCTCGCCCACCTTGACTTAAAAGTTACGCCACCACTAAAAAGCAAAAAATAAAATATTTTTAAATAAAAAAAGGACCGCCTTCAAAAAAACCGGAACTAAAAAGCAAAAAATAATTGGTTACTTTTAATTAATGTACGAAAAGCTATTTTAATTCTAACTAATTATGTACAATTTCTTAATTTTTAATCATCTTTTGAAGTCGGTGCCTTGGGTAGACGTTCTTTAAGGGCTGCAAGTAGTTAGATTAATATTACCTATGGCTAAGAAAGAAATATAAGTAGGTAGCTACTTACATTTACCTACTTGAACAAAACACAATAACAAAAATTACATGAACAAACTGGTCGGAAAAACGTATGTAAGTAGGTATTTAGGCAAGTACTTTGTAATTTAAATATGCCTTATACTTAAACTAAATACCTAATACAATAAAAACAAAATATTTACAAGAAAACCTTACGAACAAACCAATATAAAAACAACGACCACTTATATGATAAATATTTAGGTAGGTGTAGCTTGTACTTTTTATTCTACCTAAATACCTACATAACACAAAACAAAAAAAAATACAAACATAAAAAAGAACAGAAAACAATAGGTAGCGACTTTGAGGTGTCTGCTCTCAACTTCGTGTCAAAACGAAACGAGAGAAAGTGTGCGGTTAGTACAGATCTCACCAATTTCGGCAGAAATCGTCTCGTTCAGACAACGATGTCGCAGGGCAGTACCAATCAACACAGAGCAGCGAATTAACGTCCTCCTTCACCAGTCCAGCCTTTATAAACCCGAAAGTACTAATAATAATCGCTGAAACCCAATTTCAGTACGCTGCGCTGTATCGATATCAGCTTGCACGTAAACCAACGCTAAGGGCATCTCCAGTTAGACAAAATGCTCTGTGGACCAATCATTACTGACTCAGGTTGTTTACGCTCTCGTAGACTTCGGGTGTGTTCGGCTGAAATAGTGTCTGTTCGGTCAGCAGCGTGCGAAGCGAACTCTACCCAAGGCACCGACTTCAAAAGATGATTAAAAATTAAGAAATTGTACATAATTAGTTAGAATTAAAATAGCTTTTCGTACATTAATTAAAAGTAACCAATTATTTTTTGCTTTTTAGTTCCGGTTTTTTTGAAGGCGGTCCTTTTTTTATTTAAAAATATTTTTTATTAATACTGATTTCAATTTGCTCTTAAAACATTTATCTCCTAATTTCCTGATCTCCTCTGGAATTTTGTTGTATAACCTAATACTATTGCATATAAAACTTTTTGAAAATTTTGATGACCTATGCTTAACATTTTGTAAATCAGTTTTATGTCTAGTATCGTAGTCATGTACATCAGCATTTAAGGTATTATGGTGCTTATATTTCCTAGCATGGCAGATATTTTGATACACATATGCGCTAGGTAGGGTCATAATTCCTATTTCGCTGAATACATTCCTACAAGAATCTATAGCTTTCATGCTAAGAATACAACGCAAGGCTCTTTTTTGCAAGACAAATATTCTATTTGCTTCTGCTGCATTTCCCCAAAACATTAGTCCATACAACATGAGACTATCGAAGTAAGCAAAGTAGACAGTTTTTGCAGCTTGCGTGCCACAGAGTTCCTTGATTTTTTTAATGGCATAACAGGCTGAGCTCAGTTTACCAGCAAGACTGTCTATGTGGGGTTTCCAGCAGAATCTATTGTCAATTATTAATCCCAGAAAAGTTAATTCATTAGCCATGTTTAACGATAATTCCTCTACAGTATTGGTTACGTCTTCATTATTTTTACGCCTATGTGCCCCAAGAACAAAATGCATTACATTCGTTTTATTAGTATTTAACAATAGATTATTGTGTTCAAACCATGATGTGAGCGACTTAATTACTGACAAGAAAACCTCCCGTAGTTCAATTATATTTTTGTTTTTCAAAACTACTGAGATGTCATCTGCAAACATAACTAGTTCTATGTCTTGCCCGATTGAACCGGAAATGTCATTCACATAAATCAGAAAGAATAATGGACCAAGGATAGAGCCTTGCGGTACTCCTATTGTAACAGGGTCAACATCCGATTTTATACCACTGACCTCACATATTTGTTTTCTGTTTTCTAGGTATGTTTCACATAAACGTAGCCCTTTTTCTCTTACTCCATAATACTCTAATTTTAATAACAATATATCATGTCTTACACAGTCAAATGCCTTTGATAAGTCACAGAAAATGCCATATGTGTGCTGAGAATCATCCAAAGATGTTAATAAAGTTTTTATCATAGCTGCAATGGCATCTCCTGTTGACTTACCTTTGCGAAATCCAAATTGTCTGAAATTTAGTAGATCGTGTTTAGTGAAGAAGTGAGTCAAACGTTTTTCCATAACTTTTTCAAAAACCTTGCTGAAAACTGGTAGTAAGGAGACCGGACGGTAATTCTCAACATTATTGTGACATCCTTTTTTATATAATGGTATGACCTTTGCTATTTTGAGGGAATCGGGAAATGTGCCATTTTCTAGACATTGATTTATAACTTGTTTTAGAGGATTTATGACACCTGTTAATGACTTTAGTAATTTGGGGGAAATATTCCAAAGATCTTGAGAACGTTTAGACTTAAGGTCTCTAATAATGTTTTTAACTTCTAAGTATGTGACAGGACCGAAAGTAACTGATGCAGTGCTACGTGCTGTATAATCCTGCAGGTGATTTAATGCTAACTGTGTGTTGGAGTCAATTTTATTTGTTGAGGTTTTAGCCACTGAAGTGAAGTATTTATTGAAGTAATTTGCAATCTTACAACCATCAGATACAATGTTTGCCCCAATTTTTAATTTGAGTTGAGTATTTTCAATAATAGGTGCTTTGCCGGTTTCTTCTTTGATTATACTCCAGGCCATTTTAATCTTGTTTTCGGAATTTAGTATTCTGTCCCTTAAAAACAATGTCACAATAAGTGTGTATTTATTTTAAAATAAAAATTTAAATACCGCCGCTAGAAAAGGCTCTTTATTTGTACCTAGATATTAATCATTATCAAAATCAATAAATTATTATTTAAGACTGTTTCAATACCTTTATATTACTTTTTGAATTATTCGATTCGGACATTTCATTCGAAAGATATCATGAGTTTAAAAATTAGAAAAAACACCGCTCGGCCAACTATGCGTTTTAGAGTTTGTAGGCGTCACTCAGAGGTACGGGAGTGGAGTCAGTCGGCTCCCTACGCAGCAGCTGTGTGCGGAATTTAAGAAATTGTCGCTTGATAATATTTTGTCGCTTGATGATAATTAGTTTAGTATAGGTAACTAAACGCATTCAAAAAGTTCTTTTCAGAACTAGACCCATTAATATATGTTGTATGTTTAGTTATCCTAATAAAAACCGGCCAAGTGCGAGTTGGACTCGCACACGAAGGGTTCCGTACCATCGTAAATTATTAAACACAAAAAAATCACATTTTTTGTATGGGGGCCATTTTATTTTTTATTATATTTTAATTTCACTTATTTGTTGTTATAGCGGCAAAATAAATACACACTCTGTGAAAATTTCAGCTGCCTACCTATTACATTCATGAGATACAGCCCTGTGACAGACGGACGGACGGATGGACAGCGGAGGCTTAGTAATAGGGTTCCGTTTTCACCCTTAGGGTACGGAACCCTAATAAGTGACTTAAATAGTTTCTATGATTTTCGATCAAATACTTTTTAGTTGTAGGTTATAGTAGTAGTTGTAGGTAGCTAATAACAGTTAAACATGTTTGAAAAATGTTACGGCTTTTCACGCGGCAGGAAGATACAATTTCCAAAGACATTCTCAAAAGCCGTAACATTTTTCAAACATGTCTAACGACCGCGGTAATCTCAAAAGTATATTTAGTGAAAAATAAAACAACTTCAAATAGTGTTTACTCCCTGGCTTTTACTCAATAAATTATTTATTTAATGGCTTTTGTTTGTGGATATGACCGTTTTACAATAATTAATAGCATGAAAAATACATAAAAGTAAAAAATACAAAAAAACTAAATAAAAATACAAAAAAATATATTCACAAAATTTGTTATTTTTATTTCAAATATTTCAATGTAGGTATATGCTCTTTTTTAGGAACTCTACGTAAGAAGGGTTTATTTGTGTATCATTGTGTCAAAATAATATTTTTTTAATTATATTATGCCCGTGCAAAGCCGGGACGGGCTGCTAGTCGGTTATAAATTGCAAGCGTGTGCGTCCATACGTAAATGTGTGGTGTGGTATATTTAATCCATGTCCCGCAATTGTGTAGGCCAGGCCAGTGGTGCCATTGGGTCGATCGAGAACTTATTTCTTTACTTTAACTAATTCAGGAAAATATCCATCGCTGAAGCAAGCAGTATTCTAATTAATCGCTGTATTTGCATTAACACATTTTTCTCAATTGAAAATAATCAAATATAGTACTTGCCTCTCAAATTAACACCTGACAGCATGTTTATGCATAACTTACCAAGAAAAAAATGTCACTATCCTCATTAATAAATTAATAATAGATTTTATGAGCATAATTTTAAGTAAAAACAAATCAAACATTGAACTTGCTTCATAAATTAACACTTCACGGAACGTTTGCGTGAAAATCTTTCCCAAAATATTTCCCAAATTTGAAAATTTTGCTTAATGCCGCCAGAATCACTTCTCGACATTCATTTCAAAATCCAAAAATGTTTCTACTTGTAAATTACAAGCTAGCCTTTGTTTGTCCACACATTTGGTAAAAACATCACGTATTGTCCAATTTACTCATATCGATGGACAAATATTAAAATGATCGTAAATAAATCTTATTATTGAAAAGTATGGGCACCGTCGGTATATGCCTATTTGTACAACCTTCAACCTCCATTTGTCAAGAGGGAATTCTTTTTATGTTCCGTTCGCCGAAGTGATGCCTAGGCCAGACGGCTATGTAGATTGAAAATATCTGTTCGGGATATTTCGCGAAATTGCTTCATTACTTTGGCCGTAAATGCTTATGCGCTGAAGCTAAACATTTACAAGGCGTACATATAGAGATGTTACGAGGGTAAAACAAACTACTAATTTCTCTGGATGTTGTCATATTTCGAACTGGTTTTTTTCGATTGACAATTGGTTTTAAAACGTAATGGCCACAGCGCAGGGAAATTGGTAAAACTAAGAATCATAGAGCACTGTGTTTGTAGAAGGCAATTTATTATTATGGGCGGATTGATTGTAAAATATTTTTCAGTTATGACTTATGCCTGAATTGAGAAGGCACAGCCCGTGCAAGGTTTAGTTGTTGGTTCAAGTCCACCTTTCAATATAATCTTTCTTTCAGTAACCTCATGCATATTCGTTGAAACGATGGCTGATTTCAACTTACGTTGAACGGGTCCAGCCTTGCAGTATATTCGTAAAGTAGTTATTTTTTCTAGGTTCTTTCTTTAAGGTCGGCCCGTAAGCACCTGAAAATTTCGCCTCCCATACAAACGTAGTTTACTAATCATTTGAAAACCAATGTTCCAACTTACTTGATATTTGGAATCTAATATTAGGCTACAAATATCTGTGTCTGCATGCCTTTGTTTTTTCGGTAAATGTATTCTGGGTCAAACCATAGAGAAAACAAAATTCGTATATAGATTTTCTTTTTGCTTTCATTTCATTCGGTTTGGATTTTTCAAAAAAACAAAAGCATGCAGACACAGATATTTGTTACCTGATATTAGATATTAAATATCAATTTAATTGGAATAGCGGTTTCCAAATTATTAGTAAACTACGTTTGTATGGGGAGCATAGCTTACGGGCCGTTCTTAAGTAAGGTGTCTCTTTTTCACGGTCGATTAAACATACATATCTTATTTATTTATTTATTTCCTTTCAATTGTACGAATATGTGTAATATTCAATATATTATATATAGTATAGCGTAACTGGGCGGTGTCTCCCGTGTCTCGGCTAGTCCTTTTTTTTCTTTTACATTATATCACATTTCTTATGGAAACTACTTGAAAATGCCGTTTTTATAATTGTTTTCATATGCTTTTTAATCATGTATCTGAATACACACAATATATATTGATCCTGCCGTTTAATACATTAGTAACCATCACGACACCATAAACAAATGTTGTATTAAAATTTATATTTAAAATACACGTCTATCAGCTATACTTAGAACGTATGAGGGATAGGTATTAATACATCTCAACGTGCAAAAACTTCCTTCATAATGTCCCGATGGAACTAACTTATTGGCGACACAAAACCGTACTATTGCGTTCTGGCACCGTCTGCAAAGCAGGTAATGCGCATAGTGTTCGATTTAGTTGTAATTTCACAATGCATGAATTACAAACATTGTTATTTCAAAACGACTTATAGCCAAAAGTAAATCATGAACGCTGCAGTTGAATCTTCATGGAAGGTGCTAGGCTTGATGATTATCATTTTTTGTTTTATCGTTTTAAGGTCCAAAGTTATTTCATACGAAGCTAAAAAAAAACACTTTTGGACCTTAATATAATAATAATATAAAATAAATACAATTTTACAATTCCAATGTCAAAAAGCATCTATCACAATTAAAAGAAGCTGTTTTAGTATAATTTTAGATCTCTCGACAAGAAATGTGAGCATGATCTTCTTTCTCTATCTCTTTCCATGTATGGGGAGATGAGCGGAAAGATGGTTGTTGATGTTCTAAATTCCATTCCGGATTCCACCTAACCTAAACGACGTTCAAACAATGATTCGTTTTTTTTTTTAATAATACGCAGTGTTTTTCTGGGTAGTATGGTATAACGGAATTCAAAGAAAATAATACGTTTGTAATGTCAATAAAAATCCATCCCTTACAATCAGTATTATCAAAATATCGAGTTTAATCTATAATCTCGATAGCAAGACTTCTCGGAAAACAGATAAAGATATTACGAGATCTGAAAGTTTCCCACTCAGACTAACTAGAGGGGCGAATTTTTCCAGAGAGAAAATGGAATTCTCCGAGTTTATAAAGAGCGCGATCATTATGAAAAAACTTGATGTCTTCCGAAGTATTCGATAAAGTATTTTCTTATTCAAGAAAAGCTTTTAAGTTAAAACGTATTTTTCTTGTTACATTTCCTTATGTTATTCATCCTGGACTTCCGTCCATGCGCAATTAGGAATTTGATTAAAAAAAATCCAATTGAGTTTTCACCAAGCATAACAAAGCTTTATTACTGATTCTTGCGTACAGATACATCGGATATACCTACCTGACATGTACAGTTATTGGGGCCAATTTTTTGGTTAATTTCAAATCACTTAACAAATTCTCTCTTTCCTTCAAAGTTAAATAATATATATTAATATATAATATATAATAAATATAATATATTCAATTCCAGGGGGGCCATTCAGGTAAGAGTGAGTTCGAGTTCGGGAGTGAGTTAACCTAAAAATAGCTGGGAAATATATTATTATTTCAATAACGGAACCGTTATTTATACTTCCAACGTATTTACGGGACAGACCATATGTTTACCTAGCTGTAATGATATTCTAGAAGTGTGGAAACATTAACTATTTAAAAAAGTGAGTGATATTTAGTGACGAATTCGAACTCACTTTTTCCCTGAATGGACCCCTTGTTCTAATTCCATGAATTGAGTACATTTGATTCAGTTTAGGATAAGCACCTGCGAAACAAGATAGCTTAGGAATCGGTAGAAAACTGCTCACTTTTGGTTCCATGGGATTCCATTGGACTTGAGAAACGTCAAAGGCCTTTTCATTGTTAAAACGTCGATTTTTCTGAGGTCTCTCGCTGTTAGCCTCGGTGGTCGAGTGGTACGACACCTCACCCATCGAAATTCGAGGCTACGTAACTATGGTCGCGGTCGGGTTTTCGACCGTTGAGGCTGGCCGTGGTTGGGAGACCACGTAAAACATCGCCTCTCCTATTTACTAGGCGATAAGGTTTATGCCGCCCGGGTTGGTACCATTGCATTCAATAAAATATGGTCGAAGCGGCAATGAAAATTATTCTGGTTCTTAACCGAGTTAAATGGTAATGAGGAAGGTTGCGTTTCTGGCGTAGTCCCCATAATTGTGTTAGGCTCATCAACATAAGTATTGTGTTAGCCACTCATGTCCAGTTTCGTAAAAAATATTAATGAGTGCGAAATAAGCACATGATTATTAATGTTCTTAAGCGGGGCTTACGCGAACAATTTTGAAGAAAGATAACGCGTAAGTTGTTCGCGTAAGCCCCGCTTAAGAACATTAATAATGTGTGAAAAACGCGAAAGCTTAAGATTTATGATAAGCACATGATAATGTCATAACCATTGTTATCAAGAATAATGGCTTTTATTTCCAGTCCTTCAAGAGGCTCACTATTATTTTTATTTACCCTTGTAAGTTCTTACATATTTGTGTCCCTTTTTGTTCATTTTCTCCATGAACACGTGGGAAGAAGTGTTTGTCGGAGGTCGTAAATAATTCAGTCGACGAAAAATGTAAGGGGGCCAGGCAATTTGTTCTATACCCAAGATGGATACGGTAAGGTTCTGAAAAATAGCCGCGTTTGGGTGAACATCATTAATCTCTTCGGGAGCCTGTATTATTTTATTATTTTGCTCTAAACACATTTTTACCTGCTTATAATACATACTCTTGGTAGGTTTTATTATGGCAAATGTGCCGGTTTTCAATTATTCTGATTTTATTAATGAGCATTGCAGCAAGCAAGTTAATATAATATTAATCGAAAAACTTTACGTTATACATGGTGTTAACGGAGGGTGTGGCCCAAAAGCTAACCACGTATTCCTTGGCATATTCGGTGCAAAAAAGATGGATGACATTTGCTGTACGACTAAAACCCTCCCCATATCTTTTTGTAAATACCTACCCACAAAATGTATGGGGATATGGGGATATCATTATACTTTCATTTAGAAAATCATTAAATAATTGTATAGTCTTGAATAATACTATGAAAAAAGTTCACGATAGATTGACGCCATACATTTATTTTGGTTAATGAAATTATTCAATTCTTAGCCGATTGTCCGCTTATACAACAATTTATTTATATACCGAAGGTACCGTCGCGTTGACACCGAATCATTGCGTCTCGGAAGCAGAAGTTACACGAGGGCGCAATCCTAACTAACCCTAACCTAGTCGTAACGAGCTCAGAGACTCGGAAAGCAATAGGTCCGGTTCTGAAACACAAGCTAGATCTGAGTGGTCAGTCCAAGTTCTCACCTAAATTGGCGTTTACGGAACTTCGAAGGTACGTAAAAACGTCCAATCTCCACACAATTGTACTTGATATTCTGTGGTTTTACTTCTTCAAGCTGTCAAAGTCGAACTGGGAAGTCTAGGTAAACCGCAACGTCAACGTACATTTTTCAGTTGAAATCAAATCCAACCAGCAAAAAAAAAATATACACATTTCATTTTGTATCTCATGATATTCTTTCGATACTCTACTAGCCAGTACGAATCTAATTGGTCAGTGGTTATCGGATGCGACAGATACAGCCTCCAATTAGTATCGGAAACGCGGTGGAGCTCGGTCAGGGCGGATGGCGGCAGGGCGGGAGATATCGAATGTCTGACACTGATGGTACAAGGTCACTCGCTACTGTCTGCTCGTATTGTCAAAGCCTAAAGTCAAATATAAAGTAATCTTTCTTACACCGATTAATGATTTATTTGATAACATTATAAAATAAAAATTTTAGCAACATGAAAAGCAAAAAAAAACACACACGTATGGCAGTGTTCCCATCTATATTTATTGGAATAAGTATATCGTGACGTGATTGTGACCTATGAAAGAGGAAATTAAGCTCAGCTTTGGCGTTTGGCAATTGTTTTGTCTTGTCGATTGGCAAATTGAGCCTGGAGGCGCTGTCGGTTGTTTTCTGTTTGTAAAGTATTTGATTTTGGAATGCTTTGGATGACATTGAAAAGACGACCCAATTTAATTGGAATAAGAACCTACTCGCATGCGCGTTTTTGCTCAACAGTATGAACTATTTTACTTGCTTGTGCGTGTGTGTGTTTGGGTGTCAGTTTAGATAACCATAATTTATATTTTATGTTTCCAGCAGTAAGTTCTCTAGATTGTTATCAGCAACAATTGTTGTTTTTACGTTCGTCGGAGAGACAACACCGCTTAAACGATAAATATCTTTTCTTACCAAATAAGTACATCGATTTTATCAACGAATATAAAATGTACGTAGATATAATACGTACACCTTCGTACAATGGTTTTTAATTTTCGTAATTTTAATGACTAGTATTTAAACTTTGAGACTAAATGGTTAGACGTTGTTAAATGGTTATTACGGTTAGATCAGGTTGGACTAAAAGACCAATTATTCTCTTGAAAAACCACGGTTGGGAAAAAAAATGTAATTTAGTTAGTTAAATCACGGATTTTTAATATTATTCACCTACAAGCTTAGATGATAAAGCAATACTTTTTTCTTTTAAGCGTAGTCAAAAGCGTAAAGGTTTGATTGTAGACTTTTGTTTGCCGTATTGGTTCAAAACCTGTTTAGGTTTTATTAGGAAATAAAATCAGCTACCATCCGCAACGAGATAAGGCAATGTTTTACATAACATTGCCGTTCCGGTGTTATATTATACAGCGGGCCGCAGTTTGCGAGTTCAGATGCGTGATTTATGCCATCAAATATGCGGAGGCAAGCCTTCATTTTCATATAATGCTGCAAACTTACTATCTTGTGCGCACGCTCCCTAAATATTTATCTATAGTGGTTTCCCGACATTGTTTGGCAGAAAACGCACGAATGTAGAATACGTGCTGTAGATATGCGTTCCTTGAGGACAGCTTACGAAGTGTGTATACTGGACAATCTTCACAATAGCTGGATGAGAGACCATTGTCAACTGACGGCAGACATGTGAGGAGAATTAAGAAGGGTACGTTAATTATTAATCCTTATTCCGTCACATTCTTCCACTGCTTATTCGGGTTCTTTTACAGTTCACTCAGCACGATTGTGGAATCAATTGCCTCTTACTATTAGGGAAAGTGCTTCTTTATTTATTTTTAAGATAAAATTTAAATCTTGGTACTTGATTGCTTAATATAGCAATTAAATTAATCAATTATTTTCTGTTTGTATAGTCTAAAGTTGTCTAATGTTTTCTAAGTGTGATTATGGTGCTTAGTTTTAAGTAATTTGATATTTCTTGCTACCTCTTAATATATTTTCTAAAATTAAGGTTACCTGTTAGAGATTGCCTTTGGCAATAAGCTCGCCTTTGCATACTATGTAATAGTTGTAGGCAATAAAGAATATTTTCATTTCATTTCATTTATATTATTTATATGGTTATAATATGTATTATTCATTATAATATGGTTATGATATTAGCCCAATACACCACATTCCCGAAGGAATTAGGTGCCATGCCAGGACGTTTCCTTCATCGGCACGGCTGCAATTAACTGGATAGAAAACACGGAAAATGTTTCATTGCCGCTTCAGCCATATTTTCATTAAATGCGAGGGGCACCTCATGCAAACATATCACGGAGCTATCCGGGATAACCCGATTCGGGACCACGTTTCCCGCCAAAAATGTCCATAATACTTCGAAGGTCACGGACTCGAATTCGAAGCGACCGCCGCGTGAAATATTCTTCGATAACTGTGAGTTCGTAGCGCGAATGCGCTCGCGATGACATGGTATGGTATGATGGTCCCGGGAATAGTTTTGGGAAATCGGTGGCAAGTTGAATGGGACTCCGTGAAATTATCAATTGATACCCAACACGTGCAATATAAGGAAGGTCTTGGAATGGCACGAGTTCCCATGTGGTGTGTTAGGCTAATATCTGACGGTTGGTTTGGTATAGATATCCATACTAATATAACGCCATAAACAAAGATACGTAGCACCCGTAATGGAAGAGCATGTATGAAAATATGTATGGTTGCAGAGGAAGCAAAATAAGTACGTTGTGATCGTACCATAGTGCGGTCTACATATCATTTCTGTCAACCACAGTCAACTAACGTACTTGAAAGCTTTTGTAAAAAAAGAAATAAAATTTGCTTTTTTTTATGTGACTGGACATGGATGGCTAATACCACACCTTCTGTCATGGTATTAGCCCAACACACCACATGGGAATATAGGTGCCATGCCAGGACGCCATGTATATTGCACGGCTACATTGAACTGGATGGAAAACACGGACAATTTCCATTCGACCATCGTTCATCCAATGCGATGGTACCGACCCGGCCGGGATTAACCCTACCACCTAGTAAGTAAGGAAGGGTACTTACAGTTTAACGTGGAATCCGAACCACGGCCAGCCTCTCTCAACGGTCGAATGGTCACCCATCCAAGACCAGACCGGACCCAGCGTTGCTTAACTTCGGAGAGCGATCGCCGAAGTGTCGCGCCACTGGGCCACTGAGGCTTCTAATGTCAGATGAATAAAGGCTCTCTTCCAATATTAATAAAACAAGAGATAGCATCCTGAGGGGAAGCACTCCATCTCATCTCTAGGGGATCAAAAGTTATCGACACTAATCTAGTCGGATGTTGTAACGTCATTTCTGAGTGCTTTTCCATTTTCTAAGTAAACACGCACTTTCATTCCACTTTCACGAAACATTTTGAACGTTCAAATTTCTCAAAAGATAATGAAGGCCGCGTTCATTAATCATTACATTCCGTTTTGCATTATCTTACACTGTTGTTACACAATGTAGAGCGTCTAGACTTTTTTAGTTTCGAGGCTTTTCCAAGGTTTACCATAATGTATACGCAAGCTCGCATTAATAGATATCACTTAAGGTGGCCCAACCCGGCGGGCCTAACTCATTCGCGGGCACGGTACAAAACCGTGCTGTTGCGCTCTGGGACCTTCTCTGTTTCAAAGAATAAGACAGGCTCCGTGATAAGGAAGATGCAACATGTCCACAAAAAAGACAATGTGCATAGTGTATGATTTGGTAAGATTTACGAAAATTTTAATTTCAAAACGACTTATAGCTAAAAGTAAACCACGACCGCTGTAGTAAAAAATCGAACAAAAACCAAATAGATTATAAATCTTGATTAAATAAGCTATGTCTGATGACTAATCTTTTTAAGATATTCTTACTTTATCATTGCGTAATCCACCTCCAAAGTTATTGTATAAAACGCGCGAAAAATGCGAACTTTCGGACCTTATAACTTAGAAACCAAACAAAAATTTTGGATCTCTGACAAGAAATATGGGCGTGATCTTCTTTTCCCTTTTGTATGGGGAGATGAGCGGGATGGGCCACCTTAAGTCCGGAAGTTTCGAAACTGAATTTATTAAAAATCTCGTTGTTAATATTTACAAGTCCATGTAACATTTGTTGGTTGTATTAGATTCACTTTTCCATTAACTGTAGGTCATCTTTCCTAACAGGTAGGAGGGTTACACCTTTATGGGTTAGTACATAGGGCATTGGATAAAAGATGGGCCAAGCGGCAATCAAACTTTGTCCGTATCCGTTCAATCAAAGTGTGTCTACCAAATGTATTCGTAAAAGCGTATTAGCCATCTATGTTCAGTTTCATGAAAAAAACTCATTTTTACGATGATCTTTTAAAGCATTCAGAATGAATCATCTACGAGTGATACTCAACCGGCAACAACAAATGCACTTTTATCAAAATCCTGACGAGAAATAAAGTGATGCAGCGAACAGGTTTCGAAGCAAACGCTTTACCACTGTACCACGAACGCTGTCGGTGTAATGAATAATGAAAACACTCGAATGACACTTTTAATTAAATAAAAATGTGCGAGGCGGCATGAACGAAAAAGCGGTCAAGTGCGAATCGGATTCGCACACAAAGGGTTCCGTACCATTACAAAATTTTATTTTATTGTATGGTGGCCTTTTTTAATTTTTATTTGTTTTTTATTTTTACTTTTGGTCGTTGTTACGGCAAAAGACATATGTAACATATACTCTTAAAAAATTGAACTGTCTAACTATTACGATTCATGAGATAAGGCCCTGTGACAGACGGACGGACGGACGGACAGCGGAGGCTTATTAATAGGGTTCCGTTTGGCACCCTTTGGGTACGGAACCCTAGTAATCTATAATAAAACCGGCCATGTGCGAGTCGGACTCGCACACGAAGGGTTCCGTACCATCGTACAAGATTTAACACAAAAAAGCAACGTTTTCTGTATGGGGCCCCCCTTTAATTTTTTATTCGTTATGTATTTTACCTATTTCTTGTTACAGCGGCAAAATAAATACACACTCTGTGAAAACATCAGCTACCTACCTATATTATAGTTGATGATATACAGTCCTGTGATAGACGGACGGACGGACGGACAGCGGAGGCTTAGTAATAGGGTTTAGTTTTCACCCTTTGGGTACGGAACCCTAAAAACTAAGTATAAATATGAACGTCACCCGCAGGAGTGTCCCGAGCTTCAGACACTCGCCGCGGCTACATGGAAGTGCTCTCAGTCCGCAGCCAAATGGCGCTTTTCATTAGCATTCTTTTATTTCAGACTTACAACATTTTCAGTAATCAAATGGGCTGGGAATGAGCCAGACATTTTCAGGTGATACCACGAATAATATTCGGCTTTGAGTAACGTGACGCCTTCACACATAGGTGTACACTGAAACATTTTTTCGATCGAGATGTCAAGCAACACCAAGTTTGGATGGCTGACCGTTTGACCCACGGAGGATAGAGGGAGAGAGGAGATGTTTTTAACTCATATTACTATGGATCGCAGCGTGACAACGTGCGGGGAAGCGGGGTGAAAATTGCTTCATGGTGGGGTCATGCACCGCCCATTTTTGCGAAATCCATCAACCGGAAGAATCGATATTCTGGTAGCAGCTATTCCGAGAGCTATTCTTAGTGGTTACAAGACTACAACTAGATGGCGCCTTTTTAATTTTACTGAGTGTTTTTTCTATAAAAAACCTTAGAAATTAAAAATCTATGCCTTCGCGCGGATTCAAATAATTGTAATTTAAAAATGTCATTTAAATTTGCGTCATGAAATCAACATTTCTTACCGTAGAACGAAAATGATTGCGCGCCATCTATCGGCACATAGCAAGAGCGATACATCGATACAATGCTCGAATATTGACTCAAATTATAAAATATGTGGTGTTTTACTTACAAATAAAACGTAATTCCACCTACAAACTTTAGATTATTTTGTCCTGTGTAATGTTTGCAACATTTTACACAAAATCTCATCGTGTAATCGACTGTTCGCCGAAAATTGCGCCGCAGACCATAATATTGTCCCACAACCTAACACCGCCAGCGCCATGTCGCGAATGTCGCTAAGCCACGGCTTCTTTATCACGTGGGCTGTGACGTAGCGACCAACTTGGTGGACACAGACCCAGTTTGCTTAGACCATCTCCTCTCTACCTCTATCCTCCGTGGTTTGACCGTATAAAGTGGGCTGTGTTTCTTCTTTGCGTGCTAGGTGGTATGGTTAATTTCTCGAATTGAACGAGATATTGGCGAAGTGGAAATCAAAATTGTCCGTGTTTTCCTTCCAGTTCAATGTAGCTGTGCAATATATACTAGTGGCTCTCTGAGCTGTAGACCTCGCGAGTATGTCTTTGCTTTTTACATAAATGCAAAATTACAGTAAAGTTGCGAAAATTGCACAATAAAATAAATTAAAATAATAAGATTTAGTTTTTTGTAAGTAGGTAACCGAAAGCCCCTGTGCAACTGTTTAGGTTTTACGAAGTCGGTACACTGAACAAAAATATGTGCAACTGTTTTAGCTCAGTCAATAATTCAGTAATTTATGATAAAACATTTCTCATTACTATTTATGTATTAAGTATATATTAATAACCCAATACGGTTGATATTAAACAATTATATTAACCGATTTAACAGTACCGTTTGCTAAAAATAACACGTGTGACAGATCAGATGACTTTGAAACGGTTATCTTAACTGAAAATTACGGGTGACTACAAATTAGGCGTGCAACTTTTCAGTTTCAAGAGGTATAGAAATATTAAGATTGGACAGTACCTTTTCACTGAATATAATACTTAAGTAAAAATGAACAAAATACTAAAGCTAGAAACAGTTTTCACACAGTATGAGAAAAAACTATTGCACACATTTAAACAAACAATTTAAAGACACAGTAACATTTAATGTTTAAGGCTAACTGTTTTCACTCAGTAAGAGTAACGGATTTACTTAGTTGGCTCTATTTTAACGTTGCGAATACGTTCTTTGTATGGAGCCCCCATTTAGTTTTTATGATTTGTTTTTTATAATTTAAAATAGTTTTTTATAATTAGCCTTCCAGCGATGGCTAAAAAATAGGGTTCCGTTTGGCACCCTTTGGGTATGGAACCCTAATAATTAATGACGTGTTCGGAGGTAGCTCGGACCAGCCACCGCTAACAAACGCACGGTGCGATTTTTCGTTCCAAATTTTCCAAATAAACTGCCTAGTGTTTGGTCAACTAGTGTTGGTGTGTTATTATCCACTGTATAACGATGATTTAATATTAATATGCATGAAATATTTTATTTATTTTAATTGCAAGCAATAAAATTCAATTCAGATGAAGTAGTCAAAACAAATTTAAAAAAATACATTTATTATCGCTCACAGAATTTTTAAGCAAAGGAATAAATGAAAATTTCGAAAGTGCATCGATAACAATGACATACTTCGATTCATAAAAAAATATTTTTTATTTTTTTCGATTTAAAAAAAAAGTAATTAAACGAAAAAAAAAATGAAACGGCAATTGCATAATCTTATAATCATTTCGTCCTCATCACCAAATTCGGCGTGTCAACATAGAGCGTTTCGAAAGATATCCACCGAAAGTGTTGGTTCTGCCCCAGAAAAGTTCTAAACAACTTCTATTAATTAACTCAGCGAGAACTTCGAGTTGGAAACTTAACCGCTAATTTTAAGTTAGTAAACAGCAGGAAAATGAGAATCTTGTACGGAATGCAAAGTCTGCTTTTAACTAGATGCTTAATTAATTCGCCTGTGGTGGCGCGGGCAGGTCGCTTGGTTATTGTAAAGGTTTTGTAAAAGGGAGACCTATATAGGTTCGCAAAAAGAAATGGTATGTGGTCCCATGCAATGCACAATCGTCTAGGGGTTAGGGTAAAAGAAGGTGGGGCGACTCACCACGATGGAGACTTCCTGACGTGCGCGGGTGGCCACCACGCTACTCCCTCTCCCACAGGATGCGGTTCAGGAACGCTGCGTCCTCGACGATGAAGAGCACAGAAAGTCCTTTGGATTGTTCGTAGGTTTCGAGTACACGAGGTACTGGCGAGGTACTCCTGGGTACCTAAGGACCCGGCAGCGGCGGGTCCGTGCATCGCGGTATCAAAAATTGCACTGAAAGCTGGGCCATTCAAGCCTTTTCAGCAGACGCGATCAATCTTCGCTCCATCAGGTGTAAGAGAGAGAGGGACATGTGTATGCGGGGAACAAGGATAGGACTAGGGTCATGCACATTAAGGTCTTTGCTTGCGGCGACGCTAGGTTCGGGTCTCCTCTTTCCCTAAAATATGGTTGACAGAGGCGATGGCTGAGCTGAGTGATTCTCGTGAACGGGTGCTGTTTGTGGGGACTGGCTTGCTCCAATTGGCAGCATGTTAGATGGCGGGCATAGTGTTTACAAATAAACTGATATTTGTCATGAACTGTTGATATTAATGGTTTATACTTTATACTTTTGTAAACTTAGACTAAGTGGACGTTGAAAAAACCAGCGGAGTTTCTTGTCAGTTTTTCTTCGCTGGGATTGCCGAACTGGCTAATGATAAAATGATAAAATATGACACATCCGAGTGCAGTGTACTTTCTATGGATGATAAATAAACAATAAACAATTACATAGAACAAAACAGCCATAGATTACGCAAAGACGTTATGGCTTAACCAGCCTAAAAGTACAAATATTTCAG
Source organism: Incurvaria masculella (assembly GCA_946894095.1). NCBI lineage: Eukaryota > Metazoa > Arthropoda > Insecta > Lepidoptera > Incurvariidae > Incurvaria > Incurvaria masculella. Next base: position 1,616,494 of record OX335641.1, read on the forward strand.
AGCATAATGGATGTTTTATATTTTTTTATATTGTTATTTAAAGATATGTAATGGTTTTGGACATTCATCCAACAACACCTTGTTTTTATGAGTTGGGTCATTACAAAGAAAGTCTTGAAAATATATATTAGGTTTTTTTTCTTAAATTAGAAACAAAAATCTCTTTCCATTAGTTTTGGTCGCAAGACTTGGAACGAAGAGGCTGGTTTATCGGATATATATTTTATTAAATTTTGGAGGCAATGAAATGGAAAATAATCACTAAAATACGCCATAAAACGCGATCAAATACCCTCACATTCCATGTATGTTACAATAATGTATGTACGAGGAATTAATTAAACAGATATTTCTAAAATTTACTCATTATAAAAAAAATATATAAATAAATAAATAATATAAGTGCAAGTCGGACTCGCACACGAAGTGTTCCGTACCGTCAACACCAATAAAACACGTTTTTAAAACCCCCTTGAATTTTTATTATTTTTAATTTTACCTATTTGTTGTTATAGCGGCAGAATAAATACACAATCTGTGCACATTTTTACCGATTACGGTTCATGAGATACAGCCCTATGACAGACGGACGGACGGACGGACGGAGGGACGGACAGCGGAGGCTTAGTAATAGAGTTCCGTTTTTACCCCTTGGGTACGGAACCCTAAAAAACATCCCCAGAGATGACCTTTCTGTATATTACAAATAAGCTTATGATATTATTAAATAATGTATAATCAATATTTTGAGAGAATACAAGATACTTTGAGAGACCTAACCCTGTTAAGTTTAATAATACTGTCTACACATGTGTCTGATCCATTGATATAACTTTTTGGAGATCTGTTGATCTTAAACCCGGGTATATATAATGTCAGCAACTCCTTAACATCTCCTCAGACGATACGCTTCAATAAACATTTATCCATCCAATCCGTTAGCTCTCGACAGTATTATGTGGTACAATATGAGCCTTATATGCATCTCAATACGTACCACCAAGTAGACACCGCGCATCAGCGAACGGCGCATAGTTAGCTCATACCCTATCGACCGTAATTAACTCATGCATACTGATTAGCTGTTCACCGAGGGCTGGGGTTGGAAATAAAAGCGAGCTTGCGGTATGTGTGAATGTATTATGTAGGCGACTGTACGCGAGGAAATGATGTTGAAACGAGCGATGGATCACTTTAGCTCCGGAGAGTAATGCATTCTCATTCCTACTCCACACGTCGGGAATAGCCCCCGGAATGAAGGTTCAATGGCACCTGGGTTATGATTTCACACCGGAATAGTTATAATTTCAATTCTGGAATCACTATAATTTCCGGTGGATTTATGTTTCAAGTTAAACGATAGATTACCGTTCTACCTGAAACTAGGCCTGCATAGATAGGCACACACATTTTTCTGAAGAACCCGTAAGATGAAAAGACCGCATTTACCAAGGTAAGAGTGCCGTCAGTGTTCGGTACACATCGTATTTTGACAGCGTAGCTGTAACTGCTCTATAGTAATCAGCACTCAAAAAAGTGCTACAATGAAATTAGCCGGTCACCCATACGCCTGCTAAATTAATTTGGTTACCCATTGGTAGACGCAGGTATGTTTGCTGGTTCGGGTCCAGCCTTGCACTATGTTCATAAAGGAATTCTTTTTACAGCTTTCTTCCTTTAATTAACGTGTCCTTGCTTCACTGTTTATTCTACAAACTCTTGGAAAAAGCGACGTATTTGTTTAGTACGTAAAATTATATTTTACTTAATACCTTGTAAATCCAATAATGCTTTCTTACGTAATCTTCCTTCTGAAATTCTCCGACAAAGCCTTGCATTTTCCTCACGGCGGCGGCCGTAGAGATAATTTAGTGGGTTTATTAATGGAAATAATTAATTTTGGAACCCTCTGAAAATGTGGTCGCTTGTTATTTTAACGGTTGGAGTTCAAGTTAATTAAACTTGGGAACCGTAAATGTCTTGGACATATGGAGAGTGCTTTGGCAAGTTCAATTTAAAATATTGTAATCAGACGGACGAATGCACGTATTGTACATAGCTAAAGCTATTGCTTATTATGTATGTGCTACACGCGAGTGCTGTAGGTTTCAGAGCCCGAAGTCCCAACTGTCAACTAAATTGGCGTTTACGGCAAACCGATCGACTGGCGTTTTCAAATATATGGAGAAATTGAGGAGCGCGTACGAACTAACATTTGCGAGTCCGAGTTTGATGAGTTGAAGCGTAAATACTTGTATGGAGTTGAGTTAGCTATAGCTATTGCTTATTATGTATTTGCTACACGCGAGTGCTGTAGGTTTCAGAGCCCGAAGTTCCAGTTGTCACCTAAATTGGCGTTTACGGCAAACCGATCGACTGGCGTTTTCAAATATATGGAGAAATTGAGGAGCGCGCGCGAACTAATATTTGCGAGTCCGAATTTGATGAGTTGAAGCGTAAATACTTGTATGTAGTTTGACGTTTTTGCGTAACTTCGAAGTGCCGTAATCGCCAATTTAGGTGAGAATTCAGACTGACCACTCAGATCATTAATAACGCTCCCCATACAAAAGTATGGATATTATATCTAATCATTTCAAAATCACTGTTCCAATTTCCTTGATATTTTAGTATAATTTGGTGACTAATAACATGCAACCGATGTGTGAATGATGATGTTTATCCTAAGTCAAACCACAGAAAAAAGAAAATTTGTTTTAAGATTTTATTTTTTAAATGTTTTTATGTTTTTACTGTCGCGGCACACAATGTTTTGAGAACATACGTTTTCCCGGTGCACGATGCCGTACTTGGCCGACATATTTCGACTTCTCATGTTTCACAAGTGTAAGGTTCGATATGATCTAAGGCTGTCAGGCAGTCTGCCGGGAGCCGGCGCACACGATAGTTGTGGAGTACTGAAGCAGACTGCAAATGTAAAGTAGGTACTGCAATTTACTGCTGAATAAACTAAGTTCTATAAGCAGTGAATTATTTTATTATTAATTCGGAGACACGTCCAGGGATAATATTTTCTCTTAGCTGTAATTTGATAAGGTTTTAATTTTTAAAAACAAAATAACTTTTCGAGACAGATATCCTTTCCCGGATATTAGATATCAATACCAAATCAAAGATGCATGGTATTCGCTCGTATAAACTCGGCAAAACTGTCCCGTCCAATCTATCGTCACACATTGGTTTTTAATTGTAATAAGTCCTATAATTTCAACAATACCAAAAAAATATTACTGTCAACACATGCATTTTACTCATGCCCAAATAATGAGGAAATCAAAATTACCCCGTCCACTTTTTGAATAAATCGATCGAACATACTTTTAAAGAAACTAACAAAAAAGTTACACGCAAGTCAGTTTTGCAGCGTTGTAAACACATCTGAAGATATGTTTGTCCGGTAACGTAAAATAATACATTTGAAGATTTTATAGACGGGCGACTAACGCCCGGTTCCACCACCTCCAGCTACAAAAATCCCAAAGCTATCTTTCGGTTACATCATACAAATATGCAATGTAGCCGAAAGTTAACTATCGGATTTCAGCTAACTGGAGGTGGTGAAAACAGGGGTACGGCGGTCATTTCAACATAGTGGCACCTTCTGACAGTGATACAAATGTAACTACCTCTAAATAAAGCCCTTTGTTTCAGGAGTCTGAAGACAAAGGCACGTCAGGTCGCGCCCTGAAAGCAAGCCGCGTTAAGCCGGGCTCACGGATTATCAGTGAGTACCAACAGACACCAAGAAACATTTTGCATGCAAATCTAAACAATCATCCAATATTTCTCGCAATATTTCGGTACAAACCAAAAGAGAAACACAATGCCAATCGGATTAACTGTTTATGAAAAACTTTGAGCTGCTCGCATCGATATAAAGAAAACATTTAGATCCGTTCTGAGCTTTCCCCTGCGTGTCAAGTCAGGTACTCTAATTCGAACAATTTAGAGTACCTGAGCTGTCAGTTTCGATACACCCGTCACGGCGTTCGCGCGTGTTTGCCGATTGTATAGGTGCTGATCTATGGTAGAAGAAAGGAAGAATTATGGCGTCGTTTGTAGTGTAAACATGTAAAAATGATTACGGGAAAGCCAAGACGGAAGATAGAATCACATATCACAGGTTTGATATGTGTAGCAATATGGCGTACGGCGCGGTGTCGTTATCGTGATATCCGACATTGAACGACAAAACTATCGGAAAAGCCGGTATCTCTTTCTAGCATACGTATATTCTATGAAGTACTTCACTATAGGTCTCTGTCAGTCATGCATTTGTGGTGTGAGTGTGTGTGTATCGCGTTCGCCGGAGGATGGTGTTCTCTCAGACAAGTGCGCGCCCTTTCTAGCAAACATGATTTTCCTATTTAGGTCCCTCTCGCTCTCATGCAACAGAATGCGACGGATAACTGAGTGATACCAGGTTAAGAAAAAGATCTCTGAGGTGAGGATTAATACGAAAGTTGCAATTTTAAATTACCTGATTCGCGTAATGTTTTGTGTGTTAATTGAATATTTAAATCTTATATTTGGTTATAAATAGTAATATGAGTATGTTATGAATAATTTAGATGGCAAAACGTTTTTTGATTAAAAATTATAACTGAGAGCGGGAAAATAAAAAAATCATGAAGGCGACACCATAGGCTAGAGGGGAAAACGAGTTGAAACGGTCTCTTGTATGATGTTTGACTCTGATGGCGCTTCTAGTTGTTTTTTCAGTTCAATGGCTGCTCGTAACTCTGGGGCGTGGGACTTGGCTTCCATGCCAGTGAAAATTAGCAGTTAAAGTGGGCCATCACGCCCAACTCCCCATACAAACGAGGAAAGAAGATCACGCCCATATTTCTTGTCAGAGATCCAAAATTTTGATCAAAATAGCTTTATTTGATTAAACTAGATGTCTGATGACCGTTGGCATTGTACAATTGTGTTTGGTTTCTAAGTTATAAGGTCTGAAAGTTCTAATTTTTCGCGTGTTTTATACAATAATTTTGGAGGTAGATTACTCAACGATAAAATCTATACCTCTTAAAAAGATTAGTCATCAGACATAGCTCCTTTCATGAACATTTATAATCAATTTAGTTTTTGTTAGATTTTTGACTACAGCGGTCGTTGTTTACTTTTAGCTAGAAGTCATTTTGTAATTAAAATGTTCGTAAATCTTATCAAATCAAACACAATGCGCAATGTCTGCTTTGTGGACATGTTGCATACGCCTCATCATCCTGTCTTTTTCTTGGAAACACAGAAGGTCCTAGGCACGGTTTTGTACCGTGCCCGCGAATGAGTTAGTCACGCCGGGTTGGGCCACCTTAAGTTAGTTGTGGCGTGTTTGTAACAAATGGGGAGATCTATCATTAATATTCAATGAATTTTCTATGGTATGGAAGCTATAACATACGCCCGCTATTGTCACGCTACGTATTTAATTAATTACGACCTTGACAAGGTCATGGGTCTGACACCCGCCCGGATCATGCACAACTTATTACTTTTTAGGGTTCCCTACCCAAAGGGTGAAAACGGAACCTAATTACTAAGCCTCCGCTGTCCGTCCGTCCGTCCGTCCGTCTGTCACAGGGCTGTATCTCATGAACCGTAATAGGTAGGCAGTTGAAATTATCAGAGTGTGTATTTGTTTTGCCGCTATAACAACAAATAGGTAAAACTAAAAAATATAAAAATTAAAGGGAGGCCCCATAGAAAAAAAATTTTTTTTTGTGTTAAATGGTTAAATGTATTGCCACGGAACCCTTCGTGTGCGAGCCAACTCGCACTTGGCCTGTTTTTCTGAGTTGGATAAGTGCGTGGATAAGTGCATTTCGTTACGAATATAACATAATATATGAGCGGCTCGTAGCCTAGTGACGCAGGGACTGGCCTAGCGTACCAGAGGTCTGGGTTCAATTCCGACATGCACCACTGTCTTTCTCTTTCCGAGTTCGATAAGTGCATTTCGTCACGAATGCGAGCTGCTCCATAGTTCGGAATCCATGTAACCCAGCCCGCCCGGGTTGGTACCATCGCATTGGATGAAAAGATGGTCCAAGCGGCGATGAAAAATTGTCCGTGTTTTCCATCCAGTTCAATGTAGCTGTGATTATAATGGTAAGGTCCTGGCATGGCACCTCATTCCATTAGGAATGCGGTGTGTCATGGGCATCATTGAGATTTTAGCTCCTATCCCTCCGTCCGTCATCAGTGTCTCCCGGTGATTAAAATAGGGCTGCCTGCGTTAAAGACATTGATGACATGCCATCTATGCACATGGTCGCTTCTACATGTGTTTATTAATAACTTCACAATATGTACACACAAACCTATTTTTTTATGCTGAACGCTAACAAAGCATTTAAATCACACTACGGAACCCTTCGTGTGCGAGTCGGACTCGCACACGAAGGGTTCCGTACCATCATACATGATTTAACACAAAAAATCACGTTTTTTGTATGAGACCCCCCTTTAATTTTATTTATTGCTATAGCGGCAAAATAAATACACACTCTGTGAAAATTTCAGCTGCCTACCTATTACGGTTCATGAGATACAGCCCTGTTAAAGACGGGCGGACGGCGGAGGCTTAGTAATAGGGTTCCTTCTTCACCCTTTGGGTACGGAACCCTAAAAACTAAGTGTCCTCTCTATTTGAGCACTGTCATTTTGTGTAAACACACACAAAATAACTAGCGGCTGCATGGTGATTCGCGAGAACGCTAACGAACTATATAATGGCCCGGAACTGTAGTTCTATTCTGGGAATTCCGTGCCCAGGAATCAGGTATATTTCAGTAGAGGAAACCGCTTCGACAACCGCTATAAAAGCGGTTTTCTCGACTGAAAGATTTCTGATTCCTGAGCGTGGAATTCCATGAATAGTCCTGCAGAGCCTGAAAAGTTTCGCGAAAAAGCGTGACTCGCCGCGCCACACACGTTCACGCCTTATATCGCCAGGTGTTGGTTGTGTTATGTGTGGACACAGTCGGGGTGCGCTGTGTCAATGTTTGCTGGCGCGCCTCTCCCAGAATTTCGTGATATTATTTGTTTTTCCTTACGCGAGGAGGAAGGCGTTTTCATTCAAGATCGTGTATTGTTAGCAGCGAAAATATAGGGGCGGTAGAGCCACTTTTTAGGGTTCCGTATCCAAAGGGTTAAAACGGAACACTATTACTAAGCCTCCGCTGTCCGTCTGCCCGTCCGTCCGTCCGTCCGTCCGTCCGTCTGTCACAGGGCTGTATCTCATCAACCGTAATAGGTAGGAAGCTGAAATTTTCACATAGTGTGTATTTATTTTGCTGCTATAACAACAAATAGATAAAATAAAAAATAAAAAAAATTAAAGGGGGGGCCGATACAAAAAACCTTAATTTTTTGAGTTATATTTGTACGATGGTACGGAACCCTTCGTGTGCGAGTCCGACTCGCACTTGGCCGGTTTTTTCACTTTGTCACTTTGCCTCGGTAGCCCAGTGGCGCGACGCCTTGCGATTCGATAAGCTTGGTTGAAGCACCTCTAAGCACGGTTGGGTTCTGGATGGGTGACCATTCGTTGAGGCTGCCCGTGTTTCGGATTCCCCTTCCTCACTAACTAGGTGGTAGTAGGGGATAATCCCGCCCGGTTTGGTACCATCGCATTGAATTAACGGTGGTCGAAGCGGCAATGAATATTATCCGTGTTTACCATCCAGTTTACCATAACCATGTGGTGGGTGAGTTAGGCTAATATCTGTGGGTCACTTTGGTATTAGCCATCCATATCCGCGGACAGACATTCGCCAGCCACAACGGATGAAAATGGTCACCCATCTTTCCCAGTTTATCGAATCGCAAGGCGTCGCGTCGCACACTGAGCTACCGAGCCTCATTAACCTCATTGTAAAAATTTATAATACAATTCTTCCCTTTCGTTTCGTAAGAGGCATCTCAGAGATTCGTTCGTGGTTCTGAATTCATGTAAAAATGTATGCTACTAGGTGTATACTAGGTGCTAGGGTTAATCCTACTCGGGTTGGTACTATCACATCGAATGAAAAACACGACAATAAAAAAAACATGTTTTCCATTTAGTTCAAATGTAGTATGTGACCTGGTTTCCACGTTAATATCATGATATAGCGGCGTGGTGTGCCATCCATAAAAAAATTAACATGCTTTGAAATCAGAGGTCTAAATCGTTTAAAATAATCAAAACAAGCTTTCATGAATAACTTGTATGATTAACCAAAGAAAATAAATATGTTAAGGATTGATACCTTAAGAATATTGCGTTAAATAAGTATTCTTATACTTGGCAGAGGTGTCATTTAGCTTGGAATTGCCACTTATCAAGTTTTCTAATGTTCTTGAAATAATTTGCGTAAAGTTAGAACGAGATGAAAGGAAACATGGAATATGTAATTTCCTGTTACGCCTACAACCGTCGCCGGCAAACTCTCCTAAATTTGAATAGTATATTATCGTCGGCAGGTTGACAAAGAATCAATATTAAGGCTCCTACTGACTCCAGCGTTCAACAAACAAACGATAATGGCGATCTCCGGAAGCATTGAGTAGGGTTCATTGTTGTTATATGTAAAATCGAGCGCGACGAAGCGAAATTTTGGGTTTTGGACCTGTTAAGTCTTTCTAACGTGAATTAATATATAATTCACATTTATTCCCTAGATAAATATGTGATCTTGTTCCACAAAAAAGAAAATTGTCTAAATCATTCATAGTTTTCAAGCGCCGGGTTGAAAACGAAGTAAAAACTTGTAAATAGGTGTTCACAAACATATATTGTTTTAAAGATTATAAGCAACTTATTATAACAGTTTTACGGTCATGCACTAGATAATACAATAGAAATATTAAAACTTTGATATTTCGATTTTTTTACCGGTGTTTATGCTTAACCGACGCTGAGATAAAATAAAAATAAACCCAAAATGTTTAGCACTTAAGTTAGCGTCATATGGAACCTTAAGGCAGATGGATATGTTTGGTTAAAGTTTGTGCAAAATTGCGTGATTTTCTCTTGTAACGAAGTAGCGCGCGCCGATGTGACACGTAATGTATAGGGTTCCGTACCCAAAGGGTGCCAACGGAACCCTATTTCTATTCCTCCGCTATCCGTCCGTCCGTCCGTCCGTCGGTCACAGGGCTGTATCTTATGAGCCGTAATAGGTGAGCAGCTGAAATGTTCACAGAGTGTGTATTTATTTTGGAACTACAACAACAAATAGGTAAAATTTTAAAATAATAAAAATGAAAGGGGGCCCCCATACAAAAAACTTGATTGTTTCGTGTTAAATCTTGTACGATGGTACGGAACACTTCGTGTGCGAGTCCTACTCGCACTTGGCCGGTTTTTTTAAATATAGAACACCTGCCCACCTACCCCCTACCCTCTGCGGTGCCGCCGGCTATCGTTCGTGTGACTCAGTTCAAATTTGTTTGAACGCATAAAAAAATCTGTATTTACTCTCGCCAAAGATGTTGAACTTCTTGTTTGCGTAGATAAGTACACACAACTTTTTTTTAGACATCGTTACCTGCAGTTATTTGAGCCCGACCCTTGTTAGGACAATTCGTCTGTCGGTCCGCATTGTGTGAAAACTTCTTCAGCCAACACTTGCCAAGGTGGTTTCGTTGTCACCAATATAACTTCTGAGCTCGAACTAACTTTTGCACTTTAAATACAAAAGGTTTTACGAGGTCAGAAATAAGAGGAGTTCACAAGCGAGATATTTAATATTTTATGGAAATTTACTATAAAAATAAACGTATACTTTAGAAATGATAAAAATAATATAATTGGAGCCACTGCATTTCTTCCCGTGAATGTCTTATGAGACGACTAAAGGATTTAGTTTTTCATCGCTCCGATTCCAAATATAACTTAATAGGTGGTAGTGGGTATCATTGCATTGAATGATCAACGATGCTCGAAGCGGCAAAGAAAATTGTCTGCGTTTTCCATTTACATAGTTTAGTGCAGCCATGCACCATGATCTATTAGGCTCAAATGATGGAAATAAATTTGGTTTATTCATGGCCAGTTACATTAAAAAACACGCCTAGTGCGAGTCAGACTCACACACGAAGGGTTTCGTAATTTAACAAAAAAAAACACTTCTTTCGTATTTTAATTCATTTTTTTTTATTTTACATATTTGTTTTTATAGCGGCAAAATAAATACACACTTTGTGAACATTTCAGCTGCCTATCTATTAGGGTTCATGAGATACAGCCCTGTGACAGACGGACGAACGGACTGACAGCGGAGGCTTAGTAATAGGGTTCCGTTAGCACCCTTTGGTTACGGAACCCTAAAAACATGGGTCTTACTGGATCCATTTGGATGCATTTCTCTCTTTGATTGCGTTCAAACGAACATAATACTGCCTTATCGCTTAATTCTAAGCTCGACCTGCGCAATGATAAAGTGTCTCACCCTTCGCCCTCTACTAGTCTAAGGCTCGCCTGAAGACCTCCAATACCGCAGAAGCGAGGCCGCAAGCCCCGTATTACCCACACTTTGCAGCGATTGATAAAGATTCCAGGCACGCTTGCTCAGTTTTAAGGCCTGCACACACGCAAGCCTCTTGTCTACGCTAGCTCGACGTTAAGCCTGGCCTCGGTCGATATTGAAGCGAGTATAGTTAAGTTTGTTGTGAACATCTACAGAACTCGTGGTCCCATGACCTTCCGGTGCATTGAAAATGACTTTATTTCATTAAGGCCCTTAAAAATCAGAGAAGTCAAAAGAAAGTGAGTGGTGGGAAAACCAGGGACTAACCTCAACAATGCCCGATGCCTTCGACAGCTGGAGCAGCGCGTGGACTGTAGGGACGCCGCTTCGCAGGATCCTTCTTCGCCAACCACTCACTAACACTGTTCTTGGCTTCCTGCCTTGATGAGGACACAGATGAGTCACGTTGCGATGGTGCAGCGGATAATACTTAATTTTCTTGCGCGGAGAGGATCTTCGCGCGCGTGCGGACGCGCCGTTGCAAAAGATCTCTGTTTTTGGGTTCGTCGGCTCACGTCTTCGAGGTCAATGCTCTTCTCTCTTCTCTCTTGAAGCGTGTGAGCGGGAGGGAACGTGTACATTTATGTAATGATAAGCGTGGTGTGTTTTGAGTTGAGCGCTATCCCGCCAAATAATACCGGTGGCTTATTTGAATAGTGATGAGTCAAAATGGCTCAACCAGTGAGAACTTCAATCAAGCATCAATACATGAAGAATTAAATGACTTATGCAAAGTGGATATATTCTTATTGAATGCATTATAAAAAGGTACGATATCTACATCATGATATGACAAATGACCAGATTCTGAACGAAACATGTGAAATCGCCAAAAAGATATCTCTATACCCATCGAATCTAGAAACAATAACATTTTGAATCATCAAACTTTTCCAAGACCATTTTTTTATTGTTTCGTTATCTCTTTTTACGTTTTCGAGAAGTCTTTGAGAAAAATACTAAAATAAATATAAACACATTTGACAAAAAATTTATACTATTTTAATTTCTCTATCTTAATACTTGATGACTGAAGCGATCGAAAAAACATTTTCAGTGCTAAAATCATGGGTGCCATTTCTGTCTCCCGAGCACAGATATACGGTATACCCAGCCGTTGACTGTTAGTCAACCTTGTTTCACCTTGTATTTAGGAACACAGAGTAAGTGGCGATCCCATCTTGCTATTCGCTAAAAACCCCTCCGAATTTTTTTTTCTTGCGGTTATTGATGGCTAATACCACACCCACCGTCATAATATTAACTCAACACACCGCATTCCTGTGTTATGCCAGGACAGGAAGGCTACATAGTACTGGATGGAAAGCATGGTCAATGTTTTTACCAACCTGGGTGGGCTTAACTGCCTAACCCTACCACCTAGTAGGGACAGGGGACCTACAGTTGTATATGGATCCCGAACAAGCTCGCGTTTGTGACGAAATACACTTATCCATGTAATAAAGAGAAAGAAAATGCATGAATTAGAAATAATTTTTAGGCAATATCAATATCTGTATGTCATATATTTCTTGAACTACACTTAGGGTAGCCTTCAGAACGATGTCAGTGCCTATGCATACTCACAATGGACATTATCTACATAATGGAAAAATACACGTTTCAAGCAACCAACGCTCAAAATTCTTCTAGAAACAAAACAACAAACCGCGAACATTAGTACCGTCTCTTTTTCCCACTTAGCAATTCAAGGATGCTGTCTTCCTCACGCGCGTGCGCCTAGCGAACGTCAGGCGATCCTACAGAGCCAATGGGAGAGGACCACGACGGCAGCCATCTTGTTGTTCGCCCGCCACGGCGCTAGGGCATCTCTCCGACATAGACCGCCGACCGCCGCGAGTGATGCAAGTCGCGTCCCGGGGTCTCGCCGCTTTCGGGCTGGCTCGGTGCAACACAACCGCACCTTCCGCCTCTTCGGCGCCCACCCCGTGCTCCTTGGAGTGGGGTCCGCCTGTGGAGACACCGAGCCGCTCGAGCTTCTCTACGCGGGGGCAGGCGCCATTCGCCGCCCGACCACGTGCTCCAGGCGCTTCATCACCCCTGAGTCCGAATGGGGTCCTCCATCGACTCGCCCTGTGGTGCGGTACGTCCACAGTTAAGGGGACCCAGCCGCTCGAACTTGGCCGCGCGGGGGCAGGCGCCATTCGCCGCCCAACCACGTGCTCCAGGCATCATTACCAATGGGTACCGTACCGAATCTTGTTTTTTTGCCGGCATTAGAGTCAGTGCACGTAACACTTCTCAGTGTCGTCGTTCGTATTAGGGGGCCCAATTAGGAACCTTCTCTATTTCTGTACCTACTTGTATATTTTTTTGTTTATGCTCGTCCTAGAACATTGGTTGTGGTTTCTGTTTGTATATATTTAATCATAATACATGGTGCATTAATTTAATTTATCTGGTTTTAATTTGGTTAGACAGAATTAGTACCCATCTTGTGACGTATGGTTGAGGGCCCGCGCTCACCGACTGATATCCGCATTGCATTCACTTAACCATAAGTCACAACTGGCGTCACACACAGCGTGAAAATGTCCCTCAGACATCCTCTCTTTTAAAAAAATAAATATTAAAATCATACCATTACAATCGCACCGATGACCTCTGGCATAGAAGTCAAGTCCCCGCTCCCCTGACATGCAATCCGCTCAATTGGTCGAGTAGACAAGCTTTATAGTATGTAAGTTAAATACTATGTATTCTCACTACTCATAGAGCACCTCATCCGAGATGGGTCTAAGTTTGCAGACTGCAATAAAAGGGAGTGTAATGTTCCTAGCAAAACTTTAAGCGTGTGCGAAGCTGGTATCTGCAATGTTGTCGCCTGTAGTTTGTAAACAGACGTGCGTATTATATGCGTACAGAGTGAGTGTTATATATATATTGATGCTTCAATCGTCCTTACTCGAACTAGGTATATATTTTTCAAAATAAAACTTGATTCATTTATTTATTAATAACAGTGTTGGAATTTGGCATAAGTTTATGTTTGTAAATATTTAAATTTTGCAACTATGAATAAAAAAGTTATGTTACTTATACTCACTTCGCTTTGTACTAAAATGGACGCCCCCAGGACAAGCTCTGAAAACAAATTTTGCAAGTATGTAACCTTGCCTAACTAGCCCCATAAATAAGTGTTTTTTTCAAGTGTGCCTTCATGCCCAAATTCGAAACTATAAGAAATTGCGAGAAACACTCAAAGTAGTAAAACTGCATCATTACATTTTTCTAGCCGGGAATTTAAAACTCTCGCTAAATTATTGCACCATCTTACATTGTCGTACATGTATAAGGAACAAATTCTGTAATTTTATACGGCAATATAGAGGAAAGTGTTGATTTTGAATAAACTGATTCAGAAAGTTCGCCTGGAGTCCTTAAAACATTTTGAGAAGAAGCACCTGGAGCCGGCATGGTTTTCGCAGCCCCCGTGAAAGTTTAAAAGCCCATAGGCGTCGTCGGGCACCTCTGAGGGTCTGCCGTACGCCATATGCCGCCATAAAAACACCTTAAAACCTTTCTGTCTGGCCCGGCGCTACACTTACGAAAAAATCAGTCCCTCTGTACATGCGTAAAATTCGTCTTGTTTATTCGGGAAAAGTAGGTAAGAAACTCCTCGGGGCAAAAGCCATAAAAGCAGCAACGTACACATTCTGACGATAATGTGTGCGGGTAGATCCCAAAATTGAGGTGAAAGCATATGATTTCGACCCCCTGTCCTAAGTGAGTATGTACTAATGTTATTTTTCTTGGTTCTACCTCTCAAACTATTTCACATTATTGTTCCGATGGACGCGGGCTAACTTTTAGTATAGAAATAATGCTGCATGCTTGGATTTCATTTGATCATATCGGGTTGTGGTGTGTATTTGAAGTTTATTAGTTGTGTCATCGTCCTCAGAGTGAGTTGTTTTTTATTTCAATCAGTAATGTATTAAAAAAAGTATTACGGAAACCATTTTTGGCTCCTGAAAACTGAATATTTTGTCGCAGGGTGCTCAGCGGTTGAATGTCGACCTGGTTTCCATCAATTACGTTATAGGTACACAATTGTATCATCAACATAAAAACCTAATAATAAATACCACCGAAGTATTTGCTTTTCCATTCTGATGCTTACTGGCCATCCGTACCATGAAGTTTCAGCTATGCGAGTTTTATATACTACAATTTCACCTTCCTATTTTATTGGTAACATCTTTATTCGTATTTTCTTCGTTCATCCCGGCCCTAGTACACGGTGGTGACGTAGTAGGGGAGGTGTCTTTATGGGAACAATATCGCGTAACTGTCAAGTTAACTGTTATGCGAGTCATTGTGTAGCGTTACTCGAGAAAGTTTCCTCATTGGGCTCGAAAAGGGGCAAGCCATGATACTGCGTGCTTGGAGCCAGCTGTGTGGTACGCATGTGTCACAGGAGATATTGTAATATCCGCGAAGTTGTAGGAAACTGTTTGGAAAATAATAGACCTATTTGCTGATTCGATTAGGTGAGATTAACTTAAGCAATCTCTACAACTAAAAGCTTAGTATCGTTTATATTACTTGCTTTTTAGGGTTCCGTACCCAAAGGGTGAAAACGGAACCCTATTACTAAGCCTCCGCTGTCCGTCCGTCCGTCCGTCCGTCTGTCACAGGGCTGTATCTCATCAACTGTAATAGGTAGGCAGTTGAAATTTTCACAGAGTGTGTATTTATTTTGCCGCTATAACAACAAATAGGTAAAATAAAAAAATTATCAAAATTAAAGGGGGGCCCCATACAAAAAAAAACCTTTTTTGTGTTAGATCGTGTGCGACTCGCACTTGACCGGTTTTTTTAGAAATTTACATTTATTTATTTACACAAACATAAAGAGATATAATAGTTTACAGAACCTTAAAACACTAACAACAATATATGCACGCAAATAAGATTGACCCCTGTTAGTTCATGTATGTACGTCGAATGTTACTTCATCATCAAATCATTGTAGGTGGTAATGACTCTTACGTTACTGGTATATACCTACTGTCATGATATTAGCCCAACATACCGCATTCCCGAAGGCATTAATATGTCGTACACCAAGTTTTCCCATACGAGCATGGCTAAATTTGAAGGCTTTGATAGGCCTTTTTAACCGACTTCAAAAAAGGAGGAGGTTATCAATTCGTCTGTATGTTTTTTTTTTAAATGTTTGTTACCTCATAACTTTTGCCTGGGTGAACCGATTTTGATGATTATTTTTTTAAATGATAGTTAGTGCTTCCCAAGTGGTCCTATTTTAATTTGGTTAAGTTCTGACAATGATATCCATGAGAAAATCATAAAAGTCTTAAATTTGTATTAAGATGTGCGCGACAAATGGACGAATAACTCAATATAACGCCAACCGATTTCGGTGATTCTTTTTTTATTGGAAAGGACGTGTACAAATTAGTAAGTGTACTTCAGATTCACTAAAAATAAACAAATAAAAAAAATTACAAAAAAAATAACCGACTTCTACGAAAAAGCACTAAAAAGTAAAAAATAATTTCCATTTTTGTAGTTACGATTTCTGTTATTTTTTGAGTCGGTGTCAGCCAAGGTTAGGTTAGGTTAGGTTAGGTTAGGTTCTCTTGATTGGCGCAGCGCGTGCCCGGCTGACGCCGACTCAAAAAATAACAGAAATCGTAACTACAAAAATAGAAATTATTTTTTACTTTTTAGTGCTTTTTCTTTGAAGTCGGTTATTTTTTTGTAATTTTTTTTTTTTAAACAACTTTTGCTCCTCGTGCCTTTTGCGAAAAGCTTACGTGGTGGTTCGAATCCAGCCTTTCACCATACTCATAAAGTAGTTATTTTTCTTTGAAGCCTTATATGTCTGGAACAGCCACAAATAAGTATGTATATACTACTCCAGGTACCAGCAAAAAACTGGAACCCTGGGGCGGCCTCTCTGCGCATCTATAAGTACCAACTTTTGAGTGATTTATGCCTCACAACCTACCACCGTTACGAGTAAAAAACTGACTTTGCCGCACGTGATAAGTTCTAGTTGTTTTGTTTTGTTTAATTGCATTCATAGGTAGGTAACCTACACTTGAACATGTCAAGAATCGTTATGCTATGCTATCGGTATGCATATAAGAACTGGCAAACATACTTTGCCAGTCACAAAATAAGTTAAAAACTTAATTAAAATTTAAGAAGTTAATAATTCAATACAACCGCCCACAAGAAAAACATAAGAAAAAACATTAAAAATATATACATAAAAAAATGTTATGAATCTTGCAAACTTAACCTAAATCTGGTGTAGTGCCATCGTCAATGTAAAACTAGTCAAACATATTTTACGAACTTAATCGTCGTCAATGTACCTAAATCTAGGCTAGATTAAATACACAAAAACAAAAAGTTAGCTACGAGGACCTATACCCACATACTTAATTACTAAAAGCGGTGATACGTTTTCCAGGAATGTTTCTTAGTTTATTACTAAACTACCTGTGTTTTTCATTTATCGTCAATAGTTCATCCAAATGTTATAAAAAATTAAAACAAGTTATTTAAAAAAATATGTACCAAAAACTTGTATTACTGTAAGCAGTCATAACATAACGAATACAAATATTTAAGGAAGATCCTGGCAAGGCACTTAGTTCCCATGTGGTGTGTTGGGCTAATATCATGACGATCGGTGCACAAGAAGTGCTTTACATGGTACACATGCACACCACCGAGGAGGACGTTAAAAAAATGACAAGCGATGTTAATTTCCAGTTAATTTTCTGCCTGCTATTGTTGAAATGGCTAATGAAAAAGTATTTAATCAATTTAGTTAAAATTTATACGGGACAGGAATTTTCAAAATTTCTACAGCAACGGGAGCATGTCATTACATGCATCATTACCTACAAGATAGCAAAAACCGGCCAAGTGCGAGTCGGACTCGCACACGAAGGGTTCCGTACCATCGTACAAGAGTTAACACAAAAAAGTAACGTTTTTTGTATGGGCGCCCCCCATTTAATTTTTATTATTTTTTTTATTTTACTTATTTGTTGTTATAGCGGCAAAATAAATACACACTCTGTGAAAATTTTAGCTTAACCTAACCTAACCTAACCTACCTATTACGGTTGATGAGATACAGCCCTGTGACAGACGGACGGACGGACGGACGGACGGACGGACGGACGGACGGACGGACGGACGGACGGACAGCGGAGGCTTAGTAATAGGGTTCCGTTTTCACCCTTTGGGTACGGAACCCTAAAAAATGGTACATGTATACTATATTTGAAAGTAATTCGCTTCCGCTCCGTGTCTTCTATAAATTAACCTTTGGTAATTTTTTTTGTAGACCACGGAAAAATAAATTAGTCCATGGCAATACCATTTTGGAAAAATGTTGGCGCAACTGCATGTTGTCGCTGGTCGTCGCTGTTCTATGTGTATGTTATACACTTTGACTGTTGATGCTAATGGCCGACATTGAATTTGTTGGGATTTGGATGCTGTCGTCACATTTATACCATTTAGAGAGTGGTGAAAGTGGACACGTCTAGTTTTAAATGATTTGATTTGTGCGAAAAGGACGCAGTATTCGTGTTTGTTCAGTGTTTGTAATGCAAATGACAGAAATTTCGTCAAAAATTCAAATTTGTGAGATTTTTTTAATTAATTTTTTTCGATTTCCGGACCCCTATTTTGATTTAGAATAACGTATTTTGAGGCCTTTAGTAGGTATTTTTTTTATTTATTTTTAATCGCGATGTACTAATCTAAAGAATTTCCAACTTTTTCCCCAACCTTTATTTTTTTCACTGTCTTTCGTATTTAATTATTTTAAAAGAAACCATGTAACTCGTACAAATTTAATTGAACTAACTTCCAAAGGAATCAGGATAAAAACGTATACAACTTATTTCATGAAAAGAATAAAGGTAAATTATTCACAACTAACTTCATTCGAAGCGAATTAACATAAAGTGAACATAGAAAAACGAGACACACCCGCTCGCGGCTAGAGAAAACTCAACAAGTTGCCCTCGGCTGAAAATGCTAAAAACAGCGCGGGAAAACTGTGGAAAGACCACCCACGTAATTGTAAGATACGGCCAGATACCTTCTACGTGGCGGCTTTATGTGGCTGCCCACGAAAATGCTGAACGAAATATTCTGTCTGTAGAGGAAGAAAAACACAGGTGCCCTTTGGAACAGGAGTTGATGATGTTTTGTGTCTTGTCCATTGTACTCTTCCTTATTTTTGTTGCAAACAGGTTTTTCTAAAAACAAATTTAAAGTTCTATTTTGTTTCTTGATTCTGCATGGTTATAAGTGCAGAAATCCAAAAAACTTCAAGGACTTTTGCCAACAATATACATATACATAGTTTACGGTTAAATTATTGTCAAATAATGTTAGCTTGTGCTATACCGCAAGATTATTTTTTAGAGCTCTTTTAATATCCATTTCATACTGAAGTCAAATAATAATAACTGAAACCAAAAAGTTAAATATCCCTCGACTACTGTATCATACAATTCAATTAAAAAGTATACCGATTTCATATACTACGTTATCTTGATGAATCTCATACTTCTGGACCAGAATTTTTTCTGCATACATTTTGAATTCTCATGCATTTGGGTCTTTCCGAGATTTTTATTGTTTATGCGACCCGACATGGATGGCTAATACCACACAACTACCGTTATGATATTAGCCCAATACACCACATTCCCGAAGGAATTTGGTGCCATGCCAGGACCTTCCCTTTATGAGCACGGCTACATTGAACTGGATGGAAAACACGGACAATTTTTCATTGCCGCTTCGACCATCTTTTCATCCAATGCGCGGGTACCAACCCGGGCGGGCTTAAACCCTACCACCTAGTAGGGGAAGCGGACCTACAGTTTTACATGGATTCCGAACCATGGAGCAGCTCGCATTCGTGATGAAAATGCACTTATCGAACTCGGAAAGAGAAAGACAGTGGTGCATGTCGGTATTGAACCCAGGTCTCTGGTACGCTAGGCCAGTCCCCGCGCCACTAGGCTACGAGCCGCTTACATTATTTTATGCATTACGGACATTATTTTGTTGAGTACCCGTCCCCTCGAAATTAATTTATAAAATCTCTTACATTCAGAGCTTCAAAGCAATCACCCATAGCACGAGGCCCCTGGAATAATGATGCCACGGGGCACTTTGAGGGAGCTTAATTATGTTCCGCCAGTACGTGGTGACCGCGACACCCGGACTGCGCGCGCCTCGTGCCTCGTGCTCAATGCGAAACGTGGCGCTACTAACTATTTTGGGACACGGATAGTCTTTTTGACATATGTAGGTTAGGTGTTTATGTTTTTATATTTTATTGATATGTATTTAGGAAGTATTTTGTGTTATGTAGGAATTAGGCTTGATTTTAAAGTAATTTGTCACCATAACTGCTACTCGCACTACTGCTCACGATACCCAAAGGTAGACTGGTAGAGACTCAGGCATTGAGTTGTACCTTTTTCTCGATTTTTAGGTGCAATAAACATAAATAAAAAAAATAATAAGTATCATAGGTTTGATGTAGGTTATTACAATTTTACTAGCTCAGGTTCTCAGCTCCGCTGGGGTCAATTTCGTTTTGCTCATTCACCCGAGCGGCGCCCAGTAAAATGTGATATGAAACATTCGCAGGCGTGTTAATCAAGCTGTCAATTCAAAAAAATCTGGTTCTCCACAACATAAGTCCGAATCGCCACCTACCGGGTCTAGAGCCATCCAGGTGTCCCCATAAGTACAAAAATGACAGACTCATCGTGATACTTTTTACGTTTTGTTGGTAAGAACCTTAGAGTTTTCACATTTTAGATATTTGACTTTCACATATTAGAGTTTTTTTTTCGCAGCCCAAGCATGTTCGCAGACTCCCCCCACCCACAGCTACAATCTTCGTCAACGGTGGAAAACGTCAAACTGACAGTTCCCTGTTGACCGCTGCCGGCACGGGTGCTCGCCTGATGATGGACCAAATGTTTGGTTCGAAATGTCGTGAAATATTATCGACACACCGTGAGTAAGCCGTTTTCCACAAACCTTAAAATGAGTGTTAACCACGGTAATCTCAAATCATATATTCGCGTTAAAAAATTTACCGTACATTTTCTAATGAAATGTTTTATGCCACCTCGTACCTTCGTAGTGCCACGTTCCAAACTGAATTCGCAGAACACGTTTTGCAGTTCTCTAGGGACTTCTCGTCTACGCTGCATTTTCGTACTCCACTGGATTGAAATAAAGTGCATTTCACCTCGCCGGGGACTTGCAGATAGGTCCTAATTGCGATGCAGACCGTGGCCAGGGGTTCAAATTGCCTGAAGCTTGTGCCACCTAAACTAAGTGTGGCTTGGATTGCACACGGGGTGGGTGAATGCGAGGGTGAATGTAAGTAATTTAGCATTGTATTAACAAGTAATAGCGGTACGTTCGTAGCGTGTAGCCTCGTAGTCTGTTATATTCAGGTACAATATTGTATAATATGTAGTTTGAAATATTCTGCGAGTATATAGCTAACGTATTTTTTTTTATTAATAGCTGAGGTACGCGGCTTCGCTCCTGTTAGATATCGTTTAAAACTTTTTATGATAATTCCATGGGAATCTTAAATTTTTCCGGGATAAAAAATGTCACGTGTCAAATTTTATCCAAATCCGTGATTTAGTATCAAACATATAAACATTCACATTTATAATATTAGTAGGATATGGAGCACACAATTAGGACCAAGACAATGGTGAAAGTGCTTTGTGCGTTCAGGGGGTCCATTCAGAGCAAGAGTGAGTTCGAGTTCGGGAGTGAGTTAACCTAAAAATAGCTGGGAAATATATTATTATTTAAATAACGGAACCGTTATTTCTACTTCCAACGTATTTACGGGACAAACCAGATTTTTACCTTACTGTAATGATGTTCTAGAAGTGTGGAAACAGTAACTATTTAAAAAAGTGAGTTGATATCGAATTCGAACTCACTCTTACTCTGAATGGCGCCCCAGGCACTTAAAATAATACAAGAGGTCCCTCGGCATTTCTTTCCACGCATATCGTAAGAGGCGACTGGTATCGGTCGTTCGCAGTAGCAATAGGTGCTCTGCGTTACCAAGGATCCAGCCTGGGTTGGTACCACCACATTGAATGAACAACGGTCGAAGATGCAAAGAATAATTAAGAATAATTGTCCTTGTTTTCCATCGAGTTCAACAAAGCTGCGCAACGTGAGAAAGGCATGGCTCCTAGTTCGCATGTGGTGTGTTGGGTTTATATTTAATTTCATTTCATATCATTTATTTAAACTTTTTGGTAGTTAAACTACACCAAGTTACGTCACAAAGATCCGCGGATTCGATCAACCCAGTAAAGAAGAACCCGCAAAGAAACTTCACGGGTTTACATAACATGTTTTTCCGTCCGCAATTATGAAATACATGCTAAGATCTAAATGCTACATATCAGCATATCATGCTGCATATCATGCCGCATATCATGAAAGAAGGTGTGAAATTAGCCATACATCCATTCAAAATTTAAAATGCAATGTACGAAATAGGCATGGATGTCCTCTCTGAATATATACAGCATGTGTATAAAATGAAAACTTAATTGAAAAAATTGCCATGTAGTTGAAAAATGTGAAAAATCATGTATAATAAATACATAACCAAAGATGAAAAGATGGTCGCAGCGGCAATAAAAAATACTCCGAAAAAAATACAAATAGCTGTGCTCATAAAGGGAAGGGCATGCCAGGGCATGGCACCTAATTCCTTCAGAAACGCGGTCTGTCGGTTTAACTCGTAGGTTTTAAAGTTCGACTGCAGTTCAATGCACGGTTTGTGTTCCGATTTTAAAGTTCACAGATTACCAAGCGATGTAGGTCAAATAAAAACTGTTTGCTTGAGAACTTAACAATTCTTGTAAGAACCACCTGCCACTACAAATGAATAAATAACTTCACACCGTCAATTACAAATTTTCTACAACCAACACCTTCAAAACTCTTGGCACACGGTTCACGTATTTTGAAAACATTAATTCGCTCGAGACGTAAATTCGTTCAGCTGCCCGTAATATCACCAAACATTTTCGTCGGTGTAATTCACCAAACATTTTCGTTGCCACAGTAAGCAATTGCCTAGGGCGTGTTTTAAGTTAACATGGAAATATATGCGAGTGTACGACTGACTGCTTATCAAAACACGTCTAACTTATTTTCGAGACGCTGCCAAGAATTTAAACGTGTTTCCCAAATACTAAGGTCACATGTTTTATGCAAAGGGTGACATGGCGGTCCGCCAGTATCAACTATGAGGCGCCCGACAACGATGCCAATGGGCTTTCGGGCTTCTTCATCATCTTTCGTTTGAAGGATCCTAGTTTGTACTTTTGCGGGTTGACCATTCCACAGTTTACCGACTCTATAGTTTAAGGATTTACAGAATCGGCTGGTTCTCATAGGAGGAATGTGGATATCGTACGGGTGCATTTCTCACCTGTTGTGTGTTGAGCGATGGTAGAATGGGATCGGAGGGATAGTGTGCAGCACAGAAGAGCATTCTCCGATGTACTGCCATAGAAATATACCCTAAATTTCTTGGAAGGCCTCCACATCATAGGATTCCTCAGGCTCGAGGCGCTCCGTCAGACAGCTGCAAGCAATTCTCGACCCGTGACAAATCAACTGAGACTATTATTTTTGTCTCACGGATCTGAAGGATTTTACAACATTTGTGAGTAGGGAGAACGGACCCAAAGCTTTAAGTATATTTTTGTGTAAAGTGCGGCAAATGGCGTACTGCACGCTAAGAGGTTTCCCGTGGACTTTCCAACTTCACGGGGCTGCGAAACCGGTTTCGGCCGATCAGGCGCTTCTTCACACCGCGTTTGAAGAATCCTAGGTTATAATTTCAGCGTGGTTTAATTTCAGGAAGTGCATTTCTCGTTTATCGACCAACAGTTGCTAACTATGAAATGACTCACATTCTCTGTGAAAATTCCTAATTCATTATCTAATGAGAAACTAATCGCACCCATCGCACCCCCGGTGTATTACATATTAGAGTCCAAAAGGCGTTTTAAGGCTGCTGGAGGCTCAAATATGACGAGATTAGCACTGTCAAAAATGTCTAATGTCAACCGAAATTGTATTTCTTGGATAGTTCTTCTACAAATGATGGTTCTTACGGCACCATAGCTCAAAATGAAAACATATCCCTTAGGTAAAACATCTTTCACGCGTATGTCCGTCCGTCTATCCCTGACAGTATTTTTTTTTTTCAAAAGGATTGCTAGTAGACAGATTATAGTATTCATCATAGAGCATACTCATATCTTTAAGGGGTAAACTATGAAATCAATTCGTGGCACAAACACTTAGGTTTTTCTTAATACAGAAGTTATATTTCATGAAGGCTTAGGGCCCTTGGTTACACGAAACATTTTAGGGCCAGGCATTATAAAAAATATTCGATTATAAAACATATTGATTTTTTATTTTTATTTATTTATTTATTTATATACACTAGCAGCTTAAAGCTGTAGCGTGTATGTCATTGGTTGAGTGCACTATTTGGTTATTAAACGTCTGTTTTTTTATTTAAAATAACTGTCCACTTAGTTTTTGAACCCGTTCACTGTTATAGCACTGATCACATCTTGTGGCAGTGTGTTCCAAGATTCCACTACTCGGTTGGATATGAAATGTTTTCTTGGGTTAGAATTGAAGTGACTTTGGTTTAGTTTTAAAGTTATAATCGATGGAAGGATTTTCATGACTGCTATGTGCACGTTTTCTTAGTCTATGTATAGTCAACGTATTGTTGCAGCCCACAATAAGTAAAATATCAACATTAAGATCTTTGACGACAACTTACAACTAACAATGTAACGTAAGGTGAGTTGATGCGAAATTAATCTCGCCGCGAGCTTTTACAGTTTACGAAACGCTCATCACTCACAATGCTCGCTCCTGAATCTACGATGAATGTTGCGAGGGGAATTCTCAGCGGGTTAGTTTCCCCGGAGACACTGACAGATGGCCTGAAAGCCTTGGAGATCGCAAATAGTTTCCACGACACTGAGAACGCCTGGGGTTCTCTACGAATGGTCGCATTGGAATCTAAACCAATCTCTTTTTTTTATGTGACTGGACATGGATGGCTAATACCACACCTTCTATCATGGTATTCGCCTAACACACCACATGGGAACTAGGTGCCATGCCAGGACCTTCCTTATATTGCACGGCTACATTGAACTGGGTGGAAAACACGGACAATTTTCATTGCCGCTTCGACCATCGTTCATTCAATGCGATGGTACCAACCCGGGCGGGATTAACCCTACCACCTAGTAAGTAAGGAAGGGGACCTACAGTTTAACGTGGAATCCGAACCACGGCCAGCCTCTCTCAACGGTCGAATGGTCACCTATCCAAGACCAGACCGGACCCAGCGTTGCTTAACTTCGGAGAGCGATCGCCGAAGTGTCGCGCCACTGGGCTATTGATAGATAAAGACTCTGAAAAAGCTGAGATTGTGTCGTCAATTTGCATTACTTTGAGATTTCACCCGTATAAAATGTGTCCAAGTGACGTCACAAAGTACTACTTTTCGTTAGTCTTAGTTTCTGTTAAGACTATTTATCTCAGCCTAAGCTAGCGAAAAGTAGTACTCTGTGACGTCACTGTGCATAACTTTGAGATTTCGTCCATACAAAATGTGTCACATATTGTATGTGTGCATTTATTTCCGCGCACGTCGAAATAGACGACTTGAGATAAATAGTCGTAACAGAAACTAAGGCTGAGATAAATAGTCGTAACAGAAACCAAGACTAACGAAAAGTAGTACTTTGTAACGTCAATTGGCATTACTTTGAGATTTCGTCCATACAAAACGTGTCAAAGTGACGTCAAAAAGTACTACTTTGCGTTAGCATTAGTTTCGGTGACGACTATTTATCCCAGCCTTTGACTCATGAAAAGTAGTACTTTGTGACGTCACTTTGACACATTTTGTATGGACGAAATCTCAAAGCAATGCCAATTGACGTCACAAAGTACTACTTTGCGTTAGCATTAGTTTCAGTGACGGCTATTTATCTCAGCCTTACTCGTCTATTACGACATGCGCAGAAATAAATGCAATGGGGCCATTTATAGTATGCTCTTCGAATCTGCATAATACCACCTATTCGTCTGCTTGCTACAATCGTTCAACACGGAACAGCAAGGGAATGCACATTCAGTGGTTTTCTCTCGGAATAGGCTCGGTAAACAGAGGAAAGCACTCCCTGCCGAGTGGAGCCCAAAGTACAACCTTGCAACCTACAAAGAAGCACCTGTATTCATGGCATTCAGTCATTGCGGATTCAGTAGAGTTAACAGAAGAAGGATTTTCTTTGACATTACTGTTAACTCTACTGAATCCGCAATGACTGAATGCCAAGAATACACGCCCTGGCCGCAGTGGCGGAGCATGGGGAGGGGGGGGGGGGGAGGGGGGGACCGCACCGGGCCGCACTGTGACCCCCCTCCCCCCCCCCTTTATTTTTTATTATATTTTGATTTTACCTATTTGTTGTTATAGCGGCAAAATAAATACACACTCTGTGAACATTGCAGCTGCCTACCTATTACGGTTCATGAGATACAGCCCTGTGACAGACGGACGGACGGACGGACGTACAGCGGAGGCTTAGTAATAGGTTTCCGTTCTCACCCTTTGAGTAGGGAACCCTATTCGACCAACAAAATGGTTAAAATTCGACATATTCGACCTTTAGCATGGCCGTGAGTGCTGCAAAGCGTTGAATTATACGTGGGTCTGTGTTTTCGGAACGAGGCTGCACGGGTGAGTTGAGGCGCGAAACGAGGTCCCGATTCAGTCAGCTGAAAATTAGAATGGCCACTGAAAATTCGGGACATTGTTAAATCGAAACAGCGTTTGCATTGGTATGTTTATTTTCCTTTGCGGGTAAACGTTATCGTCGGCTTTGAAGTTAAATCATTAACGTGTTCCCAATGGAATATTGCGTTTATGTGTTCGCTCTGGAGTTTAATTATTAAACATTTAACGTGACGTTTATGTTAGGAATTGGTTTATTCCATGACAGGTTGTCCGGCGAAAAACAAATAAAATGAAATAATTATAATGAAACATTAATTAAAAAAGAAAGTAAACATATTTTAAATTTATCACAAGTAAATCTAGGTGTCATTTACATTTCATTAATCCTTCGAAGGGCCATATTTTGTAGGCAAGGCAGATATTTTGTATGGCAAGAAAACCATATTTTTATATCTTGAGTGATAATATCTTTTTTTAGGGCTCCGTACCCAAAGGGTGAAAACGGAACCCTATTACTAAGTCTCCGCTGTCCGTCCGTCCGTCCGTTCGTCTGTCACAGGACTGTATCTCATGAATCGTAACAGGTAGGAAGCTGAAATTTTCACAGATTATGTATTTATTTTGCCGCTATAACAACAAATAGGTAATATTATAAAATAATAATAATTAAAGGGGGGGCCCATACAAAAAACCTGTTTTTTTTGTAAATCTTGTGCGATGGTACGGAACCCTTCGTGTGCGAGTCCTACTCGCACTTGGCCGGTTTTCTTACATCGTTTTAAGTCGAAACGGGGCAAAGCAAACTGGAATTTGTCACAACAAGGAGGCACCGAACGTTAAGAACGCTTCACCCTTTTCAGGAAAAAAATACAAAGACATTTCCATTACACAAGACCGGATGCGGGGCGATAGAATAACAAATTGTGGGTCTGACGGTCCTTAAGTATCGGACGAAAATCGGTTTTAGAGGGAGATAGAAAATTTGTTCGAACGACACACGCTCCTTTTCAAACCAAAAATATGCATTTTTAAATTAATGTCCATCGGGAGTATTAAAGTATAGATGTAAATATGGGTAGAAAAAATATTGCTTCCTAAGTACTACTAACTGAATTTTAAGATAACTGAAAAGAAAGAGGCGATGTCTCTAACACCCAGGCAGAAAGTGCATGCCAGCGTTTACCGATTTTTTTAAATTTATTAATTCATTTATTCATACAAATATAAACAACAGATTATATTCGCTACCACGTAAACTGGCCCAAAGGCTGTATTATAAGTGGTAATTAGTGGGAATTAGGATCTAGAGGTTCGGTGAGTTATCGGTTGAAATGTAGAGAGAGAATATTCTGGAGCATGGTATCTCAAGGATTTACGGCTTTCCGTCGAGAAAATCGCTTTGACAACCGATATAAAAACGGTTTTCTCGACAGAGATATTCCTGATTCCTGAGCGGGATTCCAAGAATAGGCCCTAAAGGACTAGAGACCCAGGCCTGCGGAGCTCCTCCCCTCTAGTTGTGATTTAGATTTAGGCGGAGCTCCCGTGAAGCGGGCAGAAGGGTCAGGAGTGGATGGTTCCGCGTTGAAGGAAACGAGAGTTGAGAGTTACACAATATTTATTCCTAGTTATTTATAATATATTTTATCCTATATATAACTGGTATGACCGGGTTCGAGGCGGGCGGAATCCTCTCACGCCCCCGCAACCGACGATGCTGGTCAAGGCGCGAGGCCAAGATGATGGGTTCCTCAGCTAGAGCACTCTCTCTCGGGCCAGCTCTCACAGCAGTCCCGTGCTCCCACCAGATCTCACGTAACTCTTCCACAAAACTCCGCCCGTCCCAAACGCCCTGGGGAGAGACCAGAACAATGTGGCCTCTTCCCCGACACGCTACCTTCCTCTCACTCTTGAGGCTGCGGTCGGGGAAGAGATACTCGGAATAGAAAGGAAAAAAATATGTTCGGCTAACCTTATGTCAAGGGCAACCGGCAGACCTCCTGTCGGCCATTTCAACCTTTAAAATGTAGGGCGCATCACAACCGCCTTAAAAATTTAGGATTTTGCATAAAATATCTTTTCCAAAAGAAAATTTTCCAATCGTTCAAACAAAAGTGCCAATCCCCACTTCTTCCTCTTGTGTTGGGTCTCCTCCAAAAACAGGCGGCCAGTCACTTCAAACGAGGGCGGGTTGCCACCGCATTCCGCATCGTGACAGTGCCCCTCCTCTCACTGAAGAGGGCAATACCTGCCCGACTGTCGTCCTCGACAGACCGAGGCACCCGAGGCGATAACCCCGTGCCAACCCGCCGCTCAGCAACGATGAACTGCTACAATTCCGCCTGCTCCTGGAGGAGTTCCAACCAGCTCATGCCGGACTTGTTACCATTCCCCCAGGATAAAGTCTTTCATTCATCCATCTCTCTGGAATAAACGCTTTGCACGGAAAATATAACATAAGATTCCAAGATGATATTCAAATGGGAAGATCACAACCCATAAACTATGAGATCATAAGAACTTCATACAATTTGAAACAAAAAAATAAGGAGCCATCCTCCAACTGAGCCTCTTACTCATAATGGCTAGTGCCATAGTACTGCATCCGACTTTTCATCAGTAAACTCAACTGTTTGTGCTGGCGAAAGACAAAACTAAAATTAAGCTTACAAACCTGTAAACCCTACGCGAAATGTATAGACAACTTATCAACTAATAAAGAAAAGAAATTAACAAATACAAGCTCAGTCGTAATGAAAATAAATGAACCGCATATCGGAGCGGCGATAGTTACTATCTACAAAGCGTTTAATACAACGTATGCCCCGATTCTGACTCTCAGTGCCAAGGGTGACACCATGGCACAGCCTGAACCTGTGGAGCTCCCTCCCGTAGACCTAATGGCTTTGGCGTTTACTCAGTGGATTGTCCATCCGTCCACTGGCGCGCTAACTCAAGCCGAAGTTCCAGTCTTCTCTGACGTGGAAGGCTGAGACAAGAAGCACGACTCTTCATACAGTACTCAATAATACTGTGCTTCTACACATTACAGGAACCGCAATCCTCAAGTTCCGTCGGCAATAGACTCTAGGTAAGGTTACGAGCAACCTGAATGTACGCCAACAAAATCTAACCGACTTAGGAGAGGAGAGATCGAATTCAATAATACAAAATAAAATAATATTTACAATCCCAACTCGGGTTGCTCTGTGCACTTCCTCATTCCACACTGTCTATCATACCTTTCTTTCATCCATCTCATACATACTAACTGAGTCTCCGTTTCGAGATCACAGTCACCTTTCATGTGGCGGAGCGCGCGTTCTTCCGCTGGCGCCGCCCGGAAGTAAAACAGAAGAGACCAAGTGCCTGCCCGAATGACACAGGGGCGGACACCGGTCAAACCTACCTACCGGTTCCGATATGCATAAAAAGAAACAGACGATACTTAACAAACTCAGAAGGTCCTTAACTCCATACGGTCAGCCATGTACAAAGTTGTAACCAATGATTACCCAAGGTAAACTCCACCTAGGGTCTGACTAGGGTTCTCCGGCTAGAGCGAGTACATCATCTTCCGCAACCGGATTTCTAAGGGGCGATAGAAACAAATAAAAATGAGGAACGCATTAGAGACGCCATCTGCATAACGTGCACCCATCGGTGCGCGACAGCCTGACGCCTCGCGAACCTCGCTAAGTATATGGCCTTGATTCATTTCGTAAACGAAAAACAGCGAATTACTTAGAACCGTCCGCTGGTGCACTGAAGTACACAGAAAAAACTAATAACATCGACCCCTTCCAATCGGTCCATCCAGAGTTGTATTTATGGATGTACCCCGGAACTCACTGAACCATTCCATCCGTGGTCCCAACAGTACCATTCGTCCAAGGCTATTTATTTCACACGATCGCGAATAATAAGAAACCTAACCTAAAATCAGAATGTGAAAACTCAGTCACATAAAAAAAATCGAATGTGAAAATATATATTATAAGACATACGTCTAATTGATAAGACATTCCGTTGAAAACATAAAGAACATGAATAGATAGCGAGTATCGGAACAATTATAACTAAAATTGGCCCACAAGGCGGGCCCGACTCAAGGTCTATCACCTATTTACAACAATGCCCCGATCTGACCCTCAAAACCAGAGGTTCTCTAACATGGTTTGATCAGACCTGTGGAGCTCTCTCCCATGGGCATAGGCTTGGTATATTAAACAGTGGATTACCCTCTACCGTCCACAGAAGCGTTACTCACGCCCTCAACAATCCAGAGGTTCTCTAACATAGATCGTGGCAGCGAGTAGTCGCAGCATCACTGCTGACTTCACACAACAAAATAATACAACACTCATGTACAGGACTCAACCACAGGCTTTCGGGCACGAGAAACCCCGGTGCACCTTCGCGGGTCGCTGGTACTGGTCCCAGTGATTCATTAACCAAAAGGAATAAGGCGGGACGAGTCAAGATGCCTTCCGTAATATATACGTCCTTCTCAAAGTCCGACGGCCTGACGCCCCTCCTCGCCCCTACGAGTATAAGGCCTGTAGATTAATCTGTGAATTTACTCACCGTTCACAGGTGCTAACGCACTAAAAACAAAAAAATTATAACCACTCGAATCGGCACCAACGACAAACGATGGGCCCAACGCCTCTTGCTCCTTCCGGCGCGAAGCGAGCCCTATAAAAATAAAGATATATTTACAAGTTCGGTGCATTGCACAAACTATCCCGGTGTTCACTCCCCTAATTCACGCATGCCTTTCATTCATCCCTAGCATGCACGTCTGGGTTCCTGTTTCGGTACCCCAAACACACTTTCAGTTGCCCGTGCGCGCGTAATCACCGCTTCGCACTTGCTGAATAGAACACCGAGACGACAATAGCAACCGCTCGAGCTATTGCCAGCGCGGTCGCCTGTCAATTTATCCTAACAGGGTTCCGATACTCTAAAATGAATGAAAACCAAATTAGACTAGCACAGTCAAACAGAATGGGAGCAACAGCATGAATATATACAATAATCAGTATAGTTTGGTTACCACACATCGTAAATATTGTTTCTATCAAAACACATTTCAAATCTTAGATGAAAAAGGAATCAAATAAATGAAATGTCAACAACAAAAAATACCAAACAAAGAAAATTGTAAACATAAAAACGTCAAAATGAGTTTTCTCAGATTCCAAACTTCAAATTCCAAACTTCAAACTTGGCCGGAAAAAAAAATATATATTAAAAAAAAATGTGTCATCTGTCACTGAGAATTTTGGGGGGGTAGGGAACATAAATGTTGGAAAGATTGAAAAAAAAAGATGAATAATTCAGTTTAATGTTCCTATCATCCGTTCGCGCATGCGTCAAGTTCTCTTCGTCGCTACGGTAACCGTGGACGACAAGATGTCTGCTAGAACCCGGACTAGTTCAAACGCAAAATGTTCGAAACAATTGCCGACATGAAAATGAAAATATATATATTTTTTTTAAAACCAGTTTCGAATACCTGAGAATCTTTTCCCTTATGCAGGTTCCTGCAACGCAGAACCAAACGAACCAAACCCTTCTGTCAGCCTATACGTTCCGTGCTAAATCCCCACCAGCGGATAAGCCACTATCACGGAGCTCCCGTGAAGCGGGCAGAAGGGTCAGGAGCGGATGGTTCCGCGTTGAAGGAAACGACAGTTGAGAGTTACACAATATTTATTCCTAGTTATTTATAATATATTTTATCCTATATATAACTGGTATGACCGGGTTCGAGGCGGGCGGAATCCTCTCACGCCCCCGCAACCGACGATGCTGGTCAAGGCGCGAGGCCAAGATGATGGGTTCCTCAGCTAGAGCACTCTCTCTCGGGCCAGCTCTCACAGCAGTCCCGTGCTCCCACCAGATCTCACGTAACTCTTCCACAAAACTCCGCCCGTCCCAAACGCCCTGGGGAGAGACCAGAACAATGTGGCCT
The DNA here is from genome assembly GCA_946894095.1 of Incurvaria masculella. Classification (NCBI taxonomy): domain Eukaryota; kingdom Metazoa; phylum Arthropoda; class Insecta; order Lepidoptera; family Incurvariidae; genus Incurvaria; species Incurvaria masculella. The sequence goes on from OX335641.1 coordinate 1,648,916, forward strand.
CTTCCCCGACACGCTACCTTCCTCTCACTCTTGAGGCTGCGGTCGGGGAAGAGATACTCGGAATAGAAAGGAAAAAAATATGTTCGGCTAACCTTATGTCAAGGGCAACCGGCAGACCTCCTGTCGGCCATTTCAACCTTTAAAATGTAGGGCGCATCACAACCGCCTTAAAAATTTAGGATTTTGCATAAAATATCTTTTCCAAAAGAAAATTTTCCAATCGTTCAAACAAAAGTGCCAATCCCCACTTCTTCCTCTTGTGTTGGGTCTCCTCCAAAAACAGGCGGCCAGTCACTTCAAACGAGGGCGGGTTGCCACCGCATTCCGCATCGTGACAATATGTTATGCACGCTGATTATATATATTGCGATAGCAGAGGAGTACGTTTCATTAGGCAAACAGACAAATATAAAGCTAAGTACGTACGCAAAAAACAATAGACGATTTTTTTATCTAATCAGCTCAGAAATCTACGTAATATAAATACATACGAATTGGGATCTACGCACATTACTCACAACGATATTTTTCGAAATGGGCAAGCAGACCTGAAGCAGGTAAAGTTTGTTGGAAGACTTACAGCGAAGCAAAGCGACAAAATATGTAAATTAAATTTACAAGTAAATTTCCAAAACAATTTTAAGGCTCTTGCAAAAAGCGTTCGACGTTGAGTCGTCAAATTATGAGTAGGTACCTAAATTTGCTGCGGTACAAAGTGAAGTTCCGGTTTCGAACCTGTCCAGTAGGCGTGATAAAAAAGTTACGTTTTAACTATGAATTAAGTAATGTCATTGCAAATTACTAACAAAATAATAATATTGATTTGATACAATTTCGTATCAATAATGACGTGGGCTCTGTGCACCTGAACTGTATTTGGTCAGAATCTCTTTCAGGAATCTTATTCGTATATTATTACATAGGTTGCTCTCAAACCATTGTACTCTTAATTTTCTGTAGGTGGTAGCATTTAAATTGTTAATATTATATAGTTTTTTTTTAGCTGTAAGAATCATAATGGATTGGGTATTTTGACTCTTTGTTAACAGGTCACTGTAGTAGTTCGTGACAGAAACTAAATCGTAGAGAGCTTTCACAACTTTTTCATGTTGCCACTGGAGTAAAGCATCGCTTTTAGGTCCCTGCTTGCGGCGACGCTGGGTCCGGGTCTCCTCTTTCCATAAAATATGGTTGATAGAGGCGATGGCTGTGCCCGGCGTGATGCTCGTGAACGGGTGCCGTTTGTGGGGACTGGCTTGCTCCAATTGGCAACATGCTAGATGGCGGGCATGGTCTTTACTAATAAACTGATATTTGTCATGAACTGTTGCATATGACATGAATTGTTGATTCTCGTCGATTGATATTAATTTAGCGTTTTTATCGGTGAGTCTAAATACTTTTGTAAATTTAGACTAAGTGGACGTTGAAAAAAAAAACCAGCGGAGTTTCTAGCCAGTTCTTCTTCCCTGGGATTGCCGAACTGGCTAATGATAGAATATGACAAATCCGAGTGCAGTGTACTGTCTATGGATGATGAATAAACAATAAACAATCATATGAAAAATATTCATGATATTCATTGCTTTCTATTTAATGTGTTCTGAAATGTGAAAGGCAACGTCACCTGTGAACTTGTATTATCCCTATTAAGGTGGGCCTTCCCGCTCAACTCCCCATACAAACGTGGAAAGAAGATCATGCTCATATTTCTTGTCAGAGATCCAAAATTATACTCAAAACAGTTTTATTTGATCAAACTAGATTTCTGATGACCATTGGCATTGTAAAATAGTGTTTGGTTTGTAAGTTATAAGGTGTCTTTAATAAAATAACTTTGGAGGTGGATTACATAATGATAAAATAAAAACATCTTTAAAACATTTGTCATCGGACCTTGCTTGTTTCATTAATATTTTTAATCAATCTGGTTTTGGCTTGATTTTTTACTACAGCGGTCGTGATTTACTTTTAGCTATAAGTAGTTTTGTAATTATTCGTAAATTTTCCTAAATCAAACACCATGCGCATTGTCTGCTTTGTGGACATGGTGCATCGTCCTCATCACGGAGCCTGTTTTTTTCTTTGAAACCGAGAAGGTGCCAGAGCGCAAAAGCACGGTTTAGTACCGTGCCCGCGAATGAGGTAGTCCCGCCGGGTTGGGCCACCTTAAACACTGGTAACTTAAACACTAGCAATCCGTCCCTTCCTCTTTAATCTATGGATATACATACACACATAGCACATTCCTTGGAAAAAGCTACATATTTGCTTGGTACGAAAAAGTAAATTGAATTGACTCCCCTTTACCAAAGATCTTTGTCTGATTTCGTCCCATTTTATTATGTAGCAGACCGTATTCAGATAATTAGGAACGATTTGCAAGACCTAATTTCAGTGATTTTTGAGTAAAAACTCAGCAAACCTTGCGCCAAATTTAAATACAAATGGCTGCTCTGTGCCGCAGACGCAGCCGCGGCCATTAGACTGGACTCATAAAGGGGGTCATCAAGCTTGGCCTGACGCCTTTGTGGCGGCGGCTTATTCAGGGAGAACTTTTGTGTTGGAAGTAATTTGAGCTTTGTCCTGATTTGGGAGTGGGTTAGTGGGATACAGTTTTCAGGCTGATGAGTTAGCTGAAAAAATACATTTCTTCGAGGATTTCTCTAGTGCCGCGCCAACGACTCCCTTTAGTAATTTTGATTATTATTTGGTTGATTTTAATTTGATTGGCTTGTTTATAGAGATATAACAGTAACAGACCAATAACAATTAATAACAATCATAATAATAGCTTATTTCTCACAAAAACAAATAAATATGCGGCAAGTGCTGCAACTGCGGTTCTACCAATACTAATAAATCTACAATTGCTTTATATAATAAAACCAAGTCAAAATGGAATACTGTAAATATGGAAGTTGAAGAGATTTTTTTTTAAAATATATTTTGCGTGCAATCCCTCTCAAACCATGATCATATTAAAAAAGAAAAGAAAAACAATAAATTAATTCTGTACGTTTTAATGATTGGACGTTTTCCATATTAGACATGTGTTAAAAGATAAATCGGTGGTGAAAACAACTTTATCCAAGGTGAAAATCGCAAAGTTCAAACACACGTTTCGTTGCAAAGATTTCGGAAATTTCGCCCAAAGTCCAGCCAATAAAATTGAATTACTCAAACATAAAGAAACTTCTAGGCAACTTCGACACAAGGCAGCATCTAGATTAAGAATCGTCTAGCACGCAGGCTAAAGTGGAAAAGTTCGGACGCGTTCTTAATTTGCGGCTCAAACTTACATTATATCTGCGCAATGCCATCGAAGGTTAGATGTAAAAATTATATAACTTTGTGCTCGTTTGTCGAGCAAACAGTTATATAACTTCCCAAGCCGTCTTACATTATTGTGCTGCCCCAAACTTTTGAACTCTTCGCAAAGTTTGAAGCGTGGAATACTGTAGAGGATTGGAGGGCTATGGGATTCTGCCACTGCATTTAATAGCGCCACACTAACGATATTTTGTCACTATTGTCCATAAGGACTAGGTGCAGCAGGACCTTCCCTTGTATTGAATTGGGTCGAAGTTCCAATTTAAATAGAAGGGAAAAGCGTTTACGAGTGTAATTACCGGAATCCACATCATAAATTGAACTAAACATGCATCTTCGGAAAATACTTTAATAAACGGCCTGGATATCAAACCACTGATATCAATGTTTTAATTCCGACACAATCATAAACTGATTTTTCCGATGGACTACAGTCCTCACAGCACAGCAACAATCTCAAAAACCATTGACTGGCATCATACCTTACCGGGACGTGCGCTTAGATATTTTTTTATTGTTTCATGGTATCATGTTAATTCTCTGATATGAAAGAAGGTTATTTCCCTCAAAGTATCGTTTATTCATTGTTACCCTGAACCATTGTCATACAGGAATCTTATTCTTACTTAATTGTTAAGGCTGCTCTCGAACTATTATACTCTTAAGGGCCTGGTACTAGCCAAATCGCAAAGTTAGACGAGGCACCCCAAGTTAACTAAGTAAGTCTGACGATTATGAGTGTCATTCTTACAATATATGATTCCTTGTCTAGGAATCGAATTATTTTCGTTAATGTATGTTTCCTTTTTCTATACAAAATACATTGCGGAAACGGTGTCCATTTCCGAACTTTTTTGACTAAATGTAGAAATCTAAAAGCAAATGGAATTTTTTGTTTATGCATATATGCTGTTTTTGCTTATATCTAGAAATCGAATTACTTTCAGATTTCTAATGAGAAAAATAAACTTTTTAATTTTTATTATTATTTAAATAAATGATGGAATAAAAAAATATTAACAATCCATTATCAGTCTGGAGTTCTATTTGGATTTGCTGAAGCGTTTCACTACATATTATTACATTTGTTAAAAAGTGCATTTGTATGGCGCGAGTAGTTGGCTAGTCCTAGCGCCTTAATTTTCTGTAGGATTTATGTGATCAGTTCATTTTATGACAAAACGAATAATATTAAAACCGTTTTTCTTGTTGCCACGAGAGGTTGCCACTTGTTTCGATAAGTGATGGCTGTACCCGCGTGATGCTCGTGAACGGGTGCTGTTTGTGGGGACTGGCCTATTCCAATTGGCAACATGTCAATTGGTGGGAATAGTATTTGCAAATAAACTGATATTTGTCATGAATTATTGACGTTCGTAAATTATTTTGAAATTATTGTTTTACCTGTGTTTTTTTGCGTTTGTAACCAACGCTTTTGTAAATTTATAATAAGTGAAGAACACGAAAACACAGCGGAGTTTCTTGCCAGTTCTTCTTCACGGTGTTTTCTTTTGTTGAACTGGCTAATGCTAATGTTAAAATAAGACTAATCCGAGTGCAGTGCACCTATGGATGATGAATAAACAATACAATAAAATACAAGGAGAAAATAACCTCATGGATACTTACTGAGTGACAGATGGACTTGGGAGTTTACAGCGTTCTTCCGGCAATGGGTATTTTCTGCTAAGAAAATCACCCACATCCCGCTCGCCACGTTACCCGAAAACCTCAATCCACAACTAAACAAACCATTTCATCTCCCCAGAAGCGTCCGGCATGTCGACTCTCCGGCTGACGGCCTGCCTGGCGGCGCTGGTCACGTTGTGCGGAGCGCTGCCGCAGAGTGTGCTGGCGCTCGACCTCAATCGACTCTACGGGCACCACAGCAAGCGAGCGGGTGAGTACCATCTCCGTTGGTTCAAGAGTCTTCTGGAGCATCTGCCGTTCCTCGGAGCTTAAGTTTCATCTGAGGACAGTCTCTGTCAACGAGCTTATTTTTTCCTGGAGCACCTTAGTCTATTTTGGGGGAACGTATAATCTCTTGAAGAGTTTTTAATGAAAAATCTATATACAGATTTCCTGATCGTATTTAGTCTTTCCTGAATGTATTTAAGCCGTTGCAGCATCATCATCTTCAGTTCTTTATAATGACCTCCAAATAATTATTGAAAATCTCAGATCGTTTTTGGGACAATTTTATAAAATATAAATAATCCTAATTTATTTATATGACAAAGACAACATAGTCTTTTGCCTATCTACTTAAGTGCAGTTTCTTTTGGATATCTCAGAATAGAGCAGCGATTCTTAGGGAGAATCATCTAAGAATTCGATCACTTGGTGACCTTGGACTCAATTCAGCGCCGAGCGGTCCGTCTTGTTGGGGGCCCACAACTCTTTTTTTTTTTTTGTGACTGGACATGGATGGCTAATACCACAAGTTCTATCATGGTATTAGCCCAACACACCATATGGGAACTAGGTGCCATGCCAGGACCTTCCTTATATTGCACGGCTACATTGAACTGGATGGAAAACACGGACAATTTTCATTGCCGCTTCGACCATCGTTCATCCAATGCGATGGTACCAACCCGGGCGGGATAAACCCTACCACCTAGTAAGTAAGGTAGGGGACCTACAGCTTAACTTGGAATCCGAACCACGGCCAGCCTCTCTCAACGGTCGAATGGTCACCCATCCAAGACCAGACCGGACCCAGCGTTGCTTAACTTCGGAGAGCGATCGCCGAAGTGTCGCGCCACTGGGCCACTGAGGCTGACTCACCGCTGGCTTGGAGTCACTGAGCAACAGGCGGTTTGTGGGGTCTTTCGGTCTGTTCTACATGTACTACCATGGACGTTGCTCTGCTTTGCATCCCTCATTCTTGCCCATCCTACCTATTGTGGTTGACATTAAGCATTTGAGAAGAAACCGTTTCTCAAACGCATTTCTCTGCCGCACCGCCAGGATATGGAACTGTCTGCCGGTGGTTGCCTTTCCCCATACCTATAACCTGGGAGTCTTCAAGCGTAATTTGAACAAGCTCGATAGCTCAGCGATAGTCCGCAAATCCGCTGGCATGGTGCCTCGCTGAGCGTCGTTTGGCGAGGCGAGGTGTTTTGGCTTTTCTGAGCACCTTTGGTCCTCAGCAAAGCCACCCATACCGATTTTTCATTAAAAAAAACTTCTCTTGCTGCATTTATTATCTGTTTCATCTTCTGATGTGTGGGTACCGGTACTTAAATGTAATACAATGGGTCCCACTGCATGTGTTCCCGTGCAAGTCCTATCAAACGGCTGAGGGATTTGCATTGAATGAACGAAGCACCCATGTATAAAATGCTGACAGTAATTTCCATCCAGTTCGTAGCCATAAGGTTGGTCCTGGCATTTCAACATGAGATGGGATTGGTTCATATTTTCTGATCATCCATCCATGTCCAGCTACATACAGAATATCTCTAAATATTTTAAAAATAGGTCAAACAGTTTGGAATTATTTCGTTCCTAGTAATAATTATGTGCCATATATTCTACAAGTTATTCATTATGGCTTTAAGGGGCCCAACCGTCAAAATGCCAGCTTTCTGTACATTATTCATGCCGCTTAACTTGTAAATTCCAGTTGTATTAGCATAACAGTTGGCTTTTCCGATCGCAAAATATACCGTCGTGAATTTCCAATTTCAAGTGGCCTTATCCCAAATTAATAGCCTAGCGGTCCTCTTTGCCACGTTTTCATAAGCCCTCGAACTTTGTGTGTAAATCTAGGGCTATCATGTATATTTCTCGAACGTGTGCGGTGTTAAGGTGGCCCAACCCGCTCAACTCCCCATACAAACGGGGAAAGAAGATCACGCCCATATTTCTTATCAGAGATCCCAAATTTTGCTCAAAATAGCTTTATTTGATCGAACTAGATGTCTGATGACCGTTGGAATTGTAAAATTGTGTTTGGTTTCTAAGTTATAAGGTCCGAAAGTTCGAATTTTTCGCGCGTTTCATGCAATAACTTTGGTGGTTTATTACGCAATGATAAAGTAAGAAAATCTTAAAAAGATTAGTCATCAGACATAGCTTATTTAATCACGATTTATAATCTATTTGGTTTTTGTTAGATTTTTTACTACAGCCGTGGTTTACTTTTAGCTATAAGTCGTTTTGAAATCAAAATTTTCGTAAATCTTACCAAATCATACACTATGCACATTGTCTTTTTTGTGGACACGTTGCAACTTTCTCATCACGGAGCCTGTCTTGTTCTTTGAAACAGAGAAGGTCACAGAGCGCTACGGCACGGTTTTGTACAGTGCCCGCGAATGAGTAAGTCCCGCCGGGTTGGACCACCTTAACAATACATTATGAAATATGTGTTCGTAACTAAATTGTACCATATCAAAAGAAATGCAAACAAAAAGAACAATTAGGTACAATTCGTCTCGTTGCCCTGCTCATCTCGTACGCCAGTGAGTAACGCTGAGATAACACTGAAATAAAAAAAAACTTTAACATTGTTACTAATAAACACAGAACATCCTCATTCATGGACATGCAGTTTCAAATTCGATAGAAAGGGACAAAACATGGGGACTTCACTTGGTAATGTGTCACATATTTAGTAGTAATTGCGACAAAAAATTTAATAAGGTAAATGGCTGTAAATAACTAAGCATGAACATAACTACCAACCACACAAAAAAGAACACAGACCAAGTTTACCTCTTCCAGTTGAAAGTCAAAATGAAGGAATGTTTTGTTCAATCTGCTTAGGTTTTTTCTTAGGGTTGCATATTCACTTGAATATCAGATGCTTTAAACAAAGATTGTATGTATAAGTCCGCCTTTAACGTGTTGACAGAAGTTAACGTATTTTGTCTATTCATCTTTTGTTTGAAACATTTCTGGTAACTTTAGTCTCTTTGGTATTTCGTAGTTATAGGTATTTATTGTCAGCCTCGGTGGCCCAGTGGCGCGACACTTCGGCGATCGCTCTCCGAAGTTAAGCAACGCTGGGTCCGGTCTGGTCTTGGATGGGTGACCATTCGACCGTTGAGAGAGGCTGGCCGTGGTTCGGATTCCACGTTAAGCTGTAGGTCCCCTTCCTTACTTACTAGGTGGTAGGGTTTATCCCGCCCGGGTTGGTACCATCGCATTGGATGAACGATGGTCGAAGCGGCAATGAAAATTGTCCGTGTTTTCCATCCAGTTCAATGTAGCCGTGCAATATAAGGAAGGTCCTGGCATGGCACCTAGTTCTCATGTGGTGTGTTGGGCTAATACCATGACAGAACTTGTGGTATTAGCCATCCATGTCCAGTCACATAAAAAAAAAAAAAATTATAAGTATTTAATTAAAATCCCGACTGGTTATTGATGTATAATTAATATGTATCAATATTTTCGAACAATCGGCATATTTTACAGTAGGTACGTACCAACATTTGTTTTTTATAGCCAATATAGCTAACGCAACCACTTGGCGCAGGCAGACCGACATATTTAGCATCAGAGGGTTGGTCCCTAACCTGTGAACCCAAATTCAGCCATTTACCGAATCGTGACCCAAAGGGTCGTGACCTCCCAGAACGCTACGTTCCGTCATTTTGTAATGTGTGTGTCGGTCTAGATTGTTGCAAGGAGTCTAGTAATGCTAGACTTCTACCTTCGTTATATGTTTCACCTTCACCAAGCACAGTGGGAATTAATTGTATATGTATGTTCATGCATGCAAACTTTGTTTCGCGAATCCAGAGGTATCCCAAGAGGATAATTGTTAAACTCCAAACCCGAAAATTGAATGGATTCGGGTGGAAATTTCAATTTGGAATAGAATGTTGCATGAGGGACCTAACTGCAAACTTATTTCGGTAAAATGAACATCCTCTAACCTGCCCTTCGGGAAATTTAAGTTTACCAGAGTTATTGGTTGGGCTTAGAATCGAAGCGAACGAAAAATAAATCCATAGATGCTGATGAGTGCTCGACTAAAACATTTTGTTGTTATTTGTCAAAATGCACTGGAATGACAGTCCAGGAAGAACAATAAGGAGCTAGGTTGATATTCGATGAAAAATATTTTATCATTTTATTTCATATTATTTTTACGTCTAGGTCAAAAAAATATTATTTTATCTAAACTAGGACAATAAAACATTAAATTAAATAAAAAACCGGCCAAGTGCGAGTCGGACTCGCACACGAAGGGTTCCGTACCATCGTACAAGATTTAACACAAAAAAATCACGTTTTTTTATTTTGTGATCCTTTAATTTTTATATTTTTTTTTTATTTTACTTATTTGTTGTTATAGCGGCAAAATAAATACACAGTCTGTGAAAAAATCAGCTGCCTACCTATTACGGTTCTTGAGATGCAGCCCTGTGACAGACGGACGGACGGACAGACGGACGGACGCACGGACGGACAGCGGAGGCTTAGTAATATGGTTCCGTTTTCACCCTTTGCGTACCCCTAAAAAGTACCGAACAAATTTAATATTTCGCATGTATTTGCTTTTTTTTTTTTTTTTTGTCTAGATGTTTATTTGGGGCTTAAGCCGTCACCGACTATGCCAGCCCCATAGTGACTTTAAGAATATAGTTTTCTTCAAGCTATCAGTTACTTCTTAGAGCCAATGACAGCTTGAAAAAATATATAATTTCCCTAAACTCGCTTGACCCGGGCCTTCCTAATGCTTCGTGTATTTTAAAAAATAAATTCATTCGATCCGTGCACAATATCCTTTCAAGGTTCAGTCGAAGCCTCTCGTTCAGAACACACTCAGTAAATAGGTGAAATTAATCCTCTGGTTTGTCACAAGTAGAACAATTTGGAGAGTCCAGTTTCTTCATCATGTCCCATTTTATTTAGCGGAGTGTGTCCTGATCTAAGTCTTAAGCCAATTTTTATTATTTCTCTAGGGAGTTGGACAATGTTAAACCAAGGGATACACAGCGGTTCAGACACAATTGTTTTGTACCAAATTCCTTTCTCTACAGACTTCCTGTCAAAGTGTTATTTCCACATCTGCCTACATATTCGTTTTGCTGTCGGCAGAAAGTCGGTAAAGAAAGGCTTAGTTTTGTAAACTATGTTAGAACCCGTAGCTCTTTTTGCTAGCTCGTCGGCTTTTTCATTGCCCTCTATGCCAACATGGGACGGAATCCACTGAAAATGTATTTGCTTCTTTCACATCATTTAAATACTTTTGGCATTTCTAAATTACAGACCCAAGCAAACAAATTAAAGGATTCTTTTGTTATTGGCCCCTTCGGTCTAGGGAATTTGTAGGCAGGAGCGGAATACTGGCGATGGTTCCTATTTTTATTCGTTTACGAAAGCGCCGTTTGGGTCCTCCCACGCCAAATTGAAACCCTCTGCTCCCGTCGCGTAACAATATTACGCTAAAACTTACAAATATATATATGCTACTCTGTATACGACCAATTTGAGAGAAACCAATTAAAAATACACCACATTTTCATAAACTCATTTAGTAAAATTAGAAAAAATATATAAAATGCTGTACAGGAAATATCTGCATTTAAAATCAGACCTTAAATTACGAAAACAAGTATGAGTTTATGGACCACGTTCTCTCTCTTTCTGAAATAGATAATAGCCACCAATGCGAGCTAGTTCATAGTTTGAATGAATGTACATATAGGTGGGAGGGTTAAGCCTGCCGTGGTATCGTCGCATTGGATGACTAGATGGTAGAAGGGGTAATTAAATATTGTCCGTGTTTTCCATCCAATACTGTAGCCGTCGAGGTAGTCGTGATCATAAAGGGAATATCTTGCCATGGCACCTAATTATTCCGGGAATGCGGTGGCTAATTTCATGACAGTGGGTGTGATATTAGCCATTCATGTCTATTAACCTAAAAAAACCGGCCCATACCATCGTATAAGATTTTTAAAAGTCACGTTTATTGTCAGTCAGTCAGTCAGTCAGTCAGTCAGTCAGCTTGTTTGCGTCCACTGCTGGACATACGCCTTTCCAATTTTCCTCCAGTCCTCCCGGCCTTCAACGGTACGTAACCACTGCTTTATTAAATTTTACCTATTTATTGTTATAGCTGCAAAATTAATACACAGTCTGTGAAAATTTCAGCAGCCTACCTATTACGGTTCATGAGACACAGCGCTGTGACGGACGGACGGACGGATGGACGGACGGACGGACAGCGGAGGCTTAGTAATAGGGTTCCGTTGACACCCTTTGGGTACGGAACCCTAAAAACAGAAAGGATAGCCGTTACGATGTGTAAGGGCGTGAGTAAATATTGTTTTATCCAACTACATGAATGGCTAATACTAGACCTACTGTCATGATATGAGCCAAACACACTACATGGGAACTAGGTGCCATGCCAGGACCTTCCTTTTAATGCACGGCTACATTGAACTGGATGTAAAACACGGACAGTTGTATTTGCCGTTTCGACCATCATCGTTCATTTAATGCGATTAAAGATATACCCAATCACGTATTTAGTTACAACCAGAATAATTTTATTTATAATCAACAATATAATGTTAATAAAACTTTTGAATCACATTTCCGTGTGTAAGTTTACCTATACCTACCTAAATATTCTTTAGAAAATAAAAGCCTCAGACAACCTCCAATGTTTTTTCAGGAATTCCGACCGAGTAGCCAGGACCAAAGCTTGTTTCGCTTTTTACCAAAAATGTAGCGACCTTTGGGACGCAATAGATTTCTGAATTAATTTTCAGAAAGGTCCGCGGGGCGGGGAAATGTTAATTTTACGGGTAATTATCCCTGTTAAAGTCAGTAACGATGTTGGCCTGCGTACAATTAATATTCTTATCGTGTGTCCGCAATTTCGAACCCAGAATATTGTATGTAAATATATAGAATAGACCGTGAAGCAAGGACACATTGAATGAAGACATTTATGTAAAAAGTAATGGACTCGTGCAAGGCTGGACTTGAACCTGCAAACAATCCTTTGACGGACATTGCGTGTAACGGTTCCGCCACATGCTCTACGCCTGTGATCAATTCCGCCTAGTAAATCGCCGGTTAGGATTCTACACACATAACCTGGTTTTCACCAAGTGCTGATTTATTTTAATCGACACCTAAAGGGGCTTCATTCCTAAAGTGTCTCAATTTTATTTTATTTATTTGTTTAGAAAACCAACAGCGACTACAAGTTCCATTTTGATACAAGATAATATAAGCTTAAAGGCCAGTAATAGGTTTTCCCAAATTAAACATATTTTACATAAAGTCTGTCTTGTTCTACAAGAGAAGGTAAATACAATCAGTACTGGTATTGATTGCAAGCTGCTAAGAAAGGCCCATCATATGTGTCGATTAAGCTAATCAGCATATCGTTAACATATCGTTTGAAGGACCCCTGGTTGTACTTTGCAAAAGAATACGCGCATTTTCAGTCGAAGCTTCTCCTGTGTTTTGCCATCAAAATTGTATGTTAGCGTCCGATATCAAGGGTTTTGTTTGTGTATCCTTCTTTTTTCTTTATCCTGATGTTAAACCCGATGTTAACCTAACCACTAATCCGAGCAGCTATTCACAGTTCCAGCCATCGTCTGGACAATACAGCGTGATTGTGAATCGATGTGATTACTAATCAAGTGCCGCTTGTCTATAGCATGTTCCCAGAGAGGAGCAATTCAGTTCGCTAATGTACCCTTGTTATTATTTTTTAGATAAATGAATTACTTTAGATGGGTAAAAAAACTCTTCAATATCAGTACCGACGGAATAAGAATAAAAAGGAATATAATCATTGGTTAATCGAAAAATGTTTTTATGATGTGAGCGAATTTTTTAATATTAATATATGTTATTTAAATGTTTTCAATAGTTATAATACATGTTAAATTAAATTTAAATGTCTAAACAATTTAAAAGAACTGTAATTTATTATTTAATATTGATTCAATTATTATACAATGCGTTCGTTTATTTTAAACCGTATAATTTTATTTGATATTTCAATGGTTATAATATATGTTAAATTGAATTTAAATGTCCAAACAATAAGAGGATTTTTTTTTACAACGCGTTTTTTTTATCTGAGTTGAAAACTGTATAATTATATTTGACATACTATGTCGTATTGCACGCCTACCCAGGCAGTTTTAACTTTACTAACGTACCTCTTAAGAGTGAGCCAATACATGTACCTAAGCACATAACGGCAATAAAGATTTTATTTTTATTTTTATTTTGATTTACATACAATCACCGCCCTTTTTACAGGCAGCGATAACAAAGCGCCATGTGATACGATCGATACATATGTATAAGGATGTGCAAGGAAGGTCCTGGTTTTGCACCCATGTGGTGTGTTGGGCTAATATCATGACAGTTGTTATAGTATTAACCAGCCAGTTACTTAAAAACACGTAAGCAGAGATATATATCTGTGGAACAAGGGAAATAAGTATATATACACTTCGACTAGTGCAGTCGTACTCAATTACTTTAAAGCGGCGAAGGCCATACAATATGCATAGATAAAATAAATATTTCGTTTCACCCAGTAAGTAAGTGCTTCAGTTATCAGGAAGCGGTCGAGTGTTATCGTTCGGAAGTGCCTTCTTGCTTTCTGAGTTTCCTACAGTTGTAAAGAGCTAAGGACTTAGTTGCTCACGTTTTATGATACCGCCTTTAAAGTTGATAATAACCTCTGAGATTACGAGAAAACTGTGTGTTCAAAGTAGCATGGCGGAGGTTCTGAAAGATCGCTGGTGTAAGATTCAAATACTGTGTTAGTAGGAGGCATTGATTACGGGAAGAGGGACTGTAGGAGACTTCCAAATATGGGTAATTCCAAATACAGTAGGTGGCGAAATTAGTTAGACACAATACCCGCGAATGGTATGTTTTGCTGGTTCGGGTCCAGCCTTGCAGTATGTTCGTTAAGGTGGCCCATCCCGCTCATCTCCCCATACAAAAGGGGAAAGAAGATCACGCCCATATTTCTTGTTAGAGATCCAAAATTTTGCTCGAAATAGCTTTATTTGGTCGAACTAGATGTCTGATGACCATTGGCATTGTAAAATTGTGTTTGGTTTCTAAGTTATAAGGTCCGAAAGTTTGAATCTTTCGCGCGTTTTTTACAATAACTTTGGAGGTGGATTACGTAATGATAAAGTAAGAACATCTTAAAAAGATTAGTCATCAGACATAGCTTATTTAATCAAGATTTATAATCTATTTGGTTTTTGTTAGATTTTTGACTACAGCGGTCGTGGTTTACTTTTAGCTATAAGTCATTTTGAAATCATAATTTTCGTAAATCTTACCAAATCATATACTATGCACATTGTCTTTTTTGTGGACATGTTGCATCTTCCTCATCACGGAGCCTGTCTTATTCTTTGAAACAGAGAAGGTCCCAGAGCGCAACAGCACGGTTTTGTACCGTGCCCGCGAATGAGTTAGGCCCGCCGGGTTGGGCCACCTTAAGTGGATCTCTCAGAACAGAGATCTCTCTTTAATTAGTTTGTTCTTGCTACACGGTCGATTATACATACATATATGTCACATTCCTTCGAATAAGCGACGTATATGCGAGCGAGGTATTTTATCCCGCCGCCTACTTGGACAGGTAGGCAGTGATCATAAAATGTCACATGGTACAGTCACAGCATACTTGTTTCGCTTCCCATAAAGCTATATATATTTTCAAAGATACGATACATTAACGGGTACTACCTACCTGACCACCAAATGTTACTTCAATCGGTCTTGGTACGTTATCTTAAGCTGCCCGTGCATGACAATTCCACTCGCTCTTGCTCTGTTAATTGGTTTCATCATTCTTCCAGGTTTCCTATATATGTCCAAACCATCATAAACCCTTCTCAATTCTATTCACCATATATTATTTCAGATTACAATGTTTTTTTTAACCTAGGTATTGTGGAATTTAGGGTAATAGGGTTAAAAGCCTGCCCGGCAGTGCGATTACGCAAAATTTGAGGATGGTGCCGCGGTACGTGTAGGTGCGCCCCCGTCATTTCTAAAGCGCGATTACGAAGCCGTTTTTCATCCACCTACATCCAGCGCGGACCAATCTGTGTCGACAATAGTTCAACTTTTGAGGTGCTTGACTAGACGAGCAGACGAAATAGGCGTTTACCTCCCCGCATTTGACAGTTCTTTGCCGTTTCGTAATACCTATTCGACGCGAAATGTATGGAGTTGACCTAATTGCTGCGGGTAGCGCTGAGTGCCTCACCATTTGTGAATGCATCGATTTCGTAATCGCAAAAGCTGTCATATCGCTGTAAGTACAGCAACCTACACCCAATTTTGTGCTTCGTAATTGCACTGCGGGTCAGTATCATCGGATTGAATAAAACATAGTCGAAGCGGTAATAAAATTCTCCGTGCCTTTTATCCAGCTCAGTGTAGCCGTGTGAAAAAACCAAGCTCCTTTGAGAATGCGGTGTGGTCACTAATATCATGACAGTAGGTTTGATTTTAACATCAATTTCCAGTTGTATAAAAAATAACGGGACCAAACCAATGCGGATATAGCCACAAGAGAGAAGCTCGCATCTCGCTAAGCCAATTTGCAATTCCACATTCGTTTGTGCACAATATACAAACTCAACTAAAGCCATGGATTTTCAGTTCGATTTTCCGACGATCCCGATTTCATTAAAATAAAACGATACCATGAGCTTTATAGGCACATCGATGATTCTGGGATCACCACGAAACACAGATTTGTTCTAAAAATGGATCCAGAATCGTGTGAACTTAAATTGTTCGTGTTGAAACGATGAAAATAGTAATAATATTTTAAGTGTACCCAAGATATTATTACTATTTTCTTATTAAACGCTCAACAAGAAAATCATTATTGTAAGTCAGTTTTTTTTTTTATGTGACTGGACATGGATGGCTAATACCACAAGATCTGTCATGGTATTAGCCCAACACACCACATGGGAACTAGGTGCCATGCCAGGACCTTCCTTATATTGCACGGTTACATTGAACTGGATGGAAAACACGGACAATTTTCATTGCCGCTTCGACCATCGTTCATCCAATGCGATGGTACCAACCCGGGCGGGATAAAACCTACCACCTAGTAAGTAAGGAGGGGACCTACAGTTTAACGTGGAATCCGAACCACGGCCAGCCTCTCCCAACGGTCGAATGGTCACCCATCCAAGACCAGACCGGACCCAGCGTTGCTTAACTTCGGAGAGCGATCGCCGAAGTGTCGCGCCACTGGGCCACTGAGGCTGGCAGTATAAGTACATTGACAAGAATTATCTCATGAATTAAGCATCTCATAAAATTCCATTTGTCCGCAGTCAAAGCAACGGCTTAACTAACTTTTGGATGTAATTGATGCTTAGCTAAACTTAAAAAAAAAGAATACTACAACTACTACACGAATATTTATTGAAGAAAAAATACGTTTGTGTTGCCATTATATTTTGCGTCTACCTAATCAAATAAAACATAAGAATATGTGTGACAAATATTTTCCGGCTTTGGGGATTTGAATATCAGCAACCCCTTTAATACCCTTTAATTTAACATTTTAGCCGAATTGTTTACTGAAGTTTACGTAAGATACTAAATAAATTTAATTTCGAAACTTTGTTGAAACTTTTAACTGTCGGGATTGATATTGAAAGTCTGGATTCTGTGATGGTCCGTCGCCTCCGCACGTGCAAATTTGTTTACGGCCTGTGAAACACGTCCTCCTGAGCTTCGTGCCTAGCATATTCTGAACTATGGACCAACCCGAAAACCTCGATTATACACATAACATTAGTTCGAATAAACGAACTTAGGAAGGACTCCAGGATGTTTATAGAAATATAATGTATCGTAAGGGAAAAACAAAACGGAGTTTTCAAATTTTCGATTTCTGGCCGTCAGACTTTAAAGACTGTTAGGTGCTAAGAGGGCATATATGATTTTTGGTTTGGTTTTAAAGAATATGATCCTGTCCTTCCTTTTTAGGGTTCCGTACCCAAAGGGTGAAAACGGAACCCTATTACTAAGCCTCCGCTGTCCATCCGTCCGTCCGTCCGTCCGTCCGTCCGTCCGTCCGTCCGTCCGTCTGTCCGTCTGTCACAGGGCTGTATCTCAGTAACCGTAACAGGTAGACAGCTGAAATTTTCACAGAGTGTGTATTTATTTTGCCGCTGTAATAACAAATAGGTAAGATTAAAAAATAATTAAAATGAAATGGGGCTCCCATACAAAAAGGTGATTTTACTTGACGAGCACGTTGTATTCTAAATACAGAGCCGGTAGTCTCAGTTCTCACCTAAATTGGCGTTTACGTAACTTCGAAGTTCCGTAAAAACGTCAAACTCCATACAAGTTTTTACTAGATATTCTGTGGTTTTACTTCTTCAAGCTGTCAAAGTCAAACGCGGACTTCCGATTTGTATAAACGCGGAGTGGACGTAAACGGCAACGTCGACGTATTTACGGCAACGTTGAGTAAGCTGTCAAATCAAGCTCGGACTCGCAAATGTTAGTTCGCTTAACGCCCCCTGCGCGCGCTCTTCAATTTCTCCATACATTTGAAAACGCCAGTCGATTGGTTTGCCGTAACGCCAATTTAGGTGACAACTGAGACTATACCGGCTCAGCTGCTAGCTGTACACCACCGGAGTACGTAGTTGGATTATTCCGGGAGGTCACGACATTTTGGGTCACGATAAGGTAAATGGCTGAATCTGGGTTCACATGTTAGAGACCAACCCTCTGATGCTAAATATGTCGGTCGGTCTAGATTGGCTATATAAAATAGATGAAAGAAAGAAAGAAAGAAAATACATTTATTCAACAATTACATAATCGATTACACGTAAAAAATATAATAAATTGACAGATATAAAAAAATTACATATTGAATTTTAATTAATTGTTGCACTTCGCTTCCTGCGCTACTATGGGCTGACAGAACGGATTGCGTTATTCTGTGGCATGTCTTATTTTGTCAGTTTTAAAATTGCGTGAAAATACCTGTGCGCAACGGGTCGATAGTACTTTATAAAACCCAGAAACGTGCTCCTAATTTGCCTGATCGTTATGTGTTATGCGTACTCTTTTAATATTTAAGGTCCTCTGTGCCGTCAAGCCCAGAGGCGTCCCGTACCCAGGCACATTAATAATTTCCCCTTTTCATTAATGATTATATTGTCCCTAAGGGTGAGAGGTGGTCTGTATTTAGACCCAACGACGTGCGGTATTGGCGTTGTCCGAATGCTATAAAACAGCGCTTTTATGAGGGTTGTCATGAAACATTATTGAGGGCCAGACTAAATTAGAATTAATGGGCTACGAAAATATCGGAACAAAGGTAAGCAAATTAATAACGTATGAGAGAAAAGTATGAAATAGCTTTCGATAAAAAAATGTTGCTTCCTGTAGGTAGATCCTTTATCCAAAGGGTTGGTAAACCCCGACCCTTTGCCCATGCACTCTCTTTTCCAAACGTACGATCTGGAATCTTAAGAAAAATGGCCGGCATCGCTTTCGCAATTCCCGAAAAGGTTCGAAGGCCCATGGGACATCTTAGTTGAGCGCCTTAAAAAAGTATTTTCATCATACGTCATTTTCACCCAATTTTTTCGAGCATCGAGGTGCTATCAATAGACGGTGTAAACCATTTCGGTGTTATAAAGTTTGTGAACGTAGACAGACAGACGTCGACATCTCTTCATTACAGTTAATTTTACCTTTAGAGGTACAATACCTTCTAAACCGCTAACTGAAGGTGAGCCATCATTGGTTATTCTTATAGTACGATGAAGCAATCAGCAAATTACGGGGATAAAAAACATTTGAAAACCACTATCCAATTTACAAAACCATATGTGCGTCTGCACGTTTTTGTTTTTTTTTAAATGTGTGAAAGCTGTGTCTTATGATAAAATAACCCTGGGTCAAATTACAAATAAAAGAAAAAAATAGAGATAGCAGACGATTATTTTTTTTTTCAATATTTGATTTTTGATATTTCATTTTGATTTTGATTTTTAAAAAAGTAAATGTTTTCAAAGATTTAGATCTCTGGATATTAAATATCAACAATCAAGAAATTTAGAACAGTAGTTTTAAAATTATTAGTAAACAACGTTTTTATAGGCCGTTCTTAAAATAAATACGACTAGTTGGATGACTCTACTATTACGGCATACGCATAAAGTATGGTTTCTTATTTAGTGTTGTTATGTAGTGTCCTCACCAATGTATATAATGTTCTTATAATAATGTTCTTTGATAGCAGTAGTAATCAATCAATCACTGTAAACTAGTTTGTAAGTATCACTGGAAAAAATAATAATACAATGACCAACCTGACGAAATTTCTTGTCGGCTCTTCTTCGCCAGAAGTAATCGAACCGACAGGAAAAAAAAAGACGAATCCGAGTGTGTAATATACATCTAATGGAGGAAATAAAGAAACTGAAACTGAAATTGTATGTCCAAAGCGTAGTTAGTCTGATCTTGTCAATTTAGAGCTGTGAAGCCATAGTGTCGTGAGCCTTGGAACGTAAATAATTGAATTATCTTATACGATATTCCTTTCTCTACCGAACTTCTATCGTTGTCATAAACGGACTCTATTCTTTTCTCTACCGAACAACTGTTTGTCGTAAGTAGCTCACGTTGAATTGTCTTATACCCTATTCCTTTCTCTACCGAACTTCTATCGTTGTCATAAGCGGTTCACGTTGAATCGTCTTATAGGTACTTTATTATTTTCTCTACCGAACAACTGTTTGTCGTAAGTGACTCACGTTGAATTGTTTTATACCCTATGCATTTATCTACCGAACTTCTATCATCGTCATAAACGTTTCACGTTCTTATAGGTACTGTATTATTTTCTCTACCGAACAACTGTTTGTCGTAAGTGGCTTACGTTCCAGTGTTGCCTTAAGTGGTGCACGTTGAATTGTCTTATGCCCTATTCTTTTCTCTACCGAATATCCGTCTTTGTCGTAAGTAGTTCACGTTGAATTGTCGTATACCATATTCCTTTCTCTACCGAACTTCTGTGGTAGTATTTCCGAAGCGTATATACAGGCTTGCCAGTTCTTGCTATTCAGAACTAAGAAGACATGGTGTCGTAAACGGTGCACATTAAATTGTCTTTCTCTATCACATTCCTTGCTCCTCCTTCTATTGTGTATTCTGTTCTTTCCAAAGACTTCATCATAGTTTTTTATAAATCATGAATTCCCATTGAGTACGCATTCCTCAGAGATTATTCCACTACACGAATTCTATATTCTCCCAAAAAACTAGTCATGACATGGACTTACCTGCAAAAACGAGAACAGGTGTTAAAGTTCGCCATGTCGGCTCGCGTAATTGAATTCCAGATCCCCCGATACACTACGCCTGCCATTAGTTGGGGGTTGTTCGAAAAAGTCTGGCCTCTCCCGGCGACAGTAAAAGTCTGGTCACGTGAGGTAATAAAATAAAATTTTACAAGCGTTAGCCTTCGAGAGTAAATGGGACGTGACAGTACTTCAGAAAGCTCAGGACGTTAGGGAAGCACTCAGGTAATGGGGGCTCGAATGTCACGTGCTTATGCAAAAATTCTCGCTTTGGTACCCGTAACGGCAGGATACGTGCTCAGATATAAACGCCTCTCGATAGTGGTATCTCTGATTAAGGGCCTGGTACTAGCCAAATCGCAAAGTTAGACGAGGCACCCCAAGTAAACTAACTAAGTCTGACGATTATAAGTGTCATCCTTACAATATATGATTCCTTGTCTAGGAATCGAATGATTTTCGTTAATGTATGTTTCCTTTTTCTATACAAAATACATTGCGGAAACGGTGTCCATTTCCGAACTTTTTTGACTAAATGTAGAAATCTAAAAGCAAATGGATTTTTTTGTTTATGCATATATGCTGTTTTTGCTTATATCTAGAAATCGAATGACTTTCAGATTTCTAATGAGAAAAATCAACTTTTGTTATTTTTATTATTATTTAAATAAATGATGGAATAAAAAAATATTAACAATCCATTATCAGTCTGGAGTTCTATTTGGATTTGCTGAAGCGTTTCACTACATATTATTACATTTGTTAAAAAGTGCATTTGTATGGCGCGAGTAGTTGGCTAGTCCTAGCGCCTTAATGCAGCGCGACTCTGCATTTCTGCTCGTCAATGTCTAAAGAGAGGAAAGGACAAGAAAGAAATCTACCATGTTAGAAGTCAGCGATAGCTAACGCACACACCCTCCCACTCCCACACAATAATACAAACATATTTTCACAACACAAACGGTGCGATGTTCTATCTATAATGTCTTGCTATGCAGCATTCGATCATTTCATGCATATAATAGTCTGGAGTGTCTTCAATATTGGCTATATTGACTTTTTTTGTAGTATGGAGTGTTTCCAATATTGAGCAAATTTATCTATCCATCTACCACATGGCGGTGGTTCATTATTATTGCTGTCGTTACCAAAGTCGATTTTGTATTAAACTGATATCAAACCTTTGCCACAAAATATATAGAAAAAAAGAAATATATTTAGTCCTCTCGTTGCTTGTTTTTAAAACCAGACCGAACAAAATTCTAGCAAAGGCCAAATCGTTCAGAATTTTTATTTGTTCGTTTCGTCTATTTCATAAATTTCCTTCAACATTTATAAGAAACGGCCCACAGTTCATGGATATAATTCGATTTATTTAATGGCATTTCGCTTTTTTCGTGGGGAGATTCGTTTTATTAATTTATTAAATTTTACTTGGAAAATCTTAGCGAAAATATTTCAATTAATAGATAGACCTTATATTTTTAAAAGATAACGTCAACGTTCAAAAGAGTAATTTTCTGCCTCCTTTAATACTTTTTACAAGTACCGACGTGTTTAATCATACTTTGACATAATTTTAACGTTCATATTAGGTTCTGCAACCGGGCCTAGGTCTGTTTAGTGAATGCGCGCAGCGAATTTGGGCCACGAGATGATCTCTAGCGATGCACTTTTGTGGTGTGCCGATAAGGAAAACCCTTAGAGAAAACTTAAAGGGTTATCGGTACCACTGCCATAAGCCCGGCTCGTCAGAGACGTGGATAACGTATGACCACGTTACCGTAGAGTTCTCATGTCAGTATGCTAGCAGACAGTAAGCGACACAATAGAACTAAAAAGTTAGCTTTGGTCATCAAATTGACTACGACGTTTTTTCGCCTCTCCCAGCCCCTCCTAATATTCAGCTCGATAGTACGTTTGTTTGGAGCTGTAGGTTAGTGCACTTGAATTCAAATAAGAACTAAGTTCATATTCGAAAGTAAGTATAACCTTTAAGGAGTCGTCAGCTACATATTTATTGCATAGAAACCTAGCTTCGAAAACATATCAGTCAATCAATATTGTTTCGCTACGTTTCTTGCATTTAAAAATCAAACCCAAATCAAATGACAGCAAGGAGAAAATCTTCATACAAATTTTATTTTCTCTGTAGTCTCAAAATTTAAGTATATTCGATAAAAAGTTAAATTTTCATGGTTGGGAACAAGCATTATACAGTTATCTTGAAATATGATCATATAAGGTCGGCTCTGATAGAGTGCCCCTAAGTATATATTTCCCCAATAATCTTTGCTCGGTGTTCTACATTATCGTTGTTATATAAATTTCCCTTGCACCACAACTGACATAACTCTAATCTAAGACAAGGGACGATATAATCAAGATTAAACATATCCAGAGAGCCAGTTAACGGTATATTAGAATCCCCCACGGCTAGTGTATTAGAGACGACTATCCATATAAGAACTTATTTCCCGGGAGGAGAAATGGTCTCCGGCAACTGGGGGGACCTTTACGAAATCCAGTCTTTCCAATTATTTAAAATATTGTAATGGAAGAAAAACTAGGAATTTTGAGCAAAATCTATCTACGGCGCCTCCACCACTTGTAAGGAAAGAAAACTCGACTTGAGAAAAATAGTCTTTTTACTATATCTTTTCACACTTCTAACAACCGTTGCTTAGTGACTCTCTTTTCAAATATCACTTTTTAAAATGTGTAAAGGCGGAAGGCCTGTTACAATATTTACTTACCTTTTTATGTAACTGTACTTGGATGGATAATCTCACACCCACCGTCATGTTACTAACCCAACACACTGCATTTCATAACAATTTTGCATAACAATTGCATACAAGGCAATACCCAGCGCCACTGTGCTACGAGCCACTCGACCACACTTACTGTCATGTATTTATCTTAATATAGCCATGACAAAACCATCCTCATATTGCACAGCTCTATTGCATTGGGTGGAAAATACGGACATATTGTCAGCGTTTCAAAAATATATGATGTTTACCATACAGTTCAATGCAGCCGTGCTCCCAAAGGTAAGTTTCTAGCTGGCACCGATTCTAACGGGAATTCCATCGGACTAATATCATCACCTTAGGTGTTGTTTGTCCAGTTATATAAAAACCTTATTTAAATGCCAGTTATTTCAACATAAGTTCTGACACTAGTGCGTATCCCGCTGGAACGTGTAATGAGCTCGGAGAGAAAGGAATGGGATTAAAAGAAGACGTCGGAACGTGGCGTTAATACCTCAGGACTTTTTGCGTCATTCTAGCTGATTATCTACCCACCTTTCGATATCATGTTACGTTTTAGATACCCCTCATCATTAGAGATAAATTTGGAGCCTGATCACTCCAGTACAGTAATTGTAGATACATTTGCCGTATGATTGTATACAACAGCTCGTAACAGCAAACTTAAGGATGTTCCGACCCATACAATGATTTTTTTACACAGAACGCAAAAAGTATTGCACTTTAAGGCACGAAACAACTTTATATGGGTCGGAACAGCCTTAAGTACGGCTATGCCAGGACCTTCGTTATATTGCACGGCCACATCGATCTGGATGGAACACACGGATAATTTGGATTGACGCATCGGTCATCGTTCTTTCAATGCGATAATAACACCTAGAGGAAGGGAAACTACAGTTTTAAATGCATTTTGAGACATCGGTTGCATGTCTCAATTGAGAATAAATTTCCTAATAAAACAAAATTATGCATAAAAGGAGAGGGGAATCCATGACCTCTCGCAAACAAGGCCCGTGCCCTGAGATACGGGCCGTTCAGAAGAACCTGGCTCACTTTTTATTTTTTATATCTTTTTTTATGTAACGATATCTGGTGTCTATGGGAACAGGCTGGGGATGTGTACATTGTGAAGTCACTGCTGGCAACTCAGCTCAAGCCGTGCGGTGTCGTGCGGTGTACTGTTGCAAAATACTGCCACCCGTACCAGCCGATCCGCTGCCCCGGAGCCGGGAACTCCATCTCCATCCAGTACATCTGCGACGGCGCCCCGGCTGTCGACTTCAGCTCAAGCCAGGCTCATGTTGTGCGGTGTACTGTTGCAGAATACTGCCACCCGTACCAGCCGTTCCGCTGCCCCGGCGACGGGAACTGCATCTCCATCCAGTACCTCTGCGACGGCGCCCCGGACTGTCGACTTCAGCTCAAGCCAGGCTCATGTTGTGCGGTGAACTGTTGCAGAATACTGCCACCCGTACCAGCCGTTCCGCTGCCCCGGCGACGGGAACTGCATCTCCATCCAGTACCTCTGCGACGGCGCCCCGGCTGTCGACTTCAGCTCAAGTCAGGCTCATGTTGTGCGGTGTACTGTTGCAGAATACTGCCACCCGTACCAGCCGTTCCGCTGCCCCGGCGACGGGAACTGCATCTCCATCCAGTACCTCGGCGACGGCGCCCTGGACTGTCGACTTCAGCTCAAGTCAGGCTCATGTTGTGCGGTGTACTGTTGCAGAATACTGCCACCCGTACCAGCCGTTCCGCTGCCCCGGCGACGGGAACTGCATCTCCATCCAGTACCTCTGCGACGGCGCCCCGGACTGTCGACTTCAGCTCAAGCCAGGCTCATGTTGTGCGGTGTACTTACTGTTGCAGAATACTGCCACCCGTACCAGCCGTTCCGCTGCCCCGGCGACGGGAACTGCATCTCCATCCAGTACCTCTGCGACGGCACCCCGGACTGTCGACTTCAGTTCAAGCCAGGCTCATGTTGTGCGGTGTACTGTTGCAGAATACTGCCACCCGTACCAGCCGTTCCGCTGCCCCGGCGACGGGAACTGCATCTCCATCCAGTACCTCGGCGACGGCGCCCCGGACTGTCGACTTCAGCTCAAGCCAGGCTCATGTTGTGCGGTGTACTGTTGCAGAATACTGCCACCCGTACCAGCCGTTCCGCTGCCCCGGCGACGGGAACTGCATCTCCATCCAGTACCTCGGCGACGGCGCCCCGGACTGTCGACTTCAGCTCAAGCCAGGCTCATGTTGTGCGGTGTACTGTTGCAGAATACTGCCACCCGTACCAGCCGTTCCGCTGCCCCTGCGACGGGAACTGCATCTCCATCCAGTACCTCTGCGACGGCGCCCCGGCTGTCGACTTCAGCTCAAGCCAGGCTCATGTTGTGCGGTGTACTGTTGCAGAATACTGCCACCCGTACCAGCCGTTCCGCTGCCCCGGCGACGGGAACTGCATCTCCATCCAGTACCTCGGCGACGGCGCCCTGGACTGTCGACTTCAGCTCAAGCCAGGCTCATGTTGTGCGGTGTACTTACTGTTGCAGAATACTGCCACCCGTACCAGCCGTTCCGCTGCCCCGGCGACGGGAACTGCATCTCCATCCAGTACCTCGGCGACGGCACCCCGGACTGTCGACTTCAGTTCAAGCCAGGCTCATGTTGTGCGGTGTACTGTTGCAGAATACTGCCACCCGTACCAGCCGTTCCGCTGCCCCGGCGACGGGAACTGCATCTCCATCCAGTACCTCGGCGACGGCGCCCCGGACTGTCGACTTCAGCTCAAGCCAGGCTCATGTTGTGCGGTGTACTGTTGCAGAATACTGCCACCCGTACCAGCCGTTCCGCTGCCCCGGCGACGGGAACTGCATCTCCATCCAGTACCTCGGCGACGGCGCCCCGGACTGTCGACTTCAGTTCAAGCCAGGCTCATGTTGTGCGGTGTACTGTTGCAGAATACTGCCACCCGTACCAGCCGTTCCGCTGCCCCGGCGACGGGAACTGCATCTCCATCCAGTACCTCTGCGACGGCGCCCCGGACTGTCGACTTCAGCTCAAGCCAGGCTCATGTTGTGCGGTGTACTTACTGTTGCAGAATACTGCCACCCGTACCAGCCGTTCCGCTGCCCCGGCGACGGGAACTGCATCTCCATCCAGTACCTCTGCGACGGCGCCCCGGACTGTCGACTTCAGCTCAAGCCAGGCTCATGTTGTGCGGTGTACTGTTGCAGAATACTGCCACCCGTACCAGCCGTTCCGCTGCCCCGGCGACGGGAACTGCATCTCCATCCAGTACCTCTGCGACGGCGCCCCGGACTGCATTGACGGCTACGACGAGGACTCCAAGCTCTGCACGGCTGGTAACTATTGCCTTGCACTTTTCGACTTGGCTTTTGGTAATTTCGTAACAAGATAAAGATTTTTTGCGGCCTCCCGCCTCAAAAAAGCTGGGAGTCTTAACATGTTGCGTCAGTATTTCACGCCTGACCAAAAAGTGCTCCTCTACAATGCGCAGATAAGGTCTTGCGTGGAGTATTGTTCGCACTTGCGGGACGGCTCTGACGACTCGATACAGCATCGTGCCGGCTCATCCACGACCCCAAATCATCCCTGAATCTAGAGACCCTCCAACTCCGAAGGGATGTAGGGTATATATATCTGGGTTCTATCGTCTCTACCATGGAGAATGCTCGTCGGAGCTGCATAAATATGCGCGGGAAATACACCCATTCCAAAAATAAGAACCGACAGATCCTCTAGTTCTTTTATCTATATGGTCGGTCAACTAAGGAATCGACTCCCTAAACAGGTATTTCCAAAAAGTCCAAAAGTCCCAAGGGTCCTTCAAACATGGTGTGAATAAGCAGTTGGCCAGTTTTAGCAGTCTTCCTGAAAGTTCGAAAGCCTATGGGCGTCGTCGGGCACTTTAAGAGGTACTGGCATACGCCATATCCCGCGCTTAACCTAGACAAACTGAGTTGATAATGCACCATACGCCTATCTGGCATGTAAACCGATCTTAATTTGTGTTCCTTCCTTGAAAGTTTCAATGTGTAGGTTATGATTTGATTGTGATTATGTTTGTTCAGGGCGGCATTCGGTAGTGGACTGTATTTGTGCTCGCTATCTCGCGCTCCGTTATAAAATCATATCAAAACATGTTCCATGATAGAATAAATATTATGATTAAATACATCAGAATAAATTAAATGAGTGAAGTGGAATATTGGATCCGGTGGAATATCATTAGTAGAACGGAGAACAAATATGGCTGAAAAAACAAGACAGCATCACTCTGCAAATTTTATGCCCCGTTCTAAATTCAAGCGTGACTCAATTAATCGGTCAAGCTAGTTCATTTATTCAACCGATTGACTTTCATAAAAAAATGCCAACCGCTTGACAATGTTTATTCCGGGAGGCCACGACATGTTTGGTCACGATAAGGTAAATGGCTGAATTTGGGTTCACAGCTTAGATACCAACCTTCTGATGCTAAAAATGTCGGTCTGCCTGTGCCAAGTGGTTGCGTTATCTAGATTGGCTATATAAAATCAATGTAGGTATGTACCTGCTGATGAATATACTGATTATCTGGAAACATTGATACCTATTAATTATACAACAATAACCAGACGGTTACTTAATTAAATACTTAAATATGCCTAAAATTATATCTGTAACCTAAATCGCCTATAACTACTTAATTCAACCACAGATTTGTTCAGTTTTTGTATTGCTTACCAAGTATGTACTGATACTTTCATGCTTCGTCATTTGCATACATTTACCTTATCAAATATATTTTTTGTCACCATAACTGCTTTTTCAGGCGCCTTATCCACTTAACGCAACCACTTGGAACAGGCAGACTGACACATTTAGCTTCAGAGGGTTGGTCTTTATCCCGTGAACCCAGTTTCAGCCATTTACGTTATCGTTACCATTTTTGTCGCGACCTCCTAGTTTTTACATTACGGTCTCCACCGGTCTGCCAATACGGCGAGATTTTCTTTAAATGGGGAACCGAGTTAAAGGAACAGATTTTCTGAAGAATTGCTTATGTAAATGGCGGAATATTTCAGAGTAGAAAAATTTCGAATCGCCGGGCGGAAACTTTCCGTTCTCTGTGGGGTTTCTCGGTTGATGTACCTATATCTTTACTTCTGGAATGGCATCTGTCGATTTAAAGGCTCGTGAGAGAATTAGCAATCATAAATTTCGGTAAACGCTTTCACCTGTGAATACCCACTTACTTTTGTTTACTTATGGAATGACAGCTACTCGAGTGAAACTTCCTCACACGAGTCACCCTAATTTCGTCTAGTTTTAGTTTATTTTTGCCCTCCATCAGCGTATTCATCATTGTATATTTTTTTCCATTAATATGAAAGTAACTAGTTAACAGTGGTAAATATACTTTTTCGTACTAAGCAGGTACGTCGCTTATACCAAGGAATGTGACATGTATATAGGTATAATCGACCGTGAAGCAAGGACAGGAAAGAGCCCAGTAAAAATAACTACTTTACGAATATACTGCAAGACTGGACCCAAACCAGAAAAACATACCATTCGCGGGTAACATTGCGTCTACCAATTTCGCCTCCGGCTGTATACCCATAATTTGAAATTCTCCTAGAGTCGTTCCTCCTGTAATCAATGCCTCCTACTAACCTACACATTGTTTAAGATTATACCTAGGTACATACATTTATTTAGCGCTTCATCTGCGTTACGGACATTGACTGCAATGATTGAATATTCAAACAGTCGTCACCAAAATCGTACTTGGCATCAGACGTCAGATAGATACATTCCTTAGCTAACAATGGTTGCCTTTTAACTACCAACCTAACTAACGCCCGGTTCCACCACCTCCAGCTACAAAAATCCCAAGGTTATCTTTCAGTTACATCATACAAATATTGCATGTAGCCGAAAGTTAACTATCGGATTTCAGGTAACTGTAGGTGGTGGAATCAGGGGTAAGTCAGTTTCCTCCCAATCAAACCTGCCAATATGTCTGCGACTATGTTTTCATGTGGCAATTTACGTTTAAATTGGGTTGGCAGTTTTAGAAAATTGGAAAAAAATGTCTGTCTGATAGTCGCCCCACTAAATATGGCAAATCTCCATCCCTTTTTTGATCTGAGGTACGGTACTATTTCATAGTACAGTTGGGCGGTCTATTATTGTTTTTTTTTTGTATTGTTTATTCATCATCCATAGACAGTACACTGCACTCGGATTTGTCATATTTTAGCATTGGCCAGTTCAGCAAAACAAAACACAGCGAAGAAGAACTGGAAGAAACTCCGCTGTTTTTTTTTTCAACGTCCACTTAGTCTAAGTTTACAAAAGTGTTTGTCAATTAATTTAACAAAAACATAGGTAAAACACTAAATTCACATGAATACACAAAATTTACAATCCATGCCGTATGCAACAGTTCATGACAAATATCATTTTATTTGCAAAGACAATCCCCTCCAACTAATATGTTGCCAATTGGAGCAGGCCAGTCCCCACAAACAGCACCCGTTCACGAGCATCACGCCGTGCACAGCCACTTCAACCATATTTTAGGGAAAGAGATAACCCGAGCCAAGCGTCACCGTAAGCAAGGACCTTTAAGCGATGCACTGCTTATATAAAGTTATATATTATCTCTGCCTATGCGGGTACGGAAGCGGCATGATGGCATGAGGTGGGATAAACTGCTATATTTTAACTTTTAATTTATATGTCAAAACCATTATGCCGAACGGAAAAATCTACGTCCATTGTACGGAACATAAAACCTTACTTTCAACTGCCTGAACGCATCTACCCTAGACTGCAACTTTCCGGTTTCAAGGATTAATTCATTAAGGCATCCTAACTGTTATGTAGTTTTTACCCGCGGTCATGCTTGCGTGAACAACGTAATTCCTTTCGTCTGTAAAAGTGGCATGCCGTTCCTCGAAATTTGGGTGATCACTCAACGGCTTATGTTACTTTAGTCGCAGAACAATGCTTGAGGCACTTTCAATGACTAATCGACGAAAATAATAGATATGTTCTACAGTTCAAAGTCAACACACATTTCGTTGACTTGGATAGTCGTTACTGAGAATGGTTTGAAAAGAATACCGTTTTTTACCCGACTGCGTAAGGAGGGTTATTTAATGTACGGTAGGTATATATTCACAAGTCCACCCTCACACACACTCTCTCTCTCTCTCTTACACACATACATCCTCCCTAACCAAAGAATTGATCTGAACACACACACACTCTCTCTCTCTCTCTCTCTTACACACATACATTCCTTTCGTGATTTCGACCACGTTTTAAGATGGGAATGTATTTTACCGAGGCTTAGAGGGAAGACATGCTTTTCATCGACCCCATGACCATCTTTCCGACACACCACCACCCGCCCAAACAACACAATACATCTCACGGCCTTGTCGATTGCAGCCAAGCGACCGCCGGTGGAGGAGACGGCCTCCTTCCTGCAGTCCCTGCTCGCGTCGCACGGCCCCAACTACCTGGAGAAGCTGTTCGGGAGCAAGGCGCGAGATGCGCTCGGGCCACTCGGTGGCGTGGAGAAGGTCGCCATCGCTCTCTCTGGTGGGTATTGAGTTGTCATGCGCACTCTTGACGCCAATGGAGATCACTGGACAGGGAACTAACTGAAGAAGTGGTTCGGGCGCAATGCACGAGACGCACTCGGGCCACTCGGTGGCGTGGAGAAGGTCGCCATCGCTCTCTCTGGTGGGTATTGAGTTGTCATGCGCACTCTTGACGCCAATGGAGATCACTGGACAGGGAACTAACTGAAGAAGTGGTTCGGGCGCAATGCACGAGACGCACTCGGGCCACTCGGTGGCGTGGAGAAGGTCGCCATCGCTCTCTCTGGTGGGTATTGAGTTGTCATGCGCACTCTTGACGCCAATGGAGATCACTGGACAGGGAACTAACTGAAGAAGTGGTTCGGGCGCAATGCACGAGACGCACTCGGGCCACTCGGTGGCGTGGAGAAGGTCGACATCGCTCTCTCTGGTGGGTATTGAGTTGTCATGCGCACTCTTGACGCCAATGGAGATCACTGGACAGGGAACTAACTGAAGAAGTGGTTCGGGCGCAATGCACGAGACACACACGGGCCACTCGGTGGCGTGGAGAAGGTCGCCATCGCTCTCTCTGGTGGGTATTGAGTTGTCATGCGCACTCTTGACGCCAATGGAGATCACTGGACAGGGAACTAACTGAAGAAGTGGTTCGGGCGCAATGCACGAGACACACACGGGCCACTCGGTGGCGTGGAGAAGGTCGCCATCGCTCTCTCTGGTGGGTATTGAGTTGTCATGCGCACTCTTGACGCCAATGGAGATCACTGGACAGGGAACTAACTGAAGAAGTGGTTCGGGCGCAATGCACGAGACGCACTCGGGCCACTCGGTGGCGTGGAGAAGGTCGCCATCGCTCTCTCTGGTGGGTATTGAGTTGTCATGCGCACTGTTGACGCCAATAGAGATCACTGGACACTACTGGACAGGGAACTAACTGAAGAAGTGGTTCAGGAACAATCCACGAGACGCATGCGGGCCACTCGGTGGCGTGGAGAAGGTCGCCATCGCTCTCTTTGGTAGGTATTGAGAAGCTACGCACACTATTGACGCCAATGGAGATCACTGGACGGACAGGAAACGAACTGAAAAAGTGGTTTAGGAACAATCCACGACACGCACGCAGACCGCTCGGTGGCGTGGAGAAGGTCGACATCGCTCTCTTTGGTGGGTATTGAGTTGTTACGCACACTCTTGACGCCAATGGAGATCACTGAACAGGGAACTAACTGAAGAAGTGGTTCGGGAGCAATCCACGAGACGCACATGGACAATGAGGATTCATGCGATATTTGAGATTTACTATAACGTTACCTAGATCGGATTTATTGAGTCAAAATTGCAATGATTTTATTTTTCTCTTTCGCTAGCTTAATATAACATCAATCCTGGTATATATGTAAAGTATCGATGATGTAGTAAAATGGTAATATACCTGGCATAAGGTACAAAGGCTCCCTTATTTTCGTGGATACGCGTCTTTTGACATTCGTTTCTGTTTTTATCCTTGTCTATGGATTGCAGAGTCCCAAACCATCGAGGACTTCGGCGCCGCGCTGCACCTCATGCGCTCGGACCTGGAGCACCTCCGCTCCGTGTTCATGGCGGTCGAGAACGGCGACATGGGCATGCTCAAATCTCTCGGAATCAAGGACTCGGAGCTCGGAGACGTGAAGTTCTTCCTCGAGAAGCTCGTCAACACCGGATTCCTCGATTGAATAATGCCGGAGTCCGCCTCTGATTACTACAACGTCGTCCATATATCCCACGCCCCTCTAAGCCCCTCCTTCTATAGCTACCTCCCTTACGACTCCTTCAACTATAGGAGGAAGTAATTCGATGAGATTCAAAAGCAGGAATAGAGCTCACAAATCAGAGTGCATGCGCGGTGGATTTTCGGCTGAGACGGGAGAACGCGCGGAAATAACCGAACCGATATGGCGCGCAAATTCGAAGCCACAAAGAACGCGAATGTCAAATAATAATTGAGTGTTTGCTGCTCATATTTGTAGTGTCTCTATTCCTGTGTCGAATCCCCTTGGATTACTACATCCCCG
The DNA here is from genome assembly GCA_946894095.1 of Incurvaria masculella. Lineage (NCBI taxonomy): Eukaryota > Metazoa > Arthropoda > Insecta > Lepidoptera > Incurvariidae > Incurvaria > Incurvaria masculella. Next base: position 1,682,059 of record OX335641.1, read on the forward strand.
TTTCTCTCATTTCGGAAGGATGGTATTGGTGGCGTCTGCAAGTCAATCATTACTTATTTTTTTCGAAAAGCTTACATTTTTTGTTGGATTCATTGTTATATTTCCTGTAATCTACAACCGGCCACGTAGACACAGGGCAATATTAATTGATGAATTTATGTAGTGAGCTGTATATTGTTTTATCGACTTGATGTTTAGTACCTAACATATATCTATGTACAGATTAGATAGACAACAAAATTATAGGTTATTCAGTCATATTAGGATATATTTTTATACTTTAAAGTTTAGATAAGAAACTATCTCTTGTCAATTCGTAATTATCACAGCAAAAATATATATCCTGACCGTTCTGTCTTCTTCAAATTGTATTGATATTCTCGCGTCGTAGTTCCTCGACCGTTATGTTTTGATCGTCTGGTTATCATCAGGTTAAAAAAATAGAGCTAAGAACATAATGGCCGACGATATTTTGAATATTGATGAAGACAGAAACGGAACTAATTGTCTTTGGAGAGCTACCAAAATTTGAATGGGTTATGTGTAAATGTGTGCGCGTATGTTTTTGGACATGTCTACCTTTTATTAACCCTTTACATACGTGTAGATCATGCGGTCAGAGGCGACTCCGTTTTAAATAAGATTGTCTTTTCTGATGACATTTTGAGCGAGATATAAAGCATACGTCTCAATTTCGAAAACATGACAGAAAAAATATAAGTAAAAAATGGGCATTACTTACGTATATAAGAGTGAAGGTGTAAGTATGAAGATATCAAAGAAAGAATGCATGCGCTTTATATCTGGCTTTGGAATTAAATCCAGAATAGGACCACGAAGTGACATATCGTTATTGTAGTAAAATATATAAATAATTCATAATAATACAAAACATATCATAGAATACAAGTAGAAGCTAAAGAAACAATTTACTATGTAGTGTTAAATTAACATAGAAAACAATTTAAGTACACATCGTGTACATTTTAGTTAACTTTTGTGTAGTGTTTTTTTTTTAATGATTCTACTAAAATTAATGATGTTTTATATAAGGTGCTGCACGATATAAAATATGGTAGCAATCCCAAACATATCATGAAAAATGTGATCATTGTCAATAACAATGTTTAAAGTAACCGTATGCAGACAGATTATGTTATTTCATTTCAGTTTAGGCGATAAAAACTTCGCAATATATTTTACCATCATTTAATGGAGTAGGTTGTTAAAATTTCTTGAATAGAACACCAAATAATGGCTAAAACTAATATGTAATTTTCTATGCACTTCTAAATGTTGTATTCTGGTGTCTCATTGGTAACAGTCACTTAAGGCCCTGGTACTAGCCAAATCGCAAAGTTAGACGAGGCACCCCAAGTTAACTAACTAAGTCTGACGATTATAAGTGTCATTCTTACAATATATGATTCCTTGTCTATTAATCAACCTATTTTCGTTAATGTATGTTACCTTTTTCTATACAAAATACATTGCGGAAACGGTGTCCATTTCCGAACTTTTTTGACTAAATGTAGAAATCTATTAGCAAATGGAATGTTTTGTTTATGCATATATGCTGTTTTTGCTTATATCTATTAATCGAATTACTTTCAGATTTCTAATGAGAAAAATCAACTTTTTTATTTTTATTATTATTTAAATAAATGATGGAATAAAAAAATATTAACAATCCATTATCAGTCTGGAGTTCTATTTGGATTTTCTGAAGTGTTTCACTACATATTATTACATTTGTTAAAAAGTGCATTTGTAGGGCGCGAGTAGTTGGCTAGTCCTAGCGCCTTAACTTCTTTTGTCAAATGCGGGCTAAGTGGACAACGAATTATATAAAATATTAAGGGAAATGTATGGGTTCGGCAATAACAGCATTTGAGGACAAGAAATACAAATTTATAAACCACACAACACAACAGAATAAATGAAAATTAAATTTTGGGCAATATATACGAGTAAAGGTTTATTTGAGATTGTGTTATTTGACTAAAATACAGGTTGTCTTTGAAATAATACGTGCAACAGTGGGAAATCCAAAGTACAATTTCGCAATAAGTAATTGATATTAACATCAAGGAAGTACTTAAAAGATTTCTGTTTGAGCGTTGATTCCTATTTTGACTAAAGGGGTTTGATACGGTATCGATACAGATACCGTATTAAAAAATTACGATATTTTAAATGACAATCTGTATACATTTGATACATAAATTCAGCCTGTATTTGTCAAGAGTTGTCCTGTATTTTCAGTATTTCATACTTTTAACCCACCAGTTATCTCGTTTTCAGTGCCCTAACAAAATAATATTTTTTAATAACCTGCATAAAAATAGTACTTTGCAACTGCTCATGAATTCCTAAATTTATTGGTGAATCTATACTACCTACCTAGTTTTTTTAGCCAGTAGTCTTAAATTTTTATATTAACTAGGTCTAAAAACATATCAAATTGTATTTATCTAACATATTATATTGATAGCATAGTAAGGAGAGGAATAAAAGATATTGGAGTATGTTTTTGCAACACTTGTGTCAGATTTATATCTAATCTAAAATTATATCTTTGTTAGTGTGAAACATATCTATGAAAAAATAAACATATCAAATTACTTAATTGAAAAATCTTAACACTTGACTGTTTTTCAAATATTTATTAATGTAAGCTGAAATAAATCTGTGTTTTAGCTAATAGCTTATTGATTTATTGGAGAAAATTATAACAAATAAAATAAAGATTCATTCTTGATACATGTTTCATTTTATTATTTTAGTATCAGCTGGTTCCTGCTGTACGTGTAGGTGTAAGGGTCGCAGATTCAGCAGTCACACAAATTCCTGGTTTTTATGGCTTCTGTCGCCATGATTATGCCAATGCATTCGGCCTGAAATATGGTTTTGAGAGCGCCTAGGGTTGTTAAGATGTTGATGTTCACATCCCGGGAGAAGGCACCTGCCTCAGTTCTTTTCTGTCTTTGATCCATCTGTGTATCCACCAGATTGGTCAGTGTCTCCTTCCATTAGTTTCATGTTATAGTGTTTCACAATGATGTGATTTATAGGAATTCTGTCACTTATTGCTGCGAGCATGGGTTGGTCCTTCAAACCTCTTCCTTGATCCGTGTATGTGGTGTTCCGTAGCTTTGTTTTCACACTCCTGCAGCTCTTAGTCTACAAGCTGCCATGGCTGCTTCCTGCTGCATGTGTAGGTGTAAGGGTTGCAGGTTGAGCATGACTTCCAGTGCCTGCGTGGGGGTTGTACGCATGTAGCCTGTCGTGGCTACACATGCGAGGCGTTGGAAGCTTTGTAATTTATCTTCGCGTTGATCAGACCTGTTTTTGGCCACCATGCCATTGCTCCATATGCTATAATTGGGTGGATTACAGCCGTGTACAGGCAGCTTGTTATCGAGGGTTTTAGGCCCAGCTCTTCCCTAGCATTCTCTTGCATAGCCTGAAAGAGATGCACGCCTTCTTTATCTTTAAACAATGGAATGAACTACCTACCCAGGTAATTACCCCAAATTACGACCTGGGATCCTTTAAACGTGGTGTGAAGACGCACCTGGTGGGCCGGTATGTTTTTACGGACGAACCCATGGGCGTCGTCGGGCACCTCAACAGGTCCTGGCGTACGCCATATGCCGCGATTAACATAAAAAAAAGGATGGCTAATACCACACAACTACCGTCATGATATTAGCCCAATAAACTACATTCCCGAAGAACTTAGATGCCATGCCAGGACCTTCACTTTATGAGCACGGACAATTTTTCCTTGCCGCTTCAGCCATACCGTACCAACCCGGACGGGTTTGTACCTCCTCTGGTATCGCCTCTAACCCTAACAGAACGCATTTGTAATGAAATGCACTTATCCAACTAGGAAAGAGAAAGATAGTGGTGCATGACCGGGCCTAGGATTTGAAACCTCTGGCTCTAGCCCCTACACCACGAGGTGTACAAGTACGAGTAAGCTATGGTTGCCTTTTCTCTGGCTCTTCTAGGGGGCAACTTCAGTAAGAGCGGCGTGATCGTCTTTCGATCTGTTCTGTTTTTATGAAATCGGGTTTTGCTCGAATACTAATCGAATACTGAAACATGTAAATACTTTACCACTGTGATATGTAATCAGAGTTCAAATATGCAGAATATTTACAAATCTGTCGGACTAAAATTAAATGTGCCCACTTCCAAAATCCATTGTTTCATAGAACTAGACATGAAGAGTAATACCACACCTACTCTCATGATATTAGCCGAACACAGGTACAGCATTTCCGAAGGAATGGGGTGCCTTGCCAGAACGTTCCCTTTATGAGCATTTACATTTAACTGGATGGAAAACAAGGACAATTTTTTTTTTTATGCGACCTGACATGGATGGCTAATACCACACAACTACTGTTATGATATTAGCCCAATACACCACATTCCCGAAGGACCTTCCCTTTATGCCAGGCCCTTCCCTTTATGAGCACGGCTACATTGAACTGGATGGAAAACACGGACAATTTTCCATTGCCGCTTCGACCATCTTTTCATCCAAAGCGATGGTACCAACCTGGGCCTGGCTTAAACCCTACCACCTAGTAGGGGGAGGGGACCTACAGTTTTACATGGATTCCGAACCATGGAGCAGCTCGCATTCGTGACGAAATGCACTTATCGAACTCGGAAAGAGAAAGACAGTGGTGCATGTCGGAATTGTACCCAGGCCTCTGGTACGCTAGGCCAGTCCCCGCGCCACTAGGCTACGAGCCACTCAAACCACTTGTCACTTTAACCACTTGTTATACAGTGCAATATGCAATATAGGCCACATGTTTTTGAAATTTAGTACTTACAAAGGTTCTGATACGGATTTCGCAGTTTAATCTCAAACTGGGGAAGTGTTGAATGATTAACTTTCTGAGACAGACATATTTAGATTTTCCGAAAAAAAAAACCAAATGAAGATGATGGAATGGTCCACCTTACATCTATGAGCAAAGTTGTCTTCACATACAGCAATACTCGTAATTAAAACAACTTGGACAGAGATAGGCTGTTCCACAGATAAAAAGGAAGGAGATATGGCATCTAGAGCGCCTGTGAGACTCAAACGTACATACCACATGCAAACATAGTCACAAACGTATTAGAGGGTTTTTGTCTGGGTGGGTGGGTACTGACTTGAACGCATTTTAAGAGCACATTCGCGCACGGTGGCAAAGTTTCAACTGTGTGGCATACGACGCGCTGCAGGAATCCCATACAATTATATGGTCACTTTGACCATACGGCGGAGATTCGATACCGACCGCATGCCACTTCTCCTTCCTTTATCTTCAGAGGTAGTAACAGTTAAATCATTTAAAATACAACATCTCCTCAATAATAATATATGTAATTTGAAAAAACCAGCCAATAATTTTGGGCATTATCAATTCAAATTGTTTACCAATTGGACTATTGGAAACAATTGGTAAAAGGTACAAAAATATATTAAACCCAACATAATGCACAATATACAACTTCCTGACCATTGAATATTCGATAATACTGCACAATGTAGTAGTTCGCACAAGTGCATATATTAAATTGAACTTTCAAGGACCCACTAGCCACATCAAAAATATTTTGAGGCCGCTATGAAAAATGTATTATGGTAGGGGATTGTATTGGGTGGTGAGGTTATGTACTGTAAGTGAATCATTGTGATCAGATTTTGAAAGTATTCAGAAAAAAGTTTTTGGTCTGGACGTTTGTCGGAAGCCGGATTCGATCCTGCACCCTTTGGATTACATGTCGACTGCTTGCTGCTGCTGTCGAGCTACAGTTACGTCAGCCAATGAATTTTTTGATTATATTCAAATTCACTCAATGCTTCAATCTATTAGTAGATGGCGCTGGTTTTGCGTTTTGATTCTACGCTATGGCATTTTGAATGCAATGATTGAGATATCAATTTTATAATTGCTGTCATCAAAGTAGTTTTCATATCGGACACTAGAGCCAGCCCGGATTTTAGTATTATGGAATGATAGTTGCATGTATTAAATTGATACCACATTACTGTTATCTCGTTATGAGGTTATGCAAAGACATCTACATTGAAGAATTGTAATCAGATTTTGAAATTAATCACAAAAAGTTTCTGGTCTGGACGTTCGTCGGAAGCGGGTGGTTTTAAACAAGTTCAGTTTTAAATATTCGTGATTTTGATTAGTTCAAAAACCGTCTATCTAGATAATTGGGGTTCAACTAGACAAAGTAACCAAAGCACATAAAAAACTGAAAATATTGTTTTTATTTTTAAAATACTTATCCTACAAACTATACGAAATATTTCCTGTTTTAATCATAGTTTTATTTGTCACACCCAACAATCGAAATAGCTAATTTAATGTTATCTGGTTGTTAGTAACCATAGCTATTATAACCGGAGATTTAAATTGATAGATGAGTCAATATATAAGTCGAATGTCAAAACACGTCATGAACGATATTTGCTTGAAGCACTCTCACAGGTGGGTTACGCTTCCATATAAGACATGTACATGAAGTATACATTTATGAGAACTTTTGACACATTTCTGGTTTGAAAGACTTATCTATTCATCTAAATATTTCGTTATAACTGTCAAACAGAACCAATACAGATCGCTTCATCTAGGGGAGTGGTCCAAATTACGCTTTTGGCATCTCACGCAGTGCGCTTACAGATAGTCCGAATTGCGCACAAAGTGCCTATTGCTTGCACTGTAAATGATACAATATCATCGAGTGACATATTCTAGTTCACTGTTTCGAGGTAGTGCAGCGTGAGGGCTGCAAAACTACTGTCAAATCTGACAGATCTAAGTGGTGTTGTGGTGAGGAGAGGTGAGATAATGGTTCACAAATGATGTAGTGATTTGGTAAGCACCCGCAGCATTGTCAGTGATGACAATGCTGACGGTCTGAATCATAAGCGGCGTAACCAAAGAAGAAAGAAGTTAGATCTATAATAACTATAACTATAATACTAACCAGAGATTGTGGACTTCAGCCCCGATTGCATTTAGAGATGGCTGATTTAATCAATGTTCAAACACGTCACTTTTACTGAACCGCATGGAGTTCCTTCCATACTGTCCATACAAAGTGACGTATTTAATCATATGTTAACATTGATTTTTTGCCCTTTAGTTTGGTTTGACTTTCAAAAATGAAATGAAAATAAATGAAATGAACATTTTTAAATATGCCTTGTACTCGCCACTCATTGTGTGCCTAAAAACATCAATGGGCGAAAAGAGGTTGATAAGGGGACTGGTACATAGTATAGCATTAAATGAAATATGGTAAGCTTCAGAAAATTAAGCTTCCTATACAACATAGTTTTATTATCATTTAAAAACCACTTTTCCAATTTACTTGACATTTGGTATCTAATATAAGGCAATGAATATCTGTGCTCTATTATATAAAAACGTAGTAATGTAGATATTTATTGCTTGATATTTGATACCAAAATATCAAGAAAATTGGAATAGTGCTTTAAAATGTTTGTACTGGGAGCACAATTTTCTGATGCTTACTTAACATCAATGACCTCACATTGAGGTGTTGCGCCACTGGACTACCAAGGTCAGTCTGGCGGCCCATTAGCCGTATCTCACTTCTTAGTTTCGTTGGTCGTTGTTAAGGATTTGTTAAATTTATCAGTGAGATTTGACATCAGCTGACTAGCATCCGCAAAGCTTTCGTTTGGTAGGCAAAGAAATCCTACAACCACTACGACTGAGATAAATAGTCGTAATAGAAACTAAGACTAACAAAAGTAGTACTTTGTGACGTCAATTCGCATTACTTTGAGATTTCGTCCATACAAAATTTGTCAAAGTGACGTCACAAAGCACTACTTTTCGTTAGCCTTAGTTTTTGTTACGACTATTTATCTCAGCCTACGTCATGGCTGTCATTTGCGAGTAACGGGATTTAGGACAGTTCCTAAATTTTGTATGAGCGTCTCTGGGCTCGACGTCTCGCGTCCAGAGCTCTCGCAGCGAAAGCTGCGGCCGGCCGGAAGAATGTGTGTGATATTGATCAAAGAGTCTATTTAACAAATTGCTAAGAACTAAACAAAAAAGTGAGATTCCGCTTTAAGCAATGTGTGCCAAATACAAGATTAAATTTCTAATGAATTCATTTATTATTGACCTTAAACTTTAAATAATATGATAAATCAAATTTTAACAAAAAAAACATTTTTTTTATCATTTTATTTTTTCCTGAACCAGACAATGCGAACCCGTCAGCACTGCACCACCACTCACCATATATTTATATTACATAAAGAGGTTCTAGACAACCTTTATGTTGTAAAAATGGTTTTCTGAAATAAACATTCGTATTGAATTCATCCACCATTCTAGTAGATATCCTTGGAACTTCCTTTATCCTTGCCATACATTATATCGCTTAAATAAATTGATATGCTTTGGTAAATGAAATTCTCATTAAAATCCGGAAGGTCAGCTTTAGAATTTCCGTCGAGGGGTGCCACACGATAAAAGGAAATAAATCACATAGAATTTAATACTGGGATTTTGATAAAAGGCAATTATTTTCTAAATTCAAGCAGAAGAATTGCTGGTTGAAGACTGTCATATTGGTTAATAATACATTGTTCATTGAGCAGTGCGTTTGTAAATGGCGAAAGCACCATGCATCTACACCAAACCGTTGTGCCGCCACAAGTCACGTGACGGACCGCACTGAACTTAGCCAGTATTTTTGTTACTTATATCAGTATAAATTGTATTCATCGCTATATTGGCCTATTCATGAACTTCCTTGCTAAATGGTAACAGCATATAGTGTACATTGATTAGAAATAGCAGGCTTTTCTAATAGTTGTGTCAAATGCTATTTTATTAGTGTCATTGAACTTGGGTAACTTGGTCACGGCCGATCACCAAAAGTGGTCTAAAATCCGTCACATGGCTTACGAATGCTCCCTAAGTCACACTTGATTTAGTGCTCAATGTACAAACTTGGTCGCTATTTTGTTTTTTTTTTTCAGAAATTAACATCATCCTTCCCACTGTCTAATGAACATATGTCAAGTTTTCAGAGATTCGATTTCATGCATCAAATTCACTTCAGAAGACCTAACACAAATCTTAGACTAATGTGATACAGTTTCAGTGCCTGGAGCAATCGTGGCTATTCAATTTTGTTTACGTGGGCCCTTACGGTAATAAAAACAAACTTAGACAAGATTACCATGTACATAATATAAGTAAATGCTAAATTTAATTCTACTTAAAATCTATTTTAAAGAAAATTTTTCCTTTTTTTCGTAACAGACTAAATTATATTTTTGAGAAAGTTTATGTCATCACAGTAAAAGCCAGAGTAGGCATTGCTATTTTTAAGGAAACTGTATATGGGTTGAAGTCCAATGCTAGGCTGTTACAGTGATGCTGTTTGTACGGGAACATAGCTTGCCTAACAATTCAAAAATTAAAATTTCTTTATATGGTGATATTTAGATCCTTTCATGATGAATAAAAAAAGTACCTTTTCTATTTTCGGCCCTATATATTTATCAATGTCAAAATTGAAGTTATCATTATTTATTTGCGGAATAATTATACAAAAAAATTCGTTTCCACCAAATCCTTGAAATCTATATATTTTTTCTATATCTTTGCAACATTTCAATCTTTAGCTACAAAATTCAATGCCAATTTTTTTAATAAGGTACCAACAGTTTTCGCAAGTTTATCTAGATCTTAACTATAAGGAAACTACACGAAAGGGGAAACTACAATAACATAATATTATTAGATTTCCTCCCACTCGAACTTTTAGGGCATCTAAAATGCACCATCTGAAACTGTCCTGCAGACCACTGACTTAGAAAGCAATCTTATACTACACTACAAACAATTAAAAAGAAAACAAATTCAGTACCGACCGATCTAAGACTTTCGGCTCCTCTTCCTAGCTGACCGTGGCAAATGGTCATCTTCCTCGTCCTCCTGCTTCGCGTAGTGTGTCTGAATGTGTGTGAGTAGTTTTTTCTCTCTCGTGAACTCCATGCTACATAGCTGGCAGTTGTACAGTTCGCTGTCACGTTTCTGGCTCGCACTGACAGCCGACTTGTCCCCCGCCGACGTAGAAGTTGTGATCTGAGATTCCTGTATAATACTAGATGTCGGTAAAACATACGAAGGCTGTAGAAGCGGATCCACGTTGATGAAAGTGAAGAAACCGTCAGAGGGATTTGCAGGTGGAGCCTCTCTCTCCTCCAGCGTGACGGAAAATGGCTGTTTCGGCGCAGGGGGAGGCTCTGGTGTCGGCTGCCTCTTTTTGCCTCTCTTTGCTTTGGGGACGGACGTGGGCGGGGCGGGCGCAACGGTGACGGGGACCTGCTTCGATGATATCACCAACTTGCTGGGATTCCCGGTGGGGACAACGGTATAAGAGTAATTGTCCGATTGCTTCTTTTGCGTCTGAAAGTTCGCCACTTGGGAAGGTGGCGGGGTACTCCGAGGGATTGTTTGGAAAAGACCGACCGGATAAGGCTGGTTCTCCATCCGATTCATAATGGAGGGGATGGAATGCTCGGGCTGCGGTAAAGAGTAATTCTGATTGTAGAGAGATGTATCCGGTGTCATGCTCGTATATTTGTGATTGTTTGGAGGTGGACCCTGCGGAGTGCGTGAAATAATAGTCTCCGTGCGACTAATCCCCTGATTATAGGTAGTCTTTGCGTTATCTTCTTTAATTATACCTTCTGCTTGCTTCATACTGCGTTTGCCGACGGAGCGAGCTGGGAATGTGGGTTCGGGCTTTTTTGGCTCCGTAATTAACTTGGGTGCGTCTTCGGGAATCTTCCGCTTCGCTCCTAAGGAGACAACGGCTGCTCCCGGGTTAGAAGAGCTCTCTTCAACAAGGGTAAATGTGTTGTTGGGCCCCGGAACCAGTTTATACCGGTTCTTGGAGCTCGGAAAACTCGACGGGAGCTCAATAGAGGGTGCAGATTGCTGCACTAGCTGCGGCGGTGGTGGGGTTTTCTGCAGCTGATGAATACTGATAGAGGCGGGAAGAGCACTCAAATCCTCAGAATGCTTTTTGCGACTAGCCGGCCCCGGCTTAGGTTTCATGGGAGCAGAATCCACTGAAAAGTTATTTATACTCAAATTTCCCGCCGTCCTGCTTTTAAAAGCCTCTATAATCTCCTTATCGGTTCGAGTAGGTTTTGGAATACTCTTAGGAACAGTAAGTGGCGGTGGTGGCGGAGGTGGTGGCTTTGGGATAGTTGGCTTGGCGACTTGTGGTTTTGCAGGATCAGGTTTGGTAGAGATTACTTTAGCGGCTGCAGTCTTTGCGCAGGCATGACCAAGCACCACTTCCTTCTTTAGAAAATTCCTCTTACAGAGTTTACATTGAAAGAGGTAGCCTGCACCGCCGACCTTTATTGTACAGACGTGCTGCATTATGTCATACTCCGGTTCCTCTGTCTCTTTTGGCTTTTCTGCTGCTTCTGGTGCCTTTTCTTGTGCACCATTGACTTTTTCTTTGGCAACTTCTTTTATGACAAGTGGTGCCTTCTTTTCAGGTAATTTGACTTCTTCCACAATTTTCTTCTCCACAAGTGGAGCAGTTCTAATTGTTTTGTTGATGTTTTTTTCCTTAATTACCATGCCAATTAAGAAGTTATCATTAGACATTTCACTTTCGGGGGAAACATTTGTATTTTTAGCTTCAGGGGCATCTTTTTTCTGTAGTTTTGCAGGTTCCTCAGGTGGCATTTCGTCAGCAGCCATGGCTTTCGATCTGGTGGGTCGAGAGGGTGTAATCTTCTCCTCTTTCATTTTCTTCCCTCTATCTAAGGTTGGTTTAGTTTGTTTCGGTACTATTGGTAATTCATCATCTGTCTCATTCTCGATAATTTTAAATTCATCCTTCACTATCTGCTTTTGAGGCCGCGTGGGTTTCTTTTGAGATCCGATTTGAGGTGGCGGCGTTGGCGACGGAGCCAGCATGGGCTCATCTTCCACACCACCGGGTCCAATGATTTTTTCCATCGCTTTCTTAATGAGCGACTGGCAGTAATCATCATTGGAGATTTTATTCACTTTCAAATTTTCTTCCCAATTTTTTCTCAATATGGATGCCTTGGACTCATTGCCCATTGACTTTTTCAAATTTTCCTGTGCCTTGATGCACCTCTGTGCAAACTCATGAAGTTCCTCCACCTTGGCAGAGCAGCGGAAACATATCTTGTGAGGAAGTTTGTCGTTCTCGTCGATCTGAAACAGATATCACTAATCGTCATCCATGGATGAAATTGGAAGACATCTGAATTAGTTACATCACCAAGTCTGTATTTGTGACTTTATTTTATAATTTCACTTTAAGTTTGAATACAGCAATAAAAAAAAAAAATATCGATCTTAGCTTTTAAACTCTCCTTACAACATGTATTTTGAAAATATAAGCTATTGTTCTACCGACAGTACAGTTGAGCCTTTTTTAGGCTACAAAGTGCAACATTCCTGTTTGTACATCCTGTTGCAGTTCCTACTTACATTCATAAATTTTTCAAGTGTAAATTTAATAATAAAATAATAAGATTTATTTCTGCCAGTTCACTTAACATTTGCATTCGACATTCAATTAAACAATGAATAAATTATTTTCTATTCTATTCAAATTATCTCTGGCAAAAAAGAACCGTCAAGAAACTTTTGTAGGTTTGTTTTTTTTTTCTATACTTACCAAACATGGAGAGTGTGGAAGATTGAAAATATAAGCTATTGTTCTACCGACAGTACAGTTGAGCCTTTTTTAGGCTACAAAGTGCAACATTCCTGTTTGTACATCCTGTTGCAGTTCCTACTTACATTCATAAATTTTTCAAGTGTAAATTTAATAATAAAATAATAAGATTTATTTCTGCCAGTTCACTTAACATTTGCATTCGACATTCAATTAAACAATGAATAAATTATTTTCTATTCTATTCAAATTATCTCTGGCAAAAAAGAACCGTCAAGAAACTTTTGTAGGTTTGTTTTTTTTTTCTATACTTACCAAACATGGAGAGTGTGGAAGCCAACTGTAACAATATTATTCTTTAACTTTTGCAGAATCTAAAAAAAATCTTTATTTTTTTGTCTCCGTTCCGTTAGCCTGATAAACTACCCTGTATGTGTAATTATGCCCAACACTTGATTAATTTGATGATTGCTTATATTTTCTATTCATGCTCTTAAATTTTTTATTATTCAAATAAGTTCAAAAACTTACGACACTCATATATTATTAATAATTAAAAATTCTTTTTAAAATCGTTGTTAGTTGAATTTTTATGGAGCTTCTTTTTATGTTATTGGACATGGATGGCTAATACCACACCCACCGTTATAATATTTTATTTTTTAATTTCATTTCTATTTTATTTTATTTGGGAAATCAACAGCTTACATATCTAGTACAATTTTGAAAATTAAAATTACCTTAAACACAAGCCAATTACAGATTACCTCTAATTACCGTCATATTGACGCTACACACCGCATTCCCGAAGGAGTTAGGTCCCATACTAGGACCATGCCTTGAGCACTGCTAGATTTAACTGGATGGACAACATGGACAATTTTTCATTGCCGCTTCGACCATCATTTCATCCAATGCAATACCAAAAACCCAGGCGGGCTTAGCCCTACGTACTAGAAGGGGAACCTACAGTTTAACATGGATCTCGAATAACGGAGCAGCTCGCACTTGTGATGAAACACTAACTACAAGAGAGAAATAAAGGGGACAGTGATTGAACCCATGATCCCTGGCATAGAAAGCAAGTCGCCGCGTCCCTGAGCTATGAGCTGCTTAATTTACAACACCTATTGTCATGCCAAAAATTTCCTTATATTGCACAGCTGCTCTGAACTAGATGGAAAACACAAACAACTTTACTTTACTTCTTACATTTAGTGAGATGGTACCAGTCTACACAGGATTAACAGTAACATCTAGTAAGTAAAGTAGGTGACCTACAGTTTTACGTGGCATTATGAGCCAGCCTTAACAGTCGAACAAAGCCACCCATCGAAAACCGACCGCGACCAATCGCATGCCTCAAATATCAAACAGCGTCGCGCCGAGGCTGGCAAACGGATTATACAGATTCTTACGAGTTCACACGAGGACGGTACAATATTGTCTTGTCCTAGCTCCAGAGCTATGGCCTAGTGTGAACGGATTATTGTAGAACAGGACAATAGACCAAGACATTTTCCTCGAGATAGACTGGCAGGCTAATCCGCAGGACAGTGTCTTACCCCCACAGCCCGCCCGTGACCGCATCTTCCGCGTGTGAACGTGTGCAGACAGGACAGTAGGACAATCGTCATTCGCTCCGCTCGTCGCCTAAATTTTCTGTGTCAAAATTTCACTTAAAAACGCTGTTGTAATTTGCATTTTGACCCTAGCATGCATGCTATCTCTCATTACTGTATTTTGGCGTTAAAATTTTGGCATTTCAAGTGCTCTCGTAACATTCTCAATCATCATTTATACTCGTGAGGATCCTCCTTTTCTAACTCTTTAAGAATCAATGTAGACAATTTCAGGGAAGATCTAAATGCCATCCAATCCCTAATCCACAGTTTTTTTCTTTTTATTATCGAGTTCGTCCTTCAACAATTCTATTACATCTTGATATAACAGGAATAACATCCATTTTTGCAGCGATCCTAGTTTGAACTGCGGTAGGTTCCCATTGTTCTGTCCTGCGCAACCGAGCCTGTTCACGGATATGGGACAGGACAATATTGTCTTGTCTTCTGAATTGTCCTCGTGTGAACTCTGCATTAAGGTAATCACAATGTGTAACAAGAAACGAAAAACTGGATAGTTAAAATTGGTAGTTATATTGGGGGAACGGCAGAACGTCTAATATGCAGATCGTATAATGTCATATTTTAACAAAATTTTAAAACCATGCACAACGTATAATCGGCAGATCGTATAATTTTATACGTAGTGCATGAAGAAGTTTAAAAAATAAAATTACTTATTTCTCCATGCATAACGTATAATAGTCACAACGTATAATATTATGATCTTTATTTAACAAAAAAAGGAAACCATGCATATCATATAATCCAAAAACTTTTCATACGATAAGCGCCCTTATGCATGTATACCTTTAAAGCGTATACTCGCACGTGACGTTTCGACCGTCTCAATTAGCGCAAGGTGGCCTCTCGAAATTGTAGCAAATATGGATTCGTAGCAATTTCAGCCTTAAATGTATCGTTACTAGGGCGCTTTATGCAGTGCTTCTTGACATATTATACGTTCTGCATGGTTTTCTTTTTTTGTGAATTCATGTTAGACTCGAATATTATACGTTGTGACTATTATACGTTCTGCATGATGCAAAGACTTGATTTTATTTTTAAACTTTATTCATGCACAACGTATAACATTATACGTTGTGAATATTATACGATATGCATGGTTTTAATTTTTTGGAAAAAAATACTATTATACGTTGTGAATATTATACGTAGTGAATACGACTCGTTATATTGATTAAAAAGTTATATTAAACTAGCAGTACATACCACCAGAGGCAGCAGCCGGTTTATCTTCCTGGCGAGAACTTTTTCCCCATCGAAAATATTGAGGAACGGTCCATCTTTGGACTCGCAGAGGCGACACAGCTTGACCATAACGGGTGCACCAATGTTGGCCACCGATGCCATGGCAACGTTGCTTGCCTCATCCAGATTATATGCTTTGTTCGCATCATGGATGGCTTTCTGAGCTGCAAGAAGTAACGATATTTAAATTATTGCTGAAAAGAAAAACTAAAAAGTCACTGAAGTCACTTACAATTCACAGGGGAACTAGGGTTGGTTGCATATGAATTATTATTTTGAATTTTATTCATTCTTTGGGACACATAAGGAAAACTTAAATACGTCAAAATCTTTTCCATGGCAAAAAGCTAAAATTAGAGTTAGAAACTTCCTATTACTACACACAGTCATACACCTACACACCATATCTCCGAAAGTAATACGTCTCCTGCAAACATTTTTTTTTTTTTGTTCCTTAGGCCCTCACCTACCAGTCCCAGGTACTAGCAATCTTCTGCCCCTTCCAAATCTCCTTTATACTACAGCCCACATAGACACTCAACATAAAATATTGCATATGTTCAGGACAAGTTGGCTTGACACTATTCGATTGGTTTACTCCACATTCGTACTCACATTAATAACCTATTTCCTAAACCATTGACCAACGTAAATCGGGATCAGAGAAAGTAGGTATCATGATGAAAACTGAGGCGATAGCCCACCAAACCTATTCAACAATGTTCAAATCCTGGGCAGAGCGCATGAGCGATATGATCGCTAACAAAGGCCACATCGTTAGTATCAAGACTGGGCGCATTACCAAGAGCAGCAGTAGTCGCCGCAGCCGCCGCTGCCTTGAGCTGTCTTCCCTTGTGTCCCCTTTTCTTAGCCATTTTGTGCGCGACTCTGCCGGGCGTGCAAACTTCTACAGGGTCATGCTAATGCGGGCACGATAAAGAACGTGTAACAAAAGCTTCTCTCAGTAATCTAGCAGAATGTGGGCCACCATGTGGCATAACACAACACGGATAAATTCGGCGTCGGCGTTGAAAGGAAAATCTCAAGCAAGCAGGAAGCAGCGCAGTGCACGCAACGCAAGCCGAAAATCGCGTCAAACGAAAACGAAACGGCGAACAGCTGTTAGATAGAGAAAGATATAACGTAGTTTCTAAGGAAAAAAATAACCCTAGATCAATTCTATAATTTAAGTTTTTTTTGTTGTTATATTTATTTAACTTAAAAATTTAAAGGATAGAAAACTATGATCTATAGGCGTAATGAAAATAAATATATTAAAGTTTGAATGTGAAAAATTTTAAAGTGTGTAAGACTGGGAAGACAAAACTAGGGTCTACTATGAGTTAGTTTGTCTTTCTGTGGAGGACTTACCTTATGCAGTAAAAATATGGTACGGTATATATACTCAGGAAAGCGAAAGCTAGTAAGTCACAGATGAAAGTGAAACTTTTTCGCCTCACGTCATCAAACATAAAATGTTTTCAACGCATCATCGCATTCCAATAAGAATACATAATTAGAAAAGGAACAACATTAGGGTGACCCGTGGCTGTCATTTCGTGGAGGACTTACCTTATGCAGTAAAAATATGGTACGGTATGTATACTCAGGAAAGCGAAAGCTAGTAAGTCACAGATGAAAGTGAAACTTTTTCGCCTCACGTCATCAAACATAAAATGTTTTCAACGCATCATCGCATTCCAATAAGAATACATAATTAGAAAAGGAACAACATTAGGGTGACCCGTGGCTGTCATTTCATGAGTACGAAAGGGTTGTGACTCATCGGTGACTCACAGGTGAGAATCAAATTAGCACCCACCGAGCGCAAATTCGCAAGGAAGGATCTGCATAATATCTACTCAGAAAGCGAGAAGTTCTCGTGTTCAATTCTATTTAACGAATAGAGGGCTCAGTTAATCATTGTTCAAACAAGTCACTTTTAGTGAACCCCACGGATTTCTTTCCATACTGTCCATACAAGTGACGTGTTTAATAATACGTTGATGATTTTGATTGTTTGTCCTTTCGTGCACTCGGCACTCGTCATCGAAGCATTAACTTCGGTCTTTTGAATATTGTTACGGTCGTTAGTTGCTATGCAAAGCAAACAAGAAAAATGTACTGAATCATAAAGATTTCACAAAAACATTTCAAAAATTTTCAGAAAACACGATGCCTACTTTTTATCGATATTGACTTTGACAGAAGCGAACACGAGAACTTTTTGCTTTCGCTTTCATGCTCGATCTGTGTTTGTTAGCACACTAGCTAACACTACGTTCCGAAATGCGTACATTGCAAAGATCGTAGAGAAAGTGAATACAGTGAATACTTGTGTTTCGAATTGTTATCACTGCTCATAGCTATAATCGCACGATATCAAATCGGAACGAATTTGAGCAGACATGTGTGTCAGAGCCTAACCCAACTACCTCGAAAATGCCTTGTTAGTCTCGAGAGTGGTGCTTTAAGGCCTAGGATTGTCTAACTAGAATAACAAACGGCAAAATACCTTCGTTATTTCAGAATTCAAGTGCATACGATCAGAGAACTACAGATAAAAACGCTTAATGACAGCTCGACGACAGCCGTTGGACAGCGTACACGGCGCACTTGGTTTCAACCGTGAACGCTTTGTACGATCTGTGTGCGGTCTAGAGTAACGTCCCTTATGTCAAAATGACATTCACAAGAGTGAATATAAGCAATTCGGAACGGTCTCCGCAATATAAGCATTTCGGAATGCATATAAGTATGCGCACGCAAAGGGTTCAAAAGATTACTTTCCTTTCCATTGAAATAAAAAAATACCTTCAAAATCTCCACCGCCAGCACTGCGCGGTTTTGACATTTGCTGATGATTTCGCGGCCGTCCGTCGTCGATCGAGTTTGTGTCGCGCCATCTTGCCGCAGTTTGCGGTGTTTTTCGGGCGGGGAGAGTCGTGAGTGCCGACATGTCGCTCGCGGGACAGACCATCAACGACCGGCTGCTGGCTGCTCGCCACAGTATCGCCGGGCAGGGGCTCGCCAAGAGCGTATGCAAGGCGACAACCGAAGAGATGATCGCTCCCAAGAAGAAACATCTCGACTGTAAGTTTTGGCCCTTTTCTCGTATGCGGTCGCTTTTCCAACACTCTTGGTGTCCGCATTGCATCGCAATACCTTAGTAAGACTCTTAAGACGGTTTTACACGTGAATATAGCAATCCGAATGCATTGCGTGACGTGCGAGATTCCTGGTCGATAAAGGCTACACTTAGGATTTTACGTAGTCAGTTCCAGAACTATGGACTTTACGTTACTAAAACGCCGTACATTTTATGTTCCATTTACTAAATAGCTTTTCCTTGTAAAATTGAGGGTAGAAATAACTATCGTAAGTTAGTGACAGGTCAGGTGAGACATATGCTAATGTGGAAACATTTTTATATAATTAAAATTGTATTGATGAATACAATCTCACACATGATGTTATGTCATATAGTACCAAGCTGGGTTTGGTAACAAACTTGTTATTTGCTGCAAGAAGCACATCATGCCTCAATGGAAATGTCAAAGTGACAGGTGTATGCTATTGGTGTTCATTACAGCTCCAAACAATAATCATCACCCTCCAGAATTAAAGGGTTATATTCCAATCCTGACCCGCATCACTACTGCTCTGCCTAATGTATTTAAATACATCCACTTTCGTGTTACTCTGCGGAATGACCAATGACCCATGACCAAGATCTTATCACCGAGCGTCTCTCGGTGTCTCTAGATGCAGTGAAATATGTTATTGATTAGCATATGGAAAAAATAATGTTATACACAACCTCTAAAACTATTTGTGCAAGAAAAAAAAAACTATCAATTTGGTTAAAGATGGCACCTATCTAGAACATGGCGCCTATTAGTGTACATCAGTACTTTAAAATCACAAAAGAAACCAAATAAACCAAAGAATACAAAAGAAAACCAAATAATATCAAAGAACACGGAGAAAAATAGATAACCCAAAGAACACAAAATGACAAGAATGTGACCCATTTTATGGTTTGGAGTCCAAATAAAACTCCAGATGTAAAACACGTTACCTAGGTGGTCCCCATCTGGAGCCCGCCCGTGTTGGTACCATCCTATTGAATGAAGGGATGGTCAAAATGGCAATGAAAATTGTCCCTGTTTTCCATCCAGCTCAATGTGGCCGTGCTCACAAAAGGAATCATATCATATATTGTGCTCATATCATAACGGCAGTCCGCCATCCATGTCCAGTGATATTAAAAAAATTGAGATATGGCCGTAAAGTGAAAGAATAGCTTTCACCGTTTAATCCCGTTCTAGAAATTACCATTATGAAGTAATGGTATTAATGCAAAAAATATTAACAATGAATAAGATTATGTAATATTTTGCTAGACCGATTGCTGTCTTATATACTTTTTGATTTTAAGAATTATAGAAATTTTCAATTAAATGTATAAATATATGTACCTATTTGAATGAAAAACATTTTAAAATATTACATTTGCTACATATTGTTTCATAAACGAATTAATACCTTAGGCAATACAATGAATTAAATGACGATTAATATGACCATAGCTGTAAACTTTATCACCAAAGTTTACGGAATTTTGTTTGGCACTATAAATAATATGCAAAACTAGCTTGAAGAGAGTGAGATAAAATCCTCTGTTGTAACCATAGGCTTAGAATGTAAAGTCATACAGAGTCCACCGAGACATGAGACCAAAATTGTTTAATACAAAATGTACTGAAATTATTTTTTTTACTTTAAAAATATCCTAACCATCGATCCATGTAGCTTCAAAATAATGATCTGAAGTTATGTTTTAAGTTTTACTTTGAAATAATGAGAAAAAAAAAACCATACTGCAGTCTGTGATGACTAGTGACGTTAATCAGTCTTTGTGTCTGTAGGGTAGGAGTTAGTTGCGTGTGGCGTAGTCTTCAGTTCTGGTCGCCTTCATAAAGTCCAAAAAGCATAAGGTCCAAAACCCAGAATGTCCAAAAGTATGTATTTTTCGTGTGTATTATAAAATGCTTATAATATAACCTAACCTAACGTAATCCAATTAAAAATATCCATATTCGTAAGTATTTTGGACGGTATGGGTTTTGGACCTTGTGCTTTTTGGACTTTATGATGTGTCCCCTTCAGTTCTGGCCTTGGCTTCATCTTTTATGGTTGGGATGTTAAGTTCACGGTAAAGCCTAAGGTTTATCACATATCACGGTGCATTGGCAACCATGCGTAGAATTTTTGACTGGTATCTCTGGAGAATTTCCAGTTTTGCGTTAAGGCAGTGCCCCAGAGCTGAATTCCGTATGACTAGATTGGTTTGAGGATGCTTTTGTACACTAGAAATTTGTTTTCAAGGAATATGTTTTCAATGATTTGCTACTTAATAGCCAGTATAGGTTGTTCAACAGTTGGCTCAGTGAAATATGCGTGAAAATATGCTTTTTCCAGGTAAGTTTAAGAAATGTCATCGACAAAGAATCAGTGGGTCATCCCTTATTCACAAAAATAAGAGTATTATACCAGGTCTTTTATGCCCCTTCACTTCACAATCTATAAATGCACAAGTCACCATGCTTTCTTTAACTATGATTTCTTTGACTATGTGTGAAAAATTTTATACAATAAACTATTTTTACTTCATATTTTCAAAACAAACATCCCATGGGTGTGGCTCCTATGTGCATAGTATGCATGTACGCATACATGACAGCGGTGCAGCCAATGGGTAGCACGCTCCCGGTTGAGAAGCGCGGCACTAACAGCTAGATCAAGAATGCTTATACACAGCAAAAATACTTTCCAAAAACTCTGCTCCCTCTTTCTGCTGGACCATATTCAATGTTTAAATGTGATATGCACCGACTGGCCGGTTTCCTGTTCATTGCATTATCAGGTTGTCTGTTCATTTGTTATGCCGCTGCTTCGATGATAACGTTTTGTCCTTTCTGATAAATTGCGTCAAAATCGAAGTGTCCAAGAGTATGGGTTACATTTGTCACTGAGGTCAATACAAGGCAACTTCTAGCGATTATAAAGCAAATTTTTGTCAGCCTCAGTGGTCCAGTGGCGCGACACTTCGGCGATCGCTCTCCGAAGTTAAGCAACGCTGGGTCCGGTCTGGTCTTGGATGGGTGACCATTAGATTGTTGAGAGAGGCTGGCCGTGGTTCGGATTCCACGTTAAACTGTAGGTCCCCTTCCTTAATTACTAAGTGGTAGGGTTAATCCCGCCCGGGTTCGTACCATCGCATTGCATGAACGATGGTCGAAGCGGCAATGAAAATTGTCCGTGTTTTCCATCCAGTTCAATGTAGCCGCGCAATATTAGGAAGGTCCTGGCATGGCACCTAGTTCCCATGTGGTGTGTTGGGCTAATGCCATGACAAAAGGTGTGGTATTAGCCTTCATGTCCAGTCACATAAAAAAAAGTCCCAAGCATTAATCTTTGCAAATATTACTAAATAAACCACATTACACCTCACAATACACTGTAACTGTCAAAAATATTCTGATTTGAAGTCCTTTTTTTTTATGTGACTGGACATGATGGCTACAAATGGAAGGGGACCTACAGTTTAACGTGGAATCCGAACCACGGCCAGCCTCTCTCAACGGTCTAATGGTCACCCATCCAAGACTAGACCGGACCCAGCGTTGCTTAACTTCGGAGAGCGATCGCCGAAGTGTCGCGCCACTGGGCCACTGAGGCTGACAAGAAGGATACAAAAAGGATATAAAAATTTACTTCACATCATTTAAAAAAACACCATTATAGACACTGATCCCATTCCGTAAATATTCCCGCTCACTCCTATTTTCATATTCGTATGAATCGTCCAAGAAGTATAGATTTCACAATTATCCAGCACACGATGGAATAAATTTCTATGCTTTGTAAACGGTTTTATGAGCTGTGAGATAGAGATGAACAGACATTGTAGCAATACTATATAGGTTCCTGGTTTTACTTATGGAACCCTACACATTTTCTACTGTCTAGGGCATCTTTCAGTACCTACATATGGAAAGAGGTTCCCGTGAGGGCAATTCTGGTTCTGTGTTGGTATTTTAGCTGAGGGAGTTTTTTTCATAAACCCCGGCATTCAGTGTATCTCCCCAGTCGCAGTATAGTCACCTAAGAGGGGCTAAAAAACCATGCTGGCAATCCATGTGCTTCTTTACACCATGTTTTAATGAGCCTAGGTTACAGTTGGGAGGAAATATCCTTGGCCTGAATATGCTCAGTGTAGCCATTGTAAACTGATATATTATTAGACATATTTGTGGGTGGACAAATCTGTACAGTCAAACCTCAATTATCTGACGTAGCATGTACCGCCTCTAGGTCAGATAATAGAAAAACAGATAACCGATAAGTCGGATGGTGGAGGATTCTGAAATTACTATGCAAAAACAAATGATCGCCACCAACTCTCCAGATGATGACAACTGGCTGCCAGAGTTTGTTAAAAATATTTTTTTAATCTAAGTCAGTCTTATGCAAAAAAATATATATCTATAAAAAACGGATACCTGTTATGCCCACCTGTTATCATAAACAGTGGCCAAATCCTCCACGTTGATGACCACAACGATGTAAGTAGAAAGCATTGACATGGCAAAAGCCTTTATATAGGCGACATCGAGAATACAGCTTCATGAAACATACTGAATGCTCAATAGAAAAAGCAGCCCTAGAGAGCTGATGAGTTTATGGACTGACTCAGAGAAACGGTATCCAGCTGTGGAGTACTACAATTCTTCGAACTCAAAAGGAAATGTAGTATTGATGGCTAATACGACCGTTAGCGCCTTTTAGTATTTCCAATTCTTTCATCAAATTTATGAAAGGACCACCCCTAAGAAATACCCTATTGATCAGAAAAATAATTGTTCAAATCGGTTGACAATTTGCGGAGATATCGAGTAACATACACACAATAAAAACATTGTATTGTATTTATTTATCCTCCTTTGGGGCGCGGGAACAATTGGAATCGTCAAACATTTACATTTAAGTTCATTATCTGTCGTTATCATGGCAAGCTATAACTACACTTAAATTTTACAAAATCAGCAAGGAAAGCATAAAAAAATATCCTATAATAAGAATCCCATAAGGAGAACCTCCTCCTTTTTTGAAGTCGGTTAAATATTAAACTTTAGTGTAAATTTCCGCATTGAGTGAATAAAGCTACTGAGATTTCGTCAGACCCCTTCAACCCAATCTTCACTCATTTGCTGACATCAATAATATCACACTTGTCCACCATTGAGTACATGTACAGGCATATGAGATTTTAAACTAAACCTTTTTAAATCATGCAGCTAAATTTAATAGTAAGCAGTCTTATCACGCATGTGTACCCAGTGATGATAAGCATGAATACAATATATTGTTTTCTGGCTAATACATTGACTAGCATAATTTTAAGGATGCGACAAAAATAATGTGAAATATATTGCAATGAAAATGTTATTGGTCCGTTGACCGTTTTTTACGGATTTGTTAAATAATACCGTGTGATATTAAAGTCCTTGGAAATATTGAATACGAATGTAATTTCACATGGGTATTTTGAACAAATTGTTGTCCACGAAACAACGAAGTCAGATCCGCTTTAAGATATGCCATAAAAATGTTCTAAATTAGGCCGGTGGACTGTAAAAAAATATTTCGACAGTCATGTGTTTCTCCCCAAAGCAAGTAGACTTTTTTATTTCTGGCCCGATTGGCTAAAATCACACTGCCAGACCCACATGCAGCATTCCCAAAGAAATGATATGCCATGCCAGAACTTTCCTGCTAGATATTTTGCTATCTAAGAATTCGTTTTTGATTGATCGTTTTAGAAGTTTTATCGATGCCTGCCATGTCTTATCCTAACGCTGAATATCGTTGGCTGGGATGGGTTCGTTTATTTTGTAATCGTGACCTTGATCGAGGTCTAATTTTCTGTTATCCTGCAATGCATAATTTATTAACGGTACCTGTGCATTCCAGATTTAAATAGAAACAGAATTGTTGTAAATTTAAAACATTCATGACTCAATAAAAATAATACTTAAGGATGTTCCAACCCATATAATGTTTTTTTACACAGAACGCAAAAAGTATTGCACTTTAAGGCACGAATTCGTCAAAAATATTAAATATAGCCATAGTAGTTGCAGCAAAAACATATTCACAATTTCAGGTTTAATGGTTTCGTTGTAATTGCCGATTAGAAGTTTTACACCATTAGATGGCGCTGGTTAATAAAAATCGTATTTGAATAAATTGTAACAAAACCAATAATCCTGAAATTGTGAAATTGTTTTCGCTGCAAGTAATATGACTATATTAAACTTTTATTATTAATTCTTGGCTTAAAGTGCAATACTTTTTGCGTTATGTGTGCAAACAACTTTATATGGGTCGGAACAGCCTTAAGGAAGGAAAACAAATGCAGTTTCAGTTTGTTTGAAAACATATGGCTTTTCACGCAGCGGGAGGAGACTTTCTCCGACTTTTCGAGCCCGTTTGTTCGTTCAGCCCGTTGTTGTCCGTTCAGTCGGCTGCTGCGTACGGACGTAGCGGCTGCCTCCTTTACAACGGGCTTAACGATCAGCCCGAAAAGTCGTGAGAAAGTCTCCTCACGCCGCGTGAAAAGCCTCTTTTTCCTCTTTTTTCCAAAAAAGCAGTTTCAGTTTGTTTATTTTCTCCATTAGATGTATATTATACATTCATCAACTTTTTTCTACCGGTTCAATAACCTCTGGCGAATAAGAACTGATAAGAAACATTGCCGGGCTTGTATTTTTTTTTCTTTAATGTTTACAAACAAGAATATGATGGTTGATAAATAACTACTGCTCACAAAAAAAAAAAAAATACATTAGTGAATAGTCAACTTCTGACTGACATAAGGAAACAAACACCTTATTCTCGATGAATAGGTAATCTAAGCTGAAATATTCTGTTGCATAAAGCCATCGTCAGTTATTCATGCTATATTCATGCTTCAATGTAGTACACATGTCAGATATAGAAAAAAAAATATAACTGTATGTGTGGGCTGTGGGGTGTATGACAGTATTATAAGGACATTCACAATACACAAAAACTTTTTACGTATTTTTTTTATTTTGCTTATACTATGTATCTTACGAGTATATCCAGCCATAAAAAAATATGGATACATACATACATTGGATGATTTATAGTTTAGTATTACCATGAATTCGAGATGTTCCATGGTTAGGAATCTATGTGAAACTGGACCCCTTCCCCTACTAGATGGTAGGATTTTAAGCCCGTCTGAACTATCGCATTTGATCAAAAGATGGTCGAAGCGGCAATGAAAAACCCGGAACCCCAGAAATTATTTGCGGACTCCAACAAACCGAACCAGCTCTATCTGTTGTCATGTACCACCTTCCATGCAGAGCACAACTAGTTAAAAATCAACTGTGGTGATGCAATAATATCACCGATAACTTTCATTACAATGCGGAGTTTCATAATTTCGTTGCAGATACCGCAACCAGTGTGGAGTCAATGATGCTTGACACTTGTGTGTGTACTGTTTTCATGTATTGGATATTTTATCACACTACGGTTAAGGTGGCCCAACCCGCTCAACTCCCCATACAAACGGGGAAAGAAGATCACGCCCATTTTTCTTGTCAGAGATCCAAAATTTTGCTCAAAATAGCTTTGATCGAACTAGATGTCTGATGACCGTGGGAATTGTACAATTGTGTTTGGTTTCTAAGTTATAAGGTCCGAAAGTTCGAAATTTTCGCGCCTTTTATACAATAATTTTGGAGGTGGATTACGCAATGATAAAGTAAGAACATCTTAAAAACATTAGTCATCAGACATAGCTTATATAATCAAGATTTATAATCTATTTGGTTTTTGTTAGATTTTTGACTACAGCGGTCGTGGTTTACTTTTAGCTATAAGTCGTTTAGTAATTACAATTTTCGTATATCTTACCAAATCATACACAATGTGTGTCTGCTTTGTGGACATGTTGCATCTTCCTCATAACGGAGCCTGTCTTTTTCTTTGATTCACTGTTTCAAAAAAAAAAAAAAACATACACACAAATTGATAACCTCCTTTTTTTGAAGTCGGTTAAAAAGACAGGCTCCGTGATGAGGAAGATGCAACATGTCCACAAAAAAGACAATGTGCATAGTGTATGATTTGATAAGATTTACGAAAATTTTAATTTCAAAACGACTTATAGCTAAAAGTAAACCACGACCGCTGTTGTAAAAAATCTAACAAAAACCAAATAGATTATAAATCTTGATTAAATAAGCTATGTCTAATGACTTATCTTTTTAAGATGTTTTTACTTTATCATTGCGTAATCCACCTCCAAAGTTATTGTATAAAACGCGCGAAAAATTCGAACTTTCGGACCTAAACTTAGAAACCAAACACAATTTTACAATGCCAACGGTCATCAGACATCTAGTTCGATCAAATAAAGCTATTTTGAGCAAAACTTGGTATCTCTGACCAGAAATATGGGCGTGATCTTCTTTCCCCGTTTGTATGGGGAGTTGAGCGGGATGGGCCACCTTAATAAAGATTCATAATAGTGTAGCCTCGATCGAAAAGTCGTCCGACTTTGCACCACAATCGGCACGAATATGTAGTAGCCTGACAGGAAGCAGGCAAAACCATAGTTTGGGTGGAATATCAAAGGAATATAAAAAGAGGTTTCTAAGAAGACCCCTCTTGGCATAAGGTTAGGTTAGGTTAGTTACCAATTATGTAATCTTGCTACTTGGTCAGCAGTATGGTATACTTGGTATTATTTAGCAGACAAAGTGGTGTTTTGTAAAACTTAGCATATGTTTATTTGCTGACTAAGTAAAAATATAGCAATTTAGTAATAATCCAAAACTGTTATCACATCACTTGTGATGAATTATTTCCATTCCAACTGTTTATTGAATTGTACATTTTCATCTGGCAACAGTGATTGATAAAACCAAGGCCTGCCGGCGGATAGGGTTACATTGTTTGTGAAACGCATTTTATGTGTAGGAAATATTTTATGTTCATTAAAATGTGATTAAAATTGTCTAGTTGCTGTAAATGGGCTTCTGGCATTTAAGCTTGGCCTCAGATACCAAGGTAAAAATACTATTTGTAGTGTTTGTTTAGTTCGCTGGGCTAGAGGTACCTTCTACTTCCACTCTTGATTTAACACTCCGGCTTTGATCCCCAGCCACGGTTGAGCTTGTCAGTAATATTCAAAGATAAACCCTGAGGTAGCGTATGCTGCTGATATAAATATAAAACTGCACTGTTCCCAAACCTTATGGCTTTCTGTGGACGTTTGCATAAGTGGGTTGTAAAAACGGATTTACCGCATGGAATATATCGTCTATGCTCATTCAACCATTTCGAAATCAGTTATAACCTTCAGTTTATATGGAGATAGCCAGAAAGGTGTTACTAATTGCTGTGACGAAATGATATTGTATTGTGGCTAAATCGACAAAGGCACCTAAGCCATAGTGTCGTTGTAATGTTTTGCTTGTGGTGGTTCCTTCCATCTGGCCCAAACTCATATTTTTAACCGACTTCAAAAAGGAGGAGGTTATCAATTCGTCGGAATCTTTTTTTTTTTTTTTTATGT
Source organism: Incurvaria masculella (assembly GCA_946894095.1). Taxonomy (NCBI): domain Eukaryota; kingdom Metazoa; phylum Arthropoda; class Insecta; order Lepidoptera; family Incurvariidae; genus Incurvaria; species Incurvaria masculella. The sequence continues at coordinate 1,710,412 of OX335641.1, forward strand.
ATGTTCACCGATTACTCGAAGACCCCTGGACCGATTTGGAAAATTCTTTTTTTGTTCGAAAGGGTATACTTTCTAGTTGGTCCCATTTTTTTTTTATCAAAATCGGTTCAGTAGTTTTGTACTTAACTATAACAAACATCGAATTTCTTAAGCCCGCGAACCCAGAAATGTGATTTTTTAGTTACAGTAGCTTTCTTTTCGGGTGAGATTGCTCAGTATGAGAGGTTTTTTCTTACTTCAACTGTTGGGGGTATTCAAGGGGGGTAAAAGAGGGCAAATTGTACACATTTCTATCTCTAGAGCCGCTGAACCCAGAAATGTCAGAGTAGGTTTTGTTTTAGATGGGAATGCTTAAGAAGAAAATATTTTTGGAAATTATACTATTAAGGGGGTAAAACAGGTCAAAATTAACACATTTAGGTGAAAACCACTCATTTTGAGATCTCTGAAACCAATTATCCTCGAAACTTAAAATGTTCAGTGACTTCTTGTTAAGAAGAAAAGGCTGCTCACAACGGATTTTACGAAATTCAACTGTTAAAGAGGGATAAACGAGGCCGATATGTACACATTTTCATACAACTTAAACTTACGCAAGAAACAGACTATCCGGAACGATGGAAGGATGAGAAATTCAGAAGCTCAGCGGTTCCGGTCATTTGTTGTTTTGTCTTTTTAGGGTTCCGTTCCCAAAGGGTACCAACGGAACCCTATTCCTAAGCTTCCACTGTCCGTCCGACCGTCCGTCTGTCACAGCACTCTATATCATGAACCGTGAACTCATGAATCCAGATAGGTACCGGTCTACCTTTCGTCAGAAATGAGATTTCTCAATGGTTTCATTTCTGCTAATGCTCGTTCATTGTAGGGTTTAGTAACAGTTTAGAGGGTTCGCATGGGATAGTGAGGTGCGCATGATCTTCTTTACACTTTGTATGTGAAGTTGAGCAGGACGGCTCGCCCACCTTGAGTCAAAAAGTTACGCCACCACTAAAAAGCAAAAAATAAAATATTTTTAAATAAAAAAAGGACCGCCTTCAAAAAAACCGGAACTAAAAAGCAAAAAATAATTGGTTACTTTTAATTAATGTACGAAAAGCTATTTTAATTCTAACTAATTATGTACAATTTCTTAATTTTTAATCATCTTTTGAAGTCGGTGCCTTGGGTAGACGTTCTGTAAGGGCTGCAAGTAGTTAGATCAGTAGATAGCAGAGATATAAGTAGGTAGCTACTTACATTTACCTACTTAAACAAAACACAAAAATACAAATTAAATAAACACACAGGTCGGAAAAACGTATGTAAGTAGATATTTAGGCAAGTACTTTGTAATTAAAATATGCCTTATACTAAAACTAAATTCCGAACACAGTAAAACCAAATATTTACAAGAAAACCCTACAAACTAAACCAACAAACCAATATAAAAACAACGACCACTTATATGGTAAAATTTAGGTAGGGGTAGCTTGTACTTTTATTTCTACCTAAATACCTACATAACACTAAACATAAAAATTACAAATATAAAAAAATAATAGAAAACAATAGGTAGCGACTTTGAGGTGTTTGCTCTCAACTACATGACAAAACGAGTGTTCGGTTAGCACATATCCCACCAATTTCGGCAGAAATCGTCTCGTTCAGACAACGATATCGTAGGAAGTACCAATCAACACAGAGCAGCGAATCAACGTACTCCTTCACCAGTGCGCGCCCTTATAAAGCCGAAAGTACTAATAATAATTGTTGAACCCCAATTTCAGTACGCTGCGCTGTATCGATATCAGCTTGCACGTAAACCAACGCTAAGGTCATCTCCAGTTAGACGAGCGGTCGCTTAAAATGCTCTGTGGACCAATCATTGCTGACTCTGGTTGTTTACGCTCTCGTAGCCTTCTGGTGCGTTCGGCTGAAATAGTGTCTGTTCGGTCAGAAGCGTGCGGAGCGAACTCTACCCAAGCCACCGACTTCAAAAGATGATTAAAAATTAAGAAATTGTACATAATTAGTTAGAATTAAAATAGCTTTTCGTACATTAATTAAAAGTAACCAATTATTTTTTGCTTTTTAGTTCCGGTTTTTTTGAAGGCGGTCCTTTTTTTATTTAAAAATATTTTATCACATGAAAAAGTAAAACCTAAAGGGAATAAAAGCTTTGATCTTTTAGTCTCAATGCACAAATCCGAGGCTGCTTGACTTTGACTGCCACAACTGAAAACTTCAGTTTTACACAAATACTATTCAGCAATCCGTCAAGATACTCGCATGGAACTGTATTTCTGCTTACCACACTCTCTTTACCACTCAGAGTTCTGAACCAGTTTAATTTAGAAAGAGTTACAATGGAGGGAGCATTGTAGGCTCTTTCCATGTTAGAATTCATAAGCATCCTAGATCTAAAACATTTTTCAACAGCCTGCAAGCTGAATTGCTCCAACAACACTCAATGGAATTTACACAATAAATGTTGTTTTAACACACGCAACATCTCCTTTTTTACCATACACAAAGAGAGGGAGGTCTTAAAGATATGTACTATTACTAATAAACCCAGATCATTCTCTGAATAGTCATACGATGTTTTGTCCTTTGTAATGCAGTTTCAAATTCGAGAGAAAGGGTAAAAAAAGGATTGAATTTAACGGAAATGTTGGTGGTTTTAGCTTTTAGGTCAGCTAAGTGGAGTTCCAGGTATGCTACCCTCCTACAGGAATTTTGTGTATCATCATTATAGTGTTAGCATCCCAAAGAGATATCTATCGCTAATACAGTGAGAATACATGTATAAGAATATTTTTTATGTAAAGTGCGACATAGCGCACGCCTATGATTTTAATTTTTTCAGGGGCTGCGAAAATCATAGATTTTATATTGCTCTGGCTTACTGTGCTGTCAGCACTATTTTGTATCTCACACCCCATATTCGGAGTAAACCTTCGATAATTTGTTTTGCCTTGGGCTGACATGCAACGCGTTATCAAACTTATTCCGTGAATACGCGATGGGTAACGAAAGGCGTTTTCCTTTCAGATCTGGTGCACTGCACGAACGAGCCCAATGTGTCAATACCTCAGCTGGCCAACCTGCTGCTGGAGCGGTCGCAGAGCACCAACTGGGTGGTGGTGTACAAGGCCCTCATCACTGTCCACCACCTTCTCGCCTACGGCAATGAGGTAAGACAACTTGTAGGTGATTGTGTAGTCGTAGGTATGGAACTCAGTTTTCAATAGTTTCACCGAACGTTTTTGGGCCCATTGGCTGTAGAACAGGTTTTGAATCTAGGTCAGGACTAGGGTTAGCGTCAGGGTTTCTTAGCGTTAACGTTTCAGCACGCTTCAAGCTGATTTAGCTAGCCGGCGGAGACTAGGATGCGGATATTCTATCCAGTCAAGACTCTCCACCTCCATTACTCTACCTATCCATATTCCGTAGCAAGCCTCCACTGACGACTTCGCAGCTCTTTGACTCCGCAGAAACTGTAGACCAACTTCGCTGGTAGTCCTCTTGCTCCGATGATTCAGCCAATAACAGCAAATTGAACCCATTTCTCACTATATAGTCTACTAAATTGCCGTACTTTTTTAAAGCGGTTGTCCTGAGTTATGTTAGTTTCCCACAGAACTCTTCAACTTGTGTAAGCTCAAACCAGCAGACCGCATGATTGGATTGCCACTTGTTCACTTCGATGGTGTCAACCCGAGCGGGATTTATCCTACCACTTAGTAAGTAAGGGGATCTCCTGTTTTACGTTGAATCTGAACAGTCACTGGTGTTAGTCCATTTGTCTTGGTGTGAATATGGTGTCTCAGTGAGGTGAACCTCTTTTCTCTTCCTAGTTCAGCAAGTATATTTCCTAATGAATGCCGGTTGGTTCATAATTCGTAAACCCGTGAAACTAATTTCCCATTTCCATCATGTAAGGTGGCGTAATAAAACAGGTCGGATTGGATGATCGATAGAAATAACAGACTCGACTTTAGGTAGTTCCTGATATATCACCTAATTTTTTCAAGAATATGATATGCTTACTGGAATTATGAAAGAAAGAAATTGAAAGAACGCTTGGTTGGAAGGCACTTAATATTTATGTTTGCCGGAGGAAACCCTGTCACAAGTTTAAAGTTAAAACTCAGGTGAGCAGGCACAAAGGCAACATGACGCGACGCGAAAAGGCAAAAGAAAATTTGCCTTTTGTGTTTGTGCGACTAAGGCATTTTCATCTCGTGGATTAAAATAATTGCAGTGACTGGATTACACAATACAATGTAGGATTTCAAGAAGATAGAATTGGTAATTTAAATCTATTAATCAAAAGTCGTAAAATGTAACTCATATTGAGAAGTTTGCATGTGCCATTGTTGCATTCTCAAGGATCTAGTCAAGGTTAAAATGTTTTTGCCCCATCTTGTTTGCGAATATTCAAATGTCCTGTCTTTGGGCAGTCCAGAAAGGAGTTGGTTCTTAACTTAAGTTTATTCTAGCTCAAATGAACCCTCTAACGTATGTGCATGCAATTTGCCGCAATCTTACGGGGCATGCCGATAATTGTAATACCTTCAGCATTTAGACAAATGCAAAAAACTGCATTTCCTTAAATAAAGCAATGTTTTCTTTGAGCAAAACTTCCTGTTTTTAATTTTAAGGGTTACTCTCTTTCCTAGTGGCGTTCCATCTTTAAATTCTGTATACCTATGCAATTTTTCTGGCATGTGTTACAACTGTTATAAATATTTGTCACATTGTCGTATTATCAATATCCTCCTACTATTATTGATACCTTCTTGCTTTTCCACTGCGTTCGTCATTTAATTTAAATCGAGATAGTTTCCTCCAGCCTTAGCTCAGTGCAATCATTGCCACTTGTGTCAATAAGGCGGCATACTTGAGGCTTGCTACTATTTTATTTAAATGATCTGTTTACGTCGTGAGCTGATGTCCCTCGCGGATGAGTTGACGAGGGGTCTGTCCTCACTTGAGCTTTATTTTGGGCAAAACACTGCAATTCAGTCCGTGCTATATGGCATCTGGGGATATAATTAGAGTATTTGTGAGATTAGCCCTTTATAAAATTATATTTTAATATTTGGTCCTTACATATGAAATTGAGTACCATTAAAGTATGTACCATTGTTATCTATGCACTTTCGCCATTTTTTGGGAAGTTCATTGATTACTTTGCTGAAGAAAACTGTGGGAGCGAGAGTCAATAACATATTTGAAGGTGGTTTTGCCTCATCGGATTTTTTTTTTCTTGTAATCTGTTTGAGCAAGGTCCGGACAGTATTCCAATCACTGCTTCTCTAATTTAGCGACCGTTGGTGGTTCAGTGTGTGTTCTAGCAGCTAGAGCAATTGACCAGTCTCGGTTCTTTAATAGCTAGCTTTTCCATCGTTGTTTGCAATTGTTGATAATATAGATCTGCCGTAATTGTCCGGCCAGATCTTAGGAACTTAGTGAATGACACCAGCACTGGTCCACTAGACACTCACCAGTACCTTTTTCTTAGTCTACTTTCGCTTAGGGCAGGATTTGGCCGGTTCTCCCACTTTTCCAGTTTCTTTCAAATCAATAATTTTTTTTTTTTTGTCGCACCGAAGCCCGCTGCTGACTCTGACGTGGTCTTCGATGGATCTGCTTCCACGATCATTTGTAATGCTTCTTTGTCAACTAGGGTATCTGGCCAAAACATACTTTAGCACCAAAATCGTACTGAGTTTTCTCTTACATTACTTTGTACACATAATTATTTCATCGAGCTGTTTCTGCAGCACTGGTTTTCTGGTTGGCTTTTGCTCTGAGCATTGGCTGAACTGGCATTAAATTTTTAGACGATATTTAAGGAGGTATGTATAAATAGTATGGTAGTTTTCTATAAAGAAATGTGTATGGATCTCTTAAAAAATTAGGCTCGTTTCCTGGTATACTTTTAATGTTATTACAATGATGAAAAATAAAATTCTTTTTTGCCTCCTTTAAAACAATTTATTTAGTGAATGCTTGCTCACCTGTTTAAAACTACAGTTTTTTTTGTCTCTCTTTTCAGAGGTTCACACAGTACCTGGCTTCGAGTAATTCTAGTTTTCAACTCAGTAACTTTCTAGACAAAAGTGGAGTACAAGGTAAGTTCTCAACTCCGACATATAATTATTATTGTTTTAAACCTAACTAAACTTATGTAAATTATACTCATGCAAAATTTAACTAAACTCGTGTATCAAATATTTTTCTGACCTTAATTAAGATAATAATATATCACCTAACTTGGTATACCAAATGTATATATGGTATGAGTTATACAGAAATTAATATCCAGTTTTACCTTGCACAATCTAGGAACCCAGCATAGTTCTAGCTCAGTTCTGAAAAAAAAAGTGCAGAGGAAAAGATTGCCCTTGTGACAATATACTTATACCTTGATATCAAAGTAAACTAATTTTAACATTTACTGTGAGAATAAAACAATATCTTTTTCACAGAAAATGTTAAATTTTTTTTAAACATTATTATTATTTAATGACAGTTAAATTATTGACCTTTACTTAAACTATTTCTATTACTGTTGACACGGTGTTCTTAAGGTGATTCGAAAATCTCGCTATATCTTTAGTGATATCTAGAATGTGCCATTATTTGAAAAGTTTAAAAATCAATAATTATTATATCTGTACGGATCAACCAAGTTTAACAAATTTATAAATAAAGCGTACCAAACTTGTAAAATACTTAGGGCTATGGCTGGACGAGGGCCTGAAATGGGGAAAACATGTAAATGAAAGCTATGGAAAGATATGTAAATATTTGGACATTCTTAAGACACTAGCGGGCACAACATGGGGTATACATCCGGTTCATCTGAGACGGCTTTATATAGCCCTTGTGCGCAGCCGGATAGACTATGCATGCATGCTCTATGGTAATAGTTCTGAATCAACGTACAAAAAACTCAATGTCATCCAAAACAGAGCTTTAAGAATTATCGGTGGCTATAGCAGAACAACCCCAATACATGTGATGGAAAGTGAATTGTGCATACTCCCTCTGAACTTAAGAACTAAGTATTTAGCCAGCAAGTATATTCTTAAAGCATTGTCACGCCTGAATGATCCTACAATATTGTTACTCCAAAAGATTTCAGAAACAATTGGACACAATTATTGGCACAACCATAGATTACCTCTGTTAGCTGCTAATTTTGACTATGTTAAAGAGTGTGATGTAGAACGACTTGATTTATTACCAATGTATTCCCTATCTAAATGGATCGCTGGCATTCCAATAAGAACAGCAATTAAGCTTAGTGTTCCTTCCATAGATAGAGCGAAAAGACTGTGCAATAGTAGATACCTATGTCTAGCTTCAGAAATAATGTTAAAAAACCAATACCATGAGCATTACAAACTATTTACAGACGGATCTCTGGATGCGAAAGGTATTGGTGCTGCAATTTGGGACCCGCAGAGTAACTGTGGGATGAAATTCCACATCGAAGCCCATATACCAATCATGGCGGTCGAGCTAACAGCAATACTCGAAGCTCTTTCTTATGGCACAAGTATGAACATTAAAAGAATTGTTATCCTAACAGATTCAAAAAGCGCACTACAGCACTTGCTTAATTGCACGATGGGGTCGCGCGGCAGACATGAGGCCTTTGAAATCCTGAAGTTATTCATGCATTTACATTCCCAGGGCAGAGATGTGGTATTTCAATGGATCCCATCACATGTAGGAATAGAGGGAAATGAAAAAGCCGACCAGTTGGCCAATCAGGCTGTTGCATGTGATAACATCTTGATTAGCAAACAAACCCCTGACGATTTTCTGTCAAAAGTGAAAATCTCTTGCTACAACTTTTGGAGAGAACATTTTGATAGAAGATCGTTAGAGAAAGGCATTTGGTTTAAGACTATACAAACAGAGCCTCCCCGACAGCCATGGTTCATGGCATCGAAGCTCTCACGTGCAGACACTGTTATAATTCTAAGACTCCGATCCGGACATACTCCATTAAACAGAGATGCACACCTCATGCGCAAACGAAATTCACCAAACTGTGATTTATGCCCAAAAGTTGAGGATCAATACCACCTTTTGATGGAGTGTGAACGGAACGAGAGCTTACGTCATGCATTAATTGCAAAACTCAAAACTGATAGGCTAAACTTATTCTTTGCAATTCACAATGCGCTAACAGAGCCACTATCAGCAGATTGCAAACATTTGATCAGTTTTGTTAAGGCATCTCTTGAATTAAGAAACTAGAAATATTAAATGTACTATGGGGCTGACATAGTCACAATGTGGCTAAAGTCCCAAAAAATAATTGAGATAAAAAAAAAAAAAAAAAAAAACAAATTTATGTTGGCAGAATCCTCACATCCGCACTGTTCTCACAGAAATGGATTACACAAATAATATGTCATACGGTCAAAACGCAAAAGAAGATCACGCCCATATTTCTTGTCAGAGATCCCAAATTTTGCTCAAATTTGCTTTATTTGATCGAACTAGATATCTGATGACCGTTGGCATTGTAAAATTGTGTTTGGTTTCTAAGTTATAAGGTCCGAAAGTTCGAATTTTTCGCGCGTGGATTACGCAATGATAAAGTAAGAACATCTTAAAAAGATTAGTCTTCAGACATAGGTTATTTAATCAAGATTTATAATCTATTTGGTTTTTGTTAGACTTTTGACTGCAGCGGTCGTGGTTTACTTTTAGCTATAAATCGTTTTGTAATTAAAATTTTCGTAAATTTTACCAAATCATACACTATGCACATTGTCTTTTTTGTGGACATTTTGCATCTTCCTGATCACAGAGCCTGTCTTTTTCTTTGAAACAGAGAAGGTCCCAGAGCGCAACAGCACTGTTTTGTACATTCCATTTTCAAAGATTGTTTTTGTCATGGTACCATGACAAAAACAAAGAAGAGTTTTGGCAATTTTATAACATTATATAAATAGGATTATAGATGTGAGGATTCCGAATATGTAAATTTCTAAAATTTGTTTCATCTGTATAGCTACTATAAATAATTTTCAATGTTTCAGATAATGACGCCATCTAGATTCCATTAAAAAACTAGCATTCGAATCACCTTAAATGCATCTAGATGACACCTGCCTTATCTAAAACGGTCTTCGCATAAAATGGGTACAGTGGCATTGAACATTGAATGCAATCTGCTGACATTGAGGTCAGCCGGTGTCACTAACCCATCTAGAGGTTAACAGTCCTCTAATAACGCACTGGTATGCCTTCGAGCTATTGACTCGGCATGCTTAGAAAAAAATACTAGCAGTGAACCATCTAGATGGTATGACTCACGAAATGCTAGCCGTAGCAGATTATAATATGGTGACTTAGATTAAGAACGGCCCGTAAGCTATGTTCCCCATACAAACGTAGTTTACTAATCATTTGAAAAACACTGTTCCGATTCGCTTGATATTTGATATATAATATTCTACAATAAATATCTGTGTCTGCACGTTTTTGTTTTGCTGAAAAATCTAAACCAAGTCAAATTACAGGCAAAAGAAAATCTTCATACAAATTTTCATTTCTCTGTTTTGTGACAGGATACATTTTTAAAAAAAAAGCACATGCAGACATAGATATTTGTTGCCTGATATTATGATCCAAATATCAAGCAAATTGGAACAGTGGTTTTCAAATGATAAGTAAAAACTACGTTTGTATGGGGAGCGTAATTCTCTGATGCTTACGGGTCCACCTTAAATTCCCACCAACGTTAAGGCTGAGATAAATAGTCATAACAGAAACTTTTTTTTTATTTTGTATGGGCGGACAAAAAAAACAACTTTGAGACTTTGTTTTGTGTGATGAGGATTTTTCCTTCTAATAATGACTATTTTAATTTCATGAAGTTTCTCTTACCTATCTAGAAACATTCTGTATAACTCTTTCACAGTTTGTAACACTGAATTCCCAAAGCTTATCAACATACATTACCAGTTAAATTGTATTGCGCTAGATAAAACAACAATAAAATATACTTATCTAAATTAATGTGCACCGTTACAACTTGTGTACTCTCTTATTTTATTATAGACTAATATATTTATTGAATAATCTCTTGAGCGGCTCGTAGCCTAGTGGCGCCGGGACTGGCCTAGCGTACCAGAGACCTGGGTTCAATACCGACATGCACCACTGTCTTTCTCTTTCCGAGTTCGATAAGTGCAAATCGTTACGAATGCGAGCTGCTCCATGGTTCGGAATCCATGTAAAACTGTAGGTCCCCTTCCCGCCCCGTTTATGCCCGCCCGGGTTGGTACCATCGCATTGGATGAAAAGATGGTCGAAGCGGCAATGAAAAATTGTCCGTTTTTTCCATCCATTTTAGTGTAGCCGTGCTATAAAGGGAAGGTCCTGGCATGGCACCAAATTCCTATGGGAATGAGGTGTATTAGGCTAATATCATAACGGTAGTTGTGTGGTATTAGCCATCCATGTCAGGTCGCATAAAAAAAAAATATCATATTTATCAGTATCATAGTTTTACAGTAGGTAAAAAGAGAGGAAGTGGCTTTCGTGAGCTCATACGTCATACATAAGATTGGGTCCATCCTTCGGGAGCTTAAGTACTCCCCTCACCCCACCCCGGTGAGACAAGCTGTCATAGTTTGTCCATCCAAACAATACAAGTTATCTGTTTAGCCGTATTTTCACCTGCTTACATTTGAGCACCCTCTTTTCAGCAAGGGTTTTTTGTCATCAGAATTCAGCACATCTTTTTTTACGGCGGTGCAAGCTGGCTTATAAGACGGATTTTACCAATGTACCTGCAATAAATACGTTATTATTGTTATTAAATGTGTTTAGGACTGGAATTTAGATTTAAACTTGTAATGTGTAACTTGTAAAAGTGTAAATGGGGCTTTATAGAAGTTAGACCAGACCTCCCGCCATTTCCTCTCTGTTTTCCTTTAACTTAATACAATGCAGTTTTCTGCTTTTGGTTAGTCAAATAGTTTATTTAAGATCTTTAAAATTTGATCACATGTTAAACCAGAGTTGTAAGACCTGCAAATCCTAATGTTGAGATAAATAGTCGGCTCAAAGCGAACTAACATTAAAAACCAGGTATAGTCTGCGACTATCTATCTCCACCTTAGACGTTCTAGTTTAAGTTTATTTCTAATTTTTATCTCCCTCCGGTCCCTATGCTTAAATTCTTACTGATCTAATGTCGATTTTTTCTATTCTTGCCTAACTGAAGGCGCCGCTGGAGCCCGTATCGGTAAGTTTACGTTGACCCGGTGGCCGGGTGTGTGCACGTCTGCTATTGGAATTTAGTCACGATTTCTAACTTTCAAAATTATTAATTTCCAAAAAGTTACGCAATTTTTATTTGATATGCTTTAAATTATTGCGTAGGAGCTGTTCCAAAATTTCAAAATTAAATATAACCTTCTCAGACAGTTCCATACAATCCATAATTTAGAAAACTTAAAAAATAACTTTTCGTCGATTAATACTTACATAAGAGAACTTCAGTCTCATATCGCAATCTGAACAATTAATGCAACAATTAAAAGTCTCATAACTTATTATTGAAATTTCAAAATTAAATATGACCTTCTCAGACAGTTCCTTACAATCCATAATTTAGAACCAATGCTCAAAACAATTACTTTTCGTCGATTAATACTTGCCTAAGAGAACTTCAGTCTCAGATCAGAAACTGAACAATTTATGCAACATTTAAAAGTCTCATAACTCATCGTGAAAAAATTATTCATGTAAGCTAAGATTTCTAATAGCTCTTTAGCTTGAATAGCTTTGAATAGAACAACAATTTTGAGGCTTAAAATTACAAAGTTTTCCTTTAGTTTATTCAAATAGGGACATAAGAAAAGCTGTTTATTTTTTGGAACATTATACAATTTTCATTAAGGAAATCAAGACTAAACCTCCATATCAGCTTCTGTGTGTGCGATGGGTCTTCTGGGTGAGCTGTCAAATTAAAATTGCACTCGATTTGATGTGAGCTTAAAACTGATTGCGATTTTATCAAAACTTTTAGTAGGTAGTCAAACTGTTTGAATAAAGTAACATATGAGTATTTATGGAATCAAATAAAATTAAAGATATTGTGTATCAGCTATATTCATTTCTTTGTGGTGACTATGTGGCAAATCAGTCGACAGGTACTTATATTTGATTATAAACAGTGATTAGCTTATTTCTTTTACTCCATGTTTCTTCTGGTCATGTCTAGAAACCGTAATAAGGATTTACACATTTTATATTATGTTAAATGAAAGTGAAAAAAAAAAATTTTTAACAAAAAAAATAACCGACTTTAAAGAAAAAGCACTAAAAAGTAAAACATAATTTCCATTTTTGTAGTTACGATTTTTGTTATTTTTTGAGTCGGCGTCAGCCAGGCACGCGCTGCGCCAATCAAGGGAACCTTGGCTACCTTGGCTGACACCGACTCTAAAAATAACAAAAATCGTAACTACCAAAATGGAAATTATTTTTTATTTTTAGTGCTTTTTCTTTGGAGTCGGTTATTTTTTTTGTTAATTTTTTTTTATTTGTTTATTTTTAGTGAATCTGAAATACACTTACTAATTTGTACACGTCCTTTCCAATAAAAAAAGAATCACCGAAATCGGTTGGCGTTATATTGAGTTATTCGTCCATTTGTCGCGCACATCTTAATACAAATTTAAGACTTTTATGATTTTCTCATGGATATCATTGTCAGAACTTAACTAAATTAAAATGGGACCACTTGGAAAGCACTAGCTATCATTTAAAAAAATAATCATCAAAATCGGTTCACCCAGGCAAAAGTTATGAGGTAACAAACATAAAAAACAAAAAAACAAAAAAAAAACATACAGACGAATTGATAACCTCCTCCTTTTTTGAAGTCGGTTAAAAAGACAGTCTTGTTATGGAAAGTTATTTATTCTTACAAGTTTTTTTATTCTGCTCTTCACTATTACATATTTTTTCTATTTTTATTAAATCACAATCAGTTTTATTCTGAAATCACAAATTTTTCGCACTTGTTTACTGTCCACCACCGTCGAACGTTTTCAGCTTCCTATCATTCCTGTGTATATTCATACTGTATGTTATTTGTAGGTTTGTATGATTTTTACAAGGCAACCCTCGCCGTTCTGGGGTACGTTTGGTTGGTTGTGACCACTTCGGAAGATGAGCTTGTTGGTTAGCTGTGCTATGTTAATTTTTCTATTTTTCCCGTTTTGCCATGATTTGGTTATAAAGCTGATTATTCATCGAATGTCTTTAAATGTCTACCTAGTATCGGCCTTGAAGCAATTGCACATCAATTAAGTTATATTAGACTTTACGCAACATAAGGGCTTTGGGTTGCCGGCCCTACGGTATCTGGGGATCTAGAATCACTGCATATTTGAAGGGATGTGTGTATGTCCCCTAAATGTGTTTTCTGTTTGGTAATTCTAGAAAAATATAATGTAAGGTTCCCCAAATTAGTGCACTCAACTAGTGAAGAAACCCATTAACTTTAAAAAGAAATAAGACTTTACCAACATCATACTTTAACCGTAACAGGATTGCTTCGTACTAAAAAGGAAGTGATCAATGATTTTTCATTCATGTCAATTAAGTGCAATTGACAACATTTTCACTGCATAATAATCGTATTTTAGCTAATACATACCAACATTTTTTGCACTAGCATCTTTCATTATTTTGATTTAGTTTTGCACGTAGAACAAAGACGGAATGTTTAACTAATGTCACATATTTTAAACTCATTCACACAAATTTTCTACTAAAATCAATTAGTTGGATTAGGAGTTAGTGTAGCTTGTATTATTTTCTCATAAGTATATGGTATGATCCTTCTTATGATTAGATTTTATTCACGATCTCTGTCATTGTAAACATTTAAATATGCACAGTGAAAAATTTATTCAAACTAGGGGTAGAGAAATACATTTAGAAATAATATTCCATCCAATGTATGGTGGAACCGATTAAAAGCAGTGTATTTTTTTAAATGAGAGGAAATATTTCTGATCCAACATTAATCTGGAACAGGAGTGGAACCTGCGACCTTTGGATTACAAGAGATGCAAACAACTCACATAACAATAGACAAAAAAAACACAATGCCCTCTTTGTCTACTAGATGGCGCTTATTTTATAATATGAATTCAATACAAAATACTTTTATTTGCAATCGATTTGGTTACCCACTATTGCGGTACCATGGCGTTGAATGAGCGATGGGTCGAAACAGCCATGAAAATCGTGTGATTTCCATCCCGTTCAATGTAGGCTTTAGTTTTAATCAAGTTCCTGGCGTGACACCCAGTTCCTATGTGGGGTGTTTGGCTAATATCATAATAGTAGGTGCGGTATTATCCATGTCCGGTTTCTTAAAAAAAAACTGTGAAATCATCATCGGGCTTAAATCGGAAAAAGTCAGATCTGTCATTCTGTCAATTGGCGCGAAAATTCAAATGTCTACCTGCTAAACTATTTTACTTGTCTGTGTTTGGATTGACCATAATCCGAAGGTCACTGCTCACTTAATAAAAAATCGAATAAAAATGTACATGCCAGCGTTTATCCTCAAATTAATTAATAATGGAAATGTCATAAGCATCAATTGAATTAATCAAAGCACAATTATTTTTGAAACAACTAAGAAGCGCTTCCAGTTTAGGTTTCACTCAGTCTCTCTCTACCATTTATTTACAAGCATCGAATACGGTTTCCTTGAACACGTTAACGCCACCCCACTTCCCACGCGGCCCGCCTTACTGCATAGAGATACGGTCGTTGCAGGTTACGACATGTCCCCGTTCATCCGCCGCTACGCCAAGTACCTCAACGAGAAGGCGCTCTCCTACAGGACTGTAGCGTTCGACTTCTGCAAAGTGAAGCGCGGGTGAGACATTTTTCTATCAATACTTTTGCACCATCTCTCTCATAGACTTAGAATAACTTCTAGGAGCGGTTCTGTGCTCAGAAAATGTTGCATGGGTCGGAACAGCCTTAAGCAGGTTTTCTCAATCTGTTGTTTCATTGGATGGTGATTTCTCCCTCTGGACGGTGAGATATTTATGTCAGCATGTATAGGTTAGCACTGAAATGTTTCTTCATTCTTCCAACATCGTCCAAAGTATCAATAAGATCTACAGTTAGCTTTATAACATGGTTAACTTAATGGTTCGGAACACGAAACGGTAAATTGTAGGTGCTTGTCTCTACTTACTGGGTAGGTAGAGTTAAGCCCGCCCTGATTAGTGAACCCGCATTTATTGAAAGATGGTCGGATGGCAAGGAAATTTGATTTTAGTTCTCCGTCCAATTAAAAACTGTTAAATGATATGGACTTCTTGTCCATATCATTTAACAATTTTTAATTGTTTAAAAAGTTAACTAACATGTAATTGAAACAATTGAAATGTACAAAACCTGTGGTTAAGAATTCACAATCAAACATTTTGTTACAATCCAGTGTTTTGTTTCCATTCGGTGCTTTAATGTTACAACAGTTTGACCATATGACCATTTGACCATCATGGTTGAGTACCCCACTCTGGTCCCCACCAGATTTAGTGTTAAAAACCATTTCTGACATTACAGCAAAGAAGAAGGGTCCTTGCGTATGATGAACGCCGAGAAGCTTCTCAAAACGGTGCCAGTGCTCCAAGCCCAGTTGGACTCTCTCCTTGAATTCGACTGCACGGCGAACGACCTCACCAATGGCGTCATCAATAACTGCTTCATGCTTCTCTTCCGCGATCTGATCCGCCTGTTTGCCTGCTACAACGACGGCGTTATCAACCTCCTGGAGAAGTACTTCGATATGAACAAGAAGAACTGTAGGGACGCGCTGGATCTGTACAAGAAGTTCTTGATACGAATGGATCGCGTCGGGGAATTTTTAAAGGTGAGTTTTGTTTCCTTCGACTATCTGAACTTATTTTTGTATGCTTTGATGTAACAAAGAATCGCAGCACTAAGCGGAAGTATTATTTCAATAAAAGCGATGATGTTCAAGAGCAGAGATTAACCCATAGTACATGAATCCGCATCTGATCAAGGAATTTGCCCTAGCTATACGGCCCGGTATTTAGATTTTTTGTAAATAATTCACAATTAGTGCATGAGTTTTGTCAGTTGTCTCATAGAAAGCGCTAAATTCTCATCCTCACTTCGCGCTGCCCTCCTCGCGCACCAACATGCTGCGTCACGCGCCGCTCACCCGTGCACTTACAGCTCTAAATTATATATCTGACAAAATAGACATGTATGCTTGCACTCTGGCCGAGTTCCAGAAAGCATTTACTGTTTACTTTGAAGGTGCATAGTTTTTTAATAAGGTGTGTACTGTATCTATAAATTGCCTAACGCCTTGGCTACTACGCTGTAATGTTAGGTATATTGTTGCATGAATAAATAAATAAATAAATAAATAAATAAAATTGAGCTTCCAATAAGACCTTATTGGCGCTGCTATCCCACATTACGTGGACCAATATTCAAAAGATTGACCTCCTTAGTTGGCGGCTCTCATTTTTGCCTTCTAATTTAAATGTTTGGGTATTATGGTGTAATATAAAATTAATGCATCCATTTCAGTATGTTTTTCCTTATTTCCATTGACTTACATCAAATAAGTAAGTAATTAGAAGATTTGGCTCCTAAAATTTTCATAAGTTTCTTTTATAGTTTGAAAGTAACAATGACATTAGATGGAGGCATGATCTGGCGTTATCAGTCATTAGAACTTCCATATTCCCAAGTAATAGGTTTCATTCTATGCTCGGTCTTAGGCGCATTTGGCGATTTAAGAAGATGTGAACAAAGAATTAGAATAAAATTATGAGAAAAAGTTTAATATTATTAATTCAACTTGGAGGTTGCTAAATAGTTTACAGGTTTTAAAAAAAATATGATGTTCACTTTGGATACACAATATGTGTAATTAAAATATGTCGACAATAATTTATGTAGATGATTACCAAGATGATGTTGATTATCACCAAGATGTGGATTATTACAAAGATGATTTTGATTATCACCAAGATGTGGATTATTACCAAGATGATGTTGATTATTACCAAGATGTGGATTATCACCAAGATGATGTTGATTATCACCAAGATGTGTATTATTACCAAGATGACGCCAATGGGTATGAATATGAAGTTGATGATTATAGAGATGATGTGGTCGATTTTCAGGTCGCCGAGAACGTCGGCATCGACAAAGGCGACATTCCGGACCTGACTAAGGCCCCGAGTAGTCTTCTGGACGCGCTGGAGGGCCACCTCGCCACGCTCGAGGGCAAGAGGGGCTCCGCGGCCAACACGCCCACGCAGACCGCCAGGTATAAACCACCTCACGATAACGATTATGACTTTGATGCCCCGGAATAAGGCGAGGCTGTTTTAGTCCACTTTATTACTAGGCCTGGCGTTGGCCATTTAGATCATAACTCTTTTTATAATTGAAATCTAGACAAGACAGCATTGCTAATTTTCCTGAATTAATGACAGAACCAGAAGTAACCAACCGTAAGCCTTCCACAACTTGTTATTACAATATGTACAATAGATGAGCTACTGTGGTTAAAAGTTTTTTTTAATGAACCTTTAACATTGAATTGAAAATCAATGCCATTTACATTTTGTCAGCCTAGGTAGCTCAGTGTGCGACGCCTTGCGAATCGATAAGCGCGGTTAGGTTCTGGATGGGTGACCATTTTCGACCGTTGAGGCTGGCCGTGCTTCGGATTCCACGTAAAACTGTAGGTCCCCTTCCTTACTTACTAGGTGGTAGGGTTAATCCCTCCCAGGTATGTACTATCGCATTGAATGAATGATGGCCGAAGCGGCAATGACAATTGTCCGTGTTTTCCATACAGTTCAATGAAGCCGAGCAATATAAGGAAGGTCCTGGAATGGCACCTAGTTTTCATGTGGTGTGTTAGGCTAATATCTGACGGCCAGTTCGGTATTAGCCATCCATGTCGTTACATAAAACTGGTTATGGTGCTGTCTCTACAACAAACACAAAAACAACAATCGTTGTTATTAATATTATGCCTGCCTACAGAACCTTTACGAAAAGTAAATAAATAAATAAGAGAAACAGCTAATCTGGTTGTATGTAGCTGAACGCCCCCTCTTGTGTCCCGCGCCGCCCTCTCTATGCGGATCGGGTGGCGCGAGCTATATCTTTTCGTATAGGTTCTGTAGGCAGACATAATCGTTACATAAAAAAAAAATTTTTTTTTCTCTATGTGCAGTATTTATTTTATGACACGCATGACGGCTACCAAACCTACTGTTAAGATAATAGACCACCACATCGCATTCCTGAAGGAATAAGGAGCTGTGCCAGGACCTTCCCTCTATAAGCATGGTTCCACTAAAAAAATGGAAATATGGAAGAGTTTTCATTGCAGCTTTGACTATCTTTTCATCCAATATGATGTACCAACTGCAAAACAGGTGGTAGCTAGTACGGTAATAGGACCGACAGTTTAAAATGGATCCGTTCGAATTCGTTGATAAATGCACTTGAAAATGCGCAGAAAAAATTGTATTCTCTTATTTCATTTGTGGTAAGCTGGTTCAATCTAAACCGGTTGTGAATAAGTAAAAATCATTCAAAATTTTGTTCTTTTTTTTCATTTCAATGTATTATCATCAAAATTAATTTTGTAGGACGGTAGGAAATCCGTCTGTAAGCATCACTGAGTGCTCGAAAATGTTTGCCTGTCTGTTAGAACCTGTCCCTTAGAGTATTTGTTAGAGAAATAATTTTACTCAAATTTATAGGCAACCTTAGGTTGTCATCTCAGTTAAATTTTTAAACTTATTTTTACTTAAAATTGTTAAACTTGTTTGACTATAGATATTGATAACTGCCCTTGTAGATATCGATTTAATCATTTGTGTTTTGTTTCTTTCTCTTCCCACCATTCTCCTTTACTAAATACACAAATTCCCTTTAAACTCACTACCTGCTGTGTGTTTATAATTTTCGTGAATTGTCGTAATCGCATGTGTATTTGGTAAATACCCGTCCTCCAAATCCTTACCCGGCACGGATACAACTTTTGTCGCACTGAATTTTCGCGCACGGTTCACTTTTTGACGAACCATCTTTTTTTATTTCGTATGAATTTTTTCGAATGGGTTCCGTTGAATCAGTGCGCAAAAGAACGTAGCTAGCGTCATGGGCGCATTATCCTCTACCAGTAGCTCGTTCGGAACGGTGGCCGCTTCGTCGCGGTTGGACAACCAGCCGGCCAACGGAAGCCAGGCGGCGTTCATTGACGACGTACTCAAGCAGCAGGCGCTGGCTGAGGAAGAAGCGGTCATGAATCAATATAAGGTGGGATCTGATTTCCATGTATATTTATAAGAAAGGTGAAAAAATATTACATAATGTCTACGGAAGACATGCATTTTATTATTGCACTATATATACAAATAAAAACAATGTTTGCATTTGTTTTTATTTATTGCATTGGCAGCCTTTTTTTAATTATTCTTTGAAAATATAAATCAAGTATATCTTAGGTGACATTAAAATCATGGACATTTTTTCCATGATACTGCTGTAATAAGAAAAGTTAAATATAGTTTTTTTTCTTATTCTCACAACTTTTCAGGTGCACCTTTTCCAAGGGGATTTCACAGGGGACGAAGAAGGATTAATATTTGTAAGAAATTTCATTAGAAAACTTATTTGTGAATACATCTGCTTTGTGTCCATTCGATGGCTGAAATATTGTGGAGTTAACTGCGAAAATTCATGGGGCTTAGTCGTTCGAACGACCACTCGGCTTATTCCATTCCATACTTCATATTTCATGATGATTTGACAATTTTAAGATTCTGTGCTGTGAAACAAATACGATATGTATGTAGAATCAACCGTTGAGCTGGGACACAGCATTTAAAGAAAAAAAGATTATTCAAAAAAGGAATGTGCTTGCTTAGAATGACAGAGTATACTTATCTCAAGTCAACGTAGGACTGGCTCTAGTGTCTGATGTCAAATACGATTTTGGTGACAACGGCATATTTTGGAATGTTCAATCTTTGCAGTCAATATCAACGAAGCATGTGAAGAGATAAAATCAAGTATGTATAATCTTAAACACTCGGTTAGTAGGAGGCATGGATTACGCATAGATACTGTAGGAGAATTACAGTTATGGCTTATAGATCATTTGGCGATATAGGTATAGACACACTGCCCGCGAAAGCTTTGCTTACTGGTTCGACTCCAGTTTTGCACTATACTTATGAAGTCGTTATTTTTACAGCCTTCTTTCTTTAATTAATGTATCCTTTCTTATCCATGGTCGATTCTAACATATCATATTCATTGGATAAGCATAGTTCTTACCACAAAACAGTGTATTTTAATATTAGGTGATAAGTTCTTAAGAGAAATAGTTCAAAGAAACTGTTATGCACTGGTCGTGGATGTTTCTGCTGCTGGTCGAAAATGCGCCACTCTCAGTCAGTCAGCGTGTTTGCGTCCACTGCTGGACATACTCCTCTCCAATCCTTCTCCAGTCCTCCCGGCCCTCAGCGGTACGGAACCACTGCTTTCCGCCGACGCACTTGATGTCGCCTTCCCACCTGGCGGGTGGTTTTCCCACACTCCGTATGCCTGTCCACGGCCGCCAGTGTAGGACACGGTTACTCCAACTTAGCCACTCTGCTAAGATTGTATGTGTATGTGTTGTTAGTGTCATTTATTTTTCCTACAACTGCGGCTTTTCTTTGTTTCAACTTGCTTTCCATCTGCCGTTCTGCAGAAAGTGAATCCAAAACTACCTGTCACGGTCAGACCCCCACAACTAATATGCACTGGAATGCCTGTGTAAACAATACATCAAACTAAGAGAAGGAAGTCGATTTCCCTGTCTTTTATCACTTACAGTACCAATTTTCTTGGTTTCTTTGTTTACGGGATATCTGGCTGGACATTCCCCACGCCACCCCAGCCGATTCAGTCCATGAAGACGATAGTTGATGTAGATTCCGCAACTTGTCCACGGTTTGCCTGTATGCCCGATTTAACTTTCTGTGTGTTCAATGTGCGATCAACCTCATCGGTCTAACATAGTATTAAGAGTGTAATCGTACTAATGGTGATGGGATATGAAGGGAACATTCTTAACCATTGAGAGCAATGCCAAGTCTGCTACTGTACTCTTTAAGGCCCTGGTACTAGCCAAATCGCAAAGTTAGACGAGGCACCCCAAGTTAACTAACTAAGTCTGACGATTATAAGTGTCATTCTTACAATATATGATTCCTTGTCTAGGAATCAACCTATTTTCGTTAATGTATGTTTCCATTTTCTATACAAAATACATTGCGGAAATGGTGTCCATTTCCGAACTTTTTTGACTAAATGTAGAAATCTAAAAGCAAATGGATTTTTTTGTTTATTCATATATGCTGTTTTGGCTTATATCTAGAAATCGAATTACTTTCAGATTTCTAATGGGAAAAAGCAACTTTTTTATTTTTATTATTATTTAAATAAATGATGGAATCAAAAAATATTAACAATCCATTATCAGTCTGGAGTTCTATTTGGATTTGCTGAAGCGTTTCACTACATATTATTACATTTGTTAAAAGGTGTATTTGTATGGCGCGATTAGTTGGCTAGTCCTAGCGCCTTAATACCTTAGACACAAATTTAATTCTCGGATCAAACTGCTACCATAAAAGTATTTTTAAGAAAATCTCGTCAAGTGTCGACGGAAATAAAAGATACTGTCTATGCGAGACATAGTTGGATGTTTGGATGAATATCAATGCATGGCATCTCATTGCCACCTGTCTTTCTGCTAAAAGTTATAACAAAACTTTCCTCATATTATATGTCTCCGTTTTTATGTCTGCTTAGTTACGTTGTGGACATAGTTCGATCTGAAGGTCACAATGAACACATTTCTTTTGTTTATGTTGCGAAAACTACAAACGAGTCTTACATTTTGAGGTTAGTAATTTTATCCAATTTCTTGCACAGGTGTTTAATTTTGCAACAAATTCAAATTGAACTAAATCCCTTAGTTCGTATTTCACATAATGCAAAAAACTGTTCAATTCACGTTTTGACACGTGGATGATAGGTGAATTAAAACTTAGTCCTAGTTTATTTTATTCCTCATTCTATGCAAGCTCACCCCTATGAATGTTAATGAGTTTGGTATTTTCGTCCTATTATCTAATCTAAGACCTTAACTCCATTTTGCTAGTAGTAATATTCTGGTGTTAGCTCGCCGGATATGTTAGGTGAAACCATCGGTAACTCAGGTGATACCACTCTGACTGGCTCTCGTGCATGGATTCCAGAACAAGGTTCAGTCGCCGACGAACAGCGCGATGACCAACCCGTTCCTCGGCTCCGCTCCGAGTCAGGGCCAGTCGATCGTCGACCTGTTCGGTCCCGCGCCGGCTGGCCGGCCCGAGCCCGTCGCGAACAAGGCGAGCGACGACCTGCTGTCACTTGGCAATCCCTTCGCGGACATGTTCGGACGTGAGTATTCTTCGTTATATATTATTTGTGCAATGGTTTCGACGGGACATCACGTCGAAATGTAAGTTTTACCGCAACATCAAATTTTGTTTCTTCAACTTCCGTATTTTGTTTATCGATGAATGAACTGAACAATAACTCATGATACTTTTGATATTACCGCGGTCGTTAAACATGTTTGAAAAATGTGTTACGGCTTTTCACGCGGCGGGAGAAGACATTCTCCGATGTTTCGAGCTGATCGTTTAACCCGTTATCAACGGAAATCGTCTGCTGCGTACGAACGTGGCGGATGCCTCCTTGACAACGGGCTGAACGATTAGTTCGAAACGTCGGGAGAATGTCTCCTCCCGCCGTGTGAAAAGCCGTAACACATTTGTCAAACATGAACAATAACTCTACCATCACAGTTCTACTTAACAGTGTACACAAATTTAATTTAAGGGGTATCCTGATTAATGAGAAAAGTTTTTGTGTAGGTCACACCATCTGCTTATTACTTAATTGTAGAACAGAAACAAGAAAGAAGTAAGTAACAGTAAGAAACAGTAAGAAGATAAAGTACAAACCTCCATATGTACAAATAATAAATGGTTTTGGAGTGGTAATATTGATTTATCTAAAAAGCCAGTATTTAGGTTAACATTTGCACATTCTTCTTTGAAACCGCTCCTTTCTTCATGCCT
The DNA here is from genome assembly GCA_946894095.1 of Incurvaria masculella. NCBI lineage: Eukaryota > Metazoa > Arthropoda > Insecta > Lepidoptera > Incurvariidae > Incurvaria > Incurvaria masculella. The sequence continues at coordinate 1,733,682 of OX335641.1, forward strand.
ATATTGTGTTATATTTGGAGTCGGTTTATGTGTAAATACAATGAAATAAAAAGATCCAGTTTCATATTTTTGGTTAAGATGCATAGGTTGATCCCTTGTCTTTCATTATTCTTCCATAATTGCCAAATAATCAACATGAGTTTGTTCAATTTATTTTCAAATGAACCTCTCTTTCCTATGCATTACATTAATGAGCATGACCTTTAAATTAAGTATGTTCAACATTCACGATGTTCAAAAATCTCCCTTCAAATATATGCCCAAACATTTTTTTTGGAACTGTCCAACTGAAACGTTAACCCGACTTTAAATTAAACATAATTTTAGTTACAACTTATCATAGATCAGAGTATTGTTATCACGGTTCTTTAAATATATTTCTTTAATAAAAACTATAGTAAAAGTGACTAACCCTAATTTTACACACTCAATACAGCACACTTTTCAAAGCACTTCCTAACAAACACTGACCGCAGTGTATGTACATATCTACATTTTCCCCTGCTTTAATTATAGCCACAACACAATATTTATAGGGGGATAGTAGGATGCATTGGTTCCATATTATCCCAATGATAGGTGTAGATCTACACATCAATATATGCAAATATATATATCTCTCGTATATATAAATCTCGATTTAGACTCAGGGAATTAATATGTGCATTGGTCTCCTGTAGTTTTTTTTTCGTATTATGTTTCTCACTGTATCTATATATCTATCTATATCTAATGTTTTAGGTTTGTCACAAAACAAAAGTTGGACATATTTCAAAATGTAAGTTTTTAGATTACCGGGGTTATTGATCATTTTGAAAGATTCATTTGGCTCGAAACATCGTGCTCCGCACAAATCATGCCGTGAGTAAAAAGCCGTATAATATTTTAAAAGATTTCAAAATGCCCGAAATGTGCGAAAACGCCATCTTGAAACATTTCTGAGAACTGAACGACAAAAACATTCCATATCGTAATTATCAAACCCGTTCACAAAATTTCACAAGAATCGGTTGATATATGCAACATGTAGACGAGAGCAGCCGGAAGCCGGACAGACATACGAAAGCATTTTAGTCCAAGCTGAAATGGAGAACCGCTCGCTTGTCACTCGGTTTTATTGACACAAAGCACATTTCTAGCATAAACCCTGAAACTTTGTCTGAGAACCTAACTGGGATCAATAAAATCAATCGGTAACAACTCCGGATGTCCCTGATAACCTCGCCCCGCTTCCTCCAAAGTCCCGGGTGTGGGTAGTGTAGCGTGTTTTCCCCGCAGCGCCGCCGCCCCAGCCCGCCTGGCCGGCGCCCACCAATGGCGTGCATGCCGCCTTCCCGCCGCACCAGCCCAATAACACCTTCATTACGGAGGCCAACTTCTCTAACGTGTTCGATAACGCAGACGCAGGTGAGAGTGCATCTACGCAGTCCGTTTGTCTTCTCGCTGGGTGGCCAGTGAGGGATTTAAAAAAATATTCGTGCACCATTCAAAATATGGAACTCCAACGAATGAAACAGAGATTATAAAATGATATTTTTTTATTGGTAATTATAGAACAGAGGTTGACGATAGATTAAAGAATCAAAATGTGAGATAATTAACAGATTGATGTAATTACTTACTGCAAGACACAATTTATGATTGTCATAAAGATTCTACAATTAAAATGTATATTGTATTGTCTATTGTAAATTTAAATCCTTTAAAATTTCCAACTCTGTAAAATATTGCTTGCTGGTGGTGGTTCTGAGTACTTATGGGTGGAGCACAGATTTCTGCACATTTATGGTAATGACATGGTCTTCTAGCACCAGTTTTACTTAAAACATTAATTTCTATTAATATTTTTATTTTATGTGAAATGAACCAGAAGGATTTAGTGGTGAATTTTTTAAAATGTATTGTATTGAGATATTTTTTTAGACCGGGATAGATACGGTTTGAGAAGCACATTAAATCCGAAATTAATTTTTTTTTCTCAGAAATATATAATTTCATGTTCATATGCTTACATTAAGTTTGCAACATTTAGCGGGGCCCGGAAGATAAAAAAAAATTAAAATGTATAAAAAAATATATATCTCCTAAACAAATATTTAGAAACGGTATTAAAAAAATGTATATGTTAAGTATTTTAAGGTGTAATGTAACTGTGAATTTGCAACAATTTTGTAATTACGGAAATGTATTTAAAAAAATGTTTTTACTAAAAAAAATCTATGCCGCGAACCTAACTTGCTATTGCTATATTTCTTTCTAGAATATGTAAAAGAAAATTAAATTCTTTAAAAACTATACAACGAACGATTTTATACGTATTTCGAATTTTTTGTTTAGCTTTTGTGTGAATGTAAAAATTATAAATGAAAAAAAATGTGCTTCTAATATTTGCAACATTTTACAAATTTCACAGAATATAGAGTTTGCGGTCAGTTTCCAATTTCAGAAAATAAAATAGAATTTTCGTTATTCGCTTTGCAGATATTATGAAAATAGTACAAAAAAATATATTTACACAGTTCCGTAAATAAGAAATTGTTGCAAATTCACAGTAATGTTACACCTAAAATTAGCTAACATATAACATTTTGAAATAACATTTCTAAATATTTGTTTAGGAGATATCATTTTTTAAACATATTTCATATTTTATTTCTATCTTCCGGACCCCCCAAAATGTTGCAAACTTAATGTACACACGTCCACATGAAATACTACGTTTATGAGAAAAAAAAATGCATTTCGGATTTAATGTTTTTCTAAGTGCTGATTTAAGGCTAAAGTTCCTGTAGTATTTGCATTTTTCCCACGGGGATGAACACTAAACAATCAAATTTAGTCACAAGCCTCATGGAACGAAAACGAGAAGCTTTCTTTCGAGTAGCTATGTTATATGTTCAAACAAAATGAATGGCTACATTTGTAGTGCATAGGCTATGACAGCTACTGTTCGCAAGCCGGTGCAAGTGAAATTCAAGATTAACTAAGGGATGCACAGGCGAAATATATCACCTGTATGTAAATATTCCATAAAGAAAATTGTACAATGCTTATAAAAGCTATGGAGTTTATTCAATATTGTGAACAGAATATTATTTTGTGTGTACACTTAGGCTGAGATAAATAGTCGTAACGGACACTAAGACTAATGAAAATTAATACTTTGTGACGTCACTTAGAGTTAGTATTAGTTTTTGTTATGACTATTTATCTCAGCTTTAGTGACTGAATGAATACTAAGTTTTACTGCGTTTTTGCTCACAAGGTGTCACGACATAATCATCAACCAGTTTGGATGATTACATTGATTCAGATCTGTTTCCATCAGCACGTTTCTTTGTAGTAATGGATAAAAACAAAATTACAAACCCAGTAGTCGCATACTGAGCGTGTGACTGTTGACGCAAGCCGCCGGACCGAACCCGTTCATGGGGATGGGCGACCCCACCCAGCCGATGTCCGCGTCGCCCGCTCGGCCACCGCCCCCCGCGCAGCCCCCCCGCCCCAAGTCGACCTTTGACGACCTCGAGGAGGCGATGCGCGCCTCGCTCGGCGGCTCGCCTGCGCGCCCCGGCCCGGCGAGCGCGCAGGCCGGGCCCGGCGCGGCCGGCGCCCAGTTCGGGTCGCCGGCGCGCCAGCCGATGGCCGCGGCGATGGGTTCGCATACGTTTGGTTGCTAGGCGACGCTTTGAGTGTTGTGTGAATGTTTGTAGAGTTTCGTTTTTATTTTGCGAATCAGAAGTGGGATCCTGTCGGTTTGGTTCCGTTCCCGATGCTGGCGGGTGTCTGAACTACAGAAGGCGACAAGCGCGGACTTTCAGTCTTTTCTCAATTCAGTTTGCCAAACCCACAACTTCCCATTCAAAGATGTTTTTTTAATGTAAATATTGTCCTTTCTGATTTTGTTCATATAGGCAAATCATAAAAAAAATGTTTTATTCTTGCGCACAGTCTAACCTCACCATCTGTTAACTGCGTGTTTTATTGTGTTCAATTATGTATAGAAATACTATAACACATGATCAACCCGGTCTTGTCCTAGAATTTGACAGTAGTGAAACTGCTATTTTTGAGTTCCTACCTGAAAAGATAAACTAAAATCCTAAAGATTATTATAAAACTAGTGCTTGTTCAATTTGGCATAGTAGTTCGTGACATTTCAGAGATTGTTGAAGTTAAAATTTATCTTCAAAATTATTCTGATTCTTACTCGCGCTTGACCAATTTTTTTTGCTAGAGATAAAATGTTAAACGTCAATTTGTTTGTATTTAATGCAATTCTAGTAGTGAAAGATACACCGATGCATATTTATTTACTTTGTGTAATAATGTATTAATGTAATAATTATTAACAAAAATGAAAAAAAAATGTTGATGTGCTTTTTGTTTAACATAATCTTTAGTTCCACATCACTCTAGTCTTTAGACCCTCATGCGTCATATTTTTTTTTCTTATTAGCATATTTTTGTTTTAGCCATGTTTTGCTTGCTAATTTACGGAATGTTTAAATACGCATAAATTGTTTTATAAATAACCATATAAACCGATGTATTTTCTGGTAAGTTGAAATATTATTCTCAAAGTATAGATGTGAAAGATAAAACACATATTTCACCCAAAGATTCCGAACTAACTTAATAACTTTAGGATTTTAAAATGACTATTAAATCTAAGAAAAGGCTCAACTGTTCTGTATTTGAAGACGCAAAGATGATTTCTCAAGGGAAATAGTTTTCCACCTTCCGTTCATGCTTATGTCCATCCTTATAGACTAGGAGGTCGCGACAAAAATGGTAAATATAACGTAAATGGCTGAAACTGGGTTCACGGGATAAAGTACAACCCTCTGAAGCAAAATGTGTCAGTCTGCCTGTTCCAAGTGGTTGCGTTACTTAGATAAGGCGCCTGAAAAAGTAGTTATGGTGACAAAAAATACATATGATATGGTAAATGGATGCAAATGACGAAGCATGAAAGTATCAATACATACTTGCCTAGCAATACAAAAACTAAACAAATCTTTGGTTGAATTTAGTAGTTATAGGCGATTTAGGTTACAGATATAATTTTAGGTATGTTTAAGTATTTCATTAAGTAACCGTCTGGTTATTGTTGTATAATGAATAGGTATCAATGTTTCCAGATAATCAGTATATTCATCAGCAGGTACAGTCGTTACTTATCAAATGTATACACTGGAAAGAGAAGGAATTTCAAAGTCCCTTTTACTCTATGGTTGACGTCAGCATGTCAGAAAGAGATCTCAAATTTGTCTCTATTTCCGGTGTATAGATTTCAGACGAAACGACTGTACATACCAGCATCTATTTTATATAGCCAATCTAGAAAACGCAACCACTTGGCACGGGCAGACCGACATATTTAGCATCAGAGGGTTGGTCTCTAACATGTGAACCCAGATTCAGCCATTTACCTTATCGTGACCAAAAATGTTGTGACCTCCCGGAATATTATGGAGATAAGAAGTCTTAACGATGTTTATGGTCGAATCTTGACAGGGCTCCCGCAGCAGCAGCAGCAACAACCCGGGAAGGTACTGACCGGAGACCTGGACTCCTCGTTAGCATCGCTGGCCAATAATCTGACCATAAACAAGAGTGCAGCGCAAAGTGTCAAGTGAGTACATTAATGGTAACACCATTTTGAATTGGGAGGAATTAAAAAAGTCAGGGATGATTTTTTTTAACCAATCTTAAAATATTGAAGCATACCTTCCCATTTGGGTATTTTATTATAACTTAGTTACAGTATGTTTTATTTATAAATATATTTTTTATAAGTTTACAGCAGGTTGAAGTATTTTTTAAGTTTTGTGAGCAATTCCATATTTTTTACTTGAAAAATATGAGTAAGTTATTGACCAAAAAATTTAGTTTTCAACCTATTTTATTCTTTGTCCATAGCCCTTTTTGTTTGTTTCCAAGTTTTTTGAGCCACATACAACATTACATATAGTGTGTGATATACGACCTGTAAGATTTTTCATAGTTTTAGCCATTAAATTGAATTAGAATCTCTAATTTTTAGGGTACGTGAAATATTCCACTTTGCAAAACATGTAAACTAAAAAAGATTAACATTGTTTTGTCATAGCAACGATGAGATATGATTTAGGTTCGTGGGGTAAAATATTTCCATATCTTTTGTGAACTCAGTTCTAAAAGTCAAATAAAAAAAAAAAGGAAAAAAAAGGGGAATGACTATGAGGAGGTTTCTGGTTTTCAACAACTAGGCCGAAACATGATCCAATATTTTCTGAATTTTGGTTAATTTTAGAATGCAACAATTAAAAATATTCCTCATAGGCCAGCCATTTATTAAATACGTGAGATTATTACAGTATTGTGAAATGTTAATTTAAATCTAACGTTATGAGTTGTCAAAATTGGATGCTGAAATATTGAAGCTGATGAATTATATTACAGGATAAAGGCATGTTTTTTTGCTAGATATTTTCCATATTAAAACAATTTTATAGTATTAGTTTTTTACATGTTACATAAAAATATAATTACTATATTAAGGCAGGTTTAGATTTTTTCCACAGTCCAGCTATTTTGAACAGAAAATTGAAAATCCTGAATTAAACTAAATCGGACCAAACTACCAATGGTTCCACTCATTTTTAAATGGAGTGAGTCAGCGTGAACTATTTGAGAATGTTAATCTAGAGTTGAAAATAACTTTATTTTGTCCACTCAAATCGATTGAATCTAAATCTCAAAAAATATTTCTGTCACACGAAATAGGGACTGAGGAATGGAAACGGTAACCATTTTTTTTATTTAGAAATTTTTTTATCGAAAATAGGTATCTTAAGAATTTCCGTCTCTAGAATCAACTCTAGAAAGGATTGTAGTTGATGTTGATTTACTCTGTGTAAAGAAAAGTCCAAATATTTATTGTATGGTAATTCATTATATCCTATTCCTGCCTTAATAAAAAAAAATACTCACCATCCCTTTCCCATTTGGACATCCGAACAATATTGGCATGTTTATAGTTTATTTTCCTTACCACTGTGAAAATTTTGGCCAATTAGAGGTGTGCAGTGGAATTCCCCTAAAAACGCATCGAAACCCGGACAAAATACCTGGAGTCCCCAGCCGATGGCGGCAACGACGGGCGCGGGCTATAGACCAATGGTAAGTTTGTAGCGCTAACGGCAGTTTAGTATCGCATTATCACGTCGAAACCTCCACATTAATACTGTTTGATATGAGATTTACGTAGTCAATCACATCCAAGGTATACTACCTGTGCAGAAAAAAATACGCTGTTAAATATAAACTTCCTGGAGTTTTCTAGTTTTGATGTATATAGTTGAATAAAAGACATTTTTATTTTTTGTGAACATACATGCCTAACTAATTTTGACAAATGTCAACGTATTTTTACTGTTCACATTATCCTACAACAAAAATTATGCTTTGGAATTTCTCATCTGTAATTATGATTGTGCTGCAAGGAATGGAGGGTTAGGCAAAGATGATAGATCACATAGATAGAGTACACAGGTACTTGTTAACTAAATAAAACACAGGAACTAAAAATAACTCATCAATAATAGTAAAAATAAACAATCAATAATCAATAAATAAAATCAAAATAAATGTATAATGTGAATGATAAGTAAATATCACAATTCAAAATTTTAAAATATGAACAAGTGCACTCTGAGAGAAATTCAAGTCACGCATCAGCTTCAAGCTGCTAGTGGTATATATAACATAAAAATAATAATAAAAAGGCCGATAATGAGAAACTAATGAAATATTTATACCTGACACAGAAAACCATCATCGTGCCAATTGTATGTCTACGAATGGCGTTTTTCCAAAAAAAATTTGTCATAAATCGATATTGGGCTCCGATTCCGGATGCAGAAAGTGTCTCTACTATCGAACACTAAAATCGTTCGGTGGTTTCTCTATCTTTAGTTCGGAGCGGCCTCATAGGATTTGTCCCAGGTTTTCCAGTTTTAGGTTTATATTTTTTAAAGCTTATTTTTGTATTAAATAATGTAAACCTAAAATTTGTAAAATAAATATATACTGTGAATAATAATAATTGCTTCCCACACGATTGGAAAGTTAAAAAAATATTACCTCGGTAGCCATTGTTGCCAATGTCGTCAAATAAATGAAAAAAAAAAAGCTTTAAATATTTAATTTATCTGCTCAGCTTTCAATATAATAGTGCTAAAGGTATATACGTTTCTACTGTTGGAAGTTTTAATTGTGTGATGATTCCTTTCATTGGAGAAAAATGGATATTTCTTTGGAGGCTTCGAAGAGTCATAGCACACACACAAGTACTGTATTGTTTGCTTTTCGTTGTGTAGACAATAGTTTTGGATTATATTGAAAATAATGATTATGTTGCTACTATTACAGCGGTAATTACTATAATCTCCTGAATAACCTTTTGAATATCGGAACATCTGAAATAAATAATAAATACATACATTTTTCAATACCTCAGTTTTGTATCAACCCACCTGGAAATGTTCTTGCATTCAAAATGTTTCCTTCATAAGATGTGATTTAAGCACTGAAACTAATTTTCAGCTTCATACTTTGCAGAAACTACAATTTTAGCCTCTCGCAACCCTGTCAGTTGTAATTTTTCTTTTTTAATTTTTTTTTACCTTAATCATTGCTGAACTGCAAAGCCAATGACAATATTATTACTTTTATTTCGTAAATAGATTCTAAAGCTTTGAATTTTAGAAAATATTCTTCTCTAATCAACAAAATAATTACTTTAACCATTTAACACAACATATATTTTTTTTCTTGAATAAATCAACAAACTTCAATCATTAGACCTTTGGCCTTAACGGGTGTCCGAATGTTTCCGGCCTACACAAATAAAAGTTCTAATTGCTATTACAAGAGAAAAAAAAAACTCAAATTCTAAAAATGATTGGGACACACAATTTAGGAATAATGACTGTCTCAAAGTCAATTATACTTGTGTTTTGTTAACAAGAAATTGTGTACGAGCTGGACACGTTTGGAATAATCTTAACACGTTCATGGACATTAAGTCAACCCTGATTGACGCTAATACAATTTGTATGGAAAATTAGGAGATGCTATTCTAGTTCTATCATCACATCATGTGACTATAGCGACCATGTGACATTTAATTTTTTTTTTCAATTCATTTTTATTCATCCTATAGGTACATTACATACACTCAGATATGTCAGATGGTTGCAAGAAGTAACATACAAATATGCAATACACATCTCAGATCATATAAACATGTCTATGATTATAAAGTTTTACTTTCATCATCAGCTGTAAAGAGGCCTTGTCATAAATAGAGAGTCAGATTAAAAATAATACATTAATGATTAGATTGTCCAATGGAAAGAGATCGACTCATTTGTAGACTAACATTTTAACATCGTCAGCTGTAAATAGGCTTTGTCAATGATTAAAAGTGTGTAAAGTGACCGATGTGATAGTAAGCAATGTCTGGCTTGGTGTAGTATGACACTAATCCTGTACCTTCCTTGTGGTACCTTCTTCTTCAGCCTTTTGTTGTCCACTGCTGGACGTAGGCCTCCCCCAGACTTCGCCAAGTTGTGCGGTCTCCTGTTTTTCTTCGCCAGTTGTCACCTGCTGTCTGACGTATATCGTCTGACCAACGTGCTGGCGGTTTGCCGACGCTTCTTTTCCTTATGGTACCTTATGTACTTCCATTTCTGTCACAGAAAAATAGACGAATACGAATGCTATGGCGTTTGTGTCCATGAACGTGTTAAAAATTGTATTTCAAATTAAAAGTAAAATTTCTAAATAATTCACAAAAATGTGTTCTTAAAGCGAAATACAAAAAGTTTAGTTCTGTGTTAATTACTCACCCGAGTAAATAGAATGAATAACACCCATATTTACTTACTGCATACATTCGAAGTGCGGTGAACAAGTGTCACCGTTTGTCCTTCACCCCTGACCCCATTGATCCTGCATTCTTTTAAATATATGTAAATTCAAAGCTGTAGAATCGCCATTATTATTTTTATATATATATATATTAGTGTTCCTATGTTTGCGTAGCTGAGCATGCTTGCGTTTTCCCACACTTTTCCAGGGTCAAGGCATGCAGTTACCTCCCATGGTTCAAACATTACCTACCTCACATTACGCTATGGTAAGTCCTGGATTGTGCTCGATCGACTTTCACATTTGATTTGGCCACTGAAATACTACCTAAAAAATCTTACCTAACATTTTTAGTGCCAAATCAAATGTGTTCCGCTTATTTTGCTCACTGTACTTGCACACAGCAATCTGGCTTCCAATTTGCTCCCTTATGAGTTTGTTTCTTTTTTAACCTTCTATTTAATTTTTTCCTATCCTTTCTACTATTTCACATGTTATATTTAATAATAATAAATGCCTATTGAACACCCAGTTTTATAGTACATGCACTCTGGGTAACTGCATTACAGTGTTACTAGGTTTTTCTTTACCAACATTAGAATTTAAATGCTTTGATTTTATTTTGTAAATTTAAGATCCCAACTTAGGTTCCAAAAGTGTCTTGACCCATCAACAGTTTCTTGTAAATACCACACATAAAGTAGTGGACTTTGAGGCACTTATTAGTTATGAATGTTAATTAGATAAATCCATCCAAATTATGGCCAACTGATTTTCAACATTTATCAATAAATTATTTTATTATTTTTAATTAATTAGAGCCACAAAATCCATTACTTTTTGTAATGGTACCAAACATTTTGTATGGGTCGGACAGGTTAGGAACACTCTTAATAAAGTTTCTTTAACATATTGACAGACATTTTTTTTTTATCGATTTTACGAAAAATACATGCGTTAATCTAAAAAACTAATATTTTTTACCATTAAGGTCAAACATAGTCAGCAGCGCCCCCCACGCAACTACATAATTCTGAGTCGCTTTTTTAAACTTTAAATTTTACTTCTACTATTTTTACTTAATTATATTTTATATATAATTTATATTTTACTTAATTTTACTATCCCAATCGAAAGGGCCTAGATTTCGAGTGGAGACATGGTTGTCTAATCGATTCTATTCAAGAATTGTGAGATTGAAAAGATTTCAAGTTTATTAGACAAAATTTGTCTCTACTATATTCTGCGACTAAAAACTATATAGTCATGATGGAAGTATAGCTGCATGTAGGTGGTACGGGCTGGGTGTTCTTCAAATTTGACCTCAAAAAGATGCATTAAAAGGTACATTGCTAACTGAAAAAATGTTTAATTAATTCAGTATGAATATGCGTATATGTCATCTTGACACTTACACAGAAAATTGGAGATTTTTATATCTAAAAATGAATTAACTAGTTTATTTTTCTCTCGCTAAATGAATGTAAGACCGTTAAGTGCGTGACAAATGAACACCCAGTATTGATAGAGAAAATAACAATGCCTGGTTACTTGTTGTAGCAGCAACCAGGGCTAATGGGAATGCAGTCATCCGTTCCCGGCATGGGGATGCCAGCAGGAATGGTGCAACCCATGCGCCCGGCAATTCCACCGCATCCAGGAAACAACAACTTTAATTTTAGCTAGACACCAGAATTTTTCATTGTATTGCGTTACCTGCTATTCGCGAGGGGTCTCTGTATCCTCACGTCTGAAACACACCTGAGTGTGGTAAATTATTTGTAGATAAAGAATGGACACAGTCGAACTAAGTGTCTCTATTTTTCAAAGCGTCAAGTGTGAGATTATGTTTATGTATATATTTGGAGGGATTTCACATTTGTTCCAATGCAGTGTTTTCGTTGTACTGGATGTTTCAAATGATTAAAAAAAAGAAAAAAAAAATTGCTTTCACTTAGTGAAATACTCAAAGCTATTTCAATAATTTAAATGAGAGAGGTATGCATTGTCCAATTAATGTTGCCATGCATAGTCAAGAGCGTAAAAAGAATGCTTCAATGTATTTATAATCGTAATAACAACAAAGACTACATAACGAAAAGGTACCTTCTTAATAGTGTTAAAGAATATGTATCAGAACCACATTTAAATCTAATAAATACTTCCAATTATTGTTTGATTCGACTCTGTCGAAAAATATTAATGAAATTCACACTAGAATACATGCATACATACATAAATCCCAATATCATATAAGTGAGATTACGAATACGTGAGGATACTTAAACGTAGACATTCCATGTGCATACATTATATCACCTTCTGTAGACCGAACAGATTATTACCTTAAATTTCTCAGTGTGTGCGACTGGGTTGCCCCTATACTCTATTGTACAGATCGCATCACTCTCGGTGCCACAGTACGAATTGGGTCTTGGGTGATGCCGTTTGTACATCAAAAGTATACATTGTGTTTAATAATTGTTGTTAGTACTCGAAAAGGACATTATTGTTTGATGTACTGAAACAAATGGGGTTTGTTACTGTTTAAATTTGACATAAATCACAATAAATAAATAATCACAATTTAAAAAGTATATCATAATCAATGTTATTATTACTACACAAACAAACGTGTGGAGTCTTTGTAGAGTTAGGTTATCCCGAAAGCTGCATGTGACGCAACTTCACATGAACGTCACTTCATTCACGCACGGTTTGAAAACTAAAATAATAAATTTTGTCAATCATCAGGATCTATGTATGAGCCATATTTTTTAATTTAACAAACTTAAAATAAATGAATCTGTGTATCACAAAACATATATATGCTCAAAACAGACGTCTAGCGTAACTACCAGCGACCCAAATCAGATTTTGGTTCAAAAACATAAAAACGTAAAACAAAGAAGCCTATTCGATTCAGTAAATCGCACCACTGTCCTTACGGGTTCTACTTACAATTTCGAAACACCTTGGGCAACCGTAAGCTTGCAAATACTCTATTACATAAATGAACTGTAAAAAAAACTAGTCCAATTAAAAAATATAAGTGTTCAATCATTAATACATAAAATAATTTGAAACAACCTGTACAGCGTAATATTGGTGGACCACATTTCTGCAAGGGCCTATTTGTTAATCTAATTGACCGCACTGTGTGCGTAAATGTCGGGAATCAATCGATAGTCTAACGTTTAATTAGCCCGTTCCAGTCAGTCCACGATCCAGTGTCAATAAATTTTTGAAACGGTTGCTTATAACTTTAGAAAAAATAAGAAACAGTTTACCATATCTATGTATGTAAATGTGTTAGCCAGTGCTTATATCAATATGAATATAGATCATTTGGCCCAAATGTTTACTTAATGTGTGTAAAGGTGTATGTATATTTTAGCTGACATGTGAAATTGTAATGTATACAGATTGCTATTATTAATTAGGTGTTGTATCAGCCGTAGCGCTTACCAGATGCGTTGCAGTATTATTTTTAATAGGGCTTAATAGATTTGAAATTAAAATCTTAAAAATGCCAAGTATGCTTGTTTCGGGTGTACCATAGATTGTGTTGGTGTTTGCTGGAAAAAAAAACGGGTGGGTGAAAAAATTGGGTGTTAGATAAATTAGTTTTTCTAGGGTAGATAATGTGATGAATAAAGAGAAATGTATGTTTGTGTGAATATCAAATATTAAGAATTTGCTTAACCATTAGTAGCATAAATTTGGGGAGACTTAAATTTCTGAATGATACGATCTATTACCTCACCGAGACTCGATGCCGCTTACACTGTTCAAGATATTTAGACATCGCAAGGCACGAGTTGGTGATACGTTGGAAAATTGGATGTAGTAAATAAAGTTCATATAAAAATGTATGGGCCGTCATGTAGAGCTGTGCTCACTATTTACATCACCTTTTTATCTCAAGAATGGTATGACGATCTGACAATGTTTTAAATAAATGTCAGATTTTTTAATAATATTATAGACTCCTTCGGGAATACTTCGTGCATTCAAGATGCATTGCAATGTTTTTTTTATTCTATTGTAAGTCAAAAACCCCAATGCAATGCCATATACTATGCTCTTTAACATTAAAGTTAGTTTTGTAAAAGTTCCAACGATATTCGTTAATTTTAGGGTATGTATAGCATGATAGTTTCCACTTAGCGCATAGTATTCAATGAAATGTATGATAAATGTTGAAAAAATGTGGTACCTATTCAGACAGTTGAATGTGTTATGGTTATTATTTAGATATTGTAATTATATAATATATTATAGCCTCTAAAAATCGTGTCTATTCTTGTCTTTAGTTACAAGAAAAGAATGGTTATTTGCTTCAATTGTGTTAGATCAATAACTAATTGTATTTTACTTATTCCAAATTGTATATGTTGATATTGAGATACCCTATATAAACGAGACCATTTTAATTTTCATTTATTGTAAAAAAGAAAAATATATAAATATATTCAATTCTTGTTGCTTGGCTATTGAGAATGCCCTGTTGATTGATTCATTTTAAATTTTAATCATTGCATCCATTCATTCATTTATTATTGTTTTAAATCAGTTTTAAGTTCTATGAATACTGTTGTACGCATGCATATAGAACTGTTTCTTAGTTGATATATTTTGTAGTGTAAAAAATAACGAAAGAGAGAGCATCACAGATATTGATTCTAGAACTGAAATAACGAGTATTTCTCTTAATTCTTACCTCAAATTTAAAAATCATGTTGATTGGAGTTGTTTTAGTAAGATTTTTTTTTAATTATCTTCAAATCACCCAACGAAGTTGGATAAAGTTGTTAACATTGAAATGTTACGAAGCAACACATATAACATTCAGCAAATGCATTCAAACCTAGATTGTAAAAATATATTCCATTAGTCCGTTTTATGAAGCCTGCTGTTTACGTAAATTACTTGCCAGGGTAAGGGTACGTTGGGCAAGAGATGGCATGGACTAAGTGAGCCCAGGGGCCGTACTGAGCTATTTTACTCGCCAGTCAAACGCCCCGTACTACTTGTTACTTAATTACTTACTCGGTACGCACGCAGGTCTGCCAAGTGAGCTCATACATCATCGAATTTGAAACCCCATCTCGATAAGCGTCATTCGCGACCGAGTCGACATGAAATAAGCTTGAATAATGTTGACTTATGAAGAATTTGAAAACTGCATGTAATGGATTCATTTTAAATATCAAAGATATGGTCACTAACACTATACCGCCCGACCAGTAACATCCTCAAACTGTTATTTATATCCAGGCCATGTGATTCAATCTTTTTTTTAAGTCATCCGTAGCCCGGATAAATGAGTTATTAACAGTTATTAGCCACTTGGATGGCGGTTATTAGCCCACTCTCTTCCCCGCAACAGTGACAAACTGTCATGTAAGTTAGACCTAGAGCCATCTCCTCTCTAATTACCCTTCTCTCTGATACTTGCCAACAGTAAGTATTCTTGTACGCTTCCATTATGTTTTGTTGAACCAGTCAACTGTGATGGGTCAAATTTGGTTTTTTTTAGATTTACACTGTTGCTGTACATAATGTTTTTGTAAAATTACTGTTTCCCCGTGTGATGTCGTGCTGGTCCGACATGTTTCGCCTCCAACGACGGAAGCATCGTGAGAAACATTTCCATTGCCCTGGCGTTACGTCTAAGAACCTGGCTTATCAAACGTTAATTTTGCGTTACCGTTTGACTAGCCGTGCTATTCGACATGTCAGCCAAGACATGACATTGCACACCGGGAAACCGTAAGTTTTTAAAACATTATGCGTCAAATTGACTGAAATATATGTTTAAAATCAGTTAGTATAAACGCTTAGTTAGGAATATTTTATGTTAAGTTTTTTTTAGAGAGATCTTATTTTCTTATTAACTTTATAGACAGGGGCCTCTAAAATTGTTTAAGTTGTACATTTTGTATGATTTTTAATTGGAGTTTAATTTGTTATTTGTATACTCAAGGCTTTCATATCAAATGTAAATAATAAATTGATTTGCTATGCAACACATTTACTTTTAACTAGGTCTCTTTAAATATTCATCATAGTCTATTTATGAAAATACACAGAAATTATGAACTATATTGTTTTTGTTTTTATTGAATTGACTAATACAGCAACTGATTAATGTGATTTTTATGCACTGATAGTACGAAGTCAAAAGAGTGACAGTTTATTTATTTATTTATTTATATATGTTTATTGCACTCAAAATTCGGGCAAAAGGTACAACTTAATGCCAGGGGCATTCTCTACCAGTCTACCTTTGGGTATCGTGAGCAGTAGTGCGAGTGGCAGTTATAGAGACAAATGAATTTACTACAACAAATATTATACACTATATACCAACTACTTATATACATATAAATATAAATATACATTAATATAAATATATAAACACTTTATATAATATAGAAATAGAAAATAAAGTATGATACTTAACACTATCACAAAAATAAAGAAAAAAAAAAACAAACAAATGTATTGCCAATAGGAATAAAAATTAACTGAAAACTGTGGGGGGGGGGGGTGAGTAAAGACGTAATTAGGAAAGAAAGAAAGCTTTAAGATTTCAAGAGAAAGATTTAAGAGAGTTCATCTTCAAAAAAAAGTAGGTATATTGTAAAAGTATGTTGTTAAGGGGTGTGTGCGTCGAGTAGATGGCGCCACAGTCGTTCGTATTTATTTCTGCTATAATTCCTTAAACATAGAAAGATACAAACTATAACTGTGGCAGTGCCGAGCAAATTATTCAGTTGTTACAAAAATATTTATAATTAGGTACTTTTTCTCAAACATTTTTTTTCTTCTTTGTTAGTTCTGTACAGATGCCATTTGCAGTGTTGACTGCAATAATCATCTCATTTGTATGCCTTGTGCTGGTTTTTTTCTCATCATAGGCCGAGAGAGACTCAGCAGTCTCTTTCCTCTTCGTGTGGCTCCATTTGCAGGTTAATTAAATATTGTTAGTAGACTGGGTATACTATGTCTTTTCAGTCTCGAGAATTGTATGCTGGCCGATCCCATTAGATCCTTTGCAGTTTTATTTGGATGGTTTTCAATACGTTCCTTGTATCTCGTTGTATGTTTCTGTATTTCATCTCTAACTGTTGGGATATCTAGATCTTCATAAATTTGTTTGTTGGACACGTACCATGGGATTATCTCACAAGCCTTTTTACCTGACTGCGCAAGAAGGAGGGTTATCTTTTTTTCACAGTGTTGTATGAGATAAAGTACATAACTGCATTATGTGCTCGCCAATATCCTTATGGCTAATAACTTCCTATTTTTGGGGTTATAGCAGAAATAATGACAAACGACTGTGGCGCCATCTACATGGATGCACTCATTCCCTTACTGAGTAAATTCATAATGGTTTCTTATCTAAATGTACCATGTAATTTTATACCATATGGATGCATAAAAACACCCTTAGAATTTTACACATACAGGTGTATTTTAATTAAGTTTGTTCGCATCATGCCGGCGCGTCAGTGCTGTATGTGCCTACTAGGATGGTACCAGATTTTGTTTTGTGCAGGCTAAACGACTTTCCCTTCGCTCTCCCTTATTGTATAGTGCTCCCAGAGACGAACTGTTAGGTTATGCATAGAGAGACGGTATTCCCACTAGATGCCCTAAAACGTCCATAGCCCCGTAGGTCTTTGTTAGGTTGATCGAAGCAACAATGAATATTGTCCATGTTTTCCATTCAGTTTAATGTAGCCGAGCAATATAGGAAGGTCCTGGCATGGCATGGTTCCCTTGTGGTGTGTTAGTATAATATGTCCAGTTACTTAAAAAAAAGCTCCTGCCACGTCGGCATATTGCTTTTGGTACTCTTAATGGCGAGTGCCACGTGGAGAAAGTCCACTCCTGTTCTCCAGACAGGTACCGGAGCTGTAATGCACGCTCACCGCCCGCAACCGAAGCTGCTAACGTTTCAATCAACGCTCGGGACGACAGATAAGCTGACTCCCATATCTCCAGTTTGGTACCAGAGTTGTTCAGTCAACACACTCGCTTCCCAATGCACATAATGCATCTCCATTCTGGATGGATAGGCGGGCATAATTACTAGCTAGAGGATGGAACTAGTAGGAACCACACCAAAAGTAAAAAGTTCGGCTTTATTTTGTGGAGCTAATAAACCAAAATATTTTTGTAATGCGCTGCCGCTTCGCCCTCTCCTGAGGGCAAAGTGTTGTGCATTTTTTTCGAAAAAAAATTTTTTTTTTTTTGTATTCGGAAGGTTTTTCCTATTTTTTTCTGCAGACTGTATAGTTATTGCAATTCACGAAGTCTAGTTGTCTTTAATTGTATTAAACACGTATCTACATGCATTTCAAAGTGTGCGTAAGACCGAGCTCGGGTATGAATAGCATTTACCTGAATTGTTTTTATGCTAACCTTACCCGAGCTCGCTCTTATGCACACTTTGAAATGTATGCAAATACATGTTTAATACAAGTAAAGCCCATCGCAAGAACTATAACTTCATATTATGTCAGAATTTAAGGGTATAATGGTACGCATTTGATAAAAGTACACTAAAATGTTTGGACCATAAAAAACATTAAAATCATCTAACACTAGGATCCTTGGCTAGTTGCAATGAAAAGATGGCTGTGTTTTCCATCCAGTTTAAGCAGCCGTGCTCGTGAAGGCGAAGTCCTGGCATGGCACCTAACTCGGTGGGGTGTCGGGCAAATTTTATGACAGTGGGTGTGGTATTAGCCATCCATGTCCAGTTGAGTCGTGCTGCAGTTTCGTACAAATTGCATGTCCAAGGCAATAATCATTAAAAAAAATGTTTTTTTGACATTGTTTTATTTTGATTAAGACTGATCAACAAAGTACCTATCTAAAAAGGGTATTCAACAAATTCTTAATAAAAATTGCCAACTACACACAAAATTTAAAAATATATCAAATGAAGTCGGTTAAAAACATTTTTCCTCCAGATCTCGCGACTGCTAGAATCTATCGGGAATGACGATAAGGCGATTTTGGCGTGCGCTTTCTGCGCCCGCCAGACGACCAGTTACCCTTCATAACGCCGACTGGCTGATGGAAATTAGGGGTTGTTCTAGTGGGTGGGTTTAGCCTAGGGTTAGGATAGACTCGCTAAACCAGTCCCAAATAACCTGATTCGGGGCATGCGTAAAGCATTTCACCCCAAGCCTCTTGCAGCTTACGCTGGGCTACAAGAAGGTTAAAAAGAACAAACAATCTTGCTACGTCGCACGAAAATCCATGTTAGATTCTAAATTTTATCAGTAGTATTCACAGTGGGCTTGCTAACTTCAATATACGAATACGCGGATTATCTCTGTACCAATTCGCATTCCGTCGTATTCGGAGTGAACCTGTCAAAACTTAATACGGGATTAGCACCGGACTAACCATACAAAAACCGGTTTAGTCCGGCGCTAATCCCGTATTAAGTCTTTTGTTTTTTTAGATAAGTGATAATCCGCGTATTCAATCGTGATAGTTCGCTCTGTATACGACTGTGTGGTGTTAGGCTCTTCTCCACAAGAAGATTGGGACAGTCATGTAGCGGCTCACAGGGCGGTTTACTAAGCCGGGCTTAGTGGCGGGGACGGCCCAGAATAAAGTAAGTAATAATGCCGCCGTGAAGAGCCCGCGGATAACCTATTGTAAGACTGTATGGTTAAAAAGCCTTGCTTTCCCGACGAAGTACCAGTATTATATTCTGTGCTCAATTCCCTTCATGCGCCAACCCAACACCGCCAATTTACGTTAGTTATTTTGTACCAATCGATGACATCGCTGTGTTGCGGCGGGCGCTTAGGTGACGGGTGACGACATTTTTGTCAATAATCAATGTGCGGTTCTAGCAATTTTACCCGTTACCGCTGGCTCGGGCTTCTGTGATCTGGACCTCTTTTCTTCCGTCGCTAGTTAATCAGAAGCATCGCGATGGCGGACAACGAGCAGAAAGCGATCCAGCTGATGGCGGAAGCTGAGAAGAAACTGAGTTCTTCGAAGACCTTTCTTGGCTCACTATTTGGGTATGTTTTCACTTCGACATCTAAGCTGTGGAAATATTAAACCCACACGGGTTAAGTATGTGCTGGCGACACAGGATTAAAACCCTTGTTCGGTGTGCAAAGTACTAGCTCTTTGTTTAACTTTCTAGCGTGTAGGAATATGATCGCCATCTAAATCGACAAAACCGTACCTACCAGATGGTGCTCGATTGGTTATAAATATCTTTTTCGATTTTTCACATCTTCATCCATGTGACTTAGTATCCATTGCCAAAGATAAAGACTTACCAAATTATGTCTTTACCCAAAGACGGTATTCAGCCAGCTCTTAGCTCACTGTCATAACATATAATCTGTCATGGGTCATTTGAATACCAAACAATTTCAAGGCATTAGCGGCTCGTAGTATAGGGTCTCGGGGCATCGCCTCTTATTCCAGATGTCGTAGGTTATATCCCATTGTGTACCGCTTTCTTTCTCTTTCTGATTTGGATAATTGCATTTGGTCACAAGACGACAAGAAAATGACCAAAACAAATTGTGGTTGTAAGTCCAATGGGGGAAAATAGACGAGTTAGCATGACCGCTCAGGATGGTACCAATATTTTGGATGGTCGAAGAGCAATGAAATATTCATGTTTTCCTTCCAGTTCAAGTGCTCTTAGGGCCGAGTGCACGAAAGAACAAAAAATCAAAATCAACGTCAACGTACGATCAAACACGTCACTTTGTGTGGACAGTATGAAAGGAACTCTATACGGATCACTAAAAGTGACGTGTTTGCACATTGATTAACTCGGCCGTCTCTTCGTGCAACCTGGGCTTAAAAGGGAAGGTCTTAGCACGGCATGGCACCTTCAGGAATGAAGTGCATTAGACTAATACCATGACAGTAGGTAGGGTATTAGCTATCCATGTCCTGCGCTATAAAATAAGGCTTGACTGAGCATTAAAGAGGCCATCGGTCGGCGACACTCTAGTGTTGTAACTATTTTAAGAACTATTTTATACCTGTTTTAAAATTTTCAATCTTAGTCATTGTTTAAAATGTGCAATCTCAGTCGGTGGCCATACATGGCTTTACGGTATGCAGTGTGTCCCCGCCATTGTTTTGACATTACAAACAGTTTTATGTAGGTAAACATGTACCTATTTGGGCATTAATATAAAATTATCATAGCTTATTTTCTTTGTTTCCTCTTTTATTGCGATCTGTCTTTTTTTTAGACATTGAGCGATAGGTTTGATATGTAAGTGGTCTTGGGAGCCACATATCCACTGATATATGCTCATTCTATCTTCTGGAGCTCTTCTCTTAAGCCTTGAAAATGTTACTTTTGGTGTCATTAATTTCGAAGCTAAATTATTTGGGTGTAGAAGGATTCTCCTTCTATAGTTTTCAGTTTTGACTTTAATTTCTTCCTTCACTGTTGTAATACCCGGATCTCGATGCAAATTGTGGTTTGTTACATAATAAGGTGCGTTTGTTATCATGCGCAGCATTTTCGATTGGAAGCGTTGGATAATCTCTATATTAGAGTTAGATGCGGTACCCCAAAGTTCGACACCATATGTCCAAATGGGTTTGAGGATGCATTTATATAGTAGCAATTTATTTTCCATGGACAGATGAGACTTATTCCACATAAGCCAGTACACGCTTCTGAGTTTGATGCTCAACGCCTTGCGCTTTGTGAAGATGTGCTTTTTCCATGTGAGACGCCTGTCTAAATATAAACCCAAGTACTTAGCTTCATTAGCCTGTGGAATTTGAGTTCCGTTTAAAACCACTGTTTGGCAAGTGTCTTGTCTGGTGGTAAATGTCACTTGGAAAGATTTTGTCTCATTTGCCTTGATACGCCACATTTTGAGCCAGTCTGATATGTTACTCAGGGACTTTTGCAGTTTCAAAGAAGCCTGTGCTGGAGTTTCATCAAAATTTCGGTGCCGCATTTTGCTAACATGTTAAGCGTTGTTATTTTTTTGTTTGCTGACTTGAACATTGTTTATACAGCCTTTTGGCAAACTACATGAGAGCCTATTGAGCGTTATCTGTGATACATTTTTTAATGTTTAATCTTCATTACATCAAGTTCACGATCTCGCTTGAGAAGACAACTCGGATTATGTAACATGCGATTCATTATCTAGATATAGGTACATAGGTATTTTGTGTATTAGCTAATGGTAATTATAGGCTCAAATAAATTGACTCCTCACCTCAATGCTCTGAATTCTTGTCCACTTTTTTCGGTTGTATCCAAATGAGAAACTAACTTTGTTACTTTGTCATATTTGGTATGAACTCATGTGTTGTTTGTTGTAACAACTGAATATAAGTAATTACTTTAATTGGATCGTAATACCTTTGTAATAAGGTGTTACCGACGAATTTGGAAAAATACATAAACAAAATGTTACTTGACAGTAGTTATTTTTTACTTTTGGTTAGTCTTTTAACTTTTATGTCAACCTGAGTGTTAATTTTGCTGATCTCTTTTCGCTAATATTTCATCAGATGGGCCTGGGGACTAGCTTCAGAGAGGCCCCCTCCTCTCCCGAGGCGGTTCTCTTTACTTCTTTATTATTCTATGGTTTCATCAATTTTATTATAAATCAGATCAGTTCTGTACTCTTTATATTCTGTACTCAGCTTTGTAGCCCCTTAGAAAATACTTCGCCACTGTGTTTGGATGAGAATTGATTTGTTCCTTGCATCCCCTGACGATGTCAGAGCATTCATCCTTAGGAACGGCCCGTAAGCTATGCTCCCCATACAAACGTAGTTTACTAATAATTTGGAAACCGCTATTCCAATTAAATTGATATTTAATATCTAATATCAGGTAACAAATATCTGTGTCTGCATGCTTTTGTTTTTTTGAAAAATCCAAACCGAATGAAATGAAAGTAAAAAGAAAATCTTCATACGAATTTTGTTTTCTCTATGGTTTGACTCAGAATACATTTACCGAAAAAACAAAGGCATGCAGACACAGATATTTGTAGCCTAATATTAGATACCAAATATCAAGTAAGTTGGAACATTGGTTTTCAAATGATTAGTAAACTACGTTTGTATGGGAGGCGAAATTTTCAGGTGCTTACGGGCCGACCTTAACTCTTCTTTCTTGCTCTTTGGAAGGTTAAATGAAACAATCCAGTGACCACACGTGTCCCTTGCAGTGGTTCGACGAAGGTTGAGGACGCCGTGGACTGCTACATGCGCGCCGCTAACCTCTTCAAGATGGCGAAGAAGTGGGCGCAGGCGGCGCAGGCGTTCTGTAGCGCGGCGCAGCTCCACATGAAGGCGGGCGTGCGGCACGAGGCGGCAACCAACTATGTCGACGCCGCGAATTGCTACAGAAAGTGTGATCCTAACGGTGAGCAAATGGGACTTGAAGATTTTAACCCTTTGCGCATTTTATATTGCAAATGGTGAATCGGGCATGTGGAAAAATATCTTAGGGATGGCGTGCACAATCTCTGGTTATTAATAATTTTAAATAAAAATAAATCCGTTGTTATTATTCGCCTGAAGAAGAAAGAAGAGAGATCTATAATAACAGTTACTAGAATACTAACCTAAACTAATTAAGACGTGATCGGTTTGACGGTTTTCACTTATAACTGTAGGTCCCCCTTCCTTACTTACTAGGTGATAGGGTTGGTTCTACCCGGGTTCTTACCCATCATACCTACAGTTTTACATGGATACCGTATCATGAAAAAGCTCGCATTTGTGACGATATGCTAAGTGCATATTATTCAACTTAGAAAGAGAATGAAAATAGTGCATAAACAGGGCAGGGTTCGAACCCATGACCTCTGGCATTTAAGGTGAGTCCCCGCTCCCTAGAGTTATGAGCCGCTCATATTCAACTGTGAAGTCTACTAGTCTGTATATATTTATGTTCACTTTCTGTAACACACACATTCTTTGACTGGTTTTCATCTCTAATATAACTTTTTTATTGTTACTAATTTGTTTTGTTATATGTAATACCTTTACGGTGAAATACGACTTCAGCATGGGAGATGTTAACTTTTTTTAAATATTTGAATCTTTCCATTAATATAATTCATGCAAACATTATTTTCCCTTTCTACTTATAGTGAAGAGATGTATTTTGTAAAAATAAAATGTAATTTTAATTTCAGAGGCGGTCTCGTGCCTCCTGAAGGCCATTGAAATCTACACGGACATCGGCCGCTTCACCGTTGCTGCTAAACATCATCAGGTAAAAAGCTACTCTGGAGAATTTATGCAATAAAGCCATTGCAAATGTGTATTAAGGCCCTGGTACTAGCCAAATCGCAAAGTTAGACGAGGCACCCCAAGTTAACTAACTAAGTCTGAAGATTAGAAGTGTCATTCTTACAATATATGATTCCTTGTCTAGGAATCAACCTATTTTCGTTATTGTATGTTTCCTTTTTCTATACAAAATTAATTGCGGAAACGGTGTCCATTTCCGAACTTTTTTGAGTAAATATAGAAATCTAAAAGCAAATGGAATTTTTTGTTTATGCATACATGCTGTTTTTGCTTATGTCTAGAAATCGAATTACTTTCAGATTTCTAATGAGAAAAATCAACTTTTTTATTATTTATTATTATTTAAATAAATGATGGAATCAAAAAATATTAACAATCCATTATTAGTCTGGTGTTCTATTTGGATTTGCTGAAGCGTTTCACTACATATTATTACATTTGTTAAAAGGTGTATTTGTATGGCGCGAGTAGTTGGCTAGTCCTAGCGCCTTAACTGACGCCTATAATACAGGTTCTTATTATATTCATTCGGTGGCAAAATAAATACACACTTTGTGAAAACTTAAGCTGCCTACCTAATACGGTTCATGAGATACAGCCATGTGACAGACGGACGGACGGACAGACAGCGGAGTCTTAGTACCCAAAGGTGCCAACGGAACCCTAAAAACCAATTGTGAGATGTAGAAAATTCTCTGAAATAAAAGAACTATGAACTACGATTGCAGGCTACTTTTTATGCAAAAAAAAAATAGCTGTGGTCAGCTAGTTATATTAAATATGTCACCAGCCAACGGTTGTTTTTCAGAACATAGCGGAGCTGTACGAGACGGAGTGCGTGGACCTGGCGCGCGCGATGCAGCACTACGAGCAGGCGGCCGACTACTTCCGCGGCGAGGAGTCCACCTCCTCTGCCAACAAGTGCATGCTGAAGCTGGCGCAGTACGCCGCGCAGCTGGAGCACTACGACAAGGCTATACAGATCTACGAGCAGGTGAGATCACCGCGGTCGCTGCTGAGTGCAGCGCACAGCCCCCGGTGCGAGACCGGTCCTTCCCCTTCCGAGCGCCATCGGGTGTGCAGGGACAAAACTGTATCGGATTCGGTTACTGCGCACCGCTGGCGCTTGGAAGCGGAACGCTTCTGCTCTCTGTGCTCTATCTACTCGGTGTGCGTCTCCAGTACACAGTGGAGATACACGACACGAGGCCTGGTTCAAAAAGTCATACAAACTCTTTGTCCTTAGTATTCATCCAAAAACTTCACAAAATTTTACACCAAATGTTGTGTAAATTTTTGTGACTACGACTTTTATTCGACTGTCCGATATATGTATAGAGAGGCTAACTAAAACCGCATGTAACGAAAATGCCTTGCAGAGAATATTTTTTAATTTGTAATTTCAAATATCAAATGTTAAATAATTACGAATTCACCTTGGGCTTAATTCCTGTCTGGTTGCACTAATTACTTTCTCTTTCTGAGTTGGATAAGTGCGTTTCTTCATGAATGTAAGCTGCTTCGAGGTTTGGAATCTTTTCTAAACTGAAGGTCCCCTTCCCAACTAGGGATAAACCTCCCCAGGTTGGTACGACCGCATTGGATGATAGGTGTTTTCTATCCAGTCAAAGTAACCGTGCTCATGAAGTGAAGACACCGGCCTGACAGCTATTTCCTTTGGTAATGCGATATTTATTTTTACAGTATTTTTGAAGTGAAAACTTCTTTAGCGGCGCTGAGCACTTTTTTTGGATGGGTAAAAACTTCCAAACTCGCGTCAGGGTCACGTGATGCTGATCGAAAAAGCGTAAGATTGAAGTGAAAACTTCTTTAGCGGCGCTGAGCACTTTTTGTTGGATGGGTAAAAACTTCGAAACTCGCGTCAGGGTCACGTGATGCTGATCGAAAAAGCGTAAGATTGAAGTGAAAACTTCTTTAGCGGCGCTGAGCACTTTTTGTTGGATGGGTAAAAACTTTTCACTTCTGCCGGCACTCCCGGAGTGCTACCGGTGTTTTTTTTTATTCATATAACAATTTGAGTGCAATAACATATAGGTACTTAAAACTAAAAAACATTTACTTTTAATTAAAGCTTAAAAGTATCGAAATCCATTATTGCCGTGTCAGACCTTGCCCCTTAAACTAGCCTTACGTGCTGTATCATAAGGGGCAGTACTTATATAAAAGTGTGTAATGGCATTTGTGATAAGCTAAAAATCTTACAGAATATTTAAAGTTAGTAAAAAAAATAAAATAAAAAAAAATAATGATCTTACAATTCCATAAAAGAAGCTTGACTTTCTGATTATTACTTTTATTCTTTTTTGTACTAAGCATGTACATCGTTTATTCCAAGGAATGTGACATGTATGCATGTATAATCAACCATGAAGCAGTATGCAGCAGGTGGCTAAATTGGTTAGACGCAATACCCGCGAATGGTATGTTTTGCTGGTTCGGGTCCAGCCTTGCAGTATATTCGTAAAGTAGTACTTTTTACAGGGATCTTTCTTTAATGAATGTGTCCTTGCTTCATGTTCGATTATACATACTTTTACTAGTGTCTGACCGAAACTGGTTCTCCGGCCAAAACCGAAACGGAAACTCATGTGGTCAAGTATAAAATTCCTTAAAATACTGAAATTTGGTGCTTTTTCCCATTATTCTGTATTAATTAGGACATGAAATGGAAACACAGTATATACAGTTTATTGTAATAATTTATTTATATCACTACATAGTATAAAACAAAGTCGCTTTCTCTGTCCCTATATCCCCATGTACGCTTAAATATTTAAAATTACGCAACGGATTTTGATGCGGTTTTTTTTAATAGATAGAGTGATTCAAGAGTAAGGTTTATATGTATAATAACATCCATTAAATATAGGAGAAATACTGTTATTCTTGAGGTTTCCAATGTGATGTCGTAAAAAAATATTTTTTTTCCGCTTACATTGCAAACGCAGGCTGAACCCTACGAAATTTATCAAAATAATGTACTAAGTATTGTATACATTGAAAAGGTCTACAGAAAACTCCGCGATGGTATATATCTATCTCTTATGGATATCCCACAATAACATTTTTTTCTCATTTACTTTTTACGACAAATACTGGCTAATTTTCGAAGCGATTTTAACCAGTACAGCATTAATCCTTATCCAATTAAATACCTTAAATACATTGTTGATTTAATATAGATCTATACGGCCCTTTACAGCATATGATTTAAATGAATATTTTCGAAGATATTATAGATTTAAAAATTGCGGGATGTAGTGTTTGCGGCGGTACCGGCCGGCCGGGGCGGGCGGGAGCGTGCCTCGGAGGCCGCACTTTGAATTTATTATTTCTCTAATATCTAATAATAATGTAATAATAATATCTAAGTTTTTTTTATTTCAAATATCTCAATGTAGGAACTCTACGTAAAAATGGTTTATTTGTGTATCATTGTGTCAAAATAATATTTTTTTAAATGACATTATGCCCGTGCGAAGCCGGGACGGGCTGCTAGTTAAAAATAAATATAAAAATATGAAAAAAATATTAATAATATTTTTCAGTATTATTTAACAGTTTTGGTTTCGGCGAAAGATTTGGCCATTTTGGCCGAAACCGGAACGGCCGCCGAAACTTGATTTTTGGCCAAAACCGAACTTTCGGTCGGACACTAACTTTTACCACGTTGGGCGCCATTTTTATGTGCAACGGCCTTAATCGTCTAGATCGCCAAGTCGTCGCTGGACAACAGCCTGCTCAAGTACAGCGCGAAGGAGTACATGTTCCGCGCGGCGCTGTGCCACCTGTGCGTGGATGTGCTCAACGCGCAGCACGCCCTCGACAAGTACTGCTCGCTGTACCCCGCCTTCGCCGACAGCCGCGAGTGCAAGCTCATCAAGGTATTCGTTGTCATCGGCGTTCAA
This sequence comes from Incurvaria masculella, assembly GCA_946894095.1. NCBI lineage: Eukaryota > Metazoa > Arthropoda > Insecta > Lepidoptera > Incurvariidae > Incurvaria > Incurvaria masculella. The sequence goes on from OX335641.1 coordinate 1,761,857, forward strand.
GTCTAACGATAATGACATTGATACTATCGATCAAATTGTTAGAGTTTGTTAGAGTTTGTTAGAGCATCAAATGGAAAATAAAACTGCCTTTTTACTGCGGGTGCCGTCTAGACGCCCTATCCTAAAAGATCTATCAAATCTGTCAGAGACCCTACAAAATAACACAGAATAGATTTGAAAAGTATATTTATTCATTCTATGTACTTGAAATGACTCAAATTCATCGATATCATTCCGCAAATAAAATGGTTCCAAATTATTATTATTATATTATTTATATCACTAGCAGCTTGAAGCTGATGCGTGAATTTCATTTTTCCCGGAGAGCACTTGCGTATTTTTTAAATTTTTTAAATTGGTATTATTAATATTACTTATCATTCAAATTATGTATTTATATTGATTTTATTTATTGATTATTGATTGTTTATTATTATTATTGATTATTTGTTTTTTTTTATTGCCTTTAAATGTTTGTCTAGTCGGTTTTTAAATCCATTTACAGTTTCAGCACAAATGACCTCCTCCGGCAGCTTGTTGATAAAGTTGTAGGAAAGAAACGAATCAATAACATAACCTGTAATATTTCATTCCAAACTTTGTGCCGATCGATTAAATTAAAATGTTTCTCAAGACAAACGAAATACATTAAAATCATTCTCAAGACAAAAAAAAGCTCCGGTTTTCCTCCAAACCCTATTCGAACTGCATCATGCGGCACATCTTGTAAATCTCGTAAAAAAACTTGACAGGAAAGACAGTTTTACGGTGAGGTTGCTCATGCGACGTCTACAAGAATCTTTGTGTTTCGGACCTTATAACTCAGAAACCATATACAATTTAACAATGCCAATGGTCATCAAACATCTAATTTAATCAAATAAAGCATTTAGATCTCCGAAAAGAAATGTGCACATTATCTTTCTACGTTTATATGGGGAGTTGAGTGGGGAGGCCCACCTTATAGGTGTTCTGACCCAGATGAAAATATGTTTCTTTTACACAGAATACAACAAATAATGGACTTTAAGGATGTTCCGACCCATACAATGTTTTTTTACACAGAACGCAAAAAGTATTGCACTTTAAGGTGGCCCATCCCGCTCATCTCCCCATACAAAAGGGGAAAGAAGATCACGCCCATATTTTTTGTCAGAGATCCAAAATTTCGCTCAAAATAGCTTTATTTGATCGAACTAGATGTCTGATGACCATTGGCATTATAAAATTGTGTTTGGTTTTTAAATTATAAGGTCCGAAAGTTGCAATTTTTTGCGCGTTTTATACAATAACTTTGGAGGTGGATTACGCAATGATAAAGTAATAACATCATTAAAAGATTAGTCAACAGACATAGCTTATTTAATCAAGATTTATAATCTATTTGGTTTTGGTTAGATTTTTTACTACAGGGGTCGTGGTTACTTTTAGCTATAAGTCGTTTTGAAATTAAAATTTTCGTAAATCTTACCAAATCATACACTATGCACATTGTCTTTTTTGTGGACATGTTGAATCTTCCTCATCACAGAACCCGTCTTATTCTTTGAAACAGAGAAGGCTCCAGAGCGCAACAGCACGGTTTTGTACCGTGCCCGCGAATGAGTTAGGCCCGCCGGGTTGGGCCACCTTAAGGCACGAATTCGTCAAAAATATTAAATATAGCCATAGTAGTTGCAGCGAAAACATATTCACAATTTCAGGTTTAATGGTTTCGTTGTAATTGCCGATTAGGACTTTTACACCGTTAGATGGCGCTGTTAAATAAAAATCGTATTTAAATAAATTGTAACAAAACCAATAATCCTGAAATTGTGAAATTGTTTTCGCTGCAAGTAATATGACTATATTAAACTTTTATTATTAATTCGTGGCTTAAAGTGCAATACTTTTTGCGTTATGTGTGCAAACAACTTTATATGGGTCGGAACAGCCTTAAGGCACAAATGCTAAAAATAGCAATAGTGGTTGCGGCAAAAAACATATCAATATTTTATAATTTATGCAGGCGCTATTAAGAAAAAATTAAAATATTAAATTCGCAAAATACTTGTGTGTGCTCTTTACTTGCTCGATTTAAAGTAGAGAACTGAAAACTAACCCCAAAATTGTTTGCTTTCAGGAATTGGTCGAACACCTAGAAGAACAAAATGTCGAGGCGTTCACGGAAGCCGTCAAAGTGTACGACAGCATAACGCGGCTCGACCAATGGTACACGACCATTCTCGTGCGCATCAAGAAACAGATCAACGACAACCCGGACCTGCGCTAGAGCCGTCTCCCTCGCGCACCTACTAGCTACGAGGGAAACCTTCTTTTCCATTTTATCGTAAACTCTGTAGCAGTAATATTCGCCTATTGCAATAATCTGGTTACGACGCGTCTTTGGTTTGCACTGTGCCCCGCGCGAGTTCGATCGTCTAGTCTTTCGTTAACCGGACACTCGGTCAATCATTCTTCGTGATGTCAAGTTCAACCCTCAACACATTCTATCACGTCGGTCAGATTGGTCAGACTTGTGATTTGTAGTGGGCCACATTTCACCAAATCAAGTATTTTCACTGACCTTCCTCAATCGAAATTTGCATGAATGTGTTTCCGAACACGTCCACCACATAAAATTTTAAAGTAATGGATTTTGAGGCATTAAATATTAAATATATTAGGTAATAGATATTGTTGCCAACTAATTTTCACAATTTTAGGTTTGTCGGTCACTATTTTTGTTATAGCACAAACTAACGATATAAAAATACTATTACTATCGCAAGAAAGAAGCGTGAATTCTCAAGGTGATAATCATTGGCTAATAATAAATATTGTCAATTAATTAATGTCTCAAATCCATAACTTTTGGCGTATAAACTTTGAAGGGGCGAGTTCGGAACCAATTTAATTTTGATGCTTTTTTATGGTAGGCTTGATAACTTCCGAATGTTTGAATGGTATAATATATAATTTTGTGATTGATATTACTTAAAATGTAGGCAAGTTCTAATTGGATTAAATCTGATCATAACCTCTTTTTTTAACTGTATGGATTATTTAACGCTAGGAAACACCTGAATATGATTAGGATATGATGGAATAGAAATAGAAGTACCTAGCACTATTACACTTCGTTGTTTGGGCTAAACTATGTTCACAATGTCAGATTTATAACAGTTCTGAGTCCTGAAGACTTCAGACATTCAGACATTCACTGGAATCAATGAAGTGTAATTGTGCAGGGATGTACAGGACTTATTCTGTCTAAAGTTTGAATAGGATTGTATCGGCGGAAATTTTCCATGGAAAAATTGTTAATGATATGTTTTTGTATGGATGTGTTTAGTAGTGTGTGATTTGCATAAATGTTGAACAAATATTTTAATGGTAAACGAAATGGTTCATTTTGAATTAAAATTATTTTTGTCTGTCGAAACTATGATGTTTATGTTTTGATGCTGAAAATTGCATGAAATAATATAAATATCATTAAATATCTACAATAATATTCACATTCCTATGTTGCGAGTTGGCATTGAAGACTGTGTCAAAATTACTTCAATTTTAAGCCATGAACTTCTCCGAGTTTTAAGATCAAATTAATGCCCTCCCTCTCCCGAATGGAAGGCAATCCTTTATAACATCTGCAATCGAATTCTCCTTACAGAAGCATGAGAACTTTGCCTTGGGAGTAAAAAATAAAGGAGGATTTTTTGCAAAGTTTTAAAATCCCGAGTTAAAGTCCTCCGAAATTTCAACTTTGCTTTGCACCCCTTCAGTGAAATCCTGGCATGTCGAATCTTCATAACGGACAACACAGGATGTTCGCTTATTCTACGAATACTGCTGCACTGCCATCCATCAGTCGAAAGCACACAGCAGATCTTAAAGTTTATAATTGTAAAGTCGACAGGAGTTCATCCTGGCTTGGGTGAAACCAATCCGAATACATTTTTTCGGAATGCTGACTAACTACGAATTATTGAGACAATACTTTTTTCCATACTTGTAGAAGTTTATTAATAATGTAATACTGTATTTCTGTCCACTTTTGATGTGTTTGTGAGTAGTAGGTCGTGGGTAGACCACGTGAGAATACTAGGCCTGAAGCTGGAACGAACAGGACAATTTCGTATAACCTTAATTAGTTCTTTTAAATCCGGTGAGTTGGTTGATAATCTCTGCTTTGACTTAAGTATGGTGTAAATCAAAGATCGCTATTAGTTTATAGTTAGTGCTAGTTAAGATTTACTTATTTGCCAAATGGAGAAATTTCTTTGTCGTAATCTCCGCCCGTGAAGGAATTTCTTCTTTCCGCAAAAACTTGTTGATTTTTTGGAATAAAACATTTTTTTTAGTCTACTTTTTCTTTATTCATCACAAGGATATACCTGCATTTTTTGTAGGCTTAATTCAACATGTTATCCTTAAAATGTTGAACGAAATATTTAATTTGTTTCAGATTCTCTAATGGCATTGTTGAGTTACCTTTATTTTTGTAAATATTTTACTTAATCCCTAAATGATTTTAATTATGTATGTTAATAAATTATTTCTATTAATTTGTTGTTTTTATATTTTGCTAATTTTTATGTTACTCAATCACAAAACATCTGTATTGTGGGTACAGTGGCTTTTACGAATATTATCTTTATCTGTTTTTTATAAAAGAATGATATAATGCATATAATAAGATTGCATGCTAATTTAACAGTATTGGCAACCCATCGAAAACCGAGGTTTTGATGGGTTAGCAAAGGACGAGTTTTTGTCACCTGCATTAATTTTGGAGATTGATTCGAGAAGTACAATGGGTCTTGCCCAGGTGGTCTAGATGAATGTCCCTTGATTCGATTGGTGAAAGTCAGGATTGCAGCAGTAACCAAAGAAAATGTTTTGTATTGTATTGTATTGTTTATTCATCATCCATAGACAGTACACTGCACTCGGATTTGTCATATTTTAGCATTGGCCAGTTCAGCAAAACAAAACACAGCGAAGAAGAACTGGAAAGAAACTCCACTGTATTTTTTTTCAACGTCCACTTAGTCTAAGTTTACAAAAGTGTTTGTCAATTATTTTAACAAAAACATAGGTAAAACACTAAATTCACATGAATACACAAAATTTACAATCCATGCCGTATGCAACAGTTCATGACTTCATGAAGAGATGATTTCTAGAAGATGCAAAGGAAGTATCTCATTGACGCTAATCATCTGTCCCCCTCCAGGGAAGCGGTGTGACGATAGTTGGCGTGTTTCAGTTTCTAGTTTCCGAAGTTAAATGCAATTGCAAACTCACCTGAACAATTCATGGAATATGAGAGAAGCAAATATATTCTGCTAATTATTTCGTACAAGATCAGTGAGGAAAAGATTGACATGGATAACTTTTTTGACAAGTTTTAATGTTTATAAACAAAATAAAAATTAATTGCCTCAATATAAAGACGCTACATCAAAATTACAGAGAATTCAGTCTGGAATTCCACAAGGAAGTGTTCTTGGACCGACATTATACCTACCATATACTGCAGACTTACCTACCACACCAAATACAATTACGGGAACCTTCGCTGACGACACAGCAACACTGGCTGTTGACAGTGATCCCCAGAAAGCATCGCAGTACCTACAGGAAAACCTAAATCTGATGCAAAAGTGGTACCACAAGTGGAGAATAAAAACAAATGGTGAAAAATCTACACACGTCACATTCACCCTTAAGAGGGAAACATGCCCACAAGTCACACTAAACGGCACAACTATACCACAAGCAGAGGATACCCGATACCTGGGAATACACCTTGACCGAAGGCTAAACTGGAGAAAACATATATGGACCAAAAGGAAGCAACTAGACACCAAGCTAAGGAATATGCAGTGGCTTATCGGTCCACAATCAGAACTTGATGACAGCAGGAAAATGGCTATATATAAAGCAATCCTCAAACCGGTCTGGACATACGGGATACAGCTCTGGGGAACTGCTGCAAAGACTAATATAGACATAGTGGAGAGATTCCAAACAAAAACAATTCGAAGAATATTCAAAATCCCATGGTACGTGTCCAACAAACAAATTTATGAAGATCTAGATATCCCAACAGTTAGAGATGAAATACAGAAACATACAACAAGATACAAGGAACGTATTGAAAACCATCCAAATAAAACTGCAAAGGATCTAATGGGATCGGCCAGCATACAATTCTCGAGACTGAAAAGACATAGTATACCCAGTCTACTGACAAGATTTAATTAACCTGCAAATGGAGCCACACGAAGAGGAAAGAGACTGCTGAGTCTCTCTCGGCCTATGATGAGGAAAAAAAAAAAACAGCATAAGGCATACAAATGAGATGATTATTGCAGTCAACACTGCAGATGGCATCTGTACAGAACTAACAAAGAAAAAAAAAAAAAAAAAAAATTCCCTCGATCTCGGTTAATAATTCGATCACGCTGAATGCTAACGTAGAGCTGTAGCCGTTAAAAACTTACTCATAGTAGGCACCCGGTAATCTGCACCCGGATTTTTCACCTATGCCGGATTATTTAATGACAGCAAACTTCTTTGCATATCACTCTGCTCTGATCAGCGGATCAGCTGAGTCGCTAAATGCTAGACTGTGCCGGATTGACGAGCACCTACTGTACTTCCATACTTTATGATTTAACTTACGACTAATGTTTACGATTTTTTTCATATTGGGATTGCTGCTTTAGTTCTAGATTTGTAGGAAACAAGACAGGCTACGCTCGTCCTATAGATAGGTAGGTAGTTTGACTTTGCAGTTAAGTATATTGGAATAATTGAGCACCGTGGTATTCATATAATGTACATTAAAATGTTGATAAAAAAGTACATGCTATTGTTTAATTGCAATTGTTTTCCCTGGGTAGATTATTTCTGGCAACGTTGTTCTGCCATATAAATTATTTCTAGCGAATATTTTGGTTGTTTAATAAAAAATAAGTGTGGGATTTATGACAGAAAGAGTAATGGAGCGCGACAATGAAAATTGTCCCTGTTTTCCATCCAGTTCAATGTAGCCGGGCAATACAAGGTCCTGGCATGGCACATTGTTGCCATGTGGTGTGTTTGGCTATAATATATTGACAGTAGGAGAATGTGGGGTGACAGCTAAGTGTGATAATAGCCAACCATGTATGGAGCGCATCACAGTAAACGCCACACTCAACATTGGCATTTGCAAGGAAACAAAATATGGATCGAAGTCCTGTGTGGCGGTAATCGTGAAGCCGTTTTACAAGTTCAATAAAAAAATACATTTTGATTGATTCCGTCATTTATTCAATATTCGAATTTTTCCATCATAAAAAATGAAAACACGAAAGCAAGTGCCCATTAAAAAAATACAAATTGAGCGTACAGTTTATATACCACTTACATATATTTCTAGCTTTTTTGTAAAATTCGCAAAACCACATCACTATGGAAGATAAAATAACGTCCCTCTTAGCGACATTTATAGCATATTGTAAATGTTTGTAATCTTATCTTCGTAAAACTATAACAAAATATCATGCATTATTTGTACAATTATTCTTTAAACAATATCACTAACGCTTAGTACTTAAAATCACAATTTTAAAAGTCAATCTCATAGCCGACACTCATTCAACAAAATAACAATATACATAGATACGACAAACACCCGCAGTAAAATGAAGCTAAGTTCCTTTGGGAATGCGATTTCATTGTAACCCCACTAGATGTAACGCAACCAATTCGTGACTGGTAACAAAAAAACCAAAATCGTTAATATATTTCCTTATATACATGCATGCATAGTAAAATAGGTAGATTTAAATAAAACTTAAAGTCTATATGTTCTAAAATAGCCTACTCATAGTAATACTTTTGTGATTCCACATTTTTGGTGACTAAAATAAGTAGGTGTTTTTTCATGATGAGTGGAAAAGTTTTAAGGAGGATTGCTTCGAAGGCCAACCTGCGATTTGGCTCGAATGTCTTCATGCATATCTGTTTCAATTTCCTTGGTTGACCTTTTTTTTTAAATACGTGGGAAGAAAATCTCTCATCAGTATGCTAGAATTTACTCATAAATGTATTACCGAGTGAAATAATTATTTTACAGAAATTCAACACCTATAACCATGCACATAAAATATGTTCATTATAGCCGTATAAAAAAAAACCTATGGGTCTGTGTAATGTAAAATTTTGTCCATTTTATCAAATAAATCGCGCCTGTTCCCCGGAGGTGCAGGCGCGATGTGGGCGAGTGTGGATGTGGGGCATACTCGGCTCGCTTTTTCAACGAGCGTGCATCTTTTCATACATGCTCTTCGATAGCGGGTGCTACGAATTTGACCTTTTACGAAGTTCTTCTCGGTCACCAGGCACGCCAGTTCCACCCAAATAATCTCTATAAATTTGCTGTCATTCTTTCACACCTACATGTCAAAACCATTATAACACACCTTCTCTATCTTTATCACTACATTTTCTTTTAAAGTACATCTATTTATTATCACACCGTTTCATATCTCGTCTGGCAACCCTACTCCGCATATTTTCCTCTAGAAACAAATTGCTACTAAATCTATGCTACATTTGTGCTTTTTTCATACCCAAGTGTCGCTTCCAAAGCTTAGTGTTGGCGCATTTATTAACCAAACATAACATGTTTATTTTACTGTGAGTTTCTAAAAATGCTGCCATTTATTGGTCTAAATCCAAGTTGTGTGAAAATAAGTTTCTTTTTTATTGCTAAAATGGCTTATGTAATCCTAGAGTGTACATAAAAAAGCAACTAGCCAGCGTAATATAAAATAACATTTTTCGGAAGGATTGACTAATCTGATTGACTTGAATTCATTGATACGAAAATTTTAGTTTAATAAAACAAGGAATGAAATATGATACTTTTGTTTAAAAGTAATATCTGGCTAAGATGGTTAAATTATCTTTGATGTGGTGCATTATTTTTTTAAGTAACTAGTGAATTTCCACTTTTGGAGCGTTTGCTTTTGAAAAACGCCCCGTTTCGGAATCAAACAACGATAAAATGTGGAACGTAAACCATACATATTTAACGTGACACTTAGGGCCGAGTGCACGAAAGGCCAAACAATCGAAATCGTAACGTCAACGTAAGATCAAAACACGTACAATACACGGACAATATGGAAGGAACTCGATGCGGTTCACCAAGCGTGACGTGTTTGATCTCTTCGTGCAATCGGGGCTTATTCTACGTGATAATGTTTCTAATCATTTACTGAAAAAAAAACTTTAGAAGGTACCAGATTATAGCCTCATTTGATAAATGGATCAAGGGAACCATTGTTTGAGGTTCGGATTCCACGTAAAACACGTTTGTTTCAAGGCATGACTTCGCCAAGGGCTCGAGAGAGGCAGCTGCTCCACCCCTCCCGGGCCATCGGCTGACGACGCCATTGTTTATACTAGGTGGCAGGATACATCCCGCCCGGCTTTACACCATCGCATGGGATGAACTATGGTCGAATTAGCAATTCAACTTGTCCGTGTTTTCCACCCAGTTTAATGTAGCCGTGCGATATAAGGAAGGTCCTTCTATGTAACCTCGGTCCCATGCGGTCTGTTGGACTAATGTGATGTCAGTAGGTGTGGTATAAGCCATTCATGTCTAGTTACGCAAAAACCCGTCTTTTTCGCCTCCCGTGGTCGGGCCATCCTATTTCGTACCCCTGCCTCGTTGAACGCCAAAGCTAAGCTCAGCCTCAACCGAATGAATCACATATTCACGCAGCGCAGCTTCTTTTCCGGAATCCGGCTCGCGTACTGGTGGCTCGGCCTCTCCGGCTTCGGCGACTCCTCCCTCGGCTCCCTGTCGCTCTCGCCCATCAGCGACCTCAGGCACAGCCTCATCTCCGCGGCGAACTTCCTCACGAGCCTCTCGAGCGAGAACAGGTGGTCGTCTAACGCCTCCGGCACCTCCTCCCGCATGAAGTTCGCCAGCCGGAGGAGGTACTCCGCGTTGGGGCCCGACGGGCCGCGGCACTCGAGGATCTGCCGCGCGATGTCCGGCAGCGGCGCCGCGCCGAGCCACAGCTTGTTCTCCGGAGCGGCCACGTAGAGCACGGCCCGCCGGGGCCCGGCGCCGCGCCGCGGGTGGAAGGCGACCGTGCAGGCGCGGTAGCCGCCCAGGCGGCACTCGCGCCCCGCCAGGTAGGGCAGGGCGGCGTTGTCTTCGGGGGAGACGAGGAACGCCTTGCCCCACGTCACACCCTGAAACAAGAGAAAGTGGATTTTAGTGCTGTTGGTAACCAAAAGGGTCCTAGTGCATTCATGCATAGATACGTTGCTTCTTAGGGCCGAGTGCACGAAACGACACTCACGTTAAATCAAGCATGATTAAACACGTTAATTTTAATGGACAGTATGGCGGGGTCACCGTGGGGCTCACTAAAAGTGACGTGTTTATTCATTGATTAATTAAGACGTCCCTTCCTGCCACCAGATATAGATTAGCTAAAAATCACATTTATGCAGATAATATAGCTATGAGGTAGCTCATCTGAACTTAATGAGTTGGAAAACTCCAACAATCGGCCGTTCCGGCAATGTTCTAACTAAAATCTAGCACCTAGGAAGTGTGTAGAGTTCCGCCGCCCGGGCACAGAAGCAGGGGGTCCATTGAGGTAAGAGTGAGTTCGAGTTCGGGAGTGAGTTAACCTAAAAATAGCTGGGAAATATATTATTATTTAAATAACGGAACCGTTATTTGTACTTCCAACGTATTTACGGGACAGACCAGATTTTTACCTGACTATAATGATGTTCAAAACGTGTGGAAACATTAACTATTTAAAAAAGTGAGTTGATATTTAGTGACGAATTCGAACTCACTCTTACCCTGAAAGGACCCCCAGTTGCAACGAATTTGATTTATGTACCATGGTTTAAATTTGATACGCGTCAAGGCTTATAAAATGCAAATCAGGATGATAGTGTCATATACTAGATCTAATCTAGACTTCGCCTATAATAGTTTAATACCCTAAACATCAGTAATGTTTAGACAAAACTCGAAAAGATGGAATTGCGGTTTTCTTCACATCGTAAACTGATAGCAATCCAACTACGATTTCATGTAACCCGAACCGAGCGCACGGATCCGTTACCATGAGAACATACCTACAGTATAATTTACTTAGCCACATGGTCGCTGATTGTTTCAGATTGTTCTATTGCTACTGTAAGCCTTACCTGGCTTTGTGGTAAAAAATGTACGTACCTATAGCTTTGTTCTTTGTCACAGTCGGGTTACATTTGTTAGCCCGCAGGATTGTAATTTGATATCTAATTTAAAGTTTTAAAAATATACTATGTAATAGGTAAGTCTGAAGCAAAATGTACATGTAATGTAATGTAAATGTAGTTACATGGATAAAAGTTAGGAAATATGATCGAAAAAATAACATATTTTGAAGAGGCGATTCCCAAAGACAGATAACTTATTGATTCACCAGAATTTCCCTTGATATCTCAGCTTACGTAATATTATAATTTTCTTACTAATCAAGATCGAAAAGAGAAGAATACGGGCGGATGTGTAGGAGAAATTCGTGGCTACGTTGGGCTATTTATTTATTTTTATTTGTAGGCGGCGAAATTCGTAGCTTTTACGTGAACCATAGACAAGAACATTTACGTAGGCAAAAGAACAGTAAAACGTTTTTACTTTACCATATGTTTTTTTTTATAAAAAAAATGTTATCGTGATGCTATAATTATCATCATGGATACTAAATTAATAAAGCTCTAAGAAAATAGATTTTGGTAAAAACTCTCGCTAGGAAAAACGATTTATTACGAAAATCTGGTTTTCCCTGCAACTCTATACGCACAAGGCCTTTTGTCGTCTCCAAAAGGCCGCTCTGCTGTACTATCTCTTACCCTGATCTGTGAGGGACTGTTGTCAATAGTTAAGAGTTAACACCAATAATAATTTGTCAGCCTCAGTGGCCCAGTGGCGCGACACTTCGGCGATCGCTCTCCGAAGTTAAGCAACGCTGGGTCCGGTCTGGTCTTGGATGGGTGACCATTCGACCGTTGAGAGAGGCTGGCCGTGGTTCGGATTCCACGTTAAGCTGTAGGTCCCCTTCCTCACTTACTAGGTGGTAGGGTTTATCCCGCCCGGGTTGGTACCATCGCATTGGATGAACGATGGTCGAAGCGGCAATGAAAATTGTCCGTGTTTTCCATCCAGTTCAATGTAGCCGTGCAATATAAGGAAGGTCCTGGCATGGCACCTAGTTCCCATGTGGTGTGTTGGGCTAATACCATGACAGAACTTGTGGTATTAGCCATCCATGTCCAGTCACAAAAAAAAAAGTCAGTTTTATAAAGTCATTTAATCATGAGTCAAAACTATTGGATACAATGTCTCCGACCACTCTCATTTAGACACCGAAAAATCTCATACCTACAGCTTAGGAGTTGTCAATCGTAATTTTAACAGGCTCGATAGTACCGCAGTGGTCCGCCGATCCGCTGCTAGTGCCTCACTCAGCTTGGTTTCGCGAGGCGAGGTGTATTTGGCTTTTTTGAGAACCTTTGGTCCCTCGGAACACCATGTTTTTTCATGGAACAATTTCAAAATTAATAGTAGCCAATTTTTCTTGGCCTTCAGACCTCTAGTCTTTTAAAGCTTCCTTATTTTTTGGACGGCCAAAAACGCATGGTTCTAAGTTCAGGGGAATAAGGCAGGTGAGGTTTTAGAATGGAAATAGTCGATTGTCCTTCTATGTGCGCTGAGGTGACAATGACAATACCATTCAGTGTTCATTTCTTTGATCCTCTGAACACACAGCTGCAAGCAACAGCGGCAGACAGCAGCGGCAGTTACCGCGGCGGAGTCTGAATGTCTGTGGACATTCTTTCTCTCAGCGTCATAGAACCGTACTGTCGAAGATCACTCTGTCCCGAGAATGTCAGTGTTATGCAAAAGTGATAATGAACGATAATTGTTTCGCCCTCATCGTCATCTGGGTCTTCTGCACGCTTGTGTGTGCTGAGAGTACCCCATATTACCCGGACTACTTCTTGGCATGCTCTGCAGTACTGGTCTTCGGGCGGGCGCTGCGTTCGATCGCGTCATTCCTGGCCGGGCGGCTGGGAGTGCAGCAGCAACCCTCGGGCAGCGGACGACCTTCGGGTGGCCGTGCGTCCAGGGGACCAAGATTGGTGAGGTGTGGATGTGGTGAAGCATCGGCGCGCTCAAACATGCGGCGAGCTCAACCTCCACCGGTGGCATCTGCACGTGTCGTTGGCGATTGACTGCCGCGCCGTCGAATTTACCTATCCCAATACACGCGACGCTCTTTCTTTCTTTCTGCTCAGTGGTCAGTCATTCAGTGAGCCCGCCTATCTCGAACAAAGCTTACGGATAGTGAGGTGGTCTTCATTGCCGATACCCATTTCTCGCTCGAGCTCTATATATAATTCGTTTATTTTCACGAGCAATGATTACGACTGCTTTTTCATGAGTGACCGCACTGGGCGGCAGATCTGTCTTCATCTCGTCTTCGTAGCTTCTTCGTCCTCTTCTAAATTCAGCAATCTAATCTTAAAAGGATGCTTGTAAACAATCAGAATCGTCCAAATGATTATTGGGGCGATCAAAACATTCTTGGGGATTTATTCAAAATATTTTTGGGGGCTTTCAAAACACGATTGGTTCAAAGAAATTTCGATTTTCTCGACAAGAAATATAATGAAAAATAATAATTCATAAATGTAACATTTATCAAAATTATCAGTGTTTTACTGCAACACTCTTTACGTAACACCATAACTCACCAGTGTCAAAACAATGAGTAGAGTATCTAATTTATTTTTCATGACCCTCCTATCTAGTTCAGGTACTCAATGCCTGATAATTTCATCAGTGAAAATATCTGCATGCCACCCAAAGTGAGCTTTAGAGATGACCCCAGGCCAACCGTCGTCTGTGCATAGAACAACCGATAGCCATGTTTGCGCTGGAACTATTATCTCAGTAGGTAACCTCAGCGTTTGTGATGATAATAAACTGACTGGTAACACTGGTATAGAGACTTGATCAATATTTTAAAAAAACATCACCTAAACTACACTGTCATTATTATATTTTTTGTTTGTTTTTATTAACCACCTTTTGTTGTTTTTTTCAAAGTCGGCTTTTTTAACTTTTTCTTATTTTAACTTGTAACATTATGACCACTCAGGCCTTTTGGTAAAATCATTTCGACGTCCCATACGCGAATTGTAAACTAAAGAATCTCACACACAACGCTATCGTACGTCGATGCCCAACGCAAATAATATCCTTTTCACGTGGGTATGCCATTAATGCCGGTATTTCGAGCTCGCGCTAAAATTATTCACACGTATTCGCAGCGTGATCTGTTGCCGTGTTCCAATTCCGCGAACACAACTGGATCGAGGCGGTTTTTGGCGCTTCAAAATAACCTTATCGCTGATTTGCGCGTTTGTTTTTCGAAATGAGGTTACTAATGGCGTTTCTCAGTTTAGGTATTGGTATACGTAACTGTCTAGTATTTTTAACGACGTCACCTCATTTATTTATTTGATTTAAGTCGACGCAGGTATAGGAATCAAGGCGCGAATAATATTTGATATTATATTGAATATTGAAAGTGTCGTCAAATGGTATATATGATATATACCATTTGTCGACACTTTCACAAACCTTCATAACTGACTGCGACTTGCCGGTGCCGGCTTCCAGGCATGTAAATATGTCGAGAGTGAGATAAAAAACCGGCCAAGTGCGAGTCGGACTCGCACACGAAGGGTTCCGTACCATCGTAAAAAATGTATACAAAAAAATCACGTATTTTGTATGGGGACCCCCTTTAATTTTAATTATTTCTTAATCTTACCTATTTGTTGTTATAGCGGCAAAATAAATACACAATCTGTGAAAATTTCAGCTGTCTATCTGTTACAGTTACTGAGATACAGCCCTGTGAAAGACGGACAGACGGACGGACGGACGGACGGACGGACGGACGGACGGACAGCGGAGGCTTAGTAATAGGGTTCCGTTTTCACCCTTTGGGTACGGAACCCTAATTAACCCGCGCTTGCAGTTGCTCAAATTAACTTCCAAAATTTCCCGAAAACCCAAACTGTAACTTGGGTTTGCAGATTTATTTATAAAAAAGACATTGTATTGAAAATTTCTAAACATTATTTAGAAGACACGGAACGCCTACGTACTTTGTCCGATACATAATTTACAAATTAATGGTTTTAAAACAGGACACCACAGAAGCATTTTTTATTAAAATTGCAGCATACGCCAAGGTCCTCGCCTAAGAGATGACCGACGAACGCCCATGGTCTTTCCAACTTTTACGGGGGGGGGGGGGGGGGGGGGTTAGGTTAGGTTAGGTTAAGGGGGAAGGGGGGTAGAGGGGGGGGCGAAAACCATGCCCAGCCGGTCTGATGTTTTTTCACACAATTGCAATGCATTTCACAGTTTACAAGCCCTATGGACAAATATTTACGGAATCGGTAGGTTCTAGTTGGTGGAGTGAGGACAATCAATGGATGTTATATGCAGCTCCGACCGAAGAGTACTCTCTGTGGTAAGTAATATAAATCTTAACAAACTTTCTTCGCATCTCAAGAGCAGATAAAACTTCGCTACCTACGCACGAGACTGGATACCGACAGACAGTCAACAAAGCTATCAGTCAATTACATCATTAAAGCCAAAGATAATAGTTGAAATTATCACAAAAACGAGCGAGACAGTCGGACAACCTATCTCCATATCAATAGCATACGCCGCGCGACACGAGCGTTGCAAACGAGCGTGCAACACTGATAAACGGACGTCCATTTGTGTTAATAGAAAGGACATGGTGATAACTCTAGACTATACATAACCTGAGTGACGCAAAACCGCTACTGACTGGCGGTGCGCGACCTCGGACCCATGCGATCCCGGTACGGTCGGTCCAAGCTCTCACCCAAAATTGGAGGTTACGGAACTTTCCAAATTACTTCAAAACGTAATTTTCCACTTTGGCAAAATAATTATATAATGTCACAGTTTAATGAAATTAAATGAAAATAATACTGAAACTGCCAGCCATTTTATGGTAACAAAAAGGCGGAAATGAATGCCTTAAGGCTGTTCCGACCCATATAAAGTTGTTTGCACACATAACGCAAAAAGTATTGCACTTTAAGCCACGAATTAATAATAAAAGTTTAATATAATCATATTACTTGCAGCGAAAACAAATTCACAATTTTAGGATTATTGGTTTTGTTACAATTTATTTAAATACGATTTTTATTTAACAGCGCCATCTAACGGTGTAAAACTTCTAATCGGCAATTACAACGAAACCATTAAACCTGAAATCGTGAATATGTTTTTGCTGCAACTGCTATGGCTATAGTATATAATATTTTTGACGAATTCGTGCCTTAAAGGGCAATACTTTTTGCGTTCTGTGTAAAAAAAAACATTGTCTGGGTCGGAAAATCCTTAAAAGGCATCATCTAACATTCAACCCTAAGGTGAAGAGGAAATCTCGGGGGAAATGCGTGGAGGCGGGCAATATTATTAAAAACATATATTTAAAAGAAATACATACTTATTTTAAATATTTTTCATGCATTTAAACATAAACTTATTTATAGTATTTAAATATAGGATCATAATGGCCCATGTCACTAACAAATGACCGATGTGATTAGACGTAGGATGATGAAAACAACTATATGCATCGTCTATGAACCAATCAATACTTATCGTAAAAACTTGTAAGCGACAATCAACATCAATGTCAACATTTATTTTGCTATGGAAATTGGTGTATTGACAAGCAGTCCATTATCTAATCTCATAATTTGAATGCATGGAGATAAGAATGTACTACACGATAATACATGAATCCCTCCTTAAGGTGGCCCAACCCGGCGGGCCCAACTCATTCGCGGGCACGGTACAAAACCGTGCTGTTGCGCTCTGGGACCTTCTCTGTTTCAAAGAATAAGACAAGCTCCGTGATGAGGAAGATGCAACATGTCCACAAAAAAGACAATGTGCATAGTGTATGATTTGGTAAGATTTACGAAAATTTTAATTTCAAGACGACTTATAGCTAAAAGTAAACCACGACCGCTGTAGTCAAAAATCTAACAAAAACCAAATAGATCATAAATCTTGATTAAATAAGCTATGTCTGATGACTAATCTTTTTACGATGTTCTTACTTTATCATTGCGTAATCCACCTCCAAAGTTATTGTATAAAACGCGCGAAAAATTCGAACTTTCGGACCTTATATCTTAGAAATCAAACACAATTTTACAATGCCAATGGTCATCAGACATCTAGTCCGATCAAATAAAGCTATTTTGAGCAAAATTTTGGATCTCTAACAAGAAATATGGGCATGATCTTCTTTCCCCTTTTGTATGGGGAGATGAGCGGGTTGGGCCACCTTAAAAAGAATTGCTATGAGGAAATTCATTGACTGAAAAACA
The DNA here is from genome assembly GCA_946894095.1 of Incurvaria masculella. Classification (NCBI taxonomy): domain Eukaryota; kingdom Metazoa; phylum Arthropoda; class Insecta; order Lepidoptera; family Incurvariidae; genus Incurvaria; species Incurvaria masculella. Next base: position 1,779,401 of record OX335641.1, read on the forward strand.
CAATAGGAAAAACTACCCCCTAGAGAGAATGAACCCAGTATTTAGGGCTGATTTTTCAATCCTCAGATAGTACTTATCGGACTGAATTCAGGTTGGTAAAAAGACGGATAGTCATTGCCGAAGAATGATATGTTCTATCACAATTATCTGACTATAATTTTACTAATAAACATATGGACTTACTATATCGGATGGATAAGCAGAAGCGTATATGGGAAAATATATTCCTAAGTGACAGTTTCGGTCGTAAGTTATAACGGATATCACAAGCACGTTAGCAATGTTACAAATGCAAGACATGACCATGTCTTGCAGTTGTCACATTGATGAAAATCGACAAAAATCAATGGTGTAGTAATAATGACAGTATGAGACATGAATCATGAAGATGAAATAGACTAAAGAAGCTTAAGGAACTCTTGCTACAACCGCCGCCAAATATATTTTTTTAGTCCCCGGCCCAAAATGTGGCTTTGCTAATGAAGCGGTTTTTCTTATTTTTTCTATTCTCAATTTCTGAATGTTTATTTTTCATGCTCATATAGCTTTTGAATAGAAGAATTAGACAGACGAGTTGGGCGGTGTGACTAGAGGGCTCAGAGCGTCTTGGAAATCGTCCTTTCCATGATGCTCTGGCCCCAATTGAACCATTCGACATGTATGAAACGAAGCGACTGGTGCGAACACGGCCAGTCCGTCACCGGATACAATCACGGCGCGATCGTTTGCAGTAATCCTTTACTGAAAGGCTATCTAAGTGCAATGCAAGTGGTTGATTGGACATGATCCTACTAAAAGCATTGGGAGCGATATGATGGATCAACGAGCGGGACGATAATGGACGAGACCACTTATGTGAAACCGTTGTAATCCTGGGATAATGAATATAGATCATTCACACGTACTAGGAGTAATTTATTGGATACATAGAACTAAATCAAAAGAAGTATACTTTGGTAAGGATTTTAACAAAATAAATAAAGCTTTTAAGAGAACATCGAAACATAGAAGTTGGACATTAAAGTCTACATGCTAATGAAAGCATTATATGCTAATGAAATGAATAAAAATGAATATAATATTATTGTTAAAACATTTAAACGCCGATCAAATAGATGAAATATTAAATTTTACTGCTTGTTCCATTCAAGTTGCAAAGAAACTAATATAGATTGAAAAAAAAAAACAATATTAAAATGACTTATTCGAAAGTATTGACCTATTTAATATGCGTTGTTATGCAGATGAAGTCGTGGAAAAATTGGGCCTAATTATTTGCAAGAAATTTGGCTCGACAGCATCAATTAAAATAAGGTGAACGAATGGCACCCCAAGATTTGAGGTATTTTCAAATACCTCAAATCACTTCACTAATCACCGATTTCCCTAATCAAGGCTTTTGATAAATGATGTAATAGGAAGTCAAATAGAACAAAAAAAAATATGATAGTAGTTTAAACAATCAAGCCAGTGGTTTTATATGTTCAATATTATGGATTCGAGCCACAAGTTAAACGAGATTGAAAAGTAAATTTCACTGAGAATTCGGTCCCAACTTCGTGGATGGGTACCATGTAAAAAATGGGATCGACTATGGGTTTTTTGAAAATACTAAGTAGTCAACAAAACATTACATTTTAATGCCCCATTACCCAAATACAATATTAACACTTAAATAAATTATCCAACATAGAATGGTGATTTCTCGTAAATAATAAATAGATTCGAAGTAGGTAAACCAGATAGAGGCGACCTTGACATAGCAGAATTTTTATCAGGATCGGATATTTGCACGCCTTAGTTGTTGTCTCCTAGCTCTTCATATGCAAACACGTGTATGGAATGTTCATAACAATAGAATGATTGCAACGATCTGAGAAGACAAACAGCAGTGAATTGATTTTATGAAGACCATGAGTCGCCATAAAATGTAGTCATATTTATGATATTTATCATCATTCATTTAAACAATTAAATGTTTACAAGTTTTCCAAATAAATCACCTACTGGTACGAGGAAATCCTTTCGATTCAGGTCTGGGGCATACCTCCGGAAAGACAGGCTTAGATCGAATTGGGCACGGTGATATTTCAAAATTGTGCTCTAAGAAGAAGAAGATAAGCCATTATATTTAACTTAAAATCACTAGATCTGGCGTGGTCGGAGCTGGCTTAAGCCACAGCAAGATAAAAAACTTCTGAAGTGGCAAGCCACATCTCAGTACGCTTGCAGACAGAACTGAACATAAAATGGTCCCTTGAGGGTCCCCTGAAGAATGACGTATTTTAAGCGGTTAGAAAGGTAAGTGCAACACATACAACCGCTATGCCAATGGACCTGTTAGGTTTCACCGAAATGCTACTTAATAAGCATGCGTGGTTCCAAATACGTGCCGAAGAAACATAATGGGGAATATAAAACGCGATTTCGAAAATGGTTGCAAATTATCTCAGATCAGCGACACTGGTGAATGTGCGCTGTGACGCGTGTCAATTTATGCCCAAATTGAATTTACTTGTCGAATCACAAATGCTTATATTTGTCAAGATATTTTTTTTCATGGAGCATTTTTTGACAACTTTTGGCACCTGTTCATTGATACGTATCGTACGAATAATCGTATCTACTTATAACATAGAGCAAAGTATCTTGTAGGAAATTCTAGCAAAATAAATATATATACAAAATGGATTCACTACTACACCTTTGGCGATAATAATTAAAGAAAATAATTATGCTACAGATTTTTTGACGCAAGCATTTGTATCGCAAGCATTCAAAAGTATTTTATCCTTGAATGATGCGTATTGTGTTGCACGCGTGCGTGCGTGTGTGTTTTACCGTTTAGCAGGTTATATTTTGAAAATGTAAGGTTGTGTCGCTTCTGAACTACTTATGGCACGATATTTCCGGATAGTCCACGGAACATGGCTGGCATGCATATGCTGGCAACGTTGGTGGTCGAGCTGGGGAAATTTGGCGGTGCTCTCGGCGGCGGGACCAAGTTTTACAGAAGGGCAGGCCCGAGGGGTCAGTCACTCAGGCAATCTGGTGTACAATTGTTTAGTAATCTCAGGTCATCTTAGGGTCCGGGAAATTGGAGTAATTTTAGGGAATCTGGGAATCTTAGGGAAATCAATGGCAATCTAACACATTAATTGGTAATTTGAGTAATGTTAGGCGCGGGAGTGGAATGTGAAAACCATTGTCCGATCACCTTTTTATTTCTCAATCGAAGTGCCTGCTCAAACGTAACTCTTTGGTTTTTCTAGGAATCTTGGAATCCTTATTAATCTTAGAAATCCCAGAATCTTTGGTAATCTTAGGAATCTTCAGTAATCCCTTGAAAATATTTGGAAATCTTCAGGAATCTCCAGGAATCTTGGGAAATATATAGCAGTCCTTGGGAATCCTACGGAATCTAGAAATCACAAGGTAATCCTAGTATTTTTTACTATACTGGTAATCTTAGTATACACTTTTCGGTCGAGTGACTGACCTTTCGGGCAGACATAAATACAGAAAACTGGTGAACCAATGAATGAGAATGAAATGGTGCAGATCCATGAGGGTATTAAATTGACCGTTACATGAAATTCACTGTTCATACACAGTCCATTCACAAATTGATGTACATGCGTACAAAGCAATCTCGCTTACACATTGTTCGTACAAATAAATTGTGGAATCAGCTACCTGCCTAAGTGTTTTGACTCAAGTAAAATTTTGGGTCCTTTTTAAGAAAGGAACGATAATCAGATTCTGTCCGAAAATATAAAATGTACTTACTTCTTTTTCCTCGAACAGCGTCGCTACTCGCCCCGGCTGGAAATAAAGAAAATAACCAGTTAAATGAGATTCTGGCCGAGGAAAAGTATGATTCCTGTAAACAAAGAAAATGGGTCCACAATAAAAACATAAAATACATTTCATCTTACAAACATAAAAACAATTTTGGTATCAGAAAGTAGCGATTGTCAAAAGCCCTTAAATTTCAGGTAGAGGTGATCCTGGACGGAAAGTAGCTTTTTCCCTTTCACTTACTACGCCGTAATCAGCTTGGTGTAAACCTGCTTTCATCTCTGAAGAATCCTGAAAAGTTCTTGAAGGTTCTATATATAAACAAACAAGAGCAGAAGGCTCTGGTTCTTGACCAATATCATAATCCTGCTCGATAGCTTTTTATTTTATTTAAGCACTCATTTATTTTATTGAATTATCGTTATAGTATTATTGTGTATTTTCATACAACCATAACAATGTTTTTTGGTTTTCTTAATGAAACTGGACGTTGCCATGCCAGGACTTTAATGTTGTGATCACGGCCACATTGCACTGGATAGAAAAAACTTCCTCTTCGATCATCTTTTCATCTAATACGAGGAACATACCCTTTATAGAGCTTTTTTATTGAATGTAACTGAACATGAGTGGCTTTTACCAAACCAAACCTACTTTCGTGATATATAAGCCCAACCATACCTTTATGAGCTCACGGTGGGTTGACCCTAACCGATTAGGGAAGAGGTCCTATAGTTTTACATGGATTGCAAACCATGAAACAGCATGCATTCGTCACGAAATGCACTTATCCAACTAAAAATAATGTTGTACACAAAGAGGAAGATGATTGAACCCATTACCTCAGGCATGGGAAGAAATGCCCCGCGCCCCTGAGCTACGAGCCGTTTTAAAATAGGCCTTTGGACTGACGAGGCCCAATGTAAAGTTCGCTCGCTTCATTTACCCAAATTGGCGATCCGTCACTGAGATAATGAAACCGAAAGCGTTTAGAATCTAACGGCGCTCCGAGACAATGCAGTGTTGACACCGGCTAAAATTCAATAAACAACATCGGTGTTGCCGTCCTGCTCCCATTAAGACAATGGCCCTCGTTGCGAATGCAAACGAAACTTCGAAGCGATTGTGCCTTCTTGTTAACATGATAAAGGCAAAACGGAATGTTGGCAAATAATGGCATTGATAGAGACGCGAGACCCGGTTTGTACAGATTGTGAATCTGGGACACAAGGTAGTGATTCACAGAATTCGTTGCGAACGCGTGGATGCCTGAATCGAAACCAGTAATCCGAGCCAAAAAGGCTGCACATTCAGTGAATTACTAGTACTAGTAAAGGAAAACTTCTCGGAAACCTTTCCACTGCAGAAATAACGTTTTTGTAATGTATGTTTTTGGACATGGATGGCTAACATCACACCCACTGTCAAGATATTAGCGCAACTCACCACTTTGGAACTGGGCGTCATGCCAGGACCTTCTTTATTTTGAAGGGTTGCATTTAACTGGATGGAAAATTTTCTTCGCCGCTTGGGTCATAGTTGGCTCAATGCTATGGTACCAACACAGACGTGATTAACCCAACCACCGAGTTGGAACCGTGAAATCGGAACAACGGTCACCCATCCAGAACCCGACCGCTCACAGCGTTGCTTCACCTCGATTATCGAACAGCGATGGTCGTGCCACTGGACTACCGGGGCATGGTCATGAATCCGAAAGCCACCCACGGAACCACGGCAGTGTATTGGGCTCAGGAAGGGTGGGGGGGGGGGGGAAGGTTACCATCGCACATTTACAGACCGGGTGGACAGCCAGGGCCGTGTGCACGAAAGGTCAAAAAATCTAAATCAACGTCAACGTATGATTAGACACTATAAAAGGAACTCCATGCGGTTCACTAAACGTAAAGTGTTTGAACATAACCCGGCCGTCTCTTCGTGCAATCGGGGCTAAATCTGGTTTTTCAGACGCCGTGGTCAAACGACGCGTTATTCGCCCAAGTGATCCTAAATTTACGAGTTAGCATGGTACAAAATTCAACTAAACGTCAGATCCGGCGAGTTAATATACTATAGTAAACCTGGTCTGGTCGGCATTAGTCTTCGAACTGAGGCGAGTTTCAAACAAAGACAGTGATTCGCTTTCTAGATAAAATTGTTTCAGAATACAGAGAAAAAACTTCTGCCTCACGCCGTGCGTAGATAAGATGGTCTATTCCGTAAATAGATCACGCGTATTAACACAGCGCCTACTAGTAGGTGCTACAGTTTATGCGATAGAAAATCCACGAGAAAAACCACTGTTAGGTATCGGACAGGAAAATATAAGCGGGAAGACCCACCACTGACTTTATGACAGCTGAGAAAGATCGTCCGTGATACATCTTATCCGGCAGACAACCGGGTAAATACCATCGCATTGAAATATGGTCAATGAAACAGTGCAGAGCCCGTGTTATCCATCAAATTCAATCTAGCCGTGCATGGCACCTAGTTCCCATGTTGTGTGCAAGGATAATATCAAGACCACAACATGATAGTATAGATAGGTCTGTAGGCTCAATCTTGGGATTTCGTGGTCAGGAATCATGAATCTCGCTCCAGAAAATTACTTTTATAGCGGTTGTCAAAGCTGTTTTATCGACGGAAAGATTCCGTGAAAACCTTGAATCATTGAAAAACCGCACGGTATTCCCTCTATGGTTTCCAGAGACAAAATTGCATTGACAGCCGTTAAAGATGAGGTTTTCTCGACCGACTGAAAGATTTCTGATTCTTGAGTACGGAATTTCAAGAGCAGGTCTACAGGTGTTAGCCATCCATGCTGCTTTATAAAACAAACACAATTTGTAACTTTTTTTTTAAACTAATTTTATGTTGTTGTTTGTTTATTTTTCTTTTCCTTCTAAATTTGTAAAAGTTACTGTATACAACTGCTCATGTTTGTTTAGAATTTATCATTTGTGTCACACGCAGACAAACTGTAAGGTTTCGCGTGTACAGTTTCATGTATGTACATAATATAAAAAAAGTTAAATAAACGCCACTACGTGGCACTGAACCTGATGTATCATACGTGAATAAAACGGAAATTTTTTTTTTTTTTTTTTAAACTTAAATCCAATTTGAATTCAATTTTGGACAAATACTTAAAATTTTGCACAAGATTGTGTTTGAATCATCGATCATTTACGATAAGCCGCAGGGTGTGTTTGTTCAATTCATTCAAAATGGGTCGAAACCAAAACAAAGTATCGCTTCAACCAAGGTCAAAGAAGAGAAGACATCGAACTAAAACAATGAACGTCCAATCAGACACCGATAACATTATTTTCAAGATAAAATGTATGCAGAACAGTCTATGACTGTAAGTTCGATTTGATACTGGGTCGTGTTCGTTTAATTCTAACAAAGCCAATGTTTTTTGAAAGGACATTTTGTATGCAACTGAACACGGATACGGTAGGAAAGTCAGAATTAGATAGAGTTGTTCAAGATACATTGTAATGTGGAGCATTGAATGACTGATTTAAACGACATAATCTGCTAAGGCTGATTATTCGGTATTATAGACTTAGTTTGACTAAGACTAGACTTGGATGGAGAACATAAACATACATAATCGATGCATAAGGTGATTTAATATTGTGTACTTAGATTCTATCTACCGCTGTAACTAATAAACCCAGATCATCCTCTGAATAGTTATACAATGTTGTCCTTTGCATTGATACGCAGTTTCGAATCCGAAAAACATTGTACTACTATTCAGAAAATGATCTGGTTTTATTAATAAAAACCATAGTACTAACTGGGTTAACATTTCTATAAAAAAATGTAATAAAATTAAATATTTTTGCTTAGTCGAATTATGTCTACATCTTTTCCAACCATATTTTCAAGAAATGTATTTCTTCAATGCTTACCCTTCTGGGAAGAGAGCTTGATAGATCTAGATTGAAGCCTCCCTGGTATAGGGTCATAAGTAAGCAAGCCATTAAACGGAAATGGAGACAGGTCAGACCTAGGCCTTGGTCTGAGCCAATACTCAGGAGTTCTGATTTCTGAAGCAAAATTCTCAATCTCGACAAATTTGAAGAAATATAGGTATATGTTTTCGATAAATACCTTTTGCATAGGACTACCTTGACAAAGCTACAAGTAAATATTGTAGATCTAGTAAACCCAACAAAAACATAAAATTGCTAACAAAATTATAAAATAACCGACTTCAAAGAAAAAGCACTAAAAAGTAAAAAATAATTTCCATTTTTGTAGTTACGATTTTTGTAATATTTTAAGTCGGCGTCAGCCGGGCACGCGCTGCGCCAATCAAGAGAACCTTGGCTGACACAATTCCCATTTCTGTGGCTGACACCGACTCAAAATATTACAAAAATCGTAACTACAAAAATGGAAATTATTTTTTACTTTTTAGTGTTTTTTCTTTGAAGTCGGTTATTTTTTTGTTATTTTTTTTATTTGTTTATTTTTAGTGAATCTGAAGTACACTTACTAATTTTTACACGTCCTTTCCAATAAAAAAACAATCACCGAAATCGGTTGGCATTATATTGAGTTATTCGTCCATTTGTCGCGCACATCTTAATACAAATTTAAGACTTTTATGATTTTCTCATGGATATCATTGTCAGAACTTTACCAAATTAAAATAGGACCACTTGGGAAGCACTAGCTATCATCTAAAAATATAATCATCAAAATCGGTTCAGGCAAAAGTTATGAGGTAACAAACATAAAAAAAAACATACAGACGAATTGATAACCTCCTCCTTTTTTGAAGTATAACCTACTTCAAAAGAAAAGAGTTTGTTGAGAAAAAGAGTTTGTCCCAAGATGCATTAAAGTTTACTCATTTATACCATTTTTTGGAAATTCGGTACTGTTCTAATTTCAGGCTGGACGCGAAAAATCGTATGAAAAATCGGGACAAATCCAGGTTTTTCGGGACGTATGGCGTTCCCTGATCCCTCGTTCAAATCTGTATCCATCTTTCCGAGTGCATCGCGAACATAGAGAGTTGCTCATAGAAATCTAGTTATATACAGAAATCACGTGGCTGGGTTTTGAATCATTGCCTCTCAACCGATCAAACAACTCTGGAAATCAATAATAAAGTTCTGCTTTCTTGCAATAATATTTACCATGAGAAACATTCCATTTGCTTGATTCGTTCCAGTTATGTATTTTTAGGCTTAATTGTTATTCCGCAGTTACAAATAAGTCTATTGCGAGCACTGATCGTTGCAAGTAATCCACGGATAATACACCCATATTTTATGGAGCTGAGTCGCTGATAAACGTGCTATTGAAAAGCATGCTTTTTGTAAATAGCTAGCGTATTTCGACTACCGGCATTTAGCAGGTAACTGACACATTAGTCGTTTAGTTATTGACTGAGGTTTTTATATAAATATGTTTCGCTTATTTATATCATCTGTTTGGACCACAGATGAGACGATGATTCGTCAGTTTTGTCCAACGACGAAAAAAATACTATTTTAGATTAGTGTTGTTGTAGACTAATGTTGACTGACGTATTAATTTCTAAATCAAAACTTATTAAAATACACAGAAATAACAACTAGATAAAAGTTATGACAGAGTTATGAGAATTGAAAAGGGCATGCCGTTCAATGCAGTAAAGTAGAGCGAATAAGTGATGAAAGAAAGACTGAACAGATTTATAGGTCTGAAGTGAGTGCAACTGCCATGCTAGGGCAGTCTAGAAGAACGTAAGTACCATGACTAGATTTTGGAAGTATATCCTGAAGGTCAGCATGATTACCATGATAAATGAACTCACTCAGTGAACAGGCAAGTGTGTGATGAAATCTGACATTTGTTGCATTTCGTGCCATGCTAACTGGTAAACGACGTGTTATTCGTCCCAGTGAACTGATATTTACCAGTAAGCATGCCGCGAAATGCAAGTAAACTTAAAATTTAAACCTTCGCTTGTTCACCCGGTTCGTTTATTTACCATGGTTATCCCCAGAAACGAAACACCTATAATCTTAGAGCCTGTGTGTCTTAAAGGCGTATGCGAATAGAGGAAGCGACTGTGTTATGCTGTAACGACCAAATGTCGCTCTATAATCTCTATGCCTGCCCCTTCGACTTTTACGCGTATCATGCATGCAAGGTATGATGCAGGCATATAAAAGTATTCCTGACAGTCAATGTTAGGTGACAAACACAACACGTTGCTCGGAGCAACGCAATGTTTCAAACAAAGAGTCCAAACTTGCGAAACGGAGAAAATTTTCCATAATGCGCACGCTCGCTAAATATATCCCTAATCGTCAGTGTACACGTGGAGATGCGCTGGCGTAGGGCGTGCCCTAAGGGCCAGTTCACACCGAGACACGACCTTTAGATATCCGCGCAAATAAATAAACGATACGATAATGTACTCTTGTACGATGTACGTATGGTTAGCAAAACAGGTAATAACCACCAAGGTCAATATGGTAAATAAATATGAAGCAATCTTCAGTACACGTTTTGTTTCTTATTTAAAATACTTTCCCATTTCCACGATTCCGACATATTTAAAGTTACACGGTCCCAGTTATATTACGTGCATATGTGCATATATCACTCTGACTGGTGCATTCCTCTAGGCTAATAATTAATTAATATTAGCTTTTCTTTGCACTGTAGCGAATAAGTCCATATTATAATAGCTATCTTGAAATATAAAATTGGCCTGTCGCGTCTAGGTGTGAACTGACCCTGAGCCATTGACGTGTGTGAATACAACGCCAGGGCGAGCGGACAATGCGGTTATTATTTCGAGACGACTTTGTCACCAAGCTGCATCAAAATATGTACATTGGGCCAAGTCGAACTCTTTCTCTGTCTCTTATAATTTGTGTTCAGAGTTCCCGCTTCCGCCTTGAGGCTGTAATCGCCCGGAAATTTGCCCGGAAACGATAAGTATTTCATACGAAATACGTGAAGGCAGTGAGCGTAGGAGACGGCAGACAAACCTGGAAAGGATCAGGCCTTGTGCCCTGACTTGTTCGGCACTCAGCTGTGCAAAAATGAACAAGCGAGACAACCAACGAAAAGAGAGGGAGACAAGTCATGTGCCTGGACTTGGTCGGCACTCGCGCTGGTGTATTATTATAGACTAGGAGGTCGCGACAATAATGGTAACGATAACGTAAATGGCTAAAACTGGGTTCACGGGATAAAGTACAACCCTCTGAAGCTAAATGTGTGTCTGCCTGTTCCAAGTGGTTGCGTTCTCTAGATTGGCTATATAAAATAGATGCTGGTATGTACATGCTGATGAATATACTGATTGATCTAACATGTAAACCCAAATTCAGCCATTTACTACACTACATCTCCCGGAATATTAGGTCATCTGTCCAGGACACTAACCGTTCAGGAAAACAACTTGATATTCAAAAATAATATGCTTCAGTTATAATATCTCATTAAAATCTCCTCCACAGGTACCTTTTTTCCTTTGCAAAGTATTATCAATTTGTAACTTCAAGAATACTTCCTGTTTCTCTCTATTGCAACATATCAAATTTATATCGTGAGAGGGTACCGGATGTCTATCGTGGCGAAGCACAATACAAACAACGCAGACGCATCCGACCGTTTCCAAGGCAACGAATGCGTGGGCGCAGGTCCACCGGTGACGCGGCGAACTTGACATATTTCGTTGCGACTATCACCTGTATCTTGTCAGTGTGTGTGTTTACCAAGGTAAGTAATTCAAAATCTATGGTAACCGTAACAAACTTTAATGTAACTTATTATTCTCTGTAAGTGAATGATCTGTTCTTAAGATTAATAAATAATCGCGAGGAAGTAATTAATGTATAAAAGAAAGAATCAGGTCATGTCGAAACTAATAATTTGAAATTAAGATTCAAGACTAAAACTGTCATGGCGCCGATATTTTCATTGCACTTAACTCCTCAATAACTGACTTTGCATTCACGGGGCCAATCCACGCGAAAATAATTATCAATGAAAAGTAATTTCCTTACCAATACGCAATTAAAATGATCCACAAATTCCTTACAAGACGGAAAACAATGTTAAATTATTATTGATACAAGATAACAGATTTCCCAGGATAATGTAATCAACCATATATAATCATAACATAGGGAAACACTCAACGAAGTGATTAACTCATTATCGAAGCTTTGTCGGGTTTGAATTTCCTCTTGTTGATTTTCCTAGTAGCTGATGTTTTTTGTATGCCTTTTTCACTGAAGTGACGGCGCCACGGCGCGGCGGTGGCGGCGGAGGGGGGGGGGGGGGGGTGCAGTAAGTTTTGGAATTGTTTCTTTATAGGCCCGTCCCCGGACGGTTTGAGAAACACATGAAATCCGAAATGATTTTTTTTTTCTCAGAAATATACAATTTCATATTTATATGCTTACATTAAGTTTGCAACATTGAGCGGGGCCCGGAAGATAGAAAAAAAAATTAAAATGTATAAAAAAATATATATCTCCTAAACAAATATTTAGAAATGGTATTATAGAAATGTATTTGTTAACTCTTTTAAGGCGTAATGTAACGGTGAATTTGCAACAATTTTCTAATTACGGAAATATATTTAAAAAAATGTTTTTACTAAAAAAAATCTATGCTGAGAACCTTACTTGCTATGGCTACCTTTCTTTCTAGAATATGTAAACAAAATTATATTCTTTATCCTGTAAAGTTTTTAGAATGTTGCAAGTCTTAGAACAGTATTTTTTTTTAAATCCAAACTTTCTAATGCTGTAAACGGTAAACAAAAAATCAGAAATAAGATTTCCGTCATTCAGTGTTAACTTAAATCAATTGTGAACATTTCCCTAATTTAGCAACATCGCAAGTAGTCTGAAACAAGGTAAAAATGAATTAAATCTGCAAGCGTTTTACAGGTGCCGCTCTCACAGGTGTATTTGTTGCGCAGCCATATGCAGACATTTATCAGTTGTAATTGTATGAGTGAGTAGGCAGCGGCACGGGGAGACGGACGGAGGACGCTATCGCCGGGTGGTGCGGGGCGGGAGTGGCACGTGCGTGCGACAGTTACATGTGTAGGTACTTTCGGGTATTACGTCTTGGAAGACGCAATATCCACGAATGGTATTTTAGATGGTTCGGACCCAGCCTAGCAGTATATTCTTACAGTAGTTATTTTACGGGGCTCTTTCTTTATTTCATATGTTCTTGCTTCACGGTCGAATAATAGATATTTATTTTATTTATTTAGCATGAGTGACCCTTGCGAGCCGTGCACATTTTATAACATAAATTAATGATCTTAGAGTTTATAATAAAAATTAATTATAAATACATTATTAAAATTCCCAATACATTTTCAATACATAATCTGGTTCAATAAATGTAAATATTAAATTATTCCAAATTACAATTAAAATTATTGAAAAATTCTTCTTTATTATAAAACGGGTTACTTAACAAATATTCTTTTAAATTAATTAAAAAATTGGTTATTGTTAAAAATTGTTTGATGGAAATAGGTAAATGATTGTAAATTTTTACTCCAGTATAAATCGATGAATTCTTAAACAATAAACATTTTGGGCCTTTTGGTCGAAAACTGTCGTTATTTCTTAAGTCATATATCTGCAATTCCTTCACTTTATCGAAGTATTAGTTTTTCTTATATACTCCAATGCATATTATATTACAGTCATGATTTTTTAGGGTTCCGTACCCAAAGGGTGAAAACGGAACCCTATTACTAAGCCTCCGCTGTCCGTCCGTCCGTCCGTCCGTCCGTCCGTCTGTCCGTCTGTCACAGTGCTGTATCTCAGTAACCGTAACAGATAGACAGCTGAAATGTTCACAGAGTGTGTATTTATTTTGCCGCTATAACAACAAATAGGTAAAATTAAGAAATAATTAAAATTAAAGGGGGTCCCCATACAAAAAACGTGATTTTTTTTATACATTTTTTTACGATGGTACGGAACCCTTCGTGTGCGAGTCCGACTCGCACTTGGCCGGTTTTTTATTTTACGAAAAGGGGTCAGCAACTTTTATCATATTTGGCTCCACAAATAATTCGTAAAACTTTCTTTTGAAGAATGAGAATACTTTTTTTTAACATTACAATTGTTTCCCCACACATCTATTCCGTACCTTAAAATCGATTCTATATAGCTAAAATCAATTATTCTTAAAGTTGATATGTGCACAGTGTTTTTTATTGATCTCATCGCATAACATGCACTGGCTATCTTCCATACATATCATAATATAACATACATATCACACTCCTTGGAAAAAGCGACGTACTTGTTTAGCACGAAATATTATCCCTGTTACTAATAAACCTAGATCATCAGCTGAATAGTTATGCAATGTTTTGTCCTTTCACATTGACAGGCAGTTTCTAATTCGATAGAAAGGGACAAAACATTGTATACCTATTCAGACGATGATCTGGGATTATTAGTAGCAGGGTTAATGTACATATTTACTGGAACTGCCTGGTTTAATATTTGTTCATAACGATATCTTAATCAAAATTTAAATATTTATACGATCGTTTTTGTTTGAGTCGGTATTGTAATGATTTTTTTAAAGAACTATAAATGGATGGCTAATACCAAACTGAACGTCAGATATTAGCCTAAAACACGACATGGGAACTAGGTGCCATACCAGGACTTTCCTTAAATTGCTCGGCTACATTGAACTGGATGGAAAACACGGTCAATTTTCATTGCCACTTCGATCATCGTTCATTCAATGCAATGGTACCAACCCGGACGGGATAAACCCTACAACATAGTAAGTAAGGAAGGGGACCTACAGTTTTACGTGGAATCCGAACCACGGCCAGCCCTAATGGTCTAAAATGGTCACCCATCCAGAACCCAACCGCGCTCAGAGCTGATTACCCAGCTTATAGAATCTCAAGGTGTCCCACCACTGTGCTACCGAGGCTGACAATGATAAAAATCTCTTTAGGGTGGCGTATTTTGTCTTCGAAAGAGTATTTACTACTTCACGTTTCATGGTAGTTCGGATTAAACATAAAACTGTAGGGGCTGTACTATCGCATTGAATTAACTACGGTCAAAGCGGCAATGAAAATAGACGATATTTTCCTTGCATTACAATGTAGCCATGAAATATAAGAAAGTTCCTGGCATGGCACCTCGTTCCTATATGTTGTTTTGGGCTAATATCATGACACTAGAGGTGATTATAGCTAAAGATGTACACTTTTTTATTTTGTAATTTGCTGATTTTGTAAGATTTAAGTGGGGTTATAGTTTATTTAAAAATCTAGACTTAAGGTGGGCCTTCCCGCTCAACTCCCCATAAAAACGTGGAAAGAAGATCATGAGCATATTTCTTATCAGAGATCCAAAATAATACTCAAAATAGCTTTATTTAATCGAAATAGATGTCTGATGACTGTCGAGCATTGTAAAATTTTGTTAGGTTTCTAAGGTATAAGGTCCGAAACTTCGAATTTTTTGCGCGTTTTATACAATAATTTTGGAGGTGGATTACTCAAAGATTAACTAAAAAACCTTAAAAAGATTAGTCATCAGACATGGCTTGTTTCATGAAGATTTATAACAAATTTGGTTTTTGTTAGATTTTTGACTACAACGATCGTAGTTTAATTTTAGCTATAAGTCGTTTTGTAATACATTTTTTCGTAAATCTTACCAAATCAAACACTATGCGCATTGTCTGCTTTGTGGACATGTTGCATCTTACTCATCACGGAGCCTGTCTTTTTCTGTGTAACAGAGAAGGTCCCAGAGCGCGATAAATCGGTTTTGTACCGTGCCCGTGAATGAGTTCCACATTCGTAAAGTAAGGCAATGTCTTTGATGTGTCCGTTGATTCTGCATTAATAACACATTTGTTGAACAAAGCGACGTATGTAATTTTAGTACTAAAATTTATATTTTATTAAAATATTTGCTATCCGTCCTGAAAGAAAATAATAATAATAAAGAGTTTACTTACACCCATTTTCACTACCATCAGCTACAAAAATCCCAAAGTTATCTTATGGTTACACCATGCGAATATGCAATCTAACTGAAAGTAAGCTAACGAATTTCAGATAGCTGGAAATAGTGAAATCAGGGGTTAGTGGAGTGGCTGCTCTATAGACGGATACCCTCTTCTGGCCGTATTTACTTATTTATTTATTTATTCATACAACAATATACCTAACATTACAGCGTAATGGCCAAGGCGTTAGGCAATTTATAGATAAAGTACACACCTTATTTAAAAATTATGCAGCTTCAAAGTAAACAGCAACTGCCTTCTGGAACTCGGCCAG
The DNA here is from genome assembly GCA_946894095.1 of Incurvaria masculella. Classification (NCBI taxonomy): domain Eukaryota; kingdom Metazoa; phylum Arthropoda; class Insecta; order Lepidoptera; family Incurvariidae; genus Incurvaria; species Incurvaria masculella. The sequence goes on from OX335641.1 coordinate 1,795,545, forward strand.
AGTGCAAGCATAGATGTCTATTTTGTCAGATATATCATTTAGAGCTGTAAGCGCATGGGTGAGCGGCGCGTGACGCAGCATATTGGTGCGCGAGGAGGGCAGCGCGAAGCGAGGATGAGAGCGCGCGCGACTGTAATTTTCTGCGGCGAACAGATTAACACTCTCTAGCACTGAAATATTTTGCACGTGTCCAATTACTAATTTAAACACATATTTTGTTAACTGCGATTCGGATAAATCGGATAAAAATTATAATTATTTTTATAAAGGAATCTCAAAAACTTCTTTTGCACTCTTTCAATCATGGCAGTATATTAAGCCTCATGAGGGTTCCATATCATTGCATTGCATTCTAGCTTGCTTCTCACAAATGTGTTGTACAGGATTTTTACGGCATCTGTACTACGCAAATGGTACGCTTGTCTCAATACAACACCCAGGGTCCGAAAGGAGCTTTTGCATAGTTTGTCGACGTGATCATGAAAAAAGACAATTTGGTGTCCATGATGACACCTTAATTTTTCTGACTTGTCACTCTCGAAAGCAAGACATAACCAAGTCAATTTTGGTATTGAATAGGCTCTCTGGAGTGACTCAATGTCAATATAGCGCACTTATCAGTGTTGAAAAAGACCTATCGCCAGTTATCGCCCACTACGGGCGATAACTGGGGATAGGGAATTGATAGAGTAACAACTCTCTTTAGAGGTTTTTATGCTAGTGTGTCGAGATCAATCTCGTTTAAAAAAGGCCAAGAACTCGCGAAAACGAGATCTTGCGAGATCGGGATTGCATTCTTGGTATTAATCTAATCTAATTAATAATCTTGCTATATCTCGCGGAGTTAGGGTGGTTAACCTTAAAACTCAGAAGGGAAAAATAAAATTACTAATATTGAGTCAGCGATTTACGTTTGTTTGTTACGATACGGGGTCATATCAAAACTTCTTGTTATGTTTTTCGCTTATCTGATAATTTTTTCGTCGGTTGAATTTCTTGAAAATTTTTTTTTCCTGGTTCAAATCTTCCTATTATTTGAGATAATGACTATGCGTGGCGAAATCGGTAAAAAGGTGAAATTATTAAGGCGAACAATTTATCATCCAAAATAAAAATATAGATAAAACAAGCATACCATAAGCATACTAAGAATGTTAAAAATAAAAGGACTAGAGGCACGGCCGGCATCCCGTCAAAACATTCTTAGTAATTGCCAATTATGATCGCATCAATTCTATTCCATTTTCATCTCAACACACCGCATTTACGATGGAATAAGTGCCATGGCAGGACCACCCCTTTTATGAGCACGGCTACATTGAACTGGATGGAAAACACGGACGGAAAATGCGTATGAAGGTACCAACCCGGGAGGGCTTAACCTACAGTTTTTCAAGGATTCCGAACCATGGAACCGCTCGCATTAATGACGAAATGCATTTATCAAACTCAGAAAGAGAAAGATAGTGGTGGATGTGCATTGTGGGGATTTGAACCCAGACCTCTGTCGTGTAAGGCAAATCCACCCGACACTGAGCCACGATCGCTCTATCGCAAATGTCCACAGCCATTCTGTATTATCAACAATGTAAATCAATTTACACATGAAAATTGCTCCCGAACGAACACAAAATAAATGCGGCGATGTTTAGGTAGCAAGGCGGGGAGAATCTGTCGAGCCGACCGGCCCCATCCCCCCGCGTCCACCGCAGTCTTCCTAGCTATGTTTACACGCGCTACACTCACACAGAGAAGTGGCTTTACGTCGGTGTACGAGTGAAAACTGGTAATTATAGTAATATTTTAATTGAACCTAGTTCCGGAAGATTTGTATTGTTGCAAAATTGATAGCATATTATTGAAAGATAAAACTACAAAATGAATGATTCAAACCGCATTTCGAATTTTTTGTTTAGCTTATATTCGAATCTAAAAATTATAAATGAAAAAAAATGTGCTTCTAAGTTTTGCAACATTTTAAATTTCTCACAGAATATAGAGATTTAGGCCATTTACATATTCCAGAAAATAAAACTGAGTTAGCAGTATTTGCTTTGCAGATATTACGGAAATAGTACAAAAAAAATATATTTACACAGTTCCGTAAATAATAAATTGTTGCAAATTTACAGTTATATTACACTTAAAATTAGTTAACATATTCGATTTTGAAATACCATTTCGAAATATTTGTTTAGGAGATATCATTTCTTAAACATATTTCATATTTTATTTCTATCTTCCGGGCCCCCCAAAATGTTGCAAACTTAATGTACACACGTCCATATGAAATACTACGTTTCTGAGAAAAAAAATTGCATTTCGGATTTAATGTTTTTCTAAGTGCTGATTTAAGTCTAAAGTTCCTGGAGTATTAATCTAGAGGCTATTGCAAGAAAATATGCGGCTCGCGGTGCCGCACGTGTGAAACACACTTTCGTTCAATATTTTATGTGGGTAAGCGATAGTGCTGTTTGGCTCTACCCTCCCTTCATCTTGTCTCTTTTGACCAAGCTTAGGCCTAAACGACAGGTACGGCAAATTCCAATCGGGTAATCACACGACGATACTTTCACAAAAATGCCTTTGGACAATTTAAAGAGCAATTAAGAGTACCCCAGTCAATCGTACTTCCACTATATCTACGTATTTACATATTTTTAGTCGCAGTGACCATACATATTACATACAACATAGTTACATATTCTGTGCCCTTAAGGAGCAATTGACACTTACTTCAGAGCAGGGTCACAAGTATTCCGTGGTCCCAAGAGTAGCGCATAGTAGCGCACGTGATGAACGTTTTAACACGGTGATAAAGTGACAAGCTGCTCACCTGTCGTACTTGAAATGGACAGACCTGTCCAAGGCACAGAAAGAGGTCAAGCGGACGAAATCCACTTCGAACGAGAGGCTACAACCTGCTTTCCCTCGCCCGTCCGTTTCGGTAAAGTGGCGTATATGCTGGGTTTTGAGCCTCGGCATCGGGATAAGATTCCGACGTCGTTACCTAGACCGGTTGTTGCATAACCGATTCTACCTCTGAACAACTTCGACATTTTTTACTGAGAAGAAACCTTGAACTTGGGGGCGGAGCTCTGGCGATTAAACTCAAACTTCTGCTTCTCTTGACTCTTGCTTTATTATTTTAATAAAGAATGAAAACTACACGTGAAGAAAAATGACATCTTGTTTTCAACATGGAGGTGAAGAAACCTCCATGGTTTTCAAGGTGCCGCGAGTGACAGCCCAAAATTAGCTCTACATATGAAAAATAACGTTTTTTACAATATTTATTAATCGCCAGGAGTTTCTGGCGACAGAACACAACCAAATAAACGTTGACATTTTACACCTGGCTTTTAGCACATTTAACGATGAGTGAAACTTTCCATTGACACTACGTAGGTATGCGATTGGGTAACTCAGAGAGATACTCACTTCGAGGAATCTGCCGGCGTCGTTTATATCCTTTCTACTTACGTGTTACATTAATTTGAACTTCTGCGCGAGGTATCTAAGTAAATAATGAACTATTATAAAATCTAACGTCTGGCATCGTCTGCCTGTCTATCCGCTCAAAACTTGAGAAACATTTCTTAAACAAATTGAGTAAACGTTTTTGTGTGTACCCCATAGGGCATTGCATTATTGAAATTATTAGAAAAATGCTATAACACATTTTACAATAACAAGGTCAAGACCTTGATTTCTCATATTTACGTCACAAACTGATTGATTCAACCGCAGATTCGATTAACTCGGTTCAGTGAAGAAAGCCTCAATAGCCCAGTGGCGCGACACTTCGGCGATCGCTCTCCGAAGTTAAGCAACGCTGGGTCCGGTCTGGTCTTGGATGGGTGACCATTCGACCGTTGAGAGAGGCTGGCCGTGGTTCGGATCCCCCGTTAAACTGTAGGTCCCGCCCGGGTTGGTACCATCGCATTGAATGAACGATGGTCGAAGCGGCAATGAAAATTGTCCGTGTTTTCCATCCAGTTCAATGTAGCCGTGCAATATAAGGAAGGTCCTGACATGGCACCTAGTTCCCATGTGGTGTGTTAGGCTAATACCATGACAGAAGTTGTGGTATAAGCCATCCATGTCCAGTCACATAAAAAAAAAAAGAAAGCGCGAAACCATTCTCTACTGCAATGGGCACGAATATGTTCAGTGTAGCGATTTAAACACCTACAATGTAAATTTATTGAATTTTCCGTTTGATTTTAAACGTGATAAACACATTTCGATCTTGGTGTTAGTTTGTCAGTTCTTGTTGCAAAGCTATGGCCCATCCACGCAGAGGTCCATGACCATGCAGATACGAACAGATACAAGGGGCAGGGGCTCCCAACCTTTAAGCTCAATTTAAAATTCCCCTAATCCACCCCTCTTAATCTCACGTGAGATTTTCCAAAATGTGTAATAAATAAAAATAAAAACTTAAATCTGTGTTTGTGTTGGATTCATTCAAACAGCAGCGGGAGCACAAACGAACGATACGGCTATATCGATGCAATGAACATATATTTGTCTCGATTCATCTCGCACGATAAACGAAACAAAACACATTTATCGCATCGATATAGCCGTATCGTTGCGTTTGTACTCCGGCAATGGTCATTCACCACATAAGGAATTACGAGGAAGTTATATTTACCGACACCTCCCCACTCCCCTGCACGACGACGTTTTGTGAGATTCGGTTCGTCCACCCTCCCCTAAACGCCTCACGTAATTAATCGACGCCTCCTTACTACTGCATACCACTAATGAATTAATCAAAATAAGTTTGAACAACCTGTCCGGTATTAGGTACTCAGCCTGACGTGCACAGTTCAATGCGCGCGAAGGTGAGCCAGAGGAGAGAGCACGGGTCGTTGAGCTTGCATTGTGGATCAACGGATCTGTTTGTGGGGCATCATACTCATACTGACAAAGGGAAACGTCACTTTACATCGGACTAGGGATGGGACGTTTGCGAACAAACAGATCTAAACAGGTCTTTTGGCAATTGAATACATCCAGGACCTTGACTGAATTATAGAAATGAGAATACTGTTTTTCCATACTTATCCAATGATCAAAAGAGAAGGTACACACACAGCTATAATATATTCGGTGCCAAAGCAGTGCAGTCACTGAAATATTGTAAACAATGAAACAGGATTAAACTCTGAATAAATCTCATACAAAAACGAGTTCTTATGTAGGCACCCACATACCTACATAACATGAAATATTGTAAACAATGAAACAGGATAAAACTGAATTGCATGATATTACAATATCAATCACATACAAAAACGAGTTGTTATAGTTACCCACATGCAATCAATCACCCTAAGGAACCAAAATATCTGGTCAAGGACATGTTGGATTGGCGAAAGCAGGGGTTTCAAACTAAATTGATTTGTTAAGGCGGCCCAACCCGGCGGGACGAACTCAATCGCGGGCACGGTACAAAACCGTGCTGTTGCGCTCTGGGACCTTCTCTGTTTCAAAGAATAAGACAGTCTCCGTGATGAGGAAGATGCAACATGTCCACAAAAAAGAAAATGTGTATAGTGTATGATTTGGTAAGATTTACGAAAATTTTAATTACAACACGATTTATAGCTAAAAGTAAACCACGACCGCTGTAGTTAAAAATCTAACAAAAACCAAATAGTTTATAAATCTTGACTAAAAAACCTATGTCTGATGACTAATCTTTTTAAGATGTTCTTACTTTATCATTGCGTAATCCACCTCCAAAGTTATTGTATAAAACGCGCAAAAAATTCGAACTTTCGGACCTTATAACTTAGAAACCAAACATTATTTTACAATGCCAATGGTCATCAGACATCTAGTTCGATCAAATAAAGCTATTTTGAGCAAAATTTTGCATCTCTGACAAGAAATATGGGCGTGATCTTCTTTCCCCTTTTGTATGGGGAGATGAGCGGGTTGGGCCACCTTAAACAAAGAAATTTTCCTCGAAATCATGGCATGGCCCAAAGTGGCCACCATTTTAAAAATAAAAAAACTGTCATATGAAAGATACGGGACCTCTTGCGACTAAAACACTAAATGTTAAACTGATACGTTAAAGCTGTCGTGAAGTCACAGGAAATCTAAGAAATGCAAATTTTAAGGAATGCATTCTTTGTCCATTCGCTAAAGCACGATTTGGCACGGTGACTGCCATTAAAATAGCAAAATTGTCTTTCAGGACCTAACGTTTCTTTATCCCTAAAATTTGTCAGAATTAAATCTTTTTTTTTATTACTTGAGAAAGCTTTATTCTATGTCCGAATCTTTTTGTAAACATCTAAATTTGTGAGTAAAATTTTTTTAAAAGGTATCATTAAAAACAATTTAAAATACAGACATGAATTTCAACATATTTTAGAAACGAAAATTTCGAAAAAATAGTAAATCATTAAGAGCATTATAAACAGTTATAGTTAACGCCCATAGTATGGGGAATTGATAGGGAATTGATTTTGTAGTAAAAGCTTAAAAAAACTATAAAAATAGGTTTCCGCTCAAAATTTTTCGTAGTAGGTACACAACTTTATAAATAAAATTAACTAACTTAACTTACTTTATAAATTTGACTGCCTGTAAATGATTTGGAAGACATCGTTCAAATTCTACAAATAAGCTTGCCATACATTTGTTATCCAAAAATAAGAATTGGACCAATTCTAATTAGGTTTTGTGGAGCGTGTTAATTAAATGTGTTAAATATGTGTCCATTGTGCTTTGACGCATTGAGGCGTTTAAGATTTGAATATTTTAAGAAATGCTTTCTTTGGCCAAGGCAAAATTTTACACGGTGAATGCCATTAAACTAGCAAAATCGTCCCCTAGGCCCTAAAGTTTCCTTACCCCTGAACATTGTCAGATTTTAATAATTTTTTTTATCACTTGAGAAAGCTTCATTCTATGTGTACGGACATAGAATGAAGCTTTGATTTTTTGTAAATATCTGTAATTTTCAGTAAAATGCACATAAAAACGCAAGACCGAATATATGTGTATAAATGAAAAACCTTGGAGAATTCAAATTATCTTTATAGTTTTCAGGCAAAGAATTCAAAAAAGATTGTTGGTTATCCAGGGACCAGGTTAAAGAAGTACATGTGTTAATTGCTTCTTATTTAGAAGATCATGGATGTTGTGGTCATGAGAGAATTACTATTTTCATTTATTTTCTCTAACTATCTGCATTCCATTTTCTTGTAATAAGTGTTGTTTTATACCGTGGAATATTTTTTCACTTCGAACAGCTTCAATTTATTCGTCCTCCATCTTAATTGCGACAATGCCACTCGAAAAAAGTGCTTCGGCTACCTTTAGTGCACTCGCACAGCTGCGCGTACACGCTCATGCACACATCAGTGTTGACACGTGAGAACAAATGCGGCATTCAGTACTACTCCATAGGTTTTTAACGCTGCCACTCGCAGGCGGTTCGTGACCACCAATGCGAGTGTGAGCAAATGTGGAGGGCATTAGAAAGGGCATAAACTGCAGTTGTTTTCATAAAATTAGAACAGCCCGATCCCTTTAATTTATTTTCGTTCTGTAGTTTGAGGGCACATATTTATTTTCTAGTTACCATCCGCTCCAAATATAAAATTATATGATTTCTAGACTGTTAGTCTAGATGAAAATAAGAAAAAAAGTTGTTAGTTTTAACATTTTTAAATAAATTGCTTAGGTTTTCAGTTTTCAAATTGACGAATTCCGAAAAAAACATCTTTAAAACAGCTATAAGTCCTAGGTAAATTTTTTGGGTTTGCCCAGGTAGCAGACGGCCCCAACTATCTCAAATTTAGTTAATGTTCAACCGTCCGCTAACACCTGTATTTTCTTTTATTTATACTAAAGTGTATTTTCTTACCTAGGCAGAGACTCTCACAGACAAATTGTGGTCAATTTCCAAACCTTTGTTAAATTAATTAACTTATGTTAGTAGGTACCTACCTTAGTTTTTGTCTTGCCAAAACCCTACCTTGGTATCTGTTCCGCGGTGGGTCGTGTTCCCCTGCCAAAACCTCCTGGAGAAGCCGTTCACGAATCCAGTTACGCTCTGCTGGTACTCGAACCCCGGGTTCCAGCACAATGATCCGTAACCGAAGACCCACAGGGGCTCACTTCTGTCGCGCACTCCGGAGAAGTTCTGCATGGTTCCCGACACTTTCGCAGCACCCTCCGCTTCTCTGCTCGGCGACGGTTCCTCTGACACTTTCACGCAGTCTCTTACTTCCATTTTTGGAGAAAAAACACGAGTCGGATCGGTTTGCTTTGCGGTGGTTTGGGAAAACATTGAAAAATATTTACAGCCTAGGCCGTGTAAATAATGTCATGATTTTGGTTTTATTATTTTAGTAAAAAAAATATATTTTTTTTTAAATGATTAAAAAAACGGTTATTATACGTAAAAATAGTCACAGATGTAGTCCGCTCGAATGTGGCTCGCAGGAGAAGCAATGTTCAGCGACGTCGCCCCCACCGCGAGCCGGACTACAACTGTCAATCTGACGGCCTGTCAGCGGGAGTCGCTTAGGCGGTATTGCAAGCACTTTAATAAAGTGCGTTCAATATGTCATTAAGATTTGAACTAAACATAGCGATTACATGAAAACCCAATTTAGATATATTTAATGTCAGTATCTTATTATCTCTAAAGGGTTGGGTTGGGAATAATGCAACCTAATCCTTGTGAATGTTTGTTGTGTATCGCGCTGTTGACGAGACAAACAGATAAGTAGGTCAAATGGCTTGTTCGTCAACCTAGGCTTACTCACCATTTCCAGTAAAAAAATACATGATATTATGCATTCACTTCGTTTTAATTTAAAATCTTCGCAATCATCAGATCGAGACTCGTAGAAAAAGTTTGAACACTTTAAAAAATACATACATTTATCAACCATTAGCACAATGACCCGATTTTTTTTTAACTCAAACTGTACAAACACAAAAAAATCCATCGTTGTATCATAAATAAATAGAGAAACAGCGAATCTCATTTTTTGTAACTGCGTACTCCCTCTTGTATCCCGCGCTGCCGTCTTCCACTCTATGTGGATCGGGTGACGCGAGCCGTGCCCTTGGAGCTGCAATGGGGTGCAGGGAACACAGGATCTGGAATCAGGAGCCGATCCTGTAATACAACATATAACTGTTAAAAAGCAGTAATATTTCGGCACAAGCCGTTTTGCCGGCACACACCAGCTTATTCAGAGTGGGATAACTAAATTTAATATGCGGATGATGGCCGTACTTTAGTCAATAAATATGATAAATCGCATTTTGTATGGTCAGACTGGTGATAGTCCGCGAATTACATTTTGACAGGCCACTATAACGACTGTTAGCCTCATCTCCCATTTTGAACGGACCTCGATTACCAGAACGGCTCACTATGGCTACATTTACAAACTAGCCATTAACATGTTGGCGGCAATTTCGAATTGTGGCTGATGCAATCCAAAGTTAACCTTGCACGCTAAACATTTTAGGCGGGGGCTTTGTCCATTGAATAACCCGTTATAAATAATTACATGGTACGTTTCTTCCAGGAAATTAAAAATATTCATGACTGTCATCTATTTGTCAAATTATTTGAATTTGTTACAGTCTTCTTACAAAATATCCCAGTCGCAGTGGTTTATTAGAGAACTGGTAGATATCCTTATGATTGATCCTGTCGATCCGTGTCGCCTTCTATGAGTATAGCAGCACTAGCAGGCCAACTCCATGACCAGCTACAGAAGCACCCCAAATTTTAACGTTTCCACCGCCATGCTTCGATTTCACTTTTGTCAATTTGAGGTCGAATGCTTTATTCGCATGGCGTCGCACGTATTGTCGTCCATCAGAATACACGCTGTTTATTTAAGTTTCATCAGAAAAAAACATCATTTTTTATCTTCTTGCAAATGTGATACGGGGCAGTGTCAAACCCTTCTGTGCTATCCTTCGGAATAATTTCTCTTCTACTCATTGACTTCAAATGGTAAGTGCCCAGATTGCTGGGGGGTTGTTTTCGCCATAAACATCTCTTTTTATTTTATTGGACCTCTTAATCGGTTTTTCATAACTTTCATAAAAAACATGATTTTTTAAGTTTAAAAAAAAGAAAGTGTAGCTGTTTGAGCGGCTCGTAGCCTAGTGGCGCGGGAATTGGCCTAGCGTACCAAAGGCCTGGGTTCAATACCGACATGCACCACTGTCTTTCTCTTTCCGAGTTCGATAAGTGCATTTCGTCGCGAATGCGAACTGCTCCATGGTTCGGAATCCATGTAACACTGTAGGTCCCCTTCCCCTACTAGGTGGTAGGGTACCATCGCATTGGATGAAAAGATGGTCGAAGCGGCAGTAAAAAATTGTCTGTGTTTTCCATCCAGTTCAATGTAGCCGTGCTCATAAAGGGAAGGTCCTGGCATGGCACCAAATTCCTTCGGGAATGTGGTGTATTGGGCTAATATTATAACGGTAGTTTTATGGTATTAGCCATCCATGTCAGCTAGCATAAAAAAAAAAATATACCAATGATTGTAGCCAACGAGAGAATAAAATCTCGGTGATAACCTATTGTTAAAAACTGTCGGTACACGATAAGCCTTATATTTATCTCAATATTTTAAAGGTATCCAAAAGATTATCTAGGGATTAATTTTATGACACATAAATTACATTTTAAAAAATCGATTACAATTGTTTGAAATTCAGAGAAAAAACGTAATGTGAAAGTCATTGGAAGTGAGAAATCGGACTAAATAAAATTTATACCAATAAAAAACAACAATCTTTATAATATTTATTTTCATTAGAATATATGTAGGTGATCACAATACATTTTATTTTAGTTACCTCACGGCAGAGCTTTATTGTAAAATTTATTTCTAACACAGTGCCTAATATATACAATTATTATAATTCATGGTCTTGGATCCATAGATGATACATGCATTTTATGGTCGTTTATTATAATTCTTATGCCGAACTAATTCAGTTTTGTGGACCCATTTCGATAGGCCATTCTGAAATTAGTGGAAAGAGAAAATTAATTACCTACTGTACTGGCTTCATTGCTTAAACAATTTCAGAATGGCCCTTGATAGACAAATAAATCACTTGGAATTTTCTAATATATTTTATAGATACTTTGTAATATGTAGGATTTTTCAGTCATTTTAAAAGGGACATCAACTTTTTATGTTTACCTATAAAATATTAATCAGATCAAAAGGCATTAAAACTTTAACAACATTAATATTATTTAACAAATCTAACAAATAAAATGTGATTTATATATTGTGATGTAAAATACCTTGATTACATTATCTTTAATCATATGTTACAACTGAACACAAACACACATCAATGACTATTTTACATATATTTATTGATAACACATAGGTAGGTAAATATTATATATTAAATTAAGTTTCAGCGACATCTACATTTGAAGCATTGTAATCAGATTTTGAAAATAATCTGAAAAAGTATTGGTCGTGACTTTCGTCGGAAGCAGCACTTGAACCTGCGACCTTTGGGATTACATGTCCACTGCTCTAAACCAACTGAGCTATCCCGACAATCACGTCAGCCAACGAATTTCTCGATTATATTCGAATCGACACAATCCTTCCCCTATCTTCTGCTAGATGGCGCTGATTATGTTTTTGCGTATTGATCCTACGCTAAGGCATTTTGACTGCAATGATTGAGATGGACGTGTCCGATACCAAAAACGTTTTTGGTGACGACAGCAATACAATTGATATCTTATTTGTAATAATAATAATAAATATTCAGCGGGGAAACGCGGCATCCGTCATGGGGACAATGACAACGGGACCCATGATGGATAATTATTTTTACGTTTAGGTCAGTCAGTCAGTTATTTTATTTTTTATGTATATCTTATCTTAATTGTGTCGAATAATGTAATAAACAAATTGTCATGTAAAAAAAAAAAAAGTTAGTAAATACATTTGATAAAATACATATTGATGGTGATTAATAAATGAAAAAAAAATATGTTTTTAATCAGTTTGTGCTACTACATTTTTAACATGACTAAGAAAAACGAAAAACAAAATTTATAAAATGTTTTTTTCACGTTTTAAATGAATAAAAACGTAATATTTTGGGTTCTCTTGATATGTATATTTGTAGAAAAACTATATTATAAGGGTATACAGGATCTACTTATCTTTGAAAGAAATGACAAGTATACAACACATACAAATGTTTAAAGTTATCTTGAGTTAATATAGGTGCAAATTAAATTATTTATTTGAGTTTAGTGCAAAAGATTGATGTTATTTACTTGGTCATATCATAACAATTTGATATTATTATAGATCATAAATACATACTATTGAAAATAAATACATATTACTGCTTAATCTCTATATTTATATTTAACTTTATGTAGGTTTTTTTTTCACGAGCAGGTACTTGACATGTATTCTGTATTATGACTAGTGATATGTGATGAACTGCAAAATAAGGTGTGTGTGTGATTTCCTGATTATAAACTACGTTTTATTTTTCCTAATATTATGAGTACATATTTTTCCTAATTGTTTCACAGAATAATATCTTTCATAAATCAGCTTGTTTAAATTATTTTAAAGTAGACATTTTTAATAATGTAATCAAATAAAGCGAAGAATTTATTAAAAAATACTTACCTTGTTTGGTGAGTTATTATATCTATTTAAGATTAAAAGCAGATATGTACATTTACGATAATTTTCATTTTTAATATTCAATCAGAAAATTGTCTAACTATTTTGGAAAGCAAAAATGCTTTTTGGTAGGTCCCTTGTATTAAATTACTTATATTTAAATGCAAGTGTAATACTTGCCCACACACATTTTGTATCATACTTTTATACACTTTAATAAAACAACCAACATTCACACACATATTTAGCTAGAGTACATTTTTAATGTAAGTATTATGCAATTTTATTCGAGAAAATTAAATCTTAATTTTACATACATATCATGTGAGTGTAACATCACTTGTGCTGCAAGCATACAAAACAAAATATACACAAACTAATGGAATTTTACACACGATAAATTAAAATATATTATTTGGTCAACTAACCCCTTTAATCACTAAACAATCTTCGCAGTTGATTAGGTGTATGAGGTAACAAATCATTATAATATCAATTGGAGCAGATCTGAAGTTATAGTTTTTCCATACATTTTCCAGAGTTCAATGGGTGATGACTTTTTTCTTAAGGTGGCCCAACCCGGCGGGACTAACTTATTCGCGGGCACGGTACAAAACCGTGCCGTTGTGCTCTGGGACCTTCTCTGTTTCAAAAAAAAAGGCAGGCTCCGTGATTAGGAAGACGCAACATGTCCACAAAAAAGACAATGTGCATAGTGTATGATTTGATAAGATTTACGAAAATTTTAATTACAAAACGACTTATAGCTAAAAGTAAACCACGACCGCTGTTGTCAAAAATCTAACAAAAACCAAATAGATTATAAATCTTGATTAAATAAGCTATGTCTGATGACTAATCTTATTAAGATGTTCTTACTTTATTATTGCGTAATCAACCTCCAAAGTTATTGTATAAAACGCGCGAAAAATTCGAACTTTCGGACCTTATAACTTAGAAACCAAGCACAATTTTACAATGCCAACGGTCATCAGACATCTAGTTCGATCAAATACAGCTATTTTGAGCAACATTTGGAATCTCTGACAAGAAATACGGGCGTGATCTTCTTTCCCCGTTTGTATGGGGAGTTGAGCGGGATGGCCCACCTTAAGATAGACCTACGTAAGTACGGTAAGCACATGACGACAATGCAGAGTGTCTATGATTTATTGAATATGCAAGCAATGATAGGCAAACGTTAATATATTGGGTGTTAATACAGTATAGAATAAAAAAACAATAAGAATAAATGAATAAATAATACATTTTCGGAGACATGCTAGACTCAAAAAGGCTACATTTTCGGTTTATGGTTGAAATCATGAAAATGTCTTGGTACCTGATAATTTTTTGGATTAATAAAATTAAGAAAAATAAAATATGGACATATTTATTTAGATCTTCACTGTTGTTCGCCATAATAAGCCACTTCTTTCCGACGTTTCCGACGTCAAGATCGCCGCGCTACCTCAAGGTCCAGAAAGAAATAAGGTTTTTCAACTGTATATCGGCAGATATTAACTATTATTAAATTTCTTTCCTCATTTTCACATTTGTGCCGGATTTTTTGCAGTGAATCAAAGAGTGTTCATGCTACGTAAAAAAAAAAGTTATTTTACTGGCCATCATACACACTAACTTTTTGCCGTTTGCTAACGAAAATGCAGTTAGTATTTTAACAATATTTTTCGGAATACTGATAATGAAATGAGACCCACCGTTTGGATATCACAAGTAACAGTTTTCCAACGGCATCATTTGTTAAACATCGATGAAACGTTAGTGAACTCATTCTCTCTTCATGAGACGCTGCTTCGTTCGTATCGGCGGAAGTGCGGAAAGCAGAATTTGAAAATTCTGCTGAACTGGAAGTAGGCAACACTGCTTCTTTATACCACTATCACTAAAATCTATTAGCCCCGTCTCTCGATTAGTCCGCGGGTCACTTAGGGCCAGCCCTAAGTCGAAAGCTTGGATCATACGTTCGATTCGGGCCCCTCTGTGTTGTGCTTGAAGGAGGCCCTCAGCCGGGCCAGGTACAGCGCGCAGATGTGACCGTAGCATTTGTTGTACCACTCCGGTGTTCTGCCCCTGGAATAGAAGAATTAAGGTATGTATTAAGTGTGGATTTAATGTGTCGCTGTTTGGCTAATATTGTAGGGTATTAGTAAGTACAACGTGATTCAAATAAGAATAGGACGGGGCTCGTGACTGACTTCATTCGAATTCGCGAGGGAAAGTACGCGGCAACACCGCGGTGAAGTACTGAAGTTTGTGAAGTGAAGTGAGGGTTTTAGCAGTTTGACATTCAAAATGGCGGTGATTCTATCCTATTCTTATTTTAATCGCATTGTTCTAATAGTAGTTGCCTGCATCTCCATCGCCAATTTCTGTATCGCCAAGCTTCATCGAGAGTATATTATGCATCGCCAACATCATCGCCAATATCTCCATCGCCACTGGCGAGGAATCTGTGGCCCAGATGCAGGTCCATCGCAAGAGACGGAGATGCGGCTGGGCCGCAGATGTGTGGCCAAGGAGGTGCTCCATATATCCATCTCCAATATCTGCATCGCCAACACCGGCCGGGAATGCGTCGCTGACGATGAAGATATTGGAGATGCATTTGTTGGCTTCTTCATAAATAAAGTTGATTGTTATCAAGTAGGACATCTCGTCATCATCGATTACTATTCGAGCTGTCAAAAGTAATATAAATGGTTGCAAGGACTATAGTGGTACTCACATGGTGTCGACGCGCGCGAGGTGCAGCAGTCGGCTGCGGCCCTTGCCGGCGGGCTGCGCGAGGTAGCGTGACGCGAGCACGACGCCGCGCGCGCCGCCCGCCGGCGCCGCCGCCGCCTCGCCGTGCGCCACCGACGTCTCGGCGATCGCGCACCAACCCCCTCCGCCGCCGCCCCCTCCGCCGCCCTGCTGCCACGACCTGAACAGTAACAAATAAAGCGTTGATCTAGGTTGACATTAGGCTTCTGAGAAAGAACCGATTCTCAGACTCATTTCCCTGAAAGCTTCCATCTTCCGCAATAATTTCTGATTGTTTTATTTGATGGGAAAATTCCAAAGAGCGGATGTCATACAAGGTAGACCATGTCACTTAAATATATACGGCCCGGGAAAATCGCTCGATGATAAAGACTTATCATTTGTAATCACTATACGAAAAAGAGGTTAACAGAAAAATTCATGCTTAATTTTATGGGAATAAGAAAATAATTATCCATAGAAATATCTATCAGGACTCACCTAAGCACACAGTAGTCACGGGAGGGAAGGTTGGTTGTGGCAGAAGTGATGAACTGGAAAACTTCTGCGTTGGGTCCCAGCGTCTCTACCACTCGCCATTTCACAATGGAGTCGTCCCATAAGTGACGTTCGCGCAATATCCTGAAGAAATAGATTAAATTACTATTGCTTAGGAATTTTCGTATCCATAATAATGTATATCATATTATTAACTAACTGTATGTGGGTTCGGGACCAAAAATGATAAAAGTGGTCCCACTGCATTTCTTCCCTTGCATGTCATAACAGGCGATTAAGAGATTTGTCGTTTGTGTTTTGGATTATTTGTAAAACCCTAGGTTCTTTCTTTACTTACTAGGTAGCAGGGTTAATTTCGCCTGGGTTGATGGAGGTGACAATGAAAATTGTCCGTGTTTTCCATCCTACCGTGTTTTCCATTCAACCATAATTCATTCAAGTAAGCGGACTCACCTCTGCATGACCTCTTGTGGCGGCGCCTCCACGTCTGTCGACACCCGCCACAGCCGCAGCGGATGCCCATCGCCGACCTTCTTGCAGCATAGCTCCACGTGCGGCGCGGCTCCAGACACCGACACCCAGCCGCGAGACCTTTGTTATAAAACAATCCCACAATTTCAAACGTTAAGGAATAAACAGAGTCCTTCTTGCAAACGGTATTGGCAGCTGTGTAAGAACGCAAAGGTCCTTGATAAAATATTGCTCCAAGACCCAATTATGAAGCATCAGTTAAATAGTTAACATGTTTTTGAAGTCAGGGAAATTATATTTTTCTTGTTTAATATAAAGTTTAAATTAGTAGTAAGGGGTAAAAGGACTACTGAATACTCACCAGGCTATCTTATTAGGATAACAATAAACATCTTGGAACATATCATGGTCTACACACCAATACAGGGACGTGATTTCTAGAGTATGAAGTATGTTACTCTAGCTAGACTGACCTATTGAGTATTTATCATGTGCGGGTTCTCACCAATTTGCATGTTTATATCAAATTGACAACAACAGCAATCAAAATTCTACTGACATGAAGGGATTTCCAATAACGTCTACCATCAATATGAAAAAGTTTCTTCTGATGCTACGTAAAGTTTCTAGTCTCACCTCTTAGCTTTCCCACTGTCTCTGAAGGAAAAGTAAGAAAGAAAATTTATGATATTTGAAAGTTCTAAATGTGAATGACTGAATATTTCTTGACATTAGTTCCATTATGTTTACTTACTTTTCTCTGGCCTCCTTGAGTAAAGCTTTTATGCACGTCTGTTGGAATCCTTTCCAGTCCTGCTGAAAATCTGCACCCAGCTCTTCTAATGCAACCTAGAAATAAAAAAGTTATCCGTATTTAATATACATGGTTATCACTTGTTTATGTTAAAATTGTCAACACTAAAGCGATTCACTGACTTTATTTCATTCAGTTACGTCGATGTTATCTTGACGTTAATTGTTCTACTTTAGGATCAAATTATTACTTAATTTAAGGGTTGTAAGTCATCTCAATGGGACCAGAACTCTTTCCATATGCAACCATTATGAAATTGTTTTAACCACTTCAAGTGTCTTTTCTTACATTTTTTTTTCAATTTAGAGATTAGTGTCCAATATTCTTCATCACTTTCGCAGGCAAAAAATCCTTCCAAAGAGGCACTTTTATCGTCTAGTCCATAGTATAAAAATATGTCAACATCACCCACCGGTACACAAATCCTTCCAAAGAGACACTTTTATCGATCTAGTAGTATAATAATATGTCAACATCACCCACCGGTACACTCTCCTCAAAGTAGTTGAACTTGCAGCGAGCGAGCATGTCGGCAGGTGCCAGGAAGAGCTGCTTGTGCTTCTGTATAAGCAGCAGTAGACAAGCGTGCGCCGCTCGGCTCTCGCTTATCTGTCTTTGGTCCGCTACACTCTCATTCAGAGTCCTGTAAGAGGATTAGAATACTATAGGTATGACGTCGTTTCCCCGGAATAGTTGATAGAAAATCATATGGTAAGCTCACAGAATAGGTACATCAATTTACTTATCCTAAACATATAAATAATAATAAATATATAATACACACGGATTTTCGATTACGAGAGTAAAGTAGGTATGTACTTGACCTTGAAAGTATTTGTTTTTTACATTATTTTTATATTTATTATTATGGAATTGTAAATAGTTTGCCAGTTACTGTCACTTACTTAAATAGGCTAGGCTTAAAATCAGCGACTAACATCTGTTAGTCACATGCTGCGTCTAGACCTTTTGTTGCACCTTGTTAATTTAATTTAGGCTATGTACGAGTATGTACATGTAATTTTATTTATATTAATTAAGGTTTTTTCTTCTTTTGTATAAATGTTATAGTTTTAATCAGCTTATTGTGCATAGTTTGTAAATTTTGTCACATGATTTTTCTAGATGCAATAATAAACGTTTCTTATTCTTATTCTTATTCTTTATAATTTTTGTTAGGCAGCAACTTTATGAACTTTTACAAGGGTAAGCTAAGATGCTTTTGTTTTATTACACTTGGTTTAGAAAACATTCATTAAAACTGAAAAGAACATAATTCCACAGGAACCCAACAAGCCGGAACTGTCCTTAAATCTGCGTAGGCCAAACCCAAATCGTATGTGGCTCATGAGTTGATTAGGTTTTTATGGAGAACGTCGCTTAAGGTGGCCCATCCCGCTCATCTCCCCATACAAAAGGGGAAAGAAGATCATGCCCATATTTCTTGTCAGAGATCCAAAATTTTGCTCAAAATACCTTTATTTGATCGAACTAGATGTCTGATGACCATTGGCATTGTAAAATTGTGTTTGGTTTCTAAGTTATAAGGTCCGAAAGTTCGCATTTTTCGCGCGTTTTATACCATAACTTTGGAGGTGGATTATGCAATGATAAAGTAAGAACATCTTAAAAAGATTAGCCATCAGACATAGCTTATTTAATCTAGATTTATAATCTATTTGGTTTTTGTTCGATTTTTTACTACAGCGGTCGTGGTTTTCTTTTAGCTATAAGTCGTTTTTAAATTAAAATTTTCGTAAATATTACCAAATCATACACTATGCACATTGTCTTTTTTGTGGACATATTGCATCTTCCTCATCACGGAGCCTGTCTTATTCTTTGAAACATAGAAGGTCCCAGAGCGCAACAGCACGTTTTTGTACCGTGCCCGCGAATGAGTTAGGCCCGCCGGGTTGGGCCGCCTTAAAAACGCACCTTAACTTTCTACAGCTAGAGATTCCGTCGAGTAGGTCTCGAAGATCCTACTCTTCAATTTAATGTGGTGGTTACCTGTTGGAATTCCCCTCCTTAGTGCTGCCTTGCTGAGGCGGTGCGTGGTGTAACCTCAAGAGCGTGGGAGCTAGACATACTGCCAGATTGGATGCTGTCATCTGATTAACTGACGAATGTTCCGCCACCTGGAATATTTACGAGAAAACTGTCTTAGAATGACATGGATAATGTAGCCATACTGTACAATCAATGTCCAGTATATTTAGGGGGCATTGCAATAAATAAATCAGTTTAAGGGTTTGTATTTTCTTACTTGGCCAAGGAATATAAGCAACGATTGGAGCGACTCCAGATGTTCCTCAGGTAGTAGCAGAAGTGCGCATTGCACTGCGTCTCCCCGCAGCGGTTCTGGGACGTCTGTAATCAACGTTACCATCATCAGGGTAATTACAATAAAAAAAACATGTGTTTATGAAAAATAAAAAATCAGCCAATCTGTTCTCAGTATACTATTCAACTAGCATTTACATTCAGGATCATCTATTTGTTTTGATCATAATGAAACATGTTGCTTGATTATGCAACTCTTCTAAAATATCATTAGATAATTGTTAATATTGCCTTAACACCTTCACGTCAAATTAGAAGCCCTAAATTGTTAAAAAAAAAGATTTGTTGACAATTTTATATTTTTTTTCCAAATAATAAAAAAAAATATGATCCTTTACCATTTCTAATTTCCTATTTTTTTTAATTCAATTTCTAGGTATACTCGGATCAGTCAGGTTATTTAAGTATCTAAACACAGTTTAAATTAAGCATGGTAAACCACAAGTGCAATTTCGTCAAACATTTTATTCAATTAGAAGAGACTCACGCTGGAATATGGCGATGAAGGTCTCGCTGAGCTTGTTGGTCAGTAGGGCGTCGGGCAGCTCTCGGAAGTACTGCTTCACGAGGTCCGCCACGTCGTGCGCCTGCGCACCGTCCAAGTTGAGCCCGTCGGCGGCGCCCTCCGGCGGCGGCGACACGGCGTCCCGGCTGGACGACTCGGCCAGGGTGCGCAGCTTGGCGATTCGGGACCTCACGCCAGCCTTCCTGAATATGCCCATCTGCAATTTGGAGATACAGATGAAGATGGAAAGATTTTGGATGAGAATAAAACATAGTTCTATACCAATCTGTTTTCGATTGGTGCTGATGCGATGCATCTAATTAAATAATATTATTTATTACTGTATTTTTATTAGATGCTACTATTGGTGGATATTACTTTCTCCACTGATGTTACTCTTGATGTTCTTTGATGTGATAATTCAGTCGGTTTTGAATTGATTTATTGGTAGCGATAACGTTAATTCCATACTCTGGAAATTTATTCCATGTACTTATCTACTACTCGGTTGGATGCAAAAGATTCAGTTTCATGCCGTGTTTTTTGTGGAGTTCAATAAATATCGGTAATGTTCAATAAGTATTGCTAAGCTTATATAGATATCATAGATATATAGATATCATATATAATATAGAAACCAAAAGAGCTTATGGGTTTGAAATCATAACGGAACCAAAACAAACTACCTCAGAAAATGACAACAAATCTTTAGCTAATTTGAAGTGATTTAAATTTGTTGTTAACTAAACTATTAAGTAATAATTCAAATTGTTTATGGAATGTAATACGGTTTAACTCAATATGGATATATGGCCCGAAATAAAACCCTATTATTATTATTATTTAAACTGTAATTGCCAACCGAAACTGATCGGCAAATGGTCGGTGTAATATTTAAAGAAATTAGGAATGACTTTTAACACAACTTACCTGATCTAAAGCGTTATTCTTTAGCCATACAAGTGCACTCTGTATCGGTTTGGGCAACGAATGCCCAGATCTTTGAAGAGATACCGTAAGCGGCACACCGAAAACTGATTTATCTGAAATTATAAAAATATAATTTGAATTTAATACCACAAGATTGAGGATAATAACCAGAGGAAAAGACAATTTAGCAAGCTGCCGTCTAAATACGGGCTTTAAAAAATATTTTGTTCACCAAGTTTACTTAAATTAAACATAGTGTAATTCCAACGGTATCACGCTCTCTCTACCCTTAGGTGGTGGCCCTTCCCGGCGGGATTAACTCATTCGCGGGCACGGTTTGTGCTCTAGGACCGCCTCTGTTAAAAAAAACACAGGCTCCGGGATGAGGAGGATGCAACATGTCCACAAAGCAGACAATGTACATAGTGTTTGATTTGGTAAGATTTACTAAAATTTTAATTACTAAACCACTAGCTAAAAGTAAATGAATAAACGAAAACTAATAATTCTTATGAAACAAGCTATGTCTGATGATTAATCTTTTTAAGACATTTTTACATTATTTTTGAGTAATCCACCTCCTAAGTTATTGTATAAAACGCGCGAAAAATTCGAACTTTCAGACCTTGTAACTTAGAAACCAAACACTATTATACAATGCTAATGGTCATGAGACATCTAGTTCGATCAAATAAGGCTGTTTTGAGTATAATTTTGGATCTCTGACCATAAATATGCGTATGATCTTCTTTTCACGTTTGTATGGGAAGTTGAGCGGGAAGACCCACCTTAATACCTATTGAAATGGTATTTTTAGTAGAAAGTTCGGCACACTTGGGCAATAAAACAATAATTCGTGCATATGATGTCAAACGTAGGCAGTATTTTCGTGTTTTATGTAACTGGACATGGACAGTCAAAACCACACCTACATACTCTCATGATACTAGCCCAACTTCCAAGAATTAGGTATCACACCAGAAACTTCCCTTTACGGGCACGGTTACATTGAACTGGATGGAAGACACGGACAATTTTGAACATCCCGGGCGGTCTTGACCCTAACAATAGTAAGGAAGTTTTACATGAATCTTAATCACCTACAGTTTACATGGATTTCGAAGCATGAAACAACTCGTGTTCGTAAGGAAATGCACCTATCCAACTCAGAAAGAGATAGAAAAGGTTGCAGGCGATTAGACTCACGACTGAGAAGAAGAAGCAAGGCCCCACGCCCTAAACTACTAGCCATGTATCTGTAATTGAAATCCTGGCCCTCACTCCAAGAAAGAAATTCGATAGATGTCCCAAAAGCACCAACTTCACCTTTGTAATCCGGCGTTTTGATCTTTCGTATGATCTTGGGCAGCTCCCAGTTCCAGCCGGACTTGTGCGAGGGGCAGTACCGCTCCATGCAGGCGGTGAGTCGAAGCAGAGCCAGCTTCCTCAGCACTTGCAGCTGACCGCAGGACAGCGACGACATCGGCCGGGACACTGTCGGCAGAAGGTATGGTCAGTCAGCATTTTTTCAATGGTTTTACGCTCAGAAAAAATATAACAATGATATTTTAGTTAAATGTTATCTAGTTACAAAAGCATAGTTATAATATAATAGACTCAACTTTAAAATTAAGTGTTATCAGAGCTATCAGAGCATAAGGATTTACCTAGGGTTCAGTTTAATTGTGACATTAATAAAGGGGGGGGGGGGGAACCGAAGGAATAAGGATGTTATTTGTGTTGTTTTTTCTCTCTCATCTATTTCTTATTACTATATGTTGCATTAACAAACAAAAAACAATTCTTACTATACGATTCAGGATCCTTCTGAGCTGGATTAGTCTGCAGAGTAGATCCAGCCTTGGGACCTCCATTTAGAGACCCTGTTCGGAATGAGCACCATCGCTGGACGTTATTCCTGTAAATTACCAAAAATAAAAACAATTATGCCCAATGTACGCTGGTAAAGTTACTGGGATAAGAACTCATGCTTGCTACTCGTAGTGTCGACGTCTGCTGACAATTGCTAACGAGTCATCAATATGTGCTTACTTCTTGGTGTCGACGTCTGCTGTCAAGTGCAAACGAGTCATCAATATGTGATTACTTCTTGGTGTCGACGTCTGCTGATAAGTGCTAACGCGTCACAAATATGTGCTTACTTCTTGGTGTCGACGTCTGCTGTCAAGTGCAAACGAGTCATCAATATATGATTACTTCTTGGTGTCGACGTTTGCTGATAAGTGCTTACAAGTCATCTATAAGTGCTTACTTTTTGGTGTCGACGTCTGCTGATAAGTGCTAACGCGTCATCAATATGTGCTTACTTCTTGGTGTCGACGTCGATGCTGTCGTCGTCGTCGTCGGCGTCGTGGGAGCGCGAGCCGCTCGACCCGCTGCCGTCCAGCTCCGAGCTGCGGGACTCCGACTTGTCTCGCTTCAGGTCGCGCAGTCTGCAATTGCCGGTAAAATTATTAACCCATCGATTATGATCTTGATTTAAAGAGGGCGCAGCATTAACAGGCGTATTTAATATAAAATATAAAACATTTGGTTTCTTTACGGAAGTTTTGTGCGCCCTCGTAGAAAAGTGAATTTGAAATGGCAAGGTGACATATGACCCGAGAACGACCGTATCTCTCAGTCTAAAAATATACAATCACCTAAATAAGGATATATTAAATTGTAAAAAGTTACAAAAATTTGCTTTGAAAGAAAAGGAAAACTTTCTTTAGGTATTTAGTGATTACACTCTGGAAGATTACTACCTAGTTATTATTATATTCAGAGGTCCTCGAGGTCGCGCCGCGATCCTGATGATGTCCGCAACGTGGTGGACGAAACGTCGGAAAGAAGTGAGCCTTTTTTAACACTGTATATCCGTAAACATTAAGTATTATGTCCAACAACAGTGAAAATCTAAATAAACATATTTACTCTATTTAATATTGACCTAAATTTACCAAACGAAGTGCATGTATGAATAAAAGTAGAGCTCAGTGCAAAACAAGAGATAAAAACACAAATTACAACATTAGATCTCTAAAGGGCAAGGCACACAGACACCTCAAGGTTTTCAGACGTTTTGACGTCTGCCATAAGGCAATTGTAGCACGTTTCAACACGAATTATTACTCAAGAACCTCTCTACGGGTTTTAATGGGCTTCTTTGACAAGCGATCACTCACTCGCAATTCGGTAATTATTTCTATTGTTGAAAACAAATTGCTGCTACAGCAAGGCCGAACCGGTTAATATGTCGTCTTTTGGAAATGTTATATTTTGATCGTCTTCTTCGCAAAACTCTAGCGAGGATATGTTTTATTTTTAGCATTTTTCTACAACATTGACGTCACAAAAATTCCCTCTTCTTAAATTAGTTAGTGTGTTGTTCTGATAAGCTGAAACCGATGTTCAAATTTAGAGTTTATAAATATTTTTACGTAGACTAAAATAACACGCAAGTTGACCTTTAGATAAGATCCTTTGGAAGAGACAGTTCGTTCATTACGCAACTTTTGTTCAGATTGTTTTTCGGAAAACTCAGACACTTTATACAAACGTCATTCAGGCCATACGTACAGCCTTTTACATAATAATGTTAAAATCAGTGGTTCAAATTTAAAGGTAAACATTAAAAACCGGCCAAGTGCGAGTCGGACTCGAACACGAAGGGTTCCGTACCATCGAACAAAAAAATCACGTTTTTTGTATGGGGGCCCCCTTTAATTTAAATTATTTTATAATCTTACCTATTTGTTGTTATAGCGGCAAAATAAATACACAATCTGTGAAAATTTCAGCTGTCTATCTGTTACGGTTCCTGAGATACAGCCCTGTGACAGACGGACGGACGGACGGACGGACGGACGGACGGACAGCGGAGGCTTAGTAATAGGGTTCCGTTTTCACCCTTTGGGTACGGAACCCTAATAAAAAGGCATCGTAATTTATTTTAGTCTTATAAGAAATTTAAGCTGGCCTAACCTTTTACAGTTGAGAGTCATCTTTTCAATAGTACTTTCAAGTGTTCTATATTATTCAATACAACTTAGACGTACTTGTGTCCCTCTTTGCCCAGGTTGAGTGAGCTGGTGCGGATGGCGCAGCGGCGCTGCGTGCTGTGCCCCGGCGACTTCTGGACGTCCTGCAGGACCTCAGGGTCTGGCTTCAGCTCCACGGGTGAGGGCGGCTCCACGTACACCTGGATTGCCACTTGTGAGTCAAGGATCACGAAAGTAAAGCGCAATAGGTTTAACGAACACTACACCGATACGACACTTGAAGTTATGGTGGAAAACAGATCGTGCATTTTCGAGTTCCACGTACACCTGGATTGCCACTTGTGAGTCAAGGATCACGAAAGTAAAGCGCAATAGGTTTAACGAACACTATACCGATACGACACTTGAAGTTATGGTGGAAAACAGATCGTGCATTTTCGAGTTGGGCGTTTAAACAGACTCAGAATTTTTCTAATGGTTGCATTCCATTTAGGGGTCATTAAAACTCTATTTGTAATCCATACCAATGTTGCATTACACAGACTGGGTAACCACTTACAAAAAATCTTACAAATATCGGAACGGAAACTAGCATTGCAAATAGCATTCTTGATAGCAAGGTCAATAATTACTCATTTGATTCGGCTTAAGATATTAATGTTACCATCACAATAAAACTTCTGTGAGTCATGGTCACTTGAATAGCAATACAAGTTCGTTCTTGGATCCATATTGTAATGTTATTCGAAACTAGACACAACCAAGTCATGGTTGGGTATTTGAGCGAGCAATTTATCAGTTCAATGAAGACTTCAAAGTCTAACCTCAGTATTATTGCTGTTGTTGTCTTTATAGTAATGTTGTCTCCAGCTGGCTGGTTGACACTCCGAGTCGCTGAGAGCACTAGAATCGTCATTTTTACTCCGATGCAAAAACCTCTTCGCCCTGTTTCCCAGTCTGGACTTAGTCGAACTCTTGTTGCTCGACGCCATGCTATTGTCAGAGGCATAGCTGGAGCTGTCGTCTCCAAAGGGAGGATTAAGGATGAAAGTAGGATCCGCAGGAGCTATCGGCGAGGGAGGTAGGACTGTCATGGGTGAGGGAGGCTGGGTTCTAATTATAGGCTGATGCCCTGGAGAGCTATTGAAATCCGGAAAAGGGAACTGCGTCGTCGGAGACACATCGATGTAGTTCAAATCGGGGTATTTGTCGACGACGTCTAAGTGATTAGGGGAGGATATGACGACTTCGGTTCTGTTCTGCCGTTTTCTTCTTCTCGTCTTGATGGATTCCACTCTCCGGAGGAGCGCTTTGGCTCCGTCTCTGAGCCTTTCGGAGCCGGTTCTTCGGAATCTGGAGGCCGTTTCTGCACCCTCCTCCTCGTCGTCCGGAAGTTGGATCATCGGCACACCGGGCACTGTCAATCTGTGGAAAATATGCTGAGTGTGAGTAGGTACGTTTTCTTGGATGTAACTGGAAATGGATATCTAATACCAGACCGACCGTCATGATAATAGCCTAACACAACACATGGGAGCTAATTGCCATGCCAGAACCTTCCTTATATGGATGGAAAACACGGGCAGTTTTCTTTGCCACTTCGACCATCGTTCATTCAATGCGATGGTACCAACCCGGGCGGGATGAACCCTACCACCTAGTAAGTAAGGAAGGGGACGTACGGTTTTACGTGGAATCCGAAAACGGTCACCCATCTAGAACCCAACCGCGCTCAGAGTAGCTTCACCAAGCTTATCGAATCGCAAGGCGTTGCGGCACTGAGCTACCGAGGTTGGCGAATGGCATAGGATAGTATCCACCAGATCGAAGGTGCTGTGAACTGAAGAAAGAAAAGCGGGAAGTTCCATTCTCTTAGGCCCGGTTGCACGTACCGTCGTGCACGTCAACATCACCGTCAACGTATGATTAAGACTGATCAGTCAAAATTTGCGTTGCACAAAACTTAAA
Source organism: Incurvaria masculella (assembly GCA_946894095.1). Taxonomy (NCBI): domain Eukaryota; kingdom Metazoa; phylum Arthropoda; class Insecta; order Lepidoptera; family Incurvariidae; genus Incurvaria; species Incurvaria masculella. The sequence goes on from OX335641.1 coordinate 1,822,572, forward strand.
CATTACGTTGATCGCTGATGTTAACCGGTAATCGTAAACACTCCCGACCCATTGATCACCGTCAAAATCACGATCAAATAATAATTCAAAGTATCAAAAGTTACTATTTTTATATTATTGTAGTCTTATTGGACCTTAAATAATAGGCAAACGTCGCCATTAATGGAATGCAATGCTTTGTTTTTACAATTATTAGACTGGCACTCAGTTCCATAGATTAAAAATTTCGGCGCCAAATCTATGTAATCTGTGGTGCTACCAACAGCTGATAGCAAGCCGACATATTGGGCGCTAGTAGCGCCACCCCGCGGCTCCAAGAGCAACTGTTTTGTTTGTTAGTACGAATGGTTGACGCTAGATGGTGCTTCAATTGTGCCTGTCCCTTTCTGTTTATGTACTGTGGGAGAAGGGCTATGTCAGCCCAGGCGGTGCTAAGAGTTGCCATACAGCAAACATTTTTGCCGATTATTTCTAGGGACTATTTGTGGTCTGACTCCTGGAAAGCTAACTTTGACGAAAATATGTTACGTGCAACGCAATTTTATATGATGGGCGATTAGCCGTCACATCATCGTCAAATGTAATCAGTAACGGATAACATTTTACGAAGCGTCGTGCACTCTAGCCTTAACAAGCGTACAACGGAGCATTTTACTAGCAGTGATGTACCTATGTATGCCCATATCGGATAATTAACATATTTATTTTATAGTGTTTTAAATCGCTTTTAATTACAATTATTTAAACTTTTTGGTAGTCAAACTACACTAAGTAACGTCACAAAGATCCGCGGGTTCGATCAACTCAGTAAAGAACCTTCACGGGTTTAGATAACATATTTTTCCAGCCACAATTATGAAATACACTTAGATCTAAATGCCACTGCCAAACAATTCCTTGGTAGAAAAGATTAAAGCAAAGAACAAAGAACAACATAAACAGCAGCTTTCATTTTATACATGCAAACAATTTTATGGAATGTATTTGGAATATTTTGGTAGGTACCCACAATTTTCCCCAATTTACTTACTCACAGGAATGAATTACGTAGCTGAAATGAAACGATTCGTCAATAGTGAGAGGATGTAAATTTACCAAAATTTGAGTCCCTCAAAGTAGCAAAGCCATTGGAACTATACGCGGGGTCCCTCATGGGATTATTTAATTAAATTTGCCAGGCTTCCGGAGCCCGCATTCAGGGTTTTAGTTGACATCGAAAGTCCCGTGCGGGGTGCGCGCTGAGCCAAAACGACTAATTAAAAGTTTTCCATTTGACATTCGCCATTCGCGGTAGAAATTCATATAATACATTATTTAACATTCCAAAACATGATAAATATGTCAGTCGCCTTTCTGAATCAACAGTTTTTTTAGGGTTCCGTACCCAAAGGGTGTAAACGGAACCCTATTACTAAGCCTCCGCTGTCCGTCCGTCCGTACGTCCGTCCGTCTGTCACAGGGCTGTATCTCATGAAACGTAATAGGTAGGCAGCTGAAATTTTCAGAGAGTGTGTATTTATTTTGCCGCTATAACAAATAGGTAAAATAAAAAACATATACAAATTAAAGGGGGATCCCATACAAAAAACGTGATTTTTTTTGTGCTGAATCTTGTACGATGGTACGGAACCCTTCGTGTGCGAGTCAGACTCGTTTTTTAAAAAATATTATTTGATTTATTTATATGAAACCCACGAAATGTGATGGCGCACTTAGAAATATGCAAGATTACTATTGAGAATGGCCCACTATGCTCCCTAAACAAACGTAGTTAGGAAATTATTTGAAAATCTGTTTCGTAGTATTTCGATTGTATTAAACATTTATAAACGACCTATTTTTTTCGACCGGATTCAGACTTTGCACATAAGTACACGTTTCATGAAATTTAAATTAATCACAGCGATGCGTAAGCGAAAGCCAACTACAGATAAATAAATATGAAACTGATTATGAAAATGGAAAACATCGCTTGATGATTGTTTGTGAGTGTGTGTTTTCCATCGATGGCAATGTAATCGTGCGATGTAAGAAACCTTCTCCCATGTGGTCTGTGGGGCTAAAATAATTTCCACATCATCGTCCGGAGACAGTCGACCCGGGTCTTTCCTCCTCCAACGCAACAGTCTGGCCGTGCAGAAACCGAATCGTGCTACCTATTTGTCCAATTTCAAACCATTCCGTATGAGTTATGTTTCGGTCAAACATAACATGCGAAGTTTTGAGTTCGGTTTCCAAAAATCGTTATTCAGCTAATTCACACACGCGTTTTGTTATTGTCTATGGCGTGGTTTGCTTGCGCGCCGCCTAAAGGGTAAAATAACCTGTCATGATTTTGACAGTTAATTTCCCTCTTAAATATCTTATACGAAAAGAAAGAGATAACAATATACCAACGTAATGTCGGAAAGTAATATTCGAAGTTCGGCGATGCGATGCTCCGAATTTGACAAATACAATTCTCAAAACCGCAAGTTTTCGGCAAAACACACGGCCCACGAGAACATGGAGCGCGCGTTACGAGTTTGCGAACAAAACACAAACACAACGCATGCGTTTTGCAAACTGCGCTAGTAGAATACCATTTCGCGCGAAACATGCGGTTTTGAGAAAACACAAACATAACGCGCGCAGTTATCAATTAGTAGAATAAGGCCTCAGAGGGGGAACGCAGCAAGCGTTATGGGAATCTTTCCACAGTCGGTGCCCATGGAGGAGATTTTTTACATAGTTTAGTGGGCACCGCTACTATAAATTAATTATGTCATTGTATATAAACATATCATGAATGTTTATTATTGTATCAACACAAAATGAAATGTTATAAATTATATATATAATGTTATATATTTATAAATTAAATCTTTTTAAAAGTGTCTTTCAGTAGGTGGAGTTAGCCATACATGCCATGTTAAGTTAAATAGACATAGTTTGGTTTAGCCGGTCGCTTCGCTCTCAAAAACCCTATGGCCCTTCGTCATGTCTTCCGACGTGAAACTATAAGAAACTCCACCACAAAACAAGCCGCTTATATTGCACGAACCTAATTAACTTTTAATTGAAGAGATCAAAAAGAATTTCACTGAGGTGATTTTCTGAGTAAGTTTTCTACGGTTGGCAACTCGAATTCCGGTCAGTGTGTCAATAAGGGCGTTTCACACAGGCCCATTGCTCGCCGGAGCGTGAGTTACGAAAGTAACGAGTGAAAGGTACCACGGAGGGCCCGCAAAGTAAATCGTAAGTGGATCGAATAGAAGGCCCTTAATTACAGTTATTATATGCAACCTCTTAATAATTCGTCCGCTCGACTTGAATGTGTGGATTGTATAGAGCGACTGATGTTAATTGAACACTGCATGTTGGAAAATATAAAAAAAAACCCATTTGTTTTCAAGAAATCCGCACAATAGATCGCGGTAGTACATAATGGATGTAGAAGTCATATCGCTGTATATTTGTAGCAAAGCTTAGAAAAACTAATGGATTTGTAAGGCTGCGCGAAGGCCCGAGGGAAGTTCTCAGTTATATGAAAAAAGAAGAAAATAAATGTTTGTAGTCAAGTAAAAAATATTTTTTTTAAAGTTACTTCATTGAAATCTCGTTAGAAATGCTCACTTAAAATAAAACTAAATATATTTTAATTGTAAATAGGCATCGATTTATTAAATTATAAATCATTACATAAGTAATGCAGTATTTTCAGCATTACTTAATTACATGAATTAAGAAGCAAGGATGAACGAATGTCAATATCCATAATTAGTCCTTAAACATTTTCTTTAAATATAAAATATGCATCGCATATATTACACGTATTATATTTAATCGTCGAATTTAATATCTTTTTAGAAAAGTTTTCGATAAAAAAGCAATTTTTTGAATGCTCTGGGCTTAAGAAACAGAGGAATAAACAAAAGAATCCAACGAATTTATTAAATTGTGACGTAGTTAATACAAAAAGATTGATTTCTTCAAAACCATAGCACCAAACCATTTGTAACCTTGAAGAATAATATTAATCTTACTTTCATTCAAACAAGTGCTGTGAAGGAGTGTTCTCACGCATCCACTTAGCCTTCCATGTGTCAAATTTCACAAAACACCTTTTAAAATACATAAATATGCGTATTGATGCGTAATTCAATCGCCGGAATGCAAAGTTGGTATTTTTGTGAAATAGGACGCAAGATGGAAGGTTCATCGGAAACGTGAGAAACCCGTGTGACAGTGTTCTTCAACAATTTCGACAAACTGTATCAAGATTTATAACGACCCAATTGCATCCGTCTGTCAGCGATCAAATCTGATACAATGGAGGCGCCAAGAAATTGATAAGCAATATCGATATACCTGCCGCAGTGAATTCCTTAGTAGATAACGTAGGATGAAGTAATATACATAAGAAAACAATGGCCAAATCTTTCCTGTTTCGAAGAAAACAAATTAAGATTACACAGCCTCTTACAGCCGATTTACAGCCTTTTTGTCAGCCTCAATAGCCCAGTGGCGCGACACTTCGGCGATCGCTCTCCGAAGTTAAGCAACGCTGGGTCCGGTCTGGTCTTGGATGGGTGACCATTCGACCGTTTAGAGAGGCTGGCCGTGGTTCGGATTCCACGTTAAACTGTAGGTCCCCTTCCTTAATACTAGGTGGTAGGGTTTATCCCGCCCCGGTTGGTACCATCGCATTGGATGAACGATGGTCGAAGCGGCAATGAAAATTGTCCGTGTTTTCCATCCAGTTCAATGTAGCCGTGCAATATAAGGAAGGTCCTGGCATGGCACCTAGTTCCCATGTGGTGTGTTGGGCTAATACCATGACAGAAGGTGTGGTATTAGCCATCCATGTCCAGTCACATTAAAAAAAAAACTAAACCTATAATAATTAATATAATTTTGAGAAAGAGTGTGTAAAATCCTCAGTAAGAACACGTGACGCTTAGGGCTAGGTAAACAAACATAGCTGCTCCCCACAAAAGTTTGTTTCGTAAAGTTCCATGTTTTTTTAATTTTATCAGGCGAAGTTCATTTTGTATTATTTTTTTCATTGCCAATACGAGGAGTATAAATAGATGATTATGCGTATGTATAGGTAGATATACATAGCGCACCTCCAATTCTAAAGGGACGGAATTCGAAAATTGGTTGTTTTGAGTTGAGAATGCAGTCTTGTTACCCGTAACGCCCTCTACAAATCTGTATAAGAAACAATTTCTAACTCGCTCGCACCCGGAAACTACGACTATGTGCGTCTTTCTTGCTCTGAGCGATTTCGGGCTTAGTATGAGCACTGGACAGACCTAATTAGTGTTGCGTCAGCCGCCGAAAGAAGTGTGTGTTTACTGAATTGTCTAAACACTAAAGTGGCGTTCTTGTTTTGAGATCGGAGGTGAGTTCATCCATTGTTATTACTTCTATATGGACAAAACTCTAAATTTCTCTTTACAGATTTGAAATCTTATTTAAATTTTGTCTTAAGTAAAACTTTAGCGGTATTGAATTATAAATATCAGCATAATATGAGTACTATTTAAAAATATGCTGTTATGGTTTTCAAGAACTTTGCTAAATTTAGTAACTAATTTAATATTTTTGTAAATTAGTCGTTATAGTTTTAAAATTGTGGTTAAGAATATGGTGTAAATTGAAAAAATACTGTACAGAGTTATAATATTCCAATGAATATAAATCATTAATAATTTCTAAAAAGAAAGTTGAATATACGCTTTGATTTCATTTCAGAAAAATGACCCTGCCTGCTTTGAAAAGCAATAAAATGCAGGCAAGTCAAGGAAATAGAGGGCGGAGAATATTAGGACTCATAAACATTACACAGGTTCATAATATTGCACACTAAAATATTGATTAGTGCCTCAATATATTTTGTAATATTTAAGTAACTAAAAATTTTATTATTATTTTAGGAAAACTATGAAACTGACGAAGAAAACTTACTTCTTCATCAAATATTTCCTGTCAAAACAGTTGCAGAACAGGGGAGCAATGCTACTGTAAGTACAAGTGTGATGTGTGGGTGTTTCCACCCAGTTCATTGTAGCCGTGGACAGGTAAAGAAAATGTCCGGTCATGGCACTGGCATTTGGAATTACGGGTTGTCGGTCTAATATCACAAAAAAAATTTGTGAAATTAGTCATCAAATCCGGTTCCATATAAAAAGTTACTTACGTTGTTAAGTCTTGTGCATCTATGTAGTTATTATTATTTTGAAACTGACATGGCTATAATCTCATAACGGTCGTGCTGACATACCTATTCTTTTAGTAGATCTACACACGTGAAGATAGAAATGTCGCTTCTCAACCTGTCCCCGAGAAAACTATTACGGACCAGGGAAGCAAGCCTCTTCCTGAAGAAACTTTAACGGACCAGGGAAGCAAGCCTCTTGACAAAACTGCTACAAACCAGGAGAGAAAGAAATTTTCCTGGAACTGTGCTAGATGGAACCATTAAGAATTTGATTGTTTGTATAAATCCAATGATTCGATTTTTACAACAACACTGTTCCACAATTATACAGACTTTGTTTTAATGGTTTATTTTTGATTGTTTGATACACTGTGCCATGCTGTAGAGTACAGCTTTTGTTTTAATGTTTTATCTTAGATTGTTTCATACACTGTTCCATGATTCTACAGCATTAGTTTTAATCATTTATATAATCATTTATACAATTATATAAGTCTGCTACCCATCTATATTGACAGATAATAGAAATAATCTCAACCAAATAAATAATATAAAGACAAATTACTGTTTATTACATGTAACAATTTAAATTGTTTTCACTAAATGGACATAATTGTTATTTGGTCGCTAACCTATCATGCTGATTTAATTCTATAACGCTCATTTTAATTTAGGTCAATTCTCGCCAGAACATATTGAGTTCTGTGCAGACACATTTCAAAATAATCCTCCTAATTGATCAAATGAGTAATTCTATAAAGACCAAAATAGTAAACGTACTTTTAAAAAAAATTAATAAAATAGTACATTCATTTTAGACACAATCAAAAATATTCAGATTAATTGCATATTTATTCTTCTTTTTAACATTGCCTTTACTTTTAAATTTCGAGTAACACGTCGGCAGTAAATCGAGTTCCAACATAAAAAAGGTGAAGTAAAAATTAGTTTTTCGCATTTTACCAAAATTCAACTTTTTTGGATTTCGTCCCTCTAGAATTGGAGGTGCGATAGGTGTAAAAAAATGTATCAAATGAAAAGTAATAATCTATGAGCAGAAAGGCCTGAATATTGTGTTAGCGGAAGTATGGTCCAAGCGTTAACCACGTATTACTTGGCATATTCGGAGCAATTTTGTTAATGTCTATGGTTTGGTCCTGCTTGAAAGACTTATTGCCGTTTATGACTGATACGATGTCAATATTTCTGATCCCCCTGATAATAACCCCGAGAATGTTTCTGATCACATTTCATCGGGTTCCGTTTGGGTGAATGTTTAAATGGACAAAAATTTTACCAAAAAAAAAAAATCTGACTTCAAAGAAAAAGTATTCTAAAATTCACTAAAAAGTAAAAAAAATATTGCCATGTTTGTAGTTACGATTATTGTTATTCGTTGAGTCGGTGTCAGCCGGGCACCAGTCAAGAGAACCTTGGCTGACACCGACTCGAAAATTAAGTAATTTTTGAAAATTGGTGACAGCGGGTTCCATAGTAGACGCGCTCGATGCCATGTCTTTTATCTATGAGTGTGACAAAGACAGCAAGAATAAAGGTACCCGTATAAGGGCAACTAAAGTTGCTTAACCCGCAGCAATATCTGTCGATTTCTGCGTTACAACAACATCCAGCAATCTCCATCAACATTCTTTATGGACAAGTATGGAACCTTTGGTGGAGAAATTAATTGCCCGCATACGGCGAGCAAGTGCACGGATACGTGACAATTCGATAAACAACTCATCGGCAACACGAAAAGTATGAAGCGATGTGGAGCAATATCACTCCATATCGCTGGGATAATTGCCTAAAATGTATTGGGGTTGCTCTATATTGCTCCACTATGTTTGTTAACAGTTCCCAGCAATTAATTGCCTCAAAAACCGGCCAAGTGCGAGTCGGACTCGCACTCGAAGGGTTCCGTACCATCGTACTTTACACCAAAAAATCAAGTTTTTGTCTATGTATTATATATGTGTAAATCAATTTTAACTATTTGCTGTTATAGCGGCAAAATTAATATAGACTCTGTAAACATTTCCCATGCCTACTTATTACGGTTCATGAGATACAGCCATTTGACAGACGGACGGACAGCGAAGGCTTAGTAATAGGTTTCCGTTGGCACTATTTAGGTACGGAACCCTAAAAATTTTCCGTGTACGGGCACCTTAAGGCGGCCCAACCCGGCGGGCCTAACTCATTCGCGGGCACGGTACAAAACCGTGCTGTTGCGTTCTGGGACCTTCTCTGTTTCAAAGAATAAGACAGGCTCCGTGATGAGGAAGATGCAACATGTCTACAAAAAAGACAATGTGATTTACGAAAATTTTAATTTTAAAACGACTTATAGCTAAAAGTAAACCACGACCGCTGTAGTCAAAAATCTAACAAAAACCAAATAGATCATAAATCTTGATTAAATAAGCTATGTCTGATGACTAATCTTTTTACGGTGTTCTTACTTTATCATTGCGTAATCCACCTCCAAAGTTATTGTATGAAACGCGCAAAAAATTCGAACTTTCGGACCTTTTAACTTGGAAACCAAACACAATTTTACAATGCCGATGGTCATCAGACATCTAGTTCGATCGAATAAAGCTATTTTGAGCAAAATTTTGGATCTCTGACAAGAAATATGGGCGTGATCTTCTTTCCCCTTTTGTATGGGGAGATGAGCGGGTTGGGCCACCTTAAGGGGAGTACTCACAGGTCCGGCTTGACGTCGAGGTCGAGGGCGCCGCTGCGCGCGCGCGGCGCCGGCGCCGGCGGCTCGTCCTCGTCGTCGTCCTCCGCGTCGCCGCGCGCCTCCCGCGCCGTCCGCTCCGCCTGCGCGCGCGCCGCTATCACCTGCGCACGCGCACGCGACACTCTCAACACGCCGGCCGGCCTCGCAGTGGGGTGCGCGGCCGCCTAACTTTGCCACAGATGGCGCCACACAAAACTGTACCACAGTTTTATTTCATGGTTATAGGTTGTTGACCAATTTAAATGAGTTAATATGAATATCTACCTTGAATTGGATGTAAAAAACAGACAATTGTATTGCCATTTCATTTATCTATGGTCTCGCAAACGGCTGCCAAACTTTGCCACAGCTGGCGCCACACAAGACTGTGCCACAGTTTCATTTCAAGGTTATAGCTTGTTGACCAATTTAACTGAGTTTATATGAATGAACCTTGAACTGGATGTAAAACACAGACAATTGTATTGCCATTTCATTTATCTATGGTCTCGCAAACGGCTGCCAAACTTTGCCACAGATGGCGCCACACAAAACTGTGCCACAGTTTCATTTCAAAGTTATAGGTTGTTGACCAATTTAACTGAGTTAATATGAATCTGGATGTAAAACACAGACAATTGTATAGCCATTTCATTTATCTATTATTCAATATGATTGTACCAACCCAATCAATATTGACCCTTCCCCCTACCAAGAGATCCGTCATATCAGTCCCCCATTCACATTCGCCGGTGATTCACAATCACCTGAATCATCGGCGAATGCTTACACTTTCTTACTCATGGAATGACGTTCAACCTTTTCACTAGAAAGGGAAAACACTAGTAGTCGTATTCAGAGTGAACCTGTCAAAACTTAGTACGGGATTAGCACCGGAATAACCATACAAATTCCGATTTAGTCCGATCTTAATACGTGTACTAAAGTTAGTCCGCCCACACTGAATACTGCTGTATGGGTTGAGATTGTATTTCGGGGTTAAGTATTCTAATTAGAGTGCGAGAAGAGAAATTATATGACGTCCGCGTCTGCGTTCTTCAGGGCAGCATAAAACCAGGGATGCACCCATTCAATACCTACCATAAGAACAGACCGATATTGCAGATCCTTTGTAGATCGGAAACTATGAAATGCACTCCCTGCCGAATGATTTCCCCCTAAATACAACCTGACGTAATTAAAACATGCGGTGTGAAGAATCACTTGGCGGGCCGAAAGGGTTTTCGGGGCGCCCGAGAAAGTTGTTTCGAGCATATTTATATTTTATGGCAGATCGATAGATGGCGCCATCTGTAGCGTTACTTCTCGATGGTTCCCTCTCACTGACTGCATACAGAGTGGTCAGTCTGAGTTCTCACCCAAATTGGCGTTAACGGCAGACCGATCGAATGGCGTTTTCCGTAAAAACGTCAAACTTCAAAGTTTTTACTAGATATTCTGTGGTTTTACTTCTTCAAGCTGTCAAAGTCAAACTACAAAAAAAAAGTCAGACGCGGAGTCGACGTAAACGGCAACGTCTACGCATTTACGGCAACGTTGAGTAAGCAGTCAAATCAAACTTGGACTCCCAAATGTTAGTTCGCTTAGCGCCCACTGCGCGCGCTCTTCAATTTCTCCATACATTTGAAAACGCCAGTCGATCGGTTTGCCGTAAACGCCAATTTAGGTGACAACTGGGACTTCGGGTACAGACCTGCAGACGCCGCTGCGCCTGCGGTGTGATGTCCACGACGCGAGACCAGCGCCGCGACTTGCGCTCGTACTGCCACTTGTCGCTCAGCGCACACTGCTCCTCGTCGCTGTCGTTCTGGGGACAAAGCGAGACAATATTTTGAGTAATGAACTATGAGATTTGGCGCTTACGAGGCACCTCGGAATCGGTGCACTGTCGTTTGTGCCATATCCGCAAGCCGAGCACAGATACATTGCGAGTTTCGGCTAGAAGATGATGAAAAACCTGCCTTCCATGCAAAAAACGTTTATTGCATGGGTTTCCCCTTTATTTCTTGTATTAATTTTTATTATTAGTTGTTAAGCGGCAATAGAAATACACACATTGATTTGAACTGTCTACGTATTACGGTTCATGAGATACAGCCCGTTGACAGGCGGACGGATGGACGAAGGCTTTGAAACCAGATAGATCACAGGAACTCGCTATGTCAGCGTAATATTCAGAGATGGCAACAGATACAAAACTAATTAAAAAACCCGGCCAAGTGCAAGTCAGACCCGCACACGAAGGGTTCCGTACCATCGTATAATATTTAAAAAAACACGTTTTTTGTATGGGGCCCCCCTTTCATTTTTATTATTTTATAATTTTACCTGTATATAATTTCATTTGTTGTTATAGCGGCAAAATAAATACACAATCTGTGAAAAATTCAGATTCCTACCTGTTACGGTTCATGAGATACAGCCCTGTGACAGACGGACGGACGGACGGACGGACGGACAGCGGAGGCTTAGTAATAGGGTTCCGTTTTCACCCTTTGGGTACGGAACCCTAAAAAAGTAAACTATTCGTATACATACATAAAATTAAAAGTTTGATAGGAAGTTGTCAATCAACAGCATAAAGGTTTTATTCTGATGCCCCATCAGTCTAAATGCGATCAGTTAATAACACCGTGACCTCCAAACGTACTTACATGTCAGTAATCAATTTCCGTTGCAACGTGACTTTGAGATTGTGACGGTTGCATTAGCCATGATTTAAAACCTCCTAAAAAACGTCCCTCCGTCTTTTCTTACTTTAGATTTAGATCATAGGCGAAGTGAATAGGAAACAAAGGAATAAAAAATTATGTTTCTCTTGTTTTTCACACACGATGTTTGTATTAACAATTTTAACACTGAAGTTTGCAATTCAGTAAAAAAAAAGAAATGGGCAGGTATTCTTAAATATTTGTATATGTTTATTAATTGATAACACGTATTAAGGATGTTCCGACCCATAGAATGATTTTTTTACACAGAACGGAAAAAGTATTGCACTTTAAGGCACGAATTCGTCAAAAATATTAAATATAGCCTTTGTAATTGCAGCGAAAACATATTCACAATTTCAGGTTTAATGGTTTCGTTGTAATTGCCGATTAGAAGTTTTACACCGTTAGATGGCGCTGTTAAATAAAAATCGTATTTAAATAAATTGTAACAAAATCAATAATCCTGAAATTGTGAAATTGTTTTCCCTGCAAGTAATATGACTATATGAAACTTTTATTATGAATTCGTGGCTTAAAGTGCAATACTTTTTGCGTTATGTGTGCAAACAACTTTATATGGGTCGGGACAGCCTTAACGAGCTTTTGCACTAGTTCATTTTTCGTACTAGAAGTTCGATCTCTTACGAACCGTTATACATAGTCCATAAAATATAAAAAATACCTTTACGATTATTATTTATTGATTAACATTGAGGTAATATGGAAACTATTATTTCAATGTTGATTACCTATTTATTACAAGCTCTGTAAAAAAACATATTTGTTTTCGATTTTTTTATCCTGAATCGCTGAAGACAACGAAACGCGTCTTAATAATTTTGAACTAAACCCCCCCCATGAATGCAAGGTGGGCTCGACATTACAATGCAAATGCAGTATGGATGTTAATCAAGCAGGATATGTTACCATTTTCACGTATCATCCTCACAAATTAGGAACACATGACAAGTCATCGCGCCCGCGACCCGAATGGTGTAGTTGTTTTCAAATGAAAGGCACACAACGAAATAAGTTTTTTTTTTATGTGACTGGACATGAATGGCTAATACCACAAGTTCTATCATGGTATTAGCCTAACACACCACATGGGAACTAGGTGCCATGCCAGGACCTTCCTTATATTGCACGGCTACATTGAACTGGATGGAAAACACGGACAATTTTCATTGCCGCTTCGACAATCGTTCATCCAATGCGATGGTACTAACCCGGGCGGGATAAACCCTACCACCTAGTAAGTAAGGAAGGGGACCTACAGCTTAACGTGGAATCCGAACCACGGCCAGCCTCTCTCAACGGTCGAATGGTCACCCATCCAAGACCAGACCGGACCCAGCGTTGCTTAACTTCGGAGAGCAATCGCCGAAGTGTCGCGCCACTGGGCCACTGAGGCTGACAATAGTCAAGTAATGGGGATCACTTTATTCGATATGAATTGCATTTTTAACAACCAAATCCATGCAACAAGAAAAATAAATAGAAAAAAAACTGCAGCTATTTTATTTAATTAAATTTTTTTATTTTATTTTATTTTATTCGGGAAATACACAGTTATTACAAAAACACAGAATACAGAAAATCAAAAACAAAACCATAAAACCATTAAAATTTCCACATATAAAAAAGAACATATAAAGTCAAGTCATTTGACATCTTACATCGAGAGAAAAAAAAAATGAAAACTAATTGGGCAATGCTTCTAAACAATAAAGTAAGCTTAAAAAAATAATAATAATAAACACAATAGCATGTATCCAAAGAATTTAAGACAATATAACTAAATCCATGGAAAGAGTTAGGTAACAAATTGAAATATACATAAACAAAACATTTCTTATTTATGTGTCAGTTGCCTGTTCCAAACATAGTTTTTTAAATTAACTTATAGAAAAATGCACAATATCTATGTTGGAATAGGCTTCATTATAAGTCCTACAACTACGATGTAAAAACACATTACTACCGTAATTACAGCGACTTTTGGGAACGACAAATAAATCTCTTGAGCGAGTATTTTGCATAGGGCATCTAAAATTAACTAAACCTAATAAATAAGGGGATTCAACAATTCCATTAATTACTTTAAATAATAATACAATATCTTTTATTTCTCGTCGTTTACACAAAGATATATGTGCTACTTGCTCGTTTGTACAATCGTCTCGGTAAGTTCGGTACTGTACATATTTCTTGAATTTATTTTGTACTTTTTCAATTTCATTGATATAAACAGAGTATTGAGGATTCCAGACAACAGATGCGTATTCCAGATGAGGTCTTACATACGCTGAAAATAGTAAGTTGAAAGTCGATTGATTTTTAAACACGGAACACGTACGGAAAATGAAACCAAGCATTTTGAAGGCCTTGCTGGTTATGTACTCAACGTGCGATTTAAACGTTAATTTGCTATCCATTATTACCCCTAGATCACGGACCTCGTATACAGTGCTGTATTTTGAGGAATTATTTTCCTCAAAATACATTTACTTTCATCCGACAAAAATGAATTTATTTTTAGATACATTTGAAGAATGTTTTTTATGTCTCCTGTGAAGTTGTATTTTGGGACATGTGTTGTTTTATTAATAAGCGATTTAATTATATAATCGACCGTGAAGCCAGATACATGAATACTATAATATATGAACTGCAAAATGTTGGTGACCACGGCAATATGATATAATTTTCAATCTATTCTCGCACCTGTCTTGTTAGGAGAATAAAATTATTTGATATGTTTTTTTTTATGCAACCTGACATGGATGGCTTATACCCTACAACTACCGTTATGATATTAGCCCAATACACCACATTCTCGAAGGAATTCGGTGCCACGCCAGGACCTTCCCTCTATGAGCACGCGCGGCTACTTTGTACTGGATGGAAAACACGGACAATTTTTTTATTGCCGCTTCGACCATCTTCTCATCCAATGCGATGGTATCATCCCGGGCGGGCTTAAACCCTACCACGCAGTAGGGGAAGGGGACCTACAGTTTAACAAGGATTCCGAAGGTGACGAAATGCACTCATCCAACTCAGAAAGAGAAAATGGTGCATGATCGAGACGAGGATTTGAACCCAGACCTCTGGAACGCTAGGCAAGTCGGCGCCACTAGGCTACGAGCCGCTAATTTTCAATATGCAACTTCGTTGCATATTGGGATTGCCTTGGAGATGTAGCGCGTCTGGTATGTTCGCCGAACACCGACTAGACGACTTCTATGCTATTATGCGGAAGCGGAGAGCAGGGTTTATGGAGCGTATTAATAAATCCGACAATGAAATTATAATTGCAATTACTCGTCGGCTGTATTATATTAATGAAGCGATTGTAGAATTAAAATATTAG
The DNA here is from genome assembly GCA_946894095.1 of Incurvaria masculella. Classification (NCBI taxonomy): domain Eukaryota; kingdom Metazoa; phylum Arthropoda; class Insecta; order Lepidoptera; family Incurvariidae; genus Incurvaria; species Incurvaria masculella. The sequence goes on from OX335641.1 coordinate 1,837,622, forward strand.
ATAATGAGTGTATTGATGTTGATTTTGAATTTAATTTAATTTAATTTAATTTACTGAATTTGATTTTAATTTAACTTATTTTGGTTTTTTTTTACAATATTGTTGTTATTGTTATTTAAGGGTAATTGATTTTTTTTTTATTTTGATTTTGCTAGAATCTTACTTGAATTGTAATTTAAATCGTTTTATTGTTTCATTGTTTTATAGCTCACATTATTTTTATTTTTCTTTTTATAGATTTGTACATATGCAAACTTTATAACCATATGGGTGCAAAATTGCCTGAAATAAACCATTTTATTATTATTATTATTATTATTATTATTATTTAGCTGCGCGCGATCTGACTTCTTCTGTTTGCCCGTTTATGGATTACGCTAAATTACCTAAGCACTGAGATTAAATATGAGAGAAAGTCGGGAAAAAACCAACTCTTGTATAAATAAACACCGACAGACAGACAGACCCCAGGCAATGGATTGTATAATAGTGGTGAAGAAATATAGAAATATTAGGCAAATAACGATACAGTTCATGCAGGATACCACAGTACAAAGCTGAAGATGGTATTATACGAAAGGTAATTTATTAGTTAAGTTATGTGCAAGCGCACCCAAGTATTTCTCGATGTACAAGGCGTTTCGATTGCCGCTGACAAAAAAGGATTATCAAGAAACTTACTTATGTGGCTTCAAAACCGGGGTAGAAAAGACTCAGATTATGTTGAAAGGAATTTCTACTTCAATTAATAGTTTTACAATGGACTATACAGATAAAATGTTCTACCCTAATGAGAAACTTGTTTCGGCCGAATCTCGAACAATATGACTTGAAAACTTGCTCAAACGTATTACGTGGACAATTAAGTAAAAAATACACTAATGAGAAATTTCTCGCCTCCACTCCTTCAATGATCTCTGATTGGTCGTGAATGAAGCGAAAACTGTTTTTTTTTTCATCGTTTAAACGTCGAGTGAATTATTTCGTAATGACTCTCTCTTCAATTGTGAACATTTCAATGGTTTGGAAAAAAAAAATCTTCACGTCACAATAACATTTGGCAGAAATCATTTCCTCAGCTGACTGACTGTTTATGTGAAGATGATGTTACTATACTTTGTTTTTAACACTTATTTTAATACCTACTATGCCCAAGAAGAAAATACGATTGGTAGTGAATTTTCAATGATAGTAAAATTATTTAAAGTTCGATGAAGAAGATGTTCAATTATTAAAAACGTCTTATTTTAAAGATATATGAAGAAAGGGAATATGCATTGATAGTGCTATAGATAACAAATTGTAAGGTTGCATTGTAAATTGACATTTTTGAGTAAGATTTTGAGTTTTTTAACAATAAAAAAAATGTGTTTGCAACAATTTAACAGATTCTTTGCTTTCATATAGTTCCATTTCTATAGGAATTTATACGTAAATTATGTGCACATTTATACGTACTTATAATATGATTAATTTGAGGCTACACCAGGCTGAAATAAAATGATTCGTCTGAAGCAGGACCCAACCTTAAATTAATTAGATACAGGTAATGTCATATCCATTAAATACATAACTATATGTACATGGAAATGTACATATATGCATCACGAACGTACCCTCACTGATCCTTTCGCCTTCTTAGATAAGAGGTCACTTAAGGTGGGCCATCCCGCTCAACTCCCCATACAAAAGGGGAAAGAAGATCAGGCCCATATTTCTTTTCAGAGATACCAAATTTTGCTCAAAATAGCTTTATTTGATCGAACTCAATGTCTGATGACCATTGGCATTATAAAATTGTGTTTGGTTTCGCAGTTATAAGGTCTGAAAGTTCGAATTTTTCGCGTGTTTTATACAATAACTTTAGCGGTGGAAAATCTATACATCTTACGAAGATTAGTCATCAGCTTGTTTCGTGAAAAATTATAATAAATTTAGTTTTTGTTAGATTTTTTACTACAGCGGTCGCGGTTTACTTTTAGCTAGAAGTCGTTTTGTAATTATTTTTTTCGGAATTCTTACCAAATTAAACACTATGCGCATTGTCTGCTCTGTGGACGTGTTGCATCCTCCTCATCATGAAGCCTGTCTTTTTCTTTGAAACATAGAAGGTCCCAGTGCGCAATAGAACGGTTTTGTACCGTGCCCGCGAATGAGTTAGTCCCGCCGGGAAGGGACACCTTAAGTGAAAAATCATGTAATACAGGGAGTATTGAGGAGCTGTTCATTTTTAAGCTCTTACGCTTGGAATGTCGTAATTTTTTGTCTCTCCACCTGTGTAACCCCACTGATGGCACCATTTGGACGAACACGCCACTCAACGCCGCTTCTGTTCGTATTATGCTAATAGCTTTTCACCGAGGGCCATCTAAGAAGAGGCGATTACGGACTGAGTAATGACGCCTCTTCGATCGGATGGGATGCAACGAATTAAGGAAGGCTTACATGTAGCTTCTGCATGTCATTATTGTTGGGTAACTGCGCATAAAACTGTGTTTGGATGAAGGTACCATCGTATAATAATTGTAATTGTTTGCGTGTAGGATGTTAACGGATGTATAATTAAAAGGTTAGCCAGGTACTACTCTGCATATTTGGAGCAAATACCCTAGATAATATTATTTTCACCGGATTCATAATCAAATAAATAACACAATTGAATGTGACATGAATGTATGTATAATCGACCGTGAAGCAAGGACACATTAATTGAAGAAGCCGGTGGTGAAATTGGTAGACGCAATACCCGCGAATGGTATGTTTTGCTGGTTCGGGTCCAGCCTTGCAGTATATTCGTAAAGTAGTTCTTTTTACTAGGCTCTTTCTTCAATTAATGTGTCCTTGCTTCACGGTCGATTATACATACATACATGGCACATTCTTTGAAATAAGCGACGTACCTGCTTATTACAAAGAAGTATATTTACTTAACACAATTGAAATCGCAAAACTCTCACATGAAAACGTTCCGATGCTCAAAATGGCAACGTCTCGCATCAAATGCTTTGAGGACACCCGGCCACAGCGGTACTGCGGTCGCAGCATTCAATGAGATGTATGCTTACGTATGGAAGATATCTGTTATGCAATCGCTCATTCATTCATAATATCGTACTTAGGGCCGAGTGCACGAAAGGAGAAAAAATCAAAATCAACGTCAAAGTATGATCAAACATGTCACTTTGTGTGGACAGTATGGAAGGAACTCTATGCGGATCACTAGAAATGACGTGTTTGAACATTGATTGACTCAGCCGTTTCTTCGTGCAACCGGGACTTAGTTGGTTAACACGATCGTGGAAAATTCAATTTATACATAACTCCATAAATAGTGAATTTAAAGTAAAAGCTTATTCTATCTCTTTCTTCAAATAGACCAATGATTTAAAAGTTTGAATTTAGGTCAAACTTCTGGACCAGGGTTTTGGGTAGCAGTCCATTTTTTACCATGGAGGCCAAGGCGAATAAAACTTTGAGAACTATTACTTATTAACTAGTTGATATAGTTCATCCCGCCTGGGATGATGGATTCAGTAAAAGATGGTCGAAATTACAATTAAAATAAAATTGTCCGTGTTTTCTATCCGAGCAATATGAGGAAGGTCCTGGAACGGCACCTAGCTACTATGTGGTGCATTTGGCTAATATAATGACAGGTAGGTGTTCTATTAGCCCACCAATTAAAATTCCATAACAAATAAGTGTAATAGTTGCCGCATGTGAGCCCTCCCTAACCCGCTACATGTAACTTAATTCGTCGAAGATCTCAGACAGTGTCGTTATCACACTGTTGTCTACTTCCAAACGACCAGCAGTTTCTTCAGAGGGCTTTTGAATACATGATACTATTACTAAGCGGCTGCAACCGGTGTGAAAATTACTCAAGTGAGCCCGACTGCGGGACCTAGTACTTAACACAAACCGATGGCAAAGCTGATTCTGATTTAGATAGAAGACATTGTATGCATAGGGCACGAATTCGGGCACATGAACACTTGCTTGAATTTGCTGAAAGCTTTTACGAGATTAAATACGCAACTGCTTCATGTGCTCGTCACTACAATATTTTCTCAGATAATTGGGAAAAAAATATCTTTTAGACGACAAAACATATATATTTTCGGTACTGTTGTCATTTTCGTTGTATGTATAAGCGGAGCTCGAAAAACCTTTTTTTTACCTGATTCAGGCAATCACTAATGCTTTACTTCACCTGAAGCCATTGAAAGACCAGGTGCGGCTGGCTATCATGCGGATCCCCCATATTCAAAACGTTATCGTCTCAACCAGTCAAGGTCTATTACAAACAGGTAAAAATATGAAATACTTCGAAATATGATATACGTCCACAGCAATATTAGCATGTAATTTCATTAAATAATAATTTTACTTAACGGTATGTTTTACCATAAGGTTCCCAACATTCCAATGTGCTTAAAGAATTTCGGCTGTTGAACCGGACAGCCCAGAAGACATAAGTTTAATAATATGTCATCATAGAATTTTAAAATGACTTCCATCAGCTTAACCTTTTTTATTATGTCGATACAATATATTAGTATCTCGCAACGATTAACAAAAATACAAAAGGTTCGTGTGTGGTATGTCACAGACTTGTAAACTATCAATTGAAATAATTACCTTTGAGAGATTATGCAGTGACCAGTTGGATTTATTTTGTGAAATCTTTATAATGGAGATGATGCACTGAAATAGCTGAAGGACATCGCGTAGTTTGAAGGTTTTATCGGAAATTTTTAAGCTTCTACCGAATGGGACATTACATATATAGATAGGACCGCAATGGCAATTTATTTAAAGTCTTTAAGACTATGATATCTTGTGTCGGATACCACGGGTTCAAATCCCGGGTGTGCATCTTTCTTTCTCATCCGATATTGAAATGTGCATTTTCATTGAGCATACGGGCTACGTCTTTAATCACTTTGTGGTAGGGTTAAGAACGCTTAGGTTGGATCATCGTGTTGGATGAAACTTGGGATGGTCGATGCGGGGATGGAAATTGTCCGTCGAGTCCTGGTTCCATGCCAGGACCTTTATTTAAATAAAGGTCCTGGCATGGAACCTGGCTCTTTCGGGAATGCGATGTGTTGTGCACCAGCTCAAAAAAAACCATCGGCATTCGTTATCGAATGTTGAACCCAAAATGAATGTTTTGTTAAAAAAAAGGGGAAATATTGCAAAACTTTGAAACTTGGTGCCAATTTTTTTTAGCATGCCAACTAAATGAAAAAAATCACTCAATAAATCACCTAATTCAGATAAAAATAAACCTGGGGGATGCCATGGTAAACTAACCCGTACGGAGAACAGTGAGTTTGATTTCGTTAGGTTGGAGTAATAGTAATTTATAAAATTTAATAAATAAAGTAATAATAGTAATTGGAGTACCATAAATTATTTTCAAAGTCCACTTAGTCTAAGGCTGAGATAAATAGTCGTAACAGAAACTAATACTAACGAAAAGTAGTACTTTGTGACGTCACTTTGACACATTTTGTATGGACGAAATCTCAAAGTAATGCAAATTGACGTCACAAAGTACTACTTTTCGTTACTCTTAGTTTCTGTTACGACTATTTATCTCAGCCTAAGTTTACAAATTTGTTCGCCACTGCTTACAGAAATATGGGTTATCGGTATCCGTTTGTGTAAATAAATTATTTTAATTCCTTGTAACATAAATAGCAAGTATTTATCGTTGATGATAACAGAAAAAACACAGATGAATACATTAAACATGTCATCACAATAATCTACCGTTCATGCCGTATGCAACAGTTCATGACAAATGTCAGTTTATTTTGCAAAGCCTATGTCCGTCATCTAACATGTTGCCAATTGGAGCAGACCAGTCCCCACAAACAGCACCCGTTCACGAGCATCACGCCGGGTCCAGCCATCGCCTCTCTCAACCATATTTTGGGGGAAGAGGTGACCCGAACCAAGCGTCACCACAAGCAAGGACCTTGAAGCGATGCTTTACTCCAGTGGCAACAAGAAAACATTGTGATACAAGTGCACGTTTAGTTTTAATACTATTATATGTGTCATGAACTACTACAGTGACCTGATCACATGGTGACACAACGAAGAGCTAAACTTATTATACATTTGGACTGTTGGTGGCTACTGGCTATACGGCAACGGCGGCAGTAGGCAATTTAGCTAGCGCTCTGTGCGCGCTCATTGTATAAGCGCGGTCGCTCGTGAAATTATAGCTATTGTCCTGCTAAAATTGCGTTGGAATCACTACAACGTCTTTATCAATGGTGAATATAATACTTGTATATCGCTGTCCATGACGCGGCGGCATTATATAGCCATTGTGTTGGAGGAAAATACTTGAATTGACCTGTGGAGGATACCGTTTTCAGTTTCTAGATTTGTATCAGTAGGACATTCAACTGGGCGAGTGATATTTGGAGTAATTCTGCCATTGAACGTTATTTTGAAATATGAGAGTGTAATCTATCTATTTCTATTTATACATGTAAACATGGGTGTGTGTGAGGTATATTTGTATGTTCCTTTGGACTCCAAAACGGCTGAACCGATTTTGATGACATTTTCAGGTAGTTTCAGATTAGCCCGGCGGGTGATCCTGTGCAATTTGAAAGTTCAGAAGGTAAGGTACCCGGCGCCGCTCGGGGCAATTTCATTTTGGACATTGGCGATTAATAGACAATATAAAAAAAAACACTTTTTCCCATGTAGAGCTACTTTGGATCTGTCATTCGCGACATGCTGAAAATAAATTTATTCCGAGTTCATGTAAGTGTTCTCAGTAGAGGAATTCACTTTGACATTACATTGGGATTCTGGTAATCGATACGAACACGAAATAAGTGGCATTAAATGAAATATTGAAGATCGACGATCGTTGTAGTGGTACCATCGTATTGAATGAAACGGAAATGGAAATGGGCCGTGTTTAAAATCTAGTTCAATGCAGCCGTCAAATGTGAGGAAGGTCTTGGCATGGCAAATAGATTACGTGTGGTATTGGGCTCATAGAAATAGGATTACTGGGATGATATCATGATAGTGCGCGTGGTGTTACCATCTATGTCCAATTATATAAAAAAAACAGCGCAAGCTTTGTAAGGAACGGGAAAGTCTATTGGAAGATCGCTGGTCAGCTATACTGCAGACTGCTCTTTCGTTAGATTGCTCGCACACTGTCACATTAAATTTTGTTGCTAATTTGTGAAAATTTCAACACCAAATCATCGAATAATTGGCTGTAATCACAACAGTTGGATGTACCTAATAATTTAACAAGTACAAATTTTCAATGCATCAATGCATTTGTATGTGGTCTTTTATTGGTCAGTCTTCACCACGTGTGCCATTTCTGGTTCCTGAACACGGAATACTATCAATTTTACATCAAAGTTAAACAAAATGAAAGATCTTTCTTGATACGATAAAATCTGTTATCGTTTCGAACATAATCGAGGCTTTCGTTGGCTGACGCAATTGTAGGGATAGCTCAGCTGTAGAGAAGTGGACATGTAATCCAAAGGTCGCAGGTTCAAATCATGCTTCCGAAGAACATCCAGACCGAAACGTTTTTCAGTGCTCAATGTACATAGATGTCGTTGAATAACTTCATATGAATAATATAGTGAGGTACGGCATTAGCTGTGCAGTAACATAAAAAAAAACCGTCCAGGTGCGATTCAGACTCGCACACGGAGGGTTCCGTACCATCGTACAATATTTAACACAAAAAACCGGCCAAGTGCGAGTCGGACTCGCACACGAAGGGTTCCGTACCATGGTAAAAAAAAAACAAAAAAAAACACGTTTTTTGTATGGGAGCCCCCTTTTAATTTTAATATTTTTTTGATCTTACCTATTTGTTGTTATAGCGGCAAAATAAATACACACTCTGTGAAAACTCTGTCTACCTGTTACGGTTACTGAGATACAGCCCTGTGACAGACGGACGGACGGACGGACGGACGGACGGACAGCGGAGGCTTAGTAATAGGGTTCCGTTTTCACCCTTTGGGTACGGAACCCTAAAAAGTATCGTATTTGTATGGGGACCCCATACAAAAAATCTTTTCAGCTCGTAGCCTAGTGGCGCGTTGAGTGGCCTAGCGCACCAGTCGGTTCAATTCCGACATGCACCACTGTCTTTCTCTTTCCGAGTTTAATAAGTGCATTTAGTCACGAATGCGAGCTGCTCCATGGTTCGGAACCCATGTAAAACTATAGATCCCCCTTCCCCTACTAGGTGGTAGGGTTTAAGCCCGCCCGGGTTGGTACCATCGCATTGGATGAAAAGATGGTCGAAGTGGCAATGAAAAATTGTCCGTGTTTTCCATCCAGTTCAATGTAGCCGTGCTCATAAAGGGAAGGTCCTGGTATGGCACCTAATTCCTTCGGGAATGTGGTGTATTTGGTTAATATCGTAACGGTAGTTGTGTGGTATTAGCCATCCATGTCGGGTCGCATATTTTTTTTTTATTTGACTTATTTGTCGTTATAGCGGCAAATACACTAATACACACTCTGTGAAAATTTCAGCTGCCTACCTATTACGGTTTATGATATACAGCCCTGTGACAGACGGACAGCGGAAGCTTAGTTTCCGTTTTCACCCTTTGGGTACGGAACCCTACAAATGGCTTAAATATTCTAAAAACAAGGGTATCACATAACAACCGACAGTGTGCGATGCACCTTATATTATAATTTTCCGTCTTCACTTTCCGCTATTCCCACGGCGTTCAATGAAATAAATCTGATATGGAAATGATCGCGTCCGCGCTCGCGACGACACAAAAGGTGTGCGCCTCGACAGCCCCAGTTCGATTTCCGTTGCAGGAAAAAAATATGACATTGCGGGCGTCATTATAACAAAACTAACACCTAACCTAGTCGAAGCGGCGGCATAACCTAGATTTAGAACCCTCATTCTGTCAGTCGCTTAACTTTGGTTCGCAAACCTGCGGGTTCGTGGATTGAGCCAACCCGACTCAGCCTGCGTCGCAGAAGCTGATGGGCCAGTCATTTCACCGCACAGAGACTAAAACACCCGACTTATGTACGTCAATGCCCGACTGTAAGTTAAACATTACAGTGGTTACAGTGTGGACCCTGAGAAAATACAAACGTTTACCCTAAATCAAATATTCTAGAGAAAATGCGAAAAAAGACCGAAAGTGGGGTTAGAGCCATCGGAATAGCCACAGAACTGATATGGAAGCAGGCTCTTCCAGCGGTTATTGGACATAGGACCACTTTCTAAGCATTCTCCTTACAACTTCAAAGTGACCGTCTTGCCTGGGAGTCAACTAGCTTAAAGCCTTATAGGGAGTCAGGTATTTTAATATTATTGTTTCTAATGGCCTCTGCGCGCTTTCTGGGTTGTTGTCAAGGAAAACACGTTCCGGCTCAGTGAAATTGTGTTCGAGAATGTCCAGTAGTGACATTCACAACATTGTAAACAGATTCTAACACTCTCAATACTGAAGTTTCCATTATAGGTATAATTCATTTATTTTCCTCTGCCGTAAAAATAATTTATGAATTTTTTGCAAGGCTGGACCGGAACCAGTAAAACTACCTTTTGGGGGTATTGCGCCTACCAATATCGCCACTTTGGTGACGACGGCAATATGTCTGAACGTTCAATATTTACAGTGAATTTCGGCAGCGCAGGTAAAGCTTACATCGATATATTCTAGAGCACCGTGTTATTTTTTTTATGCAACCTGACATGAATGGCTAATACCATACATATACTGTTATGATTTTAGCCCAATATACCACATTCCCGAAGGAATTAGGTGCCATTCCAAGACCTTCCCGTTATGAGCACGGCTACGTTGAATTGGATGGAAACACACAGTTCTTTTTTATAATTGCAATCTTTTTTTTTATCTAACGCGATGGTACCAAACTGGGCGGGCCTAAACCCTACCACCTATTAGGGGAAGGGGACCGACAGTTGTACATGGATTCAGAACCATGCAAGAAATGAGCAAGAAATGCCCTTATCCAACTCAGAAAGGGAAAGAAAGTGTTGCATGAACGATGCGAGAATTTGCCGCTCAAGGCAGTAGGAGGCTCGAATGAGGCATTGAATACCGGAGGAGGGACTGCAGGAGCATTCCAAATGTTGGGTCTAGCCTTGTAGTATATGTATTAGTAAATTTGTTAGTTTTACGGGCCTATTTGTTTTTGCTGTAGAGTCACAATCGTGCCTGAGGCTTGTTACCGCCTTATTTAGACATTTATAAAAAAGTGACCTGTGCAGACACGGACTGCTCCCAGGTATACTTGTTGCCTTTTCTAAGATTTGATAAATAAATTATATAATATATATTTTTATTTTTAGGACCTAGGTTATTCTATAAAGGTAAATTAATTAAGCCCTGCAGTGCGTGGCACTAGAGCTATATAAGATAACTTTAGGTAAAAAAAATAATTAATAAATAAATAAATAAATAAAATTGTAATATGTGTGCTAAAAAGGCTTAAATAATAAAATTAATTACAACATAGGCAAGACATCTATTTAAGACATTGACTTGGATTTCAATTACATATAATTAATCAAATATTCATGAGATATTAATAATTGATCTTTTGTGCCAAACGATGGCGTCACTGTTTTCAAAGAATCTACTCTCGCACTTACTTTGTAAATAATGTATTCTTCCTAATTATGTAAAAATGCCCATGTATTGATGCAAAATATACTAACACTAAGAAATTATTCGTAGAAATAGTATGTTCCAGTTGTATAGCAATTTATAAAGTTAGGTGAAAATACTGACTGAAGTTACGACAGTGAAATTAATTATAATTAGAGCGGCTCATAGCTAAAGGAGCAGGCCCTTGCTTGTCACACGAAAGTTTATGGGTTCAACACCGTTCAAGCACGACTTTATTTCTCTTGCTAAGTTGCATAGCATTTTGTCATTTTGTGAGCTGTTCCTTGGTTCGGAAGGAATTGAGAACTGTTAGGTTCCCTTTTTCTACAGGTTGGTCCAAAACACGCCTGGTTTGGGACCATCGCACTGAATGAAAATATGATGATAATATATTAATATTCAGTTCAATCAAAATGAGGTGCCAGAGAATTGATATATCTGATGTATTTAAAATGCTTGGTCGAATATTGATAAAATGGGCAGGTACGAACCACGGGTATGAACAAACAAAGCTGACGTTTAAGAGAGACCCTATCAATTCCCCATACTACGCGTGATAACTATTTACATGCTCTTAATGTTTTACTAGGGTTTGAAATTTTGAATTCTACAATATATTGTCAAATGTGCTGTTGCGTTTGGAATATATCGGTTAATAAACATTAGAAAAAGTTGTCTTTTTTACCTAAAATTTAGGTAAGTTGAAAAATACAGATATTTAAAAAAAAAAACATACAGACATAGAATGAAGCTTTAAATCTAAAATCTTTTAGGAGTAGGGAACCATTAAGGCCTCGAAGACAATTTCGCAAGTTTAATGGCATTCGTCCTGTAAAATTGTGCCTTGACCAATGGACAAAGAATGTATCAAAAATCAAGTCTTCGATTTCTGCCAAGTTGTGCATTTCCGATACAACCATACCGAAACGCGGAAAACGTAATACTGTTTGAATGACTGATCTAGGTACAAAGACCCGTAAAAACAGTAAAACTTACACTGATTAACAGCTAACTGACTTTTTAATGGCTTTCCGAGATGGCGAAACGGGCACTGAATCGATGAATGAATCAGCTTTAGTTCCAACGAAACGATCCTTTGTCTCTGGGATTGCTTAGTGCCTCTACACCGTTAAGACGGCAATGAAATATGCTATGAATCTCAGGGTCATTGTTTATAGTGCAAACACTATGATTGCGAAGATAATAATACGAGAGTGAGAGCGAAAATCAAGGGAAGGAATAGTTGGAATTGGGAAACCAATGCGAAGAAGAAAAACTTCGAGGGAGGTATTGTCTGATATTGGCTTACCACAGTTATTTTCCTCGGTTGTTGTGGCCGACGTTTCGTGTGGCCGACGGCCACAAGGACCGAGGGAAATAACTGTGGTAAGCCAATATCAGACAATAGTTAAAAACACCCACAGAGGTGTTGGATTTTAATCCGCTTTGAAAATAGTTGTGGAATCAGCAAATCACAGAATACATCTCTTACGATATCAAACGTCGAAGGCTATATATACTACCCGGTTCATGGTTTGACCAACACAAATAAATCACAATTGTATGTATATAAAAAATGTTAACATGACACTTAAGGTGGCCCATCCCGCTTAACTGCCCATACAAACGGGGAAAGAAGATCACGCCCATATTTATTTTCCTAGATCCCAAATTTTCCTCAAAATAGCTTTATTTGATCGAACTTGATGTCTGATGACCGTTGGCATTGTAAAATTGTGTTTGGTTTCGAATTTTTCGCGCGTTTAATACAATAACTTTGGAGGTGGATTACGCAATGATAAAGTAAGAACATCTTAAAAATATTAGTCATCAGACATAGCTTATTATTTGGTTTTTGTTAGATTTTTGACTACAGCGGTCGTGGTTTAATTTTAGCTATAAGTCGTTTAGTAATAAAAATTTTCGTAAATCTTACCAAATCATACACTATGCACATTGTCTTTTTTGTGGACATGTTGCATCTTCCTCATCACGGAGCCTGTCTTTTTTTTTTAAACAGAGAAGGTCCCAGAGCGCAACAGCACGGTTTTGTACCGTTCCCGCGAATGAGTTAATCCCGCCGGGTTGGGCCACCTTAAAGGGCCTTTATTACTAAAGTGCTGACTATCTTGTACTGGTATCGAATGCAAGATGGCAAGAAAGGCCCTTAATATGTGGCGATTAAGCTAATCAGCAGTAGGTCAAAAAGGCTCTAAGATTGTTTGTGTTCGCCTTAAATGTTTTGGCATGACGGTACTTATCGATGAAACCGCAAGCGTAAAATTGACCGCGTCCGAAAGTGAGCGCTCGGTGAGCGTCTAATTCGTTCTGCTTCTGCCAACGGATACTGAGACGTAACTTAGTGTAGTTTGAATAATAAAAATGATAATCTTAAACACTGTGTTTTAAAAAAAAACACAGTATGTATAGAAGCGAATAGAAGAGAAAATATTCTCTTATAGTAGGATGAGTTAATGGAGGAGGAGGCACTGTAGAAGAATTCCAAATAATGTGTATACAGCCGGTGGCGAAATAGGTAGACGCAGTCCGTCAGTCATTCCCTCAGCGGTGCGGAACCACTACTTGCATGCACAAATATCAAATACGGAAAGAGAAATATTTTTGTATAAATGTTCGCTCATTAAGGGCGTAATAACGCCTGATTGTATTCAGTTCCATAACGGCGTAAGTGAAACAATATTTTATTATTTTTAAATATAGCTACTTTTTACCAAACATGAAAGATACGTTGATGGTCTAGCCGAAAACAATAACGGTAAATATGTGCCGATCATATTCTGCGTTCAAATATTCGTCTTATTTAATAACACAAAGCACAAGAGACTTTCAGCTTGAAATTACTGCTGGACCATCAGTCTACATATAAACTTTTTGGATTACCGAAATTAGTTATGGTTATTTTTAAATATAATTAAATGTTGTTTTACTTACGTCCTATCAAACTGAATGCAATCGGTGATTCACTATAAATATATAGTAACGGAGATAAGATTTTGTCAAATTTTGAGAATACGTTCAATGCAAGATTGTTATTCTTACAGTGCAGTCAAACTCTTACGCAATGACAACGTAAATCAGTTCCAGGTTCTTCCATTAATTGTGTTTTTAAGTCACATAGTAAACAATGCAAAAAAGGCAAAAAATGCGATAATCGCTGTTAAGATAAATAAAAGTTACGTATATAATGTAATCAATGGTCGTTGACTGATAAACCCTGTTGATTCCTAATCACAAATAACATGATTTTATGAGTTACACTTCGAGTCTTTTTTAAGTGATTACATGAAGAATATCGTTAGATTTTTATTGCTTGGAGATGGATTTGCGGATTAAGTTTTTGGGGTGATGCAAAATTTTCTAAAGATCCAAGTTTACTTAGGAGTCCCAATCAAAATATTTTGGGAAATAAAAAAAAGTAAGTATTAAATCAGTAAAACAAGCTTTAACCTTCCAATTGAGGTAATGACATCTCCTACTAAACAAAGGAGGTGATGAGTTACAACTCATGTCATTACAACTCATTGAGACCATTTCACATCTGATTGAGACAATATATCTCCGATTGAGACGATTTCGCCTCAGGTTGAGACGATTTTACATCAGATCACTACGACTCCGATCAAGATCATTTCACCGCCTAATTCTACCGATTTGAAGCGAAAATCGTGTGACAATATTTTAACAACTATGTAGCATGAGTGAGAAATCATATGAGTAATCTACACTTTTCGTACTTAGTATTTCGCAAGCGTTTTTGGAGGATCGAAAATGAAGCGTTGCCACGAAAAGTAACTACTTTGCGGACACAACCAGCAAGCTAACCTTTACATACCCATAACTCAGAGTTATTCTACAGTCTCTACACCGTAATGTGTCCTTGCTTCACGGTTGATTCTGTATGCATATAATTTTCACTTCACTGACTTGACAAACAAGCGAAGAACAGCCGGAGCTCCGCAAAGCGTTTAATAATGAAAGTTTTTCAATTACGAGCTTTGCGTTCTTAACATTTAATTAAATCCCATACCTACGCAAAATACGACGGATGACTTTACATTATCTCCATTCCGGGTATCTGGGTAAGTGAAGAAAATTAAGGAATAGTGGTATGTGGTGACACCGGGTGTCATATAGGCGCATCTAATTTATGTTTGATGGTCGTCTAAATTATTTCGTTTACTGAAAAAAATCAGCATATATATGTATTTAAACCAGGCCTGGTTTTCACCAAGCACTAATTTATTTTAATCGAGACTTAAAGGACCTTTATTACTGAAATCCTGATTATCTTGTACAGGCATTGATTGCAAGCTGCTAAGTAAGGCCCTGAATATGTGGCGATTAAGCTAATCAGCAGTAGGTGAAAAAGGCCCTAAGTATATTAAGAATATTAATAAGACATTTATGAGTTATTGCGTCCACGTCTCAATCTGCAGAAAATACATCTTTACCCCAGAATAAGTAATAGTGTCGTAGTAATATTTACGCTCACTATTCAGAGACCTAACGAGTCACCGTAATGATATTTGTATATTCGAAAGCCGTATATTCGATGAAATATAAAATACCGTAATATATACAGTGAACCATTTGGGGAAACTCGAAACTATATTTTTAACCTTCTAAGCAAATTTAAAACTTTCTGATTCCTGAAAATTTCTAAGCATTCTCTCATTTTCCCAGTTTCAGTTTTCAGTTTCACTTTCTTTATTTCCTCCATTAGATATACTCGGATTCGTCATTTTTTTTTTCTGTCGGTTCGATTACTTCTGGCAAAGAAGAGCCGATATTTATTCATTGTATATTTTTTCCATTGATAGTTACTAACTAGTATAATGTGATTGATTGATTACTACTCCTCACAAAGAACATTATGATAAGAATATTACATACATTTGTGAAGAGCAAACTCTTTACTTACATGACATCTTATTCTAAATTAATAGTATTTACGATCTAAATTATTCTTTTTTTTTACGTGACCTGACATGGATGGCAACAACCGTTATGATATTAGCCCAATACACCACATTCTCGAAGGAACTAGGTGCCATGCCAGGACCTTCCCTTTATGAGCACGGCTACATTGAACTGGATGGAAAACACGGACAATTTTTTATTGCCGCTTCGACCATCTTTTCATCAAACGCGATGGTACCAACCCGGGCGAGCCTAAACGCTACCACCTAGTAGGGGAAGGGGACCTACAGTTTAACATGGATTCCGAACCATGGAGCAGGTCGCATTAATGACGAAATGCACTCATCGAACTCGGAAAGAGAAAGACAGTGGTGCATGTCGGAATTGAACCCAGGCCTCTGGTACGTTAGGCCAGTCCCCGCGCCACTAGGCTGCTACTACTAGGTATTCAGGTGTAGGGTGGTAACGGGAGGAACTTACGGCGTGTTGTCGATGGTGCTCCAGCTTCATAGTGGCGCATCGGTTGAGCGCAGCGAGCCGCCGGAACAGGCTCTGGAGGGAGTCTGTATCCAGGAACGGGTGGTCGCGCTGGACGCCGGACACGTCGATCGGGAACTGCAGGTCTGGAAAGAAGAGAGAGGCCGTGAGACTCAGCAAGCTATTTTCCTACTGACCTGCCATTTTGGTTACACAATCAGTTTCACACCGGCTTTACGAGCGCCTCGTAGCTTAGTGCCGCGGGACCTGCCTTGCATACCAGAGGTCTCAGTTCAAATCCCTGCCCCGTTCGTTCACCACTTTCCTTCTATTTCTGAATTGGATAAGTGAATTTCGTCACAAATGCGAGCAGCTCCATGGATCGGAATCCATGTAAAAAGTGTAGATCCCCTTTATCCCGCCCGGGTTGCCACCATGGATCCAGTTCATTCTAGCCGTGTAATATAAAAAAAACTCCTGACATCTTGTTTTTTTTATGCGACCTGACATGAATAGCTAATACCACACAACTACCGTTATGATGTTAGCCCAATACACCACATTCCCGAAGGAATGAGGTGCCATGCCAGGACCTTCCCTTTATGAGCACGGCTCAATTGAACTGGATGGAAAACACGGACAATTTTTTATTGCCGCTTCGACCATCTTTTTATCCAATGCGATGGTACCAACCCGGGCGGGCTTAAAACCAACCACCTAGTAGTGGAAGGGGACCTACAGTTTTACATGGATTCCGAACCATAGAGCAGCTCGCATTCGTGACAAAATGCACTAATCAAACTCTAAAAGAGAAATAAAGTGGCCCAGTGGCGCGACACTTCGGCGATCGCTCTCCGAAGTTAAGCAACGCTGGGTCCGGTCTGGTCTTGGATGGGTGACCATTCGACCGTTGAGAGAGGCTGGCCGTGGTTCGGATTCCACGTTAAACTGTAGGTCCCCTTCCTTACTTACTAGGTGGTAGGGTTAATCCCGGCCGGGTTGGTACCACCGCATTGGATGAACGATGGTCGAAGCGGCAATGAAAATTGTCCGTGTTTTCCATCCAGTTCAATGTAGCCGTGCAATATAAGGAAGGTCCTGGCATGGCACCTAGTTCCCATGTGGTGTGTTGGGCTAATACCATGACAGGAGGTGTGGTATTAGCCCTCCATGTCTCCATAAATAAGGACTCTTGAACATAACCATTCTCCGCTCATCCTTCGTAATTTTAATCCTTTAATTAGTTGAGAAGAGGCTACCCGTTTTTGTTAAGGTTCCAGATAAGATTAAAATCGTACTTTGACTCTTCCAGCAATCAATAATTACTTAGTCAATCTAAAATCAGTTTAGAGCTCAGATCACCAAAGAACGGAGTCCTTTTCTTTGATCCTCGCGGTCCAGCGATGGAACCTTCGATCTCTTTGAATTCAGCGCGGCACAAAGAAATGTCCCCAACACATTCGCAACACGCAAAATTATTCCGAGAAACTGTCAACGGAAAATTCATCCGATGTAATTGAGCATTTTCGCAGCGCAAATGGAAATTCGCAGCAGCCGCGCCAGGCTCTGGTTACATTCGAAACAAAGGTAGTGTGTTATGTAATTTCGACGAATAATAATTTTGTTAAATTTACCACAAGGGCAAGAGGGAATTGTTTTGTTAAGTGAAAGGAGATATAGTGACGAGATTAACAGGGGACTTTGAGTTACTTTTGATACAAACTAATTCTAGACTAGGAGGTGGCGACAAAAATGGTAACGACAACGTAAATGGCTTAAACTGGGTTCACAGGATAAAGACCAACCCTCTGAAGCTAAATGTGTCTGTCTGCTTGTGCCAAGTGGTTGCGTTACCTAGATAAGGCGCCTGAAAAAGTAGTTATGGTGACAAACAATATATATAATAAGGTAAATGGCTGCAAATAACGAATCATGAATGTATCAGTACATACTTGCTTAGCATTGCCAAAACTGAACAAAGCTTTGGTTGCATTTCGTAGTTATAGGCGATTTAGGTTACAGATATAACTTTAGGTATGTTAAGTATTTAACTAAAAACCGACTGGTTTTTGTTGTATAATTAATAGGTATCAATGTTTCTAGACAATCAGTATATTCATCAGCAGGTACATACCATCATATATATTATATAGCCTATCTAGATAACGCAACCACTTGGCACAGGCAGACCGACATAATTAGCATCAGAGGGTTGGTCTCTAACATGTGAACCTAGATTCAGCCATTTACCTTATCGTGACCAAAAATGTCGTGACCTCCCGGAATATTCGTGAACACAAACACGGCCAGGAGATGTGTTTTGCGGAATCGACCGTCTTTCGCTTCTTATGATCAAAGGCTCCCAATGTCCAACCGAGAGGTTATATAAAGACGTTAGACTTGTATCATCTCCCTTACAAATTATTTCGGTATTCTCGATAATAATTAGTGGTTGACCTGCTTCGTCTGTTACCGGCGCTCCCAAGAGAAAATATTTATCATTACTTAGGATCTTGATTCCTGGATCTAATCTGCCGAAAGTGGTCACGATGTGTGTTAGCGGGCAAAATCACCGAACGATGAAAAGCGCCGTGTGACGCCTAAGCGTTGAAAGAAAACCATAGCCTACCCTGGTACCAGAATAGACGTTTTAAGTTCCTTGCGACTCCACTCTCGATGGTCGGCGGGACACTGCCGAGGAAAGGAGCTAACACATGTCGACATGGCTAAGAAATAGGACCGTCAAACGCCAGAAAAAGTCTCGAAAAGGCAACTATGTTACATGCAAAGACCGGAAAATACCACTGATAACTCTCAAAGAGTCTGCAGAGGGAAGCACACATTCGAACAACTACAGACGTCTTATAGTCTCCGTCAGTGTGTGTAAAGGCGAAAGCTTTCCATAGAGCCGTGCCATGTGAACTCAACAACGTGTTCCTCACTCAATTTCCTTAAATTAATTTTGCATTTAAGAAAATCGTATCAGATTTACCCCCAAAAGTTCCATTGTCTAGATACCAAATATATTATATTTAGATAATAGAGTTTCAATTATGTTCTGTTTTATATTACATAGCTGGACCGAGCAGTTCGCCTTGTGACACCCAACACAAGATGCGATAGGGTTATTTTGATTGTAAATGAAAATCAACTAGCGGCAAGGGAAATACACACTCTGTGAAAATTCCAACAGTCTAGCTATCACGGTTTCTGAGATACAGCCCTGTGACAGACGGACAGACGGACGGACGGACGGACAGCGGAGGCTTAGTAATAGGGTTCCGTTTTCACCCTTTGGGTACGGAACCCTAAAAATGAGTATCTCGGGGATAAGGCTTTTATTGCCTTCAGCATCGAGTCCCTCTCCACACTGTTGAATGGGTTCTTGGCATCAATTTGTGTATGAATGTTTGATTTGTGCTTCTTTTCTTTTTGCTAGGTAAGAACCAGTTTTGTGCATAATAGCTTAACAACTTCCGTATGTAGCAAACGCAACCTTTTTTGGTCTTAATTACATACCAATAATGGAGTAAAACTATATAAGTGAGCACATCTTAAACAATGAAACACTATAAAACACAAATCAAGAAATACTTCATATTGAAGAACTATTACTAAAGTTATGCTTAACCAACAAAAAAAGATGTTAATCTAATTCCCGATTCTCATCGTTTAGTCATTATAATAAAAAAAAGTTGTACGAACAGAAATTGACAATGACCAGCCGAACGAAATGCTAAATTCTAAAATATTGTTTTTCAACCTCGGGAAATTCGATTAAGCTCAAGGATAAATAGAGTGCTGATTTCTGTGCGGAAAAATTGAAAAGACGCTCATAATATAATATCCTGAAAGGCTGCCCCAAATTGATTTCATTGAGTTTTGTCTGTAATGGAGTTATCCGCTGCTTCATTGTGCAGGTGAAAGGTTTTTTCAGGCGCCTTCTATTGCGGCATGTTCGAAGACGCAAGAGTACAAATCATGGAACTCTTAGTACCTAGTGTCTAGGTATTAAGGTCGGACCGTAAGCATCAGAAAAATTCGCCTCCCATACAAACGTAGTTTACTGATAATATGAAAACCACTATTTCAATTTACTTGATTTTTTTAATTTATTTTTTTATTTAGAGCGACCTGACATGGATGGCTAATACCACACAACTACCGTTATGATATTAGCCCAATACACCACATTCCCGAAGGAATTTGGTGCCATGCCAGGACCATCCCTTTATGAGCACGGCTACATTGAACTGAATGGAAAACACGAACAATTTTTCATCGCCGCTTCGACCATCTTTTCATCCAATGCGATGGTACCAACCCGGGCGGGCTTAAACCCTACCACCTAGTAGGGGAAGGGGACCTACAGTTTTACATGGATTCCGAACCATGGAGCAGCTCGCATTCGTGACGAAATGCACTTATCGAACTCGGAAAGAGAAAGACAGTGGTGCATGTCGGTATTGAACCCAGGCTTCTGGTACGCTAGGCCAGTCCCCGCGCCACTAGGCTACGAGCCGCTCAAATGATATTTCGTATCTAATATTAAGCTACAAATATCTGTGTCTGCATGTATTTGTTTTTTCGGTAAATGTATTCTGGGTCGATCCACAGAGAAAACAAAATTCGTATGAAGATTTTCTTTTTGCTTTAATTTCATTCTGTTTGTATTTAAAAAAAAAAAAACAAAACGGTGCAGACACAGATATTTGTTACCTTATATTAGATATTAAATATAAATTTATTTTGAATGGCGGTTTCCAAATGATTAGTAAACTACGTTTGTATGGGGAGCGTTTCTTAAGGCGTTTTTCGTGGCACAAACAACACCTCTACTTATCTTTCAAACATCATCAAACGCGTTTCTATTAATAACTAATTTACCCTAATTCGTAAAGTCAAGTATGTAAGTATTACGCCCTAAGTGAGTTCCGGACCTATCCGACCCATGCAAAGTTTCTCGTGAAACTTACACATACTGTTATGGACACGAAAGCACTTATTAACTAAAACAAAATGTTGGCTGCAGTTGTTGTAGTAAGTAATAATAAGCCTTAAGGCAAAATTAGACGAGGCACCCCAAGTTAACTAACTAAGTCTGACGATTATAAGTGTCATTCTTACAATATATGATTCCTTGTCTAGGAATCAACCTATTTTCGTTAATGTATGTTTCCTTTTTCTATACAAAATACATTGCGAAAAC
Source organism: Incurvaria masculella (assembly GCA_946894095.1). Taxonomy (NCBI): domain Eukaryota; kingdom Metazoa; phylum Arthropoda; class Insecta; order Lepidoptera; family Incurvariidae; genus Incurvaria; species Incurvaria masculella. The sequence goes on from OX335641.1 coordinate 1,858,946, forward strand.
GGTGTCCATTTCCGAACTTTTTTGACTAAATGTAGAAATATAAAAGCAAATGGAACTTTTTGTTTATGCATATATGCTGTTTTTGCTTATATCTAGAAACCGAATTACTTTCGGATTTCTAATGAGAAAAATCAACTTTTTTATTTTTATTATTATTTAAATATATAATGGAATCAAAAAATATTAACAATCCATTATCAGTCTGGAGTTCTATTTGGATTTGCTGAAGCGTTTCACTACATATTATTACATTTGTTAAAAAGTGCATTTGTATGGCGCGAGTAGTTGGCTAGTCCTAGCGCCTTAATCCGTTAGATGATGCTACTTTTAATAACGCTATTTACAGTATAATACTTTGATTGCTAATTTCTGCAAAACCGGGTATGTTCGCAGAGGCGAGGGTGGACAGTTTTTCTGCTGTTATCCGAAAGCGAGTAGCTGGCTTCCGTGACCGTTTATTCAAGACTGATAACCAGACTGCTGTTGTTGCTATGGAGAATGGGGCCGGAAGGATATTTAAATTTTGGTCTCACCTTCATTTTAGATTTTAGATGCATCGGTGATCGCAGTTGAAATAAATATATATATATATATATATATATATATTTATATATATATATATATATATATATAAATATTTATGTTTGAATTGTTTTCTGTTTTAAAAAAAAAATTTTGTTCTATTGTTAAAATGTAATGGTGTATATGGACTTCTAGTCTGAAATAAAGAATTATTATTATTATTATACAAACCAATACACTTAAGTATTTTTTTCAAATTTGGCAAAAAAAAACTATAGCTATATTTCTCTCCATCTCCTGAGGGGTGAGCATTAGGGAACGAAACATAGGTTAATGCATAATCGAATCTACATATCTATCATTCCCGCTGAGGTTGCGTGTTGACTATCTGGTTGTGTGTTTAGGTCAAGGTCAAGTACACGGTCTGTTGGACATAATTCTGAAATTTTAACGAGTGAGTTTGTTTGCATACAAAGTTTGTACGGTGCCATACCTAGCATTATGCACAGGTTTATTTCAGCGAGCGCCTTTGTTTGAGCGTGGACCGTAGGTACGAACACGTTTGGATAGTATTAATGGATAAAGGTTTTTCACGATGCGCTTGTACTAATAACTTTCGGAATATAACGATAAATACATTTTAGGTTTGGCACTCGGTGCACCTAACAAAATATGTCGTTACAATTAAATAAAATCAAATTTTAAAAATATTATGTAAATATGGAAACACATCAATAATACGAAATGAACAAAATACCATGGTCTTTGGAGTAGAATAGAGCTCTTTCTATCCCTTCATCCTCTTTCTACACTCGTTCAACGTGCAAGAGGTAGGAAATTCACGCATTATTCCTTCAATAAGAACCAACTGATACTGTAAAGGGTTGTGCGCTTTAGTGAATTTGATAACCAAATTGAAAATCTACATTTTATAATTGCAGTTAATGAGAGAAATAGTAACAATTTAATCATAAAATACAAACAACATATCGTATCTTATTTTTCTATATCGATGGATACGCAGTTTCAAATTTTCACGTTTCGCCCGCGGGGAGGCAAGCGACATTTTCAGAACGCAAATTGTGGCAGAGGCTACAATTTGTCTTGCTCTCAATAAACATCGTAGTAGTTAAATATAGTGAGTAACTTTGTTGCATAAAACAAATTTTTAATATTTCACAAGCTTCAAATATATATATATGTTGGTTATTATGAAGCATTTTTAGAAAATATGTTTGCAGAAACCGATCTTTTGATCTTAAGCAAGAATACACACAACAAAAAGTTAAGACAAGAAAATAACTACATCTTTGACAAGTATACAATAAAATGCTGTAAAAAGTATAAAAACTATTAAAACCTCGTGTCAGCAATGTTGAATAAACGTCATGTAGGGCATGGGTAGCTAACGTTATATCAAAATCTTATCTAATCTAATCAAATCATTTAAATTGCACACATTAATACATGTTTTACAAAAATCATATAATTATATTTTGCGGCATAGTTCTGCTTCTGTGTTCCACATATTCCAAGGAATAACTGGCTAATATTTGGAGCATACGTCCGTTAAAACCAGCGAGCATGGAAGGACCTCATCCTTCCAGTTAGACAGTTCCACTAACTACAGTTAGACGTTTTCCACTAACTCGTGGCTACGCTGCAGCCATACGAATTTGTTTCGATCGCTGCTCCCATGTTTAAACCCAGAACCTCTAGAATAACAAGAACCTCGTTATTTATTATATTTTTTATATATTTTTTTAACGTTATCTTATGTATTTCTTGTGCGCGATGGTATAAATTCATATTAACTTATGAATATGAATTAAACTTAAACTTAAATTTTAATTAAGTTTAAGTAAAGTATCTTTGCCAGTTCTTTTCCATACCTGCGTCCAGACCTGGCAGAAATATATCTGGAGCAATAGAAAAGCCCTGGATGCAAAACTTCGATCTATGTATTGGGTGATTGGTAAAAAGTCTCAGTTAACCAATGAAAGCAAAATAGCAGTTTACAAAACTATTATGAAACCAGTTTGGACAAACGGAATAGAACTCTGCAAAAAATAACAATACATGTGAATGTTTTGGCTGCTACACTATCCGGTTCTGGAAGTACCAGTGACACTAGACTGAGAAGGAATAGCGTTCCAAATCTCATAAAACCATTCGCCAAAGAATAGTGATAGTGGTCAATGGACAACTTCCCCAGCATAGCTCAGACAAAAAAAAATGCTAAATGTCCATGACACAGAGCAGTGCATCGCTTTAAGGTCTATGCTTACGGTGACGCTTGGCTCGGGTTATCTCTTTCCCTCAAATATGGTTGAAAGAGGTAATGGCTGTGCCCGGCGTGATGCTCGTGAACGGGTGCTGTTTGTGGGGACTGGCCTACTCCAATTGGCAACATATTCGTTGGAGGGGATTGTCTTTGCAAATAAAATGGTATTTGTCATGAACTGTTGCATACGGCATGGATTGTAAATTTTGTGTATTCATGTTAATTCAGTGTATTACCTATGTTTTTGTTAAAATAATTGACAAACACTTTTGTAAACTTAGACTAAGTGGACGTTGAAAAAAAAAAACAGCGGAGTTTCTTTCCAGTTCTTCTTCGCTGTGTTTTGTTTTGCTGAACTGGCCAATGCTAAAATATGATAAATCCGAGTGCAGTGTACTGTCTATGGATGATAATTTAACAATACAATACAATTGCCGAGTTAAGCGGGATATAAGAAAAAAAAGCTCTTTTATGCATGAAAATAGAGCATGCGACTTTTACATTACGCGTGGTATGTTCAAGTGTAAGTTACCTACCTATGAATAAAATAAAACAAATAAACAAAACAAAAAGTATGCACTACCCAAAATACATTCGTGGCTCTGCCTATCCTATCCGGACGCGGCGTCGTGGTGGCTACGTACTATATCACGAGTAGAGAATAGCCGGGGTATGTGGTGGTATATGCAGATGGAAGATAAAAGGGGTGTTGGGCTCATCGGAGCGTGCTTCACAGTCCAGTGATGTTGCCCGCCAGTCGATCGCTTTGAAATTATGGCTCGGACTGCACAGTCTACTGTTTTCAAAGTTCAGCCGCCGCTAATACCATCCGAAACATTAATTTGAACGTGCAAAACTAAAACAGGAAAATCAATTTTAGGTTAAGCTCGATGAAGCGACGTACGTTCACGTAGGAAAGCCATGCCGCGTCCTTAAGGTCCTTGCCTTTGCGGGCATGGCTATCCTGAGATGGATGGACAGCAAGGACTATTCTTCATAGCTTCGACCATACTTATCGAAGATACCAAAGTGTTTACCATGCACTCCCTCTTAAGGCGCTAGGACTAGCCAACTACTCGCGCCATACAAATGCACCTTTAAACAATTGTAATAATATGTAGTGAAAAGCCTCAGTAAGTCCAAATAGAACTTCAGACTGATCATGGATTGTTAATACTTATTTTAAACATCATTTATTTAAATAATATATTTTTTTCACATTAGAAATCTGAAAGTAATATGATTTCTAGATATAAGCAAAAACAGCATATATATATAAACAAATAATTCCATTTGCTTTTAGATTTCTACATTTAGTTAAAAAAGTTCGGAAATGGTTTCCGCAATGTATTTTTTATAAAAAAAGGAAACATACATTAACTAAAATGTGTTCATTCGTAGACAAAGAATAATATATTGTAAGACTGATACTTCTAATCATCAGACTTAGTTAACTTGGGGTGCCTCGTCTAACTTTGCGATTTGGCTAGTACCAGGGCCGTAAGGCGGATACAGGACTCAAAACGCAAAATAATAATATTAATTTATTCAATAGATAGAAAACATTAATCGAGTTATGCGTCGAGACAAACCATCTGACAACGATCTTAAAACTACAAATCTGGCTATGTTTTTGTTACTATTAGAAAATGAGCTTGAAATTATTAGATAATTTGTGAGGATGTGTACAAAAAGATGCCTTTTTAAATAAGCAACTTTTGTCGTCTCAAAGTTCTAGTATTAGTAGTTATAAATAGTTTTAACACCTCCTATGTTTGGGGAGTTATTGCAGAAAAACTGAGGAACGACTGTGGCGCCATCATTCGCGGGAACGGTACAAAACCGTGCTGTTGCGCTCTGGGACCTTTTCTGTTTCAAAGAAAAAGACAGGCTCCATGATGAGGAAGATGCAACACGTCCTCAAAAAAGACAATGTGAATAGTGTATGATTTGGTAAGATTTACGAAAACTTTAATTACAAAACGACTTATAGCTAAAAGTAAACCACGACCGCTGTAGTCAAATTTCGAACAGATTAGCCAAATAGATTATAAATCTCGATTAAACAAGCTATGTCTGATGACTAATCTTTTTTAGATGTTCTTAATTTATCATTGCCTAATCCACCTCCAAAGTTATTGCATCAAACGCGCGAAAAATTCGAACTTTCGGACCTTATAACTTAGAAACCAAACACAATTTTACAATGCCAATGGTCATCAGATATCTAGTTCGATCAAATAAAGCTATTTTAAGCAAAATTTGGGATCTGTGACAAAAAATATGGGCGTGATCTTCTTTCCCTATTTGTATGGGGAGTTGAGCATGATGGCCCACCTTAAGGTAACGTAATCCTCGATGCCGCTACGAACCGGTTCACACCAGCTCCGATAGACAGGCTGTCTGCCGCGGCCTAGGCGAACTGTTGGCTAAATATTGTGATTGCGGCTAGTAAGTGCAGATAGTCGAGACTAGTCCATGTAGAATTACGTGGGGATTAGCTGCATTTGATATATGAAGCACGGTCTATTGAAAGCGTTTTTTTATTCATGCATAAACGCTTTGCCGGAAGGGTAGGTAGAGATAGATGATACGGGACGAAGACATTATTGAGTCATTATTTCGCTTCGTATTCATCCGTTCATGTTTATACATGCTCTGCGATTACGGGTTCTACGTACCTGACCTTTGCGAAATGATTCATCAACCTTATCATGATATATTATTCTAGACCGATCCAGGCCCAAGGCTTCACACGAAACACTTCCTCTGTGTAAATCAGTTTTATAATTCGTTCGTTACTCATCCGCTCTACATGTCCTAACCAATTGGACACACTGTTCACTACTCTTTTATTTTCCCCGCAAACTTACTCAGGATTACTTACTCCGCAAACTTACTGTCCAAAGCTTTTTTGGGGTTGTCCAAAAAAAGGGGAGCTTTGTAGGGGACCAAAGCTGTTGGATAGTACATAAACTTCGAAAATAATTGATTACAAAGTACAAAAAACTGCGTCAGGGTGTAATCAATGCAAAATTCATAAACCAATAAGTATCAAATATGATATCATAATATGGAGTAACATAAAAAACAATGACCAAAACATTTCCTGTTTTGGTCATTGCAGATACACCTTTAAAGCGGTGCAGGTATTTATAAACATCACCTGTATATAAGAGATAGATAATGAGTTACCAGACAATACTGAAACAAACTCAAAAGAAAAAGTGGAGCGCAAAGCGGTCTTTTATCCTCAAACAGATTTCTTCCAACCGACCTTTGGGTGTCTGGGATGTTCTGAGATAGCTCTTCATCTAATTCTAGATAGTCAATATCAGAGCGAAGATGTGATCATTACCAGAGGTGACTTATCCTTTAGAATCAACCACTTTAAGAACATTTGGAAGGCTTTCGCGGCATTCGATGGTTCCGTTGTGAAACCACAGAAGAACACGCGTATTGTCTCCCACGTCCCTGTCAAATTGTCAGCGCGTCGCTGCGCCGGTCCCAATATGTCGGAAGCAACGCCTCCCGCCCCCGCAGCGGCCTACAAGCGGCGCCGTACACTTAGGAGTAACGTTGGCCGAAGAATAAGTGACATACTCCAGTTAAATGCAATTCGATTTATTCCGAATATTCCGGGAGGAATATTCGGAATAAATCGAATTGGGGGTCTAAAAATGCATTTGTCAGGTTCCACCCACACAAGCCATCAATAAGTTTGTATGACTATGTTTTCATGTGGCATATACGTTAAGTTGGGTTAGTAGTATTGGAAAATAGGAGACAGCGGGCCCCATAGTAAACGCGCTATATGGCATGTCTCCTTTATGTTTGTCTGAGGTGCCTATAAGCAGGACTAACGGGAATTTCATTTCATTTAATTTATTTATTTAACGTCTGGTAGTCAAACTACACTAAGTCATGTCACAATTTGATTGATCCGCGGATTCGATCAACCAGTGAAGAAGAACCCGCAAAGATGTTTTTTTTTTGTCTTTTTTTTTCGTCCACATAAATGATACAACACAATTATGATTTCATATCTTCGCACGAAGGATAAAAATACTTGATTAAAATTACTGTTCGTGGCAGGATTTTGCTTCCGTATGATCGAGAAAAGGCTCGGAGGCGGAGGCCGGGGCAGCTGGTTGTCTTCTTTCTTAAAATATGTCAGAAAAGAGAATAAATAACTAGGTATTGCCTCGGGGAGGAATTGAACCCAATAGGCCCTTGTTCTTAAAGTACTAAGATTGAACATTCGGATTTAAAACCATATTTCTTGTTCTTTGGAGACTGAATACCAATGATTTTAGAAGTATAAAGATGTAGCCAACGATTATTTCATTTTCATTTAATTTATTTAAACTTGTTTTGTAGTCAAACACACTAAGTTACGTCAAAAACTGAAAGAGCCGCGGATTCTGTCAACCAGTAAAGAAGATTCCGCTAAGAAACTTTACTGGTTGCTTAGTAACTTATTTCAGGTGTGCAAAGCCCCCGTCAAGTTTTTTTTTTTTTTTTTATGCGACCTGACATGGATGGCTAATACCACACAACTACCGTTATGATATTAGCCCAATACACCTCATTCCCGAAGGAATTTGGTGCCATGCCAGGACCTTCCCTTTATGAGCACGGCTACATTGAACTGGATGGAAAACACGGACAATTTTTCATTGCCGCTTCGACCATCTTTTAATCCAATGCGATGGTACCAACCCGGGCGGGCATAAACCCTACCACCTAGTAGGGGAAGGGGACCTACAGTTTTACATGGATTCCGAACCATGGAGCAGCTCGCATTCGTAACGAAATGCACTTGTCAAACTCGGAAAGGGAAAGACAGTGGTGCATGTCGGTATTGAACCCAGGTCTCTGGTACGCTAGGCCAGTCCCCGCGCCACTAGGCTACGATGCTGACGCAGTGTATCAAGTCAACGATCGTGTGATGCCCCATTATTGTTCTCCTTTATCGATGTCTTTATCAAAGTCTATTCACCAACCGCGGACAATGAAGCGGCGTGTGCCTTGATGAGCGAACATGCTACGTCGCCCCGTTTCCGCTCCCAAGATAGCTTAAACAGGAGTGAACCCTGATAAAGGGGGAGGAGGGGGGGATAGCCCAGTACATTCGCACACAATATCGTGTGTATTTCTTGCAATCCACGAACTCTAGTGGGCTTTACTTGCAATAAACACGTATCTGCAGACATGTCAAAGTGTGCGAGTTTGAAGAGTTTTTTGTCCATTTTAACCGACTTCAAAAAAGGAGGAGGTTCTCAATTCGTCTGTATGTTTTTTTTTGTTTCTTTTTTTATGTTTGTTACCTCATAACTTTTGCCTGGGTGAACCGATTTGGATGATTATTTTTTTAAATGAAAGCTAGTGCTTCCCAAGTGGTCCCATTTGGTTAAGTTCTGACAATGATATCCATGAGAAAATCATATAATCTTAAATTTGTACTAAGATGTGCACGACAAATGAATGAATATCTCAATATAACGCCAACCGATTTCGGTGATTCTTTTTTTATTGGAAAGGACGTGTACAAATTAGTAAGTGTACTTCAGATTCGCTAAAAATAAACAAATAAAAAAAATAACAAAAAAATAACCGACTTCAAAGAAAAAGCACTAAAAAGTAAAAAAAAATTGCCATTTTTGTAGTTACGATTTTTGTTATTTTTTGAGACGGTGTCAGCCAAGAGGTTCTCTTGATTGGCGCAGCGCGTGCCCGGCTGACGCCGACTCAAAAAATAACAGAAATCGTAACTACAAAAATGGCAATTACTTTTTACTTTATAGTGCTTTTTCTTTGAAGTCGTTTATTTTTTTTGCAATTCCCTATCGGATTAAAGATAAAGGCGCGTTCACTTAAAAAGTCAAAAGCCGTGCAACCGGTTGAGACGTTAGAATATCCTACGACAGCGGACGTGCATGTGTTCAAGTGGGTTGGAAACAGTATAGTAAGTAGATCGATCGGACAGCTATCGCACTGACCGTTATAAGACATGTGTGATGCAACCTGTAACTAAAGACCATCGATAAAGGAGATCCGCGACAATATTAAAGGCGGGGGAAATTATAGAAGCGGGACGGTTGCTCCCAGACGTTCTTTTAAGTTAATTGAAAAGCTGATCTGGCAATTATGATATACGAACGGCTTTATCAGATGAAAAAACGCGACTTTCCTGGTTCCTGGATAAAGGTTCTTCCTTTACGGGATACTTCTGCCACGATTTACGGCATCCTTCATTCGCTTCCTCTACAGACGGTTTTTATACATGTTCTACAATTACGGGTGCTACGGACCTGTACTGAGCTTTACGAAGTATTATGTGCATAAATCTGCTTTGTAAATTTCTTCGTTGATTTACACCCATACGCTTCATACCTCCAAACCATCTCAACCATACTTTGAATTATCGTCACTATAACTTCTTTCATTTGACCGTGCTTTCAACTCTGCTTTGTGGAACATGTCCGGCAAACTCATTGCGCAAACTTTAATCTAGCGTTAATCACAACAAACCACAACCTTGCAAGTCTTGAAGGCCAACACTGAAGAAGAAATGACCAATTTAGAGCAAGATCTTTCGCGAGTAAAAATAAATAATGCAGTACCACGAGCACAAATGTGCATCAACTCAGGATGTAGTCATTTAACCGACCGATATTTTCTTTCAACTTAAGGTCGGCCCGTAAGCATCAGAAAATTTCGTCTCCCATGCAAACGTAGTTTACTAATAATTTGAAAACAACTGTTCCAACATACTTGATATTTAGTATCCAATATTAAGTTACAAATATCTGTGTCTGCATGTCTTTGTTTTTTCGGTAAATGTATTCTGGTTCAAACCACAGAGAAAACAAAATTCGTATGAAGACTTTCTTTTTTCTTTCGGTTTGGATTTTTCAAAAAAACAATAGCGTGCAGACACAGATATTTGTTACTTGATTCTCGATATTAAATATCGATTGAATTGGAATAGCGGTTTCCAAATGATTAGGAAACTACGTTTGTATGGGGAGAATAGCTTACGGGCCGTTCTTAATGGGAGGTTCAAATAAATAGTCTGTGAAAAAGAAGATTTTTTTGCCTTTCTAACAAAATAGCAGTAATTTTCCAAACTACTTACTTGTAAAATAACGACCTTCTCTTGGATCGCCTTAGTCCAAGGTGAAAAAACTGGTTCAAGTGACAAGTGCCAAGGCTGTTACGAAACGCGTCTTCATTCACTCCAGATTAATACATTATTATAAGCGGCGCCCCGACAAGAGGATTATCTCAGCCCGCCATTTGACAAGATCATACATCTCGAGCGGTTCGTGGTGAATTCCTAATGTGCATTACATTAATTTGACACGGGTTCGCTTTATTCGCGGTTAGTGGTTTAAGAGATTGGGAAGCGTGCGTTTGAAATGTGCGGTTTTCTTATGAAATATCCGTAGGCCTATTCTTGAAATTCCGCGCTCAGGAGTTAGGACACTTTCGGTCGAGAAAACAGCTTTGACAACCGCTAAGAAAGCGGTTTGCTCGACTGAAAGATTCCTGTTTTCTGAGCACGGAATTCCAAGAATAGGCCTGCTGGGCAGTGCCGCAAATGCCGCAGTTATATTCTCAAATTCTTGATATTATAATGTCACTAGCAACGAAAGTCACTAGTCACAATGTCACAATTTGTTTTTGCAATTACATGGATTGATTTCAGTGACATGATAATAAACGTAGTTAGATTATTCTGTCGGCGCCAAATAAATAAACAAAAGTGGAAGAAGTCGAATAAGGTACGATTCGATTATAAACACCGGCCAAGTGCGAGTCGGTCCACACACGAAGGGTTCCGTACCATCGTACAATATATAACACAAAAAAAAACGTTTTTTGTATGGGCGCCCCATACAAAAACTCGGATTTTATTTTTACCCTTTATTTTTTATATTTTTTTTATTTTACCTATTTGTTGTTATAGCGGCAAAATAAATACATACTCTGTGAAAGTTTCAGCTACCTACCAATTACGGTTCATGAGATAAAGCCCTGTGACAGACGGACGGACAGACGGACGGATAGGGTTCCTCTTTCACCCTACACCAAATACACCAAATCCATTTATTTCTATAGTATCGATATTGTTACACCTGTATATAAGGCACGCATAAATCACCTCCCTGCCTGCGAATTACATATTGATTTTGCTCACCCTTAAACGTCTAACTTCTCAGCAGTTTTACAAGAGAGTGTCGCTTCAGACACGTGACTTGTGCTGCCGTTGGACGAGTGGCAGTCGCAATGGACGCCGTCTCCAGTTCGATATTTGGCGTTTGAAAGCTTCTACTCTATTATTTTTTTTGCATACGATTCTAACAGGATTATAATATTATAATAAATATATAAATAAATTTGTGGAAAAAAATCATATGCGCTAAGCGTAGATTTTATTACATGCTTTCATTGAAATAATACGATGGCCATGTTATTCTAATCCTGAATTCATGTCGTGAAGCATCCTACAGCAAAAGTATTTTTTTATCTGACAGGCCCCTGAATATATCTGAGCCGGTAGTCTCAGTTCTCACCTAAATTGGCGTTTACGTAACTTCGAAGTTCCGTAAAAACGTCAAACTCCATACAAGTTTTTACTAGATATTCTGTGGTTTTACTTCTTCAAGCTGTCAAAGTCAAACTCGGACTTCAGATTTGTATGAAAACGCGGAGTCGACGTAAACGGCAACGTCGACGTATTTACGGCAACGTTGAGTAAGCTGTCAAATCAAACTCGGACTCGCAAATGGTAGTTCGCTTCACGCCCACTGCGCGCGCTCTTCAATTTCTCCATACATTTGAAAACACCAGTCGATCAGTTTGCCGTAAACGCCAATTTAGGTGACAACTGGGACTTCGGCTAATGAAGGAAACTGTAGTACCTATGACTTTAGCTTTTATTTCTATGTTTGTTGTCACTTATCTCTATTAAGACATCAGAGTCTCATGAAAGTTTTAAATGTTTTATTTTATTGATACGCAGAAACATTGTGAATATTAAAATATTATTTTAGTTTTATTTTTTTGTGATTAATCTTGGGTTTTCTTGCATCTGTTTATTTACGGAAAAACTAATCACATTAAATGGTCAACAGTTTTCGATATACATATGTTTTTTATGTTAAGCGCGGCAGATGGCGTACGCCAAGTCCTCACATAACAGGTGCCCGGCTATGTCCATGAGTTTTAAATTTTCACGGAGCTGCGAAAATCATGCCGGCCGGCCAGACGCTTAGAAACGTTCGTTTGGAATTCAGTTATGGGTCAAGTCACACGGATTCATATTTTTTAAGTATTTGCCCTTTGTAACAATTTGACAGAAATACTCAAATTCTATGTTTGAAAAATGATAGTGAAATGAATGATTCACTCGAAGATTAACAACGTTAAAGTAATAGTTAGCCAAAGTTAGGAGTACGCTGGAAGCGCAAGGATCTTATACGTTGTGAGGCGTCCAAGGACACGCAAGGATATCGACAAGTGGACACTATAACTATGAATTGCGGAATATTCCTGTTGCCTGTCGGTTTTGTGCTGATGTCACAGTGAAAGTTTATGACTGCGTGTAAGATGGCGTCGATGGGTCTGACATGTCAAAATTAGGTTACCCACAGAACACATAAAACGCAAGATAAATCAACGTACTTGCGTCGTTATGTTGACAATAAAATCGACCTATCTTTCAACTTTCAATACAGGCTATTACAACTTAAATTGTGTTGATCCCGGGGGGTAATGATGTAAGTTTTATTAATTTAAAAATAGTAACAACGCTTACTAAACGGTATGATTAATCCCGCCAGTGTCGGTAACATCGTATTTAATGAAAGATGGCCCATGCGGCAATGAAAATTGTTTGGTTTTCTATCCAGTTCAATGAAATCATATATCTTTAGCTTTGTATGACATTAAAAAGAACTTTCTTAAATCCGTCTTTTCGAATGGAGTTCACTGTAATCATTCAATATATCCTGGCTGGCAAACTACTTTTTTCTCATGTGTTGTGGTAGTAGGTAAGGTATTATTCAGTTCCATAAAACAAAATTGCAGTAGAGTTGAAAAAATACTATGCTGCTATAAATACTGAACATATATTATGTTGTATTGTATTAAAATAATTTTGACAACGTTAACGTTAACCTTGTACAGTTCACGCTCGTCCCCGAATCTCCAAATGGAGTTGCTCTAAAAGCTCGTTTATCGTAAAACCGTTCGCCGGGCTATCGCCTATAAACTGGGTTACGAGTTCGGGAACAATTTTACAAAATGGCCGCCGTTAAATTCGTCAACCGCCTCCTTGTGACGCGACGGGATGAAGTCGTGCTGCGGCCAGAGTCAGGTCGTGTAAAGGCAACGGGCAACAGTAGTTGCTAATTTTCCGACCCAGTTTTGGTTATATAAACTGCGCAATACAGCGTACATCAGGCGCTATCCTAAGATACATTAGATGAAGCCAATGGGCTTTTGAACTTTTTCGTGAGCAGTGAAAACCTTGCCGGCCGACCTGACGCTTCGTCACACCATGTATGAAGGATCACAGGTTTGTACTTCGGAGGAAATACCTGGGGACCGAGAGCATTCCACAGTTTACCGACTCTATAGATGAAGGATCTACAGGATCAGTTGCTTCTTATTGGTTGATAAATTGTGAAAGGGTCGGAGGGTGCACGCTGGACGCATTTGGAAGTCTACTCTCTACTACTTTACGTTTGATTAGTGAGCACATTCAGAGCTCTAGTGAAAGACCATCTCCTTAAATCCTGAACATCCTCTACTGCGTCCCTACTTTCTTAGTTGAGACCGCATTATTCATTGCATGCACATATGTAGATGAATTTTGTCCTACTTCTGTATATGTATACATTAATATTAATTCATATTAAATTTTATTTTTGTCATATATTTCTTTACATTTGTTTTCCACGACTTTGTTTTGTTGTACCTACTCTTGTCTGATTATGTTAATAGGGTAGTCTGGCGGAAAAAGAATGCTTAATTAAGTGCTATCATTGTGAAGATTTATTTGCAATAATCAATTTTTTATTTGATTTGAAGTGCGTTTCTCCTCGGACTTTGGAGGTCCTTCGAGTTGAAATGGTTTCTTTATTTTGGGATACCTCGTAGTCGTCGACGTGACTCACGGCTATTTTACTTTGTGGTGATGTAATAAGTACAATTTGATTGAATAATATAAGAGAAACCATTAAACAAACAAACATTTAAATTAGAATCATTAATTTATTCCTTGCATGAAAGATTTGTATTTTCTTTTTTTTTCTTTCTTTTTTTTCAACAAATAATTTGGATTTTACTATACTAGGGTTAAGATCTTTGTATATATACATATTTGGTTAGTATGTAGTTGTCAAATACTTATCTTTTCTTAACGGCCAGGCTTAAAACCAGCGTCATTGATTTATGCACCTAGCATTGTCAATGACATATGCTGCGCCTGGATCCGATTTATCATAATATCGTATTATTTAGTTAATTACCTTGTTACTAGTTTGGCTCTTCGATTATTTAGTTATCTTATAAAATTTTACATGTTTGAAAAATGTTACGGCTTTTCACGCGGCAGGTAGAGATATTCTCCGACGTTTCGAGCTAATCATTCAGCCCGTTGTCAAGGAGGCATCCGCCGCGCTCGTGCGCAGTAGTACTGCTGCATTTTTCAAACATGTCTAACGACCGCGGTAACCTCAAAAGTATTATAAAATTTTAGTTATTCTAGATTTTAGTTGTTAAGTTTTTGTTCTTTTATATTATGCTTTTTTTTTCTCTATTGCTGTGTGTTATTTTTAAGGTTTACATATAGTTGTATTTTTTTATGGTTATAGAAAATAAACCTAACTTCATTTCATTTAAGGTGGCCCATCCCGCTCATCTCCCGATACAAAAAGGGAAAGAAGATCACGCCCATATTTTTTGTCAGAGATCCAAAATTTTGCTCAAAATAGCTTTATTTGATCGAACTAGATGCCTGATGACCATTGGCATTGTAAAATTGTGTTTGGTTTCTAAGTTATAAGGTCCGAAAGTTCGAATTTTTCGCGCGTTTTATACAATAACTTTGGAGGTGGATTACGCAATGATAAAGTAAGAACATCGTAAAAAGATTAGTCATCAGACATAACTTATTTAGTCAAGATTTATGATCTATTTGGTTTTTGTTAGATGTTTGACTACAGCGTTCGTGGTTTACTTTTAGCTATAAGTCGTTTTGAAATTAAAATTTTCGTAAATCTTACCAAATCATACACTATGCACATTGTCTTTTTTGTGGACATGTTGCATTTTCCTCATCACGGAGCCTGTCTTATTCTTTGAAACAGAGAAGGTCCAAGAGCGCAACAGCACGGTTTTGTACCGTGCCCGCGAATGAGTTAGGCCCGCCGGGTTGGGCCACCTTAAAAAGCAGATGTGGTTGGTCAAGAGAGGCCAAAGCCCTGCAGTGGGTGGCACTAAGGAAAAAAAAGAAAAATCAGAAATTTAAAATAATGTTATACTCTATTTAGTGCGTAAAGCTCTAAAAAAATTAAAAATATATATAAGGTAACATTTAGATACATTTAATTTATTTGACTTGCCCATGTGTTGGTTTACTACACCCGAGAACCAATACATACAAGAGTAAATAATATAACTGGTTTCTATGCTTTAAATTAACTAGTCCACGGGGTAACGGGTGGTGTAACTTCGGTGCTCCGTGGCAGTATGAGAATTTATTACATCACATATTTGGCCCATGTCTTCCCTTCCGTGAAATAATGTTTATAGTATCCCTAAAGAAATACATGTTTGGTTAGGATGACCTTTACCTGGCTTCAAGTTCCCTTTTTGAAAACTTTTAATTTAAATCGGTCCTACACTAACAATAACAGACCTATTTTGTATTCATTTAGTATGAATGTCAAATTCGCTAGAATTACTGTGCAATAGTACCGTATTGTATTGTTTATTCATCATCCATAGACAGCACAGTGCACTCGGATTTGTCATATTTTTACTTTAGCCATTAGATATACATTCGGATTTATGTTTCTGGTATGTGTTTGAGGCACCCTGAAACATCAATTAGTATTAAAAGTAGCTGCTCTTAAACTCTCCGTTTCCTTTATACGATATGCATAATCATAATGATCCATTGCTACTTACAAACTAGTATAAAGTGATTGATTGATTACTACTCCTTACAAAGAATATTATAATAAGAATATTACATACATTTATGAAGAGCAAATTCTTGACTAGATAATGACATCTTATTCTAAATTAATAGTATTTACGATCTAAATTATTCTTTTTTTTTATGCGACCTGACATGGATGGCTAATACCACACAACTACCGTTATGATACTAGCCCAATACACCACATTCCCGAAGGAATTTTGGTGCCATGCCAGGACCTTCCCTTTATGAGCACCGCTACATTGAACTGGATGGAAAACACGGACAATTTTTCATTGCCGCTTCGACCATCCTTTCATCCAATGCGATGGTACCAACCCGAGCGGGCTTAAACCCTACCACCTAGTAGGGGAAGGGGACCTACAGTTTCACATGGATTCCGAAATATTAAATTAAACCATTAAGTTAAACATTTTTTTAGCATGCAATAAAGGTTACAAACATTCACGCCATGATGCATTCTCTAAGGATTGAGGATACTCTCATGTGTTATACGAGTATCCTCAAATCGTGAACATCATCTTTTTCTACTGCGTCCCTGATTTTTCAGTTGACCACATTATCTATTGCCTGCACATGTGTATATTAATTTTGTCTTTTTTCTAATTTTGTCTAAATATGCGTATATATTCATTAATGTTAAATTCAAGTTTTGTTATATATTTTAATTATTAATAAGGTTTTTTTACATTTGTTTGCTACGATTCTGTTTAATTGGACCTATCCCTGGGTCATTATTAAAAGGGTAGACTGCCGGAAAATGCCTTAGACGTTAAGTGCTGCCATTGTGTACGATCGAAGTGCAATAAACGTATTTGGATTATTGAGAGTACAGTGCGACGCACGGAAATAAATTGAAAGATCTAAATAGTCCAAGTTAGACTCATACCTGGAACTGTTCGTCAGTTTGTTCCGTCCTCACGGCTACAGTTTCGCACAGACTAGGATCAAATTTGGCAGAGCGCTAATTAGAAACCTGGAAAAGGATTTAGTCCTTTATTTTTAAAAAACTCACCGAATATCGGATTTCACGCGAATCAGTTCGCAATAAAATGTTATAATACGAGTCAGATGGAGTTTACACCGTATTAGATACGTTATTTAGCTCTATTACACCGCATCAAAGGGGGTATTAAGCATCGTGCCCGCTTGCTTGGGTGGGCAGGCCCTTGAACACTTGAGCCCACAAAACTATACAAACGTACAACATCCATCTACAATGGGTACGGATGGATGAGCAGTGCGATGTTTTTTTCAATTGGGACCGTCCTTAAATTACGTAACGGACGTAAAACATTAAACGTAGAGTTATGCAAGAAAATAAACAAAATATTACAGGAAAAAAACAAGAAAAACGTGGGCGCGAAACCATATAATGTTCTGCTTAGGATTTAAACTGTGATCAGCGTACGGAAATAAATGCTTGCGAAGTTTTAATTAGAAGTAGGTACATGGTAAATGTAAAATATTAATTTGCCCATAAAAATATGCGAATCGCAGGAACGACCATACAGGGTCTAGTGTGATTTTCACTCATAAGTAGCAAGAAAATAATATTATTGTAAACATATATTTCATGTCAGCCTACTGTAAGATTATGGTTCACGTACTCGTATTTTGTTAAAATAAATGATTTCGTTCTTTCTTTTATCCCACGAAAATCCTAGAGTCATTAAATTTCCGTTCTTAGTAGACATTTTTTGGTCACGTTAAGGTAAATGGCTGAATCTGGGTTCACATGTTTGAGACCAACCTTCTGATGATTACGTTATCGTTACCATTTTTGTCGCGACCTTGTAGTCTATATTTAGTTTCCCGTGACCATGAAACTTTAATATCTACACTAAACATCTTTACGTGCTGGTCCGTGAAATTGTTTCTAGATGTGAGGCTTCCTTCGTATCTTAAGATGGTTATACTAGCCAATGCGAATGGTTTGATTGCGTTAATTTCCAGATCTCAATGGAATGAAAACATAAAAAAACATGTATAATTCCAGCTAACGTTCTACCAAAACAGAAAGAAAATTTTTACATAAATTGATATTTTATGCATGAAAAAAAAATTGAAGTCAGGTCTCAAATATATTCTTTTTCAAGTTTTCGGCTTATATTGATATTATCAAACATTTATTTTAATACCGTTTCAAAGATCTTAACATTATCTACGCATTTAGCGAAGAACATGTTTTACTTTTCCCAATTTCTTTAACGAAACAATAAATAAAGCAGATCAACGCGTTATGCGGGTTGGTCACATTTAGAAAGAATTATTTCGAGCTGCTCTAACTAAGCGACATCGGGCTCTGGTTATCTCGTTTTAATCGCAAAAATTGGTCTGAAATGTTTAGGTATGAAATAGCATGATTTAATGAGAAACATCCAACAATTCCCATTTAGAGCTTCGTTGACGTTTGGTGGCTATTTAAAAAAAAACATTTGCCGCGAGAACCTTTCTGCACTTTCACTGCTACATTGCTTACCTAGTAAGTAACGTGTAACGTAGGTAAGTTTTGCGTGGACTCCAACCCACAGCCAGCCTCAATATCGAAAACAATAACCCATCTCGAACCTGACTGCTCCCAGAGATGCTATACATTGATAAAATACGCATATAAATCAGGTAAGTGGTTCGCATGTTATAAGACTTTAAGACTCACTACTTACCCTTCTGGTAATGAAGCGTTATATTATGTAATCTATAAGTTTTTAGTAGAATCAGGCTAGACGTAGATACAATGCACATCTAAATCGAGTAATTGGTTCTCAAGGATTTTATTCTGTTGGTCGCTCCTCCGGCGATTTAGCGTGATGCCAAGTATTCCTAAAGTTGCAGGAAATACCAAGCCGTACTTCAGTAAAAGTAAGCGCTGCCGCCGCAAAGCCGAGCCGTGCATAGCATTGCAGTTTGTATGACAGCCCCATCTTAGCGTAAGCGGAACTGAATTCTATTTAGCCAATCCTAATTCCCGGGTAGTTAAATGTACATGTACTAAGTTTTACAAATCGCTAGTGCCTTGAAAATTCGCCAAACGGACACCAAACAGTCACGACGTCTGCCCTCCCCCCGCCGCCGCTCCCCGCCACCGCCCCCGGCTCCTCTCCCCCTAGTGTGAAGTAGCGCTACCGGCATCGTTTTCGCAGCCCCGTGAAAGTTCTAAAGCCCATGGGCACATAAATTGTAGCCTATGTGTTATTCTGATGTATAAGCTATATTATTGTAAAGTTTCATTAGAATCCATTCAGTAGTTTTTACGTGAAAGAGTAACAAACATCCATCCATCCATCCATCCATCCATCCATCCATCCATCCATTATTACAAACTTTCCCCTTTATATTATTTTTAGATTTAGATATAAAGGGGAAAGTTTGTAATAATGGATGGATGGATGGATGGATGGATGGATGGATGGATGGATGTTTGTTACTCTTTCACGTAAAAACTACTGAATGGATTCTAATGAAACTTTACAATAATATAGCTTATACATCAGAATAACACATAGGCTACAATTTATGTGCCCATGGGCTTTAGAACTTTCACGGGGCTGCGAAAACGATGCCGGTAGCGCTACTTCACACTAGGGGGAGAGGAGCGGGGGGCGGTGGCGGGGAGCGGCGGCGGGGGGAGGGGGGGGGACGTGAGGGCAGACGTCGTGACTGTTTGGTGTCCGTTTGGCGAATTTTCAAGGCACTAGCGATTTGTAAAACTTAGTACATGTACATTTAACTACCCGGGAATTAGGATTGGCTAAATAGAATTCAGTTCCGCTTACGCTAAGATGGGGCTGTCATACAAACTGCAATGCTATGCACGGCTCGGCTTTGCGGCGGCAGCGCTTACTTTTACTGAAGTACGGCTTGGTATTTCCTGCAACTTTAGGACTACTTGGCATCACGCTAAATCGCCGGAGGAGCGACCAACAGAATAAAATCCTTGAGAACCAATTACTCGATTTAGATGTGCATTGTATCTACGTCTAGCCTGATTCTACTAAAAACTTATAGATTAAATAATATAACGCTTCATTACCAGAAGGGTAAGTAGTGAGTCTTAAAGTCTTATAACATGCGAACCACTTACCTGATTTATATGCGTATTTTATCAATGTATAGCATCTCTGGGAGCAGTCAGATTCGAGATGGGTTACTGTTTTCGATGTTGAGGCTGGCTGTGGGTTGGAGTCCACGCAAAACTTACCTACGTTACACGTTACTTACTAGGTAAGCAATGTAGCAGTAAAAGTGCAGAAAGGTTCTCGCGGCAAATGTTTTTTTTTTTAAATAGCCACCAAACGTCAACGAAGCTCTAAATGGGAATTATTGGATGTTTCTCATTAAATCATGCTATTTCGGCTCGAACGATCTTGATTAAATTTGGTACATGGATACATTGTCCTGGACCAGTTTGACCCTATTTTGGACCAGTCATGTGGGCTACTTTTTATCCATGAGATAATTTAGCCGACACTAACCCGAGCGGAGCCGGGTACCGCAGCTAGTATATTATATATTTTGGCGTATAACTTTCGAACCGATTTCTCTGCAGATGTATAAAGGGCCATCAGAGGACCAAAAAATATCTTGCTGAAATTTAATGTGAAATTGATTTTCGGTCGGTAAACTGTACGATGCACTCTGCTGAAGTGATACTCCCGAGTACAACCTCGGGTCCTTAAGGTGGCCCAACCCGGCGGGCCTAACTCATTTGCGGGCACGGTAAAAAACCGTGCTGTTGCGCTCTGGGACCTTGTATGTTTCAAAGAATAACACAGGCTCCGTGATGAGGATGGTGGACATCTTGCGTCCACAAAAAAGACAATGTGCATAGTGTATGATTTGGTAAGATTTACGAAAATTTTAATTTCAAAACGACTTATAGCTAAAAGTAAACCACGATCGCTGTAGTAAAAAATCGAACAAAAACCAAATAGATTATAAATCTTGATTAAATAAGCTATGTCTGATGATTAATCTTTTTAAGATGAGATGTTCTTACTTTATCATTGCGTAATCCACCTCCAAAGTTATTGTATAAAATGCGCGAAAAATGCGAACTTTTGGACCTTATAACTTAGATACCAAACACAATTTTACAATGCCAATGCTCATCAGACATCTAGTTCGATCAAATAAAGTTATTTTGAGCAAAAAAAACCGGCCAAGTGCGAGTCGGACTCGCACACAAAGGGTTCCGTACCATCGTACAAAAAAATCAAGTTTTTTGTATGGGGCCCCCCTTTAATTTAAAATATTTTTTAATCTGACCTATTTGTTGTTATAGCGGCAAAATAAATACATACCCTGTGAAAATTTCAGCTGTCTATCTGTTACGGTTAATGAGATACAGCCCTGTGACAGACGGACGGACGGACGGACGGACGGACGGACGGACGGACGGACGGCGGAGGCTTAGTAATAGGGTTCCGTTTTCACTATTTGGGTACGGAACCCTAAAAAAGGTTAGGTAAGGTATACGAATCGATTTCTATTAGTCATAGATAGTCGCGGGCGATGCGTTTTGGACTAGTTCACATTTATGATTGAATGAATCAAGTGCGTAAGCGGTCTGGGTTTTCCTCGGGTGTTTTCTCCTACGGACGTCCAACAGGTCACGTACCCGGGCTTGCCGGTCGAGCGCCATCGCACCCGCCGCTGATCAAGTCGCCAGCTTTAAAAAAGTCGCTTTCACTCTTCAAATGAACTCTTGCCTACAGTCCGCCCGCTCGAGCGAGACCCCGCAAATTAGACGAGCCAGCTACAAAGGGCGCGCTCACTGGAGCGTGCAGTTCATTAGCGGACGGTCGCTCTATACCGGCTCACTGTTAACCCTCCGGTCTCTTGTGTTGATACAGTGGGCAGCACGTTTAACTGAGTTCAGAAGTAATAATAATTAGTTACACGTTTCTTCACGTGAATAAGAGAGAAATGCATTTATTGATACGGAAGCATTGTCTACTAGTATGTATTTATTCATATTTACTTTCTTATCCACACAAAACCTTTTTTTCCCTAAAATTACATTTTATTTTTACTGATTCCTATTTTATAGCGTTCATTGTTTTTGTGTGACACCTACATGGCGAGAAACACCCTGCTTACCATAACACAAGCAGGACTCCAGTAGCTCAAATCGCCTATATAGACATAGTTATTACATTTATATAATTTTCGGTACTTGGGCAAATCTGTCGGCTGGCTGTTCTTACGATGCACAATTTATGGAGTCTATTTACGGGGTCGCGAGTAACGACCACATGTCAGTTTTCCATCCTTTTCACTTCTGTGATCGCGTGAACACTGCGGTGGAAATAATGTTTTTGAAATTGTTAATCTTAACTATATATTGAATAAAGAACTATATTACTATATGTATAGAACTATAAATTGAATTTTTGTTTTGTGTTAAATTAAAGTTGTGTAAAGGGGTTAAATATACGTTCACTAAAACACCACCAAAATAAATGTAACATAATGTTCCGAAACAATTTTTACAATACATTTCTATGGTTCTGCTATGTAAAATTTTTAGTGTATTTGAAAAACTATCTATTTCATAAAAGTAAAAATTATTTCTATTGGGTTTCTTTAAAAAACGTATCATCACTAAACGTGCATGACACTGTAGTAGGCCTAATCAAACAAATCGATCAATACTTTTTCACAATGAATACTGCATGGATACAGAGATAGATTGTTCAATATGCATAGATCTACATAAAATTAACCTTTTATTGAATTACGTAACTCAAATTTTACCGAAAAGAATTACGCTTCGGTTTGAGAACAGTTTGAAATCTTCCATTAAAAAAATGCGTTAAAAATATTGGATCCTCAGTAAAACATTAATGTTGCCTTTAATTTCCTGGACGGAAAAACGTATTCTGAAGCTAGTTTTGCATACAAAGATGGTTAGTCAATTAATTTCCAAGAATCTATTGTTTTCTTTCGACAACATGGTTCAGGTTCTTACTTGTAACGATGTCTATAAATAAGATCTATATTCGACTTAGTGTGAAAAAACCCCACAGGCATTATGGCGCGATTTGATTAGAATATTTCATAGGACACATTTTCGGCCGCTTAATTTACTTGAAAAAAGAAAAGTAAGTCGTTCCATAATAAATACAAGCCTCTGAGCCTGCTTCAGTATCGATGTCACAACAAAATCTACGCATTAACAATCAAGCATTTCGGCTATTTCAATATATTCAAACATGTAGATGTTGAGGATGTCTAATTAATGAACTGAAAACTTATTTAAAATACATGAAAAATTATGTTTGTCATGTCGGCACATTACTAACCCTCGTTTTCACCACCTCCAGCTACCGGAAATCCGATAGTTAACTTTCGGTTACGTTGCATATTCGTATGGTGTAACCGAAAGGTAACTTTGGGTTTTTTTGTAGCTGGAGGTGGTGAAACCGGAAAATAAGTGGATGCCCTACACTGTGTCAGAGTCTAAAATGTGTGGCGCAGTGACAGGTCGTTCTGTCCTAACAGCGACATTATCGACGTTATTTTAAAGCATAAATTCATTACTTATAAATTAGAGGTATACATATAATTTTCAAAGCTCGGTTTTTAGTGTATAGCGTTAGACGGTCCACATTCCTCAAATTACGCCAAGGTCTTCTCTTTTAAAAACCGTGTTACACGCAAAACTCCAAAAGGGCTCACGTTCTAGCACGAAATAACAAATGAACGTTATTATTCACTTCAATCAGAGTGTCACAGGCGCTCACAGCGCGGCGGGGGTCCGGCCAAACTCACGGATGCGACCCGAATCTGGGTCATATTTTCCGAGAAATTTCGGTGAGCTCCATGATTGATTTCATAATAATTATTGTAGGGATTTGTGGAGCACGGAAATGCTCAGGTCTACAAAGGCATTTGATGTTTTCGTTAATTTCAAAAGTCTGTTGCTCTGAGCAAAGGTATGGTATTTTTTTCTCAATGCATATAGAAAAAAAAATGTCTCAATGCAATTCGCATCAATTAATACGTTGTTTGTCATGCAGTATAGAAAAAGAAATCCCAAGAACAATTCAAAACAAGAACAAAACGGCAAACAAATCCGGACTTATCACGTAGAGTAATTTCTTCTAGTCAACCTTTGTGGGTGGTGCGGAGACAATATAAAAAACATGTAGGTAGGTGATACCTTAGTAATTTTAAAAGGGAAAACAGAAAAAGGTACTTATGTATATGTATTTATAAATATATATAACCCATAATTTACCATTTTGATTGTTTGTTAAAAAAAATGTTTCTTCAATAACTAAAAGTTAACGTAAAAAATCACACATTATTATTAAAACAAAATCAAATTCAAGAATACATACCGATGAAATCACATTTCCATAAATTCTTAAACTCGCCAATAAAATGTTTAAAATAACCCTAAATTAAAATTAGGCACTACACTATAGTTACACGACACATTAGTATGAATTTTGTCAGACGAAGCATTTTATAAGATTCTAAAACTATAATGAGTTTGAATTGAGGAAGGTAGTAACCGTTCAATCTATAATAACAACAGACACGTTTAGTAAAATATTATGTGATATAATGGCGAATATGTGACAACTGAAAGTTAAACTGTCATTATGAATTGACACCAAAGCGAAGTGGGAAACAAAAAATACAAAATACGTGTCGCTACGTCAAAGAACCGGGCGAGACTGACTCAGCATTCCACAGTTCAAACATATCCCCCTATTATTGCGAGAACAAAAAATGTTTTGACTTGTCATATCTATGCTTTTTTCACCCAGCCGGGCGGTAGCCCCCCGCTGTCGCGTCGCTCCGTAACACCGAGCGAGCGAAGAGAGGTCTCGAATTTGACTCATTCGTTTTAAAATTAATGCATTACTGTTCATTGTTTGATTGTGAATTTTGGTCACCGGATATTTTTTTGTAACATCACACGTTATACTAACAAGTCCAGTTAAAGAAAGTAAATATAGGCATAGAATGTTTGTTTACGTATGGTATCTAGGTATAGACTGATTTAATTAAATGGGGATTTAATTTAATTAATAAACCTATAAATTAATCTTTGGAAATAATGTTTATTAATAATCTATACATTATTCTATGTTTGTATTTCTAAGATTTCCTTAATCGGAACGTATATTATTTTAGACAATTTAATCACATCATCCTATACAACATATAATTTTATGCTCATTATGTTTAGGCGCAGTTAACTTGATTTTTTATTGGCTAATCTCACCACATTTACTTTTAGACCAGAATATACTTTTGATGCTTAAATTTCTATTATTGTACCACCAGCTTTATTTAGTTAAGTAATTTGTAGTTAAAAGCAATAAAAGGGCAGTGGCATTTGGATCCTAAAGGTTTTATTTATTAAATGGATGTGCACGAAAAATCGAAAAATCGATCGAATGTAGCATGAATAACAGAAGCTTAAATAAATGAAATGAAGTTACCCAAGCTTTATTATAAAAAAGCTCTCAATGTGTCTCTTCGCTATTAAATTTTTTTTTTATTTAACAGTTCTATCGATATTATATTATTTTAATCTTGACTTCAATATGTACCCTTTTTGACGTGTCCAAGTGTACGATTGTGTACCAAAAAGACCTAATTAAATGAAAAGAAAAATGAAATGTTTCGACAGTTTGCAATATGGCAGCGATAATGAGTGCTTTTTTAAATCAACAAGGTCATTTATGGCACAGGCACTTGTGTAATCTGCCGAAAACGCAAGAAATAATGTACAATTTGAACAAAACCCCAGCTCGAAGATAATCAGGGATTACGTATCCGGGAGGAGGTTGAGCAGCTAATCGCCACGTCGCCGCGTCGCGACGGCGCCAAAGAAAGGGTTATTTTTCTTGGAAATTACCAACGATATTAGCGATTACCAAAAGGTATTTTGCTCATAACGACTGATTTCTAATTAATCATTAGTGAACTCTGTTAAGCAATTTAGAGAATTTTAGAACAAAACAAATGAGAAAACATAAGCGCCAGCATTTTTGATAGTACGTATGTAGCTTATTGGCTTGCCTTGCATTCAAGAGGTCTGTTCGTACACCACTTTATATATCTTTATGAGTTGAATAAGTGCATTTCGTCACGAATGCGAGCCGTTCAATGGGTGTCCAATGGTTTGGAATTCATGCAAAAACGGTATGTAGTGATCCCGTACTAAGAGGCAAGGGTAAGCACGCCGGGTTGTAACCATCGCATTGGTTGTATAGATAGTCGAACCGGCAACAAATTAAAAAAAATAAACAAAAAAAAAAAACCGACTTCAAAGAAAAAGCATTAAAAAGTAAAAAAATAATTGCCATTTTTGTAGTTGTGGGCACGCGCTGCGCCAATCAAGAGTACCTTGGCTACCTTGGCTGACACCGACTCAAAAAATAACAATAATCGTAACTACAAAAATGGCAATTATTTTTTACTTTTTAGTGCTTTTTCTTTGAAGTCGGTTATTTTTTTTTGTTAATTTTTTTTATTTGTTTATTTTTAGTGAATCTGAAGTACACTTACTAATTGGTACACGTCCTTTCGAATAAAAAAAGGATCATCGAAATCGGTTGGCGTTATATTGAGTTATTCGTCCATTGGTCGCGCACATCTTAATACAAATTTAGGACTTATATGATTTTCTCATGGATATCATTTTCAGAAATTAACCAAATTAAAATGGGACCACTGAGGAAGCACTAGCTTTCATTTAAAACAATAATCATCAAAATCGGTTCACCCAGGCAAAAGTTATGAGGCAACAAACAAAAAAAAAACATACAGACGAATTGAGAACCTTTTTAGGGTTCCGTACATAAAGGGTGAAAACGGAACCCTATTACTAAGCCTCCGCTGTCCGTCCGTCCGTCCGTCTGTCACAGGGCTGTATCTCGTAAACCGTAATAGGTAGACAGCTGAATTTTTCACAGAGTGTGTATTTATTTTGCCGCTATATCAACAAATAGGTAAAATAAAAAAAAACTTAAAACTTTTAAATATATAAAAAACGTGTTAAATTTTGTTTTGTGTTAAATATTTTACGATGGTACGGAACCCTTCGTGTGCGAGGCCGACACGCAATTGGCCGGTTTTTTGAAGTCGGTTAAAAATTGGCCGTGTTTTTCATCCAGTTCAATGTAGCCATGTTCATAAGGGGAAGGTCCTAGAATGGCATCTATTTTCTTCAGGAATGCGTTGTGATAGGCTTATATCACGTCGCGTCGGTGGGTGTGGTTTTAGCCATTCTTGTTTCCGTTTTCACCCTTTGGGTACGGAACCCTAAAAAGTGGGTATGAAGTGTGCATGGCATGGCGGGGATTTGACCCCATATACCTCTCGCATGAAAGGCAAGTCATCCAGCCCCTACACCACGAGCTGTACATACATCGTCTCAAAATGTAATGTGAGTAGCTAATGGGTAAAATAAACTAAAGATTATTATGCCATTAAGTTATAAAGTAAAGAGGTACTTGATTATAAACCAGTTTGGATGTAGTATTCCGAGACAACGTGTAAGAAGATTTTGATTAGAATTGCAAAATATTATTTGAATTCCTTTCAAATTATGGACGAAAATACTTAAAATCCGTTGAAATTCCTCCAGCGCTCATCAATATTCTTCAAAATATTTACTTTGAAGAAATTTGATTTACTCGTCAACAAACCCTGTCGTTTTCTTTGCAATTCGCGCAAAGAAAAGAGAGCATTCAAAATTTGAATATTCGCCGCCATTTGTAAAATTTGGTTAGGATTTAAATAAAATCGCCTATTCAGGTTATGGAGTTTATATTGTAGTCTCAAATATTTGTTTGAGAGGCGTGTTGAGAGTGGTACGGCTAGACAACGAAATTGTTGGACAACAAAACAAAATAATGAACTATAAATAACACTAGTGGCTTACTGAGCTGTAGACTTCGCGAGTATGTCTTTTTGAACATAGAACATTAAAAAAAAGTTTTTTTTAAACTGGCCACAACATTTCACGACAGTCGGTTGAGAAATGCGACCCGTAGAGAACAGTCGGACTTATGGAAGAATTTTTGCCAAATCTGAAACGGAGACGCCTCGCTCGAGCTTTCCTGGCTCCTGATCGTTCGTACCAAAAGATTAAAAATTAATGAAATGACATAGTATATTTTAAAGTCACAGACATTGAGATTCTGAGCCATCGCCTCTTCTAGATTTACTATGCAACACAGATTTTTTAGGCGATTGACACTTGCCTACTTTAAATTATCGTTCGTTTTAAAAGTCACTTTGGAGTATCTTAGAGAGAAGGGAATAGAAAAGGGGTCATAGAAAGGGGACCATTTTTCAGAAGGGTCTAATGCTGTGCCTATGTTCGTTACATTTTGATAAAGTTCAGCACTATAATTATGAATGAATTATCCAAAGCTGCTTCAGGTACCGAAGATAAACATGTATGTATGTGTGTGTCAAGATATCTGATTGAATATTGTATTTATTGCTAGCTGCGTTACCCGGCTCCGCTCGGAAGAATCGATATATTTTTCGGGATAAAAGTAAGTAGCCCATGTCACTGTTTGGCCCATAAACGATCTCTATAAAATAAAATCAAATCTATACGTCGCTTTGTTGCTGAATGAAAGAAGGATAAACTAACAAACAAATAAACACACACAAATAAACATTAGTAGTATGTTGCAGTGATGTAATCTTAAATTCGTATTTTCCCGATATGGGCATATGGGATTCCCATATGCAACGCAAGCAATACCTTAAGTAATGTTAATTTGTCATATATTTAAAAGGATTTTAAAGGAGAGGGACTTGTTTACTTCTTTTTACTTTAATTACCTAAAGCAAGCCGGGTGCAATAGTTAATCTACTCAATTGTTAAGTACAATACGACACGCGCCTTTCTATACTTCTGATACCAATGAATAAATCACAAAAAATAATCCAATTGGGATATTGTCAAATCAATCCTTATAAATAGCAGCTTAATCACGAACATTCCATATTTGTTGTAAAAGGAGGCTCAATGACATTTCTACTATACAGGTTGATGACGGACGTACGGTCCAAACGTGCATGGTATTCCTCGGAAATTTTTAAGCATAAAAGGTAGCTGTAATTTTGTTCTACGGTGACATATTTTCCATAAAACGGTACCAATCATAAAACTCTCACATGTAAACGTTCCGATGTCGTCGCATTGATGAAGAAGATTTAGTCGTTAATTCACTAGTTTCTTGTCAGTTTACACTTCGTAGGTTTTTTCTCGTGTGAAATCTAAATGCATTAATTACTCTTCTTCAGAAAAAAAATAATTATTAATATTTTTAGCTACAGATGAACCAATATGAATACCATTAGCATTCTGTTTGTAGTTTTGTTTAAAAAAACGTCTCTAAAGATAATGTTGTTTTCGTTCAGTATTTAATGAAATGGGATACATAATTAGCGAAAAGGGTATGCAGCCGGCGGACCCCTAGCAAGAACGAAGTTTCACAATTTGAAATTTAAAACAAAAACAAATAACAGATCAGTTTTAACGAAATTTACACGTGTTCAGTATTTATGCTCGCACGCATACACATACTGGTATATAATAGAAAGAAAGAGAGAGAGAGAGGGAATGAGAGAGACAGATAACGGGGTTAAAACGCTTTTTCCTTACGTGACGTAACCGCGTTAAGAAACCGCGCTCCGAAAATGTGGTCTGAAACATATTTATCCAGTTTAATATTTGGAAGTGCTACCTGTCTAAATATATACAATATATTTATATCTAAAAACGTTGCATATAAAACTCAAATAATTGGATCAGCCTATAGATCTCCCGTGCTGTGATGACATTCCCTTGCGGAGTAAGCTTGATTAATGTTTAGTAAAGTGACAAGCTCTAGGATTATGAAGGACATTTTGTATATAATTTACATCCTTCGAGGACTCCGCTTGTTATTGCAGCCCTTCTCTATAAGCTCGTTACAATCGTATTATGTTAAGTGCATACCTATACTTCTGTAATCCTGATCAATGACCACTCGCCTGGGTTAGTACCGTCGCATTCAACGAAATATGACTGAAGCTGCAATGGAAATTGTCCATCTCTTCTTTGCTACGATTATCGTACTCAATAATTATGAAGGGCCAGTCATGGCAGCTATTTGCCATGGGGTTGGTTGGGATCATATCGGTACAGTTTGTATGGTATAAGCATCAATGTCCTGTTCTATAAAACATATTAATTGACAACAGACAATGGCACCATAAAACATAATTAACAGTAAGTACAGAGGTGGGGGTGAATTTAAGAAAATTCATATTTCTCTTTTTTACCCGACTACGGCGAAGGAAGGATTATGATTTTAGCAGTCTATGTATGTATATTCCATCGTATATTTCCACCGTAGCGCTTAAACTATTCATCTGATTTTAATGAATAAGGTGTCAATCGATTAGTTATTATGGCCGGGGTAACATAGGCACGGAAAAAATGAAAAATAACGTTTAAAAAACTACTAAAACTTACCTCGTTTCTTATCTTATAATAGCTGGTTTAAAGTTGTTTAAACTTAAATATGTTTAATGTAACTGGACATGGCTGCAATAAAACACCCACCGACATGATATTAGCCCAACATACCGCATTCCAGAAGGAATTAAGTGCATTGCCAGGATTTTCCCCATATGAACACGGCTACATTGATAAGGATGGAGAACACGGACAATTTTTCATAGCTTCTTTTCATTCATCATCTCACCCAATGCGATGGTACCGACCCGGGTGGGGTTAAACCTACCACCTAGTAGGGGAAGGGGACCTACAGTTTTACATTTATTCAAAACTATGGAACAGTTTGCATTTGTGATACAATGTACTTATCCTAATAATATGGATCATGAACGGGGCGAGGATTGAATCCATAACCTCTGGCATGGAAGGAAAGCCCCAAACGAGCTCCTGACCTACGAGCTAACATTGTTAATTGAGAACTGGGAATCGAACTTGTCATGTTACTAGCGTAACGCCCACTGAGTGCATTTCGTGTGGACACTTTCAAACCGTTGTGATGATGATAAGTTAGTTCAGCGGCACAAGCGTATGCTACGAGTATATATGGAGCCAGAACCTATTATTGTTTTGAAGCACATGAAGGTGCCGTGCCAAGACTTTTATTATATTTTACGGCTTCATTGAACTGGATGGAAAACACGGATAACTGTTATTGCCGCTTTGACCGTCTGTTATTAAATGCGATGGTGCTCATATTCTTCGTGACATGAGATTAAATATATAAATAATACCCATTTGATTGTTTTATGGAGCACTGAACTTTTGATGTGGAGACACACTGTAAACAGGCAAAAGAAGCGTCGGCGAACCGCAGACAGAGTGGTCAGTCTGAGTTCTCACCTAAATTGGCGTTTACGGCAAACCGATCGACTGGCGTTTTCTCCAAACTCAATACAAGTTTATACTAGATGTTCTGTGGTTTTACTTCTTCAAGCTGTCAAAGTCAAACGCGGACTTCCGATTTGTATGAAAACGCGGAGTGGACGTAAACGGCAACGTCGACGTATTTACGGCAACGTTGAGTAAGCTGTCAAATCAAGCTCGGACTCGCAAATTTTAGTTCGCTAAACGCCCGCTGCGCGCGCTCTTCAATTTCTCCATACATTTGAAAACGCCAGTCGATCGGTTTGCCGTAATGCCAATTTAGGTGACAACTGAGACTACCGGCTCAGGTCAGACGATCAACGTCACAGCTGGTGACAACTGGCGAAGAAAAACAGGAGACCGCACAACTTGGCGAAGTCTGAGGTAGGCCTACGTCCAGCAGTGGACAGCGAAAGGCTGAAGAAGACGAAGACAAAGATGGATCCAGTGTTCACATATGTACACAGCACGTCACTTTTTTGTACAAGTGCTTATTATAAAAACAAAACAAAAGTCTAATACGATATTATTGTGTGACGGTACGAAAGGCGGGCCCAAAGTTCATCCATCGGTCATAGAACCACGAAGCGGTTTTTACTTGTACAGTTCTAGCTCAAGACTCACCTTCGTACATCTGCGCGTACTGAGGGAACCCGGCGGCTCGTAGCCACTTGCATGCCTCGGCTGCTTCGATCTCTGCGGACAAGAGAACATTGAAAGTTTTTAAATGTCCCTGTATTTGGAAAGTATAACTCTATTGTATAGCACTAAATAATGCTGTAACACTACGCTCGTTTATTTTCAAATGTATACACTGGAAAGGGCAAGAATAACTTGGACACTCCAAGTCCGAAGGGATGTAGCGTCTCTCCCTGTGTTCTATCGCCTTTACCAAGGATTCTTCAGAGATGCATAGCGTTTTTTTAATTTTATGAAAAACGTTGTCCTCCCGTCTCTTTTCTACAATTGCTGAATTCGGAATCACTTTCTACATTCTTAAAATAACCACCAATCGACCTTCTAAATCGTATATCTACAGCATCAGTAAACTATGGAATGGACTTCTTGTATTGGAAGGTCGGGGAAAAAGTCTTTTCGCATTATAGTATGTATGAACTTGTAATAAAATCTCTTTGGCTATACTATTTGTATCTGGCTGGTTTTGGTATCATTTAAAGTTTAAATTTTAAAGAACATAATTCCAAATTCAAATTAGGAAAATGTGTGATTCTCATTTGTTTTTCGTACTGTCAAAATGAGTGAATCTAATGAAGAAATTCGATACATTTTAAAATTTTACTACAAAAAAGGTAAAAATGCAACGCAAGCCGCGAAAAAAATTTGCGATGTTTATGGACCTAGTGCAGTGTCTGTGAGAGTAGCACAAATTTGGTTTAAGCGTTTTCAATCCGGAAATTTTGATGTCAAAGATGCACGTCGCTCTGGTCGCCCTATTACGGATAAAATGGATGCCATTTTTGAAAAAGTGGAGCAAGATCGGCATATCAGTAGTTACGACGTAGCTGAAGAACTAGGAATTGACCACAAAACAGTTTTGGCGCATTTGAAAAAAAACTGGGTACACAAAAAAGCTCGATATTTGGGTACCTCACGAGCTCACTGAACTAAATGAAACCTAATGAACCGTGTACTCATTTGTGATTCTTTATTACGACGTAATGAAACCGAACCATTTTTGAAGAAGCTGATAACTGGTGATGAAAAGTGGATCACGTACGACAAGAACGTGCGAAAAAGGTCGTGGTCAAAGGCCGGTCAAGCTTCACAGACTGTGGCGAAACCCGGGTTAACTCGCAACAAGGTGATGCTGTGTGTGTGGTGGGATTGGAAGGGCATTATTCATTATGAGCTGTTACCACCAGGCAGGACCATCGATTCTGAACTCTACTGCGAACAACTGATGAGATTAAAGCAAAAAGTTGAGAGAAAGCGGCCGGAATTAATCAACAGAAGGGGTGTGGTTTTTCATCATGATAACGCTAGACCTCACACATCTTTAGCCACTCAGCAAAAACTAAGAGAGTTTGGCTGGGAGGTGTTAATGCATCCGCCGTATAGTCCTGACCTTGCACCTTCAGATTTCCACCTGTTTAGGTCTCTTCAGAATTCTTTAGGCAGTGTCAGGTTAACATCACGAGAGGACTGCCAAAACCACTTGTCGCGGTATATTGATCAGAAGTCCCAATATTTCTATAGCAATGGGATCATGTCCCTACCTACAAGATGGCAAAAAGTTATCGAACAAAATGGTACCTACATACTTTAGTTAAATGTAAATAAACCATATTAAAAAATGTTTTGAATTTTCTTAAAGAATGCGAAGAAACTTTTTCCCCAACCTAATATTTCCATCAGAGTACAACGCCGGTCGGCACAGTTTTCACAGCAAGTAAGAAAGGCCATGGGATTCGTCGGGAACCTCTCGTGTAAGGCATGCTTAACATAAACAAGTGCGAGTCGGACTCGCACACGAAGGGTTCCGTACCATCGTACAAGATTGAACATAAAAAAATCACGTTTTTTGTATGGGGCCCCCCTTTAATCTTTATTATTTTTTAATTTTACCTATTTGTTGTTTTAGCGGCAAAATAAATACACACTCTGTGCAAAATTTCAGCTGCCTACCTATTACGGTTCATGAGATACAGCCCTGTGACAGACGGACGGACGGAAGGACAGCGAAGGCTTAGTAATAGGGTTCCGTTTTCACCCTTTGGCTACGGAACCCTAATACCCTTTTACTCTATGGTTGACGTCAATTTATGACAAACAGAGACTAGAATTGGTCCCCATTTCCGGTGTATAGGTTTCAGAGTAAACGATCGTACACGAAACCGAAGTGTTACGCGGGTAGACATTAAAACTGCCACCTGAAATCATACAGTAAACGTCCGAAAATGCACGAATGGCAATAAAATATGAATTCACTTCGGCTCAGCTGAGATCAAAGGGAAGCCTGTTTACAAACCGACACGATGTATTGACCTTATCTGTTCAGCGTTGGCAGCGCGGGTCGAAAGTTCAATCATCCATCGCTGTTGTTATATTGGAGCGGACATGAACACCGTTAAGTTGACTTCAGAAAAGAGACTTAACGTTAAACTAATGTATTTATTAGATCACTTTTTCAAAGTAAATTCTTTCATTATAATTTTATTTATTTAAACTTTTTGGCTAGTCAAACTAAACTATGTTACGTCAAAACTGAATGATCCGCGGATTCGATCAACTTAGTAAAGAAGAATCCGCTAAGAAACTTTTACGAGATTCCGTCCACAGTAATGAAACACTAGTAAAGAAGAATCCGCAAAGAAACTTTTACGAGATTCCGTCCACAGTAATGAAACACTAGTAAAGAAGAATCCGCAAACAAACTTTTACGAGATTCCGTCCACAGTAATGAAACACTAGTAAAGAAGAATCCGCAAAGAAACTTTTACGAGATTCCGTCCACAGTAATGAAACACTAGTAAAGAAGAATCCGCAAAGAAACTTTTACGAGATTCCGTCCACAGTAATGAAACACTAGTAAAGAAGAATCCGCAAAGAAACTTTTACGAGATTCCGTCCACAGTAATGAAATACATACTTAGATCTAAATGCTACTGCCATACATTTTTTGGTAGAAAAAAATATTTATAATAAAATATACAATAAAAATGAATGACTAGATATATTGCTAAGCGCAATATTTTTATGTATGTAATTTAGATGTTTAAGTCAAATATTGCCAGCTGAAATAGAACCACCTTTTCTTATCCTACAGAGTTGTTTGTTTCAAATGTTCGTCGAAGTCCGGAGGTGGTTCTAAGCTATAGTTGCATCGGATAGGTGGCGCTATTGTCGAGATCCAGAACTGACCGTTTGAATAACACGCCCGCAAAGGCAAAGCTGTCATTTTACCGGGCTCCGCTCGGATAAATGTCCAAAACTAAATCAGTTCGAGCGGAGCCGGGAACGTCAGCTAGTTAAAAATAAAAGACAAATGATAATTTTATTTATTTAATGAATACGAAATTACCGTTACCTCATTAATTGAGTTTCAGCTACATCTACATTTGAAGAATTGTAATCAGATTCTGAAAATAATCTGAAAAGGTTTTTGGTAATGATCTGTATCTTTTCCATAATTTCACAAAATAAAAGACATGCCTTCCATGGAAAGGAAAAAAAATATTGGTTGGGGAAAAAGTTTCTTCGCATTTTTTAAGAAAATTCAAAACATTTTTTAATATGGTCTATTTACATTTAACTAAAGTATGTAGGTACCATTTTGTTCGATAACTTTTTGCCATCTTGTAGGTAGGGACATGATCCCATTGCTATAGAAATATTGAGACTTCTGATCAATATACCGCGACAAGTGGTTTTGGCAGTCCTCTCGTGATGTTAACCTGACACTGCCTAAAGAATTCTGAAGAGACCTAAACAGGTGGAAATCTGAAGGTGCAAGGTCAGGACTATACGGCGGATGCATTAACACCTCCCAGCCAAACTCTCTTAGTTTTTGCTGAGTGGCTAAAGATGTGTGAGGTCTAGCGTTATCATGATGAAAAACCACACCCCTTCTGTTGATTAATTCCGGCCGCTTTCTCTCAACTTCTTGCTTTAATCTCATCAGTTGTTCGCAGTAGAGTTCAGAATCGATGGTCCTGCCTGGTGGTAACAGCTCATAATGAATAATGCCCTTCCAATCCCACCACACACACAGCATCACCTTGTTGCGAGTTAACCCGGGTTTCGCCACAGTCTGTGAAGCTTGACCGGCCTTTGACCACGACCTTTTTCGCACGTTCTTGTCGTACGTGATCCACTTTTCATCACCAGTTATCAGCTTCTTCAAAATGGTTCGGTTTCATTACGTCGTAATAAAGAATCACAAATGAGTACACGGTTCATTAGGTTTCTTTCAGTGAGCTCGTGAGGTACCCAAATATCGAGCTTTTTTGTGTACCCAGTTTTTTTCAAATGCGCCAAAACTGTTTTGTGGTCAATTCCTAGTTCTT
Source organism: Incurvaria masculella (assembly GCA_946894095.1). NCBI lineage: Eukaryota > Metazoa > Arthropoda > Insecta > Lepidoptera > Incurvariidae > Incurvaria > Incurvaria masculella. The sequence continues at coordinate 1,895,440 of OX335641.1, forward strand.
CAGCTACGTCGTAACTACTGATATGCCGATCTTGCTCCACTTTTTCAAAAATGGCATCCATTTTATCCGTAATAGGGCGACCAGAGCGACGTGCATCTTTGACATCAAAATTTCCGGATTGAAAACGCTTAAACCAAATTTGTGCTACTCTCACAGACACTGCACTAGGTCCATAAACATCGCAAATTTTTTTCGCGGCTTGCGTTGCATTTTTACCTTTTTTGTAGTAAAATTTTAAAATGTATCGAATTTCTTCATTAGATTCACTCATTTTGACAGTACGAAAAACAAATGAGAATCACACATTTTCCTAATTTGAATTTGGAATTATGTTCTTTAAAATTTAAACTTTCAATGATACCAAAACCAGCCATATACAAATAGTATAGCCAAAGAGATTTTATTACAAGTTCATACATACTATAGTGCGAAAAGACTTTTTCCCCGACCTATTATATTGAATAATACGTTTGAAGTTGTATAGAAAAATGACTCGAGTTTCACAGTAATGAGAAAATAATGTTATCCATACATAAATACGAGAATATATTATTAAAATTTAAATCGATAATAGTGGCATTTTGTTATTGGATTTTATACATTAAATTAATATTTTTTTTTGTCATAGCTACAGTTAAAAGTCTGAATATAACATAAAATTAAATAAAAAAGGAAAAATGGCCGGTCAATGCATTAACGCAATCAACACGTTGCATAAAACTTAAAAAAAAGGATGGACGTTTCATTTCGGGCGCCAACATAACGGAGCTACATGCGCGACGGCCTCTATTCATGAAGGCAGGCACATCCGGTAGGTATACCGCCAGATTCTGAATCATCGAACATTATTATAAATATATGCTGATCGTTATAATAAATATTGAAATGTAGATTCAATTGGGTTGAGATATGATATAGTTTGTTCACTCACAAACGATAACTCAGTATAGTGTGGTTAGTAAAAATACGATATCAAAATTTTACGATTCCGGGTTAGCCTTTTCCATTTTCGATAAAAAAAAATACTCCATCCGTTACTGACGTTTCATTGTGTTTTTTTCGGATGCGTGGCATTTTTGCCCCCCAAGAACCAGTATTAAGGCGCTAGGACTAGCCAACTACTCGCGCCATACAAATACACCTTTTAACAAATGTAATAATATGTAGTGAAACGCTTCAGCAAATCCAAATAGAACTCCAGACTGATAATGGATTGTAAATATTTTTTGATTCCATCATTTATTTAAATAATAATCAATAATAAAAAAGTTGATTTTTCTCTTTAGAAATCTGAAAGTAATTCGATTTCTAGATATAAGCAAAAACAGCATATATGCATAAACAAAAAAATCCATTTGCTTTTAGATTTCTACATTTAGTCAAAAAAATTCGGAAATGGACACCGTTTCCGCAATGTATTTTGTATAGAAAAAGGAAACATACATTAACGAAAATAGGTTGATTCCTAGACAAGGAATCATATATTGTAAGAATGACACTTCTAATCGTCAGACTTAGTTAGTTAACTTGGGGTGCCTCGTCTAACTTTGCGATTTGGCTAGTACCAGGGCCTTAAGTCTCAAGATTCAGCGAATCAGCGGCTGACAGCGGTCAGCCGCTGATTCGCTGAATGCAGATGAGAACGCACGCGTGCGAGTCTGCGCTCGCGACCGAGACGTGACCTTGGGCTATCAGTTGCACACGATGACCGATCTCAAGACGAGTCCGCGGATATTAAAAACATACCTAACCCTCCTTCTTGCGCAGTTGGGTAAAAAGATTGAGACATTAAGTGGAAAATAATGTACTTTTCACCATATTTCTAATATTAAAATACTGAATAGTAACAACATTATTTCATCATCTCATTGATGTTGCTTAAATTATTAATATTTTTTTTTCCAATTATTTTATGATAATGATCAGTAATACACATTTTAATTGTGGAATAGAAACAATTATTATCTTACGTTCATGTCATAATCAAATCTTTACTAATATTGCTTATTACATTTGGTTTACTGAAAAAAGTGGGGAGTGTGAAAAAAGATAGTTTTCAGATATAAAACTGTTTATTTTCTAATGTTATGCATTGTTTAGAAACTTATCTTTGGTGTGTCATACTGAGTGAAACAATTTTCTTCTTTTATCCCCGCTTGCCTAGAGTACACCCAACCTAACCTACCCCTATAATGACGTACTTATAATTGGAAATTTTCAACCGACTTTAAAAAGGAAGGGGGTTATGAATTCGAGGCGTATATGGGTATGTAAATTTCATCAGAAGGGCTATTCTTGGAATAGGTCTTCCCGTTCAACTACCTATACAAACATGCAAAGAAGATCACGCCCATATTTCTTGTCAGAGATCCAATATTTTGCTCAAAGTGGCTTTGTTTGATCGAACTTAATATCTGATGACCATTGGTATTGTTTTGTGTTTGGTTTCCGAGTCATAAGGATCGAAAGTTCGAATTTTTCGCTCATTTTATGCAATAAATTTGGAGGTGGATTACTCAACAATAAAATAAAAACATCTTAAAAAGATTAGTCATCAGACATAGCTTGTTTAATGAAGATTTATAATCGCATTGGATTTTGCTAGTTTTTTTTACTACAACGGTCGAGGTTTTCTTTGTTTTGTAATTAAAATGTTCATAAATATTTCCAAATCAAACACTATGCGCATTGTATTCTTTGTGGACTAGTTGCATCCTCCTCATGACGGAGACTGTCTTTTTCTTTGAAACAGAGAAGGTCCCAGAGCGCAATAGCACCGGTTTTGTAACATACCTGCGAATTGATTAGTCCCGCCGCCCGTGGCCCACGGTTTGACTATGGATTTTTTAAAAGATAGAACGAATTTCTTAAATTTTTTCTTTTCATTTATTTTAACTTTTTTCTTAGTCAAACTATACTAAGTTACGTCAAAAAACTGATAGACCTGCGGATTCAATCAACCAGTAAAGATGAATCCGCAAATAAACTTTACTGGACGGTTATAGCGAATAGTGTGGGGCATCTTGCTGTGTCATACAGCCATTGCTAGAGCCTAAAATAATCAAAATAAATAAAGGATTTCAATTATAAAAATCTGACCAAGGCATCAAGGCGGCTCGTAGCCTAGTGGTGCGGGGACTGGCCTAGCGTACCAGAGGCCCGGGTTCAATACCAACGTGCACCACTGTCTTTCTCTTTAAGAGTTCGATAAGTGCTTTTCGTCACGAATGCGAGCTGCTCCATGGTTCGGAATCCATGTAAAACAGTAGGTCCCCTTCCCCTACTAGGTGGTAGGGTTTAAGCCCGCCCGGGTTGGTACCATCGCATTGGATGAAAAGATGGTCGAAGCGGCAATGAAAAATGGTCCGTGTTTTCCATCCAGTTTAATGTAGCCGTGCTCATAAAGGGAAGGTCCTGGCATGTCACCTGATTTCTTCGGGAATGTGGTGTATTGGGCTAATATCATAACTGTAGTTGTGTGGCCATCCATGTCAGGTCGCATAAAAAAAATAATCAAGTCAATACAATTTCGACTCATTACGAAATGCTTGATACAGCAATTTAAAGGAGGCTGAAGTCATCTATTTGAGGGTAATGGTGGACTATGATCTCATGGCAATGTTTGTAAATAAAACACAAAGGCCACGATAGATCGATTTATGACTAGCTTATGCTAGTAATGACACGCTGATAAGTCATGGGTAATGTGGCTCCATGGTGCAATGGTTCGTCTGCATCGAATGTAGGAGATTCAGGGTTCAGAACCCCTGTCCGTCACATTTTCGAATTCCGATTCCCATGCAGATTCGAATCATCTGATGAAAGTCATATAAAATAAATAAATAGTTAAAACGCTCGAACGTTGTACAGAATTTAACCAAAGTTTTAGAGTGTTTTGGTTATTCATTTCTTTTATTTAAACGTGTTTGGCAAACTACAATATGTTACGTCACAAAGATATTAATATTTTCGCTAATTCATTTGGTTTTACGTTTCTTTTTTTGCCCGCCTCACTGCACCTCTCCTACATCTCTAAGGTTGAATGGTAGATAATGCCTTATGGCATTAATTTCCGCCTTTTTGTACCGTATGGCTGCAAATAAAGTATTTTTTCATTTTCATTTTCATTTCATTTCATTTCAAGATCCGCGGATTCGATTGACCCAGTAAAAAATAACCCACAAAGAAACTTCACGGGTGTACCTACATAACATATTTTTCAATCTAAAATTATAAAATACACGCTTATATCTAAATGCTACTGGAATTGTTCCTTGCCAAAAGAGACGTCCGAAATTTTAAAAGTCAAATCGGCCATTTTGTTAAAGCAACATCAGTCAAATTTGTTGTGAATTTTTTCGCCGTCCATCCATGTCAAGTCACCATGGAAGGTTATATAGCGTCAAACATCGTGTGATTATTATCAAATTTCCTTTTACCCAAGTTCCGACGCAAAATTCGCCAAGTTCGAGTCGCAGATAAGCCAAATTCTTGTGATCGAAGAGAAATTGATCGAGACTGCATCGTTTTCAGCAGATCTTGCGTTTCGGTGATGTGCTGGGGTGTTGGCTGATTTGTTCGTCGAACCGGTTGACTGGAATTTGGTACCAAACGTCGATTAGTCGAATCTGCAGGAAGTTTGTAGCGAGGATAAAAATCACATAGGCGGAACGTTTCTCGAAAGGAGCACTAATTTTAATAATATAATGGGGTGCACGGCGTAAAGCTTTACCACCAGATGACGCCATATAAACCTATGCCAAGCTATCACGTAGAGGTTATGTTTACTCGCGAATCACAGACAACCACATTGTTCTTATTTTACATCCATTTCAAGGTAGTTTCATATTAACTCAGTTTGGCTGGTCAATAACCTATAACCTTGAAATGAAACCGTGGCATGGTTACATGTGGCGCCATCTGGTGGTAAAGTTTGGCAGCCGTCCTCCCCATTGGATAATTACCACACTTTGTTCAACGCTACAACGTTCCATAGTCGTGCGTAGAAAGCAATTTTGACAGATGTTGCTACAACAAAATGGCCGTTTTAATTTCAAATTTCGAGCGTCACTATTGAAAATCCCTTCGGTTACACACCTGTATCTACACCTGAGTAAATAGAGGATACAATCTAAAATAGACGAGTTTCCAGAACGACATTGATGCACAATTAGTGCCATTGTGCCAACGACGTTGACTAATGCTCAGAGCAGAAGCTGGCAGCACGGGCTGTGGGGCAAAACCTTCGGGGCAGAGATTGATTTAGTTATTACGAGTGTATTCATCGCCGGGTCAAACGGTTGATTTCTCATTTTTCAACGCATCGGCGGAGCTTTGTGCGTTTTGAAAAGGGTTTTTATTAGGTTCGTCGAAAGCTTATAGGAGCATTTTTGACGGAACAAGAAGTAGAATGAGGCTTCAAAAGCGATCGTTTCTATGATTCAATCGGGATATTTTATTTATAGTCAGACAGGTAGACGAAAAACGCGTGCACCTGCAACTTCAAGCATGTAATCGTCTTAAATTACAGCTATAACGATAGCAATGGCAAGACGCCTTGGCGAAATGCATCGATTCAATGTCGGCATTCCGTCTGTAAGAACCAACCGATCCTAAAGGTTCCTCAGTATTAGCAAATTGGGGTTAGGAAACCCTACTGCGGTTTAAAAGTAATGCGAAGAAACGCCTAGCCGGCCGGCATCGTTTTCCTGATCCCTGAGAAAGTTCGAAAGCCTATGAACGTCTCTGTCTGGCGTACGCCATATGCGGTGCCAAACATAAAAAATCTGCCTGTTGTCTGCGTGTCTTTTCCACAAGTGAATAGGTATCCATGTTAACGTACATTTTCGTTAGCAAGCTAATAGACGAACCATTTTTCTTTGGCATCCGAGTTGCGCCCGAGAGAGCGAGGCAGCAACAGTTAAGATAACGGAAGTTGAAAGTTCCTTTGTTTACCAAATTCGCACACTAATTGTAGCAATTAGAGCGGCGTAGACTGGCCCGTCTGGCGCCGATAGCAAGATAATGGCATGTTGGTATGTCTACTCACAGTAAACTACTAACTTATTCTGTGGTATAATAAATTATTTCTCTATTTGTAAAAGATATGTTAAGGTCGTGAAAACAGCTCATTCCATTCACTTCTATAGGGCGCAAGTGAAACCATGTTTTATTATTTTATGATATAACTACAGTACTTTTTAAAATTAAAAAAAAAGGTGGAAGATGCATCGAAGGTTCAACAATTTGATTAAACCTATAACGGTAAATATATCAGTTAGTCAGCGTGTTTGCGTCCACTGCTGGAAACACGCCTCTCGAATTTTCCTCCAGTCCTCCCGCCCCTCAGCGGTACGGAACCACTTCGTTCCAACTTTTTCTAAATAGAATCTGCAAGTGGTATCAAAGAAGATTTGTTTAAATGTTTGTTAAAAGAAATATTAGCGTAGAAGGCTTGCTGATTTTTCGATAATTTTCTGATAATTGGACGGCTAAACTAGAGATTTTTCGAATCAAATAGCGCCTGTGCGAGATGGTCAAAAACAAAACTATTTAAAAAAATATATTTTTACAAACATTTTATGTTACTTCAAAAACAGTGACCACCATTTTACATATTTCCACGCCACCCGACGCTATCTCCATCTCCGCATGATTCTCATGCGGGAATTGTGAGATTTGGAAACATTCCAATCAAAAGTATAACTTGGAGTTCAATTAGTTCAATTTACATCCCATATCTTGGGGTCAGATATTTCACTTAAATTGTTTTAAAGTGAAGACATTTGAAGCCTCGTCAAATACCATATTTTATTCACATATTATATTCGCGCCTGATTGATCGGACTTAGAAGATATTTTTTATCCTCTTAATAGTTGAATTATACTTGACCTATGCCTCAGCTTATGCCGGGGCCAATGGGCACACAAACATTAGGGGCCGATTTGGAAATTAAAGAAAGATAATTTTTTTACAAAAATATATATAGGATATTCGACACATCACGGTAACCAAACCTTTTCATGGTACTTATTAACTTCATATTTTTTTCTGGAATAAGGATTTATCGTCAAATCCAATAAATTTGATTTCGTACTGATACAATGACAGGCAAAAAAGTTACAAGGTTTTAAAGCTGGGATTTTGGTAATTTTCAAAAATAAAGAAAATCATATGTCGATACCATGTGACATCTGATAAAGGGATCATGGGTGAAAAACTGTGAAAAATAACACCAATTAATTAATCTAATCTCTATCTATCTAATCGAATCTATGCTTATTGTAAAAACGGCTTTGACTAGACCATCTACAGAGACTCGTAGGCCAGAACGCGGGGCCTCTCATCTTGGGTCAATTCCACCTCGTTATGTATTGAATAAGTACATTTTGTATCGAATGCGAGCTTGCTCTATAATTGGAAATCCATGTGAAACTGTAGGTCTAGGTGACAGAATTACGCCTGCCCGGAGTGGTACTTTCGCATTGGATGAAAGATTCTCCGTGTTTTTTATCCAGTTCGATGCAGCCATACTCATATTATTATACTACTCCTTTGGGAATGCAATGTGGTACTCATATGACTGTAGGTGTTAACCATCCGTGTCCAGATCCATAAAAAAAACTTTGGTCCGCCAGTGGCGTCACCACTGAAGAGAGAGGAAGGAGAAGTGGTATGCCGATATCACGCCTCCGCTATATGGTCGAAATGACCATATAATTGTATGGGAATGTGGCGGCGCGTCGTATGCCACACATTCGAAACAACGGCACCGCGCGCGAATGTGCTTCAAAATAGCGTTCGCCAAGTCAGTTCCCACTTAACCAAACCCACCAATACGTCTGCAACTATGATTTCACGTGGCAAAGTTGGAATTTTTGTAAAATTGGAGAAAGCGGGTTTCATAGAAGATGCGCTCGATGCCATGTCTTCTTCCTTTTTATCTATGGGCGTCACCCAAACAGCCTCCCATAAACAGATTAGAAATAGACGCTTTAAACCTTAAAATTAAAAGTAAACAGCTTATTGTATAAAGCACTTTAAAAATCTTTCAGTTTACCTTGAACCTCATCCAAGCTCAGATTCGGTACACTCATCCTCAAAACGGCGGTTACATTTTCAACACGGAAACGTGGCGATAATTCACAAATTCACTGCGGCACCAGTTTCCCTGCCGGCGCGGAGACTGCGAGACCACTGACTCACTTTCCGTCGAACTTTTCATCGTTTCCGAACAGCACTCACGAAGGCCGGCCGTCTCGCACAAACATTGCACGCATCTAAACAACGCCCGTTCAGTGCAGTAAGCTGCAAAATTGTGTTACATGGAGCTGCAAATATAAGTGCAGTAACCCGCAAAAGTGTGCTTGCTACATGGAGTTATGAATATCAGTGTAGGAAGCTACAACAATTGTCTTACATTGAGCCTACACAGAGCCTCTCTGTACTCTTTATTTTTTAGACAAACGATATCTATGTCGATAAAGGACTTGTTGTAAACATTTCATAATGTAAATAAACAATAAACTATTTATCTTACTACGTATCTTTTACTTCGGAAAAATAAGGCGAATGTCCTTTTTTTGTGCTTCGTGAGTTTTACCCGGTTGAGTGCATTAATTTGTAGCTGATGGTGAGAAAAAAGGACTTGATTATTTTTTCCGACAAAGTATACGTATAGGTTTTTTCGTTTAAAAATGCAAAAAAAAACATTCAGGCTCTTTTATGTTTTTAATCTAACTATGCAAATGTGTGCTTGCAAAAACTGAATGGGGCACAAAGTATGCGATAGTTTCCAAGAAATTAACACTTACACATATGGCAAACACTATTGATGCTTCAAGATTAAATTAGACCGTCGATACATTCGAATAGAAAGCGCACATTGACTTCTCAGCGCTAGAAAGTGCTACTTATAGCCCTTCATTGTGCCCATCTTGGGTTTCGTGCTATTTAAAAACACTGCTTTTAAAAAAGCTAGCAGAAACATACCTAACACGAACACCATCCTGCCACGATGAAGCTAGGAAAACTAGGTTTAAGGTGGCCCAACCCGGCGGGCCTAACTCATTCGCGGGCACGGTACAAAACCGTGCTGTTGCGCTCTGGGACCTTCTCTGTTTCTAAGAATAAGACAGGCTCCGTGATGAGGAAGATGCAACATGTCCACAAAAAAGACAATGTGCATAGCGTATGATTTGGTAAGATTTACGAAAATATTAATTTCAAAACGACTTCTAGCTAAAAGTAAACCACGAACGCTGTAGTCAAAAATCTAACAAAAACCAAATAGGTTATAAATCTTGATTAAATAAGCTATGTCTGATGACTAATCTTTTTAAGGTGGTCTTACTTTATCATTGCGTAATCCACATCCAAAGTTATTGTATAAAACGCGCGAAAAACTCGAACTTTCGGACCTTATAACTTAGAAACCAAATACAATTTTACAATGCCCTTGGTCATCAGACATCTAGTTAGATCAAATAAAGCTATTTTGAGCAAAATTTTGGATCTATGACAAGAAATATGGGCGTGATCTTCTTTCCCCTTTTGTATGGGGAGATGAGCGGGATGGGCCACCTTAAGTACTTATGTGAAACGGTAGATTGTTTCGTCGAATGCACCGTTTAAGTACTTTTCGAAGGTCAGTTACGTAGCACCCGTAATCATCCTAAACCACGTATGAAGAGGTGCATGTCTGTACAAACGAAAGAAATATGTTTTGAGCGTACCGTATTGTGCATTATCTTTGCTTACCCCTCTAGATAGCAGCATTATGATATGTCTGTATGTTCTTGTATCTACAATTTAGTTATTTCAGACATTTCTGGCAATTTTCTCATCGTTAGGAAACACCAGACATCACCCGTAAGTACAAGTAAAGAGCTGTATTTATAAGATTTCCGGGTAAAACAGTTCACCAGATCTTCCAATACCTATAAGCATCACGTCACTATTTTTTACAGAGGATTAATATTCGAAATCACCTCACTCGCGCACGCGCGAAGCGTCTAGAATGCACTAAGCCGCATCCTGTTTACGAAACTGGGAAAATGATTTTCCGGACGATGACTAAAATCACGACCAAAACACTTGAGTCGGCCGCGAGAACTGATTAGGGTTCCGTCTTATCTTTGTGCGGCTGCTCTATCTGGGGTTACGCACGAAATCCACCCACCTGTGAGTGGCTGTCACTAAAACCACAAATCTGGAAATAACTGAGATGGAAAAAGATACTTTTGAAAAGTGTATTTTATAGATTTTAAGCGTAATTGCTCCATAAGATCTTCGACGATACAATTTTAATGTTAAAGACATACTACATATATCCTGGTATTTCGGATACAAGTATTTTATAGACGACATAATATTGTGTAGAGATGAAAAGGTACGTCAGGTCTTGAGACCCACGGCTGCGCACCTGCTCTCCCCTAGTCGTGATTTGTTGTTAACTCGCTGGGAAACTTAGTTAGTGCGATATAGACTTCATGTTTTTTAACATCTTGGAGGTAGCGCCATCTAGCGTCATGTCAACTAACTTCTACGCGTCTGTTTGTTGCATTTGTGGCATGTGAACTAGCAGCTCTTAGTAGAGGGCGTCAGGTCGCTACAATATCATGGAGATGAGGAAATTCTTGACCTCCATGCATAATATACGTTTATTTTAGTTTGAACACTTTTAAAATTGTTATTAATACATCTGCTTATTAAAATGTTGAATTTGAAGGAAACCCCAGGTACTTTTGAAAATAATTCCATAAATAATAAAGGTGATAAAATGTCTTAAAAACTACCGAAAACCAATACTACATCATAATTATAGATTACTAGCACATGTCCGAAATACAGTCTTTCAGGTTTTCCCCGACTGCATATTTTTTTTACCCTGGCGCTCACCTCTTAGGTAAATTTAGCGTGATGAAATGGAACCTACATCTAAATTTATGGGAAGAACCAGGTATACGTGGTATACAAGGTAAGATAACTATTTGTTGTCATCGGTATTTCATACAAATTTCAACTCCCTTAATCACCGAATACGTCACTAATAGCTTCATAAGAAAGGATCTGTTTAGGTTAGGAGATTACCCGGAATTCGTATATATTACGTGTAATTGGTTTTTCGAAAACGGTTCTTGAGATTTGGATATTTTACTATTAAATTGTATCTAGACAGGAGTCATGTCATATATAAGAAAATAATAAACAATTTGAATGAATAGATATATTATGTTTTTAACGCTAACTCATAGAATACTTAGATACCGGCACTTGCTCAGACATTCAACAGAACATATATAACATATAGCATTGCGCTACACGTGAACTGAATATGCATGCATTGAAACTACGCTACTACTACTATTTATCTGTTAATTTCTCAACGCTCAAAATTATTATTATATAAATTCAGGTGTATCCGCACGAAATGAATTATGATTTAAAACATTACCAAGCACTATGCGCATACAATGTATTTTTTTGGCTTTAAACTGCCTTATTACTAGAAGAAAATGTGAAAAAATATGCCCATTTTGGCGATTTTTTTTTCGAGCAAAGTTTGTGCTATGTTAACGAAAATCGTTCCTTTTTTGCAAATATACCTGAAGTTATATAATAAATCAATTTGAGCTTAATAAGTGAAACTCTCTGAGAAATTAACAAATAACTGAACGTGCGGTATGTACGTAAGTACCATCACAAACGCTGTGCCATTATGGTGGTATGCTGGCATTGTTACATTTTTTTTTCTAGTCTTCATCTCTAAATCCAATCGCTGGCGTGTCGTCTGGCTTTTCACTCACAACTTAACAACCACTTACCGGATTTCAGAGGTAGCTGTTTGAAAAATAATAATTATACCTAATCAAAACTACACGCTATGTTAACTATATGTCGACCTATCGTATTGCAACACGCGAAAAAGTTATCATAAACGTTATAAAAAGAATAGCTATAAAATTGAGATAGGAACAAGACAATCCAATGATAGCGAGGTGGTCGATGTGAAACGCGACATATCCACTTTATTTTGTTTTTGGATAGTAAAACGTGATAACAGATTAGTAAATATTTGTAGATGCCGAATTCCACATGTTTATACTATCTTACATTTTGGTATTGCGCGTGGTCCTTTAACTTATTTTGGTCTATGGTTGTCTCACTTTATTTATAAAGCATGACAAAAGATATGCTTTATATTGTCATGACCTGTTGCATATGATATTAATTGTTTATACTTTATACTTTTGTAAACTTAGACTAAGTGGACGTTGAAAAAAAAAACCCGCGGAGTTTCGTGCCAGTTCTTCTTCGCTGGGATTGCCGAAGTGGCTAATGATAAAATCATAAAATATGACAAATCCGAGGGCAGTGTACTGTCTATGGATGATGAATAAACAATAAACAATAACAATGCCATGGTTTTTTCGACCGTCGAGGCTAGCCGTGGTTCGGATTCTCCATAAAACTGGGGGTCCCCTTCCTAACTTACCAGGTGATAGAGTTAATGCCGACCAGGTACAATTGCATTGAATTAACGATGCCGAAGCGGCAATACATACTGTCCACGTTGTCCATCCAGTTAAATGCAGCCGAGCAATAAAAGGAATGTCCTGGCATGGCACCTAGCTCCCATTGGGTATTTGGCTAATATCATGACGGTCGGATTGGCATTAGCTATCTATGTACAGTTACATAACAAAAAGGTAGGTTAAAGGCAATCATATATTAGTTCCCACATTTCAATGTCTTGCAGCAGGATACTGACTTCAGACTTTCCGTTTTAATTTCAGAATAAAGATATCTGGATTTAAGTTGTGGTAGTTATCTGTTCAAGTTTAGTAAAATATAGAGATAGGACTTTTAATAATTCAACAATTTCACTAAATGGGATCATAGTAACGCGATTGCTTACAGACGGCGCTAGTTTCCCAATGAATGAGTTTAAAATAAATAATAATATAACATATTATTCAAACATAAAAAAATTCAAACAATTTTAGGGTAATCATTTCCAAATTTGTTTTGTTAAGAAAAATAATAACATCTTTTAGTAAAATTACATCCTTTGTTTCTTGCCAATTTTAGGTCAGCGCGAAAAACTTGATATATTTGCGAGTGTCAAATTATGCACGATAAATGACCGTACTTTTTGACCGCTTTGACTTAGAAGCTTGAACTTGATATTAATTTTGACTTCCTTCATCCGTTATTGAGAAAAGGGTCTAGACCAGACAGAATGACAACGAAGTGATCTTATTAGGGTTCATTTCATAGGGTTACACAGGCACAGCGCTGTAAGCACAGCGCGCTATGCTAGGTCTATGGGTCATTGTCCTATTTCAGAAACGGAACCGTGCGAACAATATTTAGTATTTATAATTGCTTTAATAATTCATATTTCTTTATCTGAACAATTAAAAAAGATTTTATCGGAACGTGGGACAAGTCGGTTCCAGGAAGGTCAATTTGCTTACCAAATTCCACACAAAACCTAAACAAATAGATTAATCTACCCTATCTTTGCCAAGTGTTATCGATAGAGGAGCGCAGTATTTGAACAGAATGCGAATAATACTCCACCATGGATATCTCCGAGATAATCTAAGGTAAATATTAAATTGGGATAAATATCTACGTATATTATATGGTTTCTGATACTGTAGTCTCGCAAAGTATAAGTAATCGCCATGATATTGCCTTTTCAAGTAAAATTTCTTTGCTGGCGGGTCTAAAAAAAGCGGGGGGGGGGGGGGGGAAGGTATATGCGTAGCATACTGTAAACTAGTTACAACGCTCGTCACAAGAGTGACGGCAGGGGAGAGGTGGAAGGATTTCTAGGATTTTCTCGTTTTTTTTTAATGCGACCTGACATGGATGGCTAATACACTGGCAATACATGGATGGAAAACACGGACAATTTTTCATTGCCGCTTCGATCATACTTTCATCGAATGCGATGGTACCAACCCGGGCGGGCTTAAACCCTACCACCTAGTAGGGGAAGGGGACCTACAGTTTTACATGGATTCCGAACCATGGAGCAGCTCGCATTCGTGACGAAATGCACTTATCGTACTCGGAAAGAGAAAGACGGTGGTGCATGTTGGTATTGAACCCAGGCCTCTGATACGCTAGGCCAGGCCCCGCGCCACTAGGCTGCGAGCCGCTCGTACCGCTGGTTTTGTTGTTTTTTCATCTGAGATCACACCCGCATCCGTATTATTTTTAATAAAAAACAAATAATCAAAGATCTTAGGGCCGATTTTAAATAGTCTGATAACTATTCCTCGAATTTATTTACGGCGCTGCTTATATATCTGTAATAGTGATTGCATGTTTGTATTACTAGTAAAATTAAATAAATTTAATTTAACAATTAATTTAAAAAAAGTTAATTGTGGTACGAAATATAATCCTATGGTAAGGACTTCTATTTTTAAAATAAAATTCAATGTTTACTATAAAACCGTTAAGTACTTATCAGAGGATTGAAAAATTGGCCTTTAGTCAATAAAACAATATTAATAATTTATCTCTAACTACACATAATTAATAAAAAATATTCCATGCAATCGCGTGTGGCCTACAAGCATATTTGTTTATAAAATTGTAGTTTAAGGCGCAATGCCTAGCCAACTACTCGCGCCATTCAAAAGCACCTTTAACAAATGCAATAATATACATGTAGTGAAACGCCTCAATAAGTCCAAACAGAACTCCAGACTGATAACGGATTAATATTTTTTGATTCCATCATTTATTTAACTAAAAATAATAATAAAAAAGACGATTTTTCACATCAGATATCTGAAAGTAATATCATTTCTAGATATAAGCAAAAACAGCATATATGCACGAACAAAAAAAAACATTTGCTTTTAGATTGCTTTTAGTAAAAAAAGTTCGGAAATTGACACCGTTTCCGCAATGTATTTTGTATAGAAATAGGAAACATACATTAACTAATTAGGTCGATTCCTAGACAAGGAAACATATATTGTAAGAATGACACTTCTAATCGTCAGACTTAGTTAGTTAAGGTGCCTCGTCTAACTTAGCGATTTGGCTAGTACCAGGGCCTTAAATTTGTTGAATTATGTACGTAGCAAAATATTCACCGCTCCTAGAGACATGTTAATAAACATATCATCTCGCTGTTTCCCATTGGGCAGGTAGAAATGATAGAGGTCCATACAGTTTGAACACAGCATACTCATTTCGCTTCCTCAATGGTCATACATGCTCCACGATAACGGGTGTTACTTACCTGACCTTTACAAAGTTCTTCTTGTCGCAGTACGGTCTCTTAGGCCGCCTAACATCCCCTTAATTTCGCTCTGTAGATCCGCTTCGACATTCTTTCGTCACTCATTCCATCTACACATCCATATCATCTCCACATACCCTTCTCAGTTCTGAACACTTTGCCGTCGTTCAGAAGGTTTGAACGTAATTCATATTCGGTGCGACCAATTTATTAAGAAAATCAACACTTCACTTTATCGACGCACGATACAACCAATGATCCTTCATTTCTCACCGCGCTTGACTCATGGCGCCCTCGGGCGTTAATATCTTTACTATCCGTGTGAATACTACGCTCCCATATTATCATCTCTACCATACCACAGGAATAGGCGCAGATAGACATATACAAACAAAAACAAACTTTAAGACATTGGCCTAAGATTTATATTTTATGTGAGGTTTATTTCATGCACTGCCAAAGTGAAATAAAAATCGGTATAAAAATATATATTTTGGTAGAATGATTCCAGTCTTATCTGTTTCTTTCATGAAATCATCAAATCAAACATTAATTCACAAAATGTATTTTTTTATGTATGTTAGTAAATTAAATAAAAACAGTATTGAACAGTCCAATTGAATCTATCGCCTCGACAAGCGACCACAATACATATATGATCCTTTTTTAACAGACTTCAAAAAAAAGGAGGAATATTTTTTTGTGTGTTCACCAATTACTCGAAGACCCTTGGATCGATTTGAAATATTCTGGTTTTGTTTGAAAGGGTATACTTCCCAGGTGGTCCCATAAATAGATTCATCAAAATCAGTTCAGTAGATTGTATTTTATCTATACAGAACCAATCATACAAATATTTCTAAGACACTAGGTGTCATGTCAGGAAGACATGGATATATACCTACGTATTTGTATTATTTAAGTACCCGTATTGTTTATGCACTGTAAATGCCGGTTGATTTCATGTTTCTCGGTGTCGCTAACTCTCCGATTTTCCCCGAGGCCTATCTTCATTGGCACGGTCAGTGTACAAGGTGGGCCGGAAGCGTGCGCGTGTTGCGCTCTCCGCGGACAGGGTGGCCCGGAACAGCGCAGCAGGCTGTTCGAGAGCTCGACTTATCCCAATATCGAAATCGCCCGACATTGCCGCGATTGTGGGAAAAAGTATGAACCGTTTCCGACGACGAGGCCAAAGCGAAAATAATTAAAAAGAGAAAAATAAAACAGCAGTGGATAGGTTTGAGAATATTTATATATATTATATTATATTATATTATAATTAATTAGGGATCTATAAGTAAAGATCTATATTATAATATATATTATATTATATTATATATATTATATATATATATATATATAGTGTATATTTTTTTTAAGTTAATGATTAACATTGAATACGAAAGGGGTAACAATATTATTTTGATTAAATACTGGGACAACCTTTTGCAAATTTTGTTACTATACAATATCTTAAGTACAGTACGATATTAATGAACTCCTCTTAAATATGTTTCAAGAATATTACGATACAGATTCCTACAGCACTTTGATTGAGCTTTTATTTGGTAATGTCTATTCTAATTTGTATTTCTTCGCTTATTTATCTTCGCCGCCGTGCAGTCTACAATTGCATTTAAAATTTATTGACATATCAGTTAGCAATACCCGTCCAAAACAAGTTATATCCTTAGTAACATATGTAGTGAGGTGAGAAATTGTTAAAATTAACTAATACGCTGCACGAGATCTGTAATTATGTTAAAGTGATCAAAACCGTGATACTTATTATAAATAGACAAGATATGAAAATGTAAAAATAGTCATTTCATCGTTGTGACTGTAGTTAATCACTTAGGCCACCATACCATAAATGTTCTACACTGCTGTCCAAACAAGCCAGACCACTTGATCTGCATATTGTAGTTGAGAATGTTGTCGATAGTAATTTTAATCGCTTTATTGCGCACCCTGTACCATTACTATGCATATATTGCTTCTATGTAGGCTGTTATTTTACAAGTGCTTCTGATTTTTATATGGGCTTTAGATGTCAGGTGTGGAATAATTTTAAAGAGGTAAAATATATTACGAAACGTACCAGTCACGGCTTTGCATTGAAACCCACACGACACACATTTGATAGACTTTTATAAATTGGGGTTAAACACCACTATAGATTAAATATTTGTGTGTCGGAACCCAGAAATGCCACCCGTGTCGATATTTGGTTTTTGAACACTATGTACAGCCAATTACTTCACTCAGGTGGAATTCGGATGTGTTCCCATGTACAAATAAATTTGATCCTAATAGTCTGTCTATCTAACGATCCACTAATAACTTGAGATCTCCTTACTAAATTTTCGTGCGGTTTGTTCAAGCTTAGCTTCATTGTTCCCTTAAATTATTATTGGATACGTATTATCACGCTTATTTATCTAGGAGGTGAGAAGTGGGGTTAAATATAAGAGAAATTGGGGAAAAACATCCGTATTTCGTCAGACTTCAACGGGGGCAGAACCGGGTGATGTACTTTTGTAAAATTTTAATTACATAGAATAGATTAGTAGGATGTTATTTTTGGAGTGTACACTTAAATGTTCGCGTTACGTTAACGGTTACGGTACATTTTATATATCCCTACTTTTATATATTACAAAATATCATTCAATACCATCAAAAACATAATAAATATTTTTCAGTGATAAGTTCAGTCCGCCTTTGCTAAAGTAATTTATGTTTAATTTGGATTAGATAACCCATGCGGAATTTCCTGTTTTTGTTTTTTTTTTTCACTAAAACAGAAGAAAAAACTGAATAAAACATATGACATGATATGAATATACATGCAGCAGGTGAAACAAACTAGTAACGTAAACGTTTAATTTATCTCGAGACTTAAAAGGTTAAGTATTTATTGGCATATATTTTGCATCCAAGAATCGTTGATAAGCCCGTGACGTCTTCAATTCTCTGAAGTGGAAAAAAAAATCAATTACGAGCTCTCTTAGCATTAAGCAACTAATGTAATGTAACGACTGGTTAGGGAGTTGTCAATGCGATGGTTGTCCCCAGAGAACCACTGAGGCGGTAATTAAATGTTTACGAGATACGGCTCCGACAGGTGCAGACAGAGCGAACGAGCGTTCGTTCTTCACAGTATCTACTAGTAGTAGGTACTATCATTCCTAGTAGTTTGATCTGAAAGAACGTTGCATGGCGTCCATTCAGAGTCCAGTGTAAACGTTGTACGCCGGTTTTCGTTTCCAGTTACGCCAATTTTCGGATCGGGACTGAAAACGTGAAATACCTTCGATTTACAAAACATTTTTTTTAAAATGTTATTTATAAAAAATCTCTTTAAAAGCCTGGGCGGGATGAACCCTGCCACCAAGCGAGGTGAAGTTTTACGTGGAATCTAAAGGACTTAACTCCCTGAGCAGCCTCTTACGACATGCACGGGAAGAAATGCAGAGGGTCCATTTGCATTCAGCAAACAATTATGATGATTCTTTCCTTTGAAACATCTTTATTAAATTAATGTTCTTCTTGGCCGCCCGGACACGACACTTCCGCTTAATTCTGCTTTATAAATTTGTTACGTCCTTCTTTCGTCAACCATTTGTTCCATTTGTCCGCGACCGCGACTAAATCGTTATGATACTACGTAAAGGTCAGATACGTCGCACCCGTAATCGTCGAGCACGTATGAAAAGATGTAAGTCAGTAGATGAAGCGAAATAGGTGTGATCGTACCGTATGGCGCTCTATCATCGCTGCCTACCCCCCGGGAAAGCGGCGTGAAGGTATGCATGAATTCACGTTAGTTCACTTTTTTAGGGTTCCGTACCCAAAGAGTGCCAGCGGAACCCAATTACTAAGCCTCCGCTGTCCGTCCGTCTGTCACAGGGCTGTATCTCATGAACCGTAATAGGTAGCCAGCTGAAATTTTCACAGATTGTGTATTTATTTGCTGATATAACAATAAATAGGTCAAATAAAAAGTATATAAAAATTCAAGGTAGCACCATACAAAAACGTGTTTTTTTTGGGTTAAATGACGAAAACCCCATACAAAAACTTGATTTTTTGGATTAATTCTTGCATAACGGTACGGACCCCTCCGTGTGCGAGTGCGACTCGCACTCGAGCGGTTTTTTCCATCCATACGACGCGCCGCAAAAGCTGCGCACGGCATAAGTAATGTTATTTCCACGCTAGGTCTAAATGGGCTCGCCGCGTGCCCGCCGCTGGCACTCCCCGGGGCGCCAGTACCTCTCCATTACCGCGGGATGTTAGGGAAAAAGGTTCGCGTGTTGCCAGAATTAAGGGTGAACCTTAAGGTTGCTTAATAACCGGAGTTACTTTACTTTGCTCCGGGTATATTCTCCTTATTCCCAAGGCTGGGAGGTTCGTCCGTCTGGTCGTGTTTTGTAATGTCACGTATTCTCGTATTGCGGGCTACTCGTGAAGTACGGTGATGGGCTTATTCTGTGACTGGCTGTACATATATAATAATCAGAAACCTAAGATATTTTTTATCTAATGATATTAAATAGAATTTTGAGCGGCTCGTAGCCTAGTGGGGGGGGAGTGGCCTACCGTACCAGAGGCCTGGGTTCAATACCATCTTTCTCTTTCCGAGTTCGATAAGTGCATTTCGTCACGAATGCGAGCTGCTCCATGGTTCGGAATCCATGTAAAACTGTAGGTACCATCGCATTGGATGAAAAGATGGTCGAAGCGGCAATGAAAAATTGTCCGTGTTTTCCATCCAGTTCAATGTAGCCGTGCTCATAAAGGGAAGGTCCTGGCATGGCACCTAAATCCTTCGGGAATGTGGTGTATTGGGCTAATATCATAACGGTAGTTGTGTGGTATAAGACATCCATGTCAGGTCGCATAAAAAAAAAGATAACTCCACTTTCGAGCGTTAGCGTTATGAGATTTACAAAATTTGGTAATGGTTTGGTATTGTGTGATTCCAGGGTTATCTCATAACAGTAACGCTCTAAAGTGGAGTTATTTATTAATGGACTTAGGCTTCTGTTAGTTTTAATTGTATTGTCATATTGCACACATTGCGTAAAATTGGATCTTAATGAAAAAGTTTTAATTTTAAGTTACTGATATTTTAAATGTTTATTACTAATGCAGGGTAGTAATATACATTTAAAATATCACTATTACTCCGGTTTTTCTTGCTGTCCGATAAGTTTAGCTAGAAACACCGGAGTAATAGCGATGGTACAAATGTTTATTAAAAAAAAAAAAAAAACACATTCATAAATCTTATACATACCAACGTCTGTCGGCCTGCCAGCTTGTAACGCGAACCACTAACCTGGCTTTGAAGCGGTTTGTATTACCCTTTAGCAAATATATTCCCATCAACTAAAGGCTAAATGAGGCGATCCGTATGATTGCAAGTTATTTTCCTGGAATGTTTTCAAAGGCACAAACGAATTATAAACATGTTTTATCTAACTGGACATGGATGACTAATATCACACCTACTTGGTTATTAGGGCCCCATATACCTCATGGGAACTAGGAGCCATGCCAGGACTTTCCTCAATTGCATGGTTACAATGAACTGAATAACCAACACAATGGTCGCTTCGACTATCGTTCGATGATAGCAACCCAGGGCGGCATTAACCCTACCACCTTGTAAGTAAGGAAGAGGACATACAGATTACGCGGAAACCTTACCACAGGCGAGAACTCTCTCAGCACGGTAAAAAATGTAATAGGTCAACTCGTATTGTATTTAAGGTGACCCAACCCGGCGGGACTAACTCATTCGCGGGCACGGTACAAAACCGTGCTTTTGCGTTCTGGGACCTTCTCTGTTTCCAAGAAAAAGACAGGTTCCGTGTTGAGGAAGATACAACATGTCCACAAAAAAGATAATGTGCATAGTGTATGATTTGGTAAGATTTACGAAAATTTTAATTACAAAACGACTTATAAACCACGACCGCTGTAGTCAAAAATCTAACAAAAACCAAATAGATTATAAATCTTGATATACAAAGCTATGTCTGATGACTAATCTTTTTAAGATGTTCTTACTTTATCATTGCCTAATCCACCTCCAATATTATTATATAAAACACGCGAAAAATTCGAACTTTCGGACCTTATAACCTAGAAACCAAACACAATTTTACAATGCCAACGGTCATTAGACATCTAGTTCGATCAAATAAAGCTATTTTGAGCAAAATTTGGGATCTCTGACAAGAAATATGGGCGTGATGTTCTTTCCCCGTTTGTATGGGGAGTTGAGCGGGATGGCCCACCTTAAATACCACAATCACAAAACATCGTATAAAAGGAGGTAACAATACAGCGAACCGTCTTCCAAGAGTAGACACATTGTAGCACCGAACTAAAATGGATCATGCAACTAAAGGGCCATTTCACAAGAGCCCAGCTCTGTTTGCGTTCCGCAGCGGAATGCATTGTCCAAACATCACACGAAGATTTGCGTAAGTGCCAGAGCGTTAAAATACTAACCAAACACACCGTCTAGGAGCCCTTCCTATGAAAACATTATTGTGTTCGAAACGTATCTAATAAGGCTTTTTGGATGGCGCTATTATCGATATGTGAACGTGGTTTCTTAAAACAGAGGCGCGGCCTTGGAGGAACTGGTTTGAGCGGCCTTGCTAGGCCATTGATAAATTCCTGCAAGGATATTTGTTGCCTGACGTCGTGAAGTCAACGGAGCTCTGAGATTCGATAGTTTGAATTTTTTTAATCATTTTACAGTTTCGTTAAAATATTAAGGGCGTGGTAGAGCCAATTGCTTTCAGTTTGATAAGGACGTAAGTAAAACGAATTTGATTTAAATCAATTTAATAAACAACCACAACGAATTTCGATGATCAAAAAAGTTAATAGAAGAACGATAAGAAGGAATGGACCCATTTTATTCATTGTTAGCTATCACTAAATGCGTCAATAGTTTTTATGGGTTTTACAAGCAGATACTGAAAACAATGGATGACATTTTCAAAGATGATAACATAGGTATAGTTAAGTACTGCTTCAAATCTTGCGGCGCGGTGAGGTTACTGCATCTAGTCCATCCTTTTTAACGTTCTTGGTTAGTATTTACCTCAAGTATCATCTCCGAAGTAGTTCAACGCGTGCATAGCGATCGCTGAACGAACCTGGGTGGACATTCACGGACTTTTCGCAAACTTCCAAACACAACGCAGTCATGCGGCATTTACGCTTGCGGCGTATATTCCTTTACCAAATGGTATTCTAGAAACTGACCAATCCGGATGCGACGCTGCTGGCGCAGCAGACGTACGTTAGAGCTGTCATCTGTCACTTGTGAATGCCAATTTTCGAATTTGGAAGGGCGAATTGCGCCTGGGTTTGCGTTAGTGTACGTTTATACTCAAGAAAAGAGTCTAGAAACTTTCGAATAGAAACATCTGCTCTCGGCGTCCGCTCTGTAAATTGGGCGCGAGTATGGTAATGCACTATTACGCATTCTGTGGTAATGCTCTCATTTCGGATGGTACGCGGCGCGACGCGTCGAGGTACGTTTTGCGTCACGCTCGCGCATGCGAACAATGGGAAATTATGATGTAAGAAAGGGCCCTGCGTGGGCGCAGCCCGTTTATAACGTTGGCGAATGCGGACTCGAATGAGGAAAGCACAGGAGGCCTATTCTGGCAATTCCGAGATGATTAATCAGGAGAGGAATTCACTTTAACATTACGTTGGTGTTTACAATAAGCGATCTGTAAATGCCCCAGAATAATTAGTGGCTTATAAGCACAAGATTGGCATCCTACTGTGACATCTTAACCGACCAAAGCAAAGAAAACGAATTTACGAAGACATTTTTAAGGGATACATAAAAATGGTTTAATTTACATTTTCCATGGATTTAGTTATATTGTTTTTCATGATTTGTGTTTAATTTTTATTAACAATAATTTCTGGCCCATTTTATTGTTTAGAAGTATTGTTAAATTCGTTTTAATGGTCGATGTTAGATGTTAAATGACTTGACTTTATATGCTTTTTCATGTGGCAATTTTAATGCTAAAAGATAACTCTACTTTCGAGCGTTAGCACTAAGAGACCCCGAAATCACACAAAATTGTACCAAATGTTGTGTTATCTCATAACGCTAACGCCCGTGAGTGGATTTATTTATTAGCGGAATCAGGCTTCTGCGCACGAGTCGATTTTTGGATCGCATCATGTGTGAGAATCTAGTCGCGCAGGGGCTAGCAGTGCAGTAGAATGGATAGTTGTGCCACTTACCCCCAACAAATGTATGAATAGCATGGAGGTGAGGAAATTATGAATAGTACATAATTAGACAATTACGAATGGGTCCTGAATAAATGTATTTCTAACAGTGACTATAATGCTGTGGATTGGATTAAATACATCTACCGATGTTTTGTTTTATTTTCATGTTTTTTGTCTATATTTTATGCTCTTTATATATTAAAATTACCTTCCTAAATTCCTAAGGTTCCATACGACCCAAGATATGAACTAAAATCTTTAGACTGATCTTCATTTTTTAGGGTTCCGTACCTAAAGGGTAAAAACGGAACCCTATTACTAAGCCTCCGCTGTCCGTCCCTCCGTCCGTCCGTCTGTCACAGGGCTGTATCTCATGAACCGTAACAGGTAGGAAGCTGAAACTTTCACAGATTATGTATTTATTTTGCCGCTATAACAACAAATAGGTAAAATTATAAAATAATAAAAATTAAAGGTTTTTGTAAGGGGGGACCCTTACAAAAAACGTGTTATTTTTGCGTTAAAAACGTGTTTATCTTGTACGATGGTACGGAACCCTTCGTGTGCGAGTCCGACTCGCACTTGGCCGGTTTTTTCCTTAGTGGCCTCTGTCGCTATAGAAGCGACAATTTGCCAGTGTCGAGTTTCACTTGATCTTTTCCAGTATTTTACGCGAATACTTTTAATGAGGTAATGGGTGCGGTGCATAAATTGGAGTAGATTATATGAATGCCAAATATTTTCAAAAATCTCGGAAATTCTTTCACAAACATGAAATTGAGTATAAAACAATGAACCGAATTAGGTTAAAACAAAATAAATGAACTAAATATGTTGGAAGTTCCCACATAACAAATAATCATTACAACATAAAAAGATAAGACATAAGAGGAAGACTGATCTTCGTCGTCGTCTGGGGTCTTCTGCACGGTTTGTGTGCAGGTACGGGCCTGAGGGTATCCCCTATTACCCGGACTGCTTCTCGGCATGCTCTGCAGTGCCGGTCCTTGGTCAGCCGCTATGAGCTAGCGGCGGGCTGGGCATCATTTCCACGAGCCATCGGGCAGGCGCTGCATTCAACCACGTCATTCCTGGCCGAACGACGGGGAGTGCAGCAGCAGCTCTCGGGGCAGCGGGCGACCTTCGGGCGGCCGTGCGTGCAGGGGGGCAAGATTGGTGAGGTGTGGATGTGGTGAAGCATCAGCGCGCTCAAACATGCGGCGCGCGAGCTTCACAATAAATTCCTCCACCGGTGGCATCTGCACGTCGTTGGCGATTACGTCATTTCTGACGTAGCGCCCGGCCCCCACTATCATGCGGAGGGTGACGTTTTGCTGGACCTGGATTCTCTTCCTCTGAGTGGCTGAACTTAGCACATACCATGCTGGGGCTGCATAGGTGAGTCGCGAGCGGACGTACGTTTTGTGGATCCTCAGCTTCGCTCTCAACGGCAGTCTTGATGAGATGACCGGTCTCCGGAGAGCGCGTGCCGCTGACTGATCTTCGTCATTGTTAACCAAAATATGGCTTTGATGTTAGTGACAGCTGTCACATTATGTTGCGTGGCTTTTACGCTACGTTCCGATTTGCGTGTATAGTCTATACACCGCGTGGAGTTATTACGGAGTTAATACGTCCAGATATTAATTTCGCTGCTCACACCCACATGCAGGGAGCATGGAATGACGGCAGGAGCCATCGAAACTCAATCGTATGGCGGCAGCGGAGCCGCGAGTTAGTGGAAGACGTCTAACTGTAGTTAGTTCGCTTACGAACGTGCAACATCGAATGTTACTTTACTAAATAGCGTCCTATGAAGTTTGTTGTTGTGTGTAGTGGGAACCCGAGAAAACAGTAGTAAGCGAATTCTTAAGCTAAGTTAAGTACTATTTGTGGATTGTTAAACCAGCCCTATAGGTACCCGTACACAGGCAACTAAAGTTGCTCAACTCGCAGCAATCTCTGTCGATTTCGTCGTCACGACAACATCCAGCACTCTCCGGCCACAGGGTTTATGGTCAAATATGGCACCATTCATGGAGCAATTAATTGCCCGCATGTGGCGAGCAAGTGCATGGATACGTGGCAATTCGATAAACAACTCACAAGCAACACGAAAAGTATGGAGCGATGTGGAGCAATATCGCTCCATATCGCTGGGATAATTGCCGAAAATGTATTGGGGCTGCTCTATATGGCTCCACTGTGTTTGGCAACAATTGCCCATAACTGAATTATCTAAAAAATTGCCTTAAAAAGGGAACCTTTAGGCACTTTAAAATAAGAGAAATGCCTATCTCATAAAATGAACCAACTGCAACAGTTGTCTCACATTGGCAAATGGCCTGATTTTGATCGAAATATGTGGAGTCATAAAAAAGATGTTACCGAAATTTAAAGAACTTCAAAAACTAATTGGAAACCCTTCAAATTCTGCAGGATATTTTTTTATATCTCTTTTCGTTTTCGAGCAGTTTAGGATTCTTTGAAAAAGTCTTAAAGCAATCGGTAAAAAATTGGCGTTTTTTCTTAATTAACGAAATATATTAACATTTTGGAAAAAAAGCAGTTGTTGCCGTTTAGTTACGCATCTTTCGATACCATTTTAATATCACTTTTTTTTTGTATATTTTACGATTATAGAACCACAAAACAAACGCTCTGCAAAGTGGGCTTTTTTGCGATCCGCGTACAGTTTCGTGCGACGTCACCGATGTCGTGATACCGTCACGGAGGAGAATTTCATTACTTTTGTATATGTGCTGAAGCCGATCCAACTCGCCATTCTTCGCAGCTGCCTACTGGTAGCCAGTTCATCACATCGCGTAAAAAACGGCCAACGCTACTGTGACTCGATTTTATTTTGACATGGAACACAGCAAATCTCGGTAACATATAAATTAGCTGTCTTAAAACCTAAACGAGGAAGATTCAACAATACGAGATGAACCCATCCGCTCCCACACGCGCCATAAAGAATGGCGGTTTAATATCCCACGCACGCGCGTCAGAGTTACGGCTCTAGCCTTCGTGGCTAATGGGACCAAGCTGGCCCATGATGTTGGCTAATCAACCGATTTACCTCAAATACATT
Organism: Incurvaria masculella; assembly: GCA_946894095.1. NCBI lineage: Eukaryota > Metazoa > Arthropoda > Insecta > Lepidoptera > Incurvariidae > Incurvaria > Incurvaria masculella. The sequence continues at coordinate 1,922,104 of OX335641.1, forward strand.
TGGCCTTAGCTTCAAAACTTTCTCAAATTACAAGCTATACATTCTATCACCTTTTCCTACCCCTTTTGGTAAGCGCCGTAATGGTATAGACGAGTGTTTGTCATAAATGTCATAATGTGTGTCACGAGCGGCACGTAGCCTAGTGGCGCGGGGACTGGCCTAGCGTACTGGGTTCAAATCCTCATGTCGATCACGCACCCCTTTCTTTTTCTTTCTGAGTTGGATGAGTGCATTTCGTCACGAATACGAACTGCTCCATGATTCGGAATCCATGCAACTCTGCAGGTCCCCCTTCCCTTACTATGTGGTAGGGTTTTAGCCGGCCCGGGTTGGTATCGCATTTAATGAAAAGATGCGGCAAATGAAAAATTGTCCGTGTTTCCATCCAGTTCAATGTAGCCGTGCTTATAAAGGGAAGGTACGCAGGCAAATATCATAACGGTAGTTGTGTGGTATGAACTATCCATGTCAGGTTGCTTAAAAAAAGCCAGCTAGGTCACCGAATGACTAATAGTGGCAAGGTCAACAATCAGTGACGGCGGAAGCACTCCATGACGGAGGGGGGGAGAGGTTTGCCCTCTCCCCGCTTGATTTTCCAACAATCACAGCGAAGAAGAACTGTCAAAGAAAATTGTTGATTTTTTCCATGTGAGTAAAATATTATTTTTCTTTCAACGATTAATATGAGCTTAGAGCAAAATGATCCAGCCTTGCATTAACCTAATAATAATAAGCGTTTTTCTTTCATTACTGTGTTCTTGTCGATTCTACATACCATTCATATCAGTTTAATGTAAACGTGGAATATAAGGGCGGTCCTGGCATGACACCTAGTTACCACGTATTTAGGGATACCATGTCAGTGGGTAGATATTAGCCCTCTCATCTCCAGTTCTGTAAAAAAATCATATTTTATTTTGCAAAAACCATGCCCGCCATCCGAATTTCATGGACTTAATATGCTTCATGCAACAAAATCACTCCCTCAATCTTCCCGTTTGTAACATCAATGGAAACGACAAACTTATCGACACAAGCGGCCACCACAAAGTAAGATTGGCAGCATAATAGCCAGCCAGGCCGACGTCTCATACAATATGTATGGCATCTTCGCACAATGTATGGAGTGTGAGCCATGCAGCATTGAATACGACGAGGTAAAGCGACGCCGTGCGGGATAAGTGACGTCACAAAGGCTGTCATATATTTAGGTTTTTTTACAAGTATGTAATTTTGTCTAGGGAGTATAGTTCGCAAAAGTGTTTTGTCTTAAGGTGGCCCTTCCCGACGGGACTAACTCATTCGCGGGCACGGTACAAAACCGTGCTGTTGCGCTCTGGGACTTTCTCTGTTTCAAAGAAAAAGACAGGCTCCGTGATAAGGAGGATGCAACATGTCCGCAAATCAGACAATGCGCATAGCGTTTAATTTGGTAAGATTAACGAAAATAAAAGTACAGAACGACTTATAGCTAAAAGTAAATCACCACCGTTGTAGTCAAAATCAAACAAAAACCAAATTGATTATAAATCTTCCTGAAACAAACTAGGTCCAAGGACTAATATTTTTAAGATATTTTTTATTTTATCGTTGGGTAATCTACCTACAAAGTTATTGTATAAAACGCGCGAAAATTCGAACTTTAGGACCTTATAGCTTATAAACCAAACACTATTTTACAATGCCAATGGTCATTAAAGATCTAGTTCGATCAAATCAAGCTGTTTTGAGTATAATTTTGGATTTCCGACAAGAAATATGCGCATGATCTTCTTTCCACGTTTGTATGGGGAGTTGAGCGGGAAGGCCCATCTTAAGGCTGTCAGATAAAGATACAATATTTCAGTAGTTTGTTGGACAAATAAATATATACGTAGGCATAACGTATTACTTCCGATTGTATAATTTAATGTTTAGAACGGATAACACTATCCAACGATCCAAAGTGTCGAGGGAGTAAACCGTTTTACTGTGATAATATGGTGTCATCAAATAGATTGAATAAACATAACTGAGGTTTCCGTTTCCGCTCGGATCAATGTCGTTTCAGGCGTTCATACGAGCGAAACCAGGTAAATGTGTTCAGAAACCTTCGCGGGCGTGCGCACATTAACTCGCTACAGTTTAATCATAATTTGATTAATGGTTAGGAACGCGTGCAAGACAAATCATAATTAATGTTCCTCCAAAACAAACTTTGCTACCCCGCTCATCATGGAATTAAAACTGGTAGGCCATACTACCTAGACTAGGAGGTGGCGACAAAAATGGTAACGATAACCTAAATGGCTGAAACTGGGTTCACAGGATAAAGACCAACCCTCTGAAGCTAAATGTGTTGCTCTGCCTGTGCCAAGTGGTTGCGTTACCTAGATAAGGCGCCTGAAAATGTAGTTATGGTGATTAAAAATATATATGAAAAGGTAAATTGGTGCAAATAACGAAGCATAAATGTATCAGTAAATACTTGCTTAGCAATACCAAAACTGAACAAATCTTTGGTTGCATTTCGTAGTTATAGGCGATTTAGGTTACAGATATAACTTTAGGTATATTTAAGTATTTAATTAAAAAATCGACTGGTTATTGTTGTATAATTAATTGGTATCAATGTTTCTAGACAATCAGTATATTCAACAGCAGGTACACACCAACAAATTATTTATATAGCCAATCTAGATAACGCAACCACTTGGCACAGGCAGACCGACATATTTAGCATCAGAGGATTGGTCTCTAACATGTGAACCCAGATTCAGCCATTTACCTTATCGTGACCAAAAATGTCGTGACCTCCCGGAAACCCTAGAACGACCGTATCCGATATGCATGGTTTTGAGTATATGGTTATCGCAAAAAACTTAAGCATGTAACCATTTCATGAAAGAAACATTTTAATTGATTTGTAAAACTTTGAGGGTATTTAAATTTCGTCATAATAAAACAATGTCGCGCTTGGAAATATATTTTGTGTAGGCTATACATTGATTACCATTAATTAAAACATGAGCAATTCTGGGGAAGTCGCCGTCAATTCGCGTAGAATCACTTGTTTTAATTAACACATTTTGCCAAAATTATAATTTTCAACCGTGTAACTAGAGAATCGACTAGTTATAATAATTAAATTAAAATACAATATCCTCACTGCTCCACTGGTCAAGGACCAACTTTTGTTAGTCTAAATTATAAAATGGTTCCCTAACAACTTTTTTCCATAACCATCACTATCACTACATAGTATAAAACAAAGTCGCTTTCTCTGTCCCTATATCCCTATGTATACTTAAATCTTTAAAACTACGCAACGGATTTTGATGCGATTTTTTTGTAATAGATAGAGTGATTAAAGAGGAAGGTTTATATGTATAATAACATCCATTAAATAGTGGAGAAATATTGTTATTTTTTTAGGTTTCCAATGTGATATCGTAAAAAATTAATTTTTTTCCGCTTACATTGCAAACGCAGGCTGAACCCTACGAGATTTATCAAAATAATTTACTAAGTATTGTATACATTGAAAAGGTCTACAGAAAACTCCGCGATTGTATATATCTATCTCTTATGGTTATCCCACAATATTTTTTTTGTCATTTACTTTTTACGACAAATAATGGAAAATTTTCGAAGCGATTTTAACCAATACAGCATTAATCCTGATCCAATTAAATACATTGCCTATTACAGCATATGATTTAAATGAATATTTTCGAGGATATTACAGATTTAAAAATTGCGGGACGTAGCGTTTGCGGCGGTACCGGCCGGCCGGGGCGGCGGGAGCGTCCCTATAAATGGTTCAAAATAATATTTTTTCAAATGGTATTATGCCCGTGCAAATCCGGGACGGGCTGCTAGTATTTGTATAAAGTATTATTAAGAAAACTAAAAATTTACTGAATACGTTAATTCTAGGGTTGTATATCACCTTAAGAAGGGGCCTTTAGGGTTATCAAGGAATATTTTATCCAATCAAATGCCTTGGTCACCGGTTTGAGATAATGCGTTGTCTGTCCGTAGTAACGGTACTGTTCTATAAGTATGGATAAAAAAACAAGGAAAAAATACTACAAATAAATTACAACCTAATTACAGCTCGTGGTCTAGGGGTCTTGCCTTTCATCAGAGAGGTCTGGATTCAAATCCTCGCCCGGTCATGCACCACTTTCTTTCTCTTTCTGAGTTGGATAAGTGCATTTAGTTACTAAATCAAATCAAAATCAAATCAAAAATAATTTATTCTTCATATACATACACAGTAAGATTTACAACATAAAAGCAGCACAATGAGTAAGCGAGTAGTAATGAAGAAAAGGGGCCATCTCAGCATAAGTTGCTTTTCACTCAGTGAGCAGCAACGCTGATTTACGTCTGGTCCCTAAAGAAATAAAATAAAAAAACAAATCCTTGTAAATATCATATCTGTCGAAACGTATTTAAAAAAAAAAAAAGAGAGAAATAAATAAATAAATAAGCAACACAATACAAAAAAAGAGAAAACCAAATATCAAAGAGTAAAACATAAATCACATTTGAAGAAAAAGGAAGCAACATTTGCAAACTAGCTAAACAATCTACATTGTCGCTCAAGCACTAACTTTGAGGGTGCTTTGCTGACTTTTAAGAAGCCACGCTTTGCAAGAGCGCTTAAAACCTAAAATGGAAACGTTTTGACGGATTGGTGGTGGAATATTATTCCAACATTTTGTGGCATTATACTTAAAGCAGCCCTCAAACCCAGTACTTACATGCTGCGGCAGAATTAAAAGATATGTACTAGCTCGAGTTGGGTACTTATGTCTATCTTGAGAAAAACACAACTTCTCAAATAAATATTTAGGTTCTTTGATATTTATAATTTTGTGTAGTTGACATGCAAAATGCAATTCGCGTCTTGATTTCATTATTAAGATTCCGTTTGCGTTGAATACTGGAGTAATATGTGAGTGTCGAGGAATGGAAAAACAAAATCTAGCACAAGCATTTTGAACCCTTTGAACAGCATTTTCGGTTTTTGCTAATAAACGTGGCCCGTAAACTGTGTCGCAGTAATTAAAAGGGGCCAACACAAGTGTTTCTGTGAGCAGAACTCTAACTTTTTCTGTAAGGTATTTTCTTATTCCATATAAAATCCTAAGTCTATAAAAGGCAGTTCGTATTTTTAGATTCAAATGTTCTTGAAACCGCAGTTTTTCATCTAAGACAAGCCCTAAATTACGAGATGACTCTACACACTTTATGGGTAAACCTTTCAAAAGTACTTGAGGTGTAAACGATTTTATGCTGCTAACTTGATGTTTGGTTCCTAATATCATAAAGTTTGATTTCAGAGGGTTTAACACCAAGGTATTGCTATTGGACCAGTCTGAAATACTCTGTAAGTCTTCGTTTAATCGGCTCAACATATATTGTGTGTCCTTTGGATGGGATGAAATGTAGACCTGAGTATCGTCGGCATATAAATGGCATTTGCAGTTCTTTATAACTTGACATAAGTCTGCCGTATAAATAATAAAGAGCACTAATGCGAGTTGTTCCATGGTTCGGAACCCATGTAAAACTGTAGGTTACCTTCCCCTACTAGGTGGTAAGGTTAAGCCCGCCCGGGTTGGTAGTATGGTTGGATGTAACTATGGTTGAAGCGGCAATGAAAATTTGTCCGTGTTTTCCATCCAGTTCAATCTAGCCGTGCTCGTAAAGGGAAGGTCCAGGCATGGCACCCAATTCCTTCGGGAATGTGGTGTATTAGGATAATATCATAACGATAGTTGTGTGGTATCAGCCATCCATGTCAGGTTGCATAAAAAAACAACAGTATAACATATTTAATGTTAGTAACTTTTGACAACTACGGCCATAGCCGCATGTAAAGGAGTATACAACATAAAAGTAACGTACGGCACACAAACAGAATTCGCAAAATTCAATTCGCTCCTACGCACATCAAACAGCCCATTACAGCCCATTGTCTTGTAGAAAGCCGATGCAGAAATTGTAATCGTCGAAAGTTCAGAATTTGAATACAATACAATTATTGCAAATCGAAACATGTATTACGGGCCGGGTGCGTTTGATTCAGAATATGTTTCCTAATGGCTTTACTTTCAATGCTCTCCGTGGTAATAGTGATGAAGATACGACTGTGGCTTCGGATTTAGATTTCAAGATTACCGCTGAGATAACGAGTACAGAAATGTATAATATCTTCGAGCGGCTCGTAGCCTAGTGGCGCGGGGACTGGCCTAGCGTACCAGAGGCCCGGGTTCAATACCGACTTGCACCACTGTCTTTCTCTTTCAGAGTTCGATAAGTGCATTTCGTCACGAATGCGAGCTGCTCCATGGTTCGGAATCCATGTAAAACTGTGGGACCTACTAGTGGTAGGGTTTGAGCCCGCCCAGGTTGGTACCATCGCATTGGATGAAAAGATGGTCGAAGCGGCAATTAAAAATTGTCCTGGTTTCCATCCAGTTCAAGATAGCCGTGCTCATAAGGGGAAGGTCCTGGCATGGCACCTAATTCTTTCGGGAATGTGGTGAATTGGGCTAATATCATAACGGTCCATGACAGGTCGCATAAAAAAAAAAGAAAATAATGCCCATTTTAAAGGAGGCAAGTTCTACACGTACAATTAGGAGTTTTATTTTATTTGATATGCAAATTAAAAATAATGTTTGTAGTAAACTAAAATTAAGTTTAGTGGGGGTAAATAAACAGAAAACAAAAGTGTTTCTCAGACATATCGGTGCAACTTCCAAGCGGAGAGCCAAACGCGTTCGCCACACATCCCATCACCTCTATCAAAGTTTGATAACGGCGAATGCCGAAATATTACTGCTTTTTACGATCTATATGTTATGTTTCAGGATCGGCTCCCGATTCCCGATCCTGCACTCCCTGCACCCCATTGCAGCTCCAGGGGCGCGGCTCGCGCCACCCGATCCGCATAGAGACGGCGGCGCGGGACACAAGAGGGGGCGTTCAGCTACATACAACCAGATTAGCTGTTTTTCTTATTTATTTACTTATTTATTTATTTATTTACTTATTTAGTTATTTTTACCGTACTGGTTCTGTAGGCAGACATAATATTAATAACAACGATTGTTGTTTTTGTGTTTGTTGTAGAGACAGCACCATAACCACTCTATCAAAGAGTCGATAGTTCTTCTTACCACAGTGTTGGTAATGAATATTCTTAAATTGTGTTTTTAAGTAAACGAATGTGGGGACTGAAAAACGGAAGACTAAATAATTAATTAAATAATTCGTAGCGATTGTGATATTGTCGATTATTATTCTATAATTACTCGGTGAATTATTGATGGTGGAGTGCACAACATCTACCGTTAATAACAAAATCAAAATCAAATTTAACCAACTTTAGCAATTTAACTCAAAAGGTAATTTGGCGCGCACAATCTCCGGTTGGTGACAGTACTAAGTTGCCAGTCGACAAAGCCGGTTTTAATTACAATGCTGACCATACACAGGTAAAATACGCGAAATTGCCGGATTTGAATCCATAATACCAACAAAATAAACTATTGGACTCCGCTGACATCGACATATATCAGCTGTTCACATAGCGCCATATTTATGTTTAACCATGGATAATCGAGTGGTTGGATTTGCGGATTGTGCACGCCGATGTTTGCCTGCTCGGAGATTTGGAAGCAGTTTGATTATAATTGGTACCAGAAAGTGATTAATCGGAGATTGTGCCTTAGATTTTCTCGGATTTTTGAGTGACGTTTTATTTTTAACAATAAAACTGTTCTTACGAAAAAAAATTTTCAGCATTAAAAGTGTATGGCGCCATTATTATTAAGGAGACATAAAAAGCGACAAAACCTATTTCTTTTGCCACAAATGTGTTACAATGCAGCGCCTATTTGTAAAAGTGTAGATGCATGGTGTTTCGAAATTATTTTTTACATGAATTGATCGTAATGGAATGATGTAACTGATAGATTTGACATCGTGGTTCAACGCACAATTATTAATTTATAATAACAGTTACACAATTTATGATTATGGGTGGCGACATTAGAACATCAATCACTGATGTCGTTATTTTTTGTTATTTAATTAGAATCAATTTATTACTTCTAGTGTGAGAGTCGTAATCTAAATTGGAAAAATATTATATATCTTTTACATACATTCAGAATAAAACATACTTTTTGAATCTCGAGGAAGAATAAATCTATCAACCTTGGTAGCTTCGTGGCGCGACGCCTTGCCGTAAGTAACACTGGGCGCGGTCGGGTTTTGGATAGGTGACCGCTTTCGACCGCTGAGGCTGGCCGTGGATCAGGGTAAATTCAGTCCCGGCTGATACCATCTGGCACCACTGGTACCAGGCTGTAGCAGCAATAAAAATTGTCCGAATTTGCCAATTAGTAAAATATAGCCTTGCAATATAATAAGCCCGGTAGTCCAGTGACGCGACGCCTTGCGTTTTGATAAGCTTGGTGAAGCAACTCTGAGCGCGGTTGAGTTCTAGATGGGTAACCATTTTCAACCGTTGAGGCGGGCCGTCCATTAAAAATGTAAGTCCCCTGCCTCACTCACTAGGTGGTAGCGTTAATCCCGCCAGGTTTAGTACCATCACATTGAATTAACGATGGTCGAAGCGGCAATGAACATTGTCTGTGTTATCCATCCAGCTCCCATGTGGTGTGTTAGCCTAATATCAGGACGGTTGGTATTAGCTATCCATATTCAGTTAGGTACATAAATAAAAAAAGGAAGGTGCTTGGTATGGCAAATAGTCCCCGTTGCGTTAATAATATGACAGTATAGTATTAGCGATTCATCTAAGTAAAAATAAAATCTAAGCGTGTAGCATAAAAGCAATCACCTATTAGACACAAAGATGTTCGACAGATACATACTTTATTTGCCGATTAAAGTACAATTTTGTATTTTTTTTTAAATCCATCGAAACTGCCCGCCACGGGCACGGGTTCCAAAAAGATTCCAAGCGAGATGCATTTACGTCAGCACTCCAAACGGAGAACAATAGGATATTACTCGTTATAAATGATCAACAGGTCGATTTGTCTCGAGGAGGTAGTGATTTGTCAACACCGCGCGATAGCGCCGCGTGATGGTAACGGGCCACCGGCGAGCTGCGTGTGAGTCGATCCTTCATTGTGGTGACCCGCTTTCGATTGCCTTGAATATTTGGTATTACCTAACGTTGGTCAGACGATATACGTCAGACAGCAGGTGACAACGGGCGAAGTAAAACAGGAGACCGCACAACTTGGCGAAGTCTGGGGGAGGCCTACGTCCAGCAGTGGACAACAAAAGGCTGAAGAAGAGGAATACAAATTGTGGTGCACGTCCTGCGTATGCAGACGCGTAACTGTAAATATAGATGCGTAACTGTTACTGTAGGACTATTGCCAGATACATTCTTAAAACGTTTAGATATTCATGCATCAAATCGAATACCTTGCTTTCTTTCTTTGATCTAAATTCTATGTGGGAGTCTACTACCCCAAACCAGTTTGAGAATTTCGGCAGAACTATCTTCAGCCACCTAACCTTCCTCCCCTCCACCACTGCAGTAGGCTAATGGTTCAATAGATATTTCTGCTAAATATAATTAAGGTAACTGATATAAGGCCGATCTACTCCCGCCTGGACGATGGTTGTTGCACGCCACGATCCATTCCTAGGTGACACTGCTCCATGGCGAAGATACGTTTCACCAGATCTGTGGAGAGTCAGCGTTCCCCTCTAGATTCCAGGAAGACCAGGAGCCCTGACTGGGTATTTTTTCGAATCCTGCATCGTTGTTAAAAGGCTACAGAATTAGAACAGCTTAAGCCGTCGTTCCTCCTGAATGTGTGCCTGCGAAAATCAGTCAAATTTCAACCTTTGCTTCAAACAAGCGATCGATCAGACCCGGTCAACTACCGCCTATAGTCATTAACTCTCTACAAAGTGATGGAGCACATCGTCAACTCTCAGTTGATGATGTGCTATCTAGTGAAGTATCTAGAACGAGAGAGTAATGGACTCCTCAGCAATCACCAATACGGCTTTCGTCCTCAGCTGGTTATCACTTCTGCTGGTGGAAGCCTCATATGAGATGAGCGATGCCTTCGAAGAGCATGGCGATGGCTTGTTAGATATCCAGACCACCCAGTCGGCAGTGAATGGGTAAACCCATTCTCTATCTACGTTACCTAAATAAGAAGCAACAGATCCTCTAGATGGTATAGTGCAGATCTATAGTGTTGGTAAATTGTGAATGTCGAAATTCCAAGTCCTAAATAATAATCTCAACAGATCCTCTACTCGTAGATCATTTATTGGTAAATTGTGAAATTAACTGCCCACCGAGGATTGGATGGTGTAAAAAAAAAACCGGCCAAGTGCGATTCGGACTCGCACACGTACCATCGTACAAGATTTAACCACGTTTTTTGTATGGGTACCTCCCTTTAATTTTTATTTTTTTTATTTTACCTATGGGTTGTTGTAGCGGCAAAATAAATACACACTCTCTAAATATTTCAGCCGCCTACCTATTATGGTTCATGAGATACAGCCCTGTGACAGACGGACGGACGGACAGCGGAGGCTTAGTAATAGGGTTCCGTTTTAACCCTTTGGGTACGGAACCCTAAAAAGCACCGGGCCTGGTGAAAATTGTTTTAATCTGGTCGGAGTCATATAAAGGCAAGGTGCTGATATATCCTTCAGGAATGCGGTATGTTGTGCTAATATCATTCCAATAGGTATGGTATAAGCCATTCATGGCCAGTTACACAAAAAATACACCGAAGTTTAATACACGCTGTCCGGTTAAGTGGCCTATTTTCTCCAACATTTAAAACAATAAAATCAACGCAACTTGACCGGCGAAACACGTACGCGTACTTGCATGGCACTGCAACCCAAATTCATTCAGAAGTCGCATTGACATCAGCCTGTGGACACAGATGTTTAATTCAAGCCATTACAATTTGCAATTCGGCGCTTTTTATTCGCGGCCAAAAGCAATTTCTTTACGACTCGGCGGATCGTGCCGAGCATATCGAAGGCAGTATACAGGCCGCCCCTTCTCAATGAGATACATTGTTGAATGCAATACGATAGCATTATTTTTTAATGTAACTGGACATGGATGGCTAATACCGAACTGACCGTCGGATATCAGCCTAACACACCACATGGAAACTAGGTGCCATGCCCCTTGCATTGGACATTCCTTATATTGAGTTTGATATATTGGGATGGGTATTGCATACTGGGTTTGATTTATTTCGCTTGATACAATTCAACAGAATTTACAAAAATAGGTGTGATAATGATATCGAATGACAAATTATTATTAATTTAAACTAAAAAATGCATTTGGTAGGTGCTAATAATTGATACTTTTGGTTAAATAATAAATAATTGATACACAACTTATATTTTAAAGAACTACATATTGCGAAGTCCTAAATAACCAAAAATTAGTGGGATGTGAAACGTCATCACCATAGACGCTACACATTGGACTTTGAATCACATACGTTTACTTTGCAAATGCCAATGCCTACTGTTGCGTTGACGGTGATGCGCTCCGTACAACAAAAACATTGAAATATATAGGAGCAGATCTTGGGTCTTAATTATACCTATCCAAAACTATAGGTCCCTTTCCCTGCTTACTAGGTGGTAGGTTAAGTTAACTTAGTCACATTGTATGAATGATCGAAGAGGAAATTTAAACAAATCAGCGTTTTCCACCCATTTCTTTTGGTAATTCGTTGTTTTGGGCTACTATCACGACAGTGGGTTTGATATTAGCCATCCATGTCTAGTTTTCTACATAAAAACAAATACGCATATAGGATAATTCCTTTATTACATGTTAATTTCAAAAGTGCTTAGCACTTCGTGCTAAGTTAGTGCAAACGCGTGTTATAGTTGTAACATTGGAAATACAAACCATACAAGTGCGAGTCGGACTCGCACACAAAGGGTTCCGTACCATCGTACAAGATTTAACACAAAAACATCACGTTTTTTGTATGGGCCCCCCTTTGAATTTTTATATTTTTTTTATAAATACACACTCTGTGAAAATTTCAGCTGCCTACCTATTACGGTTCATGAGATACAGCCCTGTGACAGACGGACAGACGAACGGACGGACGGACGGACAGCGGAGGCTTAGTAATAGGGTTCCGTTTTCACCCTTTGGGTACGGAACCCTAAAAATTAGATTTTAAGTGAAGACAAAACGATAAGGAAGATCGGAAGCATAACAAAATAATTTTGTAGATGTTTATTATCATTAAATTCCAAGAGAAAGGCAAGTGCTTTCGACTTATGGCTAAGTTTGTTAGGCTGTTAAAGTTAATCGATGGAACAAATTATTTATAGACCTTTGTACAATAATGTTTACATTAAAATTACTCTTAGGGTGGAGTGCACAATCTTTACGGTCATTAAAGATCTATCTTCTGTCTTATTCAGGCGAAAAAGAAAGAAGGATACGTAGTAATTGTTACTTTAACATTGACCAGAGATGGTGCACTCCAGCCTTAGTATGGCTTGCGTCAGAGTCCTCTCTGATCTCAATCTCTGAAATTATTAAACAGGTTGATAACCAAAGGGTTCGGTGGTTTATTAACTCGCAGGTCTCTTTTACAGGTATTAAATGTTTAAAAAGATAAGTCCTTTTAGCAGCGATCGAGCGGCTTGCAACTTAGTCTTTAACGTAGCATGGGTTCAAATCCCTCCCCCTATTAAGGCACCGCAGATTCTTTCTCTTTATAAGTTGGACAAGTGCATTTTGTCCCGAATACGAGCTGTTCCATGATTCGGAATCCATGTAAAATGTAGATCCTAGGTGGAGGGGTTAAGCCCGCCCAGGTTGGTACCGTCGCAATGGATGAAAGAATCGACAATGAAAAATTGTCCGTGTTCTCCTTCCGGTTCAATAACGTCCATAAAGTGCTCATAAAGGGAAGGTCCTGGCATGGCTTCTAATATTTTTTTATGCGACCTGACATGGATGGCTAATACCACACAACTACCGTTATGATATTAGCCCAATACACCACATTCCCGAAGGAATTTTGGTGCCATGCCAGGACCTTCCCTTTATGAGCACCGCTACATTGAACTGGATGGAAAACACGGACAATTTTTCATTGCCGCTTCGAACATATTTTCATCCAATGCGATGGTACCAACCCGGGCGGGCTTAAACCCTACCACCTAGTAGGGGAAGGGGACCTACAGTTTTACATGGATTCCGAACCATGGAGCAGCTCGCATTCGTGACGAAATGCACTCATCGAACTCTGAAAGAGAAAGACAGTGGTGCAAGTTTGTATTGAACCCGGGCCTCTGGTACGCTAGGCCAGTCCCCGCGCCACTCGGCTACGAGCCGCTCAATATTTCTAATTTTTTTTTTTTATTGCTTCGGGAATGCGGTTTGCGCGTTGGGCTTATATCATGACGGTGGGTGTGGTAAAAGCCGTCCAACTCCGACTTTTAACCTAAATGATACAAGGAATTACAGGAAAGTAGATTATTTGGCACGCATATATATGTCTCCAGGGCTTCTCTAGCCTCTTATACCATGACCACTCTTTCGTACACCGTTACATGAAAATCGCCTTACCAATGAATCCCATGACGATCCCACCACCATGATTGCTGTCGCGATAAAAAGTTGGAATCGGATGTTCACCGCCGACGCTCACTCTTAGTTTGCGGATAACGAGCACCAGAGGGCAGCGCAGTCGTGAGAAAAGAACGGCGTTCGGAACCGTCGGCAGAAAAAGTGGTCAATTTCTTTAATAAATGTAGCGAATGGGATAGATTATCCATGTTTTCGAAATGGACCAACCAGCGAAATTGTAGCAAGCACGTATATTTAAAATAATAAAATAATTTACTCATAATATATTTGCCCATGATAGACAGGTACAGTCGTTACTTATCAAATGTATACACTGGAAAGAGAAGGATTTTCTAAGTCCCTTTTACTCTATGGTTGACGTCGGCATGTCAGAAAGAGATCTCAAAATTGTCTCTATTTCCGGTGTATAGATTTCAGACGAAACGACTGTACCATGATCATCTTACTAAATACAATCTTTTTTTATTTATGAATACTAATATTAAGGTTAGAAAACGATATCTTCATTAAATGATTTTTAATGGAGTTTAAACATAAATTAAAAGGTTCGGATCTGATTTTATTGCTTCTATGTAGATGTCGCTGCCTAATCTCAAATAAAGATAAAACGGAAATGTAACCAACAAAATATCAAAATATAAATTAAATTTTTACTGCCATCATATAAACCAATAGACCGTTTTACCGAAGGAATTAGGTACCTAGCTACGACCTTCCACATTTGAGCACGGCTAGATTGAACTGGATAGAAAACAGGGACAATTTTTCATTGCCACTTTGACCATCCTTCAACCTTCGTGATGGGTTAGCATTGCTTCCGAACCATCAAATGGCCCGCATTCTCAATTAAATTACACATTGATTTCTAGGTTAAGAATCCCGCGGATTGGATCCCGCGGTTCGACACATGGCAGAGACCGCAGTAAAGTTGTATGGTCAGACCGTACTGGTATTTCGAAAACGAAATAAAAGTGGCCACATGAATGCGGACACGGCGCTGGGTGGCTGAAAAACATGCTCTTTTCGAGAATACGCCGTTCGACGTGAAGCCGGCTACGATTTAAAGTGAATGCCATTTCTGCACATGAATGGACCCATTCATTCGAATCAATGTTTCCTTTTGCAATTCACAAGGCGACTTTTGAAAATGTGATCATACAGCGAGGCGGTTCGTAATTTCAATGTATCGACTTTTAACTGTGATTCGAAACGTTGTTAATGTCCTTAACAAAATCTAGATGGCGTCATTAAAGTTGCCATTATCCACACACAGGAGAGATAATGATGGATAGATATTCGTCGGATACGTGCAGAGAGTCACACGAAACCTTATGTATTTATTTTATCTACAATCTAAGAATACATTGTGGTGTATTATCAGAAAATATATTGTGTTGGCTTAAACCAATAATAGTAGAAGGGCACACACGTCTTAGAGTGGCCAGTCGATCAATATCTGCACTGCTACTAACAGGACTATTTCTAGGTTAATAATGAGATTGGAATACCTATTTATTTAAATTGAGTATTATTAGGTAGTCAAGAGATTGCTCTCCACTATGATATTCTTTGTGAGCAGTAGAATTCTGTCAGCCATAGTAAACTAGTTTGAATCAAAGGAAAAAAAAGGCGAACCCGGATACATTTTTTTGTCGGTTCTTCGTCGCCAGAGGTGATCGTACAGGCATACAAAAAAAAATTATGTCGAATCTGAATCTCAGAGATGTACTTAATCTGATCACTGAAACATGAAAATTTACACATCGATAACAAGATTATTTCTATTCATGTCTTCCATGTGAAGTTACATATAGAAATAGGAAATCTACCATAACACAACGTTTTATCAGGTGAATGTAGATTCCCGCCACTATACGTAAAAGTAGCTTATACCAAATGGGAGGAATCAAGCTACACGTAGATACAAACCGCATCAAAATCGGGTAAATGGTTCTCAAGTTATAAGCAGACAGTCGGAAAGACAGAGAGACAATATATGTAAGCATAAAAAGTATGTGTTTCACCCCTCGCAAGTAGTATAGAAGCAGGAAGAGAAATGCAGTCGAGACAACTTGTATTAAAGAAAGAAGACTGCGAATGTATTCCAATGTATGGGCTGCATTAAAGACGCATTTCCGATGAAATGGCAGCAGAAAACAATCGCCGGCATCTGCAAAGAAAGCGCATTTTCTTTCCGCTTTGAAGTGCGCCACGTTGCGTATTTACGATCCGGGCCGGCCCCGTCGGGATCGTGGCGATATACAGATGTTGGAAAGCGACTATATATTACAGATTTAGTACTTTTGTGAATAGAAAACTTAAAACACCTGTGGCTTTGTCGTACATCATTAAGGGTGTGAAAAGAGCCGATTGCGTTCAGTTTGGTAAGAACGGAAGTAAAAGAACATTTAAATATATTTGAGAATAACCACAACGACTTTCGATAGTCAAAAAAGTAAAAAAGTAGTTTGGTGGTTTAGCTATAATTTAGAAATAAAAATGGTGCTTTCTTTGTGTTCTAAAATTAAACAAATATTCATAAACTTTCATAAAAAAGTTTGAACACTTTATTTTTATTTATTTAGGTTTCAAATATATCTAGGCCATGAATGCATCCATCATCTTTTTGAGATTCCAAAATAAGTAGTAGTTATTTAAAAAATATATAAAATATGGTTTAACTTACGCCCTTATGAATCTAAATGCGATCAGGTGTTATCACGCCCTTAATGCATTGTAGGGACAATATTTCAGCACATTTGCGTCACTACCCTATCAATTCCCCTTGCAACGGGACATAACTGTTTAAATGATCTAATAATTTACTAGGTTTTGTTAAAATTTGAATTCTTAAATATATTGACAACACGTAGGTCTGTGTGTGTGCATTTTTTATATACCTTTTAGATTAGAAAATATTAGAAATTGAAATTTTGAATAAAATCGGACAATTGTTAATGGCAGGGAAACGTTAGGGCCCGGAAGACGATTTCGCTAGTTTTATTCGCAGTCGGCGTGCAAAATTGTGCCTTGACCAATGGACAAAGAGATAATTTATTCAAATGTTCCAATCTCAGAGTTTACGACAGTATTTAGCATTCGCCGTGTTCGCGCTGGGACCACCGTACGCCCCAAGCTCATCGCCGTGATAGCGATCAGCGAGCTGCCACATTCATCAAACAAAGGATCAGCATCGCCACCCAGAGAGCACCACGATGCAGGACAAGTCAGAATAATATTATTATTTTTAGGGTATTTTTCTATTTTTCCATGTAATTGGTTTATTTTTGGAATTAATTATTCGTTTTATTAGTTATTTGTCATAAAAGTTTTTTTTGTATTGTTTCTTCATCATCCATAGACAGTACACTGCACTCGGATTTGTCATATTTTAACATTGGCCAGTTCAGAAAACAAATCACAGCGAAGATGAACTGGAAAGAAACTCCACTGTATTTTTTTTCAACGTCCACTTAGTCTAAATTTACAAAAGTGTTTGTCAATTATTATAACAATGAATTTACAAACATTTACAATTTATGCCGTATGCAACAGTCCATGACAAATATCATTTTATTTGCAAAGACTACCCCCACCAAATAACATGTTGCCAATTGGAGCAGGCCAGTCCCCACAAACAGCACCCGTCACGAGCATCACGCCGGGCACAGCCATTACCTCTCTCGACAATATTTTAGGGATTACCCGAACCAAACGTCACCGTAAGCAAGGACCTTAAAGCGATGCACTGCTCCAGTGTCAACAAAACACTGTGAAACACTTGTACATTATCTTTTAATACTATATGTTTTGTCATAAACTACTACAGTGAGCTGATCACACAGTTACATATCCCTTTAAATGCTACCTACAGAAAATTAAGAGTATTATGGTTTGAGAGTAGCCTTATCATTAATGTAAGAATAAGATTCCCGTATGAGATGTATGCAGGTTAGTATTACTAATGCAATTGTTTGTTTTACATGAATTATGAAAATATAACATATACAGAACTCACTATGCAAAGAAAACCTAAATAACGTTAAATTTACATTTCATAGCTAAAGTAAAGAAAGGAAGTGGTATCATTGCATTGTGTCCCGTGCGTGTCGTTAGAGAAGACTAAGGCATTTGTCATTCGTGGTGCGAGTTCCATGTATAACTGTAGGCCCCTTTCCATACTTTCCAGGTGTAGGGTTAATATAGATAGATAAAAACAAATTAGAGTGTTAATTTCAGGAAAATAAACCATAAGGATTGCGTAGCGATCCCCCCGTAGATCATTGATAAGATTCATTCATTGAATGTACTGCGCAGACTCCGAGGGCTCGAGCACGCTTCGCTCGTACATAATGTTTTATAACTCATTAATATTTTTTATCGTACATCCGAAATGCATTTTGGGGTATGCTGGATTTATTCAACAGATTCTTTAAGTGCTCAGGTTGGATTGTAAGTGTAAGATTAGCAATTCGGGCACATATACGGGCAAAATCCCCGAAAGTTGAACACAAATTAAACAGTCGCGTCCGCACTGGAAGATATTTTTAGCGGATTTACGTTTTATAGAAAAAAAATATCGTCCGGGAAATAGGTTACATTATAAGATCATTAAAATAAATCAGCGAAATGTATTTAACATAAAAGTACGATATTATTTTTTAATACTGAGACGTATATTTTATTAATTTAATACGATAAATGAATAAACATATTCAAGAAACAATATTTAAAAATATTCTAACGATTTTTTTCTTTTTATATTGAGGTTTTTGGACGCATGTAAATTTTTTATCACCTGCATTTAACCATTTGTTGAAAATAAAGTGATATCTATAGTTTAATCTACACTATATTGAACAAATAAATGAAGGACATTAAAAGATGATAAAACAATGAAGTAAAACAGATACCGACAGTAAGACTATACGAAAGTGGATCCCATTATAAACCACACCTGCATTGGCAATTAAAACTGTGCCAGCTCTCAAATTGCAAGAAATGTTCACGTACTTACTCGAAAAACCCTTCCATTGGTCACTTTAGAAACAATGGGCGCACTGAATTTGTGATAATGAGACGCATTCGGCACCTCCAGCATTGTGTAACCTGGTATTGATGGTTGTCAAGGTTCGATTCTCGGCAAGAGCAAACGATCGGGGTGTACGGTGCGAATAATTCCATTATGAAAAGCCGGGCCGGATTACGCCAACAGCTCTGGATGTCTATTTGTACCCGTGTGCTGTCCTAAGCTCTCTAAACTCTAATTAAAAATAAAATACATACAAAATATACAGCTTACTGCTGCAAATACATATACATTATGGTATGTTTGAAAACCAATAAACGATAGACGTATTAAAAGAAAATATATTAAATCTAGAATCGCCACCAGAAGTTAGGGATGTATTTCATGAATTAATTTTCTGGTGACCATAGAGCAATGACACCTGAGTTCTACGTAAATCGTTATTGTAGCCGTGAAGATACTTGCGCGAGGCGTATTCGGGACGCACCAGTAAAAAGTTGCATCAGAACTGGTACATTATGTCGAGAGCTGTCACTGAGACGCGATGGATGCGTGGCGTACACCGAATTCGCTACAGATGCCAGATACTTATTTAATTCATATTTATTAAATTTCTGGGTAATGGCGATTAAGACTGGTTGAGTAATCAAACCATTATTAAACTATGACAACGTGCACATATGGTGGATCATACTAAACGTCATTACACGCACATAACTCTAGATCTACTCAATAAATTTACATTCAATTGGTATAATGGACTATGATTACAATACGCAACCGTGCTCCGTTAAAAGGTACAACAGAAAATTACTGCGGGCCCACACGTGCAACTCACGCTTGTTTGGTTTGATTTCTGTCATGAGTCTCCCGATGCCACCCGTTTTAAAAAAACCTGGAATTAGATACCATTGCAGATAATCCCGCGACCGGGCGGCACAACGCATCAACCCTGACGTGCGCCTGTCGATCTCCTCAATTGCTTTTTTTTTAAACCGGCATTTAATACAAAATAAAAAGTGGGGAGCGCAGGAATTATATTAAGCTATTCGAACGGAACGCGCGAGGTGAAGTTGAACTCTTTGATATCACCTTTTACATACATAGGTATCCATGAAACCAGATATATTTCATGATACACTGTGGTTTTTATATCTACACCACTGAAAATTGTAAGCGAATGTGCAGCATTTCAAATCATTTTAATACATTTTACAGAAGTTAGTATCACCCGATTGCTCCATTTATTTAATTTCAGATATTTTATTAAATCCAGGTTTGGGACAAATGCCGTAAATGTGAAATTTTTAGTAAATAATTAAATTAGGCCTAGTTATTGTAAACAGATTATCCTCACTTAATTTAAATATATGGCAAAGAGTGTTTCTTGTTGGTTTTTTTGCATAGAGAAAATATATCGGGCGAAAACTGTCATAAGGTAATTTTCATCTGACAAACATTTCTGAAGTTATCTGGAACACCACTAAGTTAAGTATTTTCTAACTAGTTTTTTCTTGACCGTCATTCGAAAATTGGAGCTTGTTTTTGTTTTATGTTTTTCCAACTGTGTGAGCTCGTAATTTGTGTTATGTTAATATATATTTTTTCTATAATTGTCATATAAATAAACTATGAGCTTACCTTAATAATAAATAAAATAATAAATTGTCATCACACATATTGTGAATTCACATAGCAGTGCTTATTACAAAATACTAAACAATGTATTTTTTAAAACACAATGCATGTAGACATATCACCCGGCAAGTTACTTCACTTCATGAATTCATTCAAGTAGCGAATCAAGAAGTACGCGTGCGCGACCGCTGCTACTATGGGTTTGTTCGAGCATAGATGGTTCCATTCCGCCCTGTACTGTCCATTACAAGACGGAATCAGATAGAACGGCTGAGAGCAACTCTCCAGTCCGGGCGCCGTAACAAAAAAAGTGCAGAGATTAATATCATTTTGACATTACACAAACTACAATCCTTCTAATTGCATAAGGCAAATGCGCAAAACCAATTAATAAAAACATTGGACCGAGCGTTGGACTAGATGGAAAACACGGACAATTTTTCTTTGCCGCTTCGACCGCCGGGCGGGCTTAAACCCTACCACCTAGTAGGGGCAGGGGACTTACAGTTTTACATGGATTCCGAACCATGGAGCATTCGTGACGAAATGCACTTATCGAACTCAGAAAGATTAAGAAAAGTGGTGCATGTCGGGGCGAGGATTTGAACCCAGACCCCTAGTACGCTAGTTCAGTCCCCGCGCAACTAGGCTACGGGCCGCTTATTAACACCATTAAACACCACACATTAAAACTAACCAACCAACCTAATTTTCAGTAGATACCAATTAAACTCGAAATAGCTTAGATGAATGCTAATAGATGGCTGACGTTTACAGTTGAAAGATCTTGCTCAGGTTCCGCGGTCCACCTCGGCAAGGTGGAGCAAAAATAAGTGATTCTGAGTGATTTCCAACCGTTCTAATGGTCAGCGAAAACGACCAAAGGCTCATCCGTTAGCCAAAATGTTACTTCATGCTTCTCCTTGCACTGAATGGCACAGAGCAGTCTGCGGAAACACAACCCATGTCTTTCTTCCTATACAAAATGTATAAATGGATCGTAGTCTACACTGTAGCATGTAGTGTATTGCATAGCTCGATTCATGGCTTGGGCATTGGGATTCATACAATAGTCAGAATAAATTTAGACAGCTTGATCTTGGATCGAATGAATTGAATTCTTAGGGTGAAAACATTACCAAACTTTCAAAATTATTTACGACCACTGTTTAATTGAGACGGTAAAATATTTTATTGAGATTTAGATTTTTAGTCATTTTATGTGTTGCATGTATTCACAACATATACAATTGACGGTTTTGGCCTACCATAACTACAAAATAATATACATGTCGTAGCAAAAACATTAGTATTTATTGGTAAACAAAGTGTTAGCGGAGATATGGTCTAAACGTTAACCATAAAAACCACGACTTAAAACAATATTCAATACATTTTGTGTGAAGGTATCTTCTCTTTTATCTTATCTTATCTTCAAATAGCCTGACGGACACGAGCACATTAACGTTTGGACCATACTCCCACACCCGGTGTAGGATGTATGACTTGTAAAGTAAAGACTATTAAAGAATACCAGGTGTAGGTATAAGATATACATGTGCCAATAAACATTGGAGTTTTATTACCTATGACCGTTACGATTTGGACGAAATGTCTAAGCAGTGTAAGCTAAACAATAAAAGTTTAAGTTTATGGAATAAATTATATCCCTTGTTTATTACTGCTCAGAGAAGCAGTGTGTATGTGGTTTATTATGCTGAGATATTTCGGGTTTGATCCCCGGTGATATTGTGTATTTAATGACGTTTGATGAAGTAACTCATTGTGAAAAACCTAAATGAATGATACCGAATTATAGCGTAAACGTATTTGAGTAGTGTATGAATTAAATCTATTTGCCAGGAAGGAAAATACGGTTAACTGACTAATAACTAAAAAAAATAATTATTCAAAAACCATTTGTAATCATTAACGTTTATTTTTTACCAATATAGTCTTACCGACCACGTTGTTTGGGATTACATAGGAATCCCGTGCGGTTTTACGCGTATTGCTGCTTGAATAATGTATTTGGCGACGGAACGAAACCGCGACCATTAATTTTGATTTCGCAGTGATTTAAACTTTTGTTTTATCGCGTGGCCAACCCCCCAAAAAAAGTAAACTGATAATTTAACGAGGTTTTTGTAATGTGCAATGCGGCGGCACGACGCCCAAAAAGGAACCATTTTTTTTTAAGTTTAACAATGGGTCATGAGTCGTTTGCGTCGGCTACTTTCTTCATGAGGGCTTCTGTTTTTTTAACACGCTTTTATTATTTCATGTAAAAGACTGGAGGTTGAGGAAGATGTTTCCTCGTGTCAGTATGGTAGTCAGTAAACAACAATACTATTCCAAGGAAATTTTGCGTTTTATTTCATCATAAACAATTTTTTGTTTTACAATATAGGTAGCCATAATAATGAAACCGGTAATATAAAACATCGTAAGTATTAAGGCGCTAGGACTGGCCAACTACTCGCGCCATACAAATGCACTTTTTAACAAATGTAATAATATGTAGTGAAACGCTTCAGAGAATCCAAATAGAACTCCAGACTGATAATGGATTGTTAATATTTTTTGATTCCATCATTTATTTAAATAATAATAAAAATAAAAAACCATTAAGGCCCTGGTACTAGCCAAATCGCAAAGTTAGACAAGGCACCCCAAGTTAACTAACTAAGTCTGACGATTATAAGTGTCATTCTTACAATATATGATTCCTTGTCTATTAATCAACCTATTTTCGTTAATGTATGTTACCTTTTTCTATACAAAATACATTGCGGAAACGGTGTCCATTTCCGAACTTTTTTGACTAAATGTAGAAATCTAATAGCAAATGGAATGTTTTGTTTATGCATATATGCTGTTATTGCTTATATCTATTAATCGAATTACTTTCAGATTACTAATGAGAAAAATCAACTTTTTTATTTTTATTATTATTTAAATAAATGATGGAATCGAAAAATATCAACAATCCATTATCAGTCTGGAGTTCTATTTGGATTTGCTGAAGCGTTTCACTACATACATATAGTCCTAGCGCCTTAAACCAACTAGTGTGAACAGAGGGATTTAGAAGTTGTATTTGATCCGTACGTAGCTCACAAAATCGGCTTATCGAAGATGAATCACATTAGATTGCACCCAGAGATTATTTTTATATATTGCCTTATAAATGTGAACAAGGTTATAGCCCAATTTTAATCCTTTCATTGGTAAAGGGTGTTGGATACGTAAGGAAAGAACGCTTTTATGTACGAATTTATACACTTAAGTCCAAAATGAATACTTAAAATTTTTGAATACATTTCCGGGTCAACATATTCACAGAATAAGGAAGAATAAGTAATTAGTGCCATGAAGTAATCTATTCCTGATTGCCACACACACACACACACACCATCGTTCACAATCGATCTAAAATAACAACGGTAGGATGGATTAGTGTTTAATATGTAACTGGACATGAATGGCTTATACTTCATCAACTATCATGCTATTAGCCCAACACGTGCCATCCAAGAATTTACTTGTAGCCTATAGAACTGCACGGAAAACATGAACAATTTTCGTTGCTGCTTTGAACATAGTTCATTCAATGTAGTGATGTTATACAGGATACATTTAGTTTAAGGTGGCCCAATCCGGGGGAATAACTCATTCGCGGGCACGGTACAAAACCGTGCTGTTGCGCTCTGGGACCTTCTCTGTTTCAAAGAAAAAGACAGGCTCCGTGATGAGGAAGATGCAACATGTCCACAAAAAAGACAATGTGCATAGTGTATGATTTGGTAAGATTTACAAAAAAAATAATTACAAAACGACTTATAGCTAAAAGTAAACCACGACCGCTGTAGTAAAAAATGTAACAAAAACCAAATAGATTATAAATCTTGATTAAATAAGCTATGTCTGATGACAAATCTTTTTATCATGTTCTTACTTTATCATTGCGTCTCTCCAAAGTTACTGTATAAAACGCGCGAAAAATTCGAGCTTTCGGACCTTATAACTTAGAAACCAAACACAACTTTACAATGCCAGCGGTCAAAGTTCAAATAAACAAATAAAAAAGTAGTTCGATCAAATAAACCTATTTTGAGCAAAATTTGGGATCTCTGACGAGAAATATGGGCGGCGTGATCTTCTTTCCCGATTTGTATGGGTAGTTGAGCGGGATGGCCCACCTTAAAGTCATATAATACTCTCGGTAGTTCTGCACCGATTAAACTTACGTGCATAGGTTCTTGACGTTAATGTAAATTGTTCTTTATTCGTTGTTTTTTCATAGTAAGCTATTGTTACTTTCGCTATTTTCTTAGTGGGATTTGTGAAAAAACCGGCCAAGTGCGAGTCGGACTCGCACACGAAGGGTTCCGTACCATCGTAAAAAAAAAACAAAAAAAAACACGTTTATTGTATGGGAGCCCCCTTTAATTTTAATTATTTTTTAATCTTACCTATTTGTTGTTGTAGCGGCAAAATAAATACACACTCTGTGAAAATTTCAGCTGTCTACCTGTTACGGTTACTGAGATACAGCCCTGTGACAGACGGACAGACGGACGGACGGACGGACAGCGGAGGCTTAGTAATAGGGTTCCGTTTTCACCCTTTGGGTACAGAACCCTAAAAAGGACCGATTTAAAACCATACGTATGAGAAACATCGCACTGACTGCATACAATGCCACGATAATAACAAACAAATGAACTATCCAAGACGTCTATCCTGTATATGGTTCGTGTAGGCAATTTTAAAAGATTGTGTTGTAAAAGATATCTTAACGCGATTAAAATGCACGGTGAGTCGGTCCACTTTATTGGACATGTTGGACGAAAAATAATCTTTTCCGTTTTATAGGCATAGCATGGGTCCCATCCGTCTGTCCCTTTCGAGAATAACATTATGAAAACCACTGCGCTTCTATCTATATTCTAATATTATATTCATTTACCTAAGAAAAGGGGTTATTATCAGGTCTCGTTATATGAACATTATCATTATAAATTAAATTGTTACAAACATTATCTTACCAATAGATGATTTGAATGCCTTAGCCCCGGTTGCACGAAGAGACCGCCGAGTTAATCAATGATCAAACACGACAATTTTAGTGATCTGTATAAAACAAAGTGACGTGTTTGATCATACTTTGACGTTGATTTTGATTTTTTTTCCTTTTGTGCACTCGGCCCTAAGTAATGGTATGAATATTTTTTATTAAATGTTTTATACACGGCCATCAGTCTTAGCTTTGGTGATGGATCATTGATTTTTTATTAGTTGTATATGTTCTAAAACACACGCCGTTAGATTACCTTATGCAGATACCGCCGTAAAATGTAATTCAACGTTGTTATCTGAATGACGTACCTGAAACAAAAACACACATTCAATTATGTAAATTGTGCCATGTGGTTGAGTTGAGTCCAAGAAGTGATTTCCAGTGATGTATGGGCAAAAGTGAATGATAGTGTTTTAAGGTAATTATGTCGTAAATTATTTTATTTATTGACTAAGGCGATCTCACTGTGCATTTACATAAAAATATAGATGAAAATAGCACCACATATGAGCTCACACAGCTGGAAGAAACGTTAAAAAAACGTGAGAAATACAGCAGCACGATCACATATGAAGGATAAAAAGTACTAAGTATTTAGTTGGGTAACGAAAACAACAATCAAACAGTTAAAGAAGACACATTGACAGAAGACAAATTAATGTAATGACAAGTTCCTTAAGGAGTAGTTAATTAACAAAATATAAGCAAGAAAAAACCGGCCAAGTGCGAGTCGAACTCGCACACGAAGGGTTCCGTACCATCGTACAAGATTTAACACAAAAATAATCACGTTTTTTTTGTTTGGCGCCCCCTTTTAATGTTTTTATTTTTTTTATTTCACTTATTTGCTGTTATAGCGGCAAAATAAATACACAATCTGTGAAAATTTCAGCTGCCTACCTATTACGGTTCATGAGACAGACGGACGGACGGACGGACGGACGGACGGGCAGCGGAGGCTTAGTAATAGGGTTCCGTTTTCACCCTTTGGGTACGGAACCCTAAAAACCCTTAGCCGCCTAAATACAAAAAAAGCTTGAATGTACTTTTTTTTTTAAACAGGTAACAGGTAAATAGGTCGACATTATCCTGGACCTCGTAAAAGAGGTGGCTCGCACGCCAGAAGAAGGTATTTTGTATATATTTGGCATAAACTAGTGGTAGGGTTAAAGTGTGCCTTCTAGCCGGTCTTACTCCACATACTAGTACATAGGTGGAAGAACTTTCTTCTTGCGGTAAATCGGGTGAAACGCTGAAAATAGAATTAGTTTCATTCTTTATTTCACGAAGAGTTCTATGATAATCATTTATTACTGAGATCAATAACGGACGGCGTTGAGAACTGGGTCTTATTTCGTCCGGTTAAGGTGAGGGTGGTAAGATATTAAATCGTTTAAGGTGGCCCATCCCGCTCATATCCCCATACAAAAGGGGAAAGAAGATCACGCCCAGATTCCTTGTCAGAGATCCAAAATTTTGCTCAAAATAGCTTTATTTGATCGAACTAGATGTCTGATGACCATTGGCATTGTAAAATTGTGTTTGGTTTCTAAGTTATAAGGTCCGAAAGTTCGAATTTTTCGCGCGTTTTATACAATAACTTTGGAGGTGGATTACGCAATGATAAAGTAAGAACATCGTAAAAAGATTAGTCATCAGACATAGCTTATTTAATCAAGATTTATTATCTATTTGGTTTTTGTTAGATTTTTGACAACAGCGGTCGTGGTTTACTTTTAGCTATAAGTCGTTTTGAAATCAAAATTTTCGTAAATCTTAGCAAATCATACACTATGCACATTATCTTTTTTGTGGACATGTTGCATCTTTCTCATCACGGAGCCTGTCTTATTCTTTGAAACAGAGAGGGTCCCAGAGCGCAACAGCACGGTTTTGTACCGTGCCCGCGAATGAGTTGGGCCCGCCGGGTTGGGCCACCTTAAGGTAAATTTTCAAATATCTCATCAGGCACGTTTTTCCGTCCCTGCTTTTACAAAATTAAAAACCCTTTATCAACGGCGTATTTGATTTGACATGAGTTCGAGCGTAACGCGGATTTATAATGAACCGACTTTTTTTTCACAATTGGACCAATTTATTTTGTGTGCCTGTGTAACTCCAAATACACTCCGAATGTTCAGGCTGTCCTGGCAGGGTGGGTATTTCTTTTAAATCACGTATACTGGATATGAAAATAACAACTTATATACTGTATGTTTTGCGAACACTAAAAAAATACTTCGCAATACATTTTCAAATGTAAATTTTTGTTTCGTTCTCGAAGTTGGGAAAGACGTCCGAATTGTCAGGATATACTGTTGTTATACGCAGCAGTGAAATTGAAAAATCCAGGATTTAACTAAATACCTACACGCAGCATTCTCAACCGTCTATTTTATCTTAGTCCCACCTGTAAGTAAAGAAGAAACTACAGTTAACCAAGAACGAATATTCTATTAGTCGCCTGCACGGGAATGTAAGAAGAGGTGTTAGGTAAAAAACCTTTACAAGCAGTAATTTCGATGCTGCACTTCTTGTTCTGCCCATGCCACTGCCAACACTCTCCCCGCACCGAGCCTGGCGACGGCTATGGAGGCCGTATAAAGGATGTCGCAACCGCCAGTACATTAAATTTGGGAAATGATTATTAGGATTGAAAGTAACAAAAAAGTTCAATAACTTTTTGCTGAATATCCTCTAAATAAAAAGTGATACTTTCCATACAAAGTAATTCAATAATTTAGTGTAAACGAATCTAATGTTCCGTAAGAACGTGGGAACGTTGCATGTACTTCGACATGGATGGCTAATATCACACCCACTGTCATGACATTAGCCTGTTACGCCACGTGGGATCTAGGTTCCATGCCAAGACCTTCCTTACGCATGACTACAACGTCGTGTCAAATTACACTAGACAAAAACATAAATTTCAAAAATGTATATCCCGGTAACTAGACATTTTAGAGATTTTTTTTTTAAGTTCTTTGTCTCGGAAAAACATGAGGATTACGCTGGCGAAATTAATGTACTGCCCGTTACGACACCTGTATACGTATTATCTGGCTGCAAAGCCCAATATTCCGGGAGGTCACGACATTTTTGGTCACGATAAGGTAAATGGCTGAATCTGGGTTCACAGGTTAGAGACCAACCCCTGATACTAAATATGTCGGTCGTCCTGCGCCAAATAGTTGCGTTAGCTAGATTGGCTAAACAAAATATATGTTGGTATGTACCTGCTGATTAATTTTTTAATTGTCTTGACATATTTATAACTATTTACTACACAACAATAACAAGTCGGTTTTTTTATTAAATACATAAATATTTTAATTTTTTTTATGTGACTGGGCATGGATGGCTAATACCACACCTTCTGTCATGGTATTTAGCCCAACCCACCACATGGGAACTAGGTGCCATGCCAGGACCTTCCTTATATTGCACGGCTACATTGAACTGGATGGAAAACACGGACAATTTTCATTGCCGCTTCGTCCATCGTTCATCCAATGCGATGGTACCAACCCGGGCGGGATAAACCCTACCACCTAGTAAGTAAGGAAGGGGACCTACAGCTTAACGTGGAATCCGAACCACGGCCAGCCTCTCTCAACGGTCGAATGGTCACCCATCCAAGACCAGACCGGACCCAGCGTTGCTTAACTTCGGAGAGCGATCGCCGAAGTGTCGCGCCACTGGGCCACTGAGGCTGACAATAAATAAATAAATACATAAATAATCCTAATATTCCATAAGTAACCTAAATCGTTTTTAACTACGAAATGCAACCAATTGATACTGCGTTATTTGCAGCCATTTACCTTATCATTGTTATTTTTTGTCACGCTAACTACTTTTACAGGCGCCTTATCTAGGTAACGCAACAACATGGCGCAGGCAGACCGACACATTTAGCTTCAGAGGGTTGGTATTTATCCATTTTCAGCCATTTACGTTATCGTTACCATTTTTGTCGCGACCTCCTAGTCTACAAGTACATTTCTGTGTGACGCGGCGCAAGCCAGTGTTTGCTACATATTCTTTGGCGCAAGTTTGCCAAAGAGGGCTTTCTAAATTACAAAAATCGATTCGTGTGAATGAAGAATATAATTAAACTAAGCCGATTTTAGCAAAATAGTAACTACATTTTAAACTTATTTATGCTCCCGGAATCATAAAGGGAAGGTCCTGTCATGGCACCTAATTCCTTTGGGAATGTGGTGTATTGGGCTAATATCATAACGGTAGTTGTGTGGTATTAGCCATCCATGTCAGGTCGCATAAAAAAAAAATTTTTTGTGTAAGTATTTTTTATTTATTTTTATTAATAAAACTACAAAACCATCAGGTCTTCTGACCTGATGGCACCTGACAAGGCTATAAATATCTCAAAGAAGACAACAATAACCATACAATGACGTTGAAATTTTTATTCATCCAAAAATTCACTATTGAACTTTTAACGTGGCATTGTACCTTTGTTGCTCGACTTCCGTATAAATAGACCATTGTGAGACGAAATCCTTGGACAGGAATATTTTAAGGGTGGGTTCATCTTTAAGGATGCATCTTTAACCCTTTATTGCCCTTTTACGTTGGAGCTCTCGTGTTTCTGTATGATTGGGTTCAATCAGTGGTCCGTGATCTCACGCCTGTGATATCTTGCGTCAAAGACAGCGGGTTTAAAATGAAGGATGTGCAACTTTTTATGCGTTTCTATTGATAATGCAGGTCACCATAGTTTGGAAGCCATGTGAAATGGTAGATGGGTGGATTCATAAATGCACGGATGCTCATAGCTGCCATAAAATTTAGCCGTGCTCTTATGAAGAGGTATTGTCATGTCACTTCGTTACTTTGTGAATGCGGTATGATTATCATGTTGGAATTGTAGTTATGACATTATCCATGTTATAAACTAGTCATTATTTGGAATGTATTTGCTAAATTTCCTTGTATCAATACGTAATTCACACGAATCACTTCATACACACCATCTATCAACTCTTATAGTTATTAATAACTTACTGGTTCAAGCTTTGGCTGTATCTTACGGTCATGGTGAGCTATTATTGACAATTTTAAGGGGTTTCTGAAGGTTTTCTCTGGTACGATTCGCTCTTACCTCCCCTTTTCTCTGACTTGATTTTGGGTACCGTTCTGAAGATCCTTAACTTGTACTAACCCTAACCGTAATGGTATCTGCCAGAACTTTGTTTTAAAAAAATGTAACATAATTTCATGTTTATTTACAATAAAGAAAAAAAAACGCATTGTTGTAAATGTTAGTCGAATAAAAAAATACTCAAAAGGTGTCTGGAATGGACCGCACAAAAGGATGTTCTCACATGATAATGTTTAAATTACTTATGCATATTGTGCTTCGACTATTTTAGACCGAAAGAAACGAGGTGTTTTCGGATAATCGATATTTTAGAGATTGTTTTTAAACAGTTTACGTGATCAGAATCTGTTTTAATGTAAGTTAACATTTAAGGGCTTTTCTAATAAACCCGAATCAACCTCGGAACAGTTATCTTATGTTGTGATCTTTGGATTAACATGCCGTTTAAAATTCTATAGAAAGGGACAAAACTTGGTATGACTATTTCGATTATGTTCTGGGTTTATTAGTAACAGTATTCACTAAGTATAAAAAGAAATCTCATACGATTCTTGCCCTCTACAAGTTACTTTTAAATATCCCAATTCGAGTTCGGTGCTACTAGACTAAAATAAAAATTGCCGAAACTCATTTTTCATTTTCAAACACGATACAGCTGGAGGTTCGGCTCTTTTAGAAGAAGTTTTTTATCTTTAAGTCTAAATAAAATATGTATTTTATTAACATTAGTTCCTACCTATCTAATAAAGAGATTGTACAACAAAATTTAGCACTTATCGTCACAATATATAAGTATTTTTATCTAATGGGATACGTTTTCGGTCATCCGGATGAAATGAATTTGGATAATCGAAGTATCGTACTTCTCAGCTCAAAATGTTTAGAATTTTTTTAAACTCGACCTTTTCCGACAACAAAGGTTAAACATATAATGCAGCGTTATAGTATGTACATGGCGTCTTATTAGTGGCACAATGGTCTGGATGTATTTTGCTCGAAACAAAGGACCCTCCCTCTGTATTAAAGCTGATAACTTTTCAAAGGCCATTGTATGGACTGCTCGTACCGTGTTCGATTAGTAATCTTCCTCTTCTTTGAATTCACTTGGGATTATATATACTATCTATATTATATTATAAAAGGATAATGATATAATTATCAATGGAAAAAAGGGGGAAAAAACTCAAAATGATTTATGTGAAGATTGAAAACAAACGTAGTTTAAATAGGTTTTTTTATATTTCCTTGAAGAAGAGAATCAATAAATATGAAATTTTACTACTGTGTTTTTTATATTACCTTATTTATACATACAATTATTAAATTAATAGTACTACAAACATACGTTCTCGCTACAATTAAGCGAGAAAGAGTCGTTCTGTCCCCAACTTCTCTCCTATATCACCCCACTGCTCACCCCTTAGGTGTGAGACCCCATTGAGACCCATAGCATTAAAATATATAACAAAATTCCTACAGACATAAAATTAAATTAAAATATCAATACATTTAAACGAGAATTAAAGAAATGGATTCTCAAGAAAAACTTTTACAACTTGCAGGAATTTCTCAGTGCATAATAATGTGATGTTATATATTATATTCATTGGTATGTGTACGACACAAGGCTGACGATGTGCTGTGTAATTATGTAGACCTCTGTATATTTTCACCACAAATAAATTTCTGATTCTGATTCTGATGTTAGCATAGATACATATCCGTCTAATTCGTTCCCATGCGGACAGAAAAACAGACACACAGACAGACGCCAGAAGATGGATTATATAAGCGTGAGTGAAGTGCGATTGTTTCGATGGGCCTTAAAACTTAATAGTTAAATAATTTCTTGCACCAAAATCGTGAGCCGATGTTTTACTTTTTCTACCAAGATGTACTTTTTGATCAAAGTACTTCATATATTATTTTCACACTCTGTACAGGAAAGGCGAAGATGCGAACATAGAACTGCTGATCACCGATTTCCCGTTGTAAACGGTGAGTTGTAAGCTCTGCGTCATCATTTTTAGGGTTCCGTACCCAAAGGGTGCAAACGGAACCCTATTACTAAGCCTCCGCCGTCCGTCCGTCTGTCAAAGGGCTGTATCTCATGAATTGTAATAGGTAGGCAGCTGAAATTTTCACTGAGTATATATTGATTTTGCCGCTATAACAACAAATTGGTCAAATAAAAAAAAAAATTAAAGGGGGGCCCTATAAAAAAACAGATTTTTGCGTTAAATCTTGTACGATGGTACGGAACCCTTCGTGTGCGAGTCCGACTAGTACTTAGTCGGTTTGTTTTAATCACTTAATTCAATCCATAGACGTTTTTTTCAACATGTTGCGGATTACACCCGAAATAAATACTCAATATGTATAATTATTAGGATATTAAGTTAAGTAATTTATTTATTAATTAAGACTTTTCACATTGTGGGTTGTTGTTTCCTCGTAGTTATTAGTTCTTTGCTTTAGAGCGTTCTACCAATGTAAGTTTGGCAGTAGCATTTAGGTATGAAATCATAATTGTGTTATATCATTTATGAGGACGAAAAAAAAGACAAAAAAAAAACTTTATTTGACCAGTGAAGTTTCTTTGCGGGTTCTTCTTCACTGGTTGATCGAATCCGCGGATTCGAAATTGTGACATGACTTAGTGTAGTTTTACTACCAGAAGTTGAATAAATAAATGAAATGAAATGAAATGATTGAATTAATTGAGCATAACATCCACACGTTTAGTCGGGTGGATTTGGTTCCTAGTTCAGTTTTATTTGAAGAGGATCTAAATGCAACCGGAATCTCGACTACAATCAGTAGGCATAACTGTATTAGCTTCCTGTTGATATCAGGATCATTGACCTTTTTTGAGCGCCCGCTCCGTGAGTAGTGTGTAGCCGCTGATAACAGAGTTAAGAATCTATTGGAGAGTTTAAATCTTTTTTCCACTTCTCAGGTAACATATGAAGCGTGGCATATATCGTTATAAAAAATGTCGTTCAATCGTTGTTTATGCTTGGGCTGCAAGATTATTAAATTAAAACTTGAAATTAAAAAAATAAATATTTACCTAATCAGAAAAGTATAAATTATTACAAGACCAATTATTGGCTTTTTTTAAATGTATAGTCAAGGCAAGAATGGAGACATAATATTAAAAGCCCGGGAAATCTGTGGAATTAGTTTGAATTTAACTAAATAAACCATCAAATTAGCTGTTTAAATGCTATACAAAATTTATACTCAAATGGAAATCCCTATTAATAATTTCATTATGTTATTTATCGAGCCTAAAGTATCCTTTTTCATTACCAAGACTGCCAGATCTTATTATTCTATGCTCACATTGGAAACGTACTTAGAAATGAAAGTAGATAAGTTTGCCGCCGTTCATAAATACTTTTATCAGATAAATTAACAAAACTGGGAATGTAATTAGACAACTACATTTTATTATGGCTTTAATTATGTTTGTTGAAACTAATATTAGATATCTAAAATGACACTTCTCGAACTGTCGAATTGGTTTTTCAAAAACGATAAGGGGAACCCGTGTAAGCAAGATATGTCGGAAATAATTATTACAAATTATGCATAGTAATAAACCATATGATCAGTTATGTTCTTAGATTTACACCGTCGCTGTACATAATGTTTTGAAAAACTTACGGTTTTCCGACGAGCCGGGCTGTCAGACGTAACTCCGGGGCAACGAAGTGGCCCTGACGATGCTTCCGTCGTGGGAAGCGAAACATGTCGGCCAAGCACGGCATTGCACACCGGAAAACCGTAAGTTTTTCAAAACATCATATTATCAGTACCTATATTTTCCACGACTTAGCATTAAAATAACTGGAAGAATACCAGAGGTGAGGGGGAAAAGTAAATGTTTTATGGGCCATGTTTTATCATTTCATACCGCAAGAGAAAATGTGTCATCAATCAAAAAAATAAATATGGGGAAGACGAATTTTAAGTAGTATAACAAAATGTTATCTACTTTTTTGGTCCAAATATGCTTGGCAATACCTGGTTCACGTAGGACCATAACTTCGTTGACACCTGGTATATTAAACAACACGTAATTATATCGATTGTCATGTATCGCGGATTGTTAGCCGTAAAAAAAAAAAAATATTTTAAATGAAATAAAATTATTGTAGTATTTACTAGGTAATAGTTTGTGTGTCAATACCAAAAAAAAATAATGATTTACATTTGCTATTTTTCGTCCCCGAACAAAGAACCGCTAATTTGTTCTACAAATCTATTGATTTATCACAACAATAACTACGTCAATTGTATATGTCGCTGTTCAACCTATTCATCAAACATTTTCACATAGTTTAAAAGTAGGTATATACAAACAGTAATGTCGATACAATCAATAACCAGTGTTCACCAGTGAAGTGGGTCATAAATTACTAAAAGCGAGAAAAAATAAATGTATACTAATTTGAATCGTCTATTCAAGATGTATTAGGCACAATCTATAAGTTATTGGCTTTTATGGAATCATGTCTGCAAGCATGTCTACTCATGTAAGAATATACATCATTTTGGGGCCTATAGCGATCTAATACTCTCCGTTATTAACAGGGTGAATGTTTCCAAGGCAAAATATGAAACCATAAGTAACAATCTCAAGGCAGAAAAAAAAATTCTAACTGGGAATCGAACTCATAGATTTTAAGAAAAATTACACATCCTATAATTTTGCACCAGCCAATAGTGGCGCTTATAAAGAACAAATTCTGTGAAGTAATGGTATGCGACAAAATAAAGGAAAGTGTTGATTTTTAATAAACTGATTAATATTTTCAAGGATTCATAAATTACGCGTACCTTAGCTGATCAAAGTTGTTCAAAAGACACAAAACAATTTGTCACCAACCATCCTTGACGATATATATTTTTAAAAATTATCTAAAATGATCTACAATAAGTAAGGCCTTAATTTCACATTCAGCTGTGTCGGTTTCGTTCACGGATATAACAATCGAATTCAGGTTCTAGGTTTCATTAAAATAATGTTAATCGAAGTTTAGTTCAGAATTAAATTAATTATTTTATGCCCGTCCAGAATGAGTCCAAACGCATGGGAAAAAGAGCTCGATAAAAATATATTAAATAAAAAACACGTTACAATATTTCTCTTATAACTAAACTACCTAATTTGTAACGCCTCTCTCAAACGGTACTTGTTTGGGAATAGACCAGCAGTTCAAGAACTTATTTTAACGTCAAATTTAAGTGTGTGTAAATTAACAAAAGTTATAAGACAAATTGTTCAACATGATTACTGATTTAAAATAATTTAGGCATAAGTAAAGACTGTACACAATACATTATACATTGGCTCATTTCGAAAATTAGTAAAAGCAAACTACAAAAATAATTCCATACATAAAAAGTTAGGTACGACTAGTTCTATCGTTAAGCAGAGTTTTTTTTATTTTTGTTATTGAATTATTTTGATGTTTGAGTATGGACGGACGGAAGCAGTGTATGTTTTTTTTTTTTTTTTTATGTGACTGGACATGGATGGCTAATACCACAAGTTCTGTCATGGTATTAGCCCAACACACCACATGGGAACTAGGTGCCATGCCAGGACCTTCCTTATATTGCACGGCTACATTGAACTGGATGGAAAACACGGACAATTTTCATTGCCGCTTCGACCATCGTTCATCCAATGCGATGGTACCAACCCGGGCGGGATAAACCCTACCACCTAGTAAGTAAGGAAGGGGACCTACAGCTTAACGTGGAATCCGAACCACGGCCAGCCTCTCTCAACGGTCGAATGGTCACCCATCCAAGACCAGACCGGACCCAGCGTTGCTTAACTTCGGAGAGCGATCGCCGAAGTGTCGCGCCACTGGGCCACTGAGGCTGACATGTATTGTATTGGTCAATTTCGAAAATTAATAAAGCAAACTACAAAAATAACTCCATACATAAAAAGTTAGGTACGACTAGTTCTATTGTTAAGGAGAGTTTTTTTATTTATGTTTTCGTTATTGAATTCTTTTGACGTTTGAGACCAAAACTCATTCGTATGGCGGCAGCGTAGTCACGAGTTAGTCCAAAACGTCTAACCGTAATTAGTTCTCTTACGAATTCGGACCGCGCCACGTCGATTTTTTGTTGCACTCAATAGCGCCCTTTGCCTTACGTGTGCTTACATGTCGTTAGAACTCGAGAAAAACCGGCCAATTTCGAGTCGGACTCGCACACGAAGGGTTCCGTACCATCGTCGAAAAAAAAAACAAAAATGTCACGTTTTTTGTATGGGAGCCCCCTTTAATTTTAATTATTTTTTAATCTTACCTATTTGTTGTTATAGCGGCAAAATAAATACACACTCTCTGAAAATTTCAGCTGTCTATCTGTTACGGTTACTGAGATACAGCCCTGTGACAGGCGGACAGACGGACGGACGGACGGACGGACGGACGGACAGCGGAGGCTTAGTAATAGGGTTCCGTTTTCACCCTTTGGGTACGGAACCCTAAAAACAGTGGGAAGCGAATTCGTAACCGAACTCACTCGACGGGGCGGCGCTTCCGCTTTTTTACGTAAAAGTGGCTACGCCGCCCCCAAATCAGTGAGTTTCGGTTTCTACTCCCGTCCGTTCATTCTCGCTAGAGTCCGTGCGGAAAGAGAACCGTCGTGAGATTTGAGGGCGCACATGTGTACATTTACCGTATTTGTCCTGTTGACAACACTGGCACGTCATCATAGTACGACTGTAACAACTTTATATTTTGAGGCTGTGTTAGAATATAATATTTTCAGATTCTCAGGTCTTAATAATTGTCTTAGGTTGAGATAAATAGTCGTAACAGAAACTAAGAATAACGAAAAGTAGTACTTTGTGACTTCAATTGGCATTACTTTGAGGCTGAGATAAATAGTCGTCGCCGAAACTAATGCTAACGCAAAGTAGTACTTTGTGACGTCAATTGGCATTGCTTTGAGATTTCGTCCATACAAAATGTGTCAAAGTGACGTCACAAAGTACTACTTTCCGTTAGTCTTAGTTTTTGTTACGACTATTTATCCCAGCCTGAGATTTCGTCCATACAAAAAGTATCAAAGTGACGTCACAAAGTACTACTTTGCGTTAGCATTAGTTTTGGTGACGACTATTTATCTCTGCCTAAGACTAACGAAAAATAGTACTTTGTGACGTCACTTTGCATTATTTCGACATTTCGTCCATACAAAGTGTGTCGAAATGAAGTCACAAAGTATTACTTATCGTTAGTCTTAGGTTAGGTTAGGTTAGGTTCGCCTCTTTCTGTAATAAATAATTCTGTAATAAATAGTCGTAACAGAAACTAAGACTAACGGAAAGTACTACTTTGTGACGTCACTTTGACAAATTTTGTATGGACGAAATCTCAAAGTAATGCAAATTGACGTCACAAAGTACTACTTTCCGTGAGTCTTAGTTTTTGTTACGACTATTTATCTCAGCCTTAGTGTATGTTATGTAAAAATCTTAATGTTAGTTCCATTGTACGCCACGCCGGTTCTCTTTCCGCACGGACTCTAATTTAGTTTTTTTTACATCTGATGTCTTGAAGTTCATAAAGTACTATTGATCATAATATTGTGAACAAACATTTATTTCCGAAATATTCTCAAGTTTCAAATAAAATTATTTCAAGACATCAGTAGCTTACTGAAAACTCTTGCATGTCTGACAGTGGATCTAAAGAGCAAATAATTACATTAACGTGTTAAATTGTAAACTACTATTATATATTTATAACAAAAAACGTAGAACAACGAATGCTCAGTTTCGAATAATTTGGACCCTAATTACTGGCGGCTGTGCACAGTGCATACATCATCATTTATTAAATCACTTTTCATAATTATGCTTACCTAAATTTATACTATTGAAAAAAAAAAAGAATTTTACAATAATATAATTTAATCTCCACCGCCTCCCACACTAATAGATTATATCGCGAGAAGAGCGTTCTATAGTTACGACACGAACCTGTCACGACTGTCGAATTCCATAAGACAGGTGTTAAATGCAGTTAACCGACGTTAATTACTACATATAATGCGTTTTGTTGTAATCAAACTGCAGTCCGAAAATAACCGGTATAGTGGGAAAAACGTATGACAGTCTCGCTTGGTTGGTATTAGATTTGAGTGTTGATTTGTTTAACTCATTAGGATATAACCCGAGGAGTTTACGATACAGGTATTTTTAAAATGTTGCGATTCATATACAATGGACAAATTCGTTGGATGACGTCACTGTCGGGATAGCACAGTGGTTGAGCAGGGAACATATAATCCAAAGGTCGCAGGATCGCATCCTGTTTCCGGCGAATGTCCTGACCAAAATGTTTTCTGATTATTTTAAAAATCTGGTTAAAATGATATTATTATGTAGATGTCTTTGCATAATATAACTAAAAAATAAAATGAATGAATAAATATAATGTAAAATATGAAACTACCTGGGAAGAAATCCTTTTCCAGACATTTACGTCAGCCAACTTTTTGATTAAATTCTGATCGACACAATTATTTCCCTATCTACTACTAAATGACGCTGACTTCGCGTATTAATCCTACACTAAATAATTTTAACTATTGCAGTTTACTAGTGCAGATTTAGATATCAAGTCAATAGCATAAAACCTATCCCATGGTTTTATGACACCACATATCCACGAAGAAACTTAGCATGGTAATGATAAAAAACGTTCAATGGGAGTTAAGCCTAAGTTGCAACGTAGTTAGAGATGACCACTTTCATATGCAATATTGAATTTTATGTAAATCAGCGAGGTATGCACGTAATTATGTATTTTCAAGGAATACGCTATGCATGCGTGTTAAGGGCGTGACAAGAACCGTAAGCGTTCAGTTTGATAAGGACGTAAGTAAAATATAATTTAATTATATTTAAAAATAACCACAATAAATGTATGTAACCAAAAAATTAAACTTCATGGTTTTCAATTGTAAGTCTCTGGTGCTTTGTGCTTTCAAATATTCATAAACTATCATAAAAAGTTTGAATGTGAGCGTCAGATATTTACCGTTGCAGGTTTCAAATTAAACTAGACGATCAAGCACCTTTCATCTTTTTGAA
Source organism: Incurvaria masculella (assembly GCA_946894095.1). Lineage (NCBI taxonomy): Eukaryota > Metazoa > Arthropoda > Insecta > Lepidoptera > Incurvariidae > Incurvaria > Incurvaria masculella. The sequence goes on from OX335641.1 coordinate 1,961,796, forward strand.
GTCCCAAAATAAGTAGTAGTAATTTAAAAAATAAGTAAAATATGGATTTACTTACGCCCTTAAGCAAGAATACAGTAATCAGAAAATCAATTATTATATATGTTGAGCCTTCAACCTTAGATAAGTTAAATCCTGTCAGTAGCCGTAAATTTTACTCATCTGAAATCACTATCATCAAGTTAAGTATAAAAAAAAAAACAAAAACAATCTGCTTCAAATATTTAAAAGCTTTTTAACTGAAATAGGCTTTAAAATTTCAGCGCTTGTGGGCTCTCACAGTATCGAACTTTATGCGGTCAACAGGCGGTCAATTTATGTGGGATAAATGATAATTTTATTGAATACACATTATTTATTATTTTCTCCATCCAGTCTGTTGGAGTCACCGGAATTGTTGTGCCGGCAGTCCGACTTATTCTCGCCCAGGTTCCTCCCGGAAGAAGGAATAAGCGTCAAATATGATGTTCTCTCTCGTTCGCTCTACATAATTATTAACTGTTTATTTCAATTTGGGTTACTACTTCTAAATATCCTCTCATAAACTTTGGCGTAATTTTCGTAGAATGTTTCGCCACCTGTTTTTGTAGAATCTTCATCTTTATATCAGCCTCTAAATTGTCTTATATTGCCTTCTTTCAAAAATTCTGTAATATGTTTGTTTGTATATTTACTCTTCCAAACCCTGCTCAAGATTGCATCGCTGAAAAAAAAAAAGTGGACTTATCACGACCGGTGATTTCTTCGAGAAATAAAAAATATCTGTACTAAATAAGTAAGGGATCATGTTTTAAATGACAGGTCGTGTTGATCGACTGCTTTAATGTTTCCACTGTGTCTCCAGCGAGTGTAATCCGCTGAGCCACGGTCTGGAGATTAAGAGGGTCAATGTACGGTTGACCTTCAGCCATTTTGCACACCTTCGGGCCTTTTCCCGTCCTGTGACCTGAAAAACCTTTCGACACATGACAATGAAAAATACACTAGGAGGACCTTAGGTACCTACAGTGTAATGGCGGAATGAGTTTGCATCTATCAAACTTACCATGATTGGGGTTTGATTTGTGACGCTAAATTAAGCATTTTGTTTTAATACTGTCATACACAATAATTGTATACGACAAAAATTTACTTAAAAAATGGTTATTTGCAAAAAATACATTATTTATCATCTACAATCACCTTCAAAGTTCATCACTCGTCGATCTAAACTGTAATTATTATGAAATTGAATGTTAGGATGGATACGAACAAGGAAACCATCTGTGAAATAGCAAGAAACGCATTTTTGAACGCTACGAGAGTGTTTGATTTTTCAATCAATTTAATTTATTTTACTGACTTGCAGTGAGACTACACTAAGTTACATCATAAACCGAAGGATTGATTTTCGGGCTCAATCAAGTCAGCGGAGAATAACCTGCAAATCAACTAATGGTTTCACAGAATATTTTATTTAGTTATAATACGCTTAGGTCTAATGCTGACTTTATTTTTTTTGTATGAAAAGTTAAAAGAAAAGAACAAAAGAATTATCGATCGATCGATTAGAATGAGAATTGAATTTACTTGGGTAAATCAAGTTGATAGTTTACTAATTTACATGTAATTCGTTACAAGTATTTGCAAGTGTTTTAATTACAAATTCATCGATCATCAGCTTAATGCCACTATAATACAAAAACATCTAGTGCCGTATAGTACCGTGCGAATATGAGTGTGCAGAGTGCCACCCCGAAAAGAAAAACCAATCTACGCATGCATGAACATCTAAAGTCGTATTTAGAGAGCACATGTCAGAACTTAGTACGAGATTAGCACCGGACTAACCATACAACAATAGGTATAGTCCGGCGGATTAAAGTTAGTCTGCCCACTCTGAATACAATACTTAAAGCCTTAGCGGTACCATTTATGACTCCCAAGAAACAAGTGTTGGCTGTCAGGGTGCCCAGCGGTCGTCCAGTGATGACCCCTTGTTTTGGCAAAGATGTTTTTGCGCCAAATTGTTTCTGCTGTGTCATCTTAGATCCTAACACCACCGGCCACCCTCACGATCTTTCCTTCAAGATATTGATTTATTCAAGATATTGAATAAATCAATATCTTGAATTCATACTTCTGGGGTTACTCCCTTGTTTTGAAGTATTTATGCAACAAGATCTATAATTACTAGAAAAGTCGCCATTTTGTTTTATTTGTCAAGACGTGTGTACGTCTCGCATGCCAGTAATTACTTAACGGTCGTGCGACTGACGCGACGCACTAAATTTGTACGGAGCTTGAGCGGGTTAGTGATACAAAAGGAATTGTTTGGTAATTGCGCTATCAAACTCGAAAGGAGAAATCCATCGGTACACGCCAAAAGGTACCAAAGCTCTTAGGCTGTGTGTAGGTTACCAATGAGAATCGTAAAGATATAAAAAACAACGTAATCGCACCCGCGCCGAGGAGTACCGTTGCGCGGTAGGCGTGACGCGGTGTGGCGTTGCGCAACCGCGCGCGCCACAATTCGCAGGAGTCCACAACTAAGGTCACTTCGACAGGCCACTACATAAAACTGGGCTTCCGAATTGTGTAAGCCCTGGTTAGGCTGCCGTACATTAGCATCTTGGCAGCCGTTTCTTAACTATATCTTTCAAAACTGCTACTTTTCCTGGATAAAAAACTAATTTATAAAAGTAATATGTAAGAGATTTATATTATTTATATACTCATGTACTCATAAACTCAGAAACCAACGGAATACGAGGGTGTAAAGCAAAGACAAAGAGAATGGTGTTATTCGTACACTATGTGACTGCTTGTAATGATTGTATCACGGACATGTTAATTTATTTTTTTGTTACATGTTTAATCATTATCGGCGAAATTTAAAACTAAACTAAAAAAAACTAAAAAAAAATCCTAATCGCTTTGTATGTAGCTTCAAAATAGTGATCTGAAGTAATGGTTTATGTTGAAGATTTACTTTAAAATATTGAGGAAAAGTTAAGAAATTTGATCGACAAAGAATCAGTGGGTCACCCCTTATTTACAATCAAAATAGGGCCTTTGTCCGGGTTTTTTACTCTCGTTCACTAAACAATCTATAAATGCACAGGTCATTTTAATTTTTTTAATGAAAACTAGAGAAATCATAAAGATTACACAAAAAAATATTTCACATTCCATGAGCGCGACTTCAATGTATTCATAACGATTTGAGAAGTTGTCTCTACGGGCAGATGTGTTCTATCTCCCTCTAACTCGCGGTAGCGGTACTTGAGTTGACGTCTCACTTCCCCACTTTGTTCTTAAGCACAGCGCACTATGCTGTAACGATTTGAGAAGTCGTCTCATCAGGCAGATGTGTTCTTTCTCCCTCTTACTCGCGGTAGCGGTACTTGAGTTGACGTCTCACTCCCCCACTTTGTTCTTAAGCACAGCGCACTATGCTGTAACGATTTGAGAAGTTGTCTCATTAGGCAGATGTGTTCTTTCTCCCTCTTACTCGCGGTAGCGATACTTGAGTTGACGTCTCACTCCCCCACTTTGTTCTTAAGCACAGCGCACTATGCTGTAACGATTTGAGAAGTTGTCTCATCAGGCAGATGTGTTCTATCTCCCTCTAACTCACGGTAGCGGTACTTGAGTTGACGTCTCACTCCCCCACTTTGTTCTTAATAATAATAATAATAATAATAAATTCTTTAATTCAGATGCAAGATCCATATAAATTACAGTAAATTAAACAAACATTCAGGAGGTGCGTCAACTGTTACCTGAAGACACTTTACGGCTCCAGAAAGTATAAAAAGGACAAGTCATATCCGTGGCTACACCGGCGACTAGAGAGTTTCGTGATTTCAGTATCCTTGCACTGAAACTCCCAATCGACTTAATAAGCACAGCGCACTATGCTGTAACGATTTGAGAAGTCGTCTCATCAGGCAGATGTGTTCTTTCTCCCTCTTACTCGCGGTAGCGGTACTTGAGTTGACGTCTCACTCCCCCACTTTGTACTTAAGCACAGCGCACTATGTTGTAACGATTTGAGAAGTCGTCTCATCAGGCAGATGTGTTCTTTCTCCCTCTTACTCGCGGTAGCGGTACTTGAGTTGACGGCTCACTCCCCCACTTTGTTCTTAAGCACAGCGCACTATGCTGTAACGATTTGAGAAGTTGTCTCATCAGGCAGATGTGTTCTATCTCCCTCTTACTCGCGGTAGCGGTACTTGAGTTGACGGCTCACTCCCCCACTTTGTTTTTTAGCACAGAGCACTATGCTAGGTCTATGGAATAAACTAATATACTTACAATAAGGATGCACATAGCAGGTTAGTGATTTTTCTGATTGGAAAGTTATTTTTCCGGATTGGCTAAGCAAAATACTTTTGAAACAGCATTTGGACCCATAAATGGCCATTGTTGAATTTGTAGCAGAAGGCCGCTTGCACAATATTCGCAACAAGCCAACTGTTACAACAATGGATTGCAACATAAATGGGACCCCACGGCTGCAGTAAGTGAGGTTTTCGTTTAAAGAGTTCAAGTGCGAAATCGCCTTTGTCTATCAGGAAGTGGTTATATTAGGTACGAGTCAGAGACGCGTGGCAAAAACCGTTTTATGCATGGAAAAACAAAAAAGGTATGATTGTAAATAACATTAAAGTATATACTTTTACATAATTGTCATGTATTATAACATATTGTTCGTCTTTATATTTTTTTTAAATGGACGGTTTTCACATGTTTAATCCTGTTCTCCCTAAACACTCGATTTTAAAAATCACATCAGGCTAAATTACAGTACGTCCTCCGTGAAGCGTGGAATTTTGACTTTTTCCTTCTATCTTTCTACGTTTATAGGTAGGGATCTATTGCATGTGTATTTAATACGATATCACATGCAGATACATTTTAAGTTTGCAAATATATACCCTCATATGTTTTGATGCTTTTGACAGCGGGTTTATGTTTGTTGTACCTTTAGACAGATCTGAAATGGGTTTTCGTGCATTTATCAATTTAGCCCCTAAGGCACAGAATGACTACTACCTAGGGTAAACCACAGGGGTTCTAAACACAGATGTTCACCTCTTTCTGTAATATACTTGCTTTAAATTTTCATTTGCTTGGGTCGTTTCATGTATGGGAACCCTGTAGGTAATCCACGTACATCCTAGTCCCTACGTGTTGGGTGGTACCGTTAAATTATTGGGCTAAGTACCATCGTAAGTTCGCCTTCGTGTAGAAAGCACTTAACCATTTCTTAAAGAGAAAAAAAGGGATCGCACCCTCGACCTCTGGAAGTAAAGACGAGGCTCCGCGGCCAGAACTACGAGACACTCAATGAAGGTTATGGCGTGGCTGTAAGATTCTTAAGGCATGCGATGCAATGGCCTAATACCATGACATCAGATCTATCAAAGTCTAGAAAAAAAATTGCCTTGGTTTGGTTGGTGAATAAATTTATTCGAATTTCTTTCAATGGTTTGATAGACAATGATAACATTGAAAAGGTAAGTACAATGAGTGGTGTCACGGTGGATGACTTGTGGCCTCTTTTAACGGAAGAAGTAATTTGTAGGGCCGTGGCCAATGTCTTGCGCAACTCAATGTTCATAGTGATGTGTTATTTAATTAAAAAAACGTTGAAACACAACGTTAAGAAAAGAAAATTCTTTTATCGTTATATTTCCACAAGATTAATCTTTATTTATTTTTTGTATAAAAATTATTGTATGGCTATTTAATTACGTGTGTGATTGTGGATACTAATAAACACTTATTTTAGTAAAAAAATAAATTGAACAGACCCAAAGAAATTTTTATGGTATAAATGTATAAAAATTAAAGATTGATGTTGTATTATTATCCATGTGCAACTTTAAAAAGCACGGCAGGCTTTAGAGTGTTATGAAGAAAACACTATAGCAAAATTTACACTTTAACAGTCAATATTATTGCCTATCAAATGTTAAGAGAGCTTTGGAAGTTTCACATCAAAATATTATGCCCGCTCCGGCGGTATATTGTTAAAGGTCAAGTATTATCTAAGCTGAGCTTTATCATATGACAGGCATCATCATAAATATTCCGACTATAAGCGATATAATTTTATCGATGCCGGTAATCGATCGTTAATATTCCGCTGCACATCCCTACATCAAAGTTCGAGCGTTGCCTTCGAGGTGTTTTTTTTACCGGACACGAACGGCGCAAGAAACCGCCCATCGCATAAGCTGATGGGACTGGGTGCCATGCTTGGACATTTATGAGCAGTAGTAAAAATCCACAATGATCCTGTGCTGGCAATATTTTATTTCGTGAAAAAAAGTTAAAATAACAAAATAAAAAAACGTATTAATGCGAAATAAATAACAGCAAGCGATTATTATTTGGCGCAAGTATAGTGCAATTTGTGTAAGTTAGGTAAAATAAAAAAAAATGCGATTCCTTTTGCAATTTTCTATGAGAATAAATATATTTTTGTAAATACAATATAAAATCCATACACGTTAAGAAAATCGAGATTATGCAAGTCACCGATTGTTATATAAGGACCGATTGTTTCGAGTCGAATACTAAAAAAAAATTATTAAAACCATAGTAAAAGTGAGATTGAATCATTAAGATTTATATTACTCTCATGCATAAATTGTCACTCACGTACTTTTATCACCGCATTTAATTATTGTTTATTGTTTATTCTTTATCCATAGACATAACACTGCACTTGGTTTTGTAATATTTTATCATTAGCCAGTTCGGCAATCCCAGCGAAGAACAACTGGCAAGAAACTCCGCTGGTTTTTTTTTCAACGTCCACTTGGTCTCGTTTACAAAAGTATTTAGAATCACAGATAAAAACGCTAAATTAATACGAATTGAGGAGAATCAACAATTCATGTCATATGCAACAGTTCATGACAAATATCAGTTTATTTGTAAAGACCATGCCCGCCATCTAACATGTTGCCAATTGGAGCAAGCCAGTCCCCACAAACAGCACCCGTTCACGAGCATCACGCCGAACACAGCCATCGCCTCTATCAACTATATTTTAGGGAAAGAGGAGACCCAAACCTAGCATCGCCGCAAGCAAGGACCTTAAAGCGATGCACTACTCCAGTGGCACCATGAAAAAAGTTGTGAAAGCTTTGTACGATTTAGTTTTAAGGCGGCCCATCCCGCTCATCTCCCCATACAAAAGGGGAAAGAAGATCACGCCCACATTTCTTGTCAGAGATCCAAAATGTTGCTCAAAATTGCTTTATTTGATTGAACCAGATGTCTGATGACCATTGGCATTGTAAAATTGTGTTTGGTTTCTAAATTATAAGGTCCGAAAGTTCGCATTTTTCGCGCGTTTTATACAATAACTTTGGAGGTGGATTACGCAATGATAAAGTAAGAACATCTTAAAAAGATTAGTCATCAGACATAGCTTATTTAATCAAGATTTATATTTTGGTTTATGTTCGATTTTTTACAACAGCGGTCGTGGTTTACTTTTAGCTATAAGTCGTTTTAAAATAAAATTTTTCGTAAATCTTACCAAATCATACACTATGCACATTGTTTTTTTTGTGGACATGTTGCATCTTCCTCATCACGGAGCCTGTCTTATTCTTTGAAACAGAGAAGGTCCCAGAGCGCAACAGCACGGTTTTGTACCGTGCCCGCGAATGAGTTAAGTCCGCCGGGTTGGGCCACCTTAATACTATTATTTCTGTCATGAACTACTACAGTGACCTCTAAACAAAGAGTCAAAATACAAAATTACTTCTTACAATTAATTCTGACAGCTAAAAAAATCTATATAATATTAACCCTTTTAATGCTACCACCTACAGAAAATTAACGGTGCAATGGTTTGAGAGCAACCTGTTTACGAATAAGATTCCTGTAGAAGATTTTGACCAACACCTACAGTTAAATAATGCTTTACTACAGTTCGGGTGTACAGAGCCCCCGTCATTATTGTTACGATTGTATTGACCAATGTCACCGCGGATGCTGTTATATCTTAGGTACAGCTATGTAATTTATTTATTTCATAGTTCGTTAACACCGTTTAGTATGAGAACATTTGAATCACAATTCAATTTCAAACAATACATTAAACAATAAAACATTTCAACACCACACATTAATCATAAATACAATTCAACATTTCTTAAAAAGTATAGGGAAGTTAAAATCATCATAAGTGCAGCTTAAATATTAGAAATAAAAATTTAATTTTTAATAAAAAAAATAAAAAAATAAAAAGAGCATAAAATTATTAACATTTTCGTTTCAATTCTAATTGGGAACAATTTCCACATTTAGAAATAAAATCACCGTGAGTACATAGGTATGGTTCAAATAATAAAATAGGCAAAATAAAAGTATTCAAGAAAACTCATTTTAATGATTTTAACTTACGTAGGTATCAGTTAGGTATTATTTTAAAAGTTATTCGTTTTCTAAAATTATATAAATATATATATATTATATATATAAATAAAAAATAGAAAAATAAAAAATCCGAAGCGCTAGGAGAGCTAGCCAGTACCAAAAAGTACTCCATTTTAGACTTAACAGTTTAAGGAGAGCATCGATGCTCCTCAAACAGAATTAATTTGAAATTTCTGGATTTTAGGTAACATTTCTCTGACAATGCTTGTGTCTGTACGTTTTCTTGATATATCAATAAACCACTCTAGGCAAAATAAAAATCTCCATACAACATTTTTTTGCTGTCGTCTGACTCAATAATTATTTCTCGAAAATTAAAAACGTGCAAGAACAGAAATTGATTCATTGATGTTAGATTAAAAAAAACACAAATAGTTTTAACTACATTTGTATGTTATATCATTTTTAGAAAATATCTGACTCACCCTTAAGCAAAAAGTTAAAACGGTAATTAAAAATAAAAATATCTTAAAAACGTTTAGTTTTATTTTGAATGCAATTTAAATTAACACTCGGAAAAACTTTTAACGGGAAAGATATTCTGGGAAGAAGAACATAAAAATGTTAGTTGGGCTTATTTTTCCAGCCCTTTTAATTTCCATCGGTCCAAACCATCCCAAACATCCATACATTTATTGATTACCTTATTTGGATAACACTTTCTTCTATCTTTAGTTCACAGCTACTTGTAATCTCAGGCATCATTACGTTTTGTAAAATGGAAATTTTAAAGATTAGTAACTATAGCTTAGCTACTATACTATTTTCAGTTCCAATAGATTTAAGTCTGATAATCTGTCATAAATAGGCATAATAGAAGTGAAGTACCTAACTCGTTTCTAACTTTAAAGAAGACGTTAAACATCCCAATTAAAATAAACCGGATCGTTAGAACCCAACTAATTTAAAACCTATAAAAGCTAGATGCACAGTTAACAGATCATCATTCACCAGTCGTCGCCTACCAGTCGAGGGTACATCAGTTCTGAGCGTGTAGCAAGAAGATCACACAAGTGTAAATATGAAGCTGTTTGTCGTGTTCGCTTGTGTGGTGGCGGTGGCTGTGTGCGGGCCGGCGAGATCGCTGCCGGCGCTGAGCCACGAAGAAGTCCACGACGAATTCGGACAGTACCACGTGCGATACGTCACTGCTGAAGGTGAATTACACAATATTGCTTAATCCTATTTCATTTCATTTCATTTCATTTCATGTATGTGCAGTAATACCGTGTATAGGTTTTTGAGTAATTGCTACTCGTAGCTGCTACTGATAAAAATCTAAGACAGCAATAGCAGTTGCTAAGTTACATTTTTGCTTATTTTGGGATGTGTATGTAACTGCTGATGGGTGGCTAATACCCAAACCTATTGTCATGATGTTTACCCAATAAATCTCATGGGGACTAGGTGACATGTCAGGACATTGCACGGCTACATTGAAGCAAACAAATACGTGAAGAATTTTTATTACCGCTTAGATCATCATTTATTCAATGCCAACCTGGTCGGAACTAACCATACGTAAGGAAAGGGACCTACATATTTACATTGATAACTATAGTTCTATGGTTGATTTATCCTGGTATCAATGATGTTATCAAAATTGATCATCTTCAAACCGTATTTTTTAACTGTATCCTCTTTTCCGATTGAAATATCTCATCAAAGTATGTTATTTCTTAAAGGTACTATCTACTCAGAGAAGGGTTGGCTCGTGGCCACTCCGGACGGCAAGGATCACGTGCTGGTGAAGGAAGGAGAGACCACCTGGGTCGCAGACGACGGCAAGACCTACACCACCAAGTTCAGTGCTGGCATCGACGGATTCGTCGCCTCCGGGGACCATCTGCCTAAAGCTCCAGTCGCTTAGAGAAAATCGAATTCAAATGACAATCTGTAAATAAATGACTATTATACATAGTGGTTATTGTTATTCACCAAGATTGAATGAAACTATTTTGTGCTTTAAGCAACCGGATTGCAGGCTTAATAGCCTAATTACAATAAAACGTAGACAACTTAAAAACTTGTGGTTTGAGTCTTGATTGTAGCCGCCGGTTGGTTGCTTCTGCCCTTAAGAACGGCCCGTAAGCTATGCTCCCCATACAAACGTAGTTTACTAATCATTTGGAAACCGCTATTCCAATTAAATTGATATTTAATATCTTATATCAGGTAACAAATATCTGTGTCTGCATGCTTTTGTTTTTTTGAAAAATCCAAACCGAATGAAATGAATGCAAAAAGAAAATCTTCATACAAATTTTGTTTTCTCTGTGGTTTGACCCAGAATACATTTACCGAAAAAACAAAGGCATGCAGACACAGATATTTGTAGCCTAATATTAGATACCAAATATCAAGTAAGTTGGAAAAGTGGTTTTCAAATCATTAGTAAACTACGTTTGTATGGGAGGCGAAATTTTCAGGTGCTTACGGGCCGACCTTAAGATCCTCAGATTAGAGATGTTCTAGAAACAGGGAAAAAAACGCACAATGATGAGCAATAAAAGTTGGTTCATTTTTAAAAAAAAATTGCACATTTAAGCAGTTATGGGTTGGACCTAAATATCAGCTTTCATCGAAAAAACAGTAATCATTAAACAAAAAGTGCAGCTAAAATATATTCTCGGAATCGCTGTTTTTTCCTGGGCAAAGCAAAACTTCAGTAACGAACCTTGAAATTTTCCTTATTTTTTAATTGACTAGATTTCACGCTGCTAACAAGAGAATAGTATTGAATAGTGGTGCACATCAATATTATCAAAGTTCTTTAAAATCTCAAGACTCCTGCTAGATCTTATTTCTATGGACCGCCCAAGTGAAAAAATGCTATAGGTTTAGCTTAAAAGAGAATGGGGCAAGGTGCCTCAGAAAAGTTGCTGCAAAAACTTGAAATTTGAGTTTGTCACTCAGCATTAAATCGAGAGGTAGATAATTTAAAGAAATTCGGTGACGCTCATGAAAAGATATTTATAGAATCAGAGATCAAAATGTTTTGATATTATTTAGTTAATTACAATAATAAGACATATTTGATAAAATATAATTTGGAAAAGTACTTGTTATCAAATCTAACTAAATTAGCTACAGCCAAAAAAAAAGTGAAACTTTATTATTGGCTGTATAGTTTGTGTAGTTTTTCAATATTGTTTAATTTAGCTTTTAAGTTTCCAAATAAATAAATATATAAAATAAACACATTTGGCGAGGTTTTATTGTTAAATGACCAGCTTGAAAATATTGCTATTCCCAAATTGCATAATGCATCCAAATTCGAAATCGCCAAAAATAGGCATTAGGCAGGACGAAGAAACTTAGTTATCAGCTGTAGTAAATATTATTACAACTGTTGCTATACATTAAAACTTAAATTGTTTTCACTATGGTCAGTTTGAATAAGTAATTACCATTTATTATATATTCAATCGTAGTTGTGGAAATAATTATGGATTCACAAGCCCTTAATATAGCCGTTTTATAATCTAAATAAACACTCTCCCTGTTATTAATAAACCTAGATCAACAGCTGAATAGTTATACAATGTTTTGTCCTTTGCATTGACAGGCAGTTTCTAATTCGATAGAAAGGGACAAAACATTGTATAACTATTCAGACGATGATCTGGGATTCTTAATAGCAGGGTTAGTATATGAAGAAGGATGGAAGATATTTATTATATTAATGCTGTCGTGAAGGCGTGCGTCTCGAATATAAATAAAAATACCAATCTCCTTATATATTAAATAATTAGAGTGTAAGAGAAATAGGAGAAATAAAAGGTTATTATTATTAAGAAGACAGCGGAAATCTAAGATTTTAAATTCAAAGAAATTCGTTCGTTGCCCTTTGGCCAGGGCACAATTTTGCACGGCGACTGCCATTAAACCAGCGTAATCCAAAAGTTGTCATATTTTAATGAAATCGCTTGAGAAAGATTCATTCTATGTCCGTGTGTTATATTTTTGTATATATCTTTCATTAAAAAAAAAAGTAAAAAAGACAACTTTTTTCCAATGTTTTGTAGGTAATATTAGGTATATTAAAAACATTAAAATATGCAATATATTTTAAAATCCGAAATATCAAAAGCATCAATTTCAACATACAAATACTTCAACTAAAAGTAATTAATGCGCTTTGCAAAGTAATGGCAAAGAAGACAATTAATGGCTAAGGGTCGATAGTTAACCGGGTCTAATTGATTGCCTTTTTAGGCACGGGCCAAACGTTAGCCGATAACCAAGTTGCAGGTATACATCCAGTGGAATACGATGAGCGGTAAAGTAGGGTTAGGACAGGAGCAAATTTTGAACCCCTAGTCCCACTTGTCATCTAAATTGGCGTTTACGCTAAACCGATCGACTAGCGTTTTGAAATGTATGAAGAAATTTAAGATCATGCGCAGTGAACGTTAAGCAAACTAACATTTGCGAGCTCGAGTTTGATTTTACAGCTTACTTACCGTCGCCGTAAAAAAGTGGACGTTGCCGTTTACGCCGGCTCTGCGTTTTCATACAAATCGGAAGTCCGAGTTTGATTTTGACAGCTTCAAGACGTGAAACCATATAAAATCTAGTAAAAACTTCTATAGAATTTGACGTTTTTACGTAACTTCGAAGTTCCGTAAACGCCATTTTAGGTGAGAACTCGGACCGACCACTCTGAAGCATACATCTTTGACACTAGCGCAGGAATATCATCAGGGCCAGGGGCCTTTCTGGAATCTAGGGGGAACAGTTCACGCCGCACCTTTTCCTGTCGGAATTGTATCTTTGGCATAAATAGTTCTTACCCAGGAATGGAAAGCTAAACAGAACCACCATTGTCCAGGTAGGAGTTCACCGCTAAGAAGGACAATAACTTGCTTGTTAGTTCTTACTACTTCTGGATCACGTTGAGCATGGCACCATGCACGATGCGCCGCGTTCTTAGTGGAACAAGCAGAAAGAGAGTTGTGTGAGAACGGAAAGGAGGAGAAATGTTCTCGCATTCTTTTCTACACTAGACGCGTTCGGTCAAATCAATGATAGCAGAACATTACCTGCTTTCTTGTTACATTCATTGTCTTTTTCAATTGGTCATGACATAATCTGTTAATAATTCATCTTCTGGTCTGCAAAGCCAGAAAACCGCTCAGAACAAGGGTATTTAAACCAAAAATGGAATGAGAAACTGGTTACGAAGTATAGACATAATTTGCGTCTTACCAAGCAGGTTAATACTTGCCAACCCATTAACAAGAACAACTTGAAAATAAGTAAAACGAAATGGCCCTATAAAGGCTGGGGTAAACTATGCAACATCACCAGTAAACATTGTGTTCCAATCAAGAATTGTTCTAATCGGAAAGCAAGAAGATCACACAAGTGTAAATATGAAGCTGTTTATCGTGTTCGCTTGTGTGGTGGCGGTGGCTGTGTGCGGGCCGGCGAGATCGCTGCCTGCGCTGAGCCACGAGGAAGTCCACGACGAACTCGGACAGTACCACGTACGATACGTCACTGCTGAAGGTGAATAAATAAGGAGTATTGTTTAGAACCGTCGCAGTAATAGATAAACAAGTTGGTAACGATTTTAAACATGATGGATACGTAGTTTTTCAATGTTTTAATTCCTACAATATTTTTAAAGAGAGCAATCACCTTAATAGTATCCTTGTAGTTACCAAGTCAACTTTAATACATATTCGTTATAATTTTGTTTTTAAGTTGAACTATCAATTTGGAACTAAAGATTCTTGGTTGCTTAAAGGTTCCTAACTAAAGGACCTAACTTACTAAATAGTTATTTTCAATCTGATCTCATACATATAAGTATGCGTTTTGATTAAGAAAGTAAGCTATTACTATTTATTATAATGTATTATTATTATGTAAGGTACCATCTACTCGGAGAAGGGCTGGCTGGTGCCCACACCTGACGGAAAGAGCCACGTCCTGGTGAAGGAAGGAGAGAGCACGTGGGTCGCAGACGACGGCAAGACCTACTCCACCAAGTTCAGAGCTGGCGTTGACGGATTCTTCGCTTCCGGGGACCACTTGCCCAAGGCTCCAGTTGTTTAGAGACAAATAAATTAGGAAACATGTAATACACCATGTATAAGCAATAACAACCCGTGAATCAATGTCCTATCAAAAATTTCATGTGCAGTATTTCATATGAACAAATGTAATGTCAAATATAATGCATACGAAACCACTAAGGGGCAGAAGAACTTTCATTACGCTCTAAAGCAATTCTGGTGATGAAGAATTCAAGGAAGAGGATCTACCGACTGACTAAACCCGATTGGGATTGCATTGAATAAAAAACTGTTATAGTGGCAACTAGTTCAATGTAGATGGTCAATATACGCAAGGTTCTGGCACGGAACCATTCACATTTATATGTTGGGTTTATATCATGAAGGTAGATATATTATTGGCCATCCCAGATTCATGTCCAGAGAACTGAGTAATGCCGTGGTGTTTTCTATACCCTGCCGTGATATTAAAACGGACATGAGCAGTTCAGTAATTAACTCACTTACTAGAACAATATCCATCTAAACTCTCCAGTAAAACTATTAAGTACCGCATTTATTTTTTTACCGACTTTGAAAAAGCAGGCAGTTCTCAATTCTACTGTATTTTTTGACCTCAGAACTTTTGCCTGGGTGAACCGATTTTTTTATTATTTTTTTATTTGAAAGTTTCCTATGTGGTCCCATTTCAATTAGATTTTAGTTCTGATAATGGCATCCATGAGAAAATCATGTAAGTCTTAAATTTGCATTAAGCATGTGCGCGACAAATGGACGAATAACTCAATATAACGCCAACAGATTTCGATGATTCTTTTTTTATTGGAAAGGACGTGTACAAATTAGTTAGTGTACTTCAGATTCACTAAAAATAAACAAATAAAAAACAGTTAACATAAAAATAACCGACTTAAAAGAAAAAGCACTAAAAAGTAAAAAAAAATGCCATTTTTGCAGTTACGATTATTGTTATTTTTTGAGTCGGTGTCAGCCAAGGTAGCCAAGGTTCTCTTGACTGGCGCAGGGCGTTCCCGGCTAGACAAAAGAAATATAAGAACTTGCATGCAACTTATGAGTTCGTAGCTTTTGCGTTGAATGATGGAGTTCAGACGCCAAAAAATCACTAAAAAACTGGGCACTCTCTTAATTGAGGCATCTGGAGACCGTCGTGCCTAGAGTTCCCTCAGGCAATGGATAAGCCTGGCCATTCAGCGAGGGAACGCTGCGTCGATCATCGGGGCAATGGACATTGTTCCGATGGAAGACTATTTTTATTTATAACATTGTTCATAATTATAGTTGTGTGGTTTTTTAATATTTATCATAATATTTTTTTTTTACAAAAAAAAAGTTATTGTAACAAAAGCTGTACCTACTTGAATTTTCCATTGATGATATCATATCTGCCTACCACGCCGGGAAGGCGGCGTGAAGGTATGTACGTATGTATTTATGATAATGAAAATAAGGTGAAAATAATTGGAGCAGGCCAGTCCCCGCAAACAGCACCCGTTCAAGAGCATCAGGCCAGGTCCAGACATTGCCCCTATTTACAAACGTGCGTCGAAAACTCACATTCATAAATGTCACAAGTAACGAATTTTCCGGATGAATAAGTTCAGAAGATTTCATTCGTGGCGCTGTGGAATGTTCGCGAAAATTTTATAAATAATATTTTCAAAAGCCTTCCCGTGAATATGAGACAACGAAATTACCAAGTTTTTCTTTGGAGAAAAGTGAAGCTGGACTATTGGTGGAGGATTTACAAGAAGGTGAAGATATTGATTCCGTGATTCTATTTCCACTACTTAGCTAAGGAAACACGTACCTAATTACTAAAAAATTTCAACATTTCCCATTAAATTAATTTAAAAAGAATCTGCCCGAGGGCTGACTATCAAACCCGAGACCTCCGTCTCTAATCCCGTCTACATTTGATTATAATGCTCGTATGTATTTAACAGTCAAGTTAAGAACAGCCTTCGTCGCCGCCAACCTGGGGTTAAATAATAACATCACAGCCTTCAGAGCAGCTTTCAGAGTTGATTTAAGAGCGTAATTTTCGTCTGCGCTTGTGGCGAGAGAGTAGAGATCAAGAGATTACATAATTGTCTAATTTGACACGTTTTCAGGATCATTTTTGTAGACATGGTATCGGTAAGAAGAACTTATGATCTATGTATGTAAATATACTTTTTTCTTACTAAGTATGCACGTTACATGAATAAAATAGTTCTTTTCACAGGGCTCTTTCTTTAAATGATGTATCCTTGGTTCACGGTCGATTATACATACATACATAACACATTCCTTGGAAAAATCCATGCACGTTGATTAAGTAGAAAAAAGTATATTTACTTAAGTCAAATTAGGACTGGCTCGAGCGTCTCATGCCAAATACGATTTTGGTGACGACGGCAATATTTTTGAATGTTCAATCTTTGCAGGCAATGTCCGCAACGCAGATAAAGCGTTAAATCAATTAATGTAGGTATAATCTTAAACACTGCGTTAGTAGGAGGCACGGGAGGGACTGTGGGAGGTTTCCAAATTAAGATCATAAAGCATGTGGCGAAATTGGTAGACGCAATACCCACGAACGGTATGATTTATCCTGATTCCGGAATATATATTTAATTAACAACAAACTGTGTAGCTTTAAGGTGGCCCATCCCGCTCATCTCCCCATACAAAAGGGGAAAGAAGATCACGCCCATATTTCTTGTCAGAGATCCAAAATTTTGCTCAAAATAGTTTTATTTGATCGAACTATATGTCTGATGACCATTGGTATTGTAAAATTGTGTTTGGTTTCTAAGTTATAAGGTCCGAAAGTTCGCATTTTTCCCGCGTTTTATACAATAACTTTGGAGGTGGATTACGCAATGATAAAGTAAGAACATCTTAAAAAGATTAGTCATCAGACATAGCTTATTTAATCAAGTTTTATAATATATTTGGTTTTTGTTCGATTTTTTACTACAGCGGTCGTGGTTTACTTTTAGCTATAAGCCGTTTTGAAATTAAAATTTTCGTAAATCTTACCAAATCATACACTATGCACATTGTCTTTTTTGTGGACATGTTGCATCTTCCTCATCACGGAGCCTGTCTTATTCTTTGAAACAGAGAAGGTCCCAGAGCGCAACAGCACGGTTTTGTACCGTGCCCGCGAATGAGTTAGGCCCGCCGGATTGGGCCACCTTAATACAAGATTCAGTTTAATTTTCATTTGATTTTTAAATCTTTTGTTAGAATAACTATTACATCACAAACTGATTGACGGGATCCGCGGATTTGATTATCTCGGTGAACAAGAATTCATAAATGGAACGGCGAATTTGATTATCATAGTGAACAATAATTCACATATGGATCAGCGGAATTGACTATCATAGTGAACAATAATTCAGATATGGATCAGCGGAATTGACTATCCCCTGATTTCACCACCTCCAGCTACCTGAAATCCGATAGTTAACTTTCAGTTACATTGCATTTTTGTATGATGTAACCGAAAGATAACTTTGGAATTTTTGTAACTGGAGGTGGTGGAACCGGGCGTATCTCAGTGAACGAGAACATATGGATGCGCGGATTTTATTATCACATCGATAAATAATCCACATTCATATACTCTTCACTGGTCTTTAAATGTGTTTTTGGATGGTTCCTTAACTCAAAAACCGATGGTATAATACTAGGAAGCGTTAGAGAAAAAAAAATCGGAACCGTTTTGCCAAGACGGTCGACCCATTGTAACCAAAATGTGATGTAACAATAGAAGATATCAGCCCGTTGCCTTTAGTTTGCTAAGCATTATCCAGTGGAGCGTGGGAGTGACTCACCGAATTGTATTAGACCCTATTTAGGCATTATTCCGTAACTTTGAAGGACAACAAAAAGGTTTTCTCGCCGAGTTGCGTTAAAGGCCAGCGGTTTGGTTTTTCAGGAGGCATCTCGCATCTTTTCGAGTGTCATTAGCATATTTAAGTAATTGGATTGGTCATTTAATTATACAGGGTGTAGAAGCAGTCACTGCGCTAACTCAGGGATTCGATTCTTCAGGTCAATACAAGCAACACATTTGGATCACATTTTTTTATTTGTAAGAGACATCAAGAAAAAACGAATACTCACTTGGTAAAGCCGACCATAGGCAAACGAGCGGCGCGCTGCGGGGGGGGGGGGGGTTTGTCTTAGCAGCTGTATTAACATGGACGGATGAAAGTGAATCACTTTTATTTCACTTAACATAATCCCATCGCTGTCATTTATGATGTAGGATCGCGCTCTTATTAGAATTATTAGAATTAGATAAAAGAGTAAATCGTGTGAGAAGTTTCACGCCAGTATCAATCACCAGGCCGTGCGTAAGAAAACGTAAGTATTTATAAGTGAATCATGTCCACCTGTAAATTACCGACGAATGAATTTCAAGCTTTGGGCAGGTTGGCGATGAACCAAAGAAAATAGCACGATCACCTCCGAGGATACTAAACTGAGATGGGTTTTTTGCAAGGACACTTCAAACATTACGAAGGCGAAGGTACGGCAGTGATTGCTGTAACACCCTGTACGTTCCGCAATAGGAGATAAATGAAAGCTCCTCGGGAATTAAGTTAATGGATGTAATCACTGACCGGAAGATGGGGGGGAAATGATTTAACAGGGACAATTTTGTTTGATCGTAGTGTTCAGTGTGGTTTCCATTACTTGCAAGATTTAAAAGGTCACATTTCATTTCGTCGAATATATAATGTGTAGAGCAACAAACAGATTCGTTGTTTATGGTTCGGATTGGTAAAACCGGGCCCCTTTCTTATCCAAATTACGTAGAAGCGATGGTACCAACCCGGGTGGAATTAATCCACCCTAGTTGGTACAATCGCAATAAATGAACTATGGAACAACATACGGAAGTTAATATTGTCATTTATTTTTAATCCAGTTCAGTTAGCCGCAAGTTCCTGATATGGCACCTAGTTTTCATGTGGTGTATTGAACTTGTATCTTTATAAGGTGGGCTATTAACCACCCGGGATCGACGATTTCCGTGATGTCCAGTTACCAATAAGGGAAAGCAAACGATATATTTCCTTCCTTGACTTGGTTTCTACAGTATTTTGTAAATGAGAATGTTTCAGCAGGACGTGTGCTAAATCTTAGTGAAAGAGGTTTTGGTTTTTTTGCTAGTTTTTTTTTAGAGATTATTATGTTATTGTTCACAGTCTTTGTATTTTAATTAAGTGTGAAATAATAAATTAAAAAGAGAATGTAAAAAAAAAGTTAAAAAGGTGATGTTTGAGAACTGGTATACGTACAGTAAGGTTTTTCGAGCAAAGAATTATTTTAATATAATTAAAATATTTGTACATCGTTCCATCAAACGATACAATAAAGATTCAAGTGTAGAATAAGTGGTCGCCCTCACACTGTTAGCGACTCCAGCAGTCATAAAACTGTGAAGGCAAGAATCCAAAAAAATCCCATGCCTTCCATGTAAGCTAAATATAATATAACCTATTGACCCTCCAGATAGGGTTAATCAGAACAACAGCGAAAAGGGTGTTGAATGAAGACTTTGGGCTTCGAGTTTATCGAAGAAAAGCGTTTAATGGACCTGAGACTGAAGAGAGAAAGTAGTTTTTCCCTTGTGAACCTCTGTAACTGAGACTGCTACTTGTAATGGCCTCTATAAGCGACAGTCGAGCGTATATTGAACATCTGCCATTTACGACCTATTCTGAAACGTGGAACAAACTGCCATTGTTTTTGTATCTTATTCTATTCTATTTCATGGAACTAACACATGTATAGTATTCATTACACATATGCGTATTTACCGTCCGTTTTGCCGAACTTACTGCAAACTCAAAATGTCAACAGTCAAAAAAATATCAAAAAAAGATTTTTTTGGCCGTATCGCCTTCATAAAGTGGTTGCATAAATATGTAAACATAAAGTGCGTAGCTAGGGTATATTTTGGGGTAAAATTTGATAAAATAAAGTAGGTTTATAGATTTTTTTTTATTTACAAATAGGTGTACATTTATTTTCTAGTCAAAAGTTTCTAAGCGACTGGTGCCTTGGGCAGGTGG
Organism: Incurvaria masculella; assembly: GCA_946894095.1. Classification (NCBI taxonomy): domain Eukaryota; kingdom Metazoa; phylum Arthropoda; class Insecta; order Lepidoptera; family Incurvariidae; genus Incurvaria; species Incurvaria masculella. Next base: position 1,982,368 of record OX335641.1, read on the forward strand.
TCTCCGGACGCGAGGTACCCGTCGATGCCTGCGCTGTACTTCGTGCTGTAGGTTTTGCCGTCTTCTGCGACCCACGTAGTTTCTCCCTCCTTCACTAGCACTTGTCCTTTGCCGTCCGGCGTGGGCACCAGCCAGCCCTTCTCCGAGAAGAGAGTGCCTGAAAATTAAGCGAGGCGTTGAATGCTATTGAATAATGAAATGGAATTATATTTGAAAAATTAAGGAATATTTTTTGCCTTGCTTCTGCGACAAACACAAAACACGATAAATTCTATATTCTAATAATTCTATATAACTATGTTCATAAAATTGTACTTCTATAAATGACAATCGACACGTAAAATTAAAGTTACATGAACCATATCATTATAAGTGCCTTTTCTACAACCGTCTGTAAACACTTGCAAATATGGACGATTAACATGGAGACAAACCTTCAGCCGTAACAAATCGCACGTGGTACTGTCCGAGTTCGTCGTGGACTTCCTCGTGGTTGAGCGCGGGCAGCGATCTCGCCGGCCCGCACACAGCCACCGCCACCACACAAGCAAACACAATAACCAGCTTCATCTTTACACGCGTGTGATCTCCTTGCTACCCGCTAAGATCTACAAATGTGTGACTGCGAATGGAACACAATGTTGACTGCTAATGTTTCCTCAGTTAATTCAGCTTTTATAGCGGGGAACTTTCAAGTGGTTCTCATTAATAGATAAGCAAGTTTTTGACTACCTGTTGTTGTTTTAATCTATTTCGTTTAAAACCTGTTTATGATTTCTGTTCACATATTTGTGGTTTTAATAAGCAACACAACTTCGCAGGCCAGAAGATGGAGACGTTCTTGCGTATTTAAAGAAGCAATTAATCATTCAAGTTTCCATAACTGCAGGTATCTAACGTCGTTGGGTCATTAACCAACCTGGCGCTCAATAAAGAATTCAGTTCTCAGTCACAGGTCCGTCCTTACATGAGACAGTAAGGACGGACCTGCGGGCAAGTGATCATTCACAAATCCATTCATCCAACGAAGTACAATAAAAACATAACATGTGTATGCTGCAGTTGCTTTATAATCAAGCTCAAAATTAAAACCATAGACCTAGCATGCGCTAGGTTGCTACATCCTATTTCTATGATAAAAACATAGTAAAAAGGAAACTGGAAAATAAGTTTTCTTTTTAACCGACTTCAAAAAAGGAGGAGGTTATCAATTCGTCGGAATCTTTTTTTTTTTTTTTTTTTTTTATGTATGTTCACCGATTACTCGAAGACCCCTGGACCGATTTGAAAAATTCTTTTTTTGTTCGAAAGGGTATACTTTCTAGTTGGTCCCATTTTTTTTTTATCAAAATCGGTTCAGTAGTTTGGTACTTAACTATACCAACATCGAATTTCTTAACCCTGCGAACCCAGAAATGTGATTTTTTAGATACAGTAGCTTTCTTTTCGGGTGAGATTGCTCAGTATGAGAGGTTTTTTTTTACTTCAACTGTTGGGGGTATTCAAGGGGGTAAAAGAGGGCAAATTGTACACATTTCTATCTCTAGAGCCGCTGAACCCAGAAATGTCAGAGTATGTTTGTTTTAGATGGGAATGCTTAAGAAGAAAATATTTTTGGAAATTATACTATTAGGGGGGTAAAACAGGTCAAAATGAACACATTTAGGCGAAAACCACTCATGTTGAGATCTCTGAAACCAATTGTCCTCGAAACTTAAAATTTTCAGTGACTTCTTGTTAAGACGAAAATGCTCAGTCACAACGGATTTTACAAAATTCAACTGTTAAGGGGGGATAAACGAGGCCGATATGTACACATTTTCATACAACCTCAACTTACGCAAGAAACAGACTATCCGGAACGATGTAAGGATGAGAAATTCAGAAGCTCAGCGGTTCCGGTCATTCGTTGTTTTGTCTTTTTAGGGTTCCGTTCCCAAAGGACACCAACGGAACCTTATTACTAAGCTTCCGCTATCCGTCCGTCCGTCCGTCCGTCACAGCACTCTATCTCACGTGATCTCATCGTATCAATTATCGTACGTATCAACCGTGAACCAATGAATCCAGATAGTTACCGGTCTACCTTTCGTCAGAAATGAGATTTCTCAATGGTTTCATTTCTGCTAATGCTCGTTCATTGTATTGTATTGTATTGTATTGTATATGTATGTATATCTTCTTTCCACTTTGTATGTGAAGTTGAGCAGGAGGGCTCGCCCACCTTGAGTCAAAAATTACGCCACCACTAAAAAGCAAAAAATAAAATATTTTTAAATAAAAAAAGGACCGCCTTCAAAAAAACCGGAACTAAAAAGCAAAAAATAATTGGTTACTTTTAATTCATGTACGAAAAGCTATTTTAATTCTAACTAATTATGTACAATTTCTTAATTTTTAATCATCTTTTGAAGTCGGTGCCTTGGGTAGACGTTCTTTAAGGGCTGCAAGTAGTTAGATTAATATCACCTATGGCTAAGAAAGAAATATAAGTAGGTAGCTACTTACATTTACCTACTTGAACAAAACACAAAAACAAAAATTAAATAAACAAACAGGTCGGAAAAACGTATGTAAGTAGGTATTTAGGCAAGTACTTTGTAATTTAAATATGCCTTATACTTAAACTAAATACCTAACACAGTAAAAACAAAATATTTACAAGAAAACCCTACGAACAAACCAATATAAAAACAACGACCACTTATATGACAAATATTTAGGTAGGTGTAGCTTGTACTTTTTATTCTACCTAAATACCTACACAACACAAAACAAAAAAAAACAAATATAAAAAAGAACAGAAAACAATAGGTAGCGACTTTGAGGTGTCTGCTCTCAACTACGTGTCAAAACGAGTGTGCGGTTAGTACATATCTCACCAATTTCGGCAGAAATCGTCTCGTTAAGACAACGATGTTGCAGGGAAGTACCAATCAACACAGAGCAGCGAATTAACGTACTCCTTCACCAGTGCGCGCCTTCATAAAGCCGAAAGTACTAATAATCGTTGAAACCCAATTGCAGTACGCTGCGCTGTATCGATATCAGCTTGCACGTAAACCAACGCTAAGGGCATCTCCAGTTAGACGAACGGTTGCTTAAAATGCTCTGTGGAATGACGATGTCTGTGGACCAATCATTGCTGACTCAGGTTGTTTACGCTCTCGTAGACTTCGGGTGTGTTCGGCTGAAATAGTGTCTGTTCGGTCAGCAGCGTGCGAAGCGAACTCTACCCAAGGCACCGACTTCAAAAGATGATTAAAAATTAAGAAATTGTACATAATTAGTTAGAATTAAAATAGCTTTTCGTACATGAATTAAAAGTAACCAATTATTTTTTGCTTTTTAGTTCCGGTTTTTTTGAAGGCGGTCCTTTTTTTATTTAAAAATATTTTTATTGCAGAAGGAAAACAGAAATAGTCAGCATGAACACCAAAATAACAACATAATTTAAAATAATACGGCCTATTTCAGCCTCGATAGCCCAGTGGCGCGACACTTCGGCGATCGCTCTCCGAAGTTAAGCAACGCTGGGTCCGGTCTGGTCTTGGATGGGTGACCATTCGACCGTTGAGAGAGACTGGCCGTGGTTCGGATTCCACGTTAAACTGTAGGTCCCCTCCTTACTTACTAGGTGGTAGGGTTAATCCCGCCCGGGTTGGTACCATCGCATCGAATGAACGATGGTCGAAGCGGCAATGAAAATTGTCCGTGTTTTCCATCCAGTTCAATGTAGCCGTGCGATATAAGGAAGGTCCTGGCATGGCACTTAGTTCCCATGTGGTGGGTTAGGCTAATACCATGACAGAAGGTGTGGTATTAGCCATCCATGTCCAGTCACATAAAAAAAAAACCAATTTCTCACGTCTCACTGTGTTCCACCAGCAAAAAATAGTTTGCTATAGTCTATTCAATGTTTTCTTTTATTTTTCAAATAACTCTTGTTCTTGTGCTCGCGCATGTAGAAGGTGGCAAGTAAAGGCTTTCTCATTTGTGGTTCGGTTTCCATGTAAAATTGTAGTTACCTTATTTACTTATAAGGTAGCAGGATTAATCCAGCTCGCGTTGGTTCCATCGCATTGAATTGACGATGGTTACGGCGACTGAAATAGCCGTGCAATATAAGAAAGGTCATGTAATTTTATTTAATTGTAATTTTGACTATTATTCCTTTACAAGACTTTATATCAAAAATCTTAAAAAAATACTGCCAAACTGCATGCTTAATGTTTGTGTTTGCACTCCTGATTTTGTAATATTAATTGCAAAGTTTATTCAAAAAATCAATAAGTCAGCCTCTTGCCATGATACAGTGATGGTATATGCCGGTTTTAAATATTTTTTAGGTTAACGAAAGTGGCAAGTTTTCCACTATTTTGGATTTTCAATGAACTGTGCCATCTTTTTAAATAATGTGCTTAGGGTAGTATCATACAATTTTTTATTGGTGACGAAGTTAGTTGACAATTTATTTTTAAATCAAGATTCAAACCAACTAACTTTTTTTATAAAACAATTATGTTCATGGTTAATTTAATTACTACGAAAAATAGCATGGTTATTTAGGATTAATTTATTAAAAAAAATTACTGTGAAATTTGGATAGCTGTTATATTACAGTACCTAAATAAGTGGTCTGAGATGTAGATTTTCGAAATTTTCCAAAAAAAGCCATTTGCCACCACACCAAGAGACATTGATTTCTTCGATCTTTTTATGTGTTAATTTTATTCCGATTCCGAGGGTCCTTTACGTCCCTAAAACAATACAAAAGAATAATGACGGTAAGTGTGGTAACAGCCATCCGACTATACATAAAAAATGCTAATTTGTGCCTTGGCCAATGGATAAAGAATGCATTGGCCAAGAATGCATTTTAGATTTCCTAGACAGCCTTAAGACAGTCGTTACCCTATCCATCCACCATGCTACAGGCGGTAAATGTTTACATGCTCTAAATGTCATACTAGATTTTTTGAAATTTTTATTTAAAAATTATACATTATCGAAACGTACATCTGCATGTTTTTTTTTCTTAACCTTCAGGTAGGAAAATATTGGCTAATCAATATTGGAAAAAGTTTTGCTTTTAATGACATTTTAGATTTAGTTGCCTGGAAAACGCACGTATTTACATAAAAATTAAAACTTACGGACATAGAATCAAGCTTTCTTAAGAACGGCCCGTAAGCTATGTTCCCCATACAAACGTAGTTTACTAATCATTTGAAAGACACTGTTCCGATTTGCTTGTTATTTGGTATGTAATATTCTACAATAAATATCTGTGTCTGCACGTTTTTGTTTTGCTGAAGAATCTAATATATGTCAGCCTCAGTGGCCCAGTGGCGCGACACTTCGGCGATCGCTCTCCGAAGTTAAGCAACGCTGGGTCCGGTCTGGTCTTGGATGGGTGACCATTCGACCGTTGAGAGAGGCTGGCCGTGGTTCGGATTCCACGTTAAGCTGTAGGTCCCCTTCCTTACTTACTAGGTGGTAGGGTTTATCCCGCCCGGGTTGGTACCATCGCATTGGATGAACGATGGTCGAAGCGGCAATGAAAATTGTCCGTGTTTTCCATCCAGTTCAATGTAGCCGTGCAATATAAGGAAGGTCCTGGCATGGCACCTAGTTCCCATGTGGTGTGTTGGGCTAATACCATGACAGAACTTGTGGTATTAGCCATCCATGTCCAGACACATAAAAAAAAAAAATAACAGGCAAAAGAAAATCTTCATACAAATTTTCTTTTCTGTGTTGTGTGACATAGGATAATTTTTTCGAATAAACAAACACATGCAGACATCGATATTTCTTGCCTGATAATAAGTCCCAAATATCAAGAAATTTGGAACAGTGGTTTTCAAATGATTAGTAAACTACGTTTGTATGGGGAGCGTAATTTTCTGATGCTTACGGGCCCACCTTAAGCGATTAAAAAGTTCCAGAAATTATTTTGATGAGTTCAAGGCACAGTTTTCGATAGCAATATCGTCTTCCAGGCCCTAACGGTTCCATGCCCCTGAAAGTTATGAGATTTTATTCAAATAGTTCTAAAGTTCTTGGTAGTGACTGTCCAGCCTTGAGAAGGTATTAACATATTTTTCTGTTTTTAATGTTAAGTAGTAAGACGTGGCTATGTGAGCATGAAAAAAGGTGGCACAAGGAGACAACTTTTGTTGTAAGTGTTGTAATTTTATTTTTTTAATATTGAATGTAAGATTCATAATGATTAGACTTTCAACTTTTTCAAGTGTAGGTTACCTAAAGACTGATAAATACTCTATGCAATAAACGATACTTCTATTCCTGGTGAAACAGCTAGATGGTATGTCTATATGTGTGCGTTTATAATGTAATAAAATATTATAAGCTCGAAACCACGCAAGATTTTACTCAATACTCGCAAATTCGGATCTTTATGATGTAACTCAGTGTAGTTTGACTGCCAAAAAGTTTAAATAAATGAAATAAAAAAAATGGTCTTTGTTCTATTTGTATGCGTTTAATCCCCGCTCTGTTCATGCACCCCTTTATTTCAATTGGGTAAATGCATTTCGTCACAAATGCGAGATTTTTTAATTTTTCTGAATCAATGTTAAACTTAAGACCCTCTTTCCCTATACGTAGGGTTAAGCTCGCCTTAATTGGTAACATCGCATGGGATGAAAAAGATGGTCGAAGCGTTTTATGTGCATAGTTGATAGTACATAGTTTTGAAATATTTTTTCCATAGAGTATGTTACTTCAAGTGCAGCTAATTGCACTTAATACTACACAACATGTCAACATTTTACTATAAGTAAAATAAAAATAATTAATAACCAATTCTAAGTAATAAAAATCATAAAGATAAGGATCTGACACTACAACTAATTCCTACGGGAATACAGTGAGGCTAATTTCATGGCGGTGGCCGAGGTATTAGCCATAATTTCCAAGTTACATAAAAAACATGAACACGAATGCTTAGCGGTGAAGGAAAACATCGTGAGAAAACCTACAACTTCGGAGGTATTCTTAGGATTCTAGCAATACCTAAACTACTCGACACTCATTACGTGAGCCTAAAACATCATTGGGCGAAACGTGATTGACAATAGTCAGCTGCTGGGTTCTCTGAGACCGTACTTCGGTGCTCGGGAGCCATAAATGGCACCCGTGATTATTTTCATGCTATATATTTTAAAGATGTTAAAATAACATAAGGTACTAGTTAATTAAATGATTGCGTTAAACATGGCATAAATTAAAGGCGAGGGTATAGTTTAGGGTACAATATTGATAAAATAAACAACATTTAGAAATCCGTTTATTTACATGTAAGTGTACAGTAAAATTAATCACTAGTCAAGAGGTACTAAGCGACTGGTGCCTTGGGTAAGTGGTCTCCGGACGCGAGGTACCCGTCGATACCTGCGCTGTACTTGGTGGTGAAGGTCTTGCCGTCTTCTGCTACCCACGTGGTCTCTCCCTCTTTTACCAGCACTTGTCCCTTGCCGTCCGGCGTGGGCACCAGCCAGCCCTTCTCCGAGAAAAGTGTGCCTGAAAAGGTAGGGAAGCGTTGGAAAATCAATTTATGCTTTTCAATTCTCGAAGAAAGTAAACATTGAAAAGATAATAATAAGATTGAGGATTGTTTTTATGTCGATAATAAGGAAATTTCAAAGTGAATTCAATGAACTAATATTAGACGAAGTACAGAGAAAACTAAATGCTAAAATACTTAAATATTTAAATAACTAACTCATTAAAATTGTTATTCTATAAATGACACATTGAAGTTACATGAAAAAATACCATGATACCATATCGTCAATAGTATTTTTTGCGATCGTCTAAAACTACTTGAAAAGGGACAAACCACGGAGACATACCTTCAGCCGTGACAAATCGTACGTGGTACTGTCCGAGTTCGTCGTGAACTTCCTCGTGGCTCAGTGCGGGCAGCGATCTCGCCGGCCCGCACACAGCCACCGCCACCACACAAGCGAACACAATAACCAGCTTCATCTTTACACTTGCGTGATCGTCTTGCTACCCGCTAAGAACTACAAGTGTGTGTAACTTCGAAAGGAGCACAATTTTAACTGGTGATGTTGCCTCAGTGAATGCAGCCTATATAGGGTCATTTAATGTAGTAATTTTCAAGTTATTCTTTCTCATTAATTCTTCAGCAAGTTTTCATCTCTTTCGTTTGAAAGGTGTTTATAATTTCTCGTAACATGTTTGGTTTGTTCCTTCGTAGGCCAAGGGATGGAGACGTTCTTGTTTATTTAATGAGTAAATTAATCATTCAAGTTCCGTAGTTACAGATATTTCACGTCGTTGGGTGATTGCTTTGCGTTTGGCAAAGCACATGAAGATGATCAGTTCAAAGTCGCGAAATCTATCCTGTTTAATAGGTGAAAGAATTTATTTACAAATTGGGTGGATGTTTGTTGTAAAGGAAAAATAAATTTCTGAACTAGGTAGAATTACAAGCGCAACTTGTGGAGAATGATGACGTATTCAGATTTTTTTATATTATCCACTTTTTTATTAATTTCTTTTTATTGATTAATTATCTCAATCGATACCCATGCTTTTTTTTAAATTAAATCTGTGGTAGCGTTTATAATCATTAGCAGTTTGTTGTAATTGTTGAAAATTAAAATCTAAGATCAAATATAGCACGACATCGCTTTACTAGTTTGATTGAATAGCAAGATGCCGGACATCCGTTGCCCGGATCTACTGGCATTATTGTCCGGGCAATACCGAATAGATGTTTTCCGAGATAAAAAGGATAATGTGTCCCTCTTTAAATATCTGTAAGCAAAATATCACGTCGATCCTTTACTCCGTTTCTAGGTGAAATAAGGGAAAACCAACGAACACACTTCTGCATTTTAAAATGTTAGTAGGGTGTAGTAGTAGTAGGTAAGGGATGCACAGATGCGGTAGGGTGTGAATTTGTTCACGAGACTTTTTTGTACAAATTACGTTTTATTTTAAATTACTTAAATATTTTCGTGGCTAGGTTTAATAAAATGAATGGGGAGGATAGATTTTTATTATTTAAAAAAATAGTTGTAGAACAAAAGGTACTCACTTTCATGTACTAAATCACCCTATTTTGGCTTAATCCGAACCATGGCCAGCCTCAATGGTCAAAGGTGGTCAGATATCCAGTTCCAAATAGCCTAATCTATCAAGTCAACGGAACCTTATATATAATACCTGATTATACCTGAATATCAAGAAAATTACACCAATATATAACCTTCATGCTCAGCTATAATTTTATCATTCACTAATTGTTGCCTTCCACTCGAAGGTTCACCAGTTTTAAACGGGTAGCAATAATATCACAGAAGTGTAAAGATGAAGTTGTTTATCGTGTTAGCTTGTGTGGTGGCGGTGGCTGTGTGCGGGCCGGCGAGATCGCTGCCTGCGCTGAGCCACGAGGAAGTCCACGACGAACTCGGACAGTACCACGTACGATACGTCACTGCTGAAGGTGAATGAATAAGGAGCGATGTTTAGAGCCATGTAGATATAGTTAGTTAGCTGAAGTTAGTACATATTTTAAACTTCGATGGATGCCTAATTTTTTTTCTACAAACGAATTCCTACAGTATTTTAAAGAGTGCAAGCAACTTGACAGTTTGCAACCTGTACAATTTGTTATTATTTTGTTTTCATGTTTAACTATTAATTTGTAAAGGAAACGGGTCACGACAGAACTTACTATAGAGTTATTTTCAATCTGATCACATACAAAAAGTATGCACTTTGATTACTTTCCTCTTTGCTATTATTGAACGACCGAATAGCGAAGCGCGAGTGCGTCTCCGTTTCAGATTGAGCCTTTTCCTCCTTTACAGGTTGCATATCTCAACCGATTCTCGTTAAATAAAAAAAAACAAAAGGTAAGAAAATGTCATATGTTCAATAAGGCAGACTCGTGAGATCTACAGCTCAAAGAGCGAGTAGTTTATTTTAATGTTTTATTATTCCTTAAGGTACCATCTACTCGGAGAAGGGCTGGTTAGTGCCCACGCCTGACGGTAAGGGCCACGTGCTGGTGAAGGAAGGAGAGACAACGTGGGTCGCAGACGACGGCAAGACTTACTCAACCAAATTCAGCGCTGGTATCGACGGATTTGTCGCCTCCGGGGACCACCTGCCTAAAGCTCCAGTTGTTTAGAAAAAAATAAATTAGGGAATTTTTTTAAAGCATACCTGTTAATAAATGTACTATTCAACAAGTATAATTGTTGTTATTTATCTGATATCTTTACACAATGTTATGGAAACTACCGAACAAATAATGGTTATTATTTATTGTTTTTAATAGTCCCTACGCATATACTGACACTTGCTGATGTAAAAAATCAAATCATAATTAGTCTGGCATTTAATTCGATTTACATGAAAATTCGTTTAAGATTTTATAAAAACAAGATGTTTAGGATAACAACAACCCCACCAACTAAATGTATCGAATTAAAATACCCATACATACATCCACACCACCACACCGCTTTCCGAGTGGTCAAAGATAATAGAGCGCCATACGGTACGATCACATAATACTTAGTTCGCTTCCTCTACAAAAAATAATATTTTCATTCATCATCGCTCTGACCTATCACCTAAGCAAGACAATTCCACTCACTTTTGGTCTATAAATATCTTTCGTCATTCTTTCGTTAACCATTCGCTCTACATGTCCAAACCAACTCAGCATACCCTTCTCAAAATTCCTACCTGGAAGCCGGCGGTATGGTGCCGTGTCGTCCGCTATGTCGACAATCCCGAGGTTTCCCAGAATTTATAGACCCTCTATTTCCAACTCTCTATGTTTTAACATCTACCACGGAGAATGCTTTACGGAGGTGCATAACGCCATCACTCCGTACCCTTTCTAATATTAAAGGCAGGAAATGCACCCATCCCCTGTTGACATTTCACGAATTAGAACCCACCCATCCTGTGATGATTCATAGGATCGGTGGGTTTTATGGGGTCGTTATACTATGGAATGCAAGCACTGTCGACATTCAAACCCGGTGCGAAGAAGCATTCAGAGAGCCGGCATGGTTTTCGCAGCCCTCGTGAAAGTTCCAAAGCTATGGGGCGGCGTTGTGCACCTCTCTGAGGGCTTGCCGTACACTTTATGTCGCGTTACAAAACAAAATTTTGCTTTGTAGTTAATAGGCTAGAAATCGACTGACAATAACTTGTTATCGAAAAGCTTCAAACTGTGCTAGCATGAAATGTTATAAATGTATATTTGGAAATAAAATAATGCAAATTACTAGCCGTATCATCACTAAAGAATTTACGCCAGGACCTTCGCTTTATTTGAAAACGGCAAAATATTTTAATTTCATTTAATTTAATTTACTTACATTTTTTGTCAAGTTTTGTTTGTAGTCAAACTACACTATGATACGTTACAAAGATCCGCGGATTCGATCAACCCAGTAAAGAAGAACCCGTAAAGAAACAACCCTCAGTTTAAATTACAACTAACAAAGTTACTAATGCATTCATATAAATTAATGTAATTTATAGCATTACAAGTATTCTCTGGTGTAAAAACCGTCGTCACCTTAACCTATGTCAGTTTGATACGAATAAAGTACATATACATGCACTGGATGGAAACACTGATTATGTTATATTGCTACATCGAAAAATATTTATAAATACACATAAATACATATAAATATACAAAACAGTTGGATTTAAGAGAACCTACATTTTTTTATGAAAAATATTTATTGACATTTATTTGATTTAATTGATAAATATTGTTAGCATCAGGAAATTACTATCCCTATAGAAACGTATTTCGGATCTCTTTTGAAAACCACTGGGTATTTTTACTTGATGTCTCGTGTGTGTAACAGTCCTGACCCTAAGTGATTTGCAACTCTCAGATATATTTTGCATTAGATTTTTTATTTTCAGTGACACAAAGCAAATGTTTTCCTTTGATTTAAAAAATACCGTAATGTATCCCTACAATATAATTAAATATTATAGGAGAGGTAGCATTTCTGGTTGCTATTATCCTAAATATTGTTTCAATGATTAAACAAACGGATTTTCATGTAAATCTTAAATGCCAGATTAATTCGTGAAATAATAACTACTGTAAACAATAACTCATAACCAATATGCTTATCTTGCGACTCGTAAAATGGCGCGTAATGTCATATTTATTTAAATGTATTTTATGATATACTAAAACGACTGAATTAAGCTTATAACTCCCCCTCACCCTAATTAGCTACGGGGAAGTTTATACTTTCAATTATGGAAATCATATATGTTCGTTAGCTTTCATAATATTGTCTTAATAATAGTTGGATAATATTCAGATAAAAAACAACAAATATCTCGTTCAATAGGTCCTTTATTAACGGGTAAGCTTAAATTTGTTTTTCTAATATATTTTTTTCTAAACAACTGGAGCTTTGGGCAGGTGGTCCCCGGAGGCGACAAAACCGTCGATGCCAGCGCTGAACTTGGTGGAGTAGGTCTTGCCGTCGTCTGCGACCCACGTTGTCTCTCCCTCCTTCACCAGAACGTGGCTTTTACCGTCAGGCGTGGGCACCAGCCAGCCCTTTTCCGAGTAGATGGTACCTTAGAGAACAATTATACATTAAAATAAATATTAGTAAAAAGGAAATTAATCAATAAACATTCTTTTCGTATGTCATCAGATTGAAAACAAATCTTTGATAAATTCGGTCGTAAACTGTAAAGCCACTAACAATTATAAGTTACAAAGTGGAAGTAGACAAAATAGCGATAGAAATTACATGTTTCTTTGTAGTGAACAAAGTTTAATTGTTAACTACAAAGAAACTTTGAGTTTCAACGACATCTATATTTGAAGCATTGTAATCAGATTTTAAAAATAATCTGAAAAAGTATTGGTCGTGACATTCGTCGGAAGCAAGACTTGAACCTGCGACCTTTGGATTACATGTCCACTGTTCTAAACCAACTGAGCTATACCGACAATTACGTCAGCCAACGAATTTCTCGATTATATTCGAATCGACACAATGCTTCCCCTATCTTCCATCCATTAAATCCAACAGAAAAGAAAAAAGAAACTATTAAGTTACTCGCTCTTTACACATGTTGTAGGACATGATAATAGTGTTTTGGAAAAAACTATTCATCTTTTCCTGTGATGGTTCTAAATAATATTCACCTTCAGCAGTGACGTATCGCACGTGGTACTGTCCGAGTTCGTCGTGGACTTCTTCGTGGCTCAGCGCAGGCAGCGATCTCGCCGGCCCGCACACAGCCACCGCCACCACACAAGCGAACACGACAAACAGCTTCATCTTTACACGCGTGTGATCTTCTTGCTACACGCTCAGAACTGATGTACCCTCGAGTGGCAGGCGACGACTGGTGAACGATGAAAGTGGAGCGATATATAAAGGTTACATAGCGGTCTAATGTTCTGGATATTCAGGTATAATCAGGTCTAGTATGTCGGGTTGGTTGGTTGCTTTGATACGAGTTTTATGCTATCAAACATACTTCAAGCCCACGACTTGTTAAGTGATTAGGAAGTTGATTTCTATCTAATTGACAGTTGCACTGCAGCTAAACGTCTCACTAGAAGAAATACCTATCATTTTATTATTGTTCAGTTTGTACTGTTGATCAAAGATTGAAGGATACACACCCGTTTGAAAATAAAAGGGCTTGCATACTTCGAGAATATTTATATTTACTTTACTGTGTAAGCCTGGTATGTCGCTGCCGCTTCGCTCAAGACGAACACTTAACCTATTCTTGGAATTCCGAGCCCAGGAGTCAGTAATATTTCAGCTGAGAAAACCACTTTATAGCGGCTGTCAAAGCGATTTTTTCGAGGGAAAGCCCTAAATCATGCGTGCTCCGGAAGCTGCCGTCGAGAAAATCGCTTTAAAATATTTTGATATAATCTTGTACATCTTGCAGCCTGATGCTTACAATAAATATAGATCAGAGGTCAATTAAAAAACATACTGACGAATTGAGAACCTCCTCCTTTTTTGAAGTCGGTTAAAAATACAACCTGCTTAAGAGGACGACAGGCGGGGAGAGATGCAACCATGAAACAATCTTTATTCAGAAAAGACCCGGCATTCCGGCGTTTTTTTGCCTATCATTGATTTAGATAACAAGTTAACAAATTGATTTTTATATCAGTGTCTTATTCTAAGGTTAAATATGAAGCACCAAGGCGTGATAATCTAGATTTACATTTTAAGGTAAACAATGCGTAAAAAGGGACCATAGGCGAAAAATGAAATGAACCCTTTCATTTTATCTCCCATAAATATCTCATTTCTTTTTTCATTGTTTTAAATGAAAACAGGAAACATAACTCCAGATAATAATTCAGCATATTGTTTTTCAGTAAAATAAGACTCGTTTTATGATATTTGATCCAACCAAATGTGTAAACCAAACCCGCGGTGTGAACCAAATTCAAGCAAAATTAATGGAGTTTAAACCCATTGCTTCTATAGTCAGTCAGCGTGTTTGCGTCCACTGCTGGACATACGCCTCTCCAATCCTTCTCCAGTCCTCCCGGCCCTCAGCAGTACGGAACCACTGCTTTCCGCCGACGCACTTAATGTCGTCTTCTCACCTGGCGGGTGGTCTTCCCACACTCCGTTTGCCTGTCCACGGCCGCCAGTGTAGGACACGGTTACTCCAACGGTCTTCGTCTCTTCGGCTGACGTGACCAGCCCATTGCCATTTTAGCTTAGCCACCCGGTGTCCAATATCGACTACTTTGGTACGTCGGCGGATTGCCTCGTTACGCACCATATCCCGTAGCGATATTCCCAGCATGGCTCGCTCCATTGCTCGATGGGCAACTTTCAACCTTTGGACAAAGGTTGAAAGTTGCCAAGCTTCTATACCGGAAATGAATGTTTTGAATATTTATCGACTAGGCGAGTTATACATTTATCCTGTAAGCAATTCGTTGAAAGTAATCGTTGTAATGTTGAAAATATAATTCGTAGATCTTTTCAAATTCAAAATCATTAACTACAATATCGCCTTTCTCGTTTGATTGAACCGCATGATGGCGGATATGATTTTGAAGTTCGAAAGGGGGTGATTCTGTACACGAAACTTAAAATCTCTTGGTTTATGGTTTTTGTTTTGGAAAGAAGATATAATAATATCTTCATATAAACATATAGTTATCTACACATTTCATAAAATCAAATGAAACATTTCTCAAGGTGTCTTTTAAAATACATACAAAAGGCAATGCTTATTATATCTGAGTGCGGTAAACCACTTAGGGTCAGGACTGTACAGAGTCCTAGCGTGTTGGGACATAGTGACCTTTAATCCACGTGACAAACACATTAAATGATGTCACTCAAATTACAATTACGTACGATGTACATGTCTCAATTAGCGGCGACCTTGTCTGTTCGTGACCTGGGGCCAATGTAGGTGGGTATACACATCGCAACGTTTTCACATTTCAATAGCTAACAGCTTATCAGCACAATGTTTTGCGATGGTTTTATGTTGTTTTTCATATTAAACTTTTAATTCATAAGAACTTAAAATTTAATTATATTTCCGGCAGAGATAAGTTTGCTAAACGAAAGGACGTCCAATGCGTTAGGCGATGAGGGGTTTAACGTTCGCGGATCGAATCCCATGCGAAATCGCAGGTTCCCTCCCTTCCTTACTTGGTTAATCTCGCTCGAGTTGGTTCCATCGAATTGAATAAATCATGGACGAAGTGCTTTAAAAATATTATTACCGATATGCAGATTACGTCACTGTCGAAACATAATGTGGAAAGAAGTTCCAAATAAACAACTTCTGTAGATGTAAATCTCAAAGACAATTTTGCCAACAATCTTGATTTTCTATTTCTGTTAGTTCTTACTTACCTAATACTAAAATGATGATTGATTAAAGTAATTCTAGAAACAACGATTTTCAAATAAATTTAATTTTTATCCTCCAATAATCCACCGGTTGATTTCATTATATTTGATTTGCTGACTGCAATATTGAACCCAGTAGATACCCTACCTTGCTTCACCTGCTAGAAAAAAAAGGTTTTATGTAAACATATATTTTGAAAACCCCCACCAAATCTCGGTCACCCAGATATTATTTGTAATTACATGAACTAGTAACACACGCGGTAAGATCTGCCAAAAACTGCACTTTTTCCCCGACTTATCTCATGTTTAACATCGCTGTTCGCAGTTCAGCGGGATAAAAGATAGCCTTAATTGATAGGAATAATCAAAAGTTATAAGGAAGGTTCTCAAGTTATAAGAGGACAGTCCGACCGACGGACCGAGAAATTTTAGTAAAAAAACTACATTTTATTAAATATTCCAATAGCAAAAACACTTTCCTGTCGTCTTGAGTGGTGCAATATGTCTTTAATGCTTTCATTAAATGGCAGTCTTTTACTACTAAGAGACAGTATAATTTAACCTTAAAGGCTTCAATAATCATAAAGCATTTGTAAGTGTAAATAAACGTATTTAGTTAGTTTATTAGTTTATTAGATAAAGAAAGTGAACGTTTCGCGATGTGTGAAGTTGCCTCGTAAATATATTGCAATTAAAATATTATTCTGAGGAGTAAGTGATTCAAAACGCTCGATAGTTCTCTAACAGAGTCGAGATGGCGCCATCATCTCAAAAGTTGGAAACGAAATGTTACGATTGTTCTCATGGAATCTTAACATCTAGACTGTTCTATCAAATATAGTTTAGCATTGCTCAAAACCGAATTCCTTATCCCATTCTGGTTCCGAGAACCTTATACACATTCGCTCTCAAATTCTCTGTCACTAGCGATTGCTCGATCCTGCTCATAGGCTTAGAATGTAGGTACAGCGCGCTATTCTAGGCCTATGATATCTCTTTAATGCATATCGCCGTTTACCCCATTTTAATCAGATTTTGAATATAGTCTGAAAACGACGTGACGAATGTCGCCACCAATAAATACTTTTTCAGATTATTTTATAAATCTGATTACAGTGCTTCAAATGTAGATGTCGCTGAAACTCAAATTAATATTTATATGAAAGCAATATTTCAATAAGAAAATCAATCCCATAGTGTACATGTGCCATTACCCGATCATTGCCAGCAAGCTAAAGATCACTTAATTCAATGAGCCATTACGGCACATGATTTGGTGAGCTATTATGATCATAGGCACGGTGAGATCCCACGAAAACCCCATAAGACTCGTCATAAAACCACTACAGACAGCAGGCGGCTTTCTCTCGCTATGACGTTCGCGCATGCCATATGCTGGAGGAGGTATGATGGTTCCAAAATGGTACCAATAATTCACAAGTCACACATTTTATGGTAGATATTTCCTATGCTCCATCCATTAAATGATACTGTGAAGGTTCAATTGCAAAGCTGAAAATACGGCTTGGAACATGCAAACATACATTTATGTTAAAAATAATATATATTTAAATAAATTCATAAAATAAAATTTAAATCCACTTATGAGACACTTTATTGCAATGCTTTTATGTAGGTTTTGATTTTAAATGGTTCAGAAATAATGTCAATAACAGGTAACCCAACTAACCCTACTTGGTAGGTGATTGTAAGATACAGAAAAAAACTATATATAATATTTTAATTATACACTGAAGTCCGAATATGGGGGAAATTGTCCTCGATTCACTCAGAATAGCTCATGTTCAATTCTTTTTTAAGGTGGAATGAAGGTTTATTTGATAAAATATTAAGAAACTAAAAATTAAAATCATTATCACAAATCAAAATATTCTTCCATGGGGACAGATGACATTGTCCCCATAACGGAGGCAGCGTTTCCCCGCTGTATCGCCTGGCTTATGCGCTGCTTAAAGTAAGCTCCTGCTCGAAGGTCGCCCGAAGCTTCTATCAAAATATATATGATAACGAAAATAAAAATAAAAAAATCCAAGCGCGACACTACAGAAAAGATTAGTCAAGATAACGAAATTAAAATAAAATATCCTCACCGTTTTTAAATCAGTATACGTGGAGGCTTGAATTTTAATGGTAAAAAAATTAGTCTATGCCATGTTTTTACGATAACAATGCTTGCATAAAAGTAGTTTCCCTAAATTAACCTCAAATAAGGCAATTTTTTTAAAATGTTTATTAGCCAATATTTTCCAATCTAAAAGGTATTTTACAAAAAGAAAACATACCGACATAGATTTTTACATTATATTTTAGAATCCAAAATTTCAAAAACGTAGTAGGAGCGCAGTTATCACCCGTAGTAAGGCGAATTGATAGGGTAACAACACTCTTAAAGCTTGGTAAAACGAAAACTTATTAATTAAGGCTCATACGCTTTGTTAAAATATTGAAACATAATTATTTCCCTGTAGCCTAAAGCTGTTAAAAGCATACCTCGCTCAACAGTATTATACTTTAAATGTTTAAAACCGTTAAGACAACACCTCACTCCGTCAGAAAGCGAACACGCGTATAATTTCAGTCGACAACCCGTCATTATGTTTACATCTTTACTTTATTTGGCAGCCAGGGCTGTTAGTTGCCGGGTTTGGGTACATTTTCGTTTCGCACGTTGTGTACAATCGTTATTGGCCTACTTTTGTAACTATATAAATAAACATTTTCAATTTCATTCAGCCTCAGTGGCCCAGTGGCGCGACACTTCGGCGATCGCTCTCCGAAGTTAAGCAACGCTGGGTCCGGTCTGGTCTTGGATGGGTGACCATTCGACCGTTGAGAGAGGCTGGCCGTGGTTCGGATTCCACGTTAAGCTGTAGGTCCCCTTCCTTACTTACTAGGTGGTAGGGTTTATCCCGCCCGGGTTGGTACCATCGCATTGGATGAACGATGGTCGAAGCGGCAATGAAAATTGTCCTTGTTTTCCATCCAGTTCAATGTAGCCGTGCAATATAAGGAAGGTCCTGGCATGGCACCTAGTTCCCATGTGGTGTGTTGGGCTAATACCATGACAGAAGGTGTGGTATTAGCCATCCATGTCCAGTCACATAAAAAAAAATGGATTTTCAAAGTGTCTTTTTATACTGACAGATTGACTCAATGATTGACCAGGGTACTTTCCGTTGGCTTAGAATCTGAGATTTTGACACGGAATAAGGTCTCAAAAGAAAACAATGGGAAAATGTACATTAATTGTAAATGGAATACATTTTATTTTCGCGGATATCCAAAAGCTGTTGAAAATTTAATATTTGTTTCTAAAGAACTAGACATGGAAAATCATATTATGATTTTAGCCTAACACGTCACTTGGAAAATAGGGATATGCCAGGATCTTCCTAACAATTGGACGCCTATAGAACTTGATTCCGTGCATGGACAATTTCCATTGTCGCTTCGTCCGTCTTTCATTTAATGCGATGGTCCAAACCCCGTCCAGCTTAAACGGTCAAACGGTTGCCCATCAGAAATCAGGCCCGCCCAATGTTGCTTAACCTAGATGATCGAACACCGAGGGGTCGCGTTAGTGTTATACAGAGCCTGTACTTGTAGTCTATCTTCTAAAATGGAATAAGAACCTATTAAATCATTTAATTATCAGATGCCTTAAAAGTGGAACCTACCTAGTACTGCTGAGGTAATCTCGACTTTACTTGCAGTATACTTTGATTCATTGTTATATATATTATACACGATTGCGACGGTCCGGCTTTCACTAAACCTTATGTCCCCGGACTAGACCCTCAAGGCAGAGAAGACAAATTACTGTCCAAACACGAGCGTTATCAGAGGCTCGTAAGCCGCCGTATTCCATAAAGTTTGATGTGTTTCGATCAGAGATAGCAAACCGTTCGAGTGTTTGTAGATATTACTCCTATACAGAGAGGGGATAGTGTGGAGTCTTTGAACGAAATAAATAAAATCAAACATTTCAAAGAGTCGTTGGAGGAGAAACATGTCGGCCAAGCACGGCACTGCACACCGGTAAACCGTAAATTTTCAAAACATGATGCCTCTTAATACCTAATACGTGGTTTTTTCCTTTCTTTTATATGAAAAGGTTTCTCTACATCAAGCAATACAATATATTTGCATCTGTGGATAAAAAATTGAAACAAAGATCTTTATCTATTAAAGAAATAGAGCTTAATAACTAAAACCAACCGATCTTCTAGATCCTTCATTCATAGGGTCGGTAAGCAATGGTATTAACTTTCTGCCGAGGTTTATTCCCCAAATTATGCCTAATAATTTATAGTATAATAATAATACCACACAACCACCGTTATGATCACGACGTACAATTATTCATTGCCGCTTCGACCATCTTTTCATCCAATGCATCTGTACCAACACGGACGGGCGTAAACCCGACCACCTAGTAGGGGAAGGAACTCATGAAAACCGCAGGTCCCCTTTCCCTACTAGGTGGCAGGGTTAAGACCGCCCGGGTTGCTAGCACCCCATTGGATGAACTATGATGTAAGCGGAAATGAAAAATAGTCTACGTTTCCATCTACGTCAGTGTAGTCGTACTCATAGAGGGAAGGTCCTGACAGGGAACCTGATTTGTTCGGGAATGTGGTGTATTGGGCCATCCATGTCAAGCTACATTAAAAAAATGTAAAAACATCAGCCATCACGAAAAACAGTTTTCCGATTGTTGCTGTTTGCTGTGTTGCTGCTGAGTGATGTTGTTCCAATGAACCACGGTCTTTATTTCTTTGAATGGTCGAATTATGGTTTTTCATAGCTTAAAAAACTAATAACTGCATTTCTGGTTTTTCCAACGGTTGTACTCCACTGATTTTCCCCTCCTTATCACGGCGAATGTCATTAAGTGATGTAATCGGCAGTCCAGTAAGTTGATGTCTGTGGGGGTACAATGTTAAACTAATTAGCCTATATTATTTGGTTTATGTTCGCCACACATCGGCCATAAGGCGGTGTGTAAATCTCAGAAGTAAATACATATTTTGACACCCATGCAAACTGAATATTTAAATAATTTGATAACTGCTGGCTTTCCCGGCTTAGTTATTTTTTCCCCTGGAACATTTTGTCAATCAAACTCTATGGTCTGTATCTGTTTTTGCATGAAATCAGTGTTCAATTAAAGCAGACCTAGGTCAATTCCCAAAAAAAAGTTATTTATTTGGGAATTGACCTAGGTCTCATTTTTCGTA
This sequence comes from Incurvaria masculella, assembly GCA_946894095.1. Classification (NCBI taxonomy): domain Eukaryota; kingdom Metazoa; phylum Arthropoda; class Insecta; order Lepidoptera; family Incurvariidae; genus Incurvaria; species Incurvaria masculella. The sequence continues at coordinate 2,003,573 of OX335641.1, forward strand.
AAAAGAAAACATCAATAAGATACACAAATGCACAGTAGTATTTAAAACTGTTTCCAATCTACGTTTTTATGAATGTATTTTCATTGTTCATAACCAAATGAAACTATTCATAGTAAATTGTTATAATTACTAGGGCTTAAGAGAACATTAAATTGGAAATAATCGTAAAGAAATACGAAGCAAGTGAAATCAAATCTTGTAAAATGCAATGAGGTGTTATCACGCCCTTAAGTTATCAAAAACATGTGCTGTAATTTTTATATACAATATTGAAACTATTTTTTTTATTTACAGCATAAATTTATATGCTAAAGAAATCGAGAATAGGGGATTTTGTATGTTTGTTTGTTTCATGCAATTTGCGTTTTTAAGGCCACATAATGGAAACAAATAATATGTCTAGTGAAATGTGATTATTTCATAACAAAATTTATTCTGCCGTTAAGGCCCTGGTACTAGCCAAATCGCAAAGTTAGACGAGGCACCCCAAGTTAACTAACTAAGTCTGACGATTATAAGTGTCATTCTTACAATATATGATTCCTTGTCTAGGAATCGAACTATTTTCGTTAATGTATGTTTCCTTTTTCTATACAAAATATATTGCGGAAACGGTGTCCATTTCCGAACTTTTTTGACTTAATGTAGAAATCTAAAAGCAAATGGAATTTTTTGCTGTTTTTGCTTATATCTAGAAATCGAATTACTTTCAGATTTCTAATGAGAAAAATCAACTTTTTTATTTTTATTATTATTTAAATAAATGATGGAATAAAAAAATATTAACAATCCATTAACGACCGCGGTAACCTCAAAAGTATCATAATCCATTATCAGTCTGGAGTTCTATTTGGATTTGCTAAAGAGTTTCACAACATATTATTACATTTGTTAAAAAGTGCATTTGTTTGGCGCGAGTAGTTGGCTAGTCCTAGCGCCATAATTTAAGTAAAAAAAAACGGTTAATTCTTAGAGTAAATGATGATATGATGAGAAAATCTTACCGAAATGTTACATCCTGATTGAGAGTCGCGCACTTACCTGTAATGAGAACACAGACACACATTAGGCCTAAAATTCAGAATAAGATTTTCGACAATATAGACGAAGAGGAAGTCGAGCGAGAAAAGTTTGCCACATCTTGTCCGAGTAAACTAAAGGTCATCCACGCATTAAAATATGTTCAACGAGATCTGTAGTTTTCTAAAATGTAACTGTATATAAATGGCTAATATCACACCCCAAAATGTTTTAAACGTTCTTAAACATGCTAACATTATATTTGTCCGACACGACACGTGGATACTAGGTACCATACCAGGACTCTTTATTTCACTTGAATGGAAAACATGGACTATCGATCATCGTGCACTCTATGCGAGATTGGTACCCCCAATCTCACCCAGGCCGGAACAGTATCACCTAGAAAGTAAATTTTCTAACACATTTTGTATAACCTCTGTCTATATACCTCTGTAAATTTAATTTCGTCATTATTTGACAATGATGACCAAACCCACTGTGAAGATATTAGCCCACAACCTACGATAAATAGGTGCCATCCCAGAATCTTCCTTTATAAAATTGGACAATTTTTATTGCCGTTTCGATCAAGGTTCATTTCATGATATGGTGCTATACCCGGCGGGAATGACCCCACCATCTTGAAAGAAAGGACAATCCAATCCATTAAGGATTCGTCAATTACGATATAAATGGGTAGAAAAGCAGTGGGACCACTTGGGTTTTTAAGATTGGAAACCGACACGGCTACGAAGAGTTAGATACAGCAAAAAAAATTTCAGGCTACACCATTATAGTGATGGTATGATGATATATAGTATGTGATATACCGGGTGTTATCACAACAAAATGCTATCTACTATTTTTGCTCCAAATGAGCCAAGGTATGAGTAAAGTTTGAACCAAACTTTCGACAATTACCTGTAAATTGATTAGTATTGAATGATCTTTCATAATTTATAGGCCAATTGAAAACTGGAAAGAGATGGTTGAAATAACATTCCCAGTGTAAGAGGGTATCCGTGTGCATATGTCAAAAGTAGGTTAGTCATGAGTATGCAGTGGGCTAGCAGGGAGCAGCATACGAGTGCGTTTATCTGGAGACCGATAAAAATAGATGATATCAGACAACACGCGATGCCCGCATACTGGGAGCTTTAGGGATGTGCGGTGGGGGATTTTGTCGATAGTTGCAAATGACAAATAAAAGTCAAACATTTTTTCTCAGTGGATGTAGCAGATACTAATCGATCTGGACTGATTGATACTGATACTGATTGTATACACGCAATAAATGTGCTGAGCAATGTTGCTGAAACAATTTGTATTTTCGCTGCTGTGCTAGATTCACTCTTGAAAATAGTAAATAAACCTGGGATCCCAAACGATACCTACATAAACATTTATTCACTAAACAGTAACATTTATAATAAAATGAATTAACACGAGTGCCTAGCTCCTAAGAACCGAACATACGTTATCAAGCTTACTTGGAGATGGCTAATATTGATCTCGTTTCTCCAATGTTGAATTAAGACATTTTCTGAAAAAAATATTGTGAAACTAAATAAATTACTAAACGAGTACGATGACTTGGACAAGATAATTATGAAGCATTATATCATACTTCGACGAATTTTGATCGTATACATATAGGTGTACAATACATAGTTGTTCGCATCACTAATTTGTGCCTTACTAAACAATTTCGACGTACCCGACAAGGCTTTTTGTCAACGAATATCATTTTAGTTTCGCGTATGAGCCGTTTTCACTTTATTCGGTATGTCTATAAAAATATTCGATAACTTCTTTATTTTCCTCCATGAGGTGTGTGTGTACACCTTGAATTCGTATTTTTTTTAAGGACGTGGGAACAAATCATCGATATTCATCTTAATCGATGCCGCTTCCCATCCACACATAGTCACTTACAGCCGGCGAGGCGGTCTCGGCGGCGGCGGCAGTGGGAACGCCGCTATAAATAATAGAGGGAGATAAAATAGTGAAATAATTATTGCGCCTCTCCTGGCTGCGTTTGTGCTTGATGAAGCTGCCATTTTATGTGCGCTGATATTCAGCTAGAAACTCCCGCCGCTGTTATCTGTTCTTACTCATAATTGGAACCACTTCACAGGGCATCATTAAGTCGGGAACGGAGACCTATGAAGTTCTCAATTATTTCAACACTTAAATATCTTTAAATTAAAATGCGCACTCCGATTTTCTTTTAGTACTATATAATAAAAGTAGTAATCCAATCCGAACTAATGGGGGCAGCGGAAATTTTAAAAGTGAAAACAAATAATTATAAAATATCGAAATGACATTTTTATTTCTCGTCATCAATAATCGATATTCATTCTATTTAATACCCGAGTTCTTTGAACTGTAGAATTTTAGTTTGGATTCATTAGTTTCTATTGTCATTTTTAAATTATTCATTTATTTAAGCTGATATTTCTTTAATCATGTTTACTGTATGTTGATTGTGAGTAAATTTTTTATTTTTAATGTTTAATTAAAAGGATATCTACCTTGCGCACATTATGTATGTTCTATAATTTTTAAGTATTAATATTTAAAGTGTAAGTCAAATTTAAAATGTATTAGCGTTGATTAAGTTTATTACTGGTTCGTAAAGTTTATTTCATAAAACAAAATAATCTACATCAATAACGGTAAGGTGCATTGTTGTTCTGCATAAACTTGTAAACAATTAACACAAACGTATTGAGGACAATATTATTTGCCTTTTCATTAACGACAACTCTACCCGAAGCGATACACGATGTTTTATATTCAACCATTCCATGCAGTTTAGACACAAAACATTTTTTTTTCTTTGTTATTCTATGTAACTTCATTTGCGTTATTCCGTTGACATTAACACAATACAATTTTACCAAAAACCGATATAAAATTAGGGAGTTAGAAGGCTGGGACAAACGGATAGACTGACGGGGACACGACACAATTAAAAGGCTTGAATTAAACGTACTCTTAGTATGGAATGCGCCAGAGCCCTCTGTTATCTCAGTCTACGAAACAGGTTGAAGTAATTAAATGGATTGTTAACAGAGGGCACTGGTTGTGTCTTTACCATAGATATAAAGGAAGGAGATATGTCATCTAGCGCACCTTCTATGAAACCAGCTGTCTCCAATTATCAAAAACTTCCAACCCAAATTAAACGTACATGCCACGTGAAAACATAGCCGCAGACGTATTGGAGGGTTCGTGTTTGTGGGAACTGACTGGACGAACGCATTTTTAGAGCACATTCGAGCGCAGTGGCGATGTTTCGACCACGGAATATTGAGGAGGCAGGAAGAGAAACGTTTGTAAATTTGTTCCAGGACCGCTGTTACCGTTTTACTTAAGACCTTTTTGCTTCGCGGATGTATAACCGTCGCAATTGGCTATCCCTTCTTAATTCATAACCAAACAACAAATCCACATTTGTTCAGTTAATATGAACCTTAACGTAATGGATCTATGTTGGAATTCCAATACTGTTTGCAATCAAATGTTACTTCACTTTCGAACACGGCCGAGCGCCTCACACGCACGCAGTCACTAACAGAGTAGCGAGACATGACCCGGCGACGCCGCGACGCCATATTGTTTCGTAGTGTTTTTGTTGTAAGTTTTATCGCTATACATGTAAATGAAACTAACCGGTGATATGAAACTCCGCCATTATGAAGGTTGTGCACCCGGCTGTCGCGTTTACACGTTATTATGGCACAGTACGGCATTACTCCTTTTCAATTTTAGATTGTATCACGGATAAGTTAATGCACAGGAACGCCGCAGAGGAGTGAATCATGCGCGTATGAAGTGCGCGGGTCCCCGCTAAAGACCGGCGCGCGAGTTCCGCCCACTTCACAATTCTTGGTTTCGACTGTGTGGGTGGCATACGACGAGTCGACGGATTCCCATACTATTATATAGCGACTAACCACACGGCGGAGACGCTATATCGACCACATGCCACTTCTCTTCCTTTACTCTTCAGTGGCCTTTACGTATAACATTTTAACAATCTGTTTTTAAATGTATTATGTAAGTTTTTAAGTGCTTTTGGCGCCGTTCACAGACTTTTTTCAAATTAGAAAAAAACGTATATTTTCCGTTTTTTACGACGAATTCTAGCAATGTAGATTAATTAGTGTTTTTGCAAGTTTCCAGCATTTTTCTCGCCCTCGAGTATCATCACCCTTTAGATTAGATCAAAAGAATATCTTTATTCTGTTTCAATGGAATAAAACCGTTAAAATTGTTTTAAAACTCGAATTTTATTTAAACCTTCTTATGTTTCCAAAGCAGAAAAAAGTTTTGGGTAGTATGTTCACTCATTCTGTATACATATGTACAATTGAGGCAAGGAGGCGCACTAGAAAGCTGATTTGTTAGACCATAAAACTTTATTGGTCAAATGATTAGGCCGTGGTAGCATCGTCTAGTTGAAACTGATAAATCACTAACATATTTTTGAAACCATAAACAATAACGAATTTACGAGCAGTTATTAACTGTCATATATGCTAGGCAATAAATACCTTATCAAGTTTCATCAATACCATTAAAGGAGTTAACTGCAGGCAATAAAGATAGGTCGGCATTCCTTAAAATTTAGAAGGAGGAACGTTAACATAAAAGTAGTAATAAAATGTGAACACTTTCCCTGAACTGCGGAAGATAGGTTAAATGGAAGGAAAGATTAGGTGGGAATAGATACTATGATACTAGTCAGAAGCGAGAATGGATTCACGAAATGCTGGATGTACTTGAGTAGAAAGGAAATCATTTAAAAACCACTACTTATTAGATTTTTATTTGTCTTTGTCGGCAAATCAGAATTGATTTCAGCAGATTTGTAATTATTTGAAAAATTATGATGAGTCAACTTACAAAATATAGAAAAAATCTAAAAGCAAAAACATTTTAGCTGTGGTTTAAGGGTGGATAATAAAAAAAACCGGCCAAGTGCGAGTCGGACTCGCACACGAAGGGTTCCGTACCAACGTAAAGAAATGTTTACAAAAAAAACACGTTTTTTGTATGGGGACACCCTTTTATTTTAATTATTTCTTAATCTTACCTATTTGTTGTTATAGCGGCAAAATAAATACACACTCTGTGAAAATTTCAGCGGTCTATCTGTTACGGTTACTGAGATACAGCCCTGTGACAGACGGACGGGCGGACGGACGGACGGACGGACGGACAGACGGACGGACGGACAGCGGAGGCTTAGTAATAGGGTTCCGTTTTCACCCTTTGGGTACGGAACCCTAAAAAACACAAAATTAAAGATAAATAAAATCGTGTAACTGGAAAAGTAGCTTTTAAAATGATTTTCATATGAAGTAGGTGTCTTTATTGGCCTCATATAAACGAATGGGAGAATATTATGAAGTTGCATACTTTTTTGTAAATCCCAAAATTGAACTGAACAGGGTGCTATTCCGTTACGTCTACTAATAAAGTGAAATGTAATAATGTAGTAATTGAGAGAAGGATCGATTTGAGGTTAATCCTAAAATAATAAGACAACGTTTTTGGTCACGGCATTCGTCGGAAGTAGGATCAGAATGTATCAATTTAGATGTCGTTGGATAACCTCAAATCAAAGAAATAACTGTAATGCTGTCATTAAGATGATAACAAGGTTATCAAGTTTTTTATAATGTTGCGTGCCCGTTTCCTCGGAAAAATTGGGAAATGTGTTTTTTGAAATTTTGTACATTAGATAAATCAAAGTGAACTGATACTTTTGAGGTTACCGCGGTCGTTAGACATGTTTGAAAAATGTTACGGCTTTTCACGCGGCAGGAAGAGACATTCTCCGACGTTTCGAGCTTCAGTCGTCTGCTGCGCACGAGCGCGGCGGATGCCTCCTTGACAACGGGCTGAATGATTAGCTCGAAACGTCGGAGGATATCTCTACCTGCCGCGTGAAAAGCCGTAACATTTTTCAAACAAAGTGAACTGTAATTAGTACAAATATTTTTACGATAAATAGTATGTAACGCTGTGCACATAAGATTTTGTGCAAAAACAAAAACTATATTTATCTTTTCTTTTTTGGTTCATTTAATGTACAAAATTTTAGAAGCATATTTCCTAATATGACTAAGCGAACGGGCACGCACCATTGTATGGAACCTGATCACCTCATAATCCTCTTAAATACATAACATTATTACTGATTATTGATTTGAGAGAGAATGTACACAATTAAGAAACATGAAGAAGTAATAGGTATCTGGCATCATATATTCAATAACAATTCATATTTATGAAAAAAACATGATATTACTCATATTATACACATACACATGATATTATGTAAATCATAACACATTACATAATTTTTATTTTGTGACTTTTAGGAAGTATCATCACGGAAGGCTAATAGAACAAATACTGCCATGATATTAGCGTACCACATCACATGGGAAATAAAGTGTCATGCCAGAGAATTCCTTATATTTCAAGACTAACCTGGATGGAAACACGAACCATTTTAATTGCAGCTTCGACCATCTTTTATTGAATACTATTAGTACGAGAGCGGACCGTCGTCAACCCTACGTCATCGAGTAACACCATGGGACCCATTTGTGGTTGTGCGGATTAGAATAGGCTTCCTAAAAATACTAGGTTGCCTGACCCAAACCTGGAACGTTTTGTGCAGTAGGTAATATTAAATCACTTTTTTGGTAGAATTTAACGTCATCGAGTAACAACATGAGACCTAGCACAATCGGTAAAGGTCATCAAGAAAAGCTAAAAAAAAGTAGGTTGGCTCGTCCTACCCTGGCACGTTCTGAGGTTGGCCGGTTTTAAAATGTCAAAAAATAAAAAAAAATACGTCATCGAGTAACAAGATGACAATACCACCATTCGATAGTCCTATGAACATACTTCATAAAAAAATTAGGTTGGCTGCCCTCAGCCTGGCACGTTTCCTACGCGGCCATGTTGAACGTCGGATGCGCCCAGTTCATATATTCATCAATTGTTAAATTAATATAATATAACAGTTTTGTGATATGTCTATCTATAAACAGTGATGTTTTTATTGATCAGAACTCATCTTGAATAGGTTAAAATTTTTTTTAAAAAAAAGTTAAATTGATTGATTACGTGATATTAGGGCATTGTCGTATCTAATTATTAACTAAGTTTAACTCAAGTTAACTTTAGGTTATGATGCACATAGTTCCGCATACTTGAAGAGTAAAAACCGGAAGTTTCATATACATATGCTTTCGGAATCTACCGTATGGATCATTCAACGTAGGGAATCGCAACTCCAGTCAGCCCATGCCTACGGCATTAGAGGCGCACGCTTTAAATTCTGCCACGGCCCTCGTTATTACAAAATTTTAATCAGATTGTATGTAAACATAACGTAATGAAGATTTTTTAATAGTCTTAAAAAAATAAATCGCCACAAAACTTAAACCCATAAGTGAAGTATCTCAAAGTTACTATTCTTTAATTCACATGAATTTAGGGTAAATATTCTAGAGTATATTTCCATTCTTTAAACATTTCAATGTATATGTTTTCTATATATATATACGCAACGTTGCCGGGTCTATACAAAAGTACATGTCCACATCGTCACTCACATATTAAGGAAGTTTAGTAAGCTTTGGCGTCACTCTCTTTTCTTTATTTACGTATCTCTTTTATTTTATCGTAACAAAGTTGCAATGTATCCAAACCGAAGCGGAATTTTTAATTAACAGCTCTTAAGTCGTAGGTATAGTTTAAATAATACCTGAAAAGCTCTGTAAAAATATTTATGTATTAGTTATAGAAAACATATACATTTATATGTTTAAAGGATGTAAATAACCATGAATATTTAACCTAAAGTCCTGTGAATTAAAGAATAGTAACTTTGTGGCGATTTATTTTATTATGACTATTAAAATTCTTCATTACATTAGGTTTACATTCAATCAAATTTGAATTATGTAATGAGGAGCTCCGTCGCCGAATGTAAAGCGTGCGCCTCTAATGTCGTAGGCATGGGCTGACAGGGGTTGAAGAAAGGACCTTAAAGCGATGCACACTCCAGTGGCAACAAGAAAACATTTTAAAACCTGTGTACGATTTAGTCCTTCTGATGAGTCTAGTGTTAGATCCAGAATTTATACTATTATTTTTGTCATGAACTACTATAATGACCTGTAAACAAAGAGACAAGTTACAAAACCTTATTATTCTTACAGCAAAAAAAAACGACATAATATTAAACCTTTAAATGCTACCAACTACAAAAAAATAAGAGTACAATGGTTTGAGAACAGTCAGTCAATCCGTCAGCGTGTTTGCGACCACTGCGGGACATACGCCTCTCCAATCCTTCTCCAGTCGTACCGGCCCTCAGCGGTACGGACCCACTGCTTTCCCCGACGCACTTGATGCCGTCTTTCCACCTGGTGGGTGGTCTTCCCACACTCCGTTTGCCTGTCCACGGCTGCCAGTGTAGGACACGGTTACTCTAACAGTCGTCATCTCGTCGGCTGACGTGACCAGCCCACTCATAACTGGGAGTGGTCTGTGTGGCACTGGTCATATGTTCGGGTCTTTAAATTTTGCGAAAGGTCAGACCTCAGAGCGAATTTAAGCTTTCCGAAGGCAGCCCAACCCAGTTGAATCCGTCGCTCAACCTCCAAAGACAGTCTTTGTATACCAAGCCGCAGGATTTGACCGAGATAACAATTTGTCCTCCCGTCATACCCTCAGTCGCCATGACCTTGATTTTATCCCGGTTCATCTTCAGACCTACCTATCTTTCTACTACCTATCTTTATAAAGGTCTTCCAGCATTGTTTGAAGCTGAACTCGGGAATTTGACAGAAGAACAATGTGATCGGCGAAGCGAAGATGACTTAGGAAAATATTAATTAACGTTGATACCCATGTTGTCCCATTCAAGCGTCTTGAACACATATTCCGATGCGCTTGTGAAGAGCTTGGGTGAGATCACATCCCCCTGCCTAACGCCTTTAGCAAGAGGGATGGGTTGGGTATTTTAATGAAGCCTCACAGTCATCGTCGCGGACCGATACAGATTTCGGAGTACCTCGATGTAGCGGTGGTCGATTCTACACCTCAGGAGGGAGTTTTCGACAGCCCATTTTTCAACTGAGTCGAACGCCTTCTCGTAAAGGACTAGAAAAGAAGTGGAAGGCTACAAAGAGCGGCTTGTTGTTCTCCTCGCACTTCTGCACCACTTGTCTCACAGTAAATATGTGATCCATTATGCCGTATCCTTCCCTGAACCCAGCTTGCTCATGAGGCTGGTACTGATCCAGCCTCTGTGTCAGCCAACTCGTGATGACTCATGTATACGTGGCTTAGAAGTGAGATAGGTCGATAGTTCTTCAACTTCGCCTTATTTTTTTGAGAACTGCATTGCACAGTGTTTGCAGTTCCTGATGGTCTCCCGCCAGACTTTAGCAGTTCCATCGTTATCCCGTCCTCATCTGGAGCCTTGTGTTATTTTAGTCCTTTATATATTTATTTTAGTCCTATTACAGCCTTTATCTCATAGACACTAATCTCCGGCAGATCCTCGGTGTAGTATCTAGTGAGCGGGGCACGCCTATCAGAGTCGAGTGGTTTGCTTGGGCTCGGGGCATGCATTGCTGCGGAGTACAATTCGTCATAATTTTTTACCACCGCCTCAAGTATATCCGTCTTTATTGCAGTGACAACCCCATCCGCTCGCTCGAGTTTTGAAATTTAGTTAGCGCCGGTAGAGAAGGCACGGGAAAACACTTTACTGTCTCGATTTTCCTCTATAACGCGCTCAACCAACTTCATGTTCCGTTGGCGAATATCGCTACGGGATATGGTGCGTAACGAGGCAATCCGCCGACGTACCAAAGTAGTCGATATTGGACACCGGGTGGCTAAGCTAGCTAGAAGGAGGAGTAGCCGCTCTTTGTAGCCTTCGTGGAATACGAGAAGGCGTTCGACTCAGTTGAAAAATGGGCCGTCGAAAACTTCCTCCTGAGGTGCAGAATCGACCACCGCTACATCGAGGTACTCCGAAATCTGTATCGGTCCGCGACGATGACTGTGAGGCTCCATTAAAATACCCAACCCATCCCTCTTGGTAAAGGCGTTAGGCAGGGGGATGTGATCTCAAATCAAATAAAATCAAAAATATCAAATCGAAATATTTTATTCGCAGTGATTACATTACAATATTAAGAATTTGCATAACAGATTATAATATTGATACCAATCATGTGAATTCGTCGTTTTACACAATAATATTAAAGCAACCATGTACCTAACTTCTTTTTAAATCTTATGTTAGTTTCTTCTCGCAAGTCTCTTGGTAGCTTATTATACATATTAATACTATTGAAGTGGACCCCCTTCTCAAATTTTGATGTTGAGTGTGCAGCTGGCTGGATCACATTTTTATTTCTCGTCGAATATCCGTGTTTAAAATTATTATATGATTCCGGATAATTTCTCACATAAAAAATAGTTCTTTGTACGTACACATCATACATAGTATGCAATTTTAGGTTTTTAAACAAAGGCGTGCAAACAAGTGCGTCCCATTTAGAGTGTGTAATTATCCGAATTGTTTTCTTTTGTAGTCTAAATACTGAAACCGCTTCCCCTGAAGAACCCCAGAACTCAATGCCATAGGTCATGACAGAGTATAAATAACCGAAGTAGGCACTCTTCAGGGTATCCAAGTCACAGCATTTAGACAGGGTTCTGAGGCAATAACAAGCTTTTGTTAATTTATCACAAACATGTTGAATGTGTTTGTCCCATCGTAACTTTTGATCCAACGTGAAGCCTAAGAATATAGTAGATGTTGCAAACGTTATGACTTCACCGTTATATTCGATAAACATCTACTTAATTCACTTCATGTTTAATATTTTTCATCTTAAAATTTACACAGTGTGTTTTAGCACTATTTAACATTAACCCATTTGCTGCGAACCATTTACCCGACTCCTCAATTATTTTTGTTGTTTTTGTAAGGAGTGTTTCAATACTTTTATCAGTAACAATTACATTTGCGTCGTCAGCGTAAATTACTATGGTTTTCGCGAGAAGTACTAGCATAGTGTCTTTTGCAATGTCATTAATAAAAATAATAAACAGCAATGGTGCCATGATTGAGCCTTGAGGTACTCCGTAATCGGTTTCAAATAATCGTGTTATCGATAATTCCATTTGGTCTGTTCTTATATCTTATATTTACGTTACTTTCTCACCCACATTTTCTAACCCAAGCTCTTCACAAACGCATCGGAATATGTGTTCAAGACGCTTGAATGGGAAAACATGGGTATCAACGTTAGTGAATATTTTCCTCAGTCATCTTCGCTACGCCGATCACATTGTTCTTCTGTAAAATTCCCGAGTTCAGCTTTAAACCATGCTGGAAGACCTTTATAAAGCATCGATAAAGGTAGGTCTGAAGATGAACCGGGATAAAACCATGGTCATGGCGACTGACGGTATGACGGGAGGACAAATCGTTATCGACGTAGAAGTGATCGAACAGGTTGAAGAGTACGTATATCTCGGTCAAATCCTGCGGCTTCGTATACAAGGACTGTCTTTGGAGGTTGAGCGACGGATTCAACTGGGTTGGGCTGATTTCGGAAAGCTTAACTTCGCTCTAAGGTCTGACCTTCCGTAGAAATTTAAAGACCCGAACATATGACCAGTGCGTCCTCCCTGTTATGACATGACGTACGGGTGTGAAACGTGGACTCTGACGGTCGCCGTTGTCCAAAGGTTAAAAGTTGCCCAGCGAGCAATGGAGCGGGCCATGCTGGGAATATCGCTACGGGATATGGTACGTAAAGAGGCAATCCGCCGACGTACCAAAGTAGTCGATATTGGACACCGCGTGGCTAAGCTCAAATAGCAGTGGGCTGGTCACGTCAGCCGAAGAGACGACGACCGTTGGAGTTACCGTGTCCTACACTGGCGGCCGTGAACAGGCAAACGGAGTGTGGGAAGACCACTCGCCAGGTGGGAAGATGAGACAAGTGCGTCGGCGGAAAGCAGTGGTTCCGTACCGCTGAGGGCCGGGAGGACTGGAGAAGGATTGGAGAGGCGTATGTCCAGCAGTGGACGCAAACACGCTGACTCACTGACCGACATTGCAAAAATTGTACCCATGTTCTCGAAGCACAGGGTCCATTTCGGTGAAGATATGGTCCTTGTCACACAACCGCTGTGCTCTGAGTCTCAATGCTCTTGCGACCGATTCCAAATGCACCCACACAAATGCACCAAAATGAGCATGATGCGAAGTAGCTTGTAGACAACGATTTGTGTGTGTCGGCTTGCGGTACACTGTGTGGCTTAGGATTCCATCCAATCGTCGAGCAACAAGTACTTCCAAGAACGCCAAAGTGCCTACCTTCTCACAATTTACTGTATAATTTAAATTTGTGTGAACCTAATTAAGATGAGAGATGAAAGCGTCGAGTGATTGGCGACCATGTGACCAGATTGAAATCACGTCATCCACGTACCGTACCCAAAACATTGACTTAAGAGGTGAAGTTTGCAATGTGCGGTGTTCCAGCGGTTCCATGAAAAGGTTTGCCACCACTGGTGTCACTGGTGACACCAGTGGTACACCTTCTCGCTGGATGTAGTATTGTCCTTGCCACAGAAAGTATGTCGTAGTGAGACAATATGGCAGGAGCATTACGCACTCAGTGTCGATGTAGTTGCTGATGACTAAGTTTTTGATGATGTCGAGGGACTCTTGGACTGGTACGTGTGGAAACAGTGACTCGACGTCAAAGCTCACTAATAGATCCATGCATGCCAACTTCACTGTAGACAACAATTCCACAAAATGGGCCGAATCTTTAACGTAGGACGACGTCTTGCCAGACAGGGGTTGAAATATTGAGGCGACATGTTTAGCGAGGAGATAGGTAGGAGCATTTATCTGGCTGACTATTGGTCTAAGGGGGTTCCCGTCTTTGTGAATTTTAGGAAGACCGTAGAAGCGCTATCACCGCATTTCCGCTACCACCTCGACCCACACCTATGACTTACGCCAACGGCGAGCCTAGTTGTCAGTCGTCTGCTGCGTATGAACGTGGCGGACAACCTCCTTGACAACGGGCTGAACGATCAGCTCTATACGTCGGCGAATGTCTCCTCCCGCCGCGTGAAAAGCCATATTAATTTTCAAATATATTTAACGATCACGGTAACCCCAAAAGTATCACAAGTAAGGTTATTTCTTTAGTTATAGCTGAAGATAGATCATTTGCTGTATTTAATACATCACAATTCACATTACGTATTTGGGTCCCCAGTGCATTAAACTCGTTTTACTGTCATTTAAAAGTAGGTTATTGGCTTCACACCATAATTTAAGTGAGTTCATAGCTTGTATAAAGGACTCCCGTAGTTCTGATATACGATTTTTTGAAATTGATGATTTGTCATCCGCAAATAAAATCATATCATTATCTGTTGCGATGCAGCTTGAAATATCATTTATAACAACATATAAAACCACGTTCTTAGAACTGAACCCTGCGGTATACCCATAGTGATTGATTCTACATAAGACTTAGTACCGTTTACTTCACAATTTTGTTGTCTATTTAATATATATAATTTACAAATACCTCATTTATTTTCCCTAACACCATAAGTGTTCTAGTTTTCCTGGAAGTATTTTGTGATCTACACAGTCAAAAGCTTTTGATACATCACAGAAAATGCCGTAGGTGCTCATAGATTTAACTAGAGAAGTTAAAATAGACATTAACATCAAGGCAATGGCATCTCCTGTTGACCTACACTTACGAAATCCGAATTGATTATAAGTAATAACACTGTGAATGTAAGGACACAGGCCGATAATTTTCAACATCATTATGAGATCCCTTTTTAAGCAATGGTATTACCCTAGTAATTTTTAATAAGTCTGGAAATGTGCCATCTTAAATATAATTCTAAGAGGTTCTATAATACTGCCCCATATGGACTTTAACAGATTAGTAGATATGTTCCATAAACCTTGCGGTCCTTTGGACTTAAGGTCTCTGTTACTTTTTGAATCTCAGAACAGCTAACAGATTCAAAAGTGACAGACTTCTTATTGCGTGGTAAAAATATTTTGAGTTGCTCTAATGCGAGATTTACAATTTATTGGATGTATTTAGTTGTATCTTGCGCGACAGAAGAAAAATATTTGTTGAAATGAATTTTTTTGCAACCATTGCACCCAAACTATCAATATATCACAAATATTTCATTTTGTTTTTTTTTACCTATCCAAGGTGAGTTCAGATCAATAAAAACATCACCGGTTTATAGATATACATATCACAAAACTGTTATATTATATTAATTTAACAATTGATGAATATAAGAACTGGGCGCATCCGACGTTCAACATGGCCGCGTAGGAAACGTGCCAGGCTGAGGGCAGCCAACCTAATTTTTTTATGAAGTATGTTCATAGGACTATCGAATGGTGGTATTGTCATCTTGTTACTCGATGACGTATTTTTTTTTATTTTTCGACATTTTAAAACCGGCCAACCTCAGAACGTGCCAGGGTAGGACGAGCCAACCTACTTTTTTTTAGCTTTTCTTGATGACCTTTACCGATTGTGCTAGGTCTCATGTTGTTACTCGATGACGTTAAATTCTACCAAAAAAGTGATTTAATATTACCTACTGCACAAAACGTTCCAGGTTTGGGTCAGGCAACCTAGTATTTTTAGGAAGCCTATTCTAATCCGCACAACCACAAATGGGTCCCATGTTGTTACTCGATGACGTAGGGTTGACTACGGTCCGCTCTCGTACTATATGTACCAACTTGGCCCTAACCACCAATTGAGAAAGCAAAAGTTTTTTTTTAAATAGCGACATACATGGCGTACGCCAGGTCCTCAAAGAGGTGCCAACGATGCCCATGGGCTTTTGAACCTTCACCGCGCCCTGTTCTATGTGCCGCTGATCAAGCGAAAAGCATGCCTACCCCTATACTAAAATATCTTCCTGCGAAGGTACACTCGATCGAGTTATGACTATTACTATCGATGCTTACAGAATAAGCCACCTGAAAAGTGATCCGCCACATTCCACTGCATCAGCAGCACTAGCGGAAGTGCCGAGTTCGACACCCGATGCAGCTGTGAAATGCAATCGGAATGCAACAGGCTTGCGGTGGCGTTAACTGTGGCTGGTAGACCGCATAATACAATTATTCCATTTATGACACATCCGACGACGCACGACCAGCGATATTGAAATGAAATGAAATGAAAATATTCTTTATTGCTTACAACTATTACATAGTATGCAAAGGCGAGCTTATTGCCAAAGGCTAAGATATTGTGTTGCGTTTCCTCACAAAATACAAAAGAAAAAAAAAAACATTTTTTTTTTATGTGACTGGACATGGATGGCTAATACCACAAGTTCTGTCATGGTATTAGCCCAACACACCACATGGGAACTAGGTGCCATGCCAGGACCTTCCTTATATTGCACGGCTACATTGAACTGGATGGAAAACACGGACAATTTTCATTGCCGCTTCGACCATCGTTCATCCAATGCGATGGTACCAACCCGGGCGGGATAAACCTTACCACCTAGCAATTAAGGAAGGGGACCTACAGCTTAACGTGGAATCCGAACCACGGCCAGCCTCTCTCAACGGTCGAATGGTCACCCATCCAAGACCAGACCGGAACCAGCGTTGCTAACTTTTACTCCAGGGTGTTCAATGTTTTTTTTCTGTTATTTTTTTCACTCGTTTTAGTATTTCCCACCCTTAGGAGTGGTATTATTTAAAAAAATACAAAATACACTACTAATGAGAAAAATAACCATCCAAATCGGTTGATAGTTTGCGGAGATATCGAGTAACATACACACAACAAAAATAAAATTAAAAAAATACAGACGAATCCTGAACTTTTTTTTTTGAAGTCTGTTAAAAATACTGAAGACACTACGAAATAAAAATAAAAAACAGTAACGTAAGTGGACTATGTGGGTTTCGAGTGGTCCTACTGCCTTTTTATGTTAAGCACAGCATATGGCTTACGCCATGTCCTCACGGAAGAGGTGCTCGACAACGCCCATTGGCTTTCAACGAGTGGACCGCGGAAGACCGGCCGCCTTCACACTATGTTTGCATGAACTCGGGTTTTATTTTGCGGGAGATATCTGGGCAGGGACTGCAATCTATAGTTTATAACCTATGCATAACGAATCTAGGGGATCGGTTGGTTCTTATTTAAGGACTGTCGACGGTGAATAGGTGCACTGTATGCCTGTTCCGCGCTGAGAGATGGTAATAATTAATTTGCTTCCGTGCATATCTACCGTCCAGGCGACTAAGCCGTTTATCTTCTTGGTTCCTATTAAACGCAAAACAGTAGGTTACCTTCCCTTCTTACTAGGTGGCATGGTGAAACTTGTCCGGGTTGTTGCCATTGCATTGGATGAGATATGATCGAAGTGGCAACACAAATTGTCCGTGTTTTCCATCCAGTTTATTTATTCATTTGGGAAAATTAACAGCTTTTATAAACATAGCTTTTATACAATGACAAAAATGCAGAACATAAGCCAATAAAATATTTCCACTTCTTGTACAAAAAAAAAAACAAAAAATAAGTTCGATGTAGAGTTTGTGCTCATAAAGAGAAGGTCCTGACAACGTAGTTTTTCGGAAATGCGTCCATTCACGTCTGCTTCCTTTTCCGTTTTCCGAACTTTTCTTCAGTTTTTTGTATGCCCCTCCTTCACTTATTATATATTTTTTTAATTTACCTATTTGTTGTTATAGCGGCAAAATAAATACACACTCTGTGAAAATTTCAGCTACCTACCTATTGCGGTTCATGAGATACAGCCCTGTGACAGACGGACGGACGGACGGATGGACGGACGGACAGCGGAGGCTTTGTAATAGGGTTCCGTTGGCACCCGTTTGGTACGGAACCCTAAAAATCACTGCTTGTCTGAAAGTTATGCAAAAATTATGCATAACTTTTAGACAAGCAGCAAGACTACTGAAATGGTTCCACGGATTCGACAGCCATCGCGATAAGAGGAGGCCGACTGTACCGAAGCACAGCAAGGAGCTGTCCATAGAAGCGAGCCACTAAAGCCCTATAGATAAGCGTGGAGCCCACTGTACGGGCGGCGACAGGCGAGATTCGTATCTGGCACCTCCCGTCGGAAATATCACACTGTCGACGCGACGTTCGCAATCTATTGGTCTGCGCCAGCGAGTCGGGAAGGCGGCAGTGGCGATTGGAACTCGTCTTATATCGGCCACGGAGGTGAAGAAATAACAGGAGAATGGATGAAACTAAAAAAGTGTCGACACCTCAATTGAGCCGCCTAGCCGGAGAAATTTGGCCTTTGTTTAGGCATATATTCTTTAGTTCCGGCTCTCGCTGAATACATCATAACGAATGAAGAATGACGTAACGACCATCTGGTTTACTGAAAAATAATTCTTATTTTTATCATTTTACCTACCAATTTGGCAGACTTCAAATTGGATTTTTCTCCGTTTTCATCACTGCGCTACAAATGTGTACGGCGATATAATGTTGTAAGTCGCGTGGCGTCATTTTTTGTGCGCTCGTTGTATGGAAGTTATTTCTCCATACATTCTTCACCTCCGTGATATCGGCGGCGTAAAAGCTTTGTAGTTAATATAAATCGTTTATTGAGAAATTAAGGGGACATTAAACTCTAAAACGACCAGATCGTTTTGTAAGGCTCTTTACACCAGATTCTTATTGATCATTAGTTCATTTTGTCGGAATACATTTTTCAGAAATCAGTTAAATTTATAATAAGTTTAGCTTTTCGTTATGTTACTATGTGATCAAGTCACTGTAGTAGTTCATGACAGAAATAATAGTAATAGTAATAAAACTAAACGTGGACATGTAAAACAATTTTTATTTTTTTCTTCTTGTTGCCACTGGAGCGGAGCATCGCTTCAGGGTCCTTGCTAGTGGTGACACTTGGTTCGGGTCACCTCTTCCCCTAAAATATGGTTGAGAGAGGCGATGGCTGGACCCGGCGTGATGCTCGTGAACGGGTGCTGCTTGTGGGGACTGGCCTGCTCCAATTGGCAACATGTTAGATGACGGACATGACTTTGCAGAATAAACCGATATTTGTCATGAACTGTTGCATACGGCGTGAATGGTAGATTTTTGTGAATTAATATTAATTTAATGTATTGACATAAACGGGTACCAATAACCCGTATTTTTGTAAGCAGTGGCAAACAAATTTGTAAACTTAGACTAAGTGGACGTTGAAAAAAATCAGCGAAGTTTCTTGCCAGTTCTTCTTCGCCGTGAACTCTGAACTGGCTAATGATAAAATATGACAAATCCGAGTGCAGTGTGCTGCCTGTGGATGATGAATAAACAATAAACAATAAACAACAATATTAGTTGTCTTAGTAAGCACTTTTCTGCAAACTTAATTATCGAAAATACTTGACATTGAACCATTTTATATTTAAAAAAAGTAAAACGTGGCTACGCTACCGCTACACGCATAATACGTATGAGTTCGGTCGCTACTTCTGTCTTCCTTGCTCGTTTCGCCTGTGCCGACTTGCGGACGATTTGCACCGTCCCCCCGGGATTCTGGCACGGTAACGTCATTGTCATGAGGAATACTACACAAAGATGAAGCAACATACGGTTCACAATATAAGGTGAGTTTAAAATAATCTACAAGCCTTATAGGGTTGATTCAGTATCTGATATAGAACAACTTTTGCTAAGAATGTAGGTATGTAATTTTTTTTGTTCCATTTTAATTTTTGTGAAATTTAAACAGTATGTTCTTCACAGTATTTTAAACAACTTTTGCGAAGAATCTATGCACCTATCTGTAATGGTTTCCAAGAAAATAATTTATTAAAGTGCACTAATTCTTCAACTACCTAATTAAAAATATAGGTCAACCACGGGGCATTGACCCGTCCGTGACCCACTGACACAAGACAATTCTCCGCCGCCGCCGCCGCGTGCGCAGACAGAAGCCCCGCCACCCCATCTACCCCGCCGCCGCCGCCGCCCCTCTCACTGAAGGACGTTTGTTTTCGTTTTGAAAGCAATTAGTATGTCAAGGTCCATGACGCGCACCGGACCTGAGTATCACACGTGAGTGAATTTAAGTGAAGCGAGTGCTGATCGGGCGAAAAAGGACATGCATGCTTGTGTACATACCTACATTACAGCCGCGATGAATTTGCCATAGCCCGGCGCGGCGAACGTCAGCGTGGGAAGGAGGCAAAACTATTCGGGTAGGTAAAATAGACTCTGCCGCCGCGCGCCGCCTCCGCGCCGCCGGCCGGCGCGGCGCGGAACCTATTTTTCAAATAGGCAGTTTGAAGAGTTAGTGCACTTTAATAATTTATTTTCTTGGAAACCATTACCGATAGGTACATAGTTTCTTCGCAAAAGTTGTTGACAATACTGGGAAGAATGTAATGCATAAATTTCTCAAAAATTAAAATGGAACAAAAAAAATTACATACCTACATTCTTAGCAAAAGTTGTTCTATATCAGATACTGAATCAACCCTATAAGGCTTGTAGATTATTTTAAACTCACCTTATATAACCATGTATACACATTGAGGTGAATTTCTTCACCTTCATGTGTCATAACTAAATGATTGTTTTTTTCGTAGCAAGCGAGCAGATATATTTTTTCAACGGATATACCACATGGTATATCCGCTGAATAGTGCTTCAAGGTGGAATCGACGGGAGAGTAAGATCGAAAGATGGCACATCTCCTGTGGTAAGATGTAATACAAAACCAGCCAAGTGCGAGTCGTTCAAACACACGAAGTGTGTACGGAACACTCCCCCCTTTAATTTATTTTTATTTGACCTATTTGTTGTTATAGCGACAAAATACACACTCTGTGAAAATTTCAGCTGCCTACCTATTACGGTTAATGAGATGCAGCCCTGTAACAGACGGACGGACGGACAGACAGCGGAGGATTTGTAATAGGGTTCCGTTGGCACCCTTTCGATACGAAACCCTAAAAATAGTCAATCGTTAGACTGAATTGCAACCAATAGTAATCTGAGTGCACTTTTTAGGGTTCCGTACCCAAAGGGTGAAAACGGAACCCTATTACTAAGCCTCCGCTGTCCGTCCGTCCGTCCGTCCGTCCGTCCGTCTGTCACAGGGCTGTATCTCAGTAACCGTAACAGGTAGACAGCTGAAATTTTCACAGAGTGTGTATTTATTCTGCCGCTATAACAACAAATAGGTATGATTAAAAAATAATTAAAATTAAAGGGGGCTCCCATACAAAAAACGTGATTTTTTTGTTTTATTTTTTACGATGGTACGGAACCCTTCGTGTGCGAGTCCGACTCGCACTTGGCCGGTTTTTTAATTCTACAATGCTCATTTTTTATTCAGAATGTTATAGGTCAACTTTTTTCGTAATTCTGAATCCATGTGAGACTGTAGATCCCGTTCCCGATACATACTAGGTGTTCGGTATCTCGCCCGTCGGAAATATCGCGCTAAATGAGAGATGGTCGATGCAGCAATGATGAATCGTTCGTGTTTTCGCAGCCGTGCTCAAAGGAACAATCCTGGCATGCCTTCGGGAATGTTAAGGTTAAAATAGATTTGATACTAACCATCCATGCCTACTTTTATAAAAAAATATTTAAAGTGCTTTTGTAAGATCTCAAATAAGTCATAGCCTTTTATAAGAATTGACCTACACTACCTCCGCCAGATATCCATACAATCTTCAAGAGTAATTTAATTCTAATAAGATATTTTTTAGGGTCTTGTCGCAAAAAGCGAGACCCTTATGGTCTGGTTCTGGTGTCTGAGGTCACACGCATTCTGTGTCGCAGTTTTATTTAGGTGTACTTTCGTCCTAATTGAACCCAATATATGGATGCATACAAGTTTCCACAGCATACCTCTGTCGCTTCAGTAGGTAGGTACCTCGGTGCACATATATGATTCTGGGTGCTACATACAAAAACTTTACGAAACGTTTGTGTCCTGGTCGGACGAGGTCAATTGGCAAGTGTTTGAAGAATGCTTCTATTGTTATCTGCTAGGTGATTCTTGTCCAGATATGTCACCATTGTTGCCCACTGTGCCAGCTACGTTCGCAGTTATAACGGAGGCATTGTTAGTTCGTAATGACAATAAACTGGCCGTTTAATAGACAGATATCATTGGCATAGTAATTTATGGCTGGTCTGCACGGAAGCCTACCCAAGCGGTTTATACCTCAGATTTAAAAAAAGGAAGAAGACGTGCCATCTAGCGCGCCTGCTACGAGGCCCGCTGTCGCAAATTTTCCAAAACCACCAACCCAACTAAAGGTGGGCCTTCCCTCTCAACTCCCCATATAAACGTGGAAAGAAGATCATGCGCATATTTCTTGTCAGAGATCCAAAATTATACTCAAAACAGCTTTATTTGATTGAAATAGATGTCTCATGACCATTGGGATTGTAAAATAGTGTATGGTTTCCAAGTCATGCGAAAGGGCCGAAAGTTCGATTTTTAGGGTTCCGTACCCAAAGGGTGAAAACGGAACCCTATTACTAAGCCTCCGCTGTCCGTCCGTCCGTCCGTTCTTTCTGTCACAGGGCTCTATCTCAGTAACCGTAACAGATACATTGCTGAAAGTGTGTATTTATTTTGTCGCTATAACAACAAATAGGTAAAATTGAAAAATAATTAAAATTAAAGAGGGCTCTCAGATAAGTGCGCGCCCTTTCCAGCATAGATGATTTTCCTATTTAGGTCACTCTCGCTCTCGTGGAACAGAACGGGACGGATACTAAGTGATACCAGTTTATAAAAAGATCTCTGAGATGAGGGTAAATAAGAAAGTTGCAATTTCAAAATACCTGGTTTGCGAAATGTTTTGTGTGTTAATTTACATCAATATTCAAATTTTATATTTGGTTATAAATAGCAATTCGAGTATGTTATGAATGATTTAGATGGCAAAACGTTTGCTGATTAAAAATTGTAATTGAGGGCGGGAAAATTAAAATTTAATGAAGGCAACACCATAGACTATAGGGGCGGGGAAGGAGTTGAAACGATTGCTTGTACGAAGTTTGACTCTGATGTCGCTTCTTGTAGTTGTTTTAGTTCAATGGCTACAAGTCGTTTTGTAATTAACATTTTCGTAAATCTTAACAAATCAAACAATATGCGCGTTGTCTGCTTTTCATCCCCATCACGGAGCCTGTCTTTTTTTTAAACAGAGAAGGTCCCAGAGCACAATAGCACGGATTCGTACCGTGCCCGCGAATGAGTTAGTCCCGCCGGGAAGGGCCACCTTAAACGTACATGCAATCATAGTTGAGGGCGTATTGGTGGAAACTGGACGAACGCATGTCGGGAGCACGCCCCAAGTGGCAGTGGGCTGGTCACGTCAGCCGAAGAGACGACGACCGTTGGAGCAACTGTGTCCTAACCGTGCCCTACACTGGCGGCCGTGGACGGGAAAACGGAGTGCGATAAGACCACCCGCCAGGTGGGACGACGACATCAAGTGCGTCAGCGGAAAGATGTGGCTCTGTACCGCTGAGGGCCGGGAGGACTGGGGAATAGTTGGAGAGGCGTATATCCAGCAGTGGACACAAACACGCTAACTGACTGACTGAGGTCACAATAAGCACGGCTGCAGAGAGTGCGTTGCGTAAACTTTCCCGTTTATTAGTAACGCCGCGAACGCGCAATATACTCGCCGGAGCCGCGTCGTCCATCACACGAGAGATCCACAGTTATTAGTTCCGCTAAACGCCGTTTAGCGTGCGGCCTCGCTGCGCCGACCGACGTATTTTGATACGTGCCGTCACTTTTATTGGGTAGTAAGTTCAGATATGGTTCAGTCCTTTATCAAGCATATGTCGCAGGAAAGTTGTAATATCCGTTAACTTACAAGTTTCCTAGGCTGCTTTTTTAGTTCAAACATATACGTTTTCAACCAATTTAGACAACGTATTTTGACTATACATATTTTCCTTCAACCAGAATTTAATACTTGGAGTGTCTCCTAACTGTATTAGTGGCGTGACGTCCAAACAAGCCGATTCCAACAGGCTTGACATTGACGTAACTCACCAATACCGTTTTTCAAAAACACTATAATTACAACACGCAACTCAAGTCATTGAATACCTACCTATCAATTTTTTTTTAATTTATTTGTTTGGAGAATATATAGAGGCAAGTACATACAACAAAAATTTCATAACTACAAGTATAACACTTTATCTGCCTCCTTAACAATTCTCACCAAAACACTAATAATATATAAACTCTTATCTTCTATACTTAAATTCTAACTCTTAAATTCTAATCTTATTTTCTCCGACCATAACTCACTCCACTCTGTCCGCCGGCTTATTTTATTCTGGCACTAAGCGAAACCAATCCAACATTCTAAGTATAGCAGACATTGTAAGTATTAAATGCACTTCATTTATATGAACATAGTTTCCTTATTTGTGCGAATATAAGCCCCTACCAGAATTAAGAGCGCTGTACACTCCAAATTTATCTCAGCATCATAATATGAGTTTTTGAATGGGGCCAGCAAGACTTTGTATAGTGGCAATACATTTTTTCGTTGACGGATGACGAGTTCAATAATAGAAAGGCGTGTGCTACCTCGTTTGTTCAAAATCATAATTGTTGCTACGTTGTGCGAATCGGCGTAGCTAGCTTCACCCTTGAGTCGGCCAATACAAATTGCCCATGCACAGATCTGGTGCGCAAGCCCAATTAAGAAGCGCGTTTATCATCAAGCAATGACCACATGCACCCGATACTTCTCACGAGACTGACTGTACACGGCATAGGAACTCTTACAAGGGTGTCCCTAACTTGCAGCAAGGTTCTCCGGGCAGAAAAAACCGGCCAAGTGCGAGTCGGACTCGCGCGCGTAGGGTTCCGTACCATCGTACAAGATTTAAAACAAAAAACCACGTTCTTTGTATGGGGCCCCCTTTAATTTTTATTATTTTTTTATTTTACCTATGTGTTGTTAAAGGGTTAAAATAAATACACACTCTGTGGAAATTTCAACTGCCTATATATTACGGTTCATTAGATACAGCCCTGTGACAGACGGGCGGACGGACGCATGGACGGACGGACGGACGGACGGCCGGACGGACAGCGGAGACTTAGTAATAGGGTTTCGTTTTCACCCTTTGGGTACGGAACCCTAAATATGGTATTTGATATTACTCTTTATGACACCGTTGTGACATAACATTTGGTGCTGGTCATGATATTTCATTAGGTTTATTTTTCCAATTCTGGCAGTTAACCTGATCCGTAGACTCGATTAAGTCGGCGGAGAAAATTCTGCGAAGAAATTTTAATAATCTATCTCCATAACGTGCGACATTGATTTGCAGAATTATTAGTAAATAAATTTCTCTTTTTGGGTAACTAATATTTATGTAATACACAAATTTCACCAAAACCGGTTACACATTTAAGGAGTCACAACACTGTGACATTTTTTTATGTGACTGGACATGGACCTACTGTCATGATATTAGCTCGACACACCTCATGGGAACTAGGTGCAATGCCTGGAATTTAATTTTACCGCTAAATTTAACTGAATGGAAAACACGGACAATTTTAATTGCCGCTGCGACCATAGTTCATTCAATGCGATGATACCAAACTGTTAGGTAAGGAAGGGACCCACAACTCAACTTGGAATCCGAGCCACGTACGGCGTAAACCCTTAGTTGGCTCCTACCACATAAACGGAAAGAAATGCACAAATGTATTTTTACGTGCAGGGAACCCACACAGACAGACGGCCGGGCATGACGAAATCGTTAGGGTTGTTCGGTAATAGTAATCTTAAAAAAATAATTGTTTCTATAATGAATGGTTACAATATACATAAACATAGGTAAAGAAAAGTAGTACGTACTGTTTCTTACAATTATAATAATCATACTAATTGTATCCTGGTAGCCTGTCCATACGGCTGGAGTGCACAATCTCTGGTTATTCATAATTTTTAAATTAATACATACTTATACGACTATAATGCCCAAATAAAAAGAAGATTGATTTATAATAACCATAACTAATTCTAATAACTAAGAGACTATTCATTCTCACTAACATCACTCTAGCCTAACATCGATATTACTCAGTTTTAGACAAGGTAGAACATTTGCACCATTTTTTTTTGTGTTTGCACAGCTTAAAGAGATATTTTTAATACAAATATTTAGAGACTTACATCATAGATATAAGAAAAGTTATCAAAAAAAATCAGTCATAGCTATCCGTTGGTTTACATAATGTGCAACATTTCAGACATTTCGTTCATAATTTCTCTGGGGAACCAGGTTCGAGCCATTGTATGGAACTTGATCACTTCAGTATCCTCTTAAATGATTATTGTTGTCAATATATTATAAAATTAGTATAGTTTAGACGTATTTCGGTACATTTATTATACCAATTGATTCATATGAGACCACTATATTCACCATATCTCACTTGCATACTTACATCTATTGACAGAATAAGTACTTATTTAATTTATATTCAGCTCTGAAAACATGCTCTACGGATACGAGTAATTACCTCGCCTAATTACTTTACCAACCTGATCTAATGATCTGATCTTTCTAATGACAATACTCTTATATTTACCGACTTTTGCTAAACTTCAGTTTCTACCGAATGCATTCATGTAAATTGTTCGTATTATCTCATCTATTTTGCTGCAAGAAAACTTCTTCTTCAAAAGGTTAGTATCATTTGGTTTGAATAATGACGAGGTCCGATAGTTATTAGAATAAATTGAGACGACTACGGACTTTCCCGAGGGAAATATACCTCAGTCGAGTGAACATTTTATTGGAATGAAAAATGTAATCCACTGACATAGTATATAGTAAAATTAATTTAATTTTGGTCGCATATTTTTAAACTAACGGCATTTTTGGATGACGGATGTCCACTCCCTATTCTCCAGATAGGTACCGGGCTATTAGCCTAGTGGCGCGGGGACTTGCCTAGCATATCAGAAGTCTGGGTTCAAATCCTCGCCACGTTCACGCACCACTTTCTTTCTCATTCTGAGTTGGATAAGTGCATTTCGTCACGAATACGAGCTGCTCCATGGTTCGGAATCCATGTAAAACTGTAAGTCTCCTTTCCCTAATAGCTGGTAGGGCTTAAGCCCGCCCGGGTCGGTACCATCGCATTGGATGAAAAGATGGTCGAAGCGACAGTGTAAAATTGTCCGTGTTTTCCATCCAGTTCAGTGTAGCCGTGCTCATAAAGAGAAGGCCCTGACGTGGCACCTAATTCCTTCGGGAATGTGATGTTTGGGCTAATATCGTAAGGGTAGCTGTGTGGTATAAGCCATCCATGTCAGGTTGCATAAAAACAAAATAAAAAAGACAAGAGTGGTTTTCCGGTCCTGACCCTCCGACAGGTATCTTCCAAAATAACGAGGGCAATTTTTCTCTTTTTTTTTTGTTGAAATAGAGAATAATTTATATCTTGTACGAAACACCCTGGTGGGAAACTCGACAAACACTCCCAAATAACTTTATTTCCATTTATATTCCATAATAAATTTATTTCCAAATGCACTATCTGCGAATACACTTCTCGATTCTAGTCGACTGGGAAGTCGTGTCAAAGTATTACCATTCCTCTTCGATCCCCAGGGAACTTGCCGTCGACTTTCGCAGTGCGTTCTGACGCCCGCTCGAAAACTAATTCTCTGAGGACATTAAAGTGCTTTCATGTTTTTCATGTCATGTTTCAAGCGTAAATTATGTATTTAGATTTTCTTCTATAATTTATTGCAATCAAACAATAAGTACAATCCTGTTAAATCGTCTTCAAATCAATTATTTTCATTCCCCTTAGTAGGAATAAATAGTTTCTTTTTTCTTGCCCGCTTTTTTATAACTCTATATAAATGCTTCCTACAAACATAGATAAACCTAAAAAAACCTATTACCCGGAATGAAAAAATCTCTTGGGCTTAACCATCCATTAAGTTTGAATTTTTTTAATCATATTTTTTACTATCAATACGAAATTATTGCTACCAAGTACTACAGTTCAAAATGTACGTCAATAAATCACCCTTAAAACCATATTCCTTGCTACAGTCAGCCTGGTTAGCCCTATGGTGCGACGCCTGTGCCTACGGTTTAAGGAACCCTGGGCGCGGTCGGGTTCGTAATGGGTTACCGCTTTCGACTGTTGCGGCTGGCCATGTTTGGATTCCATCACAAACACATAGTGTAACGTAATTTTCATTCATTAGTTTTCTTGTTTTTTGCGCCTACCCATTTCTGATTCTTAATACTGTAAGGTAGGCTGGTAGAAAATTACTTTAGGCATTGAGCTCTACCTTTTGCACATTTGTATCGTGCAATAAATGTTATTATTATTATTAGAATGAACGATAATCGAAGTGGCAGTGAAAATTGTCAGTGTTTTCCATCCAGTTCAATGTAGGTGTAATATAAGGAAGGTCCCGACACGGCACCGAATGCCCTGTGGGAGGCTTCTTGGGCTAATATAATTCCAGTGGGTGCGGTATCAGCCATCCATGTACTGGAAACGCCTTGAAACTCCTCGAAAAGGAATGCCTCCAAAACATAATCCCTTTTAAGCAAACTTGATTTTACCCATATTTCTCCCGGAGCTCTAGGCCTATAATCCAGGCTATCGATAATTTAAATAATCCTCCAGCTAGTTCGTAGTGTTCAGGGGTCATAAATAAGGTCTTCACGACCGCTGGGCGCATACGGCATGTATGCTCGCTACTACTCGACCACGCGACGTCTCCAGCCGTATTTTATTCGATATGAGGAATCACGCAGGTCCGTTGTGCTTCGAGCTTCGACACGTTCGAATTTGGTCTTTTAAGGCGCTAGGACTAGCCAACTACTCGCGCCATACAAATACACCTTTTAACAAATGTAATAATATGTAGTGAAACGGTTCAGCAAATCCAAATAGAACTCCAGACTGATAATGGATTGTAAATATTTTTTGATTCCATCATTTATTTAAATAATAATCAATAATAAAAAAGTTATTTTTTCTCATTAGAAATCTGAAAGTAATTCGATTTCTAGATATAAGCAAAAACAGCATATACGCATAAACAAAAAAATGTATTTGCTTTTAGATTTCTACATTTAGTCAAAAAAGTTCGGAAATGGACACCGTTTCCGCAATGTATTTTGTATAGAAAAAGGAAACATACATTAACGAAAATAGGTTGATTCCTAGACAAGGAATCATATATTATAAGAATGACACTTCTAATCGTCAGACTTAGTTAGGTAACTTGGGGTTCCTCGTCTAACTTTGCGATTTGGCTAGTACCAGGGCCTTAAGGTGGCCCATCCCGCTCATCTTCCCATACAAAAGGGGAAAGAAGATCACGCCCCTATTTCTTGTAAGAGATCCAAAAATTTTCTCAAAATAGCTTTATTTGATCGACCTAGATGTCTGATGACCATTGTAAAATTGTGTTTGGTTTCTAAATTATAAAGTCCGAAAGTTTGAATTTTTTCGCGCGTTTTATACAATAACTTTGGAGGAGGATTACGCAATGATAAAGTAAGATCATCTTAAAAAGATTAGTCATCAGAAAAAAGCTTATCTAATCAAGATTTATAATATATTTGGTTTTTGTTAGATTTTTAACTACAGCGGTCGTGGTTTACTTTTAGCTATAAGTCGTTTTGAAATTAAAATGCCAGGAACTTCCCTCTAGCACGGTTAAATTGAACCAGATTTAAGACACGATCAAATTTTGATTTGAGTTTTTCTTATTTTGATTTGGTCTTCAAGCCAATGTGTGAGTTTCACATGGGTTACGAACCATGGAGTGAGGCGACTGAAAAAGTTGTTATGGTGACAAAAAGTATACATGATAATGTAAATGGATGCAAATGATGAAGCATGAAAGCATCAGTACAGACTTGCTTAGCAATACAAAAACTGAACAAATCTTTGGTTGCATTTTTTAGTTATAGTCGATTTAGGTTACAGACATAACTTATGGGATTTTTAAGTATTTAATAAAAAAATCGACTTGTTATTGTTGCATAATTAATAGGTATCAATGTTTCCAGACAATCAGTATATTCATCAGCAGGTACATACCAGCATCTATTTTATATAGCCATTCTAGATAACGCAACCACTTGGCGCAGGCAGACCGACATATTTAGCATCAGAGGGTTGGTCTCTAACATGTGAACCCAGATTCAGCCATTTACCTTATCGTGACCAAAAATGTCGTGACCTCCCGGAATAATAGCGCCGTCTCCTCTCCATTTACCCGTCCGCTGATGCTAAGCAAATAACTGGCGTTTGCCAAACATATTTGCCGTCTTCAAATCTGGGCCTAAACGATTGCCAAACACGGGAACATTATCTGAGAGGAGTAAACAGACGATCCTTCCGTTGAATAGACAATGTGTTTACTGAAATCCTTGAGACGTGCTCTGTAGGCAATTGTGGCGCTGGTAAATGCGATACCGATTATTACTATAACCCACCCGGACGGCAGGAACGACGTATTTTTAACCGACTTCAAAAAAGGAGAGACTTTTGCCTGGGTGAACTGATTTTGATGATTATTTTTTTAAATGATAGCTAGTGCTTCCCAAGTGATCCCATTTTAACTTGGTTAAGTTCTGACAATGATACCCACGAGAAAATCATAAAAGTCTTAAATTTGTATTAAGATGTGCGCGACAAATGGACGAATAACTCAATATGACGCCAACCGATTTCGGTGATTCTTTTTTTATTGGAAAGGACGTGTACAAATTAGTAAGTGTACTTCAGATTCAATAAAAATCAACAAATAAAAAAAATTTAACAAAAAAAAAATAACCGACTTCAAAGAAAAAGCACTAAAAAGTAAAAAATAATTTCCATTTTTGTAGTTACGATTTCTGTTATTTTTTGAGTCGGTGACAGCCAAGGTTAGGTTAGGTTAGGTTAGGTTAGGTTAGGGTAGGTTAGGTTCTCTTGATTTGCGCAGCGCGTGCCCGGCTGACGCCGCTTAAAAAAATAACAGAAATCGTAACTACAAAAATGGAAATTATTTTTTACTTTTTAGTGCTTTTTCTTTGAAGTCGGTTATTTGTTTTTTTTGTTAAATTTTTTATATTGCGAATTGGGAACCGCATCATCAAGTCTAAAAAGCACAGGTTCTAAAATACCGTACGCATCAAACAAACATATCTCTCTCTCATCAGATAAACACAGCGTCTAGATTATATGCAACGTCACTGCAAGTGAGTCCATATTCATCCTATCATATATTTTTTATCCACCACGTTTTAAAATTCTTAAAATAAATGATTTTTTATTCGCAATTGCACTCGATTTTTTTCCTTTTTGATATTTTTTTTATTGCATTGTCATCGAGTCCTCAGCTATGTGTAAGATTTCCACTCCAGTTCATCGGATCTCTCAAAAGCTCTAGCTCATATTCTGCATGTTTTTTTTAATAATTGTGATTTTTTTCTTTTCGCTAACTTTAAATTCTTCTATCACTTATACGGAGCTTGAAAAACGACGATCGGAATCTATGAAACATTAAATAGCGGATTATTCCAGTCTCACAAGATAATGCGGGCCGAGTTTGATTGAACACGTAATTTTTTTTTGGAAATTATCGAATGATTTCAACTCCTGCCGGTTCACTAAATGTGACGTGTTCAAACACTGATTAACTCATCATTGAACTGAGCAATACCAAGACCTTGGAAAATTGCCAAGTTTGTGGTCTGTAAATACATACCTATACAATATCAATTCACGCAATATTTTTCGGGGTTGATGAAATAAATTAACTGAACACGGATTGTTGATACTGTCATAATTTTAGACCAACATGACACATGGGAACTTGGTAGCATGCAAGGACCTTCCTTTAATGGCCAATGTAGCCACATTGAACTGGATGGAAAACTACGACAATGTTCAATGGGATAGTAGCAACCGAGTGTGGGATTGGCCTTACCATCTAATAAGCAAGGAAAGGAGGCTAGAGTTGCATGTGAATTCGGAAGCACGAACGACGAATCCTATTAAGGCCCTGGTACTAGCCAAATCGCAAAGTTAGACGAGGCACCCCAAGTTAACTAACTAAGTCTGACGATTATAAGTGTCATTCTTACAATATATGATTCCTTGTCTAGGAATCACCGTATTTTTGTTAATACATTAATTAAATGTATTAACGTTTCCTTTTTCTATACAAAATACATTGCGGAATCGGTGTCCATTTCCGAACTTTTTTGACTAAATGTAGAAATCTAAAAGCAAATGGATTTTTTTTGTTTATGCATATATGCTGTTTTTGCTTATATCTAGAAATCGAATTACTTTCAGATTTCTAATGAGAAAATCTACTTTTTTATTTTTATTATTATTTAAATAAATGATGAAATCAAAAAATATTAACAATCCATTATCAGTCTGGAGTTCTATTTGGATTTGCTGAAGCGTTTCACTACATATTATTACATTTGTTAAAAAGTGCATTTGTATGGCGCGAGTAGTTGGCTAGTCCTAGCGCCTTAATCGCCTCTTAATACAGGCATTGGGAGAAATACAGTGAGACACCTTGTATTATTTAATTTAAGCGCCGAAATCCGAACTCCTCAAAATAATATGCTAATAAAGTGTAGGGATCTAAATTGATACCCAAATACAGGGCGGACAAGAAATTTGCTGTAGTTTAAAAAAATATGATGTTTAAATCCTTTAGAGAGAACTCTATATTTGTTAAAATACTAATTGAATCGTACAAGAAGATAAAGGAGAAGAGAATTTATCTCTTTCTTTCAATAAAATAACATGATTAAGTAAAACGAGGTTGACATTAATCAACCGCTGGGTATTCTGAGATCGGTGTTCGGGAGCCAGAAATGGCTTCCGTGAAGATTTTTTATTCAGTGTACAGTCAACCAAAGGTTAAAGGATACACTTCCGGTTAAACGTAAACATTAATGGTGTTTAAATACAACCTCTGATTCAATTTTGTTAGGGGTTTGTTTACTCAGCAGCTAGTAGACGTCCTCAACTATGTTTGAATCTATACTCAACACTATAATTGTTTCCAAAAGTCAAAGTATTTCGACTGTTCATCTTTTCATTCAACCGGATGTGTATCCTAAACTCTTTGTTTGACTGTACCCTCGCGAAAGCTTGACCCACGAAGCCAACAACGATGTAACACTGTCATACCAAGTTAAACCAGGTGCAACTTGCCCACCATGGCCCGTCATGAGGACCAAAACTCTTTACACAGATTTTAATGAAAGTTAAACAATGAAACGGTTTTCTTTCGTCCGTGTTGACCACTTTAGACGGACTCCGAATTCCTTCAAGTCAAACACTCACAACCGTCGCTTTCCGTTAAATCAGAAGATCAGCGGATGTGAAAAACTCGCGAACCAACTTTGCACCGTTTTTGGGTGCATTTTCGAACCTTGCGATTGGCTTCAGCCACGTGCAAACGAAATTACAGTTAATGTTTTGGTTTTTAAGTGTAGGCGAATTGGTTTTCTTAGAACAAATGATAATGTTTGTTTATTATACATATTCAACCAAGCTAAAACAATGAATCCATCATTTATCCTCCGTTTCTTTCTTCAAGCTACAATTGAAATAAAAGCCGAACATACATACCCTCATTCCTGGTAATCTAGCGACCATGTCAACCAACATTGGTTTATTCCTTTAAATCTTTCGTTCGTTACTAGTGTCATTATTTTTGACGATTCGTAATAAAGCGTGTTTAATGTTACAAAATAATCACCTAGGCCAAAACTATCAAATATCGGGCCATCATTTGCGTTTCTGCAGATTTTTTTCCCTACTGTTAAGATAAAAATGTCAAGAAACGAATTTGGAACCAATCGCAATGCGTTGTCGCACGGTCGCGTCGTTCAAAATGGAGCGTCACGTACGAGTATTTGCACAAAGTAATGCGTTCCTCACGGTGCCCTACCTACATAAATACCGGTGACATTGCTGAAGGTATCGCGAAGGGTTGTGCAGACCGATTGGTGTTCATCGATAATTTAAATACTATCCATTCCATTTGTCAGACGATTGAATGGCTCTCATCGGAAGAGATAGCAAAAATAGACTAAATATGTGAGTATATGTGAATTTATGCTAGGAGTTCTGACTTTTCGATTATTTTTTGCTTTTATTTTATGTGAATCAGGCAGTAGTTCAAAGTTGATTCATATTATGAATTCCATATTACATTTTTATTTGTAATTTGTTTCATATTCACAATAATTATTTTATAAAATATGAAAGTATGGAATAAGCTGATTTATTACGTACACAAGCAGCAGCATGCATCATTAAAATCTTGAAAATGCTAGAATATTTTGTAATTTTGTGAAAACAAATAAATATTTATTTATTTATTAGCGTATCAAACAGTCATACATACATAGATATTAAAACAAAAAGAAAATGATGCACAGAAAGATTAACAATAAGTTGAGACAAAATTTTTAAACTTAAAAAAACAAGAATTAAATCGAGAAGAGCAAACCTATAACCGAAAAAAATATATCAACATTAACATGCCACTTGGATAACTTACCTAAACTATTCCCTCAAATAATCACCTAAATTTCAAATCTAATCTAAATTTAAAATCACCTCAATTCTCAAATTATACACTTTCTAAAGTAACCTATATAACCACTTTAAATTAAACTGTGCTATAACCTAACCGTGTTTTCGTGATGTTACGGACAACTGAAAATAAAACTAAATACAAATTATAAATACGAAGTAAGCAATGTAGACAGTTTTGCAGCTTGTGTGCCACAGAGTTCCTTGATTTTTTTAATGGCATCTCAAGCTGAGCTCAGTTTACCAGCAAGACTGTTTTTGTGGGGTTTCCTGCAGAATCTATTGTCAATTATTAGTCCTAGAAAAGTTTATTAATTAGCTATGTTTAACGATAATTACTCTACATTATTGGTTAAGTCTTCATTATTTTTACGCATATGTGCCCCAAGAACAAAATGCATGACATTAGTTTTATTAGTATTTAAATTGTGTTCAAACCATAGGTAGGGAATAAGGGCTAACATTAGATCGTTTTAAACCAATGAACATTTCTACGGTCATATACGGTTTGACACACTTCGCTGCCGATATCACCGGAGTCTTATCGACAGTCGATAACCTTTGACATTTGTAATCACTAGCGAGCGAGCAACAAGCCGTGCAAGTTTTGCTGGTACTGAATAAAGAAATAGCACGAATTCAATCGTCCTGAGTGAAATAATTCTATTTTAGCATTAAATATGTGTGTTTTACTTGGTACCGGAAAATATTAGGTATTATTTAAGGAAGTGTTTAGTGCTTTTAGGCCTGAAGATATGTATTTAGAATTGAAAAAAACCGGCCATTTATATAACGAGACAAATTATGTATTTCTTTACATTATCTAAATACATAATCACGGTGATTCAACGGGCATGCATCTCTTTATTGTCGATTACTAGTGCCACGAAACACATATCTGGTCATGCTCAAATATCGGTTGTCCGGGCATGTCAGTTTCACCAAAATTCTTGGAGAAACTGGCTCTGTAAAATTGGCATTGTTCATGACTCATTTGTTCTAAATATCCAACCTATCTTGTCAATCAATCCAGTGACCTAGTGAAAAGGTGGTCGTCTGCCTTTCGAGCTACATTTTCTTTTAGTTTACAACTCTCTGTTATCACAATGGTTCGTATAGTTTCTGGCAACACCCCTCCACATATGTTACTGCAATTATATTACACTCGTGCTTCTTCTGTCATATCCAAGTCTCGCTTCTATAGCTGAGTGTTGCCACCAGCACACTTA
Source organism: Incurvaria masculella (assembly GCA_946894095.1). Taxonomy (NCBI): domain Eukaryota; kingdom Metazoa; phylum Arthropoda; class Insecta; order Lepidoptera; family Incurvariidae; genus Incurvaria; species Incurvaria masculella. The sequence continues at coordinate 2,039,641 of OX335641.1, forward strand.
TGAACTGCCGTGCAGGCTGTTGGTGTAATAACCAGGCTTTTCATAACAGAGTTCATGACACCATTAACTGTATTCTGAACAGAAACTCTCCTTTTTATGTCCACTTTCCGTCGCATGCAAGCATTTTAACTATGTAAGCATACATCATTTGTAAGCATGTATAAACAGATCCATGCCAGTATTGTAACTATATACAAATGGAACCAAACATAATACCTCACCTACTTTCATTAGTCCAACACTTACTTTTACTTATTCTGTGCCAACACACTATACATCTGCCTACCTCTCCAGAGATACGGCGGTGAAATGTGTTTATGTAGGTGTATACAGAAATATGCGAACATCCAAAATATGTATTCAGTAGATGATTAATTGCCTAAAAGATATTACGTAAACAATAACTATATTTACTGATTTTTAAAAAAACCGGCTAAGTGCGAGTCGGACTCGCACACGAAGGGTTCCGTACCATCGGACAAGATTTAACACAAAAATAGGTTTTTTATATTTTTTTTATTTTACCTATTTTTTGTTATAGCGGCGAAATAAATACACATTCTGTAAACATTTCAACTGCCTACCTTTTACGATTCATGAGATACAGCCCTTCGACAGACGGACGGACGGACGGACGGACGGACAGCGAAGGCTTAGTAATAGGGTTCAGTTGGCAACCTTTGGGTACGGAACCCTAAAAATGATTGACTAAACTGCTTTGCTTCCTACCCCGAATAGTTGAGTAGACGGAACCTTAAAAATAGCGCCGCGCCGCGTCGTGCCGTCTGCGAACTACTGCCTCCGCTCCGGCCGCTCTTCAATGCGAACCGGTTGCGCGCAAGTATAGATCTAGACGCACGGCTACAAATACGGCAGCCTTGCGGAACGACAGTGAGATTTATGAATGAGCAGATACATTCTGTAGCAACCTCAGATCAAAAAAGGAAGGAGAAGCGCGCTTACAATCAGACCTGCTGTCGCGAGTTTTCTGAGACTATAAATACGACAACGTTTTTGTGAAAACAATTCACTTGTTTGTCCTCGTTCTTACAATTACGGTTCCCTTTTCGAAATATTTAAAATTACATCTTTCAAATGAACGTCAATAAACGAACTCAAAGTCAAATTTTGTTTTAATTTTGATTTTTTTTCTATCGAGAAAAGTTTCACCCATCATGTTTAGCTTTGTTGAATTCGATTCAGTATAACCTCTACTTCCTTACATATTTTTTGCTTTAATTTTTATTCTCAAACTTCAAAAAAAAAAAAAAGACCGTCAGGTTTACCTTTCCTACTCCCCTTAAACGTAAATGTCACACGCAATACACTCGCCATGCCAACATCAATAATGGAGAAGTTTACCACTAAAGTAATCGAACCGTCTTTAGAAAAAAAGACGAAAACAATCGAATTTGATTATGCAATCTCTTACGCACCTATTTTTTCCAGAATAAATATATGCTTCTGTGTCCATACCTGATTCACGACATAAACTATCAACTTTCATCCAAATGTATTCAACCACACTTTCACGTTACTGATATTAGTGAGATTTATTTGATTTTAAAATAAGGCCTAATTTAAATATGTTATTTTAAAATCTGTCTTTAGATAATGTAACGGTACAGGCGGCAACTATATATGAGCCTAAATATAGTTACCGCCCTTTGAATAAGGCGGGAAGTATAAGAATTATGATTTTGTGCATAATACGTACCTTTTTACCCTGCTTTACCGTCAAGAGAACGGCGTGATGGTAAGTGTGCAATATTAAAGTGTCCTGACATTGCAGGTGTTTCTTCAAACCACGTATTCTAAGCACGAATACAAGTTTTGCAAAACCTAAAGAAAAAAAACTAATCACAACCCCATATTTTTTTCATAACAACGTTAGAGTATGTAAATGTTAGTTTGAGGTTTTTCTAAACATTTGTAACAAATGTTGTTAATTTTCTTGTCTATGTACAATACGCGGTTTAGCGCCCTTTTGATATTTAGGGAAGGTTTAAATTTAACACTACTGAATAGGATCAGACTTACGGGTCACAGGTTTGAGGAAAAACTTTTCTAGTAGTTTTGGTGAAACATCCATTGTTCCTCTGACATACCTGCAGCAAAAAAATATTATTAATTAGGGCTCAATTGATTTTTTTTGACAGTACAGAACATAAATAATCCTAGGAGATACCACGACCGGATTTATTTAATATACTTAGAAAAGGTCAGGTACGTAACACACGCAATGGTAGAGCATATATTAAAAAAATACATATGTCAAGGAATGTAATATGTATGTGTCATAGATCAAGGAGGATAAGCTGCAATACTGGGAGACGCATCATAAAGTCCAAAACAATTTTATAATAATAAAAAAAACATTAAATTGTCTGCACCATATTAAAACTTATTTAGATTTTTATGTACACATAAACTTTCCTGATGAATTGCCTCGTGTCTATTGGGCAAAACCGCATTAAAATCCGTTGCGTGATTTAGGCGGAGTTAGCGGATATACATACAGACAGACAGACGCGAAAAGCGACTTTATTTTATATCACATAGTTAATAATAATAATAACAAAGAAATGATGTCCATCATTAAATTAAATCTATTTCAAATAAGTTATATTCGCTAAATCTATAAAAGATAAATGAAACTAATTAAATTTAAAAAGATATGTTGACTCATCCCTGAATAAGAATACCGCCTATGGTGGTGGCTAGATGGTGATGGGTTGGTTATGTCGCTGAGGTGACTCAAGGTGAGATGGGGCTTCCCCCAGATAGAGCGAAACGTCGCAAAAAGAGTCAAAATCAAGGCAATACAAAAACGGACAAAGTTTTTTATTATTGAATATTTCAACATAATAATGGTCCGTGTGAAGGATTACGGGACGAAAATAGGCGCCGTACAAAGCTTTTCATTCACCGGAATAATTTAAACGTATCGAGCCCAGGCCGGCCCACTTGAACACGACAGACGTTTCAAGTATCTAGTTTCTATTCAAGTCTGAGGATTGAGTCATCCTTCCGTTGATGTAATTATTTATTTATAATTCTGCAAGACGCCTTGAATCTAGCCTGGGTTCGGCTGTCTGGCATTGGCACTCTGTGGCAACAGCTTGTACTTAAATCGCCACCCTCTAAGACCTAGTTCAGTGCTTCGGTTTTGCTGCATACTATGCATGGGAGAATGCATATAGTTACATACTTGTGGCTTTTTTTAAGGCTCTAGGCCGACTTGCCACCTAAAGTGGTGTTTACAACAAAACGATCGACTAGAATGGAGAAATTGAAGAGCGCGCGCAGTGGGCGTTAATCGAACTAACAAAGAAAAGTTGTGAGCGAATTTAGGTTATCTTAAAAAGTGACAGTTAAGCAGAGATACCTAAACAAGAAGTGCTTGAGTAATTTACATTATTATATCTACAATTAACTATTCAGATAAGCATCGATCCCATCATGAATGAACATGAAAACAGCTCGTTAAACAAGCCATTAAGATAGCAACATTCACAACAAGTCGCTCGAGAAGTCAAGGGTTAGCACATTTTTTAATGACGTCACAAGTGCCTGAGCGTATAAAGTACGTAACGAATCCAGAAAACAATCCACCGATTCAATGACACTTAGGTAAATATGTCCATGTAGATTGCAACGCTTCGAAATGAGCGAGAATGAGCTTGTGATCATTCGGTGCCAACCGACAATTTTAACTGATTCGAATGTTTTCAAACATTGCCGCCTAAATGAGATCTTTTTGCTTGTTCTAAAATTCCCAACAAAATCTGGATCCTATTTCGGATTTTTGCGGGTTCTTAAAGTACCATAAATTAATTCTTATGTGAAATTAATTGGTGGAAAAATTGAGCATGTTGCATAACACACTTTTTAAATAATTAAAAAAGGTCTAATACTTTCTGTTTAATAACGTTTGACAGTTGATTTTTTTTAACGCTCCGTTTCTCGCGTGATGTTACAGCTTCCGCCTTGATTGGCACTCAACTGCAAGCCCCTAGTGAACCAGCAATGCGGAGGGAGGGGGGGGGGGGGGGGTTGTGGAAGCTGTGACGTCATCACATTGATCAGAGTTTAGGAGACTGCAACTTTAGGGCTATCGTGAAGTCACAGGAAATCTGAGATTTGAAAATTAGAATAACTGCATTCACCAATGCACCAATGCACGACGAATGCAATTAAAGTAGCAAAGTCGTCTTCCAGGCCCTAACGTAAGTTGTCAGATTTTAATCAAATTGGAGAAAAGTGTTTTTTTTTTCTAAATATCTGTATTTTTCAGTAAAAAATGGAAAATTAACGCACAAATTTTTTTTCTATGTTTATTGGCCAATATTTTAAAATCTGAACGGTATATTATACAGACCTAGATTTCGACAATATATTTTAGAATAAAAACTTTCGAAAACATATTAAGACATTAAGACCATGTCGCCTCTAGTATGGGGAATTGATAGGTTAACGACTCTGTAGCGACCGAGCGCCCTCTACTGAGAGCTGCTAGTTTCAAATGCCACAAATCAACAAACAGATGCATAGAAGCTAGTTAACATGGCGCTAGATGGCGCTACCCGCTAGACATGAAGTCTATATCGCACTAACGAAGTTTCCCAGCGAGTTAACACATATACAACATTCAAATTACGACTAGAGGAGAGCAGCTGAGCAGCCGTGGGTCTCGAGACCTGACCCACCTTTTCTCTCCACAACTCTATTAAGCCCTACGAGGACGTTACCTTTTAATATATTAAAATATTTTTTCAGTGCTGATAATATTTTTTTTCAAATTTTCTGCTACCTATCCCGACACAACCTTTATAACATAGAAGGAAAAGGAACACTAAAAACATTGATTGCACCATTGGCCTTAATGCCAGCTTAGGATTAGGTCTATTTTTTTTTCGGATTTCATTTTGTAAATACGATTGCATCTTAAAATTATTACTAGTATGGAAATAATTTTACGTAATTTTAAAAAAATACAACACGAACAAACCTTTCCCCCCTTACACACCACTTTCACAACCTACGCACCAAGAAAGCCCTGCGGACGAGTTACCCATCATTTCTATTATTTTACAATCTAATAAAAGATTCTATTTCAGTCTCTGACCCCTATTTCGAAACATCCTGCCTAGGGAGCCCTTTTCGTGACCAGATACCGTGAAAGGCAAGTTCATTCGAATTAGCCACTGAGCCAGATATGGGTCTAATAATAGCACGTGAAAATTGTTCAGTGAATTTTCTTTGCAGTAAAATCTTCGCTACCCCCGATGGGTGAATGTAACGCTTTGATAAGGGGAATTTAATCAAAATTCACATAGACGGATAAATGTTATGCTGCTAATTCTTGTTATATATTTAAATTTATTAAATTGTATCATAATTGATGATTATAATATATAATTGATTGACGATGGTAGGGTTATTCCCGCCCGAAATGGTACCTTCACTTTGCACAAAACATGGGCTGATTTTCCATTTGAATTGTCCGTATTGATTTCCAATTACACAAATGTAGCGAAACATATAAGTCCCAATTCTGACACGGAACTTCGTTTTCATGAGGTGTGTTGGATTAATATCATGACAATAGGTGTGGTATTAGCCATCCATTTGCAGTTACACTATAGCAAGCGTTGGTATGATACAAGTTGGCTTAAAAACTGGTACGTGTGTATTAAAATTACGTACATCTATAGCTCCTGCTAGTCGAATGGAGAATCAGGAAGGTGGCACTAAGTAGCTGGTCACGCCGCCGCCACATGTTTATGATATAAATCTGTGACTTGTCTGTCAATCATCAGATCTTGTTATGATTTAATCATGCGATGATTATAATACCTAAGTCGAGAGATTATCATAATAATGAGTACTTGTTAGGAACACTGTCTGATGCGTAATATAACATTAACTTGTTAATTTTGGATAGTGTAGGCATGCATCTGACTTTCGCTTTTAACTTGGGAATTAATTGGGAATAAAACTCGTTGATTTTGTGAAAAATAACGCATGCAGAACTTGTCAACGCCCGATGTTGAGGGTAGCGGAGAAAGGCGGGAGAGTGTTCAGTACACGAAAGTACAAGCCGTGTATTGTTTTCAGCACAAGAAATCATCATATTCGTTCATTCAACCGGTCAAAGTTATTTTTTTTATTTTTTTTTATGTGACTGGACATGGATGGCTAATACCACACCTTCTGTCATGGTATTAGCCCAACACACCACACGGGAACTAGGTGCCATGCCAGGACCTTCCTTATATTGCACGGCTACATTGAACTGGATGGAAAACACGGACAATTTTCCGCTTCGACCATCGTTCATCTAATGCGATGGTACCAACCCGGGCGGGATAAACCCTACCACCTAGTAAGTTAAGGAAGGGAACCTACAGTTTAACGTGGAATCCGAACCACGGCCAGCCTCTCTTAACGGTCGAATGATCACCCATCCAAGACCAGACCGGACCCAGCGTTGCTTAACTTCGGAGAGCTATCGGCGAAGTGTCGCGTACCTGGGCTATTGTGGCTGAGTTATAAAAACTGTCTGCGAGCGTTGACACTGACTGTCGACCGCTTCAAATCTGAGCTCCTAGTAGGACTTCTCATTTAAATTGGCGTTTACGGAACTCGGAAGTAACGTACTGCTTATTCTGTGGTTTTACTTCATCAATCTGTCAAAATCAAACGTGGACTACCACATGCGTTTAAAAAACGCGGAGTCGGTGTAAACGGCAACGTCAACGTACTCACGGCGAAGATGAGCAAGCTGTCATATCAAACTCAGACTCGCAAATGTTAGTTCACTTAACGCCCACCACGCGTGCTCTAAAATTCTCCACAAATTTTAAAACGCTAGTCGATCGGTTTGGTTGCGCCAGTTTAGGTGACAAGTCGGACTATAGGGGCATCAGAGCCTCTATAGTCCGAAGCCTTTGTGTTACAGAAATCGTATCATTATTAGAATCATGTTAGGCGATTAAAAACTAACAGCTGTGTTCAGAGAGCACCTGTCAAAACTTATTACGAGATTAACACCGGACTAACCGTACAAAAACCAGTTTATTCCGGCGGGTTAAAGTTAGTCCGCCCTCTTTGAATACAGCTGTGAGCGTTTAGTCTTAGATGTAACTTTGCATAAATCTTACACCCAGACACAAGTTATAATTTCGAGTTTGTTGCGGGTTGATTAGGTAATATGTAAATGAGCTACACTGAGGAGCGACGGAAATATTCTCTAGACATATTGCGATGAATACATAATTCATTTCCGGTTTTTTTTATATTATTTCCTGAAACCGTATAAGAGCAGCCTTAAACATCTTTTAAGCATACCTTAATAAGATTATGCTATAAACATGTTTTTAAAGGTATTAGTCAAAGATTTAGATTTCTGTTATAAGTATATTATATAATGTTATTTTTGCATAATTAAATTTAAAAAAAAATTTATATTGTGTGATTTGATATTGTATTTCGTTTTAATTTGATTTTGAAATTGAGAATGTATTTTGTTTTTAGGTAATTGTTTTTATTTATTTTTTAAAAACAATTACAATTTAATTTATTATGTTTTCATTTGGTTTGGAAATTTATATTGTATTTTGTTTGATCTGATATTTTATTTCGATTTGAAATTTATATTGTGCTTCGTTTTTTGGAAATTTCATATTCTATCTTGTGTTTAATTTTATTTAAAAAAATAAAGATTTAATATTTTATTGGATTTAATATTGTATTATGATTTGATATTAAATTGTTATGAGTTTAAAAATGTTCTAGTATCTAACGGTGTAATGAATAGATAAATAAATACATATGAATATATTGTAATTATTCAACGTATATAAGGCCAGAGGGCCTTTTTAGAGTTCCAAGTAACTGTAAAGATCTTATAATTTTGTAATGTCCGTCCGTATGTTACAGTCTGGATGTACCTACTCGGTTCTTTCTTTCATTAGTGTGTCCTTGGTTTAGGGTTGATTTTAATTGCATATATACGTATATTTTTTAAAAGGGTTATTTTTACGCTTTTGAATTGGCCAACGCGCTGGCAGTGAGTGAAGTAATAAAAAGTTAAGCTTTGTAAATGTCTGTGCGCAGCATTGCAACTTAGTCTGTACAATGTATCTAATATATCCAGAACAGTATTCAGTACTAAACGCTTGGTTCATCGCTACTTGATGTAGGTTACGAACTACGTGCTAAGTCAAGGAAGTCAAGCTTAGGATACTTCCTTGACTTAGCACGCAAAGGATACTTGGCTTATATTATAGCAATTATCTAGTAGTAACTTAGTTAAGCAAACCAGTAATCGCTTCGACATTCCTGAGCGAATGAGACGTAATTTGCATATGTGTATTTTGACGATAGCTTTTAGAATTATTAAGTGGATACACACACCCGTAATGTTATTTTAGGCTCAAGGATAAACTAACACACACTTGATATTTGGCGTGTTAAGCAATACTTGTAATGGATTGTAACTGAAGGCAATTTTAGTGTAGTTTAGTTATAACTGTTCTTTGCCATCAAGCTCTTACTGTGGCCATCAAATAGACAGGGGGATATTATCTGAAATTTGTGAACAGGTAATTCAATAGGTCATTCAATGTCATTCACATAGCTCAGCTGGTTTACCAGTGGAGGTGTAATCAAAAGTTCACCATTTCTTGTCCAGGTTTGCATGATGCCCAGGTAGGTCGCTTATTTTTGGGGATGTTATGTCTTAGTATACACTAAGAAATCGTTTTTAGGGTTCCGCACCCAAAGGGTGAAAACGGAACCCTATTACTAAGACTCCGCCGTCCGTCCGTCCGTCCGTCCCTCCGTCCGTCTGTCACAGGGCTGTATCTCATGAACCGTAATAGGTAGGCAGGTGAAATTTTCACAGAGTGTGTATTGAGTTTGCCACTATAACAACAAATAGGTGTAAAATAATAAAAAACAAAGGGGGGCCCCATGCAAAAAACGTGATTTTGTGGTGATGATGGTACGGAACCCTTCGTGTGCAAGTCCGACTCGCACTTGGCCGGTTTTTAGGATATAATATTATACAATGGACATAATGTACACTGAGATGTCATGTTTAGGACATGGTATACACTGAGACCCGATGTAAGAATATTATTTACCTACAATTTTACGGTTTCACTCAAATGCATAACACTGTATTTGTACAAAAAACTTAAAAGGCCTTATTGCTGAATATTTAGCTCAAGATTCAGGCTGGAGGCTGGAGAAGTGTCGTAAAAAAAAACTTTCCTGCGACTTTCGAATCTGTTGAAACCATCATCTCCAAGTTTCATTGTTATCTTGAAGTTTTTCTGTTTCAGGTTCGAAATTAATTCGGATTCGAAATATTTTTATCAAAAAATTTAAAATAAATTTTTCGGGTTACGTACTTTCGCCGAGGTGATAATCAAATTCGAGAATAAGAATTGTTTTAATTAGATTTGATTTAGGAAAATCCGGCCAAGTGCGAGCCAGACTCGCACACGAAGGGTTCCGTACCATAATACAAGATTTGAATCTTTAATATTTTTATTTTTGCTATTTGTTCTTATAGCAACAGAAATACACACTCTGAAAATTTCAGCTGTCTACCTATTACGGTTCATGAGATACAGCCCTGTGACAGACGGACGGACGGACGGACGGACGGACAACGGAGGTTTATTTATAGGGTTCTGTTTGGCACCAACGGGTAAGAAACCCTAAAAAAGATAATGAAATAATATCTTTGATAAAAATTAAGATAATATAATCATTGCTATATTTATCCATTGCGGGTTAGAAAAGGAAAATGAATATACATTTTATGAAGACTGTCTTATAATTGTTTTACTCTTGTATCACCATTAAAAAAATAATAGTAGGTTACATAATTATAGTTATTACGTCCGTAATGTGTTAGATGACTTTGTTGGATTGCATTGAATAAGTCCGAAAAACCTTAAATTTCCATGAAAATAATAGTAACCAAACAAGACGTTATTTTAGTTAATTATTTCACAATCTTCGTAGCTTGTAAACTACTTACTGAAAGGCAAGGGGTTTCGCCGCTAAATCATAAATATTTTCTCTAATTAAATTTCTGCGCATTCGTTATACACATATAAAAATATGCATTTACAAAGTTTTAGGATCTGAATTATACATACATTTATATTTAACAGTTATTATAATAGTTCATTGAAGTATGACATTCATTTAAGTACATTCACAACCAGTTCAGACTCTTTTATAATAATCATTATTCTTCAAACAGCTTATCCTTTAAACACATTGTCCTCCAAATTCCATATCGTCCTGTTCTCTGCCACTGATCCAAATCCATTCCGAGCGGCTACTCTTTTGAAGTCATCCATCCATCCCTTTGACGTCATATTTAGTACGGAAAAACCCGGATCCCATCCGTCATATATCATTGAGACAATCACTCGAACATTCAATCACAGAATAACTAATAGGATTCAATCAACAATCAAAGAGACACTCGGTTCATGGTCACCAGAAGCGATAACTTTCGCTACAACATTACGCAAACTTTTAAGGTGGCCCATCCCGCTCAACTCCCCATACAAACGGGGAAAGAAGATCACGCACATATTACTTGTCAGAGATCCCAAATTTTGCTCAAAATAGCTTTATTTGATCGAACTAGATGTCCGATGACCGTTGGCATTGTAAAATTGTGCTTGGTTTCTAAGTTATAAGGTCCTAAAGTTCGGATTTTTCGCGCGTTTTATACAATAACTTTGGAAGTAGATTAAGCAATGATTAAGTAAGAACATCATAAAAAGATTAGTCATAAGACGTAGCTTATTTAATCAGGATTTATAATCTATTTGGTTTTTTTTAGATTTTTGACTACAGAGGTCGTGGTTTACTTTTAGCTATAAGTCGTTTTGTAATAAAAAATTTCGTAAATCTTACCAAATCATACACTATGCACATTGTCTTTTTTGTGGACGTGTTGCATCTTCCTCATCACGGAGCCTGTCTTTTTCTTTGAAACAGAGAAGGTCCCAGAGCGCAACAGCACGGTTTTGTACCGTGCCCGCGATTTAGTTAGTCCCGCCGGGTTGGGCCACCTTAAATGAAAGTTCCGGTGATCCCTGGATTTTGTCCGGCGAATAAGCCTCTAAATCCAAAGAAGTAACACCGCCAGTATTTTAGGTACAGCTGGAGCTTCGGCTCTTTTAGAAGAAGTTTTTTACCTTTAAGTTTAAATTGCATATGTATTTTATTAACATTAGTTCCTACCTATCTAATAAAGAGATTACGTTGAAAAAAAGAATCAAAGAAAACAATCACATACAATTGCACAGATATGCAAAAAATGGTTTTCAGCTTTCAGAGGGATTTGTAAGCATGATTAAACTAAGACACAGAATCAATAGAACACAGATGTTGTGTTGAGTGTACTCACATTGGACTCAAAGACTGAGTTTAACCGGCAAATGTGATGTTTAATTAAACACTCCAAAGGGCCAAACTCCACTATGAATTTGTAGGGATGAAAGCTTCATAGGCTTCAAAATATACGGAAACGTATTATTATTCGACATCGTGTTATTCACACAAGAGCCCCTGTCAAATCCATCTTGCCATGAATAATCAGGATAGACAGCAATTGTTTAGAATCAAACTAAATGTATAGCAGAGCAACTTATAAAATGTAGGAGCGAAATTTGAACAAAGACTTTGAGCTGCTAACCAGCGATGGGAAATTTCGAGTCCATCCCTTTTAACACTCCTCAATAGCCTTTTCTAATGCTATTTCCATTCCCAGTCCTCGTGAAAATTTATCCATGCCAGTTTTATATCGTCAATTTAGCTTATAATAGTAATTCCAGATAATAGTTAATTCGGATCATTTTTGAGGCGTCGACCGCAATACGTTTTTTAGGGTTCACGGAACCCCATTACTAAGCCTCCGCTGTCCGTCCGTCTTTCCGTCCGTCCGTCGGTCAGCCTCTCACATGGCAGTATCTCATGAAACGTAATAGGTAGGCAGGTGAAATTTTTGCAGAGTGTGTATTTATTTTGCCGGTATAACAAATAGGTAAAATAAAAAAAAAGGGGGGGCATAAAAAACGGGATTTTTTTGTGTTACTCGTCCGACTCGTAATTGGCCGATTTTTTCCAGATGCTGGCTGCATGAAAACTTTTTTGTAATTTTTTTTTTTTGCTAACCCCTATAAATGTAGGTACCTAAGAGGACCTACAGCTTGACATTGGTTCGGAACCATGGAACAATACGCATTCGTAACGAAATGAAGTTATCCAACTCAGAAAGAGAAAGACAGTGGTGCATGTCCGTGCGAGGATTTGAACCCAGATCTATTGCATGAAAGGCAAGTCCTCTAGTCCCTAGACCACGAGCGTAACAAACTCTTAAAAATCTAAAGTGTTGCGTCTGTCTTCTATCTGTCTGTCCGTTTATGACTTTTTAACCACGTATCTGAATTTCGTGCCGGTTAAATCGACGTATAGCTTGATTCTTCCCATAAACTGTAGTGCTTATCATAACGCTAAGTTACCGAAGTGATTTAGTTTTATATGAGATACACTACTCTTATAAAATTCGATGTCTGGCCTGTGCCTGTATTTTTATATGTTTTGCCCTCAAGCAACCAGTTTCCACAGTGCAATTTCGCAACGGATACTAGAAACTATTAATTATAATTCGGGCACGAATCTAGGTACATGTTCGAACACGCCCAACATTGTTTCTATCATTGTTCTGCCTTTCACTAGTCCCGATATGAGCTTGCAGTGTGGTAATGGGCCTTATTATGTGCACTATCTTAATAAATATCTACGACTTCTTATCGGCGTTGGAAGGAGCGAATGGGTCGAAATAAAACCAGTTTGATCATTGCACATGGTTTGTTCTAGCTAAGTCATGAATCTTAAAAATGTTGAAACAGAATCTAACCACTACGTTGATTTTTTAAACTTGCACACAGGTCAAGATATTAGTCTAAAATCAAGGTTCCTTATATTGTACAGTTATATTAAACTGGGCGGAAAACACGCATAATTTTCATTGTCGCTTCGAACGACGCTCATTCAATGCGATGATACCAACCCGGGCAGTATTAACCCTATCACCTAGCAAGTAAGGAAGGGGATTCATCAAACACAGAAAGAGACTACATCAGTTTTACAATATGCATGTTAGGATTCTAATCAGTAGTATATCGGCAGCTTCTCAATCAGCATAGAACGAGTTAGAGAAAAAAAAGGGGACCAACCAGAACGTATACCCTTTCAAACAAAAAAATAATTTTCTAAATCGTTATAGGGGTCTTCGAGTAATCGGTGAACATACATAAAACATGATTCCAACGAATTGAGAACCTCCTCCTTTTTTTGAAGTCGGTTAAAAAGCTGTCAAAACTACTGTATCCTTATAAAATAAATGTAAAATATTTCGTGTTTTACCCTGTGGGAAATTGTATATTATATTTTATTATGTTTCTCTTACAAGATGCTCGGCAGCGCAATTGTCGCGATTTTGGATGTCAACAGCCCGTGAATGTTGAAACTTAAATGACGTTCACTTTGATCAGTAAATTCACCCTAATTTAGGGTTGCTTTGAGACAGAACCTCGCTCCGAATGCGGCGCTCGTAGCTCACGATTGGGACACATCAAAGAGCGTGAAAAGAACATTGGGCTGAAATGGGGATGATATTTTCATTCGTATGTAAAGGAAATATTATAAACACTTTAATATACGTGTACATACGAGTACATATGTACTTACATACTCGTACATATGTATTTTCAGATCAAAGGAAAATGGTAAAACTTGTTTTAAATGTCGCCCAGCTAGTGTCACCGCGTCAAGCATATAATAAATTACTTTTTAATTCGAAGCGGGAAAATATCCGAACACCAAGCATTTTTATTGACTACCTATACCACTATGTATTTTCACTATTATTGTAATTTTTTTATCTAACTATATATATACTATATAACTATATAACTGTTTTCAGGACTTTTTAAGCTAAGCCTATGTACAATGTCAATCTTGCCACTTGAGGTAACTAGCCCGCCGTTGGCCTTTCCACCATCCTAGACGTTCTTTCATTCATTGCCAGTCCTTTTCGCACTATAGCAGTGCACCGCTGCCTGCCATCAAACTCGTTTATAAGGTGCTAACGGAGGTAGATTCATTGATTTCGCCAATAGTTTGTTTTCTACATAACAAACAGAAAAACCACATAAACGATTATAGTTTGTATTTAGTTAAAAAATAATTTCCCAAAGGGCAGTGCTGCTAACACTTTTATATACAGTATTCTTTTTGAAAAAATGTTGAAAACACTCTAAACATATTTTTATATTGCTATCCTTGAAATGAAAGAAAAAAAAATAGATAATGAAAAGAAAATAGGGGCAGAAAAGGTCCATTTTTAGACGCTCACTCTACAATCGTCACCGACGTATTTACACTGCGAATTCACAGCCGTTCGGTGTGCGAAAGTACGGATTTCCGATAAGCAATTCCGCGGGCACTTCGCGTTCATGAGGCCGGGAGGCATCCGGAGCTCCGAGGAAAATACAACCAGAAGAAAATAGAATATTTCATGAAGAGATCAGATACAAAGACGACAGCCAACCTTCCGTTGCGCTTGTAAGCGCTGAATATATGTATAGGGTTGAATAAATGTAAACTTTACGGTGTCTGTGGCCAAATGGCAAAAAGGGAACTTTAAAATTTCGTCTTAAGGTATGTTTGTTTATATTTTCACTGTTGTTCAAGTTTTCAGCTTACTTATTTAACGCTGTGTCCACAATATTTCGTCCAAGATATTAATTTCGGAAATTCATGTTTCCGTCTAGTGTAATTTGACGCGATATTATAACCGTGCACAAGGAAGGTCTTGGCATGGTACCTAGATCCCACATGGCGTGTCACGCTAATGTCACGATGGACCCCTGTATAGATGGAAGTTTCTATAAGCCGCTACAGTATGATGTTATTAAATAACAAAGAGAAAAACAAATAGATTAGATAGACAATTTTAAGAGATGTTATAAGGTTATATGTTTATAAGAAACACAGACCGCTTTGATCATCTTTCATTCAATGCAATAGTGCCAACCCGAGCGGGACCCTACCAACTCGTGGAATTCGAACCATGGCAAAATTAAACGATTAAAAACGGTTCCACATCAAGAACCACGCCGAGAGTTGCTTCACCTAGCACCATGCCACTGGGCTACCGAGGCTGACAAGGTTATATCATGCGCTTTCAAATAAATGTGTGTCACATTTGTCTACATAACTAAGCAACTCCGACTTTACTGTGGTAATATTCTGCCCAAAGATTTTGCGTATTCAAAATTACCTCATTTAGGGGCTTCACCACCTCGCAAAACTCATTTCGTTTAACGAGGTGTACGCCGCGATTAAATGACTCACGTCACGTTTCTGTCGGCGAGTTTCGCTCTCATTTCACAGTCGCGCGAATGTAAGATTTTCCTGAACTTTTTTCCTTTAGACCCCAATTACCGCCTGCTCGTTTGTCACTGTCCCTATTGGGTGCTGACGATCGGGGAAGTGATCTGAAAAGGGATACTTTTTTATTTGAAAATCAGTTTATAACAGGCTGTTTAGATATATGTACTCGCTAAAGACCTATTTAGGGTGCCAATGGAACCCTAATACTGAGCCTCCGCTGTCCGCCCGTCCGTCCATCCGTCCGTCACAGCGCTGTATCTCATGAACCGTAATAGGTAGGCAGCTGAAATTTTCACAGTGTGTGTATTTATTTTGCCGCTATAACAACAAATAAAAAAATAAAGAAAATAAAAAAAAAATAACGAAAGGGCGCTCCCATACAAAAAACGCGAGTTTTTTTTATTTAAATCTTGTACGTTGGTACGGATGCCTTCATATGCGAGTGCGACTCGCACTTGGCCGGTTTTTTATTTGAAAATCGGTTCATAACAGGCTTTTTAGATTTATGTACTCGCTAAAGACCTTTTTAAGAGTCTAATTAATGAGACGTTTTCATCCGATTTCGAGTCTGTCAGAACGTTGTCTTATGCTGAGATTCATAGACGTTCCTCGTGCTTGGCCGAGTCAAAGTATGTCTTTCGACTGTCAGTTCACCCAAATAAGCACACCCTCAGACACACACACACACCCTCCCACCCTAACACACCCTACGCCCTCTCATTCACAAACGCCCACTCACATTCACACATTAAACAAGCACAAGGTCGTGTAGAAATAAAATGTATTATTTCAATTTAAGCAATTAGCTTATTACCTATGACATGTAATTTAAATACAACTTACTGTAATGAACGTTCTATAATTAACCAAAATGAGTGTCTGGTGTCTACGTTTACTTTGTTTGTATTAGAGGAAATCTGTAATTGGCAACACATTTTAGCTACTGTGTTTTAAAAACTACTGTGTTGTTGTAAAACGTTTAAAATTATACTTCCTCACTAAATGAGTTATGTTCAACAAAAACAGAATTTCTTACTTTTAAACAATTTTTTTTATATTTAGTTATGTGGTTTTTTTTCTTTTTTTGCATAAATTTTGTATATACATTTTTAGGCTGACATACTTTATGTCTATAGTTATTAAATTGGTCTGTAACTTTTTTTTTTTATAGAAATAAATAGTGCACAACATCTATTCTTTGGTTACTTTTCTTGTTGCTACCTGTATATTTTTGTCCCATTATCGGGTTGATTGGAAGAGATTGACATTAGGCAATAAGTCCGCCCTTGTATGTACCATGTGTATGATAGCAATAAAGAATATTATTATTATTATTATTATTATTTTGTTGACTTATAATGTAACACGCTGTTGATTTCCAAAATTAAATAAAATAAAAATTATGCCCGCTCTTCCAGCTGTTAGATTTAACTATGATAGCTTGATGATTTTATGGCGATGCATATATGAATAAGAGCGAGTAATTCTGCTGAGCGGTTTTTTAATGTTAGCTTACTAACAATGTTAACCTATACGAGATCAAAACTACATAGGCATGGAACTGGTTTGCGTTGATTTTGTTATGATTACAAGACCATTTCATAAAATATATGGATAGATAAAACTAGTTATTATTTTTAAAGTAGTATAACATAACAAGCTTGCATTGCTTGCAGCCATGCCTAAATCTGTTCGAATGTTCGACAGACGTGCCGTAACAGATTTATATCAGAGATTTAAGTGTTGCATCACCGGCGAATGGGCGTCCATTTTGCCCATCTGTCAAAACACAACATTGTATTCGTGACGCAATCACAACACAAACATGTTTATCAGATTCAACACTTGTCCACGATCAGCACCACTGTCAATGAATTCATAAAATGCCTTTATGCGTTTGAAAGCCTATTGTATCGAGATATTCTCAGAGATTTCGATCTCTGGTTACTCTACTGATGGACATATCATTTGAGTGTGTGCCGGCCACTTGAGCGGCTCGTAGCTTAGGGGCGCGGGTACTTGCCTAGCATACCAGAGGACTGGGTTCGAATCCCCGCCCCGTACATGCACCACTTTGGGCTAAAGGGAGGTTCTAGCATGGTATCTAATTCCTTCGGGAATGCGGTGTATTGGGCTGCAGGTGTGGTATTAGCCATCCATGTCCAGTTACATAAAAAAGAACTTACCCACCGTGGCCGCGTATGTTGTAAAATTATTAGAGCTATTAAGGTGACCCATCCCGCTCAACTCCCCATACAAACGGGGAAAGAAGATCACGCCCATATTTCTTGTCAGAGATCCCAAATTTTACTCAAAATAGTTTAATTTGATCGAACTAGATGTCTGATGACCGTTGGCATTGTAAAATTGTGTTTGGTTTCTAAGTTATAAGGTTCGAAAGTACGATTTTTTTGCACGTTTTATACAATAACTTTGGAGGTGGATTACGAAATGATAAAGTAAGAAAATCTTAAAAAGATTAGTCATCAGATATAGCTTATTTAATCAAGATTTATAATCAATTTGGTTTTTGTTAGATTTTTTACTACAGCGGTCGTGGTTTACTTTTAGCTATAAGTCGTTTTGTAATTTAAATTTTCGTAAATCTTACCAAATTATACACTATGCACATTGTCTTTTTTGTGGACATGTTGCATCTTCCCCATCACGGAGCCTGTCTTTTTCTTTAAAACAGAGAAGGTCCCAGAGCGCAACAGCACGGTTTTGTACCGTGCTCGCGAATGAGTTAGTCCCGCCGGGTTGGGCCACCTTAAATGAGATTTTCGGTTTCTTGTTTTAGATATAATACATCTCATTACAGTTTATTAGAATCAAAACCAGTAAGATGAATTGGTTCATGCTTTCGCCTGGGTGAACCGATTTTAATGATTATTTCTTTATTTGAAAGCTGGAGCTTCCCGTGTGGTCCCATTTCAATTTGGTTTAGTTCTGAAAATGGCAAACATGAGAAAATCACATAAGTCTTAAATTTGCTAAGTACGTGCGCGACAAATGGATGAATAACTCAATATCACGCCAACCGATTTCGATGATTCTTTCTGTATTGGAAAGGACGTGTTCAAATTAGCTAAAAATTTAACAAAATAAACCGACTTAAAAAAAAGTATTCCAAAACAAATTAACATGAGCTAAACAGTAAAAAAAAGATTGCCATTTTTGTAGTTACGATTATTGTTATTATTTGAGTATATAATACTTTTTAGTGCATGTCAATTTGTTTTGGAATACTTTTTCTTTCGGTATTTTTTTTTTGTTAAAATGTTTGTCTTTTCAATAGAGATTTACAATACTTGTAATTTCTTGATGATTTTATTTATTGTTTATCTTCGGAAAAATATAATCATATCATATTAGTAAAAAAGTTGATGATTTAACCGCACCGAAGTAATCTGGTGAGCTACGTAATTTGATCCGTTCTCCTGAAGTGCATATGATGAAAAATTATAAGCCCGGCAAAGGTTTGCCCTTCCTTTTTATTATACATTCGCCACTATCCTTCGCCAGAGGGAATGGAATCGAGTGTAAATTATACATATAATGGAAAAATGGAAAAAAACTGTAATTTTGAGATTAGTGGACTTAAGTAAAATTCAAGTACTCAATACATTTGTGAGCATCAAATTACTCGCATAAATTAACACATGCTCACAAAACAACAATGACTAATGCATCGAATTAAAACTAAACACAAAAGAAACCTAAATTTAAAATCCCAGGAAATAAGCTCGAGTTTACGGGCTGACTTGCTGTTCGTCCACAGGAGCTTTCTCATTTTCCGGCCCGGCCCGTGTTCAGGTTCCAGAAGCGTTAACTCCTAATTAACGGCGCTGAAGTACCGCGCGGCGAGGTGATAAATGCCTCAATCTCCAGCCAAGCTAACCGACGCTTAAGGTGGCCCAACCCGCTTAAATCCCCATACAAACGGGGAAAGAAGATCACGCCCATATTGCTTGTCAAAGATCACAAATTTTGCTCAAAATAGCTTTATTTGATCGAACTAGATGTCTGATGACCGTTGGCATTGTAAATTGTGTTTGGTTTCTAAGTTACAAGGTCCGAAAGTTCGAATTTTTCGCGCGTTTTATACAGTAACTTTGGAGGTGGATTAAGCAATGATAAAGTAAGAACATCATAAAAAGATTTGTCATCAGACATAGCTTATTTAATCAAGAATTATAATCTATTTGGTTTTTGTTATATTTTTGACGACAGCGGTCGTGGTTTACTTTTAGCTATAAGTTGTTTTATAATTAAAATTTTCGTAAATCTTACCAAATAATACACTATGCACATTGTCTTTTTTGTGGACATGTTGCATCTTCCTCATCACAAAGTCTGTCTTATTCTTTGAAACAGAGAGGATCCCAGAGCGCAACAGCACGGTTTTGCACCTTGCCCGCGAATGAGTTAGTCCCGCCGGGTTGGGCCACCTTAAGTGCAGCTTAACCGAGATTAACTTCCGACACTGCGACGATAGCTTTTTTATATTTTTTGTAAATGATTTGATACTGATCTCATAGGAGTGTATTCTTGAGCGACGAAAAAATAAAACAGTATCTAAATTCCCTCCGTCATTACAAGGAGAAAATGCACAAATTCACACTCGAGATTCCAAAAATAAAAACCGACCGATCTTGTAGATTCTTCATCTAGTTAGGTTAGGTTAGGACAATGGAATGAACTCCCTTCCGAGGTATTTCACCCAAAGAACAACCTGGGGTCCTTCAATCTTGGTGACAAGAAGCAACTGGACGGCCAGCATGGTTTTCACAGACCCACTGGAAGTTTGAAATCCCATGGGCGTCGTCGGGCACCTTAAGAGGTCCTTACATACGCCATATGCAGCGCATAACATTAAAAAATATACTATTTCATCATTTGCATTTAATTCGTTCTTACACCTCGATTGTCTTTTGGATTAGGAAACAAAATGATATAAAATACGCTGGAGGTCACGAAATAAACGATTTATTTTAATATGTATATAGATCGAGAGACCACCCGTTTTTAAGATTAAAAACATATGGAACATATGGCCGACCGAATTTTGTCATTGTTCGTGTTTAAAACATGATGGTGTGTGGGTTCCGGTACTCAAAAAGAATACAAGTGCTCCCCACTGAATTTCTTACCCTGCATATCGTAAGAGACGGCTAGAAGATTTGTCGTTTGAACTTTTGGTTCCCTTTCTCACTTATAAGCGGCAGGATTAAACTTGCCCGCTACCATCTCATTGAATGAGTAATGGTCCAAGCGGCATTGAAATTTCCATCCTTCAGTTCAATGTAACCGTATTATAAAAAAAAAAGGGTATATACTTATCAAAAAATAGAGAATTGGCATTAATACTCCTTGTAATCTTTTTCATCATGAAATATACGTAGAGTTTAAATGGTAACATTGGTTACATAATAGTAACAAAATATTTAACCCAACTTCAATAAAAAAAAAGATTAATGGAAAATCGAACAGTTGTGGGTGAAAAAATGATCTTAAAACTATTCTTTGCTATAACGTTGCAGAAAATATGTTCGGCATAAATGAACCTAAACCTTAAGAATACAAACTCTCATTACTACAAATCCCTAGCCTTTATAACATCTCAATGGATCAAAGTACTGTTAAAATGTGAAAGAAAACCTTACGTTTCATGTTACCGTTTGATTACAAAACGAGTGGGCTTTTCAACTATCAGCTATCGCAAGCAACTCTTGCCCACGGGCATCGGCAATTCGCTCATGCAAATGCGCATGGCCGGAGCTGCCTGTCTAGCCATCTCTTGCAGACTACAAACTTAGACAATTGTTAGAATTGGCAAAATCTTTTAAGCGTTGTTGCGCGCTCGGCCTCAGTCGGAAAGTAAACCGAGATAAAACGTAACGTTAACTTGCATATCTATAGTTGTGTGCATGAACATGATATCCGTGTTTTTTTCGGTTAGTGGCGGCGGCGGCGGCGTGGCTCTCTCTCTCTCTCTCACTCTGAGCAAGTCCAACTTACGCTTGCGAATTCGCTTCTGTCGGGCGCCCCCCGACACCAGTATTTTTCTTTACTGCATGGCATGTAATATATTTAGTTATTGATTTCTAGTTTATTATTGTTGTCTCGTTGAGTTTATTTAGTGCATTTGGTGTTTTCCCTTGACGCCAATACTGTAACTAATTAGTTTTATTTTATTTTAGACGTATTATTAAAAAAAATCTTGTTCATACATAAATCTTAATATTATGTACCACCCAGTTTTAGAAGATATATAAGATTTTTTTGTATTTAACACGACCTCTCTATTAAATGAGTAATCGATATTGTTATAGTCCATTGAAATCTAATTATCTTATGGAAGTTATTCTAGACCAATTACAGTCGCAAATACTGTTTATTAATTTCGATTCTTATTACAACTAAGTTAGTGCCCTATGGTTAGACCTAAGGAAATGTTAATTATCATGCTGTGTTTGTCCATTATTGATGATAGAAACATTTTCTTGATAATGTAATACACATTCTTAAAGACAGTTAAATTTAAATCTATAAAACATAACAGACTAAAGTATTAAACAACTGATAAAAGTATGCTGGTAAGTTTAAAGCGTAAACAAAACTCCCATGACGGCTGTATGAGTTTCTTAGCTCTATGTACGCAAGCTTCCAATAAGGCTCGCAGCAAATAAAGCGTTCTTCAATAAACCGAGGTCAAGTTTAACCTCACCTCATTGCATTGTGGCTGCGCATACTTGATGAGATAGCCGGCTCGCACGTTGCTGCCGCGGTGCATGCGTCTATATGCGTCTTTGACTGCCGCAATTTTGACCATCTGGGTAACATACCATTTGCTAATGTTGGTAATATAACCTTTCTTTAATTTCGGATTAATTTCTACTTAAACTTGTTTGTAAATACCATCAAACATTAAAGTGGGCAAGTTTTATTGCAAGGCTTATAGTATTCAACGATGAAAACACATGAGTACTTAAGGTGGTCCAACCCGGCGGTATTAACTTATTCGCGGGCACGGTACAAAACCGTGCTGTTGCGCTCTGGGACCTTCTCTGTTTCAAAGAATAAGACAGGCTCCGTGATGAGGAAGATGCGACATGTCCACAAAAAAGACAATGTGCATAGTGTATGATTTGGTAAGATGTACGAAAATTTTAATTACAAAACGACCTATAGCTAAAAGTAAATTACGACCGCTGTATTCAAAAATCTAACAAAAACGAAATAGATTATAAATTTTGATTAAATAAGCTATGTCTGATGACAAAATCTTTTTAAGATGTTCTTACTTTATCATTGCGTAATCCACCTCCAAAGTTATCGTATAAAACGCGCGAAAAAATTCGAACTTTCGGACCTTATAACTTAGAAACCAAACACAATTTTACAATGCTAACGGTCATCAGACATCTAGTTCGATCAAAAATATGACAAAAAATATGGGCGTGATCTTCTTTCCCCGTTTGTATGGGGAGTTGAGCGGGATGGCCCACCTTAAAATAAATTGTTGGATTGTGGGATATGTCCAAAATATGTTTTTGAAGGTGTACCTATGTGAATTGTATTAATTTCGTGTTAATGTTGTGAACAAACGAAATCTACATTTTCCGAGAATAAATTAATTTACAAAAAATAATGAAAGTAATAAAGAGTTTAGATGACATGTCACGATATTAGCCCAACGATTGCATTTTCGAAGGAAATACGGCTTAAATCAAAACCGAAATAGTTCGAATGCCTTCACATTTCCTTTTATAATATTTTGACCGTGCGTTAAGCAGTATTTTGCCATTAAGGTGGCCCAACCCGCTCATCTCCCCATACAAAAGGGGAAAGAAGATCACGCCCATATTTCTTGTCAGAGATCCAAAATGTTGCTCAAAATAGCTTTATTTGATCGAACTAGATGTCTGATAACCATTGGCATTGTAAAATTGTGTTTGGTTTCTAAATTATAAGGTCCGAAAGTTCGAATTTTTCGCGCGTTTTATACAATAACTTTGGAGGTAGATTACGCAATGATAAAGTAAGAACATCGTAAAAAGATTAGTCATCAGACATAGCTTATTTAATCAAGATTTATGATATATTTGGTTTTTGTTATATTTTTGACTACAGCGGTCGCGGTTTACTTTTAGCTATAAGTCGTTTTGAAATCAAAATTTTCGTAAATCTTACCAAATCATACACTGTGCACATTGTCTTTTTTGTGGACATGTTGCATCTTCCTCATCACGGAGCCTGTCTTATTCTTTGAAACAGAGAAGGTCCCAGAGCGCAACAGCACGGTTTTGTACCGTGCCCGCGAATGAGTTGGGCCCGCCGGGTTGGGCCACCTTAAGGCGCTAGGACTAGCCAACTACTCGCGCCATACAAATGCACTTTTTAACAAATGTAATAATATGTAGTGAAACGCTTCAGCAAATCCAAATAGAACTCCAGACTGATAATGGATTGTTAATATTTTATTATTCCATCATTTATTTAAATAATAATAAAAATAAAAAAGTTGATTTTTCTCATTAGAAATCTTAAATTAATTCGATTTCTAGATATAAGCAAAAACAGCATATATGCATAAACAAAAAATTCGATTTGCTTTTAGATTTCTACATTTAGTCAAAAAAGTTCGGAAATGGACACCGTTTCCGCAATGTATTTTGTATATAAAAAGGAAACATACATTAACGAAAATTATTCGATTCCTAGACAAGGAATCATATATTGTAAGGATGACACTTATAATCGTCAGACTTAGTTAGTTAACTTGGGGTGCCTCGTCTAACTTTGCGATTTGGCTAGTACCAGGCCCTTAACAGTTTCTCACACGCATCTCACTAGTTCCGTTTGGTATTAATTAAGCAGTATATTGGCATTGTACGCGCCCAGGCAGATCGCACTTAACAAGCGAAGGAGTTGCAATGCCCGGTAGCCTCGGGACGTCACAGCGGGCCGTCAGAGGAGTAGGAACAGCCACCTACCTCCAGCAGCACCAGCTCCTAGGCGTCGGGTCCCGGGACAGCGTTCGGCGGCACAGCACTTCGCCCAGACGAGACGAGGTGACACAGCGTTGTCAGGCGCGTGGCGGGTCGCGGGCCCTACGAGGAGCTCCACGGTGAAAGTTTGCGGGGACGCGGCGCATGCGTGCACCATGCGTGACAGCTAGTAGGCGAGAGCGGGTGGCATAGGAAAAACTTCGGATGGGATTGAATACTTGTGAAGTTCAAACTACCCACCTAGGTCACCCATGCCATATTGGCGTGAACAGGCATTAACAGTTTTGTCATAGTATAAATACGTAAATTTGTCCAGTTACGTTAATTCGTATAGATACAATTCTAATTTTGACAACCTCTGAGATAATGGAGCCAATATAGCGTCAATTCGAGTCACATAAACTAATGAAATAATGAAATTTAACATTATATATTTGCCCTTTTGATAATATTTTAGAAAACCCCCACCGTAACTAAGTTTAAAAGGTTTCGTCGTAAGGAACTGACGATCCGCCGTGCTATTTTTGAAATTATTTGCAATCGCTTGCAGCCAGCGCAATGCAATCGTAAACGCTCGACAACAGCCAACGGCCGACGGGCGCTGCTATTCAAACGTCATTCAAAAATACGAAACTGCGTTTTTAGCAATCAGAATCGCAAATTGCTGCAGCAATTTGGTAGCGATCGTTTCGAAAATAGGGCAGCAGGTCATACTTCTTCCATTAATTCCAATCACAGAATCCCAATGGAATATTTTTTCCGTACCCGCAACTTATATTTCTCCAACGGTCCTTCTGTGTGTTCCCCTCTTGTGTGTTTATGAATCAAACTCCAATCGATTTCTTTCATTACAAACGCATTCCAGACGCGAGCGATCTCTCCTCATCTCTCGGACATTTTTTTTCAATTCCACATGTCACCAAGTGATAGAGCGTACATTAGAACCAGTAATTGATTGATGTCCGCATTTTTAGTCCGTCACTCAACCGAGACCACACAGTCGCTGGCAGTCACGATAGCCTAGATTGGTGTCAAACGGCACCGCATTCTATGGGGGAATTCATCTCCTGCAGCGATTATTTTTCGTTGTTTGTTATCAAAACAAAGGAAGGCATATTTAGCTTATTTGAGAGCAGAGTATTGTTTAATTTAAACTGCAGTTTAGATGATATGATTAACAATATTACAAAAATGCCTATTCATTAAGTGTCGCCATCCTGCATTTGTCTGCATTATTGAGATACCAACCTTATTGCTAGCATCATCGTTACCGAGAAAGAGAGACCGAGACGAGTTTAACAGAATTTTGTTATTTTTAATGATTTTATGACAGTTTTCCATTAGATAATTGAATGTCTGACCGGCTAAGCCACACCTATTGTCATGATATCAGCCCATCACACCACATGACAATAACAGTATGAAAAACATTGAACCGACTCAAAGCAACCTGAAGTAAAAGGCGGTACAAAAGCACAGCGTACCGCCTTCAACTCCAGGGCCTGCTTGGAGTCGGTTCAATCTTTTTTTAAACTATTATTTTTTTCATTCTTTTTAGTATTTCCCACCCTTAGGAGTCGTATTATTTAAAGATATCTGATTCTGAAATATCCACTACTAATGAGAAAAATAATTATTCAAATAGGTTGACAGTTTGCGTAGATATCGAATAGAATACACACAAAAAAATACACACGAATTGAGATCCTTCTGTTTTTTAAAGTCGGTTAAAAACTAGTTCTCATGTGCCTGGCATGACACCTAAGTTTTCCTTTTTGCACGGCTTTATTTGCGCTTTTACCATTTCATGCCATTGGTACCAAGCTGGGTGGGATTAACCCTACCAAGAAGAGGGCCTACCGTTTTACGTCAACAAATCAATCTATTTCGATATGCACGAGAAGAAATGCAGTGGGACCACTTATATATTTTCGCAAACCATACAGCACAGCAGATACCCATACCCATTTGGGAACTTTCGACAGATTTTTTATATATACAAATAATCACGCATACACTCGAACGTATGTTTCAAAGACCAATTTAATCCATCTCACATTGCACACAAACGGGCACGTAAAAAATCACGTACAGTTGCGAAAAGTTCACTAGCGAGAGCTTTGAAGCTTGCAACTGGAAATGCTGCAGAATGCCAGCGATTGGCATCGCATCGCCTCCGGAAAACTTGCTTTTCCAATAACGGACTGGCCTTTACATCAGGCGACCACTCACGTTGCTGCAATTTCCGCTGAGAAAAACCTACAGCTGGCTTCACACGTTTACGGGGTTTATTTCACCTTGGGTGGTCGACGCCCAACTGTGGTCATATATCTTCATAGGATACGACAACAGCTGCATTAGATGCGTTTTCTTCGGTACACTGCAAAGATGAAATATGCAATGGAGAATGCTAAGGGGGGTCGACACAAAATACAGAACAGTGAGTTCAGAGCTAATTGTAAATTAAATAAAATATAGTGAAAATGATAGAGATGGGTAAAGGGCAATGTTTAGGTGGCATCACACAATCACGCTCCCTACAAAAACTAAGTTTACATATGTACTCATCATTTGAAAACCACTGTCCCAATTTACTTGATGTATGGTATCTAATATCAGGTAATACATATCTGTGTCTGCATTATGAGTTTTTTGTATCAAATCACAGATGAGATAAAATTTGAATAAGGATTTTATTTTTCCTATCATTTCACTCAACCTTGCAGACTCATTGCCTCGTGTATTATTTGACCCAAAATAGTTTACCTTGATATTTGCGCGTTCACTGCCTACGGGGAGTCGGAAGCTAACGCGCAGCAACAATTTATAATTCTGTGATCGATGTACAAGTACGTTCTCGCAAGTGGTTACGGCTTGACAGGTTGAAATGGACTGATGTGGTAAGGCGGCTGTGCATCTTTTGCTGCTGCGTGCTACGCTTGTCCACCTGTGTGACCGTAAACGCCATCAAAATCAGGCTAGCGGTTCGCAAGTTATAACCGTGTTTGACAGAAGCCAGACGTTGGATATTATAAATTAAGTGATAGAAATATGTACATTTCTCTTGAAAATGCGAATCGTTATATGGTTCGGAACTCATGTATAACCGTAGTTTCTCCATTCTTTTAAATTATAAGGCGGTGGGATAGAGCCCACCCGGGTCGCATTGAATAAAAATTGACCAAAGAAACAATGAAAAATATCCGAATTTTAAAAACAGTTCAATATAGCCGTGCTGATATGTTATATGTTTTATTGAATAATTCTCTTTTTGAAACCTTTTCAAAATCAACCTTACATGCGAACTTTAAGGTGGCCCAACCCGGCGGGCCTAACTCATTCGCGGGCACGGTACAAAACCGTGCTGTTGCGCTCTGGGACCTTCTCTGTTTCAAAGAATAAGACAGGCTCCGTGATGAGAAAGATGCAACATGTCCACAAAAAAGACAATGTGCATAGCGTATGATTTGGTAAGATTTACGGAAATTTTAATTTCAAAACGACTTATAGCTAAAAGTAAAGCACGACCGCTGTAGTCAAAAATCTTACAAAAACCAAATAGATTATAAATCTTGATTAAATAAGCGATGTCTGATGGCTAATCTTTTTAAGATGTTCATACTTTATCATTGCGTAATCCACCTCCAAAGTTATTGTATAAAACGCGCGAAAGATTCGAACTTTTGGACCTTAACTTAGAAACCAAAGACAATTTTACAATACCAATGGTCATCAGACATCTAGTTCGATCAAACAAGAAATATGGGCGTGATCTTCTTTCCCCTTTTGTATGGGGAGATGAGCGGGATGGGCCACCTTAATATGAAATTTAATGTAAAAGCCTAGCCACTTATTTAAGACGATAAAGTCATTAAATGAGTCAGGAAGTGCTAAAGTACATCGAAAAACATGGGTTTAAAATTTAAATAAAAAGTAAAACGGGCACTACATGAGCTGAGCTTTGATGTATTACCTGTTGGAGGCGTTCCGAAATGTTTTAAACGTTTTTTTAAGGCCACGCAGGTCACTCTGTAAAATGACACTCATCTCTTACTCTCCATTATTCTCTATTCAAATTCCACAATTATTCTGTAAACATTTATTCAAGTCTTCCTCCAATGGATCAGCTTTTTCGGCACTTGAAAAAACTTTCCTATTGTTTTATCTTTACCAATAAAAACAATGAATAACATGGAGCTAAGTCGGAGCTTCAGTTAGGATTAATACCAGATTCCTGAATAAACGCATTTGTTCTTAGGGAAGTGTGTGAGGACGCTTTATCCTGGTGCAACACCATTCCCCAAAGCGCACAGCTATGAAAACATGAAATGCGACAGTTCGTACTATTCTGAGTTATGTAACTAATCTAGAATTTTGTAGCATTTATGTCGCAGGATGTCCACTCCGTGAAGAGAAATGACCACAAAATGTTTGCGAATGATCCGAGGTTTTTTTTTAAGTGATTTCGTTTGGATTACCACCTGGCTCATACATACTAGCACTTTTTCCTGATAATATGGACACATCTATGTTTCGTCACCGGTAATGCCTTTAGAAACACCCCTCGATGACCCAATTTCGTAAAATAGTCTAGTCGTAGAAGTTTTGCCACTTCATGCAAGATGATTAACCGAACGAATGCCTAAGATTCTCTCTATATCCTTGCATGTGATGCGTGAATTTTACTCGCACCAGCCTTTCTGTAGTAATATTTTTGTCAAGCAGCAGCCGCTGGCGGGCGTCGACTTCTATCGCCATTTCACAATCTTAAAATCATTGCCCGAGAAGAAGCAGATTTTCCTGCAGCTGATGTAAGCGTTCAAAGATAACCAAATAACTAAATTTAAAGTCATATTTAGTAGATCTTAGCACGCAAATGTTTAGTTCCATAGTTAACGAAGAGGCGAGAAGTAACCATAGAATAATGTTAAAAATGCTTTGTTTTCTTATATGCCTGTACATTTTGTTCGATATTTAAATAAATTAAATACTTAAAAAGATGCAACATAGATCCGTTTAATTTTTTTTTTCGAACACATCATACGGGCACGTATTTTATTGTAAGAAGTAGTGAAAATTTTACCTCCCTTCCGATCGAAGAGGAGCTTTTCTGTTTCCTGCATTACTGCACTGCACAATGTTGTTCTAATCAGATTCAGTGACATGTATTTCTTGGCTCATGGAGGTATAGTAAAATAGTCGATTAGGACGTTTTGGTCTAAAACTTTTTCTAACAGATGTAACCTAAATGGTGGTTGTGTAACCTCGTAATTGTGTAACCTTGAATAGGTTGTCCCTATATTTATGAAAGAAACGTCATCAATTTAAAAATATTACATAACAATAAAAACACTTTTCTATTATCGCTCCATTTTCAATAACCCAAACTGTCAAATGCATTGGTGGGTAACCTAAAATTCAGAAAATAATTACATGCCATACTCTCGACTAAGAGAAGCCTGACTTTGCCCATGGACTTTCAAACTTTTAAGAGGGTTGCGAAAACAATGCCGGCCAAACCGGTGCTTCTTCACGTTACGATCAGATTGTACTATGGAGGAAATACCTCGCCACACGAATTCCACAGTTTACCGGTCCTTTAGATAAATGATCGGGTGATACGGGATCGGTTGGATTCGCTTTATCCACGTCAACCAAACTTGGCAGCAACTTGCTTACATATAATAACAACTGAGCAACAAACGAAATATTCACCACAACATATCTTTCGGAACGCACCCCCATGCATCGTCACGCGGCGTGTGGTCTTACCTTTACTCATAAATCGTTAATACACGGAATTAAGTAATTTTTAAAATGCAAATTAAAGTTGCGTCGACGTTTTGACCCGAGGGCTTGGGTCATTGCGTACATTAACATCTACGTGAGAAGTTGTGGGCGCTCTCTAGACAATACATCTGCTTCGACACTTACGTGACACTTAGGGCTCCGTGATGAATAACATGATCTATCATTTTTTTAATATTATCCTGTTCAGAT
The DNA here is from genome assembly GCA_946894095.1 of Incurvaria masculella. Classification (NCBI taxonomy): domain Eukaryota; kingdom Metazoa; phylum Arthropoda; class Insecta; order Lepidoptera; family Incurvariidae; genus Incurvaria; species Incurvaria masculella. The sequence goes on from OX335641.1 coordinate 2,070,159, forward strand.
TACTTTTGTCAAACTTAATAAACGTTAAATATAATCTTAACATCCCTCCGACATATTTTTTTTTATTTTATAATTTTAATGGATACGACATAACCGTGATCCAATTTAATTGAATTTTCAGCGACATCTAAATTTGAAGCATTGTAATCAGATTTTCAAAATAATAAAAAAGTTGACATTCGTCGGAAGGCGGATTATAACCTGCGGCCTTTGGTTTCCATGTCCACTACTCTAACCAACAGAGCTATCCCGACAGTTACGTCAGCAACGAATTTCTCGATTATATTCAAATCGTCACAATGCTTCCCCTATCTTATACTAGATGGCGCTGCTGATTTTGCGTATTGATCATACTGTTATGAGCTCTACGCTAAGGCATTTTGACTCCCCATCGAACGTATTTCCGGAGCACCCGCCGCAAAGAATCAGGGCACCCCTTTGTGGTTGGTATTCGGCTTTTGAGAACGAATCGTTTCTCAAACTAATTGCTTTGCCGCATCGCCAGGATATGGAGCTGTCTGCTGGCGTGCTTTTCCTTAAACCGACAACCTGGAAAGTATTCAAACGTTTTTTGAACAAGTAATGTGACATGTATGTATGTATAATCGACCGTGAAGCAAGGACACATCAATTAAAAAATATCCCTGTAAAAAGAACTACTTTACGAATATACTGCAAGGCTGGACCCGAACCAGCAAAACATACCATTCGGGGGTAGTCAAAACTCCACTGATGTAATGCCTCGCTGAGCATGGTTTCGCGAGATGAGGTGGATTTTTTGTGTTTTTCGGCGTAGGCGTAGGCATTTGAATTTGCAAAAAAACCGTATGTGGGTCGTCTAAGGTAATGCCGTTTATACAACAAAATGTTGGTTTCCTTAACATAGATATTTCTAATATACTCCTGTAATCTCTCAAAGAATCGCAATCAAGCCATTAATTTTTTTTTATATGGCGATATAGTGTTTTAAAAAGGTTTACAATCTCTGCTCGCATATGTTACGGTCGACTACCTACTTACCAGCACGACAGGCTGTCTTCATACCAATTACTCATCGGGCCTTGCTGGTAATAATATATAAATTGCTCACTTGTACATCTCATTTTGAGTCGAAAGTAGATATTTTGCCGTCGCAAAACAAAAACAATAATAAAAAAACAGGAATGTCCACGTCTCAATTTCGCTTCCTGCCCAAACCGAGCCGAACGAGTTCCAAAAGAGAATGAAGTTGTTAAATTTAATGAAGCGATCGCCCTCGGCTGCGATCTGTCACGACTGTGACGTAAAGCATCGGTTCCGATTTGTCAAAATAAGTGAAATCGAGATCTCAAGGCATTGCCTCGTCCACCGCCGGAATGCCTGCTCAAATCTACGGGCCCGTAGCCAACGAGCGAGGAGGTTCGGGAGCGGCAACCATAAACCATATGAGTAACGCTTGTAACGCCTTTAGAATCGTACCCAACTATTTTCTACAAGTCCCCTTCCTTCCGCCACATTACACCACATCCACACACCCTGTCGCCCTACACACATATCCCAACATCACACACAATACCTATACACATACACTAACACACAATCAAAGCGTTTCATAACATTCATATCACAACATATTAAGGATCGATGTTTATGTATTTGTATTTTAATGGGCAACCTCTTTCCCACGATACAGTCAAGCACTAGTTTGAGAAAGAGGGATCGTAACTGTTTTTTTTTTCTGTAACTCTAGGGGCAGCGCATCCACGTATCACCGGAGACATAATATGATATGATAATATGGATACAATGCGTGAAGCACTAATGGTGGTTAGTTCAGGACGCGAAACATGTAACTGGTACTGGAGCTACAAAAAAACTTCTATTGTAATTTGAGTCATATAGCATTTTGGCACTATGTACCTAATATAGTTACATTTTCCAGATCATTTTAACTAGGAACGTTTTAGTAACTGGTGCCAGAATCTTAAGTTGTCCCTTTTTTACCAGATTTATGTTCATATCAATCAATATTGTGTTTTCAGTGCGCGTATTTAGCGTCCTGTGAAGTTAACTCCATTTGGTGTATGTATTTTCACTAATTAGTGACTACGTTGCCGCCCCCGTACACTATTTTCCCTCACCACTCAGGTCCTTCCTTACTCACTGCCTGTAGCCAAGGAACCTGTCGTCTCCAGTGCCGAAGGTAACACGATGTCAACCTCTCTTATCCGAGACTGAAATGTGCAAATTAATTGAAAATACGCCCACTTAATGTTACAACTACATATGTAATGCACATTTTCCCCTCTTCCATAAAACATTTAAATTGTGAGAATTATCTCCGTGGTTTCACCAATAAAAATCTTAAAATGTGGTTACAAGACAATGCATTATTAAATTGAATGGAGTACACCTAATTAAAACGTAACGAAATGATCAATTATAAACGGTATGCCTGTCAACAGTTGATGTAATTTTATTTATTACCAATAGCCAATTATTTTTTAATTACTTAGAGTATAAATGTCTGCTAACCCTGCCACATAAGACACTGAAATCTGACACAAGTCTTATTATTGTTACTTTGGAAATACAGATATAATTATGATCCAAGTGCCAGCCATTGATTTCTTGCAAATTATTTACAGCAATCTTTTACCTATATTGCAGTATTAAGGTGGCCCTACCCGCTCAACTCACCATACAAACGGGGAAAGAAGTTCACGCCCATATTTCTTATCAGAGATCCCAAATTTTGCTCAAAAGAGCTTTATTTGATCGAACTAGATGTCTGATGAACGTTGGCATTGTAAAATTGTGTTTGGTTTCTAAGTTATAAGGTCCGAAACTTCGAATTTTTCGCGCGTTTTATACAATAACTTTGGTGGTTTATTACGCAATGATAAAGTAAGAAAATATTTAAAAGATTAGTCATCAGACATCGCTTATTTAATCAAGATTTATAATATATTTGGTTTTTGTTACATTTTTTACTACAGCGGTCGTGGTTTACTTTTAGCTATAAGTCGTTTTTAAATCAAAATGTTCGTAAATCTTACCAAATCATGCACTATGTAATGAAATGAAATGAAATGAAATGAAAATATTCTTTATTGCTTACAACTATTACGTAGTATGCAAAGGCGAGCTTATTGCCAAAGGCAATCTCTAACAGATAACCTTAAAATATTAGAAAATATATTAAGAGGTAGCAAGAAACAATAAATTACTTAAAACTAAGCACCATAATCACACTTAGAAAACATTAGATAACTTAAAACTATATAAACAGAACATATTTGATTGATTTAATTGTTATAACATGTCAAGTACCAAGATTTTAATTTTACCTTAAAAATAGACAAAGAAGCACTTTCCCTAATAGCAATTGATTCCACAAGCGTGCTGAGAGAACTGTAAAAGAACCCGAATAAGCAGTGGAAGAATGTGACGGAATAAGGAGCAGGAGATTATCTGCAGACCTAAGTGGTACACCATGAAAAGAGAGATATTTGAATCGTTCTTTAAGATAAAGTGGAGATTTGGGATCATTTAAGATTAAGTAAAGAAGAGAGAGAACATGCATATTACGCCTCTGGCGAATATTTAGCCATTTTAGTTTCGCACGATAGGTGGATATATGATCAAACTTCCTCAAACCAAAGATATAACGAAGTCCATAATTAAGCAAGCGATCTAGTTTGTCTAGAAGCTCCTCGTTTAGGTTAAGATTACAGATGTCACCATAGTCTAATATGGGATGAATTAGCGACTGAACCAACTTGATTTTAGTTTCGATATGTATGAGGCGATTGAGACGCCAGAGAGTGCCACTATGCACATTGGCTTTTTTGTGGACATGTTGCATTTTCCTCATCACGGAGCCTGTGTTTTTCTATCAAACAGAGAAGGTCCCAGAGCGCAACAGCACGGTTTTGTACAGTGCCCGCGAATGAGTTAGTCCCGCCGGGTTGGGCCACCTTAAGAAGTCGTTTATTAAATTAGTTTTCGCACGGGAAAATACTTCGGGATTGTGAATCGACGCAGATTAATGAGTGAATGAACTAATCAAGTGACGGATATTTTCCATCATTTCGCAGAAAAACATGGTAGATGGCACAAAACCCCCGCCGTCCAAATGTGCCAAGGAATACCTGGTAACGTTTGGACCATACCCCTTATTAATACATGACGAACTTTAGTAAAGGTGAGGAATGTCAGAGCGCTTTTCAGTTGTCTGCACTTTGACAAATAAATAAACAGACTAATTTGTTTCTAGGTAAGCAAATTTGGCTGTGGTTCGTCCTCGTGGTTATATCTGGAGTAAAACTTTAAACCACTCATCCGAAATGTCACTATCAGATAACACAGTCACGATACTACCTTCATTGATGTGGTCTTATGATGACGAACACCTCGAGGTTTCTCACGAGGATAAGCCACAGAATAAGTTAAAGTGGTAAGACTTACTCCTAAGCCACAAAGAACTATCCCCATCCTGGAACGATGAGATCTTTACATTTCAGAATAGAATAATTTCAATAATGCAGACACTAAGTAAAGCTTACAACCGCGTATATCCGATAAATCCCACAGGAAACTGAAATGACCATAATTGCTGCATTTATGTGGCTGCAAATCACAGCGAATAGTTAAATGTTGTCCCATCTGACCGGTTGTAATTATTTGAAAATGTATTGAGAAACTGGCATGATTGCTACGTCTTATTCATGTCTTAAGGTGGGCCTGTAAGCCTCAGAAAACTATGCTCCTCATACCAAGGTAGTTTAGAAATGATTTGACAACCACTATTTGAATTCAATTAATTTTTTGTTTTTTAATTCAGTCGATTATTTTCTATCTGTGTCGGCACGTTTTTGTTTTGTAAAAAAACTGGATAAAACCAAATTGAAAATAATATTCAAAGCGAAGAAGAGAGAGAGAAAATGAAAAGAAACATTTTTTGTTTGCAGTCATTAATTCTGTTTCGAATCTTCATATCACAATTTCAGCTTCCACCATTGTTCATTCAATGCGATGTTGCCAACCCGGGAGGGATTAAACTTACCGTCCAATAGGGAAGGACTAACAGTTTTACGTGAAACCCGAACCACGAACGGACTAAGTGCATGCACGGGAAGAAATTCAAGGAGACCACACCCACACAGCAACAAAAGTGCTGATTATCTTAAGCAAATGGTTATTTTCCAAGAGTCATGGAAAGGTCAAATTTATTCACGGAACACGAAATTACGGATATATTTCTCAATAAATTAGCTTAGGTTGGTTTTGAGCCTGTAGGCGGGCCGAGTCGGTAAGGAATTAAACTAATACAAATTAAAGTAAAAACAAAAAGTTATGCAGCAAATTGGACAAATATCAAAAACGAGAAGCAATAAATAAAAACTAAACTTAAAAAAAAAACTTTACTTGCAAAAATATTCATACAGTGCACTCAATAATTAAAATACACGCATCAGCTTGTAGCTGCTAGTGTATATAAAATTTAATAATAATAATAATAATGAAGGCTTCGAAGAGAATTCACTGGCTAATTATACAGCTATTAAACCTCACACTAACACGTGACTATTTCGCTCGTCCGAATGTACAATGCATGACGTTTTTACTTTTACATTTCACGCGATTTTCGCGATAAACACTTTCACTCGCCACGCTCGCCTTATCAGATGTGAAGATGATTTTCGAGAAGTAGAAGGGTCGCGTGTGAATGACCACTGAGGTATGGTGTTAATTATTTTTTATTAATTAATTATTATTAATCTTAATCTTTTTATTATTATTCTTAATTTTTGTTCATTGTTATTTTTTTAATTTTTTTGTTAATTTTTGTTAATGTTTCTTAATTTTCTTTAACTTATAAAATATTTTCTTTTTGTCACAATCTGTGCAATTTTTTTGTTTTACGTAGAGATGTTTATGTACAACTTTTACTTTTATGCTGTTGATTTCTTCAATAAAATAAATAAAATAAAAAATAATCTAAAATTGGTTTCGCTTAATTCCAAAATACATAACTGCACTTGAAATTAATTTATTAACGTACTTACGAAACGTATGTCGTTTCGTACTGATGTCGGGCTAAACCTACACTTAATGTTCCCCAAACAAACTTTCATCCCCAATTCACATCCTTCGAGTTTATTTTTTGCCACAAAAGATAGCCTTTGTCCTTTTCCAAGGTCAAGATTATCTCTATATTAAATGTTATCAAAATTGGTTCAGCGGTTTAAGTGTAAAAACGCAACACGAAGACAGAGTTACTTTCGAATTTAAAATATTAGTATGGATTATATGTTTTTTGCATAAAAAAACATAAACAGGCTTATGGGATTAGTGAAAAAGATCAAAGAAAAAATGAAAGCGTAGGCTATATCTAAATAAACCTGAACGCATTCATAAATGCGTTTTTTAATATAGTTTCATTATTTACTGCGAGGCGATTGCCATTTGTCAAGCTGCCAACTAGGCTAATAACCCTCTTTTAAAACAGTATCAGACACAAAAAAGCAAGGACGCAGTAGTACCCGTTATGCGAAATCATTATGTTGGAACCGGAACTCACACAATGTATCACGTATTCTGATAACATCATTGTTGTGTGCTCAAAAGGCTGCGGCCGCCGTATACGTCCCTGCGGGTCTCGGAACGTATAATTTTACGCGAAGTAAGACAAATTTCGGAATGTTTCGATGGGGGGAACCTGTTTCGAGGTCGTTCGAGAACCGATGTAACGGGCTGCAGGATGTCGACCTTTTTCCTTATGTATAGTGTGTTTGCACTTTTTATCTTGAGGCAGGGCGAAAAATGAAACTTATTTTTTGCCCTGCCTCTGTTAATTAATATTTTGTGGATATAAGTATATGCAAAAAATAAGCTTCGATTTACGTACAGTAGAGAAAAGGCAGAAGTATAATGTGGTCGTTGCTAGCGACGCTGTCGTACGGACAACTAAAATAATGCACATTTTTTTTTATTGTAAATAAACATGATAGTTTAAAATGGACTTATCTTAATTATTCCATAAAAAATATAAAAAAACAAAGTTCTGCCCAACTGCATAGCAGTTTGTTGGCAGAGTGAGCTCTCGTTTTCTTTTCAGCTTAATAATTCCTTCCATCTATAACAAAAAATAAATAAAAAATCTTCTAATAATAACACATAAAAGTATTAACAGATATGATATGCGACCAGAGAAAGCCTACACAATTGTATCGGATCAACTGAGTGCGAACGTAATGAAATGTTAAGCACATACATATTAAGCATATCAATATACGTAAGGGAATCCGGCCGCGCGGCAATACGTGCTCCTAAATGCGTTCGCGAAGTTAGTACCCACCCATACAAACCTTCCAATACGTCTGCGACTACGTCTGCGTGTGGCATGCACGTTTAGGTTGGGTTGGGAGTATTATAAAATTGGAGACAGCGGGTCTCCTAGAAGGCCCGCTGGGTGACTTATATTTTTGATCTGAGAATATCCGCATACATCGGTGAAGGTAAACATGTTAGTGAATCTAAAAGTAAGTAAATATTAATGAAAAAATCAAACTAAAGCTGTAATTTACAAATAATTACACTGCAATTTGTTTTAAAATTCGCGAATTTTACCTTGTTGTCTTTTTTTTTCATTGGCATGATAACATCGGTAAAAACCATTTATGGTAGCATATGATGCATAATTTAGTTGATATTTGAACACGGCCCAGGATTTTCTTACATTAATGGAAATTAATGATGATAAACGTAATATAATAAACTATCCGTGCACAGTTCCATTAAATACACGACGAGTATTTCTGTAAATGTTACCTATTTGCAGAAAAAAAAATTTTTTTCTTAAAGCTAAATTTTGTTACAATTACATTTTTTTCGGTACCACACCAGTGTGCCAATATATATTCTTGTACGTTACTACATCCGCAGCATAACTATCAAAATACTCTCGCTTCCAGTTACTTGGTTTAATTGGTATTTAACCATCACGCTAATTAACAAAATGAGATACGACGCAGTGGAGGAATTTATCTGCCATTCTAATAGCTGTTTCACTGATGTCGTATAGTATTAGTTGGACTGTTCAATATTAGCTTACAAATAAATTCTATGGATGTTTCATGGCAAAATTATCGTTAAAATTGGAATGCCAAAGGTCTGAACTGTTGAGTTAAATAGTTTAAACTGAAATTTTAAGACTAATAAACAGTATTGTAAATTTAATAAAGTCGAGCAGTGAGTGGCTGAAAATTATATGATTTTTTATTCTGGACATACCTAATATTATATTTCTAATTACATTTTCTCTTTTGATGTAGAACGCATAAAAGGAGAAACTTCAAGGAATCAATTTTTCATCAGAACCTCACCTACCCCAACCTAACCTAACCCAACACAATTTCTCTCAAGGTCACTGTATAATTATTATTAACATTTAAAATTGAAAAGACTCTCGGGGTAGGCAGATCATTGCCTTCCTGCAACTGGATTAAACACAGTTAAAGAACATGGCCGCAAACGATGAAGTTAATGGTAACTGTTAACGGAATCCATGAAGCGACAAGATTTTCTACGTCACTAGCCAGTACACGCCGCCGTGTCAAGGCAAGCCGGTGAGGGCACACGGTTTGTTCCACAGGACTGGAAATAGGCTAGATATGCTTATCGTATTGCTGAAATGGCGCGTGCTTGTCGCCGTCTTCTGGGTTTTGTTACTCATTTGTCTCGAGGTTTACACGGTAACGGTGAAACAAGTCGCTTTTTCTCAAACTTGTCCCGACGCACCCGCGTACACCCGACATGCCATTATTTAAGCCGATACCAAAATCAGGAAGTTACCATAGAATGTAAGAGTCAGAGTCGCATAAGCCGTTTTATGCATTTAAAATATGGTTTTTATTTATTTCCGGGCTGTAAGGACGTATAAAAAATCTGCGATTGTAACGAACATGAAAGTGAATACTTTCATAACAAAATGATGAGTGGTTCTCAGCACAATTTAATTTTCAAGCAAATAACGCTTTATGTTTGGGTATTTACCTTTTTAGAATATTAAAAAAAAAATTACGAGACAATATTTGTAATTTTAAGATCAGAGTTGTCTTCATGGGCTCTTTTTCACGTTTTAGGGGACATGCTACCGGCGGCGGGGCAGCTCTGAATGGAGTTTGAATGCAAGACAAAGACGAGCGAGCGGTAGTGAAGCGTGAGTCTAGGAATATCTAGCCTATTCTCAATTCTGTGGTATGATCGTATCTGTTTGTTATTGGCATTCCGATATAGCCGTGTTTGCGCGAAGCCGATGGGCTAATGTTGACCAATGAATAGAAATCGCGAGTGTTTATCTGATATTGGTAGATGATTTTTTCTACTTAGGTACATTTTTATTGCACTGCGTTTGTCTAATAGCGATGACATTGTTGTAACTATACATTTTCTTGCATGTACATATGAATCTCATCGATTCGTCGAAATAAAGTACATTCAGAACTTAAAATATTGTTAAGTCCTATATACTTAAACTTTATTGTTCTACAAGAATATTAGTTGCATAAGATATGTTTATTCCTTAAGTAAAAAAAAAAAGTTAAGTTAAAATTTACCTTGGAACAATGTAATAATAAGCAGGGAAACGCCTTACGAAGTCCAAATGGAACTTCACGCTGACAAATTGTTCATTCGTAATGCATATTGGATTGCTATATTTCTAACTAGTTATAACTATATTTCGCATTAGAAATTTGAAAGTAATACGATCACTAAGATTACCTACCTATTAATATAACTATCTCTCATTTTATTTTTTCTTTCTCTTTACTGTGTCAAATAAATTTAAAGTTTTATTCGAAAATGTAAAAATGTAACTACCTATGTTATGTTACCTGTGCTATGTTACCTGAATGTTTGTATAATCGAGTGTAATAAGAGGAATAAACGAAGTTATTATTATTATTATTAAGATACCATTTATGCATAAACAAATTAATCCGTTGCCATTTAGTTTTTAGCAAAAAGGTAACAAAATGGCGAATTTTTTTGAAAAATGGAAACATATGTAAACGAAATTAAGTCGATCGCTAGCAGAGAAATCATAAAATATATTAATGCGATTACTAATCGTCAGATCGTCAGGGTGAACTGTAAACACTTTCTGCAAATTTGGTTAACTGAAAAACGTAAATAAATCATTTACTTTCACCGCTAATGCTAGTTGACGCACAATATTTTTTTCCACAACAATTTAAGGCTTGAATTAAAATGGTAAGAACCAATTTGTATTAATATTAATAAAAAAATGGTTCCATGCCGAGTTTTTCCGATAATTATGTTAACATAAAAGTGCTTTCAAAACGATCGCTTATCGGATACGGTAGTTTTACGGTCATAGGTCTCCATAAGATAGGCGACTACTGCAAACCAACCTTACCACTTTACCTGGAAATATCAAAAGTCCAATTTAAAATAATATCTGGAAATATAGAGCCATGTTCAAAAAGATAAATTAGCTTTGATATAACATTGTTAATCTACAATATTAATCAGAAACCGGTGGAACAAAAACTAAACGCAGGATAGACATAAGATGAGGGATGGACAGCTACTTTGCATACCGTCTAATCTTCGGAAGGTATTAAATTTATTTTAAATCTCTAATCTTCCACGAGTTATTCTCTGAAATGATAATTAAGCAAGGATAAGAAAAGATTCAAGTTTTGCCATGACGTAATATTCCGGGAGGTCACGACATTTTCGGTGACGATAAGGTAAATCTGGGTTCACGGGTTAGAGACTAACCTTCTGATGCTAAATATGTCGGTCTGCTTGCGCCAAGTGGTTGCGTTATCTAGATTGGCTATATAAAATGGATGATTTACCTGCTGATGAATATCTAGAAATATCGATACCTATTAATTATACAACAATAACCAATCGGGTTTTCATTAAATACTTAAATATACCTAAAGCTATATCTGTAACCTAAATCGCCTATAACTACGAAATGCAACCAAAAATTTGTTCAGTTTTGGTATTGCTAAGCAAGTATGTACTGATACTTTCATGCTTCGTTATTTACAGCCATTTACCTTGTCATATATATGTTTTGTTACCATAACTACTCTTTCAGGCGCCATATCTTCATAACGCAACCACTTGGCGCAGGCATACTGGCACATTTAGCATCAGATGGTTGGTCTTTATCAGTTTCAGCCATTTACGTTATCGTTACCATTTTTGTCGCGACTCCCTAGTCTATAAAAACATTGCAACATTTAGTTTTATTTTCTACAGCGCATCTTCACAAGGGCCATATTTCTGCACCATCCTCAGCTATGCCTACTCAGTAGTTCATAGTTCACGTAACAGCATCTAGGGCGCCATAGTTTACTTTACGATTTAACCCTGTTAGTATTTATTGCTTTACCAATAACACTCAATAGGCCACTGATTCATCGGTTAGCAGTCTCCGGCTATGTGTTACTCATCGCTTGAATTTCAAATTTATGGTAATACAGACACCAAGGACATGACTGTTCACAGTTAGCAGTTGTGTAGGAAATAGCTTCTATTCGTCATTGTTCATTAGTTGGACTTGAGTCGTTGCAAAGTTTTAACAGGGTTCCAAAATAACACGCCATATTTTATGTTTTTCTTTTTAAACGCGGTCATATTTTTCTGTAATTGGACATCATGATCACATCCTATCATACCATATAGGAACTAGATGCCATGCCAGGACCTTCCCTATATTGCAGGGCTAAATTTAACGTGGACAATTTTCGTTGACGCTTCGACCATCTTTCATATTAGATCATGCGTTTGGTACCAACCCGGGCTGAATTAACCCTACCACCTAGACCTAGTAAATAACGAAGGGGACATACAGTTTTACGTGGATTTCCAACCTTTAGTCGCGTTTTTCGACATGCACGGGAAGAAATTATGTGCACAAAATTGTATTATTTTTCCGTGCCAGAGTTCACACAGAAAATAATTTCCGGCTCTGTGGTTTTAGTTCATACACAACGAAGTTCAAAAAGTCGACCTTTATTTTCCTGTTGTCATATCAATAATAACATTTTCGCGGGTGATGTGGAGGTGACCTTGATCAATGTATTGGTGCGTCTATTTGTATTTTGCAAAAACATTGTGGGTTTATTTGTAATTATAACATAAAATATATGATCAATACCAGGAAAATATTTATTACGATAATATCATGGGCGTTTTCCTTATGTGGCATTGTTTCGTCTACAAGTAAGTTGAACTTAGTATCCACCAATTGTAATGAAAACATATTTATGTTTTTTCATATAGGTACCAACACGTTTTCCAGGTTCATCCTACTAATATCATAAACCCGTAAGTTTGTGAGTATGGATGGATGTTTGTTACTCTTTCACGAAAAAACTACTGAATAGAGTTGAATGAAACTTTACAATACTATAGATTATACACCAGAATAATATATAGGCTATAATTTATGAAGATGCTAACTAAGGTACCCGGCTCCGGTCGGCTCAATGTCGTTTCGGACTGATGCCGGGCTGTACCTAATCGTTTTTATTGCCGCTTCAATCATAGTTTCATCCAATGCGGTGGTACCAACCCGGGCAGGCTTGACCCTACCACTTATTAGGGGACAGGGACCTAAAGTTTTACATGGGTTCCGAACGAAATGTACTTATCCAACTCAGAAAGAGAAAGAAAGCGGTGCATGACCGCGGCGGGGCGAGGATTTGACTCCAGACCTCTCGCACGAAAGGCAAGTCATCTAGCCCCTAGACCACTGCTAATATCCAGGAAATAATTAATAATATCCAGGAAGGAATTAGGTATCTAGTCAGGATTTTCCCTTTATTAGAGATCGGCTAATTAGAGAACATTGGCATGTTTTCGTTGCCGCTTCAACCATCTTCAGTCCGGTACCAAATCGAGCGGACTTATTTTCTAGTAGTAAGTAGACAGTTTGACGTATTCCGAAACATACAGTGACCCGTGCAGCAAATATACCTTTCGCGGGTATTGCGTCTGCCAATTACGCCACCCATGCGTATCAAAATCGTTGAAACACTTGTGGTATGTTTTACTTCATGAAGTGATCCATTCTCGGACAAGAAAGCGGCTTCGAAACTGCGTCCTTCGACACAAGATAATTGTGGGTCACACCACCAGCATAATGTCATATTAAATCCACGAGCGTCAAATGGTCTTTGGACCGTTCATTACCATACAAATACGTCATCAGTTTTGAATACTTCATTATCGCTCTCCCTGGATAGTTGGAGGCGTCCCAAACGCAATTTCCGGTATGATGCGCCCACATCCGGCCGTCAGTCCGGTAGCCACATGGCGACATCGCATCGACCGCGAGCGTCTACTTTGCGGTTTGCGTGGTCGACAACGCTAGGGAGAGAGGTCGACATTTTATCACCTCTAGACCTGTTTTTATTTTATTTTTTTAATATTAAATGCCTGCGACTTCGCAGGTGAAGTGAAAGACCGATTCAAAACTTTTCGATCTATATTAAAAGCTTAGAACGAAAGTAAACAATTACAAACCAAATATATAATTTTCGTGGAAAAAAGCGACACAAAAAACAGTGATCTTAATTATGGGTTATAGCAGGTGGGGTAATTGTTATACTCACAGTTGCTTACTGGTTCTGTCTAGCCTTGCACTATATTTATAAATTGTTTGTTTCATGGCTTTCTTTCTTTTAAAAATTTCCAGCCTTACTTCATGGTTCTACTTGTTCAAAAAAGCGAAGTACTTGTTCAGCATGAAATAAGTATTTTATTTAATAAGATACTAAATAAAAACCTATAATAGCCCGCTATATGTTTGTCAATATAGCGGACTATTATAAAAAAATGACACTAAAACATTTAGAGCCATGAACACATATCCTAAATTAAGCTTGCAAAAAGTCTTCGAAAAGTGTTTCGATTTTTTTTAGCTTCTGGCTAATACGTAAGAATATGTCATGTAAGAATTCCTATTACGGTCTCAATATTAATATGTCTATTAATAAAAAAATCAACAATTTGCCTTAAAAAAAATGTTTTATAATGCCAGGTGTGAGTAAATTTGATACATAAACTTCCAGGAGGTAGAGATATATTAGCAAAGAATATATTTAAAAAATCTAGTTCCTCCAAATAACATATAATTGGCTGCAAACGTTAGGACCGGCCTCTAAAATACCCATTGGTTTTAATTTGGTAATGGTTATTGAATGTATATTTCGTTCTGTATTTATTTATGTATGTATATTGTATATATTAATATATATTTGTTAAATGAGGTACATTAAATTTCTGTTCGATATTCATCTTTTCGACCTATCGTAAATGAAAACATCGCCCGCCGAGCCTGCGGTTGATCGGTGCACTCACTGCACCGGATCTTTTGTTCTCGAGCCATCGCCGCCCACTTCGCGGTTGAATTATTTCGCTTTTGATGAGTTGTCACCACAGTTGTCACTATGTATGTCACTCGAGGAGATGCGAGTCCTTGCCAAAGACTCACTTCTCCTCGGTTCCAAGGACTCCTTGGTTTCATCACGTACCTATCAAACGAGGAACAGACATTGATACTGTCAGAAATTGAAATTGAGACCTGGGCACCACTATTCTTAGGTCCACAACCAGCGATTCCTAACCTAGGGCCTGTGGAACGCCACCCCCCCTTTCAATAGCCAGTTGCTATTTTTTTTTAAATTTATTTTAACGATATAATTGATGAACATACTCTCATTCGCTTTCACTACGCTGAATTCTTTGATTCGTGCTTATGAAAATGACATTATAATATAGTTTATGGCCAACCTCACTAAAAGCGCATCGAGGGACCATACTAAATGCGTTGTTATAATAGTTACGAATAGTTGGGTTCTCAGTTCACTTCCCCAGGTGCTCAAGATCATTTTAGGGATATTATACGAGACAAAAACCAATTTTAATTATCTTTATAAATTGATTATGCTTTCGAATTTAGAGCGAACATTTTCGGGAAAATTAAGGTTGGTTCGTAAGCTAATCAAAGAAATACGTTCTTAAAATTGTAAGACGTTTATGAGCATGAGCATCTCACCTGGTTTCAAGTGCAATAAATTGGCTGAGCCTGCTACGAAGCTGAGAAGTAGCGTATCGAATGCGGTTGCTCGGTTATGACTTGTTTAGTGCTCATAAACTGCCCAAGAATTGTCGCGGCCAGGAATGCTGCATACATGACAGCTATTTGTCATTGTGTATCGTATTTACGATCCATCCGATCAAAGATCTAAGCCCAATGATCTCGGTGTGGATATTTTTCATTCAATTGGAATCCAGCAGGCTGGGTATTTAACGAAGTATTGGATGTGCAAATAAGCATTTTTTTATTTTCGAATGTACCCGTATAGTTACTGAAATAAAGAAAACCATCTGGATAGATCTTAAATATATAATAATAATAGATACATATATTTAATGTGTCTGTCACGTGTGTTTTTATATGTACTGTATGTTTGGTTGATTGATTGATTGAAAATTTGGTTGTTCTATAATAAAAAAATATCAGTAGAATAACATGAAAAGTATGGTAATAGAGTAACAATTAATACCCGATGTTTCCTAAAACTTTGCCATTGCCATTTGTCATGAAAATGAACAATATTAAATAAAACAAATTCTGTTGTGCAAGTTTTGCGAAAACTCGTAAACATATTTTACTTTCTATACATTATTTGTAACAACTTCTTCGAAAACCCATGAGTAAGTTTTTTTTTTCATGCGAAGTGTCATTTTTCGTTATATAGAAGAATATATATAGAAGTTATATGACTTGACTTTTAGGATATTTTGTGTATGAATTATGGCTAGTCGCTTCCAATAGTAATAGCACAAGTACATATTAATTTTGTATATACTATGTCTTTAATACGAAAATCAAAGAATGAAAATTATGTTATGCCGATCAAAACTCGTCAAGGTGAACTTTCGATTTCATAGAAATTTCACGAAACTCATTGAAACATGCCTCGCCCAATCAAACCAATTTGCAAATGATTGCTGAAACAAACTTTTCAGTTATACCTATTCAGCTTCAAGCAACTCCATCTTGAGTACACAAAACGAGAGGCCAATTCGCGTTGAAGGAATGTTTGAATTGACTCTGAGAATTTAAAGTCAATGTTGAATTCTTATAGAGTAGTAAATATACTTTTTCGTAAGAAGCAAGTACGTCGTTTATTTCAGGGCATGTACGTAGAATCGACCGTGAAGCAAGGACACATTCATTAGAGAAAGAGCCAAGAATGGGGAAATTACCGTACAAGAAAATATAATCTACCTTGTTGGTTCTAAATATACCATATAAGTATGTAAACGTCCCGTATAGTTAACGACTGACAAGTATATGTTTATGATTGCCTATGCTTGTGAGAACGTGTAATATTGTATTTTTAAAAATATTAGAATAATATTTGATTGCAAAAAACCCACGAAGGTGCTTCATTGACGTTTTCAAGGTGCCAGTTCCATGATGCCAGTATGACGTGCAGATTAGGTGCCAGTCCGTCGATCAATCATCTTTATTCAATTAGCGTTCTTGTCGTATGCAAAAACAAGTGAAGAGCGAAGAAACAAAAAAATAAAAAGAATCTCCGTTACAAACAGTTTCAACCAAATAACTACCGCACAGCGTTATGTAAAAGTTGTTAAAGGTTTTTTAAATGTCTTCAAGAGCAGGGATCTAATTTTATTTTCGTACTGTCTGCCGTAACATAATGTCTGGGTAACCATGTTGAACTATGTCTTAACGAAAACTGAACATCATATTTAAAAAATACTGCCAAAACCTGTCTGCCAGGAACCTTTCCAATCCATTTAACCAGGAAGTCTTCAAGCGCAGTTTAAGGCTCCATATGACGCGAACCCCCAACATTTTGGGTGCATTTTTATTTTATTTCAGCGTTTGTAAAGCATAAACACCGGTGAAAAAATCGAAATTTCAAAGTAAAGATGATTATCTAGTGAATAACCGTAAAACGGTTTCAATAAGTTGCTTAAAAAAATATGTTTGCAAACACCTATTTACAATTTTTGCTAGGTTTTCAAGCCGGGCTTGGAAACTATAATTTATTTAGACAATTTTCTTTTTTTTGGTACAAGATCATATAATTATCTAGTGAGTAACCGTGAAACATAATTATTTTACTTCAGACAGTAGACTTTAAAGGTCAAAACCCAAAATTTCGCTTTGTCGCGCTCCATTTTCACGCGCATACAAGAATGAACCCTAACGCAAATTTAATGCTTCCAGAGATCGCCATTATCGTCTGTTTGCCGAACGCTGGAGTCAGTTGGAGCCTTAAACAACCTTGCATGATAGCTCTTTAAAAGTCCGCAAATCGACTCGCACAGAGCCTCCGCTAGTGCTAAGCGAGGTTTTATGTGGTAAGGTGTGTTTGGATATTTTATGCATCTTTGGTTCCTCGCCTCAGCGAAAATAAACTGAATTCAAACTTATGAGCCTGAGAGTGGCCTGGTAGTCATAAATTGATAGAAATCTCGATACTTTATCTTACCAGAATATAAGAATTATAGCAAATTCCAGATAACTTTTTCCTGTGTAAGCAAATACAAAATAACAGAATACAGTACAGCAAATACATGTATTGAATGCTAATAGTGTGCTTCGTCCACATTATTTAATTTGCTACACTAAGAGAAAGGAATTTGCTCCATACGACACCGGTACATAAATAAGCACGTAATTGACAGTACCCATGAGCAATTGGAAATGTGGTTAATAAATGCCATTTAGGCTCCGAATATGCTTCTTAAAAAAATGTAGATTCATTCGAGAATTGAGTATCACGAAATACACATCAACGACAACATACTCGTTCAATAAAAGAATACAAGTGGATGCACTGCGTTTCTTCCCATGCATGTGGTAAGAGGCGTCTAAGGGATTGGTCGTTCGAAGGTCAACCAATAAAATAACTACCATAATGTGACATTATGATAAAAACTGATTCATTTGAACATTATTATTTTTTAAACCTTATTTTGTATTTTCTACTATAACGATTGCATGTTACAGAATTTTAAGTACATTAATTGTTAGTGTGTTTCCTATAACAAAATATAATGATTACCTCGTGCTCACAATAATAAAGTTATTACTTACAATAACTACCTAGGCACTGTTCCTTACTACAATGCGTGAACTTCGAACCTCGTCCCACGCAGAGAGCATTGTTCAACTAAGTTCTCATCTTTTGATGTTATCGTTTTAGTGATGTGTTATCTACTATCGATTCATTGTGATTGATTTTTACATTTTGCGATGCATTTATTGCAACTGCATACCGCGCAGTCAACGCCTTTGTAAGTATTGACGCATATTTGTTGACTGATATCAAGGTAAGCGATGGTTTTGTACTGTAAAGAAACCAACTGTGAACTATGACAGTTGTTACGATTTTGTGCATTTATTATAAAGTGGCATGTCGGTGAATGATAAGAATGCTAATAAAATAAACAGTCAATAACGATAACATAACATGTGTGCGGGCAAGGGCATGGCAAGTATGTTTGTAAACCTAAAATTCTTTTGTACAGCTCGTGGTCCAGGGGCTACAGCACTTGCCTTTAATTCGAGAGGTTATGGGTTCAAATCATCGCTCCAGTCATGCACCACTATACTTCGGAGTTCTTCTCTCATTCTGAGTTCAATAAGTGAATTTCATTATCATTATGAGCTGTTCCAATGTTTGGAACCCATGTAATACTGTATTTCAATATTCAATATTGCAATATTCAATTGCATTGAATGATACGATACTATGGATGAAGCGACAATGAAAAATTGCCTGTGTTTTCCATCCTGTTCAGTGTATACGTGCTCATGAAGGGAAGGGCCTGGCATGGCACCTAATTCCTTTGGGATTGTGGTGTATTAGGCTAATATCATGATGGTAGTTGTGTGGTATTAGCCATGCATGTCAGGTTCCATAAAAAACCTAGAATATGTATGTGGGTCAAAGTTCAATGTGTTTTGGTTAGGGTGATGCCCTTGTACAAAAAAAATTATAATATTTGTTGGTAACTTTTCCAAATATTTGAATATCTTCACGGCAGTTACATTTTTACCCCAAGTTCCACGTCAATATGACGGAAAATGAGGTTCATAGTCTCAATTACCAGTCACTAATATGCATCGATAAATTGCCACCCCATCACTATCCTCTCCGCCCAACTCCCACCGCCCACGCGCGCTATTTGCGCAAATCCGGAACTCCTTCACGTTTTAATTTGCTAGTGTTACTTCACAGCACCATACTTCCCGCCAATAATACCCGTCTGTTTGCAAGCGCCTACGGTCGAAGATTAGTTGAGACATGCAACGAATATGGCGGTAATTGCACGCTGAGCGACGGGTGCGTGGCGGTCCCCAGGACAGGAACCATTGATGTAATCGCTCGATGGTTCATGTGGGTGTGAAAACGAAAGGCCTATTTTGCCATCATTCGATAAAGTTGTCATTAGCTATCGTAATTGTATGTTCCCAATATAAATAGAAGGCTTTTTTAAAGTGTCAGATATACCAAAAGTGTAGTGATACAAACGAGCTATTAATTAAACGGGAATGAATTGGCTCGAAAAACTATCGATTGATGCTAAAATACAGTCTCTTAGGGACCGTTTAAAAAAAATTGGACTAATATTGAACAGATTTACAGGGATATACCTTTGTGTGCTCGATGGATCAAAAGGTGGTAAAAAGGCCCTCATATTTGACATCCAATTTCTTACTGATAGATAACATTTATAGATAAAATTACACACACAAATTATTCCAAGTTAATTTTTTGGGTTCCGTACCCAAAGGGTGAAAACGAAACCCTATTACTAAACCTCCGCTGTCCATCCGTCCGTCCGTCTGTCACAGGGCTGTATCTTATGAACCGTAATAGGAATACAGCTGAAATTTTCACAGAGCGTGTATTTATTTTGTCGCTATAACAACAAATAGGTAAAATTAAAAAATATTAAACATTAAAGAGGGGGTTTGTTTTTTGTGTTAAATCCTCTACGATGCTACGGAACCCTTCGTGTGCGAGTCCGACACGCACTTTGCCGGTTTTTTAGATATTTTAATGTGGAAAATATGTTGAGTACATTATGTTTTATTCTAGATATTAGTTTCAATTTTGTAATTAACTAAAAAATGTTGACGTTGTCCAAGTGTAACGGATTATATCTAAGGACGAATAAAGAATTGAATTAAATTGAGTTAGAATTAGGTCCCTGGACAAAAAAGGGTTACCTGAGCAATCGTTATCTGATGCGTTAACTGCAGCCGTGTTAAAAACTCTGCCTTTTACGTGATATCGTCCCGTGGGAGCATGTACAAAAATGTAAGCGTTACTTGAACTAACACGAGATGTTCTCGTATTCGCTTCCGTGGGACCTAAATCCTTCGATAATGCGTGTGTTGCATTTAGCCAACCATATCCAGTTACATATAACACAAAAATGTATCAACTCCTATTCTCTGCTGACGAATGGTGACGGAACAGACGTGTTTATTGTTTGTGTAATGTGTTTATTTCACCAAGGATATCATTTATTTCAGAAGCCCGGAAAATTAATAGCTAATCGGGTATTCCTTGCTAACCTAACCTAACCTAACCTAACGTTCAAAGAATGAACATTTTTATTGGAAACTGTAAACATTTCCTTTGAAAAGTACATGGAAAAATGGCTGCACACCAATGCACTTATTCAGTGTTTGAATAACTTTATTTTTTTTATTTTCATTTTTTAAACTTTTGGTAGTCAACCTACACTAAGTCACATAACAAACGAATAGATCCGCCAATTCGATCAACTCGGTAAAGAAGAACACGCAAAGAAACTTCACTGGTTTACTTCATATTTAAATAAATACTTATATCTGAATGCTACTGCCAAACAATTATTTGTTAATACGGTTTAAGACACAACATAATCAATAAACAAAAGAAACAGCAACCCTCCGGGTAACTGGATTCAAAATAGAAATTAGAGTTGATTGATATGTTAATAATTACTCCTTCGTGTTAAGCGAGAACGACTACAAATATGTTTAAAACAGTTTTGAAAATTGCTTGCTACATACATTATATTATTATTAGCAGTTATGTACGATTGACAAAACGCCGATTGACTATGAAGGAAAAAAATATTTATAAAATACAGCCTTAAACAAAGAACCATTTTGGACATAATAAATCAATAATATACTATACTATAAATAATTAACTAGTTTTCTTAATTTTATTATTATTTTCTTTACACAAAATAATTCAATAATGCTCAGCAAGTTTGGGCGATTTTATCATAAAAATATATCCTCAACGATTTTTTTATATTAAATATTTAAATTTTATTATATAGATTTATTTTACATAGGTAAATAGTGAACATAGCAATAAAAACACAATATATGCGCATAGTAGTTGTTAGATATAATATAAGATAGAATATATAAGAACGGGATATTTTTTTATTGGACAAAATATTTCATTCCAAACCAATATAATTAGTTTTTTTTTAACTTTGATAATGCAGACTTTAAAGATATAAGAATAAATGTTAAAAACAAATGCCTATTTTGGCGATATTTTTCGTGCGAAGTTTCTGCCGTGGAAAAAAAATCAGTCATACTCGTATCTGCAGACATATCTAAACTATTATAAATAATGTATTTGAGCTTGATGAGTTTATTACTCTCTGAAATATGAAAGAATAAGTCGGGAGCACCGTATTTTTGTAAAATACGCGAAAGAAGAATGTTGCGATCGCTCTATCATCTCTGCCATCTCTGCCACCCGCCCGAGGCAGCTGCGTTGTGGCGTTATATTGAAATAAATTATCTTTCTACACATTAAAATAAACGATATATGTACATATTAATCACGCCTACGATATCTGCAGTCACCACAAAATAATACACGAGAGCAAATTTGTGGTTAAATTTTGGCCTTCTAAAATAGAATAAAAAAATCTATCGTTTTTGATGGTAAAAACTTGTAAGTACAGTACTTTTACAGCATTTGTAATAACAAGACCTCATGAGTTAAAAGTTACCCATGTACGAATCTCTTTCACAAAAATGAACTTCAACAAAGGGTCGGTAATAGAACCGGCAGATGCTAAAAGCACGTGTCGTGTGCCCCATTGATTACCCGACACCGGTCTTTTGGGGGAAAAAATCTGTTTGTCATGGATCGCTAAGACTTATTGCGGTTGTATTGTGGTTGTGTTTGATTTGGTGATTTGTGCATTTTAAAAGGTGCACTCGACGATGAGAAAAGTTTGCAAATCTTACTTTTATTGATAGCAGGATGGTTTTAGATACAGCTCATCGCTGTATGATGATTTGGTTGTATGGCGTTGGATTTTGGACTGATATGTCCTTTAGCTAGTTCTATGGTATTTTTTTCATTGATATCTTTGCATAGCGATTGTGCATAACAAGAACTTTAACAAACGTCCGGTATAGGCATCGCCTAGTGTTTGCCTAAAGAGGCAAACTCCATACAAGAGAGTGTATACAAATGTCGACTACGTTTGGGAATTTGTGTTATACAATTGAAGTCTGTTGTAGACTACACGCAAAAACAATGGACTATGAAAAGTGGCAAGCACTAAAAACTATCTTATCATCAATGAATGTTTTGAACCACAAATTCTGAATACAACACTACGCCGTTGACCTTATTTGGCGATCTGATTACATTTTAAGTTCAGATCACACGCCGATAAACTATAGGGGCAGTCTATTATTAAATGTGGCCCATTAATTACTGACTGATGTTTGAGAAGCAGATGGAACAAGATGGCGGTTTCAATCCTCGAATGTGCCATCTTGCGAGGACGTAATGTGGTGTATTACCTGTAACAAAAGAAATCAATATTTAAAAACAGGACAAGCAATATAATGAGCAAGCTTGTACGATGTTTAGGTGAATGTATTTCACAAAGAAATTCAGTCAGATATAATCATGAATGAATATAGTCATTTGATGAAAGGTTTTCTTGTCAACATTTTGAGTTGGCAAATGAAAATTATAGGTAAGAGTTATGATAGAGTCACGTATGACTGTATGGTGCCGACAGGCTCTTACTAAGGTTACTTAGTACCGACAAGACTCCCTACAAACTGAACTACCCTTTTAAATTTTAAGTAAACCAGGGGGCCAGTCAATGTCTATGGTTTTGTTTCTGTGTCCGAATAGAGGGAAATAAATCATTATTGAGGTCTATTTTGTCCCGGTACTACTCTACGGTCTAATAATTATTAGAATAATCAAAGATTATGGTATCCTGTATTATGTTACTGTAACGAAAAGTGTTTCAGTTCCTCTTCGCTTTATACGCTTAAACGTAAAATTAAATGTTTTTTTTTTTTTCAATAAATAGTAGTTGTAAAGACATGTAATCCCAAGGTGATCTGAGATTCCAGCCTTTTCTTAGGTCTAAATATTAAAAATACAGTGTGTGTTCCAAAACATATTAAAGAGATCGTTTCGAAAGTTAGTGTTCATATACCAGCGGAGGTGACTAAAGGGTTTAACATGGTTTTTCTCCTCAAATTTATTGATATGGCAATTTAAACTTGATTTTCCTTATTCAAATGATATGAGACTTTAAAATTATACCTAGAATATAACATACATATTACCATAACTTTTGAATAGCAGACATTAGACACACGTTTTGATGATCAAAGGATAGGTTTTAAACCGATGATGAAGACAACAAATTACGAAATTATGGTTAAAGTAAGATTGTTGGTTTTGGAGTAGGACAGTGTGACAAGCGGTATCTTAACGAATACAACCTCCTACATACGGTCAGCCTACCCAAAGTCCTTGCAAAGCACTCACCAAAGACGTGCAAGAGGCTTTGAAGGTAATAACGTTAGCCTTTCCTAATTAAGGGACTAAGCCAAAGATGTGTACGATACGCAAAAACATTTTGAATATTTATAGGAGATTCGTTTAATCTATTGCTCTTTCTCCGTTGTTCCCTAGTTGGATATACTTTGCATTTATACCTTACTTAATTTAATAATAGTTTTTCCATTAAAAGTTTATTTATATGTTTATACAGTATATTTAAGCTTAAAAGGTACGGTCGGAGCAGTGGTCGGAGCGCAGTAATAGTCGGATGTTTTTTTTATGTAACTGGAAATGGATGGCTATAATACCAAACTGACCATCAGATATTGTCCTAACACACCGCATGAGAAATAGATGCCATGCCAAGACCTTCCTTATATTGCACGGCTACATTGAACCGGATGGAAAACACGGACAATTTTCATTGCCGCTTCGACCATCGTTCATTCAATGCGATGGATTCAATCCGAACCACGGCCAGCCTTAAGGTGGCCCAACCCGCTCATCTCCCCATACAAAAGGGGAAAGAAGATCACGCCCATATTTCTTGTCAGAGATCCAAAATTTTGCTCAAAATAGCTTTATTTGATCGAACTAGATGTCTGATGACCATTGGCATTGTAAAATTGTGTTTGGTTTCTAAGTTATAAGGTCCGAAAGTTCGATTTTTTCGCGCGTTTTATACAATAACTTTGGAGGTGGATTACGCAATGATAAAGTAAGAAGATCGTAAAAAGATTAGTCATCAGACATAGCTTATTTAATCAATATTTATGATCTATTTGGTTTTTGTTAGATTTTTGACTACAGCGGTCGTGGTTTACTTTTAGCTATAAGTCGTCTTGAAATTAAAATTTTCGTAAATCTTACCAAATCATACACTATGCACATTGTCTTTTTTGTGGACATGTTGCATCTTCCCCATCACGGAGCCTATCTTATTCTTTGAAACAGAGAACGTCCCAGAGCGCAACAGCACGGTTTTGTACCGTGCCCGCGAATGAGTTGGGGCCGCCGGGTTGGGCCACCTTAAGGTCGGCCCGTAAGCATCAGAAAATTTCGCCTCCCATACAAACGTAGTTTACTAAGAATTTGAAACCCACTATTCCAACATACTTGATATTTAGTATCTAACATTAGGCTACAAATATCTGTGTCTGCATGCCTTTGTTTTTTCGGTAAATGTATTCTGGGTCAAACCACAGAGAAAACAAAATCCGTATGAAGATTATCATTTGGCTTTCATTTCATTCGGTTTGGATTTTTAAAAAAAACAAAAGCAGGCAGACACAGATATTTGTTACCTGATATTATATATTAAATATCAATTCAATTGGAATAGCGGTTTCCAAATGATTAGTAAACTACGTTTGTATGGGGAGCATAGCTTACGGGCCGTTCTTAACGGTTGAAAATGGTCACCCTTACAGAACCTAACCGCGCTCAGACGTGCTTCGCCCAGCTTTTCGAATGCGGAGGTAGCGGATCATTAATACAGATATAATACGGTAAGCGGAATTACATAATTATTGCCAGTCATATAAAAAAAAGTAAAAACTGTCCTATTATGTGACTATTAACATTAAAAAAAACTCATCATGCAATATACATTTTCGCCTGTTCACAAAACGTCTGGTTATCACACAGATATTTGTTCAGGGCATTGTACTGGCTTGTCAGGTGCATATATGTAGAAAAATAAGAGAAGAGTCTACTTTTTTTTTCTGTTCACTCTACAAAAGCTAAAGGACATCTATCAATTTACAAATAATCGTTAAAGGACCAGTAGGTATCTACAATGGTTTGAACGATGTTAGATAATGAACTAACTGAAACTAAGCAACTGCTAAGCAGTTAGTTTGAGTGAATTGGCCACCGAAAACATAAAAAAAAATATATAGCGTGTGTTTCTCATTTCTGATTATTTTTTTATGGTATCAACTGTAATTTGACAAAATTTAATATGCGAACGCTACAACGTTCGCAGTGGAGAGCTGCCCTTAGCATCGTTAGGCTGACGCCCCACATGCGCCTTCAATATCCACGCGCCAATCACTGGTAGTGACGGATGCATGGATGAGACTTCTGTTATAATAACTATTCTCACAACTAAACGACCGGCATAAACGTTTCGCGTATGTTCGTCATTTTGCATTTTCCATGGAATAATGAAAGCGTTTATTTTAGGTGTCATTGGTTTTTATAGGCTTCCACCAAATAAATGGCAAGAACTGTACAATTTTAATTTCGTCGCATGTGCAGTTTTCATAATTTCAATTAGGTTTGAAAGTCAAATGAATCGTCTTCAAAGGAAGTAATGAACCAAAATATATACAACCAGTTGTATATCTTCGAGCGACAGATTTGAGCATATTGCTCATTGTATTAATATAGCTTCTTTTTCATCTTTTCCAATTGAGATATTTATATTATATACCCTGAAGGGTCAAATTTGGCTTATTTAGAGCACAAGATATGTCACCTTAGTAGTATATCATGTAGAGGCATTTGAATCTCTTGAAGTTAATCAACACACATATCGTTACCGGCCAAATCCTAAAAACACTTTTATTTTGACAATTAGCTCAAAACAACTGAGCTAAAAGACCACGGAAAATGTTATATTTATGAAAGGACCACTTCCGTGTGAAATAGCAACGTTTGTGCATAATTGTCATGACTTGACATTTCTGGCCTTGAAACAAAGTTTTTGGGTTAGGGTTTCGACATTCCGATGTGGCTTGCGAGTCCCTTGGACCATTTACGCTGGCCTCAGTTTGGGAATCACTGATCTAAGGCTTTTTTTTTATTTTGTTTTGTTATTGATATCGTATGCATAGTTTAAGAACCACCGAAAAGACGCATTTAAAATTAATAATATAATAATTTTATTTTTTAGTATAATTTTGAAAATTACCAATATATTTTTGTATGACTTTATCTTGGTTGGTTATATAAGTGTAGACATAGGGATCAAAAGCCCTGCAATGAGAATCCTTACAATTAAAAACCAGCAGGGAAATAATAATGATAAACGAAATCAACCACATGGCGTGCAAAATATCGGGTTCCTATCCGCGTACCACTGTGTATTAAGTTGCAGAAGCCCTATCCATATAATTACAGCCCGCCGTTCAAAGGATGTCTATATCCGCACCGGAAATGACGTATCACACATGGAGTGCGACGGGTTGTGCGGGTGCGAGTGGGATGGGCGTAAGTGAGTAGGAGAAGGATGGGTGTTTAGCAATCGGAGCGAGACGGTGATGTTGTTTTAATTTGAAAATGGAATGGGTTGTATTGTTCGAAAATTGAATCCTGCTGTTGCCGGTTGAATCAAGCTGGTACGTGTATGAGGGTTTTTTCAGCATTCTGTGGAATATACAGAACGAGCCGGTAAAGGGTGATTTTGTATACGAAACTTAACTTGTTTTGTTGCAAGGGGTTTTGTTTTGAAGAGACAAAATGTTTTGGTATGAAGATAATTCATCTTTTGGCAAGAAGCGTGGTGACGCTAGGGTTCTGGTTACAGCGGCGGTCCCACTACCTTTCTTCCCGTGCACTTCGTAATAGGCGGCTAAGGAATTTGTCGTTCGGGGGAAGTGTTTCTTCACGCAAAACCGTACATTTTATTCCTTACTTCCTAGGTGGTAGGGTTAATCCCATTCGTTGGTATCATCACATAGTTTCTAAAATATGGTCGCAAGAGGCAAAGGCTGGACCCGGCATTGTGTGAACTGGCATGTTTCAATCGGCAGCATGTTAGAGGGCGGACATAGTATTTGCAAAATAAACTGATATTTGTCATGAACTGTTGCATGAACTGTTCATTTTTGTGAATTTATATAAATTTAGTGTTTTTACCTGTGTTTTTTTTATCATAAACTTGAATACTTCTTTTCATGTTACAAGGAATTAAAATAATGTATTTATACAAACGGGTTACCAAAACCCAGTGAGCAAAAAGCAGTGGCATACACTTTTGTAAACTTAAAAAAAAAACCCAGTGAAGTTTCTTGCCAGTTCTTCGCTGTGCATGATGTACTGGTTAATGATAAAATATGGCATATCCGAGTGCAGTGTCAATAAACAATATACAACAATTGAATTGATGAAAATTATTCATGTTTTCCATGTAGTTCAAGGTGATACGTGTTACTAAAAAAAAGTCCAGTTACACAAGAAAGGTAAAACGTTTACGCCTCCTAATTTTGCCTCGCAAACATTCATCATAAAAAAATAGTTAACAATGTACTAATACTATTGAAATTCGTTCACATAATGTTAATACAATCAGATTTCATATGTATCGTCAATATATATTTAAACTGTATTAAGTTGAGGCACCAAAATGTCGCACTTTTCATACTTAAGGTGGCCCAACCCGGCGGGACTAACTCATTCGCGGGCACGATACAAAACCGTGCTATTGCGCTCTGGGACTTTCACTGTTTCAAATAAAAATACAGGCTCCGTTGTGAGGAAGATGCAACATGTCCACAAAGCAGACAATGTGCATAATGTATGATTTGGTAAGATTAACGAAAATTTTAATTACAAAACGACTTATAGCTAAAAGTAAACCACGACTGCTGTAGTAAAAAATCTAACAAAAACCAAATTAATTATAAATGTTGATGAAACAAGCTATGTCTGATGAATAATCTTTTTCAGATGTTCTTACTTTATCGTTGAGTGATCCTCCTCCAAAGTTATTGTATAAAATGCCCGAAAAATTCGAACTTTCGGAACTTATAACTTAGAAACCAAACACAATTTTACCAACGGTTATTAGACATCTAGTTCGATCAAATAAAGCAATTTTGAGCAACATTTGGGATCTTTGACAAGAAATATGGGCATGATCTTCTTTCCACGTTTGTATGGGGAGTCGAGCGGGTTGGGACACCTTAAAGGTCATTATCAAACATTATTTTTTAACGCGCCCGACTTTTCATTCGGACGGAAAATGGCATTGTTTGTTCGAAAACACTTTGAGAATTATTATGTTTTCTAGTACACAAATAGACTAAAATTATTCAAAGTGGATGTGCGCAGCGAAGTTCGGATATCAGGGATTACGGAAAGTTCGTAAAGGATTGAGAAACGAGTTTTGCGAAATTACTAAAGTTGGCTTGCTATTACATTTTGGGGCTGAAAATAACCTGAAGGGGCGACGTGGAGTATTTTTAATCAAGTTGGCTTGGAGCCTATTGAAGAAACAGATTAAATTTATTTTGGTTTAATCATACCTACTGGTTATTTTTGCATGATTAATAGGTATGAATATTTCCAAACAAACATTTTATTCATCATTAGGTACATACCAACATCATTTTAGCATCTGTTTTAAAAGTTAAAATACTAGACTAAAGCTAGACTAGAGCCAAACACATTTAATTTTACATTTAAAACGTATTAATAATGTCACCACGGGGACATTATTTTTTGGAGATATTTAACATATATATAGTGCGAAATCCCAAAATGTCAGAGTTAGGCAGGCGGGGATGCGAGGAGCGTTTGTTTTGTTCCGCGCTCGAGTAAACTCTGCGCGTCGCCTCCAGTAGATAAAAGACATACAATGCAATTCAAATAAGAATAGGACAGGGCTAGTGACTAATTTCACTTGAATTAGCTCGGAAAAGTACGGTCGGCACTCATGCATCAGAATCGAGGTGTGATCCGAGTATGTGCGTGTACATGCTTTTTCCTTTTTTTTATTGTGTAGCCTTTCTGCCGTGACAGCGACACTAGACAAAACACAAATCTATCTATCTGTAGGATGACATTGAGTGCCATTTACAGAATATGCAGTTACATGAGTAGGGGGGCTGTACTTTGCATTTTCGGTTATTTGTTTTATGTATATTACATAGTTACATGTGGTTAGTTTGTGTTGGATGTCCTCAAAAGTGCCTTAGTTTAGTTGTTTAATTGGTTAATTTTGTTTATTATAGCGTTGTTGAATATTT
Source organism: Incurvaria masculella (assembly GCA_946894095.1). Lineage (NCBI taxonomy): Eukaryota > Metazoa > Arthropoda > Insecta > Lepidoptera > Incurvariidae > Incurvaria > Incurvaria masculella. The sequence goes on from OX335641.1 coordinate 2,100,076, forward strand.
TTTTAATCTCTGTTCTTCAAATAATATTTAGTTAAAACTAATTATTTTTTCTAAATGTTAATTCGATATTTTTTGCAGAAACTTTTTTGCACGCCATACTGAAATTAATTGGCTTTCGCAGTTTGACATTTAAAATGGCGGTGGTCCCTGTCGTATTCTTATTTGAATCGCATTGTATATTCCGTTGCTGTTGTTTCTCATGTGACTTTGTAAAATGAAATAAAGGTGAATAAAATATTATCTTTGGTGTGACATTAGAACACTGGGATATTGGTAAAATAATTGCAATATTAAGGTTTCGAGGAGGAACCAGAGCGGCAGCGAAAAGAGTCAGTCTCTGATAAACGTGGGTTGAACACAGGCCCACAAAAAACCCGGAAAATCTCCGCTGCAATGCTTTGAAGGTTCTCTGCGAAATTTCGTATTTGTGTTACTTATACCGGTGCAGGGACAGCCCTAACATAAGACGAACAGGCAGTTTCTCCAGGCGCCTAAACTTTAGATGCTTGATACAAAATGATAACGAAATCCGCGATGCACCACATCTAAACACGGGTAACGCCTCAAGTGAGACCTTTTCCACGTTTCCCTGATTGTAAGACGTGAGTGCAGCTTGCCACATACAGCCTAAGAAGTTACACCGCGAACTTCATTCCGGTATTTGGAACATAAATTCCCCCAGGGCCCCTATAATTTGAAATGTATTGGTTCGGGCTTGTGGACTAGGCTGTCATAGGCGTAGGGAGTGCGCCCACCATCGGCTTCGACATTTGACCCGCGGCTTTCAGCCATAGGAAGGTTCTTTAGCAAAATTGGAATAAAAAAAATTTTTTCAAACCTCTCACAACAATCTCTTCAATGCTTAGATCGATGAAAGACAGAAACCCACTACAGGACCCAGGAGTCTACAAAGTACCAAGCAGCTGTGAAAAAAGTTACATTGGCCAGACAAAACCGAGCGTTCAAACCAGAACAGGATAACACATCAAGCCACTTAAAAACAATAAGTTCCACAAGTCGGCGATCTGTGAGCATGCCTTGAATAATAGAAATAACCATTGGATTCGCTTCGACCAAGCTGAAACGATAAATATAGAAAAACAATACATACCACGCTTGGTTTAAGAATGGATAGAAATTACAAGGCATTCCAACTTTAACAGAGACGATAGTTGGAAGCTATCAGCGTCTTGGTCTCCGTTACTGGCGAAATATGGTAACACAAGAGTTCAGCTGCCAACATTGAGGCAAAGTGACACCGTTAGCATAGTTCGCACAGATGACTTCATTGCCGAACGGAATTCTTCGTCACTACCCTCATCTGCGACTGAACCAAGCCACAGCTACAATCTGGCAGCCGACGACCTGCAGTTTACATCTGACTGGACGAAGCGTCAGAGGTCCTCCAGGTCGCGTCGCGAATACTAATGATGTCCACTGCGTGGTGGACGAAACGTTAGCTCGGCGCGTAAGCTAAACACTATTTTCGGAAACGTAAAATAATATGTCGAACAACAGTGAACATCTAAACCAACATATTTCTACCTCCTTTACCTTGGTCGACATTAAATTTAAAAAAATACCTTATACGTTCGAGACTAAGATGACTTTCTGAAGTGTTTGTTGGTTTAAAGTTACTACTTTTATCTTCTCTCGTGTAGAAATATTATATGTCAATCGAAGTGCAATATGAGTACTGTTAATTAAAAGAAATCCTCTCACCATTTCTATTTTAAAAGTGTTCTAATCAATCAAGATCGGACCAGCAAACGCCTAATAACTTTTGGGAAAATATATGTTACGAAATTCTTTATTGTGCAAATTACATTAAAAACTATTTACAGAACAATTAAATCTAACAGAGCTAAACTGCACAAAGGCGGACTTATCACTAAAAGTGATTTCTTCCAGTCAACCTTAAACTTCAACTTAAAAAGTTAGCTTATATAACAAATATGTAACTATGTAATATACATAAAACAGATAACCGAAAATGCAAAGTACAGCCCCCCTTATCATGCAACTGCATATTCTGTGAATGGCACTTAATGTCATCCTACACTGCGTGATTTGTGTTTTGTCTAGTGTCGCTGTCACGGCCAGGCAAAAACGCTACACAATAAAAAAAACGAAAACGCATGTACACGCATATACTCGGATCACACCTCGATTCTGATGCATGAAAAAAAGCGTCAGGCTTCCTTTGATATTGTAGCGTCTGGACATGCCTAGCCATGAGCTAGTTCGAGTGAAGTTAGTCACGAGCTCTGTCCTATTCTTATTTGAATCGCATTGTATGTATTTTATCTACTGGAAGCGAGACGCACAGAGTTTGCTCGAGCGCGGACCAAAACAAACGCTCCTCGCATCCCCGCCTGCCTAACTCTGACATTTTGGGATTTCGCACTATGTAAATGTTAAATATCTCCGAAAAATTATGTTCCCGTGGTGACATTATAAATACATTTTAAATGTATAATTATATGTGTTTGGCTCTAGTCTAGATTAAGTTTAGTACTTTAACTTTTAAAACTGATGCTAAAATTATGTTGATATATACCTAATGATGAATAAAATGTTTGTTTGGAAATATTCATACCTTATTAATCATGCAAAAATAACCAGTAGGTATGATTTTATTAAAAACTTGAATGTAATTAAAGTGATATCTGTAACTTCATTCGCATATAGCTAGGAAATGCAACCAAATATTTGTTCAGTTTTTGCGTAATTCACATGATTACAACTAGTAGTTGCATTCCATACTGGTTTCAGCCATTTACATTATGATTTTTTTTCGGTCACGATAAAGCATCTTTGAATGGGCATTGCTCCATAACGCAACCAAATGTTTGTTCAGTTTTTGCGTAATTCACATGAGTACAACTAGTATTTGCGCTCCATACTGTTTTCAGCCATTTACGTTATGATTTTTTTTTGGTCATGATAACGAGTTTTTCAGGCGCTATATCTAGCTAACGCAACCACTTGAGGCAGGCAGACCGGCATATTTGGCATCGGGGGGTCGTTCCCTAACCTGTGAACCTAGTTTCAGCCATTTACCTTATCATTCCCTAAAATGTCGTGGCCTCCCAGAATATACGTAATGAATTATGAGTGAAGGAATGATGAGACTATAATTAGGAATAGGTAAGCACTTACATTTTTGATGTGTCCTTTAAAAACACTTACCCTGGCCAGGGATACCACCTTAGATTTATTATTATTTATTATAGTACACACTAGGTATTTATAATTGACTGTTTTCATGAGTCTTCACCCAACTTTGCCCAGTGCTAACGGCTGACTGCGCGCGCACGTTATTGCATATTATTTTTGAAGGTGGGTAGGTACCTATTTGGTATTTAGGAAAAGGAATGACAGATCTTAAACGCGCAAGTATCTAACAGTGTGCATTTATACTGCCGCTATAACAACAAATAGTAAAAATAAAAAATAAAATAAACGGGGCCACCATACCCATACCCGTACGGAATTTGAATTTTAATTTAATACATCACCTGCTGTCATGATAATAAACCACACGGGAGCCAGGTGCCATGCTTGCTTGCCTAAACTGCACGGCCTCATTAAACCGGATTGAAAACAGGGCCAATTATCATTGCCGCTCCTGCCATCGTTCATTCAATCCGATAGTGCCAACCCTACTACCTACCTACCTAGTAAGTAAGAAACGGGTATCAACATATAAGTATCAGTTTGCATGCAAGTGCAATGAGTCGAAAGTTCGGTCGTTGTCCTTTTAACTACTTTGCGTCCGTTCATGCATCTGTTCGTATCCTGTAACTAGAACCGCTGTGTCATCTGCGTAACTCGCTATTATATATCCTTTATTTTCCCATCTGGACATTGAACCCAACAATGCGTTGCAATTGAAACCGTCTGTTTCATTTATTTCCTTCAATTATTTTTGTTCATAGTCGATCCCAAGAAGTAGGAAATAGAGAGGTTTGATATTTTTATCGTTGAATATTTCTCGGTTACCCAGCCATATTGTGACAGCTTCCTGTCAATTCCGGCATATTGTTGATTTATTAAAACTTACAGCCTATTACATGAAAAATCTTTAGGCCAGTTAAAAGTTTCACAAATTGTTCAAGTACTTTTAAGCACTAAAGTTACAGAGATGCTAATCAGAGCGTACATAATGAGTACGGAATACATATGAGTAATGTATGTTTTTGATATGAGGGTGTATGTGTTAGTGTGAAGTATGTATTCCTCCTTACGGTGTTTTCCTCAACCGTACGAAAAATTTAAGCGTCGCAGGAGATCAAACCCTGTGTCACATCTTCCATAACAATCTGACGTTTAATTGCATTCCGTACCATGATAACTGATACAATTCAGTTCAATTGACAGTACAGGTACACAGCATGGTACGAAATGTAGCTATAAACGTCAGATGTAATCACTCACTGGCCTGTTCACCCGGCGAATGAATTTACTACCATTTGGGCTTATACTTCCTAAACATGAATCTGTGTTCTAAGGTAAGTATGGTAAATAATAAATACGTACGGCACAAATCATTAAACTCAGAAGAGAAAAAATAAATAAGATTCAACGGTATTTTACCTCATGGCGTTTCCAATTCATTGATAAAGATTTATTTATTTTCACACCCACATGAAATTAATACTGTTCCAATTTCTCACACTCTGCTACTGTGCTTTTATACGGCCCACGCGACGAATGTTCTTCTTTGTCCGGAATACATAGAAAACAGTCATAACTAGTGGCTCTCGGAGGTGTAGACATCACGAGGCTCTCTTTGCATAGTAGCTTAAAACTGAATAAATGTTTGCCACCCACCTTATACAAAATCATATAAAACACAATCAAATGATTTTTCTCGTATTTTTCTATCGTAGGTATCTTGTCACAGAACAAAAGTTTTGTAAGATATTAGAACAAAAAAAATCTGGCTGAATCGAAATAATTATCAAACCTGCTCACATAATTTACCGAGAATCGGTTGAGACATTCGACCTGTAGAGAACAGCCGGACAGCCGGACATACGAAAGCATTTTTGCCCAAGCTGAAACGAGATTCGCTCGGTCAATAAGGATGTTACGCGTACATGCATTTACAATGCACTCGCCGTTTTGGAAATCTGGATTTGAAAAAAACGCATGAAGTTGGTATTCTGTTTGGTAGATTTCTGACCTCTTTAAAACAGTCAATTTGAATTTCTGCAAACTGAAAAAATTTTTAGGTAGGTTCGAGTTTTTAAACCATCGATACCAATTGATGTGTCTGAAAACAGTCCTGCGAGTGTACTCTCAGGTTAAAAAAGTTTCTCTCGTGGTCATTAAAACTATCGAAAATTACGTCAGGATTTTTTGGAACGTAATATTTTTTAAGCGTAGGAAGCACGTGATTCTTAATAATAATAAAGTTTTTTTTATAACTAACGTTCTGTTCAGTACGTCCGTAAATTACCACTACTTTAATTAAGATACAACGCTGTAAAAATATTATAAATGTCCCTTTACAAAAATACCATGTGGGAGGTCCAGTAAGTACTGTCTAAAACTACGGATAAGGACCGCATTACAGAATCATGTTATGTAGATTCAGACCCACCACAGAGCTCGTTGACCCAACCGAAGCGAGCTGCATTAAAGGACAATTAATTTAAATTAAATGTTAATTGCGTGCACTTTATAATTGTCGCGGAAAAGTTATTGTACAAGACGCATATGCATAACAGTGAGCCGGGGTCTACTTAAAGCTTTGATTATGAGGTTTGAACCCACAGAGAATGCACAATGCTGGTGGTTTTTCTAACGAGTGTAAAGAATTTTTTTATATTTTTTAGTATAATCATAAACCAGGAAAACAGTTGAAGTTAATAAGGTCGCACTAAATATAAGACCACCAAAGCAACAATGAAAACCAATTGTTCAATGTAGCCGTGCAATATAGGGAGTTCCTGGCATGGCACCTCGTTTTCATATGGTTTGTTGGGTACCATGACAGTAGGTGCATTAGCCATCCATAACCAGTGCCATAAAAAAACTAAAACCGTGCTTGGCTGCGCCGATTTGCAATTATCTAATTTGTTTTAATCAAATGCATGATTTATATAGCCATAATTGCGATTCCAGTATTGCAAAGAAGTGCTATTAAAAGAAGGTTGACATTTAAGAAAAAAACATATTATAACATAATTTCTCAAATAGATATTAACCTGGAATTAACATTAACATTACTGACTAATTCGGGTTACAAAGCTGCGATTTAAAACATTACTAAACATTTTATGTTCGATATACCAACTCCAACAACCCCACCGTGACCCAAGTCAAATAATTAATAAGCATCATTTCAAAACAACTATTTAAGAAAAAAAAAGTGAAAGCTTGAAATAAGAAGGTATCCCTTGCGTTATAGGTAAATTTACTACGGCTATTAATTCCGAGTTGGATAAGGAATAACAGTGGACCCAAGCGTGCTCCCTGCGGTGTGCCATAAAACAGATGCTCCATCTTCGCAGCGATCGTTACCGGCTTTGCGGTTGTCGGGGTAGCTCTTTAAGGGCTATTCTTTATGATCGTTCATTTATATTTAATTATTCTATTAAAGAGGATACACTTTTTTTAAGTAATGGAGTGAATTATTCGTTGTCGAATGCCTAGCCAACGTTAAGTATTTTCTTAATGTTAATAGTCTGCAAATATTTTAGTTCAAAAAACTATATAATAAAATATTATATAGTTTTTTTTTAGCTGTAAGAATAATAATGTATTTTGTATTTTGACTCTTTGTTTACAGGTCACTGTAGTAGTTCATGACGGAAATAATCGTATTAAAACTAAATCGTACAGAGCTTTCACAACTTTTCATGTTGCCACTGGAGTAGTGCATCGCTTTAAGGTCCCTACTTGCGGCGACGCTGGGTTCGGGTCTCCTCTTTCCCTAAAATATGGTTGATAGAGGCGATGGCCGTGCCTGGCGTGATGCTCGTGAACGGGTGCTGTTTGTGGGGACTGGCTTGCTCCAATTGGCAACATTCTAGATGGCGGGCATGGTCTTTACTAATAAACTGATATTTGTCATGAACTGTTGCATATGACATGAATTGCTGATTCTCGTCAATTCATATTAATTTAGCGTGTTTATCAGTGAGTCTAAATACTTTTGTAAATTTAGACTAAGTGGACGTTGAAAAAAAAAAAAACCAGCGGAGTTTCTTTCCAGTTCTTCTTCGCTGGGATTTCCCCGAACTGGCTAATGATAAAATATGACAAATCCGAGTGCAGTGTACTGTCTATGGATGATGAATAAACAATAAACAATAAACAAGAGTAAATGATGTCAGTAAAATAGTACCGAATGAAGATGGTAGAAAGGTAAAATAGTTCTTTGTTCGAACGATAGTTCAGTTTAGCACCAAATGTAGGTTACGTCTTGGTCTATTTCCTTGATAAGGCAGATATAATTATAATTACAACATTATATTTTACATCAATACAGAAGATAGCAGCAGACATTGCCGTTAACAGGAATCTTCGATAATTGAGATTCCGAAGTTACGGTAGTATAGTAGCATACCTACTGTCACATTTAAATACAGGCTGTAACAAGAGTCACTACCTCAACTTCTGCATCGAAATATTGGATATATAATTGATGAATTAAATATATAATTCGCATAACCATTATCACTAGATATTAATTGTCAAAACAAAAAAAAAGTCAAACATGAAAATATATTAAAGACAAAGACGGTGCATATTTTTGGTCTGGTTAACGCTATTAGCCTCGCACACTTTCTATCCACTATATCGGACGTTCGCTCGCCGTCAGCCTGCCCCGCACTAGCGTCGTCAGCCCACCCGCCGTCGGATTGATTTTATGAATGAGTTTGTTCGAAAACGAAAACTATGTAAATACATGCTAACTTGATTGTAATAATCTCATGAATCATTTCTCAAAGTTACGGCGGTGGCTGATGTTACACCCTACCTAAGCAGTCCACAAATATAGTGTTCATAAAACTTATTGTAATTAAATAAGTAAAATAAAAGCGAAAATCTCGGTTTATCATAAAAACAAAATTATATGATAGAATAGCCCTCCCTTGTTAATTATTCATTTCACTTATACGAAACGAGTAAGATGACGCAATTGTATTGCGTCTAGAAACGCTACAAAGTGTCCTGGGAATCCTACAGGATCATACGGGGATAAAGTGCAGCTGGTCTCTCGACATTTCGAATTACAAGCAGTTTATAAAGATATAAAAGCATACTAAAAGCGTGTTTTATTAACTTAGAGCTTTTATGTAATCTTTATTATATTCGTAAATATATATTGTTACTATGAAAATAATTACTACCATACCTTTGGGGATGATGAGTATTTGTCCTCATTATTGAAATTCAACCTGTTCCAGATTGTATGAGGCCATCAACTGTTTTTATATATCGTGCCTTTACCGAGCAAGCGGTAAGTATGAAAAGATTGATCTTTCTCGTAATCTGAAAAGCATTAAATTTTAACTCCTTTTACCCAGACCCCGTAAAATCGGAACTCGGAAGCCAAAAATGGCGGCGTGATGATATTTATTTAGTCTTTCTTTATTCGAAGAAATAAATTATTGATGCAGAAAATTCAATTTTTGTAAATATATTTCTGTGAGCGAATAAAATAAACGAGGGCGGAAAGAAGAAAGGCCCTTTATCACTAAAGAGCAACAATACTCATGAAATAAGTTTTTTGAGGGATGGAACCCTAAAAAGACAACAAGGTAAAACAATCAATAAATATGAAGAAATACCTATATTATAGGAAGGATCAAAGGCAGGATTCGAACCAGCAGATACAGCGAATCAAAACACACGAGTTGACCTTCAGAGTAATTTGAAGTGGAGTATTTTTAATCAAGTTGGCTTGGAGCCTATTGAAGAAACAGATTAAATTTATTTTGGTTTAATCATACCTACTGGTTATTTTTGCATGATTAATAGGTATGAATATTTCCAAACAAACATTTTATTCATCATTAGGTACATACCAACATCATTTTAGCATCTGTTTTAAAAGTTAAAATACTAGACTAAAGCTAGACTAGAGCCAAACACATTTAATTTTACATTTAAAACGTATTAATAATGTCACCACGGGGACATTATTTTTTGGAGATATTTAACATATATATAGTGCGAAATCCCAAAATGTCAGAGTTAGGCAGGCGGGGATGCGAGGAGCGTTTGTTTTGTTCCGCGCTCGAGTAAACTCTGCGCGTCGCCTCCAGTAGATAAAAGACATACAATGCAATTCAAATAAGAATAGGACAGGGCTAGTGACTAATTTCACTTGAATTAGCTCGGAAAAGTACGGTCGGCACTCATGCATCAGAATCGAGGTGTGATCCGAGTATGTGCGTGTACATGCTTTTTCCTTTTTTTTATTGTGTAGCCTTTCTGCCGTGACAGCGACACTAGACAAAACACAAATCTATCTATCTGTAGGATGACATTGAGTGCCATTTACAGAATATGCAGTTACATGAGTAGGGGGGCTGTACTTTGCATTTTCGGTTATTTGTTTTATGTATATTACATAGTTACATGTGGTTAGTTTGTGTTGGATGTCCTCAAAAGTGCCTTAGTTTAGTTGTTTAATTGGTTAATTTTGTTTATTATAGCGTTGTTGAATATTTTTTTAATCTCTGTTCTTCAAATAATATTTAGTTAAAACTAATTATTTTTTCTAAATGTTAATTCGATATTTTTTGCAGAAACTTTTTTGCACGCCATACTGAAATTAATTGGCTTTCGCAGTTTGACATTTAAAATGGCGGTGGTCCCTGTCGTATTCTTATTTGAATCGCATTGTATATTCCGTTGCTGTTGTTTCTCATGTGACTTTGTAAAATGAAATAAAGGTGAATAAAATATTATCTTTGGTGTGACATTAGAACACTGGGATATTGGTAAAATAATTGCAATATTAAGGTTTCGAGGAGGAACCAGAGCGGCAGCGAAAAGAGTCAGTCTCTGATAAACGTGGGTTGAACACAGGCCCACAAAAAACCCGGAAAATCTCCGCTGCAATGCTTTGAAGGTTCTCTGCGAAATTTCGTATTTGTGTTACTTATACCGGTGCAGGGACAGCCCTAACATAAGACGAACAGGCAGTTTCTCCAGGCGCCTAAACTTTAGATGCTTGATACAAAATGATAACGAAATCCGCGATGCACCACATCTAAACACGGGTAACGCCTCAAGTGAGACCTTTTCCACGTTTCCCTGATTGTAAGACGTGAGTGCAGCTTGCCACATACAGCCTAAGAAGTTACACCGCGAACTTCATTCCGGTATTTGGAACATAAATTCCCCCAGGGCCCCTATAATTTGAAATGTATTGGTTCGGGCTTGTGGACTAGGCTGTCATAGGCGTAGGGAGTGCGCCCACCATCGGCTTCGACATTTGACCCGCGGCTTTCAGCCATAGGAAGGTTCTTTAGCAAAATTGGAATAAAAAAAATTTTTTCAAACCTCTCACAACAATCTCTTCAATGCTTAGATCGATGAAAGACAGAAACCCACTACAGGACCCAGGAGTCTACAAAGTACCAAGCAGCTGTGAAAAAAGTTACATTGGCCAGACAAAACCGAGCGTTCAAACCAGAACAGGATAACACATCAAGCCACTTAAAAACAATAAGTTCCACAAGTCGGCGATCTGTGAGCATGCCTTGAATAATAGAAATAACCATTGGATTCGCTTCGACCAAGCTGAAACGATAAATATAGAAAAACAATACATACCACGCTTGGTTTAAGAATGGATAGAAATTACAAGGCATTCCAACTTTAACAGAGACGATAGTTGGAAGCTATCAGCGTCTTGGTCTCCGTTACTGGCGAAATATGGTAACACAAGAGTTCAGCTGCCAACATTGAGGCAAAGTGACACCGTTAGCATAGTTCGCACAGATGACTTCATTGCCGAACGGAATTCTTCGTCACTACCCTCATCTGCGACTGAACCAAGCCACAGCTACAATCTGGCAGCCGACGACCTGCAGTTTACATCTGACTGGACGAAGCGTCAGAGGTCCTCCAGGTCGCGTCGCGAATACTAATGATGTCCACTGCGTGGTGGACGAAACGTTAGCTCGGCGCGTAAGCTAAACACTATTTTCGGAAACGTAAAATAATATGTCGAACAACAGTGAACATCTAAACCAACATATTTCTACCTCCTTTACCTTGGTCGACATTAAATTTAAAAAAATACCTTATACGTTCGAGACTAAGATGACTTTCTGAAGTGTTTGTTGGTTTAAAGTTACTACTTTTATCTTCTCTCGTGTAGAAATATTATATGTCAATCGAAGTGCAATATGAGTACTGTTAATTAAAAGAAATCCTCTCACCATTTCTATTTTAAAAGTGTTCTAATCAATCAAGATCGGACCAGCAAACGCCTAATAACTTTTGGGAAAATATATGTTACGAAATTCTTTATTGTGCAAATTACATTAAAAACTATTTACAGAACAATTAAATCTAACAGAGCTAAACTGCACAAAGGCGGACTTATCACTAAAAGTGATTTCTTCCAGTCAACCTTAAACTTCAACTTAAAAAGTTAGCTTATATAACAAATATGTAACTATGTAATATACATAAAACAGATAACCGAAAATGCAAAGTACAGCCCCCCTTATCATGCAACTGCATATTCTGTGAATGGCACTTAATGTCATCCTACACTGCGTGATTTGTGTTTTGTCTAGTGTCGCTGTCACGGCCAGGCAAAAACGCTACACAATAAAAAAAACGAAAACGCATGTACACGCATATACTCGGATCACACCTCGATTCTGATGCATGAAAAAAAGCGTCAGGCTTCCTTTGATATTGTAGCGTCTGGACATGCCTAGCCATGAGCTAGTTCGAGTGAAGTTAGTCACGAGCTCTGTCCTATTCTTATTTGAATCGCATTGTATGTATTTTATCTACTGGAAGCGAGACGCACAGAGTTTGCTCGAGCGCGGACCAAAACAAACGCTCCTCGCATCCCCGCCTGCCTAACTCTGACATTTTGGGATTTCGCACTATGTAAATGTTAAATATCTCCGAAAAATTATGTTCCCGTGGTGACATTATAAATACATTTTAAATGTATAATTATATGTGTTTGGCTCTAGTCTAGATTAAGTTTAGTACTTTAACTTTTAAAACTGATGCTAAAATTATGTTGATATATACCTAATGATGAATAAAATGTTTGTTTGGAAATATTCATACCTTATTAATCATGCAAAAATAACCAGTAGGTATGATTTTATTAAAAACTTGAATGTAATTAAAGTGATATCTGTAACTTCATTCGCATATAGCTAGGAAATGCAACCAAATATTTGTTCAGTTTTTGCGTAATTCACATGATTACAACTAGTAGTTGCATTCCATACTGGTTTCAGCCATTTACATTATGATTTTTTTTCGGTCACGATAAAGCATCTTTGAATGGGCATTGCTCCATAACGCAACCAAATGTTTGTTCAGTTTTTGCGTAATTCACATGAGTACAACTAGTATTTGCGCTCCATACTGTTTTCAGCCATTTACGTTATGATTTTTTTTTGGTCATGATAACGAGTTTTTCAGGCGCTATATCTAGCTAACGCAACCACTTGAGGCAGGCAGACCGGCATATTTGGCATCGGGGGGTCGTTCCCTAACCTGTGAACCTAGTTTCAGCCATTTACCTTATCATTCCCTAAAATGTCGTGGCCTCCCAGAATATACGTAATGAATTATGAGTGAAGGAATGATGAGACTATAATTAGGAATAGGTAAGCACTTACATTTTTGATGTGTCCTTTAAAAACACTTACCCTGGCCAGGGATACCACCTTAGATTTATTATTATTTATTATAGTACACACTAGGTATTTATAATTGACTGTTTTCATGAGTCTTCACCCAACTTTGCCCAGTGCTAACGGCTGACTGCGCGCGCACGTTATTGCATATTATTTTTGAAGGTGGGTAGGTACCTATTTGGTATTTAGGAAAAGGAATGACAGATCTTAAACGCGCAAGTATCTAACAGTGTGCATTTATACTGCCGCTATAACAACAAATAGTAAAAATAAAAAATAAAATAAACGGGGCCACCATACCCATACCCGTACGGAATTTGAATTTTAATTTAATACATCACCTGCTGTCATGATAATAAACCACACGGGAGCCAGGTGCCATGCTTGCTTGCCTAAACTGCACGGCCTCATTAAACCGGATTGAAAACAGGGCCAATTATCATTGCCGCTCCTGCCATCGTTCATTCAATCCGATAGTGCCAACCCTACTACCTACCTACCTAGTAAGTAAGAAACGGGTATCAACATATAAGTATCAGTTTGCATGCAAGTGCAATGAGTCGAAAGTTCGGTCGTTGTCCTTTTAACTACTTTGCGTCCGTTCATGCATCTGTTCGTATCCTGTAACTAGAACCGCTGTGTCATCTGCGTAACTCGCTATTATATATCCTTTATTTTCCCATCTGGACATTGAACCCAACAATGCGTTGCAATTGAAACCGTCTGTTTCATTTATTTCCTTCAATTATTTTTGTTCATAGTCGATCCCAAGAAGTAGGAAATAGAGAGGTTTGATATTTTTATCGTTGAATATTTCTCGGTTACCCAGCCATATTGTGACAGCTTCCTGTCAATTCCGGCATATTGTTGATTTATTAAAACTTACAGCCTATTACATGAAAAATCTTTAGGCCAGTTAAAAGTTTCACAAATTGTTCAAGTACTTTTAAGCACTAAAGTTACAGAGATGCTAATCAGAGCGTACATAATGAGTACGGAATACATATGAGTAATGTATGTTTTTGATATGAGGGTGTATGTGTTAGTGTGAAGTATGTATTCCTCCTTACGGTGTTTTCCTCAACCGTACGAAAAATTTAAGCGTCGCAGGAGATCAAACCCTGTGTCACATCTTCCATAACAATCTGACGTTTAATTGCATTCCGTACCATGATAACTGATACAATTCAGTTCAATTGACAGTACAGGTACACAGCATGGTACGAAATGTAGCTATAAACGTCAGATGTAATCACTCACTGGCCTGTTCACCCGGCGAATGAATTTACTACCATTTGGGCTTATACTTCCTAAACATGAATCTGTGTTCTAAGGTAAGTATGGTAAATAATAAATACGTACGGCACAAATCATTAAACTCAGAAGAGAAAAAATAAATAAGATTCAACGGTATTTTACCTCATGGCGTTTCCAATTCATTGATAAAGATTTATTTATTTTCACACCCACATGAAATTAATACTGTTCCAATTTCTCACACTCTGCTACTGTGCTTTTATACGGCCCACGCGACGAATGTTCTTCTTTGTCCGGAATACATAGAAAACAGTCATAACTAGTGGCTCTCGGAGGTGTAGACATCACGAGGCTCTCTTTGCATAGTAGCTTAAAACTGAATAAATGTTTGCCACCCACCTTATACAAAATCATATAAAACACAATCAAATGATTTTTCTCGTATTTTTCTATCGTAGGTATCTTGTCACAGAACAAAAGTTTTGTAAGATATTAGAACAAAAAAAATCTGGCTGAATCGAAATAATTATCAAACCTGCTCACATAATTTACCGAGAATCGGTTGAGACATTCGACCTGTAGAGAACAGCCGGACAGCCGGACATACGAAAGCATTTTTGCCCAAGCTGAAACGAGATTCGCTCGGTCAATAAGGATGTTACGCGTACATGCATTTACAATGCACTCGCCGTTTTGGAAATCTGGATTTGAAAAAAACGCATGAAGTTGGTATTCTGTTTGGTAGATTTCTGACCTCTTTAAAACAGTCAATTTGAATTTCTGCAAACTGAAAAAATTTTTAGGTAGGTTCGAGTTTTTAAACCATCGATACCAATTGATGTGTCTGAAAACAGTCCTGCGAGTGTACTCTCAGGTTAAAAAAGTTTCTCTCGTGGTCATTAAAACTATCGAAAATTACGTCAGGATTTTTTGGAACGTAATATTTTTTAAGCGTAGGAAGCACGTGATTCTTAATAATAATAAAGTTTTTTTTATAACTAACGTTCTGTTCAGTACGTCCGTAAATTACCACTACTTTAATTAAGATACAACGCTGTAAAAATATTATAAATGTCCCTTTACAAAAATACCATGTGGGAGGTCCAGTAAGTACTGTCTAAAACTACGGATAAGGACCGCATTACAGAATCATGTTATGTAGATTCAGACCCACCACAGAGCTCGTTGACCCAACCGAAGCGAGCTGCATTAAAGGACAATTAATTTAAATTAAATGTTAATTGCGTGCACTTTATAATTGTCGCGGAAAAGTTATTGTACAAGACGCATATGCATAACAGTGAGCCGGGGTCTACTTAAAGCTTTGATTATGAGGTTTGAACCCACAGAGAATGCACAATGCTGGTGGTTTTTCTAACGAGTGTAAAGAATTTTTTTATATTTTTTAGTATAATCATAAACCAGGAAAACAGTTGAAGTTAATAAGGTCGCACTAAATATAAGACCACCAAAGCAACAATGAAAACCAATTGTTCAATGTAGCCGTGCAATATAGGGAGTTCCTGGCATGGCACCTCGTTTTCATATGGTTTGTTGGGTACCATGACAGTAGGTGCATTAGCCATCCATAACCAGTGCCATAAAAAAACTAAAACCGTGCTTGGCTGCGCCGATTTGCAATTATCTAATTTGTTTTAATCAAATGCATGATTTATATAGCCATAATTGCGATTCCAGTATTGCAAAGAAGTGCTATTAAAAGAAGGTTGACATTTAAGAAAAAAACATATTATAACATAATTTCTCAAATAGATATTAACCTGGAATTAACATTAACATTACTGACTAATTCGGGTTACAAAGCTGCGATTTAAAACATTACTAAACATTTTATGTTCGATATACCAACTCCAACAACCCCACCGTGACCCAAGTCAAATAATTAATAAGCATCATTTCAAAACAACTATTTAAGAAAAAAAAAGTGAAAGCTTGAAATAAGAAGGTATCCCTTGCGTTATAGGTAAATTTACTACGGCTATTAATTCCGAGTTGGATAAGGAATAACAGTGGACCCAAGCGTGCTCCCTGCGGTGTGCCATAAAACAGATGCTCCATCTTCGCAGCGATCGTTACCGGCTTTGCGGTTGTCGGGGTAGCTCTTTAAGGGCTATTCTTTATGATCGTTCATTTATATTTAATTATTCTATTAAAGAGGATACACTTTTTTTAAGTAATGGAGTGAATTATTCGTTGTCGAATGCCTAGCCAACGTTAAGTATTTTCTTAATGTTAATAGTCTGCAAATATTTTAGTTCAAAAAACTATATAATAAAATATTATATAGTTTTTTTTTAGCTGTAAGAATAATAATGTATTTTGTATTTTGACTCTTTGTTTACAGGTCACTGTAGTAGTTCATGACGGAAATAATCGTATTAAAACTAAATCGTACAGAGCTTTCACAACTTTTCATGTTGCCACTGGAGTAGTGCATCGCTTTAAGGTCCCTACTTGCGGCGACGCTGGGTTCGGGTCTCCTCTTTCCCTAAAATATGGTTGATAGAGGCGATGGCCGTGCCTGGCGTGATGCTCGTGAACGGGTGCTGTTTGTGGGGACTGGCTTGCTCCAATTGGCAACATTCTAGATGGCGGGCATGGTCTTTACTAATAAACTGATATTTGTCATGAACTGTTGCATATGACATGAATTGCTGATTCTCGTCAATTCATATTAATTTAGCGTGTTTATCAGTGAGTCTAAATACTTTTGTAAATTTAGACTAAGTGGACGTTGAAAAAAAAAAAAACCAGCGGAGTTTCTTTCCAGTTCTTCTTCGCTGGGATTTCCCCGAACTGGCTAATGATAAAATATGACAAATCCGAGTGCAGTGTACTGTCTATGGATGATGAATAAACAATAAACAATAAACAAGAGTAAATGATGTCAGTAAAATAGTACCGAATGAAGATGGTAGAAAGGTAAAATAGTTCTTTGTTCGAACGATAGTTCAGTTTAGCACCAAATGTAGGTTACGTCTTGGTCTATTTCCTTGATAAGGCAGATATAATTATAATTACAACATTATATTTTACATCAATACAGAAGATAGCAGCAGACATTGCCGTTAACAGGAATCTTCGATAATTGAGATTCCGAAGTTACGGTAGTATAGTAGCATACCTACTGTCACATTTAAATACAGGCTGTAACAAGAGTCACTACCTCAACTTCTGCATCGAAATATTGGATATATAATTGATGAATTAAATATATAATTCGCATAACCATTATCACTAGATATTAATTGTCAAAACAAAAAAAAAGTCAAACATGAAAATATATTAAAGACAAAGACGGTGCATATTTTTGGTCTGGTTAACGCTATTAGCCTCGCACACTTTCTATCCACTATATCGGACGTTCGCTCGCCGTCAGCCTGCCCCGCACTAGCGTCGTCAGCCCACCCGCCGTCGGATTGATTTTATGAATGAGTTTGTTCGAAAACGAAAACTATGTAAATACATGCTAACTTGATTGTAATAATCTCATGAATCATTTCTCAAAGTTACGGCGGTGGCTGATGTTACACCCTACCTAAGCAGTCCACAAATATAGTGTTCATAAAACTTATTGTAATTAAATAAGTAAAATAAAAGCGAAAATCTCGGTTTATCATAAAAACAAAATTATATGATAGAATAGCCCTCCCTTGTTAATTATTCATTTCACTTATACGAAACGAGTAAGATGACGCAATTGTATTGCGTCTAGAAACGCTACAAAGTGTCCTGGGAATCCTACAGGATCATACGGGGATAAAGTGCAGCTGGTCTCTCGACATTTCGAATTACAAGCAGTTTATAAAGATATAAAAGCATACTAAAAGCGTGTTTTATTAACTTAGAGCTTTTATGTAATCTTTATTATATTCGTAAATATATATTGTTACTATGAAAATAATTACTACCATACCTTTGGGGATGATGAGTATTTGTCCTCATTATTGAAATTCAACCTGTTCCAGATTGTATGAGGCCATCAACTGTTTTTATATATCGTGCCTTTACCGAGCAAGCGGTAAGTATGAAAAGATTGATCTTTCTCGTAATCTGAAAAGCATTAAATTTTAACTCCTTTTACCCAGACCCCGTAAAATCGGAACTCGGAAGCCAAAAATGGCGGCGTGATGATATTTATTTAGTCTTTCTTTATTCGAAGAAATAAATTATTGATGCAGAAAATTCAATTTTTGTAAATATATTTCTGTGAGCGAATAAAATAAACGAGGGCGGAAAGAAGAAAGGCCCTTTATCACTAAAGAGCAACAATACTCATGAAATAAGTTTTTTGAGGGATGGAACCCTAAAAAGACAACAAGGTAAAACAATCAATAAATATGAAGAAATACCTATATTATAGGAAGGATCAAAGGCAGGATTCGAACCAGCAGATACAGCGAATCAAAACACACGAGTTGACCTTCAGAGTAATTTGAAGAAAAAAACACTCTTAATTCAAAATGTTCTAAGCACTTTAAAGTTAACTTTAAATAAAGAATTGTAATACAATAAAAAATAATTATTCCTTTGACATGAAGGAATCCGCTTTGCGTCTAAAAATAGCTTCCATCCGTCCCCCCATCCCATCGTTTCGCATGTCTATATCCGCTCATTACTAGACCATTAGCAGATAATCATAGATTTCTCACCAGCATCGCGTTCAGTGGCCCCAGAATGTGGGGCTTCCTCAATACCACATAATCCTTGCCCCAGGGTACGGGTGGTAATAAGTAGGTATTATTATGGTCGTACATGAACACGATTCTCCGAGAACCAGTTCTCGCATCCACCGCTGAGATGATTTGATGATAATCTGCCTACGAAGCGTTCGTCTCAATAGGGAAGTGCCATGTCGACAAATACGCAGTTTTTTTTTACTTTTTCTATTAAGGGACCAGACAAAGACACAGATTAAGTAATATAGATAGATAGCTAATGCCACATGTATCTTCACTATATAACCCTATAACACCGAATTCCTGAAAAAAATTATGACAACCTTCGTTTCACATCGGCAAGGGTCCTACTGTGCTTTTAATAAAATTATGTTAAATAAAACAAGCTGTTTAGATTGTGGATTTCCATTAAGCTTCTCGGAGTAAAAAGAACTTTACCACTAATATTTTTTTACATAGATTATTTAGAAAACGTTAATTTACTATCTATACTGGCACCGGCTTAATTGTTAACACCATTTGTGATTGACGCCATTATTCAAGACATTGGATATATCAATTGACTCTTTGTCCTCTTTGGTCGAGACAGGAATTCTCGGTCCGAGAACGTCAGTTAAAATGTGTTAATAGTAGCTTAATGGCAAGTACGGCAGTAGCAAATGTATTGATAAGTGTTGATTCCTTTTAGCGGATCCATCATTTGGCTTCAATCAATATACTGAAACAAATGATGGTAAAATAAATGTAGATTCGCTTAAGTTTAGAAAACGTCTTCTCCAGAAAACCGTATTTGAGGTAAACTCTTGTCTGGTTTTCAAGAAAATCAAAAAAATAGGAAAATCGGAGGCTCCGTACCATATCATTTGAATATATAATAAAATTGTCGAATGGACGGCAACGGAGGACATTTTCTATGCGTTAATTAGTTAGCGTTGTCAAGGCGACAACATATCGATGCTCTTGGCGTACGTTAAAATTAATAGTGTGGTTTATATTTACTCTATAAATAAACTTTGGTTTTCAGCAATATTTTAAGGCATTGTATTTCACGGTTTGGAACCTATGCCAAACTTAGTTATTTTTTTCTAAGGACTAGATATAGTAACTTGTTAATACTGGTTAAGGATGGGTACCCATCAAATTAAATGAAAAAAACCCGCCAAGTGCAAGTCGAACTCGCACACGAAGGGTTCCGTACCATCGTACCAAAAAAAATCTGTTTTTTTGTATGGGGGCCCCCTTTAATTTAAATTATTTTTTAATCTTACCTTTATTTGTTGTTATAGCGGCAAAATAAATACACACTCTGTGAAAATTTCAGCTGTCTATCTGTTACGGTTACTGAGATACAGCCCTGTGACGGACGGACAGACGCACGGACGGACGGATGGACGGACGGACAGCGGAGGCTTAGTAATAGGGTTCCGTTTTCACCCTTTGGGTACGGAACCCTAAAAAAAGGAAAAGCGGAAAGTTGATCGTGTTTTATTAATAATATGTATTTACGATATAAAATACAAGGCCGCTGTCATGGCACCTTCACGGCCCTTGATATATTTATTTATTTATTTATTTATTTATAAGTTTTAGACAGGCAGCATATGCTGATGCGTCTAAATTATATGGTAAAATATAATATATGGAACCATTTTTTGAAAGAACATTTCGTCAAAGAAAAAAGCGAAATGTAGAGGATTAATGTTTACAGCGAGTGTAAATAAAGACGGACCAATTAAGATAAGACAGAAAAAATCGACAAGTGTCCCCTCCCTGGCTACGTGTTGCTGGAGACACGTGACAAGCGCGATAGGTCCAATCGATAGCGGTCGTGTTTACTGTTACTTGTCCCGAAGACGTGTCAATGTGTTTGAAGGTACGTCGCTTATGAAAAAGGCATAATGAAATGTATGCATGGTATACGTAACATCCACCTAGATCTAACAATATTATATAAGCTGTGTTACATAGGATATTCATCATGGATTGATTCTGGGAGACGTCCGCGAATCGAGAAGGCACCCGTTTGAAACAAATCCGATGCACGAACAAGATTAAACTATTTAAACAAATTTAAACATATATTTGAAAACACAAATCAAAAACAGATCTTTTATATTAAAGTTGCTATGATGTACCTATGTTTTTCAAAAGGTGGTTTGTTAAATTATAGATTTTGTTTATTGTGTTTTAGTGTCTCGTCGCAAAAAGCAAAAAAGCCTTGTTCTCCTATGTTACAGTTGTTTGAAAATTCTGAAAAAACATCTAATATATGTTACCTAACATACGTAGTTACAGTTAGTTGAAAATTCTGAAAAAAACATCTAATATATGTTACCTAACATACGTAGTTACAGTGGTTTGAAAATTCTGAAAAAACATCTAATATATGTTACCTAACATAGTACGTAGTTACAGTTATTTGAAAATTCTGAAAAAAACATCTAATATATGTTACCTAACATACGTAGTTACAGTTGTTTGAAAATTCTGAAAAAACATCTAATATATGTTACCTAACATACGTAGTTACAGTTATTTGAAAATTCTGAAAAAACATCTAATATATGTAACCTAACATACGTAGTTACAGTTGTTTGAAAATTCTGAAAAAAACATCTAATATATGTTACCTAACATACGTAGTTACAGTTATTTGAAAATTCTGAAAAAGCATCCATTAAATGTTACCTAACTTACGTAGTTGTGCACCAACTAATTGCTTTTGCTCAAAACGTCATGCTTTTTGGAGAAAAAGCTACATTTCTGAAGTTACCCATTATACTAACTTTTATGGTTCCGTAACCAAGGCTGCCAAACGGAAATAAAGAACTAAGTTTCCGCTGGCCATCCGTTCGTCCGTTCGTCCGTCAGTCACAGGGCTGTATCGCATGAACCGTAATAGGTAGACAGTTGAAATTTTCACAGTGTATGTATTTCTGTTGCCGTTATAATACAATAGTAAAAGTAACAATTAAAAACAAATAAACATTAAAGGGCCACCATACAAGAAACGTGGGTAAAATCTTGCATAAAGGTACGGAACCCTTCATGCGCGAGTCCGACTCATACTTGGCCGGATATTATGTTTAGTGCGGAATATGACTTATGCCAGGTCCTCACCTTAGAGATGCTTGCGGACGCCCATGGGCTTTCGAACTTTACCGGGGACTGAGAAAACCATGCCAGGTCCTAGGTTGTACTTTGGAGTAAATAGCTCGGCATTCCATAGTTTACCGATCCTATAGATAAATTATCTAGACTAGAAGATAGGTTGGCTATTATTTTGTGAATGTAACAAATGTATGGGTGGATTTCCTGTTGAGTGATTGTACGGAAAATTTATTTTTAACGTGAAATCAAAAGACGACCTTCTTCAAAAAAACTTGGACTTTCTTTGACTTCCACCACCGTCACACTATTATGCATGGCTCCATTTGACTGTTCGCTGAGGCTCAGATGAAGTATGGTATGTATCTCGTCCATCAAGTCGACAAAAGGCACGGTGAGAGCCTGCGCATGCGCCGGAGCAAATTCCGCTGCGCATGTCCCATTTTCCGCGCGATTGAGCAATGTCCGTGGTGAGGCTTCGACGCGTGTTAGGCGACTTGAAAAATGGTTGTCACCGCGCAGGTCGCAACCTTAACGGTTTAGGACGTACTCGGGCCGCAGAGCATTGAACGACTTAGAGGTGACAATCGCATTAAATTCCATAATAATTGTAATTTGTATTTTTTTAGCTTTTTTTTTATGTTAAGCGCGGCATATGGCGTACGCCAGGACCTATTAAGGTGCCCGACGACGCCCATGGATTTTCGAAGATCTATGATAATGATATGAATGATAATCTAATATTAAAAGATTGGTCGTGATGTTAAACAGGACTCAAGTCACCGAAGGTTAAACATTTCAGGATTTTGTACAATGATAAGAGGAAATTACAAAACAATAAATACTTCAAAAAGCAATTGTTTGGATGAAAGGGCAAAAATAAGTTTATTTGCAATCGACATATTATTTGTTTGAGAAACTAAGCACGGCTCGAACTCGCAAACAAAATCCGATCTCTCTATTTTCAAACATTTCTCTACACAAATATGCATTCCTGCCTCTGCGCGCAGGCGTCATTGTGTCAGTTTCCAGGGCAACTGATATTGGGTTCGATTACCCGTCACGCGTTCTAGATGACCTGTAATGCCGAAGATAAATTAATCAAGATAAAGTTGTTGCGATTAACATGATCTAATATGATTTCAATAAAAGGTTCATGTGTGTACGATCACAGAATTGGAAATCAGTTAAAATGCATTTTATTATGCATTATTATATATTAAATGCATTTAAAATGCATACTAGCGATTTACTGCAGCGAGCTCGTCTCCATCTGATAGGTGTGTTGGTCATATGTCGATTGTAAAGGAAGCAAGGCACCCAATTCCTATGTGGTGTGCTGGGCCAATATCGTGACGGTGTATTAGCCATCCATGTCCAATACATTCTTTAATCAAGATAAAGTTGTTGCGATTAACATGATCTAATATGATTTCAATAAAAGGTTCATGTGTGTACGATCACAGAATTGGAAATCAGTTAAAATGCATTTTATTATGCATTATTATATATTAAATGCATTTAAAATGCATACTAGCGATTTACTGCAGCGAGCTCGTCTCCATCTGATAGGTGTGTTGGTCATATGTCGATTGTAAAGGAAGCAAGGCACCCAATTCCTATGTGGTGTGCTGGGCCAATATCGTGACGGTGTATTAGCCATCCATGTCCAATACATTCTTTAAAATCCTCTTGTGTCACCGCTAGAGCGTATGGCATTAGCCCTACGCTTACAAGGTTAAACATGCGTAATGGTTCCGTAGATGTTCCGTTACCATTGTAGTACATGGCCGGAGCACGTACAAGGCGATCGGCACGAATTCCCTCGCGGCCTCAGCGGGAGTCGAACCCGAGATATGGAACAATGTAACGGCCTGGGTGACACGAGGGCCATTTTCGGTCATTACTGGTTTTTATTGAACTGGATATGGATGTATGTATAATCGACCGTTAAGCAAGGGACAAATTAAGTAAAGAAAGATCCCAGAAAAAATAACTACTTTACGAATATACTGCAAGGCTGGACACGAACCAGCAAAACATACCATTCGCGGGTATTGCGTCGAACTAATTTCGCCACCTGTTGTATAACCATAATTTGGAATTCTCCTGCAGTCCCTCTTCCCGTAATCATAGTAGTATTCTTCCTTGGAATAAACGACGTAGTATATATAAGTATATTTACTGGAAATGAATAGTTAATATTTACACCTACCGTTATGATGATATTCTATCATACCCAGCGAGCATAGAAGGACGGAAGGAGCGATCGAAATTCGTATGACGGCAGCGTAGTTAGAGTTAGTGGAAAACGTCTGAGTGTAGTGAGTTCGCTTACGAACTCAGGACGTGCAACATCGAACATTCGCCATCGGACGGCATGGATTGTAAATTTTGTGTATTCATGTTAATTTATTGTTTCACCTATGTTTTTGTTAAAATAATTGACAAACACTGTTGTAAACTTAGACTAAGTGGACGTTGAAAAAAAACAGCGGAGTTTCTTTCCAGTTCTTCTTCGCTGTCTTTTGTTTTGCTGAACTGGCCAATGCTAAAATATGACAAATCCGAGTGCAGTGTACTGTCTATGGATGATGAATAAACAATACAATACAATACAATGCAACACTCGCTGATCTAAATAGCGTCTTGTGAAGTTCTTACGTGTTCTTACTTGTAGTTGGAACTTGAGAAAATCTGTAGTAAGCGAATTCGTAATCGAACTCACCGCAGTCAGACGTTATCCACTAACTCGTAGCTACGCTGCTGCCATCCGAATTAATTTCGATCACTACTCCCGTGCTTCTGTGCTCGCTGGGTGTGATGGACTATTAACGGTGACAAGCTCGCGCTAGTGAAGTTTCTAGTCTATCCCAATTCTGCGGTTATGGCGAAGGCCATGCTATTGTAAGTTGTTCCGATCCTGTGGGAGAGACGAATTTCCGGAACTTCCGAAGCGAGTAATATCACTACATAGTATAAAACAAAGTCGCTTTCTCTGTCCCTATATCCCTATGTCCCTATATCCCTATATCCCTATGTATGCTTAAATCTTTAAAACTACGCAACGGATTTTGATGCGGTTTTTTTTAATAGATAGAGTGATTGAAGAGGAAGGTTTATATGTATAATAACATCCATGAAATAGCGGAGAAATACTGTTATTTTTGAGGTTTCCAATGTGATGTCGTAAAAAAAATTTTTTTTTCCACTTACATTGCAAACGCAGGCTGACCCCTACGAGATTTATCAAAATAATGTACTAAGTAATGTAAACATTGAAAATGTCTACAGAAAACTCCGCGATGGTATATGTCTATCTCTTATGGATATCCCACAATAAAATTTTTTTGTCATTTACTTTTTACGACAAATAATGGCTAATTTTCGAAGCCATTTTAACCAATACAGCCTTATCCTTATCCAATTAAAAACCTTAAATACATTGTTGATTTAATATAGATCTTTATGGCCCCCTACAGCATATGATTTAAATGAATATTTTCGAAGATATTACAGATTAAAAAATTGCGGAACGTAGCGTTTGCGGCGGTACCGGCCGGCCGGGGCGGCGCGCCGCGGGGGGAGCGTGCCTATAAATAGTGCGTCGGAGCCCGCTTTGAATTTATTATTTCTCTAATATGTTATAATAATATCTAAGTTTTTTTTATTTCAAATATTTTAATGCAGGAACTCTACGTAAAAAGGGTTTATTTGTGATTCATTCATTGCCCGTGCAAAGCCGGGACGGGCTGCTAGTCTGATATATTTTACATTCATCTCATCACTCTACGGCCGATATTACATGTATGTGGGAACAAGCTGCAATTAATGGAATCCGTGTAAAGCAGTGGTGTTCTTACTTTCTAGGTGGTAGGGTTAATCCCGCCCGGGTTTGTATAATCGCACTGAATGAACGATGGTCGAATCGGGAATTAAAATTGTCCGTGTTGACCATCCAGTTCAACTTAGCCGTGCAATGTAAGGAAGATCCTACCATGGCATCTATTTCCCATGTGGTGTGTTGGGATAATATAATGACGCATAATGCATGCCCAGTCACATAGATAATATATTTTTGGTTGCTCTGTCAATATCGACAATCGATAAAATTATTTATTTTTTTCTAGGACAATCTATTGTTTGAACGACTGCCTAAGAGAGTTTGCATGATTATCGTGATAAAGTAAAAACATGTTCATATGATTCACAGCGTCGAGAAAACCCAGAAACTACAATCCGAGATAACAAACAAGAAATCATCGCTGCTAACATGTTATCTGCTCAAAGGCATCGACCTCCCACTTGCGTCCATCTTAAGGTTAGTTGAAACGGTCGTACACAACCAAACGACCCATAGCTTAGCCCGAGTCACTACGTATAATATTCACAACGTATAATTGTATTTTTTTCCAAAAAATGAAAACCATGCAGAACGTATAATATACCAAGAAGCACTGCATAAAGCGCCCTAATATCGATACATTTAAGGCTGAAATTGCTACGAATCGATATTTGCTACAATTTCGAAAGGCCTCCTTACGCTAATTGAGACGGTCGAAACGTCACGTGCGAGTATACGCTTTAAAAGTATATATATAAGGGCGCTAATCGTATGAAAAGTTTTTGGATTATATGATATGCATGGTTTTCTTTTTTTGTTAAATAAAAGATTATAGACGTTGTGACTATTATACGTTATGCATGGAGAAATAAGTAATTTTATTTTTTAAACTTCTTCATGCACTACGTATAAAATTATACGATCTGCCGATTATACGTTGTGCATGGTTTTAAAATTTTGTTAAAATATGACATTATACGATCTGCATATTAGACGTTCTGCCGTTCCCCCGCTTAGCCCTGTGGTCCCATAAGCGGGTTAGAGATATAGATAATTTACCTCTATTTTTTACTTATGTGATATGTCTTGAAATGTAAATGTCATAAGGACTGTAGCTGTAGCATACGGTAGCTAACTTTCAAATCTAAACACTGAAAATAATGTCATAGTTTCTTATAGCTGACATCCATATGACAAAAAGAGATCTTAAATTTGTCTCTATTTCCAGTGTATTGACTTAAGAGAATAGAAGGTACTCTTAACTAACCGAAACAACCACTTTTTAATATTTTTTTCATTTTATTTCATTAATTTAAACTTTTTGGTTGTCATCTTACAGTAAGTTACGTCACAAATATCCGCTAAAATGATTAAATCCTTGCTCAAATTAAGTTTCTAGTACATACCTACTTCATTTGGGAACGGAGTGTGATATTCGAATAGAATATCACTAATAGATATATAATATATTAGTGATATTCACTAATATAATAGAATATCAATAATATGTTAACATAAAAAAGTCCCACAAAAAACAGCTCGAATGGGACTCTGACTGTTTCGTATAACGTTAAGACCCATTAATTTAAAATTCAAGGCCCATGCGACGCATTCCTGCGCCTCCCAGCTCTTTTGTGCTGTGCCTACCGACGACACTGACGCTCCGTAAACGGCTAGCGACAGATGTAACACTTGTGTGGATAGTTCTTACGTCATTCATACGCTAATGTGTTTGTTTGAAGAGCCGCGGCGCTGCTTAATCTCACGAGGCCTTGTCTGCAGTTGAAGGGGGCTTGCAAGGCGTCATTTCAAGAATTACATCATAATACAAAGTCACTTAATTTAGTGAGTGAAACTTATAAATAAACTGACTTTGTGTATAAAATAATACGTTTATTAAGGGAAAAATAGAAGGAACTAAAAACAAAAAAACATCACGTGTGCCATGCCATTTCGTGCCACAATTAGGGATAGTCGGGATAGCTCAGTTAGTTAGAGCAGTAGGCATGTAATCCAACGGTCGCAGGTTCGAATCCTGCTTCTGAGGAATGTCACGATCAAATTAGTTTTCAGATTATTTCCAAAATATGAATGCAATGTTCAAATGTAGGTGTCAAATATACTAAACTTACATCGATGATATACACCCTCAAACATGTTGATACAAATCTTAAGAGGCTTATGT
Organism: Incurvaria masculella; assembly: GCA_946894095.1. Lineage (NCBI taxonomy): Eukaryota > Metazoa > Arthropoda > Insecta > Lepidoptera > Incurvariidae > Incurvaria > Incurvaria masculella. The sequence goes on from OX335641.1 coordinate 2,128,045, forward strand.
CATGGATTTAAGATAAGTTATCAAAAAAATCTAAACGTACGGACGTAGCTCTCAGTTGATTTATTGAATGTGCAAAATTCCAGAAAAATATTTCTTAATTTTACTGAGAAAACAGGCACGAGCCATTGTATGGAACTCGATCACCTCATTATCCTCTTAACATCAAGTTGTGAGCAAATTGGCAGATAGTTCCTTCGGTAACGCAGCTGGGATGAGGGGCAGCAGGGGAGGGAGGAGGGACTGGAGGCAGGAGGTGATGTCAGCTCTCGATAACATGGCGCATAAAACTCGCATATCATATAACGCTACAGTATTATTAAAATAAAAACCTACAAAAAATACTTCTTAGAAGTATGCAACATTACAAGGCACACATGCTCGTGACTTCCTCATCGTGTCCATAGGAGCAGGCAAATTATTAAATACACAACCGCAGACTCTACCATTTGCCGCCATTTCTTTCTGTTAATTTCTTCTTTCAGTAATAAACGGTGGCTTTATGAATTCCAAATATCACAGGATCCTAAACCCAGAACATCCAAAAATATGTATTTTGTGTTTATTTTAAAACGCTCAAAATCTAACCTAACCTAACCGTATGTGATTCGATGCCGTTCGATTCTTATGTTTTCGAAGCGATGAGTTATTGATCGTTAGGATCAGGAGGATATTGTGGTTAGGATAGTCTTAGGATAGAATACACAAATACATACATTTTATTGAACTACTAGGTTCATCATTCTAATTTCGCATAGACTTGGACAACCAAACAATAAACAAATAACAACATCTAGTCCATTAATAAAATAATAATAATACAACTTCAAAAATTTAACGCTAGTTAAAATAAAACTGATAAAAAACTCATTCATATCAGAGAAATATGGAGGAACTAATAAAAAAAAAACGAAGACAGCCAAATCGCGAATGGCCATGCATCCTATTATCTGGCGGCGCAATTTCGCCACAGTCGGGTGTCAACTTGGTAATCTATGGCGACGAAGGAAGATGCCTCCAGGCGGTACTCGAGCAGTCAGCCAAGGTATCCAAGGAATTGGACGCTGAGTTATGGACCAGTTGGGTTTAGTGTTCGTTCCAGCAGCGTTGATATTGAATGCTAGTCCCACTGCACATGGTAAAGAGCAGTTTGTAGTGATCTAATTTGATTGATTGAAAATTCTTTATTACGCCACAAAAAAAAATACAAAAGAAAGTATAGTGCAATAACAACATAAGTGGGGCGCAAAGGCGGGCTTATCCCTCGAAGAGATTTCTTCCAGCCGACCTTTGTTGTGTGTAAGAAAATAAATTAATCATCATTGCCTATTTTAGCTGTCCTGATACTTTTGCACGGGCTAAAAACCACAGCCTGATACTTTTGCACGGGCTAATATTTTCGTTTAGTTTTCATTCGTTCGCATATATCTTTGGAATATACAGTGCGTAAGCGTGAACATCGCTCGTCATAATCGCCGTCAAACCATTGGCATCGTAACCGGCATTCAAAGAGTCTTGATAAAAATAGTTAATATTTTTTTTTTCATCTACTCTTTTACTTAAGCACTAATTATTTTAATTTTATTTAACATTAATATTTAAATTAAGTTAATTCTTTCGTCAAGAATGAGAATGTTCGAATCAAGGCGGCGCCGATGCGTTGCGACGCGATTTTCACACTCTTAAGAAAACGAAAAGTTTTTTTGGGGTAGGAATTCTAATTTATTTTCACATTAAAAAAAATATGCTTTTTATGCATTCGGATTTATTGTTCACAAAGTAAAGTATTTACTGTACAATGGTCTGTAATATGTTTTATATATTTTTGCTAGTTTGGTAAATAACGCAGAAATACATTAATAGTTTTTAAAGTTTTTATTGAACAAAATGATTTCTTATCTAATTCAAGATTAATATTTCAAAGTAAGTAGGGCTCAAAGATTTTTTTTATTTACTTTTTTTTGGCACATTATCTGCGTTTATTGAAATCACAAGTCTCATCCTTCTTACCTTTCGAGCCACGTTTGACACTTAACGTCTATAGATAAACCATAAAGATACTACCCGGACCTAAATAAATAAACATGAGGAAACATCCAAATGCAAGTGGGCCCTCAGTCATGTCATAAAAATACCTGAAATGTATTGCAAATAAATGATCGCCGCACACGCGGATAGAAATAAAATGTGGTGAGGCAATAAATACGGGGAATACGAGAACCCAAAAGATGTATTATATTTCGTTCTTTTACGACGTATTCTCTTTTAGGTGAAGGTCCTTGACATGTGTCCATGATGCGGATGGAGGAATCCTTTGCGGACCTCTTTCTCAATAACAAAAACAGCGCATTCCTGACCAATACTCCCTTATTCAATTCTTCACAGTACGTACCTCTTAAGGTACTTCTTAACTTTTTTCTACGAGTTTTTCATGTTTATATCTGCAATACATCCAACAAATCGGATTTTGTAGAAACTGAACCAATTAATGATTGAACAAAACATTTACGGTGCTAGATCACCAAACGTTACCATAACTTGTGTTTGTGGGCTCCGTTATGAAACTCCGGGCGATTATATAGACCTACGGCTAGGATGGCGATTCGTAAGGGCGCATGCTGGTGCCTAAAATTATGTATGAAAGCGGCACTTGGGAGTGGCAGAGAAAGCACGAATGAATGTAGCAAAATGCGTAAATGCGTACCATTAGGAAAGTTTGCACAACATCTGGGTTAGAGAGCATTGTCAATTGAAAGAAGATGCAGTATCGATAATTGAGAAAGTTATGTTAATGGTTTTGATATTCAGAACGAACAGATGAAGAAAGACTGACGTAACAAATGTACAGTGAAAAATCGAGTGAAAATATCGTGCCCGGACTAGGTAAATATGCTCGACTGTATTGATTTTAATATTTCGGAAGATAGCACCGGTAATCGTAGAGCATGTGTGAAAATAAGTATTTCTGTATAGGAAGCAATGAAGTATGCTGTAATTGTACCGTATGGCACTTTAACATCTTTGCTTACCTCTTCGGGAAACCGCTTGATGGAAGATTGTGTACTAGTATGTGTCCATGTACTTTTGTAATTTTGTATTTTTCTATTGTGTTGTGAGAGTACGAACGTGTTAGGTGATAACACTGTGATTTGACATGCCGTTCAACTCTTGCAGGAATATCTTAAAACAATTGCGATTGGTGGTGCATTCACTTAATTCGAGCTAAGTTTCTTGCATACACTCACACCCTAAGCTCATGTTAAAAGATAAAGAACGAGGTTATAAAAGAAGTGAACGAAATTAGCGGCCTAGATATCAAAGTATATAGTCAACTTTTTTCGAGCCAAATTTTCTTCTTATATCGAAAATATTATGAAAAATATCACCTATATCATTTAGCTTCATCGAGCTAAATTAGAGAACAATAGGGAACTTCGACGCGTCTTTACAAGGCATCTAGAATTTCAAACGACGGGAATCGGTCACAGAGTAAGCTACAATAGGTTCTTTACACTTTGTCTAGCCTATGACAGAAATAATCGTATTAAAACTAAATCGTACACAGTTTTCACAACTTTTTCATGTCGCCACTGGAGTAGTGCATCGCTTTAAGGTCCCTACTTGCGGCGACGCTGGGTTCGGGTCTCCTCTTTCCCTAAAATATGGTTGATAGAGGCGATGTCTGTGCCTGGCGTGATGCTCGTGAACGGGTGCTGTTTGTGGGGACTGGCTTGCTCCAATTGGCAACATTCTAGATGGCGGGCATGGTCTTTACTAATAAACTGATATTAGTCATGAACTGTTGCATATGACATGAATTGTTGATTCTCGTCAATTCATATTAATTTAGCGTGTTTATCTGTGAGTCTAAATACTTTCGTAAATTTAGACTAAGTGGACGTTGAAAAAAAAAACCAGCGGAGTTTCTTTCCAGTTCTTCTTCGCTGGGATTTCCCCGAACTGGCTAATGATAAAATATGACAAATCCGAGTGCAGTGCACTGTCTATGGATGATGAATAAACAATAAATAACAATAAAAGCCGTAGAAATAATATATGCCCAATATGACTTTTGTTAACTAACTAATTAATAAATACTTTGATGATCTTGTTACTAAACTGAGCTTTGCAGTACGTGGAATGAACAGTCGGCCTCACATTACCAAGCGCCTAAATGTTTGGGTAGGCTAGGAATTTCGCACAGTTCCGTGACACTTCAGGTATTGTTTGATATGTGTGTAGAATAGACCCTGAGGCAAGGCAAAGCCTCGAAAAAGAACTACTTAATGAATACACTGCAAGGCTGGACATCAGAAAGAATACCTCTATATTCTATATATACCTATAATTTGGAATTATCCTATATTCCCTCCTCCCATCAATGCCTCCTACTGACAAAGTGTTTAAGATTTCACATACATTGATTTTACATTTTACCTCAGTTGCGGACATGTGACCGACTTGCAAATATAAGTCGATCCACAGATTAACTGATCAGTGCTAAAATCAGATCTGGCATCGGACCCCGTCCTAGATTCACTTAAGTAAAATACACTTTTTCGTTATAACCAAGTAGGTCGCTTTTTTCAACGAATGTGATATGTAGGGAGAATCGAGGTTCAAGCTAATTATTGTGTACTTGCTTCACGGTCGAATCTAAATACATACATTTATATCACATTCGTTGAAAAAAGTGACATGGAAGTATTGGAGCGAACGTAGATCAACGCTGTAAGACTTCAATTAGTATAGCGCAGTCGTACCCTGAACGGGACAGGTGACGGGAAATTAAAGTCCCGGGCATTGTGATCTCAGCGCAAATATTTCATTTAATTGTCGTGGAATTCCTGCAAGCTAAGTGCGAATGCTTGGAATTGCGGCCACGGCCTCGCAGGTAGGCTGTGTATCGAAGTATGTAGGTGTCGCTTGTCACAAACAGAGTTAGTAGCAACTTTCCTTTGCATTATGTATCTACGTTAATGAATTCCTGCAGCCAATCAAACTTATACCCCGTTACTAATAAACCCAGAGCATCGTCTGAATAGTTATACAATGTTTTGTCCTTTGCATTGATCTGCAGTTTCGAATTCGAGAGAAAGAGACAAACCATTGTATAAGTATTCAGATGATGATCTAGGTTTATTAGTAACGGGGTTTGTTTCTTTGACCGGTGTCTATACACCAAACAAAGAAACGAAAATCTAACATATAAATTGCATACAATACAAAATGAATAAAGATAAGTTATTTAAAAGTTTTTTTTTAAGTGGACACTTGTTAGATTGTTAACCTAGTAAGTAGGAAACCTACATGGTTTCAAAATCATGGATTTCGTTCACGTTCTTAACAAAACACACATATTTAATCAAAAGAACGAGGCAATACCAAAGCCTACTGAATTTCTTCCGTTCGACTAAGGAATTTCTCCTTTCCTTGACCCGAGGGTTATCGTCGTTAACTTTAGTTGATGCAGTCGGCTCCAACTCAAGCAGGTAATGCAACCTTCAGAGGCCAGTTTACGACCATTTCTGTTGAGGCAGGGACCATTTGTTTCTTGTAATTTTATAGGTGTTGTGTTTATCGGTATTGTGGACGATTCGTTTTACCAGCGTAGAATCCCTTTACGGCAATGTGTAAATTGATAATTTTACGCTGTAACCTATGGGATCTTATGCTGTCTATATTATAAGATAAAGGCCCTCGTGTCAGCATAACACATAACAAAAATTACGCATCACGCCGTTACCCCGGAGGGGTAGGCAGAAACGATACAGCGCAGTATACGGTAGGGTCACAAAATGAGTAACTATGCTTAAATCTCTTCATTCCTGTATGCATTCATGTATGATGGATTTTACAAATATTACCATGATGTTACAAACCTATCTGGTAAAGTTACTTAAGGCGGGCCATCCCGCTCAACTCCCCATACAAAAGGGGAAAGAAGATCACGCCCATATTTCTTGTCAGAGATCCAAAAAATAGCTTTATTTGATCGAACTAGATGTCTGATGACCGTTGGCATTGTAAAATTGTGTTTGGTTTTTAAGTTATAAGGTCCGAAAGTTCGAATTTTTCGCGCGTTTTATACAATAACTTTGGAGGTGGATTACGCTATGATAAAGTAACAACATCTTAAAAAAGATTAGTCATCAGACATAGCTTATTTAATCAAGATTTAAAATCTATTTGGTTTTTCTTAGATTTTTGACGGCGGTCGTGGTTTACTTTTAGCTATAAGTCGTTTTGTAATTAAAATGTTCGTAAATCTTACCAAATCATACACGATGCACATTGTCTTCTTTGTGGACATGTTGCATCTTCCTCATCACAGAGCCTGTATTTTTCTTTGAAACAGAGAAGGTCCCAGAGCGCAACAGCACGGTTTTGTACTGTCCCCGCGAATGAGTTAGTCCCGCCGGGTTGGGCCACATAACAAACGTACTTAACGACAGCATCTAACCGAGTGCATACTTAGCCCCGGTTGCACAAAGAAACGGCTGAGTTAATCAATGTTCAAACACGTCACTTTTAGTGAACCACATGGAGTTCCTTGCATACTGTCCATCCAAAGTGACGTGTTTAATCGTACGTTGACGTTGATTTTGATTTTTTGTCCTTTCGTGCACTCGGCCCTTAGTATCAAAGTCCCGTCTGTAACCATTTGAAAAAAACTAGGCTTTTGTCAGTTCCCACGAAGACAACACGTATCGATGATACAGCTCTACCACTTCTCTCATGATACTCTAGCGTAAATATATTACCGTGCACATATGGTCCCATGCCTCTAAGGTATAAACAAACCGAGCTGCAGGGACAATGATGCATATGGTGTTTTAATTTTATTTAAAAGCAACAATAAGCGCGAGAGATGTGAAAACATTAGACTCGCTACTTGCATTCGGTGGTGGTTACACACCATGTGCCAGGACGAGACACTTTTACTACGAACATGTATATTAATAGCACTTTTGAAAGTCTTTAGTAACCACTGAGCAGCAGGAGGCAGAAATTTTATATAAAAGGTTAAATGTTAACTTATTAGACACGGTGATGTACCAGTAATCAGGACCGAAAGACCGTCATTTTATGAAAGTGAACATATTTATTTCTACGACTTAAGCTGTTGAGACGAAAAAATCCCCTTATCATACATTTTTCTGCGTACCAAAATGTATGGGGAAGATGTTTGTCTTTAAACAAAGTTCGTAGAACATAATACATTTATTACGGTTTGTTAACAGAACCATCCCCTTTCGGTGCCGACTACTGATAGCTACCAGTTAATATCGCGTGTGTTGATTTTTTTCTTTTAAAAATAAAAAAATAAGAAAAATAAATGCATCCTGCAAACTAATCAAAGAGAGGACAAACGTCAATTTTAGACAAATCAATTCACATTATCAAAATTTTTTTTTCTAAGGTTAAGTAACTTTGTGTAGACATGGGTTATCCTGACTCTTAAAAGTAAAAACCATTTTCATCCATCAGTTTTAGTTTTTGATATATGGGTTACGTGTAATTTTGTAGAAACAAAAATAATAAAAAAATTCATAAAAAAAAAACTTACAAATTTGTCGTACATTTGCAGCTACCCTAACGTAAAATACCAAAAAGCTGTCCACCAGAAATGAAAAGCTGATAGATAGAAACAGCTGCTAGATTTAAATTTACTGTATCAAAATATAAAGAAAACGCATAAAGAATATTCTGGAAAATGTAAACAAACTTACATTTTGTAAGTATGTTTTTGCTTAGCGTTGGGTGCAACGAATCTTCCAATTACCATATCAAACAAAGCTAATTAAAGTACATAACTTACGAACTGTCACCAAACATACATTTCAGGAGTATATTTTATAGTACAGAAATGGAAAACATCGTATTAAAAAAGTTCACTTTTTATACATTTTTTTAATTTGCCATCTAAATACTTTATTTATATCTTAATATTTCGGCATAAGATAATTGTAAAAAGTAAGAAATTTATTACCCGGTGTACGATTCCAAAATAGAAAAAAATGTGATGAAATGAAGAGGTGTGTGACCGCCGCGAGCCACCGTCCGGACGTTGCATAAGTGTGTAAACATTCACCCAGCCGATTATGTTTACACGCGAGAACACGCGGCGCGCTGTTCCACCACCGTGCGTCTGTCCGTATGTTTGTTGTGCAAGATGGTCCCTGTTCAAACGCGTGCATTGTCCGATGTTGTCTCAGATGTTTAGATGCGGACGGATACAATGGTGTCGGGCTGCATAGCTCGTTCGCGCTCTCAAAGGCTTCCTGCATTGTAATTCAGGTCGTATCGTTGCACTCGAACTGAAATTCAGTCTCGCTCCATCGTAGCAAGATTCACACTCACGCAAGGGTGAATTTGTTTCCGAAAATGTGAAACTCTTTGTTCAACTGCATTTCTTTCTGTGCATTTCGTAAAAAAGAGACTAATTGGCTCGGATTCGATGTAAAACCGTTGGTTCCAGGCTAATATCACGACATAAGGTGTGTTACTAGCCATCCCTGTCCGGTTGCATAAAAAAATCTCGATAAGTATTTTTAATTTACAAATTTTATAACGATAGAAGATGTCTGCTATATATATTTTTTAATGTTGACTTACTTAAAAGTTTGAACGAATCTCTCCAGTTATCCATGTAATCTTATGTCTAATTGCATTTAAATGTATTGTTGATATGAAAATATTACCAAAGTCATTGTTATGTAAGAACTTAGCTGAGCACCGATGCCGTCTGCCCGTCGGTACTTAGCATTGTCAACAGTCAACCTCCCACGTTGGTTGAGGTTATAAAAATAAAATTGTACCTACATCTGTATTACTCATGCAGTTATATAACGTGACGTCAGACGACTTCAGAAAACCGTTATCACGCCTTACTGGAGCATAGATAAGTTGGCGTGGGATTTTTTTTGGTAAGTCCGAAGATAATCATGTTTATTCGTGTTCAGAAAACTAACATGACCGCCTGTGATTGTCTGTACCAAAAGGTAGAAATTTCCACACGCCAGTAAATACATTCTGTCAAATGGGATATTTGCAATATTTTCCTGTAGAGTCAAAAAATCAAATACATCAATAATCAAAATCAATACATACTTTTGTAAACTTAAAGTGGACGTTGAAAAAAAACCAGCGGAGTTTCTTGCCAGTTCTTCTTCGCTGGGATTGCCGAACTGGCTAATGATAAAATGTGACAAATGCGAGTTCAGTGTACTGTCTAGGGATGATGAATAAACAATAAAATAATAAAATAATGCTGTCCTTCCTGGGCCTTCCTTTTTTAAATAACGTATTTAAATCGGTATACAATTGTAACGCAAACGTTTAATTTGGTATGGGTTTTTTAAATCAAATTCCACAACATGAAGCTCTTTAATAATCAAAATAACAGAAAAAAAATCGGGCGCCTGCTTGAGCCATCCTTTTTAGGGTTCCGTACCCTAAGGGTGAAAACGGAACCCTATTACTAAGCCTCCGCTGTCCGTCCGTCCGTTCGTCCGTCCGTCCGTCCGTCCGTCCGTCCGTCTGTCCGTCTGTCACAGGGCTGTATCTCAGTAACCGTAAAAGATAGACAGCTGAAATTTTCACAGAGTGTGTATTTATTTTGCCGCTATAACAACAAATAGGTAAGATTATTAAATAATTAAAATTAAAGGGGGTCCCCATACAAAAAACCTGATTTTTTTGTATTTTTTTTTTACGATGGTACGGAACCCTTCGTGTGCGAGTCCGGCTCGCAGTTGGCCGGTTTTTCTACTAGGGGCGTTACCCGGCTCCGTTCGGGTCAATATCGAATATACTTTTTCCGGGATAGAAACACTGGAAAATATATGGCGCGAAACCTATGCAAAAATCTAGTCGGTCCGTTGCTACGTGAAAGAAGGACAACAAACACACTTTCGCATGTATAATATTAGTGGGGATTTCAACATCGTACGTGATACAATATTGTACGTTCGCATCAGCGAGTTTATAGAGGTCCCGTTTTCCCTTGAGCCCTAAAACTGAAGCTTCGCGTCAATCACGCACTTATGAACGGCGGTATGGTCGGATCAAGTCCTGTACCCAAAGTCCCAGTTGTCACCTAAATTTGCGTTTACGGCAAACCGATCGACTGGCGTTTTCAAATGTATCGAGAAATTGAAGAGCGCGCGCAGTGGGCGTTAAGCGAACTAACATTTGCGAGTCCGAGTTTGATTTGACAGCTTACTCAACGTTGCCGTAAATAAGTCGACGTTGCCGTTTACGTCCACTCCGCGTTTTTATACAAATCGGAAGTCCGAGTTTGACTTTGACAGCTTGAAGAAGTAAAACCAAAGAATATCTAGTAAGAACTTGTATGGAGTTTGACGTATTTATGGAAAACGTAACCGTAATTTATAGTACGACAATTTAGGTGAGAACTCAGACTGACCACTCTGAGCCGGTAGTCTCAGTTCTCACCTAAATTGGCGTTTACATAACTTCGAAGTTCCGTAAAAACGTCAAACTCCATACAAGTTTTTACTAGATATTCTGTGGTTTCACTTCTTCAAGCTGTCAAAGTCAAACGCGGACTTCCGATTTGTATGAAAACCCGGAGTGGACGTAAACGGCAACGTCGACGTATTTACGGAAACGTTGAGTAAGCTGTCAAATCAAACTCGGACTCGCAAATGTTAGTTCGCTTAACGCCCACTGCGCGCGCTCTTCAATTCCTCCATACATTTGAAAACGCCAGTCGATCGGTTTGCCGTAAACGCCAATTTAGGTGAGAACTCAGACTGACCACTCTGATCCCAAGTCATACGACCTCAACGTTGCCATAAAACCTATACTTGGAGTAGGCGATAATAATGTAAAGTTTTACTACAGTCAAGCCGTGACCCCAAGTTCACATAAGCTTTATTACAAATCGCGTGCCTTTTTATTGTTCAGAGCGGTATTTTATGGGAGCAATACATGTTACTTCACAGCGGCTTTGAGATGGATTAACTATTATGAAATCTATCATTGGAGATACAAAAGGTGTTATTTTTTGCCAAACAGGTTGAGATGGGCTGCTTCAACTTAGTGATGTAATTTTCGGAATTAAGGTGGCCCAACCCGGCGGGACTAACTCATTCGCGGGCACTGTACAAAACCGTGCTGTAGCGCTCTGGGACCTTCTCTGTTTCAAAGAAAAAGACAGGGGCCGTGATGAGGAAGATGCAACATGTTCACAAAAAAGACAATGTACATAGTGTATGATTTGGTAAGATTTACGAAAATTTTGATTTCAAAACGACTAATAGCTAAAAGTAAACCACGACCGCTGTAGTCAAAAATCTAACAAAAACCAAATAGATCATACATCTTGATTAAATAAACTATGTCTGATGATTAATATTTTTACGATGTTCTTACTTTATCATTGCATCCACCTTTGAAGTTATTGTATAAAACGAGCGAAAAATTCGAACTTTCGGACCTTATAACTTAGAAACCAAACACAATTTTACAATGCCAATGGTCATCAGACATCTAGTTCGATCAATTAAAGCTATTTTGAGCAAAATTTTGGATCTCTGACAAGAAATATGGGCGTGATCTTCTTTCCCCTTTTGTATGGGTAGATTTGTTCACCTTAAGGTGACCCAACCCGCTCAAGAAGATCACGCCCATATTTCTTGTCAGAGATCCAAAATTTTGCTCAAAATAGCTTTATTTGATCGAACTAGATGTCTGATGACCATTGGCATTGTAAAATTGTGTTTGGTTTCTAAGTTATAAGGTCCGAAAGTTCGAATTTTTTGCGCGTTTTATACAATAAGTTTGGAGGTGGATTACGCAATGATAAAGTAAGAACATCGTATAAAGATTAGTCATCAGACATAGCTTATTTAATCAAGATTTATGATCTATTTGGTTTTTGTTAGATTTTTGACTACAGCGGTCGTGGTTTACTTTTAGCTATAAGTCGTTTTGAAATTAAAATTTTCGTGAATCTTACCAAATCATACACTATGCACATTGTCTTTTTTGTGGACATGTTGCATCTTCCTCATCACGGAGCCTGTCTTATTCTTTGAAACAGAGAAGGTCCCAGAGCGCAACAGCACGGTTTTGTGCCGTGCCCGCGAATGAGTTAGGCCCGCCGGGTTGGGCCGCCTTAATATATTTTCATAGAACTGGACATAGACGGGCTAATACCTGCACAACAATTGTGTAATGTCATTAGTGGAAGGGTTTGATTTAATTTAAAATTGTTTTATTATTTTTAGATGATTTAAATAAAAACTTGGTTTTGAAAAGTTTTTTTTTGGACAAGAGACGGTGCCAGAGCGCAAAACCACGAATTGTGCCGTCCCGCCAATAATTTGTTCCTTTCGGGAAGGGCCCACTTAAGGCACTGACAATAATTATGAAATATGCTTAGACTGTACATTCGTCTAAAGAAGGATAAAACCCGCGACCTTTGCACTACATGTCCACTGCTCTGCTGCTGAGCTATCCAGACAATAACCCCAGCCAACGAATTAATGAGGTGACGGTATGTCCTATCGATTGAACATAAAAATATCAACCAAGCAGATAAGTTTAGTTTCATGATTTGTGTTTAAGGCTGTTCCGACCCATATAAAGTTGTTTGCATACATAAGCAAAAAGTACTGCACTTTAAGCCACGAATTAATAATAAAAGTTTCTTATAGTCACATTACTTGCAGCGAAAACTATTCCACAATTTCAGGATAATTGGTTTTGTTACAATTAATTTAAATACGATTTTTATTTAACAGCGCCATCTAACGGTGTAAAACTTCTAATCGGCAATTACAACGAAACCATTAAACCTGAAATTGTGAATATGTTTTCGCTGCAACTACTATGGCTATATTTAATATTTTTGACGAATTCGTGCCTTAAAGTGCAATACTTTTTACGTTCTGTGTAAAAAAAACATTGTATAGGTCGGAACATCCCGCACGCAACCCGAGCGAAATCCTGGACCAGCGCTTGCGGAATGGAAGGCCCTCTCACAATAGTAAAACGTAATTGAATAAGTCGAACGTCTTGAAGGAGCTCGTAAAGAAATGATGCGGGTTAAGGCAAGAATAGCGGCGCGGGAACAGAAATAACACGCCAATTGGCAATTTTACACACATCACTTGTAATAACTCGCTAGGTGTGACCGCCTATTCTGAATTTATAAACTTGCCGTCAAAAGGTATCCGGCAGACATGCCTGTGTGGGAACTTGTTAATCTTATTATATTAATAATTTCGTTTTAATTACTTTTTTTATTTTAGCTATGCCATCAGGTATTAAAATTGTTTTTAAAAAATAATAATATTTTCAATTAAGTCTATAATCCCTCATTACTCGACTGCATCTGGTGAAAAGGGGGACGGCAAATATTTTTTTATAAATAGACCACAAATTTAGTTTTCAAATATTTTTTAAGACGAATAAATAGTAGAGTAAAGCAAAAAAATAGCCATATGTTCATTTATGAGAATAAAACAGCAATATTGTGATTGCATTACGCATTTTGTAGTTACGATTTTTGTTATTTTTGAGTCGGTGTCAGCCAAGGTAGCCAAGGTTCTCTTGATTGGTGCAGCGCGTGCCCGGCAGACGCCGATTCAAAAAATAACAAAAATAGTAACTACAAAAATGGCAATTATTTTTACTTTTTAGTGCTTTTTCTTTGAAGTCGGTTATTTTTTTTGTAATTTTTTTTTTTGTGAAATCTAGTACGATGGGATGGAACCCTTCGTGTTTGAGTCTGACTCGCACTTGGCCGGTTTTTTTCATATTTCAGCCCCATTAGTGCAACTTCATCAACCTTTATGGGAGACGCGAAAAGTGAATACGGGACTTTGTTTCAAAAATCATCAATGAGTTAACCTAGATCGAATAAACCAAACCGAATGTGAAAAATACTCACCAGCCCCCTTCCGTCAATCCCTACGTTCCACCAATTACTTGTTGTCAATTTAAAATATTTTCATATTGTTAACAACTAATTGCAGCTGCGCAGAATAGCGTTATTGCGCTAACTGGAAACAGTTATAGTTCTAGTACGAGAGCGGACCGTTGTCAACCCTACGTCATCGAGTAACACCATGGGACCCATTTGTGGTTGTGCAGATTAGAATAGGTTTCCTAAAAATACTAGGTTGCCTGACCCAAACCTGGAACGTTTTGTGCAGTAGGTAATATTAAATCACTTTTTTGGTAGAATTTAACGTCATCGAGTAACAACATGAGACCTAGCACAATCGGTAAAGGTCATCAAGAAAAGCTAAGAAAAAGTAGGTTGGCTCGTCCTACCCTGGCACGTTCTGAGGTTGGCCGGTTTTAAAATGTCGAAAAATAAAAAAAAATACGTCATCGAGTAACAAGTTGACAATACCACCATTCGATAGTCCTATGAACATGCCTCATAAAAAAATTAGGTTGGCTGCCCTCAGCCTGGCACGTTTCCTACGCGGCCATGTTGAACGTCGGATGCGCCCAGTTCCTATATTCAATCAATTGTTAAATTAATATAATATATCAGTTTTGTGATATGTCTATCTATAAACCGGTGATGTTTTTATTGATCTGAACTCACCTTGGATAGGTAAAAAAAAAACAAAATGAAATATTTGTGATATATTGATTGATTGGGTGCAATGGTTGCAAATAATTTAATTTCAACAAATATTTTTCTTCTGTCGCGCAATATATACATACAACTAAATACATCCAATAAATTGTAAATCTCGCATTAGAGGAACTCAAAATATTTTTACCACGCAATAAGAAGTCTGTCACTTTTGAATCTGTTAGCTGTTCTGAGATTCAAAAAGTAACAGACCTTAAGTCCAAAGGACCGCAAGGTTTATGGAACATATCTACTAATCTGTTAAAGTCCATATTGGGCAGTATTATAGAACCTCTTAGAATTGTATTGAAGATGGCACATTTCCAGACTTATTAAAAATTACTAGGGTAATACCATTGCTTAAAAACGGATCTCATAATGATGTTGAAATTTATCGGCCTGTGTCCTTACATTCACAGTGTTATTAATTATAATCAATTTCGTAAGTGTAGGTCAACAGGAGATGCCATTGCCTTGATGTTAATATCTATTTTAACTTCTCTGGTTAAATCTATGAGCACCTACGGCATTTTCTGTGATTTATCAAAAGCTTTTGACTGTGTAGATCACAAAATACTTCCAGGAAAACTAGAACACTTATGGTGTTAGGGAAAATAAATGAGGTAATTGTAAATAATATATATTTATATTAAATAGACAACAAAATTGTGAAGTAAACGGTACTATATCTGATGTAGAATAAATCACCATGGGTATACCGCAGGGCTCAGTTCTAAGACCGTGGTTTTATATGTTGTTATAAATGATATTTCAAGCTGCATCGCAACAGATAATGATATGATTCTATTTGCTGATGACAAATCATCAATTTGAAAGAATCGTATATCAGAACTACGGGAGTCCTTAATACAAGCTTTCATAGCTCACTTAAATTATGGTGTGAAGCCAATAACCTACGTTTAAATGACAGTAAAACGAGTTTAATGCACTGGGGACCCAAATACGTAATGTGAATTGTGAAGTATTAAATACAGCAAATGATCTATCTTCAGCTATAACTAAAGAAATAACCTTACTTGTGATACTTTTGGGATTACCGTGGTCGTTAAATATATTTGAAAAATGTTACGGCTTTTCACGCGGCGGGAGTAGACATTCGCCGATGTATCGAGCTAATCGTTCAGCCCGTTGTCAAGGAGGTTGTCCGCCACGTTCGTACGCAGCAGACGACTGACAACTAGACTCGCCGTGGTCGTAAGTAGTGTAAGTGTGGGTCGAGGTGGTAGCGAAAATGCGGTGGTAGCGCTTCTACGGTCTTCCTAAAATTCACAAAGACGGGAACCCCCTTCGACCAAAAGTCAGCCAGATAAATGCTCCTACCTACCTCCTCGCTAAACATGTCGCCTCAATATTTCAACCCCTGTCTGGCAAGACGTCGTCCTACGTTAAAGATTCGGCCCTTTTTGTGGAATTGTTGTCTACAGTGAAGTTGGCATGCATGGATCTATTAGTGAGCTTTGACGTCGAGTCGCTGTATGCAGACGTACCAGTCCAAGAGTCCCTCGACATCATCAGAAACTTAGTCATCAGCAACGACATCGACACTGAGTGCGTCAAGCTCCTGCCATATTGTCTCACTAAGACATACTTTCTGTGGAACGGACAATACTACATTCAGCGATAAGGTGTAGCAATGGGAACACCAGTGACACCAGTGGTGGCAAACCTTTTCATGGAACCGCTGGAACACCGCACATTGCAAACTTCACCTCTTAAGTCAATGTTTTGGGTACGGTACGTGGATGACGTGATTTCAATCTGGTCACATGGTCGCCAATCACTCGACGCTTTCATCTCTCATCTTAATTAGGTTCACACAAATATAAAATATACAGTAGATTGTGAGAAGGAAGGCACTTTGGCGTTCTTGGAAGTACTTGTTGCTCGACGATTGGATGGAATTCTAAGCCACACAGTGTACCGCAAGCCGACACACACAAATCGTTGTCTACAAGCTACTTCGCATCATGCTCCGGTGCATTTGGAATCGGTCGCAAGAGCATTGAGACTCAGAGCACAGCGGTTGTGTGACAAGGACCATATCTTCACCGAAATAGGCCCTGTGCTTCGAGAAAATGGGTACAATTTTCGCAATGTCAGTCAGTCAGTCAGCGTGTTTGCGTCCACTGCTGGACATACGCCTCTCCAATCCTTCTCCAGTCCTCCCGGCCCTCAGCGGTACGGAACAACTGCTTTCCGCCGACGCACTTGATCTCATCTTCCCACCTGGCGAGTAGTCTTCCCACACTCCGTTTGCCTGTTCACGGCCGCCAGTGCAGGACACGGTTACTCCAACGGTCGTCGTCTCTTCGGCTGACGTAACCAGCCCACTGCCATTTGAGCTTAGCCACCCGGTGCCCAATATCGACTACTTTGGTACGTCGGCGGATTGCCTCTTTACGTACCATATCCTGTAGCGATATTCCCAGCATGGCTCGCTCCATTGCTCGCTGGGCAACTTTTAACCTTTGGACAACGGCGACCGTCAGAGTCCACGTTTCACACCCGTACGTCATAACCGGGAGGACGCACTGGTCATATGTTCGGGTCTTTAAATTTCAGGAAGGTCAGACCTCAGAGCGAATTTAAGGTTTCCGAAGGCAACCCAACCTAGTTGAATCCGTCGCTCAACCTCCAATGACAGTCTTTGAATACCAAGCCGCAGGATTTGACCGAGATATACGTACTTTTCAACCTGTTTGATCACTTCTACGTCGATAACGATTTGTCCTCCCGTCATACCCTCAGTCGCCATGACCATGGTTTTATCCCGGTTCATCTTCAGACCTACCTTTATCGATGCTTTATAAAGGTCTTCCAGCATGGTTTAAAGCTGAACTCGGGAATTTTACAGAAGAACAATGTGATCGGCGTAGCGAAGATAACTGAGGAAAATATTCACTAACGTTGATACCCATGTTGTCCCATCAAGCGTCTTGAACACATATTCCGATGCGTTTGTGAAGAGCTTGGGTGAGAAAATGTCGGTGAGAAAGTAACGTAAATATAAGATATAAAAACAGAACAAATGGTATTTTCGATAACTCTGTATCACGATTATTTGAAACCGATTACGGAGTACCTCAAGGCTCAATCATGGCACCATTGCTGTTTATTATTTTTATTGATGACATTGCAAAAGACACTATGCTAGTGCTTCTCGCGAAATCATAGTAATTTACGCTGACGACGCAAATGTAATTGTTACTGATAAAAGTATTGAAACACTCCTTACAAAAAGAACAAAAATAATTGAGGAGTTGGGTAAATGGTTCGCAGCAAATGGGTTAATGTTAAATAGTGCTAAAACACACTGTGTACATTTTAAGATGAAAAATATTAAACATGAAATTAATGATGAGATGTTTATCGAATATAACGATGAATTCATAACGTTTGCAATATCTATTATATTCTTAGGCTTCACGTTGGATCAAAAGTTACGATGGGACAAACACATTCAACATGTTTGTGATAAATTAACAAAAGCTTGTTATTGCCTCAGAACCCTGTCTAAATGCTGTGACTTAGATACCCTGAAGAGTGCCTACTTCGGTTATTTATACTCTGTCATGACCAATGCCATTGAGTTCTGAGGTTCTTCAGGGGAAGCGGTTTCAGTATTTAGACTACAAAAGAAAGCAATTCGGATAATTACACACTCTAAATGGGACGCACTTGTTTGCACGCCTTTGTTTAAAAACCTAAAATTGCATACTATGTATGATGTGTACGTACAAAGAACTATTTTTTATGTGAGAAATTACCCGGAATTATATAATAATTTTGAACACGGATATTCGACGAGAAATAAAAATGTGATCCAGCAAGCTGCACACTCAACATCAAAATTTGAGAAGGGTGTCCACTTCAATAGTATTAATATGTATAATAAGCTACCTAGAGACTTGCGAGAAGAAACTAACATAAGATTTAAAAAGAAGTTAAGTACATGGTTGCTTGACAAATCTTTCTACGATTTAAGTTAT
The DNA here is from genome assembly GCA_946894095.1 of Incurvaria masculella. NCBI lineage: Eukaryota > Metazoa > Arthropoda > Insecta > Lepidoptera > Incurvariidae > Incurvaria > Incurvaria masculella. Next base: position 2,146,681 of record OX335641.1, read on the forward strand.
TTTAATATTATTGTGTAAAACGTCGAATTCACATGATTGGTATCAATATTATAATCTGTTATGCAAATTCTTAATATTGTAATGTAATCACTGCGAATAAAAATATTTTGATTTGATATTTTTGATTTTATTTGATTTGAGATCACATCCCCCTGCCTAACGCTTTTACCAAGAGGGATGGGTTGGGTATTTTCATGGAGCCTCACAGTCATCGTCGCGGACCGATACAGAATTCGGAGTACCTCGATGTAGCGGGGGTCGATTCTGCACCTCAGGAGGGAGTTTTCGACGGCCCATTTTTCAACTGAGTCGAACGCCTTCTCGTATTCCACGAAGGCTACAAAAAACGGCTTGTTGTACTCCTCCTTCTAGCTAGCTTAGCCACCCGGTGTCCAATATCGACTACTTTGGTACGTCGGCGGATTGCCACGTTACGCACCATATCCCGTAGCGATATTCACCAAGGGAACATGAAGTTGGTTGAGCGCGTTATAGAGGAAAATCGAGACAGTAAAGTGTTTTCCCGTGCCTTCTCTACCGGCGCTAACTAAATTTCAAAACCCAAGCGAGCGGATAGGGTTGTCACTGCAAAAAAGACGATATACTTGAGGCGGTGGTAAAAAATTATGACGAATTGTACTCCGCAGCAATTCATGCCCCGAGCCCAAGCAAACCACTCGACTCTGATAGGAGTGCGCCGCTCACTAGATACTACACCGAGGATCTGCCGGAGATTAGTGTCTATGAGATAAAGGCTGTTTTGAAAGGACTAAAAAAACATAAGGCTCCAGATGAGGACGGGATAACGATGGAACTGCTAAAGTCTGGCGGGAGACCCATCTTGAAGGAACTGCAAACACTGTGCAATTCTCAAATGCAGTTCTCAAAAAAATAGGGCGAAGTTGAAGAACTATCGACCTATCTCAGTTCTAAGCCACGTATACAAGGTCTTTTCATGAGTCATCACGAGTTGGCTGACACAGAGGCTGAATCAGTACCAGCCTCGTGAGCAAGCTGGGTTCAGGAAAAGATACGGCATAATGGATCAAATATTTACTGTGAGACAAGTGGTGCAGAAGTACGAGGAGTACAACAAGCCGCTCTTTGTAGCCTTCCACTTCTTTTCTAGTCCTTTACGAGACTCAGTTGAAAAATGGGCTGTCGAAAACTCCCTCCTGAGGTGTAGAATCGATCACCAGGCGTTCGAGGTACTCCGAAATCTGTATCGGTCCGCGACGATGACTGTGAGGCTTCATTAAAATACCCAACCCATCCCTCTTGCTAAAGGCGTTAGGCAGGGAGATGTGATCTCACCCAAGCTCTTCACAAGCGCATCGGAATATGTGTTCAAGACGCTTGAATGGGACAACATGGGTATCAACGTTAATGAATATTTTCCTCAGTCATCTTCGCTTCGCCGATCACATTGTTCTTTTGTCAAAATCCCGAGTTCAGCTTCAAACAATGCTGGAAGACCTTTATAAAGCATCGATAGGTAGGTCTGAAGATTAACCGGGATAAAACCAAGGTCATGGCGACTGAGGGTATGACGGGAGGACAAATCGTTATCTCGGTCAAATCCTGCGGCTTGGTATACAAGGACTGTCTTTGGAGGTTGAGCGACGGATTCAACTGGGTTGGGCTGCCTTCGGAAAGCTTAAATTCGCTCTGAGGTCTGACCTTTCGCAAAATTTAAAGACCCGAACATATGACCAGTGCGTCCTCCCGGTTATGAGAGGGCTGGTCACGTCAGCTGACGAGACGACAACCGTTAGAGTAACCGTGTCCTACACTGGCGGCCGTGGACAGGCAAACGGAGTGTGGGAAGACCACCCGCCAGGTGAAAAGACGGCATCAAGTGCGTCGGGGAAAGCTGTGGGTCCGTACCGCTGAGGGCCGGAAGGACTGGAGAAGGATTGGAGAGGCGTATGTCCCGCAGTGGTCGCAAACACGCTGACGGATTGACTGACTGTTCTCAAACCATTGTACTCTTATTTTTTTGGAGGTGGTAGCATTTAAAGGTTTAATATTATGTCGTTTTTTTTAGCTGTAAGAATAATAAGGTTTTGTAATTTGTCTCTTTGTTTACAGGTCACTATAGTAGTTCATGACAGAAATAATAGTATTAATTCTGGATCTAACACTAGACTCATCAGAAGGACTAAATCGTACACAGGTTTTAAAATGTTTTCTTGTTGCCACTGGAGTGTGCATCGCTTTAAGGTCCTTTCTTCAACCCCTGTCAGCCCATGCCTACGACATTAGAGGCGCAAGCTTTACATTCTGCGACGGAGCTCCTCATTACATAATTCAAATTAGATTGAATGTTAACCTGATGTAATGAAGAATTTTAATATTCATAATAAAATAAATCGCCAAAAAGTTACTATTCTTGTATTCACATGACTTTAGGTTAAATATTCATGGTTATTTCCATCCTTTAAACATTTAAATGTATATGTTTTCTATAACTAAAACATAAATATTTTACAGAGCTTTTCAGGTATTATTTAAACTATACCTACGACTTAAGAGCTGTTAATTTAAAATTCCGCTTCGGTTTGGATACATTGCAACTTGTTTATGATAAAATAAAAGAGATACGTAAGTAAAGAAAAGAGAGTGACGCCAAAGCTTACTAAACTTCCTTAATATGTGAGTGACGATGTGGACATGTACTTTTGTATAGACCCGGCAAAAACATATACATTGAAATGTTTAAAGAATGGAAATATACACTAGAATATTTACCCTAAATTCATGTGAATTAAAGAATAGTAACTTTGAGATACTTCACTTATGGGTTTAAGTTTTGTGGCGATTTATTTTATTATGACAATAGTCATCTTCATTACGTTATGTTTACATTCAATCTGATTAAAATTTTGTAATAACGAGGGCCGTGGCAGAACTTAAAGCGTGCGCCTCTAATGCCGTAGGCATGGGCTGACTGGAGTTTCGATTCCCTACGTGGAATGATCCATACGATAGATTCCGAAAGCATATGTATATGAAACTTCCGGTTTTTACTCTTCAAGTATGCGGAACTATGTGCATCATAATCTAAAGTTAACTTGAGTTAAACTTAGTTAATAATTAGATACGACAATGCCCTAATATCACGCAATCGATCAATACCTATATCACAAATATTTCATTTTGTTTTTTTTTAACCTATTCAAGATGAGTTCTGATCAATAAAAACATCACTGTTTATAGATAGACATATCACAAAACTGTTATATTATATTAATTTAACAATTGATGAATATAAGAACTGGGCGCATCCGACGTTCAACATGGCCGCGTAGGAAACGTGCCAGGCTGAGGGCAGCCAACCTAATTTTTTTATGAGGCATGTTCATAGGACTATCGAATGGTGGTATTGTCAACTTGTTACTCGATGACGTATTTTTTTTAATTTTTTGACATTTTAAAACCGGCCAACCTCAGAACGTGCCAGGGTAGGACGAGCCAACCTACTTTTTTTTAGCTTTTCTTGATGACCTTTACCGATTGTGCTAGGTCTCATGTTGTTACTCGATGACGTTAAATTCTACCAAAAAAGTGATTTAATATTACCTACTGCACAAAACGTTCCAGGTTTTGGTCAGGCAACCTAGTATTTTTAGGAAGCCTATTCTAATCCGCACAACCACAAATGGGTCCCATGGTGTTACTCGATGACGTAGGGTTGACGACGGTCCGCTCTCGTACTATTCTGGAAGCGAGGCGTATTTCGCCGCCGCAAATGCCGACGCTGGGTAGAGCAATATCGTACGGAGCTGAAAAGGCGAATTTTGCGAAAAAAACATAGAATGGCAACGTGGAGGTAATTTTAGAATATTTAGTTCTGTTTGTTGTCTTATAAATTACTTTGGTACGGTGAAGAGATCACATTACTCATATTAAGTTCCTATTTACTGAAATAAATACATATAGTAATGGAGTAATACATTTTCTTCGTTTAGTTTCATTTATTTTCCTTCTAATTAGTTTTCTTCTCTCTTCATTGTGCAAAACAAATGCAAAGTTATGTTGAATAGGAGCGAATTATCAAACGTCTAAAGTTTCAGTGCCGCCATACACTTACTCCGTTTTAAATGTTTAAAAACTATTGTAAGTGGTTCTTAGGAATGTGATATGTATGTATGTATAATCAACCGTGAAGCAAGGACACATTAATTGAAGAAAGAGCCCCGTAAAAAGAACTACTTTACGAATATACTTCGTTTTGCTGGTTCGGGTCCAGCCTTGCAGTATATTCGTAAAGTAGTTCTTTTTACTGGGCTCTTACTTCAATTAATGTGTCCTTGCTTCATGGTTGATTATACGTACATACATTTCAGCTGTGTACCTATTACGGTTCATGAGATGCAGCCTTGCGGCAATTGGACGGACGGACAGTGGAGGCTTAGTGATAAGGTTCCGTCTGGCACCCTTTGGATACGGAACCCTAATAAAAACAGACTCAGGTCTACTTTTTGATAGCATGACAAATGCACCAAAAAATCAACACAATCGTTTTCCTGGAGGCTACGCTGCGTTAGTTGTTGATGTGAAGCGTGAAGTGCTAAGTGGGTGTTAACACGCCTATTCACTCACATATTATGTATAGTAGCGGTTTTTCCCGGTTTTTGACGTTGCCGTTATTTGGGCGTCAAAGGTTTTATTGTAAACGGAACTGTTTCTCGTATGATTTTTTTACGAACGAAATGAAAAATCTCAAAGCAGAATGAATAGAAATGTTGGTTTTCTGGTAGTTTCTGGGTATTAGGCCAGGCTACCATATAGTCTTAAGAGGATAATGAGGTCATCACGTTCCAAACAAAGGCTTTTGCCTGATTCTTCAGTCAAATTGAGAAATATGTTTCTGATACTTTCATTCATTATATATTAACTTATATCCGTGATATATGCATTTAAAAATGTGTACTCAAATACAAAAATGCGTATATCATGGATTCAAGTTAAGTTATCAAAAAAACCTTCAGATGTAGCTTTCAGGTAATTTATTTAATGTGCAACATTTCACAAAAAAAAAAATTTGACTGAGGAAACAGTCACGCACCATTGTATCGAACTTGATCACCTCATTATCCTCTTAAGGTGGCCCAACCCGGCGGGCCTAACCCATTCGCGGGCACGGTACAAAACCGTGCTGTTGTGATCTGGGACCTTCTCTGTTTCAAAGAATAAGACAGGCTCCGTGATGAGTAAGATGCAACATGTCCACATAAAAGACAATGTGCGTAGCGTATGATTTGGTAGGATTTACGAATAATTTTATTTCAAAACGACTTATAGCTAAAAGTAAACCACGACCGCTGTAGTCAAAAATCTAACAAAAACCAATAAGATTTTAAATCTTGATTAAATAAGCTATGTCTGATGACTAATCTTTTTAAGATGTTCTTACTTTAACATTGCGTAATCCACCTCCAAAGTTATTGTATAAAACGCGCGAAAAATTCGAACTTTCAGACCTTATAACTTAGAAACCAAACACAATTTTACAATGCCAATGGTCATCAGACATCTAGTTCGATCAAATAAAGCTATTTTGAGTAAAATTTTGGATCTCTGACAAGAAATATGGGCGTGATCTTCTTTCCATTTTTGTATGGGGACATGAGCGAGATGGGCCACCTTAAATCAATGCCTTCCTGAAAGCCTAGTCAACAAACTCTCACGAATAAAAGCGTATGGCTAGGGAAAGGAATAAGGAAGATTTTACCTTAAAAGCGAAAAATGCCAACTACATAGATATATTCAAATTCAAGCCTTCAATATAGACCCTTTAAACATGCTGCTTAGTGCTCTAACCACAAACGAACCAAGGAAACGAATACATCGTCTTTAGAGATCAATAAACAATAGACAAAAGGCAAGCTCAACCATTAAAATACATGTTTCATAAAAGTGAATGACCCGAACTTCTAAACAGTGCCGTCATTCGTAATTCAACGAGGACATCAGCAGTGGAGGAAACGAACCGAATGTGTTTACAAAATGGGTCAGTGCGGTAGCGCACTAGTGTTGATAAATGAAAAATATATCGATATTTGCTTCGTGAAATATTAAAAAGTACAGACCCACACGATTATAATGACGCGTTATAGGAAAAGTAATGCGAATTGGTGCATTCACTATTAACAATTCATAGGGGCAACTCCATAATTTATTGTTTAAGGGACTACGCGCCGTAGTCTTTGATATACTTGGCTGAATTTGATGATTTTTTATTTTACTATTTATGTCTATCACATCTCACATATCACAACCTCATAGAAAATATAGTTTCAATGTAATTCCGCGTATTACAAAATGTGTTAATAGTTTGTGTAAATAAATTATTGTAGTTTCAAAGAGTAAATGATGATTAAGATGGATTTTATTTGTACAAGAAATGAGTGATGCAAGAATAACGAACCAAATATATAGAGCGGATTTGTATACAACTATATGCCCGGAGTACCGAGATGAAATTGCCTGGCAATGTGGAAATCAAAATCCTAGCTGAATCAACGAGCATGCATTAAGAAATTCATGCCTATTAAAGAAGCCAGAGAATGATGCTGTGGTCGAAACGAATGGCGCGGAACATCTCTGCTTACCCCGTTGGGGAAACGGCGTGATATGAATTATGTAACATACTTTGTTCCTTTTCATTCTGATTTTGTTTTTGTTCTTAGTTAATTGTAAGTTTATTTAAATCCTTTTAGATATGTACTTTCTGTATATTATTATAATGCATGAATATGTTTGAGTATTTATAAGGCATTTTTAAATGTATCATGTGAAACATATCACTCTGTTTGTGGACCAAATAAAAATAAATGTATGAAATTTGGCATATTTTTTAGGGTTCCGTACCCAAAGGGTGAAAACGGGACCCTATTCCTAAGCCTCCGCTGTCCGTCCGTCCGTCCGTCCGTCTGTCACAGGGCTGTAGGTACAGGTAGGCGGCTGAAATTTTCACAGAGTGTGTATTTATTTTGCCGCAATAACAACAAATCGGTAATATAAGAAAAATATAAAATTAAAGGGGGTCCCATACAAAAAACGTGATTATTTGTGTTAAATCTTGCACGATGGTACGGAACCCTTCCTGTGAGAGTACTACCCGCACTTGGCCGGTTTTTTGCTTACCAGTGAACGTATTGATAGAATAAAAAAAAATTTGGAGGACTAGCCTAGCCATAAATGTACTTTTTTAATACGTCTTCAAATGTACGAACTTTGGGATTGACCTACGTACGTTTTCCTTTCCTTTCCTTTCCTTTCCTTGTGGCGCCGAGGGTGATGCGCTCTGTACTACAAGCGTATTTTTATATAATTTAAGCTGTTAAATGCATTATGATAAATGTCTTTTGGTCCTTTGCGTCGTTTATTTATTATTTTTTATGTAACTTAACATGGATGGCTTATACTAAACTAAACGTCAGATATTAGCCTAACACACCACATGGGAACTAGGTGCCATGCCAGGACCTTCCCTGCTCGGCTACATTGAACTGGATGGAAAACACGGACAATTTTCATTGCCGCTTCGACCATCGTTCATTTAATGCGATGGTGCCATTCCGGGCGGGATTACCCCTACCATCTTGTAAGTAAGGGCATACAGTTTTTCGTGGAATCCGAACAACGGCCAGCCTCAACGGTTGAAAATGGTCCAGAACCCAACCGCGCTCAGAGGTGCTTACCCAGATAATCGAATCGCAAGGCGTCGCACCACTGAGCTACCGAGGCTTAGGACTTTATTACAATATTATAATAATAACACTATACACATTAGAAAAAAGGGGTCTACAGAAAAGATCCGCAGCAAACACGGGGACTGAACCATACCAAAACTTTCATTTACACAACGTTTCGATAAAAGTAACTTTTCAGTCGACACTTACACCACTACGTAAGCAGCAGGCCCCAGTTACTTGTGTGTTGCGCCACCGAACCAGACGCGCTGAAATAATGTTCTCCGCCATTATGTCATTTTGCCCAATTTTTCAGTTCATTGTACTGGAAGACAATAGAATGAAGAAATAATGGAATAGAAGAATGGGCGTTTAGGAAAGATATTAATGGGTGACATGAGATGACACCGTTCGGGCACTCCGGAGTGCGTAAGACTGTGTGTGAGTGAAGGATGTTATACAATCATCTCAGGAGAAAAATTGACAAAAAATAAAGTGCCGTGATCTGTTTGACCGTATCTGTGGAAATTAGAAAGCAGGTCATATGTACTTATGTCCTATATCATAAACATTGAAGTTAACTACTGAAGTCTTGTAAAAGGTTTTGTAAGCTCAAAAACATACTTTTAGGAAGATTTTTATTTCAGTGAATTATTTTGTGGGCATATTATGTACATACATAGGGTAGACTGGCTACGTATTTGTAATAAATGCATGCTTCTCTCGCCTCTACATTATATCTTTATTAATATTTTTAGTTTATTTGTTATTTATTAATTTAGTTTAAGAGCTTAATTTGAGTGCTTTGTATATGCCTATTATTGGTACTCACACACTTACTTTTGTAGTATTTACTGTTATCATAGTTATATAAGTTTTTCATGTGTTTACTGTTGGTGTACCTATAAATAAATAAATATTAACAAAATACTAGAAGGATCCGCTTGTTCCATTTCAAATGGTTTTCAGTTGTTACATTATCATGATTTAAAATAAAGACCCATCGCAGCGTTTAAAAACAATTTCACAACAAGTGCGAGTCGGACTCACACACGAAGGTTACTATTGTACATGATTCAACACAAACAAATCACGTTTTTTGTATGGGGACCCACTTTAATTTTATAATTTTTTATTTTACCTATTTGTTGTTATAGCGGCAAAATAAAAACTTCAGCTGCCTGCCTATTACGGTTCATGAGATACAGCCCTGTGACATACGGACGGACGGACGGTTCCGTTTCCACCCTTTGGGTACTGAACCTTAAAAAATAATAACAATGTAATGTTGCGACAAAGCGACCAAATCGGAACCTCTCGGACGAAAGAGAAGTCCCATAATAGCCCGCCCCATCCGTCCTAACCAAAGATGCTCCCGGTGAATCTTTTTAGAAAGATCACCCGTCCAATCAATTACAAACTTCAAACGCCCGATGGACACCCGAAAACGACCACGCCGTTGAACCGGGCCTGTTTTAACTAAAAATACTCTCCATACGATTGTCAGGCACAATCCTAAAATAAATAGTTTGAGGTTTGGAACGCAACCCGCGTTAACTTGAATTGGCCCGAAATACACTTAATTCGTATTTGGTTGCAATGACTTATGCAACTGGAGAAGTAAGTATGGTTACAAGAAATAAGACGATATAAAAGCCTTAGTTGATATTTATAAGTGTTTTCGACTTGCCTAACTGGCCAGATCTGTATAAATAACGTAAATGTTCATTATATTTTCGGCTACGATTATAATCCAGCAAAAAGTCTTTCCTGAAACCTATAACCTGGGAGTCTTCAAACGTAAATAAAACAAGTTTGATAGCTTAGGGATAATCAGCAAATACGCTGGTATGGTGCCTGGCTAAGAGATTCATATAAACCAGTCCACGTGATTTTCAATAATGCCTCATATCGATGCCCGCTCATTAGCAGGGTCTCCAGCCCACCCCGCGCCCGCAACGTCAGCTTTCCCGCCATCAGCCTTACCCCGTTAGTGTTATTTTATATTCATTTACATCCGTAACAAACTTTACAATGGCTTTTAAACCAAAGAATACAAGTCTTGTAATACTAAACACATTTATTGTTGTATAAGAGCAACCATGTCAGTTAAGTAATTAAAATGGTTCATCCATTTGCACTGATAGATGCAGTATCTTTCCTTCTTTGTTCCTTGTGAACTGGTCTACCTAAAAAATGTTTTGCAGTTGCATTTAGATCCAAGTGTACATTTAACAATAATGTGGACGGAAAAATCTAGAAACCAGTAAAGTTTCTTTGCGGATTCTACTTTACTGAGTTTTAATTGCATCCGCCGATTCATACGATTTTGGCATAACCTAATGTAGTTTGACTAACAAATTAAATAAAATGTATCAATTAGTTTGTTACACTTTTATTAGTATTTTTGAAATAAATTAGTTTATTAAACTAAAACTGTTTACTGCTTAGAATACAGCTAGTAGGTTATATGTTGCCATCAAGAATAATTCCGCCAACTTGCTGCTGACTGCGTTACACTCCGTATATGAAGAAAGTAGCCGTACATACCTGCTTAACATATTTATGGCATGAGGTAGGCCTAATCAAAATTCATTGGTGTGCTTACGTGACCCAGAAGAAATAATTTTTTATACCGTCGCTCACCGTTACATGGGCGAAATGCGCCGCTCATTTTTGAATGGGACTCTTTATTTTAAAGGCGAGACAAATGACCAGTATACCTGTATTTATTATGATCCTTAAGCCTCGGCCAAAAAAGGTATGCGGACGCCAAGGAAGACCACATCGGAATTTGCCTGCAATAAATACCAGTTTCGCAATAAACTTTTTTTGGACTATTTTTAGAAGTCAAAGCGCCTCGTGGCTCTAACAATCCATTGTGTCTTATTTACGACAGGGCCTCGTTTGCTTTGTTACGACTGGTGATATGTCGTACCGCAAACTTACAACAGTATTGGATCTATAAATTTACCTAAATCTATTAGCTTGTAAGACTGGTGTGCACCATATCTGGTTATATTTATTATATCTATCTTCTTTATTACTACATAGTATTAAACAAAGTCGCTTTCTCTGTCCCTATATCCCTTCGTCCATATATCCCTATATCCCTATGTATGCTTAAATCTTTAAACTACGCAATGGATTTTGATGCGGTTTTTTTAATAGATAGAGTGATTGAAGAGGAAGGTTTATATGTATAATAACATCCGTTAAATAGCGGAGAAATACTGTTTTTTTTTGAGGTTTCCAATGTGATGTCGCAAAAAAATTTTTTTTTCCGCTTACATTGCAAACGCAGGCTGAACCCTACGAGATTTATCAAAATAATGTACTAAGTATTGTATACATTGAAAAGGTCTACAGAAAACTCCCCGATGGTATATGTCTATATCTTATGGATATCCCACAATAACATTTTTTTGACATTTACTTTTTACGACAAATAATGGTTAATTTTCGAAGCCATTTTAACCAAAACAGCATTAATCCTTTTCCAATTAAATACCTTAAATACATTGTTGATTGAATATATATCTATATAGCCCTTTACAGCATATGATTTAAATGAATATTTTCGAAGATATTACAGATTTAAAAATTGCGGGACGTAGCGTTTGCGGCGGTACCGGCCGGCCGGGGCGGCGGCGGGAACGTGCCTATAAATAGTGCGTCGGAGGCCGCGGTTCTCCCTATAGCACTTTGAATTTATGATTTCTCTAATATCTAATAATAATGTAATAATAATATCTACGTTTTTTTAGTTCAATTATCTCAATGTAGAAACTCTACGTAAAAATGGTTTATTTGTGTATCATTGTGTCAAAATAAAATTTTTTTAAATGATATTAAGACAATAACGCGGTTAGGCTGATGTTTAGAATGCGAACGAATTCGTGAAATAAATGTTAAAAGACAATAACGCGGTTAGGCTGATGTTTAGGATGCGGAACTTATACGGAGCAGGCTGCCGGCGAGTCCCTGTCCAGGATGGCGGGAAGGAACAGGGCGGGCCAGTAGAATCAACACGAGCGGCAATACGGAATCAAATGCGTCGCCGCCTCCCTTAGGATTCTTTCTTATATTTGGCTTTCGACCTGACCTGCAGAACTTCCAGTCTGGAAACATTCCTTAACAAAAGCAACAATTCTACCGAATTCGTTTAACATTTGTCTCTTCTGTCATGCCTTGCAGCACATAGACTGTTTGCTCTACAGAAAATAACTTTATATAATTTTCGCGCAAAAAAATCCACAGTCCATACCGCGAGTTCACGAGGGTCGCAGTTGTATCCCACAACCCTCTTATTGACTTCGAGGAGGAAAGAAAGAAGGATCGAAACTTATCCGTATAGCGGCAGCGTATCCACGTAATAATGCATACAATGCCGGTAGCGCGAATTAATGATGCCCAACATCGAATGTTGGTTACCTCAGTCACCTGGTTTTGTCAGCCTCATTGGCCCAGTGGCGCGACACTTCGGCGATTGCTCTCCGAAGTTAAGCAACGCTGGGTCCGGTCTGGTCTTGGATGGGTGACCATTCGACCGTTGAGAGAGGCTGGCCGTGGTTTGGATTCCACGTTAATCTGTAGGTTCCTTACTTACTAGGTGGTAGGGTTTATCCCGCCTGGGTTGGTACCATCGCATTGGATGAACGATGGTCGAAGCGGCAATGAAAATTGTCCGTGTTTTCCATCCAGTTCAATGTAGCCGTGCAATATAAGGAAGGTCCTGGCATGGCACCTAGTTCCCATGTGGTGTGTTGGGCTAATACCATGACAGAAGGTGTGGTATTAGCCATCCATGTCCAGTCACATAAAAAAAACAGTTATTAGCGCCCTGTGAAGTTCTTACGTGTTTTTACGTATCGTTCGAACCCGAGAAAATCTTTAGTGAGCGAGTTCGTAAACGGACTCACGCACCGGCGCTACCGTCAATGTATGTTTTAATAAGTAGCTACGCCGCCCAAGAGTTTCAATGTTCTATTTGTTTATTGTTTATGGTTTATTCATCATCCATTGACAGTACACTGCACTCGGATTTGTCATATTTTATCATTAGCCAATTCGGCAATCCCAGCGAAGAAGAACTGGCAAGAAACTCCGCTGTATTTTTTTTTTTCAATTCCACTTAGTCTAAGTTTACAAAAGTATATGCCACTGCTTATAATGACAGGTAAAAACACATTCATATGAGTTGACGAGAATCAACAATTCATGTCGTATGCAATAGTTCATGACACATTTGAGTTAATTTGTAAAGACCATGGCCGCCATCTAACATGTTGCCAATTGGAGCAAGCCAGTCCCCACAAACAGCACTCGTTCACGAGCATCACGCCGGGCACGGCCATTATCTCTCTTGTAACCATATTTTAGGGGAATAGGAGAACCCGGAGCTTAAGGTGGCCCAACCCGGCTGGACGAACTCATTCGCGGGCACGATACAAAACCGTGCTGTTGCGCTCTGGGACCATCTCTGTTTCAAAGAAAAAGACAGGCTCCGTGATGAGCAAGATGCAACATGTCCACAAAAAATACAATGTGCATAGCGTATGTTTTGATAAGATTTCCGAAAATTTTAATTAGAAAACGACTTATAGCTAAAAGTAAACCACGACCGCTGTAGTCAAAAATCTAACAAAAACCAAACAGATTATTAATCTTGATTCAATAAGCTATGTCTGATGACTAATCTTTTTAAGATGTTCTTTCTTTATCATTGCGTAATCCACCTCAAAAGTAAGTGTATAAAACGCGCAAAAAAAATCGAACTTTCGGATCTTATACTTAGAACCCAAACACAATTTTACAATGCCAATGGTCATCAGACATCTAGTTCGATCAAATAAAGCTATTTTGAGCAAAATTTTGGATCTTTGACAAGAAATATGGGCGTGATCTTCTTTCCCCTTTTGTATGGGGAGATGAGCGGGATGGGCCACCTTAAAGCGATGCACTCACTACTCCAGTGGCAACAAGTAAAAATGTGAAACTTTTGCACGATTTAGTTTTAATAATAATATTACTCATTAATTTGAGTTTCAGCGACATCTACATATGAAGCATTGTAATCAGATTTTGAAAATAATCTGAAAAAGTATTGATCGTGACATTCGTCGGACTCCAATCATCGACCAATACTTTTTCAGATTATTTTCAAAATTTGATTACAATGCTTCAAATGTAGATGTCGCTAAAACTCAAATTAATGAGAAATCGGTAATGTCGTATCCATTAAATACAAAAAAAAAATCAATAATATTTATGTCATGAACTACTACAGTGACCTCTAAACAAAGAGTCAAAATACATTCTTTCCTCCTGGTGCCCCGTCCTTACATGGTCGCTGGGTCGCAGCACACAGATCTTGTGAAACGGAAACTCTGTATGGCTGCTTCGCGTGTGGCATTGGTGATGAAGATCCGGCCATTAAAATAATGATAAGCCCCATTCGTAATCTCTATTGAAATTACTCGCCCGGCTGAGAAAAATGCTCACCTACCACTGTGGGATCATTTCTGTGACATTAGAATGTTAAAGTGTCGAACAGTCTTTGTTTCAAGATTTTATTTATCTTCGTACAAATGTTTAAATAAAAATACAGTTAAGTTTTTTTTATGTAAGTGGACATGGATGGCACACCCACAGTCAATCTTAGTCAAAAACAATGTATATACTCTCTTAATAAATAAATTAAATTAATTTATATTACTGCATTAGTACTTTGTAAGTTGTAAGTAATTTCAACTGAAAGTTGCTGTTTCTATTGTCCTTTGTTCATTGCCTTAATCTGTTCTGTCAAGGAATTGTTTATATACATAGATCTAAGTGTGTATTTCATAATTGTGGACGGAAAAAATATGTTTTGTAAAGCCGTGAAATATCTTTGCGGGTTCTTCTTTACTGGGCAGATCGAATCCGCGGATTTTTGTGACGTTACTTAGTGCAGTTTGACGATATACCAAAAAGTTTAAATAAATTAATTAAAAAAAATATACTCTCTGAGCTGTCTTTTTCTCGCGAGTCTGTCTTTTTTAATCTTTTTCATTTTTCAAAAACTGGTTCGAACAAACAATTATGTTTGAAGTAGTATTACATTTAGAGGAGAATAGCCGGACAGAGATACGAAAGCATTTTTTCCCAAGCTAAAATGGAGACGCTCGCGCTTCGCGCTCGCTCGGTCAATAATCGCTGGCACTACCTGCCTTACGACTAATAAAAACGTTCGCTTTTCACTAACGCGCAACGCTGCTGCTCGCTGCTTTTCATTCAATGCTTAATAGCATTTGTGAGGTTTACACCATTCATGCTATCGTTCGGATAGTCACTTTTCCCTTTTCTAAAGCGCCATAAGAATAAATTACGCCACGAAGCGAGGCGCAATACAAGGCGCACATGATACATTGTGTTTGTCGTATCACACGTCGGCCACGTATGTATATCAACACAATGCGATTTATTTATTACCATAAATAGATGTCCTCCTTAAGATAACACATTATATTGATCTCACCCATGTATTTTTAATGTATCTTTTAAAATTGTTTTAGTAGTAGAATTGAGAGAACGTCCCCAGACGATTAAGCGCATCCACTTACCTAGCGCTTCTTGTAAAAAAAAACAATGCTTGAAAATTCAGAAGGGTGTGAACACCATTTTTATTACTTCGGAATCGCATATCTTACAAACTAATAATTTTAACAAACAAGTCACTTTAAATGTCCATATTAATTAAAGACCTTAATATGCATTGTATATTTTTTCCTCAGTTCTGTGTATGATTGTGATGCATTTTTTTGCTATTTCACTACCACTACTGCATGAAAAAATCCATTTCTAAACATCTATTTATGTATTGCCATTAGTATCCGAATAAAATGCTGTGACATGCGGATAAACGACTAGGCCGACGCAACGTTCGGATGGACAGATGGACAGGGCCGATAAGTGCCCCGTTTATGCCATTTATTAACGGCAACTTAAAACGTAATTATTGAAAAAACTTTTTGAAGAAACGTTTTAATTTAATTTTAATGGCATTTTTCAAGCATGTTATAATTTAAAAGACCAGTCAGTTAGTCAGCGTGTTTACGTCCACTGCTGGATATACGCCTCTCCAATTTTTCTCCAGCCCTCAGCGGTACGGAACCACTGTTTTCCGCCGACGCACTCGATGTCGTCGTCCCACCTGGGCGGGTGGTCTTCCCACACTCCGTTTTCCTGTCCACGGCCGCCAGTGTAGGACACGGTTACTACAACGGTCGTCGTTTCCTCTGCTGACATGGCCAGCCCACTGCCACTTGAGCTTAGCCACCCGGTGTCCAATATCGACTACTCTGGTACGTCGTCGGTGGAAAAAGACCATATTAGATACAAATATGTTATAATTTGATATTTCAGTTTTAGTTTCAGTTTCTTTATTTCCTCCATTAGATGTATATTACACACTCAGATACGTCTTTTTTTTCCTGTCGGTTCGATTACTTCTGGCGAACCGAAAGCCAAGAAGAAACTTCGTCAGGTTGGTCATTGTATTATTATTTTTTCCATTGATACTTACAAATTAGTTTACATTGATTGATTGATTACTACTGCTCACAAAGAACATTATTATAAGAACATTATATAGTATATATATATATATATATAGTGGAAAACTTTCTATTTTCTAACATTAAAACCAGGTAATAAAAAACTGATTGCCATATCATTCCAGTGGCACGCAATTACGCAGTCAGACATGAGCGTATCTCTTACAGTACGCGGCCACAATGCGGACCGTTAGTTTATGGTACGCCGTAGCTTTTATGCGTTAAGACGGAAAATTCACGCGGCCTGCCGCATAACTGTACAGAAAATTGATTCACCGATGCCGTATATGGTGCTGCAATACCGCCCGGGGTAGCTTGTAACTTTGTAAAGGCTATCGCTTACTAGGTTACACCTACAGATTGCTGCCATTATTTGTACTGGGGAACGTCAGATCCTTCGACGAGACAGACATATACGACCAGGTTCACGGAAGGAGAAACAGGCTATATTTTACACGCCTTTACATATTAACAGCTTGGATATTTAGAGTCTGTATAATAATACATTGTACCTACCACGCCGTGTATATATATATATATATGTATATTTATATATTGTACCAAAATTTAGAGAACGCCTGAAGACTCATGCGCTCTGTCATCTCTACGGACCACGCCGTGTATATATATTTATATTATGTACCAAAATGTAGAGAACGCCTGAAAACTCCTGCGCTCTATCATCTATACCTACCACACCGTATATTTCAATTTATATAATGTACCAAAATGTAGAGAATGCTTGAAGACTCATGCGCTCTATCATCTCTACCTACCACGCCGTATATTTATATTTATATTATGTACCAAAATATAGAGAACGCCTGAAGACTCATGCGCTCTATTATCTCTACCTACCACGCCGTGTATATATATTTATATAATGTACCAAAATGTAGAGAAGGCCTAAAGACTCATGCGCTCTGTCATCTCTACCTACCATGCCGTGTATGTATATTTATATTTTGTACCAAAATGTAGAGAACGCCTAAAGACTCATGCGCTCTGTCATCTCTACCTACCATGCCGTGTATGTATATTTATATTTTGTACCAAAATGTAGAGAACGCCTAAAGACTTATGCGCTCTGTCATCTCTACCGACCACGCCGTGTATATATATTTATATTATGTACCAAAATATAGAGAACGCCTGAAGACTCCTGCGCTCTATCATCTATACCTACCACACCGTATATTTCAATTTATATAATGTACCAAAATGTAGAGAATGCTTGAAGACTCATGCGCTCTATCATCTCTGCCTACCACGCCGTGTATGTATATTTATATTATGTACCAACATTTAGAGAACGCCTGGAGACTCATGCGCTCTATCATCTCTACCTACCACGCCGTGTATATATATATTTATATTATGTACCAAAATGTAGAGAACTCCTAAACGCCATCGGTATTTTTCTCAAGACCGATCCGATCACTTGATAAGTTTTCCTCCACTGACTCAACCGAAGCTATAATGTCATCGCGATAAGAGTTGCGCGGAATCGAGGGTTCCGTTGAAAATCACTTAGGCGCCTGCGCAGTGATCGCAACAGTTGAAATCCTTGAAATGAACCAAGCTGATTTACTTAAATAGCCTGCACGCTTCGCGTGGGTTCCTGTGTGCTCGCATAGCATGCACTAGCCACGCGTTAAGGCGCTATCACACCCACGAAATCCACATACGGCAGAAATCGGAAGTGCGAGTTTGATTTTGACAGCTTGAAGAAGTAAAATCACAGAATATCTAGTAAAAACTTGCATAGACTTTGACGTTTTTACCTAACTTCAGAGTTTCGTCAACGCCACTTTCGGTGAGAACTCCGACTGATCACTCTGAAATAAATGTAATATTTTCATTAGCCTACCTAGGTAAAATTTGGAAACAAGCTTAGTTTAATGACGGTGTAAATAGTTTTGGTTTAGTGACGGGAGATGGCGCTGGTGAGAACTGTCGTAGTACCAGCCAAAATAAGAAGTGCTCGGGGAGTTTTGTACGTTGTATGACATTAGAAGTACATCCCAACTATCCTTTGTCTATGCTCTAAGTAAGAGGCGACTAAGGTATTTGACGTTCGTGATTCGGGTTTCACGTAAAACTTACTATGTGCTAGGGTTAATCCCACCCGGGGGATCGTACCATCGTATTGATTGAAGCGGGGCGGCAATTCGGCCAAGAAGTAAGTCTGGCTATAGCGATCCTTATTCAGTATCATACAAAAAACCGGTCTTGAACCTTGGATGTGCCGAGCTCACTGCTGGACATGGAAGAAATTCGCCCTCGCCTTATGATTATTCTGCATTTCATGAAAAATTTACGCTCCTGAAATGTGGCTTTTTCTCAAAAAATATAAGTAGTTGGTGCACAACTAGATAAGTGTACCTATATTGGTGATTCTTTTCAGAATTTACAAACAACTGTTAATAGGAGATAAATTCGGGCAAAATGCGTATCAGAGCATGACCATAAGGGTAACTTTTTTCGCTTTATGCGACGAGACTATAAAACCATTCGATTCATTCATCAGAATCATTTATTAAAAACGTTCTGCAATATCATCTATATTTGTAACAAACTAGTATGTGCCCGCAGCCCCATCCGGGTTAAATTTCGACGAAATACAGTTGGTTTTCCCCGACAGCTCACGCCTCAGGTAACAATCAAACGTTATACATAACGACATACAAGACTAGACTATACATATTTTGTTTGTAAAACGTGGACAGAAACAAGCTATACGCAGATACAAACTACTTGATTCATAAGTTATAAGCAGACGGACAGACAGACCAACCAAATGCTAGATTTTATAAGAGTTAATGTCGATATTATATATTTTAATGTTACTTTTACAGTTATAAAAATAAAAAATAATAGATTGCAAAACCTTAAACTTGCAAGGGGCAAACAAAGTGAAACGGAATGTATAAATAAATCCAAGAAGTGTCTTTAAACAAGAGTATTGTTGCTTTTTGCATGAGAAGAAACGCATTGTGGCAGCCGTGGGATGGAATAGCCTTAACAATCACACAATCCGTATTGGAAGTTGCTGATGCAATTATGGGAACGACAATGACTCAGGGCATATGATTTAAGATAATTCGAGAACTGTCACCACTGTTGAATAGGACGGAACTCACGGAACGAATAAATTAATGGCAACATTCGCGAAATTTGATCCTCCTCGCTTTAAGTTGGAACGATAATTTGTCATTGGCATTCAATCTAGGAGTACATTTTCTTGAATTTGGCATTGAAGATTTCGGTGCTATTAATTAAAGCACGGGCGAGGAATCCAATTATTATCCTATTAAGGCTTTTTTTCTGAGAAACCGGGTGAAAATAATTCAAAGAAATAATTGTTTAAGGTTTGTAGATAACGGAAGTTCGCAAAGAAGATAATTGGGATTTTATCGTAAGTACCTGATACAATTATAAATAATACGGAATTTAGACAACATAACATTACAAGTTTCATGGATACATTATAAAGCTGAGATGATTTGAAACATGAAAGACGTGACAAAATGTTTGCAAAAGTCAAAGATACTTTGTGCCAAATTAACGCGACTTCTTCACTCACAGTCGTGAACTGATATTTGCATAATCGGATCTACGATTCGAAGACAGATTGTATCTATGATCAGTGATCTTGACTTCTAAATATGTTTTGACATTCTTGTATTGTTTGTCGATACAAAATTAAAGGAAGCGAGGCGAGGTCGCTATAAGCAGTGAACAAATTGAGTCTTTATTGAAGTTTTTAATATTGGATGGTTGGTTGATTTTTTTAACAGTACACGTAATATTAAAAACAATTTGAAGACCTTTTTTTTATGCGACCTGACATGGATGGCTAATACCACACAAATACCGTTACGATATTAGCCCAATACACCACATTTCCGAAGGAATTAGGTGCCATGCCAGGACCTCCCCTTTATGTGCACAGCTACATTGAACTGGATGGAAAACACGGACAATTTTTACTGCCGCTTTGAACATCTTTTCATCCAATACGATCCATCCAATCGAACTCGGAAAGAGAAAGACAGTGGTGCAAGTCGGAATTGAACCCAGGCCTCTGGTACGCTAGTCCAGTCCCCGCGCCACTAGGCTACGAGCCGCTCGAAGATCTGTTTAAACTTTAATGCAGTCGGTACATTGGTGCCAAAAGCATCTATTGGTAATTCGTAAATAGGTAAACATAATATTACAATAATGAAAAGAGAAACAAAGTCAGTTGTAGAATTAAGTAATTATGCTTAAAGATATTTTAGTCATGTATGGTGAAATCAAATTTAGTACCAAATGGATGCAGATAAAATATGTACAGAAGGAAGTAGATGTGTCGCCAGATATGGATGACTAAACTTGATGCCTATAGCGAAGAGCTATCTAGACGGAAGAAATAACACTATTTATATTACCTTGAGAACACCAATGTACCTTCACATAAGCGAGTTTCATGTGAATAGGAACGCAAATGTTTAAAATGTTTTCTTACCAAAAATTAAAATATGAAAAAAGCTGCTTAGTTAGAGCATAGAATAAAGTAGTTAGTATATGGTTAGAGCATAACAGTTTTCATACCATGGATCTTTATTATCAAGAGCTGGACGCTATGCTGTCCACTGCTAAAAGTAGGCCTGCCCCAGCTCGCGCTATTTCGCCTTATCACTTGCCCTAGCTACATCTTGGTTCTTACCTTCAATACTATGGAGTCGAATATATTTCGATTCCATAGTATTGGAGACCTCAATTATTTGGAAACAGTCCAAATAATCGAGGTCTCCAATTGCTGACAGTACCTACCTAGTAGAGTCGTGACCACAAAGATTGTTATCCTTTCCGGATAGATCCCCGTTTTGGGTCGGAGCAAATATATTCAAAGCGCGGTCAAGGGGTCAGATTCCATGTACGTAGGCGGCTTGTAAGGCAATAATAATACGATTCTATTGAACTCTTGCACGTTCTATTCTTCTCCCAAGCTCGTTAAGTTGCGTCTTATATAGGCTGCACAAGTACTGAGCAGAACGTGCCAAAAACTATCCAACTTCAAGTGGTATTGATTTATGTTCACAATCCAACTACTAATCTCTAAAGACCAAACATCAAATACTTTATTTTCACAAATCGTTAAATACACGGACACTCCAGGGCTTTAGGTAAATCGACACGTGTAAATGTAAGGAAGATCCTCTGACAAATCGGCGAATAGATTCACAGATATATAACCTTTTAAGAAACCTTTACTCGAGAGTCAAGACCGCGAAGAAAGGAATAAGCAAAAAACTAGCTTACAAAGTCACAGGGCAAAGAAGGAACTTACTTATTCAAAGGTCCCAAGTTAGGGAAACACCAGAGGGAAACGCCCAGGGGGCTAGGGAGAAATCGTAAGCTAGAGGTAAAACGATCTCAAGACAGGATCTTAGATTATTCATCTAAGGACAGAATACATTTGAAAAACGCGTTCCTTTAACATAGCAATGCATGTCGTATGCAATCCTTATACCTAGGTACCGGTTATTTTAAGGTACTCATTTGTTGCCTTTTCATCCGTCTGCTATTTTTAAGCAACGTGATAATGTGATAAAGTCGTACAATAACAAATACATACCTGTCGAGAAAATAGGTAAATGGTATAAAACCGGCTAAGTGCGAGTCGTAATCGCACACGAAGGGTTCCGTATCATCGTACAAGATTTAATATAAAACTATCATGTTTTTGTAATTTTCATTGTTTTTTTATTTTACCAATTTGTTGTTATAGCGGCAAAATAAATATACGTTCTGTGAAAATGTTCACAGTGTGTCTACCTATTATGGTTAATGAGATACAGACAGGCAGTCTTATTAATAGGGTTCCGTTGGCCCCTTTTGGGTACGGAACCCTAAAAACAATTATTTTTTCCGAAATAATTATATTAATATATTATTAATAAATCCGAAAATCCATCGCAAAGGCAAACTTTCATGGACAATTTTTCAAATTCTTCTTCTTTCAAATTCTTGAAATATATCAATAGGTACGTAAAGAAATGAAATAAATAAAAATCTATTGTAATCGTAAATCATGATGGCAGTTTGAATGTTTTAATCGTTACGAAATTACCGTGTTTAACTGAGCATGGGACATGCAATCCAAAGGACGAAGGTTTTAATCCTGTTTCAGATGAACTTCCACACCTATTTTCAAAAAGTTCTGTGACTCACCGGTGACTCATAGGTGATAAACTCATAGTAGACCCACTGTGCTGTGTATGGGTGGGAACAACCTCGAGTTGCCGTTTCGTTGTCATGTAAAACTCAAAATTGACAAAGCGTTTTTTTACGATTAGGGCTTCCCGAAAATAAAAGGAAACGTCAAAAGTGCCTGCAGCCTAGTGATTCCCAGCCACAAAGCCGTCAACGGTTATTCTTTCTCATGCGACTCGAAAACGAAAGTAGCCCTCGTAAAAATGGCCGAACATCAAACATAAGATTGTTGAAGAGGTCAGACACTTTCGTTCGGCAAACACTTATATATAGACAATGGGCCTTACGACGGAAATTACTATTAGAAGAATTAAAGAGAACCGAAAAATTAGGCAATTGCTGGAAGAATGCATTGTTTTGATTGCAGTCGAAACAATTAGTATAGTCTGC
The DNA here is from genome assembly GCA_946894095.1 of Incurvaria masculella. NCBI lineage: Eukaryota > Metazoa > Arthropoda > Insecta > Lepidoptera > Incurvariidae > Incurvaria > Incurvaria masculella. The sequence goes on from OX335641.1 coordinate 2,169,629, forward strand.
TAACATTGTGGCTATCGCAGCTATAATACGCAGAATATCGTGTAAATAAAAGCGTTGTTTTCCCAGTTCATTTTTTTATAGAGCATTGAATGAACGATGGTCGCATATAATGTAGCCGGTCCTATGAGGTGTTTATAATGACGGTAGGTGTGGTATCAGCTATCCATTTCCGTCACAAAGAAATGATGATTGTATACTCAATAAATTGAGGTTAGAGTTGAGAAGAGACATCTATGTATAGTGCAATTCGATGTGGAAAATGAAAATATTTTTTTTCGTCTGTAACAAATAAATGAATTTGTATAAAATTAAAAATCCCTTGTTATGATAATTATATTGCAATGTCTTAACGTACGTAAATGTGATAAAGGTCCTTAAAATTTAAACATAAAATATATAAAGTGTGTACTCAGTTCAGTTTTCAAAATTCCTTTGAGTTATTTTCTTTCCTATCTACGTAACAAGACAGTGCAAATAAAATATTAATGATCTACTCCGTGTTAGATAACTAATACTGTTTTCTTACCATAAGTTTGCTCACAACAAAGTGCGTTCTTATCGGAACGATGTAAATTACAGTGCGCTTGCGCATATCAAAACCGTTTAGCGCTAAAAGCGTTAGTGATAAAAGCTTCGCTTGGAACAAGAAATATTTTGTACTTAGTGCGGCCGAGACGCTATTTATGGTTTTGGGAACAATCTGTAGGTAACGCGGCTATTTTCCCCCGCGGAACAAGTTTTCGGGATAATGAGCTGATCTAGTTCCATCCTAGTTTTTGTTTGCGGTGGCGCTGGGTTCGAGTCTCCTCTTTCTCTAAAATATGGTTACGAGAGGCGATGCTCATGAACGGGAGCTGTTTGTGGGGACTAGTAAGCAATTTTAATCGAAGTTTACTTCGATATCATTATAGGGCATCTTACTAATGCAAATACGGACAACTTCCACCCAACATTGATAGAAAAACATTTCGAACGGAGCTCGCCTAATCTCCGAAAATTGTTCGTCAAATACGAATTAATAGTTTTAATGGCGGCGAAATGTGTTCGAGTTAGTATGTGGGTCACCGTCGCTAAACAGGATGCGCCAGCAATTTTGTTATAGTTCGGTTACATCGAGGTTTACATGCTCGGCTCGGAACGCTCAATCAGACAAAATATATGGTATGCTAACTCTTTAAAATGTATTAAAAGCATTGAAAAACTTTGATATTTCTCATCTTCATCTTCAATTCAAACGGACCCAAAATCCATTTTTAGGGTTCCGTACCCAAAGGGTGCAACGGAATCCTATGACTAAGCCTCCGCTATCCGCCCGTCTGTCCGTCCGTCCGTCCGTTACAGGGCTGCATCTCATGAACCATAATAGGTAGAGAGCTGAATTGAACCATAATAGGCTTGAGGTAAAATTAATAATAAAAAAAAAACTTGATTTTTTTGTGTTACAACTTGTACGATGGTACGGAACCCTTCATGTGCGAGTCGGCGAGTCCGGTTTTTATCTGTGCAGTTTTTTTCTGTGAAATATTTTCCGAACCTGGCGGACCCATACCAAGGTTGTTTTAAAGTAAAATACACACACACTTTAAGGCAATAAGTAATCATTTGTAAATCTTCACGTTCGGAACCTTGTTATGACTAGACAAACCTTCTTTCTCTGAGATAGGTCATAATCTTAGCAGACCTTCAGTTCAATGACATCCTCAGTGTTCGCTCTCTTGTTGGTGTAGTCTTAAATGTCTTTACAGTTCCTCTCTCTAGTATGACACTGTCCTACGCAAACATACTTATCTTAGAGACGCGTTTTACAGGGGTGAATGATTGGTTTAACATAGTATGCGTTTACAAGTTAGTCGATTAAATAAATGAAAGAATAAATACGGGACAGGACCGATACAAGGGCAAAAAAAATAAGATTGTAAGTACATTTTAAAGTTCCGAAAAAAAAATTGGTACCAGAGAGTTAGACGTATGTATGTCTAATAATGAACTATGGTTTAAAGCGAGAGAAGGTATTTTCTGACAAAAGCTAATAGATTTTTTAGGCAGATCACGTTTGTCATTAGAGTAGTGAGTCAAGTGTCAGGTAGTCATTTAACATAAAATCTAATAAATTATAATACGTTCGTCTGTCTTTCTATCTGTCCGCCTACAACTCGAGAAATATTTACCCGATTTTAGTGCGGTTTGAATCTACAATCAATTATAAGCTACTTACCACCACAAAAGTAAGAAAAAAAGCGACTGTCTATCGTTTGTACCGCGACTGGAGCCGCAGGCATTCAATTATCAGGCAATTAATATCGGTCTCTCCATATATTTGTTTTATATCAAGACCGAATCAAATGACAGCAAAAACTCTACATTCAAATGTTCTTCTCTCTGTGGTTTGACACACGATATATTACTATAAAAGAATCAAAACGTGCAGACACAGTTGTTTGTTGCCTATATATACTTGAGTGGTCAGTCTGAGTTCTCACCTAAATTGGCGTTTACGGCAAACCGATCGACTGGTGTTTTCTCCAAACTCCATACAAGTTTTTACTAGATATTCTGTGGTTTTACTTCTTCAAGCTGTCAAAGTCAAACGCGGACTTCCGATTTGTATGAAAACGCGGAGTGGACGTTAACGGCAACGTCGACGTATTTACGGCAACGTTGAGTAAGCTGTCAAATCAAGCTCGGACTCGCAAATGTTCGCACGCTCTTCAATTTCTCCATACATTTGAAAACGCCAGCCGATCGGTTTGCCGTAACGCCAATTTAGGTGACAACTGAGACTACCGGCTCAGATACCGAATACTAAGTAAATTGAAACAGTGTTTTTTTACCTTTACTATTTTGAATTTTTTTTAAGCTAAGCCTATGCCAGTCCCATAGTGCCTTAAAAACATAAGAAAACAAATAAAAAGGTTCGCAACCTCCTAAGAATCCCTAAGAGGGTTTTCAAATTATCAGTTTAATACGTTTGTATGGGTATCGTAATTTCCCGATGCTTACACGGGTTAACCACTAAATTACACGTAAGCAGTTAATAATGAAGGTTATGTTAAACTGCGTCTTGGCACTAAAACGATATCAAGACATCACTACACTCAATTGGAACATTGTAACATGTAAAAATGAACTTCAGATCTTTTACGGCTTCCCTTCGGTTATTAAAACTGGTAACGGACAAAATGGAGGCCGCCAGTGGGAACCGTTTACGAGCCTGTTATCAACGTCGTTAGCGCGTCTCGACAGCGGGTGGTGGCAGCGGCGTTATCTGTACTTCGGGTGGTCCGGGACTCGGTTCCCGCGTCGGTATGGCTTCCGTGGCATGGCATTTTTTTATGTAACTGAACATGGATTGCTAATACAAACACACCATATGGGAACTAGATGCCATGGCTGGACCTTGCTTATATTGCTCGGCAACATTGAACTGGATGGAAAACGCGGACAATTTTCATTGGCGCTTCGACCATCGGTCATTCAATGCGATGGTAGCAACCCGGGCGGAATAAATCCTACCACCTAGTAAGTAAGGAAGGAGTTTTACGTGGAATCCGAACCATGGCCAGCCTCATCGGTTGAAAATGGCTACCGAGGCTGACAAATTCATTACAAAAAAATACTTTAAATAGTGGTAAGGCTCAGGAAACTGTTACCTGACGTGCCTCCAGAAATATAGTTTGTTTTAATGGCAGATCTCATGATACCTATTAACCCAGTGCAGCACGTGGGAATTAGGTGCCATGATAGGCCGTCCTTACATTGCACGGGTTCGTTGAACCGGATGGATAACACGGACAATTTATCATTACCGCTTCGACCAACAGTTTTTTTTTCAATGCGATCGTATCAAACCGGGCGGTATGCTACCTATAGTTTAGCACTCGTTTAGCGTACGGACCTTCACGGTAGAAAAGCGGGCACACATGCAGAAACCGACCGCGCCCAGATTTACTTCTCCTCGATTATGAAAGGGCTGCTGAGCTATTTTGATATATATATATATTAGGTGGCATGAATCTGTGTCGCTCGCAATTTGAGTCTGTGACACCTGTCAGTCACTCGTTTCTGTTAGAAAATCTGTAAGAGAATACAAAGAGAGGCACGTACATTGGTTGCTATAGCTAAATGTCAATATTTGTGTTGTGGGGGCGTTTTGCGACGCGACTTAGCGGGTGTCCTTGGGACCCTCCTGAGACTTGTTCTGCTGCCGCTGACTGGCCAGTCAGCTCGAGGCAGCGTTACCAATGTAACTTTCTTTTTCATCTGAGAATGTCACACGAACATGTCACAAAGTAGCATCCATAGAAATAGGATGCGCGCGCATGCTAGGTCTATGGTAGCATCGACTTTTTTGTTTGTTTGTACCCATGGAGGTGAGGTGAACCTCCATGGTTGGACCATTAACCATTTCAAGAAGGGAAGAAATATATATATATATATATATATATTTATTATTTTTTTATGTGACTGGACATAATGGCTGATACCACACCTTCTGTCATGGTATTAGCCCAACACACCACATGGGAACTAGGTGCCATGCCAGGACCTTCCTTATATTGCTCGGCTACATTGAACTGGATGGAAAACACGGACAATTTTCATTGCCGCTTCGACCATCGTTCATTCAATGCGATGGTACCAACCCGGGCGGGATAAACCCTACCACCTAGTAAGTAAGGAAGGGGACCTACAGTTTAACGTGGAATCCGAACCACGGCCAGCCTCTCTCAACGGTCTAATGGTCACCCATCCAAGACCAGACCGGACCCAGCGTTGCTTAACTTCGGAGAGCGATCGCCGAAGTGTCGCGCCACTGGGCCACTGAGGCTGACAATATATGCTTACCCTGGTTGGAATCATGAGGTGAGCACATCTCATCATTTCACAAGGGAATCCGAAGTTCTCATCCACTGAGCCGCGTGTAGATAAATGACTACGCGTTTCCTAGTAAAATCCGTTTGCTTTCTTCTCTCGGCACTTTCATCGGTCTCCGGTGCGAGACGCCCTCAGTCACGTCTCTAATCACACCGGACGCATCGCAAACATTCGCTCCGGCAACACATTTACTGGTGGTTTTTAGGGTTACGTACCCAAAGGGCAAAAACGGAACCCTATTACTAAGCCTCCGCTGTCCGTCCGTCCGTCCGTCACAGGGCTGTATCTCGTGAACCGTAATAGGTAGGAAGCTGAAATTTGAAATCTGAGGAAAACGAAGTGTGGGAAGACCACCCGCCAGGTGGGACGACGACATCAAGTGCGTCGGCGGAAAGCAGTGGTTCCGTACCGCTGAAGGCCGGGAGGACTGGAGGAAAATTGGAGAGGCGTATGTCCAGCAGTGGACGCAAACACGCTGACTGACTGACTGACTGACTGAAATTTTCACGGAGTGTGTATTTATTTTGCCGCTATAACAACAAATAGGTAAAATAAAAAATAATAATAATTAAAGGGGGGCCCCATACAAACAATGTGATAAAATATTGTTTTTGTTAAATCTTGTACGGAACCCTTCGTGTGCGAATCCGACTCGCACTTGGCCGGTTTTTTAGGGTTCCGTACCTATTACTAAGCCTCCGCTGTCCGTCCGCCCGTCCGTCCGTCCATCTGTCACAGGGCTCTATCTCATGAACCGTAATAAGTAGGCAGCTGAATTTTTCACAGAGTTTGTATTTATTTTGCCGCTATAACAGCAAATAGGTACCAATAAAATAAATGAATAAAGGCGGCCCCCATAGAAAAAACGTCATTTTTTTGTTTTCAATCTTGTACGATGGTACGGAACCTTTCGTGTGCGAGTCCGACTAGAACTTGGCCGGTTTTTTTTTCAAACATTCGCCGTTTAGCCTACCATCAATGCTCGCACAAACGTAGGGCCGCGGTTGAAAAGTTAGCCAATGGCTAAGCTGGCATCCCAAAAAATACGAAACATTGGAAGACAATCCGCGGCCAATGCGGCAGTTCGCTCCGCGGATGAGTAGGTGGAAATTCCTTGTCAAAATGCGGTAAAATTACATGAAGTGCTTCGAAGTTGGTCAAAAAGGATGCTAAGCCGTGACGAAGTCAATATAATTGTGTTTTGCATAAATAGCGCAAATAAGATTACCTTACCTATCTTGTTCAGAAACTTACAAGCCAGAAATCGTAATGGTTTTAGGATATTAGTAAAGCACGGGAATTAGGTACACACCGTAGGGTTTTTAGGGTTCCGTACCCAAAGGGTGAAAACGGAACCCTATTACTAAGCCTCCGCTGTCCGTCCGTCCGTCGGTCCGTCCGTCCGTCCGTCTGTCCGTCTGTCACAGTGCTGTATCTCAGTAACCGTAACAGGTAGACAGCTGAAAATTTCACAGAGTGTGAATTTATTTTGCCGCTACAACAACAAATAGGTAAGATTAAAAAATAATGAAAATTAAAGGGGGCTCCCATACAAAGAACGTGTTTTTTGTTTTTATTTTACGATGGTACGGAACCGACTCGCACTTGGCCGGCTTTTCTTTAATATTTTATTTTATTTATGCTTCTGGTAGCCAAACTACATTTAATTAAGTCGCCAACTAATTAAGGTGATTGGGCGCGATGGTAAATGATTATAATACGATTACAAACCGCATTAAATTAGGGTACTATGTAGATTTCGAGTGATAAGCGAATAAACGGATATGTATAAGAGTTAGTGATTGTCACCAGGAGACGTTTTAGCATTTACAACATCACGCTGTTTCTCTGGAGAAATAGGCAGAGACGATAGAGCGCCGATGCGGTGTGACGACACCAACACACCGACGAAAATATGTTAAGACTGTCTGAAATGAGAACATTGCGTTACCAATAGAAATACTAGGTATTAGAATACAGTTAATTTAAAGATACTTATCTTTTTATTGAAAACGCAATTAAGAGCAATCCAACTTAACGTACACAAATATATTATTTTAACGAAACTATAATAGAGTTTATATTCTACGTAGGTAGTCTCTTTGATTTATGTGCCATGTTGTATTTCTAAATTTCACTAAGTGGACTCTAACTGAACTATCTGAACTAACTGGACTAAGGGAATTCGATGATCTATACACATGTAAGTCTTTGTTTTTATAAATAAATTTATCTATTACTAAACAAAATGCATGCTGACCATTAGATGCAATTTATTTTTATTTGAAACTAAACTCTAATAAATTCCATTGTCTATAACGCTGTCTATTCCCTTATATAACTTTACAACCACTTACCCGATTTCGATGCGGTTCATATGTAAATAGAGCTTGAGTCTGACCGTCGTCTAAAGGCAAAGCCATCACTATACATTTTCTTGAAGGGTAAGCAGTGGGACTTAATAACATATAAGTCGCAAAGAAGTTATTATTTTCCCCGGACCCCTGGATTATTATTTTTTTATGCGACCTGACATGGATGGCTAATACCACACAACTACCGTTTTGATATTAGCCCAATACACCACATTCCCGAAGGAATTAGGTGCCATGCCAGGACCTTCCCTTTATGAGCACGGCTACATTGAACTGGATGGAAAACACGGACGATTTTTCATTGCCGCTTCCACCATCTTTTCATCCAATGCGATGGTACCAACCCGGGCGGGCTTAAACCCTACCACCTAGTAGGGGAAGGGGACCTACAGTTTTACATGGATTCCGAACCATGGAGCAGCTCGCATTCGTGACGAAATGCACTTATCGAACTCGGAAAGAGAAAGACAGTGGTGCATATCGGTATCGAACCCAGGCCTCTGGTACGCTAGGCCAGTCCCCGCGCCACTAGGCTATTCGTATTCGTATTTATATAAAGAAAATTAAATATATCTAGGTACCTATGCAATATCCGTAAGGATTAGATTAATACCAATACCTATACTATACATTATGAGGTCAGTTTCTCCTGAACTAGGTATGTACTCTTTAGAAGGTTGTTCCTATCATGATGCTTCAGCATTCTACCACTTATTCACACTAAAATCACACTAACACCATCTCAAAATTAAATCATCTCATTTAATGTCAAATCTCGTTTGCTCCGTCAGTAATCGTAAAATCATTCATAAAAAAACCTAACGATACACCTTCCAAGCAGACTCTACAGCACACAATGATGTCATCAGCACAGCTCCAATGATACAGGTGTGTGTAGGTAGGTACATATGTTAATGGGTACAACTTGTAGCGAGCATGACAAAGTTAAGGTCGAACATATGACTGGATTTAACATGTTTACCGGTATAAACCTACTATCTACATACATTCAAAGTTCAGGTTTGCTACAACTGAGCTTTCTTGAATTGAAACTCTAAGGGCCTAGTGCACGAAAGTACAAAATATCAAAATCAACGTCAACGTTTGATTAAACACGTCACTTTGCATGGACAGTATTAAAGGAGCTCCGTACGGTTCACTAAAAGTGACGTGTTTGAACATTGATTAACTCAACCGTCTCTTCGTGCAATTGGGGCTAAGAGGGCATACCTAGTTAGTTTGTACCTACCCAGTTGAAGTAATAAATACCCAAGTTATTGTGCCGCGTGGGTTCCGGCATATAGGTTTTAAAAACGTTATCTTGTCGGTATTTTATGCAGCTTTGGTGATTTTTTTACCCATATTTTATCCTGACGCGTGAATAAACTAGTATTTATTACCTTTATTACCTATCTACCTAGTATCTATTACCTCTATTACCTACCTAATATTACACCGCGTTATAATAAAGGTAGGTAGCACAGACATAACTTACCGTTTGCTAACAAAATCGACCTCTTATCAGCTTCGGTCTGCAACCATCCCATGTCACTAAAAATAGACATGTGTCCTTATTGCAACTGCACTATCACAGGCAATTGAATGCATTCAAGTAATGCATTAATTTCGAATTGGTAGCAAAGAGCACCGGTCGCTTGAACTGCGATGATACACCCACTGTGAAATACCCAGTCACACACTAAAGTATTCAATTACTTATTCAGAACCACTCCAAGGCACTTAACACGAAAATCTATGGAGATGTAACACCTAAAAACGTTGAATTATTCATATAAATACGCTCTTGCGCTAAAAAGACACCGTAAAACTTCATTTTATTTGCCATACTTAATGAGAGCATCCAGCAACGTTGGATCCATTTCATGCACCACAATCAACAGTGTTTTCCGAGAACGGAACGCATTTACACAGTTCGCGCGAACTTGGCGTCGGTAAACAGAGAAATTACGAAACGTCAAAATTCGTGTTCGCGGGAATTTCGACAACGCGGCGAGCGTGCGCGCACGCCGATCAAAACATCGGCACTGGCTCGTGCGCGCGCAGATCAGAGGAGGAGAGCACGAGAGAAGCGAGATGGAATAAAAACACGCAGCGGGGGGCGATGCTAAAAATGCGCATGTCCGTAAACCGGACGCGCCGTATCGGTTGCAAAAGGATTGCAAGGATTCGTGAAACACCGTGGTTAGATCGATTAACTTGAACATGGAACAGAATAACATAGTTTTCAGGGTGAACAAAACAATGGGCACGCGAAATGGGCGAAACAATTGATGTTTACAAACACAAGGAAATCTGTGGTAAGCCAAGTGATTTAATAGGTCGAGAAAAATATGGTATGTATAAACTTGTAATAAAAAATCTTTGGCTGTGTTGTCGATATTTTTATTCAGATTTCTCTATCTAAAAGGTAACAATTTAAAAACAAACCAATAAGTAAAAATAAAACGATGTTTCCCACTATTTTTCATTTGTTTTTATTTCTGTCAAAATTAGTGAATCGAATGAATAAATTCGATAGAATTTAAAATGTTATACGAAAAAGGAAAAAATGCAAAGCATGCCGCAAATTTTTTTTTGACGTTTATGGATCTAATGCAGTGTCAGTAAGAGTAGCACAAAGTTGGTCGCGGTTTGCAGGCCTATTCCTGGAATTCTGAATCAGGAATCCTGAGTCTAGAAAACCGCTTTTACAGCGGTTTGTTTTGACGGAAAACCTTGATTCATTGAAATACTATGTCCCAGAATCTTTTCTACGAGAAAATCGCTCAAGATTCCTGATTCCTGATTACGGAATTCCAGGAATAGGCCTGCGGTCGCCCTGACAGATAAAAGGGACGACTTAATCTGTGAATGGACAATTTTTTTTAAAAAGTGGAGCAAGATCGGCTTATCAGAAGTTACGATGTACCTATAGAACTGGAAATTGACCACAAGAAAGTTTTGACCAATTTGAAAAAAGTTGGGTACACAAATAGCTCGATGACCGCAATAATTAAGATATCAACCTAAAAATATAATCGCTCTCGTAACCAACGTTGCAATCCGTTGCATTAGGGCGTCAGCAAAACAACATTTTATTTTTATTATCATTTTATTATAAATATCCGCAACGAATTTTGATAATACAAAAAGTAAATTTGTTGATTGGTTTTTTTTGCGACCTGACATGGATGGCTAATACCTCACAACTACCGTTATGATATTAGCCCAATATACCACATTCCCGAAGGAATTTGGTGCCATGCCAGGACCTTCCCGTTATGAGCACGGCACGGGCTTTTCATCCAATGCGATTGTACCAACCCGGGCGGGCTTAAACCCTACCACCTAGTAGGGGAAGGGGACCTACAGTTTTACATGGATTTCGAACCACGGAGCAGCTTGAATTCGTGACGAAATGCACTTATCGAACTCCGAAAGAGAAAGACAGTGGTGCATGTCGGTCTAGCCATAATTTAAAGATAAAAATGCTTAGGGTCTGTTTCACCATTTGCTGATTAGCTTAAATCGTCACAATTAAGGGCCTTTCTTACCAGCTTCCAATCCATGCCAGTACAAGCATAGATTGTACAAGATAATCGTGTCTGATAAGAATAATAAGGACTTGGTGACCTTTATCACTTTATAGGTTTCAAATATAGCTAGACCATGAAGCTTTTTTAAATTCTTAAATAAGGAGTCGGGTTTTTAAATAATAAAAAAATGGTTTCACTTACGCCCAAGTAGTGTCCGCCATAAATGTATTCGATTGTTTTGGATAATTTATCTTTCTGTGTTACGTTAAAAATATTGTAATGAAGTTAATTTTTTAGGTGGTGACGTAATTCTAATTAATCTAGTCGCATCATATGGCAATAAAAAAATTGTTTCATCGTGTGTTCGATATTTTATCAGCTATAACGGCATAAAGTAATTTAAACTTTGCCATCAAACCCTATAGAACAATGTACAAGATACCCTTTTATCATATTTTCAACAAGCATAGTCCGCCTGCAGTCTTTGCAAACATAAGAACGGCCCGTAAGCTATTTTCCCCATACAAACGTAGTTTACTAATCATTTGAAAAACACTATTCCGATTTTCTTGTTATTTGGTATATAAAATTCTACAATAAATATCTGTGTCTGCACGTTTTTGTTTTGCTGAAGAATCTAAAGCAAGTCAAATAACAGGCAAAAGAAAATCTTCGTAGAAATTTTCTTTTCTCTGTTGTGTGACACAGGATAAATATTTCGAATAAACAAACACTTGCAGACATCGATATTAGTTGCCTGATAATATGTCCCAAATATCAAGAAATTTGGAACAGTGGTTTTTAAATGATTAGTAAACTACGTTTGTATGGGGAGCGTAATTTTCTGATGCTTACGGGCCCGCTACGTACTTTGTCAGGCTTTCGACCATAATCTGTGCCGTTCTCTCGAAGCCCAGCCCATAACTGTTGTACACTTCAACTCTTGAAATGAAAAGCGAAATTAACTGGCAGTTTGTGACCTTAGCGATCTGACACCTAGCGTTTACTTCTCTCTCCTTTCTTGGGTTATCCGCATCGTTGTCTCTGTCATTCTTGTCGTATACTTCACGCTGTTTACGGTTGAATAGTTCTAAAATGTCGTGGGCGCGCGCTTGTCATTGCCGAGTGTTTAGGTCTAATGTAATTGCGCCTAGTCACCTGCAGGGTTATATCTATTACTCTCTATTTTATCTAAGAACCCTGTTATGACATGTGCGATCTATTTGTAGACAATTTTAGAATACTTCTGGTTTTTCATTGAATAGAGAAATATATAACCAAACGAAAATATAATTGTATCGATTTGAACATAATCTCAGTATTTTATGTCCTTTTTTTAGGGTTTCGTACCCAAAGGATGCCAACGGAACCCTATTACTAAGCCTCGGCTGTCCGTTCGTCCGTCCGTCTGTCACAGGGCTGTATTTCATGAACCGTAATAGGTAGGCAGCTGAAATTTTTACAGAGTGTGTATTTATTTTGCCGCTATAACAACAAAATAGTAAAATTATAAAAATAGAAGACCTTAACTATGGTACGGAACCCTTCGTGTGCGAGTCCGACTCGCACTTGGTCGGTTTTTGTGTAAAGCGCGACATATGGTGTAAGCTAGGCGCTTACGTAAGAAGTGCCCGACGACGCCCATGTGTTTCCGAACGTTCACGGGACCTGAGAAAACTAGGTCGGCCGGACGGGTGCTTCTTCTCACCAATTTGAAGGACCCCAGGTTATACTTTGGGGAAAATACCTCGGCAGGATACAATTTTGATTTACATTTGATATAAGTTTGATGGGTTATAATTTAGGGACTGTGAACAATGAGTGGGTGCATTCCGTGCCTGTTCCGCGATGCCTTCCCTTCATAAGCCTTTGAACAGGTACGGAAAGTACTATTTCTCATTGTCGTTTAATGCGATGGTACCAATTCGGGCGGGAATGACCAAACCACCTATTAGTAGGGAAGGGAATTTTCTGTTTTACATGGGTTCCGAATCATGGAGTGAACTGCATTCTCAACTTAAATGAACATTTAAATTTCGGGTATTAAAGAAATAGGAAAGCGATAACCCCGAATAGGCTATAGGAAACGGGCCACAGAGTTATATTTTCTCTGAATTTCGCTTTCGACATAAATGTATGTGGTTTTCTATGTACGCCACCCGTCAATAAAGCCAAACATTAGGCACCGTTCACACATACGACTGACACACCTTAGTTTTCACACCTTATGTCCGTGCACATTAAAAGCTGTGCGTGCTTACGCGAAAGCAACGGTTTTAGACATCGAGCAAGGAAGGTAACTTAAATTTTGCGTAACTATAGATAGTAGCCAGTTATTTGTGGTTTGATGATGAGAAGATGCTTTTGTAAAATGTTCCTATTGTAAAACTTATGGTTACCCGGCGGGCGATGCTGTACTTGGCCGACATATTTCGCCTCCAATGAAGGGTTGGTCGTCAGCACCGCTTCGGTGCCCTGGAGTAACGTTCGACAGCCCGGAAAGTAAAATCGTAATTTGCAGTCGTCGGCTGCGAAGGCTGTAGTTGTCACTAGGTCCCGGATTAACGACCACAGACACGTAGGGCTCCGGGCACACTACGTTATGTACCTACCATACCATAATTACGTATTCTTCGGTCTATGTTGAGAAAGCAGCGGAGTGTAAGACGGAAAGAGTCTGATACTGTCGTTCCCGTTGAAGTTTGCACGTCAGGATATATTGGATTCTCACAATTTCGGCAAAATACGACATCGTGCACCGGGACAGAGGGAACACTCCACACGCCTTAGAACAACACAGTCATTGGTCCGGATGACACATTATTTTATATTGTCCAATAACTATCATGTTAATGACTACTTTTTGTTTGTGTTTATCATGCTCACCAACCCCCATATAATCACAAATTTAGCAATGTTTAGGATGTTGGTTATTGAAGTGTTTTTATATTTCACATAGTATGAGTGGGATTTTGTGTTTGTCGCTGTATATTTAATTAAAATAAAACATATAACGCAACTGTTTCACTATTTAATTTGTTCTTATAATTTAACATTTTTTTCATCTTACGATCTTCATTATCTCTTTAACTTTGTCAGTGCATGTAAGTTTATAATATTGTGTTCATAAAATATTTTTTCTTTCGGAAATATCTGGGAGATTTATGTTTAGTCCAGACTTACCTTTTCCATTTTTTTCTGTTTTTTCTTCCAACACATTTTAATTAGGATAACGTGACATTTTCGCAAATTACTCTTTCTGCATTTGGTAAGTTTATGTATCTATATGCGAGCATTCGCGGTGATATTAATGAAGTAAGTGAGTACAAATAATGATAACATAACAGCTACCGGAGCGAATCACGCCAGCCAAAATGACCAAACTAATGGAGAACTATGAAGAAACTGCCACAGGATCACATGGGTAAAAAATACATCTTAAATAAATCTTACATCCTACATAATAAGCTTTAGAAGATTATAACGGACAGATCCCAGTGACACGGCACCTACCTGTGTATGCACTCTTGAATCTCACTTACGCCTGCGATTCACAGTCACCTCTGACTCACCGGTCGAGATATATAAGTTGGAGCCGTCCAAAATAAACAAGGGAAACATTTACGTGGGTTTAATTCGACTTTTACCTGCGAAAAATTTACACCGAGAATTAATTGAAGCTCATTGTTTTATTAAATTCGAATAAAACTAAGTTCCCATTACAAATTAATAATTAATTCAATAAATCGTGTGCAATTTTTTTACACTCATAATCAATCAAGATTTGCATCTCTTCGACGACCCAGGAGTATCCCAGAATTAGACCCTCTAACTCCGAAGGGATATGGGGTCCCCTTCTGTGCTCTGTTCTTGTAAAGTAATGTGAAGAAGCACCTGAAAAACCTGGCAATTTTTTTGGTGCGCCCGAGGAAGTTGGAAAGCCCATGGGCGTCTTAGGGCACTTCTTTACTGGGGCCCTGACGTACACCACATGTGGTGATAAGCATAAAATAAACGACCAGATTAACTCTCTGCCAAAGCAGCGCTATGCAGTGCAGAGCTGGGACAAACCACAACTTCCCAATATTTCAGCTTGCATTGTGGTCGGTACGCGCATGTCGCCCGGAAACGCTGCTAACTCAGCGCGAATGTTCCTAATTGGATTTCAGCACATTTCCTGTTAGTACGTGTGTGTGTATGTGGCATCACTTACTCACCCTTGCAAACTGAAGGATGCAATGCATGATCGAATTGGCAGCATTCGTCATTTTGCTAAATAAAAAAAGTATTCGAAGATATTTGACTTTTTATGTAATTGAAAATGGATGGCTTATACCACCCTTGCTGTCATAGTATTAGCCTAACACACCACATGGGAACTAGATTCCGTGTCAGGAACTTCTGAACATTTCTCCGCTGCGGCCGGATTTCCATTACCGCTTCGACCATCATTTATTCTAAGTCTTTATTATTCTTCCATTCAAATAATCCCACCTCCTTCGAGTACTGATTTTAGCTTAACCCGTACATTAAAGGGCCTTTCTTATCATCTTGCAATCGATACCAGTACAAGATAATAAGTACTTTTCCTGTTGACCTAGAATCATTTTTGTCAATAAGCAAGTTCTCACAGGGCCAGTAAAGGAAAACATTCGAAATTAATTAACATGTATCACTTCAAAAAATAGTTTTGACGGACGAACTATCGAAATACACAATTGTACGAAACGATGCGCGAGTCAGTCTCGCACTCGTCCGGTTTTTTCCAAAATTACATGCGGAAACCCCCAAATCCATGACACCGACTCCTATGCATGTCTGTTCGGAGTCCGCAGCAGCACCAGGGACCAAAGATTATTAACTTACTGCGTGGCACAATGAAGTCTTTATAACTGGCGGTTCATTGCAAGTGGCGGTTCACAAAAAACAAAAAGTAGTTAAAGCGGGTGGAGTACGGACGCTGGCCTGACCTTCGGAAGCTGGTTATTCTTTATTGGTCCTGGTGTGAGTCACAGAGGGCTCGTGCAGGGTGACGACCCACAGCGTTTATTTGTGGAACTCGCCGCGTCCGATTGTCCCACCACCGTCGATGTTCTCTTACTTTGCGTGTGGCATTTTTTTAAAATGGTATTGTGTTTAAACTCTTATGAACCCACACACTTACCTAAACCCTTTTACAACAAAAAACAAAGAAATCCCTCTTACACTTCCAAATTCCTCATAACCCTACAATTTAACATATTTTAAACATAGAAAAATAGTACGTACTCGCCTATTTATATTTATTTGTATATCACTGGCCGTTAATTCTGTTGTTCATTTATGCTGTGTTATTGCTTCTCCTGTTTCTGTTATAAATTAATCACAATACCTTGAGATCCGGTGGTGGCTGAAAACCAGCGGCACAAGTCTACTTCAGCACCTGCCTTTTCCCTACAGTTTTACATGCACATTGATCTAGCCTAATCATAATAATATTGTAAAAAGTTGTAAACCATGATTGTAAGTACCGCTTTTAAGGTGGCCCATCCCGCTCATATCCCCATACAAAAGGGGAAAGAAGATCACGCCCAGATTCCTTGTCAGAGATCCAAAATTTTGCTCAAAATAGCTTTATTTGATCGAACTAGATGTCTGATGACCATTGGCATTGTAAAATTGTGTTTGGTTTCTAAGTTATAAGTTCCGAAAGTTCGAATTTTTCGCGCGTTTTATACAATAACTTTGGAGGTGGATTACGCAATGATAAAGTAAGAACATCGTAAAAAGATTAGTCATCAGACATAGCTTATTTAATCAAGATTTATTATCTATTTGGTTTTTGTTAGATTTTTGACAACAGCGGTCGTGGTTTACTTTTAGCTATAAGTCGTTTTGAAATCAAAATTTTCGTAAATCTTAGCAAATCATACACTATGCACATTATCTTTTTTGTGGACATGTTGCATCTTTCTCATCACGGAGCCTGTCTTATTCTTTGAAACAGAGAGGGTCCCAGAGCGCAACAGCACGGTTTTGTACCGTGCCCGCGAATGAGTTGGGCCCGCCGGGTTGGGCCACCTTAAGGGAATAAAATGCTTCTATTTCTATTTCTATTTCTAATACGAGGTTTCTGGGTATGAATGTATTTTTTATGCAATTTTTGCAATTACACATTAATACAATTCACACAAATTATTGACACTAATACAAAGCCGTCGGCCGAGGCGTCCGTGTCTCGGCTAGCCCTTTTGGCCCTAATTACCTATAATAAAGCATACTATAGGATAAGTAAGTAGCTCTCTAAGCTCTTGACTAAGTTCACCGCAACTTAAAACGAAATTATTTTTCTCAATGTATTAAGTACCTAACGCTTTAGGTCTTTTCTCAAAAAAAAAAGTTTTGTGACATTTTGAAAACAATTCAAAATGGCGGAGCACAGCAAGAAATACCGATATAATAGCGACGGTATAAATATTTAAGGGCTGAATTATGGACTGAAAGCGATATGCCTAAGCTTAGGAGATGGTGCGAATTTCGTTTCCATCTAGTGTAAGTACAGAAGAGGCTGGAAAATAATCGGCTAGGTAGATCGGTTGATTAGAGTAACGGGCGTGTAATCCAAAGTTCGTTGGTTTGAATCCTGCTTCAGTCAAATGTCTAGACAAAAGTTTTTTGGGTTATTTTCATAATTTGATCACAATGCTTTTCATTGATGAAAAACTAATTTCGTCGTAACCATTAAATTACACAAAAACGATGCTTACTTTATGTGTCAGAACATTTAACGAACGAAAGGGTTGTTTGCTTTTTTTAACTGATTGCAAAAATTAATTTGATTGTCTCAGAATTACGTTAGTTTGTTACGTAGAAAGTTGAACGCCCGTAGATAATGCAACAATTCTCTTATACTACGTTTGGACCCATAATGTATTTAAACCAAAACATACATTTATTTTGTAAATACTTTTTAATATTTTAGCCCCAGCAATAAAATATTACTCGTACAATTTTGCGTTTTGTGCAACTTTATTTGGATGACTGATCTTACCCAGCGCAGCATTCGGGGCTCAACCTTTGCGAATGTAGTCAGGCTGATGCCGGACTACGACGCGCTATAACATTGTCTACAGATATTATGCATGTATAATGATAATATAAAGATAATGTATTGTACCTTTTTGCAAATAAACTTACTTACTTAACTGCTGCAATGATATAAACCCAAACTCTACATTAGGTCCCACGCCCGAAACTATTCCCTTATAAGCACTTGCATTCAAATGACCCGAAAAATACATTTTTTTTTATTGCCGCTCGACCGTCTTTTCTAAAATAGGATAGTACCAACCGGCAGGCTAAAGTAAAGAAAGGACGTACAGTTTTACATTATTATTTTTTATGTCAAGCGCGGCATATGGCGTACGTCAGGACCCAAACAGTTCGCATGTAGGGGGCAGTCAATTCCATGGTTTACCGACCCTATAGATAGATAAAGCTTCTAGAGGATCGGCTGGTTCTTATTTTTGGATCATCGAGCGAAAATGGGTGTATTCCCTGACTGTTCCGCGTTGAGCGATGGTAGAACGGGGACGGAGGTACATATTCAGCTTTGACGAGCATTCTCCATGGGAGAGACGGTAGAATACAGAGAGAGACCCATACCGCAGAATAAGTATACCCTGGCATTCAAACCTTCGTTTAACGAATCATATTTAGTGAATTTCACGCTTAAAAAGATTTTTCTAAAATGCCCATTATGGATCCAAAAATGTTCGAAGTATATTATGGAATATCGAAAGGAAACGGTGTATGTATCAATTACCTTGTCTCGCACGCGTAAGATTTTATTTATTATGGCTTGTGGTGGTGTACATGTAGTATGA
Organism: Incurvaria masculella; assembly: GCA_946894095.1. Taxonomy (NCBI): domain Eukaryota; kingdom Metazoa; phylum Arthropoda; class Insecta; order Lepidoptera; family Incurvariidae; genus Incurvaria; species Incurvaria masculella. The sequence goes on from OX335641.1 coordinate 2,188,280, forward strand.
TTTAAAAGGAAAGTAAATTTTATTGCGAGGTATCATAGTGTAATGGCGTTTTAAATAATTGGTCGTTTGGTTTCGTAAGATCTTTTGTCGTAGCTGAGTTGAGTGAGATTTAAAATTGAAATACTTTATTGGCAAACAAAAACAACAGTTAGGTACAATTTAGAAATGTTTAAAGGAAACTAGTATAACTTTGATTTATCCTAATGAGTTAGTTGTATACCAAGAGGTGCTAGCTCAGCATAATTCCTAAGCGGCCAGTACTACCTGAGTTGAGCTGACTGCAAGGTGCTGGTTTTCAGCAACTACCTGTCAATAAATTTATAATATATGAAATTGTGAGGTGTATGAAATTGTTTAAACTTTGGTTTTGTCATCCAATTGATTTTCATCGACGAATAAAATAAATCAGCACTTGGTGAAAACCGGGCTTAGATTTTTTGGTGGTTGCAGAATAATATTGTAGCTCACTTGAGCGAACAAACACTCAAGTCTGAGCAAGCAAAGACCTTTGAGCAATCTCAAATCAACCGACAGGGAACGTTTTCCAATGCGCGAGATCGGGGGACATCGATTCCGCTTCCACTTAGTATGCGCGCCCTGTCGCACGCTGATAGTTCCTTTCCATACTGTACGAGCTTATTCAATTCGGTCCGTCCTATATCTAGAGGGGAGTAAGTTATAACATTTTATTTCTGGCGTCAACAAATAACGTACTGTTCGAAGCAACTGTTCGAATAAAATTACTATCGAAACTGGCCCCAAAGCTCACACGAGCACAATATAAATGACACATAGACTTAATAATCCATAACGTCTTTTAAGCAATAACGCGCAAGCAAGGTATGTTTTTATTTTTTATGAAAAGACGTTTTTACTACATTGAAATGAAATAAATCGCTGAGTATCCAAAAACGAAACAAAAGACAGCATCATAGGCTTATTGAAACACTGCTGCTGTTCGATAATAATTTGTTACTTTTATGGTCTCGGTAACTAAAAAAATTTATTGAAGACTATTTTATAGGCTATGTTTTCATTTACAACATTTATTTCCTTGGTCAGTTTGAGAGTTTTTCTTTTCATGCTAACCAGTTAACGTAGTAATAAAGTGGTTGCGTCTCTAAACCACCCATCGAACAGAATCGTCGTTGAACTGTCATCGTTAGAAGCCTTTTGCGGACGTGGACCTTGTTATTTTTTTTTGTATTAGATAAAAAAAAACTTTTAAAATGAATGGCTGAAAACTTTACATCTTGAAACATTTCGGGATCATTTACTTCTGAAACTACAATCATGGGTACCCCCATTCACGAATATTTTGTTATTGGGAGACAGAAAAGGATCAGGCAAAGGAATGATTATGGAAAACCTAACCAAAAATAGTAAGAGAGAGAGACCCGACGTGTTATGTCTTGTCCCAGAAAATATGAGAATTGTACTCGGAAATGAATGTTGTGGCCATCTCATCACCTGTATAATTATTAACAAATTTTGAGACGAAAAATTTGGACGAAACATGAAATGTGAAATTGTGTGAAAGGCAACCTGTAAAAACGTTTTTACTACCTCGCTTGAATTAGGAAAAATTATACTATTCCGACGGAAAAGGTAAGAAGTAAGAACATGGTTTTAGCTTATCATGTCTATTCAGCTTAATTTTCAAGTGCGTAATAAATTCTTTCATTAAATTCTTACATTCTATAATAATATGGAATAAAAACAGTTTCACCACGTACGCCGCTGAGGCGCACCTGCCGGCGGCGCGGGCGCACGACGGGAATCAGCATACAATGCGTCACCGGCTCACGCGGTATAAACATATGGAAATGAGCCTCATCAGGTCGCTCAACCCGCTGTTATCCTGCGGGCGAGGAGCGCTGAAGCCTAGCTTCTCTACCGGTTGAGTACACTCGAGACGCACTACGCGCGCCATAACGCGCCCTCGCAGGAGTACGTCAAGTGCCTTTTAATTATTTATTTGGCAAGTGCTGAAAAATATTCACAGAAGGGAATGAACGATGGGGATGAACACCTCGCGTATATATTTCTTGCACTCTTTCTGAAGCCAAGTTCCGCGAATAGAGAACTCCACTTTTAAACGTCAGCGTTGAGATAACACAAAATTTGGTAGAATTTTGTGTAATTCCGGGGTTATCCCATAGCGCTAACGCTCGAAAGTGGAGTTATCTATTAGCGGACTTAGGCTTCAGGTCTACATCTTGAAACTTACACGGTTTTACGGTTTGCAAACTATCTATCTAGTATATACTTGTGGGATCTTAAATCTAGACTTGTAGGTGTCGGATCCTGGGGAAAAAGGAAAACCCTGCCCCCCCCCCCCCCCTCCCACGTGAGTTGAGGCTGAACCATATTATTCCGAACGATTCCGAGGCAAGGATACAATTCCACCACTTTGAAAATAAATTTCCCTTCCCACCGACGCTTTAAACCTCTTTTTGGGTTTCCGAAATTGTTTTGGTCATTCCAAAGCAGTCATCGAAAATCGCGGTGCGACCTTTTTAATTTTTTTTAAGCTATATCACTTTATTTGTATGCTTTTCAAACATCATCGCATGATTTTTTAGCCCCCTGAGCGAAATCCTGGATTTGAATACCCGATTTTGATGCGGTTTATGTCTACGTATGGCTTCGTTCTTACTATAATTTTAAAGATACTTGCCAATGTAAGTGTAGCAGTGTAAGTTAATCAGTGGACTAGAATGTGTGAGAAGTAGGGAAAATACTGTTGTTCCTCTGACTTGAATGCGGGTCTACATGTCATAACGAATTCATTGGTTATTTTTATTCAAACCCGTCGTCAAACTGACTTTTCGACTAAATTAATACATTACATAAATAATTCATTTATTATTTGGTAGATTGCTCACCGTTCATAGCTGCATATTATTAACCCATAATTCCTCAAAGAAGTGCCACGTCAAAGTTCCGTGTGTTTAAACGATGGAAAATACGAAATAGATAATTTCACATTTTTTATCCTCTTTCATTCAATGTTGATATGGACGGGCTTAACTTGGTAGGGCTAGGAATAGGTAGGTACCTTTTAACGTAGGTTGAAGCCGCCTTTTATACTAATCCAAGGACAATTTTTCAGGGTTTTAGGTGTAAAGGCATGCTTGTAAACACCACAGCAAAAATCTCTCTGCAATAATTCATCGGATCAATGAATATTTGCCGCTGTAAGCTAAACGGCGTTTTATCCATTTGGGAAGTAAAACGGTTTATTTATTTTTTTGACGCCCATAACAAATACGGTGTTAATAAAACATAAATCCATCTCTCTTACTTACCATTTACCTAATTACATGCATACATAGATACCTTCACGCCGCTTTCCCGGAGGGGTAGGCAGAGATGATAGAGCGACATACGGTACGATCACAGCACACCTCTTTCGCTTAATTTACAGATATACGTCTTTTCATACATGCTCTACGATTATACCTACTTATAATTAATTTACTTTATACCATCACATAGCCCAGGAGGTGCCTACGCTTGACCAAATATCAACATGCCATAATAACACGATTGCTATCAATTTTTTTTAATTTAGAACTTTCAACTTATTCTTCTTAATTGCCTAATCACTAAATCCTCAACTTTTATAACTCTTAATATTTTCAGATTTATTATTATTAGATATGTAGGAAGTGTCAATCGAACAAGAATTGATTCATAAATGAACCAAGATTATTTGTTTTGGTTTGATTTGATTTGGTCGCTGTTCTGTGATATTTTACGAAATGGTGACGATTGACAAATGTGACTGGACACGGATACCCACAGTCATGATATTAGCCCAACACACCGCAATCCCGCACGTATAAAGTGCCTTACCTGGACCTTCCCTTAAGGGCCTGGTATTAGCCAAATCGCAAAGTTAGACGAGGCACCCCAAGTAAACTAAGTCTGACGATTATAAGTGTCATCCTTACAATATATGATTCCTTGTCTAGGAATCGAATGATTTTCGTTAATGTATGTTTCCTTTTTCTATACAAAATACATTGCGGAAACGGTGTCCATTTCCGAACTTTTTTGACTAAATGTAGAAATCTAAAAGCAAATGGAATTTTTTGTTTATGCATATATGCTGTTTTTGCTTATATCTAGAAATCGAATGACTTTCAGATTTCTAATGAGAAAAATCAACTTTTTTATTTTTATTATTATTTAAATAAATGATGGAATAAAAAAATATTAACAATCCATTATCAGTCTGGAGTTCTATTTGGATTTGCTAAAGCGTTTCACTACATATTATTACATTTGTTAAAAAGTGCATTTATATGGCGCGAGTAGTTGGCTAGTCCTAGCGCCTTAATGAGCACGGCTACATTAAACTGGATGAAAAACATGGATTATTTTTTTTGCCACTTCGACCATCTTTTCATCCAATGCTTTAGTACGTGCACGGACGGGCTTAACCCCACAACCTAGTAGGAAAGGGGACCTACAGGTTTATATGGATTCCGAACGGACAATAATCCTAGATTCAGCAAAATTACAAAATTACGGGTTTGACATTATTACTATCAAATGACTGTATAAAAAAAATTATAAGTCATATATATGTATATAATAAGTCTTCGTTCTTTGTTCCATTGGGTGTTCCTTGGATTAATCATTTTTAAAATAGGTACGGCTCGTTTACCGCGCATGAATAAACCAACAAGAAACTTTTCCAAGAGTAAACATATGGATATATAAATCCATTTCATAATTAAGTACATTTTTCACTATGATCCAAAAATGTAATGTAAAACAATAAATTGTGAATAACATTCCAGTATGAAACTCTGACCCGCAGATAGAAATAGATGTTACTAAAGTGTGAGATGTATTCGTACATACATTTCAACCCCTGCAACGAATTTCCTCAGTTCTAATTTTAAAACTCAGCCGGAAGTGAGCGGCGAACCGGATACAAGTGAAAGGCAGCGTGAGGCGCCGCCGACTGAAATTGCAAAAAACTGAGTACAGGCTCCTTACAGGGTGCTTTAAAGTTTTCTCAGAGTGTCCATGCACGCATGTTTGCCACGGTTGACGGTCATACCGTGCATGGGCAAAAAATTTTTTATTTAAGTGAAAATCACTGCAAAAAATTTATTAGTGACTCTAAGGGCCTTTTTCACCTACTGCTGATTAGCTTAATCATCACATATTGAGGGTCTTTCTTAGCAGCTTGCAATCAATACCAGTACAAGATAATCACCAGACTAAGCCTGGTTTTCACAAAGTGGTGATTTATTTTAATTGACGCTTTAAGAGTATTTATTACCCAAGTGCTTAATATCTTGTACTGGTAATTGATACCAGGGGGTCCATTCAGGGAAAGAGTGAGTTCGAATTCGTCATTAAAAATCAACTCACTTTATTAAATAGTTAATGGTTCCACACTTCCTGAACATCATTACAGTTGGTAAAAATCGCTCCGTTCCGTAAATACGTTGGAAGTATAAATACCGGTTCCGTTATTTAAAAAATAATATTTTTCCCAGCTATTTTCTCACTTCCGAACTCGAAAAGAAACGAGAGGAGAGAAGCTAGATGGAAAGAGACGTCATTTTGTGTGAGGATTACGCAAATCCGTACTTGGTGGCTAAGACTAAGCCTGTTTTTTACATAGTGCTGATTGATTTTAATCGACACTTACTAAAGTGCTTATTATCTTGTGGTGGTATTGATTGCAAGCTGATAAGAAAGGCCCTTAATATTTGGTAATCAAGCTAATCAGCAGTAGGTGATTTTTCATGCCATTTTCATTATCACCTCGACCATGGTTCATTCAAAGCGATATGTTACCAAAATGTACAATGCCTAAAAAGTTACAAATCTTAAAATAAATAAATATGCATTGTTTATGGTTACGCCATACTAAAAGAAGAAAAAGTTCCAAAACAGTGGTTACATTCACAAATAAAACTACTACACAAAAAAGGATGCAAATCAGAAATAAATAACTATAGACCTATTAGCTTGACCTCATGTACATACAAGGTGTTTATGTCGATTCTACGGTCACGTGTCTATAATACTCTTAATGAACAACAACCAGTGGAGCAAGCAGGATTTATAAGAAGTTTTTCAACGGTAGACCATCTGCATACATTAAATATGATAATGGAGAAATACATAGAATACAATAAAGATCTGTACATGTGTTTTATAGATTTTGCAAAAGCATTTGATTCAATAGAACATACTTTCCTACTGAATGCACTAACCAATCAAGGTCTACAAAAAACATATCTTATGATAATAAAATACATATATGACAACAGCACTGCTAACGTACAATTAGACACGGACGGGCCAAACTTCCAAATAGAGAAGGGAGTAAAGCAAGGAGATCCTTTGTCCCCAATCCTCTTTAACTGTCTACTGGAAGACATTTTCAGACTACTCAACTGGGACATGTACGGAGTGAATATAGGTGGAGTGCAACTGGCCGCGCTTAGATTTGCTGATGACATAGTATTGTTCTCCGAATCTCCCGAAGACCTTCAAAAGATGGTTAAAAGTTTACGAGAAACAATCAGAATAGCGGGGCTACAATTAAATTTTTCAAAAACTAAGGTAATGACAAATGGTAGAAAAATACCCATAGTCATTGAATGCCAAGCATTAGAATATGTTTATGACTACATTTACCTTGGCCAATTACAATCATTCGAAAATAGATTGGAAAAAGAAGTCGAGCGAAGGTGTAGCAACGCTTGGAAAAAATATTGGGCACTAAAATGCATATTTAAAAGTGATCTACCGATTACCGCAAAAACAAAAATATACAACACAGGCATATTACCGGTGCTTACGTACGGATCACAGACATGGGCGTTGACAGACAGGTTGGCCCATAAATTAAAAGTATGTCAGCGGGCCATGGAGAGGAGTATGCTGGGAACGACGAGATGGATGAAAATAAGGAACGAAGAAATCAGAAAAAAAACAGGAGTAAAAGATGTAATAGAGACGGCGAAAAGGTTAAAATGGGAATGGGCGGGACATCTAATGAGAAGAACCGATGAAAGATGGAGCAAAGTTACCACGCACTGGATACCTCGCGATGGTTCAAGAAGAGTGGGACGACCACTGATGCGATGGAGCGACGAACTGCGCGCAGCCTGCCCACAGTGGTGGCGGGTAGTGCGAGACCGGCAGCAGTGGCGAGACAAAGTGAATATCGTGCTCAGTGTCGTTTAGTTTAGGTACCTGTCCGAGTGTTATAGTAAAAACTTCTAGGAAATTAAGTGAAAAGTGAAAAGTTCATTTGTTAATATGAAGTGAGAGCATAAAGAGTGAGTGAATGGTTAAGACAAAAATATTTATAAATAAATAGACTTAGAAACAGAAACATTTTCACGTATAATACGAATCTTTTAGAATTAAGATAGCATGAAAATATAGAAACTGATGTGGAAAAAAAAAAAGAAAAAAAAATGGAAAAAAAAGCGAATAAGGAGAAAAGAGGCTAAAAATATATATATATAAAAAAACAGGCTATAAAAAAATAAAAAAAATAAATAAAGACAAAAAAAAAGGACAAAAAAAAACAGAGAGAATGTATTGCGTTTATATTTGATTTCTGTATTGTGTATATGTATAACTGTGTGCTTAATATTAATATTGTAAATTGTTTTCGGGACTCACCATGATTACCTTTTTGTACAATATTGTTTAATGTGAATCTATAGCAATAGTTAAAGTCATGTGTCAGTCAGTGTAACTGATATCAAATGATACTACAAGTATCTACTCCCAGGTAGGGTTGGTCTCCCAGGGAGGAAAATGACCACAACCTCAAAACCTCTAAGGTTGAGAGAGGCCTAAGCCCTGCAGTGGGTGGCACTAGAGCTATATAAGATAACTTTAGGTCAAAAAAATAATAATAATATTTAAATAAATAAATAAAATTGTAATATGTGTGCTAAAAAGGCTTAAATAATAAATAATAATAAATAATAATGGTTACGCTTACTTATACTATTTTGGTCTTTACATATATTTTGTCTTTGGGATACATATAGATATAAGATGTAATGTATTTGTGCTGCAATGTCCTGTACTTATTAATTCTATGTTTATGTTAATGTGAGAGTTGTTTTTGGAAATAATCTTATCTGTTTTTCTTTATAATTTTATATTTTCTGTGTTTAATTGTCTTTTTCTGTTTATTCTCCTAATAAAAAAAATAACCCGGGCGGGATTATATACCACTTAGTGTCAAGGAAGGGTACCGAAGTTTTTAAGTGAAACCAAAAACGACAGAAACCTTTAGTCACCTATCGCCACATGCACGGGGAGAAATGCAGTGGGACCACTTTCTTTTTTGTGTCGAAACCTATTTGTAATGAATAAGCGATAAATTAGAAAGTAATAAAAAACCTACGCTACTAAAACATCACCATTTATTTATTCCTATGAGCCATTTTCTCTATTTCCTGCACGAGCATTTTCGGGCACGAGTATTTCCGGGCACGGAAAACATCACCGGCTGAGCTTTTCCTGTTCTAGACTTTTCTTTTGTTCGATTTTACTTACCTTCCCGAGCCACCATTCCCGAGCGCCCCTGACTACGCTTCATCCGGTACCATGGCCTTTGGTCCATTTTTTCGATTTTATATATATTTGTCGAGCTCACAGTTTCCTGGTTGTTATGATGTTCGACAAATATTATTTACAGCAACTGTGTGAACTAAGACAATATGCTTCGATGTTCACGGAAAAGACAGTGGGACTAGATAAGTATTGGTTCGACACCAACGCACGCTCGTGGTGTAGGGGTTAGAGGACTTGCCTTTCATGCGGGAGGTCTGGGTTCAAATCCTTGCCTCGGTAGTGCACCACTTTCTTTCTCTTTCTGAGATGGTTGTTAAAAAATCGCACTTTTTAACCTTTTCCAGCATGATTTTACATGACGACTCATGCTGGAATGTATTGCATTCTAACTTTCTTCGGGCAAAACATTAATAAAATCTTTACTGATGTAGTTTTACAAGAATTCTTGCGGTGTAGGAACATTTAGCGTGGGAATTTCAGCGGCTCGTAGCCTAAGGGCGCGGGGACTTGCTTTCTATGCAGGTCGTGGGTTTAAACCCGGTCCCGTTCGAGCACCACTTTATTTCTCTATCTGTGTTGGATAAGTGCTCTAGTTCGGAATCCATGTAAAACTGTAGGTCGCCTTCCCTCTAGGGTTAAGGTGGCCCAACCCGCTCATCTCCCCATACAAAAGGGGAAAGAAGATCACGCCTATATTTCTTGTCAGAGATCCAAAATTTTGCTCAAAATAGCTTTATTTGATTGAACTAGATGTCTGATGACCATTGGCATTGTAAAATTGTGTTTGGTTTCCAAGTTATAACGTCCGAAAGTTCGGATTTTTCGCGCGTTTTATACAATAACTTTGGAGGTGGATTACGCAATGATAAAGTAAGAACATCTTAAAAAGATTAGTCATCAGACATAGCTTATTTAATCAAGATTTAGAATCTATTTGGTTTTTGTTAGATTTTTAACTACAGCGGTCGTGGTTTACTTTTAGCTATAAGTCGTTTTGAAATTAAAATTTTCGTAAATCTTACCAAATCATACACTATGCACATTGTCTTTTTTGTGGACAGGTTGCATCTTCCTCATCACGGAGCCTGTCTTATTCTTAGAAACAGAGAAGGTCCCAGAGCGCAACAGCACGGTTTTGTACCGTGCCCGCAAATGAGTTGAGGCCGCCGGGTTGGGCCACCTTAAGCCCACCATGCGCCCGCGTTGATAAAAGTAGGTAGATGTTTTATGTTTATCAATTTTATTTGGACGAGATTTTAGATATATTTTTGTCGTTTAATTCGCTCTATATCTACCTATAAACCATCTCCGCTTATCATTTTTATTTCTCGTCACTACATTTACATTAAGGCGGCCCATCCCGCTCATCTCCCCATACAAAAGGGGAAAGAAGATAACGACTATATTTCTTGTCAGAGATCAAAAATTTTGCTCAAAATAGCTTTATTTGATTGAACTAGATGTCTGATGACCGTTGGCATTGTAAAATTGTGTTTGGTTTCCAAGTTATAAGGTCCGAAAGTTTGGATTTTTCGCGCGTTTTATACAATAACTTTGGAGGTAGATTACGCAATGATAAAGTAAGAACATCTTAAAAAGATTAGTCATCAGACATAGCTTATTTCATCAAAATTTATAATCTATTTTGTTTTTGTTAGATTTTTGACTACAGCGGTCGTGGTTTACTTTTAGCTATAAGTCGTTTTGAAATTAAAATTTTCGTAAATCTTACCAAATCATACACTATGCACATTGTCTTTTTTGTGGACAGGTTGCATCTTCCTCATAACGGAGCCTGTCTTATTCTTAGAAACAGAGAAGGTCCCAGAGCGCAACAGCACGGTTTTGTACCGTGCCCGCAAATGAGTTGAGGCCGCCGGGTTGGGCCACCAAGGTATGATCACAGAATAGTGAATGAGCCAGACATGTATATCCTCTCGCTTCAATAGCGCAGGCTTGTTGTCGTCTTATATTCATGCTTCTGGGATATGTAACTTCTTTGTTTTGAAGTATACGCCGTCACTACGATCCTCCATAATCATAATAATAATTGGTTTATGTCACCCTTACCGCAATACCTACAATTTATTTTTCAATTCTTCTCCTCATCCACTCAAAGATTGACTGAAAGATATCTATTTTATTGATAAGTCCTCCGAGGAGTTCCACTTTGATAGATTCAATTGTTTTGTGTTAAAATGTATGTAATTTCACATTGAGTAATTTATTTATTTCTTTTTTAAAATTCTGGTGCTCAAACTAAGGCTGAAAACAATAGTCGCAACTAAAACTAACCTACTTTTCACCTACTTCTGTTTAGCTTAATCGCCACATTCTTAGCAGCATGCAATCAATACCAGTACAAGATAATCAGTGTCGACTAAAATAAATCAGCACTTGGTGAAATCCAGTCTAAGCTTGGTTTTCACCAAGTGCTGATCTATTTTATTTCACACTTAAAGAACTTTATTACTAAAGTGCTTATTATCTTGACGCATCCGTCAAAGTAGATGGCGCCACGATCGTTCGTAGCTGTTTATAATAGAATTCCCCAAAAATAGTAAGTCACACAGCATACCCTATATTAGCGATATACCTATATGCTACCATTTATGTGACAATTATGAGTTATATCTACCATTTAGGATTTGCAACAATTATCTCACATATCTAACCAGTTTCATACATTGTTTTATTACATAAAAATACATAACCGCTTAGTGTGCTCTTCAACACAGTTATATTTCCTAACTTCCTATTTTTGGAGCGTTATAGGAGAAATAGCGGCGAACTTCTGTGGCGCTATCTACATGAACGCACCTTAATTTGTATGGAGTTTAATATGGGACAGCGACAAACCCGCGGTAGACAGATAAGCGATAGGATAGGCATTTCTAACCTATTTTTAGTTCTGTGGTATAATACTTGCAAATTTACCGCCCGCATAGAATAACAAAGAAGTTACCCGCCAGCGTGTGATATTTGCTTTCAATTTCTCAAATGTTTGCCGAGCACCCGTCTGAAACTTGCGGGATACGAGGTACACAGGAATCGCCCGAGCCGGATTACACACTATACCTTATATACGTACTGTCCTGTTATTTCCATGTATAATATGTTGTTTTATGAAAATCGGTTGAGAAATGCGACCTGTATAGACGGACACCGGACAAACATACGAAAGCATTTTTCCCCAACCTGAAACGGAGAAAAAATCATCCTCCCCATGCGTTCTGTGTGTTAGTATATTTGGGCCGCTGTATATTTATAATCACGGTGTACAATGCACTTACAGCTGTATTCAAAGAGGGGCGGACTAACTTTAATCCGACGGGCTAAACCGGTTTTCGTATGGTTAGTCTGGCGCTAATCTCGTACTAAGTTTACCGAGTCAAACCGATCGACTGGCGTTTTCAAATGTATGGAGAAATTGAAGAGCGCGCGCAGTGGGCGTTAAGCTAACTAACATTTGCAAGTCCAAGTTCGATTTGACACCTTACGTATCGTCGCCGTAAATACGTTGACGTTTTCATACAAATCGGAAGTCCGAGTTTGACTTTGCCACAGAATATCTAGTGAAAACTTATATGGAGTAACGTTTTTACGTAACTTCGAATTTCTGTAAACGCCAATTTAGGTGAGATCTCCAACTGACCACTCTGAATACGACTGTTAATTGAAAAAAAAAAATGGCGCAGCCACAGTAGACATCGCCGCCTCCCGGTGAATTCCCAAAGGGATATGCCACAAACCACGGAATATGCCACAAACGCTTCACGTAGATTTTGAAAATAGAAACATTTGCCTACCTGCTATCTTGCGCTCGCGCATCTTCCTCCACAGCTGCTCGGCCTTGCGCATCGGCCAGTTCTCCACCTTCGCACTGAAGCTGCGGAAGAACTTGTACTCCTTGAAGTGCGACATGCGCCGGCCGAGGTGCGCGTGCGCGTGCGACCCCCCCGCGCCGCCCGCCGCGCCCGTCGCGCCCGCGCCGCCCGCCGGCGGGGAGCCCGCCTTCGAGCTCGACGCCATCTTGATTTCGCGCAGCGGTGAAATTCGGCTCTAGTAGATTCTTGTGTTTTAGTAAATGTGACATTAACTTTGTTACACACCTAACAAGAAAAGGTATGGCTTTTTAGTGTCAGCAGTTAACTCAATTTTTTAGTTTAGAATTTTAAAGGGAAATGTAACTTTGAATACATTTATGCCTAATTTTTGTACGTTGATTGCATACCAAAAACAGGGTGTCAATGCTCGTTTCTTATAGCATTGATTAAATCACTGACACTTTCATATTTTCAATCTTAAGTACCATTGAGAATCATACAATAAGGTACAAATATTTGGCCAACAACACACTGCTTAGTACTTAAAGTTTTGCTATCTATAATGGTATATAAAATCTACCTATCTAATCGCACTGTTCCGAATTTTGTTATAGATCTCAATTTTAATATTAAAAATTTAAGAACACTCCATAACTTCCATTTGTTATTATTAATCTATGCTTTGGAGATTTATGGTGAAAATTATTTTAGATAAATGAGAAGAGCTCTCATTTCACTGTGATTGAAATTTACGTGCGGAATATAATTTTCGGTGGTTCTTAAAAGAAAATTGTCTTTGTTTTTCTTAGAAGCAGCGTCGTCTCCTGGAAAGAGAAAACAGATAAGTGAAATTTAGCATCGGTTGAGAAGGACAAGATAATCTTGGACAGAACGCTTTTTAAATTACCATTTAGGTACTTTACTTATATTACCTACCTCTATTTTTTCTAGGGCTGCTTTAGGGTCGCAAAAAAAATATTTAAGGGTGTGATGAGAGCCGATTGCGTTCAATTTAATAACGACGTAAGTAAAACTACTTTTAATTATATTTAAAATACCCTCAGCGAATTTCGATAATCAACAAGGTAAAAAGTAGATTGATGGTCTAGCTATTATTTAAAGATAAAACGGTTTCTGGTGCTTTGTGTTCTCAAATTAGACAATTAATCATAAACTTTAATAAGAAAGTCTTAACGCAGAATATGCGTCAGATATTTACCGTTATAGGTTCCAAGTATACCTAGAATACCTGCAATACCCTGTATATCTGCAATACCTGCAGGGGAAGCGACATAAGCGATCATAAGATAGCGCTCTATCATTTCTCCCTGCGGAAGCGACGTAATATTTACGCCTATTCTTGAAATCCCACGCTCAGGAATCAGGAATCTTTCAGTCGAGAAATCTTGAAATACCGTACTCCAGAATCGTTTCGTCGAAAAAATCCCGTTGACAAACTTCATAAACATTTCTGAAAGATTTCTGATTGCTCTGAGCACGGAATTCCTTGTCCTACTGATACATGCATGTGTATGTAAGTATATAGTTCAGTTGAATGTGATATTTCTATACGACCATGTGATTCCTTACTTCACAAACACGGTACAAAATTTAAGAGGGAAAAAAAGTGACCGACTTTACTTTGGCTAAATGAAATGTATCCAAGCCAGCGTATATAAATGGTGTCCCAACCATACAAATAAAAATTTCATTGGTACCAACTGACAACATGGACATTAAAATTTAAGACATTTATTATATGAGATAAATATGAAGAGATAGGAATATGAGAGGAAATATTAGAGAAACGAAATTTTCAGATTTCGTTATTGAAACACAGTTGTCTTTACGTGAAAATGTAAAAATTCATTAATAAACCTATGCATCCTTCTGCATGGATTTCAGAGTTTTAGACTAAAATTACCTTGGACGATTAAAATATCACAAAATGTTCTGCAGTGTATCCTTTTTCTATCGAAAAAAACCTAGCCGTGTGTGTTTCGTCACTTGAAAAGAATATAAGTATTTCTATCCATGAATGTCGTAAGAGACGAATATGTTGTAGTTCGTGATTATTGTGACCAGCAAATTCCGTACTCACATAGGTGGTAGAGTTAATCCCGCCCGGATTGTTACTATGATCGCATCAATTGTCCGTGTTTTCCATTCAGTTTCGTATACCGATGCAATGTTAAGATGGTCCTAGTATGCCGATTAGATCCCATGAGGTATATTTGGGCGATTCATTAGAGAAGGTTTGGTATAGTCAATCATCCATTTTAAGGTTTGTGGAAAACGGCTTACTCACGGTGTGTCGATGATATTATACGACGTTTCGAACCAAACATTTGGTCCATCATCAGGCGAGCACCCGCCCCGGCGACGGTCAACAGGGAACTGTCAGTATGACCTTTTCCGCCGTTGACGAAGATTATAGCTGTGGGTGGGGGTAGTCTGCGAACATGCTTGGGCTGCGTTCCGAATGTCAGATGATGTGCAGTACGCACTCACGGTGTCTTGAGCGGTCCGGTTTTTCTTCTCTTCTCTTCGTCTGAGCGGCGCCAATATCGGATTCCATACAGATGACAACTTGAAAGAGTCCTCTCTATTAAAGTTTCTGTATTTGGAGATCTCTATGGACTCTCGGCCTATGCGAGGAATATACCGAGATTCTGTTGCCAATATTTCCACTTGGTCAAACCTAATCCAGTGATACGTGCCAGAGTCCATATGCTCACAAACTGACACAAATTGTTAGGGTCTTGTTTCTTCGCTGATGTTCAGAAATCCGTGTTGCAACACTTCTCTTCGTCTGTCCGATGTACGCTAACCCACAGTTGCATGGAAAAATTTAATAATGTCGTAAAATATCATCGACACACCGTGAGTAAGCCGTTTTCCACAAACCTTAAAATGAGTGTTAACCACGGTAATCTCAAATCATATAATAAAATATAATATTAAAAAAAACAGGCGTCTCTTTTCTGCAGGGTCTAATTGAATCAAAAGATTGAAAAAATATGTATACGTTAAATGAAATTAAAATGAATAACTCATGACGTCGCACTGGCCTAGAGATTCAAGGGTTAACCCAATAAGTTCCTTAGGGAAACTAGCAGCTTCGCCTGACTTTGAAGAACGTTTTCATTTATTTATTGCTGTTGTGTAATTTATTTATTGCTGTAGTGTTAAACATTTTTTGTGAAAAATACAGAACATGGGATAAACCTGGGATACACATGAGGCGACTGCGAAATTTATGTAGTTGCCACAACGACATCCTGTATACAGTAAAGAGCGCTTTGCAGGCACTCGGTGTGACGAGGGTGGCCGCTGGTTGGGGAAAAATGTATATTACGTATTCCGACGTTTCTTAAAGGCGTTCCAAGGGTTAACGAGATTAGACAATCGTTACGATCGGGAAAAAGTTAAATTAATTAAACCTTCAGATGTTTGTTGCATCTTTCTCGGATGGTTAATGTGGATGTTTTTAGGGTTCCGTACCCACAGGGTGAAAACGGAACCCTATTACTAAGCCTCCGCTGTCCATCCGTCCGTCCGTCCGTCCGTCCGTCCGTCCGTCCGTCCGTCCGTCCGTCCGTCCGTCCGTCCGTCCGTCCGTCCGTCCGTCTGTCCGTCTGTCACAGGGCTGTATCTCAGTAACCGTAACAGGTAGACAGCTGAAATTTTCACAGAGTGTGTATTTATTTTGCCGCTACAACAATAAATAGGTAAGATTAAAAAATAATTAAAATTAAAGGGGGCTCCCATACAAAAAACGTGTTTTTTTTGGTTTTTTTTTACGATGGTACGGAACCCTTCGTGTGCGAGTCCGACTCGCACTTGGCCGGTTTTTTATATGATTATGGGTAAAAAATAGAATGTAGAGTTCGTAGAGACTGGTGTTAAACATAGTGAAAACATTTGTCAAGTCTGCCTCGATGCCCAGGGTTCCTATAAAATAGAAAGAAAAAAAATCCCAACAAAAACAGTCTTGGTTTTCTGTTTTAGGTTTTAGTTTCTTCGGCAATCCAGGCTTATATCGCGACTGAAATGGATCGCTAATTCCAAAATAAGAAATATTTTTTTAATATCGTAATTGTTTTATGTAATGTTTTTCAATAATAGGAAACAATATCAGATTATAAAAGTATTAGTGTTATTTATTGTATTAATATTATTGCTTTGAAAAAATGGTTTTTCGTTATTAGGTCTAAAGTACTATCATAGATTAGTACTATTGTCAAAAAATATATCGCAAATGTGTGACAACACCCGAGTCGAAATATTATCTTTTGAGCAAAACAATGTCAAATTATGATAGTATACCTAAACATTATTGTTTTGATTTGTTTTCTATTGGAAAAAAGGGGTTATTATATTTTGCTCTCAAACACAAATACTAATGGCTCTATATTTAAAGTGTTAAGATGTGAGGAAAGGTGTGGCAACACTCTAGTCGAAATATCCTCTTTAGAGACCTTAACATTTACATGACCTCATTACGAACCAATTTAGGAACTGCGTACAAACTAATTACATTGATGTATCGATGCGTGTTCCGAGCCGGACCACTTATCCGCTCATCTAACAGCCGCATCGGTGTGGCCGGACCGTGTCATCATGTCATTGCCAACGCTTCGGTCGAGGGTACAATTAGTGGAACTCTTCATTACGGTGTATTAAAGTGTTAACGCTAGTTGTAAGTAGTCGTGTGTTTGACCCTAATTTGTTATTTGTGAAGGGAAGAGAGATCTTTTTTAGGGTTCCGTACCCAAAGGGTGCCATTGACTCCAGCTTTACTACTCTTTTAAACCGAATGACGTGCGTGAATCAGTCAATAAAATTAACCTCGTCCTTAAAAATGCCTGGAAATAGTCAGAGAGAAACGGACCCGCTTTGAATCCACAAAAAACAGTGGCTATGATATTAGGAGGCAAAAAATGTATCGAAACTGTAATAGCACAAACCCCAGTACTTGTAAATGAATAGTATTGCCATTCCATTTGTTAAATCTTCTCGAAACTAAGGGTTAAAAATGGACGTGAGCATAAGATACGAAGAGCACATTTCGGAAAAAATTAGGGCCTCGTTTGGTAAGCTCAGATCCCTATATGAAATAAATAAGCATGTTTTAAGGAAGTCAGACATAAGCTCACGGAATCATTGATATTAACACAATTCAAATACTATGATATAGTGTGCGGTCCCTGTTTGCACGGCAAGACAGCGAAACGTATGCGAAGAGTACAAAACCACACACACTTTGGGCTCCACAGCTGGGTCTCCTGAACATGGCAAACCGTTGGCACCTCCGCCTGGCTACCTTTACTGGCAAGATAATCAACAATCAGTGCCCGAGACAGCCATTGCTATGGAACTCGATCCGTGGGAAGATTGCTTGCCATACCCAAGCACCATTTCCACCACCGCTTAGAGACATTACAAATCCGATAACCTTTAAAAGAGGTCTATGAACACACCTTTTAACCAAACAATGTACTGCCTGAACTTAATATCTTGATTCTTTGTTATATTTTTTCCATAATATTTAGTTTCCTTTTTTAATTACTTAAATACTAAGGTTGTATACATTGTTATATTTTGAGTTTTAAGTGTGTTTATATTGATGAAATTGTGCCTGTTCATGTATTATTTTTATTTTGGTGTACTTGGTTATGTAAGTTGTGTAAGTTAGGTTGGTTAAATAATTTTTTATACGCTGTTTTTTTAATGATGTGTAATGATTAACCTGTTTATTTTCAATGTTACTTTTATTATTTGTTACATGGTATTATCATGTTTCATGGTGTGTTATTAGCCATTCATTAACACTTCAATAAAAGAATATACGTCCTTACTCTCCACGTGACTGTATTTTTTTTATTATATCTCTTCCTCATTGATATGAGTTTAGTATGTTTTATATCAATATACTTACTCATATTAGTGTTATGATGCGTAACATTGCTGTTTTATAGCTTTGGTTACCTGAATAGTCATAATACACTCAATTTATACTCGGGAAAGACGAGGTGCTTCGTATTTATATTCTTAACCTCCAACAATCCATGCCACATAGGTGATCTTCTTTCGGCCTACCTATTTATACTTATTTCACGTAGTAAATCATCACTTTTACATATGTATAAACTATATCGCAGTGTTTACAACCACAAAAATAGAGCCCATTTGAAATGGATCGGCTGGCATATTTACACATACAACTGTCGTGATATAGTTCCTATTACTGTCGCTTTGGCAACCTACTATTCGTTTTCTTTAGTTTTTATTTGGTATCAATATTTAGCCTAAATACAGTGTATTTTGGGTGGCTAATACTCGAACCACGGGATGACCTGAATTCTCAATGAAAATGCACATTTCTGATGCAGACCAATTCGCGGTTTTCAAAAAAAGCGACCGTAATACCCGTTTACCCGTGGGGGTAAAATCAACGACCCACGGGCCAAGAGCGGAATGGTGTTAAAAGATGTGTATTTAATATGTAATGTGTGTGTTTCTCTCTCACGACCCAGATGTGGTAGTGCGGTGATTTGAGTGTTTTCTGTGTTAATAGAGTAAAGAAATAAAAAAAAAACAAATCAATAAAAAAAATAGCACATAAGTAAAGTTTAAAAAATATTTCAGGCAGCCACGGCTCATGCAGAAGCAATGTTAAAATTTGAATAACGTATCTCGTTGCAAAGAAGAAGGAATGTCACGCGCAAAGATGTTCGATACCACGTGAGAAAGACTCTGCAGCCTTTGCCAACATTATCTCATTTCTAGGGTTCCGTACCCAAAGGGTGCCCACGGAATCCTATGAAATTAATGAATAAATAAATAAATAAATGATAGACCAGCACAAGTAACAAAAAAACCTCCGCTGTCCGTCCGTCAATCCGTCTGTCACAGGGCTGTATCTCATGAGCCGTAATAGGTAGGCAGCTGAAATTTTCACGGAGTGTGTATTTATTTTGCCGCTATAACAACAGATAGGTAAGATTAAAATATAATAAAAAATAAATGGAGACCTTACAAAAAACGTGATTTTTTGGTGTTTAATCTTGTAAGATGATACGGAACCCTTCGTGTGCGAGGAGTCCGACTCGCACTTGGCCGGTTGCATCAAAGGCGTTATGATTTGGTGTATTAATGAAAAAATCGTAAAATGCTGGCGCCAATCAATTTTCTACTGTGTAATTCAGCCGTTCTATTTCCGGATCGAAGTGATTTCATTCCGATCAGTTAGAACTTGCGTCGAACTGCTACAGATCAAACAAGCTCCTCTCTCGAGAGGTTGTGTGACCATGAACAATCACATTATTTTTTTAAACTGGTAGAGGTACATACACTAAAAGACCGAAGTATTTATTTCGATTACTCTTTTAGTAAAACACTTAACTGACATAGAGTGTCTACAAACATTGGGGAAATTATACAAGTCAACATTATTACAAAAATAATCCATGGAAATGATTCAATATAAAATATAAAAGTTAATTCACAATAAATTCAATTAAAATCAAATTTAGGCTTATAATATACCGATTATTAGAATCATATTGGTTTTAAAAAAATATATAGATCTTAAATGAATTTATCATTGGATGTCATGTATCTCATTAATTCGCTTGGAGTGTCATTAAGAAATTCATCAGTGGAGTAATACGCTTTCTTGTATAAGTTTATAGGGTTTAAAGGGAAGGGGACGTTACTTGCTTAGCACCAATAAAATTAAAATCTTGGTACTTGACATGTTATAACAATTAAATCAATCAAATATTTTCTGTTTATATAGTTTTAAGTTATCTTACGTTTTATAAGTGTGATTATGGTGCTTAGTTTTAAGTAATTTATTGTTTCTTGCTACCTCTTAATATATTTTCTTATATTAAGGTTAGCTGTTAGAGATTGTCTTTGGCAATAAGCTCGCCTTTGCATACTATGCAATAATTGTAAGCAATAAAGAATATTTTCATTTTAATTTCATTTCATTTAATTTCAATAATAACTATGGAATTACGCTCATTCTCATCGAAAATTCAATGAATGAAACGAGTGTGAAAAATTCGCTGTGTTAGTTCGCTTACAAATTCGGACCACGCATCATTGAATCTTCTGAATAGCATCCTGTGAAGTTTTTACGTGTCCGTACGTGTCATTGAAACTCGAGAAAATTAGTAGTAAGCGAACTCACTCACCGCGGCTACAACCTTTTTATGTCAAAAGTGGCTACCGTGGCCCTTAAAAACTAATTTTGCTACCTGCGCCCGTCCTTTGTATGATGTATCGTTATTTTATGTATATTTTTATAGAGGCTAATTTTTTTCTATTAGTCGCTTGGTCACATTACACATACATATATGGGTGAATTTTCAAGTGGGCCTTCAGGGCCAAATCCGAAACCATAAGAAATAGCGAAAAACACTCAAAGCAGCCATGAGGCCGATTTTGATAATAAAACCGCACACGAAGGGTTCCGTACCATCGTACAAAAAATAATACAAAAAATCACGTTTTTTGTATGGGGACCCCCTTTAATTTTAATATTTTTTTAATGTTACCTATTTTGTGTTATAGCGGCAAAATAAATACACACTCTGTGAAAATTTCAGCTGTCTATCTGTTACGGTTACTGAGATACAGCCCTGTGACAGACGGACGGACGGACGGACGGACGGACGGACGGACGGACGGACGGACGGACGGACGGACGGACGGACGGACGGACGGACGGACAGCGGAGGAGTAGTAATAGGGCTCCGTTTTCACCCTTTGGGTGCGGAACCCTAAAAACTAAAGTTGCATTTTTGGATTTTTGGAAAACTCGGTTTCCTAGCCGGGAATCGAACTCGTTGATTTTAAAAAAAATATTCACGATGTATTTTTACATCACATAATAGTGTCGCTTATAAGGAACAAATTATGTGAAGAAATATTAAATGGCAAACTAAAGGAAACGTTTATTTTTAATGAACTAATTCATTAACTTCCCTACTCAAATTGTCTGAAATATTATTTTCTTTCGTTTATAATGGCTTTTGATGGCGAAGAGATAATACAATTTTGAAATTACAACACGATGTTGTGATGCTGAATAAAGGTGTGTTGAACTACATTTCGAATTATTTGATTTGTGATAGTACGGGTAGTGTACGAATACTTGAAAATAAGAAACAGTTTAATAATAATGAACACTTTCCTTTAGTTTTCCGTATGACATTTCTTGACTGGATGTGCTCCTTATAAGCGACACTATTCATTGGTGCAATAATACGGAATGCTTTATGTTTCTCAAAATCAACGAGCTCGATTCCTGGTTAGGAAAATGTTTTTTCCAAAAATCTAATAATAATGCAGTTTTAGTTTTTATCATTATCGGCCTCATACCGTCTACAAGTTTAACTTTTTTGATTTTTGATCAAGGATTCTCACCTCGTTCGTTCATTTAATTCATCGGAATGAAATTTATTTTTTATTTGTAGGTGCAAAAAACCGGCCAAGTGCGAGTCGGACTCGCACACGAAGTGTTCCGTACCATTGTAAAAGATTTAATACGAAAAATCACGTTTTTTGTATTAAATATTTTACGATGGTATGGAACCCTTTAATTATTACTATTTTTGAATCTTACCTATTTGTTGTTATAGCGGCAAAATAAATACACACTCTGTGAAAATTTCAGCTGTCTATCTATTACGGTTACTGAGATACAGCCCTGTGACAGAGGGACGGACGGACGAACGGACGGACGGACAGCGGATGCTTAGTAATAGGGTTCCGTTGGCACCATTTGGGTACGGAACCCTAAAAAAGGATAGTCATTCGTAATGCGTATAACATTTTCAATAATACAGGTGTCTTTGCATATCCAATAAGACCTTTTTGTTGTATTAACTATTTTACTTAAGGCTGTTCCGACCCATATAAAGTTGTTTGCACACATAACGCAAAAAGTATTGCACTTTAAGCCACAAATTAATAATAAAAGTTTAATATAGTCATATTACTTGCAGCGAAAATAATTTCACAATTTCGGGATTATTGGTTTTGTTACAATTTATTTAAATACGATTTTTATTTAACAGCGCCATCTAACGTTGTAAAACTTCTAATCGGCAATTACAATGAAACGATTAAACCTGAAATTGTAAATATGTTTTCGCTGCAACTACTATGGCTATATTTAATATTTTTGACGAATTTATGCCTTAAAGTGCAATACTTTTTGCGTTCTGTGTAAAAAAAACATTGTATGGGTCGGAACATCCTTAACCTGTCCAGTTGATAGAAACGATAAAAAATTCCGTGTTTTTGGGACAACTTGTTTTTCTGTCGTAGAACGTTTTTCGATCAAGTTACAATTTCAAGTTTTTAGGGTGTCATTGTGACATACATTCGAGCAGTCGCTCGGCTGGTCACAGGCTGTATCTCAGTAACCGTAAATGGATAGACAGCTGAAATTTTCACAAGGTGTGTATTTATTTTGCCGCTATAACAACAAATAGGTAAGATTAAAAATAATAATAATTAAAGGGGGCCCCCATACAAAAAAAGTTATTTTTTTTGTATTAAATCTTTTACGATGTTACAGAACCCTTCGTGTGAGAGTCCGACTCGCACTTGGCCGGTTTTTTTTTTCAAAGAAGGGAAAACGTAACAAGCGCGTCTTTTCTGCTGTAACGATGGTATAAATTAGAAATTGAGGGTGAAGAGGAAATTTCCCAAAACAGTTTTCCAGCGTAAAACCCGACCCTATCAACTTTTCGTCGTAATTGGTATGTAATGAGCGGATTTTCGGACGTATTTCCGTCGAAGTTTTTTATGAGAATTAATAATTCTCTTGGAATATTTTTAAGATAACTTCCATCGAAGTCTTCAATTTATTTCCGGCGCTTTTAAATAACGCTGAAAGTGAGAGCTATTTCAGATAAAAATCTTTGAGATGGAGAGTTCATTTGAATTCGAAATTAAATATTTTCTTACAGTCACGCTACATCTCATTAATATAGAGTAGGTTAAAGGAGTTCGAGGTATAATAATACAGGGTGTGTGGCAGACAGTTGAACGTACAACAGGGGATAGGTGGAGCCGTCTGCTACGTGTTCAGCCCCAAAAATACGACCTAGGCCCCAAAATTATTATTTTTTGTTTATATTATTTATTTCGAAAACTTCCAACCTCAATATTTTTATTTAAAAATAATGAAACTGGCAATTTTTATTTTATTTTTATAGAGACTCATAATACAATCTGATAAATTTGATATTTGTGAGTCCTGAATGTACATGAGCCCTCAAATTATAAAAACCAGCCAAGGGCTAGTCGGACTCGCACACGAATGGTTCCACCACCACCGGTTTAACACCAAAAAGTCATCTTTATTGTTTGGCCCCTTTGATTGTTATTATTATGAAATTTTCCTATGTGTTGTTTTAGCGGCAAAATCAACACACTCTGTGAAAAATTCAGCTTCCTACCTCTTACGGTTCATGAGATACAGCCCGGACGGACGGACGGACGGACGGACGGACGGTCGGATGGACGGACGGATATCAGAGGCTTAGTAATAGGGTTGCGTTCCCTTTGGGTACGGAACCCTAAAAAGGTAAATAAATCCAAAATTAAATTTTTGCATTGCATTAAAAAAGTCACAGTGATAGATTAATTATAATTTTATCAAAATATCTGCAGTTTGTGCCATTTCTAACGGTATGCAATAACCACAGTTTCTTATGAAATAACTCGAGTTGTTCAAACCTCAATTTTAACTATCCGGGCATTTTTTACGGATCTCTTTACGGAAAGTACATTGAGATAACAATTACCTGTAAAATTGCTAAAAAACAAATGCTGGATTACTGTACAATGTAAGCCGTGTTCATAAAGGAAATGTCCTGGCATGCCACCTAATTCCTTCGGGAATAAGGTGTATTGTGCTACTATCATGACTGGGTGTGGTTTAGCCATTCATGTCCAGTTACATAAAAAAGACAAATATAATATCTTCACGGATTCCAGGAGATATCAGTGCCAAACGACGTTTATAAGACCAATCGCATTACCAAGACATTTATTGCATATTTTCAATAAATACCTTTAGCAATTTATTCAATCGAGAATTTGCAGCAGAATATGGGTGACCTTCTTGAATTCCACTGTGACTTTAGGCTGACCTTTTCGAATGAATTTATCCTTGTTGAAATTGGCGTTTAGGGAACGCGTTAGTAAAAATATCAAACTCCATACAAGTTTTTGCTAGATATTTTGTGGTTACGCCGCACTTAATAATTACATGCTCTAGAACAAACCAACCCATACCCTCGCCTATACCTATCTCCCCACCACACTCTTCCTACCAAATTCTGCGCCAAAACCGACAGTTGAATATCAACGAACAACGCATACGTCAAGTCGAACCGCGCTCTCGCGATATTCTGTTCCGCCAAAACTCTCAAGGTCATCAGTGCTTAAGTGTCTGCGCTATCCTGAAGACCCTAGCTCGAGGAAGATCTCCGCCTGTGGTCGCCCCTGAAGGCTGCTGCTACTGAGGCTGCAAAGAAAGAAAAGTGCGAGGACTATCAGATCGAAGCGCCCTGCAACTAGTCGAAAGTCGGTGGCGCTACCATGTTGTGGTTTTACTTCTTCGAGCTGTCAAAGTCAAACTCGGGCTTCGAAGTCGGCGTAAACGGCAATGTCAACGTATTTACAGCGACGATACGTAGCTGTCAAATCAAACTTGAACTCGCAAATGCCTGCTGCGCGCGCTCTTCGATTTCTCCATACATTTGAAGACGCCAGTAGATCAGTTTGGCGTAAACGCTAGTTTAGGTGACAACTGGGACTACGAGCTCAGAGCACAGAATCGACGACTTGCTTCGCCGTGCACGTCTGCGCCCAGAGTGAAACCAAAAGGTCACTTATACATACTAATATTACACTGAACAAAATTATGTGGAAACATTTACTGTCTTAGCATAGTTAAAATTCAGTCATTTGTGGTAAATTATTTCCCATTACTATTAATGTATTACGGTAAATATCGATTAATAAGCCAAAGCAGTTAATATAAATCGGTTAATTTACATACTAAATAAAAAAATAATAAGTAACACTTGTAAACAAATCACACGTTCAGATTTAAAGAACCGAATATATGACCAGTGCGTCCTGAGCCAGTAGTCTCAGTTCTCACCTAAATCGGCGTTTACGTAACTTCGAAGTTCCGCAAAAACGTCAAACTCCATACAAGTTTTTACTAGATATTCTGTGGTTTTACTTCTTCAAGCTGTCAAAGTCAAACTCGGACTTCCGATTTGTATGAAAACGCGGAGTGGACGTAAACCGCAACGTCGACGTATTTACGGCAACGTTGAGTAAGATGTCAAATCAAACTCGGCCTCGCAAATGTTAGTTCGCTTAACGCCCACTGCGCGCGCTCTTCAATTTCTCCATACATTTGAAAACGCCAGTCGATCGGTTTGCCGTAAACGCCAAGTGAGAACTCAAACTGCCCACTCAGGTCATGACGTACGGATGTGAAACGTGGACTCTGACGAGCGACGTTGTCCAAAGATTGAAAGTTGCCCAGCGACCAATGGAACGAGCCATGCTGTGAATATCGCTACGGGATATGGTGCCTAACCAGGGAATCCGCCGACGTACCAAAGTAGTCGATATTGGATACCGGGTGGCTAAGCTCGAGTAGCAGTGGGCTGGTCATGTCAGCCGAAGAGACGAAGACCGTTGGAGCCACGTTGGAGCACGTTGGAGCCTGGCGGCCGTGGACAGAAAACCGGAGTGTGGGCAGATCACCCGCCAGGTGGGACGACGACATCAAGTGCGTTGGCGCACAGCAGTGGTTCCGTACCGCTGAAGGCCGGGACGACTGGAGGAAAATTGGAGTCGCAAACATGTCGACTGACTGACTTTTGTCACACCCGCCACACCAGCATTAGTAATTTTAGCCCAACACACCGCATTTCAGAAGGAATGTCATGCCAACACCGCATTTCAGAAGGCATTAGGTGTCATGCCAAGACCTTCCTTTCTTAACACGGCAACATTGAACTAGATGGAAAACACGAACACATTTTCGGGTATCAACGTGGGAGTGCTTAACCCTACAACCTATTAGGGGACAGTTTTACATTTATTCCGAATCATGGAGCAGGTCGCATTCGTCGCGAAATGTTCTCTTATCCACCTCAGAAACAGAAATAGATCGATGCACGCGCGAGGGAGTCATTTCTGCCTCGTGCATGTACCGATCTCTTTCTGTTCCCACGACCTATCGAATAAGAGTGTAAGAGGTGAGTCGCCCAAAAATACAGACCACTACGTCAGATTAGATAACTTAATTGAGGCTCAGGTTGGATCATGGTTCATAACTATTCTGCGAAGTTGCCTCCCAGTAACTGTAGTGTATGTTCCCCGAACAAACGTGACGCACACACTTAAAATGTAATTATTTGTTCGAGATTTTTTTCGTCGCCTCCTAACGAATTTTATAAAACAGATCCCTTAGCTTCAGCGAAAGGCTGATCACTTTTTGATGTTGTCATTTATTTAATTGTGTGGCTGTGTGGTTTTTGTGTCGTATGCAGCCCTACAATACAACATATAAATACAGCCCAACACACAGCAATCCCGAAGGAATTAGATGCCATGCCAGAACCTTCCCTTAACGGGCACGGCTACATTTAACTGGATGGAAAAGGATTCCAAACTATGGAACAGCTCGCATTCGTAACGAGAATGCATTCATCCAAATAAGAAACAGAAAGAAAATGATGGCGGGGATTTGAATTCAGACCTTCGAGATGGAGTGTAAGTCCACCTGCCCTTGAGCCACGAGCCGCTCAACATATGTATATAGTTCTTAACTAAGTTAGAGAATACCTTTAAGAATAAGAGAACATTCCCTCAACTGGTTTGTTCTGATAAAAAATAAATTCGACGAATTGAGAACCTCCTCCTTTTTTGAAGTTGGTTAATAATAACTTGAAGTGCAAGAACGATAGTAAAAATGATTGACTTAGGTTTTTCATTTACGTGTAAACCCCACCTAATAATGGATAAATTGTTGATTTTCACCAGCGTCACTTTAATAATACCTCATTGTATTTTTTGAGACACCTCTTTGAACTTTAACATTTCGTTGACCTTTTAGCCGTATTCCGATATCTTATTGAAATCCCGAGAAGAAAATGTGATATCTTTCTTTTAAATTGCGCCTTGGGACTCTCTTGGTATTCGAGTTTTATTTGCATTTTAAGGATAGCAGCCCTATTTTAAGGACTAACGACTGCTCGAATGTATGTCACAATGACACCTTGTGTTTGTTTATGTTACGCTTAGAGACCGATGTTGGTTCAAGGCCGAAATCTTTTTTCCTTGAAAGTTCCTAAATTTTTCCAAGATATACAAAATTAAAAAAAAAAAACATTGTAAAGTATTTTTTTTTCTTGGCATCAACTCTTAATTAGTGAACTCAACATGGGTACAAATCCAATAAACTTCAAGGAAAAAAAAAAACGGACTTTAACCAACATAGGGCTTTAACCGTAATGTATCTATTGCACTGCGATTTAATTATTAGAGAAAACATTTAATTAGTTTCGAACAAATTTGCAATAGAATTATATTAAAATAAAAATTCCATTGTATCATTTAATGATAGCAGATTAAGGGCTGATTTTTCAATAGTCAGATAAACAGCCAGATAACTATTCGACGGATTTATTTACGCTTCTGCTTATCCATCCGATATCGTCATCCGACAGTCGTAAGAAAAGCATGAAGAAAATCTCCAAAAGATAGTTTTCAGTGATTATTGAAAATTATTTAATAAAATATCAAAAAGTGTATACCTGTAATATTTCCAAAGCTTTTTATTTCTTCACACACCATAACTAGGATTTTTTAAATATTATTCACATTCTCCACATCGATCGACTTACAATGAAGTATGACACAATGTTTTCAACCAACACTTAAATTTAAATTAACTTTTTTCAGCCACTTAATATGACACTCACACCATACGATACAATCACATAAAGCTTAATTTTAAAAGTGTCTTACACTATTACTCTAAAAACTCTCAAAAGCATCTAACAAACGACTCGAATTCGCGTCATTGCGAGTCCACATAACGAACCGAAAACTTTCGCCCCCGAGCCCGGAAAATGCGAAATGAAGCGAAAAGCGACCGCCCTACGCGCCGAATACTACAGCTTTCATGGGAGCTTGGGAGCGCGGAAAAGAGAGGAGCGATGCACGTGCGAGCGAGACGCGGATACATGTGATGATTCCGCTGAAAATTTTGCGTATATTTGCGCATGTTCTAGTGAAATGCTGCATCGGGTGGGTGGCCGTGAATTGGCGGCTTCAGGCTTTTTTTATAGATCTCAAGGGTGAACACGGCTAAGAAATGGCAAGTTTGTACTGACGAAGGATTACTTGTGTATCAAGGCGGTAGGGCAAAATAAAATACTTGACTGCATCCAAACTGCCACTTCGTCCTAATGCTATATTAACCCCATTTGTATCTTCATAAAATTATGATAATATCCCACTTTTTATAACATATTACATTTTTTGATAACCGACCAAAGATAACCTCTGCTAAAATAACGCGGTGATGTTTTGTGATTTAAGGTGGCCCATCCCGCTCATCTCCCCATACAAAAGGGGAAAGAGGATCACGCCCATATTTCTTGTCAGAGATCCAAAATTTTGCTCAAAATAGCTTTATTTGATCGAACTAGATGTCTGATGATCATTGGCATTGTAAAATTGTGTTTGCTTTCTAAGTTATAAGGTCCGAAATTTCGAATTTTTCGCGCGTTTTATACAATAACTTTGGAGGTGGATTACGCTATGATAAAGTAAGAACATCTTAAAAAAATAAGTCATCAGACGTAGCTTATATAATCAAGATTTATAATCTATTTTATTTCTGTTAGATTTTGGACTACAACGGTCGTGGTTTACTTTTAGCTATAAGTCGTTTTGTAATAAAAATTTTCGTAAATCTTACCAAATCATACACTATGCACATTGTCTTTTTTATGGACATGTTGCATCTTCCTCATCACGGAGCTTGTCTTTTCCTTTGAAACATAGAACGGCCCAGAGCGCGAATTGAGAAAGAATTTGATTTTTTTATTATAATTATGTACTTGAAATGTTGTTCCATATATGGGCTCGTGCCTGATTCCTCAGTCAAACTAATAAATATTAGATGTTTATCTAAATGAGGGGTGGTTTTATAGGGATTATTTCAGATTTTATGTTATATTTGGATTCAGTAGGTGTGGTGGATGAGTCTTAGATGAATAATATTGTTTTTATTCGTTCAATGCATGAGTTTGAATTAAAAATATTACATTTCAAACTAGCCCCACATCATTTTTCGTTTAATTTTTTCGAGGCGACTAGGGGATTTGTCGTTTGTAATACACAGTGGTGGTAGGTACAACGTAGTACTTAATTACCAGAAGTAGGGGTTACCCCGCCCGGGTTGGTACCATCGCAGTTAAGATGGTTATACTAGCCAATGCGAATAGTTTAATTGCGTTAATTTCCTGATCTCTAAGGAATGAGAACATGAAAAAAGACATGTATATTTCCAGCTAACGCTCTACCAAAAAAGAAAGAGAAAAATTACAGAAATTGATATTTTAAGCATGGAAATTTTTTTTGAAGTCAGGTCTCAAATATATTTTTTTTCAAGTTTGCGGCTTATATTGACAATAACTAATATTTATTTCAATACCATTTAAAAGATCTTAATATTATCTACCGATTCAGTGAAGAACATGTTTAACTTGTCCCAATTTTTTTAACGAAACAATAAAAAAACCGGTTTCACGCGTTATGCGGGTTGGTCACATTTAGAAAAAAATATTTCGAGCTGCTCTAACTAAGCGACGTCGGGTTCTGGCTGCCTCGTTTTAATCGCAAAAATTAGTCCAAAATGTTTAAGTATGAGGTTGCTCTTAAGATGCAATGGTCAAATCGACAATAAAAATTGTCCATGTATATCAGTCCATTTTAATGCATCCTTGCAATAAAAGAACCTGGCATGGCACCTTTCCTATGGGGGCTGTTGGGCTAATATCATGACGGTGGGTGTGTTATTATTAGCTATCCATCTCCAATAACATAAAATGTTTAACTAATTTTTGGAACTTATGAATTTTAATGCCTTGTGTTATTTCCTTTCAACACCTTTTCAGACCTGAATACATATTACTCATGCAAACATGAACTAAGTAACGATTCCAAATATACCGCGGCCCTAAATCATAATCAATGCTACTTTTGAAATATATTTAGCGCTTTTTTACGTACGCGCATTAGTGGAATCCTCGTTCTGCGCAAGAGGAGCTAGTAACAATGGAATAGGCAGCTTCCCACTTGTCTTGCATTACAATTCAACAGAACATTAGTAGCAGTAAGATATCTTCTGTTTACTGTCTAATTTAAATAATTGAGTGCACAATATGTTATAGTTAAGGTTAGTATGGATTTCTCTTGTTTCTTCTTCAGTCCAAAAATAAGGAGAAATATATTTTAAATTTTTAAATTATCACTAACCAGAGATTTTGGGCATTACGCTTAAGGATACAAAATATACTAATATGATCCATAAATTATACACGGTGACCCAGCAGATACAGTAATAACTGTTTGCATCGTTATATTCAAAGAGTCGGGCTACAAATGTGAATACAATTTTACTTGGCACTTTCAATTTAATAATTTAATTCGGTTTGTTAATTGAAAAGTTTAATATTTATTCAAATCTACTGGCCAGCGCCCTTAAATAGGGACGCCACTTGCTTGCCCGCCGATAGGTTGAACCACTTGGTGAGCCTTTTGTAATTCGTTTGCTTTAAAATTAAAACAAATTTTCTACTCAAAATACAGTATGTTTTATGTATCTAAACGAGGATGGATATATTGATATACCACCGATATAAAAGGGTGTAGTCGCGTTTATAACCCTAAAACCCATAAGAGGGGATCTACAGATTTACATGGTTTCCGAACCATAGAACAGTTCGCACTAGTGACCAAATGCAATGAACAAACTCACAAAGAGAAAAGAAATGATGCACCAACGGGTGGAGATGGACACATGATCTCTGAGTTATTCACAATAATCAATTAGTGTTAGCTTTACAAACAAGGTCCTAAAAAATTATCCTTATTATTACCTACCTACATATATTTTATATTATCTCTCCTCATAAACACAAAGGTTGACTGGAAGAAATCACTCTTAGTCCGGCTTTGTGCAGATTTGTTATTGTTTTGAATCGTTCTTGTAGTTGTATTTTTTTCTATATTGCAGAATAAAAAAAAAATTATATCACATGGGACACCCTATACATATAATATTGACATGAAATATTTTTTTATATCTGGTACCGAATCCTCACTTATATTATACACGTGCGTAAATTTAAAGTAATTAATTTACTCTGTATTTACTGACTTATTATATACCTTGAGTGCACATAAACGAATTTTGGCTTGAAACGCTTACAGTATATTCAGAGTTGTTTGTCAAATCATGGATTTACTCCAGATTGTATCCGTTTTGTACTGTAAGTTCCGGAGATAATCTACGTAATAAGATTTGACAGCTCCAAGTTGATTCGTGCGCCCACGTAGAGGCGCGTTCTACAAACATTAGGCGCGCTTGCTTATTTTCTTATCCCGTTACAGTATGAATATTTGAACGTGTATTGAAAATAAGAAATGGGCGTTACATATATTTCTTCATCACACCCGAAGCTGTCAGAGAAATGTTGACGTGAGAATATTGGTTGTTGATATGGAATATCTTTTAGAATGTTGATAAATTAATACATTTATGACCATATTATTCTTACGTATTACCATGTAAATAAACTATCCTAATCCAACATAACCTAGTAAAACATAATATTATTAATAGTATTATTAGTCAACCTCATTGGCCCAGTGGCGCGATACTTCGGCGATCGCTCTCCGAAGTTAAGCAACGCTGGGTCCGGTCTGGTCTTGGATGGGTGACCATTCGACCGTTGAGAGAGGCTGGCCCTGGTTCGGATTCCACGTTAAACTGTAGGTCCCCTTCCTTACTTACTAGGTGGTAGGGTTTATCCCGCCCGGGTTGGTACCATCGCATTGGATGAACGATGGTCGAAGCGGCAATGAAAATTGTCCGTGTTTTCCATCCAATTAAATGTAGCCGTGCAATATAAGGAAGGTCCTGGCATGGCACCTAGTTCCCATGTGGTGTGTTGGGCTAATACCATGACAGAAGGTGTGGTATTAGCCATCCATGTCCAGTCACATAAAAAAAAAAGTAAAACCATATATTTTTCAACCTTTTGCTGGTACACTTGCTGGTTGAATTTGACGTCCTTCTCGATAAACACGAGTGGAGAGCGACCATTTGCGATCACTGCAGCCCAGGCAATAACAGAAGCAGGCGCTTGCTTACGAAAGGCAACTCTATTGTCTAAATTCTCGTTGGAATTGCCCTGCAGCCAAACACGATCATATTGTTTTTTTTTTTATTTTCATCAGAAAAAGCAATATTTTCCAGATCAAGGCTTTCAGTGCTCGAGCTCTTTGTAGTCGGACTGCCTTCTGCGCTGAAGTAAGATGCTGTACTTTTTGTATTTTGTAGGGCTTCAGTTTCAGTTCTTTTTTTTCAGTATGCTCCGAATACTTGAGTCGAACATTTTCTGACTTTTTTCCAATTTTGCAGCACAATGGTGAACATTTCTTTAAATTCGAGCCTTCGCCTTTCGAACCATATCACTGGTTGTTGCTGTTTTTGGATGACTCCATGCCGTTTAGCAATGCTCACGGTTAGGTTATAACGCTTAATGGTTCGATGCACTAAGATTTTGTTCACACGTAATGTCGGAGCTCCCGAACGATGACTGGTTGTGAGTTTGCGGCCAGATGCAAAACGATAACACTGTTACGTTTAATATCCATTGCGAAAAAATATTATCAAATTCAAATTTGTTCCCGCTCTTTTTGCCCCCTGAAAAACGATGCAACAAACTAACGTTTCACGAAAATTTGGCGCGCTGTCATTATTATTTTGAAAATAGAAGCAGTGTGAATGTAGTAACAGTTCGAGTGACGGACCCCGTATACTTTGTTTTTTATTTTTCCTCGAAACATTTCTGCTGCATTTCAAACGTTCTGCGGTTCCCCAGATATGTGGCCCATGTGTCGACCGAATAGGGGATCCAGGATTGTTTTGCTTGGTTATTCGAGTCCAGCCAGCGAGCATGGAAAGACGGGAGTAGCAACCGATGCTCTTTTGTATGAGGGCGGAGTAGCCACTTTGCTACCGGCCAGCGTCGCCGAATGAGTTCGCTTACGAATTTGCTTGCTACAGATTTTCTCGGTTTCCAACGAGCAAACAAGTTAAGACCTTCACAGGACGCTATTTAGCTAGCGTAACGAGCATTCGATGTTGCGCGTCTCGAATTCGTAAGCGAACTGACTACAGTTAGAACTTTCACACTAACTCGTGGCAACGCTGCCTTCCTTGCTCGCTGAGTCCAGCCACGCTCAGTTAGGCTTCCACCTGCACATAGTTTCCTGTTTCACATCAGTCATATACTACTTACCATCACGCTGAGTCTTATAAGAGGTGAGCAATGGGGTTAAACATGAGATAAGTTATTTTATTAGAGGCAGTGGCGGGCATTCACAAACATACATTATTTCCAAAGCTGTGCTTTGTTTAATTATGAAGCAAGAGACCGGGAATAGAACTTTGACACTGATAGACAGATACCACGATCACATACCTGCCCAACGACGACTTTATTATAATAAAAAAGTCTTTTCGCATTATAGTATGTATGAACTTGTAATAAAATCTCTTTGGCTATACTATTTGTATCTGGCTGGTTTTGGTATCATTGAAAGTTTAAATTTTAAAGAACATAATTCCAAATTCAAATTAGGAAAATGTGTGATTCTAATTTGTTTTTCGTACTGTCAAAATGAGTGAATCTAATGAAGAAATTCGATACATTTTAAAATTTTACTACAAAAAAGGTAAAAATGCAACGCAAGCCACGAAAAAAAATTGCGATGTTTATGGACCTAGTGCAGTGTCTGTGAGAGTAGCACAAATTTGGTTTAAGCGTTTTCAATCCGGAAATTTTGATGTCAAAGATGCACGTCGCTCTGGTCGCCCTATTACGGATAAAATGGATGCCATTTTTGAAAAAGTGGAGCAAGATCGGCATATTAGTAGTTACAACGTAGCTGAAGAACTAGAAATTGACCACAAAACAGTTTTGGCGCATTTGAAAAAAACTGGGTACACAAAAAAGCTCGATATTTGGGTACCTCACGAGCTCACTGAAAGAAACCTAATGAACCGTGTACTCATTTGTGATTCTTTATTACGACGTAATGAAACCGAACCATTTTTGAAGAAGCTGATAACTGGTGATGAAAAGTGGATCACGTACGACAAGAACGTGCGAAAAAGGTCGTGGTCAAAGGCCGGTCAAGCTTCACAGACTGTGGCGAAACCCGGGTTAACTCGCAACAAGGTGATGCTGTGTGTGTGGTGGGATTGGAAGGGCATTATTCATTATGAGCTGTTACCACCAGGCAGGACCATCGATTCTGAACTCTACTGCGAACAACTGATGAGATTAAAGCAAGAAGTTGAGAGAAAGCGGCCGGAATTAATCAACAGATGGGGTGTGGTTTTTCATCATGATAACGCTAGACCTCACACATCTTTAGCCACTCAGCAAAAACTAAGAGAGTTTGGCTGGGAGGTGTTAATGCATCCGCCGTATAGTCCTGACCTTGCACCTTCAGATTTCCACCTGTTTAGGTCTCTTCAGAATTCTTTAGGCAGTGTCAGGTTAACATCACGAGAGGACTGCCAAAACCACTTGTCGCGGTATATTGATCAGAAGTCCCAATATTTCTATAGCAATGGGATCATGTCCCTACCTACAAGATGGCAAAAAGTTATCGAACAAAATGGTACCTACATACTTTAGTTAAATGTAAATAAACCATATTAAAAAATGTTTTGAATTTTCTTAAAAAATGCGAAGAAACTTTTTCCCCAACCTATATTAGGGCTTGACGATAATGGAGGTTAATAGAGCGCCATGACTATGAAAGGTATACTGATTATTTTAAACTTTAAATCATAACAAGAAGTTTACCATATAAATTATCATTACGGGTGCAATTTCTGGCTACCGAGAATCGAATATTCGCTCTTAGGGTTCCCAGCGGTATATCTGTCGAATGTTGACCTAGTTTTACTTTTTTAAAGCAAACGAAATAAATGGCGACCCTTTTGATGTTATTCCTATTTATGTTAATCCCATTCAGTTAAGAGTGAGTTCGAATTCGTAAATACATATCACCTCACTTTTTTTAATAGTTCATGTTTCCACACTTCTTGAACATCATTTCACTTTGGTAAAAATCTGGTTTGTCCCATAAATACGTTGGAAGTATAAACAACAGTTCCGTTATTTAAATTATAATATGTTTCCAAGCTATTTTTAGGTTAATTCACTTCCGAACTCGACCTCACTCTTACCTGAATGGGTCCCCAGGACTTGGATGGCTAATACAACACCCACTGACGTGTTCTAGCCTAACACTACACATTGGAACTAGGTGCCGTGCAAAAACCTTACTAATGATGCACTGTGTTGTGTAGTTATTTTAGAAGTAAAATATCTGCTTAGAAAAGCACCATTGTATTTTCATATTAAATGTGTTGACAACTGACAGAAAGATTATTCTTCTTAATATTGCATGGCATCACACAACAGCTCCCCCCGTAGTTTGAGCAGCGCCGGCGCAGCGTCGAAGTTGATCGATATGTCTTCTTATTCTTCTACCATCTTCAATTTCGATTTCGTAGTGTAGAATGCCATGTTTTGCTGTCACCGTTCCAAAAAACCATTTTCTTCCATCATTCGCGTAATTCCTAGCTATGACTTTATCTCCACAGTTGAAAACTCTGATTTTTTGTTTTTGTGTCTCAGTTGTCGGTATTATTTTTTTAGGTTGTGAACTTGGACCGTCAACCATAGCATCTAGTCTTGTTCTGACAGGTCTAGCAAACATACGTTGATAAGGCGATTCCCCATCAACACTCGGTGTTGATCGCAGCTGTTGAATGATGCTTGTCAACTTGTTTTGTATTGTTCCTCTCTCTCCCTCCAACGATTTCAGCGCTTTCTTGATTGTTTGCACGAACCTCTCCGCTTGCCCGTTTGTTGCTGGATGGTATGGGGCTGATGTCTTATGAGTGATATTGAAATTACGTAAAAAATTTTCAAACTCTGTTGAAATAAATTGAGGCCCATTGTCAGAAACCAAAACATATGGGAATCCGAAAGTATTGAAAAGTTGTCTTAGTTCATTCGTGCACCATTCTGATTTAGTGTTCTTTGTCGGTATGACTTCGACCCATTTACTGTAGGCGTCGACCACTATAAAAAGGTTGATTGTTTATTTTACCTTTTTCTACTGAATTTTTAGCGATATTGAAATTTTCTGCAAGATGTGTCATGTCATTTGATGTTGTTGCGAAAGCCGTATTTTCCAATTTTGACATTTCAATAGCTGATGCCAACTGTAATATTCTATTGAAGCTTAGTTTTGATCGTTCTTGTAGTAGCTTAGTTCTTATATCATTGTCGCGTAGACCTCGTATAAACTGTAAGTTAAGGAATAATTCCGCCACGGATTTCTGGCAATCCGGATTTATGCAATTGAATTCACAGTTCGTAGTAAGTTGCCTTAACTGTGTAGCATAGTCTATGACCGATTCACCCTGGCCCTGCATGTAACATACAAATTTGTGTTGTGATGCCCAAATGCTGGGTTTTGGCTCAAGATATTCCAGTAAAGTTTTTACTAACTCGTTGTATTGTAGAGTAGCTGGATTGTCTGGAATGTATATATCACATAGTTTTTGATAAATTCTTGGTGGTAGGGCACTTAATAAGGAAAAAACTTTCATCTTTGCATCTGTGATACCATTCACAGTCATGTAAAGTTCTAGTCGTTTCACGAAATTGGAAAATGCCTCATCTTCCTGATAAAGCTTAAATTTGAAGTTCGGTACGACACTCCCAGAGCTGCGCAGTGTTTCGCCTGTAGCCCTACCATGAGTTTTCTATCGAACGAACGAAAAATATCATCGAATGTTCACGAACGAGATCGAACAACGTTACAGTCGCTACCATGGGTTACTTTATTCACCGACGGAACGCTTATCGAACGCTCGATGAACGTTGCGTTCGACCAGAGACAAGAAATAATGGAAGATAGTGAGTAGGCCGTGATTAACAGTGTCCATATCTTCTTTCGCATGAGATAAAATAGGACCGCACTATTATAAATTGAGTATAAATTTGCTAAGTTTACTAGTAAAAACATACCTCAAACCGTCGATTGTTGGCAGCCGATATTTTGTGACGATTTTTGTTGACCGATACTTTGCCGGCGCGGCGGGCGGTACGAGACAATAAGCGTGACTGATAGGGCGTACCATCCGTCTGTAAATAGCATTATATACCTAGTTACCCATTTCGCGCAAATGTTTTGTCAATGTTTGACTTTGGTTTTCTTGGATGCAATTATAGTTGTTTTATTTTTCTTATAAATTACCGATACAGGTTATGTTTTGAATGCTTTATTTTCTTTGCATAAAAAAATATGTATTGAGGAAATACACCTACATAAATTAATATTTTTTTAAATAAATTCATTCCTGAAACAGGTTTGAAGAAACGTTTATAAATAAAAAAAACCGTTAAAAAAATATTTCGAATAGTATTTTTTTACGTAGAGTTGTAGTGTACTCATTATTAAGTTGCTAACATAATATTGAATTCAGAAATTGACATGAAATACGCTTGGTTTTTCATCCTTGGCACTAAAATGTGTGTTCGATCGTCCTTTCACCCAAGATATGACTAGTGAAAAGAAATTCGAATAACGTTATCGAAGTGATCACGTTGAGCTGTCAAAATGTACACTCATGGTACCGTTTTTCATACAACCGTATCGCGTCGTCGTTCGATAACGTTCGTGATGCTCGACAACGAGCGTGAATATGAACTCGTAGTGCCGTTTTTAGTAACAAGATCGTACGCTAGAGGCGCTGCAATTTTCCCGATACAAAAATTTCGTTAACGTTGGTCGAAGTGAACATCACCAAAACTCATGGTGCCCTACCCTACTGGAGAAGTCACGCTCGCGATGGGCTGCGAGCTTGCAGCTTGCATGCTCAACAGTTTTGACTGTATGTAGGTAAACTCCTCGTCCATACTGAAACGAGTATTTATTTCTGTACTCTCTTGCTCTTCAGAGACTGTCTGTTCATCAATAATCTGTTGAATAGATCGATATTTATTCCAATAACCATCTACCGTTTGAATTCGTAGTTGTAATTCTTCATTCGAAAAATGTTTGTTGGAATCGTCTAATATAGATTTTATCCGGGTTAGTTGGCCTTGAATTGTAGATCGATTTTTCTTACATTTTTCAATGCTTTCTTCCGTCCTCGTCGCCATTGTTGTGTAGTTATTTTAGAAGTAAAATATCTGCTTAGAAAAGCACCATTGTATTTTCATATTAAATGTGTTGACAACTGACAGAAAGATTATTCTTCTTAATATTGCATGGCATCACACAACACACTGCTACACTGAGCTCGATTTATAGAAAATACTGACCATTTTTATTGCCGCTTCGACCATCGTTCATTTAATGCGATGATAACAACCTGGGCGGGATTAACCCTAATATATAGATATATTATGCTACCAACTAGTAAATAAGGACAGGTACCTACAGTTTAACGTGGAATACGAACCACGAATTAAGAATCCCTCACTCGGCTCTTGCGACATGCACGAGAAGAAATGCAGTGGGCCCAATTGTATTCTTTTTACATGCCGGAACCCACACAGCCGTGTAATAATGTGAGGTTACAATATGTGAGGTATCGGTCATACATCGATCTTGGAAACTCGTCATCTAATGTTGTCATTGTTTTAACAATTTTATTTTTAAAACAACTCATTCGACAAAAGTTATTCATGACCATGAATAATTTATAAATGCATAAATTCTTTCATAAGTAGATATTTTTTTTATGCAACCTGACATGGATGGCTAATACCACACAACTAACGTTATGATATTAGCCCAATACACCACGTTCCCGAAGGAGTTAGGTGTCATGCCTTCTCCTTCTTTTTACGAGCACGGCTACATTGATGGAAAAACACGGACAAATTTTCATTACCACTTCGACCATCTTTTCATTCAATGCGATGGTACCTACCCGGGTGGGCTTATACCCTACCACCTAGTAGAGGAAGAGGACCTACAGTTTTACATGGATTCCGAACCATGGAGCAGCTCGCATTCGTGACGAAATGCACTTATCGAACTCAGAAGAGAAAGAAAGCGGTGCATGTCGGGGCGAGGAATTGAACCCAGACCTCTGGTAGACTAGGCCAGTCCCCGTGCCACTAGACTACGAGCCGCTCAAATTGGTGTTCTTGTTGTATATTGGAGAGGACATGTTATACCCTGTTATTGCTCGTGGTCCACAGTCGACCGCTGGTCTGTATTTTTTAGTTTCATAACTTAATTCAATAGAACAAGTTTAGTAACTTAAACCACGAATATCTCTCACCAAAACGGACAAATTGACATTACAAAGTTGAATAAAAAATTTTGAAAGAGCGATCTTTGTTAGCAATCCCGTCGCATTTTGAGTGTAACCGTTAATAATAATGCAATCTGTACCAGAACGCTTTTCAGGAGATTGTGATTATGAAGTGTGTCGGGTGACTGAAACAACCTTGTCTCCACCGCTGAACACCTAACCGCTTGCTCTAAATTCCATCTTAACTTAATAATTTCAGACACAGCCTCAAAATTTAACTTTTCATCACACCCGAACAGTAAGGATTTGTCGAACCGTCCAATTTACAGTGTGGCTGGTGTGTACACCAGGACGGGAGGACCGATCGAAACTGATTCGTGTGGCGGCAGCGTAGCCACGGGTTAGTGGAAAACTTCTAACTGTAGTTAGTTCGCTTCATCGAAACATCGAATGTACAGTCGAACAAAGAATGAAAAGATGAACAGTCGAAATACTTTGACTTTTGGAAACAATTATAGTGTTGAGTATCGATTCAAACATAGTTGAGGATGTCTACTATCTACTGAGTAAACAAAACCATAACAAAATTGAATCAGAGGTTGTATTTAAACATTAAACTTTTTTAAGTTTAACCGGAAGTGTATCCTTTAACCTTTGGTTGACTGTACCTTGCATCAAAAATGATTATGGTTTCTTACCCCTGAATTTTTCGATTTAATTTAATTTATTTAAACTTTTTGGTAGTCAAACTATTCCGGGAGGTCACGACATTTTTGGTCACGATAATGTAAATGGCTGAATTTGGGTTCAAAGGTTAGATACCAACCCTCTGATACTAAATGTGTAAGTCCGTCTGTGCCAAGTGGTTGCGTTCTCTAGATTGGCTATATAAAATAGATGTTGATATGTACATGCTGACGAATATACTGATTGATTAGAAACATTGATACTTATTAATTACACAATAATAACCAGTCGTTTTGTAAATGAAATACTAAAATATACCTAAAGTTATAACTGTAACCTAAATCGCCTATAACTACGAAATGCAACCAGAGATTTGTTCAGTTTTTGTATTGCTAACCAAGTACATACTAATACTTTCATGCTTCGTCATTTGCATCCATTTACCTTATCATATGTATTTTTTGTCACCATAACTACTTTTTCAGGCGCCTTATCTACTTAACGCAACCACTTGGAATAGGCAGACTGACACATCTAGCTTCAAAGGGTTGGTCTTTATCCCGTGAACGCAGTTTCAGCCATTTACGTTATAGTTACCATTTTTGTCGCGACCTCCTAGTCTATACACTAAGTTGCGTCACAAAGATCCGCGGATTCGATCAACCCAGTCAAGAAGAACCCGCAAAGAAACTTCACGGGTTTACATAACACATTTTTTTCGTCCACGATTTTGAAATAAACACTCAGGCTGAGATAAATGGTCGTAACAGAAACTAATGCTGAGATAAATAGTCGTAACCCAAACTAAGACTAAAGAAAAGTAGTACTTTGTGACGTCACTTTGACACATTTTGTATGGACGTAATCTCAAAGTAATGCAAATTGACGTCACAAAGTACTACTTTTCGTTAGTCTTAGTTTCTGTTACGACTATTTATCTCAGCCTTAGATCTAAATCCTACTGCCAAACAATTCCTTAGTAGAACAGATTAAGGCAAAGAACAAAAGCAATAGAAACAGCAACCCTCATTTTAAATTACTTAGAACTAGCAAAGTTACTAATGCAATAATATAAATTATTGTAAATGTATATAAAGATCATGATTCCTATTAATTTAGAATAAGATGTAATTATGGTAGTCAAGAGATTACTCGTCACCAATGTATATATAATGTTCTTGAAGAGCAATAGTAATCGATCAATCACTGTAAACTAGTTTGTAAGTATCAATAAAAAAAAATGATACAATGACAAACCTGGCGAAGTTTCTTGTCGGCTCTTCTTCGCCAGAAATGATCTAACCGACAGGAAAAAACCGGCCAGGTGCGAGTCGGACTCGCACACGAAGGGTTCCGTACGAACGTACAAAATTTAACACAAAAAAAATAATCACGTTTGTTGTATGGGCCTCCTTAATTTTTTTTACTTATTTTACCTATTTATTATTACAGCGGCAAAATAAATACACACTCTGTGAAAATTTCAGCTTCCTACCTATTACGGTTCCCGAGATACAGCCCTGTGATAGACAGAAGGACGGACGGACAGCGGAGGCTTAGAAATAGGGTTCCGTTTTCACCCTTTGGGTACGGAACCCTAAAAAAGGAGCTTACAGTTCATTATATATTTTTTGTATTTATCAAGAATTTTTAATCCTTGTTTTTCTACGTAGGCCTTTTACTACGCGTCTGAAATAAATTAGACGTAGATGATTGTTTTCATAGTTTTCAGAAATGCAGCCTTATTTCTCTTGTGTTTCCTCGTTTTATTTCTTGAATTTCGTTAAGGATAGAGGGCCAAAGTGGTAAAACATATATAAACATTATGAATATGTAGCGGACAATATAAGCAGACGTTGTCCTGAGAAAACAGCACGGGTCCCACTATAAACTTAAAATCACCCTGGTGTACAGTACAAAAAAAATCGGTTAAGCCATTAAGGCTGTTCCGACCCATATAAAGTTGTTTGCACGCATAACGCAAAAAGTATTGCACTTTAAGCCACGAATTAATAATAAAAGTTTAATATAGTCATATTACTTGCAGCGAAAACAATTTCACAATTTCAGGATTATTGATTTTGTTACAATTTATTTAAATACGATTTTTATTTAACAGCGCCATCTAACGGTGTAAAACTTCTAATCGGCAATTACAACGAAACCTGAAATTGTGAATATGTTTTCGCTGCAACTACTATGGTTATATTTAATATTTTTGACGAATTCGTGCCTTAAAGTGCAATACTTTTTGCGTTCTGTGTAAAAAAAACATTGTATGGGTCGGAACATGCTTAAGGAGGCAATCATTATGAATACACTCACACCGGTATTTTATAAATATACATATTACAAAAAAAGGCTACTGTTTTATTATTAGACAAAAAAAAAAAGGTTCTATGTCGGGCGACGGTTAGGTCTGCGTCCATTACACTGACTGATCTTATTCATATCGTGTTACATGCACTCATGTCATTACAGAAATGGCTCCCGATTACAGTTG
The DNA here is from genome assembly GCA_946894095.1 of Incurvaria masculella. NCBI lineage: Eukaryota > Metazoa > Arthropoda > Insecta > Lepidoptera > Incurvariidae > Incurvaria > Incurvaria masculella. The sequence goes on from OX335641.1 coordinate 2,231,613, forward strand.
GCCTATGCTTGGAATTCCGCGCTCAGGAACCAGGAACGTTTCAGTCCAGAAAACCACTTCTATAGCGGTTTTATAAGCGGGTTTCTCGGCGGCATTATTCCAGAGCAAGGCATTTCAATCATTCAAGGTTGGAACGCCCATTTCGCACGCTATATGATAGTTTCTCTTGTACAGTCAACCAAAGGTTAAAGGATACACTTCCGGTTAAACGTAAAAATGAATGGTGTTTAAATACAACCTCTGATTCAATTTTGTTAGGGTTTTATTTTCTCACTAGCTAGTTGACATCCTCAACTATGTTTAAATGTATACTCAACACTATAATTGCTTCCAAAAGTCAAAGTATTTCGATTGTTCATCTTTTCATTCAACCGGATGTGTATCCTAAACTCTTTGTTCGACTGTACATGCTCTTTCATCGAAGATTTTGTGTGCTTGGTTTACAATATATTTGTCCGCTGATCTCCCTTTGTGCAGGGTCGTAGTGAGAATTGGCATTTATTCGTTGGTTGACTGGACAATTTCGGGCATTCTATGGCAGTCCAAGTTTGCCACCGGGCCCTTGCAGGCAAGCTCCCGTTTTTCAGTATTCCACCCAATCTTTGCATGAGCAAAGCATTGATTGTTCAAATTTTGGGGCAGGTGTCCTGCAGACCTCATTGTCACCTATTCTACTTTTATTGTTTATTATCTATTTACTGTCAATGTAAGTATTTACTGTCACTAGGCATGAATCGTAGTTACGCTGATGACAGCCCGGATCATGAGGTATATGTCAGGGATTGGAGGAGCACAGATACACAGCCCAGCGAGGTGCAACTTTCTGTGGATTTTTTTCTCGAAAAATTATGTCACACGAGCTTTTTACCTGTTCAATCAGTATCAAATATCAAAATAGCTGTTTAATATTAACAGTTTGGGCTCATTTATAAATACTTACTGTAATAAATTAATAGTAATAAGCAATACGGAATTTACAAATTACGGAATTTTAACTGTGCTAAAACATTTTATAAATAGTTCGCTTTACCACTTATGCCCGCTCTCCCCGCTGTTGCCCACGGTCCGACCGCGAGTAATCATGTCGCTAAACGAAACGTCAAGACGCTGCGCGCTGGGAATTAGCCTCCTTGGCTTTGGAGGAGCCTTCACTCCCTTTATCTCGCGGATTGTTGAATGCACGAAAGGAAACAAAATCAAAATCAACGTTAACGTATGATTAAACACGTCACTTGTTATGGACAGTACCGATAAGAGCTGAGTCAACTCCATCCGGTTCACTAAACGGGACGTGATTGAACATCGAATAACTTAGACGTCTCTTAACGATATTACCTTATTCACATATGATGCCACAGTGTAATTTTTAATTTTTGAGTTTTGTGAGTATTAAATTTTAATACTACAAGAAGGCATTAGTTCGTTCGGGAGTGTGGAGTGATTGGATTATATCACAATGATAGATTAAAGTACGGCTTCCATGTCCAATTATATGAAATAAAATTGTTTTATGATGAACCTATATGGTTTGATAAGGTGGAACTAAAAGGAAAATACCTAGGCGTTGCCTTTCGAACTGGCTCCGGACACATACCTCGCACATTCAATGAGAAAGGCATCGTCACCAAATTGTGACATATGTACCGTACCTGAAGATGTGTATCATATTCGCCCGGTTTTACCACTTTTAGCTACATAAATACCAAAGTTACCTTTCGGTTGCATCGTACAAATATGCAATGTAACTGAAAGTTAACTATCGAATTTCAGGTTGTGACGTATGGTGAAGTAAATGCCATGCGGATATCAGTCGGTGAGCGAGGCCGGGTCCTCAACCATGCGTCACAAGATGAGTACTTATACTGCCTAACCAAATTAAAACCAGATAAATTAAATGAATGCACCATGAATTATGAATCATTAAATATATACAAACAGAAACAACAACAAATGTTCTAGGACGAGTATAAATATATAAGTAAATAGAGTAGGTTCCTAATTGGGCCCCCTAATACGAACGACAACACTGAGAAGTGTTACGTGCACTGACTCTAATGCCGGCAAAAAAGGTTCGGTACTGTACCTATGTGGTGACGATGCCTGGAGCACGTGGTTGTGGCGGGCGAACAACAAGATGGCTGCCGTAGTGCTCCTCTCCTATTTGCTCTGTAGGATCGTCTGACGTTCGCTTGGCGCGCGCGCATGAAGGAGACAGCATCCTTGAATTGCTGAGTGGTAGAAAGAGACGGTACTAATGTTCGTGGTTTGTTGTTTTGTTTCTAAAAGAATTTTGACCGTTGGTTCCTTGAAACGTGTATTTTTACATTATGTATATAACTATAAACGTCCATTGTGAGTATGCATAGGCACTGGCATCGTTCTTAAGGCTACCGTAAGTGCCGTTCAAGAAATATATGACATACAGATATTGCCTAAAAAATAAAATAACAAAGTAACGTATTTTACAAGGTAGGTAGCTGGAGGTGGCGAAAACGGGGGATAGTGATGTATTATGAAAGAGACGCATTTGAAAGGCAACAGCTAGGGATTTTTACCTCGGACACTGGAAACATCGAGACCATGTTGAGTCAGTCAGGCTCCGAGAAGGCAGTAAAATTATATTTTTTGTGAACGTTATAATAAGTAGAAGGACATAGTAAAGTATGACAGACCCAACGGAGCTAAAATGGTCCCTAAGTAAATCAAAGTTCCAAAAAATGGATTAAAAATATATATATGTTTCTTTTAACTTGTAATGGTTAGCCACATCTACATAATTTTGTCATATGTATCTAACACACCGCATTGAAAATAGTTGCCATTCCATGCTCTTACTATTATATTTTGAGCGGCTCGTAGCGTAGTGGCGCGGGGACTGGCCTAGCGTACCAGAGGCCTGGGTTCAATACCGACATGCACCACTGTCTTTCTCTTTCCGAGTTCGATAAGTGCATTTCGTCACGAATGCGAGCTGCTCCATGGTTCGGAATCCATGTAAAGCTGTAGGTCCCCTTCCCCTACTAGGTGGTAGGGTTTAAGCCCGCCCGGGTTGGTACCATCGCATTGGATGAAAAGATGGTCGAAGCGGAAATGAAAAATTGTCCGTGTTTTCCATCCAGTTCAATGTAGCCGTGCTCATAAAGGGAAGGTCCTGGCATGGCACCAAATTGGGCTAATATCATAACGGTAGTTGTGTGGTATTAGCCATCCATGTCAGGTCGCATAAAAAAAATATATATTGCTCGGTACCAACCTGCTTGGGATTGACCCTATCACCTAGTAAGTAAAGTTTTACGAGGAACCCGAACCACGAATGAAAAATCCCATAGTCGCCTCTTACGAAATGTACGGGAAAAAATGCCGTCGGACCACATGTAATATTGTAAGTGACGGAACCTATACAGCACAAAATTTTAGACAAATTCTCTTAGTGCGGAATATTTTAACTTGCTCAGTCATAGGATGTGACAGAACTTAAGAAACTGAGACTAAAGGAAATGCGAATTAAAGCTTTATCGATGTTCCGTCACGGAGATTATTTCGAAGAAAACAGTTTTTTCAGACGGAATTTCTGATAGTGAAAAATGGGGCGTGACTAGATAAGGGTTGGTAATTATCAAGCAAAGTATTGAATATAATAAATTGTTTCAGTTGTTAAGTATACAATTTCAAGAAAAGTTTTGATACAAAATTAATTTTATACGTTAAATGATTCTATAACAATGGCTACAAGATATAAAAAAATCTAGCCTAAATAAATTAAAATCTTAAAATCTTAGTTTCTCGTATAATTTCCTTTTGCATATTTTGCTATTTAAGTTATAGCTACTTACGGTGACTTTTTTTAATCGATTTATTTTGTTGGGACTTTAACCGCTTGGCAAATAAGTCAGCTCCATAGTGACTTTTACCTTCAATACTACAGTTCAGTGACTGCTTGAAAAAGTGAATAACCTCTCGGAATTCTTCAGTGTTAGGTTTTCCGAGGGCTTCGTGTAACCTTAAAAACAAGTTTATTCTATCGGTGCATACAATTCTCATAAGATTGACTCTCAATATTTCATTTCTCGCACACTCAATCAATACATGAAATTGATCCTCCGGTCTGTCACATGCAGTACAGTTGGGAGAGTTATAATGGGAAATGTCCGCATCCAATCCAATTTTGGACTTTAATTTTCATAATTCTTTCCAACTTTCAAAACCTTCCGCAAAATTTAGAGACCCGAATATATGACCAGTGCAGTGCGTCCTCCCGGTTTGACGTACGGGTGTGAAACGTGGACTCTGACGGTCGCCGTTGTCCAAAGGTTGAAAGTTGCCCAGCGAGCAATGCAGCGAGCCATGCATCAACCCTCAGTAAAGATATACTTTTAAAATTTGAAATGAAGCATTGAAATCCATTTGTAATTAATTTTTAAGTGTAATATATTTGTAATAATTTATATTTATTTTAGAAAGTCAATTGTTTTTCCAAAATGTTTCTTTCGTACGAAGCTTTGACTAAATTATGCGACTTATATTTATCCTTTAGTGATTTAAAATAATGTGTCAAAGCATTTGCGAGATTCCTCACAATATTACGAATACTCCGCTCCAAATTTCATTACAGCACACTTTCAAAAAACCATTTTAATTTTGATATCACTAAAATAATTCTCAATTGAAAACAAAGTCTGAAATTGAACTGAATACAAACCAAACAGCCACCAAGCCACCCCAAACGAATACGCAATCACAGAAAACAAGCAATGTTTTAATTCAATAACATACGGTTTCTTGTCCGGTTAGAATGAAAACTTCCTCCCAGGGGGCAACCCTAGCTCGGCCTCACCCCCGTACCTACAGAGCCAGGTTGTATAAAAGCCAGCGTCTTGGAGCAACCCTATCCATTATTTTTACGATCTTTACAGTTGTCACAGCTAGAGTGTTGGCCAGGACCGGATACTTCAAGCCCTAAAAAAGGATGGAATTTTCTCTGTGGCTAGAAATATAGGTGAGTTATATCCAATGTGTTATTTCGGCTGTTTTTTTTTTGGGATATTAACTAAAATTAAATTTGATGAAAATAAATAAAATATAAACCGGAACATTACCACTTAAAAAACCGGCCAAGTGCGAGTCGGACTCGCACACGAAGGGTTCCGTACCATCGTAGAAAAAAAAAACAAAAAAATCACGTTTTTTGTATGGGAGCCCCCTTTAATTTTAATTATTTTTTAATCTTACCTATTTGTTGTTATAGCGGCAAAATAAATACACACTCTGAAGAAAATTTCAGCTGTCTACCTGTTACTGTTACTGAGATACAGCCCTGTGACAGACGGACGGACGGACGGACGGACAGCGGAGGCTTAGTGATAGGGTTCCGTTTGCACCCTTTGGGTACGGAACCCTAAAAAATGGAATAGAAAATATTATATATTGACAATGATTAAAGATTAATTAGATATTTGTTGTTTGTGATTAGGTACGTAAAAACTTTCTTACTATGCGGTAGTGTTAATCCCGTCCGGTAGGTAGCATCGTATTGAAATGAAATGAAATTTGAAATGAAATGAAATTTATTTGTGCTCTTATGGGTATTACAGAGTTATTAAAAAAACTTTTCGGTATCTCCACAAGATTGCCAGCTATGGCGTACAAAAATTAAATAAGGATACATATTTATATGCAAACAAGATTAAACATAATTTACTTAACAAGATTAAACATAATTAACCTTACATTTACAATTTAGCTTTCTTTAATTTTTAGGAAATCGTCTAAAGAATAAATACATTTTTCTACGAGTACTAGCCAATTAAATAAACCTTTTTTAAAATTATTGAAGTCCAGGTCTTTAAACTTCTTCGGTATATTATTAAATATTTTTGTGCTCATAAAAAATACGCTATTGCGATACAGTGCAATCTTAGGTTGCGTGTAGCTTAATTTGTTGGAGCTCCGACTTCGTGTGTTGTACTGGTGGATGGAGCTGATATTTTTAAAATAATGTGGATATTTTTTAACAAATAAACAAACATCATAAATGTATAGTGCAGGTAAGGTCAATATGTTCAGCTTATTGCAATTATGCAATTATGCAATTATGTTATGAATGAACGATGGTCGATGAGCTAATAAAACGTGTCCGTGTTTTCCATCCAGTTCATACCCAGTTTCATGAAAACAATATTTATCGTTCCATTTATTAAAGTATTGTTAAAACCTCAGGTCTTATTATTATGACGAAATATTTTGCTATGAATAAAAATAATATCCCAGTGGCGGTGCGATGCTTTGCGATTCGATAAGCTGGGTGAAGCACCTATGAGCGCGGTTGGGTTCTGGTTCCACGTAATACTGTGGGTCCCCTACCTTATTCACTAGGTGGTATATAGAGTTAGTCCCGCTCGGGTTAGTACTATCGCACTGCATGAACGATGGTTGAAGCGCAATGAAAATTGTTCGTGTTTCCATCCATTTCAATGTAGCAGAGCAATATAAGGAAGTTCTTGGCATGGCACTTAGTATTTCTAAATGACATGTTATATAGGGGAATCAATAGGAATCAAAACTGTTTCTCCGGTTTCATATTTGTTTAAAAACCTGCTTACCTACCCTTAAGGTGGGCCTTCCGGCTCAATTCCCCATTTAAACGTTTAAAGCGCATATTTCTTGTTGTCGATACTTGATGACCATTGGCATTGTAAAATTGTGTTTGGTTCCGAAGGTATAAGGTCCGAAATTCGGATTTTTCGCGCGTTTAATGCAATACGTTTGGTCGTAGATTACTCAACGATAAAACAAAAAAATAAAAAAATCTTAGTCACCAAACCTAGCTTATTCCATGAATATTCAAAATCAGTTTAGTTTTTGTTTGATTTTTGACTACAGCGTTCGTGATTTACTTTAAGCTATGAGTCAGTTTGTAATCTTTATTTTGTAAATCTGACACTATGCGCATTGTTAGCTTTGTAGACATGTTCATCTCACAAAAAATGTCTTTTTCTTAACACAGAAACAGTGCCAGAGCGCATATAGAACGATTTTGTGACATGTTCGCGAATAAGTTACTTTCGTCGGGAAGAGCCACCTTAAATGTTCAAAACGACGTTGTTAGATGTACGATCACCTGTTAAAAATAGTGTAAAGTTCCAGTGGAGGAATCATTTTAAAATCCTTCCAATTAAACGCAGAACGACGTTCACAGACATCGTTCTAATTGAAACTGCATTTTGTTTGTTTGTGCTTTCGTCCCGCGTATCGCTGCAACAAACCACGGGATCTCTTCAGTCTCAGTTCCATTAAGGCGCTAGGACTAGCCAACTACTCGCGCCATACAAATGCACTTTTTAACAAATGTAATAATATGTAGTGAAACGCTTCAGCAAATCCAAATACAACTACAGACTGATAATGGATTATTAATATTTTTTATTCCATCATTTATTTAAATAATAATCAAAATAAAAAAAGTTGATTTTTCTCATTAGAAATCTGAAAGTCATTCGATTTCTAGATATAAGCAAAAACAGCATATATGCATAAACAAAAAATTCCATTTGCTTTTAGATTTCTACATTTAGTCAAAAAAGTTCGGATATGGACACCGTTTCCGCAATGTATTTTGTATAGAAAAAGGAAACATACATTAAGGACGTTTCGAACCAAACTCCAACGGCCATCATGTCAATAGATGGCGCTGTATAATATTTATTACAAAATTAATGATTTCTCCTAAAGTAGTTAATTGTTTAACATGAGACAAAAAAGGCGAGTTCTCAAAGCGGTTAGGATCATAACAAAATAAAAGCGAAGTACTTGGAGGTGTGAATTACAAAAGTTCTGTATCACAATGACAAAATCTAGCATTCCTCACTCACAGATAAGCGTCACACAGACTGCCCGGTCGCTATCATAATCACATTAGGAAAGTTATTCCATGTAGGCAATTTCGTAGGGTTCCGACATGTAAGTAAATACAAATTCATTTCGGCCCGTGCATGCAAGGATAGAGTAAGGAATTTGTCTTTCGTGGTTTGTCAAACCGTAACTGGGTCCTGCCCGATATGGCACAATCGCATTGAATGAACGACGGTCGAAGCGGCAATGAAAATTTCCCATGTTTTCCATCCAATTCAATCAATGGAAGATCGTGGTGTGGCACTTAGTTCCAATGTAGTGTGCTGGGCTAATAATATACAATAACAATTATATTTACATTTACTGTATATTTGAGTTTGCAAATTACGAGGTCCCAATGGACCAAATATATGTAGGGTGTAAGAGTAATCTCGCAGCTTACATGCAGTTATTGCGTTGCGCCCGAACCCCCTGTGCTTTCGCGGCGCTCGGGCAAAGGCAACGGGCCGGAGCAGAGGGGAGGGGGAGGGACGGAACGTTGCGATACGAAGCATCTGGCTGGTGGCGGCGGCGGAGCAGCGGGGAGGCGGGGAGGCGGCACGGCCGCGGCGGCGTGCAGGGCGTAGGTATGTAGGTAGGCAAATTAGCCGCTAGCCGCTGCCACCGCCCCGCCGCACTCGCCCTTCTTCACGCCGCTCTGGCCGTCCCTTGTTGACCGAGCGAGCGAAGCGTCTACGTTTCGGGATTGGACAGATTTTCTTTCGTATGTCCGGCGCGGGCGCGGCGCGGTCTGTCCGGCTGTCCGGCTCCTCTTCAGGTCGCATTCCTCAACCGATTCGCGTGAAATTTTTTGAGCAGATTTGATAATAGTATTTTTTTTTCGAGTCAGTTTTTGGAAATTCCTCAAAATGGCGGAGCTATGGAACGTCAAGTAAGTCGTTGCTGGATCTCGGCAACGGCGTAAGCTACGCGCGTTGGGTTTGGGTTTCTAGCCAAAGCACCAAGAGCATTTACTTCACACTGAACCTTGAAGGTCTGGCGATGACCAGGATGGATGTTGCTGGATCTCAGCAACGGCGTAAGCTGCGCGCTTCGGGGTTGAGTTTCTAGCCAAAATACCAAGAGCATTTACTTCACACTGAACCTTGAAGGTCTGATGATGACCAGGAATAATGTTGCTGTATCTCAGCAACGGCGTAAGCTACGCGCTTCCGGGTTGGGTTTCTAGCCAAAGCACCAAGAGCATTTACTTCACACTGAACCTTGAAGGTCTGATGTTGACCAGGAATGTTGTTACTGGATCTCAGCAACGGCGAAAGCTACGTGGTTCGGGTTTAGGTTTCAAGCCAATAAACCGAGAGCATTTACTTCACACTGAACTTTGAAGGTCTAATAATGACCAGGAATGATGTTGCTGGATCTCAGCAACGGCGTAAGCTACGCGCTTCGGGTTTGCGTAGCTAGCCAAAGCACCAAGAGCATTTACTTCACACTGAGCCTTGAAGTTCTGATTATGACCAGGCATTACCGCGAGGTCTACAGCTCACAGAGCCACTAGTTATAATTTCGTAATTGATCGAGCAAGCGAAGCTCTTGGTTTCGAGATTGGACCGATTGTCTTTCGTATGTCTGTACGGCTGTTCTCCTATACAGGGCGCATTTCTCAACCGAAGCGCTCAGCTTACGCCGTTGATGAGATCCAGCAACAACATTCCTGGTCATCATCAGACCTTCAAGGTTCAGTGTGAAGTAAATGCTCTTGGTGCTTTGGCTTAGAAACCCAACCCCGAAGCGCGTATCTTACGTCGTTGCTGAGATCCAGCAACATCAATCCTGGTCATTATCAGACCTTCAAAGTTCAGTGTGAAGTAAATTCACTCGGTTTATTGGCTATACACTCAAACAGTGACAATGGCGGAGGCTTATTCACTGACTGCAAGCACAGAATAAGTAATAGTGCTACGCACAGAAATTGCACTCGGCGAGTGCTAATTACGCTATTTATATGGGAATTTGTTGCCATTCCATATATTGCGCGGCTACCCAGATCTTGTCTGGTCTGTTATCATCCTATCTGGTTCGACCGCCATCTCTCCTGAAGATGACGGCTCATCGCGGAACGCTCGCCTGTATCGGTTCCGGTAAGAGCCGTCGCAGCAGCAGATACCTGTAGCAGCACTCTTGAGGGAGCATATATGAGGCATAAGCCTTAGGCTTGCTTGGCATCGGCATCCAATTTTCCGGTTCAGCAAACCCGTTTTTTTTTTCATGGAAATGCGATCACGACGCCATCTACCCGGTCAAATTTTCAAATCATCCAGGGACCAACTCAAATTCAAATATAAACACAAAAGTTTCACTACTTACCTTACCTTTTATTAATAATTCGAACTTCAAGTTAGAAAGAGCTGTAGGTGAATATCTCAGAAGGTATTTGGGAGTGACGGATGCGAGCTGCAAGTACGAAATTTTGGGCACCAGGCTAGGACACTCCGCCATCTTCCATCATAGTGCTGGAGTCAGCCACTGCCAGCGAGCATGGAAAGATGGGAGTAGCGATCGAAACTAATTCGGAAGTGTGGAAAACGTCTAACTGTACCTAGTTGACGAGCGAGCGATGCGAGCGAAGCCTCTACGTTTCGAGATTGGACAGATTTCGTTTCGTATGTCAGGCGGTCTGTGCGGCTGTCCAGTAGTTCTCTTCTACATACTACTACTACAGAATATTCAAAAACTGACTTGTCAAAAAAAACTATAAAATTATCGAATCTGCTCACAAAATACATACGAAAGAAAATCTGTCCAATCTCGAAACGTAGAGGCTTCGCTCGCATCGCTCGCTCGGTCAACTAGGTACAGTTAGACGTTTTGCACATTTCCGAATTAGTTTAGATCGCTACTCCCATCTTTCCATGCTCGCTGGCAGTGGCTGACTCCAGCACTACGATGGAAGATGGCGGAGTGTCCTAGCCTAGTGCCCAAAATTTCGTACTTGCAGCTCGCATCCGCCACTCCCAAATACCTACTGAGATATTCACCTACAGCTCTTTCTAACTTGAAGTTCGAATAAATAGTAAAAGGAAAGGTAAGTAGTGATACTTTTGTGTATACATTTGAATTTGAGTGGGTCCCTGAATGATTTGAAAATTTGACCGGGTAGATGGCATCGTGATCGCATTTCGATGAAATAAAACGGGTTTGCTGAACCGGAAAATTGGATGCCGATGCCAAGCCAAGCTAAGCCTATGCCCAAGCTCAAGCATAAGGGAAAGGGAAGGGGTTGGGAGAGGGATGAGGATTGGGAAGGGGAAACATAATTTTGGACATTGTACATATTTTGGAATGATTGTATTGTAGTTTCATTGCCCACTTGAGTACATGATTAATGTCTACAACCCTGTAACTATCTAGGCCTTTTAGAAAATCATTTTCAACACTTTCTGTTTCGAGCTCATGATATTGCACACATTCTTGCGGCCACGAGATTTCTAACTGCTTTTCTTTGACTTCATGACGATGAAGATCGATAAATCTCGTTGGCATCTGTGGAGCCTCCAATCTCATTTTTGGCGTGCGTGAGTAGTCCCGAGACTTTGGAGTAGATGAGTTGTCATCTGATGTCAATTTCCTGTGACATGCAAAACACGACAATGTTATTATTATTATTATTAACAGTCAATTTTTTTTCAAAATTCTAGGTTACTTAGCAAAATATTAGAAAGATATAATGAAACCTAAAACTGGACAGAACCATAGGGAGGTCCCTCCTGAGACAAATCCTATAAGGCCCTTCAGAGATACAGAAAACTCCGAACGATTCTCATATTAGAGAGTAAAACCGCTTTCTGCATCTGGAGCCCATTGTCGAACATCATTTTTTTCTAAATGTTTGCTGATTTTTTTATTATTATTACTAACTGACGTACTTACGTACCTACGTACTGACTGACTGATGTACTGACGGACTGACGTACTGACTGACGTACTTTTTTTTATGCGACCTGACATGGAAGGTTTGTACCACACAACTACCGTCATGATATTAGCCCAATACACCACATTCCCGAAGGAATTAGGTGCCATGCCAGGGCTGTAATGAACTGGATGGAAAACCCGGACAATTTTTCATTGCCGCATCGATCACCTTTTCATCCAATGCGATGGTACTAACCCGGGCGGGCTGAAACCCTACCGCCTACAGTTTTACATGGATTCCGAACCATGGAGCAGCTCGCATTCGTGACGAAATGCACTCGGAAAGAGAAATAAAGTGGTGCACGTCGAAATTGAACCCAGACCTCTGGTTAGGCCAGTCCCCGCGCCACTAGGCTACGAGCCGCTAAAATGATGACGGACTTATGTATGACGTACTGACTGACTGACGTACTGGCGGTCGTGACGAACGGACTGAAGTAGGGACGTACGCACGTACGGACGTACGGATGGACGGACAGAACTCTACTTTCATTCTGAATTACGAACGACGAATCCATTAGTCGCCCTTTACGACATGCACAGGAATAAATATAGTTGGCCCATTTACATTTTTAGGGTTCCGTACCCAAAGAGTGAAAACGGAACCCTATTACTAAGCCTCCGCTGTCCGTCCGTCCATCCTTCCGTCTGTCACAGGGCTGTATCTCATGAACCGTAATAGGTAGGCAGCTGAAATTTTCCACAGAGTGTCTATTTATTTTGCCGCCATAACATCAAATAGGTAAAATACAAAAATAATAATAATAAAAGGGCTTTAAAAAATGCACCACTGTCTTTCTCTTTCCGAGTTCGATAAATGCATTTCGTCACGAATGCGAGCTGCTCCATGATTCGGAATCCATGTAAAACTGTAGGTCCCCTTCCCCTACTAGGTGGTAGGGTTTAAGCCCGAACGGGTTGGTACCATCGCATTGGATGAAAAGATGGTCGAAGCGGCAATGAAAAATTGTCCGTGTTTTCCATCCAGTTCAATGTAGCCGTGCTCATAAAGAGAAGGTCCTGGCATGGCACCTAATTCCTTTGGGAATGTGGTGTATTGGGCTAATATCATAACGGTAGTTGTATGGTGGACCTTCCCTTTTATGAGCACGGCTACATTGAACTGGTTCAATGTCAACAGTTTACCTACTTGTTTCCCTTTTACTATGGCTTCACAGCAATCGCCCTGGAATGTGCTACTGGACTAATGTCGTCGATGGTACCCATGCACGCAATGGTAAGTGCACACCTACGAATTTATAATTTCGTCGTCAGCGCGGAGACGACGACAGCGGAGGCGGCAGCGCGGAGGCTGCGGCGGCTTCTAACGGAGCGAGGTGCACTCCGCACGTACCTCGCTCCGCTCGCGCGCAGTGCACCTTGCCCCTCGCTACATACTCGTACTACCGGCGCCGCGTCTTTGCGTTCGCGGAGCGAACTTTTTATTGGGGTAAACATGAATACGTAGTTTTTTGAGAAAAAAATCATTTTAACTCGGACAAAAAAAATTAATTCCCAATGTACCAACGCTAATAGGTTCACTATAACACATTGATTCAACCTTCAACAAAATAGCCCTGTATATTTTAAATAATCTACAAGCCGCATAGGGTTGATTCAGTATCTGATATAGAATAACTTTTGCTAAGAATGTAGTATGTTTTTTTTTTGTTCCATTTGATTTTTTGAGAAATTTAACCAGTACGTTCTTCCCAGTATTGTAACAACTTTTGCGAAGAAACTATGCATCTATCGGTAATGGTTTCCAAGAAAAGTGCACCAACTCTTCAACTGCCTAAATAATAGATGTCAACCACGGGGCAAAATGAAATGAAATGAAATGAAATTGACCTTACTGTGACCCACTGACGCAAGACACAATTTATCGCCGCGCGCGCCGCGTGCGCTGACAGGGTACAGCTCCCTGCTGCCTCTCTCACTGAAGGACGTTTGTTTTCGTTGTGAAAGCAATATTAGTAGTAGGTAGCAGCTCTAGGTCAGTGGCGCGCATCGGACTTATTCATCGGACGCGAGTGCCGATCGGGCGGAAAAGGATGCAAACATGCTTAGGTACACCGACCAAGTATAGAGAAGCACGATATGTACATACCTACCTACATTACAGCTGCGCCTCTACCTCTATGGACTATTCGTTCGGCGCGGGTCGTCAAAACGGGAACGAAACAGTTCGCGCGCTTTGAATATTTAATCATTTCTTGGAAACCATTACCGATAGGTGCATAGTTTCTTGGCAAAAGTTTTTCTATATCAGATACTGAATCAACCCTAAAAGGCTTGTAGATTATTACAAAATCAAAATCAATTATTTTAACGCAAATACACACAAATAGAAGAAAAATAAATTAAAATAAAGGGGGCCCTTTTACAAAAAAAACCGGCCAAGTTCCAGCCCTGTGACAGACGGACGGACGGACAGCGGAGGTTTAGTAATGGGTTCCGTTTTCACCTTTTGGGTACGGAACCCTAAAAACGTGATTTTTTTAGGCTTATTCGATGGCACGGAGCCCTTCGTGTGCGAGTCAGACTCGCACTTGGCCGGTTTTTTGTAAGTATACATGCTAGAAAGCAGTGCAAGTTGCACCTATAATGCCATGAGATATAATTTATACAAGGTACCTTGCGCCGTTTTAGAGTAGGTAGGTAGCTACATACATATAGGTACATACGTTTCATCCGTCGAGTCCGTTGGTGGAAGGCTCCTTGAAATGGTTTCTTGATCGTGATGTTCGGAGAGTGCATTCTCAGTCGTTTTTGGGTCTCTCCAAGCGTTATTTCGGCTGTACAATACAAATATTTCATGTAGGTAGGTAGCAACACATCCGTAAATCTACAGATGTACCAATATTTCTGTAAATCTACAAATGTACTGCTCGAACTATGTAGAAAAGTTATGTCATGTAGGTAGGTATCTAACCTAAATATTGATTTGAAGTAAAAATGTAGGTATTTACGGTGTAAAGTATAACTGGCTGAATATTTAGTAGGGTTGATTTGTTATATACCTACCTACCAAATCGTTTGTTTTCATAGTCTGCCTAACTATAGACGCCTTCAACATAATACTTTGGTCTTCACTTACTCTACATAGGTAGGTACTTAGGAAAATGAATTTACCTCTCAACTCCATAATGTCGTCGCATTGCCGTGCGAGAACGTTTGATATTCCTGGATCCAGAATATTGATTGGTGTTTAGCGTGCAGTCTCTTCATTTTTTTGAAAAAAATCACTTCACGCTAATAAATAATACGTAACTACGATAAAGTCAGTCGTCCGCTCTTCCCAACTTTCGTGTAAATCACATCAAGCGCAGCGAAACGACTGTAACGTGGCGGCGGGCGGGGGGCGGCCGTGGTGCCTCCTCCCCCGCCGCCGCCCCTCGCGCCGCCGCCAACCCTAGCGCTCCGGACCATCACGGGCGCTCCCCGCTACGTGAGGATCGCAACGATCGCGAGGTACCTCAAGGCGAAGATAGAGCTTCTAGACGACTTCTGACGACTGGCGACGTCGATGTTCATGCGTGTCGACGCTTCACTGGCCCCCCAGAGACCTGCCTGCAGTAGCAGGCAGCGTATGACACCACGGCCAAGAGGCAAACCGCCAAAAGCCGTTTCTCCCGTCCGCTTACGCGGGCGGAAGAAGACAACGAGATGGCGGCGGGCGGCACCGCGGCGGCGGCGGCCCTCCGCCTCTCGCGGGCGAGGCCGCGGGTCGTTTACGCTCGAATCCTACGACTCCTTCGAGCAATTGGCTTATCTTTGCATAAAGGTAGAGATCATGGCTGCGAATACGTTACCTACACCAATCTGCCTAAAGATAATCAGAAACGGCTTGATTATATGCAATTATATAACAAATGTATGATGTAATCTTGTTGTTATGTCTTATCTGCAGTAATTAAATTTTTCGTCAGCAGGTGACATACTTACCATACAGACCGCAATTCGTCAAATTTTTAGAGTTCTATACCTAAGTATTTGCATCGATATATGGATAGCTAAATTGTATTTAGGTAGGTACATCAATGAATTTTATTCATATTATATTATATTATAATACAGTCCATTCCAAGGAAAATGAAATGTATCCGTAACAATAACTTATTACTTTCTTACAAAAATGTGCCTAGGTATTTAGTGACCCGTTTTGCTAGTTTTAGCAAAGACAATTGATGTGAACTCTAGCTTTGTAAATATGTATATCGAACAAAATGACTCAAATGCGCTACCCTAGATAATACCAATAATTCGGAAGTCAATTTCGGTAGGTACGAGCGCTCCGCACCGCCCCGAATCGCATTCTCCGCCACGGCGCCCGCCGACACCAGGTGCGCTACTAAGAGAGTGCGCGTCTGTTTCTGTGAGTGTGTGCGTGTCAATAGAGAGATTTGATGGGTTTTTTTCCCAGACTTTGCGTGATAATACAGGGTCCTCATTAATTTTGCGACTACTTGAGGTTATGATAATATGATATCCGCTTATAGCAACACACTAATACAAAAAAATAAGGAGCTCTGACCTCAAGTAATTTGTATGGGTCGGAACATCCTTAACGAAAATCATTCGATTCCTAGACAAGGAATCATATATTGTAAGGATGACACTTATAATCGTCAGACTTAGTTAGTTTACTTGGGGTGCCTCGTCTAACTTTGCGATTTGGCTAGTACCAGGCCCTTAAGAGGGTACACTTTCGTGTCGGTCCACACAAGAAGGAAAAGCTATTTCCTACTCCCTTCCTCAATGTGTTAACTTAAGGTTTTTACGGTCTGCAATGCCGTGCTTGGCCGTCATGTTTCGCCTCCAACGACGGAAGCATCGTCAGGGCCACTTCGTTGCCCCGGAGTTACGTCTAAAAGCCCGGCTCGTCAAACGCTAACTGGCGGGCGTCGGCTGCGAAGATTGTAGGTGTGGGTAGGTTCGGGCTGCCTCGTGGATGCGGGTAGGTTGTCAATTTGCTGCACCATAGACATATAGGGCTCCGTGCACACATAACTAACGGTATCAGCTGGTGCCACTGTGACTTGTGCGCCCTTCGGTCTATGTTGAGCAAGTAGTGGAGTCCAAGACGGACAGAGTCTGATACTGTCGTCCCTGTTGAAGTTTGCATGTCTGGAGATTTCAATGGATTCTCGAACCAATCGTGGCGTATAGTATTTTTCTGCTGCTAGTGTGGTTACTTGGTCGAATCTAATCCAGTCATTACTCCCGCTTTCGAGGACATGCTCACATGTATTAATACTCCGCTTGGTTTGCCCGATGGATGTAGCTTTTGCCGCAACTACAAGGAATGTTGTACACACCTGGGAGACCGCAGTGGTATCTTATCCCTTTCTTAAGATACCTATTTTATTTAAATTATGCCAACAACTTCATCTTAAAGGACGTAATCGTCTATTTTTTAAAAGTTTTTTATTCACTGAAATGTGAAGTGCTTGACATGAAACGGTTTGAATTAAAAAGTATGCAAAATCAAATAGCTTTTAACTCAGCCATAAACGAGAAAAACTTTTTTTTTTATTTATTCAGGAACACAAACAGTTACACAAAACATACTAATTTATGAAAACATAGAAGAAATATGAAATCTGACATATTTTGAAGCAGAAAACAGGTTTCTTCTGACGGTAGCCACGCGACATATTTGTAGGTAAATAATGCGTGTCTTAATTTTTAACCGACTTCAAAAAAGGAGGAGGTTCTCAATTCGTCTGTATGTTAATTTTTTGTTTTTTTATGTTTGTTATGTATGATATGTTTTTTTTTTTTTACTAATTTTGACACTCGATACATTATGTATCCATATTATTTTTATGATAATTACTACGTGTAGTATGAAATTACTAACAAAATAATATTGATTTGATACAATTTCGTATCAATAATGATGAGGGCTCTGTACACCCGAACTGTATTAAAGCATTATTTAACTGTAGGTGTTGGTCAGAATCTCTTTCAGGAATCTTATTCGTATATGGTTGCTCTCAAACCATTGTACTCTTAATTTTCTGTAGGTGGTAGCATTTAAAGTGTAATATTATATAGTTTTTTTTTTTAGCTGTAAGAATAATAATGTATTTTGTATTTTGACTCTTTGTTTACAGGTCACTGTAGTAGTTTATGACAGAAATAATCGTATTAAAACTAAATCGTACAGAGCTTTCACAACTTTTTCATGTTGCCACTGGAGTAGTGCATCGCTTTAAGGTCCCTACTTGCGGCGACGCTGGGTTCGGGTCTCCTCTTTCCCTAAAATATGGTTGATAGAGGCGATGGCTGTGCCTGGCGTGATGCTCGTGAACGGGTGCTGTTTGTTGGGGACTGGCTTGCTCCAATTGGCAACATTCTAGATGGCGGGCATGGTCTTTACTAATAAACTGATATTTGTCATGAACTGTTGCATATGACATGAATTGCTGATTCTCGTCAATTCATATTAATTTAGCGTGTTTATCTGTGAGTCTAAATACTTTTGTAAATTTAGACTAAGTGGACGTTGAAAAAAAAAAAAACCAGCGGAGTTTCTTTCCAGTTCTTCTTCGCTGGGATTTCCCAGAACTGGCTAATGATAAAATATGACAAATCCGAGTGCAGTGTACTGTCTATGGATGATGAATAAACAATCAACAATAAACAATAAACAAAGTTACCTCATAACTTTCGACTGGGTGAACCGATTTTGATGATTTTTATTTGAAAGCTGGTATTTCCAGTGTGGTCCCATTTTAATTTGCTTTAGTTCTGACAATGAGAAACGACCATATGACCATGAGAAAATCATATAAGTCTTAAATTTGTATTAAGTATGTGCGCGACAAATGGATGAATGACTCAATATAACGCCAACCGATTTCGATGATTCTTTTTTATTGGAAAGGACGTGTACAAATTAGTTAGTGTACTTCTGATTCACTAAAAATTAATAAATAAAAAAAATTAACAAAAAAATAACTGACTTGGAAAAAAAAGCAATGAAAAGTAAAAAAAAATATTGCCATTTTTGTATTTACGATTATTGTTATGTTTTGGGTCGGTGTCACCCAAGGTAGCCAAGGTTCTCTTGACTGGCGCAGCGCGTGCCCGGCTGACGCCGAATCAAAATATAACTGTCGTTACTACAAAAATGGCAATTATTTTTTTTTACTTTTTAGTGCATTTTCTTCGAAGTCGGTTTTTTTTTTTAATTTTTTTAAAATGAAGGCTCTGTAGCACACATTTAAACGATGTCCGATTTTCCTTCGATAAGCTCGAAGCCCCCCCATCTGAAGGGCCAACACCTTCTGCTTACACATTGGATTTCTTTGGATTCGTACTTTCACAGCTTAAATTAAAAAATCTTCTTGTTTGGTTTTTATTTGTTTTTTTATTTTATCGTTATATTTCGTCGTTATAGCGGCTACAGAAATACACACTCTGTGAAAATTTCAGCTGTCTACCTATTACGGTTCATGAGATACAGCCCTGTGACAGACGGACGGACGGACAGCGGAGGCTTAGTAATAGGGTTACGTTTGGTACCCTAAAGGTACGGAACCCTAAACATGAATGAAATTCGAAATAGTCCGCATTTTTATTATGGTAAATGATTCGAAACTCGAATGGAATGAATATTTTTGTGGCCAGCATTCTAAATTAAAACGTTTTGATTGTGTGACAGAACTAATGACCTGACTAGGTATTTTGACTAATTGATTCTATTCTAAGTGCTCTGCTTTAAATATTATTAATTTGTTTGACAATTAATTATAAAATGAGGCTTTCTGAGCGTATCGAGAATACATTCCCCCAGAATTGCTCATGTTTTTATTAATTATAATTCATTAATGGCTTGAAAACATAATTCTAAGCGCGACACTAAGAAATCGATTAATAATCAATTAAGTTAATTTTAATTAAAATACCCTCATCGCTTATACTGCAGGAGTTAACGTGCGTCAAAGTTTTCCAAATAATTTAAACGCTGGGGTTTTAATGACAAGGATCAACTATTCCTCCAATCCAATAAAAGGGAAGTCCTAATATGTCACCAAGTTGTGGTATTACCTGCACATATACTAGTCTAAGAGATAGACGTACTCTTGGGAAAATTTAGACTGCGACGTTTTTTTAATGAAGATTGTAGTACAATTGTATGTGGTGGTTTTGTTTTGCCTGTGTCAAATAATTAGCCACACATTTATTTGTTCCAGAAATCCTGAAAATGCGAAAACCGTATTTCATCCTTATTCTTATTCACTTTCTTCTAACTACACCTCAAATAAGTATCGGTCTCCATAACAAAACTCATGAAGTTAATAATACTCAAGCTTACCAATCGGAGCCGAATGCAGCAAACATCAACGAAGATTCTGACGACCAACATCGAGAAAGAAGATCTCTAGAGGATGAAGAAGAAGATAAGCCGTTTTGGGCTAACCGTGGAAAGAGGTTGACAGCAAGTCAAAGTATAGATGACGACTCCGACGGGTCAAAAGAGCTGATACCAATAGCAGACGAGAACAACTTACACCATACGGAAAAAAACTTAAGACATGAAGCACCATTCTGGGGCAATAGAGGCAGAAGAGATTCAAAAGAGACTTTGGAAGAGATCGACTTATCGGATTGGCCTGCAAAAGGTAGAAAAAAACATATTTCTGACTATATTCTAAAGAAAATCATAAGCAACGGTCAGAAGAAAAATGCTTGCCTTGATGCGAGGCTGTTACCGAAAAATTTTATTTTGAAGTATTATTCACCTGAATATCTTGATAATTCCAATGAAAGAAGAGAAGTATTTTCAGATCCAACCTGGGGAAATCGCGGAAGACGAGGTTCAGCAGAAATATCAGAAGAAGAGAGCGAAGAAACTCCATTTTGGGGCAACAGAGGTAGACGGGACAACGACCCACCATTTTGGGGAGCACGCGGAAGAAGAGACGAAGATACTCCATTTTGGGGTGCTCGAGGAAGAAGAGATGATGACGCACCGTTCTGGGGTGCAAGAGGAAGACGAGACGACGACACACCTTTCTGGGGAGCACGAGGCCGTAGGCAAGATGAAGGACCATTCTGGGGTGCTCGTGGCAAGAAACACGATGGAACTCCATTTTGGGTCAATCACGAGAAAACATTTGACGACATCTCTGATAACCTTTTGGATGCTCTTAAAGATATAAAGTCCGAATTAAACGGAATGTCAAGGTCAAAACGAAGTACCACTGATTTCATGCCGTTCAGATTAAAACAAACTGAACACGGTAATGATGAACGATCTTTGTGGAAGGAAAGAGGAAGAAATAGTGGATTACAGTATTTATTTAGCGACAAAGAACGGTCCAAAGCCAGGGCCAATCGTCTGACCCAATCCAAATTACCTTCTTATAAGATACCAGAGTTTACAGGCCACAGAAGTATTCGTGAAGACCGATTATATGCAGAGCAGCCGTATTATATAGTTGTTGATAGAAGCAGCCGTAGTGTTTCAGTGAACGACGATCCTTACTTTATAAGTCGTGGGAAAAAGATAGTCAAAACTTCAGAATTGGCCAAAGCGGCCAGAGACCGACGCGGTATAATAGAGCAAATCGCAAAGAATATACACAAGGACCCATACTTTGTAGCTAGAGGAAAAAAAGACGGCACAGAACAAGATAATATCTTGCAAAAAAATCCAGGAATGAAAATGAGGTTCAATGAACTGTTAAGGGCTAGAGAGCTCATATGTTCTGCTATTATGCTCATAAATTCAAAAAAAGAGTACCGAAATAAGAGAGAAATGAGCGACCGGGATAGAAATAGAAGAGCCATTTTAAAAAAGCTCGCAGCGCAGCTGCAAAACGATCCGTACTTCGTGAGCAGAGGAAAAAAAAGCCTCGACTTGGATCTCGATGAAAGCAAACTGGAGAATTTTGTTAAGCAAGTCAAAGAGATGTGCAGTTAAAAAGCTAGGTATGAGAACATAATTAACGAAAAGCTGAAAAGGATTCGGATGTGTCTTTATTATTCCAAAACCATATGAATATGTAGATTTATGAAATAATAAAATGTTGATTATTTATTAATTCAGATTGATTCTGTGTTTAGCATTGACTGGTCTGCTTGACAGATTTATACCTCGTCAGGATTGCCATAATGTTTAAGGTTAGCAAGTCACTCGGTCTGTCTGTTGTGTTTTCACGCCTTAACCGCTGGACAAATTTTAATGAATATCGGTACAGAGATAGTCTTGAGATTGTCTTATGGCGAAAATTAAACTTGCAGAAGTTGAAATATATTCATATTTCCAGAAATTAATTCGTCGTTCGTCCGCTGGTTATAGCTATGTGACGTCACATTAACATGACGTCTTCTAAAGGACAAAGAGCCAAGAATTTTAATTATGTTGGGTATAAACATAGTAAACAACATATATTTAATTATGTTGGGTATGAGGAGCGAGGACAGCGAGGCGACTTAATTGAAACCTTCAAAATATTAAATGGACATTATGACGCACCTAACCTAAAAGCTATGTATTCCCTGTACACTGACCAAAGTCTTCGTGGACATTCTCTTAAACTCAATCACAATAGCTTCAATTCCAACCCGAGGAAACACTTTCTGTCAAACCGTGTTGTAGAAGACCGGAACAAGCTGCCGGAGGAAGTCATAAGTGCTAGCTCAGTTTCAAAAACAATTTGGACAATCATGTAAAAAATATTTAAAAAACGATTCGTATGATGGACACTTGAAAAGATAATACTGGTTTTACCCCGGAATACTAACTATCGCCTGAGAGGCCGCCTCTCACACCTTTTTCATTATAGCCTTAAATTCATCTCCGCGAAGGATAATAGGCGCGCGTCTCCTAGGGCCTCATATGTAGTTACCGCCTTTTTCATAAGAAGGGCAGAGTTATTTTCTTCACAAATATTTTTTTGTAAAATTTCCTACGGGAATCGCATTTGAAAGTTCCAAATGCAGCTTTGAAGCCTAAATCGGCTACTAGATAACTCCACTTTCAAGCGTTAGCGTTATGAGAGCGTGATGTAGTTGTAGTGGTTTATTAATAAAATGTTTTCGGATACAGTGTTATGAATTGCTTACTTGTTTAAGTCGACGTTTCGTCCACCGCATTGTGGACTTCTTCAGGACTCGCGGCGCGACCTGGAGGACTTCCGACACGTCGTCCAGTCAGAAGTCAACTGCAGGTCGCCGGCTGCGAAGATTGCAGCTGTGGGTAGCTCCAGCCGGCGATGAGGGTAGTTCCACAGCACGTTGCTCAGCGATGAATTGATCCGTGCAAACGATGCTTACGGTGTCCCTACTCAATGGTATCGGCAAGTGAAGCCTCGTGGTGCTATGTTGCGCCAAGCAGGGGAGGAGAGTCAATCTTTCTGACGGACGAAGTCAATTTCACGCGCCGCCTGCCAGTTTTGCGTGCTTTTCGCTATATGAGCTGGCGCAGAATCTTGCTAGAATACCCAGTGTGTTATTGAGCATGGTATGAGAAACAGGTTCCACAAGGTTTGCGAGGACTGATTTACTCTCTCACTCTCGCTTTCTCACGAAAATACAGCTGTTTTTTTTTGCAACCTGACATGGATGGCTAATACCACACAACTACCGTTATGATATTAGCCCAATACACCACATTCCTGAAGGAATTAGGTGCCATGACAGGACCTTCCCTTTATGAGCTCGGCTACAATGAACTGGATGGAAAACACGGACAATTTTTCATTGCCGCTTCGACCATCTTTTCATCCAATGCGATGGTACTATCCCGGGCGGGCTTAAACCCTACCACCTAATAGGGGAAGGGGACCTACAGTTTTACATGGATTCCGAACCATGGAGCAGCTCGCATTCGTGACGAAATGCACTTATCGAACTCAGAAAGAGAAAGAAAGTGGTGCACGACGGGGCGAGGAATTGAACCCAGACCTCTGGTGCGCTAGGCCAGTCCCCGCGCCACTAGGCTACGAGCCGCTCTAATATGAGATTCCCAGCCAAACCAAGACTGACGATGAAAAAAGGACTCGCTGCTCACGCATCTCTTTACATCTGATCTCTTAAATTCTCTGAATCTAGCGACAAACCCGTTATGGTGGCAACACTAGAATATAAACTATACTAAAGCTAAAAACAATATGAAGTTCAAATGTAGGTAGGTAGTTCATAAAAACTATAAAAAGGAGGTGTGAGATAGGTAAAAAAATGCAATTTATCTAGCAGTTCATTTGTTTAATGGTTTCTATGGCAACACAAACATGAAAATATCTTTCTTACGTAACAACGTTCATAGGAACCTGTAGAACATATAACACCTTACATGGTATTATGCTCCAACGATAAAATAAATCCATAATTCACCCTAATTTTAAAAAAATATTTTAACTTCAAAGCTCTCTTAACCAGGTACGATCGATACCTAATTTTTACAGTCTCAATAACCTGTAAAGAGTTCAAATTAAATGCTCTATTTACACATTACTATTAAAAATCTATGCATCGTGATCATTGAATCAATACTATTGAGTTCGTGATATGCTGACAGTAAAGTTTGCTTTTAAAATGTAAAGTTTGGAGACGTACAAAAATGTCAAAACGTATTTTCGCAATTTATTGTCTTTTTGAAAAATTTTGAGCACAAAAATGAATACCTGCTTTTGTGATGACAAAATGTTATCTTAAGCCAGACGATGATTATTAAATCCTCGGGAACTGAATACACGGTACTCAACTTACATAAGGGCTAAAATTCACTTGCATAGATAGGTACATATACAAATAGGAAATATTTAACATTCATAACATTTATTTTTAGGCCAAATATGTTTACAGGGATTTTGATGGTGAACTAATAGGTTTTATATGGCAAGCCTTATAGAAAATCATCAATGCTTTAAGACGTGCTATGCTACGCTACGCTTATTGGCAATTCAAAAAGAGCATACACTGCCTCAATTAGGGTCCTGAATTTTTGGAATTGTCCTAGATGGTCCCGAATCCCGTACCTAATGTCAGTCGTTGGTATCGGAAATTCATACGTAGCTGTGTGAAGATACACAGAAGGAGTTGCAAGCCTGTGACATACGAAAAAACGGACGCGAAGAAATTTTAGGAGTTCCTCAGTAACTGGTTGACCTAATGAGAAGGGAAAAGTTACCACGACAAGGGCCTTCAGGAGGTAGGTTAGGTTAGGTTAGAAATTTTTAAAAATGTTAATGTTTGCTGGGCTGAAAGATCAAAATCCCAGATTCAAATCGTTAAATTCCCTACACATGCAAAATGTTTGCTACCCAAATTTCGATTATACCCCACTACATAGTTCAGAGTGGTCAGTCGGAGTTCTCACCTAAATTGGCGTTTACGGAACTTCGAAGTTACGTAAAAACGTCAAACTCCATACAAGTTTTTACTAGATATTCTGTGGTTTTACCTCTTCAAGCTGTCAAAGTCAAACTTGGGTTTACCGATTTGTATGAAAACGCGGAGTTAGCGTTAACGGCAACGACGACGTATTTACGCCGACGGTGAGTAAGCTGTCAAATCAAACTCGGACTCGAAAATGTTAGTTCGCTTAACGCCCACTGCGCGCCCTATTCAATTTCTCCATACATTTGAAAACGCCAGTCGATCGGTTTGGCGTAAACGCCAATTTAGGTGACAGCTGGGACTAGTGGCACTGATCTGAAGCCTAAGTCCGCTGATAGATAACTCCACTTTCGAGCGTTAGCGTTATGAGATTGAGATGCAGTTGTAGTGGTTTGATACAATTTTGTGTGATTCCGGAGTTATCTCATAACGCTAACGCTCGAATGTAGAATCTGTTAGTGAACTTAGTCTTCTGAAACAATAGTCTCGAAACATTGTACAATGTACCTATTTGGTAAAATATTTAGGCCTTCATAACTTCGTGCTTCGAGTTCTTAACATAGATTTTCTAGGTATTCTATTGGATGACCATCAACCGATAACTTACTTTCTCTTAAAAATCTCCCTGGTTGATCATGAACTATCAAATTTGTAAATGAAAAATACTAAGCAAATAATTTCGTTTTTGATCTATCGACAAATAAGAACGCAAAGATCTAACATTACATGTTTCAATCATAGCTTACCCGTGATAATTATAATAATATTTATTTACCAAAAATGTATTTCACATAAAGGTGGATTTCAAGATTGGAAGTTTAACATATAATTTTTTTTTACTATATCAAAATATTAACTATGATTTTGTTAAAATTGAAGGTAGTTTTATGATGGAAAAATGGTTATACTTAGTTGGTTCAAAATTTAACTTAGCATAGTAAGTAAGTCATCATTTTTAGAGTCCCATCGCAAAAAGCGATTTTTTTTTTCATTTCAACGGTTGTTTAAAATAGGGACAAAAAAAAATGTTTACTTAGTTGTGAACCGACTAATTACTTTTCTTCAAAACCTCATACTTTTTTAGAAGTCTACCTTCTTCTCAAAAAGTATTTTAATTTAATTAAAATGAATTTTGTATGAAATTGCAAAATAATCTTCAGGCCTAGGCGAATTTATTCGATTTCCAGCAGTGAGGACCCTCGTCCTCGCAAACTTGTCAATTTTTATAGTTGATACTGTTAGAAGCCCGCCATCTATGACGCAAAGGCGCAACTGCTGTTTGCTTGCGGATTGACAGTGCTCAACAGATGGCTTAACTTACCTATTTGTTTGGCACTTGAAACTTCTCACTGTTCTCATAATAACAAATCTCGTCTCTTCGAATCAGAACTTCTTTGGACCATTCGAGGCACGCCTCGATGAAATCAGTTGGATTTTCTAGAGGAAGTCTACAATAAATATAAATGGTGCCCAAACCACTCACTCCATAGAAGTTATATATGTGATCTCGTCTCTTGGTAAAATTTTGGTGGTCTTATTTATTTTGGTGAAACAGTTCATGAGCGATAGCAAAGGGGCTTGGTACTTGTATAAGAAGTGACGAATCAACGTTTAATAAAATTGAATGTTTTTTGTCGGTTTCGCCTCTAACTACACCCGAGTCTCATGGTAGGGAGAAATCTCAAAAGTTTTGTTATGAAGCTTTCAAAATTTTCATATAACCTACTTTCATAACACTAAAACAAAATCAATAGGACATCAAAAGCCACATATGACCTTTATGAGATTTATGTTCAAAAAAATGTTTGCCCACATTCAAACAGTACAGTATATATGAGAGGATGACATGTCAGTCTCTAGGTTATAGACTTAGAGAAGTATTACTTAGAGACCAGTAAAATATGTATACTTCCTATATGAATATCCTCTTTCAGTCAACTATGTACCGGATTTTCCCAGAGAAGCTAGGTATGTACAGTTGTTCATTTTTATTTCATTTAATGTCGTATCCATAGGTAGGATACCTACACTTGGACATGTTATAAATCTGTCGGTTCGAGAAGAGCCGACATGCAAATACCATTAATAAATTCATTAAAAATTGCTTAAGTTGTCCCATTTTCAATACTACTGCTCACAATTTTGAGTAGTTTACGTTACATATACAAAGTTTTACAAAATTATCTTGAACTCTTTGAAGAGATATTTATTTCTCAAATGGCTCACGAGCATGAAGACCGTGGGGAGTGCCGAAAGTGGCTTTTACTCTGATGCCCATTGTACTATCAATTGAATAAAAAAAACACCATATTAATATGAGACTCTGCATGCTTCCTTTTTCGATAGCAATTTTATTAAGTACTAGGAAAATGTGGAATTGCATACCACGCTTATTTAAATAGCAAATTTATCGCAATTTCCAATGTCTTTAAATATTTTCATGCACTGAATCAAATACCACATAATATAAAATATAACCATAACATGATTCCATCCTTACTTAGGTTTCATCTTAAATTCGGTAATAGTATATTTAGACTATAATGAAAGTTCTCCTAAGTAACTCTCAATATCACATCTATACCTACATACTTTACCTACGTACTAAACACCAATCACACTTTTTAGTAATTTGTTTTAATTCAAGTTGTGTTCATTATGATATGGCATACCTATTTACAAGGTTTCGTAAATAATAAATAGAGATATCATTAACTATATTCAAAATACTGGTCCGGATACCGTCTCACTCCAAGTAACAACTACTTCTGATCGTTCCTAATACCTACAGAAAAACTCTCCCCGGTCTCAATGGCGTGTAAAAATATGTGCTCTTCTTAAATTCTTAAGCCGCTTTAAATAAAGTGCCAGATATAAAAGCATAGGCAACCTCTTATTCAGTGCTTGCATGACAATGCGGTCTCTTATATCTCAAGCCAATACGCCAGCAAGTTCATATGCATGTTTGGTAATTCTTACAAATTGTATCCTCTCGATAAACTTACGCTAACATCAGATGTCAGTAATCTCAAATATCAATCACAATCCAAGTCATCTCACAATACTGAGTCGTCTCCGCTACTCGGCTCGCCTTGAACCAAAGCGTGCGATCTCCATCGAAACGCGTCCGCGGTGCATCACCACCGATTCTCTCTTCCCGGGAACCTGTCGGCGCGTTCAGACCTTCCACAGCAGGAGGTGGTTTGTGGAGTCCTCCCTCCCGGCGTCCTCCGCCGAGGTGGAGGCGCGGAAATCCTCGAAACCATCTCCTCCGGATATCACGAGTATTTCCATCTCGGGGGCGTTCTCGGGGGGTTTTTCCAGTTTCTCCGCATTGGCCGAACGCCTGCTCGTTGCTTTCGTCTTGGACGTGCCCTGAACAGGTTTGTCTGGGACCAGCGGGTACGGGTTCTCCAGTCTGGTGATGAATCTCACGTGGCCGGTGTGGCCGAAGTTTACACCTGCAACAAAAGGCAATCTTAAACACTGCACTAGCACCACCTGTGACGGTATAAAGCAACTGCACGTCATTGATGTTGTACACGGTCGGATGGATGGTTCCACTAATCTGGTCTTTTGGTACTTTGTTGCCACACTGCTTTCTGTCCTTATAAAAGCATCTTCTTCTTCTTCCTATTGTTGTCCACTGCTGGACGTAAACCTCCCTCAGACTTCTCCAAGTTGTGCGGTCTCCTGTTTTTCTTTGCTAGTTATCACTTGCTGTCTGGAGTATATCGTCTGACCAACGTGCTGGCGGTTTGCCGACGCTTCTTTTCCCTGTTTAGGGTGTCCACGTAAAAAGCATCTGCTCCGATGAAAATAAATCTTCTCTGGAATATTCGATCGAGTTACCTATCGAAGGATATTGTTCTCGACTGGTACGCCATGCGAAAGGCCTCATGCCTAGAAATGGTGAATATTTCTAGAGAGAAGCTCCATCGACGTATATGGCGCTCGAGCAATGGAGGCCGGCAGTAACCATGTCCTCACAGCAATAGAGGCGATACAATTTCTTTTTGGATGTAAGACAAGCGATACATACCAGCGATTGAGACACTATTCCTCAGAAACGATACAAGTTCTATTCTGTTTCACCGAAAGAACACCAAATTCTTTTGGTGAAACAGTTTACGAACTAGGTATAGTGAGTTGTGGTAGTTTATTTTTCAAATCGAAAGATTTATAAATAATGAAATTGTGCTTGGGAGTTTGTTTGTAAGTCTTGGAATAAAGTTATAATTGTTTAATTTTGGTGATTTTCGCCTATAACTACACCCCACCAATATAACAATACCTTCTTGGCAGGTGACTTTTATTGTTTTCTCTAGAAATTGCTGCTTGCTGTAGGAAATTAAGGTTAAAAAATCTTGTAAAACGGGACTGCAGTGCAATATTTCGATAGGTGAATTATATATGTTATTTTTTTCCATTTCCGTTAGATTACCTCAGTCACTTGATATTTTATATGCTTTTTTAACCGACTTCAAAAGAAAGGAGGAGGTTCTCAATTCGTCGGAATCTTTTTTTTCTCTTTTTTTAAATGGTTACGACTGTACCGTTTTCTAATTGGTTTGGTGTTACTCTGGACATTAGAAGTAGGTGTATCTAATGTCTCACGAGTGAAGAAGCCACTCCTTTAATGAGCAGACCTAAATATGTTGATACGGCGACCCACGTGTCGTGACACGCCAGTAGAGACTATGTCGTCGTAGCCTGCGTGACGTGTATGCGCGGATGAGTGCTGTAACTCCGCGTTGCGCAGCACGCTGGCGGACGTGCCGACCCACAGAGTGTCGTGCCAGGCAAGCAGTAACGTCACGCGCAGCAACGATACCTTGTGCTGCCGGATTATGTCGTTGTAGCCTGTGTGACGTGCTCACCGTATATGCGCGGCTGCGCGAAGTTCCCGCTGGCGTCGGGCGAGTGCTGCAGCTCCGCGTTGAGCAGCACGCCGGCGGACGTGCCGACCCACAGCGTGTCGTGCCACGCGAGCAGTGACGTCACGCGCAGGCACGCCGCCTTGTGCTGCCGGATTATGTCGTCGCAGCCTGTAATTTAGTCGAACGTGCAGCACAGATGAGCTCGATTTGCTAATGACTTGGTTAGCAGATTGTATAGCTAAACTTTACTCGTTTCACCCTATTAAATCAGGTTCCATTGAGGACTTTCCGTTAGCCCGGAATTATTGAACTGAATGCAAAACAAAATTTGATCTACGTCTTTGTAATGTTTGCAAATTCGACCTCTAAAAGGGTAGGAAGTCTTGTACGGTAAGTAGACTAAGATCTACTCTTTACTTACCTTGCAATACCTTGGTGACCCATGGTGTGATGTTGATGTCAGACAACTGCTCGCGTGTTCGAGCGTGATAGCACTTAAGATGAGCAGTGTTGGAAAGAGACAGCCAAATGCCAGCACCGTGTATGGCCATGTTGCTAATCGGATTGGAGGACTCTGGGCAAACTTGAAATGCATCCTCTATCTGAAATTTGAAGATGTGTTGATTGTTTAATTACAGAGAGATTTAATTGTTATTTGTAACATTAACAAATGTCATTGATTAAAATTACTTACATGGTTTAGACCTAACAGACTACTTGAGTTGACTACTCAACTAAAGAACGTGAAATGTATTTACAGGATGAACCCTAAATCTTCAAAACCAACACTTATCATGCATATTAATTCAGCAATATTTGCACCCAACTAATTTAGATTTGAATAAGTACGAAACAAACAATTGATAGGTAACTAGTTATGTAATAGCAGAGTAAGGTGTTTTGTTATGTACCTGTAGCGTCTGGGGGTTGAGAATTTTGATGGTGGTGTGTGTCGCGCACCAGAGACGACCTTCGTAGAGCAGTGTACTGCTCACGGGGCCGGTACCACTGCCCACAGCCAGCGTACACCGTTCCACCCAGTTGCAGTCTAAAAAATATAAAAATAATAACCTCAAGTGGCTGAGGGGTGAATTCTTTAGCTCGGCTTTAATTTGATGACTGAAAAGTTTGAAGGATACTCACCAATATCTCTATGATAGACAACCATGTCTCCATTCCCTAGCGCCACAAATACCTTGCCATTCAAGTATCTGCAAACAGAATAACCTACTATCATAAACAGGTTCGATATTAATGCAAGCATTCTTCAAGGTTCTATTCTTGGTCCTCTGCTGCACAAAATTTGCTTCAATGGCTTTTGCTGGTGACAGCATATTCCCAGCCAAAATGATTACAACAAATGTGCTTAGATTATGTAGAAACATTTCCAAGCTAAGTAATGGTGTCAGAATGTTAATGTATGTAAAATGTAAAGATGATATCCACACAAATATAGCAGCACTCTATAAAATACATTAAGTATACATGTATTTCATGAACGCATGCGTTGCACTAAGTTGTAAAATCTGTAAACTTACAAGTTTCCTAGAAAATGTGTAAATTTACAGATATTTCTAAGGCAACTTTTCAATTTACATATTTCCTGAGAGATTTAAGAAAACTCGTAACATCGAAGAAGAGATTTTTTCACATATGTAAATATAGCGTTATATAGTAGGTTATTTTGGGAACTAAGAAAGCCTTCAAATAGTCACCAGGACTGTATCACACCTGAGAAGCGTCCCCAAACGAACTTCTCCACTCTGCAACCTAGAAATAGTTTATATCTGGTCCTGGCAACACTCACACGATGCGCAGCACTGCGGAAATGTGATGCATGGGCCGCGTCTTGATCCGCTTGATGCGCACGTTGTCGCTGCAGCTGTAGAGGTGGATGTACCCGTCGTCTGTGCCCACCCACATGGTGGGCTGGCTGGCGGCCGCGCCCGCCTCCTCTGAAGACTGGCGGCTCGCCGGAGACGATACCGTTCCTGTGCATCAGTGCCGTCAGACATTCAGCCGATTGATGTGGGTCCGTAAGCATCAGGTACCCCAAACGTTTCCCATGCATGAAAACAATTTAAAAAATAATTACTGCGCCTAAAACATTGACCTACTTATGTATGTTTCGAAATAGAGTCAAGAGAAGGCAAAAAGATAATATTTATGGAAAATTTATTTTCACTTTTCACAAATACAACTTTAGGGCAGCAACCTTCAAGTTACAAAGGGTTCGGTAGGTATCTAGATTACATAAATCACTGCATAAAATATGGAACAAAATTGCCAGTTATGAAGATAATTTCAAAAGTAAGGTGCATATAAAAGTTAGTTAGGTAGTTACCAAATAACGTACGTCCGGAAACTAAGCAGCGTGCCAAAGAGAAGAGAAGAAAGACATATTTTCATGAGAAATGGTAAAGTGTTATCAATTACTTAAATATGTATTTAATTTGACAAAATTAACACAGTCGGTCAGTCAGTCAACGTGTTTGCGTCCACTGCTGGACATACGCCTCTCCAAATTTCCTCCAGTCCCGGCTGACGTGACCAGCCCACTGCCACTTGAGCTTAGCCACCCGGTGTCCAATATCGACTAATTTGGTACGTCGGCGGATTGCCTGGTTACGCACCATATCCCGTAGCGATATTCCCAGCATGGCTCGCTCTGTTGCTCGCTGGGCAACTTTCAACCTTTGGATACTGGCGACCGTCAGAGTACACGATTCACACGTATACGTTACAACTGGGAGGACGCACTGGTCATATATTCGGGTCTTTAAATTTTGCGGAAGGTGAGATCTCAGAGCGTATTTAAGCCCGACCCAGTTGAATTCGTCTCCCGATCTACTTAGTCAGTTTTTGCCTTCCAAGTCTACCATTGTATTTAACCTGATCGGTCACTTCTCCGTCGATAACGATTTGGCCTCCTGTCATAACCTTGGTCACGATGACCTTGGTTTGTCCCTGTTCATCTTCAGATCTACCTTTACCGATGCTTTATAAAGGTCTTCCAGCATGGTCTGAAGCTTAACTCGATAGACGAACAATGTTATCGGCGAAGCAAAGATGATAACCACAATCATTCCAGAATTATCGAAACTACTAACTACACAAGTAGGTCGGTAAGTACGAGCAACACTCAAAGAAGTAGCATAGTCAGGACAAAACAAGGTCTCAATCTACATTAACTCCCTTCAGATATTCCCGCCAACCTTTAGGGAGGGGGGGGGGTCAGTGGTAGTCTTAATTTACATAGAATGGCGACTGTATCAGACCGCTGAAGATGAAGTAGAACAATACAATTTGTGAAGGGAATTCATATGGACTGAAATGCTTACCCGACTGGGCTCAAATACAAGGTAAGTACTTACAACAAACTCAGTGCATAATCAAAGTAACGGGACCAATATAATTTCATACATAACTAAGTCAAGCTCATAGAAACAACAGGCATTACTTAAACATTAAGAAATAGTAAGAAATTCTTAAAAATAAACAGGGTTTTAATGCCTTATATGTACCTACTAACCTAACCTATTTGTGAACTAAGTATGTATTATTTGATTGAGAATTGACCTCTTATCTGCAGTTAATACATATTCGGCATTACAACCCTTTAACGATGCATTTTAGAGAAATAGAAGCATGAAAACTTCAACAAAGCGGATTTTTTCTAATGCCACTCACTCACCAGACGTGATGCCCATAGCCTGCTTGTCGACGGCCGGGTTGGAGCTGGACTTCATGACCGGGTGAACGGAGATGTTGGGACCGGTGTGAGGTGTGCTGAGACTCTTGGCGTGATTCGGAGTGAGCGCGGCGCGCGCGTTCGCCACGAGCCCTGAACTATGGACACTGAACAGGGAAAGATAGCTGTAGTGACCCTGAGCTGTGGACACTGGCATTAGAAACATAGCTGTATGACAATAGGTATGGTATTAGCCATCTATATCCAGTTCCACAAAAACAAAGTTAACACGAAGGTGAGTGGTAGACACTAAGGGAGGAGATGTAGCTGTGACGCCCGTGTGCATAACTACACTTCAGAGCTAAACATAGCTGTCCTTTAGCTTTCAATATAATATAAACATGCTGTGACTATTACTGTGAGGATGTGTGTGCGAAAGATTAAGAAAGACGTGACACCAACCTGGAGCTACCAGGTTGGGATGACGAGTCCTGGCTTCGAGTGTCGGACGCCGCGTCGGCCGTATCGCTGTTCGAGGAATCTTCATCATCGTCGCTCGATGATGAACTGCAGGAAAAGGATAAGTTGCAGGAATTGAAGGACTTTTGTAGGGTTTGCGAACTCCCTATAATTGCTAGTTATGTTCTTACCTGTCTAGGCGTATGTTTTTACAGCTGTCATCGGCGTCGGATATACTAATTCCTGGCTTTACGGAACCACTGGTCGCAGTAGCCATAACTCTGAAACCACCACAATCAATAATAGCATTTAATAACAGCGAAATTACCAACACCGAATGTTTACATTTCGTTGATGTTGTTCCTGAGTTGTTGACATTAAAACTCTTGGTCCCAATGGATGTCTATGTTATTTGTTATAAAAACTTCATATGCAACATATATTTAAAGATCCTTTCCTGAGTATTGTGATGCGACAGAATACATCACTGAGTAAAACATGTGTTGTGTTAGGCTAATATCTGACGCTCAGTTTGGTAGTAACCATCCATGTCCAGTTACATAAAAAAAAACCTCTAAAACATAGTTTGTAAGCTCACGGTATATCGAGCGTGCTCTGGCGGTGCGGGGGCGGAGGCGCGGGCGCGGGCGGCACGCAGGCGATGCACAGGATGCGCGCGTTGCACACGCCGTTGCAGGACGTCACCTGCGGCTTGGGCGACAGCGTCAGCACGCACACCTGGCCCACGTACCCGTCGCTGTTGCACACCTGGAAGGAGATCGCGGTTGGGGTGACGCACATTTTGGACGGCTCACATACACCACACGATACCAGAATGGAACTCTATGTGTACTTGGTAACCTAATGAGGTTCCATGGTAGGCATATTACGAATTTCGTTGTGGTCTTAGTCAATAACAACTTGGATTCAAGAACAATTGGACAAATATCAAAAACGAGAAACAACAAATGAAAAGTAAACTTAAAAAAACAACTTTACTTACAAAAATATGAATTAAGTGCACTCAATGATTTAAATACACCCATCAGCTAGTAGCTTTGATAGGCCTTTTATTTAATGAGTTTAAGTGTGGTCTTCACAATCTCACCGATGACTGCGTGAGGGACGACATACAACGGTAACAAATTAAGATCAGTGCTTTGCGGGGTATGATAGAGGCAGATATAACAGTGACCAACAGATTCGGGCACTTAGGTGAGTCAGGCATGAGAAATCTTAATTAAACGTTAAAGCGTCTGGGAGATATGTACTAGATGGATACCCCATACTTTGAACAAAGACCAATTGCATAATAGCACCACATTACCATTTTTACACAATTGAACATATCTGGAGATCCTCTGAAATATTCATACCCAGACGTCAGGTGATTGTCCCGGAGGAGGCAGTGTTGGTGCAGCGCATGTGAATTGAAGACCTGCCCTGGTCTTTCTGATGGGCACCGGAGACAGAAATACCGGCTCCCGCCTCCTCTCGTGCCCCACCGTTCCTGACGAACATAAGACAATGCTTTATAATTGCTAGTTCACAGAGGATGGTTGACTTAACCTTAACATTTAAGCGTACATACATACCATCACGACTCTCCACTGGAGGCGTAGGCAGAGGTAATAAAGCGCCATATGGTTCGATCACAGAATACAATGGGATTCAAATAAGAATAGGATAGAATCACCGCCATTATAAATGTCAAACAGATTTTTATCACCTCACTTCACTTCACCAACTTCAGTACTTTGCCACGGTGTTGCCACGTACTTTCCCTCGCGAATTCGAGTGAAGTTAGCCACGAGTCCCGTCATTATTATGTCCATCATTCGCTTTACATTTCCACACCACCTCAACATAATCTACTCAATTCACGTTACTGAGTATATCTTATTTCAGTTTCAGTGCTCTAGCAGCCAAGACGGGCGGTAGATTCCACTTCCGACATCACTTTCCTATTCAGATTGCCTCAAAGTATAAATAATAAAAGTTTGAATTCATTTAAATAGATCCTAACATGGATACTCAGCAGAAAAATATGTTACGGTATAGTCATCGGTGGACTCACCCAGTTTCTCCTTTGTTTCCTTCAGGAGGGCTTCCCATTTGCTCCTAGTTTCAGTCTTTGAAAATATCAGTATCAGGTTCTCCGTGTCATTACTGAAAAAGTAAAAGAAGATTACACTCAAAAAGAAGAATATTGAGACCATATTTGTGAGATGGCAAAGATGATAAATCTGGCATGGACGAAAGTTTTAAGTTAAACATTCCTTCGCACCATGTGTAGAAGTGTGGGATCTACTCACCAGTATTCACACTGAGTTCTAGAAATTACAGCTGCGTGTCTCTGTTCTGCCTGTGGGACAGCTACCGGTTGGTGTTGAACAGTATCTTCCGGGCCATGTCCTTTGGCACAGCATGGAGGTATTGTGAGGTCCAACATCACAATAAGCTAGGTACTCAAACGGTGTTTACACTAAACTCCAGATAGCACAGCTGCATATCACTGTTCTGATGGTCGGATAGCTGGCGGTTCGCGTACAACACCTCCCAGACCATGTCCTCTACGGGCGCATGCGTTACGTGCAGAGTTTCTATTTAGTCCAATATCACACTGAGCTACATACTTACGCGGTATTCACACTGAGCTCCAGACAGCACAGCTGCGCGTCACTGTTCTGCCGGTCGGAGAGCTGGCGGTTGGCATTGCACAGCTCCTCCCGGACCATGGCCTTTAGCGGCTCATGCGTGAAGTGCAGAGCTTCCGCCAGGTCTAAGATCTGGGTGAGTTTATTGACGTCATCCACCAGGGTGGCCACTTCTTGCATCAGCTGACATAGCTTCTCGTCTTTGGCTAGAAGCATATGAAATACGTTTGTTGTGAAATTGTATCACCATAAAAGTTATACTAATATTGTCAGGAGATGGTATTGGTAAGTTATTTGATTAATTCTATAAATAAGAAAGTAGAAAAGGAAACACGTCACCTTTTTGCACTTCCAAGTCGGAGAGAGCAATTCTCATTAGAAGCTTGTACTTGCTGCCCTCCATTTGACTGGCCACACTACTCTGGTATGTTCTGGAACATATAACAAACATGATCATGTAAATGGACCCTTCACCATTCGCTGAATACTTTGATGTGTTGAAGATATTCACCACATAATCCGTGTTTTGAAGCAATGAAATAGAATTGGTTTTAAGAATGGGTTTGAATAAATGTGGAATAATACATTGAGATTTTCATTGCATGATGCTGCTATTGCTCAATAAAACAGTAACAACAATTAGCCAGTCATGTCTTTATTGTACAGTGCATGGCTTGACTGGGACCAGCAAGTAAATTAAGGTGGGCCTTCCCGCTCAACTCCCCATATAAACGTGGAAATAAGATCATGCCCATATTTCTTGTCATATATCCAAAAATTTGCCCAAAATATCTTTATTTGATCGAACTAGATGTCTGATTACTACTGGCATTGTAAAACGGTGTTTGGTTTCCAAGTTCTAAAGTCCGAAAGTTCGAATTTTTCCAGGGTTTATTCAATAACTTTGGAGGTGGATTCCTAAATCATAAAATAAAAACATCTTAAAAAGATTAGTCATCATGAAAAAAAAGGGATGGATGTTGTTCGCGTCCGTAGGAATTACCTTTTACTGCCCTACACGTGTCCCCTGGGTGGTGCGAAACGAACGACAACGCCGAATATCAGGCGGCGGTTAAGTATCCTGACTTCCTTACTTCCCACAGTAAGGCGGGCTATGGGCGCCTGGTGGAATTAAATAACCACCGAAAATAACCTCGGGCGGCTGAGGCCCGTCACCCATGGAGGGAAATATCTCGGCTAGGAGAAGGTAACTCTGAAATCAAACCGTACAGCGGCACGGGGCCCCGCTGTAGCTAACACCCCAACACATGATGGACACAAGCAAAAAGAATTTACCCCAGGAGGGTACCAGCTTCAACGCTGGAGAATCCCTCACTGAGTCACCCAGCCACATTCAGTTCCTGGGCAACCCAGTCTGCTCCTCGTACTCTGGGGGGGGCAACTCTGTGCCACATCTTCAAGACTCGTTGCGCGATCCGGCTGACCACCGTCGTCTTCCAGTATCCGGGCTGTTAGGCGTGAAAAATGCTACCGAAGGTCCCGTAGACCAGCAGACTGCTGCACTGGCAAATACTACTGGGGCAAGTACTCCCGAAGACATTACAGATGACAATATACTCAGACATGACAAAACCCACATAAATGACACCACTCAAAAAGGAACAAAACTAATGCAAACAAAGTTTTACTCCGGCCAAGAGAATACCCCCTTGTTAGTGAAAAATTTAGCTCCAAAATTGATCCAGCAAACCTTCCACAGGGGAATGTTTGAATCACACCCAAGAAGCCAATCCTTAAACGACCTAACCAGCAACACTGTAGAAAACCAGCTGAAAAATCCTACACAGAACTCTGACAGACAGCAATCAAAATTCTCCTGGCAAAGGGCTCCATCCTTAAGAAAAAGAGAACGGTCACCAGACTCTCTTTCTCCTACTTCCAAGATACATAAAAATGTCCAGAACACAAAGACCATACGTCCTAACTTGCCACCTAAAGATAACGACATCCAACCAATACCAACCACCAACAGCTTTTCTGGGCTTAATATTGATGAACGAGAAGACCAATCCAAATCAACAAGAGAAAACCCGACAAAAAATGTGAAACCATCGAAGCCACCACCGATTATCCTGTATGGTATCGACGACCTAAAAAAGCTTTCCGAATTAATCCAGAAAGTCGTAGAAAAAGCACATTATAGTTATACAATCATGTCCAAAAATCTACTCAGAGTATCTTGTGATTCCGTCGAGACTTACAAAACTCTCATTAGTCATATAAGGAGTGAAGGACTTATAGGTCATACCTTTACAAGAAAAGAGGAAAGATGCTACAGAATTATAATAAAGCATCTACACCACACAACACCAAAGGAAGAAATCAGAGAAAGCATTGAATCCACTGGAAATACAGTCAGAGGGGAGATTGTATGCGCCAGAAGCCAATCTACAAAAGAACCACTTGACACTTTCTTTGTTAACCTTGATCCTTCTGATAAAAACAAGGAGGTAAAGAAGATAGAATATATCTACAATCAAAGAGTCCAGATTGAGGACCCTAAAAAGAAAACGACGATCGCCCAGTGCACCAGGTGCCAGCAGTACGGCCATACAAAGAATAACTGTATGAGGCCGTACAGGTGCGTAAAGTGTGCAGGTGGCCATAAGACCACAGACTGCACAAAAAAAGACAGAAACACCCCAGCGACATGTGCACTTTGCCTCGGGAGTCACCCAGCAAACTATAAAAGATGCCTTGTATATAAAGAAATATTAGACAGAAAACATCGTAAACCTTATCCAAAAACATTAACCTGGAAACCCTCACCAGACAACTCCGAACCACCTAAAAGTCATAGAAACTATCCCGAAATAAATGCCAATCCACCTGGAATGAGCCCCAACTCAAATAGACAGCCCACTGCTAACCCTAGAGCACAGAGTTCTAAAGCCACCTACGCTGAAGCTGCCAAGAATACCCGAGACCATCAAGAGTCTCAGACAACAAATATTCTAGAATCCATGTTTTCCAAGCAATCAGAGAAAATAGATACTCTAGTACAGCAAATAGGCAATCTAGTGAGCCTAATTACCGTGCTCATCAGTAAAATTCATTAGTAATCTGAGGATCTCTACTTGGAACATAAATGGACTGGCGCCAAACAAACATGAAGTAGAACTACTATTATCAAACCATAAGCTCGACATTCTCCTTCTGTCGGAAACCCATATGATTGACACAAGGGGGTTTAACTTAACCGGATATTCCTTCTACTGCACAAACCATCCTGATCATACTGCCCACGGAGGAGCTGCGGTAATCATCAGGAATAACATAAAACACCACGAGTTGATGGAATATCGACATGATTACCTCCAAGCTACTTCTGTGTCAATTGACGATTGGCAGGGCCCACTCACTGTGACATCAGTGTATTGTCCTCCAAAGCACCGCATCAAGAAAGAAATGTTTTTTCAGTTCTTCCATACACTTGGGCACAGATTCGTGGTTGGTGGAGATTGGAACGCCAAACATACATTTTGGGGATCTCGAATTACATTGACCAGAGGGTGTGAACTCAAAAAATGTATAGACAGTAATCACCTTAAGACAATATCTACTGGAGAGCCCACCTACTGGCCTACTGACACAAATAAAATACCAGACCTACTTGACTTCTTTATTACGAAGGGGATATCTGATCTATACCTGAGTATCGAATCTTGTATCGACGGTTCATCGGATCATACACCTGTAATATTGACATTGAGCACCATGATTGTCATAAAAGAAAAGACCTGCATGCTCTATAACAAGAAAACTGACTGGGACTCTTTTCAGGACTACTTAGAAGACAATATAAACCTTAAAATCCCACTTAAAAATCCCAACGATATTGAAAATGCTGTGTTCCATATCACGAATCTCATCCAAATCTCAGCATGGAAAGCTACTCCCGCCCTGGCAGACAGGCACAACTTCAAAACATTTCCACTTGAAGACAGAGAAATGGTCTCCAAAAAGCGTAGCCTGAGGCGAAAATACCAACTTAGTAGACATCCAACAGACAGGGCCAAACTAAATAGAGCCAAACGCGAACTGAAAAGGTTAATCACGGAAGTAGAAAATAAAACACTAGAAAATAAACTCTATCTCCAACCCAGCATGGTGAACACTCCCTGTGGAAAGTTACTAAATCTTTAAACAGACCTCAGAAATCAATACCTCCATTAAAACGAGTTAATAACACATGGGCAAGAAGCTGCGCTGAGAAAGCCGAATTGTTTGGAGAGTACCTGGAAGACACCTTCAAGCCAAACTCAACTAGTGATAATTCAACGGAAGTGAAAATCGATGAATATCTACAGAGCGACCAACAAATGTCACTACCAATTAAACCTGCTACTCCAAGAGAGATCGCCAAGCAAATCAGAGTATTTCCAAACAAAAAAGCACCAGGACATGATTTAATAACTGCCGAGGTTCTAAAGAAGCTACCCAGGAAAGGCATTGTCTTTCTTACTATCGTCTTTAATGCCATTCTGAGACTGCATTATTTTCCCTATATTTGGAAGATGTCACAAATAATAATGATCCACAAAAATGGAAAACCAGCTAATGAGGTGTCTTCCTATCGGCCTATTAGTCTGCTACCCGTCATGTCCAAATTATTTGAGATCATCTTTCTTAGTCGGCTAAAACCAATCTTGGAGGAGCGTAATGCCATCCCTGATCACCAGTTTGGGTTCCGATCCCACCACTCAACTATTGAACAGGTGCACAGAGTGGTTCGGAAGGTAAGACAATCCTTCGAAAAGAAAGAATATTGCTCTGCCGCCTTCTTGGATGTACAACAAGCATTTGACCGAGTTTGGCACAAGGGTCTCCTGTACAAGATTAAGAAACTCCTACCCCACACTATACATATGATCACCGCATCTTATTTAGAGGGCCGATTGTTCCAAACAAAGGTAGGAACCGAATATTCGTGCTTCCGCGAGTGTCGAGCTGGAGTTCCACAGGGGTCAGTTCTCGGCCCTGTACTATATCTTATATTTACGGCTGACATACCCGAGTCCGACAACATTCTCAGCGCCACCTATGCAGATGATGCTGCAATTATTGCTTGCTCGACAAATCCTGCCCGTGCATCTGAGATACTGCAATGGCATCTACGCAAAGTCGACTCTTGGCTGGATCTGTGGCGTATACAGGAAAGTCCATCAAAATCAGTGCACATCACATTCGCGTTGCGGCAGGGTGATTGCCCACCGGTTCAGCTGAGGGGTGAGATCCTACCCCACAAGACGTGTGTCAAATACCTAGGTTGCCACTTGGACAGACGACTCCACTGGAAGAACCACATTAAGGCCAAAAGAAATCAGCTCAACCTACGCTTTAACAGCCTGTATTGGCTAATGGGAAAAAGATCCAGGCTGTCACTGACAAATAAACTCCTTGTTTATAACATCATCCTCAAGCCAGTTTGGACCTATGCATTGGAACTGTGGGGTTCAGCTAGCACATCGAACATCGAAATATTACAACGCTTCCAAAACAAGGTCCTTCGCAGTATCAGCAATGCCCCATGGTTCACCAAAAACGAGGAGATCCACGAATACCTAAAAGTAACCACCATCAAGGAGGAAATCCAGAAGCACTCAAAATCCTACAAATCACGACTACAAAATCACACAAATCCGCTAGCTGTGGGACTACTGGACACTAAAAACGATGTAACACGGCTGAAGCGACCAAGAATTGAGGCCGAATTATAAAATAACAATAATAAGTGCAGTCATATTATATATATATATATACAAAGAAGTATAAAGCTTGTCATCACTGGACGGCAGCTTTTCAAGTCATATCCACATACCCACACCTCTGATAAAGGCTCCAAATTCAAGCTGATTGCAGAGAGACAAGACACAAAAAAAAAAAAAAAAAATTAAAATTTAGAATCAATTTGGTTATTGTTAGATTTTTGTCTACAGCGATCGTGGTTTACTTTTAGCTATAAGTCGTTTTGTAATTAAAATGTTCATAAATTTTACCAAATCAAACACTATGCGCATCGTCTGCTTTGTGGAGATGTTGAATCCTCCTCATAACGGTACCTGTCTTTTTCTTTGAAACAGAGAAGGTCCCAGAGAGTAATAGGACGGTTTTGTACCGTGCTTGCGAATGAGTTAGTCCCGCCGGGAAGGGCCACCTTAAGTATGCATAACTGTGATTTCTTCAAGGTCTATTCTAGAGCTGTATTCAGAGTGGCGGACTAACTTTAGTACGCCGTCGTACTAAACCGGTTTTTTATGGTTAGTCCGGTGCTAAGTTTTGACCGGTTCACTATGAACACGACTGTTAAAGTTGTATTCAGGCTGTTGTCAAGATCTTGGAACTAACGAAAAAAAGAATACGTGGGAGTTCACTAGTGAAATGCCTTACTTGGGTGACAAAGACAAGGGATCGAGTTCTAGGGACTTGCTAACCTATTATAGTGAAGCAAACATGGTATTTAGAAGGTGAAGACAAGAAGTGAGAGCACTAACGGAATGGGTTTCTTGATGGTGCCTGTCCTCCTCTTGACGCTCGTGATGAGCATCAGGTCGCTGAACAGAAAGAGAGCTCTGTCCTTCGTGGCTCCCGTCGCCGACGGCATCGACGCCGTCTCGTGAGCTATGAACACCCGCTCCGG
Organism: Incurvaria masculella; assembly: GCA_946894095.1. Lineage (NCBI taxonomy): Eukaryota > Metazoa > Arthropoda > Insecta > Lepidoptera > Incurvariidae > Incurvaria > Incurvaria masculella. The sequence goes on from OX335641.1 coordinate 2,275,143, forward strand.
GGACACCAGGTTCGAGAGTCCTGGAACCGAGAAAGAAACATTGAGACGAAAGGAAAATGTAGGAATGTGTGTATGAACACCCTGAATCTATTAATATCTCATCGGAGATGGCTAGCCGGAGAAGAAGTTCAAGGGTGACGAGATAGCCGCTTCTTGCAGAGTTACTAAAGGTAGGTAACCCGTACACAGGAAACAAAAGTGTCTCAACTTGCAACAATCTCTGTCGATTTAGTCATCACAACAACATCCAGCAATCTCCGGCAACATGGTTTATGGTCAAGTATGAAAGCATACATGGAGCAATTAATTGCCCACATGTCGCAAGCAAGTGCATGGATACGTGGCAATTCGATAAACATCTCAGCGGCGGCGACACGAAAAGTTTGGATCGATGTGTAGCAATATCGCTCCATATCGCTGGGATTATTGCGGAAAATGAATTGGGGTTCCTTTATATTGCTCCATCTATTGCTCCAATATGTTTGGCAACAGTTGCCCAGCAATTAATTGCCTCAAACCTTTAGTTTACAGGTACTACCATGGATCATGCTCTGTGGAACTTGCACTCCTTATTCCTCGATTATTATGTTTGAAGTACTCGTCGCAGAGAATTCCAGAGTGGCTCATATTTCAACGTAAAAATACTTTTCTTTTAATATTAACATATTTTCAGAAATAATCAATATGCGAAATCAGCGCAATCTAGTAGTAGATAGGGGAACCATAGTGTCGATTGCAATATAATCGTTAAATTCGTTGACTGACTCGTTGGTTGACTTAATTGTCGGGATAGGTCAGCAGTAGAGCAGTGGACACGTAATGCAAAGGTCGCAGGTTTGAACCCTGTTTCCTACGAATGTCCAGACCAAATTAAAAAAAATATGATGACAATACTTCAATGTAGATGTCGCTGCATTACCTTAAATCAGTGCCACTGAGTGACCTACCCTCAATGAGCTGCTCCAATTCGCGCAAACACAGCTGCTGCTGCTCCAATTCCAAACTCGCGCGCTCCGTGCAGTTTATCTTCAGCAGCAACTCGTGGATTTCCTTCTGCGCATCTTGCAGAAGCTTGTGGTCCGGGTGCGCTGGCTCTGTAATAAGGATGCTCGTTATTTTTTCCGGTCTTCCTCGCACGGATACAATTCAAGGTGAAAGGGATAAACAAGGAAGCCAAAAACCAGTTTACAACATTGAGTCGCATGATGACACTCTCTGTATTTAGAAACTTGGCTCATAACAGGATGCAGGCAGCAAGGTGATGGCTAAAATTAATGGGTCACATTCGTCACACCTTTAAACAACTGCTTTTATTTTTTCTGGTAGCCCATAGGTATGTTATTCTAGTTTGCCCTTGCTTGCCCTTGTTTTTTTGGTCATAAAGAGTTATGAAATAATCTTGAATGTTTCATTGATGATTATTCCGTAAAAACTTATGGGGTGAATATCATAAGTTTAGAGGTCGATAGCTACTTTGTTCTAAGAGCTGCTTCCGTTGGTATATTTATTCGTAACTCGGGATCTTCTACCCGCCGCCGTGAGTGGAGACTTTGACCTAGGAGCAATATGTCTTCTTCATCGTAATATTGCAGAACGAATTCCGAATCATAAAATGTTTGGTATCACCATATATTAGTAGGTATTTTGGGTATCAACATGACTACTCACCCGTATGCTTTATCAGTCTCTGTATCAAGAGCTCGTAGCTTGGAAATTTCTGCACGGGCTTGATCAGTAGATGGTCCAGCGAGAGTTTCCCCTTGTGATCACGCGCCATATTGTCCAGGAACCTCGCGAACGCCGGCCTCGACAATTTGGTCGCTTTGATTGTCTCTTTGGCCTTCTTCCAGTTGTTGATGAAGGACATGTACGTGTCCATAACCGAAGGCTTGGCGAACTGAAACGGTGAGATTAGTGTTTAATAAATACACACAAAACCGGTCCGGTGAACGGGTTTCATATGCCAAGGGTCCCTACAATGATACATAGCTTTTAAACAAAATGTTTTGCCCTTTATTTCAGAATGTAGATATGAAATGTTGATGTCATTGTTTGAGCAAAGATATCTAAAAAATATGAACAAACATTTTCAGAGACGTTTGTTTTATTACAATTTTTAGGGTTCCGTACCCGAAGGGTGAAAACGGAACACTCCTAATGCTCCATATTACTAAGCCTCCGCTGTCCGTCCGTCCGTCCGTCCGTCCGTCCGTCCGTCCGTCCGTCCGTCCGTCCGTCCGTCCGTCCGTCCGTCCGTCCGTCTATCACAGGGCTGTATCTCATGAACCGTAATAGGTAGGAAGCTGAAATTTTCACAGATTGTGTATTTATTTTGCCGCTATAACAACAAATAGGTAAAATAAAAAAATATAAAAAATAAACGGGGCCCTATACAAAAAACGTGATTTTTTGTGTTAAAATGTGTTGTGTTTGTGGTAAATGGTACGGAACCCTTCGTGTGCGAGTCCGACTCGCACTTGGCCGGTTTTATTATGTAATTTCATTAGACAGCACGAGTTCATATAAACAAATTTCAAATGACAAAAAGTAAAATTATGAAAGAAGTGATTTCCTAAAAAACACTGACTAAACAGGTTTTTTTAGATATCTTACCAATCAGATTGTTTATATTTATTTTACGTTTATTCTTTTTCTGGATATATAATATAATATATAACTTTCATCGAAATCAGATTGTTGGTTCCCGAGATATATGCGCATAACCAATATACTTTATTCGCAATTCTTGGGACGGAACAATTAAAGGTTATGTTTTTAGTTGAGTTTCGTTAGTACCAGTTACGTGGGCACCCAGAAATTGGTGCTAATAGTTTAGGGTTTACTTTGTAGTGAGGTTTTTTCTCAAGTTCAACGCGTTACTCACCACATTGAGGAATACATCGCCGACCCGTTGGCACGCGTCCCATTGGTCCAACCGTCGGGTCAGCTCCCCCAGGAATACTTCGTGCACGGCCAGGATAGCCGGCACCTGGTGGAAGATCTCGTCCACCAGGAAAGTGTCAACCAGACCCGCGTTTTCGGGACTCTTTAGCGGCAACAGGTACTTCTGGAATCATAAATTGTGAGTTCTCAAATAACCGAAAAGTTGTAGGCTCAGGTCGGAAGAAAGTTGTCTTCTCTCTACGTGATTTATGGGATCTAACGTGAGGAAATTATGCTAAGATAACTTTGAAAAGAACTTGAAATATTGAAGAAAGATAAATCCAGTTAAGTGCTGCAATGAGGAAATTATCAATTTTGTAGGGTTCCATACCCAAAGGGTGCCAACGGAACTCTATTACTAAGCCTCCGCTGTCCGTCCGTCCGCCTGTCACAGGGCTGTATCTCAGTAACCGTAACAGGTATACAGCTTAAATTTTCACAGAGTGTGTATTTATTTTGCCGCTATAACAGCAAATAGGTAAGATTAAAAAATAATTAAAATAAAAAAAATACGCGATTTTTTGTATTAAATCTTTTACGATGGTACGGAACCCTTCGTGTGCGAGTCCGACTCACAATTGGCCGGTTTATTTTTTTAGTCGCGGCCAACCATGAAACCTTATTAGTTTTGAAGATCTCACTAACACGATTATTAATAACTATTAATAGTGACGACAAGCCTCGAAATAATTGGATACTAAAGATACAACCACAATAAAACATTTATTGTCACACATTGCTCTAGTAAAGAAAATCTTTTTAAGTTTCACCCTGAATCTCTTTTAATTTATGAAGACAATGCTGACTTTACCTGTATGTACTAGCCGCAGATTTTTTCATTGATAAATCACTATCTTTATTCCGGGTATGGTCAAAATGTAATGCATAACTATTTGGAGCAAAAAGGTAGATATTTTTTTTCTCCCCATACATTTTGTGTAGAAAAAATGGGGGTATGGCAAAAGTAGTGACGTAACATAAGTAAGGTAACATACTAATTGGGTCCAACGTATAAGATAAATGTTTTTTTAGGGTTCCGTACCCAAAGGGTAAAAACGGAACCCTATTACTAAGCCCCCGCTGTTCGTCCGTCCGTCCGTCTGTCACAGGGCTGTATCTCATAAACCGTAACAGATAGGAAGCTGAAATTTTCACAGATTATGTATTTATTTTGCCGCTATAACAACAAATAGGTAATATTATACAATAATAATAATTAAAGGGGGGCCATACAAAGTGCGTCGACATCAAGTGCGTCGGCGGAAAGCAGTGGTTCCGTACCGCTGAGGGCCGGGAGGACTGGAGAAGGATTGGAGAGGCGTATGTCCAGCAGTGGACGCAAACACGCTGACTGACTGACTGACTGACTGACATACAAAAAACCTGTTTTTTTTCATCTTGTGCGATGGTACGGAACCCTTCGTGTGCGAGTCCGACTCGCACTTGGCCGGTTTTTCTTGTTGTTGTATGAGTAAGTACCAAGCGTCCATGCAAAGTGGTTCAAGTTGTACTAGAGGCTCTCTGGGCTGTAGAGCGAGTCTGTCTTTGCATAGCTTAACACTGAATAAATGTTTAGCGCGCACCTTAAAACCAAATCCTATTGTTTTTTTTGTATTTTCACTGTATTAAGGTGGCAAAATTAATAAAAGAGGAAATAAAATCGGAATTTATATTTAATCAGTTTCCAACGACTTGACAGGAAGATCGACATCAGGACAATATGTAATGGAAACATACGAATTATATCACCCAGAATGTACTGCAAACGAGGGCAAATAACTCTCATAACAACATTAACAACAATTAAAAAGGGAACCTTGTGGAAGTCGAAATTAATCTAATTGCACGCGACCGACTTTATACAAAATGGCCGACAACATTTCCACTGGGCAAAGTCGTTTTTGTCTCATTCACCGCGGGATGCCGCGTTCATAAATATGACCCGACCCAGTTTCGTGGAAAAGTGGAAAATGGAGTTGCACCGCGAGTCGTAAAGATGACAGAAGGGCTGGCGACATTCGCACATTATGTATGTCCGTGTTTATGCTCACCGCTAGATGAAATGCGTATATTTTATTATTTTTCAGGTAGAAACTCGGATAAGTCAAAATCAGAGCCCGTAGTCCCAGCTGTCACCTAAATTGGCATTTACGGAAAACCGATCGACTGGCGTTTTCAAATGTATGGAGAAATAGAAGAGCGCGCTCAGTGGGCGTTAAGAAAACTAACATTTGAGAGTCCGAGTTTGATTTGACAGCTTACTAAACGTTGCCGTAAATACGCCGACGTTGCCGTTTACGCCGACTTAGCGTTTTCATACAAATCGGAAGTCCGAGTTTGACTTTGACAGCTTGAAGAAGTAAAACCACAGAGTATCTAGTAAATACTTGCATGGAGTTTGACGTTTTTACGGAAGTTCCGTTAACGCCAGTTTAGGTGACAACTAGTACTAGCAGCTCTGGTAGTAGCCTTACAAATGCTGAAAAGGTCACAAAACAACTCAGAAGGTGCAGAAAGAATTTGCGCTTCAGCTCATAGGAGATTCGTTATAAAATTCTTCTCCTATTAACAGCTTGACAGATTTTTAGCTTGTTTTACTGATGAGGCCATCAGCTTGGTTCTTCTTAGCTATAGTTGGACCATGGTACGTAATGTGTAATAACTCGCATGTTCACTCGGCGAGGCATGGTAACCTCTTTGTTATTCTTTGGATTAAATCCAACATCTGGCCCCGTGATTTCGAATGACATAAAAACTGACAAGATTCGTGGGTGCTTTCAAGAGTGATAGATAGTGCTTTAGTAAAAGCAATAACCATAAAGACAATTGCTTTTAATTGTAAAATTAGAACTCGTAGGCATACAAATGTACCTTTGAACATATGTTGTTACACGTAGAGAAACGCGTCCAAATGAAATTTCAGACTGATAATAAAAAACCGGCCAAGTGCGAGTCGTACTCGCCCACGAAGGGTTCCGTACAAGATTTATAAAAAAAACACGTTTTTTTGTATGGGGCCCCCCTTTAATTTTTATTATTTTATCATTTTACCTATTTGTTGTTGTAGCGGCCAAATAAATACATAATCTGTGAAAATTTCAGCTTTCTACCTGTTACGATTCATGAGATACAGCCCTGTGACAGACGGACGGACAGCGGAAGCTTAGTAATAGGGTTCCGTTTTCACCCTTTGGGTACGGAACCCTAAAAAAGTACACATAAGTATTTAAAATAAAAGTATTTTTTTAATAAGATTAAAGTATTTCAAATAAAAGTATTTTTAATAAGATAAAAAAATATATCTTTCGTATTAGACATTCAAAAGGGATATTATCGCTATACATGTCAGCCTCGGTAGCTCAGTGTGCGACGCCTTGCGATTCGGTAAGCTGGGTAAGCACCTCTGAGCGCGATTAGGTTCTGGGTGGGTGACCGTGGTTCGAATTCCACGTAAAGCTGCAGGTCCCCTTCCTTACTTACTAGGTGGTAGGGTTAATCCCACAGAACAATTAGGAGGTAAGAATTGTGAAGTGGGCGGAACTCGCGCGCCGGTCTTTAGCGGGGACCCGCTCACTTCATACGCGCATGATTCACTCCTCTGCGGCTGTCCTGTGCATTAAGGCGCTAGGACTAGCCAACTACTCGCGCCATACAAATGCACTTTTTAACAAATGTAATAATATGTAGTGAAACGCTTCAGCAAATCCAAATAGAACTCCAGACTGATAATGGATTGTTAATATTTTTTTATTCCATCATTTATTTAAATAATAATAAAAATAAAAAAAGTTGATTTTTCTCATTAGAAATCTGAAAGTCATTCGATTTCTAGATATAAGCAAAAACAGCATATATGCATAAACAAAAAATTCCATTTGCTTTTAGATTTATACATTTAGTCAAAAAAGTTCGGAAATGGACACCGTTTCCGACTTGGACTCGCAAACGAAGGGTTCCGTACCATCGTATAATATTTAACGCAAAAAATCACCTCTTTAGTATGGTCCCCCCCTTTAATATGTATTATTTATAAATACGCGGCAAAATAAATACACAATCTATGATAAAATCAGCTGTCTACCTATTACGGTTCATGAGATACAGCCCTGTGACAGACGGACAGACGGACGGACGGACAGCGGAGGCTTAGTTATAGGGTTCCGTTTTCACCCTTTGGGTACGGAACCCTAAAAAAGATGAATAAAAATGACAATGAATTGCAATGATTCCATTTTCATTTAGGTCTCTAACTTTTATAATAAGTCATATAAAAGTGCGGTAATTGACACCTTTTCTACAATTTTTTTACCGTAGAAAATGAGCGAAAAGCATGTGATCTAGCGATTAGGAATTATATACTAGTTCATTCGCGTTTTAGCTAATAACAACGTTTTAAATAAAACCTTGGCTTTGAGCACCCAAGCACTAGTTTAAAAATTGTATTACCCAGGCATCCCAAAGTTTACATCTGCCTAAATGTTCACTAGGTATCAAAAGGGGACCTTACCTTAACGAGGGTCTGCAGAGCCTCCACGTAGGACCGCTCGGTGTCATAGAGCTCCACCACGACGTGGGTCCGAGTGTCCTGAAACATAAAAAAAAACTGATATTAATTTCTTCAAACTGATAAGTTTTAAGAAATGAGGCAACATGATAGATTACAAAAAAATACGGGCTATCTTGGGTGGTAAGAACACCGTGTGTATTAATGAAATTGATCACATTAACTTAAAGATGAACAGTTCATAAACTTCGATAGATAGCAGTGTAATATGGTTACGAAAATAAGCAGAAAAAAAATATCTGGACGTTTACTAATAGGCATGAAATTCGAAGGTAGCGGTTCAAAGCCTGACTGGTTGTGGCGCACTGTGCGTTGCCATTACATTTTAATACATAAAAAATGCATGGACACTTTCAAATTTAAACACGTCATTATAAGGTGACCACGGTGATTTTTCTAAGATTTGTGTAAAGGTCATCCGCAAAAAAGACCGGAATTGTGGAAGAACGTTTCGCTCTGATGGTATCGTGAAAACGCACACGCCGCGCGGTTTGTTCGTATTTTTTTGCCAACCATCCAAAAGAATGCCATTGAATAAGCTCGATAGCTCAGCCATAGTCCGCAAATCCGCTGGCATGGCGCCTCGCTGAGCGTGGTTTCGCGAGGCGAGGTGTTTTTGGCTTTTCTGAGCACATTTGGTCCTCAGCACAGCCACCTATACCGGCGACTTTTTCACGGTCCCTAAAGATGAAGAGGACTTCGAAAAGAAAGAAAACGCTCGCATTATTCAGTATTAGGAATAAACATTTTTATTTGATATACTACTTTCGTGTATCGCATCAGCCGTTAAACGTGTATTATTTATTAATCTTGTTTATTTTGTACACATCACTGCTTTCAGTCAGAGAGGCAGGACTTGAACCACCAAAACGCATTGCCACGGAAATCACCATCTCTCCATATTTTCTAAGAGCATCATGACAAGCACACTCGGAAGCTGTTGGCATATCCAAGACTTCAACATTAACTGGTATTGTGATTAGGTGAAATTTTGGTGCTGCGATTAAAAAATATGAAGTTATGATGAACATTATCCTACGATGACCTATTTCGGTCACCGAACTCAATGCACCCGTCTATTTTTCTAAACTTTGAATCCAAACCATACCGAAGTACGTAAATTGCGCCGCGAAGCCCCGACACAACATTCTTGCGGATATACGATGTTTTGCTTGGCGTTCGCATCCGTAGAATTGATCAATCGAGCGGAAAGAGCGCCGCCGGCATCAAACTTGACTGCCGTAATCCCAGAACCAGACGGCCTCGAACTGGGGTGCCATTTCGGTACGCAGTTTATGCATACGATTATAAGAGGAGGGACTGTAGGATAATTCCAAATTATGGGTACAGGTGGCGCAATTGATAGATGCAATACCCGCAAAAGTATGTATGCTGGTTAAATTCCAGAATTGAAGTAAATTCATAAAGTAGTAATTTTTATTTCGGCTTTATTTCTTTAGTTAACGCGAGTTTGCGTCCACTGCTGGAAATACGCCTCTTGAATTTGTCTCCAGCCCTCCCAGCCCTCAGCGGGACGGAAGCACTGCTTTCCGCCGACGCACTTGATGTCGTCGTCCCACCTGGCGGGTGGTCTTCCCACACTCCGTTTGCCTGTCCACGGCCGCCAGTGCAGGACACGGTTACTCCAACGGTCGTCGTCTCTTCGGCTGACGTGACCAGCCCTCTGCCATTTGAGCTTAGCCACCCGGTGTCCAATATCGGAATTAAGTATAACAATGATTTCTGGGAGTCATCAATGTTTCAATAGCGGTAATCGAACCGTCGCAAATTCGCACCCTAAACGTCTGAGCCGTCACCCCGTACAGCATCCGTTGCTAAGCATTTACGCGCTCGTAAATCTATTGATAATCGAGAATTTCAAGGAAATCAAACGTTGCCGCGACTTCGTAACGGATTGCTCTGAACTGTGCGATTTGAGATATGCGACCTTTGCACTCGCTTTGGCGGCAGTACCCGTGTCGTCTGGGCTTCGTGAGTGATTGTACAGGTTGTGACGGCTATCACTGCCGGAACTCTTGCAACGGAATTTCTGAGGAGTTCAAAAAAAGTTGAAAAAACCGGCCAAGTGCGAGTCGGACTCGCACACGAAGGGTTCCGTACGATCGTAAAATATTTATCACAAAAAAATCACGTTTTTTGTATGGGGGCCCCTTTAATTTTCATTATTTTTCAATTTTACCTATTTGTTGTTATAGCGGTAAAATAAGTACACACTCTGTGAAAATTTCAGCTGTCTATCTGTTACGGTTACTGAGATACAGCCCTGTGACAGACGGACGAACGGACGGACGGACGGACGGACGAACGGACGGACGGACGGACGGACGGACAGCGGAGGCTTAGTAATAGGGTTCCGTTTTCACCCTTTGGGTACGGAACCCTAAAAAAGGAAGAAAGGAATTGAGAAAATTAGAAGGTTGTCCGTTTGTCACAATCAAAAAATACGACCATTTATACCGGATAGTCGATGAATGTGGAATTTTGTAAAGAATCAAGAAATTTATCAAAAAACAAGATCTCTAAGCACAGGTAAAGTCATAAATCCAGAAAACAATAAATTAATGTGCGATTAAGAACTTACATTTGCATTTAAATGTGTACGGAAACCCCGGTGCGCATGTCAGACTCGCACTTTTCCGGTTTTTTTTAATATATTTTTCTTCACCTTTAGTTACTTCAATATCTTAAGGTGGCCCAACCCGCTCATCTCCTCATACAAAAGGGGAAAGAAGATCACGCCCATATTTCTTGTCAGAGATCCAAAATTTTGCTCAAAATAGCTTTATTTGATCGAACTAGATGTCTGATGACCATTGGCATTGTAAAATTGTGTTTGGTTTCTAAGTTATAAGGTCCGAAAGTTCGAATTTTTCGCGCGTTTTATACAATAACTTTGGAGGTGGATTACGCAATGATAAAGTAAGAACATCGTAAAAAGATTAGTCATCAGACATAGCTTATTTAATCAAGATTTATGATCCATTTGGTTTTTGTTAGATTTTTGACTACAGCGGCCGTGGATTACTTTTAGCTATAAGTCATTTTGAAATTAAAATTTTCGTAAATCTTACCAAATCATACACTATGCACATTGTCTTTTTTGTGGACATGTTGCATCTTCCTCATCACGGAGCCTGTCTTATTCTTTGAAACAGAGAAGGTCCCAAAACGCAACAGCACGGTTTTGTACCGTGCCCGCGAATGAGTTAGGCCCGCCGGGTTGAGCCACCTTAAATTATACCATCAATCGAGATAGACGTGATTATCAGTTTAGTGAGTACATATTTATGTCTGGAGTACAAAACATGCTGGATGGAGTCCCAAAGTAAGGTTTAAATTAAAAATAGATTTATTGCAGAGATTAAACTGTCGTATTTCATTCTAATATGCGACGTCGTCGTTGACATTTTGCAATACTTTTAATGTATTTTTTAACTACGTTACTTTTAACTTAAATGAATCGTTCGATGAACGGGATGGTGTGAATTTGCATTGATCAGGGGGAAGTCGATTTACAACGGAAGCCCCTCTGAATACGGACCGACTACTGGTCGAAATCGGGAGCAGTGTAGCATAAAATGTTATTTTACCCGAAAACTGCTTGGTATGTGATCAATAGTTACTACGAGTCCATTTTTGCGTGATTGCTAGAAAGCCTAACACAACCGAAGTTGTGTGTTTACCCTCGGTGTGTTCCTTTGCATTCGTGTATAAAGAATGTCTCAGCAAGAACTTGAATTTCGAATCGCTCGCCATTCACTTGTTGGGTCAGCCATATTTGGTATTTGTTTGAATAAAACATAGACATTTACCAAAATAGTGCATTACAGCTTGGAAGAATGTTTGTTAATAGTGAAACTCCTCAACGGCTTCATTAACAAACAAAATTCTCGGATCTATGGGAAGTTGAAAATCCACATGCCATTCATGAATATCCTTTACATCCTCAAAAAGTGACAGTTTGGTGTGCCATGTGGGCAGGAGGGATAATCGGACCGTACTTTTTAGGCTTCCGTACCCAAGGGGTGCCAACGGAACCCTATTACTAAGCCTCCGCTGTCCGTCCGTCCGTCCGTCACAGGCTGCATCTCATGAACCGTAATAGGTACGCAGCTGAAATTTTCACAAAGTGTGTAGTTATTTTGCCGCTATAAAAACAAATAGGTAATATTTAAAAATAATAAAAATTAAATGGGGACCCCAATACAAAAAAATGATTTTTTTTTGTGTTAAATCTCGTACGATGGTACGGAACCCTTCGTGGGCGAGTCCGACTCGTACTTGGCCGGTTTTTTTTAAATGGTGAAGGTGCCGCCGTGACTGCCGACGGCAACCGTTATCGAGCCATGTAAACATGGCTTTGTTTTGGCAAGAATTAGACTGAATTGACATATGAGATAGTTTCAACGCGATGGCGCCACCTGCCACGCCGCACGTGAACAAAAGTAAGTTTGTCATGTCATTTCTAGGGAGCACAAAACTGGCCGCCAAGTAGTTGCGATTTAATTTGTTTGGACTATTTTATCAGGGGTTTTTTGAAAAGTTAGGTCTATGCGAACCACCCTAAGACAACTGAGGAATTTGCACGTGAAATTTGCCAAATCCAGCTGCAAAATGTCATCAAAACAAATGCCCTGCCAACAGAGCTACGGTGGCCATTTAAGGTGGCCCATCCCGCTCATCTCCCCATACAAAAGGGGAAAGAAGATCACGCCCATATTTCTTGTCAGAGATCCAAAATTTTGCTCAAAATTGCTTTATTTGATCGAACTTGATGTCTGATGACCATTGGCATTGTAAAATTGTGTTTGGTTTCTAAGTTATAAGGTCCGAAAGTTCGATTTTTTCGCGCGTTTTAAACAATAACTTTGGAGGTAGATTACGCAATGATAAGGTAAGAACATCGTAAAAAGATTAGTCATCAGACATAGCTTATTTAATCAAGATTTATGATGTATTTGGTTTTTGTTAGATTTTTTACTACAGCGGTCGTAGTTTACTTTTAGCTATAAGTCGTTTTGTAATTAAAATTTTCGTAAATCTTACCAAATCATACAATATGCACATTGTCTTTTTTGTGGACATGTTGCATCTTTCTCATCACGGAGCCTGTCTTATTCTTTGAAACAGAGAAGGTCCCAGAGCGCAACAGCACGGTTTTGTACCGTGCCCGCGAATGAGTTAGGCCCGCCGGGTTGGGCCACCTTAAGCGATATTTTGTTTCATGTGTAAATGTCATCATTACCTCCTTATATGTGTCTTTGTTAATTTAAAAAAAAAATTTAAAATTTATTTTTGCAAGTTTATAAAAATCACCCTTATATGTAATGCACTTATCAAACTTGAAAGTGGTGCAGCCAATGGGGCGAGGACTTGAACCCATGACAAAAACAGAATTAAATTCTACTTTTTCCTGAGTATGGTGCTGTCTCTACAACAAACACAAAAACAACAATCGTTGTTATTAATATTATATCTGCCTACAGAACCAATACGGAAAAATAACTAAATAAGTAAATAAATAAATAAATAAGTAAATAAATAAAAAACCTTTTTCTGAGAAGGGTTCAGTTTCACTTATCAAAAATTGTCTAAACTCTGGGTCACGAAGCAAGACTGCGACCTTCGGATTGCATACTAACGCCTCTTGAAGCATTCGAGTAGTTTTTGGACAGAAGGGTTTATTATATTTTTTTCTAAAATATATGTTTATACTCGATAGCTATACATGCGGAATCATAATGCAAGAAGACTATAGGTACAGTAGGTAAACAGCTGCAACTCGTACCTTCCGAACGGAGAACCGCGTAACTCACGAAACGGTAAGTTCATCGGACGTCCACCGGCCGTATAGCTGTCTGCGCAAGCGCAAGGCCGATACGGACTCCCGAACCAAAACATCGTACAGTCGGATCCGATATCCTAACGTGTATGAAGTCGTGTTGGCCAACGTGGTGTTTTACAGTAACATTTCGTAACCCTTCGGTAGCCCATGGACAGAGTGTTGTTCCCAATGAACAAGCGAGGGAAGTATAAAAAAACAGAGGGAAGTATCAAAAAACAGAGGAACGCCCATGGGTTTTCGAACATACAGAGGGGCTGCGAAAACCATTCCGGCCGACCAGGTGCACACCACCACTTCACACCACGTTTGAAGGACTCCAGGTCGTAATTTGAGGGAAATACCTCAGCGGGTAGTAGATTCCATGGTTTACTGACCCGACCCTATAGATAAAGTCAGTTGCAAAATCAGTAGTGAGCGAACTCCCTCGCCAGGGCTGCCGCCATTGTACGTCAGTTGCTACTCCCGTCCTTCCATGCTCGTCGGTATACCCACAGTATAGGTTATAAGTCTGACTGCCCTTAAATTTCCTGCATGAATGAATTAAGCTTGTTAAGACACTCTCGGTCATTTACATATGTAGCTTTTCCATTTTATGACCATTTTAAAGCTCCAACTGAGTCCAGCGTTCACCAAACCAGCGATAATGGCAAGCTCTGGAAGCAGTGAGTTTGCGGTAGGGTTCATTGTTGTATGTGCGTCAAAATCGTTTTTAGGCGAGCGAAATTTATGTTTTTGGCCTGTAAAGTCGACTTTTCAAAGTGAATTAATACATATTTCGCGCTTATTCGCTAGATAAATATGTGATCTTATACCATAACAAAGAAAATAGTCTTAATCATTTATAGTTTGCAAGCGCCGGCTTGAAAACCTAGTAAATAGAGTTTACAAAAAAATAAAATAAAGAATATATGCAACGCATTAAAACCGTTTTACGGTCATAAACTAGATAATAGTCTAAACTTTGATATTTTGATTTTTCTATGGGTGTTTATTCTGAACCGAATCTGAGACGAAATAACAATAACCCCAAAATATTGGAGGTAAGCGTCATATGGAGCTTCAATATGAATATTTTATTTTGATTCAATGCCAACGCAACCATCGCAGCGCAGCAGAAACTACGTCGAAACGCACCACGCGCCGGCTGCAATAACTTTATCAACGGAGTTGCAACCGCCAGCGAGTAATTTCGACAAATTGCTACTGCAGCCGCGCGGTGCCATAACACAAATACGACCTTACCGATGGAGAGGCCATTTTGAAAACCGTTTCTCGAACGCAGCTACGCTAGTCTATGATTTTCTTACACTGGGAGACTTTGTTTCATGGAGGTGAAGAATGCATGGAGAAATAACTTCCATACAACGGGCGCGTAAAAAATGACGCCACGCGACTTACAACATTATATTGCCGTACACAGTTCTAACGTAGTGATGATTACGGAGAAAAATCCAATTTGAAGTCTACCCAATTGGTAGGTAAACTTATTAGAATAAGAACTATTTTTCAATAAACCGGATGGTCGTAACGTCATCGAGAGCCAAATCCGGCTGTCACGCCTCCCGCAGCACAATTGTGGTGACGACACTTTTTTAGTTCCATCCGTTCTCCTGTTATTTCATCCTCCATTTTTTGTACATGCGAAGAAAAAGAATTCTCGAAGATTTTAAGAAGATGATTCTATGCAATGGTGATTTGTAAATCCTTTTCGAATATCTTCTCGGTTGACGATTATAAAACAATATTTTACTATGCTACTAGACAGCCTAAGAACGTACACCACACAAGTGTAAAGGACCTACCTACACTAGCAGCACAACAAGTAGATAGTTTAGTAGGAGTATGTGTAACCTTGCTTCCCTGTATGCATACAATATTTCTCATACTGATCTGTCAGATTGACGTGTTGATCGGTTCTGTCAGAACACAGAATAGTAATTCTGTGTTGTTCTCAATCCAAATTTCAAATTTGGAACGCCTCAATCGGCATGCGTTCCCGCGAAATTACGATACGATGTTGTGGCAGCTCACGATTTACCGTAGCATCATTTTCCTAGAACAATGAATCAAAGTCAAACGTAAGTCGTGTTAGCTAATGCGCATTATTCTGAGCAAAGAGCTTCGTTCTTCCTCCGGGAGCTTACAACGATTTCATCTCTTGCATTCTGCTTACTACATCAATACTGCGATGATATTCTGTGATCTTTAAACATATGTACATATGTAGATACTACCATCACGCCGCTTCATAGAGATGATGAGCGTACACGGTACGGTTCACATCCCCTACATACATACATCTTTTCATACATGATCTACGATTACGAATGCTACTTACCAGGTCTTTACAAAGTATTATATAGATCCAGGTCGCGGTACGTTCACCTTGGCCGCCTGGACACGACAATTCCACTGCTCTGTGAATATGTTTCGTCAGTCGCTCTACATGTCCAAACCATTTTAACACGCCGTCCTTAATACCTCGTTTTCGTTGACAATGCTTTCTAACATATTGTGCGAATTAAATACACCACGCATAATTATCAAGCAACGCATTTCTACTGTATTTATAAGATACAGAAGTTAAAGCTCCAGAACACCGTCATGAATCTCCAACCTAGCTCTAGGCTTTATCACCTGGCTTTATCATTGTCAAAAACTTCCTAAAATAAATGCTTACACGAACATAGCCTCGCATGGGATGCCACAGAGAACAGGCACTAAGGATCCATCAAGGATGCTTTCAAAAACCCTCCCTCAACAATCGGCCCACGCTGTATCACCTGACGTGTGCTCCTAGCCCCAACAATGGACTGTCTAGACATCGCTTCATTTGCCGAGGGCTGTGGAAGAGGCCTTTGTTGAGGTATTCAAACGCAGAAACAAAGCCTTGGGTGCGGAAGAGGGTCTATATATCTAGTGTATCTAAACACTGTGTATCTAGCCAATGATTCTTGTGTAAAATATATGCATATACCTCCAGGGAGGTATCCTCGAACCGCGACTGTATATATTTTACCTTACCTAACAATAAACATACTAATTTACATCATTACGAATGGAGAATGACGTAACGACCATTAGGTTTATTCAGAATAGTTCTTATATTAATAATGTTTACCTACCAATTTGTTAGACTTAAAATTGGATTTTTCGCCGTTATCATCACTACGTCACAAATGTGTACGGCGATTTAATGTGGTAAGTCGCGTGGCGTCATTTTTGCGCGCTCGTTACATGGAAGTTATTTCTCCATGCATTAATACTAATTTATATCAATACATATCTCCACCGTCAGAATTTCTATATTACGTAACACAGTCTTCTCAGTGTTATTTTCGTTATCGCATGTCGCTTATACATTTTTGTTTTGATTGATCCTATAATGCATAGAAGTGTTTTCTTAGTGAACCCTTCTCCAACCCTAAAGTAGGGGTTGCCATCTCTAAAATTTGGCAACCAGGACTAGACATGAAAATACGGGTGAAAATCCTGGATTTTAGAGCCCAGCACCCGGACATGTCAACAGGTTTTTTTAAACAGTCAGTGTAATAAAGTGCGTGTGTCGCGGGCGGCCAAAGACTTTAAATTTGTAAACCCGGACTACAAATGAAACCCCGCCCGGACGCTCCCCGGATGCCCTCTCAACTAGGACCAATCCGGGGAAACCCGGACGGATGGCAACCCTACCCTAAAGCAACGTCATCCTCAACGCCACTGCTCAACAATGTATTTACAAACTGTTATAACCCCGTAAATGTGGCATGTCTCGAGATTTCACCGGGCTCGGGTAAGCGAGTCTTGGAATTCGGTCACGGCCACAGTAAGAACGTCCCTGGTGCATGCGACACACATACGATAACGCTCGCGCAACGGGGTCAAGGGTTCCGTCGGGTATTTTCGCGCGTGGCCCGCTCTCGAGTAAACAGAGACGGTCGTAAAGCACGAAACCCTGCGGCCGACAGGCGGTGAGTCAGCTTTATCATTTAAGGCGGGAGTAAAGACCAACTAGAGACTGGAAGGAGAACTTAATGCATATAATTATAATAAATGCATTGGTCAAGTCAGATCCCACCCACACAAACCCTCCAATACGTCTTTAACTATGTTTGCGTCTGGCATATGTTGGTGGTTTTGTAAAAACCGGCCAAGTGCGAGTTGGACTCGAACACGAAGGGTTCCGTACTATCGTACAAGATTTACACAAAAAAATCACGTTTTTTGCATGTAAACCCTTTAATTTTTATTATTTTTTAATGTTACCTATTTTTTGTTACAGCGGCAAAATTAATATATACTCTGTGAAATTTTCAGCCGCCTATCTATTACGGTTCATGAGATACAGCCCAGACGGACGGACGGACAGCGTAGGCTTAGTAATAGGGTTCCGTTTTTACCCTTTGGGTACGGAACCCTAAAAATGGAGACAGTGGTTCTCATAGTAGGCGCAACTCCTTCCTTTTTGATACGAGGTTCGGGTCCTAAGTTTTAAATAACATGTCACAGGCCACATTGCAAGTGGTCGTAAGTACTGACATTCCATATTCCAAATGACAAGTAATAGTGGCTTATTTTTTCCTCTACTGTAACTCCTGAAAGCAATGCACACGTTGATATTGTTATGTATTTAATTGATACTAAATTACCGCTATCTCATTACTGTAAGGTTATATAACGAGTAACCACATCTATATTAAAGCATTGTTATCAGATTTTATAAAGAATCGAAAAAAAAAAACTGATTACAATACAATGCTTCAATGGGGGTACATAGATGTGGTTGCATAACATCAAATTAATGTAAATATTGCATAATTTGAGGACGTTGTAATGACCTTTCTCAAACTTGTGTTGTTAGTTATAACACAAAATCGCGAAACACAAATATTTTCAGCGTCGAGTAAATTGTCGATTAGTGCAGCCTTAACACGAAAGTTGCCCAAAACAAAGTTGCGTGCACTTTATTCTTGTGCTTGTATACCTTGTGCTGTTGGGACTTTATGACGCTTCCCCACCTAACCTAACCTAACCTAACCTAATTTAAAATATCCGTGTGCATAAGTGTTTTGGACGGCATGGGTTTAGGACCTTGTGCTTTTTGTACTTACTTATTGGTACATGGGCCACCTTTTTGCCATGAAACAATATCCACCTGCAAATAATGTGTAATATGAATGTGAAAATAATGCGTGAACATCATTGGAAGAGATTGACATTACGCAATAAGTCCGCCCTCATATGTACCATATGTATCGAAACAATAAAGAATTTATTAATAATCCTCCTGACGCAACCATGAGCACCTACTGAGGTGGATAAGTGCATTTCGTTACAAATGCGAGCTGTTCCATGGTTCGGAACCCATCTAAAACTGTAGGTCCGCCCGGGTTGATACCACCGCATTGGATGAAACTAAGGTTAAAGCGGCAATGAAAAATTGACCGTTTTTTCCATCCAGTTCAATGTAGCCGTGCTCATAAAGAAAAAGTTCTGGCATGGCACCTAACTCCTTCGGGAATGTGGTGTATTACGCTAATATCATAAATGTAGTTGTGTGGTATTAGCTATCCATGTTAGGTTGCATAAAAAACCACGCTATAAGTTGCCGTAATTGTGCATTATCAATGTTTTTTACTCGCGATTACGTCTCTGAATTCCGGATTTCCTAACCATCTGCAAGGCAGCAAGCTGTATGTGGAAAGAGCTTTTCTTGAAAATCGAGCAATCCCATACCCCTTCTTGGATGGAAGTCATTGGTTTAGACTAATACGAGTACTGCCCGCAAAGATTTGCTTGCTGATTAATATCCAGGCTTGCATTATATTCCGTGAATAATCTGTCCTTTCTTCGCGGTCGTGCAACACACACAATGAGATATTTTACTTAAGGTGGCCCAACCCGGCGGGCTTAACTCATTCGCGGGCTCGGTACAAAACCGTGCTGTTGCGCTCTGGGACCTTCTCTGTTTCAAAGAATAAGACAGGCTCCGTGATGAGGAACATGCAACATGTCCACAAAAAAGACTATGTGCATAGTGTATGATTTGGTAAGATTTACGAAAACTGTTAATCTCATAACGACTTATAGCTAAAAGTAAACCACGACCGCTGTAGTCAAAAATCTAACAAAAACCAAATAGATCATAAATCTTGATTAAATAAGCTATGTCTGATGACTAATCTTTACACGATGTTCTTACTTTATCATTGCGTATTCCACCTCCAAAGTTATTGTATAAAACGCGCGAAAAATTCGAACTTTCGGACCTTATAACTTAGAAACCAAACACAACTTTAACATTCCAATGGTCATCAGACATCTAGATCGATCAAATAAGGTGGCCCATCCCGCTCACCTCCCCATACAAAAGGGGAAAGAAGATCACGCCCATATTTCTTGTCAGAGATCCAAAATTTTGCTCAAAATAGGTTTATTTGATCGAACTAGATGTCTGATGACCATTGGCATTGTAAAATTGAGTTTGGTTTCTAAGTTATAAGGTCCGAAAGTTCGAATTTTTCGCTCGTTTTATACAATAACTTTGGAGGTGGATTACGCAATGATAAAGTAAGAACATCGTAAAAAGATTGGTCATCAGACATAGCTTATTTAATCAAGATTTATGTTCTATTTGGTTTTTGTTAGATTTTTGACTACAGCGGTCGTGGTTTACTTTTAGCTATAAGTCGTTTTGAAATTAAAATTTTCGTAAATCTTACCAAATCATACACTATGCACATTGTCTTTTTTGTGGACATGTTGCAACTTCCTCATCACGGAGCCTGTCTTATACTTTGAAACAGAGAAGGTCCCAGAGCGCAACAGCACGGTTTTGTACTGAGGCCGCGAATGAGTTAGGCCCGCCGGGTTGGGCCACTTTAACGCTGTCCCTCCGTCCTCTTTCTACCATCGCAAAACGCGGAACATGCAGGACATGCACCCGTTCAGTGTCGACTCAAAAATCGGAACCAACCGAGCTTCTAAGTCCTTTATCGATAGAGTCGGTAAATTATGGAGATCCCTGCCGAGTTCTTTCCTCCAAAGTAAAACCTGGGATCCTTCAAACATGGTGTAAAGGAACACCTGCCAGCTGGCATGGTTTTTCCAGCCCCCTTAAAAGTTCGAAAACTCTGGGCGTCGTCATGCACCTTATAGACTAGGAGGTCGCGACAAAAATGGTAACGATAACGTAAATGCCTGAAACTGGGTTCACAGGATAAAGACCAACCCTCTGAACCTAAATGTGTCAGTCTGCCTGTGCCAAGTGGTTGCGTTACGTAGATAAGGCGCCTGAAAAAGTAGTTATGGTGACAAAAAATATATATGATTAGGTAAATGGGCGCAAATAACGAAGCATGAAAGTATCAGTACATACTTTCCTAGCAATACTAAAACTGAACAAATCTCTGTTTGCGTTTCGTAGTTATAGGCGATTTAGGTTACTGATATAACTTTAGGTATATGTAAGGATTTAATTAAAAAACCGACTGGTTATTGTTGTATAAATAATAGGTATCAATTTTTCTAGACAATCAATATATTCATCTCATTTCATTTTTCATTTCATTTATTTAAACTTTTTGGTAGTCAAACTACACCAAGTTACGTCACAAAGATCCGCGGATTCGATCAACCCAGTAAAGAAGAACCCGCAAAGAAACTTCACGGGTTTACATAACATATTTTTCCGTCCACAATTATGAAATACATACTTAGATCTAAATGCTACTGCCAAACAATTCCTTGGCAGAACAGTTGTAAGGCAAAGAACAAAGAACAATAGAAACAGCAACCCTAAGTTTAAGTTACTTACAACTAATAAAGTTACTAATTCAATTATATAAATTAATATAATTTATAGCATTACAAGTATACTCTGGTGTAAAAGCCGTCGTCAACTTAACCTATGTCAGGTGTATAAAGCCCTCGTCAAGTTTGATACCAATGACGTGTATCAAGTCAATATATTATAAAGAATAAGTATTTATATATAAAAAAAAAATACTACCAGCGTAGTATTATGTCAAAGAAGTCTTACAATTTTGTATGGTACACAGTTATGTACTTGTCTTCTTATGATATTAAGTCACAAAAGAGAGTTTTATCGGAAAGAGCTTCGCTTATATTATAATATACTTTACTAAGAAGAACTGATTTAATTTTATTTTTAAATTCATTAAGGGGCAAATTTCTCATTACTGCTGGTAATTTATTGTATAATCTAACACTGTTGTGAATAAAACTCTTCGAAGTCTTTGCTCGTCTGTGTTTTGGACATTGTATATTAAACTTATTTCTAGTATTATGGGAATGTATGTCAGCATTAAGAGTAGCCGATTCTATAGTTTTTTTTGCATAGATTATATTTTGATATACATACTTATTTGCGAGGAACATTATTCCGAGATCTTTAAAGACATTTCTACATGAAACCCTGACTTTCAAGTTGAGGATACTTCGCAAGGCTCTTTTCTGTAACAAAAATATTCGATTTGCTTCGGATGCATTTCCCCAGAACATCAGACCGTATGACATCAGACTGTCAAAGTAAGCATAATAGACCGCCCTAGCTGCCTGAATACCACATAATTCCCTTATCTTTTTTATAGCATAGCATGTTGAGCTGAGTTTACCGGTTAGCTTATCTATATGAGCTTTCCATGTCAGCTTATTATCAAATACTACACCAAGGAAATTTATTTCATTCGTGATATTCAAAAACATGTCTTTAGCAACATTACCTATCGTATCACTTAACATACGCCTCTGTGTTCCGAGAGCAAAGTTCATTAAATTTGTTTTATTCACATTAAGCAACAAATTATTACACTGGAACCACGACTGTAGGGAAGCAACCGTTATTTCAAGAGACTTTTGCAACAAATCCGTGTTTACATTATTTAAGACTAAAGAAATATCATCAGCAAACATAACTAATTCTACATCGTCCGAAATGCAAGCAGAAATATCATTAACATAGATAAGGAAAAGCAAGGGGCCTAAAACAGAACCCTGCGGTACTCCCATGTTGATGGATTCTGTGTTACTTTTAGTGCCTTGCACATCACAAATCTGCTGCCTCTTGCAAAAGTATGACTTGATCAAATCTAATTCCCTACCTCTAAGCCCGTAATGTTCTAGTTTCATAATTAATATGTCATGATTTACACAGTCAAAAGCCTTGGAAAGATCGCAGAACATACCATATGTATATTTGGATCCATCCAAGGCAGTAATAACCGATTTTACCATGGCAGCTATAGCGTCACTGGTAGACAGACCCTTACGAAAACCAAATTGCTTACAGTTTAATATATTATATTTAGTTAAAAAACTGTGTAGTCTCAGCTCTATAACTTTTTCATACACCTTGCTAAAAATGGGTAAAAGTGACACTGGACGGTAATTTTCGACATCACAGTGAGCACCTTTTTTGTACAAGGGTATGACCTTTGCTATCTTCATTGAGTCTGGAAATGATCCTTCTTTCATACATTTATTAATGACAGTCTTTAATGGTTCAATGAGAGCATGACCTATGGATTTTAGTAAATGTGGCGAGAGATTCCAGAGGTCCTGTGAGCGCTTGGGTTTAAGATTTTTTATAATGGTCTTTATTTCTATGTATGTTACTGGCAGGAGCGTCGCAGAGTCAACATTTCTTGGAATAAATTTCAGGATATATTCTAGTGCTTCAGATGTACTTGAATTTAAGTTCTTAGTAGTATCCTTAGCTATTGTTGAAAAATATATATTAAATTTATTTGCTACGGCTGCACGCTCAACTATGCACTCACCTCCTATTTTAAGCTCAAAGTCCGCTCCATTAGAGGGAGGACATTTGCCTGTTTCTGATTTTATAATATCCCATGTTGTCTTTATGGTGTTACCAGAAGCTAAGAGTTTATTCCTTAAATTCATTTGTTTAGCACAGAATGATACCTTCTTAAAAATTTTGCTGTATACAGAAACATATTTTCTTAAATGATTGTGTTTACTTATTTTTAACAAATCATACAGGAATAGCAAATGTTCTTTGGACTTAATTATTCCTGGAGTAGCCCAGTCTGCAAATCTAACTTTATGCCCTATTTTAACGCGTTTGATAGGTAGGTGTAGGTTCATGTACCTAATAAAAGTATTGAAAAAATTCTTAAAATCATTGGGCGTTTGATTCCTAAATTCACTATCTAAGTCTTTGCATAAGGAAGCTATTTTATTTTTATCTGTTATTCTAGTACATCTGAATGCGTTTGAAATTTTATTTTTAGGAATATAAGCAATAGAAACCAACTGAGCAAGATGACCTGATTGTATTCCCGCAATCACCCTAGAATCAAGAACAGCGCAATCTGTAAATATATTATCAATGCAGGATGCGCTAGACTCTGTCACCCGAGTGTGCTCAAATATAGTCTGACTCAGCAAAAAGCCGTTCATTAAGTCAGAAAGATCATGAGTACTATGTTGGTCAATTGGGAACTTTATATTAAAATCTCCACATACTATTACGGATTTGCAGTTATTAGAGCTTATTTTATGCAAGCATTCTTCAAGTTTATCACTAAATAAGGATATATCAGCGGATGGGGATCTATAAACATATAATACAAATATGGATTCTAATTCTATACAGCTTACTTCGAACTCTTTGTCTTCCGACATGTTCACAATATCAGCTCTGTTCTTTGCTCTCAAACCGTTTCTGACCAAAATTAGTGTACCTCCCCTAATAAAGTTTTTTCTGTGACTACTGCTAACAATAGAATAATTTTCAATGGTTTGAACGTCTAATTCATTAGTATCAATCCAAGTTTCACTAACACAAAATACATCACAGTTATATTCTTTTACAATTAGTTCTAACAAGAGATTTTTTCCACGCAAGCCTTGAACATTCTGGTGGCAAATAACTAAAGTTTTTTTTACGTCTTTACTAACTAGTGATTTATTTGATTTATTTTTATTTCCATTATTCAAATAACAGTTTTGGAAACTTGGCTTTGATATAAAAAATGCTCTTTATTTTTATCATTTGCAACAAACTTAAGACATGAGGTCATAGTAGCTATATTACAGTTAATAATAATGCTTGTTACTGTTTTTATTCCTAACACGTTCATGATACCCAAACTATTGTAGCAAGATTGACTCATTCGATTTAAATCAACAAAAATAGTGTCAGGGACAACATTGGCTAGCTCATATAAACCTAAATGTATTGTGAAGGCAGTAGCATTTAGAATGCTAGAATTATATGTACTTTGAGGTGCATACATTACTGAGCTTACGAATAATTTAATTTTTTTATGTATGCAAACCTCTGACACATATTTCACACATTTTACATATATTTCAGGATCGGTGTTCGTCGATGCACCTCCAGCCATCAATATGACAATGTCATCTTCTTTCATGTCGCAGACCTTGCGCGGAAAGTCTCTTATTATTTCGGTGATGGGCGCTGCATCAGCAGGTACATACCAACATCTATTTTATATAGCCAATTTAGATAACGCAACCACTTGGCACAGGCAGACCGACATATTTAGCATCAGAGGGTTGGTCTCTTACATGTGAACCCAGATTCAGCCATTTACCTTATCGTGACCAAAAATGTCGTGACCTCCCGGAATATTAAGAGGTACTGGCGAACGCCATATGCCGCGCTTTACATAAAAAAAAACAAAAACGTGATTTCTTATGTCCTCATGCATGGTCTTGGTGTGTTAAATTCAAGCTGAACTTGGTAAGATCCTTAGCTGGGCCATCAATTCCAATGTCATATAGACAAATCGTGTGCCAGTAGCTTCTAATATCGCTGCTGAGGCACAAGAGTCAATCAATTATGGATGCCAATCGAACCAGCTACTTGTAAAGACAGAAAGGCGACGGTATCAGAGGTCAACTATTCAATAGCATCAATCGATTGACCTAATTCTTACACATACTCAGGACTTGTATTAAGCTACCTATGTATTTGGAATGACTGATCGTTATGAAAACGTTTTCCCTGGCATTACACTGAAACAACAAGACCTACCTGAACCCAAGATGCCATGTGAGGACATACCTTTTAGTGCACGGTATTGAACTGGAAAACGATTTTCATCGCTGCTTCATCCGGATGATTCGCATGCGCGACCGCGTTCAATCAATGCGCCGGTACCAACCTGGGCGGGATTAACCCGTAGTAAGGAGGAGGGACCCCATTGGTTTTACGTGAAATCCGAACGAGCGACGACCCCCTTTTTCTTATTATTTAATAAGGTAAACCAACAGCGTATATACATATAAATTTAGAAAAAACTTATATCTATGAATAATGCCAATAACGTACGTGTATATTGTAGTGCAGAGTAAGTGAACGAAAGATTTGAGATTGTGTAGTGTGTGTGATGTGTAAAATACTTAAGGTAGTTGACCTAAGATAGACCCTTGGTCGCACCTTACGACATGCACGGAAATAAATGCAGCGGGACCAGTTGTACTTCTCCAACTGAAATGTTTGTGTTCATTTCTAAGGCCATTGAGATCCGTTCCTTCTGGGAAAGCACGCGACCTGGCTTCAGCGGAGCGCTCATAATGTCAGGGGTCGCGCCACGTGCCGCCCCCCCCCCCCCCCTCCGTCGCCATGCCAACCTCCCCCGCGAACCGCTCGACCAACAGGTGAGGAAGATCTAAATGAAGTATCAAAGGGCAACTCGATGCAATTATCACAGTTAGTCGCACGTTCAAAGGGGAATGTATACCTATGCAAAGAAAGCAGCGTTGTTTCCTGCATATTTTTAGGGTTCCGTACCCAAAGGTTGCCAACGGAGCTCTATTACTAAGCCTCCGCTGTCCGTCCGCCCGTCAGCCACGGGGCTGTATCGCATTAAACGTAATAAGTAGGCAGCTGAAAATTTCAGTGTGTATTTATTTTGCCGCTATAACAACAAATAGGTAAAAAAAACACCGGTAGCACTCCGGGAGTGCCGGCAGAAGTGAAAACTTTAGTATTAACGTTGTGTTTAATTATAAGTACAAAAATACTATCATTTATGAGGTAGAATACAATGTTTATTTATTGCGCTATCGTACACAAATATGACAATTTACATGTTATTATTCATAATATTATATCGTTATTTATTTATATATTACATTAATTTTTATCTCTTAGAAAAATCAACTTTCATCCATAATTTCGACGACTTTTTCACCATCGTTATTACCAGAATCATCATCGCAAATTTCTAAAACTGATACAATCGGTTTATGATAGCTGAAGTAAGAAACAAACAGTTTTGATTCGAATCTACTAGTTCCTCTCCCTTCCCCTCGATCTTACGCTTTTTCGATCAGCATCACGTGACCCTGACGCGAGTTTGGAAGTTTTTACCCATCCAACAAAAAGTGCTCAGCGCCGCTAAAGAAGTTTTCACTTCAATCTTACGCTTTTTCGATCAGCATCACGTGACCCTGACGCGAGTTTGGAAGTTTTTACCCATCCAACAAAAAGTGCTCAGCGCCGCTAAAGAAGTTTTCACTTCAATCTTACGCTTTTTCGATCAGCATCACGTGACCCTGACGCGAGTTTGGAAGTTTTTACCCATCCAACAAAAAGTGCTCAGCGCCGCTAAAGAAGTTTTCACTTCAAAAATAAATTAAGGGGGGTCCTATTCATAAAACGTGATTTGTTAGTGTTAAATCTTGTACGATGTTACGGAACCCTTCGTGTGCGAGTCCGACTCGCACTTGGCCGGTTTTTTACTGTTTGGTCAGACGTTTGTCTTCCGTAAGATCACGTGACACCTAGGGCTGAAGCGCGAGGATGGAAGGACGTAGAAACTCATTGGCCATACGCCAGCCCACGAACGGAAGCTGAACTCGCGTGGCAAATACCACATCTATGCACTGATATTAGCCCAACTGTCATGATATTAGCCCAACACACCAACTATGAGATAGGTGTCATGCCAAAACCTCACTAACATTGCACGGTTTCTCAGATCAAATAATCTAGTGCGCCCACTATCGGACCCACTGTATCAATTTTTTGAAAATACCAACGTATTGGAGGGTTTATGTATTTCATGCTACGAGCCGGCTCGTAGCCTAATGGCGCGGGGACTGGCCTAGCGTACCAGAGGTCTGGGTTAAATTCCTCACTCCGACATGCACCACTTTCTTTCTCTTTCTGAGTTCGATAAGTGCATTTCGTCCCGAATGCGAGCTGCTGCATGGTTCGGAATCCATGTAAAACTGTAGGTCCCCTTTCCCTACTAGGTGGTAGGGTTTAAGCCCGCCCAGGTTGGTACCATCGCATTGGACGAAAAGATGGTCGACGAAAGCGGCAATTATAAAATTGTCCGTGTTTTCCATCCAGTTCAATGTAGCCGTGCTTATAAAGGGAAGGTCCTGGCCGGGCACCTAAATCCGTCGGGAATGTGGTGTATTGGGCTAATATGTATTACCACACAACGGTTAGTCATCCATGTCAGAATGCATAAAAAAATTCACGAGGCAAACTAAACGCCACTTTGACAGTTGCCTTCCTCGTTGCCCCATGATAAAGCCAAACCATAAACTAGCCACGTAGTCCCCTAATCATACCACGAGCGCTGCGCCCGAGATCCCAGATGACTCCCACTCGAACAGTCTGGCTCGCCCGAGATCCCCGATGACTCCCACTCGAACGGGGTGGCCCGCCCGAGATCCCAGATGACTCCCACTGGAACAGGGTGGCTCGCCCGAGATCCCAGATGACTCCCACTCGAACAGGGTGGCACGCCCGAGATCCCAGATGACTCCCACTGGAACAGGGTGGCTCGCCCGAGATCCCAGATGACTCCCACTCGAACAGTGTGGCTCGTCCGAGATCCCAGATGACTCCCACTCGAACAGGGTGGCACGCCCGAGATCCCAGATGACTCCCACTGGAACAGGGTGGCTCGCCCGAGATCCCAGATGACTCCCACTCGAACAGTGTGGCTCGTCCGATATCCGAGATGACTCCCACTCGAACAGGGTGGCACGCCCGAGATCCTAGATGACTCCCACTCGAACAGGGTGGCTCGTCCGGGATCCCAGATGACTCCCACTCGAACAGGGTGGCACGCCCGAGATCCCAGATGACTCCCACTCGAACAGGGTGGCTCGCGCACGTGCGGCCGACTCGAGAATGTAGGTCGCTGAGCCGACATAATTGGATGCGGCGGGCCGTAGGGAGCATACAGTCCGCGTCGTTCGGTTTGATTACACGAAAACTCAATTGTCTATGCTAAGCCTTCGAGAGGGTATACAGGGTGACATTGTAAATCTTGATCAAGTTCAGAGAAGCGGTACTGTAACTCCAACTAAAGACATTTAGTTCTACGTTACGCACATACATTTCGTGGTTAGGAAGTTAGAAGGCAGAGTTGAAAATGTCAGAGTTCTCGCAAATGACGTAGTTTGAGGTGCACCATAAATTTTGCCCATAGGTAGGTCCATATGAAGTTACTGCCTTTTAAATAAGGAGGGCAGTATTCTAGAGAAGAGATCGTCAAGTAATGATCAAATTTTACAATTACTTGTCGTGTAAAGACACTATATATACCCGGATGATTATGGATTTCTCGCATACAACCTGCAACTTTCCCGATAGAATAGCTAACAGCATGCTTTCTATGCTAGAGGTCACGGGTTCCAACCCCGCCCCGATCATGCAGGACGTTCTTTCTATTTTTAACCGACTTCAAAAAAGGAGGAGGTTATCAATTCGTCTGTATGTTTTTTTTGTTTTTTTTTATGTTTTTTACCTCATAACTTTTGCCTGGGTGAACCGATTTTGATGATATTTTTTTTTAAATTATAGCTAGTGCTTCCCAAGTGGTCCCATTTTAATTTGGTTAAGTTCTGACAATGATATCCATGAGAAAATCATAAAAGTCTTAAATTTGTATTAAGATGTGCGCGACAAATGGACGAATAACTCAATATAACGCCAACCGATTTCGGTGATTCTTTTTTTATTGTAAAGGACGTGTACGAATTAGTAAGTGATTTTCGGATTCACTAAAAATAAACAAACAAAGGTAGCCAAGGTTCTCTTGATTGGCGCAGCGCGTGCCCGGCTGACGCCGACTCAAAAAATAACAAAAATCGTAACTACAAAAATGGAAATTATTTTTTACTTTTTAGTGCTTTTTCTTTGAAGTCGGTAATTTTTTTTGTTAAAATTGTTTTTGAGTTGTATAAGTGCATTTCACGAATGTGAGCTGTTCCCTTGTTCGGAATCCATGTAAAACTGTAGATCCTCTCCCTATGTAGCAGGGTTAAGCCCGCCAGAGTTGGTACCAGCGCATCGGATGGAAATATTGGCAAGCGGCAATGAAAAATTATCCGTATTTTCCATTTCGTTCGATGTTGACGTGCTCATAAAAGGAAGTTTCTGGCATGGCACCTAATTCCTTCGGGAATGCGGTGTGTTGGGCTAATATAATGATCTAGATTGTATGTCCAGCCAGTAACATAAAACAATCTGTAAATCCACAATCAAATTTTACGAGTTTCTGAGTTATACATACTAGATTAGATAACTTAAGGTGGCCCATCCCGCTCATCTCCCCATACAAAAGGGGAAAGAAGATCACGCCCATATTTCCTGTCAGAGATCCAAAATTTTGCTCAAAATAGCTTTCTTTGATCGAACTAGATGTCTGATGACCATTGGCATTGTAAAATTGTGTTTGGTTTCTAAGTTATAAGGTCTGAAAGTTCGCATTTTTCGCGCGTTTTATACAATAACTTTGGAGGTGGATTACGCAATGATAAAGTAAAAACATCTTAAAACGATTAGTCATCAGACATAGCTTATTTAATCAAGATTTATAATATATTTGGTTTTTGTTCGATTTTTTACTACAGCAGTCGTGGTTTACTTTTAGCTATAAGTCGTTTTGAAATTAAAATTTTCGTAAATCTTCCTCATCACGGAGCCTGTCTTATTTTTTGAAACAGAGAAGGTCCCAGAGCGCAACAGCACGGTTTTGTACCGTGCCCGCGAATGAGTTAGGGCCGCCGGGTTGGGCCACCTTAATTCCTAAAATGAGTGTCGTACTAGGCGAGGTACTAGGGCGTTCTACGCGTTCACAACCGTACGATGTTATATTTCGTAAAGTTAAGGTACATATCACCCGTAATCGTATAGCATATATGAAACATGTAGTATGCGGTGATCGGCACTTTATCATCTCCGCGAAAGCGTTACGATATACCTACACATAATATGTATTTGTTAAGAGGATGAGGTGAGCAAGTTCCATACAATGGCACGTGCCTGTTTGCATATTAAATATACCAACTTAAAGCTACGTCTGCACGTTTAGATTGTTTTAATAACGTAACTTATATCCATGATATAATGCTCTTAATCATGGTTATTAGATAAGTTATTAAAACAAATTCAAAACGTACAGACGTATACATAGCTCTTAGTAGATTTATTTAATGTGCAAAATTTCAGAAATATATTTCTTAATTTGACTGAGGAGACAGGTGCGAGCCATAGAATGGAACTCGGTCACCTCATTATCCTCTTAATAAAGTTATGAACGATGTAGATGCATATGTAAAAAATGACACCAAAATAGTCTGAATTCTTGATGATTAACCATTGACACCACATTGGTAAAGAAAATAGCTCATTATTAAAATAATCCTCTTTTAGGGTTCCGTTGGCACCCTTTGGGTACGGAACACTATTACTAAGCTGTCCGTCTGACCGTCATTCCGTTCATCCGTCCGTCCGTCCGTCTGTCACAGGGCTGTTCCTCATAAACCGTAATAGGTAGGCTGTTGAAATTTTCACAAAGAGTATATTTATTTTGTTGCTATAACAACAAATGGGTAAAATTAACTAATATATAATGTACTAATATATATAATTAATAACAAAAATTAAAAAGTGATGTCTTGTATTATGGTACGGAACCCTTCTTGTGCGAGTCCCACTCGCACTTGGTCGGTTTTTTTAATTTCTTAGCAAACTGACTGAATTGTATTACAATAAATGCACTGCCCTATCGTGCATCTCCTTTTGACACCATTTCAAATTAACTTAAAACCACCAACTTAAATTTCCACCCCCAAAATGTGCTTAAATCCTTTCTTTGCTAGTAACATATTTCGATTCTCGTGAGCTCCGAGACAGAATCCGCGGGCCTATAGGTAGCAGTGATGTAAATATTTGTCGATTTCGCAGCGAATCGATCGCTCCACACCGCTGCGGATGTGTGATGTAATTTCCGCTGACAC
Source organism: Incurvaria masculella (assembly GCA_946894095.1). NCBI lineage: Eukaryota > Metazoa > Arthropoda > Insecta > Lepidoptera > Incurvariidae > Incurvaria > Incurvaria masculella. The sequence goes on from OX335641.1 coordinate 2,306,798, forward strand.
GCGTCTTTAGGGGTGTGTGAATGACACAAATATAGTATAGGATGCTATTCGAAATACTAAAATATACATTGATAACAATAAAATGGCAGTATGATTAGTGCCTAATGCAGGTCGGTTCAAAAACTAAATTATCCGTCTTGCGGAAAACGGTTCAATACCTCCAGATACAAACATCCCAAAGTTATCTTCCAAGCAATTGCTCCACGCCGTAACGAAAAGAACAGAACCGTGCATACCGAACAGAGCTACTTACCTTGGGCGTGCTGGCCGGCACCTGCGCGTACGCATCGCCCGCTCGGCGCGCCTCCGAGCCGTCGTCCTCCGAGTCGGAGGCGTGGAAGGACGAGCTCACGGACCCTGGGCTGGGGTCGCTGAGCCTCAGACGCAGGCCGTCCCGCCGCCCGGGCATGGCGGGACTCAATATCGTCTCGCTACCACCATCGTTTCGTTATCTTCTTCTCGATGTTCGATGTCGTTCGTGTCTGCGACTTCTTATTGTCTCTTTTTAGATCCTTGCGTACCATTATTCTGTTAACGTCTTTTTATCTTAACAATCCCAGGTTCACTCGATGTTCGATGGCCACTGTAGTTCGTGTCTGCGACTTCTTATTGTCTCTTTCTAGATCCTTGCGTACCATTATGCTGTTAATGTCTTTTTATCTTAACGATCCCAGGTTCACTCGATGTTCGATGGCCACTGTCGTTCGTGTCTGCGACTTCTTATTGTCTCTTTCTAGATCCTTGCGTACCACTATGCTGTTAATGTCTTTTTATCTTAACGATCCCAGGTTCACTCGATGTTCGATGGCCACTGTCGTTCGTGTCTGCGACTTCTTATTGTCTCTTTCTAGATCCTTGCGTACCATTATGCTGTTAATGTCTTTTTATCTTAACGATCCCAGGTTCACTCGATGTTCGATGGCCACTGTCGTTCGTGCCTGCGACTTCTTATTGTCTCTTTCTAGATCCTTGCGTACCATTATTCTGTTAACGTCTTTTTATCTTAACAATCCCAGGTTCACTCGATGTTCGATGGCCACTGTCGTTCGTGTCTGCGACTTCTTATTGTCTCTTTCTAGATCCTTGCGTACCACTATACTGTTAATGTCTTTTTATCTTAACGATCCCAGGTTCACTCGATGTTCGATGGCCACTGTCGTTCGTGTCTGCGGCTTCTTATCGTCTCTTTCTAGATCCTTGCGTACCATTATGCTGTTAATGTATTTTTATCTTAACGATCCCAGGTTCACTCGATGTTCGATGGCCACTGTCGTTCGTGTCTGCGACTTCTTAATGTCTCTTTCTAGATCCTGGCGTGTCATTATGCTATTAACGTCATTATATCTTCACAATCCCAGGTTTATCTATTTTTTTATTCAATGTTCTATTTAACTTGTTCATTGTTTCAACTAAATGTTTGATTGACTTTGACGTCTCAACACAGGTAGCAAGTGATAATGGCTGATCACTTGTAAGATTGATTTTAAAATCGTTTTATTGTCCTGTTCTCACTGTCGTTTCGTTGTTCACTTTCGTCTTGAACTTTCCATTCTTTTGTGAAAATGTTTTAATTTTTGGTTGAATTTTACGTTTCATCCGTCAGTAAAAGTTTCCTGTATGCCTTAATTTTTTTTATCTTTTTAAAAGGTTCACTTATTACAAAAGACCAGTGCACTTACTATGCATAAGGCAACTCAACTAATAAACATATTTACGTTGGTTAATGAGTTTAGAAAATACTTGACATTGACTGGTTGGTAAGGTATATTTTTACTTACTATTTTAGAAAGATTCAGTAGAAAATATTATGAAAGAAAAATAATCCTACAGTAAACGCGTACAAAGCAAATAACAAAATTAGAAGATTTCTAAGGTTTCAAACCAACACATTGAAATTCACTAGTATTCAATTTTCACTAAATTCACTAGAAATTCGCCTAACCAGTTACGTAACCCGACAACCGGAGGCCATTTAGCGACTGAAGCCTCATGAAAATTTCAACCACGGCGGCGGCCAGGGCAACCAGCCGGTTATGCAAAGGCCATTTGAACATATACTCGTATGCCTACCTATGGCCTAACAACGGCAAAGCGAAGCGAGACGTTATATTTCTGTCAGTCTGTGGCTACGTGTCTGTTTTGTTGCCCTGTTTGTCGCTTGCCCTTACTGAATGCATATCACTATCACTATCACTATCACTACATAGTATAAAAAAAAGTCGCTTTCTATGTCCCTATATCCCTATGTATGCTTAAATCTTTAAAACTACGCAACGGATTTTGATGCAGTTTTTTTTATTAGATAGAGTGATTGAAGAGGAAGGTTTATATGTAAAATAATATCTATTAAATACTGTTATTTTTGAGGTTTCTAATGTGGTGTCGTAAATAATTAATTTTTTTCCGCTTACATTGCAAACGCAGGCTGAACTTGACGAGCCCGCAATCAGTCAAAAACCGGCCAAGTGCGAGTCGGACTCGCACACGACGGGTTCCGTACCATCGTACAAGATTTAACACAAAAAAAATGGTTTTCTGTATGGGACCCCACTTTATTTTTTTTTTATTTTTTTATTTTACCTATTTGTTGTTATAGCGGCAAAATAAATATACACTCTGTGAAAAATTCATCTGCCTACCTATTACGGTTCATGAGATACAGCCATGTGACAGACGGACGGACGGACGGACGGACGGACGGACGGACAGCGGAGGCTTAGTAAAAGGGTTCCGTTTTCACCCTTTGGGTACGGAACCCTAAAACGACATTGACCCGAGCGGAGCCGGGTATCTCAGCTAGTTAATTCATAAATGTAAGTCTGGGGAGTGATAATACGTGCTATAATACGATTTATAGCACGGAATATTGAGGAGGCTTATAGCAACATCGTGGGCGACTGTTCTAATACCTAGCATGTATTTAAATGGATTTTTAACAAAAAAAAAGTTTACGTAAATGGACATGGATAACCACTTGGGAACTAGGTGCAATGCCAGGACTTTTTTTCTATTGCTCGGCTGTATTGGACTGGATGGAAAACAAGGGAAAGTACCAATCCGGGCGGGATAACCTTCTAACCCCTGTTTTCACCACCTCCAGTTACCTGAAATCCGATAGTTAACTTTCGGCTACATTGCATATTTGTATGACGTAACCGAAAGATAACTTTGCAATTTTTGTAGCTGGAGGTGGTGGAACCGGGCGTAAATGGGATAATCTATTTCATCGGGTTTTTTCAGTTGATCTTACTACGAATGATGTTTCATTGTTAGTTGACTCCTTAGCCACAATATCAGTTTATTATCTGCATAATCTATAGGATAAATGTCGATTCGTATAATATGTTATTTATGTAATAGCTACATGCTACGTTTGATGTCGGTTCTAATTCATCGCCGGTGATTGAGCGACGAAAATGGCAAATTCGAGATTATTTACGCACTGCGTCAAACCGAGCAATCGATGAGATAGCGAAATATTTCTAAGAGCGAGGTCTCCCATTAAGAACAGTCGTTCGCTCTAGATCACATTGTGAGAGCGTCACCCGACACTCGCCCGTCCTTGGGTCAGCCCGACCTAGCTCCACTAACCAGTTCCAGGCAGCTCTTACAGGACAATAGACTTCAGGTGGGAGTTTAGATTTATTCAGGTTGGTGTTGGATGAATCAGAAGCGACCCAACTGCGACTGTCTTACTTTTTAGGGTTACGTACCCAAAGGGTGAAAACGGAACCCTATTACTAAGCCTCCGCTGTCCGTCCGTCCGTCCGTCCGTCTGTCACAGGGCTTTATCTCATGAACCGTAATAGATAGGCAGCTGAAATTTTAATTTAATTTAAGGTAACATTTAAAAATAATAGGAATGAAAGGGGGTCCCCATACAAAAAAACCTAATTTTTTTTGTGTTAAATCTTGTTCGATGGTACGGAACCCTTCGTGTGCGAGCCCGACTCGCACTTCGCCGGTTTTTACAAGCATGTATTATGCTCGATGACTTAGTAATGGACGGCCATGAGTATGAATGGCGAATCGAAGTTGACACACTAAAAAAAATATATGCAATTGTTTACTGTTTTTAGCACAGTTAAAAATCAGACATTTATGGTAAAGTATTTCCTGTTACTATTAATGTATTACGGTAAGTATTTATTGATGAGCCATACCAGTTAGTATTAAACAGTTATTTTCAGATCAGATGATTTTGAAACGGTTATCTTAAGGCCCTGGTACTAGCCAAATCGCAAAGTTAGACGAGGCACCCCAAGTTAACTAACTAAGTCTGACGATTAGAAGTGTCATTCTTACAATACATGATTCCTTGTCTAGGAATCAACCTATTTTCGTTAATGTATGTTTCCTTTTTCTATACAAAATTAATTGCGGAAACTGTGTCCATTTCCGAACTTTTTTGACTAAATGTAGAAATCTAAAAGCAAATGGAATTTTTTGTTTATGCATATATGCTGTTTTTGCTTATATCTAGAAATCGAATTACTTTCAGATTTCTAATGAGAAATATCAACTTTTTTATTATTTATTATTATTTAAATAAATGATGGAATAAAAAAATATTAACAATCCATTATCAGTCTGGAGTTCTATTTGGATTTGCTGAAGCGTTTCACTATATATTATTACATTTGTTAAAAGGTGTATTTGTATGGCGCGAGTAGTTGGATAGTCCTAGCCCCTTAACTGATCAAACATTACGGCTGACTACAAATTAGGTGTCCTACTGTCCAGTTTCAAACGGTGCAGGAATTTTAACATATTGGACAATACATTTTCACTGAATATAAGACGCAAGTAAGTTACTTAGTTGGCTCTATTTTAACGTTGCAAGACGGTGGTTATTATTGTAATTACAGTTAGATTCACTGATCTTTTTTTTTTCAGTGCATGAGTCTACGGCAGGGTACCCGGGACAGAATATTTGGGTACTCGGGAGCCAAAAATAGCACCCTTAATGATGTTTATTTACTTCTTGTAATTAATTTGAAATTATATTATAATTCTGATTTCGGATGTTAAGGTGGCCCAACCCGGCGGCCTCAACTCATTTGCGGGCACGGTACAAAACCGTGATGTTGCGCTCTGGGACCTTCTCTGTTTCTAAGAATAAGACAGGCTCCGTGATGAGGAAGATGCAACCTGTCCACAAAAAAGAACTATGCACATTGTCTTTTTTGTGGACATGATTTGGTAAGATTTACGAAAATTTTAATTTCAAAACGACTTATAGCTAAAAGTAAACCACGACCACTGTAGTCAAAAATCTAACAAAAACCAAATAGATTATAAATCTTGATTAAATAAGCTATGTCTGATGACTAATCTTTTTAAGATGTTCTTACGTTATCATTGCGTAATCCACCTCCAAATTTATTGTATAAAACGCGCGAAAAATCCGAACTTTCGGACGTTATAACTTGAAAACCAAACACAAATTTACAATGCCAATGGTCATCAGACATCTACTTCAATCAAATAAAGCTATTTTGAGCAATATTTTGGATCTCTGACAAGAAATATAGGCGTGATCTTCTTTCCCCTTTTGTATGGGGAGATGAACGGGTTCGGCCACCTTAAACTAAGCCCTAGTAAAGCCCGCTTAGCGTATAACACAACTATCTCCCCGAAGCGACTACAATTTAGATGAAACTAATCTAAGGATAAAAATAGATACATCTGTTGTATGTAGCAACTCTTCACAGTGACGACGCGACGTGGGCTAATCAATGTGATAGCATGAATCTATTTTGAACACGGAGATCGATTTTCGTTACTTTCAATAACAACAAATCAAAGTAAACAAAAGAAATGCCAGGATTCACTTTGAGTCAGCATTTGTTTAATCATTTATTGAGCGAGGAGGAGAGATAAGTGTGTCTTGTTTTACAATTCAAAAGTTACAACTTATTTCTTTAAAATAATAATGCCATGTTTATATCTCCAGCTATGTTAACAAATTACCGCTCATAACAAGATGGCAGAAAGAATCACTGAAACGTTTACAAGGTGATAAATATAAAATCCCGTAGCGTATTTATTAATGAGATTGTCACGCGCTGTGGATGGTTGGTATTTTAAATCCCATAGTGTAAAATAATATAACGAGATCTACATTTTTAGATTATGAAAATCAAGAAAACAAAATAACTGACAATCCTAATTGATATAAGTACTGAAATAATCTTGCAGGTATGTTCTTATACACCGATCACATTTTCCACCAAACGTGTGCAGCACGTATGAGGAACTAGCCAAATCGCAAAGTTAGACGAGGCACCTGTCTAGGAATCAACCTATTTTCGTTAATGCATGTTTCCTTTTTCTATACAAAATACATTGCGGAAACGGTGTCCATTTACGAACTTTTTTGACTAAATGTAGAAATCTAAAAGCAAATGGATTTATTTCTTTATGCATATATGCTGTTGCTTATATCTAGAAATGACATTCTTTCCGAAAAAAACCTTTTTTGAAAGTCGAGCAGTGTGAAAACTGCGGCGAACACATCCAACTAAATATTATACAAGAAAAGTTCAATCTAACTGGATTTATTTTACTGAAAAACACATATATTTTAAAAAAAACGTAAATAGAATAAAGCTTTCTCAAGTGATTAAAAAAATTTGATTTAGATCTGACAACTTTAGAGGTAGGGAACCGTTAGGGCCCGTAAGACGATTTGGTTAGTTTGATGGCAGCCGCCGTGCAATATTGTGCCTTGGCAAATGGAAAAAGAAAGCATTTCTTGAAATGTTCAAATATTCGATTTCCGCTGCCTTCACGACAGCCTTAAGCGTACACACTAGTCGCACTGCATGAAAAGTCGGAAAACCCCGTTAACATATACTTCTATATCCCTACCTACCGTGAAACTGAACTGTAAAAATGTAAACACGATATATCCAGTGGGAGCCAGCTTCGAGTGGGGCTCAATGACCAACAATAATGGAGGAAAAATTATGTTGGAGCTGCGCACGCGCCGAACACGTATAGTCCCACGACTCTCATGAGGACACTGGTGCCATTGTTTTAAGTTTAAAGTGCTAGCTGAGGTACCCGCGACCGCTCAGGTCAGTGTGGTTTTCGACATTCATTCGAGCGGAGCCTTCAACCTTATTCGAATTGTTACGGCACGATATTAGAATTTGGCGTTTTTAGGGTTCCGTACCCAAAGGATGAAAACGGAACCCTATTACTAAGCCTCCGCTATCCGTCCGTCCGTCCGTCCGTCCGTCCGTCCGTCCGTCCGTCCGTCCGTCCGTCCGTCTGTCCGTCTGTCACAGGGCTGTATCTCAGTAACCGTAACAGGTAGACAGCTGAAATTTTCACAGAGTGTGTATTTATTCTGCTGCTGTAACAACAAATAGGTAAAATAAAAAAAATATAAAAATTAAAGTGGGGTCCAATACATTTTTTTTTTGTGTTAAATCTTATACGATGGTACGGAACCCTTCGTGTGCGAGTCCGACTCGCACTTGGCCGGTTTTTTTTTTGCACCGCGTCGCTTAATATCTCACAGTCGTAACTTTTATCTGTTCGACCAAATTACTTTTTCTAAACGAGGAAGTGTATCCACTTTCAATACCAGTAAGCGATTAATCGATTTAGTTAACTTTATGTGCATTGAAAATGAAGTATCAAATTTAAATTATATTTGGTCTCTCAAATATGGCACTTAACTGGCAATTAACACAATTTCATTTTAAAATTTGTTATTGTGATGCATAAGCTATATTACTGAAAAGTTTACTTAAAATCAGTTCATTAGTTTTTGCGTGAAAGAGTTTTTTTTTATGTGACTGGACAGGGATGGCTAATACCACACGTTCTGTCATGGTATTAGCCCAAAACACCACATGGGAACTAGGTGCCATGCCAGGACCTTCCTTATATTGCACGGCTACATTGAACTGGATGGAAAACACGGACAATTTTCATTGCCGCTTCGACCATCGTTCATCCAATGCGATGGTACCAACCCGGGCGGGATAAACCCTACCACCTAGTAAGTAAGGAAGGGGACCTACAGCTTAACGTGGAATCCGAACCACGGCCAGCCTCTCTCAACGGTCGAATGGTCACCCATCCAAGACCAGACCGGACCCAGCGTTCCTTAACTTCGGAGAGCGATCGCCGAAGTGTCGCGCAACTGGGCCACTGAGGCTAACCAACATCCATTTTAATCCAGTATCATAAAGCTATCCTGAAAAAGTGGTCATTTTAGAAATGAACGTAGAAAGGACTACCTGTTCCCAATGTTGATTAGCCAATATTTTGGCTTTTTTTATATTTAGCCTAGCTTATATAACATTTTCCAATCTAAAAGGTATATTAAAAAAAGAAAACATACAGATATTGATTTCTACAATATTTTTTAAAGTCAAAAATATTAAAAACCTAGTAAAACATTAAGACCATAGAAACAGTTATCGCCCGTATTATCAGCCTCAATAGCCCAGGGGCGCGACACTTCGGCGATCGCTCTCCGAAGTTAAGCAACGCTGGGTCCGGTCTGGTCTTGGATGGGTGACCATTCGACCGTTGAGAGAGGCTGGCCGTGGTTCGGATTCCACGTTAAGCTGTAGGTCCCCTTCCTTACTTACTAGGTGGTAGGGTTTATCCCGCCCGGGTTGGTACCATCGCATTGGATGAACGATGGTCGAAGCGGCAATGAAAATTGTCCGGGTTTTCCATCCAGTTAAGAAAGAAAGAAAGAAAGAAAGAAAATGAATTTATTCAAGCAACAAAAACACATAAAACAACGTAATTACATAACAAAATGAGTTAATCTTAAATTTAATATGAAATTTGAAAGAATACAAAAAAAGAAAATACAAAAGCATTTGAAGTACATATTAAGTTAATAAACAGTGTTGTTGTATAAATGGGTCAATGTAGCCGCGCAATATAAGGAAGGTCCTGGCATGGCACCTAGTTCCCATGTGGTGTGTTGGGCTAATACCATGACAGAAGGTGCGGTATTCGCCATCCCTGTCCAGTCACAAAAAAAAAAGTATGGGGAATTGATAGATTAACGACTGTCTTAAAGCGTCTCATGAAAGCCAAGCGACTCTGTTAAGTGCGCTTCAGTTGATCGATCGGTTCGTTTAACTGCTGTAAATACTGATTGCTCCAATGTTCGTATTACCTACCTACCGCAAGGGAGCTATGGCATCTCTGGCTAGGTCTCGTGCTCCAGTCATTTACATGAACAAGTTTTTTTTAACTCTTTACCTTAATAAATTTTAATTATGAAACATCTAACCAGCCGTTGCAATGATTTGACAGTTGTTAATCTTAATAAAAAAATACTATGCAAATACAGCGACATGGCTGTGCCCTTTTGACCATGTGACTACCATAGACCATCGATGATGTGACTTCGGGTACACTAAGGCATAGCTTGGTTTTTCATAAAAAAAAAAAAATTAAATTTACCTCCGAAGTTACCAATGCAGCAGTTTAAATATTATTACATATTCTACAAATAATGGGTTATAACCCTCATATACCGACTTATTTTTAAATATAAAAAGCTAGGGTGGAGTTTTAGTAAATTTATTTGTAGCTACGTTTCTCGTCACCGTTTTAGCAAATATGTTTTGGTCACCTTTGTGCCTTAAGGCGCTAGGACTAGCCAACTACTCGCGCCATACAAGTGCACTTTTTAACAAATGTAATAATATGTAGTGAAACGCTTCAGCAAATCCAAATAGAACTCCAGACTGATAATGGATTGTTAATATTTTTTTATTCCATCATTTATTTAAATAATAATAAAAATTAAAAAAGTTGATTTTTCTCATTAGAAATCTGAAAGTAATTCGATTTCTAGATATAAGCAAAAACAGCATATATGCATAAACAAAAAATTCCATTTGCTTTTAGATTTCTACATTTAGTCAAAAAAGTTCGGAAATGGACACCGTTTCCGCAATGTATTTGGTATAGAAAAAGGAAACATACATCAACGAAAATAGGTCAATTCCTAGACAAGGAATCATATATTGTAAGAATGACACTTATAATCGTCAGACTTAGTTAGTTAACTTGGGGTGCCTCGTCTAACTTTGCGATTTGGCTAGTACCAGGGCCTTAAGGTCGGCCCGTAAGCATCAGAAAATTTCGCCTCCTATACAAACGTAGTTTACTAATAATTTGAAAACCACTATTCCAACATCCTTGATATTTGCTATGTAATATTAGGTTACAAATATCTGTGTCTGCATGCCTTTGTTTTTTCGGTAAATGTATTCTGGGTCAAACCACAGAGAAAACAAAATTCGTATGAAGATTTTATTTTTTATTTCATTTCATTCGGTTTGGATTTTTCAAAAAAACAAAAGCATGCAGACACAGATATTTGTTACCTGATATTATATATTAAATATCCATTCAATTGGAATAGCGGTTTCCAAATGATTAGTAAACTACATTTGTATGGGGAGCATAGCTTACGGGCCTTTCTTAAATGTTCCATTGTGCACCGTATAAGTTATGGAAAAGTTATGTTCAAAACTCCCGCTATAGAAGAACATGTATTATGTTAGCTCCGATAGCCCAGTTGTCGACCCGTGAAGCAATTCTGAGCGCGGTCAAGTTCTTCGGTTCCGTGTAAAACTGTAGGTTCCCTTCCTTACTCAATACGTGGTACTATTTCATTGAATGAAAGACGGGCGAAGAGGAAACATTAAATAGTTCGTATTCTCCATGCAGTTTGTCCTGGCATGGCACTTAGTTCCCACGTGGTGCGTTAGGCTAACATTATGAGAGTGGGAAAATACATTTATTTTCAGAAGAAGGCAAAGAAGTATGCTGCAATATTACAGCATGGATCTTTACCATATCTCAATTCCCTCGGTGAAACGGCGTGATGTTGTGAGTGTATATGTGTACCCTGAACGTATATTTACATAAGACATATATTTCAAAGTAAACGTAACGTTCATAAACGTAACGTGCACCTAGCGCCATGAACTTTCCTATTGACCTTCTTCAGAATCTAGCCTGATCTAATTACACGAGGACCACCACTACAAAGGCTCTCAGGCTTTTGGTGTACTTAAGGTCGGCCCGTAAGCATCGCTTCCCATACAAACGTAGTTTACTAATAATTTGAAAACCACTATTCCAACATACTTGATATTTGGTATCTAATATTAGGCCACAAATATCTGTGTCTGCATGCCTTTGTTTTTTCGGTAAATGTATTCTGGGTCAAACCACAGAGAAAACAAAATTCGTATGAAGATTTTCTTTTTGCTTTCATTTCATTCGGTTTGGATTTTTCAAAAAAAGAAAAGCATACAGACACAGATATTTGTTACCTGATATTATATATTAAATATCAATTCAATTGGAATAGCGGTTTCCAAATGATTAGTAAACTACGTTTGTATGGGGAGCATAGCTTACGGGCCGTTCTTAACAGGCGTTGTTCACCCCTAACCTTCTACACCGTTGGTGGGTGATGTCTGCCAATATCACTCGAAAGTGTACGTTTTCCTTCATGGCGGAAAACCCCACAATAATAAAAATAATTGCGAATACCTATCGATTTCTGGATATGAACAATGAAATTACGTAAATTTTTGAAAAACAATTATTGTTTTTATTATTTTCAACATTATTTGATAACGATAAGTCACCATTCATTACTTTCGGGGCGATTCCGCTATAGATGATTTTCGAAATGATTTTTTCAATCACGCTATTAGTTGTTTTTTTTGTTACTAGTGCAAAGAAGAAAGTCTAAATATAATAATCAATGTATTTTTATTTAATTTTATACCATATCTTCTTTTTTGTCGCTGTTGAAATATTACCATCCGAAGAATTGGTATAAACTGTAAAATCATAACTAGCACAACTGGCGCGAAACAGTGGTTGTTGCCAGCTTGAGGTTATGTTTTATCGGCTAAAAGTGAAGTGGAAATATTCATTTATCTTCGTGTTCCAAAAAATGTAATTATTTGTTGCGATTTATTAAGAATTATTGACTGCTAGAATACACTGTTAACTTGTTGCACCCGCGATGCAAAAGATATAAAAGTTTACTTTTTTAACAGACATGAAGAGCTAACGTTCTGAAACTTTGCAAAAGTAAGAAGAAATAAAAACCATACTTAAATTATTTGTTTTTAAGAGTATAATGATTATTAGGTTAAAATAAACGATAACTTAAATTGGTTGCACCCGCGATCTCGACGTAAGTGCGAATGTAAGATCGCGGGTGCAACACTTTTTCACGTAAACTTTTTGTGTAATTACTTTTACATTTCGTTGTTTTGATATACCTTGACTAATAATATATGCTGAAGACGATTGATGATATTTATTGAATATGTGTGTCTATAGTATATTCCTTATTTTTTTAAAGAAATATTGGTTAAAATGACAACAGAGTAACATAAGGAGACTGCTTTGCAGAAATATAGGCGGAAATTAAGAGAAAAACCTGAGCTTCATGCTGAACACCTCCAACGGGAAAGGGCTCGTAATTCCAAATGGAGAGAAGTAATGTAATGAAAAATATTGGCTAGAATCAGATCCAAAGAAAGAATGCAGGCAACTAGAGAGCGACGTAAGGAAGAACAATTTAAACATCTGCTAGATACAGCAGTCCTCGCACACTAGGCAAGGCTTTGGCAAAAATAAAACGTAATCTACCAGCCAGTCCTTCCAAAGCAGTGGAAGTTAGCTTCTGAATTCAACATTGCTGCATTTGACAACAATTACGCCCCTAAGGCAGCGCTGCGAAAGCTAGCTGATGGAGGGAAAAAACTGATTTGTGATTTTTAGGGTTCCGTACCCAAAGGGTGAAAACGGAACCCTATTACTAAGCCTCCGCTGTCCGTCCGTCCGTCCGTCCGTCTGTCACAGGGCTGTATCTCAGTAACCGTAACAGGTAGACAGCTGAAATTTTCACAGAGTGTGTATTTATTTTGCCGTTATAACAACAAATAAGTAAGGTTAGAAAATAATTAAAATTAAAGGGGGCTCCCATACAACAAACGTGTTTTTTTTTTTGTGCACACGAAGGGTTCCGTACCATGGAACCCTTCGTGTGCGAGTCCGACTCGCACTTGGCCGGTTTTATAATAGGGATAACATGCACATTAGCACATTAGCACAGAAATCGTTAATGACATACAAGACGTGCAATTTGATGATATTATCGCGAAATTGGAAGCGCCAAAGATAAAGACTTTGGAAATAATATGTTCATAGAATTTTCAGCAATTATTAATGTATTTCAAAATAAATCATTAATATAAGCGACAACAAAAGCATAATTGTTAATAATATATATGGTTTGATCTCTTATTTTGTTCCTTTATAAGTAAAATTGATGTTTATGATCACTTAAATTAGACAGGTTGCACCCGCGATAATTTGGTGTTGCACCCGCTATTAATAAAAATAATATTACTTCATTGTTTATTTTTGTTTTCTTTAGAGTTTTTATTTTATGTTCTTTGTTACTTTAATACATTTCAAAATATTAAGACATAACATATTAAATGTATTAGAATTAACAGATTTATGTGTTTTTTGTTTGTGATCTGGAAAGGTTGGGCCAAATTTGTTGCACCCGCTATGGCAATTTGAACCTTTCTACTGGCTTTTAAAATATCATTTTAAAATTTTTGTTAGTTAATATAAAGTAAACATATTAAAATGTAGTCTTTTAAAGACTAATTTAATTAAAAATGTTTTTAATTTAATTAGGTTAAATGAAAACAGGCGTCTAAATGTTGCACCCGCGATAATGGAATGACCCTTCGGTAACTTTATACACTACTGTACAGGACAATAGACTGAGTTTATTCTATTTCTTTATTGTATAAACACGAAATATTAAATTAATATTCTAACAATCTAACAATAACAATTTAAATTTATAATCTAACATCTAAAAGTCAAATTTAAATTCAAACTAAAACTAATAAAAATGTGGATCGGAGAGTGATCCAATGAAATATGTACTTATTTCAAACTGCTAATATTTGATTCAAATCCTAAACATACACTTTTAGGTATTCATGACTTTACTATAGGTTCAATGCAATTTTTCGAAAAAAATACATCAATATAATGTGTTTTAGTGGTGACCCACTGATTCGGTGGTGTTGGGATTTCGGCAATAACATATATGAAATAAAATGACCGAAACAAGGTTGACATTGGCAACCGTTATGATTTTTAGTATTTGTACTTGCAAGCGAATTACAACTCTCGTCTGGAAAATCATACATATCCTTGATATATATCGAAAATCTCAATAGGCCAGATAATATCGAACTGATAACGCGTGCGGCATGCGCCTACCGCGTGCTCGCGCACTGAAAGCTCCTGAAAGCAAGACAAACGTTACACGAACGTCTACCGAAATCTCTAACCTCAAACTTGCATGCGATATGTCGAATGTAATCGCCTCTAACGTAAATACGCTTCGTGCCAAACGTTCGCGATTTGGAAACACTCAGTTTCAACGCGAGCCGGGGATAAATTTCGTTCGGCGCGCACGTTCCTTTTATTATGGCAATAACGCGCACGTTGTCGCGGGGTTTCGTTCCAGTTTTCGCCCGATTAAAAGCCGACGATTGGCGTTTACAGCTGTTTAAAAATAACCCCAATCGATATCGGCGCCGGCCGCAATTTTCCCGCTCCGCCGCGGCGAGCGCCGCCGTTTTGGCGTAGTTGGCGTCGCAGAATTACACACCGTCCGCACTGACAGTTTGAATATCGAACGCCCCTCTCCGATGGCCGGCCCCTGCCGTTTTGAATGTCACCAATCTCGCTAGGGCGGGAAATGCTGAACGGGGCGGGCGGCCGGGGCGAAGCGCGCGGCGGGACTGCGCTGAAGCCGGCGGCGGCGGGTGTAGGTGTAGGTGTACGCACACACCTGAACGCGGACGTACGCTGCGGGCGAGTTACACGAGCACACTTCGCCCTTTCAGGAAGGTTCGGTTCGGATTGGACGAGAGCCTCATTTGTGATGTTTCTGTGCTGACGCATGCTTGATAGGTTGAAGCCTTGAGTGGCGTTCAGTAAATTTTTCAAGTGGGTCTTCAGGTCCAAATCCGAAACTATAAGAAATAGCAAAAACCGACCAAGTGCGAGTCGGACTCGCACACGAAGGTTTCCGTACATTCGTAAAATATTTAACACAAAAAATCACGATTTTTGTATGGCACTTTAATTTTTATATTATTTTAATTTACTTAGTTGTTGTTGTAGCGGCAAAATGTATACATACTCTGTGAAAATGTTATCTGCCTAACTATTACCTACAGTTCATGAGATACAGCCCTGTGACAGACGGACGGACGGACGGACGGACTGACAGACGGATGTACGGACGGACACCGGAGTTCCGAGGCCAGTTTTGATAAAAACTAAAACTGCATTATTAGATGCTTTCCTAGCCGGGAATCGAGCTCGTTGATTTTGAAAAACCCTGTATTAATGCACCAGTAAATAGAGTCGCTTATAAGGAACACATCCTGTGAAGTAAATGTATAAGAGAAACTAAAGGAAAGTGTTAATTTTTAATAAACTGATTAAAATTTTCGAGTTTTCATACTTTTATTTATTTATTTATTTGGTACACAAAACAGAACATTTACCATAAAATAACAATAATTAACATCACATAAAAATATATACTAGGTAACATTCCAATAAAATTGTGCACACCGCATGCATAATAAACCCGTACCTTCAATTATCAAAGCGAAGCTCAAACCACCTAGACTGAACAATTGTTTGACCCCAGCATTTAGGATCACAAAATAGTGTTCTTATTTCCAAATTGTATTATCACTTTTCTGTTGGAGGCCACGATAAGAGAAAGAAAAAAAGATTTTTAAACAATTTGATCAGTGAAGGAAAAAGAATCAAAATTTGCCCTTATATTTTATATTTATTTATATTTATTGAGCATAAATAACCCTTGCGGGCCGTGCACATGTTATAATACATTAAAATAAAATCATTACATTAAATTTACAAATTATTGAAAATTACAATTATAATGATACAAAAAATTACATTTAAATTAAATTAAATATTTCTTGAAAATCATTATTATTAAAAAACTATAATATGGCAAAATCAAATGTTATATGTATTATTATAATTATTATATGTAAGTCTTAATTGCTATCAGAGTCATTGAAAAATTCTTCTAAATTATAAAATGGGTGGCACAATAAATATTCCTTTAACTTAATCTTAAAATCGGTCAACGTATTACTATTTCTAATCGATATATTTAAATGATTGTAAATTTTAACTCCTAAATAATCAAATGAATTCTTAAATAATAAACATTTAGGTCCTTTTTGTCTAAAACTTTCATTATTTCTTAAGTTATACCTTTGTACTTCTTTTACTTTTTCCAAATCTTCCTTTATCTTATGGATTTCTATGCATAATATGAATATATATAACGAAATTACGGTCATTATTTTTAATTTCACAAAAAGGGGCCGGCAAGTATCATCATATTTCGCACCACAAATTATTCGAATAACCTTTTTCTGAAGTTTGAGAATATTATTTTTTACATTGCAATTATTACCCCATACATCCAGTCCATACCTTAAAATCGATTCTATATAACTAAAATATATTATTCTTAACGTACTTGTGTCGACAGATTTTCTAATTGTTCTAATAGCATAACATGCACAGGCTATTTTATTTCCTATGTTATCTACATGTGGTTGAAATGACATTATATTATCAAAAGTGACCCCTAAAAATTCTGTTGCTTTACATTTCTCTAGTTCGAAGTCACTAGTGTCTGGCTCTTTATAATTAATATATTTCTGAAAAATAATGTATTTCGATTTTGCTTTATTAAGTGTTAGTTTGTTGTTAAAAAACCAGTATTCTAAATTTTGTATACATATTCTTAGGTTTTCTACTAATTTTTCTTTGCTGTCAGCAACTGCTATTCCGCTTGTGTCATCCGCAAACAAGTAAACAGCACTAGACACGTTAATGGGCAAATCGTTAATAAATATTAAAAAGAGTAACGGACCTAAGACCGATCCTTGTGGTACACCTTTAGTGATATTCGTTACTTCTGATTTAGCTGTTGACACCTCGTTCCTTTCATTTACGTAAGTCACTTCTACATATTGTTTATTTTGCCGTATAACATTAATTCACAGGATTTGTTCCTTATAAGCGACACTATTGACTAGTGCAATAATACAGATGCCTTATAATGCCTTAAAACACTGGAAAAAAGTTATCATTTTTTACCTTAAATTAGATTTTTTTTTTACTGAAAAAACACAGAAATTTACAAAAAAATCAAAACATCATTTTGAATAGAATCTGACAACTTTTAGGGGTAGGGAACCGTTGGGCCTGGAAGACGATTTCGCTAGTTTAATGGCAGGCGCCATGCAAAATTGTGCTTTGGCCAATGTATAAACAATGCATTCCTTAAATTTTCAAATCTTCGATTTCCGCCGCCCTCACGCCAGTCTTAACATGAAAAACCTATATTATAAAAAAGTATAGTATTTAGTTAGAGACAGTTCGTGGTCTAGGGGCTAGAGAACTTTCCTTTCATGCGAGAGGTCTGGGTTCAAAACCTCGCCCGGACATGCGCCATTTCGTTACGACTGCGAGCTGTTCCATGGTACGGAACCCATGTTAAACTGTAGGTCCCCTTCCCCTACTAGGTGGCAGGGTTAAGCCCGCCCGGGTTGGTACCACCGCATTGGATGAAAAGATGGTCGAAGCGGCAATGAAAAATTGTCCGTGTTTTCCATCCAGTTCAATGCAGCCGTGCTCATAAAGGGAAGGTCCTGGCATGGCACTCAATTCCTTCGGGAATGTCTTGTATTGGGCTAATATCATAACGGTAGTTGTGTGGTGTTAGCCATCCATGTCAGGTTGCATAAAAAAACCTACTTGTACAAATAAATGTTGAATCAAATATTGAGTAATGTATTCTTGCCCTGGATCCGATAGGAACTATTTGTAGCGAGTTCGCGAAAATATGTATACATACAACTACGCTAAAACACAACACAACAAAGTGCTAACTCATACAAGTCTCGTGTCATCACCAGAAATATGTGGCGCCCTATTACTCGACGTTCATAAAATACTGGGCCAAAATTCAACACCGTGACACCGGAATCGCCTTGCCAGTTTTATGATCGCTAACAACTAAAACGACCTATGATGATACGGCAGGAATTCGCCCGTAAGCTTTCCAGAATCGTGCTCCCCGTACGAACGAACGTAAAACCACTGTTCCGATTTACTTGATTTCTGTTATCTAACATCCGTCCACGAATATCTGTGTCTACTACTTTTTGTTTTTTAGGAAATCAATCCTGGTTTAAACCACAGAAAAAAATGTTAGCTTTTTGCTGTCATTTGACCCAGTTTTGGTTATCGAACCAAGTCGAGCAGAAACAGATATTGATCGATTGTTTTTTTTATGCGACCTGACATGGATGGCTTATACCAAACAACTACCGTTATGATATTAGCCCAATACACCACATTCCCGAAGGAATTTAGTGCCGTGCCAGGACCTTCCCTTTATGAGCACGGCTACATTGAACTGGATGGAAAACACTGAAAATTTTCATTGCCGCTTCGACCATCTTTTCATCAAATGCGATGGTACCAACCCGGGCGGGCTTAAACCCAACCACCTAGTAGGGGAAGGGGGCCTACAGTTTTACATGGATTCCGAACCATGGATCAGCTTGGATTCGTGACGAAATGCACTTATCGAACTCGGAAAGAGAAAGACAGTGGTGCATGTCGGTATTGAATCCAGGCCTCTGGTACGCTAGGCCAGTTCCCGCGCCACTGGGCTTCGAGCTTGGCTACGATCAACTGATCTTAAATAAAATAAAATGGCTTTGTAGTTTTCCAACCAAGGTACTGTGTCGTGTTCAAAATATGTAGGTACATTGCATTCACATGGAAAATCCATGTCCAAAAGCATTCAAACAGCAAACATTTCAGAAAAATATTCCTTAATTTAACTGAGGAAATAGACACGAGCCAATGTAATACTTAAGGTGGGCCATCCCGCTCAACTCCCCATACAAACGAGGAAAGAAGATCACGCCCATATTTCTTGTCAGAGATCCCAAATTTTGCTCAAAATAGTTTTATTTAATCGAACTAGATGTCTGATGACCGTTGGCATCGTTTGTGTTTGGTTTCTAAGTCATAAGGTCCGAAAGTTCGAATTTTTCGCGCGTTTTATACAATAACTTCGGAGGTGAATTAAGCGATGATAAAGTAAGAACATCTTAAGAATATAAGTCATGAGATATAGCTTCTTTAATCAAGATTTATAATCTATTTTGTTTTTGTTCGATTTTTGGCTACAACGGTTGTGGTTTTCGTAATAAGTCGTTGTGTAATTAAAATTTTCGTAAATCTTACCAAATCATACACTATGCACATTGTCTTTTTTGTGGACATGTTGCATCTTCCTCATCACGGAGCCTGTCTTTTTCTATGAAACAGAGAAGGTCCCAGAGCGCAACATCACGGTTTCGTACAGTGCCCGCGAATGAGTTAGTGCCGCCCCGGGTTGGGCCACCGAGAGGACGCGCGGCCGGCTTCACTTAAAATTATATGCCAAATTTGTCCATACAGTGGAGCCGCAAGTAACGGTTACATGACACTTCTCCATCGTCCTCTCTTCTGTGAAACTGGGAAACCTTATCCAACCCAACTTAACCTAACTAGACCTAAACAAATCTAACTATATTTAGTCAGCAAATATGATGGTTCTTCCATGATCACAAGCACGGAACATATTCCGTGACCACAACTATCTTTCCTGCAACAAATACAAAGATACTAAACAGGAGGCAAATAATGATATTATTTGTGAGGTATTTACGCCACTGAAACCAGACGAGCTCTTAGACTATTCGGAAGTGCTAACACACCTTAATGTGTTTGGCATCGATCAATGCTATTGTTTATCCCCATTAACAAGCTTTACTATCAACATGCAATACATCCTAAAAAACGGCCAATTGCGAGTCGGACTCGCACATGAAGGGTTCCGTACCATCGCACAAGATTTAACACATCACGTTTTTTGTATGGCGGCCCTCTTTAATTTTTTTTTTAAATTTCATCTGTCTATCTTTCACGGTAAATGAGATACAGCCCTGTGACAGACGGACGGACGGACGGACGGACAGCGGAGGCTTAGTAATTGGGTTCCGTTGCCACCCTTTGGGTACGGAACCCAAAAAAGTGTACGCTCAAATCCCAACGCGTTGTTTTTGCGAGTCCAATAAGTGCGAAGATATCACCCCGAGTCTTTCGGAGAGTGTATGGAAAAAATATTATCACCCATAATTAGCCTATCTGGATTGAATCCCGCGGTACACGCCTCTTTTTCTTATACGAGATTGAAATTTCGTTTTTTTGTAAACCAAATTGGCTTGCAAATAAAGGTTTTTAAAATTAATTTCCAATATGCGTTCAAGACTGCATAGATAAAATGTCCGTATTTTCCATCCAGTTCAGTGAAGCCGTGCTCGTACGATAAATGGAAGGTCCTGGCATGGCACCTAATTCCTGCGTGAATGTAATATCATGACGGTAGTTGTGTAGTTAGCTATCCATGTCGGTTTCCATAAAACCCACAAAAGTTGTAGGTATGGTGTAAGATGAGAACGTGCCGGTCGGTTTGGCTTTCGCAGCCCCTGTGAAAGTTCGAGAGCCCATGGGCATCGTCAGGCGCCTCTTTTTGAGGTCCTGGCGTGCGCCATATAACCAGAACCACTCCCCTTGCTTTCAGACCTTCGACATCTTGCATGTAGCACATACACCTTGCATATCTAATCACTTGATATTCTATCACGCATTACGTTTATTCCCAACCTTTCCCACTTTCTCCTTTGCATCTCCTTAAGTGTCTTTCACATTCTCCAATATGTGCTCTCGAGTGAAGCACATCCATCCCTTGTCTTTTATTGTCTTTTCCCAAAATTTCAAGAACACGTGTGTACTCAACTTAAGTGTTTTGGCGTTTTAAATGTATTTTCCTGCTATACGACGACGTTATCTTGAAGTTTATGACACTTTTTGTATTTATAAATTCGATTCTGATGTGATAGTTATACAGTGTTGTACACGTTGAATGAAAAATGGTCGAACCGCCAATGAAAATTGTCCGTGTTTTCCACCCAGCCCCATGTAGCTAGGCCCGAATGTAGTCATGTAATATTAGGAGGTCCTAACATGGCACCTACAAGAGTTCCCATGTGGTGTCTTCGGTTAATATCATGACTGTATGTGTGGTATTAGCTATTCAGGTCCAGTCACATAAAAATAAATATAATATAATTTACATTATTATAATTATAAAATCATTAAAATCATAAAAGTATAATGACTACAGCCTATATGATCGTTGACAATTGTAGTTATAAATATGTATGTATCTGAAAATAGAAGGTTTTTTCATTGAACATATTTAAGTGCCTCTCTATTTCAACAACTGAGTTAATTTCAACCGTTTCTATTCATACATACATACCTTCACGCCGCTTTCCCGGAGGGGTAGGCAGAGATGATAGAGCGCCATACGGTACGATCACAGCACACCTCTTTCGCTTCATCGACAGACATACATCTTTTGATACATGCTCTACGATTACGGATGCACGTACCAGACCTTTACGAAGAATTATATCGATTTGGTCGTGTTACGTTCTTCTAGCCGCCCGGGCACGACACTTCCGCTCACTTCTGTTCCGTAAATTTGTTTCGTCATTTTTTCGTCATTCATTCGTTCCATGTGTCGAAACCATCTTAGCACTCCTTTCTCGTTTCTATTCACATTGATAGAAACGAACATTAGTTTGAATGATTTGAGTTAACAACTTAAAAATAAATATGTATAGTCATTTAAACGCGTAGAATTCATGGAAAACTACACATATCCTTAAAAAAAACCCAGCCAAGTGTGAGTCGGACTCGCACACGAAGTCCGTACTATAGTACAAGATTGACCACAAAAAAATCAAGTTTTTTGTATGTATATATTTTTTATTATTTTTTTATTTTAGCTATTTGTTGTTATAGCGGCAAAATAAATACATACTCTGTGAAAAATTCAGCTGCCCACCTATTACGGTCCATGAGATACAACCCTTGATGGACGGAGAGCGGAATTTTACTTTACTAATAGGGTTCCGTTGGCACCCTTTCGGCACGGAACCCTAAAAACAGTCAATCGTGAACGTGTTCACGGGCCGAGGGTCCTGTCACTGCTGCCCATGGACATGGGTCATGTTGAGAAAATCAGTACGAGACTTTATTACGATTATTTTGTAATTTCATAAAAAAAAAGCGTTCCAGAAATCTAGATTTTTGTAAAAAATTATGACGTTTTCAGCAAAAGTATTGAGTTGGTGCACAACAACATAAGTATAGGTATTCTTTTTTCAGAATTTTCAAACAATCGTAAATAGGAGAACGATTGGGGACAAACCGACGGACCCGACCGTAAGGGTACGTTTTTAGGGTTCCGTACCCAAAGGGTGAAAACGGAACCCTATTACTAAGCCTCCGCTGTCCGTCCGTCCGTCCGTCTGTCACAGGGCTGTATCTCAGTAACCGTAACAGATAGACAGCTGCTATAACAACAAATAGGTAAGATTAAGAAATAATTAAAATTAAAGGGGGTCCCCATACAAAAAACGTGATTTTTTGTATACATTTTTTTACGATGATACGGAACCCTTCGTTTGCGAGTCCGACTCGCACTTGGCCGGTTTATTTTTCGCTTTTTGCGACGAGATCCTAATTACGGGTGATTTTTTTTTTTTTTTATAATAAAAACTCTCATAAAAACTGACGAAATAGAGTATTGTCACAGAAAACCTGAGCTGGCACTATAAATGGCCAAAATATTTCTGCTTATTAACAAAATCTAATTAAATTGGTTACCTTCTAATAAATCGGTTCTTCACTGACGTGTCTGCATCCAAGAAAAACTTAAATTCCGACCTATCATATTTGTTTTCTTTTATTTTCACTGCGAGTACAAGAGAGCGTGCTTTTGCAAAATATATTATAACGTCCGATGAACCCTAGCGGGAGGTCCTTATGTGGTCCGTCTGATATCCGGTGTGCGAGACCACCCACCTACTAGGAGGCTAACAGACTATTATCGACTGTCATAAATAGTTCAGGGTGTTTTTAACTACACACGTGATTTTGTATGATTATTAGAAAACTTATTTCAGATTCCTCACTTATAATTTACCTCAGCGCAACATTGCATTGTAGTTATTTGTCCATGAGTTTTTATAAAATACATTGAGTACAAGTTAGACAGTAACGCTTATTATCTCGTATTTCAATGAAAAAGGCTGTGTCACTTGGAGACCCTCCAACTCCGAAGGGATGTAGGATCTCTCTCTATCTTCTATCGTCTTTGCCATGGAGAATGCTCGTCGGAGCTGCATAACACGAAAATGGAAAAATGCACACATTCACAGTCAACATTCCACTTGATCCTCTAGATCTTATATGTATAAGTTCGGTAAACAATGGAATGAAGTAGTTCTTTTTACTGGGCTCTTTCTTCAATTAATGTGTCCTTGCTTCACGGTCGATCATACATACATACATGTCACATTCAATGGAATGAACTACCTTTCGAGGTATTTCTTACAAATTACGACCTGGGGACCTGCAAACGTGGTGTTAAGAAGCACCTGGCCGGCCCGCATGGTTTTCGCAGGCCCCCCTGAAAGTTCGAAAACCCATGGGCGTCGTCGGACACTTAGGACTGTCCGTACGTCCTGATCCTGGCGAACGCCATGTGCAGTGCTAAACATAAAAAAGCATCAATTTCGTTAATAATTCACGAATTAAATCTTTTTCATTTTGATCTGTAACCAGAGTATAAGAACGAACTAAAAAAAAATGTTTTTTAATTACGTTTTCTGAAGATACAACAGCGTTGGAATTGTCGATAGACCATGCTACTAAGCGTCAGATGTAATCACTCACATGCCTATTCACCTAGCGAGTTAGGTTACCATAGTAGGCATGTGAAGAGTGGGGAAGGGGTTCATTCTCACCTATTGTGGGGGTTAGACCGGACGGGTACCCATGTGTCTTTAACAACATCGACGGATAGATTGATCGGCGGAGCCCAGCGAAGACGTATGCAATATCTATTTCAGTGGAGCATCCTACGTCCACGCAATGCCACTGCCAAGGAATTCATAATAACCGTTACGCAATGTCTACGCGTAAACGTAGGCACGTACGTACACGACGACTTGTGAATGAGCCGTGCTATTCGGTATCTGTTTTATGCTTGGCATACGTAAAACCGTTTCCGCAAATATATCATTCTGTTGCTATGTCTTTGAATGGTAATCACATGGGAGAATGTTTAAGTGCTTTCTAATGTAGCGTATCCGTTCAGCAGACTATCGCTTTCTCACAGTCTAGACCTTGAAAGCTGCATAACCTTGCGAATGTTTTCATGAAATCTTTTTTTCTTCACGGAATATGTAGGCTGTACTCGATTGGATTGCTTGCTAGTTCGAGTGGAGCCAAGCGCCTTAAAAAAATTCTTGCTTGATCAAAAGTTTTAAAGCTTTTAATTGTTACTTTTAATACATCAAGACAATAAAACATTTGGCTGATCCGAATGGTGAATAAGCCAGGTTTTAAATTAGGAGAAACATTTTTGGTTTGAACATGAGTATCTTCTTGGCCACACCCACCCACCGTCATTATATTAGCTATTCTCCAAGGAATTAGGTGCAATTCCAGGATCTTCTCATTACGAGCACGGCCACAATCAGCGAGATTTGAATGACGGGAGCGAGGACGGGAGCGTTTGAATGCTGTCGGCGTAGCTACTTTTTGGCGGCAGCGCCGGGGAGAGCGTTTGCCTCCAAAGGACAATACCGAAATCAAAATCGCATTAAGATGGTTATACTAGCCAATGCGAACAGTTTAATTGCGTTAATTTCCTGATCTATATGGAATGAGAACATGAAAAAAAAACATGTATAATTCCAGCTAACGTTCTACCAAAACAGAAAGAAAATGTTTACTGAAATTGATATTTTACGCATTGAATTTTTTTTTTAAGTCAGGTCTCAAATATATATATTTTTTAAGTTTGCGGCTTATTTTGATATTAACTAATATTTATATTAATACCAATTCAAAGATCTTAACATTATCTACACATTCAGCGAAGAATGTGTTTAACTTTTCCCAATTCCTTTAACAAAACAAAAAAAAAACCGGTTTCAGGCGTTATGCGGGTTGGTCACATTTAGAAAGAATTATTTCGAGCTGCTCTAACTAAGCGAGACGTCGGGATCTGGCTATCCCGTTTTAATCGCAAAAATTGGTCCAAAATGTTTAGGTATGAGGATGCTCTTAAAGAGTACATTGACAAGACCGATACCAATAGGCAATCATGTGATTGAAAATTCAAATTAAAAATAATATTTATCAATTACTAAATAATGAAAGTCCCAGCGGACAAGGATTATTATTTTTAAAAAAGTTCACAACATGTTGTTCTCAGTGTTGTCACGACAATGTAATAGGTAACGACATTTTAATCCTATCTTGCGATTTCAGCTAAATGATTAATGTCACAGTCGTTAATCTGCAATAAAAATCTAAACTAAATACACTCCGTATATAGTAAAATGAATTATGTTACTAATAAAATATTTTATCATTATACTTCCGGTTTTGTTTTGGTCTATTTTCTATACCAATATCTGGCAGCTCCGACCGCGACAAGCCGTCATTGTGACAGATTGTATGTATGTATCAAAGTAAAGATCGGTCAGTACGTCGTCTTCAATAGTTTACGGAGAACCGACTGGCGCTGCTATCGCTATATTTTGCTTTCGATCGGAAGGAAAAGGTTATCAGCCAGATCAATTTATTTTAAGGGTTACGACCATACTGTTCGATCATAGCATACTGATTTCGCTTCCTGTACAAACATACACGTTTGTAACTATTCGTCAACTACTATTTCAATTATAATTTAACTTAAATGACTTTTTCGTAATTAATAGACAAAAGAGATTTATGGTTCTATGCTGAAAGTCCTTGCCTTTCCGTGTGAACAAAGACACAAAGAGAAGTAACATTTCACAAGACTAACCTCAAATATGCATTTTAAAAGTGTCTGACGGGTTATTCTGCTGTGAAAGTAAAGTAAACCATCTTAATTATTGTGTGTAAGCATGTGAGGAATGAAAATACGTTTGGTTGATACGGTGTCGTTTAAGTAGTAGCGCTTTTCTGGCCCATAGTAAAATCGGCGATGTCCTTTGTCGAGTTCCAACGACACATAATAACTTCACTTCACGTTATTTAGTGCAACGAACATTCGATGTTGCGCGACTCATCGTACGCGTACTAACTACAGTGTGGTCAGTCTGAGTTGTCACCTAAATTAGCGTTTACGGAACTTCGAAGTCACGTAAAAATGTCAAACTCCATACCTACAAGTTTCACCCAAAGACGTGGCCGCCGAGTCTGACGTGGGTTGTGCGCGCCCTGTACACCGGCGTCGCTCCCCGGTTCGAGGCCCACTTGGCGCGTGCGAATCGCGATGGAATTTCACGTCTGAAGTCGCCCCTTCACGGCATTTTAACGAGCAAGGGTTGAGGGCGCTTGCGCCAAGGCGATGTCGACTGAACTCGTGCTAATAACACGTGCTAGACAGTTTGCTTCTTTATTGGTCCTGACTTTGGTGGCCGAATGTAGGTTTCTGTACGTTTTTAGGGTTCCGTACCCAAAGGGTGCCAACGGAACCCTATTACTAAGCCCCCGCTGCCCGTCCGTCCATCCGTCCGTTCGTCCGTCCGTCCGTCCATCCGACCGACCGTCAGACACAACTCGTACCATGAACCGTAACAGGTAGACTGCTGAAAATTTCACAGGGTTTATATTTATTTTGCCGCTATAACAACAAATAAGTAAAATAAAAAAAATATTAAAGTTAAAGGAAGCACACCATACAAAAAACGTGATTTTTGGTGTTAAATCTAGTACTATGGTACGGAACCCTTCGTTTGCGAGTCCGACTCGCACTTGGCCGGTTTTTTATCGTAACAATAATTTCCTTTCGTTAATGAATGTTTTGTGTTCACATTTATGTGTCTCAATGCTTGCGAAAATTGCCCCGAGCACACATTATTTTGCTGATTATCTAAATCGAATTGCTGTTTGTATTGTCCAAAGTTCAACCTGGGGTCGTTCAATCGCGGCGGCGGGAGTTTTCTTTTTTGATCATTTCAAAAACATTCTGAAAATGAAACTTAAATGAGCACAACTTTCGATTTCGTCGTTGGCAGAACTTTTTTTGCTCATTCGAAAAATATTGCGAATATTGAAGCAATCGGGACGACGGGACACGGCCGTCGGCTGCACGACCTTTTTTTTCTAATCAATTTCGAATTAGAAAAAAATCGGCCAAGGGCGAGGCGGTCTCGCACATGAAGGGTTCTGTACCATCGCAAAAGATTTAACACATAATAATCACGTTTTGTGTATGGGGCCCCACTTTAAAGTTTATTATTTTTTACTTTTACGTATTTGTTGTTATAGCGGCAAAATAATTACACACTATCAATTACGGTTCATGAGATACAGCCCTGTGACAGACGGACGGACGGACGGACGGGCGGACAGCGGATAATAATAATAGGGTTCCGTTTTCACCCTTTGTGTACGGAACCCTAGAAAAAGGATGAAAACTTGGTTCCTATTCCGGATTTTTACGGAGTTCGGGGAATCCTAAGAACGTTTTTGGGGAACTTGAGTAGTTGTGATCGGCAACGCTGCTTTCCACTAACCCGTGGCTATGCTGCCGCCATACGGACGTGTTTCGTTCGCCACTCCAGTCCTTCCATGCTCGCTGGCTGCGCCCAAGTCGGACCGCTCACCGACTGATCAGTTTAGGCGTATTTTTCTGAGGAGCCCTGAGCGCTTTGAAATACCCGGCGTGTCGCCGCGAGACGCCCGCTGGCGGCCGGCCAACGGTGCGAGTCGGCGCTGGACACTTTTTAAATCGCACTATCTCTTAGGACGCGTTCACACTGACTAGCGTCTCGCGACATAATTTGAGATTATAGTCCTTTAGATGCGTTTCGAAAATCAAATCTCTTGTCAGCCTCAGTGGCCCAGTGGCGCGACAATTCGGCGATCGCTCTCCGAAGTTAAGGAACGCTGGGTCCGGTCTAGTCTTGGATGGGTGACCATTCGACCGTTGAGAGAGTTGGAGAGAGCTGTGGTTCGGATTCCACGTTAAACTGTAGGTCCCCTTCCTTACTTACTAGGTGGTAGGGTTAATTCCGCCCGGTTTGGTACCATCGCATTGGATGATCGATGGTCGAAGCGGCAATGAAAATTGCCCGTGTTTTCCATCCAGTTCAATGTAGCCGTGCAATATAAGGAAGGTAGCCATCCATTTCCAGTCACATAAAAAAAAACTAAAAATCAGGATTTTTGTAATGCAACCTGCCATGGATGGCTCATACCACACAACTACCGTTATGATATTAGCGCAATACACCGCATTCCCGACGAAATTAAATGCCATGCCAGGACTATCCGCTTACAAGCACGGCTACATTGAACTGGATGGAAAACATGGACAATTTTTCATTGCCGCTACGACCATCTTTTCATCCAATGCGACGGTACTAATTCGGGTGTGCTTAAACCCTACCACTTAGTAGGGGAAGGGGACCTACAGTTTTACATGGTGCATGAAGCATGAACGAGGCGAGGATTTGAACCCAGACCCCTGGCATGCTAGACAAGGCCCACGACACTAGGTTTCGAGGCGCTCAATAAATGACTACAGGGTATATTGTTTCACTTGTAATGAAGTCGCCCACGCCGATGTAACACATAATGATTTGTACATACAACGCGATTCAAATAAGAATAGGACTGGGCTCGTGACTAACTTCACTCGAATTTGCGAGGAAAAGTAGGCGGCAACACCACGGCAAAGTACTGAAATTTGTGAAGTGAAGTGAGGGTTTGAGCAGTTTGACATTCAAAATGGCGTTGATCCTATCCTATTCTTATTTGAATCGCATTGTATATAGAATACCTCCTCCCGCCCTACAGCGGCGCTGCTGTCAATTGGTCGTTTGCCTCAGAATGCATAAACACAAGTGTATGACTTGTTATGTGCGTGAATAAGTACCCTCAACTTTTTTCATATCCTTAGCGCTAGACCGATTCCTACGATTTCTAGATGAACTAACGTGCCAGGACCTTCCTTGTTTGAGCACGGTTACTTTGAACTGGTCCGAAAACGCGGATTTTTTTATTTTAACTAGTCTTTAGACCACGAGATAAAATTAAAACAGCGAAAAAATATTCTCTGCGCGAAACTGTGTTCTTAAATACAGGCGTCAACTATCGTAAGAACATTATTAAAACAAAGTCATCGGAATACAAATGGATTATTATTCGTTTTTTTTTACAACTTTAGAGTCTTGGTGTTTCGGACCATAAAAATCTGTCTATTTTGAAGTGTGATATAATGATGTAGAAATGGATGGATAATACCACACCGCTGTCATAATATGAGCCCTATAGATCTCATGGGAACCAGATGCAATGCCAGCGCCTTCTTTATATGCACTCAGAAGTTGAACTGGATGCAAAACACACATGAAAATTATCTTATTCAACAATCGATTATTCAATGCGATAGTCCCAACCCGGGCGGGATCAATCTACCTAGTAAGTGAGGAATTAAATAAATTTTACGTGTAATCTGAACCATTAAAAACCTAACGCGCAACGCTTTTCAAGTACATGCTCATGCAATGATTTAATTTGTAATTTTTTTTAATTATTTCTAAATGTTTAAGTATTTTCTAAATGATATGATGACGTATATTGTTTGTGTATTCTCAATAAATGAACTGAATTGAACTATTTACATTAAATAACTATTATCATTATCATTTAAATTATTTCACCAGTGTAAACGATCCCTTTGAATAATTTGCTGCCTTTATTAATATTACCTCTAAGCTGAACACCTGCTGATTTATTTATAGGTCCAAATTAGTGTACGATTTGAATTTACGGCGAAATCTAAACGTCTCTATAACTTATGTTAAATGAACTACCTGGAGGAAAGATATATTATGAATATTTCTCATTTTTGTGCATTCCAGGTGGGCTTGCGAAAGGTTATTTCGGTAAACTCTACCTTTGATTACACTGAAAGGTGTTAAGGTAATAAAAGCACGCCGTGTGGTGCGTTACATCCGGTAACATCCAGTAATATCCGTTCGACTCGGATGTGTTAGTCGAGTAGATGAACGCTTTCATATAAAACCGGCCAAGTTCGAGTCAGACTCGCACACGAAGGGTTCCGTACCATCGTACAAGATTAAACAAAAAAAAATGTTTTGTGTGGAGCCCCATTAATTTTTTATTATTCTTAATTTGTTGTTATAGCAGCAAAATACGCACTCTGTGAAAATTTCAGCTGTAGGACAGCGGAGGCTTAGTAATAGGGTTCCGTTGGCACCCTTTGGGTACTGAAAAATGTAATATTCTAAGTTTCCGGAAAAAAAATACATGGATATGTATGGATGCGTTAAGTTCAAAACTATCGTATAAAAGAGGGTTTCTTAACTTTTGTAGTCATAGACCCCTTGCGAATTACTAAATTATTCCATAATAACTCACTTGAAGAAAAAGAAAAGAAGGCATTTTGAAAAAACTACTTTAAATTGTAATGTATTGTATTTTTTATTCATCATCCATAGAACAGTACACTGCACTCGGATTTGTCATATTTTAGCATTGGCCAGTTCAGCAAAACAAAACACAGCGAAGAAGAACGGGAAAAGAAACTCCGCTGTTTTTTTTTTCAACGTCCACTTAGTTTAAGTTTACAAAAGTGTTTGTCAATTATTTTAACAAAAACATAGGTAAAACACTAAATTCACATGAATACACAAAATTTCCAATCCATGCCGTATGCAACAGTTCATGACAAATATCATTTTAATTGCAAAGACAATCCCCTCCAACTAATATGTTGCCAATTGGAGCAGGCCAGTCCCCACAAACAGCACCCGTTCACGAGCATCACGCCGGGCACAGTCATTACCTCTTTCAACCATATTTTAGGGAAAGAGATCACCCGAGCCAAGCGTCACTGTAAGCAAGGACCTTTAAACGATGCACTGCTCCAGTGGCAACACAACACTGTGAAACACTTGCACATTAGGTTTTAATACTATAAGTTTTGTCATAAACTACTACTGTCAGCTGATCACATAGTTACATATCCCTTTAAATGCTACCACCTACAGAAAATTAAGAGTATAATGGTTTGAGAGCAGCCCTATCAATAAAGTAATAAAATGTATGGCCACAGAAAAAATAAATATACGTATTTTTTTTAAATCGATTACGCGCAGTATTTTTTGTCATCATATCAAACATGGACCCTCAGCACTTATACAGACCCCCAGCACTCATAACACGGACCGGCAAGGGGTCCATGGAGCCCAGGTTAAGAAACCCTGGTATAAAGTCAGCGTGAGCGGGAAATAATTTAAATCCATAATATTAAATAATGGCCGGTGTAAATTAGGATTAGGATTTTATAGCCCTGATGCGCAAATCCATGCAAGAAATTGGAAGCATAAAGATTTGTATTCAATCATTTCCAGATATTGCGCTACCAGTATGAAATTAAATGTATGACATCTTTATGTCTGCTAATTATACATCTAATATTCCGGGAGGTCACTACATTATTGGTCACGATAATGTAAATGGCTGAATCTTGGTTCACTTGTTAGAGACCAACCCTCTGATGCAAAATATGTCGGTCTGCCTGCGCCAAGTGGTTGCGTTACGTAGATAAGGCGCCTGAAAATGTAGACAATAAATATATATGATAAGGTAAATGGCTGCAAATAACGGATTATGAAAGTATCAGTACATAATTGCTTATCAATACCAAAATTAAACAAACCTTTCATTGCATTTGGTAGTCGCATTTAGAAATCTGGCAATTAAAAAAAACCTCATCGCTCCATTCACAGCACCTCTCAGCCAGGTTTCAGCGTTAACGCCAATAAAAGATTTCACGAAAACGTCAGAGCGTGTAAAATTTAGAAAAGTTGACGCTCGCAGTGTACAGAAATAAAACAGGAACTGCCGAAAATAGAATCGTGAAAAATTTGGCAGCCACGCGAAATGCATCAACGCGAATATAAACCGAACACTTAATTCTAGGATTGTTTCCTAACCCAGTGGGACTAGTGTTAATGACCGCGAAATGGAGTTTCATATCATATCGTAGATATGGGCATTGAAAGAAGAGAGTGATGGGAGCCGAGTGAACCAGGTGATTACGCCTACAGCTAGGGTGGCGGTTCATAATGGTGTCCAGAGCGGTCAGTCTGAGTTCTCACTTAAATTGGCCTTCTAAATTGGCACGAAAATAGATGAGACAGTCGCTAGTATAGAATAATAATAAATAAAATATAATAACAATAATAATAACAAGTAAAGAAATAATAAGTGTTTATTGTTGCATTAATAAATACGTAGAGAGAGGTTTGGTGGTTTGGGCATGAAGCGCGAATGAGTGACTAAAATTCGACGAAACAGATATAAAGAGCGGAAGTGAGTAGAAATGTCGGGCCCGTCTTCATAAAGGTTAGGTTCGTAGTACCCGTAATGCGAGGTGCGAGTATGTATGAAAAGATGGCATTTCGAGATATCGGGGGAGGAAGAGAAAGGTTATACATATGATATATTTTTCCGGATTTTTTTAATAGTTAGCTGCTATTTTTTGTCAGCTGAATAGCCCCTTTCAGTGCGCACTCAAAAGAGCATACTGTATATTTTGTATATCCACAGCATTGACGCCATAACAGTCATAACTAAGACACTTTGACTTGACTATTCTTTGACTTGATAAAACCGTTTTTCTTTGACTAATTAATAAGCTTAATTGAATTAAGCTGATTGACAGATTGACAGAAACACTGACCGACAACTGAAGGAATAAAAGTGGTAAGCGGGTATGTCAGGTAATCGCAAGGAAGCTGTCGTTGCTATGTAGATACTTGAAGACCATGTGAAAAGAGGTGCAAACATCGGAAACAAGTCGGATTAGGATTATTTAAGACCCCATAACGAATAAGAAACATTTAAAAAATCAAGGCAACCAGCGAGCGAGTGATTAACTATATTTTATTCGGCTAACCGAAGTGGTTCGTAGTTCGACCCGACGAATAAAATATTATCATTTGAGGTGACGGAGCGCCACCAGAGCGTGTTTTCCGATGTTTTCGATCGCTTCGGAGGTTAATTATTTTATTGCAGGGAACGAAAATAGGTGGCGCCAACGTTTCGTGAAAAATATCCGGTCTGTACGTTAGTTATTTCAGGAGGATACACGACACAATCTTGTATGACTAGAGATACTGTTTTTTTCTCTGCATTTAATTTGATAAGTTTCAACTTCTGGTTGCAACTACTCAAGAGATCTGATAATTTGATTTGCCTCGGCATAGAAGATCCAGGTAATAGGTGGCATGACACGACACAATCTTGTATGACTAGAGATACTGTTTTTTTCTCTGCATTTAATTTGATAAGTTTCAACTTCTGGTTGCAACTACTCAAGAGATTTGATAATTTGATTTGCCTCGGCATAGAAGATCCAGGAAATAGGTGGCATGCCTTAAGATTACCTTTATTCCACTCTAAAATAGGAGTACTAAATATCGCTGATTTGAAAGGTTCGACAGCTTCTTTATTCGACTGAAACCGTTGACTACGAAGATTTTTCTTGATTGTAGGGAAAGTAAAAAACGTTCAGGTGATTTAAGGACCGTACCCAGGGTGATAAAGAAAGAAGAAGAAAGAAGGTTTAGCTTTTACAAATACCTAGGTAATTGGCTAGGGTGTGCAAGCTTGCGTTGTCATGGTGCGTTGCTTTGTTTTGGTATTTTCGAAGCTCAGTGATAACGTAAAGTAAGTAGACTTTGGTATACCACGCTGCATTATCCTTCATACGGTCTTCTAGTTCGATCGTCGTAACGTAATCTGCTTACGCTATTAATGTGGCCACCATTTTTTTGTGTTCAGTGTTTCAGGAGCGAAAAACTTTTGCCGATTTCGACTCATCTTGGAAGACTCAGACGGTACATTGCTGCTTGGAATCAGGATCATAGGCATACATCCAAAGATTCATCAATCTCCCCTGACATATGATATGATGGTCGTGATTGATTGAATCTTTGAAGAGTTTTCCGACACCATCTGACACGAGCCGTCTTATAATAATCGGAAAGCGCATGCAGGATCCAGAGCTGGTCAGCTTTCTCTCACTAATCCCGTATTGCTGAACATTTCCAATTTTATTTCCGAAAAGCATAACGACGCTTCATTCTCACGATGTAACACATGACGGTCTTCGATGATTAGTTATCTCACAACAACAATTTCACCTTCGGTAAGGCAGTTTTAGAAGTCTGGTATGTCCACAATGAAGTTCTAAATACCAGCGTTTGAAAGGTTTTAAGACATGCGGCTTCATCACCGAACACAAAAGTCAGCTCCTCGAAATATTGAATTCGTGTTAGTCCACTTCAAAAGTTGTAGAAAATGACTTCCCCTAAATGTTCCTCAAAGAAATTCATGTTCGTACGCAACTTGACAACTTCAATGTCGCCGTGACTAAACAATTTCACTGATCCTGTATGGTATAATTTTCGATTGTTTTCAGTTTCCAAGTATAAATTAGTTCGTAATTGGCGGTAAATATGTAAAGGACAATACTTAAAAGTCATGCCGCGTAGACTTCCCTGATTAATATTTTTTTTCTACATTAGTTCCAATTGCTGCTGCCAACATTTTATAATTATATTTCCTACTGTAGCCCTCTACTGAGAGCTGCTAGTTTCACATGCCACCAATGGAACAAATAGATGCATAGAAGCTAGTTAACATGGCGGGCGCTAGATGGCGCTACCAGCAAAACATGAGGTCTATATCGCACTAACGAAGTTTCCCAGCGAGTTAACACATATACAACATTCAAATCACGACTAGGGGAGAGCAGCTGCGCAGCCGTGGGTCTCAAGACCTGACCCACCTTTTTTTTATCTCTCCACACTACTATAATGTTATGTTATAGCTGCGGTACCCGCCTCGGCTCGGCATAATGTCGTTTTGTTCAGAGGTGGGGCTGTTTTTTTTCCCAGAAGTAAACCTCTATATTATCGAAATATGTTCATTCGTTATGACGTGATTAAAAAGAAACACCCAAACGATTTCCCAAATTTATTCCGTACGTAAAAGTTCAGCATTGCACAATTTGGAATATTTAAATACAATTTAATAAAAATTCTAAACGCAAACGGTTGAGGGTTTATATTAAAATAACCCTTAATCCCAATAATAATAAGATTTCAGCGGCCCGAAAACTCAGTCAATCAAACATTTTTGCACGAGACACGTACCTTCCTAAGTCGTATCACAAAGCACAAGAAGAACATTATTATGCAAACTTTCATCCGCACAGATGTGCGGTTGATGCGAGACCCGCAGAGATGCGGGTGCACTTGTTTAGTGACAGTGACCAAACACATCATTGCAGGTGCCAAAAGACCGCCCAGCGCCGCAGCCTGTCATGGCCGCCACGCCGAGCTGGTACGCGGGATGAAAGGTCGTGGAAGGAAAGTAGATTCCTGGCCTGGCACCCTGGTCACATGAGGTGTGTTGATGTTACCTATCCATGTCACTTAAAATAGACATCCATCTCCGTGTTTGTATTGACTTTTGACGCTCCTCCTACGCATGTTTTTGTCTTATTTAAGGTGGCCCAACCCGCTCATCTCCCCATACAAATGGGGAAAGAAGATCACGCCCATATTTCTTGTCAGAGATCCAAAATTTTGCTAAAAATAGCTTTATTTGATCGAACTAGATGTCTGATAACCGTTGGCATTGTAAAATTGTGTTTGGTTTCTAAGTTATAAGGTCCGAAAGTTCGAATTTTTCGCGCGTTTTATACAATAACTTTGGAGGTGGATTACGCAATGATAAAGTAAGAACATCGTAAAAAGATTAGTCATCAGACATAGCTTGTTTAATCAAGATTTATGATCTATTTGGTTTTTGTTAGATTTTTGACTACAGCGGTCGTGGTTTACTTTTAGCTATAAGTCGTTTTGTAATTGAATTTTTCGTAAATCTTACCAAATCATACACTATGCACATTGTCTTTTTTGTGGACATGTTGCATCTTCCTCATCACGTAGCCTGTCTATTTCTTTGAAACATAGAAGGTCCCAGAGCGCAACAGCACGGTTTTGGACCGTGCCCGCGAATGAGTTGGGCTCGCCGGGTTGGGCCACCTTAATGCAGACTTTTAACGTTTCGGGTTCATCGTACCCCCAGGGCTCTGCCAATCAAAGAAACACTAAAATAAATAGGGGTCAGTGTGTGCAAATCATCGGTCGGACTAAGTGGCGCCGGAGTAACCGCCACTGACCCATTTCGTGCGACGGTGAGTTACGCCGCGGTCCTATTCCGTGTGCGGATCGAATAATCGAGTCGCTCGACCGAATGAAGCGACCGCAACGCAGTATACAATTGGAGCTACAGCTCGATTGATTTAAGTTGAGGCGATCGCGGCACGCACACGAATACATTTCTTAAAAACAGAACGCTTCTTTAAGAAAATTGGTACGTTCAAGCACACTTGATAGTCACATGCCGTCGTCACCATACTGGACCACGCTTGCTATAGGCCGGAAACAAATGTAAAAATAGAGGCATCCGTTTAAATAAAAAAACTTAAATCAATCGAGCTATACTGGTTTCAAAATGGCCAACAAACGCCATAAACGGATGTATAGAAAGAAACAGATCAGGACGCCCAACAAAAGATGGCACTAACTACTCGACTCGCGATGCGATATAGCACATCCAAAATATAATTTCAGAGCAAATCCTGTCCATGCATCCCTTTCCTTCGCTTTCTAAGTTTGTTAAGTGCATTTCGTCACGAATGCGAGGAACCCATGGTTCCGAATCCATGTATTACTGTAGGCCCCTTTAACCTAATATCATCAAAGTTTTTTTGTTTTGATTATTTATATATTGGAAACTTAATAGCTTATTACACTTGCAAAACCTTTTTATCTTAAAAATTGTATTAGCCCATATTAAAGTTTCTTGTTTTTCAACATAATTGAACTTAAACTGTCTTATTAGGGTGAATAGATACCAAAGTTAAATTATCAATACTAATGAATTGTAACTACGTAAATGATTGCGAGCGTGTTACACAACTTCTTCTCATTCCATCTCATAGTTCCACCTGTTACACCGACTCCTTCACGATCCATGCAGCTCGCTTGTGGAATGAGTTGCCTTTTGATATTACAAGTTCACAATCCTTGCCAACCTTTAAGAATAGACTGAAATCATTTTATTTGACGCAGTAGTGAGTTTGTTTGTTATAATTGTTTTTAATTTTTCTTTTTATTTCAGTTCAGTTGTCATGTATGAAATAATATATATTTTGTATAGTAAGTAGATGTATATGTATTAATTATGTATCATGTAGTATTTATTTATGTATATTTTATTTATTTATGTATATAATATATATTTATTTATATATAGATATGTTTATGTTTATGTTAGTAATAGACTGTATTTTTTTTTATTGAATACCTACATTTCGTTAAATAATATAATAAGTTTTAATCTACATTGTTCTGAGTGGTCAGTCTGAGTTCTCACCTAAATTGGCGTTTACGGCAAACCGATCGACTGGCGTTTTCTCCAAACTCCATACAAGTTGTTACTAGATATTCTGTGGTTTTACTTCTTCAAGCTGTCAAAGTCAAACGCGGACTTCCGATTTGTATGAAAACGCGGAGTGGACGTAAACGGCAACGTCGACGTATTTACGGCAACGTTGAGTAAGCTGTCAAATCAAGCTCGGACTCGCAAATGTTAGCTCGCTTAACGCCCGCTGCGCGCGCTCTTCAATTTCTCCATACATTTAAAAACGCCAGTCGATTGGTTTGCCGTAACGCCAATTTAGGTGACAACTTAGAATACCGGCTCTGTATTAATTAGTTATAAGCGTTGTTTTTCTTTGCTTACCCAAAGCTGTAAAATTTCCCTATGATAGGGTTGATTGTTAGAAATTGCCTTAGGCAATAAATCCGCCTTTGCTTTGTACTTTGTATGGATTGCAATAAAGAATATTATTATTATTATTATTATTAGAAATGAAGGGTGTGTGTGACTGAGGATTTGTGTAAGGGAATGGTATGGAATAGATATTTTAGATGAAGAGATAGTCAAAGCTGACCTTGTTTTCAATCCAGTAAAATTTAAGCGTGCTCTTAAAGGGAAGGTCTTGGCAAGGTACCTAATTCCTACGAAAAAACGGCTTGTTAACCTCATATCATGGCGGTGGGTGCGTTATTAGAAATTAATGTTCTTCTTAATAAAAAAAAGTTCTTAAAACAAAAACATAACGACTGTTCAATTAAACTCGTTAAATTACGATCGAACAGAGGTTTAGTGAATAGGCCACAAGAATCGCTTCAGGACGGTTCGTTTGGTTTCATTGCAGTTATTTATTGAGTTAAATTAAAAATATCTCGATAGCTTCTATATTATTAAAGATTTAAATTCAGATCTTTCCCAGACGTACAATACTAATAAATATCAAGCTCGTCTTGTACTTGAGAATAAACATATTTCGAATGATTTTTTTCGTAAAAAAGTTCTGATAATTTACAATCAGTTGCTCTAAAATGCCATTACGTAGGGTTTAATCACGGTGTAATAAATATATATTTATATTTCTTTATGCAACCTGACATGGATGGCTAAAACCACACAACTACCGTTATGATATTAGCCCAATACACCACAGTCCCGATGGAATTACGTGCGATGCCAGGACCTTCCCTTTATGAGCACGGCTACATTGAACTGAAAGGAAAACACGGACAAATTTTCATTGCCGCTTTGAACAGCTTTTCATCCAATGCGATGGTACCATACTGGGCGGGCTTAAACCCCACCACCTAGTAGGGAAAGGGGACCTACAGTTTTACATGGATTCCGAACCATAGAGCAGCTCGCATTCGTGTCGAAATGCACTTATCGGTGCATGAACGGGGCGATGATTTGAACCGAGACCTCTGGTATGCTAGTCTAGTCACTGCGCCACAAGGTTTGGACGTGGTAGGCTAATATCACACCTACTGATATTATACTTGTCCAACCACCTAGGCACCTAAGGCACCTAGTTCTTTGGCCACTAGATGCCACTAGGTGCCATGCCAGCCAGAACCTTCCGTATATTTGACGGCTACATTGAACTGGGTGGAAAACACGGACATTGTTCATTACGAATTCGAACCATCTTTCAGTAAATGCGATGGTAACAACCCGGGCGAGATTACCTCTACCATATATTCAGGAAGGAAAAGTCCGCTAGGTCCAATTTTCATCCATCCAGACACAAACCGCGCCCAGTGCTGTTTAACCTTGATGATCAAAGGCCGATGCGTGGAGGTTGAGCGAGGTGGATGTGGCTGTTTCCTTATGACAGCCACCCACACTCATTTCTCCAAAAAATGTGCGCAGATTTTTTCCAAAAAACGAATGTACTTTTCCATATTGTTGTTATCGGCCTCAGTTTTCCGGCGAAATCCGTTGGGGTTTCCCAAACATAACCTACATTTCGGACATTACTTTATGATCGACACTTGCAAGACTACCGATGAAATATAAAACTGAAGTGTGTATCACTAAAATCGAGTGTATTTTTAGTTTGATTTGGTCAGTGGCTCCGTGGGTAGGACTTCAGTCCTACCCACGTCGGCATTCAGTGCCAGTTTCATGGGTTCGATGGCCAACGACATGCTTGTCGTTCGTTCTGTTTCATACTATGAATAACGCGTATCCATTAATTCACTTTTCACTTATCACGATTTAAGCCTGCCGGGTTGGTACCATCGCATTGGATGAAAATATGGTCGAAGCGGCAATGAAAAATTGTCCGTGCTTTCCATCCAGTTCAATGTAGCCGTGCTCATAAAGGGAAGGTCCTGGCACGGCACCAAATCCCTTCGGGAATGTGGTGTATTGGGCTAATATCATAACGGTAGTTGTGTGGTATTAGCCATCCATCTCAGGTCGCTTAAAAAAAAACTCTCGTAACTGGCTACCCTGAGATCACATAATCTGATTCCGGGAGCCAAA
This sequence comes from Incurvaria masculella, assembly GCA_946894095.1. Taxonomy (NCBI): domain Eukaryota; kingdom Metazoa; phylum Arthropoda; class Insecta; order Lepidoptera; family Incurvariidae; genus Incurvaria; species Incurvaria masculella. Next base: position 2,347,172 of record OX335641.1, read on the forward strand.
ATTGGCACCCGTGATTTTTTTTTACTTCCCGTAAGGTATTTTAAATCCTCAAAATTCCTTCTAGTCATCCTTATTCGTTTTGAAAGAAACGCAGTGATAGCTGATCGTGTTTTCAGACCAGCTCAATGGATCCGTGCCCCATAAAAGGAAGTACCAGGCATGACACCCGGTTCCTTAGGGGATGCCGTGTGATGGGCACACAGCATCACACATCATATCTAATTGAATTACATTAAAAATTGAATTACATAATACACTTATGGATTAATTCATATTTTTCTGTGTAACCACCATCGTTACAAAGTTTCCCAGGATTTTCTCTTAACTAGACAGTTTTTCTATAAATGAGTGAAGTATTTACATGGGCGGACTTGTAAACTCTACCACCTAGTAGGAACTGTAGAATGAAGGTCCCCTAAAGATTTGCATGGATTCCAAACCATAGAACAACTCGTGACAATAATCAATTTTATAGAAATAAATAGTGGTGCATAAACAAGGCGGGGATTGCACCCATGACCTCTGGCATGTTCAACAAGGCCCCGCGCCCCTGAAGTCCGAGCCGATCGAGTTCGAAGTAGGGTATGTTCTTACTTGCATGTTGATTCGTAGATCGTACGCGAGCAATATCTGATAGGTTAGCAGGAAATTTGTTTTGTACCAGGAACCTCTTAAACAGTGCGGTTCGCAGAAAAGTGGAGTACCTAATACTGATTGGATACTCGATCAAAAACGTTAGAAATAATGGTAATACTAACACGGATTTTCGAGTGATGTGAGTGCTGGCCTAGTTGTTTGAAGGTGAAAAGAAGTACATTTTAATTTATTAGGATTCTCAGAAGATTTAAAAAAATATTTGCTATAGTTTGAGTCGGCAATAGACTTATATGAATGACGTCCGAGTATAGAGGGTTTGCTATCATACGTACGTCAACATATAAAAGTGTTTAGGAAAGGGATGCTGTTTTTTGGATAAATGTCATCGAAATAAAAGCTTTTCAAAACAATGTTGGTAAAATGGCTTTACTGTAAGTCAAATTGAAATTTAAAATGATGAAGATTTAAGATGATGAGTAATTGCAATGACATGCATGATTTGACAATATATCAATAAAAAGTCATTCATTCAGTCATGTGTTTAAGAACTTAATAAAATAAAATTTAAGTAGACAACACCCAATCCCAAATCACATTCACATCCCACACTCCCCCTCACACCTTAAATACTTGATATTAAAACCTTCGTACAATTATATATGCTTATATTATATGCTTATTTGCATGCTTAATTTTTTTTTAGATTTAATTAAGGTTTTTACGCTTAGATATCAGTCTACTCAAATTGTATCTGTGAAAACATGTTTTTGGCTTTTGAAAATTATTAAGTTTTCCCATGAATAAATAAATAAATAAAACAAAAAAAGTTGAGTAAACCTTTGTAGGTAGCATTAATTTAAGGACAATTTAGTTCTTGCACAGAACTGAAGTTAGATGGTTTGACACATATTTGACTGAAGGAAGGAGACATATTTTAACATTTTTTAGGGTTCCGTACCCAAAGGGTGAAAACGGAACCCTATTACTAAGCCTCCGCTGTCCGTCCGTCCGTCCGTCCGCGCGTCCGGTCGTCCGTCCGTCCGTCTGTCACAGGGCTGTATCTCATGAACCGTAACAGGTAGGAAGCTGAAATATCCACAGATTATGTATTTATTTTGCCGCTATAACAACAAATAGGTATAATTATAAAATAATAAAATATATATATGTTTTGTTGGTGGTAAATCTTTTACGATGGTACGGAACCCTTCGTGTGCGAGTCCGACTCGCACTTGGCCGGTTTTTAGGGTTCCGTACCCAAAGGGTGAAAACGGAACCCTATTACTAAGCCTCCGCTGTCCGTCCGTCCGTCCGTCCGTCCGTCCGTCCGTCCGTCCGTCCGTCCGTCCGTCTGTCCGTCTGTCACAGGGCTGTATCTCAGTAACCGTAACAGGTAGACAGCTGAAATTTTCACAGAGTGTGTATTTATTTTGCCGCTACAACAACAAATAGGTAAGATTAAAAAATAATTAAAATTAAAGGGGGCTCCCATACAAAAAACGTGTTATTTTTGTTTTTTTTACGATGGTACGGAACCCTTCGTGTGCGAGTCCGACTCGCACTTGGCCGGTTTTTAGATTACCGCGGTCGTAAAACATATTTTAAAACGTACGGCTTTTCACGCGGCGGGAGGAGAACGCAGCCCAAGAGAATTCCGCAACTACCCGCACCTTCAGCTACAATCTACGACAACGGCGAGCCTAGCTGTCAGTCGGCTGCTGCGTACGGACGGAGCGGCTGCCCTCCTTGACAACGGGCTGATCGATCAGCTCGAAACGTCGGAGATGTCTCCTGCCGCCGCGTGGAAAGCCGTAAGTTTTCAAACACGATACTGACTACAACTAAATTTTTCACAGAGTTGTATTTCATTATTTATTGCCGCTATAAAAAGATAAAAGTATAAAATAATAAAAATTAAAGGGGACCCCATACAAAAAACGTGATTTTTTTGTTTTAACTCTTGTACGATGGTACGGGACCCTTTGTGTGCGAGTCCGAAAAGCACTTGGGCGGTTTTAAGTTTTAGACGTACAATGTAAAATGCTGCTGCTAAACTCGCATAACGCACACAAATCATAGTATCACAGACAAACAGATAACGCACATTAAGGTGGCCCAACCCGCTCATTTCCCCATACAAAAGGGGAAAGAAGATCACGCCTATATTTCTTGTCAGAGATCCAAAATTTTGCTCAATATAGCTTTATTTGATTGAACTAGATGTCTGATGACCATTGGCATTGTAAAATTGTGTTTGGTTTCCAAGTTATAACGTCCGAAAGTTCGGATTTTTCGCGCGTTTTATACAATTACTTTGGAGGTGGATTACGCAATGATAAAGTAAGAACATCTTAAAAAGATTAGTCATCAGACATAGCTTGTTTAATCAAGATTTATAATCTATTGGGTTTTTGTTAGATTTTTGACTACAGCGGTCGTGGTTTACTTTTAGCTATAAGTCGTTTTGAAATTAAAATTTTCGTAAATCTTACCAAATCATACACTATGCACATTGTCTTTTTTGTGGACAGGTTGCATCTTCCTCATAACGGAGCCTGTCTTATTCTTAGAAACAGAGAAGGTCCCTGAGCGCAACAGCACGGTTTTGTACCGTGCCCGCAAATGAGTTGAGGCCGCCGGGTTGGGCCACCTTAATAACAATAGACATGGAGTATTTACATATTAAATAAACGTGTTTAAACAAATTAAAATATGTTGTATGGGTTCCAACACGTAAAACACACACAACAATCGATTTATTTTCTGTATTTCCGTTGCATAATTGGTGATGGAGAATTAGGAACATCTCGCGTCCATTTCTTTTTAAAGTTTTTGGGTGGTATAAGCCATCTTCAGTTCCATAAAAAAATATTTTTAAAAGTATTTATTCGTTCGATCGCAGCAGTATACATATTCAACTTCAAAACCATATAAGAATCGCTCTAGTCTGGAGTGTCCGTCCGTACATAATATTAAAACATTTAACCCAGTCGCGAACTGCATAAAACTTAATGAATGTTGCCAGCCGAATGCTGCGAGCAACTGCGAGATACGGCTTGACAAATTAATCGTATTTATAGGACAGTTTCTTACTAGAGCAGTGTGCTAGCCGGGTGACAGCGCGTTTTCGTACGATAAGAGTTAAATACTGTTTAGATTTTCGATATTTTGTATGTTTTGATGGTTGCGTTGTCACATTTGTTTTGGGTTGAACAGTGATAGTCTGTGCGTTATGAGAACCGTCATAGCGTACAGTGAAACGAATGTTTTGTTTTCTGGTTTGTGTCTAAATAGGTAAAACTAAGCACAATACCGAATTAGTCATAATACGTTACGTTACGAATATACAGTGTAATAGCTTACTTCTTTCTGGCTTGACTTTTGACGGGACGACGCGTCAGAGGTCCTCGATGTCCGCAACGTGGGACGAAACGTCGGAAGGAAGTAAACTTTTACACTGTATTCTCGTAAATATTAAGTTTAATGACGAAAAACGAAGAAAATCTAAACAAACAAGACCTAAGCTGTTGTATGAGACAAACAATATATAATGTTTTTATTAAGCTAAAAGAACAGGGCAGTATTGAAAACTTACAATTACGGTTCTCTTTGCTGCATGAAAAGCAATTGTTTTTTTTTTGCATTGCTTGTTGAATAAAAAAACTGTCTCAGGCATACATATCATACCAACTTTATGTAGTTATTTTTGATATCACAGGAATCTGTTAATGAATTTTTTTTTTCACATCTTGCCATGTTGCTTTGTGGTATTTATTTATCTGAGGGTTTCGTTTTGTGTACGCACATTCGCTATTGAACCATCGTTACCAAAAACTCTGTTTATAAATAACATTTCTAAGATTGTTTGTTCTGATATTTTTGCATGTGAAATAAACTTTGAAACTGACAAGGTCCTCAGATGTTTTCTTAGTATTTTAACGATTACGAGATGTTGGTTTGACACGGCACAGCGTGCGGCGACGGCACTGGGAATGCGCGTACAAATTTAAACAAGACCCAATGGCATTTGGCAGAAGATATAAAAACATCCTCTCCTTAAGTTCAGTGTCAAACCGTTTTCACGGCGACGACATCGAGACATTCCCTAAGTTCTTAAGAGCAGAGTATCGTTGCTTGAATAATATCTATCATTAGCGCTGTATCATAACGGCAAATAACTTTCTACCCATTATTTTTAAAATATGCTGTGAAACCACAAACCACACATCAAAAAAGGAAGGTCTTCTCGAGACCCACTATTGCCAATTTTCTAAAAGTACTAGCACAACATAAATGACATGCCTCAGACGTCTTGGAGGATAATATGTTGGTGGAAAGTGACTTGCTGAACAAATTTGGGGAGCACATTTAGCGCGGCGGTGATAGTTGGACTGTGTGGCACATGACGCGACGACACCGGCATATGGTATGGTCGATATGGCCATTCGGCTGCGACCCGGCTAACTCCCACATCAAACTTCTCCATCTAATTGTCTGTAATATCAGTTAAAATACCACAATTGTATCTATAAGAAATAAGTGGATAAAAGGCATAATAAAAATAGAGACTCACGTTATGCTGATGCTGGTGCAGAATGACGTTAGGGAAGTTGTTGGTGTTGGACAGCGCTTCCGAACTTCCCCTCAGCAGTTCCGCCAGCAGGTCGTCTCCTCCGGTAGGACCGCGAATCACCGCGAGCTTCGACGGCGAAGAGGTGGCCCTCACGTGAGTGGGGGCCGAGCGCGGCGCTGAGCCGGCACTCGCCTTGCGGTGGGGTACGGTGGCGTCCGAGAAACTCCGGCGACCGCTCTCCCGCTCGTCGAAGGAGCGGTTCGATCTAATCGGCGTCGCGTCCAGCATGCGCCCGTAAGGACCTCGCACGGGCCGCACGGGACGCCGCACGCGGTCGCTCCGAGCCTCCACATCCGACAAGTCCGACGGATTGAACGGCGACGGCGAAGCGGTGCGGTCTCGAGCCGAAGCCCCGGACTCGCTCTCGCCATCGGAGGGTGGCGAGTCGGCGCGGATAACCACGCCGACTTTCCGGTGTGCCCGGTGAAAGGAATCATCGTCGCGCTCGTCGGAACTCTGGTGGGAGAGGCGGGATCTCCTCCGGCGCGCGTCGAGGTCGGTCCGCGGCCACGCCGGCGGAGGCGGCACTTCGCTCGGGCTAGGAGGCCCGTTCACCGCGGAATCGTCAGATTTGTCACCGAAAACTGAGGAGGAGGTCCGCGCTTCGGAAGAGTTGATGGAGTCCCGCGGATCGGCGGCCGAGACGCATACTTCAATCTCGCCACTTCCTGGCGCGACCGCGTCTTCTCGCCGTCTACGAAAACTCGCCTCCGATCGACCGAAGTCTCCGTTAACGACCGGTGTTGGCAGGTCCTCTAAGCTGACTTCGTTTGTGATGTAGATCCCTTTCCGCCGCTTCATTTTATCGTGAGGCCGTCTTTTATCTTTGCCGCCTATCAACGGTGCAGGAGTCGAAGGATTTTGCACGGCCGCCAAAATACTTTCCACTTGTTCACTTGTTATTGTCTCGTCCTCCTTGACGGAGGCATCCGAAGGAGATCCCCCGTCATTGTCTATGGAGGTGGACCACTCTTTCACTATACACTCATATACTGGTACTGGGATAGCACACGCGACGGCAGTCCGCATATCACCGTCCAAGTTTGAAACTTGCACGCGGGCACGAGAACAGTCACAGTCAACGTTGGCACACGGTGGCGCAGTGGCAGGTGGAAAGTCAAACGCGGGGGCGGGCTCCAGAGGGGATACACCTTCACTGTGAGGCTGAGCACTATCAGCTAGAGACGCGTCGCTTTCTTCTCTGACTTTCTGGAGGGTTCTAGGGGTTGCTAGGAACTGAAGGCTGCCACCGGGGCCGGCTCGCTCTTGAGAGCCTCGACGAGGCAATGGGTGCGTTAACGACCGTGTTCCGAGCTGTTTGTGAGTGCCGTCAGGCGGAGGAGACCGAGGTGCCGGGGACGCGTGGGCCAACAGACCTTCGTCGGAACCGACGGCAGAATCCACAGACGCTGTGGAGCCGCCCTCCGTCACAGTCTCCTCGGTGGCGACGCTCGAAGACTCCGTATCTCGCGGAAGTCTCGGCTCAATCGATATGCGGACGCCTGTCGAGTCCGCCGATTTGGAAGCCGGCCGCCGATTGAAGTCGAATATCGACGGCTGGCGAGCGGTGCTGGAGCTCCCTCCTCTGCGGTCCCGGTAATACTTTTCGGAGGCGAAATCTCCCTGAGAGAATGACGCGCTCCGAAACGGGATCGTCTTCTGCGCATACGATCCGACGATGCTGCGCGGCTCGACCTTCATCAATCTTATATCGTCGGCATCGAAGAAGTCCTCCCTCGTGCCCGAGTCCCGTTCGTCCTCCGAGGTCCGGTCGTCGGGCTTCGCGCGCGGGTTCAAGGGAGGAATGGTGCAGCAGAGGGAAGGTTCCCTCGCGGGGCTCGCTCGGGAGTGGCGCGTGCGCGGCGGCGGGACCGGCGGCAGCACGGGCGCCGAGTGTGGATGGGGCGCGGGCGCGGGCGCGGACGCGGCGGGCGGCGGCGGCGTGCCCCGCAGCCGGTTGGTGAGCTTGGTGAGCTCGCGCAGGCGCTCGGTGCGGTCGGGTCGCGGCCGGTCGGCGGAGCCGGCGCGGCGCTCGCGGTCGCCGGACGCCGCGCGACCGAAGCGGAAGCGCTGCAGGCGGTCCAGCGTGCGGCGCTGCTCGTCCCGGCCGAGGCACGCGCCGAGCAGGTCCTCGGAGGCGCAGCAGCGGCAGGGACAGCGCGACGGCGGCGGCGCGCGGCGGACGGCGTAGCGGACGGCGCCGAGCGTCACGTACGCGGACCTGGCGAAGAGCGTATTATTAGAGCGTTTAGAGACGCGCGTCGCGCCGCGCGGCTCGGCGGCGAGTGCGGACGGATTTAGCTGCGACGCCGGAGATGAGACTCGCCATCTAATATATCGGGAGTTCCCTATATTTACTAAACAGAACATTCGGCGCTCCGTCTCAATCTAAAAACTAGAACACCGGCCATTTCTTTAGCGGGTCTGCGTTGGCGTGACGGACGCCGGCCATCAGGGAGCTGTCTGCGTTAGAAGTATTTAGCAAAGAAGAAAGAAGGTTCACTGACACGGACACAGTCTTAGATGACACAGTGAGATTGACGAGGTTGCTGGAAAACTTCGACCATGAATATGCTAGACTAAACCAAGAAAACGATTTCCAAAATGCACAATAAACGAAATCACGAAGGTTTTCATCGCATTACCTAAACATCGGTTTTATATTATTACTAGCGGCCCGCTCCGGCTTCGCACGGGTATAAAATATATAGAGTATGTCACTTACTGAAAAAATGATTAACATCGATCCATTAGTTTTGATTTATTCATTACTGCCCGTGGCCCGCACGCGTTAAATTTGGAGTAAAACAATTCCCCTTTCCTTATACCATGAGTATTTCCTGCTATCTTTGGAATATCTAAATTCATATACTACATTTTTACTTATTTACTTTTTAAATTTTTACCTATTTATTTAATTTTTACAGCAATTAATATATTACAGAATGTCATTATATACAACGTTCACAGCTTTATTGTCATTAGACAATACAAACATGTTTTATCTAGAGGTTACTCTTGAAATAGCGACATACAGTTGGCCATGTGAAAAACAGTCAGCGCTCAAATCTAAACCTGCAACGTTGAAGGTTTGACCCTGCGATTTATTAATGGTCATTGCAATTTTTAAATATGTAATATCTTCGAAAATATTCATTTAAATCATATGCTGTAACGGGCCATATAGATCCATATTAAATCAACAATTTATTTAAGGTATTTAATTGGATAAGGATTAATACACTTCGAAAATTAGCCATTATTTGTCGTAAAAAGTAAATGAAAAAAAAATGTTATTGTGGGATATCCATAAGAGATAGACATATACCATCGCGGAGTTTTCTGTAGACCTTTTCAATGTGTACAATACTTAGGACGTTATTTTGACAAATCTCGTAGGGTTCAGCCTGCGTTTGCAATGTAAGCGGAAAAATGATTTTTTAAGCTATTGCATAGCTTCTATCGAGGGCCTTGAGCGCGGGGACCGAATCCAGAAATTCCGTAACGAAAAAAATCCTCACGCTCCCCACTCCGACGGGCGATGCCGGTAGTGCTACTTCACACCAGGGGGAGCGGGGCCGGGGGCGGCGGCGGGAGCGGCGGCGGGGGCGGGCCGGCATAACTTGATACAAAATGCTATGCAATAGCTTTACCGCGGCAGTCCCCGAGTGCCACACGTCTTTTTTTATGACATCACATTGGAAACCTCAAAAATAACAGTATTTCTCCACTATTTAATGGATGTTATTATACATATAAACCTTCCTCTTTAATCACTCTATCTATTAAAAAAAACCGCATCAAAATCCGTTGCGTAGTTTTAAAGATTTAAGCGAACATGGGGATATAGGGACAGAGAAAGCGACTTTGTTTTATACTATGTAGTGATTATTCGTATATGGTTGCTCTCAAACCATTGTACTCTTTATTTTCTGTAGGTGGTAGCATTTAAAGTGTAATATTATATCGTTTTTTTTTAGCTGTAAGATAATAATGTATTTTGTATTTTGACTCTTTGTTTACAGGTCACTGTAGTAGTTCATGACAGAAATAATCGTATTAAAACTAAATCGTACAGAGCTTTCACAACTTTTTTATGTTGCCACTGGAGTAGTGCATCGCTTTAAGGTCCCTACTTGCGGCGACGCTGGGTTCGGGTCTCCTCTTTCCCTAAAATATGGTTGATAGAGGCGATGGCTGTGCCTGGCGTGATGCTCGTGAACGGGTGCTGTTTGTGGGGACTGGCTTGCTCCAATTGGCAACATTCTAGATGGCGGGCATGGTCTTTACTAATAAACTGATATTTGTCATGAACTGTTGCATATGACATGAATTGCTGATTCTCGTCAATTCATATTAATTAGCGTGTTTATCTGTGAGGCTAAATACTTTTGTAAATTTAGACTAAGTGGACGTTGAAAAAAAAACCAGCGGAGTTTCTTTCCAGTTCTTCTTCGCTGGGATTTCCCCGAACTGGCTAATGATAAAATATGACAAATCCGAGTGCAGTGTACTGTCTATGGATGATGAATAAATAATAAACAATAAACAATATACACAATATTCGTCAATTTAACCAAGATCAATGAACAACCGGAGACTAAACCCAACTCATTTCTCAGAAGAGGCACTCTCCGATGCAGAGTAAATCTGTTTAGACAATGATCTAGAAAATTATGACTCACAAATTCGGGAGAAGGTCGCTAGTGAGTCCGGTGTTGTGAGTCGGAAATGGTGGCTGCCGGAAGATGTCCCACTATTAATAGGCGAGTCCTTGTAATACTGGACCGAGCTACATAGGCCGCTGACAACTACACATAGACAAAAGTACAAATGTAGGAATGTAATTGAGCGCGCTTTTAATTAAAGTTGATCTCTTTTTAAAATGTTTTTGTAATTTGCAAATGGCGTATAAAACAATAGACAAGATCTACTGTTAAATGCGTAAAGATGCATTGAAATGCAAAACGGAACGTTTAATATTCAAAAATAGCAAATAATAAACTGGAATATCTGTACGTGGCAGAAAATCTAAACACAAACGTAAGCAAGAATACCGTCGTAATATATAAACAGCGATATGTAATTCTACTCGCACAGCCGTTCAGAACAAGAAAACGACAACATAACACAAAGACGGTGACAATGGCAAATGCAACAACCGTGCATTGCAGATACAAAGGCCAGTTGATTAAAGATAAGCGGTTTCTTGATATAACACGTAAGCCGTGAAGAGAGCAACTGATTTGTTAGAAAGAACGATATAGATTTCGCTGCATCGGAATTACCGTTCCCGGAATTATATTGATCACACGTAGGTACAGAGAAGTCGGGCGGGATGAATAAATGGGAGATCGTTTGGCGTGGTGGTTAATTTGCACTTGTGCGTCAACAATAAACACATTTTAAAGCTTTTTGGTCTCGCACCAGCAATAGCCGTAATAATGCTGACGGGGACAAAATTTTGCATTTAAACGTACTCCTATTATGCCAGATAGCAGCAAAATAATGGGTATAATATTTTGTCTACGTGTGTCTTATGCATGTAATTAGCAAATTACGTTGGAAATCGCAAATGGGAATCGAATCACATGGAATGCAGAAATGTCAACTCTTCATGGCAACCATGATAATGTCGAAGCATCGCTGCTGATGCCAGACAAATCTTATTATGAGATGTAGATTATTTTAAAATTTGAAAATGAAAAATAATATAGCCAACATTGTTTCATGTTACTGACTTGGCCTGGCCATCTATGTCAGGTTCAATAAAAATAAATTTATATATAGTCATGATATTAGTCCAAAACACCGCATTCCCGAAGGAATCGGGTTCAGGGATGCCAGGATCTTCCCTTTATGAGCACGGTTACATTGATCTGGATGGAGAACAGATTTTTTTTACTACCGCTTCAAACATACCTAACCTAACCTAACCTAACCTAACATGGCTATGCTAAATGCTAAACCTGGGTTAGTTTAACTTTGCCGCCTAATAGGAGTGAGGACCTACAGTTTCACATGGATTCAGAACCATGAAATATATTCTTATCGCCTGGTCCGACTCAGAAAGAGAAAAAAAGGGTGCACCATTTGCGAATGAATCCAGGACTTCTTACGTGAGAGTCAAGGCGCCACGCCTTGATCTAGGAGCCGCTCAATTTAAAAGCATTCAAAACATTCAACTTGCAACAATTACAGAATAAAACTTGTAAATTGCATTTGAAATTTGCATCCTATGATCAAATGCTAGCACACCATTAATTACTTTACTGGGATTGAAAAGGACGAACAAGAGAGAACATTCGAGACTGGAAGATTTTGAACGTCAGTGACATTGAATGCTCCGTAATTCAGTCCAGCGGGGGCCGTGACTTGGTTAGCAGCCCACACCGGGTCGCAGACGATGACAAATAGACTGTCCACGCGAAAAACAAGAGAAATAAGATCAATGTTGACCTAAAATAGATTCATACATACGGACACGTAATCATTTATTTAAAAGTGTGAACAGTATTACCCTGCTCATCCGTCTTAGGAGATAAGCTAACAGTGGGAATAGTACTGCTTCAATTTAACGTGGCTAACAGGAGAGGTGTCTTGATTGCGATTGTCAAAGAGATGTCTGCGATGGTGTAATTTGTTCTAAACAGGGAATGCAAGAACGTAAAACTCTAAATAGATGATACAAATTGATCAAATGAAAGCCGCTCTTAAAAATAAAATAAAATGATGAAACATTTCGAAATTTCACGAAATCAAAAGTCAAAATACCCGAAAAGGTAACTTTATAAAATAATAAGTAATGCCATTCTTTTAAGGCTTTAAATTGGGTTTAGCTGTGACTCCAACTGCGTTGCTTTCAGCGTCAACCACATTTTGAAGTCTTGCAAATTAAAACCGTAGACGTGGATCAAAGGCTAACTCGAGCCGCCAAATTTCTTGATGTCTTCAAAAAAACCTGACACCGGACGTCTAGCGGGAATGTTAATGGTATGCTATGATGGGAACCTTTTAAATTATCAACAAAGCAAGCCGTTTGGCGCAGGTGTACTTTTGGGTATTCTGAGCTGATTTAGACCTGTTGCTAAGAGGAGGATATCCAGATGTTATTAACACGAAGTTTGTGAAAAAAGTCGATTAGAAATCATATGAAAACGACTATTACATTTCTGTGTCTGTATTATTTTGTTTTTGCTCAGTTGCATCACACAAAAAGTTTTTTTTTATGTGACTGGACATGGATGGCTAATACCACACCTTCTGTCATGGTATTAGCCCAACACACCACATGGGAACTAGGTGCCATGCCAGGACCTTCCTTATATTGCACGGCTACATTGAACTGGATGGAAAACACGGACCATTTTCATTGCCGCTTCGACCATCGTTCATCCAATGCGATGGTACCAACCCGGGCGGGATTAACCCTACATCCTAGTAAGTAAGGAAGGGGACCTACAGTTTAACGTGGAATCCGAACCACGGCCAGCCTCTCTCAACGGTCGAATGGTCACCCATCCAAGACCAGACCGGACCCAGCGTTGCTTAACTTCGGAGAGTGATCGCCCAAGTGTCGCGCCACTGGGCCACTGAGGCTGACAAACAACAAGTCATCGGCACAGGGGTTTTTAATAGTTTTAAAAGCTTGTAACGCAAATGAAAAAAGGGAGAAATAGAAATTATAATTAAATACATTTCTGGCCCGTTACACCCTTTTAAAATTATTTGATGTTACAGAATATAAGGTAAAGTTCTTACATCAAATAATTATTTAAATTCTAGTAAACAGAAATATTTAATTAAATCTTGTTTTCCAAATGTTTGGTTTCTAATTGATAATGTATGTTTTCTTTTCATGGAGTCTATGAATTGCTTTTCAACACAAAGGGGCACTTTGCACTTTCCAGACAAAACATCTAACGTGTCCTCTCGCATTTCAGTTATTTTTCATGTCGGAAGAGGCGTAAACTATACATTTTCTCGACTGTACAAAGAAACCTTTTGGAATTATACTCAAGCCCACTTTAGTAAATTATATAGCCAATATATAAGTTTCGGGGCGCGAACTATGCTTACGTCACTGACAGTTCTGCCCTCCTTATTAAAAAGGCGGTAACGACATATGACGCCCATATGTAGTTACCTCCTTTTTAGGGTTCCGTACCGAAAGGGTGAAAACGGAACCCTATTACTAAGCCTCCGCTGTCCTTCCGTCCGTCTGTCACAGGGCTATATCTCATAAACCGTAATAGATAGCCTGCTGAAATTTTTACAGAGTGTGTATTTATTTTACCGCTATAACAACAAATAGGTAACATTTAAAAATAATAAGAATTAAAGAGGGTCCCCATTAAAAAAACGTGATTTTTTTGTGTTAAATCTTGTTCGATGGTACGGAACCCTTCGTTTGCGAGCCCGACTCGCACTTGGCCGGTTTTTAATAAGAAGGGCAGAGTTGCGTCCCGATGAGTTTACCTGTTGAAGTCCCTGCGCCGGCGCACGCCGTCCTGCGGCGAGCGCGGGCGCGCCTCGGATGCCATCACGTCACTCCGCGCATACTACGTCAGCCTCCGCCGTCGCCGCACCTGCGCAAGAGCAGGAGGTCTATTCTCGGAATTCCGTGCTTAGGAATGAATACTCTTTTAGTCGATAAAACAGCTTTCATAGCGGTTGTCAAAGCGATATTCTCGATGGAATCCATGATTCAAGGTTTGGAGAGAGAAAGCTCGCAGATCGTCGACCTCCGTGCCTTGAATTATTGAAATACCATGCTCCGGAATGTACTCGTCGAGAAAACCGCTCTGACTAAAAGTTGTTTTCTCATCTGAAATAATCCTGAGCGCGGTATTCTAAGAATTGACACCAGAGTGCTAAACATCGCCCAAGCGCCGAAAACAGTGCATCAATTCAGTACAATGTTAGGTAGGTCCTGGCATGGCACCAGGTTCCTATATGATGTTTTGGGTTATATTATGACAGAAGCGAGGTATTAGCCATCCATGTCCACAAAAATAGCTGAGATACCCGGCTACGCACGGGTCAATGAATTTTAGAAATGATGCTGGCTGAATTATTTCCTCGGAAAAAGTAGCCCACGGGCTAATCCACGACAACATAGTTTCAGTTTCAGTTTCTTTATTTCCTCCATTAGATGCATATTACACACTCGGATTCGTCATTTTTTTTCCTGTCGGTTCGATTACTTCTGGCGAAGAAGAGCCGACAAGAAACTTCGTCAGGTTGGTCATTGTATTATTATTTTTTCCAGTAATACTTACAAACTAGTTTACAGTGATTGATTGATTACTGCAGCTCACAAAGAACATTATTATAAGAACATTATATATATTGGTGAGGAGCAAACTCTTGACTACTATAATGACATCTTATTCTAAATTAATAGGAATTATGATCTAAATTATTCAGGTGTAAAAAGCCATCGTCATTTTTGATACAAGGTAATATCAAATTAAATATAGGTTAGTAAATATATACAATATCTATGTACCAAATATCGAAATCGGTTGAGGTTATATGGCGTGATTAAATATAATACAATCGTCACACATCAAATCATCATTATACATTTTTACAGAATTTTTTTAGCACTCCTTACACAAGGCTAGATTAAAATTGATGGAAACAAATAACAATTTTCAATGCCGCTTTTACTTTATATTTCAACATTGCATCCAATGCGATGTTTCCAACCCGGGAGGCATTAACCCTGGGAGAGTTAGGTTAGGTTAGTTCTAAAAATATTAATTATAATTAATATGATTTAACCGATGCTCGGCACGCGATTTTGCGATTTATCAACGCGTATACTTTCTAACATATTTATCTTTGGCATCGTCTATATTTGTCTATATTTCTAATACCGGATCTCGCACTATTATATCCTTCTTTAGTTTGTGTGAACGAAGCGCTTAACGCCATCTAATGGAGCCGCAAGTAAGAAAAATTCCACGCAGCGAACGAGCTGGGCGGGCAGTACAGCTTTGGGCGGATCTCGATTACTGGGCGGAATAACAGATGGCGCTGCTGTCGGCATTCGGTGGGAAATTATTCAAACAGGTCTTTTAAACAGAAGATCGTACTGGCTATCCCGCGAGGAAATGTAGCAAGCGTTATGGCCTCAATAAAATTGTATTGCAATGACAAGTTGACACGAAATATTATATATTGCTTTAATTTTCTTGTTAATTAATATATTTCAAGTTCAAAAAACGTATACTTCTATATCTTTACATATAGAAGATGATTTTTAATTCAAATTTCAAACATTAAATAATTCCGGAATTATACAGGAAATAAACCAAATATCAGGTAGCGGTGAGTAAATCTTAACCTGCGGTTATTTGTAGTATATTATATATCCTGAAAGCAATTTTCGAAAAGAAACATGCTCGAAAAAAATAATATGATTCACCTTAAAGGAGTAAGTGGTCGTGCAACACATTATTCAATTACGCTACAATGTACACTCTAAATTTGCACGTTTAAGAAAGACACTCGCGTTTAAACGCGCTTTATTTAAATGTCCAATTGAAAGCGTTATTAGCTCACTCGCACAAGAAAGAATTCAGTATTCTTGTGGTAGACTAGAAGGTCGTGACAAAAATGGTAACGATAGCATAAATGGCTGAAACTGGTTTCACAGGATAAAGACCAACCCTCTGATGCTAAATTTGTCAGTCTGCCTATGCCAAGTGGTTGCGTTACGTAGATAAGGCGCCTGAAAAAATAGTTACGGTGACGAAAAATATATATGATAAGGTGAATGGCTGCAAATAACGAAGCATGAAAGTATCAGTACATACTTGGTTAGTAATACCAAAACTGACCAAAAATCTTTGGTTGCATTTCGTAGTTATAGGCGATTTAGGTTACAGATTTAACTTAATTTATATTTGAGTATTTAATAAAAAAACCGACTGGTTATTGTTGCATAATTAATAGGTATCAATATTTCTATACAATCAGTATATTCATTAGCAGGTACATACTAACATATATTTCATAAAGCCAATCTAGATAACGCAACCACTTGGCACAGGCAGACCCACATATTTAGCATCAGAGGGTTGGTCTCTAACATGTGAACCCAGATTCAGCCATTTACCTTATCCTGACCAAAAATGTCGTGACCTCCCGGAATATAGGTATTAAAGCATGCAGGCAGACAAATTGAATCGTTTTCGTCAACCAAAAGGAATTTCTAAAGGCTTTCAAAGTCATTTTATCAACGGAGTTCGCTGTTAAGTTATTGAAGTGTTGTAAGTGGGTTAAACTAGCAAGCCACGCTCTCGTTAATTTTACTAGTTTTGTGTGGGTTCTAACCGTTGCCGCGTTGGTTCTAACACTTGGTTATCAAATGAATTGGTACTTATGTACTTTGCTTGTGGTGAGTTTTCATGGGTTCAAATCCCGGCCCCGTTTATGCACCATTTTCTTTCTCTTTCCGAGTTACATAGGTGCATATCTTTACGAATGCGAGCTATTCTATGGCTCGCAATCCATTAGTTTTATCAAATTGTATGACCAGGGAGATCATCGCTTTGTTCGCCTCTTCAGTTTTGCAAAATTTCGATTTGCACTTTTTAAGTACTACAAGGTGCATTCGCTTTAACCCGAATTCCTGAGATTAAAGGATTCATGAAGAATGACAGAGAGTATCTTCTCCACGTAATAATTTGCTAAAAAGTTTGGGCAGTCGCCAAAAGACGCATCTTACTTGGACATTGAGTTTTAGCTGGCAATACCCAAAGCCAAAGCTTACTCACAATTTTCTTTATCTTTTTAAATTCACTCATGTTGGTTTAATAATAGACAATTAGCTGTGGTGCACGGCTCCGCTCGACACAATGTCGGGCTGTTTTTGTTGGGGATAAGCCCATGCGAGTTCAAGATTTAGATAATCTATCTACCAAGTTTGTTCTAAATCGGTTTAGCTGTTATGGCGTGATTTGATAAGAAACATCCAAACTTTCACATTTACAATTTTAATGGGATATTCTGAACTTGCCCTAGGACACGAATAAACACACATAGATGTCGGTCCATCGCGGTATATTTTATATAACTTGGATATGGAGTCCTAATACGACACCTACTGCAAAATCAAGGACCTTCCTTGTACATATAGCATGCCTATATTAAATGGATGTTAAACATGATGGTGGACATTTAAGTGCCGCTTCGAACATCTTTCATCCAATATGATGGTACAAACCAGAGCGGTATTAACCCAAGGCCCTTACCTACGTTTTACATGGCGTCCGAAGCAAATACGACAAATCCCTTAGTTCCCTCTTACGATATGTACGAGAACAAATGCAGTGCGACCTCTGATTATTATTATTAAGTGCCAAAACCATAGAAATAGGATGAAGTGCATGCACGTGCATGCTAGGTCTGCGGCAGAAACCCTTAGATTTTATCTAAGCCGAAACCCACACAGAAAAAAAAATTGTTAATGGTGGAATATCAGCATTAAAGTTGGGATTGGTAAAAGCTTTTTGTGGCAATATTTCTCGCCATCTAAGGGTGGCATCTACGATTGATAACAAAATTAATATCAATTATAACCTCTTTATACGGGTTTTACCAATTGTAGCTGTCAAAAAGCTAATTGGCGTGTGAATACTAAGTGGCCAGTCGTAAAAATTTTAATTACAATGCTTACCATACACGGGTCACATGCGCGGAATTGCACCAAAATATGGGAAATTTTCCCGGCTTTTTGTGACGTCATTTGCGAGCAGTTTGATTACGGCTGCTATCAGATTGTGATTAACCGGAGATTTTGCACTCCAGCCTAAAATGTACATAAAAATAACCACATATCTCAATGCATCAACAAGGTTTTGATATTTATAGTTTTACAAAGTGCTTCGAGCTGCAAACATTTCTCCGTGCAACTTGCCTAGCATGAACACATTATAAATCACAACTCTTTCAAGATATCCAATAAAAGCGAGCTACGCCCACTGGGCTATGTTTAGAACGAGAGCGTGCATACAATTTACAATTGAAAAAAATACGTACGGAGAATAGATGGTGAGATTCATAGCGATTCATATATCCGGAAGGAAGTTTAGCAAGAAAGTTTAATTCGCATGACTCTGAATACAAATCTATTTCAGAACACCATACAAGTTTTGTCGCTGCAAGTAATGCCGGCAAAAGTTAGGGTTGTCCAGTGCGCCGTAGCGGATTTCGCTAGAGTTCGGAACAGTCACTGCGATTTCTATTTCTTCTTTCTACGGATTTCGCCGACATGTTTGTCAATTGACGTTTTTCATTTTTCAGTGGACACGGGTCAGTCCAAACTGTTGAACGTTGCTTCAGGACGCCCACGGCCCTGTAGAAGCCCGCGGCACAGCGAGCGAAACATGTCGGCGAAATACGGCACACTGGACAACCGTAAGTGTTCACAGACATTTGAGAACTGTCATTTTTTAAAAATTATATTAAAGACATTCTTAAAACATTGGAAACATCATTTATCTTTTAACCGACTTCAAAAAAAAAACATACAGACGAATT
The DNA here is from genome assembly GCA_946894095.1 of Incurvaria masculella. Lineage (NCBI taxonomy): Eukaryota > Metazoa > Arthropoda > Insecta > Lepidoptera > Incurvariidae > Incurvaria > Incurvaria masculella. The sequence goes on from OX335641.1 coordinate 2,365,956, forward strand.
GATAACCTCCTCCTTTTTTAGGGTTCCATACCCAAAGGGTGAAAACGGAACCCTATTACTAGGCCTCCGCTGTCCGTCCGTCCGTCCGTCCGTCCGTCCGTCCGTCCGTCCGTCCGTCCGTCCGTTCGTCTGTCCGTCTGTCACAGGGCTGTATCTCAAAAATTAAAGGGGGTCCCCATACAAGAAACGTGATTTTTTTGTATACATTTTTTTTACGATGGTACGGAACCCTTCGTGTGCGAGTCCGACTCGCACTTGGCCGGTTTTTGAAGTCGGTTAAAAAGGAGGAGATTCTCAATTCGTCTGTATGTTTTTTTTTATGTTTGTTACCTCATAACTTTTGCCTGGGTGAACCGATTTAGATGATTATTTTTTTAAATGAAAGCTAGTGCTTCCCAAGTGGTCCCATTTTAATTTGGTTAAGTTCTGACAATGATATCCTTGAGAAAATCATATAAGTCTTAAATTTGTATTAAGATGTGCACGACAAATGGACGAATAACTCAATATAACGCCAACCGATTTCGGTGATTCTTTTTTTATTGGAAAGGACGTGTACAAATTAGTTAGTGTACTTCAGATTCACTAAAAATAAACAAATAAAAACAAAAAAGCTTTTTCTTTGAAGTCGGTTTTTTTTTTGTTAATTTTTTTTCATGATTTATACACAAATACAGAGCGAGCGTATCGCAAAAAAGGGAAACGTATTTTATCACTACTTCCACCCACGGAGAACGTCGATCTCCGTGGATCTAACCTGTCAAAATACATGCAGTAATGCTGAGCAGTAGGACTTACTCACGACAGCACAGGAATACGTTAATATATTAGTTATCCACAACTAAGATCCCAATAATCCCAAAGATATATTTTTTATCTATGCACTGAAAAGCTAAAGTAAGTCTATTTACTCTAAGGTTGTTATCAATATCACAGAAATGGATCTCGAGTTTTTCGTAAGAGAACAGTCCGACAAAGATATAATAAAAGTTAAAGTTCCACAGGGATGAGTACTGGGTCTATTACAAAAAAATATAATTGTATCTATCTATAATTCTGATAAAAAGGCCTCACTTAGCGCCCGTTGAAGTTCGTCGCCCAACAAAAACACCTTTGTCGTTTTAAAAGTCCGTTAAAAACGTTTTTAAAAAATACTGTTTACAAAAAACAGCGGATGTTGCATAATTGTTAATTTTAACAAATATATAGTCCAGCTCTGTTATCGTTCAGATATACAGGTTGTTAACTGAGTTATGGTTCAAACATTAACCAGTTATTCCTAGGCACAATATTTTCTTGCACGACTTAATAAAAACCGGCCCAGTGCGAGTCGGACTCGCCCACGAAGGGTTCCGTACCATCGCACAAGATTAAATCAGGTAGTGCGAGCCCCCTTTAATTTTTATTGTTTTGAAATGTTAGCTATTTGTTGTTATAGCGGCAAAATAAATACAAACTCTGTGAACATTTCAGCTGCGTACCTTTTACGGTTCATGAGATACAGCCCTGTGACAGACGGACGGACGGACAGCGGAGGCTTAGTAATAGGGTTCCGTTTTCACCCTTTGGGTACGGAACCCTAAAAATCATCTTCCTTATACATTTTGTGTGTAGGTATTTATTTATAAAAAATGTATGGGGAGGACGATTTTTTATTACGTCGCACGATAAAATTGTGTAAACGTTTTGCTCCAAACATATCAAGGAATATCTGGATATGGATAAACCATATTACATCGGTTAACATCCTTTACAGCGCTCTATGAATCTGGGTCGAAAACATTTTGCATGCTTGATTTTATGATGCAGAGAATTACTGAAAAAGTAGACTGTGTCAGCGTGGAGGATTCAGTGTTCAAAAATAATGTGCGAGTAGGCTACACGAAATGAGGAAATTGAAATTGGCACATAATAAGGGGTTAGCTAATTCTGGGCCATCTTACAGCGGTACCTGAAAGCATAGAATACCTATAGTACAAGCGCCTATAAAAAGTATATAATAAATTGTATTCTTCAGTCGTAAGATCTTACGTGTAACGGAAATGTTTGGCATTTTACACCAATGATTTATTTATTTTTTAAGAATTTAACAGCTTATGAATCTACGAAAATTACCGAAAACCTGCCAATTACATAATTCTATCGCTTAAGGTGGGCCCGTAAGCATCAGAAAATTTCACCTCCCATACAAACGTAGTTTACTAATTATTTGAAAACCACTGTTCCAATTTACTTGATATTAGGAATCTACTATCAGGAATTAAATATCTGTGTCTGCATGTGTTTGTTTTTTTGATAAATGTATCCTGGCTCAAACCACAGAGAAAACAAAATTTGTATGAAGACTTTATTTTTGCTTTCATTTCATTCTGCTGGGATTTTTCAAAAAAATAACCACGTGCAGACACAGATATTTGTTTCCTGATATTAGATATTAAATATCAGTTCAATTGGAACAGTTGTTTTCAAATTATTAGTAAACTACGTTTGTATGGGGAGCATAGCTTACGGGCCGTTCTTAAGGATAGTGAACACTTACGCAACGTGGGATATGGTCAAACGGACAGACGGTCAGATATAGCGAAATGATATGAATCGCTCAGTAACAACTTATCCGCTGTCGTGAAGTCACAGGAAATCTAAGATTTGAAAATTTTAAGAAATGCATTCAGAGTGGGCAGTCTGAGTTCTCACCGAAATTGGCGTTTACGGCAAACCGATCGACTGGCGTTTTCTCCAAACTCCATACAAGTTTTTACTAGATATTCTGTGGTTTTACTTCTTCAAGCTGTCAAAGTCAAACGCGGACTTCCGATTTGTATGAAAACACGGAGTGGACGTAAACGGCAACGTCGACGTATTTACGGCAACGTTGAGTAAGCTGTCAAATCAAGCTCGAACTCGCAAATGTTAGTTCGCTTAACGCCCGCTGCGCGCGCTCTTCAATTTCTCCATACATTAGAAAACGCCAGTCGATCGGTTTGCCGTAACGCCAATTTAGGTGACAACTTAGACTACCGGCTCTGTATCCATTGACCAATTTTGCATGGCGACTCCCATTAAAATAGCGAAATCGTCTTCCAGGCCATAACGTTTCCCTACCCCGAAACGTTATCACATTTGTATCAAATTTTCATTATCATTTTAAATCCTTATGTTTTTTTATATATCTGTATTTTTCAGTAAAAAAAATCGAAAATGAACGTAAAAAAAGACAACTTTTTTCGAGTGTTTATTAGCCAATAGTGTCCAATCTAAAAGGAATATTGAAAAAAAAAGCAAACAGACATAGATTTCTACAATAAAAAAAATTAAAAAACCTAGTAAGACATTAAGAGCATGGAAACAGTTATCGCTTGTTGTACGGGGAATTGATAGGGTAACGACTCTCTTTAGCAGATGTCCTGATCAAAAAAACTACTACAAATTCCTAAAATTGTAGTTTATGATATGCAGGGGAATATTTCAAGTCTTCACGGCCAAACCAGAAACTATGAGAAATAATAAGAAATATCGAAAAACCCTCAAAGGAGCCACGGGGCCGATTATAACAAAAAAAATAGAATTCAATGCGGTTTGTAACTTCCGGTTAAAAAGAAAAAACCGGCCAAGTGCGAGTCGGACTCGCACACGAAGGGTTCCTTACCATCGTACAAGATTTAAAAAAAACACGTTTTTTGTATGGGCCCCACTTTAATTTTTATTATTTTAGAATGTTACCTATTTGTTGTTATAGCGGCAAAATAAATACATAATCTGTGAAAAATTTAGCTTCCTACCTGTTACGGTTCATGAGATACAGCCCTGTGACAGACGAACGGACGGACGGACGGACGGACAGACGGACGGACGGACAGCGGAGGCTTAGTAATAGGGTTCCGTTTTCACCCTTTGGGTACGGAACCCTAAAAACGAAGGTCCTTTAGTTCCTTACTTTTTTTTTAAAGTGCATAAATGTAATATTGTAAAGCAATATAACTAGATGTTCTGAAATATCTAGGCCCGGCTAGGTTTAGCTCAGAAGCTAGAAGTTTTGATAATACTTCTACGTATATACTGTGGACAGGTGATTTCATAAGATGTGCATTCCATACATCCGTCCGCTTAATAAAAATCGATCAATCTTTTGTATAGGTACGTCGTGGATGAATCCGGACGGGATGCCTTTCCGTTTCTGCAATGAGCAGGCAGACAGGTTGGACATGTGCCAAGTGACGAGGAGCACTGGAGTGACAATGCATCCAACTCGAATCAGCACTTAGGGTCACTCTCCAACGAACTCTCGAACTCATACTTTACCAGATTTGCTGTTACTAATATTCGACCGTCATAAAAATAAGAAATGGATATGACTTATGTTCAATTCGTCAAATGAATGCGTCATGTTTTATAAATTCGCGTGAAAATCAGACCGAAGAAAAAAATAATAATAAAGCAATGCTCTCTTTGTAAGTTTAAATTTCATTCAAAGTGTGCTGGGTCATGCGCCATTGTTTTTATACCCGCGAGAATAGTGTTAAGTTCATTTAATCTACTTCACGCAATCCTTTCGTCCATTTTCTGCTACAGCTCCACGCGAAAATTACAACCACCCTATCCCCTAGATCCTTCATCTATGGGGCCCGTAAACAGTCATGCATTCGCTGACAAGGCATTTCTCCCGAAGTACAACCTAGAGTCCTTCAAACATAATGTGACGAAGCAAATTGCCGGCCGTATTGCTTTTCGCAGTCCCGGTAAAAGTCCGACCTCTTACGTACGCCATATGCCGCGCTTTACATAAAAATAATGTATTTACCCATATGCACCAGGTACCAACCCAGCTCAGATTAGTCAGTCTGAGTTCTCACCTAAATTGGCGCTTACGGAACTTCGAAGTTAAGTTGTTGTAAGCTGTCAAATCAAACTTAGACTCGCGCATGTTAGTTCGCCCACTGCGCGCGCTCTTAAATTTATCCATACATTTGAAAACGCCATTCGATCGGTTTTGCGTAAACGCCAATTTAAGGTGGCCCATCCCGCTCATCTCCCCATACAAAAGGGGAAAGAAGATCACGCCCATATTTCTTGTCAGAGATCCAAAATGTTGCTCAAAATAGCTTTATTTGATCGAACTAGATGTCTGATGACCATTGGCATTGTAAAATTGCGTTTGGTTTCTAAGTTATAAGGTCCGAAAGTTCGCATTTTTCGCGCGTTTTAAACAATAACTTTGGAGGTGGATTACGCAATGATAAAGTAAGAACATCTTAAAAAGATTAGTCATCAGACATAGCTTATTTAATCAAGATTTATAATCGATTTGGTTTTTGTTCGATTTTTTACTACAGCGGTCGTGGTTTACTTTTAGCTATAAGTCGTTTTGAAATTAAAATTTTCGTAAATCTTACCAAATCATACACTATGCACATTGTCTTTTTTGTGGACATGTTGCATCTTCCTCATCACGGAGCCTGTCTTATTCTTTGAAACAGAGAAGGTCCCAGAGCGCAACAGCACGGTTTTGTACCGTGCCCGCGAATGAGTTAGGCCCGCCGGGTTGGGCCACCTTAAGTGACAAATACTCAGAAAGCGGCTGTGTCAGGGCAATCCTTGTGAACCAGTCTTTATTCGATGCTTTATCATTGAAACAGTTGGAAGGAATGCGAACAAGGCAATGACACTCGTAAAGTTTTTTTTAAGACTCGACGATTAGAATCGTCAGCGCAGACAAGATTTACGTGCAGTTAATCGTCGGGAACAGGTTGCATTTAACATCGCGCCCGAAATATCTGATACTTAAGAAATAAAGATCAAATTCTCGAGCATGCGTATGAAGCGGAAAATTGTCTTTTCCGCTGGAGTAACTTTGACTCCTTAGATGGGCGTGAAAGTCCCTGCCAAAACCTCGTTGCCCTGGCACATTTTCGAATGCTCATGGGTGCCTTCACTATCGTTCATTGGTGTGGCGGCGTTATAAGTGCGTTCTTTGCATCGTGTGTATGTGTGTATATTGTCAGCCTCAGTGGCCCAGTGGCGCGACACTTCGGCGATCGCTCTCCGAAGTTAAGCAACGCTGGGTCCGGTCTGGTCTTAGATGGGTGACCATTCGACCGTTGAGAGAGGCTGGCCGTGGTTCGGATTCCACGTTAAACTGTAGGTCCCCTTCCTTACTTACTAGGTGGTAGGGTTTAATCCCGCCCGGGTTGGTACCATCGCATTGGATGAACGATGGTCGAAGCGGCAATGAAAATTGACCGTGTTTTCCATCCAGGTCAATGTAGCCGCGCAATATAAGGAAGGTCCTGGCATGGCACCTAGTTCCCATGTGGTGTGTTGGGCTAATACCATGACAGAACTTGTGTATTAGCCATCCATGTCCAGTCACATAAAAAAAATCGATATTAATGTCTTTGGTTATTTAAAATAAACTTTACTTGGATAGGATTAACACGAATAGAAAATTCAAAATGAAAGAATTACTTTGATAAGTTTAAACGTTTATACATTGTATGAAAATGGAGTACATACTTTATTCATCTAAATATACTGGTTCACACAAATGTGTGTATACGTGTTGGATACTTGCTCGTGTGGTTTTGTGTCCTTGGAGTTTTCGCTGGCCCAAAAAACGGTTTCTTAGGAAGCCTGTCTTCTTCGTACGTTCGTACAAACTTCTGGTACGTTCTTTCAAACATTGTTTCAAAGCCGCCTCATTGATAACTTCGTGGGACACACAGTGGGACACAACAGGGTTCTAAGCCTGTAAACAGATTTGTTCATGTTTCCGTATTATTTGTGAAGGTATAGCTTAAGACAACCAGCAGAATTTTAGATGCATACGTTTTTTACATCTTTTTTAGACTTGCGTGCGGAAGAATAGGTATAAATATAGAACAAATGCGCCAGATATGCTGTTATATAGATGTTACGTGGTAAGTTTAGAGGACAAATTCCCCAATATTTGGGTTTTAGAGCACTGTAAACCGCAACAGGATATAGTAACGAAATTCGAGATTTGTATGTTAAGATAGTCTGAACATGAAGAGCGAAAGAGTGACGAAAGATTGGCGAGATAAATTTACAGAGCAGAGGTTACTGAGTGACATGCCCGGCGGCCTAGGAGAACTTACCATGCCGAGTTGATGTAATACTTCGCAAAGGTCAGGTACATGGCACCCGGAATCGTGTAGCACTTATGAAAATATGTAGTGTAAGCGCAAAAAGTTAAGGTGTGTATATATTTATGTAGATGAATAATAATTCAACATTAAATAGATAAGTTTCTTCATTCCTTATTACTTGTGTGTAGACTTACTATAGGTTGTTATATTTAAATCTTTATTGTTTTTTTTTGTCTTGAAGATAAAACCATAATAACACTCTTACATTAGAATTGGCACTAATTCCCGTTTGTTCATTTGGTGATCTCAAAAATCGAACTGTCATCACAGCCAGCATTTCGAGTTACCGCTCGTGGCTCAATAATTTCGGTTCGCTTCGATTTTAGATTTCTAATTTAATTAGCGTATAAATATTTACGTCGGAGATGAATTTTAAGCAACATCCTCCTGCGATTTCTCACAAAGCAAACAAACAGATTCACGCATTTGATTTCGCGACAGACCACGGTCTTTTACGATGGGATATGTTTGTGAAAACACACACCCTTTGAGTGTTGCATATTTAACGTAGAGTACCTTGGATAAATTTAAAGTTTTAAGGTGGCCCAACCTGGCGGGCCTAACTCATTCGCGGGCACGGTACAAAGCCGTGCTGTTGCGCTCTGGGACCTTCTCTGTTTCAAATAATAAGACAGGTTCCGTGATAAGGAAGATGCGACATGTCCACAAAAAAAAAAACAATGTGCATAGTGTATGATTTGGTAATATTCACGAAAATTTTAATTTCAAAACGACTTATAGCTAAAAGTAAACCACGACCGCTGTAATCAAAAATCTAACTAAAACTAAATAGATTATAAATCTTGATTAAATAAGCTATGTCTGATGACTAATATTTTTAAGATGTTCTTACTTTATCATTGCGTAATCCACCTCCAAAGTTATTGTATAAAACGCGCAAAAAATTCAAACTTTCGGACCTTATAATTTAGAAACCAAACACAATTTTACAATGCCAATGGTCATCAGACATCTAGTTCGATCAAATAAAGCTATTTTGAGCAACATTTTGGATCTCTGACAAGAAATATGGGCGTGATCTTCTTTACCCTATTGTATGGGGAGATGAGCGGGTTGGGCCACCTTAACGTAAGCTATCTATCCTTACCACGTATCCTTTGTTTATGTCGATTTTGAAGGAGTCGGTTCTTGGACCTGGACATCCTCAAGTGTCTTGGCTTGTGCAACATTATTTACTAAGATGATAATTGTCATGTCATTGCGTATTTAATTTTAAAATAAGATTTACGGGAGACCTATTATTTCTTTTATATAATTTTAAAACAGAAAGTGTACAGGTATCAACCAATATCTGTGTCCACTCGTTTTTATTTTTCGAAAAAAAAAAACGAAACGTGCAGACATACCCACATTGACTGCTTTTGAATACATATTATCAAAAATCATGTAATCTGCGATTTCCAAATATTTTTTCTTTATGAAGCGTTATTTTAGGATGCATTTTGCGATGCAAAATCTAGTGGCATTTTCTTGTTCATTAGGTTAGGTTAGGTTAGGTTAGGTTAGGTTAGGTTACGTTACGTTACGTTACGTACGTTAGGTAACGCTTTCTTTGGATATTTATGTATATCCTTGCTTTAAAATCTTCAAGACTTTGCCAAGTGCATACATTATGAGTTGCTTTTTACTTAAGGTGGCGGCCCAACCCGCTCAACTCCCCATACAAACGGGGAAAGAAGATCATGCCCATATTTATTGTCAAAGATCCCAAATGTTGCTCAAAATAGCTTTATTTGATCGAACTAGATGTCTGATGACCGTTGGCATTGTAAAATTGTGTTTGGTTTCTAAGTTATAAGGTCCGAAAGTTCGAAATTTTCGCGCGTTTTATACAATAACTTTGGAGGTGGATTACGCAATGATAAAGTAAGAACATCTTAAAAAGATTAGTCATCAGACATATCTGATTTAATCAAGATTTATAATCTATTTGGTTTTTGTTAGATTTTTGACGAGAGCGCTCGTGGTTTACTTTTAGCTATAAGTCGTTTTGTAATTAAAATTTTCGTAAATCTTACCAAATCATACACTGTGCACATTGTATTTTTTGTGGACATGTTGCATCTTCCTTATCATGGAGCCTGTCTTATTCTTTGAAACAGAGAAGGTCCCAGAGCGCAATAGCACGATTTTGTACCGTGCCCGCGAATGAGTTAGTTCCGCCGGGTTGGGCCACCTTAAATCTTCAACTCGATCCGAGGTAGGTACCATGCTCCGGAAAATAAAATTCCGCCGTCTATATAGAGCCGTTTACGGTAAATTGAGCTCGCTGCCTGGTCATTAGCTTAAACACTTTCACGTAATACCAAGGCTGCCTTATATGGCCTTTTGTACCAGTTTTCACCAGGACGAGATCGTATGACAATATTTAATTATTTGCATAATGACACAGAATTCCTGCTATCGAAATACCGCGCTGGCTCGAATCATGTTCTGGACAGAGTTGAGAGAGCAAGGCGAATGCCTTTTTAGGTCAACTGTATATCGTAACTCCTGTTCATTTGCGGAATTTCGAGGACTCGCTCATTAATCCGAATAAATGATACATAGGTTGAACATAGAACAAATGTATTTTAACCGACTCAAATTTCTCAATTAGACTGTATATTTCTTTTTTTTTTGTTGTGTGCATGTTACTCGATATCTCCGCAAACTGTCAACAGATTTGAATAATTATTTTTCTTAAGGATGTTCCGACTCATACAATGTTTTTTTTACACAGAACGCAAAAAGTATTGCACTTTAAGGCACGAATTCGTCAAAAATATTAAATATAGCCATAGTAGTTGCAGCGAAAACATATTCACAATTTCAGGTTTAATGGTTTCGTTGTAATTGCCGATTAGAAGTTTTACACCGTTAGATGGCGCTGTTAAATAAAAATCGTATTTAAATATATGGTAACAAAACCAATAATCCTGAACTTGTGAAATTGTTTTCGCTGCAAGTAATATGACTATATTAAACTTTTATTATTAATTCGTGGCTTAAAGTGCAATACTTTTTAGGGTTCCGTACCCAAAGGGTGAAAACGGAACCCTATTACTAAGCCTCCGCTGTCCGTCCGTCCGTCCGTCCGTCCGTCTGTCCGTCTGTCACAGGGTTGTATCGCAGTAACCGTAACAGGTAGACAGCTGAAATGTTCACAGAGTGTGTATTTATTTTGCCGCTACAACAACAAATAGGTAAGATTAAAAAATAATTGAAATTAAAGGGGGCTCCCATACAAAAAACGTGTTTTTTTTTGTTTTTTTTTTACGATGGTACGGAAACCTTCGTGTGCGAGTCCGACTCGCACTTGGCCGGTTTTTGCGTTATGTGTGCAAACAACTTTATATGGGTCGGAACAGCCTTAATAAGAGTGAATATTTCAGGCGTGGTTTTTCATAATTGTTTTGAAAGAAAACCGCTCCTAAGGGTGGGAAATACTCCAAGCACCCTGGAGTAGAAGGCGATTCAAAAGGAAACCAAAAAATGTGTCATGGACCACTTCTGTGCTTTTGTACCTTGTTTTGTGTGAAATAGATTTTCAAAGCGATTTGAGACGTAACTCGTTATAGGCCTGCTGAAGTCGGCAATGGCGGTCGTCAGAAATTAGCTATGCATCGTGTATTAGATATACGAGATCACTATTTTTACGGTGGCGTACCCAAAGAGTGCCAACGGAACTAAACTACTAAACCTCCGCTGTCCGTCCGTCCGTCCGTCTGTCACAGGGCTGTATCTTAGTAACCGTAACAGATAGACAGCTGAAATTTTCACAGAGTGCGTATTTATTTTGTCGCTATGACAATAGGTGAAATTAAAAAAGAATTAAAACCAAACGGAACCCCCATACAAAAAACGTGATTTTTTGCATTAAATCTTTTACGATGGTACGGAACCCTTCGTGTGCGAGTCCGACTCGCACTTGGCCGGTTTTTTTTATTAGTGACGCTGCCAATGATTTCATCGCATCAGTTCCAATTCTGAACATTTTCTCGCTAATCTCTCCCAACCGTTCCGCAAAGGTATGCGGCTCGCTGCAGCGGGGCCGAATAAGATTTATCTTACGGAAAGAAACGCTATTTTGGTGCGCGCGCATTCTAACATGGACGTCGGAGGGGAGGACGCGACAAGACATATTCTTGACCATGAGGCTAATAAATTGATAGTTTTTTTTATGGATATAGATGGCTAATTAGCCACCGACTAACTTAAATGTCCCGCGCCCTGTGCTTCGTTAATTATTTAGTACTTAAAACCTCAATTATCTCTAAAGTATTTAAAAGCAACCTTATACCTAAACCATACGCAGTCGCTGTCCTCTTTTAAAAAATCTCTGAAATCCCATCTTTTAAGTCAGCGATAGGCCAATTAATCTAATCTATTTGTTAAACATTTTAGTTACATTGATATTCAATCCATTTTATTATTATTCCACTCAATCTCTCCCTCCCACGTGGCATACACACATAACCTCACACAAACACCCTTGTTACAACTCTCATATACTTATATAAATGACACACCTCACATTCTAAATCTCTCTCACACACTTACACACAAATACACACATTTTTTTTTTTTACAAACACACACTGTTAAACTTTTTTATAAAATTAAGCTAATTATATTTTCACTTCATTTTATGCTGGCAAACACGTCACCTAAACTGCAATGTTTAAAGATAGTTATAGTAGGGATTCGTCTGAAAACCAGCTTCGTAGTTTTCTGCGAGACAGCTGAGATTGATCCCATTTGTCACAAATTGAAGATACCTACAAGAGAATGCAATGTTTAAGTGTTTTTAATTTAGTTTAATTAGTTTTATGTTCATTACTCTATTGTACTTATGTGTTGTGGCAAATAAAATGTCTTATGTCTATGGCTTAAACATTTTCGACCAGTTTTTGCGATTGAAACCGAGATTGAAACGAGATAGTCAGAGCCCGATGTCGCTTAGAGCAGCTCGGAATAAACCTTTCGATATATGATCAACCCGCATAAGGCGTGAAACCGTTTTTTTTTGTTTTCTTTAAAGAAAATTCAAAAAGTTTAACATTACCTTAGCTAAATTGAAGATTACCAGATTGAGAGACTAACTAAATAAAAAAATACTGACTAGGAATTGAGTTCTGCTTTACTGAGTTGATCAAATCCGTGGATCCATCAGTTTGTGACGTAACTAAGTGAATTTTGACTACCAAAACGTTTACATACATGAAATTGAAAAAAATATATTGAAATTACTTTTAAATAAACATTCTAAAAATGCGTAAAATCCACTTTTCTGGGAACTTGTGTTTTCCTTTTAGGTTAGGTTTATTGTTATAAGATATAAATTTATATCGATAACGTCGCATAGTGTACCAATAAAGCTACACATCCTTGTGATAAAACATTAGGGCCTACCCTAAAGCGAATGTATCCACAGCGAAACTAGCCATCAGGAAATTGAGAATGCTATTTTTGAACATTGATACAAATTAGGGAAACAGTGGTCGAAACATCGACATTTTAATTGCTCAAGCTATTCGTGGTGTTTTGAAAATGAGTTGACTACTACACTAGCTTACTGAAATAAACTTTAAAACAAATATAAGAGGGACAGTTATCTGATGCTTAGGTCGGTGCATATTGCCTATTGTGTCCTAAGAGATTATGAGGTTTAGGTGATAGAAGTGGATCTAAGGCTGCTCCCTGAGGCGTTCTCAGGGAGTACACTGAGAAAAAATATGACTATTTTGGTTAAATGTTAACTAGTTCCATCAGCACATTTTTAGTAAACTAAATACTAAATACTACATAAGTTTTATCCGAACCACCGTTCGGTAGGGATAGCTAACACGGGTCGCCTTCATAAAGTCCAAAACCGGCCAAGTGCGAGTCGGACTCGCACACGAAGGGTTCCGTACCATGGAAAAAAAAATATTACAAAAAAATCACGTTTTTTGTATGGGGACCCCCTTTAATTTTAATTATTTTTTAATCTTACCTATTTGTTCTTATAACAGCAAAATAAATACACACTCTGTGAAAATTTCAGCTGTCTATCTGTTACGGTTACTGAGATACAGCCCTGTGACAGACGGACGGACGGACGGGCGGACGGACGGACAGCGGAGGCTTAGTAATAGGGTTCCGTTTTCACCCTTTGGGTACGGAACCCTAAAAAGCATAAGGTCAAAAACCCTGAACGTCCAAAGGTATATATTTTTCGTGTGTATTATAACGTGCATATAATCTAACCTAACCTAACCAAATTTAAAATATTCGTATTCATAAGTTTTTTGGACGGTATGGGTTTTGGACTTTGTGCTTTTTGGACTTTATGATGCGTCCCCGCTAAGATCTAATAAAGCGTGTATGGTAGATTTAGCTGGAGTTGAGTGTCATTTAGACCCCAGAAATAGTTTTGCTTCAGCTATATAAATACTTATCTTGTAATCATATGTAATTATATATCATTTGGCACTATGCAGTGTGATTAAATTTGCCAGGTTATTTTAACTAGAAACGTTTTTAGTAACTGGTTCCAGATTCTTGGGCTGTCCCTTTTTTACCCGATTTTCGTGTAACTGTGACACGGTTGGGTTTAATTTAACCATATTTTTTCTTAGTTTACTCTCCAGTCTTATATTATTACTATATTCTTAAGAGAATATAACTCTAACATAATATGTTGTTGATCGTTATATATTATTAGAATTACGCATATTCTCGAATCATATTCCCCCTACTGCCTGCACCATGTCTTTCACGCCTTTACCTGAACTCAAAACATTCTGAAACCTCTTCGTGGAACACACAATTTGACACTTCCAATAAAGGCGGTCCTTCTATTTTTTTGTTTCTAATCATATTTCAATACGTTAGCCTTTGTTTTGAAAATAACTCATTTGCCACTTCTAAAATTTCGATACTAACATATATTTGAAGGGCTATACAAACATGTTAACACAGATATCCATGGAATTCATTCAAGGGATTGCGTCTACTACCAAATGATTTATGCATCAACGGCTTTTAAGGCTTTTTTGGAAAAATCTGGAGTACTTTCCAGCCATCGTAGCAAGTGTTGCATTACAAAATACAGTATAATTGAAGGGTAACTACTAGGTTAACTTTCACTGCGATTGACAAACACACACACACCCTCTCACATAAAAAGAACACTAGCTATACCCTTGCGAGCGTACATTGGTCGTACCACAAACATACAAGCCTAGCATGGCCTATAGAGGTATAATAGCAAGATTTATGAGCAACCATCCATACAGCTTTTATCTCTCATTACACGCTGAAGTGAAGCTATGTTTGATTTGGAGTTGATTTTTTATTATAATTTTTGGTTTTAACGTAAGGCGTTAAAGTAAGACATTTTGGTCTGCATTGAGGTGTTTGGTTTGGGTCTTTCTAATTATCTTTGCATTCCATAGCAAACATTCGTTCCAGTTTGTTGACAAATGACACAATAGCAGACGTAACAGCAATGGATCATTCCAACTGCTACAATGCGTTCCCATTCCTATTCCACAAGTTCGGAAACACCTCCGGAATGAATGTTCAATGTTAGGTACTTACAGAACCCGCAGATTCAGGTTTTACGGCAATAGTTGACCTTGAAATGACCCATCGCTGGATGTCTGCACATTGACATAGTTATTTTTTTTTATTTATTTATTTATTTATTTATATGTATACATAATACTTTACAGCAAATACCAATTCGTACAATGTAGTTACAAAAAACAAAGAAAGTAAAGAAAATGAACAAAATTATTACCTATTCCCTTCCAAAAATCTCATGCAGGCTCGCTCAAACATTCCTCCCTCGATCACTAGAACATCGCATTCAGGTGTTGACCAGAGCATTGCGTTTAAAAGTCTTCGGACGAGGCAGATAGGTGAGCAGTAGTGCGAGCGAGTGCGCGTCATAGGTTCGGCAAACAGACGCGGTCGCCGCAGTCTATTTAAATTACAAGGCACATTTAAAGCTGTTATCAGTTTAATTTTTTTGCAACTGGATAAGCATAGCAACTTACCTATACCCTAATACCACATACACAACCATTGTATTAGCAGAACATAACCGAATTAGGCGCCATCACATGACCTTTCCTTTATTTGAAAACGGCTTAATTAACCTTTCATCCAATGTGATGCTACCACCCCAGCGTAACCCTGACGCCTAATAAGGGAAGGGGACCTGCCGTTTTAGATGGGTTCCGAACCATGGAATGATCCGCATTCTCACGACCATAATTAAATCTTGGTAAAGAAGTAACCTAACTAACCCGCCATCTTCCACACAAGATACCCCGGGTATAATACCCAACACTACGAGCCACGCCGTTTTTCTCCAAGGTGTTTCGCAAGTCACAATCCCTGGAACGCCTCCACTGTGTCATGCGTCCACGTAGTTTTCGCGAAAGTAAAGTCACCTAACCCTGACAACTAATAAGTAGGGATAGGTACTTACCGTTTTAGATGGCTTCCGAACCATGTAATGATACTCTTTCTTAACGAAAATCCATGCATAAATCTTGGTAAAGAAGTGCATACCCTGGCATTCTAACCCGCCGTCTTCCACACAAGATACCCCGGATATAATACTACGAGCCACACCGTTTTTCTCCATGGTGTTTCGCAAGTCACGGTGCCTGGACCGCCTCCGCTGTGTCATGCGTCCACGTAGTTTTCGCGAAAGTAAAGTGACCTACCGGAACTGCGTAGGCGTCTCGAACCTCTTGCCATCTGTCCTTGGAGGCATTACGAGGATGGACCAAAGACTGTTTGTATACGGATGTATTGGTTGCGATTGCAACTCACGTCAACTACATTCAAATTGGTGGTGAGTCTGGAGGCAAAACTTTATTTATATTTTTGAAGAGAAAGTCCTGTTTCAAATTGAACAATATTAATAACGAAAAAATATCGAAAAATATAACATTTACAAGGTGTTTTATAACTTTTAGGGAGATTGTTTTTTTTTCGGGAAATTTCGATGCTATACTTTATGAAAAACTGATTAAAATATTGGATGATACATACATAAAAATCTCTATTGAAAATACTGATTTTAAAAATACATGATTATTTAAAACATCAGAATCCATTATTAAATGGAATGGAGGTTTTGAAATGCTAATTATATTAGCTTATGCAACATTTACATTGTATTCAGATCTTGAAAACCTATAGAAAAAGTATTTGGTCTGGACATTCCTCTGAAGATTACTTACAATGATTTGATTACTTACAATGTTTCAATGTAGATGTCGTTGTATAACATCAAATTAATGACATAACGGCTATGTCGCATCCATTAAATACATAATAAAATATCATATCTCTTTTGTCACGTAGAATCTAAAAGAACTTTATAAATAGGCGCCCCACTTTCAAAGCGTCTAGTTTAATTTTAAGCTCCGCATTTTCCGAGTTCCCCGCGATCGTCTCCGTGCAATTTTCACTTCGGAAAATCACATGTTTCCACCGGGGAAAGTATGTACTGCTTGTTTTCCAGTTGTCATCGTAACGAACATTATATTTCTAGACACCATCACGGAAACTCTCTGTCATATCACACGGAGTGGAGCGCCATACGACACTGAGGAAAATGATGACAAACATATTTTGGTTAAAGTTATCTAGTTACATCGGCATAGTTTTAGTAGACTAAATTATGAAATTCGTGTTATCAGAACAAACATTCGATTGCGATAGCTATAATGACCTAGTAACAGTGTGTATAATGGATTTAGCTAATTTAGACAAAGCTACAAAAATACTTGTCTAGTAATTTGAATCACATAGCATTTGACACTATTCACCTGATATCGTTGAGGTTTGTTGAATGTATTAGTAATCGGCGTCAGACTTGATGCGCGTTCCGATTTGAAATTTAATCGATTACACTGCTAAAAGCGCATAGAAGCGACCACATTGCACGCTCAAAGCAGTAAGCATTACAAACGATTCGGAGTGTTTGTGTACGCGCTAACGGTAAAAAAACTACAAAAATGGAACAAATGACGTTAGTAGTTCACCTCAAATTTGAATCGAAAGAATTGCTCTAAGTTGAACTTTTATTTTCAACTGAGGCACATTCAAAGAGTTGTGAAAAAACACGGTGGAAAGATGATATACTACTTTATAGAAATGTCAAAAAGTGACATTGACAGTTGCACACACAGTTTCCTACCTCCAAAGCGTACAGAGCTAACTTCATATCGTTCACATCGGACCGCGACCTAGGCTGTCCCTTTTTACCCGATTTTGCGGTGACACTGTTTTGGTTTCGTTTAACCATATTTGGCCAACTGGACACTGGCAAAATTGTCTTTAAAAAACCGGCCAAGTGCGAGTCGGACTCGCACACGAAGGGTTCCGTACCATCGTAACAAAAACAATCACGTTGGTTGTATGGGAGCCCCCTTTAATTTTAATTATTTTTTAATCATACCTATTTGTTGTTATAAATACACACTCTGTGAAAATTTCAGCTGTCTACCTGTTACGGTTACTGAGATACAGCCCTGTGCCAGACGGACGGACGGACGGACGGACGGACAACGTAGTCTTAGTAATAGGGTTCCGTTTTCACCCTTTGGGTAAGGAACCCTAAAAAGTACAGAAGCCATAATTCAAATCAATCAATCAACCATATTTGTTTCACAGTGGATTTAGTAACATCACACCGATTCCTTGAGGTTTGGGCAGAGAGCATAGACCGTCTTGCGGTACGATCACAGCACATCGCGCCTCTATAACGTGCTCTTCGATTACGGGTGCTCCGAATTGGACCTTTTCGCGGTACATAAACCTATTTGGTCAGGTCATATTTTCGTTGTTAGAGTACCACGTTAAACTGTAGGATCCCTTTCTTATAAGGTGGAAGATTAAGCCGGCCCGGGTTTATACAATTGCATTGAATGAATTATTTTCGAAGTCGCAATAAAAATTGTCCGTATTTTAGATCCAGTTCAATTTAGCCGTGAAATAATGTTCCCATGTGGTATGTTGGGCTTAATCATGACAGTAAGTGTGGTATTAGCCATCCACGTCCATTTATATGAAAAACATTTGCTCTCTTGACTTTCTCAATGTCCGACTTCCACTCATAAGAATTCCAGATTCGTATCTATTTTGCCAAACTGCACACTAACGTCAGTTTTTTTAACCAAATTAAAAATACATTTGAATAAAATTGTCAAAATGATTAATGACCGTATCACTACATTAATCACTAAAGACAAAGTTGTTCATTTCGCAAAACAAGTCTACACATCATGCATCCATGGAACTGGTTTCATTTTTAAAACGAAAACTCATATTTACATAAATAAGAATAGTAGCCATTCGGAGAGCCATTAGTCTGAAAATATGTACGTCTGTAGAAGAAGCGAAAGAAGTATGCATAGGGATTTTAGCGTTTTTCGCTCTGTCTTCTCTGTCTACCCCTCCGGGAAAACATCAGGATGGTATGTACACAAGCCAGCAAATCGATATCTTTAAATATAAATTTACTTAAATTTATAGAAATAGAATTTTTCTTCAATTTGTTTGCATTGTCATAAAAAACAATTGACTAAGGACTGGCACACACATACTTAAATTAGTAAACATGTTTTTTTCCAACTGACCTTACTCGCCATACAGGATGGTAAGTATTTTTTCCAAGTCAATTACACATGTTTCATAGGTAGGTGCTGTTTGTTATCATCGTTTTATTGATTTTATCAAACAGCACCTACATTGTTTCTCACCTTTTTGTAGGCGGGTTACAGTTTTTTTAGGGTTCCGTACCCAAAGGGTGAAAACGGAACCCTATTACTAAGCCTCCGCTGTCCGTCCGTCCGTCCGTCCGTCCGTCCGTCTGTCACAGGGCTGTATCTCATAAACCGTAATAGGTAGGCAGCTGAGATTTTCACAGAGTGTGTATTTATTTTGTCGCTATAACAACAAATAGGCAAAATAAAAAAATTATAAAAATTAAAGGGGGGCCCCATACAAGAAACGTGATTTTTTTGTGTCAAATCTTGTACGATGGTACG
Organism: Incurvaria masculella; assembly: GCA_946894095.1. Classification (NCBI taxonomy): domain Eukaryota; kingdom Metazoa; phylum Arthropoda; class Insecta; order Lepidoptera; family Incurvariidae; genus Incurvaria; species Incurvaria masculella. The sequence goes on from OX335641.1 coordinate 2,385,181, forward strand.
GAACCCTTCGTGTGAGAGTCCGACTCGCACTTGGCCGGTTTTTTTTTACTTTTGGGTTCTCCGTAGTCGGATAATAAAAGTGGTACTCGATGCGTTTTGGAAGTCACAGCGAAAGTAACGTCAATTGGTTCAGAAGTCTGCCTTTCCATGCATACGCCTCTTTTTTCAGCATAAGGACGATGTCAAACATGTGCCAATGACTAGCTAAGTCCTTGCCAGCTGTCCAACACATAACTAAACAATGTTAGGCCTAAAGCACACTAGGTAATATCCAACTCGTGTGCCTAAAGTGTGTGGCATCTTGTCAGCATTTGTAAAGACATTTGAATGTCCGAATTAGGAAATCGAATCAGGAAAATTGCAACTTGACTTAACAATCATGGTTCTGTGCACTTGGCCTTATATTTCAAGCCTTATGAAAACTTATGAGCATTTTATATTTGATACGACAGCCATTAATTCGATGTATGACAACGCGGTGATACAAATTATAGAATATTAGATGATAATAGTTCAGCAAAATAGTGTTAAGATTACGCATCAAAGTATGCTGTAGCAACGCGATAGAACATTGCATCAATCATAATAATTCGTCGTGCACACCTAAGCCATACGGATTACTAAAAATATAACTCTGGTGAAATATGCGTGAAATATCTACACGAATTCAAATGTTCTTAAAAATTATTTGTTTATTTCAAATCACAGCAAGTCAATCAAATAAAGATTTTCGACGAAAACAATAACTGTATTTTCAAATACAAAATTCGTGAAGATTGACTTAAAACTTGAAACAGAAATTTGATTAAAGCCTAACTAAAAAACATCACACCATTTCTGGCCCCGATATTCTGTCTCACGGTACCGAACTGTTGACTTATCTCAACCTTGTTTCGCCCAATGTTGTTTTTAGGTGTATAATATATATATTAGCAACCCTAAAACCTAAAACCACCTAACTGGTGGGTTTCTTCAAGTTATTGAAATATTATATTATTATTATAATATAATATTATATCCCCTTATCCCATTTATTTTACATCCTTGTCAGCAAATTAAATCATTCTCTGTGTGTGATCGCGAGCGATTAAGGCGCTAGGACTAGCCAACTACTCGCGCCATACAAATGCACTTTTTAACAAATGTAATAATATGTAGTGAAACGCTTCAGCAAATCCTAATAGAACTCCAGACTGATAATGGATTGTTAATATTTTTTGATTCCATGATTTATTTAAATAATAATAAAAATAAAAAAGTTGATTTTTCTCATTACAAATCTGAAAGTAATTCGATATAAGCAAAAACAGTATATTTGCATAAACAAAAAATTCCATTTGCTTTTAGATTTCTACATTTAGTCAAAAAAGTTCGGAAATGGACACCGTTTCCGCAATGTATTTTGTATAGAAAAAGGAAACATACATTAACGAAAATAGGTTGATTCCTAGACAAGGAATCATATATTGTAAGAATGACACTTATAATCGTCAGACTTAGTTAGTTAACTTGGGGTGCCTCGTCTAACTTTGCGATTTGGCTAGTACCTGGGCCTTAATAGCCGGGTTTCATTGACTATCAATCAAACAGTATAGACATTTAAAATATTTATCATATGTTTGCAACATTGTTAAATTGTTAATGTGTTGCATTACACTATTCTATGGCTAAGTTTTATAGCTCGTTTGCGTGCTATTTGCCTTTTAGTCCTAAAGTCCGCGCGTATTAAATATCATTAAGGAGTTTTCATAGAAATGAGCTACAAATGTATTTATGTAGAATCGACCGTGATGCAAGGATACATTAATTTAGAAAGAAGGCTGTAAAAACAACTGCGTTATAAATAGAGTCCGAGGCTGGACTTGAACCAGCAAGCAAACCTAACGCTTCAGAGCATCTTCCAATTCAATTTAAAGATGCACTTGAATAGAGTTACTTCAATGTGTTAAATGTTAACGCGCCCTTGCTTTACGGTCGATTATACGTGCATATAATATTCGGTGAAATAAGCCAGCAAGCTCACAGCGAGAATCTATGTTTCACAGTGGCAATTTAAGGATCTGTGATAAGATCCAGCCTCGTTTATTGTTCTGAGAACACCTGTAAATGAAAACCGGCCAAGTGCGAGTTGAGCTCGCACACGAAGGGTTGCGTACATTTTTTTTATTTTACCTATTTATTGGTAGAGTGGCAAAATAAAAAGACAATCCGTGAAAACTTCAGCTGCCTACCTATTACGGTTCACGATATACAGCCCTGTGACAGACGGACGGACGGACAGCGGAGGCTTAGTAATAGAGTTCCGTTGGCACCCTTTGGGTACGGAACCGTAAATAAAGAATGATCAATACTGAGTAAGTAACTGAAAATTATGAAGTGAGGTGTATTTGGTTGTTCCCAGATAATATGGTCCCTTGGGCCAGCCACAGCATACCAAGTCTTGTAAAATAATTGTACTTTATATGTAAATATCGTCGCACAAAAAAAATCATTGGAACATAACAAAATTAAAACCCGCGTTGCAGTAAGTGCGTAGTTTATTAATGACAATACTTCTGTGCACATACAATACACTAGTCGGGATGTCATAATTGTACACACGTGCTTGAGACCCGTCGCTTTATCTCCGAGAATTTGCTATGTAAACATTTGACAGCTAACACTTCGTTCAGAGAACAGTTATAAAGAGACTTTATCAGTCGGAAATCAATACTCGTATCTCCTCGGTTCTTCGAAGAAGGTGCAATCCATGGATCTAGTTTCATAGTGAAACATTTGTTATGAGATTGCGACTGACGCTGGGGGTTACGAAAACAAATGCAACCGTGAATAGATATGACCTTGACTAGAAAAATAAATCTGACTACATTAGAATATGGTAACGTTGTTTGTAACAATACCAAATTGTTTTTGGCATTCGTTTTCAGAAAAACTCCACAGTATAGAAATTTCATCTTTAAAAGTTATATTGGCGCATATTTTCACCGGTATCTCCAAATAATTTATTTTCCTGTATTTTTTTCAGATCTGACCACATTACTGTTTAGATGTTGTTACTAATGTCACGTCATGCGAATGGAAGAACGAATTGACGACCGAAGAATATATAGGTTTCGTTTTTGTCCTTTTATTGGACGAATGGATATACAGACTAACAATCTTATATGGGTTCTATTACCTAAATGGTATTGCTCTCCAAATTCAAAGAGACAACGCAGCGAGTGTTCTAGGCACATTGAGGTATTTGGATTCTTCTCCGATCTACATTTTTCTTTATTTTTAATTTTAGACTTTTCAATATTAATTTATGATAACTTTAGTTGATTGTACAATTTAATTTATGTGATCAGCTATAAATATATACAATTCCCAAAAAAATATATAAGACTATGAATTATTGCTGTATATATATTGTTTTTTAAAATTTTGTAAAAATTAGGAACCTATCATGAAAGAGATCGTGGGGCGGTTGTACCTAGGCCCCTGAGATCTGACCCTAATCCCAAGCACTTTTTGTCTAGATTGCCAAGGTTTGTCTGTTCTCAGAGTTTTGGATTTCTTGTAAATTTTATTACAAGACTGTTATCTACGAGGTACCCACTTTCTTTTCAGCTTTCCTTTTTTTAAATCACTGTTAAAATCCTACGAGCGGGGTACCATGATAAATTAAGTCGTCGGGTTAATACGCAAGTGATTTTTTGAATCCAACGTTTGGTTGCATATAGTCCCATGCTAACATTGACCGTTATCATGGTACGAAATGCAACTAAACGTCATATTTAATCACTCACTTGCCTATTCACCCGGCGATTCAATTTACCATGGTAATATTCCGGGAGGTCACGACATTTTTGGTCACGACAAGGTAAATGGCTGAATCTGGGTTCGCATGTTAGAGACCAACCCTCTGATGCTAAATATGTCGGTCTGCCCGTGCCAAGTGGTTGCGTTTTCTAGATTGGCTATATAAAATAGATGCTGGTATGTACCTGCTAATGAATATACTGATTATCTGGAAACATTGATACCTATTAATTATACAAGAATAAACAGACGGTTGCTTAATTAAATACTTAAATATACCTCAAGTTATATGTGTAACCTAAATCGCATATAACTACTAAATGCAACCAAAGATTTGTTCAGTTTTTGTATTGCTAAGCAAGTATGTATTGATACTTTCATGCTTCGTCATTTGCATCCATTTACCTTATCATATGTATTTTTTGTCACCATAACTACTTTTTCAGGCGCCTTATCTACGTAACGCAACCACTTGGAACAAGCAGACTGACACATTTAACTTCAGAGGGTTGTACTTTATCCCGTGAACCCAGTTTCAGCCATTTACGTTATCGTTACCATTTTTGTCGCGACCTCCTAGTCTATAAACCCCACATAGTACATAGAACTAGGAAGCAGACCGGTCTGCACCTCGTTTATTTCCAGTCGCGCGTTGTGCAAATGTAGCTATAAAAAACTAGACCAATAAAAAAGTTAAACGTAGTGTTCGCTGTCACATTACCGCTCCAAATGACACGCGAGAATGTCCAAACGTGTCGACGGAACGTTGTCAAGCCGAGCAAAAACATGGCCACACCTCGTCAGTCTATGGACGTCAATTATGTCTTTGCTGCAGATCAGAATCAACACGGAGTATAGGACTTTATTTAATGATGGCGATGTGACAGTGGGTTGGTCACGTCAGCCGAAGAGACTACGACCGTTGGAGTAACCGTGTCCTGCACTGGCGGCCGTGGACAGGAAAACGGAGTGTGGGAAGACCACCCGCCAGGTTGGACGACGGCATCAAGTGCGTCGGCGGAATGCAGTGGTTCCGTACCGCTGAGGGCCGGGAGGACTGGAGGAAAATTCGAGAGGCGTACGTCCAGCAGTGGACATAAAGACGTTGACTGACTGACTGATTGACATGAGATATGACAGAAGATGATCTCTTTCTGATAAACCGGACATAAGGCTAACGCACAGTGTAGACAGTCCGTACATTTGCACGTCAAATTATGTTCGCTCTACGAATTAGAATCTGGATTACAGATGACACAAAAGTACCATAAACGTATGAAGTTCCTGGTAATTGGCTTGTATAAATTGGAACACGGTCATACGCCACATGTCATCTCTACCCCCTTTTAATACCCGACTTCTTTTACTTAGCTAGTAGGGAAGGACCTAGAGTTTTTTCAAGAATTCCTAACCACCTTGCATTCGTGAAGAAATTAACTTATCCAACTCCAAACCAGAAAGTGGTGCGATCACGTTGCGAGATTGGACCTACGATATTTCCCGAGGCCTCCCTCCCGGCCTGAGCTACCAGACGTCTCAGAAGTCAAAGATCTCGCTCCACTGATGATATATGCTGATCTTATATCATTGTAATAAAATATAATAAGTAATTTACGTTTTATCGGAGTTCTAAGATCTTAACTGATCAGCTCTGACTAGAAATAATCTAGATTACGAAGTAAATACGCAATAAATTGTCAATAACAGCATATTTTGCATTTAATGAGGTATTAGAAGACATTTTTATGGCCGAAAATTCCACCTAAATACCGCTAGATTTTCATGCATGATTTGGTATTAAGGTGGGCCTTCTCGCTCAACGCCCCATACAAAGAAAGAAGATCATGCCCATATTTCTTGTCAGAGATCCAAAATTTTGCTCAATATAGCTTTATTTAATCTAACTAGATGTCTGATGACCGTTGGCATTGTAAAATTGTGTTTGGTGAGTTATAAGCTCCGAAAGTTCGGCTTTTTAACTTTGGAGGTGGCTTACTCAACGATAAAATAAAAACATCTTAAAAAGATTAGTCATTTGACATAGCTTCTTTCTTGAAAATGTATTGTATTTTTTTGTTATATTTTTACTGCAGCGGTCGTGGTTTACTTTAAGCTATAAGTCGTTTTGTAATTAAAATAAATATTTTAGTCACACCAAAATGTTTGGTTTGATACCACAGACCAAGGTAGTTCCAATGACTCAAGAACTCTATGAGATCCTGGGAGCACCAAAACCAAAGCCGGGCAAGGATACGAGAGTATGGTACCGAAAAATAATACAACACTTCTCCGTGGCCGATGTACACACGATCTGGCGGTCAAGGCGAGCTATCCATCTTCACTTGGCATTTTTTTGGTTTCTTCGTTCATCTGTTGATTGTACGAGGCAAGTTAACTGATTGTGGATATGCCATGCCTGTTTGGATTTTTTTCACCTAACCTTAACTTAACATGATTAGTTCGATAATTTTAAATTGACCAACGATATCGTTGATATTGACCACATATATCTACATGATAACTGAAAACGTATAATCGGTTCAAAGTGGACGTGTGCGTTCTTTCTTTCAAATATTAGTTTTAAATGGATATGCTACAACTTCGCATTTTAAGTGATCAGTCAAGCCAAGAAAACATATGATAATACTTTCTTGTAAAATACCAGCAACATTTTTTATTTATAAATCACCTTTGCAAGGATGAATCATACAATTTCAGTAGGTCTATTAAATTAATGGGAAAATATGATTTTAATCATATTATTCTTGTGTTTTTCGGTTTCTGCTAATTTTCTAAGTATTTTTAACATTTTCGCATTTTATGTGTGCGTAACTTTGTATTCTTAAGTAGTGTCAATTGTGACAAGTCCACGTATAGTTGTCCAATCTAAATATCAATAAACCCCAATGCAAACGTGTCCACGGGCATACACGGAGACTCATAAATCCGACTACTCGACCATGCCATTCTTTACTTTTAAATTGTCTATGTAGCTGTCGAGCAACGTATAAAAATTGCTAATTTTTATAACTCGTCATAATACGTTTCGAAGTTTACGGCGGCATTCGCGACTAAGAAATCGTTCACCTTTATTGTGAACGCTTACCTATAGTGTATTCGTCGAACGGGTAGAAACTTTACAATTATCTCTACCATATCAGAGTCAATATATTACTGGTAGCAGTCATAAAATCGGTGACATCCAGATTTGGGAGTCTATTTCCTTTGCGTCACTCGGTTTCGCTAAGCTACGATAAACCAAATAGATTTACCACCAAACTAATCACTGAGGCCGTTGGCTGAGACTTCAATAGTGATTGCTCATATCTGCCTACCGTCCATGGACAGAAACGTGATATTTTTTTTGTGTAGTCTCTAAAATAGGGTTTCTCGCTAAAACAACATGTCACCAGAATGCGAAAAATTCGAATAAATTTGTCTAGACCTTAGCGTCGTAATTCGTCTCTATAGAGTTCCCACGTCATCGAATCAACGAACCTTAATACTGTTTAGTTTAGCCCAGAAAGAAGGTGACAGTTTAATTGGTTTTTCTTGTCTGTGTACCCCGTAGAATTTTTTACAGGTCAAATTCTGTTACAGATTTTGATTGCACTTGCTGAGATCATGTCGTGTGCATTTTTAAATTGAGTCGAGTTTAGTGAGCGTTCACAGCAAAAAAATGTTTTAGATTGCTCTCCGTCGAACCGCAGCTGGTATACCGCCTGACCCCTAATCCTTGCTGTCCAAATTTAGGTTAGGGTGTTCCGTCGGTACGTCTTCGGGTGGAAAACTTCGGCGAGATAAAACTGCCTGCTAAATACGTTATCGTACAACAAGAACCGCCTTCAACTTATCTTCATCTCTGTTCAGATATTTCGAAAGTCAAGGACATTTATTACCCTCCCAGCTGCTGCGCCTGTGTCCCACAGAACCATCAATTCGTTATCTGTTTTCGTGTTTCCTTCCATCATAAAGGTCGAGGAAAAGCAACAATTCCTCGTTACTGATCTCAATGCCACACAATCAGTCACGATTGAAGATAAATCTACGAAGCAGTCATAAAAAAGCTTGTTTTCAATCATTTAAGTAAGTAGCCGCGCCGCATAGACCACTTGCAAAAAGATAGATGAACCCAGGGGGGCCACAAAAACGTGTGACCGCAGGCCACTCTGCGTATGAGTTATAGTTCGCGAAATATATTCAGTCTATTGTTCCTTACGTCTGTTTTGAGTGGCTATGGTGTCATTGTACTGTCGTTCACATGGCCGGCCATATCGACCTGGGGTATTCTGTTCTTTTAGTTTTTCTGTCTCTTTCTAGTCTCACTTAAGATGTATTAACATGAAACTTTTCTGATGTGTTTTAGTGTGCTCTTTTTTATGTAACTGGACATGGATGGCTAATACCACACCCACCGTCATGATATTATCACCTATATTACCACACACACCGCATTTCCGAAGGAATTAGTTGCCATGCCCGAACCTTCTCTTTATAATCACGGCTGAATGGAAAACTCGGACAAACAACGGACGGAGGAAATCAACCCGACCACCTAGTAGGGAAAGAATAGTAAAGTAGTTTAACATGGATTCCGAACAGCTCGCATTCGGGGTGAAATGCACTCATCCAATTTATAAAGAGAAAGAAAGTGGGGCGTAAACAGGGTCATGATGGTGGGTGTGGTATTACCCATGGCATCCGCTGTGGCGCAGGTTTTTTTAAAATTCTTTCTTAAAAAAACGATCTCATTTTCTGATTATGTTAGGTTCGAAACGCCTAGTTGGGTTAGGTTCCATTATTAAGTATATAGGTTTTCAACGAATTTTCTTTCAGCGTTCAAGCTGTCGCTACTCATGGGCGTGACGTGAAGATAATTCTGCGAAGATTTCTCTCTTCTACATGTGCGAAGTGCACTGTTCTTGGTTATCCTCGACATTTTGTAGCACAATTATCTAAAGTCTACGACAGCACGTATACTCACATAAATACATGGTTTTTGAGGTTGAACAGTTTTTTTAAGTATTATACCAAAATAATAAACGCCTTTTATTTACAATTCTAATCATATTTTGTTTTGTTTTTGAAACAGGTGCGATAACAACCTATATTTTAGTGCTATAATTACTCATATAAGATGACTTAAGCAACTGTTATAAGAGCGAGCGAACTTCATTGAAACTGTTTCATCTTGCGCCCAAACTATCCAAGCGTTATCTGTCACAGCGAATTATGTTTAGTAAAATATCGACATGTGATTTGAATAATATTCGAAGAATGCCGCAGACCTAACGATCTCTCAGATCTGGGGAGTTCCCTTTTTTTATGTGACCTGACATGGATGGCTAATACCACAAAACTACCGTTATGATATTAGCCCAATACACCACATTCCCGAAGAAATTTGGTGCCATGTCAGGACCTTCCCTTTATGAACCATGGTAAACTAATTCGCGCGATGTACGGGCAAGTCAGTATTTCAATCTGACGTTTAGTTGCATTTAGTACCATGCTAAGTGGCAAATTTCAGTTAATTTGGGCGAACATCACGTATATTTACAGTTTAGTAGCATGGTTCGAAATGCAACAAAATGACAGATTGAATCACTCACTTGCAAATTCACCCGCTGAGTCAATTAACCATGGTCAATGGTTTACGGTAGAGTTTAAACCTGCTCGGGTTGGTAGCATCGCATTGGATGAAAAGCCGTCCCCTATTTTTTCATTCCTCCAGTTCGATGTAGCCCTGCTCATGAAGTGAGAGTCCTGGCATGACACCTTATTCCTTCTGGACTGCGGTGTGTTGGACTAATATCATGACTTTCTTTTTTTTTAATTCCTAACCTCAAAATTTCGTCTTGACATTTTTTCTTGCGGAAGAGGCCGTTTTGGCATTAAGAATTATCCCAAGTAGAGAAGGGGATCTAAAATTTACTTCCCGACCGCACCCAGAGTCGGTGCACCTCGATTATCGAACGGCAAGGCGATGACATAAGTAGCGAAACCCCTCTCACGTAACCCTCGCGGTGACGTTAAAAACAAAGTGAGAGAATGGAACGGAGAAGACTCACGCAACAGTTTGGTTATAATAAAGCAGTTCTGTGACAGAGTGTATGTAAATCTTCCGTCTGAAAGTTCAAAAGAAACTGAATAAAGTTGCCAATTCTAATAATTGTACTCTCTATGTCGACCGTCGCGTGCGAGGTAGGTTCAACAATTTGATGTCGGGCATTTAAATATAATTAGATTTTTTGCAATTTGAATATACAAATCACATTGGTGAATACGTAGCTTAGTAGGTGGGCATAGGTAATAGACGTATGGAAGGTATCAGGTTGCACTATTAAATTATTGCCGTTTCAGTGTACATCCATAGCACAGATGTAATGGATAAGTTTACTTAGCGACACGTTAGACTGCCTATCTATAAACACATTTTGATTATGACGTGATTTCAGATACTGTACCCTGTCTACACCCTACTGGTTTTTCGTGGAGTCCGAACCACGGCCATCTGTGCATGGCCTTTTTAGAGTTCCGTACCCAAAGGGTGCCAACGGAACATTATTACTAAGCCTCCGCTGTCCGTCCGTCCGTCTGTCTCAGGGCCAGCTCTCATGAATCGTAGATAGGCAGCGAAAATGTTCACAGAGTGTGTATTTATTTTGCTGCTAGGTAAAATTTGAATATAATAAAAATTTAAGGGGGGGGGGGGGGGCATACAAACCACGTGTTTTTTTTTGTGTTAAATCTTGTACGATGGTACGGAACCCTCTGTGTGCGAGACCCACTCGCACTTGGCCGGTTTTTTGGCCGGTACATAGATGGCTAATGCGTTTTCCATTCAGTTCAATGCGAGGTTCAATGTTGCCGTGAATCAGGTATAGGGAAGTTTTTGGCATGGTACCTAGTTTCCATGTGGTGTGCTAGGCTAATATGACACTGGGTATGATATTAGCCATCTATGTCCAGTTCCATATATTTTTTAATGAAACTACAATCTGGAAACTTCAAAATCCTTGTTTTCAGTCCACTCCAATGTATGTAGCTGTGCTTGGTCCTGTAATGGCATCTAGTTCCTGTGGGGTTAATAATGTAAATATCGTGACATTATACGTTATGCAGCCATCCATGCCCATTAATTTTTAAAAAAAACCTACTTTTTAGGGTTCCGTACCCAAAGGGTGAAAAGATCAGCCATCCATGCCCATTAATTTTTAAAAAAAACCTACTTTTTAGGGTTCCGTACCCAAAGGGTGAAAACGGAACCCTATTACTAAGCCTCCGCTGTCCGTCCGTCCGTCCGTCCGTCCGTCTGTCCGTCTGTCACAGGGCTGTATCTCAGTAATCGTAACAGGTAGACAGCTGAAATTTTCACAGAGTGTGTATTTATTTTGCCGCTATAACAACAAATAGGTAAGATTAAGAAATAATTAAAATTAAAGGGGGTCCCCATACAAAAAACGTTATTTTTTTGTTTACATTTTTTTACGATGGTACGGAACCCTTCGTGTGCGAGTCCGACTCGCACTTGGCCGGTTTTTTTTCTTACATTTTTTTGTTTTTAGGGTTCCGTACCCAAAGGGTGAAAACGGAACCCTATTACTAAACCTCCGCTGTCCGTCCGTCCGTCCGTCCGTCCGTCCGTCCGTCCGTCCGTCTGTCCGTCTGTCACAGGCCTGTATCTCAGTAACCGTAACAGATAGGCAGCTGAAATTTTCACAGAGTGTGTATTTATTTTGCCGCTATAACAACAAATAGGTAAGATTAAGAAATAATTAAAATTAAAGGGGGTCCCCATACAAAAAACGTTATTTTTTTGTATACATTTTTTTACGATGGTACGGAACCCTTCGTGTGCGAGTCCGACTCGCACTTGGCCGGTTTTTTATTAGTCTGTCTGAGCAACTAATCCTCTGGACTCAGTTCCGTGTCCACGAAGAATATAGACCCTACTTGAGATGTATATCTAGAGGGTTTGTAAGCCACCTACATTCTTCACTTATCAGACAAACAACATCTGCTCTCCATTGTTCTTGAATAGTTTTCGCATTGTTCACACCGACGGCTATCAGCGCATTCCGCACCTGATCTCAATATTTTACGAGGCTCAAGTCCTATCGCACAGTGACAGACCTACCGATAACTCTATATGAATGGTATGTGTTACACAACCATAGTTATTGAGGTCAGAGTCTTGGACGTACCTGTTTTTCATCCAGTTATCGGTAGGTGATTCCGAAGATAACACATTCGAGCTGGCTAACTAGCAGCTAAACACGAACACTTGTCATTCTCCCTAATCGGCTATTAAATATGCAGGTGAATTTTACAAGATCTTTTTCAGGGCCTAATCCGAAACTATAGAAAAAGCGAAAAACACTCAAAAGAGTCATGAGGCCGATTTTGATAAAAACGAAAACTGCATTATTAGATTTTTGGGAAAAAAAACCCAACAGGGAATTTGATTTTGATTAAAATAAAGTTTCCTGTATTATTGTACCAGTCAATACTGTCGTTTAGAAGGAACAAATCCTGTGAAGTGTGTCTCGATCCTACGCGTAGTGTGAACGGGCCCTTAGTGTGAAACCATACCTGTTCACGCAACAATAAGTGTGTCACAGGCCGAAGGTCAACTCTGTGGTCGGGCTCGGTTGGCCCATGATGAGGTATCATATGTCGACAACGATAGGAACTACATACACAAATCCAACGATATAGGTACGGAGAACCTTGCGGGCTGCACAAATTCGTTTTTTTATTATGGTATGTAACTGGACATGGATGGATAATACGAGGAGCTCGGCGTGAGTCAGACCAACCAAGAAGTTTGGTCAGAGCGGCTTTTTCATATTATTAAGAATTAAAATTGAAGATATTCTCAGAACTTGATGTAATAACTAGACATCGGATTATATGCATTTAAGCTTATAAGTATACTTTAATAGCGATATTGTATATTTTGGTACGTTTTCTTCGATAGTGCTTAAGGCGAATAATTCGCTTGAATTGCTAGGTTCTAAAAATAGGGCAAGTTTAGAGGTCCAGTGTTTTTTTAAAGTGTTAGGCGTGTTATAATATGCTGTCGACACATCCGCCTCGCACGCACTCAGCGAGCGCACTGAATGCAAGTCCTTGGAAATATTAGAAAAAACCGGCCAAGTGCGAGTCAGACTCGCACACGAAGGGTTCCGTACCATCGTACAATACTTACCAAAAAAACACGTTTTTTGTAGGGCCCCTTTAATTTTTATTATTTTATTATTTTATTATTTTACCTATTTCGGCAAAATAAATACACAATCTGTGAAAATTTCAGCTTCCTACCTGTAACGGTTAATGAGATACAGCCCTGTGACAGACGGACGGACGGACGGACGGACGGACGGACGGACGGACGGACGGACGGACGGACGGACGGACAGCGGAGGCTTAGTAATAGGGTTCCGTTTTCACCCTTTGGGTACGGAACCCTAAAAAATGATTAAACAGAGTAATTAATGCTAGTTCACTATCGCAAAAGGTTCGTGGCAAATTAAATGCAGTTTTGTAAAAAAACCCCGGCTTGAAGGAATAAAGAAAATTGACACATTTATTAAAGCACCGGACAAACTCTGCTTGAAGAGGTCTCTGCAGAAATGGCGACAATCTCCAGTTCGGTCCTGTAACGTCAGTTGACGTCGAAAGGTCATTTTCAGCCTACGTCACAAGTTTGCACCAGAAAATCTCGAAACATATATTAATGTTCATTTCCACAAGAATTATAATAAATAAAATAAGTTGTATATAATTTGTAGTTTAATAATGTGTGTAATAATTACATCATAAGCCATACAATTACTTTAGCAATATTTTTGTATTGGACCCATTTCGGGTAAAACCCTCCTCCGTGGTTTTCCACTTATCTCTGTACTTTGCAGTCTTCAGCCAGTTTCAGCCCACCACCGCCGCTATTTCATCTAATCTCGCACAAGATCGGCTCCTCGGCGGGTGTTTCGTGGTTCCGACCATTTTAATAGAATCAAATCGTCATCAAGTCCTCACAATCCATACTAAGGTAAAACCGGCCAAGTGCGAGTCAGACTCGCACACGAAGGGTTCCGTACCATCGTAAAAGATTGAATACAAAAAAATCACGTTTTTTGTATGGGGGCCCCCTTTATTGATTATTATTTTTTAATCTTACCTATTTGTTGTTATAGCGGCAAAATAAATACATACTCCGTGAAAATTTCAGCTGTCTATCTATTACGGTTATTGAGATACAGCCCTATGACAGAGGGACGGACGGACAGCGGAGGCTTAGTTATAGGGTTCCGTTGGCACCCTTTGGGTACGGAACCCTAAAAACGAATAGAGGTCTGCACCTGACGGACGTGCCCACATGACTGACTTACAAAGTTTCGGACTTAAAAAATCGAATGTGTGTCCCGACCCGAGGAATCCGGAGTTTCTGATTCCTGATACTGAATCCTGACCCTGAAGGGTTCCGTACCATCGTTCAATATTTAGCACAAAAAATCAGGTTTTTTGTTTGTTGACATTGAATTTTTATTATTTTGAAATTTTACCTATCTGTTGTTATAGCGGCAAAAATATATACACACTGTAAAAATGTATACCAAGGATGGACGAACGGACAGCGGAGGCTTAGTAATAGGGTTCCGTTGGCACCCTTAGGGTACGGTAACCTAAAAAGAGAGCACCTGACCACAAAACCCCTATCGTTGACTATGTTTTTAACCTAGAAGTCCACCTGAGATCAGAAAAGAAAGGAGATGTGCTTTCTAGCACGCCTGGTATGAGATCTACTGTCTCCAAATTTTCTGAAACCACTAACCGTGTAGGTACGTACACGCCGAATAGGTATAGTCGCAGACGTATTGAATGGGTTAATGGTGGTGGGAACTGACTTGGCGAAGGCTTTTTGGTCGCATATTCGCGCGCGGATCGCTTGACTGGCTCACGTCACGAAGCGCGGCCGGCTTCCCATTCCATCATACGGTCAACTTGTCCATACGGGCGGCGCGCGGGGCGCCCCGGCTAGCGCCCTCGTGCCACTTCTTTCTTTTTCTCTTCCGTGGTATCATCATTGGCGGATAATAATGAAATAACCTACGACTCTACATAATTCTTTAGACCGATAAGCCCTTTCTCTACCTCGTATTAACAAGGTAGGTCTTGAGCTCAGTCAGGTTTGCTTAGGTCGTCCTGTTAGGTATTTCCCGAATAATCAAATAAACCCAACCAGCAAGCAATTGGGGAAATACTTACGTACCTAGGTATTAAAATGTAGCCGGAAACTTGAAAGTGATTGTAAATTTTAAGGTGGCCCAACCCGGCGGGACTAACTCAATCGCGGGCACGGTAAAAAAATCGTGCTGTTGCGCTCTGGGACCTTCTCTGTTTCAAAGAAAAAGACAGGCTCCGTGATGAGGAAGATGCAACATGTCCACAAAAAAGACAATGTGCATAGGTGTATGATTTGGTAAGATTTACGAAAATTTTAATTACAAAACGATTTATAGCTAAAAGTAAACCACGACCTCTGTAGTCAAAAATCTAACAAAAACCAAATAGATTACAAATCTTGATTAAATAAGCTATGTCTGATGACTAATAAATAATATAATAATAAGTATAAAACGCGTGGAAAATCCGAACTTTCGAACGTTGTAACTTAGAAACCAAACACAATTTTACAATGCCAACGGTCATCAGACATCTAGTTCGATCAAATAAAGCTATTTTGAGCAAAATTTGGGATCTCTGATAATTAATACATGGGTGATCTTCTTTCCCCGTTTGTATGGGGAGATGAGCGGGATGGGCCACCTTAAGGTGGCCCAACCCGGAGGGCGTAACTCATTCGCGGGCACGTTACAAAACCGTGCTGTTGCGCTCTGGGACCTTCTCTGTTTCAAAGAATAAGACAGGCTCCGTGATGAGAAAGATGCAACATGTCCACAAAAAAGACAATGTGCATAGTGTATGATTTGGTAAGATTTACGAAAATTTTAATTTCAAAACGACTTATAGCTAAAAGTAAACCACGACCTCTGTAGTCAAAAATCTTACAAA
This sequence comes from Incurvaria masculella, assembly GCA_946894095.1. Taxonomy (NCBI): domain Eukaryota; kingdom Metazoa; phylum Arthropoda; class Insecta; order Lepidoptera; family Incurvariidae; genus Incurvaria; species Incurvaria masculella. The sequence goes on from OX335641.1 coordinate 2,401,066, forward strand.
ATCGAAATAGATTATAAATCTTGATTAAAAAACCTATGTCTGATGACTAATCTTTTTAATATGTTCTTACTTTATCTATTTCGTAATCCACCTCCAAAGTTATTGTATAAAACGCGCGAAAAATTCGAACTTTCGGACCTTATACCTTAGAAACCAAACAAAATTTTACAATGACAATGGTCATTAGACATCTAAGTTCGATCAAATAAAGCTATTTTGAGCAAAATTTTGGATCTCTGACAAGAAATATGGGCGTGATCTTCTTTCCCCTTTTGTATGGGGGGATGAGCGGGATGGGCCACCGTAAGAGTCGTTCATCACCCTATCATTTTCCCATACTACGGATATATCTATTTATATGCTCTTAATGTTTTACAAGGTTTTTTAAAATTTTGGATTCTACCTATAATATATTGTCAAAATTTACGTCTGTACCTATGTTTTATTTTTTTGATTAGGTAGGTATATCTTTTAGATTGGAAAATATTGGCTATAAAATTGGACAAAGTTGTCATTTTTTACCTTAATTTAATATTTATTCTTACTGAAAAATACAGATATTTACAAAAAAAACATCATTCTGACATAGAATGAAGCTTTCTCAAGATTAAAATTTGACAACTTTTAGGGGGTAGGGAACTGTTAGGCCCGGAAGACGACGCCGTACTCTGCCTTGGCTAATGGACAAAGAATGCATTTCTTAAAGTGGGCCCGTAAGCATCAGAAAATTTCTCCTCCCATACAAACGTAGTTTACTAATAATTTGAAAACCACTATTCCAATTTACTTGATATTAGGTATCTAGTATCAGGCAACAAATATCTGTGTCTGCATGTCTTTGTTTTTTTGGTAAATGTATCCTGGCTCAAACCGCAGAAAAAACAAAATTTGTATGAAGACTTTATTTTTGCTTTCATTTGATTCTGTTTGGATTTTTCAAAAAAATAACCACGTGCAGACCCAGATATTTGTTTCCTGATAATAGATATTAAATATCAATTCAATTGGAACAGTCGTTTTCAAATGATTAGTAAACTACGTTTGTATGGGGAGCATAGCTTACGGGCCATTCTTAAGATTTTCAAATCATCGGTTTTAGCTGCCTTCACGACAGCCTTAAGGTCGGCCCGTAAGCACCTGAAAATTTCGCCTCCCATACAAACGTAGTTTACTAATCATTTGAAAACCACTGTTCCAACTTACTTGATATTTGGTATCTAATATTAGGCTACAAATATCTGTGTCTGCATGCCTTTGTTTTTTCGGTAAATGTATTCTGGGTCACACCACAGAGAAAACTAAATTCGTATGAAGATTTTCTTTTTGCATTCATTTCATTCGGTTTGGATTTTTCAAAAAAACAAAAGCATGCAGACACAGATATTATTACCTGATATGAGATATTAAATATCAATTTAATTGGAATAGCGGTTTCCAAATGATTAGTAAACTACGTTTGTATGGGGAGCATAGCTTACGGGCCGTTCTTAAGTTACCAACGGTTATGGCAGGTAGGTACCTACACAACACACCTATATTTCACGTATGTAATAGAATAGGTCAAACAACCGCGCGTTGATTTAAAGCAAGTAGTCGTGAATCCATGGGCTGCTTGTTTGGCTATTAAAAAGTTTATAGAGAACACATGTATACAAATGATATGGTTACAACCTGTAACATTTGCGATAGATTTAATCAATTTAATTTAGTCCAATCCGTGTTCAAAATTTAATTGCTGTTTATATCTTTATCCACACAGAATTTATCCACTTATTTAGGTATTTCAGTACCTTCTGTGATCGATGGCTACGAAAAATCAAGACAAAATTTGGTAATACGTTTCATACTTTCTGAGTTGTCCCTTAGCGTACAGGTACCTATTTTGTTCCTGCACATATGTATGCTTGAGGTATATCAGCTAGCTAGGTACCTATTTCGTTGCTTGAGGGTACTTACCGTATCCTGTGCCGTATCTAACCTACCGATTTGATTCCAATTGGATTCTTATTGTAAGGTACCTACTTATTGCTCTTTCGTAATGTTGGTTTTTTTACAGCTCAGCAGTTATCTTTTATTACATCAATTCGTGCAAAAGAAAGTCAAGTTGAGAGATTATCGGAGGCAAGCCTTACTCACCGGCTCGGTTATCTGATAATCCACGAACAATGGACTTGAAAACTTTCTTACAAGAAAATAATTAATCCAATCGTGCGCGCGCCACTATAGCACAGTATCCAGTATGTATCACATTACACGGATCGATTTCACTCCAACGTTTCACGTAACAAGCACAATTTTAATTTCGCCAGAGCCTTCCTTCACGTGGCAACTCCGCACAGGGAATTTAGGTTTTTCGAACAATGCACGCGCAGAAACGCACGCAAAACTTCTCGCAATTCGCTGTCCTTTTGCGAAAAAAAAAACAATATCCTCGCCTCGTCGCACAGTTCGCTGTCGATCGGTCGTCCGCCTGTCGGGCTTCGATTTCGTTGCACTATTCCGCGAATTTCATTCATAAACTGGCTAATTGTGGCGTTTATTTTGGGAGATTCACCGCCAAAGCCGCAAGACGTCCCAGCTTGCGCTCGACAGAAACAAAACTGATAAAAAAACCTCGGACGAACGGAAAGGACAACACGGCGCGACCGGCCGAACCGAACCGAACCGGTATGAAGTTCGTGCGTACGAGAGAGACCGAGCGGCACAAATGCGATCAAATCAAGCGTATGCGCCGCTGGTGTTGCCCACACCAATGAATAGCTTTCCCAAAAATAACTTCTTAATTTTGTTGTCACTCATCGACTTTGTCATGTTTCGTGTAGCTGAGTTTAATCGCGCCAGGTTTCATCAGTAACATTTTGTCATACCTAAATCAACCAAAAGGAAATAGGTACTCGCACCCAAATGCATTAGCAAGACATCATATTTTTATTCGACGAATAATTTATTCGAACTCTACCTTGCGTTGGTGCAGTGAACAAATAAATACTTACGTCTGATCGGCTATTCCAAACTTTTGGGGCTGATTTTTCAATAGTCTAATGAACAGCCAGATAGCTATTCGATGGATTTATTTACGCTTCTGCTTATCCATCTGATATAGTAAGTCCATATGTTTATAAGTAAAATTATAGTCAGATAAATGATAGAAGATATAATTCTCCAGCAATTACTATCTGTCTTTATATTATAGCACATAGTTAAATGCTTTAATATTATGGCGATTTTACTAAAACGAATAATAAAAAGATGAAAGCTTTTCCGGATATAGGGATTAAGTTTATGCTTCTGGCAGCCCTAGCTGTGCGCAGCAACTTCGTAACAAAAACAAAACAAAACCGCCATCACATCACAAAATACAAAACCTATATATTATAATACAATACAGTCTATCATAAGATCGGTTTAGCACTTAGTTTAGAAGCTATCCCTGTAAATGACTATATTAGTTCTATCTTACGAGGCAAGGCTTATGCAGGTATCCATTTATCTTACTGGTGGCTCTCTGAGCTATAGATCTCGCGAGTCTGTATTTATGTTCACAGCGCATCTTATAACAAAATCCTATTAATTTTCTTGCGGACCCCCAGGTGAGAATCTCAAAAGTACACCCGCAGGACGTCGGTCTAAATTTTTTTTGGTTTGTAAACAACCTGTACTATTAAAACTAATATTAGGCCCTAAATCCGTCCTAATTTCAGTATAGTTTCAGGTAAATGGTGACCTTTATCTAGTCTTTAAGGTGGCCCAACCCGCTCATTTCCCCATACAAAAGGGGAAAGAAGATCACGCCTATATTTCTTGTCAGAGATCCAAAATTTTGCTCAATATAGCTTTATTTGATTGAACTAGATGTCTGATGACCATTGGCATTGTAAAATTGTGTTTGGTTTCCAAGTTATAACGTCCGAAAGTTCGGATTTTTCGCGCGTTTTATACAATTACTTTGGAGGTGGATTACGCAATGATAAAGTAAGAACGTCTTAAAAAGATTAGTCATCAGACATAGCTTGTTTAATCAAGATTTATAATCTATTTGGTTTTTGTTAGATTTTTTACTACAGCGGTCGTGGTTTACTTTTAGCTATAAGTCGTTTTGAAATTAAAATTTTCGTAAATCTTACCAAATCATACACTATGCACATTGTCTTTTTTGTGGACAGGTTGCATCTTCCTCATAACGGAGCCTGTCTTATTCTTAGAAATAGAGAAGGTCCCAGAGCGCAACAGCACGGTTTTGTACCGTGCCCGCAAATGAGTTGAGGCCGCCGGGTTGGGCCACCTTAAAAACATCTTTGAGATGTTATGCTAATTTCACAATTCATCGCATTCAATATCGAATTCAACTTCAAAGCAATCGCTAGCAGATGCGCGCCACGCTTTGATTTCGTCAGTTTGTCTCCGACGCGTCTGGCAGAGCGGCCGATCCCTCGCCTCTTACGTATTATGCCTTACAATTCGGGACCCTGCAAAGCCGAGTGTAAAGCAGTCGACTTTCATTGTCGCTTTCCCGCTTGGTAGCGAACATTTTTGGTGAATTTCTTCCAGTAAAATCTAGCGGTGATCGAAAAAGCGAAAACTGCAAAACATTAAAGAAATTAGCCTAAATAAAAAAACACTAAGGCTGAGATAAATATGTAGTCGTAACAGAAACTAAGACTAACGAAACGTAGTACTTTGTGACGTCACTTTAGACACATTTTGTACGGACGAAATCTCAAAGTCATGCAAATTGACGTCAGAAAGTACTACTTTTTGTTAGTCTTAGTTTCTGTTACGACTATTTATCTCAACCTTAGCATATCTTTGAGATTTTGTCCATACAGAATGATTCGAGATATGTCAAATGACGTCACAAAGTACTACTTTTCGTTAGTCTTAGTTTCTGTTACGACTATTTATCTCAGCCTTGTTTCTGTTACGACTATTTATCTCGGCCTAAGGGTTCCGTACCATCGTACATGATTTAAGGGAATTACGACAAATATATAGATGTTCTATCCGTATCGGGAAAACGGGAATTTTCACCTACTGCTGATTAGCTTAATCGCCACTTATCAAGGGCCTTTCATACCAGCTTGGAATCAATACCAGTACAAGATTATCACCACTTTAGTAATAAGGCCCTTAAGTGTTGATTAAAATAAATTAGCACTTGGTGAAAACCAGGCTTAAGGTGAGCCTTCCCGCTCAACTCCCCGTACAAAATTAGAAAAAAGATCATGCGCATATTTATTGTCAGAAATCCAAAATTATACTCAAAACAGCTTTATTTTTTCGAAATAGATGTCTGATGACCATTCGCATTGTAAAATAGTGTTTGGTTTCTAAGTTATAAGGAAAGTTTGAATTTTTCGCGCGTTTTATCCAATAACTTTGAAGGTGGATTACTCAACTATACAATGAAAACATCTTAAAAAGATTAGTAATCACACCTGCGGTGTATCATACAAATGTATAATCAATTTGGTTTTTGTTTGAATTTCGACTACAGCGGTCGTGATTAAGTTTTAGCTATAATTCGTTTCGTAATTAAAACTTTTCGTAAATCTAACCAAATCAAACACTACGCGCATTATCTGCTTTATGTACATGTTGTATCCTCCTCATCACTAAGCTGTCTTATCTTTGAAACAGAGAAAGCCCAGGAGGGCAATGGCACGGCTTTGTACCGTGCCCGCGAATGAGTTAGTCCGACCGGAAAGGGCCACCTTAATTTCATTACTGTGGAATGCAAAACTACTGGTTAAAAAATGATATCCAATTGAAGACGTCACTTTTTGTTAATATGTATTGAAGGAACCTTAACATGACTGGTTTAACAATAATCAATGTTTTTTTTACCCAGAGGAGGTCTCTCCGTGTTTTATCTGTGGCTTAATTTTAATCAGCGTTTGTGCACTCCGCAATAAGGATAACATCAGTGCAGACTTTTGAAGGGAAATATGCTGACGGCTGTTTCAGTCAGTTTACAGAATTATCGTTATTTTCGGTAAATGGCTTGCACGTTTCATATATTTCTGAATAAGTGTAACAACAAAGAAATAAAACTATCGTAATGGGTTCAACCAAAGATGAAAGAAGTAGGCTGACCAAGTACGTATTTCGTTTTAAAAAATGTGCTTTCTTAAGATATTTCATTTTAAAATTTTCCAAATGAAGCATAATGTCCCATAACCTTATGATGTTCGCAAGGAAAAATTGTCTCTATGACAAACACGAAAAACAACAATTGTTGTTAATTATTCATGTCATAAACTACAAGCAGTCCGGGTTCCGGGTTGGATAGGCTTATCCATCGATTTATATCTTTGTACATAATAATCTTTTCCGAGTCCAAAGAAGAACTTGAAATAATGCTACAACAGCTAAAAAACGGAAGCATCGAAACTGGCTTGGAAATCAACAGAGAGAAGAGCAAAGTAATGACAAACGGCACAGAAACACAGATATTATTAGATGGTGTGCAGATCCAGTACGTAAAAGAATATGTGTACCTAGGCCAGACAATATCCTTTCAAGACCGAATGTCCAAAGAAATCGATAGACGTATTAAACATACTTGGAATATGTACTGGAGCCTAAAAGACGTGATGAAAGGCAACCTACCAATAGGTGTTAAAAGTAAAATTGTCGACTCAAGTTTGTTACCAATACTCACGTACGGATGTCAGACTTGGTCCATCAACCAAACTCACGTACAAAAATTAAGAGTGTGTCAAAGATCCATTGAACGTAGTCTCCTAGGCATAACAAGGCGTGACAAAATAAGGAATACACTGGTAAGAGAAAAGACAAAAATAAAAGATATTATTGTTCACACAAAAAAGCTTAAGTGGAAATGGGCCGGACACCTAATTAGGACTAAAGATGAAAGATGGACAAAAAGGACCACAGAATGGTACCCACGATATGGAAAAAGGAGCGTAGGACGACAGAAGAAGAGATGGGAGGACGACATAGTTAAAATTGCTGGCAGAATATGGACAAGAAAGGCAAAAGAGAGAAAACAATGGGAAGAAATGGGGGAGGCCTTCACCCTGCAGTGGGGAGCACAGTAATTTAAAAAATGATGTAGACTCTACTAATATTTAGGACTTAAGTTTTAAGATTAAGAGGAAATACCTATTCACAGCTTTCTTCTTTTTGCTTTACACTAACACTTTAAAAAATTACCACAATGTAATGATACCATCTGTGCTCATAAAAACAAACGGCTTTATTATTACATAATAATCTACGGTTTCTATACAGCATCTGTGAGTTCTATAACGGCAAAGGCCGAAATATTACTTCTTTTCACAATTCGCTGATAGTGTTTCAGGATCGGTTCTACTGTTTCCCGATCAGTACTGATAGATTCCTTACGGGGCCCCAGTCGGCCGCTTCAAAAAAAAACATAGATAAACTGTCCTTTTATTTTATTTTCGCATAGAGATCATGTAGATTTTATGTAATCAAACTGCCTGTGTTTTTAGGGTTCTGTACCCAAAGGGTAAAAACGGAACCCTATTACTAAGCCTCCGCTGTCCGTCCGTCCGTCCGTCCGTCCGTCCGTCTGTCCGTCTGTCACAGGGCTGTATCTCATGAACCGTAACAGAAAGGAAGCTGAAATTTTCACAGATTATGTATTTATTTTGCCGCTATAACAACAAATAGGTAACATTATAAAATAATAATTATTAAAGGGGGGCCCCATACAAAAAACGTGTTTTTTTTTAATCTTATGCGATGGTACGGAACCCTTCGTGTGCGAGTCCGACTCGCACTTGGCCGGTTTTTTCTATTTTAACGGAAAGTAAGCTTTATCATATTTCTGTTTTCTGAATTCCCTTGGACATCCTCATCTAATACATGGTTATTCGAAACTAAGTTTAACGGAAAAAACCGGCCAAGTGCGAGTCAGACTCGCACACGAAGGGTTCCGTACCATCGTACTAGATTTACCAAAAAAATCTGGTTTTTTGTATAAGACCCCCCTTTAATTTTTATATATTTTTTATTTACCTATTTGTTGTTATAGACATAAATACACACTGTGTGAAAATTTCGGCTGCCTACCAATTACGGTTCATGAGATACAGCCCTATGACAGACGGACGGACAGCGGAGGCTTAGTAATAGGGTTCCGTTTTTACCCTTTGGGTACGGAACTCTAAAGAGGTTATCAAATAAAGTTAATTTTATACGGTCATGCACACCTGCACAGCTCGACAAATCCGGGACCTCTTTCTGAGATATTCGACCTAGATCATTTCGATATACGATTGTAAAGCACCAACATAGCACAAATATTTATTTTACTTAAAAAAAACGTACACTCTTTCATACAGACTGTCGAAGAGACCAGTACATTACATTTGGGAAATGCTTATGGGGATTGAAACAAACAAAACAATTTAATAACTTTTTGCTGAATATCGTCTAAATAAAAAGTTAGACTTTCCATACAAACTTATTCAATAATTTAGTGTAAAAAGAACCAATTGTTTCTTTAGAACGTGGGAACGTTGTATGTACTTGGACATGGATGGCTAATATCACACCTACTGTCATGACATTAGCCTAACACGCCACGGTTCCATGCCAAGACCTTCCGTATGCACGGTTACAACGTCGCGTCAAATTTCAAAACATCAATTTCAAAAATGTATATCTCGGTAACTCTACACTTTAGAGAAAAAATATTTGAACTTTTTGTCTCGGAAAAACATGAGGATTACGCAGGCGAAATTAATGTACTGGCCATCACGACACCTTTTATATTACTTTTGTATCCTCCACAGCATTTAGTCCTGCGTTTTTTTAACTCTACTTACCTACTTAGTGTGGTTTTGGAGAGCATTGTGTGATTGTGTCAATTTTACCATATGTATAAGGACTATTCATTGATAAATGATTCAGATGAGTACCTATATAGCGCGGTCGCGTACCCAAAAACAATGACTCGGCATAAGTGTTTTCTCGCGTCGTTCAAAGAACTTCTACGGACATTAAAACCGAATTATCTTCCAACATCGATGCGTGGCTCTAATATAATGCAGCCTGTTAAATGTGCGGTCTCGCTTAAATTACCGCTATTGTTGTTTGTGAAAAGTTGCATGTTCTTGTCGGCCTGCCTGTCACTCTGACAGATAAAAAAATAAGATTTAAGTTTTTTAGTTATTTAGTACGGAGAATTGCGCGATTAAGTTTGCGAGCGGTGTTTGCGCTGATGTATGAGGGTTTGATTATACACACTACTACATAAAATGTATTTTTTTATTTTTTTATTATTTATTCATCATCCATAGACAGTACACTCACTCGGATTTGTCATATTTTATCATTAGCCAGTTGGGCAAATCCCAGCGAAGAAGAACTGGCAAGAAACTCCGCTGGTAAATTTTTTTCAACGTCTTCTTAGTCTAAGTTTAAAAAAGTATAAAGTACAAACAATTCATGTTATATGCAACAGTTCATGACAAATATCACTTTATTTTTAAAGACCATGCCCGCCATCTAACATGTTGCCAAATTGAAGCAAGCCAGTCCCCACAAACAGCACTCGTTCACGAGCATCACGCCGGGCACAGCCATCGCCTCCCTCAACCATATTTTAGGGAAAGAGGAGACCCGAACCTAGCGTCGCCGCAAGCAAGGACCTTAAAGCGATGCACTACTCCAGTGGCAACATGAAAAAGTAGTGAAAACTTTGTACGATTTATTTTTAATACTATTATTTCTGTCATGAACTACTACAGTGACCTCTAAACAAAGAGTCAAAATACAAAATACATTATTATTCTCACGGCTAAAAAAAACTATACAATATTAACCCTTTAAATGCTACCACCTACAGAAAAAATACAGAGTACAATGGTTTGAGAACAACCTTGGTAATAGTATACGAATAAGATTCCTGTAAGAGACACTGTAGATGAGACAGGAGCTGTGTTCATTTTAAAGGTAACATCCTGCGGGTCTATCCAGAAGATTCTCACCTGTGTGTCACCGGTGACTCACCGGTGAGTCACAACGCTTTCGTACTCAGGAAATGACAGCTACAGGGTGACCCACCCTAGTGTTAGCCCTTTCTAATTATTCTAATTAGAGTGCGACGACACTAACATAACATTCGATGTTTGATGACGTCAGGCGAGAGCATCTCACTTGCATCTGTGACTAACTCGTTTTCTCTTCCCTAAGTAGATAGGCTGGTCGGGGGAACGGCAGAACGTCTAATATGCAGATCGTATAATGTCATATTTTAACAAAATTTTAAAACCATGCACAACGTATAATCGGCAGATCGTATAATTTTATACGTAGTGCATGAAGAAGTTTAAAAAATAAAATTACTTATTTCTCCATGCATAACGTATAATAGTCACAACGTATAATATTATGATCTTTATTTAACAAAAAAAGAAAACCATGCATATCATATAATCCAAAAACTTTTCATACGATAAGCGCCCTTATGTATATACTTTTAAAACGTATACTCGCACGTGACGTTTCAAACGTCTCAATTGGCGTAAGGTGGCCTTTCGAAATAGTAGCAAATATCGATTCGTAGCAATTTCAGCCTTAAATGTATCGTAATTAGGGCGCTTTATGCAGTGCTTCTTGGCATATTATACGTTCTGCATGGTTTTCTTTTTTTGTGAATTCATGTTAGGAATATTATACGTTGTGACTATTATACGTTCTGCATGATGCAAAGAGTTGATATTATTTTTAAACTTTATTCATGCACAACGTATAACATTATACGTTGTGAATATTATACGATATGCATGGTTTTCATTTTTTGGAAAAAAATACTATTATACGTTGTGAATATTATACGTAGTGAATACGACTCGGCTGGTCCGGCACTTATCCCCCTTGTAGTTGACAATAGGCTTTTGAGGCCATTATATAGATATTCATGACAGTAGGTAGTTTGGTTTTATGTAACTGGGGCCCCATTCAGAGTGAGTTCGAATTCGTCGCTAAATATCAACTCACACTTCTTGAACATAATTTTAATTTGGTGAAATTCTGGTTTGTCCCATAAATATGTTGAAAGTGTAAATAAGAGTTTTTTTTAATAATAATATATTTCCTGGCTATGTTTAGGTTTTTTAACTCACTCCCGAACTCGAACTCACTCTTACCTGAATGGGCCCCCTGGTCATGGATGGCTAACAACCACAATACCGTCTTGGTAGGTATCCGGCCGTCCCAACATATACAGCCTCAATAGCCCAGTGGTGCGACACTTCGGCGATCGCTCTCCGAAGTTAAGCAACGCTGGGTCCGGTCTGGTCTAGGATGGGTGTCCATTCGACCGTTGAGAGAGGCTGGCCGCTCCACATTAAACTGTAGGTCCCCTTCCTTACTTACTAGGTGGTAGGTTTAATCCCGCCCGGGTTGGTACCATCGCATTGAATGAACGATGGTCGAAGCGGCAATGAAAATTGTCCGTGTTTTCCATCCAGTTCAATGTAGCCGTGCAATATAAGGAAGGTCCTGGCATGGCACCTAGTTCCCATGTGGTGTGTTAGGCTAATAGCATGACAGAAGGTGTGGTATTAGCCATCCATGCCCAGTCACATAAAAAAAAACAAACCACATGGTGCCATGTTTCCTTATTTATAGCTTACTTTACGATACTTAACTTTTTTTGAGCGACTCGTAGCCTAGTGGCGCGAGGACTAGACTAGCATACCAGAGGTCTGGGTTCAAATCCTCGCCCCGTTCTCGCACTACTTTCTTTCTCATTCTGAGTTCGATAAGTGCATTTTGACACGAATGCGAGCTGCTCCATGGGTCGGATTCCATATAAAACTATAGGTGGTAGGGTTTCAGCCGCCCGGGTTGGTACCATCGCATTGGATGAAAAAATGGTCGAAGCGGCCAAGAAAAATTGTCCGTGTTTTCCATCCAGTTCAATGTAGCCGTGCTCATAAACGGAAGGTCTTGGCATGGTACCTCATTCCTTCGGGAATGTGGTGCATTGGGCTGATATCATAACGGTAGTTGCGTGGTATTAGCCATCCATGTCAGGTACCATAAAAAAAATCAAGAACTGCTGCAAGATGTATAGTTCTTGGCTGATCATAGCAGTTACTAAGTTGTTATAGATTCATAGAACTAATATGTAATACTGTTGTAGTATAAGATAATAATTACATGGGTAAGTATTACCCATTGAAATTAAGTAAAAAGGTAAATTGAGTTAAGTATCCCGTTATTTTTTTGAACATAAGACCGTGGATGAAAATATGTTTCGTCCATCGTAAATCTTACTCAAACGATGTTATTTTCACAGCCCATAGTGCATGCCGTATTATTAAGAATTGACAGCGAGCATGCTCCGTGGTAATCACCCAAACTTCAGTCCGGTACATAATTTCGAAGAACAATAAAGTTGTTGAACCTTTCTTTCAGATATACCGACACGCCCCGCCATAGTTCGACGCCTCTGCTCGACGTGAATCCGTACCAACATTTACAAGCTGGATAAAATTAAGAAGGAACACACAGTATATGTATAATTTCTAAATAATTAATAGTTTCATCTTTTTATGTTGCACGTTATACGTTATAATGAGTCGTGTGCCCTTTTTATATGTAACTGGACATGGATGGCTAATTCCAAACTGAACGTCAGATATTAGCCTAACACACCACATGGGAACTAGGTGCCATGCCAGGACCTTCCTTATATTGCTCGTCTACATTGAACTGGATTGAAAACATGGACATTCTTCATTGCCGCTTCGACCATCGTTCATTCAATGCGATGGTACCAACCCGGGCGGGGTGAACCCTACCACCTAGTAAGCAAGGAAGGGGACCTACAGTTTTACGTACAATCCGAACTACGGCCAGCATCAACGGTTGAAAATGGTCTCCCATCCAGAACCCAACCGCGCTCAGAGGTGCTTCACCCTGGCGTCACACTGGGCTACCGAGGCTGACAACCAAGAGGCCCTTAACTAAGAGGTACCAAACAAAGACCATGCACATTCAATCTTTATCGGGGGCCGGACGGAAAGGAAATATAAAACCCATTATTCAAAGAAAAAAACCGGCCAAGTGCGAGTCGGACTCGCACAGGAAGGGTTCCGTACCATTGTACAAAATTTAACACCAAAAAATCCCGTTTTTTATATGGGGGGCCCCATTCATTTTGTATTCTTTTTTAATATCACCTATTTGTTGTTATAGCGGTAATAGAAATTCACATTCTGTAAAAATTTCAGCAGCCTACCTATTACGGTTCATGAGATACAGCCCTGTGATAGACGGACGGACGGATAGACGGACGGATGGACGGACGGACGGACAGTGGAGGCTTAGAAATAGGTTTCTGTTGGCACCCTTTGGGTGCGGAACCCTAAAAATGGTTTTTACCTAAACACTTTTAAGGAAATATTTTATTAACCGACTTCAAAAAAGGAGGAAGTTATCAATTCGTCGGAATCTTTTTTTTAAATTTTTTTTTTGTGTATGTTCACCGATTACTCGAAGACCCGTGGACCGATTTGGAAAATTCTTTTTTTGTTCGAAAGGGTATACTTTCTAGTTGGTCCCATTTTTTTAATCAAAATCGGTTCAGTAGTTTGGTACTTAACTATAACAAACAACGAATTTCTTAACCCCGCGAACCCAGAAATGTGATTTTTTAGTTACAGTAGCTTTCTTTTCGGGTGAGATTGCTCAGTATGAGAGGGTTTTTTTAATTCAACTGTTGGGGGTATTGAAGGGGGTAAAAGAGGGCAAATTGTACACATTTCTATCTCTAGAGCCGCTGAACCCAGAAATGTCAGAGTATGTTTTGTTTTAGATGGGAATGCTTAAGAAGAAAATATTTTTGGAAATTATACTATTAGGGGGGTAAAACAGCTCAAAATGAACACATTTAGGCGAAAACCACTCATGTTGAGATCTCTGAAACCAATTATCCTCGAAACTTAAAATTTTCAGTGACTTCTTGTTAAGACGAAAAGGCTCGCTCACAACGGATTTTACAAAATTCAACTGTTAAGGGGGGATAAACGAGGCCGATATGTACACATTTTCATACAACCTAAACTTACGCAAGAAACAGACTATCCGGAACGATGGAAGGATGAGAAATTCAGAAGCTCAGCGGTTCCGGTCATTCGTTGTTTTGTCTTTTCAGGGTTCCGTTCCCAAAGGGTACCACCGGAACCCTATTACCAAGCTTCCGCTGTCCGTCCGTCCGTCCGTCTGTCACAGCACTCTATCTCACGTGATCTCATCGTATCAATTATCGTACGTATCAACCGTGAACTCATGAATCCAGATAATTACCGGTCTACCTTTCGTCAGAAATGAAATTTCTCAATGGTTGTATTTTTGCTAATGCTCGTTCATTGTATTGTATTGTATTGTATATGTATGTATATCTTCTTGCCACTTTGTATGTGAAGTTGAGCAGGAGGGCTCGCCCACCTTGACTTAAAAGTTACGCCACCACTAAAAAGCAAAAAATAAAATATTTTTAAATAAAAAAAGGACCGCCTTCAAAAAAACCGGAACTAAAAAGCAAAAAATAATTGGTTACTTTTAATTTATGTACGAAAAGCTATTTTAATTCTAACTAATTATGTACAATTTCTTAATTTTTAATCATCTTTTGAAGTCGGTGCCTTGGGTAGACGTTCTTTAAGGGCTGCAAGTAGTTAGATTAATATTACCTATGGCTAAGAAAGAAATATAAGTAGGTAGCTACTTACATTTACCTACTTGAATAAAACACAAAAACAAAAATTAAATAAACAAACTGGTCGGAAAAACGTAGGTATGTAAGTAGGTATTTAGGTAAGTACTTTGTAATTTAAATATGCCTTATACTTAAACTAAAAACCTAATACAATAAAAACAAAATATTTACAAGAAAACTCTACGAACAAACCAATATACAAACAACGACCACTTATATGAAAAAAAAAAAAAAAAACATATCTCACCAATTTCGGCAGAAATCGTCTCGTTCAGACAACGATGTCGCAGGGAAGTACCAATCAACACAGAGCAGCGAATTAACGTCCTCCTTCACCAGTCCAGCCTTTATAAACCCGAAAGTACTAATAATAATCGTTGAAACCCAATTTCAGTACACTGCGCTGTATCGATATCAGCTTGCACGTAAACCAAGGGCATCTCCAGTTAGACAAACGGTGGCTTAAAATGCTCTGTGGACCAATCATTGCTGACTCAGGTTGTTTACGCTCTCGTAGACTTCGGGTGTGTTCAGCTGAAATAGTGTCTGTTCGGGCAGCAGCGTGCGAAGCGAACTCTACCCAAGGCACTGACTTCAAAAGATGATTAAAAATTAAGAAATTGTACATAATTAGTTAGAATTAAAATAGCTTTTCGTACATAAATTAAAAGTAACCAATTATTTTTTGCTTTTTAGTTCCGGTTTTTTTGAAGGCGGTCCTTTTTTATTTAAAAATATTTTTTTATTTATTTATGTTTAATGCACACAAAACATATTAGGGCAAAAGGTAAAACTTAATACCAGAGGCATTCTCGACCAGTCTACCTCTATAATTTAACCATAAGTACATTATTTTCGTGAAGTTTTTACTTAGAGGCTCTCAAATAAGCACTTTTTCCGACTTGTTTACGAACATCATCGCAACATCACCTATCCTATTGTATTTGTCTATGCATTACATATAGTATATGTTAATTTGGAATAATGTGCAATTTCTAACAGTTAAATAATAAATGGGTGGAGTGGTTCCGGAGATTACGCTCCACATATAAAATACGCACTGTTTTTTTTTCTTAATAGTAGTATGAGTATGAAGTATGATTATCAGCTAAAACCCCAAATTCTTTTAACATTATTTCCAACCTCAAAATTTTCCGAATATCCATGGGCATTAGAATTGCAATTTTTTTAGCCTATTTTATTATAGTGTCAAACCATAATGGCTAATTGAATGACATTATTCAATCCCTGAGATCGAATATTCGGTCCTAGGGGGCCAGAATGGTACATATTATTGATAATTGGTTGAACAAATAGGATTTAGATTGATTTATCGTTTGTTTCCGCATATCCTGCTCCCCTTGCGCTGATGATTGATGACGTCACATCAGGCCTGTTCGGCGGACAGGCAAAGCGGGCATATTCTCGTCGATGGACATTCCGGGCATCGCCCGATATGGAGGATTTATCTCTACATCGAGATAAATCCTTATCGGCTTCTATCTGTGGTTTTGGGACGATGCAACGTTTGATACTTATAGCTATGGGCTCGCTTCTGATAGAGCCAAAAAATAGTTTTTCAAACAGAAAAAAAGTGATATGTGAAAAAATGTATCAAAATCTTTTGAAAGCCGATGTCTAATCCCTATATGTGTAAACATCTCGCCGCCATTTACGCCAACAATTTGTGTCCCTCCGTTTTTTAGGGTTCCGTACACAAACGGTGCCATCGGAGCCCTATTACTAAGCCTCCGCTGTCCGTCCGTCTGTCCGTCCATCCGTCTGTCACAGGGCTGAATCTCATGAACCATAATAGGTAGGCTTACGGTTCTGAAGGCTGAAATGTTCACAAAATTGAACCCTATACAAAAACGTAATTTTTTTGGGTTAAATCATGTACGATGGTACTGAAACCTTCGTGTGCTAGTCCGACTCGCACTTGCCCAGTTTTTTAACACATTCGTATTGGCCGCGCACCTACCTAGCCACTTTTGAGTGAAAATAGGGTGAGTGCGTCAGTAACCAGCGATTTTAGGCTATCGTGGATTTGGATAATTCTTAAAAAATGCCTAAGAAAATTAATTCCATTGATTTATAGCATTCTGATTAGATAATATATGCAGTTCTTTTATTTAAAAAATAATAAGCTAAGCAACAGATATTGGGAACTTAATTTTTTTTTAAACAAATAATAGCAAACAATCAAGACGTCCGCCACATGAAATTAGTTTGGCACAGTACAAAACTACAGAATAAGTAAAAGTAAGTACAGAAGGATCACTGCGCCAACGTAATTATTATGTTTTGAACCTAATATCTGCGCTCCTAAACTTTTTATTAAGTGGACACTGCCGACAAGTCGGCTTCATGAAAATAATTCGGCCCCGCTACCGTATTAAAAATAATATAAAATACTAAACAAGCTTTTAGTTGTATTAATATTGAATGTGTCTTCATATTGACATTAAATTCGGTTACCTAACAAACGATAACTTCAACAAATTACAAAATGTTTATTTATTTTATTATTTTTATTTATTTATTTATTCAGAAAAAAAATCCCCATTGATAGGGAAAACATTTACAACCTACTGTAAAAAAACTTGAGGAAATGAAAAATACTGGTTTAGGTAAATAATAATCCTCAAAATACAACTAAATTAGATCTTCATCATTTTAATAAAAAAATTGGGATGGTAAAAATCAGGCTACTACCTCTAGTTTGGTTTTCTTAAATTCTACGATGAAAATAAACTCCAAAGTCAATCCCGGAGGTTAGGTATAACTCTGTCAACCGATTTAGTTTTGCCATACAAAGTGGATTAGACTTAATTCTGTTAAAATATTTTAATTCGTGATGAACTAACATGGCGTTTTTATGTTATCGCGAGTTATCCTGAGCGTCGCCCACGCGACATTTAATTTTTAACGCTTATTTCGTCGACCATGCCACGCACTAGCTCACTCCTTGCGGAAACATTCTGAAAAACATTCGACAAAGACAGAGGACAGCGTATGGGGAAATCCGATAGCCGAATGACGTTCAAGATGGCGACCGTTTAGTTCCGATCTTCGCCACGCGCAATAAGAGCTATGTGACACTATATATTCGGAATCGCTGTCAACCATGGAGGTGAGGAAATTCTGTTAACCCAAATTTACCAAGCGGTTGTATTTGTCTACCAACTGATATGAGTTTGAAATTTGTAATTTAGGATACGCTATTGTTTTATTTGATTTCCCACGACTTCACATGATCAATGTCCCAAAAATATTTAGGAAAGTTTATAATTTCCATGACACGGACCTCCAATGTCAACCTATTTTAATTAGCAACTTTTACCATATTATTAGGAATTGAGCTTGCAACACTGGAATTGAGCAAGTCAGGTCGCGGTCCGATTTAAGCCATCGTTGCCAAAAGCACGCTCAAAACTGGTTCGATTCGCGCTGACAGCCCTCAAAATGGCGGCGCGACGCGGCGCGGAGCGGGGCGTCCAGTGAACGGTATGAAGTCATCGCTAGGTCACGCAGTGTAATCGTTTATAGTGAAAGTCGGAATGCGCACTTAGGTATACTGGGCGTTCCGTTTTAATCTGTAAACTATTACACTGCTTAAATCGTATACAAGCGTCACGAATTAGATTGCACGCTCAAAGTTGTAAGCATTACAAACGATTCGGACCGTTTTCGCGTACGAGAAAAACTAACAAGCATGGAACAAATTACATTTATTGTGAACTGCTACAATTTCAATCTAACTACATAAATGCTCTAAGCTGAACTTATATTTTTAACTGAGGGACATTCAACGGTTTTGTGAAAAAAACACGGTGGAAAGACGATAGACTACGCTTTAGACTTACGTCAAAAAGTGACATTGACAATTGCACACAGTGCCCTACCTCCAAAGCGTGAGCAATGAGTACGGCATTGCGTGACGCAGCGATGACGACATACCGTTCAAAGGACGCCATTTTGAGGGTTTTAAACGAGAATCGGACCAGTTGTGAACGCGCCAAAGAGTATGTAAACGAACGCGCTTTCGGTAACGATGGTTCAAATCGGAGCGCGATTCGTCCAGTTTTTTGGCTATTATTCAGCGTTGCCGATCGATGCCAGATTCCCCGAACTCCGGGGAATTTAAGATCTGGGAAAATCGCGGGGAATGCAAGCGTCGCCGGTGAAATGGCCAATCCGCGGGGAATTAAATTTCCTTTATTGATGATTCCAAAAAATCCATATTTACTTTAAATGGGCACAACATCGACATGGGTTCTTCTAACAGCTGTTGTATGGACGGCCGTCGCGTCGGCTGCACCACCTTTTTTTTCTCATTGAAAATGTTTAATGAAAACTTGGTTCCTATTCTATTATTACGGATTTCGGGGAATCCTAAGAACGTTTTTGGGGAATTTAAGGAGTTGATATCGGCAATGCTGCTCTTGTTGTGTTGTCGTCTGTCATTAATTTTTAAAAGGCGTGTCTCTCAAGTTTGAAAAGCTTCGATAATTTATTGCAATCCAATTAGTTGATTTACAATAATTCAATCTTGCTTTATTTAGACTCCGTTTTCTATTTAGCACTGAAAGACCTAAATCTCCCTCGTCTTGTGACTTTCGAAGCTGCTGAATAAAAACTAGGAGTGGCGATCTACTGACAACCGAGATAACCAGCTTTGTACTTTCAGTAAGTTACTTTCTTGTATCATTAGATATTTTATGCCGCCTATAAGACCGTAAGGCCCATAAGGCAAGCTGTTCGACGTCACAAAAGCTCATGTATCAAAGGATGCATTATCTGCCCTGCAAACTCTAATAAGGTCTGTATGGTAGTCCGAGTCCTTACCTAAATCGGCGTTTACGGAATTTAGAAGTTAATCCCGTCAATCCCCATATACTTATTCTGTGGTTTTACTTCTTTGTCCTGTTAAAATCAAACTCGGACTGCCAATTTGTAGGAAAACGCGGAGTCGGCGTAAATGTCAACGCAACATATTTACGGGAACGATATGTTAGCTGTCAAATCAAACTTAAACTCGCAAATGTTAGTTCGCTTAATGCCCACTGCACGTGCTCTACAAATCTCTATACATTTGAAAATGCCAGTCGATCGTTTTGGTGTTAACGCTAATTTAGGAGACAAGTCGGACTAGAGGCTCTGTATTAGCATTGCACTGTATTGGTATGTACTGATGGATTTTTGTACTAATCAGTATCAGTAACAGTACCTACTTAAAAGTATTGATTCCAAAAAAACTGTTTCATAATACGATTAGTACAGAAGAAGCGAATTGCTGCTTACAGCCGCTCCACCATTAAAACCCACAAGTAAAGACATGTGATAACTAGGTGGGATTTGCCTTAAAACATCATTGGGCAAAACAAGGTTAACCACTAATTACCCTGGGACTGTATATCGTGACGTGGAGCCAGAATTGTCATTTCATATCATGTTTTTGATGCAAGTCCGTCGCCAGCGATGGCATCACCAATGTTTCCATCGCCGGCGAGCCATCTGCAGTCCAGCCGCAGGTACATCGCTGGCGATGCAGCTGCGACCTGCGAACCCTTCGCAGATTCGTCACCACTATAGGTGGGGGTGCGAAGGCGTATGGCAGGGCGGGACATTTAACCTTACCTAACCAAACCAAACCTAACCTAACCTATACTATCATAACCTAACCCAAACCCAAGTTACATATCCCCATGCCACACACTCTTTGGCGATGCATCTGTGCCTCCATTTTCAGCGACACATGCGTTGGCAATTTATAAATTTGTGTTTGGAAGTTAGTTTAGAAGAACGCTCGCATGAATGTCCAACATCAAATAACGGTGACGTCACCGATTTTGATGATTTTTTCAGCCAATCTTCTGATTAGTACAGCGGTGGATCCTGTGAAGTTTGGTAGCAATAGGATCAAGAGTTTTTTTTGTTATTCGCGAGCAAATCACTTTCTAACCACTTGCACCCGTGCGAAGCCAGGCCGTTATACTGGCACCCGTGCGAAGCCGGGCTGTTATACTTGCACCCGTGCGATGCCGGGCCGTTATACTTGCACCCGTGCGAAGCTGGGCCGTTATACTTGCACCCGTGCGAAGCCGGGCTGTTATACTTGCACCCGTGCGATGCCGGGCCGTTATACTTGCACCCGTGCGAAGCCGGACTGTTATACTTGCACCCGTGCGATGCCGGGCCGTTATACTTGCACCCGTGCGAAGCCGGGCCGTTATACTTGCACCCGTGCGAAGCTGGGCCGTTATACTTGCACCCGTGCGAAGCCGGGCCGTTATACTTGCACCCGTGCGAAGCCGGGTCGGGTCGCTAGTATTTTATATTTAAAGTTGCAGCAATCCATAAAATGAATTTTGCAATAATTGCAGCGAAGAAATACCAAGAAACTTCACTAACATCGTGTTAACAGCTACTTCATCACATTTACGAAAGTACTTTTATTTGCCACTGTCCACATACGTTAGATGTTATCATCATTTCTCTACTTTAATCTGAAGACAGTACACTGCTTAGTCCAAGACTAATGCAGTTTGTTTTTCACATAGTGGATTTTCCTTGCAGCGTATAACACCTTGAAAGGCAAGGAACTCGGCTACTGCCCTTGTTGCACGTTCATAGGTTAATGAATGTCCAATTGTTCGCCCGTTAAAGGAATATACCTACTTCAGTTCATAGCCATACTCAAATAAGAAAAACCTCTGTCTTGTTAAAAATAAAACTGTAATCAACCTTCGTCCTATTGCAGTCCTCACACAATGCCGGTGCTCGAGTCATGCTGGTCTCCGTGCATTTGGTCGTCGAACGTGAAGTCCGGAAGTCGCGCGGTGGCCGTCTACACGGGCGCCATGAGCATCGTGCTCATGACGTTCGTGTGCTACTGGATGTCCGGCGGGGACTCCACTCAGCTGTACAACCCGCTGTTCGAGGCGGACGTTAGAGGGTGTAAGTAACTTTGGTGTACAATTGCTAGTAGTACAATCCACACTCAACGCACACAATCACTGTGCCTTTTTTTGTCCTTTGGAGTTGTGTCCGCTTTGAGATGGCTATTCGTCCTTAATTTGAGTTTCAGCGACATCTACATTTGAAATATTATAATCAGATTTTTAAAATAATCTGAAAAAGTATTGGTCGTGAATTAATGAGATAACGGTAATGTCGCATCCATTATAATACATAAAATTATCAGGCTATTCGTCCATTATGCGTTTCATAGGTAACATAACATCATGCCTTTTCCGGAGAGGTAGGCCATGAGCTGGTTTTATTTTGAACAAGTTCCAAGTGCTTTTGACAAAATGCTTTGAAACATTTCGTCTCAAAAAATTAAAAAAATGTCTATGATTTTGATTTTTTTTATAAGGAATCCTAGTTCCCGCTTTCATTTCAAATGATACCTGCTGATCGCAAGCGAAACATCAAATTGAATCATCTGATGAAGATAGAAATATTTGATGATGTGATATCTCAATCTCAAATTAAAGATGCACTTTCATATATTCCGAAGTATTAAAGAAACAGTACCCTCATTGATTTAGCAAATTAGCTCAACATCTAGCTAGATTCGAGCTCTACCAAAAATATTACTTCCGATTCGCCGTAATCACGTAATTAAGGTACCCTCCCGTGCGACCGCAAAAACTGAAAATAATTAGGACAAGCTTAGATGATTTTTTTTTACGGTTAATGATAATTGTCTGTTTTTCTGCTTTCAGCTTTGCAAGTGTTTGGAGCGATTTTCATTGTTATTCTTCTGTCGCTGTTCGTTTTTTCCATACTAATGGTAAGCCCACTAATCCATTCATTGAATTCCAAACTAATTTAAAACCATACTCGAAACTACCTACTTGACCGGGTACCTAACATGGTACTATATCTTTATTTCGTGGTCTAGAGCTAGAGGACTTGCCTTTAATGCGAGAAGTCTGGTTTCTGATCCTCGCCCCAGTCTTGAACCACTTTCTTCCTCTTTCTCAGTTGGATAAGTGCATTTCATTACGAAAGCTAGATGTTCGATGGTTCGGAACCCATGTAAAACTGTAGGCTTCCTTCCCCTACTTAGGTGGTAGACGCCGCATTGGATGAGACTATGGTTGAAGCGGCAATGACAAAATGTCCGTGTTTTCTATCCAGTTCAATGTAGCCTTGCTCATAAAGGGAACGTCCTGGCATGGCACCATTCCTTCAGGAATACGGTGTGTTGGTCTAATATCATAACGGCAGTTGTGTGGTATTAGCCATCTATGTTAGGTTACTGCTACCAACTTGACAATACAATTTTGTCTCTTTTGTATTCTCAAATTTGATTTGTTTGTACCACATAAAACATTAAGACGGCTTTTTACACCAGAATATTTTAGATTGGAATAAATACCTATTCATTTAGAATACGATGTCATTATGGTAGTCAACAGTTTGCTCTCCACATATGAACAGGTAATGTCTTGTGAGCATCGTTGTAAACTAGTTGGTAAGTACCAAAGAAAAAAAATTTAAAAATAAACAATGACAAACCTGGCAAAGTTTCTTGTTGTTGCTTCTTCGCCAGAGGTAGTCGAACCAGCAGTCAAAAAAAATTACGAATCCGAGTGTGTAATATCCCCTCTCTCATAGCACAGGGAATCCTATTTTGGGAGACTGGGACCAAACGTAACTACACATCATAGTATTAGCAATAACATTAACTAAACACCTACAACCTTAAGTAAAACCTTTTACTGTTCTGATTACTATGTATTTATGTTGTATGTTTTGTTTTTGCTTAAAAAGTGAATAAAGAATTTTATTATTATTATTATTATTAATATACATCTAATGGAGGAAACAAAGGACCTGAAATGTAATCTGTAAACCCCGATTGCACGAAGAGATGGCTGAGTTAATCAATGTTCAAACACGACACTTTTAGTGAACCACTGTGTCCATACAACACTGTGTCATTGTGTCCATACAAAGTTATGTGTTTAATCATATGTTGACGTTGATTTTGATTTTTTGTCCTTTCGTGCACTCGGCCCTAAGTTTGTGAAGTTCAATTTAATTTGTTCTGCATGTACATTTTATAAAATATAAGGGTTGGAAATTTATTTCTAACCCTGCAAACACCATACATATTGCAAAAAATATGTCAATTTGGCTAGGTGTGTGCCACGCAATAAGAATTATAATTGTCTTCAATACCTACCATAAAATAAATTACTTGTTCATGTTCACCTGGATGTCACCACAATATTGGTAATACGGTCCGTATTGAAAAATATTTACCCAGTTCTATAATCCCAAAGTCTGTGTTTTGGGGTTTGGCGTTTCTATCTAATACTTACTGAAGCATAGAATTTTCTCTTTACAGTTGTTTGGAATCGACAAGTGGAACCGCGGCATGATCCTGCCCTGGCTCATCCTGATGGGGATTATCCTCTCGTTCCAGCTCATTTTCGGTCTGTGGCTAATAGGCGGTTACTACATCTATGTGAGTGTTACTTGGTGCTCTGGTTTATTTTTTCTACTTATGGATTTATTTGTTAATTTCCGTTTATTTAAGTTTATATTTTTTTCCCGGTCTCTTCTAGACAATGTTCCGAAACTAAGATTTAATTATAACATCACCCTTTAGCTCTGACAAACGAGGTGTAAATTGTAAAAGGGCAAAGCAATTTCTAGTCACCTATTTTTACCATGCTAAGAATGACCTCTGACTTAAATTTCTAATCACCTATTTTTACCATGCTAAGAATGTCCGCTGACTCAAATTTCCAGTCACCTATTTTTACCATGCTAAGAATGACTTCTGACTCAAATTTCTAGTCACCTATTTTTACCATGCTAAGAATGACCTCTGACTCAAATTTCTAGTCACCTATTTTTACCATGCTAAGAATGACCTCTGACTAAAATTTCTAGTCACCTTTTTTTACCATGCTAAGAATGACCTCTGACTCCAATTTCTAGTTACCTATTTTTACCATGCTAAGAATGACCTCTGACTCTCAAGAGGACTACAGAAGTGAACATATTCGTTAAACTGTGCATTCTGTATCTGCCGAGAAATGCGCCAAAACAAAGTATAGTGCTGATCATGCATGCTTTGATAGGATAGAATCCTCTGACTGTAAACATACCTACTAAATCTGATCTGTTAATATTACAGACACACTGTTACACCTAGACCTAGATCACCATACTGTACGTTCACAGCACCCTGGCTTCCTCTATGGACATACATCTCATCCATACTCTATGATTATGGGTGCTACGTACATGACATTTACGACGAATTACTCTGGTCATGGTATGTTCTCCTAGACTGCCCCGGAACAACTATTCCACTCGCTTCTGCTCTGTAAATTTATTTGCAAAATTTTTTGGATCATCATCATCGGTTTGGACATGTAGAGCAAATGCATATCCTTGTCAATTCTCGTTACTACTTCTTTTTCAGTTGACAATGCTCTCTAAAACAACAATTTGTCCAGTAAACTCCCTGTGCAAACATTTACCTAATCGAATGCTTAGTTATTAGTTATAAGTTTAAAGAATTAACATTGCAAACAAGAATAAAAAATACACGTTAAAAAATTTACCGGGAAAACTTTTTCTTACACTATCTGCATTGTTTTTGTGTTTACGATAGAGAAATTGAAATTTGGGTTTATGCTTCGTTTAATCTGTACGTACAGTTTTGATGGTATGCTGTTTTATTTGATACAATGTATGAATGGGATAAAATGGATAAATTTAATTTTTGTAGAACTTAACATTTAAGGTTTTTTCAAGCTCTTTAAAAAAATATGTTAACCGCAGTTTAACAGGTAGGTAGATTTTTTTAAATCGATATATTTATCCTATATTTACCCTCGCCAAATAGCATATGTAGTTGCTAGCTATACCCTTTATAGTTGCCTCTCACAAACACATAGCCCACATATACCACTTAAATAAAACGATGCATGGATTTGTACCCTGAACATTGTGATAAATAAAACTTAACCGTTGCTGTTTTTCGTTTACAGCTGGACAGTGTTTACTACGCGTTCGTGGATTGGCTATGGATGGCATACAATGTAAGTTTACGGACCAAAGAATATTGGAACTATTTTATTGTAATAATAGGTCGGGGAAAAAGTATTTTCGGATATAGTATGTATAAACTTGTAATAAAATTTCTTTGGCTTTACGAATTGTATTTGGCTAGTTTTGATGACATTAAAAAGGTTACATTTTAAAAAAATCGGCCAAGTGCTAGTCGAACTTGCACACGAAGGGTTCCGTACCATCGTACAAGATTTAACACAAAGAAAATCAAGTTTTTTTTTTATTTTTGTTACTTATTTTGCCGCTATAACAACATATAGCGGCAAAATAAATACACACTCTGTGTGTATTTATCCGGACGAACGGACAGGCGGACGAACTGACGGACAGAGGGACGGAAAGCGGAGGTAATAGGTTGTTTCTCGCTGATTTTAAATGTTTTCTTTTTCTATACGTTAACTGAGTGGATTGAATTAAGAAATTCGATATGTTTTAAAATTATATTACAAAAAAGAAAAATAAATGCAGCAACCCGCGAAAAAGTGGATGAAGGTTTGTATGGGGACTCATTTAACAAAAAAATTATATTCGTTCAGTCTAAAACGACAATGACCCAAGCGGAGCCAGGTACCTCAGCTAGTGTCATATAGTTTGAAGGTAAAGAAGATTGTTTTTCTCTTTTGTTGAAAAAATATTACCCAGCAAAAAAGTTTTTGGATTACATACTTTGCATTCGACATCTACACATTTTTAGGGTTCCGTACCCAAAGGGTAAAAACGGAACCCTATTACTAAGCCTCCGCTGTCCGTCCGTCCGTCCGTCCGTCCGTCCGTCCGTCCGTCTGTCACAGGGCTGTATCTCATGAACCGTAATAGATAGGCGGCTGAAATTTTCACAGAGTATATATTAATTTTGCCGCTATAACAACAAATAGGTAACATTAAAAAATAATAATAATTAAAGAGGGTCCCCATACAAAAAACATAATTTTTTGTGTAAATCTTGCACGATAGTATGGAACCCTTCGTGTGCGAGTCCAACTCGCACTTGGCCGGTTTTATTAACTCGCTCTCTCATCTATTCGCTACGAATTTTGCAATCGATTTTAAACTCACTTCCCGATGAGGTAGAGACTTAAAATTTTAAGTGTAGCTCGGGACTTATTTTCACATTTCATGAGAACGATTAACATGGGGTTCAATAGATAATAGTAAAGTGTGTGGAGAGTAGCCATTGTCCACACCACGTTTTTTTATTTCGAGAAATTTGTCAGTTATAAAAAGTGGTAACTATTATATTACACAAGAATATCAGACAGGAGAATTTCTGATAGTTGGTAGATAAGAAGAGTTAGGCCCTTTCATGGAATAAATGTCTCCATTTATGCTTTTATTTATTTTTTTGTTTTTACTTAGTTGACAGTTTTAAAATATTATGTCTGATGACATAGGCGTATCAATTTGCCCCCAGGCTATCTTTACACGGACATTTTTTTTTTCAGCTTTGACCATCTGTTATCCAATGTCATCATTAACTAACACATATATGTGCTAGGGCATGTTCTTTCAGTGCACGTCTAAGGCGTCTGAGGGATTAGTATACTAAGGGCCGAGTGCACGAAAGAACAAAAAATCAAAATCAATGTCAAAGTATGATCAAACACGTCACTTTTTGTGGACAGTATGGAAGGAACTCTATGCGGTTCACTAAAAGTGACGTTTTTCAACATTGATTAACTCAGCCGTTTTTTCGTGCAACCGGGGCTAATTAAGGAATGGAACTTGGAACCTTAACCATTGACAACAAATCCCTTAAACGCTTTAGACTTGCAATGAAAGAACATGCCTGACACCCTGCGACCATATATTGCCAGCCAGCGAGCCAGAAATGGCCCGTGATTATGTTCTTCAATAAGTTTTCATTTTTTTGTTTCAGCTGTATTGTTGGCTGTGTGTATACTCACAGTACCAGATCATAGAAGAGATGCAATCGCCCAATATCGAATATCTATACGACTACTAAAGCCTTATACATATGTGACAAGTCTTTTGTTATAGTACGCACATAACATGTTTTCTGTGCCTCATTAAATGTAAGCTTATCTCTTAAGGTGGCCCAACCCGGCGGGCCTAACTCATTTGCGGGCACGGTACAAAACCGTGCTGTTGCGCTCTGGAACCTTCTCTGTTTCAAATAAAAAGACAGGCTCCGTGATGAGGAAGATGCAACATGCCCACAAAAAAGACAATGTGCATAGTGTATGATTTGGTAAGATTTACGAAAATTTTAATTACAAAACGACTTATAGCTAAAAGTAAACCACGACCGCTTTAGTCAAAAAATCTAACAAATCCAAATAGACTATAAATCTTGATTAAATAAGCTATGTCTGATGACTAATCTTTTTAAGATGTTCTTACTTTATCATTGCGTAATCCACCTCCAAAGTAATTGTATAAAACGCGCGAAAAATTCGAACTTTCGGACCTTATAACTTAGAAACTAAACACAAATTTACAATGCCAACGGTCATCAGACATCTAGTTCGATCAAATAAAGCTATTTTGAGCAAAATTTGGGATCTTTGACAAGAAATATGGGCGTGATCTTCTTTCCCCGTTTGTACGGGGAGTTGAGCGGGATGGCCCACGGGTATGTTATCCCGCCTACAACTCTCCACGTAACCATTTTTGTTTTCTTGCTCATGTTGCCTGTGACTAATGGTTCTAATGGGAAAGTGATTTATCAACTTCCTGCAGTGCTGGAATTGCTGTTTAAAATAGCATAAAAATATGCTATTTTAAACAGCAATTTTTGCTTGTTTAACACAAAAAGGTTTGGCGAGATGTCATACGGGTGTTATTTCTCTGTTAGCAATTCTAAATGTATGGGCGTTTACGCTGCTTTCGAAAGTTTGGTAGCTGTAACTGCTGCTTAGGAACAAATGTTGCACATAAACGAGAGAAAAAAAAGGTTTACATGTACATACATACACAACCAAACATCCTTTTTTTATGTCACTGGACATAGAGGTCATTAGTCTTATACACAATTGTTTACAAGTACATGTTCCAGTAGGTTTCATAGTTTCATGTAAACACAAGACTTTAGATATTATTATCAGTAAGACTGTTCATTTTTTATCTACATATTTTGTAGTTTGATCTAAACAAGGTTAATATGACATTTGTAACACTATTTTTTGAAGGCAATATGATTGATAGCGAGGGTACACGTTTCATGGTGAGAATATGTTCTCAAAGTAAAAACTGTCAAGTACCATGCCAAAAGCCATGATTATTTTAACCCTATAAAGCTCGTACGGGTGTATTCAGAGTGGGCGGACTAACTTTAATCCGCTAGACTAAACCGGTTTTTGTATCATTAGTCCGGCGCTTATCTCGTGCTAAGTTTTGACATGTGCTCTCTGAATATGACTGTTAGTTTTCGAAACGGATAAATAGATAAAGAACAACATTGCATTCTGAAGTAATTTTCAAACACTGAATATTTCCAATGCGGAATCCGGTAGCTTTTCTTAACACATTCGCCGTCAAATTTTTCAATATAGTATTTAACCCCAGTATCTAAGCCTATCTACAAAATAATTTTAATCAATGTTTTGTGTCAAGTTTTTGTCTATCTTACATTAAGGTCTCCCGAATCACATAGGTAACAAGTTTCTTACCTCCTTGCTTGACATATCTGAAATCTTTTAACATCTGTGCCTTCCCTAAATCATTAAGTCATTACTGCCGGTAGAATAAGTTTTAAGTTTTGTCAATCTATGTTTTACACAAAAATAGAGTTAAAAGTAACCTTTAGTATTTTTTTTATTGAATCTCTTGTATACAAGTAGTAAACGCTGTTTGAATGTATTTTTTATATTAGTTGATACCTTAACATCACACTGTGTAGGTGGCTCGAATAGCAAGATTTTTAATTAGTTTTGAATTACAAAGCTAATGAATATATGTTAATTTACAATATTTAAGTTATATTTTTTAAGTGATCACAAAATATCCGTCCAATAACATCTTAAGATAAAATGTTCTATAGCATTTTTTGATGAACTTGCATTTCTTTTACGTTTTATTTTATCATGTTCTAGTTTTATATTTTTTTAAATAAAAATTAAACAAAATGTTTAAGGTTTATGAATTACAAAGTTCCCAATATCTAAGAATATTTAAATAGATTATATTTTCCACTAAAATTGTAAATAGGTTTGTTTGATTTTCGAAGCTCCTATATATGTATAATGAGCTTAGCGACAATCTTGGCAGACCTAGATTATTCGAGAAACCGTTTTTTCGCTGAAACTGAAAATGAATGGCTCCCTCTGTCGCAGACACGATATTAGCCTAACCTAGCCTAAGGAAACGTACAGTTTTACATGGATACCGAACCATGAACAGCTTGTATTCATGACTGAAGGCTCTATCAGAGAGAGTCCATGAGCTATTTTATGAGAAGCAAGGCCCCTGTTGTGCTGTTGTGGCGAAGTCTGCTGCCTCCATGAATATAAACTTTTTATTTTAAAACTTCTTTATTTGTTACTAAATTTTTTTGCACTCAATGCCTAAATGAAAAAAAGGAATAGATAGGGTACTAATACAATTTATTGGTCCGTCAAAAGTACTCTCTCTCTCTGTATAATAAAATCATGTCTTCTATTTAGAACCCAAATCTATCTGGTATTTTCACCTCACATCCTACTTTCGTCGACTGCTGTCGAGTAGGTTTTTTTCCTTCTTCCCTGGTTTGGATGCAGTTTGGGCCAAGACTATTCATTTTCTCTCAGCTGAATCTATTTGGAAAAAATTGGAAAGATCTTCACCAAGTAGACATACCATTTTTACTGTCGCATTATAGCTTGAAATACATATTCCAGTCAGTACAACTCTGGTTAGTATCATAGCTATGGTTATTACAGATTTAGCTTCTTCAGGAGAAAAACAAGGACAGATATATATTAATTTTAAAATTATCACTAACCAGAGTTGGTGAACTCCACCCTAAGGGCCGCGTGCACGAAAGGACAAAAAATAAAAATCAACGTCAAAGTATGATCAAACACGTCACTTTTGGTGGACTGTATGGAAGGAGCTCTATGCGGATCACTAAAAGTGACGTGTTTGAACATTGATTAACTCGGCCGTCTCTTCGTGCAACCGGGGCTAAGGGCCGAGTGCACGAAAGGACAAAAAATCAAAATCAACGTCAACGTCTGATCAAACACGTCACTTTGTGTGGACAGTATGGAAGGAACTCTATGCGGATCACTAAAAGTGACGTGTTTGAACATTGATTAACTCGGCCGTCTCTTCGTGCAACCGGGGCTAAGTCTTTATAGCTACCAACTGGTCATTCCTGTCATCAACATACCGAAAAATCACCCCAATCAATATCTCTATGTCTATTGTATCTGATGGTCTTGGAGTTGAATGTACAATTCTCTTGTTCTCACTCATGGCATAGACTTTTATCTATGCTCTCGGTACATATCCACATATATTGTCGCTTTTGACAATAATAATTTTAATAATTAAGTATTGAATAATTAATTTTAATTAATTATAATTTTGGTCAGGTACCATTGTGTTACAAAACAATACCATCAAACAGGGGAATTATGAGCGTGGCCCTATTGATCGGCTCATCGAATTCGATAAAATGAGGCAAAATTTCCTTTAGGCCAAGTCTCCATGCCACCTGTCGTGATAAATGAGCCTGATATTTCTTTCCAATTCCAGACTGACTCTTTCATACCCTGAATCCTAATAAATGCTTTAAAGTTTGCGATGGAAATGTGTAGAGAAAAGAGTCAGTGTCAAGAAAACTGTCAGTGTTTTCTATCGTGTTCAATGTAGCGGTGCCTGTAGGTAAAGTCCTGCAATTCAACCTAATTCCTTCGGGATTGTCTTTCTCTTTCCCCTGTAATGACATTAAAATACATCAGTACACCTTTATCGTGACTAGTGATTAGTAGTTAGATTCAGTTGACTGCAGGGTGTAGTCTTTTTCTTAGCGAATACTACATAGCACTCGACATAGCATGAGCAGCCTATTTCACTTTAGAATAACCAGTGTTCACGGTTAGGTTAGGTTATTATTGCAGCATAGCATAGCGGGCCCAGGGAAACTGCACCTAGTTTTAGCCGTTCAGACCTAGGAGCAGCGGCACTTCGGCCAGTAGCCGCAAAACACACCCGTAATTGTAGAGCTTGTATGAAAGGATGTGAAAAGAAGAAGTATGCTGTGAACGTACCAAATGGCATTCTATTACCTCCGCCTACACCGCCGAGGAAGCGTTGTCAAGGAATGTATTTCTGTGCATTGTTAACCCTTTCCCCGCCAGGGCCTCTACATAGGCAGTCATTCGCCCACGCCAGGCCTTTTCTAAACTTCCATAAAATCGACTACTACAATAAAACTTAACTGTGTTTTATTTTTCAAACCTACCTAAAAAATTCTTGCAAAAAAAATTTTCGCAAATCAAATCTGCGTGCGCAATTTTAGCTTGCTGGTGGTGTAGGGAAATTACGACAGTTGCTTTTATCGATGTTTTCAAGGGCAAATGGTATCTGCTAAAACAAAACATCGCGAAAAAGAATTCAACTTTGGTCAGTCAAAGAAGATATTTTTAGATATGTTTTCCCTTACGGAAAGGCAAGGACTCGCTATACAGCCTAAAGATTAGATTAGAAGGTTACTCCTAAGCTTCACGTTGGCTTGTGATTCACTTTCACCTGCCATCCGCCATGGATCTTTTTTCCTGAATATAGGCACATGTGCACTCACATAAAAAAATTGGCAAGATTTTTTTTTACATTAAAAAATGTTTTATTGATAAAAAAATAAAGCTATAAAAAATAGAAAATAATTTTGTATGCAACAAGATGCATTAATTGTTTGTTTATTTGAAGGGGGGGAGGTAATCTTGGAAACCGATCAAAACATTTTTGACATTGAAAAGATTCACTCTCTTATATAGAATACTCACCATCACGCTTAATTATATAACGGGTATGCAATAACTATTGTTCCTTAGGTTCTTTTTTTTCAGGTTACGCAAATTTAAAGAGTTAATATTAGTTATATTAATAGTTTTATTTTAGCTGTAAGAATAATAATATATTTTGTATTTTGATACTTTGTTTAGAGGTCACTGTAGTACTTAGTTCATGACAGAAATAATAGTATTAAAACTAAATCGTACAAGGTTTTCACAACTTTTTCATGTTGCCACATCGCTTTAAGGTTGATGTGACGCTACGTTCGGGTCTCCTCTTTCCCTAAATATGGTTGATAGAGGCGATGGCTGTGTCCAGCGTGATGCTCGTGAACGGGTGCTTGCTCCAATTGGCAACATGTTAGATGGCGGGCATGGTTTTTACAAATAAACTGCAATTTGTCATGAACTATTGCATATGACACGAATTGTTGATTCTCGTCAATTTATATTAATTTAGCGTGTTTATCTGTGATTCTAAATACTTTTGTATACTTAGCCCCGGTTGCACGAAGAAACGGCTGAGTTAATCAATGTTAAACAATTAAACAACAATTAGGAAACATCAATAAAAAGTCCATAAATTAATTTCCTTGCGCAGTTATTTATTCTTAAAATAAAACTGTTACTTTTTAAGATTTTTTTATAACCGAAAATATAAAAATGAACAAATTACTTAACACTGGGCTGTTACAACAAAACATTAGAAAAATAACTTAATGGAAAAGAACAATTGCCTTACTTTATAATTTACAATTTTCAGCTTACCCTTTAGTTATCTACACTTATTCCTTAACAGAGCACGTCTAAAATTACAATATGGATAAAGAACAACATTGTATTGCACAGATATTTTTAAAGTAAGTACATAAATATTTCGTTACACTAAATACTTACTGTTACTTAATTGCGAACCTAAAAAAGTACTAAATTTCTATGTTTTAGATTCATGCAGCAATAACACGCTCCTAATAACGGGCTGCGACCAACTAAATTTTCATAAGTACCCGAAGTCTCAGT
Source organism: Incurvaria masculella (assembly GCA_946894095.1). Taxonomy (NCBI): domain Eukaryota; kingdom Metazoa; phylum Arthropoda; class Insecta; order Lepidoptera; family Incurvariidae; genus Incurvaria; species Incurvaria masculella. Next base: position 2,434,876 of record OX335641.1, read on the forward strand.
TGTCACCTAAATTGGCGTTTACGTCAAACCGATCGACTGGCGTTTTCAAATGTATGTAGAAATTGAAGAGCGCGCGCAGTGGGCGTTAATCGAACTAACATTTGCGAGTCCGAGCTTGATTTGACAGCTTACTCAATGTTGCCGTAAATACGTCAACGTTGCCGTTTACGTCGACTCCGCGTTTTCATACAAATCGGAAGTCCGAGTTGGACATTGACAGCTTGAAGAAGTAAAACCACAGAATATCTAGTAAAAACTTGTATGGAGTTGACGGAAAACGCCAGTCGATCGGTTTGCCGTAAACGTCAATTTAGGTAAGAACTCAGACTGACCACTCAGAATGCAATGGTATTTTTTTATAGAGTACCTACGTATAATCCTGCATTCGCTGAAAACTCAACTATTTTGGGAGGTTCATTGAGTGAATGCTTGAAAATCCATTTAGCCAAAACAAAAATGGCCATTTTCATTCAGTGGTATAAAATTAAATCATAATAAGGTAACTATATACAGGATTAAATAATCTATTTGTTTTTTATTTCATTTTAAATGCCCTCATTTAAAATACTTATCCACATACCTAACAGTATACATAGTTTAATTGTATACAACCATAACTAATCAATTTTCCTTATTTGAGTATTTGATATTGAGTAGAAAAAATTGGCGCTTCCTATAATTGGAATATTAATTATACCACCTAATTTATTTTACCGAAATCTTATTTCAATAGAAATCAAAGTAAACCAATGGTGTCCTGTATTAACATCTTCGATATTTGCGTTTTGAACTTATTATCTTCAACTTCGAGTTTATGTTACCAAAAAAATCCTAACCAGGCATCGTTCATTGGCCTAACCAACGTTTTAATGGAGCTATTTAATTTGTTATAACTTATAAAAAACACGAATATATACAGATACCAATAAAAAAAGTATAATTTACACAACATCTTAGAAAAGCAACAAGTACATTTAAATCCATTCATTAACATACAATTGATATGCTGACATCAAATTATTGACGTTTATATACATGCCTAAACATACAAGAAAAAAGAAGCGTTGGTTCGATACCCGTTGCTGTATACCTCTTTCTTTCTCTTCGAGTTTGTTGCTTGAGGTGAAGGAAAACATGGTGAGGGCGCAACTATCGAGGCTTTTCAGATTCTAGCAGTAGTTTTAATGCGGACATTACAAAAAAAAATCGAACTTTGTAATCCGAAAAGCCTGACTTCCTTAAAAAAAAGGCTTAATGCGAAAGTAAAAAAGGTCACCTGGCAGAAAACCCAATCTGACAAAATATAGGTCCGAACGGCAAGAAAAAAAAAACTGGAAAAATCTGGACGACTGTAAACCCCAGGTTTCACTAGTTTGAAGTGGAGCTTGATGCTGCCAAATAGGTATAGCTACATGAGTTAAAAAAATCATCGATGTTGAATGGTTTTTTTAACGGACTTCATTTTTAATTTATGTTTCTAAACCCAAATAGTAAAATGAAACGAGATTTCCAAAATACATTCTGATATCCTAATACGAATATTTCTTCCCACCTCTAGGACTGAAACGATTGATATTTTACGACCCTATTGCTGACCGGCATAAGATGCATGCGAGAGTGGGTGATTATAAAGTTAAGCCTCGCCCACTGAAGCTTCTAAGTGCTAGCATTATTATATGTATTCATTCGATCATGAATCCCGTAATATTTAACAACACGAGCACTTTTGTAAACGCCCAGCAACGCCTCAAATATCGTTCGGAAATTTGTTTTCTTGTCAGCCACCAGTAGTCACCACATATGGTCAGATTAGCTGAAGACAAATACAGCGTGGACCAACGCTCTTAATAAATTTATTTGGAAAAATATAAGTAAGTACTAATCATCAATTGTTACTTTCATAATAATCAGATATAAGTTTACTCCGTCGCTGCACGTAATGGCGGTTAACACTTACGGTTAATAAGGTTTCACCGATATGTTTTGCCCGCTACGCCGCTGCGGGTTTCTCCAGGACGGTGGTTATCCTGGAGCAACGTTCAATAACTCGGCCTATCACACGTCAACTGACGGCCGTCGGCTGCGAAGATCGTATCGGTGCGGATACGCCGGCGGATGAGGGTAGTCCGAAATGTTGGTGCACCACAGAAAAATACAGTTGCATACACGCGTAACTAATGAAGTCAGTGTCTACGATTGGTGTTCTTGTATGATGCGCCAATAGCGGAGTCCAGGCTGATGAGAGTTTCATGAAGACCAAGACTTGTATGTCTCCCTTGTAAGACCTCAGCTGTGGAAACTGACATGGTTTGTTATGCGTGTACGCAGCTGTACTTGTATATATTTCACCAACATTTCGGAATACCTCATCAGCCGCTGTGTCGCAGCCTACCCACCGATACGCAGCTGACGGCCGTCAGTTGACGTTTGACAGGCCGAACTGTTGAATGTTGCTCCAGAACAGCCACCATTCTGAAGAAGCCCGCGCGCAGCTTGCGAAACCTGTCGGCGAAGCCCGATTTACCACACCAGACAACCGTAACCGCCATTACATAAAAATCCAGTTCCAAATTAGGTTAGACAATTTAAGTGATCGACCATTGACTTTGAGTGATGCAACGAATTATTGAAGACTACTACATAGGTAGATTTAGCACCGACTTCCTACTTAAAAAAAGAATCATAACAAATATTTATTTTAGCCTTAACCATGCCTTAACATTTCCACAACAACTACGTACCTATTCTATACGATACATACTTGATCTCCCGTTAGTTATTTTTTATGGCTCTCGATCACGCAATATTTGTTGCAAATGTAATAACGGACGGCTGACCACTAATAGCACAGTACTGCTGGAAAAAACGGATATTTAATTCTTCTTTGCGACCACAAACGATGAATAATTTGTGGTCTTCGACTGTAGAGATATGTACAACATAGTGCTTGTACATATTTTAGTAAGTTTAAAAGTTTTAAAGCGAGTGGCATGTATTTCCTTAAGTTTTTTCTTCTTCATGCAACAAACAAACTCTCAGAGAAAGCATTTAATATAAAAAAGCACCGAACGAAAAATCGTCCATCCCATCACCAATCTCAATCATTTTCTATCAGTACATAACTTTTGGCATCTAGAGATTTGAAGGTGTCTATTTTGGCGACAGGTCATTAACTAAAAAGCATCATTACCTTGTTAATATTTGATTATGTAATAGGTACAAGTATTTTATCAAATAATACTGAATGTGACCAGCAACAAATGCACCTGAGTACTTACTAGTGAGCATAATTACTTAACCTAAGTACTAATACGGCTATGACGTCGCAGAATACCAATTCGAGGTGGGGTTGGACGCTTTGTTCGCTGCAGAATGCGCGGGGTGAGCTGAATGCGGATGGTAGAGGTGGAACCCTGATCCACCATGGAAAAACTGGGACTGGTCCAGCGAAGAAGCGTAGTCCAGAGCGCCGGGAACGGCGGAATACGCCTGAGGTTTCAGCGGCAAAGGCTGCGCCGGGGCCTCACCGCCTAGGTACGAATGTCTGAGGGCTTCCGAGTACGCGGAATTGTCGTACGGCAAACTGTGAGCGTACGGCTGCTGTTTGTCTCGAGGGGAGACGGAGCCGGGGGGAGTCATCGCGGAGTGGTACTCGGACGGGTAGCCCGTGTAGGCGAGCCCGCTGTATTCGGCAGTCTTGTGAAGCGCGAACTGCTCGCCGTAGCCGGAGCCCTCGCTGCCCGGGGGCGTCGGCAGCGGACCTGCCTGGCCGTCGGAGTAGAACGCGCCGGTCCTTCCGTCCCCGAGCACGTTGCTCCGGATGACGCTCTCGCGGTTGGCGTACAGTTGCCTGAGCAGCGCTGAGGCGGGCGTCGGCGCGTGTCCGCCGTGCCTGTTGAGGTGGTTCAAGTGGTTCTGCGCCCCGATCCACTGGATCGTCGACTTCTGCTGCTGCTGTTTGAGCAGCGCGTCGGTGGAGAAGTCCGTCGGCCGGTGCGTTGGCGTTTCTTTGCTCGATTCCATCGCCGACGCCGGGAGATGCTTCGACATCGCGTTCTCCAGATCTCTGACGGAGGTCGCGTCTATTGGGGCGTCGGGGATGGTCAACTTCGGAACGGCGGATTCTCTTACAGGAGGGGTGACTGAAGTGACAGGGTTTAGTGATGTCAGTTTCTTGGAGCCGGAATCGTCTTTGTCCGTTTCTTCGGCCTCCGGCGTTTGCTTTCGTTTCTTAGGTCTTCTCGCGGGGGTCGGTGAGGTTCTGCCGGGAGCGGTGTGCAGGGCGAGGGGTTGCGACTCGCTGAGCCTGGCGAGCTGAGTGACGTCGGCGCTGGAGGCCGGCGCGGAGGGCGCCGCGTCGTCCGCCGGAGGGTCCGCTCGCTCGGGCGCGTGTCGAGTGGGAGGCGGAGGTGCCCCCGACGTGGTGTCGGCGTCGGGAGGTCCGTTTTCAGGGTCTCCGGAAGACTCCTCTCGCTTCACGCCCTGGACGCTCTCTTCGAGTTGGCAACAGTCCATGACAGTGTTCGGGTACTCTCGACCACTGCAAAAAATAATTTGAAGATGTGAGTGAACTGACCTGTGGGTTGACACATATATTTATTCGTTCAGAGTAAGTGCATCCTTTGTTTTAAAGCATAAAATAACACAATAACAATTCGGTTACCGGATGCCAAACTATTCTGTCAAGAAATCGGAAATCATTTGATAGATAAGACCCGCTAGGGCTTATTTTGTGCAGAGCATTGCCTTGGCAATTCAGAGAGGCAACGCAGTCAGCGTTTTGATTACGGCGGGGGATTCCGCCGAACTGCACGAAATCTATTATTTATTTTACTTTTTGTTTTAAGATAATTCACGTTTTATATATATTATAATAATGAGAGTATGATGGTAATTATAATTAAATTATTGAAGGTATTATAAAACCAGTCAACAATGAAATAACAATTCAAGAAAGAAAGATGTAAAATGAAATACCTACATTCTTTCAAACTGAACCAACCCCGAAAGGTTACCTTGCTGGTTTGAGGCCAACCTTGCATTATATTTTTCAAGTAAATTTATTATATGAAGTTTGCCGTTTTTCACAATAGCATCAAGTTTTGTAGGGAAAGTTAGAATCCTAAATTTTCTCTAACATTTGAAACAAGAGTATTAGCACTAAATATATACCTGATTACGTAGTTGACGCAAATGACATTCTGCTCGTCGGCATTCTTGGAGGAGCAGACGACCGTGGCGCAGGTCTGCACCCAGGTGTAGCCCCCGAGCTTGTTCATCATGCGGTAGTAGTGAGTCAGTACTTGGCCTTTGTTCATCACTGTAACAAACATTCCAAGGCTCGTGTCAAGCGCTCCCCCGGTGGCGAATAAGGACAAGGTCGATCAGAGGTGATTCACTGATCGTAATGGATGTATAGCGATCTGGCAGAAAAGAGACAATTTTGTGTGTTCTATGCTTACAATAAAATTCTACACATTACAATATGCTGGATGAAGACCTACACTGAGAAAAAATTCTTGTTGGCCCAACAAAGAAACTTTAACCCTGGAGAGCCGTCATAGTGAATTGGTTGCAACGACAACCTTTATTTTGTCGACCTAACAATCTAACAAAGTAATTCTAGCAAAACATACTAGACATTGTTGCGCTCGCAACTTCCACTTTGTTAAACTAACAAACAGTGACCAAAGTTGTTACAGTAACAAATACGACTTTGTTTCAATGACAAAAAGCAATTGACAAAATAAAAGCTGTCCTGTGAAATAAGCTCGATTCGTTATAGTAACAACATATTTTGATGCTTCAACAATTTTTTTCTGACAACGTGATTTTTGTCACTTTGTCAGCCTACTTTTTTCTCAGTGTATTTACTATGTGACTCATAGCAAACTTGAATCATTTAAGAAGATACTTATTAAATAAATAAACATGATTGAATTGAATGAAAAATATTCTACCTATTTGGTAATTTAAATTCGCAAAATGGGACTGGGAATTTAAAGGCTGACGATAGTCAAAAACACGAGTGGTCCAAACTGTCCCAAGCGGATCCGGGTACCGCAGCTAGTCTGAATTTAATATGCATTGCTTGCATCACTGTATACCTATAAGGGAAATCCAACCAAATTTCTCAGTCATGATAGATATATTGTTGCACTTATGTACAATGATTGTAACCCAGCCCACCGCATTCTCGAAGGAACTAGGAACCATGTCAAGATCTCCCCCCTCGTCTGGGTCCGACTACATTGAACTAGACTGAACAATTCTCATTGCCGCTTCAACGCATCTTTGATTAAATGCAATGGCACCATCACTGGAGTGGTTACACTTGGTATTCGATAGGAGATGCCACAGGCGGTATTACTTCTAGCCTATGGGGTTTATGGCTTTGTCCTTATTTTCGTCAAGATATCTGATTGCAACGCACACGTTGCAATCAGATTGTAACAGAGGCCGTCAACAACCGACTTTCTTCATGAGGACAGGACGAGACATAAAAGTTATTTTATGGAAATGAAACGATTGTTATTCAACAATGGCAGCCACTGACCGCCGCGCCGGCCAACTGTAGTGCGAGCTTCTATTCAACGGACATCGGCGCCATTTTATATTCAAATGAGGTGGCACATAAAGCTATCAATGACACCTTCCTACAGCTCCTACCTGGTGATAGGAAAGAAACGCATTCCTATAAAAAGATTTCACGTGATGCAACTAAGCCGCTTCGCGGTGCGCATTTTAAGCAGCCGCCATTTTGGTTTGATGCGCGGGATTTGAGGCGGCCATGTTGGTTCGCGCGAGAAGCTGAGATGTGTGGTTGATAGTGATGCTAAACCCTATGGTACCTTTGATACAACTTGAAATAACCAATGGTGGAACCTACACTGTCAGAAAGTTTGCAACGTTGTTAGTTCTATGTAAAAAAATGTAACTCATTTCTCTGCCACACCGCCAGGATATGAAACTGTCTGCCGATGGATGTATTCCCTCAAACCTATAAACAGTCTTCAAACAGGGTCGACAGCACAGCGATAGTCCCCAGATCCGCTGGTATGGTGCATCGCTGATCGTGGTTTTGCGAGGTGAGGTGGATTTGACTTTTCTGAGTACCTTTGGTCTCTCAGCACAGCTATTCATACCGATTTGTTTACAAAAAAATATTGTAATTACACTTAATTTAAGTTTGAGGAAGGAGCTACATTTACATTGAAGCATTGGTTTGAGAGTTTGAAAATTAATCCTATTTTTTTAATGATTGTCTGATCGTCTGATGCAGGATTCGAACCTGCGGCCTTTGCATAACATAATAATGGCTCTAACCACTGAGCTATCCAAACTATGTCGACCAACGAATTGATCGCTCCTGTTCTAATCGAAACAATGTTTTCTCTAACGATAACTATGTAAGTTATTTATTAGGTACCCATTATATTGTTATAAGATGTTAGATGTTTTGTCTAATGGGCCACGATATAGCCATGAACCAATGTTTATCTGGCAATCTAGTCAATAGACCCCCATGGCGACCAAGAAGATCACCATGGTAAATAAACTGGCCGTGTGAACAAGCAATCGAGTGATTAAATCTGACGTTTGGTAACGCTAACTGGTAACATTGCGCGAAATGCAACTTGACGTCAGGTTTTATCACTCACGTTCCTGTTTACGCGTTGAGTTAATTTTCCATGGTAACCCTCCAGTGGTGAACCCTCGAACCCTATCGTGTCCCAAGTGTAAAGATCTTCCCTTCATGTTTTTGTTAACAGACAATTTCCGAAATCCCCATTGTGGATATCGGACCCAACATATCTAGAGGTTGAAACACCACTCGTTAGCTGTGTTCACCCACTTCGGAGAATCCCACGAAGAGGTTTCCGAAAAAGAAGACGGGGCAATTACTATTCAAGGCACAATCCTTTATGAAGGCACGTCACGTCACGATTCCTAAACAAAATTTGTGTTTTTATGTATAATCTGTTTGTGTATTTTATAGTCTCAATGAATGTCACTACATACGCATTCAAACAAGGATTTTTCCGACATAAATATATTTACTTCCTTCAAATATCTACAAAAAATATTTGGACCTATTTGGTTAAGTTAAAAGAAATGTGTTAAAAATGTCAAATTCAAAAATAAATGAGTGACAATATTCGAAATGAATCATTCAATGCATGCATCATGGAAACTTGCCAATGACTCAATTGAACAAGACGTTCCGGGATTAGAACAAGATTGTGGACGGCCATTGTCGAAGAATTTCATTGAACAGTCACGCCCGTCCGATAAAGTGGTGAAATCCTCTATCGACGCCTCAAGAACTGGTGTCGTAACGCAATTATGTATTCAGTAAGGGTGCCAATTGGAAATCCATGTCAAGACGACTCGAAGGCGATATCGTCCTGACAACCTACTGAAGTGATTTTGAGTTTCCCAATAAGGAAAATGGTTAGAGAATGACAGCATGGCCTCTGGTCAAGTAGATGATGCAGACTAATATTTCCCCTTTTGAACTAGGACTGAATACAAAAAAGGCAATAGAAATGCAAGTATGTGAATAAATGATAATATCTAAAACAGTGACGAGGAAACTTGTAAGGTTACATATTGTCTTGTCTTTACACTGCAAAGAAAATAATTGTTTTTTATTCCGAGTTCGATGCAAGAGATCTCGAATTTGTGTCTGTTTACGATGCAATAATACGAAAAGAAGTGACTGTACAAGACCGCTAGGCCTACCTAGAGGAAGACAATATTTGGAAACAAAGGGAATAAAAATTCATGAATTAGAAACATTTACAAATGGACAAAGACTCACAATCTAGATGGCACTTTCGCAGTTTGTTGGCATCCTCTCCGTGGCACAGCGCGTACAAGTTCTTTCCAGTCATTTCCTCCGCCGTGTATCCGATCAGCTCTGATACCCTAAAAATTAACAAATGTACGTTTCTTATTTCTATATGAGTAGCTCTCATCTTCATGGATACTTTTATTAACATTTTTGGAAGACTCATCATCGCCCTCATTTTGGCGCCATTACATTATCATCTCCAGATAAACTATTCTTTCTGCATGATAATGAACTCAAACTGGTCCGCGATAACTTATTTTGCGGACATGTTTCGCCTTCATCTTTAGGATCGCTAGTGGCCTGCCTCAAAGTTGTCTAACACTTCGGCTCAATACGGCACCACCCACCCGTGCACAACCGTAAGTTCGCTAAAGTATTACAAAATTACTATGGTCTGATGGTGATCATATTTAAGATTGAATTCAACTCACCTGGGCTCGCAGTGCGCTATCCGAAAATCGAAGTTGATTCTGGTGACAAACATGTCGGACTCTAGTCGGATTTCGTGGACGGAGGGTGGCGGCAGGGCGATGGCCAGTGCCACCATGCCGAGAAGCGACGGTGGCGCCTTCCGACTGTGCGAAAACGTGTATTGGGGCCTGATACGACATAGCAGCAAAACCACCTGGAACAAGGGAGAATCTTGGGTCATGACGTGATTAGAGGGAAGAGATTACAGACAGTTTTCCCTAGACATCAGACCGAAGAATATTTTGCGGTACGCAACCACGAATGTCCCAAAAAGTAGACATGCCGTTTAGATATTTCGCAATGCTCGTACCCGGCAGGGAATTCATCTAATCATTGTTAAATTGCCGTACATGCATAACGCGTCTTTCGTACTAAGTGAAATGCGCTTTTTTCCTTGGTAGGTATTTATTCTTCATCAGATTAAATTCCTAGCGGGTTTCGCAATCGCTTCTAGCCATGACGAAATCCATACATAACGTCTGTGACGAGGCCACAGCCTATTCTAATATCTGCATTTGAATTTAATAAATTGTGTAATAATAATATTGACGAATTCAAGTGTGGGCTGAATATTTTTTGACCGATTAACTGCAAAACCATAGAACTTACAACCAGGTCGACAGGATAAAACTGTGCAGCATTTACAGAGGTGACTGATTGATTGATAATTCTTATTACTTCACAAAATAACATTTGACAGCAGTAAAATAACATGTAGTCGATATAACTGGACGATTTTGTTCCAATTACGTACTTCAAAATGTATGGGGGCTGATAAACATTTTCTTTGTGCTGGCAATACTCGCATCACAAAAGTTTTTCAGTTTGAGATACAGCATAACTTCTATAAATACGATATAGCTTTATCTAGTCACCTTGTAAATGGGTTTTTTTATGATCCCTAGCGATAATTAATTATGAGAAAACTCTTAGATATGATCCAAGCCCTTTAGTATGATTATTTAAAAGCACAACGTTTCCAAGTCCATAAACGATGTGGTAGTAATTAACTAAGCCTTTCTCTGCAAAGTTAGCTCCACACCAAACTCCCCGAGGCTTTTCGGTCTCAGTTGAAAAATGACTTTCCCAAATGGCTCTAAACGCTATTGATCCAAGAATTATTCGCAATTAAGATGAAGATACCACTAATTGCTGTATTATTTCCTACCGGCAATAATCTCACGTACTTCGCTGATATTAGCAGCTGAATTTATGAGGGATGTGGGGACAATGAGCACACATTACATTATTAGTTTTCAAACATATATGTACGTTTACAGATGTGTAATGAAAAACCCAATTTGAAAATAATTTCTGACAGTTTAAAATTTAAAATCGATCACTGTATATAATTAGTGCTAGGATATTTACTCTACACTTCAACACCTACGGCACCTAGGACATAATTTAGATAAAAAATATTTAGTTATTGTTAACAAGTTTTTAACGAATGAACAAAATTAATTACTCCAGTACAATTTTGAAAATGTTACTGTATTTTAGGAAAAAAAATCGAAGTAAATTATTGTAACGTTCTTAACAAAATGAATGACAAGAAAACAGCCTCGCATTGACAATTAAGTGTCCGCTCAATCAATTTAGTTGAGGCGTCGTAAAATCGCGATCTGTAATCAGATAATTGCAAGCAGCATATAACATTCAACGGGCACAGATGTGAGAAAACGCAAGTCAAACATAAAATAAACATATTTAGCGGCGAAAACATACTAAATCTTCTGAATTTTCTTGCCAAAACCACTCCTCCCATCAACAACGCGGAACATAAAAATTCTATTATTCGATATAATAAAAATCTCCGCTCTCAGTTTCGCAACTCGCAGCAGATAGAGATCACACTTTATGTTCGCCACCGCGTCGGTGTCCCCAAATTACCGACTTTTGCCTCCGGCGCGGCAGTGATAGGGTTGTCAACGTCTTTGGAAAAGCTTCGAGATTCGACAAAGTTATGGAAACAAGCAGAGCAGTGCCGTAGTAGTGTTGGAAATCATCATCATTTACTTTACATTTACATGTCGTTTACTAATGTAGGTCAAAGTTTTAATAAAAAATATCACTGGTCCATTTTCTGCCTCAGAAAATGATTCCAAATGCCCAAACCTCCCAAGCAACCATAAATCGGTTTACGAATTTGCTCTATATTAATGTTTTCAAAAAAATCTAAAAGATTATTTTCTGTCTTCATGATTACTTTAACCCTCTTAATTTTAAAGTTAGTCAGTATTTTTTTATTTCAATCGGCAATGTATTTGTTTTCTTTTCTCATAATTATATTGTACTTAGTATCATCTTTTATTATATTTATTTATTATTCATATGTATATATAGTTAAGGATATAAGTATAATGTGTATTGTAGGAACTATGTTTAATATCGAGCTATTGTCTCCATGAATGCTACTCGCACTAGACTGAAATGAAATAAAAATGAATAAATACTTTATTTGAAGCCATACGGTACAAAAAGGCGGAAATTAATGCCATAAGGCATTCTCTACCATTCAACCTTAGAGATGTAGGAGAGGTGCAGTAAGGAGGAGAGTAGGAGACTGCAGCAGACTGGTAGAAAAAAATTACCAAAAAAAATAACCGACTTCAAAGAAAAAGCACTAAAAAGTAAAAAATTATTTCCATTTTTGTAGTTACGATTTCTGTTATTTTTTGAGTCGGCGTCAGCCGGGCACGCGCTGCGCCAATCAAGAGAAACTAACCTAACCTAACCTAACCTAATCTAACCTTGGCTGACACCGACTCAAAAAATAACAGAAATCGTAACTACAAAAATGGAAATTATTTTTTACTTTTTAGTGCTTTTTCTTTGAAGTCGGTTATTTTTTTTGGTATTTTTTTTATTTGTTTATTTTTAGTGAATCTGAAGTAGGTACACTTACTAATTTGTACACGTCCTTTCCAATAAAAAAAGAATCACCGAAATCGGTTGGCGTTATATTGAGTTATTCGTCCATTTGTCGCGCACATCTTAATACAAATTTAAGCCTTTTATGATTTTCTCATGGATATCATTATCAGAACTTAACCAAATTAAAATGGGACCACTTGGGAAGCACTAGCTATCATTTAAAAAAATAATCATCAAAATCGGTTCACCCAGGCAAAAGTTATGAGGTAACAAACATAAAAAAAAACAAAAAAAAAACATACAGACGAATTGATAACCTCCTCCTTTTTTTGAAGTCGGTTAAAAATACTTCCGGCATTAAGTTGTACCATTAGCCCAATTTTTTTTGTGCTATAAACATATATAAATAAATAAGATACTCAGCGGTAGGTACCCTCGCTTCGCCCAATTAATGTATTTAAATCCTGGATATTTCCATTTACGAGGATCGTAGAGATCGATTTTTATGTCTCTTCCATGAGTATATTGAGTTTAATGTTTGTATTTTGTAAGAACTTATTTAATTCATCTGCAAAATTCTCGGTAAGGAAAGAGTTTTTCTTAAAAATACGGCCTGATGCAGCTTTTATCTGTTAAATTACATTTGACAGCCCTATTTTCTATGTAACTTATAATATGATTCACTCAGTTTCCCGAGACGAAAGGAATAAGTACATTATTATGAAATAAAAAAAATATACGTTGTAAAAAATCCTTATTTGGGGAATCAAAAAAAAATGTTTCCTGTCCCTACTCGAATTGGTGACGTGACGACGATTAAACTTAATTTGATTTATTTAATATTTTGGTATTCAAACGACACTATACGTTAAGTCAAAAATCGATTGATTGATTCGCGGATCAGATTGACACGAAAACCAGCAGAACCCGCAAATATTGTTTACTGGGTTGGCCCCTGTTTTCACCATCCCCAGTTACCTGAAATTGGATCAGTAACTTTGGGTTACATTACATATTTACACGGTGTAACCATGGGATTTTTGTAGTTAGAGGTGGTGGAAACGAGCATCAGGGAATATAATTCTGTTTCGTTCCATATTCATGCAACTTATGATATAAATGCTACATACTGTCAGGCTTAAATTTTTTATACAAAAGTTCGAAGTAAAGAACCAAATGTATGGGAATCGTGAAAAAATATCTCCATGTACAATTTTTAAATACCTATCCTCAGAAAGTTTTCGAGTTTCAAAAAAAATTGAAAACAAAAGATGTTAATTGTGGCCACCTGCGAAGTCATGAGATTATTTTCAGATTCAACAGAATATATGGTTTTAATGCTGTAAGATAAAGTTAGGCTGAAATAGTACAAAATACCCACCCTGTAGTGACAAGAGTCCACCGCAACATCCTCCTTGCCTCTTCCCACCTAAATTGAAAATGAAAATTCAACTTCTTTCGTTCTTATAGCATTACTTCACAGAGATAAGAAGGAAAAATGTTAGCAAATTTTCACGCTCATTTAGCGGAACTGGAGGCACGATTTCGCTGCTATTCGAAAGCAGAATATCTTCAAAACTTAAGACCCCTTTTAACTTCTGTGAGTATAAAGATATTGGGGGTTGATCAAATGCATTATTAGGAAAAAAAAATCCTACTTTCTTTTTTTAACATATTCGAGAGCTGTTTGATTTCTCAAACTTATTTATTTTAATTGACACTTAAAAGGCCTTTATTACTAAAGTGCTGATTATCTTGTACTGGTATCGATTTCGAGATGGTAAGAAAGGGACCTGGTGGAAGATACCCTTATAGGAATAAAATTCCTCAAACTTATCCAATCTATTGCCAGGGGCTATACCTATGCGCGTGGAGTTCGGCTATTCTATCCAATACGTTTAATCCAAGTCACAGAACTTATGTGTGATCTGCAAAGTTCCATAAAAATTGTTCCAATCGTTTTTGTGAAATTATGCCTCATTACCTACATAAAAAAGATTTAACCATTCAAAGTATTAAAGTTTGTTAAAGTATTAAATCACCAACCTGCAAAATGAGCTTAGCGTAAGTTTCAGGACTTGCTATTTATTTCTGGCCCATTTGTCCCGCCGGCAACTGTCAGCAGCATAAAATATTCACTTCCCGTCTACTAAATAATATTATATGTACATCCAACTTTTTTATTGAATGAATTGACTATTTTGATCTCCGCTATTTTATCGCCTTATAGTAATCAAAATAGTTTTTTTTCGCTCAACAACGGAACCGTACCTTCAGATTACATACTGTGATTGAAATTATCATTCGTATTTTTAATACACACAGGAGTATTTTCACGTTCATAATTTACTTACTCTATATCCTGAAGATTTGAAATGGCAGCCTCTCTTGGTGAGGGTACTTTTCATTCGAACGCAGAAAGCTCTGTCCATTCCCCTATAGAGGGCCCCGCTTGCAGCCAAGGTCATTGAGGTCGACACTGTGGACAAATAAATACATTATTTTGGAAAAAAAATATATCGTGATAAATATGATATATAGCGACAGGATAAGTCTAATATGTTTTGTCTTGTAATATCTAGTAAAAATGTAGAGAATCTCCAAGAAACACAGAAAGGGACGTCGAGACACATACATGCCTAGGTGCATGAAATTGATTGAGGAGATGAAGGGTGAATGCAGAGGCTTACATTTTCAGTCCTAGTCCCTGTCCATTGTTCCATTTTTAGGGTTCCGCACCCAAAGGGGGCCAACCACGGAGGATAGAGGGAGAGAGGAGATGTTTTTAACTCATATTACTGAGGATCGCAGCGTGACACTGTTGGGAAGCGGGGGGAAAATCGCTTCATGGTGGGGTCATGCACCGCCCATTTTTGCGAAATCCATCTACCGGAAGAATCGATATTCTGGTAGCAGCTATTCCGAGAGCTATTCTTAGTGGTTACAAGACTACAACTAGATGGCGCCTTTTCAATTTTACTAACTGTATTTTCTATAAAAAAACCTTCGAAATTTAGATCCATGCCTTCGCGCGGATTCAAATAATTTTATTTTGAAAATGTCATTAAAATTTGAATCATGAGATCAACATTTCTTACCGTAAAACGAAAACAAGTGCGCGCCATCTATCGGCACATAGCAAGAGCGATACATCGATACAATGCTCGAATATTGACTCAAATTATAAAATATGAGGTGTTTTACTGAAAAATAAAACGTAATTCCACCTACAAACTTTAGTTTATTTTGTCCTGTGTAATGTTTGCAACATTTTACACAAAATCTCATCGTGTAATCGACTGTTCGCCGAAAATTGCGCCGCAGACCATAATATTATCCCACAACCTAACACCGCCAGCGCCATGTCGCGAATGTCGCTAAGCCACGCCTTCTTTATCACGTGGGCTGTGACGTAGCGACCCACTTTGTGGACACAGACCCAGTTTGCTTAGACCATCTCCTCTCTATCTCTATCCTCCGTGAGGCCAACGAAACCCTATTACTAAGGTCGGTTGTCCGTCCGTTCGTCCGTCCGTCCGTGCGTCCGTCACGGGGCTGTATCTCATGATAGGTAAGCATCGGAAATTTACACAGAGTGTGTATTTATTTTGCCGCTATAAGAACAAATAAGTAAAATGATAATATGAATAATGCAGAAATAATAACAAACAAAAAAAGTCATTTTTTGGTGTTAAATCTTGTACACCAACGGAACCCTTCGTGTGCAAATCCGACTCGCACTTGGCCGGTTTTTTAAAATTCACAGTCCGTGCACGTTCTTGTCACGTTAAAAATGGATAATAATTAGGTACTTAATCAAACTGCTCCGTGAGTTCTGTATCAATTCAATTACGATTCAGAATCTCTTTCAGGAATCTTATTCGTATGTGGTTGCTCTCAAACCATTGTATTCTTAATTTTCTGTAGGTGGTAGCATTTAAAGTGTAATATTATATAGTTTTTTTTTTTTAGCTGTAAGAATAATAATGTATTTTGTATTTTGACTCTTTGTTTACAGGTCACTGTAGTAGTTCATGACAGAAATAATCGTATTAAAACTAAATCGTACAGAGCTTTCACAACTTTTTAATGTTGCCACTGGAGTAGTGCATCGCTTTAAGGTCCTACTTGCGGCGACGCTGGGTTCGGGTCTCCTCTTTCCCTAAAATATGGTTGATAGAGGCGATGGCTGTGCCTGGCGTGATGCTCGTGAACGGGTGCTGTTTGTGGGGACTGGCTTGCTCCAATTGGCAACATTCTAGATGGCGGGCATGGTCTTTACTAATAAACTGATATTTGTCATGAACTGTTGCATATGACATGAATTGCTGATTCTCGTCAATTCATATTAATTTAGCGTGTTTATCTGTGAGTCTAAATACTTTTGTAAATTTAGACTAAGTGGACGTTGAAAAAAAAAAAACCAGCGGAGTTTCTTTCCAGTTCTTCTTCGCTGGGATTTCCCCGAACTGGCTAATGATAAAATATGACAAATCCGAGTGCAGTGTACTGTCTATGGATGATGAATAAACAATAAACAATAAACAAAATATTTCTGTCATGGGATTTTTCCTCTATACCACGAGATGTATGGAAAAAATCCATATCACTACTCACGGGATAAAATTAAATGACCAAGGTTGGATCCACTTGCCAGATGATCCGTAATGTTCGAAGCATTGAAAGGAACCCATTAAAAAATCAATTTGGACCGTTTCTGCTGGAAAAGTCTGTAGATAATTAAAATGTACGACATAATAGCACCGTGTATAATCACTGCGCTACTGACGGGCCCCAAGGGACGGCAGCAAATTGATTATTAAACTACAGAGATTCTCAATCTTGCGAGTTAAAGGATACTCATAGGTGCGTAACCGAGTAGATAAAGTTTCGGGATTTCAAATCGAACTTAATTCGGAATTCTTTAGAGACCAGACGTAAATCAGCGTTGCTGTTCACTGAGTGAAAAGCAACTTATGCTGAGATGACCCCTCTTCTTCATTACTACTTGCTTACTCATTGTTCTGCTTTTATGTTGTAAATCTTACTGTGTATATGAAGAATAAATGATTTTTGATTCCATTTGATTTGATTTGATTTGGAATATCACTAGTATGTACCTTTTTCTATGTGCATCAATTTATAATTAGATCCCAAGGTACTAGGTGGTAGGGATAAATCCCGCGCACGAAGAGCTCGTGGTCTAGGGACTATAGGACTTGCCTTTCATCCGAGAGGTCTGGGTTCAAATCCTCACCCGGTCATGCACCACTTTCTTTCTCTTTCTGATTTGGATTAGTGCATTTCGTTACGAATGCGAGCTGTTCCATGGTTCGGAACCCATGTAAAACCCTACTAGGTGGTAGGGTTACGCCCGCCCGGGTTGGTACCATCGCATTGGATGAAAAGATGGTCGAAGATTGTCCGTGTTTTCCACCCAGTTCAATGTAGCCGTGCTCATCAAGAGAAGGTCCTGGCATGGCTCCTAATTCCTTCGGGAATGTGTTGTATTGGGCTCAAATTATAACGGTTATGTGGTATTTAGCCATCCATGTCAGGTTGCATTAATAAAAATCACTACTGTGGTATTGATCGTACTTTACTATACACACAAACATCGCATGCTATACGTCGCTGCGATTCCAATTTTTCGCCCGGGCAGCACTTTCACGGACGCTATGGCAACAATGGCCGCTTTTTTCGTTCTACCCACAGTGGTGTCTGGTGATGCTACGCCCGTCAGGTGACAATGGCTCTCTGTCACAGCATCGACTGATTGATTTTTTTCACGAAACCGATCGATATTTTTTGGACGACCTAACGAGTACAACATCAATTTGGTTTGGTGCGTTGCTGGGATCATTTTATCGAGAATGTTTCAAATTTGACTAGAATCAAGCACTTGTTTGGCTCGGTTGAAAAATGCCAAGAATATCAAAAATAAGATCTGAATAAATGATATCATCAGTAAATATTATAGTGTAATCAATAATTCCGGTTGGTAACCATATTAGAAAAAAGCCCTATGTTGTTTTTTTTTTATGCGACCTGACATGGATGGCTAATACCACACAACTACCGTTATGATATTAGCCCAATTCACCACATTCCCGAAGGAATTAGGTGCCATGCCAGGACCTTCCCTTTATGAGCACGGCTACATTGAACTTGATGGAAAACACTTTTTATCCAATGCGATGGTACTAACCCGGGCGGGCTTAAACCCTACCACCTAGTAGGGGAAGGGGACCTACAGTTTTACATGGATTCCGAACCATGGAGCAGCTCGCATTCGTGACGAAATGCACTTATCGAACTCTGAAAGAGAAAGACAGTGGTGCAAGTCGGTATTGAACCCGGGCCTCTGGTACGCTAGGCCAGTCCCTGCGCCACTAGGCTACGAGCCGCTCATTAGGCTACGAGCCGCAATATTTGTCAATATATAATTATTTAACAGCATTTCTTATGTTAAATTTTGAATGTTATAATTAAAAATTTGTATAGTATGTAATTTAAATATGTATTTTTTTATTAATATGTTGGATCTACTCTCTTGAAACTTAAATATAAACGAATTTCAGCTGAAACTGGAACTGAACAAGAATGGACCTTCCTTTATAAGCCACGACTTCTTTTACACATTGAACTGGGCGGGACCACACAAATCATAGCGTACCATCAGAACCGTATTTATTTATTACACCGAAATTGTATTTTTGTAAAGTTACCATACCAATTTTGAAATTGGCACCTTTTCGAATTTGACCGCACGAATTTTAACGGTTGGAACGTAATCCATTTCATAATTCGGTACGAGAAAAAACATTTCGCCCAGTGAGTCCAATCGACGAACCGAGTGCTCATCATCTGAACTTGCAGTGAGTAGTTGTCAACCAAATAAACAAGAATTAAATAAAATGATTTTGTGGAACATACCATGAAATCCCGACGGAATTTTTATTGACGGAGTACGAATACTCGCTTCCCAGTGTAGTTTGAGTTGAGTCAACTGTGACGTAATTAAAAAAACTAGTATTGCTTTGAATTTAATGGCTTTGTGATTCAGTAAATGTGCTGAAAAACATTTAGTACCAGCCATTTTTTAAGAACTTACAATTAACGCGTAGAGTTTTCAAAATGCATACACTGTCTTCGCTAGGTTCAAAAGCAGTAATTATGCGCTAATGGTCAAAATTCTCAATGGACACGTAGCCTATAAAGACATACTCATTAGCAAAAATTAACAATGGCTCTATTACTGAGTATTATCACGTATGACATTCAATGTGTTTTTCTCTTTAGTATTAAAACATGTAGAACTTTCGAATGCGTAAACAAAGAAATACTTGCCAAAATGTAATCAAAGACTTCCGTAGTATACTGCGTAGTATCGTGCTCTATATTTATATCTTGCTTTTTTTCTTCTTAGTTTTGTTATGATATTTTTTTGTTAGCCGTATCATAATTGTTAGTTAAATTGTTTCCGTTGGATAGCTCTTTTAATGACTTTTTACTCATTGCTAGGTACATAATATATTTCACCCGGTAGGCATACGATAATTTATGTCTTTTACCACAGATACTCTGTTTGGGAAACTTTTAAATAAATGCACACAATAAAAGCGATCGAATTCCGTAACTTTCCAGTCCGGAACTGGTATGAATCCCATTGCGCTTGTGTTTGAGATCCCAGTAGGGAACGGATTTCCAAGTTCAATGACTCTTTTGTGAAATAGATTGTAGAATTATAATTCAATTATTAAAATTGTCAGTTCAGTGATCGCTGCGCCCACAAAATGTAACAATTTCACAGCAGGTAAAGTAAAAAATGATACAGTGTAAATTGAACTTTAATAGGTTCAATAACTATTTGTGGTTTCCAACAATGCTAAGCAAAGTGGTAAAGAAGATTTTTTCCTGCAGCAGACTACATTTTTGTATACTGGCATCTTTAAAAATGTTCTACAGGGCTTCCATCTTTCTGGACATTGATGGCTAGTACCGAACACCACGTGGGAACTAGGTGCCATGCCAGGACCTTCCTTTTATTGCTCGGCAACATGGAACTGGATGGAAAACACGGACAATTTTCATTGCCGCTTAGACCATCGTTCATTCAATGCGATGGTACCAACCCGGGCGGAATTAACCCTACCATCTAGTAGGTAAGGAAGGGGACCTACAGTTTTACGTGGAATCCGATCCACGGCCAGCCTCAACGGTTGAAAATGGTCACGCATCCAGAACCTAACCCCGCTCAGAGTTGCTTACCCAGCTTATCGAATCGGAAGGCGTCGCACACTGAGCCACTGAGGCTCACGTATACAATACAATGACTGTTTGATTAACGAAGTGCATATTTTTATATTAATTCATTATTGTGTCAATAAAGTTCATGAATCCCAGTGATAACTTCATTCGAGAACAGTTGAGTATATTTTTTTTGCATTGTTAGTTTTTATTATTTATCGACATAATTGGACAAAGATGGCCAATAACACCCACCGTTACGATACACCGCATTCACGAAGAAATGTGTTGCCATGCCAAGGCCTTTTTGAATTGCCTTGATGAAACTATGGTTAAAGCGGCAATGAAACATTATCAGGTCAATGTAGCCGTGCTCATAAAGGGAAGGTCCTGGCATGTTACCTTATTCCTACGGGAATGTATTGGACTTAAATGATAACGCTAGTTGTGTGGTATTATTAGCCGTCCATGTCATATCAGGTTCCAAAAAAAAAAGGAAACAGATCTCACCGTCCGGATTGTTGGTGCCGTGCTGGCTCCCGTCCTCGGAGGCGCCGGACGCCGGCGAGCTGAGCCCGCCACCTCCACCCCCGCCCGCACCGCCGCCGCCGCCGCCCCCCCGCCCCGCCAGCCCGAGCCCCAGGTGCTCGGCCACCTCCGCGTGGTCCTGCACGTGCACGTAGTCGAAGATACTGCTGCCTGTCATCTCCACCTGGGGAAGAACATATAATATTCAGTTGTGACACTTAATACAGTTTCTCCTGTTAAGGGCCTGGTACTAGCCAAATCGCAAAGTTAGACGAGGCACCCCAAGTAAACTAACTAAGTCTGACGATTATAAGTGTCATCCTTACAATATATGATTCCTTGTCTAGGAATCGAATGATTTTCGTTAATGTATGTTTCCTTTTTCTATACAAAATACATTGCGGAAACGGTGTCCATTTCCGAACTTTTTTGACTAAATGTAGAAATCTAAAAGCAAATGGAATTTTTTGTTTATGCATATATGCTGTTTTTGCTTATATCTAGAAATCGAATGACTTTCAGATTTCTAATGAGAAAAATCAACTTTTTTTATTTTTATTATTATTTAAATAAATGATGGAATAAAAAAATTTTAACAATCCATTATCAGTCTGGAGTTCTATTTGGATTTGCTGAAGCGTTTCACTACATATTATTACATTTGTTAAAAAGTGCATTTGTATGGCGCGAGTAGTTGGCTAGTCCTAGCGCCTTAACCTCCCACTGGTGAGATCAAACAATATACAATTGTGACTCTTAGATGAATACAGTTCCCCCAATCAACCTCCCACTGGGGAAGAACATGCAATATAAAGTTGTGACTCTGAGATTAATACAGTTCCCCCTGTTAACCTCCCACTGGTGAACAACACACAATATAAAGTTGTGACTCTTAGATTAATACAGTTCCCTCTGTCAACGTCCTACTGGGGAAGAACATACAATATACAGTTGTGACTCTAAGATTAATACAGTTGCTCCATTTAACACCCCACTCCCGTACCCTATCCAGGACACGACAGCCTCCCAACAGGAACCGCCCAGTCTAAACGCCAGCTTCCACTGTCAGAATCTTGTGTGAAGTAATATGGGAAGTGTTTTAGGGGGTAAGGTGTCGCCTTCCGCACACCAATCCCACGTACCCTGTACCCGCGTGTCCGGAAGAGGCATCATGCATTTCACCTCCCCAGTAAGCCCGTGGGAAAAAAATGCATTCATTCGTGAACTTCGAGCCATTCAGTCGTGAAGTCATCTATGAAATGTTGTCACTTTTCTATTGAAGTAGTTTCGGTTTAACTAGAGATGCAGTGGAGACGCATCAAATATAGTTCTTTGAATGATATAGTTTTGACTCCGAATTGTGACTCTTAAATGGGGAGGACGGCTGCCAAACTTTACCACCAGATGGCGCCACGTAAAACTATGCCACGGTTTCATTTAAAGGTTATAGGTAAACTGAGTTAATATGAATAGCTACCTTGATGTAAACCACGGACAATGTGATTGTCTGCGATTCGCGAGTAAATATAACATGTACGTGATAGCTTGGCATAGTTTTATGTGGCGCCATCTGGTGGTAAAACTTTGCGTCGTGCACCCCATTAGCAGTTGTGACTGCTCGAACCATACGGCGGCGATTATTCGAGTATTTTATCCATTCACGCCACAAAAACAATTGTTAATTGATTTTAACCTAGGTGCCATGACAGGACCTTCCTTATATTGCACGGTACATTGCACTGGATGGAAAAACGGACAATATTCATTAAACATGCACTAACCCGGCGGGATTAACGATACCACCTAGTTAGTATGTAGGTTAGTTAGTTTTACGTGGAATTAAACCACTGCGAACCTAAACGGCTGGGCTGGGCTGTTTGTCCACTTTGCTATGGGGGTTTTGTCCGTAGGATATATTCGCCTTGTTGGTTAGTTAGAATATAAATGTAGTACAGTTATTGGATCCATCGGACACCTGACACATTCAAGCTGCTAACAAACCTAACAGCTACTACGCCGGCGCATGGTGTTGAATGGACGAACACTTTTATCAGAAGGCACGTAGCTCGTAGGCTGCCGTGAGTGCTACCTCCATACGTGCCGTGACGCGCGGGGTTATTATGAATGGGAGGTACGTTTTTATCGTCTGGCATCAAGCCGGGCAGGTGATTTTAGTTCCTGGAAATGTGAGCTAATTTTAGATTGTACACCCGATACTTTCTTCGGGTTGGAAAACTTAAAGTGAAAGCTAGAATTTTCTCTTGTAAGATACGATAATGTCTGGTATGGAAAAAAAAACTAGGAATTATGCAATATCTTTAAAATCAACTTCCCTCCAGTCACAAGGCCCGACCTCAAAATATAAATTGAAATATTTCATATAATAACACTTGGTATGATTTTTTATAGCGAGTAATTTAGATTTTGTCCTAAAGTGATAAAATGTACGAAATTAAATAAGAGACACTTTGAAGTCAATATTTGTAACCTCTAAACTATTTCGGACTTGGATTATTGTATCGAGATTGTTTTGTCATAAAATTATTGTAAGTATGTATCTACACCCACGGCCCTCTTTTCACCCTTGAGGTAATTTAGCGTTATGGTAAGCATCCGATAATTGGTGGGAACATTGACAAAGAGGAAGTCTATGGATTGTTCTGCTATAGTTGGGTTAGGAAGAATTTTCAACTTAATGATGTTATAATGAGGAAAATTTAGAATGAGATGATTTGGCATGGATTGGATTGGACATGTAGGGCGTATAAGTGATGAAAAAATTACGAAAGAGATTGACAGAGCAGAAATATTGCGCCAGAGCAACTTAGAATAACGTACCACGACCCCTTAAAGTTCTTCTTTAAGGTAATAGTGAAGCATTTATAGAAATATGTATGTCTGTAGAGGAAGCGAAAGAAATAACCTGTAATCGTACGCTCCTGCGTATCTGTTAACCCCTCCGGTGAAACAGCGTGATGGTATATATGTAATAAATAACAACAATAAAGTAACAATGTAATTTCTTCAATAAGCCCAAGCACTGGCTTCTCTCCCATCACATTCTCAATAACCTTATCAAAATGAATCGTGAAGCCTCTTTAAGGATTCACTCCGTGCGTATCCGCTGTCGCGCTCCGCATGCCAATTCGATCCTTGCTCTCTACCCCATTGTCTTATGGCGAAACGCTCCATAGATTGATCGACCTTTTGGGGCTGCTTTCTTCAGGGAATCTAACCGTTTCATTGGTCGTTACCGCTTGTCAAACTTTACGACTCGACACATTCTCCTCAGTGTTCGAGGTGTATTCACGGGATGGAGATTTCGTTATTCCAAGTGGTATCCTTTTGGTGTGTGGCAAGTTGGACTTCCATAAATGTTGCGTCAATTGTGTTTGACTTTATTCCTGGGGCTCCGTTCGCATTAACGTTCGACTAAAACAGTATTTTTACCCCGGATTCCTATACAATCTACCCTATTGCTCACTGCTCGGACAATTTAGGGTGACGTTACAGTGTAATAATGTACATACTTTTATGTGATATATGCCTAATGCGGCCTACTACATAGAATTTAGTTCTTCTGTAAGCTGCAATGTATAATTTTATTAACTAGATTCTTGTAAAATGTATTATTGTAACCTATTGTTTTTTTTAGTAGATTATGTATTTACGTGTGTTTCTTGGAAAAAATAAAATGAAATTGGAATTGAAATTGAAATTAAGTAGAATATAATTAATAAGAACAACCAGGATGTACGCAGAAGTAAACTTATCAAAATCTGATAAGCCGTTCCCGTTATAAGCGACCAGACAGACAGACGGACCAGTCGTTGTACTAAGAGTAAGAGAAGAAGGGAGATGAAGAAGAAAAGGAAGTAAGAAAGAGATAATAGAGCATTGCGTGCTCATAATCTCTCCCTACATCTCGAATAAACTGGCGTGATATTGTATATGTAGCGAAAAAAAACGTGTGCTGTGAACCGAATAGCAAAAGAATATTCTCTGAATATATCGATATTATATACATATTTTTTAGTAACTTAAACTAAGTCCTTTCGTGGCTAGAAGAAAATAAATAAGTGCCTACCATGGCCTTATGGATGAAGAATGAATTTTGGCGTTCATAAACTTGATTGATTTAATGTTATTTCTACCAACGGGTTTGAGGTACAGATATCGCTAATGTTTTAATCACGCATAAGAACATAATTTCACTTAATACCAGTTTATTACCTAGTTGAGCAAAAAACCCCCCTCGCCTTCAGGAATTTAATAAAGACCAACATTCGTTTAACTATAAAGCATTCCATGTACGTGCGCGTAATATTTTCGTATAGAAGTGTGAGAATATGTACATCGATTTGTTTTGACTTGTGTTAAGGGTTTACTATGCTTAGGTTACTATCATAATTGAAGTAAAAGAAGTTTGTCACCCCTAGATTTGCACGGAAAAAATCAGTGGCTCCTACAGAGTATTTCAAATCCTCTGGCCACACTGCCCAACTCCAAAACGCACAATACTTAGGGCATACTAAACGTTTCTGGACATTTATCGCTTGAAATTCTTGAATTGACGAAAGCCTCAGCGAAAATTCTAAGAAAATCATTGAGGAGACTTATATTATGCTTCGTAACTCTTAGATGAAAAAGAATGGATACGGTACCTCCATACTTAGATGAAAAAGAATGGATACGGTACCTCCATACTGATAATAGTTCAAAAGCGTTCCTATTTTATTTTTTTTAAAAACTCACACACCTATACTTTTACATGCACACCAAACTCTAATACGTAAAGGGTAAAAGAGCAGGACAAAGGTATAAGGAAATGCATCATGCGAAAAAGTGACAAATAGATTCATCTAATCGCGGAAGAATGAAATGAGACAACCATTTCCTTAAATTGAATTAGTTATAGCGTGAGAAAAAGGGATGGTGACATTTGTGACGTCTGGTCGTACATATAGTGCAAAATTCATCCTAATCCATCATGACACATCAACGATGCGCGCATGCTAAGCCCGTTGACCAGAATGGCGCGTCAAAACTAAATGAAAAATGAAAGTGAAAACGGCAGGGTTGCCAAAAATGATCACAAAAATAAATAACAATAGATTGTATTGTACATTAAAATATTAAGGTTCCTATTCATAGTTTATTCATAAATTCATACAGTTCAGCAAAATCGAACCACGAGTTATCTTAGGCAGAAGATCAGCCTAGCCATTCAGCGGGGGAACGCGGCCTCCGTCATCGGCACGTTGCCAATTGCGCCGATGATTGAGGAATATTTTAATCTTTAGTCTGTTTTATTCCTTTTTCTGTATCATTTAATTTATAATAATATAAAAAAATACAAACAATAATTTATACACACTATAAATAAAAAAAATGTTACCGTTTCTTTTATGACTATTTTCAGAGAATCCAAAGTTTCTCATAGATGACAAGAGGTTCCTATTTAGTGCTAGTGGTCAGAACAAGTAGTACCATGATTGTATAGTTAACAAGGCATCAAATAATCTTTTCGCGAATTTGCAAGCGGGACAATGAAAAAAATATTAATGGATTCATTCTTTAAATTAACGATAACGAATTTGATATTAACGATAAATTAATAAAGTCAAATATACACAATTTGTAAATATTTAAATCATAAAATAAAATAAACACAAAGAGGGAATCATTAATGTATTGCAAGTATGGGTCAAACATTGCAAAACTAATAACATTGATTATTCTTGAATTGTCCATGTTTGCATTTTATGCATTTAAAAATTTCGTTCAATGCGTTTTAGATGCTAAAAAATAGTCCAAATAATAGTCAGTACAGTGTTATGTAAAACCTGTTGATGATTATTGCCGTTTGCTGTAAATGTGTGATGGTATTTTGATAAACCACTAAGTTCTTTCTTTTTACATTTTTTTAAATTTCCTTCAAATAGGTTCAGTTTATTACGCTTTTGTCCCTTTGTCGCGGCTTTAATCCCCGGATTGGTTATATGTATATGATAAAGTTTTACATTTACAAATTTTTCGATAATAGCCCTAAGAAGATGATTAAGTAAGTCGTGATAAGTATATGATTAAATGTAGCAGGTTGAAGAAATGAATACTCATTCAATGACAAAAGGACATTTGAGCCAAGAAACGACTTGAGAATTTTAATCTTTATGGAAACGAGCTGTCACATGTAAAATTTTGACCATTTTCAAGGATTTACCTTTTTAGCACAGCCTCAGAACTAAGACATATTATACAAACATCCTAAACGACATTATAAAAAATTATAAACAGTACGTAGACTATTGTTTTGTGGCAGCCCTACTTGTTTTTAAAATAAAATTTAGTTTAATATATAATACTGAAATGAAAACAAAAATAAAAATCGAACTGACAATTTAAGTTTGCTTGTGCCAACCCTGTTTGCGCCTTTACAACACATAAAAGGTTTCAGGTCAACTAAACTAAAAATATACTGAATATGCTTGTACTTACACATGGAATGTGATTCCATTGCTCTTGTTGTGATTATTAGTGTTATTTCGACATTTGTCAACCACACAAGACATTTTGAAGGCATTTTGTTGATATTTTGAAATCTTGCCCAACTGACGCGCATGGATTGACGTTTGACACCGACTGAGAGCATATGAGCTGACTGAGCTTATATTTGACGGACCGTAAAATTTGTTTAGTCCCCTATCCATTCCTTTTTCATCTAAGTCGTAACTGAATTCATTAATTGTGACGACACACAATTTTCCAAATGACAATCTGGCAAATAAAAAAGGAACATTTTCTCAAAGAGTTCATTTTTTTAATATCGTAATTGATTTTCTATTTCGTTCATTATAAGTGGCCAGTTGCATAAACTTTCCGCCCCGCGGTTTGGAAGTAGCTTGTTCGGCAACTTTTCTAATTTTCCGCGAATGCAAGCTGACTTAAAGATATTTTTTTACATAAAAGTACCTACGTTTAGAAGGCACCCGTATATCCAGACGGATGTTCGTTTATTCGAGGATAAGGGTAGACGTATTTATTTAGTTGCCATACACATAAGTATACAAACTGTGCATGCGGACGTCGCTATTGCATTAAGGATGAAAAGCACGTGCCTCGGCGTACCGTCTACGTGACCAGCATATCCTTCCTTCTCTCTCTACCCTCGCCGATCTCCCCTAGCGCGCTCTCCCTCGCACCCTCCCCCCGCGCGACGCCCGCTCACCCCGCCAGCAGCCATCTTGCCCGGTGCGATACTAGATTGGGATTTTTCCCGCGTTTTACACTCTTTTTCGGGGCGCCTTTGGAAATTAATTTCGGATTTTCCGGCGGGTAATTGAGTCACGTGTGGCTTTTTAAACGCGCCATGTCGTTTCTAATAGATACATTATGCACCTATTTATTAAAAACAGGTAAGGGAAAATAAAGAAAAAAATATTTTGGACATATTTTGTATCTTTAGAAGTGAGCATGTGGTGAGAAAGGGAGTGAACATTTAAAAATAGGCATTGTGTATGTATGTCCGAAATTTTCACTCGAGATAATAATTCGTTTAATAGTATTTTTACTGTCTTTACTCTTGTATTTTAGAGTTTAAAGTGTAATACAATTGTGTGTACATGTATTTAATTAATCTCTTTGCTCAGAGCCTTCAGGTTTGAATTGAAAACTCATTCTCAGTAATAATAGTAATACAGTAGTAATAAAAAAATAGAATAAAAATAAATAGTACTATATTCCATCGATTTTATGTGGTGTTGGTTCTATTTTATTTTTACTATTTTATTTTATTGTTATAGTTGCATTGGTATCGCATACTGAAAGGAAAAAGGAACTGTGTCTGATTATGACAAATAAATAAAAAATTAAGAATGTTTAGGTTCATTTATTCATTAAAATTTGTCTATTTTAAGTAAAATCTATTTAATTTGATCCACGGCTAAATTTGAGTAGAGATAGCCCTCTAATCATAATTTTTTACTAGCTAAAGCAACATTTAAAAGCCGGCCAAGTGCGAGTCGGACTCGCACATGAAGGGTTCCGTACCATCGTACAAGATTTAACACAAAAAAATCACGTTTTTTTGTATGGGACCTTCCTTTAATTTTTAGATTTTTTTTATTTTACCTATTTGTTGTTATAGCGGCTCTGTGAAAATTTCAGCTCCCTACCTATTACGGTTCATGAGATACAGCCCTGTGACAGACGGACGGACGGACGGACGGACGGTAAGCGGAGGCTTAGTAATAGGGTTACGTTTTCACCTTTTGGGTACGGAATCCTAAAAACGGAGGCGCCGGCGAGCGAGTTCGCTCACAGATTTTCTCGGGTTCCAACGACACGCAACAACACTTAAGAACTTCACAGGACGCTATTTAGTGCAACCGTAGCACTATTAGTTATTCTGTGGTGCAACACACATGAGATTTTGCGCGGTCCGAATTCGTTAGCGAACTAACCACAGAGTGGTTAGTCGGAGTTCTCACCCGAATTGACGTTTACGAAACTTCGAAGTTACGTAAAAACGTCAAACTCCATACAAGTTTTTACTAGATATTCTGTGATTTTACTTCTTCATGCTGTCAAAGTCAAACTTGGATTTCAGATTTGTATGGAAACGCGAAGACGGCGTAAACGGCAAATGTTAGTTCGCTTAACGCCCACTGCGCGCGCTCTTCAATTTCTCCATACATATGAAAACGCCAGTCGATCGTTTTGGCGTAAAAGCCAATTTAGGTGACAACTGGGACTACGGGCCCTGTTAGACGTTTAGCACTAACTCGTGGTTGCGCCTCCGTCTCTCCATGCTCACTTTATGATTCCTTCCTCCCGTGTACGAGCCACCATCAACCCCGTTCCTTTGTGGCCGAGGCGAGAATACAAAGCAGGCGACACACGCCTTTAGCTTATCTGTGGATCAGTCCTGTGAACTTTCTTTACAGCCGGATATGGCTTGATGCTATAACCTTCTCCCGTAGGCGACGACGAGGCTAGCGTGGTTCTGATTCTATCGTCGGCTTGTAATTGGGATGAGTTTTGAAGAGGCGTTACGCTTGTTTTGTGAGCTCCGAATATATTTTTTATTGCCCACTTTACCGTCTTTGTTCGAGCACTGGTTTGCAGCTCTTTTTATGGAACACGACATTTATAGTAAATACTACATAACCGTTGTCATGATATTACACCAACACACCACGTTCCCGAAGAATTAAGGTGCCAGGCCAGGACCTTCCCTTTATAAGCACGGCTATACTGAACTGGATGGAAAACGCGGACAATTTTTCATTGCCGCTTCGACTATAGTTTCGTCCAATGCAGTGGTATGAACTCGGGCGGGCTTAACCCTACCACCTAGAAGGTAAAGGGACCTATATAGTTTTTCATGGATTCCGAACCATGGAACTGCTCGCATTTGTAACAAAATGCACTAATCCAACTCAGAAACCCGACCTCTAGATGGCAAGTCCTGAACCACGAGCCAGGAGAGGCCAGGAGTTGAGGTTCCTGGGTTCGTATCTCGCTATCGTGTACCTTAATTTTCTGAATTGAAAAACGTGACTTGGCGTTACGTAGTGTTGAGGTAATCTTGTGTCAAAGAACGCAGGTTTAAAACCCAGGGTTAGCATCTGTATCTCTTATCTGAGATGGATTATTTTATACAAGGAAACGTTTATTTTCATTGAGAATGCGGTTCTGAATCCTCAATAGCTCAGCGATCGCTCTCCGAAGTTAAGCATCGCTGGGTCGGTCTGGTCTTGGATGGGTGACCATTCGACTGTTGAGAGAGGCTGGCCGTGGTTCGGATTTCACGTTAAACTGTAGGTCCCCTTCCTTACTTACTAGATGATAGGGTTCATCCCGCCCGGGTTGGTACCATCGCATTGGATGAACGATGGTCGAAGCGGCAATGAAAATTATCCGTGTTTTCCATCCAGTTCAATATAGCCGTGCGATATAAGGAAGCTCCTGGCATGGCACCTAGTTCCCATGTGGTGTGTTGGGCTAATACCATGACAGAAGGTGTGGTATTAGCCATCCATGTCCAGTCACATAAAAAAAAGTAAATAGACTGTTCGTTCCTCTACCCTGCTCTGGTATCACCGCGATGGTACCAACCAAAATACAAAGTCACAATGCAACTAGATGAGTACTGCGGCGAGGTCTGGATTATACATATTTTTTATGTGGATTTTTTACGTGGATTTTGGCATGGAGCAGCAAGTAAGAATAACTAGACACGGGCAATTTCACCTTGAAATTATTACTTTTCTATCAAAAAAATGTATTTTAGTTCATTTATTAAAATTACCCATACAAATGTAAATATGAATGGCGTTAATTTCCGAATTTTCGGAACATTTTGCAAAGTAACAAGTTAAATAAAAGCTTGCTAAAATACGACCGAGCAAATTTTAATCTTTCATTAGGACTAATTGAAACTTTTTTCAATTACTTTTTTAACTAAAATGAGGGATGATTTGACGAGAAGGTCTTAATTAGGTATAATACGATAACAATTAGTAATGATATACTTTAAGCTATCAACAACAATCACGTAAAACAACATGGAATATGGATTATTCAACTTTTAAGATTACCGCGGTCGTTAACATATTTGCAAGCCGTGATTTTTTTCAAATATGTATGGATTATTAGTATTCAAACACATGCTCTAACGTTAAGTAACCTGAAGATCCATTTAACGTGTTCCCACAGTTTGCTAGAATTAATAAAATATGACTAATCTTTTCATGTTGAAACCTGTGTATTTTACACTTTTCAGTAACTATGAAATGCGAAAACATTATCGTGCATTCGCATCAAAGTATATTTTAGTTATTCGCACATATTGATTATATGAAACATCAATTAAATAGAAAACCGCTAACATTTATTTGAACAGTTTTATAACATAATAAAAAACTTAAAAAAAATATACTCACTTGTGATAATCCTAAATATATTGATACTGTTTCTGATATGTAGAGAAACCTGCCGTCCGCTGCCACCGAGAGCGCGAACCCGTCGAGAGACTGCGAACAAACAAACAAACATTCATACATACAAGCAATTATTCAGCAAATAACCCCAACGAAACACAAATCTGATGTGTTTCATATAATAATATAAGCAAAATAGGATATATGTATATGGGTGCCATTTCTGGCTCGCGAGAACAAAATATTCTGTCTCAGGGTTTCCAGCGGTTGAAATGGCGATCTGTAGTTTTTCTTATTTTGTTTCTACACTATACATA
This sequence comes from Incurvaria masculella, assembly GCA_946894095.1. Taxonomy (NCBI): domain Eukaryota; kingdom Metazoa; phylum Arthropoda; class Insecta; order Lepidoptera; family Incurvariidae; genus Incurvaria; species Incurvaria masculella. The sequence goes on from OX335641.1 coordinate 2,467,119, forward strand.
TACTGCTTCGTCCTACTACTTTTGCAAAACTTGTGAAATACGAAGCTGGACTAACATATTTTCTAAGCAATATATTAACACTTATATTAAGTTTTCTATGTTACTCTGTTTGTTTTTCCTGAAATAAATAAATAAATCAACATGCATTTAAGGTGGCCCAACACGGGGGGCCGAACTCATTCGTGGGCACGGTACAAAACCGTGCTGTTGCGCTCTGGGACCTTCTATGTTTCAAAGAATAAGACAGGCTCCGTGATGAGGAAGATGCAACATGTCCACAAAAAAGACAATGTGCATACTGTATGATTTGGTAAGATTTACGAAAATTTTATTTTAAAAACGACTTATTGCTAAAAGTAAACCACGACTGCTGTAGTACAAAATCGAACAAAAACCAAATATATTATAAATCCTGATTAAATAAGCTATGTCTGATGACTAATCTTTTTAAGATGTTCTTACTTTATCATTGCGTAATCCACCTCCAAAGTTATTGTATAAAACGCGCGAAAAATGCGAACTTTCGGACCTTATAACTTAGAAACCAAACACAATTTTACAATGGCAATGATCATCAGACTTCTAGTTCGATCAAATAAAGCTATTTTGAGCAAAATTTTGGATCTCTGACAAGAAATATGGGCGTGATCTTCTTTCCCCTTTTGTATGGGGAGATGAGCGGGATGGGCCACCTTAAGAAATTACGAGAAGGGCTAACAACCACGATATATTTTTCTCACATTTTTCTTCATTCGTGTTATAGTGTGATGCACTTGTCAAACGGAAATCAAGAAAGAGAGTGATGAGATGAAATACGTAGACTATTAAATTGCTTATATTTCAAGAAAGCTTACAAGAAAACCTAACCACACTCATCATAAACTTAGAACAATTACGGATAACGAACTGAAAGTAATGAAACATGTTTTCTCGAAACCAAAGACCCTTTTTTTAAATATAATATTACAACAACCGTATTCAACAATCACGTGGATAATTTATATATTTCCAGAATTGTGACATTACGGTATATTTGCATTGAAGAAAAATTCCCTGTGGTTACTGGCCTAGTTAGTCTCACCCACAGCTGAGGAATAAGGCTAGGCAAGGAAAAAAATAAATGCAACCGCATAACAATCTTACAGATAATATATTTATGATTACTATTGATTACGGAAAAAAACAAATTTCACGCCTAGTGAACAAATCGCTCCACAGCCAAAGATGGAGTACCGCCAGAAAAACTGACAGAGAGACAACTATTATTACGATTAATATGCAAATTCATGTTTATGAATCGATGCGTCCTTTATTTAACAATCAGATTCAATCCCTGCATCAAACGCGCATTTCAGTTTTGCCAACATAACACATTAAACTTGGATCACCTTTATTAGCAGTTAAGTGGTTTGAATAATTTTATTATTGTTTACAGTATTTTAAACCCTATATAATTTAATGAAAATTTTTATTTTTATTTTAGAATATGTTTCATCAAAATTACTTTTTTCTTATTGTTTTTCTTTTTTAATTCTAATAACATCACAAGAACGTTAAAAAGTAAATGACTAGAATGGTATGCAAGCGTGCGCCAAACATTTGCTTCAATATGTAAATTGTATAAATATTGGAAATGATGAATTTAGCTATCAACGTATAATACTCTCGTCGCTGTCGACTGTACAGTCGAAAGCAAAAGTGCGTATCGAATCTCTCGCTTCATACAAAAGTTGTAGGAAAACATGGATCCTATGGCTTCTCCCAATGAATGTCAGGGAAAAGGACAAGCTTCAAAGTTTAAAGCCCGAATGGCCTCTTATCTTGTCCTGTTTCTGAATGAATAAATAAATTAATTAATTAAGAGATTTGTAGAGAACGATAAAACACAACAACTATGCTCCACTGACGCGGATTAATCACTAAGAGTGATTACTTCCAGTAAATTCTTGAGATAATTTAATGAAATAATATAAATATCTGTAGGTAGGTTGAATTTTTCAGGTTGAATCACTTGAATTTGGGAAAAGTAATATTTAAAATTCGTATGCTATGTTAGTACATACATTACAATTTACACAAGAAATACATTTTCCCTAACAAATATATAGGTATAATTGTTTTGTTCGTATGATTTCATCAAAAAAACGTCAGGTACCAAAAGATCTATTTTAACAAATCTTTACAAACATATGTTTTTATATATAACATTAATGTATTCAGTAATAACTGTTCGGCTTGCTGCGGTGCAAACAAATTAAGATTTCCGCAATGTAAACAAACTTATGAAACATCGGATAAAAAAAATATTATCAAAAAAACCGTACATTTACAATGCATCGATTTTTTTTTCTCCCGAGCCGCTACACAAACCACGCGAATGACACAAAGCGTTGCTCAAATCAATAATTTACGTGATCGACATAAAACAGTTTTTTTTTTACACAATTTTGTACAGTTCCCACCGAGTGAGTAACCCTTTGGTAACTGGGCCACGACCACACGAATACGTGTATACGAATTAATTCCACATTCAGATTATGAAAATCTTGTGAAATTCGAACGAAATCGACTAATATCAAAGCGACGTTTTGTAAGACAGAGTACGTATATCAATTTGTTCGAACGCCTTTGGCTCCATTGTGGGCATAATCGGAGAAAATTGGATTACAAAAAAAATGCCGAATGGAGTTCGAGTTTCTAGCAAGTACATAAAGTTGTCTCTTGCACAATGCAGAGTTGATACTGAATACGTCTATAGATGTTGAACTTGGTTAGAAATCGTTTAAACTAGTCAACCGTGATTAAGATGACAACATTGAAGTTGATATACTCATTTAAGACTTAGTTGAGAATCCAAATATTTTCTGTGATGAAAACCCAATTTTGGAAGTTATGGACAATGGTTTTTTTGCATCCTAAGCACTAGTAAGCTCTATCTTTTTTGCGGTTTTATGAACTGATATAAAATAACCTACAGTGATTAGCGTGATGAATTATCCTGGATACGATATGATAAGGGGAATCAGGAAAGGGGAAAGAATAACCAAATATATATAAGGAATTATTTAATTAAAAACAAAGTTTAAATGTTATTTACCTGCAATATATGTGTCCCTTGATGTTGTTCAAACAATTCCATAGCTAAACCGGCTGCAGATCTTCTGCTCTGTCCTGTAACAAACACATAAGACATTTACAACACAACCTCTAAACAAATTCACGGATTTTTTATTAAAAATAATCTGCTGACATGGGAGATTCTTAATCAGTTTTTTTTTTAAATCTTACATACAATTTTAGTCTTTTTTTTCTCCTCCGCCTGCGTAAAAAGCGTCAACAGAGTAAAAGGTGAATATGAAGCGGAAACAGAGAGCTCGTGACAACGCAATGAATGTTGGAACGAGCGGCAGAGCTGCGCTGGCGCACGCGAGACGTCACGCTGAGATCTAGATAGGGGCTCTTTGTGATGCCGCCATTACTACTACTCAAATAAATACTGTCACAGTGCCCACACAAAGGTTTTTAAAGCAATATCATCTAATAAATGACCTAGCGCAAGATCGCTTAAAGCCTTAGGTTTTTTGCACACGATAAAAATGGAGGAAATTATCTTTGTAGTTGGAAGATTATGCAAACAAATTGCACCAAAGTCGAGAAACAATATTTTTATCGACATCATACCTTATATTAATTATATTTTATTCTATTTCACAATTCGCAGATAATACACACATTATATTTTCCTTTTCATTGTTTGAATATGAGCTCTTTCGTTGAAATTATGCTAATAATGTGGTTCCATTACCTTGTGTCAAAATACCACCTAGACCTATTCTTTATGCATCATTTGAGATATTTTGGGACAAATTGGGAAGGACTACTTCTAATATTAGATTTATACGGAAAACAGATATCATACTCATATAATTTTAATACGTGTTTATGCGCTTTTGCGAATTAATCGTAGGATTTGTAATCAAAGAGTATGTACGATGGGAAAAAAGTATGCAATGATCTTATTGAATTTCTCTCTGTAACCGTGGCTTACCTACTCCTGCGTAGAAACGGTGCGATGTTATGTTTGTAACATTGACAACCGCTCACAGCGGTATCACATAGCGATATCACAAACTCGTTTAATTTTGCTACCTTATTATGATATGCCTTTGGTACTTTCTAGTACGAATCCGACTCGGCTAAAAGTGCTTACGTTATCAACATATCATGAGTTGTATTTGAGGCGTTTTATCGCGAAATTGCTTTGTCACGATTTTGCGGAACATTGAAGAATCAAATGCAAGATGAGCAGTGGAAAGAAGTGACAATGACATGTTCTGGTTCAGGATGTTATCGATCACAGTATACCGGTATTTATGAAAAAAACTTGTCCATGTCCCTAGAAAAAAGATTTTTTTTTTCCTCAAAGCCGATTTAAATGATTCAAAAATTAAATATTATTTTTTAAGATAAGCGTAAATGCATTTTACTGCTTTTCTTCTACCTCTGCCTCCAACTGCCTTCTTAAACAGTAATTTGATTTGAAACGTATTAATATTTTTGATGTTCCTATCGCATCGCTCCATTGTGCGTGGCTCTTTGTCGGGAGATAGCGCAGGTCGTGTGTGAAATGGGTTTTATGACGTTTTTGACCTTGAGCAGTAAATTTTCTGATTTTGATAGCCATTTACGTAAAATTAATGAAATTTTAATAAAAAGAATATTTTAGCTCAACACTGACTAAATAATTTTATTTTGAAAAGGAAGTTAGGTGAAAGGTGTTAATATAATATTGAAAGAAAACCCTTTTAGGCATTCCAACAAAATAAAATATATAACAGAAAAATCTTTAAATATGTTTGTTAAACCTACAAATAAAATACATAGTTTAGTTTTAATTTATTTTGGAATCGAACGGTCACACATACATATTATTAAATAAAATTAATCAAGCTTAGAGCTATAGATCCGAAAATTAACATAATGACAAAATTATAATAATAAATTTACAATTAATTACACGGACTGTTCAGCACAACGGAAGTCTATGAATAGGTACATAATAACAATCAAACAAAACTAAAAAGTGGTATGGATTCTATGGTATGAGTCCATCTTTTAATATAATAATTATTGTGCATGGAGGCACTCCCCGTGGAAGTTATAATTCCCAACTATCCCCCATGCGATCTTAATTTTTTTCGTAGCGCGTGAGCATTTTAAGCCAACAAAGAAGTTTCACTTCAAAGAACCATTCATAATTCATTCACTGTTCGGTCCTAGCTCATGTCGCCTAATTTACGGGACACAATTTATCCGTCAGCGTAATCTCGTCGCGCTCATAAGAAAATGACACCGCCTATTATGACGCGTTTAATAAAGCCCAAGTATTTGCCCGCTAAGTCAGGGCGGGGGACGTTTGACGGGGAGGCTGTGATGTGAAAATTATGCGGCACCGCCCCACGCTTATTGGGAAAACTGCGGAAAAGGAACGATTAGCACTCACTTAAGTCACGCTGATCCGTTGTACCCGTCTATAAATCATTTTAATATGTTCTTGTTGTTTGATGTTTTGTATCTTTTTAATGTTTACGACCGTACCGTTCGTCCATGAATAAGGTTAAGGTGATTAATAACACTCGTTATTAATCACCTTAACGTCATTCGACGGAATCTAGATAGCGCCAGTATTTTAAAAGCAAAAACATTAGCTTAAACTTTATTTTACTAATATAAATCTCAGGAATCCTTACTTCTAAGATATTTCGTGAAGGGATATAAATGCCAATACTAGCGGCTCGTAGCCTAGTGGCGCGGGGACTGGCCTAGCGTACCAGAGGCCCGGGTTCAATATCAACTTGCACCACTGTCTTTCTCTTTCAGAGTTCGATAAGTGCATTTCGTCACGAATGCGAGCTGCTCCATGGTTCGGAATCCATGTAAAACTGTAGGTCCCCTTCCCCTACTAGGTAGGGTTTAACCCCGCCCAGGTTGGTACCATCGCGTTGAATAAAAAGATTCAGTTCAATGTAGCCGTGCTCATAAAGGGAAGGTCCTGGCATGGCACCTAATTCCTTCGGGAATGTGGTGTATTGGGCTAATATCATAACGGTAGTTGTGTGGTATTAGCCATCCATGTCAAGTCGCATAAAAAAAAACTAAACACATTTCTCAATTACACTGTATTTATTACACCACATTTAGACCGTAATCAATCTGTTTGAATAACTTAAATCATAATTTGATCATGACATTTTGTTTCATGGAATAAGTGGTCAGTCTAGGTGTAAGATAAGGTGCATACCGCAGATGTAAATAAAAATAAATAGGTTGATGATACATTTAATTTTATTTTTCATCTTATCCGATAATGGTGACACCTAGATTACGTTGAAGAACTTGTGAGCGCTTCGACTTTAACGGCATTCTTGTTACGCAATTCTTGGGGGCGAAGCTCCGGCGGAAATGAAACTGCTGAATCTCTTGACTTCAATGTTTAATGTGTTACTAAAGAAGCTAATATAATAATTAATTAAAGAAAAGTACTCGTGAAGAAAAAAACCTTTTCTTTTCTAGATGTCGCGAGTGACAGACTAAAATTAGTTCTATTTATGAAATAGACCTTTTTAACAATAATTATTAATCGCCAGGAATATTGGGTAAACGACAATTCCTTGCAATTAAGTTTGATATGATTTGTGCTACGTTTAAGTAAAATATCTTTAAAAAACATCTTGTTTTAATATTATCAACAAACAAAATCTACCGAAAAGCGGAATACAGGGTATTGGTAGGGACTCGGGGGCGGCAGATCATAAAGTGAGACGTCTCCGAGTAGATGTGACACCCGACACCGCCGCCGCCTCCGCCGACAAACTAACGTGAAGTATCTCTATACATGGTGTGTCTATATCGAAGGAAAAACGTTTAAATAATTATTGTTTTATCACAAATAATACGAATGATGAAGGGAGTCGATTGCTTCAATTTCGAAAACCGGCCAAGTGCGAGTCGGACTCGCTCACGAAGGGTTCCGTACCATCGTACAAGATTTAACATAAAAAAATCACGTTTTTGTATGGGGCCCCCCTTTAATCTTTATTATTTCTTTATTCTACCTATTTGTTGTTAAAGCACAAAATAAATACACACTCTGTGAAAATTTCAGCTGCCTACCTATTACGGTTCATGAGATACAACCCTGTGACAGACGGACGGACGGACGGACGTACGGACGGACGGACAGCTGAGGCTTAGTAATAGGGTTCCGTTTTCACCCTTTGGGTACGGAACCCTAAAATTGGGGTAGGCGAAGTGTTGAGTACCGTGCTAGCAATAAATGTTTAGGCTAAACTTTTTTCTTACCAATATTATATTGTTTAAGGCCCCTATTCTGATTTGGAAAACTAGAAAGTTGTAATAAGGACTTTTTTAAGATAAATTTACGCATAATTTGTAATGCTTGTCTTGATATACTCCTACATTTTTTCACAACACCATATTTTTCGATTTATACGTTGGTAAATAAAATACCGCTTTCATGCAAAAACGAGAATTATGCCTTTTTTTCTAAGTAAACATACAACTTATTAGGGTTCCGTACCCAAAGGGTGAAAACGGAACCCTAATTCTAAGCCTCCGCTGTCCGTCCGTCCGTCCATCTGTCCGTCTATCACAGGGCTGTATCTCAGTAACCGTAACAGATAGACAGCTGAAATTTTCACAGAGTATGTATTTATTTTGCCGCTATAACAACAAATAGGTAAGATTAAGAAATAATTAAAATTAAAGGGGGTCCCCATACAAAAAACGTGATTTTTTTGTATACATTTTTTTACGATGGTACGGAACCCTTCGTGTGCGAGTCCGACTCGCACTTGGCCGGTTTTTTTTAATATCATTTGATTATTGCAAACCAAATATTTTTATATCGAATCTCCAGTCTCTGAGTTTGTATGTAAATTTTCGAAAGTACGGTGTAATTTAGTTTGGGGTGAACATTACCTTTTCGGAACCTATTCTTTTCCAATAACAAGATGTATCCAGCACGGTTTCCATACAAACAAGTGTTACAAACTTCAGAAATCAGTAAGCGTGGAATACGGGTTAGAATTCCATTGGAAAATGTCGTCAATCAGTACCCACTTTAGCCTTCTCTAAAAAAAGTTATGCCCTCGTATGGCACATAATGGATTAGTCTGTACTTACAGCCATGGTCTGGGATTTAAGGTCCCATGTTGCATCAAGACACTCTGTATACGCGACACCCAGTCGGCAAGTCAGATACTATCTCACGGACAAATTGTGTGACGTCCTACCAGCGCGAGTAACTCAGTGGAACATGATTCATTGAGCGGAGAATCAAACGAACAAAGATAATAATGGTAAGACTGATTATTTTAAAACCAGTAGTGGTTTTGCGGTGAACAATCTAGGAAATTTTGATGAGACAAGAGACGAGGGAAGGTTTGTATGTGAACATCGTACCTCCAGCAGAGACAAAAAATCTTTGAAAATTATAATAAATATACTATAATCATAGCGGGTCACGTTTCTGGTTACCGAGTACAGAAAATTCAGTCCCAGGGCTTCTATGTAGTGATTCATCTATATATACCAAGATGATCGACGACCATGATCTATATCTATAAATTCGAATTTAATCCCAAGTTTACAGATAAAAAATCGTTTGAAACCAGGCCACCTACGATAAGGCGAATTTATTTAACTTTTTTTCTTCATTGAATGTCAAGAAAAACATTATTTGAATATTATTGGGTAGGTATTAAACTGTCATATCTTCCGTGTATCCATTTATTTATAAACTAGCTGAGGTACCCGGCTCCGCTCGGGTTAATGTCGTATTTGACTGATTTCGGGCTGGTCAAGTTCAGCCTGCGTTTGCAATGTAAGCGGAAAATTTTTAATTATTTACGACATCACATTAGAAACCTCAAAAATAACAGTATTTCTCCACTATTTAATGGATGTTATTATACATATAAACCTTCCTGTTCAATCACTCTATCTATTAATAAAAACCGAATCAAAATCCGTTAAGTAGTTTTAATGATTTAAGCGTACATAGGGATATAGGGACAGAAAAAGCGACTTTGTTTTATACTATGTAGTGATATTTCAAATTTGTTTGCATTCATTACAGCGAATCCAGTAATCAGTTGCAGCTTGAACGGGCTTAGTGAAATACTGGTTTTAAAAAATACCCGTCATTAGAGGTTATTTGAGCTACCACCGACCCCTTTCGTGATATTGTTATCATTTATTTTAACACTGAAATATTAAATACCAAACGATTTTAGATATTATAATAAATATCAGGACGTGAAATATACCTATTTAGCATTGTCATAGAGATGAAATATTGACACAAATAACAAAGAGCGCCTCTAGCCGTTTCATCTTGTATTCTGTGGCACTCTCTGGTCTATGCCCGCGCCGCGAGGGCGAAGATCCCTCTGGGGCGAAAATATCACAAAAGGCGGTAATTCTTCATTAGAGGCCCAAAGTAAACTTGCGCCCGCCGCGAAACTTCCGGTCAAGTCGGACGGCGGCCCCGGGGCCGAAATAATCAAGTGGCGGAGGGCAATCGCACGTTTTTCGATAGTTAGTGTTATTTTTGGGGGCACGCGGCGGGGAGGGTCGGCAGAAAAATGTGGAAGACATTTTTTTTATTTATTTTTTTGATGAAGCCCACCAGCGAGGATGGTAGGGTGAAAACCGGCGAAACCTGGTGAAACACGTTCGTACGAGGCGGTGTAGCGACTTTTACTTACAACATTTCCCGCGCCGGCGAGTGAGTTCCTTACTAATTCGTTTTCTACTGATTTTGTTGAGATCCAACTACACGGAAGAACACGTAAGAACTTCTCATTACTTCAGATGAAAAGCAGGTTTTTTTTTTACTACTTTATGAATAAACATGTTTTAAAAAAATGATTTTTAAATGTATGTGGTAAGTGTACAAGGTTCAATATAATGTGATTTTACATCTGCCATAAAATCTATAACAGTTATGACTAAAATAAATCGATACATAATGTTTTTATGTAAAGTGACAAAGGTGACCATCCAATGGGAACTAGTTGCCATGCCAGGACCTTCCTTATAGTGCACTTTATCTCTCCAGTTCTTAATTGAGTTTATTGATACACTTTTTCGTATACACTTTCATTATTTGATTCCATCGCATTGAGCTCGGTTCAATAAATCACTTTATAGAGCACAGCAATGTATACGAATGGTAAAGCCTAACTTAATTATTTTATTTAATTAACAAAGTTAATACGGGTCATTATTATAATTTATTAATCAATAATGAAATATTAGAAATGAGTACAGAACACGAATTGTTTTTGCGAACGGTCCTCTATTAGGTCCGAATTTTATTTAATTTCGCCTGTGAAAATAGTATTGTTAGATTTTTCCTGGTCAGTGTTGACTCGCGCCCGAGGCGCTGTGGGGTCGGCAGATGTCACAAAAGTGTGCTTCTCGAGGCACCTCGACAGACCCTTTTTTGCAGGGAGGCTGGCTTTAAGTCTGGCCTTTCAACTATTGCGTGGTTGGGAAACTATTTTCATTTTTATATTTAATAATTTATATATGGCAATTAAAATGGACAATTTCACCACTACTAACCCATCACGCCGCATTCCTGAAGGAACTAAGTTCCACAGGACCTCTTCTTTATTTTTCATTGCCGCTTCGAACATCTTTCATCCGTTTCGATGGTACCAACCCAGGAGGCCATCATACTACTTACCCACCTAGCAGAGAAGAGGACCTATAGAGAAGCCCGCATTTGTGACGAAATATACTTATCCAATTTACCTATGCACTATTTTCGAGGCGACATTTAACCTATAACGGAGGTGACCTCGAATGAGAGGTGAACCTCTGTGCCCTGACCTACAAGCCACCGAAAAGCGGTATCACCAAGACAGATTTAATTTCAACCGAACCAAATAAAAGGGGTCTGCAATAAGAAATCATCCCTCCAAAACAATTCGTCCGATTCGCGGCCCCACAAAATCCCACTTATGAATAGTAACTACACAATTACCCGGGCTGGTAACCCTTCAGCGGAGGCGGCAGCGGCGGGGCGGTGGGTCCGGCAGACCTTAACGAACCGATCGATCGCGCACAAAAATGCGCTCAATGGCGGAATCTGAGTGTGAACCGAGATTAGTGGACACGCGCCTCGCTAGTACTCCCGGGTTCGATTTAGATTTAGTATAATTTATCTATTAGAATAAAAATCTATTTGTGTTTGTATGTATTGTATGTTCGCATGGACTTCAAAGCAGCGTGAGCGATTTTGAATTTTTAAGGCAATCTGCAGATTAGCCAAGCAGGCGATCCTGTGAAGTTCGTCAGCGATCGAAGCAACAGATTGTTTTTTGTTTTTTTTTACAATTACACTTCAGAATGAGCACGGCAAGAATTTATCTCAGTCTCGTCAAAGATTACGAACCGTCTACCTATACTTCGGCAACATGACAAATGACAAAAGTGTTTAGGTGATTCTGTGGCGTATGTCAGTTTTAAAATTTGTCACATGACCGCCCCTATCCATCCACCAGAAGTCATCTGGCTACAGAGAATTAGTGCTTCCCGTGCGAAACCAGGCGGGTCTCTAGTAACTTAATATTCTTGCATGTCATAATTTAAAAGCATTAAAAATGTGATAAAAAGTAAGAAGATAAGACGAATTACCACTTAACAATTTGTCCAAGCAAGACGCTGAGGAAGCCCAGATCCTCGATCAAGTGAAGTCACCAACTTTTTCAAAAGCAGTGGGAAAAATAAGTTGGCCGCTCATTTATAGTGTAGGTACGCTTATTCCAAGATGGACAACTTTTTTGTGTCTTGCTAATAGGATAAGATAAAAGATGGATCTTCTAGGAGCTCGCCATTGAAATATTAATTTGCGACAATAATTCCTCCATTTTTGGGTCATCTGGGATGTGTTTGCGTGGACTTAAAATATTACTCTAATATACGCCAATTCGTTTTTCTCAATTCAATTCTCAATTTTGCTCAGTTTAATTATATTTTTTCTTTATTTCCATTGCACAATCGATAAAAAGTCTATACCGCCAGAGTGGCAGCGTTTTCTCGTGTGTCTCCTTCGATAATGTCATCGGATTGTGGCCGTGAAGCTATACGAAATGCGGAAAGCGCGCCGCTATTCCTCGCACGTAGGGCAAATAGATGGTCCCGGCTTGGTACGGGGTGATGTACGCGCGATCGAAAAATGTTTTCACGGAAACGCCTGCAAAATAAATATGGCCGCTCTCCTTCGCTTGATTGACTGCCGGCTTGATAACAGTTCCCTTGAAACCAATTTGATGTGCTAGGGTGTAAGTAAACGGTTCTTCAGCTATTATCATATTATTATATTCCATTTGAAAAATATTACTAATGTACATGATGGTTAATGCAACTAGTGTTATGAAATTAACCCAACACACCTCATGGGAACTGAGCGCCATTCAAGTGTCATCCTTATATTATTCGGTTAGACCATCGTTCCTTCAGGGCGGTGCAACATTACCCCACACAGTAATCTACCGATTGAAAAAAAATGTGCTGTGTGAAAATTTGATATTACCCTAGTCATTCCTGGTAAGATACAAACATTTTCTGTCCATACCAAAAACCTGCTTGATTTATCAGACGCTAAAAATAAACGCAAACTATTGGCAATTACGGAAAAGAAGTCTGATGGATGGCTGCAATTCCTTCCATCTTCAACTATTGGCACATTACTAGACAAAACACACTGTTTCGATTAGGTGTGACAATTTATGGATCTCACACTTGCCACGTCGATTAGTTAGGTACCCATGGACTCTCATGCTCCAAAAGTGCAGGGCGTTTTTCAGACATGCAGCTATCGATGATATCATCAGACGGTCGCTTTCAATAACCACATACCGCCAATACTCGAACCAAGTGGTGTGTCAAGAGACCATGGTAAGCGGCCGGACGGAATATTACTGATTCCTTGGAGATTCGGCAAAGCCTTCACATGGGACGCTGCTTGTTTGGACATCTTGGCTCTGTCGTATATCAATACAAGCTAATCAACACTTTAGTAATTAAGGCCCTTTAAGTTCCAATTAAAGATAATCAGTACTTGCTGAAATCTAGCCTTAGGACCTTTTTCACCTACTGCTGATTAGCTTAATCGCTACATATAAAGGGCATTTCTTAGCAGCTTGCAATCAATACCAGTACAAGAAGATAATCAGCACTTTAGTAATAAACTCCTTTTAAGTGTCGATTTAAATAAATTTTTCATCTGATCACTTTTGCAGCTATTTATTTTAAAGTTTTGAAAAAAAACTAAAACGAATATTCTAATTCATTCGGTGGTATATAAATTCTCTGCTAGTGTTAAAATCAGATGGGAAACTGTTGGTTTTCCCGTTTTTTTTTTCTTATATAAACCCATTGCTCACCACTCAGGAAATTTAGTTTGATGCTAAGTAGCCTACTATGAGTGGAAGAATACATTTCCATTTAAATTTAATTAAACTTTTTCCCGTTGAAGTACACTTACCTAAAGTCATTTTAAAATTAAAATATATCTGTCCTTATTTTTCGCCTGACGAAGAAAGAAGATAGATTTATAATACGCCACGTAAAATATAATACTAACCATAGATTGTGCACTCCAGCCTTGGTATCGGTCGAAAAAAATCAGCACCCTCTCTCGGATCGTGGCGGAACTATTGGCAGTATTTAATATGAAACGGGCGCGGGTCCCTGTGACCCCACCTCATTATAGCGCGGGATTAGCGCCAACTCCGAAGGGTTAGCGTATTGATGAGCTAACCCTGCGGGACGTTGACGCCGCGTTATTTTGGCATTCCTGGTGGAGGATTCATCAATACATTCATTGTTATTATGTTATTTGTTTGCCACTGGAGTAGTGCATCGCTTTAAGGTCCCTACTTGCGGCGACGCTGGGTTCGGGTCTCCTCTTTCCCTAAAATATGGTTGACTAGCTGCGGTACCCGGCTCCGCTCGGGTTAGTGTCGGCTAAATTATCTCATGGATAAAAAGTAGCCCACATGACTGGTCCAAAATAGGGTCAAACTGGTCCAGGACAATGTATCCATGTACCAAATTTAATCAAGATCGTTCGAGCCGAAATAGCATGATTTAATGAGAAACATCCAATAATTCCCATTTAGAGCTTCGTTGACGTTTGGTGGCTATTTAAAAAAAAAACATTTGCCGCGAGAACCTTTCTGCACTTTCACTGCTACATTGCTTACCTAGTAAGTAACGTGTAACGTAGGTAAGTTTTGCGTGGACTCCAACCCACAGCCAGCCTCAATATCGAAAACAGTAACCCATCTCGAACCTGACTGCTCCCAGAGATTCTATACATTGATAAAATACGCATATAAATCAGGTAAGTGGTTCGCATGTTATAAGACTTTAAGACTCACTACTTACCCTTCTGGTAATGAAGCGTTATATTATGTAATCTATAAGTTTTTAGTAGAATCAGGCTAGACGTAGATACAATGCACATCTAAATCGAGTAATTGGTTCTCAAGGATTTTATTCTGTTGGTCGCTCCTCCGGCGATTTAGCGTGATGCCAAGTAGTCCTAAAGTTGCAGGAAATACCAAGCCGTACTTCAGTAAAAGTAAGCGCTGCCGCCGCAAAGCCGAGCCGTGCATAGCATTGCAGTTTGTATGACAGCCCCATCTTAGCGTAAGCGGAACTGAATTCTATTTAGCCAATCCTAATTCCCGGGTAGTTAAATGTACATGTACTAAGTTTTACAAATCGCTAGTGCCTTGAAAATTCGCCAAACGGACACCAAACAGTCACGACGTCTGCCCTCCCCCCGCCGCCGCTCCCCGCCACCGCCCCCGGCTCCTCTCCCCCTAGTGTGAAGTAGCGCTACCGGCATCGTTTTCGCAGCCCCGTGAAAGTTCTAAAGCCCATGGGCACATAAATTGTAGCCTATGTGTTATTCTGATGTATAAGCTATATTATTGTAAAGTTTCATTAGAATCCATTCAGTAGTTTTTACGTGAAAGAGTAACAAACATCCATCCATCCATCCATCCATCCATCCATCCATCCATCCATTATTACAAACTTTCCCCTTTATATTATTTATTAGATTAGATAGAGGCGATGGCTGTGCCTGGCGTGATGCTCGTGAACGGGTGCTGTTTGTGGGGACTGGCTTGCTCCAATTGGCAACATTCTAGATGGCGGGCATGGTCTTTACTAATAAACTGATATTTGTCATGAACT
The DNA here is from genome assembly GCA_946894095.1 of Incurvaria masculella. NCBI lineage: Eukaryota > Metazoa > Arthropoda > Insecta > Lepidoptera > Incurvariidae > Incurvaria > Incurvaria masculella. The sequence continues at coordinate 2,482,425 of OX335641.1, forward strand.
GTTGCATATGACATGAATTGCTGATTCTCGTCAATTAATATTAATTTAGCGTGTTTATCTGTGAGTCTAAATACTTTTGTAAATTTAGACTAAGTGGACGTTGAAAAAAAAAAACCAGCGGAGTTTCTTTCCAGTTCTTCTTCGCTGGGATTTCCTCGAACTGGCTAATGATAAAATATGACAAATCCGAGTGCAGTGTACTGTCTATGGATGATGAATAAACAATAAACAATAAACAACAATTTATTTATTTTATTTACTAATTATATTTTTTATTACTTAAAATTACGTGGCATCAAAAATGACGATGGCTTTTGACACCCGAATAATTTGGATCATAATTCCTATGAATTAAGAATAAGATGCCATTATGGTAGTCAAGAGTTTACTCCTCACCAATGTATACATAATGTTCTTTGTAAATACAGTTGTAATCAAGCAACGAGTTTGTAAGTATCAATGAAAAAAAAAATTACAATGACCAACCTGGCGAAGTTTGTCGTCCGCTCTTCTTCGCCAGAATGAATCGAAATAACGGGAAAAAATGACGAATTCGGGTGTGTAATATACATCTAATGGAGGAAATAAATAAACTGAAACTGTAAATGTCCAAGCCTTCTCGAGCCTTCGATTTTGACCTTGACTTTTTCCGCATAATGTAAGGATACGAAATTCGCTATAAGAAGTTTTTATCTTTCGCATTATTAGCGTTTTTATTTAGTTTGATGTAGTTCTATTCAGATGTAATATGGGTTTTTGTTCTCCGTTAAAAAATATTACGGTATTCGCCTCTATTTATCTGAGGACATCGACGCTCTTACTTGTTAAGTGAACCATGCCTAAATTTTTCAGAGTTAAGAAGGCTGTACCCGTATAAAAATAGTTCCATATTTGTGCAGTTAAAGCACTGGTACTGAGGCACAGTGTATAAGAAAAGTAGATAATCTATTTAAATGTAATTCTTACTTATTTGTAGTTGATTGTACCTACATAGTAATCTAATGGGAAGTTAGTTTTTTCTGTCTTATTCGTCCTGCTTCCGACGAATGTCACGACCAATACTTTTTCAGATTATTTTCAAAATCTGATTACAATGCTTCAAATGTAGATGTCGCTGAAATTCAAAATTAATTTCACTACATATTTTAACATTTGTTGTAAGTAAATTTTCTATGGCGCTATGAGTTGACTCGCCTTAGCGTCTTAAGACGATAATAAGGTGATCGAGTTCCATACAATGGCTCGTGTCTGTTTCTACAGTCAAATAAAAAAATATTTTTCTGAAAATTTGCACATTAAATAAAGGAACTGAGATTTACGTGCACGTTTTGTTTTTTTTACAACTAAACTTATATCAATAATATACGCTCTTAAATATTTTAATACAAGTTTTTAGAAACGTATGTCATAGATTGAATGACACCAAACTGTATAATAGTATAATGTATAAATGTATAAACTGAGGGTTGCTGTTTCTATTGTTCTTTGTTCTTTGCCTAAATCTGTTCTACCAAGGAATTGTTTGGCAGTAGCATTTAGATCTAAGTATGTATTTCATAATTGTGGACGGAAAAATATGTTATGTAAACCGGTGAAGTTTCTTTGCGGGTTCTTCTTTACTGGGTTGATCGAATCCGCGGATCTTTGTGACGTAAAGTGGTGTAGTTTGACTACCAAAAAGTTTAAATAAATTAAATGAAAATAGATTGAAGATAAGTTATTAAAAAAATCAAAATGTTTCAGTTGATTTATTTAGGACTGATTTTCCAATAGTCTGATAAACAACCAGATAACTATTCGACGTATTTATTTACGTTTCTGCTTATCCATCCGATATAGTAAGTCCATGTTTTATAAGTAAAATTATAGTCAGATAATTGTGATAGAAGATATAATTCTCTGGCAATGACTATCCGTATTTGACAAACGTGAATTTGATCTATCAGTCCGATAAGAAATGGATTGAAAAAACGGCCCTTAATGTGCAAATTCAGAAAAATCTTTGTTAATTTGACTGCGAAAACAGGCACGAGCCATTGTATGGAACTCGATCACCTCATTATACTCTTAAGACACATTGCGTACCCAGTTCTCCTTTACAATGTCGGATGTCCGCTGTTAAGGCGCGGACAGCGACCGGATATTTATTGTTATTTTTCTATTTGTCACGACGCAGATGTTCCGCGCATGATTTACCGCGCGCCGTATTGCCTGCCCGAGAAATATCGTTTCAGCCGCCAACTGGCCTTGCCTCGTGTGGAAAACATTGAACGAAGAAAACGTTATTACGACGATTTCAGTCATTTCAGTGAGAGAAGTATTTCATTTGTTTTCTAGTGTCAAAATTTTCATCAGGGCTGACATTTCATAATTGTTCACTGCTTTAGCAACCATTGTCGACTGAAAGACAAGAATTTAGAAGGTTGTGCTGACATGGTTTAAACATGTTAAGAGAATATGTGATCAAAAATTGTCGAAACCAATCTTGCGAGATAGGAAATCTTGAGAGAGAATAAGTAAGTGGAATTGGTGCCGCGACCAGATTGTCAAAGTACTCCGTAAAGGTCAGGTAAGTTTGTAGTCTCCGTAATCTAAAATCATCTTTAAATGTATAACATTTAATAATCATTATCTTGGCACTTGGCACCTTAATCAAAAACCTCGGAGACAAACAGCTAAATTCTTCTTGGCGGCAGACTATTATATTTATTTCATCAAATCAATACAGATTTCCAAATCTTAACAAACCCTTGATATTTATTTCATCAAATCAATACATATTTCCAAATCATACCAAAATACCCTTTTACCCGGAAAATAGCTTACCCACCTGTCACATTGTGTGATAAATTTCACAAATCCAGGGGTAAGTTAACAAGACAACGCAATGTATCTCTACGGACCTTTCGCCTCCGCGTCTTGCTGTCGTTAAATCGTCGAAGATATTTCAGTTTGAATGCAACTTTGATGCGATCAAATATGTCAACAAACGCATACTTTGTCCCATCGGAAATTATGATGAAAACTATAACTATTTCAGGTAATTCACAGTTTTTTTACTACAAATTTGAGTTCATTATTAAACAGACGTTAGATATTAGACCCTTTTTTAGGGTTCCGTACCCAAAGGGTAAAAACGGAACCCTATTACTAAGCCTCCGCTGTCCGTCCGTCCGTCCGTCCGTCCGTCCGTCTGTCACAGGGCTGTATCTCATGAACCGTAACAGGTAGGAAGCTGAAATTTTCACAGATTTTGTATTTATTTTGCCGCTATAACAACAAATAAGTAACATTATAAAATAATAAAAATTAAAGGGGGGCCCCATACAAAAAACGTGTTTTTTTTTAAATCCTGTACGATCATACGGAACCCTTCGTGTGCGAGTACGACTCGCACTTGGCCGGTTTTAGTAAGCATGTATTTAATTGAAATCAAAAAAATATGTGAACTTGCTATATGTTCCTTATTACGCGTTTGACGGATGGGAGCTACACGGGATACTGTTACTTGTCTCTTTCTTAGTTTGTCTTTTTCTTCGTAAAAAAGAAGACAAGCATTAGTGTCAACCTTGCGGCCGTTGAAGTATTTCTTGAGGTAATACATTGAGAGAGCCGTTGAGAGAGGCTGGCCGTGGTTCGTATTCCACGTTAAGCTGTAGATCCCCTTCCTTACTTACTAGGTGGTAGGGTTTATCCCGCCCGGATTGGTACCATCGCATTGGATGAACGATGGACGAAGCGGCAATGAAAATTGTCCGTGTTTTCCATCCAGTTCAATGTAGCCGTGCAATATAAGGAAGGTCCTGGCATGGCACCTAGTTCCCATGTGGTGTGTTGGGCTAATACCATGACAGAACTTGTGGTATTAGCCATCCATGTCCAGTCACATAAAAAAAAAACATAATACAGCAATAGATACTTCGTCTCTACCGGGTGTCCCACGGCTTTAAATTTGTGAAATCTGCATTTTTCTTTTTTTTTTCTTTTTCATTATATGTTGTTACCGAACAGAAAGTTCGCAAAAAGATCGTCTACTTGCATTTATTAATATCCTCGCTTAAACAGGAATCAAAGCTTTCTACACATCATTGCAGAGTTTTAAATGTCCAAGGTAGGAAATCGATCCAGTGCCATGCCAAGCTCGCCGCACACCATCCGAGCATCACTCTCCACCCATAAATCTTTACTGTTGTCGGATCGTGCAATATGAGGGCAGCCGAAACATGTGTTTACAGCGAGGTTAATTCCTTGTGTTCGCTTCAGCGATGTATCATATTTGCAGCAGTATTTTAGGAATATGTTGCTAGCTCCGCTTAACGGGGTGGTATTTCACGAGCCTTGCAGTAGTTCAGTCAAAGAATATTTTTTGCAATTTAGCACTGAGCGGTGACTGGCTCTCGAAAACATGCCCAAATAGAAAACAGAAGAAAACAAGGCTAGCTTGCTCTCCTTTAATATATATTCTAAAATATCATTTATATTATATTATTCATATCACATGCTAAGGCAAAGATCGATTTATATCTTTGTGCTAAGTGTACATTGTCGGCTTGACAGGAGCTATATTTCGCTTCACTTAAAAGGCCCCATGTTGTGTTCTTCAGGAAATATGAAGGTTTAGTAACGGCTAAGAGAAAAGGACAAGCTGTTGGTGCTGATAATTTATGATGTGTTCTGGAATCAATGTACTAATTTTTTTAAGGATGGTGAAATGCGAGGCTAAAATAGCTGTATTTATTAAAATATATGCACTCCGATCCTAAATTATTCTTGACCGTCAAAATGATATAAAATCACGCGCTGCGCCAATCAAGAGAACCTTGGCTACCTTGGCTGACACCGACTCAAAAAATAACAAAAATCTTAACTACAAAAATGGCAATTATTTTATACTTTTTAGTGCTTTTTCTTTGAAGTCGGTTATTTTGTTTGTTAATTTTATTTTTATTTATTTATTTTTAGTGAATCTGACGTACACTTACTAATTGGTACACGTCCTTTCCAATAAAAAAGAATCACCGAAATCGGTTGGCGTTATATTGAGTTATTCGTCCATTTGTCGCGCACATCTTAATACAAATTTAAGACTTATATGATTTTCCCATGGATATCATTGTCAGAACTTAACCAAATTAAAATGGGACCACTTGGAAAGCACTAGCTTTCATTTAAAAAAATAATCATCCAAATCGGTTCAGTCAGGCAAAAGTTATGAGGTAACAAACATAAAAAAAAGCAAAAAAAAAAAAAACATACAGACGAATTGATAACCTCCTCCTTTTTTTGAAGTCGGTTAAAAACAGTATAGTATAGACGCTCAACATGCTTCAAGAAGTGATTCATGTCCCCTGCATCTAAACACGGACAGGTTGTGACCATGTTAAACGAGGTGCTGACAACCGACCGCTCGCTGTCCGATTATGAGATCCTTATCATTCAATTATCTGACCAATTAGTGTGCACCGTGCAGGAAGGAACCAACGAAAATTTAATCTAAATTAAATTGTAATCTGTATTAGTATAAAGAGCTTGGTTAGCCAATGAATCTTACAGTTTACAATGATACTTTTGAGGTTACTGCGGTCGTTAGACATGTTTGAAAGCAGCGGACGACTGCGCACGAGCGTGGCGGATGCCTCCTTGACAACGGGCTGTTCGGAGAATATCTCTACCTGCCCCGTGAAAAGCCGTAACATTTTTCAAACAGTTTACAATTGTTTAGAAGTCTCTGAAATTGTTACGAATTATATGGAAATATAAGAGTAGGAAAGTTTGTTCAAACAGAATTAAATGTAGGACTCACTTAAATTTTCTAAACGATATGGAGGTACAGAAAACATGTTTTGAGACTTAAACATATCAATGTTTTAATCTTTTGACATTACTTTCCATATCAGACCGTTTTGGGCGCTCAACCTCACCTTTTACTAAGTATTGAAACCGATACCAATTCAGAATATGCAGTGGCAAACTCTTTTGTAAACTTAGAATAAGCGGACGTAGAAAAAATCTAGCGAAGTTTCATGTAATTTCTTCGGCGTTTGTTGTACTAGCTAATGACAAATCCGAGTGCAGTGTATGCCTATGGATTATGAATGCTCAGTAAACAAATGTGTCCTTACATACATATTGTCTTTGTGATATCAGCACTGGATGCTATCTCGCCGTTGCATAAACATGGTCTTTAACCCGCATTAAATGGTGTATTTAATTAAGCAATTAATTTTCACGTTTATGAAATTATGTCATTTCGTTGACAAGTCGGCGCGGGTTGACATTATTGCCAATGTAAATAATTAACTTGCCATTTATATTTTGAAGTCAGCTCTTAATCAAACTACTTTATTATATGCATGCGTTAAATTTGCATACAACTTTATATATCTTCTATAATATAGTACCTTATAAGGCATAGTTATATAAGTATCGTTTTCCGTAAATTTTCGAGCAGAAAATACAAGATAGAAATCAATAAAATACGATAAAATTTTATATTTTAGGGAAATACAGCGGAAAATATGTTTGTGGGCATATATTAAGTGGACATTGAAAAGAAAGATATTTAGCGAAGTTTTTTGCCCGTTCTCCTTCGCTGTATTTATTGAACTGGCTGAATATTAAAATATGTCAAATCCGACTGCAGTAACTGTCTATTAATGAACTATAAAAAATAATTAATTTAGAGCTGAAGAAACGATTTAGGTAATTGTCAACCACTAGCCTCAATATCCAATATTGGCTCTTGAGAGAACTGTCTCTGGTTTGTTGACACGAAACCATTCTGACCAGTATCCCTTACGATCCAAAACAATCATCAAACTCATCCCACCTTGAAAAAAAATCTCATAATAAATATTCACCACAAAAAAAAACCACCCCCGAGCGTCAAACGCAAAGTCCCGCAAACGCGCGTAATCAAGTCACGTTCATCAAATAGTCCTGTACCAACAGACGGAGTATCGTCGGCTCTGATTGCTAATTGATTTGATTAAAAATTTGGCCAAATTCACGGCTTATTGTAACACCGGGGTCGCCTGCGGTGGGAGGCTAATTAGACGTGCTAATGGAATTTATTCTCGGTAGCCTCGTATTTGTTACAATGTTTGATTTTAAGATTCATTAAATATTCCAAGAGTTTAACCATGCGATGTTTGACAGATGGCACACGATGGATTTAAGTGGCCTTTCAATTCTACGTTATTTGTCATTGTTAGTTAGTAATTTCTTAGTTTTGTTTTAATAAAAAATAATAAATACACATACTTTATCTTGAGGCGACACGGTCTATCGACTCGTATATTTTGGTAAGGTGCCTTCGACGCGATCTATGGCAAAGGTGATTTTAGAAAAAAAAGGAAAATTGCTCATTTATATGGTCAGAATGACTCTCTCAAGCGTAGTCGCATAGCATTGTGTCTAAGGTATAAAGTGTCGTGCTACAAGGAAACAAATACAATTCTTCAAAATTGGGCCAATATTCATTAAGATTTTTTTTATTCCCGCTTCGACCAGGCTTAAGTTCTACCTAGTAAGTGGGGAAGGAGATCAACAAGTTTACGTGGGTTGCGTACCACGCATGCTCAACGCAAATGTATATCCCATCTTGAATAAAGAAATAAATGTACATACACTGGCCTCGAACATGCTACATTCGCAACAAGAGACCAAAGAAGTTAACTCCTAGGCCCGGGGATGTAACTATTCCACATTTCTAATTAAAATTCAGTCTGTACTTCAAGAAACATAGCCTCTGCTGCCGTGGATAGAGAAACCTTAAATTGATTCAACTACCACGCGGACACGTAGGTAGCCGAAGAGAGACCGGTTTGAAAATTGAGTTAAAATGACAGCACCGCTCGTGGAGAGATTTCCCTTTGCCGCGGTAGTATTAACAGCATTACGGAACCCTCAAATTGAATTTACAGTGGGGCGTTTTATTGGTACACTTGTTATGGGTTCGAGTCCACTGTGTGTCGCCCTCGCGGGCTAAAAAATGTCTCCCTTTGGAATGTTTGGTTGGCGCGTTGTTTGGTGATATGGTGGATACACAATGGTATTGTTCCAAATCTTTCGAAATACTATCGTTGGTTTAATCAAAAAGTTTAAAAGGAGAGTGATTTTAATTAACTATGTATATGTTGACGTTAAGTGAAATAAAAAAGTATATTTGAATTAAAACTTCGAGAAGATGGACCAACTCTAAAGTCCTTTTCTATGGAGTTAGCTCCATAGAAGATGGACCAACTCTAAAGTCCTTTTCTATGGAGTTAGCTCCATAGAAGATGGACCAACTCTAAAGTCCTTTTCTATGGAGTTAGCTCCATAGAAGATGGACCAACTCTAAAGTCCTTTTCTATGGAGTTAGCTCCATAGAAGATGGACCAACTCTAAAGTCCTTTTCTATGGAGTTAGCTCCATAGAAGATGGACCAACTCTAAAGTCCTTTTCTATGGAGTTAGCTCCCAAAGGTCAGAACCACTTACCATCCAAAATTAGTAGCCATCATGTTGACAACTTTTGGATCTTTAGATCCAAATACCTTTAATCTTCATCGAGACCTACATATTTGTCCAGAAAATTCTAGAGAATAGGTGAAATGTTAAGAAAATTTCAAACTATTTTGTCAAAAATCTGGTGACAGAAAATACGGACCGACTAAGAAGTCGCACTTTAAGGGTTCTTTAAAGCATTGTTAAACTACATTGATTTGATCATTTTGTTCTTGAATGATCAAGTTTAAATAGAAAGAGAAATTCGGTGCGAAAATTCTAAAGGGTTGACTTTTTTAAGTCAGAGTTTTAATAAAAACCGGCCAAGTGCGAGTCGGGCTCGCAAACGAAGGGTTCCGTACCATCGAACAAGATTTAACACAAAAAATCACGTTTTTTGTATGGGGACCCCCTTTTATTCTTATTATTTTAAAATGTTACCTATTTGTTGTTATAGCGGCAAAATTAATACACATTCTGTGAAAATTGCAGCTGCCTACCTATTACGGCCCTGTGACAGACGGACGGACGGACGGACGGACGGACGGACGGACGGACGGACGGACGGACGGACGGACGGACGGACAGCGGAGGCTTAGTAATAGGGTTCCGTTTTCACCCTTTGGGTACGGAACCCTCAGAGTTTTAATAAAAACCGGCCAAGTGCGAGTCGGGCTCGCAAACGAAGGGTTCCGTACCATCGAACAAGATTTAACACAAAAAATCACGTTTTTGTATGGGGACCCCCTTTTATTCTTATTATTTTAAAATGTTACCTATTTGTTGTTATAGCGGCAAAATTAATACACATTCTGTGAAAATTGCAGCTGCCTACCTATTACGGCCCTGTGACAGACGGACAGACGGACGGACGGACGGACGGACGGACAGCGGAGGCTTAGTAATAGGGTTCCGTTTTCACCCTTTGGGTACGGAACCCTAATAGTATTAACATAAACCGATTTGTACATAAAACACGAATACTATAAACTCACATATGGGGAATGTAAGCAAGCACCTGCACACAATATTGCCATATTTTATCTTTTCCCTCCGCAAATAGGATTACGTTTATTTGTCATATATTTCTTTAAAAATCTCCCGCCTGCGGCTCCGGGGGCCGTACGTCTGTGTGCATGTTGGTTGGCGTTTGATAAGCAAATAAAGATGATTTTCCCTACACGTCGCTCCTTTATGAAATTTCATTCGGCCCGTTTCACACTGCTGGATATTTCAGAGTATTTGTATTGATGAGAACCTTTGTACCGAAATTATCATGCAAACAACACACAAAATATTTTTTCCACGGATCTATCTATAAATAAATTAAAAACGATTTGATGAAAATGAAGATTTTTTTGCATTATATATATAAATTTTAACTATATTAACAGAACACACCACATTCCCAAATGCATTTCCCTAATGCCAAGGAGCATCTCTTTATGAGCTAAGTTCCATCTTCCGGCTTTCGTCATCTTTACATACAATTTGATAAGGTACCCGAGCGGACGTATCCCAACCACCTAGATGGGAAACTGACAGAACCAATCACCTATAACAGCTCGCATTCTTTACGAAATCCGCTTAACTAACGTCAACGTCTTTGCCATGGAGAATGCTCGTCAGAGCTGCATATGCGTCCCCATTCTACCATCTCCCAACGCGGAACAGGCAGGAAATGCACCCGCTCACTGTCGTCATTCCAAAAATCAGAACCAACCGATCCTCTAGGTCCTTTATCTATAGGAAAGGTAAACTATGAAATGCACTCTCTGCCAAGTTATTTCCCCCAAAGTACAACCTGGGATCCTTGAAACATGGTGTGAAGAAGCGCCTAGCCAGCCGGCATGGTTTCCGCAGCCCCCTTAAAAGTTTGAAAGCTCGTGGGCGTCGTCGGGCACCTTAAGAACGGCCCGTAAAACACATTTCAAAGTTTTCAAGTTCAAATTATTAGTAAATTATATGTCTGCCTACAGAACCAATACGGTAAAAACAACTAAATAAGTAAATGAATAAATAAATAATTAAATAATTAAAGCTACATACAACCAGATTAGCTGTTTTTCTTATTTATTTAATTATTTATTTATTCATTTACTTATTTAGTGGTTTTTACCGTATTGGCTCTGTAGGCAGACATATAATTAATAACAACGATTGTTGTTTTTGTGTTTGTTGTAGAGACAGCACCATAACCAATTATTAGTAAACTACGATTGTATGGGAGGCGAAATTTTCTGATGCTTACGGGCCCACCTTAAGTGGTCCTGGCGTACGCCATATGCCGCGCTTTATATTATTATAAAATGTTTAAAGGTAAAGCAAGTGGTGCAAGCACGGGGTGGGTAATGAAACCATTGGCTCTAACATGAGAAGCAAGGCCCAGCGCCCTGAGTTATGACGCACTCAATAGACTGGTTTTATTATTATTTATATCAGCTAATGTTTTTTTCTATCGGCTTTTATCCTTGCCTATCGTGAACCAAGCGTTTTTGTTTCGCAGTTACAATTTCACCCCGTGTGATACCGACAACGCGACGCGGAACAGTTCATTCGACTGCTTTATCTGCCGAGATTTAAGAATAAATTTGCTAGACAAATACCACATGTGCGGGAGAAATATTGCTCTCTTTTATAGAGAAAGTCAGTAATTTATTACAGTTTTATTTTTAAGAAGATATTTCTTTTTAAAATGAAAAACAGACTGTGGTAAAATTGAGAAATGGATAGCAAGGTATCGATTAACCTATCTTGATTTGTGATAACTATGTAATAGGAAACATAAAATCTATGTGGGGTGTCATGTTAGAGATCCAAATAATATTTGTATTTGTTCTGGTTAACTTATATCATGACAGGTAACCCAATAAATTTATTTCAATACAGATGTTACATCGATATTAATAATTTTAATAACCATACTATCCATACTAATATTATAAATGGGAAAGTAACTCTGTCTGTTACGCTTTCACGGCTAAACCGCTGAACCAATTTGGATAAATTTCAGTATTGAGGTAGTCTGGACCTTGGAAGAAGAAATATTATATTTTGGCGAAAACTGAAATCGAAGGGGGTGAGTAGGTCAATTCCGCTCGGGTTGGTACCATCGCTTTGAATTAACGATGGTCGAAGGTGCAATGAAAATTGTCAAAGTCATTATAAGGAAGGTCCTGGCATGGCACCTAGTTCCCATGTTACCTTGATAGTACCTGGCACCATAGCACCGTGTTAGGCTAGTATCAGTTCGGTATTAGCCATCCATGTCCAGTTACATAAAAAAAGACTCCTTATAAATAAAATCAATATCTCCATTTCAGGTCTACTGAATCTATGGTATAAAGAAAATGGACAAGTGGATTCCGCACACATTTAACTGCTTATATTCGTTTGTAGTCGCACAATCATTTTTGTGACAGTAAATTAACGATTTTCAGTTTTTTGCTTGCATATTTGTGCTTTGAGACCTTGTTTATTAATTTTTTATTCTAGGTCACCGAAACTAAATTAACTTAAATTATTAAACATTCATTTGTGAGTTTCAAAGTATAGCACCTCATTGGGAGTATTTTTTGATTGCGTTGACATAGAAACTTCATTTTTTCATCTTCAACGGACCTTAACCTAACCTAACTTAAGTATTTGCTAATAATTTCCACTTAATACCTGCACGCGTTCCTGGGATAAAGTCTTGACATACCGACAACGTGATCCTACAAGGGTTATTTTTTCTTACATATTATAAAATAACCCTAAAAAGGACGTTAAAGAAAACGGTGCTCAAAGCGCGTAAGCTTTTAGGGCGTAGCGAATTTCCAGGGCGGAGTAACCCAGTTAGCCGCGACAATGACGTGATGAAGTCAAATCAGATTTGCCGTCCCACCCCTAGTTATTGTCAACCAAATCTGCATAGTTATTCCAACGGTGGCGCCGCTAGCACACATTTACAGCTAGTAATGTCGTTACAGCTGATTCAGGTATATTGACGTATATTTGACGGCAATTTCTATTTGATTACAGTTATATTATGCGAACATAAAGTAAAGAGCATAGAAATTAGAGCATAGAATGTTTTAATGTTTAAAACCAGAAATCAATAAATTTGAAATGAGATTGAAATGAACAAGTAAGAAGCACAGGATTAATACGGATGTACAGTGTTAAGTAAAGCTTACTTCTTACTCTCGAGGTCGCGCCGCGATCCTGATGATGTCCGCAACGTGGTTGATGAAACGTCGGAAAGAAGTAAGCTTTACTTAACACTGTACATCCGTAAAATTAAGTATTATGTCGAATAACAGTGAAAATCTAAAAAAACAGCAAAGGATAAGTGTGAACAAGCAGATATTTTGAGAAGTAACAATATAACATAACAGAACTATTTTAAAATTGTGTAGTTTTATTCAAAGTACCAAGAGGAGCACTGAACGGAGTTGGCTCTAACATAGATTTTTTAATCTATGGCTCGAATAAGAAAATAATATGTATACACAGATTACATCATAAAGAATAACCTAATAAACCACGCTGATCAACGAAGAGAAGGATGAAGATGGGCTGATGCAGAAATTAATGTAAGTATAGAGAAAGCAAATAAGTAAATGATTATTGAAAAAAAAGTAAATTAATATTAATCAATTAAAAATTGTTTTGAAATGGACCTAAACAAATCGCAGACAACTTAAAACAAACTTAATGTTAGTAAATAAGTTTATTTGCATTACACAGAAGTGACATGAACTATCAACTGGATCAAAAAGCAAGCATAACCAGCCTTGAATATATCTTTGATAAATTAGCTGCCTGTCTATAATATAAATAAATTGAAGTGTTAAGGAATAGAGACAGAACTAAAGTAAAACGAGATGACAGGTCAAAAGCCAAGAGAAGGAACGTCCGAAAGCGAGCAGGACTGACAACCTCACCTTTGAGTGACTTACTAATAGGCGGCAGATCGCGGCTCCACGGCGGGTCGCCGTGCCCGCTGAAGTCGCGCAGCTTGAGGTAGCTGATGGTGAGCCGGATGATGGAGGCCTTGTCGAGCTGGCTGGTGATGGCCGCCGGCAGCGGCAGCATCTTGGCCAGCTCGTAGAACTCGTAGTTCTCCTTGCCGCGGCGGGAGCGCGCGGCGTCGCGCGACTTCTCCTTCCGCAGCTCGAGGATGCTGCGAGAGAGATTTTGAGGTTAGACGCTGCTGTGGCTGAGTGGCTCGGACGGATGGAGCGAATTAGCGATGGCAGAATGACGAGAGCGGAAGTGCGTGGGGTTGCAAATAGAGAGAAATAGGCAAACTCGGTACTCATCCGTTTCGCGAATACGACATTGCTGAGAAATATAATTTTGATGCCCCGTCTTTGCCTTGTTGATTGCCATGCCGAAATACTTTACAACTGTTTAAATTATTTAGTCATAATATTTCAATTATACCGAGTAGCCTCAACTGGAAAGTTTAGAAGTACGATTATAGTTTGGTGATAAGTTTAGTAAAGACCAGGCACGTATCACTCGTAATCCAAAAATGTGTGTGATGGAGGAATTATCTAGACACAATTTTGTACGGAACCCTAGGTGCGTTAATGAGACTAGCTGGACAAGTGTTTTGATCATGCAGGTATTTTGGTTTTAAAGCCATCATACAACACCCGAATTAAAACTTTCTGATTACATTTTTTATTTTCTCATTTTGCGTGCTTGACAATAGCGCGAGCCAGCGCGCGTAAAAGAGGATTTTTTAATGTGTTTTTAATGCCGACGAATTTTTCAGCGAACATTCCGAATGACGGGTAGGCGGGTCTAGTGACGGCACCTCCCGCCAGGCGGCGCTACGGTCGCTCCTCCCAGCCTTCAGCGAGCGATTTTGTTTCAGTACTGTATTTTACAGCCAGTGAAAAGTGTTTACCCAGCAGCGTTTTCTACTTTTATGTCTAGACCGAAATATGCAGCCTACATTGTTCTTGTTGCGTATTAGCACAAATTCCCATAAAACGTAAAATAGTTTTTTTTTCGAGTGGATGAACAATGGATTCGGTGAATTTGGTTTTATACAGAGAATCTACAAGAATAATCAGCTTCTAAAACAAGGTTATAGCTGTTCCAAAGACACGTTTAATATTAACTATCCGAGTAACGTATTTCTAAACTATACAGGGTGAATTTTTCAAGTGGGCACTCTGGGCCAAATCCGAAACTATAAAAAAAGCGAAAAACACTCACGAATGTCGAATTCTTGAAACCGATTTTGATAAAAACGAAAACTGCATTGTTCGATTTTTTGGAAAAAATGGTTTTCCTAGCAGGGAATCGAACTTGTTGATTTTAAGAAAAATTAAGCATTCTGTATTATTGCACCAGTAAATAGGCCCGCTTTTAAGGAACAAATCCTGTGAAGTAATGTTATACGACGAACTAAAGGAAAGTATTGATTTTTAATAAACCCGGGCGCGGTTAACCCTATTGCCTAATAAGTAAGGAAGTGGTCCTACGGTTTTGCGTGGAATCCGAGCCACGAACAACGAATCCCTTAAGGCTGTTCCGACCCATATAAAGTTGTTTGCACACATAACGCAAAAAGTATTGCACTTTAAGCCACGAATTCATCAAAAATATTAAATACTAGCTGCGGTACCCGGCTCCGCTCGGGTTAGTGTCGGCTAAATTATTTCATGGATAAAAAGTAGCCCACATAACTGATCCAAAATAGGGTCAAACTGGTCCAGGACAATGTATGCATCTACCAAATTCATCAAGATCGTTTGAGCCGAAATAGCATGATTTAATGAGAAACATCCAATAATTCCCATTTAGAGCTTCGTGGACATTTGGAGGCTATTTAAAAAAAAAAGCATTTGCCGCCAGAACCTTTCTGCAGTTAGTAACGTGTAACCTAGGTAAGTTTTGCGTGACATTGTATGGGTCGGAACATCCTTAATCGGCTCTTACGACGTGCACGGGAAGAAATGCAGTAAACCCAATTGTTATATTTTTACGTGTCGGAATCCAAACTACATAAAACATATTTGTTTATGGTTCTATACTGAGTCACTAGCCAGGCTGGGTACCATAAACGAAGAAAAACCTAACAGCAGACTTCCCACGAAGGGATATCTTTACACGATTACGTATCACGTGCTCATATTGGGATTGAAAGCATAGCGTTGCATGTGAAATTTCTACGTGAAAACATCCTATTAATCCAAGAATGCATTCATCTGTTCATTAGTAAAAGGAGCTGTTTGTTCTTTGTGAAAGGAACAGTAAAATTGTCACATCTACCTTACACTACCCCAACCTTTTCGCTAAACTTTTCGACATAAATTGTCGATTTGCGACAGCGCTCGTAAAAGCAGCGCGAATATAAAAACGACACCCGTGCTGCCGTAAAAAGAGACGATTCTGCAACGTCCCGTGAAGATTTCAGGAGTGTCCTGAAGCCGTTTGCGAAGGCTACAGGCAGATGAGTATGCTGACGTTAGCGAAACGGTATATAGTGTATGCTGTATAGTGTACAATGCATGAGACATGGGAAGTAGCGTGGAATCGAAATGCGTTTCGAAGTTCTCGATCAATAATTTAAAGATGAATTGTGTTTTTTTTTTGGAAAATTTCAAGTTACTCATATTTCGTGCTGTATGCCCATACGTAAAAATAATATGTATTTCTTCCCGTTAAAGCCGACTAAGGAATTCCTCGTACGTGGTTTGTATTCCTGGAAACTGTACCTCCCCTTCCTCACTTCCTAGGTGGTAGTGTTCTCTCGCCTAGGTTGGTACAATCGCATTGAATAAACGATGATCAAGGTGGCAAATTTCAATTTCAACAATTTACAATTTGTCCGTGTTTTCCATCCAGCTCAACGAAACTGTACAATAAAAGGACAGTTCTGGTGCGGCAGCTAGTTCCCATTGGGGGTGTTGGGATAATATCATAACAGTAGGTGTTAAATTAATCATCCATTCCCAGTCACATAAAAAAAAATCTTAACATTAATTCCCAATATCAAACCTCTTATCTATAATACTTGGAATAATTGTAATTTCTCCTATGGGAAATGTTGGGCTAATAGCATGATAGTAGGTGTGAAATTAACCAACCATTTCCAGTTACATACAAAAATATTACTAAAAATTCATTCCTAATATCAAACCTCCTATCTAAAAAAATTGCAATAATTGTAATTTATTTATTGCACTCTCTGCCTTAACTTCGACATTCATCATGTGAAACAAAATACGTTTTCTTTTTTATGCAAAGTTTATTATTTCGTCAAGTATTCCCCACATTTTTGTGAGGAACTAGGTACCTTGCCAGGTGATCAGCTTTATTGAGCTCGACTAATCGCCTCGTATGCCCAGAACCCATAATCAAGAAAGGGGGAGTTTCGGTTTACAATAGGATTTTAGAATTTTGCGATAAGTAAGACGTGAGTACACCTCACGGGATAATAATTCTTAAACAGAAAGAAAACTTAGACTAACCCATTGAGATAAGCCTTCATTTTTAAATGCACCGTTACTGGGAATGCAATTGAGATTGGCAGGAGATTTTCAAAGTTCTGTTTGGTTGGTTTCACAAGTATTAAAGGGGTGCGAAGGTTCATTTTAAAATAAGTTTTACGCTAAGCGGTCAGTCAGCAGGGGTGGTCACCCTAAGCGATTAACTTCTAAATGTTTTCTCTCCTATCAGCACATTCCATCACTTTATGGACCTAGCGAAACGCAGTTCCGTCTGAGGCATTTTTTTTGTTTTATAGTGCTTTTTCTGTAGGCGTGACTATTTCGGCAATTCATTTGACGAAAATAGAGATAAGTTTTATTGTTTAATTTTTAATTGAGGAAATTGATTTAGACGTAATCAGCTTAATATAGAATTTTTCAGGTAAATTTATACTAAAATGTATTACTTTGATATTAATTAAACTTCTATAATTTAGTAACATTTTATTATTTGTTTATAAATACGTACGTTTAAACTGCAACAGTACGTTTAAGTATAAACATATATTGTAAGATAGGTTAATTTAAAATTCAAAACTTTTTAACTAATAACTGAAAAGCGAATAGCATTTCTTAAATTATGTACGTTGAGTAGCAGAGCTTCTAGTGCCAGTAGTCACCTAAATTAGCGTTTACGGAACTTCGAAGTTACGTAAAAGCGTCCAAATTCCATACATGTTTTTGCTAGATATTCTGTGGTTTTACATCTTCAAGCTGTCAAAGTCAAACTCAGACTTCCGATTTGTATGAAAACGCGGAGTCGGCGTACCTAAACGGCAACGTCGACGTATTTGCTTCGACGGTGAGTAAGCTGTCAAATCAAACTCGGACTCGCAAATGTTAGTTCGCCCACTGCGCGCGCTCTTCGATATCTCCATACATTTGAAAACACCAGTCGATCGGTTTGCCGTAAACGCCAATTTAGGTGACAGATGGGACTAGGGTGACTGGAAAACGAGAGCAAATATAACCAAGGCTTACACCACCATAGCGGTGTATATTTATTTAAAACTGAGCATTTACTGATGGGTTAAATTTATTCACTCAATTGCCGGTTTATCTGGCGAGTTCATTCACCATAATAACCTAAGGGTTTTGCTGTCATAAATGAATGTATGCGTGAGTTGCCAAGTTGTCGAATCTTCTTTCAACACAACGAAACGTTCTGGAAGACTATGGTATATTATGGCATTACCTTTAATTTAGCTATGGCTGAACTGAATCACTTGGCCATACCATACAAACAATAAGATTATCAATTTTGTTGCATTTGCCGATTGCGCCATCGTATTTCTTATTTAGGTGAATTAATGAATGCGATTTTCTTAAATAAAATGATTCACAAATTTTATTCCGCAGGCAGCAATTAATATAACTGCTTTACACGAGAAATGTCACCCCTAAATGCTTCCACATCCAACGGCAGAGGGCGATTGAGGGGCGAATAAGATAAAATGTCAAACTAATATTGTACAACGCCAATTTGTACTCACTAACTCAAAACAGACGAACCGGATACATACGTAAACGCATTAATTGTTAAAAAAATATATACATTTTTAAGTCCATATGACGGTAAGGTCTAGTCATGGCACGTGACGTTTTACGAAACGTGACATAATTCATTTGTGATTTTTTTTAACCAGTTGTTGTGCACTTCACAATAAGGCAGGAGTGCACAAATCTGGGTAATGTTATAGTTACGTTTATTATAGATCTATCTTCTTCGTTCATCAGGCGAAAAATAAGGATGGATAATAATAATAACTCATGTCTAATATCTTCGAAAATATCTGTAGTATGAAAACATTAACTTACGATCAAACAGAGAAACTACTTATGATCTTACAATAAGATAAAAGAATCAAACATAAACAAAATATTGTTCACTCTAAACATTCATGCCTCTATGGCATCTAACACACTCACATTCAATACGCTACACGAGACTGCATACAGTACCAAATCTCTGACTAGTCTCGTGCGCTGTACTGGTAGAATACTGCTTGACAACAAAGACATGCTATCAGAAAGGTGATAGTATGTGTTTGTACCTACTCCACACGTAAATATACCTTCAAGCCGCTTCCCCGAAGGGTTGGAAAAAATATATACAAATAATATATAAATAATATACATTCACACATTATTACTCACCTGAATGCTACCTACACACAAATCATGCATACACATAGTAATAACATATATTATTAGTATTATTAATATTGAGGATGTGTAGGCATGTAACCGAACGTGTCATTTTAGGTTATCTCCTGCAATACAAACATAGTTTAGTTTAGGAGATAACATATATCATGTAAACTTTGTACTTTTTTGAATAAATAAATAAATAAAAAAAATAATAAGTTAACGATTACAATAATAAGGTTACAAAAGAGATATGATCCATCCAAATTTGTATTCTTACACAAACATGCGTTCTAAACTGACGCAAATGTTTGATGTAACGGAAGAGGCTGCATTCACAGATCGATAAGATGAATGGGGCAGCTAACTAGCTGCTGTCAACATCATGTCAACATTACTCCCCCGTGTAAAACGGTCGTTTAGCCGTCATGCTCGCCTAATTGGGCCATTTAGTATGAATAAACTTAACTGTTTTGGCTGTCGTCCTAAGATATTTATTTCAAAAGAGGTTCCTTTATTTCATGATGGTTTATTTTCAATTGTTTTCGTTAAATACACACTTTTTGTTGAGTACTGCAACACATTTTTCATCACACATTCCAAAAACGTTTTCAAAAGAAAAAATACTATGTGTTGTGTATATGTGCTATGTAGGTTACGGCACTTAAAAAATATACAAGTGGTCCCACCGTATTTCTAGCATGTCTGATTAGAGACGACCATTGGATGTCGTTCGCATTCCAAGCAAAATTGTATCCACCCTTCCTACAGTACCAGACGATAGGTTTAATTTCGTCCGGGTTGGTACCATCGCATTGGATGCAAATATGGTCAAAGCGGCAATGAAAACGGGAAGGTCCTGGCATGGCATCTAATTCCTTTGGGAATGCGGTGTGCTGGATGAATATGATGACGGTAGGTGTGGTTTATTAGCCACCCATGTCCATTCGCATAAAAATTACTCATTATTGCGAAGGAAATTGATTTCGGACCTTTCAACAACATGCGAAGTGAGCTTTCCACTCAGCCACGCAGGCAGCGGATTAGAAAAGCTACTTATCCGTTTGGCAATAAAGGTGGCGGAATGTCTAATAAAAACTATTAGATTGGCTCCTGGCTGAATCCGAGCTGGACTAGAAAATGGCATGGAGTGGAACGTCTCGGAACGGATCATTTGGATTCAGTACCACTCTAGTGGGACATTTTTTGATACTTATACCTACTCTTTTTTAATATGTGCAAATTTATGTCAGTTTGGAACAAAGAAACATTTTTAAAAACATTTTTTGGTTATTGTTTTAGTGTAAGTGTGAGTAGGAGTTGTTTTAATTTCGAAACGACTGGAAATACTCTATTTACCAACATCACATTTTTTTTTAATATTCATCGGAAAAAGTTAAAATGAAAAAGTTTTTCGCTTTTATCTTTTTTTTGTTTTATTTATGTTTGTGTTATTACTAATTTATTAATTACTTCTGGCGACATCAGATCTGACTTGCTTTGATGTATTTTGATGTGCAAGCTTGGCCAACCATATATATAATTTTAAAATAAAAAAAAAATCGACGAAAATATTCGTCGAATCTCCATTTAACGCACTGTCCACGGAAAAGTCCTATTTTTATGACGAACCTCCCTTCATTGACGAAGTGGCCATCCCTAAGTGGCTCGAGGGGGAGAGGTACTGGACCAAATACGTGATCCAACGCCAAATACACCTGGGATTTGAATCCACTAGTGTGCGCACACCTTAAGCTCGCCCCAGACTCCACGCTGTTATTTCAGTTTTGACGGCCGAAAACTAACTTTGCCGCACGAGACGCAAGATCTAAATTCGAGCGATGAGTTTCGATTTAATAGTTCGCTTCTGCGTAACAATGTAACCGGATTGACACGGGACATAACGTTTGAAATGCACGGGCGACTGTGCGCCCTGACCCGTTGGCTTACGGATGAGTTTTGCTCGAAAGGTTAAGAGGATTGGGAGTAGTAAAAGAGCGGGAATCGAAGAGGGTAGGCAGTAAAAAAAGTGGCCACTACGCAACCTTGTCGCCGCTCGTTAGGGCTAATGCGCTGGACACGAATTGAGTTTTCTTGGACTCGAGTCCGATGGTCGTAACTCAACCATGCTCAGATATAGTGATGGCACGTTAGGCTATTGGCTAAAATACAAACTAATTTTGTTTAGCGAATTGAATAAATACTAAATATCTAACCTGGCTAACAATTATTTATCTTAAGAGCATCCTCATACCTGAACATTTTGGACCAATTTTTGCGATAGCCAGAGCCCGACGTCGCGGTCGGTTAGTTAGAGCAGCTCGGGATAATTCTTTCTAAATGTGACCAACCCGCTTAACGCGTGAAACCGGTTTTTATATTGTTTCGTTAAAGAAATTGGAAAAAGTTAAACATGTTCTTCGCTGATTGGGTAGATAATATTAAGATCTTTTAAATGGTATTAAATTAAATATTAGATAATATCAATATAAGCCGCAAACTTGAAAAATAATATATTTGAGACCTGACTTCAAATTTTTTTCCATGCATAAAATATCAATTACTGTAATTTTTTTTTCTTTTTTGGTAGAACGTGAGCTAGAATTATACATGTTCTTTTTCATGTTCTGGTTCCATAAAGATCAGGAAGTTAACGCAATCAAACCATTCGCATTGGGTAGTATAATAATCTTAAAGAGCATAAGTAGATTACTAAACATGACATTGCAGCTCCGGCACTTAAACATAATTCTAGTTGCATTAATTCCCGTGTATGTCGCAAGGGGACTTCTATGTAAGACTGTAGGTCCTTTTCCTTACTTACTAGGTGGTAGGTTAGTACTATCCACGGAGGAAGATCGTGCATCATCGTGCATAAAAATCGTAGCTAAGTAACAACGCATTGAATGAATGATGGCCAAAGCGGCAATGAAAAGTGTATGTGTGCTATATTAGGAAAGTGTTGGCTGATATGGTGCGTCCTGTTTGAAAAATGTTACGGCTTTTCACGCGGCAGGAAGAGACATTCTCCGACGTTTCGAGCTAATCATTCAGCCCGTTGTCAAGGAGGCATCCGCCGCGCTCGTGCGCAGCAGACGACTGAGGTGAAACGTCGGAGAATGTCTCTTCCTGCCGCGTGAAAAGCCGTAACATTTTTCAAACATTTATTACCGCGGTAATCTCAAAAGTATCATGGTGCGTCCTGTCTACTGTGGAGTTATGCAATGCGTTTTTCTTCGTTTATATGATACAATATTTTTTTAGTAACCGGGCAGTGACATTACACAATTGAAAACAATGATAGAAATACATAAACAATTGGAATGTTGATTACAAAGATATTCATGTTTAAGATATTCTTTCCCGATTTACATCGTAAAAAGAAAATTAATAGAAATTATCTCTTAAAATTGCATGTTAACTATTAATTAAAAATAAGTGAAATATTCCATTTCACACATTCCTCCTTATCGATAGCTTCCTCCCCTCGAATACTTCAATAGAATATCAAGGATTAAGCAAGGACTAACCAGGCGAATAAAAAATACAATGAATACATTTGCTGTTAATACCATCAATAATGCCTCTGTGGGTTAAATCTTAACAGCTTTTTTTTTCGACTACCGCAGCGCGGAAAGAAATAAAACGTAGGTACAATAAAAATTGGGGTGTGATTTATCAAAAGGTGTCACCGAAGATGTTGTTGGTTAGGGGAGTAAAATGTTTTCTTTATAAACATCGTGTAATTGTCATTTGAATTCGTATTCTCCAATCTGTAGTTTTAAATTTCTCGGATGCAAGAAATGAATGTTTTTTTTAATTTAAAATTTCCATTAAGCAATGTTGGTAGATCCATAAAAACTTTTAAAATTATAAACGTGAAAGTATGTTTGTTTGTTTGTTCTTTTCTCACGCAGCAACGGAGCAACGTATCGACGTGATTTTTTGCTTAGAGATTGTTTACAGCCAGACGGTTTTCGATGTTAACCCGAGCGAAGCCAGGTACTGCAGCTAGTGTTCTATTAATTAAAAAAGTTCAGACTCTAATTTTAATAAAACTAATAATTATTTTGCCGCTATTAAAGGACTAAGGATTTCGAAATTTTATTTAAAACGGCTCAATGTGAAAATGTCACACAACTATTTCTTAATAGGTACACAGCGATTCTCAAGTCGCAGGGGTGATATGACATAAAGATCGCTCATAATAGCGGTATTAAATATGAAATGGTGCCATTGTGAGCTCAAGTGGATACACGGGAGCGAGTATTAAAATTGAAGTATCTATTTGGTAGATTTTATGAAACCCTTGACAAATAATCGTCTTCGGAGCTTGAAGCATGAGAACTACCCGTAAACCGAACGTACACTTAAGGCTATCGTGAAGTCACAAGAAATCTAAGATTTAAATTTTTTTAGGAATGCATTATGTATCCATTGGCTAAGGCACAACTTTGCACGGCGTCTGCGATTAAAATAGCCAAATCGTCTTTTAGGTCCTAACGTTTCTCTACCCCTAAACGTTGTCAGATTTTAATCAAAATTTGTATATCATTTGAGAAAGCTTCATGCTATGTCCGTTTGATTAGATTTTTTTGTAAATATCCGTATTTGTCAGTAAAAAAAAGTGAAAATGAACGTAAAAACAGACAACTTTTTTTAAAATGTTTATTAGCCAATATTTTCCTATCTTAAAAGTATATTAAAAAAATTAAACGTATAGACATAGATTTCTATAATATATTTTGAAATCTAAAATTTCAAAAATCTAGTAAGATATTAAGAGCATGGAAACAGTTATCGCCTGTTGTATGGGGAATTAATAGGGTAACGACTCTCTTAAGAGGAGAAAACAATAATGTTTCCACCGAAGATAGACGAAGCAGTAGACGAATTCTTCAAAGGATTCTTCAGTTACTTAGGAGATGCTCCTTTCCGTGGGGTTGGTGTAATACGAGAAAGGCGTTGGATTGTCCGGAGACGTTTTCGAAACGATCCCAATGATAAAAACTTAGCCGACCATCCTCTCCCGCGGGACTGGCGGGGAGGGCCCGCCTGGGTGGGATACGTACGCAATGTTGAAAAGTATAACTTGCGCATGCTTCCAGCGATTTTCGCTTCTCTAGAAAAATATCATCAACCTAAATTGCAAGTGCTGGTAGATGCCAACGGCACCGTGCGCGGTAAGTTCGAAAAAAAAAATTGACAGTACATCCCTGATTTGGCTCATATGCAACCCGACTTAGCAGGAATTTAGCGTGAGATTAAGTAGTCTTTAATTGATGAAAAATGACTAGCTATACGTAGCTATAAACCGAATCAACGTCAGGTAATTAGTGTTAAAGTTAAGCGAACGTGCGATAACGTGACTCTGAACTACATTGAACATTGACCCTACACTTCTCAAAACTCATTCGTGACACTTCCGTTTTGTAAATTTGATTCCTCATTATTTCGTGTTACAGGAAATATGAGCTTTTCAAGAATCAGTTTCACTGTAAAACATCCTTATCTTAGTTATGAATCAAGCAATCCTAGGTAAAGTGAATAAGGTTTCTACCTACCGCCCAAATTCAACAAATTTCCACTACTCTGACCACAATTTCTAAAGTAACTCCACCACACAATATAATAAGGCTTATTTTAAGCCAACAACTTCTGAGGGTTGCTGTAATGATGCATGTAAAAATATTTTATTCCCTAATTCCGTTGAATAGAGTCGATTTTCATTGTCGCTTGCTACAGTCAAAAGCATGCGGGTGCAGGTGTCAATTGAACCAATTTGTTGGGTTGTACAAGTTTCCTCGTGTTCTGACGAATGTATAGTTTATCGCAGAAGGAAATAATATTCCCGTGTGGGAGGCACTGGGCAAGAAGAACTCATAAGAAGCCTTTCATATGCTCGTAAACATTCTTTAGGTACATTATAATGCATATTGCTACCGAAACGCGAAGTATGGCGAGGCACCCCAAATAAACTAGCGAAGTCTGACGGTTATAAAACACATTATTATAATTGAAATAACCACATCTTCTAGTAATAAAATTGTTTTTATTTTCTTTGTTTTATATCAATTTAAATACACATTGAAGAGCTATTTCTGTGGTAAAAGTCAGATAAATGGTAAATAGTAACCTAGAGTCATTACCACCGGTGATTCAGCCGCAAGGCCAGTTTAGGAGGCATCGTTTGTCTCACAAGAACTAATCACATGTCGTGCATATATTTATTGTTAGTACTTTAAGTTCCTGTAAACTGTTCTATATGCAAATGTTTGCGTAAATAAATAAATAAATAAAATTAATTCAATTACAAAGACTTACTGACTTAAAACTAAAACAATAAAGTAAGGAAGTTAAACTAAATAAAATAATTGGTTAACTTATAATTTTACATTTTACATAAAAAAAAGGTGTCCATTTCTGTCTTCTTTCAACTATTTTCACTAAAGTTCGGAAGCGAGATGTAGACGTATGTAGACGTATGCGAGTTTCGTACCCAAAGGGTGCCAACGGAACCCTATTACTAAGCCGCCGCTATCCGTCCGTCCATCAATCCGTCAGTCCGTCTGTCACAGGGCTGTATCTCAAGAACCGTAATAGGTAGGTAGCTGAAATTTTCACACAGTGTCTATTTATTTTGCCGCCATAACAACAAATAGGTAAAATTAAAATATGATAAAAATTGAAGGCAAATACCCTATGATAAAAACGTCATTATGTGGTATTAAATCTTGTGACGGAACCCTTCGTGTGCGAGTCCGATTCGCACTTGGCCGGTTTTTTACTTATTTCCAGCCATCATACTCTTTTCAATGTTATCATGCGAAAGTATTTTTTTTTACTTTTCAAAGATATTTGCATTCCAATTAATACAATTGAGCAATTAATAAGTCTGAAGTTTCATTAGGATTTACTGAGGCGTTATACTAAGTATTTTTTTCTAACCTATGGCATTTCGTTGCGACTCCCCGTAGCGAGTGGTTATATTCAAAAATACAGAAAAACATATATTTTTTATGTGCACAGGTAAATGATTTTTTTTGCTATTTGTCATTTGTTTGATAAACGATCAACCTAACCAGTAAGGATTTTAATAATTAGTATTTTTTTGGTTTTAATTAAATTGTATTGTTGACAAGGCTATCTTCATTATTTTAGTTTGATTACATTGCATTAGAAATATCGAAACTGCGCAAATAATGTGATTCCCAATTTGCTAACAAATACATAATATTTATTTGATTGAACCTGATCTAGAATTTAGATTCTACTCACTCCCACACGATAACAATGTTTGTAGTTTAATTTAGACGTAAAGATGACACGTTATTGAAGAGCCATGCGCAAATTAATCTCTTAGGGCTAATACCCTCGGAATCATAACGAAAGTTCCCCTCCGTAGATGAAGCTGGGAAGATAGTATTTACTCCGGAAATGAAGTTGTCACATCGTTCGTTGTATTGTATTGACAAAGATTATTGATATTCAGTATGATTGGTGATACTCTTATGGTATTTTCATGTATATTATGATAGTGTTTGATAACTTTCCCGATACCTTCCAATTCGCAAGAATATTCTGAATTGAAAAAAAATAAAATAAGATTAACAGGTCTGAATTTAGTAACTACATACATTCTATTCTAGGCAAAATCAACAAAGCTTTTTATTTCCAAATCTTATAGTCCTAATTAAAAGCTTAATATATATTTTTTTAAATTTCAAAGTTTTAATTGCTGAACAATTTGTGCTATGTGTGTTCCGGCAGAAGAATACATGTGAACCCACTGCATTTCTTCCCGTGGATGTCGTGGACGACTAAGGGAGTTTGTACGTAATTCGGATTTCACGTAAAACTATAGGTTTCTTACTTACTAGTTGATAGGGTAAATAGCGCCTTGGTGGATACAACTCCCCTGAATGAACGATTGTCGAAGCGGCATAGAAAATTGTACATGATTGAATTGAATTGATTCTTGGATGACACCTATTTGCCATGCGGGGAGTTAAGCTAATATCATGACAGTAGGTGTAGTGTTAGGCGGCCATGTCGAGTTTAATAAAACAAATTAAGTGCATGCGAACGTAGCCAATAGTAACCCACCACATAGATACTGTCTCCTCACGCTTCGGACATCTCTAAATACACATAAATAATTTTGCTTGTCCGCGCTAGGTCCGAGGAAATGTGTAAATATAGACCGACCAACAAGTCGTGATAGAAGAACGATTTGGTAAATTCGATATCCCAATTATGTTTGCACAGTGTGATTGAATAAATCTTAAGTAGATTTTCAAATGATAAACAGTGGAGTTCAGGTTTTGATACATAAATTCCCTGAATTCAGGTCGGCACGCTTGCGTCTTACGCGATTTTCAGTAACAATTGCTAATTAAATTAAAAAGAGACACCTCGAAGACTGGAACTTCTGCAGGTTGTTTTAATTAACTATTAATGTTGCCTTATATTCTGCGTAAAAACTTTAAAAAAGGGATACACTAGAGCCATGTTAAGGTAGACTAGAAGAGAATGCCTCCGGCATGAAGACGTCCATCTTTTGGCTATTTCGTTTCGAGTGCAATAAACATACATAAATAAATAAATAGAGACCGCCTTGCAACAGGTTCTCAGATAGTTTGGATAAACAACCATACCACATACAACGAATCCTTAAAAATCTTAAGCTTAGAATAATTACTTTTCAGCTGAGAATGTTTTAATCGATTATGATATCTATTTATTTAAATCTGAATACGTGAATTATTTAAATCTAATCTGATAACGAAATAAACATATTTCTTCTTTTTCATCTCGCTTCTTTTTATTTTTTAACGTTCATAAGAGTATGAGAAAAACTCTTAATATTTCGTTCGAAGTTCGGTTCGTTAGTTTGACGTTACGTTTCGAGATCATTCTGTCGCACTATAAAATAGGGCGTCGCGAAGGTAAGGTCGGAAATAATCAGCGTCGAATTTCTTCTCGGGAAAGGGGGCAGAGGGGGGCCTGTGGACTCAAGGGACGCTGCATTGTAGCTTTTGCAAGTCACACGAGGCGTTTATTTCGATTCGTCTAGTGCTATTAGACCCAGTTATTTTGAGGGTAATTCGGGCGCCACTTGTAGTAAAATTATTGTCCGATATTTTCTGGTCTGTGTGGCTACTTTGTAATTTGATACAGTGATCAGTATCAAATTGTAAATTTTGTTTTAATTTAAGCTCGGCATATGGCGTATGCCAAGCCCTCACCTAAAAGGACCCCGACGATGCCTATGCGCTTTCCAACGTTCACAGGGGCTGTCTAAACCGAAACGACCTTTCAGATGCTTCTTTACACCACGTTTGTAGGACTCCAGGTTATACTTTGAGGGAAATACCTAGGTGCTTCATGTACATTCCGAAGCTCAAAGGATCTACAAAACGGAATTTCGACGATCTTTCATCCAGTGCAAAGGTAACAACCCGGCGGGCTTTACCTTACCACCAAGTGAGTAGGAAAGGAATGTACGGGTTCCGAGCCATGTAATAAACCGCTTTCTTGACGAAAATTCACGGCTGTTCCGACCCATATAAAGTTGTTTGCACGCAGAACGCAAAAAGTATTTCACTTTAATGCACGAATTCATAATAAACGTTTATATAGTCATATTACTTGCAGCGAAAACAATTTCACAATTTCAGGATAATTGGTTTTGTTATAATTAATTTAAATACGATTTTTATTTAACAGCGCCATCTAACGGTGTAAAACTTCTAATCGGCAATTACAACGAAACCATTAAACCTGAAATTGTGAATATGTTTTCGATGCAACTACTATGGCTATATTCAATATTTTTAACGAATTCGTGCCTTAAAGTGCAATACTTTTTGCGTTCTGTGTAAAAAAACATTGTATGGGTCGGAACATCCTTAAATCTCGAATAATTAAAAGGTGCATACCATGAGATTCCAAACCGCGATCGTCGGCATAAGAGGTTACAGGCGATAACAGCCAGGCAATTTCGAGTCCAGACTTTAAGATGCGTCACTATACTTACAAAGTACTTATTTTTAAGCTTTCTTTCTGCATAATATTGTGTCCTTGAGGTCGGCCCGTAAGCATCAGAAAATCTCGGCTCCCGTACAAACGTAGTTTACTAATAATTTGAAAACCTCTGTTCCTACTTACTTTATATATGGTATCTAATATTAGGCTACAAATATCTGTGTCTGCATGTCTTTGTTTCTTCGGTAAATGTATTCTGGGTCAAACCACAGTGAAAACCAAACTCGTATTAAGATTTGATTTTTTCTTTAATTTCATTCGGTTTGGATTTTTCAAAAAAACAAAAACCTTCAGACAGATATTGGTTACCTGATATTAAATATTAAATATCATATAAATGGCGGTTTCCAAATTATTAGTAAACTACGTTTGTATGGGGAGCATAGCTTACGGGCCATTCTTAACAGTCAATTCGGAGAAAAGTGCGGGTTTCGAACTGAGGAACGTGTGAGCAAGCTGTCGCTCACGAGATTTCATTAGAGCCGCACCAGGTACCCCGGCTAAAGACGTCCAGATCCAAGAGAAATATTAACGGTCCCCCAGGGTACAGTCCTGCCAACGAGATTTGTCTGTCCGCGCACGACGGCCGGCCCCTACAGTTAGACGGACAATTTTTATAAGGAGAGGCGCACGCGGAATACTAATGTCCCAAGGAAGTGTTTAGAAGTGAAATTAGGGGCAGTGTGCACTTTGGCAGTTGAAGGCGATCCTGTATAAGTAATATGAATGACCAATATTCAAACTTTTTGATTTATAATATTTGTAGCGTATGCAAATAGCAAACTTGAGCTTTTTAAATATCATATCGTCAAATGTGTCAGGTATGTATAAATCAAATGTGATATGTTTGTATAATCGACCGTGAAACAAGGACACATCCCTGTAAAAAAGAAAGAGTCTGTAACGCAGGTCAAGCGTTAAATCAATGCCATTAAACTATCAAACTTCAAAATGAACTACATTTTACGAATTCGTGTATAGCTGTAGAGTATAATGTATAAGTATAATATAAATAAATAAATAAATAAAATGTATTTATAATCTTAATACTTAATAAGCACTTAAGTATATTTATCATAACATAAGATCCTCGTTTCTTACCATACCATAGTTTAAACTAATTATTTAAAAATAGCTGTTAAATATTTTTTTGATATTGGGTATCAAATATCAGCAGGCAATGCCTATTCTGTGTCTATACTCTTTAAAAAAAACGTAAACCAAGTTAAATGACAGCCGAAAAATCTTTATACACATATTATTTTTTCTGTGTTCTGACACAGGATATATTAGTTTAACATTAGTAGGTAACATAGCTTATAGACCTAACAGAGAATATTCGGTTTGCGATTGGTTCCATTAGGTCCCAGCGATTTCTGTTCCCAGCCGTTGACAAAAGTTACTACTTATTCCGCCAGTGTTGTTAGGTTAGGTTAGGTTGGGTTAGGTTAGGTTAGGTTAGCAGAACATGTACAAGATCATGGCATTGTGTTGCTGCATCGCCGGAGAAGTGGGATCCCTCGCAGTGTTTTCTGCTGGTGCTACCGTTGTGATATTAGCCCAATACACCACATTCCCGAAGGAATTTGGTGCCATGCCAGGAACTTTACTGACCACGGCTACATTTAACTGGATGGAAAACAATTTTTCATTGCCGCTTCGACCATCTTTTCAACCAATGCGATGGTACCAACTCGGGCGGGCTTAAACCCTACCACCTAGCATGGGAAGGGGACCTACAGTTTTACGTTGATTCCGAACCATGGAGCAGCTCGCATTCGTGACCAAATGCACTTATCGAACTCGGAAAGAGAAAGACAGTGGTGCATGTCGGTATTGAACCCAGGCCTCTGGTACGCTAGGCCAGTCCCCGCGCCACTAGTCTACAACACACTTATCAACGTGTGATTAAATTAAGAATCAGGCATTGAACCAACGCTTTTCCGAGCGACAGCCACTTTTCTACCCTAATGAAAATCACGTACTATATTTTTCCGCATATGTGTTAGTGTCGTGGCAATGGTACGCGATCACCCCTGGTTCGGACCCCACTTTTTACGGAAAAATGACCAATCTCCCGGACAAGTTTAATACGAATGACTAATGGTCGTCTCCACTAGCGAATTGTTTCCCGTATCGTATCAGAAGCTGGAAAATTGTCTCATTTGTAACTATGACATGCCGGATTTTGTCAGGGATTTTTTGGTGTACTTTTGCATGAATATATTTATCGGAGACGTATATCTTAGCGAGGAAATAAATTGAAGAGATCTTTTGGAAGCCTTGATTTCTAAGTTGAGTAGGTACCTAGAGTTTTAAATGGATTCGGTAAAGACGATAATATTCCGGGAGGTGACGACATTTTTGGTCACGATAAGGTAAATGGCTGAATCTGGGTTCACATGTTAGAGACCAACCCTCTGATGCTAAATATGTCGGTCTGCCCATGCCAAGTGGTTGCGTTATCCAGATTGGCTATATAAAATAGATGCTGGTATGTACCTGCTGATGATATATTTCAAAGTTTCAAAGTAATTTATATAAAAAATATTGTACAGAGAATCTTAAAAAAAATAATTATTTCTAAAAATATATGCGATAATTGTGATAAGTTCTGTGATAATTCTAGTCATTGTGACACTATTGATAAGTCATATAATATGATTGTAAATATATTGCAAGACGGAGCCATGATGAGCTTCGGCTCCAGTGAACGGGGCGGCAGGGGAGGCAAACAGCTGGCAGGATGGAACTTTTATGTCAGAGAGAGCCACCAAAATGCCAGGCTAAAGTTCCAAGCGTGGCTCATTTCAGGTAAACCTAAGGAAGGAAATATCTACAATGATATGTGTAATTCTCGTAGGACATTTATAACTGCACTTAAATGGTGTCAGAAAAATCAAGAACGAATAAAAATGAACATCTTAACAAAGCACAGGATGGATAAAAACTTTGCAAAATTTTGGCAATCAACAAAGACTCTAAGCTCCAAGCCAACCCTGCCGCTCAGTGTGAATGGGGTTTCGGAGCCCAAAGTAATTGCCGAACGATTTCGATGTCATTTTATAGTCCAAGACAGGAGCGACAGCTGCGGAGCCGGAACCGGCGACGCTGCTGTCGCACGTGTACATGCCGGAGATGACGACGGCTCGCGGACCGTGCACTTCATCGAACATTGCGTTCGGGCTGCGGTGAAGGGCATGAGCCGTGGGAAGTCTCCTGGCCACGACGCACTATCTATCGAACACATCCAGCATGCTGGGCCAGAGCTGTATCGTGTTTTAACCGATTTGTTCAACATCTGCATTGCTCATAGGTATCTTCCACCTTCGCTTATGAAGACCACAGTTGTTCCTTTAATCAAGAATAAGACTGGAGACAATGCTGATGTTAACAATTACCGGCCTATATCTCTGGCTCCGGTGATTAGTAAGATTCTGGAACGCCTAACGCAACCGATCATGATGGATAGCATGCACATTGAGGAGGCACAGTTTGGGTTCCGTCCGCAAACTTCCACTGACATGGCCATTGTTACTCTTAAGCATTGTGTCCAGTACTATGTGAAGCGATCAACGTCAGTATATGGCTGTTTTTTAGATCTCAGCAAGGCTTTCGATCGCGTTCAGTATAACACACTCTGGGACAAAATGCTTAAGACGACTATACCTAAAGATATTATTAACCTGTACAGACACTGGTACACACATCAGGTCAACTCGGTTCGGTGGGGTAATACTTACTCAACTGAGTACACCATGGCGTGTGGCGTGAGACAAGGAGGACTGACATCACCTACGTTATTTAATCTGTATGTCAATGACCTGATCGGGGAGCTGAACAGGACCAGGATCGGCTGTCATGTTGCTGGGAGATGTTGCAACAATATCAGTTATGCGGACGACATGGTCCTGCTCAGCCCCTCGATCAAAGGTCTCAGAAAATTGGTCGCAACATGTGAAGCTTACGCAGATAGGCATGGCCTTATTTACAATATAAAAAAGACTGAGATAGTGGTGTTCAGGTCGGGCAAGGGTCCGAGTCATGTTCCGCCAGTATACCTGAATGGCGCTGCTATCAGGGTGGTAGACCGCTTCCGTTACCTGGGCCACATTGTCACGGGGGATATGAAGGACGATGCCGATATGGAGAGAGAGCGGAGATCTATCTCGGCCAAAGCCAACATGCTGGCCCGTAGGTTTGTGTTGTGCTCATTGGACGTAAAAGTGACGTTGTTTAAAAGCTTCTGTCAGTCGCTGTATACCGGTCAACTTTGGACAAATTATACAGCGCGTGCATACAACGCACTTCGAATCCAATATAACAACGCCTTCCGAGCACTGCTGCGTCTGCCTCCCTGGTGCAGCGCCTCAGATATGTTTGCGGAGCACAGAGTGGACGATTTCTATGCGCTACACCGTAAGTCGATTGGGAGTTTCAGTGCAAGGATACTGAAATCACGAAACTCTCTAGTCGCCGGTGTAGCCACGGATATGACTTGTCCTTTTTATACTTTCTGGAGCCGTAAAGTGTCTTCAGGTAACAGTTGACGCACCTCCTGAATGTTTGTTTAATTTACTGTAATTTATATGGATCTTGCATCTGAATTAAAAGAATTTATTATTTATTATTATTATTATTATTATAAGAAGGAATGGACATAGCGTCAAGAGGCAAACTTTATGCAACGAGCCCATAGTAATATCGATTGTCAGCGCAACTCGACTTTTTTAGGCATATCGAACTATGAACATCTTGCGTTCATTTTGTATGGTTCCGGACCCAAAGGATGCCAACAGAACCCTATTACTAAGCCTCCGCTGTCCGTCCGTTTATCCGTCCGTCCGTCTGTCACAGGGCTGTATCTCATGAACCGGAACAGGTAGAAAGCTGAAATTTTCACAGAGTGCGTATTGCCGCTATGTTGTAGCGATGGGTAAAATTAAAAAATAATAAAAAGTAATAATAAAAAATATAAAGAAAGTAATTTATTGTGTTAAATCATGTGCGAGTCCGACTCGCACTTGGCCGGTTTTTTCCATATTTTGGATTATATATAAATCCTGATCGACTCTGATAATATTTCAATTTAAATTAGTTGTAACGAACTTTGTAGTTAAAAACACTGCCAGAACGTACAAAACTTGAATAGGAGAAAATTTAGGTACAGTTTCCGGCAAAAAACTAGAACTCCGGCCGGGTGACAATTCTGTGCGCAGTTCTATCCATTCCCTCCCCCGATGCGTCCCAAAAGCCGAGTCTTGCGAAATCCTGCCACGTAGGTATAGATTTCAGTGTTACTGAAGGTATGCATATCTCGAACACTCATGTAAAATCCAACGACTGGTCTCCGTCTGTCTGTCCTTCCGGTTATAGCTTGATAACGACTCGCACGATTTCAATTCGATTTGTATCTACGTTTAGTTTTATTCGTCTCATCAATTTGACGCCTCCGCTCGAAATAACCTGAGGGGTGAGTAGCAGCGTGTAGGGGGTTAAAAATACAGTTATTTGTTGAATTCGTTTAATTAATAAATTAATGCAAAGGACACGAATGTTAAAAAAAAAACACATGAAAAATTCCAAATCCCACCAAGAAAATATTATCACGTTCATAACGCCATCCCTCCGTCCCCTTTTTAATATAACACAATGCACAAATTATCTGTCGCCATTCCTCTTATAAGAACCGACCGATCCTGTGAACTATTTATTTTTAGTGTCGGTAGAGTGTGGAATGGTAATGTGTTTTCCCCAAATAAGAACCTTTACGGTCCTTTAAATATGAGTATGTTGTAAATGTATCATGACCGGTACGTGGTTTTCGCATCAACTGTGAAAGTTCAAAACGCCCATTGCCATCATCGGGCACTTCTTTTTTCAAGGGCTTGGCGTACGCCATGGTCGCGTAAAAATAAAAATAAATTTTAACAGTTAACATTTTTTAAGTGAACTGTAAGAAACTGTAAGAAATAGCGAAAAACATTTAAAGGATTTATGAGGCCGATTTCGATAAAATCCTAAAATACCCTGTATATTCATTATGAATTACTCATAGACAGTGTTCATGTAAACATACAGCATATAACGTTTAGGATTATGCCAACTGGAGCATGCTAGTCTGAAACAGCCACCGTTCACGAGTTATACAAACTATCAGTGGAACGTCCACAGTATTTTCCAAGAACCGTTCCGAGCTCCGACTCGGCCATGGCGCTTCTCTATTCGCACAAACAGCTCAACCGTTTCCCTCCCCGTCTCGAATGCGAAAACTAGCTCCGCCGAATTAGCAACACAAAGACTGCTGCGCCCCAACTAGGTGCGCAGGACGATGAAAGGGAAAAGGGAATAATAGTTATTGGCAGTAATCGGCGAGCGAATAAAGGACGCCTGATTGGTACGACTTTGGAAATGTCACTGTATTTTGGTAGTAATCCGGGAGGTCACGACACTTTCGGTCACGATAAGGTAAATGGCTGAACGGGTTAGAGGCCAACCCTTTGATGCTAAATATGTCGGTCTGCCTGCGTCAAGTGGTTGCGTTAGCCAGATTGGCCATACACAATTTGGTGATGAACATACTGATTGTCTAGAAAAGTTGATATTTATTAATTATACAACAATAACCAGTTGGTTTTTTAATTAAATAAATTATACCTAAAGTTACATCTGTAACCTAAATCGCCTATAACTACGAAATTAAACAAGACATTTGTTTATTTTTGGTATGGCTATACAAGTTTGTACTGATACTTTCATGCTAAGTTATTTGCAGCCATTATGTATTTATATTGTCATGATAACTACCTTTTCAGCTGCCTTATCTACGTAACGCAAACACTTGGCGCAGGCAGCCTGACACATTTATCTTCAGTGAGTTGGTCTTTATCCCTGATCCCAGTTTCAGCCTTTACGTTAACGTTACCATTTTTGTCGCGACCTCCTAGTCAATAGGTTTTTGATCTTTATTTAAGGTATTCGCTTACGGTGACGCCTGGTATTTTTGGATGGCTAATACTACACTCTCAGCCTCGGTAGCCAAGTGGTGCGACGCCTTCCGATTCGATAAGCTGGGTAAGCACCACAAAGCGCGGTTGGGTTCTGGATTGGTGACCATTTTCAACCGTTGAGGCTGGCCGTGGTTCGGATTTCACGTAAAACTGTAGGTACCCTTCCTTACTTACTAGGCGGTAGGGTTAATCCCGCCCGGGTTCGTACCATCGCCTTGAATTAACGATGGTCGAAGCGGGAAAGAGAATAGTCCGTGTTTTCAATCCAGTTCAATGTAGCTTGGCAATATCAGGAAAGTCGTGGCATTGCACCTAGTTCTCATGTGGTGTGTTAGGCTAATATCTGACGGTCAGTTTGGAATTAGACATTCATGTCCAGTTATACAAAAAAAAACCTACTCCAATTTGATTAGCCCAACACACCTCATGGAGACTCGGTTCCATGCCAGAACCTTCCTCATATTGCGAGACTAGATTGAACCCATAATAAAAATGCATGTATTCTTCGTTCATTTTCAAATGGCTGAGCGCAAACCAACGCTTTCATAATTAGCGACTTGTGTGGGGATGGCCACACAAAAACGATGTTTCTTACACCCAGAACTGTATTAAGTTATGTATTCATCTATACACGAAGTTGGCTCTGACCAATCGACTATACATGCCTAAGTATGGCCGGTTTTGAAAACTGCATAGTAATTTAGAAACATTAAAAAACAATACCTGCTTCTAATCTCTTAAAGACTAATGAAAAAAATGCTAACACCTTTACAAGGATGTGGCTGCGGTTGCCAAGGCAACGTTATGGTATAACGGAATAGGTTCCCATTAAATATGAACATCAACCTGAAGGCAAACATTATATTATTAATAACTTTGCCGTGTATATGAGTAAAGGGCGGAACGAGCAGGGTTCTGCACCGGATTGTCTAGGAATATGTATTATTACCACTCTAGAATCAGTTCGAAATTTTAGAACTTATGTTTTTTCATCTATGTATCTCAAGATTTTTCATATTAATGTTTCAAATTGTAATTGAAGTAAGGTATTTAAGAAAAATTATTGCAATGAAGTTGATACCTTACTAATTACAATGTCACATTCAGTGACAACGTGGATTAAATTTTGACCTTTTTAATTTTAGAATTATCCTACAGAATTATACAACAACCCTAGCTATTCATAACCTTTTACGATAATATCAAAACAAGAAAATGTGAACGCAATCAAATCGCAAACCACAGACAGAACTTCGTTCCGACCCCGCCGGACAAAAACCGCATAGCCCGAATTAAGATCCGACCGTAACACCTGTGTACAAACAATAAGAGTAAACGCAAACTTCATAACCGCTCATTTCCCGCCTTAACACGGCCATCCGACCTCTCCCAAAGCCACCGACACGTTCGGATCTCACCATAAAACACAAAAACACAACCTTATGGCTGCAAATGCTACCCCGAACCGAAATAAATGACGATCTGACCGCAACCCCGGCGGTGGGTAGTTTAAAAAAAATATATCTTCCCAATCGGATCGATTCCTTTTTTTGGTTTATTTCATTTCTGGTTATAAAGATGTGTAATAAAAATGTAATGATTTGGTTTCTTAGCTTCCCGGTCGATATTAAGATTTAAAAGGTTATTCGTCCGATACTATTATAATATTCATATCCAAGTCTAAAAAAGACCTGCTAGGTAGTCTTCACGACTAAAAAAAACCGGCCAAGTGCGAGTCGGACTCGCACACGAAGGGTTCCGTACCATCGTACAAGACTTAACACAAAAAAATCATGTTTTTTTATGGGGCCCCTTTAATTTTTATTATTTTTTATTTTACCTATTTGTTGTTATAGCGGCAAAATAAATACACACTCCGTGAAAATTTCAGCTGCCTACCAATTACGGTTAACGAGATACAGCCCTGTGACAGACGGACGGACGGACGGACGGACGGACGGACGGACGGACGGACGGACGGACGGATGGACGGACGGATGGACGGACAGCGGAGGCTTATAAATCGGGTTCCGTTTTCACCCTTTGGGTACGGAACCCTAAAAACCATACGATTTTGATAGGGAGGGGCATTTCTTCAAACGAACTTTAAAAGAAAGTTTCTCAAAATTATACATCCTGATCTTAAGGCCTTAGCTATACTTAGCTGGTTAAGTCTCCACTTATCTGCCTTCTTCTACATACCAATACGTTCTGCTCTATTTACTGCTGAATATTTTGTTAAATATTTTAATTTACTTTCTTGATTTGATGAAGACACAACTTTTTCTCTCTTTTCATAAAGGCTGTTTCTATTTAGGGTGGTTTTGGTGAATCCTTCACTTTCTTCATTCGATGAAAAACACGTTTTTTTTTTTTTATTACTTTGTAAAGAGAGAAAGAAAGGGAATGAAAGAGAGACGAATTTATATCCGTAGCTGTATCAATGTATAGATGTCTTTAATAAATACTTGAGTTAACTTGTTTCATTTGAATAAAAACTTTTTTGGTTTTTTACAAGAGTTTCAATGCACAATCGGATGAAGGTTTTTAAGTTTTTAATTTAACTTTAATGCCATCCAACGACAGGACAATAAACTTAATGACAGTTCAGTAACACATGATTTCCGAAGAACCAATCTCGTCTAAGGTCGGATAATCGAAAACTCTCATCAGTTTCATTATTGTGATAGAATCGGTTTTATGTTTGTGTATATGGAGCGCAGCCTTGAATGCCTGATGGCTACTGGACTTGCATAGCATATCCCGTCATGCTAGCGTAAACACTTTTTTATTTTTAAAAATGATATTAAAGTATTATTTTGTCACGTCTCCGATGTAGAAAATCCCCAAATTGCGTTTTCAAATAAAATAATGTTGATTGCAGAGTATTTAGTAACATATCGCCTGCCAGCAGAAGTTTGATTTCTTTGATTGAAGTGACCAATTTAAGTTTTTGTTGCAATGTGTTTGAAGGTAATATTTTAGATTAGAATTGTAATATTTTATGTTGGTAATAATTCATATAGCATGTTCGTAATTAATTGAAAACATTACGTGCCCAGATACAAATTTCAGAACAGAATACGTATTTTATCGGACATTGTTTTCATAAATTGAACTTACTTCTCAGTAACACCCTTTCTTAACGGTTATTTCTTGTAATGTTATATTATGGATAGATAAATAAATCTGATAGAGAATTATATCGAATTGGATAAAAAGAACATACGATTAATTCAACATACCATAAATCCCTGTCAAAGCGCGACGTCAGTCGAAACGACACTATCCCGAGCGGAGCAGGCACAGCCGTAAATTGCTCATTATTTCAAATAAATGATTGTTGCGTTAAAGTTTAGTGAAAATCAGCTCCATTGATGTTACCAAAAAGTGAATCCACCAGAGCGCTATCAATTCCAATGTTTACGCCACGTTCGGCCGACATATCCGTGCCTTGGATTTGACTAACACTCGTTCGGTTATTCATGGCTGGAGCTCAACAAAAATTCGCTCTTATATTGAGAGCCATAACGACTTTGGCACGCGCCAGCGAGAAGTTCACAGCGCTGGCTAGTGAGCTGGGTGCCGGTAAAAAAGGTCCAATGTAGACCGAGAATAATCGGACTGAGTCAGCGATTCTTGTAGTTTGATTGGACCGGCCTGCTCTGTGCGTGTAACAAGAGTGTTCTAAAGTGTTTCA
This sequence comes from Incurvaria masculella, assembly GCA_946894095.1. Taxonomy (NCBI): domain Eukaryota; kingdom Metazoa; phylum Arthropoda; class Insecta; order Lepidoptera; family Incurvariidae; genus Incurvaria; species Incurvaria masculella. The sequence continues at coordinate 2,522,314 of OX335641.1, forward strand.
TGTTACACACTCCCGAAACTTACATGGAAAAGTGGACAACTTACGGTGTCAGGTCTCGAGGGCCCATTCAGGTAAGAGTGAGTTCGAGTTCGGGAGTGAGTTTTCGAGCATCGATGAAATAAAAGAAAATGCGACGAAGGCATTGAAAGCCATTCCTTCACCGGACTATCAAAAGTGTATGGAAGAATGGGTTAAGCGTTGGTGTATGTGCATCGCTTTAGACGGTTGTTATTTTGAAGGTGATAAAATAAATGTATCCGAAAATTACCACAATTTTTTTTATTTATTAATTCCCGGAACTTTTTCATCATAGTATGTAGGTCCCCTTCGGTACATATTAGATGGCAGGGTTAATCGTGCCCAGATTGGTACCATCTGTTTTATAAAATGAATGTCCTGGCATGGCACCTAGTTGGTTAATATCATGAAAGTGGACGTATTGTTTACATAAAAAAAAAATCGGGAGCACATTCGCGCGCGACGACGATGTATGCACTGTGCGGCACACGACGCGACTTCCAAAAATGTTATATTTTATAGGTAGGATGCTGAAAAAAATAATAACATATAGGTTAGGATGCTGAAATTTTCACAGAGTGTGTATTTATTTTGCCGCTATAACAGGTATACATATACACAGGGGAACATTTCTTTTTGTAAAGATAAATAAAATTGAAGGTACCCATCTCGCCCATTCAAAAAACGTGATTTTTTGTGTGTGTACGATGGTACGGAACCCTTCGTGTGCGAGTCCGACTCGCACTTGACCGTTTTTTTCATCTGAAAATATTACAGATATTTCGTCTCGTGTTGCTTCTTTTTCTCTTCTGTGATATTATCAAGCATGCTGTAGATAAACATAAACTCCAGTAGTATAAAATGTAATGGATCCATATATTAGAATAAAAAGTATCCGGTCTCGTGCCGATAATTATCTCGGGCTACCGACAACGTTTCATAAGATGCTTGGCTCGCAGTCCGTTGTCAAGTTGCTGCTTAGTACGTACTTAGTGCTCAGAGGAGCTTTGCCGGTTTCTTCACTTAAAATCATACTCATCTCTCACTGCACTTTCCACTGTCAACAAGATGCCGTGTTTCGGCGTGACAAGTGATTTATTGCTTTTAGCTTGGTTTTCACCAAGTGCTGATTAATTTTAATTGACACTTAAAGAGCCTTTATTACTAAAGTGCTGATTATCTTGTGCTGGTATCGATTACAAGATGGTAAAAAGGTCCTTTAATGTACGGATTACTCATCAGTACTCGGTGGAAGAGACCCTAAGCCTTTTATTCGGTTCGATTATTCTACTATTTACAACTTGCTAATAAACCAGAAATAGGCAAATGTTCAATACATCTGTTTTATGCTGTGCTTAGTTCTTTCCCCACAAAATATGACTACTGTTCTGGACTTAGCAAAAACGTTCACTTATTTCAACGGCAATTCACAGATATTACGTTCATTAAAAAGAGTGGGTTAGATCGGAAGGTGGTTTTCCATTTTATGCCAATATGTCGCCAAGTAATGACAATTCAGTTGACTTGTTCTTAAATTTGTTTCTCTGTCGGCGAGTGGGTACCTTCAACTTGGGAGTCTTCAAACGTAATTTAAGCAAGCTTGGTATCTCTTTATTAGTCCACTGGTGTGATGCCTCGCTGAGCGTGGTTTTCGGAGGCGAGGCATATTTGGTTGTTCCGGTCACCTTTGGTCATTCGGCGCGACCACCCACCCATACTAGTTTCTCATAAAAAAATCGTTTTCTCTTGTTACGCATATCCGGTTGACATTGCTGCGGGATGTTGTGAAAAGCAACTTATCCTCTGTTGTGGTTATACAGACGTTATTTACTGTTATTAATAAAAATCCAAAGATAATAATTATAGTAGTTATTAAGAGAAATCAATTATTAAGTATTGTGGGTATAATATCAGTGGGAATGATAAATTATTGGTTGCTTATTAAATTTGAAATCCAGACGGGCATGTAAAGTAGTATAGGTACAATAATATATATTTTTTTTCAGTATAGGAGCCAACAGACCAAACGGATTAAGGACTTTTTTGTTTGAATGAGCTACCTAAAGATCAATGGGTTTGTCATCTAATTGTGCACTTTCTCACCCCGACCATGAAAGACCCCATATAATTCTGTATCGATAATAAGGGATGCCGCATTATTGATTGCAATTCCTTTCGTTGGTGAGGGATGATGCTAATATATAGATAACAACATAACGGACAGAATTATGTATTTTTGGAGAATGCATTCATAACATTTCAGCAATCAGCAAAAATGTGTAGATGTTTGAATGAGAAAAGTGGTCGAGATCTACACAGAAAAGATGCCAATTCCCTTTGAGATGGTTCAATCAAAAATTTGTGCAGAAAGTACATTTGTAATTAAATCATTTCTCCTTCCAATGTTTCTTTCTATTTGAACACGGCTGATGTATTGTATTGAATAGTGCCTTTTTTAATAGAACACCTCGTTTTATGTCAATTCCTGACGAAATGGAGTGTTTACTTTTAGATAAAATATATGCATTCACATATAAGGGCGTATAATCAATCGCTTTCCAGGAGGAACAATATGGCTTACCAGGACCCTCGCTAGATTCGACCACAACTCCATTGGCCTAGACCGAAAACAGGGATAATTTCCATTGCCCTTTCGACCATATTTGATTCAATCCGACATCACCGGGCAGGTCTGACACTACCGCCTAGTCAATCTAGAGTCATGACGTCTCAATATTGCGAACTTTTTGCCTGGAGCCCGGCGAGCGCATCGTTTAGAGTCGAGCAGGCCCGCACAATGGAGCGACGCACAGATCGGCCCGGTATCGGATTCTTTTCACGTTTACTTTTGTCAGCTTGTGGTTTTGTTCGTCCCCCCTGGGGTAGCTAACGTCTCACTCAGCGCCTATGAGAAAAAGCTACGCGTTCTATAATGCGACGTCTGTGATGCCCAGTTTCTTTAGAAAATTTACCTCGTTCTCTCACCAGAAACTGTAGGAGGATATCTGAAAGAAACTACTTATCCAGTCCGGCCGGCCAGTTGTTTCTATAAATTAACACTGAAGGAACGCAGGTAGGTAAATGCACAGGATTTGACAGTTTACAGTTTGTTTCTTCGGAGCCAGGACGGCGGAACAGCGTCCGATGAACCAATCCGTGTAGTATCCAACATGGTAAAGTTACAATCAAGCAGTGGATCAGTGGCTGGCTTGCCGTAACACTATTAAAGGCTGCTCTTTGTGGTAAATCACCCTAAAGGCTGGCGTCGACTAGAGGCGCGGCGAATTGAGTCGAGCCGCATCGCCGAAAAAATCTCTTCACGAGCTATGCAACGCCGATATTCGGCTCAGCGCGGCGCAAATAGAAGATATTTCATATTGAACATAAGTAGAATAATTGTTGATTCGATGCGAATCGATTCGAAGCACCTCTAGTCGACGCGAGGCTTAACATCCTAAATGAAGGTTCAACCAGACTTTCGATACCATCGTCGGATACCATCGTCGGACTTAGCTACCGTTTAACCGTCGTGCGACCGGCGTGATTTGACGAAACGTCCTTCCAGTGAACGGTCTTGCTTTATGATTTATTTTTTACCGCGCCGTGTTGCGGCGAGAGGCTGCCCGATTAAAGTTTAAATTATTGGTAATTTAGCGCGCTCAAATCATGTAAGATTCAGTTAGTTTTGGGGGACAAATCATATATCTAGATGAATAAGGTTATTTAACAATTTAATAAGTCAATTATTAATTATTGTTTGTTCATTACTATTGACAACTTTGTGTGTTTATAAATCTGTGTTAGGAAATGTTAAATCAGTAAAATTGTTTTGGTAAAATACGCTCTTCTTTAGCGTTTTAGCAAGCAATGAAATAAATGGGAGCGGACTCTGGTTAAAGAAGTTGTTTTGGATAAGATGACCAGGTCATAAATTATAATGTTTGGATAAAAAAATATCATTTGCTTCCTTTCTTAGCAAACAAGCAAACGTTTCGCGGACAGTACTTCTATCGATTTCGTCAACTAATCCACAACCCATAACTGAGATGATTAACTGACTAAGTATTCCTCTTATACTAACACAGTGTGTAAGGGACGCTTTACCTTGGTTTCGCTAAAACTTTACTGCATTAACTAGACATATCAAGCGTACAACGCGATTTAAATAAGAATAGGACGGGGCTCGTGGCTAACTTCACTCGAATTTGCGAAGGAAAGTACGCGGCAACACCGCGGCAAAGTACTGAAGTTTGTGAAGTGAAGTTAGCTAAAACACAGTTTGACATTCAAAATGGCGGTGATCCTATCCTTTTCTTATTTGAATCGCATTGTACAAACCGATATTCTACTCAAACTGCACGGCCTCGTTAGCCTGTTGGATTTACGAAGCAGGCAAGTGCGCACTTATCACGAAAGGCTACTTCTTTCACCCGTTGGCGATGACGACGAAACGTAGAGAAATGGACGTTCGCAGAGCAAGCAACCGGTTCGAGGATACGTTTTCCATTGTGGCCGCGTCATCGGTTCGTTCCGTCCTTTAGTTTTCAATCAGGCCCCTGCCACGGAGGCTGTGAATCTCCAATCAACTGTGAAAGGGTTAGCCTGGTATTTTGATTGAGAAATCTTTTGGCCCAAAAATATATTCCGTTTATCCGGGGACGTTGGATACAATTAATGCAATGTGATGTAAAGTTGTAATTAGGGCATGAAATTCTAATAATGTTTATTATTGTTTAATCATATTTACATTGCATGCAACAGTACTCAAGTAGATAACCAACCTCGGTAAGTTTAACTGACAAATTATATTTTGTAAGGTAATTCCGTAGCATAATTTTTTTTTATAATTATGGCTCGTACAATATCTACCGTCATGATAATAGCTCAACAGACCTCATGCGAAACTAGGTGCCATGCCAATTCCTTTCTTACAGTGCACGGCTGCATTGAACTGGTTAGATAACACGGACAATTTTAATTGCATTTTGGGCCATCGTTCATTCAATGCGATGATAGGAACCCGAGCGGGATTACCCCTACCACTTCCCCTTTCTTGCTCACTAAGCCCCGGTTGCACGAAGAGACGGCCGAGTTAATCAATGTTCAAACACGTCACTTTTAGTGATCCGCATAGAGTTCCTTCCATACTGTCCACACAAAGTGACGTGTTTGATCATACTTTGACGTTGATTTTGATTTTTTGTACGTTCGTGCACTCGGCTCTAAGTTAAGGAAATATTACGTGGAATCCGAACGACACATCACTTAGATGTCTCTTATTTCATGCACTAGAATAAATGCATTGCGACTACTTGTATTCATTTTAGGTTCTAAAATCCACACAGCACCATAAAGTGATACAAGTATCTACCATACCTACCTCTAATATGTATTAGTGTATTGTATCATATATATTAGTATATTCAATTATATGTATAAATATGTATATATTATGGTATATGTATGTTTATGGAGTTATTTTTTTTTCTTTTCAAATTCTGGTGTGTCACCTACCTACAGATATTTCTATTGCCTTTCCTCATCACCCCAAGGGTTGACTGGAAGAAATCACTCTTAGTATAAGTCCGCCTTTGTGCAGTATTGTTGTTTTGCTGTATGTTTTCTTTGTAATTGTATTTTTGTTTATGCACAATAAAGAATTTATTCATTCATTCATTCACCTAACAAAGAAGAATTCATACATAAAATCGGCCTAAAAGATTTTTTCTCTTAATCTACGCGTCAATTTAACACACAATCACTGATATGTTCTCGTAAACATTTTAAGTAATAAGGTACAAAATCATCCATGCAATTAAAACAAAATCTCCTTGTCGGACGTTCTTTTAATGTCAACATTTTGAAACGCTAACTCAACAATACGTAGGCGTTAAGTGGAATGTTTTCGTAATTTTTCCGAGTAATTTCGAGGTTCTCTCAATGAAACTGGTTGTTCACTTGTTACATTGCCGCATTAATGTTGTAATGTTTTGTTGTGTAATATGTGGACATAGGTATATGAGACAAGAGAAGGACGCATAGAGCTGACGAATTTTAGAAGCTATATTAACATATTATTACATTTACGCAAACGCATTGAATTGCAGTGATTCTAAGTAATAAATATATCAATCCTATTTACGCAATCAAACACAATGAATTACAATGATTCTAAGAAATACGTTTGGATACACGGACCGTACTGACTGAATGACAGAATATGCAGAGCCTTAATCGTTAGACCTATAAATTTGAAAATGCCAGGAAAAGTTTATTGATTCCCTTAGATATGCAATAACGAGGTTTTTTTTTTCAATTCCATCCCCATCAATCCATCCGTATGCGTTCCTAAACAATTCTCTCAATTGGGATGAATCTTTGGTGAGTTGTGCTGCGCACGCCCCGAAGTTTTTAGGCAAATTTTAGTGTAGTTTTTAGGGTTCCGTACCCAAAGGGTGCCAACGGAATCCTATCACTAATCCTCCGCTGTCCGTCCGTCCGTCCGTCCGTCCGTCTGTCACAGGGCTGTATCTCATGAACCGTAATAGGTAGGAAGCTGAAATTTTCACAGAGTGTGTATTTATTTTGCCGCTGTAACAGCAAATAGGTAAAATGAAAAAAAATTAAAAGTTAAAGGGGGACCCCGTGCAAAAAATCTGATTTTGGGGAGTTAAATCCTGTACAATGGTACGGAACCCTTCGTGCGAGAGTCTGACTCGCACTTGGCCAGTTTTTACAATTGTTGAAATATGTCACAAAAAAAGTAACAAGCGTTAGTTAAGTTAAGTTAATTAAGTTAAACATACAAAAAAAATGGATTTTGTTTTGAGGTGATTTATTCAGTTTTAAGCTATACGAAGACAGACTCGCGAGGTCTACAGCTCAGAGAGCCACTGGTAATACGGTTACGATTCAAAACAGGCAATATACTAAATATACCTACTATTATACAATGTAAAACAATAAAAAACCTGGCTCGACTAAAAACATATATATAATAATATAGAATATACAATATCTTTCCAAGCTCCTTATGAAAGATATCCTTTGTGATCCTTATTAGATTAAACAATTAATCCAAATAGGCATCTTTATCGAAACATTGTGTCCAGCGTGATGGATAAAAAAAAATGTTATTGCTTTCAAAATATGATTTCCACGCTTCAATGTAGATGTCGCTATTTAACGTGAAATGAATTTAAGAAGTGTTAAAGTTCCCTTACCTTACAATCATTTCGCAGAGGGCGTTACCGGAAAATGACACCTAGAACTTCCCGGGCCTTCATCCTCCACTAGTCTAGTACCACTCCATTAAACATGATACGTGATGTACTAAGTAATAAACGTGGTTTTCGCCTAACTAAAGGTTATTTAACCTTTGTACATCATACCACGGAAATGTTTAAAGAAAGTATCAATTTAAGATGACAAGAGGGTCGGGATTATGCAGCCAATCAACTTAATTTGCGTTAGAAGAGTTCTGTTTGTCGTCTCTATGCCTTTTTGAAGCTGTGCTCTGGGAAACTGGTGAGCTGTTACCGTGAGTCTGTACACAACGCAAATTGGGGCGTTGTTATAAAGAGCTACGAATATGCTAGAATTGACAAATTAATAGTTTTAAGCTTGCATATTGACAACAAATGCGAAGCAGTCATTAAGTTATAGGTACTTTATTTGAGATTAAATTATTCAGTATTAAAAAAATGGTTTAAATCTGGCAACAGACCACTATCTGATTTTGTAATATAATCGATTTAAATGATTTCTTAAAACTTAAAATAATTTTCTGGTATGCCGTTTTAGAGACATCAAAATAAAAATGAATGTCACTTAATTTTATGTCATCTTTACTACCTATTAATAACATGAAAGTGTGATATTGGGTTTGTCTTTCGTCACTCAGCAATGGAGCAACGGATCGACGTGAATGTTAGCTTCGAGATAGTTTATGAGCCGATGACAAAGGCTTATTTATTTTAGACTAGCTGAGGTACCCGGCTCGTCTCGGGTCAATGTCGTTTTGGACTGATGTTGGGCTGAATTTAACATTTTATGTTAAATGTGTTGCCCATACAAATTTTCATACCCTTTTTGAGTTTAATTTTCGCCACAAATCGTAGCTTATGTATTTTTTTAGGTTCAGACTCTCTCTATACCAAATTTCATCAAAATTGGTTTGGTTGTTTAAGCATCAAAACGTCAACAGACATACTTACTTTCGCAGTTATAATATTAGTATGGATGTCTGGAACTATTTTGTTTGTAAGCAATGAAATAATTAAGATAAACCCTACTTCATTACGTTTTTCACACTGGAATTAGATTATTAACTCTATGGAACTTAAAACAGAGTTTGACGGTCACGTTTTGATTAAATCTTAATTCCTGCTCGCTGCGTAACCTCTTGTTTCATTATATTTCAACAAAACGTACTTATTGTACTCTTATGAGCTGGTATTATCACAAGCAAGTGCATAACATTTTGTTAACAAGTTAACTAGGTGAGACCGGTTTTATGCGCAAATTATTTAAAAGTACATTTCATAATTTGATTGTTGTGACTATATTTTGTTTTTTTTTACGGTATTATAGTTTCCTATTAATTCAGGTTTCAATATGATGTTTCCATTAAAAAATCCAAAATTATAATTTAATTTTTAATTTTATATTTGGTCCGAATGTTTTTTAAGAAATTTCGGAATCCAATTACTAACAGTTCAAAAGATTTTTTTTATGTTTAACTTCAAATAATATGTCAACCTGTAAGTAATTTTTTATTAAGTAGTACCAGCTGATATTTTAAAAATAATGGTCAAAACTGACTAACTAACTGGTTGAATATCTACCTAGCATAAGTAAACGTATGGTTTCATTACACCCCAAAAAAATAATAACAATAAGCAATGTCCAGACCAAAAAATGTCATCTCATTCACTAAAATGTTAAGGCCACCTTCAAATTTGTTGCGACTTGCAAATTACGTCCTTATTTTTCTCGTTACAAAAAGTTCCAAGATAAATTGGTTCTTATTGTGCACAAATCCTCCACAAACCATGACCGGATTCATAATGGAATCTAGTTAGAATATGAACTGAGGCAAGGCGATAAAAAACGACGTGTGCTTGAGGAAGTCTGCTGCGAAATGTTGACACGCAATTTTCCTGTTTTTTTTTTTATAAACTTCTTCTCACTAGGTCAAATAAAACACGCTTTGAAATGAGGGATTTCAACTCAAATAGATGTCGTCACTGGAAAATATTTTGGTTTTATTGTTGAATTGTTTTGTTGTTGAAGGCTTCAAAGAAGGCACTACACTTTTCTTAGCCTTACCTTTAATTGCATTAAAATTTACATTTTTTTTATAAAAAACGGGAGGCCGTTGGACATTTCTGGCTTCAGGGAATCGAATATTCGCAGCGGTGGAATAATTTCAGACACACACAAATATAGTGATCATATCTGTGCGATATAGCTATTGGTATGTAGAGCCTTAATCACCGAACGTGTGGGTATCCTCACGTTATTTGGCTTTACCATATTGTTTATTGTAGTGCACTCGGATTTGTCATATTTTATCATTAGCTAGCTCAGCATTCATGTAAAAAATATTACACAAACGTGCTAAAATATCTAAAACATATTCTGTTAGCAAACATGGCGGGAGACACACACACACACAAACACACAGATCACGGAATCATGTGATACACATTTTTTTCAATGAAAAATTCTCATAATATGCCATGTTATTAAGGATTGACTCACTGATATTAAAATCTTTTTTTTTATGTATTCGATTTCTGTTAAAAAATAATTCATCTTATTTTTGATCATTGAAAAATTTAAGGAATGCTGAAACATGTTTAATGAGAATTTTCAATTGATCTTTTTCGTATGCAGGCATATTTTAGATCAGATTGGTATTGCATATATAGGTACAATATGTTTCCTTCGGATCATAAAGGTATCAACTTATATTAAGTTTAAGCTGGAACTACCGAAGAGGCGTTTTAAAATTAAATGATAATAAATTATTACGCAAACCAATTTAACGCAAAATAAACCTATCGTGCTATAAACCTCCTTGACTTTAATCAGTGGAGTTGGAGTTTAGTACCGGTGACGGATACTCAGGATAATACAAGGATCACCGACTCAAAATATTTAATATCAATATGTGTTAGTATTAATGACATTTGGACACTGACGGAACACTGACATCGCCACTGCATGAAAATCCTAAATAAGGCATTGCCCTAATTTTTTTATATTCAGTTTCCGCTTAGTGAGTAAGCGAGGTTGTTGTGTGTCCAATCAAAAGCTTGGGGTAAATTTTCAGGATTTCAATAATTGATTTATCTAAAAAAATGAACTCTTAACCGTCTACGCTTTTGTGGTAGTTCATAACCAACATCTTTTTTAGGGTTCCGTACCCAAAGGGTGAAAACGGAACCGTATTACTAAGCCTCCGCTGTCCGTCCGTCCGTCCATCCGTCCGTCCGTCTAAAAAAATCTAGTGATGCGGGTTTTTCATGGACCTAATTAAGGAAAATTACGGACAAACGAAACATGGATACCGATATTTTCACCTCCAAAACCACCCCACTAAACTCCACACCACGCCGAAACGGAACAACTAAAAATTAAAACCAAAATAATAAAAAAAACTCAACGTGCCCCGGTTCTAGATGCGTTTGGTTCGTCGGCTGCTGCTGACGGCACATCTCTGAGCCCGACTGTACGAACCAGGAGTGGGTGAACGCGGGGTTCAGGCCCGGGTTCAGGGCTGGACCCGCGCCGGAGAGGCCCATCACGGGCAGCCCCTGCCTCTGGTGGTGGTGGAAGCCTGCGGAGGCCACCGCATAGTCCATCGCCACTGCCTGGTATGGCAACATTCTCACTTTGGTATGGCTCAGTCCGTGCTAGAGTCTGTCGGGGTTCGGTTAAGCACCATGTGTTTGTTGCACCTTGGGTTAGATTCAGTCCATTCCTGTTGGCTTTTCTTCACTTTAAGTTCAAGTCTAGGTATTTACTTCAGTTGACCTTGGTTTCAGCCTTTTTTGTCTCGCTAAGAAGAGTAGTTCCAATGTTGTTTTAATTTAGTTTTATCAATGGTTAATTGTTTGCTCACTTCATAAAAAATAACTCACTTAATTTCTGTTCACTTTGTCTCATTCAAATGCAACGAATAAAATCCTTAATTGTCCACTTTCACATAAATATTTAAGCCTTCAATAAGTTCCAATTCAAACTAGAAATATTTTCTATGTCACGAATATTCATAATTGTTTAAAACTCTTTTAATTTTTTTATAATTCTCGATGTTCACTTAATTTAAAGAATATAATTAAATAATGTTCCATTATTCAAACATTTGGTTAGCGTTCCTAGCTGTTTAGATATACTCGAAGGACCAACTACACACTTCGTTTCAGCAAATCGTTAAGCGAATAACTGTAAAAAACACCAATCCTCGAGGCGACTTAATTAAAATTTCCCAGCTGTCCTCGGAGGCGAGTTCGGAAAAATTGATCGGCGCAATCACAGCGGCCGCTGGCGAGAGGGCACGCACGCAATAAGTATTCCAGACATATTCGTTTCGCCGCGGACGTGACGCGCGGAAAACTGGCCGCGTTTCACGTACGAATCGAACCCCGGCACCAGCTGACGTGCCCGTCCCCCGACCGAAAACGTGCGACTGGCTCCGTCACGCCATATGGAACCCTATCGCTCCGTAGCGCCGCCGGCCGCGCGCGCTCGGCTCCGCTCGGGTCCGCTCGGGCTCTAGAGAGGGACGCCGCCGTACGGCGAGCGGAGAGGCGAGAGCGTTCGGGCGAGTTGAAAGCCTTCGCCGTAAACGTGAGCGGTAATAGGCGGTTACGTGACTGGGCGGGGCTTCAGCTATTAAGTTGAATGGTAGCCGCGTGATTGGTTGGAATCGGCAGTAGAGTCTACGTGTTATGTTCGCGTAGATATGCGCGGGGTACGTAGGTGCCGGGATGCGCCATTGGTTTATTAATAAAAACTGGTGAGCTCTGCACCGTTTAATAGGTCCCAATTGCTGGGTGCCGGCGCGTTAATTGAATCATGTGTGCAGGAGGTGAAAAAATGGTGGCTCGCGTGGAGCTGCAAATGATTGACATCATTATGTATGCTGTTATGAAACGGTATTTGTGTAGTCACGTTGGGGGTATTTTAACATAAACTTTACCACTAATTGATATGAATCCTATTAACACAATTTGTTTAGCAACTTGTATATTATTATTACACTATCACCCCTGTCGGTTGGTATCACCACTGATTTAGTTATATGTATTTATTATCTTGAGATTATCTTTAATTAATATTTCGAGATGAACAATCCCGAGTCAACATTGATTCATGAAAGTATATAAATCCCTTACACATTACATACTAAACATTGCGACATTGTTTTTAAAAAAGTAACGTTAAACATTTATATGTGTCCACATCCGTGTTAATGAAATGATACATCAACATTAGGTACATACCGTGATTTCACTCCATAAGAATTGAAGTGAATTAAGAAAATAATTGCGTGAAGCCAACAATTTTAAAAATATATTCTTATGGACTAATTACCTAGATAAGTAGGCTAAAAATATACAATTCCTAGAAATGTCGTTCAGAGACTTGTGAGACTTAAAAACTTCGTGTTCCCACACATACACGTACCCTTACTACGATCATACGTACATCAATTGTGGTTAAATACAATAACGGTGTTCATTTATGAATAATTAACTGTGTGGGAATCACAAATGGTTTCATAAAAGCAGTTTTTATGGATAATTCTAGAATAGACATTTTATCTTCTCGGTGAAGACAGCAGATGGATGTCTGCATTGTCTAGACATATTGCTACCTAATTAGATACACAGTCGTATGGCATTATTTTGATCTCTTTTTTTGACACACACACACAAACAATTAAATTTTGTTATTTCCAACAGATAAACAGCGAAACTTCTGAAAACTCCTGCGGCACAAGTTATTTAAACATGTATGTTATGGTATGGTGCCTTCTTGCGCGAAAGATGGTATGAGATATTTGGCTATTAAATATTTAAAAAAAATAGTAGAGCTTGGTAGAGAAAAAGAGATAAGTAGACCTAATATTCATTGTAAACCCTTATTTTAAAATTTCGAAAAAAAATCGATTTCTCGATATTTGCCTATCGAATTTAATTGAAGACTTATAATAGTACAATAATAATAAATCTTAGTTTCACTAACTAAGCAAATTCAGTACATGTACAGGAATAATAAACCAAATTGCGAGTTTCAAACAATGCAGGTATCATGTTTATTCAAGAATATGTTTGCTTAATACGGCTCGTAGCTTAGTGGCGCGGGGACTGGCCTAGCGTACCAGAGGCCCAATACCAATTTGCACCACTGTCTTTCTCTTTCAGAGTTCGATAAGTGCATTTCGTCACGAATGCGAGCTGCTCCATGGTTCGGAACATGTAAAACTGTAGGTCCCCTTCCCCTACTAGGTAGGGTTTAACCCCGCCCGGGTTGGTACCATCGCGTTGAATAAAAAGATTCAGTTCAATGTAGCCGTGCTCATAAAGGGAAGGTCCTGGCATGGCACCTAATTCCTTCGGGAATGTGGTGTATTGGGCTAATATCATAACGGTAGTTGTGTGGTATTAGCCATCCATGTCAGGTCGCATAAAAAATAGAAAATAACATGTAGTTATATATTCGCTAGAAACTTCATTCTTATTTTCGAAGCATTTTTATATTATTTATGAATAAAAAAATATTATGAAATTATTTAAATAAATTTAACAAAATTAAAAACAAAAGATCTTGTCAAACAGTTGTTCTTTCAATCATCTTTTCAAGTTATTCCAAGAATAGTGTACGAAATCTAGCCCGAAGACGATCGCCATTGAAGCTCACGCGCGACACACCCCTAGCCGCGTGACGCGCCCTAATGAGGCCGTTTGTATGCGCCACGGAACCCTGCGGCCGACGCCCGAATATGAGCGCGCCTGAGCGATATGTGCCATGCCGGATCTTCAGTTTCAATTAGAAGCTGGGGCCCATAGCTGTTCGAAAGGGCTTGTTTGCAATCGGTGTACAGTAGGAGATAAGCCAAACTGGGCATAGTCATGGGTCATAGGTCATGTTTTTTTATGAAAAACCGTTATGGGTGGCTGTGCTGAGGACCAAAGGTGCTCAGAAAAGCCAAAAACACCTCGCCTGCGTATTTGCGGACTGAACTATCGAGTTAATTCAAATTACGCTTGAAGACTCCCAGGTTATAGGTATGAGGAAAGGCACCCGCCGGTAGACAGTTCCATATCCTGGCGGTGCGGCAGAGAAATGAGTTTGAGAAACGGTTCGTTCTCAAAAGCCTAATGTCAACCACAAGTGGGTGCTCTGATTCTATGCGGCGGGTGCTCCGGATATAGGTAGGATGGGGAGGAATGAGGGATGCAAGTTCCGCAGAGCAACGTCCATGGTAGTACCTTTAGAACAGACTGAGCGACCCCACAAACCGTCTGTGGCTCAGTGACTCCAAGCCAGCAGAATGTGTGGGTTCCCAACAAGACGGACCGTTCGGCGCTGAATTGAGTCCAAGGGCGCCAGCAGGTACTGGGGACTACCTTTCCATATGATCGAAATAACGAGACAGAGTGCGAAATAATATATTCTCTCTCGCCTGATTATTTTGCAATTTCTAGCTTATTCTCAAAAAGCATGAAGTTTTAAAAAATAATAAGTTGTTAGTCCACAACTAATTACAGCCTTGGTAGCCCAGTGGCGCGACGCCTTCGATTCGACAAGCTTGGTGAAGCAACTCTGAGCGCGGTTAGGTCCTGGATGGGTGACAATTTTCAACCGTTGAGGCTGGCCTTGGTTCGGATTCCACGTAAAACTGTAGGTCCCCTTACTTACTAGGTGGCAGGGCTAATGCCGCCCGGGTTACCATCGCACTGAATGAATGGTCGAAGCGGCAATGAAATTTATTTTAAAAGGAGTTACAAAACTGTGCAACTGATTTAGATATTTGCTTCATACAACACATACAAAGCTATTTATAAGCTTTACTCATTAATTATAACCTTATTAATAATATATTATATTTATAATAATTAATTAATTCACTAACGCTACTACCGCGGAAACATTTTCAGAACCTTAGGTATATCGGTTTTGCTGTCATATCAATTATTATTTAGAAGACTTTTCGATAGCACCATAAAAATGATCTAACCTAACCCTCGGCTGTTTTCACACTTAACTTTTTTACACAATACATACATACATTGATTAAGTTAGGTATGTATGAAACAAAACACTTCACGATAAAAAATAAACATATCATTTAGGTAAACACGGGAATATGGTTCCGGGGGGTTCATGGATTCCATATGTACAGTATCCATACCATCACGCTTATAATCGCGGCAATAAGAGTGTAGCATGTAATTACGTTTTACTACATTACTACTTTCTCTATTATTCTACTCTATGATTACTTTATTGATAGGGATGCTCTCAAACCATTATACTCTTAATTGTCTGTAGGTGGTAGCATTTAAAGGGATATGTAACTATGTGATCAGCTGACAGTAGTAGTTTATGAAAAAACTCATAGTATTAAAACCTAATGTGCAATTGTTTCACAGTGTTGTGTTGCCACTGGAGCAGTGCATCGCTTAAAGGTCCTTGCTTACGGTGACGCTTGGCTCAGGTTATCTCTTTCCCTAAAATATGGTTGAAAGAGGTAATGGCTGTGCCCGGCGTGATGCTCGTGAACGGGTGCTGTTTGTGGGGACTGGCCTGCTCCAATTGGCAACATATTAGTTGGAGGGGATTGTCTTTGCAAATAAAATGATATTTGTCATGAACTGTTGCATACCTACGGCATGGATTGTAAATTTTTGTGTATTCATGTGAATTTAGTGTTTTACCTATGTTTTTTTTAAATAATTGACAAACACTTATGTAAACTTAGACTAAGTGGACGTTGAAAAAAAAAACAGCGGAGTTTCTTTCCAGTTCTTCTTCGCTGTGTTTTGTTTTGCTGAACTGGCCAATGCTAAAATATGACAAATCCGAGTGCAGTGTACTGTCTATGGATGATGAATAAACAATACAATACAATACATTACATGCGTTAATACAATACTCATTTTTTCATTCATTGCATCGAACTTAAAGTTGTGAACCAATAAACAGAGTAAATCCATTTATAAAAAAAGGATCAGCACAAATTACTCCTATACCATTAATTAAGATAAAAAATAGCTCTTTAACCGTTCGGAAAACGGTTTCAACGCTACAAAAATAAAATTGCCCAACGTTTCCTACACACAATCCGTTGGAACATCTACTTCGCCCTTGGGCTCCGCCATCGTGGAAAGCGCAAAGACACGCAAGCCAACGTTAACGCGAACGCGTTAAGCTGCAGCCAGCCGCGAAGCCGAATGTCAAGATCGTGCGACACCGGGTTCAAACACCTGTCCGTAACAAAAACTAATCGGGCAAAATAAATAAGAGCATCGCGACCGACTGCTCCTTCGTGAGTGCCCGCGGCGGGTACAGTGCCGGCGACGCGGCAGCGGCTAGCGGGGAGACAGCGGAGCGACAATGCGATGATGCTTTGATAGCGCTTATGTTGAGTGTCACTCCTTTTACAAACATTTATGCATATCTTCACGCCGCTTTCCCGGAGGGTTAGGCAGAGATGATACATGCTCTACGATTACGGGTGCTACGTACCAGACCTTTGCGAAGAATTACATCGATTTGGTCGTGGTACGTTCTGCTAGGCCGCCCGGGCACTTCCGGTCACTTCTCTGTAAATTTGTGTCGTGTTTTTTTCGTTTCTTATAATAATATATGTAAATATCTAGCCGCACCACCACTTATAAGACTTAATCTGCATTCAGAAAGGGATCAAGGTTGATTATATACATAAAAAATATATGACATGTATCCTGTAACATCCTAACAAAACTTAATGAAACTTAACCTTGCCTCACTTAACATAACGTATCAATATTAAAACTGTCAAACTTTTGACGAATTTGAAAAAACCAACTGCTGCCTACTAGCTAGTAACACAATCTTGCTGAATATAATTGCTCGGTTAAATCATAATTCAATATTTTGTTATAATATTTATCTTCGAATTTCATATTGATGAGTTCACGATCTCAATGTAAGTTTATTATGATTTGGTTAAATAATAAACATATTTTAATTTATAAAATATAATCAATATATGTAACACACATATGTACATTAATTATATACAATACAATTATATATATTATTATTTTGAATAAAACCATTTTTCATTAAATTTTTAAAATTTGAAACTCTAATATGTCCCCATACATTTAGCTATACTTCTCTTTAACTTCAAATAAACATCAGAATTAAAAAAAACTACACTTCTACACGAACCACCGCTCAAAGAACACAGAATCAATACTACCTAGCTAGTATACATAACTGAAATGTCAAACTCAGACACCTACCTACCTGTGTATCACTGTTCTGTGGTATCGCTAACCAGTGTCCCCTCTCTGAGTAGTAATAAAGCGATATTTCAAGCCGAGAGTCACAAGAGATTTCACGGCGCGAGTCTGTTCGTATTCTCGTTCCGTGACCGTGAAAATTTCGGAAAACTGTCCACAATCCGACTGCAATCGCATTATTGATTGTAAATGAGGCCATTTACGTTTTTTCCTGTGGCATCTCGACCGGTAATCGGTTTGGTATAGAGGGGAATTCGATGAATCAAGATATCCGTTGATCTCACCACAAGTAGGCATAATACATTTAAGCAATAATCATTGAAGGAGTACGGTAGGAGAACGGGCTGTTGGTATAAACGTTAACCAGGGATTCTTTGGCATATTTGGAGCAATAAATGAAAGTAAGTTTTTGCTATACGACTTAAAAACTGTGCTCTTAATACATATCCATGTAGGTATTTACAAAATGTATCGAGAAGACGTTTTCTAAGGTGTACAATAAAATTTAGTACCATTTATTTTATCTAAGCGCTATTAGAAGTTTAAAAAAACTGTTCGTGACAAGCGAATGTATAGATAGACGCATACGGGATCATATAGTTTCCATTTACGGGTCTCTTTTAGGGTTATGCAGTTTAACCTTCTTAATTAGAGTTTGAAATGTGATTTTCTATTGAGAATACGAGTAACTTCACGGGTAGGAACCCATGTCCGCTTCCCTACTTACTAAAATTTTGGACAACACCAAAACGAAGCCCGGTAAAATGCGCGGCCCCCGAACCACCGCTCGCATCGCCCGCCCATTTTCCATTGCTCCATTTTCCATTGCTCCATTTTCGCTTAGCGTTCTTTTTCTTTTTTTTCTTTTCTCTAATCCTAATCGCTTTCACGGTCGCAGCGTCGTAACCTTCCTCAAAAATTGAGCTATCATATGCTAAACAAGATATTTCACATCCGAACCTGGTAGTTCCAGAGATTCTCGCGTATAATAAAAAAACAATCTCTTCAGCTTTATTATATTAGTATAGATAACAGTGGCTCTATTATTAGCCATCTGTGTAGTACTACATGTATAAAATTCATAGTAATCTTTTAAATACCCGTAATCTTAGAGCATGTATGAACAGATGTATGTCTGTAGATGAAGCGGAAGAGGTGTGCTGTGATCGTACCGTATGGCGCTTTATCATCTCTGCTTACCCCTGCGGGAAATCGGCGTGAAGGTATGTATGCATGTAGTAATCTTTTAGACGGAATTAAAGTCATAATTCTGCCAAAATGAGCGCGCGCTTGACCCTAGAAACGCGCCAGGAACGTGTGACCCCCGCCGCAGGATGCTTTAGGGAAGGTACCGATATTGCCTGAATTTTGATTAGTATCGATTCACCCTAACCCACATTACAGCTCGGCGGAGTGTACGGGTCCGGTGTGTGCCGTGCCTGCTTGTATTGTATATTGTATCGTAGTGTTGATGTCATTCTCTGACTGTAGAAAACACTGCATAGATGGGCATAATAGGAGTACACGTTTTTGCGTACAAAATGTTTTTCGATTGCTTCACCCGTTTTCAAGAAACAGTGCGACCGGGTGCTGGTGTCCTCAATGATTAAGATTGTAAACAAAAATGGTATCAAAAGATGCGCAAAAAATACTGCAAAATTATTTTATTAATAACAATACCGAGATAAATGTTTCCAAAACTTTTAGAAAATGTAAAGAGAGAACAAAAAAAATCCTGGAGAATTTAAAGAGCTTAATAAACCATTCTGATTTCGATAGGATTTATATTTAAGTTCACCCCTTTCGGAGACACGTTTTTGGTGATCTCACAGATTTCGTTCAGGATATGTATGTTTATATAATCGACCGTGAAGCAAGGACACATGAATTAAAGAAAGAGCCCTGTTAAAATAACTACTTTATATGAATATACTGCAAACCTAACCAGCAAGACATACCATTCGCGGGTATTGTGTCTTCCAATTTCGCCACCTGCTGTATACCCATAATTTGGATTCTTCTACCCTCCTCCCGTAATAAATGCCTTCTACTAACACAGTGTTTATGATTATTCATTATACAAACATTGATTTAACGCTTTACCCGCGCTGCGGACATTGACTGCACATATTGAACATTCAAACATATTGCCGTCGTCACCAAAATCGTATTTGGCATCAGACGCTAGAGTCAGTCCTAGGTTGGTTCTTTTTACAGAGCTATTTCTTTAGTAAAAATGTCATTGCTTTACGGTCGATTATACATACATACATATCACATTCCTTGGAAAGAGCGACGTACTTGGTTATTGCGAAAAAGTATACTCTTTAATAGGTTAAACATTTTTGGAACAGGCGTCATTATAATTCACCGAATCTCTAAAATAGAGCCTTATGACGCATGTCTACGAACCTTCAAATAAGGTGGCACATTCACCATTCCCTCTCATCAGTAAGCTCCCAGCAAACTCCTCGACGGTTGATGGCATCCGGTCGACTCGCAATAAATATAAACATTAGAGGACAATTTATTTCTCTTCCTCGGCCGTGCAGGTGAATTTCATATTGTCACTGTGGGAATTGTTACCATGGCACACTTGGAATCGAAATCTGTTTTTTTATCTGAATAAAACCTTACTTCACTTATTAAGTCTGGCTTCTTTCTCTCTCTTTATCCGCTCATAACCACTAACTCGATTTTATGTATTTGATATCTACTACCTATGTCTGGTTTCTTTCTCTCTCTATATCCGCTCACAACCACTAACTCGATTTTATGTATTTGATATCTACTATGTCTGGTTTATTTCTCTCTCTTTATCCGCTCATAACCACTGATTCGATTTTATGTATTTTATATGTACTATGTCTGGCTTCTTTCTCTCTCTTTATCCGCTCATAACCACTAACTGAATGTTATCTATTTGATATCTACTATGTCTGGCTTTTTTCTCTCTCTTTATCCGCTTATCACCACTAACTCGATCTTATGTATTTGATATCTACTAACTATGTCTGGTTTCTTTCTCGCTCTTTATCCGCTCATAACCACTAACTCGATCTTATGTATTTGATATCTAGTAACTATGTCTGGTTTCTTTCTCTCTCTTTATCCGCTCATAACCACTAACTCGATTTTATGTATTTGATATCTACTACCTATGTCTGGTTTCTTTCTCTCTCTTTATCCGCTCATAACCACTAACTCGATTTTATGTATTTGATATCTACTATGTCTGGTTTCTTTCTCTCTCTTTATCCGCTCATAACCACTAACTCGATTTTATGTATTTGATATCTACATAGGTATAGCTTAATTTATGATGTATTGTCAGCTACTTACCATCACGCTAAATAATACTTGAGGGAAAAGCAAAATATTAAATAATTCGGAAAAACTGACTGTTTTCTGAATATTTTAAATGCGATATTGTTTTGTACAATTTTACGACTGTACTACCGAGCTGTAATCTGAAAAAGGATGAAGAAATTTCACACAAGCGGTCATAATTACGACCTAATCGAGAACAATTTGATTTATCGACTGCGTACATAGGTAGTGTACTAAGACAAAGGAGTAATAAAAAGGATCAATCTGTGCAGAGAATTCATTGGCATAGAATATACATAGGATTAAAAAGAAGATGAATGATTGAAAATATCGAAACTATTGATGGATTGCCCATTTTTAACCGACTTCAAAAAAGGAGGAGGTTATCAATACGTCTGTATGTTTTTTTTATGTTAGTTACCTCATAACTTTTGCCTGGGTGAACCGATTTTGATGATTATTTTTTTAAATGATAGCTAGTGCTTCCCAAGTGGTCCCATTTTAATTTGGTTAAGTTCTGATAATGATATCCATGAGAAAATCATAAAAGTCTTAAATTTGTATTAAGATGTGCGCGACAAATGGACGAATAACTCAATATAACGCCAACCGATTTCGGTGATTCTTTTTTTATTGGAAAGGATGTGTACAAATTAGTAAGTGTACTTCAGATTCACTAAAAATAAACAAATTAAAAAAAAATAACAAAAAAAACAACCGACTTCAAAGAAAAAGCACTAAAAAGTTAAAAATAATTTCCATTTTTGTAGTTACGATTTTTGTTATTTTTTGTGTCGGTGTAGCCAAGGTAGCCAAGGTTCTCTTGATTGGCGCAGCGCGTGCCCGTCTGACGCCGACTCAAAAAATAACAAAAATCGTAACTACAAAAATGGAAATTATTTTTTTACTTTTTAGTGCTTTTTCTTTGAAGTCGGTTATTTTTTTTGTTAAAATTTTTTTTGACGACAAAGGTTTAAACCTTTTCCATCCGTTATTTTAATATTTATTATAATAATGAATTTATTTCATTCTTCCTAAACAATTGAGAGTCCTCCAAACACAAGGCTCACATTCCCAAAGAGATACTTAATTAATTATTCACTCAACTCGGTTAAGTATTCCATATACTAGGGGTACCATTACGGTACGAAGTGAAATAGAGTTGAATTTAAAGGGACTATTCAAATACTAACCTGATAATTCCATTATATTAACTGGAGAATCCGGATATATTGATAACTTGTGCAGGTAATATCAAGCCTGCAAACATTAACCTAGTAAATAGTTTTTTAAATGGAACTGGTCGTGTATGACTAATACACCACATTTCCTAAAGACTCGGGTGCATTGAACATTAAACATTGCTTCATTTGAACTATATGGAAAACACCAGCATTGTTTTCCGCCTTGCATTGCATGCATTCGTGATGAAATTGACTTATCCAACTCAACATCAAGAGACGATATTGAACCCACGTTATTTCCAATAAGAGGCGAGGCCCCGCGACCTGACATACGGGCCGCCGAGAGTAATATTATAAACAAGTGAGTTGTTATTTATCACCGGACTAGAACTCACTTTGTACCGTCGTGGCGCTCGGATGTATCCAACAAACGAGGCCACATTTGCGCGAGACGAAATTAACCCACTACGTCCTCGTATTAAGATTAACCCGCGATACGTCCGATAGCGAATTAAGATATTCTAATTTTAATTGTATCTTCTGGAGAGATGGCGCTAGTGTGTGCTATCTGCGCATAATTAGTCGGGGTTTGGGTTCGGGAGGGTCGCACGTTTTTGTCCGCGCAATCATGCGAGTCGGACTCGTGTGTGTGACCATATTTTCAACATGGAATCTCTGTCCCGCTTTGGATAGAAGATGGCGGTCATGTCTGAACGTTTATTTGGAAGTAATTGAGTTTCTGCCTTAGTACCTAAATATCGAGTAAGAAAAAGATCTTAACCTGCCTTTCCCAGCTTTTTAAAAAAAAAACATCTAGTTTTATCTTGACAGCGTTTGTATACAGAGTGCACAGTGCAAAGTGGGCAGTCAGATCACGAAACTAATTTTTTTTTATATGCCTTTGCATATCAAAAATACATATATCTATCCTTTCCATACATTTTTGTTGATATCGAAACTAATCAAGTAGTATTTGGTAATCAAAAGTTGTTCCACAGAAGATGTTACATTATGGGTACTTGGGAGGAGCTTCCATGGCACTGCTACTTTGAACTGGGTGAAAAACACGGACAATGATATTGTGTGTGATTTTTCCATTATATCTATTTGAATTATTATGTTTTTAGGGTTCCTTACCCAAAGGGTGCCAAAGGAACCCAATTACTAAGCCTCCGCTCTTCGACCGTCCATCCGTCCGTCCGTCTGTCACATGGCTGTATGTATCTCATGAACCGTAATAGTGAGGCAGCTAAAATTTTCACAGAGTATGTATTTACTTAGCTGCTGTAACAAAAAATAAGTAAAATTACAAAAAAATAGTAATGGCGCATAGGAAAAACGTGATGTTTTGTATCAAATTTTATGCGATGGCACACGAAGGGCCGGTTTTTCACAATTGCGTTGGCTTACAAGGAATAGGTATCGGACGTATTGTAAGACCAAATCGGTTTCCTTAGTGGACACAAGACTCACAAATTGAAGCAATTGTTATATGTATTATAGGAACTATACGTGTTCCTCATCCATCATTCTCGCGATACAATCGGGGCTCGACATAAAACGTTGCGTATGGGAGCCATAACAACATAATTTGCTCGATTTGAATAACATAAGAGGACGCGCGACCCTTCATCCGGCGCACTTTATGCGCTAAAGGGTTGGCATATCCTTGGGTATCCGGAATGTGATAAGAACTGCCATTAATTGATAAAGAACGGGTGTAGGGTTTAAGAATTTAGGTTAATATCTATTATAGGAATGTTTAGCAAATTTTCTTTGTTATTGATATTGTTAAACAAGAAAGAACCTTGGATGGTGGTAGGATTTCTAAAAATAGCATAATGACAGCCGCTCTTTGTAAATGCCTAAAAATGTAATTTCGCGAAACGAGGTTGACATTAATAAATGTTTTGGTGCCCTGTGACCAAATGTCGGTGCCATAAATCGTACCCGTGATAATGTTATTTTTTTATAAAAGAAAAAAAAATGTTAAAACTATAGCCAATACATTTGAATTTATTAGAAAATTGGGGTTGTATTAATAGTATAATGATCATGTATGTAGTACCAATAGATTTTAGTTTCATTTCGAGTTATTTGAAGTATTTTAATAAAAAAAAGTTTTTAGTCGCCAGCTCTATTATTTTTCTTCGCTATAAAAATAAAAAATACGCAATAAAAAATAATAACTTCAAACTTACAAAATTCTTACACTAATAAAAACTAGATAAAATTATTGTTGCATACATATTTTTTAAAATATATACGCAATTAAATATAATAAAACTAAGAACGTCAACATTCTTTCCCTTTTTAATGTGTATAACCGTCGTCTAAATCTTGGATGACCGTACATTTCATTTCATTTATTTATTCAACTTCTGGTAGTCAAACTACACTATGGCTGAGATAAATAGTCGTAACCGACTATTGTAGTAAATAGTCGTAACCGAAACTAAGACTAACGAAAAGTAGTACTTTGTGACGTCAATTTGCATTACTTTGAGATTTCGTTTATAAAAAAATTATCAAAGTGACGTCACAAAGTACTACTTTGCGTTAGCATTCGTTTTGGTGACGACTATTTGAACTTGGACACATTTTGTATGGACGAAATCTCAAAGTAATGCGAATTGACGTCACAAAGTACTACTTTTCGTTAGTCTTAGTTTCTGTTACGACTATTTATCTCAGCCTGAGTCATATCACAATTTGATTGATCGAATCCGCGATCAACCAGTGAAGAAGAACCCGCAAAGAAACTTCACTGGTCTATAAATTATGTTTTTTTTTTTTGGGTTTTTTTTCGTCCACATAAATGATATAACACAATTATGATTTCATACCTTAATGCTACTGCCAAACTTACATTGGTAGAACGGTCTGGAGCAAAGAACTAAGAACTACGAGGAAACATCAACCCACAACGTGAAAAGTCTTAAATTATAAATACATTATTTAACCTAATAATGTTTGCATAACAATGTTTACATGCATGAAAAAACCTGTAATTAAAATCTCTGTTCTCTTCTGTAGTTATGCATTCGGAAGAAACACCTAGTTTTTTCTGAGTCGCCTATATTCGAGCTGACACTAGAAAGAGCTAGACCGCGGGATACTACTATCCAGCCACCAAGCCAGCGCCGAACCAATATGAAACTTCGGCAGTTTCCTTCAACTACAGGCACGCTCATCGATCACGTGTGCCGTCTACGTATAGCTGCGAAGCCTCCAGACGAGAGGGGGCGGGTCGGCTTGTTTGAAGGCAGTCGGCCGTGGTCTGAATCCAGATGAGCTTTCTATCTGGTCCCGCGTTACGATGTACGGAGCTGTCGGTAGCTACGGAGTTATCCGTCCCCGGATTTACCTGCGTCGCCTGTAAATTGGCTGAGTTAGATCTGTGACGATGCCCGCTCGGCTGGAATTAAGGCGCTAGGACTAGCCAACTACTCGCGCCATACAAATGCACTTTATAACAAATGTAATAATATTTAATGAAACGCTTCAGCAAATCCAAATAGAACTCCAGACTGATAATGGATTGTTAATATTTTTTTATTCCATCATTTATTTAAATTAATAATAAAAATAAAAAAGTTGATTTTTCTCATTAGAAATCTGAAAGTAATTCGATTTCTAGATATAAGCAAAAACAGCATATATGCATAAACAAAAAATTCCATTTGCTTTTAGATTTCTACATTTAGTCAAAAAAGTTCGGAAATGGACACCGTTTCCGCAATGTATTTTGTATAGAAAAAGGAAACATACATTAACGAAAATAATTCGATTCCTAGACAAGGAATCATATATTGTAAGAATGACACTTATAATCGTCAGACTTAGTTAGTTAACTTGGGGTGCCTAGTCTAACTTTGCGATTTGGCTAGTACCAGGCCCTTAACGGGTGACAATGTACCGAGCTTTGTGATTTGCAGGTTGAATACAGCAACTACATTTCCGTGGACACAAACTAGTGGCCTCTTTGATTGACGATTGAAATTTGCATTTTCGTTGAGAATGTGGCTCACTCTATGGTCCCATTTTAATCTGTAGGTCCTCTTCAGTACATGCATCGCTTTCTTTCTCTTTCTGGGTTGGATAAGTGCATTTCTTTACGAATGCGAGCTGTTCCATGGTTCTGAACCCATGTAAAACTAGGTAAACCTGTAAAACTGTAGATCTCCTTCCCCTTCTAGGTGGTAGGGTAAAGCCCGCCCGGGTTGGCACCAACGCATTGGATGAAACGATGGTTGAAGCGGCAATGAATATTTGTCCGTGTTTTCCATCCAGTTCAATGTAGCCGTGCTCATAAAGGGAAGGTCCTGGCATGGCATATAATTCCTTCGGGAATGTGGTGCATTGGGCTAATATCATAACGGTAGTTGTGTGGTATTAGCAATCCATGTCAGGTCGCATAAAAAAAAACTTACTAGTGCTGGGTTCAAGCCCGCCCGGGTTGGCACCATCTCATCGCTATCCCTTACTACTACTTACTATCATGATATTAGTCCAGCACATCACATGGAAATTGGCACCATGCTAGGACTTTCCTGACATGGAAAATACGGGAAATTCGGATGGAAAATACGGATCATTCTAATTGCCGCTTCGCCATAGTTCATTCAATGCGACGGTCCTAACCCAGGCGGGATTAACCGTACCACCTTTAAGGTAATTGAAATACATTTTTTTATGGACTCTCAACTTCAAACGATAAAACTCTTAGTTGCCTCTTACGACATGACGGTAAAACATGCAGGTGAATCACTTTGGAAACATATTAACGACATTAAACTTAACGATTCATAAATTTATTAAATTACTATTCAAACTATATACTAGAAAATATATACTATTCAAATTCTTAGGGCTGATTTTTAAATAGTCTGATAAACAGCCAGATAACTATTCGAGGGAATTATTTACGCTTCTGCTTATCCATCCGATATAGTAAGTCCATATGTTTATTAGTAAAATTATAGTCAGATAATTTTGATAGAAGATATAGTTCTCCGGCAATGACAATCCGTCTTTTGACAAACGTGAATTTGAATTGAATCAGTCCGATAAGTACTATCTGAGGATTGAAAAATCGTCCCTTACACCTTAGATGAAAAAGAATGGATACGGTACCTCCATATTGATGATAGTTCAAAAGCGTTCCTATTTTTAAAAAAACTCACACACCTATACTTTTACATGCACACGAAACTCTAATACGTAAAGGGTAAAAGAGCAGGACAAAGGTATAAGGAAATGCATCATGCGAAAAAGTGACAAATAGATTCATCTAATCGCGGAAGAATGAAATGAGACAACAATTTCCTTAAATTGAATTAGTTATAGCGTGAGAAAAAGGGATGGTGACATTTGTGACATCTGGTCGTACATGTAGTGCAAAATTCATCCTAATCCATCATGACACATCAACGATGCGCGCATCCTAAGCCCTTTGAGCAGAATGGCGCGTCAAAACTAAATGAAAAATGAAAGTGAAAACGGCAGGGTCGCCAAAAATGATCACGAAAATAAATAACAATATATTGTATTGTGCATTAAAATATTAAGGTTCCTATTTAGTGATAGTGGTCAGAACAAGTAGTACCATGATTGTATAGTTAACAAGGCATCAAATAATCTTTTCGCGAATTTGCAAGCGGGAAAATGAAAAAAATATTAATGGAATCATTCATTAAACCATCGTTATTCTGAGTAAAAATAATCGATATTAAGGATAAATTAATAAAGTCGAATATACACAATTTGTAAATATTGAAATCATAAAATAAAATAAACACAAAGAGGGAATCATTAATGTATTGCAAGTATGGGTCAAACATTGCAAAACAAATAATATTTATTATTCTTGAATTGTCCATGTTTGCATTTTATGCATTTAAAAATTTCCTTTTTCATCTAAGCCTTACACTAACAAAAACTAGATAAAATGATCGTTGCACGGATATTTTAAAAATATGCTTGTATAGCTTTAACCGGTACAATACATTTAATTGTAATTCAGTTATCGTTTGATAACTAAAAATGTGCACAAACATATTTTAAAAACCCTCTCAACAGCTTACAGATAATGTAAAAGTCGTGTCAAAAAAATAAGGACCCTGTCGCGTGGTTATTTTTTACCACAAAATCTTCACCCACAAGTGCACGCCTGTTGAGCACCCAGTCGACTTTAGACAAGTTCAGTCTTTGCAGAGCTATTAATATATCAGACACGACAGCCCGAAGTAGCTCAAATATTGTTTTATCTTCGCTAGTGCTAATCAATTCATCTAACAATTAGCGTAAAAGATTTCATGTCAAAGTTGATCATCCCCCCCGTAAGCCTGACCTTCGGTCTTTTGAAGATTGGATGACTGATGGTAATAATAGACAAATATTTTGTCACCGCTTTGATCATACTTGAATCAATGCGATGTTGGTAATAGTTTCTGAACCATTAAACCGACACTGTCAATGCAAATGGAGACTTAAATCTCGAATCTCGAACTCTTGCTCTCATTATAAGAGACCACAGGCGTACAATGTTTACGATAACAACGGGGAAAACACGAAGCTTATTGTATATATCGCATGAGCTACCTTGCCTTCGAAACGTCCAAAATGTCAATTCTGTGAATTTTTTTTTTTCAATTTATTGTTTTTATATCCATGATTCAGTTACCATATTGTAACTTGTTTGGAGAAAAATAAACTATTTTGACTGTATTATGCGACGTGTTATTTGCGATTAATTTTAATGTAATTGACCAACACAAATTATTAAATTTAATATTATAGGTTATGTTATTGTAATGTATTCTTTTCTCAACGACTACTTTTGATTAGCATAATTTGAAACAATTCATTTTCAGTATAGGTAACATCGAGCATATTGAGGAATAGACTTAATAAAAAAAACTGGTTTATTTTAAAGGATTTCTGATAGTTTCGACAGGTATTTTAGGGTAGGTCACCTAGATGCCATATTCACCCATTATAGAACTATTTCAGTGCTAACAAAAGCAGAAACGTAATTCTCGAAAGGTCGGTTGCGTGTCTAAGAGGATCTCGACTCTGTGGCAGCACCCGCGTCGCTCGCAGTCAAATTGGCAACACGGCTATTATTGTGCTGTAAAATTGTGAGTCGCCTGTCAACCACCCGCCGCCGCCGCTTCCACGGCCCCGCGCCACTTCTGCCGAGGGTGCCCCCAGCAATGTGGCCACGCACTGTGTACACTCAGATGCTTCATACATCGTAGTCGTAGTACCTCTTCATATCTTTATTTAAATATTAATACTTTGGCCAATCAACATGCTTAATCATTTTAGCTTAACGTGGTGACTCCCGAAACTTAATGAATTTAATCAAAAAACGAAAGACGTTTCATTCATTCATTATTTTTTCATTTCTAGTATGAATATAGTAAGAATTTGTTGCACCATATTGTTAGTCTAGCACGCCTTAGTGTACATTATCTAGGTTATGCAATGCGATGGATGACCGTTCGAACGTTGAGGCTGGCAGTGGTTCAGATTCCATGTAAAACTGTAGGACTGTTAGTATAAGTTAGTTAATTTATTCCCGTCCGGGGTCTAGGCTTTAATGAATATTATCCGTGTTTTCCATCCAGTTCTGCAATGTAACTGTACAATATAAGGAAAGTTCTGACATGGCAACTAGTTCCTATGTGTTGTGTTCGTCTCATATGTTGACATTATATGATGTATATTCAAATTATGAAAAGTAAGGATGGGAGTGGCAACACAAATTAGTAATCTTTGATATTGCTTTTTAGGTAAGCACATTTTTACATCGATGTTTGAAGTCCTGATTTTTCATGTTGCCCTACTAGAGCGGTTACAACTATTGTAAGTGTTTTAAATCCTTTGCAACAAACAACAATACTGTAAACTCTGAAAGTTAAGTTAATCTACAGTAATTCTTGACTCTACTTCATTTTCTATTTCATTGCATTATCATTTGTAATATGTAGTAAAACAAATTAAAAGCTATCCGAATACGAGATAGATTTTAACTGACATCGATTTAAATTTGTTTTTAAAGGAGGTATAGCAGAGTTAATTCCTGAGGTAAATACTGCTTACAGCATTTCAAAAAATAATGTAATTACATTTATTAAATCTTTATAGATGTATTACGAAGATGATGTTTTGACGGTGACTGTACGGGGACAGTGGTGGGGGCGTGGCGCGCTGTAGACAATATGCCATAGGACATTTACACGCATTTTGCCTTCGACTACAACGGTAAAAAAACGAAAAAAAAGGGAAGGAAAGAAAATGAAAAGAAACTGCATTAGTCGTGAAACTCTGACAAGGAGAAAAATTGTATGCAAATCGAAGGGATGGCATCATGCAGAGAATGATTCTCTTTTCATAAAGTTGTTGTAGTTGTTGTTGTTGAAAAGTTGTAGAGTTGTAAAGTTTCTATTTTATTTAAATTATCTTGAAAAATATTTACGAAAAACTGAAGAAAAATATGTTTTCATTTCTAGACTCCACGGAATGGCTAATATCGGATATGACTCATCCTCCCTACGGAACCCCCCCGCCGCACCGTACCCTTTGTTAGAAAAAGTCTACGGTGAAATGGACGGAAAATACTGATATTTTATCATTTCAATGCGATAATACCAATCACCTGGTAAATTGGAAAGATTTCCTACAGTTTTCCACGGACCCAGAACCATGATCAGTATTTAAGTAGGTACATAAAATCCGTGAAAGAAGTAGGCTGGCGTCGGTGTTATGGTGCTCTATTTTATCCTTAGCTATCCTGACTCTCTATTTAATAAAATGAAAACCTTAATAATATTTATTTAATGGATACGACATTACTGGTATCTCATTAATTTGAGGTTATACAACGACATCTGCATTAAAGCATTGAAATCAGATATTGAAAATTATTAGAAAAAAATTGGTCTGGACATTCGTCGGAAGCAGGATTCGAACAAGCGGCCTATGGTTTAATGTAATAAAGAAAAAATAATATAGATCATGCACTTATGTGAAGCAATAAAAAAACTCCTAAGGAAAGTAATCCAGGTACAATGAAAAAATATGTGGGTTCGGGAATTGCCCAAAAACGATTTATTGATTAGATAATCGTGATTAAAGCGATTAAGTTTTTGAAACATTATGATTAGCAGCATTTCAAATTCTTTGTAGCCAATATGTGTAAGCTCTGTCAGATACTTTGGTGGAATATCAAACCAACCGTCTAATGCATCTACCTAAAACCTACACAAGATAAAGTGGTTAAATCTTGCATAAACTGATCCAAAATCCTACCTCCCTCAGCGCAGCTATTTTTTCTGTATTCTCCCCGCAAACGCCCCGCGGCGTATTGACTGTCGTACTAACGCCGTTACCTACGGTAATAGGGCCAATTGAAAAATTACCTCTGCCTTATTGCGTTCCCAGCGCTACTTGACTAATGCGTTTCTTAGCGAAAAAACACTGGCAGTTGGACGTCACCCGGGGAATAAAGAAAGGAAATAGAAATAGCGAAAGAATAATAAAACACGCAGGTTTTTTTTTAATATATGTGCGATAAAAGTACATTTATTTACATGCAAAATAATACGACGTTTCCCTGAGATGATAGAGCGCAATCACAACTTTGTTCGATTCTTCAAAAGGTATCCTTTCTTCATCATTTGACCTTTTCCAAGCCTATCTGGTCACAATAAGTTCTCCGGGATCGTCCGGGCCATTCCCACCCACACACAGTCTTAGGATATAAAGACACACAGAGTCAACGGACGGATGAGTCCAAAATTGTTTATACAAAATGTATTCAAATTTATTTTTATACTGATTTTTTTTAAATCGCCATGTAGCTTGAAAGAATTTATCTGAAGTTTTACTTTGAAATAACGATGAAAAGGTAATAAATATATTCGACAAAGAATCATTTGTCCGACCTTTTACGCAAACCTTACAATGTGAAAACGCACAGAACGCCTTGCTTTTTTTTAAAGAATACTAGAGAAATCAATTTTTTTTCCAAAATAACATTTCACAATACATAAGCGCGGGCACTATGTACTGATAACGATTCGAAAAGTTCTTTCATCGAGTAGGTATGTTCCGTCTCTCTCCAAACTGGCAGTAGTGATCCTTATGTTGACGTTTTACTCCCACACTTTTTTCGTCTTGCAAGGACAACACATTCATGCTAGGTCTGTGGTTCCAACTACTTTATTGATTTTAATATTACATGTCCAATCCTATTCATCCCATTCTCTATTTTTAAAACTATCTCTTATTCGACTTCTGCCTTATCTGGCCACCTCACTCCGTGTGGAAAGTTTTTCTGCTGCATGTATGCTGCAATGCGCATCTTATACCTTCTGATGTTCACTAATGTTGAAACGAATAATAATATCTCAAATAATTGTGGAATCTTTTTTTATCTTCTATTTATGCTGCAGACTTTATGAATATTTTTTAAACGTAAGTACACTTACGTGGATGTTAATTTAAAAATCTCAAAAACAAAAGTAGTTAACTTGCATTCCACTAGTATGTATCTTGTGACTTTCCCTGCTTTGTAGATTTAAAAAAAATTGTTAATTATGTTTCAATTTACATTAATTATTATTATTATTTGCCATTAAGTAGTTGCGTACGGTCAGAAACGATACGGCTTCTGAAGTCGCCCCGAGCGCAGCGGAGCGATCGGTAGACAGTTTTCGCGGTCACGAACCATTCATCGGAATGCGACGGTAATTCTTGAATCACCCACCAATTGTCGACTACGACTGAGCAGTCTTCATCGTATTCCTCAACAATTAATCCTGTCCTATGTCGCCCGTGAACATCTTAAACCACCAAAATGTTATTATTATTATTATTATTATTATATTGTAATGCACTAGCAGCATTATGCTGATGCGTGCACTTCTTTTTATGCACTTGCACTTTTGTTTTTAAGCACTTGCACTTATTTATTTATTTATTGTCTATGAGTTTGTTTTTGAAAACATTTACTGACGATGCACTTATTATTTCCTCAGGTAGGCTGCAAGAAATATATTTGAGACTAGCTGAGATTTCCGGCTCCGCTCGGGTCCGTTTCGCATAAGTGGAGGGACGCAAGGTTGCTTTAGGGTTTTTTATCGTTTCACTGTCTTTCTCTAATATAAAATTCAGAGAGAATATTTTAAAGTATGTATTTTATTTTTATGGAAACTGAGATGGACGACTTATACTACAGAACTATCATATATCAGATTAGAATGCACCACATTCTCGAAGCAATTAGGTGCTATGCCAGGACCATCCCTTTGTGAACATGGCTAAACTGAACTGGATAGAAAACACGGATAATTTATCTTTGCCACTTCAACCATAGTTTCATCCAATGCGGTGGTACAAACCGGGTGGGCTTAATACGTAATTAAATGAACTTATCCAACTCAGAAAACGAAATAAAGTATGGTAAAAAGTTGTAAAAGTCAACGGCTAATTCTTCGGATATTATTTGGTAGAGTTTAATATATTTTTACGATGTAGAGTAGAATTAGGAGTGGTAGGATAAAAATTAGTTAAAATTAAATGAAACTATAAAGCCTTCGGTTTAAAAATTACGATTTATAGCAAACAAGATAAAATTAAGCTAAATTTATTATTAATAATAAATTTACTAAATAGAGGAATCAGGGCGTAAGTACCGTGAATTATTAAATTGGGTTACGTTAGTGGGCTGTTGTCCACACCTGGCCTCCCACGCCGAAAAAAAGTGCAACTTCGGCTGACAGACGCATGAAGACGAAGGCGCAGAGCTCTGCATGCATTTCTGCAATATGAAGTTCGAGGTGGGGTAGTTGTGCCACACGTGTCTTATGCCACCCCCCATCATTTGCGTTTTCAGGACGAAATTATTACCACGCGTAATTTCCGGATGTATGTAATAAACGATCAAACGGCCACCCATCCAGAACCTAACTGCATCCAGTGTTTTTTACTACTAAGGCTGATGCCTCAACTGATATGATAAAAATATGCTTAATTGTTTCCAAACACATAGGTACATGCAAGGGAAGACTTATTGCCTAAAGTCAATATCTTCCAATCAATCCGAATATGGGACATAAATATACAGGTAGCAACAAAATAAAAGTAACCTAAGATTGTTCTTGTGCACTATTTGACTCTAAAATAATTATATTTAAAAAAGTATCTGCAAACAAATCTTAGCAGCGTAGTAGTACTTAAATATATTTATATATTTACCTCATAAATCTCAATACAATAAATATATTAAATACATTGTAACATGATAATAAAACTAAAATATCACAAAAGTAAAACATAACTCTCATTTTGCGATGAAATGTGATTATATTAAATTTTGTATTGCATTCAATCTATGTTATGGTTAAAAAAGTAAATCAGACCACGTCCTGATTTACTTTTAGCTATAAGTCGTTTTGTAATGAAAATTTTCGTAAATCTTAGTAAATCAAACACTATGCGCATCGTCTGCTTTGTGTAAATGTTACATCCTCCTCATCACGGAGCCTGTCTCTTTTTTCAGCAGAGAAGGTCCCAGAGCGCACTAGAACGATTTTGTACCGTGCCTGCGAATGAGTTATTCCCGCCGGGAAGGGCCACCTTAGGAGTTGATGTCAAGAAAAAAATTAACTTTGAAAAATATTTTTTTTGTATCAAAAATTAGAAAAAGAATAGGTTGAAATTATTCGTTCTTACCATAAACTCGAAATAAGTGCACTCGACATGGGTATATCTTGAAAATCTTAGTTATCTTCAAGGAAAAAAATCGGACTTTAATCAGCATTGGACTTTAACCGTGACAAATATACGTTTATATATTTACTTCGAATGTTGAACAACATGAAAAGATTTGATCTAAGTATCAGGACCGTTTCGCCCGACTAGTACACACAGAACGCACTCGTCACGTCGGGTCGCGGTCCCATCATCACGTACACCAATCATCGCGCGCCGCTCCGTGACCGTAGCGCCGTCTCGCTCGCGTGCCCCGCCGCGCCCTAGCGCCGTCCCACTCGCACTAGTACCGTCCGCAGGGAAATCTACGCTCGAGGAGAATTAGTTGTTTTGACAACTTCGGCGCTGGAATCGACTCTTTGTGAATCGTTACTTTGCTTTACTCTATCAGACTTTGACTAGCACCTGATATGAATCCTGCGAAGTTTGAAAATATTACATACTTACCTACATTATCGTATGTATGTATGATGGCAATTGTTGTCAGCCTCGGTAGCCCAGTAGCGCGACGCCTTGCGGTTCGATAAGCTGGGTGAAGCAACTCTGAGCGCGGTTGGGTTCTAGATGGGTGACCGTTGAGGCTGGCCGTGGTTCGGATTCCACGTAAAACTGTAGGTCCCTTTCCTCACTTCCTAGGTGAATGCTTCTAGTTTAATATATGGGCATCCTTCCACCATCGTCAGAACTTGAAGAGTTCATTCAAAATAGTAGTAAGTGTACTTTGTGTCATAAATGTCGGAGCAGGAGTACCACTCGTTGAATCTAGGCTTCCTAAGATCGACTCTTATAAATCGCTCATATTTTTAGTATTTGGAGAGAGTTGCGAAGTAATTTTTGTACTGGATGCATCCTACCGTGTAAAGATGGATAGACAATGGTCTAGTGTGAGACTGGCTTTTAAGTCTTCGCAAAATAGCTGCACCAACATTTTCATGGTTATATAAGTTATAAATGGAATTTTAAAGGTATAATATAATATATATATATATATCAATTGTGCGGTTGAGAACGTATATATAAAGTTTTTACTTACCCACCGGACTGATGCGAAAACCTACCTGGAACAAAAATGGGTCTTAATAACACTTTCTCTGATTTACTTTCTTTATAAATTCAAGAACAAGTTCTGAGAAATAGCAAAATAAATTTGTTTTGTAGGAATGTTCAAAGTTAGAGTTGTAGTGAAGCGAACGGACGTTCCATTTTCAATCTATTGCGCTTTATCAATGGAATGAAACGATAGAATCTAGCGCGTAGAAAGGGTGTCCAGACGCGCTGTTTTCTTCAGACTTTATACAGGTCGACCTATAAATTAATTAGTTTTTAAGTCGGTTTTCGAAATATAACCATAACCATTTGGAAAGTCATATTTCTTATTCTTGGTGTATAACAATTACACCGTAAATATAACTATCTAGCAGGCACTGTTGGCACCTAAACGTCGCAGGTTCGAAACATAATCCTTATTAATACGACAAAACGTATTTTCTTAATTGCCTGCACGAGTATGTATTAACTGTGTGTAGCTCGTTTGTTGATCAGCGACATCTGTTGCTGGCGTGACTTGAGCTTTGGTCGCGGCTAAGTCGAATTTAGAACACCCTTTGCTTCGACAAGTTTCGACTGACTTTGAAGGGACGTTCGGGTGCCGTGAAGCGTACGGTCGCGAATCGATCACCCGAGTTCGCGCACGACCGCTCGCCATGGGATGTCAAAAGCCGGGGTCACTTTACATTCCGTTGTTCACTTCTTGGGTGTAGCGTCTAGTGGACACTTTTATCCCTTCCTCGCTACCCAATTTGCATATGCGTGACGGAAGGTAAACGTCCTATCTTGCTAGACACTGTTAGAGCAAGAGCTCCCTACAACTTTTCATCACGAAAGTTTTCATTGGGGTCACATTTTATGCCGGTTATTTGAATTAATTGTATTAAGTGTAACAGACTGCAATGGACAATATCCATAATCACTATATAAAAAAACTTATTTAAAACCTGATTTAAGAGCGTATATTAGGAATTTCATGACTTTGAAGATGAATATAGACCAGGATCGATTTATTATAGAACTCATCTCAACATTTACATATGTACAAGTAAATTAAACTTAAAAAAACTCACAGTGCTCAAAAACATTAAACAAAGTTAAATATATTTTCTGGCGCAATTTCATCTTTTATCTGGTGGTACAGGGACAAGCGAACGATTCAGTTTTTCGCAAGATTTTCGGAATGAATGGTCACCCTAACATAACGGCTGACTGACCATTGGCCGATCTATCAGCGTTCCTTCGCGAGCAGAATTCTAAATTTGAAATCTTGTAACTACATACAACGCGATTCAAATAAGAATAGGACGGGGCTCGTGACTAACTTCACTCGAATTCGCGAGGGAAAGTACGCGGCAACACCGCGGCAAAGTACTGACATTTGTGAAGTGAAGAAGGTTTTATCAGTTTGACATTCAAAATGGCGGTGATCCTGTCCTATTCTTATTTGAATCGCATCGTATGTATGTACACAAATCGAACGTACTGTTTTCAATAAACTTTTTTGAAGCCCTAAGCCTATACATCTAATTAATAAAATACATGTTGGGTATGTACCTATATATTTATTACACAATCATAGCATGTGTAATTTCGGTTAGTACACACTAGCCATATTTTGTTAAAATAACCGATTTCGAAAAGTATGTGGCTAAAACATTTTGTTTTCTAATGAAAATGCGTAAACGATGTAACATTAAACAAAATTTAGAAAATGGTTTATTAATATTGTGTATAACCACAAAAACATGGATCAAATTTTCTTAAAATTCAATGCACAATGAACCTTCTTTCCTTTTTACCTTTATTTCAAACTATTAATACAATGTAATATCTAAGTTATAAAGGACGAGCAGAAACCATTTCAGCATATTTTATATTTGTAACCCCTATAGGTACCAGTACATGTAGAGGCTTTCGCGTGGCTTTAACTTTGGCCTTTGCTACGCCTCTCAGATGGAAGGTAGTAAATTGCCTATTAAACTCAAATAATTGGTTTCTTTTCTCATTACCAAAACTATTTTTAAACTTATTGGCGTGATACTAGAAAAAATATGCTAACCGGCGAATAAAGTCCCCAATTTTCATTACCAGGGTCTCATAGTTTTTTTCGAGCAGGGCGTGTATTCTTGGCATTCAGTCATTGCGGATTCAGTAGAGTTAACAGTAATGTTAAAGTAAATTCTTCTTCTGTTAACTCTACTGAATCCGCAATGACTGAATGCCAAGAATACACGTCCAGCACGCTTTGCAACAATAACGAAATTTGTCGCTTATTCTGTGCGCACTGTTATAATTGTGCCAAAACATAATAAAATATTTCAATCGAACTCTCTGTATCCCCTGCCCCCACGTAGTTTCTCCCCTCCTCCCCTTGACCAGGGCACGTAGTTTATGCACGCTCCCTAATATCTATGATATTAAGGCTGTTCCGACCCATATAAAGTTGTTTGCACACATAACGCAAAAAGTATTGCACTTTAAGCCACGAATGAATAATAAAAGTTTAATACAGTCATATTACTTGCAGCGAAAACAATTTCACAATTTCAGGATTATTGGTTTTGTTACAATTTATTTAAAAACGATTCTTATTTAACAGCGCCATCTAACGGTGTAAAACTTCGAATCGGCAATTACAACAAAACCATTAAACCTGAAATTGTGAATATGTTTTCGCTGCAACTACTATGGCTATATTTAATATTTTTGACGAATTCGTGCCTTGAAGTGCAATACTTTTTGCGTTCTGTGTAAAAAAACATTGCATGGGTCGGAACATCCTTAACAGATATATTTAACAAAGCAAGAAATTTCGGAATCGACTTGTGGCGCCATCTATCAAAAGGTTTGGCTGGCCTTCCCAATCGAGCCTCTCTTAACGCGCCGTGAAAAAGAACGAAGAATGAATTAAATAATTTAAAATATCACAGGCGTTATCGCAACAGGCATTAGAATCGGCAACCCTTCCGGGCGATAACTCAGCGAAAATAATTTATTCAGATGCTCCGGAACCCTGACGGCGCCCCTGGGTGTCGTGCGCTGCGGCGCGACGTGAAGTATCGCTTTTTTCAACGTAAAAACACCTCGACGTCGCTAAGATTTCGGAGGACACCGTGCCCTTAAATTGGCATTCGGTGGGATGTCGCGGGATGATGCGGTGACTTAGTGATTCCTGAGGACAATAGTCACGCAAAGGACGTGGTTTGCGGTGATTTTGTGGGCCTTAATATAAAAACAAGTATTACCACTACAGTACACTGAGAAAACGCAACTGTTAAATGCAACCGTATAATTGTTATTTACAACCGAATAAATTGGTTACAATACATCCTACAGCATAATTTGTTAATAGCAACCGTGCTAACTCTGTTACGCTTATACGGTTAGTTTTAACAGAAATTCTTCTATTATTATATACGTTAGGTAGGTAGTTGAAACCTACAGTTTTAACAGCTAGATTACCAGAGTGCATTTCATTTTTTTACAGTTTTACAATAACCGTATCGACTCGGTTATTAATAGCAGAGATTTTTTGTTAATTTTAAACGAGTATTCGGTATGAAATAACCGTTTTGCCATAGCAGAATGAAAATCGCGTTTTGCTAACCATACGTTTTCTCAGTGTATTATCACTATTGTGTAGTGCATGAATGTGCCATAGTTGCTGAGGTTGAGTCAAACTTGAATTAGATTTAGATGTCAAAAACTTGTCATACATGTCAGAAAAATACTGCATTTACCGGTTCCGCATTTATTCTCAATGTTTATTTTTTTTCTATCAATAGGTTATAGTCCATTTATTTTATAGAATTTCCTGCACATCATTAGATATGTATAATATATTTTTTATGTGTACAACATTGTATTAGCTAACACCGTTATAAAGTACCTATTAATACGAGAGTACGAAATAAGAAAAAATCGTGAATAAATATAATATTAAAGATGACCGTCAAACCGCATTTCCGAAGGAACAAGGCTCCATGCCAGGACCTTCCCAATATTGCACGGCTACATTGAACTTGAAGGAAAACAGAACATTTATATTGCCGCTTCATAAAAAAATTATAATAATAAAATATTTCAATTCATCGAGGCTACAGATCGGGTAGGATTATCCCTAGCAATCTAGTAAGTCAGAAAGGGGGCCTCTCAACGGTCCCATTTTTGAGTATGAGAGACCTTTGGTAGGTTATAATACAGTGTCCCCAAATAACTCGGCGTTGGATAGTCGAGGTTAAGCAACCCTGGGCGCGATCGGGATCTGGATGGTGGCCGTTTTCGACCGTTGAGCCTGGCCGTGGTTCGGGTTCCACGTCGAGTTCCTAGCTTTGGTTTTTCCCATGAATTATAGGCTTCTAACCATCACGCTAAAGTACTTAAGGAACCTTTAAGACCTCTACGCGACTGATTTTTGGAAACCGCACTCAAAACTTAGCGTGTTATGTTTGACCGAAACATAACCTACGGAATGATTGGACAAATAGCAGAATTGGTCTTCAGCATGCATCAGAAAATTACGGTCCTCATGCAAACATAGTAATCATTGGAATAGTCTGTTCCAATTTATATGATATTCAGTATCATTCGTCAAGCTATAAATATCTGTGACTCTACGTTTTTGTTTTTCCGAAAAATATATGCTATGTCAAACCACAAAGAAAATTAAATTTGTATGATGGCTTTTCATCCTGTCATTTGAATCGGTTTTGGATTTTTCAGAAATAAAAATATTAGACTGGTTTTCACCAACTATTTATTTTATTCGATTTATTTTAATCGACATTTAAAGGGCCTTTATTAGTAAAGTGCTGATTATTTTGTACTGTTATTGATTTGCTGTACCTGCTAAGAAAGGCCCTTAACACGTTACGATCAAGCTAAACAGAATTAGGTGAAAAGGTCCCTTAAATACCAAAATATCAAGTAAATTGGAACAGAAGTCTTTATATGATCAGTAACCTACGTTCGTATGGGAAGCATAATCATCGGATGCTTAGGGTTCAACAATACCATACCGGGTGTGAAGTGATCGCGAAATTAATATATTTCGAGGAATAACTCACTTAAGGCTCCATATGACACTAGCCTCCAATATTTTGTGTTTATTTTAAATTTATCTAAGCGTCTCGGTTAAAAATAAACACCGTTGAAAAAATCTAAATATTAAAGTTTAGAATATTATCTAGTGTTTGGCCGTAAAATGGTTTTTATTATATACTTATATTTTTCTTTTTTTAAAGAACTCATATTCTTTAAAAATATATGTTTGTAAATAACTTTTTGCGAGGTTTTCAAGCCGGTGCTTTAAATGATTTAGACAATTTTCTTTTTGTGGTACAAGATCACATATTTATCTAGTGAAAAACCGTGAAACATATATTAATTCACTTTATAAATTAGACTTAATAGGTCAAAAACCTAAATTTCGCTTCGTCGCGCTCGATTTTACCGCGCATACAACAATGAACCCTAACACAAACTCAATGCTTCAGGAGATCGCCATTATCGTTTGGTTGCTGAACGCTTCATTTGTAGCCTTAATCACTTCTAATAACAGCGTACATTCGAAATACAGGAGAAAAATTCTCACCGTTTATCTCGATATTTCGCAGACACTTAATATTACACAGGAAGCACACCTCGACTCGACTCTTCATAAATAACGAGGTGAAGATAAAAATATTATTATCGCACTTATTTTAATTTCGTTCTTCATTAATCATCAACCCCTCCACGCGCCCCGGGAGGGGGTGGCAGTCGCTTCACTTCCCGTCCTATACTTTATTTGTTAAGAGATTGTGGAGGATTCTCGTAATTTTTAAAGCTCTTTCAATGGGCGAATATTCCAAGCGAAGTTAAAAGAAATGTTGATAAATTTATTACCTAAAATATGTTTTAGGATATATATTTTTTTTATGTGACTGGACATGGACGGCTAATACCACAAGTTCTGTCATGGTATTAGCCCAACACACCACATGGGAACTAGGTGCCACGCCAGGACCTTCCTTATATTGCACGGCTACATTGAACTGGATGGAAAACACGGACAATTTTCATTGCCGCTTCGACCATCGTTCATCCAATGCGATGGTACCAACCCGGGCGGGATAAACCCTACCACCTAGTAAGTACCTACATATTACTAGCTGAAGTACCTAGCTCCGCTAGGGTCAATGTCGTTTCGGGCTAAACCTAACATGAGTTCCTTTTCCAAGGATCAGATTCTCTCTATCTTTTATATAAATATAACGTTCAAATATATACATTTCATCAAAATTTATTCAGCTGTTTATGTTTGTAAGGGTAACAGACTGACAGAGTTATTTCGCAATTATAATATTATCATGTAAGTATGGATTATTAGATTTTTATAATAGAGTAATTAGTAGCGCAGGGGCGCGGCCACTTGCCTTACAAGCCATCGGTTTTCATGCACCAATTCCTCTCTCTGACTTGGATAAGTGCATTTCGTCATGAATGCGATTACTGAGCCGGTAGTCTCAGTTCTCACCTAAATTGGTGTTTACGTAACTTTGAAGTTCCGTAAAAATGTCAAATTCCATACAAGTTTTTACTAGATATTCTGTGGTTTTACTTCTTCAAGCTGTCAAAGTCAAACTCGGACTTCCGATTTGTATGAAAACGCGCAGTCGAAGTAAACGGCAACGTCGGCGTATTTACGGCAATTTAGGTGAGAACTCTGACTGACCACTCTGATTCAGAATCCATGTAAAACTGTAGGCTCATTACTCACCTATTCCTATATATATATATATATATGATTAAAACATTGTCCGCGTTTTCCACCCAGTTCAACGCAGCCGGGCACGCGCTGCGCCAGTCAAGAGGACCTTGGCTACCTTGGCTGACGCTGACTCAAATAAAAACAATAATCGTAACTACAAAAATGGCAATAGATTTTTCTACTTTTTAGTGCTTTTTCTTTGAAGACGGTTTTTTGTATTTTTTTTTTTATTTTTTTTTTGTATTTTTTTGTTTGTTACACTAACTAATTTGTACATGTCCTTTCCAATAAAAGAATCATCGAAATCGGTTGGCGTTATATTGAGTTATTCGTCAATTCGTCCCGCACATACTTAATAAAAATTTAAAACATATATGATTTTCTCATTTAAGGAAAACTAGAGAAATCATAAAGATTTCACAAAAAAATCATTTCACATTTTATGAGCGCGACTTCAATGTATTGATAACGATTTCAGAAGTGGTCTCCTCGGCAGATGTGTTCCATCTCCCTCTAACTCACGGTAGTTGTACCTGAGTTGACGTGTCACTCCCACACTTTCTTCGTCTTGTAAGCACAGCGCGCTATGCTAGGTCTATGGTTTTGTGACATTTTTGAACCATAAACAGATTAAACGAAAAACTCATAATTATCGAAACTGCTCAGAATTTTTTCCGAGAATCGCTTGAGAAATTCGACCCGTAGATGATAACTACCGGACATGAGAAAGCATTTTTGCCCAAACTGAAACGGAGACACTGCGTTTCGCTCGGTCAACAAGGTATTGGCAATTAAGGTAAGTCAGCCTCATTGGCCCAGTGGCGCGACACTTCGGCGATCGCTCTCCGAAGTTAAGCAACGCTGGGTCCGGTCTGGTCTTGGATGGGTGACCATTCGACCGTTGAGAGAGGCTGGCCGTGGTTCGGATTCCACGTTAAACTGTAGGTCCCCTTCCTTACTTTAAGGGTTAATCCCG
Source organism: Incurvaria masculella (assembly GCA_946894095.1). Lineage (NCBI taxonomy): Eukaryota > Metazoa > Arthropoda > Insecta > Lepidoptera > Incurvariidae > Incurvaria > Incurvaria masculella. The sequence continues at coordinate 2,565,937 of OX335641.1, forward strand.
CCCGGGCTGGTACCATCGCATTGGATGAACGATGGTCAAAGCGGCAATGAAAATAGTCTGTGTTTTACGTCCAGTTCAATGTAGCCGTGCAATATAAGGAAGGTCCTCGCATGGCACCTAGTTCCCATGTGGTGTGTTGCGCTAATACCATGACAGAAAGTGTAGTATTAGCCATCCATGTCCAGTCACATTAAAAAAATATATAATTGTTAGGAAAATTCAACACTACAGACTACCCAATAAATTATAATAAATTATTCTCTTGACCATACCATCTTTTCCTTAGCACCGAAGATCCAAACACTTTCATAAAATCGCACACGCGATGGCTTAGTTCCATATTTCACGATTTATCAGATTTCTGACGATTTGTCTGAAATCGTGACGATTCTAGTAAAAAATGCTCGTTCTTAATAAAGCTTGTTTTGATTTTATTCAATCGTCGTGTTTCTTTTTTGCATTGCACGGAATAGTCCTCCGTTCATGGTTATTTGAAATACTTTGATTTTTTTTACGAAAGTTGCTTATGAAGTTGAAATTCACAATGTTTTAGATACGTTGTGTTGTGTGATGTACTTTTTGTCATGTTCGACGAACTTATTCGACAGAATTATTCATTTAGCGTAAGACTTTTAACAAACAACAGCGGTGGAAGGAAAATCAGGCGCGTCTTAGATTTAATTTCATAGAACTGGATATGAATGGCCAATATCATATCTATTGTCCTAATATATCATATTACCGAAGGAGCTAGGGGGCATTCTAGGTGCCTTGCCCATTTTGCACAGCTGCACGGAACCGGATGGAAAATCCGGAAAATCTTTCATTCAGTGCGATAGTACCAGACCGACAGTACCTTAACTCTGTTAAGTAGATAGGTAACGTAGATTCCAGATCATGAAGTGACCCACATTCTCAATGATTTTGACATATTCGTTTCAATTAAGAATGATGATTAGAAAGAACTAGGCGGCATCCCAGAGATTCTTGAGCGTTGTTAAAATGTCGGACTATTATTGGGCATGCTTAAAGTCTCAAATATCTTACCCGACGATCGTCCATATAACTGTGTTGGTCCATGCGTCTGATATCAACAGTAGGGTCATTTTGTCAACAGGCCATAGTGTGCCTCAGTAGGCCCGGCCATTGTTGTGGGCGCTACGGGCTCCTCTAACAGTTTTATTGCGTCGTAAATTCGGAACCTCACTTTTATGATGTTTTGATAATGATCTGTCAAAGCCGATGTATTTTGCTTAGGCAGGTTCCCAAGTGAAATAATCGATTATTGTATCGAAGTTGCAAAGGAGGCGTCCGGGATTTGCGACATATTTTTGTTCCATTCCATGAGGCTTTTTTCGACATTAAAAGCTTTCCGTGCCAAATGCGCATAGAGAAACTGGCAAAATTTTCACCCTTTTCAGATAGTGTGTTATCTTTTTAAATTAATAGTTATTTAGACATTTCTGCGGAACTGTTTTAAACTGCACAACACACGCATCCCCGAAGGAATAAGGTGGCATAACAGAACTGCTCCACCGGACTGGGTGTATCGACTATATTCAGTGTTAAAAAGATTGGATAAAATCGCGAATAATCTGGTATCGAAGGATTAAACATCACCTCTACAGGCCGAATATTTTTAATAACAATAATAGTGTAAGACGATCCGGAGAGATCGCATCATAGGCCGATATTCTCTGAAGCAGTCGAACGGGGGGCCGGAGATAGAAATGGAATATTAATGGGGAAATTATATTTTGGTTAAGGGGAACGGGTGAAGTTCTTTATCTTGAATAATATTTATTATACAATCATAAGCTTCTAGCAACAATGTTTTTGTTTATGCGTATTGATGTATAACAATAATCTCTTTTTTTTCCTTTTTTGGCGCTATGTTTAAGCAGCTAATTAATTTTAATAGCTATTAATATTTTCTAACGAAATTTGAGTTTAGTACATCTAAAACATAATCATCGACACGTTATATATTTAATTTTATTTATAGACATGGATGGCAAATACCACCACATTAATTTCCTACAAAGATAAAACCGTTTGCCACAAAAACTGTTCGGGCAAGCATATTTACTTAAAATTTTAAATATTTCCCTAAAAGTTCGAAAAATGTTCAAACTTGTCGGAAGTTTGAACATAATTACTGACTTAATCTTACAAATTAACATCGCACTAAACGGTACCACATCCCCCTTAAGTTTTATTGCTTCATCAAAGTAGTGTTGTTGTGTAAACAAAATGTTTATGGGCTTTGCACGTGTAAGGGTGTTAATTTCTGGGAAGGCTACCGTACTCTGTTGGTAGCCACTAATAGGTTAATCGTGACTTTTTGGCTGCTTCCAATGTAACACCTATAATTCACCTATAATTTAAAGGAAGAAGAACCCTTTATCATCAGCTCTATATTACAGAGTTTAAAACTAGGCTATTGGTTAAAGTGTTAGGCTGAGATAAATAGTCGCAACAAAAACTAAGACTAACGAAAAGTAGTACTTTGTGACGTCACTTTGACACATTTTGTATGAACGGATTCGCAGGCTGAGATAAATAGTCGTAACAGAAACTAAGACTAACGAAAAGTAGTACTTTGTGACGTCAATTTGCATTACTTTGAGGCTGAGATAAATAGTCGTATCAGAAACTAAGACTAACGGAAAGTAGTACTTTGTGACGTCACTTTGACACATTTTGTATGGAGGAAGTCTTCAAAGTAATGCAAAGTGACGTCACAAAGTAGTACTTTTCGTTAGTCTTAGTTTCTGTTACGACTATTTATCTCAGCCTGAGATTTCGTCCATACAAAATGTGTCAAAGTGACGTCACAAAGTACTACTTTTCGTTAGTCTTAGTTTCTGTTACGACTATTTATCTCAGCCTAAGACTGTGTGTTCTGTGAGTTTCATTAATGCAGCATTCACAAGGCCGATCAAAATACGAAGAAAGTCTCGTTTCAAACAATTGAAACCCTGATGATTATCTGAGACTAGTTGCGGTTTCCGGTTCTGCTCGTGACAATATCAAACTTTTTAGGGCTCCGTACCCAAAGGGTGCCAACGGAACCCTATTACCGCTGTCCGTCCATCCATCCGTCCGTCCGTCCGTCCGTCCGTCCGTCCGTCCGTCCGTCTGTCACAGGGCTGTATCTCATGAACCGTAATAGTAAGGCAGCTGAAATTTTCACAAAGTTTGTATTTATTTTGCCGCTATAACAACAAATAGGTAAAATTAAAAAATAACAAAGGTTAAAGGGGGGGGGCCCATACAAAAAACGTTATGTTAAATCTTGTACGATGGTACGGAACCCTTCGTGTGCGAGTCCAACTCGCACTTGGCCGGTTTTTTACATAAAAATCGCTTATGTCACTGCCCGACACATAAAATACCGCTGTACTTACGTGTTCGAAATCCTTCTCAATCCTCGCTTGACCGATTTTGATGATATTTTTCTGTACTTATTGGGTCGCGTTTTGGCGAGATTCAGATCTTGTTTTAATTAAATAAAAATATTCCCAAATTTGCAGTCTCCCAGCACCACTCAGTATTTTTAGGGTTCCGTACCCAAAGGGTGAAAACGGAACCCTATTACTAAGCCTCCGCTGCCCGTCCGTCCGTCCGTCCGTCTGTCCGTCTGTCACAGGGCTGTTTCTCAGTAACCGTAACCGGTAGACAGCTGAAATTTTCACAGAGTGTGTATTTATTTTGCCGCTATAACAACAAATAGGTAAGATTAAAAAATAATTAAAATTAAAGTGGGCTCCCATACAAAAAACGTGTTTTTTTTGTTTTTTTTTTACGATGGTACGGAACCCTTCGTGTGCGAGTCCGACTCGCACTTGGCCGGTTTATTTTGTTCGTGCGTAATTGACCATTTGAATCGTTAACTATGGAAGTAATTTCGATCCGTGGATCCATGAAAGAAGGACAAACAAACACACACACTTTCGCATTTATAATATAATTAGATTGGCAGGGCTTTCTTTGTGCTCGGATTCAAATCTATTTGTCATTTCTCAACATGCTTAATGCGTCTTGGGCAATATATGTCGCCAGATGTACGCTCAGATAGATCCAAAACAAAGCCAGATTAAGTCATATATTACTGCAAATCGTTTCCAGATATGAATCTGGCGATGTTATGTGGTGTCGGGACAAAAGATGGAGCGATAGTTTTGGTAATCATAAATTCGATTTTTTTAACTAGGCGCGTCGTAGTGTCTGGGAAGGATCAGGCGACTGAAATATTGTCTGTCGGTGGTCGAATATTATCTAAAATCGAAGATCTTCACTCTCTTGTTCAAATCTAACGTTCTGGCGTCTGTTTGTCTGTCCGCTTCGTACTAGAGAAACACTTACCAGATTTTAGAGACTTAGGCTGAGATAAATAGACGTAACAGGAACTAAGACTAACGGAAAGTAGTACTTTGTGACGTCACTTTGACACATTTTGTATTGACGCAATCTCAAAGTAATGCAAATTGACGTCACAAAGTACTACTTTTCGTAAGTCTTAGTTTCTGTTACGACTATTTATCTCAGCCCTAGTCAGTCAGTCAGAGTATTTGCGTCCACTGCCGGACATACGCCTTTCCAAATTTCCTTCAGTCCTCCCGGTCTTCAGCGATATGAAACCACTTCTTTCCGCCGACTCTCAAATCGACTGGTATATTATTTATGGATGACGACACATAACCCAATTTTGATGATTTCTTTTTTATTGGAGAGGGTTTATTCGAATATTTTTGATTTACCCTAAGGGTAGGAAAATAGGTGATGATTGCTTACTAATTCACAGAATTTTCGTCTGTTAACTGAATCTACTACGCATGACTTTGTACTGTGGAGTATATTTTAGCCACAAAAAAATTAAATAATACATTAATAAATACTGTTAAACAATCAACTTGCAACTGAAACATTCATTTTAGTCTCAATAACTAAGATGGGCGCAAAAACCGAAATCAATGAAGATCACTGCGAGGGCTTATCTAAGTTGTAGTGAGTTATTTAAGTTTTAAAGTTTACAAAAAAAAAACCACATTTATTTAGGATGTAAATATTACACTATCTTCGGACCTTGTCAGTGTACGATAAAGCATGTTTTCGAAGATTATAGCGCAAAACATTTAAAACAAAATTGCATCATTAAATGCATTAAGTCAAAATCGACTTTTTTTTTAATTAATGCACTCTTGAAGTAAGCCCTCGACTGAATCAATTCAAAGAAACAATCAAAATAAATTATGATCTTCATTGATTGTTAAGCGCTAACTGAAAACTAGTTACATTAGATAAGTAGCTATTCGTTGGTTTATTTTTCTGTTAAAACGATTTTCTATCCGTCCATTGATCGTAACTGGGTGTATAAACATCGCTACCTTGTCACCGATGCATGGGGTTTTATGAGCGCCTCTGGCTCCCGTTTCGAAAAAACGTAATGGCCACCTTCTATGAATCGGTAGTTTTATGGGGTGTCAGAAAAAAATCAACGAGCCCGACTCTTTCATATTTCTGTGCGATGATACAATATTTATCAGTCTTATCATCTGAGGGTTGGGGTGGAATGCTTATCCCGAAATTATATTATTGTAGTGTTTACGAAGAAACGTTTAATGTTTTTGTTAAGGCTGTTCCGACCCATATAAATTTGTTTGCACACATAACGCAAAAAGTATTGCACTTTAAGCCACGAATTTATAATAAAAGTTTAATATAGTCATATTACTTGCAGCGAAAACAATTTCACAATTTCAGGATTATTGGTTTTGTTACAATTTATTTAAATACGATTTTTGTTTAACAGCGCCATCTAACGTTGTAAAACTTCTAATCGGCAATTGCAACGAAACCATTAAACCTGAAATTGTGAATATGTTTTCGCTGCAACTACTATGGCTATGTTTAATATTTTTGACGAATTCGTGCCTTAAGGTGGCCCATCCCGCTCATCTCCCCATACAAAAGGGGAAAGAAGATCACGCCCATATTTCTTGTCAGAGATCCAAAATTTTGCTCAAAATAGCTTTATTTGATCGAACTAGGTGTCTGATGACCATTGGCATTGTAAAATTGTGTTTGGTTTCTAAGTTATAAGGTCCGAAAGTTCGAATTTTTCGCGCGTTTTATACAATAACTTTGGAGGTGAATTACGCAATGATAAAGTAAGAAAATCGTAAAAAGATTAGTCATCAGACACAGCTTATTTAATCAAGATTTATGATCTACTTGGTTTTTGTTAGATTTTTGACTACAGCGGTCGTGGTTTACTTTTAGCTGTAAGTCGTTTTGAATTTAAAATTTTCGTAAATCTTACCAAATCATACACTATGCACATTGTCTTTTTTGTGGACATGTTGCATCTTCCTCATCACGGAGCCTGTCTTATTCTTTGAAACAGAGAAGGTCCCAGAGCGCAACAGCACGGTTTTGTACCGTGCCCGCGAATGAGTTTGGCCCGCCGGGTTGGGCCACCTTAAAGTGCAATACTTTTTGCGTTCTGTGTAAAAAAAAAACATTGTATGGGTCGGAACATCCTTAAGGGGGTTTATTTATCCATGTAAATGGCACTAAATTTGTTCTTCGTTATTTCGGCGCGTAGCCTAGTCGCGCGGGGACTGGCCTAGCGTACCAGAGGTCTGGGTTCAATTCCTCGCCCCGACATGCACCACATTCTTTCTCTTTCAGAGTTCGATAAGTGCATTTCGTCACGAATGCGAGCTGCTCCGTAGTTCGGAATCCATGTTAAACAGTAGGTCCCCTTCCCCTACTAGGTGGTAGGGTTTAAGCCCGCCCGGTTTGTTACCATCGCATTGGTTGAAAAGATGGTCGAAGCGACAAGGAAAAATTGTCTGTATTTTCCATCCAGTTAAATGTAGCCGTGTTCACGTGGTAGTTTGACCCTCTAAGAAGCTTACATTATATAATTAAAATCTACCTTATGATACATATCCGTAGTTAACGATAGCAAACGCATCTTATATAAATACGCCTTGGTTATTTTTTTGTAGACCACACAAATACAGAGCCCGTAGTCCCAGTTGTCACCTAAATTGGGGTTTACGGAGTAACGGGTGTATTGGGAAATTGAGAAGCGCATTTGCGAGTTTGAGTTTAATTTGACAGCTTACTCACCGTGTCAGCGTAAATACGTCGACGTTGCCGTTCCCGTCCTCCACTAAGTAGTGAAAATTCACGAACGCGGTCACGCTCAGTGATATCTTCAAGCCGACATTTGTTGTTTATGTTACGAGTAATTTCCATGGAAATAACTTCCTGGCGACGCGACACGTTTTCCACAATTTTCCGGCCTCGGGCGGCGCGGTCCGACGGTCCATCACTGTCGCGAACTGAGCCAGAACTATTAATCTCTCCAAATATAAAATGTTATAAGGACACTATCGGAGGATCAGTTAGGGCTAATATTGGACTAGAGGGAAATTTGACTTTGTATATGGTTATAGCAGAGGCTGAAATCATCAACTGGAGTGAAAGGGTTTTTTATATTTAATTTCGAGTGTTGATATTTTTGTTTGGCATAGGTACTCTCATTCAGAGTGGTCAGTCCGAGCTCTCACCTAAATTGGCGTTTACGGAACTTCGAACTTACGTAAAAACTTCAAACTCCATACAAGTTTTTATTAGATGTGCTGTGGTTTTATTTCTTCAAGCTATCAACTCGGACTACCGATTTGTATGAAAACGCAGAGTCGGCGTTAAAGGCAACGTCAACGAATTTACGGCGATGATACGTAAGCTGTCAATTCAAACTGGACTCGCAAATGTTAGTGCCCATAACGCTCACTGCGCGCGCTCTTAAATTTCTATAAACATTTGAAAACGCTAGTCGATCGGAATTTAGGTGACAAGTGAGACTAGATGTACAGATTATAGAGAGACTGATAGCATTTCTTGAGCGGCTCGTGGCTCAGAGGCGAGTGCACTCGCTGTCCACCCCAGAGGTCTAGGTTCAAATCCCCGCCGCATTCGTGCACCAATTTTTTATAAGTGCATTTTGTTTCAATGCAAGCTGTTTCATTCTAGATAATCCATATAAAACTGTAGGTCCCTTTCCTCAACTAGGTTAACCCTACCAGGGTTAAGCCCGACCGGGTAGGTACCATCGCATTAAATGAAAAGATGTTCAACGCGGCAACGAATAAATATCCGTGTTTCCCATCCAGTTCAATGTAGCCGTGCTCGTAAAAGTAAGGTCCTGACATGGCAACTAATTTCTTCAGAAAACTCACCGCGTTAGGCTAATATAATGACGGTAGGTATGGTATTACCATGTCCAGTCACATAAAAAAACATTGAAGCATTGTAATATAATTTTGGAAATTGTGTCATGTGCCAGTGTCATGGGAACGATCCCGCCATCGACTTCGTTGCAGGAAATTTTTTACTTGCCTGGATAGTCTTTGATGTTTTAGATTTAAGTTTTGGTTTATTCTGTGACATTGTTTGTATAATTTATCTTAATAAAAGTTATTCTGTTACATTTTGGAAATGAGATGAAAAAATGTTTGTTCACAACATTAATCTGATCGGAACGAGGAACTCGCCGGGTGATAAGGCAAGTGGTAGATCAAATGTGATGTTGAGTTGCATTTCAGACCATGCTAATTGGTAAAGTTCCGTTTAATTGGCCGAATAAACGCAAGCGTTTACAGTTTTTTTTTTGCAACCTGACATGGATGGCTTATACCACACACCTACACCACATTCCCGAAGGAATTAGGTGTCATGCCAGGACCTTCCCTTTATGAGCACGGCTACATTGAACTTGATGGAAAACACGGACGATGTTTCATTGCCGCTTCAACAAAGCTCCATCCAATGCGGTGGTACCAACCCGAGAGGGCTTAACCCTACCCTACCATGGAACAGCTCGCATTACTAACGAAATGCATTTATCCAACTCAGAAAGAGAAAGAAAGTGGTGCATGACCGCGGCGAGAATTTGAACCCTCTCGCATGAAAGCCATCTTCTGGTCCCTACAGCACGAGCTATAAATGATAAATCGGTGATAAATGGCTATTTATTAACAAGATACTATCCCATAACACCTAATTTCCAAAGATAATGAAATAAAAAAAGTGAAAAAGGCGAATCATCAGCTCAAAGGAAGGCATATCTGACAAAATATTAGTTTTTTTCTTTTAACGCTCGCCCAGTCAAATTCTAGCCATTCATTACTTCGACAAAATCTGTCAAAACAAAAGGTGCCACCGAAACATATCGAGTATTGGACCCTTCTACTTGGATTCCTCGCCATCTCGCGGGACGCGCGTCGAGACCGCCGTGAGTAATGGTCTCTCGCCCAACGCGCCACATTTATACAACTTAGCCGGCGCTACATCATATTATACGGACAATATTGGCTGCACAGTACACGCGGGAAAAACAGATAAATCAGTCGATTTTAGGAAACTGAAATTGCCATAAAATCCTGTATTTTCTGGTCGTTACAATGAAAGTAGAATTATTTTTATGATTTTTTATTGCATAGGAAATGTATTGTTTTTTTAGTGCCCTCAAACAGAGCAGTAGCATTAATACTGAATACAATAAAATAAAATCGGATTAAATCATTAAAATTTTAATTTTTTATATATTTTGAGTTAATAACTTGCAATAATTCCTCAGAAATTAACAATTTCGCACTAAAGACCAAACTAATCACTTTCCATTTTTTATACAAGTCATTACTAAATCAAACGTTAGTTATTCTTGTTCCTTAAAAATACAATTCACTTTAGACATATCTCTCGTTGAAAAATTTACGAAATAAAAAAAAAATACTTCAAAATTGTAATTCTTAATCATAAATATTACTTATCAAAAAAATAAATGTACGCCCTTTGAGGCATCTGAGAATTCCGTGTTCCCTACAATTCGAGGGCCCCCTTGCGATTTTTTCGCGATCGCCCCCGGAACGCGGCGCGGGGTCGTGCGGGGCGGCGCGGGGCGGTGCGGGGGGACGCAGGGAGAGAAGACGGCGAGGCAATCCCTTACAAATGAACAGCATGCAGTTATTTATGGGGTGCGCACAGTGCACTCGTAGAGACGACTTCGGACATAGAAGAAATAAAAACATTGGAAGCAAATAAAATATTTTATTAAGAAAATTTAACTTTAACATACGTATGCCCGTCACTTTTTCCAACATTATTATGCATCTAGAATGGACCGTGACTGTAGGTAAGTAGATATACATCAGTCGCGTTGAAAATATACTATGTAAATGAAATAAATAACATATTGCGGAGTGCTAATTATATTTTTTAAATAAGAAGCATATTATGAACTATAGTACATCTCACGATATTCGGTGTTCAAACATATATAACAAACACATATAATAAAAACGTTTTGTTGACTTACTAAGATAACTATTTCAGGTTCTTTGAACTTTCTAAAAATCGTTATAACCATACACTCTACCTCAAATTCTTACAATGATAAATGTATGTACAACTATGGTGTATTAAAAGTAAGTAATAAAAATTAAAAAAAAATATTACATAGAAAAAACCACTCCACTCCACTTATTTTGCAGTTCGCAGAAGTCGAAACCAAATAATAGTATTTTCTATGGAAATGAGGCTCGAAATAACGGTGGTTGATCTTAAAATTTTCATGTATTCATCTGTAATGAACATTAATAGACCATTTGACACTCTATTGACTTCCCATCTTGTGCCATCATATTTTTTTATTCGGGATTAGAGGATTTGAAAATATAAGGGTCTTTTGTACTTAAGGTGAATAATTTAAAGAAAATTGTTGATATTCAAAAAAAGTATAATGGCAACTACATACCCACCATATTTGCCCAGACGTTTGGTAAGAAAAAGTACTGTATAGTTAGATAAAATACGTTTGTATTTCGGATTACCCGAGCATGCCTTGGTTATAGTCTATTTTTTTAGATAACTCTGTCAATTATAATTTTTCTGCCCTTTTTCAAAATTGTATATATATAAAAGTATTTCTTGGCCAGATACCGCTTTCAACCTTAAGGTGGCTCATCCCGCTCATCTCCCCATACAAAAGGGGAAAGAAGATCACGCCCATATTTCTTGTCAGAGATCCAAAATTTTGCACAAAATAGATTTATTTGATCGAACTAGATGTCTAATGACCATTGGCATTGTAAAATTGTGTTTGGTTTCTAATTTATAAGGTCTGAAAGTTCGCATTTTTCGCGCGTTTTATACAATAACTTTGGAGGTGGATTACGCAATGATAAAGTAAAAACATCTTGAAAAGATTAGTCATCAGACATAGCTTATTTAATCAAGATTTATAATCTATTTGGTTTTTGTTCGATTTTTTACTACAGCGGTCGTGGTTTACTTTTAGCTATAAGTCGTTTTGAAGTTAAAATTTTTGTAAATCTTACCAAACTATACACTATGCACATTGTCTTTTTTGTGGACATGTTGCATCTTCCTCGTCACGGAGCCTGTCTTATTCTTTGAAACAGAGAAGGTCCCAGAGCGCAACAGCACGGTTTTGTACCGTGCCCGCGAACGAGTTAGGGCCGCCGGGTTGGGCCGCCTTAAAGTGTGTTTTTCAAACCTACTGGTATGATATTAGCCATAGCTGGCATAGCTTCGGGACTTATTTTTTTGAATGACTGCAATTAACTTGTTTGAAAACCAAGAACCTAATAATTGTACTGTTTATATTTTACAGTTATTAGGCGATATTAAATATAATAATGAATATTTTTCCAGTTGTGTGATTGTGATCGTAAATTGCGTTATTTATATTATTATTTAATTGCATATGCTTGCCATAATACATTTAAAAAGTTTTAACTATACATAATTGCATTCAGTAGATATAGATATATTGGTATGGGTATGTAAATAGGACAAACGAGTCCCAATAAATATAATTACTAGGTCGGACGTAGGCTGTCGTTTGAAAGATAAAATAAAAACATACTTTTATGTCATCAGTTAGGTATAAATAAACGTCGGGTTAATTCATTGCCTATGGATGCATTTAAATATGGCAGGAGAGGGTACCGGGCCTTTTCCAAACGCAATTTTTTTTGCAGTCTGCCGTTGTCTTGCTGGCATAAGTGGACTGATATGGGTCAGTCAGTTCAGTTCAGTACAATGAATCAAGTGGTACATCAGATGTATCATTAGTATATCATTAGTATATGTCACCGCGTACAGGCTAGCCACAATATTACAGGTGACTGATGTTTAAAATAACCGGTGACGCGGTTAGACGCATGGACATACAGACTTACTTTACTTCTGCCTAGAGATAGAGTGACATTCGATCTTTGTAACAAACTAAAACGGTGCTTAAATTCATCATCATACGTTTGAAAAAAGGTTGACCAAACCGCACGGCGAGGTGGCAGTAACCTGTCGGTCTCTTTTCCTCTTATAACGCCCAATACGTCAAGAGTGAGAAGGCGAGAAAGTACGGTCACCTGTGTGTCCCTTTTCCCCTCACGAGGCTAAATACCGCAGAGTGAGAAGGTGGGAATATATTTTCCGTGGCTAGTATTTCGGCACAGACGATATATCGTCACAGAAGATATATCGGCACAGAAGATATATCGGCGCCCGCTGCGGTGACAATATTTATTTTATTTCTTTGACGGTGACTCGATATCGACCGGTGACACACAGGAATTCTAGCGTTTGACAGATGGTTTCCAAATCGCTTTCGATACCAACTGTCAAACGCATACAATATTTTTGACAGGCGATGTCAGCTTTGTAATAGCGCTCGTAGTAGGGGGCCCGGTTGCACTTTGGGGGAAACACCTTGGGAGGGGTTCAATCGCCATTGTTTACCGACCCAATAGAGAAAGGATCTAGGGGATCGCTCGAAAGTGGACAGTGAATGGGTGCATTCCTTGCCTGTTACGCGTTGAGCGGTGGTAGAAACGGCATGGAGGGATTTCCCAGATAAACCAGAGATTGGATGGTTTTATTCTGTCACTGTAGATATTTTGTAATTAGTTAGTGTCACTGGATTTTTTTTGTCACCGTACTCGTCGTAATAAGTATCCAGAAATACTCGTTCGTGCCACCGCTAATTCCCCTTAATATGATTAGTTATTTCTTAGGCCTTGGCGGCCGTTCAAAAATTGCCATAGTGGAGAGTTTTTTCGTCCATATGGCGAGGTTTTTAGTTTTTGACACAAAGTTAACGGTTACAAATTGTTTCTTGAATATTATATAGTGGGCGCCGTCATTTCGTTGGTGAAGTTTGACGATATGCGCATTTTGCTGTCAGCGCCATCTCTCGACCAAACTATTTCGCGTTTCCGCGTCATCTTGTGCGCCATCTGGGAGCCCAACGAGGAACTAATCATGTTGGACGGCAACCATGATCACGGTTCCCATGTTTTTCATATCATAATCAATTAGCATTGTTATGAAAACATTTCATTGTCAATATGAGTTTACAAAATTGTGTTGGTGGTGTTGAGTTTTGAAAGTTTTTGATACATTTTAGAAAATCTCAATGCAGGTAAAGTTTATTAAAAATGTATTCTTTCATACAATAGAACGTATTTTTCAGTCGTTACGACGTTTCTTGAATAAACAATAACATGTATGTACATTCGAAAAAAAAGTTTAGGGTACACATCCGGTTGAATGAAAAGATGAACAGTCAAAATACTTTGACTTTTGGAAACAATTATAGGTTTAGTATAAATTCAAACATAGTTGAGAATGTCTGCTAGCTACTGAGCGAACAAAACCCTAACAAAATTGAATCGGAAGTTGTATTTAAACACCATTCATTTTTACGTTTAACCGGAAGTGTACCATTTAACCTTTGGTTGACTGTGTGTATTTATAATGGTCCTTTCCTGTATGATTTAGAGGTTTCATTATTTATATTTGTTTACAAAATTAGGGTCCCTAGATAAAAGTGCGCGTGTGATTGTGATCGTAAATTGCTTTATTTATATTATTATTTAATTGCATATGCTTGCCATAATACATTTAAAAAGTTTTAACTATACATAATTGCATTTAGTAGATATAAATATATTGGTATGGGTATGTAAATGGGACAAACGAGTCCCAATAAATATAATTACTAGGTCGTGTGTAAACGCATGATTAAACGAATCGGAAATGTCACTTTTACTCTAACCTAGGGCGTCTACACCCGCCTGAATATCCTTATAATCAAGAAGTGCAAATACATTGGATATTTATGTAAATGAAATTATTCACACCATCCTACCAAACAATAATAAAGATAGACAGAATATCCGCCAGTATTAACAGAAAATATTTAACATTTATTCTGAAAAGCTACCAGCCAATCTTGAATACTTAAACTTAAATTTTTCCGTTATATGTATCGGAAACTTTTGTATCTAAAGAACTAATGAATAAACTAATTAAATATATTATATAAACTTTCGGTTCAGCCATCAAAATAATTTACAAAAATTGCCGCTTAAGGTTCATATCTGTCTTAAATAATAGTTTGTATTTGAATGGAATTAATAAAAAAAGTTAAAAATAATATTTATATCAGTGAGAATTGTTTATTGTTGTTTTTTTATTGTTTTTTGGTTATTCATCATCCGTAGACAGTACACTGCACTCGGATTTGTCATATTTTATCATATTATCATTAGCCAGTTCGGCAATCCCAGCGAAGAAGAACTGGCAAGAAACTCCGCTGGTTGTTTTTTTCAACGTCCACTAAGTCTAAGTTTACAAAAGTATAAAGTACAAACAATTAATATCATATGCAACAGTTCATGACAAATATCAGTTTATTTTAAAGACTATGCCCGCCATCTAACATGTTGCCAATTGGAGCAAGCCAGTCCCCACAAACAGCACCCGTTCACGAGCATGACGCCGGGCTCAACCATCGCCTCTGTCAACCATATTTTAGGGAAAGAGGAGACGTCGTCGCCGCAAGCAAAGACCTTAAAGCGAGGCACTACTCCAGTGGCAACCTGAAAAATATGTGAAAACTTTGTACGATTTAGTTTTAATACTATTATTTCTGTCATGAACTACTACAGTGACCTCTAAACAAAGAGTCAAAATACATAATACATTATTATTCAAACGGCAAAAAAATTAATTTAGCCTTCAAATGCTACCACCTACAGAAAATTAAGAGTATAATGGTTTGAGAACAACCTGTATAATAATATATGAATAAGATTCCTGTAAGAGATTCTGACCAAAACTTACAGTGAAATAATGCTTTACTACAGTTCGGGTGTACAGAGCCCTCGTCATTTTTGATACGAAATTGTATCAATCCAATATTATTTTGTTAGTAATTTTATACTACACGTAGTATTTATCATAAAAATAATATGGATACATATTTTTTTAACACAAAAGTAACGCGTAGGCTAGCCAGCCTGCAACCAAGCACGCAGATCAACTATTGGGTTAAATATTGTTCAACTTCAGTTGTATTTTTCTTCCGCTACATATAGTATCTGATGCAACTTAAATACTTTCCTGTTCAAAAGGACAAACAAAATTTATTATATGTCGATGTTTGTAATGTGAATATGTGTATGTGAATGTATGTATGTGAATATGATATAAGTTGATATTGAATTAACATGAGAGCATCTCCTTAAGCGAATTTCTCCAATCTCCAACGGAAGCGTTGCAACTAAGCGGGCACGTACTAACCCCGTTACTAAACATGAATTATTCTGTTCAGCAAATTGTAGCAAGCGGACTACGCGTAGATGGCAAAGATCTCGGTTGATTCAATTTTAAGCATACAGAAGACGAATGCATTTTGCGATAATCAAGAACACTTACTAGTAACGCATTTAAAACAGCTATGTACCTATGAATTCAAAAGTTAAAACGTAAATATCGGAACCTCAAAAGAATAAATGTCTCCAATTCCTAAGCCATTTAGAAGAAACCGGGTGACGTTTAATTTCGAACGTGAAAGGGTCAGGGGCCCATTCAGGTAAAAGTGAGTTCGAATTCCGCGTTAAATATCAATTCACTTTTATCATGTTTCCACACTTATTTAGCGTCATTTTAGTTTGGTCAAAATCTAGTTAGTTCTATGAATAGATTGGAAGGTAAAATAAGAATTACGTTATTTCAATAATTCCAGCTAATTTTAGGTTTAATCACTCCCGAACTCGAGGTAATTTTTTCCTAAATGGACCCAAGATACCGAAGGCCGTAGTAAACTGAACGAACGAAGCTGTAGCAAATAACAAAAATGATCCCTTTAAAAAAACAATTTAATCTATTTCCTCAGCAGCAAGTGCATGCAGTTACGTAGTTTAAGGCGCTAGGACTAGCCAACTACTCGCGCCATACAAATGCACTTTTTAACAAATGTAATAATATGTAGTGAAACGCTTCAGCAAATCCAAATAGAACTCCAGACTGATAATGGATTGTTAATATTTTTTTGTTCCATCATTTATTTAAATAATAATAAAAATAAAAAAAGTTGATTTTTCTCATTAGAAATCTGAAAGTCATTCGATTTCTAGATATAAGCAAAAACAGCATATATGCATAAACAAAAAAATCCATTTGCTTTTAGATTTCTACATTTAGTCAAAAAAGTTCGGAAATGGACACCGTT
Source organism: Incurvaria masculella (assembly GCA_946894095.1). Lineage (NCBI taxonomy): Eukaryota > Metazoa > Arthropoda > Insecta > Lepidoptera > Incurvariidae > Incurvaria > Incurvaria masculella. Next base: position 2,582,558 of record OX335641.1, read on the forward strand.
TCCGCAATGTATTTTGTATAGAAAAAGGAAACATACATTAACGAAAATCATTAGATTCCTAGACAAAGAATCATATATTGTAAGGATGACACTTATAATCGTCAGACTTAGTTAGTTTACTTGGGGTGCCTCGTCTAACTTTGCGATTTGGCTAGTACCAGGCCCTTAATTAAAGATCACGGTTACATCTGAATCAAAATGTTGATTTCACAATCAATAATCATAATAATCATAACAACAATATCGACTTTAAAAAAATAATATTTCTGAAACATGATCGCACAAATTATTTTACATTGATTTGAAATATTAGGAACGGCCCGTAAACTATGTCCCCTATACAAACGTAGTTTACTAATCATTTGGAAACCGCTATTCCAATTAAATTGATATTTAATGTCTAATTTCAGGTAACAAATATCTGTGTCTGCACGCTTTTGTTTTTTTGAAAAATCCAAACCGAATAAAATGAAAGCAAAAAGAAAATCTTCTTACGAATTTTGTTTTCTCTGTGGTTTGACCCAGAATAAATTTAGCTAAAAAACAACGACATGCAGACACAGATATTTGTAACCTAATATTAGATACCAAATATCAAGTAAATTGGAACAGTGGTTTTCAAATTATTAGTAAACTACGTTTGTATGGGAGGCGAAATTTTCTGATGCTTACGGGCCGACCTTAAAAAATAGTCAATTCCCATTGAGAAATGTACCAGACCAACATGGTATAATATGCCTGGATTTTGGTTTTCTTTGGTTGTACAATACGTTTCAAGGTCTCATTTTCGGAACAATGAAAAGGTAATTTCCAGCAGTTCTGTGGCTTCTAGGTCGATGGGCGATGGATATACAGGCATTTGACTTCATTGCACAATCGTCACCGTATTCAGAGAGCGTGCTAATTTGAATAGCATTTTATTTGTCCACTGGGCAGATTTGTACAGTCAATAGATTTTTAGTTTTTTCTATATATAAATTACCTAAGTCACTAAAAGCAGGCGGGTTAAGTTTTTAAAATATGTGTTTATCTATGTGAAGTTTCTTTGCGGGTTGATCGAATCCGCGGATCTGTGTGACGTAACTTAGTGTAGTTTGACTACCAAAAAGTTTAAATAAATTAAATAAAAAAAATAATGAAAATGTAATTGAAATGGATGGCTAAAACCTCAAGCATCATGATTGCCCAAGGCATCGCATTCCCGAAGCAATTAGATGCTATTGCCGCTAACCTACCTCTTTAAGCACGACTACATTGAGCTGAATGGAAAAATTGTGCATGCACGGGCCGATGACTGAATTCATAACCTCTAGCAAAGAAAGCAAGTCCCCGCGCCCCTGATCCTAGTAGGAAGGCATTGTTACCGGCGGAGGGACCCTAGAATAATTTATCCGTTATCTAGTGCGCAGGAGCGGGATTTGGTATCCGATTAGTTGTGTGCTGGTTCAAATCGAGACTTTCACTGCATAATAGCTGTGTAACCCGTAGCTTAGTGGTTGCGCCTGTGATCTCTTGTGTCAGTGACCGCGGGTTCGAATCCAAGACTGAATTTCATTAAGAATGCTGCTCACTCTATGGATCGGAACCCATGTAAAGCAGTGTGTTCTTTTCTTTACTTATTATGTGGTCGGGGTAAACCCGCCCGGTTTGGTACCATCGTATTGGAAGAAAGATGATCGAACAATGTCCGTGTTACCATCAAGTTAATTGCAGCCGGGCTTATAAAGGGTAAGTGCTAGGAGTGCACCAAATTCCTTTGGAAATGTGATGTTAGGGATAATAACATGACAGTAATGTGGTATACAGAATCCATGAAAAGTTCCATTAAAAAATGGTTTATTACGGAAAAATGTAATCCTTACAGGATCTCTTAGTTTTCCGTTTGTCTCTGTATCTGTCTCTCAAGACCGTTTTACACAGGAAAGCGTGGATTTTTCATTTATAGTTATCATTAAAATCATTTTAATTCAATTATTTATTTTTCAAATACAACTAACAATCGTAAGAATATAGGAATAGATATAGCATTTCCATTTTATTTTTTTGTAAGAGTGTACATGTAAAGCACTAAATAAAAGTTCACTTAGCATTCAGCCAGCGCACGCCGCGTCCGCTGCCGAATTACGGCGCCCAAAAATCACTATTTTCCATTCGCACGTCACTCACTGGTGACATACAATAACCTATAACCACTTCCTAAACGACGTGATGTTATACATTTTACATATTTTGTCTGAGCGAATATTTTTGTTCTGGAAGGCCTCTCCGTATGCCGCAACCGTGATGCGACACCTCGGGCTTCGGTCTTGAGGTTAAGCAACACTGGGCCCGGCCGGATGGTTATGATTTAATAAACGATGATCGAAGTGACAATGAAAATTGTTCATCCATTTTAATGCAGCTGTGCAATATAAGAAAGGTCCTGGCACGGAACCTAATTCTCATGTCTTATGTAAAGCTAATATCATGACGGTAATGTGATATTAGCAACTATGTCCAGTTCCATTAAAAAATATAGAAAGTTACTATAAAAAACAATTTACCTACGTAAAGGTCAGTTATCTAGGTCCCATCCCGTTACGAAGTATTATCTTAATATTTCGAGAACAATATTTCGATCATAGAATAAAATTTCCATGATTCAACCAGATTCCATGAGAGAGGCAAGCGGGCTGGTCACTTGTCCGAGTTACTTACTAGACAAGACAAGCACTGATGTAGGATCTTAGCTATAATAATTACCTATGTGTACAGTATTTCTTGATTGTTCCGCCTACTCCAACTATTCGATGTGATGGCAAATATCAAAATATAAATGTATTTCGCGCAGAACTAATTTACATTAAAATAATTCGTCGAAATCTCAGCAGGAGTTTTCTATTCCCAATGGTGGAATACCACCCGATTTACATACTTTTAATCTCCGAACTGGAAACAAATAAATTTTCGAATAAAATATGTAAATCACGAGAAAAAAAAATTGCAAAGAAATCTCGGATAGCGCTAAGTGAGTGGTTTGGAGGTGCGAATAACTTTCATTTTCCCCTTTCCTGTTTTTCCTTTGAAGAAAAATCTCGGGAGTACCGGCATGAATATTTTAAGGAGCTTGTGGCTTTTTTTTCTCGTATAAATATTTATGCACTCGCTGCTAGCGTTAGTAGAAACGTGGATGCGACATTCGATATTATTTCTACATTAAAACGAAACTTATTAAACATATTCAGAAATTTTAGCAAATGAGTTATATTTACGCCTTTTGTAATAAGTACGTCGCTATTTCAATAGAATTTCCAAACACATCGGCCATTAGCAAGGATACATCAGTTAATTAGGACAAGAAATGTATGAAAATAACTTCACATTCTTATAAAACGTAAATGTAACTACACGTCAAGAGTGAACTCAAGCAAGACAAAGCTTACCTTTCGTGGACGCAGTTAATCTACTAATCATAAGAACAACTAAAGCGCAAGTAATCTATCAAATTCGAAATCAGCTCGAAAGTGGAGTTATATATTAGCGGACTTAGGGCCTTTTTCACCTACTGCTGATTAGATTAATCGCAACATGTTAAGGGCATTTCTTAGCAGTCTGCAATCAATACCAGTACCAGATAATCAGCACTTTAGTAATAAATGCCCTTTAAGTGTTGATTAAAATAAATCAGCACTTGATGAAAACCAGGCTTAGGCTTCTGAATATCTTCACTTTAGCAAATAACAAAGAGCATCCAACCTACCAGCGTGAAAATCAACATGTAAAAAACATTAACTATTATGTAAAAAATGTGGCTGATAAATGTTGCTATTAAAAAGTTATCATATTCCGATGAAACCATCTTCTTTAGTTTGTACAGTTTTTATTACCATAATTAGATCTTTTAGTTTCCTTGCAATGTTCTAAAGAAGTTGACATTTCATCGGAATCATAATTTGTTATGTGCATGGCAATGTCCATCCTATTCTCAACCTACCCTCCGGTATGAATGATGACGGTGCTTGCGTCATATTTCGGTTAGCCTTAAACACTGCTGAGACTTCTACGGCCGATCTATGCGGAGATGCCTATCTCCATAAGTAAGACTTATAAGTCGGTGTATTTGTCCCTTGAAAAGGACTCGTAAGCTACTTCCACGTACAAACGATTTTTATATGTAACTCGATAAGGATTTCTAAAACCACACCCACTGTTATAATGTTTAACGTTCTTGGTTCGAGTGGTCAGTCTGAGTTCTCACCTAAATTGGCGTTTACGGCAAACCGATCGACTGGCGTTTTCCGTCAAAACGTCAAACTCCATACAAGTTGTTACTAGATATTCTGTGGTTTTACTTCTTCAAGCTGTCAAAGTCAAACTCGGACTTCCGATTTGTATGGAAACGCGGAGTCGACGTAAACGGCAACGTCGACGTATTTACGGCAACGTTGAATAAGCTGTCAAATCATACCCGGACTCGCAAATGTTAGTTCGCTTAACGCCCACTGCGCGCGCTATTCAATTTCTCCATACATTTGAAAACGCCAGTCGATCGGTTTGCAGTAAACGCCAATTTAGGTGACAGCTGGGACTACGGGCTCTGATAATAGCACAACACGTCACATTCCCGAAGGAATTAGGGACCATGCTTTCTCTTTCCATTTCTGAGCTCGTCTACATTTAACTGGATGGAAAACGCTGATCATGAAAAATATATTTCAGCTGTCGTTTGAAAGATAAAATAAAAACTGGCCAAGTTCGAGTCGGACTCGCGCACGATGGGTTCCGTACCATCTTACAAGATTTTAAACAAAAAATCACGTTCTTTGTATGGCGACCCCCTTTAATTTGTATTTTTTTTTTATTTCACCTATTTGTTGTGATAGCGGCAAAATCAATACACACTCTGTGAATATTTCATCTGCCTACCTATTACGGTTCTTGAGATACAGCCCTGTGACGGACGGACGGACGGACGGACAGCGGAGGCTTAGCATAGGGTTCCGCTTTCACCGTTTGGGTAGGGAACCCTAAAACATGCTTCTATGTCATCAGTTAGATATAAACGGCGGGTTAATTAATTGCTATGGATGCATTTAAATATGGCAGGAGAGGGTACCGGGCCTTTTACAAACGCAATTTATTTTTGCAGTCTGCCGTTGTCTTGTTGGCATAAGTGGGAGTCAGTTCAGTACAATGAATCAAGTGGTACATCGGATGTACTATATCCCAAAATGCTGACGATTAGAGGTGGGCCTATTATAGCTACTGACGATTCCCCCCTAACATGATTAGTTATTTCTCAGGCCTTTACGGCCGTTCAAAAATTGCCATAGCGGACGGTATTTCACGTCCACAAGGCGGGGTATTGGTAAAGTTTTCAACTAGCAATAATCGCACCTCGGTTAAACCTCATTGGTTACGATATTGCCTCTGCGCAAAGTTAACGGTTTCACAAACTATGAGTATATTATATAGTGGGCGCCGTCATTTCGTTGGTGAAGTTCGACGATATGCGCATTTTGCTGTCAGCGCCATCTCTCGACCAAACCATTTCGAGTTTTCGCGTCATCTTGTGCACCATCTGGGAGCCCAACGAGGAACTTATCAAGTTGGACAGTAAACATGATCACGGTTCCAATGTTTTTTTTTTTTTCATATCATTTTAATCAATTCGCATTGCTATGAAAACATATCATTGTTAATGTGAGTGAGTAGAGGCGATTTTTATCGAAAGAAATATTTTAGTTGTTCCATAATTTCTGTTTCTTGTATTGGTTGTGTTGAGTTTTTTAAGTTTTTGATACATTTTGGAAAATCGCAATGCAGGTAAAGTGAGGTACATTTTGTTAAAAATGTATTATTTCATACAATTGAACGTATTTTTCAGTCGTTATAAAATTGTTTCTCGGCTCTTTCCTGTACGATTTAGAGGTTTCATGATTTATATTTATTTACAAAATTAGGGTCCCTCGATAAAAGTGCGCACTTAAGTTTTTGAGTGCCTCTTTCGTATCCAGAGAAGCTTCTCCGAAACCCCAAACAGTTATTGCCAAAGAATAATGCTCCCACTTATTTTAACTCGATCCTCCCTGCATTAATGCAATCGGGTACCGACTCAATCTGTCGACTGGTCGGTGCGCAAATCTTTTACTTAAAAAAATACCCTTCGAACCGCCAACAAGTCGGTGCGGGGTTTTAAAATCGTTTCGTGGGGAATCGAGGCTAATTTGGAAGTTCTGAGGTGCCATAAAAAGGATTTGTTTAAGTTGCCGGAACAAATGGAACAGCATCGCAACTAATCGATTTATTTTGTCACGGTTTTCTCGGTTATTTTCTTGTGCATGTACGTATGCGTTAACATTGTTGGGCTGACCAAGTACATGTAGAAAGCGCCACTCGTTCGTAGCTTTTTCTGCCATAATCCTTAAAAATGTGAAGTTAAATCTATAAACTTAGTGGCGAGTTTCATAAAACATTATTTTGCAAAAAATCTGGTTTTTTCCCTAATTGTAAGTCAGTCAGTCAGTCAGCGTGTTTGCGTCTACTGCTGGACATACGCCTCTCCAATTGTTCTCCAGCGCTCCCGGCTTTCAGCGGTACGGAACCACTGCTTTCCGCCGACACACTTGACTTGATGTCGTCGTCCCACACTTCGTTTTCCTGTCCACGGCCGACAGTGTAGGACACGGTTACTCCAACAGTCGTCGTCTCTTCGGCTGACGAAATACTAACTAGTTGTAAGGATGTGTGCAAACAGTTGTTATTTTAAAATTGCAACTTTTGCGCTTTGCTTCAATATTATCATACAAATGCTATCCTTTTATGTAAATTATTTTAATACATTAAATAATAACCGCTAGTGTGCTCGCCCATACTGTTAGTTTGTAAATACCTATATTATGGAACTTAAAACAGAAATAGCGACAAACTTCTTTTTTTTATTGAAATTTTATAATTTTTTATGAAGTTATATTTATTTAACGTTAACTCGCCTTGCCTAGTAGATTAGAAGTAAGATATTCCGGAGCTAGAAAACAACACAAGGTAATCCTTTCTACATGCGAAATAAAGAAATACCAAAGCTGTGTTCATAAAAATATAAATGCGTCCCCGGAGTGACATCCGAATTACTCCGCCCGTGTGCGTTCACCTTTATTTATGGCTTCATTATTTTGGCACGATTCGCTTCAATAGGCAAATTTAAAGGGAAAGCAGTTAGTATGTGCATGAGGAAAGTAAATGCACTGGAGGTCTAATCTGTGACTCTCCTAACCTACCGGTCCTACCGGTGACTCACCGGTGAGTCACAAAACTTTCGTGCTCATGAAATGACAGCCACGAGTCACCCTAGTGTTGTCCCTTACTAATTATTCTAATTAGAGTGCAATGCCACAACATAACATTTCATGTTTGATGATGTTTCACTTTCATCTGTGAGTTTTGTGTTCACTTGATGAGTGCATATACTGAAATACGTTGCAGGTTGGAAACATGATAGTGCATCTGCTTCAATTGAATTGAGATATTTCTAATTACTTTTTTATTGTATTATACTCCGCTGGTGTTACCATAAAATATGGATGATGTTGGATAAAATATGCATGGAGATTAGTGGGGAAATGCTTGGAAAATACAGACAACTTTTCATGACTGCTTCTACCATTGATTACTGGTGAACTCAGCACCCTTTTAGTATGTAGGGAAACCGACATACAGTCTTACATGGGTTCCGAACCATGGAGTGACCCATGTACTCATCATTGACCAACTCAGCACCCCCTTACTTAGTAAGTATGGAAACCGACCAACAGTCTTCCATGGGTTCCGAACCACGTACTCAACGAAGATGCACTTTTCAATCAAGGTAAGAAATAAAGAGCATTCGAACTTATGATCTTCTACGGGCGTCAACGACTAGGTTGCGGGCCACACCATATTGTCTTATTCATGTATACTTACATGTAAGTGTGAAAATATAAATTCCTTTATAGGTTCCTACTGAACCGCATATTTAGAACCCATCTAAAGAAACAAGTAGATAGATGTAAAAACATTTCGAAAAACATCCCTTTTGAAATTGTCCCACAAATACGCAAAATGTTAACCCTCCACCTCCCGAGTGTCTCCGTGACACGGTAATGACAATTTTAAACTGCCCCCCCCCCCCCCCTCCCCCCCTGCCCTGGAACAATGTTCCGCATCATTTACAATCTTGTTACGGTGTTATAACACTTTTATTGCAGCTTCTTTTTGGGGCGTGCACTCTGGTGGATTTTGGGGGCTCATTTTTTAAAGTGAAGCCCTGAGTTATTGTCTGCGCGGTGGTAAATGGGCTTAGGTTTTTTCGAGTACGCTTTTTAGAGAAATGCGTAAAATGTTGTCTCGAAAGTACCTATTCTGTCGTTTATATATACACTATTGCTCGTTTTATCTGCAGTTAAGAAAACTGACGATGTAAGGTAGACCTGATATAGTTATTATAACCAAAATAAAAAATAGATCATATGTATTTTCATTATACATATACGGTCACTCCAGAAAATTTCGCTTTGCTGTAGATTTGCCATTATTCTGTAATGTGCTTAAATTTGTTTCTTTAATATTATTTATGATTTCTGTGATATTCACGAAAAATAACTAACATAATGCTCGGCCTGTATTCTCACTACTCGTATACATTTGATATATGTAAACGAGTAGTGAGAATACAGGCTCTTCATTAGTTCTTCATTCCTTGAAAGTACAAGAAGCGATATGTATGCCTTTGTCATACAGTATAGCACTAAAGTATATCCTTTCCTTCAGAAAAATGGCATGGTTATGTTTATGTATGTAAGTATAAACATGAATATTAATAAGATTGTATGTGTGTATCTATTTAAGAGGCAATATATTATCTTCTATAGGTACAAACGTAGTAGCATCTGAACAATGCAATACTTTTAGCCGAGCTCGAAGCTCAACCCCTTGAAGTATTCAGTAGATTATTACACGACTATTTTCTTTCGTATTCGGAATGTTTTTCGCATTAAGCACCAGAGGAGCTTTAAAATGGGCAATTCTGCTAAGCGTCGCTCGGCGTAAGCACTTGTTTGAGGATTGCTACCTTCTTTGAACTTTATTAAGGTTGGGTTTATTCTGGGGCAGTTTGAATAAAATAAACTGGTAATTCTATGCTATAATATAAAGTAATGTAGATTTAGCTCTTCACTGAGCTCTGACGACTCGTTACTATACTCATAATGGAAGAAATCATAGAAAGTTTATGAATCGTTCCAAATTTAGTTAAAGATTCTTATATAAAAAAATTAAATTTAGAAGTAAAAGAATGAGTTGAGAGAATGTTATTGATATTAACACCTTTGTTTGAAAAGAGAAACATTTAAAACAATGCAAAAAGATCCGAACAGCAGACTTATTTCAAATTTAGGTGGACTTATTTCATATAATGACTAATTTGTATTTATTATTTCATGGTCGGCGTATTCGTTAAAATGATCAAACTATCCAAAACTCAAGCACTACTCAAAACTATCCAAGTGACATATTCAGGTTGAGCGTATAGGCAACAAGCTTATAATTGATGTAACGAATCAACCTATAGGGAAACATAAACCAAACAAAATAAACATAGCATAAGTAGTTCTCAAGTTATAAGCGAATTAGATATTTGTACTGCTTTCTCTAAGCGTGGACATTAATTAGGTAATGGATAAACAATGTTGAGTGGTTAAATGCACTTATTACTATAACTCAAGCCAAACATTATAGTAAATCTAGCAAATAGCATTTCCATTAATATTGAATAGTAAAATCATAATATGAATGCAAGTAACTGTAATAATTCAGCTTTCATTAGAAATAAAAAAAATCAATAGGATGTACAGAATTAGAAATAAAATACAGATAAAAATCTACAGAACCTACAACATAATATACCTATATTCATTTACCACCACGGCCCCATGGAATTTATGTAATATCATTCACGACGGCTTTAGCAATTAAGACATCCCGCATTTTTCAGGAATTAATATAAATAATAATAATAATAATAATAAGTAGTATTTTTACGTGTTTTTATATCTTTATGTAAGGCATGTAAAAATACTGTAAATATTTAGCGCGTTAAAAAATGGATATATGTATAATAACAATAATAATTCTTTATTTTACCAAAAATGCATTTCACATACAGTTTGATTCATAACCCCCACACTAGGATTCCCTGTGTTGTGGGGGATATTTTCAAAATTTTCAGAACAAAGTATAAATATGAAAAAGAGCTAAGTAATTAACATGAAATATAAAAAAAAGAAAATGCAATAATACATAAAACAATAAAGTTAGTCAAGGGATAATGCGGTGTGTACATATTAAAGAAAGAAATGGTTTCGTATGTTGGATTAGGTTGTGTATTTATTTAAGTATTGTAAGGATATTTTCAGTTGCTGTATAATCCACTGTCATGAGCCAATCGTTCAAATCTTTTTTGCATTCATACCTTGTGTAACCCAAAATGTTCAGAGCCTTATTGATCTCCGTGTACACATAGGGGCCTATACACGAATATAATCTTTGCGCATGATTGGTTCTGGTTTAGGTGTACACCATGTATTGTATCTTAATGTATCTGTGACAGGGTTGACGGAAAATCGGACAGTTTTGTGAAATCTAAGGACAAGCGACTTAATAAAAAGCTGTCTGACACTCAATGTTTCGCATTCCAGATACAGACTTTTCGTCGGGTGTCGATAAGGTTTTTGAAAAGCTACTTTAAGAATAGCACGTTGGGCACGCTCTAGTTTTAAAAGATCGCCTTTATTAGCAGCTCCCCATGCCACAATTCCATAACTTAAAATTGATTGACACAAGGATGTGTACACTAATTTTACGATGTTAGCATCAGCTACCACTCTAAGGCTCCTAAATATGTAAATTAATTTTCTGACCCTACCACAGAGTAAGTCAATTTGTTTAGTCCAGGACAATCTTTCGTCTATAGTGATCCCTAGATATTTAATATTTGGGATTTGCTCCAAAATCGGGCATGCACATGCGGTATTTTTGTAATCTCCACAAGAATGGAGTCTTAAAATTATTGGTACATGGGGTCCAGTTCGGTGTGAAATTCTAAAACACATGTATTTAGTTTTGGTCGAATTTAGTGTGAGCAAGTTATTTTCAAGCCACTCAGTTACCACAGACAATCCAAATAGTGTTCTGTGTTTTGCTTCTTCCCAGGAGTCCGCATAGAAAACAATAGCTGTATCATCAGCAAAGACTACAAATTCAGCCTGATCCAGTTTCAAAAGACACAGGTCATTTATTTACACCAGAAACAATGAAGGACCGAGCACACTACCTTGTGGAACACCAAAGCAAACCGAGGAATAATTACTAAGGTGATTTCCGACCTTGGTTTGTGCGGTTTGTTAAGTATGAACAAAACCAGTCATGTGCAGGAAACACTCTGCAATGAAAATATTAAGTCACTGTTCAAATTCACTTCCTATTATTAAATGAGAGTTACGCGCCAAGCAAGAATTTTCGATTCGCCCTTTTCGATTCTAGTAAATTCTGAAAGAAAAATGCTCATGGTTGATTCTCCCCTCGAGGACAACCCGAACTGAACACTAACGACCGACTGTTGACTCGAACTCACACGTCACGTGTCCGCTGCGAAGTTACAGCAGCGGAGTAATCACCGGGCGATGACTCGCCAAGTTTCCAGCGTGAGCCCAGACTAAGGCTGCAGACGAGACGCGGGACAGGTACGTGGCGTCGTCACGAGGGGCGTCTATATTTGCATATAAATTGTGTACTACAAGTGAACCGAGGCTTAGTGGCAGTTCCGGCGAACGAAAGCGCTGGTTTTCGACTTTTTGCGGAAACTCTGGGCAGTTCAATGAAGTTTGTACATTAAGGGCCTTTTTCACCTACTGCTGATTAGCTTAATCGGCCTTTCTTGGCAGCTTGAAATCCCTGCCAGTACAAGATAATCAGCCCTTTTGTAAAAAAGGCACTTTAAGTGACAGTTAAAATAAATCAGCACTTGGTGAAAACAAGGCTAAAGTTTGGAATACTGGAACGAAGACTAACCAAAAGTATAAAATTTCGTTCACATAAAAGAAGTCTTTTACAAAAGTACTGACGTTTAAAGGAACCACTTTTGTTAGACCGTTGTTTTGAAATTTTATAGATTCTATGACCGCTCTCTTATACAATCCGACGTCTGTATGTGTCTCTTTGTCTTATTGTACATCCATCTGATTTGATAACCATTTACTCGATTTATATGCGGTTTACATCGAAGCATTTTCCCGTCAATCATATGCTACTTACCATAACGCTAAATTACCTACCTGAGAGGTAAGCAGTGGTGGGGTTAAATCCAAGAGATGCCGGGGAAAACCGACGGTTTTTTGTCAGGATGCTACTATGGGCTATATACTTATTATAAATCCCTTTTTCCGTGTAACGATAGAGCATACTTAAATTAAATAAGTTAAGACAACGTATGGAGTATAGCCGTTAAGATATTCTTCTTCAGCTACCCGTGTCTGAAGTCTCGAAAGACAACTTTCTGCTTGCGGTGGAGTTAATGAAGGAATAATAAACCACGCCGTCTTAAGGGTTAGATTTAACTTAGAATCTTACTAATCCAGATTCTTGGAAGTTATCTATGCTGCTTGGTTTAATTTTTTTTTTCATGCATACAATCTTTAATATTGGCAACTTTTACAGAATGTTGTGCAGTTTACCTATATAGTTTTCCTTTATTGCACGGCTACATTTCAATGGATAGAAAACACGGAAAATTTCCATTGCTGCTTTGACCATCGAGTAACGACACCTTCGTTTATTAGGGTTCCGTGCCCAAAGGGTGAAAACGGAACCCTATTACTATGCTTCCGCTGTCCGTCCGTCCGTCCGTCCGTCCGTCCGTCTGTCACAGGGCTGTATCTCATGAACCGTAACAGGTAGGAAGCTGAAATTTTCACAGATTATGTATTCATTTTGCCGCTATAACAACAAATAGCTAACATTATAAAATAATGAAAATTGAAGGGGGGGCCATACAAAATCTTGTTTTTTTTTTGTAAATCTTGTGCGATGTTACGGAACCCTTCGTGTGCGAGTCCGACTCGCATTTGGCCGGTTTTTTTCATTTATTTAAACATTTTTAATAGTCAAACTACACAAATTCGTCAAAAACTTTTAGATCCGCGGATTCTATCAACCAGTAAAGAAGAATCCGCAAAGAAATTTTAATGGTTTTCCATCCACAGTAATGAAAAACATACTCTAAAAACAAACTGATCTAAATGCTACTGCCGAACAATTCTTAGCAGGAATACGTGCAATCCGAACCACGAACTTGGTTAGTCGCCTCTTACGACATGCACGGGAATAAATGGTGAGGGACCATAAAGCCTCGTAGCCTAGTGGCGCTGAGACTGGCCTAGTGTACCAGAGGTCTGGGTTCAATTCCGACATGCACCACTGTCTTTCTCTTTTCGAGTTCGATAAGTGCATTTCGTCACGAATGCGAGCTGCTCCATGGTTCGGAATCCATGTAAAATTGTAGGTCCCCTTCCCCTACTAGGTGGTAGGGTTTAAGCTCGCCCGGGTTGGTACCATCGCATTGAATGAAAAGATGGTCGAAGCGGCAATGAAAAGTTGTACGTGTTTTCCATCCAGTTCAATGTAGCCGGGCTCATAAAGGGAAGGTCCTGGCATGGCCCCTAATTCCTTCATAACCTAATATCATAACGGTAGTTGTGTGGTATTAGCCATCCATGTCAGGTCGCATAAAACAACTTGTATTATTTTAAGTCCGTGAACAGACATGGTTACAAATACCAGGTATAAATCCTAAAACCTAAAAGTTCAAATAAAGGATGTTTTACATTGATCTTAAAATGCTAATCCTTACATACACTTCGTAGCCAAGCAATCTTTTTATGCCTGAAGAAAGTTCAAATAAGGGCCATTTCATAAAATTGGAACCCCTTCTCTTGTCAGGATTAACTGAGTGGAACAATCAGCCGTCTTCTTAAGAGTTTAACTGGCCTTGAGAGGGTCGTTTAATTAGAAAACAAGCAGGCTAAGGGTTAAGGGTTCAACGGCCCTTGAAGTTCTTCTATTGCTGAACTCGGCGAGGAAAGGCCATTCTGGCCGGATAACAACTTGGAACTGAATAATTGGTTACAGTGTGTCCTATGCAGCTGTTTTTATTAAAGAACCGGCCAAGTGCAAATCGGACTCGCACACGAAGGGTTCCGTACTACCGTAGAAGATTTAACACAAAAAAAAAAATTTTTGAATTTTACATATTTGTTGTTATAGCGGCAAAATAAAAACACACTCTGTCAACATTTCTGCTGCCTATCTATCACGGTACATGCGACACAGCCCTGTGACAGACGGACGGACAGCGGAGGCTTAGTGATAGGGTTCCGTTGGCACCCGTTGGGTACGGAACCCTAAAAAGTACGAATTCAGCTGAGTTAGAAAACGGCGGTGATCACGGACAGATGTGAGCATGTTACTCACTAGTGAATAAATTTGAAATAAATCCTCTAAAAAGGTAAAATAATTTCGGTGGAGTAGTTAGTTGGTAAATATTTTGTTTCAACCTAACTTGTCACCTTCGCGTAGCAAACATGAGTTTATTTTGAACCATGCAATCCTATTATTCTCAGTTATGAATTTCCTATACTAATTCCGGAACTCAAACCACGAAAAGAAAATTTACGTTGTGCTCAATTCACATACTGCCACCTAGCGGCGTTTCTGTGAACTGCAATGCGGGCGACGGCAGTTTACCGTCGCACCGGCAGATGGCGCGAAGCGTTATTCTCCACATTTCCCTCCGGAGACATTTTCATCCAAATTAGTTTTCGACTTGGCAAAAATAGCAGAAACCTTTCTGTTAACGTAAGAAATAAGGTGCAGATTCCGGCATTTCACATTTGGTTACATACAATAAACGCATAGGTACCTACGTTGATATTGTTAAAAAATAGTAGATCATGGTAAAATCCAGTGAGTTTAACAGGGATGTATGGAGCTCATCACAGTTACGCCACAGTAGGCATTGGCACGCGTAAGTAATCTGTATGTGCGTCAAAGTTAAATGTGTGGCGTTACGGTGATGTCGATAATCTGTGTCGCAGGCAAACACATTTTAAAAGCGTATGATCTTTTTCATGGCAAACTACTTTACTGTTTGTCAATCATCTTTTTTTTTTACATCACTGAATGTGGAATATCACGGCGTTTCAGTGATTTTGTGATTGGATGACTGGACCGTCAGCTTAGGTTGTGTTAGGTTAGATCAGCTTAATATATAGCTCAGATGAAAAAAGAAGGAGATGTGCTATCTAGCTAAATCTAAAACTTAAACCTACATACCACACCCAAACATAGTCGCAGACGTATTAGAGGGTTTGTGTGGGTGGGAATTAACTAGGCGAACGCTTTTCTCGAGCACATTCGGGCGGTGGCGATGTTTGGACATTATATGCACACTTTGTCCATACGGTGGAGTCGCGATAACGAACACTGCCACTTTTCCTTTTTTTCTTCTGTGGCTTATAGTGTATGGTCAGAAATGGAAAATGAAACATGTATGTGTGCCATAATTTCTCTCAAAAAACGTGCAAAAAATACTCTCTGAGAGCTTAGTCCTATCACAACTCGGGTATGGAGACATTGTGTATGGACCCTGCATGGATACAAAAACCTCCAAAATTGTGCAAAGAGTGCAGAATGCATGCATGCGATTTATCTACGATGTCCCAAGACGAAGTCATATCACGCCTTACCTAAATTCAAATAGATTATTAAATATGAAAAATAAGAGAAAGCTAAAATTTTTAGGTTTTTATTTAACGTGATACACAGCAAAGAACCTGACTACCTCTATTCAAAACTTGAATGGTCTCAAAATATACACGACTATAAGACTAGAGCTAGTTGTCACCTATTAATAATACCGAAACACAAAAAAACCGCCTACAAGTGTTGTTTTAAGTACTCCGCAAATAAAATCTGGAATGACCTGCCCCCACCAATACGTTCAATAAATATAATCAATGCTTTCAAAGATGCTTGCTATAAATTCATTCTACAGAGTCAAACATACCCAAGCACTTCTCACTAATCAACCATGGATCACCTTATTTTACTCACCCACAAACTTGCCTAAACCCTTTCACAACAAATAACAAACTAATCCTTCTTACACTTCCAAATTTCCTTATAACCCTAAAATTTCACAAATTGTAAACATAGAAAAATAGTACGTACTCACCTTTTTATATTTATATGTATATCACTGGCCGTTAATTCTGTTGTTCATTTATGCTTTGTTATTGCTTCTCCTGTTTCTCACAATACCTTGAGATCCGGTGGTGGCTGAAAACCAGCGGCACAAGTCTACTTCAGCAAACTTGCTGAAGTATACGCGGGCATTAACCTAGGGCTTTTCCCTACAGTTTTACATGCACATTGATCAAGCCTAATCATAATAATATTGTAAAAAGTTGTAAACCATGATTGTATGTACCGCTTTTAAGGGAATAAAATGCTTCTATTCTATTCTATTCTAATTTCCGGTGTGTTCCATTTCATGAACATTTCTGGATGCCTAATACAGACCTACTATCATGAAATTAAACTAACACCAGGTGGAAACTAGATGCCATGCCAGGACCTTCCTTATATTGCACGGCTGCATTGTGCTGGATGGAAATCATGGACAATTTGCAGTACTACTTCGGCCAAAGAATAAGAATAGACTTTTTATTTGCCACAACCCATGAATACTAAAGAGTAATGAACATGACTAAAATTAAACTAAATTAACAACAATTAAGCGGCTCGTAGCCTAGTGGCGCGGGGACTGGCCTAGCGTACCAGAGACCTGGTTTCAATACCGACATGCACCATCTCTTTCCGAGTTCGATAAGTGCATTTCGTTACGAATGCGAGCTGCTCCATGGTTCAGAATCCATGTAAAACTGTATGTCCCCTTCCCCTACTAGGTGGTAGGGTTTATGCCAGCCCGGGTTCGTACCATAGCATTGGATGAAAAGATGGTCGAAACGGCAATGAAAAATTGTCCGTGTTTTCCATCCAGTTCAATGTAGCCATGCTCATAAAGGGAAGGTCCTGGCCTTCGGGAATGAGGTGTATTGGGCTAATATCATAACGGTAGTTGTGTGGTATAAGCCATCCATGTCAGGTCGCATAAAAAAAAATTAACATTGCGTTCTCTTGTAGACATCTTAAGTGTGTGACAAATGGGATCAATCTCAGCTGTCTTAAAGAAAACTACGAACTGTTTTCAGTGGTGCCAGTTTCACTGGTTTTCAGATGAATCCCTAGTATAACTATCTTTAAAAAAAGCAGTTTAGGTGACGCTGCATAGTGTTAGCAAAAAAAATGCGCTTTGAAAATATAATTTGCTTGATTCTATAAAAAAGTTAAACGTGTTTGTAAAACATAATCAAAGGTAGGGTGTGTGTAAGTGTGTGAGACAGATTTAGAATGTGAGGTGTGTGTCATTTATATACGTATATGAGAGTTGTAACAAGGGTGCTTGTGTGGGGGTAAGTGTGTATGTATGTTATGAGGGAGGGAGAGACTAAGTGGAAAAATAATAAAATGGATTGAATGGACACAACCCGGATGGGATTACGATACGATAACATACTGTTTTACATGGCTTGCGAATCACGAACAACAAATCCCTTAATCGCCTCTTACAACATGCACGGGAATAAATGCAGTGGACCACTTTAAGTTCCGGAACCCACACAGCACAACTATCGACGTTTGGGAACACTTGGAAACCTAGATGTAATAATAAGCAGGATATTCATAATGGTAGAAGTCAATTATTAAAACGAATAGTACAAGACGGATAACAATTCTAAAGTCTCGCTAAGGACAAGACATGTGCATTAAGCATTAGCTAAGACGCATCAAGTTAAGTTTAGGTAACATCTAAGTTTAGCTAAGTGCGTTCCGAGTTGAAGGTCAAAGTCACGACCCCAGCATGAACCGCGGAACAAAAATCGAAGGAGATGATTCATGTTTGCAAAAGTAGTAAAAGTTAAATTAAATTAAAATAAAATATTCTTTGACGCAGACCAACGAGTTGTTTCTCCACTTTGGAGATGTAGGTATATGTAGTTGTAGGTACTATCACACAATTTTAAGAGATATTATAAGCAGACAAAAATAAAAAATATGTTAAAACAGCATAAAATTAAATAGAAACGAACAAGAAATTGGAAATTCGTACAAAGTGGAATACAATAAAATTAAGATACTATTTTATATATGTATGTATGTGTTACAGCAGTAAATTTAAAATAAAAAATTGATTATCACTTGTATTTGGATTGTTCATTTGCAAAGTTTATTATTTCCTCAAGTATAAGCGAAGGGTGTAATCAACAGCTTAGACACTTTTTGCCGGAATCGAGTTATACTTTTTCGTACAAAGCAAATACTTCGCTTATTCCAACGAATGTGATATGTATGTATGATCCAAATTATGGGTATAAAGCAGGTGGCGAAATTGGTTAGACGCAATACCCGCGAATCGTATGTTTTGCTAGTTCCAGCCTTGCAGTATATTCGTAAAGTAGTTATTTTTACAAGAATCTTTCTTTAATCAAAGTGTCCCCGCTTCACGGTCGATTATACATACATACAGATCGCATTCCTTACTTTCAAATGCAGCAGCTCTGATCCTAATAGAGGCGGCGTTTTATTCATATAATTCTTGATAAACTTTCCAAGATTTGATTGACCCTGAGATAATTGCACTACTTAAATGTTCCAATGGCTTTTGACATTATTAATTTTATTTTAGTAATTTTATGTAATGTCTGCTCTTTCCCTACTCTAAGCGTTTCCTTGTTCCATGTTCACCCGTGGGAATTAAGCTCGTATCGCACGCACCGCGCACAGAGAAGGAAGAGCTATTCTGAACGGCACGAGTAATTATTCATTACATTTTATTCTCAGTACGTTCGTTTTTAGGGTTCCGTACTCAAAGGGTGCCAACGGAGCCCTATTACTAAGCTTCCGCTGTCCATTCGTCCATCCAGGTAGGCAGTTGAAATTTACACAGAGCGTATATTTATTATATACAGTGTGTATGTATTTATACAATAACAAATAAGTCAAATTTAAAAATAATAAAATGGGGCCCCCATACAAAAAAATATTTGTTGGAGTTAAGCCTTGTACGATGGTACGGAACCCTTCGTGTGCGAGTCCGACTCGCACTTGGCTGGTTTTTTCCATATTGCAGGGGTAAATATTCACATTTGTATATGCGAAGTCTGAAACCTTAAAATTCCGGCTTACTTAATTGAATTGTTAGTTAATAACAATTGTCCGCGCGCGATATATGCGCAAGCGCGGATCGTCTAGACAAACCCGTTTCAGTGCGGGGCGGAGTGGTGGCGGGGGGAAAAGCAAGCGAGCAAACACGCAACTCGACACGCAGAACATTTTTTTGTACAGCACCAACGACGCCATACGTCTCTGTATTTTTTGGAAAATAAATATTTCCGTTTTAATTCGAGTTTAAATGTTTCCGCTGAAACAACAATTAATGATGTCTCAATTCTAAATACTATTTATTGAGTTTTATTCACGTTGTTAATTTTGTTGACTTTGTATGCTTAGTAGTAAAACCAATTATTTATCTTCCTCCTAATCCACTCAAATTATTTTACAATTATCACAACTCTTTTCTGGCCACAGTGTCTGGACATCAAAAATAATATTAATAATTACTTCGTAACTATATACCCGTATAATTGTATGTATTAAATGGATACGACATTACCGTTATGTCATTACTTTGAGTTTCAGCGACATCTACATTTGAAGCAGATTTTGAAAATAATTTGTAAACGTTTTTGGTCGTGACATTTGTTGGAAGCAGGATTCGAACCTGCGACCTTTGGATTACATTTTTAATCACAGAGCAGAGCAGTTCTTCTAGTAGATTTAATAAATGGAGGAGTTTGGATGTTTGGCAGCTACCTACTCAATTACGCTGGATCGTTAAAACCCGAATCCCACGCGAGCATAGTCACGGACAACAGGTAGCAGAGAACAAATCTTAAATCTTACGTATAATATAAGATAATATCTGTTTAATGATAGTTTGTGAGAAAATGTGATGTGATCAGTTTATATCCTTCCATCGTAATAGATCAAACATCTTAACTTAACAATATGGATAGTCCTACCAACACAGCGTATAAATTAATACATTAATACAAAATATTATGTATCAAGGATTTACTAAACCACGTGACCAACATTTTCAACTTATTTAAAATATCATTTTTAAAGGACCATCAGATATGGACCAACTAAACCGGAAATAGAATATTGATATAAGATTTTGTAATTCGTGGAATAGCCCTTTCGCTAATATTAAATAATATATTCCACTTCTTTGCATCGTAGGCAATATATCTAGACAAGATCCTACCCACAAACCCGCCTACTGCAAGCTCGAATAGAACCTACTTTCGAATCTGGATTTATGATCCCTAGGTTCTAGGAGGAATGCATGGACAGGTTCAATAATTCATCCTTGCATAGGTAAATGATCCAAATTATTTCATAACTTTGCATTCTGAATGGAACACAGTACTCAGTTTATTATAACTTTAAATTTGTCTATATTATGTTACCATACTTTGAACTTAAAAACATCAAAAAATATCTCAAGATATCAAACTTCAGTTACGGGATATAGAGCACACGTGGCGAAATTGACTTAATTAGAAAAATAAATAAAACACAGTGGAAGTCATATGTATTCACGAAGTAATTAAATGTTTCCAACATTAGAGAAAGTTTTATTTTATTTTAAAAATGTCCTCCCAAGTCATTTTAAACTAAACGCTTCCTAAAAACATTTTCCCAAAATGCTTTTGTAATCAATCCAACTCTCCCACCCTAATCCATTTTCCGAGCAACCTGTAAGGAACAGTACCTATCCATTAAAAAGTAATATTATTTCACGTCGACGAAGAAACCTAATCTTATTATATTATAATAACTTACAGATGTTTTTCCAATCAGAGTTTCACCGTAAGCTCCCGCTTTTCATCACGGAAAATTACATTATCAAAATTAGCATACTCCGACGCGCCATCTATGCTATCGAGCGCGCATTAGAGGTTCGAGTCAAGATTAGGGTGTTCGGATCGAAGTCGATCCGCCCTTGTAAAAACAGTATGAATAATAATGCGATTTGCATAATATCGGCAGTTCATCTGAGAAAGTTTTCGTATGAATATGTAGCCGGCTGTTTCCTCCCGGATAACTTATGGATCGAATTTCCGGTTGGGAAATTTGCACGCGTTCGCTGGGCGAGAATCTTTGGAGTGAAGAAGCCTTCTGAACCTTCTTTCTGATTAAAATTATTTCTTGGACAGATATGAGTATTTTTTGTAATAACTTCAGATTGATAGAAGGTAGTAGTAGATCGTAACCTTTATAAAACTTGATCTTATATTTAAGACGTCAAATAAATATTAGAAGTAACTCATTGTTGGTCACTTACTTCCATTTAAAGACTGTTAGGGCCTTTTTCACCCTCTGCTGATTAGCTTAATCGCCACATATTAAGGGCCTTTCTTAGCAGCTTGCAATCAATACCAGTACAAGATAATCAGCACTTTTTATAATAAAGGCCTTTTGAGTATCGATTAAAATAAATCAGCACTTGGTAAAAACCCGGCTTAAGGTGCCCTAACCCGGCGGGCCTAACTCATTCGCGGGCTCGGAACAAAACCGTGCTGTTGCGCTCTGGGGGACCTTCGCTGTTTCAAAGAATAAGACAGGCTCCGTGATAAGGAAGATGCAACATGTCCATAAAATAGACAATGTGCATAGTGTATGATTTGGTAAGATTTACAAAAAAAATAATTTCAAAACTACTTATAGCTAAAAGTAAGCCACGACCGCTGTAGTCAAAAATCTTACAAAAACCAAATAGATTATAAATCTTGATTGAATAAGCTATCTCTAATGACTAATCCTTTTAAGATGTTCTTACTTTATCATAGCGTAATCCACCTCCAAAGTTATTGTATAAAACGCGCGAAAAATGCGAACTTTCGGACCTTATAACTTAGAAACCAAACACAATTTTACAATGCCAATGGTCAGCTTTATTTGATCGAACTAGATGTTCGATCAAATAAAGCTATTTTAGGCAAAATTTTGGATCTCTGACAAGAAATATGGACGTGATCTTCTTTCCCCTTTTGTATCCCCATTAGCGGGATGGGCCACCCTAAAGTAATTTAACACATTTAAATTGATTAATATTCAACTTTTACAATCTGTCGTTTACTGTCTAGATTTCTTGAGCTCTCATTCAAGAAATCTAGAGCTGTAGAAAAAAACATAAGATGAATCCAAAAAAAACCGCAAATATATCAATTACAAGACCGTCAAAGAAAACCTCCTCCCCTCCTCAAGAAGTGCCACTTCCATTCCGGGCGATAGATAAAGCGGTATAGTCTGACCGCACTGTAATGACTGAACACTTTACATAATTCGGCGATACAACCGCACGCCGCACTGACCCCAACGCTATTTATACCATCTGCAATCACTCCCTTACCTTGTGTCCTAGAGATCTTGAAGAACAGGCATTTTAATAAATGATTGCTTTCAAAAACAATTTTTTTGCATAATCTTTTACAGGGTATTAACGACCATAAAAAAATTTGTAAAAACTACGTCACGTAATCAGTGAACGGAATTAATTATTAAGGTAAAACTTCATCTAAAATAGGCATACATACATTTGCACTAGCTATACACATATCAACAATTTGTCAGGAATTTATTAAATTAATGTGAGCGGTGAAGCGCATAAACTGAAATTACTACTACAATTTGAACGCATATTTCGAGAAAGAACAGTAAATTGGGCAGAACAGTATAAAACCGATATATTTTTTAGTGTTGTCGCTTCCCCACCACTGTCCTTGAACCTTGAGGCATGTGCCACAAGCACAGATTAGATAAATGCCAAGATTTTTCATATTTAATTTACTCTTCATTATGATTACACCATATTTCTGCAATTGTTTAAAACACGCTTACGAGTCGTACGCTGTTCGAAAACACCCAGTGTTCTGTACATCTTTTCTATCCACTGTTCTGCCTCGCTCTTCGTGTACCTATTTATATTCATACATTCCCTTGTATTCTTAACGTCAAAAATAATCACTAACTACCCACAAAACAAACAGTCGTAGACCAGCGCAATGAAGTGATTTTTAACATTGTCAATTGTATCAACCCATTATATTCAATAACGATTTAAATATATTTTGGATCAGATCAAGGTGATCAGGTCTAGTAAAAAATGTACTCATGTTTTACTTTAACCGGTGAGCATTGATTCCTCCAATGAAAACGGAAAGTCTACTCTATCGAATTCGTAGCTCTGCGTACGATCGGCGAACTCCCTTCGGGTCAGCGGGGCCCGTTTAATCGTGAGCGGGGTTGCTCGGACCCATCGCTGGCCGAAGAGTTACGTAACTGCCGGTTAAATAAAGATGTCACAGTTGCGGGCAATGCAATACGAAATACGGAAAGATCGATTGGAGCCGCTTCTATAGGCAGCTGTTGCGTTTGTACTCTTTGTTTACAATGGTGGATTCGATTAGATTGTAAGGACGTTTTAAGTGCTCGGGTTTTTTTAAATCCTTGTAGGTATCTAAGTATTTGAGCGGCTCGTAGCCTAGTGGCGCGGGGACTGGCCTATCGTACCAGAGGTCTGGGTTCAATGCCTCGCACGACATGCACTTTCTTTCTCTTCCTGAGTTCGATAAGTGCATTTCGTCACGAATGTGAGCTGCTCCACGGTTCCGATTTAAAACTGTATGTCCCCTTCTCCTACGAGGTGGTAGGGTTTAAGCTGGGTTGGTACCATTGCATTGGATAAAAAGATGGTCGAAGCGGCAATGAAAAATTGTCCATGTTTTCTATCCAGTTTAATGTAGCCGTGCTCATCAAGGGAAGGTCCTGGCATGGCACCTAATTCCTTCAGGAACGTGATTTATTGGGATAATATAATAACTGTTGTTGTTTGGTGTTAAGCCATCCATGTCAGGTTGCATAAAAAAAAGTAGACATCTTCAATTTCATACTATTTACTCAAATTAAGCGTTTATCCCATATTTAGTAATGGGTTCAGTTTGGTTACTTTTTTTATACAAATTGACAAAACATGGTACAGCACCAGAGGTATCCTTGAACCTTTGCATTCCGAGGGTATTGGCTCCGCATACCATATTTTTCCAACTTTGGCACAGTGCAATAAGGCGATTTTAGCCCCAAAATACCTGTTAATATCGACCTTTTACAATAAGGCCATCTTTAGCAATAAGGAAATAGTTGACGTGAAAAATCTCCAAATTTAAAGGATATATTAGTGTAGGTTTGAAAGACTGGTGTAAGATTACTTTATATAGTTAGCATGACCTATCCGCTCATATCTTGAGATGCACGTACCAGTAATCGCGTTTAATTACCTAAATGGTTTTAAATTGTTATTCGACTGACTATGACTTGGGTTCATTAATAAATCATAATTTTATAAAAATCATGCACACAATATTCTGAATGAACTTTGCCATATATGGTCAGTAATATTTAAGAAATGTGCTTTAAAAACCCGACAAACCGGTAGTAACATTTCATTAAAGATGACAAAACGTCCATTTTGTACATCGTAAAGGTACAAGGCCAGCGGGAGCTGTCAATCACATGAATTGTCCACGCCAACTCTTTTTCCGATATAAAGGAATGGGAAATATTGTTGCAGCGTATGGTGGCCGTTATGAGAAGAGTTTTTTCACACTTCAGTGTAAAATGAAAGGGAATGTTTAAATGATGACAAATACAGCTACATTCTGGAATGACGTGATTTAAGTTCGGTTTAAAGATATCTTTGATTATGGCTTTTTGTAACCGGACATCGATGGCTAATACGATTCCTCTGTCATGGAATTGACCCAACACACTGCTTTTCCAAGGTACTTTGATGCTGTTACCTGACCTTCTTTTTCCAAGCACGGCTACATTGAACTGGATTTAGTTGATAAAATAAGGACATTTTTTCATCGCCGTTTCGAGCATCTTTTCATATAATGCGATGGCACCAACCCGGGCGGGCTTAACGTTACCAACTAGTAGGTGAAGGAGATCTACAGTGTCGAATGGATTTCGAACCATAGAACAACTCCTATCCCTGACGAACCGCACTTATCCAACTCGCGGCGGGGGTTGAACCGATGAACTCCGAAGGAACATGGTTCCACGCCCTGACCTAAGAGCTGCTCAAAAAATGTGATGTATTTACATTGTAATTCCCCATTGTCGATCTCGCAGCCCCAGAGAGCCAGCCTGTTTCGCGAGACCCCGAAACAAAACAAACAATAAATTGCCGTTCAATAAGAACATTTCGATAATTCCAATATACCCTAAAAATGCCATTGCCCACCTCCGACGAGGCCTCCAAAGACGCGAGCCGCCTCTAATCGGCCCATACAGGACGCGAATGGCTCGTAATGGGCGAGACCGGGTTCAAACAGCTATCGGGATGACCCTTGGCAATTTTATGAGACATAACCTCAAGAGATCGGTATTATCTGATGCATTTTTAGAGCTCCCTCGCATCGGGGGAGCTGAAAATAGGCTGCATCGACCGTTTGCGGCTTTGTTTTAGAATTTTCAGGCGATGTTATCGTACCTAGTTTGGAGGAGTATTTTTCATCAGTTCGATCGAAGAAACGCGAATGCTGATTCTAGTTTGCAGAAATTGAGAAGGAAGTAAAGAACATATGCCGATCGGTGTATAAAAATAAGTATTTGGAAATTAATAAGAAAATATAACTAATGTTTCGTTATAACAAAGTATGTGATTGTTATAAATGGTTATTGATTAGAATTGCGTAAAGTGAAAAAAATTAAGGCTGCTTATGAGGCTAGATCGCATTCAGCTTTATCTTAATTTCTCAGAGAATATTTAATTAATCATGCTACAACTGCGTTATATGAAAATTCATTTATATTTGCACAGTCTGAATTATTATTGTTCACGTTGTCCACGCAATCATGGACGTCGAATGAAAATGCAATGACATTGATTTATCGCTGAGTATGTCAAGGAATGCAGATGACACAAAATTTTATTTCACTCTCGGTATCCGTATGGTAATTAGCTCACATTTACGACATCAGAAATGCATACAGAATCACATTTTTTAGCAAATTGTGTGTCAAATTAACTAACTCCTAGCGAACATTTAAATTAAATTGTATTGCAATGTCGATTAGGTTTATTGCATTTGGCGATGTTACCATGATAAGTTAACTCGACGGGTGAATATGTGTGATTAAATCTGACGTTTAGTTGCATTTCGTACCATGACGTCGATGGTACCATGCCAACTGTAAAACGAAATGTTATTCAGCAAAGTGCACTGAAATTTACTCGTTGGCATTCGACTAAAAGTCTGATTTATTCCCTATTTTGCTTGTTCACCTGACAATCAGCTGGCGATTTATTTACCATGGTAACGCCTATGATCGCCCGAAGAAGACAGTTGCTCTTAGCAGAACAGTTCTCGCTACCATCAGACACCTCGTTTTGACGCGAGTTTTTCCTTCGCTGGAAATTGCATCGCTGGAGATTGAACCCGACGCCTTGGGTCTGCCTGCGCACCGCTGGTACTAAAGTTTCCTGTGAATGGAAAAGTCTACTGGCTTTAAATTCAGAAAACCAATATTGCCAGGCCCTTACTAGCTCTCCGGCGAGTCCAAACAGATGTTGCCAAAGTTGAGACATAAATAAAAGATGATCACTGCGGTAGGCGCCTCTGGAGCTGGCTCGTCTGGGGGGGGGGGGCGAGGGGGGGGGTCAGAATGGACCGTCCGTCGTAAATTGACCCCAATACATATGCCGGCACTCGGGACCCTAGCCTGAGTGTTCGAAAATAGGACATAACGTCGATTCATACGTTTCTCGAGTCAGTATTGTGACAACTATATTTGTGCAAAAGTAACATGAATAAAAAACACCTTTATATGTAACGGTTTGCGTGTGTTCGTAATTCTTCTCCTAAACGACTTTTGATATTTTGATAAAAAAATGTGGGGTCACTTGGAATAATTCTTTGCAGATTCTGGTCATATTTTTAGATAATAGGTATCCAAATTATGTTAGTTCCCGATCACCACTTATGAGCTCTACGCTATAGGTACAGATTTATTTACGGGGCTCTTTTCTTCAATTAATGTGTCCTTGCTTGACGGTCGATTATACATACATAGATATCACATTCCTTGGAATAACTAAGCAGCTACCTGCTTAGTGCGAAAAGTATTATATAAATTCACCGATTTATTTAATTTAAACGAATCTCTACTAAACTTATAAAAGCGAAATTATGTGTCTGCTTTTCCCTACGTTCACGGAGCAATGGAACGGTGCCACTAACGTAAGTATATCTAAAATTAAGGAAATATACGATTGCATACAAAATGTATTCGGGTAAGTGCTTAAAAATAGCTATCAACAAAAACGTGAAAAGAGTTTTTTTATTAAAATTCGATTGTAAAAGGATTTTCGAGACGATAGTGTATCAGGCTAGAGCCAGCGTCATAAAGTGACCCCTATTCTACGCGGACACAATTTGAGGGCTAAGATGAGTGCAGTTTTATTCGAATGCGATATTCGCTTTCAATAATTTATACAATTTGATAAATAATAAATGGGTTTCGGATCCTTATTGCGGTCAGTTGCTTACCAACTGAAAAACCAAAAAAAATAACCATTCGAATACTCATTTTGAATATCTTTCTTCTTTTACAGTTCAGAATATTTGATTTTTAATTAACACGCTTTTTTATTAGCTTGGGTTGTATGTATGTATGTAATGGAATCTTTGATATTAATTTTCACCAGTTTCCAGAAGTCGGATTAATTTGAAACTTTGCATACGTATCAAGGACCGATGACAATGCAATAATTTCATAACAGTTTCCCATTATCTTTATTAGGACCGCCAGGATTAAATAATTATTTTATAGATCCTCTGTAGTAATAATAACTAATTGTTAATCGAACTAAAAAATTAAAAATAAATAATAGTGCTTGATAAAGTAAATGTAACAATCATTCTATTGGCAACTATCTATGAGAGGAGAGTTATGAAAAGTAGTAAAATGCACCCCACGCTTTTTACTCTGAATAGAATTATTTTGTTAATAACTTAAACTTTATTATAATTTTATTTTGAGGTGATAAATTCTGATTGATTGTTCGATCTACTACTACTTTAATATAAACTCTTTAAAATTAAAAATTATTTTTTATTTTTTAGTTCAGTTAGCTATAAAAGCGTGTTTTTTTAGTTTTTTTAATTTTTTTAACCAAAACATTGATGGTGGAACGAGACCATCACATTTAAGCAACTGTAAAAAAATGTAGTCTCGGCTGCCGTAATTAAAGATGAATTATGGTACCAGGTTCCGTATATTGGAATTTGGAACAGATATTGTTTCTCGGATTTGACATAGTTTTCCAGTTGCCAGTTCAACAATCACAGCGAAGAATTGGCAAGAAACTTCGCTGGAATTGTATGCAACTTCTACTAAGGGCCGATTTTGCAATCCTCAGATAGTACTTATCGGATTGTGACAAATTCACGTTTGTCAAAAGACGCATAGTCATTGCCGGAAAATTAAATATTTTATCACAATTATATGACTATAATTTTACTAATAAACTCTTGGACTCACTACATCGGATGGATAAGCAGAAGAGTAAATAAATCCATCGAATAGTTATCTGGCTGTTTATTAGAAAATAATAAATAAAAAATAAATAAAAAATATAGATAAATAATGTAAAATAAAATACAAAAGTGTTTGCCGATGCGTATGTACATATTTTCGTATTTATTTTTACGTATTATTGTGTAACTTTATTTACATATCTCATGTTTAAAACAAATTTTATTATATCTCAAATTTTATCGCGCCAACTCTTTTGTTTTTTTTTACATTTTGTAAGGTAGGCTGGTAGATAATGACTTGGGCATTAAGCTCTACCTATTGTACAATTTTAATCGTACAATAAATATTATATTATCATTATTACTAGTTACTAAGTATTAGCGACGGACTGTATGGAAGCTGTTTTTTTTAAAATTACATTTGAAACAATTTTGGAAGATTGAAAGTAGAACAGAAATAAGTAAAGAAAATATTCTCCCCAAAAGAGTTTCTCGTCTGCATTGCGCTAACAATCGGCCCCGTATAATAACGGCGTAACACGCCTTTTTACCTACGTTCGGTCGATCTTCGACAAAGATCCCTTTTCTATATGATTGCACATTTCACTAAACAACATGCTCCTTCGGCTGCCAACCGTCTCGCATTCCGCTCATCTCAAACTCATCCCAGACGGCAGGTCAATGGCAATCTGGTCTTTAAAACTAGACAGTCAAGAGTGATTACGGCTCGGAGAAGCCCGAGAGATAATGCTTTGATGCCGATGTGAACGGGGGTCGTAAATGAAATACTCAAAAGGAGTCTTCTTCATATAAGGTGAAATCAGTTCTTCATAATGGTGTCAGCGCTATTGTTAAGGATTCCACCGTATTGACGGGAGCGTTATCAGAAAATACCTTTTCGATGGAGCGGCGTTTTTCGATTTTCCCTCACGCGATCTCGCATTTCATTGTTCGGGTTCTTTTTGTCCGTTCGCAAATTCTATTTGCATTTTTGAGAGTTCAAAGCGCCTTACGGACTGCCAAGGAGAAATGCCGTCCTCACGCCCCATGCCGCATTTATATGCTCGCGCGAGCCTACGCCTGACTAAACACTAATCTCTTCTAGTTTCGCCTCGCGCACTCGCTCGCGCGCTATGGCGCACTTGTCGGCGCTCTCTCGGATCAAATGGTCGTGTGCTTGCGCTAAGCTAGGAATATGCATGCATTAATTTTGTCGATGTAAGTTTCCTTCAAATTGATGATTTTGCATTGAAAAAAAAATTTTTTTTTAAATTAAACATTTAAAAAAACAATGAGTTCTGAGCGCGTAACGGTCAAAAGTTTGGCAATATCACTGAAAGAATTAATTATAAAAACAACCACTTTAAATATTTCATCTTTGAAGTTTAAGACCTATTTGTTTATGTTTTGTTTATTTTTATGCATGTTGTGTTCACTACCAGTGGAGTGTGCACATTTTTTTAAATGACGTTTGTGATTCTCAGTGTATCCTGTGTACTACTCTGTTTGTAAACCTATTAATAAATATATAAAAATAAAAAATAAGACCACAGATTACATGCAATGTGGTTCATGCGCGAACTTACACGAGTGAGTTGTTGAGTTATGAATAGGTTTTCGTGTCCGATACTCGCACGCAAGCTATCTTCACGAAGAGTGAGGCAAAGCGCGAAGTGCGCCTGTAAATCGAGCATCAAATCTTACTTACCCCCGGCCGAGTCGCTAACAAGTTAATGTAAAGGCGCACTTAAGTTGATTCCCTTAACTGTCGTGTTCTGGTGGCCTCTGACACTGCTGTCACTTAATGACTGTTCTCCTCTCCTTTAATGACAGTAAATGACTGCTAACGGGCTGAGAGGGAGTTTCTCGCGCCTCTTCCGCTCCACATTAGCGAGGAAATGTCGTAAAAGAAAATTGGATTTTTTCCTCTTTCTTATTCGGTGCCGACGAATTCATTGAGTTTTATATGGATCAACTTTATGGTCTTGTAACGTTTCGCTTCTAATTACTCATCATATGGCGGATTCAAATCGAAGTAGACACCTGCCTACATTTCACTGGACACTATGTACACGAAGCAATAAATATAATAATCATATTAGTTAATTACATAAATATTAGTGTTATCAAATATGCATATATGCATATCTTGGTAAACAGATGGACATTTTGTAATTTTTTTTAAAGCATTACTTGGACCTTTTTTTGCTACCATACCGCATATCAAAGTCGAACCACTATAATTCCCTAAAAGCAAGGAAGCTAGAATGACATACCTTAATGATTGAGTATATTATTAGCCCAGTCAAGAGAACCTTGGCTACCATCGAAGCTATCATCGACCAAGAATCATCGAAATCGGTTGAGTTTTTCGTCCATTCTTCGTGCACCTAATTAATACAAATTTAAGACTTTTGTGATTTTCTCATGGATATCATTGTCAGAACTAAACCAAATTAAAATGGGACCACATGGGAAGCACCAGCTTTCAAATAAAAACATTATTATCAAAATCGGTTCACCCAGGCGAAAGTTATGAGGTAACAAACATAAAAAAAGCAAAAAAAAATAACATACAGACGAATTGAGAACCTCCTCCTTTTTTGAAGTCGGTTAAAAAAGTATCTAACATCGCTCAACAGGCTGGAAATCTGTCCACGTTCCTAGAATTAGAACCTACGTTCGGATCAAAGGATGTAGATCCTTTATCTTAAGGGTCGGTAATATGTGTAATGAACTCTCTGCCGAGGTATTTACCCGAAAGTACAAAATGGGTCCTCAAGATGTACGAGTGCAGTATGTTTTTGAATAGATTTGTATTTAATTAACGCCACGATGGTGGCACTGAAACTGAATAGTGGTGTGAAGAGGCACCTGGCTAGTCGGAGTAGTCTTCGCAGCCCCCGAGAAAGTTAGAAGACGTACTCGATACCTAAACATAAAACAAATAAAAGATATGCATGAGAACATTTTGCTATGCTCGCAAAAAGTACCAACTTTCCTGGGTGACTTTTTATCGCGACATCCCGTTCCGGGCATCTGGATCGATCCCGTCAGTAAATGGAGAATGGTCAAACAAACCGAAACATAAAATGCCAAAACACTTCACTAGTTTCAATAAAAACCGATAACCGATATTCCATGTTAAATAATCTTTTGAACGGCGACATATCTGATTCGATTTTTACGGGCGCCATGGGTCATTTACGAGCTTTTTAGAGTTCATAAAACTAGTAAGTTCGAGTTGTGAAATCATAATAAAACTGTTATCGATGCAGAGTTGACGATCCGGAGGTGTTGAAAGGTCTGTTAATTTTTTTCGAGTAATTTCGAGCAGTAAAAAAAGCTTTTAGTTCCCCCATTAGCGGCGCGATTCCTTCATCGGTCATGGGATATTTGAGATTTGGGTGACCTTATTATCTGCGGTGAAATAAAAATACCGCTCTGTCAACAAGACCGTAAAATCGTTGGTTATTTTAATTGATAACAACTCCGATGCGTGCTCGATAAGTTATGCAAATGTACGCTTAAAGCGTACAAGGCGCGTTCATAGTTTTGATTTAATCCATGGTAGGTATTAAATACAGTACAAGTGGTAAAATGTGAAGCATTGCGTTCAATCTGGTTTGTTTATGAAAAATCTCTCTTCAACGTTTATTGAATTATTAAAAATACTACTGCTATTAGCAAATTGGTACCTTGGTAAATTTATATTGTTTCATAAAATTTCAAATGCTTCATTCAAAGCGGATATGGTTACCTGCGGATGCAATTTCGCATTGAAACCACCCGAAAAAATAAAAGTACATCTACAACATGCTAAAAAATATTTCTTGTTTGAAATGAAAACATACCATCCAAATGGAATCTTAATTGCTTTGAGTATTAATTAACAAACACTAGGCTCATATGATACTTTTTAGAGTTCCGTACCCAAAGGGTGCCAACGGAACCCTATGATTAAACCTTCGCTGTGCGTCCAGCCGCATGCCTGTTACAGGGCTGTCTCATGAACCGTTAAAGATAGGAAGCTGAATTTTTCACAGAGTGTGTGTTTAATTTGGCGTTTTAACAACAAATATGTATAAAATTTAAAAATAATAAAAATTCAAGGGGGCCCCATACAAAAGCGTTTTTTGTGTTAAATCTTGTACGATGGTACGGAACCTTTCGTGTGCGGGTCCGACTCGCATTTGGCCAGTTTTTTATAATGCTAACTGTGTGGAGGGAATTTGAAAACGTATGATCATTTTGGCGATTTTTGTGGACCATCTTTTTATTGGTGCTAGAACGAAATAAGCATGTGGTAAATTAAAACTCTTTTGAGTTAAATTCTCTGGGAAATCAACGCATAACTGCGGGCTTAGTACTGATCCTTAAGGTGGCCCAACCCGGCGGGACTAACTCATTCGCGGGCACGGTACAAAACCGTGCTGAGGTGCTCTGGGATCTTCTCTGTTTCAAAGAATAAGACAGGCTGCGTGATGAGGAAGATGCAACATATCCACAAAAAAGACAATGTGCATAGTGTATGATTTGGTAAGATTGACGAAAATTTTAATTACAAAACGACTTATAGCTAAAACAAAACGACGACCGCTATATTAAAAAATCTAACAAAAACCAAATAGATTATAAATTTTGATTAAATAAGCTATGTCTGATGCCTAATCTTTTTAAGATGTTCTTACTTTATCATTGCGTAATCCACCTCCAAAGTTATTGTATAAAACGCGCGAAAAACTCGAACTTTCGGACTTTATAACTTAGAAACCAAACAAAATTATACAATGCCAACGGTTATCAGACATCTAGTTCGATCAAATAAATCTATTTTGAGCAAAAATTGGGATCTTTGACAAGAAATATGGGCGTGATCTTCTTTCCTCGTTTGTACTGGGAGTTAAGCGGGATGGGCCGCCTGGTTCCAATATAAAACTTCTTGCTGACTGCAGCAAATAAAGTATCTGACCTATTACTATAAAATTAAATCTAGCTGCGTTATTCTTGTCGGGCAGTGAAACACTGTGTCATAAATTTTACGGTAAAAGAAGTGCTTTATGCGATTTCGATTTGTTTTTTTTTAGTGCCCTCCCAATAAATCGTGGTCATCCTTACCGAAACATATGTTTACTAAATAGTTGCGTGTCTTAAATATTTATGATATCAGATAGATATATAATAAGTTATTTATTATATATAACATTTAATAATACCCCTCTATTAAATATATATATATATTAATATTTTTTTTTCATTTCATTTATTGAAAAATTTGTTTGGTGGTCAAACTACACTAAGTTACGTCACAAAGATCTGCAAATTACATTAACCCAGTAAAGAAGAACCCGCAAAGAAACTTCACGGGTTTACATAACATATTTTTCCGTCCACAATTACGAAATACACACTTAGATCTAAATGCTACTGCCAAACAATTCCTTAGTAGAACGGATTAAGGCAAAGAACAATAGAAACAGCAGCCGTCAATTTAAATTACTTACAACTAACAAAGTTACAATAAACACAAAGATAAAAAAAATTACAAACGTGACGAAGATTCTTCAGAAAAAAAGTTGACGAATCAAAGGGTGTATAGGTAATACATGGTTAATGTAAACAGTACCGATGAAGGAAATAAAGAAACTTAAACTGAAACGGAAAAGCAGGATGACTTAAAAATGTCCTAGGAAGGTCCATGGCATTTGCAACCCATGTAAAAGTAAACGCATTAAAACAAAAGTTTAACGAAGTTTCCTGCCAGTTCTACTTCGCTGTGATTATTCGTCAGGTCAAATGTTAAAATATGAAAAAATCAAGTGCAGTGGAAAATAAATTAAGAAAAAAACCACCCGAGTGCGAGTCGAACTTGCACACGAAAGATTCCGTACCATGGTACAATTTTTATTATTTTTATATTTTACTTATTTGTTGTTATAGCGGCAAAATTAATACACAATTTGTGTCAATTTCAGCTGCCTACCTAATACTGTTCATCGGTTATTACTATCGATCGGTTATTACAGTTTATCAGACGGACGGACGGACGGACAGCGGAGGCTTAGTAATAAGGTTCCATTGGCACCCTTTGAGTATCAAACCCTTAAGACTTAAACTAAGAGATTAGTTAGAGGCTTTTCACAGACATTTAGGCGAAAACTTTCTAAGAATATATGGTACAGAACTGACGACTTTTTAATGATTTTTCAATTCAATCGTTTTATATTTTTAACAGACTTCAAAAAAGGTGAAGGTTCTTAATTCGACTTTTTTTTTAACATTGTTACCTCAGAACTTTCGCCTGGGTGAACCGATTTTGATAATTATTTTTTAATGATATGGTAAGAAGTAGGTACATATGTAAGAATTAATTATAGCTAAGGGCCTACCAGTTATTGCCGTCCTGATCACACAATTAAGTAAATTAAATGATTTTGCGTCGCAAAAAACCGTAATTTCCATACTTTACTGTATATTTATATTTTTGCTTATTATTAGTAAACGTACCAAATTTTGCTGTTTTTATGATATGTTCAATGCATTCTCTGACATAAGTGCCTGTGACGGACAGATGACCGAAATAGATTGCCTCATAGTTAGCACACACAGTTATTAATAGTTATTATTACCGTATAAACGAAACATAAGATTAATTCAACTCTTAATCAAAATAAGTAGTTAGTATGTTCGATGCGGGTAAAATTATCCTCCGAAAATGACATAGCTTCTTTACATTTCCCAAACACTACTTTCATTTTCCTCCCAAATAAGAAGCGAAGCGCGCACACTTGAGTTAAACGGCCTGGAAATGTTCAAGCCATTACAATTTTGAGTGATGTCCTTAATCAGGACTAAACGTCGGATATTTGCATACGGCGCCACGGCACCCGCTCCAGTCAATTTGGGTCCTTCGTATCCTAAGGGGCTTTTACGGCAAACAATTTCCTATATCACCAGATCGACTAAGGAGTTTACGTTCCATTGTTTGTTCGTTTATTGTGCTGTGAAGTTTTTTTAATTTAGTTGAGAATCAAATTCACCTGTGGGATAAGTAGTGATTACATAGATTTACATAAGATGCAATCACGTCGTAATTATTTCGTTTCTGCTACAGACGAACATCTATATCTCATCATACGTGGTCTTCGATTACTGTTAATACGTGGGTATCTGAAATATTTTTTAAGAAGTATTTACTCCTTGATTCCTTTATTGTTAGCGCCGTTTGGATGATCCAAGAAGGTATCGTTGTTAAGGTGGCCCAACCCGGCGGGCCTAACTCATTCGCGGGCACGGTACTAAACCGTGCTGTTGCGCTC
This sequence comes from Incurvaria masculella, assembly GCA_946894095.1. Taxonomy (NCBI): domain Eukaryota; kingdom Metazoa; phylum Arthropoda; class Insecta; order Lepidoptera; family Incurvariidae; genus Incurvaria; species Incurvaria masculella. The sequence continues at coordinate 2,618,739 of OX335641.1, forward strand.
TGGGACCTTCTCTGTTTCAAAGAATAAGACAGGCTGCGTGATGAGAAAGATGCAACATGTCCACATAAAAGACAATGTGCATAGTGTATGATTTGGTAAGATTTACGAAAATTTTAATTTCAAAACGACTTATAGCTAAAAGTAAACCACGAACGCTGTAGTCAAAAATCTAACAAAAATCAAATAGATTATAAATTTTGATTAAATAAGCTATGTCTGATGACTAATCTTTTTAAAATGTTCTTACTTTATCATTGCGTAATCGACCTCCAAATTTATTGTATAAAACGCGCGAAAACTTAGAACTTTCGCACCTTATAACTTAGAAACCAAACACAATTTTACCATGCCAATGGTCATCAGACATCTAGTTCGATCAAACAAAGCTATTTTGAGCAAAATTTTGGATCTCTGACAAGAAATATGGGCGTGATCTTCTTTCCCCTTTTGTATGGGGAGATGAGCGGGATGGGCCACCTTAAGCAGAAAAAATCATACGGCATTTGAAGGCATACATTCTGCAAAGTGGTATCCGGCTCCGCTCGGGTTAATGTCGTTTTGGACATTCAACCGAGCGGAGCCCGGTGAAATGTGACTATATTTCCTTTTTGTAATGCGATATTCTTCTTTTAAGATTTATTTATATTAAATGTGTTTGTTAACGTTTTTCTGTAAATACGTATAATTTCTCAATACATTAAATATCCATAAACATATTACGTAATATCAAGAAAATGTTATTGCTCGGCCGTCTATGATAAGCTAGGACTGATTTTAAAATCGGCTGAATTCCGTCTCTCTTGTTAGTTCTCATTAAGAAAACGTCGCGCACTTGCTGCGAACTATAAATCAGCTGCTGAGTGCAGGCCTCCCCGCGACCCCGCATCGTCGTCGCTGCCGTCGGGAGAGGAAATACAAAAATACATTTGCATAAAGGAAATAAAACGTTTTGTCATCCGGAAATAACCGACCTCCTGCCGGCGGCGGCCGGAGCGCGTGTCGGGGAGGGCGCGATTACATTGTTTACATCATTTGTGTTAGAAAAAAAAATCACTTCGACTCATAAATTAATGGCTGAAAGGCTTCGAGGAAAGGTTTAACGAATTTAGCACGTGATATACATTTAAATCATCGGATTGTTAAAAGGTGGATAGTTTATAATTATCCTTAAGAAAAACTTATTCATAATATTTAATTGTAAGTTGTCATAATTATCTTTACAGCCTCTCATATAATTTTAGCTATTTTAAGTCTCTTTGTCGGCCCATAGAAAAAGGGAAACATATTTCCTACTCCCTTTGTAAAGCTATTTGGTATAATTATGCCAACAACATCATCTAACCAGTACGTAGTCGTTTTTAAATCTTACCTTTTTTTCATTTAGAGGAAAATTTAATTCTGAAATAAAAAGTATGCAAACTCAAACTGCTTTAAACTCAGTCATTGCGGGTGGTCTTCCCACACTCCGTTTTCCTGTCCACTGCCGCCGGTGCAGGACACGGTTACTCCAACGGTCGTCGTCTCTTCGGCTGACGTGACCAGCCCACTGCCACTTGAGCTTAGCCACCCGGTGTCCAATATCGACTACTTTGGTGCGTCGGATTGCCTCGTTACGCACCATATCCCGTTGCGATATGTAGTGGGCAGTAGTGTAACTTTAAAACTGAGATTCGTTGATTGGTTGATATGCGATATCGCACCCCGAGCTCGCGGGCTATAAAATGGAAGGGTTGATTTGACAAACGACTTGTTGCTAATTCTGCCCTGCCAGTTATCTACCCCCGCCCCGGCCCGCTGACACCGTGGCACCCCGTCCACCAATCTAGCTAATCAACTGGCGTCACTTGAGTAAACGTCATCTTGTTGTCGCGCTATTAATTTTTATGATTTGATGAGTAGGATTGTTAGATTTTTTTTCTATGATTTTTTTGAAACTCAGTATAGTTCGATGGTTGTTTGTAACAGATTTGGTACGTCCTGTTAACTTGATAGTATATTATTCCAAGTAGATTTTAACCATACAACATTTTTAGAAAATTATTTATTGATTTATTTATATTTATATAGTTTTTTTATTTATAAATTTAGACAGCGATGTGCTGATGCTTATATTGGTTTAACAAACAAGTGTGTGTCATCTACCGATATTTTAAATATAATTATATAAAAACATGTTCCAAACGTTTTTTACTGATTTTTTATTACTATACAATAATCTAAAATTTAGAAATGAACTTAAATTTAGAAATCAGTAATGTAAATAAGCTTTTTTTAATGCTGTACCCATTTTAAATACTTAGTACAGAAGTCATATTACGTGTTTATCCACTGAGGTAGAGACTATGAATTTTTTATTTTAAACAGTGGTCCGCAGTAAATTGGGAAATTTAGGCTGGGGACATTATTTGTATGGCGGGTTATTATTAATCTACAACTGAATGATGCTTAGAAAATTATTAAACTTAGATTCGATTTGATTATGATTAGCAAATACCTTGATATAACTTGATATTATAATAATTATTTCATATAATCTACTACCTTTCCACGATGTTTTTTATGGAAAAAAAATATTTTGGAATTTGTTATTGTTCTTCGTTATAAGAGGATAATGAGGTGATTGAGTCCTTACAATGGCTTGCACCTGTTTCCTCAGTCAAATTAAGAAATGAGATTCTGAAATTTTGCCCATTAGACAAACAAACTGAGAGCATTTTTGTATTTGTATACAAAATATTAGACACGTATATCATGGATATAAGTAAATTTATCAAAAATAAAAAACAAAAATGTAAGTACGTAGCTCTCAATTAATTTATTTAAAGTGCAGAATTTCAGGAAACATATTTCTAAACTTGACTTGACAGGTACGAGTCACTGTGTGGAACTCGATCACCAAAAATTTTTTGACATAGCATTTAGATCGAAGTAAGTATTTCATTACTGTGGACGGAAAACCGGTAAAGTTGATTTGCGAATTCTTCTTTACTGGTTGATCGACTCTGCGGATCTATCAGTTTTAGACTTTACTTAGTGTAGTTTGTCTACCAAAAAAATTTAAATAAATGAAATTAAATGGAAAAGTACACACAATTATCAAAACCCAACTTTGCATATGCACAAAGTGTACCCCTAACGATGTTAAAATAAACGGGGTTCATAAATAAAAAAACAACGGAAAAAAATCAAAAGACAAATGATACGTAATATGCCCTGGCAGAGGAAATATGAGCTCGAAATAACTAAGATATTACTCGAACTTTGCAAGTAAAATGAAAAACGTATTACTTCTTCCTCTCGCCGAATAAAGTAAAGATTGCAACTGAAATTTTAAGTATAATTTGATCATGTTGAAAGTTTAATTCTATTGCTTTGTTAATGATTAAATAATTGTATTTTAATTGACAGTCTATAGACTAGTTTAAGGCACAAAGTCTCGCTCGGCCATAGTCAAAACAAACCATATATTTAATGTTAATAAATGTTAGGTTAGGTTACAATATGCGCAGCTGACGACCTGCAGTTGACATGTGACTGGACGAAGCGTCAAAGGTCCTCCAGGTCGCGTCGATCCTGATGATGTCCACAGCGTGGTGGACGAAACGTCTAGCTAAATAAGTAATCTGAACACTGTTTATCCGTAAACGTAAAAAAATATGTCTAACAACAGTGAACATTTAAAGTTTTTTCTTTCTTTTTAAACCTTATTATACGTAGAGGATGGCTGATCCTCCTAACTCATTCACATAACAACATTTTTTTTATTGTTGTATAAAATTTTAAGATTGCACATCTAATGTTTATATTTTTTACTTTTTTCTGTCTATTTCTAAAACTTTTTTGTTTTGTATTATGGTTTAAATAGTTGAATGTGCACTTTGTACTACAGTTATTCGTTTTATGTTTTTGTTGTTAATTTTTTTTAAATGTATAATTTTATCTTATTTATTTATGATATTCATTCTGCAGGCAGAAATAATATTAATAACAAGGATTGTTGTTTTTGCCTTTGTTGTAGAGACAGCACCATAACATTTTTTTAATGAACAATCTTTCTTTTTTTTATCCGTAAGGATGTTAACCCGTGATACGTCTTTTGGAATTCCTATTTCTATATTATCTATTTCAAGTAAAGTCAATCCTCAGCTGCATGTATTATATTATTCATTTGTAACACATTTATTACATTTTCAGACCATTTTTTCCGAATTTTCTTCCACGACAACTCAACTACGCATGCCAGTTCTCCCAAATCCCCAGCAAGATAAATTCACGTGCCTCCTTTTTCAGAGGCACCCAGCCGATAAGATCCTTACCCCAATAAATAATTTTCTCGATATTAGCATATGCCAATACTCGCACTCACTCCCTGCACGCCCCTAATATTATTTATACTCCCCCCTGTCCTCTCGCACAAACTCCATTCATTACCTCCCCTCTCCTCTCTCATGTCTTGGGAGATCAGTTCGTTGGAACTTTGAACTTCATGCATACATAAAATCACGGCTTTTCACGGGAGGGTTAGGCAGAGATATGTACGATATACAGCATTCATCTCTTGCTTCTTCAACAGACCTGCGTCTCTTCACAAATGCTGTCCGATAACGGGTGCGATGGAGTTGACCTTAATGTGATGCCAGGTGCCAGTTCCACCCAATTCCGCTCTGAAAATTCATGATATCATTCTTTCATCACTCATTTTTAACACCAGTGGCACATCACGAGTCTGTCTTTTCATAGCTTAAAACTGAATAAATTCTTACCGCGTACCTTAAAATAAAAAAACTTTTAGGTCTTGTCAAATAAAATATTGTGACATTTTTGAACATTTCTTAAAGTGGTTCCGTGTTTTGGAAATAATAAAAAAAACATATTTTTTTTTAAATAAAAAAAAATCAAACTGCATCGACAATAAAATAAATTTCAACGAACCTGCTCACAATACTTCACGAGAATAAATTTAGAAATACGACCTGTACAGAACAGCCGGACATATGAAAGCATTTTTGCCCAAGATGAAACGGAGACATTACCCTCGAGCTTCGCTTGCTCAATTATTACCCTTCTCACTCTTTGTCACCACATTTTATCACTTAAACATTCGACTGTTTCATATTTTACGAAGGCATTTATATGCTATTTATGCTACACTCGTGCCTCTTCTGCCATACACAAGTCCTGGGGGTCCATTCAGAGCAAGAGTGAGTTCGAGTTCGGGAGTGAGTTAACCTAAAAATAGCTGGGAAATATATTCTTATTTAAATAACGGGACCGTTATTTATACTTCCAACGTATTTATGGGATAAACCAGATTTTTACCTAACTGTAATGATGTTCTAGAAGTGTGGAAACATTAACTATTTAAAAAAGTGAGTTGATATTTAGTGGCGAATTCGAACTCACTCTTACTCTGAATGGACCCCCTGTTGCTACGATTGAATTTTTTTTCTTTCAATCCTTTTTTTATCTTATCAGTAACTAAACACTTTTTACTGTTTACATAGTAATTTTTTTTATTGAAAAATTTATGTTTACTCACTTGTTCATAAGATGATGCAAACATTTTTTTTTAAAAGAAATTTTTTAAAGGAAAAAACATGTTGTTTTTTAAATTATTATATTATATTTAAATAAATAATCTTATAAAAGTAATCTAAAAACAATTCAATTATAGTATATTTTTATTGCTACATCATAACCATTTTCTTATTAAAAAGCGACACCTTGTTATCAGATGTTGAAAATAATCACAAATTATTTTATTATAATTATTATATGTCTTTATTCTGGACATTCCCTTAACTTAACTTTTACGGAAAATGTTCAGAGCATTTTTTATATGTTCAAAATCTTCATAAAAATAAGTCAACTTCACTAGTTCAACATCTCCTGAAAGGGAAATTACTGTGGATAGAGATGCCAGTCACTCCTACACATTTACAGAACGGGTCATTTCAAATCGGATAACAGTATTTAAATCAGTTCTGGAGGGGTTGATCTTACGCCAACTGACGTTGAGGACATTAAAGTCCTTGCCAAGACACATCTCAATCGATAAATCCTCCATTCCGATTCGAGGAGTTTAATCAAATAATAGGAACTGGTAAGTATAGACTCCGGAGGTATTAAAATATGGGGCATTCAAAATATTTTGATTTCGATTTGTAAGTAAATGTATCGAGTTTTATAACATAGCCAAATATTTTTTTATGACAACTGACAAGTTCGTGTTGAGAATTAGAATTGAGAATCATCAAATTAGACCGTTTTCAACTGGTTTTCACTTTAATATTCAATCGTTTGGCGCCAACAGGATAATCTAAATAGGTTTATCATAATACTAACTGTGGTACCCGGCTCCGCTCGGGTTAGTATCGGCTAAATTTTTTCATGGTTAAAAAGTTGACCACATGGCTGGTCCAAAATAGGGTCAAACAGGTCCAGGACAATGTATCCATCTACCAAATTTAATCTAGATCGTTTGAGCTGAATGCTATTTCGAAACATCCAATAATTCCCGAGTAGTCCTAAAGTTGCGGCAAATACTAAGCCATACTTCAGTACAATTAGTAAAAGTAAGCGCCGCCCCCCCCCTCTCCAGCCGCCGCCCTCGCGCCGAGCCGCGCGGAGCATTCCGGTTTGCATGACAGCCACATCTTAACGTAAGCGGAACTAAATTCTATTTAGCCTATCCTAATTCCCGGGTAGTTAAATGTACGTTTACTAAGTGTCATCTAATTCGGATGATCTGTTTAAGAGTTATGGAGGAACATACATACATACATACATACATACATACATACATACATACTACAGAACTGATTTCTAAAAATCGTCAGTTTAGTTTTAGTATCATACATAAAGTTTACAAACGAAGTATTTTAGAAAACAAAGCAACTTACTCCATGAACATAGTCTAGGAGGTCACGACATTTTAGGGAATGATAAGGTAAATGGCTGAAACTAGGTTCACAGGTTAGGGAACGACCCCCCGATGCCAAATATGCCGGTCTGCCTGCCTCAAGTGGTTGCGTTAGCTAGATATAGCGCCTGAAAAACTCGTTATCATGACCAAAAAAAAATCATAACGTGAATGGCTGAAAACAGTATGGAGCGCAAATACTAGTTGTACTCATGTGAATTACGCAAAAACTGAACAAAAATTTGGTTGCGTTATGGAGCAATGCCCATGCAAAGATACTTTATCATGACCGAAAAAAAATCATAATGTAAATGGCTGAAACTAGTATGGAATGCAACTACTAGTTGTACTTATGTGAATTAAGCAAAAACTGAACAAATCTTTGGTTGCATTTCCTAGCAATATGCGAATGAAGTTACAGATATCACTTTCATTGCATTCAAGTTTTTAATAAAATCATACCTACTGGTTATTTTTGCCGAGATTTTTGCATGATTAATAGGTATGAATATTTCCAAACAAACATTTTATTCATCATTAGGTACATACCAACATCATTTTACCATCTGTTTTAAAAGTTAAAATACTAGACTAAAGCTAGACTAGAGCCAAACACATTTAATTATACATTTAAATTGTATTAATAATGTCACCACGGGGACATTATTTTTTGGAGATATTTAACATATATATAGTGCGAAATCCCAAAATGTCAGAGTTATGCAGGCGGGGATGCGAGGAGCGTTTGTTTTGGTCCGCGCTCGAGTAAACTCTGCGCGTCGCCTCCAGTAGATAAAAGACATACAATGCGATTTCACGAATTTCACTTGAATTAGCTCGGAAAATCACGGTCGGCACTCATGCATCAGAATCGAGGTGTGATCCGAGTATGTGCGTGTACTTCTTCAGCTTTCAGCTTTACCAACTCCGGAGCATGCTTCATTTACATTTCGCCAAGTCACTGACCGTGAAGTTAAGCTGATCCTGAATTCAATTTCAACAAAAGCTGTAGGTGCCGACTGCATTAGCCTCGACATGCTCTCACCACTGCTGGCCGAACTGCTACCTATAATTACATATATTCTAAATCATTCCCTATCCAGTGGATCTTTTCCGAGTACCTGGAAAAGGGCTTACATCATTCCTGTCCCAATAATTTCAAATCCTTCTTCTTTCAGTCAATATCGCCCTATTTCTATTTTACCTGTATTGTCGAAAATTCTGGAGCGCATTGTTCACCAGCAGTTGGCCAGCTTCCTTGCCGACAATCACTTGCTGAACCCAATGCAGTCAGGTTTCCGACCTTGCCACAGCACCGTTACTGCTCTCGTCAAAGTAACTGAAGATGTCCGAACAAATATGGAAAACAAGAATCTTACAGTCTTAACTTTGTTGGACTTCAGCAACGCATTCAATACAGTTGACTTTGACATCATGCTTGGTATTCTACGAACGCTTAACTTATCTCCGGCAGTGCTTGACTGGTTCGCGTCTTATCACTGTGGTCGACATCAGTCTATCAGAATTGACAATGTGTGTTCTGACTGGGCTGATTTAACTGCTGGTGTTCCACAGGTTGGCGTGTTATCTCCTCTGTTATTCTCTATATTTATTAATCTAATTACAAATATGTTAACTTCTCTTTACCACCTTTATGCCGATGACTTACAGCTGTACTTGCATTGCTCCTTTGATAATTTGGCACATACCGTATCAGAAATGAATGTGAATTTGGATCATATCCTAAATTGGACAAAATCATTTGGTCTGACGGTAAATCCTATGAAATCACAAGTCATAATAGACGGCAGCCCTTGACTTGTATCGAAGATTGATCACAATACATTACCAGCGGTAATCTACAATGAAGTAGTTATACCGTACTCTAAAACAGTAAAAAATCTAGGCATTTTAATTGATGACACCCTGTCATGGGCGCCCCAGGTAAATGAGATCAGCAGGAAAATCTTTGCTGCCGCCCACTCTTTAAAACGCTTACAGAGTTTCCTTCCAATCCGTACCAAAATCACGTTGACGCAAACTCTCCTACTTCCAATTTTAGATTATGCAGATGTGTGCTTTTTGGATTTAACTGAAGTTCTCCTTGATAAATTGGAACGATTACAGAATCTCTGCATTCGCTACATATATGGTCTGCGTAAATACGACCATGTATCGCAGTACCGTCGTCAGCTTAAATGGCTACCCATTCGTTATCGAAGGAACTGTCACATACTCACTCTTCTTTTTGGGGTCTTAAATAACCCTCACTCTCCTGAGTACCTTCGTTCCCGATTCTTGCACCTATCTTCACACGGTCTCCCTCTACGTTCTAGCGACGACAGTATCCTTGCGATTCCCCGCCATACAACTTGCTTCTTTTCCAACTCCTTCACTGTACATGCAGTACGTCTGTGGAACTCGTTGCCTTCCTCCGTCCGCTCTTGTCAAACTATCGGCTCTTTCAAGTCGAGAATCAAGGAGTTTTATTTAAATGAAATCTGAATCGGCGATCTGTGAGCATGCCTTGAATAATAGAAATAACCATTGGATTCGCTTCGACCAAGCTGAAACGATAAATATAGAAAAACAATACATACCACGCTTGGTTTAAGAATCGATAGAAATTACAAGGCATTCCAACTTTAACAGAGACGATAGTTGGAAGCTATCAGCGTCTTGGTCTCCGTTACTGGCGAAATATGGCAACACAAGAGTTCAGCTGCCAACATTGAGGCAAAGTGACACCGTTAGCATAGAATTCTTCGTCGCTACCCTCATCTGCGGCTGAACCAAGCCACAGCTACAATCTGGCAGCCGACGACCTGCAGTTTACATCTGACTGGACGAAGCGTCAGAGGTCCTCCAGGTCGCGTCGCGAATCCTAATGATGTCCACTGCGTGGTGGACGAAACGTTAGCTCGACGCGTAAGCTGAACACTATTTTCGGAAACGTAAAATAATATGTCGAACAACAGTGAACATCTAAACCAACATATTTCTACCTCCTTTACCTTGGTCGACATTAAATTTAAAAAAATACCTTATACGTTCGAGACTAAGGTGACTTTCTGAAGTGTTTGTTGGTTTAAAGTTACTACTTTTATCTTCTCTCGTGTAGAAATATTATATGTCAATCGAAGTGCAATATGAGTACTGATAATTAAAAGAAATCCTCTCACCATTTCTATTTTAAAAGTGTTCTAATCAATCAAAATCGGACCAGCAAACGCCTAATAACTTTTGGGAAAATATATGTTAAGTTTACCGGCAACTTAAGAAAGAAAGAAAGAAATTATTTATTGTGCAAATTACATTAAAAACTATTTACAGAACAATTAAATCTAACAGAGCGAAACTGCACAAAGGCGGACTTATCACTAAAAGTGATTTCTTCCAGTCAACCTTAAACTTTAACTTAAAAAGTTAACTTATATAACAAATATGTAACTATGTAATATACATAAAACAGATAACCGAAAATGCAAAGTACAGCCCCCCTTCTCATGCAACTGCATATTCTGTGAATGGCACTTAATGTCATCCTACACTGCGTGATTTGTGTTTTGTCTAGTGTCGCTGTCACGGCCAGGCAAAAACGCTACACAATAAAAAAAACGAAAACGCATGTACACGCATATACTCGGATCACACCTCGATTCTGATGCATGAAAAAAAGCGTCAGGCTTCCTTTGATATTGAAGCGTCTGGACATGCCTATCGTACTTTTCCGAGCTAGTTCGAGTGAAGTTAGTCACGAGCTCTGTCCTATTCTTATTTGAATCGCATTGTATGTATTTTATCTACTGGAAGCGACGCACCGAGTTTGCTTGAGCGCGGACCAAAACAAACGCTCCTCGCATCCCCGCCTGCCTAACTCTGACATTTTGGGATTTCGCACTATGTAAATGTTAAATATCTCCGAAAAATTATGTCCCCGTGGTGACATTATTAATACATTTTAAATGTATAATTAAATGTGTTTGGCTCTAGTCTAGCTTTAGTTTAGTACTTTAACTTTTAAAACTGATGCTAAAATTATGTTGATATGTACCTAATGATGAATAAAATGTTTGTTTGGAAATATTCATACCTTATTAATCATGCAAAAATAACCAGTAGGTATGATTTTATTAAAAACTTGAATGTAATTAAAGTGATATCTGTAACTTCATTCGCATATAGCTAGGAAATGCAACCAAAGATTTGTTCAGTTTTTGCGTAATTCACATGAGTACAACTAGTAGTTGCATTCCATACTGGTTTCAGCCATTTACATTATGATTTTTTTTCGGTCACGATAAAGCATCTTTGAATGGGCATTGCTCCATAACGCAACCAAATTTTTGTTCAGTTTTTACGTAATTCACATGAGTATAACTAGTATTTGCGCTCCATACTGTTTTCAGCCATTTACGTTATGATTTTTTTTTGGTCATGATAACGAGTTTTTCAGGCGCTATATCTAGCTAACGCAACCACTTGAGGCAGGCAGAGCGGCATATTTGGCATCGGGGAGTCGTTCCCTAACCTGTGAACCTAGTTTCAGCCATTTACCTTATCATTCCCTAAAATGTCGTGGCCTCCCAGAATAACACCCCTTACAGATTTATTATTGGTATACATAGATCACATGAGTATGTCCAATAAAATTATAATGTCACTGAAACGAGTCCGTGATGTAAGAAATGGAGATGATTATATTTTTTCAGTGAAATTACGATTACGACTCGTTGTTCGGGGGGGGCTTGCTTTCCGTGTGAGAGGTCATAGGTTCACTTCCCGCCTTGTTCATGCACCACTGTTCTCTGTTTCCGAGTTCGGTACGTGCATTTCGTCAACTGTTCGATGGAAATCCATGTAAAACTGTAAGCCCCCTTCCCCTACTAGGTGGTAGGATTAAACCCGCCCGGGATGGTACCATCGCATTTGATGGAAAGGTGGTCATAAAGGGAAGGCTCTGATATGGCACCGAATGCCTTCGGGAATGCGGTGTGTAGAATATCATGACGGTGGGAATGGTATTAGCAACAGTGTTCAAATACATTAAAAAAACGATAATATAAATTATATTACCACGGCTTTGTCGTGTACATTTATTCATCTGGTAATTTTAATAGTAAATAAATTACTGTTTTGACTTATATTGAGTTCGCATAACATTTACATTTAAAAAAATGCCTTTCTCTGCAGATACATAATTTATTTATTACCACGAACTAATTGATGTTATCTATACTAGGTCAGGTGCATACAGCAGCCTACTATCGTTGCATTATTTCTATCACGAAAAACATGTCTATGAGGCGTTTTTTTATTCACTCCGTAGGTTTGCAAACATATATTTATGGCAACGGTGTAAACCTAAGAAATAAAGAAATATACATATACATGGTTTTCAGTTAAAAAAAAAAGTTGAATACATAGATATCTTGGATATTTGGATTTTTTCTAGCAAGATTGGAGACTTAAGGTGGCCCAACCCGGCGGGCCTAACTCATTCGCGGGCACGGTACAAAACCGTGCTGTTGCGCTCTGGGACCTTCTCTGTTTCAAAGAATAAGACAGGTTCCGTGATGAGTAAGATGCAACATGTCCACAAAAAAGACAATGTGCATAGTGTATGATTTGGTAAGATTTACGAAAATTTTAATTTTAAAACGACTTATAGCTAAAAGTTAATCACGACCGCTGTAGTCAAGAATCTAACAAAAACCAAATAGATGTATTATAAATCTTGATTAAATAAGCTATGTCTGATGACTAATCTTTTTAAGATGTTCTTACTTTATCATTGCGTAATCCACCTCCAAAGTTATTGTATAAAACGCGCAAAAAATTCAAACTTTCGGACCTTATAATTTAGAAACCAAACACAATCAAATAAAGCTATTTTGAGCAAAATTTTGGATCTCTGACAAGAAATATGGGCCTGATCTTCTTTCCCCTTTTGTATGGGGAGATGAGCGGGATGGGCCACCTTAAAAGGTTTTCCTTTTTCTGTTGCTCGATTTTTTAAATAATCTTATTGTGAGCCCCTCAAGATGGCAGGAACTCAGTATTTTTAATTAATACAATTTATTGCCTTAATTATGCCACCGTTTGACCCTGCCCCTTCTTTACTTTCTTCTTGTTCCCCGTCAGACTTTCCTTTCTAAGAAACCCGAAAAAGTCTTAACATGGATATTCCTGCTCGTGATGTATTATTAAATAATTTTAAGTCGATCAAAATTAGGAATTTTCGGCAAAATTATATCACGACGAGTAACTCACGTTGGTAATGAAATTTTGATTGATTGACATTTCCACCATTTTTTTTTTTAATTAAGCCTACTAAAGTATCTCTAGATGCCATGATTATCATTATTTTTTAGGTCGTCTGATTGACCTGGTCATCTTAATTAACTAACTTTGAGGCGTTGAAGCAAAGCCTTCAAATTTTCTTTACTTATACTTTATTTACACATACAGTGATTCATGCGCCTAATATAACCTAAATCTGTAAACCACAATGTCCATACATTTATCTATCTGAGACACAATTAAAACTGATGTGGATTGGGTGCATTAATTTATGCTTTTTTTTTCTTCGCGCCTTTTAATTCGCTGGCGGCGACTCATTTAAATAAATTCCTTTGTTGCATCGGCGCTGAGCAGCGAATTTGTTTTAGTGTGCCAATTAGATTTGCGTAAATTCTTACTTATTTGTTTTATTTTTATGTGCACATTGTCAGGCATGACGACTCCACCGTAAGCTTCAGGTCAACAGTTATTGGGTTACATGACGTCGTCATGGTAATTTCACTTTATAGATCACGTAAGTATAAAGTATGGTATACATTATTGCCCATTGTGCTATGGATTCCGGAGTTTAAAAATAATAAAAGTCGGCCCACTAAATCAGTTACCGTGCATGTCGTATGAGACAACTGAGACATTTTACGTTCGTGCATGGTTCGGATTCCATGTAAAATATAGGCTTCCATACTTACTAGCAGCTCTATTCAGAGTGGGCGTACTAACTTTAGTACGCGGTTTAAGGTCGGACTAAACCGGCTTTTGTATGGTTAGTGCGCTGCTAATCTCCTACTAAGTTTTGACAGGTCCTCTCTGAATACGACTGTAGGTGTTTTTTTTGTATTTAATACGGAATGGCGTACGCCTGACGACGGCCATGGGCTTTCGAACGTTCACAGAGGCTGCGTAACCACCATCCCTCGTGGGATGGTACCATCTCATTGAATGAAATATGGTCGAAGCGGCAATAAAATTGTCTGTGTTTTCCATTCAGGTCAGTAAAGCCGTGCATAAAAATAAAGTATTTATCACGGCACATACATAGTTCCTATGTGGTGTGTTGCATAAAACACTTTTCAAAATTCAATATAATCTAAGTACTACAACAATACATTCTTTAAACTAAAAGCGAAATGTATTACAATATAATCTAGGTATTCAATTCATATTTACATATATCATGCGCTAAAAACACACTTGTTTTAAAAAACACGTTTTTATTTCAGTAATGCGCAAAAGTTTTTAAATTTTATTCGTTTTTAATTTTGAGCCACAACGTGCAACCAAACAAGCTAGTTCAAAGACATCAAACTTTACACCAGAGCGACCTCTCTTTAATCTGGTGACATTTAATCAAAGCAGAAGGATATCGCGACAATAATAAAATTATGAATATTTATGACAAGATTAGCTGCCGTGACGGCGGAGAGAAGGTAGGGGAAGAATCATCCGTCAAGTTTGGGGTGACGAAAGTGGCTTACCTCAAGTTTCAAGATGCCGTGAAAACAAATTGATAGGGGATATTAATTATAACTGAGTCATACTTTTTTGTTTGGAATCTGGGTAAGGTTTATTTCAGACATTTTTTTATTTTATATCGTTTACGATTGAGTAAATTATTCTTATAAATTACATAATTAATGACTAGCAAAATATATATTTGAATTAAATTTAATGTCATATACTTATTCAACTTCCAGTAGTCAAAGTAAAGTAAACCACGATTGCACGAAGAGACGGCTGAGTTAATCAATGTTCAAACACGTCACTTTTAGTGAACCGCATGGTGTTTCTTCCATACTTTCCATACAAAGTGATGTCTTTAATCTTACGTTAACGTTGATTTTGATTTTTTGTCCTTTCATGCACTCGGCCCTAAGTCATGTCACAATTAGATTGATCCGCGGATTCGATCAACTCAGTGAAGAAGAACCCGCAAAGAAACTTCACTGGCTTATACTTTTTTTCATCTTTTTTTTGTCCACATTACTAAGGTTCAAAGTAACTGTACTTCCTTTGTTTAAAGTAAGTTGGTTCATAGTAAGCAGCAAGATAAAAAATATTTCTGGCACGGATTTAGTGGTTGAGTTTAAACATGCAAATTAATTTTAGCCGGTGATTCTGGGAGATAATTCGAGTTAAAACGTTAGAAACGTATTTTGCTGAATTCGGCTTGATTTGTAAGGTTCTTTAAACTTTACAAGAACTTGAATTTTGAAAATTAATCGCTAAAAACTCCATTAACTACGAAGTAATGGTATTAATTTAGTCGATGCAAACAGTCTGAGTTGTGATTCGTATATGTAAGTCTTATTTGGAGCAGAATTCGAAACTGACACTGCGTGTGCATTAATCAGAATCGGATATAATACTTCAATGAACCTTCTATGTAGATTTCACTGTAACTCAAATGATTTCAAAATATTTCCAAAAACTTAATATTCCATCAACAGAAGCATCTTTCCGAAAGTAATTAGCTTTATGACATGAGACAATCCTTCCAAGCTATTTTCCATCATATCATCGGCTCATCAGCTCATCGCATCAATATTTATCGTGCAATATCACGAAATTATCTCGAAGGCTCCCGATCGTTATCTCGAAATTATGAAATATTATAAACTATATCATTATAGCCGACGAAGCAGAGCAAAAGGATGTCTCGAATTAAGATATTCGCTCACTTTATGCGTATTTCTTCTAAAGTATTAAATAAAGAAATTGTTGTACGAACAATTTCCTTGTTCTTAATTTAAATACGAAATTACAGTCACCCTATAGCACCGTGTCTGCACCGTTTCTCGGAGTAAATTGAGTCTGGTTTTGACTAGTGACAAGCATACAATAAGTCCTGTTTTTTTTCATTTCTCTCCACCGATTTTCTATGTCGCACCGAACACAGAAATACTTTTCACATATCTGATAATACCTTACGAGAAAAAAAATATGTTTTTAAATGTTTTGGCTCATCCTTGTACTCATAGAAAGCATCCGAGAAGTCCTCGCACGAGTAGCTATCAATTTATTTTTTTAGAAAGGTAATGACAGACACTCGTGTGAGAACTTCTTGTGTTAGTTCCATGAGTAACCTACTTAAAGCTTATTCACATACCGATGTTATGACCTTACTGAAGAACGACTCATTCAGTTTTATTACATATCTATAGATGTTAAATCGGACTCAGGCGCGAATCAAAATTTTCGCTATTAGGAGGGGGGTAACGGAACCCTACATGTATATGATGCTACAAATTGACAACCTTCCCACATCTGCGAGGCAGTCCACACCTACAATATTTGCAGCCGACGCCCGCTAGTTACCGTTTGACGAGTCGGGCTGTCAGGCGTAACTCCTAGGGCAACGTAGCGGTCCTGACTGTGCCTTCGTCGTCGGAGGCGAAACATTTGGGTCAAGCACGGCATCGCACATCGGGAAATCGTAAGTTTTCAAAACATTCTTATAAATTAATTACTTTATTTTAATTAGTTACTTTATTATTTTATTTCTAAACATAACGACACACATCGCGTTCTAATAATGTATTCGTGCAATATGTATAAGGAAGATCCTGGCATAGTACCTAGTTCCCAAGTGATGTGTTGGACTAATATTATATTATGACAGTAAATATTGTATTAGCCATGCATATAAAATATCAAAAATATTTGTGAATACACTTACTCCCGGAATTAATTCCGCCGAAGCATAAAAATAAATTAATTTTTCGCATACTGTGTAATCAAACATTATTTGTCGTCTCACAGAGCTTGTCAAATAAAATTGTCAAGACATCACAGCTCTTTGAAACTGGCCCCAGAGGAGGCCCTCTCGCAGCGCCATCTCACTTCTGTCGTGTTCGTAATTTGTCACACAAATTGTCGACAATTAGATTTAATGTCGCACAGAATTCATAACAAATATGGACGATATCACTTATTGAGTTTCCCACTGTTGGTTATCGCGTCGTGTGTCAAACTCGACGGGGGCTCGCTGTTGATGAATTCACTTGGGATTTGAGAAATGTTGCTTGGAAATAGGTTTTTAAGAGGATGTTGCCTAAAAATAAAAACTTTTAATGAAATGCAGGGCCGAAGTAACTAATTGTAAAATAACTACTAATTTGTGGACATATTTAGTAACCTTTGTAAAAATATAAACGGCTTTCTACTCACAGCACACAGTTTGTGCAGAACACGACGTTTCAAGCCTTGGCCATTAAATCCATCATTTGGCGCATCATCAGGTGAGCTCCTATGTCCAGCGGCGGCCATAGGGGAACTGTTTCGCCGTTGACGAAGATTGTAGTTGTGGGTAGTCTGAAGATCTTGAGTGGCTGCGTTCCGGAGATTCAAGGATATGCGAAATGCGTTAATTGTATCTTGACTTTCACTGCAAGCCTTTACTTTCCGGGTTTTCAGCGCAGCAAGTACCGGATTTTACAGGGGAGACATCTTAAACGAGTCTTCTCTGTTAAAGTTATCGTGCTTGGCGATTTCAATTGACACACGGACGATGCGAGGGATAAATCGTGTTTCAGTCGTAAAAAAATCAACCTAATAGAACCTAATCGAATTCATGTGCTCGCACACTGCTGACTTGTTGCAATCCCGTTTCTTGTCTGCTGTGATATGTTCCGAAATTCGAGTCGCTATGCTTCACTTCGTCTAACCAGACTTACCCACAGCTCGAAGGAAGTTTGTATACACCAGCGGACTGCACAGACAGTTTATCTTTCACAGAACGTACAATCTGAACGGTGACCACGGAAATCTAAAAACTTAGATATTTAATACCACATGATAAAGATTATATTTTCGTGAAAATTAATGCCTATTGAAATTAAAATGTTTTCTGGAAGATTATTATAGAACCTAGCTAATACGAATACGGCATAATCCGTTGATCGCGGTAATCCGAACTGTCTGCGTCGGACCCCCGTTTCCAACCGCATCCTCTGCTGGCTGCTCAAGAACGGGTATAAAGAGGCGCAGAAACAATCTTTATAGGTCATGAGTTGCACAAGGCTAAAACAAAATAGAGAGAAAAATACTAGCAATCAAAAACAAAACCGCTATCCCAGCGGCCTTATTGCCGAACAGCGACTGTCGCTGCCAGCGTCAGTGTCGCTGCTAACGAGACATCGCATTCCAAATTTTGCGGCTACCGTTACTGCGGATAAAAGATAGGCAACCGCAATTAATTTTTATCCGTAGCCGCCATCGACATAGTCTATGTCGTCGGTATCGGTAAGTCGATTGTAGCCGAAAAATCTTGTATGCGATGGCTCGTTAGCAGCGACACTGACGCTGGCAGCGACTATCGCTGTTCGGCAATAAGGCCGCAGGGCTTTAGAGAATAAGTTAATTTTAAGGATTTTAGAAAATAATATGTGCAACAACAAGTCCATGCTAGTTTCTTACGACAAAAATATTTAAAACCTTTTTCCATTTATGAATTTGAATAAAAACTTTCTATACTATGTATAATCCAAACAGTCGGTTAATACGCACATGTTTTAGGGGTTCGGATTATCGAGGCTCTACTGTGCTAATTATATCTTTATCGGTACAAATTAATTAGAGTGTTATGTTATGTTTGGAATTACTTACAATGGGGCCAGATTTCATTATTTTAAAGTGCTACTTTAAAATAATGAGATACAACAGATATATGTGGGTCGGGGGATTAAGATGTCTGCGTAATACAACTTTAAGCTTCATACAAAATTCTAACCATTTCGCAGACTCTTCCTATACAGTAATCTCTCATTGTCTATTACTATTTTCAAGAAGACATTCGGAGAGTTCAAACGTGGAGGGCATGCGTAACTAATCTCCACAATAATACAGGATTAAAATAGGAGGAACAACGAAAAAATGTCATCGCGTCTTTGAAGACGACACATTTGCATACCAATGGCAGCGGCAGGGCTCTCGACGGCCCCGTTGACGGCTTCCTCTTTGTCAGCATTTGGACATATTTCTCGCTTTCATCGTGATATTTCTGGATTGATGGTGATTTTTTACTGATGGATTCGTTATTTAAGGTGGGCCCGTAGGCATCAGAAAATTACGCTCCCCATACAAACGTAGCTTAATAATCGTTTGAAAACCACTGTTCCAATTTGCTTGATATTTGAGACTTAATAATAAGCAACAAATATGTATGTCTGCAATTTGTCGAAAAATTTATCCCGTGTCACACAACTGAGAAAAGAATATTATTTTGCCTGTTATTTGACTTGCTTTATATTTTTCAGCAAAACAAAAACGTGCAGACACAGATATACATACGAAATATCAAGCAAATCGGAACAGTGTTTTTCAAATGATTAGTAAACTACGTTTCTATGGGGAACGCTGCTTACGGGCCGTTCTTAAGAACGGCCCGTAAGCTATGCTCCCCATACAAACGTAGTTTACTAATCATTGGGAAACCGCTATTCCTATTAAATTGATATTTAATATCTAATATCAGGTAACAAATATCTGTGTCTGCATGCTTTTGTTTTTGAAAAATCCAAACCGAATGAAATGAAAGCAAAAAGAAAATCTTCATACGAATTTTGTTTTCTCTGTGGCTTGGCCCAGAATACATTTACCGAAAAAACAACGACATGCAGACACAGATATTTGTAGCCTAATATTAGATACCAAATATAAAGTAAGTTGGAACAGTGGTTTTCAAATGATTAGTAAACTACGTTTGTATGGAAGGCGAAATTTTCAGGTGCTTACGGTCTGACCTCAAGGGCGTGATTCAGTTCCATAAGGGTATAAATGAAACGATATTTTATTATTTTCTAAAATAGCGATTACATATTTTGAAATTTAAAAAAGTTGAAATATGCATTGATGGTCTAGCTGTATTTGAAACTTATAACGGTAAATATCTGATGCTCATATTCTGTGTTCAAACTTTTTTTGTGAAGGTTTAAGAATATTCGTCTAATTTGAGAACACCAAGCACCATAATACCACAACCAAAATCATGATATTAGCCCAACACACAGCATTTCCGAAAGAATTAGATGTCATGCCAGGACCTTCCCTTTATCAGCGCGAAACGAAAACACGAACAATTTGTCATTGCTATATTTCTCTTTCTAAGGGCCTTTTTCACCTACTTCTGATTAGCTTAATCGCCACATATTAAGGGCCTTTCTTGGGAGTTTGCAATCAATACCAGTAAAAGATAATTAGCGCTTTAGTAATAAAGGCCCTTTAAGTGTCAATTAAAATAAATCAGCACCTGGTGAAAACCAGACTAAGTTGGATAAATGCATTTCGTCACGAATGCGATCTTGTCCCATTACTCTGAATCCGAATCTGAAAAAGTGTTGTGTAGTGTATTGTTCCCAACTAGGTTATAGGGTTAATCCCGTCCGGGTTGGTACCATCGCAAAAGATCAAAGATTGTCGAAGTAACAAAGAAACATTGTCCGTGTTATCAATCCAGTTCAAGGCAGCCGTGTTCATAAAGGGAAGGTTCTGACGTGACACCTAATTCCTTTGGGAATGCGGTGTGTACGACTAGTATCATGCCAGGTGTGACATTAGCCATCCACGTCCAGAGACTGCAGTCCCAGTTGTCACCTAAAAACCGATCGACTAGCGTTTTCAAATGTATAGAGAAATTGGGGAGCGCGCGCAGTGGGCGTTTGAGCGACTAACATTTGCGAGTCTGAGTTTGATTTGACAGCTTACTCATCGTCGTCGGCGTAAATACGTCGACGTTGTCGTTTACGCCGACTCCGCGTTTTCATACAAATCGGAAGTTCGAGTTTGACTTTGGCAGCTTGAAGAAGTAAAACCACAGAATAAGTAGTAAACATTTATATGGGTTTTGACGTTTTTACGTAACTTCGAAGTTCCGTAAGCGCCAATTTAGGTGAGAACTCAGACTAACCACTTATTTAAATAAACAAGGCAGCAAGGAGCAAAGCAGGTGGAGTAAACTGTTCCCTATCAAAAGTTGGTTTACTGTAATGCGTATAAGTTTCTTAATTTAACATACCGGTCATATCGGAAGCATTTATATCTCCGTTCAATATCTATTCAGCGCTTATTATTGAAACATGTTGTATAAGGACACAATTAAGTCGGCCCATCCATTGTTATTCATTATTATAATTTAATTGATAGAATCTGGCGTTCAATTTAGCAAGATCTAGACTTCAGCGATTGCGATCGCCGCCTGTGCCCTCTGAGAGCTGTGTGCCTAGCCTCAATGTTATCTGGAATCGATTTCTAGATTTGTGTAATTACTATTTAGGACTCATTGTCTTGTATCGATTAATTATGGTTCCGTGTGAGTTTTGTTCAGACTGGTAAGTCTTTGTTCCCGCTGCATGTTAGAGTGTGTTCAAAAATATCGATTGACGTTTATGCTTACATATTTTGAGCGTCTTGTCTCGTTATTCGTTTCATAAACATGTAAACATTTGCTCTTCAATTGGCCATTAATAAAATGTAGAATATATCTTTGCTATTTAGAATGTATGCAAGGATTGGAAATACAGATTGCGCCGTTATGAGAAAAGTTGCAAAATAATTAATTAATTATGGCTAACTAATCATTTTAATTTTACAATTAATTAAGATTTGGCGGATACTTCACAACTAGACTATATAATTTTAATGATGCATACAGCTACATTTGTATGGTTCAGTTTGATTTTTTGTCAAGTGTTTAAGATCATGAGCTTTAAAATCACAGACACACACAGCTATTTCGATGCCTTTGTCAAAAATCTATGCTTGGAAAAAAAAAATGCTTTCACAAGTCGATATTCGTAATATTTGTCAACAAGTTCGCTGGACAAGCTTCAGACTAATTGACGAACCAGTCTAGATACACCCTACCGAGCTATGCAGACGGGTGCAAAAAGCTCGTACGGTAGTGGAGGATGGCAACATAAAGCTGGCGTGGTTAAAGAGAGAGGGGGATAATATTGATCTTGTATCGAAGGATCGACGTTCGCGTGGTCGGCGCGCGCGCAGGCTCAATCGCGGAGCTGTTATGCATTGGATTACGCTACGATTAAATATAGTTCATTTCAATAATATATAATTCATTTACAAAATTCTTTAATTCTGTATTGGAAGAAATGTGTAAAATTAGTTTTTATTTACCAAATATAAAATATAAGCAGCCAAATGTTTTATTTCGGATCATTTCATCCATCTCGGATTACACCACACTTATGTATATAGAATTCTAAAATGCAATTTAAAAAATAACAATACACAAAGTAATATGCACGTTCACGTTCAAGCACAAAATAAGTTATAGTATTCAAGTATACATTAAAAAAGTAAATTTACATTTTGCATGAGAGTGAATACAACACACGTGTCGACAACATCTGTTCATACGCCCGGCTATCGTGCTAGGTGTTGCGTCCAGTGTCTCTCTGCTCCCATTAAAACTGCATTATTATTGTGTGATTGTATCGTAATATTTTTACTCGTCCCGCTGCCGCCACTGCCCGTAGTTAAAAACTTTTGTTCTTAAAAGGCAAGTCGATGCGGCGCCCTTTGCTTTGTGCCCGCTCCGTACACAATTTAGTATACCTGTTGTTATGTATATGTGTAAATATACATTAAATTCGTATACAATTGAACTGGTAATTCGCGCGTGTATCTGGTTTCGAACCGACCAAGAGCTGACACCTTTATTTCTCGGAACTTCTCAAGTTGATAATGGTTCGTCCACCTGGTGTATGGATTGTTTCAATCTACTCAGACCATTTTAACTTTTTTATGCATATAAAATATTTACAAAGTTCTAGAGACGTCGTAAATCAAGAAGACTTCATTTCAGGTTTTAAAACGACATGTATGTTCATTAAAAAAATTTAACCTCATTGTAATCAGATATTTGAAATCATTGTTATTAATAAAGTGGTTGATCTCGACATTCGTCCGAAGCAGGTCCAGACCAAAAACGTTTTCTAATAATTTTCAAAAATGTGATTACAATGCTTAAGAACGGCCGGCCCGTAAGCTATGCTCCCCATACAAACGTAGTTTACTAATAATTTGAAAACAACTGTTCCAATTGAATTGATATTTAATATCTATTATCAGGGAACTAATTTCTGTGTCTGCACGTGGTTTATTTTTTGTAAAATCCAAACAGAATCAAAGGAAATCAAAAATAAATTCTTCATACAAATTTTGTTTTCTCTGTGGTTTGAGCCAGGATACATTTACAAAAAAAACAAATACATGCAGACACAGATATTTGTTGCCTGATATCCTGATATACCTAATATCAAGTAAATTGGAACAGTGGTTTTCAAATTATTAGTAAACTACGTTTGTATGGGAGGTGAAATTTTCTGATGCTTACGGGCCCACCTTTAATGTAGAAGTCGTTGTATAACCTTAAAATTAATGAGACAACTTTAATGTCCAATTCATCAAATTCATAAAATTATCAATAAGACTTGGTACACAAATTATATCGGTAAAAAAAAGATTCCGACGAATTGAGAACCTCCTCCATTTTAAAGTCGATTAAAAATAATTTCATCCAAAATGAAAGCAATGCGTGATTCACATACAATACAAAATATTTTCTTAAAATATAATATTTATATTCTTAAAATTGATACTATGTTACAAGAAATGGTTTAATTTAAATATGATTTAGCTGGTCATTTGCTTTAAGTTGTTAAAGTATTTCAATCAAGATTATCATAAAGTCTATTGAAGTTGCTATTTCTCTTAATTGAAAATGTTTTATTCTTGTCACAAGAAAATAAATAGTGTATGCAAACAAAAACAATGTGGACGTGCAAGGCAAGTTTATTATATTTAAACCGTTGTTTATTACTATTCCATGCATTTAGAGTTCCGTTCCTCAAAAGAAAAAAGATCCCATAAAGGATATTTTTTCTTGTCCGTCTGTTTTTCTGTCTGTCAAGACCGTTTTTTCTCCAAAACGCGTGGAGCTATTCAATTGAAAATTACTATCAAATTATTAGGTGTATGGTTCCTGAAAGCTATAAAAACCCAGCGTTTAGGCCCCGATTGCACGAAGAGTGAGCCGAGTTAATCAATGTTCAAACACGTCACTTTAAGTGAACTGCACGGAGTTACTTCCATACTGTCCATACAAACTGACGTGTTTAATCGTACGTTGACGTAGATTTTGATTTTTTGTCCTTTCGTGCACTCGGCCCTAAGTCAGCGCGATCAAAAAATACACGAATAGCTCATAACACAGCTGCTCATTTTCATTGCCGCTTCGAATATCCTTCATTCAATGCTATGCGATAATCTCAAACTGGACGAAATTAACTATTCCTCCGAGGAAGTAAGTACTTATAATCTAGGTATATCCTATAGGTAGGTAGAGTCTAGTTTAATTGTTTGTAAGTTGGTGGGTTGTGACAGAAGGATGAGTGCAAAGACTGACAAACATACATACAAAGAAGTATTATATGTGGGCTCCTATATACCTTTCGAGGAAGAAAACGGAGCTCTAGAAACTCTCTGACTGCATTTAAAGTTCCTCTCTGTCACAAGCTCACTCTAATATCCTAGCAAAAAATGTCTGTCCGGTGTGCTAACACGACGAATAAGGTAAATTGCCCGAACCGCCACATTAATATTACATTAACTGCTTATTTATACACGCGCCTGGAACGTTAGAGCATAACGCTCACTGTATGAAGTTATTTTAAAGCTATTCTGTGATATGTCAGTGTGCTGTTTCTGTTGTTTCTTGTTTACTGTTTGCTGTAGTATTTTCTACACGAGTCGCAGGATAACTCCGCAGAGTTTTTCGTTTAGGTTTGAGAGCAATGGACGTGCCTTTTAAATGTTTTGTTACCCCATGCAATGAGATAATTGATTATGAAGAAAAGTTTCGAATTCAAACTAAAATTCAATGTATTTCAATAGAAGTTAATTTTACTTGCATTTTTAGGGTTCCGTACCCAAAGGGTGAAAACGGAACCCTATTACTAAGCCTCCGCTGTCCGTCCGTCCGTCCGTCCGTCCGTCCGTCCGTCTGTCACAGGGCTGTATCTCATGAACCGTAATAGGTAGGCAACTGAAATTTTTTGCCGCTATAACAACAAATAGGTAAAATTAAAAAATAATAAAGATGAAAGGGGGGCCCCATACAAAAAACGTGATTTTTTTATGTAAAATATTGTACGATGGTACGGAACCCTTCGTGTGCGAGTCCGACTCGCACTTGGACGGTTTTTTTAAATTACTTTCAAAACTTTACATTTTCTATATCATGCGTATCCAGTAAAATAATCAAAAAGGCCTTATCTCCATCGTACCTAGACGTGGTGCAGGACGTCGAATACAAATTGCCCGTCAGCACTGTGCTACTCGCCGCAGCGGCCGCATTCAAACGTCACCTGGCTGAGCGACAAGTTACGATAGCCGCGCTACACCTCTGATTGACGTGCGGGTAATCTATGATCTTCGTCGTCTGGGTTTGTTTAAGGGGCTGCTGAATGTCGAATTTTGCTCTTAACAACCCCATATAGTTTTAATAAGTTTTAAAATTCTCATAACATACCATACCAGTACAAATAACATTCGATCGTTGCCCCTGATTGGTAGGCATAGTAAAGCATTCGTGTTATTTAATATTACGTTATACACTTATCGAACTATTTTTATCAAACCGAGAAAAAAAAATGCAGCCATCGGGTATCGAACCCACTCTAGCCGGTCGAGAAGCGTAGACCAAACCGGGCTAAGCCACGAACGTAACGACTTCTCACTGGAGCGATAGGCTAACCTAACCTAACCTAAATCGCCGGTTAACGAACGCTATTCGCTGCAATATTTTTGAATTAATTAATTCTCAATCTTAATCTAATATTTTGCTAGTCTAGAATTGAGTCCATCGGTCCAAACAATCACGAAACCGCACATTTCATACATTACAAATACAGATTGGTTTTTCATCCTGCCATTCGCTTATCTAATCCCGCAACTTAAACTGACCTCAAAATATAACCACACCAAGTCCCACAATATCCCGGCGACACGGTCACATAATCCCGTAACCCCGGGATTAGTGACCAAAGCCCAGGGCTAATAGTCCAGGGTGACCACTTGCGCGCGCTTTACCCCATAACGGTATATGTCAAATTAATTTGAGCCCTATCAGAGGGCATTAGGGTTGGATTTGTGCCACACGCTGGAACAATTTAATATTTTCGGCAATATTTCATTTCTACGGTTGTATTGTGGAAGATGAAAGCATTTCGGTGTTGCAATGTGATTTAGATTTTTTCCTATACGCTAAATATATTGTTATAGGTATTTCCCGCGACTTCGCGCGTGTGAATTTCGGAAGTTGATAAAATACACAAAGTGTTAGCGGAGGTTTGGTCCAAACATTGGCCTATTTGGAGCAAAAAAGTTGGTTAAAAAAAACGCCGTACCCATACATTTTACCTTTTACATTACCCTGCACATTTAAATGTATGGGGCGGGCAAAAATGTTTAAGCCATGCAACAAAATGTTATTTAGCTTTTTGGGGTTCCGTACCCAAAGGGTGAAAACGGAACCCTATTACTAAGCCTCCGCTGTCCGTCCGTCCGTCCGTCCGTCCGTCCGTCCGTCCGCCTGTCACAGGGCTGTATCTCATGAACCGTAACAGGTAGGAAGCTGAATTGTTCACAGATTATGTATTTATTATGCCGCTATAACAACAAATAGGTAAAATTATGAAATAATAAAAAATAAAGGGGGGCCCCATACAAAAAACGTGTTATTTTTTGGGGTAAATCTTGTACGATGGTACGGAACCCTTCGTGTGCGAGTCCGAGTCGCACTTGACCGGTTTTTAGTTCCAAATAGTACTACCTAGTTGTTATGCCTTAAAATAAGAAAAAAATACCTGTCTGAGTCTAGCTTGTCTACCAATTTGACGAAACTAAATACAATACTGGTTTGTGGATATAATAATATGTATTAGTGTATTGTATCATATATATTAGTATATTCAATTATATGTATAAATATGTATATATTATGGTATATGTATGTTTATGGAGTAAATTTTTTTTTCTTTTCAAATTCTGGTGTGTCACCTACCTACAGATATTTCTATTGCCTTTCCTCATCACCCCAAGGGTTGACTGGAAGAAATCACTCTTAGTGATAAGTCCGCCTTTGTGCAGTATTGTTGTTTTGCTGTATGTTTTCTCTGAAATTGTATTTTTGTTATGAACAATAAAGAATTTATTCATTCATTCATACAATAACAGTTAACGTATGGACCATAATACCAGAGGTCTGGGTTCAAATCCTCACCTCGTTCATGCACCACTTTCTGTCTATTTCTGAGCCGGATAAGTGCATTTCGTCACGAATGCGCTCCATGGTTCGGATCTATGTAAAACTGTAGGTCTCCTACTACGTGGTACGGTTTAAGATCACCCGAGTTGGTTCCATCACATTGGATGAAAAGATGGTCGAAGCGGCAGTAAGCATTGTCCGTATTTTCCATCCAGTTCAATGTAGCCGTACCTTCATAAAGGGAAGGTCCTGGCATAACACCTAATTCCTTCGGAAATGTGTATTGGGCTAATATCATGACGAATGTTGTGTGGTATTAGCCATCCGTATATTTATTAATTTTGAAATACATTTGCATTAAAATCAAACACACAAAATGACATTTATAATATTAATACACTGTACAGTATGTCTACAATCGAGAACATTGTCTAACAAAGATATGGTGACGTATTTCGCGAAACGTGATATTTAACAGCGTGGAAATATTTTTAGCTGGACGACGAGGTAGAATTTGGAAGCACTTAACAACTTCCTTCCTACTACAGTTTGCAGCTAAGACCTTTGGTATATACCTTTAAAATATATTTTAGAGCTTAAGAGATATGTATATATTTTTTGCGATATCAGTAATTAATTCTTACTGACTTTAAAGGAATACCGGATTTAGAGCGGTTTCGATTTCAGCACTTTTCGTTACTTTAAACAAATTAATAAACTGTTATGCTATGATTAAGGTGCAAATTATATTTAATAATTTTATTTGATGGTCACGACCTATCCATCTCTAAAATAAATGATGATATGATTACATATATTTTCCCAAGCACATCCATGTTGCAAATGTTATTATCCAATAATGTTACTATTGGGGGAACGGCATAACGTATAATATGCAGATCGTATAATGTCATATTTTAACAAAATTTTAAAACCATGCACAACGTATAATCGGCAGAACGTATAATCTTATACGTAGTGCATGAAGAGTCGTATTCACTACGTATAATATTCACAACGTATAATAGTATTTTTTTTCCAAAAAATTAAAACCATGCATATCGTATAATATTCACAACGTATAATGTTATACGTTGTGCATGAGTTTAAAAATAAAATAAACTCTGCATCATGCAGAACGTATAATAGTCACAACGTATAATATTCCTAACATGAATTCACAAAAAAAGAAAACCATGCAGAACGTATAATATGCCAAGAAGCACTGCATAAAGCGCCCTAACGACGATACATTTAAGGCTGAAATTGCTACGAATCGATATCTGTTGAAGAGTAACAATTTGCTACAACGCTAATTGAGACGGTCGAAAAGTCGCGTGCGAGTATAATCTTTAATATTATATCGATAAGGGCGCTTATCGTATGAAATATTTTAGGATTATATGATATGCATGGTTTTCTTTTTTTGTTAAATAAAGATCATAACATTATACGTTGTGACTATTATACATTATGCATGGAGAAATAAGTAATTTAATTTTTTGGACTTCTTCATGCACTACGTATAAGATTATACGATCTGCCGATTATACGTTGTGCATGGTTTTAAAATTTTGTTAAAATATGACATTATACGATCTGCATATTATACGTTATGCCGTTCCCCCGTGCATGAAGAAGTCCAAAAAATTAAATTACTTATTTCTCCATGCATAACGTATAATAGTCACAACGTATAATGTTATGATCTTTATTTAACAAAAAAAGAAAACCATGCATATCATATAATGCAAAAATATTTCATACGATAAGCGCCCTTATACACATAGATTTAAAGATTATACTCGCACGCGACTTTTCGACCGTCTCAATTTTGTGAGCGCGATATTATTCTGTCAGAGTATTGTGCGAATAGCCCATAGTGGTATGAATGAAACCATAAGTGAAAGAGTTCCTTATTAAGCATAATAACAAGACCGAAATTGCTGCGACGATCTTATTCAATGTTGCATAATTATTGACACGTTTTGAATGCCCTTCATTTGACAGCCGAAACAAAGCAACCATCAAAGAATATAAAGAACTTAGCGGTTGTTGTTTACATCTTGAGATTGTTTGTCAAGTGCATTATTTAGAAAACGTCGGAAATATCCCTGTTAGCAATCCTTTTTTCTTTATCAGTCATTAGTGAACGGTTAAACTTGAATACGCGTCCTATCACCGGACTAACCATAAAAAATGCGATAGTATACGGACATAATCCGCGTATTAAAGGTAGGCTGTCCACTCTGAACGCTGCTGTTTCACAGCATTTTCAAGGGTATGCTGTGCTCCTCTACAATTATTTTCCTCAGGGCTTCAGGTTTAACTAAAAGCGATAACATCTCCAAAGCAAAAAGGTATGAGTTTTATTTATTATAAATACCTATAGTTACGTTCTTATCGTAGCTTCAGATTGAGTGTGAAACATTGAAACTTATTGATCTCAAACCCGGAAATCATTTTAGCATTGCTGTATTTCAAACCTCAGGTGATCTCAAGTGCCTAGCAGTTTGACTACATACCCACTCACTGGTCTGAACACCAACTGCTAGGCATTTGAAAACCTACTTTCTAGTTCATTGTTACCAAAGACTTGATTTAGTTTAATAACTGCCCGGAATATAAAACAGTTTTACGTGTAGATTGGTACTTAAAATACAAATAAAAACTCCGTCCCACTCATCACGCAGGAGCGGGAACAAATAAAATAATGGTACTGTGTGGGTTCCGCCACATAAAAATAATACCGTGGACCCGCATTTATGCTGACGGTATTCATCGTTCATGGTTCAGATCCCACATTAAACTCTATATTAAATGTTTTTCTTTACGCTTACTTTCTCCATACTTAAAGTCAAATGTGTTGGTTTCATAGCCATTTAAAAATATTGCCTTGAATAGTCTTATTTATAGAAGACGCATTCTCTGTAAATGAAACATAACCTAACAGTTTCATGTCAGGCCCGCATTTCAGTTTTCATCATTCAAAATTCCGAAATGAGCTAATCACCCTCTCACTGTCCATCCAGTTAGTCGCTAGGAAGGTGATTACTAGGAAACCCTATTTAATGTAAAGTTAAATATGAGCACAGCAATTTTTATTTCCATATCGGCCAGCTCAAGGAAAACTGATATTTAGCTAGTGTTTGGGCTGCCTGCTTGGTAAGCACGAAGGTAGCAAAGAGCAATAAATTGTATTTTGGCTAATGACAGTTCTGTGCACCTTCCTGGTTCGATTTCGCTTACCAAAAAATCGGTTCACAACGAATCTTTTCTGCTAAACCCATGCTCAAACTTGGAATCCAACATCAAATTGCTTACAAATGTAGAATTTTGTGTATATGTTGTAAGGCAATGTGTATACTCCTGCCAGGATTTCTATACAATATCTAGTTAATGAAATAAATAAAGAACGTTTGGACCATCCCTCCATTAACACCCATACTTTACCTAGGTATTGTGCAAAAAGCCTAGGGATTGTATAGAATACCTATGGAACCACCGCCAATGCATGCAATACGGTGTCAGGCAACAACCTCAGACTCCCTTAGATGTTATAAATTAGTAAAGTATCTAACCTAACTTAAAACAAAAATGCTAGCTATCTACCTATAAATTCGTTTTGTTTAGGTAACTACCAACGCGTTCACTGCCCCGCCCCGCAAGTTATTACCTTCCTTGCCCTCATCTAATATACACATTTCCTGGCGTGCATTTGGTATTGTATATCATGCCTAGGTAATGTGTTATTTCAAACATTACCTGAATGTTTTAGGCATTGTATATAATGCTTAGGTATTCTATAAAATACCAGATACACATTGTCGGTAACATATATTTTGGTTTTTTCTTTCTTTGCCTGATAACAGCTATTAGAAGTTTTGGTAATTGTGCAACGTCAGTGACGTTAACCATTTCTCTTTATCCTTTCTGATATTTGGGCTGTGCACCATCAGAACCGAGTGTGACCGCATTGTCTGAACAATGCCATAATAATAATAATAATGTTCTTAACCTTTTTGTAGTCATGGACCCCTTGCGGAATTAAAAAATTGTTACGAACCCCTTCCAACTCACTCAAAGGTAAAGAAAACAAGGCATTTTGAAAAAAAAAATGTTTTATTTATTAACATTGAAAAAGGAAATATACGTAAAAAAAAATTTTGATCAC
This sequence comes from Incurvaria masculella, assembly GCA_946894095.1. Taxonomy (NCBI): domain Eukaryota; kingdom Metazoa; phylum Arthropoda; class Insecta; order Lepidoptera; family Incurvariidae; genus Incurvaria; species Incurvaria masculella. The sequence continues at coordinate 2,650,422 of OX335641.1, forward strand.
ACCAGTATTTATTTTCATCATATGAAACATGCACCCTCAGCTCAGATGCCACAGACCTCCAGCACTGATGCCACGGACCCCCAAGGGATCCATGGACCCCAGGTTAAGAACTGCATTAAACCATGAAAAGCACCCCATAGCGCCTGAGCATGGGTTAAAGGCCTAGGCTGTGCACCTGGATTAATTGGATTAATATTCTAGTTTAATAGAAATGTGATTTTTGGTACAAACTAATTCATTCAAGGTGTTTTTGTGGTGAGGTCTATCCCGCTCAGATTAATACTTACTGAATTAGGTATCTAATGAAGGATAATGGAGCCATCCATGCACTGTATTAACATTAACTTATTCTATGGTATTAACATGAGTATTAATATGGTTGTTACAGATTCTACCAAAAAAGTTGGGATGCCAGCATTTGCGAAACACTTGTCTCCATGATTTGACGAACTAAATTAGTTATGAGAGTGGTTAAATGTACTTAGGTATACCTAATAATACACCATGTAAAAAGGACGAGGCCGTGATTTACTCCTAACTGAGCATTCGAATTACATAAGAATGAGCGGCTCGTAGCCTAGTGGCGCGGGACTTGCCTAGCAAACCAAAGGTCTGGGTTCAAATCCTAGCATGCCCCACTTTCTTTCTCATTCTGAGTTGGATAAATGCATTTCGTCACGAATTCGAGCTGTTCCATGGTTCGGAACCCGTGTAAAACTGTAAGTCCCCTTCCCCTACTAGGTGGTTGGGTTTAAGCCCGCTTTAACCTTTTTGTAAAAAAGGTTAAAGGTAAGCTTGGTACCATCGCATTTGATGAAAAGATGATTGAAGCGGCAATGAAAAATTTACTGTGTTCTCCAACCAGTCCAATGTAGCCGTGCTCTTAAAGGGAAGGTCCTGGCATGGCACCTAATTCCTTGGGGAATGTGGTATATTGGGCCAATATCATAACGGTAGTTTTGTGGTATTAGCCATCCATGTCAGGTTAAAAAAATAAATGTCTGAAAATCTGAGTAACTTGACGTACGGTTTAATCCCTCCGCTGTTCCTTCTCCTTTCTATACTTTCCTGGACATTTTTTCAGTGAAAATAACCATTTTAAAATATGTTCGAATGTAAACCTCTAGCAGCTCTGAAAGGTTTGCAGCCAACTATAAACAGGTTGTAAAAAGCATGTGTTTATTGCAATAAACATTGTAAGCATTGAAATAAAACAATGATATTTTGCTTTTATTATTTATTATCGATGCACTGAAATATATATATGTACTAATGATATAATAAATCTAAAGAGTTTATTTTTTAAATGCGCTATTCTTGGAAATACCAATCTGATTAGAAGAAAAATGCAACGCATTAATCGGGGGTCAGGGTAACATTGAACCAGGCTCCGCAAGGGTGATTGAACAAAACTGATCCGAGCGAGCCCGAAACCTCGAATTGTTATAAATAAGAGTGGTTTAAAAGCAGTTTGTTCCATAGAGTTAGCGGCCTTTATACCGTGGTAGCACAAATTCAATTACAAAAAAAAAATACACAGCTCATCCACTTCAAAATATTACTTAAGGTCCACTAAAACTATCCCCGATACCCAGCTATTTCTTAAGAACGGAGAACTAGTACAATGAGCCACTTTAATTTTGTTGCATTTCCAGGTTTCAACTAGAAGAAACATGATACTATTTTAATTTCTACTTTTCAACCACATTGAAGTCATTAGTGCTGGAAAATTATTATGTATACTACATTAGAGATATCAGATTAATCCTACTAATATTATCAATTACAGCAAACACACCTTGTTTGCTGGTTTGTCACTCTTTAGAGTAGCAATGTATCAAAGGAACAGTGATTTTTTGTAAAGATTGTTGATAGGCTGAATAGTGACATAGGCTTAATACTTTTCATAATAAAGACTTTTCGATATGGTCCCGCCGGAGCCGGTTATTGCTATGGTGTACAATCATTACATCACATCGAAACATGTAAATATTACATTACAATGCAGGGTTTATGCTTGCCATTTGGCAACAATTTAACTAGTGGATAAACACACAAAGCCATAAATATGATGGATTAATATGAAAAATAACTAATATGAATAATAAAAACAACAATATTTCAATGTTAAGCTCTTAGCAGATCCATATTTTGTTCTATCCATCCAGCAATCTTCAAAAGTTGGTCGAGTATCAATAAGCAGCCGTAACAAATATATTTCGTGTTGGAGCAGCCTCGGTGCGGAAGAGTTCGCGTTGGCCTTCAGTGAAGCTCGCGCGCCGACACTTTACTGGAGGACGTCCGCCGTCACGAGAGCTCTCAGTCCCTAGTACTGTAATGATAGGACTAGGGACCTAGGACTGTAATGTGATGTTTTAGAGCGCAGCGCCTGCCTGTCATCTCCGCCGCCAGGTCAGCGATCACCTAAGCTTGTTACCTGCCGAGAAGCTCGGGCAACAAGGGTTAGCATAGCACGACCATATGATCCAGAATAGCTGCATCGTCGTCTCCGATCCACAAAAGACCAACAACAACAAACAAATTATTTGTGTAAAAAAACATGAAAAAGAGCTGTGAACTGTCAGTTCAGACGGCTGTCATTATCTTGGTTTTTTATGTAACTTTTATCCATACGGAAAGGCAAAACCTCTCGCTATACAGCCTTTTCATTCGTAATATGAAGTGTAGGTACATGTTTTCTATTGGATCTTGTATGTAACTAAATATGGATTCAAATATGTTCTTCATTCTAGCGGAATTAGTTCTCCTACGTTGTCTGTCGCGTCACAGAATAACCAATGATTACATGTGTCCGGAACTGTGGCTGCGTTCGGGCAAAGTGCTCCGAGCCATTCTGTGCAAGGAGCAATAAATAGCGTTTTTGCTAACAGAATGACAGCATATCTACTCAGGAAAGCGAAAATTAGAATAATTAGAACGAGACAATACTAGGGTGAATAATGGCTGTCATTTCATAACTTCGAAAGCGTTGTGACTCACCGAGGACTCACAGGTGAAAATCTCATGACTACAGTTCCCAGTTCCATGTACCTACCTCCTCAGCCGTTTTCGCTGACCAAGAACGGTTCAGAAACGCTCGGAATCACTCCTTTTTACTCACTTAAACTACGATTCCACAGCTCAAAATGTACAAAAAATTCGTAAAACTGACAGTTTGTATTCTAATTGCAATCGCAGCTGCAAGTTGCAAAATTTCCGTGCTTGCACTGCGGGCTGGCTTGCGGGATCACTGACTTTCAGAATGACGTCACCGTGCTATTCCCAACTCATGCGCACGTTCAAAATTACGTGCAATTTCAACTGCTTGTATTTACAAAATCACTGTGTATAACCAAACTAAATAAAAAATAATGTTTCCTTATAATTATGCCTTGGGTTTACAACGCGATTCAAATAAGAATGGGACGGAGCTCGTAACTAACTTCACTCGAATTCGCGAGGGAAAGTACGCGGCAACACCGCGGTAAAGTACTGAAGTTTGTGAAGTGAAGTGAGGGCTTTAGCAGTTTGACATTGAAAATGGTGGTGATATTTTCCTATTCTTGTTTGAATCGCATTGTACAAAGGTTTTAAACAATAATCACAAACTTGTGTTCTTCTCTATTAGAACACAAACACCATATTCAGAGTGGGCGGACAAACTTTAATACGCGGATTACGTCCGGTCTAAGTCGCAATTTGGATGGTTGGTTTTTTGGATTTTTTTACAGATTACTCTATATACGACTGAAAGTCTATGGACTAGTCATTAATACACACCCTGCATTCCGAATTGCGTACATTGCAAATACCGCAGAGAAAGCGAATACAATGAATATTTGGTGTTCCGAATTGCACGTTATCAAATCGGAACGAATTTGAGCAGACATATCTGTCAGAGCTACCTCATAATGCCTTGTAAGTCTCGAGAGTGGTTATTTCAGGCCTAGAATTGTCTAACTGGACTAATAAACGGCGAAAGGCCATCGTTATTTCAGAATACAAGTGCATACTATCAGATAAACACGCTTAATGACAGCTCGATGACAACCATTTGACAGCGTACGCGGTGCACATTCTCTAAACCGTGAACACTTTGTACGATCTGTGTGCGGTCTATAGTCACGTCCCTAATGTCAAAATGACGTTCACGGGAGTGAATATATAAGCAATTCGGAACGGTCGGATACGCGTACATTGTGAATTCTCCGCAATGTACGCATTTCGGAACGCAGTGCCAGTTTCCCGAAAATGTGTACAGTTTCTTTAAGTCTGTGGTAAATGAGAACCCCGTACCACCCCTTATAGTCTGTGCCCGTACAAGGAGATGGCGTCAGATGGCGTCCATCTTTGTGAATTGCTTTCGGTTGTTCTTATTATAATGAAAATAAGTAGAAGTTTGTGTTTTGTGTCGCATTTTGTCAGCAGAGGTTTGCTAGCTTGCCTAGTGCGAGCGTTAATTCAGTTCAGTCCGGAGAATATAGTGTTTGTTCGTGCTGCGCATGGGGATTGTGAGAAAATGTCGACCAAAGGCGCTGAAGATACATAGGCCGAATACCGCGCGAGGATCGCGCCAGGACGCCCCGCCTGAAGACCGGTCAGCGGAAACAGGCACGCCACGTGCCCAAAACGAACCCGACCGTAGAATGCTACTGGATGGACCCGTACTTGCATGGTTAATACCACACATCATTTTATCGTCATTATTTAGACTACAACCTACATGAACTAGGTATCATGCCAGTTCATTCCTTTTATGACAGGGCTACATTGAACTGTATGGAAAACAGACATATTTCCTTTAATGTGATGGTATCATTAACGCGAGCAGGATTTTAGCACCTATGGTCAGTCCGTAAGCATCAGAAAATTTCGCCTCCCATACAAACGTAGTTTACTAATAATTTGAAAATCACTGTTCCAACTTACTTGAAATTTGGTACCTAATATTAGGCTACAAATATCCATGTCTGCATGTCTTTGTTTTTTCGATAAATTTATTCTGGGTCAAACCAGAGAGAAATCAAAACTTGTATGAAAATTTTCTTTTTGCTTTCATTTAATTCAGTTTGCATTTTTCAAAAAAAACAAAAGCATGCAGACACAGATATTTGTTACCTGATATTGGATATTAAATATAAATTTAATTGGAATAGCGGTTTCCAAATGATTAGTAAACTACGTTTGTATGGGGAGCATAGCTTACGGGCCGTTCTTAAGAAATAAGAAGTTAAGTGTGGAATCTGAACCACAAACAACTTATTCCTTTGCCGCTTCTTATGATGATATTTTCAACCTGTCGGAACCCAAATGTCACGTTTTGTGACCTTAGAAAAATAATCTTAAACTATGTAGATTCACTTAACATATGTTTAGGTAAATGACCTGAGCCGGTAGTCTCAGTTGTCACCTAAATTGGCGTTTACGCCAAACCGATCGACTGGCGTTTTCAAATGTATGGAGAAAATGAAAAGCGCGCGCGCGCAGTGGGCGTTAAGCGAACTAACATTTGCGAGTCTGAGTTGGATTTGACAGCTTACTCAACGTTGCCGTAAATACGTCGCCGTTGCCGTTTACGTAGACTCCGTGTTTTCATACAAATTGGAAGTCTGAGTTTGACTTTGACAGCTTGAATTAGTAAAACACAGAATATCTTGTATAAACTAACTTCAGAGTTACGTAAACGCCAATTTTGGTGAGAACTGAGACTACCGGCTCTGAAACCTGATATCTTAAGGTTATTGAAAGGTTGGTTTTAACTGAAATTGGGTCGGTGAATACAAATTTGTTCAAAATCACGCATTGATACATCTTGGTAGTTTTTGAACAAAAAAATATGTGGGTCGTTCTTCGGTATTTCAGTTCAGATAAGATTTTTTTTTCGCAATTTTTTTTTAAATTTAAGTGTTGATATCAATCACATGTGTTCTTAACAACAAAATGTGTATGTTCCAAAACCGGGCCAGATAGTTTGCATATTTTGCACATTTTATGGATGCCAGAGGAAAATAGTGCGCAGAGGAGTGACAAAGTGACAGAGTAGTGACAATTTGGCCAGAAGAGTGACTTTGGTCTTTAATAATAGTTTAAAATAGTTAAATTTGACAACATATTGTTTTAAAAAACGTTTACTAGCAGTGAAATTATCAATTTTCCGAAACTAAATTACAATTTTTGTTAGTTAAAATAAATAAAAAATGACAATTTCTGTCAAGGAACCAAAACAATACGACAAATTCTAGCATAAAACAAAATTATAATAACAATTTATGTTATGAAACTAAATCAAAATGACAAATTCTGGCAAGACACTAATCACAATCAGGAACACAAGTGGTATATTATCATTTCTGTGTTAAAATTACATTCATTGCTCGAAAATATCAACCGATTTCTTAAACTTTAGAAACACTCTCTCGCCGCTGACTACTAGACTAGGTTGAGGGAGTTTTTGAAGTAAATCTTCTATTGGTACTAATCCCTTGTCTTCGTCATTTACTTTGAACACAGTTGCATTAGCATCGCATACTTTAAGGAATTGGATAAGTATTTCTCCGTCGTCATCTTCACTTCCACAGCACATACCCACATACCGATATTCCGATTTCTTTTGTTTGAATTTGACCAAGACATAATCGCCATCTTTGTATGTAAATTTAGAAGGGCCTGGAACATCTCTGTCTGAATCAGAATAGACATCAGCCACGCTCAGACGACCGCCATGATCAAGCGGATACATCATTTTTCCAAGGTTGTAATGCGAACAATTCTCAGAACAGAAACATCTTAAACTTTTCATTGTGATTCTATTTGGCATCAGTGTAGTGCCTTGCACTTGATGAACTTTTAAGGTACCGGAAAATGGTTTTATACATGATTTCTTGCCTTCAATGAGTGCCGCTGTTAGTTGAATTATGGTAATTATGAACGTTTTTATGCCGTCGCAGTTGTTCTCAATTGCTTTAGCAAAATCAGTGATGGACGAAATATCTTTACCAGTTGCGACTAGTTTATCGGCAGTTCTCTTGCACACAGCCCCTACACCGTCAGGGGCTCCCTTGCCATGACCTGCCTCGTGGTAGTTCCAAGTGTAGTAACATATATTTGGATAGATGTTCTGCAACAAACAGGCCAGGAAAAAGAGCATGTACTTATTACGATACTGCGTCACGGGACCATCACTTAAGAAATGTACATTTTCAATAGTGAACGGCAGCGAGTGCAGCACAGGTTGTAGGTGAGCCATTATCGCTGAAACATTGTGGTTTAGATTCGTTGATATGGTGCAGAAGCAATCTGTGGATTCTTTTGTGTACACCACGACCGTGTGCAGGCTTAGTTGCGTCCGAGATGATTTTTTTGTTTTAGGATCTTCAATTTCTTCGACAGCAGCAATCCATTTTTTGTGTTTGATTAAGGTTGAATTATCAAACTCTTTGCATGTCAGGGTATGGCGATTACAATCTGTACAATTTCTTGACAAACATTGCTCGTTGTATCGGTCACAACATAGGTTTACGAGCAGCATCTGGTGATTACTTGTGGACAAAATGTTTGCTTGGCTTAAACTTTGTAGCGTTAGGTCCATGTTTCATGGATAGTGCAAAGGCACGTGTCACACTCGTTGACATGTGGTTCCACTATCCAAAATGGTCGCAATTTACAAAAAAGTGAGTAGCTGATTTTCTTTTCTTTTGAAACAAGGAACTTTTTATGTAAATTTTTCATGTTGTCCAGTAGCAGTCTCTTCTGTTTTCTTTCTTTCTTTCTAGTTATACAATCTCTTTTACCGGGACACAATCTGCTGTTACAGTCTTCTTCTAGAAAATGAACAACTTGTTGTTTTGTTTCTTCACTGGTTTTATCAATTCTTCTCTTTCGGCTTAGGTCCAACAAGCTCTCTCTACCGGGTCGCGTAGCTTTAATGTTCATATTATCAAAAACATTGAATTTTTTTGTTATTTTGCCACTCACAACTCTTCTAAACAACTTGTTTTCCTTGTCAGATTTTACACTTTTCAAGTTTTCTTTCAATTGCTCTTTAAGAACCTCCCCAAAAAGTAACCTTTTTTTTACTTGATTCGCATCCATCTTTTCGACCATTTTGTAACTTGTATTCGGTGTAAGATTTTCTTTAATTTTTTTAAACCTAAACATTTTTTTCTTATAACATCTAACTTCCTTTTTCAGTCTTTCTATTTCTTCTTGTTGTTTTAATATTAAGCGGTTTCTAGTTCTACGTTGTCTTTCGGATCGCTTTCTGGCTGCCTCAATTCTGTTATCTACTGGCTGTAGTGGCGGCATTTCTTCATCAGAGCAAGGTGGTGTAGCAGGAGCAACAGATGGATTTTGGAGATCAATACGAGCCCTTCGCTTTCTAGTTTTTTCGGCCCATACCTTTCTTATCGCACGTTGTTCTCTGGGGGTCATATTTTTTATTGATTTAGCCGTTCGCTTTTTCTTCTTAATTAGGTAGCACTTCCTTTCCTTTTCCTGTAATTGAGCATGCTTAACAGGATCATTTTTAGGCGCTGATACCGCAATCGTTCAGCTATTCTCTTCTTTTCTAACCTTTCTTCACGAGTTTGTTTTTTTTTGTTTTCGCCATATTCCTTGTCTATCGTTTTACCTATAACAAAATGTTAATAGTAATAAAATGTATGCATACACAAAATAAAAACGAGTCACATTATTATAGTTGTCCCTCCCCTGGCGAAATTGTCTCTCCTCTGGCACAAACAAAGCCACAGGAGAGACGCCAGAGGAATGACAGATTTACACAAATCACGAAATATCACCAAACATACTACTCAAATCGTTTTAGCAATTAGTTTATGTAAATAAAGCGACATTTTTGTATTGATTTATTTATGCTTACCAGAAGAAAGACCACCTTCACCAAGACATAACCTGACTTCTAAGCAACATGCGGCTGACTGAGATTTACACTGTCAAACAGAACACATTTCGTAGTCTGCTGCTAACTTCACGACAAGCCAGTATTGCTAACCTGTCAAAAGCTATCGTTTTCAACGTTTTTGCGGGAGTTTTTAAATTCGGAAAAATGCCAGAGGAAGAGACGTGTAACCAAAGGACGCTTATAAAAACGAAAAAAAATCGACTAAAATGTTATTTTTCGTGTATTATTGTTTAGAAAATCAATAAGGGAATTAATAACAGTTAAAAATAATTAGGCTTAGACAGGAACAAGTTGAACGTTTTGAATTTACTGAACTTTTTCTCAAGCAATCTGATGAAAAGACGAGCCAGACTAGTGACATAATCGTGACTTTATTTTTTTTCGGAAATAAATTTTATTATTTTTCAAGTGTATGTGTAGGTTAAACAATACATAGATATCTACTTATATAATTTTTTTGGACATTCTAATATTTAAAACACAAACGATATGATTGAATACTCTCTGAAATCAAATACCGTAGAACGACCCATGTAAGCTTATTTTTCTACACAGGCAGTAATATTTACACTTATTTTTCATGATACGGAAGCACCCACATTCTTTTGTTTAACATGCATTATTATCAAAGCTTTTCCAGCAACTACGGCAACAAGAGTAACATCGTCCATCACCAACAAATTGCTCCACTAATGGTCAATGGTCGCCGATAACATGGGTTGCCGGAAATTGCTGGATATTGTTGTGACGTCTAAATCACCATACATACCTTGAAGTGGAGCAATCTTGCAGGGTTCCTTTAGAAAAGAATTTAGCCTTCATTTCCTTAGTTGTTAATAAATGTAAAGGTAAAAATAAATCCGTTTAGCATGTGTGGTATGTAAATAACCTTATTGCATTTTCGAAGCTTACAGATTTTTTTTAACTTAAAAATTATTTAATCATCATTTTGTCGTTAACAGTGAAGGAAAACATCCTGAGGAAATTCACCTGACCCTACATATACTAATTAGAACTGTTTCTGTTTTTAGCCATTCAGCTCACTCAAAATAACAGCAGGGTGAAATCTAACTTTTGTGATTACCGATATGTTATCAAGGTAAATGTACATTTTGATACTTACTAAATTCTGTTTTATCAAATATTCTAAGCCCTATTTTCAGAAAATATGCACATAAAGTATAAATTGCAAGTAATGCATATTTTATGGAGTTTTGGAACATATTGTGACACAAGAAGCGTGCCCAATATACTCAAATTGAAAATTCAATAAAATTTCAAAATTAAATTGATGGTTAGGAGGATAATGAGATGATCGAGGTCCATACAATGGCTCGTCATAATTCCTTAGTCAAATTAATAAATATTTTTCTGAAATTTTGCACATTAAAAAAAAACCAACTGAGAGCTATGTCTCTACATTTTGATTTTTTTGATAACTAAACTCTTATATATATATGTATAGGCTCTTAAACATTTTTATACAAATCTTTAGAAGCTTATGTAATGGATTTAAGATAAGTTATCAAAAGAAACAAAACCTACAGACGTAACTCTCAATTGATTTATTGAATGTGCAATATTACGAAAAAAAAAATCTTAATTTAACTGACAAAAGAGGTACAAGCCATTGTATGGAACTCAATCACCTCATTGTCCTCTTAATGCCTTTTGTACTGCCTACTGTCATATTTACTAGAACTAGGATTAATCCATAACACCATATTCGAAAGAAACTTAGGTGGTATGCAAGGATTTCTCCTTTATTGTATTGTTTTGGTGTGACAACTTTAAGTTGGACTCTAACCAATAGTTTCAGTGCAACATGACCCACACCCTCCACTCCAAAAATTTAAATGAGTTATCCTTGGGGTAGCCTAGCCAAGACTGTATGGGAAGAAGACAAGTAGAAAAATATTGAATTATAGGTTTTTTTGCCATTATGTATTTACAATAATTATTTATGTTGTTCGTGGAGTGAAAGTAAAATAGGTTTCTTATGGAATCTGTTTCATGGCCTCCTGGTTGTAGAACTGCCATCGCTCAGAGGTAACCAGCGCGGTTCGGAGGCGCTGCCGGTGCAGTTACCCGCTCAGGATGCATGATGATCGATGATGACGGTAAACCGTTTGACCGCTGCTGCGTATGGGTTCTTGCTCCACGTTTTTACAGGTTAGTACCAAATTGTACAGAGATGTTGGGCCGGGTTATGGCTGATGAAAAAGTGAGCAAGGCAAAACCACCGTACTATAAAAAAAAAATCTTGTTGGTAGACGCTCCACAATCACAGTGGATCAGCATCTGTTACAAGGAGTAAGGAGTTTAAATAGCATTGGCCCAGGGGCAAAGAACACTGGCAGTTAAAAAAACAGCCTTTGTGTCTTTGTGAAACCGGATGAAAGAAGGATATTTTATGTATCCGCATTAACAGGGTTAAATGGAGGTTTGAAATGGAATACTGACATCAGGATGGCTGTATTGGGAGACGCTGGGTTGGGTGCTGGTATGTGAACCTGAACTGAATTTCTGAACTCCTGTACATTTACCACTCAACCAACTCACACACTCTTTGACCATTCGATATGCTTAGTGACTATTGGATATTTAGACAATTTGTAATAGAGGTATTCATCTCCAGCTGGCAGCAGTATCAGTCATTAATATAGTGTTAATTGCATAATTTCAGATTTATCTTTACAACGTTTTATAGTACACAATTCTGCTCATAGATATACGACAACGCAAACACGGACATTATTGTCTAATTAAGGATGTCTGCATATGTTGGGAAATCAGATTTTGATATTTTTTAAACAAAGTCAAGTTTTGTGGAACTTCTGCTTGTATGTTTGATTGCATTATAACTTAGGACTTCCAGCTGGAGTTCGGGGACAGTTTTCATTCAGCTTACTGAAAATCGAGAGGAAAACACATTTTTACTGGAAATGGATGCCTACTACCACCCACCATCATATTAGCCCTGCACTGCCTTCTTGACGCCATTATTTTTCTTTATTAGTAGGCTACATTGAACTTGATGGAAAACACGGACAATTTGTCATTGAAGTTTCGACCATCTTTACATCCAAAGCGATGGTACCAACCCGGGCCTAGTAGGGGCTAGGGTAGTACTCGGAAAATGAGAGACTCTTGTAATGCTATTGAAAAATACAATTTCTTTTTTTGGCAATTCTTTCAGCACCTTTGCAGTTATAAGGTCAAAACCTGGGGCTTTATGCGGATCTATTTGATGGATGACTCAACAGTTTCTTTGTTGTGGCTACGGTTATTAGAATACCTTCATCTAGGTTTTGCTCCGAATTGCGCTCAAACGCTGAATGTGGATACAGTTGGACTGAATTGCGCTGACAATGCTCTGAAACGCAGTATTGTATAACATTTAAAATATATTAAATTTTATAATATTATGTAATAGGTATGACATGACGATGACATCATCGTTCAAGTGCGGTGCTCATGGCTAGGCCGTGAGCGCCGTCAGCGGCAGCCATAGATCGCATGCCAAATTTGACTTTGACACTGCAACAAGAGGACACAGAATATAAAATAAACCACGTCACCCCTTTCGCTCGCCCTTTAGTTACATTAACTGTCTCCATTGACTTTCTACGATTTCACCTGTCTGCCAAATTATATGTCTAGCAACATCTCAAAATCACTTTAATCATCACTTTTGATCATCACAACAAAGTTCGAGGTATCACTTTGGTTTAGTTTGTATATGCCCCGGAAGAGAATGCATCGACTTTTTCTTTTTCTTTGTCACTTCTCGCCCATTGGCCGCCTGCTTGCTGTAGGAGGGCAGTTGCAACTTGTGGATGTTTGAGGTGCTTGGTTGCTTTCCAAAGCGAAGTAATGGTCTTTTGCTGTAGCGGTAAGAGCTTCTATGCTTTGCTGTGTTGCCTTATTTTTAACTTGGCTTAGGAAAACATTCTATCAATCCTTTTCATATGTAATAGTTTATGCGTGACGCGCTTACTGAGGGAGGGGATGACCTCTCTGGCCTGCCTGCAGTCTACCAGAACTTTTCATGCGGTATTGTATTGCATCTTTGTTCTTTCCTGAAACCAGTTTTTAATTTGGCTGAAGGGTAAAGGTACAATGGGTTCTGGACCTGTCGGTACTGTGCTGGGTCCTCTTTTGGCCAGTTCGTCTACCAGTGAACCACTGTGTCCCTATATCCATTGTAGAATTGTTCGGTTGTTTTTTGCAACTTATTCCAGGGCATAATGATTATATTATTACTCCTACACGTTCAGTACAGCCCCTAGTTTACTTTTCTGTTTTTTAGTGCATATAGAACGCACACTCTGTTTTTAATCTGGTAGTCACACATATTTCTGTTTTTTTTGGTTCTGCCACCTTGATAATGCCCATGCATTCTGCCTGGAATATGGAGTTGAGAGCGCCTAGGGTTGTTGAGATGTTGACGTTCACATCCCGGAAGAAGGCACCTGCCCCAGTTCCTTTCTCTGTCATTGATCTATCTGTATAGATTCTAATTTCCTTCACCCCAGATTGGTCAGTGTCTCCTTCAATTAGTTGGATGTCATAGTGTTTCACAAAGATGTGGTTTATAGGAATTCTGTCACTTATTGCTGCGAGCATGGGTTGGTCCTTCAAGGCCTCTTCCATGATCCGTGTATGTGGAGTTCGATAGCTTTGTTTCCACAATCCTGCAGCTCTTAGCTTGAAAGCTGACATGGCTGCTTCCTGCTGTACGTGTAGGTGTAAGGGTTGCAGGTTGAACATGACTCCCAGTGCCTGCGTGGGGGTTGTACGCATGTAGCCTGTCGTGGCTACACATGCGAGGCGTTGGAAACTTTGTAATTTAGCCTTCACGGTGATCAGATCTGTTATTGGCCACAATGCTATTGCTCCATATGCTATAATTGCGCGGATTACAGCAGTATGCAGCAAGCGTGTTATAGGGGGTTTTAGGCCCCAGCTCTTCCCTAGCATTCTCTTGTATTGCCAGAAAGATATCCACACCTTCTATATACAAAATAAACACGTCAAAGTGTTTGTTCTAGTTCAGCTTACCCTCAAGGATTACTCCCAGGTATTTGACTTCAGTTGAGATTTCTAATTTTGTACCAAAGTACCTCGGCAGGTCCATGTCTGCTAACTTTCTCTTGTTCAGAACTAGTTCTGTCTTGTTTGGATTTACTAAGAGTCTGTTCTATCCACACCGGTCTTCCACGATTCTTAGGGCTGATCTCATAATATTACAAAGTAGTTTTTTCTGATTTGCCGCTGATCAAAATCGTGATGTCATCGGCGTGCACCACAGTTGTATAGCCACATTCGTTCAGGCGCTTGAGGTCCCATCCTTGTTAGTTAGTAAGTTAGTTGGGCAAAATATTTTCCGCGCTAAGTCTTCTTCACAGAGAGGCCATTCTGCGTAACAAAAGTGACTATGTGAGCCATCCAAGCTCGTCCCGGAAGCCCAGCATACCCTTTACATTCCCACACGCCTCTGTAAGGGATCCCAGTGCTCCCAGAGTCTGCGCCCGTTGGTCGGTCACACTCTTGCACTCCAACAGTACATGGGCGGTTGTTTCCGTTGTCTCCATGCAGCCACGACATAGAGGGCTGTCCGTTACCCCCAGGTTAAGGAGGTGTTTGTTGAGTAAACCATGTCCTGTCATTGTTTCCGCCATTGTGCGTGGATCATTTCTATTCAGATGCAAAAGCTTGTGCGTGAGTCGCTTATTGAGGGATGAGATGACCTCTCTAGCCTTCCTGCAATCTACCAGGTGTTTCCATCCTGTATTGTGAAGCATCTTTCTATCCTCTAGCCAGTTTTTAAATTGACTAAGTTGTATAGGCACGCACTATCGGTTCTGGGCCCGTTAGTACTGTACTGGATCCTCTTTTGGCCATTTCATCTGCAGCGTCATTCCCCACAGAGCCACTGTGTTCTCTTATCCACTGCAGAGTTACATGATTGTTTTTCGCTACTTCGTCTAGGGCGCAATGACATTCTAGAATTAAGCCCGAGATAACTTTGTTGTTTTTCAGTGCGTTTAATCAAATCAAATCAAATCAAATCCTTTATTTACTTTTTTGGCCATACAGCATAGTAAATAGTATTTCAGATAAATAAATAATTTAAGTATTTCAACATAGAAATAAAATTTTCAATCAGAAAATTTTAAACACATGAAATTAACAGTACATTTAGTACAGATGCGCTATCTGAGATAATTCTAATCTGATAGTCATGCATCTTTCTGGTTTTGATTGCCTCTGCGGCTTGAGTTATTCCCACACATTCTGCCTAAAATATGGTGTTAAAGGCGCCTAGGGTTGTTGAGATGTTAATGTTCGCATCTCGGGAGAAGACACCCGCTCCAGTTCCCGACTTTGTTTTGATCTATAGTTTAGTGCAATTTTATAGAGACCCAGCCATGAGAGCCCCAGCACCCTTCGAGAATGACCGCCAAATTGTCCGCACACAGTCGCGGACAGTTAGACCTCATATCTGAGGGCCCGTACACTATCCGCAACCTGTGGACGCGTTCGGTGACAGATGCCAATGCCACCGCCAATATCATACTCTCGTCGAATGCTGGTTGCACTTCGAGACGTCGGGAAATGCACGTAACACAGGGAGGCCATTGTGCGTAACAAAAGAGACTCTGTGAGCTATCCCAGCTGATCCCAGAAGTGCAGCATACCCTTTAAATTCTCATAGGCCTCTGTTAGGGATCCACACTCCAACAGTACATGGGAGGTTCTTTCCGTTGTGTCTATGCAGCCACCACATAGAGGGCTGTCAGTAACCCCCCAAACTGTCGAGGTGTTTGTTGAGCGAATAATGTTTTATTATCGTTCCCACCATTGTGCGTTGATCATTCCTTTTCAGATGCAATAGCTTGTGCGTGAAGTGCTTATTGAGGGATGGGACGACCTCTGGCCTGCCTGCAGCCTACCAAGCATTTCCATCCGGTAGTATGAAGCATCTTAGTTCTATCCTGTAGCCAGTTTTTGAATTGAATGAGGGGTATAGTCTCTATCGGTTCTGGATCCGTTATACAGTACTGGGTCCTTTTTAGGCCATTTCGTCTGCAGCGTTATTGCCTAAGGAGCCACTGTGTCCTCTTATTTACTGCAGAGTTACATGATTGTTTCTCGCTACTTATTCTAGGGCGCAATAACATTCTAGAATTAGGCCGGAGTTAAATTTGTTATTTAATACAGATGTGCTGTCTGAGATCATTCATATCTGTTTTTTGATTTCCTCTGTAGCTCGAGTTATTCCCACGAATTCTGCCTGAATAGATATTTATGGCTCATACCATACCTGCATTCATGACATAGCCCTCTACACCACATTAAAATTAGGTGGCATGCCAGGACATTTTTATATTGCGCTTGCATTTTTGCATTATTTATACTTAGGCTTCAGTGCAGCATCTCTGGCTACCGTTAATGTTATTACTAAAGATGTATCCGTCTTCTTTCTTCATATCTCATTAACTAAGGACAGACATATCTTAATAAAGTCATTAACGTTAACCAGCGATGGTGCACTCCAGCCTTACTGTGCTGTATGTATATTAACAATACTAATGTGTTGCAATTCACAGGTGGAGGGGACAAGATGGTTCCGGCAATTTCGGAATTATCATGCTGGGTGACGAACCTGTTTTTTTATTCTTTTAAAATTTAGCTAGTTACAAAATCACAGAAAAGAAGAACTGTTTCAAAACTTATCTGGATATTCTACTGGAATACATCACAGGCTGGCTCTACACGATTACAGGTCGACTCATTTTTTTTAATTAATCGAACAGAAATACATTGTGCCACATGTACGTGTTTCTATCCACGCTTATACTTAGCAAGGAACATGTAGCCGTGGTACATTTATTTATACATACTATACAATTATGGGTTTTCTTCACTGTTTTGCGGACTATTGCTGAGCTATCGAGATTGAACTTTCATATTTGAACAATGGAATATTATAGTGGAATCGGTTTCCAGCTACAATATATTCCAAAGATGTTATTCGAGCACAGGCTACATCTTCCTCAGCACTGAACCGCTTGGTTTGTAAACCTGACTACTCTGCCAACAAACATTGTATCCTAATAGAGCACTATATTGAACTGGATGTTCTTTGATCATTGCTACATTAAATTGTATGTTTGGGGATGGATTAGATTGAACTCCCTATTTTACGAGCTGTTAATGGAGTCCCATCTATTTTCAGTGTATGTTATTTGAGAATGGCTACATTGAACTGGATTTTATTTGATCACGGCAAAATTAAAATGGGTGTTTTTTTATCATGGGTATGTTGAACTGGATATTATTAATGCACAGCTACATTGAACTGATTTTCTTTTAAGCACGGCTACATTGAGATAGATTTTATTTGAGTACGATTACATTGAGATGGATGTTATTTGAGCACACAGCTACATTGTACTGATTTTCTGTAAGGCATGGCTACATTGAGTTAGATTTTATTTGAGTACGATAACATTGAGATGGATGTTATTTGAACTCACAGCTACATTGAACTGGTTTTCTTTTAAGCACGGCTACGTTGAGATGGATTTTATTTGAGTACGATTACATTGAGATGTATGTTATTTGAGCAATTACATTGAGATAGATGTTATTTGAGCACTCAGCTACATTGAACTGATTTTCTTTAAGGCACGGCTACATTGATATAGATTGACTTGAGTACGATTACATTGAGATGGATATTAATTGAGCACACAGCTACATTGAACTGATTTTCCTTAAGGCACGGCTATATCGAGATGGATTCTGATTGAGCACACAGCTACATTGAACTGATTTTTTTAAGGCACGGTTACATTGATATGGATTCTATTTGAGTACGATTACATTGAGATCGATTCTAATTGAGCACACAGCTACATTGAACTGATTTTCTTTTAAGCACAGCCACATTGAGATGGATTTTATTTGAGTACGATTGCATTGAGATGAATGTTATTTGAGCACACAGCTACATTGAACTGATTTTCTTGAAGGCACGGCTACATTGAGATGGATATTTTTTGAGTACGACTACATTGAGATGGATGTTATTTGAGCTCACAGCTACATTGAACTGATTTTCTTTTAAGCACGGCTTTGTTGAGATGGATTTTATTTGAGTACGATTACATTGAGATGGATATTAATTGAGCACGCAGCTACATTGAACTGGATTAATTTTAAGCACGGCTACATTGAGATGGATTTTATTTCAGTACGATTACATTGAGATGTATGTTATCTAAGCAATTACATTGAGATAGATGTTATTTGAGCACTCAGCTACATTGAACTGATTTTCTTTAAGGCACGGCTACATTGAGATAGATTGACTTGAGTACGATTACATTGAGATGGATATTAATTGAGCACGCAGCTACATTGAACTGGATTTATTTTAAGCACGGCTACATTGAGATGGATTTTATTTGAGTACGATTACATTAAGATGGATGTTATTCGAGCACACAGCTACATTGAACTTATTTTCTTTAAGGCACGGCTACATGGAGATGGATTTTATTTGAGTACGATTACATTGAGATGGATATTAATTGAGCACGCAGCTACATTGAACTCGATTGATTTTAAGCACGGCTACATTGAGATGGATTTTGTTTCAGTACGATTACATTGAGATGTATGTTATTTGAGCAATTACATTGGGATAGATGTTATTTGAGCACTCAGCTATATTGAACTGATTTTCTTTAAGGCACGGCTACAGTGAGATGGATCTTATTTGAGCATACAGCTACATTGAACTGATTTTTTTAAGGCACGGCTACATTGAGATAGATATTATTTGAGTACGATTACATTGAGATGGATATTAATTGAGCACGCAGCTACATTGAACTGGATTTATTTTAAGCACGGCTACATTGAGATTGATTTTATTTCAGTACGATTACATTGAGATGTATGTTATTTGAGCAATTACATTGGGATAGATGTAATTTGAGCACTCAGCTACATTGAACTGATTTTCTTTAAGGCACGGCTACAGTGAGATGGATTTTATTTCAGTACGATTACATTGAGATGGATATTAATTGAGCACGCAGCTACATTGAACTGGATTGATTTTAAGCACGGCTACATTGAGATGGATTTTATTTGAGTACGATTACATTAAGATGGATATTAATTGAGCACGCAGCTACATTGAACTGGATTGATTTTAAGCACGGCTACATTGAGATGGATTTTATTTCAGTACGATAACATTGAGATGTATGTTATTTGAGCAATTACATTGGGATAGATGTTATTGGAGCATTCAGCTACATTGAACTGATTTTCTTTAAGGCACGGCTACAGTGAGATGGATCTTATTTGAGCATACAGCTACATTGAACTGATTTTTTTAAGGCACGGCTACATTGAGATGGATATTATTTTGGTACGATTACATTAAGATGGATGTTATTGAGCACACAGCTACACATTGAACTGGATTTATTTTAAGCACGGCTACATTGAGATTGATTTTATTTGAGTACGATTACATTGAGATGGATATTAATTGAGCACGCAGCTACATTGAACTGGATTGATTTTAAGCCCGGCTACATTGAGATGGATTTTATTTGAGTACGATTACATTGAGATGTATGTTATCTGAGCAATTACATTGAGATAGATGTTATTTGAGCACTCAGCTACATTGAACTGGATTGATTTTAAGCACGGCTACATTGAGATGGATTTTTTATTTCAGTACGATTACATTGAGATGGATTTTATTGGAGTACGATTACATTGAGATGGATGTTATTCGAGCACACAGCTACATTGAACTGATTTTCTTTAAGGCACGGCTACATGGAGATGGATTTTATTTGAGTATGATTACATTGAGATGGATATTAATTGAGCACGCAGCTACATTGAACTGGATTAATTTTAAGCACGGCTACATTGAGATGGATTTTATTTGAGTACGATTACATTGAGATGTATGTTATTTGAGCAATTACATTGAGATAGATGTTATTTGAGCACTCAGCTACATTGAACTGATTTTCTTTAAGGCAGGGCTACATTGAGATAGATTTACTTGAGTACGATTACATTGAGATGGATATTAATTGAGCACGCAGCTACATTGAACTGGATTAATTTTAAGCACGGCTACATTGAGATGGATTTTATTTGAGTACGATTACATTGAGATGGATGTTATTCGAGCACACAGCTACATTGAACTTATTTTCTTTAAGGCACGGCTACATGGAGATGGATTTTATTTGAGTATGATTACATTGAGATGGATATTAATTGAGCACGCAGCTACATTGAACTGGATTAATTTTAAGCACGGCTACATTGAGATGGATTTTATTTGAGTACGATTACATTGAGATGTATGTTATTTGAGCAATTACATTGAGATAGATGTTATTTGAGCACTCAGCTACATTGAACTGATTTTCTTTAAGGCAGGGCTACATTGAGATAGATTTACTTGAGTACGATTACATTGAGATGGATATTAATTGAGCACGCAGCTACATTGAACTGGATTAATTTTAAGCACGGCTACATTGAGATGGATTTTATTTGAGTACGATTACATTGAGATGGATGTTATTCGAGCACACAGCTACATTGAACTTATTTTCTTTAAGGCACGGCTACATGGAGATGGATTTTATTTGAGTACGATTACATTGAGATGGATATTAATTGAGCACGCAGCTACATTGAACTCGATTGATTTTAAGCACGGCTACATTGAGATGGATTTTATTTCAGTACGATTACATTGAGATGTATGTTATTTGAGCAATTACATTGGGATAGATGTTATTTGAGCACTCAGCTATATTGAACTGATTTTCTTTAAGGCACGGCTACAGTGAGATGGATCTTATTTGAGCATACAGCTACATTGAACTGATTTTTTTAAGGCACGGCTACATTGAGATGGATATTATTTGAGTACGATTACATTGAGATGGATATTAATTGAGCACGCAGCTACATTGAACTGGATTTATTTTAAGCACGGCTACATTGAGATTGATTTTATTTGAGTATGATTACATTGAGATGGATATTAATTGAGCACGCAGCTACATTGAACTGGATTGATTTTAAGCACGGCTACATTGAGATGGATTTTATTTGAGTACGATTACATTGAGATGTATGTTATCTGAGCAATTACATTGAGATAGATGTTATTTGAGCACTCAGCTACATTGAACTGATTTTCTTTAAGGCATGGCTACATTGAGATAGATTTACTTGAGTACGATTACATTGAGATGGATATTAATTGAGCACGCAGCTACATTGAACTGATTTTCTTTAAGGCACGGCTACATGAAGATGGATTTTATTTGAGTACGATTACATTAAGATGGATATTAATTGAGCATGCAGCTACATTGAACTGGATTGATTTTAAGCACGGCTACATTGAGATGGATTTTATTTCAGTGCGATTACATTGAGATGGATTTTATTGGAGTACGATTACATTGAGATGGATGTTATTCGAGCACACAGCTACATTGAACTGATTTTCTTTAAGGCACGGCTACATGGAGATGGATTTTATTTGAGTATGATTACATTGAGATGGATATTAATTGAGCACGCAGCTACATTGAACTGGATTAATTTTAAGCACGGCTACATTGAGATGGATTTTATTTGAGTACGATTGCATTGAGATGAATGTTATTTGAGCACACAGCTACATTGAACTGATTTTCTTGAAGGCACGGCTACATTGAGATGGATATTTTTTGAGTACAACTACATTGAGATGGATGTTATTTGAGCTCACAGCTACATTGAACTGATTTTCTTTAAGGCACGGCTACATTGAGATAGATTGACTTGAGTACGATTACATTGAGATGGATATTAATTGAGCACGCAGCTACATTGAACTGGATTAATTTTAAGCACGGCTACATTGAGATGGATTTTATTTGAGTACGATTACATTGAGATGTATGTTATCTGAGCAATTACATTGAGATAGATGTTATTTGAGCACTCAGCTACATTGAACTGATTTTCTTTAAGGCATGGCTACATTGAGATAGATTTACTTGAGTACGATTACATTGAGATGGATATTAATTGAGCACGCAGCTACATTGAACTGGATTTATTTTAAGCACGGCTACATTGAGATGGATTTTATTGGAGTACGATTACATTGAGATGGATGTTACTTGAGCAATTACATTGAGATGGATGTTATTTGAGCACACAGCTACATTGAACTGATTTTCTTTAAGGCACGGCTACATTGAGATGGATATTATTTGGGTACAATTACATTTAGATAGATGTTAATTGAGCACACATCTACATTGAACTGGTTTTCTTTTAAGCACGGCTACATTGAGATGGATTTTATTTGAGTACGATTACATTGAGATGGATGTTTTTTGAGCACACAGCTACATTGAACTGATTTTCTTTAAGGCACGGCTACATTGAGATAGATGTTATTTGAGCATACAGCTACATTGAACTGATTTTCTTTTAAGCTCGGCTACATTGAGATGGATTTTATTTGAGTACGATTATATTGAGATGGATGTTACTTGAGCAATTACATTGAGATGGATGTTATTTGAGCACACAGGTACATTGAACTGGTTTTCTTTTAAGCACGGCTGCATTGAGATGGATTTTATTTGAGTACGATTACATTGAGATGGATGTTAATTGAGCACACAGCTACATTGAACTGATTTTCTTTAAGGCACGGCTACAATGAGATGGATGAGATGGGTGTTATTTGAGCACAAAGCTACATTGAACTGATTTTATTTAAGGCACGGCTACATTGAGATGGATTTTATTTGAGTACGATTACATTGAGATGTATGTTATTCGAGCACACAGCTACATTGAACTGATTTTCTTTAAGGCACGGCTACATTGAGATAGATTTTATTTGAGTACGATTACATTGAGATGGATATTAATTGAGCACGCAGCTACATTGAACTGGATTAATTTTAAGCACGGCTACATTGAGATTGATTTTATTTGAGTACGATTACATTGAGATGGATGTTAATTGAGCACGCAGCTACATTGAACTGGATTTATTTTAAGCATGGCTACATTGAGATGGATTTTATTTGAGTACGATTACATTGAGATGGATGTTAATTGAGCACACAGCTACATTGAACTGGATTTATTTTTAATACGGCTACATTGAGATGGATTTTATTTGAGCACACAGCTTCATTGAAATAGATTTGATTTTAAAACGCCAATATTGAGATGGATTTTATTTGAGTACTACTACATCGAGATGCATGTGATATTAGCATTCTTGCATTGAAATTATGTTATTTGAGCACGCCAACATTAAACTGAATATTATTTCTGCGCGGCTACATTGAACTATATGTAATTTGAAGACGGCTTAATTGAACTGGATTCTGTTGAGCTAGGGCTACGTTTAACCTCTTATTGAAACCATGGTTATTTAAGTTCATCTGCTTCTGTTAAAATAGGTGTATCTTAATAGGTACTTAGGAGTTTTTTATATAATGACAAGGATGGCGAATTCCACACCCTCTGTTATGATATTAGCCTGACACATCGCAATTCCGAAGGAATTATGTGCCCTGCCAGGACCTTCACTTTATGAACATGATCTTTCATGTTTTAAGCGGGTCATGTTGAGAGTTGTTATTTCTTGTGTTCTTTATTCGGGTCGCCTTCATAAAGTCCAAAAGCGTAAAGTCCAAAACCCAGAGCGTCTAAAAGTATGTATTTTTCATGTGTGTTATAAAATGCATGTAATCTAACCTAACCTAACCTAAACTGACCTAACCTGAACTAACCTAACCTAACCCAATTAAAAATATCTGTATTCGTCAGTATTTTGGACGGTATGGGTTTTGGACCTTGTGCTTTTTGGACTTTATGATGCGTCCCCCTTTATTCTGATTTGCTAAACTCAGCACATCTTACCATACCATGTTTACCATTACTAGAATCTCTTTAATTTCCTTCATCACAAATAATCTCAGTAAAATATCTTCAGACATACATGTTTCATGTTATATGCTTATTATATGAATGTGCTTTTTTTATCATTGAGTTTTACTTTATTCATTTGAACCCTGTATGTGAATATGTGTATGTATTTAAGTTGTCCTATGTCTATGTATGTATGGACATCTGCAGACATGCATCCCTTAATTCATGCGTTACGATAATTCCCTTTATTTACTAAATTACAAACTTCAAAGCCCTGATATGTCCTTTCTACTTTTTTCCGGATCTCTTCAAAGCAGCTGAAGTGCTGGAGAGGAGGTGGTACCGTCCTGACCTGCAGCGCCGGGCCTGGTGAAGCGGTGCAGCAGTCTCATACAATGTGACATATAAACGTTTGCTTCATGTCACGTGGGGCACTTCGAATGTACAGCTTCGGAAAAAAAATATCTTTTGATAAATATAAACAGAATCGAATGAAAGCTAAATTATAATGTTCATACACATTTTGTTTTGTCTGTGAATAAATGTACTGTGTAGACATGCAGACAAAGATAGATACGTTTGGCCTATTAATATATATCAAATGTCAAGTAAATTGGAACAGTTGTTTTCAAATGATTAGTTAACTACATTATTAATGTTCTTAAGCAAGGCTTACGCGAACAATTTTGAAGAAAGATAACTTTTAAATACCCTTCTTAAACCCGACGTTTCGAAAGGAGTTGCATCCAATCGTGGTCACGGGAGAACTGAAGCAGCTCGCCTTCGCCACCGAGTAGTTCGTGCAGTTTCACCAACTACCCTCACATTTATATTTAAGTAATTGCTAGGGATGTCCCTACACACAACACTGATCACATCGACAGGTTTTTCAAAAGTTATCTTTCTTCAAAATTGTTCGTAAGCCCCGCTTAAGAAGATTTATGATTAGTTAACTACGTTTGTAGTACGTATGTGTACAGGCCTATTTTAAGCCACGAATTCATTATAAAACTAATGGCTCTCTGACTCGCTCTCTGACTCGCGAGTCTGTCTTTTTGAACATTTGACATTTTTAAAAAATTTTGCATGTCTTTGTTTTCCCGGTAAATGTATTCTGGGTCAAACCACAGATAAAACTAAATTCGTATAAACATTTTCTTTTTGGTTTCATTTCAATCGGTTTGAATTTTTTAAAAAAACTAATGCGTGCAGACACAGATATTTGTTGCCTGATATTAGATATTAAATATCAATTTAATTGGAATAGCGGTTTTCCGTTCTTAACAGCCCGATCTTAACAGCCCGACATACAAAAGCATTTTTAATTCATCTGAAACAGAGACACTACGTTGGCTCTTTTACGATTTTCTTGTTTATAGCACTATTCATGGTTGTAAAACTTCCTAATGCTTTTCAAAAACCAACATACCATTCCTTATCAATATATGCCTCAAGGTCCATTCATTTTTGTATGTTGTAACCAAGAATATTTGCATGGGTCGGATGTGCATTTTGACATGGGGTGGCCCAGGTCAAAATGCACATCCGACCCATGCAAATAAAAGTGTAATCCCTTGTTACCAATTATGACCTAAGGTCAATATTTCCATGCAAGCACCGCAGTGGCTTCCATTAGTTTACTATTACATTTTTATTTCTCTTACACAAAATAAAATCAATGATAATATTTTAAAATAAAAATATTGTTCTTCCATTTAGGAGTCATTCAAATACCTGTTTTTGTTTGCTACGGCGAGCCGTAAGCTATGCTGCTAATACAAACGTAGGTGACTTAATATTTGAAAACCGATTTGCCAATTTCATTGATATTTTATAACTTATATCAGGCAACAAAGATCTGTGTCTGCTCATTTTTGTTATTTTGAAAAGTCAACCATAGAAGTGAAAAGAAAATCTTCATAGACATCTTGTTTTCTCTGTGGTTTGTAGAATACATTTATCGAAAAAAATTAACATGCCAACACAGATTTTTGTTATCTGATATTGGATACCAAATATCAAGTAAAATTAAATAGTGGTTTTCTAATGATTAGTAAACTACCGTTTGAATTTTCTAATGCTTACGTGCCCACCTTAATTTGGGTTTATTGGGTTTAAGTAGAAATATATTATATTGAGGAACAATTTAGAATCTAAACAATTTGTAGTAGGAGACAGTCAAATCCACTTCCAGTTGAATGTTGTCTGAATTGTACGATGTTTCTTTATGCTCGTAATATTTGATAAGGTTTGAATGTATACTTTGCGTGTAAATGTACACTTTGATCTGTCTCCTACTGTACCTACACTGCCCTCCTTATTCAAAAGTCGGTAACTACATATGTGCCTCCTTTTTAATAAGGAGGGCAATACAGAACATGTATTTGCTTTGCATCCAAAATTCCTGTCAAAAACTATAATACTTATATTTTATCAAAATTAGTAAATAAACTTATTTGTTATATAATTATAGAAATGTTTCTAAAAAAAGGTTGTCTCTTTCCAAAATTGTCCTGTTGTTTTTTTTCTGTCATGTATTTATTTAATTTAGATTACGAGGAACATCTATTTCTCTAAAAATAATTTCAATTAATTTCTAAATTTTTGTTTGTTTTTATTCTTATACCTAATTGTTTTATTTTTTATTTTACCATATTGATATTATACAGGTGAATTTTTCAAGTGTGCTTTCATGGCCAAATCCAAAACTATATGAAATAACGAAAAATACTGAAAGTAGTTACTAGGCCGATTTTGATAAAAACTATAACTGTATTAATAAATTTCCTACATCCTGCAAAAGAATACGATTCTGCACAACGTTCCGTTGAACTTAGCAGACGGTAGCAAAGCACTATGTTATGTAATAGGCGTGGGTGTGTGGGTGTACAAAGGTAAGAGTGTATGTGAGTGTGTGTGTAATCAGTTAATTAAAAGTCAACACTTTCATTCACTTTGCCGTACTTATAAGATTACTTCACGGAATTTATTCCTTATAGGCGACACTATAGGCTAAGGCTGCATTTTTTCCGGCTAGAAAAAATGTGATTTCAAGAATCTAAAAATGCAATTATAGGTTTTATCAAAATCGGCCTCGTGCCTCCTTAAAGTGTTTTCGCTATTTCTTCTAGTTTCAGATTTGGCTATGACGACACACTTGTAAAATTAACCTGTACAGTAAAAAATACATACAGATTCTTATGTTCAATAAAATATTGAAATTATAAAAAATATATCATTTAAATGTGTCGCCTTCATGAAGTCCAAAAAGCATAAGGTCCAAAACCCAGAACGTCCAAAAGTATATATTTTTCGTGTGTATTATAAAATGCATATAATCTAACCTAACCCAATTAAAAATATCCGTATTCGTAAGTATTTTGGACGGTGTGGGTTTTTGACCTTGTGCTTTTTGGACTTAATGATGCGTCCCCATTTAAATAAATATATGTACCTGTATAAATCCAAAGATCAAATGAAAGGTTAATTGAGTAATGGTTATCCTAAAATTTCGCCGAACTAGGACGAAAGATCGAGATACGTTCCAGCGGAGGCTGTCTTCACATGATTTCCAGATACAACTGCTTGTAAGTATTGAACCACTTCCAGTGGAGTATATGTAGCATTTCCGAAGGTATTTAGATGCCATATCAAGAGTTAACCTTTTGGCGTGCAACCGATTAGTCAAATCTGTTCACTAATGCCCGTTTGCAACACTTCCAGCTATAAAAATACCAAAGTTATCTTTCAGGTACACCATGTAAATACGCAATGTAACCGAAAGTTAACCATCGGATTTCAGGTAGCTGGAGGTCATAAAATCAGGCTAGATAGGGCTTAAGTAGAACAAAAGGCCTTAGTAGTTTTAATCCACATTTTCAATAAAAAAATGCGTTTACTTGTGAAAGGGACAAACGGTTTTACATGGGTGCCGACGGTAGCCGCATTAAATTGGAAAAAATCCGCGCTTTGCCTGGTTAAGGTATTTTGTACACGAAAATTATTAGTTGCACCATTCGACACGTTTGTTACCTTAAACCACTCGATCTGTGTTTTTTTATAATAAACCGCAAACAACAGGCTGAAATGCCGAATAGTTCGGTAAAAAGGAATACCTGGCAACACTGCTTTAAAAATCTGAAATAGATTAATTTATAAGAAATGTCTCGCATCGAGCCTATAGTCTTAGGGCCGAGTGCACGAAATAATAAAAAATCAACGTCAAAGTATGATCAGACACGTCACTTTGTGTGGACAGTATGGAAGGAACTCTATGCGGATCACTAAAAGTGACGTGTTTGAACATTGATTGAATCGGCCGTCTCTTCGTGTAACCGGGGCTTAGTCACCAGACATCACAGCCTGTGTTACGCACGCACACTAGGCTTACTAGGCTGCCTGCCTCTCGGCTAGATAGCGGTAGATGGAATTGTGGAAATTCTTTTCGTAGGTACATACATACATACATACTTCATTCATGCATTAAAATAATATCAGCAACATAGTTACCGTAACAATAATGTCGCCAACCATATTACGATATTATGAAGTGGACTACGACATGCTGAAATGCAGTTGTCCAAACGTTTTGAGAATAAATAAATTTATTTGAGGCAATTACAGACTTAAAATCATCACAGTAAGGTGGCCTTTCGAAATTGTAGTCAATTGTTACTCTTTGACAAATGTCGATTCGTAGCAATTTCAGCCTTAAATGTATCGTTATTAGGGCGCTTTATGCAGTGCTTCTTGGCATATTATACGTTCTGCATGGTTTTCTTTTTTTGTGAATTCATGTTAGGAATATTATACGTTGTGACTATTATACGTTATGCATGATGCAAAGAGTTGATTTTATTTTTAAACTTTATTCATGCACAACGTATAACATTATACGTTGTGACTATTATACGTTATGCATGGTTTTAATTTTTTGGAAAAAAATAAGATTATACGTTGTGAATATTATACGTAGTGAATACGACTCTTACTATTAACATCTTAAGTTTCCGATCACCAGCTAGAAAAACATATAACTAAAAAATTGGTGTACACTTTCATCGCCATTATTCGTATGAATTTTGTACGAGTATCAACTAAAATGATTTTGTCAGTAATTTTGTACCAAATGTAGGGTTATCAGAAAAAAACTATGATGTCAAATATACATGGTGTCAAGATGTTAGGAAACTTTGTATACTGTGGCTCTCTGTGCTGTAGACCTCGCCATGTCTGTTTTAAAACGGTTTTTTTGAACATGTCTATTTTAATAGCTTACAACTGAATCAAGCTTTAGAATTTTGAACGAAATTTGAATGAAAAATTGTTTTAGGAAGGAATAAATGTGAGAACTTTTTGATAAATAACTTTATTTATCAAAAAGTTCTCATGTTTTTTTCTATTTTTCCTCACGTTTTTCCTCATTTTTTTTTTTCATAAAAAGTTCGCACGTTTTATGCAAAAAAAAATATATTTGAGTCTTCTATCCTTTCTTCAAGATAGATTACGTCGATAAGAAAACAAACCAACCGCCACAACTTAATTTTGGAATTATGATCAGTTTTTTTCGGATTTATGTCTTTACACGGTGGTTTAGACTTTATCATTTTTTAAACAACGTTTAAAAAAATATTGTGCTTATTCCAATTTAATGAATATTTCGTGTTTTATGAGACCCAGGGGTCTTCGGGTCTTAACAAGAAAAGTAATTTTTCTTCGAGAAAATTCTCATAAGACGTCAAACTAGCTGCCAATTTGCAGTCAGGTCACGTGTCTCTTGACAGAGTGGGATAGCACATGGGTGCGACCGGGACGAAGTATTTCCGATGCCTGAAACTTGTTCCCTTGATGAATATTTAATTCAGGTCGCTACAGTTTCGCTCGCTAGCCATAGTTAGGCGAAAGATCGTATTAAATGAGGATATGAGATAATAAATAAATTACTTTTATTACTATAAGCAAGCGCGCATCATTCATAAAAAACTCCTAGCTTGAATTAATGTGTAATTTTTCACGTACCTGTAGAAACATACCTTGTTTCGGTGGAAAGCGTAGTGGAAACAAGTTAAGTTTCTTTAAGTATTGTTTGCATTGTATGTATTTGTATAGTTGATTCTGTGTCTTTGCCTTAAATAAATAAATAAATAAAAAATAAATGAAATAAATCATTCGAAATTTGAGTACTTATATATAAGTCGATAAGAAATTAAATAATATTTGATGTTTAGAAAACGCAATTTTGTATATTTTCATGTACACTCGTTTGTATAAATTAACAATGCATTATTTTTCCTAGATTATATTGTGTAAATTAAGTTAGTATACATTTTCAAAGAATTTAGTATTTTTTGCAAAGGTATCCCGAATCTTGGTGGCATTCCAAGATTTTCCTTAATTAATATTTAAAATATGTAGAAAAAAATATCTTTATTTAACCGGATATTTTTAAATGGTATTTTTTTATAATTATGTAATTTAATTTGCAATAATATCAATAGACAGTATAGCAGGGCCAACCACGAGGGGTCCAACCTGCCACATAGTAATTTATTCCCGAAATAATTCGGATTCAATACGACCTTCAGAGCCCCTAGTCGGACTTCTCACCTAAATTGGCGTTTACGGAACTTCGAAGTTACGTAAAAACATCAAACAAGTTTTACTACATATACTGTGGTTTAACTCCTTCAACCTAATAAAATCAAACTCGGACTACCAAATTTATATGAAAATGCGGAGTCGGCGCAAACGGCAACGTCAACGTTTTTACGGCAACGATGAGTAAGCTGTCAAATCAAACTCAGACTCGCAAATGTCGCCCACTGCGTGCGCTCTTCAATTCTCCATACATTTAGGTGACAAGTCGGGTCAGAACGAGATACATGCTAACGAACATGCATGGAAAGTGTGTAATTTTTTCCCTGCAGAGCTATTTCCCACAAAGTACAACTTACTGTACATTTATTTTTATGTTCTGTGAACATATTAAGGGGACGTTCGACACGCCTTCGAAATCTAGACAATATTCTATTAAAACTGTGTAAGTAACCTATTTAGACCTGCTGTCAGCCTCGGTAGCCCATTGCGACGCCTTGCGGATCGAAACGGTCGGTGAAACAACTATGACCACGGTTGGGTTCCAGATGGGTGATCGCAATGAATGAAAGATGGTCGAAGCGGCAATGAAAATTGTCCGTGTTCAATTTAACCAAACAATTTAAAAATATTAAACTACAATTATAATTTAGGGCGGCAAGTTCTGTTTCAGCGTTCAGAGTGCTGTTGTGGCCAAGGGTCGGTTTAGCCTTTGGGGACTTTAGGGGTCATGACCCCTACCCCTCCCCGAGCTCGGTCTAGGCTTTATTATTGTCATCGAATTGGAGCCTGAGCCTGTAGTCCCAGTTATCACCTAAATTGGCGTTTACGGCAAACCGATCGACTGGCGTTTTCAAATGTATGGAGAAATTTAAGAGCGTGCGCAGTGGGCGTTAATAGAACTAACATTTGCGAGTCCTAATTTGATTTGACAGCTTACTCAACGTTGCCGTAAATACGTCGACGTTATCGTTTACGCCGACTCCGCGTTTTCATAAGAATCGGAAGTCCGAGTTTGACTTTGACAGCTTGAAGAAGTAGAACCACAGAATATCTAGTAAAAACTTGCATGGAGTTTGACGTTTTTAGGGAAAACGTCAATTAAGGTGACAACTGGGACTACAGGCTCAGTCCTTAGTGAAATCTGGATCCCGTAGGACAGGAAGCGTCACTATTTACACTAAACTCACTAACAAACACTACTACGTCACAGCTCTCCGTACTATTGAAATCGAGCTGCATATACCTGCCATTAAAACTCAAATCGGCTTTGATTAAAACAATAACAGTAAAGTTTGCTGCTACCAACCCCGCAATACCTCATTGTTTAGTACGTGGCGCAAGGAATAATCATGGACAAGCACGTTCACCCACGGAATATTGAGGAGGCTATTCCGTGCGTTCACCTGCATACAATATAACAATAAACAATAGCAAGCGTAAGGTTTGTAGCTCAGAGGCGCCCTGTGGCGTTCAATCTTCGCCCCTTCCTTTGGGAATACAGTGCGTTGGGCTAATATGATAATAGTGGCTATGGTTTTAGCCATCCTTGTCCAGTTACATAAAAAAACGCGACAACTGCACATGAAGGGTTCCGTACCATCGTACAAGAATAAACACAACGAAATTACGGTTTTTGTATGGGCGCCCCTTTATTTTTTCTATTTCACCAATTTGTTGTTATAGCGGCAAAATAAATACACAATCTGTAAACATTTCAGCTGCCTACCTATTAAGATTCATGAGATACAGCCCTGTGACAGATGGACGGTCGGACTGACGGACAGCGGAGGGTAGGTAATATGGTTCCGTTGGCACCTTTTGGGTACGGAACCCTCGAAAATGAGTTCCTAGCTCCTTGTAGGAGCCTATTCACACGGCGCGCTACCTGCGCCGCTGCGGCAACGATTGCCCGCGGCGATACCTTTGGAGTTGTTACTTCAGTTTCATGCAAATTACGCGAGCTTCCTACAGGACGCTTTGAAATCTCTTCCTGTTGGATCTGCCGGTGCATGGGCTTCACGTAGACGCGTATGAAATATGTATCCTCGTAAGAAAATTGGTTGCGACGTAAAAGTGTTTGAATTTGATGAACATAAAGTGGAAGTTGTTATAGTTTCCCGAAACAAAATATGGTTGGCCTCATGAACCTTTTAAAACATTATACATACCTTAATGCCTATTCCCCGGAGGGGTAGGCAGATACGATATAAAATCATAGAGTACGATCACATCAAACTATTTTCGCTTCATCTAGGAACATATACATTTTCATTCATAATACAAAAATGTGTTGAACGAATTGCTTTCATGGACAAATTTGTTTTTTTATGGACCCGACTTGGATGGTCATATCACAATTACTGTCGTGACTTTAGCCCATCACACTGTGATCCCGAAGGAACGAGTGCTCTGCCAGAACCTTCCCTGTAAATGAGCTACATTGAACTAGATGGAAAACTCGGACACTTTGTCATTGCCGCTTCGGCCATCTTTAAATCAATGCACTTGGCATAAGTCAGGGGCGGGCTAGTAATTAAGGACGGCTCAACCTTCAGGTTTGCATAAAGTGACACACATTTCAACGGAGATGCGAACCCGCAGTCTTGGACGCAAGAGATAACAGGTATGATTTTGCCCATGTATATTTCAGATGATCTTACCGTGTAAATTCGGCGTTCTATTCACCATCTTGACTTTCCATTCGGATTCATTATTTGGTTATTCACAATTGACTTCAAAAGATGATTAAAAATTAAGAAATTGTACATAATTAGTTAATATTAAAATCGCGTGTCGTACATTAATTAAAAGTAACCAATATTTTTTGCTTTTTAGTTCCGGTTTTTTTAAAGGCCGTCCTTTTTTTATTTAAAAGTTATTTCTTTATTTGATAGATTTTTCTACACGTCACAATGATTTTGATTAGCAATTTCAGAAGTATCAGTATTTAAAATAGGTACAGTAGTTTAATTTATTTGATGTTATCCAATAACATCTATTGAGAAGCATTGTTTATTTATTTATTTATCTATCTTGTATATTTATCGTTTTGGTTGATATGCACACTTGGATACTAATTAGAATTTGAAAAGTTTTTGGTCTGGACATTCGGTCCATGTTATCCAGAGGTGGCTAGTTCGAATCCTGCTTCAAACGAATGTCGAGACCAAAAACGTTTTTGATTATTTTCAAAGTCCGATTACAATGAATGATTTCGTTGGATAACTTCAAATAATTTTACATGATTTTTGCTGCGCACGTGAAAAGTTTCGAAATTCTGATCAACCTATATCCACTCAAGGATATCGGATTACAAGTTGTCCGCCCTTTATAAATATGTATGTGAAAGCGATCGCATTTTATGAACTGTCCGAAACAATCACATTCAATTAAGCTGCTTCATTTCGATACAGTAATAATACCATAAACAAGCTAAAACAAATATATGAGTCCGACCGCGCGTGTATATTTTGCCATTGTTTATTTATTTCAATAACTTTGATCTCAAAACGAAAAATTACTAAATAAATTAAATATATTTTTGAATAATAATGCAAGTACCCATCGCAAAGAGTAACAATGCAAAAGAATATAAGTACAGATAGAGCGATTTCTTCTAGGCAACCAATGGATTTATTATCTTCTGCCATAATTTTGAATGTTTAATGCTTTTTGGTAAATGTTTTGTATTGGATAAATCGAAATTTAAGTCAACCTTCCACCCGTTAATTGTTACAGACCTAACAATGATCAGCTAAGTTTCCCGAAAAACACTAGAAAATCTGCAATAAACATCATTAATTCCACTAGACGCAACGCCGCCGCTGTGCACAAGAGTTAGACAGATGTAACTAATGCTGCCTAATATGTTGACTGAGCAACGTGAAAACTTGTATGAAATCTTGTGAGGCTCCGAAACGTCGAGCAGCACGTCCTGCTCCTCACACGCGCGGTACGCCGTCAAAATAAACATTATTGTATGAAATCGACAGAAAACTCCAGTCAGAAACGCATATTCTCTTTAGATACTTGATTGATGTAATGCATCTTCCTATAACTGGTCTTGTTAGGATTCTTAGGACTGGGAGCATTTTAAACATCGAAAACTAAATTATTTCCTGTTAAGGCGCTAGGACTAGCCAACTACTCGCGCCATACAAATACACCTTTTAACAAATGTAATAATATGTAGTGAAACGTTTCAGCAAATCCAAATAGAACTCCAGACTGATAATAGATTGTTAATATTTTTTGATTCCATAATTTATTTAAATAATAATCAATAATAATAAGTTGATTTTTCTCATTAGAAATCTGAAAGTAATTCGATTTCTAGATATAAGCATAAACAGCATATATGCATAAACAAAAAAATCCATTTGCTTTTAGATTTCTATATTTAGTCAAAAAAGTTCGGAAATGGACACCGTTTCCGCAATGCATTTTGTATAGAAAAAGGAAACATACATTAACGAAAATAGGTTGATTCTTAGACAAGGAATCATATATTGTAAGAATGATACTTATAATCGTCAGACTTAGTTAGTTAACTTGGGGTGCCTCGTCTAACTTTGCGATTTGGCTAGTACCAGGGCCTTAACCCTCCCGGATCTTAGAACGATTGAGATTGTGAGATTGTGAGTCTAAACCAGTGATTGCCCTTTCATATCTGTCTTTCTTTGCGTTTTTATGTAATTCTTGCACGGTTTTACCACACAGTTGGGCTTTTTGGGGCGCATTATTATCCAGAGGCGTCGCACAGGTGCATGACGACAGCGAGCGGCTAGCTGGCGACAAAGTGGTGTCCCCGCGACGCATAGAACACCACTTTTGTCTCTCCATTTTGTTGTATGGAAGCGCCTATCCTTACGTTGTAATAGTTATGTCAATGGTCTAAACATCGGAAAACGAATTTAATTAATTTACACGACCGAATGCCAAATCTGCTGATACGCCAAAGCACCAAGGTCACTGACGTTATGCATAGGGTTGCTAAACTCAAGTGGCAATGGGCAGGTCACGTATGTCGCAGAGATGACCACAGATGGAGCACTAAAGTCTTAATGTGGAGACCCTACACAGGGAACGTTGGTCAGACGATATACGTCAGACAGCAGGTGACAACTGGCGAAAAAAAACAGGAGACCGCAAAACTTGGCGAAGTCTGGGGGAGGCCTACGTCCAGCAGTGGACAACAAAAGGCTGAAGAAGAAGAAGAAGACACCTTGCCGTACATCAAAAGTAATGGATTTGTAAGGGATTCAATAAACGGCCACCACATAATAGTCACACAGCACACCGTTTTAATATCACATCTTTCAATAAGATTCACTTCTCCCTACAGCTCCATGTCATCTCCCCAGCGTGGATTCGATAGCAAATTACACAGCGCGCCGCCCGTAATTGTGATTGGAAATTGTCTCGTTTTGTTTTCGTTTCGTTATTGTTTTTATGTTTTGGCCTCTGCCTCTGCCTTGCCTCCGGAATCCCGTCCGTGAGAACGTCCCGCCGTTCCGTCGGAAATTACCATCTATCGGGATTGGATTATCGAAATTGAGATTAAATTTGTGTTTTTATATCTTTTGTTTACAACTTTTTTGGCGTGAGATTACATTGATAACCGTTTCTTGCTTCAAATTATGCAGGTGTAACAGCAGTGCCGCAGCAGCCGAATCTCCGACATCGTTATATTTGAAATTTGTCGTTATTTCTTTCACCTCTTATTTTTGAGATGTTAATTTGCAAGACTTATTATTTTGTTCGCCCCTAGCGCGCCCTCGTTTTTCCCGCCAACCTGGACGGTCGCTTGTCGCCAGCCCACCTCGCACGAGTGCCTTCCGTGGTGATTTTTCATTGATTCAACAATAAAACAAAAAAAAACGCAAAATTTACCAACATCATTGCGACATATTAGAATGTAAATATTTATTTTTCACTTCCTTTGTCATTAGTCTGTTGTTATACGACTTGCATATCTTGCAAAACCTAACGGAATGTCGTGGATAAAAATGTTTTTATGTATTTTAAACGCGGCCAGAACCAAACAAACAAATTCGCCAGCTATAAATAAAAAAATAACTTACCGTGTGTTAACTGAGGAAGGATTACCAGCGATATCTATTGACGGCTTTCTGAAACAAACGAAATTTGTATGTTATCTTTTGTTTTTATTTTTAACGTTTAATCAATTAACGTCCTACTCTTGATTTGGTCATGAACAAATTAACACATATTACATTTTATTGTTTGCTTTAAAAACGTTTATTTCGAAGTTTTTTCTAAGTAATTTGTGTAGATGGGCAATATAATATACTACAGTTTGGCGAACGAAACAAACCGAAAACCGTCTGCCTAATTTTTTGCGTCATCGCGGCCTACGTTTTGATTTAATTTATCTGTATCCAGTTCACAATATTTAATTGAAAAACTGGTTTGAACCCACGTTAAACATCAATATTAAGGCACATTTATACTTACAGCCAATATCGCTCGGCGAGACCACTCGTCCCGGGATACTGTGTCGTGAGGTGATACGTGCTGCATGCGTTGACAGGAACAGCGTACATATTCGCTTGGAGTATTTCAGTTTGTTTTCTAATTTCAGTTCAAACCTTCGTTATTTAAACATAAACTTTATAACAAATTATTTCAAGTATTAAGGTGATTCAAAACACTCGCTATGGGGAGCCATTTTCATAAAAGTTTCAATAATATTGTTTGACTATTATATAAAAACCATACTAATATTAGAAACGCGAAAGTAACTCCGTCTGTCTGTTGCGTTTCACGCTTAAACCGCTGAAATCGATCTATATTCGAACTTCTTAAGCTCAGAATGTTTTCTTTTTTATGTAACCTCAAACTTTTTTTCTCTTACTCTTTCTGCTTTCTGTTACAAACATGTTTCTGTTTCAGTTAATTTTGTGTTTACGATTACCCTTGTGTAGCATCAATATAATTTTATGTTCCCGAGGGAAACGTAGTGGAGGGAGATTCTTTGTTATGTATTTAATAATGTTGTTATTTTTGTTTTATGTATTTCTCTCTGTGTTTTCTCCTAAATAAATAAATAAATAAATGAACCAATTTTGATTGATTTCGGTATAGAGATGGCCTGGACCTTGGCGAAGGACTTATGTACTACCTTTTTTTATTTTTTTTAGATTTTTTTTTAGAATTAAACTCGAAGGGGGTTAAATAGGAGGTTACAGTTTGTATGAGAATTTTCAATCATATCAATAGATACTTTTCTGACATGCAAAGACTGGGCCGGGCCTATTATATGTTTATTTATTTAGTAAATTTATTTATTTATTTATTTATTTATTTAGAAATATTACGTAATGAATTTGTACAGCATTTAAGTGGGTTCTGAAAACAACGGTATAAGACTTGTGGTTGCGTCTAAAAAATGTGTCTAAAGTTGACTCTATATGAATTTTAGATTTCATTAATATTTTTGAAGAGATGCATGTCACTTGAATAACCCAGATAAAAATGCTGTGATAGTACCGTACCACAAAGATCTCATTTTCCCTTCTCTCTTTATGTCATTGACTTATATATTAATCATTGCTTTATATTTTTTATGCAGCTATGATATTAGCGCAATACACCACATTCCCGAAATAATTAGGTGTCATTCAAGGGCCTTCCCTTTATGAGCACGGCTACATTGAACTGGATGAAAAACACGGACAATATTTTATTGCCGGTTTGACTATATAAATATAACCACTGATATATAAACACGTACATTATTTAAATGGCCTCCAACTGTTACTTTCAAACTCAGTACACTCAATATAGTTAATTGGGAGAAAAAGTTAGACGACCGTATATCAAGAAATATTTTTTTCACATTTAGAAACATCTGACCTGGCCAGTTCGGTAACAGCATGGGGCAAATTTAACCCATTGGAGGCGGCGGAGAACTAACTACACGTTCCGGTAGAAACGGACGACTTTTTGTGGTGTTTAAGTTGATTTCTTACGGTTTGTAAAATTTTTTAGTTAGTAGGCATTTGCTTCTGTTACTTGCCGACTGCGCCTTAGTGGTTTTGATACTTCGGTGGATAAGGATTTATGAAATTCATAAACAGATTTATGATTTTCTATAACTATGTAAAAGTCACCTATTTATATTATGCCTCCCATTTTGTACTACTTAAAATAAAATCTGGTTTGTTTTTCTAAAAGACAAACACACAAAACAAAATTGTATATTATGAACCCTATTTTGTTTATTTAGGTTTTAACTGTTGTTCACATATTACTAAATAGAAGTAAGATGTAAGCTTTTATACTAAATATCCGTAAATATTGAGTATAAGGCCCATTTTGTTTTGTATTACTATGCATGGATGATTTATATTACACCCGCCCTTATAATCAAAGATAAAAAGGAAGTTACGACATTAGCCCAACACACCGCATTCCTAAAATTCGAATTGACTACTATAGGCTCTAGTCCCGTTGCTAGCGAGTCTGGGACGATAACATAAGGACGTATAACGACAAGATAGCTATCGCTGTTATTTTTTAAGCAAAATTTAAAGAATCCACGGAGTAAACCGAGAAATAAGTCACCGCTAACGTGCACATAAGTACAGATCTGCACTTACGCACGCTTAACTTCTGCTCTATCGTGAGTTTCCTACGACTTTACCCGTATTTAGGGTTCCGTACCCAAAGGGTGAAAACGGAACCCTATTACTATGCCT
The DNA here is from genome assembly GCA_946894095.1 of Incurvaria masculella. Lineage (NCBI taxonomy): Eukaryota > Metazoa > Arthropoda > Insecta > Lepidoptera > Incurvariidae > Incurvaria > Incurvaria masculella. The sequence goes on from OX335641.1 coordinate 2,689,692, forward strand.
CCGCTGTCCGTCCGTCTGTCACAGGGCTGTATCTCAGTAACCGTAACAGATAGACAGCTGAAATTTTCACAGAGTGTGTATTTATTTTGCCGCTATAACAACAAATAGGTAAGATTAAGAAATATTTAAAATTAAAGGGGGTCCCCATACAAAAAACGTGATTTTTTTTATATATTTTTTTACGATGGTACGGAACCCTTCGTGTGCGATTCCGACTCGCACTTGGCCGGTTTTTTTCCTATTTATTTCATCTCTACCTTGTTGTAGTCCCGTGTGAGTAATATTTATAATAATAATTACAATATTTTAATGTTACGTGAAGACAAATATCAAGACTGTTTGATAGAAGCTGCGCACGAGTCGCATTCACACACCGTCGTCGATTTATTGACATCGCCTGATCGATTTCGATCGACATCAAACGAGCCGTCATTCGGTTCCACTCCAACTTTCGAAAATCATCCACGACCGGACCCCATTTGGCGGACCGGGTTTTTTGGTAGACCTATCTATACGCTCGATTATCCGAAGTGCGGTTAACCGTTCTGGTATTACGAAATTGGAGAGATTCCAAAATTAAATTTTCGACCATCATTTAAATTGATAATTTTAAGATTACCGCGTTCGTTGAACATATTTGAAAAAATTACGGCTTTTCGAACGAACACTTCAATTGTTGACCAATTTTTATACTCTTTCTTTCGCACATACTTCGTGTGATTATTTTCACAGGTTCCTTTTCTTGTTTCTAAATTTATAAATTTAAAAAGTAAGACACATGTGTTTCAAACATGAAAATGTAAAACTAACTGGAAGGTTTGGTGTACTAAATCGATTGAAATAATTTATTATTAATGAAATACAAAGAAATTATTCAGTTCACCGACTATCCGACTTTATTGAAAGTAGACTGGTTTCTGAACTTTCTTTGAATTAAGGGCTTTGTGATTGAGGCTTTTGAAGGAAAATCGGTTCCTTTTGAAATCGCTTAAAGTATACACCAACTTGCATCAATGCATGACATTTCAGATTCCCTTGATTATCAGGATAATCAGAGTTTCACAAATGTGATGTAATACAGATTGTGTAGCAATCTCTTTTTTTTTTGCTGGTGAGAGGCCTTTTTTGCAATCACATTCATATTTTTCATCTAGTAAGTCAGTTCATTGTCTAGTAAAAACGAAGCATGTTACAGGTCGGGCCTTCTCGCTCAACTCCCCATACAAACGTGGAAAGAAGATCATCCGCATATTTCTTGTCGTAAATCCAAAATAATACTCAAAACAGCTTTATTTCATCGAACTAGATGCTTGAAGACCATTAACCTTGTAAAATTGTATTTGATTTCTAAGTTATAAATTCCGAAAGTTCTAATTTTTCGCGCGTTTTAATAACAAGTTCGGACGTGGATTACTCAAAGATAAAAAAAAGAATCTAAAAATCTTAGTCATGAAGCCTAGCTTGTTCTATGAAAACTTAAAATCAGTTTAGTTTAGTTTAATTTTAGCTATGTTGTTTTATAACATTTTTTTTTTTTGTAAATCTGGCCAAATCCAACACTATGCGCATTGTCTGCTTTGTGGACTTGTTGCATCCTCCTCATCGCGAAGACTGTCATTTTCTTCAAACCATGGGCAGTTGCAGATCGCAATCGAACGATTTTGTGCCGTGCCCGCGAATTAGTTAGTCTCGCGGGAAGGGCCACCTTAACGAACAGTCCGTTAAAGTTTAATGTATTTTTTAAGATTCAGCGAATAGCACACATAATTAGTGAAACTACATAGAATATCGAATCAGGGTGAGTGGTGAATACAAGGGGAGAGAAGCTAGGGTAGTCGGCACTGAGAAAAAAATAATATTTTCTCGTTGGTAGTGTGGCAACTCAAGAGGATGTAATTAAACCTGGCTAAATTAGAGGAATGCAACAGTTGCTTAAGATGATCCTGGCGGCTGGCGTTCTCTAAAGATGTAGATCTTTTCATACTTGCTCAAAGATTACGGGTGCCATACAACTGACTATACGGGCTTCGTTAATCTGGTCATGATATGTTCTTTATTTTTTCTTTTTTTAATTTGCAAACAAACAGTCTTATCCTAAGCAATAGTAAACACACACCGGTCCGTAGCCATAATCTGCAAATATATTCGTCCCTGTCCCTCCTAATTTATTGTCACTGTGTCTTCTTTTGGTGGGAAAAGCTCTTAATACTATATAATTATAACCTAACTTAGCCTAATCCAATTATTTGTTTGGTCTACGCTATTTATCAAAGAGGAACACATTATTTCACAGCTTCAGGTCTTTTTTTTCATCGCCAGAACGAGAGTAGGTATTTTATAATGGCTTGCAAACATATCGACTTAGCTTGACCAAATTAGGCAGATATATGTTAATAAAACAATTGCCATTTTTTTATTCTAGATTCAAAAAACAATTTGTACAATAACAGCACATTTAGTAACACACACCCCAATTTGATTTTGAAGGCCGATTTTTTTTTATTAAGTTTGTTCAACAATAATTCAACTCGATTTATGAAAATAATATTTAGTGTTTCGGCTTTGATAGATATTCTCTAGTCAAAATAATAGTAGAACTTTCGGGTTTTTTTCATGAAGAATAATATGGATGAATGGGAATATATTTTCCAATAGCTCGGAAGGTTTCCAATGCAAATTTTCCGATTTACGTTATTGTTTTCATCGAACATCAATCAATGTGTGCCTGCATGCTTCTATTTTTTTTATTATCAAAGATAGATCAAATTAAAGCAAATTTTTTTTTCCAAAAAAGTTAAACACCCTAATGTAAACAAATAGGTATGTTAAATAAATAAAACTCGCAGAAACTTTACGGATCTGAACTAAACTCAACGTAATTATTGTAGATATTTGTTCGAATGCACTGGCTGTATCCATATTCCAGCTGGCATCCCCATAAATACAAATATTTTAGTATTAGTATACATTCACTGGAAAGTTTTTATTTGCAATTAAAACTGAAATTCGACTCCATAATAATCCGGGCGGGCCACAATTAAATGTTATGTGTTATCGTTTCTTCACTGAACGCCAAATATCTTCATTAGAGAAACATCCAAAAATCCGTTAAAAACACACCGGACTCCCAAATTGCGCTTCCCCGAAAACTCCCGAAAACCACACATTCCGAAAGCCGCAAAAAGGGCGCCCACTTTCGAAGAATCAGAAATTATTCAATGATTCCACAATTCAGCCAAAATGATTTATTTCTTTGCCCTGCAATGTTGATTTAGTATTGTTAGTCTTTTTGGTAAGGAGAGACTTATTTTGAAGTCTCTCTAAACGTATGATTTAAAATCGTTATTTCGTACTGCTGTTTATAACTATTATTGTACCAATTACAAATACGTAACGTAAATATAATCGCAAAATATCAGTATAATATGCCTTTTTCCATGAATTTAATTCCACATAAACAACGAAAGCATTATTACGAAGCGTGTGTGTTCATCTCACCCCTAAAATCATTACCTTCTTTTTTACTTCACTATTTAGATTGAGATCGTTTTTTGTAGTGTTGAAATGTTCTAACTTCATGGATTCAATTAAAAAAAAGCCTTCATTTGTTAAACCATTCAAAAAAGTTTGTTGTTATTAAAATGTTCGAATTAGGAAGACTGTTCAACCATTTTGTTTTTGTCAGCTTTATACTTTTGTTTTAACGTTGGAATCAAAATGTTAGCGAACATTTGAAATTGGAACTCGCGAAACAGACGTGCATAGAACGGGCGAGCCCTGCGCTGCACTAGCCACGTGCCCCGGTACTGTTGACATCACAAGCTCGCTCCACGACTTAACATCCCTCCCACACGATCGCACCCTGCACTACATGGTGGCTCCTATCAAAATAAGCTACTTATCTAGTATGTAATTATTTTAAAAATATTGAAAGTGATTCATTCCAGTCGATGCAATCACAATAACAGCTATGAGAGAAATAATAATTTAAAGAATACCAGCTTTACTCAATGAGATCCCAACGTACTTTGAAAAAGTGAAAATTATGATCAGTATGTACAATTAACCGTAAAACAATGACATATTAATTTAAAAAAAAAGCCCTGTAAAAAGAACTACTTTATGAATATACTTAAATCTTGGCACTCAATATCCGCAACGCAGGTAAAGCGTTAAATATTATATGTATAATCTTGAACACTCTGTTAGTAAGAGGCATTGATTACGGGAGGAAGAACTATAGGAGAATTGAAATGATGGGTATAAAGCTGGTGGCGAAATTGGATGACGCAATACCCGCAAATGATATGTTTTGCTGGTTCCAGTCTTGCAGTATATTCATAAAGTAGTTCTTTTTACAGGTCTCTTTCTCTTTTTCAGAGCTTAAGGTTCGAGTGCACACCATCTAGGGTTAATAAAAAACGAAATTTGGTGTGCACAATCTTCAGTTATTGATGTATTAAGTTGTCAGTCGACAAAATGGTATTTATTACATTTGTGTGTTTCCACGAGGTAAAAACTTGAATTGCGATTAAAATATAGGTTATTTTTCACGGCATTGAATCCAAACATCTTTCGTCGCCGTTCTCTTAGACAGCACGCGGGTCGGACGCCGCACGTCTTCCAAGCGGCCGCGGCTCGGCCCCCACTCTACTCTAACCTGGTGTTGAATGAAATACAAATTGCTTTCTGGCCCTTACCATAACATTGATTCAGCACGTGCACATTATGTTTGTAAACAACAAAAAAACCTACCTATTATAAATATGCTTACTCTTTTAACCGATAAAAACATAACTAAATTTTTTTTCCTTAATGTCAGTCAGTCAGCGTGTTTGCGTCCACTGCTGGACATACGCCTCTCCAATCCTTCTCCAGTCCTCCCGGCCCTCAGCGGTACGGAACCACTGCTTTCCGCCGACGCACTTGATGTCGTCTTCCCACCTGGCGGGTGGTCTTCCCACACTCCGTTTGCCTGTCCACGGCCGCCAGTGTAGGACACGGTTACTCCAACGGTCGTCGTCTCTTCGGCTGACGTGACCAGCCCACTGCCATTTTAGCTTAGCCACCCGGTGTCCAATATCGACTACTTTGGTACGTCGGCGGATTGCCTCGTTACGCACCATATCCCGTAGCGATATTCCCAGCATGGCTCGCTCCATTGCTCGCTGGGCAACTTTCAACCTTTGGACAACGGCGACCGTCAGAGTCCACGTTTCACACCCGTACGTCATAACCGGGAGGACGCACTGGTCATATATTCGGGTCTTTAAATTTTGCGGGAGGTCAGATCTCAGAGCGAACTTAAGCTTTCCGAAGGCAGCCCAACCCAGTTGAATCCGTCGCTCAACCTCCCTAGACAGTCCTTGTCTACCAAGCCGCAGGATTTGACCGAGATATACGTACTCTTCAACCTGTTCGATCACTTCTCCGTCGATAACGATTTGTCCTCCCGTCATACCCTCGGTCGCCATGACCTTGGTTTTGTCCCGGTTCATCTTCAGACCTACCTTTATCGATGCTTCATAAAGGTCTTCCAGCATGGTCTGAAGCTGAACTCGGGAATTTGACAGAAGAACAATGTCATCGGCGAAGCGAAGATGACTGAGAAAATCTCCATTTACGTTGATACCCATGTTGTCCCATTCAAGCGTCTTGAACACATCTTCCAATGCGTTTGTGAAGAGCTTGGGTGAGATCACATCCCCCTGCCTTACGCCTTTACCAAGGAGGATGGGTTGGGTATTTTCATGGAGCCTCACAGTCATCGTCGCGGACCGATACAGATTTCGGAGTACCTCGATGTAGCGGTGGTCAATTTTGCATCTCAGAAGGGAGTTTTCGACGGCCCATTTTTCAACTGAGTCGAACGCCTTCTCGTAGTCCACGAAGGCTAGGAAGAGCGGCTTGTTGTACTCCTCGCACTTCTGCACCACTTGTCTCACAGTAAATATGTGATCCATTGTGCCGTATCCTTTCCTGAACCCAGCTTGCTCACGAGGCTGGTACTGATCCAGCCTCTGTGTCAGCCGACTCGTGATGGCTCTTGAAAAGACCTTATACACGTGGCTTAGAAGTGAGATAGGTCGATAGTTTTTCAACTTCGCCCTATCCCCCTTCTTGTGAAACAGGACAACGACACTATTTCGCCATGCAGCCGGAACGACACCATTTTCGAGAACTGCATTGAACAGTGTTTGCAGTTCCTTCAAGATGGGTCTCCCGCCAGCCTTTAGCAGTTCCGTCGTTATCCCGTCCTCACCTGGAGCCTTGTGTTTTTTGAGTCCTTTCAAAGCCGCCTTTATCTCATAGACACTAATCTCCGGTAGATCCTCGGTGTGTTCCTTAATATTTCGTTCTAATTTCATTTAATTTATTTAAACTTTTTGATAGTCAACTTACACTAAGTTACGTCACAAAGATCCGCAGATTCGATGAACCCAGTATAGAAGAACCCGCAAAGAAACTTAACGAGTTTACATAACATATTTTACCAAGAACTTAGAAGAATAACTACTAGAAGAACATATTTTTCCATCCACGATTATAAAATACACACTTACATCTAAATGATATACTTTAATCATTGAGTTTCCAAACTCTAAATTGTCAAAGTATACATCAGAAATTACCAAAAAAAGCCATCACTCAAGACCAAAACATTCGAACATGAGACACCATGTTTTGTTGTGAAGGGGAATGTAACAGGTTGGGAGCACACGCCCGGACTACCCCTCAAGTGATCGGAAGCGAAGCAATTAAGACAGGATGCTGCATTCGATCCAAGTCGTTTTGAACAAGGTAAGGAGCAGTTTAGTGATTCTGTGAATACGTTATTAATAATTGGGCTAAACAGTTCAATCAATTAAGAGCTGCTCGAGGCTCGGGCGGCGGGCCTTTCTTCACACGCGAGAGGTCGTGAGCTCAATATCCGCCAATTTCATGCACCCTTCCGTTCTCTATTTGTGTTGGAAGTGCATTTCGTCACGAGTTTGTGCAATTCCACGGGTCGGAATCCATGTAAAGCTATAGGTTCCCTATTAGATAGTAGAATCAAGTTCGTCCGGATTTTTAACATCTCATTTGATACAAATATGGTCGAAGCGGCAATTAAAAAGTGTCCGTGTTTTCCATCCAGTTCAATGTAGCCGTGGTCATAAACGGAAGGTCTTGGCATGGCACTTACTTCCGACGGGAATGCTAGCCATACATGTCCAGTATCTTAAAAATACTGTTCTAGAAAAAAATGCTTCTTTAAAACGCATCTATGTGTCCATATTGTCTAGTTATCCAATAGAGTCCAATTATAGTACAACGAAACTAACGTTCGCATTAATCGATATTATGTCATGGTATTTGGTACTGATACGTAATTATATTAACATCCTTGCAGAAAAATACATTAGTTAACATTAAGTTAACGTTTGACTTAAGGCTGTTCCGACCCATATAAAGTTGTTTGCACACATAACGCAAAAAGTATTGCACTTTAAGCCACGAATTAATAATAAAAGTTTAATAAAGTCATATTACTTGCAGCGAAAACAATTTCACAATTTCAGGATTATTGGTTTTGTTACAATTTATTTAAATACGATTTTTATTTAACAGCGCCATCTAACGGTGTAAAACTTCTAATCGGCAATTACAACGAAACCATTAAACCTGAAATTGTGAATATGTTTTCGCTGCAACTACTATGGCTATATTTAATATTTTTGACGAATTCGTGCCTTAAAGTGCAATACTTTTTGCGATCTGTGTAAAAAAAACATTGTATGGGTCGGAACATCCTTAACGCGAAGTCAACTTTCGATGTTATTTATACAAAAAGTTACGTATTTAATCATAGCTTGACGTAATTTCTGTAGCTGCAACCAACCTCATTTTACCCTGAAACCTAGAAAAAAACAAAATATCAATTTATTATTGAATTAATAAGTATCGCAAGGCATAATAATTAAAGCATCGACCTATTTTTTATGAGATTTAAACTCTATTTTATGCAATCTTTCGCAAAATAAATGCAATCACAACAAATGTTTCTTACGATGATAAAAAAAATCCAATCATAACGTCTCCAAGATCAGCGAATTATGATAATGCATAATATGGTAGCGACGATGAAGCAGAGTATGTAAATTAATATGTTTTCAATATCATTATGAGAGGCCAGGGCGCATTATATCTAAGTAAATATAATAGCTTTCGGCCGTAGGCTACCGAGACCACTTGACTGATATTGATCGATGAGGCATGTTGAACTTGAAGTGTTCCCAGATTTGCGGTTAATTTATATGCTTACCTACAGTAACTTGATTTTGTATTCGATCTTTACAATATACGCAGTTCTTAGCAACAGATTTGATAATAAAACCAAAGATAAGAAAGTGCAGAACATTGGCATAATGTGTGCAAGTCGGAAATATATAATAACCGTCAAATATTTGAAAATGGAATGCAATGATAATGTTTTCCAAACAGTTCGAGATTTAAAAATATCCTGTGGAGTAGGTATAGTTCGCCCGACACGACTAGGGCATGGGGTTAGCTAGGGAACAACTCATGTTCACGCGTAAGTCGCTTTCGCATTTTCAAAGCATTATCGCGAACACATAAATTGGACTAGAGGACAACCTTTGCTGAAATTTTTTAAAACTGAAAATGAAAATAACGAATCATTATGTTGTAATGTGTGACACATTTTGTATGGACGAAATTTCAAAGTAATGCAAAGTGACGTCACAAAGTATTACTTTACGTTAGTCTTAGTTTCTGTTACGACTATTTATCTCAGCCTTTGTCTCGGCAAACTTCGCGTTTTGGCTAGTACCAGCGACTAACGGAATAAACTGACACCACACGCGAATTCGCTTTACTCTAGACATGCATACTAAACGCATCTGTGTTTTGTGGCTGGGACTCTGCCACTGCCAAAGACGCCCCACGTCACCATCTCACCTACCGAACCTCCCGCGCAAGCATAAATCCTCATTAGTTTCCCCCCTCGACTTTACGAGCCCCCCCCCGCCCCCCCTCCCCGGCCGGTCCCGCGGCGACAGTAAAGCGCTGCCCGAATTACTACTGCATTACCTAAGACCACGTCTGTCTTATTCAAGCTCTCCCCCGAAGGGTGCAGAGACGAGCGACGCGACAGCGAATTTCGGTTTATTTAGTAAAGATCGAAATGGATAAGTAATATTAAACATATTATTTTATGAATAACCGAAATGCATGGCTGCGCTGAGGACCAAAGGTGCTCAGAAAGACCAAATATACATCGCCTTGCGAAACCACGCTGAGCGAGGCACCATGCTAGCGGATTTGCGAAATATTGCTGAGCTATCGAGCTTGTTCAAATTATCCGTGAGACTATCTTTCCGCCTAAGTAGGGAACTTACAGTGTTTCCGAACCATGAGGAAAAAAAATACTTTTTAATAGTTCCGATATTATTTTCATACCAACGATGCTGAATGAATTCTAAGCACGTATTACCCTATCAATGAAATCAAAAGAGGTTAATTAAAACTTTTTTATTTTAATTTATCATTATTAAATTATGGGAACTTAAATTATTTTGTTAGAAATTTCATACTTATCGAAGTACTTGTCAGAACAGAAAACTTTGAATAGTAGGTACACTTATTCTTAGATAATACTTCCTTGTACCTTGCGGCGATCCGTCCGTGTGTGTTGCTTAGAGGTTAAACTCGTCTTGAAAAAGAGAAGGAAGTGCAATACTACAATATTAATACTACAGCAAGCTACATCAGTGCAATGGATTTTTTATATCCTTAAATTCATGTACGGAAAGGAATAGTAGAAACAAAGAAGTCCTTTAGCATATTTACAAAACTTACGTCTAGCAATGTTGGATTTGATTCTACACTTTTTAGGGTTCCGTACCCAAAGGGTGCCAACGGAACCCTATTACTAAGCCTCCGCTGTCCGTCCGTCCGTCTGTCACAGGGCTGTATCTCATGAACCGTAATAGATAGGCAGCTGAAATGTTTACAGAATGTGTATTAATTTTGCCGCTATGCTAAAAAATAGGTTAAATGTAAAAATAATAAGAATTAAAGGGGTCCCCATACAAAAAAAGTGATTTGTTTGTGTTAAATCTTGTTCGATGGTACGGAACCCTTCGTGTGGGAGCCCGACTCGCACTTGGCCGGTTTTTCTGAAGTGTTTGTCATACGTTTCGTACTAGACATTTTAAATCTTTTGAAATATTTTTCAGATCCGCGCTCATTAACGTAATCTTCACTCGTATTCCAGGGTTTCACCGGAGGAATATTAAATCAGAGATAATTATTATATTGACAATATTATAAGATGGCCCTTACGCCAGAATTGTTTTCTTTTCTACTTTCACCTATTATCAAGCATAAATACTTTGTTTTTTTTTAAAACTGGCATGGGTGGCTGTGCTGAGGACCAAAGGTGCTCAGAAAGGCCAAAAACACCTCACCTCGCGAAACCTCGCTCAGCGAGGCGCCATGCCAGGTGATTTGCGAACTATCGCTTAGCCATCGAGCTTATTCAAATTACGCTTACTAATAATTTTACAAGAATGATAATCGAAAGTAATGGTAATCAAGATCGGCTCTTAACTCCGGGGCGTGGGGACTTGACTTCCATGCCAGAGGCCACGGGCTCGATTCACGTCCCGTTCATGCGCGGCTTATTTCTCTTTCTGAGTTGGACCTCCCTTTCCCGCCTCGTTGAGCCCGCCCGGGTCAGTACGTCAGTACCATCGCATTGGATGAAATGTGGTGGGAACGGCAATCCAATTGTCCGTGTTTTCCATCCAGCTCAATGTAGCAGTGCTCATAAAGGGAAAGTCCAGGCGTGGCACCTAATTCCTTCGGGAATTTGGGAATGCGGTGTATATTGGGCTAAATCATAACGGTGGGTGTGATATTATCTGTTAATGTCCGGTTGTATAAAAAAATTCCAAATCCGAGCGCATTTTCTGTCCACAATGGACATGAACGAGTATAAATGTTTTAGAAAAGCAAGGAATATCAAAGAAATTAGGATTCCCCGCTAAGTATCAAAGGCCTCGGTGCATACGTGGTCGTTAAAATCGCACACTCTGTGGCTAACACATATTTAACAAGGCGGTACCGCCGCTGGCGGAGTTTCTTGTGGAAATTCGGAGCAAGTTTGCTCCCAGAGCGGCGCGTGTGAGGCGAAATTCGATGCGAAACTCCGTGAGGATGCATTATCGGGAAGCACTGACCGGCTAATGCACTGGCATAGGATTCCGTGAAATCACTATCATCCAAGATTTAAATTCTGTAACATCTCTTTTTTTTTTCGAGAAAACCAGGTTTTATTACGTTTAAATGCTGGTTAAAGTCCGAAATTAAAATTTCCTTGAAGTTTATTGAATGTCTGCACCTATGCCTGTTGTCAAGAAAAAAAATATAATTTTATTTTTTTTATTTTTTCATGGAATAAATTGGAAAAAATAGGGTAAGGTATTTTTTCTTACCATAAACTCGACATTAGTGCACTCGACACGGGTATATCTTGAAAATATTCATTGCCTTCAAGTAAAAATACTTTTCGGACTTTAACCAACGTCAGGCTTCAACCGTAAACATGCAATAACACTGTTTGAGAGCAAACTAACAATAAATCGTTCATACACAATTAGAGTTCCTAAATAGCTGGAAGTACGTTTTTATCACGACAATAAATAACGAAAGAATGAAAAACCGATGTAGAACCATGATCTGAACAGTAAAATGCTTCGTTCAGCACCCTCATTCGAAGAGTATATACGACGAAATGTTACAAGTCAGATAGTAGCTACCACCGTATCGCATGGTGGTCTATCGTATCTACCAACCCCTCCGAGAAATCGGCGTGACGGTGTGCAGTGTACCAATTATTTAAAAATAAACACAACTATTTACAAATTTATTCCATACATATGAGTGGAAAACCAGTCAGCGGTTGACAGGCCAACATTTTTTTGAACAAGAACAAGAAAAGTACCCTACGCCAATAGTATGATACATTTTTTTACATTTTAGATGTGATATTAGTCTAAAAAATCTTACTGTCATGCAACCTTACCGACAACTTCATTAATCGGACTGAAGGCGTGATGGTCCCTTAAGGTCGGCCCGTAAGCACCTGAAAATTTCGCCTCCCATACAAACGTAGTTTACTAATAATTTGAAAACCACTGTTCCAACTTACTTGATATTTGGTATCTATTATTAGGCTACAAATATCTGTGTCTGCATGCCTTTGTTTTTTCGGTAAATGTATTCTGGGTCAAACCACAGAGAAAACAAAATTCGTATGAAGATTTTCTTTTTGCATTCATTTCATTCGGTTTGGATTTTTCAAAAAAACAAAAGCATGCAGACACAGATATTTGTTACCTGATATTAGATATTAAGTATCAAATTAATTGGAATAGCGGTTTCCAAATGATTAGTAAACTACGTTTGTATGGGGAGCATAGCTTACGGACCGTTCTTAACATATTTCTATTGATTATATTTCCACGGAACCCTATATTGAATCAGCTCGCACAAGATGAAGATAGAGTATTATTTTGTGTGGAGCGTTTAGGCACCTGTTATCGTATTATGATCTCGCAATAATTTGAGAAACGGACTAATACAGGTTGCTCTTTTAAATTCCCATACCAGAGGTTTATTTTCTCGCACCACCCGGTTCGCGCTTCAGCGCGTTCAGCGCTTGCACGGACCGCCTTATAGATTATTTTGTGGGACAGAATAGTTGACCCACTTCTCTATAAGAAACAGATTATTTCTTTGTCATTAGAAGTGGATATGAATAGCTTTTTTAATTTTGTTTTTTGTATAATTTCTTTATATTTAAAAAAATATTTTGAATGATTCAGATTTTTTTTTATTATTATTTATAACTTTTGATATTAATTTAATAATGTATTCGTGGTTTAAGTTATTTATTGGGTTGTGATGATTTTATTTTTATTTTTTATGGTTATTTATTTTATTTCATTGTAAGATTTTTAGTATAAATTAATAGAATTATTTATTCTTTCTTATATTTTCAAAACATATGCTTCCATAAACTTATTAATTTTAAAAAGTTTTTAATTAATTAAATTATCTCAGAATATTGCTATTAAAGGATTAAAAATATAATAGGAAAAATATGTAAGATTTCAATGTTCCTGATTGTATGATTAGTTTTTTATATTTCAAAATAATAACAAACGATAGATACTGCTTTTAGCCCCATAATCACCGCAGTAAACAAAGCACTAGTTAGGTATACATTAGAGATAATACTAAGGAATTTATTTGCATCCGTATTTAACTCTGGTTACTATGATCTAGCTTTTTTGTTTTTTGGCTAGCTAGTGAAAGCAACTAGCAACTAGATGCGCTGTTAGAAGTGAGACTGGCTACTTATGATATTGTTTTTATGTAACTGGACATGGATGGCTAATTTCATACCTACCGTCATGATATAAGCCCAACACACCGCATTCCCGAAGGAATTAGGCTATTCCAGGACCTTCCCTCTCATTGAACTGGAGATACGGACATTTATTTATTTATTTAATAGTTATTTACCCCGTTTAGTATGAGCACATTTCTGTTTCAATATTTTTTTAAACAATTCTGTAAAATAATACACGCCATACATCATAAATAAAAAAATAAAATTTTTAATCCCAGGTGAAATGCACTTATCCAACTCAGTAAGAGAAAGAATATGGTGAATGGACGGGCGGGCAAACAAAATACTTGTTAAATGGTTTTATTTACACCTTTATTGATTCACGGATTCTGCATATTCGTTAAAATATAGCATTCTTGATTTAATTGTTTGAAAACTGTTTTGTCGGCTGTGTTTCCTTATATTTGTATCAATACCAACCTTGGTGAAAACACAAACAGCTAATATTTACTTTCACAGTAGGAATATTTCGAAGGAAATGAAGAGTATATGTCTTAACTGAATGTTTTAGGGAGACAGACAGAGAATAACTGACAGACGCAGTTCCTAACAATCACTGTTAATCTGTGAGGAAATGAGTTTTCCTTTGAGCTGAGACTAGTCCCGCTAAATGCATTGGTTTTCATGCACTCTGTGAAAGGATGGACCACTTTGAGTGAAACTGTATTTTAAACGTAAAGAGGGTACACTTTTCGTGTCGACCCATGCAAACAGGGAAAGCTATTTCCTACTCTGTTTCTAAAGATATGTGGTTTAAATTACGACAACCACTTCGTCTAACCAGGATCCAGTCTTCTATGTTTTTAAAATGTATCAAAGAGTTTTGTTTCCTGGTTTTTAGGGTTCCGTACCCAATGGGTGCCAACGGATCCCTATTACCAAGCATCCGATGTCTGTCCGTCCGTCCGTCACAGGGCTGTATCTCATAAACCGTAATAGAGAGGCAGCTGAAATTTACACAAAGTTTGTTTTTATTTTACCGCTATAACAACAAATGGGTAAAATAAAAAATTATAAAAATTATAGGAGGGCCCTGTGCAAAAAACGTGATGTTTTCGTATTATATCTTTTACGATGGTACGGAACCCTTCGTGTGCGAGTCCGACTCGCACTTGACCGGTTTTTATTTAAATGCTTAAAGTGAAATATTTTAAATTAAAAGGTATGCAAAATCAAACTACTTTTAACCCAGTCATTAACGAGAAAAACTAATTAATGAAAACATAGGAGACTAGGTACTAGGATTTAAAAATAAATATTTTTTAAATCGGTATATGTTCTAATGTAGAAAACCGGTTTCTCCTGAGGGTAGTTGCGCGATATCTTTGTAGGTAAATAATGGTTGTTTTGCTCACACAAAACACCTTGTCAGAAACATTGAAGGTGTTTTGGCATTGGGCTGTCAGTGCGTGAAAGATCAATTCGGTGCTATGTTGAGTTAGCAAAGTTCGGAAATTAATTGTGTACTTCCGCCCACGGAATATTGAGTTTGTAAATTTGTTCCAGGACCGCTGTTACCGTTTTACTTAAGACCTTTTTGCTCCGCGAATGTATAACCGTCGCAATTGGCTATCCCTTCTTAATGAATAACCAAACAACAAATCCCCATTTGTTTAGTTAATATGAACCTTAACGTAATGGATCTATGTTGGAATTCCAATACCGTTTGCAATCAAATGTTACGTCACTTTCGAACACGGCCGAGCGCCTCACACGCACGCAGTCACTAACAAAGTAGCGAGACATGACCCGGCGAGCAAAATGACGCGACGCGCGACGCCGCGACGCCATATTGTTTCGTAATGTTTTTGTCGTAAGTTTTATTGCTATAAATGTAAATGAAACTTACCGGTGATATGAAACTCCGCCATTATGAAGGTTGTGCACCCGGCTGTCGTGTTTGCACGTTATTATGGTACAGTACGGCATTACTCCTCTTCAATTTTAAATTGTATCACGGATAAGTTAATGCACAGGAACGCCGCAGAGGAGTGAATCATGCGCGTATAAAGTGCGCGGGTCCCCGCTAAAGACCGGCGCGCGAGTTCCGCCCACTTCACAATTCTTACCTCCTAATTGTTCTGTGGGCGGAAGCGCCCACAGAGATAGGCCGGTATTTGTTTAGTGTGCCTATTGCTTATCGTCGATTTGTGTGCAAACGTGAAGTGAAGCGTCGCCGACATTGACTGACAGAACCAGGAGCGTCGAGAGTCGTAAGACGTCCTATCTCTTTAGATCTGCAGGTCTATTCCTGGAATTCCGTGATCAGGAATCAGGAATTCTGAGTCTAGAAAACCGCTCATGTAGCGGTTTTCAAAGCGATATTCTTGACGAAACTATTCCGGAGAATAGTTTTTAAATTTGATCCAGCCCAGATACATTTGCGCCGAAAACTATTATAAAAGCAGTTTTATAGACTCAGGATTCCTGATTCCTGATTACGGAATTCCAGGAATAGACCTGCTGAATCCAGGGTAGGGTAGGACTCTTTCCGACGCATCGGTGCCGCCTTGAGGCGCCTCCATCGGTCGGTAAGCCATCGCCTGCTTGAATAGTATTCATGTTACGTATGTAATGCACTTATCAAACTCTAAAGGAGAAAGACAGTGGTGCATCCACCGGGTATGGAACCCATGCCTCCTTGGAATACCTTTAAGCATGGTTGTGTTTCGGAATTCCACGTAAAGCTGTTCTGTTTCTGGTGAAAAAGCCGTCATCAACTTAACAATTCCAACATATTATGTAGTCACAGATATTTTTCAATGTCATATAAATGTAATAGATCTCTTTGGACAGATTTTGAGCCGTCCTTATTTCCATAAATACTATACGCGCCTAGGCAGGTCGCACTTCACCAGCGAAGGAGAATGCAACGCCTGGTAGCCTCGGGACGTCACAGCGGGCAACCAGAGGAGTAGGAACAGCCACCTACCTCCAGCGGCACCAGCTCCCAGGCGTCAGGTCCCGGGACAGCTCGTCGGCACAGCACTTCGCCCAGAGGCGACGACACAGCGTGGTCAGGCGCGCGGCGGGTTGCGGGCGTGGAGCCCTAAGAGGAGCTCCACGATGAAGCATGCGGGTCGCGGTGCATGCGTGCACTATGCTTGACAGGGACAAACTTCAGATCGGATTGAATGCTCGTGAAGTGCAAACTACCTAACTAGCTCACCCATGCGATATTGGCGTGAACAAATACTAAGCAAATTAAAAGAAATTAAGTACCATAAATTCACTAAAATTAGCGTTTTGTTAGTGATTTTAAATTTATTTTGTTTTAGAGTAGCATTATCGTGTTGACATGAATACAGGAAATAAAAAACGAATAGTTAAATAATGATTAGTATAAAAATACTTAAAAATATTTATAGAAATGCACAGGTCAATGACATCTTTGCTAAAACGTTGCCTGTAAGGCAGATACCTCAAAGGGTATACAGACTAACTCGCAGATCCATCACAATTTAAACAAAAATACCTCGAGACAATTTGAATCTGTCATTGTCCTCGCTTCGTTATTCAATTGATGTACGGATACAAAAAAAGTCTTATGCACATTTAATTTTTATTTGTTGTTCATTTACTCCGAATATTTCGCAGTTAGTATATTAATTATAATGTCTGAAACACAAAATCAACTCCATTAATTAAGAAGACATAAAAAAAAATATTTTTTTTAATTAAATTTCAAATAATTTGTGCCCTACCATGGCGCCTGGCCATGTATCCTTCTTTGCACAACGTTTGAAGGACCCCAGGTTGGACGAGGATGTATACATGCAAAATATACAGGCTTTGCTATGACGATTTGACAAATATAGCTTTGGGTAAATATAAATTTTGCAAGATTATTATTAAAATCCTGGAATTATAATCGGACCCCAGATCGGTTCGGTAAGTATTTTTATGCAACTGGATATGGATGGCTGTACCACACCCACCGTCGTGACATTAACCTACTTTAAAAGCACTACTACATTGAGCTGATCATGGAAAACACGGACAATTTTTCATTGCCGTTTCGATCATCTTTTTATCCTAACGATGGTAACAACACGGGCGGGCTCAACCTTACTACCAAATAGAGGGGAAGGGGATCTACAGTTTTAGACGGATTCCGAACCATGGGACAGTTAACATTCGTGACGAAATGCATTTATCGAACTCAGAAAGGAAAAGAAAGGAACGACAAAAGTTTAAAGTGTATTGATTAGTTTCTTAGGTATTTCAATATTCTCTTACAATAGATTTTTCTCAATTTTTATTATCATATCAAATCAGGTCATTTATTTGGTCATTGCTGTAATACTTGTCTGCTCACCTTTTCGGCTAACCGTCCGTGCGCTAAAGAAAGTAATAATGTTGGTAAAAATGTGCATACAATGCACTACGATTTGAAATGCAAAACTACGCATTGAAGGGTTGAGAAGCGGTCTCGCGGTCGGCCCCGCCTGGCAGTCGTTAGACTGATAGCTGTCTAGATAAAGTCTATGGAGGCAACTGAGACGGTAATGTCCTGTCCTGGGTCTTAGTAACATGACTTTTTTTGCATTTTTTTTTTCGACAAAATTGATTTGAGTCGTATTTACTACGTATAATATTCACAACGTATAATAGTATTTTTTTCCAAAAAATGAAAACCATGCATATCGTATAATATTCACAACGTATAATGTTATACGTTGTGCATGAGTTTAAAAATAAAATCAACTCTTTGCATCATGCAGAACGTCTAATAGTCACAACGTATAATATTCCTAACATGAATTCACAAAAAAATAAAACCATGCAGAACGTATAATATGCCAAGAAGCACTGCATAAAGCGCCCTAATGACGATACATTTAAGGCTGAAATTGCTACGAATCGATATTTGTTGAAGAGTAACAATTTGCTACAACGCTAATTGAGACGGTCGAAAAGTCGCGTGCGAGTATACGCTTTAAAAGTATATACATAAGGGCGCTTATCGTATGAAACGTTTTTGGATTATATGATATGCATGGTTTTATTTTTTTGTTAAATAAAGATCATAATATTATACGTTGTGACTATTATACGTTATGCATGGAGAAATAAGTCATTTTATTTTTTAAACTTCTTCATGCACTACGTATAAGATTATACGATCTGCCGATTATACGTTGTGCATGGTTTTAAAATTTTGTTAAAATATGACATTATACGATCTGCATATTAGACGTTCTGCCGTTCCCCCATTGATTTGAAAGTAGAATGTAAAGTGAAGCAAAGGGCACATTAACAAAAAAAAAAAACATGAAGTGTGTGGAACCCTAAAAGTTGCGTTAGAAGACGTGATTACGGTCGGAGAGTCTGTTGGAGAATTTTGTAGTTATGACCCATAACACAGAGCCAGTGAGGTTCTGGCCTATCCGCCGTATGCCGCGCCTAACATATAAAAAAATTAGGAATTAAAAGATGCACTGCCCATAGTAAAAAAAATAATGTTCACATATTGTTTTATTAATAAGTGTCCTTGCTTTATGGTGGATTCTACATACATATCATATTCGTTGATCAAGGGTTTGTTCCTTTCATGATTGCATATTCAGCTACCGCGTTTGCCACAAAAGACCACTTTCGAGGCGAATACAGGCAAATTTTTTTTATGAGTAATCTGTCAAATTATTGCGATGCGTAAGGGAATGAAAAGACACAATGTTACTCATTTTTAGGTTTTCGATCACCTCCCAAATTGTTCCTGCAACATATGTCGGTATCACTGAGAAGGTCGGTATACTTATGGAGATATAAACTTAATATATTTAATATATATTATAATTTACCAGTGTTAACCAAATTAACGTGTACTTTCTGCAAAATATACGCAAAAACTTTTATTTAACTTGGTGTGGAGACCGTCCCGAGATACTTTGAGAAAAAAATACAGTTTAACCTTTGCACCCGTTGCCGTACTAACATTGGATCGCCTTTTTTGAGCGTTAGCACTCATTGCAATAACTCTATACGAAAAAGACATTGCAACAAACCCCAAGCGATTCTGGGCATTTGTTAAAGCCAAAATGAAGTCCCAATGTGTGCCGGGAACTATGTACTATGGTGACAGGGTAGTTGACACGGGCAATGAAATTTGTAACTTTTTCTCTGACTATTTTCAATCAACCTTCTCTCCTTTGTCCAATACTATCATTTCTCAAGTTGACCCCCCGACTTGCACCACATCCTCATCTATTCACTCCATAGATGTATGTACTGAACAAGTCATTAAATTGATGAAAATGGTGGATTTGAACAAGTCAGCTGGCCCCGATGGCATTTCTCCTCACGTTATCGTAAAATGTGCCGAAAGTCTGTGTTGTCCCCTAGTCATATTATTTAAAAGATCTTTAAGTGAAGGCATAGTGCCCAAAATTTGGAAGTCCGCTTTTGTTACACCTGTTCATAAAAAAGGCCCTAAAAATCACATTGAAAATTATAGACCCATCTCTAAACTCTGTATTTTCAGCAAAATTCTCGAAAAAAATATTCACGAGCAAGTATATGCAGCTCTGAAAACGTCATTTAGTCAAACTCAGCATGGTTTCCTCAGAGGTCGGTCTACGGTCAGTAACCTATTGCTATTCACTGAGTCTCTCACCAGTAGTATGGACAGCAGGGTTCAAGTCGATGCCATCTACACCGATTATAGCAAAGCTTTCGATAAAATTAACCACCAAATTTTAATGAGGAAACTCACATCCGCGGGTATTCATGGCGACCTATTTCGATGGTTTTGCTCTTACGTTGAAGGTAGATGTCAAGCTGTTGTACTTAATGGCTACACATCCAATTGGATACATGTTCCTTCTGGCGTTCCCCAGGGCTCGCTTCTCGGGCCTCTGCTCTTTTTACTATTTATCCAAGATATTCATCAGTGCTTCCTTAATTCTAAAATCCTACTTTTTGCCGATGACATGAAAATTACTAAAGAGATAAAAAACGCATCCGACGTTATTTTATTGCAGGAAGACCTGAATCGTTACGAGATCTACTGTCAGATTAATCTTCTCGACCTCAACGTACCTAAATGCATGTGTATTACTTATTCAAGAAATCGAGACCCTATTATTTCTAAATATTGTCTTATGGGCCAAGAATTGATCCGCGTACACCAAATTAGGGACTTGGGTGTTATCTTAGATACCAAGTTATTATACGACAAACACATTGATTCAACGGTCAAAAAGGCTAGTAAAGCGTTGGGATTCATACTACGAATATCCAAAAGTTTTGTTAATCCTAAGACACTCCTAACTCTTTACTTCTCTTATGTCAGAAGCCATCTGGAATATGCCTCCCAGGTTTGGAACCCAAGGTATGAAATTTATAAATACCGACTTGAGCGCGTTCAGCAAAGATTTCTCAAGCATCTTGTGTTTCGCACACAGCCAAGTTTCACATCCACTTTAGACGCCTGTAAACACTATAAGATACTTCCGTTAGACACTAGGAGAGAAATGCTCGACCTCACTTTTCTTATCAAAATAGCCAATGGCGACATTGATTGTCCTGAACTACTCGAGCGCATACACCTCCACGTCCCCTCACATATGACTAGAACCAGTTCACTTTTACACCTACCACTATAGTTCATACGAAATACAAACAAAATTCCTTCTTCTGGCGTACCAGTCACCTGTATAACGAGGTTCAGGACGATATCGACCTTTTCACCTCTAAGCCTGCTTCCATAAAAAACAAATACATTCAAGCTTTTCTCCAGATTTAGGCTGCTGCTTACATTTTTTTTTTTTTGTGTAATTCACATTGTCCAAATTTTGTCTGCTTTAACTGTTTAACTGTTTGATTATAATTTCTGCTACTAACCTAATATGTTAATTTTGTGCTTCATGTTTGATCGCTCACTTTTTTATTATTTGTTTCTTCCAACTGTATGAGATAACTAATGTATTTTCTTTCGTTTATACTAGATCGTGCTACTGTAATTCTCACGTTTTTATTTTATGTTTCTTCCAGCTGTGTGAGCTCGTAATTGGTGTTATTTTCATTTATATTATTTTTCTATTGTTGTGTAAATGCACTGTGAGCTCGCCTTAATAAATAAATAAATAAAAATAAAAATAAATATGTTTGCTGACAGCCCCAGCTGTATTCAGAAAGGCATTTTAGGGTATTTCAATTTATTATTGTTAATAAATTTCATTAATATCTTTACTTTATATTTAAAAATATCGAATTATCATTGTACTGTTTTCATTTATAAGCGAATTACTGTGTTTCCGTTTTTCTAATAACTTCAAATATATTTTTGATATCTTGGTTAACTCTTTTATTTTAATCTATCTATTTATTGTATCTCTATTTATTACATTTAAAGTGTAAACTGATTGTGTTTATCAAATATTTTTGGTAATCTTCAATAAATGAATATAAGATAGGTAACACCAGTATATTGATGGAGGATTCTCGAAATGAAAATCTAAACTTATGAGGAGGCCACACCAAAAGTTTCATTGAAATCATTGTATACTATTATAGGCGACTGAAAGAATTATGGTGTAACTTAGCTTATTTTTTTTAAGAGTGCGGGGCGCGGGCGCAAAAAAATGCAGGGATAGTAGCAATGAACCGAATATTTGCTCTTAGGGTTCACAGTGCCTGAGTTAAAAATGACGATCTGTTCTCGCCATGTCGTTAAACTAGAAAGCTACTAAAGTGTGTGTAACCTCGTTATATATTCCTTTACTGCAAGCATCTGTGTTGTACGAGTATGAATGCATAAATAAAAAAAATAACAAAAAAAATAACCGACTTCACAGAAAAAGCACTAAAAAGTAAAAAATAATTGCCATTTTTGTAGTTACGATTTTTGTTATTTTTTTTTATTTGTTTATTTTTAGTGAATCTGAAGTACACTTACTAATTTGTACACGTCCTTTCCAATAAAAAAAGAATCACCGAAATCGGTTGGCATTATATTGAGTTATTCGTCCATTTGTCGTGCAGATCTTAATACAAATTTAAGACTTATATGACTTTCTCATGGATATCATTGTCAGAACTTAACCAAATTAAAATGGGACCACTTGGGAAGCACTAGTTTTCATTTAATATAATAATCATCCAAATCGGTTCACCTAGGCAAAAGTTATGAGGTAACAAACATAAAAAAAAAAAAACAAAAAAAAACAAAAAAAAAAAAATTCAGACGACTTGATAACCTCCTCCTTTTTTTGAAGTCGGTTAAAAAGGAGGAGGTTATCAATTCGTCTGAATGTTTTTTTTTTGTTTTTTTTTTTATGTTTGTTACCTCATAACTTTTGCCTGGGTGAACCGATTTTGATGATTATTTTTTTAAATGAGAGCTAGTGCTTCCCAAGTGGTCCCATTTTAATTTGGTTAAGTTCTGACAATGATACCCATGAGAAAATCATAAAAGTCTTAAATTTGTATTAAGATGTGCGCGACAAATGGACGAATAACTCAATATAACGCCAACCGATTTCGGTGATTCTTTTTTTATTGGAAAGGACGTCTACAAATTAGTAAGTGTACTTCAGATTCACTAAAAATAAACAAATAAAAAAACAAATTTAACAAAAAAAATAACCGACTTCAATGGAAAAGCACTAAAAAGTAAAAAATAATTTCCATTTTTGTAGTTACGATTTCTGTTATTTTTTGAGTCGGTGTCAGCCAAGGTTAGGTTAGGTTAGGTTAGGTTAGTTTCTCTTGATTGGCGCAGCGCGTGTCCGGCTGACGCCGACTCAAAAAATAACAGAAATCGTAACTACAAAAATGGAAATTATTTTTTACTTTTTAGTGCTTTTCCATTGAAGTCGGTTATTTTTTTTGTTAAATTTTTTTTTTTTTTGAAGTCGGTTAACAAAGAGCTCGATCCAACGGGTTCCGAGCCAACGTATACCGAGGTCACCCAGAGGCGAAGACCGAAACAGCCAGGAGGCCGCAAACAGTTTCAGTTTCAGTTTCTTTATTTCCTCCATTAGATGTATATTACACACTCGGATTCGTCTTTTTTTTCCTGTCGGTTCGATTACTTCTGGCGGAGAAGAGCCGACAAGAGACTCGTCAGGTTATTTATTTATTTATTTATTTTTATTGATTTATTTATTTATTATTGGAGGAAAAACAAAGGCGGACAAGAAAACACAGTTACAAAGAAGTAATTGGTAACAAGTATAAAGATCTGTCTTCAAAACAATCTCTCACTAAAACAAGACTAAGTATACATTTTGAAGGTGGCGTTATTTGTAATAAGAAAAAGTGTACCTGGAGATAGGTAATTAATTAGGTTGGTCATTGTACTATTTTTTCCATCGCTCTCGCTTTACTACTGCTCACAAAGAACATCATAATAAGAACATTACATACATTGGTGAAGAGCAAACTCTTGACTACGATAATGACAAATAATTCTAAATTAATAAAAATTATGATCTCAATTTGTCAGGTGTAAAAAGACATCGTCAATTTTGTTTTTTAGGGTTCCGTACCCAAAGGGTGAAAACGGAACCCTATTACTAAGCCTCCGCTGTCCGTCCGTCCGTCCGTCCGTCCGTCCGTCCGTCTGTCACAGGGCTGTATCTCATGAACCATAATAGGTAGGCAGCTGAAATTTTCACAGAGTGTGTATTTATTTTGCCGCTATAACAACAAATAGGTAAAATAAAAAAACAATAAACTAAAAAGGGACCCCCCATACAAAGAACGTGATTGTTTTGTGTTAAATCTTGTACGATAGTACGGAACCCTTCGTGTGCGAGTCCGACTCGCACTTGGCCGGTTTTTTTTATGCGACCTGACTGGATTTGCTAATACCACACAACTACCGTTATGATATTATCCCAATACACCACATTCCCGAAGGAATTAGGTGCCACGCCAGGACCTTCCATTTATAAGTTCGGCTTATAAATGGAAGGTGGTTATACCGTACTCTAAAACAGTAAAAAATCTAGGCATTTTAATTGATGACACCCTGTCATGGGCGCCCCAGGTAAATGAGATCAGCAGGAAAATCTTTGCTGCCGCCCACTCTTTAAAACGCTTACAGAGTTTCCTTCCAATCCGTACCAAAATCACGTTGACGCAAACTCTCCTACTTCCAATTTTAGATTATGCAGATGTGTGCTTTTTGGATTTAACTGAAGTTCTCCTCGATAAATTGGAACGTTTACAGAATCTCTGCATTCGCTACATATATGGTCTGCGTAAATACGACCATGTATCGCAGTACCGTCGTCAGCTTAAATGGCTACCCATTCGTTATCGAAGGAACTGTCACATACTCACTCTTCTTTTTGGGGTCTTAAATAACCCTCACTCTCCTGAGTACCTTCGTTCCCGATTCTTGCACCTATCTTCACACGGTCTCCCTCTACGTTCTAGCGACGACAGTATCCTTGCGATTCCCCGCCATACAACTTGCTTCTTTTCCAACTCCTTCACTGTACATGCAGTACGTCTGTGGAACTCGTTGCCTTCCTCCGTCCGCTCTTGTCAAACTATCGGCTCTTTCAAGTCGAGAATCAAGGAGTTTTATTTAAATGAAATCTGAATATACTATTTTTATCGCTGTACATCTTTCTTTTTATTATCATCAAAGAAATAGGTATATATTTTTGTTTTGTTTTAATTTGTTCCTAAATTGTGGATATACAATATATATTTTAGTATATTGTATTATATATATTAGTTTATTTTATTCAAAGTATGCTTGTATTGTCATGTAAATTATGGTTTATGTATGTTTATACTGTATGTATATATTTTTATTTTATTTGCTTTATTATTTTCCTTTCAAATTGCTATTGTGTACCTACCTACAGATATTTTAGATTGTCTCTCCTCATCACCCCAAAGGTTGACTGGAAGAAATCACTCCTAGTGATAAGTCCGCCTTTGTGCAATTTTGTTGTTGTTTCGAATTGTTTTTGTAATTGTACTTGTTTTCTATTGCACAATAAAGAATTTATTCATTCATTCATTCATACATTGAACTCGATGGAAAACACGGACAATTTTTATTGCCGCTTAGACCATCTTTTCATTCAATGCGATGGTACCAACCCGGGCGGGCTTAAACCCAACCACCTAGTAGGGGATTGGGGACCTACAGTTTTACATGGATTCCGAACCATGGAGCAGCTTTCATTCGTGACGAAATGCACTTATCGAACTCGGAAAGAGAAAGACAGTGGTACATGTCGGAATTGAACCCAGGCCTCTGCTACACTAGGCCAGTCCCCGCGCCACTAGGCTACGAACCGCGAAGGTAATATCAAATAAAATATAAGTTAGTAAATAAACAAATTCTTACTACATAACACGCTGTTATGGTATCCTGAAACTTAACTAGACCGCACTCAAAGATAGACGTTACCCATAATTCACCTGTCTAGTACGTGTTGAACTATGGATGGCCATTCAATGAGCGCAACGCGTGGTTCACTGGCTCCGAGTGCGCCGTACGCTTCGATATTTTAACAAACCAAAGGATTCCGTCCTTCGGCTGATTACCGAGGGCCAAAGCAATGGGCTTGTGGACTTGAACTTTGCTGCGAATCAAGTAATGGGCAGTTGTTATTTAGGTGTGACAGAAACTGTTTTAGTGTGCCAAATAATTTATTTATTCACAAGGACAACACGAAAAGTAACGTGTTAATATTTATAAGTCTTAATTTATGAACAAATCACGCTTCAAATATTCTATAAAATTCTGTAATACAATACTTAATGTTAAATTTGTATGCAACAAGAATAACGACTACGATAAGAAAAAAAATACAAAAATTTATGTTTTACAAGTAAATATTTGTAATGAATAATTAAATTTAAATTATAAATTAACTATTAATATTTTAAAGTTATACCTGATGCTTTAATGGCCGAAATTAACTACATAGGTGTGTACCAAAAAACTTAAGCTCTGCGTGTTTCTTGCTAGTCAATACTAAAGTTGTTGCTAGCTAGTAGCCTATTGCGTAATTTTTCACCAATTTTAGCAATTGGTACTAGATAATCTTTTAGTCAAAAACCTTTAGTAATATTTGGCATCAGTTGGCCATGCAAACCGCAATTAGGTGACCTTATTAAATTTTTCTCATTCACTGTTTTTATTCGACGTGTATAATACAGAAATTACCATTACATCTAGTGTCTTCACCAGAATATTCGCATGTCACCTCTTAGAAAATGCGAATGAAATAAATGCAGTAAGCCCGGAACTACGGATAGAAATCTATATTATCTTACGAAATTCGCGAGAATATCCACAGCGGACCGAAAGTGTAGGAGCCGACAGTGTTGTAACTGCTCTCCATAGTTTCTCCCGCCAGCGAGTCTTCAATCGTCTGTCCGGAGCGCATCATGCAAATGCGCCGAGGCACCGACCATTGTTACGCGTCCCGACCGTCGACGTCTTCGTAACGACGATGTTTCTCTTAACAAGTCCGACTGACCACGCTCTACGCACCTACCACCACGCTCGCAATCCGCAACCATTAAGGGCCAGCTGGATAGAGTGAAAGGGCTGAACAGCATCGTCTGGAGATGATAATAATTATCATATATAATAACTTGAATGTAGAAAATTCGGGTAGGTTAGGTTACATTAGGCTAGTTGTATCAGGGATGCAGCCGTAGCGGGTTACGCTTGAACATCCACTGACCATTACATACGGTTTGTCTCTTTAGACAAAAACCCGACGACGCGATTGCCGGGCGTGTCTCTAGTCCATTGATGTTTAACGTTCTGGCGATGATCGCATCAATTTTTATGACAAATTATTGTTCCGAACGTGTTTGTGTGTCACTAAACTCCTCCTAAACGGCTGGACCGATATTGATGACATTTTTTCACACAGTCGAAACATCGCCACTCCACACCAAACAAAATGCGTTCGGTAAGTCAGTTCCCACCCACACAAATTCTCCAATACGTCTGCAACTATGTTACAAAGACCAATCATAGACCATTTTATAGTAACAAGTACCAATACCATATGTAATTATTAATTCATATGTTTGCGTGGATTGGTACTTGTTTAAGTTAATAACTTATACAATATTTTGTTCTATTTATAATATAAGCAAAACAAAGATAAAAACAACAAATTGATATGTATTCGTAAAACATTTGCAATGAATGCCGTGTGCAACAGTTGCATGACAAATATCAGTATAACCGCCATCTACCATGTTGCCGATTGGAGTTGGGCAGTCCCCACAAACAGCACTCGATCAACAGCATCGCGCCGGGTCCAGCCATCCCCTTTATAAAAAATATTTTAGGGAAAGAGGTGACCACATTTTAAAACTTACATTAGATTTTCACTGTTGTTCGACTTAATAGTTGATGTTTACGGATGTACAGTATTAACTTACTTTAATTGTTAGGAGACATAAAAAAAGTCGGTGTCACTTTGTGTTTGACAGCAACAGTGTCGAGGATACAATTATTCGCCCAGTCCTCATTCCTCAAATGCTCGATAGGGAACATAATTCCAAAAAAGTTTCAACATATTCACTCAAACAATGGAAAGAACTTTGTTTGCATATCAGCGAATACGCGTATTCCTAGAAAGTAAAAATATAGAGTAGAACAGTGACGGGGCAAGAACCCAGGCATAGAAAGATAAAAATGTTAAGTTAGAGTAAAACAATAACAAAGAAAAGATGAATTGTAACAAATTAAAAAACAGTAACAAAGCCTAGTAGAAAGTAACAAGAAAGAATTTAACAATCACTAAGGAGAGTATGACAAAGATACAGATTATCCAAACAAATACTTAAATTAAAAGAAAGTCTATAATTAATTTTTTTCGATGTCTTCAATGTAAGTTCAACCTGATTTTATTTCTCGGAGAGAAAAAATAAGGCTCCAAAAATTTTTCATTACCTAAAACGACTCTGATTGATAATACATTTATACATTACAATTTAGCTAGAAAAGAAATCGAACACGGGACATTTGAAACACTGAACCATTGCATCCAGAAGCAACAAATTGATTTTATAAGGGCAGGGTGACACGTTGACATGCAAAACTGGAGAGTGTGCAAAGTGTCACTACGTTTTAATCAATTTAAAGGCCGGCTGGACAAAACACGCAAAATATGCCGAGGGAGATGCCGGCACGGCTTGCGCTGGCCGAAATCTGGTTATGCGCGCGACAGATGTGAAATTAACGATGTGCAAATGTTTGAATTGAAGCAACTAATTCGAGGAGACATTTTAGCCACATAACAGTCTTGTGTTCTCATTATTAAGACCAGATATGTCTAGAATGTAATAGGTACCATCGATCCTGTTGACCCTATAAAGTGTTGGTAAACTGTAAAATGCTGCCGATATTTTTCCCAAATTCACAGAATTACAATTGTGAAGAAACATCATTTAGTTGCAACTTTTAGTTGAGAGCCTGGCGTACGGAATGGCGCGCTGAAAAAATCTGAAAGATCTCGTATAGTTATGTTGGATGCTGCTTAGCATCAAGATAAGTCAGGTCCGACCTACTTTACTATTAAAATATAGCAGATTTACTAAAACTAGATTACAATTTTTGATAACAGACGAATAATTGTATTGTGTTGACTTCTTTTTGTGGCGCCTAAAAGTATAAGACGTTTCCCTCTGATACTATCTGGTACTAACTTATAAAAGTCAATAAATTAATAATTGTTCAAAAAACGAATAGTTTAAAAATTTATGATTTTAGTGAAATTCCCTTCAGTATCAGCATTCAGGACACATTTCATAAAATATTAAATTGAAAAATAATCAATATTTTTTTAATAACTACATTCAGGCCCGTAAAATAAACAATTAATTACTACTTATTTTGGAACAAACTCTCATTCACACCAATTCTGAGATTGTTAACAATCAAAATAAATACTAATCAAAAAGGAGTAACACGGCTTTCCATAATGTGCCGTACTAAAAGGTTGAAAAGCCTTTTCCCTGCAACAAAAATACTGATTTAGTAACCACGAAAATACTTTTCATAATAAACGAATACTAGACTCGCAATAGCATCTCATGCAAAATGCGATTCTGGTGAGGACGGCATTAGAATCGAATGCTTCATCTTTGAAGCTAATATCCAAAACTCCAAAACCCAGTTAACCATTAAATATCATGAATAATAATCACTGTATCAATAGCAGGCACTGATTACGGGCGGCGGTACTATAGTAGAAATCTCGGCTACTGTGTTTTATTCTCAAACAGATTTTCTATGTAAACGTTCCCAGACCAAATGCGAGTGAAGTCGTCGGCAACAGCTACTCTTGTGGGCATTCGTTGTTACTGTTACCAATAACGTCTAGCCGGAATCCTGTTGAATCACAGCCACTAACGACCGTGACAAATACCGGGATTACAAAATTATTATGTCTTTCAAAATACTTTTACTCGAACAAGACAAAAACCCCGACGCGACCAATGCGGCCTGGGCTAATCTGCATACTAAAACAATCTTCACAAAGGATATTAACATTTTTACAAGAAAGCCTTTGTCCGGCGGTTCTTGACTCATTACCGACATGTCATAGTAGAATTGAAAGGATACGGTCGTTCACATCGAAATCCCACGGCTCGCGACAAATGTATTTCTTTTCACTATCGGAAGATTTTGTGGCCGCAAAGGGTCGGAAATCATCTGTGGAATAAAAAATCTCCCGAATCAGTCCGAACCTAACAATGTTGTTTGCCGCGTTTCCTTCCGACCTTTTGCTCCTGCTTTTAATTCTCTATTCGGGAGAGAAACACGATTTCAACTAATATTACGTATATGTACAATCAATTGTAAATCTAAAACACATTAATTGAAGAAAGAAAGCTTAGTAGCAGGAATGATGGACGGACTGTTGTAGAATTCTTAGTTATGGGTATAGAGCGGGTAGCGGAATTAGAAGACGAACTGCCCACGAGACGGCCTGAATAAGATTTATAAACGGATTTAATATGAAATATAAAGCTGCATTCCTCAGCCCCTATTCTACCATCGCTCAAGTCTCATCAGGTATGCATTCATTCACTGTCCAAAAATCAACCAATGCTTTAGATCGTGATGATAAAGGGTTGATATACCCTGGAATGCGCTCCAAACCAAGGTATTACCGCCATAGTACAACCTCGGGTCATGTTTAAAGTCCATTAGGGACCTGGCTAGCCGGTATTTTTTTTGCAGACCCTGAAAAAGTTCTAAAGCCCATTAGCTTTACAGGGCATCTCAAAGTTTGATGACCAACCTGTCTTCTTTTAATTTATAATGCCGGTATTCTAATAATGCTTAATTTGTCCAGCTAACTGACTCCGCAGACATCTCACACATTCGAATATTATACGATGCAATATAAACTATTATTCTGCCTAAATAATTACGTTCAGATGCTTGTAGAAACTCGCTGGTCCCACCATGCTTTATAGTTAGCTGTTATTTAAAGACAGCATCAAGTAAGCTGGAGCACAGCCTCGTGAATCGCAATGCGTCTAAAAAGGATCATTGGCCTGACGGACGGACAGACGTCCAGAAGGATTTGTGGAATCCGCGCAGCGCGCACGCGCTAAAAACTAACGGAATTCAACAATAGAAAGGTCCTGGACTTCTTGTTGGCGATGCGTTTTAACACTCATACTTTGGTCCTTAAAATACTTGGAGTGCTATCCGAGTCTTTGCGTGAAAAGTCTTTGAACGCACTTTAACTCAGTCTAGTTTATTTGATAGTAACTGAAAATAAACCTTCACGAGTGCTATTTCTGGCTCCCGGAACCAATACCATCGAGTTGGTTTGTTTCAAAATGTACATTTTCACTCAAAATTACTTTTTACATCTAAAAAAACCGGTCAAGTGCGAGTCGGACTCGCACACGAAGGGTTCCGTACCATCGTACAAAATTTAACATAAAAAATCACGTTTTTTGTATGGGGCCCCCCATTAATCTTTATTATTTTTTAATTTTACCTATTTGTTGTTATAGCGGCAAAATAAATACACACTCTGTGAAAAATTCAGCTTCCTACCTATTACGGTTCATGAGATACAGCCCTGTGACAGACGGACGTTTGGGTACGGAACCCTAAAAACGAAGTGTTATCTACTGTTGCATAACAGGGAATTGTAAACAGAAATGAAATGAAGTTATGAACATAGAGAAGGGTTTGTTAATTTTTGTTAAATGAAAACCCCCAGGTGGCTGGGCTGAGAGCCCAGAGGTACTCAGAAAACGCAAAATCCGACACCTCACCTCGTAAGACCATGCTCAGCGAGCCACCATACAAGCGGATTTGCGGACTATCGCTGAGCTATCGAGCTTGTTTAAATTATTTTGAGGACTCCCAGGTTTGATAACACCCGCCGGCAGACAGTTCAATATCATGGCGATGCGGCAGTGAATTATGTCAACCACAAGGCAGGAGGTGCTCTGATTCTCTGTGGCGGGTGAAGTAGTAATAATATCCTAGAACTGCAAACAAAATTGCAATTGTCCACCTCGCTTTTGTGGAATTTCACATAGATGCAAGCAAAGGTAGAATTGGCACTATACTTGCCCAAAATTTTGGCACACACAGGGTCTCTTCCACCAAGTACCGATTAGCTTAATCCTCACATTAAAGGGCCTTTCTTGCCGTCTCGCAATCGATACCAGTACAAGATAATCAGCACTATAGTAATAAAAGCTCTCTAAGTGTCGATTCAAATAAATCAGCACTTTTTGAAAACCAGGCTAATAATAACCCGATACCCCCCTAGAGGGTATTAATTAGATTTAAAAGGTATTATGTCTGCCTACAGAACCAATACGGTAAAAACAACTAAATAAGTAAATGAATAAATAAATAATTATATAAATTAGAAAATTTATTTTTCTAATTCCGTATTGGTTCTGTAGGCAGACATAATATTAATAACAACGATTGTTGTTTTTGTGTTTGTTGTAGAGACAGCACCATAACCAATTTAAAAGGTATTATTTTGCAACGTCTTGTTTTTTCTATACTTATTTTCAAATTTGATATTATCAGAAAAAAACA
Source organism: Incurvaria masculella (assembly GCA_946894095.1). NCBI lineage: Eukaryota > Metazoa > Arthropoda > Insecta > Lepidoptera > Incurvariidae > Incurvaria > Incurvaria masculella. Next base: position 2,722,214 of record OX335641.1, read on the forward strand.
ACGTTTTATTTTTAAATCCAACAAAATCAACAAAGAAATTAAAAACTAAAATATTATACATTATCCTATAAATTAAACTATTCCTAAAATTACACACATTTATGTTATTTTATTTTATGTGGACTACATTACATACGTTTTATTTCATGAGGACCGACCATAGATTTAGTATGTCACGGGGACCGGCACAGATGGCTGGAACTAAGTTTAATTTAATAAATTTAATTTAATTAGTAGCTGCCAATTTGACCTTGCAAGCGAGGTGCCATGCCAGCTTCTAGGTGGGCAATTGTGCCAGGAGAGAGTAATTTATCCTGAGTTCGACGACCAGAGGTATAGGATACACAAGCGCCAGCATGAAACAGTCCTTTCCGAAATATGGCAAGTACGACAGAAGAAAGACCAATGTTTGAACACTGTGTTTTGGACAATCGTATAACGATCAAACATAACAAGTCGAGCAAATTATGACATTACTTAGTATAGTTTGACAACAAAAAGTTTAATAAACAAATGAAATAAAGCTATTATTTAAGGTACAAAGTTAATTATTAAGTGAGGATTTTTTTATATAGCCTAACTTTTGACGTCCATTCACGCTCTCGGTCTCAACCACAGAGTTGGTCTCAACACACACACTTAATATAACAACCGGCCAAGTGCGAGTCGGACTTGCACACGAAGGGTTCCGTACAAAATCGTACAAAATTTAACACAAAAAAATCACTTTTTTTGCATGGGACCCCCCTTTAATTTTTATTATTTTGTTATTTTCCGATTTGTTGTTATAGCGGCAAAATAAATACATACTCTGTGAAAATTTCAGCTGCCTAGCTATTACGGTTCATGAGATATAGCCCTGTGACAGACGGACGGACGGACGGACGGACGGACGGACAGCTGAGGCTTAGTAATAGGGTTCCGTTTTCACCCTTTGGGTACGGAACCCTAATATTAAACGTGATCGTATAAATGGATTGCCGGGAACAGATTGCTTCACGACAATAAAATGGCTTCTTTTGCAATCGACCAAAACAAACCAGTATCTTAGGACCAAAACGTCAATCACCTTCGTTGTAAGAACGGAGACCGGTTCAGCGGTGGCTTTCCTTTTATTTTAACGAAAATACGACGAAGAGCACTCGCACGGAGCTCGCTAAAACGAATTATAATAGGTTATTGGATGAATTATTAATATAATCAGGTGTTTATCCTTGCACTTATACGTCGATCGTTCTAGATCTAGAAGGATCGACGGTTTATTGCAAGGAAGGCATAACTAAGAACTCAACAATGCAAATACAGTACACTTATTCAGATGTTACGTCCTTCTAGATTCTAAAGTAATTCGCGCTAGTTGTATGTTTGTAAGTATCCTAGAAGGTAACAAATATTTTTTAGATTTCTAGATATTTCGAAATCTATAGATATTAATTTCGAAAATAATTCTCAGGGACCAATAATGAAATACGTCACATGAATTCATTGTTCAGAGTTGTTTTTTATTCAAACCTGTAGTTTTTATTAAAAGGCTGCAGCGAGATCAATCAACATCATGAGGCGCATAAGATGACAATTGGTCATAGACCTGCATACAGTTTTCTTCCAAATAATCATGCTGAGGTGGCATTTGCTGTGAGACGCTCTACGCTTTTTCGAAATATGTCATTGTAATATTAGTTTGTTAAAAACCGGTCCATTGCCGCACATTGCAGATGCATTTTCGTAAGGAAATAAACATTTTCCTTTTTAGGGTTCCATAACCAAAGAGTGCCAACGGGACCCTATTACTAAGCCTCCGCTGTCCCTCCGTCTGTCCGTTCGTCCGTCCCGCTGTCACAGGGCTGTATATCATGAACCGTAATAGGTAGGTTAGTAATAGGTAAGACTTGTACGATGGTAAGGAACCCTTCGTGTAGGAGTCCGACTCGCACTTGGCCTTTTTTTTGGGGCAATGACAAGAAAAATGCATTTCTAAATTCTTCTTCCCGACTTCTATCCTAATTTGGGTAGGTGTTTTTTGATATATTTATAATATATTAAATATTATTATAGAATTACATTTTAATTAAATTATAATATGTTTTAATTTATTTTAATATTATGAATTTGTGAATTCTCTCAACATTGTTCTCTTTACTGATGTAACATATACATGAGCACACCATTTGTAAAAAAGATATTACAGTAAGCAGGGTGTAAGAAAGTCAATCTATTACGAAATGGTACAGATAACTTGAATCCTTTTACAAATAACCTTTATTATCGAGGAGACAATTATGTTAAAGAAGCAAATTCATTAAAAAGTATGATAACTTACAACGCGTACCCGAGCATTCATCAATATTGTAAAATATCTCTTACTCGACGTGCACCGGTTCATTTGCAGAAAAGTACGCGAGCGATAACTCACATTTTTACATATTTAATGCATAAAATTTACTCAATTTGTTGTACAAAAGGAATTCCTCAAAACACCGCTACCATTACAAGCGACCGTCAAATAAAACCGCCTACAGATGATAGATGGCGTCAGATGTCACTAAATCAAAATGGCGACTCAGGAGGCTCTCTGTTTGTCCTCAATGTTTTGCATAAACCCGTCTCGCTCCGATCCCCGAGTACAGCCGACGTCAGTCGAAACGGTCATGATTATAACTACCCGCGTTAAATTCATTCTGATTTATGTTGCAGAAATAAGAGAACTCGCATGGCTTTATTATGGGTTCAATATTATGTAAGTGAGTAGTTTATGAAGACCTGTCGTTTGAAAAAATCACTCAATCTACTTTAAATGGATTGAATTGATTTATTACTAAAACTTTGACGACTACTTTGCACACAAAAAAACGTGACTTTAACAAAAACTATGCCTGCATCATTTATTCTTCTCAGTATTAACTCTTACTTGGATGTTTTTTGTAAAATTCACACTTGACCAGGCTCTACGCCAAGTTGACGTTTTGCAGTCAATAATATAGTGAACAATAAATATAGGCGATGCAAACATTAAGATATTTGTTTTATATGGTTTTTCTCCATTCCATTCTCCATTCTCCAGAACCCAACGACCATTATAATCGAAAGTTACCGTATGACGAGCCACTGTGTCAGAATAATCTCCCTCGTCGGAGGGAAGAAATGTAGGTATTCATCCAACTCAAACAAAAAGAGAGAATATCTGAAAAAAAATCTGAATCTGAATCTGAAAGAAAGAGGAGTACTAAGGGATGAAACCCTTACCCCTCGCATGAGAAGCAATGTCCCGCGCCCGCAACTACGAGCCGCTCGCGTATGAATCAACATCGCAGTTTTAATTCCTACTTCTGAGCACGCATACAGACCACAATTGTTTCTGCATATTTTCAAAATCTGCTTGGATCACTGACATGTAAGTATATTTCTTTATTTAACATCAAATTAATTGGAAAATTTAAAGTGTAACTACTATTTAAGATAAATTAATAATATTATATATTATATTCAAGACATAAGTCTGCCTGAAAAAATTACTAGAGACAATCTCGGTGTACAAAATCCTGCAATGGATTGTAGGGGCAGTAAAGCGGCATTTTTTTTTACTTTTCAATTTCACGTGGGTGATTAAATGATAAGACATGGATCAAAATGTCGTGTACCAATTAATGCTTTGTTAAAGTGTTGCAAGGAAGAAAAATGAAGAGTTTCAGCGGGTATTAATTACTGATTGGCGTATCAATCATTATTAATGTCTTGGCTGATAAATGGGGTTGCTATCTGGGGATGAGCACCATATGTCAATATTGATTTACTGGAATATTCTTACAGGACCAGATAAAAATCCAAAGGACCATTGCGCGATCAATTCAATGAATCAAGAAGGAGCGGCTTATTTTACTATTTAGTCATTGACGACTCTAATCGACTAAGTGTTTTTAATATGGCATATGCTTTGGTACGTCGACGAGCACTCAGTTAAGAGAGGCCCAAATCGAGGCTCCATGGACTTTCGAAAATTCGGGTGCTGTGTAAATCATGCCAGCTGGCCAGGCCCTTCGTTACATAATAAAGGATCCTTTCAGTTGAGTCCTAAGTTACGCGAATGGCGAAAGTATTGAAAACAGTATCTGGCGTTCTTTCTTTACATATAATAGAACCTACTTCGGTGATAAAACGTTACATGATGATAATTCATGTAAGCTTAAGCTAGATACACAATAGATGTAAGGTTGGACTGGCTGTGTTGATCCACCTTTCATATCTGTGCTTGCTCCAGACTGTTTTGAGGCAACAAGCCTTTAATTTTATTCACACTTTAAATAGTGGTTATTTCTCCGATTTCTGTCATAATTAACCTCAGTGTTCACCACTCAGATAATAAGTAATCATGGTAGCAATTTAGTAGCTCGTAATTAATTGATAGCAAAAAACTTACTTTATGTAGATGCAAATCTTATCAAAGTCAGGATTTTATATCACTTAAAAACGCGCAAAGGCAACGAATACCTTACCGCCTTCACAGGAACCTTTGGACGGCTCATGTTATAAGCGTACAGACGGACCGACAGACAGACGCCAGACGCTGTATTTTAAAAGAGTAGCGGCAGAGTCGATATATCTAAATACATGTGATGGGAGATTCATTTTGAGGTAAGTTTTGAAAAAATAAAATTTTAAGTGATATTTACTATCATACAGAGGAAATATAATAAAGGAACACATTTATTTTTTAAGAATATTTCTTTCAAATTTTGGCCGTAACTGCGGCTAACGCCCAAGTTTCGATGACGCGTTCGAGCATTTGGTGCCGATTTGCTCCGAGCGAGTGGTGCTTGGCGAATGACACGAGTCATATTGGCTTCCAATTCCGCATACCGGCTGAAAAGCATGCTGAGCAGGTTCAAACGCTGCCAGCATCCCGACGAATGTTTATGAGGTCGACCAAAACGTATCTGACTGCGACCAAACTGTCCAAGGTTTCGATCCGGCCACTTGGTCCATCCAACGTAAGTATCCCTCTTCGATAGTACGAGTAGCTCACATCCAACACCTCTGGCCGCGGTCGACGGCAAATTGCTGGGTAGCGGCGCACGGTAATTGAGGGTTGCATTTGCATCCTCGCGTAAACCGCGTTGCATCAAATTTTAGCAAATTTTGTAGGCGGGATCCAAATTGAATCGCACGTGGCTCTCTCCATTGAGCGCAAGCAGAATTTGCACCGACCCACAAAATCATTCAATTCGCGACATCTTGCAGCAACATTCAATGGGGAACGATTTTTACTAATATTATAAACCTATTTTCGTATATCATTTCCAAGGCATTAAAAAAATCATATATTTCACACATTTTGCAGTGTATTGAGAAAATGCTCCCATCAGGAAGCACACTTTTTTAAGGGGTTTTTACAAATAACAATTATATATTGGCACCGCAATTGGCGCTGACTGGGTTCTCCAAGACGTTAGTTGATTTATTTTAAATAATAATTATTATTTAAACACACGTATCACATTCCTTGGTAAAAACGACGTACTTCCTTAGTACGAAAATGTATAACTTTAGGAAGACATATCTTAAGCAGGGCAAGGATAATGTTTGGTTACCGAAATGAATTGAACCGACTGAGATCGCGCGCGTTTGGGCGACTAGAATGTAGTTTTCCCGCGGTCACTAAATTCAATAGTCTGTGACTACGTTAGAGTGATGGCCCGAGAGCGTGTCGTGTTTTGTTGGCAATCAAAAGGACACGTTTTGCGCGGCTCTTAGTTTTCAGGTAGTCTACGTGGCCTTCAGGGTTGTTTTGTTAGTGCTGTAGTGGCTGTGAAGATACAACGAGTACCACGATGACCGACCGCACTCTTCAGCCAGCCAACATCTTCGCTACGTGAGGTCTCGTGAGCTCCTTTTCCTCTCCCAACTCATATGAACATGACCTCGAACTACACCGCAACAAATTCGGCGAGGTAAGTACGCCTCTTAATCAGATAATAATGTTTGCGTCCAATATTTTTTAGGTGCTTTTGGAGTATTTAAGTAGAAATCAAATGATTTTCTAACTGGCGTTTGATCGTGACTCTATGAATTAACTTCGCATTTCTTCCGTCGACTACTTCTGAAGTTATATAAGGCCGGGTGGTCCGCTGGCACGTTACTGAACATTATCGCGTCATAGCCTGACGAATTGCAAACGTGAGTGCAATTTATTAAAATGGCTGCAACTCGGATGTGCATTTTAAATGCACGCGCACGCGCAGACTTCGTGCCTGTCAAAATAAGAAATACCGTTGGGTAAATATTACCACTAATTAATTAATTGTCGCTTGAAAAGATTACGAATGGTACAGGTGGTGTCTTGCATTGGTGGGGATTTTTTCTGGATGGGAAAAAATACAGATATTGGTTATTTGCTCAGGGACGAGTAGACTTGCTCTGTTCGTGCACCACTTTCTTTCTCTTTCTAAGTTGGATTAGTGCGGTTCGGTACGATTGCTAACTGTTCCGTTAACGTATATACTCCTATAACTTAGCCCAGTTAAATCCACCTTTTTTCGTCACTAAACTTATCTTGGAGGAAGCAAGATGATGACATGTTTATATGCGTTTTAATTTTGATGTTTGGGTTATTGTGTGTAACGTATGATGTCTTTAAAACCTGTCAAAGTTTTTCCATATGCCAAAAAAATTTAAATTTGATGAAAATGAGTTTCGCAACAACTGCAGCTTATTTCATTCATAGGTTATGATTATATTTTTATTAAACCATGTATTTATTGAAAAAAAATTATTATACATTTATTATAAGCATTCGGATAGTTTTTACAATGTCCTCATCTACAACGGACCCCTGAAATATATTAAACAACAATAAAACACAAGAGTGAGCCAATGTAATAAAATTTCCTCGGCTGACCGCTTTCAAAGCCGAATTAAATGTAACCCTTCACTGCCGCCGCTTAACCCTCCGCGGTCCGCACGCGGTCACTCCGGGACACACCGCACTTAAATGTCATCCAATACGGATAAAGCGCACTTGCTACTAGTTATTATTGTTTACGGCGGAACCCTACAGCGTTAAATAATACTTTGATGTCGAAATTCTAGCGAACGTAGCTAGGGTTGCCACTCTCTGACTTTAAACTACCATTACTTAACATTTAAGTAAAATGCATCTAGGTTTTTGGAAGATTGATTAGTTTCAATAAGAACTACTTAATTCCTATAATTACTAAGATTCCTTTGTTTTTGTTTTGTTTTAGTTCTTTCATTAATAAATAATGATATCGCGGTCCATTTTACCTGCATATTAAAAATTTCGGCTGAAAGTTCATTAATACTTAAGTATTGTGAACCATGCAAGACAACTTCTTCCTAAAACCATTCGAAACGTCATTAACGAAATAGTTTAAGCCTAAAAAATTATACATAGATTAATCGAGTCTACCTTTATATGTTTATATTTTATTATTATTTAATTTTCATTATATTTTGTTTTAATAGTTTATGTATAATGAATACATATTTTGATATCCTATGTCAATATTAATCTCACTGCAAACAACGTAAGGATTAACATTCTTCTAATTTGACCATCAATTATTAGGTTTTGGTTCGACAGAAACTTTTACAGTCGATCAACTTATGCGTCGATCAACTGAAAAAAATTAGGTAAGAACGTCTGTGGTGACCCTACATCAGATAAGCCGATGAGTAGGGTTGGCCCACAGACCGCGGATTAGATCGAACCTTACAAAACATTTACATACAGCGCTGTATAGATTATGATATTACCGGCAGCGGTCAACCCTGTTTACTCTACCGATAGTTTTGCTTTGGAAGCGTAAGCCAATATCGCGCTGTCATTTTGAAAACCAACGTGAAAGCGTTAGATTAGACAAGGTGTGTTATTTTAATTTAGACAACCCCTTTCCATAAGTGGCTATGTTAAGTTGTTTTGTAGAGTCATATTATCTGTCACCTTAGAGGAGTACCTATGTACTTAAGAGAAGTGGCTCTTAGCTAAGAATACGCTTCTTTAGCTTGCTTGGATTTATTGAAATTACTTCACTATTCACAACAACCTTGTAAAATATTTTGGTGACGAAATTAGATTTTAAAAAATGCCACCAATCTTACACAACGTGTTTTAATAAAAGTTTCAGTTTAAATTTAAGTGCACTAGAAATATATATTTAAACACCATTTACTTCATAGATGTGTGAATAATACTTTAGAAGTGCAATATTAACAGCGAACTGGGTGAAAAATTTTTTTTTATATATTTCTCCTGTAGTGCACCGTCATCCTATAGGTAGGTTAGTTAGGTTCCATAGTTCATAAAAAATTCACACCGTTGGCGTGAATTTTTTAGGGCATTCAAATATTTTAACTGCATTTCAACTGCATTAACACACTTTTTAACACGGAATTATCCTGTAATAAATCTGCCGAAACGACTACTCACCTATCTGACCAGCAGAGAGCATCATCCCGATACCTAAAACAAAGAAAAAGCAAGTTTAGCTTATGTACAATTTTTAAGATTGTTTTTATTTGTGCGGGTATGTTTAGAGGTTTTCGAAAAACATATTAAGGCTAGTAACGGAAGCAGTAACTGAAATTAAATTTGTTTGTTAAAAAATCAACTGGGCAGCAAGAACAAAATTATTTAAAAAAGGAATAAAATAAGAATTTACAGGTTTTTTTTATGCGACCTGACATGGTTGGCTTATACCACACAACTACCGTTATGGTATTAGCCCAATACACCACATTCCCGAAGGAATTAGGTGCCATGCCAGGACCTTCCCTTTATGAGCACAGCTACATTGAACTGGATGGAAAACACGGACAATTTTTCATTGCCGCTTCGACCATCTTGTCATCCAATGCGATGGTACCAACCCGGGCGGGTTTAAACCCTACCACCTAGTAGGGGAACGGGACCTACAGTTTTACATGGGTTCCGAACCATGGAGCAGCTCGCATTCGTGACGAAATGCACGTATCAAACTCTGAAAGAGAAAGACAGTGGTGCAAGTCGGAATTGAACCCAGGCCTCTGGTACGCTAGTCCAGTTCCCGCGCCACTAGGCTACGAGCCGCAGGTATAGTGGACTTGAACCAGCAGCAAACCTTTTGCGGACAGTGCGTGCGTATAACAATTTTGCCACCTGCGGGCTTTTCTCTAACAACCTGTAATCGAGGGTTAAACTTAGTTCTTTTTAAATATTCCATATACTTCGTTTAAGACATTAAACGCTAGTTAAAAGTAAATTATGTTTACGTTTGTAGGTCCTTGTATCATGATCTATGGCTCCACGGCATAACTCGGAACAACAAAGTATTTAGATGTTACTTTCTTGCATACTCATTTCTCTAGCCGCATTATACATACATACTTTAGTTTGATCATGCTGACGTTAACCTATCAGCACGGTCCTGTCAGCCGTAACACTAATTTTAGCCGTGCTAACAAACGCATTGAGCCCCGGTTGCACGAAGAAACGGCTGAGGTAATCAATGTTCAAACACGTCAATTTTAGTGAACCGCATAGAGTTCCTTCCATACTGTCCACACAAAGTGACGTGTTTAATCATACTTTGACGTTGATTTTGATTTTTAGTTCTTTCGTGCACTCGGCCCTGAGTATAACCATATTTACAAAGAGCTCGAGAACAGAAATTTGATGAGAGCTCAAAATAAAGCATTCTTAATACGATTTTAGTTTTCGTGACAACCCCAAATTACGGAAAGACAACTGTCAAAGTGTCAATAGCATATAGCTGACCCCGAGAACTTTTAGATTTGTATGGAAGTTAGTCAAAATGTTGAAGAGTTTTCTTAGTTCAATCAATATATATTTTGATCATTATGAACAAAACAAATGTGTTTGATGTAATCTTCTGTTTGATCAAAATGTCGGTAATTGTAATATAATTTATCTTGTAATAAATATTTTACGGTTAAATACCGATGTCGGTTAAAGTCTGAAATATTTTTTGACCGTTTCCGAAACACTAATTTAGAGTTTAGGAAAAGAAAGAAACTTAACCAATTGATTCTGTTCATTTAATGTATGTATTTTGTTAACAAATTGGTTGATTTACTTTTTTAACCATTAACTCTAAATTAGTGCACTCAACATGTATGCCACATGGGACCAACAAATTTCGATCTCTCACCGACATCGGACTTTAGCCGTAATAGAAAACTCTATAGATATAGTTAAATTATATTTGTACAATGCTTAGTAAGTGTAAGTGATGTAAGTGCAAGGAAAATCTGAGTAGCTCACAAATGCGTTACATTAACTAAAACAAGATAAAAAACACGGATGAAACAACTGCTTGAATATATCGATGATCAAAGAGCTAAAAAAGAAACAATGTACGTAAACTCTGCCACCTAATGAGCGAGGCCCGTATTTTAACAAGTTTAACTAACGAAAATCAAGTTTTATGTATTTTTCCGCACGGAAGGCAAAAGGTTCCGGCTATAGGTACAGCCTTCTCTTTCGTACAAACGAAAATCAATCAAAAATATGAAAATATACTTGACAGGCGCAAGCTATGATGGCGTCATGTAAAAAGCTTTGGCTCTTGGCCTTTCCCATTGAAGCGAAGCTTCTGTATACGTCAGCAATACACTCATATTCTGTGGCGTCCCGCCAGAAAGCGCCGCGGGTGGGGTAACTACCGAGCGGGGAAGGAGGGTGGTCCCCAACGAGTAAGAAATGAACGAGTGGCGACCGAAACTCGTATGCAATTTTTTTTAAATACCTACATTGGCGGTAAGTGGGCGACAACGCTCCCTTGTGGGCGCTAGAGGCCTACAGGGGGGCGGTAAAGGGCTTAGAGAAAGTTCGGGGGCGATGGCTGATTTTGCGTTTTTAAGGTTCCGTACCCGAAGGGTGAAAGCGGAACCCTATTACTAAGCCTCCGCTGTCCGTCCGTCCGTCCGTCTGTCACAGGGCTGTATCTCAGTAACCATAACAGATAGACAGCTGAAATGTTCACAGAGTGTGTATTTATTTTGCCGCTATAACAAGATTAAAAAACAATTAAAATTAATACAAAAAACTTGAATTTTTTGTAATAAATCTTTTACAATGGTACGGAACCCTTATTGTACGAGTCCGACTCGCACTTGGCGGATTTCTTTTTCTAATATTCCATAGCACCTACTTTAAAGTAATTTCACTACATAGATTATTCTGCTAAATATTATTCAGAAAGTTTCGTTCAATTGCCCTCATTATAAATCAGAAACAATATACTATAATAGTAAACTCATGTGGCACGCTATAAACAAAATATATTATTAATAAATTTATTGAAGTAATGATTGCGATTGTGATTTTCTTATGAAGCCAAAAATTTTGGGGGGCGCTGGCAAATAAGGATTCTCAAAGTTGGCGGTAGAGAAAATAAGTTTCAGATCCTCTGATCTACTCGAATCCGTGGCTACGCTGCTGCCGCCATAAGATTGAGTTTCGCCACTCGAGTCCTTCCTTACTCCAAGGTGGTCTCCCATGAAGCCTGCTGAATAATTCAGGGCGGGCCCGCGGGTGCATTCTCTTTATGGGCGAACTCTTTATTATTAATACGGCATTACGGGGCGGTATGACGCTCGGAGGCGGCGGCGATGCTGTGGCACTTGACAGAAATTGGATGATTGGAAAGTCGCTCGTTCAATTCCCGTTATAATCACGATCGTAGTCACAAATACCTACATAAGTTAATTGATTATTTAATTCAACGACATCTACATTGAAGAATTGTAATCAGATTTTGAAAATAATCCGAAAAATGTTTGGTCTAAAACATTCGTCTGAATTCGTTTATAATTATTATATCGTAATCAAAATATCGTTGTATAACCTCAAATCAATGCGATAATACTAACGGTAATGTTGCATACATTCATTAATTAAAAATATCTTAATTGATGTATATTCTAATTGTAGTTTAATATTCAAATAAAAACGTCACATACAATTGTAATATTACTTATAAGAAGAGATAATATTTTTTTTATTTTTTTTATTTCATAATTTTATTAATAATCATTAAATGAATAGAATAAAATGCATGCTGCATTGTGTGCTGGGTATTGAATAAGGTGATTGATAAAAAGTTTGATTTTTTATTTTTGACACGCAGCTTAGGTTGATGTATTTAAAAACTCTCCATCATTCTTATTCTCATCACTGCTTATGTATGTAAGTTTTAATCATTTTTATTTTATTTTATCCGAGAAATATACAGTTTTCACAAATAAACATAGTACAGAGCACAAAGAAAATGACATAGAACCAGTTAATTTCCACATCAAAATAATAACATAGAAAAGGTTGCGTTCAACAAAAGACAGATTTTTTTAAATCTAAATTAACAAAAATTCAAAACAAACAAAACAATATTCATTACAAATTACACAATTAGAAAACACAAAACATTATAATCATAACAGAAGCGCTTACATATTCAAAGCCAAACCTAGTTTAATATAAACAAAAACTGAATGTATACGTTAAAGATAAAAAATTAAAAAATATATAAAGATAGAAGAAAAACAAAAAAAAAGTTTATTCTTCTTAGTGCTCCAGGGTTTCATTTAAAACGATAGGTCCCCTTCCTCATGGTTGTGGTTAAGCCTACCCAGGTTAGTACCATCGCATTGTATGAAATCTGGTGGAAGCGGCAATTAAACCTTGTGTATTTTGCCATTTAGTTCAATGTAGCCGTGCTTATGAAGGGAAGGTGCAAGCATGGCATCTAATTCCTTCGGTAATGCGTTGTGTTGGGCTAATAAACCTTACCATCGTACAAGATTTAACACAAAAAATCACGTTTTTTGTATGTACCCTTTAATTTTTATTATTTTTTTATTTTACCTATTTGTTTTTAAAACGGAATATTGAACGGTATGTTGTTATAATACACACTCTGTGAAAATTTCAGCAGCCTACCTATTACGGTTCATGAGATACAGCCCTGTGACGGACGGACAGACAGCGGAGGCTTAGTAATAGGGTTCCGTTTTCACCCTTTGGGTACGGAACCCTAAAAACTACGTTTTCTTTTCTTTTTATTTATTTATTTATCTCATTAGAGTTATGTTACATTCTTACCAAACCTAACATAACCTAACCATGGTCAGATCATTAAGATCAGAATTACACTAGTTATATTTTAAGAAATTAATATTATTGTCATCGATTATTTTCTTTGTTCACGCCAATACGACGTGGGTGAGCTAGGTGGGTAGTTTGCACTTCACGAGCATTCGATCCCATCGGAAGTTTTTCCTATGCCGCTCTCTCTGCTACTAGCTGTCACGCATGGTGCACGCATGCCCCGCGTCCCCGCATCCTTCATCGTGGAGCTCATCTTAGGGCTCGCCTTAGTGTCGTCGCCTCTGGGCGAAGTGCTGTGCCGACGAGCTGTCCCGGGACCTGACGCCTGGGAGCTGCTGCCGCTGGATGTAGGTGGCTGTTCCTACTCCTCTGGTTGCCCGCTGTGACGTCCCGAGACTACCGGGCGTAGCATTCTCCTTCGCTCGTGAAGTGCGACCTGCCTGAGCGCGTATATTCTTTGTTTACAGTTTAGTTGCTTGATCCTTTAACTTTTAGGTGGGATCTGTGTCATTAACATAGATTAAATAAAAAATAACATACATCAAAACCAAAATGAAACCAAGTATTACTTTGCTATAACTGTTCACTTGAAACTAGATATCTACGTCTACGAGAATAATTCACTTAAAAACCTAGTGTCAGTAGCTTTTAATTTTCCATTGTTTTGTTTTGTTTCTTTCTTTCTTATTTATTTATTTAGTATTAAGGAATTCAACAGCGTTACATAAAGTCAGTTTTACAATGGTTCTTAGTCTAAGGATTGTGGCCAATAATAGAATTCCATTGTTCAGTCTGGAATTGTGAGCTCGGACGTTGAGCATTTTTTTAGTATTGTTGTGTATATAAATTAAAAAGCTGTGATAGGTGGGTTGTGATGTGTGAATGGGTGTAAGTAAGGTGTGTGTGAGGGTGTGTGTGTGTGTGTGTGGGGTAGATGGTTGTGTGTAGGAGGGTATTTAAGTGTGCATGTGCTTATAGCTTTGATCTTTCTTTTGTGCTTCCTTCTTTGGTTTAGCAAGATATCTAAAAAAAAAAGTAGATTCGACAGAAATTTTCATCAAAAATACAAAATGAATCGATTCTTCATATTAGGACATTCCTAATCATTCAATTACGAATCGAGAGATAAAGATAAAAAAAGAATTTAGACAAATAAGGCGGCAGACGCCGGATTTTGTAATAGTTAGTGACGTACGTGGGTGAATTAATTTGTTAACATTACATCAATGTATTTTCGAATAAAATATTGGGAAAGACCAGAGCTGAAACCATAAATTCTCCAAAGTAACAACCTCAAAGTTTATTCCTCAAGAGTGTTCAACTCGCGAGCAAGTTGAAGGGAGGCGTAGCTACGATAAAAGGCAATTGAACATCGCTTAGCGCCATTCGACGGCGCGTCATGTGAACACATTTACGGCAGGTTGCGCACATTATGTTACCGATGAATGAAACTTTCAACATTTTCCCATAAAGCATTTTCCGAAGCGCATACATTTCATTTAACTGTCAAATAAGGATATTTCGTGAATATTGAAATTTATTGACATCCGTGAATAATAGTACTGATAAAAAATTAATAATTTTAAAGTTAACATTACATGCTGCATAGATAAATATATGCCTATGCAAGAACTATACAACCTAGATACTTTTTTGTATTAAATGGATACGACATTACCGTTATCTCAGTGGTCGCAGGTACGAATCCTGCTTCCAACGAAAGTCCAGACCAAAAACTTTTTTTGATTATTTTTAAAATCGTATTGCAAAGGTCCAATGTAGATGTCGTTTCATAACCTAAAATTATAAAAATAAGCTTATTTAATAACATGTTTGCGGTGGGACCGTAAGCATCAGAAAATTACGCTCCCAATACAAACGTACTTGGAAACCACTATTCCAATTTACTTGATATTTGGTATCTAATACCAGGCAACTAATATCTGTGTCTGCATGATTTTCTTTTTCACTAAATTATACCGAAAAAGAAAACACACACATCTTTTTTTTGATTCTATTTGATTCGGTTTAAATAAAAAAAAAACCTGTCACACAGATGTTTGTTATTTGATATTAAATATCAATTAAATTGTAGCAGTGCTTTTCAGGTGACGTTTGCATGGGAGTACGTTACCCGTAATTTTTCTTAGCCGCTTCAAACATAGTTTTATCCAATGCGGCGGTACCAGCCCGGACGGGCTCAACCCTACCACCGTGTAGGGCAGCAGTTTTACACAGGTTCCAACGCATGGAACAGCTCGCATTCGTAACCAAAAAGCACATATCCAACTCTGAAAGACAAAAAAAGGCGGTACATGACCGGGGCGAGGAATGGAACCCATGCCTCTCGCATTAAAGGCAAGTCCTCTAGCCCCCACACAACGAGCCGTACAAATTATTCCAACAAACAAATATCGCCCAACTTCTTGCGTTCGAAATTACTTCCCCCGGAGCCATCGAAATCGGTCAGAGGTCGCTTTAAACTTCCCTCGGAAGCTCAAAAAGTCGGCCATTCGACGCACGTGCGCCCCGCACAGTGGGCTCCGGGTAGTTATGGGTGGCGATATTCGGAGTTTCGCCGATGCGACGTGTTATGGCGCACGCATGTCATGTGCCGACATGAACGGCATCTGTTACTCGGTGTAAATGGGCCTTTGTGCGTTCGAAATTTAAAGGGGGACATTTCGGAGGTATTCAATTGTTTTCAATGAGTCGAAACGATGAATTTGTGGTTGATTCTTTGTGTGGTTTGTGCAATTTGCTTACGATGCATCACTATGCAATGAGATTCAAATAAGAATAGGACAGGATCACCGCCATTTTGAATGTCAAACTGCTATAACCCTCACTTCACTTCACAAACTTCAGTACTTTGCCGCGGTGTTTCCGCGTACTTTCCCGTGGGAATTCGAGTGAAGTTAATCACGAGCCCCGTCCTATTATTATTTGAATCGCGATGTACCAACATGCACTGTGTGAGTACCGGTACTTAAAAATAATATAAGCGGTCCCGCTGTATTTCATCCCGTGCAGATTAAGAGACGACTAGAGACAAGGTTTTTCCGCGTTCCGTGGCGCGACGCTCAGGCATGCTATTGTAGAGGTTAAGCAACCCTCGTCGCAAATGGTTTCTGCAAGTCTGGCTGGTTTCGGGTGGACTTGTAGATGGAATCCTTACTAACTAGGTGGTAGTGGTCCATCACATTCAATGAACGATAATCGCAGCGGCAATGACAATTAGTATCCGTATTTTCGATCCAGTTCAGTGTCTTACCGTAATCTTACCGTAATTGCGATAAAAACAACCGTCTTTTTGAACGTTAAAATAGAGCCAGTAAATTGGTTACTCTAACTAAGTGAAAACTTTTAATCTTAAACTCTTTTAATAGTTTTTTAAAAGTGTGCCTGTTTTCTCTTACTGTTTTCCTAACTGTGTGAAATCTGTTTCTCGATTTAGTATTTTTTTCCATTCTTACTTACGTTTTATATTCAGTGAAAAGGTACTGTTCAATCTGATAACATTTCTGTAGCTGTAGAAAATGGACGCCTGATTTGTAGTCAGCCGCAATGTGCAATCGGCGTTTCAAAATCATCTAATCACACGAGTAATTTTAACCAAGCAGTACTGTTCGATCTGTTTTGGATTATTTATAGATACTAACCGTAATAAATTCAATAGAAAAAATATTTTACCATGAGTTGCTGAATTTTAACTGTGCTAAAACAGAGAACTGTTGGAAAATGTTTTTATACATCACCAGTACCTGTGTGGTGTGTTGATCTAATATCATAAAGCAGGTGTGGTGTTAGCCATTAATTTCCACTTGAATAAAACAACCGGTCCGTGAATGTGTTCACGTGCCATGGGCCCTATCACTGCTGTAGAAGGGAGAAAATAGCCTTCGCCTGATCATTATTTTGCAATTTCATACAAAATGTGCGCTTCAAAAATCTAATATTTTCTCAATAAGTTAAAGCGGTTTTTTGTGTTACATTTTGTACAATGGTACGGAACCCTTCGTGTGCGAGGCCGACTGGTCGCTTTTAAGGACGGGACTCTAAAACAATGGTATAATGATTCTTCTATCAAACCATAATTTTTAGGTTTCCGTAGGTCCGTCCGTCCGTCCGTCTGTCACAGGGCTGTATCTCATGAACCGTAATAAGTAGGCAGCTGAAATTTTTACAGAGTTTGTATTTATTTTGCCGCTATAATAACAAATAGGTAAACTAAAAAAATAATAAAAATTTAAGGGGGGTCCCATACAAAAAACCTTTTTTTTTTGTGTAAAATCTTGTACGATGGTACGGAACCCTTCGTGTGCGAGTCCGACTCGCACGTGGCCGGTTTTACAATTATCGTTTCAGCCA
This sequence comes from Incurvaria masculella, assembly GCA_946894095.1. NCBI lineage: Eukaryota > Metazoa > Arthropoda > Insecta > Lepidoptera > Incurvariidae > Incurvaria > Incurvaria masculella. The sequence continues at coordinate 2,739,705 of OX335641.1, forward strand.
GTAAGTTAAATAACTTATCGCACACATAAATAATTAAGATTAAATGATAAATGCAGACCCTCAGTAATCTTTAAATGATAATTATGTATTATTAAAACATTACTATTCGATTTCTAAGCCAATTGAGACCATAATTAAACAAACATTAAATAAAAACCTATATCTGCTCTAATGCGTCCAAAAATATACTCCAAACTTGATCAATTAATTCAAGTAAAAAATACAAATATTCTGATGTATTTAAAGAAAAACATTTAGTCATCATACCCGCATGAACATATTTATTGTCATCGGGGAAAATGTATAGCTTATTTGAAAATATATTTAAAAAATTAACGAAAATACAAAAAAGTTATTTTAATCCTGAATAGAATAACAGATATGTCAGTTCAATGTAGCCGTGCAATTCAAGGAACGTCCCGGTATGGCACCTTGTTCACATGTAGTGTTATAGTATTATTATTTTATGTAACTGGACATGGATGGCTAATACCAGACTGAACGTCAGATATTAGCTTAACACACCTAATGACCTAGGTGCCATGCCATGACTTTCATCATATTCGTCGGCTTCATTGAACTGGATGGGAAACACGGAAAATTTTCATTGCTGCCTCGACCATCGTTCATTCAATGCGATGGTACGAACCCGGGCGGGAATTACCCTACCACCTAGTAAGTAAGGAAAGGGCCCCACAGTTTTAAGTGGAATCAGAACCACGGCCACCGTGAAAATGGTCACCCATCCAGAACCCAACCGCGCTCAGAGGTGCTTACCCAGCTTATCGAATCGCAAGCCGTCGCACCACTGGTCTACCGCGGATGATGTTGGGCTAGTATCGAAACAGTACTCGTATGTACGGTATGTTTATCCTTGTCCGTTCCATGAAAAGAAAACATGTTGAAACGCCACGGCAACGCGAGTGCGGGTATAATTACAACTAAAAGCCTCCGCGTTGTCTCTGCCACTCGAGCCGTCTTACGAAAGAAACGTACAAACAAACATACCCGCACGGGTGACAACATTATGTTATTTACCCAAGAGATCATTCGCGTGGACTCGGTAAGGGAACCGTTATGCATTATGGTGTGGGATGACATGAAGTTGTTTGTGGACTTAGCTTAGATATGTACGGGTATAGAGTTATCATTGTACATGAATTGTTCGAAAATATGTTATTTTTAAGGTTACGTATCCAAAGGGTGCCAACGGAACCCTATTACTAAGCCTTCGCTGTCCGTCCGTCCGTCCGTCTGTCACAGGGCTATATCTCATGAACCGTAATAGGAGAGCAGCTGAAATTTTCACAGAGTGTGTATTTATTTTACCGCTATAACAACATATAAAATTCAAATGATAATATGATATAAATGATACAAATTGATGGCCCACCCCCACCCATACAAAACTGTGATTTTTTTGTGTTTAATCTTGTAAGATGGTATGGAACACTTCATGTGCGAGTCCGACACGGTTTTTTTTTATTGGATTTATGGCTATATTGCATGGATATGTGGCTAATTCAACACCCACCGTCTGGATATTAGTCCAACAAACCGCATTTCCTTTATGACCACGGCTATATTGAACAGGATGCAAAACACAGACAATTTTTCATTCTGTTTTGACCAATTTTTACCCAGTGCGATGGTTCCAACCCAGGCGGGCTCAACCTTATCGCGTAAACGGGGTATAAGACCTACAGTTGTGCATCGATTTCGAACCATCCAGCTCAGAAAGAGAAAGAAAGTGAATTTGTACCCATGACCTCTCGCATGCAAGGCAAGTCGCCAAGAGTTATGAACCACTCAAATGGCAGTATGCTGCGCGATCTTGCCTTAAAACGTTCTATAACCTCTGCCCACCGCTTTAGCACAGGCAGTGTGATATGATTTTGTTTCGTCAAAGCGTCGACCTTATTTATAATTATATGGGCAAATAGATTAAAATAATAATTAAACTTTCTTCACATAATTCCGCCGTCATTGCCAAAATATAAATAGTAACATACCTCACAGTTAGATATTTAAATGTGCAAAGACCTTTATGCCGTCTTAACTTCTGTACACTTGAACTTGGGAGGTAATGGCATTGTCATGTTCTTGGACTCTCGTTGTGGCATTCATTAAGCTCCCGCCTTACTTATTTATTACTTAACTTCAAACGTCTTGAGTCGCATTTGCGGGATTTGTTGAGATAAAGTTACAGGACATACATTTCACGTTATTAGAAGTGTTACTTGGGGTCCGAAATATACTTTTTTCAAATGCCGAAATTTAAAACAGAAATTGTATCCTTTATGTTTGGCTTTTGAAATTACTTATTAACTTGAGCACAAAGTTACGTAATGTTGACGTAAAAATAATCTCGCCTAGATCACTGTAGTCTGGGAAAAGTTGCTCTTTACATTTCAAAGGAACTGCATAGGTATGGTTTGCTAATAACAAAATTATTAAGGTTCCATTTTATTATGATTGCATCACTCTAGCAGCGATCCTTGATTTAAGTTTTAACTTTTTTTTATTACAATAAACCAATTTAAACTGTTTACTTACAAATTTAAATGAAATAACCTCAACAAACCGAGGATGAATCTATTCGTTCCAATCCAAACTATATTGCCTCGTAACAGATTACAAATTTTACTGAGCTGTCTAATTGTAAAAATTTTTATATGTACATAATAATGATAATCTCACTTATTCTTTCCTCTAGTAGACAACCTAGATTTTAAGAGGTATTTATATTAATGCGCAGGTAGTTTCTGATTAACTACGAGAAGATAATATGATAATTTTTTTTTCCAGAATTAGTACATTTTCGATTAGAAGATTTTCACCGCTGCGTTCCCGTTAAAGTGTATTTCTTCTTTTCTTTTCAATCTCTCAGAAATTTAACCCCATTGCTCATCCTTGAGGTGATTTAGCAAAATAAAAATGCTAGAATTTATGATGAGAATCAAGTTATACGTAGAAATAAATCGCATGAAAATTGGTTCTAAATTTATAAGCGGACAGACAAACGGCAACGTTGATTTTTTTAAGAATGAATAAAGTGATGCTCTTAACCAAATGAAAATTGGTAAGCTAAGTTCACACTACTGAACTTTAATACAATACCTGCCTCCCAAAGCAATAGTATAATCAATTTCGCCGTCGAGACACTCGGTTCATGGTCACCAGAAGCGATAACTTTTGCTTCAACGTTAGGCAAACTTTTAAATGAAAGTTCTGGTGATCCCAGGTCCGGGGCACATTTTGTCCGGCGAATAAGCCTCGAAATCCAAAGAAGTAACACCGCCAGTATTTTAGGTACAGCTGGAGCTTCGGCTCTTTTAGAAGAAGTTTTTTATCTTTAAGTCTAAATTAAATATGTATTTTATTAACATTCGTTCCTACCTGTCTAATAAAGAGATTGAACACACTATAGTATAATCTAATATGCTATATTTATATCAATTTATTTGTATCAATTTATTAACAACACTCTCTTGAATATGCTAAAAACCCTCACTTCAAACCCACATTTGTTGTGATCAAGCTCTTTAGCGTAACTTCAAGATAAATATTTTCTGAATGTTGTTTGCTTCGTAAACCTGTTAGCAGATATGTTCTTCCCAACTCTACTACAACATTGGAGATATAATGTTATAGAACGTTCACTCAGGTTATAACCGGATGTAATAAAATCATAATATGGTACAGTCGGTCGTACTAAAACGTAGTTCAACGTAAATCTAACAATTGTCAGTAGGCAAAACGTATTTTTTACGATAAATAATTGCAAAAGGGTGGGCCTGTACAATTATGTTTAACTATAACATATTTATGCGCAGGTGCGAAAGGGTCCGCAAGGCGGCATCAAATGTATTAAGATCCCATAGCTTTTTAAATCGGTTCACAATTTTGCCAACACCCTTCCAGCCTCAATCAAACCGCCGAGATAAAATTTGATATTAAAGCCTGCGAGTGCTAGTCGATTACGTTTACGTCATAGTTATCTCTGTTCCTTAAGACTAAAACTTTTTTTTATGTGATGGCAAACATTAATGCCTCACCAAAGAATTTAAATTGCCAAATGTTTTGATCAGAGATAATCAAATTTATCAGATTAATCATGTCAACAAAATCTACCTGAAAAAAAAACCTGTCCAACTGGATTAAATTTTAATCATATTTGAAAAAATACTGAATTTGTTCAAATAGAGTGGAAAAGTGTTGCAAACCTAGTTTCAATGCGCTACTCAAATAACATTACCATAAGCTTTGGAATAAACTATTCTGGTATAATCCTGGTTCAATAAAGAAACTATATAGAAAGGGCGGCTTGTACTTGCGAATCGCAATCGCATGCTATCTCGCTTCCACTATATCGCTATCTATACTCACACAGTGCGGTACCGACTGCAAAACGACAGTTTACGAAACGCGCAGTGATATGTACTCAATTGCGTTGTTAGGTCGGTATAGTGTTTCACTGGTTGAACTGAACAGAACTATGACTTCTAAAATCCGCCGAAAGATACTTTGGAGTATCGCCCGAGAAATTGTGTTTAAGAGAGTCGTTATCCTATCATATAACCACGGGTGATTTACATACTGTTTACATGCTCTTAATGTTTAATATGCTTATGAAATTTTGGATTGTAAAATATTTTGTCAAAATCTACGTCTGTATTTTTATTTTCTGGATACGGGTAAAGAATACTGGAACATTTTAATCAGTTTTGTCCTTGTAAGCGACACTATTGACTGGCGCAATAATACAGGTATTTTTTTCAAAATCAACGAGTTCGATTCGCGGCTAGGGAAACCAAAAAATCAAAAATCGAATAATGCATTTTTCGTTTTTATCAAAATCCATGAGAGGAGTGATCCTTTGAGTGTTTTTCGCTATTTCTTATAGTTTCGGATCTAGCCCTGCAGGCCCACTGGAAAAATTTACCCTGTATGTCTTTTAGATTGAAAAATATTGATTGGCTAATAAGAATTAAAAAAAGGTTGTCTATCTTTATTTAATTTTTTTTACTGAAAATACAGATATGTATTTACAAAAAATAAAAACACACAGAGGCTTAAAGCTATGTTCCTCATATAAACGTAGTTTACTAATCATTTGAAAAATATTCTTCCAATTTGCTTGATATTTGGTATCTAATATTCTACAAAAAATATATGTGAAATATAATACCTGTGTCTGCACTTTTTTTTTTGCTGAAAAAGCAAGACAAATGACAGGCAAAATAAAATCTTCATACAAATTTTCTTTTTTTTGTTTTGTGGCACAGGATACATTTTTAGAAAAAACAAACACGTGTAGACATAGATATTTATTGCCTGATATTAAGTCCCAAATATCAAGCAAATTGGAACAGTGGTTTTCAAATGATTAGTAAACTACGTTTGTATGGTGAGCGTAATTTTCTGATGCTTACGGGCCCACCTTAAGTTAATAACTTGGTTCAAATTAATCTTCTGGAATGCAATAATTCATTTTAATACATAAATAAGTACATTTAAACGACCCACCGTTTTACTAACCTTTTCCTATCTCTTGAACTAATTAACATTATAAGTAAAAATACTTTTTCGTACTAAACAGTTACGTCGCTTATTCCAAGGAATGTGGTATGTATTTATGTTTAATTTCATTAATTTATTGTTGTATCGTGAAATATTACAAAAATCCTAAAACATAAATGTATACTTTGTAACAATAGTATGCTGACCGTACCGTCCGTTGGACAAGTACAAGCCGCCATTTCTATATAGTTTTTTTAATGAACTGGCTTATATGTTTACTTTAAGGGAACATGATAAATATACTGATGTGTGATTAAAATTAAATTAGGGGTAAAAATCAATCAAACGTGGTCTGCAATTATCGAACTGAGTATAAAATGCAAATGATAGAAATATTAAAATTATCTTTTGAGTTCTTTCTCGCGATTCTTACCTCGTATTTTTGTTCCAAAATACTTTGCAGTAAATAATGCCTATAGGGAAAGAAAAACATCAGTGATTTGCCATCTGAAACTTTGTCATGATAATAATTCTAAGCTCTTATTAATCACAGTCCATTTACTCGGAGACACAACTCGATAGGGTTAGAAAAAGATCACATTATCCGCAACGTAAAAAACTCGCCACCGTCTCTAACCCTACTCGGTCGGCCCGTGCCCTGTAATCCCGGTACTTAGGCGCACATTACCAATCCGATGGCGACCATTATGCTGCACCATAATACCGTGCCGCCCGCGCCGTGTTCGGGTTTTATTTTACACTGCGACGTCTCGCATCGCGGCATCGGAACGACGCTGATGCAAACTGCAGATGGCGAATTTCGGCGCATCGCACATGCCATATGTGAGGCCTTCCAGGTAGGCTGGTGGAAAATGACTTTAGGCATTAAGTTCTACCTTTGTACACTTTATAATGCAAAAAACATTTTATTAATATTGTATGTGCATGTGCGATGCACCGCATGCATATGTGAAATATTGATATGTATGTAAAGTCTCATGGAATAATCAATATCGATATATTTATGATGTGATAAGAACGCACTGGAAAATCAAAAGTAAAGCAACTATTGAACCACATATCTGGATTATATTCCTTTTTTAATCTTTAGGGTATTATCAGTTGTTTATGAAAAAAATATTATAGCCTTCCATAATTTAAGACAGAGAAAAACATTAACTTATCAAAGTTCCTTTGTGGAACTCATTTCTTTCAGCGACAGTTATTATAATAGTTACATAGTTATGTTATATATTATAAAATATCTAAGACGCAATTCTCAAATAAACCATTATTGTTCAGTTAAAGAATAGTGCTAATAAAAAGAGAGGTGTTATTCATATTTCCGATTTTTAAACCACAAGCGTTTTCAATGGCAAATTTTTCTTTAAAGTAACTGAACCATATACTGGCAGTTTTTACTAGACCATTCCGTTAAAGCAACTGATTGAATACCGACTGAATGGTCATGGAAGCTCTGGTTCGGATTGATACCTTTATTAATTTGAGTTTTAGCGACATCTACATTTGAAGCACTCTAATCCGATTTTTGGATTTTCGTCGGAAGTAGGATCCTGCTTAAAACATCTGATTACACTGCTTCAAATGTAGATGTCGCTGAAACTCAAATTAATAAGATAACGGTAATGTAGTATTCATTAAATACATAAAATTGTCTTGATTTTTTGTTGTACACAAAATGAAGATCAGACTTGACGTTACCTTAGGGACTCCAGGGGTCACAGAATCCGTTACGCAGCGCCTCTCCGACCGCATGTCCGACCAATTATTAAGATTATCCACGTAGTTAAGGTGCACCTAGCGCGATTACACGCATTAAGGTGGGAGAAGTGCGAGAGGTGAGCCTTAATATCGCACCGTATCGCGCAATTATTACCATTATTACCAGCGTGGTTTTATGGTACAGATGTGAAAACTATTACATTTGTGAATAATATGGATGTGGCTATGAGATAAAGCGAGTTTACATATTAGATTCAGATTTTTTTTTGTATTTTTAAAATATTTGATTTAACTAAACATTTATCATTTACATTTTTAACCCTCTGAAGTTTTTGTTATGTACCTAGGTTGATAACAAGCACATTTTGTGCAAATGTTACTCGTGAAGTACGATGCTAGGATATTCAAAATAAGCTGTTTCCTTTGTAATCATATTTGTAACTGAAATTGTACACCTGTTGATATTTTCAATAAATAAAATAAATGAATAAAAGAAACATTAAACCAAAGCTTTGTCCATTGCGAAGATCGTCGCCCATATTGGTCTGTGAAAGTAGCATGATGTTAACAAGTTTAAGACATTTTGTTCGTTGTTCATGAATAATCTCTAATTATTTTAGCTATAACTTTCTCTGTTGGCACTGTTCCAACCAACTATTGGAAAAAAATCACACTTCACACAAAAAAATATCAAAAAAATGATTGTACAACCGGTCGTAAATAAATAAAATACCAAACTGAAGTATTTAGTTATAATTGATATTAAAGCATTTACGCTACATCTTTGTTTCACAATCCACGTTGAAAATAAACAAGGGCTTGGTCGAAACCACAATAGTCTTACTATCAAAAAGATCCGAGCTAAATATTGGAAATAAATCCCGTGTTATAATCTCAGTTATTGTTTCTCCTCGGTGTTAATAACATGTTGCTAGCACCAATAATCATTGATCCAAGTTACGGCTGGTCTGTCGGCTGCGCGGCCGGCCAGCGGTGGAACCATGGGATGAGGGGGGACCCTAAATAGGGATGCAAGAAGTATTGTCCACATGGCAAGATTAGATCCATCCAAAACTTTAACCATTCCGTCATCAAAAATGTTCAAGCTTAAAAAAAACAATAAATTAATTTAAATACTGAAAGGTATTTAAGGTGGCCCGACCCGCTCAACTCCCCATACAAACGGAGAAAGAATATCACTCCCATATTTCTTTTCAGAGATCCCAACTTTTGGTCAAAAGAGCTTTATTTGATCGAACTAGATGTCTGATGACCGTTGGCATTGCAAAATTGTGTTTGGTTTCTAAGTTATAAGGTCCGAAAGATCGATTTTTTCGCGCGTTTTATACAATAACTTTGGTGGTTTATTACGCAATGATAAAGTAAAAAAATTTAAAAAAGATTAGTCATCAGACATAGCTTATTTAATCAAGATTTATAATCTATTTGGTTTTTGTTAGATTTTTGACTACAGCGGTCGTGGTTTACTTTTAGCTAGAAGTCGTTTTGATATAATTTCTTGATTTTAAAATTCGAAAAATTCGAACTTTCGGACCTTATAACTTAGAAACCAAACACAATGTTTCAATGCCAACGGTCATCAGACATCTAGTTCGATCAAATAAAGCTCTTTTGACCAAAATTTGGGATCTCTGATAAGAAATATGGGCGTGATCTTCTTTCCCCGTTTGTATGGGGAGTTGAGCGGCTTGGGTCACCTTAAAGTCCCTATTCATTTCCATTGCTTTCATCTGCATGGACCAACAAGAAAAACAACCTCATGAACCGTAGTACCCACCTTAACCGACGCATTGTCATCAACATTTTGTAATACGTGAATACATATCATGTCCACACACCTAATACGTTTACTGCGTTCATTCTTCATCTCAATACATTTTAAACATCGAAAAATACTATGTAATTCATTAATTGAATCAAAACACTAGGTATAAATCAACGGGGAACGTTGGATATTCGAGATAGCGCTTCGTTCACAAATTGTTTAAAATTACCATAAAATAAAACAAATATTTCCTGATAAATCGAAACCATTGCTCTCGAGACTCCTGTGAAGTGTGAATGAAATCATTCTTTCGAAAGGCTCTGAGAAACCTATCCGTATGCAATCAAAATCAAGTCTTTCGAATAAGGAATAAGGTTCAATATTCGATGTCTCTTTTTATAGCTGTGGCGCAAATTAACGTTTGAGTTCTTCTATCAGAAAGTGTAAGATATCGCACCCTGCGCCACCTGGTGGTAGAAAATGAGCAGAATTCATTTCGTTGAGCTCACGCTGCGTTTGTCGCGTGGTTGACTTTATTTAGTTTACCTTTTTGTTTTACGGCACATATAATTTATTTTATTAATTATGAGACACTGATGGTTTTATATCATTTGATATATAGCTCAAACAGCTACATTTGTTCTGTCAAATATGCACATTTAAAGTGATTTGAAGCGCTCGGTATAACTTCAACAAAATGTGGATGGCGCGATTACCTATAAAGTTAGAAAATATTTTATAAGATTCAACGGCTTTCTACTCACGGCATGATTTCACGAATCACGGAAATAATTATTTGTAGCGATTCGCGTCTACCTAATTTTAAAAATGTACATTTGGCGGAATCCTAACAGATCCTGTCAAATATAATAAATACGCCAAAACACATTCCAATAAAAAAATATGGTGAGCATAATTACGAAAAGGTAAACGCAGCTGAAATATTTTTCTCATTTATTTGTTATTAAGCATTGTTTTTACAATTATATTATTATTTATAGTATTTTCTGTGTGTGAGGATTCCTCCAAATCTGAATTTGAACAATACATTTAATGAGTAAAGTAACAATTCATTCTTTTTTAATTTCCATGTTTCAGCAATTGCAATTCTATACATTTTGAAATACATAGGTTGTGGTTACCTTGTAGTTCATAAATAGGTGATATTTTATCTTCTTATACATGATCGTCACCGCCTAGTTTTAGAACTAGCATCCACGCTCTCCAGACCAAAACCCGATATATGTAACATGTCTGAAACAAACTGGAAAGATATGTTAAGAAAAGAAACACAACGAGCTAAATAACGTACTGTGCCTTTAGAGTACATTGATTAACATATTTACGAATAGATTCGTATATTATTGCCTACTTAGTAAATGATTGACCCCTTATGGTATTTAGGGTAATTGAAACGTGACAGTTTTTGTAATTATTTTAACTGTACTATTAAAGAGGAGATTGAAAAAATACTGTTGATCTAAATATGTCCCTATAGGTATGGTTAGTGCGGCATATGGCGTACGCTCGACCTATCATAGTAGGTTTTTTGGCACACGTAATGAGTGGCAAGTCCATTGCTGTGTCATATAGCTATTTGCTAGAAAGCCTCACACTACTGAAGTGGCCGGTTTCCTCACAATGTTTAACTTTAATTTAAAATGTTCGTATTTCATATTTAATGCACCTGGAATCCTTTGGGGGGAGGGGAATAGGGCCTCCCATAGAACCAAATTGTGACAAGAAAGACAGGTATTTAGCTACTTACATTAGATTAGATTCAGATAAAATCTGATTATGATGAAATATACAAGACCTACAATTTGATACGTAATACATGAGGATTTATTTCGGAGAGAGAGGAGAAATTAAGAGTCAAATATCAAAATAAAATCTAATTTGGTAATTTGTAATTTGGTTATTGGTAATTTAATTAAATAATCGACATAATGTGTGGTGGTATTTTTCTATATTTGCATAGGTTGTAAGGCTCTTCCAATCGCTGTACAATGCACTTGCTATAGACCAAAGCATCTTCATTGGAAGAAAGGAAAAAAGAAGAAAGATAATAAAACAGCATCAGAACAAGAAGTTAGTTGTAGAAAACCGGCCAAGTGCGAGTCGGACTCGAACACGAAGGGTTCCGTACCATCGAACAAAAATATCACGTTTTTTGTATGGGGGCCCCCTTTAATTTAAATTATTTTATAATCTTACCTATTGGTTGTTATAGCGGCAAAATAAATACACAATCTGTGAAAATTTCAGCTGTCTATCTGTTACGGTTACTGAGATACAGCCCTGTGACAGACGGACAGACGGACGGACGGACGGACGGACGGACGGACGGACGGACGGACGGACAGCGGAGGCTTAGTAATAGGGTTCCGTTTTCACCCTTTGGGTACGGAACCCTAAAAAGTCACTACATACAAGCGCCGAAGCATTTAGGGGGCACATTAGTTAGAATGTATTCTTACTAAACATGATAACAGAATGGCAATGACATCTTCCAATGGTTTACATCCAAATATATGTATTTGTAATTAAAATCACTAAGCCTTGTTTTAAGAAGACTTCTTTACCCATTTTCACTTCCTGTACCTCAAAATATCTAAAATTAAGGAAACCAAACTCTATACACGCAATACATCCCAACTAATTGATACTATCAGATTTTTTGTAATTTATATACCAACACTGTATCTGGAGCGATAACAGAATGCCGCACGCTACTAAATACTTATTCTTAATTAGTACAATCTTAACTTTATTCGTTACAGATTGTCATGGTAATGAAGCAGGACGGAGGTGTTTGGAGTTAAGGACCCAGTGTGACGCAGTGGAACGGGTCCTTGGTCGTATCATCAGTGGACATATGTGTCTTCCATCTCATGATAATACAAAATGTGTGTGTTTTATTTACTTGTAATAAAAAAAATTGAATTAGTTTTATTGCAAAATTGTGGGTTTTCAATTTTAGTTAATTTTTTATTTAGACTAGAATTTTCAATTTAAAGTTACTCTGAAAAGATACTTTAATTATTTCGGCCTAGAGGCAGAAATTTCTGTGGGCAGAAAAAATATTAATAACAACGATTGTTGTTTTTTGTGTTTGTTGTAGAGACAGCCCCATAACCAGAAAAAGTACTTGGTACTACTTGATTGGCACAATGTTTTAATATTTAGTTGACTTGATACAATTGTATGTATTTTGACGATAATGAGCAGATGTTATTGCTATGTGTGTAGTTTATATGTGTGTGCAACTAAATTAAACTGAAAACACGGCTAAAACGGGCTGCTCGTACGATATAACAACTAAAGTACTTCCTTACTGGCTGGTGATTAGGCTGAGATAAATAGTCGTAACAAAAACGAAGGGTGATATAAATATTCGTAACCGAAACTAAGACTAACGAAGAGTAGTATTCTGTGACGTCATTTCTCACACACTTTGTATGGACGAAATGTCAAAGCAATGCAAAGTGACGTCACAAAGTACAACTTTTCGTTAGCCTTAGTTTCTGTTACGACTATTTATCTCAGCCATAGTCCCGCCCGAGTTGGAACCAATCGGATTAAACGATAAGAGAAAATTGTCCTAATTTTCCATCCATTTTAATATAGTCGAGCAACATAAGAAAGGCCCTATCAAAACTGCTAGTTCCCATGTGATGTGTTAGGTTAATATGATGACAGAGCCTTAAATGTCAAGTTCCATAAAAAACATCATCGACATGGTTTAGCTAAAAAATAAGAAACTTAACTCTACCCTGAATATTCGTACAGACGGAGAAAACATGTGATAATCTAGAAATGGGGTGTTTTAAAACGGGGTGTTTTAAAACGGGGGCTGGAATCGACTTTGCGATTCCGCCCCATTTACCGACGCAGGGGGTTAGCGACAGGGACACTGAGGGAATAGAGTCGCATTGCTATTTTTAATATGGTGAGTGGCCACAACGTGAAATAAATGTTTCACAAAAATATTGTCCTTTTTTATCCACTCGCCCCATATTAGGCTTTTTCAATTCAATCATTTCACCAATACATCCTATCGGACTGATATCGAAAGTTTTACATATTTACTATGTTATAAGGCAAAGACGTTTCTAGGTTAATATAACACTTAGGATAAACCATAGCGTGCGTCTGTGGGAAAAAACTCTTTGACGACCCAACCACAGAAATTAAAGCGCATGCTTCGGTCTTCCAGTACTAAAAAAGTCACGCATTGTAGCCTAAAGTAAATCAAAACTTAAGGTGGCCCAACCCGGCTGGACTAACTCACGGGCACGGTACAAAACCGTGCTGTTGCGCTCTGGGACCTTCTCTGTTTCAAAGAAAAAGACAGGCTCCATGATGAGGAAGATGCAACATGTCCACAAAAAAGACAATGTGCATAGTTGGTAAGATTTAAGAAATTATTAATTACAAAACGACTTATAGCTAAAAGTAAACCACGACCGCTGTAGTCAAAAATCTAACAAAAACCAAATAGATTATAAATCTTGATTAAATAAGCTATGTCTGATGACTAATCTTTTTAAGATGTTCTTACTTTATCATAGCGTAATCCACCTCCAAAGTTAATGTATATAACGCGCGAAAAATTCTAACTTTCGGACCTTATAACTTAGAAACCAAAAAACAATTTACAATGCTAACAGGTCATCAGACACCTAGTTCGATCAAATAAAGCTATTCTGAGCAAAATTTGGGATCTCTGACAAGAAATATGGGGGTGATCTTCTTTCCCCGTTTGTATGGGGAGTTGAGTGGGATGGCCCACCTTAAGTCGTAACGGAGTTCCATAAAAAAGATCAGTATTGTAAGTATTTTTTCTCATAAAAACTGTTGGGTTAAAATCAACCCAGCATGTGTACGAAAGAAACTCGTTTGAAACCAATCGAGCCCGCTGTCAACATGGCTGGCTAATACCATCATGATATTAGTCTAGACACCAAATTCCGGAAGGAATAAGGTACCATGCCAGGACCTGCCTTTTATAAGCATTTTTATTTGCGATTTTACATTGCCACTTCGACAATGTTAAATCGAAAGCGATGGTACTTACCAAGGCGGGCTTAACCCTACTATCTAGTAAGTACGGAAGGGCGACCTACAGTTTTACATGTGTACATATAAATGTGTACCTTACCATAATGTGATCCGCATTCTCAACGAAAATACTCATTTAATTCCCAGAAGAAAGTAAGAGATGACCACAGACCATGAGACCGCACTCATACTTAAACAGTAGTTCACCTCGAACTGTTAACTCGCGCCTGATTTAAGAAAAAAATGATACCTAATTTTAAATTAAAATATCTGTTTGGTATAAAAATTAAGGAATAATATGGTAAGGTTAGGTTAGGTTAAATTTATGTATGTATACATATTTATTGAATATATTATTTATTGTTTATTGCATATATGTATATATGTAGCTTATATTTATATGCAGGTAAGTTTATTTTTTTAACGACACGCAAGTTATCGTATTACAGACATTCATACATATGTACAAACATACAAACGTCGGATAGTTCAAGTAAACTCGGATAACTTCGCTCGCTCGTTCAATAAGTAAATAAATATTTGACTGGTAAGAGCCAGATGCCATTATGTGGCCACTATAGCGCACGCCCAGCCCTCAAAGAGATGTACGTAACCGAACACAGGGGCTGCGGAAACCATGCCGTCCAGCCAGGTGCCTCCGGTCAAAAGCATTCGCGATTTTCTCACGCATCGTCCATCTCTTGCGAGACGTAAACTAGGAGAAGAGAAACGTTTTTCTTCTGTTTTTCAAAATAATCTTTCATTCGTTTACACGCTTGTTTATTTCTGAATAATTTCCTCCTGAAATGAAGCTGATGCTGACTTAACCCGCTCATCTCCCCATACAAAAGGGGAAAGAAAATCACGCCCATATTTCTTGTCAGAGATCCAAAATTTTGGTCAAAATAGCTTTATTTGATCGAACTAGATGTCTGATGACCATTGGCTTTGTAAAATTGTGTTTGGTTTCTAAGTTATAAGGTCCGTAAGTTCGAATTTCTCGCGCGTTTTATGCAATAACTTTGGAGGTGGATTACGCTATGATAAAGTAAGAATATCTTAAAAAGATTAGTCATCAGACATAGCTTATTTAATCAAGATTTATAATCTATTTGGGTTTTGTTAGAATTTGGACTACAGCCGTCGTGGTTAACTTTTAGCTATAAGTCGTTTTGTAATTAAAATTTTCGTAAATCTTACCAAATCATACACTATGCACGTTGTCTTCTTTTGTGGACATTTAGCATCTTCCTCATCACGGAGCCTGTCTTTTTCTTTGAAACATAGAAGGACATATAAGCATAGAACAGCGCGAAAGCACGGTTTTATACCGTGCCCGCGAATGAGTTAGTCCCGCCGGGTTGGGCCACCTTAATAAAGCTTCTCTACTGCACTCTCTGTGCCAAGAATAAGAAAAGTCGGGCATCTTTTTTTAAATTAATTCCTGGGGAACCTATTTTTATATCCTAAATAAATGCCCTTTAATTTCCTAGCAAATTGTCCGGATGAGTGAATTATCTTCTCTTATTGTTCAGCCTTTTATTTTCTCTCATTCCTTTTTTTCGTGGAATGCAGCTTACGCCTTAAATTGGTTTCTTTATTTTCGTTCCTTTTAAGCGTATTTGTTCATTTTAATATTTAAACCTTGCTCTAATCCTGAGTTTCATAGACGTTACTCGTACTTGGCTGTGCCAAAGTATGGCTTCCGACTGTCAAATTTGACATTCGGTTCATACATTTTATGTCCCGCCAGTTCGGCGGAAGTAATAAATAGAGGTAGAAAAAAATCCAACCGAATTCTAAAATTTTCAGGGCAATTCTTCCGCTAATTAGTTTACATACTGAATACACATTCCTGAATCCTGACTGAATCGGTAAATCACTTCCATCTATTTTTTGGATAACAAATTTTTCTTTAGCGCTGAATTCGGAAACAGATAGAAATGTTTAATTTCGTTGAACTCATTCCAAAGTCAACGTTAATTCCTCTTCTGAGAACACTCCTGATTCATTAATTTGGAATTCTCAGAATTGGCCTCCTGCTCACAACCGTCCCATCTCAACCGGACAGACAGCATATGCAGTTCTAATGACATTTTCTAGCATTGCACTCGCTTGGCTTGGCGGAAGGCCGTCTGATTCGACCCGTTTTATGAAGACATTGCAAAATCACCTCTATATAGCACAGGAGCACTATGTAAATTCGTATGGCACTTGCTCTATGCATTACGCTTTTTCGTATTAGATGCGGTTGATTGCTTTTGAATGTGTGCGATCAATGGAATCCAACCTTTATCAAAGACATTACTAGAACTCATTTCCCCGTAGTCAAGTAAGATTCGTCTTTTATTTCCTCGATTCGAAACGGCCTTTGTGCGGTATTTTTCAGACGATTTTAGTGCGTAAAGTCTTAGAAATAAGGTATAGTTTATATTAACCCGTCCTCTTATTATTGAGCGTTAGGGTACCCGCAATGGCTCGGTATGTATGATCGAGGCGAAGCGAGCAATATCGCACGCCTATAATTTCGACATTCCTGTAGTAAATTAGGTATTTATTACTCATTTTCAACTCGGAACAGATGCAGAAATTGTGAGTAATAATTTATTCAAGGATCGTGATATTACAATTGGTTTTCCTATTTATAATTTGCGTATTGCACTTCCGGTTCTTAAATGAAAGAAAATGATGTAGGCCAATCAAATTTCGGGTTTCAGTTTCATGTTATTCATTTCCAAGTAATTGTAAGCACACACGGAGTCGTCACATTATTTGGCGGCTCTGGCGAAAAAAAATCAGCAATAAACTTCGCCTGGTTTTTTATATATTTGTTTTATTTGATACTTACAAACTAGAACGATCTCTTTTCCTAACACTTTACAAATAATTTTTGCATCGCAGATTTGCACTAAGCATTAAGTCACTTAGTTCTAGACAGAAATTGCTTATCGTCAACGAATAGTAATATGTTTATCACACATTTAGTTGAAATTAAAGTATTTAGTATGTATGTATTATCACATTACAGGGTGACCACGGAAGAGTAAAGGATGGTGAGACGTCATAACAGGCATTAGTCGCGAATCCGCCGTATGGACAAATTGTGCATAGATAAGATATTAGTGTTAAGGACGTGATAACACCTGATTGCATTCAGTTCCATAAGGGCGTAAGTGAAGCAGTACAAAATTAAATATATTTTTTAAAAACAATTACTACTTATTTCAGAATTTCAAAAAGATGAAAGATTAATGAATGTTTTAGCTATAATTGAAACCTGCAACGGTAAATATCGGAAGCTCATATTTTGTGTTCATAGTTTTTTATGAAAATATTTGTGAACACAAAGAACCAAAATTATAGACTAGACCTTTACATATTTACTTTATAGATCATCGAAATGAGTCGTGATTATTTTTAAATAAAATTAAATGTTGTTTTACTTACATCCTTATCAAATTGAACGCAATCGAATATCACCCCCTTAAAACATTTTTTACTCGTTTCTTCAGAATTGTGGACTGCCCCAGAATATGCTATTGCTTTAATTAACTTTTATTAAATAAATATAACATGTACACATATATATTTTTTCCATTGATTGTACCATATCTAGGTAGAAAGCTGAGGATTTTCTCATACCAATAACTACTAAGTGGATTTGTTTGTTAGTCAACAAAGTCAATTATAAAATCTCCGTAATTTGCAAACCTCTTAGGACTATGCAATTTACAAAGTCAACACAGCTCCCTGGTGGGTAGAGCTCTGCCCTTTTACGAAAGTGCTTCTTTATGTCTGCTGTGAAGTTTTACTTTTGAAACTTATGTACAGTCACGCATTAACATGACATTACACCGGAAATGGAGACTAATTCGAGTCCTATTGAATTGACGGTCTCGAAGTCTTGAATAAATAGGAGCTTATTAATTATATATCTCTCTCCAGTATTAGGACATGAAAATATGGGCATAAACCTACCACTTAGGAAACCAATTACGAAGGAGAATAGGTTTCTACATATAGTTTATAAATTTAAAGTCTTTACTATCAGTATCTAACTGATTTGTAAAACAACCTGTAATCATATTCTGTTTTATTTGGTAAGTACATTTAAAATCACGATCAAATCCACTAATCTCAATTTTAAGGTCTGAAAATAAATAAAAAGGTGATTAATGATATTTTCAATTGTTTTTTTTTTACTGACTGTTTAAAAACACCTGTCGACATGTCCGGGTTCTGGGCTCTAAAATCCGGGGTTTTCACGCGTATTTTACGCCTTGTCCTGTTTGCCTAATTTTAGAGATAGCAACCCTACCTTTAGGCCACGAACCGTATCATAAATTTTTGTTAATATTTTTAATTGTATGCACCATCTTGAGTTCATAAGGCCATACATGATTAACATGCGACCAGTGACTATTAGAGACCACGTTTTCTAATAACTAACTCCGTACCATGACGAGATTACCGCAATAGACCCATGGTACTTCGGTAAACAGTAATGCGATACCACCCTCCGTTCCAAAAGATCTTATGTTTGCGGGTGCAAACATTTTTTAGTACAGCTACGTAATTAGCGTAACTAGCCTTGCAATCTATTCGTAAAGTAGTTCTTTTTACTGTGCTCTTTCTTCAATTAATGTGTCCTTGCTTCACGGTCGATTGTACATACATACATATCACATTCCTTGGAATAAGCGACGTACCGGCTTAGTACGAAAAAGTATATTTACTTAAGATGGATTTAATTTTCCATATTTGTTATTAAGGTGGCCCTTCCCGGCAGGACTAACTCATTCGCTGGCACAGTACAAAACCGTGCTATTGCGCTCTGGGACCTACTCTGTTTCAAAGAAAAAAACAGGCTCCGTGATAAGGAGGATGCAACATGTCCGCAAAGCAGACTATGCGCATAGTGTATGATTTAGTAATATTTACGACAATTTTTATTACAAAACGACTTAAAGCTAAAAGTATATCACGACCGCTGTAGTAAAAAACCTAACAAAATCCAAATTGATTATAAATCTTGATGAAACAAGTTATTTCTGATGACTAATCTTTTTAAGATGGTTTTACAAACCCACCTCCAAAACTATTGTATACTTGTGTATACTGTGTAACTTTCGGACCTTACAACTTACATAGAAACCAAACTAAATTTGACGTTGCCAACGGTCATCAGACATCTAGTTCGATCAAATAAAGATGTTTTTAGCAAAATTTTGGATCTCTGACTAGAAATATGGGCGTGATCTTCTTTCCACGTTTGTATAGGGAGTTGAGCGGGAAGGCCCACCTTAAAGCATGTTTCTTGGCAATCCTTTTATATTTCACCGAATAGCAACAGGTGTGAGGATTCCGTAGACGTTTAAAATTACATTTCAGTATAGCTACAATAGCTTTTTTTCCACTTTTCAGATCATGTCGCCATCTAGATTTCGTTCATAGGGAGCTTCACAAGTCACCCACCATGAACGATTTCGGATTCGCATCAAATGCTTACGGTGAATAGAATATTTTTGAAGGGAATACAGTATAGGATCTTAGCGGTAGTAGAATATGGGGGTCTCTGGGACAGAAATATGATGAAGTTTTCGTTAAAATCTCACCGACAATCCGTTGACACAAGCCAAAAAACATATTTTATCAGCCAGATCAAAGACAAGCAACTGGTGCGTGCGGTAGTAAAAATCCCGCGCATCACTCGCCGTCTCGCAGGGGGGGAGGGGGAGATTTAGAGGGCCGGTGTCACGGATCAAATTGGCGCGGCCGAGTTATAGGTGCATTGTGCACGCTATTTACTGCACTCCGCAACCATGTCCGTCCGTCCTTGCGTTATACAGCGCGGCGAAAGTTGGGTTTTCAGGTTATATGATAATTTGCTTTGCTACTTTATCTGGGTATGTAGGTATCATTTCTAATTGACGCCATGTCACGAGAATAAACAAAAAATTGTAAAATATCCATTGCATGATATCGAAAATATTAATTTAATATAAACATTGTTTTATTTTTAAACTTAAAGACATCTGAAATAAGTGAATGCCAATGGAGATTTGAAGGCCCTTTTCGTATTGTGACGCATTTTTTCTTTAAAATAATGCCAAATAGTACCTGTTATGTTCCAAATTAAGAAGATTGTGATCATACAGGAATATATCTTCCTATAAACAAGTAAAGAATAGCAAGACCGAAGTTCACATTATTGATTTCTTAATGACGCGCGAAATGTGATTTCCCAGTTGTCGACAAGCAATTTTGATGGACTGCGAAAAGCAGAAAAATATTTAGGAATAAACAGAAGCTAACTCAAAAAAAAAAGTGTTTTTTATAAGATATCATTGTTGTGTTTGTCTCTTTGCCATTTCCTTCTGTGCGTGGTTTCGCATCATTTTATCGAATTCTAGGCATATTCTTCTTGCCGATCCTAGGAATCTAAAAGCTATTTTTGCCGATATGATGACATGAGTTTTGAGCGGACTGTATAAGACGTAGAAGTGATGTTTACGGTCCACACTGCGCAGTACAGGGGCCGGTAGACGAAACGCGGGCGACGCCGGAACCCCGCTAGCCTGGTGTCCACCCGACGACGCATCCATAGAGCGCAGAAGAGGCATAACCCTCCCTTATTGGCTTTCGTCCGAAAATGAATGTTTTTTATCCATATCTAATATAGCCGGCATCAACAAGTATCGATAATGTTATATGATAATACCATAATATATCATCTATAGCAAATGAATTAAAAAGTAAGTGTTACATATTTAACTTATTTCTATAACTTATTTCACTTTTGACACCCCATAAACCGCGCATTCCTTAAAAATAGTATTTATTTTACAAAAAATACTTCAAAGTATCGAGAATGTTATGTGATAATACCATGATGTGAATGTATTAAAAAACAAGTTTTTATTATTTATTTATTATGTATTTAACTTATTTTTAAAAAGATAGACTTTATCTGATCATGTTTTGACTCATGTTTGACATTGAATATGCATTTATAAACAAATAATGCATCGAATTGTCTTCACGTCAATAGAAAAATAATCAGACAAGTGTTTAGTTAAATTTCCAAAGCAATTTACACATTTCCCATGTACAATATTGTTACAGATACTTTGACGCTTGACATTTGGGACTTAATTTTTTTTTACTTTTTTTTAACTTTTTTTTTACAGATTTTCCGGATGAAAAAGCATTTGTCGACATTTTAAAGATTTTCAAATAGTTCAATGGGAGATAAATTTTCCTTTTCAGTTAAATTGTTGATCACGTTAGATTTTAGAACAATTCCTACGGTTAAAAGGGGACCGTAAATAGTTACATAAATGTATCTAAATTGATGGTTCCATAGTTGATATTTCATAATGAATATCTATAAAAGGCTGTTTGCTTATTATATTTTAATAGGTACCTTGAGATACAAATAACATTTTTTTATTTAATATGGCAGCTTCAAGCTGATGTTCACATGACAGACGTGTTGAGTGTACTTTGATGAATTAAAATTGTATTTTTGATAAATATTAAAGCTTATCTGATTGCTGTTTAATACTAATTATATTGATATAAGCTGTTAAGTTGACGAAGGCACTTACACCTGAAAAACCTCGCAATAAATACTCAACATGTCAACCTTAACAGGTTATTAGGTTAAGTAATTTATAAATTAAGACTTTTCACATTATAGGTTGTTGTTTTCTCGTAGTTCTTAGTTCTTTACCTTAGACCGTAGATTGGCAGTAGCATTTAAGTATGAAATCATAATTGTATTATATCATTAATGTGGACGAAAAAAAAGATAATTAAAGATAAATAACTTGTACACCAGTGAAGTTTCTTTGCTGGTTCTTCTTAACTGGTTGATCGAATCCGGGGATCAATTAAATTGTGACATGACTTAGTGTAGCTTGACTACCAGAAGTTGAATAAATAAAAGAAATGAAATGATGATTTTGATTTCTTTAAAAATCTGGGAGGTCTCGTTTCTGCGTGACTCTACAGCCACCCTTCGATACAACGTCTCACGAGCTACTGCGGGAATGCTGCGATAGTTTTTAGACGATTTATACTGAAACTAATTACAGACGATATTTCAGACTCCCTACAAGGGCACTTCGCAATCAACGGGTGCAATTAGAGTCCCACGATCTCATTTTAGAAGGATTAAGTATAGTGGCTAATTTATTATCGCAAGACAATTGTTAGATTTAACCAATGGAGAGAACCTAAGATATTTAAAAAAATAAGACGCTTTCATTGAGAATACCACGAACATAATTATGTCGTGAAGACATTGGATTTATGATTATTATTTTTTAGGATTTTTTTTTGTTTGCTGTAAAGGTCTTAGCCACATATATCTTACTCTTTTAGGTGGGCCCAATACCATTTGGCTAAAAAGCATTAATTTTAGAAAAAATATTGTTTTATAGTATTTCAACGGCTAATGAAATACGATACAGTACGCTTCACGTAAATGTAAACTGTATACACGCATAAAAAAACGCATAATAAAATCTATACCCGTATAGAGGGGTGTGTTGTCTTCGAAAACTGCACTAAGTTATTATACGATGTATTTACATACAATTTCGTTTTCACGGGTATGAAGTGATTCGAAACGTGAGCTGTTTGTACCGACTCTGTTGCGGGACAAGCGACTCGGTTGTAGTTCGTCCTGCAACAGCTGCAGTCATGTCGCTTTTTGAGGACGGACGGGTAATATCTTGTGAGTGATGTTTAATAAAATAAAATAAATATAGATTTATTTTAATCCGTTAATAATTCCGCTATTAAATTTATTTCGTGCGCAGATGACGTGCTTACTCAAAATACCGAATGACCCTTCACAAAATTATTTTATATGTTTCAACAACTTTCATAGGCATACATTTAGGAGAGCCATAGAGCGTACATTTGAATCCTGTGTTCAGTAAATGATAATATGGATTATTTTGGAATTTAATTGGATTGATTAATATGAAAAGTGTAAAAGTATTTACATGTATGATACCTAAAATAATTGAATGATATTATATTATGTAACTCGACATGGATGGCTAATATCACCCCCAAAGTCATGATATAAGTCCAACACACTGCATTCCCGGTGAAATTAGGTGCCATGCCAGGACCTTCCCTTTAAGAGGCTACATTAAACTGGATGGATTTTAAACGTTTTATATCTGGTTGTAGCCCCTTGAAATTAAATCATCGAATCATTTAATTTGTTTTATTAAATACATAAGCACGAAAATAATTCAAGTAGCCTTACTAGATACGGACTGAGCCCATTCGATCCTGGCCAACTCACTATTAGATCATTCGACTCTTCATCAGATCGCGGGCAGCATCCGGCCACATTTCAGGGTTATCTCCTGGCTCCATCGATTCACTCCTATCAGATTCGCGAAGAGAATCAGCGAGGCGTCGTACAGTGGAGGGCACGTGGCAGTGTACAGATAAAAGCGCGCGAATTCCTTCAGAGCGGGATTGACTTCGGACACTCCAGCCGTTTCCCTTTCTGATATCGCGTTCATTGCTCTGATGTAATGAAATATTTTTTTACAAGGCATATCTATTGTATCATGTTTAATGCCATGAAATCAGCTCATCACATCGCATTCAAAAGCAATTAATCTATTGCATTATTACTTAATATGTCATAATGTTCGTAATATATTTTTCTTACTTTGTTTTTTTGTCTTTGTACATAATTTTATTTCTTGAATGTTTTAAGTATTTATGAAGTCATTGGGATTACAATTGAAATCCCTAAGGAACTTAAAAGATGTAATGCCAGAGAATGGCTACATTATACTGAATTAAGAACATCAACTTTCATAACGTTTTCGACCTTAATTTGAGGTCGTACGAAACCAAAGCAGAAAGATGAAGTGAACCTAGAAACAGTGTTGGACTCGCAACTTGGAACATTTCATTAGAAATAAACTTTAAGGAGACCGCAGGTAAAAAAAGCGTGAATAACAAATCCATAATTGATTCGCCACAAGTTGCTTGTATTTCTATTTTATATTTCTTCTTTCGCTTAAAAGTGACCAAGTTAAAAATCTAAACTTTTGTCTGGCCGTCTTTGTACCTGGAACGAATACGGAGCGTCGCGACGTATTGATATAAATGCCGACTGTCGGAGCAATTCTGATTGCTTCTGTTTATTGGAAATGATTTTGTAGAGCCAGTTCTTATACAACGACGATTTCTAAATGGACCACCGTATTGCAATAAAACAATTTCACCCTAACCGTTCAATATTAAATATTTTTTTATTACATTTTTTATAGGACTTTAGCCGCATTGCGGCTATGCTGATCCAGTAGTAACTAATTGTAATAAATTTTAAGGTCTTTAAGAAGCCTTAAAAATGTTATTAATGTTTTACAATTTTGAGATAGTGGTTGCCATTATGCATAAAGAATTCCAAAAAAATTATTGTATCCATCTAACATAAGTAGGTTTTTGTTAAGTATATCAGATAAATATGGCTATGTTTCATTTACTTCTCTGTTTCTACATCATGAAAAGTTGCAAATTTTATGGTTTAAGGAAATAAACTGAACTGATCACTCATCAATATTCGGTCCGTCCTTCTGTCCGTCTCCTTTTATTTATTTGATAGAACTTCCGTTTGTCACGTTACAACTGAATTTAACAAAAAAAATATTTGTTTATATCACTCTAACATGGCTGCTTAATACTACACCTAACTGTCATGTTATTAGCTCTATCGGATTTTACTGCCGATTCGACTATTGTTCAGTTCATTCAGGCACCAACCAGGTGGATTTAACACAACCACCTAGTAAGTAAGAACCCTATTTGGAAGGGATCCTATAGTTCTACGTAGAATCCGAAAAATGAACCAATTCCTTCGTAGCATCTTACGACATGCACGGGAAGAAATGCAGTGATACCACTTGTATCACTTTTCAATATACCGGAACCAAAGCAACACAAACGTAGCATAGTAATAATTCATTTAATGGATAATACGAAATAAGAATGCCTATACTCAAACGAATAATATCTAAAAAAATATTTATAACCTTTGATAGTATAGCCTAGACAAGGTACACCTGTTTCTACGTAGACTTGCTAATACTTGTGCATGCCAGTTAGTAAGTAGCGAGCTGTGAGTACAGAACCACTAACTAAACCGACGCAGTTAGCACGCTCGTTAACTATTACGGTTAGATTTAATGGTGAGAAAATAATTTCACGTCTGTTTGACCAATACATTCTAAGCTGTTAGACTGTGTGGACTGGATGAAAAGTTGTCATATTTTTAAGTGACAAACAATGGAATGGTCTTATTGGTTCTCGTAGTGTCAAGGAGGTCTGGTTGATCTTAAGTTAGATTAAATTTAAATAAAAATATTAAAGTAACGACTGTGCAGCTTTATGTAGTTGCAAGACGTCCGTCTATAGTTACTGACTTTTGTACAGCATTTGTTCGTATAAACTCAGAATCAAGATCGTAAGCCCATTTAGAAACGTCACAGAAGCCTGCCCGTTTGTGTAAAAACAGATACTCGGTTTGCTGACAATACTTAGCATAAAAACAATATGGACCAATATGGCTCGAATCTGGATTCAGATTCAGAATGCTAAGCATACTAAAGAAGTTAAAAGATAATCTAAAAAAATGAGATTTTTTAATTGGTCAAGGGTTTATGTTCTCCGTTCGATTTCTGAACTGACAATTTCTGTTGCAATGCTATATTTGATTGAAGTTTGTAAATAATATTTACTCAAAACATATTTAATTTATTTCACGTATCACATTCCCAGAAGGTCTGGTCAGCCAGGGAATTAAAAGACTACACCTCATGCCCGCAAGCATGAGAGGCCATATAGCCCAACTGAGGGTGGCACAAAAAAAACATATATATAAATATATAGTTAAGTATATTATTGTGCGAAACATGGCTTAATAATAATAATAATCTCATTGTAGATGACGTGTTGACTTTTCTAAAGTTCTCTTTTTTCTAACGACACAGTCGAAAGTTGTGAAAAACGTCGAATACAATAAATCAATAGCCCTGTCAGGGTTCGTGATGGTACCTGTATTTTTAGTCGTAGCATAGATTGTCGTAGTATGTTACCATCCCGGGCTGTAAATACCTATCGCCTAGTAAGTATGAGAGGAGAACTACAGTTTGGCGTGCAATCCGAAACTACAGCCTCAACGGTCACCCATCCAGAACCCGACCGCGCACAGCCTTGCTTCAACTCGCGTCTGACAAAACAAACTATAGCCCTTTCCCGCCTTATTTTTTCCCGCCGGCACTGGCTCAGCAACCGACACACAGAGTAAAGACGTTCACGAAAAGGTTCAAAACTTCCAAATGGAGTTATGGCACGCGATGCTATCTCCAGTCAATCGGGAGGGCTTTTTGTGACGCCGCGATGGAATTTCTCCCTTTTATGGGGCGCTATAGAGCGCACGTACAGACTCCGCATCCATCGCTCAGGCCGCGCGGTCCAGTGCTCTCGATTGGTAAAGATCCGCAGGGTTGCTCGAGAGCAAGGTGAAATTCATACTGATCAATAAAATCACTATTCATCACTATCACTACCACTACATAGTATAAAACAAAGTCGCTTTCTCTGTCCCTATATCCCTATATCCCTATGTATGCTTAAATCTTCAAAACTACGCAACGGATTTTGATGCGGTTTTTTTTAATAGAAAAAGTGATTAAAGAGGAAGGTTTATATGTATAATCATATCCATTAAATAGTGGAGAAATACTGTTATTTTTGAGGTTTCCAATGTGATGTCGTAGAAAATTACATTTTTTCCGCTTACATTGCAAACGCAGGCTGAACCCTACGAGATTTATCAAAACAATGTACTAAGTATTGTACACATTGAAAAGGTCTGCGGGAAACTCCGCGATGGTATATGTCTATCTCTTATGGATATCCCACAATAAAAAAAATTTTGTCATTTACTTTTTACGACAAATAATGGCTAATTTTCGAAGCGATTTTTACACAATACAGCATTAATCCTTATCCAATTAAATACCTTAAATACATTGTTGATTTAATATAGATCTATATGGCACTTTACAGCATATGATTTAAATTAATATTTTCGAAGATATTACAGATTTAAAAATTGCGGGACGTAGCGTTTGCGGCGGTACCGGCCGGCATAAATAGTGCGTCGGAGGCCGCGGTTTACCCTATAGCACTTTGAATTTAGCAGGGATCGGACGCGTTAATTATCGGAGCTCTCTAATATCTAATAATCATATCTAAGTATTTTTTATCAAATATTTCAATGTAGGAACTCTACGTAAAAAGGGTTTATTTGTGTATCATTGTGTCAAAATTATATTTTTTTAAATGATTTTATGCCCGTGCAAATCCGGGACGAGCTGCTAGTATTTTATAATTTGGTAGAGGTATTTAGTGTTAAGTTTAACTAGTCATTCAAGTTAAGGTGGCCCAACCCGCTCATCTCTCCATACAAAAGGGAAAAGAAGATCACGCCCATATTTCTTGTCAGAGATCCAAAATTATGCTCACAATAGCTTTATTTGACCGAACTAGATGTCTGATGACCATTGGCATTGTAAAATTGTGTTTAGTTTATAAGTTATAAGGTCCGAAAGTTCGAATTTTTCGCGCGTTTTATACAATAACTTTGGAGGTAGATTACGCAATGATAAAGTAAGAACATCGTCAAAAGATTAATCATCAGACATAGCTTATTTAATCAAGATTAATGATCTATTTGGTTTTTGTTAGATTTTTGACTACAGCGGTCGTGGTTTACTTTTAGCTATACGTCGTTTTGAAATTAAAATTTTCGTAAATCTTACCAAATCATACGCTATGCACATTGTCTTTTATGTGGACATGTTGCATCTTCCTCATCACGGAGCCTGTCTTATTCTTTGAAACAGAGAAGGTCCCAGAGCGCTACAGCACGGTTTTGTACCGTGCCCGCGAATGAGTTAGGCCCGCCGGGTTGGGCCACCTTAAGGGTGGGCCATCCCGCTCAACTCCCCATACAAACGGGGAAAGAAGATCACGCCCATATTTCTTGTCAGAGATCCAAAATTTTGCTCATAATTGCTTTATTTGATCAAACTAGATGTCTGATGACCGTTGGCATTGTAAAATTGTGTTGGGTTTCTAAGTTATAAGGTCCGAAAGTTCGAATTTTTCGCATCAGACAAAGCTTATTTAATCAAGATTCATAATCTGTTTGGTTTTGTTTTCGTTTGGTTTGGTTTGGTTTTGTTTTCGTGGTTTACTTTCAGCTATAAGTCGTTTTGTAATTAAAATTTTCGTAAATGTTACCAAATCATACACTATGCACATTGTATTAAAAAATCTTCAAAAGAGTGCATACCTGCCAACAGAGCAATGGTGGTAATTTAACCTTTATTAATATTACGGGTGTATTACATCACTACCTTTATACATCTTTAAAAATACATTTTTTTTTTGTTTTAAAATTAAACTTCTTACCTTTCGTATAAAGAACTCGTCAGTAGATTGGACCGATGTCTTGAGCTCAAAAAATGTATCTTTTCCTCTTTTGTTTCATCCAAATAAAGAAGTGTTCATCTGTATATTATATATAGCGGTATTTAAAATCATGAATACCTTTAACATTATTAAAAAACGTTTGCTATTTCTTTAAAGGAATACAGTATCCTCACGCCTAGATTATTCCATGAAATACAATATTATTGCCTAAAAGGCTGCCTATAATAACAAATGCATGAAACAATTATTATCATACGTTTATTTTTCATTGGCTTTGATTTTAATTTGTGAGGATTCAGCTACAACTATTTTAGATTAAAAAACGAATTCAAAACCTTCTTGTGAGTAGTTAAAAATAAATGCAAACACAATAATATATTTGAATTAATTATGAAATATTTTCAAATTGAGGGAGATTATTTTCAAATTCTTTGTAAAATTACATTAAGGTGGCCCAACCCGCTCATCTCCCCATACAAAAGGGGAAAGAAGATCACGCCTATATTTCTTGTCAGAGATCCAAAATTTTGCTCAAAATAGCTTTATTTGATTGAACTAGATGTCTGATGACCATTGGCGTTGTAAAATTGTGTTTGGTTTCCAAGTTATAAAGTCCGAAAGTTCGGATTTTTCGCGCGTTTTATACAATAACTTTGGAGGTGGAGTACGCAATGATAAAGTAAGAACATCTTAAAAAAAGATTAGTCATCAGACATAGCTTATTTAAGCAAGATTTAGAATCTATTTGGTTTTTATTAGATTTTTGACTACAGCGGTCGTGGTTTACTTTTAGCTATAAGTCGTTTTGAAATTAAAATTTTCGTAAATCTTACCAAATCATACACTATGCACATTGTCTTTTTTGTGGACAGGTTGCATCTTCCTCATCACGGAGCCTGTCTTATTCTTAGAAACAGAGAAGGTCCCAGAGCGCAACAGCACGGTTTTGTACCGTGCCCGCAAATGAGTTGAGGCCGCCGGGTTGGGCCACCTTAATATTAGACTTTGTTGTGTAAATATTACGTTTGGTGAATGCTTTTAATTGAAATACCTAGTTATGTTTTACAAAACTAAAATTATATACGAATTAACTCGTTAACAATGATTCTAACAGAATCGTTACCGTCATGATAACATGTTTATTTCATACTTATTAACAAATATTTAAAATACGAATTTAATTTCAGAAAATCAAACCACTTGGCTCACCGAGAAGGGGCTATTCATTCATTACGTGGCGATGGGGTCACCAAAGTCTAATTCTCCCACCTTTTTCCCCGTTTCTTCAAGGTCCATTGCCATAGTATTTTCGATAATTATCTTTCCTCGATAAAACAATCCAATGCGTCTCACATGACCACGAACATATCGAACGAGGTGATTGCCGCCGAACGCAACGTATACTCTCGTCGATTGCTGGTACCCTTCTCGCGATTTCTCAACATAATTGCCGCGTCCGAGGCACCCGAGACCTGTCATTTTGTGTGTCATTTTGCGTCTTTGTCGTATCGAAATATTGGCGGTGATTCGATCCGATGCCGATTGTCTCGGCGCCGTAATTACGGAGGGGCCCCACCGCACCCATCCGGCGAGGGCGTGCCATGAAGGAAAACCCCATAAAAAGGTTATACTATAAATAGGTGGTAGACAATAAGTGAAAGTACAATACTTATTAAATTGCATAGAAACAACACACATATCCTTGATATTTTGTAATTTTTTATGGTTACCTCTTATCGTTATCGTATTAATTTACCGCATTTATGGAATCTGCTTCCTCTTAAGGATGTTCCGACCCATACAATGTTTTTTTTACAAAGAACGCAAAAAGTATTGCACTTTAAGGCACGAATTCGTCAAAAATATTAAATATAGCCATAGTAGTTGCAGCGAAAACATATTCACAATTTCAGGTTTAATGGTTTCGTTGTAATTGCCGATTAGAAGTTTTACACCGTTAGATGGCGCTGTTCAATAAAAATCGTATTTAAATAAATTGTAACAAAACCAATAATCCTAAAATTGTGAAATTGTTTTCGCTGCAAGTATAGGTCGGGGAAAAAGTCTTTTCGCATTATAGTATGTATGAACTTGTAATAAAATCTCTTTGGCTATACTATTTGTATCTGGCTGGTTTTGGTATCATTGAAAGTTTAAATTTTAAAGAACATAATTCCAAATTCAAATTAGGAAAATGTGTGATTCTCATTTGTTTTTCGTACTGTCAAAATGAGTGAATCTAATGAAGAAATTCGATACATTTTAAAATTTTACTACAAAAAAGGTAAAAATGCAACGCAAGCCGCGAAAAATGTTTATGGACCTAGTGCAGTGTCTGTGAGAGTAGCACAAATTTGGTTTAAGCGTTTTCAATCCGGAAATTTTGATGTCAAAGATGCACGTCGCTCTGGTCGCCCTATTACGGATAAAATGGATGCCATTTTTGAAAAAGTGGAGCAAGATCGGCATATCAGTAGTTACGACGTAGCTGAAGAACTAGGAATTGACCACAAAACAGTTTTGGCGCATTTGAGAAAAACTGGGTACACAAAAAAGCTCGATATTTGGGTACCTCACGAGCTCACTGAAAGAAACCTAATGAACCGTGTACTCATTTGTGATTCTTTATTACGACGTAATGAAACCGAACCATTTTTGAAGAAGCTGATAACTGGTGATGAAAAGTGGATCACGTACGACAAGAACGTGCGAAAAAGGTCGTGGTCAAAGGCCGGTCAAGCTTCACAGACTGTGGCGAAACCCGGGTTAACTCGCAACAAGGTGACGTTGTGTGTGTGGTGGGATTGGAAGGGCATTATTCATTATGAGCTATTACCACCAGGCAGGACCATCGATTCTGAACTCTACTGCGAACAACTGATGAGATTAAAGCAAGAAGTTGAGAGAAAGCGGCCGGAATTAATCAACAGAAGGGGTGTGGTTTTTCATCATGATAACGCTAGACCTCACACATCTTTAGCCACTCAGCAAAAACTAAGAGAGTTTGGCTGGGAGGTGTTAATGCATCCACCGTATAGTCCTGACCTTGCACCTTCAGATTTCCACCTGTTTAGGTCTCTTCAGAATTTTTTAGGCAGTGTCAGGTTAACATCACGAGAGGACTGCCAAAACCACTTGTCGCGGTATATTGATCAGAAGTCCCAATATTTCTATAGCAATGGGATCATGTCCCTACCTACAAGATGGCAAAAAGTTATCGGACAAAATGGTACCTACATACTTTAGTTAAATGTAAATAAACCATATTAAAAAATGTTTTGAATTTTCTTAAAAAATGCGAAGAAACTTTTTCCCCAACCTATAATTTGACTATATTAAACTTTTATTATTAATTCGTGGCTTAAAGTGCAATACTTTTTGCGTTATGTGTGCAAACAACTTGATATGGGTCGGAACAGCCTTAAAATTAGGTCCTCCTCATCTAGTCAATTGTTTAAAAAGCGCTTGAAGTCATTCTACTTAGACCAATTATAAAGTTGAACCATTACATTTTCTCTTTACACTTGATAATTAAAATGTTCTCTCTCAAGATGAAGTCTTACCCCTGAGACACTTTTATCTCTGTCAATTTATGTATATATTATTGTATGTAGTAAATATATTT
Source organism: Incurvaria masculella (assembly GCA_946894095.1). Taxonomy (NCBI): domain Eukaryota; kingdom Metazoa; phylum Arthropoda; class Insecta; order Lepidoptera; family Incurvariidae; genus Incurvaria; species Incurvaria masculella. Next base: position 2,771,993 of record OX335641.1, read on the forward strand.
ATATTAGGTGTAACTTGTTTATATTTTATTATATTACTAGCTGACGTACCTGGCTTCGCTCGGGTCAATGTCGTTTTTGACTGATATCGGGCTGGTCAAGTTCAGCCTGCGTTTGCAATGCAAGCGGAAAAAATGTAATTATTTACGACATCACATTAGAAACCTTAAAAATAACAGTATTTCTCCACTATTTAATAGATGTTATTGTACATATAAACCTTCCTCTTCAATCACGTGCGGATAAACCCTACCACCTAGTAAGTAAGGAAGGGGACCTATAGCTTAACGTGGAATCCGAACCACGGCCAGCCTCTCTCAACGGTCGAATGGTCACCCATCCAAGACCAGACCGGACCCAGCGTTGCTTAACTTCGGAGAGCGAACGCCGAAGTGTCGCGCCACTGGGCCACTTAGGCTGAGTATCGACCAGACGCATGAATTGAATTTCGGACGCCATTTTGGGGATAAAGTCAATCTCGCCTCAAAAAAGGTGCGAGTTCTCAAAAAGTGTGTCAGTATTTCACGCCAGACCAAAAAACTGTGCACGGATAAGGTCTTGTGTGTAGTATTGTTCGCATTTGTAGGACGACTCAGCTAAGTCACCTTGGCTAATGGCTTTCGAGTCTCTGTGATGTCCTGTCATACGCCATATAATGCGCTTAATATACTTACATAAAATCGAATCGACAGTGAAGTAAGGCGCCTATATCCCATAGCGTAAAGTCAAGAATGCGCGCGGTGGAATCCAGCCAGTGCCATCATGTCAGCGGGAGGGTACGCACGTTTCGCGCGCTCCGTCCCCGCTCGGCAAGGTACGATTATTCTGATTTTACTAAAAAAAAAAACAGATTTTTAACAGCAATGGGGACGTGTTATGGCTGAACGGTATAAGATTTTTTTTATTTCATTCTTCTAAATAGAAAGATAAAAGAAAAAATGGCGTGTTGTATGGCAATGCTCATATTGATATACCCTAAGCTAGAAATAAAACGTTTTTTTTGGAAATATAGTCCAAGGCCGTACTCAAATCAGCGAGCGAACTTTTGTGGGAAGGAAGTCTACTCTGCCACCTCTTCAACGATAACTTAAATACAATAAATAGTAACATATACTACATGTACATACCTATAGTAGGGGAAGGGCTGCGGCACGTGCAGGTCCATGGGCCCCGCGCCGGCATGCGCCGCGTGCGCGTGCGCGTGCGCGTACTCGTGCTGCATCACGTGCACGCCGTGCCCCAGCACCGCCGCCCACGGCGAGCCGAACCCGCCCGCGTGATCCATCCCCGCTTGCCTCCTCACTTCACCATCGCCGCGACGGTGTCACTGGCACTTATTCATTACGGCACGGTGCAACTTGCACTTGGTGTCACTGGCTCCAGTTTGATACTAAGTGTAGCTGTCACTTTACCATGGTGACGCTTGGCACGGCGCAACTTGCACTTGGGCGTGGTGTCACTGGCTCCAGTTTGATATTAATTGTAGCTGTCACTTTATCAGAGCGACGCTTGGCACGGCGCAACTTGCACTTGGTCTTGGCGTCACTGACTCCAGTATGATACTAATTATAACTGTCACTTTACCAGAGCGACGCTTGGGGTTGTAATTTGTTCGAGATATAGTGAATGCACTTATGGATGTTTAACTTATTAGTTGGTGGAATCGTCCTTTACTTTATCATGGTAACGGGTGTTGTGACACGGGAACTTATACATTCGTTACTAAATGGTATGGATAACTGACTTATCCCTATTTTCACCATCTCCATTTTCCTAAAATCCGATAAGTAACTTTCGGTTACATGGTGTCACCGAAAGGTGGCTTTCGGATTTTTGTAGCTGGAATTGGTGGAATCGGGCATTAAAGTCGCACTGGTTATTACAGCTTGAACGTGGTATCACTGACACTGTTTTCATTTCTTACTAAATGGCATGGTGTAGCTTTCATGTTATTCTAATGACTTAAAATTTCCGCTTGAGCGTAATGTTAATGGAGTTTATGAGTTTGATACTAATTTTAACATGTCACTTTAACGTGGTGACACTTGGGGTTGTAGCATAACCGTGCTGTCACTGACATTATTGATTTATTATTTATTGGCTCGGTAGTGCCGCAATGATAATGGAAAGCATAAAATAATGACGGTTTCACTGGGACATATGAATTAATACTTCCGATCTAAATTTCTTCTGCGATAAATAAATTGTATTTTATATTTTAAGTGTCTTGAAACTATCAGTCAGTTATTATTTGAACTTTGATGATGCTAGAACATTTAACTTTTGCATTATATTCCTAGTAATCACTTGTAATTAATATTTCAGAATTGTATTTCGGAATTGTTTGCCCATGAGCGCCACTTGCAACAAAATATACCCCAAGAAAATGATTTTCCTAAATTTAATTTAAAAAACTGACATACTTACCGGACTCTAACCGAGGGCACACAGCATCAAATTCAAGATAGGTCTTCCATGAGAATGTATTTCGTCTGAAGATATTGATATGGCGGGCTTAGAATACAAAATGCATACATTTGATTTATCCAATTCATACTGTTTAGTTTGCAGGACGACTGTATGGAAAGGTCCTTTTCCTACCCCCTTGACAAAAACGTTGTCAAAAGAACGAAATGGTCTTTGCCGTTCGGCTGTCAGCACATGAGAGGTCGGTTCGGATTTCGGTGCTAGGGCTTAATCTACCAAAGTTAGGACTTATATTTGTGGCTATTACGCAGTAATATTATATTATCTATGTTTGTGGCCTTCCACCATCTAAGATAGGCTAGTGTGTGTTTTATGTGCCTTTAGTAACCGTCTATTTGTGTGCAAACGTGAAGTGTCGCCAAGTGCCCCCAGTACCTGGAGAGCCGAAAGTCGTAAGAAGTCTTATCCATGAAGGTGAGGAAATTACGTATCTCTTTATATCTGAGCCGGTAGTCTAAGTTGTCACCTAAATTGGCGTTACGGCAAACCGATCGACTGGCGTTTTCAAATGTATGGAGAAATTTAAGAGCGCGCGCAGCGGGCGTTAAGCGAACTAACATTTGCGAGTCCGAGCTTGATTTGACAGCTTACTCAACGTTGCCGTAAATACGTCGACGTTGCCGTTTACGTCCACTCCGCGTTTTCATACAAATCGGAAGTCCGCGTTTGACTTTGACAGCTTGAAGAAGTAAAACCACAGAATATCTAGTAAAAACTTGTATGGAGTTTGGAGAAAACGCCAGTCGATCGGTTTGCCGTAAACGCCAATTTCGGTGAGAACTCAGACTGCCCAATCAGGATTCAGGATAGAGAAGAATCATAGAAAAAAAGGAAGGAGATATGCCATATAGTGCGTTTGCTATGGGACCCGCTGTCTAAATTTTTCATAAACTAACAACCATACTTTAATGTACGTGCCACATATTTCGACTGTGTGGCACACGACGCGCCGCCGGCTTCCCGTACAATTTTATGTATGGTCACTTTGCCCATACGGCGGAGACGCGATTGCATGCCACTTCTACTTCCTTTCTCTAACTCTCAGAAATTTCTGTGGTAGGACATTTTCCAAAGGGGCCGTTTTCGGGTACCTTACTTTTTATTTCGTTAATAAAAATAAAATAATCGTTTAATCAATGTCGGGAGAAAACTCTGTTTTTGCCAGACTTTAATGCGGACACAGCCGCCGGCATAATTGAACTGAAATAGCTTTATACAAAAACCAAATACAGCGACAAAATATAGCATTTTATTATTTTTATATTTCCAGTGTTAATATGAATGTTCAATATTTGATTTTCGTAAAATATCACAATTATTGAAACAACTTAACACTTGTTTGGTCACATATTTCACATGCGCACACCTAATGATCACTCAACCAAAAATCAATAGATGTGTACTAACCTTTGACAGCTAAACATATTTTTAACCATTCTCGGAAAATAGCGTCACCGATTCTCAAACTCTACACAAACACCCAAATTCTCATCGCCATACCCGAAGATCATTAAATGTAAAGTAAATATGAGTGTGCAAACACCCAAATCTGTGTACACGGCTCCAATAGATATTGCGCCACAGTTCCGCGTTTGTCTCACTGTACAGAATCGTACATTATTCTCGGTTCTGTTTATTTTGTTTGGTTATTTGTAAACGGGTATTCGATATGCTGGCTAATGTTTGAGTTATGGGAGTGAGTATTTAATTGACCTAACCCGTGGGTCTGCACTATAGTCCGTCTGACCCAAAGGTACACCCCATACACAATAAGTTATGTTAATAATCAGTTAGATAAAATAGCTACTATCCCAGATTTGATTAATAATGAAAATGTTGTCTATGAACATTATAGGTTTTTTTTTTGAGTTTTTACACACTCAATCTTTTTATGTTTATTTAGGGATCAAAATGCCCAAAGGTGCACAATTTAAATAACTTTTTAAAATGTAGAAATACATTTATGAGAATTGGTAAGCTTTTAGTTGATTTAATTTATAAAAATACTAGTCAGAAATAGCTAGTGACAGGTCACAAACTACAAAAAACACAGGTAACAATGTAATTAAACGCCGGACTTATCAAAGGCTTGTAGTTGAAGTTAGGGTTACACTATAGTTTAGTACTTTACTTGAAATAAAAGTCCACGTCGTGACTAACATAATAGAAACAATATTTTTGTAACATTTCTGCAAGCCAAAATGTTCAAATGTAGAAATATTTTGAACATTAAAGATTTGCAGTGGCAATGAATTGCAGCAATAAAATTGTGTTCGTGTATCGTATATTATGTCTTTAAGAGAATAAAGTACATACGATAATAATAATATGTTAAACTTGTTAAGGATGTTAATCAATAACCTACTAGGTAGTTCTGAGTTCACTTCGAAAGTTTGTAAAAGTCAGATTTCCGGTTGAAAGAAAATCAGGCAGTCAGAATACGTTTTCTTTAGCGACACCTACATATGATGTTTTTTTTTCGAAGAAGTAGTTATCTACAGTTGCTAACCATTCTATAAGTATCAGATATTGTTATTACCAAAACATAAAAATATTAAGCCGACGAAATATCTTGTCGGTTCTTCTAAGCCAGAAATAATCGAACCGGCAGAAAAAAATATACTTTAATATTATACTGTGTACTAAATGTTATCTAATGGAGGAAACAAAGAAACCGGAACATGCTACCCTGAAGCAAACATTCAACAACAGGCCTATTCCTGAAGTCCCGTGATCAGGAATCAGGAATCCTAAGTCTATAAAACCGCTTATATAGCGATTTTCAAAACGATTTTTGCGACGAAAAACCTTGATTAAATTGTAAACCAAACGAAAACTCCGGAATATTTTCGTCAAGAAAACCGCTATAAAAGCGATTTTTTTTAGACTCAGGTTTCCTGATTCCTGATTACGGAATTCCAGGAAAAGACCTGCTGAACCTTACCTACTGTTTTTGTTGCTTTGATCAAAAATATTTATGAAAAGTTTAGCTCTGCTGGCGCTTCACTCTACATATGCTTTCTGTTTTGTTTGATAATTTGTAAGTTTTAAGGAATACTTAAGGGATAGGGAAATAGCTTTTAGCACTACAATTCCGGAAATGTTTATTATTGTGGAAAAAATATTTGCGGCATTGAGTTTTAGACTTCCATCAATTGGTAACAAAGTTCAGTACCTACTAAGTAGTTCAGTGTCTACTGAAATAAAATAACATGAGTATGAAGCTTGGACATCAAACAAAATACATAGCTACATATATGCACAAAAGGTGTGCCTATGTTATGAGGAAATTATTTTTCACAATTTACGTGGTCATGTGGACGTTAGATAAAGAATTTTAATTAGTGTAATTATTAAAATATTAAGTGAACCGTATTTAGTCCTGTACTTTTATGATTTTGTGCGGTTTGTGAGTACCGTGTCAGTATCGGAAGATGAATTATATTTATATATCTTTAAAAACTACAACATACAAAAGACATGAGGACACATTAAAAATCTTTATTAATTCGGACCACAGTATGATCAATTGTTTTTGCTCATTGATACTAAGTTCAACGCATTATAAATTAAGGATGTTCCGACGCATACAAGGTTTTTTTTACACAGAACGCAAAAAGTATTGCACTTTAAGGCACGAATTCGTCAAAAATATTAAATATAGCCATAGTAGTTGCAGCGAAAACATATTAAAATTTCCGGTTTAATGGTTTCGTTGTAATTGCCGATTAGAAGTTTTACACCGTTAGATGGCGCTGTTAAATAAAAATCGTATTTAAATAAATTGTAACAACACCAATAATCCCGAAATTGTCAAATTGTTTTCGCTGCAAGTAATATGACTATATTAAAATTTTATTATTAATTCGTGGCTTAAAGTGCAATACTTTTTGCGTTATGTGTGCAAACAACTTTATATGGGTCGGAACAGCCTTAAGTGTTTACCACCAAACTATTCATTATTCTACTTCTATTCTTCCGCTTATTTATTTCGTTGAATCCTGAGGTTCTTCTCACCTCAACGCGCAACTTAGCTCTACACCGGACGATAACAAGGCTCACATTCGATCGAAAACAAACTCACGAGCACCAAAAACAATCGACCCTTCAGCACTTTGACACTTCGCGGCGCGTCCGGAGCGACTTTTGCGCGGGAAAACGCTATTTCGCGCCCCCCCGAGAGTTCCTCGTTCGTTCGTCTGTCGCAGCACTGTCCCGCGTTCCCCCCGTCTGTCGCAGCACTATCCGCGTGCGTTCCTCCGTCTGCCACGGCAGGGTCCGCCGTCTGCGGGGACGGAGCGTGTGTGCGCACGTGTGCCGCCGCGGCCGGCCGGGCGGTCATTGGAGGCGCCGCCGCGGACTATAGGTGAGTGCGGCCTGGCCCCGAGGTGCCGGCCGCATACGAAGCGGGCGGGCCTTGGGGCCTTTTTTATCGTCAACGTGTCGGGGGCGGGAATGTTTGATCGTGAACTTCTAATTAAACTGGCCGACTCGCTGAAGGGCACTTGTTAAAAGGAAGAAAGTGTTAAGTTCAAAGCTCTTAAAATTGATGGTCAGTGTGGTAGTATGTGGATGGGGAGTTTTCCATTTCATTTCTTTTCACTTATTTAAACTTTTTTGGCAGTCAAACTACACAAGGCTGAGATAAATAGTCGTAACAAACACTAAGGCTGAGTTAAATAGTCTTAAGAGAAACTAAGACTAACGAAAAGTAGTACTTTGTGACGTCAATTTGCATTACTTTGAGAATCCGTTAATACAAAATGTGTCAAACTGACGTCACAAAGTACTACTTTTCGTTAGTCTTAGTTTCTGTTACGACTATTTATCTCAGCCTAAGGTAAGTAATGGGCACACCCTACGAATACGAACTGTTTCATGGTTTGGAATCCATGTAAAACTGTAGGTCCTTTCCTAAAGATAAGGATAAATATCCAACATAGAAAAGTAATAAAAAAAATTAAAGTAAGTGAACGGGGCGAGCAGGCAAATAAAAAATCTAGTCTAATAGAGCCCCTTGTATCGATTGTCCCTTGTATTCTCGTTTATAACAATTTTAAAAATGTGTTTCATATAACTTAGACACTAAGGCTGAGATAAATAGTCGTAACAGAAACTAAGACTAACGAAAAGTAGTACTTTGTGACGTCACTTTGCCTTACTTTGAGAATTCGTTCATACAAAATGTGTCAAACTGACGTCACAAAGTACTACTTTTCGTTAGTCTTAGTTTCTGTTACGACTATTTATCTCAGCCTTAGAGAGGCCCGTAAGAATCGCACATCACATGCAAATAGAGTCATCAACCCAGTGTTCCCACGCGCTCGGGGCCTATTGCACCAACGCTAGTTAACCCCGACCTCTAACCGCACTATAACTGTCCACGCGGCGTCACCGGCCGGCGACAGATATAATTAACGGCGGTGAGTTTAAGCGGAACTCTGCTTACTCACACGCTGCTGTAATGGCAATTCGGCTTTGTAGAGTATACGGCAAAACGGTAACCAGTTGTCTAGTGAGTGAGAGTCACTCACTAGTCCTTTCTGGTAATATTAAATTTACTTTGTCAGTTACTCGGAACCATGAAACTCATGTAAAACTACGATTCCAGTATTCGGAATGTGCACAAAATATGCCCCCGAGGTCATTACAAGTTTTTCTCATGTAGTTTAAGTCAGGACAATATTTACAGTTTGGTTGATGTTGTTTTATGTTTACAAAAAAATTGTACTACTTATTGCAAATTCTAAGGTATTACTTTGTGACGTCACTTTGACTAGTTTTGCTTGTATGGACGAGTAATGCAAAGTGACGTCACAAAGTACTACTTTTCGTTAGTCTTAGTTTCTGTTACGACTCTTTGGCTGAGATAAATAGTCGTAACCAAAACTAAGGCTAACGAAAAGTAGCACTTTGTGACGTCACTTTGACACATTTTGTATGGACGAAATCTCATAGGTATGAAGATTGACGTCACAATTGATGACTTTTCGTTAGTCTCAGTTTCTGTTACGACTATTTATCTCAGCCTTTATCTCAGCCTAAGCCCCGATCGCACGAAGAGACGGCTGAGTTAATCAATGTTTAAATACATCTCTTTTAGTGAACCGCATGGAGTTCCTTCCATACTGTCCATACAAAGTGACGTGTTTAATCATACGTTGACGTTGATTTTGATTGTTTGTCCACGGGCACTCGGCCCTTAGTGTGCTTCGTGACTAGAGTGTGCTTCCGTAAGCTATGCTCCTCATATAAACGTGTGAAATAATTTACAAACGACTATGATTTACATGACGCGGCCGGGTTCCGCGTTGGTGATGGTTTTTCGACTGCCATGGTTCGGATTCCAGGTTAAAGTCTAGATTTAAGGTGCCCCTTCCCGGCGCGACTAACTCATTCGCGGGCAAGTTAGAAAACCGTGTCTTTGCGCTCTGGGACCTTCTCTGTTTCAAAGAAAAATCCGTGACAAAGCAGACAATGCGTATAGTTTTTGATTTGGTAAGATTTACGAATTTTTTTTAGATGTTTTTATTTGATGGTTGAGTAATTCACCTCCAAAGTTATTGTATAAAACGCGCGAAAAATTCGAACTTTCGAACCTTATAACTTAGAAGCCAAACACTATTTTACAATGCCAGTGGTCATCAGACAACTAGTTTGATCAAATAAAACTGTTTTGGGTACAATTTTGGATCTCTGACAAGAAATATGCGCATTATCTTCATTGCACGTTTGCAGGGGGAGTTGAGCAGGAAGGCCCACCTTAAATCGCATTCAATAAAAGATAATCGCAGCGCCCGTGAACATTTTCCTTCGTTACCGCCCTGGGCGTGTATTCTTGGCATTCAGTCATTGCGGATTCAGTAGAGTTAACAGTAATGTCAAAGTAAATTCTTCTTCAGTTAACTCTACTGAATCCGCAATGACTGAATGCCAATAATACACGTCCAGATCAATGTATCCGAGTAACATAAGGAAGGTCCTGGCACGGCATAGCTGTTATGTGTATTACACATATATCGTGATGTAAGTGTTAGACCACATCGATGTCTAGTTACAAAAAACGTTTTTTTAGTAAACTTCCTAAATCACGAAGGGTGTGACCTCAAGTAGGTATCTAAGGAATATTTATTAAAGGTGCTAAATCATGAAATTCTCACATCGACTTAAAATGGTATTTCCCACCCCCTCAACATGCACTTTCAAGAATTTCCAAAATCCTGATTTACTGTTCCTCTATGACGTTATATGAGCACGCCTTCTCTACCAACGATGTATTCGAATAGAAGAGATATGCCAAACCGCTCATAAATAAAAACCAATGACTGGTACGGCAGGAGGGGGAACGGCAGAACGTCTAAAATGCAGATCGTATAATATCATATTTTAACACAATTTTAAAACCATGCACAACGTATAATCGGCAGATCGTATAATTTTATACGTAGTGCATAAAGAAGTTTAAAAAATTAAATTACTTATTTCTCCATACCTTTTGTACGCTGTGAATATTTTACGTAGTGAATACGACTCCGGCAGGATTCGTGGGTCTGAATTGAATATTATGAATCGATCGAATATTTGCAGAGAGGACTGCTTAGAGAAAATAGCAAACAATTATACATTAATATTTTACGTGCTCCAAAAAAAACTGCAATCACATACGTGATATATACACGCAATATTCAGGGTGGGTATAACGTTCAAAGGCTAAGGTATTTTTTCGATTCATTTAAAATATTGCTCTATTTTAGACATGCTGTCATGGTGAGTGTAGTTAATATTGATAGAATTATAATCATATTTTGTCCGTTTTGTGGTAATTTCGTTTATAATATGAGACCTCAAAATTACAATTTTCAATAAAAAAATACCGATAAGATTATAGGGTATAATATACAGTACCTAAAATCTTTCTTTATTAGAATATCGAAAAGAGTTGAATCCGTGCCTAGTGCGCATCTGACATTTCTGCATGTCTCTATGGATCGTGTGGAGGAGGAGTATAATCCTCTAGTTGCGCTCGCCGACACTCGCCTGCTTTTTACTGCGGATTAACTTTTGCGGGTCCGTAGTGATGGCCGGACCAATATAAATGTGTTGAGCATTTTAGTGCATACAATTTTTCCACGATCTAACTCTGGAACTCCCGGTCTTCGGAACTTGATTCTTTATATCGCCTAATTACGGGTTGCGCAACAATTTTCATAAAATTTTGCCAAAATGTTATGAGCTAGGTATAATAAATTGAGGGTCCAGTTTGAATTAAAGCACAATACAACTATAGTTCCTTCGACAATTTGGTGAGTTCTTTTCTTATCTAATCTCTAATGAGAGTTTTAATTATCGAATCTAAAAAATAATTCTAAACCGGTGGCTAATTTCAAACGTAACGGTCATGTTATTAGCCCATCACATCACATGTCTGCAAAGAAACTAGATGCCATGCCAGGACTTTCCCTTTAGCTGAACACGATTACATTGACCTGGTTGGTAAACACGAACCAATTTTCATTACCGCTTCGAACATATTGTTTTAAGTAATGTGATATGGATGTATGTATAGGGTCCGTCACTTGAACTGTTACTAACTTCACACTGCTTCCTTCTATTTTCAAAATAATAATGACAGCGCGCCAAATTTTGGTGAAACGTCAATTTGTTTCATTGTTTTTAAGTAGGCGAAAAGTGCGGGAACAATTTTGAATTTGATAATACATTTTCGCAATGGATATTAAACGTAACAATGTGATCACTCGTGTTTATCGAGAAGGGCGCCTAAGTCAACCAGCAAGTGATAAATGATGCGCTCATATCATGGGCACGTAAGAGATTTGGTACGAACAGCTGGACGTTCCAAAAAGACTCACCACCGTCCCACAAAGCTCGCCTGACATATATTTTTTACAGAACTACGTTCCTTGGTTTATTTTGGAGGCTGCCGTGTCAACAAAAAGATATGAAAGTGTGGATAAGCTGAAGGCAGTGCTCCGTCGGGAATGGAACAGAATACCGCAAACCCATCTTCGTGCAGCCTGTAATGCCTTTGACGGAATACTTGGTGCCATCATGCGTGCCAAAGTAGGCTATATTGAACAATAATGCGTTTTTAGTATTTTGATAAAAAAAAACCGTACTTCAATTAACCAAATAACATCATTTTCAATTGGTAACACTTCGAGTGACGGACCCTGTATATACTAGAAAGAGAAGGAATTCCTAAGTCCCTTTTACTCTATGGTTGACGTCTACCGTATACAGAAAGTATACAGAAAGAGATCTAACATTTTTCTCTATTTGCGTTGCACAAGATTTCAGAGAAAACGACTGTACATTAAATTTAAAAATGTTTATGGTCCGGCTAGACTCACGACCCCGTCGCCCTCTTTTTACTAGCACTTCCCTTTTTAGCAGGAAGCGTCCCGGCGCCGGCAATATTCCCGATGTCCCTAATGCTCTCGTACCAGGATTATGCATAGCCGAGGACCTCCGCTATTTCCTGCATTTCCTCGCGTTTCCTCGGAACGGCCTTTTTTTATCGCCAACATAATTGCGCTTTCAAATACGAGGCCCTCGAACGAAAACGTTCAGGTCTCCTTTCGAGAATCAAAGCCGGTCAGATATTAAACGAATATTAAAAGGGTTACAGGTGTATTCAGAGTGGGCGACCGTTTTTGTATGCTTAGTCCGGTGCTAATCTCGTACTAAGTTTTGACAGGTCCTCTCTGAATACGACTGTTATTAATGCTTAGTATTTTTTTATGCGACCTGACATGGATGGCTAATACCACACAACTACCGTTATGATATTAGCCCAATACACCACATTCCCGAAATAATTTGGTGCCATGCCAGGACCTTCCCTTTATGAGCACGGCTACATTGAAGTGGATGGGAAACACGGACAATTTTTCATTGCCGCTTCGACCATTTTTTCATCCAATGCTTTTCATCCGATGGTACCAACCCGGGCGGGCTTAAACCCCACCACCTAGTAGGCTAGGATAGACCTAGATAGACTATTACTTATTGTGTGGTTATAAATTTATTTGTCATTTAACTTTTTCGATCTTTCATCACCTATTATTATCCTACAGCAGCCCGGTAGCAGAAATAAATATTGACGTTCAAAATATATTTTGTTTAGTAACTGGACATGGATTGCTAATACCTGTCTGATATTAGCCGAAAACAGCTCATGCGAACTATAGTTCCTATAGCCTTTATAAGTACCAAGTCATGAACTTTTTTTTACTCGACGGCTACAGTGAAATACATACGCTTCCAATACCGATCATTCAATGCGATGACAGCAACGCGGGCGAGATTTACCCTACCACCTAGTAGGTAATTACAGTTTTACGTGGAAATAGACCCACGAACGTCATATCCCTTACGACATTCTCGGGAAGATTTGCAGTGGAACCACAGGTTTTCTTTTAAACTATAATCCATACAGGACTACCTACCTAAACACGTAAACCATTGAAATTTACTTACTTTATTTTATGTGGCCCAAAAAAAATACGTTAATAAAATCGATTACCCAATTGTTGTTGTGTACTCAGGCATAAATATGACTCGATCTTCTTGCTTTGTCGTTCAAAAAAAGAATCAATTCGAATGTTTTTTTGTTTGAAAATTTTCAAACATCGAACGTCATTGACGTAATCAGCATACGCCCTCTCCCGCTCTCTGCCGATACGAGCGAAGAGGACGGCACCACGTTGGAAGCTTCGCGCCGGCGAGAGTCGGCGGCGCCGCGATTGGTCGCCGCGCGCGCGGAGGCGGCGTGCGTCGCGCCCGATTGGCCGCGGGCGGGAGGTGTGAGGGAAAAGTTCAGAGGTCGCCGAATATATCACCCTGAAAGTTCACTGAATAATGTTTTACAGGAAGTAGGAATGTTGCAAGTGGAACTTACTTTGTAACGATATATTTGCATAGTTTTTGTAGAACATACTGATAAGAGCTTCTAGAAGCACGTAACTTAATGGTTGAAGAATTTAAAGCGCCTATATACCTAATTACTTATATTCCGGGAGGTCACAGCATTCTTGGTCACGATGAGGTCAATGGCTGAATATGGGTTGTTACGAAACCAATCCTCTGAGGCTAAATATGTCGGCCTGCTTGCGCCATGTGGTTCCGTTATCTAGATTGGCAATACAGAATAGAGGTTAGTATGTACCTGCTGATTAATATACTGATTGTCTGGACATACTGATGCTTATTAATTACACAAAATGACCAGTCGGTTTATTCATTTAACACAAATATACATAAAGTTATATCTGTAACCTACATTTCATAAAACTACGAAATGCAACAAACAAAATTGTTCAGTTTTGGTATTACTAAGCAACATGTAATGATACTTCCATGCTTCGTTATTTGAATTTTTCAGGCGCCTAATCTAAGGTAACTCAACCACTTGGCGCAGGCAGACTGACACATTTAGCTTCAGAGGGATGGTCCGCATCCTGTAAACCCACTTTCAGCCATTTACGTTATCGTTAGCACGTTGGTCGCGACCTCCCAGTCTATTAGTAGTAGATATGGTTTTCACTAACGAATGTGTACTTCGGCGGACTCTACCGCCATGGCAAGGCGCATTAGCCAAAGAAAGACATATGGTATGTTTCATGTTTATAATACTGTCGCCAGATATTCCTGGCGATTCATAATTATTGTTAAAAAGTTCTTTTTCATATAAAGAGCTTATTTTAGTCTGTCACTCGCGACACCTCGAAAAGAAAAGGTTTTTTTCTTCACGAGCACATTTTATTAATTCCTTATTATTATTAGCTTCTTTATTAATTATTAATTGAATATAAATTAAGTCAAGAGATCCAGGTGTTTCATTCCGATTACCAGACCTCCGCCCCCAAGTTTAAAGGTTATTTCACCACAATACAAACATTCCGAAAATTTGTCTAAACTAGATTCAATTATAACTGAAATAAAGAGGAGGTATTTTTTTATTGCACTTGTTATAAACAGCCATTTTTAAATAAGCAGGAAACTATTCTTAAAAAATAATTAACCCTGAATTTAACTCTTAATTAAAACTGAAATTTAACGATGAATTTTTGAAAAAAGGTTGTCAGGAACATTTAAGGAGTCATTTGTGACGTGGGATGTAGCTCCATGCCATTCTGGCTTCTTGTTACTTGACCACTGAGTGTTTTATGGCAAAGAATCACAGAAAAAAAAAATATTAAAGAATATGCGCCATTAGTACTTCAGGCTACTTTTAATGATACTGCGGAACGGCGCGTAGCTCAGGGGCAGCTGGACCTGCCTTCCATGCTAGAGGTCGTGGGTTCAAATCCACATGTTTACATGAACAAAAATGAAGCGTCCACTCTTTATTTACACAATAAAACAGACTACACATATTTTAATTTTCTTATTTTTTTGGTATTTATTATTAAACAAAACATGAATGTCAGTTTTACTAATTATTAAATAAAATTAGTAATATAAAACAGTATACGTACCCTTCCTTACCTACTTATTAGGTGGTAGGGTTAATCTCGCCTAGTTGTACCATCGCATTGAAAGATGGGTCGATGCGGCAATAAAAAATTTCGGTGTTTTCCATCCAGCACAATGTAGCCGAGCAAGGGAAGGAAGTTTCTGGCTAGCCGCTTGTTTCCCATGTTGTGATTTGGGTTAATATCAAAACAGATAGGTGTGGTGTAAATATTCGCTATCCATAACCAATTCCATGAAAGATAAAGTGATTTTTTGAGGTAGAGAATTCGCTTTTAATTTTCATGTGTTAAAAAACTTCTTTTTGAAAAAAAAATTGATTTGTCCATCAAAAAGGAAAGACAAGTCTGCACGGGTGAAAAAAGAAAAAAACTTATTTTATTTAATTTGAGTTTATAAATACAATTACATTTACATTCAACCATTGTATGTATATATTCAAATATTATTTTGAAACATTATGTGATCTGGATATCATCTGCTTCCAACGAATGTCCCGACCTAATATTTGTTTAAATAATTTACAAAATATAATAATTGTACTTCAATGTCGTTGCATTAACCTCAAATGAACGAGGCTCATAGCTCAGGGACGGGTGGACTTGCCTTCCATCATGAAAGGTCACGGTTCAAATTCCCCGCCCCGTCAATGCGCCACTTTCTTTCTCTCCGAGCTAGATAAGTGCATATAGTTATGAATGTAAGCTGGGAGCCCACTCAGTTACAAGTCAGTTCGAGTTCGGTGCTATGTCAACCCACTAGGTATTATAAATAGGTCACGTTTCCGCACTTCTTTAACCTCTTCAACCACTAAAATTAGTTAGGTCAGAATCAGGTTTGTCCTGTGAATAGGACACCCGAACCCCCTTAACAGGCACCCACCCCCTGTTCCATGGTTCGGAATTCATGTAAAACTGTACGTCCTCTTCCCTTCCTAGGTGGTAGGGTTTAGCCCATCCGAGTTGGGACCATCTCATTGAATGAAAATAAGTTCGAAGCGGATTTGAGAAATGGTCCGCATTCTCCATCCAGTTCAATGTAGCCGTGCTCATGAAGGGAAGGTCCTGGCATGGTATCTAATTCTTTCGGCGACGCGGTGTGTTAGGATGGGGGGAGTACTATTATCCATCCATGTCGTCATATTGAAAAAAACGAATACTTTTGTTTAAACAAAGGCTATTGAAATATATCTTGAAATCTCAGCAATTTCGCAATCTGCAGGCTCCAGGACCTTGGAAGGCTCGTAGTGTTCGCCCAATTTCGGCAGCGAAGGATCTCGCCTGGAGGCCGTATCGACCGCACCGCCCGCCCGCCCGCCCTACTGCGGAGCGCACGCCTCACGCATACCAAGCAGCTCCACCGCCCGCCCGCACGTCCGCCCAGCCCGTGCTGACGTACTCTGTTGCCTTCGACCTGTTTCGAGTGTAACTTAGTAAGAGATTGTATTGTGTATCTGAATATTTCAACACACCATTTCACTTGTCACGCTACACTATAACTTAATGAACATATTTAGGATAATTTTTCTTATCTTGCGGTATTATATAATCGATATTTTCGTGTTTTCAAAAATTCGTATCCTAATAACTGAACAATGTAAAAAAATCTTCCTTCTTTTTTTTTAAGTCGGTTAAAAAAAGCATATATTTTTTATTTCAATACTAGAGTGTGTATTTTTTCTACAAATGCATACGTCAAATATCTAAAATGACAATAAAAACGCATGAACAACTATTATTTGTTTGTCAACATCAGACACAGGGCCCATTTTAACATATGCTGCAAAATTACAGGTAATATTAATATTATTAAAAATAAACGGTATTTCCTCTTCTCCGTGAATGAGTACCTAACATGATATGTTCCCATTCACGGAAGATCGGGTTGTAACACCATTGTACCAGTCCCTCTATTATTGTATTCTCACACGTGTACAGACGTTGCACGAAACGTAAACACTCTGTTTCGCATATTGGCACAAAAATCCTATACCCGACTCTCGGCAAACATGGTTGACGCACATGATTAAAAATGCATTTTGCACATATTAAAAATGCACATGAACTAGCGGTCGTTGCACCCCATTCCGACAACCCGCCTCCTCTGCTTTAGTTACTCCTTTTTTTATTTATTTATTTATATATTATTATACTTATACATAATACTTTACAGCAAATACCAATTCGTACAATGTAGTTACAAAAAACAAAGAAAGTAAAGAAAATTAATAAAATTATTACCTATTCCCTTCCAAAAATCTCCTGCAGGCTCGCTCAAACATTCCTCCCTCGATCACTAGAACATCGCATTCAGGTGTACCAGAACATTGCGTTGAAAAGTCTTCGGCCGAGGCGGATAGGCGAGTGCGCGTCATCGGTTCGGCAAACAGGCAATGCTCACTAGTCTTACTGACTCTTATTCCCATTCCAACTTCTCATAAAATTATATCCTGTCTTATTCCAGTCGCAGGCGGCTGAGTAGTCATTCCAGAGGAAAATCGTACCCAAATCATTCGGTGATCAATAATAGAATCTTACGTTATTTATTTATAGACCTGGACATGGAATCCCAAAGGAATCAGTTGCCATGCCACGACATTTCCTTTACGTGAGCACGAACCAGATGGAAAACACGGATAATTTTTCATTGTTTCTTCGATCATGTTTCATACACTGCGATGTGACCAAACGTCTAATATGCAGATTGTATAATGTCATATTTTAACAAAATTTTAAAACCATGCACAACGTATAATCGGCATATCGTATAATTTTATACCTAGTGCATGAAGAAGTTTAAAAATAAAATTACTTGTTTCTCCATGCATAACGTATAATAGTCACAACGTATAATATTATAATCTTTATTTAACAAAAAAAGAAAACCATGCATTTCATATAATCCAAAAACTTTTCATACGATAAGCGCCCTTATGTAAATACTTTTAAAGCGTATACTCGCACGTGACGTTTCGACCGTCTCAATTAGGCCTTTCGAAATTGTAGCAAATATCGATTCGTAGCAATTTCAGCCTTAAATGTATCGTTATTAGGGCGCTTTATGCAGTGCTTCTTTGCTATACGTTGTGAATATTATACGATATGCATGATTTTCATTTTTTGGAAAAAATACTATTATACGTTCTGAATATTATACGTAGTGAATACGACTCAACCCTGCCACCTAGCCAGTAGGGAATGGGACCTACAGTTGTAGATGGGTTCCGACCCTCCCGCGGTCTTCGCCACAGTGGCCACAAAAGTTGACCCCTGAGCAACAAGCCATACCCTGTGCGAGATGAAGGCGGTCAACCCCTCTGTCCGCACTTACTTACACACTAACTAGCGCTAATACTCGCCACCACCGTCGTTCCTGCTGTTATCTTACTATGTAAATCAGTTTGGTCTTTATTTTCGAGACATAGAGTTCAGTTCACCCTGGCAAGATCGTCCCGGAATATCCGGGACACGGGACGCTCGTTTACTTTTTATTTTACGGACATTTCCGTCTTTACTGCCCAGAGAGTGTTAACGAGAGAGTCGCTCCAGAACGCGGACGTTTTCCTTCGCCTCATTACCTACATTTTGTTAAGTGCACTAATGGTGAACCTGAGAATGGTGTCCTAAGTATAAATTGTATTGTATTGTATTGTTTATTCATCATCCATAGTACACTGCACTCGGATTTGTCATATTTTAGCATTAGCCAGTTCAGCAAAACAAAACACAGCGAAGAAGAACTGGAAAGAAACTCCGCTGTTTTTTTTTCAACGTCCACTTAGTCTAAGTTTACAAAAGTGTTTGTCAATTATTTTAACAAAAACATAGGTAAAACACTAAATTCACATGAATACACAAAAATTTACAATCCAGGCCGTATGCAACAGTTCATGACAAATATCATTTTATTTGCAAAGACAATCCCCTCCAACTAATATGTTGCCAATTGGAGCAGGCCAGTCCCCACAAACAGCACCCGTTCACGAGCATCACGCCGGGCACAGCCATTACCTCTTTCAACCATATTTTAGGGAAAGAGATAACCTGAGCCAAGCGTCACCGTAAGCAAGGACCTTTAAGCGATGCACTGCTCCAGTGGCAACACAACACTGTGAAACACTTGCACATTAGGTTTTAATACTATGAGTTTTGTCATAAACTACTACTGTCAGCTGATCACATAGTTACATATCCCTTTAAATGCTACCACCTACAGACAATTAAGAGTATAATGGTTTGAGAGCAGCCCTATCAATAAAGTAATAATAGATTCCTATATGAGATTTTGACTAATACCGAGAAACTAATAATGCTTAACTAAAATAAAATAAAAATAATGTTCTTTATCAAAAGGATATGTATGGGTGGCTATGATGAGAGACCAAAGGTGCTTGGAACAATCAAATAATCATCACACCTGACAGCCACGTATCCAGACTTTTGGTTCGGGGGGGGACAAACATTGAAACAACCATGTGAACTGTGTAAAAATCGCTGTAATTACTGTACTTTAATTTTTAATAACTTAAAGAAGTACCGTCCGTAGTTTAGTCACACACTTTTAAGTATTTTATATTTATATATAAGTATTTTACATAAATATTATATAAGTATTTTTTACATTTTTGTTGTCACGTTTAGGTTTTTTTTTCAGTCAGATTTCGGGGGGGGGGATAAATCTCAACTACCCCCCCCCCCTGGATACGTGCCTGCACCTGAGCAAGGTAGCATACCGACTAATATCGAAAACCAACTACAATAGTGATACCGACTAATCGGCCCCATGACTCATTCGAGTGTTTTTCGCAAATTCTTATAGTTCCTGTTTTATGGCCCTAAAGGCACACTTGAAAAAGGTCATAGGGCAATTTTGTACGAGTCACTTACCAACAGTGTCAGTCAATCAGCGTGTTTGCGTCCACTGCTGGACATACGCCTCTCCAATCCTTCTCCAGTCCTCCCGGCCCTCAGCGGTACGGAACCACTGCTTTCCGCCGACACAATTGATGTCGTCTTCCCACCTGGCGGGTGGTCTTCCCACACTCCGTTTGCCTGTCCACGGCCGCCAGTGTAGGACACGGTTACTCCAACGGTCTTCGTCTCTTCGGCTGGCGTGACCAGCCCACTGCTATTTTAGCTTAGCCACCCGGTGTCCAATATGACGCCGGCGGATTGCCTCGTTACGCACCATATCCGTTGCGATATTCCCAGCATGGCTCGCTCCATTGCTCGCTGGGCAACTTTCAACCTTTGGACAACGGCGACCGTCAGAGTCCACGTTTCACACCCGTACGTGATAACCGGGAGGACGCACTGGTTATATATTCGGGTCTTTAAAATTTGCGGACGGTCAGACCTCAGAGCGAACTTAAGCTTTCCGAAGGCAGCCCAACCCTGTTGAATCCGTCGCTCAACCTCCCTAGACAGTCCTTGTCTACCAAGCCGCAGGATTTGACCACAGTGTACACTAACGAAACGGTATATGGATTGATGGCCGTACTTTAACATGTAAGATGGCGCATTTCTGTGGGAACTGGGAATTTTAAGAAAATCACATGCATGTGATAATTTATGTATTCATACATAAATGTACTATTTCAATTATGTTAATAAAAAATGTGATAATAAGTAAAAAATTGCATATAGGCATTTTTACTATTACTATAATAGATATACTCGTATTTATGAATATACAAAAAGGGATGGGATACATCAAACACCTAATTTTTTTTCAAATTTAAAATATTTGAATATTTTTATTATTCCTAGCGATAAAAAAATCAATCGTCTGATTTAATACTTTTAAAAATATGGTATGGCTTGTTTCAAAAGGCGTTTTGAAAAGTGGGTAAACTCAGCCCAACGTCCTTTAGCCTGAATATGGCTTCTCGGTAGCCTAATTTCGTCTACGAAATAGTGCTCTGATACCTGGGCGTTTATTCCTAAGGGGGTGTTAGCACCCAATCACATTCAGTTCCATAAGTGAAAGCATATTTTATTATTTTTAAAAATAACTTCAACTAATTTTGAAATTTCCAAAAATGAAAGATAAATTGATTATATTATTTAGCTGTATTTGAACATATAATTATATATATCTGAGGCTCCTCTTCTTTGTTTAAACTTTTTTATGCATTTTAATACATACCCTATATCCTTTTTTACTAACGAAATTCATTGTAGTTATTTTTAAATAAAATTAAATTTTGTTTTACTTACGAATGACTGAATGAAATTAGGCGCTAGCACCCCCTTAAGTTTTTCCGTGTAATGACTCCCTGATTTTCAGGCACCGTCGTCGTTACTTTGCTTAAATTTGAATTTCAGAAATCTACAGGTAACTTGCCTCTTTGTTAACAACGAAAATCATACATGAATGCCTCACTTTTCTTTTAACCATGCATTCAATTTAAATCAAGAAATAAATGTAACCCTGTAATTACGTTATTTACGTTACGTCTTACGCATCGGTTTTTTAAATGCCACGAAACGTGCGGAGGTCTAATTATACAATACATAGTCTGTGATAACAGGCTTACGGAATTCTATAGGAATAGTAATCAACAATATTGAATGACCCACCACAATTCATTAGTTTTTCCTTCTCCAAAAAACCGCTCGTTTCAAATAAAAAAACGTGATTGATATATCTTCTCGGATGTGCCGCACCGGCTGTGCAAACACTTGTGTAATGTTTAAGGATAATGCGGAAACAATTCAGGCAGGCACGATGGAGGGCGGGTCTGGACAGTGTCCATTTGTCCTTCAATATTAAAGATAAGTAAACAGTAATGCCTTTTTTATCCATCCGGGTGACATATGCCGCAGCAATATCAGTTCGAGATTAAATCAATGGAAATGCTCTGCCGAGTATGCACTTAATGCGGGAAGAGTGAGCATATTTCTTTCAATGCGCAATTACTCCTGAAGCGAACACGAGTGCCTAAGATTTACGGATACAAGTGAAACATTTACGCTTAGCTTTTGCCTGGAGTGATTGATGATTTTATGTTTTATGCACTCGAATTAGAATATTTTGAAAGGGACAACACTATGTTGACTCGTGTGAAAAGGTTATGAGAGTATAGCTTGCGATATGGGTAGGTACAGGCGACTGTGAATCACTGTCGAGTGTGAATTTCGAGAATAGCCCTCCAAGGTGCGAAAAAATACCAGGCGCAAAATTGCACACCTCTAAAGCCCGTCGATAACTAAGACGCCCGATTTTTAACAGAGTTAGGACCTTTTTCAGCCGCTACTGATTAACGCCACATATTATTTTTGTGAATCCAATTCCTTGAATCCAATGCGATGGACCAAGGCTTATAGGAAAGGCGACCTACAGTTTTAAATGGGCTCCGCACCATGGTAAAGCTAGCATTCGTGGCGAAATGAACGTATCGTCATTTAACGTAGCTTTTACTTCTATGTAAATCTTCCAGAATGACAAAATATTTGTTATATTAATATAAATCACATTTTCTTATGCGCAAACCCTATATGTTCGCAAGATCAAAATATACCACAAAAGCGAAAACTCTCAGAGCAAAACACCACGTCCGAATTGCGTATCGGTCTTCAATCGGCATCCCCTGTTAATAAGCTTCCATGTACTTCTTCCGTTCATCGATGGAGTTTTTTGTCATCACAAACACAGACAAACCTTCATGTGATAAAACTTACAGGCGACCGGCTCCATTGCGATTTCGATTTTATCTGAAGAAGCCTTGCAAACAAAATACAGAAAAAACATTAGTTTCATGGTGACACGATATCTTAAAACGCCGCATTTTAGTAATACGAAAAATAAACATAAAGAACTGAATATTTTTTAATGGCACAAAGTATCTTAAGTTCGATGTTGCTCTCCGTTAAATACTGAAATTTTTGAATAAAATATTATTCCATTAATATTTTATTTCTTTTGTGATTTGTATTTAAAATGTAGCCGAGTCTGGCGCATTAATTTATCAAAAATATGTTCGTTGAAAAGACGACCATTATGGCTTGATTTTTATCATCGTTGCGTCTGATTATATTTTCAAATACGCTGACAAAGAACATTAATTATGATAAAGAAAATTTTGCAATAATCTTTCAAGTCAATTTACATTTTGGTAGTTTTGATGTAGACTGCTTTCACGTCTCAGTCGCCTAAACAAATCGCGACATGTCCTATGCCCAATATGCCCGAGCAGTAAGTTCCGACCTTTTGTAAGCGTATGGCTGTAAATAAAGTATTTTTTTATTTTCATTTTCTCACTTTTTTTATCTAGTACGGGCTAGCCGGCCTAAAGCAAAATATAGCCTTTCCATAAATCTCGAAACTGCTCGGCTCGTGGAATCAGGATTGTCAAAGCTACAAAACCTCTGATGAGTGGAAGGGTGACTTCTTTTGTGTTCGAATGCACTTATTTACTCCATAGTCAGACAATGTATGCGACGTATCCGAGCATCGTAAAAACTACGAGCTTGACATTCAGTTAGGGTTGCTGCACATCTTTCGAAGTTTTCTATTTTATTTAAGTTGATAATTCAATATAATTTAAGTCTAATCGTTATATTTTATAGGAACCTAAAATTTAGGGGCGGAGCTCTGACGATTGAAATTAAACTCCTGGATCTCTTGACTTAATTTTATTAACTTAAAAAAAAGCTAAAAATAATAAATTAATGAATTACTACTCGTAAAGAAAAAAATTACATCTTGGTTTTAAGTCGCGAGTGACAGCCCAAAATTAGCTCTAAATACGCACGCCAATGTAATATTGGCGTGCGTATATTTTGCAGACCCTATGCGGAAACCGTTTCTTGTAGTCCGGCCTCCTTAGAACTCCTTTTTCAGAGCCCGTAAGCTATGCTCCCCATACAAACGTAGTTTGAAAACCGCTGTTTCAATTAAATTGATATTTAATATCTAATATCAGGCATCAAATATCTGTGTCTGCACGGTATTGCTTTATCGAAAAATCAAAACAGATTCAAATAAAAGCAAAAAGAAAATCTTCATACTAATTTTGCTTTCTCTGTGGTTTGGCGCAGGATACATCTATCGAAAAAACAAAGACATGCAGACACAGATATTTGCAGCCTAAATTTAGATACCAAATTTCAAGTAAAATGTAAACGTGGTTTTCAAATTATCATTTTTCAACGCATGGACTTAGCGTTTTTCTGTTTTCATCTAGTGGAATTATATCGGTGGTAAATGCTGTTTAGGGCAGGAACTAATAATGTAGCACACATCTCCAACATAGTAATACGAGTACCATCAGGGCCACTCGCCCTTCTAGAATATAGGGCGGAAAGCTCACGTTGCAGTTTCCCTGGCGGAACTGAATCTTCGGCAAAGAGGATTTGCATCGAGGAGTTGAAGGCGGAATAAAACCAATCTAGGCAGGAGTTAAAGTGCCAACCCTACCACAATAATCCGATCCCGTATATGTGTGTGTGTTGGTATTGCATTGATTTCGCAGTTTTGTTTTGTTTGTAATTGTTTTGTCTTAGTTATTGACGCCTCTGGACGAGCGCAGTTCGGTGATCTTCGAAGGAAGTAAAAAGTCGCTCCTAATTTGGAGTTTACGTATTTAACATTAAGTGAGCCCTCGATTTCTTACTTTAACGCTTTAGGAACTTTTCCTGAGCCAATATCAATAAATAAATAAAAACAATGTTAACAACAATACATTTAATTTCACGGCAAATATACATATCAGATTAAAACTTGTATAAGATGTTATTATCAATTTTAAAACAACTGACTATTTGGAAATATGTGTAAATTTAACACCCATGAAGGCACTAATCCAATAAATAAAATTATTTCATCAAAACAATTTATTCCTTGTTTATTGGTTTGCGATTATTGCATCTGAATGCATTAGTGAGTTTCACACATTTCGGTCGGATGAGGTATATATTTTTTTCAGAAACTAAAAAAATATTTATCTGACAGTATAAATATAATATATAAAAAATGCCCCCATGTTAAAAAAAACCCTAGCTGCCTTTAATAAAAATGATACACACAACATACTATTACGTATTAATAATGGTATTGAAGGTAATTTTTAGGGTTTCGTACCCAAAGAGTGCCAAACGGAACCCTATTACTAAACCTCCACTATCCGTCCGATCGTCTCTGTATCACTTGTTAGGTATAGGTATATAGCTGAAATTTTCACCGAATTTTTATTTCTGTTGCCGCTATAACGACAAATAGTTAAAACAATATACAAATAAACATTAATAAAAACCGGCCAAGTGCGAGTCGGACTCGCACACGAAGGGTTCCGTACCATCGTAAAAAATAAAACAAAAAAATCACGTTTTTTGTATGGGAGCCCCCTTTAATTTTAATTATTTTTTAATCTTACCTATTTGTTGTTATAGCGGCAAAATAAATACACACTCTGTGAAAATTTCAGCTGTCTACCTGTTACGGTTACTGAGATACAGCCCTGTGACAGACGGACAGACGGACGGACGGACGGACGGACGGACGGACGGACGGACAGCGGAGGCTTAGTAATAGGGTTCCGTTTTCACCCTTTGGGTACGGAACCCTAAAAATGTAATACATTAAACCTGATTTCCTTGGGTCAAATCTTGTATAATCGTACGGAACCCTTCGTGTGCGAGTCCGATTCGTTTTTATTTTTCAAGAGTTCTACAACAGGGGGTCCATTCAGAGTAAGAGTGAGTTCGAATTCGCAACTAAATATCAACTCACTTTTTTAAATAGTTAATGTTTCCACACTTCTAGAACATCATTACAGTTAGGTAAAAATCTGGTTTGTCCCGTAAATACGTTGGAAGTATAAATAACGGTTCCGTTATTTAAATAATAATATATTTCCCAGCTATTTTTAGGTTAACTCACTCCCGAACTCGAACTCACTCTTTCTCTCTCTCAACTCTGCATGTTTAACCGAACCAGTAATCATGGTTACTATTGACAAACTGCCAACGGCGAATGTCGGAAATGTAGGCAGAAGCCACCCAGTCGCATAAGCCGTGGTGTTTCCGATCCAATCAACTGGTGTGGTCTTGCTCTAGCAAAAAGCAGCATTTTGAGGTAAAAAGGCAGAACTGCAGATGCGCCCTGGTAATTTATTTTAAATCAATACACAGAAGTCATATAACTCGTCGCAGGCCGGTCTACACTGAACAATAAAGATAGGCGACTTTTGAAGATTGTGGGTTATATTCTACCCCTAAATGATAAAATAAATTGCTTCCAGGATTGTATTTTTTATTAAAAAAAATATTGTATGATTAAAGAAAAAAAAATCAAAAACGTTTTAGAAAGAAACATTATTTCAAGGTTTTTATAAGTATTAATAATTTTAATTAAAATTAAGATGTTTTCACCACAACGAATCATTGTAATCAGATTTTCAACATAAAATGTTTTTTTTTGGTCGCAGGTTCAAATCCTGTTACCGACCAAAAATGTTTTTCCTAATTTACATTTTAGTTTTTTTAATCTATGAAACTACAGTAAACAGCAATACTATATAGATAGAGTGGCTCCTATATCGATAAGTGCATTTCGCAATTCGAGTTGTTCCATGGTTCGGAATCGATGCAAAAAACAGTAGGTCCCTTCCTCTACTAGGTGGCAGGGTTAAACCAGCACGGGTTGGAACCAACGCATTGGATGAAATGATGGTCGTAGGGACCATCCATCCATTTCATTATAGCCATGCTCATCATAAAGGGAAGGTCCTGGCGCGGAACCGAATAGCCTCGGTTATTTGTTTTTTTTTTTTATGTGACTGGACATGGATGGCTAATACCACACCTTCTGTCATGGTATTAGCCAAACACACCACATGGGAACTAGGTGCCATGCCAGGACCTTCCTTATATTGCACGGCTACATTGAACTGGATGGAAAACACGGACAATTTCCATTGCCGCTTCGACCATCGTTCATCCAATGCGATGGTACCAACCCGGGCGGGATTAACCCTACCACCTAGTAAGTAAGGAAGGGAACCTACAGTTTAACGTGGAATCCGAACCACGGCCAGCCTCTCTCACCGGCGAATGGTCACCCATCCAAGGCTGACGAAACGACGGTGTGTTGGGCTTATATCATGAGGGTGGTTGTGGTATTAGCCATCCATAAAAAAAACTGTTAGTACATTTACATTGATTACACGAATTCGTTTGCATGAAAGCTAAAACTTTTTTTAAGCAAAATATATCAAAACGGCATTTAAGTTTATTGTTCGATTTAAAATCGTTCTAACTTCCAACGTCCATACTTAAGGTAGGCTGTGCAACTATGCACCCCGCTCCCATATATACCCTTCGTGCCATAGTAACCTAGCATAGTGTGATTTCCTTGGATCGGTTCGATTCGTGGCCGTGTGCATGCATGCTGTGCGATACCGAGTACTCTTAACGATCCGCCCACTAAGGACTATTGCACTTAATCCGCTATTAACAACACCGTGCGTTATTTTAGAATGGAATTTAATTAACATTAGGGCATTCATGGCATGCGACTTCGAGTTTTAGTACCTATTTAGTATTAAAAGTATTGTTAACAGAGCTATAATAAAATATAAAAATACATTGTACAATTTTGTAATAGATATTTTCCTATCGATGAATGAATACAAAATGTATTCACGTAGTTTATATGATCGCTCAACGCGGAACAGGCAGGAAATGAACCCATTCACTGTCGACATTACTAAAATGTGAACCAACCGATCCTCTAGAATTATCTACAGGGTCGGTAAACTGGGGTCCTTCAAACATATGTGAAGAAGCACCTTGCCGGCCGCAGCACTTAATATAAAAATATTATTCTTAATTTATTGAAAAAAATACTCTTAAGGACGTTCCGACCCATACAATGTTTTTTTTTACACAGAACGCAAAAAGTATTGCACTTTAAGCCACGAATTAATAATAAAAGTTTAATATAGTCATATTACTTGCAGCGAAAACAATTTCACAATTTCAGGATTATCGGTTTTCTTACAATTTATTTAAATACGATTTTTATTTAACAGCGCCATCTAACGGTGTAAAACTTCTAATCGGCAATTACAACGAAACCATTAAACCTGAAATTGTGAATAAGTTTTCGCTGCAACTACTATGGCTATATTTAATATTTTTGACGAATTCGTGCCTTAAAGTGCAATACTTTTTGCGTTCTGTGTAAAAAAACATTGTATGGGTCGGAACATCCTTAACATAAACAATAAAACAATTTATCGATATCAATGATAGTAACGAATTTTAAATTGTGTATATTCTCATCATTCAATTTAAAATTATTTTCAGCTACCTTTAAAAAAAATACACAGAAGAAATTTAGTTTTTCAAGCATCATGAAAAACTTGTAATCTGTGCAAGCGCAGAAATGTATTGTAATAAAATCAGCAAATATGAATATTTGCTTTATCACCGAGATCTACAGATGAGCATGTTACGATAAGGACATACGCAATCCAGGTTCCAGTGCTTTTTGCCAGGATATTACTATTCATATAAAATGTAGGAACGCAATCGATTAACTCGACTGCTACTCACAAAATATGCTTTTATGTTGGTGTGAAATATTTTTTTTTTTTATTTTAACATTTGCTAAGTTTTTTATTTGAACGTATCAAAAAATTGTTTTTGTATCCTTTAAAAAATCGCTTAGTGGATCAAAAGAAAGGTATTCGGTGCAGTACGTAACATTTATTATTAGGGGATGTTGATGAGATATGTATTATTAGAATGTAGTCTGTAATTGTATTAAACTAAATTAAGAAGTTCTTAACCTTTCTAAATATATTTAAAAACCTCGTGTCATAGTGTCTATAGTCGCACTCCTTTTCGCATATTTGGTAGGTATTAGAATAAGTCGTAAAGTATATTTCACGTACTCACCCCGACCCTCCTATTTTTTATCGCGATTTTACTATTTTTGTATTGTTTATTGTTTATTCATCATCCATAGACAGTACACTGCACTCGGATTAGTCATATTTTATCATTAGCCAGTTCGGTAATCCCAGCGAAGAAGAACTGGCAAGAAACGCCGCTGGTTTTTTTTTCAAAGTCTAAGTTAAGTCCACTTAGTCTAAGTTTACAAAAGTATTTAGAATCACAGATAAAAACGGTAAATTAATATGAATTGACGAGAATCAATAATTAATGTCATATGCAACGGATCATATGAACAATATCCAAATGATTTAACCGTCGCCGCGTCCGCGTCGTTCGTATTACAAACGAAACGAAATTATTCGTGTTCTTAAATGACAGATGGCGCTATGTCCGCCTCATCTAACTTTCATTCGCACATGCGCAAGTCATTTACGAAAAGCGTCACGTCATTTTGACATTTCATTCTGCATTTTTTCATGCTTACCCAGTGCGTGCAAAATTATGAACGATTCGTGTTTTATGATTGTATATATAAATGTTGGTGAAATACTAAAAGAAAAAATATACCGCTTTTCATCAGTAAATACAACAATGTTGTATATTTGTGAGTGTGTATTAAAGTGAACAGTGCCAGCAATACGCAAGGGGGCTCATTTGGGTCGTCGAACGAATAAAGCAACAAAGATGCGAAATAATAGGGCAGAAAGAACAGACGAACAAATCTCACAAGGTAACGAAAATGCGAATGTGAGCATGTCGCAATTGCTTTCATCTCAATCATAAGAGGCACGAGCGCTTCATTCCTCTTTCTGTCATAGATCCCATCCCCACATACTTACAATACTTAGATTCGTTAATTTTTATTTAATAACCAAAATATTCACTAGAAATTATTTATATGGCAGAACAAGGTTTGCTGGGTCATTACACAGTATTTTTGTTTTATGAGCTAATCATATTTAATAAATAAAGTATAATGAAAAAATATACTTTCAACTGAATAGAACCTTAAGGAGATTCCACCACCTAAAAAATTCAGTACTTGAAAAAAAAATACTCGGGCTTTCACATTTTTGTTGCTATCACGTATATTTCAAAATGTTAATCAACCGGTATTTCGCATTAGCTTAGAACTCAGTCAGTCAGTCATCGTGTTTGCGTCCACTGCTGGCCATACGCCTTGTTACGCACCATATCCCGTCCGCAAAATTTAAAGACCCGAATTTATGACATGTGCGTCCTCCCGGTTATGACGTACGGGTGTGAAACGTGGACAAACGTGTTGAAAGTTACCCAGCGAGCAATGGAGCGAGCCATGCTGGGAGAACTCAGTCTAGAGACTTCAATTAAATTTCAGCTAGCTAGTTTGAGTGAAGATACTCCACTCAGAATCCCTGCGACGTTTTGGGTGTTCGAGCCGCGGTGTGCAATGCCGTACGCATTTGTTGAATCGTAAATTATTATGTTTACCCACACCAAGCCCAACGTCACCTTTATATCTTTGATCAGGGCAGGCCGACGTGGCAGGACGAAAAAGGCTCGAAGCGTGCTCAACTCGTCCCACGCTTCGCATTTTCTCCAACAAACGCAGTTTTTTAAATGCGCGGCTTTAAGTATTTTTTTTCGAAGATTTCTTTAATGTATTTGTACGGTATTTAGTTGAGATTGTAGCCTGCCGCATGCTGTAGCATCCCAGGACGTATGGATGTTGTCGTATGTGCAAGAGACGTACAAATACATGCTTTCCATTCCATTCTATTTTGACCTTGTTTCTTACAATAACATTGTTGTAACTTAAACTTAGGGTTGCTGTTTCTATTGTTCTTTGTTCTTTGCCTTAAACTGTTCTGCCAAGTAATTGTTTGGCAGTAGCATTTAGATCTAAGTATGTATTTCATAATTGTGGACGGAAAAATATGTTATGTAAACCCGTGAAGTTTCTTTGCGGGTTCTTCTTTACTGGGTTGATCGAATCCGCGGATCTTTGTGACGTAACTTAGTGTAGTTTGACTACCAAAAAGTTTAAATAAATGAAATGAAATGAAATGTATTTGTTATTTTAGCAACGGTATTTGTGAATGGCGCGGCGCCATGGACTCTGTTATGAAAAGCCGGGCAGTTACCACTACTAGCGATTTCTACCGATTTTCTGGTGCATGCATGCACTTATGTACGGAAGCGAGACTCTGATACGGAATAAGAGTCACGAACGTAGATGTACTAGAAATGCTTTCCTTTATGAAAGTTGTTTAGTGAGTTTACCGGACGAGAATAACCTTAGTGATGTTGGAGAGCATTAATTGTCGACTGAAAGAAGTAGGTTCGGACGTTTATTTCGCGAAAAGTGTGGCGATATGATGACAAAACAGATTTACAAAGCGACAATGAGTGGAATTATCGTTCCTCGACTACCGAGCAAAACGTACTAGGACCAGATTGACGAAGTATGTACTTCGTAAAGGTTATGTACGTCACACATGTAATCGTAGAGCATGTATGAAAAGATTCATATTTGTAGAAGCAAAAGAAGTATGTATGGAGCTCCATCGTCCCCTCCGGGGAATGTAGGTGTGTCTGCTAATTTTACAGTTTTGCTCAAACATTCACTGAAGCATAGACTAGAAGTAATTTGACGTAAGAATAAAAGTTGACACCCGTAATGCGAGTATTGTGAATTTAAAGAGCCCAAATCCGAGCTGACTTTTATTAAGTGAAGAGCAAAACTTTTTTTATATCGTAGTCAAGGTCAGTTCGAACTGCTATCGATCATTTAAAATTTTCAATTATTTTTTTTTTTAAAATATAAAGGCCCCTACTTCCAAGGAGTGAACACTTCGCTTTTTTGGGTTCCGTACCCTAACGGTGCCCACGGAACCCTATTACTAAGCATCCGCTGGCCGTTCGTCCGTCCGTCCATCCGTCCGTTTGTCACAGGGCTGTATCTCATGGACCATAATAGGTAGGCAACTAAAATTTTCCCCAAGTGTCTATTAATTTTGCCCCTATAACACCAACATTCAAAAAAAAATATAATTAAAGGGTCGATTACAAAACACCCCCATACAAAACACGTCATTGTTTTGTGTCATTTGACCGGTTCGTTTTTATTTCTTACAAAGTAATAATATTTTCCAATGCCTTCACTTAATATTGTCATTTACTGCTTTCTTTTCTATTTATCAAACCTTATCATCACTTGACACCATTTATCCATCACATTTACCTAGATGTCAATAATTTGGATTGGCAAAAAACTTTAAAGAGCCATTACTAAAATACTCCGTACAATATTTTCAACAAAATAAAATATTATGCAACATCAAACAGTTTCAAGACTTCGACTCTGGTAGAATTAATATCAAGAGATAAGAACATATATTTTTTATCGCGAATTGATCGATCTTCCAAGACGATACTAGCAACTGATTAGTGCAACACAGCAAAGGATCTGCTTGATCTGGATGGCTACTGTTGATACCCACCCACTTCACAACAGCTCACTGGCCAGTCAGTTCACCGCATAAAAAAACTCACTAGGTATCTTCGTTCGCGTTGAGTTCGCGCACATAAACTCGGCGTTCTAGATGCAACATGGGCACAAGCTTACTCTTCCGTCTATCGCCTTCTTATGTAGAATTAACACGCATACAAACCCTTTTTCTCATGCAAATCTGTCAGCGAATATCTGAAATCAGCCGCGCTCTCTGCACGTTCCACTTTTCGGTACGTTCGACACCGACATACAGCTGAGCGGCCTTCGATCTCGCTAACGACCGTACGGACACAAAAACTGGTCTAATTATTTCGCCGGACAATAATTTTATTGTGAGCCCGCAATTACTTCGGGACAATGAGGCCGAATGGCGAGCTTGCGAGTTCGATCGAAGGAACATTGTGCTTCGGACAGTATTGTCTTTGCCCGCCGCTTGGACGCTTGGAATTACTGGGGACAGGGGTGAATCAAACGGTAGGCTTCAATATCAGGTGTTTAATATGGTATAGATAAATTAATATGACTGAAATGTTTAGAAAATATTTTCATTTCATCGATTTGGACCTTTAGAGGAACCTTTGGACGCAGTGGCGGATTTACCAGCAGGCTGAGTAGGCTGGAGCCTAGGGCGGCAGATTTTAGGGGCGGCAAATTTAAGATAATTTTTTTTTTTCATGCTCCCCAAGCCCCAAGTACCATCCTCCCGGCCGCATGTGAGGCCGGAAAGAGCGACTTTTGTAGCTTGCTAGAGCCACAACGCGCTTGTACGTAACCTTCCACATAACAAATTAGGATTTAAGCAATTCAACATGTAATAATTTTCACCACATCAATACATTTACGGGAAAGAGGTTGTTTAATTAGGACGATAGAGATAGAGGAGTACACATATCATAACGTTACAGATGCATTGACATATAAATGGTAATTCATGTCATTGTGAACTAGGGTATCGAAGTGTAGAGGTTGGCAGGGGCGGCAAAATTTGATTTGCCTACGGGCGGCAATTTCGTAAATCCGCCGCTGTTTGGACGACTGAAGAAAGAATGACGAAACATTTTTTGCAGAGCAGAGTGAGCGATCTCAGACGGCCTAGGAGAACGTAGCACGCAAGGCCGTCTTAAACTAGGCTGGGGCCCTTGGGCACACAAGAATTTGGGGCCCTTTTGGAAAGTAAAAAAGCAAATTATAATAAAACATTTTGACTAAGTAAGTATGACCATTTATTATAGGTAATCAAATACAGTATGATATAATATGTAATTAATGATATTAGAATGCTGCTGGTTTTTTTATTACGATTACGGCTTCTTTCGGGATTTCTGTTGAGCAAAATCTTTTATTATGTCCTTAAAGTAAATTTTTTGAAGGATATCACTTTCTATGCACATAATTGACAAATTACTCAGCGGTTCTTGTAACATTGTTGTTCCACTTGTCCGGTTTTTTTATTCTCCATGTTATCCAATGATAGGTACCATAATCGTAGAAAACATATAAATCTGTAGAGGAAGCGAAAGAAGCATACTGTGATCGAATCGTACGGAGCTTTATTTTCTCCATGTGCACTCAATGCCAAGTTTTACTAATCTATCTTAATATGCCGCCGTTTCCCTTGAGCATATAAAAGTATATTTTAATTCTACAGACAATAATCTATTAAAACGTGATCTTCAATCACGAGTGCTGCTGCGTGCATGATATCTAGGAATCCATTCACCAATCGAATAATTGTGTGGTCATGTTGGTATTTTGTATTTGTAAAAGAAAATAGGGATAAGATATTGATTTTCACAGCCGTAACAACATGCAGGGTTTTTTTTAATAAGGCGATTATTCGCACAGGATAACGGTTAAAAAATAGATAGAGTTGTAAAACTCATAACCAGCTGAATGTTCTAGGTAGAAAAACATATTCTAGATCCTGTTTTAATTATTACAGAACACTGATGTTTAAAGGAAAACTATTTACGGTTATTTTGATCAGTATTCCCTACTGTCCGAATTCCCGATTACGGAAATCACATAAAAACGTGAAACCCATCGAGAATCATTCAAACTGTTATCAAAGTTGTTTCTAACCACGTCGTATGGTCCACCGTCGTCGCTTGGTGTAGCCATGCAATGTCATGCATTTTCCCTCAATCTCAAACTAAATTAATAAAGTGCTATTTGACGACAATATGTTTCGTGCAACTCGAGTTTAGATGATTAACATTACGCGTTACATCATCGTTAGTCCAACCCTGCGCGTATCTTCGCTTTGGTCCGTCCTCAAAAATCTGATCCGATATCGGTGGATCGATATTTTTTGCGCTCAGAAAACTGAATGCCATTTTAAACCATCTGCCTGTGCAAAGAGTTTGCACAGTTTTTCGACCTCAGCACCTCTGCTAGATGTTCATACGGTGGTGGATATAGTATATTACTAAAATTTTCTATCTACTTTCTTTTAATAATTAAATATTTTATTTATTTTTTAACATATTACCACAGATTACAAACCTGCAATACATATGTAATGTACGTAATTTGTATATAACCGTTCCACCTTTGAGAAAAACAATATGTATCGAAGCAACTGTTGAATTTTAACACAATCGACATTGGACATTTTTTGTTTGCCTAAATTCAAATAAACATGGATATTAACTTTTCACCTTTGTGATTGTAAAAGAGAAAATGACATAATATCTAGAACGACAGCGTTTTTTTTAACTACTTTTAGCTTTTTTTTTAACTTTAGCATGTATGGCTAACACTACACCTGCTGTCATGATATTACCATGTCACCTAATGGGTAATCACTATCACTACATAGTATAAAACAAAGTCGCTTTCTCTGTCCCTATATCACTATATCCCTATGTACGCTTAAATCTTTAAAACTACGCAACGGATTTTTAATGGATAGAGTGATTGAAGAGGAAGGTTTATATGTATAATAACATCCATGAAATAGTGGAAAAATACTGTTATTTTTGAGTTTTCCAATGTGATGTCGTGAAAAATTTCATCTTACATTGCTCTTACATTGCAAACGCAGGCTGAACCCTACGAGATTTATCAAAATAACATATAATAACATAACAATACAGCATTAATCCATATCCAATTAAATACCTTAAATACATTGTTGTTGAAATATAGATCTATATGGCCCGTTACAGCATATGATTTAAATGAATATTTTCGAAGATATTACAAATTTAAAAATTGCGGGACGTAGTCCCGCTTCCGTCGCGGGAGGCGAAACATGTCGGCCAAGCACGGCATTGCACACCGAAAAACCGTAAGTTATCAAAACATTATGTACAGCGACGGTGTAAATCTAAGAACATATTTGAGGGGGAAGATATTTAATTTCGGAACGAAAACCTCCACAATTGGCTGGTTCTGTTCCATTTGCTTGCCGGCTTCGAAATAATGTGATGTATTTCTCCGCTTTGCGCTTAATCAACGACCAGTCGATTGGGTGTGAAAAAGTTCGCCCTAAAAGGACATTTTACCTCTCGCGCAATTCACGAAGCGAACGGGACGAGAGCTGGACATAGTCATTCAATTAAAATATTTGTGTTTTTCGCACTTTCCGAAAACGTCAGGATGCTGGACGATGGTTATTTATTGTCATTGGAAAATTTAAACACGGAATCGGCAATTAATGGGTTGGTAGTTGGTAAAACTGTATTTGACAAGGAGCAAAATTAGACCGCACCGTAATACTTTTACTGCGATGCGTCAGAAATTGACTAAAGGCTCTAGGCATACGTTACATGGATCTAATGTCATGGCTGTAATGCATACTTAAAATATTGAAATTAAAATAATAAAATAACTCTGTTCGTTACCTTATCATAATAAAACGACCGAACGAACGGATTTTATGGTGTTTTAGGTACGAAGCTAACAAATGTTGGAATATTTTTACCACAACAAAACTGCTTTATTTCGCGAGCAAAAACATCGGTGATGAGTTAGGTTAGGTTAGCAGTATTATAGATTTCATATCTACCGCTTTTCCATCTCTTTTATATCTATGTATCTCGCAGCCAAATATTTTAAATATGCATTTTCGTTGAGAATACGGGCACTCCATTGTTCGGGCCTCATCTAATACCACTTTTCTACTTATTGGATGATAGGCCCGTCCGGTTAGGTACCATAAAATTGGATGAAATATTTTCGAAAAAATCCAAAATCCAGCTGTATGTAAACGAGATCATCTGAAGGGAAGGACCTGGCATGGCACCTCATTCCTTCGGAAATGTGGTGTAATGGACTAGTAATTGGGTACTAGCCATCCTTGTCCAATTCCATAAAAAAGGTAGATGATTCCATTGTAATGTATGAATATTATAAAAAGAAGTTTGTTAAGTTGATTTTATCTTAACTTCCTTCAAAACTAATTAGTACAGACGAAACGACATCAGCACAGGCTTACTTACTATTTATCCGATAGCCTTAATTATATGAAAAACAGTTTAATTGCCTGTTAATTGTACAGAACAATAAGCCCCTTCGCGAAATGTACAAAAGAAAATGTTAAAATTACAATGGTCCAAACTCATAAACCAAGATCCCTTTATTTTGCGCAATAGGTTGACTAGTATTTGTGTCTGCCAGAGACTTTACTCGTGTACACCCTTAGACACATTGAGATGTTTTGACATGTTTCGCCATGAAAGGGGCGTGAACAGCTCTCGTCCCTTGTTACCCTTGTAAAATATAAACTCGACCAAACGTCTCGGCCAAAACGTCTCTAAACACCGGGAAACCATAAGTTTGCAACAATTTTTGCAACTCTATTAGTTACTCGTATTTTCCTGTATTTTAGAAATAAAATAAACGAAATGTAAATGTAGAATGTCAAATGAGAAATCAATACGAAAATATGCAATGTTTTTGCTCTGTATATTTGCCTAAACAATATTAAAAGTGGTTCCACTGCATTTCTCACCTGGCATGTCGCAAGAGGCGACTCAGAGATTTGTCGTTCGTAGTTAGGATTCCAAGTAAAACTGTAGATTCTGTTGAATCTTATTCCAACCCGGGTCGGTACAATCCCTTTGAATAAATGTCGAAGCGGCCAAAAAAA
Source organism: Incurvaria masculella (assembly GCA_946894095.1). NCBI lineage: Eukaryota > Metazoa > Arthropoda > Insecta > Lepidoptera > Incurvariidae > Incurvaria > Incurvaria masculella. The sequence goes on from OX335641.1 coordinate 2,809,465, forward strand.
ATGTGTTCGTATTTTCTATACAGTTCAATGTAGTGGTGCAATATTAGGTAAGTCTACCTTTTTTTTTATGTGACTGAACATGGATGGCTAATACCACACCTTCTGTCATGGTATTAGCCCAACACACCACATGGGAACTAGGTGCCATGCCAGGACCTTCCTTATAACGCACGGCTATATTGCACTGGATGGAAAACACGGACAATTTTCATTGCCGCTTCGACCATCGTTCACCCAATGCGATGGTACCAACCCGGGCGGGATAAACCCTACCATCTAGTAAGTAAGGAAGGGGACCTACAGCTTAACGTGGAATCCGAACCACGGCCAGCCTCTCTCAACAGTCGAATGGTCACCCATCCAAGACCAGACCGGACCCAGCGATGCTTAACTTCGGAGAGCGATCGCCGAAGTGTCGCGCCACTGGGCTATTGAGGCTTATATGTGGTGTGTTGGGCTAACATCATGACGCGAGGGTGGAGTGCACCATCTCCAGTTATGGTTATTGTATATCCGTCCTTATTCTTTACCTGAAGATGAAGGAAGATAGATCTATAATAACTGTTTAATGAGGCGGTAACTTACTCATAGGAGCCCACCAAACATTGGCGTCACCCCCGGCGGCGTCTCTTCGGCCGATGTCAGCTCGCTGATGGCCGGCCGGTCGCACGCAACACTCCATATGCCGCATACGGCACGGATTGTAAATTTTGTGTATTCATGTTCATTTAGTGATTTACCTATGTTTTTGTTAAAATAATTCACAAACACTTTTGTAAACTTAGACTAAGTGGACGTTAAAAAAAAAACAGCGGAGTTTCTTTCCAGTTCTTCTTAGCTGTGTTTTGTTTTGCTGAACTGGCCAATGCTAAAATATGACAAATCCGAGTGCAGTGTACTGTCTATGGATGATGAATAAACAATACAATACAATACACTCGTTGCCATATATGCGTTCTCGGTGCACTTTGCACTCACAAGGCCCTCCACGACATGTAGGCTATCCTAAATAGGCTCCTAGCACCGAAAGCACATGTCGTTGACCTACAACGAACCTATCAGCCCCGCCCGCTGGCATAGACTCGACTAAGCCCCGGTTGCACGAAGAGACGGCCGAGTTAATTAATGTTCAAACACGTCACAAAGTGACCTGTTTGATCATACTTTGACGTTGATTTTGATTTTTTGGTCCTTTCGTGCACTCGGCCCTAAGAATGTAAAAGCTACATAGTCACAGACCATATAGTAACTCTGTGACTAAACAATAACTGTAACCAGAGATGGTGCACTCCGATGTAAGTGTTCCCATGTCCAGTAACATAAAAAAAATTAGCTGGTGGCACAGAATGTTTGACGCTTGGTTATCATAAACCGGCCAAGTGCGAGTCTGACTCGCACACGAAGGGTTCCGTACCATGGCACAAGATTTACCAAAAAAAACACGTGTTTTGTATGGGCCCACCTTTAATTATTATTATTTTATAATATTACCTATTTGTTGTTATAGCGGCAAAATAAATACATAATCTGTGAAAATTTCAGCTTCCTACCTGTTACGGTTCATGAGATACAGCCCTGTGACAGACGGACAGACGGACGGACGGACGGACGGACGGACGGACGGACGGACAGACAGCGGAGGCTTAGTAATAGGGTTCCGTTTTCACCCTTTGGGTACGGAACCCTTAAAATTACGACCTGGCAGCTTCGTTATGATAGGGTATAAACATCCACGCATATGCTGTTGTGGTCCCGTTAGCCTCCTCTGCTCTGCGTGCATGGCAAGTGTTGACTTTCGGTGTGTTCGACCTAACGAACGCTTGCCATACGCTCCGTCATTATAATTCCATTGATTATGGCTTCGAGCCTCTTGTCCGCGGCGCACTTATTGATCTCTTGTCGACCACAAATGGCGACTGGTCGACAAGAAAACTTGATAAACATTCAAGTGTGATGTTTTGGCGCAGAACTTGTGAACGATATGGACAAATTTAATTGATTCGTATAATAAAACAAATAATAGCACCCAGATTGAATTAATTTACATTAAAACTAGTGAGATTGTCGCTAGTTTTTAACCTCAAATAGCGTATCATCAAAGACTTTTTTATGAAATTATTTTTTTTTACCAAAAAACTTAGCCTAATAGTACATTTTTTTTATTTCGTTCAATACCTAGGCTACTATATACTGTAGTAATCCTGCTTGTCATACTAGGACTCCCTGTGTTATGAAAAGCAGGGTCTTTCGTCGAGCTGTTGGGTTAAATTAGACTTATACATTAAAAACAATTGCACCCAACATAGAAATTAGTACAAAATAAAAAATATGCAAAGAGTTGATTTTATTTTTAAACTTTATTCATGCACAACGTATAACATTATACGTTGTGACTATTATACGATATGCATGGTTTTAATTTTTTGGAAAAAAATACGATTATACGTTGTAAATATTATACGTAGTGAATACGACTCAATAAATGCATACAGAAGCATCGATACGTAAATTAATACAATAGCAAAAAATACTCATAAATGAATTCTACACAATATTTAATATTAATTGACAATAAGTAAATAAGAACTAATTACATTAAAAGAAAAGGAGGAAAAAATATCAATATATCCTATGTAAATAAAATTTCATATAATTCATATTAATTCAATTTCATAACGAAATACCGGCATGGGTCACTGAGCCAAGAGATCGAAGGTGCTCAGAACAGCCAAATTCACCTCACGCGGTGCCTCGCCAACGGATTTGCGAACTGCTGCACCTATCAAGTCTGTAATAGCTCCCATGTTGTAGTTATGAGGAAATGCCGAGAGACAGTTTCATACCTGGCGGTGCGGCAACGATATGAATTTGAGAAACGATTCGTTCTTAATAAAAGGCTAATTTCAACCACAAAATAATGATCTGATTATCTGCTGCTAGTGCTCCGGATATAGGTTGGATGGGTATAGGAATTAAGGGATTAAAGTTCCGTACATTAGTAGTAAGTTGAAGTTATAAGTAGATGTAAATTGGTCTCTATAATTAAGTTGGGACCGCAATCAGAAATGTCACTCCTCATACAAACGTAGTTTATTAATAATTTAAAAACCTCACTTTCAATTTACCCACATCATATTTAGTAATTTAAGTTGTATAAGGCATCTGATATCTCCATCGTGCTATATGTAACTTTGCAGTAATTTGACTGGGTTTTGTTTTTCAAAAACAAAAACGCTTAACGTGTAAAATAAAATAAATAAAATAGATTATTTGTGTACATAAAAATCTACAAACTAGTCAAGCTTTAGATAGAAAGATAACTAATACTTAGTAACAGCCCCTCTCGAAATTTAAAGGTAGGCAGGCTGTGGGCAGGCTAAGATGCTAAAAGCCTTTGCGGAAATATAAAAAAATCCGAACGATATATTAACAAGGATTTCTTTGTGGCGTTAACGATATATTTCTATACACTAGACTAGATGAAGAACTTTAATGATTTATATTTTTAGCACAAACCGAGCCCCGGGCAAAAGATAGTATACAAAATATCTCTACAATTATATCCTTACGTAAGCTTTAAATCAAAATATGTGATGTTAAATTCATACAAAATAATTCGGTTTAAAATAAGTAAAATATGAGCAGCGCCATCTATTGCCGGCGCGTCGCTCCATCATGATCTGCCGCGAAAAAATCACAATCGATGCGACAGTGACGGATTTGACAGTGACAGCTGCACAGGGCTGCCCCTACGCACAACTTTTGAGTATTTCAATTACAAATAAATCTAGTCTACCTGTGTAGGAGTTTAGTGCTTCAAATAAATTTAATATCTTGATGGAGGGCACATTTATTTCTGTGGAACGACCCTGGCAAACACACCACTATAAGGAAGGTGACATATCATCAATTACATTGAAGCACATTTTGAACTCTGATTAAAGAAATAAATTCACTCACTCGGTATTTAACCCATGGTCTAAGATTTTTCCACTAGTTTACGGGCCGTTTTACAAAATGATTGTGATTGTGTGAAATGCAACGATTACACCTATTTATTCAGCACATTCCTTGTAGTTTTAAGAGGAAGCGTCTAGTTTTTCAGCTACTTATATTCTAATATTGATTCAATATTAATACTTGCTACCGCTAACACTCCCCAGCCCACCGCACCTCACTGCACCTATTTAATAACACGGCTGCCCTTATTTACGTATTCTCGAACCGAAAATGCGCTGGGAAACGTTGCCAAAATGCATAAGAGCAGTATTAAATTCGATGCATAGATTCGTTTATATACAAAACCTTTAAACCCCTCCGAATGCAGCAAAATGACATGTGACTTTTCGATAAAAAAATTCGAGAGCTCGATACAGACAGATTGACCTTCCTTCAAGAATGGGAAAGGATGCAATAACACCATGACTGTTAATATTTTTAAACAGAGTTGTGTAACTTTTCCAAGAGTTGGCAACCCTGTCGAGATATACATGGAAGAGGGCTGCCGACATGACATGTTTACGGCCCAATTATTTGTATGGATTCTGCAATAATCGTTTCTTGCACAGCCTCTTCGCTGTCTTCAGCCCGTCTCCCCTCCACCCCATGGTGCCTCTCATAGTGTCTTTTCGACATTCTTTAAACACGAAGTGAAGCGAGTTCGCGTTTTAGGTCGCGTCGTCTGTATTCAGTGTGCGTCTTTGCAATTTGTTTGCAGTTTAACAAGACAAGAAAATCGTTCTGCAACTACTGATTCATTGCAGAATCTGTGCCACACAGACGACATATTATCATTCCATAACATCTCATGAGCAAAAACCTGCAATGACGTCTTTGCGATGTCATTATCAATACATTTAAACCTAATACATCCTTAAGGTGGCCCAACCCGCTCATCTCCCCATACAAAAGGGGAAAGAAGATCACGCCCAAATTTCTTGTCAGAGATCCAAAATTTTGCTCAAAATAGCTTTATTTGATTGAAGTAGATGTCTGATGACCATTGGCATTGTAAAATTGTGTTTGGTTTCCAAGTTATAACGTCCGAAAGTTCGGATTTTTCGAGCGTTTTATACAATAACTTTGGAGGTGGATTACGCAATGATAAAGTAAGAACATCTTAAAAATATTAGTCACCAGACATATCTTATTTAATCAAGATTTATAATCTATTTGGTTTTTGTTAGATTTTTGACTACAGCGGTCGTGGTTTACTTTTAGCTATAAGTCGTTTTGAAATTAAAATTTTAGTAAATCTTACCAAATCATACACTATGCACATTGTCTTTTTTGTGGACAGGTTGCATCTTCCTCATCATGGAGCCTGTCTTATTCTTAGAAACAGAGAAGGTCCCAGAGCGCAACAGCACGGTTTTGTACCGTGCCCGCAAATGAGTTGAGGCCGCCGGGATGGGCCACCTTAAGCCACCGAAACTATCACAAATGACAAATGTTATATATTATTTCGTAATATACTGGAATAAATAATAGAGAGTTTCACGCGTTTTTATTTAATTACGAAACAAGAATATTCAGATATTTCCGCATATTTTATAGTAGCTGAGGTGCCTGGCTTCGCTCGGGTCAATTTTGTTTCGGGTTGATGTCTGGCTGAACCTAACATTGTATGTTATATGAGTTCTCCACACAAACTTTCATCCCCCTTTTCACCCCCTTTAATTTTAATTTTCGCCACAAAGTGTAGCCTATGTCCTTTTCCAAGGTCCAGACTTTCTCTGTACCAAATTTCATCAAAATTGGCTCAGTGGTTTAGGCGTAAAAACGTAACAGACAGCCAGAGATAATTTCGAATCAGTATGGATATATTCCGCTCAGTGTGACTCCGGTCAATATGACTCTATATTTAAAATTTACGTTATCTCAAACGCAAGAACCACTTTTATTCTTAGAATTTTGCAACCACAAATTGTATAATAACGTATCCCGCGCCAAGAACGTTTGAAACGTTCTTGTACCGCGCTGTATTAATTGTATCGCCTTGCTTACCCCAGAAACCTGCTGCCACGATATACACCACATGGCAACTAGGCGCCATACCAGCAACTCTCCTTATATTGCTCAGCTACATTTAACTGAATTTAAAACACGTACAATTTTCATTGCCGCTTTGACCATCTTTCAGTCAATGCGATGTTAAAGCACTAAAGCAAAGCCCCGGTAAAATACAAAACCCTTTACAGCAAAGTCGTTCACGCGCCATCTATTTACAATAAGTTTTGAGTTTTGGACGCAGTCCACATAAGGTGCAGTGCCATAAAGTGTACTTAAGAGCATCCTCATACCTAAACATTTTGGTCCAATTTTTGCGATTGAAACGACATAGCCAGAGCCGGTAGTCTAAGTTGTCACCTAAATTGGCGTTACGGCAAACCGATCGACTGGCGTTTTCAAATGTATGGAGAAATTGAAGAGCGCGCGCAGCGGGCGTTAAGCGAACTAACATTTGCGAGTCCGAGCTTGATTTGACAGCTTACTCAACGTTGCCGTAAATACGTCGACGTTGCCGTTTACGTCCACTCCGCGTTTTCATACAAATCGGAAGTCCGCGTTTGACTTTGACAGCTTGAAGAAGTAAAACCACAGAATATCTAGTAAAAACTTGTATGGAGTTTGGAGAAAACGCCAGTCGATCGGTTTGCCGTAAACGCCAATTTAGGTGAGAACTTAGACTACCGGCTCAGAGCCCGACGTCGAGCGTCGCTTAGTTAGAGCAGCTCGAAATAATTCTTTCTAAACGTGACCAACCCGCATAACGCGCGAAACCGGTATTTTTTTGTTTCGTTAAATAAATTGGGAAAAGTTTAACATGTTCTTCGCTGAATGGGTAGATAATGTTAAGATCTTTGAAATGGTATTAAAATAAATATTAGTTAATATCAATATAAGCCGCAAACTGGAAAAAGAATATATTTGAGAGCTGACTTCAAAAAATGTTTCCATGCATAAAATATCAATTTCTGTAACATTTTTCTTTCTGTTTTGGTAGAACGTTAGCTGGAATTATACAGGTTTTTTTTTCATGTTCTCATTCCATAGAAATCAGGAACTAAACGCAATCAAACCATTCGCATTGGCTAGTACAACCATCTTAAGAGAGTCGTTACCCTATCAATTCCCCATACTACGGTCGATAACTGTTTCCATGCTCTTAATGTTTTACTAGGTTCTTTTAAATTTTGGATTCTTAAATATATTGTAGAGATATATGTCTGTATGTTTTAATTTTCTTAGTATATACCTTTTAGATAGAAATATGTTGGCTAATAAACATTGGAAAAAAGTTGTCTTTTTTTACGTTCATTTGAAAATGTTTTTGACTGAAAAATAAAGATATTTACAAAAAAATCCAAACATACGGACATAGAATGAAGTTTTCTTGAGGGATAAAAAAAATGATAATATAAATCTGACAACGTTAAGGGGTAGTTAAACGTTAGGGCCTGGAAGACGATTTCGCTTTTCTAATGGCAGTCGCCGTGCAAAATTGTGCCTTGGCCAATTTTCAAATCTTACATTTCCTGCGACTTCACGACAGCCTTAAGGATATCGTATTTTTTAAGATAATGCGTATGCCTATACTATACGTATGTATATGTGTTAGTTTCACTCTGCGAATCCAGCCCTCCCCGGAAGTATCCCGCAGGAGGAACGGTGTGGAGGTTGGGGTGTCGTCTCGGACGCTATGCCGCTCACGTAGAGCGGACGTGCCGCCGACGCCGACCGCTGAGGAGTGCCGCGTGCAGCGCACTCGAACGGACTAGTCCGTCTGAACTGCCGTTTGAGACAATCAATCGGCATCTGTGCATGCCAGGAAATAAATTGTATAATTGGATTAACTGAAACTAAGGAAAAGTTCTTGCGTCTAGCCAGTGCGTATGGTTTGTTTGCGTGTAGTTCCTGAATCTTTTGGAATGAGCACATGAAAAAAAAACATGTACAATTTTAGATAATGTTTTATCAAAAAAATAGTTTAGAAAATTAATGGTTTTGCATGGAAAAAATGCTGAAGTCAGGTTTTAAACTTATTCTTATATTTATATTATAAATGTTTTTTTTTTTCATGTTCTTATTCCATAAGGTTCAGGAAGCTAACGCAATCAAACCATACGCATTGGCTAGTATACGAAATCTTAAAATACCTTTTAGATTGGAAATATCTGCAAATAAACATTGGAAAAAGTTCTCTTTTTTTTACGTTCATTTTAGATTTTTTTTCGTGGAAAATACAAATATTTACAAAAAAAAATACTGACATAAGATTAATCTTTCTCAAGTGATTCAATATTTAAAAAATCAAAAAAAAAATATTAAAATCTGACAACTTTTAGGGGTAGGGAACTATTAGGGCTTCGCTAGACGATTAGACGATTTCGCTAGTTTAATGGCAGCCCCCGTGCAAAATTGTACGTGGCCCATGGACAAAGAATGCATTTCCTAAAATGTTAAAATCCTCGATTCCCGCTGCCTCCACAACAGCCTCTTCGTTGCGCTCGGGTAGACGCGGCCTCTGCGCGCCAAAGGCACTATAGCAAGGTGGGCGCGGGCGCGGTGTGCTGCCACGTAATGCGCTGAAGTATTGACGCGCTTCCTGAAGGCTCCGCGTGGCTTCAGGTTTCAGCCTCCACGGCACGACCTCACGCGCCGCGTCGCGCGTACCACCTACATACCTTCACACTGAATCAGAGGTATTTTGCTATGAGAACGCAATACGGCTACGAAGCTTGTCACATTGACAACTACCGCAGCAGGTACCACTCCTTTAGAAAATAAAACAAAAAAGCCTACTATAGAGGCTGGCTGGGTGGTGGGCCTTCCCGCTCAGGAGGTGTATTCTTGGCATTCATTCATTGCGGATTCAGTAGAGTTAACTGAAGAAGAATTTACTTTGACATTACTATTAACTCTACTGAATCCGCAATGACTAAATACCAAGAATACATGCCCTAAGCCGGTAGTCTAAGTTGTCACCTAAATTGGCGTTACGGCAAACCGATCGACTGGCGTTTTCAAATGTATGGAGAAATCAAAGAGCGCGCGCAGCGGGCGTTAAGCGAACCAAAATGTGCGAGTCCGAGCTTGGTTTGACAGCTTACTCAACGTTGCCGTAAATACGTCGACGTTGCCGTTTACGTCCACTCCGCGTTTTCATACAAAGCGGAAGTCCGAGTTTGACTTGACAGCTTCAAGAAGTAAAACCACAGAATATCTAGTAAAAACTTGTATAGAGTTTGGAGAAAATGCCAGTCGATCGGTTTGCCGTAAACGCCAATTTAAGTGAGAACTCAGACAGATCACTCTGATCCCCATACAAACGTGGAAAGAAGATCATGCGCATATTTCTTGTCGGAGATCCATAATTGTACTCAAAACAGCTTCATTTCATCGAACTAGATGTTTCATGACCATTGGCAATATAAAATAATGTTTGGTTTCGAAGTTATGAAGTCCTAAATTTCCATATTTTCGCGCACTTTCTGCAAGAAGTTAGGACGTGGATTACTGAACGATAAAACAAAAACATCTAAAAAAAGGTCAGTCATCAAACCTAGCTTGTTTCATTAAGATTTATAATCTATTTGGTTTTTGTTTTATCTTTGACTACAGAGTGAGTGATTTACTTTTAGCTATAAGTCGTTTTGTATTTGTTTTTTTTTATTTTACCAAATCAAACACTATGCGCTTTGTCTTTTTTGGGGATATGTTGCAACCTCCTTCACGAAGCCTGTCTTATTCTTTGGAACAGAGACCGTAGTAGCACGATTTTGTATTGTGCCGGCGAATGAGTTAGTCCCATCGGGAAGGGCCACCTTAAAAAAATACAAGTTACGGAATACTACTGCATTTCCCCGTGCATGTCGTAAGAGGCACATTGCATTCTCAAGACCCGTTGCTAGTTCAGGTCCAGACTTGCAGTATATCATAGGGTACTTGTTTAAACAGGGCTCTTTCATTAAACAATGTGTCCTTGCTTCACGGTCGAGAGTAAGAATGGAACTTTTATAATCAAACTATAATTTAGGCAGCGTTGTCATAAACAGTTTGGTTACTTGAGGTCAAGGTTATTCGTTCTCAAACTATCCATCAATTTTTCAGTTGAACTGAGTTTCTAATGTATTTCGAAATCATTTGACCAGCTCATTTGAGCAGTCTCCTTTCTTTCTCTTTCCGAGTTCGATAAGTGCATTTCGTCACGAATGCGACCTGCTCCATGGTTCGGAATCCATGTAAAACTGTAGGTCCCCTTGCCCTACTAGTTGGTAAGGTTAAAGCCCGCCCGGGCTGGTGCCATCGCATTGGATGAAAATATGGTCGAAGCGGCAATGAAAAATTGTCCGTGTTTTCCATCAAGTTCAATGTAGCCGTGCTCATAAAGGGAAGGTCTGGCATGGCACCTAATTCTTTGGCGAATGTGGTGTATTATGCTAATATCATAACGATAGTTGTGTGGCATTAGCCATCCATGCCAGGCTGCATAAAAAAAACAAAAAGCACCTTCAAAAATTCCAAACACGCACTTTTAGCAACAGGGAAATATGGGTTTCAGCGACATCTACATTTTAAGCATTGTAATCAGATTTTGAAAATAATCTGAAAAAGTATCGGTCGTGACATTCGTCGGAAGCAGGACTTGAACCTGCGACCTTTGGATTACATGTCCACTGCTCTAAACCAACTGAGTAATCCCGACAATTAATTGTGCATTCGCTGAAACTCAAATTAATGAGATAACGGTAATGTCGTATCCATTAAATACATAAAATTATCAAGGGAAATATGGTTTTTGTTGGCCTTCTATTTCTCTTCCTCTTGCAGCTTGATTCACTCAAGCTATCTTTACAGCGCATCAACAATTCCTCATTTCTTCCCTATAATCCTCGTACCAATACCTCTATCACTGAGGTAATCCACTTTCCTGGCAGTAGTAACTATATCATCGCTCTATCCCCATTCCTAACCCCATCGATATCGCGGAATGAGTCCTATTCGATGTCACATCACACGGGCCATCGTGCCGGAAACGCGACCGAATGTCGTTCCCATGCATAATACATTCGGCACGACAAGTCGGGCCGTTCGATGCATTCCCGAATTGCCATAACTCATAATCCGCTGATCAATAAATAATGCGGTATTGTCTCCGACGGCGGCCCGTGGGGGCCGCAAGTTAGGGGGATGCGGGCGAAATACAGACACGAAAACACAAGTCGGCTTGTCGGTAGGAAAATACGATCGACATTAAAATTACTACAACGCGTTTTGTTATGGATGACTTATACCATACCTACTGCCCTTATATAAGTCAAACACATACACTACATGAGAACTAGGTGCCATGCCTTATATTGCACGACTACATTGAACTGAATGAAAAACCATGGTCATTTTTATTGCCGCTTCGACCATTTATTTAACGCGATGGTATAAACCCGGGATTATCAACCTTACCACCTAGGACCTGTTATCTTAAATTCATTTAATATTTTTTAAATTATATCTGTTCAGATTTGTTATTTCAAAATGTCTTAGTGAATAAGTTTACTAGTTTTATAGTAGCAGTAGCTTAGTAGGTTGTAAAAAGACAAACTCAATAGCCAATCATCTATCTTTTTCAATATGTTTACATTTGTTACTTTCGAATAATATTTATCGTATTTACATGTTAAAACCACTATTCTTTCTAAAATAAGGTTCCGCTATCGTTGATCGAGCGAACTCGTTTCGACGTATAGTGCGTATCCCCTGCAAGGTGCCGTCGAAGGGCTGCGGCGGAGGGTGTGCGGCGCGGTCGCGGGGGAGAAAGCGGGAAAATATGCTATAAATCAATGAATACACGAGTTTATTATCTTCTTATTGGCCCCCCTCTAGCAGTATGCAGCACGACAATAACGCGGGGGTGGTAGCTCTGTGTGGAGATGGAACTAGAATGGGACGAAAATATTAGACGAACTCAATGTGAAATTGTCGCCTCATCCAATCGTCAGTCGGGGCTAGGTGTTTCAATGATTCAAGATTGAGAAAAGTCCAGAAAATCGATTTGACAACCGCTTCAAAAACTGTAACATTTCAAGAATAGGGCTTCTGATGGTGAGTATACATAGCATTCATACGATTCTGCATTACTTGCTGCGATGCTTAATAATAGGGTTCCGTTGGCACCCTTTGGGACGGAACCCTAAAAATGTGTTTCTGCCAAGTGAGTGCATGCCAGACGAAAACCTAGACGGACAGCCGTCGCAGAGTTCAATTTTGTGAATGACCAAGTTTCTGTGAGCTCTGGAGGAGTTCATTGCAGTTTTGGTCAATAAAGAGAAGGTCCTGGCATGACACCTTATTCTTTTGGGAATGCTATGGATTCATCCTATGAATCTAATGAAGTTATATCATCGAAGACGGAGATTATATTTTTGCAGTAAAATACAAATTATATTTCACCACCACCACAAAAAAAGTATTCGTTACGATGGATCTTATAAATTAAACCGTTAAAAGAAAGAGAAATAAACGCAAGGAAATGTTTTTATTTATCTTTGATAAAATATGTTATTTCTAGCTTTGATGTCACTTAACAAAATAAGGTGTCCGTTGTACTTGCATTCCAAGAATTTCAAGAATTTCGTCAGACTGGGCTCACCCAGTGGCACAGAACCAATATGAATCCTTCTCCCTAGCGGCATAACCGCGTCGCACACGAAGCAACTTGACACATCTGTACCGCGGAATACGGAACGGGCATTTTCCGAAGCGCGACAATATGGCGCGTGTGTCAAACGCGCGGTGGCGGCGCGGCGCGGCGGAATACGCGATGAGCAACATGTGGCATTAGGCATCGATGTTATTTGGGGTGGAAATGTCTCTCGCGGCAATATGTACCCGTGGCGGCAATATGGGGCTTCATCTGGATGTTTTTCAGTCAATTCGGGCGGTTCGACATCGCAAATTATTTCTGTGAGTCTATAAGACATCTTTGATTAGTTATATTTATATTGAAAAACTTGGATATTGTGTTTACACTTTTGTATATACATTGTATGTACACTTGACAATCTCAGTATGACAGAGGCGCGACACCTGGTGGTTCGATGAAGCAACTCAGGGCGCGGCGGGTTCTGGATGGTTGAATGTTTTTCGACTGTTAAAGCTGGCAGTAGTACGGATACCATATAAAACCAGGTTAGTTGCATCGCATTGATTGGTCGAAGCGGCAATGGGAATTGTAGGTGATTTCCATCCAGTTTGTAGCCGAGCAATGCAAGGAATCTCCTAGCATGGCCTCCAGTTCCCATGCTGCGTACAATGAAAGGTTATACTTTAAAGTTAGCTCACGTTATTACGGGCGAAGTTTGGTTATGAACCGTGGCGCGATGTACTTTTCACTTTAGCCTGTGGAAAGAGGGTTTATAATAAAGAGCTTAAGATTTTGTCAGTAATACAGACAAAAAGATTTTTTTTTCAAATCATGCTAATAAATATGTCACAAAATCTAATAAAAGGTATTCTTATCCATTGCAGCCTTGTAAACATATTCAATAATACGCGCGCAAAGTGATTTTTGTCTCTATCTCTAACTCTAGTCTAAAAGGGCTTTCATCCAATCAGATATTTGCGTGTTTTTCTCCGCAGCATGAGTTTTGAAGCTTTAACAGACCCTTTCAAGTAATAAAAACAACTTCCAACAGCCACAAACAGTCACCATGAAAGCGCGGTCGAAGTTAATTTACAAACAGATTGACAAAGCAACAATCGAAATAAAAACGTCTATAAAACAAATTCGGGACGGCCGCGTCACGGGAGAAATGGTGCGGCAAGGAATTAGCAGTAAAAAACTTTTTACAGTCCGTTTTGGCAATCAACAGTCAGCGACGGAGCACCCGCGGGACGGTAATAGGGTTGTGCCGAGCTAGTTCATTAAAAATATATCGATTAATCTTAGATTGCGTTGGGTAACAAAACAATTGTGACCTTTAAATATCCGTAACAGACCAAATACTGTTGATTCCACCGGATTCACCTCTACAGAAATTATTAAGTCCAAAAAATAATGAAACGACTGTTAAATTCAGAACTCTTTCGAATTTTATTCAAATGTTTGCAAACATTTCTAACGGAAAGAAAGAAAACAATATTTACAAATACAGGCAATAAGATTACTTACAATATTTTTCAAATTTAACTTTACTATGCAACATAAGTTTGCGGAATTAAGGTGGCCCAACCCGGCGGCCTCAACTCATTTGCGGGCACGGTACATGTCGTGCACGCACGCGCGCAGGCACGGGCCGTGCTGTTGCGCTCTGGGACCTTCTCTGTTTCTAAGAATAAGACAGACTCCGTTATGAGGAAGATGCAACCTGTCCACAAAAAAGACAATGTGCATAGTGTATGATTTGGTAAGATTTACGAAAATTTTAATTTCAAAACGACTTATAGCTAAAAGTAAACCACGACCGCTGTAGTCAAAAATCTAACAAAAACCAAATAGATTATAAATCTCGATTAAACAAGCTATGCCTGATGACTAATCTTTTTAAGATGTTTTTACTTTATCATTGCGTAATCCACCTCCAAAGTAATTGTATAAAACGCGCGAAAAATCCGAACTTTCGGACGTTATAACTTGGAAACCAAACACAATTTTACAATGCCAATGGTCATCAGACATCTAGTTCAATCAAATAAAGCTATATTGAGCAAAATTTTGGATCTCTGACAAGAAATATAGGCGTGATCTTCTTTCCCCTTTTGTATGGGGAAATGAGCGGGTTGGGCCACCTTAATTTACCGGACAAGTTCAAGAAAATCTAACTTAAAAAGTACTACCATTGTGATGGGTTGAGTATGTAGGGAGAATGGGTCGGGACAGCACGATATACGTATATTTTTGCTAAAAACACACAGGTCTTTGAGCTGGTAGGTAATACGATTATATTCTATTTATTAATTTCAGGATACAGATCAATTATAGCTATAACGCGTTTAATCCGTTAAACGTTGGGCTAGGTAAAGCTTTTAATTTGATTGTACAACCTTTTTTCTTGCCTATTCAAGCTTAGGGAAAATGTATCGATCATTGTTATTTTTTTGAGGATTACTAGAACATTTTGTAATTAAAATTTTCCTTCATTATGATTTCGCAATGTCACGGCCCACTATCTTTACGAAATGAATGGAACAAATTTATCGATATTTATCGATGACGGTATTTTTGCATCCCTATCGACGGTGTCTCCAGAGCGATTCTTTACCTAAGTTCATTTGCATATCCTTATTGGATCGACAGGAGCGCGGGACCAGCGGCCGCGGTAGGGGAGGAAAATTGAGAAAAATCTTCGTTCTCTCATTTTAATTGGGATACATTGCAAAGTGTTCGGCCCATTCTTAAAGGTTCTCATTTGTTTTGAAGCCAATGAAATCGCTCGGTGGAACGAAATTTGTTACTTTAAGTACTTTTCCACACACGTTTATATTGTGTGCGAAAGGAGACCGATGTGGTATCTCAAAAACATCAATAGTTACACGTATCACCTTGCGATCGAGGTGCCATGCCATGCTTGGCACCCAATCGTGAGAAACACTTGCGCAGGCAGTCCTTTCGGCTGTCTCATCGTTGAACGGAATACGATATGGCAGTACGACAGAATAAATATCTAGAGAATATTTGAAGCCTTAGGCCAGTGTGCACCATCTCTGGTTAGTATTATAGGTAAGGTTAGTATAGATCTATCTTCCTTCTTCTTCAGGCGAAAAATAAGGACGGATATATTTTGATTTTAAAATCATTAATAACCAGAGATGGTCAACTCCACCCTGACATATTTCTGTCTACCACAAATGCATATACGGCCGGTGTCCTACGCGTGTGACAAATTGATTCCATACAAACCATCACACCGGTTACCTGGAGGGTTAGGCAGAGTTTATAGAGAGCCATTCGGTACGATTACAGCTTACTTCTTTCAATTTCCAATCCAGAAATTACCTCTTTTTATATATGCTCTACGATTACGGGTGCTACGTACCTGACCTTTACGAAACATTACATCGATCCGTAACCGAATTTTTAGAATTCCTTAATCTTTCAGTCTAGAAAATCGTTTTTAGCGGTTGTCTGAAAACTGCAATCGAATAAATGTCTATGTTTAAAGAAAAAAAAAACTCCGATACCGGGAATCGAACCCGAGCCTTCTGGGTGAAAGCCAGATATCCTAGCCACTAGACCATATCGGACGATAGTGCCAAATACTAAATATACAATTCGATTTTATTGCTGTTGTCTTAATTTCTTTGCCGATATGAACGCTTGAATAAATCGATAATGAAGAACATCTGTTGATAACATGCATTGAATATCATTACAACCAATACAATAATAATAAAATAAATATACTGATTTACAATGGACGGTAATAATCTACAGCCAATAATTATTGGAAAAACAGCATAGTATAATGCCGGTAATTGGCGACGCAAACGGTTATAGACTAGGAGGTCGCGACAAAAATGGTAACGATAACGTAAATGGCTGAAACTGGGTTCACGGGATAAAGTACAACCCTCTGAAACTAAATGTGTCAGTCTGCCTGTTCCAAGTGGTTGCGTTACGTAGATAAGTCGCCTGAAAAAGTAGTTATGGTGACAAAAAATACATATGATAAGGTAAATGGATGCAAATGACGAAGCATGAAAGTATCAATACATACTTGCTTAGCAATACAAAAACTGAACATATCTTTGGTTGCATTTAGTAGTTATAAGCGATTTAGGTTACAGATGTAACTTTAGGTATATTTAAGTATTTAATTAAGTAACCGTCTGGTTATTTTGTATAATTAATAGGTATCAATGTTTCCAGATAATCAGTATATTCATCAGCAGGTACATACCAGCATCTATTTTATATAGCCAATCTAGAAAACACAACCACTTGGGACGGGCAGACCGACATATTTAGCATCAGAGGGTTGGTCTTTAACATGAGTACCCAGATTCAGCCATTTACCTTATCGTGACCAAAAATGTCGTGACCTCCCGGAATATTAGCAACTCATGGCAATATATGAGATACAACCTGTCAAAGGGACGATGTTTCTCCGAGGGCCCCGGCCCAACAAACATTTTTTTTTACGTCGTACCTGAGTATTTTATTTTATTTGAAAAGTATATTTTTATAAGTTCTGCTTAAAATCCAAAGTGAGACAACTAAAGACCATAATACAATTTCAAGTTAATCTTTAAGCATTTCAACCAACCTAAACAAAAAGATGTTGATTTATTTTTAGAGATTCATGGGCCCCACCAAAATAATTTGCCACGGGCCCCGGATGGTATAGTTACGCCACTGCGCGAGACCCCAGTCAATTAGGGTTTCGAGTAATAATAATTTCTCTTTCTGTGACAGATCCAGTATCCAGATAAGTTACACATTTTTCAGTTAAATCAAACGTGACACACTGGGCCCCTATACCCCATAGGCGGCGGAATCTAGCCAGTGCCATCATGTCAACGAGTGGGTCCGCACGTTTCGCGCGCTCCCGGATATTTCGTGTATTTGATGGCAAGGTAACGACAAGTCTGATTTTGTTAAATTCCTGTATTTAGAGGGATGTGTACCTCGTTATGGCTGAAAGATATAAGATTTTTTTTATTTCATACTTCTAAATGGAAAGATAACAGAAAAAAATGGCTTTGAAAGGTACAAATGGTCCTTTTAGAAATATTTTTTATTTCGACGATTATACAAGTGTTTTGGACAAAATGTGGATGTGTACCTTCGCAAACGTACATTCAATAAGCTCAGTATTTTTTCAATGTTTAACAACCAAAGGCTTTACTGTAATCGACTCACGTTCATTTTTAGGTATTTATTCCCCGTAAGTTTTCTTCACTATTTCATATTATATAAAATTAAAACATAACTTCAGATCATAATTTACAGCTAAACTGCGATTTAGATAATGTTTGTCTCACAGTTCGGAACAAAATAGTTTCAGTACATTTTTAATGTTTTAGTTGTCATCCAACACCTATGTACTTTTAGAATGAAGCTAGTTGGCTAAAACATTGTTAAGCTTTCTACCTACTCGAGGGGTCTGGAAAGAATATTACCAGTTTTCCTTAAATTTTCTGCACGCACGTACCCGACTGGCGCAAGTATTTTTATGGCCGTACAGGAATTTCCACCCCCTTTTCCTTGATAATTGCTCGTCCGAGACGCGGCAGTAAACATTATTTATGTGCGTTTTTGCAATGCCTCGCATAATTTCGTCATAATTGCATTCAAATTTTGCTGTAACAGAACTTAAACCCATACTTTTTTTACTATAAATGCGAAAGTAATTCTGTCTGTTGCGTTTTCACGCCTAAACAGTTGAACCAATTTTGATGAAATCCTATAGAGATAATTACATCCCGACATTTGATGAATTTCGGTATAGAGATAGTGATATATATAGTAGAATAATGTCCAGGAAATCATTCATCCCGACATAAATCCAAAACATATTGACTACAAAAGCTGTCTATAAAAGCTACACATATAGGGGATATGTGTGCGGGACATATATCTCATTTTCATAAAATAAATGCGCATACATACCTTAAAACTTTGCTAAACGTATGCGATCAATCAGTGTATATGGTTTTTGACCATACACTTACGTTGCGAATATATTTTTTCGAAGCGGGCGTATGAAGAAGCGTACGTGGTGGCAAGGGCGTCGCCAAGGGGGGGCAGGGAGGGGCAGCTGCCCCCCCCTAGAGATTCTAAAAAAGTTGCCAAACATAATGCAACCAAAGTCCTAAGTCTTTGAGTTGATTTGCTTGAAGTTCAAGCCTTGAACAATCATTCCCGTACGTCGAAACTCGAATGAATTCACCAATGAGAATGAGAAAAGTATGAATTGTAGTAGGTAAAGTCAACTTGCCCCCCCCCCCCTGCGCCATCGGCTGGTGACGCCCTTGCGTGGTGGTATCAATCGGTATAAATTCATTATAATTACGGTATTCTACATAACGATGCAATTTTAGACAAAATTTCGACGCATGCTATCGTCCTCATGTATCCTCATCCAGCTATCGTCAGAAACATATACAACGTCACCCTTCCAACGAGTCGTTGGGCGCCCTACACTACGATTGAGGGTACGGTGTCCCTTTCAGAACTGGTCTACTCTATCAGCTTTCGGTTCTGCGGCAGACAGGGCTAGGCCATTGCTTCAACTTGGTGATTTTGTGGGCTCTCTCGGTCAATCTGACGGATAACCTTCTTCCTGATCTTATCCCTAAAAGAGATTAATTTATTTTTATGCGACCTGACATGGATGGCTAATACCACACAACTACCGTTATGATATTAGCCCAATACACCACATTTCCGAAGGAATTAGGTGCCATGCCAGGACCTTCCCTTTATGAGCACGGCTACATTGAACTGGATGGAAAACACGGACAATTTTTCATTGCCGCTTCGACCATATTTCATCCAATGCGATGATATCAATCCGGGCGGGCTTAAACCCTCCCACCTAGTAGGGGAAGGGGACCTCCAGTTTTACATGGATTCCGAGCCATGGAACAGCTCGCATTCGTGACTAAATGCACTCGGAAAGAGAAAGACAGAGTTGCAAGTCGGAATTGAACGCAGGCCTCTGGTACGCTAGGCCAGTCCCCGCGCCACTAGGCCACGAGCCGCGCCTGCCAAGTATAGCCCTTTACATAGCTCGTTCAGAGTTCCGGAAACGAAGGATTAGCCTCTCCGTCAGTGTCCACGTTTCAGCTCCGTTAATCAATTCAGGTAGGACGCACTGGTTAAATATTGTAAAGTGCCTTAATAAGACCCAAATCATAATACTGTTTAACATTGTGTAAACAATTGTTGATATTCCAAAAATGTTTTTTTTTTTCAATTTAGTTATGAGTCCATATATTTAAGTTGTTATTTTTGTATTCCTTTTCAAACCGATTGACAACAGCGGACCACCTATGGAAAGGAAACTTCTCTTGTCACTACGCAGTTCATAATCAACGCATAATCGTTTCCCTAGCACCAATCGAACAATCTCCGAGCGCTCAATCCGTCAGCTGAAACGTCTGTAAATTCTGAAAATGGCCCCGTAAGTCGCCCTTCCGTCCCGTAACGCTGCAACTTTAATGTTAGTGGCCCCGCGCCCGGAGATCTGCGGCAAGGAAGGCCATAACAATTATTTACAAACCACAAATAAATGTTATACGCACTCATACGAATGTGAGTCACGTGTTATTCACTTGTCATTAAAACTTCTGCTTAGGGTTCCGTACCCAAAACGGTGCAAAAGGGAAACCTGTTACTAAGCATCCGCTGTCCGTCCGTACGTCACAGGGCTATCTCATGAACAGTAATAGGTGGACAGCTGAACAAATGACAATAATTTTCACAGAGTGTGTATTTTTAATGCCGCTATAACAAAAATAGTAAAAATAAAAATTAAAGGAAAGGCCACTATAGACGAAACGTGATTTATTTTTGCCAAATTTTGTATAATTGTACGGAACCCTTCGTGTGCGAGTCAGACTAGCAATTGGCCGGATTTTTCCGCCGACCGGCCAAAGACGGCTACTCGCGTTAAATTCTCTTTTTAGGGTTCCGTACCCAAATGGTGAAAACGGAACCCTATTACTAAGCATCCGCTGTCCGTCCGTCCGTCCGTCCGTCCGTCCATCCGTCTGTCCGTCCGTCCGTCCGTCCGTCTGTCACAGGGCTGTATCTCATAACCCGTAATAGGTAGGCAGCTGAATTTTTCACAGAGTATGTATTTATTTTGCCGCTTTAACAACAAATAGGTAAAATAAAAAAAATAAAAATAATGGGGGGCCCATTAAAAAAATGTGTTAAATCTTGTACTATGGTACGGAACCCTTCTTTTGCGAGTCCGACTCGCACTTGGCCTGTTTTTTTTTATCCTGTAGAGAATAGGAGCCCATGTTAAATCAAATTCCCTACTTACTAGATGGTAGGGTTGGTGTATAGGTTGGCGCATAAGATAAGAATGGATGATTGATGAAGTTTGATGCACCAAGTTCCCACAAGGTGTGTTAGGTTAATATCATGACAATATATTTTGTATTAGCCAGTTACTTAATAAAATGTGATAATAAAATAAAGCAATAAAATGTAATTCAAAACCGATATAAAGTAAGACCATATTTTTTGAGGAATCAAATAGAAAAGCCTATACAATTTTCACTATTCCTACCCGCGGGTTTCCCAAAATCGATCACTTTACAGCTATACTTTGGGTTTCCGGATTTACATATAAAACATTCGAATATATCAATTCGGCCACCGAACACAATTTGTGAATGGCCACATAAATATCCATTTTACTTTGAACTCTCCACCCCCGCGTTATGCAGACGATGTAAGTTGTACTCTGATCGTGCATAATGGGCGTATATGCTTCGTGTATTCGTGCGCAATATTATGCTTATTCTCAGTGACTAAGCATAATGCCGCTTTTCACGATTGTTTAATTATGAAGGTGGAACAAGCAGTGTAAAATTTAACAAAAAAAATAACCGACTTCAAAGAAAAAGCACTAAAAAGTAAAAAATAATTGCCATTTTTGTGGATACGATTTATGTTATTTTTGAGTCGGCGTCAGCCGGGCACGCGCTGCGCCAATCAAGAGAACCTTGCCTACCTTGGCTGACACCGACTCAAAAACTAACAATAATCGTACCTACAAAAATGTCAATTATTTTTTTACTTTTTAGTGTTTTTTCTTAGAAGTCGGTTATTTTTTTGTAATTTTTTTTTTATTTGTTTATTTTTAGTGAATCTGAAGTACACTTACTAATTTGCACACGTCCTTTCCAATAAAAAAAGAATCACCGAAATCGGTTGGCGTTATATTGAGTTAATCGTCCATTTGTCGTGCACATCTTAATAAAAATTTAAGACTTATATGATTTTCTCATGGATATCATTGTCAGAACTTAACCAAATTAAAATATGACCACTTGGGAAGCACTAGCTTTCATTTAAAAAAATAATCATCAAAATCGGTTCACCCAGGCAAAAGTTATGAGGTAACAAAAATAAAAATTAAAAAAACCATACAGACGAATTGAGAACCTCCTCCTTTTTTGAAGTCGGTTAAAAATATGAATGTATGTAATGGCTGATTTGGAAATACACTCATCCAATTCAGAAAGAGAAAGAAAGTGGTGCATCAACGAAGCGGGAATTGAACACGTGGTATTCCCCCGCAAATCCTCGCTCCTTGAACTACAAGCCGCTGAGAAAGTTAAAGTAGTAAGCTTTTCTTTTTTAAGTTTCCTTTCCTACTTGTTCGTAAGGTTTCGCTTGGGATTTGTATCATCGCATTGAAAGCATAAATGCTCAAAGCAAAATCAAATTAAAATTGCACATGTTTTCCAGCCAGTTCGATGTAGGCATGCAATATAAAGAACATAGTTCTTGGCGTGGTAGATAATGCCATGCCTTCAGCAATGTGCGGCATTAGGTTAGTATCATAACAGCTGCCATCCGTGTCCGGTTTAGGGCCGATTTTTCAATCCTCAGATAGTACTTATCGGACTGATAGTGCAAATTCACGTTTGCCAAAAGACGGATAGTCATTGCTGGAGAATTTTATCTTTTATCATAATTATCTGACTATAATTTTTCTAATAAACATATGGACTTACTTTATCGGATCGATAAGTAGATGCGTAAATAAATCCGTCGAATAAATAACAGCCGGTGCTTATCATACCATTGAAATAATTTGCCCTTAATAAAAAAAATATTTAACAAGAGTAATAACAGGCATTATCGTAATATCCTTATCGATAAAAATTTTGCATTTTTAAGAAAAACTGTTTGATGAAACGAATTATTTTTATGGTTAGCTTACATTCTAATTGTATTCTTTCAATTTAAAATTCAAAATGAGAAGCTCAATCTTAGGGATTTTACAATCCTGACAGCCTGAAGGCCGTACCTATGGCCTTTACCTTTATCGATCGTTTTTTTCTTTTATTTCATACATAACCTCACAGAGAGAGTCACTTCGTTCCAACCCGGGAGTATCATCACAAATACCATACCGACCTATATCAATATGTATGTCATAATTCAATATGACGATATAATCAATCTTTTTTCTATTCTATAGAGAATCCTGACTCATTTTTTGCTTGTCCCCACTTACCTCGGCGCGGTAGTATCATGGCGGTCGCAATAACTTTCCCGCCGAGCGGTTTGACAGATGCATTCCGATTTTGAAAAGCGGATGATTTTTCAAGCGGGCCGCGTAAATCAAGCGCGAAATTCAATCGGACGCTATTTCGGTTACTTTGTGCTTTTTACTATGACGAATACTTAATGTGGTGTGCCTTACACCTTTTTCGAAGGCTTTTAACAAGATTAATTCAGCTAGCGAGACATTACACCTCATTGCCCAACTGTAAGTATATGATTTTTTTTATTTTGTGCAAACATATGTGTACAATCCAATTGGGGCGCTAATAAGAAGAAACTTCTTCCTTTTGGAATTTTGGACACTGTTAGATATGTAAGTATGATCTAAAAGTGTGTGTGCGTGTAAATACGTGGTGTGTGTGCGCCGAAAGACGCGCTGGCCAGTGCAGGCAGTTTGCAAATAAATAACTAGCTTACGGACTTGTGTAGTTTCACTATGCGAATAACCTTGTCGTTCCCGATCTAACAGACGCAAATTCCAAAGCCCGCGGTGCGCTTTGTCACTGTTTGTCATTTGTTGATCACATCATACTTCTTTCGCTTCATACATACTCTACGATTACCGGCGCTACGTATCTGAAATTTACGAAGTACTTCGTCGGTGGCAAACCGTACGTTTATAAAATGCTTTGCAATATTGTATCAAATCCCTTTTCCTCTATGCTTTCTGGTTTATCGGGTTCTTAGCTTGTTGTGTATGTAATATGTAGGTAGTCCATAGAAGTACATTGCTAGCGACTGATATCAATTATTGACTGGACATGGATGGCTAATACCACACCTTCTGTCATGGTATTAGCCCAACACACCACATGGGAACTAGGTGCCATGCCAGGACCTTCCTTATATTGCACGGCTACATTGAACTGGATGGAAAACACGGACAATTTTCATTGCCGCTTCGACCATCGTTCATCCAATGCGGTGGTACCAACTCGAGCGGGATTAACCCTACCACCTAGTAAGTAAGGAAGGGGACCTACAGTTTAACGTGGAATCCGAACCACGACCAGCCTCTCTCAACGGTCGAATGGTCACCCATCCAAGACCAGACCGGACCCAGCGTTGCTTAACTTCGGAGAGCGATCGCCGAAGTGTCGCGCCACTGGGCCACTGAGGCTGACAATAGAGTAGAGTTATGTTTTTGTTAAAATAATTGACAAACACTTTTGTAAACTTAGACTAAGTGGAAGTTGAAAAAAAAAACAGCGGAGTTTCTTTACAGTTCTTCTTCGCTGTGTTTTGTTTTGCTGAACTGGCCAATGCTAAAATATGACAAATCCGAGTGCAGTGTACTGTCTATGGATGATGAATAAACAATACAAATACAAAAGAGAAGGGCTGTCAACGTCGATATAGGAACAGTTCGTACAAGATGTGCTCGAGCAAAAACTACGATGCGATAATACGAGTCAGCTCGTGCTGGCACTGTACAGTCGCACACGAAATTATGCCATCTTGTTTCACGTATCATTATTTTCTATTCTTTCAATGTTTGTGTTCGTATAGGAATAAATATTAGGGTGACTGAGTATTACGGTTCTAAAAATGTTTTTTTTTTTTTGTTGAAAATAAAATATGTCACTTAATAATAATACTGACGAAGGAGAGTTATTTGAAATATATACGTTAAGCACTGCCTACACATAATACACGTTATCGTTATTCACTGCTCACTTTTCTACTCATCACATAATTTTCCGTAGACAGCACACTGCACGCAGTTCGTGATAGATTCAGTACCGTTTGTTTAGGCGTGCGTTCTTAGGCGAGAGATACAGATAAGTAAATAAGAAAAACAACCACTTACCGGCCGAAACTGATGACACAGGGTGAATTTTAATACTTATTTTATTAAATCCCAAACCACTTAAAATGTTTTTGGCTAAAACCTACCTGTGTGGTTAATTATGGCGTTGGTTAAAAGAAAGCTGACTTCGTGATGAACTGTACACCACAAATATCGATGTAGAAAAGCTGCATAATCAGAAGACAGAAGCATATCTTCATCTCCCATAGAGTCGCCTGCCCGCATGTCGGGTTGCACCGTGCGTGCATTAAACTAAGCTTAAACTCTATTTGGTTTGAATACTATTTAATTGTTAAAAGGTAAAATTTTTACAACTTCGAATTGACTGAATATAAATTACTTGCAAACGTGCATCAATACGCTTCAGAAATGATTTGATTACTGTATATTCAAATTTTTCGTCTAGGTATGTCTCTCTGTTTTTTTATCTGGACCACGTCTACCGACCGTCGAAATCGGAAAAATAGTTTTTACTCGAACCCTTTTTAGGTCAATTTAAAGACAATATTTAAACTACGTACTTATAATTTCGACAGAAATAGGCATAAACACGTTTTTAATTATGTGCCAACATTGGTATTTTGTTTAATAATTCAATATGGTTTTTATTTCTGTCCTTTCATGGATTCATATTATTAATATATAGGCATACCTAATACACCTTGAATACATGTTTACCTAATATATGCTGCAAGCATTGATATCCATTTTACTCGATTGAATATTGTTTGACCCAGAAGTCTGACTGTATGTCGCATGAACGTTTTATTTGGCAAGAGAGAATTTGATAGATATATTACAAAGATAACTTTGTTTTTAAAGTTTCATAAACCGAGTTTATCTCGCCCCGAGGCTCATTACAACTAGGCTTGGCGCCGAAGATTAAATCATAGCGGATATTTATAGCAAGAGGAGTTTTTTGTCGAAAGGGGACACATTATGCCCCATTTTAGGCGACACATCGTAGACCTTGCCATAACTCGGAGTGCGCAGGACCTAGCTAGGACTTCGAAGGACGAAAGGGTAGTTGAGATGTCCATGCAGCCTTTT
This sequence comes from Incurvaria masculella, assembly GCA_946894095.1. Taxonomy (NCBI): domain Eukaryota; kingdom Metazoa; phylum Arthropoda; class Insecta; order Lepidoptera; family Incurvariidae; genus Incurvaria; species Incurvaria masculella. The sequence continues at coordinate 2,835,585 of OX335641.1, forward strand.
TGCGAGGGCTTATCACTGGCTGCGATCGATTGGGACAAGAAAATACGAAAGGAATGTACGTATCAATATTCAGACGGATCTTTTAGTTGTACTTACTTTTATTATTATATTGCTGAACTTGAAAAGCAATAAATAGTACGTCAAGTATTTTATGATCTATCGACACCATGCCTTAATTTTTTTAAATTAAATTAAATGCTATGGCGAAATAATAAGAGACGTCATCTTTATAATATTTATGGATTTTGTTAACTACTATAGGAATAGGTTACAAATTGTTTTATAGCCTCGCCGACGCGTCGTTGTATCTTAGAAATAAGAGACTCTACAACTCCGTAGGGATGTGTGCATATTTCTGTGTTATATCGTCCATACCACGAAGAATGCTCTTTGGAGCTGCTTCGCGCCATCCCTCCGTCATCTTTTTTAAATTGATCAACGTGCGACAGGCGGGAATTGCACGCATTCACTGTCCACATTAATAGAATTAGAACAAACCGATCCCATAAGTCCTTTATTAATCGGGTCGGTATAGAGAGGAATGCACTCTCTGCCGAGGTATTTCCTCCAAAGTAAAGCCTAGAATTTTTCAAACGTGGTGTGAAGAACCACGTTTCCGAACATTTTCGCAGCCCCTGTGAAATTTCTATAGTCAATAGGCGTCGTCGGGCACCTCTTCGAGGACCTGGCGTACGCCATATGCTGCGTTATACAGAAAAATACTCCTACTCATTTAAATTGTCTAAATAGTTCAATCACGGAGATCGTCGATCTCCGTGAACCACTACGTGAATAGTCCTTTACCTATAATAGTGATTTACATATCATATATCACAATAAAGTTGCAATGCAATAAATATCGTGCTGTCCGTCTGTCCGTTTGTCGGTAGAAAGTCGTGGTACACGAACGCAGAGGTCTGTGTCTACGGGCACCACGTCGGGAACCGTTCAAATAAAACGTATTGCGATTTCATGATAATTCGTTTCCATGTAATAGACTGTATGGATTGCTAATGCCGCACACATACTGACATTATATGAAACCATCACACCACATAGAAACTAGGTGCCATTCCAGGATCTTCCTTATGTTGCGCGGCAACATTGAACTGGATAGAAAACACGGACAACTTATATGGCCGCTTCGACCATCTTTCACTCAATGCATGGTCTAAGCGTTGTGCAGCTCTATCACCTAGTACGTAAGGACCTAGCGTCTAAAGTTGAATCCAAACGCATTGAATTTCGTGCATTACCTGAAACTTATATTTTTGTAAAAAACTACTTGCAGAAAAGTTGCTGCAATTGCAGTAGTATTTTGGCAAATTGCAACATGCTAATACGTCAGTTTTCACAAAAAAAAACATGTGACAATATGCACATTAAATATTAAGAACAAAAACTCAAACTAAATATATATTATAATTCGAAAATACAGCAGAACAGACGAATGTAATATTCAAAACAAAAAACATATAAATCTAAAAATACAATAAATTTATTAATTAGTTAACGGTTAAAAAAATACATCCAGGAAAGTGTGATATTATGGTGTGATTTTACTCTATGGGTATACCTTTAAGCCAAAAATCATGGAGGTTCCTCACCTCCATGCGTCAACATACCATTAAACACGTCAGTTTGTATGGACAGTATGGAAGGAACTCCATGCGGTTCACTAAAGGTGACGTGTTTGAACATTGATTAACTCGGCCGTCTCTTCGTGCAATCGGGGCTAAATTGTATTGTATTGTATTGTTTATTCATCATCCATAGACAATACACTGCAATCGGATATTTTAATATTGGCCAGTTCAGCAAAACAAAACACAGGGACGAAGAACTGGTAAAGAAACTCCGCTGTTTTATTTTTTCAACGTCCACTTATTCTAAATTTACAAAAGTGTTTGTCAATTATTTTAACAAAACCATATGTTAAACACTTAATTCACATACATTGACAACAATTTACAATTCATGCCGTGTGCAAAATATTTTGTTTTTCATCGTTTGTTCATGACAAATATCATTTTATTTGCAAAGACTATCCCCACCAACTAATATGTTGCCAATTGGAGCAGGCCAGTCCCCACAAACAGCACCCGCTCACAAGCATCACGCCGGGCAGACTCTTTCGACCATATTTTAGGAAAAGAGATAACCCGATCCAAGCGTCACCGTAAGCAAGGACCTTAAAGCGATGCACTGCTCCAGTGGCAACAAAACACTGTGAAACACTTGCACATTAGGTTTTAATACTATAAGTTTTGTCATAAACTACTACAGTGAGCTGATCACATAGTTACATATCCGTTTAAATGCTACCACCTACAGAAAATTGATTTGAAATGGTTTCAGAGCAGCCCTATCAATAAAGTAAGAACAGATGTATGACAAAGTATGAGATTTGTACCAATACCGAGAAACTAATAATACTTAACTATACTTAACTAAAATTAGTTAAATAAAATAAAATTCGGGTGTATAATACGGCACACTTGCTGTTGTGCAGCCTAACAAATGCCACACAAAACCCTCATACGATTTGAACGGTGCCTAAAGCGTGCATGTCACAATACAGCTCATTTATTTCCTGTCCATGCCCCCGTATAGCAGTTGTATGGGGCGGTACCAGTATGTTACAAGGTACAGTAAGGGTCAGACCAGAGTATAGTACAGCTCAGCCTCAGCCTCAATAGCCCAGTGGCGCGACACTTCGGCGATCGCTCTCCGAAGTTAAGCAACGCTGGGTCCGGTCTGGTCTTGGATGGGTGACTATTCGACCGTTGGGAGAGGCTGGCCGTGGCTTGGATTCCACGTTAAACTGTAGGTCCCCTTCCTTACTTACTAGGTGGTAGGGTTAATCCCGCCCGGGTTGGTTCCATCGCATTGAATGAACGATGGTCGAAACGGCAATGAAAATTGTCCGTGTTTTCCATCCAGTTCAATGTAGCCGTGCAATATAAGGAAGGGCCTGGCATGGCACTTAGTTCCCATGTGGTGTGTTAGGCTAATACCATGACAGAAGGTGTGTCGCACTTCGGCGATCGCTCTCCGAAGTTAAGCAACGCTGGGTCCGATCTGGTCTTGGATGGGTGATTCGACCGTTGAGAGAGGCTGGCCGTGGTTCGGATTCCACGTTAAACTGTAGTTCCCATTCCTTACTTACTAGGTGGTAGGGTTAATCTCGCCCGGGTTGGTACCATCGCATTGAATGAACGATGGTCGAAACGGCAATGAAAATTGTCCGTGTTTTCCATCCAGTTCAATGTAGCGGTGCAATATAAGGAAGGTCCTGGCATGGCACCTAGTTCCCATGTGGTGTGTTAGGCTAATACCATGACAGAAGGTGTGGTATTAGCCATCCATGTCCAGTCACATAAAAAAAAAGCTGCCGCTATCGACATGAACAGGAGGAAATGCCAAGATAGTTAATCTTAAACATAATTGTAAAACTGACGAATACCAGAGTGTGTATCCCAGCGATGGGTCACTCCGGGTGCACCCCATTCCGAGAATCTGCTTCCTCTGCTTTAGTTACTCCTTTTGAAGCTCCCCATTAGCCTAACTGACTTCTATTCCCATTTCCAACCCTCTTTAAGCTATACCCATTCCTTCTTATTATAGTAATTCCAGGTGGTTGAATATTAATTCCACACGACCTTTTTTTTGCGCATTCGAAATATTCAATGAAAACTTGGATCCGATTTAAGACTTTAACGTTTCTCGGAGTACCCACCATATTGGTTTAGCCATTCCGGAGTTCAGCCACTCCACTCATAACCATTTCGGAGTGTAAATTAAACCATTCCAGAGTTTTGTGGGTTCTCGAAGTAACATAAGACCTTCATTTCGAAAGTCATTCCGGACGTGTGGAGTAGGAATAGGAATGCATTCCTTTTTGGAGCCGGAATGACCCATCGCTAGTGTATTCGGTTAAAGTCCGAACTATTTTTTTTGCTTGAAGGTAAATAAGATTTTCGAGATATACCGGTGTCGAAGGCACTACTTTAGAGTGTATGGTAAGAAAAAAAAATCTTAAGCTATTTTTTTTTATTGTTTCATAAATTATGTACAAAATTTAAAAAAATATATTTTAAATTTCTATATTATTTCTTGATATCAACTCTGAATTAGGGCCCCCAACATGGATGTAAGTGCAGAAATCCAAAAAACTTCAAGGAAATAATAATTTCGGACTTTAACCAACATCGGGCTTAACCCGAATTCGGAATCTCTGTGTCTCTTAACCGTAATTTACATATACATCCAATAGAGTAAAATAAACGAATAAAAGTACGACATTGGAGTATGACGAGTAATGTCAAATACGTTCACAACATTATTTCTGAATTGTACATCTTTCTTTAGCATTGTCAACAACTCTTTGATTTCATAATGCATTACGTGCTGAAGTGCCGTTGATTCTAGATTGTAGGTCATATGTGTCAGAGCCTACGCATTCATCTCGTAACGTAGGTATTATGTAGATGGATTGATATGTGGGGATGTAGCTCAGTGGTAGAGCGTTCGCTTTGCATGTGAAAGGCCCCGGGTTCAATCCCCGGCATCTCCAGAATTATTTTATGCTGAAAATTTTAGTGCCAGAATGTGTAGTGCAGGGAGCCTTTGCCTATCTTTTTTTAGAAGTATGTCCTCAAATGTTTTACACACGTAACGTTGAATCTAGGTTTATTCCCTTTCTATGAATAATCTAGTAAGCTATCTTTCTATGAATTTCTAAAAAAATCTGATAGGCATGAAATCTATTTTACAAATACTTTAGTAACTATTCGAGGAAGTGATGACTAGGTAAGGGATTGGAATTTCTGAACTAAGTTTATACGATACGTACGATACTAATAATGTACGATTGCCTCGTGAGTTCTAGCTTTTCTAATCCCAATCCCTACATAAGTATTCACCTGCTACTGCATTCCAAATTACACGCACCCTAACCGAATCAACCTAGTTCGATGGAGGAAATATTCAAATAGATTATGCTGATCGTGTAAAGCAATATAAATGCTGTTGTGCATGGTTGAGAGAGGCCACCATTTTTACTCTCATGATACAGTTCTCCAAATTATATTCAGAACAACCTTATAGGTACTTAAATATTTTCGAATATGTTTTGCGATTGAAACGAGATAGCCAGAGCTCGACGACGTCGCATCGCCCCAAACAATTAAACAAATGAAAGGAAAGTATACACTTTTTTTCATAAATATACCAAGTGTCAGCCAAGGTAGCCAAGGTTCTCTTGACTGGCGCGGAGTGTGCCCGGCTGACGTCGACTCAAAAAATAACAATAACTAATTGCAACTACAAAAATGGCAATTAGTTATTTTGTTTCTTGTTTTTTAGGGTTCCGTACCCAAAGGGTGAAAACGGAACCCTATTACTAAGCCTCCGCTGTCCGTCCGTCCGTCCGTCCGTCTGTCACAGGGCTGTATCTCAGAAACTGTAATAGGTAGGCAGCTGAAATTTTCACAGAGTGTGTATTTATTTTGCCGCTATAACAACAAATAGGTAAAATTAAAAAAAAATAATTAAAGGGGGGCCCCATACAAAAAACGTGATTTTTTGGTGTTGATGGTACGGAACCCTTCGTGTGCGAGTCCGACTCGCACTTGGCCGGTTTTTTCTTTGAAGTCGGTTATCGATGATACATGCATAACATATTACTAAGTATAATATGTTTAAATATTAACTCTTCAAACTTTTTTGGATGCAATAATTTTTAAAACTTCATGAAAAGCATTTTCAATTGCCTTTATTGCACATTTTCAATTGTTTTCTCGGTAAGGTTATGGGTCCTCCGACCCTGCTTTCAAAAGGAAAACTTTGTTAACCCTGAAGTCAGTAAGCTGCCCAAAGAGATACACACATATGCGTCGGATCCGGCACTTACAAATAATACAGTGGTCCATCTGAATTTATTCCCGTGCACATCGTAACAGGGACTTCTCGTTCGTGCTTCGGATTCGAAGTAAAACTGTAATCCATACTTACTAGGCGGCAGGTTGGTACCCTCGCATCGAATGAACGATGGTCAAAGCGACAATAAACATTGTCCGTGTTTTCCACAGATATTTAGAGGTGTTTTCCATCCAGTTCAATATAGCCGTGAAATACGAGAAAGGTTCGGCATGGCACCTAGGCTAGTTCCCATTCGTATTGTTAGGCTAACGCCATGACAATGGTGTGGTATTAGCCATCCATGTCCAGTTACATTAAACATTGAAGTTTGTTTATCGAATTGCCTTGTGTACTTTTTTTTTTATGTCTGGTTTTTTTAGTTCTGTCATGGTATTAGCCCAACACACCACATGGGAACTAGGTGCCATGCCAGGACCTTCCTTATATTGCACGGCTACATTGAACTGAATGGAAAACACGGACAATTTTCATTGCCGCTTCGACCATCGTTCATCCAATGCGATGGTACCAACCCGGGCGGGATAAACCCTACCACCTAGTAAGTAAGGAACGGGACCTACAGCTTAACGTGGAATCCAAACCACGGCCAGCCTCTCTCAACGGTCGAATGGTCACCCATCCAAGACCAGACCGGACCCAGCGTTGCTTAACTTCGGAGAGCGATCGCCGAAGTGTCGCGCCACTGGGCCACTGAGGCTGACAAAAATACTATTGTGCGTATCCCTTCATTAATGGTTCCATCCATACATGTCCGTAAACCATGTTGCCGGAGATTGCCTAGATGTTGTCGTGACGACGAAATCGACAGATATTGCTGCAAGTTGAGCAACTTTAGTTGCCCGGGTACGGGTGCCTTGAGAACGGCCCGTAAGCTATGTTCCCCATATAAACGTAGTTTACTTATGTCAAATAACAGGTAAAAGAAAATCTTCATACAAATTTCCTTTTCTCTGTTGTGTGACACAGAATTCTTTTTCCGAAAAAACAAACACGTGCAGACATAGATACTTGTTGCCTGATAGTAAGAACTAAATATCAAGCAAATTGGACTAGTGGTTTTCAAATGATTAGTAAACTACGTTTGTATGAGGAGCGTAATTTTCTGATGCTTACGGGCCCACCTTAAGAAGCGACACTCCACTCGGCCTTGAAAATGCGTCGACCCACCCCCGTCACGTCGCTGCCAAAGTCTGTCTGTAGTTTGGACCTGAACCACAGGCTAAACTAACCAGTCGGGCGCGCGCCTCCGTGTTGGCGTGAGCCAGCGCGTTCTGCCCGCGCGCGCTGCCGGGTTTTCATAGTATTCCGGGAGGTCACGACATTTTTGGTCACGATAAGGTAAATGGCTGAATCTGGGTTCACGTGTTAGAGACCAACCCTCTGATGCTAAATATGTCGGTCTGCCTGCGCCAAGTGGTTGCGTTATCTAGATTGGCTATATAAAATAGATGTTGGTATGTACCTACTGATGAATGTACTGACTGTCTATAAACATTAATACCTATTAATTATGCAACAATAACCAGTCGGTTTTTTAATTAAATACTTAAATATACCTAAAGTTATATTTGTAACCTAAATCGCATATAACTACGAAATGCAACCAAAGATTTGTTCAGTTTTGGTATTGCTAAGCAAGTATGTACTGATACTTTCATGCTTCGTTATTTGCAGCCATTTATCTTGTCATATATTTTTTTGTCACCCTAAAATTTTTCTTAGTCCCCATATCTACGTAGCGCAACCACTTGGCGCAGGCAGACTAACACATTTAGCTTCAGAGGGTTGTACTTTATCCCGTGAACCCAGTTTCAGCCATTTACGTTATCGTTACCATTTCTGTCGCGACCTCCTAGTCTATAGGGAGCTCGGAGTGTCGAAGGTGTGCCCAAGGACCACAGCTCGGAAATAAGCAGGTACTGCATTTTAGTAGACGAGAGGGTGAGAAATGGATTCGAGGCTGAATTATTTGAGGTTGAAGTCGGAGCAAGAGAACCACTAGCGAAGTATCTCCACCTCAATGTTCCGTGCTCTCCAGTTTCTTTAAAAAACCGGCCAAGTGCGAGTCGGACTCGCACACAAAGGGTTCCGTACCATCGTACAAGATTGAACACAAAAAAGTAAATTTTGTATGTGGCTCCCTTTTAATTATTATTATTTTTTCATTATACCTATTTGTTGTTATAGCGGCAAAATAAATACACGCTCTGTGAAAATTTCAGCGGCCTACCTATTACGGTTGATGAGATACAGCCCTATGACAGACGGACGGACGGACGGACAGCGCAGGCTTAGTAATAGGGTTCCGTTTTCGCCCTTTGGGTACGGAACCCTAAAAACACGGACAATTTTCATTGCCGCTTCAAACATTGTTAATTCAGTGCGATGGTACCAACCCGGGCTGGATTAACCCTACCACCTAGTAAGGGACCTACAGTTTTACGTGGAATCCGAACCACGACCAGCCTCAACGTTTGAAAATGGTCACCCATCCAGAACCTAACCGCGCTCAGAGGTGCTTCCACAGCTTACCGAATCGCAAGGCGTCGCACACTGAGATACCGAGGCGGGCAAAAAAAATGGTATTCGTCCAGGTTTTACGCCCATTCTCCTCACAATCTACATACACACACACATAACAAGAACATTTCATATCACATGACTAATGGGCCTGGATCTTTTGGTAAAGCTTTTTATGAGTTCAACACATGTGACAAGGTCTGTGTGAAATATGCCAGGTGAAAAATGTATATCATGCATCGATTTTATTGTCAAATATTAAAATGGAGATTTAGGTTTTGTTCAAAATTCTTTGCAACGGGTATCACTGCTGAGTCCTTAATGTGTCGATTGTCCTGAAGCAATACAATAATAAAAACGCAGACAGAGGAATAATAAGTTTAATACATCCACAATGTTCTTCGTTGGCTTTAATATTACACATGCTTTCGATAGGGTCACAAATGTATTTTAAATTAAGTCATGCAATTTCATAGGCCCATCAACAAATTCTGTAATCATTAATTGCACCAATATCACTTAAATAATTTACCGCTTAACTCATTAGATGTATATTTTTGAATGTATGTAAACTCTATTCAACGCTAATAAATAGAATAATAAGTGATGCCGGCGCAATTCTAACTCACCATCAAACAGAATATTAAACGCAATTCATCCAAGATCTTTCAAAACATCCCATTGTTCTAACCTTGTAAACAAGTTATCCCAACGATATCATTGACTAATTCTTTTTAATCCCATCGTCTAGATTCCACACAGTCTGAACACAATTCCATGAACTCCAAATTGGTACATATTTTGTGAGCTTAGTTCATAGAGTTTTAGAATAACCATACATGATTATACCTAATAGCTCACTTCATACAAAAAAAAATCACTTTTGAGATTGATGGTTCGGCTACAATATCAGGTAATAAGGTACATTCCCCACTGCTGCGACCGTGAGCTAAGCTAAAATATATAAATTAATTACTATAGTTTCGGAATGAGAACGTGAATTGATAGCACTACAGTATAGTTAAGAGGAAATTTTGAAGTTTGTTGGTGAAGCAATACATTCGGCTATCAATACATTTCACGTTTTCCTTCAAAAGTATAGTATTTATATATTTTAGCTTAGCTCACGGTCACAGCGGCCGGAAATGTACCTTATTACCTGATATTAAATGAAATAAATGTACTATATTAGATCACAATCATTTCCGTTCCGATTGCTAGCTAGGTACACTTTGCTAGCATTCGAAACAGGCCCTTAAATCTCCCTGAATTTCAATAGAAAATATGAGATCCCACTTCTTATGCACACTGAGGATTATCCGTTGCTCTGTTTTGATATTTTTATTTATCCATATCCAACTCATAATCTATGCTCTAGCATAAACCGTTTTGAATATCAACGAGACCATAAAAAAATGTGCGGATAACTGGTCTCACAACATTAAATTGATTTTTCTTCGCTTTTGAACGTTCCCATCAGTCTTAAGAACGGCCCGTAAGCTATGCTCCCCATACAAACGTAGTTTACTAATAATTTGGAAACCGCTATTCCAATTAAATTGATATTTAATATCTAATATCAGGTAACAAATATCTGTGTCTGCATGCTTTTGTTTTTTTGAAAAATCCAAACCGAATGAAATGAAAGCAAAAATAAAATCTTCATACGAATTTTGTTTTCTCTATGGTTTGACCCAGAATACATTTACCGAAAAAACAAAGACACAGATATTTGTAGCCTAATATTAGATACCAAATATCAAGTAAGTTGGAACATTGGTTTTCAAATTATTAGTAAACTACGTTTGTATGGGAGGCGAAATTTTCAGGTGCTTACGGGCCGACCTTAAACGATCGATGGGAACGTTCAAAATAGAGGTGTTTACACTCCGAGTGGTTTCCCTCGTGTGAACTATGATAAAACACTGACATTGTGCTAAAGATTTATAAAAAACGGCCAAGTGCAAATCGGACTCGTACACATAGGGTTTTTACCATACCAAAGAAATCACGATTCTTGTATGGAGGCCCCCTTTGTTTTTTATTTTTACTATATTTGTTATCAAAGCGGCAACAGGAATGCAAACTCTGAAAATTTTTCAACTGTCTACCTGAATATACATGTCATGAAATACAGCCCGCTGATGGACGGGTGGACGGACGGACGGACATTGGAGGCAAATTATACTTCAATACTTTTTGCCAAAAACGTTTTGTTCAGTCGGTAATTTATTTTTAACTATCTGCTGTGCACGTTATTGTTGCATGTTATTGTTGAGATTTATATATCATCTGTCAATGACATGAGAAGAGAGATAAATCTAAACAATAACAATAACATTACCCAGAGATGGTGCATTCCAGCCTAAGAGTTGCTTGTTATCAGTTAACTTCTAAGAGCCGAGTGCACGAAAGGACAAAACGTCAAAATCATCGTCAACGTACGATTAAACACGTCACTTTGTATGAGCAGTATGGAAGAAACTCCATGCGGTTCACTAAAAGTGACGTGTTTATTCATTGATTAACTCGGCAGTCTCTTCATGCAATCGGGGCTAAGACTATGGGTGGAAAATCAGAAGGCTCATCAAATTCGGGTGATTTAGTCCTGATGAACGCAAAAACATAATTTTAATATAATTGATCTCAATTGCAGTCTTACAATTAAGAATCATGATTATTATTTCTTGGTGGCTGTCGTGCTTAATATTCCGAAATTAGTATTCTGTCAGAATAATTAATTAATTCATTTTCGACATGTATTTTCAGATCCAGACCTGATTGGTAAATGATTTACCTTAGTTTAAACATAAATCTTAGGTTGAGCAGAAATTAAATGTTGTTACGGAATGAGATCATAACTTAGTGGTGCCCAGATGTATCAAGTTCAGTCTGATGACAAGATTTTAAGGTTGTGTACATAAGAATCTATTCATGTCGAAAACGAACCATTCGAAACTCTAGAACAGACTGTCAGCAAGCTGTAAGTAGATACAATAATCTGTGAACAACCTGTACATGTCTCAAACCTTAGGTCGAGATTCATAGAAAGAAATAAATCTAACTCTCAGAGAATGTATGGAGTCTATAATTTGCCCCTTTGCACACTGGGATCGTAGCTTTTACCCTAAGGTTCTCCAGGATAGCAATATTACAGATATAAAAAAAAGACAAATGTAGTTTCACCCGTTTTTTTTTTTACAATATTTACATTCGAAAGAGTTGAATAAATTCATCGAGTGAGTTATATTACGAGCATTGCAAGGTCAAATTGACTTTCTCATTCGAACTGCAATGCATTTAGAATGATTACATGTACCCATAACAGATAATTCATTTTATAAGCATTTCCATAAAAATCCGACTGCATGATCTTTAGATCTGTTCGACCACAATTTGAGAACCACAATCGGAATACATGCATTCATCAACTAGGCTGACCTTAGCACAAATTTCATCCCACGGATATAATTTTACAATTAGTCGGCATGTGTCAAGCTAAGGTCGAGTTGTGATCATAAATATTAATATAAGGCGATAATTCATAGTCTTCAATCCGCCAACTATCAAACAAACATTCTTCTTCAAACCATAACCAATTATGGTTATGGTTTGAATAAGTTATGGCCAAACGAACCAACAAATAAACTAGGTAAATCTTTCATTGTTTACAAATGTTTGTTTAATAAATAAATGTCCAAGGATAATGAGTAAGATCAGAGGCAAAGTTAGGTAAGTTGGAATGTAACATTATGTAACCTCCAATGAGCATTAAGACTTTCTAAATCCATTATCCTCACAATTTAACTAACCATTATATGGTGAACCATTCAACAAGTTATGACTTTTACTATCTATGCTGAAAAATTCACCATAACAAAATGTTGCAAGCGGTTTGAGGGTTACTTAAAGAAAGAGCACAGCTGACTTGCCCTGGGTTGCAGTTTTTTTAAGACCTTGTAACATACCCCAGTGACTTGCATATTTTAAGAGATTCTCACTAAAAGCACTTAAATGTGTCACTTTATAATTTTAGGTAGTTTTTCCTATGGTCTCACTATTTGTTCAGATTCTACAAGATAACCCACTGGCAAAGTGATGTTACATTGAACTATCGTTCAAAATGAAATTACACAAACAATTTATCGCCTTGTTGAAGCGCCATAATATTTAAGCGACTGCTATGTTTGTGTTTCTTTTGAAAGTTGGAAACTTTATTTTCTAGCATGCCTGCAAATACCCGTTACAAATGGTTACAATATAAAAGAGGAAATAAATAAAGGTACAACTAAAAGACTAACAGAACATGGGAACAAGTTAGCTGCAGGTCTTACTGATGCTCTGTTTAATGTCACATTCAAGCAACATGTAATTGCTAACCGAAATGGGAGGACATAATTATCTCGAGCGTTCATAAATAGCTTAAAAACAATACAACAGCATAAAAACCTGCTTATAGTGATATAAGAAAGAATGCTAGTTAAAAGTAACCTCTAAGGGTTATCAAAATTCATTGAAATATTGGAAAAAAAAAATGTAATTACAAGAGCATCAAAACATTGCTTAAAAGTGCCATATTTAAGTGTTTTTAGAAAATTTCCCCTTTAATTATTTACGTTTATTCTCATCCAAAACAGACCGAACAAATTAGCTGTACAAAAGATCGGCTTAAATCCTCCAGCCGGGGCTCCCCTCTCACCGCCGCAACGCGCGCGGGCGTCCTAAGATGGCGCGCGTGACGTCACGAGCGCGCGACCGCTACGGGCCGTCCGCGCCGCCGTCACGCGCGCACCGCGACCGCGCACTCTCCGCGGCGGAGCGGCGCGGCGGCCGCGGCCGCGCCGCTGGCGCGCGCCGCGACCACCTCCAGCGATAGCACGGACGCGGCGCCGCCGTCGGCGTCGACCGCGTACTCGGAGAGGGGCGGCGACGCGTCGACGTCATTCTGCAAGCATCAACCAAGCATGCCAGCTCAGCACCGGCCGCGCGCTACAACAGACGGGCGGGGACGGGACGGGACGGGGTGCGGGACGGGGGGAGAGGGACGTGTTACTAACTCGCTCGCACCGCGACTCCACGCTCGCGACATTGCCCCACACGTTAAATTCATAGGCCACTGTGGCTGCTAGTTACAGAGCTAGCCATTGACAACTTACACGAGCAAACAGCAAGAAGAACTCTGTTGAAATCCGTTTTTCGAAATAAGGCTCTTCAAATTTAAAATATAACATTGATGCCATGTGATGTAATCACCAATTTGAGGTCAAATGTTCATAGAGCACCCAAGCCAACATCAACCCATACCACCGTACTTCTATCACAACTTCATATCTTTAGTCGCAATCTTAAAATTAAATTTTTTAAAATGTACTCTTACACGGAAAAACTCTCATCTGTTGACTTCTTAAAGTAATCACACATTATTTCACTTAATTTTAACACTGCGACTGAAAATTATTTAGTCACGATATCGGGTTCATGTGGTATCGGCCAGGGCTGACAAAGGTGCTCTTAAATGTCACATTACTCTGTCAGTCGGACTATTCAGACAAAATAAAATATATGAAGAAACTGAAGTTTCTGAACTGAACAATATGTGGCAATATAAGTTACTTTAATAGAATGACACGTTTTACGTTTTCATTAATAACTATGTAATTTAAAGTCTGAATTCCGTTTTTATAAGAGTGGAACTCTAAGCATTACTCGTAAAGGTATAAAGGCAATGTCTAAGCGTGAAAGACCGGTCTAAGATTAAACTTATTGTATTGTGTAATGAGATGTGTCTGCACGATGGATGCGGTTGAAAACAAAAGATACTTCTACTTTATGAAAAATATATTTAAGCACAAAATTACTATGCATGGCTAAAAATCCATCAGAAACACAAGGTCGTATATGAGCCATATAATGTTTCATTATATTGATAACTTTAAGTACCATAATACCTTGTTTGTGATAAAACTGGTTAGTTCTTCATATATGTAAGGTTTAACCAGCCACCATGCATATTATTTGACAAGAATGATTTTAAATAGCATGAGGAAAATTATAAGCACAATAGAAGGAGAGAAAAGATTGAAGATAAGGGGGTGGTTTATGAGATGGAAAGTGTCTATGTGGTGAGGTGCTCATGGGTGGTGATGATTAAAGAATATCCTTTCGATTCCTTTGTGAATTGTGAAGGATGGTTATGTTTCAAACCCACGACAGGTTCAAATAAAAAAATATATATTAGAAGTAAATTAAGGTAGCAAAAGCGATAAAACCAATACTCTCTTATACACATTAAGTATTTGAAAGAGTATCAAAAATAAAAAATATTACCAATACAAGTTTGTCCAGAGCCGGTAGTCTCAGTTGTCACCTAAATTGGCGTTACGGCAAACCGATTGACTGGCGTTTTCAAATGTATGGAGAAATAGAAGAGCGCGCGCAGCGGGCGTTAAGCGAACTAACATTTGCGAGTGCGAGCTTGATTTGACAGCTTACTCAACGTTGCCGTAAATACGTCGACGTTGCCGTTTACGTCCACTCCGCGTTTTCATACAAATCGGAAGTCCGCGTTTGACTTTGACAGCTTGAAGAAGTAGAACCACAGAATATCTAGTAAAAACTTGTATGGAGTTTGGAGAAAACGCCAGTCGATCGGTTTGCCGTAAACGCCAATTTAGGTGAGAGCTCAGACTGACCACTCTGTACGCAATTTAAAAAATATAAAATAAAACATTAAAAATCAAATATGTGTAAGGCCTACTGACCAATTCACTGGTATTTTTAATTGTATTGTAATGTATGATAAAAGTTTTTATTAAAATCAGTTAGTATGAATTTTTGTATGCAAGATTGGTGAACGAGGAAGTAGCATGCAGATGAATTTGTGCCAAAGGATATTAGACTTTTTGTAACAAAAACAAAATTAAGCATTTAAGTAAACAAAATACATAGTATATCTACTCTGTAGTAATCACAAAATAAATAATTCTGATTATGACTAGCAATAACACATTGATGGTTATTAAAAAAATCTAAAATACATTTCCACAAAAAAAATTTTTTTTTAGATGAAGCATATTCCTATAATTCCTAAAAATTACATATTTGTAATACATCTACAAACTTATATCTACAGTCACTAAAATATTGTTCACCTGTTATGTTACAATGTTTCCATACCTTTTACATAAATTTCAAGGTAAGGCTTCAATTCTGTTGATACGCTTTGCTATACATATTTTCAACCTGTAAAAGTTTTAAAAAATTCTAGCCAAAGTAAACAGCCTTTACTTAGCATTACTTATATGGTTGGGTGCCTCTCATTAAATATCAACCTTATGCAAAGAGATAAATTATCTTATATTATTCGCAGATGTGTGAAAAATCATACAATTGGGAGAACAAAAAAAAAACCGGCCAAGTACGAGTCGGGCTCGCACACGAAGTGTTCCGTACCATCGAACAAGATTGATAACAAAAAAATCACGTTTTTTGTATAAATCTTATTATTCTTAAATGTTACCTATTTGTTGTTATAGCAGCAAAAATAATACACACAATACATACAAATTTCAGCTGCCTAACTATTACGGTTCATGAGATACAGCACTGTGACGGACGGACGGACGGACGGACAGCGGAGGCTTAGTAATAGGGTTCCGTTTTCGCCCTTTGGGTACGGAACCCTAAAAAAGACCTAGAAACTAACAAAGACAGTAAGTCTCCGTTGAAACAAAATGCGTTCTGATAAAATAACAAAAATGTAAAAAATATTATGGTTATTAAAGTTTTTTTTCCGAATAGTCTTGTTAACACAACAAAACGTAAATAATTTAATATTTGACCTATAATACTTATTTGTATTAAATGGTAACTTTAAAAAAATCTGCCATTTTTGACTAAATGAGAACTTTATTTTATTTTGATTATATAAACAAAAGATATTTAAAAAAAAAAACAAAGATTTTATAAATTTTAAATGTTATATGTAAGTATAAAATTTCGATAAGTCGATTCGAAAGATACACATCGGAGTTATGCTTACGAAAATAAATGAACAACATACGAAACAAAAATTAAAAATGCACTAAAGCTATCAATTATCAGGAAATCATAAAAATATATATATATATATATTTATACTACATGTTCAACTTTTATTTTATAACTGGTTCATGTTCTCTAAATGCATTTGGCATTGCTTTATGTCTACAATTTAAGTATCTAATGTATTTTAAAGGGCCGCCTGCATACGAGAATTTATCTGAATACATTCAGCCTCAATTTATGTAAAAACAGAAATGACAGCGAGTAAAAGCATTTACTAAGCAGAAAATCAAGCTTTATCAATGCATTCGAAAATCTCATTTGCCTACAGGGTTTGGTTTCCTCCAAGATATAACTGGATTGCTGGAAGATAAAAAAAAGCGTGGTGACAGTATACAATTCTCTGATCGGAAATTATAAATGTTACGTTTTCGGAAATATGGTGTATGGAATAATGCTTGAAAATATGAATGAGTTCATTAACAATCGAAACTTTACTTTAGTTAGCCGTTTAACATTACTGCACAGAATTTGTTCCTTTATAAGCGACACTATTGGCTGGTGCAATAATATAGGCTGTGTTATTTTTCTCAAAATTAACGAGTTGGATTCCCAGCAGGATTTCTTTTTTCAAGAATTGAATAATGCAGTTTTCGTTATCAAAATCGGCCTCATGACTCCTTTATGTGTTTTTTTTTGTTATTTATACTGTAAAATGTAGTATTATAAAGTTTTGGATTTTGACCATGAAGGCACACTTGAAAAATGAACTCTAAAAATTGACACATTTAATTTCTGATCGGAGAATCAAACACATCTAATCATCTGCACAGACTGTTGATGTAAGGTTTACGAGCTAGCAAATTATTACAGCTTGTGTGGCAGAAAAAAAATACACAATACACAACTTTCACATACCACTTAATACCTATGCTGCAAGTGTAAAAAACATGTTTAATTAATTAGTTGAATATTTACATATATGTATTATAAAAAATATATAAGTGTTTAGATATTAAGTTAGTTGGGCATATCTTAATGACTAGATCAATTTAATATTTCTTAAGCGTAAAATACTTGTTCTAAGTTAATTAAAATAGCATCTAAATATTAAACATTAAAAATGCTAAAAGACTACGTTTCAAAAGAGAAAGTATGAAACATTTATTTAATGGTGTACTAGCACCAAAATACAAGAGTACATCTATGTATACCAAAAATATTTTTTTATTAGCTAGAGAAATTAACTAAGATAACAGTAATCTTAATACTAATGGTATGGGACATGAAACAATTACATAATTTATTCTAGGAAGTAAACAAAAACCTATAAAAAATATAATACATTTGCACAGATCTAAATCGATAGCTACATTCTTATACATGTTAATATCTCTTATTCAAACTTAACAGTTCACTGTTCTAAACGTCAAATCGTCATTACTTTGTGTCGATGTAGGTCAATTAGGCATTCGAAATATAATTTTGGATTCAGAATACATTATTTGTACAAAGCTGCAAAATATATTGACTTTTTTCAAGATATAAATCGTTTTTGGTGTAATCTAAATGGGATGCAAGCCGTTATCAACACCCTTTTCAATCTTTATTTTGGGAAAAACATTTCCTGGGTGTAAATGCAGTGGATGATTGCTTCAGTGAAATTTTTGTTGCTTCTTTCACTCAAAATCTAAAACCTTTAACCAGCCTCAAACACCACTTTGATAAAGTACGTTGGGACCGTAATGTGAAGCGCGAAATTTTCGTAGATTTTTAAATATGAAAGGATAAAAATATAAGGTTCTAAAAATCACGCTACCATGATTTTATATCGTAACTTACTCTTACTAATATCAACTGCATACAATTATTTAATTATTTTCCCTATAAAAGTCAATAATATTTTACTGCCAACAACTAGGGGGGTCTATATCGAGGACCCTAGAGTCCGCTAGCACATTACAACCGAGCCACGACGTACCAACATCACTAGCGAGCCTAGACTCCGCGACATACTGACGAGTGCAAACTTACTGCGGCCGATTCTCTTACAACCATAATACGCCGTTCGCAACGCAGACGTCACTTTTGCCTGACAAACGCCAAAAAGGTCACACGTTCAGTTCAAATTTGGAATTTCATTCGCACGACTCAGAGCAAGACAAGCGGCTCAGATTCATAGTCGATCTTGGGATATGCTTGCGGTAAAGTACTACTCTCGGAAATCACTTTGAGTTTTGGGAAATTCTTAAAAAGGAAGGCCCTTCAGCGATGTTATTATTTGGAAACCACTGTGCTGATTCAGTTAATAATGTTTAATGCTTTCATAATCCATCAATATTTGTGTCTGCACATCATTCTTTTTTTTAATCAAAACTAGTCTTAATTATATAACTTGAATGAATAATTTAAATTTAAAATCATGGAGAAAAAATATTTTTTTTCTCCCAACAGAGATATTATTTGACTATGTTTTTTTACTGATTTTACTGTTTCACTGTTGTTACACATTATCATGAAAATGTTTTCGGATAAACAGTGTTCTGATTCAAATAAGAAAGTCCACAATGAGAAGGAAGAAACGTCGACTTAAACAAGTAAGCGATAATCATAACACTGTTTTGGAATAATAATTAATTGACAAATATTAAAAACAAAAAATCTAGTGAATTAGCAGGGTGGTTATCAAATAATTTCAAAGCTATTCTTGTAAGGTGATTTTCTAAGGCCCACACACACACATTTGATTGTATTTACAAAATTTGTAGAACTTGCATGGTCACGAATTTTAGCAGAAATGTTTGGACCAAATATTATATTATGCAATACAATGAAATGAATGAACTGTTTAAGAAAAAAAAAATATTGCTAAAACTCCCAAAAAAAATACTGCCGCCAAAGTTTACTACATTCTCAAAAATGTATTTAAATGTTTAAAACATATTTGAATATAATTACTGAGAAATGCATCAACTAAAGTCACATTTTAAATTAGCTTGGGTAAACTGACAGATGCTAACGTAACTGTGTAAAATAATGTTGACAAATGTTTAGTCAATTCAGTGCCAGTGAATCAGTTGGCAAAGAGCTGAAACATTGAAAATGTTTTTAATTTATTAATATGTTAAATAGATTAAACTCAGAAAAATAAATGTACTATCTAAATATACCAGTGACACTACGCAACATTATTTTTTATATCCTTTATCAAATGTCAGATTACTTCGGCTATTTACAAAAAGTACTCCAGTTCTGATTTCTAAACAAGATTTTATTAAAATTTAAAATGTATTCTTTTTAAGTAAAAAAAAATCTCATTCCACAATGTAATTTTAAGAGTAAATTGATTGGCTTAAAAATGTTCATCTAAAATAATTCTGCTAAAATTGAAGATGTAAAACAGATCTGTCAAATGTCATGCTATATTTTATGTATTGAACCTCACCCAACTAGATCCGAAAGGGCTCTGCAATGCACACACAGTCAATTCACATTTACCTATCAAAGTTCTATTCACACTTATTGCTTAAACAGATCAGTTTGAGTGAAACTGGAAAAAATTTGGCACTAGGGTGGTCATAGTTTCATTACATTTTTCCGTCTAATAGTCACAATAAGTTACGCAACAAATATTTTTTTTTAAATTTTTTTTTTTTTAAGATTCACTTATCTTTTATACAGAAAAACAAACGTAGCTCCTTAAAACTCAACTATGCGAGGCCCTCCACGTAACTTAGTCTATAAATTAAGGCACAATAAGTTACCAAATACCCTGACAAGGTAAGTACACTTTCTTTGTAAACTTACATACATTACAAAATACTTGATACAAAACAAATAAATACAAACAAATAAATGCATACATTAATAAAAATATACATACACATATTACAGTAACCCACAGAGAAGTAGTAGAGACACAAACGTGAAGAGTAACTGAACCCAATGCAACCGTAGGCGCGACACCAAAAGAAAAAAACTGTTAAGAAGAATTACCTTTAGGGGCACCGGTGGAACCTCTAGGTGGTAGCCGATGTCACACAGCGATCTTAGGAGGTTGATTCCTGCGAACAACATACACGAATAACACACCGATTGGCAGCGGTACCCGCCTGCGTTTGTGTATTGGTTTCTTAAGAACGGCCCGTAAGCTATTTCATTTCATTTTCATGTCATTTATTTAAACTTTTTGGTAGTCAAACTACACCAAGTTACGTCACAAAGATCCCCATGCTCCCCATACAAACGTAGTTTACTAATAATGTGGAAACCGCTATTCCAATTAAATTGATATTTAATATCTAATATCAGGTAACAAATATCTGTGTCTGCATGCTTTTGTTTTTTTGAAAAATCCAAACCGAATGAAATGAAAGCAAAAAGAAAATCTTCATACGAATTTTGTTTTCTCTATGGTTTGACCCAGAATACATTTACCGAAAAAACAAAGGCATGCAGACACAGATATTTGTAGCCTAATATTAGATACCACATATCAAGTAAGTTGGAACATTGGTTTTCAAATGATTAGTAAACTACGTTTGCATGGGAGGCGAAATTTTCAGGTGCTTACGGGCCGACCTTAAGGTGGCCCATCCCGCTCATCTCCCCATACAAAAGGGGAAAGAAGATCACGCTCATATTTCTTGTCAGAGATCCAAAATTTTGCTCAAAATAGCTTTATTTGATCGAACTAGATGTCTGATGACCATTGGCATTGTAAAATTGTGTTTGGTTTCTAAATTATAAGGTCCGAAAGTTTGAATTTTTTGCGCGTTTTATACAATAACTTTGGAGGTGGATTACGCTATGATAAAGTAAGAACATCTTAAAAAGATTAGTCATCAGACATAGCTTATTTAATCAAGATTTATAATCTATTTGGTTTTTGTAAGATTTTTGACTACAGCGGTCGTGGTTTACTATAAGTCGTTTTGAAATTAAAACTTTCGTAAATCTTACCAAATCATACACTATTCACATTGTCTTTTTTGTGGACATGTTGCATCTTTCTCATCACGGAACCTGTCTTATTCTTTGAAACAGAGAAGGTCCCAGAGCGCAACAGCACGGTTTTGTACCGTGCCCACGAATGAGTTAGGCCCGCCGGGTTGGGCCACCTTAATGAAAACAGCAGTCTTACTTCTCCTTTCAGGGCATGTCGTTAGAGGCGACCGAGAGATTTATCGTTCTTGATTCGGACTCCACGTAAAACTGTAGGTCCTTACTTACTACGTGGTAGGGTTAATTCGCCCCAAGATGAATGAACAATTCTGGCATGGCACCTATTTCCCTTGTGGTGTGGTGTGTTCGGATTATATTATAACAGTATATGTGCCATTAGCCATCCATGTCGGTACATACAAAATAGTTAAAAATAAATTTTCATGAATATTTGTTGACTGCCCTGGCCGTGAAAGTGAAACAATCAAAACACAGTTTTGCATTTATAAAAGGACTTGTTTATGTCTGTGGATCCGCTCACATAAAGCCTGATGAAAGGCAGTCTGATTTTTCACGTCTTCTCTCATATTTAATCCTACTCATTGACATCGGAACAAATAGATATGCCTTCGCGTTTTCCCCGCGCGTCAAGCATGGTACTCCAGTTTTGATTCAGCTTTATATGAAAACTGCTTTGAGGCCTCGTCTAGGTGTTTCATGGCAATGAACTTACTGCTCACCTCTCAGGTGATTTATTGTGATCATAAGTAGCCTATTGGGAAGAAAAGTAGATACAGACCTCATCAAAGCGGACAGGCAGACACACCCGCAGTACCACTAGTAGGGTGAATCACAAAATAAAATAAAATGTGAAACTTGTTTTAAAACAATGACTGAACTAGCAATGGGTCATTCAGAGTCCTTCACATTCCGAGAAACCGGCTCCTCTGCATTTCTTTAACATTCCTCATCAGCCTTACCTACTCTTATTCCTGTTCTCAGTCCTCGACAAAACATATCCATTCCGATTTGAAACAATATATAATTGTCATTTTGGACTGGATAATACTAATTCCAGATTTGTTTGGAAACAAAGGCTATTTTTATTATGACCATATTGCCATTATCAGTTGCATGGCTTTTTTGTTCTTACTTTATCATTGCGTAATCCACCTCCAAAGTTATCGTATAAAACGCACGAAAAATTCGAACTTTCGGACTTTATTACTTAGAAACCAAACACTGCCAACGGTCATCAGACATCTAGTTCGATCAAATAAAGCTATTTTGGGCAAAATAGCTTTATTTGATCGAACTAGATGTCTGATGACCATTGGCATTGTAAAATTGTGTTTGGTTTCTAAGTTATAAGGTCCGAAAGTTCGCATTTTTCGCGAGTTTTATACAATAACTTTGGAGGTGGATTACGCAATGATAAAGTAAGAATATCTTAAAAAGATTAGTCATCAGACATAGCGTATTTAAGCAAGATTTATAATCTATTTGGTTTTTGTTAGATTTTTTACTACAGCGTTCATGGTTTACTTTTAGCTATAAGCCGTTTTAAAATTAGAATTTTCGTAAATCTTACCTAATCATACACTATGCACATTGTCTTTTTTTTGGACATGTTGCATCTTCCTTATCACGGAGCCTGTCTTATTCTTTGAAACAGAGAAGGTCCCAGAGCGCAACAGCACGGTTTTGTACCGTGCCCGCGAATGAGTTAGGCCCGCAGGGTTGGGCCACCTTAAAGTTAGTTCCCACCCACACACATCGTCCAATACATCTTCAACTATGTTTGCATGTGGAGTGTATGTTTAAGTAAGGTTGGCAGTTTTTGAAACTCGAAGACAGCGGGTCTTATAGCAGCCGCGGTAGATGGCATATCTCCTTCCTTTTTATCTATGGTGGCGACACATAGCAGGGAAGACGGCTCATCCTCAGCCTGCAAGAGGTGTCTGACGTCGTCCGTCCGAAGTAAGCGTACACTAACCGTGCTCGCGATCCTTGCTATACTTGAACTCCCAGGCATCGAGCAGACGGTTGTAGTAGCGCGGCGCGGGCAGGAAGTCGAGGTACTTGTGCGTGGCGGGCGTCGGGAAGATGCGCTGCATGCCCTCCGCCGCCGCCATCGCGGTCAGCTCGTCCTCCGCCTGCACGAGGTGTCTGATGTCGTCCGTCCGAAGTAAGCGTACACTAACCGTGCTCGCGATCCTTGCTATACTTGAACTCCCAGGCATCGACCAGACGGTTGTAGTAGCGCGGCGCGGGCAGGAAGTCGAGGTACTTGTGCGTGGCGGGCGTCGGGAAGATGCGCTGCATGCCCTCCGCCGCCGCCATCGCGGTCAGCTCGTCCTCCGCCTGCACGAGGTGTCTGATGTCGTCCGTCCGAAGTAAGCGTACACTAACCGTGCTCGCGATCCTTGCTATACTTGAACTCCCAGGCATCGAGCAGACGGTTGTAGTAGCGCGGCGCGGGCAGGAAGTCGAGGTACTTGTGCGTGGCGGGCGTCGGGAAGATGCGCTGCATGCCCTCCGCCGCCGCCATCGCGGTCAGCTCGTCCTCCGCCTGCACGAGGTGTCTGACGTCGTCCGTCAGAAGTAAGCGTACACTAACCGTGCTCGCGATCCTTGCTATACTTGAACTCCCAGGCATCGAGCAGACGGTTGTAGTAGCGCGGCGCGGGCAGGAAGTCGAGGTACTTGTGCGTGGCGGGCGTCGGGAAGATGCGCTGCATGCCCTCCGCCGCCGCCATCGCGGTCAGCTCGTCCTCCGCCTGCACGAGGTGTCTGACGTCGTCCGGTGTGAGCGTCGTCAGGATGTCCGATAAGTACTGTAATTCAACCAGGCGAGTTTGCAGCTAAAGTCTCACCCATGGAGCAGGATAAAACATGTAAATCACTAAGCCCCGGTTGCACAAAGAGACGGCCGAGTTAATCAATGTTCAAACACGTCACTTTTAGGGATCCGCCTAGAGTTCCTTCCATACTGTCCACACAAAGTGACGTCTTTGACATACTTTGACATAGATTTTTATTTTTTGTCCTTTCGTGCACCCGGCCCTTAGCCTGCAGTGCACCATCTCTCATTAAGGATGTTCCGACCCATACAATGTTTTTTTTACACAGAACGCAAAAAGTATTGCACTTTAAGGCACGAATACGTCAAAAATATTAAATATAGCCATAGTAGTTGCAGCGAAAACATATTCACGATTTCAGGTTTAATGGTTTCGTTGTAATTGCCGATTAGAAGTTTTACACCGTTAGATGGCGCTGTTGAATAAAAATCGTATTTAAATAAATTGTAACAAAACTAATAATCCTGAAATTGTGAAATTGTTTTCGCTGCAAGTAATATGACTATATTAAACTTTTATTATTAATTTGTGGCTTAAAGTGCAATACTTTTTGCGTTATGTGTGCAAACAACTTTATATGGGTCGGAACAGCCTTAAAGTTAAAGTTGTAACATTAAAATATATCTCGTTAGAAAACCATGGAAAGAACGAGGTATGTAATTCCCCCCAAAGTACAACCTGGGGTCCTTCGAACATGGTGTGAAGAGGCACCTAGCGGGCCAGCATGGTTTCCGCAGCCCTCCTGTAAGTTCGAACTCCCATGGGCGTCGTCGGGCACCTTAAGAAGTCTTTAATAATAATAATAATAATAATAATAACTTTATTTCAGCAGAGACGAAGTCCATTCGTACAGCACAAAACAAATAGGTAAACAATAAAAGATTTTACAACAAAAAGAGAATAAGTACATTAATTACTAACTAAATATAATTATTTATTAATTATAATAATAAATAACTAAAAAATAACAAACAAAACAATCAATTAATATTATTTGCGGTGCAATACATTGCCCAGTACCTGTAAGTATTGTTGCATATATACTGAGCAATGTAGGCCATGATTTCGTTTTTGCTTTCCGCAATCCTTTGTCTAAATTTTGCAATTCGTTTTCTCATTACTGCATAAAAATCGTCCACTCTCGCCTCTGCAAACATTGTGGATGCACTGCAGAAACGAGGCAGACGCATCAAGTATCTGAAGATATTGTTGTATTGTATTCGCAGGGCAGTGTATGATCTCTTATTATAATCTAGCCAAATTTGACATGTGTAAAGAGACTGGCAGAATGATTGAAATAATGTGATTTTAACCTCGTCTGAGCACTTCGCAAATCTGCGAGCAAGCATATTCCCCACTACTGCTAAGGCTCTCTATATGCCATATGCTGCGCTAAACACACAAAATATGTATGTCTTCTTTTTTCTTATGTCATTAACCAATATATCTTAACAATAACATTCAACCTAATTTTTTTCTTGAGACTCAAGGAGAAGAAAGCAAGGTCTCACTCACCTCATCACGATCTTCCATTTTCGTGTAGATAATGTGCTTGTCTCTCTCTTCCTTCGATAGGTACACGGTGTAGAGGCGAGGGTCGTATGGCACGCCCGCCTGTCAGTATACATTCATTCAGTAAGAGAACATTGTAAATTGAAGGCATTCACGATACGTTGAAAAATGAGGGCGTAGTAAGCGCAAACGTAAATGACTTTTTTTGAGCGACGAATCAACGCGTTGCGGGGAGGCGCATCGGCAGATGACCCACTTCTCACAAACATCATTCAATCTATGTAATTGAAATGACTCAATTTTCTCGATATTATTCCGAAAAAGAATTGTTTGAAATTATGCTGATCAAAAGAAGTCGCGGGAAAGAAAATTTCACAAAAACAACCTTTCGTTTTATACTTTGTGCTGGAAAATTATTGAAAACAAACAAAAGCTCTACTTTTTCTCTAAATCGTATTCTAACTTCATCATGAAGTACATCTTTCATCTAAAAACTCATCAATAAAACATGACAGGAAAGACAGTTCTGATGTTTTTAAGGTGAGGTCGCTCACGCGACATCTACAATAAGATTTGAGTTTTCTTCGCCATTACAACCTAAGAGAAACATGGTATCTAAAAAAATCCAAAAAAAAAATACCTATCCTAGAATGGACAACAATGACTGCTTTTTCCAATACGGGCCGTAACAAATGTTCCCAAACTGACCAACTAGCAGTACGGTCAACAAGACCCTCCGGCAAAAACGGACCCTAGACGTGAAACGCTCACATATTTGCCGGTGTGTTTCTCCCTGTTGGGACCCTCGAAGTTGGCCCGGCCGGGCACGTGGAACTGCGCCATGTTCAGCACGTGGGCGACCAGCGGCGCCTTCACGTGCAGGTCCAGCGGCGAGGAGCTGTGTAGCGACGGTGATATGTTCACCTGCACCAGGAGAATGGACGATAGTTTTTTTTTTTTTATGTGACTGGACATGGATGGCTAATACCACAAGTTCGGTCATGGTATTAGCCCAACACACCACATGGGAACTAGGTGCCATGCCAGGACCTTCCTTATATTGCACGGCTACATTGAACTGGATGGAAAACACGGACAATTTTCATTGCCACTTCGACCATCGTTCATCCAATGTGATGGTACCAACCCGGGCGGGATAAACCCTACCACCTAGTAAGTAAGGAAGGGGACCTACAGCTTAACGTGGACTCCGAACCACGGCCAGCCTCTCTCAACGGTCGAATGGTCACCCATCCAAGACCAGACCGGACCCAGCGTTGCTTAACTTCGGAGAGCGATCGCCGAAGTGTCGCGCCACTGGGCCACTGAGGCTGACATCTAGTGGGGGGGGGGGGATTCCGAGATCGATAGGGCAGCTTGTGTATGGAACTGGACATAGATGGCTCATATTAGACCTACTGCCTATTTTGTATGATGCTGAGCCAGGAACTTCTCTTTACTCTGGATGCAAAGGCAGGTCACTGGCGTAAATTCAACATCATAATATTGTATGTAAGTAGGACCAGGCCTTGCTTCTGTTTCCAGAGGTCATGGTTAGTATCAAGGCATTGTCAAAGATGGTCAAAGCAGCTTTGGAAAATTGTTCATATTTTCTATCCAGTTCAATTCAATCGTGCTGATAAAGGAGAAGTCCTGGCCAATACAAATTATGTGCCATAAGTTTGGAAATAAGATGTGTTAGATGATATTACATGAAGGTGGGTGTTATTTTAGCCATCCATGTCCAGCCACATAAAAAAAAGCGTGATAAATAAATTTTAACACTTCTTGTATATCCTAATGCAGGTGAAGACGCATTGCACGACGCAATTTCGCGACCATTTTTGGTGCAAATTTTCTAGCACACTTCACTTGCGGAATCTTAGAAACTCGCCCTTAGCTCACCGGCCACCAGCACAGACCCCGCAAGAACCCACCTCCAGCAGCCAAGGCCTGAGCTCCTCGTCCAGCAGCACGTCGATGCCGAACAGCTCGTAGCAGTTGTAGCGCGAGGTGATGTTGGCGTCGGTGAGCGAGCGGATACTCCCCTCGCCGCTGATGATCGTCTTGATGACGAGCGCTTCGAGCTCGGCCCACAGCGCCGCCGTGTTCACGAACCGTTCCCGCTTCAGGTAATGTAGTAATGTCTGCAGGGTCCTGAGGAGAAAAACCGATTGATACTTAAATTAGAGTCATTGAGATTACGATATTGGAAAATTTACACTAAGTGCATTCAGTTTGGTTTAGGTTTTTTTTTTCTGAATTCTATGAAAGAGAAGAAGAGAATCTTCTATGCCATATTCAAGGGTAATTCA
Source organism: Incurvaria masculella (assembly GCA_946894095.1). Lineage (NCBI taxonomy): Eukaryota > Metazoa > Arthropoda > Insecta > Lepidoptera > Incurvariidae > Incurvaria > Incurvaria masculella. The sequence continues at coordinate 2,863,726 of OX335641.1, forward strand.
AAGCAGCTCACTTAAGGTCGGCCCGTAAGCATCAGAACATTTCACCTCCCATACAAACGTAGTTTACTAATAATTTGAAAACCACTGTTCCACTTACTTGATATTTGGTATCTAATATTAGGCTACAAATATCTGTGTCTGCATGTCTTTGTTTTTTCGGTAAATGTATTCTGGGTCAAACCACAGAGAAAACAAAATTCGTATGAAGATTTTCTTTTAGCTTTCATTTCTTTCGGTTTTAATTTAAAAAAAAAACCAAAGCGTGTATTACCTGATATTAGATATTAAATATCGATTTAATTGGAATAGCGGTTTCCAAATGATTAGTTAACTACGTTTGTATGGGGAGCATTGCTTACGGGCCATTCTTAAACTAGTAAATTCGATCAGCATTTCAGATCAACATTTTTGAGACCAACTGTTTGTTTGATCTCTTCTTTTTGTCAAAATAAACCTACTGTTCCATTCTGTATTCTGTAGTTGCATAATCTCTTTGAACATTAATTTAATTCTGTTACATTTGTCGGTCGAGCCACAAAATTTTGGCAGAATGGCAATTGGGAATCATTTTGCAGCGCAGATTTGTTTCCGCAGGACCGAAACCTCCACCCTTGTTAAAACAGTTGACTGCCTACATGCACCTAAGATGGCCCTTTACGGCGGGACTAACTCTTTCGCGAGCACGGTACAAAACTGTCCTATTGCGCTCTGGGACCTTCTCTGTTTAAAAAAAAAGTAGTGTTGTGTATTTGATCTACTTGCTGTAGTGGCCCTTGTTAGTCTATCTGATTCGCCCTACTTCACAGCAATTTCACACTTGCTTACAGCAGCGGTTCATTCACCACACCGAAGTAAGAAACGCACCGCGACAGTAAACATTTGCACTAGTGTCCAGACAGACAAGATGGCGGATAGCAAGACTCACCACTTGTGCCCCTGACAGGCGGCCGCGTCCTCGTTGGCCGCGTAGTTCTTGGACAGCCGGTTGATTGAGTAGTTGGTGAGGTGCATGTATCGATCATGCAGTGACGACACTTCCTCCGTGTACTTTACTGCAATTGATGAGCGTGTCGTCATTAGTATCTCATTCTACAGGTTGTGTTCGAGCCTAAATGGACGTTGAAAAAAAAAACCAGCGGAGTTTCTTGCCAGTTCTTCTTCGCTGGGATTGCCGAACTGGCTAATGATAAAATATGACAAATCCGAGTGCAGTGTACTGTCTATGGATGATGAATAAACGATAAACTATATGGATTTTTCGATATTTTATATAGTGTAAGAATTTCTGCAGTTTCATTTACATTTTCTGGTCCTTTTTTTATGATAAGGTAAACGTAGAAAAAATATTGCAAAAACCAACAAAACCATGAGGTTGGTGACAAATATGGTGAGTTCCAAAATTGCTTAGATCACGAGTATTCACATTCTCTGCTAATTCACTTCTTTTTCCATGAATCGAAGAAGTGAACCCAATCTCACAGAACCGCCGCCGTATAACTCACCCGAAGCGAACCTCGCGAGCCCGTCGTTGTAGAGGTATATCTTGAGCGGGTGCACGGAGGTGAGCAGCACGTAGAGCCGCAGGTCGAACTTGCTGCCGTTGATGAGGTACGGCCGCGCGATGTACCGCTGCACCACCACCGACTTCTTCTTGGGGATCTCCGGCCAGCGGGACACCACGGCGATGCCGGTGCCGCGTGCGGACGCCGGCTACGGACGTTTTAATGATTCAGTCATCACTTCTGTACGTTTGGTTATCGGAAGATCTCAAAAAAACTGTTAATGTTAAAAAATTTAAACTAAATCTAAAGGAATGGCTTTTACTAAAATCATATTAGCAGAAGCAGCTTAGATGAATTCTTAAAAGAAAATAAGGGTTAATTTAAAGTAATTTTATTTTCAATATGCTTTGTTCGTACACCTTATTATGTATATGTTAAATTTTTTTTTCTTGTGTTTGATTGATTTTAAGTGCTAATATGCTAAAATTATTAGCATTTGCAAAAATTGCCACACCTATGTTTAGGTAGCATTTTTTTAAACTGAGTAAGTCATTGTACCAGATTTTCCTACTTTAAGACTACAATGCATAAGAAACGTCTTGCAATAAAGATTTTTGAATTTTTGAAATTGAATTTACAACCTTACCCGGTCACCCTGTATATTTTAGCTGACAAAAATACTCACGAGAGACTTCGAGGACACTCCTTGAAACTTAACCGCAATAACACTACTTCAAACCAGAGAAAGCACTTCCTGTCTAACAGAGTTGTTGACGCTTGGAATAAATTACCAGAAGAAGTGAACACTGTTGTGAAAACTGTTCACAAACTCAGTGAACAGTTTTAAAAATAAATTGGATAAATATAAAAAAAAAGGAAATAGCAAATAAAACCTAAACTTTACTTCAAAAAAAACCGGCTAAGTGCGAGTCGGACTCGCACACGAATACCATCGTAGAGGATTTACAAAAAAAAAATGTTTTTTGTATGGGGCCCCCTTTCATTTTTATGATTTTATAATATTACCTATTTGTTGTTTTAGCGACAAAATAAATACATAATCTGTGAAAATTTCAGCTTCCTACCTGTTACGGTTCATGAGATACAGCCCTGTGACAGACGGACGGCCGGACGGCCGGACGGACGGACGGACGGACGGACGGACGGACGGACGGACGGACGGACGGACGGACGGACGGACGGACGGACGGACGGACGGACGGACGGACGGACGGACGGACAGCGGAGGCTTAGTAATAGGGTTCTGTTTTTACCTTTTGGGTACGGAACCCTAAAAAGACTACAAATAGAAATATAACTACAGTGCAGTCAATAATTAAAATACATGCATCAGCTTGTAACTTCTAGTGTACAAACCTTATATAATAACAATAATAATTCTCTTATACCAAATTATTATAGAACTCACCGGCTTTATGATCCACTTCTCGTTTCGCGCAGCGTACTTCTCCCAGTCGCGCTTCAGCAGTTTCATGTCGTGCGGCAGCACGTAAGTCTTGGGCATGATGCCGAACTCCTTGGCGCCGTGGCGCGCCACCAACTTCTGCAGGTTCCGCCAGAGCCGGTCCTTCCGGCCGATCTGGAAGGTCCCCGGGAAGTGGTTCATCTTCTGGCCGTCCTTTATCGCACGGAACATAATCGACTTCATGTGCTTGCCCCATATGCCGACCCATTCCACCGTTTCTGTGAAACAAAGGTTTTAATGTAAATGATAGTAATCCATATCCATACTAATAATATAAATGCGAAAGTAATTCTGTCTGTTTGTCTGTTATGTTTTCACTCCTAAACCGCTGAAATAATTTTGATGAAATTTGGTATAGAGTCAGGGCCTTGGAAAAGGATGTAGGCTACCTTTTGTGGCGAAAATTAAAGGGAGTAAGAAGGGGGTTGAAAGTTCATATGGGGAACTCATATAACATACAATTTGACTAAGAGATATGTTATTCATGGTTCAGATTATATGTAAAACTGTTGGACACCCTATGTTATCTATCCAGTTCAACATATACCTTCCTAGTAGTTTCTATATGGTGCGTTAGGCTAATATCATGCAAGATTATCTTATTAAGGGCCTGGTACTAGCCAAATCGCAAAGTTAGACGAGGCACCCCAAGTTAACTAGCTAAGTCTGACGATTATAAGTGTCATTCTTACAATATATGATTCCTTGTCTAGGAATCGACCTATTTTCGTTAATGTATGTTTCCTTTTTCTATACAAAATACATTGCGGAAACGGTGTCCATTTCCGAACTTTTTTGACTAAATGTAGAAATCTAAAAGCAAATGGAATTTTTTGTTTATGCATATATGCTGTTTTTGCTTATATCTAGAAATCGAATTACTTTCAGATTTCCAATGAGAAAAATCAACTTTTTTATTTTTATTATTATTTAAATAAATGATGGAATAAAAAAATATTAACAATCCATTATCAGTCTGGAGTTCTATTTGGATTTGCTAAAGCGTTTCACTACATATTATTACATTTGTTAAAAAGTGCATTTGTATGGCGCGAGTAGTTAGCTAGTCCTAGCGCCTTAATACCATACCCATCCATGTCGTTATTTTTTTAAACACTTTATTTACTACAGTTCGCGCAAATCATAAATTGCCTCTAAAGCTCTCACGTGTGCTCTATGCCCCTTGCCTCAAGAGCGTTTTTTATACGCTATTTACGTGCAATACGTACGTCATTAAAAAAGTGTACTCCGCACAGATAATCGAAAGCATCGCATGGAACTCAGATAAACCTCTTTTCGCCTATAACTTACAGCAACCAACAGTGGGGACTCACCCTCCTGCGGACACTCGGCCGTGTCGCACTCGCTCTTCACGAGCTTAAAGCCCGAGTTGAGCAGCGTCCGCTTGACGACGATCGGCGTGATGGTCGTCAGCTTCCACTTGAGGTGGCGCGAGAGCGCCGGCGGCACCGGCAGCGGCGCGTCGTCGGGCGCCGCGAACCGCAGGTACGGCGGCACGCGCGGGAACAGCGACGGCCGCACGCAGCCGGCGAGGCACTCGGGCAGCGGCTCGTCTGGAAGCCGGGGGGCCCACGTCAGCGGTGCTTCGGCTCGAGGGTGAATGGCGAAATAGGGTTTTCGCTAAGAGACGGTTGTCAAGTTGGGGATGAGTCTGAAGAGTTGATGTCGGAATCTGATTAAGTTTCATGATGACATTAGGCTTACAGCTGGATGTCAAATTGGGGGTTTGGCTGATGGATGGATGACGAAATGGGTTCTTGACAAGACCCGAATATCAAAACAGGAACATATCCAACTAGCGCATGCCGAAATAAGGGTATCACGCATCACAGGCTGTCTCGGGGACGAATCAAAAGTCTATAGCACAAGTAATAAAACGGAATGCTCTACTAATAAGAAAGAATGTCTACAAATTCAAAATAGACAAAAAGACAACCCATATTTAAAGAAAAAACGTCTAAAGCGCAATCTACACAAACCTAAGTACAGGTCAAGCAATAGTACGAGAACTAATGATAAGCGAATATGTTAGTAACCTTTCTTCTTTGTGGGTGATTTAAATGGATTTGTGGTGCGCAATGTTGCTAGAGTGTGGTTCCTTTGAGCTTTCTCTGCAATCAAGACAGTGGAGTGAAAAAGTGCTGGTGTAATGTGACACGTCGTCAAACTAGGAATAATAGACTCGATACCACGATTGATAAGTAGCCTAGTATGGAACAATAGAATTGTTTTTTTTTTCTTTAACACACTTGGCTAAGCGTAGCTAAAGAGAATCGTTACTATGTTTGAAATATATGGCAAATCTTGGAACAGGAAGCTTGTCACCATGATTGATAAGTAGCTGAGTATGGAACGATAAATGTTATGGTTGTTTAACACAGATGGCTTGGCATAGGTAAAGATAATTGTTACCATGTTCAAAATATGTGGCAAAGCTTGGAAAGCCGATTGTGGAGACTTTTATTTGTTTAAAACACACGGTCAAGCTTAGGTCTAAAGAATCGTTACTATCTTTAAAACCCCTGGCAAAGCATGGAACAGGAAACTCGTCACCAAATAGCCAAATATGGAACAATATACTTGTTGGCATGTTGAAAAGTTAGGTTAAGAGATATGTTACCCTGTTTGAAACACATGGCGAGAATGGGAGACTTGTTGCTTTGTTTGACACTCTCGTTTCTATGTTTAGCACAAAGCACATGTTTAGCAAAATCGAAAGAGTCGTAACATGTTTGTCACATGTGGCTACGGCGTACATTATGTTGTGTCAACGCAATCGAAATCTTGTGAAAAGGTTACACGCGAGTGGCTATCATTCCATGATTACGAAATTGTAAGTATTCACCGGTGAGTCACAGGTGACTGTGGAACACCGGCAAATGTGGATTACAATATTAACACCACAGGGTGAGCTGAATATCCAATAACAACAGCTATAGCAAAACTAAACAGCTGTAACAACAAAAAGATTCAATAATTGAGAGATGTCTCTTAGCAATATAATAATGGAGTCCATTTTCAATCCATAAGTTATTTCTACTTGAAGAATCACCTTAATTTGTTATTGATCCTTGATTGTACTTTCATTATGGTAAACACAGCTGTATTCAGAGTGGGTGGACTAACTTTAATCCGCCGGACTAAACCGGTTTTTGTATGGTTAGTCCGGTGCTAATCTTGTACTAAGTTTTGACAGGTCCTGACGTACACTGAGAGAGGATACCCAGACGGGTCATTCTAGATTTGGTACAATAACTTGTGCCCCAAATTTTATTTCAGTAACATACAGAAAGTACAACAGTCTAAGAGCTGACACCCACCGCGCTTTCCGCCACTGACGACCGCCCCGTTGGTCAACTTGTCCGAGAGCTGGCGCAGCGAAGCCTGGTCAGCGGTCTCGCGCGCCCGCTCGCCGTTGGTGAAATGGCCCACCGGCCGCTCGACTCGTGTCCGAACATCCGGTGCCCGAAGCAGCGGTGGTCGAACGACTGACGGATCTACGTCCAGCTGCAGGTCAGTCTCCATTGGCGGCGGCGAAGCTGACCCGGCGGCGCTGCAATGTACACGTCACTCTCACTGAGCAATTACAAGAGTGGTTGCAATACAATTAAAATTTAGTTGCAAGAATAGTTGTCACAGTGTCGGCAGCCACTCGCCGATAACAACAACAACAACAACAAGCACTGACTAGTTAGTTCGCTTACGAATTCAGGACATCGAATGATCGTTGCACTAAATAGCGTCCTCTGAAGTTCTTACGTGACATTGGAACTCGAGAACTTCGTTTGGTGTCTATTTTTTGATCTACTTACTGCATGATTTATGTTTTATAATTTTGTATCTTTCAGTTATAAATTGTCGCTTGTTTTAATTTTAAGTAAATGTTTACTTTACTTAGTTACCTGACTAAATGCTTTTGTTAAATCTAATGGATGGCCAGGAAGAGCAGGCCTCAAGGTAATAAAATAGGTGACCCATTAGGTGAAACTAACACTTGCCAATTATATTAAATGTACTCTAAGAATGTATGTATAAGTTTCATCTAATAAACAGTTGATTATAATTATTATTAGAACATCAGTAGTGACCTAATTCATATGCGAATTGACTCGGCGCTACCGCCATTGCATGTAGGTGGCTACAAACGAACTCCCGTCATTGGGTCGAGGGCGTACCGGTCGGTGTCGGCGGCGTGGTCGCGGCGGCGCGCCCTGCCGGCGGAGCGGCGCGGCTTCGGCTTGCGCGCGCGCGGCGGCCGCCTGACGCGCGGCGGCGGCGGCGAGGGCGGCGGCGGGGGGGGCGACGCCGCGCGCGGCGCGCAGGGCGCCGGCTCCGGCGGCGGCTTCGCCGGCGCGATCTGCGCGATCGGCGGCGACTGCGAACGACACCGAATCAAACGGCCTGCTCGAGGCTCGCACATAAAATTAGCTCAGGGCGGTATCCGGCGTTAAGGTCGGCCCATAAGCACCTGAAAATTTCGCCTCCCATACAAACGTAGTTTACTAATAATTTGAAAACCACTGTTCCAACTTACTTGATATTTGATATCTAATATTAGGCTAAAAATATCTGTGTCTGCATGCCTTTGTTTTTTCGGTAAATGTATTCTGGGTCAAACCACAGAGAAAACAAAATTCATATGAAGATTTTCTTTTTGATTTCATTTCATTCGGATTGGATTTTTCAAAAAAACAAAAGCATGCAAACACAGATATTTGTTACCTGATATTAGATATTAAACAAAAATTTAATTGGTATAGCGGTTTCCAAATGATTAGTAAACTACGTTTGTATGGGGAGCATAGCTTACGGGCCGTTCTTAAGGTCGGCTCGTAAGCATCAGAAAATTTCGCCTCCCATGCAAACGTAGTTTACAAATAATTTGAAAACCACTGTTCCAATTCACTTGACATTTGGTATCTAATGTTAGGTTACAAATATCTGTGTATGCATGTCTCTGTTTTTTCGGTAAAAGTATCCTGGGTCAACACACAGAGAAACCAAAATTCGTATAAAAACTTTCTTTTTGCTTTCATTTGATTCGGTTTGGATTTTAAAAAAAAAAACAAAAGCGTGCACACACAAATATTGGTTACCTGATGTTAGATATTAAAGATCAATTTAATTTGAACACCGGTTTATAAATGATTAGTAAAGTACGTTTGTATGGTGACTCACCCGTAAGCTATGCTCACCATTGGTGAGCCATTCTTACGGGCCATTCTTTAGTGTGAAAAGTGAGTGAATTCGATCAATTCCGCTTGGCCTCTGGAAGAATGTGCCATTACCAGATTGACAGAGTAATTCGTAAAGGTAAGGGGGCCTATTCAGCTAAGAGTGAGTTCGAGTTCGGCGACAAATATCAACTCACTTTTACTCACTTTTCAGCACTTTTTAGGGTTCCGTACCCAAAGGGTGAAAACGGAACCCTATTACTAAGCCTCCGCTGTCCGTCCGTCCATCCGTCCGTCTGTCCGTCTGTCACAGGGCTGTATCTCAGTAACCGTAACAGGTAGACAGCTGAAATTTCCACAGAGTGTGTATTTATTTTGACGCTATATCAACAAATAGGTAAAATTTAGGAGGGGTCCCCATTCAAAAAACGCGATTTATTTGTATTATTTTTTTGTACGATGGTTCGAAACCCTTCATGTGCGATTCCGACTCGCACTTTTTGAACGTCATTTTAGTTTGGTAAAAATCTTGTTGGTCGTTGAAAAGTAAAATAACAGTTCCATTATTTCATTCATTTGAGTTTCCGCGACATCTACATTTGAAGCATTATAATCAGATTTTGAAAATAATCTGAAAAAGTTTTTGGTCGTGACATCGCTTCAAATGTAGATGTGAAACTCATTTTAATGACATAACGGTAATGTCGTATCCATTAAATACATAAAATTATCAAGTTCCGTTATTTAAATAATAATATTGTTTTCAGCCATTTTTAGGTTAACTCACTCCCGAACTCGAACTCACTCTTACCTGAATGGGCCCCCAGATACGTAGCACCCATATTCGTAGAGCATGTATGAAAATAAGCATGTCTGTAGAGAAAGCGAATGTAGAAGAGAAGCAGCGTAATGGCATGTATGTGGGTCTTTATTCTCTATTCATCATCTATAGACAGGCTTCGTCAATCTGGTCGCAACACATTCTCCTATCCCAGGCACAACACTTCCACTCACTGCCCACCCAGCATTGTACTATTGTAAACTTTTGGTACTTGAATACTTTAGACACACTCAAAAAATCAAAATTCAAAAAACTTTATTGCAATTATAATAAAAAGAGTAAGTACACCTTTTATTACAATTCGGTGCGATTCAAAACTCGTTTCTAAACGGTCGCACTAGGCTTCGCCTGTATTGCGACGGCTAGGTTTTTTTAACGCAGGTACTTAAAATTACTTATGATTAAATAACTTAAATTACACTGCAAACATACATCAGTGAGTAAATTCATTTCTTGGATACACATTCAGTTATAATAAGATCTACGTAATAAATATTCTAATCTTAATCTGCACGACATAAATGACAGCAATATAAAACCCTTTTTCTATGCAAGATTAAAATATCTAGTGAGCAAATTCACAAAACATCTATACCAATCACATCTCCGCAACTCAAAAGTACCAGAAGCACTTTTCACATCACTGCCGGGCCTTCCAGTGACCGGTATCGAACTAACTCCACAACACTGAACGCACGTGCACTCAGGTAGACAACGTGGCGTTATATCGGGACAAAGCTCGCATTCCGACCGCGTGTGCCAAGGTGAGAGAAGCGACGTAAACATTTCATAAATGTCCGCCTCACTTCATTGTCCTAACGCCGTCGAATGGTTTCGCACGTGTTTATTGGGGTTTATTTTCGGCGATTTGAGAATATGAATGAGGTGTGTATTTCATTTGTTTGATTACGTAGTGTTCAGTATGACCCTGTAAGCATAACCGAATTTTATTAAAATTTAAAAAAACTGAGTAATTACGATTAGTTTATACAATCTTACTTATATCGGGTTTTAACAGGGCTAAGGTCCAAAGGGTAACCTAGGCATAATTATTTGGAGCAAACAATGCAGATTACATTCTGTTGTACGAAAAAAACATCCTGTTTGTGTGTAGGTATTTACAAACTTGTATAGGGAGGATTTTTTTAAAATTACAAGTAGAATTTATGATAAGTGATGTCTTAGAAAGCTATCCCTTATTTAAATCTTTAAAAACCTTTAATTTAAAATGAAACCTTTATTTTATAAATATTATTTGTCAAACTTAATACATGAGAGCGACGTGAATTTGCCATTACATATTTTTTTAACCGACTTCAAAAAAGGAGGAGGTTATCAATTCGTCGGAATCTTTTTTTTTTTTTTATGTATGTTCACCGATTACTCGAAGACCCCTGGACCGATTTGGAAAATTCTTTTTTTGTTCGAAAGGGTATACTTTCTAGTTGGTCCCATTTTTTTTTTATTAAAATCGGTTCAGTAGTTTGGTACTTAACTATACCAAACATCGAATTTCTAGACCCCGTGAACCCAGAAATGTGATTTTTTAGTTACAGTAGCTTTCTTTTCGGGTGAGATTGCTCAGTATGAGAGGTTTTTTTTTACTTCAACTGTTAGGGGTATTCAAGGGGGATAAAAGAGGGCAAATTGTACACATTTCTATCTCTAGAGCCGCTGAACCAAGAAATGTCAGAGTATGTTTTGTTTTAGATGGGAATGCTTAAGAAGAAAATATTTTTGGAAATTATACTATTAGGGGGGTAAAACAGGTCAAAATGAACACATTTAGGCGAAAACCACTCATGTTGAGATTTCTGAAACCAATTATCCTCGAAACTTAAAATTTTCAGTGACTTCTTGTTAAGACGAAAAGGCTCGCTCACAACGGATTTTACAAAATTCATCTGTTAAGGGGGGATACACGAGGCCGATATGTACACATTTTCATACAACTTAAACTTACGCAAGAAACAGACTATCCGGAACGATGGAAGGATGAGAAATTCAGAAGCTCAGCGGTTCCGGTCATTCGTTGTTTTGTCTTTTTAGGATTCCGTTCCCAAAGGGCACCAACGGAACCCTATTACTAATCTTCCGCTGTCCGTCCGTCCGTCCGTCTGTCACAGCACTCTATCTCACGTGATCTCATCGTATCAATTATCGTACGTATCAACCGTGAACTCATGAATCCAGATAGTTACCGGTCTACCTTTCGTCAGAAATGAGATTTCTCAATGGTTTCATTTCTGCTAATGCTCGTTCATTGTATTGTATTGTATATGTATGTATATCTTCTTTCCGCTTTGTATGTGAAGTTGAGCAGGAGGGCTCGCCCACCTTGAGTCAAAAGTTACGCCACCACTAAAAAGCAAAAAATAAAATATTTTTAAATAAAAAAGGACCGCCTTCAAAAAAACCGGAACTAAAAAGCAAAAAATAATTGGTTACTTTTAATTAATGAACGAAAAGCTATTTTTATTCTAACTAATTATGTACAATTTCTTAATTTTTAATCATCTTTTGAAGTCGGTGCCTTGGGTAGACATTCTTTAAGGGCTGCAAGTAGTTAGATTAATATCACCTATGGCTAAGAAAGAAATATAAGTAGATAGCTACTTACATTTACCTACTTGAACAAAACACAAAAACAAAAATTAAATGAACAAACATGTCGGAAAAACGTATGTAAGTAGGTATTTAAGCAAGTTCTTTGTAATTTAAATATGCCTTATACTTAAACTAAATACCTAACACAGTAAAAACAAAATATTTACAAAAAAACCCTACGAACAAACCAATATAAAAACAACGACCACTTATATGATAAATATTTAGGTAGGTGTAGCTTGTACTTTTTATTCTACCTAAATACATACATAATACAAAACAAAAAAAAATACAAATATAAAAAAGAACAGAAAACAATAGGTAGCGACTTTGAGGTGTCTGCTCTCAACTACGTGTCAAAACGAGTGTCCGGTTTAGTACATATCTCACCAATTTCGGCAGAAATCGTCTCGTTCAGACAACGATGTCGCAGGGAAGTACCAATCAACACAGAGCAGCGAATTAACGTACTCCTTCACCAGTGCGTGCCTTTATAAAGCCGAAAGTACTAATAATCATTGAAACCCAATTTCAGACGCTGCGCTGTATCGATATCAGCTTGCACGTAAACCAACGCTAAGGGCATCTCCAGTTAGACGAACGGTCGCTTAAAATGCTCTGTGGACCAATCATTGCTGACTCAGGTTGTTTACGCTCTCGTAGACTTCAGGTGTGTTCGGCTGAAATAGTGTCCGTTCGGTCAGCAGCGTGCGAAGCGAACTCTACCCAAGGCACCGACTTCAAAAGATGATTAAAAATTAAGAAATTGTACATAATTAGTTAGAATAAAAATAGCTTTTCGTTCATTAATTAAAAGTAACCAATTATTTTTTGCTTTTTAGTTCCGGTTTTTTTGAAGGCGGTCCTTTTTTTATTTAAAAATATTTTATTAAGGTAAGTCTAAGCAAGACCATAGTCACTTTTTAAATTTTTCATGTTCATCATATGCAGTTATTTCAAAATAACATAGACAGTGGTTCCAATTCCGCCCTTTTAACAGAGTTCTTCTGTTCCATCCGACCTATTAAATTGTACGTTCATGTGTTTGTCAGCAGTGCTTGGAACCTTTGTTGTAAACATAGTATGCTCTCAAGGAAAAATTCTTAAACATTTTTAAATCAGTACACCGGCCCTTCGAATCTATTTTAAAACTTCACTCTGTTAATGTGATCATGCATGTATTGGCCATGCTTACTAAATTTAAAACCAATTTTATAGATGGGGTGTGGTTTGTCATTGCGGACATGAATTTACCCCACCGTTACCCTCTTTTGGTATTGTTTTGGTATTCATAAAAAATAGCAACTCCTGCGTAGCAAAACTGTTAGGACCTAGGAATTTAACATATTCTGCATGCTTCTAAAATGTTGGTATATTGATAACTTTGAGACTAAACAAACAATTCAGTAATTTTAATTTTAATCCGTCTTCCCTTCACGTTTTTGTCGTATATGCACATCACTACATAGTATAAAACAAAGTCGCTTTCTCCGTCCCTATATCACTATATCCCTATGTACGCTTAAATCTTTAAAACTACGCAACGGATTTTGATGCAGTTTTTTTTAATAGATAGAGTGATTCAAGAGGAAGGTTTATATGTATAATAACATCCATTAAATATGGTAGAAATACTGTTATTTTTGAGGTTTCCAATGTGATGTCGTAAAAAAATATTTTTTTTCCGCTTACATTGCAAACGCAGGCTGAACCCTACGAGATTTATCAAAATAATGTATTAAGTATTGTATACATTGAAAAGGTCTACAGAAAACTCCGCGATGGTATATATCTATCTCTTATGGATATCCCACAATAACATTTTTTTCTCATTTCTTTTTTACGACAAATAATGGCTTATTTTCGAAGCGATTTTAACCAATACAGCATTAATCCTTATCCAATTAAATACCTTAAATATATTGTTGATTTAATATAGATCTATACGGCCCTTTACAGCATATGATTTAAATGAATATTTTCGAAGATATTATAGATTTAAACATTGCGGGATGTAGTGTTTGCGGCGGTACCGGCCGGCCGGGGCGGCGGGAGCGTGCCTCGGAGGCCGCGGTTCTCCCTATAGCACTTTGAATTTATTATTTCTCTAATATCTAATAATCATGTAATAATAATATCTAAGTTTTTTTTTATTTCAAATATCTCAATGTAGGAACTCTACGTAAAAATGGTTTATTTGTGTATCATTGTGTCAAAATAATATTTTTTTAAATGACATTATGCCCGTGCAAAGCCGGGACGGGCTGCTAGTATGATAATATATCGCTTCATATACTGAAAGGCCTTCATAATTTAACCCGCCGGCATCTCCCGAATCGTCCAGACCCCCATCAACTTACATTTAAATCATTAATTGCACCTCTTTTCACCACCTTCACATTACTCACAGAAAACACAAAATCAAACTAACGAACCCCTTCCACGGTCCACTCCGATGTCTTCATTTGAATAAAAAATTGGTCCAACAAAAAGAGAAGTTCGATCGTGTATCGATCGGTGAGTGTGCCAACGACGGGGTTGGTCATCGCGGACGTGAGGGACCCCGCTGTTACTCTCTATTGACATTTGTGATGACTGGCATGCGGCCAGCCATCGCGGCGATAGGTAATAATACCTCTTGCCCCGCGACGCTCAATCCAATTGTCGCCACCAACAAAATTAAAAGTGATATTGTCACGCGAGAGGGAACCATTGTGTTAGCGAGTTTTAGTAATACTTAACCTTCTGAACAAGAGAATTCTATTTTGCAGTTGAAGAATAACCCTAGGATAATATATGTTTTTTAAGGTGGCCCAACCCGCGGGGACTAACTCATTCGCGGGCTCGGTACAAAACCGTGCTGTTGCGCTCTGGGGCCTTCTCTGTTTCAAAGAATAAGACTGGCTTCGTGATGAGGAAGACGCAACATGTCCACAAAAAAGACAATGTGTGCATAGTGTATGATTTGGTAAGATTTACGAAGATTTTAATTACAAGACCACTTATAGCTAAAAGTAAACCACGACTGCTGTAGTCAAAAATCTAACAAAAACCAAATAGATTATAAATCTTGATTAAATAAGCTATGTCTAATGACTAATTTTTTTAAGATGTTCTTACTTTATTATTGCGTAATCCACCTCCAAAGTTATTGTATAAAACGCGCGAAAAATGCGAACTTTCGGACCTTATAACTTAGAAACCAAACAAAATTTTACAATGCCAATGGTCACAGGAATCTAGTTCGATCAAACAGTGCTATTTTGAGCAAAATTTTAGATCTCTGACAAGAAATATGGGCGTGATCTTCTTTCCCGTTTTGTATGGGGAGATGAGCGGGATGGGCCACTTTAAGCTGTATGCATTAGGCGCAGTACAATAACACTAATGTTACAAGTGTATTGATTTCCTGCTGCTGTTAAGTTGTGGTGTATTGGGTTTATCATGTAAATGTCACCAACTAAGGGGCATTTTAGATGAAGGCCGAATTCACATCACCAAAAAAAACATTATTTTAAAAGAGGATACGGTAGGTAATGGGCAAAAAATACACAAAAGAGAAGTTTTTTTTTGAGGGGAAACTATTACAAGAGTGAGTACCATAATTAAAAATATTATTTATAATGCGAGAAAAACCAACTGACTATCCATATGACTATGATTTGAAATATTGGAGAACAGGTGAAAGTGTTTACCTTGTATGCCCTATTAATTCACTAATGTACCAATAGAGGACCGATAGGCCTAAACTTTAAGCCAGAAAGCAAATATTTCATCAAATAGGTTTTCAATCTAATACAAAATTCAACAATACCAAAATAAAATTACAAAAGGAACAATAGCTACCAACCTAACTTGCGTTTATGAGAACAATATTATTTGGCACTGTGCCATACAACGTAAATAAAACAAACCTAGACAACAAAAATAGCAACAGTCATCGGACATTTACTGGTACACTACTGCGTATCGACAGCCACTATGAGAAGATTAAGTGTGAACAAAAAACGTAACAGTTTTCATTGGATGCTTCTAAAATAAATGTGATAAATTCCAGCAGGCCACGACACACAAAGCGTCATTATTTGTAGACACAAGCTGTTCTGTTATCTTCACACTGACATAACATTCAAGGCCGATGTGGTCTAATTTTATGAGTTATGATGGATAACATTTCGCAAGGAATTTTATTGTCTGGGAATAGACAATCATTTGGGAATATATGTATGGAGCAGGAGTTGTATTCACTACGTATAATATTCACAACGTATAATAGTATTTTTTTCCAAAAAATGAAAACCATGCATATCGTATAATATTCACCACGTATAATGTTATACGTTGTGCATGAGTTTAAAAATAAAATCAACTCTTTGCATCATGCAGAACGTCTAATAGTCACAACGTATAATATTCCTAACATGAATTCACAAAAAAAGAAAACCATGCAGAACGTATAATATGCCAAGAAGCACTGCATAAAGCGCCCTAATCACGATACATTTAAGACTGAAATTGCTACGAATCGATATTTGTTGAAGAGTAACAATTTGCTACAACGCTAATTGAGACGGTCGAAAAGTCGCGTGCGAGTATACGCTTTAAAAGTATATTCATAAGGGCGCTTATCGTATGAAAAGTTTTTGGATTATATGATATGCATGGTTTTCTTTTTTTGTTAAATAAAGATCATAATATTATACGTTGTGACTATTATACGTTATGCATGGAGAAATAAGTAATTTTATTTTTTAAACTTCTTCATGCACTACGTATAAGATTATACGATCTACCGATTATACGTTGTGCATGGTTTTAAAATTTTGTTAAAATATGACATTATACGATCTGCATATTAGACGTTCTGCCGTTCCCCCTGGAGCAGGATAAGTCCTAAGACAGTAAAAAACGTGCATTTGAGTGCAAACATTTTCAATTAGCTGATTTGATTAGTAAACAGGCTAAAAGATCTTGAAATTCTGGTGGAATCTTTACCTCAAAAGTAGTCTAGGTTGATTACATATACCGGTTTTATGTAGCCAACACAGGCAGTCAACAGCTATAAGGACGCATTCAGAGCACTCTCAGATCTTTTCTCAGGATTCCGATCGATCAGCTCATATTTGTTTTGAACTACACTTGTCCAACTCAAAACGGAAAAGGAAGGAAGGCGGGATTGAACCAACAACCTCTCAAATGATAAGCGAGGCCCTACATCCTGGGGTACAAACCGCTCAAAACTTAGCATCGTATTTAAATGTATTTTAATCCATAGTATATTAGGCTAATTAAATTTTTGCAATTATTCAAAACCGAACTGTACTCAAGCGACAAGCGAAAAGGTTGCCCAAGATTTTGCTTAATTTGTTATACTGTTTAAATAATTCATTTACTGATTTAATTTAATTGATTTCATTAATATTATTTGAATTATACTGATTTAATGTAATTGACTAAAGATGTATATTATGTAGACCTAATCATGTATATTTTTTTTCAAATCAATTACTGCATGTGATAAGTTCGCCCTTTGACAATGTGATAAATTGGTTTGTACTTTTTTTTACGTTTGTACTGAAAATCACTGATTGAATGAATTTTGAATTTTGAATCTTTGGTATGTGGCAGGGCTTTTGTGTTTTGTCATTTGAGAAAAAATAAAACAACTAGAACTTTCTATTTCTTTTTTTATTATTCCCCACAAAATAGTTCGCACTTTTTCGTACACTCGAACCAGTTTATGAAACATTTAAGTATCCTACTCCAAAGTAGGGGTCCTAAAAATCGGCGATTTAAAAGTTAAACAGAAGCTCCATGGATATATAAGGTGGATATATTTGCCAGGCTATATCTCCATGGATATATCTGCCCTCACACAAACATCATCACGACGCCTAGATGATAGAGCGCCATGCAGTACGATCACACATACATCTTTTCATACAAGCTCCATGCTTAAGGCTTTGTAAAGCACTTAGCCTTACAAAGGATCATATCAATCGGCAATTACACTCGCTTCTACTCTGTAAATAAGTTTCTACACCCATTCGCTACATTTTGAAACCGTCTCAATGTGCCTTCCCAATTCTCGTCACTACATCTTTTTAGAGTTCCGTAGAGTGCCAACGGAACCCTATTACTAAGCCTCCGCTGTCCGTGCGTCCCTCCCTCTGTCACAGGGCTGTATCTCATGATCTGTAATAGGTAGGCAGCTGAAATTTTCACAGAGTGGGTATTTATTTTGGCGCTATAACAAATAGGTAAAATTTTAAAGTAATCAAAATTAAAGGGATACATACAAAAAAGTTTTTTTATTGTATTAAATCTTGTAGTATGGTACGGAACCCTACGTCTGCGAGTCCGACTCGCACTTGGCCGGTTTTTTCAGTTCACAATGCTCTCTAACCTAACCTTACCCAACCCAAAAATTAAAAACATTACAGGAAAACACAAAAACTCACCAGCGCCACGTCCATAGCTTGCCGGTAGATTCCGATGGCGGTGGTCCTCAGCACGCCGGTCGGGTGCAGTCTCGCTTCGCACTCGCCCGGCGAGCTCGGGTAGCTGCTGTACTCGGGCGAGCGGGCGCGCGGCCTGTGCTCCGGCGAGCACGGCTGGCTCTTGTACTCGTTCGGGTAGAGCTGCGCCCGGCAGCTCGGAGACGGCGGCTTGGCGTAGCCCGCGCGGGGCGCGTACGGGGGGTTGCTGAAGACCGTGCCGGAGTTGTCTCTCATGCGTTTGGTGCTCGACAGCACGGGCATGCGGAGACCGTTACTGCAAGAGGCGATTGGTAAAACATTGGCCGACATCATATACCTGACTGGGCCCTGACATACATTTTATACCTAACACGAAAAGACTACCAGGAGAAGATTTTCTTTGCCTATTACATGTATTTAGAATTATTTTTGTACTTACAAGGTTCAAGGAATCCTTAAATCGTGTAAGTACAAAACAGCAGTTTAAAGATATTCTATATCTGTATTTTGGCAAACCATTCATGCGTATATATCAAAATTCATTTAGACTGTTTTTATCTGTTTGGAAATATGATTAGTGCAACTTTTTTTCAAGTCTTGAAATTGCTTTATGCTAAAACACCTATTACCTGAAGCTAGAATGGCACCTGGAACAAAATGCAGCGACAATGTGCTTAAACCTTGCCTTTTAGTCCCGACGATAAGAGTTGACTTGCAAGAGTCTATTATGACAGAATAGCCTCCATCTTAGTGTACTATGATAATGGTTTACACGTTTCATCGTTCACTCTTATGTAATCTATCGAATATATATTAACACAAATAACACAAATATTTCAAACTGTGTGGTACTGAAAATAGGGAGGTTGTGCCACTTTTATAATAGTCCACTCGAACCATTAGAGTGACCGGCAGAGTACAATAACGTACGAGTCAACTCTGATCATCAAGGCTTAAGGTGTCCCTTCCCGGCAGGACTAACTCATTCGCGGGCAAGGTACAATACCGTGGTATTGCGCTCTAGAACCTTCTGTTTCAAAGAAAAAGACAGGCTCCGTGATGAGAAGGATGCAACACGTCCATAAAGCAGACAGATTTGGTAAGATTTACGAAAATTTTAATTACAAAACGACTTATAGCTAAAAGTAAACCACGACCGCTGTAGTTAAAAATCTAACAAAAACTAAATTGATTATAAATATTCATGAAACAAACTATGTCTGATGACTCATCTTTTTAAGATGTATACATTTTCTCGTTGAGTAATCCACGTCCAAAGTTATTGCATAAAACGCGCGAAAAATTCGAACTTTCGGACCTTATAACTTAGAAACCAAACTCAATTGTACAATGCCAATGGTCATCAGACATCTAGTTCGATCAAATAAAACTATTTTAAGCAAAATTTTGGATCTCTGACAAGAAATATGGGCAAGATATTCTTTCCCCTTTTGTATGGGGAGTTGAGCGGGAAGGCCCACCTTAAGCCTAGTCATATTACACTCTCACAAGTCAACTCTTATCGTCAGAACGCAGCTTTAACGGACACTTCCTTTTAGTTCCCGGTCACGTACCCATGTCCTTCGAAGAAGCCCGCCAGCTGGCAATCGAAGGTACCGTACGTGAACTCCGACTCGCTGAGCGCCCGCTGCCGCCGCCGCCCCTCCGCGCGCACCTCCTCGCGCTTCTCTGGCGCCTTCTTCTTCTTGAGGATGCCCGGCGGCGGACTCCTGCGCGGGTTGTTCAGGATCGACTTGAGCGGCTGCTTCGGCCCGTAGTCCGCGTCGGGCCGCTCGGTGAGCTCGTCGAGGCGCGGCAGCCGCGGGTCGTGCTCGCGCAGGGGCGACGGCCAGCGCGGCTTGCTCGGGCTCTCCTTGCGGTGTTTCGAGCGGGTGGGCGAGTATCTGGAGGTGGAATTTCAGGATTCAGTCTTGGGTGCCGTTATGGCTCGCTTATTGTCTTCTTAGGGACGTAGGACAAGAGGCAATCCCAAAAAAGTGAACTTTCTCATGATGCTTTCCTTCACCTTAAGGTGGCCCAACCCGGCGGGCCCAACTCATTCGCGGGCACGGTACAAAACCGTGCTGTTGCGCTCTGGGACCTTCTCTGTTTCAAAGAATAAGACAGGCTCCGTGATGAGGAAGATGCAACATGTCCACAAAAAAGACAATGTGCATAGTGTATGATTTGTTAAGATTTACAAAAATTTTAATTTCAAAACGACTTATAGCTAAAAGTAAACCACGACCGCTGTAGTCAAAAATCTAACAAAAACCAAATAGATCATAAATCTCGATTAAATAAGCTATGTGTGATGACTAATCTTTTTACGATGTTCTTACTTTATCATTGCGTAATCCACCTCCAAAGTTATTGTATAAAACGCGCGAAAAATTCGAACTTTCGGACCTTATAACTTAGAGACCAAACACAATTTTACAATGCCAATGGTTATCAGACATCTAGTTCGATCAAATAAAGCTATTTTGAGCAAAATTTTGGATCTCTGACAAGAAATATGGGCGTGGTCTTCTTTCCCCTTTTGTATGGGGAGATGAGCGGGATGGGCCACCTTAATCTTCGAAACAATGATACCTTTTTTTTTGCGGTTTTTTTTTTCATTGATGGAAAACATCTTCAGGAAACCAAAAGTGTTAGTGTAAGTCAAACAGGTATAAACGGATTTTTCAATAGGACACTGTTTCAGTTTACCACACTACAAATTATTGCCTCAGGGCAATATGGTAACTGTCAAATATATATTCTTCGATAACACAAAGATATTAGAAAATACCAAAAGAAAAAAAAGTGCAAGTCAGATTGCCTGAAAATTGAATCCAAATCAGTCAGTT
The DNA here is from genome assembly GCA_946894095.1 of Incurvaria masculella. NCBI lineage: Eukaryota > Metazoa > Arthropoda > Insecta > Lepidoptera > Incurvariidae > Incurvaria > Incurvaria masculella. Next base: position 2,884,688 of record OX335641.1, read on the forward strand.
ACGTTATTTCATTTTGGTGTTCATAAACTTCCCGCAGGGCTAATCTGAACAATACCTAGAAATAAAAAATTAATGAGATTGATGGGAGGTCTGAAGCTCTGTCTCTTTGACAACAGAAGTTTAGCAGCAGTCTAGCTCTAATCCGCAAACCGCGCAATAAGGAACATCTCGTATTAATACTTGTTCTTCTAGCGGCAATAGAAATACACAACCCGCTACAGTATTTTTGGAGTCTACCTATTAAGGTTCATGAGATACAGCCTGCTGACATAGAGACGGACGGACGGACAGTGGAGGCATAGTAATAGGCTTCCGTTAGCACCCACAGTAAATAAAGTAAGATATTAACTGGATTTAGATGCACTAGCATAAGCTAGAATGTCCAAGATTAATAAATTTAATTAATAATCACCTTGTGTTATTTATAATCTATAGGAAATTAATAAAATAACCTTGTATTTCTGCCGGTCTGAGCGGCCAAGTAGTGCTCTCCTAGGGCGGTGGTGATGGGAAACTCGTTAGGAGCACCCGGCGGGAAGCTGGTGATGTGGACGGAAGTGCGATCCGCGCCGTTCAGGGTGAAGTGGGTCCGCGGCGGCGAGTGGTTAGAAGGGAGGCAGCGGGGCGCTCCGTCCATACTGGAAGGAAGCATGGTGTGGTTGTTGGTAGAATCTAAGTATTTTTTCATGTAACTGGACATGAATGGCTACTACCAAACCGATCATTATGATAGTAGCCTAATACACCCCATGGGTGCCCTGCCAGGACCATCCTTTATTGCTCAGCTACATTGAACTGGATGGAAAACACGGATAATATTCATTGCCGCTTGGACCGTCTTTTATTTAATGCGATGGTATAAACGCGGGCGGGATTAAACCTAATATCTAGATTTACCTGTAATCCGAACCACGGCCAGCCTCAACAGTTAAAAGCGGTCACCCATCTAGAATGCAACGGCACTCAGAGTTGCTTAATCCAGCTTATCGAAATGCAAGGTGTCGCGCCACTAGGCTACCGAGGCTTTATGTTTAGTGAATGATTTAGAAGTAGTATGATCCTACCTGTTGGGAGATTTCTATCACGCTTTTTACTATGAAAAAAAAATATCGTATACCCGGCGAGCTCCCTGTGTGGGCGGACGTCGAAAGGGGAGCGCTCGAGACCCTCGCTACGGCAACGGCGGCGCAGGCGCGACGCGGGGCTCCCGAGCCTTGTCTCGCGCCCACCCTCCATCGCTGCACCTACAGCTGCAAACAATAGCACACCGGTCAACTCAATATATGAATATGGTAGCTGGTTGTACCCATTTAGTGGATACATTTTACAAACTCAGGCACTTCTCAAGATGGTAAATGACTATTGCGAATCAATGGTGTGTCGCCAGCCAATGGGCCAGGAGGGGGCAATGCAGCGGCCAAATTGGAGCGGCTAGCCTAGTGGCGCGGGCACTGGCCTAGCGTACCAGAGGCCTGGGTTCAATACCGACATGCCCCACTGTCTTTCTCTTTGCGAGTTCGATAAGTGTATTTCGTCACGAATGCGAGCTGCTCCATGGTTCGGAATCCATGTAAAACTGTAGGTCCCCTTCCCCTACTAGGTGGTAGAGTTTAAGCCCGCCCGGGTTGGTAACATCGCATTGGATGAAAAGATGGTAGAAGCGGCAATAAAAAAATTCCGTGTTTTCCATCCAGTTCAATGTAGCCGTGCTCATAAAGGGAAGGTCCTGGCATGGCACCTAATTCCTTCGGGAATGTGGTGTACTGGGCTAATATCGTAACGGTAGTTGTGTGGTATTAGCCATCCATGTCTGGTCGCATAAAAAAAAACGTAAATGTAACCTCAGCTACAATCTACAATACAATGTTATGAGTTATACAATAATGAGCCGCTATCCCAGCTGCATCCGTGATTGCCTGGCTTTTCATCACAGATTTCATCGCGGCATTCACTCACCCAGAACCCACTTTTCTTTCAATGTTTATATCACCCTTTCCATGATGGGAAAACATACGTGCAAGTTACACAAGCTAATTCACCTGTTCTGACATTTGTTCAACTTTATTAATGACGCTGAAAAAATCTCAGCTGCCCGTGAAACCAAGCAGAGGTATTTATTTTATTTTATTTTATAAGAAACCTGACAGCTAATCTTAGATAATTACATGATGATTATTTTAATATTTTTGAGCCAATGACAAAGTTTCATTGTTCGCAAACTGAAATGTATTACAACTAAACGATTAAACTTGCACTTGTAACATTCCAGAACCGTGTGTGTGATAGGGTGTGTATGAGGTATGCGGGTACGCAGGGTAAAGCTGAGAGATGGGACAGCAATAAACATTTGTTACATGAGCTTTGTTTTTGTAAACTTGCACCATGTTATCAAAAGGCTAGAATATCCTAATCCTGCAATCTTAGATGATGCAATTTAAGGTGGCCCAACCCGGCGGAACTAACTCATTCGCGGGCACGGTACAGAACCGTGCTGTTGCGCTCTGGGACCTTCTCTAATAAATCTAACAAAACCCAAATAGATTATAAATCTTGATTAAATAAGCTATGTCTGATGACTGATCTTTTTAAGATGTTCTTACTTTATCATTGCGTAATCCATCTCCAAAGTTATTGTATAAAACGCGTGAAAAATTCGAACTTTCGGACCTTATAACTTAGAAACCAAACACAATTTTACAATGCCAATGGTCATCAGACATCTAGTTCGATCAAATAAAGCTATTTTGAGCAAAATTTTGGATCTTTGACAAGAAAGATGGGCGTGAACCCCCCTTTTGTATGGGCAGATGAGCGGGATGGGCTACCTTAATACTTTCAGACAACAAAAGTAGGAAGTCACAGCATAATTTTTTGAAAAATATAGTCCTGTCCAAATTGAGCTCATATAGACATAAAACAAAAATGTTAACAAAAAAACCGACTTTATAGAAAACTAGCAGCCCGTCCCGGCTTTGCACGGGCATAATATTATTGAAAAAATATTATTTTGATACAATGATACACAAATAAACCCCTTATTACGTAGAGTTCCTAAAAAAAGAGCATATACCTACATTGCAATATTCAAAATAAAATTACAATAACAAATTTTGTGAATATATTTTTTTTGTATTTTTTTTTCTTTTTTTGTATTTTTTACTTTTATGTATTTTTCATACTATTAATTATTTTAAAAAGGTCATAACCACAAAACAAAGCCATTAAATACCTAACCTAACCTAACCTAACCTAACCTACAACTAAAAAGTATTTAATCGAAAATCATAAAAACTATTTAAGTCACTTATTTATTAGGATAACTAAATGTACAACATATATTAATGGGTCTAGTTCTGAAAAGAACTTTTTGAATGCGTTTAGTTACCAACTAAACTAATTATCTTCAAGCGACAAAATATTATCAAGCGACAATTCCTTAAATTCCGCACACGGCTGCTGCGTAGGGAGCCGACTGACTCCCCTCCCGTACCTCTGAGTGACGCCTACAAACTCTAAAACGCATAGTTTGCCGAGGGGAGTTTTTCTAATTTTTAAACTCATGATATCTTTTGAATTAAATGTCGGAATCGAATAATTCAAAAAGTAGGTAATATAAAGGTATTGAAACAGTCTTAAATAATAATTTATTTATTTTGATAAGGATTCATATCTAGGTACAAATAAAGAGCCTTTTCTAGCGGCGGTATTTAAATTTTTATTTTAAAATAAATGCACACTTATTGTGACATAACTATAATAGTTAGATGTATGCTGTCGCGACGTTTTTTGTAGATAATAATGTGTTCTATAAAATTGTACTACATCATTTTGTTCTATTGTGAATAGTTTTCGCAGCGCACGCGAAGTAAGGAACATTCTTGGTAATTTTTTTGCACCTTGGGTTACGTTATCGGAGTTTTGGTAATGATCCCTAATTTTTTTAAGATAAAACATAGTCTATGTCCCTCGGATAGACTGTAGCTTTCCAACGGTGAAATAATTTTTCAAATCCGTTCAGTAGTTTCCTATCTGTTCATGTATTTGAGCCTATTCGGTTCAAATACACAAACAATCAAACCTTTCCTCTTTATATAATAGTATAGATAGAGTATAGATTAGAGAGCTCCGATAATAAACGCGTCCGATCGCTGCTAAATTCAAAGTGCTAGAACCGCAGCCTCCGACGCACTATTTATAGGCACGCTCCCACCGCCCCGGCCGGCCGGTACTGCCGCAAACCTACGTCCCGCAATTTTTAAATCTGTAATATCTTCGAAAATATTCATTTAAATCATATGCTGTAAACGGCCATATAAATCTATATTAAATCAACAATGTATTTAAGGTATTTAATTGGATAAGGATTAATGCTGTATTGGTTAAAATCGCCTCGAAAATTAGCCATTATTTGTCGTTAAAAGTTAATGACAAAAAAAAAATTATTGTGGTATATCCATAAGAGATAGACATATACCATCGCGGAGTTTTCTGTAGACTTTTTCAATGTGTACAATACTTAGTACATTATTTCGATAAATCTCGTAGGATTCAGCCTGCGTTTGCAATGTAAGCGGAAAAAATGTAATTTATTACGACATCACATTGGAAACCTCAAAAATAACAGTATTTCTCCACTATTTAATGGATGTTATTATACATATAAACCTTCCTACTTAATCACTCTATCTATTAAAAAAAACCGCATCCAAATCCGTTGCGTACTTTTAAAGATTTAAGCGCACATGGGGATATAGTGATATAGGGACAGAGAAAGCGACTTTGTTTTATACTATGTAGTGAAGTATTCCAAAACATATTAATATGCACTAAAAAGTAAAAATAATTTTGCAATTATTGTTATTTTTTTAGTCGGTGTCAGCCAAGGTAGCCAAGGTTCTCTTGACTGGCGCGGTATGTTAACAAATAATATTCCGGGAGGTCACGACATTTTTGGTCACGATAAGGTAAATGGCTGAATCTGGATTCACGTGTTAGAGACCAACCCTCTGATGCTAAATATGTCGGTCTGACTGTACCAAGTGGTTGCGTTATCTAGATTGGCTATATAAAATAAATGTCGGTATGTACCTGCTGATGAATATACTGATTGTCTAGAAACATTGATACTGATTAATCATACTGTTGTATGATTAACCAGTCAGTTTTTTTATTAAATACTTGTATATACCTAAAGTTATATGTGTAACCTGAATCGCCTATAACTACGAAACGCAAACAGAGATTTGTTCAGTTTTGGTATTGCTAAGCAAGTATGTACTGATACTTTCATGCTTCGTTATTCGCAGCCATTTACCCTATCATATATTTTTTTTGTCACCATAACTACTTTTTCAGGCGCCTTATCTACGTACCGCAACCACTTGGCACAGGCAGATTGACACATTTAGCTTCAGAGGGTTGATCTTTATCCTGTGAACCCAGTTTCAGCCATTTACGTTATCGTTACCATTTTTGTCGCGACCTCCTAGTCTATAATAATTCAATGTTAAATTAAATCACGGCTAAACTTAGTGAGGAATCATTATTATCACCAAATATAATTCACATACATGTTGAAGCCATTGTCCAAAAGCAATATTTAAAGAAATCATTATGGTTGCCAAAGACGTAAAATATAGGCCAGCTAAGTTTGTTCCATAATTTAACAATGGCTTTGCTCCAACAGTGATTAACTGACAGACAGACAGAAATGTTCATTCAGATGCAGAAAAGTCAGAGCTAACGAGTAAACAAGGGGTAGTGTGGTCACCGATATTAGTCCCGACCTTGATTGAAAGCCTCCAGTACTACCAATGGAGGTGGATATGTTTGATGAAGTTATTGTTATATAAGTTCAACACCTTTGGTTAATTTATATTCATATGGCTTAAACTGCTTGCATTAAAACAATACTACAAACTAAAAGCTAATTCTATTACATAATCCAAGACATGCCATGGTATTTTAGAGGAAACTTAACATACATGATTACAGCACCATCTATAACTACTTTCGACCCTAGATTGCAGTACAAGCATTCATAATCAACTTAGCAGATTGAATGGGTAGATATTTATTTTGAGATATTATCATAGAACCTTAAATTGGCACGATCTCATATGTTCACGTCGGCTCAATAGAGTACACCCCTTAGGCACTCAAAGCGTACAGGTTTGAGCCTAGCCAACCACAATTAGTTATTTTCTGTTTTCGTTTTAGTTTAGTTCACTAGTGCTCCCCAACCGCTCGGGGAGCACTAGTGATGCCCAGTTTATTAGAAAATTTGCACAGCGATACGATCTATACAATACTAATCAATACTCCAACACATTTACCATGTTTTTTGGTTCTATTTCTAGTGTTATATAGAGGTCAAATGGAAAGGTATACCATTTACCTGGTCAGCATTTCGTCTACACATATCATACGATACACAAATCATAATAATTTACATAATTTTTAGCTCCATAAGCCGTCTCGACGTATGTCAAGGTGACAATGGAAATCCATGGTAAATTCAGTATGTAGTTGACAATTTCGTCAATGAAAGTTCACATTTGTTTTTTTTCTATTGGACTAAAAGTTTTGGTAAATGGCAATATATATTTATTTTTAATTTTTACTTAGGTACCTACTATATTGATATAAATATTTATTTAGCTAGAGTTGGCGACAATAATAAAGTTGGTTAGTGTTTCTTTGCGAGTAATAAAATGTCATCGCATTAAATAGTAAATGATAATTCCCGCCATTATTTCTTTGAAATAATCTTCATAAATAGAATGCAACTGCGCTGAACTCTATTATTTGCTAGCGGACACTGTCGCGAAAATTAGAATCAACGTTAAACTTCTATGGAAGTCATATTTACACGATAACCACGTTTTCGACTAGTTTACGTTGAAATGGCGATTCAGTCGAACACCGAGCAGTGGCAGGTGTCGAACTTTACCGCTATCAATACCCCACTACGCACGCGGTTTCATAGGATCTAACTAACCAAAGGAATAGATCAATTTGTGTCCTAATTTATACCAAGAAAACTCACCCAAGGCATCACAGCACAGCAAGTTTATTGAGATGAAAATTAAAGAACAGAAACCTCTACGATGTCCGATACACCATCATTCACGGACACGGAAAGAGCAAAATTATAGGGTTACCATAACACAACTGAAATAATTTGCTAACTCGATTTTCAATAATTTCATGAAATGTACAATTAAAATAATTTCACGAATTGTACCTACAACGACTCGATTACCCAACTAAAGAAATAATCGTAAGGAAATAAAATCCTAGAAGAAAAAATTGCGTTGATGCTCAATATTAATGACAACAACACAACAATATTTTCATGGATCTAATAACCAGCCATATTTTATAGAGCTTTGTTTTTATATTTAAGGTCTAACCTCTGATTTCACTAGAGATATTCCTAGATATATAAACTCATTCACCTGTTCTAATCTTTCATTATTTATGCTCATACATTACACCCTGACTGCTTAGTCCCGCTCGAACACCTCTCGCTGGTATTTTTATTGTTTTTAAATGTTATAGTAATACATAAAGAATGTACACATTTGTCAAGATATATTTGTGGTTCAGGTTAGCCATGAGTATGTTTTTACTTTTTAAGAGACCATAGGATCGCTCGCGGTCTGTCTGTATTGTCACACTGCTTTTTTCTAAGGCTATGGAATAAAGACGAATCCAAAAAAAAGTTGGATATATTAAAAACGTGTGACCAAAACTTTAGGCGTACTTTGGTATTAAGAGTGGTCCAAAATAAAACAATAAGAAAAATATTTACATCTTTTGTTCAAGCAATCATCAATTTTATTAAGAGATATTTTTTGTTTTGGAAAAACATGAGGTTTACGCTGCCGAACAAATCGAATAAATTTACTAGATTTGGTAAATATTGTTGAAGTGGCTTATCTGTGCTATATAGTGCCTTGTTTGATACCTTAAGTACTTCATCGATTCATTATAATAATATAAAGATCGATTCTATTATTATATGGGATTTATTGATCCATTGTATTTTTGAAATTTGCTTAATTATCTTAATAACTAGCGACTTAAAGCTTGGAATGGCAATGTGCGCTAACCCAAAGTTGGCTGAACGAACGAAATGTCAACCGAAACGCAAACGAAACTTTGCGGTTTGATGTCCTTTGCCTACTCTTTAATAAAATGGATATTTTATTTAATCTTTATATCTTTCAAAACATATTTTCATAGAAATCAGTAACTATATCGCTACCCCTTTATATCGCCATTTTTACAAGTCACAAGCGCGCGTATGCTAGGTCTGTGAGCTACATCGACATTCGTAAAAAATGAGAAATTATAATATGTATTTTTTTTATTATTTAAAATAAATTCCAATTCCTTGGAGCCAGCATACAATCAACTTGTAAATTTAATGGTGAAAATTGCAATTAAAGGCATCTTATCATAATTATCTTATTATGAGTCCCTATCAAGAACAGAATTAATAAAGTAAAATAAATATTGCTATAAAAAATGTTGAATGTTTATGAAGACATTCTGTATGAATGTATTAAATGGTTTTTATTTTCGCCACTGTTATTTTAACGAATTAGTTTACAAAAAATACTATAGACTAATTTAATGACTGTAGTTACATGCTATACAACACTGTTAATTTGATCATATTATTTTCCATATGTAGCATTCGTTGACCATTTTATTATTGCAAGATAATTTTTACACATGTTTTATAAATATTTATAATTAGGGGCAGAAGGTGGCGAGGGAGCAATCTATACACTTGGGAAATGAGGGGAAGAATTCGTTCAATAATTTAACCTTTTTCGTCTGCCAGGCCAATTTACAATCGTGTCTAAAGAAGTTTTACTTTCAAAAGATGTGAATGTATTTTATATTATTCGGGGTTCAAAGGCAAATTATTCACATTATATTTGAATCCGTAATGTTAGGGTTTAGATGACACATGGTAGAAGTATCCCCAACGATGATCTGCTTGCACGCTTTCTTTAGTAATTCAATGATGTTACAGTAAAGTCATTATAATAATTTATATAGGACATTAGGAAAACTATGAAGACAAAACATAACAACTGTTTGCAAGTTTAACCGATTTGCAATAAATCTTTCCAAATTTCTTACACTTTGGCTGAGTTTTAATTTTAATAACATGAAAAAATAATTCCAGAATCATTCGAGACGTTAGTACAAAGCAGCAGGCAAAAATATTATTTTAAAGCTATTTACGTACTATTTGAAAGACTTTGATATTTTCGAGCGCACTTTGGCGTCTTCTTACTACCAACATAAGCCGCATGTATCTTCGGCATGCGTGGATAATATTTTTTTATTCTCAGTTATTAAACCTCCGGTCTAAACAATGATGGCATATCGTTTTATTATAATATAAAATTTTACTATATTGATTATAAATTATATTAAACATTCTCGATCGATACTACTTTACAAGACTTGAAATGTTTCTCATCGTTGTGTAGTTGGTAAAACCGACACTTCCGGTAGCCGCATTGGTACGTCGGTTCCAAAATGGAGTGCGTTTGTTGTGTTCGGCAAGGTGCCGCCGAAAAAATCTCGTTGACCCGGTGTTAGATAGCTTTGTGACATATTAATTTGTATACTGGAATATTTGTACAGTATTCATTCTAGACGTGAGTACTTTTCTTGTCGTGGTTTTGACTTTAGCTTTTGCCATGTAACCGCGCGCAGTTGTCATTATATTTCGTTCGGTAGAGAAAGGTTTGCTTTGTATTATGTTCATTTCAGTGTTCTACCGTTCTGTAACATTCATTTCCTACTTTTGGATTGAATGCTGAGATAATGGTAGGGTTTGTGGATTTAGCGCGGGAGTGATTGATGTGTTGTGAGCGTCTGTGTGCGTTTGAGCGTCACGGCGGCGCCAAGCAAGCGTCCTGGCAAGGATAAGTCTATCTATTAGTAACCCCTTAGTGCCCGGCCAGTTTTGTCCAGACTGCACTTATTTAGAGTCGCCGATCGCTAGAAAGAAAATGTAATGTTCTGGCTTGATATTGTTGCACCCTAACCTCTAAATCTTCCGCCGGGTTTGGTCGGTGGTGGCGGTAGAGGCGGTTGGACAGACATGCTTTTCTCATTATCCATGTCATTATTAGAACCAATACACGGAACTTAGAATTCTTCTTTAGTTCAGAGGAAATGACATAAGCACATCAAGTGACATCAATGGTTCTAGTAATTATTTGCTATGATTTACGATACAGGCGTTATTATATTCATACAGAGCACCTCTGTGCAGAGTTTGACTTGCCAGTAGGCTGATAGGCTGTGGCAGATTTTCACTTTGCTTTCATAAAGTGAAGTAAACTATATCTTTGCGACAAAACCCAATAAAAAGTAAAATTTAAACTTTTAAAATGCAGCTCTCACCAAACATAACGACCAATGTGAATACACACAGAGTCGGAGATTGTGCACCACGCTCTTTAATATCCCTGCTGACCTAACATTTGCAATATGCGCAATGAAGCATTTTTAACTCCACATCAGCCAACAGTTTAGCGGGAGCTATATGTACCTACATTTACCAGCAGTACTTTAAAATATGTTTAACCTGCTGACCTGACCTGAGGGGCTATTTTACCAGCCATGTTAAATAAGATTTTTATTATATTCGGTTCAAGTTTAGATTTATGTTAAAAATTGTAAATCATATTTAATGTCACATGAGCTTATTTCTCCAGCAGCTCAGGCTTTTCTCCTTCTAGAGTTACAATTGAAACTGTTAATAACTTACACTTAAACATTTCAGGTTGTGATGAATTAATCCAAAAGCAAGATGGAAGAGGAAGTTAAATCCGGTGACACTCTCGGTACTGCTGCAGAGTCTGATGAGGTGTCAAAGCCGATTGACAATCCCACAGACATCAAAGAACACCCTATTGGGAGTCAAGATGATGACAACGTTGACCGGTTGTCTGGTAATGGGGATCCGTCAACGGACGGAAAATCAAACGGTCCTGATAATACAGAGCCAACTGAAGGAACCAGTGAAATGAGTGTGGAAAACCATGTTAACTTAAACAATGTGGACGCTAGTGACGGCGACAGCCAGGAATGTAAAACAGAGCTGGAGCCGGTTGCCAACAGCCAGCCGACATCTGTTGATAACGGTGAGCAATGTTAGCCTATCGAACTGTGCGTTCAATTCTTTTCTACTGACCATTCACTTAAATAAGTTGCAGGCCTTTAATTCCGGTGGCCTAGATTTTAACTACCAATTTCTACACTATATAAAGAGGTAATGTTTGTTTTTTTTTCGGTCAATCTTTGGAACAACGGAAGCGATTCTAAAGATTAATTTACCAATGGAAAGCTACGTCATCCATGTCTAACATAGGCTATATATCATTCATAATTATAGGTTTCTATCTAGAAAATTTAATAAAAGGTACTGAACCAAGTAGAAAAATTAAGTGCTGTTTGGCCTCTTCATCGGTGTACGCTGCCCAAAGGGTTAGAGATATGTGCAAATGACTTACTACGAAAATATTATAAATCTTTAGATCTAAAAAAAAGTCCACAACAAGATATAGGTACGTTTCATTTATATTTTCAGTAATTTTGTCAGTCAAGACCATTTGTTTTTTTGGTTATCTAGACTTAGTCACTATGTTAAAAGGTTACTAAATTGTGGCAAAGATGGCTTAGATTTTTTTACTCAGATATGAGTTATTCTTCTGCCGTCTTGTATCACTTACCAGGTATTCTGCCAAAGAAGTACTCACGCTAGGTAATACTACTATGCTAACATATGTAACGAGAATTTTTGAATGCTCCAGGTCTGTAAGACCACACACAATTTGGAACACGAAAGAGTTCCAAATTGTGACTACATTTTTAACAACTCTCTTGTCCTGCGCAGCAATCAGTAAACACAAATAGTTACTTTGGGGCTGGCATAGCCACACATGACTATAGCCCTAATCGAATCAATAGAGAAAAAAAAACCCCTTTGTTAAAAAAGTTTTTTAGAATTATGGTGTGATTTGGCGGATTTTACCACTAAAATTATGCAATAACAGGGCCAATTCACCTATTTCCATCTAACAAACCTTATGATTAAATATAAGTTAATAATTTTAAGTCGCCTGTCCATGCCCTCAACACCCCGCATACCATTCACAGCGGTAGGATACTGTATTTCATAAAAAAAGTGTTGATTTCTTGACGACTGCAATAGAAAATAAAAAATAAAGCTCGCAGACGAGTCGAATCAAGTTGCAACTTGCTTCCCATACATTTTTGTATGCGACGGTAAAGCAGGTAGGACAAGCAATATTAGAACTAAGATGATGCTAGTCGATGTTCATTTTAATTGTAACTGTAACCAAACTGATTTAAATTAAAAATATCTAGACATTTCTACGTTTGTATTGAGAGTGATATATTGGAATGCCTACAGGACGTACTGCAACAGAGAATATATGTAGATTTGTCGTTAGTCATGCGCGGCTGTCTATAACAAATAATTTGCATAAAAAATCAGATATCAGAAAATTTTATGAATTTTTGTATAGAAAACTTCTTGCAGAAAAAAGTTATGTAAATGTATGCAATAGATTATTTCAGTATTTTATTAGTTGTTGAAATATGAATAAACCAAATATATTTCTTTCTAGAATCTCAATCGGCGGATGTTGAATCAAAAGATGCAATCAATGTCACACAAAAAGACTCTGAGAGCAATGAAGTCCATAATGAAAGTAAAAATGACAATGACGAAAGCCAGGGTGGGCTTGAAGATAGTCAAGTGAATGATGATAATCATGATGTTGGCGAGGTAGTCGAAACAAGTCAGGAGCCCGATTTAAGCCAGGAACCTAAAGCCAGTCAGGATCTTGATGATACTCAGGCTACTGTGGAAAGTCATGATCTAGACGAAAGCCAGGATAACAATGAAAGTCAGCCTAAAGAAGAATCCCAAGTTAATGAAGACAGTCAGGGGGATGAAAGCCTAAGGAATGATGCGAGTCAAGCAGACACTAGCGCTTTGGAGGAGACGAAAGAACAAGATGAAGATATAGAGAATCCAGCGTTCGAAAATGCTCCCGAACCTGCAGAACAATCTCAGGAAGATCACACAGAGGTAAATGACATATTTCCTGATTTGTAAACCATTGTTCACAATGCGATATAGTGACCTATTTGTTTTAATGATTGATGATTTTTTTATATTTGTATATAATTACACATCTGTTAGTTAAGATAATATTTCCTATCCCCTAAACAAGAATTTTCTGAGATTTACGTCATTTGGACATAGTGTAGGTTTGGAATAAATAAATTAATGTTTGCATCATGTTTTCTCATTAGTTTGACATCTACGTTAACTTTTAACCTATTTACAACCGGTTTAATCCTGTCTGCAACTGTGTGAATTGCATTTTGTGTGATTTTATATGTTAGTGTATTTTATATGAATTCATGGAATATGGTGACACCAAACATTGATATGTAAAGCCAGTTCTAGGGTGCATTATCACCAAGTAAATTACTGTGTACACAAATTGACATCTAACTAAAATCAATGTAAACATGTGATTAAACATATCACTTTTTATGATTAGTATGGAATGAAGCCGAGTCAATTCCATGCGGTTCACTAAAAGTGACATGTTTAAACATTGATTAACTTAGACATCTCTTCTTGCAATCAGGCATAAAATGTACAATAGAAGATCTGAAAAGAATGATGTTCTACTTTTTTTACTTACTTATGTGATGTAACTCAAGGTTAATGGTAAAAGCATTTTTATTGTCAGACCTGACAATGCGACCTGATAAAGGAACACACGAAAAAATCCGATAGATTGTGATGCCTCCATTACATGCATATGTGTAATGCGCCCCTGAGGCGTTAAAGCATTGTAATCTGTATATGATAAAAGTCAGAAAAGGTTTTTGGACTGGTCTGTCACAGGTTCAAATCCTACTTAATGTGGCATGAGTGCAGGAGTCATGACATGACTGATAAGTCAGTTGAGGGCGGTTTTTTGTGCTGCCGTCTTCCTCCTACCTTATGTGCCTTCCTTTAACAATAACTAAACTACCAATTTCAGGCGCTGGATCCTTTCGATGAGCTTCTAAAAGGGCCGGAAGAGGAGGCGGTTCCTGCCGAGAAGAGCGATGCGTCACAGCCCGAGACGCCGGCCAACGAACACGATGCGGACGACCACCACGACGCCGACGAGATTCACGATATCGACGATGATGATATCCCAACTGGTGAGTTTGTCACCTCTAAACAGAATGAGGAAACATCACAAGACACCTTTTTTTTGTTGCTTAAGGTGGCCCATAAGCATTAGAAAATTTCACCTCCCATACAAACATAGTTTACTAATAATTTGAAAACCACTGTTCCAATTTAGTTGATATTAGGTATCTACTATCAGGCAACAAATATCTGTGTCTGCATGTCTTTGGTATTTTGGTAAATGTATCCTGGCTCAAACCACAGAGAAAACAAAATTCGTATGAACATTTTATTTTTGCTTTCATTTGATTCTGTTTGGATTTTTCAAAAAATTAACCACGTGCAAACAAATATATTTGTTTCCTGATAATAGATATTAAATATCAATTTAATTGGAACAGTTGTTTTCAAATGATTAGCAAACTACGTTTGTATAGGGAGAAGACCTAACGGGCCGTTCTTAACAAACCTGAACGGAACAGTTTCACCGTAAGTGTGCTTTTGCCACTTTAACCTATGTGCATTCTGATGTGGGTTTTTCGTTTAGAGAGGTCAGTGATGGTCGCAGCTTGTCAACTATGGTGGCAAGATCTAGAAATATTTCTAGGCATGGAAACTTCTTTCAGAATTAAAAGTTTATGATTTACTCAAAACTCTCTAGAACTCATGTCGCAAATGCATGTGGGAACTTTCCAGCTGAAAAAAGTGCAAATGAGAAGGGAGAGGAAACATGTCGAATTGTCCTTGTACTCGATCCGGCTCGGTGGCGGAGCCTGCAAGATTAATTTTGTAACAAAAAAGCTGATACCAAAAGTGGGTAATATTTAGGTACGACGTGGGCGGAGGGAACGATTTATCATTTACAAGTAATAATGAAGTGGTGTCAGTTAGTCAGTCAGCATGTTTGCGTCCACTGCTGGACATACGCCTCTCCAATTTTTCTCCAGTCCTCCCGGCCCTCAGCGGTACAGAACAGTGGTGTAAGTCTTTGGATATTTAAGTTTTTTTATTATCTGGGGAAGTTTCGGTCCACATAAGCCCATGTAGTCGAAGTTCTGATGTATTTATAAAATGTGTCCAGAATGAGTGGATTGGATCGAATCTCAGGAAGAAATTGCTTGCACAGACGACACGCCTGCGGATGCGGCCGTGGAGGACCTCGGCGAGCCGGGCGAGGACGAGGAGGTATGCCTGCTGCCCGACACGGAGCGCGAGATCTCGCAGGCCGACAAGGAGAAGGCGCTCGAGAAGACAAAACTTCTGCTGGAGTCGGCCGGTGAGTGTCGCACCCCTGCACAATTGGTTGAGTGATCTGTAATGGTCGGGTACGTAGCACCCGTTGTTGAAGGGATGTGTGTAGAAGCTGCGATATCACCAAATGACGCTTACTCTTCTCTGCATTCGGTTCGCTTCTTGACATTTATTTATTACATATCTGCTCAGGTGGCAAGTGGATGCCGAAAGTCTGTAACTAGCAACGGACGCTGGATGTCCGCTCTCTCTTTCGTAAATTATGAGAAGGTAGCAGGAAAATTAAGCTAATTTTCATTCAGTCAATTGTTCAGCTGTATACATTTACATTGAACGAAACAATTTATGAATATTTCAAAAACTCATGACACTACCTGTGACTGACCTGCAATATGTTGATGAAATCTGAGTAGAATTTAAACAGAAAAATGTGCTGGGGCTCACTTATATGGTAGGTGCACCACCAGTACGATAGTTGACTTATTTCCATAAAAATTAAGTATTCAGAAAAAAGGTGAGCTTTTCAAAACATACCTTTATGATTGGCCCCCAATTAATTCACAAAAAATATTTATAAAGCTTCTAGAAAATACCCTGTAACTTAAACAAGCCAGTCATAAACAAATCGAATGCAGCATTTCACTGGCCTCCATAGATTGCACTAAAAATATATACACTATACTGTACGCATGTACTTTATGTATACTGGCCTTCATCGATTTGCCGAATTTCTGGCCGGACATCTAATTGTGTTTGGCGCAACTTGGTGAAGCTTTTTATTCCGCTTTAAAACTCTCATCATCTAGCCACTGCATGAGCTAAGACGCTTGCAGAGTATTTCTCTTGAACCTTCAATTACCCGCTTTTGATTGCATGAAAATTTTATTTATTTGACTCCTGGCAATTTTTTTTTTATTTTCTATGGAACCTGACATAGATGGCTACAAACAACTACCGTTATGATATAAGCCCATTGCACCACATTTCCGAAGGAATTAGATGCCATGCCAGGACATGGATGGAGAAAACAGACTATTTTTTCATTGCCGCTTCAACCATAGTTTCATTCAATGCGGTGGTACTAACCCGGGCTGGCTTAACCCTATCACCTAGTAGGGGAAGGGGACCTACAGTTTTACGTGGGTTCTGAATCAAGGAACAGTTAGCGTTCGTAACAAAATGCGCTTAACCAACTCAGAAAGAGAAAGAAACTGTTGCATGACTGTGACAGGGATTTGACATGTTGACCCAGACATCTCGCATGAACGGCCAGTCCTCTAGCCCCTAGACAACGAGCAGTACAAAATATATGTTATTGGTCCTCATTCTTAGCTGCTGCAAACCTGGAGGCCAAGGACGAGCCGACAACCAGCGAGCCCGCGGAGACGGCAGACGCGGAGGCCGAAGTGGTGGTGGAGACCGTGGAGGAAGCCGACACTTCGGAACTACCTGAGGCTGCGCTTGAAGAGCCGGGCAACGCTGAGGGTAGGGTGCCAACTGTTTGCTCATTGCGTGAGAATCATCGCCTTTCCACGGACACCTTGCCTCACCGAATTGTCAATAATTTATTAATTTGATTTCTGTGAACATTATTTTGTTTAAAGACTGGTTTAAATACGACATACGTAAATACTTACCAGTCAGTCAGTCAGCGTGTTTGCGTCCACTGCTGGACATACGCTTCTCCAATCCTTCTCCAGTCCTACATACAGACCTTCATACATACAGACCTTCATACATACAGAAATTGTCTGCTAAAATCATAACTCTTCTTTTTACCTTCGCCGTAGTTGGGTAAAAATGACATCTAGGCCAATGAATGAAGCTAAAATTTGGGGCTTACCAAAGCACTAAATTGTCAGTCCATGAAATCTTCAGAATGTGTACAAATACAGGTTTTAAAAATGAATGACTCAGAATCTAACATTTTTTTTCCCAGAACTTAGGTATTTTGGCCAAAAACACAAAATATGCGGTATCATTTGCTGCAAAAATGGCCCGCCAAATTTCTTTTCAATGTCTAATAAAATGGGTTAATAGGTATATATGTGTTCAGGAATCCAACAATTATTTTACACAAAAGCGAGTTTTTTTTAAAAAATACACAGTTTTCGCTCTCATAAACTCGGCAGAATTGGGCAGCCCAATCTGTCGTCACGTGGGAACGGTGGCGGCGGTAAGAAAGGGTTTAGCCTGTGTTAGTGATACCGATTACGAAGTAATTATTAGTATTATCTTTGGTGATACTTATGTATAGTTCGTTTTCATGCGTAGTACCTGCATAATGGACAAGAGTTTATAAAGTGTGATGTGAAATTTGAATTAATTAATTCGCCAATTTGATAAAGGTATTATTCTTTTGTAGTTGCTAGTGATCGTCGAATATACACATGTAAATGAGTAAAATACTTTGGTAAAAGTTGAATACAATTTGAGTTATTTTATTTTTATGCAAGATGATTCCGCGAAGATAAATCACTGAAATTGGATAAACTACATATTTATAAATCACAAATTGATTCACGGTGGATTATACATACATTCATGAATGAAGAAGTGATATATCACGTTCTTGGATTCAGTGCCGCACTAGCTTAGTACGAAAAAGTATATTTACTTATTGAATTATGTTGTGCCTTGGGCGTCAGGGCAAATAGGAGCCGAAAGCGCTAGACCCGAGCACGCCTGTGAAATACCCCGCAATTCGCTTGCACCGGTCATATAATACTGACCATACATTTAAAAGTATGGAAAATTTACTGTTTCGAGCGTATTCAAATGCGAATATCTAGTTAATTACTCATCAGATTTTAGTGAAGTTTCATCAATTCAAATAACACGTTGAAGACTCCATAAGCATAAAAAAAGATCGTCGGTGTATAAAGTACCGGTGAAAATGTCTCAAAACATTTTTTTAAATTTTAAATGTATGAAATATATATACCGTCCTTCTTTTTTTGTTTATGGAGTCTCTGGCGTGCTATCTTTAATGGTGAAAATCTCATTTAAATCTGACCATTAATTTCCAAGATATTCGCAAGTGAATACTGTCGAAACAGTAAAATTTCCATACATTAAAAACTTAAAACAATTTTTGAAAGGCATTTTCACCGATCTAAAAGAACATGAAAAATTTGGTCTATATCGAATATAGATAACGTTGGATCGGTGAAAATGCCTTTAACAATGTTTTAAATGTAAAGGTATGGAAAATGTACTGTTTTGAGTGCATTCAAATGCGAATATCTTGTAAATTAGTCGTCAGATTTTAATGAAGTTTTCATCATTTTAAATAACACGTCAACGACTCCATGAGCATGAAAAACCGGCCATGTGCGAGTCTGACTCGCACACGAAGGGTTCCGTACCCTCGTACAAGACATAACACAAAACATTTTTGTGTGTAATTTTGACAATTTTTTTATTCCATATTTTTTGCTTATGGAGTATTTGACGTGCTATCTCTAATGGGGAAAACCTCATTTAAATCTGTATATACGGTACATACATTTGCATCGGTATAAATGCCTCTTTCTTTAAAATTCCTTCAAAAAATTTTGAAAATTTTAAATGTGTTTGCTCAAGGCGTCTTCAACCTGTTATTTTGAATGGTGAAAACTTTATTTAAATCTGACCATTAATTTCTGAGATATTCGCATGTGAATACTGTCGAAACAGTACATTTTCAATACATTTAAAACTTAAAACAATTTTTAAAAGGCGTTTTCACCGGTCTAAAGAAAATGTGTTCTATTAGGAAAATAGAAAACGTTGGATCGGTACGAATGGCTTTAACAATGTTTTAAATGTAAAGGTATTGAACATTTACTGTTTTGAGCGCATTCGAAGGCGAATATCTCGTAAATTAGTCGTCAGATTTTAATACAGTTTTGATCATTTAAAATAACACGTGAACGACTCCATGAGCATGAAAAACCGGCCATGTGCGAGTCTGACTCGCACACGAAGGGTTCCGTACCGTCGAACAAGACATAACACAAACAAGTTTTGCATGTAATCTTAACTATTTTTAATTCCATATGTTTTTCTTATGGAGTTTTTGACGTGCTATCTCTAATGGTGAAAACGTCATTTAAATCTGTAAATACGGTACATACATTTGCATCGGTATAAATGCCTCTTTCTTTAAAATTCGTTTAAAAACCTTTGAAAATTTTAAATGTGTCAAAATACCGTTGATCTTTGTTTGCTCATGGAGTCTTCAACCTATTACTTTGAATAGTGAAAACTTTATTTAAAAATGACCATTAATATCTGAGATATTCGCATGTGAATATTGTCGAAACAGTACATTTTCCATACATTTAAAATTTGAAACAATTTTTGAAATGCATTTTCACCGATCTAAAAAAACATGAAAAATGTGTTCTATATCGAATATAGATAACGTTGGATCGGTGAAAGTGCCCTTAACAATGTTTTAAATTTAAAAGTATTGAAAATTTACTGTTTTGAGCGCATTCGAATGCGAATATCTCGTAAATTAGTCGTCAGATTTTAATACAGTTTTGATCATTTAAAATAACACGTGAACGACTCCATGAGCATGAAAAACCGGCCATGTGCGAGTCTGACTCGCACACGAAGGGTTCCGTACCGTCGAACAAGACATAACACAAACAAGTTTTGCATGTAATCTTAACTATTTTTAATTCCATATGTTTTTCTTATGGAGTTTTTGACGTGCTATCTCTAATGGTGAAAACGTCATTTAAATCTGTAAATACGGTACATACATTTGCATCGGTATAAATGCCTCTTTCTTTAAAATTCGTTTAAAAACCTTTGAAAATTTTAAATGTGTCAAAATACCGTTGATCTTTGTTTGCTCATGGAGTCTTCAACCTATTACTTTGAATAGTGAAAACTTTATTTAAAAATGACCATTAATATCTGAGATATTCGCATGTGAATATTGTCGAAACAGTACATTTTCCATACATTTAAAATTTGAAACAATTTTTGAAATGCATTTTCACCTTACTGTACAATTTTGACAGTATTGACATGCGAATATATCGGAAATTAATGGTCAGATTGAAATGAGGTTTTCACCATTAAAGATAGCAAGTCAAAGACTCCATAAGCGAAAAAAGATGGACGGTATTTTTATTTCCATACATTTAAAATTTAAAACATTGTTAAGACGCATTTTCACCGATACTTTATACACCGACGATCTTTGTTCATGCTAATGGAGTGAATATACTGATAAGTTGAATACATTATCAATTTTCTCTAGCCACATAAAAGTCAATATGAAGGAAACATAAAATGCACTTATTTTTTTTTTTCAAAGAAAAATCCGGTGGGTATAACATTTTATTTACTTTTTTAATCATATAACAACATATTAAAAACCGGCCAAGTGCGAGTCGGACTCGCACACGAAGGGTTCCGTACCATCGTAGAAAAAAAAACAAAAAAATCACGTTTTTTGTATGCGAGCCCCCTTTAATTTTAATTATTTTTTAATCTTACCTATTTGTTGTTATAGCGGCAAAATAAATACACACTCTGTGAAAATTTCAACTGTCTACCTGTTACGGTTACTGAGATACAGCCCTGTGACAGACGGACAGACGGACGGACGGACGGACGGACAGCGGAGGCTTAGTAATAGGGTTCCGTTTTCACCCTTTGGGTACGGAACCCTAAAAAGTAATAAATAAATAAAATACATACATACTCTGTGAAAATTTCACCTTCCTACTTATTACGGTTCATAAGATAAAGCCCTGTGACAGACGGACGGATGGACGGACGGAGAGCGGAGTTGGCATCCTTTGGGTACGGAACCCTAAAAAAGTAGTATTAAGAGTGGGCGGTCTATCTTGACGACCCGGATTATGACCGTCCTATGTATTATTTTGCATGGTTAGGCCAGTGATAATCCGTATAAAATGATTACAGTTCACTTTGAATACAACTACTAGAATCTACGAGTCGAGCCGGTTATAAAGATGTGTCACTTGCCATAGAAAACATACACGAGTTATGCACGTACATGACCAATTTATTTACCAAAATCATCCGAAATGCTCGCCAGCTCCCAACTACGCGCTCGCTTTAGGTACATTCGATTATGCACCACCAAAGTAATTATTAGTATTATCTTTGCCACCACACTCCAAAGCCCCGCGCCTCGAGCGTTTCGTTGCCTCGAGCAAAGGTCGGCGCACACGCACACTTACGCAATCACACATATTGAAACACGTGCCTCAGCCGCCGCTGCCGTCCCGCTTCGGCCTGCCTCAGCCTACCACCCGCGCTCATCTTGCCGTTTTAGCGCGAAATTCAAAGTTGCGTTAAACGCTGCAAAACTGACGGTCGTGTAACTTTTTTGTTGGATTCTGTTAAAAGTATCTTCGATTATATCTTTTATTGTCATTATATTTCAAAAAGTGCGCGGGCCAATTATGCTGTTCACTTTATTTGGGCATTTGCAAAATATATGTGTTGCCAGTAACAATTTTGTTGGATTCTTTGAAATAATCGATCTGATTAGAATTAAAAAACAATGTGTGACGACAGATTGGGCTGGCCAATTTTGCCGATTTTATGAGAGCGAAAACTGTGTATTTTTTAAAAAAAACTCGCTTTTGTGTAAAAAAATTGTTGGATTCCTGAACACATATATACCTTTTAACCCATTTTATTAGACATTGAAAAGAAATTTGGCGGGCCATTTTTGCAGCAAATGATACTGCATATTTTGTGTTTTTGCCCAAAATACCTAAGTTCCGGGAAAAAAAATGTTAGATTCTGGGTCATTCATTTTTAAAACCTGTATTTGTACACATTCTGAAGATTTCATGGACGGGCGAATTCATGCATGTCTCAAATGCCCCATTCAACGGAGTAATCCATAGATTAATGTTGGATTTTATTAATTAAAAAAATCTAAGAAAGTGACTTACGCCCGGTTCCACCACCTCAAGCTACAAAAATCCCAAAGTTATCTTTCGGTTTCACCATAAAAATATGCAATGTAACCGAAAGTTAACTATCGGATTTCAGGCAGCTGGAGGTAGTGAAAACATGGGTAAGTGAACTACCATTAGGACAAAAAAACTATAAACATGAAAAGTGATGACCATACTTGAACATGATTTAGACATATCAGCCTAGGTTGCCTGTCTAAAATAAAATAAATAAAAAAACATTGAAAGGTCACAAATATTTTTAAAACATTGAATTTGAAACTAAATTTTTTTACAAGATTATCTCTCGTTATTACTGATAGGGTATCCACGGACTGACATACCCAAAAGAAAGTTATCAAGCAAAGGTAAATTTTGTTAATATTGTTGGTCCAAAAAATAAAAAAGATATCTCCTATCCATTTTCCAGAAAAAGACAAGGACGCCGACGAGACTGTGGAGGCGGACGACTCCCTCCCGCCGAACGTGATCCAAGAGATCGGACCGGTGGAAGCGTCGTGCGCTCAGTGCGCCGAGGAGCGGCCGTGCACGTTCAAGCTGCTGAAGGACAACACGCTGCTGCAACTGTGCTCGACGGCGTGCGTGGACGCGTTCCGCATGTCGCACTCGTCGCACGCCTCCTACGTCGTCAACAACAAGAAGTACATCATCGAGGAGATCTCGCCGGTCAGCATGACGTGCTCCGAGTGCGAGGAGGAGAAGGTGAGGTTTTCGTGTGAGGTGCGGTTATTGACCTGTGGTCTATTTTGTTGAACTGACTGAGACTGGCAGAAAATGCATTAGGCGTTAATTGCTACCATTTGTACGATTTAAGGTCGGCCCGTAAGCATCAGAAAATTTCGCCTCCCATACAAACGTAGTTTACTAATAATTTTAAAACCACTGTTCCAGCTTACTTGATATTTGGTATCTGATTATGATGAGGCTACTAATATCTGTGTCTGCATGTCTTTGTGTTTTTGGTAAATGCATTCTGGGTCACACCACAGAGAAAACAAAATTCGTATGAAGGTTTTCTTTTTGCTTTAATTTCATTCGGTTTGGATTTAAAAAAAAACAAAAGCTTGCAGACACAGATATATGTTACGTGATATTAGATATTAAATATCAATTTAATTGGAATAGCGTTTTCCAAATTATTAGTAAAGTACGTTTGTATGGGGAGCATAGCTTACGGGCTGTTCTTAAGGTGGCCCAACCCGCTCATCTCCCCATACAAAAGGGGAAAGAAGATCACGCCTATATTTCTTGTCAGAGATCTAAAATTTTGCTCAAAATAGCTCTATTTGATTGAACTAGATGTCTGATGACCATTGGCATTGTAAAATTGTGTTTGGTTTCTGAAGTGAACACAAGTTTCAAATTTCAGTTTCATGGTTTCAAGGATTGGGCATCACAATTAAAAAAGACGATGTCCACAGTATTCGTGATAGCCAGTGGGGCCAAAAGTTTGGAAATATTTTTTCACCGGGCCTCGGCAAATATAAAGGAAGACCAATTAAAATTGAACTAAACGACAAAGTCCCTCCACGATTTTTGCGAGCAAGGCCAGTACCTTTTGCTATTAAAGAGAAAGTGGAAAAAGAAATTGATCGGTTAGTGAGAGAAGGGGTCTATGAACCCGTTTCATACTCAAAATGGGCCACGCCTTTAGTAACTGTCATCAAGAAAGATGGTTCATTGCGGCTATGTGGGGATTACCGTTCAACATTAAATAATGCAGTTATGCCAGATAACTTTCCACTCCCTACCAGCAATGAAATATTTTCTCATCTAGCGGGCGGCACAGTGTTCTCTAAGTTGGATTTAAACCAAGCATATACACAGCTTACAGTGGATGAAGAATCAGCTTTGGCTCAGACAGTAAATACAACTAAAGGCCTTTTCAAAGTTAAACGTCTTGCCTTTGGAGTAAGCGCTGCATGTGGAATTTTTCAGAGACTTATGTCGATGATTCTGGCTGGACTAGATGGAGTTGTAGTTCTGCTCGATGACATTATAATTTCAGGGAAATCTCAGTTCGAACACGACCAACGTCTGGAAGAAATACTAAAGCGGTTACTGGAAGCCGGGTTAAAAATTAAAGATGATAAGTGCTGTATAGCTCAAGAAAGGGTAGAATTTTTGGGCTTTGCCATTGATGCTGCTGGTATACACCCACTTGAAGATAAAGTCAAAGCAGTGCGTGAAGCTCCAAATCCCATCCTCGTCGCCAATGAAGTGAACACAAGTTGAATGCTTGACGTAAAGTGGTTCGGCCTGACATGTATCGAAATGTTGTGCAAATGGCGGTTATTTCAATATTAATGTCAGGCAGTTTTAGGTTGTGATTTGTACATATTTAGTGAGTAAATATCGATACATATCAGTTTCCAAGTTATAACGTCTGAAAGTTCGGATTTTGCGCGCGTTTTATGCAATAACTTTGGAGGTGAATTACGCAATAATAAAGTAAGAACATTTTAATAAGATTAGTCATCAGACATAGCATCAAGATTTATAATTTATTTGGTTTTTGTTAGATTTTTGACAACAGCGGTCGTGGTTTACTTTTAGCTATAAGTCGTTTTGAAATTAAAATTTTCGTAAATCTTACCAAATCATACACTATGCACATTGTCTTTTTTGTGGACAGGTTGCATCTTCCTCATCACGGAGCCTGTCTTATTCTTGGAAACAGAGAAGGTCCCAGAGCGCAACAGCACGGTTTTGTACCGTGCCCGCAAATGAGTTGAGGCCGTTGGGTTGGGCCACCTTAAGGGCAATAAACGTGTGGCTCGGAGCCGCACCTGGGGTTCAGGTGATAGTGAGTCCGAGTTCGGGAGTGAGTTGACCTAAAATTAGCTGGAAAAAATATTATTGAAATAACGGAATTGTTATTTTCCCTTCCACCGTATTCATAGGACAAACCAGCGTTTTACCAAACTGTAATGACGTCAAAGAAGTGCGGAAACGTGACCTACTTATAAAAATGAGTTGATATTTAGCACCGAACTCGAAGTCACTTTTACCTGAAAGGGCCCCCTGTGCCATGGGTTCACTTTGCCTTCAATCGAGTTTGCAATGTGCATTTTAATTGTGATTAATTATGAGACTTATTTGTATTGTTTCTTAACGCTTCAATTATGTTTGTTTTATGCAAACAGGTCTGCTATTTCTACTACAATTCAGACGGCGAACACACCAACTACTGCTCGCTCACCTGCCTGCACAGCATGATGGCGGACGAGCGGCACAAGTATGTCTTTAAGCGGAGACGTATAATCGTCGAGGAGATAGAGGAGATGCAGGCCACCTGCGACCAGTGCGGAGCCGACCAGTGCACCTACCAGTTCCAGCGGTACGGGGAGACAAAGCACGTCTGCAACCACGGCTGTGTCAAAGCCCTGAACGAGAAAGAGAACGGACGTTATCGTGTCAAGAAGAAGAAGATCGTTACTGTGAAAAAGACCAATATACCAATATTAAAACAGCCCCTGTTGAAACTGAAAGTGATTAGTAATGCAACGGATAAGTATCTCGATGAAGGATACAAGATACAGGCAAAGACCCCGGCGGCGGCCGCCGCGGCTAGGGAGGACCGTGAGAGGAGCTTCATCAGGAAGTGCGTTCACTGCCGCAACACCGTCTCCGGCGACGAGAAGAACCTCTCTTGGGAGACGATGGACTTCTGCAACGAGACGTGCCTCCAGCGATACCAGAACATTATCGGCGCGAAGTGCGCCAACTGCAAGAACAACGTGACCCACACTAGCCTCGGAAAGTACTGCGTCAGGTTCGGCTACGACATCCGACAGTTCTGCTGCTCGACGTGTTTGGAAGAGTTTAAGAAGGGCTTGAAGATATGTTGCTACTGCCAGCGGGACATATCCGTCGGATTCGAGGGGTTCCTGGCCCCGGTGGGTGATAAGGGGCAGTTCAAAGACTTCTGCTCGCAGCAGTGCATGGGCAAGTTCGAGCAGATGAGCAAGAACCCAATACCGCAGCCGGTGTGGGCGAAGTGCGCCGTGTGCTCGGTGGAGAAGCCGACGCAGATAGAGGTGGGCATAGACGAGTCGCACTCGCAGCGGCTCTGCTCCGATCCATGCTTCGCCGCTTTCAAGTTCGTCAACAGTATCTGTCCAGGTGAGAATTGTGTTGTGTGCTGCTTGCGTATATTAAGAGTTAAACCCAAAAAACGTTTGCCTTCATTTCTTATTTTTAATGCCACGGGATGTTTTATGCATACTCCGTGGTAATCGAGCCAACTTTAAAAAAGATACTAATCCAAGAATGTGTGTACACCTAACAAAGGAAAATAAACAAATTTTGCAAATCCCAGTGACTTCGAACTTCATTTATTTAGCATCATTTGAGAACATACAAATTGATCACTTTTGTTTTCATATAGTATCTAAAAAAAATTGTAATTTAAATAACAATTAGTAAACCAAGCACATCCAATGTGTCGAGCAGATCAATAAAATTATATGCTGCCACCTCCCACCGTGACTGGGTTCATGGCAATGGAAGCTGATATTGAACCCAATTCAACTACAAGACATACTGTCGACGTCTTCCAGACCAATGCCGCTGGTGCAAGAAATACTTCGAGCGCAAGTCGGAGCGCTGCTTCACGATCTACACGGAGATGGCGACGCACTGTTTCTGTTCACGCGCGTGCATGAACGTCTACATAAGCAACTCGCGTCACATCGTGCCGTGCAACTGGTGCAAGGTCAAGAAGTACAATTTCGACATGATCCGACGGAGCCTCGCCAACGGGCAGGGCATCATGATGTGCTCACTCAACTGCCTCAATCTGTATCAGGTGTCGGTGAATGCCGTCTCGTCGCGGAGGTGAGCGTGGCCTTATTTTACTTGTCTGTAAAATTGTTTACTGCATTTTAATTGAGAACCGAATTTTCTGTCGTTAAATTCCTAACAATGGACTTATTTGAATATTGAGCTCATAATTTGTTTAGGCATAGACCAAGTGACCGAATATTGCTAAAGCATAATGAACAATTCACATAAGGGCAGGGCTGTGAGGCAGCGGAGTAGACAGAAGAGCACTGCAACGATTTGAAGGCCCGTTCCAAGAAAGAACATTGATATAATAACAGTAACCAGGGCAGAACACTTAATAGCCAACCTGCCTTTTCTGGGGTAGTAATTTTCACACTACTTCGGAAATGGACACCCTTGCACTTGTTTTCTGCATTATTTAATCTATAACAAAAAATATTAACGTCTATATTGTGTTGGTGCGATGTGATTACAGAATAAAGTGTGACATGTGCAAGAGGACATCGCAGGCGCAGTACCACCTCACCATGTCAGATGCGACCGTGCGCAACTTCTGTACGTACCAGTGCGTCATGTCCTTCCAGGTGAGTCCATCGGAATAAGATTCTGTGCCGATTTGGATTTATGATATTTTAAGATTGTAATGAGCCACATAGGACTCTAGTTGAAGCTTAAATTATTTTAGTGCAAGTAGAGAAAAAGGCGGAATGAAATAGAAACTTACAGGTTGATGGCATCAGTTCTCAGCACATTAGGACCCTGGGTTTTTGATGAATATGGACCAACACACTAGCGTGGTGGTTCGCACACTGCAATCCAATGTCTTTAGCACAGGTTCACTGTATCGTTAAAATTGTACATTATTGAGAGGTCATGTAACACTCCTAGGAGGCAAAAAACTCCATGACATGTTGCGCGTCTCTCAGTTCAAACAAAACAGGAAGCACTAGCAGCGAGCTGTATTCACGCGCTGCTTAACGTTTTTCATTACTGCCATATATATGCATGCGGTATATCAAAAATATTGTATTTCCAGACAATTGGAATGCCTTTTTTTGAAATGTGAAAAATATTTTGAAGTCACCCAAACAAAGATTAATTGATTATTTTTTATCCTGCCAGCTTTCGCTACTGCTTTGTGATTTGTTAATTTGTTGGGTTTATACTAAAATTACATGTTTCAAATAATTGTACTGTACGCCATGTGTTTTGTATTTCAATACTATCGGAGTTAGTAATTTGTGTAAGAAAAAATAGTTTTTGCATCATTTCAAAGTATACAAAATTCTCACAATTAAGTACAACTGCCCAGAATCAATTGAAATAATTGAACTAAACCAGAACTTTCAACTACGAGGGCACATCTTGAAACTGAATCTTACTGCTCTCACTGCTCAAAAAAGCTTTGCATCCAAACTTTATTTATTTATTTATTTTATATTAGACAGGCAGCCTAGGCTGATGTGTCTAAATCGAGTACATAGTTCATTGATATATTAACAAAAATTTTTTTTTTTAATTAATCGGTTTCAGTTCACTTAGTTGCTTATTTTAAAAATGTATTTATTTAGATAAGCGTCCAAACGATTCTTAAATTGATTAGTGTTGTTTGCACTTATAATGTACTCTGGAAGTTCCAGTTCCAGAAGATGTAATTAATATATAGCTATGACCACCCAAATAGACTGGATAATCACAATAAAGAACATCAAATGTAACATCAGCAAAAAAGCCACTTAGACAACTTAAAATCTATGCTAATTCACATCATCAATGCTCAACATACTATGCTCACGGTAGGCACTCTGAGGAGCTCCTACCGTGAGCATAGTAGGAGCTCACAGGAGTTTTAAAACTGTTTATTATCGCAACCCAACCGTAAGCATAATGACATGAAAGTATCCAACTCCGTCTTTGTTTTTTAATCTCTGAGAGCAATATTTTAAGCATGGTTGCTTGCAGGGCCAGTACGCGAAGCACGGGCAGGCGCTGATGGTGGGTGAGCAGCCAGCGGAGGCGCCCAAGGCGGTGCCGACGGGGGCTCCGCGCCGCACCGTCGGTACCGTGCCACACAGAAATAATGGTGAGCTCACTGTCATCGCTACTGCAGTGACCATTCAGTTGGACTTGGATATGTCAAATATCAAAGTTTCGAAATCCTAAAACCTTGTATGCCTTGGCATGAAATATTATGACTTACATATAGTATACCAGAGTCTGATGTTTGAATCTAAGGTTGTGGTCCGATTTGAACTATCTGTAGCATCGGGATGTTGGCACTGAGCTTTTGTCCCGTAATTCAATGTGTGAATTTAATTGGATAGGAAAGAAAAATGGTAAAATAAAGATATCATGGATAGGAGACCAAATTACAATTTATTGGAGGGAAAAAGCCTTACGCCATAAAAACCCTCGAAAGTGAAGATTCAGATTCAGATTCAGAGATAATTTATTTGCCTTGTCAGTTGTATGTACAGGGGCTCACCCGTGGGCGAGTGTGTCAGCTTTACATTTTACATGGGTGTCTTACAACTAGAATGTAACGTGTAAAGCGTGTCTGATACTAAATGTGGAGTGCACCGTCTCTGGCCAGTGACAATTTTAAATCTACAAAAGTGAAGATGTACAACAATGAAGACATGAGATTACATGTGTGGGTGAGGGTGTGTGTGTGTTTGTGATCCGGGTATGCGTCTGTTCGGTTCGAGCCCGCTCAGATGAGTCAAAGTCAGCCTGGTCCGCTCTCCCACCACGTTTTTAGATAAATGTATGTATATGCCTACATATGCGAGACACGTGCACCCTTGTCGGCGAAATTCAATCATCTTGATCAAAGAGAACTTGTGTGACGGACGGTGGCTCTGCCGAAATTCGATGTCGATCGAACACTATCATAGGTGCGTTCATAACTGGTCTGATTCGCGCTGACAGCCCTCAAAATGGAGTCCCGTGAACGGTATCATCGTTATGTCCCTCAATGGCATACACAGTGTTCACATGTCTCTCAGGTGAAAATCCAAGTTCAGCTTTGAGGAATTGATTAGGTTCAAATCTCTGTGAATTCCTACAACTAATGTCATTTGTTCCATGTTTATTGTTTTGTTTCCGTGCCACACAAACGGTCCGAAACGTTTGTGATGTTGACAGCTGTGGTCAGACTTTTTTTCTGATTTGAGACTCTTTTGTACGCCTTGACCACTCTAATCTTTTACAGTTCAAAATGGATCTCGGTGTAATTTATACTGTCCGTGTTGCAGCGACACAACAGAAGCAGCAACAGCAGCAGGGTCGCTCCTCCCTTCCGGTCATCTCCAACGTGCAGTCGCTGGCCACCCCGCCCACCCCACCCAAGCCTCTCCCCGCGCCGCCCGTGCACGTCACGCGCGGCAAGTCAAAGCG
The DNA here is from genome assembly GCA_946894095.1 of Incurvaria masculella. NCBI lineage: Eukaryota > Metazoa > Arthropoda > Insecta > Lepidoptera > Incurvariidae > Incurvaria > Incurvaria masculella. Next base: position 2,915,363 of record OX335641.1, read on the forward strand.
GCTCCTCCAGCAGCAGGCGCCGCCGGAACCACCTCCCGCAGTACCCGTGCGTGTCAAGACACCACCCCCGCCGCCCAAACCGGTCACCCCGCCTCCCCCGCCACCCCCCAAGATCTACAATCACGTCCTCGTGAAGACGCTACCGCCGGTGCAGGTCGCGAACAAGGCGACCATGACAAAACCAATGACCGTATCGAAAGGCGTGTCGTGCCGGCCGCACCCCTGCACGAAAGAGTGCCAAACGGACCCCAGCCTAGAACGGCGGGTGCTCATACCTATCCCTGTTCCGATCTATGTTCCCGTTCCAATAGCGATGTACTCGCTCCCGCTGCCGATACCGGTGCCCATACCCCTTCCGATCCCGACGCCAATATTTATCCCGACGACGCGCAACTCGGCGAAGGGCATCATGAAAGAGATCACGAAGATCCACGACAAGATGCCGACGGACCCGTTCGAGGCGGAGCTTCTGATGATGGCCGAGATGGTCGCCGGGGATAAGAAGAAGAGTGAGAGCGACTCGGAGACTGATGACGAAAACGGTAAGCTTTCATTTGTTTGTTTGTGATCATTGTCATGTCATGAACTGTTGCATATGATATTAATTGTTTATACTTTATACTTTTGTAAACTTAGACTGAGTGGACGTAGAAAACAAAACCATCGGAGTTTCTTGCCAGTTCTTCTTCCCTGGGATTGCCGAACTGGCTAATGATAAAATATGACAAATCCGAGTGCAGTGTACTGTCTATGGATGATGAATAAACAATAAACAATCGGCGATGCTAAAGTTAAAGAGAAGCATGCTAGCTATATTACGGGGAAGTAATCATGTGAAGCATTACATAATTGTCTTTACGTTTCAATGAGTAAGTGCTCGCTTCTCTTGCTTGAGTTTAATGATATTGACGCGGGCAGATGAAGGGTTCAGCCCGGACGCGATGGACGGCGGCAACGCGTTCGGCGAGGACATGCTTCAGATGGCGCTCAAGATGGCGTCCGAGTACGAGGAGCCGGCCGTCGACCTTGAATCGGCCATGACAGCCAGCACCATCACGCCGAGCTCACATCCTGGCATGCCCGGTAACTTATGCAAATATTTTTTCATTCTTAATGCCTAGTGAATAAAACTAGTTGTAGCTACTCAACACCCGTCCACCATCCCTACTGGCAGTCGGTGTCGGCAAGTTCTGTATGTTTGCAATTTTACATACATAGCATCACTGCTTTTCCGAGGGGTCGGCAGAGATGATAGAGTGCCATCATCATCACATCACATTTTTTTCCTTCCTCCAGAGACCTACATGGTTTCATATAAGTTCTACGATTACCAGGCTATATACCCGATATTTATTACGTGTGTGATATTATTAACCGACTTCAAAAAAGGAGGAGGTTATCAATTTCATCAATCAATCAATTTATGTTTGTTACCTCATAACTTTTGCCTGGGTGAACCGATTTTGATGATTATTTTTTTAAATGAAAGCTAGTGCTTCCCAAGTGGTCCCATTTTAATTTGGTTAAGTTCTGACAATGATATCCATGAGAAAATCATTTAAGTCTTAAATTTGTATTAAGATTGCGCGACAAATGGACGAATAACTCAATATAACGCCAACCGATTTCGGTGATTCTTTTTTTATTGGAAAGGACGTGTAGAAATTAGTAAGTGTACTTCAGATTCAATAAAAATAAATAAATAAAAAAAATTAACAAAAAAAATAACCGACTTCAAAGAAAAAGCACTAAAAAGTAAAAAATAATTGCCATTTATGTAGTTACGATTTTTGTTATTTTTTGATTCGGTGTCAGCCAAGGTAGCCAAGGTTCTCTTGATTGGCGCAGCGCGTGCCCGGCTGACGCCGACTCAAAAAATAACAAAAATGGTAACTATTTTTTACTTTTTAGTGCTTTTTCTTTGAAGTCGGTTATTTTTTTTTGTTAAATTTTTTTTATGCTAGGGCACAACAATTCCTCTCACTTGTGCTCTCGATTGTCGATACCATCTTAACATATCCTATACTTTCTATCCTACACTCTATTGTTACTAATTATTCTCTTTGTACTTGTCGTAACGTGGTTGTATGGTCGCGCTCCCAGGTCTCGAGGGCGACGCGGCGATGCACCACCACCACCAGATGATGGTGCTGGAGCAGCAGCGCGCGGTGGCGGCGCTGCGCGCGACGCAGGCGCCGGCGGCGCGCGGCAAGCGGGCGCCCGCCGCCGCCGCCCCGGCGCCGCGCACCCGCGGCAAGCGCCGCCGCCAGGAGCCGCCGCCGCCGCCGCCGGAGCCGGCGCGCGAGCCCGCCGAGAAGCCCGACGCAAACATGTGTCTCAAGGTGGGCGGGCAGTGCTTCCTTAATAAAATATTTTAGATTTTATTGTACATCGATTCGTCGCACTCGGGACATACAGGTGTATCTCACAATTATGGCTTTTATATAGATAAATAGAATACATATTATTATTCACATTATATATTTGTTTAACTAATTTTAGGTTTATATTATCTAATAAAAACATACATTATTATTATTATTATTGTCTCGATACACTAGCAGCTTAAAGTTGATGCGTGTACATCTAAGTTGGTAACTGGGGGTGCACTTGTTATTTTTATTCCTGTAAAAAGTCTCAAGTCTGTTTTTGAAGCTGTTCACTGAAGCGGCACTAATAACTTCCTCCGGGAGTTTGTTCCACGACTCAACTACACGATTGGTTATAAAGTTTTTCTCGGGTTTGATTTGCTTGAGGTTCGGTTCAGTTTAAGTTTTTTTTGTTTTTTTGTTTTGTTCCTCAACATATATTAATTTATTTGCTTTATCATTTTGTTTAAACTCTTAGCAAAGCTTCTTAACAGGTAATTTTTTTAGCATCATTTGCAGTATATTCAGTAAAATATTAACGAAAACGGAGAAACTATCACTTTTTTGTTTCGACTGCAAATTTAATAAAAATTAGATACGCCTGTTTGTCCCGGGTGCGAGGAATTGACTTACCACAGTTGTGTTTCGCGATCATATTGTCCGACGTTTCGGACCATCTCACTTTTACCTCTTTGTACAGCTGTATAGGCCAGAAATGCAACAGTGGTAATGGAACATTTTCCATGCAGTTGTTGGAAATTGAAGACCATGGAAGATGGCAATCTAACCATTGAGGGTGCTTACTTTTTTACTTTATGTAAACAAATATGCCATCTTAGAGAGCCTCTATGAACTGTTCTGTCTTACCCTTGCTCCCGCGACCACTGTATGCAAATATTTTGTAATGTTTTTATTCAACCTAAGGAATCAAATTATGAACTGTACCATGATAAACTTGAGATGTGACAGCTATTAAGCCCTTACTGTTTTGTTAAATCATTACACCGATGTTAAACCAATAAGCTGTGCGTATTTGGAAAGAAATTCTATGCATTATCATTGTTTTCAACCACATCTATATAAAGCTTCAACTGACTTAATGTCTCAAGGTGCATCATAAAAACCATATAAAATAAAAATAAAAAATCAATAAATTCTCTACCGCGCCGTGACCACCGTGACTTACTATGGGGAGTCACCAACTTAGTTGCACGTCTCCTGTACTCATGAGCACATTCTAATTGTATTCTTGCAACATGTTGCAGTACACGTTCGGCGTGAACGCGTGGAAGCAATGGGTGATGACGAAGAACGCCGAGATCGAGAAGAGCTCGATCCGCCGCAAGCCGTTCAAGTCGGAGATCCTCCAGCTGACGGCCGACGAGCTTAACTATTCGCTGTGCCTCTTCGTGAAGGAGGTGCGCAAGCCCAACGGCAGCGAGTACGCGCCGGACACGATCTACTATCTCGTGCTGGGTGAGTCGCTCCACTACGCGCTGTGCCGCTTCCTTGTCATCCTATGGTCCTCAATCCTGATGGCTTGCTGTCATTTATGTTTGGCTGGCTGTGAAGAGGAAGATTTAAAAATTATTTGTTTTGATTTTATTTTTACGCAACACATCTTAGGATGTAGAATAACACAATAGCCACAAACCCATCAGACAATGAGACCAACATTTATCATACAAATGTACTGAGTTTTAATCTTTATCGCCATGTAACTGCAGATTAATGATCTGAAGTTCATCAGTTGGTCATACATAGTTTACCTGAAAAAAATGTGCTTATGTAGATTATCATGCCTTGTTAAAAATTGAATTACGAAATGTGACACTTTGTAATTCACATTAAAAAAATCACTTCCACGTGGGTATGTAGGGGTCTCATCCATACAATCCATACTAATATTATAAATGCGAATGTAACTCTGTCTGTTACTTTTTTACACCTAAGCCGCGGTGAAAGTTTGTATGCGTACTCATATAACATAAAATGTTAGGTTCAGCCAGATATCAATCTGAAACGACATTAACACGAGCGGAGCCGAGTATCTCAGCTCATTCTCTTACGTGGGTTGCATTTAAACTTGACCTCTCACTCCCACGCTATGTTAGTCTTAAGCAAGCGACAGGAACATAAATCTATGCTTATATCAAAATTGTTTTATGGCCTTTGTGGTAATAACGTAATAAATAATGTCTGGTAAAGAAAATCATTGTTAGCATGAGAACACAACACGATTTTGATCGATCATGCTAGGCTTGGCTTAATTTAAGCTTAGACAGGCGAACTCTACACTCATTCTATCCATAGGTACTCATTATGGTTTTCAAGTTGTTTGGGGCAGCCTTAGTGTATCAGCTGGGCTGCCAGAGCATTATGGTGATTCAACATGTTGCCACATGTTGTATGTGGCACACTAGGAAACTGTAAATAAGCAGATAAATATGTCCATAAGCAGTGTTAACGAAATACCTAAAGTAACATTATTCATATCGTCCATTTCAGGCATCCAGCAGTACCTGTTCGAGAATGGACGGATAGACAACATATTCACGGATCCCTACTACGAGAAGTTCACGGAGTGCCTTGACGAGGTCGCCAGGAAGTTCTCCGTCCTTTACAACGACTCCCGTGAGTTTTTTCGATTATTTGTCGATAATTTATTATCTCGGAGAGCCCAGAAAAAACGTCTACATTACATAAGGCAGGAATATATAAATCAATTCATCATACCTTACCGAACGGAGAGATAATGTGGCAAAAGTAATTTTATTGTCAATCAAATTTTTGTACCTCCTTGCTATGTTTCGTTGTTCTTTGATCTCTTTTATATTTGATTAATCCAACCTCTACGATTCTGTTGATATCGGCCGGGAAAGCTGTTGAAAGAGCGCCTTTATTTTAATTAATGAAGGGTGGCTCAAATAGCATTTCGGCATAAAAGATCCGAGAGTATAAACCATTGAAAGGATTATTCCCACTCCCAGGAACTAAAATTTTATTTTAAACAGAAATCCCTACTCTTTCACGATTCTATGAAATGAAATGAAAAAATACTTTATTTGCTGCCATACGGTACAAAAAGGTGGAAATTAATGTCATAAGGCATACTCTACCATTCAATCTTAGAGATGTAGGAGAGGTGCAGTGAGGCGGGCAAAAAAATAAACGTAAAACAAAATGAATTAGCGAAAATATTAACTAACCTAAAAATATGGAAATAAATGACATACAAATATGTACATACACTTAAATATGTTCATAGATATAAGATACAAAAACACATATACTATTTTAGAACATATAAACAGATTTACACATACAAAAACGTATTCTAACTATTTTTGTTAAATGTTAACGATGTTTTGCTATAGTTTTTGTAACTTCACTCATTTTTTATTGTAACCTCCTCGATCTGCTCAGGTTTTTTCCTGGCACTATTTCCGCCAACGTTTACCCTTTGCAGTGAGATTATTGTCACGCAGCTTTCTCGACCTAATCATAGTCTAGGGTCGACACCAAAGACTAACCTCATTGTGTCCCCGCGCAGAGTATATCGTGACGCGAGTAGAGGAGGAGCACCTGTGGGAGAGCAAGCAGCTCGGCGCGCACTCGCCGCACGTCCTGCTCTCCACACTCATGTTCTTCAACACCAAACACTTTAACCTGGTTGTAAGTACACAAATTTTTCATTTTCCTGCCGTGCACAAGTGGCACTGACCTCTGCGCTCGGTTTGATAAAGGCACATACGATGTGAATATTAGTAGCAAAAAAAGATGTTTTCAAATGTTATTCTAGATGTTTGACACTCTTTGGTAGGATTTGAATTTTTTCCGGTCAACACCTTTCTGTTTTACGATTATTTATGGTGATTACGAAGTTGTCATTATGGTAGTCAAGAGTTTGCTCCCCTCCCATGTACAAATAATGATTTTTGTGAGCACTATAGTTATCTATCAATCGTTGTAAACTAGTAAGTATCAAAGAAAAAAAATATGATAAACCTGGCAATTTTTCCGGTCAGTTCTTCTTGGCCAGAAGCAATCAAACCGGCAGAAAACGAAAAAATTAAAAAATAATGAAATCGAGTAAAAGAATCTCAAACTGAAAGTCCTAAGTATGCTAGAAGTAACTAAATATGAAAATTAGTTAATGGAAAATTGCTTATGTACATCCTTTTGAGCGGCTCATAGCCTAGTGAATACATTCCTAAGAATGAAATGGTTAATTTGTCGATTTTCTTTTTGAGTTAATCATCATCGTATGAACATGAGCCCAAACAAAATTTTGATGAACATATTATATTAGCTCAAAAAATTGCTACCTGTGTCAAAAAAAAATAATCTTCTGATAGTAGCCCGATTATATTTTTTTATAATAACAAGGAACTAAGGAAATTCACCCCACAACAAAAAATTGAGGGGTATAATGCTGACCTGCGGCAGATATGACAGGGGCTAGTGAACATTACATGAAAAAAGATTTAGGATGTCTCTAGGTTTTCTCATTTATCAGTTAGTTTACTTTATTAGTAATTATTGAATTTTTTCCTTATAATTAAAGGATTTTTTTTTTGCTGAAAAAGTGTGTTAAACTAATACAATCCATACATTTTTATATTGTTGTTGTTTCATCATCCATAGGCAGTACATTGTACTCGGATTTATCATTAGTCGTAATAGTTTGTCATATGTAAAATGTTAACAACTTTCTTATTATTGTTACTTGTTGCATTGCAGACGGTGGAAGAGCACATGCAGCTGTCCTTCTCACACATCATGAAGCACTGGAAGCGGAGTCCCAACCAGCCGGGCGCTGCCAAGATGCCCGGCTCGAGGAATGTTCTGCTCCGCTTCTACCCGCCGCAGTCCGCATTAGGTTTGTTATTTCCCAACACAAAGACTAGGAAGTGTTTTTATGGTGCCCTTAAATCACAAGAATTCTATTTTGCTTGAGAGAGGGGAGAGAGAAGTCCAACTCCGAATATGGTATTTTTTATTCTGTTAAACTTGGCATGGATGGTTAATACCACACCTGCTATCATGAAGAAAACGGACCATCATGCATGCCAGGACCATCCTTATTTTGCAACTGTGTGATTTTACACTGTTCAATAAAAGGGACCACAAAACGATTTACCACTTGTGAACCTTTCCTTACTCCAGGGTTCCTGGGTATGTTGCCATAATGCCATTCTTCATTTGTATTATATTTTTAATAAAAGAAGAGTGATAATTTTATCTTGCTTATTGATTGGCTGTGTCCATAAAAGGTTTTGTTTTTGTCCATAAAACATTTTTTTTTTGTTTTGTGTTACTTGTCTCCGTTATTCCACAATTATAGTTGACAAGTATATATTAAGTTCTGACAATTATTTAATAATAATACGGAAATCATAAAAAAAAATTGGCATGTTAAATAAATTAAAAAAAACATAACCCTCCTTCTTGCGCAGTCGGGTAAGAAGTTAAATTTTATTATGATGTACAGTAAGAAACAAATATACTTTTGATATACATCAGCTTATAGCAGCTATTTGTCAATCACCCATCTAGGACAGATTCTAAAGGCTTTGACTTAGAATTGTCTTTTTTCATGTCTAGTCATGCCATATGTCGCAATATGGCGTTTGTCTGGCTCCCAATAGGTCTTACTGTAAATAATGAGACATTAAGGTGGCCCATCCCGCTCATCTCCCCATACAAAAGGGGAAAGAAGATCACTCCCATATTTCTTGTCAGAGATTCAAAATTTTGCTCAAAATAGCTTTATTTGATCGAACTAGATGTCTGATGACCATTGGCATTGTAAATTTGTGTTTGGTTTCTAAGTTATAAGGTCCGAAATTTCGACTTTTTCGCGCGTTTTATACAATAACTTTGGATGTGGATTACGCAATGATAAAGTAAGAACATCATAAAAAGATTAGTCATCAGACATAGCTATTTAATCAAGATTTATGATCTATTTGGTTTTTATTACATTTTTGACTACAGCGGTCGTGGTTTACTTTTAGCTATAAGTTGTTTTGAAATAAAAAAATTCGTAAATCTTACCAAATCATACACTATGCACATCGTCTTTTTTGTGGACATGTTGCATCTTCCTCATCACGGAGCCTGTCTTATTCTTTGAAACAGAGAAGGTCCCAGAGCGCAACAGCACGATTTTGTACCGAGCCCGCGAATGAGTTAGGCCCGCCGGGTTGAGCCACCTTAATGACAATTGCCTATTGATATTTGATTGCAGATGCAAACTCGCGGAAGAAGAAGGTATACGAGCAGCAGGAGAATGAGGAGAACCCGCTGAGGTGTCCTGTCAAGCTCTACGAGTTCTACATCTCCAAATGGTATGCATCGTCTCTACTTTTGGGGATCTGTTGAGAGCTCAACAGTCTTTACTAAGAACTGAACATGGATATCACATCTACTGTCATGATGTTACCCCAACAGAACAGATTACCGAGCGAATTTTGTACCATGCCAGGACCTTTTGGAATGTTATTCGGACTTTTTTATTGCTGCTTCGTTCTTTATTTAAATGCGATGTTACCGACCCGAGGGGTTAAATAACCTACAGTAATCCATGTATTTTGATCTATGGAGGGACTTGTATCCTCAATGAAAATGCATATTGAAATCTTGAAAAAAAGAAAAAAATGCACACCCTGGTATTCGATCCACTGACACAAGATACTATAAGTGTTTTCCCTAGGCTACATGCTGCACTTGATGCCATTTTCAAGTTGAGAGTAGAGGCCTGTTGCAAATTGCAATTATAAATAAAAGAACCACTTATCCTTTTCATATAACCTTTTTGTGGCTTTTTTACGTGGCAAACGGGAACCTACCGTACATATTTTTATTAATTTCGTTTACTAGATTCCATTAAAGGTTTACCTAAAGTCTAGATTACACCAGACCAACAATAGGCGACATTGCGGCATGCCACCTGGGGCAGTTGTGGCTTGCCACAAAAAGTTACTCCTTGCAGCTTTAGTGGCATGCGGAAGTTCTATTAATATCAAAGCAACAAACCTCGGGAAGAACTGGCTGGTCAGAAATATTGTAGTGAAGGCAGAACCATTTTAACGAATCAGGGGAAAGACAACCAACTGAATATTGTTGAGGGGGAGGTCACAAGTTGTTCCATGGTTCAAAATTGTTGTAAAACTATAGGTCATTGGATAATAACCATACATTACCCAAATTCCTGAAGAGCTAGAACATGGTGAATTATAAATGTTCTTCATTGATATCAAATACACGCACCCTAATTAGGAGTAGGTAACTAAATATTATCGATTGATAGCCATACATACCTACTTACTTTTTCCAAAGAATCCTTAAATTACAAACTCAATTTCCTTTATTCTTGTCGTGGCAATACAAGATTGAGAACATTTGAAACAAACAAAATGTGTTGCCATGAAGAGTCAGGCCACATTGTGCGACATTGTAGCATGCAGCACTGTCACATGGTGTAATTCTTGCTGGAGGTAATACTATAAATACAGATAATACTGCATCCAAGACAATAAAAAAGTATGTGTTTATTTTACACATGTTTCTGTTTTCCAGTATATTGTTTTATTTTATGAATTAATTAATTAATTCATTCAATTGGGTTTTCAACGAATTTTTAATTATAAGAGGTGTGACAGCACAAATAACTGTGTGGCGAGAGCGCCGGCCTGTGGGCTATCGATATAATCGCCGAAGTGTTTTCAGTCCCGAGTCGGTGCGCACGCGCAACGACGTGTTCTACCTGATGCCGGAGCGGTCGTGCGTGCCCGACTCGCCCGTGTGGTACTCGACGCAGGCGCTCGGCCGCGACGCGCTCGCCAAGATGCTGCATCGGGTCAAGATGGTGAAGGAGATCAACATCGCGCTGCTCACTAGCTAAGGTGACATTCTTCACGGTGCAATAAGTTAGTAAGGGGCAGTTACGAGACTTTTTTCTATTGTTTTAATTTGAATTTTCTCACTTAGCATTTAGAGTTATCTTCTTCTCATTGTGATGGCTGGAAGTAGTTGTGTTCGAATAAGATAGTTCAAAGTATGGTCATTTGTGTGCCGAGATCACTATGAAAGGTTCCAGTTTACAATCATTTAATTCTTTAAAAAATTGTACAAATATTTAATGTTTAATTATTGCACTAACATCAATATTTTCCTGGCTAAAAATGATTGCATTGATGTCCCACTCTAGTGGTTGAACATACATTAGAACGCTGATTATCCGGAATAATAATTGGGACCAGGGGTAGTCCTTTAATCGAAAATCTAGAAACATGAAAATAAAATATGTATGTATTTAGTGCTATGTATGTAGTGTTAACTTGAAACAACAGGTTCATGGAAGAATGAGATCATTGGGTAGTATGTATAAGTATACATATTTACAATAAATCAATACTTTGACTGAAAATAAGTTGCAATAGACTTCTGCAATAAAGAGTTGATTTTTTATCGCAGCTGATCCGTTTTAAGTTGTAGCAGCTGTATATGGTTTGATTCGTCCTGCCTGTTCAGCGGGAGGCTTGCGCTCTCTTCTCGCGCACATCGGGGTCGGTCGGGCATGCACTCCCCCTTATCTGTCTCGCTTAAATTTATATGTAAAGCAACTAAGAATCTATACAAATTTTTAGTCCGGAAACTTCCGGATAACCGGTTTCTGGATAATCGGCGTTCTACTGTACCTTAAATTTATTTGCACTCAATCTTCCTAGATTAGAGGTTATAGAAAGAGGAAAGAGGATAGAGGGGCTTACGAAATCGCAGGATTGAATTTGCTAGAGTTGAAAAATGAACATGGACTCAGCAGATACTGTACAATGGATTTCTGTCCACGGCAACCACATTAATGTTATTCTGTTTCATTTCAGGCACATGGATGCTGAAAGCTGACGCAACGCAAACGGAGCTTAGTGCCACCGCCCCGCTCCGCCGCTTATTGTACATTACAAACTGAAAATAGTAGGACTATTTGTGTATGTGTTTCCAATGGACGCGATGAGAGCACAGGAATTTGTGCGATAAACGGGAGCGCGGACATCCGATGTGGACGTGTGACTGAAGGACAGAGATGATTAGAAAAAAAAAGTGCGAGTCAGTGAGTGTTATTACTCGAGTGTGATTTATTTTAGATACTTTTTACGACGGAGCTGGCTCGTTGGCTTGCGAGAATGCAATATGTTATTATCTTTGAAGACGTGACATTCACCAAAAGAGCTCTGTTTCTCAAGAGTGATTAGTAGGTAATAGGTGACTGTTTAAAATTTTCACAAAGAATCTTTCTTTCCAGCTGAGATGAAGGCATCTGTTATTTAGGTGACTGAAAATGTATGTCTTGCGACATTTATGGTACGGATATTGTGTGATAACAACTTGAGGCTATGTAAAAACGAATTGCCGTGCGAGTGTAAACATTGGGAAAACAACTGGCCTGCAAATTCTTATTATATTTCTACTCATCATGCAAATTATTTGATGAATATGTTGAAGGATCTGGATTATGTCAATACAAGTTTTCTAGATGTGGTGTTTTTCTAGCATCACTCTTTACAGTTCTACATACTTGGAAGAACCTCAGTTTAATGCAGTCTTGCAGTAAAAATGTGTGCACTGTGGGAAGAGAGTTAAGCTACTTTTAGAGACGATGTTTATCTGTAAAATAATCTAATATATTGACTTTATGACATTTTAACCAATCATCGTATCACACTTTGGGTATTCAGTCAGTACTTCAGGAACCCCTTGTCATTGACATTTCTGTCTTGTTTCAAAGTTATTCTAGCTTACTGGTGTTTCACTGTGATATGTGGTATCTGAGTGTTTGTCGCTAATTGAATATAAATATATGGTTGCCCAATGAGGTAGTCTAGATGTCCATATGTTCAATACAATTGATAAGGAACTACGAATTAAGTAACAAAAGAAGAAATCATATTATTTCAATACTTATGCCTGTGTAAAAAAGGGTTTGATATTCCATAAGTTACACTAAGTGTGTTGATGATGGCACATTTTGTGGTTTTATTTTTGACTCACTAAATTCCTTTTAACCTATGTTCGTACAGAACATAGAATGGCATTTTCTTGTAAAAATATACCTTAATGCCCGTATTTATGTAGCTTGTATTCTCTATATATATGTTCTATAATTCAAGCATAAATCGGCTAACTGTAATATGTTTAGTTAAATGGGGGTAGAATAAGATACAATTTCCATGTTTTACAAGAATATTCTTTTTACTTAGTGATAAATGAGTTTAGACACAATCAGAGGATAGAGGTTTTTAAAATATAGCGCGTCTATAAAGTCAGAATCGTATTATATTGTAATAAGTATGTATAAGTGAGGGCGGTTCCTGTTGCTGTACATGCATAGGTACATACTCTACCTATGTGCGTACTGCAATTGCTGTGTAAAAATACATAATGAATTATTACAAGACAATTCTAATATATGTGCCTTTGATTTTTATCATCAAATTCTTTTTATTTTATCTTTTATCTGTGAATTTTGCTCGCATTGGTTTTACATACTACGATAGATTATTTTCAAAAGAAACAACTAACTTAGTTCCACCATCATAACTTGTAAATTTTTTTTTATCCCCTTTTATATTACAACCTGTCAAATTTTTGGACAGTCAGTAATCGTTTTATGCAATTTCAGTGTTGGCAACCAATAGTTTATGAAGGTGATAGGATAATCTTGCTGTAAGGTCTTGATGATTCTCTCTTCAGTCGGTGACAAGTGGACTTGTCATCCATCAGCTGAGTAGCCACGAGGTTCAGGTAAATACAGTTTGTAACGTTCGTAATGTCGGGATAGCGAGGTCGTCGTGAAGTGAGTCATTTGCGACGTACCAGGGCGCATCCACAATTATTCTGAACATTTTCGACTGGAACCTTAGCAAGATGGCAATATTTGATTAGGTGGCTGTTACCAGAGCTGTATGCCATAGGTCTGGACCTTGGCTTGATTTTACTATTGTAGAGCATTAACTTTGCTTCTAGTAACATTTGAGAATTGCGGCCCAGCCATGCCCAGCATACAATATAGGTTACGACGCAACTGCTGGCCGAGTTGTTTTCTTATGGTAAAGATGTGTTTTTGCCAGTTAAGTCTTTTAAACTTATAAATAGACTACTTGATGAGTATCCATAAACTACTTAACAATGTTTTTATTTGAGTTTTGAAACAATTCTTACGCTGCATTACAGGTATATAGAAGTTTTACAAAAATTCAGAAAGATGTTTTATACAGGTTGTAATTTTATTAACTGCGTTCTGCGTTTAAGGTTACAAAATGCAGAAAAAAATGAAATTTCTTTCCAAATCCCGAGAAAAATATTTAAAAATTTTGACATAATTGCACGAAGGTTTTGAGATGTTTACCGACAATACGGCGCGCACAGGAGTAGGCGGCGCGGCGCGGTGGAAGCGCCACCTAGCGCTCGCGTTGTTGAGCTACGAGGTACGGGGGAATACCATGCCGCTGGTCTCGCGACCACCACATGCGATTCACTGCATCACATTATAACTTATCACGGCAATTTACAATACCTACACGCACTCCATGTCGAAGTGACGTCCACCTACTTTTTTTTTTTTATACGACCTGAAATGGATGGCTAATACCACACAACTACCGTTATGATATTAGCCTAATACACCACATTCCCGAAGGAATAATATTTTCATCCAATGCGATGGTACCATCCCGGGCGGGCTTCAACCCTACCACCTAGGAGGGGAAGGGGACCTACAGTTTTACATGGATTCCGAACCATGGAGCAGCTCGCATTCGTGACGAAATGCACTTATCGAACTCTGAAAGAGAAAGACAGTGGTGCAAGTTGGTATTGAACCCGGGCCTCTGGTACGCTAGGCCAGTCCCCGTGCCACTAATCTACGAGCCGCTCAAAACACTACTTGAATGCACTCTTCCGCCCGTTACCTCATATTGATTCTTATTGTCAGATGATACTTTTTAGATTACCGCGGTCATTAGACAGGTTTGAAAAATGTTACGGCTTTTCACGCGGCGTGAAGAGACATTCTCCGACATTTCGAGCTAATCATTCAGCCCGATGCCAGATCGAGTCCTTGCAGGTAATGCAAGATTGTCGTCACGCTATGCAAGGACGTGCACCATGACATTATACTCGATGTTCGTAAAAGCATGGCATTTTGTATGGAATCACGTAAATATTCACACACGAAGCGACACCCCCTCCTGTTTAGGAGCCTAGCGACATTGAAGCAGCTTATGCGTGCGGGTGTGCAGCCCAATGCAAAATCAACCCCTCCCTCCGATCGCCACAGGACTGCTGTCATAATATTAGCCCAATACACCACATTCCCGAAGGAATTAGGTGCCTTACCTTTTGGAGCATGGCTACACTGAACTGGATGGAAAACACGGACAATTTTTAATTGCCGCTTCGACCTTAATTTCCCCCAATGCGGTGGTACCAGCCTGGGCGGGCTTATCCCTGCCACTTAGTAGGGGAAGGGGACCTATAGTTTTACATGGGTTCCGAACCATGAAACAACTCGCGTTCGTAACGAAATATACTTATCCAAATAGGAAAGAGAAATAATATGTTGCATGACTGGGGTGAGGATTAGAACCCATAACCTCTCACATGAAGGGCAAGTCCTCTAGCCCCTACACCACAAACACCACAAATGGGCGACCTTTATAAGTTTAGACTAGCCTCAAAAGCGAAACATGATTATTATTATTATTATAAGCATTATGATAAGAACTTTGGTTTTTTGCTCTACATAAAAGTAATTTTTACTGATTTTAATGAATAATGCTTTGTGGCAGTCTATTTTCTTGTGCACAATCATTCATGTTTTGTCCTCAAACGTTTTTCAGATGCATTTTGACAAAAAAAAAATGGTATGGAGACTTCTTTATTAACTTGCTTCAGCGTTTTTTTTTTTGCGAATCGACTTAGTATTCGATACCTACTTACTAAACCCTTTCTCCGATTCCGATGTCGCAAATTCCAATTCTCCTGTATGTGACAAAGATTTTCGTATAACACAAAAAACAATTTTTCTTCGGGGTAGATTATGTAAAATAATTAAAATATATGCAACTGTTAACAAATCAATTACTAACCAGGATTAACCCAGTTTATTCAGATGCATTTTGACAAAAAAAAAATGGTATGGAGACTTCTTTATTAACTTGCTTCAGCGTTTTTTTTTTGCGAATCGACTTAGTATTCGATACCTACTTACTAAACCCTTTCTCCGATTCCGATGTCGCAAATTCCAATTCTCCTGTATGTGACAAAGATTTTCGTATAACACAAAAAACAATTTTTCTTCGGGGTAGATTATGTAAAATAATTAAAATATATGCAACTGTTAACAAATCAATTACTAACCAGGATTAACCCAGTTTATTTGTAGCACAAAGATCATAATATTAATTTTCTAGATCCAGTAGTTATCGAGTTCAGTAGTCAGTAGTCAGTAGTAATCAACTAAGCTTTTCTGCTTTTACGTTCCTTAGGCCAATTCACGTGATAATTCCGACCAGTGGCTCTGGAGACCCCATCCGGAAACCATTCGAGTACCAACGAGGCGCCATTACTGTGAGCCGGGTGCTCACCCCCCGCCCATTTTTGGTCCCGTATATGATACCTTTGTATATTTCGCTTCTTCCAATTAAACAGACCTTTTCATTTTTTCTTCACCATCCTCCAACCCGACTTTTTGTGTCGGATCGGTTTAAACACGAAGTCTTGTTTGAACGGTTTCTTCATCTTTTTAGTAGGGATATATATCCTTGTTGGCAAACAGTTTGAATTTCCGCCAAAATCAGTAGACCCCAGCGGCGCGGTAGCAGCAGAATCAGAGACAATCAAATGTTGCAATTTCCGGATTCAACTATCCCTGCGTTCCGAAATGCGCACATTGCAAATATCGCAGTGAAAGCGAATACATTGAATACTTGTTTTCCGAATTGATATCTCTGCTCATAGTCACAATCGCAAGATATCAAATCGGAACGAATTTGAGCAGACATATGTGTCAGAGCCTAACCTAACTACCTCGAAAATGCTTTGTAAGTCTCGAGAGTGGTTATTTCAGGCCTAGAAATTGTCTAATTAGACTAACAAACCGCGAAAGCTTTCGTTATTTCAGAAACCTATGATCAGAGAACTTCAGATAAACACGCTTAATAACAGCTCGATGACAGTCATTTGACAGCGTACATGGCGCACATCTTAGAGCATTTAGGACGGGAGACGCCAAAGCAGTGCTTTAGCATGCATTCGTTTCTGTAAATTCTAGTGGGGAGCGGGGAAGTAGGTCCACGCTCACTATGATGGCTTTTCGCACACTCGTGTAAATCTCCGTTGCGTTGAAATGAGCGCACACTAAGAAATTGAACGAACACAGTAAGAATTCACAGATACATCGAAACCATAACGTTCGTTGCACACGGTCTCCCACCAAATTCTCGCGTAAACTCGCTAGGGACTTGACATGACGTGTACAGTTATCGATAAAATAAACAGTAGACGTCGATAGTTATAATATAATTTTCATAAATTTTTCACATAGTTTTACTTTTTAGATTCAAGGAATACACATAATTTGAATTGAATAGTCTTCGGTAACACATATTCTGCAGTAGTCTTGATTGATAAAATATAAGTTAATAATGACTATTGTTTTTTAAAATGAAACATTTATTAATAACACACTTATCTGCATTCAATCGTCCTCCCCACCGTTAGATTTCTTAAGTACCTGACTCTAGATAATTAGTCTTCGAATTAATAATGTATTTACTAAAAATAAATAATCGACAAGGATCCCTCACAAAGGCACCATCTTATTTATTACAGTCTTTCTTATTTCTATTCACTTTAACATATATTAATATTACTTAAAAACATATATTCATACCATAACGCCGCTTCCCCGGAGGTGTAATCAGAGATGATAGAGCGCCCTAAGGTTCGATCACAGCGTACTTCTTTAGACTTCTTTACATACACATCATTTCATACATTCTATACGATTAAGGCTGTGGTGAACTCACAGAAAATCTAAGATTTGAAAAATTCAAAAGATACACTCTTAGTCCATTGGCCAAAGGACAACTTTGCACGACGACTGCCATTAAAATAGCCCAATCGTCTTCCGGGCCCTAACGTTTTCCAATCCTTAAACGTTGTCAGATTTTAATATATTTTTTATGTTTTTTTTAATATCGGTATTTTTCAGTAAAACTAAATCGGAAATGAACGTAAAAAGGACAACTTTTTCCATTATTTATTAGCCAATATTTTCCAATCTAAAAGGTATATGAAAAAATATTTTTTTTTTCATATACCTTTACAAAAATACCTATACCTAATATACCTAATAATATATACCTAATAAAAATAAAACATACAGACGTGGATTTCTACAATATATTTCAGAAAACAAAATTTCAAAAACCTATTAAAATATTAACAGTCGTATTCAGAGAGAAGCTGTCAAAACTTAGACGATGTTCGCACCGGACTTACCATACAAACACCCGTTTTGTCCGACCTTAATACGGGTGCCAAAGTTAGTCCACCCTCTCTGAATACGACAGTAAGAGCATGGAAACAGTTATCGCCCGTAGTGTAGGGAATTGATAGGCTCTTTTATGGGTGCTATGTTGGGTAACGAGACTTATTGGTTTTTAAAATGAATTAATTTGGTATAAATGTGTCGAATACATTTTTGCGGATTAATTTTTTTGGAAAGAAATGAAATTCTCGTATTAGTATATTTACTCATTACAGTCTTAGCCAATTCAAAATTATTATTGACAAAATTTTCGCAGCCCCCTTAAAAGTTCGAAAGCTCATGGGCGTCGTCAGGCACCTTAAGAGGTCCTGGCCGCGCTTTACATAAAAAAAGTCACTGGCACCTCCAGGTCAACTCTGGCCGGGTTGCCAGTGACCCCCGGCCGGGTTGGTACAATCCTATAGAATGAAAGTTGGTCGACGCTGAAATTGAATTGACCCTTTTATATGTTCAGCTCAATGCAGGCATGCTCAAATATGCGGGAGATTCTAGCATGTCACCTAGTTCCTTAGGGTATACAGTGTGATGATAATAGTTATGATATCAATCATAAAGTTCCGGTAATATATTATGTAGTTATTAAATAAAATACATTCCAGCCTAGAGAACCAGGCGAGATACGAAGAAGTTCAATTTGTGTGCAGCTAAACTAGATAAAAGATATAATTAACAGAGACAAATATGTTTATTTAAAGTTTGAGTAGGTACTAACTTCTTGCTAGAAATTACAATTGGGTACAGCATTAACGTGTAATCTTCTTTTATAATTAGATAGAATTTGGATTGCAGATTTATCAAAATGTTCAGAACACCATTGTGCTTGTTCGTTTTGGTACCCAGGTATCATGATTATTGCAAGATTTTGCCCACAATTGTCGCCTGTACGGATCTAAAAACGCTAAGAAGCAAATAAAAAAGTTCATTAAATGGCACTGCATCACAGACACACACAGTACATATACATAACGGTTTAAGTTTACTTCTATTTTGTCCTATATTTCACCCTTACGGAACCCACTTTCTACGTGTATATTTTAGAAGTAAATGCCCTTATTAACACTTGATATATGATAAAGAACAACATTATTAATGAATGATCCCATTTCTTAAATAATATTGTAATAATATTGAATAATTCACTTATTGTCATTGTAAAATTTCCATTTTATTCCACTAATAAAATAATAGTCTAGGTAGCATTGAGAAAATAAGAATTGATTAATTGTCTTTAATAAATCGACAATCTCCCGAAATCTATATTTGGTGAACATCACTATTCACCCACTCCATATTGTCTATGGTCAGGAGCAGCAGGCTATCGGGCCGACTAGTCCAGTGCAGCATAGCAATGAGTCAACGAGTGCGCAGATCGATCTACCAATCGGTTGGTAGGCAAATGGTTGATATCGAACAGGTTTTATTGTGTTTTACACTCAATTACATTACTTTGAGACTCAAAAATACTTACTGGTGAAAGGTCACATTGTCTTTTTGTAAACTTAATGTTCCTGATCTATTTTTGAACCGAAACACACTACAACTCGGTATTTTTGTCTGAAGCGTTTCGCGCACGCAAGGTGGATCGAGTCTAGTAAAATGTACGGAGAAACTAGTTTTATATAAAACGTATGCCCGCCGAGCCTATGCTTTTGGCAGAGGGGTTAGCCCACCGATGGCGTCTCCCGTCCTAAATGCTCTAAGGCGCACATGCTCTCAACCGAGCGCGCTTTGTACGATCTGTTTGCGGTCTAGAGCCACGTTCCTTATGTCAAAATGACGTTCACGGGAGTGAATATAAGCAATTCGGAACGGTCATGTACGCGTACATTGTGAATTCTTCGCAATTTAAACATTTCGGAATGCAGTGTATGACAACTGTGGCTGACAGCGTGAATACAGTTGGTCCGAATCGCACTGACAGTACTCAGAACAGCAAGATTGTTACATTTAAATGAAGGTTGATGGCTTCAAACCATAATTTTAGTTTCATTTTCATTTCATTTCATTTATTTAAACTTTTTGGTAGTCAACCTACACCAAGTTACGTCACAAAGATCCGCGGATTCGATCAACCCAGTAAAGAAGAACCCGCAAAGAAACTTCACGGGTTTACATAACATATTTTTCAGTCTGACTTAATGGCCTGTATAAAGGACACCCGCAGGTACGATATACATATTTTGATCTTTTGGAATTAATGATACGTCATCAGGAAATAAAACCATCTCGATGTCTATTGCGATGCGGCTTGAAATGTCATTAATGTAAATAAAAAACCACAATGGTCCTAGAATTGAGCCCCGCTGTACGCCTATAGTGATCATCAGACTTAGTACCGTTTACATCACAAACATGCAGCCCCAGCATGGTATGTGCTAAGCTCAGCCACTCAGAGGAAGAGAATCCAGGTCCAGCAAAACGTCACCCTCCGCATGATAGTGGGGGCCGGGCGCTACGTCAGAAATGACGTAATCGCCAACGACGTGCAGATGCCACCGGTGGAGGAATTTATTGTGAAGCTCGCGCGCCGCATGTTTGAGCGCGCTGATGCTTCACCACATCCACACCTCACCAGTCTTGCCCCCCTGCACGCACGGCCGCCCGAAGGACGCCCGCTGCCCCGAGAGCTGCTGCTGCACTCCCTGTCGTTCGGCCAGGAACGACGTGGTTGAATGCAGCGCTTGCCCGATGGCTCGAGGAAATGATGCCCAGCCCGCCGCTACCCCATAGCGGCTGACCAAGGACCGGCACTGCAGAGCATGCCGAGAAGCAGTCCGGGTAATAGGGGATACCCTCAGGCCCGTACCTGCACACAAACCGTGCAGAAGACCCAGACGACGACAAACTTGTGTTCTATTTGACAGGTATGTTTTACATATGCTTAATTCCATTTCTCTAATGCCATAATGTTCTAGTTTCCCTAGTATTATTTTGTACACAGTACACAGTCAAACGATTTTGATAGATCACAAAAAATGCCGTAGTTACTCATCGAGTTATCTAGAGAAGTTAAAACCGATGTCATCCTCGACCCAATGGCATCTCCTGTTGACCTACACTTACGAAATCCGAATTGATTATAATGAATTACACTGTGAATGTAAAAGACATTTACTAATTTTTTATCTATAATGTTTTCAAACATTTTGCTGAACACTGGTAGTAAGGACACAGGCCGATATACAGGCCAGGCATGACGACAACATGACTAAAAAGTATCAAGAGCCAATTTATCTTCTCCGGCAACATCAAAGGACAATGACCAAAATAAAACAGTAGACGAAGTTGTGAATGTAATAGGAAAGTATGAACGTGCTTTAAACTTTAAATCAATAAAATACATTTTCGTGGTAGTAGCCAGTTCTTGATTTATTTTTTAAAATACACGAAGCATTAGGAAGGCCCGGGTCAAGCGAGTTTAGGGAAATTATATATTTTTTCTAAGGAGTAACTGATAGCTTGTAGAAACTATATTCTTAAAGTCACTATGGGGCTTGCATAGTCGGTGACGGATTAAGCCCCAAATAAACATATGGACAAAAAATATATGTTTCTTTACTCATGATCCTTCTCTATTGCGTAGCATGTTAAGAATACAATATAGACGTTTATAGTCGTATTCACAGTGAACCGACAAAAGCTTAGTACGAGATGAATCGAAATATTGATTATGTTTTTGTGATATTTTCTTTCCCACGACTAATTTTGATTAGCTTAATTAAGAACAATATATTTCCGGATAACCATGGAGAAAATTTAGTAATTTCAGTTACATAGATTGAGTAAATAAAATTGTCAAATATATTCTGTTATATTTTGTGTGGTATCTGACATCTTTGACAGATCTTTTAGGTGATCTCGCTTAGACGCCACCTGTCGTGATAAATAAGCAGTTTTCTTCCCCATTGTCGCTTCTATAGCAAATGAGGTTATTAAGAAAAAAAATCTTAAAACGTATTCATAAGTATTTATTTACATTTCCCTTCGATATAATGGGTTTAAATTATTGATTAAAAAAATTTGTAACACAGAACTGCTTTTTTGGGAATCTACTGCCAGGTATTTCATTCAAACTGGCAACGGTTTTCTTGGTCATAGCATAATGGTCATTGGCCTTTCCGTCAAAAACATCACAAATGCTGATATATAAAAACAATATTTTGTCTATGGTCTGCTATAGTCACCAATATGACAGCTTTGTTTTCCTCTTTCGTATTAACGTTCCCCTAGTATTCTAGTTATGTCTCGTTTTATCATATGCTGATAGAAAGGAACATGCAGTATTTTCTGATCGAAAAAGTCAGGGCGTGATGGCGGTTGCGTGGTCGTGTGAGCGCGAGTCGGCAATGGGTAGTTGTGTGATATTTGACGGCGCGGGCGACCGCTGTCGGATACCGCGCGGCGCTTTATATCGCCATCTTGTAGCGGACGCGATGATGGGTCGAGGTTCATGACAAGAGCTCCGCGAGAGCACGCCACACATTGCACCTATTACTCACTTTTCAAGTAAGTTTATTTTGTATTTGGCTGCCTTGCGAGGGAATATTTATAACTGGACGACAGTGGTTCAGGCTGGCCTGTTCGTTGCGTTTTTGTTTTTATTGGAACGTTAACTCTAAAATTTCCCTTCACACGTTCTTTCAACGACTTATCCTGTCTTCCATATTTGCCAATGCCGGTATAGTTCAGGCTTAACATTAATATTTCAATCATTGTTACCTATTTACGGTTAGTATAATTCTGTTGTGTAACGTGAGATTCAAATTTCGGCCCTTTCGGAGTGCACTATTATTTCGTGAAACATTTTGTATTATTTTATAATGAAGATTCTTGCAGTGTAGTAAGTGGTTGGCAAAATGTGTAAATTATATGACGATATTATTATATATTCTTAGATGATATATTCTTATTCGGGTATTTCCTATAAGATTGCATTTTTCTCTATTGGGTATTTTTATTTAGAAAATAAAATCCTTGAAATACAGCCTTGAACAAAGCTATTCTCCTGTAGATTTTCCCGCTAAGTTGTAGAAGACGTATTTTAACAGTCAACTCAAGAAAAGAGCCTTAAATATCCATGTTTTGTACACTTAATGTGCCTAAAATCTTTACAATTTTAATTTGATTTCAGATGTATATTAAAAAATGTAAATAAATATAAACATTCTCACTGGTAACATTTCTGGCTCCCGAAAACAATATTTAGGGGGCAGGCATTACTTAAGTCAATGACTGAAATGTATGTTTCCATTCTATAAGACCAAAAAATTGAAAGATAAATCTACATAAATACACACATGCATACCTTCACGCAACTTTCCTGGAGGGGTAGGCAGAGATGATAGAGTGCCATACGGTACGATCGCAGCACACTTATCTTTCGCTTCATCTACAGACATACATCTTTTCATACATGCTCTACGATTATTTGTAAATTTACATAAATTTGATTAATGTTTGCCGTCTTAGAACGTTTAGTCCATTGCATTTAATTGTTAGAATTCAGAAGGTTTATTGGCAAAATAATAGAGGGACTACGTTGAAAAAGTATACTATGAAATATTCATGGGCACGACACGTCGATGCGAGGAAGGATGGAAGATTGTCGAGCATGACTGCGATAGGCACATGATTTTGGTGACGACTCCAATATGTTTTAATGTTCATCTTTGCAGGCTATGTCCGTAGCGCAGGCATAGCCTTAAATCAATGTATGTAGGTATAATCTTAAACACTGTGTTAGTAGGAGGCATTGATTTGCTAACTGTTCCAATGACGTCAAAATAACTCTATACAAAGCGTACTACCAGTCGTTCTACACATGCCAGTTATGGACGAACTACATGAAATGAGCGTACAACACCCTGCGTGTTCAATGTAATAACGCATTTCGTTGTATCATGGGTCTCCCCTGGCGGAGTAGCGCTTCTGGTATGTTCGTTGAGAATAGAGTTAATGACTTTAATGCCATTATGAGGCAAAAAATTGCAGAATTCCGAAAAAACACTAGTGAAAGCCAAAACGAAATAATAAAAGGTATTACAAGTCAATTCAATGCCGAAATATTTGTTATTCTGGCATAGCTTTATGTTTATAACTTTTTAAATGTACTAACCATGTAATATCTACTAACAACATATGGGTCATGACCTGAAATAAAAATTATTATTATTATTCACAGTATATATATATTATCAAATTTTAGGTTTACATTATTTAATACAAACATCTATTGTATTTTATTATTATTATTATTATTATTACGAAAAGAGGGACTGTAGGAGAATTCCAAATTGGGTATACTGCAGATGGCGAAATTGGTCAGACGCAGTACCCGCGAATGGTATGTTTTGCTGGTTCGGGTCTATCCTTGCAGTATATTCGTAAAGTAGTTATTTTTACAGGGATATTTCTTTAATTAATGTCAGTCGATTATGCATACTTACATGTAACATTCCATGTTACATTATAGTATACTAGCTGAGATACCCGGCTCCTCTCGGTTCAATTTAGTTTCAGACTGATGTCGGGTGAACCTAACATTTTATATTATACTAGCTGCGGTACCAGGCTTCGCTCGGGTCCATGTCGTGTTGGATTGATTTTGATCTGAATTATTTACTGGATAAAAAGTAAACCACCAAGCCTCAAATTTGGTAGATGGATACATAGTCCTGGAGAATATGTATCCAACTACAAAATTTAATCAAAATTGTTTGAACATGATTGTTGAAGGCATGATTTAATGATAAACATCGACATATTCCCATTTAGAGCTTCGTAAACATTTGGGAGCGAATTTTAAAAGCATGTGCCGCCAGACCTTTACTGCACTGGCACTGCTACATAGAAATTGATACAAAACCAACAAAGGCGGGATTAACCCTACCGCCTTCCTTACTTTTACAAAGTTTTATAAGGAATACGAACCACAGCCACCTTCAACATCGAAAATGGTAACCACTCCGGAATCTGACTGCGCCCAGAGTTGATATACGTTGATAAAATACGCTAATAAATCGGGCGAGTGGTTCAAAGTTATCGCTCTACATGATATCGTGGAACTTTCTGTAGGCCTTTTTAACACCTACAATTTTCAAGTACATAGTTTTCATTTTTCTCTTAAGGTTTTATTAAATATTTAAAAATTACATACGCAATCCTTGCTCGTTGATCGCTCCTTATATTAATGAAAACCGTATCAAAAAGTCCGTTGCGTGGCTTAGAAGAAGTAAACGGAGAAACAAACGCAGATAGCGATTACCCCCCCAAGCCGCCGCCTCGGGGCATTTCGGTTTGTATGACAGCTTCATCTTAGCGTAAGCAAAACTGAATTATATATATAGCCTATCCTGTGTCCCATGTAATCAAATATACGTGTAGTAAGTTTCATCACATTCGGATGATCGGTTTAAGAGTTATGGAGGAACATACATACATACATACATACAGAACTGATTTCTAAAAATTGAGAATTTAGTTTTAGTATCATACATAAAGTCTACAAACGAAGTATCTTAGAAAACAAAGCAACTAACTCCATTAACACCCCTTACAGATTTATTATTGGTATAGATGAGTTTCCCCTACAAACTTTCACCCCCTTTTAGTTTAATTTTCGCCACAAAAGCTAGCCTATGTCCTTTCCCAAGGTTCAGACTCTCTATACCAAATTTCATCAAAATTGGTTCAGCGGTTTAGGTGTGAAAACGCAACAGACAGAGAGAGATTTACTTACTTTCGCATTTATGCTATTAGTATGGATGCTGCGCCTGGTGAGAGGCTCAGATCGGAGCCATGGAACTTAAAAATGCTTTAAAGCCCTGGTACTAGCCAAATCGCAAAGTTAGACGAGGCATTCCAAGTTAACTCACTAAGTCTGACGATTAGAAGTGTCATTCTTACAATATATGATTCCTAGTCTAGGAATCAACCCTCGTTAATGTATATTTCCTTTTTCTATACAAAATACATTGCGGAAACGGTGTCCATTTCCGAACTTTTTTGACTAAATGTAGAAATCTAAAAGCAAATGTATTTATTTTTTTATGCATATATGTGCTGTTTTTGCTTATATCTAGAAATCATATTACTTTCAGATTCTAATGTGAAAAATTGACTTTTTTATAATAATTATTATTTAAATAAATGATGGAATCAAAAAATATTAACAATCCATTATCAGTCTGGAGTTCTATTTGGACTTGCTGAGACGTTTCACTACGTATTATTACATTTATTTAATGGTGCATTTGTATGGCGCGAGTCAACTAGTCCTAGTGTCTTAATAATTGAAAACCTCTAGGATGGCGCGAGTCAACTAGTCCTAGTGCCTCAATAATTGAAAACCTCTAGGATGGCCGAGAAGACAATAGCGGGCACGAGGCAGCTGCGGCCGCACGAGGTGGCGCGGCCGGCGCACCTGCGGCGGCTCGAGGCGGCGCTGGACGCGCGCGCGTTCGTCGCGCACGCGGAGCGCGCGCTCGCCGCCGCGCGCAGCGACAGCGACGGCGACTCGGACGCGCGCCCCGCCGCCGAGATGTCCAAGGGCGACCGCATGATGCACGGTGTCGTCACCACCAAGCGAGGTAATAATAGTAATCAATAATAAAATTATTTATTCACTTGTTAAGGATGTTCCGACCCGTACAATGTTTTTTTTTACACAGAACGCAAAAAGTATTGCACTTTAAGGCACAAATTCGTCAAAAATATTAAATATAGCCATAGTAGTTGCAGCGAACACATATTCACAATTTCAGGTTTAATGGTTTCGTTGTAATTGCTGATTAGAAGTTTTACACCGTTAGATGGCGCTGTTAAATAAAAATCGTATTTAAATAAATTGTAACAAAACCAATAATCCTGAAATTGTGAAATTAATCTTGCTGCAAGTAATATGGCTATATTATTGTGTGCAAACAACTTTATATGGGTCGGAACAGCCTTAAGCAAAATCAAAACATGTAGGTACAGACATAGTAATCAAAACAGTAATAGGTTTTAGATAAGGTCGTAGGTGTTCATTTAAGAATGTTATTACTTAATACTCTGAGGTGACTCGTCGTAGCCGCCGTTTTCTCATTAATCGTTGGATGAGTGCGATTCAATGAGTTGTTCAATGGTTCGGAATGCATGTAAAACTGTAGGTCCTAGTTTTCTACTAGGTGGTTGGATTAAGCCCGCCTGTCGCATTGGATGAAAAGATAGTCGTAGCGGCAATGAAACATTGTCCATGTGCTGTCAATATCTAAACATCTTAAACTAAAAAAAGCACTTAGATTCGACCACATAGCTCTGGAGGTGTTGACATAGTTGCCAGTGAAAGGTACATATATGCAAATGTACAAAGGTACACCTATACATATGTACCTCCCATCACTTTTTAATATTATTATGAGAAAATGTTTCTTGACAATTTTTTAATATTGTTCCATACGTCTCCTAACGGTCACATTAAAGATATTTGAAAATGCACTCTCACTTATATAAACACAGAAATAGCAGAATTTTGATAGTTACCAACCACCGATAGAGCCGATGCACATACATAGTTACATATCAAATAGGAGAAGAGTTCCTAGAATGCTGCCAGTACTGTTTAGCAGCTTTCTTGGACATCTATCAGGCTTTTGACAGGTCATAAGAGTTTCCTCTAAATGAAAGGAAATTGAATTATAATTGGAAGGTTCTTCATGAAGGATATTACAATTGTTATTTTTTTATTTAACTGAAAGTGTGTTTATCAATTTTCACCACTTTTAACACATTCATATGACTATCGCCAGAGCGGCAGAGCGACCGGCAGCGGCTGTTTAACCTGAGCTCGGTGGGCGGCGAGCGCGAGTGGCTTCGCAGCGTGCTTCTCTCCAGCTCCGGCTCCGATTCGAGCAGCGAGGAGGACACGCCCGAGGCGAAGGAGCACTATATCCGGCGGCTGCTCTCGCAGCACGCTTTCCACAAGAAGCATGCGGCGAGACTGCACGAGAACCCCGCAGTAAGTGAATGGCTCATCACACTCGTCTGTTGCTCTCAAGAGCTGCTGTCAGTCGCCGTTCAACCTGAGCTCTGAGCAACGAGCGTAAGTGGCTCCGCAGCGTGGTTCTCTCTAGCTCTGGATCCGACTCGAGCAGCGAGGATGAATCCGAGGCGAACAGTATATTTGGCGGCTGCTTGAGAATCTCGCAGTAACACATCACACCTGTCTGGTCGCAAGAGCAGCTGACAGTCGCTGTTCAACTTGAGCTCTGAGCAACGAGCGTCAGTGGCTCTGCAGCGTGCTTCTCTCTAGCTCCGGTTCCAACTTAGCAGCGAGGATGAATCCGAGGCGAACGAGTTATTGTAAAACCACTGACTGTAGTTATTTTGAATACAAGTTCTGAACGTGCAACATCGAATGTTTTCATTGCACTAAATATTGCACTGTGAAGTTCATACGTGTTCATATGTGTAGTTGGAACTCAAGAGCAGGAGCGAATCGTAAGCGAACTGACTCGCCGGTTCGATCGCCATTAAATGTGAAAGTGGCCGCTCCAGTCCATCCTCGCTGCCCCCATGCGACCAACCATGAACAGTTTTGCATAATATTGTAGTTTGCTTGTGCACATTCACTTCCACTGATGATCCTTCTCTTGATGTTTTGAGGTGACATCTACTTACACCCTCTTAACTATAACTAACTATATGGTGGTCGCGCAGTACTCCCGCTACATGTACTACGGCGCGGGCTTGCTGTCGACGGTGGACCGCTACCCGGAGCGGCGCGGGCGCGGCGCGGCGGCGGGCGCGGCGCGGGGGCGCAGGCCGCGCGCCTCCGGCAAGCCGTCGTCGCGCGGCCGCCGCGGCCAGCCGGGCCGGGACGGCCGGGGCGCAGACGCGGTCAGTGCTAAATTCCTGCTAGCTTTTAAAAATAATACGAGTGGGCTCAACGCATTTCTGAGCGATTCAGATTTCACGTAGGACAAAGACAAGTCCCCTTAATTACATACTAGGTTAATCATGCCCAGGAAGCCACCATCGCATTAAATTAACGACGTTCAAAGCAGCAATTTAAGTTTTCCGTGTTTTTCATCTAGTCCAACGGAGCTGTGCGATATAAGGAAATTCCTGACATGGCACATTTTCTCATGCACACCATGACAGTAGTTGTGGTAATATTGTCCAGAACCATCTTACCTGAAACTATCCTTCCGGTTTGTGTAGTAACCGGCGTCACTTGCGATCATCCCAAAAACTGCAAAGTTTGGTTTCATGTAAAACTTTACAAACAGAAGGTTTGATTGATTCATTGATTGAAAATTATTTAATACACCACAAAAAAAAACAATTTACAAAAGAAAGTATAGTGCAATAACAACATAAGTCGGGCGCAAAGGCGGGCTCATCCCTCAAAGAGATTTCTTGACCTTAGCTCCTAAAGGCTTCACCGAACATATCCGAACCATTTGGCAGTAGAGGAGAGTTTTACTTGAGGTCTGGACTAGGGGTGACCACTCTTATTTGAGCACTAACATTTCGGCTCCCTTCAAGCCTCTTCAGCTAGCCTGCGAAGCCTAGGTTGCGAAGAACACCCAGTCCCACTCGCAAACTAGATTTCTCTACCTCTCCGTATTCCGTATAATGTCTTCAGTGACGACTTTGCAGCTATTTCCATTTCTCTCAGTCTCGAACCTATTTCTCACCTTCAAAGTTCTGGTCCTTAGGTATTTTCTTTCCCTTGGTATGTATGTGAGTTTGACATGTAGTTGTTTTGTCGCTTTTGAAAATATAGCTATTTCTGGTCCGTATACTGTGGCATCAACAATTATTGACCTAATACTGAGTTGTTATGTACAGTATGCTTATATTATAATTGTTTTATTTCACGATGACCATTGAATAAGAAGGAACCATCAATAACGAAGACTCATGGCACTTGGATGTAGTGTTGCATGTGCTCACCAGTAGCACTTGTTCAAGTTTCAAAGTATCCTTGCCCATTAGGTGGATGGAACGGATTGGGAGGAGCAACTGAAACACCTGAAACAGGAGGACATGTCTGATACAAAACCGGCCGACTACAATTCCAAAGCTGCCATAAGGTAAGTAATTACAGAGATGCACATGTGGTTTCTTCTTCCTGATATCTATTTGCCAAAGTATTTGAAAGGCTCGAATACCTGAATAATGTGCCAAGTAGAAAGAACTACTAAAAGAAATACTGCATACCGAACCAGCAAAACTTACCTAAGAGTGGCTCTAGCGTCTGATGCCAAATACGATCTTGGTGACGATGGCAATATTTTTAAATGTTCAATCTTTGCAGTCAATTGTCCGCAACGCAGATGATGCGTTAAATAAATCTATGTAGGAATAATCTTAACCACTGTGTTAGTAGGAGGCGGATTACGGAAGGAGAGACTGTAAGAGAATTCAAAATTGTGGGTATGGGCTTGGGTATGGGTATGGCAGGAGGCGAAATTGGCAGACTAAATACCCGCGAATGGTATGTTTTGCTGGTTCGGGTCGAGCCTTGCAGTATATTCGTAAAGTAGTTCTTTTTACTGACCTCTTTCTTCAACTAATGTATCCTTGCTTCACGGTCGATTATACATACATACATATCACTTTCCTTGGAATAAGCGACGTACCTGCTTAGTACGAAAAAGTATATTTACTGAGCTCAAATACCTATTTTCCCTCCCAGGATGCATGGTTTTCTCTTACAGAATTTCATTTATACCGACTGTTTCTAACTGATGTTGTTGATAATGGCCTACAAATAAATGCTATTTATATACCCATTCTCCAGTTCTTCTGTCATGTTGCCACATTGTGAAATGAACTGCTGGTCGTCAAAACAAAAAAGTTAATAAACTCACTTCGGACACAATTGCCCACCTAGAAGTTGGCATGGCACCTCAATCGCCAGCTAATTATTCCACTTAGTCGCCGCCACCTGTGCATATACCTGCAGAAAGGCATTGCACAAAGTTAACCATAGAATCTTAACTGATTAGTTAAAAACTAGAGAATTGACGGTGCCTTGCCAAAGTGGTTTCTATCCTGTCTGTTTGGACGAAACCCATAAGTCATCTTTTATGGGTACCATCCCAATATTCTTCATATTACGAAATGAAATTGGTCTAACATTGTATTCTGTGGCTGCATACTATTTGGCACTTGCAAATTCGAATGATTACTTGCAAAGAATTGTTCGGGTGCAGGGCCCGCAAGAAGGCCGCCGCCATGAAGAGCCCCGAGGCGCTGACGGCGCGGCGCCGCCGCCACTGGCAGCTCATGGCCAAGAAGGAGCTGGGCAAGGTGCAGCGGGCGCGCGCGCAGCAACACAAGGAGGCGACGCAGCAGCGGCGGCGGCTCGCCGCGCTCTGCTGCAAGCAGTGGCGCGCCAAGGCGATGCAGGTGTGTAGTACTGTCGGCGCATGAAGTGCTGGGAAAATTGCAGCAGGTGCGTGGTGTAGTTTGCGGTACCTCGAAAATCAATTCATTAGAAATCAACACTTTCCTTGTGTTTGTTGTATAACATTACAGGATTGCTTCCTTATTAGCGACAGCCGACTTCCTTGTACAGCTCGTGGTCTAGGGGCTAGAGGACTTTTATCCGAGAGGTCTGGGTTCAAATCCTCACCCGGATATGCACCACATTCTTTCTCTGAGTTGGATAAGTGCATTTCGTTACGAATGCGAGCTGTTCCATGGCTCGGAACCCATGTAAAGCTGTAGGTGCCCCTCCTCTACTAGGTGGTAATGATGCGTAATTTTTTTCAAAACCAACCTGTTCGATTCCCGGATTGGGGGTTTTTTTAAAATCTAATAGTGCAGTGTTAGTTTTTATCAAAATAGGCCTCATGACTCTTTCGAGTGTTTTACGCTATTTCTTGTAGTTTCGGATTTGGCCCTGAAGTCCCACTTGAAAAATTCACCGTGTATACAGCCCACTCAATAGATTTTTTTTTTTTATGTGACTGGACATGGATGGCTAATACCACAAGTTCTGTCATGGTATTAGCCCAACACACCACATGGGAACTAGGTGCCATGCCAGGACCTTCCTTATAGTGCACGGCTACATTGAACTGGATGGAAAACACGGACAATTTTCATTGCCGCTTCGACCATCGTTCATCCAATGCGATGGTACCAACCCGGGCGGGATAAACCCTACCACCTTGTAAGTAAGGAAGGGGACCTACAGCTTAACGTGGAATCCGAACCACGGCCAGCCTCTCTCAACGGTCGAATGGTCACCCATCCAAGACCAGACCGGACCCAGCGTTGCTTAACTTCGGAGAGCGATCGCCGAAGTGTCGCGCCACTGGGCCACTGAGGCTGACAAAGCGCTGTTAGTCATTTCGGGGACAGACTTCTCTGGTAGTATCTTGGACAACATGATTTATCCTAAAATTGGGTTTTGTCTGCGGCGTATAGATTGTCTTTCGCATGCTCTGTGCTTTATGTAACTAGATATGGATAGCTAATACCACATCTACTGTCATGATATTAGCCCAACACACCAAAGAACCCCGCACAAATCGTATGGGAATTGGCTCCCGGTCAAATTGGCTGAAATTTGGATATGTTGTTCGTTTCGGCATCCTGAACAAAAGTCTCAATGGGCACAAAGCCCAATTTTGCTTATTTTGGCCGCTACGGGGCTCCAAAGCTCCACGGGTTGACCATTATTTACTACTCAAAACGGCGATCTCCTGGCAGTTTAGTATTTTCTACGCTGAGGAAAAAGTACCCTCTCATGTTTTCGGGGGGGCTAAATTCAAATCCAATGTCAATATGACAATATTGACAGTTGACAGCTGTCAATTAGTTGTCAACTAGCTGTCAAACAGCGAGAAATAAACAAAATCGATAAAATCCACATGTGAATGTAGGTTTTTGAGGTTGCTGAGTTCAAAACTGATGGCCAAAAGACAATAATGACAGTTGTAAAATGCTGTTTGACAGTTAGTTGACAGCTGTGTTTGTTGTATAACATTACAGGATTGCTTCCTTATTAGCGACAGCCGACTTCCTTGTACAGCTCGTGGTCTAGGGGCTAGAGGACTTTTATCCGAGAGGTCTGGGTTCAAATCCTCACCCGGATATGCACCACATTCTTTCTCTGAGTTGGATAAGTGCATTTCGTTACGAATGCGAGCTGTTCCATGGCTCGGAACCCATGTAAAGCTGTAGGTGCCCCTCCTCTCATGTTTTCGGGGGGGCTAAATTCAAATCCAATGTCAATATGACAATATTGACAGTTGACAGCTGTCAATTAGTTGTCAACTAGCTGTCAAACAGCGAGAAATAAACAAAATCGATAAAATCCACATGTGAATGTAGGTTTTTGAGGTTGCTGAGTTCAAAACTGATGGCCAAAAGACAATAATGACAGTTGTAAAATGCTGTTTGACAGTTAGTTGACAGCTGTCAACTGTCATTATTGTCTTTTGGCCATCAGTTTTGAACTCAGCAACCTCAAAAACCTACATTCACATGTGGATTTTATCGATTTTGTTTATTTCTCGCTGTTTGACAGCTAGTTGACAACTAATTGACAGCTGTCAACTGTCAATATTGTCATATTGACATTGGATTTGAATTTAGCCCCCCCAAAAACATGAGAGGGTACTTTTTCCTCAGCGTAGCAAATACTAAACTGCCAGGAGATTGCCGTTTTGAGTAGTAAATAATGGTCAACCCGTGGAGCTTTGGAGCCCCGTAGCGGCCAAAATAAGCAAAATTGGGCTTTGTGCCCATTGAGACTTTTGTTCAGGATGCCGAAACGAACAACATATCCAAATTTCAGCCAATTTGACCGGGAGCCAATTCCCATACGATTTGTGCGGGGTTCTTTGAGCAAGGTGCCAGGCCCTTCCTTTCACTGCATGGTTACATTTAACTGGAATGACTGGGACTAACCCTACCACTTAGTAATCCCTGATGGGGTCTTCAGCTTTACTTTCATTCTGAAATACGAGCGCCTATTCCTTCTAAGCATGCCCGGGAAGACATTTAGTGAACCCCACGTGTATTAAGTTTAGTCAAGTCACACAGCTCAAAGTCTATTTCATTTTATTAAGCGAAACGAATCCCCAAACGCTATCGCCATCGCAACGCACGTCTCAATCGCACCCCCGTGTCGGTCCGCAGTCGCAGAAGAACATGAAGGAGACGGTGTGGCGGTGCAAGCGGCTCTCGCGCGAGATGCAGGCGTACTGGCGGCGCTACGACCGCGCCGAGCGCGAGACGCGACGGCGGATGGAGCGTGAGGCCGAAGAGCAGAGGAAGGTATAGTGTGTAGTTGGAACTTGCATCCCTTATTCCTTACCCCTCCAACCTATAGCCGGGCCACTCGCCGCAGAGAATCAGAGCACCCCTTTTTAGTGGGGCTTTTGAGAACCTACCGTTTCTTAAAGTCGTTCCTCTGCCGCACTGTCCTCATTCCTTGAACCTGGGAGTTTTTAATCGTAATGTAAACAAGTTCGATGGCTTTGCAGTAGTCCTCGGATTGGCTGGTATTGTGTGAATTTGGCTTTTCTGAACAGTTTCTTTAACTGGGAGGAGACTATCTAAACGCGAGAAAACACACAACAATCAGGAAAACTAAAAAATGGCTGCCTTCTGTATCAGATTTTATGTTTTAATTCTATATTGCCACCTGGTGTAAGATTTTGAATAGAGCTGTCTCTATAGTTCATTTATTAACCCGGATTGTGCCACCGCTGCGGTGGGTGACAAATACAAATGTGGAATACTAAACAATAAAAAGAAATACAATTCAAATGATTAAAGTACACTATATTATGGCCGTCAAATGTTTTACGAACTTCAAAAGCCTGTTGGCATAAATATGTTTTTGAATGTTTTTTTATTTGTGTTCATTTTACTGACCCTTATGAATCTGTACAATCTCCGTTGGCAGATGGACGTGGAGATGATGGAGGCGAAGCGTCAGCGGCGCAAGCTCAACTTCCTCATCACGCAGACGGAGCTGTACGCACACTTCATGCAGCGCAAGCTGGGCGCGGGCGGCGGCGATCGCGCCGACCCGCTCACCTCGCGCATCCTCGCGCAGCTCGACGACGCGCCTGTCACGCACAGCGACCTCTACGATAGGTACCTATCCCGGAGGGCAGGGGCATAGGTGAATGAAGACCTAGACGTTTCACCAATAGGTCAATGCCGTAGGGACGAACAATAGATGGCACGACTGCATGGATACATGTTTACAGGTATGGAAATAGGACGGCGCTGTATACTTGCGAAATAGCCAATAAATAGCGCTGTACAAATGTAGGATTTGTTTATAGATTAATAATACAATTTGGTTTCAAAGTTGGAAAATATACAATTTTGAATCGATGCACAAATATTTTTGACAACCAATAAAATCAAATAACTTTTTAATAGATTTAAAGCAGTAAGACTGATAGCTACGCCATCTATTATACAATTGGACATGTTTTGCTGTAGAAAACTAGTTTCTCTTGAGGGTACTGCGTGACATAATTGTAGGTAAATAATGGATGTTTAAATTAAAAAATTTAGGCTCTTAAGTGATTGATACTAGATCAACACCTGTGGTCACATGTAGCACCCTCATTTAGCTCAACAAATCTCCGGTAATCCACAGTTGCTGCTAGGTTTTTTATGTGGAAGTCGGTGGTCACTCTCTCATTACTACCTTTATTAAGGTGCAGAAGCTGCACTACTTGAAGAACCCTACTCCCCCTACCGCTCTCCGGTCGCTCTCTAATCCCACACCGACGGTTCGATCTCACCCCGTCAGCGAGGAGATGAAGTCGCAGGCGTGCCGGAACGCGCGCGACGCCTTCCGCGCGGACCGAGCGCGCGTGCGCGCGTTCGACTCGGCGGCGGGTGCGGCGGCGGCGGCGGCGCCCGTCGGCGACTACGCGCAGCCCGCCATGTTCCGCGGCACGCTCAAGGGCTACCAGCTGAAGGGGATGAATTGGCTCGCCAACTTGTACGATCAGGTCGGTGCTGGACGTTTTAAGGTGGTCCGAAATTAAAGCTCCTCGTTCCTTGATTATATCTTAGCTATTATGCAACAACCTTACCTCAAAAAACCACTGTAAAATCTGACAGTTCTCAGAAGCAAGGCAGACCGGGTTGGTTTGAAAAATTGGTTATCATTTGGTTGGCTCACGAAGGTCGGAATTATAAGTGTCGTGATTCGTCGCATATGAAATAATTCAGACCAGTTATCCTGGTAAGAGCTGTACAGGCTTTATTTGGACTGTGTGTAAAACTTTGCATGTGGTAACAGAGGGATGTAGACCAAAAGATCTTCTATCTCCAAGGGATTCAAAGGGTTCTATCTCCCCTCTGCCTATGCTATACACGATAACCGCTGACTGCATGCTCAGTGTCACACTACAAACTACAAACACTGTTTTGTATTGCACTCTGCCTATGCTATGTGAGTTTTCCAAAGGAATTTATTCCCGTGCATATTGTAAGAGGCGACTAAGTGAGTTGTCGCTTGTGGTTCAGATTCTACATTAAACTGTAGGTCCCATTCCTTACTAAGGTGGTAAGGTTAACCCCACCTGGGTTGGGACCATCATATTGGATGATTGATGGTCTAAGGGGCAATGAAAATTGTCCGCATGTCCAATGAGGGAATGTCCTGTCACCTAGCTCTTATATGGTGTGTTGGGCTAATATCATGACACTTGATGTGGCTGGCTATCCAAAAACTCAAGCAATAAACACTGATGTTTCCCACCAGGGCATCAGTGGCATCCTCGCGGACGAGATGGGCCTCGGTAAGACCGTGCAGTGCATAGCGTTCCTGTGCCACGTGGCGGAGCGGCTCGGCGTGTGGGGCCCCTTCCTGGTGGTGTCGCCGGCGTCCACGCTGCACAACTGGCAGCAGGAGATGCAGCGTTTCGTGCCCGACTTCAAGGTGGTGAGTACACAGCCCAATATTGACTGTGCTGACTACTGTAAATGTAGGTTTACCTTCACATCTGGATTAAGCCCTCCCGAGTTTGAACCATCGCATTGATGAAAAGTTGGAGAACTTCCAAGTATTCCTGCAGGTTTAAATGTTTTGCTGTAAGTAGCCAATTTTGATCCTTGTCACAAGACCAATAAACTTGAAATTCTGAAAATGTTTTACACCGCAACCACTTTGATTATATTTCACATTTTTATAATGAACTAGCTGAGAGCCTCCGCTCGAGTCAATGACGTTTTGGACTGATGTCGGGCTGAATTATTTCTCAGTAATTATATGAGAGCCCCCATACAAACTGTCATCCCCTATATCACCCCCTTCGAGTTTAATTTTTGCCACAAAAGGTAGCCTATGTCCTGCTCCAAGGTCCAGACTATATCTATACCGAATTTCATCATAATTGATTCAGCGGCTTAGACGTGAAAATGAAACAGACAGAGTTACTTTCGCAATTATAATATTTGTATGTATGAGTGGCTTAAAGTGCAATAGTTTTTGGATACAAAAATACTTTGTATGTTAAGCTTTAAAGAAATGTGGTTTATGGGCAGGTGCCGTACTGGGGCAGCCCGAGTGAGCGTCGAATCCTGCGCCAGTTCTGGGAGCGGCGCGACCTGCACACGCAGTCGGCCGCCTTCCACGTGGTGGTCACCTCGTACCAGATCGTCGTCTCGGACCTCAAGTACCTGAACCGCGTCGCCTGGCAGCACATGATCCTCGACGAGGCGCAGGCGATCAAGTCCTCGGCGAGCATGCGCTGGAAGCTGCTGCTCGGCTTCAGCTGCCGGAACCGGCTGCTGCTCTCCGGTGAGTGGCCCTCGAACGCTTCCTGGTCAGTGTGCATGGACACCTCGGACCTCAAGTGACTGAACGCCGTCGCCTGGAAGCAGAATATGCTTGGCCATGATCATGCACTGGAAGCTGCTGCTTTACTTCAGTGGGGTTCCAGCGCTATCTGGTTGGTGAGCACAGACATGTTGTGCCGGCGCCATTTTTGGGCGCCATGTTGTCATTTGGAGCAGACCAGCCCCAAGAACAGCACCCGTTCACAACCATCATGCCTGGTTCAGCCATCGCCTCTCAACCATCTTTCAGGGAAAGGGGTGACCCAAAACCATGCGATAATATAATTTCACTGGATAATTGTTGATCGCCTCTGTCTTTTTTATACATATAACCTAACCTAACCTAATTTTATTCACCTTTCCATAATATAACCTAATAGAACTATGGGTAGTAAAAGTCCAGTGAATTCGCAATGTCACTTGTATCATTGTAGTATTGACAATCACTTTGGCACATTAACTAAATCCAGCTAAAAATTATTAAATATATATACACACACGCAGGCACTCCAATCCAGAACAGCATGGCGGAGCTGTGGGCGCTCCTGCACTTCATCATGCCGACGCTGTTCGACTCGCACACCGAGTTCAACGAGTGGTTCTCCAAGGACATCGAGAGCCACGCCGAGAACAAGACCACCATCGACGAAAGTGAGTGTCCTTTGTGACTGCTGCATCCAAAGCCACACTGCTTTTGAAACACCTCGTGGAATATCCATGTGGTAACGATGTAATTATCATTACCTGAACGTCCAATCTTCCTTTGTGCCATCTGTTATTGATTAGCTAATATAAATTTAATTCTAATTTAATACATTTAATAATTTACAATAAAAAAAAAAATTATCTGGGATGAAAAATAAATTTTTTCATACATTTCATCGAGGTGACATGACAAAAATGTATGTGAACTGCAATATTTTGTTTTGATTTCATAAACATTTTTAGTTATAAAGGATGTCGTTATCCTCCAGAGAGAGTGGTGCACATTAAAAAAAGAATGTTATGTATTACAAGAATTTTATACCATATTTTGTGATTTCAATGAGGAGTTTACAGAAAAAATCTGGTAGGTTGTAGAGGTTATGAAGCTATAAAGGGTTAAATCGTAAATGTTTATTTTTATTTCCATAGAGACAAACCACCTTCATTGACATTTGAAATTACTTGCCATTTCTAATCCATTATATTCACTTATGGACACCTCAGAGACTTATTAACAGTGGGTGGTTTGGTGCAGAGCACCTGTCCCGACTGCACATGATCCTCAAGCCATTCATGCTGCGCCGCATCAAGCGGGACGTCGAGAACGAGCTCTCCGACAAGATCGAGGTGATGGTGCACTGCCCGCTCACCATACGCCAGAAGTTGCTCTACATCGGTGAGTGTGCGTCCGTTGGCGGAAGTGGCTGCACCCATTCGATTAATCTAACACACTACCGTACGGGTGTATTGTTGTTAATTGTTTATTCATCATCCACAGGCACCACACTGCACTCGGATGTGTCATATTTTATCATTATCATTAGCCAGCATTCATGGCGAAGAAAAACTGGCAAGAAACTTTGCTGATTTTTTAACATCCACTTAGTCTAAGTTTACAAATTTGTTTGCCATTGCCCCCATGGTCTGAGGACGCCCTGGATCGATGGTCCATCCATCGCCTCTCTCAACCATATTTTAGGGGAAGAGGTTTTAGGTAGATTAAGTATATTACGGGTGTATGGATGTGTGTTAGGTCAGGTTGGGTTATGCCACCAGCCTTATTGCACATTCCAACCGGGAACATTTTGACTCCCAACGCTTCACCTCTGTATTTAGCAGCATGCAAATGGGCTGCTAGTGGATAGAATGGTGTCTGCCCTCTTCTTGCAGCGTGTGCTATTTTTGGAATTAATTGATAATGCTGCGACAATGATAAAATCAAAATTATATATTGAGGACTAAAATAATGCCTATTTAATGGTCTATCTATTAAAACACTATAGATCATAAGCAACTCTGTAAGGGCATACCAGGATTTTGTAGGATTCACAACTAGAAAAAAAATTTGTCTGCAATGGAACGGAACTTTTGTTTTGTCATCCCAATTGAAGTGCGTATGGCTTGTGACAGCGCTGAAGAAGAAGATAAAGATTGAGGAGCTGCTGCATTACTCGGGTGAGGGAGGCGGGGGTGGAGGCGGCGGCGGGGGAGGCGGAGGCGTCGACAAGAACTTCACATCCAGCCTCATGAACCTCGTCATGCAATTCCGCAAGGTTAGATCCTACATATTATGAGAACATATGCTTATAGGATAAAAACATTTCTAGACCATTTTTACCGAAATCTAGTTATTTTCACGGTATTTTTTCCATAATATTTTTTATCGAAATCGCATTTTAAACACTTTCTGTCTAATGATAAAACGCTTATAAAGTTAACGTTAAGAATAACATTGCAAGTTAAATAAAAGCTTGTAAACAACACCAATATTGATGAATACTTTTTTTTTTTGTGTACTTTTTCATTTGTGAATCCCAATAAATCAAACTGACTAATTGTGTTAAAAGTACTAAACTTCTAAATCGCTATGTAGCTTTAAAAATAATATCAAATAGAATCAGAAAAAAGTGTATTTATCCGGCTTATTGTGCCCGTTCACCTTGCAATCCACAAATGCACAGGTTACAATGGCTTCAACCCGTACTTTTTACGAGTTTTAGGGTTTTTTTTTAGTTTAAATAAATTGTATGTTTGGCTTCAAAAGTGGTGTGAAGAAGACACTGGCCAGCAGCCACGGCTTTTGCAGCCATCGTCGGGTACCTAATTAGGTTCTAGTGTAAGCAATATGCCGTGCCCAACTTAAAAAAAAATCTTTCAATCTGCAATCTGCTCTTAGCAGTAGCTGATAGATTGAAGCAACGTCACTATGGGGCTGGCATGGTGGGCGATGGCTTAAGCCCCAAACAAACGTCGTGAAAAAAAAAACCAACCTTGCAGGTGTGCAATCATCCCGAGCTATTCGAGCGCCGCGATGTCCGCTCGCCGCTCGCCCTGCACTGCGACGACTACCACATGCCCAAGTTGCTCGCGGAGGAGGGTATTCTGCTCCGCGCGATACCGTCGCGGCGCCACCTCCTCGACAATCTGCTGTCACTGCACACGCCTGCGTACGTGCACCAGAGCGCCGCGGACGGGGGTGCCTTCTCGTTCGCGAGGTTCGCGGACCTGTCGCCGATGGAGGTGTACAGGATACAGCTCTGCGGATGGTATCACGTGTGAGTTTTATCCATTGTCATCCGCATGGTTAGTTTGATAAGCCTTTAGTCTGTAAAATATCTGATCCATGTGAAATTTGTTAGAAAGTCATAACCATTAGTCGTGAGCGTTGGTGCTGCTTTTCGGAAAGATTCAACGCTGCTAATGCTGTTCAAAGATAATTGGTTGCGCAAACAGTTGCAAAACAACTTCATTGTTTTGATACATATGTACAGGCACCGCGTGCGCGATCGGGTTATAGGTGACTGTTTTCGACTATATAGGCTAGCCTATGTTCGGATTCAACGTAAAACCTTAGGTTCCTTATTAGGAAGGTCCTGGCTTGGGCCCTAGTTAATCAAATTAAAATAATTAGAAAGGTAGATGGCGCTGTTTACCCTCAAATTAATTGAAAAAATTTTTTTTTTTTACCTTAAAAAACACACACACAAATTGTATCGAAGGACTTGGCACAATGTGAGACATGTCCTTCCAGTATGAAGCACATCGAAGACCTCGAGGAAAAGTTTGAAAAACTGCGTCACCGTCAATTCTGGTGGCGGCGAGATGCGAGCGAGACGGAAAGCTCGCGGCACCGGCGCGTCGCCAGCAAGGACCTGCTGCTGGTGTGTCCCGGGGGAGATACGCTGCCGCAGCGGAGGGGCGACGGAGCGCTGTGGAGGCGACTCCTGTTTGTTGACCCCGTGTGGGGAAACGGTCAGTGTCGCCATATGAGTCGTCTCCCTCTAGCATTAAGTAAATCGAAATCTAAAGAACCAGTATTGCAAGGAATATGATAGGTACGTATGCATAATCGACCGTGAAGCAAGGACACATTAATTGAAGAAGGAACCCAGTAATAAGAACTACTTTACGAATATACTGCAAGGCTGGACCCGAACCAGCAAAACATGCCATTTGCGGGTATTGCGTCTACCAATTTCCCGACCAGCGGTATACCCATAATTTGGTTTAAAATGGAAAGATGCCCAGTATTTGCTTTAACATTTTTTTAATTTGCATAACATACGTTGGGACGGTCGTCAGATATAAAATCTATTTATCACATGGCGATATTTGAGATGTCTATGTGCAAACGCAAAAGAATGCTAAGACTAAATTTAGAAAATCTAACCTAACTATTTTTCTGCAGCGCAAGGCGTGTTCTACACACACACGGACCACACGATTCACTGCATGCCAGAAACCATAGAGCACAGAGCCATGAGGAGGCGGCACGCCTGCGGGCAGAGCCGAGATGATGTTGAGGTTAGTCTTAATGTGTATACTTTTACCAGACACAGACAGGCTTACAATAAAAATATTTTTTTTGTTCAAAATCTACATTAACAGACTATGTTTTGTATTTCTGATATTTGCAGACGGAGCTACTACAACAAATAAAGACTGAAGAGGGTGGTGTGACACTCATAAAGACTGAACCACAGGAGATACCAGAGGAGTTCCAGCACGTAGAGCGGGACCCCATCGTCCGGCCAGGCGAGCCTACGGTGCTTCCGACCTTCCTCTACTATCCAACGTGCAAGGTGACTCAAATGTATTCATTTGACATTCTGAAGGTGCATTTTTGTAAAATTAAATTGCTATTTATAAATTGGCAGCATAAAATGATTTATGCACAAACATAGACCAAGAAGAGATCCTCGTTGAACTCCAATGGTCAGCTTTTAACCCACAGGCTTTGCGTATATTTTTTATTTTCCTATAAGTTTTACAAATAATCGAAGTCCAACCATGTTAATTAGCAATTCACAACTCGATGGACATGAAATATTAAATAATACGAAAAAAAATACACCTACATAAATACAGCCTCTTACAAATCTATAAATTTCTACTACATGCACCCAGGTTTCTACGTTCACGCGCAAGATGTACGCGGTGTCGCGTCAAGCTGCCTACGCTCAGACGCGTCACGAGCACTGTGAGACAGCGGAGGGCTGGGCGATGTTGACTCGACTCTGCACCGCAGCGAGGCATCCTTCTGGCTGGACGTCGCTTCAAGTGCCTGGTGAGAGCGGAGCATTTATGTTTGGCATTGAAAGCATTATAATCAGATTATGAAAATAATAAGAAATGTTTTTTGGTCAAGACATTCGTCTGCAGCAGGATTCTGAAATCTGAAGATGAAACCGACTCGGAATAGAGAGAAGCATGACCAGGCAGGGATATTTTTAAATCAGCAAGGCACAGAAAAGAACTTCAGTTTTAGAGAGATTTACAGATCTGGCAACACTGGTCAACCCGGGTGTTCAGGCAGCATTCCATTCCGACTGGCGGAGTAATCCCTTTGGTTTTTAGGATGTGGGTGTGATGGCAAAAGTCATTGGTTAATTCTAGAGTCAGATGTTTTTGTAATGTGTTTTTTTTATATTCAGATAAGAACCAGTTGGTGAGTGACGCTGGGAAACTAACGGTGCTGGACTCGTTGCTGCGGAGACTGAAGGAGCGAGGACATCGCGTGCTCATCTACAGCCAGATGACGAAGATGATAGACATACTTGAGGTGGGTTGTTATGGATAACTGCTGTCATCCAAACACTCACTCTTATAATACAAATAATATAATTAAGGATGTGTGTTTGGGTTCAGATTCAGGTGGTATTTGCTAATTGCTTAATTATATTTGCTTCATTTCATTTTCAAAATACGCTCAGTGCTTTGCCCTGTTTTCTTTTTGGTGTTAGTATTTCTTCTTTTTCTTCTTCAGCCTTTTGTTGTCCACTGCTGGACGTAGGCCTCCCCCAGACTGCGGTCTCCTGTTTTTCTTCGCCAGTTGTCACCTGCTGTCTGACGTATATCGTCTGACCAACGTGCAGGCGGTTTGCCGACGCTTCTTTTCACTTTGTAGGGTCTCCACAACAAGACTTCAGTGCTCCATCTGTGGTCATCTCTGCGACATACGTGACCTGCCCATTGCCACTTGAGCTTAGCAACCCTATGCATT
Organism: Incurvaria masculella; assembly: GCA_946894095.1. Classification (NCBI taxonomy): domain Eukaryota; kingdom Metazoa; phylum Arthropoda; class Insecta; order Lepidoptera; family Incurvariidae; genus Incurvaria; species Incurvaria masculella. Next base: position 2,959,383 of record OX335641.1, read on the forward strand.
ACGTCAGTGACCTTGGTGCTTTGGCGTATTAGCAAATTTGGCATTCGGTCGCGCAGTGAGATACCGAGCATGGATCTTTCCATTGCCCTTTGGGTTACTTTCAGCTTGTGTGCGGTACCAACTGTGAGCGTCCATGTCTCACAGGCGTAGATCAAAACCGGCATTGGTCAAACAGTCTGGTCTTAAGAGACTGGGGCATCTTAGAATTGAAGACATCTCTAAGTTTTAGTATTTGCTTTTGCAGGATTTTCTGATAACTTGTCCCTCTTTACGATTAGTGAGTGTAGCGCTAAAAATTAAAAAATTACACATTCAAATTAATTCATTTCATTCGCAAGTTTGGTGCAAAAAATTATCTGAGCCGGTAGTCTCAGTTCTCACCTAAATTGGCGTTTACGTAACTTCGAAGTTCCGTAAAAACGTCAAACTCCATACAAGTTTTAACTAGACATTCTGTGGTTTTACTTCTTCAAGCTGTCAAAGTCAAACTCGGACTTCCGATTTGTATGAAAACGCGGAGTCGACGTAAACGGCATCTGCGACGTATTTACGGCAACGTTGAGTAAGCTGTCAAATCAAACTCGGACTCGCAAATGGTAGTTCGCTTAACGCCGTTGCAGCAGTGTGCACTCTTCAATTTCTCCATACATTTGAAAACGCCAGTCGATCGGTTTGCCGTAAACGCCAAATTAATAAATACATAAAATAAGATAACTTAGAAGATTAAATATAAGAAATAGTATTACTTAGTTGTGCTTATTGTATGTAAAAATTTATTCGTCGGCTTATGTGATGTGTGTACCTATTTGTAATGAAATGTTGTGTGTACCTATTTATAATGAAATGTTGCGTGTGTACCTATTTATAATGAAATGTTTCTATGCCTGCATGGTCATTATTCCGAAACAATAAACAATAAACAATTTAGGTGAGAACTCAGACTGACCACTGGACTCTGGGTGTAGTTTGATCTTTTAAACCTTTCTTGTGTATTTTGTTACCATATAATTGTCATAGCTGATGCGCGACTTTGGATGGAGTGGTTCCCATAAAAAATATAAAATATTTTTGTATTATTATTTGTAGAACCCTTCAAACATAAATCAGCTTCCACATTTTGTCTGTTTGTCTGTCTGTTTGTCAACTTGTTTGTTCCCCTTGTCTCCAGGAGTACATGTGGCACAGGAAGCACAAGTACATGCGACTCGACGGCTCGAGCAAGATATCGGCGCGGCGCGACATGGTGGCCGACTTCCAGGCGCGCGCCGACATCTTCGTGTTCCTGCTGTCGACGCGCGCCGGCGGGCTCGGCATCAACCTCACCGCCGCCGACACTGTGAGTGTGGAGGTGTCGCTGTACCTATACTTCTATACTTCTATACTTATCCTATCGAGTGACACAGGAAGGACAAGTTTATATAGTAGCTGTGCAATGTTAGGTCCTGGCATGGCACCTAGTTCACATAAGGCGTTTTGGGCCAATATCATGACAGGTTTCTTTCTTAATATGACAGTCGTCTTTCTGAGTTGGACAAGTGCATTTCAATACGGATGCAAGCTGTAACATTGTTCGGAACCCATGTAAAACTGTAGGTCCCATTTCCCTACTAGGTGTTAGGGTTAAGTCTGCCCGGGTTGGTACCACCGCATTGGATAAAACAATGGGTGAAGCGGCAATGAAAAATTGTCGCGTGTTTTCCAACCAGTACAGTGTAGCTGTGTTCATATAGGGATGGTTCTGACATGGCCCTTAATTTTTCCGGGAATGTGGTGTATTCGGTTAATATCATAACGGTATTTGTCTGGTATAAACCATCCATGTCAGTTTGTGGTATAAGCGTTCCATGTCCAGTCACATAAAAAAAAACTAAAAAGTGTATGTCAATTTGCAGGTGATATTCTACGACTCGGACTGGAACCCGACGGTTGACCAGCAGGCGATGGACCGCGCGCACCGCCTCGGCCAGACCAAGCAGGTCACCGTCTACCGGCTCATCTGCAAGGGCACCATCGAGGAGCGCATCATGGAGCGAGCGCGCGAGAAGAGCGAGGTGGGGGGGGGGGGGTCGCACCCAGCGAGTCTTGCAGCACGGGAGGCGATTGAAACCCATTCGTACGGCGACACCGTAGCCATCACTTAGTGGAAAACGTCTAACTGTAGTTTTTCGCTTACAAATTCGGGACGCGCAACATCAAATGTTCGTTGCATTCAATAGCGTCCTGTGAAGTTCTTACGTGTCGTTGGAACTCGAGAAAATCAGTAGTGAGCAAATTCGTAAGTGTTCTTCAGATTCACTAAAAATAAACAAATAAACAAAGATTTTAATAAAAAAACCGACTTCAAAGAAAAAGTATTCCAAAACCAATTAAAATGCACTAAAAAGTTAAAAATAAATGGCATTTTTATAGTTACGATTATTGTAATTTTTTGAGTCGGTGTCGGCAAAAATAGCCAAGGTTCTCTCGACTGGCGCAGGACATGCCCGGCTGACGCCGACTCAAATAATGACAATAATCGTAACTAAAAAAATGATATTTTTTTTACTTTTTAGTTCCTGTTAATTGGTTTTGGAATACTTTTTCTTTGAAGTCGATTTTTTTGTTTGTAAAAGTGGCTGCGCCGCCTTCATACGACCGAATTTCAGATGCAACTTCCTTCCTTCTATGCGCGCTGCTCACAGCATACACAGTTCTGATAACAGCAGGACCGAATTAGTTTGCTCACATCCTACAGTTTGTGACACTAATCATTTGGATCACCGTGCACACCACCACCCATACAAAAGGGCAAAGAAGATCACGCCCATATTTCTTGTCAGAGATCCAAAATTTTGCTCAAAATAGCTTTATTTGATCGAACTAGATGTCTGATGACCATTGGCATTGTAAAATTGTGTTTGGTTTCTAAGTTATAAGATCCGAAAGTTCGCATTTTTCGCGCGTTTTATACAATAACTTTGGAGGTGGATTACGCAATGATAAAGTAAGAACATCTTAAAAAGATTAGTCATCAGACATAGCTTATTTAATCAAAATTTATAATCTATTTGGTTTTTGTTAGATTTTTTACTACAGCGGTCGTGGTTTACTTTTAGCTAAAAGTCGTTTTTAAATTAAAATTTTCGTAAATCTTACCGTGGGATTGCGTTATGCTGCTCAGAAGAGCTTTCTCCGTAGTAAGGTCTAAATACTCTATTTAACATATCTCCTGTGAATGCCCTCTGTACAGATCCAACGGATGGTTATAAGCGGCGGCAATTTCAAGCCAGAGTCGCTGAAACCCAAGGAGGTGGTGTCGCTGCTGCTCGACGACGAGGAGATTGAACAGAAGTGTGAGTGTGAGCGAGATGACAACATTTATGATTGACTTCATCTAACAGTTATACGTTAGCTGGGTGTTTTAAAGAATGCTTCATTTGCATGTAATGAGTTATACGCTATGAGCAATGCACACAAGTTATTGCGCTGTCATTTCCTCAGCGGCAACCAAAGACATACATGCACACCATCACACCACTTCTCCGGAGGTATTTCTCCATTGTACACCATTATAAAAAACAGTTTACAAAAGGCGGGCCTAATGCCAAAAGGCATTCTCTTCCTACCTACCCGTGTAGGAAATGTAGGAAAGGTGCATCGCGGCAGACAAAAAAGTATAAAAGAAGAGATTCTCAGTTTAATTTGTAGAACTATTTCCAATTATTATAGAAACTTTCGTAATCCAGTGTGAAAAGTCTTTTGAAGTTCATTTAAAAACACGTAATGGCCAATTTGTTATTGTCTCTGGTATTTTAATATAGATTTTAAGTACCATTTATTATGTAATCATAATTTTGGTTTTGGCAAGCACAGGTTATTACTTGTCTGCGTATTAAATTATAGTTCTAACCATGATGGAATTACATGACGCTTGAATTACATGATCTTACAGTATCCAAATGGTAATTTTCAGGAAATATGTTTATGTGGAAATCTTTAAGTGTTTAGACTGTGATCTTTTTCGACAGATCATTTTAAATCGGAGGAGCGAAGGTTCAGCGAAGACGGAACTCCCGTTGAGAAGAAGAGGAAGCTCGGAGCACTTCCCAAGGTAGGTTTACTACTCCGGGTAGTTCTCGAGAAATATTTATGTAGTTTGTAAAAATTGGTTCGCAAGTTTATTTTTTATTTATTTGTATTATTTTCTTGTCAAACGAAGATGCACGTCACTTAAGCGGATTGGCGATGGATATCATTACGGTAGTTGTGTGGTATTACCCATCCATGTCAGGTTGCATAAAAACTAAACATGGGGCTGTCAGTACGATACCAGTCACAATTTATTTTGTCATCAAAACACCGAATCTAAATTATTCAACAAAAAGCCATCACACAGTAAACAATTCATATATACTTATTAGTTTTCTTTTTTAAATGTTTGTCAAATCGATTCATGAAAACTGTTCACTGATATAGCACTTACCACCCCTCATAGCCTTTTTCAAGAGTCCAACACTCAGTTAGTTAGAATGTACTATCTTGGGTAGGAATTGGAACTGGTTCGGTTTAGTTTTGAGGAATGTCCACGGAGTTTCTCGTTGGTGGTCAAGTGTAGTAAGATCCAGTGCTTCCAAGTGGCTTTCATATGACTTGTTCCCCAGAGATTGAACCATATTGGTTGCCCGCCTCTGGACCTTCTCAAGTAAGTTCAAGAAGAGGTTGGACAAACATATTGTAAAGTTTGAGGAATTAATCTGGTATTTATGTAGGAGAAAGCACATGGTTTTTGTTTTATGCGACCTTACATGAATGGCTAATACCACACAACTACCGTTATGATATAAGCCCAATACACCACATTGCCAGACCATCTGGTGCCACGCCAGGACCTTCCCTTTATGAGCACGGCGACATCGAACTGGATGGAAAACACGGACAATTTTTCATTGCTGCTTCGACCATCTTTTCATCCAATGCGATGGTACGAACTCGGGTGGCCTTAAACCCTACCACCTAGTAGTGGTTTTCATGTGTAAATGTTCAAGAACCCAAACGTGAAGTGGCTGCTGGTTGCAGGCCGCGGGAGCGGAGGCGAGGCGCGCGCGCGAGCCGTCGCCGGACGCGGAGGGCAGCGAGGAGGAGTGGGGCGCGGGGAGCCCCTCCGCGCCCACCCCCGCCGCCGCCGCCGACGAGGATAGCGCCGACGCGCTCGTTGTGGACGATCCCCCCTCGCCGCCGCACCACCCGCGTGAGTCCCGCACCCACCCCCACCCACCCGTGCGTGTAGCTACAGCTTATATGTACACTCACAGCATACACAAGTCTGAGCATAGATGAATGAAGATCTAGATGTTTCACCAATAGGTCAATGAAAGGACCAATATATGGAGCAACTGCATGGATACACACTACGACTATGGAAATAGGAGAACTTGCAAAATAGCCAATAGATAGTGCTGTACATACATAGGATTGATTCATCCAATTTTGTTTCATAGTTTGAAAATATACAATTTTGAATCGATACACACATTTTTGTCAACCCATAAAATCAAATGACTTTTTAATATATTGAAAACAGTAAGTCTTATAGATGGCCTATCTCTTGATGCAAACACTCTTTTTGTTGTGATCGATTCAATAGAAGTTACCATCTTAGTTCAGTGTTAATTGCAATAGAGGGCCGGCTTGCTTAACACATACACTGCATTCCGAAATGCGTATATTGCGGATAATTCACAATGTACGCGTACATGACCGTTCCGAATTGCTTATATTCGCTCCCGTGAACGTCATTTTGACATAAGGGACGGGACTCTAGACAGCACACAGATCGTACAAAGCGCTCATGGTTGAGAGCATGTGCGCCATCGAGCTGTCATTAAGCGTTTTATCTGTAGTTCTCTGTTCGTATGCACTTGTATTCTGAAATAACAAAGGCCTTTCGCCGTTTGTTAGTCTATTTAGACAATTCTAGGCCTGAAATAACCACTGTCGAGACTTACAAGGCATTTTCGACGTCGAGGTTCGAGGTTAGGCTCTGACACATGTCTGCTCAAATTTGTTCAGATTTGATACCGTGCGATTGTAGCTATGAGCAATGATATCAATTCGGAACACAAGTATTCACTGTATTCGCTGAATATTGTATTAGACTGGTTAATTTATCCAATGGTTGCTTGTTTGAATGTTTTCTAACGAGGAATTTTGTTCGGGCAGTGCTGAGCAGCGGATGGGGTGGTGGCAAGCGTACGGCGTCGCGGCGCGGGAGACCGCGCGGGGGCCGCGCCGTGCCCGCGCGCCGCGCGCTCGACGCCGCCGCCGACCTCGCCGCACCAGGTTCGTTGCCCGCCTCTACGTTGCCATCTCGAACACCTTTCGGTATTTGCCCTTCCATCCAGAAACACAGCACCATATCTAGTGTTACGTCAAGAGCTTTTCCTCGTGGTTTTATCAATAAAACGGTCTCCCCCGCAGGTGGTTCGACGACGCGTCACGAGGAGACGGACGGTGGGGGCGGGGGGGGCGGGAAGAGCCGGCGCGGTCCGGGCCGCCCCCCCCGGCCCTCGACCCGGCCCACCGTCCGCCGTCCCGCACACAAGTCCCCCGCCGCTGCCACCTCGCGGGTGAGTCTAGGCGGTGTCTTCTAAATGTTCCTGTATAACTTCGCTAATAACACATTCTGTCATGATATTAGACCAACGTATCGCATCCGGTGCCATACTCATAAAGTACCTTCCCTAAATTGAACTGCATAGAATTATCTTTCTTCCAATGCGATGGTACCAATCGAGGCGGGTTTTTAGCAGGGAAAGGACCACTACAGATTTCGAACCGTAGAACTATTTGCACTCGTGACGAATGAACTTATCTAACCCAGAGAAAGGAATTGAAATGAAATAAAAAAAATCTTTATTTGCAAGCCTGCAAGCATGGCTTACAAAAAGGCGGAATTAATGCCATGCGGCATTTTCTGACATTAAACCTCAGTGACGTAGGAGAGGTGCGGTATGGCGGGCAAAAAAAAAAACTAAAAACAAAGGAAAATATTAAGTGTCTTAAAAATAATTAAATAATTAAAGGAATTGAACACGTGAGAAGCAAAGCCTCTCACCCTGAGATACAAACCGCTCAAAGCAATGATCTGCTGAAACACTGACCTAAAGTTAGTTTCTGCAGGAAGTCATCTGTGATTTTTGCCCAAAAGCACAAATAATATTTTTATTTTAGCAGACAAAATCAATATTATGTCAGTTTACATTTTAAAATTTTACTATAACTCATTATTCCAATATTTTTTTTTAACAAAAAGTTCATTATTTGAACCTTCCGAAATAATACAATCCGGACTAAAAAACTATCTAAAACAGATCTGAATGAATAAATTCTTTATTGTGCATACACAAAAATACAATTACAGAGAAAACATACAGCCAAACAACAATACTGCACAAAAGCGGACTTATCACTAAGAGTGATTTCTTCCAGTCAACCCTTGGGGTGATGAGGAAAGGCAATAGAAATATCTGTAGGTAGGTGACACACGAGAATAAAAAAAAAATACTCCAATGTATGGTACAAATTGCTTTTTAAGGCGCTAGGACTAGCCAACTACTCGCGCCATACAAATGCACTTTTTAACAAATGTAATAATATGTAGTGAAACGCTTCAGCAAATCCAAATAGAACTCCAGACTGATAATGGATTGTTAATATTTGTTTATTCCATCATTTATTTAAATAATAATAAAAATAAAAAAAGTGGATTTTTCTCATTAGAAATCTGAAAGTCATTCGATTTCTAGATATAAGCAAAAACAGCATATATGCATAAACAAAAAATTCCATTTGCTTTTAGATTTCTACATTTAGTCAAAAAAGTTCGGAAATGGACACCGTTTCCGCAATGTATTTTGTATAGAAAAAGGAAACATACATTAACGAAAATCATTCGATTCCTAGACAAGGAATCATATATTGTAAGGATGACACTTATAATCGTCAGACTTAGTTAGTTTACTTGGGGTGCCTCGTCTAACTTTGCGATTTGGCTAGTACCAGGCCCTTAATGCAATGTTGCGATTTTAATCTGCAAATAATGATTTTTATTTCCAGTCTAATCCATCTTCGTCGTTCAGCTACCACTGAGGTTTGTTATCCGTCATCGTACACATTTTTTCGCTAACTTCACGTCGGTTCGTACATGACGCAAGGAAGCAGCGGTATTAGCATTTTATAACATTGGGAAATGATGTTTCTTTTAAATTGTTGATGACTTTATTGCAATTTGTTAAATTTGTTCTATCGTAAACTCTTTGGTTAGGCAACTAGGTACTTGTAAATAAAAGTTATGTAATTTTATTTAACGATTACTATAATTTTGTGTCTATAAGGTGAATATATTGGCACTCTGGAAGATAAATTCTAAATCATGCAACTCCACAATGTTCAAGTCGCCAATACGTGCAATAAGTAAATTAAGTAATCTCATCAGTCCAGTAAATTGTGTGATTATAGTTTAATTGAAATCAAATAATTTTCTTTAGGTACTGTATTTGTTATTTAAAAAAAAATGAATGCATGGAAAATAGTATTCTTGATGAAACTGTAAATATTTGTTCTGTAAATACGCAAGATTTAAGCAGAACCAAGGATCACTGCTTTGGTTTGTGTTTTATTGCACGTGGAAGTTGCTAGGGGTTGAGTGTTAGACGACTATGTACATATATGTTAGAGGTTTTCTAAGTTATTAAAATTAATTAAATGAATATTATTTCATCTGCATTGTTTTATTTTCCTAATCAACCACTGACACGCAATCACGCAATGTGACTTTATCAATTCAATCGGATGCAGTTGTGTTTTTTGTTCTGTTGTTGACTTTGTTGAAAGCAATAAGTAAAATCACGTGATAGATTGTTAAAAGCATAATTTAAATAAGAAATTGCCTAGGGATTTAAATGAATGTAATCTAAAATAAATGATATTAGGTAAAAACCAAATTCAAACCAAGGAACTAGTTTCTTTCTAACATAGTAATGGACTCCAGAGTGGGCAGTCTGAGTTCTCACCGAAATTGGCGTTTACGGCAAACCGATCGACTGGCGTTTTCTCCAAACTCCATACAAGTTATTACTAGATATTCTGTGGTTTTACCTCTTCAAGCTGTCAAAGTCAAACGCTGACTTCCGATTTGTATGAAAACGCGGAGTGGACGTAAACGGCAACGTCGACGTATTTACGGCTACGTTGAGTATGCTGTCAAATCAAGCTCGGACTCGCAAATGTTAGTTCGCTTAACGCCCACTGCGCGCGCTCTTCAATTTCTCCATACATTTGAAAACGCCAGTCGATCGGTTTGCCGTAACGCCAATTTAGGTGACAACTTAGACTACCGGCTCTGGAACAAATTACCTCAGGAAGTAATGACAGTAATTGGTTTTACAAACCAGTTACTTAGACAAATACCTTAATAATATTAAACTTGAATAAAATTATAATAATAATCGAAGTGCACTAAAATTCTTAATATATTAAGTACTAGCTGCTGTACCCGGCTCCGCTCGGGTTAGTGTCGGCTAAATTATTTAATGGATAAAGAGTAGCCCACATGATTGATCCAAAATAGGGTCAAACTGGATCAGGACAATGTATCCGTCTACCAAATTTCATCAAGATCGTTCGAGCCGAAATAGCATGATTTAATGAGAAACATCCAATAATTCCCATTTAGAGCTTCATTGATATTTGGTGGCTATTTAAAAAAAAAAGCATTTGCCGCCAGAACCTTTCTGAACCTAGTAAGTAAAGTTTAAAACGTAGGTAAGTTTTGCGTGGACTCATCATTATTGATAAAATACGCACATAGTACATCGGGTAAGTGGTTCGCAAGTTATAAGAATTTAACACTCACTACTCACCCTTCTGGTAATGAAGCGTTATATTATGTAGCCTATAAGTTTTGAGTAGAATCAGGCTAGACGTAGATACAATCCGCATCATCGAGTAACTGGTTCTCAAGGATTTTATTCAATTGGTCGCACCTCTGGCGATATAGCGTGATGCCAAGTAAGCCTAAAGTTGCGGGAAATACCAAGCCGGATGAGCGACTTCTTCCCCCGCCCCCCCTCTCACCCTCCCCGCCCCAGACCGCCCGCCACGCCACCGCCCCCGCTCGCGCCGCCGCCCCCTACCCCGCTCCCCTTGGTGTGAAGTAGCGCTACCGGCATCGTTTTCGCAGCCCCGTGGAAGTTCTAGCATTGAAGCATTTAGCAGATTTACGAGATTAGCACCGGACTAACCATACAAAAAGCGGTTTAGTCCGGCAATAATCCGCGCACTGCAGTTAGTTAGTATTTAAGATATACTTACATTGGTTTAACGCTTTACATGCTTGCTGCTTTTTCCAAAGAAAATTATATGTTTACAGATTGTAATTAAATTAATGTATAGCTTTAGCTGGTTTGGAGTATCGAAAACTGTCAGTGCGAAAATCCACGACGGCAAAACTGAAAAAAAGTCTCTCCATACAAAATAGCTTCAGAAAATTTAAAAACTGCATATATTATAAAAATGTAATATCAATATTTTTTTTATGATTAACCAATTATATTCCTACTAATCGAATGTGTCCGGAAAACACAACGTTTCTTGTAAGCTTCACACAAAAGTAATGGATTTTGAGGCTCTAATTTACCATAACCATAGATATGTAGAATAAATAAAAATAAAATAAATAAATATAGTGTTTAAATCTTTTTCAGAAATGTAGGTTCACTGGTTTCGGCTTAGTAATTTTATACCGTTGTGTGGTGCTATTATTAACCGAATTCAAAATAGAAGGAGGTTCTATGTTTGACTTTATGTATTTTTTATTTTTAAAAGCCATCTAATGGCATAAAACACCTCATTACTTAGATGAGACCCAAAACAAAACCAATGAAACTGAAATTTGAAAAAATTACAACAAATTTGAGGAACTAGCTCGATTGCGAAACCATGCTGCGAAAACCATGCCGGCCGGCCAGGTGCTTCTTCGTGCGATTCGTTCCTCTTTCGGTCTTGTCGTAATTCTTACCAGTCTCTCGATTCCTGTCTGCAATGCTCTACATAAGTTTGGAGATAAAGTTTTTTTCTGAAAAGCCAAGTCTCTGCTCCATAAGTGATTTGTCCAATCGTTTGTGCAATAGCAATAGGCAATAGGTGTGTGTAAATGTGCGATCCCAAAAACTACCCGGCGGGACTAACCCATTCGCGAGCACGATACAAAACCGTGCTTTTGTGCTCTGGGACCTTCTCTGTTTTGAAGAAAAAGACAGGCTCCGTTATGAGAAGGATGCAACATGTCCACAAAACAGACAATGCGCATGGTATTTGATTTGGTAAGATTTAGAAAATTTTAATTACAAAACGACTTATACCTAAAAGTAGTAAAAAATCTAACAAAAACCAAATTGATTATAAATCTTCATGAAACAAGCTATGTCTGATGACTAATCTTTTTAAGATGTTTATATTTTATCGTTGAGTAATCAACCTCCAAAGTTATTGCATAAAACGCGCCAAAAATTCGTACTTTCGGACCTGATAACTCAGAAATCAAACATGCTTGTTCAATGCCAACGGTCATCAGACATCTAATTCGATCAAATAAACCTTTTTTAGTAAAATTTTGGATCTCTGACTATAAATATGGGCATGATCGTCTTTCCACGTTTGTATGGGGAGTTGAGCGGGAAGGCCCACCTTAACTTGCAAGTTCCGCCTGGCTATTGGCTGAGATAAATAGTCGTAACAGAAACCAAGACTAACGAAAAGTAGTATTTTGTGACGTCAATTGGCATTACTTTGAGATTTCGTCCATACAAAATGTGTCAAAATGACGTCACAAAGTACTACTTTTCGTTAGTATTAGTTTTTGTTACGACTATTTATCTCAGCCATAGAGTTATCTCGCGAGTTTTCTATCTCCGTCGTGAGAAATCGTCGCAGGAACGCACCTTGTACTATGAGTTTGTAGAATGTGTACCTCACTTGCTTTATGTCCGACAAACCTATAAAATGCACCAATCAAACCCAAATGGATTGTAAAAAGGTATGTTTCTGAGCCGGTAGTCTAAGTTGTCACCTAAATTGGCGTTACGGCAAACCGATCGACTGGCGTTTTCAAATGTATGGAGAAATTGAAGAGCGCGCGCAGCGGGCGTTAAGCGAACTAACATTTGCGAGTCCGAGCTTGATTTGACAGCTTACTCAACGTTGCCGTAAATACGTCGACGTTGCGGTTTACGTCCACTCCGCGTTTTCATACAAATCGGAAGTCCGCGTTTGACTTTGACAGCTTGAAGAAGTAAAACCACAGAATATCTAGTAAAAACTTGTATGGAGTTTGGAGAAAACGCCAGTCGATCGGTTTGCCGTAAACGCCAATTTAGGTGAGAACTCAGACTGACCACTCTCTGTCTTCAAATGCTTCGATCCACCAAGTAAAACCGAATTATGTATCCAACCAACCAAACCTCACTTGGTGGTCATTAACCCTGGTCAAATGTCGTGGTAGACCCATTAAAAATGGTTCAGTAACATTGTGCGAGCTGTATGTTCCGTCGTCGTGACTTAGAATACGTGATTTTTTCGGCAGTTGGGTGCTGTGATTGACTGGGGCGTGATATGCAAGACGTACACATAGCACCCTGCCACAGCTAATGCATTATTTAGTTATTATGTGCAAACGCGTTCGTAGTCGCTCTTTTCGATAATACGTGGCAATGGCGTCGTCAGTCTTTGGGTTCAGGGTTCATGATTATGCTTTTTATGTTACTGGACATACGTCAGTTACCACCACCACCAGCTACAAAAGTCCCAAAGTTACTTTTCGGTTGCACCATACAAAAATACCAAGTAGCCACAAAAAAAAATACCACACGGGAACTAGATGCCATGCCAGGGACCATCCTTATATTGCACAGGTACATTGAACTAAATGGAAAACACGGCTTTCATTGCCGCTTCGCCCATAGTGCATTCAATGCGACGATACCGACATGGGCGGGATTATCCTTATTAGTAAGTTACCTACAGTCTTACGTGGAATCCAAATCACGAACAACGAATCCCTTACCCCTGTATTCACCACCTCCAGCAACCTGAAATCCGATAGGTAACTTTCGGTTATGTTGCATATTTATATCGTGTAGCCAAAAGATAAATATGGGAATTTTGTAACTGGAGGTAGTGGAACCCCGACCATCGACGTGTGGGGTAGATTCCGAAGCGCATTCTTGCCACGCTGAGCTGTCCTTTGCTCCGCTGACAACAATTTTAATTTGACAGAAACGCGAAAGAAATATGCCACCATTTTTACGTTGCATGGTAATACCTTCGTTTTTATATTCTTTGAGATATTTTTTGCGAACACGTGGTAGCTTCAGTAAAGAGAATGCTTGCGGTGTGATGAGCATATATCATTATCACGTCGCCACTCCAGTCCATCCATACTCGACGATTGTAGCCATCCATGTATATTACTATAAACATGATACAAATCTTGTTAGAAGCCTTATATTCAAACTACGTTAACAGCGCACTGTATGTGTCACCCCTCATTCTATGCAGGTCACATTTTATTTACTTACCCAGCGAAGCGAGGTCGCCGATAATAAACAATTTAATATTTCTATCCTTATTCTTCTAGTACAATTTCTCGACCTTAGACGTGGAGAAAGGACCATTTGAAATAGACTAGTCGAAAGATTATATAATTTACTAGCTGAGGTACCCGTCGCCGCGCGGGAAATTTTCATTTCAGACATTGACCCGAGCGGAGCTTCTAATCTTTTCCAAACTGCACGGGATCACCCCCTGGATCTGAAGATTGCCTACCTTCATTAAAATCGGTTCATCCGTTTAGGAGTCCATTATTAACATCGATTTGTATGTACATATACAGAAGATTACGTAGCACCCGTAATGGTTGAGGATGTATGAAAAGGAGTACATATGTCTGTAGATGGCGCGAAAGTCTGGTGTGATCGTACCGTTTGGCGCTCCATCATCTCTGCCGACTCCTCCGGGAAAGCGTCGTGAAGGTATGTTTACATTTATTTTTATTTTTTATTTCTTTTGCCAATATTTTTTTTTCCTTTTAATTATATTGTATTAAGTATCATCTTTTATTTGTTTTTATAATATATATATATATATATATATATATATATATGTAGTATTTAGTATTTATTTATTGATATATATGTAGTTATATTTATGTACAGTTATATAGGTTATATATTTAGGTTTAAGTATAGTGTGTTTTTGTTGTATATTGTGTAGGAATTATGTTTCCTCTAAAGCTATTTCTCCATAGTTACTACTCGCACTACTGCTCACGATACCCAAAGGTAGACTGGTAGAAAATGCCTCCGGCATTAAGTTGTACCTTTTGCCCGAGTTTTTTTTTGAGTGCAATAAACTTATATAAATAAATAAACATTTAATTTTGCTATGTTACAATTTGTTGGGACCCTGTTTGTTTTTTTTGTAATCTATGAAATATAAATGCACACATTATTGTAAAATCCGCTGAATTATTCGTTTTGATTCAGATGTTTTTGTATATGAGGAAGGGCTGTTTATTTCAAGAGTGGATTTTTTTTGGTAATTTTAAAGTAAGTTTTTTTTGGTAAAAGTTTTTACTAATCTCTTTTAATTTCATGTTCATTCACCTATTGGTACATTACATACACTCAGATACGTCAGATGGTTGCAAGAAGTATCATACAAATATGCAATACACATCTCAGATCATATAAACATGTCTATTATTATAAAGTTTTACTTTCATCGTCAGCTGTAAAGAGGCCTTGTCATAAATAGAGACATGAATGGCTAATTCCACACCTACTGTCATGATATTAGCCCAACACACCACTTGGGTTCTAGATGCCATGCCAGGACCTTGCTTATATTGCACGGCTACATTCAGATGGAAATGCCAGGTGGAAATACATTATATATGGAAAACACGGACAATTTCCATTGCAGCTTAACCATCTTTCATTCGAAGCAATGGTACCAACCCGGGCGGGATTAACCCTACCACTTAGAAAGTAAGGAAGCCTGCATACAGTTTTACGTGAAAACTAAACTACCACAGCCAGACTAATCGATCGAACGGTCCCCCACCCAGAACCGAACGCGCCCAGTTTTGCTTAACTCGATGATCGAATACTGAGGAGATGCGCCGAGGCTGAACATTGTTTCCCTTCCTGTATTGTTTCTGGAGGAAGAAAAAAGCATTCTTGTTCTGATGAGTTCGCCTTCTAATATAAAATAGTCCGCATTTGGATCAGCCAACATGATCAGACCTTGCAAGGTCTCCTACGGTCGGGTGCACAGAACAATTGTCGGGTGGTTGTTACAAATTCGTATGTGTCGTCGGGTTAGGAACCGGCACCGCGAGGCGACCGTGCTACGCTGTCCACTGGACGTTTGCGGTAATTCATTGGACGTGAGTTGACAGCCAATCGTGAGAGGATCGCTCGCTCGGAAGATGTGGAGACCACTCTCATGTGGCTCCCATTTATTCAGTTGAAAAGAGATTTTGAATCTGATCTTTTCATATGCGATTTATATTCTAAGTATGTTTAATCATCACTGCAATTTAATAAATGTAAAAAATTGTTGGACATACAGAGTACGTCATTTCGTGGCGAAATAATATTTAGGTAGCCTCTAATCCCACTTGTCACCTAAATTGGCGTTTACGCCAAAACGATCGACTCGCGTTTTCAAATCTATGGAGAAATTGAAGAGCGAACAAACATTTGCGAGTCCGAGTTTGATTTGACAGCGGTGAGTAACCGTCGCCGTAAATACGTTGACGTTGCCGTTTACGCCGACTCCGCCTTTTCATATAAATCGGAAGTCCGGTTTTGATTTTGACAGCTTGAAGAGGTAAAATCACAGAATAAGTAGTAAAAACTTGCACGGGGTTTGATGTATATTCGTAGCTTCGAAGTTCCGCAAACGCCAATTTTGGTGGGAACTCGTACTTGGTGCATAAACGGGGCGGGAAGATGGCATGGGAAGCGAGGCTCTGAGCTACGATACTTTTTGGTCGTGCGATACTCTTAGGACTACTAATTTATTTTTAAACAATGACCCCGCTAATCGCGGTAACAAAGCATAATTTTAGTCTGTGCTCAACACGATTAGGTACTTATTACATTCTGGTTGCTAAGGTACCGGTCTGCTGTTGCGAACAAATAGGTTTAAATTTTTACAGAAACGAAGTACATAGATTAAAAAAAACTTACAATTTTTAAAAACTTTTAACGGCAACAAGAAAATTACAGACGGTAATAACCGTAAATCTCGTAAATTTCGATTTCTCTCATCACTTATAATTCTTCCAAGCCTGTTCTTTTCCACCGATCTTGTGTTATCCAGCCAATGCCTCCTACGTCATGTTTGGTGTACTTAAGGTGGCCCAACCCGCTCATCTCCCCATACAAAAGGGGAAAGAAGATCACGCCTATATTTCTTGTCAGAGATCCAACATTTTGCTCAAAATAGCTTTATTTGATTGAACTAGATGTCTGATGACCATTGGCATTGTAAAATTGTGTTTGGTTTCCAAGTTATAACGTCCGAAAGTTCGGATTTTTCGCGCGTTTTATACAACAACTTTGGAGGTGGATTACGCAATGATAAAGTAAGAACATCTTAAAAAGATTAGTCATCAGACATAGCTTATTTAAGCAAGATTTAGAATCTATTTGGTTTTTGTTAGATTTTTGACTACAGCGGTCGTGGTTTACTTTTAGCTATAAGTCGTTTTGAAATTAAAATTTTCGTAAATCTTACCAAATCATACACTATGCACATTGTCTTTTTTGTGGATAGGTTGCATCTTCCTCATCACGGAGCGTGTCTTATTCTTAGAAACAGAGAAGGTCCCAGAACGCAACAGCACGGTTTCGTACCGTGCCCGCAAATGAGTTGAGGCCGCCGGGTTGGGCCACCTTAAGAAGGTATCTCATTAGACACAAACATCATTGTGATTCAACACAGGCGCGAAGATTATCGTCTTTCCTGCATTTTTACCAGTTTCCAGCCGCTGGCGTTACGCATGTTCACTGCCAGCCAAAGCAGCATAGAATGAGCACAAAATACCTTCGCGTAGCACTATTGTAGTTTTTAGGGTTTCGTACCCAAAGGGTACCAAACGGAACTCTATTACTAAGCCTCCGCTGTCCGTCCGTCTGTCTGTCCGTCCGTCCGACCGTCTGTCACAGGGCTGTATCTCATGAACCGTAATAGAGAGGCAGCTGACATTTTAATAGAGTGTGTATTTATTTTGCCGCTATAACAACAAATAGGTAAAATTAAAATTAAAGGGGGCCCGTACAAAAAACGAGAATGTTTTGTGTTAAATTTTGTACGATAGTACGGAACCCTTCGTGTGCGAGTCCGACATGGATGGCTATAATACCAAACTGAACGTCAGATATTAGTCTAATACACCACATGGGAATTAGGTGCCATGCCAGGACCATCCTTATAATGCTCGGCTTCATTGAACTGGATGGAAAACACGGACAATTTTCATTGCCGCTTCGACCGCCGTTCTTTTAATGCAATGGCACCAACCCGGGCGGGAATAACCCTACCACCTAGTAAGCAAGGAACAACAGTTTTACAAGGAATCCGAACAAAACGGCCAGCCGCAATGGTTGAAAATGGACGCCCATCCAGAGCTTATTGCGAGCCTTGCTACGTCGCACCACTGGGCTACCGAGGTTGACGAGGCTAGTATAGTGGATACGTGTCATTAAAAAAAGTCTGTCCCTGAGCATGAATGGCTACTAATATCACACCTACTGTCACAATATTAGCCCAACAGATTGCATTCCCGAAGCAGATAGAGCCATGCCAGGACCTTCCCTGCACGGCTACATTGAACTGGTTGGAAATCATAGTAAATTTTTCATAGCCGCTTCGACCACATTTTCATCCAATGCCATGGTACGAACCCGGGCGAGACTAAAGGCAACGATTTAAACCGACTGAATCTTTTACCGCCTCTAGAGGCAACACCAGTGTAGCGTATAAATTATTAAATATATAGTAACAACAAAGAAAAAATTAGGATAGATTATATTGTTGTTTCGAAATGTCCTTATGTCCTGCTAACGAAGTTTGAAGTAAGCCTGTCCTTTGAAGTAACGAACGCAGCCTAAGATAATTCTGCAACTACCCGCACCCACAGTTACAATCTACAACTACGGCGAGCCTAGCTGTCAGTCGGCTGTTGCGTACGGACGTAGCGGCTGCCTCCTTGACAGCGGGCTGAACGATCAGCTCGAAACGTCGGAGAAGAAGCCTATCTACAGCTGACAACAAATATTTTCGTGGGACATTTTTTAATAGGAAACCCTCTAAACGCTCTACCTGAACCAGATTTTACCACAGTATACAGAACTATTGCAAAACATAGTTCAACATTTCTGGAAGCGATGGCGTAGAATATTTGAACACGAACATTAAGGTGGCCCAACCCGCTCATTTCCCCATACAAAAGGGGAAAGAAGATCACGCCTATATTTATTGTCAGAGATCCAAAATTTTGCTCTATATAGCTTTATTTGATTGAACTAGATGTCTGATGACCATTGGCATTGTAAAATTGTGTTTGGTTTCCAAGTTATAACGTCCGAAAGTTCGGATTTTTAGCGCGTTTTATACAATTACTTTGGAGGTGGATTACGCAATGATAAAGTAAGAACATCTTAAAAAGATTAGTCATCAGACATAGCTTGTTTAATCAAGATTTATGATCTATTTGGTTTTTGTTAGATTTTTTACTACAGCGGTCGTGGTTTACTTTTAGCTATAAGTCGTTTTGAAATTAAAATTTTCGTAAATCTTACCAAATCATACACTATGCACATTGTCTTTTTTGTGGACAGGTTGCATCTTCCTCATAACGGAGCCTGTCTTATTCTTAGAAACAGAGAAGGTCCCAGAGCGCAACAG
Source organism: Incurvaria masculella (assembly GCA_946894095.1). Lineage (NCBI taxonomy): Eukaryota > Metazoa > Arthropoda > Insecta > Lepidoptera > Incurvariidae > Incurvaria > Incurvaria masculella. The sequence continues at coordinate 2,978,397 of OX335641.1, forward strand.
CACGGTTTTGTACCGTGCCCGCAAATGAGTTGAGGCCGCCGGGTTGGGCCACCTTAAGGTCGGCCCGTAAGCATCAGAAAATTTCGTCTCCCATACAAACGTAGTTTACTAATAATTTGAAAACCACTGTTCCAACTTACTTGATATTTGGTATCTAATATTAGGCTACAAATATCTGTGTCTGCATGCCTTTGTTTTTTCGGTAAATGTATTCTGTGTCAAACCACAGAGAAAACAAAATTTGTATGAAGATTTTCTTTTTGATTTAATTTCATTCGGTTCGGATTTTTCAAAAAAACAAAAGCGTGCAGACACTAAAAGCGTGCAGGAGCTACTCAAACTTTCCGTCGCTTTTGAGGTCGCGGTCCTATTTGAACCATCGTTACCAAAAGCACGCTCAAAACTGGTCCGATTCTCGCTTACACCCCTTAAAATGGCGTCCCGTGAACGGTATGAAGTTAGCGCTGTGTCACGCAAAGCCGTACACAGTGCTCACGCTTCGGAGGTAAGGCACCGTGTGTGGAACTGACAATGTCACTTTTTGACGTTTGTAAAGAGTAATCATCGTCTTTCCACCGTGTTTTTCCACAAACCGTTGAAAGTCCCTAAGTTCAAAATTCATGTTCAGCTTAGAGCAATTGATAAGATTAAAACTTGAGGTGAACTACGAGCACTAATGTCATTTGTTTCATGTTTTTTCTTTTGTTTTCGTAAGCACGTACACAAACGGTCCGAATCGTTTGTAATGCTTACTGCTTTGAGCGTGCAATCTGATTCGGGACGCTTGTGTACGCTTTTAGCAGTGTAAGCGATTATAGTTCAAATCGGAATGCACTGTGAGTGCCTTCAAGAAATGTTTGGTGCCATTCGACTGCCACGTTTTTCCTGCACTGTGCTCTCGATATATTCTTCAAGAAATCCTGCCAAAATTAGTTTTTTTGCCTATCTTCGATGTCGGCAGTGAATGCTAAGCTTGCCTAGTAGTGGGTGCCCTATAGAGTCAGTGTATCGCCCCGGCGGCGCCTTCTCATCATCACCACTGACACCGGCATACCCCGGGCCCGGGTTCCAGCTCGAGACGTAAACATCCGCTGGCACGGAGAGCAGGTCAGTCGCAACGTTTTTTGTAGGGCGCCATACAATCTCTTAATAACAAATACAGTCCACAATTTATTATTTGATTTTTTTCCCAAAATCCAATAACCTACGGGGACTGCGCTAATTTCGAGTGCAGCCCGCCCCTTCACTGATAGTACTTATTATAATTGACGTATCCAAGTGTATGCAAAATATAAAAACGATGAATAAAAATGAAATTAAATGAACTGTATCCTCCCGCCGCGTGAAAAGTCATCAGCGGACAGAGTTCTTGAGGCCCTAAAGGAATTGTTTTTTCGCAGGTGCATTTAGAGACTATCTCTGTTTCTTATTGCATAAGGCTAGAGACAGATTATCGCAGGAGCGTGTGAGGCCGTGGAATATAGATAGCATATTGATATTAATGGTAAACTCAATGCTGCACAATATTGTGCATACAATAAATTCTGATATAAGCTTTATTTTTTTTTCATATTTCGTTATATGTATTTCCTATCACATTTCATTGGGAAACAAACATATTTTAGGTAGGACGAAATCGGGCATTCTCCTATATTTTAGAGAATAACGAGGTGACCAAGTGCTATACATCGGTACATGTCTAGTTTATTAGTCAAATTAAGAAAAAAAAAACGAATTGTGCATAAATGAATAAATCAACTAACTCAACAGTTTATTACTTTGATCATAATTTATATGCAAGAATATATACCTCCTAGTGGTAATCAGCAAATACACAATCTGTTGGGAGCTAAGTTATAAATGTTGACTAAAAAAAAATGCAAAGCTAAAAGAAAACATTGAATTTAGTAAAACTAGCACGAACCGTGACTCAGGCTGAGATAAATAGTCGTAACAGAAACTAAGACTAACAAAAAGTAGTACTTTGTGACGTCAATTTGCATTACTTTGAGATTTGAGTCGGCGTCAGCCGGGCACGCGCTGCGCCAATCAAGAGAACCTTGGCGACCTTGGCTGACACCGACTCAAAAAATAACAAAAATCGTAACTACAAAAATGGCAATTTTATTTACATTTTAGTGCTTTTTCTTTGAAGTCGGTTATTTTTTTTTGTTAATTTTTTTTAATTTGTTTATTTTTAGTGAATCTGAAGTACACTAACTAATTTGTACACGTCCTTTCCAATAAAAAAAGAATCACCGAAATCGGTTGGCGTTATATTGAGTTATTCGTCCATTTGTCGCGCACATCTTAATACAAATTTAAGACTTATATGATTTTCTCATGGATATCATTGTCAGAACTTAACCACATTAAAATGGGACCACTTGGAAAGCACTAGCTTTCATTTAAAAAAATAATTATCAAAATCGGTTCACCCAGGCAAAAGTTATGAGGTAACAAACATAAAAAAAAACATACAGAACAGACGAATTCAAGACCTCCTCCTTTTTTTAAGTCTGTTAAAAAACAAAAAAAATACATACAGACGAATTGATAACCTCCTCCTTTTTTTGAAGTCGGTTAAAAAGTAGTACTTTGTGACGTCAATTTGCATTACTTTTAGATTTCATCCATACAAAATGTGTCAAAGTGACGTCGCAACTGTATTTATCTCAGCCTCAGTAACGATCCTGTGTGGTCTGACCTACTTATTTCCAACTGCACGTTTCTATGGAACAATCTGGAATCTAGACGAAGCCGCTCGTGGCGAAGGATCGCAGCCATTCAGTGCTATCTTCAATCATTCCCGAATGCTCGCTCGTCCTGGCTTGATAGAAATGGAAGGACACTACATACATTCCATCCATTACGCACCTTCTCGGGAGAGGTAGGCACTGTCGTCAGACATTTCTGGCGATGCGAAATCCTGTTTGAAGAAGAAGGACGAAGAAGCGGCTCGTAGCCTAGTGGCGCGGGGACTGGCCTAGCGTACCAGAGGCCCGGGTTCGATACCAACTTGCACCACTGTCTTTCTCTTTCAGAGTTCGATAAGTGCATTTCGTCACGAATGCGAGCTGCTCCATGGTTCGGAATCCATGTAAAACTGTAGGTCCCCTTCCCCTACTAGGTGGTAGGGTTTAAGCCCGCCCGGGTTGGTACCATCGCATTAGATGAAAAGATGGTCGAAGCGGCAATGAAAAATTGTCCGTGTTTTCCATCCAGTTCAATGTAGCCGTGCCTCATAAAGGGAAGGTCCTGGCATGGCACCTAATTCCTTCGGGAATGTGGTGTATTGGGCTAATATCATAATGGTAGTTGTGTGGTATTAGCCATCCATGTCAGGTCGCATAAAAAAAAAAAAACACTAAAAACTAACGCAATATTTACAGCTGTCGCTCGTACGTTCTTAAAATTGCTTAATTATTAATGCGATTAAATGCGACAAATAAGAATGCTTAAAATGCTTAATGTTAATCCGCTCTTAATCCACGCCCATGGTTTAACCCATGTTCCGTTTTTTTTCCAACGCACCGCTTCTTGGTATTAGGTAGAGTCAATAAGGTAAGAGCTTTACATTTCATTCAACCCACAGAAGAATAAAGGAAGGAGAAGTGCTTTGTAGTTGTAATCCGCGACTCCGCCGCCGCAGCGCCTCCCTGCATGACCAAATTGTGCCAACCATCATCAACGCGAGAGAATGTGCTCCCGAAATGCGTTCGCTAAGTTCGTTCAGTTCCCACCCCCCAACCTTCCAAGTGTCTGCGACCTAGTTTGAGGCTGAGATAAATAGTCGTAACAGAAACTAAGACTAATGAAAAGTAGTACTTTGTGACGTCAATTTGCGTTACTTTAAGGTTTCGTCCATACAAAATGTGTCAAAGTGACGTCACAAAGTACTACTTTTCGTTAGCCTTAGTTTTTGTTACGACTATTTATCTCAGCCTGAGTGTAGCATGTACAAACGGCATCACCCTAGACGTCACACGTTGGACTTTGACCCACATACGTTTTCCTTGCAAATGCTAATGCCTACTGCGGCCAAACATTTTGGCCGGTCTTAAAATACGCCGGGCCCAAGATTGCATTAGGACTATTTTTGGAATTCCGCGCTCAGGAATCAGGAATATGTCATTCGAGAAAACCATTTTTATGAGGTTTTCTCGACGGAAAAACATAAATCAATGAAATACCGTGCTTCGGAAGCGTATTTGTAAACTGAAAGATTCCCGATTCCTGAGCACGTGATTACAAGAATAATCCTACAGCTCCTCTACGTCCGCGCTGACCTTGGTTTTTTTTTCTGAGCAATGAAACGCGCCAACTTCGCATTAGTTTGGACACTGTACGTTAAAGTTGGGTTGATATTATAGATTTATTTATTTATTCGATTTGATAGGTATGAAACTTTGTTACAAACAGATTCATAACGTAGGAGCGTGGTTTTTAGAATCACCTACTCTGCACTATGCTAGGCCCGTCTCGCAGTGGGGCGAAACAATTCTGCAGTACAGTCTATTTATTTTATTTATTTATTTCAGGAAAAACAAACAGAGTAACATAGAAAACTTAATATAAGTGTTAATATATTGTTTAGAAAATATGTTAGTCCAGCTTCGTATTTCACAAGTTTTGCAAAAGTAGTAGGACGAAGCAGTATATGTATCTTGTAGAAACAAAATAAGAAAAACTTACAGCTATTGATTAACTTTTATATTAAAGATGTTATATGCTAGTAAGCAAACCACAGTCGATAAACCACAGTCGATATCGTCGTTGCAATGCCTAAGTGAATCATCCCGATCGAATAAATTGCAATCTGAAAAATGTAATGTGATGTAATACAATATAGTAAAATATAGTATAATACAGTATGGTATGGGAACATAGGACCAAAGAAAAGTAAATAAGTAAATAACATTGACAGAACTAGATTATTTTAAGGTATGAGTATATTAATAGTAACTAAAGTATATTCATACATAAATATATTACAAAATATATGTATTTGGCCATTTGTTTCTAAGCGGAAAGTGTACACAATACAGCTTTCTTAAATTGATAAGACGTCATGAAGAAGATGTCCACATCCGAGTCACCGAATTGAGTATTGTATGTATTACACATGCGCCAGACTGGCATACGGAAACCTGAGTTGGTTCGACATAGATCCAAGTGGAAGAGATGAGTATTTCTAGTCGAGCGTGACGGAGTCCGCAGACCCATTTGATTTAGTAAATCAGGACAATCTACTAAACCGTTGACGATTTTAAAAAATAATGACATGTCTAGTAATAGACGTCTATTGTGGAGGCTTGATAGTGAGAATTGGTCTAGGTGTAACTCATACGAAAGGGTTCGCCTGTACATGCGACGATGTAAAATCTTTAAAAATTTTCGTTGGATCATTTCAACAGAATGAGAATATTTACTATAAAACGGATTCCAAACTGACGTTGCGTATTCTAGTTGTGACCGGACGAGTGAATTATATAGTAAGATATACGTTGAGACTCTTTTAAATTGACGCGCCGTGCGAAGCACGAAGCCCATCATTCTATATGCACTATTAATTATTTTATCGATATGTTTGTCAAAATGAAGCTTAGTATCGAATAACACACCTAGATCCCTAATAACTTCAACACGTTCTAGCAAAACACCTCCAATGTGGTAATTAAAATAGAGTGGTTGTTTTTTCTTAGTAAAAGTAATAACCTTACATTTCGAGATACTTAAAAATAGTTTATTCTGATTGCAGTAGTTATAAAAGGAATCCAAATCAGTTTGAAGTGCCTCACAATCTTCTTTAGAACGTATTTTTACATAAATTTTCATGTCATCAGCATATATGAGAATTTTACTATAGCGAAAATTATGAATGACATCATTAATGAATAAGATAAAAAGAAATGGGCCTAAAATTGATCCTTGGGGAAATCCAGAAGATACTGAGATGAAATCAGAACAATAACCATTGACAACTACTCGCTGCTTTCTATTAGAGATGTATGAAGAGAACCATCTTAACAGATTTCCTTTAATACCATTGAAGGCAATTTTTTTTAGAAGAAGTTCATGATCCACCTTGTCGAAGGCCTTTTGAAAGTCGGTATAGATAGAGTCAACTTGCTCACCATTGTCCAAGCTATGAAATATAAAATTGGAGTATATAGTTAGATTGGTGATTGTAGAACGACGCTGAACGAAGCCGTGCTGCTGTGATAAAATTTGGTCATGAAGTATTGGATATACAGCTTGATGTACCAACCTTTCAAAGAGCTTCGACAAGGCGGACAATATAGAAATAGGTCTATAATTTTTTACTTCGTTCTTGCACCCACTCTTAAAAACTGGTGTGATATTAGCTGTTTTCCAAACATCAGGAAACACTCCTTCCGAGATGCATTTATTGAAAATAATAAACAAAGGGCATGCTATAGTATCCGCAACGGCTACCAAAAAAAATGGCTCAATAAGGTCAGGACCAGCACCTTTGTTAATGTCTAAATTTTTAAGTTCTTTAAGTATTGTGTCTGGACTGAAGTGCAAAGAGTGCAAAGAAATGTTATTGAATGCAGTATCGTTTGGCTCCACCCAAGAATCAGGGTCCAATGATGAGGGCTCATAAACGGATTTAAAAAATTCGGAGAACATATTGCAAATTTCATTGGGATTATTTGTAGTCTCGCTTTCATTCTTCATTGTAGCCGGATAAGAGCCCTCCTTACGACGTTCCGACACGTACGACCAAAAACACTTAATATTAGTTGCTATACCGTTTTCAAGGCGATAAATGTACTTATTGTAGCATTCAGCGGACGCTATCTTGAATCGTTTGCGAATTTCAGAGAAAGCAACGTAATCGGAAATGTTACTATATATTTTATATTTAACCCAAGCTTTAGTTTTGCGTTTATAAAGCTTCAGTAGGTCCGGTGTGAACCAAGAGGCACATTGTCTTTGTTTTTTAACTCTGGCAGGTATGTGTGTTCTTATTATATTATACAATTTGTCGTAAAAAATATTAACCGCGCAAGTCGCCGATTGCAAATTCAGGTCACCTATCAATCAGTCGTTAACTTTCAAAATTATAGACTTCAAAGAAAAAGCACTAAAAAGTAAAAAAATATTGGCATCAGCCGCGCACGCCCTACGCCAGTCAAGAGAACCTTGGCTACCTTGGCTAACACCGGCTCAAAAAATGACAATAATCGTAACAAAAAAATGGCAATATTTTTTTTTACTTTTAAGTCGGTTACTTTTTTGTAAATTTTTTTTAGTTGTTTATTTTTAACTAATTGGTACATGTCCTTTCCAATAAAAAATCATCATCGAAATCGGTTGGCGTTATATAGAGTTATTCGTGCATTTGTCGCGCAAATACCTAATACAAATTTAAGAGTTATATGATTTTCTCATATATATCATTGTCAGAACTAAACCAAATGGGACCACACAGGAAGCACCAGCTTTCAAATAAAAAAAATATCATCAAAATCGGTTCACCCAGGCAAAAGTTCTGAGGTAACAAACATAAAAAAAACATACAGACGAATTGAGAACTTCCTCCTTTTTAGGGTTCCGTACCCAAAGGGTGAAAACGGAACCCTATTACTAAGCCTCCGCTGTCCGTCCGTCCGTCCGTCCGTCCGTCCGTCCGTCCGTCTGTCTGTCCGTCTGTCACAGGGCTGTATCTCAGTAACCGTAACAGGTAGACAGCTGAAATTTTCACAGAGTGTGTATTTATTTTGCCGAATAACAACAAATAGGTAAGATTAAAAAATAATTAAAATTAAAGGGGGCTCCCATACAAAAAACGTGATTTTTTTTTGTTTTTTTTCTACGATGGTACGGAACCCTTCGTGTGCGAGTCCGAGTCGCACTTGGCCGGTTTTTTTTAATTCGGTTAAAAACGTAAGAGTATCGCGCGTATCAGCACCGTATATGTATTCTACGAGAGACCTATCGATTATCTCATTCAGGAATTCTTCAGGATGTGTCGCGTCGTTGCCACAAATCGCTGGGCGTGGAATTTACAAATGAAGGAATCCTACGGGGGATGAGTAGCTTTTGAACTTATCGCGGTTTGTCATCGAATATTGATGGATGGCTCCCTAGTTATTTCCCGCTAGACGCATTCTCTTCACGCGAGCGGCCGTGTCGTGATAATCTCACTTCAGCTTGCAGCTTTGGATTCAATTCAGCATCGCGCTGGGCGGGAGCCATCGGTCCAAGCGATCTTGGGTTGAAAATACCAAAGAGTATTCTCAAAAGGAATTAGGCGCAATGCCAGGACTTTCCCCAGAGAATAGAGTTAGGGAAGCGCCACTCATTCGAGTGGCCGTGGGCTTAATTTTGCACCACTTTCCTCTTTTTGAGTTGTGTAAGTGAATTTAGTCACGAATACGAGCTGCTTCATAGCTAGACGTTTAGGCCGCCCGGGTTGGTACCATCGTATAGGATGACGATGGTCGAAGCGGAAATAAAACATTGTAAGTGTTTTCCTGTCATAATCGTATTGATAAGAAATTGGTATGGCACCTTATATAATTAAATATCATTTTATTTGATCAGTTTTAACTTCTGGTGTCAAACAACACTAAGTTACGTCATGAACCGTTAGATTCGTGGATTCGATTATGTCAGTGAAGAACCCAAAGTTTCTTTAAACTTCAAGGTTTAATTTTTTTTGTTCTGTCCACATTTATGAACACTAATTTTATATAAATGTCTTAACGTACGAACCAGCAACCCTCAATGATCGAACCAGAGAAGAAAAGGGATTCATAAAAATACCATCTTTCGGAAACGCGATGTGTTTTAAAGAATGTAATTTTGATTTAAGCAGTAGAAACAAAATATAATTACTCCCTTTCGGAGTGGACATTTTAATGAAAACTGAACCAAATGCAAAAGGGGACCTCGCCGACGAAACAGTCTCGGGAACGGCGACGCGGAACCTGCCTTCGCTGCGCGCCGGCACAAATCAGCCGGTTCACACGTGCCGGCCCCTCATTAGGTGAGGAGATGACGGATCTCTTAACAAATGCGCCGAGACGGGTACTACCCCTCGCCGTGTTCGTAGACGGCGGGAGAGGAGCTTCTCAAACTTTTGCACGAAGGACTGAGCGCGCGCGATACCATTTTTGGCGTATCTATGTACGTTGGGTGGAGGAATAAGTCGCCTTAAAATCGGCGCACAAGAACTAGAACGCTAAAATATTATTGTCCAAATTAGTCGAAAAACTGTGCAAATCAGAATTTCTCATTGGGCCTTGGCCTAAGGAGAACTATTTAAAAAACCATCATGAGATCTATTTAGGACATACTTATGTTTTTTTTTCACATAAAAATTTGTTTATTACATTATTCGACACAATTAAAATAAGATATATATAAAACTGCAAAATAGAAAAAAAAACACTGACTGACTGACCTAAACGTAAAAATAATCATCCATCATGGGTCCATTTGTCATTGTCCCCATGACGGATGCTGCGTTCCCCCGCTCAATGACGAGAGACACCCGCTGCGGCGGAAAAAGACGGAGCCCGCCGGTCGTCAGTGGCCTCCACGAGCAACTTCCACAATCTATTGGCGAACTGCCACGTGTCGTCACTCCACGTGCCGTGTGTCTCAACGGCGAAGGCGAGGAACTCAAACTGATCCTTCAGGGATGAATACTTGACGTGTTTGAGCGCCTCCGCCTTCGCTGCGGCGGAACCCGCGGCACGGGAGGAGCCGTCTAAGTGGCTTGCGGCCAAGGTGTCCACACACGTAACGTCCCATGCTAAAGCTCTCCCCTGCGACCAGGGTAAGAGGATGATCCCGTCGGGCCTTTTCCCGTCATCTCGGCAGATTCCGGGGGGCTCGAGGTGGCTGGGGATCTTTGCAGTCGCAAGCGAGCGCTTTAGCAGGTCGTTAAGGGAAGCGTGGCGTGACATTCGTCCAGCGCTCTTGGCACATGAAATACCGTGGCGGCCGTAAGTGTCGACCGGCGAGCCGCAGGGGCAGGTGTGTGGTTGACATATCTTTACTCCCACGCGGAGACAGAACGCTATGCGCAGCGTGATGCGATCCAACTGTACCGAGGTGCGCTGAAGGATTCGCCTGAAGCCACGCACTGGATTTTGGACGCGAGGCAGCCAAGATACGCGCTTTGTTCAGTTTATCGTCATCCTGCAGGAGAACACTTAATTTTAATTTTGAAATGGGTAAGTCCCAGCTTTTTTGGACCATAGGACGCATAGGTAAGGGCTCGTCCGGACACAGACTCCGCCAAGCATCAATGGCCTCCCCCATCTACTCGATCTCAAAGCCGCATTGCGACGGGTGTAGAATGTTTCCGACGAGATCGATGGTACTGTGTACGGAAGACAGAAAAGCTGGCAAAGCCACGTTCCCAACCGAGCGCATGCCAGTGCCTCCTAATTTTACTGGTAGTGAAATCTGGTTACTTAGGTTTTCGTTTCCTTAATTCTACATCTGATTAAATAACTAACGTGTGATATTTCCTATTTTGCTGCCGGTTGAACGGGTTGACGGTAGATAGACGAATCAAGGAATGAACCCATGAAATCTGGAAGATGAAGCAATGTCCTGCGCCCCTGAGCTTCGGGCCACTACAGTTTGACTTACATAGTATCCGGGAACTCAGGAAGTATGAGTTTCAATGTAGCGTCTTGTTGAGGACCCACAATTCACCGTCTGCCTGGAGTCCCTAAACCTCAGGCGGTTCGTAGGGACGCTCAGTTTATTCGGTACTACCATGGACGTTGCTCTGCGGAACTTGTATCCCATATCCCTCATCCAACCTGTATCACCCCGCCGCTTTGTATTTTTTTTAAAACCTGACATGAAGGGCTAATACCACACAACTACCGTTATGATATTTGCCCAATATACCACATTCCTCAATGAATTAGGTGCCATGTCAGGACCTTCCCTTTATGAGCACGGCTACATTGGACTGGTTGGAAAACACGGACAATTTTTCATTGCCGCTTCGACCCTCTTTTCATCCATAGCGATTGTACCAACCCGGGCGGGCTTAAACCCTACCACCTGGTAGGGGAAGGGGACCTTCAGTTTAACATGGGTTCCGAACCAACTCAGAATGAGAAAGAAAGTGGCGCATGAACGGGGCGAGGATTTGGACCCAGATCTCTGGCATGCTAGTTAAGTCCCCGCGCCACTAGGCTACGAGCCGCTACATTTTATTTTGCACCTAAGCTAACGGTTATGGATGCGCCAACATGTTGAGAAGCGCCGTCGGAAGTTTAAAAGGTTACAAGTCACCTTCCGCGAAAGATAAGTACCGTTCATCATCACACCACCCTCCTGAATGTTCCACCCTCTTTTTACTCACAAGATACTACTCCAAAAAAAACCCATATCCAATATCACCCCGGCATTACTCGCGATTCGAAACGCGTCAAAATGCAGCGATGAGTAAAAAGGTGGCAAAAAAGAGAGATTTTGGTAAAAATACTTTGGGAAAACGTGTACGGTGGGCAAAACCAACTAACATTTTAGTCACCAAATATGACGGCACTTATTTTGGATGTGTAGGAGATTTATAATTAAGTTGTTTTTAGGGTTCCGTACCCAAAGGGTGAAAACGGAACCCTATTACTAAGCCTCCGCTGTCCGTCCGTCCGTCCGTCTGTCACAGGGCTGTATCTCATGAACCGTAATAGGTAGGCAGCTGAAATTTTCACAGAGTGTGTATATGTATGCCGCTATAACAAAAAATAGGTAAAATAAAAAAATAACAAAAATCAAAACCATACAGAAAACGTGATTTTTTTGTGTTAAATCTTGTACGATGGTACGGAACCCTTCGTGTGCGAGTCCGACTCGCACTTGGACGGTTTTTATTTGACAGATCTTCAATGGCTAATACTACACACCTACTGGCATAATATTAATCCAACACACCCCATGTGGACTAGGTGCCATGGCAGGACCTTTATTACGTTACACGGCTGCATTGCACTGGATCGAAAACATGGACAATTTTAATTGCCGCATCGACCATCGTTCATTGAATGCGACGATACCAACTCGGCGGGATTAACAAACCAACAGCAAGTAAGGAAGTTGTCCCAAAATTGTACTTGAAATCCGAACCATGAACGACGAATCCCTCAAGTCTGGGCCCACTTTTATTGTTTTTACGTGCCGGAATCCATGATTGTTTTGAAAATCTTGCCTTGCCTTACGTTTATTGCAGACAGACATAACATTACGTCGTTTCCCCCGAGGGGTAGATTGCGGTCAAGGATTTTGGAAATACAGTATCCGGCGGTAAATAAAGCACATCGGAGGTTAGAAAGAAATAATCGGCTAGTTTGGGCTGTCGTCTCTGTCACACGCTGTCACTCAGTATCTGCGTAGTACGTGCGAGAGAGATGAAGCTTTACATAGCCGAAACTAGCGAATTGTCTCTTTCCAACGTTCGATGTGCATATTTTTCTGCCGGTCACTTGTAAAAGTTTTTTTGCCAGCCGTAGTTTTAGTTTTTGAAACGTGTTTTAAATAACAATTTAAAATGCGAGCGTGACAGTTTTGTTTGGTTTAGCTTAATTCGAAGTGACTACGCTCTTTTAAGGAAATACATACATAAGTAATAGATATTTTGCTAAAGGTATAAACGTGAGATAGATTCATGCAGAGTCTCCATATGACGCTAAACACCAATATTTTGGGTTAATTTGTATGGTATCTCAGCGCCGGTTAAGAATAAACTCTGGTAGAAAAATCGAAATATCACAAGACAATTATCTAGTGTATGACCGTAAAACGGCTTAAATAAGTTGCTCATATTCTTTAAATTATGTTTGCAAACACCTCATTACTAGGTTTCACTAGATTTTCAAGTTGGCGCTTGGAAACTATAAATGATTCAGACAATTTTCTTTTTTGTGGTACAAAATCACATATTTATGTAGTGAAGAAGCGTGAAACATATATTATATTAATTCACTTTAAAAGGTAGACTTTACAGGTCATAAAACTAAATTTCGCTTCGTAGCGCTCGATTTTCGTGCGCATACAACAATGAACCTTAAAGCAAGCTCAGTGCTTCCGGAAATCTCCATTATGGTTTGTTTGCTGAACGCTGAAGTCAGTTGGAACCTTAATTAAAATTGAAAACAACTCAATTCATCTTTCTTGAACGGCCGTGTCTTGTTATTTCTTTATATTTCCAGGTCTCTTAATGGTTACGCATATACATATTCACATACATATATCTTGCAGCATTGTAGGTCGTAGATAAACTCAATTTACAGCTGTAAGGATTCCTTGTAGATTGATTTCACGACTATACCATTTACACTGTAGCAAGAGCAGCGGTTGATAAAACGGTGGGAATTCTATAAATCTGTATCTGTAAATCGCAGATACGATAAATTATTTGGTTACAACGAGAAGATGTCTGACTCTCGGCGATTCTTTTTCAAATTCAGAAAATTATTACATAATAAATTAAAATTGAGTGAATTAAAAAAGGTATTAAAGGAGTTACTGTCACTTATTATTTCTTTTTTCTAAGTAATTTACAAAAGCTGTAATATTTAACTCGACATTATTTTCTCGACTTCACTAAATTGTCCTTACATTGGTCTAAGAGCAAAGATTTAGATTTCCGGCTAACAGCAGCTGCCCCCTTAACTTTTTAAATACATAATATAATCATTGAAGTCAAATCAAACAATACTTCTCGATGTAATTTTACTCGATTTTTGTATGAAAAAAGTTTTACTGTTAATACAAACGAAATTGTAAAACAATGTAAAATAACGCTAACAAGGTTAGACTGACGGTGGCCAAGCGGGCGGGGTTGATACAAGGCAGGCTGGAGGCTTAGGAAAGAAGAATACTCCAGGAACTTTAGCCTTAAATCAGCACTTAGAAAAACATTAAATCCGAAATGCTATTTTTTTTCTCGTAAACGTAGTATTTCATGTGGACTTGTGTACATTAAGTTTGCAACATTTTGGGGGGTCCGGAAGATAGAAATAAAATATGAAATATGTTTAAAAAAATATATCTCCTAAACAAAATGTTATTTAAAAATTTTATATGTTAGCTAATTTTAGGTGTAATATTACTGTGAATTTACAACAATTTCTTATTTACGGAACTGTGTAAATATATTTTTTGTACTATTTTCATAATATCTGCAAAGCAAATAATGAAAATTCTATTTTATTTTCTGAAATTCGAAACTGACCGCAAACTCTATATTCTGTGAAACTTGTAAAATGTTGCAAATATTAGAAGCAAATTTTTTTTCATTTGTAATTTTTACATTCACACAAAAGCTAAACAAAAAATTCGAAATACGTATAAAATTCGTCGTTGTATAGTTTTTAAAGAATTTAATTTTCTTTTAAAAGAAATATAGCAATAGCAAGTTAGGTTCGCGTTGGTCCTTATCCCGTGAACGCAGTTTCAGCCATTTACGTTATCGTTACCATTTTTGTCGCGACCTCCTAGTCTATCAGGAAGGAAGAGGTGTCGCCGCCAACGCTAGGATAATCAAATACTTGACGAAATCACATATATTTTAAATTTAATAGGTACTTCAGGAATGGTTTTTTTATATACTTTAGTTCGATGGGGTTCCGTTACACCGTGCACAACACTTAAACCGTAAAACTGGCACGGAGGTTCCCCTTTCTTCGTCTTTCGTCTTTGCTCGTTGCGGCCACTCAGTGGGGTGGCACGAAATTGGTCGTTCAGAGCTTCCTTTATGTGCAGCTCGTAAACGTCCACCGCAGCGCAGGCATTCTAGAGAAGAAAGCTTATTGAAGAGCTTAAACTTAAAAAAAATAAATCACGAACGTTTCAGACATGCACCTACTGAAGTTATTGAATGTTTTACGTTAAGAGTGTGAAAGCTGCCATAAAGTCTTCGTGTGAAGTTGTCTATAATGTAGCCTTTGTTTTAGTATTGTTTCAATACATTTTTGGTGGTATAACATGTATATTAACGCTATAAAAATGCGTTCCCTGAGAAAATATTGGACAACTGGTAGAAGACATAGTGACTAGAATTGAAAGGGTGTCGGGAGTTTTGGACATGTAGAGAGAATAAGAATGACGAAACACATTTGTTGATTGGAATGTCGTACCCAGGCGGCCTAGGACAATGAATGAATTCGTCAAGGTTAGGTAGGTACGTTTATTGCATCAACATTTTTAAACATTAGGCAAAAAACTTGTTCTTGTACTTTGTTCACAAAACCTTAGTTGCGATCTGAAAATTTAACTCATACTTGACTATTCATCTCAAAAAAAAAGTTTTACCGTCTTCTATAGCAAGTGAGAAAACTTTAAATAAATCATATTTATATAACTTTTGATTCCAAGCCGGTTTCATTTTCCGAAAATAGAAGATTTTGTATTTGGAAGTTTATATTAGAGGTACAACTGGTCAATTCATATGACGCGGTTTGAGAAATGAGACATACTAGAGAAATATTTCTGCAAATATGAAAAGGAGACCGGCAGCCCCAAGATTGCCTCCGCATTTTCTCTTAGTTATTGCGAGTGTAACAAAGTGGAAAGTCTGCTTTATGTTCAGGCGCCGACCTGGAGTGCCTCCGCCAGTGTTCTGCGCTGAAATCCTTTCAGCGATGTCCTTTGTGCAAAGAGGAGACGAGCAATTTTGAAAATTGCCTCGAATGAATTGTGCTTAATACCTGAAAAGATTCGTTCCGTGAGAAATAAATGAATTGTGTAGAATGCCGGCGAGCGTTTCTTTTAAACGTTAGAAGCACGTTGCGTGTTTGCGTGGTTAAGACCTCATACTTCACGCTGCCATTGATATTAACCTGACGCACCACATGGTAGTTAGGTGTCATGCCAGGGCTTCCCTTTTGTACTCTACTTTATAATACTCTATCTACGCTACAATATGTAGGTGTAATAGTTTCGGGACGATGTGACGAATGAGATGTAGCCGACCGTCTATCTGTCATTCAACGCTGTCTCGCTGAAGGCCACGCCATGAAAACAGAGACTACTCCGGTAAACGGATACACGAGACCGGAGATATGATACGTGTGAAGTTTTTTTTTAAATTTTGTTCTATTGGAGAAATCAACAGCTTCAAAATATGGTACAAATTAAAATTAAATTTACCAATCTAAACCAATTAGTGATTGTACAAACCCGGGCCCTACAACTTAGTTGGGGATTAATTACATGGATTATGAACCACGGGACCGCTCGCATTGGTAACAAAATGCCCTTATTCACCTCAGAGAAAGAAAGTGATGCCTGAACGCCTGAAAGTGGTGGCCGGTATTTTAAACGTATGGTCCCTGGCATAGAAGGCAAGTCCATAAGCCCTTGAGCTACGAGCCGCTCAGTGAAGTATGAATAAGATTCCTGTATGAGATAAATAAATATAAACTTTTGTATTTTTTTTTCTTTTATGCGACCTGACATGGATGGCTAATACCACACAACTAACGTTATGATATTAGCCCAATACACCAGATTCCCGAAGGAATTAGGTGCCATGCCAGGACCTTACCTTTATGAGCACGGCTACATTGAACTGGATGGAAAACACGGACAATTTTTCATTGTCGCTTCGACCATCTTTCCATCCAATGCGATGCTACCAACCCGGGCGGCCTCGAACCCTATCACCTAGTAGGGGAAGGGGACCTACAGTTTTACATGGATTCCGAACCATGGAGCAGCTTGCATTCGTGACGAAATGCACTTATCGAGCTCGGAAAGAGAAAGACAGTGGTGCATGTCGGAATTGATCCCAGGCCTCTGGTACGCTAGGCCAGTCCCCGCGCCACTAGGCTACGAGCCGCTATGGCCATTATTAACTGTAACCTGAAAATGCTACAGTTAATATCCTTACAATTACATACTCGTGCATTTAATACTTCAAGCAAATTCTGTCGGTCACAATTCCGATGAATAATTTGTAGCTGCATCTGAATGATGCGGTGTCCTGTGGTGATGAAAATCGCGTATGTCGAGTGGGGCAGGTCAGCACCAAGGTTAGATTTCTGTAAAAAGTCTATTTTAGCCCGGTAAAAAGCGTTTCCGGCCGACAACCGATAGTTTGACACTTCCGGTTTCGCGAGGCGTCTAAAGATAAACTTCCTCGACAGTTGAATGATGGCTTTGCCACCGTTACATATAATAGTCGTTGTTCCATTTTAGGGCTCCGTACCCAAAGGGTGCCAAAGGAACCCTATTGCTAAGCCATCGCTGTCCGTCCGTCCATCCGTCCGTCCGTCCATTCGTCCGTCCGTCCGTCCGTCCGTCCGTCCGTCTGTCACAGAGCTGTATCTCATGAACCGTAATAGGTAGGCAGCTGAAATTTTCACAGAGTGTGTATTTATTTTGCCGCCATAACAACAAATAGGTAAAATTTAAAAATAATAAAAATTAAAGGAGCTCCAATAAAAAAAAAAACTTCTTGTGCGAATACGAATCGCACTTGGCCGGTTTTTATGGAATCTGACATGAATGGCTAATACCATACAACTGACTTCATGATACACCAACACCACATTCCCGAAGGACCCGACCTTCCCTTTATGAGCATGGCTGCACTGGATGGAAAACACGGACAATTTTTCATTGGCGCTTCATACATAGTTTTATCCAATGCGGTGGTACCAACCTGGGCTGGTTACCCTACTTCCTTCCCCTATAGTTTCACATGGGTTCCTAACCATGGGAAAGCTTGCATCCGCAACGAAATGTACTTATCGACTTGAGAAAAAGAAAGAAAGTGATGCATGATCGGGACGAGAATATAAACCCATAACCCCTCGCATGAATGGCAAGTCGTCTAGCACCTACACCACGAACTGTAAAAACAATGCATATTAGAGAACCGATAGTGGTTTATGAATGGCCCGTAAGCTATGCTGCCCATACAAACGTAGTTTACTTATCATGTAAAAAACCGCTGTTCCAATTAAATTGATATTTAATATCTAAAATCAGGGAACCAATATCTGTGTCTGTATGCTTTTGTTTTTTTGAAAAATCCAAACCGAATCAGATGAAAGCAAAAACAAAATCTTAATTCTAATTTTGTTTTCTCTGTGGTTTGACTCAGTATAGTTACATTTATCGAAAAAACAAAGGCATGCAGACACAGATATTTGTTGCCAGATATGTGATACCAAATATCAAGTAAATTGCTTCAGTGGTTTTCAAATGATTAGTAAACTACGTTTGTATGGGAGGCGAAATTTTCTGATGCTTACGGGGGCACCTTAAGTTATAAGGTTTACCGTACGTTTGAATATTAGAGAATGCCTCATTGTATTCCGCCTCGTTGTAACCGCATGTAAAATTAAAATCATGTGCTGTAAAAGTATTTTTTCATTTTCATTTCGTTTGTTCTGTAATCACACAAAATGGTGCAGAGTAGAAAAAGGAGACAAATTCAATTTTAAGGGTTCCGTACCTCGGATCCAGGTTACGTTTGTCTGTCCGGGGAGACCCCTTTTCTCAGTTGACGACTTAATGACACACCAAATACCCCAGTCTTCCCGTTGAACTGGATCCTTGAAATTTTGCACGATTAAGTTTATTCTAGCACAAAAATATAATCCGCAAATCTTTCATTGAAATTTTCATCAATACAGTCATTAAAAATATAAAAAATATATCAAAAGTTTTAAATTACCTTTACTGAGAAACGCCAAAAAAATCCTCTTCTCCAAATGTCGGTACGAGACGAACTCGTACTTCTTCGGTGTTTTGTTCTTTAACACGTTATCCATTGAACAATAAATATATAAATAGTTACCTACTACGTTATCATCTGCTGTTACTATTTACTTACTTGTTCCTATTTAAATTTTTTTGGAATAAAAAAAAACCGAATCACTTTTTTAATTTGACGTAATTTTTTGTTTGAGTTTGAATAAGCAAAAAAGTTCCACTATTTCTTTTTGCCTCTGAAAGGGTACGTTTTCGAATAATTATATTTTGAAATATATTCGGAGGGGGATATAGCAATTTATAAGATTGATTGTGGAGATCAATATTAACATCTTTGGAAAAATTAAATAATTACATGCAATGAATTATGAATAATAGATAAAACAAAAATTTATGCACAAAGAAAAATCATACAATTACATAGAAAACATATAGCAAAACAATAAAATCGCACAAAAGCGGATTTATCACTAAGAGTAAATTCTTCCAGTCATCCTGTTCACGCCAATATGGCATGGGTGAGCTATGTGGGTAGTTTGCACTTCACGAGCATTCGATCCCATCCGAAGTTTTTCCTATGCCGCTCTCGCTTTGCTACTAGCTGTCACGCATGGTGCCCGCAACCCGCCGCGCGCCTGACCACGCTGTGTCGTCGCCTCTGGGCGAAGTGCTGTGCCGCCGAGCTGTCCCGGGACCTGACGCCTGGGAGCTGGTGCCGCTGGAGGTAGGTGGCTGTTCCTACTCCTCTGGTTGCCCGCTGTGACGTCCTGAGGCTACCGGGCGTTGCATTTTCCTTCGCTCGTGAAGTGCGACCTGCCTGGGCGCGTACACAACGCTTGTGGCGATGAGGAAAGGCAATAGAAATCTCTGTAGGTTGTAAACACACCAGAATTTGAAATTAAATAGAAATTCAACTTCATATAATATACATACATACATAATTTGCTACTTATATTGCCTTTATATGGCTAACCTTAAATTATATGGTGGTTTTTTTCAATTATTTACCCTTTGAAAAATCGCCCATGTCTGTTTGAAAATGATATAACAAAGGGGATCTATAATAAAATGAAATAATAAAAAGATTCTAGATACTTTGTAATTATCTCTATTTTGATTTGAATATCCTGACAAAATATATCAATATCTTTTTTGTTATGAATTGATTGCAATCATTGGTTTGACGATTCTATCGATGGTCGCATTATTAATTATTTAACGATTACAATTTATACTATATTACATTATATACTATTTACTATAGTATAATATAATATATTTAGCATTTAATATTAACATCAATCCAGATTTGTCAGCCTCAGTGGCCCAGTGGCGCGACACTTCGGCGTTCGCTCTCCGAAGTTAAGCAACGCTGGGTCCGGTCTGGTCTTGGATGGGTGACCATTCGACCGTTGAGAGAGGCTGGCCGTGGTTCGGATTCCACGTTAAGCTGTAGGTCTCCTTCCTTACTTACTAGGTGGTAGGGTTTATCCCGCCCGGGTTGGTACCATCGCATTGGATGAACGATGGTCGAAGCGGCAATGAAAATTGTCCGTGTTTTCCATCCAGTTCAATGTAGCCGTGCAATATAAGGAAGGTCCTGGCATGGCACCTAGTTCCCATGTGGTGTGTTGGGCTAATATCATGACAGAACTTGTAGTATTAGCCATCCATGTCCAGTCACATAAAAAAAAAAAGATTTTCAATTAGTTTAATCATTTCAATTACGATCTCAAATCGCAATACATTTAATAATGATTTTATGGTTTCAAAGGAATCGCATGACACGAATCGGAAAATGACCCCTAATGAGGCAATTTGTAACATACTCGAATAAAACGTAAATTTCCATATTTCCTGACATTTTTATAAATGTTCGCGTGCTAATAAAACCTTATAGCGATGACTGATCTTGAGTATCGAATCATTCATGTTTTTATGCGGTCGTAACAATGAAAGTATTTTGCACAGTATTTTATGAACCACTTATTCCTAGAAGAGCTACATTTTAAATATAAATTCTTCCATATTCCTAGTCCTATAGTTTCGTATGCCGGAAGGCTTTCTAAGAAAATGCAGATCTTTTTTTTACAGTTGTGGCGTAACCAATTTTTTTTATTTATTTGCTCTCTTAATAATGATTGCAATTAATTACCTACACTGCTGATGTGTAGATTTATGAAAAGGTGCATAAAATGAGTTTCACGAAAGCAATCAAAGATACTGTGGTTTATGGAAGTCGTGAATGCGTGTAACATAAGACAGGCATGCACTGAGCGTGTTCGGCACGGACTGCGCAATGAAGTGAGCAACTGGCATGGTGACTTTACGAAGGTGTTTTTCAGCCAGTGGGAATAAATACAGCAACACGGGTCATGTAAATACTTATTAAGTAAATGTCTTCTAGATATTACGTTTATCTTACGTCTATCTTATATCTAGTCATGGTTTTTTTAAGGTGGCCCAACCCGCTCATCTCCCCATACAAAAGGGGAAAGAAGATCACGCCCATATTTCTTGTCAGAGATCCAAAATTTTGCTCAAAATAGCTTTATTTGATCGAACTAGATGTCTGATGACCATTGGCATTGTAAAATTGTGTTTGGTTTCTAAGTTATAAGGTCCGAAAGTTCGAATTTTTCGCGCGTTTTATACGATAACTTTGGAGGTGGATTACGCAATGATAAAGTAAGACCATCGTAAAAAGATTAGTCATCAGACATAGCTTATTTAATCAAGATTTATGATTTATATGTTTTTTGTTAGATTTTTGACTACAGCGGTCGTGGTTTACTTTTACCTATAAGTCGTTTTGAAATTAAAATTTTCGTAAATCTTACCAAATCATACACTATGCACATTGTCTTTTTTGTGGACATGTTGCATCTTCCTCATTACGGAGCCTGTCTTATTCTTTGAAACAGAGAAGGTCCCAGAGAAAGAAAGAAAGAAAGAAATAGTTTATTTATTTATTAGAGCGCAACAGCACGGTTTTGTACTGTGCCCGCGAATGAGTTAGGCCCGCCGGGTTGGGCCGCCTTAAGTAAGGCTGGTTTATGGCGTACGCCAGCCCCTCACATGAGAGAGGTCCGACCACGGCTATGGGCTGCGAAAACCATGCTGGCCAGGCCAGGTGCTTCTCGCACCATGTTTGAAGGACCCTAGGTTGTAATTTAGGAACACTTTGACAGTGTGCATTTAACGATAGATTCAGGATTGACAAGATCGGTTGATGATGATGAAGGAATGTTGACATTGAATAAGTGCTTACCATGCCTGCTGCACGTTGAGCGATGGTAGAAATAGACGGAAGGTTGGCGTTATGCAGCTCCTGTGAAAGTTCGAAAGCCAATAATCGTAGTCGGGCATTTTTTGAAGCCCTGGCGTACTCCATATGTGGCGCTATAAATATGATAAACTTTTTGATGCATGGAAGCCCACGGGTAGACTCGGCGAGCGACAGCTTTTCCACGAATACGCTACGAGTCTAGCGACTTAGAACTGTCAGCGCATGTCCTCTGGAGGACCAAATTAGGGTACACGTCACCTCGAAAGACGTTCTTTTACGAAGAGTAGCATAGGGTGAGCCATTGCTAGGAGTTCTTGATCTCGACAGAGCGAGGGGATGCAGAGCTGCTGGCAAAGGCTAATACAAGATATAACACATATACACTAAGGAATCTTATAAAGATTATGCGATAACTTTTCGGGAGCCATCCTCTCGCCACCACCTCACCACCTTTGGTTGTTACTTTATCCTGAGCATCCTGATATATATAGCTTTACATCTCCATAGCACCAATAATAGTCTACTTCACGGCATTGTGACTCTTCTGGAATTGAAGATGAAAATAGTACGAAACACATTTTAGCCAGTGCCAAAATATCAAGAGACACACAATAAAAAAGAGTGGATATTGCCATGCCCTGAGAAATCTTCCATCGGGGGGAACAGACAGGTCTCGTCCTACAGTGGAACTTACTTTGGCGATGTGGACTACTGGCCGGTTCGCTTCTGAAGGTTCGTCTCAATAATTCCTGATGCGGGCGTTGCATCCAACACAATACAATAAACCTGGAAGATTGGTTATGGAAACTATATACTGCATTGCCACTTATCTACACTAATCAAGACATAAGATAGAACTCACATGTAAACATTTCACAACTTTCACGGGATTCGTTCCTGACTCCATGTCATGGCGTGACGTTATGAAGACTACAAACCGAATGCAATAAAACTGATGACATCGGGGTTACACCGTAGCCAAAGCCCACCATTTGCATAAAAGTGTTCGTTCGTTGGTTTTGTCATAGGTACTTAGTTTTATGCATCATGCTTATGTGAAGATGTTTTCCGAGTCAAATGTTGCATTAGTTAAACTTCTGGATACCTTACGCTCTCAAAGTCGTCGTTGGTGGCATCTGCCTAAGCAGACATAATCGATTACACCCAACGAGAAGTTATTTTCTCGTTGATTACACCTGAGAAAGTCCAATCAAATGCAATATTTTTTACATTTGTCGGCATAATCGCAAATGCCTTGGATTTGTATAGAAAGCCTGATTTTCCTTCAACATATAGAAATATTATTTTTGTTGTCGTTCGAATCGGGGCAAATAAAAAAAAAACTGAAACAAGCAAACGCAAAATATATGTATTAACTGTTATTATTAAAAATAAAAATGAGTTAAATTGGTGCAATCGTTTTTATATCTTTTCCGGTTTATGTTTTCCCAAAAAGAGTAATTTTCGGATAAAAACGGAATTGATTTCGAATAATTGATGCATAACTTGAAACTATCTAATGAACAAAACCCAATTTATTTGTCCACGTTAAACAACGCTGAGCACAGGGTGTAGCGACAGTTACTGCGGGAAGTGATTATTTAGGTAACAAACAATATAATTTGGTACTTATAAAACAAGTTTTTAAACTAATCTATAAAATCAATCAATCAATCAATCAATATAAAATCAAGAACACTAATGATGATGCTTGGAGACCTGCCTATGAAAGAGATTCCAGGATGGCGAGAAGGCACAGCGTAGGCTAGTTATCCCCAACTTTCCCTCCGGGTGGCGTCTGATCGTTGTGCCCGATCAAATAATTGAGACGCACGGTACGGGTTCTACTGTACTTATTCCTACAATTGTAATAGGTTTTGATTCGAAAACATGTTATGACTAATCGATTGAATCAGACATCGGGGTTGTATGATTTTCAGGAGACTATTGCCAGTAGAAAATCTACTCGAAAAGCAACACCGTGGGAGAATGTGTGACAAAAGAGATGGCCTGATGCATTTCGAAGCATAATACACACGATCGTGAGAGTAAGTCCCGTGACCATGAACATTTGCGAGGATAATGCCGTCAGGGTGCGACCGTTCACGTCTACTGGACACACATGCGCCGCTCGCGGAACCCTCGCGTCCGGTGCGTTGGGTAGGCCAGGCTTGGGATTAAAAGAGAATGCAGCGTTAGGCCGCATTGACACGTGCTTGAATTTAAGCATGCTTTAGCTACGTGCAAGTGTTATGAGCTGATATCCGCTTTGATAATCAGGCAATGACCTGAGCTATCAATGGTTTCTCTACCGAAGAAATCCGGCTTCGTAGGCGGTAATTTGAATGGTGGCCTCTATCTTGCTCGTTACAGCTTCTTTAAGACGAAACTACTCTGCTAACCTGATTTGGATAAGACTGCAAAGAATAATTTTAAGACTGTTACCATGTAGGAATTTACCGATTACCTGTATAATATGTAACGGTAAGTCCTATGCTTTCTTACATCAACAGCAGGCAATTCCGTTATATGGTTACATCGTCGCTGTAAGAATTCCAGGCTGAATTCTGACGGTTGACTGACCATGCTGATAGATTAACGTAAGAATGCTGCAATTAAAATATGTATTTTTATGAGAAACTAGTATGGGTAGCTGTGCCTAGAGACAAAAGGTGCTTGGAACAGCCGCCCATTTGGGGACTATTGACTACGAGCCATAAAGAAACCACTGAAGGTTGCTCTGATTCTCTGTGGAGAGTGATCCGGAGGAAGGTTGGGTGGGGAGAAATTTCTTATGCGACATCAAAATGTGGCAGCCTACTGATAGTCATACCCTATCTTCTTTAGATATTTGTAGGTGAATACCTTACTAAATATGTTCAAACAGCTTCACAATTGAAGAAATAACAACAAATGGAATCCAATAAAATGCAAATATATGTCCACAAGGTTTGAATGTATTGATGTTCAAACCCAGGGAGTTTATTTATTTTTTAAATTGATTTGAAACCCTTTTCAACCCCTGTGTTTTACCACGTGGAGCGGTTCGTAGCCTAGTGGCGTGGGGACTTGACTAGCATTCTACTGGGCGTGTATTCTTGGCATTCATTTATTGCGGATTCAGTAGAGTTAACAGTAATGTCAAAGTAAATTCTTCTTCTGTTAACTCTACTGAATCCGCAATGACTGAATGCCAAAAATATACGTCCAGGTCTGGGTTCATATCCTCGCCCCACCTTTTTGCATAAAAAAACCTCCAGTTACCTGAAATCTGACTTTCAGCTACATTGCATATTTACATGGTGTAACCGAAAAGTCATTTTGGGCATTTTGTAGCTGGAGGTAGTGGAAACGGGCGTAAGTCAACGGAGGCTTATATGGCGCCATCTCAATGGCAATGAAACAGGATTTGCAGATTGATAATATGTAAACAAATATTTATTTGTTACAATAGCTGTTTGATTTCGTTCGCATCTCCTTTTCACAAATTATAATCGTGCATTTGATGTAGATCTTTATGAACGAGCAGCCGAATCTGGTATGTATAAATCTTGGTTATGTTAGTTTAGATTTAAACAAATGGTTTAGATATTAACTAGTTGATAAGCTTCAATATTCTACAGTTTTGTTTAACTGATTAGGTTTTGTTAAAATTTCGTTAGTTTCATTTTTCCAGGCTAGTTTTTAAAATATTTATCCAGTTTGTTTTTAAATGACTTTATTGATGGGGATTGTACGACATCTACTCGTACCGGCAGTTTGTTCCAAAGGTCTATCGCTTTGTTTGATTTGATAGGAAGTGCTAGTCCTTTCTTTGTGTTTTGTTAATCTGCTGCCATCAAAGGTGAGTGTTGCTATTTCTTGTAAATAAGTCGGTTAATTGAGAGCTATAATGTTCTGATGTAATCTTAAAGGTTTTGATAACGCCCAAATCGATATCGCCCCGTTATCGACGTCTTTAAGGGTATTCGTAGTAAATAGAGTTCTTCCAGACTTTCCTTATATCTTTCATCGAAGGTCCCTGGGCAATTTTTATTGCTTTCCTTTGGGCATTCTCCAGAATGTTTATGTCTTTTGCGAAGTATGGATTCTAGATTTGATGACCATTTTCTGGTAGCGACCTAATATAAGTTTTATTGATTTTTAGAAAAAGTTTAATGTTTAAGTGTAATAATACTATTAATTATCACTTATTACATATTATATTATTACTCAAAATTATTTATAATTAATGTAATAATAATAGAAGGCCAGGGCCCATATGATAGTGCCAAATAGGGTCAGATCTTTAAATGACCATTATTACGATAAAGGTAAGCAGACAGGCGACAGATCAATATGACTTTGACCTTATACGGTTACAAATCATCCAATAACATCAGCGTATTCACCATTGTCTCGCGTGAGAAAGCCGTTTACCGCTCGATTCGCTCACACAAGCGTTCATACCAACAACGCATTTGTGGTTAACTCATTGTGATAGGTCCTCTGAATGCCGATTTCGTTTCGATTTGGAGTTACTGACAATGGTTTCGTGTTAGGACTCGTGGTTCATGAATTCTGTAGTTCAGTAGCTAATTATGGGAATTTGTTGGTATAATGCTTTCGTCGCGTCTCTATTATTCAATGCTTCTGTGATGGTGTTTTTAAGGTCAGAATTATGAAAGTTATATTAATGTTTGGAATAACCTCTACTAAGAAGTATAGAACCTTGCTTGCCACGAAACAGTTTTGCATTGGTTCCGAAACATGAAGTGGCCTGTGTCCAAAATTATCAGCCTCACAAAGTAATCTTAGTATTTAGTAAGTATTGAGTGTTAATTATGCCCGTTAACGCCGAAGAAATGACATTATATGAATCCTCGAAACTACAATGAACTGAATCTGCCACAAACCAATATTAGCTAATAACGTTGCGAATAATGTATATGTATATGCATAAAATAAAATTATTAAAATATTTGTTGGTATGCGGAGCTAGCCAAAACACGAGTAACTGCCGCCAGTAAACTAACTCAACCTGACGATTCGAAATCAATTAAATGAACTGTATGATTCATGTTCCATCGATTTTACTGTCTGCGTCAACTTATGTTTTGAATTGTCTAACACTTAAAAAAAGGTTTCAATTTCTGAAATGTTTGACCAAATCCAGAAATCGAAATTGACTCGGAATTATCGATGGCACTCATCGTGATACTCCTTTAAAAGTTTTAGCTTTCTCGAACACTAGTGAAAAGACCTTTTCACTTGTGTTCTTGAACGATTGCAATGTAGAGAATAATAAAAAGTGATGCTTCGAAAAGTAATTCTGACAGAATATGTATTGCGGTTGGGTTATAATATAACGAATCTTTGTGTCGAAATCTTTATCACACATCACAAGGCGGAGATGACGTGGGATTTGTCAACGATTTCACTAAACAGACGTGACTAAATTTTCAATTATTTCACAACACACACTTTTGGAAGAGGATATTTTTGTTTTATTCGTTTCGTTGTCCTCATTTCTGATGTCAGTTTCTCTTTGCGTACGTGCTTGTATTTCTGTATTCAATCTGTAAGGTTTTTTTTCAGTTTTTGTTGACTTAAAAAAAAGCGCCATGAATAATATGGTTGATTTCCAACATGAAAATATACAGAGTTTACAGCAGTCCCTGTAAAATTATCCTTGAGGTGAATGTAAACTTGGATTAAAAACACACGTACATATATTTTAAATATGTACAGTCGCATTCAGAGTATACTGTCAAAATTTAGTAGTGGACTAGCACCGGACTAACAATACTAAATGCTATTTAGTCCGGAGATAATCCCCTTTTTTTTATGTGACTGGACATGGATGGCTAATACCACAAGTTCTGTCATGGTATTAGCCCAACACACCACATGGGAACTAGGTGCCATGCCAGGACCTTCCTTATATTGCACGGCTACATTGAACTGGATGGAAAACACGGACAATTTTCATTGCCGCTTCGACCATCGTTCATCCAATGCGATGGTACCAACCCGGGCGGGATAAACCCTACCACCTAGTAAGTAAGGAAGGGGACCTACAGCTTAACGTGGAATCCGAACCACGGCCAGCCTCTCTCAACGGTCGAATGGTCACCCATCCAAGACCAGACCGGACCCAGCGTTGCTTAACTTCGGAGAGCGATCGCCGAAGTGTCGCGCCACTTAGCCACTGAGGCTGACGTATTTAAGTTAGTATTAAAGTTAGCCCGCCCACTTTCAATATTACTGATAAGCTTTAACGGCAATTCCTGCCGTAACATCGGAAAGTGATTGTTAAGGTCAATGCAAACAATAAATTTGTATGCCATTTTTTTGTATTTTGCGTACAAAAAGTTTTAGTTACCGTAAAAACTACTTAGCATCAATGTAACAACACACTAACGGGTGTGTAATGTAATGTAATACACTATAATAGTATGTATAATAGTATATAATAGTATTTTCCCTAATTTACTTTTTAAGACTCTACCTTTTGGGGCCAAGTTTTTGTTGTGGACTTGAAATTTATATTCTGTGCATGAAGTGCTAAATGCAACCATGCATTAGGATGTGCCTGCGCCAGTTTAAAATAGCAAACACCTCAAGACTTTAACAAAACCTTAAAACATCTGGATCTCTTTCACCCGGTTTGCTGTGGCACATGCGCGATAGAGACGGGTGGTGATTTATATAAATAGTTGCGGCTTCTTCGTATCTTCAGTCGAGGTCAAACGCGCGCTCTAGTGATGTCCATACAGCAGTCCAAACATATGTTCACCGTTTAGCTGTCGCCGCAGTTATTAAATATTTCGAGCTGTGAAGCCTGAATACCCGACTAAGGACCTTGGCAAACAGACGCACCACGCCAGATACATATTAGTTAATAGGGCAATACGACTTAAAATATTAAAGTAATTATATATTTTATTTCTAATGGACTCTTAAATATATCTAGAATTTAGGAAAAAAATACTTCATTCATCATAAATGGATAGTGGTAAACCATATATCACCGAAACAATTTGAGGAACCGCGAAATTTTAATACGCTGTCATAGCCACTATACTTATGTATATGTGTGTAAGTTTTGTTTGTTGTATGTTTTCCGTCAATTATGTGTCCTAACTTTACAGTCGATTCTACAGTTTTTAACACGATTTCCTCCAAAACACGATGTTCTATCGGACCATTACCTTGTTTTTTTTAATAACCAAATGTTTTAGTGGGATGCTCGTTATGCTCGCTTAAAGCTACAACTGACTCTAGCGTTCAGCAAACATACGATATTTCCGATCCCTGGAAACATTGAGTTTGCGTTAGAGTTAATTGTTGTATTAGTGTGAAAATTTACCGCGACGAAGCGAAATTAAGGTTTTTGACCTGTACAGACTACTTTGAAAGTGAATGTATATATGTTTTACGCTTATTCACTAGATAAATTTGTGAAAGAGATTGTCTAAACAATTTATAGTTTCCAAGCGTCGGCTTGAAAACCATGTAAAAACCTAGTAAATAGGTGTTCATAAACATATTTTTCTTAAATAATATAAACAAATCATTAGTCTTTCCTTTGATGTTTCGTTTTTTCTCCGGGTGTTTATTTTTAACCAACTGAGATAAAATAAAAATAAACCCAAAATATTGGAGGCTAGCGTCATATGTAGACCTTATAGATATTAAGGCTGAGATAAATAGTCGTAACAAAAACTAAGACTAACGAAAAGTAGTACTTTGTGACGTCAATTTGCATTACTTTGAGATTTCGTCCATACAAAATGTGTCAAAGTGACGTCACAAAGTACGACTTTTCGTTTAACTTAGTTCCTGTTACGACTATTTATCTCAGCCTAAGACCTTCTCATATGAGGCACCGAGTCACGGCGGCTGGGGCCTCCAATCACAGACTTGTAAGAGAATAAGAAATATTTGAATTATTAAAGTGTACATAGATATTTCACTCAATTCTGTATTAGTTCTTATTTTCTCGCGAAATACGTTTTCCCGTTCGATAAGTGTTTTCACATGGTCCCTTACAAAAATAATACATAAATAAACTATTTAACCACAGCTTTGGAGAAATTAAACATTTTTTTGCAAGGGTTATTTAATGTAAATTTAAAAAACTATCGACTCGATGGTGTCACTAAAACTATCGACTTCCGACGGCGCTATTGGAGCGGGCCCCCGTGATGTACCGCTGCAAAGCGTGCGAACCTCCATCAGGGTCGGCGGGCGCGAGGGGGGGGGGGGGCAGGGCGGGAGAGAAATCGTGACGTCACGTGATGCTGCGCCGGCCCAGGAATGCCGCTGTCTGGGCACTGATGGCTGGCGGGGGAGTTGACAGCAGCAGAAAAGTCAAACAGCTTATTGTGTATTTTCTCTCTAGGTTAATTTTGTCTTGCCCATAGAAATAGATGCGCGCGCATGCTAGGTCTATGGTCTTGCCTTCATTTCGGGCAACCTGAATTTTATAGGGAACTAGAAAATTATGACTTATACCAGACCTACCGCATTCCCGAAGCAATTCCCTACGACACTCTAATGAAATTAAGTTGGCGAAGACGGATGCGATGATGCGAAGACGGCTACACTGAACTGAATTGTCAAGCTGGACTAACATACCTTCTATATAAGCAATATATTAACACTTATATCAAGTTTTCTATGTTACTCTGTTTGTTTTTCCTGAAATAAATAAATAAAAAAAAATCCAGCTCAATGTATGTAGCCACATAGCTGCCCCATGACCTGCATTTACCGAATGGAAACATCTGACAACTTTCAACCTTGCAGCCTAATAGGTAGGGAACGGACCTGAAGGTTTCCGCTTAACCAATTTAATTTATTTCATTTCATTTATTTATACTTTTCGTAGTCAAAGTACACTAAGTTAGGTCACAAGTTGATAGATCCGCGGATTCGATCAACTCAGTAAAGAAGAAACCACATAGAAACTTCACTGGTTTCACTTCCACACAATATATGTACATTCTTGCCATGCACTTAGGAATCGCTACCTAAGAACTAGTCTTTGGATTCCACGGGCCCTATTATATATAGAGCATGGACCGACGCTCATGTGAACAATGCAGTAAGATCATCGAACTGGGGGTCCATTCAGGGAAAGAGTGAGTTCGAATTCGTCACTAAATATCAACTCACTTTTTTTAATAGTAATGTTTCCACACTTCTTGAACATCATTACAGTTAGACAAAAATCTGGTCCGTCCCGTAAATACGTCGGAAAGTATAAATAACGGTTCCGTTGTTTAAATAATAATATATTTCCCAGCTATTTTTAGGTTAACTCACTCCCGAACTCGAACTCACTCTTTTCTGAATGGACCCCCTGAAGTCCAGCGGGCACCACCTGGTGTGATCGAATCCGCTCACTACTGATGTTCTCGAGTTCCGACGACACGAAATAACTACTTAGGGCACTATTTCGTGCAACGAACATTCGATGTCACGTGTCCCGACCTAAATACAGCCACTGCATTTTAAACGGCTCGTAGCATAGTGGCGCGGGGACTTGCATTGCACATCAGAGGTCTGGGTTCAAATCCTCGCCCCGTTCATTCCCCACTTTCTTTCTCTTTCTGAGTTGGATATGTACATTTGGTCACGAATGCGAGCTGCTCCATGATTCGGAATCCATGTAAAACTGTAGTTTCCCTTCTCCTGCGGGTTAGTACCATCGTATTGGATAAAAATATGGTCGAAGCGGCAATGAAAAATTTTCCGTGTTTCCCATCCAGTTCAATGTAGCCGTGCTCTTAAAGGAAAGGTCCTGGGATGGCACCTAATTCCTTCGGGAATGTGGCGTATTGGGCTAATAGCTAATTAGCCAACCATGTCAGGTTGCATAAACAAACTAAAACGTGGCTACGCTGCCGCCACACGAATGAGTTTCGATCACCGCTCCCGTCCTTCTTTACTCGATGGACCGAACCCACGCGGCACCGAAGCAGCATCGCCGAAAGTCCCAATTAATTTCGCACGTGATACGTGGAGATGTTTTGGTCCCGCGGCGGCGCACATGGCTGCGCGGGCGTCGCCGGCGGCGGCGGCGGCGGCGTTGCGGCGCCGCGCGTCGCGTGCCCCCCGCGGGCGCGTCGCCGCCGGCGTGGGAGCGGCGCGCGCGCACGTGCGTCCTGCGCGCATCTGGACCTCCTGCGCGGGGGCACGGCAGCGCGAGTGGCGTGCCGTGACCCAAAACGTCAAACTGAGCCTGGGTTGACTGGCGCCAAATGGTGGAATAAGCCACTCAACAGCACGTATTCAATTTAATTTCTGAAACTATCTGAAACCAATTAAATTAAATTGTGATGTATTGTTTGTAGTACCAATTGTTATATAGGATAACAACGCTTCTAAAGGGGACAGACTTCAACGATTTGAAAATTGACGTCTTTGCAATTTAATTAACCGATGTAAAATAAAATCAAGATAAAATCAATGGTGCCATATCTAGCTGCCGAGCAAAAATATAGTTTAGTTTCAGGGTACCCCGCGGTTGACTATGGTCTATAGATTTTTTAACTCATAACATTGTAGATATTGTCGATGTGCTAAAAACAAACTTTTTTTGGCAGAGAAGAGTTGGTTTCACCGGATGCAATACCTGAATGAATGGGATAGCATTTCCCGGAGCTATCTCACCATTTTACATTTAAATGAGTAAACAAAATCAATGAGGTGGCTGATGTGTTCACGTGCACGCACTTATAGGCGCTATCGACTTCCATAATGTGTCCGCAAAGAACAAGGATATACGAAGGCTCTGCTGCTTCGTGTTTTCACGTCGCTCGTAGCCATATCTTCACGAGGTGCCTGGTCAGTCAGTGACTTGCTTCTGAGGATCGTATGATTGGACGCTGTGCTACGAAAATATTCGTCATTTTAGCCGATGTTGCTGTAGGCATTACAATTTCAAACAACACATTAGAAAATTCAATTGCAATTGCAATTTCGTTATTTTTGTATGGACCCGATTGTTCTGTATGGAGTCCCGATTGCACAATGTTGTCGCCATATCAGATAGGACGTAATAACCGATTTCGCTGCAGGCGATTTCCACTGTAACTCGTTTCGCTCAATGATGGTTTTTGTACCATGATATTAGGCCAAAAGATGATTGCACCTCACGAGTACTGGGTGCCAAGCCAAAACCTTCCGTGTATTTCATTGGTCATTCATAGACATACATAGTTGACATTTATTGAGTTTTAAAACACACAAACGTTATGATTAATTCTTTATGATTAATCATTCATTCACTGTGATGGTACCAATGCTTAGATTTTATATAGAATTTGAACGACGAACAACGAATCCTATATTAGGCTCTTACGAACGTCAAGAAATGGAGCGGGATCAACTGTATTCTTTGTGTCTTTGAATGAATGAATAAAATATTGATTGTGCTATGTAGAAAAAATACAATTACAAGAACAATTCAAAACAACAACAAAACTGTACAATGCATAGTGATTTCTTCCAGTCAACCTTCTTTTCCAGAACCTACACTGCACATCTAGACCCCATTAAGCACATTGGTCGCCATGCTTCCACTATCCCGTTACTTACCGTATTATAAATATTATGTTGCGGATACGACCCATATCTGAGAAAACAGCAGAATGTCATTGTACAACGTGTGTGTCCATTTGGCGCTAACAGACGCGAAGGCTCGCAAGACACGTACATTTCTGTGACCTGTGACAGCCTGTGAACGTATTCGATGTGCAGGTAACGTAAGGTTAAGGGGCATCAAGGGTGGATGAACGATAGGTTCTTTTATGAATGACTAACACTCAAAAATTTTTTTAACCAGGCATGGATAGCTAATACGAAACTGACCGTCATGATATTAGCTTAACACACCACATGGGAACTAGGTTCCATGCCAGGACCTTCATTATATTGCTCAGCTACATTGAATTGGATCGAAAACATGGGCAATTGCCGCTTCTACCATCATTCATTCAACGTGATGGTACCAATCCGGACGGGATTAACCTTACCATCTAGTAAGCAGGAACCTAAACTAACCTAACCTACAGTTTTACATGGAATCCGAACCACGGCCAGCCTCAACAGTTAAAAACGGTCACCCACTCCATTTTGCTTGGGTTCCCTAAATGCTCAACGAAAATGCACATTTAAATCTCAGTTAAGAAAGAGTACGCTACTAAAAAAATGGTGTTATCTAAAAAAAAAATACTTCGCATGAGCGACTTTAAGCGTGGAGAACATTCAATGAAAAAACGCGTTCTCTCGATTCAATGAATCATTAACCTAAACCCGTCCTTCGAATTTGTGTTAAAGATTATTACGGGTCGCTGATGAAGGATTTTTGGTTTGTTTTATAGAAACGTCCTTCCTTTCCTTGCCGGATTTACACGCCCCTAAAAATAGTCTGCGTTTGACGGGCTAATCCGTATGTACTTTACCAGCATTCGATTACAGTTTTGACCCAAGTACCAATTTGTACCCCGTCAAGCTGCAACAGATGCACAGTTGCACAATTAACACAGACGCAATCGTTATTTAACGATCTGCGAATTCATGCACCCAGTCACGGACACGAACGAAATAAAAGTTTAGGATTCATGAAATTAACGAAACTTCACGTCACAATGGGTGGGGTGTCACAGACCTACAAAAAGTTAGAGGAGATTTATTTCAATTCATCATGTCACAAACTTCAAAGATGGAAGTGATGGAACACTTAGCTGTTTATGAAAATTATGAAATTTATGAAAGGAATGCCTAAGTTGGTGCAATGTACCGATGAAAATATCTTCATGCTCATTTCATCTTAGTTATATTGGTAATCTTTTATTAATCTACGTTTCACACACTGCTGCAACATTATAAATCGCATGTTGTGTTCACTAGTTGTAGAGTGTGTGTCCATACTATGTATCTGTTTGTTATTTTATTTTTACATGTTCTAACACATTACTCTGTAAGTGAACCTTATAAATCAATAAATAAATAAATAAACGGTATATAAAAATATATACGGTTATAAATATTTTTGTATAGCACAAATAATTCGCCCTTAAAGAAAATCAATCAATCAAGCGACTTACAGCTAAGAGTAAATCACGAACGCTATATTATTTTATTATATATTTTGCTATGAAATACATATTTCAATGCCCTATTGTGTATTTTAAAAAAACTTCACAATAACTCTAATAACCCGTTAGGATTCTATGATTTAGATAGATATGTTAGCATAATTTTACAAAGAAAAATGGTAATATCCAGGCTCACTTTTAAGAAAACACAAACATATGGGATTATAACAATGAAATATTACGTAAGAATTTTATAATGTTTAAAAAATACATAGTCCAAGTGCGCCGTGCATGGTGATCCAATGTGCGCCGTGTAAATGTCTTACAATTGTGTGAGTGAGCACATTGTGTAAATGTGTTAGGGCAATCTTTTTTTCCCACGGGTGGACGGCGTAGCCTTAAGTAAAAAATCGAACAGAAATCAACTTGATTATGAATCTTCAATGACCAAGCTAGGCTAGATGATGAACGTATTTGAGATGATTTTGTTTTATCGTTGGGTAATCCACGACCAAAAGTATTGCTTAAGAACGGCCCGTAAGCTATGCTCTCCATACAAACGTAGTTTACTAATAATTTGGAAACCGCTATTCCAATTAAATTGATATTTAATATCTAATAGCAGGTAACAAATATCTGTGTCTGCATGCTTTTGTTTTTTTGAAAAATCCAAACCGAATGAAATTAATGCAAAAAGAAAATCTTCATACGAATTTTGTTTTCTCTGTGGTTTGACCCAGAATACATTTACCGAAAAAACAAAGGCATGCAGACACAGATATTTGTAGCCTAATATTAGATACCAAATATCAAATAAGTTGGAACAGTGGTTTTCAAATTATTAGTAAACTACGTTTGTATG
This sequence comes from Incurvaria masculella, assembly GCA_946894095.1. NCBI lineage: Eukaryota > Metazoa > Arthropoda > Insecta > Lepidoptera > Incurvariidae > Incurvaria > Incurvaria masculella. The sequence continues at coordinate 3,014,371 of OX335641.1, forward strand.
GGAGGCGAAATTTTCAGGTGCTTACGGGCACACCTTAAAGCACAAAATTCGTACTTTCGGACCAACTTAGAGACCAAACACATTTTATTCAATGCCAGTGGTCATCAAGCAAGTTCGAGTAAGCATTTTTGAGTATAATTTTGTATCACTGACGAGAAATGTACACATTCATGATTTTCTTTCCACGTTTGTATGAGGAGTCGAGCGGGACGGCCCATCCCGCTCAACTCCCCTTACAAACGTGGAAAGAAGATCATGCCCATATTTCTTGTCAGAGATTCAAAATTTGTGTGTGAACAGTGTGTATGGCACCGCTCGGTTTTTGCGATTCCTATTTTAGACAATTTGCGAGTTTCAATTTATCGAGTCTTATTTTCTAAATTATACAAGTATAGCTACATTTTTCTGTTTTCAAATAGTATTTATGGATATCGATTACAAATTGTCTTGCTTACATTATACAGAGCTGCATTTGTATTATTTTTTTCAAATCGACACAGCTATTTTTATCCATAGAATAATGTGCATTGACATTTTAGTGAACACGACCTGAGTTTTACTTCAGCAAGCATTCCTGAAATAACTATGCACTATTTAATAAAATATTGTTAACATTTAATGACTCTTTTAGCCAATTCTAAGGTTCGCTAGGCTCTAATCTCTACTTGTAGCTGTCAACGGAACGGTATGCGCACACGCATGAATTATAGATTTTATAGGGAAATAATCTTTCAATACACGACCGTGGCACGTACACAATTTCGGCAATGCTCAGCGGTACACTTAATCTGCTGTTGTTGAATTTGAAGTTGTAGATATTATAATAAATTTATTTGTTATATTTGAGAACACATAATAAAGTTCATGAGATATAAACGTATATTCGCTAAGAAATAGAACATTGTATCTTTTTTTAACTATTGTAACTTAGGAATGTGACATGTATGTATGTATAATCAACCGTAAAGCAAGGACACATTCATTAAAGAAAGATCCCTGTTAAAATAATTACTTCACGAAAATACTGCTAGGCTGGACCCGAACCAGCAGTACCAGAGCCTTGCAGCATATTCGTAAAGTAGTACTATTACAGGGATCTATTTTTAATTAATGTGTCCTTGCTTCACGGTCGATTATACTTCCATACAAGTCACATTCCTTGAAATAAGCGACGTACATGCTTAGTACGAAAAAGTTTATTTATTTTTACTAAGACCTGGGGGTTGCCATTTTAAATTAATTCGCCGGGTGAACAAATAAGTGAGTGATTAAATGTTGCGTTTAACTGCATTTCGTACCATGCTTTATTTTAATTATATTCACTTGGCAAATTTTTGCCTAATTACGATATGTAATACATTGATAATTTATTTTACAAATTTCCGACAAAGGCTCTTTACACCAAATACTCTTTGATCATAATTAATAATATTTGTTGTATAAAAATTATTGTTGCTGTCCGTGAAGTAACTATGTGGTAGTTCATGACAGAAATAAGTATTAAAAGTAAACGTTCAAATGTTTCACAATGTTTTTCTTGTTGCCACTCTGGAGTTGTGTATCATTTCATTTTAAGTGCAAAGAAAATGCTGAAAAAAAAACCATGGCTGACTATGTGTTTCTCCAAATTACGGCCCCAAGTTGTCAAGCTGAGGAATAACTCGGCAGGGATTTCTACTCATTACTGAGATAATCCTAAGTTTAGTGGGTCAAACGTATCCGTGGATACGAAAGAAGAAGTTTAAATAAATTAAATTAAATTATGAAAAAATCTCCAACAACTACACCTTTTTAGGGTTCCGTCCCAAAGGGTGCGAACGGAACTCTGTTACTAAGTCTCCGCTGTCCGTCCGTCCGACCATCCGTTTACCCGTCCGTTCGTCCATCCGTCACAGAGCTGTATCTCATGAACCGTGATAGGTAGGAAGCTAAAATTTTAACATAGTGTGTTTACACAAAAACGTAATTTTTTCCAGACTTTATCGAGAAAACAGTACTGAATAAGTATGTCAATAGAAAACGATGACATTAGCAATGCAATCAATACACCACTTCACTTCCTAACTACGAATGTCTACACACTAATGACTGGGCCGGCATAAAGCAAAGGGCACTATAATTACCAATAAACTACTATTTACAGTCCTCCAATTAATTCAGTGTCTTTAAATATTTGATTGGCAGAGTCGGTTGTAGGGAACTATAAACTTGAACTGTTTGTAATAAAACTGTATCACTTTGATAACTTTTGAACTGTTGTTTATGAGTCTTTCCCTTACGAGATATAACTATATTTGAATGACCAATAAAGTGTATATATTGCGGTTAAAGCCCGATGTTGGTTTTGATTTCCGATTTGATTTCTGCACTTATCTCATGTTGAGTGCACTAATTAAGAGTCGATGCCAAGATTTTTTTTTATAATTTCAAAATGTTTTCTTTAATTTTTTGTATGAATTTTAATTTTTTGCATGAAAAATAATAGGTTAAGGTTTTTTTTTGTCTTGCCACTTACTAGAAATGAGTGCACTCGACACGGGTATATCTTCAAAATTGTATTTACATTTAAGGAAAACAAATATTTCGGACTTTAACCAACATAGGGCTTTAACCGTGACACATATACACTTCATTGGTCATTTTAACATGAATACATATACATACATACATAGTTAATATTTAATGAGTTACAAAAAAAGACAAACGTTATTATTAATTATTTTAGAGGTGAAAGTCGAGTGAAAAGATATTAGCTCAATTAACATAGGAACTAGGTGCCATGCCGAGAACGCCTACATTGAACTGGACGGAAAATACGGCCAACTTCTATTGGCGCTTCGAGCATCTTACGTTGAACCATGATATTAACTCTGGAGGGATTCACCCTACCACATAGTAAGGTAGTCCCCTACCTACAGTTTTATATGGCTAGCCTAAACGGTCGAACGGTCACCCATCCAGCAACCGATCGGCGCCCAACTTTGCTTAACCTCGAGATGCCATGCACAAACGCGTCACGCCACTGGGCCACCGCTACCCATTTTATCTCTAGCAACTTCATTTGAGTAAAGAGGCAGAATTAAAATTACATTTAAGAAAATATTTATTACTTAAAGTTAGTACTAGGGTATACGAGATGCACCATTTGGGTACGGAACCCTACAAAAAGTACACTGTGCGTACACGGTGCGTACACGGTACCGATAATATATTGCAATAAAATATTTGAATTAGAATTTGAATAACGCTGACCAAGTCGCCGCGTTGAATGACCATACTTCAGAGCATTCCCCCTTCAGAGCATACTCTTATGAGCGATTTCCACTGAAGATCTTCTTCCTTGAACCATAGCCTATCGTCTCTACTGCGAATACAAAAAATATACCAGAAATAATGTTTAATATCGTAGAATACTTATTTTGTGTGTCTGCGGCTTCACCCGCGCGCTATAAACTCGCCATGGCCGTCCACTTAACATTCAAGATAGTTCTTGTTAAAATCTAATCAGACGTGCATACATTCGATATTGAAATATGTTTAATTAAAAGGTTTAGCCGCACCGCGTGTCATCACGCGATTATCGACTTCAGTGAGTCGGATTAAACCCTCGTGTTTCGACATTTAATTATGTTTTCGTTAGGAATGTACACGGTTGCAATTACGTAGGTGGAGATTATTATGTTCGGTATGCATATTCATGATTACGTAGTTTAATTCACAGGTTTAAGTTGACCGAAAGGTAATATAGTATACTTACTAATGTTGTAATGTGTATCAGGGAAGCATGTTTTCCTGTTACGGAAAGTGTGATATGGACATTGATAGAAGAAAGTGCTAGGAATGAAGTGAACTCTGTGATGAAAAGCTAGACGATTACGCCTACAGCTAGGACGGTGGATGGGGGTGTGCTGGTGCCTCCTACAATGCATAGAAGCGAGAATTACGCTGAGATTCATAGACATTACTTGTACTTGGCTGTACTTCCCTGGGGAAAGTTTGAGGAGTGAGGCTAGAGAGCAGTGTCAACTAAAAGAAGCCATGGTGACAAGATTTGAGAATGTTGGGAATCGTTGAGGTGATTTGGACATGTTGAACGAATATGTAGCGAAAGGAAAATATGTAGGAAGTCATTGATCTTGTCGGGGGGGGGGGACGGGGGACTAGAAGAACGTATCACGCCAGGTGCATTGTAAATATAATACGCCTCGTAGTTTTTGTATTGTTTATTCATCATCCATAGACAGTACACTGCACTCGGATTTGTCATATTTTAGCATTGGCCAGTTCAGCAAAACAAAACACAGCGAAGAAGAACTGGAAAGAAACTCCGCTGTTTTTTTTTTCAACGTCCACTTAGTCTAAGTTTACAAAAGTGTTTGTCAATTATTTTAACAAAAACATAGGTAAAACACTAAATTCACATGAATACACAAAAATTTACAATCCATGCCGTATGCAACAGTTCATGACAAATATCATTTTATTTGCAAAGACAATCCCCTCCAACTAATATGTTGCCAATTGGAGCAGGCCAGTCCCCACAAACAGCACCCGTTCACGAGCATCACGCCGGGCACAGCCATTACCTCTTTCAACCATATTTTAGGGAAAGAGATAACCTGAGCCAAGCGTCACCGTAAGCAAGAACCTTTAAGCGATGCACTGCTCCAGTGGCAACACAACACTGTGAAACACTTTCACATTAGGTTTTAATACTATGAGTTTTGTCATAAACTACTACTGTCATAGGTTATGGGTTTAATCTCTCCCCGTTCACGCCCTCTTTATTTTGCTGTTCCATGGTTCGGTCAAGCCCGCTCGGGTTATACCATCACCACAATTGTCCTTGTTTTCCATGCAGTACAATGCAGTAGTTCTCATTTCTTATTACTAGAATGCGGGCTTATATTATATCTTCATCTCATCAATCAATGCCTAAATTATCCACAATGTAACAGCAGTCACTGCCGTTAGGTATAAAGATATACCAAATACTTTTAAATTGTGACGAAAACCAATCAAAAAACGTGCTTACAATATGTTAAATCCAGGAATATAACGTCTAAATCCATAGCTTTATCAATAATAACGCGTTACATTCGCTGGGTTTAAAGAAGCAATCTGCCGGCACAAATATTGCGCAATACGAAAGTGAAGAAGCTTCAAGCAGTTGTCAAGCAGTGACCTCCCGAAGAGAGGCCCTGCCTCTAATGTTCTGAACTCCCCGTGATCACAACATGATGCATGGCTGGAGACAGCGGCAGCGCATAATGGAAGCTGCAACATGGGGCCCTGTCACGATATTCCATTAAGCTATTATTTACGACTGGACGCCCTGAATGACGTACGGCTATTGCACAGCATTGGCTGTCGTGGACTAGTGCGGGAAGATAGTGTACACATCGATGTTTTTGACCGAGCGAAGAGCGAAACAAAATTGGGCAAAAAGGTGGCAGATTGGGCAAAAATGCTTAAATAACCTTTTTGGTAGTCAAACTACACCAAGTTACGTCACAAAGATCCGCGGATTCGATCAACCCAGTAAAGAAGAACCCGCAAAGAAACTTCACGGGTTTACATAACATATTTTTCCGTCCACAATTATGAAATACATACTTAGATCTAAATGCTACTGCCAAACAATTCCTTAGCAGAATAGATTAAGGCAAAGAACAAAGAACAATAGAAACAGCAACCCTCAGTTTAAGTTACTTACAACTAATGTTACTAATTCAATTATATAAATTAATATAATTTATAGCATTACAAGTATACTCTGGTGTAAATCTACAAGTCGCATTTCTCCACCGATTCTCTTGAAATTTGGCGAGCAGGTTCGATAATCTTATAGATTTTTTAGTAGAGCCAGTTACTAAAAAAATACAAAATTTTGAAAAATGTTTAAAAGACAGACTCGTGAGTTAAACCGCTCAGGGAGCCACTAGTTTTATTTTATTAATATCACATTAAGTTACCTACCTTTACTTATTTATTAAGCTGCACTTGTTATAATCATTGTATGGACATATTTTATTACACATGGGTTTGTGCATCTAGCAGTGGAGAATATCATACATTGGCAGAGTTCATTAACACAAATGCAAATAAAAAAGGTAAAGTTAAACCTAAGAAATAACGTGTACCTTCATTAAAGCATAATCCCTAAATTTACATGATTATATAAATTGTATGAGCTGAAAGGCGAACTTCTCTATTTCTTCTTATCAGAGTTTGTGATTATGTCCGATTATGAATTGTGATCGTGGATCGAACTTTTTAATCGTGGTACAGATAATTTAGCGGAAATAAATTATTTTGTCAACTGAATACTCTTTGAATACCTCAGCTTCAACGATGCTGCATGCCGCGCATCACTAGACCTGTGGGCTATTTAATGCATGCATATGATTTGTCGACTTCGAAATAATCGGCATTTTGAAAGAATTCTTTCATCTTTAGATTACCGTGTTAGAAAATAATTGAAATACTATTAATGTTAACTGTTTATGCGTTTAACAACAAGTCGTATACAATGCTATGATTTGTCCAGGTACTAATAAATAATTACTTACCAAAATGTTTTATTCTTCAACGGAAACTTCAAAATGAATGCTTGAATGAGAAGGGAAAAGTAAAATAGTGAACTCTACCATTTTATACACTTCAAAACAAGTAGTTACAAAAATGTTCTTCCCATACATGATGTAAGACGATTGATCCCCGTTTTAACCACCTCCACCTACTTAAAATCTAAAGTTAAATTTCGGTTACATTGCATATAATATGGTGTAACCGAAAGGTAACTTCGGTAACTAAAATGTAACTTGTGTGCAACTTTCTGAAAGCTTAAGTTATTCCCATAATTTGCATGCCACGTGTCATATATTTTTTTAGTAATCCTGTTCAATTTAAATAGATTTTGTGTTTTTTTTTTCATAGTTTGTGATTTATGACATTTTATTTCCGAGATTACGGATATTTTGAGGCTGCATATATTTTTTAAAGTAGCGTCTCATTGGTCACCTATTAAAAAATATCAGAGCGGAGTAGTTATTTTATAATTATCATTTTTTAGTAACAAGTCAAAAAATAATTAAAACCTAAATAACTCAAAAACTATTGATTTTCGACCCCCAGTTTATGGCACAAATTTGTTGCAAATTAGCTCTTAAATGACCCCTTAGAAGAAATGTATCGAATTACCAAACACCCTGTATACGATTAGTCGCTGGGTGAAAACTACAACTTCAACTACAACTACTAAACCAAACGATGCCGAATCATTTACATTTAGGTTTTTTATGAATATTAATATTGTAACATATGTTACTTTGTTGTTTTCATTTTTAGACAATATCAATATCTGTATGTCATATATTTCTTGAACTACACTTACTGTAACCTTCAGAACGATGTCAGTGCCTATGCATACTCACAATGGACATTTATAGTTATCTACATAATGGCTAAATACACGTTTTAAGGAACCAACGGTCAAAATTATTCTGGAAACAAAACAACAAACCACGAACATTAGTACCGTCTCTTTCTGCCACTCAGCAATTCAAGGATGCTGCTCATGTGCGCGCGCCTAGCGAACGTCAGGCGATCCTACAGAGCCAATGGGAGAGGACCACGACGGCAGCCATCTTGTTGTTCGCCCGCCAGGCGCGAGCGCATCTTGCCGCCGATAGTCCGCCGACCGCCGCGAGTAACGCCAGTCGCGTCCCGGGGTCTCGCCGTCGCCGCTTTCGGGCTGGTGGAGCACAACCGCACCCTCGGCCTCTTTGGCGCCCACCCCGTGCTCCTTGGAGTGGGCTCCGCCAACCGCTGAGGAGACACCGAGCCGCTCGAGCTTCACTGCGCGGGGGCAGGTGCCATTCGCCACCCGACCACGTGCTCCAGGCGCTCCATCACCCCTGAGTCCGAGTGAGGTCCTCCATCGACTCGCCCTGTGGTGAGGTCCGTCCACAGTTGATGGGACCCAGCCGCTCGAACTTCGCCGAGCGGGGGCAGGCGCCATTCGCCGCCCAACCACGTGCTCCAGGCATCATCACCACTAGGTACCGTACCGAACCTTGTTTTTGCCGGCTTTAGAGTCAGTGCGCGTAACACTTCTCAGTGTCGTCGTTCGTATTAGGGGGCCCAATTAGGAACCTACTCTATTTCTTTACCTACTTAAATATTTTTGTGTTTATTATTTTTATATTATTATACTTGAATATTATTGGTTGTTCATGTTTTAAAAATGTTACGGCTTTTCACGCGGCAGGAAGAGATATTCTCCGACGTTTCTAGCTAATCATTCAGCCCGTTGTCAAGGAGGCGTTTAAAATGTCCCTCTGACATGCTTCCATAAAAAATAAAAAAATAAACCATATTATTACGACATAAAAAAACAACCTTAATAAACCATTAAAGGTAATAATTAATGTTGTTAAAGACAAATTAATGTTTTTTTTACATAAACTTAATTTTTTTTGTAAGGTTAAACAATACATCACAATTTTATTCAAAAGTTCACGATTTCGTTAAACGATGTTTTTAAACTTACCTCACTTGAGCCATTCAATTGATTACAACCTTTAATGATTGTTGTGGCAGTCGGAAGGCATACTTTGGCTTAGCCAAGCACGCGTGAGGTCTGTGAATCTCAGAATGATTCAACAACTTGACATGTTCTTTCTGCCCCTTTCACCCGGCATTCAGGTCTTGATTACCTAGATCAGTAGTTCTTAACCTTCTGGTGATGAGGGACCATTTGACAAAATGTTTGTCTTGCCATGGACGTAAGAAATGTAAATTTAAATGAATAAATGGTTGGTTTATCTACACATAAAACACGCATACAAAAGTATATTTTTTTTACGAAAAAAATCCTTTACAGAGATAAATACTTGTATTATTTTAACGCGTTTTTTTATTATTGTGCAGAATCTTTACATACCCCTGTCAAATCGTCACTTATATAATATTTTTGAATGGTTCGCGGGCCACTTTAGGTGCTTCCAGGGACCACCAGTGGTCCGCAGATCACCGGAGGGCCTGGTACTAGCCAAATCGCAAAGTTAGACGAGGCACCCCAAGTAAACTAACTAAGTCTGACGATTATAAGTGTCATCCTTACAATATATGATTCCTTGTCTAGGAATCGAATGATTTTCGTTAATGTATGTTTCCTTTTTCTATACAAAATACATTGCGGAAACGGTGTCCATTTCCGAACTTTTTTGACTAAATGTAGAAATCTAAAAGCAAATGGAATTTTTTGTTTATGCATATATGCTGTTTTTGCTTATATCTAGAAATCGAATGACTTTCAGATTTCTAATGAGAAAAATCAACTTTTTTTATTTTTATTATTATTTAAATAAATGATGGAATAAAAAATATTAACAATCCATTATCAGTCTGGAGTTCTATTTGGATTTGCTGAAGCGTTTCACTACATATTATTACATTTGTTAAAAAGTGCATTTGTATGGCGCTAGTAGTTGGCTAGTCCTAGCGCCTTAAGAACCGCTGACCTATATCAATAGACGACTTGTAGGTGGGCTTGCCTGTGAATCCCTGCGTGTAGGCATTTCGCCTCCCTTTCTTGCATATTGGGTGATGCTTACGCATCTGTACATGTTTAAAATAGCATTAGTATGATTGATACTTGTTTTTTAAATGTTATTTCGGTTGCGCGGGAGGATTTCATTGGTCTGCTTGTGACATCATCGCACTATTTACAAATTCTGGTACACTCAAGTGCACCAATAAGAAATATTGCTTTTACATGCCCTTAATTTCTGAGTTCTGTCGGAGCTGCATAACGCTGTCCCTTCCCCCCCTTTCTAACATCGTTTAACGTGAAACAGGCAGGCAATGCACACTTGGGAAATTCCCAAAATAAGAACCAGCCGATCCCTGAGATCCTTAATACATAGGGTCAGTAAAATATGGGGTGAAGGCGAGGTGTTTCCTGCAAAGTAAAATCCGGGGCCCTTCAAACATAATGGGAAGATGAACCTTGCAAGCCGGCATGATTTTCGCCGGCCCCGTAAACGTTGGAAATCCCATGGGCGTCGTCGGGCACCTCTAATGTAATGGCCTGGCGGCGTGCTGATATGAACTCATATCCCATTTTAATACGTCGTACATTTCAGTGTTTAACAAGTTTTTTATTGTTTAATTTGTTGAATAATTTTAAACTAATTAAAAAAAATACTTTTATATTATTAAAACATTATTGTCTTCTGTATTTACCATTATTTATTTAAACATCGTATCATCAAGTTTGGTGCAGGGGTAAATCGCAAATAAAATAAAATATGCCAAATGTTGGAAATAATTTCACAATGTTGATCTCTGAACTTGAAAAATTGTGAAACTGAAATTGTTCGTTTTGGCCTCGAGACGGACCCCAGAATTAAGGCGCTAGGACTAGCAAACTACTCGCGCCATACAAATGCACTTTTTAACAAATGTAATAATATGTAGTGAGACGCTTCAGCAAATCCAAATAGAACTCCAGACTGATAATGGATTGTTAATATTTTTTGATTCCATCATTTATTTAAATAATAATAAAAATAAAAAAGTTGATTTTTCTCATTAGAAATATGAAAGTAATTCGATTTCTAGATATAAGCAAAAACACCATATCTGCATAAACAAAAAATTCCATTTGCTTTTAGATTTCTACATTTAGTCAAAAAAGTTCGGAAATGGACACCGTTTCCGCAATGTATTTTGTATAGAAAAAGGAAACATACATTAACGAAAATAGGTTGATTCCTAGACAAGGAATTATATATTGTAAGAATGACACTTATAATCGTCAGACTTAGTTAGTTAACTTGGGGTGCCTCGTCTAACTTTGCGATTTGGCTAGTACCAGGCCCTTAAAAGAGAAAATTCTTTGCGATGCATTCGGAACGTATTCGGCGCATCAAGGATATCACTATCTCCCGCGCCAACCGCTCGGGGATAATATTTCAAAAAGGCCCACTCTTAAAAACTGTGACAGATCCGTCCGTAAATAGAACAGAGTTATTATGAATAATCGGCGCGGCGTGCCGGGGTATGTTTTTACAGAATACCCTCCGAATGTGAGCGGGGCGTTTCATCTTGCCTTTTTTTCGACTGGAACGTGTCGAAAATTTTGATTATTTACGGAAGGAATTGTCAGTTTTTAGCTATGCAAATGTTTCGTCGGAATGTCGTGTAAATCGCGGCGATTAGCGGGAACTAATTGCAGTGTGTTTTGAGTTATAACTTTTTGCTAAATCTTCCTACTACGAATACTAATACTAATACTGTTTTGTTATTCTTACATTGAAAAAATATCAGTGAACTCTAATTCCAATAAAAATAGCCGCCTTGAAACGTTAAAATAGAGCCAGCTAAGTAAATCGGTAACTCTGAGTAAAAACAATTAACCCCGATTGTACGTAGATACGGCTGAGTTAATCAATGTTCAAACACGTCACTTTTAGTGAACCGCATGAAGTTCCTTCGATACTATACATACGAAGTGACGTGTTTAATCATACGTTGTCGTTGATTTTGATGTTTTGTCATTTCGTGGACTCGGCCCTTAGATGTTACTGTATCTTTTATCTGATTTTTAGGGTTCCGTACCCAAAGGGTGAAAACGGAACCCTATTACTAAGTTTAATTGTGTGCAATAACTGATTTCTCTTACTGTTTTCCTAACTGTTTATAGCATTAGTATTTTTTGCATTCTTACTTACGTCTTTGAGTATAAGAGTACAGGTACTGTCCAATCTGTTAAAAATCCTGTACCTGTTTAAACAAGACAGCTGCTCGCCTAATTTTTAACCGACTTCAAAAAAGGAGGAGGTTATCAATTCGTCGGAATCTTTTTTTTTTTTTTTATGTATGTTCACCGATTACTCGAAGACCCCTGGACCGATTTGAAAAATTCTTTTTTTGTTCGAAAGGGTATACTTTCTAGTTGGTCCCATTTTTTTTTTATCAAAATCGGTTCAGTAGTTTGGTACTTAATTATAACAAACATCGAATTTCTTAACCTCGCGAACCCAGAAATGTGATTTTTTAGTTACAGCAGCTTTCTTTTCGGGTGAGATTGCTCAGTATGAGAGGTTGTTTTTTACTTCAACTGTTGGGGGTATTTAAGGGGGGTAAAAGAGGGCAAATTGTACACATTTCTATTTCTAGAGCCGCTGAACTCAGAAATGTCAGAGTATGTTTTGTTTTAGATGGGATTGCTTAAGAAGAAAATATTTTTGGAAATTATACTATTAGGGGGGTAAAACAGGTCAAAATGAACACATTTAGGCGAAAACCACTCATGTTGAGATCTCTGAAACCAATTATCCTCGAAACTTAAAATTTTCAGTGACTTCTTGTTAAGACGAAAAGGCTCGCTCACAACGGATTTCAAAAAATTCAACTGTTCAGGGGGGATAAACGAGGCCGATATGTACACATTTTCATACAACTTAAACTTACGCAAGAAACAGACTATCCGGAACAATGGAAGGATGAGAAATTCAGAAGCTCAGCGGTTCCGGTCATTCGTTGTTTTGTCTTTTTAGGGTTCCGTTCCCAAAGAGCACCAACTTCCGCTGTCCGTCCGTCCATCCGTCTGTCACATCACTCTATCTCACGTGATCTCATCGTATCAATTATCGTACGTATCAACCGTGAACTCATGAATCCAGATAGTTACCGGTCTACCTTTCGTCAGAAATGAGATTTCTCAATGGTTGTATTTCTGCTAATGCTCGTTCATTGTATTGTATTGTATTGTATATGTATGTATATCTTCTTTCCACTTTGCATGTAAAGTTGAGCAGGAGGGCTCGCCCACCTTGACTTAAAAGTTACGCCACCACTAAAAAGCAAAAAATAAAATATTTTTAAATAAAAAAAGGACCGCCTTCAAAAAAACCGGAACTAAAAAGCAAAAAATAATTGGTTACTTTTAATTTATGTACGAAAAGCTATTTTAATTCTAACTAATTATGTACAATTTCTTAATGTTTAATCATCTTTTGAAGTCGGTGCCTTGGGTAGACGTTCTTCGGGCTGCAAGTAGTTAGATTAATATTACCTATGGCTAAGAAAGAAATATAAGTAGGTAGCTACTTACATTTACCTACTTGAACAAAACACAAAATTAAATAAACAAACTGGTCGGAAAAACGTATGTAAGTAGGTATTTAGGCAAGTACTTTGTAATTTAAATATGCCTTATACTTAAACTAAATACCTAATACAATAAAAACAAAATATTTACAAGAAAACCCTACGAACAAACCAATATAAAAACAACCACTTATATGATAAATATTTAGGTAGGTGTAGCATGTACTTTTTATTATACCTAAATACCTACATAACACAAAAAAAAAATACAAACTTAAAAAGAACAGAAAACAATAGGTAGCGACTTTGAGGTGTCTGCTCTCAACTACGTGTCAAAACGAGTGTGCGGTTAGTACATATCTCACCAATTTCGGCAGAAATCGTCTCGTTCAGACAACGATGTCGCAGGGAAGTACCAATCAACACAGAGCAGCGAATTAACGTCCTCCTTCACCAGTCCAGCCTTTATAAACCCGAAAGTACTAATAATAATCGTTGAAACCCAATTTCAGTACGCTGCGCTGTATCGATATCAGCTTGCACGTAAACCAACGCTAAGGGCATCTCCAGTTAGACAAACGGTCGCTTAAAATGCTCTGTGGACCAATCATTGCTGACTCAGGTTGTTTACGCTCTCGTAGACTTCGGGTGTGTTCGGCTGAAATAGTTTCTGTTCGGTCAGCAGCGTGCGAAGCGAACTCTACCCAAGGCACCGACTTCAAAAGATGATTAAACATTAAGAAATTGTACATAATTAGTTAGAATTAAAATAGCTTTTCGTACATAAATTAAAAGTAACCAATTATTTTTTGCTTTTTAGTTCCGGTTTTTTTGAAGGCGGTCCTTTTTTTATTTAAAAATATTTTTAGTCAACCGTGTTTCAAAATCTCCTGATCTGTCACACGTGTTATTTTTATTAAGCGGTACTATTAAAAAGGGTTGACTGGAAGAAATCACTCTTAGTGATAAGTCCGCCTTTGTGCAGTATTGTTGTTTGGCTGTATGTTTTCTCTGTAATTGTATTTTTGTTTATGCACAATAAATAATTTATTCATTCATTCATTCTGTTAAAGTAACTGTTTAACATTAACTGTGTTGGGTCATTAATATATACTTACCGTAATACATTAATAGTAATGAGAAATACTTTACCATTAAGGATGTTCCGACCCATACAATGTTTTTTTTACATAGAACGCAAAAAGTATTGCACTTTAAGGCACGAATTCGTCAAAAATATTAAATATAGCCATAGTAGTTGCAGCGAAAACATATTCACAATTTCAGGTTTAATGGTTTCGTTGTAATTGCCGATTAGAAGTTTTACACCGTTAGATGGCGCTGTTAAATAAAAATCGTATTTAAATAAATTTTAACAATACCAATAATCCTGAAATTGTGAAATTGTTTTCGCTGCGAGTAATATGACTACATATATTAAACTTTTATTATTAATTCGTGGCTTAAAGTGTGTGCAAACAACTTTATATGGGTCGGAACAGCCTTAAGGACTGAATTTAACTGTGCTAAAACAGTAAAAAGTACCACATATTTTTTTTAGTGTATGTAGTAAGTATGAAAGCGTGTGTACAATTTAGCATCTTGAATGTATAGTATATAAAAGCAATACCACGTATTGCGTGACATTTACACGTCAACACGCATGTTGACACGTCGCGAACATGCGATGTGTTGCAGTCCGTATTAGGGCGCGGTTTACAGGAAACGATTATTTAGTAAGTGGCTGGATCTATTCACTATCCAAGGTATCTGTAATGGGAATAATATTTGTAACTTTCCGATTCTAAACATGGTCACTTGCACCAATAACCTTGCACTAGGCTAAACCCTAAAAGTCGGGTGTGTTTTACAGTGATTAAAATTCGACCCTCTTAAGAGTAACTTCAGAAAGGAAAGCATACATTTTTATGCGTAATGGTATAATGTTTTGTAGAACTGTACGTATATTATATTATGATTATAATATCCAATCGGGCGGATTAAACCCTATACCACCTGGGAAGTAAGGAACTGTAGGTTGTACGGTTTTTCTATGTGCCGGAATCCACACAGCTCAGCTTTTCATTTAATGGGACAATACCAACACAGGCGGCTTTAATCCTGCCATTTAATAAATAGGGAGGAGGGTTTGCAGTTTTAAATGGATTCCGAACCGTAAAGAATACGTAAAAATTGCACATTTTCTTCTCAGATTCCTTGGTTTTCTAGGACTATCTGAATGACTTTTTTAAAAAAGGATGCCGGTCGTGTGAACCAGGCTTATGTGAAACAGTGACACACTAAAGCTATTGGGCCTTGCTAACAAGCTAAGCTGTCAATTATTAGCGGATGTTGCCTGAGTTACGCTCAGAGGAGATAAATTCTAAAGGTTACCCTCCAATACTCACTAACTCTTGTCACATCTAACGTCTGCAATCTGTTTGTCCGCTTAGAACTTGAGAAGAACATACCCGATTTTGATGCTTGCTTGTTACCATCAAAATTATAGTATTCTTATTTCTATGTTAGTCGACTGATAATACGCAATAGATTTTTTATTAAAATCCATGTACACTCCACTCTATGGTTGGAAGGTAGTGGAACACTCGTAACCACCGTTGAAAGGTATACAATAATTAATTCTATTATTATTATAAATTAAATACTACTTTTCATTAGGCAAAATCACCAGTGCGGTGAGCAGTTGGGTTAATTTATTATCAGAGAATTCAGATAATTTTGAGATTACCGCGATCGTTTAACATGTTTGAAAACGTACGGCTTTTCACGCGGCGGGAGGAGACTGCTGCGTACGGACGTAGCGAATGCCTCCTTGACATCGGGCTGAACGATCAGCTCAAAATGTCGGAGAATGTCCCCTCCCGCCGTGTGAAAAGCCGTAAGTGTTCAAACATGATCAGAGAATTCCGTCTTCTTTTTTTTTAGTTTTTTCGGGGATGAAGTTGTTCGCGTCCGTGGCTGCTAATATGAACAAATATAATATGCACGAAATGCCACACGTGTCTCTTGGGTAGTGCCATTATTATTTTTTTATATTTTACCTATTTGTTGTTATAGCGGCAAAATAAATACACACTCTGTGAAAATTTCAGCTGCCTACCTATTACGGTTCATGAGATACAGCCCTGTGACTGACGGACGGACGGACCGACAGCGGAGGCTTAGTAATAGGGTTCCCTTTTCACCCTTTGGGTACGGAACCCTAAAAAGACGGGTGTGAATTTTAGTATGTTTAGTATTAACTAAGTGTTGTTGCTTGCTTATACATTTCTAGGGTTCCGTACCCAAAGGGTGAAAACGGAACCCTATTACTAAGCCTCCGCTGTCCGTCCGTCCGTCCGTCAGTCCGTCCGTCCGTCCGTCTGTCACAGGGCTGTATCTCATGAACCTTAATAGGTAGGCAGCTGAAATTTTCACAGAGTGTGTTTTTATTTTGCCGCTATAACAACAAATAGGTAAAATAAAATAATAATAATAATTAAAGTGGGGTCCCATACAAAAACATGATTTTTTTGTGTTAAATCTTGCACGATGGTACGGAACCCTTCGTGTGCGTGTCCGACTCGCACTTGGCCGGTTTTTAGGTTTCCTAGACTACCATTGGGTCGATAGGAAAGGAGCACATGGGGTTTGAACTTTAAAATCGACCCTGTAGTTTGAACATGACAAACCCATAATTGTCATATATAACACGTTTTCGAGAGTTCCGTGCAGGGAGCACGCGACATACGGAACTCATCAAATAAGATACCCTTGAAATGTCCCTAATGATCTCTGAAATTGCTGTAGTTCTTTCCCTTTTCAGGAATGGTAACCGTATTAAAGGGAATGGGGTGCGAACAATATCACGTCGTAATTTCAGTGGAAATGAGAAAATAATAGATTTATCGTTACCACAATTATATTTATCACCGTGTAAATGACGTGGTTTTATTTTAGGACTGTTGGTTTGAATGAAAGCTTATATTTTAATATCGCGATTTGCTTCTAATGAGCGCCATCTATTGTCGGACGTAGTTTATTATCTTCTTGGAACTAGCAGCAAGCTTCTATCACAGAACATGTACGTATCTAAAGTGCATAATTCATTCAAAGTGATTCGTATCATAATTTTGCAATAAGCTTTAACAATTTTTTTAAATGAGCTCAAATTGACCGAGATAAATTGACGCTAACCTGGGCTCAAAATTCACATGAAATTTTATTCCCATCCTACAAGTAAGTAGGTTTTTCAAATAATAACTCCCAAAATCGTTATCAAACAATTTTATTAAAAATTATTACATTAAACAATATTAATGAAGTTTATCATATGAATGTTGGATCCTATTGTATACTGCCCAATTGATGTTACTGCTATGCATGGTTTTTAAGAAATATGTTACCTATGTCATTGTTTAATCACCATTTTTATTAGGGTTCCGTACCCAAAGGGTGAAAACGGAACCCTATTACTAAGCATCCGCTGTCCGTCCGTCCGTTCGTCCGTCCGTCCGTCCGTCCGTCTGTCACAGGGCTGTATCTCAGTGACCATAACAGATAGACCGCTGAAATTTTCACAGAGTGTGTATTTATTTTGCCGCTATAACAACAAATATTAGCTATTAGATTAAGAAATAATTAAAATTAAAGGGGGCCCCCATACAAAAAACTTTTTTTGTGATAAATCTTTTACGATGGTACGGAACCCTTCTTGTGCGAGTCCGACTCGCACTTGGTCGGTTTTTAGTATGAATAGTCTTCACTTACCAATTTGACGTGCAACATCGAATGTTCGTAGCACTAAATATCGTCCTGAGAAGTTCTTACGTGTTTTTAAGAGTCGTTGGAACTAGAGAACGTCAGTAGTAAGCGAATTCGTAAAATAATAGTCTGGTCGGCGCTAACGTCAATGTATATATTTTCACTAAACAATCTCTCCTTGCTTACTCGCTGCATGGTAGAAACCAATGTTTAGACCCTGACAATTTTACCTTGCAAGCGAGGTGCCATGCCGATTTCTAGGCGGTCAATAATATGAAGACACACAGGTTCTACGTACGAGTAGGAGGGCCTTCTCGCTATCAAACCATTCCACAATGGTTGAAGTAAGTTAGAAGAAAGACCTGAAGTATCTTTGGGTATGTCGACCAAAAATTGTCGGCCAATGTCCTGCGCCCGGGAAAATGATACGCGGGCTTTTATTATCACCTTTTAGAATCTTGAGTCTGGCATCTGTCTATCCGTCCGCTTAGAAATTGACAATCACTTGCGCATTTTTTTAAAATTTAACTGGACATGGATTTCTAAGACCACACTCACTGTCATTATATTAGCCGTAGGAATTTGATGCCATGCCAGGATCTTGTCTTTATCGGCTGGATTAAGCTTAATACGGTAAATATTACATTTTAAAAAGTGATATTTGAAAAGAGCGTCACTTAGCACTATTTACCGCCAATTCGACTATCTTTTCATCCAATGCGACGGTATCAATCCGGGCGGTCATAACCCTACCATCTAATATGGGAAAAATACCTCTGGGGATGTGGTTTGCATCTAGGTACGTACAGCTTGATTACTGTAGGCAATGCTAAGTTAGCAGTTAGTTTAAAAATGACAAAAGCCGTTTGTTTTATGTTTGCTTTTCATAATGAAAAACTGGTATGGGTGGTGGCTATACTGAAAGACCAAAGGTACTCAGAAAAGCCGAATTCCACCTCACCTCGCGAAACCACGCTCAGCGAGGCACCATGCCAGCGGATTTGCTGACTATCGTTGAGCTATCGAGCTTGTTTAACTTACCTTTAAAGACTCCAGGCCCAAAAGGCACCCGCCGGCAGACAGCTCCATATCCTGGCGGTGCGGCAGAGGAATGAGTTTAAAAACGGTTCGTTCTTAAAAGCCTAATGTCGACCTCCAGTGGTTGCTCTGATTCTCTGCGTGTGGACTCAACTGCGTTAGAATAAAATGCATAGCAGATTGTCTCGTGAGTACAGGTGTCGCTAGTGCGTGGAGCGTGCTGCGAGACATGCGTCGAGCACGCGCGCCGCGTCACGCGCCGCCGCCGCCGTCGACGTCGACGCGTGCCGCCGCCGCACGACGAGCCGATTGTGTTCGGCGTCGTGAACGCGCGCCGTGCGCCATCCTGACTCGAAAGTGGGAGCCAGCGCGCCAGCCGCTCCCGTTTCCTGGCGCGTTCGCGTAGGCCGTCGCGTCGCCCTGGCGTGCCTTGACGGGGACGAGCTGAGCCCGTAGTCCCAGTTGTCACCTAAATTGGCGTTTACGCCAAACCGATCGACTGACGTTTTCAAATGTATGGAGAGATTGAGGAGCGCGCGCAGTGGGCGTTGAGCGAACTAACATTTGCGAGTCCGAGTTTGATTTGACAGCTTACTCACCGTCGGCATAAATACGTCGACGTTACCGTTTACGTTGACTCCGCGTTTTCATACATGTCGGAAGTCCGAGTTTTACTTTGACAGCTTGAAAAAGTAAACCCAGAGAATAAGTAGTAAAATTGTTTATGGGGTTTGACGTTTTTACGTAACTTCGAAGTTCCTTAAACCAATTTAGGTGAGAACTCAGACTGACCACTCTGGGCGCTTAATCTACCATCGCTCAACTCCATAGCTGGTGCCAATAAAAAGCTATGGAAGCGAGACTTGGATACGGCGGAAGAGCCATTGGTGTAGAATAATTGCAGTAGAAATGCGTTCGTTCAATTTTCTCGATATTTGGTGTAGCCTTGTTAATTTAAAGGGTGTGATGCATTAGAAGAAATGAGTAAGTAGGAGTGGTTGCCACGGACAGACCGACAGACATATATAGGGTTTCAAGGGCCCAGGGATCTTCCGGTGGTTCGTTGTAATTTAATTAGGCTACAAGATATCCAGGTGGTTACGCCGGTGTATAAAGTGTGATGTGTAGAGGAGGGATCTCATGAATGTACTTGGTGGCAGCTCTGCAGCGTGTGGGGGAGGCTGTTCACAGGTTGGGAATGGGTGAATTTGTAGGGAATCGATGAATAGCGAATTAACAGACTACAGTAGGTACAAAAAAAGATGTAATAAATTATAGACCATTTGAGGCACAAAACACAAACAGACAATCAAAAATACACCCTGGCATTGTCCTATTTAAGACACCTACAAATTAAGAAAATTGGGCTGTGGCGATCTAACCATCTACCTAAAATAGCCTATATTTAGAAGCACAAAGAAGACTATAAATAATTAACAATCAAGGCGGTGTTCTAACACGGCCTTAGCCTAACCTAATATCCAAATGGCCGGGGTTCCATGCCGGGAGCTCGGGGTGGGTCCGAGGTCGTGCGTAGTCGAATGGGCGGTGTTCTGCTTCAATGGGTGGTCCTGATAGACGCTCTTTGCGGTTTCATCGTAGATTTCTACGGGGGGGGCTGGCGTTAGAGTATAGGTACCGTGCGGGGATCCAGCAGGCGTACGGCGACGCTGTGGTGGTGGGTCTACGTGTTGAAGATGTCGGACCGGCGACTGTGACAGGGCACGGCGGAAGCTGTGGCTGCTGGTCCACGGGCTGAAGACATCGGAAGGCGTGGGTGTGGCCTCGAAGTAGATCACGCCCGGCTGCTCACACGGATACGGAACACGGCGGCACGGCGGGCGCACCGATATTCGCGAAGGGTGGTACGCGGACAGCTCAACCAACTTTGGGAGCGAAAGTTTTCACGTTTTTGTTAATGTCGCCTGACTCCGCGGCCTCGGGACCCGCACTCGTCGGAGCACGTGGCGCGACCGTGCGTCTCAAGGTGCTGCCCGCTTCTGCCCGTGTCCCGCGGGCGGCGCGGCGGAGGATTGCCGCGTGTTTCGACATTCCCAATCGGCGTCGCTAAGGCCCCAGTGGCGAGATCCGGTGCAGCATCTCGCTTGCACCTTGCTGGGAGCGCTGCTGTTGCGTCCTTGTCTTGTGTCTAACGAATTTAACTCAAACGGCGCTGTTTGTGCACCAGTGCCGAGATCCGGTGCAGCATCTCGCTCGCACCTTGCTGGGAGCGATGCCGTTGCGTCCTTGTCTCGCACTCAATGCAAAAAGATAATCTCGCCCCTGGTATCGTTACGTCATAAGGCGGCGCGGCGGACGCTACAATACCCGGTTACTTAAAAAACAAAAAAAAACAAGCAAAAAAAAAAAAGAATTTAAGTACCCTAGACATTTAACAAAGTGACCAGAATGTCACAGTGACTATAACATTAATTGCTGAACTATAATTGACAGTGCAAAAGTAATAATTAATACTGAAGCTAACCAAAATGTTACTAATGATAATCTTTACATCAATGTGATATCGATTGGCAAAACTGTTTTAAATTTCTAGACATTCAACAGGTTTACAATACTATAAGCCAAGCCCAATGGAATGCTAAAACATCTAAATGACAACAGAAATAGAATTAATCTCGAACACAGTGTTATGACATTAACATATAAGTAACATTTTTATCAATCAGTAAAATATTTACACACATGTACAAGCTAACACATATTTACAATCCTATGGAAGCCACAGCCCAATGACTTATATCCTTTAAGTTGACTTTCATTATTAATAAAAAGTATAAGACGAGTATGAGAAGAAACATTACTAGCCGAAATTATATTCATGAATGTCTTTTTTTTTAAATAAAAACAAGAAAAGCAAGGCATAAAGAGAACAAGTTGTGTCCTTGAGTGTACTTTCAATAATAAGGAAAATTGAGATACGTATAAAAATAAACATCACTAAAGAAGTTGTATCTATGAGTGTACTTTCGATAATAAGAATTAAGACAAATAATTTAAGAAAAAAAAAAACATCAATAAAGGAAGTTTTGTCCTTGAGTGTATTTTCAATAATAAGGATTAAGACAAGTATGAGAAAACATTATTAAGCGAAGTTGTGTCCACCAGCATTATTAAAGCGATAGTAGGAACCACTGTGTGTTCCGGACATTATATTTCTAACATTCCGTATACTTTCTAAATACTATAATGTGTCTAGCGACATCCTACTTAAGATGTGTCACTCTGAACGCGAACTAACTAACTAACTAACTAACTAACTAAGTACCTACGCTTAAGTATTTTAATTGTATTTATATAATTAGCATGTTTATATCTTAATACAATTTGAATTTTCTCAAAATCCGTGTTTAATTTTGTCTTTCCGAGAGTTTATATGTTCAGTGGCTCACTATGCCATATTTATTTAGAGTTCCTACTCTTATTGGTCGCTATTGTGCGCCTATAAATTAATTTTAAGTTTAAACTAAAATTAGCAATATTTACAATTGTACAATTAATACGAAAGTTTTACCAACACTCACGAACGCGTTTTGAGACACATGAAATGATTTGGCAAATAAGACTCAGCAGTCTTCAAAATGGTTTACATTAACCGAATAGAATCCTATGGGAAACGTCATTAACATTTAACCCGTAGACGCTCAAAATCCAAAATAATAAGTGCCTTTTTATAAGGGACGCTTTATAAATGTCATATCCTTGTTCTTACCTAGAGTAAATTTTATCTAAATACGACTTATAAGTATTTTTATATACAGGTATGTACAGAGAACATGTGTTGGGAGGGTATGGTTGTTTGGAACTTAAAACTAAATAATGCAACCCAACCAGTCTTATTATGCCGACTTAACATAAAAAACTGGTTGTAATTGGTGAGCCTCAGAGTGAGAACTCGTAAAACCCCTTCAGATCAAGACACGCGAACTGTCTCGTGTCTCATCTTGGCCCTAGGTAGGTGCCTAGTGCACCGCCTGTCGAGAAGCGTTAAATGGGGTATGGCCTGCACCTAGAGATTCTATAGAATTTTGCCCCCCTCATGGGAGGCGGCATCTATCACGAAATACACCATTATGTGTTTTCAGCTGAACGTGTCTGACGCGACGTGTTGCCCGTTACAGTACACTATAGCTGTTAAAAGAAAAAAAAAGAAAAGAGAAAAAAAAATAGAGAATAACCAAAAGAACTAACATAAAATAAAGCGCGGTGAATGCGCTGTATGCCTTGTCTACGTAAGTGACTCGGTTGAGACCACTTACTAGTGACAGAGGACAGATATGGGGAAAAGGGTAGGAACCACTTGCTTACATCATCATTCACTTATCCTGTCGTATCCTTTCTTTTAAATTATCTATCATACTGGGTTGGGTAAGGTGGTTGGTGTTAGGGTGGGAGGGCGCAAGCTTGCTAGGGAATAGGGTGAGGGGTGAGGTTAAGTGAGGTGGAGGTAAAAGAAAGAGAGAGAAGAAAAAAAAACCCGACGAACGCGAGGCTGGTTTGCTTCGCGGACGTCTGTGAAAGACCCTAACCTAACTAAGAATTTGTCGAACTGATTTTAACGGATTCGAACAATGTGGAGTGTAGATAAGGCTTATATTTATATGGAGGTTCTACAACCGCCTCCAGCTGTGACGACACAAGAGTGACCGTACACATAAGTTTGAGAGATAAGGCTTTATTTTTGCTACGCAGGATTCTCAACCAACCGTCCTGCGGGATATTTTGAATAAGGCTTGGGCGTTTAACGTGCGTTTCAAAAATACCATAAAAAACCGCGCACCGGTGAGTCGATAAGGCTTTAATTTATAACAAAGAACGTTAACTCGACCGCGTTCCATATCGCCCAGGACACACGTGTACCCAATAGTACATTGTGACACAAGCACATTTTTTTTTAAAAGACAAAATATATTTTTTTTCCAAAGACAAAATTTTCCAAGAACAAGACATATACTAAAACTTAAATAAACATACCAAAACGAATCTAACCTAGGTAGTGTGTCGGCATGATTTGTGACCGAACACCTAGATGCGGGATAAGGCTTAGATTTATAACACGGATTCCCACGTAACCGTCCGTGAGCAAGGATAGGGCTTTTTATTTATTAACGTGAATTCCCTTGCCAATACCGTTCACGGGATATTTTTTCAATAAGGCTTTAGATATTAACGTGCGTTCGAAAAATATTCCAAAAAAACAACCGCGCACGACCGACCCTAACCTAACTATTGGAGTATAGCTTGTTTTACTAAAAAAACTTCTCCAAGAATTACCGTCATCCATGTATCCCTTGACACCTGGCTCCTTTTTAGGGCGTGTGACACAAGATACAATTTAATAGAGAATTTAACCATTTAAAAATTTTGTAACTTATTGTTACTTAAAGTTATTGTTTAAATTTATGACCAAATATATCAAAGAAATGCAAACCAGTTCAACAAAAGTTTTAATTAATTTTTTTTTTTTAGTATTTAATAATATCACTCACATGTATTAGGCCTGCCTTGGAACCATCCATGTTGCCCAAAATGTATGTATTTTCAGATTTTTTCTCAAGGACCACAGATTTAATAAAACGAGGGGCTAATTTATTTGAAAAGAATTTAGCGGCGTCCGATTGAACATGGGATCGACGCCAGACTATGTCACCTACATTGAAATGTATCACTGAACGACGAAGGTTGTAGCGTTTGGCATTAGCTTGATATGCTTGAGTCAGGTTCGCTTGGATTTGATGAAAAACGCTTGCCAATGATTTTAAGCTAGTGGTCCATTCGTCGCGACCATCGATAATTAACTCCTCTAATTTAGTGAAATCTGCAAATTTATGGAATCGACCATCGAAGATGAGTTCTCTACCTGTCATTACAAAATTGGGTGAAAACCCATGGGCTAAGCTGACATGGCTATTTAAAGCTGCCTGAATCTTAGGTAAATTTTTAGTCCAGTTTCTATGGTCTGTCTCAACATAAGAAGCAATGGCTAATTCAATGGTACGATTGTGTCTTTCCACTGGATTGTTTTGTGGGAAATAGACACAATTTTTGAAAAATTTAGGGATATTATACCTTTTTAAAAGTGCCTGAAACTCGTTAGAGACGAACTGCACGCCATTATCACTTATCATACAATATGGCACGCCATAGACTAGGAAAATCTCATTTTCAATGAATTTAATTATTGACTTACTATTGGCTTTTCTAAGTGGGCATAACCATACAAATTTGGAGAAAATGTCAACTACAGTAAGCAAGTATGCGTGTCCTGAATAAGACCTCGGCAGAGGACCAATGAGATCGCAACTTAATGTTTGCATTGGAGCGTAGACCTTCTTCTGAAATAACATTTTACCATGGGGTAGCTGATTATTAGCTTTAAATGCTAAACAAACTTCACACGAACTTAAGATTGATTTGATTGAAGGAAACATGTTGGGCCAGTAATAATTCAGTTGTAACTTTTTAAAACATTTAAATGGGCCAAGGTGTGCCGATAGAGGGCTCTCGTGAGTAGCAGTTACTAGCTGTTTAATATGGTCAGCGGGAATAACTTCTTTCCATGAAAATGAATTTAAAAGATTGAATTTAGGTTTGCAAAAACGAAAGAGCTTATCGTCTTCCAACCTAAAGTTCGGGTAACTAGCGGGTGATTTTTGTATACTATTTTTTATTTTCAAAAACCACTCATCAGTTATAGGAACGTTTGGGTTGGATGAGTTTACACTTTCGATCTTAATACGTGACAACGCGTCCGGGACAACATGGAGTTTGCCTTTCTTGTGGACGATATCAAAGGAGAATTGCGAGAGCCTAGTAGACCAACGGGCGAGCCTGCCCGTGGGGTTCTCGAGTTTATATAACCATTTCAAGCTTTCATGGTCAGTCACAATCGTGAAATGAGTTCCTTCTAGGTAATGTCTAAAATGTGTGGTAGCTTCCACAATACTAAGTAATTCCCTTTCGGTGGTAGAAAAACCTTGCTCTTGTTTTGTTAGCGTTCTCGAATAGTAAGCTACGGGGTGTTCCTGAAAATTTGCGTCCTTTTGTACAACTGCTGAACCAATTCCCACTAAACTTGCATCACAGTGGAGGAAAAAGGGGGCTTCAAAATTGGGAACACATAAAACTGGGGCTGAAGTGAGGGCGGATTTTAATTTTACGAAGGCTGCCTCTGCCTCAGGTGTCCAATTAAATTTTGAATATTTTTCAGAGATGGAACTTGTGAGATTGGACAGGGGCGCCGCAATAGTAGAGAAATTTTTGATGAAACGGCGGTAGTAGGAAGCTAGTCCTAAGAAACTGCGTACATCTTTGACACATTTGGGTGTTGGAAAGTTTTTCACTGCCTCCACTTTGGCTGGGTCAGTCTTTAAGCCGAACTCGTTTATAACGTAACCAAGATATTTCAGCTCAGATTTTAGAAATTCACACTTCTTTAGGTTAACTGTTAGGTTAGCGAAATGTAAACGTTCGTAAACTTTGTCAAGGTAAGAAATATGGTCTGCAAAATTGTTGGAAATTATAATTAGGTCGTCTAGATAACCAAACACATGGTCATCGAATTCTGCACCTGGTAGTAACGCATCGACCAGGCGCTGTAAATTCTGGGGTGCGTTAGATAGCCCAAAAGGGACCACCTTAAATTGTAATAAGCCTCGGCCCTGTGAGATAATCGCTGTCTTTTCCTTAGCCGATTCTGCCAGAGGGAGCTGAAGAAATGCCTTAGATAAGTCAATGGAAGAAATATATTTTGCGTCCTTTAAATTATCAAGAATGTTATCTATGCGAGGGAGAGGATAACTACATTTTTTTGTAACAGCGTTTAGTTTACGAGAGTCCATGCAAAGGCGGAAGGAGTTGTCCTTCTTGGGTACTACTAACACAGGACTGGCCCAGGGTGACGATGATGGTTCCAGAACATCCAAGTCTATCATTTCATCTATTAATTGGTCCACTAACTTTTGTTTGTAGGGTGACATGCGATAGAACCTTTGTTTGATTGGAGGACCTTCCGTATCAATTTCATATTCAAGAAGATGCGTTCGACCTAGGCCACATTTTTCAAAAGATATGGACTCAAACTTTTCTATCGTTTTATTTAATATTAATTGTTCATCTGGAGAAAGTTTACAATTACTCGAGTTAGAAATAGAATGCAGCTGTTGCGCGTTAGAAACAGAATGCGGGGGCTGTGCGCTCTGAGCGCGATGTGTGGCATTGAGCGCTCCGGAAGAAGGCTTGGTTTCACCGACCGACGCGAGCGGCACGTACGTAGGGAGGGTGGGCGGGGGAGAATTCGGCCGATACGCTTTGCGTTCTAAGACATCTATTGACTCTTGCACAGAAGCGACGGCTATTTTGCGGGCCGACTTAATGTCCGGGTTATTATTAGACGGAATGTCGTCCAAAGCTAACAATAACTTAGTAAGTGATTCATCCAACAACTTATAATGTTTGCTCGAACGGGGGCTGTTAAAGCTAGAAATTTTACTTTTAATGATATCTAAGCTGGAAATAATATCTTTAATTTTTTTAATGGCCCCATCAATGTTTAATGAAGAAATCTGAAATTCTGACGGAATGGAGAAAGTGATTTTTTTATTTATACAGCCGGAAATTTTTTTTGATAGACCGGACTTTTCCCAAAATTCTGTGCCTAAAATGCAATCAGATTTAATTTCTGGAATAACTTCAAAAGTAAGTGGAATTTCAATGCCGTCGACCACGATATTGCAATGGATTGAGCCTGGACTAAATTGTTTAGTCCCGTCTGCCGTAGAAGCGGAACAAATTTTGGACTTGTCTAAAGTATATCCCATATTCAGTATTTCAAGATGTGAATTATTACCAAACACATTTATCTCGGCTCCACTATCTAATAGAGCTGTAAAATCCTTATTATTTAACTTGAAATGAACGTAAGGCCTCCTATCGCCATGTTGGTTTGATAGCACCGGGCTAACTTTCGGAAAGTCATGAACAAATTTTAACCAGTCATGCCATTCTTCCGAGGAGGTATAAGTCGCCGGTGCGTTTACCCGTTTTTTTGTATGAGAAGCGGAAGATTGAGGGGGGGATGGGGGGGCCTCGATCGCTCGAATATTGTTATGCGGCAGCTCGCGCGCGCTATCGGCGTAGTTCGATGAGTGAAAGTGAGTCGCCGGGGGGTGACTCGCGTTCGGAAAATAAGGTCGGTATTGCTGACCCCTAGGGCGGTAAGAGTTATTGTATTGGCCTGAATAGACTGGCCTAAAACGAGGATATTGACCGCCATTAAAATTGTTATTGTTGGCGTTGTTAATATAAGTTGGAGGATTCTGTTGCCTAACACTAAATTGGCCTGCATTATTGTTATACCACGGCGGGTATTGTTGTCCGCTGCGTTGGTGTGACGCTTCAGCACGAGATGTGAACCGAGAGTGGGGCTGAGGCGTAGACCTCGAATTTTGGTTACCTTTCGCGGCACATGTGGGACAATTTTTGGACGTGACATTTAGCTTGCCGCAGTCAAAGCAGATAGGTATTAAAATATTCGGGCAGTTTTTAAAAGAATGGCCCGTATTTTTACATTTGAGACAAGCGTTTGCGTTTGAAGTCGACACTGTCTCGGCTTTAGGAATATAACTGTTAACTTTGGACACCTCTGATTTGATATTACTGAAGGGGGCCTCATTATTAAAACGTTCAATTTTCTTACCATACGCCAGAAGGTCGCAAGTATTTTTAATCGTACCGTAAATCAGACATTGATTGTACTTAGGTAACATATTTCGTTTTATTATTTCGAAAAGCATGATATCGGAAATTTGACCCTTGATTTTATTTGCCAAATCATTCACATCTGTTACAAAATCTGACAACTTCTGGTTAGGTTTTTGTTTTAACGAGCGAATACGGGATTCCGTGTCGAAAACGTAGTCGATATTATCGTACTCCTCTAACAAGGCTTTCTTAAGCTGGTCCCAATTCGTAACTCCATCCCTCACGGTACGGAACCATTTCAAAGCAGTGCCCGACAACAAATCAATGAAACATCTCAGTACGATGTCATAGTTAGATTTCCGCGCATAAGTAAGCTCTTCGACACGGGCAATGAATTCACGTACATCTGTTTCACCACTATATTTTAGATTCCAGGACGATAAGTTGTAGTAATGTTTGTTGAACACACAATTTTCGTGGAGACCTTCTGGTTTTACCACGGTACTTGAAGATGACTGGTTGGAATCGTTATCCAAGGAAAAAAAACTGGGTCCATAATCACCACCACTACGTGTTACAACATTAACCTCCGACTGTGAATTTATGGATTGATTGTCATACATCATTAATTGGTCCTCTGGCATGTCAATGCACACGGAATGGTCCTGGCTTTCCATTTTGTAGTACCTATAATAACTTACTTAAAATGAGTTAAAAAAAAATTACGTAAATTTCCGTTAACGCGACACGCGACTAGATCGAACGAGACGAAAGCCTGATAACTACAGATTAAGGTTTGTTTTAACGAGTGATTAACAATAAGCACGTAGTTAACCTGACTTCCAAATATAACCTACGTGTTCAACGCAAGAGAATAAAGCGAGAAGAAAAAAAAATTTCACACACGTTATTTACACACACAATACATAAGCATCAAGAACACATAAAATTATACACTTAAATGAAACAGCACATTTCAGTTTTTTATATTTCGTTGTTTCATACTAACCCAAGAAGTTCCGGATCGCGGGACTGGCCGGTCGCGTGCTCACGTGCTCGCGATTTGTCCACGCGCAACGTGCTATAAGCTATATTTATAAGAAATGAGAGAAAGACAAAGAATATGCTCTGCTCTCGGCTTCCAATATATGATGACCTAAAAACCTAAGGAAACAGTGCAGCGCTATTGCAAGACTCGATATTCTAAAATGAAATAACGTGCGTAAGTACCTATATACCTATTACGTTGGTGGACACAACTCGTTATTGACACATTTAATATTCAGTTTTGTTAATTCGCTATTTGCTTACCGTCAGGGCTGAAATGGAGAGTTAATTTGTAGTGTATAAAACAAGTGAGGCGTACCATAATAAAATAAATATAATTAATATATACAAATAGGAAATTAAAATAAACCAGTTCGGGTGCCAATTGTAGCCTTGTTAATTTAAAGGGTGTGATGCATTAGAAGAAATGAGTAAGTAGGAGTGGTTGCCACGGACAGACCGACAGACATATATAGGGTTTCAAGGGCCCAGGGATCTTCCGGTGGTTCGTTGTAATTTAATTAGGCTACAAGATATCCAGGTGGTTACGCCGGTGTATAAAGTGTGATGTGTAGAGGAGGGATCTCATGAATGTACTTGGTGGCAGCTCTGCAGCGTGTGGGGGAGGCTGTTCACAGGTTGGGAATGGGTGAATTTGTAGGGAATCGATGAATAGCGAATTAACAGACTACAGTAGGTACAAAAAAAGATGTAATAAATTATAGACCATTTGAGGCACAAAACACAAACAGACAATCAAAAATACACCCTGGCATTGTCCTATTTAAGACACCTACAAATTAAGAAAATTGGGCTGTGGCGATCTAACCATCTACCTAAAATAGCCTATATTTAGAAGCACAAAGAAGACTATAAATAATTAACAATCAAGGCGGTGTTCTAACACGGCCTTAGCCTAACCTAATATCCAAATGGCCGGGGTTCCATGCCGGGAGCTCGGGGTGGGTCCGAGGTCGTGCGTAGTCGAATGGGCGGTGTTCTGCTTCAATGGGTGGTCCTGATAGACGCTCTTTGCGGTTTCATCGTAGATTTCTACGGGGGGGGCTGGCGTTAGAGTATAGGTACCGTGCGGGGATCCAGCAGGCGTACGGCGACGCTGTGGTGGTGGGTCTACGTGTTGAAGATGTCGGACCGGCGACTGTGACAGGGCACGGCGGAAGCTGTGGCTGCTGGTCCACGGGCTGAAGACATCGGAAGGCGTGGGTGTGGCCTCGAAGTAGATCACGCCCGGCTGCTCACACGGATACGGAACACGGCGGCACGGCGGGCGCACCGATATTCGCGAAGGGTGGTACGCGGACAGCTCAACCAACTTTGGGAGCGAAAGTTTTCACGTTTTTGTTAATGTCGCCTGACTCCGCGGCCTCGGGACCCGCACTCGTCGGAGCACGTGGCGCGACCGTGCGTCTCAAGGTGCTGCCCGCTTCTGCCCGTGTCCCGCGGGCGGCGCGGCGGAGGATTGCCGCGTGTTTCGACATTCCCAATCGGCGTCGCTAAGGCCCCAGTGGCGAGATCCGGTGCAGCATCTCGCTTGCACCTTGCTGGGAGCGCTGCTGTTGCGTCCTTGTCTTGTGTCTAACGAATTTAACTCAAACGGCGCTGTTTGTGCACCAGTGCCGAGATCCGGTGCAGCATCTCGCTCGCACCTTGCTGGGAGCGATGCCGTTGCGTCCTTGTCTCGCACTCAATGCAAAAAGATAATCTCGCCCCTGGTATCGTTACGTCATAAGGCGGCGCGGCGGACGCTACATTGGTATCAGGCAACCAATATCGGTATCCGCATACT
The DNA here is from genome assembly GCA_946894095.1 of Incurvaria masculella. Classification (NCBI taxonomy): domain Eukaryota; kingdom Metazoa; phylum Arthropoda; class Insecta; order Lepidoptera; family Incurvariidae; genus Incurvaria; species Incurvaria masculella. The sequence continues at coordinate 3,045,869 of OX335641.1, forward strand.
TTTAGGGCTCAGTACCCAAGTGTGCCAACGAAACCCTATTGCTAAACTTCCCCCGTCCGTCCGTCCGTCTTTCAGCGGTTTGTATCTCTTTAACTGTAATAGGTAGCCCCCTAAAATGTTCACAGAGTGTGTATTTTTATTGATATATGCTATGAGAATAATGAAAATAATAATGGGCTCACATAAACTTGGTACGGTAATGGTACGGATATTACATATATCCCTTCGTGTCCGAGTCCGACTCTGGCTTTTGATTGGTTTTTGATTTTCACAAAAATCTAAACCGAGTAAAAGGACACCAAAAAGAAAATATTCATAAAAAATTTCTATTTTCTGTGCTTGAAACAGGATACATTTTTTTGCGAACTTTGCCTGAAATGGTGTGACGTGATGAATGCTTATATTTGGTTGCAATCTTCTAATTTTTTTTTTATTATTTATTTCTGCAGTTTTTCGAAACTAAGACGTCCCTGTATATGTGAATTCACAGAACCAAAGATGATTTAGTGGGACCCCGACCGGTAGATCTAAGCGCTTTGTCGGAAGCTCATCGCTCTTTATAATTTAAAGTGCAGTTCACATGACAAAAAATTATATATTTCGTTGTACACCTTGTCGCCGCAGTACTAGAGCAACAAGTAAAACAAATAAGTAGTAAAAAGTAAAAAAAAGACTAACAATTCAAATGCTTATTTTCCTTACGAAAGCTTCGCCAAACGAATGCTACAGGACACGACGATCAAGGAAGCGAAGGAGTGAGATTGCGGCTTTATCTTGTTAATGTTTCGCGGATTTATTTCGGCTGAATAAAAAGGCAGTCACCCCGTTCGAAGCCCCTAGAAGAGGAAGTGAATCTAAAGAGTTACATCGATTCTGAACCATAGAATAGCTTGCGTTCGTGGCGAAATGCATTATCCAACTCAGAAAGAGTAAAAAAGCGGTGCATGAATGGGACAGGGATTGAATCCATAACGTCTGGCATTGTCAGCCTCAGTGGCCCAGTGGCGCGACACTTCGTCGCTCTTCGAAGTTAAGCAACGCTGGGTCCGGTCTGGTCTTGGATGGGTGACCATTCGACCGTTGAGAGAGGCTGGCCGTGGTTCGGATTCCACGTTAAGCTGTAGGTCCCCTTCCTTACTTACTAGGTGGTAGGGTTTATCCCGCCCGGGTTGGTACCATCGCATTGGATGAACGATGGTCGAAGCGGCAATGAAAATTGTCCGTGTTTTCCATCCAGTTCAATGTAGCCGTGCAATATAAGGAAGGTCCTGGCATGGCACCTAGTTCGCATGTGGTGTGTTGGGCTAATACCATGACAGAACTTGTGGTATTAGCCATCCATGTCCAGTCACATAAAAAAAAAAAAAAAGAGAAGCAAACGAGCTGAACGCGAACGCGGAATAGTTTCGAATCCGCATATTCAACACAAAAGAACAACTGGCATCCAACTGTGAGCAAACCACGACGATTTTGGAGTGGTGAATCTTCACTCTAAGTTGCTATGCGTTGCTATTGGATTGAAGCCCCTAGTCTACGCTCATACGAAATACCAGTCGACTCACATTTTGATTGGAGCACCATAGCGAAAAAAATGTGAAAGCCCAAGTATTTTTTTTCTTAAGCTGCACACATTAACTCCCATATTCAGAGTGAGCGGACTAAGTTTAATACGCCGGTCTAAACCGATTTTTGTATGGTTAGTCCGGTGCTAATCTCGTATTATGTTTGGACAGGTTCTCTCTGAAAACGACCGTTAATAATTTCAGTTTTAATAATTGCTATTATCATGTTATTATTTATTATCAGGTGCCACCGCTTCTTTCTGAAAAAAGAAAATCAGACTTGGCCTTCAGTCCAGTTTTGAAGTACTTACCTGTGATCGTATTATGTGCGTGTCGGACGTAGCAACATTTCGGTGCAATATCCTCGTCATGTAAACGCTACTTTATTGGCTCGTGACGGCCGCCCCGCGCCGCCCACCATCACTGCGCCTGCGCCGCGTGCTCACGCATTGCTTATTCTGTGCTCACGCGTCGACCACCCCCGCTCTTCTTGTGCGCTCGCGCCGCGACTCGCAGCAATTAAATTTATTATGTAATCAATATTGTGTCATGCGCTCCGTTCGGAGATCACGACCATTGCCTATTGTTCGAACACAGTAGTGTTCTGTTTGTTTAACCTTTGTCTTTGGCTCGTGCCACGACGTGTGGTAGTTAGTAGATCATTTGTTTACTGTCGGCGGCTTCGCTCGCGTAGACGAAGAGTTGAGCGTTGACAACCGATCTATTGCATTGAAAGGGAGGGACAGTTGTGTATGTATTTTTTTGTCGCTGATCAATCAGGTAATGTGGGCATACTATCCAAAATGGTATTTAGTTTTATAAGGAATTCATTATTATTTTTATGCAATTCGGTGGTGGTGGATGCATTTTCAACTTGTGCATGTGTGTGAGACGGGGATAAAACCCATGACCTCTCACACGACAAGCTGGGGCCCCGTCCATAGCTACGAACCACTCGTCTGCCGTGTTAGATTATTGCCGGACTGCGATTCCGAAATCGCTTCGGTGTTGCACCTTTAAGGTGGCCCTTCCCGGCGGGACTAACTTATTCGCGGGCTCGGTACAAAACCGTGCCATTGCGCTCTGGGACCTTCTCTGTTTCAAAGAAAAAGACAGGCTCTGTGATGAGGAGGATGCAACATGTCCACAAAGCAGACAATGCGCATAGTGTTTCATTTGGTGAGATTTACGAAAATTTTAATTACAAATCGACTTATAGCTTAAAGTAAATCACGACAGCTCAAACAAAAACCAAATTATAATCAATTTGGTTTCTGTTCGAGCTAGGTCTGATGACAAATTTTTAAGATGTTTTTATTTTATCGTTGAGTAATCCACCTGCAAAGTTATTGTATAAAACGCGCGAAAAATTCGAACTTTCGGACCTAAAGAACACTATTTTACAATGCCAATGGTCATCAGACATCTAGCTCGATCAAAAAAAGTTATTTTGATTATAATTTTGGATCTCTGACAAGAAATATGCGCATGATCTTCTTTCCACTTTTGTATAGCGATTTGAAATGGAAGGGCCACCCGTTAAGTGGTAGTCACTTAAGCTATCATAAAATACCGAAATGGTGGTAAAGTTAATAGGTTGAAATATTTTAATTACTTCTGTGTTATTGCTTTTCCCGCTGAGACTATTCCGGCGTTGCGAAACTAATTTCTGCTAGCCTATTTCCCCAGTAATGCGATGTTACGAGTATCGTGAAGGTAGCGGCTCGAAGATTTAAAAATTTAAAAAAATATTTCTTTGTCTATTGTTTAAGGCACCATTTTCCACCCCTACTGCCAATTAAACTACATAAATTGTCTTCCAGGCCCTAACTGTTTCCTACCACTAAACGTTGTCAGATTTAAATCACTATTTTTAATAACTTAAGAAAGCTTGATTCTTTGTCCTCGTGTTTTATTTTTATGTAAATTTCCTTTAAAAAAAATCTAAAATTACAGTAAAAAAAAGAGGACGTTTTCAATGTTTATTAGCCAATATATTCCAATCTAAAAGGTAAATAAAAAACTAACAACAATCAGATGGGTCTCGTCAATTTATATTTTACAAACCAAATTTTCAAAAACCTAGTCAAGTAGTATGGGAATTCGATAGGGTAACGACCGTCTTAAGGCGATGTGCATTCGTGTATTATGCCTAATAACCATTCTGGATGTATGAAATGTAATGTGTAATTATACGGAAACCTGACGGCACGCTGGGTAACACCGTGAATCGGAAGCTGACGCACACAGACAGATACTTGAATGCCAACCCTCACCAACAACTGCATAACCGAGCACACAAAATCTGTAATGAAGAGCATTTACAAGAAGAGCCAGTGAGATGGGCATGCAACAAAGGCTATACGCAGTACGGCACTGGAGGGGTAGGAAACCGGACCAGGAAAAACTTACATATGTAGATATAGTGCATCTCGGCAAAATGCATATTTGCCTTACATAAGAGGAGTGACAGACCGAATCGTTAAACTTCTACGTAAGATAGAAATCAAGACTTATTTTAAATCCTGGCTTAATTATACTACGATCAGCAAAGGATCAAAAATTCTCCTCAAGTCCCTGAGTGTGTACAAGATAATGTGCAGCTGTAGTAAGAGCTTTATAGGACAAACGTAACTGAGCATACGTATAAGGGTGTAGGAGTACATCAAGGCGGTGAAAAACAACGGGCGGGATAAGTCAGCAATAATCACTAGATTAGTTTCGACCGTATAAAAACATGCCTGGACTCCGCTACCGGCAGTGCGATTACGCAAAATTTGAGGATGGTGCCGCGGTACGTGTAGGTGCGCCCCCGTCATTTCTAAAGCGCGATTACGAAGCCGTTTTTCATCCACCTACATCCAGCACGGACCAATCTGTGTCGACAATAGTTCAACTTTTGAGGTGCTTGACTAGACGAGCAGACGAAATAGGCGTTTACCTCCCCGCATTTGACAGTTCTTTGCCGTTTCGTAATACCGATTCGACGCGAAATGTATGGAGTTGCCCTAATTGCTGCGGGTAGCGCTGAGTGCCGCACCATTTGTGAATGCATCGATTTCGTAATCGCAAAAGCTGTCATATTGCTGTAAGTAGAGCAACCTACACCCAATTTTGTGCTTCGTAATTGCACTGCGGGGCGCATCATAAAAGACAACATAAGCCGTGGAAACTGACATCATTAGTTATACATCTACGCAGCCGTATTTTTCTATGGTGCACCAACATTTGGACTACACTCTTCCGCCGGCTTGTCGCAGCGTACCCACCGATACAATCTTCGCAGCCGACGGCGGATAGTTGACGCTTGACAGGCCGAGCCGTTGAACGTTGCTCCAGGGCAGCCACCGTCCTGCAGGCTTATTCCTGGAATTCCGTTATAAGGAATCAGGAATCCTGAGTCTAGAAAACCGCGTTAATACGTATGTGCTCGTTTTGTGGCGTCTGCCTCTTTAGTCCTAGTCCATTAAATGTTAACGTTCTTGGCTACGGGCTACACAAAGTTATCCACCAGACCTCGAGTACTCCATATGCACAGCACAGATGACGTGCCGCTGCAACAATTGCGTCCGAATAGCACGCGCCATTGTGTTGCAGACAACTGCGGAAGGCGACACCTTTACATTGCAATGCTTTGCCCAAAATGCAGTCTCGCTGACAATGCACCGCGCGCTGCACCGTTGCACAAAACGTGTCCTTTGACGTCGGACGCAATTTTATTGTTAATGCTTTTCAATGTCCCAACTCAGGTAGGTAGGTAGGAGGTATAGCTCGGTTTTGCGTCGCTGTTTAAAGTACATGGTAGGCTTGAATTTTTGCGATTCAAAAATTGAAACTTCCGGCATGTAGATAGAATACAACTGGGCCTGCTGGATTTATTACCGTTCGTATCGTAAGAGCCCGTCATAATTAATAAAAATTCGTCATTCAAAAAGTTAAGGCAATATAAATCCTCTAAAAATAAAACCATTTTGATTTTCACATGATAACTTAAGGGTATAGTAAGAGCCGATGGCGTTCAGTTTGATGAGGACGTAAGTGAAACAATTTTAATCATATTTAACAATAACCACAACGAATTTCGATATTCAAAAAAGTTAATATGTACACGGTCAAGCTATAATTCAAAGATAAAACTGCAAGTTTTTGGTTCTTGCAGTTCAAATAAGACTTCACTATTTGTCGAACCAAATAGTGAACATCCTAACACCTACAGCTAAATATATTTTATTTGTGTTATTAAAGGTGAGGTCAATTTGGATACTTTGAAATCAGCAATAAGATTATTTGTTTGTCCCAGCATTACTCGTGATCTGCTCTGATTGCATATTGCACTGGATCAACAGCAAAGCATGGGTATCGGTGTTTGAACTGGAAAATATCGCAAATAAACTTAAAAAAAATCAATTTACATAAAACTAAATCTTGTTTTTAAAGTTTTCAAACCTGATCCACCCTGTACAGCCTCGCTAAGGTTTGCAAGGGAAAATATTTCTTACCTCAACGTGTTACCAATGTCTATCGTTTGCATTTCAAAGCAAGGTGATAGGAAGGCATATGGGCGGAACTAGGCGACATATGTTGCACTAAAGGGTTGAGTAACGATTTCGAACGGATCTTGTCATTGTCGGCACTTCCAAATTGACCCATTTTAACGTCGAGAAGTGTCGACAAAAAAATGTTCATCCAAAGGCCGTAAGCGCAGCGGGCCGACGCGCACCGTTGCATTGACACATCGCTCCTAATGAGAAATTATTAGGGCTTTGAAGGCAGTTGCATGAGTCGCCAAGGCGGTCATGTACAGTGGACAGCACGATTAACGCCACACTTTGAACTTCGACCCTTTGTAGACGGAGCTGCAGGTAACGAGTTACGCATCGCTTGGATCAATGCTTGGATCGTCGATTGTGTAGAAACATATTTTCAACACGTTTACATAATATCATGTTTCTACACAAATAGAAAAATGCATGGGGGAAGTGAACACCTAAAACATTTTATTATATGGTGAAAATGAGCGAAATCGACCATTGACCATGGGAAGCAATGGTAAGAGTCCCCTCTACTCTATCGTTGACGTCAATATGACAAAATAACATCTCGAATTTGTCTCTATTTCCGTATAGGTTTCAGAGTAAGCGTCCGTACACGATATTTCTTCATTGCGTCTGCTAATACTGCTGACTGTATCAATGTAGATGCATTTCTGAGTTAGAATTCTATTCTCTCAAGCACAAAAGGTTAGGAGGGTGCGATTAACCTGACGATTTTGATCGTCCTTTTGGCAAGTGATGTAAATTTACAAAATAGATTATGGACCATGTCATACGTAGCAATAATCTGGCATCTAATTGGACAATTGAACTACAACTCTTAACGACCCCAAGAAAGGAGTTCCACGGATGCCATACACTTCAACCAATATGAAAACAGATGTCGTTTTGAAGGTCAATTATCCCCTGCAAGACTTCCAACCTTATAGAATACACAAACAGAACAACTAAAATGAGTACCTATTAGGGAGTGCTAGCTATATATTGTAACGGTGTTCAGTAACCTGGAATAACCACAATATTTGAACATTTACCATAAAATTACACCATACGAATATATAGACGAAAAAGATATACGAACAAAATATGGAGGCAGTAAATGACAAAACTGTGCAGATCACAACCTATCATTGTTCGACGAACGGCTGCGCTAAAAACTGAATGAAACGAGGTAAGTAATAACTATAACCAAACCGATCCTCTAGATCCTTTATCCATAGGGTTGATAAACTGTGGAATAGTCGAGGCATTTTGACGTATTTCCCACATAGTATAACCTGGGGCCCTTCAAACGTGGTGTGAAGATGCACCTGGCCGACCGGCATGGTTTTTGCAGCGCGGTGTGATGATGATGACCCATTGGCATCGCCGGCACCTCTTATGGCGTATGCCACATGCCGCGCTTAAAATAAAATGAAAAGGCCTTATTTCATAAGTGCGCCCAACAGCCTTGGTCAACCACGCCAGAATAAGTGGTCTAGTGACCTAGTCCGGGGGGAACATGACGGTAGGGCAGCACAATGAAGGGTTAGCCAGGGGTGCGACAGACGGTGGATGGTTGCATTTATTAAATGCGTTACGCAGTTGGAGAAACGATTGTTGGTCGCATTCACAATAGATAGAGACTATAATAATAATTCATGTTGATAAAAAAAGCTCGAAACAAAAAAAACTCACTGATTAAAATATGCTGGAAATGGACGGCTAACGCCACACTTACTTTCATGCCACATGGGAACTATGTGCCATGCTAGGACCTTCCTTATCTGGCAAGGCTACATTGAACTGAAACTCTAATGGAAAGTCGGGTACAAGAAAGGTACCTACGTTGTTAATTTTTATTTTGCGTATCTAACTGATAACGTAAGCCCCTCTTAAGAATGGCCCGTGAGCTATGATCCCCACTCAAATGTAGTTAATTAATAATTTTAAAACGACTGTTCCAATCGAATTGATATTAAAAATCTAATATCAGGCAACAATTATCTGTGTTTGCACATTTTTTTAAAAATCGAAACTGAATGAAATAAAAGCTAAAAGAAAAACAACGTTTTTCTTCTTTAATAAGGAAACAAACCTGCAGTTTTACTAGGCACCTGAAACACGAATGACATATCCCTTCGCCACTTCACGTAAAGAAAGCAGTTGTTTTTAAGCACCGGAACCCATATGAATACGGTTGGTTGCAATATTTATTGAAATATTTATTACAGCACCTTGTATTTCTTAAAGTTTTGTCCAGTAAACGGGCAACGGAAGGGTTGATTAGAAAATAACATAAAAACGTATCGGATTGTAACGACCCCGTCCACGCGAGAGGGGTTGATGAGTTGGATGGGTGCATTCAAACAAGAACCAAGAACTCCGTAGTGTAGTCTTAAATAAAAAATAATAATTTTGAAATGTATAATTCTCTTGCATAAATTATCGACAGATTGACAGACTAGCATTACACATATGCATTATTATTTACGATCTGAATCGTATTTCAAAGAAAAATATGCTAACGCGTTGGATAGTATATTGAATTCTGATTTGGATAGGGTATTCCGAAGAAAGTTACTTTGATATCGTGGATCAAGTAAACAGTGCTATTCGGGATTTGTCTTACTTTGCAGTTATAAATGTTAACAGGAGAAAGAAGAAGACCGTATTAAGTTTGTTTGAATTTTATATTATTATGTCAGAATTAATGTCAATCGAAATATGTTTTTGTTATTTGAAAAATTAAAGCATATGCATTCATATGTATATGGGTACAATTATATTTTATATCTTTTGGTTACCTCTCGAACGCAACATCAGTTCTTATTGAAATTCAAACAAAAGTGACCTTCCGTAATTCGGTTCCGAGCTTGCAACGGGCCCCTACTAATGAGTACATTTTTAGTGTCTGCACGGATCCCTTCTTCACTCACTGTCAGACAATAGGGTTCCGTGGGTCAATTAATTTTTCAACCACATTTTCAATGGATTTTGCAAGACGATTTGATGACGAGTGTGCTGGATTTGTTCTAACATTATGACTTTCCTTAAATTAATATTTTTCTTCCTGTCACAAACGCATGCGTTAAGTATAGCAAATTTATGAAACATCATTTGGGACGGATAATCTTTGCCACTGATTTGAAACAGCATTAATCGTCAATTGAAACAACTTATAATCTATTATTGTGACCTTATTTAAAGTAACTGAACATGGATGGCTAATACCCGTACCAACATGTCATGAAATCAGCTCCATACACCACATTGAAGCTAAATGGAAACTTATGCTATTGTTCCTTTGAAAACCAGATTTTATTCATGAAATAGTGTAATGTGCTATGTATTGATGATAAGTAGAGAAGTGAGCAGTGAATGACAATAACATTAATATACGAAGGCAGGGGCAAATTAGTTTGTTAACATAGTCTAACGCCCGTTTCCACTAACTCCAGCTACAAACATTTCAAAGTTACCTTTCGATTACAATATTTAAATACGCTATTTAACCTAATGTTACTTATCGGATTTCAGGTAACTGGAGATGGTAAAAACAGGGGTAAGTGAAAGATTATCATAATATTTTGTCAGCAGTGTTATATATGTAAAGGATAATTAATGTAATCATTTATTGTTAGTGAATAGGTTGGATAAGTTTACTTAACATTACCCAACCCAACATAACCTAACTTCTAGGGTAAATTAGTAAGAAAATAATGATGATTTGCAACGGAACCTTGAGGCGCGTCGAATGCGTTTGAGTCGCAGGAACGAACGGGGTTGTCCGTTGGAATTGACGTCTACACGTTGGAGTCCTTATCCGTTGAGCAAGTTTGTTTAGAAATGCATTCTGATATTATCCTTGCAGGATGTGACGCAACGGCTTTATTTTTTATTGCACGACATAACGTATTACTTCAAAGGCGGCGGCGTCGCGCGGCGGTAGAGTTTGGCACTCCACCTGCGCGGGCGCAATCTGTTTACCGCGCCAGGTGAAGGAAGCACGTAGCATGCTAAAATGCACTCTTAAGGTGGCCCATCCCGGTGGGACTAACTCATTCGCGGGCACGGTACAGAACCGTGCTATTGCGCTCTGGGACCTTCTCTGTTTCAAAGAAAAAACAGGCTCCGTGATGAGGAGGATGCAACATTTCCACAAAGCAGACAATGCGCATAGGGTACGTTAAGTTAGTGTTTGTTAAGATTTACGAACATTTTAATTACATAACGACTTATAGCTAAAAGTAAACCACGACCGCCATAGTCAAAAATCTAACAAAAACCAAATTGATTATGAATCTTGATAAAACAAGCTATGACTGATGACTAATATTTTTAAGATGTTCTTACTTTATCGTTGAGTGATCCACCTCCAAAGTTATTGCATAAAACTCGCGAACAATTCGAACTTTCGGACCTTATAACTTAGAAACCATTTACAATGCCAACGGTCATCAGACATCTATGTAGTTTGATCAAATAAAGCAATTTGGGATCTCTGACAAGAAATATGCGCATGATCTTCTCTCCACGTTTGTATGGAGAGTTGAACGGGAAGGCCCACCTTAATATATTCACGCAATCCTGTGGCTGTATGAATGCTCTGATGTACGAGGTTCTAAATAAAACTTATTTATGTCAATAAAAAATATGTACATAAATAGAAATGTATGGCTCCTAACATACATACTTTCATGATATTAGCCAAACACACCGCATAAGAATTAGGGATCATGACAGTACCTTTCCTATACTGAAACACGGATCGTTTTATCAGACCATTGATCATTCAGTGCGATGTTACCAATCCAAACGGGATTAACCCTACCACCTAGTTACCTATAGGACGAGACCTACAGTTTTACGTGGAATCCGAACTACAGCCAGCCGCAACGGTCGAATGGTCACCCATCCAGAAACAGATTGCGTTCTAGCGAATGCGTATGGTTTGTTTGGGTTAAGTTCCTGAACCTTATGGAATAAGAACATGAAATAAAAACATATACCATTTTAGCTAACGATCCATCAATAAAGTAAAAAAATATGTTTGAAAAATATTTTATTTTTGCATGGAAAAAATGCTTAAGTCAGGTCTCAATCGACCTTTTTCAAGTTTGCTGCTGATATTGACAGAAACTCATATTGATTTAAACGTCATTTTAAAGAGCGTAACATTATCTACCAATTTAGTTAAGGTTATGTTTAATTTTTTGAAATGTATTTAACGAAATAATAAAAAAACAGGTTTCACGCGTTTTGCGGGCTGGTCACATTTTGAAAGATTTATGCTATGCGACGACGGGCTCTGGCTGTCTCGTTTCAATCGCAAAAATTGTTCAAAAATATTTAGGTATAAGCTCTTTTCTTTGGGTATCATCTCCTCGATGATCCCACGCCGATGCTGACATACCTTGTCCCTCTAACGAGACGCAGTGAAACCACTTCCCGCTCAACGGATATAAAGTTGGAAAAAAGATCATGCGCATATTTCTTATCAGACATCCAAAATTATACTAAAAAAAAAAATTTTACAAAAAAAATAACCGACTTCAAAGAAAAAGCACTAAAAAGTAAAAAATAATTTAAATTTTTGTAGTTACGATTTCTGTAATTTTTTTAAAGTCGGCGTCAGCCGGGCACGCGCTGCGCCAATCAAGAGAACCTAACCTAACCTAACCTAACCTAACCTAACCTATCCTATCCTAACCTAACCTAACCTAACCTTGGCTGACACTTTTCTTTGAAGTCGGTTTTTTTTTAATTTGTTTATTTTTAGTGAATCTGAAGTACACTTACTAATTTGTACACGTCCTTTCCCATAAAAAAAGAATCACCTAAATCGGTTGGCGTTATATTGAGTTATTCGTCCATTTGTCGCGCACATCTTAATACAAATTTAAGACTTTTATGATTTTCTCATGGATATCATTGTCAGAACTTAACCAAATTAAAATGGGACCACTTGGGAAGCACTAGCTATCATTTAAAAAAATAATCATCAAAATCGGTTCACCCAGGCAAAAGTTATGAGGTAAAAAAAAAAACCAAAAAAAAACACACAGACGAATTGATAACCTCCTCCTTTTTTTAAGTCGGTTAAATACCTTTTTTTAATCGAGCCAGATGTTTCATGACCATTGGAATTGTAAAATTAAATTTGGTTTCTAAGTCACGAGTTAATAAAGTTCGAAATTTTCGCGCGTTTCATACAATAAGTTTGGACGTGGATTACTCATCTAAAAACATCTAAAAAAGTTTAGTCATCAAACTTAGCTTGTTTTATCAGGAGTAGGATTTATTAGGATTTTAGTAGGATTTATAATCAATTTGGTTTTTGTTTGATTTTTGACTACATCGTTCGTGATTAACTTTTAGCTAAAAGTCTACAACAGCCTTACCTTAAGTGCCACCACACGGCAAAAAAAAGGATTATTTAAATATATTTAAGATTTTTCCTTTCTTTACCAGAGAAAGTGTACACTCAAAACATATATTCTGTTACTATTTTTTTTTTACTGGTAAAACTGTACACATCTGCAGGCTTATTCTTGGGATTCCGTGCTCGCAAGAATCAAAAATATTCAGTGAGATTTTCTCCACCTTGAATAATTGAAATACCGTGCTCCGGTTTGTTGTTATTGAGAAAATCATTTTAGGTGGCCCATCCCGCTCATCTCCCCATACAAAAAGGGAAAGAAGATCACGCCCATATTTCTTGTCAGAGATCCAAAATTTTGCTCAAAATAGCTTTATTTGATCAAACTACATGTCTGATGACCGTTAGCATTTTAAAATTGTGTTTGGTTTCTAAGTTATAAGTTCCGAAAGTTCGCATATTTCACGTGTTTTATACAATAACTTTGGAGGTGGATTACGTAATAATAAAGTAAGAACATCTTAAAAAGATTAGTCATAAGACATAGCTTATTTAATCAAGATTTATAATCTATAAGATTTTTGTTCGCGGGCACGGTTTTGTACCGTGCCCGCGAACGAGTAAGGCCCGCCGGGTTGGACCACCTTAACACCGCTATAAAAGCGGTTTCCTCGACTGAACGGTTTCTGATTTCTGAGCACAGAATCCCATTAAAAGGCCTGCTGATTTCAGTGGATTCAGTGCAGGTAAGTGAGCACAAATCCAACGGCTAGGACCCATTGACCATTTGAGCTTTCAAAATAAAATCAATCAACACACATAGAAACGGTACTTTCTCTTACCACACGCTAACTGCATAAAATAAACAGTTTCACAACACCCCAAAAGATGTCGCTGTGTGGTCCCCGTTCGAAACAAAATGGCGGCGGCGCATCCGGAGGTAATACAATCTTTCTAAACGAAAATTAACACGTCTCTTTATTCCTACGTAGGAGACAAAGGACAGCCCCATTGTTTGTGCTTCGTATCACGGTATTGTTAATTGGGCGGAGGCAGCGTGGTCATGCACCGATGATTTCCTTAACACGGCTAGTATGGATGGACACAATCTAGCCGTTTTGTTGGTGGCGAGTTGGGTTTCTGGTCGGATGCTGCATTACTTTCTGGGTGGTATTGTGGGTTTTGTGTACCTACTGAATCTCTTGTTGGTCCGACCGACCGCTTCAATAAGTTAGAAAAGACGGGAATGGCGACAGAAAATGTACAGAAGAACAGAATAATACAAACACTGACGGTCCTTATTTGTTCTCGAGTTCAAACGATACGTCAGAACAGTTAAGAACTGCACCCGACGCCATTAACGGCCGTTTTCACCAAAATCCACAAAAATCCCAAAGATATATTTCGGTTACACCTTGTAGATATGCAATGCAACGAAAATAATGCAATGCAATAAATATGCAACGCAACCGAAAAAAATGAAATAAGGCAACCAATCCAAACGTGTGGCACAAACTCAAATTTACGAACATTTTAAAATCTAAGCATGATTTTCACCAATTGGTGATTTATTTTAATATGCACTTAAAGGGCCTTTATTACTTTTATTATCTTGTACTGCTATTAATTGCAAGCTTCTAAGAAAGGCGATTAAGGCCATCAGCGGTATGTGAAAAAGGCCCAATTACATAGAAATGTCACACGCCTGATACATCACACGCACACCCTCGCTACCATTACCAAATCGTTAGCAAATCCTCAGTTGTTTTCTCGAATGTCCTCGCTCTTATGTAATCTTGTTATGCAAATGCATACACATTACCTAACTGATTAATGTTACAAGCATTTGTGCAGGTACAGGTACAGTTGAGCAATTTTCTCAAAGGCTCACTCCGTAATTCAATTTTTAATTCGCCGACCATCTGTCTAACGGACTGATGGTATCAGTAAAATTATCAAAGCAGAACTAACAATCGTGTTGCTTGCTTAAAATTACTAATACAACTTTATTGTGTTTATCGTAAGCTCCATTTTTCATTGAGATAACATGAAGAAATCGCGATTTTTTAGCGTTAATTATTGTTGCCCCTTGAATTGACATTTTTTGAAATACAAGTAATGCTGTGGCTTGAAATTAAACTTTAACGTCCGAATTTAAGAGTGTTATTAGCTTGATACCATATCGTAGCGTCTGTAAAGTGTTTGCTTTAGAATATGAGACTACAGAATATATATTTACATTAATGTATGTATTTTTGTCTTTGATACTCCCGGAATTTATTTCCAGCACCCGGGGAAATAATGTACTGATTATAAAACACATTTCGGTTTAACATGAATAGTTACAACTGAAACCAAGATTAGCCCAAAGTAATACTTACCGTTAGTAATCAACCCGAACATTAGGAAAGTAAGTACGCAAACCTAACCCGACCTTACTAATACTTACCGTAACCAACCAAACCTAACCTAACCTATCCTAACCTAACTTAATCTAACCTAAGCCGTAATGTTAAAATAATATATGTTTGTAATAAATGTTTGTGGTTGATCATTAGTATCTATAAACCAATTGTTGTTGTCGCTAATGCGTGTTTGTTTTTTGCGAATAAATAACGAAATAATGACAAAACAGAAAAACCGATGCACGGTAAATAATGAAAGAATGACAAAGCAGATGAACAGACGTACGTGAATGTATCGTGCCCGGGCAGCCTGGGAGAATATCCATGATCAAATTAGTACTTCCTAAAGATCAGATGCGTAGCCCCTTACTCTTAGAGCATATATGTAAAGATGCATGTAGGTAAATATGTAGGATGAGGAAGTGAAAGAAGCATGCTTTGATCGTACCGTATGGCGCTCTGTCATCACTGCCCACGCACACGGGGAAGTGGCCTGAAGGTATGTGTTCTTCACATTTTTGTCACCTCTTACCACTTTTTGTGTTTGCAAAATGTTTCACGCGCACCAAAGGCATGATATAGTTAGTCCGCCCACCACCTCCCGCGGTACAAGGCGAGTGAGATAACATCAGGCATGTGCGTCGGTACGTGGCGCTGAGACTCCGTCCATCATCATAAATGTGTACTGTTTGAGGAAACGTCGCGTCGGAGGTAGCAGCCATCTTGTGAATCTCTCGATGAACTCTCTTGCGCAATCTCGCTTGAGCCTATTAATTATACCTATTTTATATTATATATTATATCTATTATGCCACACAACACCTATTTTGAAAAAATAAAACTCTTACGGCAATAGTAAGAACATTTCGTGAAAAGTCCAGCCATACACAGAAGTGCTCACCTGCCCACCTGCAGAAAATGAATTGTGATACCACACATACGTGTCAGATATTAGCCCAATACACCGGATTTCCGAAGGAATTAATACATTCTCTTTATGAGCACGTCTGAACTCATAACACGGATGTTTGCCGCTTCTGATACTTTTGAGATTACCGCGGTCGTTAGACATGTTTGAAAAATGTTACGGCTTTTCACGCGGCTGAATGAAGAATGTCTCGAAAAATAGAATGTCTCATTCTTCATTCAGTCGTCTGCTGCGTACGAACGTGGCGGATGCCTCCTTGATAGCGGGCTGTAGGCTCGAAACGTCGGAGAATGTCTCTTCCTGCCGCGTGAAAAGCCGTAACATTTTTCAAACATGTTTGCCGCTTCGACCATCCAAATGTGATGGTACCGGGCGGGCCTAGCCCGACACATAGAAGGGGAAGAGTACTTTTAGGAAGGTCCTGGCATGGAACCTAGGTCCCATGTGGTGTGTTAGGCTAATATCTGACGGTCAGTTTGGTATTAGCCATCTATCAAAAAACCTACAGTTTAATCTGGATTTCGAACCATGGCATTCGTGACGAAATGTACTTAGCCAACTCAGAAAGAGAAAGAAAGTGGTGCATGGCCAAGGCGATTTTGAGCCCACTTAAAAAATAATTGTAAGTGCGACGTAACTCATCCATGACTGGTCGCATGCAAAACTGTCTTCGCTCATGTCCCTCTGGATTTAAAGTACCCCAAGAAACCCAGGGACCCGTGCCAGCCGATGATTTCTAGACTAATTATAATGAAGTGTACGTAATTAGTCGGTGGTACGTCGGCGGTGGCGCAGTGGGGCGGCGACGTTCCCGCGAGATCGCCCGTTCGATACCCGGCACGTCACCTCGCGTGTGGACACATCGCGAATATACTTTCCCGAAGTGTGATACACTTGGTAGGTGTTTATCGGAGTATCTCTTGGTTTACAGCCTTTTCACCTGTTATTCTAGTAATTGGAAGCCGAATTGTATTGATTTGGACTAAACATTAAAGTCCCTCTATTCTATATCGACGACTCCCTCTATATATTAAGATCAAAGCGATCACATCTTACAGTCCTATTCAGAGTGAACTGTTAAAATTTATTACGCGGATTATCTCCGGACTTCCCAAACAAAATGTGATTTAGTTCAGAAATAATCAGCACGCACGCCCACTCTGAATATTATATTTACAGTCGTATTACGGCAATGAAAAATTACCGCAATGAAAAATTGTTTTCCATCCAGTTAAATGTAGCCGTGCCCATAAAGGGAAGGTCCTGGCATGGCACCTAATTCCTTCGGGAATGCGGTGTATTGGGCTAATGTCAGTACGGTAGTTGTGTGGTATTAGCCATCCATGTCAGGTCGCATAAAAAAAAACGAAATAACCATACAATATCAGGTGGTTTATTCCGGCGTATTAGAGTTAGTCCGCCCACTCTGAATACGGATGTTAGTGTTCTAAGATCGTGTGATCATGCGGAAGGTACTTCCAATGATTATTTTTTAAATGTTGAGATAAGAGACCTCTTTCCACGGTGGAAGACTAGCGAACGAATCACCTCAAATATAACCTTATTACCTTCGCGTTGCCGGAGCTTCCACAAAATCTCGAATTCCCACAAAAAGTATCAAAATTAAATGATTTCGTTTATAACGAAAGGGAAGCAATCGAGCGGCCATTACTGTTATTATCTCAACGAAATGTGAACGCTGCAAAAAGTAGTATTTTGTTCAATTACTGCCTGTAAATAAATAGGTTTAATCTCATATTTTAAACGTTTCTTGACACCACTAGGTTGTATACCTTTAATAGGTTGTATTTTTTCTTTACAAAGACAAAAACAGTTATTTTTGTTGTTTGTGGATAATTATACATATTTCATCTAGAACCCTACAAGAAAAAGGAAAATGGCTTTTGTCTGTAATTCGGAAGGAATTATATGAGTCTGGCTACGTAGGCTTGCTCAGAAGTCAGGAGCAGCATCGGATCTGATGGAGCGGGAAGCGTCTAAAATTACAGCTAAGCAGTCGTCTCTTCTTTCCTTTTTCACTTTTATCTTGTATTGTTCTAGATTCAATATGAATGAAAATATATTGTTTTTTGTTTTTGTTGTAGAAACTATAACCAGTAATATTAGCGAATGTGATATATATTTAGAATCAACATGTAAGTAGAATCACATAAATCAAAGAAAGAGCCCTGTAAAACGAACTACTTTATGAATATACTGCAAGATTGGATCCGAACCAGAAACACATACCATTCGCGGGTATTGCGACTACCAATTTCGCCGCCCGCTCTATACCAAAATTTGGAATTCTCCTAAGGACCTCTTCCCGTAATCAATGCCTCCTAATAACACAATGTAAAAGTTATATGTACTATTATAACGTATCTCCGTGCGGATGTTAGTACATTTTTATGAAGAGATCCAGAACCCCTCTTACTGTCCGATCTCTGCCTACCCGTCCGAGAAAGCGGCGTGATGGTAGGCACGTACGAACGTAGCGCACGGATACCTTTGCCCTGTGTGTCATATCGTTGCTGCCTGCCCCTCGGTCGCGATGCCGGGGGATGGATCAGTAGCCCTATTCTTCGAATTCCGTGCTCAGGAATTAGGGATTGTGCAGTCGAGAAAACAAATTTTATATAGGTGTGGACCCGTAAGCATCAGAAAATGATGCTCCTCACACAAACATACTTTACTATTATTTAAAAACTACTGTTACACTTTACTTTACATTTGGTATCTAATATCAGGCAAGATATCCGTTCATGTTTTGTTTTTTCGGGAAATGTGCCCAATCTAACGAGCTAGGATAAACCAGAGAGAAAACAAAATGTCTCCTTTTGGAGTTGATTTGATTCGGTTTAAATGTAAAAAAAACTAAAACGTGGAGACAGATGTTTGTTGCCTGATATTACGATATTCAATATCAATAAATTGACACAATGGTTTTCAAATGATTAGTAAACTACATTTGCATAGCTTATGGGCCATTCTTAAGCGATCTTCTCTTATCGTGCTCCGGAATCTTTCCGTTGGGAAAACCGCTTTGACAACCGCTATAAAAGGGTTATTCCGACTGAAATATACCTGATTGCTGAGCACGGAATTCCAAGAATAGGCCTACAGATCAAACGGATCGCATGTCCGGCGACGCCACTTCCGGCAGCAGCGGCAGCGCACCGCTTATCGCAAACGGATGAACCAGTTCGCACCGCGTGACCAGACCCGCCGGGATGCGCACGAAATACACACGTTTTCGATATAATACTGTGCTTTTACTTATTCTATGAGAATACTACGTTTTGGAGAAACAGGAAAAGTTCGGTACGTGATTCTTCAAATCAAAATAAGCAACTATTTACTTTATGATCGACGTACTCGTACCATCCATGACATACAAACATGAAATAAATTGGAAATTCTGCACTTTGACGTTTAATTTAAATTATATACTGATTAACTTGACAGAGTAAAGATAAACCTACAGACACGGACTTATGCACCACAAGTAAAATGGTTTTTAATAAATTTCCAGACTACGTTTATGTGATAAGGTGGCCCAACCCGGCCGGACTAACTTATTCGCGGGCACGGTACAAAACCGTGCTGTTGCGCTCTGGGACCTTCTCTGTTTCAAAGAAAAAGACAGGCTCCGTGATGAGGAAGATGCAACATGTCCACAAAAAAGACAATGTGCATAGTGTCTGATTTGGTAAGATTTAAGAAAATTTTAATTACAAAACGACTTATAGCTAAAAGTAAACCACGACCGCTGTAGTAAAAAATCCAACAAAGACCAAAAACATTATAAATCTTGATTAACTAAGCTATGTCTGATGACTAATCTTTTTAAGATGTTCTTACTTTATCATTGCGTAATCGACCTCCAAAGTTGTTGCATAAAACGCGCAAAATTTCGAACTTTCGGACCTTATAACTTTGAAACCAAACACAATTTTATAATATATAATATAAACACAATGCCAACGGTCATCAGACATCTAGTTCGATCAAATAAAGCTATTTTGAGCAAAATTTGGGATCTCTGACAATAAATATGGGCGTGATCTTCTTTCCCCGTTTGTATGGGGAGTTGAGCGTGATGGCCGGGTGGCGGAAAAGTTCGAATTTTTCGCCGTCCCGCCGGGTTGGGCCACCTCAAGGGTAATAGAGCGTACGGATCTCATTTGAAACCTTAAGAATGTGATCGGGATTTACCAGGGACGAAACTGCTACCTTGTCATACATGCTCAAATTATGAAGGTATCAGTAACACATGTTAGTATCAGAGGAGCTATCGGTTAGTTAGATTACAAAATTATATTCATATAACGCTCTGAAGCATGGATTTGGATGTATGTTACTAGCAGATACCTGCGGCTACGTCCGCGTTGTAATCTTACACAAAACAGTCGTTTCTGCCCCGTTTTAACCCCACTGCACACTCTTTAGGTAATTTAGCGTGATAGTAAGAAGCCTTCATACAGCTCGTGGTCTAGGGGCTAGAGGACTTGCCTTTCATACAAGAGGTCTGGGTTCAAATCCTCGTCCCTATCACGCACCACGTTCTTTCTCTTTCCGAGT
Organism: Incurvaria masculella; assembly: GCA_946894095.1. Taxonomy (NCBI): domain Eukaryota; kingdom Metazoa; phylum Arthropoda; class Insecta; order Lepidoptera; family Incurvariidae; genus Incurvaria; species Incurvaria masculella. The sequence continues at coordinate 3,066,262 of OX335641.1, forward strand.
TGGATAAGTGCATTTCGTTACGAATGCGAGCTGTATTGAACCCATGCAAAACTGTAGGTAATCTAGCCCACCTAGTAGGGGTAAGCCCGATCAGGTAGGTACCACAGCATTGAATAAACCTATAGGTACCGCTTCAACCATATATGGTTGAAGCGGCAATAACAAATTGTCCGTGTTTTCCATCCAGTTCAATGTAGCCGAGGGAAGGTCCTGGCATGGCACCTAATTCCGGGAATGTTGTGTATTGGGTCAATATCATAACGGTTGTTATTTAAGGTACTATCCATGTCAGTTTCCATAAAACAACCTAATTAATAGTGGTAAAAATTTTCTTAAAAATTGGATGAATTCGCTTGATTATGACAAAACCGAAAAACTTCTCCAAATTTCCTCCTAGATATCATCATATTGAAACCAAAATACGCCTGCAAACACCTTTATATACAGAATCTCGACACTCAACTTCAAAGGGGGGAACCTCCTCAAATACAAATACACACTTGTTTTACACCTAATTCGATTGAAATGTTTGCATACAAATTTTGATTTTATTATATTATTGAATTTATTTTTGTTGATTTAAGATTTGATTTGTTTTTAATTTAATTCTTTTTTAATTAGCTTTATCTCATATTTCTTTTTTTTTCGAAAGCGCAAAGGAATTAAGAAACAAATGTTTAAACTGAAAATTACCTCTGCAGGGCAGAATTTATCTAGTGCAGGGGTCTATGAATGTAAAGCGTGTATATTTATATTTTTTAATAAATACATTTTGAATTTTTGAACCTAATTACAGGTTAGATAAAAACAAGGTACACGTAGATATACACCACAACGAAATGGAGATAGTGATTCTCGAGTCACAAGCGAACAGACAGACATAGGATTTTATGGACCTATAAGAGTATTCACGGGTTGATAAAGTCGCTGTTGAAAACATGCAACGCTCTCGTCTGCAGCGCTCTTAACACCACCTCGTCAATGAATGCGATTAGTGGTTAGTTAGCAGGCGAGGTCGACGTCTGAAGACAAAGGGGTCGCGGATGGCGCGCGGGTGGTAATTGACAACTTCCCAGGTGCTCTGGATGCAGGCCCACCTGACATGAAGGCAGCCTTGGTAAGTCTATAGGCTTACAATGTAAAGACACACAGAGTCAACTGACGGATGAGACCAAAATCGTTTATACAAAATGTACGGAAGTTTATTGTTTTACTCAAAAAATTCTACGACGCTGTGTAGGTTCAAAATAATGATCCGAACTTATGTTTTAAGTTTACCTTTGAAATGTTTAGAAACAGTTAAGAAATTTGGTCGACAAAGTATTGTTTATTGTTTATTCATCATCCACAGGCAGCACACTGCACTCGGATTTGTCATATTTTATCATTAGCCAGTTCAGCATTCACGGCGAAGAAGAACTGGCAAGATCAGTGGGTCACCCCTTATTGATCATAAAAAAGGGTTCATGTCCGTGTTTTTTACTCCCGTTCACTAAACAAACTATAAATGCTTTATTTAAGGTGGCACAACCCGGCGGGACTAACTCGTTCGTGGGCACGGTACAAAACCGTGCTGTTGCGCTCTGGGCCCTTCTCAGTTTCAAAGAAAAAGACAGGCTCCGTGGTGAGAAAGATGCAACATGTCCACGAAAAAGCTACTTTTACTTATTTTTATTTTATCCTTGAGTAATACACCTCCAAACTTTGGACCACCCCTGGCAGGAAGCGGCGGCGCGCAGTGGTATGAATGTTAAAACTACATATTTATTTGTATGTATGCTTATATCAATAGACATTCTGACTTTAGAGTCGCAAGGTAAATTTCCAAATGAAATGTGTTTTCATATTACCAAACATGGATGACGATTACATGGATCATGATATACCTACGCCTAAAAGTGGCATGTTGTGCTATCTAGCTTTCGGCAATTTAAAATATCAATATCTCACTGCATTTATTCCGCGTAAAACTGTGCGTAAAACACGTACATATGGTAAGATCTTAGTTTACATAAAGTAGAAGGGATAATCACGCCAGGGGGTCCATTCAGGGCAAGAGTGAGTTCGAATTCGTCACTAAATAATCAACTCACTTTTTTAAATAATCAATGTTTCCACACTTCTTGAACATCATTACAGTTGGGTAAAAATATGGTCTGTCCCGTAAATACGGTGGAAGTATAAATAACGGTTCCGTTATTTAAATAATAATATATTTCCTAGCAATTTTTAGGTCAACTCACTCCCGAACTCGAACTCACTCTATCCTGAATGGCCCCCCAGGTTGTTACTCGGCGGCGATGAAAACTGTACGTGTTTTTCATCTAGTTCAATGTAGCAGTGGAACGTAATAAAGATGCTGGCATGGCACTCACATAGAGAATTTATTATTGTAACTGCCGAAACCCACACAGTACAGAGTGGTCAGTCTGAGCTCTCAACGTTTACGTAACTTCGAAGTTACGTAAAAACGTAAATGTTTACTTTATTACTTATTCTGTGGTTTTACTTCTTCAAGCTTTCAAAGTCAACTCGGATTTCCGATTTGTATGAAAACGCGGAGTCGGCGTAAACGGCAACGTCGACGTATTTACGCCGACGAAGAGTAAGCTGTCAAATCAAACTCGGACTCACAAATGTTAGTTCGCTTAACGCCCACTGCGCGCGCTCCTCAATTTCTCTGTACATTAGAAAACGCCAGTCGATCGGTTTGGCGTAAACGCCAATTTAGGTGACAACTGGGACTACGGGCTGTTACAAATTATTACCAAAGATAATCGAAAAGTAAGTAGTTTCAACTCTGTATGACCATTTTATTCATTTTTGTTTATAATTTTGCAGCATGCCTGTTTTAAGGAACGCTCCTAGTAGCCACGAAACCCTAACATAATTATTTAACAAACAGCTATGTATCTGTAGATAAATTACATCGCTTCCCCCAGTGGGGTGGTATTGTAGACTGAGCTGAACACACGCGGATGTTTGCGAACTGTGATTACAAAATACAATGCAAGTTCTAAAGCGCCATGCTATCAATAACTGCACGCGCCAGGATTTTTTTTAAGTTAACTTTTACAAGCTAACGAATGTATAAACTTCGCTGCCACATATTTTTAAAGGTTGAAATAAAAATCACCGCCTTCACACACACACTGCACAAAATGGTTAATTATTTTGTGGAAAGGAAGTCGGCAGGATAACAGCCTCAAAAAAGCCACTTGCTGCCTGACATTGACATCTACGACAGAAGTGTGTGGCTCCAGGCAGTCTGTGCAGTGTCCCATTTCGGGGTAAATTGCCTCCACAACTATACAATATTCCCCATGTATATTAATATATATATATATATATATAATTTATATAATTTATAACTAACCCCCATATAATTTACTAACTAAATGACCATTCAAAACGACATGTACCCGATCTAGAAACTGTCTCTATGCCCACTGTAATGACACGAAAATATTGGAATGGACTCATTTAATTAACAATTGGTACACAATATGAAATCAATTTTAGACAAATAAAAATACCAATACCAAAATGGGGATGATTAAAATCGGACGTCGTTTTCGAAGACATTTTGAGTTTAATTTATAGACGTGATATTGTCAAGCCCACGTCGCTAGTTTTCGAAAACAATTACCGTCTTTTTGCGCGTCCTCGCAATTAATCAATCATGATTCGTGCGCAAGCGCATATCGCTCAACCCGCCAGCGGTAACATCGCTCGAGACCTCAGCTCAGACAGGTTCTGCAGCGGAGCTAAGATGAAACAGTTCAAGCGGTGACAGCGTTTGCATGCCGAGCGTTTGTGTATGTTCGGATGTGGCCGTGGTCGATGAAATTTTATTCCATTTCATAAATAACACGATCTATCACAGGTTATAACAGTTATAACAGGACTTTTATTATTTTTATGTTAATATGGCCAATACTCAATTGAAATAAAATAAAACAATCCTTTGATTGAGCTGTCCTCAAATCCAGCATTTAGTTATTGTTGGAAGTTTACAATTTATGTATGAATAAAATGCCAATTTTGCTGCAATCTAAATGATTGATTGCTGACTTTATCATGGCAAACGTTTTAAGGTTTTTTATTTTCGAATCGAATTCGAATTGAATATTTCGAATAGAATCGTATAAGTGCATTACGTCATGAATGCGAACTGGTCCATGATTCGAAATCCATGTAAAACTGTAGGTCTCTTTCCCATAATAAGATAGTAGCTGTAAGCCTGTCTGGGTTAGACCCATCGCATTCGATAAAAAATAGTATAAGAGCCAAAAAAAAGTTGTGTTTTCCATCCAGTTGTATGTAATAGTGCTCATAAAGGCTAAGGTTATGACCTTAGTGTCAAGTTCCCGGAAAATTGCATGAATAGTTGAGTGGTTTATCATACAACTAATACTAGTCTCCGTTTCAAACGCTTCAAAAACATATTGTTAATTAAATCTACCTTGATTGCTCAGAACTTAATATAAGTAAGTCAAAAGTCCAGGATCACACGGTTGTGCAAAGCTTGAAAATATCTTAAAATTATGATGGTTTAGTTACTCAACATCACCTAAAATAATAGAATCTTATCCATGTATATCCATTCGAATTGAAAAAAAATCTGCTTTTTATTTATAAATTATTGAAATCGGGATTGTTACAAAATAAATTGTTATAAAATAAGCCCGAGATTAACCAAATATATACATTTGACCTTAAAAGTAGCTTTGCTTAGAATGTTAAAACTATTTTAAACCGATAGTTATCTCAAGATAGATAGATAGATAAAATGTGTGCTAGATACAGCATGAGTTTAATCCGATTACCAGCAATAACTCCAGGAGTAGTCAATGTCTTAGTGAGATGATTATATTAAAAGGAAATTGTCCAAACTTGTGGAGAACTTATGCAACACAATTGATACGAAAAAAAAAACCATATAAATACATATCGACAACACAATCTATCGATAGCCCGCCAGCCCTGGGCGCATCTGTTCAGACGTGCCTCCGGCAGGTGTGGCGCGGGCAGGTGAGAGCCTTACTCAGCGACGCTGCCCGCATCGCGTCCGCGCAGGCGGCTCCGAGCTGCCGCCGACCCTGCCGAAACTTGCTGACGCCGCTGAAAGGAGCAGCCTGTTGGAACTGTGCTTGCAGTCTGTAATTTATTTATCTAGCTGAGCTCGACAATAATGGTTAATACTACGCCTAATGTCATGATATTATCCCTACACACCTAATGGTAACTAGAAAAAAAAAAAAATTATTTGGCAAACCAAAAAGAACTTTTACCATAAAAGAACAATCATTAACATCATATAAACATATACTAGGTACCAATCCAATAAAATTGTGCACACCGCATGCATAGTTGTGCAACTTTCAGTATTTAACTACTTATGTATGAAAACACGTTTAAGAAACAAAGTTATAAAATAATTAAATATAACTCTCAAAACTATCCTTGATTTGGAAATTTGATTTAGCCAAGTGAGACTTGAAAAATTATGCCATGATGTGACCAGAAACCTAACTCGAGAGGAAAAGGATAATGTAGAGTTCGCTGCATCTCTACATCATCTCATAAAATAAATTCTTAAAGAAATTCCTATTGTTTCGGATTTATATTTAAAAATACATTTAAAACCATTAATGAAACGTCTAAAAATGTGTAAATTACTCACATGATTAATTATTTTCGGATTATTGCGGTTTTGTACTTTTAAGTAAACCGACACAGGTAAGAGCGGGAAAATTCGGTGCGAGGTGCCATTGTTTAGCAGCATATATTGTTGTATTTAGTTTAAGAGCGAGCCATTGACCCTACATTTGAGGAGATCTGCGAGGTAGCGGAACGATAGTATATCCTTCGGACAGAGATGTCAGGAAAGTCCTTAAGGTGGCCCAACCCGCTCAACTCCCCATACAAACGGGGAAAGAAGATCACGCCCATATTTCTTATCAGAGATCCCAAATTTTTATCAAAAGAGCTTTATTTGATCGAACTAGATGTCTGATGACCGTTGGCATTGTAAAATTGTGTTTGGTTTCTAAGTTATAAGGTCCGAAAGTTCAAATTTTTCGCACGTTTTAAACAATAACTTTGGTGGTTTATTATGCAATGATTAGTCATCAGACATAGCTTATTTAATCAAGATTTATAATTTGGTTTTTGTTCGATTTTTGACTACAGTGGTCGTGGTTTACTTTCAGCTATAAGTCGTTTTGAAATCAAAATTTTCGTAAATCTTACCAAATCATACACTATGCACATTGCCTTTTTTGTGGACATGTTGCATTTTCCTCATCACGGAGCCTGTCTTTTTCCTTGAAACAGAGAAGGTCCCAGAGCGCAACAGCACGGTTTTGTACAGTGCCCGCGAATGAGTTAGTCCCGCCGGGTTGGGCCACCTTAAGGCTTTGTAGATATCCACATTGTGATACTTACCTATAATGCCCCACATTACCTTCTCGCGTCCTGCGCAAGGTACTCATTACCCTGTCACTTGCTCTTCTGGTGACGTCAGCCCGAAGGTTGCTCGATTAACGGTACAGGTAGCCAATGGCAACACACTGCAGCAGTTCGTATACTATACGAGGCAAAACTGCGTCAAAATAGCAGATGTTACTATTTTTAAGAAAACACGAGTGCGCACTGAGATGCCAACTCGGTAGCGGGTGCAGCGGAAACGATAGTTTAAGAACGCAGCGTTTCATATTTTGCTTTACTAGTGCGAACTGGTAATATCATTTATGCACATACGTTTCATAAAATTCATAAAGCTATTATGCTATACATATTTTTATTATATAATATTATACAAATATTTCAAAAAACAAACCTGATGAGAATTAGGTACCATTTCAGGATCTTCCTTACATTTGTATTTTGAGCAGCTAAATTGAAATTAATATAAATCAAGAACACATTTTTCTACCGCTAAATGCGACTATACCAACCCGGTATATTTACCCTACCAACTAGTAAGAAAGGAAGGATCCTAGAGCTTTATGTGGAATCCGAACCACACACGACATGCACGGGATGAAATTTAGAGGGACGAAATGATTAGAGAGCTACGCTTGCATGAGAGGGGGAGGATTTTGATGCTTGCCGATCCTAAAAGTCCGAAAATCTTTAATTATATTAGGACGATTTCAAGTTGGACTTTGCTGCTGCAAAACCGAACCCACTATAACGATTATTAACGATAAAGTAAGTGCTTACTATAATAATTCTCGTAAATACTGATCGCTAAAGTATCGGCACATGTCTCACTAATTTTCTTTTTTGGTGAAGTGCTTCAAACTTTTGCTGATGTAATTTACCAAAAGAAGTGCTTCGATTTTCTGACGAACTTCGTACCGAACGATTACCTCATAGCTGAACATTTGAGCGAGATCTTTACCAAGCAAGAAAAAGCATTTCACTTAGATGAATCTGGTTTCTGATGCCAAATAGGTACGACTTTGGTGACGACGGCAATATGTTCGAATTTTAAATGGATGTAGACGATGTCCACAACGCAGTTATAAAACTTTAAGTAAAGCGTATATACGCATTTCTTAAAATATAGCTAAATAGCAGGTGGCGTAATTGGTTTGGTTTGGTTTGTTGTCTAGGCTTTCTTATTTACAGCCTTCCTTATTTAATTAATATATCATTGTTTCACGGTCGATTCTACGTCGTTGTAAACGGGCACCCATCCTTTTTTGAAATCTTAGACAGTGCTTCCGAATGGGCGTTAATCTTGATAGTTTTAACAAAATCCGTTTAGTATATTCCGAGATATTGCATTATTTCAAAATGGTCCATTTATGTAACTGGACATGGATGGCTAAGAAAACACCCACATTCATGATATCAGACCAATATCATAAACCTCTAATATTAGAGCGCGTTTATCCCTAATTGACAAACTAGTTTACTCGTCTCGAACGCACACTAATGCAGTGCTAACGTCATAATAAGTTGTATACACTGCGCGTCTGTGTATTGCGTTTATGGACAGTTTTTTAGTTTAATTCATGAATTCAACCAATGTTCCATTTCATTTAATCATATTAATAGACTGCTTGGTTCAAAAAGGGGACTGTTGGCGCGGCGGTCGTTTACACCCTGCAAAATGTAAGGGTCCATGAACGTTCGATCCCTGTGTAACCACGGCGCTCGCGCCAGTGCTAAAGTAACTGCTCTATACTCAAAGCGTACAAATGCGACATCGAGACACCTTGTTGCCTTAACGCACGTTTTATTAATGAACGGTAGTTATTATACGCGCTCACATCTCCAAAATGTCAACCGGCAGGCGAGGACAAATGATGGCCGCCGAGCGAATTGCGCTCGAGCCATTTATTTGCAGGGAAGTAATTGTTTCACAGAGCGTATCTATTCGATCAGCAAAGCTATTAAGTATACATTATTTCAGCGACCAATCAAATCGAGTTATTATCTCCGGGTCTTGCTAATCATATTTTTATGTTCGTTACATTGTTGCAGTCTCGACGTAGAGTTAAAATGAATTAACTGTACGTTTTGCTATCAAGATACATGGAGAAATTGATTACCATATCGCCACGAGGCAATGTCTTGCTGGATGTTGCTTGTTGGAGTTTTGAAAGTTGACCACTTGCATAGGTGTGACACGTACAAAATTAGGGAAAGATGCAATGATTTTTGTATTTATAACTAAACAAAAAAAAAGATTTGTGTACAGAATCACTTTTTTTATGCGACCTGACATGGATAGCTAATACCACACAACTACCGTTATGATATTAGCCCAATACACCTCATTCCCGAAGGCATTTGGTGCCATGCCAGGACCTTCCCTTTATGAGCACGGCTACATTAAAATAGATGGAAAACACGGACAATTGTTCATTGCCGCTTCGACCATATTTTCATCCAATGCGATGGTACCAACCCGGGCGGGCATAAACCCTACCACCTAGTAGGGGAAGGGGACCTACAGCTTCTAATTACCCGTGCCTCTACGCCTGTGTACTGAGCCGAGCCCAAAAAAGTGAACCCAATTTAAAAGAAAACGGGTTATTGCGATACTACACGTATTGATTATTCGATAAAATCCGAGTTCAGGTGTTGGTCAGCGTTAGAAATGTCACATTATTTTTATTTCAAAGCCTTGCAAGGTGCTCCTTTCTAAGACACAAAAACTTTCTACGCGAACGCGGAACCCCCGAAGTTTCTATGGCGAGCCGTGAGAACCGGAGGATGTGTTTTTTCGGAACGATTTCATTGTGGAATGCACCTGCCGCCGCCTGTACAGTGGTTTGCAGCTTTCGACGAAAAAATCGGGATATTCTTTTATCGAATTGGCCCCTCATTGGCTGGGGTAAAGCGTCTGCTGGACTTGTTTGGTTTTAATTGCCCGTGAGATATTGTATGCTAGCGCCATAAATCTACTATTTTAAATATTTATTCAAATGTCCTGTCAAGGTAAGCTCCTTATTTTCACTATTTATTGGGTGCTGATTGTATGAGGTTAAGGTATCCATAACGGTAGAAATATTTTAATAATTATTTAATAAAACAAACCGAAAACGTTTTATCCACTGAACTTAAAGAGGCTGTTTGCTTTACGTCATGCTTATAGCACAAGCAAGAAAGCATGTCATCGTAAAATTATTGGTCCAGCCTTTCAGGGCTCTGAAAATTAAAGCAGATGATCATGGAAATGTCGGTTTGTCATAACACGAGAAGAACCGGCCAAGTGCGAGTCGGACTCGCACACGAAGGGTTCCGTACCATCGTACAAGGTTTAACACAAACAATCACGTTTTTTGTATGGGGGGGGCCCATTTAATTTTTATTATTTTTAAAAATTTCAGCTGCCTAACTATTATGGTTCTAGAGATACAGCCCTGCGATAGACGGACGGACGGACAGACGGACGGACGGACAGCGGATGTTTAGTAATAGGGTTCCATTGGCACCCTTTGGGTACGGAACCCGAGCTTGCCATGACCAGATAGGTTCCTAAAGGTCAAATACGTAGGACCGATAATCAAAGAGCATGCATGAAGAAATGTATTGTATGCGTTTTGATGAAGCGAAAGAAGTACGCTGATATACTAAGCCTAGCCCTTCCCAGAGCACAAACACTTGGAAACGATAGACTATAGCCTCTTCGTTAGTGTCTACATTTCGGCTCCATAAGTTAATACAGGTAGGACCCTAGCCTTTAGTTCCCGTAAGCCACTCACCCCAAAGGATAAAAATAATTGATAAACAAATGATATTAATTAACATCCAGAACTTTGTCTAGAAAAGTTAAAATGAGCCCAACTCACCTGCAACCCCGAGTTGATTTCCGTGAGAAATTGCCCAAACTCCTTGCCTAATTTATAGAAGCTACTCATTAACGACTCGTCCGGACGTAACTCACCTGCCCCCAGACATGTCAATCCAACACAGCCTTCGGAAACGCGCTCGTAATGACGCGAACAGCCGTGAAATTGTCACGTTCAAACTACGTGATCGGCGGCGGCGGTCCACTCGCTCCAAAATCAACGCTGGGGGTAGAACCTATAACAACAGGCCATATTTAAGCCTGCAAAGAAAGGAAGAATCTATTTAAATGACAGGTCAAAGAGTTTATCATGCGAGAGGTCATTGCTTCAATACCTGCCCCGTCCATACACCACTTTTTAGGGTTCCGTACCCAAAGGGTGCCAACGGAACCCTATTACTAAGCCTCCGCTGTCTGTCCGTCCGTCCGACTGTCACAGGGCTGATCTCATGAACCGTAATAGGTAGGCAGCTGAAATGTTCACAGATTGTGTATTAATTTTGCCGCTATAACAACAAATAGGTAACATTTAATAATTGAAAAAAATTAAAGGCCCCCATACACAAAAAAAGGTTTTTTTTTGTGTTAGATATTTTACGATGGTACGCAACCCTTCGTTTGGGAGTCTGACTCGCACTTGTTTTTAATAAAAAACTGGTATGGGTGACTGTGTTGAGGACCAAAGGTGCTCTCCTTCTGAGCGTTGGTCTTCATCCCATACCATCTATTGTAGGTAATAGGTTTTAAGCCCGCCGTCGTGGATACCATCGATGAAAGAAGAGTCGAAGCGGCAATAAAAAAATGTCCGTGTTTTCCATCCAGTTTAATATTGCATTGCTCATAAAAGGGAGGCTCCTGGCATGGCCCTAATTCCTTTGGGAATGCGGTGTGGTGGTTACAGTTGTTATTGTATCCATGCCCATTTACAACAAAAAAATACAAATGAGCACTAACATTTTTGGTACGAAGCAGAATTCTGAATACCTCCTGATATCTCCGATGAGAGGAAAAACTCTTTTGCTCTAAGAAAGTTAATATGGATAACAAAAAAAGTAAGTGTAATGAGGATCTATGTTAAACTGTAGATGCTCCCGTATTTACAAGGGTTGGTTGGTACCATTACATTGAATGAAATGTTAAAGCGGTAATTAAATTCGCAGCCCTGCTCAAAAAAATACACGTATAATTGTTTCGGGAACACTTTGTGATTAAGTATAAAAAAAAATCCAATCCGATGTTGAGAACAGAAATGTACGTACATAATTTTAAATTAATTTTTATTTTCACTCTTTGCAATAATCTTTAAAATTTTAATGACCTTTTAGCAAATTAAGTAATATGAATGAATGCATACAGTTTTAAGCAGCCGTGTGAACGCGCCTAAAGTATTGGCCCCTTGATGACTTCTGCGCTGGCGCCCGATGTTTCTGTAGCCCCTTGTCAAACGATGCCATTAATGTCCTTTTGAAGGATATTTTATGTGACGTACTATCTGCTCATCGCCAAATTGAGCAACCGCGTCAGACCGGCTAGGCTCGGACAAACTTTAGATTATCGATGTTTTTCGAAAAGTTCATGAAATTCCAAATTATTTTATAGTTTCTTAATTCAAAACAAGTGACGTCGATAATCAAATAAATCCATAATGTTTTGTTTGACGGCTCACCCCGGGCGTGAGGAGCAGAGCACCGCAAGCAGCACGCTGTGTTCCTCACACACGCTCGAAGCCGTCAAATTAAGTATTATAGTTTGTGAGCGGCTCAGTAGCCTAGTGGCGCGGGGACTGGCCTAGCGTACCAGAGACCTGGGTTCAATACCGACATGCACCACTGTCTTTCTCTTTCCGAGTTCGATAAGTGCATTTGCTCCATGGTTCGGAATCTATGTAAAACTGTAGGTCCCCTTCCCCTACTAGGTGGTAGGGTTAATGCCCGCCCGGGTTGGTACCATCGCATTGGATGAAAAGATGGTCGAAGCGGCAATTAAATATTGTCCGTGTTTTCCATCCAGTTTAATATAGCCGTGCTCATAAAGGGAAGGTCCTGGCATGGCACCAAATTCCTTCGGGAATGAGGTGTATTGGGCTAATATCATACGGTAGTTGTGTGGTATTAGCCATCCATGGCAGTCGATTAAAAAAAAAAAAATCACGTTAGTTTTAAAACAGATCAATCAAGTTCCATTTTCACTGAGATGTTAAACTGTGTTTCAAAGTAAATGCAAAGCATTGCGTATTATTTGTTTGTTAAGTGTAATTCTTAAAAAAAAAATCAATTTATATTTAAGCTATTTATTGGTGATGACTGTGTTAGTTTGTTTGAGCCTTAAAAGTAGACGCAATGAAACAAAGCTATTTAGGATTTTTATTTATTTTTAGGTACACCAAAAAAAAAAGAATTGGTATTAATTTAATAAAAGCAAATTAAAAAAAATTACAATCTTTGTGTTAATTAAGTAGGTAGTTGTCGAGTCTTTTTTTAAACTGATTCAATGCATTCATATTTAACGTTTTCAATTCATCGACGTTAGATATGCAAACGTGCCCATCTCTAAGGGTGGACACTCCGGCGCACGCGCAGCCGTCCGACAGTTAATGAATAAAAAGAGCCTCTCGGGCTCAATGTGAAACATTATTATCATAGTTACATTAATATCGGAATTTAATGTAAATGGCGCTTATCTCGAGACGCAGCGCGCATGCGCGATGCGCACACAACTCGTTGCCCCAACGATAATGTGACAACATGGGCCCGCACTAGGATAGCGAAATTAAATGGGAGACTGCACATTATATTAATTTACTTTATTAGTTCACAGAATGGTTCCAGTACTTTAAGGTTTATCAATATGGTATATTCGCTCAGCATAACATGGAAACTAGTAGCGGGAGCACAAACGTAAAGATACGGCTGTATCGATCGATAACTGTATGTTTGTTTCGCTTTTCGTGCGAGCGGAAATGAGAAAGATATACCTTATCAGACGGTATAGCTCTGTCGTTCGTTTGTGCTCCCGCTGCATGTGCCGAACCTGAACGTCCTTATATTTCATTGCTAAATTTAACTGGATGGAAAACACGGATAATTTTTATTGCCGCTTCTAACATCGTTAATTTCAACCCGGGCGGGATTAACACTACCCCTTATTAGTAAGGAAGAAGAGGGGGCCCACATTTTTACGTGGAATCCGAATAAGAGCTAGCCTTAAGAGTCCTACGGTCTCCCATTAAATACTTAACCGCGCTTAGGGATGCCTAACCTCGATAATCGCACACAGAAACGTCGCGCCACTGGGCTACCGAGGCTGATAATGATAAACCTTGTCCCTTATTCGCCTCTTGCACGGGATAAAATGCAGTGGGACAACAATGATATATTTTTCAAGGACGGTTACCCACAAGAGACCCTAAGACCTAAGCGGTACAATAATAACATCAATGTTACGGGCTCAATTGCTTCTCAAATTATGTGTGTCGGATATATTTATGTACGGAGCGCATCATAGTAACCGCCACAGTAGGCATTAGAATTTTGTAAGGAAAATGTATGTGGATCAAAGTCCAATGGGTGACGGATACGATGATGTCGCACACATACCCCTAAATATATTTTTTTTAAAAGCGGTACAACAAACCTATATTCATTGGACCCACCACAAATAAAGGCCACAAATAAAGTCTAGACCGCTGTATTATCTTCACACTATACGTGTGTAATATTTACAACTTACGACCCCGACCTACGCGCGTAAACAGATCCATAAAGTATACTCCAGTTACGAGCAGATGCGAAAATTACTACGCAGAAGCAGAAGCCACGTAATTTGGCAATAAATATATCAATTGGTTTTATTTTATTTGTTCAAGCATCATTTAGCATGCGTGCTGTCTTTGCAGCTAACTTCATACGCATTTGTGTATAAGTTGCGGCGCCTAGCACAGTGGTGCATGGACAGGTCTGGGTTAAATCCCCACTTTATTTCTCTTTCCGAATCGGATAAGTGCATTTCGTCACGAATGCGAGCTGCTCTATGGTTTGGGATCCATCTAGAACTATTGGTCCTCTCCTAGAACTGTGCTCATAAAGGGAAGGTCCTGCTAAAAGCACGTTATCCTATCTGGGATACTGTGTGTTGGGCTAATATCATGCCGGTGGATGTGTTATTAGCCACCCATATCCAGGTACATAAAAAACCGGCCAAGTGCGAGTCGGACTCGCACACGAAGGGTTCCGTACCATCGTAGAAAAAAAAAACAAAAAAATAAGGTTTTTGTATGGGAGCCCCCTTTAATTTTAATTATTTTTTAATCTTACCTATTTGTTGTTATAGCGTCAAAATAAATACACACTCTGTGAAAATTTCAGCTGTCTACCTGTTACGGTTACTGAGATACAGCCCTGTGACAGACGGACAGACGGACGGACGGACGGACAGCGGAGGCTTAGTAATAGGGTTGCGTTTTCACCCTTTGGGTACGGAACCCTAAAAAGGAATGCTCTAATATTCTTCAATCACACTAACAATTACCAACATGCATACCACCATGTCGTTTCTTCGGAGGGGTAGGCAGAACGGTACACCGCCATACGGTACCATCACAGCCATACAAAGGATGCATTATCGCCAGAAACTCGTAGCGATTATTAGTTCATGTTAACTTTCATATGTAGAGATATTATTTTGAATCTGTCATTCGCGATATGTTGAAATAAATGCAGTTTGTTTTAGACTTATTAGTCATATATCACTGTTTTTCCGAGATATTTTACTATTAGGCCAATGAATGAAGCTAAAATTTGGGGCTTACCAAAGCACTAAATCGTCCGTCCATGAAATCTTCAGAATGTGTACAAATACAGGTTTTAAAAATGAATGACTCAGAATCTAACATTTTTTTTTCCCGGAACTTAGGTATTTTGGCCAAAAACACAAAATATGCGGTATCATTTGCTGCAAAAATGGCCCGCCAAATTTCTTTTCAATGTCTAATAAAATGGGTTAATAGGTATATATGTGTTCAGGAATCCAACAATTTTTTTACACAAAAGCGAGTTTTTTTTAAAAAATACACAGTTTTCGCTCTCATAAACTCGGCAGAATTGGGCAGCCCAATCTGTCGTCACACATTTGTTTTTAATTCTTATCAGATCGATAATTTCAACGAATCCAACAAATTTGTTACTGGCAACACATATATTTTGCTAATGGCCAAATAAAGTAAACGGCATAATTTGCCCGCCCATTTTTTAAATTATAATGATAATAAATGATATAGACGAACATACTTTTAACAGAATCCAACAAAAAATTTACATGCCAGTCAGTTTTGCAGCGTATAACGTAACATTGAATTTCGCGCTAAAATAGCTTGGCGAAAGCGGGTGGTAGGCGGCGCGGTGCGGAGGCAGTGCGGGGCGGTGGCGTGGGAACGGTGGCGGCGGTAAGAAAGGGTTTAGCCTGTGTTAGTGATACCGATTACGAAGTAATTATTAGTATTATCTTTGGTGATACTTATGTATAGTTCGTTTTCATGCGTAGTACCTGCATAATGGACAAGAGTTTATAAGTGTGATGTGAAATTTAAATTAATTAATTCGCCAATTTGATAAAGGTATTATTCTTTTGTTATTGCTAGTGATAGTCGAATATACACATGTAAATGAGTAAAATACTTTGGTAAAGGTTGAATACAATTTGAGTTATTTTATTTTTATGCAAGATGATTCCGCGAAGATAAATCACTGAAATTAGATAAACTACATATTTATAATTCACAAATTGATTCACGGTGGATTATACATACATTCATGAATAAAGAACGTAATATATCACGTTCTTGGATTCAGTGCCGCACTAGCTTAGTACGAAAAAGTATATTTACTTATTGAATTATGTTGTGCCTTGGGCGTCAGGGCAAATAGGAGCTGAAAGCGCTAGACCCGAGCACGCCTGTGAAATACCCCGCAATTCGCTTGCACCGGTCATATAATACTGACCATACATTTAAAAGTATGGAAAATTTACTGTTTCGAGCGTATTCAAATGCGAATATCTAGTTAATTACTCATCAGATTTTAGTGAAGTTTCATCAATTCAAATAACACGTTGAAGACTCCATAAGCATAAAAAAAGATCGTCGGTGTATAAAGTACCAGTGAAAATGTCTCAAAACATTTTTTTAAATTTTAAATGTATGAAAATATATATACCGTCCATCTTTTTTGTTTATGGAGTCTCTGGCGTGCTATCTTTAATGGTGAAAATCTCATTTAAATCTGACCATTAATTTCCGAGATATTCGCATGTGAATACTGTCGAAACAGTAAATTTTCCATACATTAAAAACTTAAAACAATTTTTGAAAGGCGTTTTCACAGGTCTAAAAAAAAACATGAAAAATGTGGTCTATATCGAAAATAGAAAACGTTAGATTGGTACAAATGCCTTTAACAATGTTTTAAATGTAAAGGTATTGAAAATTTACTGTTTTGAGTGCATTCAAATGCGAATATCTCGTAAATTAGTCGTCAGATTTTAATGAAGTTTTCATCATTTTAAATAACACGTCAACGACTCCATGAGCATGAAAAACCGGCCATGTGCGAGTCTGACTCGCACACGAAGGGTTCCGTACCCTCGTACAAGACATAACACAAAAAAGTTTTGTGTGTAATTTTGACTATTTTTTTATTCCATATTTTTTGCTTATGGAGTATTTGACGTGCTATCTCTAATGGGGAAAACCTCATTTAAATCTGTATATACGGTACATACATTTGCATCGGTATAAATGCCTCTTTCTTTAAAATTCCTTCAAAAAAATTTGAAAATTTTTAATGTGTTTTTTGTTTGCTCAAGGCGTCTTCAACCTGTTATTTTGAATGGTGAAAACTTTATTTAAATCTGACCATTAATTTCTGAGATATTCGCATGTGAATACTGTCGAAACAGTACATTTTCAATACATTTAAAACTTAAAACAATTTTAAAAGGCGTTTTCACCGGTCTAAAGAAAATGTGTTCTATTACGAAAATAGAAAACGTTGGATCGGTACAAATGGCTTTAACAATGTTTTAAATGTAAAGGTATTGAAAATTTACTATTTTGAGCGCATTCGAAGGCGAATATCTCGTAAATTAGTCGTCAGATTTTAATACAGTTTTGATCATTTAAAATAACACGTGAACGACTCCATGAGCATGAAAAACCGGCCATGTGCGAGTCTGACTCGCACACGAAGGGTTCCGTACCGTCGAAGAAGACAAAACACAAACAAGTTTTGCATGTAATCTTAACTTTTTTTTAATTCCATATGTTTTTCTTATGGAGTCTTTGACGTGCTATCTCTAATGGCGTAAACGTCATTTAAATCTGTAAATACGGTACATACATTTGCATCGGTATAAATGCCTCTTTCTTTAAAATTCGTTTAAAAACCTTTGAAAATTTTAAATGTGTGAAAATATAAATACCGTTGATCTTTGTTTGCTCATGGAGTCTTCAACCGATTACTTTGAATGGTGAAAACTTTATTTAAATCTGACCATTAATTTCCGAGATATTCGCATGTGAATACTGTCGAAACAGTACATTTTCAATACATTTAAAACTTAAAAGAATTTTTAAAGGGCGTTTTCACCGGTCTAAAAAAAAACATGATAAATGTGTTCTATTACGAAAAGAGAAAACGTTGGATCGGTACAAATGGCTTTAACAATGTTGTAAATGTAAAGGTATTGAAAATTTACTGTTTTGAGCGCATTCGAATGCGAATATCTCGTAAATTACTCGTCAGATTTTAATACAGTTTTGATCATTTAAAATAACACGTGAACGACTCCATGAGCATGAAAAACCAGCCATGTGCGAGTCTGACTCGCACACGAAGGGTTCCGTACCGTCGAACAAGACATAACACAAACAAGTTTTGGATGTAATCTTAACTATTTTTTAATTCCATATGTTTTTCTTATGGAGTCTTTGACGTGCTATCTCTAATGGTGAAAACGTCATTTAAATCTGTAAATACGGTACATACATTTGCATCGGTATAAATGCCTCTTTCTTTAAAATTCGTTTAAAAACCTTTGAAAATTTTAAATGTGTGAAAATATAAATACCGTTGATCTTTGTTTGCTCATGGAGTCTTCAACCTATTACTTTGAATGGTGAAAACTTTATTTAAATCTGACCATTAATATCTGAGATATTCGCATGTGAATATTTTCGAAACAGTACATTTTCCATACATTTAAAATTTGAAACAATTTTTGAAATGCATTTTCACCGATCTAAAAAAACATGAAAAATGTGTTCTATATCGAATATAGATAACGTTGGATCGGTGAAAGTGCCCTTAACAATGTTTTAAATTTAAAAGTATTGAAAATTTACTGTTTTGAGCGCATTCGAATGCGAATATCTAGTAAATTAGTCGTCAGATTTTAATACAGTTTTGATCATTTAAAATAACACGTGAACGACTCCATGAGCATGAAAAACCGGCCATGTGCGAGTCTGACTCGCACACGAGGGGTTCCGTACCGTCATACAAGACATAACACAAAAGAGTGTTGTATGTAATTTTGACTATTTTTAATTCCATATTTTTTGCTTATGGAGTCTTTGACGTGCTATCTCTAATGGTGAAAACCTCATTGAAATCAGTATATACGGTACACACATTTGTATCGGTATAAATACCTCTTTCTTTAAAATTCCTTCAAAAAATTTTGAAATTTTTTAATGTGTTTTTTGTTTGCTCATGGCGTCTTCAACCTGTTATTTTGAATGGTGAAAACTTTATTTAAATCTGACCATTAATTTCTGAGATATTCGCATGTGAATAATGTCGAAACAGTACATTTTCAATACATTTAAAACTTAAAACAATTTTTGAAAGGCGTTTTCACAGGTCTAAAAAAAACATGAAAAATGTGTTCTATATCGAAAATAGAAAACGTGAGATTGGTACAAATGCCTTTAACAATGTTTCAAATGTTAAGGTATTGAAAATGTACTGTTTTGAGCTCATTCAAATGCGAATATATCATAAATTAGTCGTCAGATTTTAATGAAGTTTTCATCATTTTAAATAACACTTCAACGACTCCATGAGCATGAAAAACCGGCCATGTGCGAGTCTGACTCGCACACGAAGGGTTCCGTACCGTCTTACAAGGCATAACACAAAAAAGTTTTGTACGTAATTTTGACAATTTTTTAATTCCATAATTTTTGCTTATGGAGTATTTGACGTGCTATCTCTAATGGGGAAAACCTTATTCAAATCTGTATATACGGTACATACATTCGCATCGGTATAAATGCCTCTTTCTTTAAAATTCGTTTAAAAACCTTTGAAAATTTTAAATGTGTGAAAATATAAATACCGTTGATCTTTGTTTGCTCATGGAGTCTTCAACCTATTACTTTGAATGGTGAAAACTTTATTAAAATCTGACAATTAATTTCCGAGATATTCGCATTGGTCAGATTGAAATGAGGTTTTCACCATTAAAGATAGCAAGTCAAAGACTCCATAAGGGAAAAAAGATGGACGGTATTTTTATTTCCATACATTTAAAATTTAAAACATTGTTAAGACGCATTTTCACCGATACTTTATACACCGACGATCTTTTTCATGCTAATGGAGTGAATATACTGAAAAGTTGAATACATTATCAATTTTCTCTATCCACATAAAAGTCAATATGAAGGAAACATAAAATGCACTTATTTTTTTTAATTCAAAGAAAATTCCGGTGGGTATAACATTTTATTTACTTTTTTAATCATATAACAACATATTAAAAACCGGCCAAGTGCGAGTCGGACTCGCACACGAAGGGTTCCGTACCATCGTAGAAAAAAAAAACCAAAAAAATCACGTTTTTTGTATGGGAGCCCCCTTTAATTTTAATTATTTTTTAATCTTACCTATTTGTTGTTATAGCGGCAAAATAAATACACACTCTGTGAAAATTTCAGCTGTCTACCTGTTACGGTTACTGAGATACAGCCCTGTGACAGACGGACAGACGGACGGACGGACTGACGGATGGACGGACGGACGGACGGACGGACGGACGGACAGCGGAGGCTTAGTAATAGGGTTCCGTTTTCACCCTTTGGGTACGGAACCCTAAAAAGTAATAAATAAATATAATACATCCATACTCTGTGAAAATTTCACCTTCCTACTTATTACGGTTCATAAGATAGAGCCCTGTGACAGACGGACGGATGGACGGACGGAGAGCGGAGGTTTAGTAATAGGGTTCCGTTGGCATCCTTTGGGTACGGAACCCTAAAAAAGTAGTATTCAGAGTGGGCGGTCTAACTTGACGACCCGGTTTATGTCCGTCCTATGTATTATTTTGCATGGTTAGTCCAGTGATAATCCGTATAAAATGATTACAGTTCACTCTGAATACAACTGCTAGAATCTACGAGTCGAGCCGGTTTTAAATATGTGTCACTTGTCATAGAAAACTTACACGAGTGTTGCACGTACATGACCAATTTATTTACCAAAATCATCCGAAATGCTCGCCAGCTCCCAACTATGCGCTCGCTTTAGGTACATTCGATTATGCACCACCAAAGTAATTATTAGTATTATCTTTGCCACCACACTCCAAAGCCCCGCGCCTCGAGCGTTTCGTTGCCTCGAGCAAAGGTCGGCGCACACGCACACTTACGCAATCACACATATTGAAACACGTGCCTCAGCCGCCGCTGCCGTCCCGCTTCGGCCTGCCTCAGCCTACCACCCGCGCTCATCTTGCCGTTTCAGCGCGAAATTCAAAGTTGCGTTAAACGCTGCAAAACTGACGGTCGTGTAACTTTTTTGTTGGATTCTGTTAAAAGTATCTTCGATTATATCTTTTATTGTCATTATATTTCAAAAAGTGCGCGGGCCAATTATGCTGTTCACTTTATTTGGGAATTTGCAAAATATATGTGTTGCCAGTAACAATTTTGTTGGATTCTTTGAAATTATCGATCTGATTAGAATTAAAAAACAATGTGTGACGACAGATTGTGCTGGCCAATTTTGCCGATTTTATGAGAGCGAAAACTGTGTATTTTTAAAAAAAAACTCGCTTTTGTGTAAAAAAATTGTTGGATTCCTGAACACATATATACCTATTAACCCATTTTATTAGACATTGAAAAGAAATTTGGCGGGCCATTTTTGCAGCAAATGATACCGCATATTTTGTGTTTTTGGCCAAAATACCTAAGTTCCGGGAAAAAAAAATGTTAGATTCTGAGTCATTCATTTTTAAAACCTGTATTTGTACACATTCTGAAGATTTCATGGACGGGCGAATTCATGCATGTCTCAAATGCCCCATTCAACGGAGTATATGTTCTTTATAATGTTACTTAACCATATAATTCTTTATCACTACATAGTATAAAACAAAGTCGCTTTCTCTGTCTCTATATCCCTATATCCCTATGTATGCTTAAATCTTTAAAACTACGCAACGGATTTGGAAGCGGTTTTTTTTAAGGGCCTGGTACTAGCCAAATCGCAAAGTTAGACGAGGCACCCCAAGTTAACTAACTAAGTCTGACGATTATAAGTGTCATTCTTACAATATATGATTCCTTGTCTAGGAATCGAATTATTTTCGTTAATGTATGTTTCCTTTTTCTATACAAAATACATTGCGGAAACGGTGTCCATTTCCGAACTTTTTTGACTAAATGTAGAAATCTAAAAGCAAATGGAATTTTTTGTTTATGCATATATGCTGTTTTTGCTTACATCTAGAAATCGAATTACTTTCAGATTTCTAATGAGAAAAATCAACTTTTTTATTTTTATTATTATTTAAATAAATGATGGAATAAAAAAATATTAAGAATCCATGATCAGTCTGGAGTTCTATTTGGATTTGCTGAAGCGTTTCACTACATATTATTACATTTGTTAAAAAGTGCATTTGTATGGCGCGAGTAGTTGGCTAGTCCTAGCGCCTTAATAGATAGAGTGATTGAAGAGGAAGGTTTATATGTATAACAACATCCATTAAATAGTGGAGAAATACTGTTATTTTTTAGGTTTCCAATGTGATGTCATAAAAAATTAAATTTTTTCCGCTTACATTGCAAACGCAAGCTGAACCCTACGAGATTTATCAAAATAATGTACTAAGTATTGTACACATTGAAAAGGTATACAGAAAACTCCGCGATGGTATATATCTATCTTCCACAATAACATTTTTTGTCATTTACTTTTTACGACAAATAATGGCTAATTTTCGAAGCAATTTTAACCAATACAGCATTAATCCTTATCCAATTAAATACCTGAAATACATTGTTGATTTAATATAGATCTATATGGCCCTTTACAGCATATGATTTAAATGAATATTTTCGAAGATATTATAAATTTAAAAATTGCGGGACGTAGCGTTTGCGGCGGTACCGGCCGGCCGGGGCGGCGGGAGCGTGCCTATAAATAATTCAAAATAATATTTTTTTAAATGATATTATGCCCGTGCAAAGCCGGGACGGGCTGCTAGTTTGACTAATAAAATGGAGTCAAGAGATCCAGGAGTTTGATTTTATCATCAGACCCACGCCACCCCAAGTTGTAGGAATTCCTTATCTCATACCTACAGACATACAAATTTTCATACATGCTCTATGATTATGGCTGCTCGTCGCTGACATTTACGAAGTATTACATACGTCTGGTCGCTTTACATTATCTTATGTACGGGCTCAACCATTTCACTCACGCCTGCTCTGTGTAAATCTGTTTCGTTTGTCTATCGTCGCCCATTTGCTCTAGACGTCCAAATCATGTAACATACCTTTCTATTTTCATCTCTTTATCTTTTTTAGGGTACCGTCGCAAAAAGCGAAAAAGGGGACTCTTATCTGGCTCTAGCTCTGGTGTCACGGTCACGCGCATTTAGTACTGAATTGTTTTCATATACACAGTTGTTTAAAAATTTTAAAAAAAGTACCAACGAAGGTAAACTTATGTATTTTTGCAATTACTAATTACTTTTGAACAAAATAACAAACTTTAAAAAAAAAAGGTGCTTTTCTGAAGGGCTCAATTTGTACGAAATCGCCAAATAATCATCAGGCCCTGCCTCGTAGTGATATTACCAACACGACCAATGTCCATGTCCAGCAGTGACGGCACCCTCGGCACGTAAATACGTTCACTCTTGACCGTTTTTTAAGGTTCCGTACCCAAAGGGTGAAAACGGAACCCTATTACTAAGCCTCCGCTGTCCGTCCGTCCGTCGTAGATTAGTAACCGTAATAGATAGAGACCTGAAATTTTCACAGAGTGTGTATTTATTTTGCCGCTATAACAACAAATAGAAATGCATACAAAAAACTTGTTTTTTTTGTATTAAATCTTTTACGATGGTACGGAACCCTTCGCGTGCGAGTCCGACTCGCACTTGGCCGGTTTTTTGACAATTCTATTGGGAACTCGTTCGGTAAACTCACATCGCAAACGTTCCTCACACTGACACAACAAACTGAGAGCTCCGAGCGATCCGCACATGCACCGAGCAACCTGCGCGCGCACCTTTCCCCGCACTTCCGGAGCGTTCGGGGCGGCGGAAGCGCAGATTTGCGCGTTTTTGTGCGCGGCGGAAGTGCGCAGGCGCGGATTCGGGCTTTTTTCGCGCTTCCGCCCGCTTCAGGTGCGAGAGGGGGACGCTGGGTGTAGGTGACCTTGCTTTTGTTCTGACACTCCGCTGAATGCAATGTCAAAATAAAATCATCAAAATTATTTTAATTGACACTTAAGGTGGCCCAACCCGGCGGGCCTAACTCATTTGCGGGCACGGTACAAAACCGTGCTGTTGCGCTCTGGGACCTTCTCTGTTTCAAAGAATAAGACAGGCTCCGTGATGAGGAAGATGCAACATGTCCAC
Organism: Incurvaria masculella; assembly: GCA_946894095.1. Lineage (NCBI taxonomy): Eukaryota > Metazoa > Arthropoda > Insecta > Lepidoptera > Incurvariidae > Incurvaria > Incurvaria masculella. The sequence continues at coordinate 3,090,515 of OX335641.1, forward strand.
AAAAAAGACAATGTGCATAGTGTATGATTTGGGAAGATTTACGAAAATATTAATTTCAAAACGACTTATAGCTAAAAGTAAACCACGACCGTTGTAATAAAAAATCTAACAAAACCCAAATAGATCATAAATCCGAGCATAAATTTTAATTAAATAAGCTATGTCTGATGACTAATCTTTTTACGATGTTCTTACTTTATCATTGCGTAATCCTCCTCCAAAGTTATTGTATAAAACGCGCGAAAAATTCTAATTTTCGGACCTTATAACTTAGAAATCAAACATAATTTCACAATGCCAATGGTCATCAGACATCTAGTCCGATCAAATAAAGCTATTTTGAGCAAAATGTTGGATCTCTGACAAGAAATATGGGCGTGATCTTCTTTTCCCTTTTGTATGGGTAGGATGGGCCACCTTAAAGGGCATTTATTACTTGAGTGCTGATTATCTTGCACTGGTATCGTTTGCGAGGTGAAAAGAGCAAATCGGTACTTGGTGGAAAATACCCTAAGAAATTACTAATTTATAAAAATTGTTTTTTTTTGCGTTTTCTATTATTTTATTTGATATATTATATTACACAGTTATTCGTGTGAAACACACAGCCATATAAACGCTTGGGTTGATGAAAAACATCGGGTGACAACCCACTTTTTTCAGGGTTTGTTAGGTTTTAGCACTAGCTACATGGCACAAATGATATTTTCTCTAGTTAACTATGTGGGCTTCAAACGCTATTGACGGAACGAGGTTGAAATAAAAAGGCAACCTTAGGAAACAAAACTTACACCATGTTGAGACGATTGACATGTAAAGCGAATGAGTGACGAAACAGTGTAGGCCCCTTCTGGGAATTCCGATTTGATGAATCAGAAGTGTTCTTAGGAGAGGAATTCACCTTGATATTACTTTGGTATTCTGGTAATCTATCGCAGCGCCACACGAAATGAGTGGCACGAAATGAAACATTTCCATGAGTTTCCTAATTCGGCGCTAAGCAAAACTTACATATCCATTTCCAAAATGATTTAAATGAAACAGAATGGGACGGAAGGTATTTACATATTCAGTGAGGAATCGGGAGTATTTATTCCGTACGTAAACGAATTAGAGCAATAATTGGCCTCCCGATCAAATAGCGGAAATATGATATATGTTATATATATATATATATATATATATATATATTATATATATATATCGTGTATCGTAAAGTTCAGATACGTAGCACCCGTAATCGCAGAGCATGAGAGTGTACATTAATAAAAAGCGATTAAAAAAAATACAGTTTGACTAGAACATAGGAACGTAAAAGAAGAATGGCTGGAGCACCATATGGCGCTCTACCATCTCTGCCTACCCGTTCGGGGGAAGCGGTGTGAGTTTGTATAAACACCAGATACAGATTACATTGTAACGCATAGCAAGAATAAAACACCTACCTGTGAGCATAAAAAATGGAATGGCAGATGTTTCAGATAAAATCATTACACGGCACTTGTATTAATTTTTTTTTGCTACGGCACCTTTTCTTCGAAAGACATATGCGCCCAAATCCCAATCTTTCAAAATTAAACCATTTCTTCCAAGGACCCATATTTGCATCGGCGCTGGTCCGAAGCGACACATGTCTTCTTTCCGGAAAAAAAATGTTGAAAGCTCGACAAAAAGCAAAGCTGACGGAAAAAAACGCTTAAGACCCGGCAGATGTGGAGACCTCGCTTAGATTCTGGCACGTGCCATCTGCCAAATCTCACAAGAAACACACTCACACACGCACACGTTAGCGAAGATAACGCTCATACAGCATGATGCATTAATATTTTCTAGGATTTCAAGTAGACTTTTTTTATTTCGCTACGAAATAAAAAAGTACCTTCTGGTCAACCTTAATTTTTAAGGTATTTTACGTAAAAAATTGGCTGGCAGTAGCATCTAATTCTTTTTATTTCTATTGTATTGAAATAAAAAAAAAAATTACTACTTAATGATGTTAAGTAATGTTGTATTTTTTTCCCATTCCCCTTTTTTCCATGTTGTATACGGTAATGATACACGTGGCTTCACAGCATTTCCTCCGATGCATGTCGTAAGAGTAAGACATTTGGCTCGAAGTCCGTGAAACTGTAGGTCCGTTTCCTTACTTACTAGGCGGTGGGGTTGATTCCGCCCGGGTTGATCTTATCTCATTGAATGAACGATGGTCAGAGGGCAATTAAACTTGCCCGTGTTATCTCTTTATCCAATGCATTGTTCGTAAAGCTCTGGCAGGACAATTAGTTCCCAAGAGGTATATTGGGCTAATCTTATAAGAGTAGTAGTCATATTTGCTGGCCATGTCCAGTCACATAAATTAAAATGGCGTTACCGAAATTACCGCATGTCATATTGTAAAGGATCTCTGGTAGTCATTGAGATTTTTTAAAAAAACAGGCGGAGAATACCTTTTTTACGTTTAACATTTTCGTGGCAATCGTCTGTTTAAAATGTCGGTGGAAAAAAGTCGTTGTCATATAGCAAAAGAAAATGAACGCATGAAAGAATATTTTTTGAACACCACATATTGTACACCCTCACATACGCAGCAAGTTCGTGATCGATCAAAAGAGCATCGGCGCGCGCGCGGTGCCGGCAGATGGGTGTCTCCCATTGGTCGAAGATATTCCGTGGATGGAACTTCCGTGCGGCAGATAATGGCCGAATATGACTTATGGCGCCCATACAAGACGTTTATTCACGGCAGAAGCGAAAAAAAGTTCTCAGTATATTTTGACGAGTAATGCCTTCTGGTGTCTTTTAGAACATTTTGGAGACTGGATGAAATTTGTTTTCTATTTCGACTATTTCAGGCCGACACCACAGTATATATGGTTATTTATAAAGGAAAATCAAGGAACAGCTTACATAGTAAAACTAATATTCTTACTTAAGAAATACTTAAAAATACTAAAAACTTGTTGTTAAGAAGAACTTAACAATAAGAAAATTTCGCTCCCAAACAAACGTTGAAAAGCACTGCTCCTATTTACTTGATATTTAGTATCTAATATTATTATGTTATGGTTTAAATCCAGTCAAATCTATAATATATTAAACGAAAACTTGACCGATTTATTTTATATGGAATTAAGAGTAACAAATCACTTTTCGACAAAACGCTAAGATCACACCATTGAATAAAGCAGGCATTTAAGGAATATACTAAATAGCCCGTCCATGGATTTTTGTATCCGTGTAGATATAATACATATTTTCAACACGTTTACATTATTACATATTCGTATCCAAGGGTCTATTTTCGTAGATCACTCGGGGATGTCCATAATTCGGAACCCATGTATGTCCGGGACCCCTGTCCCTTTGAATGAAATGTGGCAATTTAAACATCTAGTTCAATGTAGGCGTGCGAGATATACGGAAGGTTCTGCCATGGCACATATTTCCTACAAGAATGTCATGAGTTGGGCTAACATCATGAGAGTATCGCTCAGTCCGATTAAAAAACCGGCCAAGTGCGAGTCGGACTCGCACACGAAGGTTTCCGTACCATCACACAAGATTTACAAAAAAAAAACACGTTTTTTGTATGAGCCCTTTAATTATTATTATTTTATGATGTTACCTATTTGTTGTTATAGCGGCAAAATAAATACATAATCTGTGAAAATTTCAACTTCCTACCTGTTACGGTTCATGTGATACAGCCCTGTGACAGACGGACGGACGGACGGACAGCGGAGGCTTAGTAAAAGGGTTCCGTTTTCACCCTTTGGGTACGGAACCCTAAAAAGGGTTTACGGTTAAAAGGCAGGTAGATATTGTCTCATTACCATATGATCGTCCCAACAACGGATCTTTCCCAACTATTTGTATTTGGTGCCTTTCTTCTCCGTCTTGAAAGTTTCATCAAAGATGCAGGCACAAAACTCTCCCACGCTCAATGGCTACCTGGAGGCAGTATCTCAGCAGATGTTCAATTTTTTTCCACCCGTCCGTCACATCCACTCAAATCGATCCTATTGCCTTCTCCGTCGCACCCACCCGCTGCGCTACGGCCGTCCTTGTCTAGGGGAATCGTCTCAGCTGCTCCTCGAAAAAAGTGATTTCTTTGAGCTTCTTCGAGGAACGGAAATCGAATTTTGGGTCTAGTGGTGTCTCTTTCCTGCGTGGGCGGCGCGCTGTAGGCGGAGACAGGATGGGGTATGTCTATTCGGCTGGATCATCTGAGATTAGCGACCTTTTGTATTGAACGAAGAACTTTGAGAAAAATTTCATTGACATATATTCGCACTGGTTTAGTCACAGTCTCCGGTTCGATTTCATGTTAGGCATTTTCACGTTTTATTTTTAGCGTGTACAAAAAAAATTACAACAAAATACATTTGCGCGACTTCCCAATTAAATTGCGTTCATATAGATTCATTTTTAAAAATAAATATTAAAATCATATCATTCTCACAAGGTCTATTTCTTATTTTATATCTCTACTTACACAAAAAATCGTTTCAAATGAAAAGTCGTCAATGCTTTTGTAACAATTATAAAAAAATATGTGGTCAAAGCGATAACTAGCAAGTGCCAGATCGTGTCTTACTAAAGTATTTCGAGTCAGCTAGGTTACGGTTTATCAGCGTTACAAGGTTAAATTCATTTATAAGGCAGTGTAGGTGTAATACAAAGGTCGTATGGTCAAATTTGCTTCTGGTAAATGTCCATAATAAAAAAAATACTTACTGTTTTGAGTTTTTTTATAGATGTTAACGTGAAACAAAAGTGACTATTCCTATGGTCTTGTAATATCACTGAGTATGTGCCGTGAAATTACAATTCGCTTCCTATTTTTACTCCTGCCAAAATAACAACGGCCATTGCAAAAATCAGCTGATACCTACCCCACGTGTTCGCATTGATTCGCGAAACCGGTCCGTGAAAACACAGTTGAAAGAACCTTTTGAAGGATTTGCGAGGATTTTGCGCAAGGACTCGCACAATGCGAGCTGTGGGAACATTTCTGTGACAATAGTGGCGTTTGCACGTGCGGCCATGCCAGGTAAGCCTTCGTAGGATCTTGACACGAACCAAGAAACAAACATGAAATGCTATTTTGCTCTAGCTACGCCATAGGAATTAAATTACTTATTATAACAATCAAATCCTTACTCATCTTTTATATTTACCACTACACCCACAGGCATGCCAAATTCCGTAAGCAATTATGTGCTATGCCAGTACAATCCCCTTATGAGCACGGCTACAATGAAGATGGACGGCACGGATAATTTTAGTTGCTGCCTTCGACCAATACGATGGTACCAAACCTTCCGGGTTTACCCCTACCACGTGGTAAGTAAGGAAGGCCAGCCTAAACAGTTGAAAACGGTGTCGCACCTGGAACCCGACAGCGTCCAGTTTTGCTTCACCTCGATAAACGACAAATATCGATCTTTATATTTATGACCATACCTTTTAATTTGGACTTACACACACAAAACTTTTCTTGTCGCCTCGACCATCTTTCATTTAATGCGATGACAATTAGATAGTCCCAACCCGGTTGGAGTTGAACCTACCATGCCCTAATTAGGGTAACACCCTAAAGTTTTTCGGGTTCCGTTCCCAAAGGGTGCCTACGGAACCCTATTACTAAGCCTCCGCCGTCTGTTCGTCCGTCCGTCCGACCGTCCGTCCATCCGTCTGTCACCGGGCTGTATTTCATGAACGTAATACATAGGCAGGTGAAATGAAATCGACTAGAAAAGAAAGAGGCAACAACACATAACATCAGAACAGAGGCGTACCCCACGCGTATATAAATACTGTAGGATTAACGATGCAAAAATGTTAAATCCAAATATGGTATTTCTTAACTTAATATACGTTACGACCTTAACTAATCGTGTGATATGATAAAACGTACCATTTTTAAGTCAGTAAGTGAATCGTTTGGAGACCATTAGAAACGCCATTAAAACACGTGGGACTAAGTGACGGAGTCGTTTCGACCTGTTTTGAAAACATTAACTGCGACAATTAAAACTTATATGCAGGTTGTGTCCTCGCACAGAGCTTGATTTAAATATGTGTGGTGCGCAATTCAGAAAGAATATTTTATAACTTGACATAGATGTCTATTACCACAACTGCAGTAATGATATTACACCATACTCTAGGTGGCATTCCAGGACCTTCCTTACATTGCAGGGATACGTAGAACAAGAAGAAAATACAAAAAACTTACATTGATGCATCGACCACCGTTTATTCAATACGATGGTACCATCCCCGGCGGTAATTACCCTTCCACCTAGTACGATCTAGGTGGACGGAACCACTTACAACATTCACGGGAAGGAATACAGTTGAACCATTTGTATAATTTTTGGGGCCGGAATCCACACAGAAATCTTGTCATTACTTATGTATTATCATGTGTCATGATATAACACACTGCATTCCCTACGAAACTAGGTACCAGTCCAGGAACTTACCTCCATAAGTTAGTCGTGATGCCGGCCACAAGTTAAGCAACAATTGGCACTGTCGGTTTCTGGTTGTGCGATCGTTGATCATTGAGGCTGGCTTCCTAACTTCTTGTTCAGAATTTGATGTAGCTGTACAATAGGAGGAAGGTCCTGCCTGGCACCCGGTTCTCAGGTGTTATGGTAGGGTACGGAACCCTAAAAATTCATGAGCTAATTTCGGTTGCATCATATGAATGTCTATCGCCCGGTTCCACCACCTCCAGCTACAAAAATCCCAAAGTTATCTTTCGGTTACATCATACAAATATGCAATGTAGCCGAAAGTTAACTATCGGATTTCAGGTAACTGGAGGTGGTGAAAACAGGGGTATATGAAGTAAAGATATCAAAAGACATCCACGATTGTTTCTGGTTCTATGCAATATTACTTACATCCTGTATAGTTAAATTCGCTTGACATTCCGTCGCGTGCCGCCGAGTGTCATAATAGCCTTAAGAAGTTCAATTAACAACGCGAAATCCTAAGTGCTCTGCACGCGAGAACATTTCGTAATGAGCTCGTTGATGGGCTTATAACATGTATATTGAATAGCGTAAGGCTTGTTAGTTTCGAAAAGGTGGTAAATAAAAAAAATAACTAGTGGGCAACGGAATTATATGTTTAGAATTTTTGCATGGGAATATATTGCCTTCCATGAGATAAAACACATAAAATAAAACAATCAACCTATCCAAAAATAGTGAAACGCAATACATACTTAATTTCATAATTTAGTATGTACATATTTAATGGATACGACATTACCTTAATCGCATTCATATGTGGTTGCAATGAGACAATTAAATTGAAGCATTTCAAACAGATTTTTAAAATACTTAGAAAAACATTTGGTCAAATAGGTTTCCTCAATCATTGCAGAAAAAAGGCCTCAGCCAAAATCAGCGCCATCTCACTGAAACAAATGATGAGCAACTGTTCTCTGTATTAGCACAGATGAAATTCAATAAATGATTGTAAAGTTGATTGATTTCTTATTACTATAAGTATGCATTACGTTAAATATCTTTAAATGAGCCAAAACATAATATTTTAACTGATTGAACAGTACCGCTTGGTGAAAATAACACGTTTGACAGATCAGATGATTTTGATACGCATTGAACATTACGGCTGACTATAATCAGGCGTGCAACTGTCCAGTTTCAAGAGGTACACTAATTTTATCAGGTTGGGCAGTACCTTTTTACTGAATATAAGACGTAAGTAAGAATGAACAAAATACTAAAGCTAGAAACAGTTATTGCACACAGTTAAAAGAACATTTGAAAGATACAGTAACATTTAACGTTTAGCGGCTAGCAGTTTTCACTCAGTTAAAGTAACCAATTAATTCTAACTGAGTGAGTCAGTTAGTAACATTCACTGTAACTTTTAGTTAATAACTGTATTTGAACGTTCCAAGACGGTTGTTTTTACCGGAATGACAGTTAGATTCTTATTACTGTTTGATTTTTTTCTGATTATTTTAAAGGAACAATCTGTTGAAAGGTCAGACGTAGAGCAGTAGCAAAGTATGCAAATGGCACAGGTTCGAATACTGCTTCGGAGGAATGTTCAGAACAAAATGTTTTTTATGTTTTCAAAATCTGATTAGCATGGTTCAATTTAGTTGTCGCTATATAACCTCAAATTGCCTAACGTTTCACGGGCATAGTATATACTACGTTAGTATTATAGTGCGTCCGTATGAGAGCACAGGTAAGCGAACGGTCTTTGCTGAAGGACCTTGGAAGGACGTCGAAGAAGTACGGGACGACAAAAGCTATTGTGCTTGCTCTCGAGATATACAAAAGCACAAAGCACCGAGACGAATCCGTGCTGTATATTAAATTCCTATTAGAGCATCGTTTTCGTGGACACTTTTACCTTCGTCCTCATGGTGATCTCAAAAATTGTTTATGATGACGTTAAATAACATGTACATACATGTTATTTGTACTATAAATCGTATCAACTTAATACCTATATACATATAATATGTACACCTTTCGTTTGCAATAACAGTATTCAATAATTTCTAAATGTATTTAGACCTATGAGCTTTTGTCAAATCCCATAAACATAAAACCTGACCGGGTGTTAGATAACCCTAACTAATCATAAAATGTAGTTAAGTTAATTACAATATTTTACCAATAGCAATTAGCTATCATTGAATAGAGTAAATGACGGTTAAATAGACATAGTCCAACTTAAAGGAGTTGGCTGTTAAATTGAGGTAAAAATACCAGATATAAAGACAATTGAACTGGGTAGTTTTAATAGCGAATATTTACCTTATTTTAGAGCAAAACTAGGTTTGTGGTTCGTAGTCCCATTTGAATGATTTGGAAAAAAATGTTTGCTTATCTGGAATCGGATTTTGATTAAGGTAACTGAAATAATACGCTAATGAAGATTGTATCCATAAAACAATTTTGTTTCGAGCTCAGCAGCTTAAATCAGTTTTGGATTCAATTCAATTGTTGCTGCAGCACTTTTGTTTTCCTGATCAGGATAAAGCTATCAGCATTCTTCAAACATGCATGATTGTTTTAAATGCATTGTAATTAGACAATGTTATGTAAAGAAAGTCAACATTTGGGAACATCCTTTATATAGCGTAGGTATTGTTGCTTTTGCACAAATAATATTAACCGACAAATCGAGATTCAACAAAGGGATGTGTCTCGCTGCGGTTATACAATGCATCTTTTCTGACCCCGAACAATGCTCGTGTTTGGATAAAGACAATCTTCGTCATATCGCACCGCGGTCGGCTGATAAAATAAGATGTCTTATATTCGATAGATCGAGTAAATATTGTAATGAGCATCGAAGTAAGACAATTATATACACATGTTACAAATTTTATGCAATTTCTTTTTCCTACAGTCACGTCTTACGAAATTACATATAGATACTCAAAATATTTGTTAAAAAAGCAAAGTATTTTCATGTAATAAACATATATTAATTTAGTTCCATATTTTTGAGACTCAGGCCTCCAAACGAAATGACCTACAATTTGTGAGTAATTTATTTATTTTAGTTTATTTATTAAGGAGAAGAAACAGAAAACAGGTACACATTACAAAGGTATGATTAAAAAACATTACAAGACATTACTATACCTGCCTACACTACACTTCCCTCGAGAACATACAAAAAAGAAATATAAAGCTAGATGGAATGACAGATCAATAAACATACAGGACACAACATGACAAGGACAGAAGCATTGAAGTATTTTATGTTTTATTTTATATATTCTGATCCCAGAGAAACCGCAATTGCATGTAGCCTTAGAAATAATTTGGTTGTAAGTCAAAATATGCCAACTCTTATAACATTGCTTATCTCTATGGTTTTTCGGCAGATCTTCTTTGATATCGAGCATTATAATATATGCGGTAGCTTCTTCTATTGTTGTGTTCTGACGGAATGGATCGATTACACTTCGTTTGTTATGAAAAATATATTCCATGAGAGCACACATGGAGGCATTGTCAGTGATTATTTTTTGAAATATTTTGTTGCCTTCAGGTGTTCCGGTTTTAGTCATCGCGAAACGACTAAAATAGATATGTTTATTTGAATTCTCAATGTAACATATTATTGATATTTACTGAATGACAGTGTGGTAGACCTATGGGTGGACGAAACATCGAGCTAAATAATTAAGTGATCACTTTATATCATTTACATTTTTTTCTTTATTTAAGTTAAAATTTCTAAAATATAAATTAAACATGATCATCGGTCATTTACGTACCTTTTTTGAATTTTTTTCGTCAAATAGTCAACGTAGCTCTAAATAATTCTGATGCATTTGATTCAAGAATTTTCGGTTTTCCATGTTGTTTTATAGCACATATTGAAACTTGATCACCTCAATATCCTCTTATACATACTTTTTCTTGTTCCGTACCCCAAGGGTGCCAACGGAACCCTATTATTAAGCCTCCGCTGTCTGTCCGTCCGTCACAGGGCTGTATCTCATGAACCGCAATAGGCAGACAGCTGAAAATTTCACAGAGTGTGTATTATATAACAACAACAAATAACAACAAATAGGTAAAACAATAAAAGATAAAGGGTAAAAAAACGTGATTGTGTTATGTTAAATCTTTTATGATGGTACGGAACCCTTTATGTGCGAGTCCGACTCGCCCTTGGCCGGTTTTTCACACTAAGCAAGGACGTCGCTTTTTTAACGAATGTGATGTAGGTACATTTTGACCGCGAGAAAAAAGAACAATCCTAACCAGAAATAATTGTGGGGTATTTGATGCTATAAGTTTAGCCACACCAGCCATATTTTATTCAAGTATAACTCCCATATTTACCTTCGAGCTACACACATCGAGCATCCTCAAAGCGAGGGCACCTCGTTCCCAGGAAGTGCTCCTGAAATAATGTGTCCCGCAGGTGGGAGCGGTGCACCGCGCGCTATCAGATTTCCTTAGGAAGTGGGTGGGTAGGTTTTGTTTGTCGAAAAAAGTTGCACAGCTTGCTTCCGAGATGGCAGATGCGGCGAGGGTATGACGCGAGGTGGGACCGAGTCGGCGTAGCACGTGCCGACCTACCTACAGGTTGGTCATTGATCCACCGACTATTTCGGCATATGGCATCACGAAATCACATATGCCCAACGACGCCCATGGGCTTTCGAACATTCGCGGGCGCTGCGAAAACTATGCCAGCCGGCCAGGGGCCAGGTCATGTTTGTTACCACTGGCTATTATAAAATCCAACGTATGACATGTGTCTGTCCGCTCTTTACTTGATAATCACTTACTTGATTTTGATGCGGTCTGTACCTGCTACTACCCGACTGGTCTAGCTATTAAAGGATGTATTCATAACGATACATATCTGACGCTTGAATACTTTGTTCAAAGAATTTGTATAGATGTAATGAATTTTTGCTTGATTTCAGAAATCAAAAAACGATACACAAATTGACTTTGTTGGGTGATCGAAATTATTTTAATTTTTTTTTTTTATTTTGTTTTACTTACCTCGCCCTAATCAAACTCAAAATATAAATGTAATGTTTAGATTCATACACATGAGTGCAGTCTTATATGCTCTGCAAAGCCAGCGATGGGATATGACTTTCAGAAAGATCATTGTAGAGCATAGAACACCCTGTGGTTCGATTAGCTTCACAGAAAAACTTCCTAATGTCGGACAGAAATAGCAAGTTGCACCTTGTAGTGGCAAAAAATCGCACGAACTTGCACCGTCCCGCTGCAGGCTGCATCTGACTTCCTGTTTAGACAGTTTCGGATGAGAACGAAGCACAGGAATTTGCATTCAAAGATTGGATGCACGCATCACGTTTCCCCAGTAAAAATAAGTGTTACTGGATCGCGCTGTCATCTCAAAGATTCGTGAATTATGCAAAAAAAAATTCCGTAATCCACACAACATTTTATGAAGTAGGTAGTAAATGATTGGCAAAATACTGACCGACGCCCGTTTTTACCACATCCAGCTAGTAAAAACCCCAAAATGATCTTTCAGTTACACCATGTAAATATGCAATGTAACCGACATTTATGTAGCTGGAGGTAGTGAAGTCAGTGGTAAATGCATGGTCATAATATGTTAAAAAAAATACTGTGACTGAGAAATATTTCGAAGTATTTTGATCATGCATTTTGAATCAGACAATATATTACATTTAAGAAAATACACTACTTATTCTGTTTTAAAACTCGGAAAGGAAGAATTAAGGCAATCTACACAAAAAAAATCTAGACATTGGCCTCCGTCATAGAACTGTGAGCTTTTCGATTCAACTGCAAACTCTATATAAAAGTCTCTATATAAAAATCAGAAGCGTCAGTGTCATACCGTCTGCGCTCTTATTGGGTAGAATATTTGGCATCCACTCCTGTGGCTGACCCGGCGTAAGACGTGAGAATACATGTGAGGGAATTCGATCAATTATGCACCTATCAGAAGTGAATGCCAAATATTATACGCAATAAGAGCGGAGAAGGTATGACATAAACGCTTTTGATTGCAGAATTGATCGAATTCCCCGCGTATTTTATCACATTGGTGCAGAAATGATCGAATTCCCTCACATATTTTCTCATACGTTACGCCGGTTCAGGGCCTGGCCTTTAAGTTTAAAGAGGAGCAAGCGCTGTGGGTGGTAAGTTCGGGAGGGCTCGGGAGGCACTACAGGGTGGTCCCAATCTCAGCGCGTTCACAGGGTGGATTGTTGCAGCAACACAGATCGTATCGGAGCCGCTCGGCACGTGCGTAGGCGCCGATACGCCGCACTGTTGAGCTCTTGTGCCGCTTCCGGGGTAGATATTGCATCAGTGCTTCCATTGTTGAGTTCGTGTGAGGGTAGATGAGGCGGTCCTTCGAGTGAATCTAAATCATTAATGTAAAATATACAAAATGTAAAACACACGTCTGTCCGAGTTCTCACCTAAATTGGCGTTTACGGAACTTCGAAGTTACGTAAAAACATCAAACCCATACAACTTTTACTCCTTATTCTGCGGTTTTACTTTATTAACCTGTCATATTTTTTGGTAAATTACATATAAAATAAATAAAAAAAAAAACATAAGAATAAAACTCCACATGGGAACTAGGTGCCATGCCAGGGCCTTTCTTATATTGCTCGGCTACATTATTTTTGTGTGTTTTTTCTTTGCAATTGTTGTATTGACCTGTCTCTGTGATTTGATGAACACAATTGAAAATGGCATCACTGAAAATATTAAGAATTTTTGGTCCTATTTCTCAAACCGTACAAACAGTAGTTCATATCCAGCCTCTATGTCATTTAAAAAACGGCCCATATGTGATCCTACTGAAATATGTAATTCATTTTAATCCTATTTCAAGTCAGTTCATGAGCCATCTTCGCTTAATCCTGGCACCTGGACTGTTCCTCAGGACAAAGAAGTAACTAATATTCACATACACTCCTTGCACCTCACGGCCAGCTCGATCTTAGATGAGCTTAAAAAGATCGATGTGAGGAAAGGTGCTGGTCCGGATAAAATCTGCCCGATATTTTTTGTGCGCACGGCTGATGTTATCTGTGGTCCACTATTTATTTTATCCAATAAATGTCTGTCTGAAGGTATTTTTCCTTGGCAATGGAAGGTAGCTAACGTTACTCCTGTGCATAAGGGTGGCGCAAAATCAGAAATAGAAAATTATCGGCCCATTTCGATCCTTAACGTTATGTCTAAATTATTTGAACGACTTGTTCATAATTCTGTTTATCCAGTCTTTCATAATACATTTATTTCCCAACAGCATGGTTTTGTAAAGAATAAATCTACAACTAGCAACCTCTTAATATACTCTGATTTCATATTTAATGCACTCGACCGAGGTGCTGTGTATACAGATTTTAAAAAAGCCTTCGATAAAGTAGATCACAAAATGTTGCTTGAAAAACTATCGTACAATGGGATAAAAGGAAATCTTCTTCGTTGGTTTGCTTCTTATATAAGTAATAGGTCACAGCAGGTGGTCGTCAATGGCTATATTTCTGAATTGTTTGAGATCACGTCAGGAGTCCCACAAGGTTCTATTCTTGGGCCGTTCTTGTTTATTTTATTTTTAAATGATGTAATATCATGCTTTCATCATAGCCTCTTTCTTATTTATGCAGATGACATCAAAATTTTTAGGATCATACATAACTTAAATGACAGTTTAGAGCTTCAACGTGATCTTGAAAGATTTAACAATTACTCCACATTGAATAAGATGCAGCTAAGTATTCAGAAGTGCAAATCCATAACCTTTACAAAAAAGACTTCCCCTGTAGTTTTCAGCTACTCGTTAGGTGACTAAAATCTAGAGAAAGTGCATGATATTCGTGACCTTGGCGTTACCTTTGACTCCAAATTGCATCTTGATATGCATATTGAGAATATTACTAAAAAGGCGTATCAGATGATGGGGTTCGTGCTGAGATCATCGTCAGGGTTCAAAAATACTAGTACCTATTTATATCTATACTACACTCTTGTTAGGAGCCAACTGGAATATGCGGCCCCGGTCTGGTCTCCATTCTATGAGAAATACTCTCATTCTATCGAGATGATACAGCGCAAATTCTTGCGAATAATGTATCGCCGATGCTGTCGTTCTTATTTGCCATATGTCGACCTACTCAGTAGATTTTCAATTACTCCTCTAAGACACCGACGTCTTCTACTCGATGCCATGGCCTTATATAAAATTTGGAACCATATCATCGATTGTCCTGATCTCCTCACCACAATTGGCTTGCTCGTTCTATGTAGGAAGACTAGGACTCTTGCAGTTTTCCACACCCCTCTATGTCGCACTAATGCTGGTAATCGAGCTCCCCTTAGAAGGATTTGCGAAGAGTATAATCGTATGTTTTGCCATTTGGACATACAGGATCAAAGTCCATTACAGTTTAGACGTAATGTTCTAAAAGTTATTGCTGATATTTTCTTTACTTATGAAATAAAATAATATATGTGTGTATAATATGGTGTGGTATATTATGTTAAAGTTGTGTATCCTATTTGAATAAGTGTCTGCTTGAATTTTTAAATGTTTACAATATAGATTATTTCTTCTCTGTGGCTGTGTGATGGTGGAGAACTGTTTAGGATTTCGTATTTTTTTATTTATACTACGCAAGATTGTTTATATTTTACCTGTTCTACCTGTTTATTATATATATTTTTTGCTTTAATGTTTTTGTTCAACTAGATCAGAGTACTGCCATTTCTGTTATTTGTATTTTTAGTTCATTTTTAGCTTTCTCTTGGGTTGAAAATTAAAATATTTCATATGTACTACTTGTGGAACACGGTGCTGGATATGTTTAATGATTACTTTTTCATATTCTTTAGTTTAGTCATAATTCGTATCTGTTTGTGTACCCTTATCAAATAAATAAATAAATAAATAAATTTCTCCTAATAAATAAATAAATAAATAATTAAACTCGGAATACGGATTTGTATCAAAACGCGGAGTCGGCGTAAATGGCAAGGTCAACGTATTTGCGTATTATTGAAAACGCCAGTCGATCAGTTTGGGTGAACGCCAATCTAAGTGATAAGTTGGAATAAAGGCTGCGTCCCTTTTGTATGTAACTGGACATGGATGGTTATTTCCAAACTGGCCGTCAGATACTAGCCTAACACACCACATGGGAACTAGGTGCCATGCCAGGACCTTCCTTAAATTGCGCGGCTACATTGAACTGGATGGAAAACACGGACAATTTTCATTGCCGCTTCGACCATCGTCTCTTATACTATACTACCATTTTATTGTACTTACTTTAGCTTGTTTCTAGTCTCTAACGTTCTTTTCCTTAGTGGTAGGATAATCTCGTAGGGGTTGGTACCATCACAACCATGGTGTAGGGGCAATCAAAATTGACCGATTTCTTCGTCCAGCAGGTCTATTCCTGGCATTCCGTAATCAGGAATCAGGAATACTGAGTCGCTTTTGTAGTGGTTTTCAAAGCGATTTTCTTGACGAAAATATTCCGGAGCTGAGTTTTTTTAATTAGTCAAGGTTTACCGTCGAAAAACTCGCTTTGAAAATCGCTATAAAAGCGGTTTTATAGACTCAGGATTCCTGATTCCTGATTACTGAATGCCAGGAATAGACCTGCAGTTCTGTGTAGCCGAGCAATATTAGGTAGGTTCTGGCTCGTTACCCAGTTCTCACGAGACGTATCGGGTGTAAATCATGACGGGTGTCGTATAAAGCCATCCATGTCCAGTAACACAAAACACATCGCTCCTACCAGATTCGCATAGAACACGAGCAGGAACCATTCTGCATCTGTCGAACCCAACAGCGAAATTGCTTCATCCAACGAGGCGTAAAGATCGGTGCCTTCGTTTTTTGTGCGACTGCAAGAAATTGGAGCCATTCAACGTATTTTTTCTTTCGTGGCTCGTGCGCCGAGTCGATAGATAGATTGTGCGCGGCCGACATCTGGCGCGGGAAAAAATCGCGGCCTCCTTCGCATAGGTGCTTTAGAATTTCTACGCTGCTTATATTTTACATGACAAGAGACTGGAGTGTTGTGTTGTTTACTTTTACGCGCGTGCGCTAAAACTTAAGCCTTTTTGTAAATATTAACAAAACCATATATATTTGGTTTCGTTTCGAAGATTTACCTATGCATATTTTTATTATGGAGGTGAAAAAATTACATTTCTTACCTCCATGGTTTTTATGGAAACGAGGTTTTTAGAAACTGAATTAAATTCAAACGAATACGCTAGTAACGAATTTATTTTACCTTTGATCTAAAATATTCCATTGGATTGTTCTGATCCACATTTATCTTTAGTTTTAGATTTAACTTTAATTAGACTTTTCAATGTTATGTAATTTAAGATAGCATTTGTTCATATCATGTTGTTTTATATTATGGGGTGTTTTACAAATATAATTTTATTTTATTGCAAGTTATAACAGTAATATTTTTTTTTATTATTATTTATAAGATCGACATACAGATTCATACGCTTTACTATAACGTATTTAAATAATAATAACAAGTAGATTCTACGAGTTTCCGAATTGTTCTCCTACTATCGGTTGTTTCATAATTCTGAAAAAAAAATACTAATATGTATGTAGGTACACTTATGTATTTGTGAACCTAATTACTTTTGCTCAAAACGCCACACTTTTTCAGAAAAAGCTACATTTCTGAAGCGCTAATTTTGTAAAAACTTAACAAATAATCATCAGACAAGGGATTTCTTCCATGTCCAGCAATAACGTAGCCTTCAGGCTAGGCCCAAAAATGACACGAAAGTTGGTTGTAACAGATTTGGACTCCGACTTTACATCTGGCACGAGACTAACTCCTTGGAGGATGCATCGCGACAAGTACTTTCCACTGTTCGCTGTAATTGTTCCTGCAGCACGTACAATCACCGATGGCGATCCATAGCCTTGGTAGTCTCTCCACCGAGCGCGCCACGATAGGGGGTAGGCAGTGGACGCAGGTTCCAAACTAGTGTTTAAGTGAGCACTTTACGACTTTCCCTGCAGCGACGGTGCCGCGGTGGCTGCATCTGTCGACATCTGCCGGCGCTTTTTGGTAACTTTTTGCACCAAAATAGCTTTTGCATACTGAACCGGAATTGAGTGCATGTTAGGTAATAATATGTATGCTGTTGCCGCGGTGACCTACTCATTAAATACTTGCAGCTTTCCATCCTTCCGTCTGTATTGCTTGTGGTTTTTTTTTATAATTCCTTTCTGTCTATAAGTAAGGCTAGATTCCAAATTGTCAGAAATTTTAATTAATATGAACTTGGCGCTTACTGTTGTAGTTTAGAACTGGCATCTTATTGCATTTAGGGGCGATTTTTCAATTCTCAGATAGTACTTATCGGACTGATAGTATAAATTCACGTTTGTCAAAAAACGTATAGTCATTCCCGGAGAATTTTATCTTCTATCACAATAATCGGACTATAATTTTAATAATAAACATATGGATTTAGTTTATCTGATGGATAGGCAGAAGCATAAATAAATCCGTCGAATAGTTATCTGGCTGTTTATCTGACTATTGAAAAATCAGCCCTGAGATGTTCACTATTATCTATGGTTTAAATTACTAACATAAGCCTGGTTTTCACCAACTGCCGATTTATTTTAATCGACACTTAAAGGGCCTTTATGACTAAAAAGACTAAAGTGCTGATCATCTTGTACTGGTATTGATTGCAAGCTCCTAAGCAAGGCTAATCAGCAGTAGGTGAAAAAGGCCCAACAACTCGTGGCTGATGAAATTATTATAAAGGTAGTATTACTTACGAACTATTTCATGTATATTTATACACATTACATACTTTTCAAACATGCAGGGATGTTATCATGTTTCTATCTCATTTTAAAGAGAGAGTTTGCTCTGTTTACTTGTGTATGTTACCATGGACACTGCTTTGTGAAAAGTGCACTTTTATCCCTCCCCATCAAACTTATAACCGGTGCGCTCACTACAGAGAATCAGAGCACCCGTTTGTGGTTGACATTGAGCACCTGAGAACCCACCTTTACGCAAACTTGTTCCTCCACCTCTTAACCACCCCAGAGTACGGAAAGGTCTGTCGTCGAGTGCCTTTCTTCGTACCTTCAATTAGCGAGTCTCCTAAAGTAATTAAAGAAACTCAGGAATAGTCCCTAAATCAGCTGGTATGGCGCCTCGCTGAGTGTGGTTTCGCTAATCGGCGGTTCCGAGAACCTTGGGTTCGTGTGAAAAGTCATCCATACTAGTTTAATATATTAAAACAGTTATTAAATGCAGTTATATATGTAGCAACAGAGATTGAGTACATTTTATTACATTTACAGAGGTTTATAAACTGAGGTACTTTTAAATTTATCGTAAAAATATCTTGCATATCAAGTCAGTAATGAATCAGTTAGTTCAAAATCATCACTTTCCTTTATTTTTTTTATGCGACCTGACATGGATGGCTAATACCACACAACTACCGTTATGATATTAGCCCAATACACCACATTCCCGAAGGAATTAGGTGCCATGCCAGGACCTTCACTTTATGAGCACGGCTACATTGAACTGGATGGAAAACACGGACAATTTTTCATTGCCGTTTCGATCATCTTTTCATCCAATGCGATGGTACCAACCCGGCGGGCCTAAACCCTACCACCTAGTAGGCGAAGGGGACCTACAGTTTTACATGGATTCCGAACCATGGAGCAGCTCGCATTCGTAACGAAATGCACTTATCGAACTCTGAAAGAGAAAGACAGTGGTGCAAGTTGGTATTGAACCCGGGCCTCTGGTACGTTAGGCCAGTCCCCGCGCCACTAGGCTACGAGCCGCTTTAGTTTGCCGCATAACATTACTTCACAGAATTTATTCCTTAGGTTATAACCTACAGTGTACAAGTGCACAGCGTACATTTTTGTTCTAAATAAACTAGTTCTAATTCAGGCTACAAAAATATGGTTTCAACCGAAAACTGCATGTTTTAGTTTTTATCTAAATCGCTATTTCTTATAGTTTCGGGTTAGGTCATCAAGGCACACTTAAAAAATTCAGTCTTTATATAAAAGAAAGGGCTTTGACTTCTTGTATCATCAAATTACCTACATAAATATTGTAATTTACAGTTAACTCATGGCTACTTTTTCCGCGCAAGCACCGTTACAACCGCCCAAACGGCATTTTCAATCCTTGTTCCAGTTGGCAGATGTCCTGCGTCCTGATAGGACTCATCTCCCGCGCACGCGTACAATGCTTCACAATTTTAATTCTAGACGAGGTCAGGCATACAAATATGTTTTTTTTGGAACTGAAAATAATCCAGTTCCATAAATCCACGCATCATCATAATATTCACCTAATACGAATTACCGCAGGAATTTGGTGCCATGCCAGGAACTTCCCTTTATGAGCGCGCCGACATTGAACTGGATGGAATACACGGTCATTTTTCACCGATTTAAAAAAAGGAGGAGGTTCTCAATTCAACTGTTTATTTTTTCATTGCCATTTCGACCACCTTCTAATTCAATGCGATGGCACCAACGCGGGCGTGCTTAACCCTACTACCTAATAGGGGAAGGGGACCTACAGTTTCACACATGGAGGAGTACAAAGTCGCAAACAAAATTAACTCACCGTTAGAAATAGTAACGGTGTCTTTGGGATTAACTCACTATAGAAAAGTTTTATCAAGACTCAGGTAAAGGGGTGGGTCGATATCGGTGCATCCTTCTTTAAGGCAGATGGCCGATCATTCCTAGCGTGATTAATGACTTTTCTGCTGCAGCTCTGTGCATCGGCTTCGTTGCATTCGTAGGTTGCATGTCTTGGACAGATGCACCGACGTAAAACCATTAGTTATGCGAGATCCTTGAAACTGGTATTCTCGTAATTGAAAAACTTACTGTTACGGGGTAAAGATGGGACGACCAGTGGAGGAAAAGTCCCCTAATATTGAAGGCGGGAGTTTTAATGAAAAAAATATCACTTTTTTAAATACGTAATTAAAAATATCTAGAGGAGGACATACTCAGCCGGGGATGTAATCGACAAAATAGCGAAAATCCGCCTGTAATTTTATGGCATTCTTCGACATCATTTAAGGAATCAAATGGATTGCGTATTAAACTTTATGAATGAATAAATTATCTACGATATGGTGACAGTAGGAAAACGGCATTGAATTATTATTTTTCATACATACAATTAGAATTACTCTTTTTTGTGACCGGACATGGATGGCTAATTAATACCACACCTACTTTTATAATATTAGCCCTTCTGGATAATAATTCAAATAATTCCTTCTGAAATGTGGAATGTAGGGCTTGCATCATGACATTAATGTTAGCCAAACTCGTACATGTTTAGTTGCATAAAAAAGTGTACCTTGAGCTTTCTATTATTATGTACATATTTAACTGTGTTCTGAGATTTCTTATGAACGCTGTAGAACAAATTAAATTGTGCAATATGGGACGAACTTGATAACTTCTGCCTTCTTTAACCGACTTCAAAAAAAGAGGAGGTTCTCAATTCGTCTGTATGTTTTTTTTAAGGAGTTTAAAAAGTAAATTACACATAGTCATTCTATGTATGACTATATTTATTTGTGCATCACAGTAACGCCGTATGGGCGAGTTTTATATCTCATTTAATTGCTGCAGATTTGAAGTTCCAATTATGGTCTGAAATGAAGTCCTGCTAAACTAAAACGTCGTCCTGTAATGACTATTTATTGTCCTTCAATTTTCAAATTTATTGTCCCCAAGTATAGTCTATCTATAAGTATAGACAAGTTTTTGGCGCGTCATCCCAGTTGCGAGCAAGTGTTGCGGGGCAAAACATGTGATGCATGAGAAAACAGACTACCAAATTTGGTAAACGAATTTCGGAACAATCTTAATTATAACTTACTTGGTATTATATATATCATGGTTGACACACAGGCACAGGCAAGTAGAAGGTCAATATTTTAGGAATTTAGAAGATTAAAAGTTTATGCTGCCTGATATCATACTTTAGTATTATTATTTATACATACGTTACATAAATACATTAATACATTTATATACATTTTATTAAATACATTTATGTTGCAACAGACAATAAAACAGCCACAATAATGACACCCCAGACGTATACAAAATAGGAGCATCCGAAACAAAGAAAAGTGTCGCAAAACGATTCAAAGACTATTTGTGAAGTTCTATCGCTGGGCCGATACGCCTTCAGCTGCTCCTCGAACCCAGGATTCAGCTTGACGGAGTGCCTCCGACTCTTGACGTGCTCGAGAGCCTCCTCGTAGCTCAGGCCACGCCTCTCCATGTAGAAAGCGACGACCAAGGCTGCTGCCCTGGAGCGGCCGTCGCGGGAGTGCACCAAAATTCCACCTGTGGCGTGACAGAGACAGAACTGTCACATTACCATTTAGCACGATAATCTGTCGAGTTGGTAAGTATTTAAATTATTATTTCTGTAGAACTGGACATGGATGGGTGATATTATACGCACTTTTCAAGTACGTAACTAATTTTGAAGCCTCTGGTCGTATAATGTCGTGATATTAGCCCTATCATATACATCGTATTTCCAAAGGAACTATAGGTGCCTTGCCAGGACTTTCCCTTAATATGTTCCCAGATACATTGAGCTGGATGAAAAACACAGAGAATCTCTCATAGCCGTTCATTAAATGCGATGGTTGGTACCTACTATCTAATTATTAACTTTGTTTCTACCACGGGGACTGACTCTACCTAATAGTAAGTAGTTTAAGGGACATACAGTTAAGCTTGGGTTCCGAACCATGAAAAGACCCGAATTCTCGATGGAAATGCACATTTCAGTTCACACTTTGTTTCAGTCCCGAAGGTTTTGTTTGATTGTTTCTGTTCACTAAAAAAAGATAGTCCCTTTTACCCCAGGATCGACGTAAATACGACGGAAAATAATCTCGAATTTGTCTAAGGCGGAACGCCATGAATATACGCGACTGGAGACTGAACCCAAGCAATACAGCAGCACACACCCTTACTGAGCCCTTCCGCTATGAAGGCGTTGGTAGTGGGTATGTAGCCATCGATCTGCTCCTCCGGCGAGTCCTCGGCGCGGATGTAGAGGTTGGTCATGTTCATCTGGTTGAAGAGGGTGCGCTTGGAGACTGGCTTGCTGTCGATGGTCAGGATGTGGCTAATTTTCAGGTTTTCGACGAGTTTAGGGTCACAGGCGGCTTTCGTGTTGCCGATGTATAGTTTCGACTCGATCTTGTCGAATTCCGGACTTTTGAACGTAAGCCATGATGCTCTGGCGCAAGTCACGCCTGCGCCCAGTACAGATACGGTAAGGATTTGGAAGAAGGCTCTGAACATGTTGGTGTAGTACATTTTTTTGTTTACATTTTTCGTACTTGCAAAAATTATTGAAATTGACAGCGCGGAGTTACAAAAATATGACTTAATGTTTTTTACCTTTTTAAAATTTTTGTAACCTCAGATTAACCATCCGTTGAAAATGTTCTGAATCATGATGGCTGAATCTCATGAACCGTAATAGGTAGACAGTGGAATTTTTTACAGAATTCGTATTTATACTTTTTAAAAAAAAATCGGCCAAGTGCGAGTCGGACTCGCACAAGAAGGGTTCCGTACCATCGTAAAAGATTTATTACAAAAAAATCAAGTTTTTTGTCTGGGGGCCCCCTTTAATTTTAATTATTTTTTAATCTTACGTATTTGTTGTTATAGCGGCAAAATAAATACACACTCTGTGAAAATTTCAGCTGTCTATCTGTTATGGTTACTGAGATACAGCCCTGTGACAGACGGACGGACGGACGGACAGCGGAGGCTTAGTAATAGGGTTCCATTTACACCCTTCGGGTACGGAACCCTAAAAATAAAGCGGTCCCATCGGTCCAACCATCTGATATATCTCCTAAATGCACTTAAATGCAATTGTTTTAAAGACTAGCTTCCGGCTCCGCTCGGGTCAATGTCGTATCGGGCTGAACGTAACATTGTATGTTATATTAGTTCCCCATGCTAACTTTTATCCCTCTTTTCAACCCCTTTGAGTTTAATTTTCTCTACAAAGGGTAGTCAATGTCCTCTTCCAAGGTCCAGACTCTCTCTAAATAAAATTTTAAGAAAACTGGTTCAGATGTTTAGGCGTGAAAACGTGACAGACCGAGTTACTTTCGCGTTTACAATATGTAAACGCGTAACATATGTTACAATATGAGCGGCTCGTAGCCTAGTGGCGCGGGGACTGGCCTAGCGTACCAGAGGCCTGGGTTCAATACTGACATGCACCACTGTCTTTCTCTTTCCGAGTTCGATAAGTGCATTTCGTCACGAATGCGAGCTGCTCCATGGTTCGGAATCCATGTAAAACTGTAGGTCCCCTTCCCCTACTAGGTGGTAGGGTCTAAGCCCGCCCGGGTTGGTACCATCGCATTGGATGAAAAGATGGTCGAAGCGGCAATGAAAAATTGTCCGTGTTTTCCATCCAGTTCAATGTAGCCGTGCCCATAAAGGGAAGGTCCTGGCATGGCACCTATTTCCTTCCGGAATGTGGTGTATTGGGCTAATATCATAACGGTAGTTGTGTGGTATTAGCCATTCATGTCAGGTCACATAAAAAAAATTTATGAAAGTGTGGATAATATGCATGACCTCGTTACTCTCCAGCTGGGAGGACAGACTTCGAGAGCGCGATGTAGGAAGGTCTACATGCTGCAGGCTACAGGCTACTGGCTACCGACAGAAGCATGTTTACGTCTCCAAGGAGACAGATGTCTCCGGACGGGTTCATTATAAAAACATGCGCAGGCGCCGAATAACCAACGCCACTTAGCACGCGGTGCCCAGGAACATTTCTCGTTTCTAGCGAAATACGTTTATGAAATCTGAGTAAAAACGGTATTTTAGTGTTAGTTTACTTAATTAAAAAACTAATAGTAAATATCCTTTTTTGTACTAAGCAGGTTCGGGTCCAGCCTTACAGTATATTCGTAAAGTAGTTCTTTTTACTGGGCTCTTTCTTCAATTAATGTGTCCTTGCTGCACGTTCGATTATACATACATATCACATTCCTTAAAAAAATAATGTTATTACTGTGTATATATTTATTTATATTAGTTATCAAATAACTGGAAAACGGCGTCATAATAATAACAAATAAAAACATGGAGACAATTTATTTTCAAATTATTTTATCACAGGCTATAAAAACAATTTGTATCAGTAATATGTCATCGCGTATGATTACAATCCCCTCTGCGTACAGCCACAATAAAGCCGATGTGCAGTTAAAAATAACCGTTTTATTGGCTCATTTAATTGCTGCAGATTTTAAAGTTCCAATTACGGTCTGATATTAAGTCCTGATAAACGAAAACGTTGTCCTGCCCAGAGAAAGGTTTGAGCCCTTTTTGGCACCTGCCCATTTGATCCGATGTTTTTTGGCACTTTCTGGCTGAACTTTTTGGTGGCTTCCACGAAATGTTTGAAATATGGTAAAAAGGACAATTGCAAGTACAATTCGTGGTCTAAGGTAGGATCTCATACGACTTTCTATACTTATTATATTGTCTGCTAAAGTATCCAGACAATTATGATTTGACGTGTTAACATTGTTTACACTATGGTTTTACGATCGAGTATAGATTTATTAATAATAGGCTCCTGAAAACAAAGGCTTGTTTTCTTGTTGCAAAAAAAACGAGAGGGTTGAGTTCGATACCCGCTGGCTGCACAAATGTATTTATTAGTGGCTAACACGAATGTTTTACGTTGAAGGAAAACACCGTTATACTCCGTTGAATGGGGCATTTGAGACATGCATGAATTCGCCCGTCCATGAAATCTTCAGAATGTGTACAAATACAGGTTTTAAAAATGAATGACTAAGAATCTAACATTTTTTTTTCCCGGAACTTAGGTATTTTGGCCAAAAACACAAAATATGCGGTATCATTTGCTGCAAAAATGGCCCGCCAAATTTCTTTTCAATGTCTAATAAAATGGGTTAATAGGTATATATGTGTTCAGGAATCCAACAATTTTTTTACACAAAAGCGAGTTTTTTTTAAAAAATACACAGTTTTCGCTCTCATAAAATCGGCAAAATTGGCCAGCCCAATCTGTCGTCACACATTGTTTTTTAATTCTAATCAGATCGATAATTTCAAAGAATCCAACAAAATTGTTACTGGCAACACATATATTTTGCAAATGCCCAAATAAAGTGAACAGCATAATTGGCCCGCGCACTTTTTGAAATATAATGACAATAAAAGATATAATCGAAGATACTTTTAACAGAATCCAACAAAAAAGTTACACGACCGTCAGTTTTGCAGCGTTTAACGCAACTTTGAATTTCGCGCTGAAACGGCAAGATGAGCGCGGGTGGTAGGCTGAGGCAGGCCGAAGCGGGACGGCAGCGGCGGCTGAGGCACGTGTTTCAATATGTGTGATTGCGTAAGTGTGCGTGTGCGCCGACCTTTGCTCGAGGCAACGAAACGCTCGAGGCGCGGGGCTTTGGAGTGTGGTGGCAAAGATAATACTAATAATTACTTTGGTGGTGCATAATCGAATGTACCTAAAGCGAGCGCGTAGTTGGGAGCTGGCGAGCATTTCGGATGATTTTCGTAAATAAATTGGTCATGTACGTGCATAACTCGTGTAAGTTTTCTATGACAAGTGACACATCTTTATAACCGGCTCGACTCGTAGATTCTAGCAGTTGTATTCAGAGTGAACTGTAATCATTTTATACGGATTATCACTGGACTAACCATGCAAAATAATACATAGGACGGACATAATCCGGGTCGTCAATTCAGACCGCCCACTCTGAATACTACTTTTTTAGGGTTCCGTACCCAAAGGATGCCAACGGAACCCTATTACTAAACCTCCGCTCTTCGTCCGTCCATCCGTCCGTCTGTCACAGGGCTCTATCTTATGAACCGTAATAAGTAGGAAGGTGAAATTTTCACAGAGTATGTATGTATTTTATTTATTTATTACTTTTTAGGGTTCCGTACCCAAAGGGTGAAAACGGAACCCTATTACTAAGCCTCCGCTGTCCGTCCGTCCGTCCGTCCGTCCGTCCGTCAGTCCGTCCGTCCGTCTGTCCGTCTGTCACAGGGCTGTATCTCAGTAACCGTAACAGGTAGACAGCTGAAATTTTCACAGAGTGTGTATTTATTTTGCCGCTATAAAATAGGTAAGATTAAAAAATAATTAAAATTAAAGGGGGCTCCCATACAAAAAACGTGATTTTTTTGTTTTTTTTTTCTACGATGGTACGGAACCCTTTGTGTGCGAGTCTGACTCGCACTTGGCCGGTTTTTAATATGTTGTTATATGATTAAAAAAGTAAATAAAATGTTATACCCACCGGATTTTTCTTTTAATTAAAAAAAATAAGTGCATTTTATGTTTCCTTCATGTTGACTTTTATGTGGCTAGAGAAAATTGATAATGTATTCAACTTATCAGTATATTCACTCCATTAGCATGAAAAAGATCGTCGGTGTATAAAGTATCGGTGAAAATGCGTCTTAACAATGTTTTAAATTTTAAATGTATGGAAATAAAAATACCGTCCATCTTTTTTCGCTTATGGAGTCTGATCTTCAATCTGACCATTAATTTCCGATATATTCGCATGTCAATACTGTCAAAATTGTACAGTAAAATTTCAAAAATATAATTAAAAGGAATTTTTACCGATTTAAAAAAAAACATGAAAAATATTTTCAATATCGAAAATAGGCAACGTTCAATAGGTGAAAATGCCTTAAACAATGTTTTAAATTTAAAAGTATGGAAAATTTACTGTTTTGAGTGTATTCATATGCGAATATCTCGTAAATGAGTCGTCAGATTTTAATTAAGTTTTCATCATTTAAAATAACAGGTTGAAGACTCCATTAGCAAACAAAGATGAACGGTATTCATATTTTCACACATTTAAAATTTTAAAATTTTTTTAAAGGAATTTTAAAGAAAGAGGCATTTATACCGATACAAATGTTTATACCGTATACACAGATTTAAATGAGGTTTTCACCATTAGAGATAGCTCGGCAAAGACTCCATTAGCAAAAAATATGGAACCAAAAATTATGAAAATTACATACAAAACTTTTTTGTGTTATATCTTGTACGATGGTACGGAACCCTTCGTGTGCGAGTCAGACTCACACATGGCCGGTTTTTCATGCCCATGGAGTCGTTGACGTGTTATTATAAATGATGAAAACTTCATTAATATCTGACGACTAATTTACGAGATATTCGCATTCGAATGCGCTCAAAACAGTAAATTTTCAATACCTTTACATTTACAACATTGTTAAAGCCATTTGTACCGATCCAACGTTTTCTATTTTCGTAATAGAACACATTTTTCATGTTTTTTTTAGACCGGTGAAAACGCCTTTTAAAATTTTTTTTAAGTTTTAAATGTATTGAAAATGTACTGTTTCGACAGTATTCACATGCGAATATCTCGGAAATTAATGGTCAGATTTAAATAAAGTTTTCACCATTCAAAGTAATAGGTTGAAGACTCCATGAGCAAACAAAGATCAACGGTATTTATATTTTCACACATTTAAAATTTTCAAAGGTTTTTAAACGAATTTTAAAGAAAGAGGCATTTATACCGATGCAAATGTATGTACCGCATTTACAGATTTAAATGACGTTTTCACCATTAGAGATAGCACGTCAAAGACTCCATAAGAAAAACATATGGAATTACAAAATAGTTAAGATTACATGCAAAACTTGTTTGTGTTATGTCTTGATCGACGGTACGGAACCCTTCGTGTGCGAGTCAGACTTGCACATGGCCGGTTTTTCATGCTCATGGAGTCGTTCACGTGTTATTTTAAATGATTAAAACTGTATTAAAATCTGACGACTAATTTACGAGATATTCGCCTTCGAATGCGCTCAAAACAGTAAATTTTCAATACCTTTACATTTAAAACATTGTTAAAGCCATTTGTACCGATCCAACGTTTTATATTTTCGTAATAGAACACATTTTTCATGTTTTTTTAGACCGGTGAAAACGCCTTTTAAAAATTCTTTTAAGTTTTAAATGTATTGAAAATGTACTGTTTCGACAGTATTCATATGCGAATATCTCGGAAATTAATGGTCAGATTTAAATGAGATTTTCACCATTAAAGATAGCACGCCAGAGACTCCATAAACAAAAAAGATGGACGGTATATATATTTTCATACATTTAAAATTTAAAAAAATGTTTTGAGACATTTTCACCGGTACTTTATACACCGACGATCTTTTTTTATGCTTATGGAGTCTTCAACGTGTTATTTGAATTGATGAAACTTCACTAAAATCTGATGAGTAATTAACTAGATATTCGCATTTGAATACGCTCGAAACAGTAAATTTTCCATACTTTTAAATGTATGGTCAGTATTATATGACCGGTGCAAGCGAATTGCGGGGTATTTCACAGGCGTGCTCGGGTCTAGCGCTTTCGGCTCCTATTTGCCCTGACGCCCAAGGCACAACATAATTCAATAAGTAAATATACTTTTTCGTACTAAGCTAGTGCGGCACTGAATCCAAGAACGTGATATATCACGTTCTTCATTCATGAATGTATGTATAATCCACCGTGAATCAATTTGTGAATTATAAATATGTAGTTTATCTAATTTCAGTGATTTATCTTCGCGGAATCATCTTGCATAAAAATAAAATAACTCAAATCGTATTCAACCTTTACCAAAGTATTTTACTCATTTACATGTGTATATTCGACGATCACTAGCAATTACAAAAGAATAATACCTTTATCAAATTGGCGAATTAATTAATTTAAATTTCACATCACACTTATAAACTCTTGTCCATTATGCAGGTAATACGCATGAAAACGAACTATACATAAGTATCACCAAAGATAATACTATTAATTACTTCGTAATCGGTATCACTAACACAGGCTAAACCCTTTCTTACCGCCGCCACCGTTCCCACGCCACCGCGCCGCACTGCCTCCGCACCGCGCCGCCTACCACCCGCTTTCGCCAAGCTATTTTAGCGCGAAATTCAATGTTACGTTATACGCTGCAAAACTGACTGGCATGTAAATTTTTTGTTGGATTCTGTTAAAAGTATGTTCGTCTATATCATTTATTATCATTATAATTAAAAAAATGGGCGGGCAAATTATGCCGTTTACTTTATTTGGCCATTAGCAAAATATATGTGTTGCCAGTAACAAATTTGTTGGATTCGTTGAAATTATCGATCTGATAAGAATTAAAAACAAATGTGTGACGACAGATTGGGCTGCCCAATTCTGCCGAGTTTATGAGAGCGAAAACTGTGTATTTTTTTAAAAAAACTCGCTTTTGTGTAAAAAAATTGTTGGATTCCTGAACACATATATACCTATTAACCCATTTTATTAGACATTGAAAAAAAATTTGGCGGGCCATTTTTGCAGCAAATGATACCGCATATTTTGTGTTTTTGGCCAAAATACCTAAGTTCCGGGAAAAAAAAATGTTAGATTCTGAGTCATTCATTTTTAAAACCTGTATTTGTACACATTCTGAAGATTTCATGGACGGACGATTTAGTGCTTTGGTAAGCCCCAAATTTTAGCTTCATTCATTGGCCTATTAGGGTAAGTAGATGACACAGTATGGGCTTGCCACTCATTACGTGGCCCATAACCATCATTAGGAAAAGCGAGGTTGACATTAGTCAACCGCTAGGTACCCTGAGACCGTATGTCGGTTCTCGGGAGCCATAAATGACACTAGTGACGTTTTTTATTCTGTTTCGAGTAAACACACCGTCAAGGTTGCGCTCCTTTTAACGTCTACAACTTTTATTTGATTATTTTATTTTCGCATGTAATTTTTGTTTCCAGAATTACATAATAATGCATTAAGGATATTTTCATCATTCACTTTTCGATACAGAGTGACCTCGATTAAGGATGCGAGGGGATGCAATCACACTCTGTGATCATTACAATTTATTAGCTACCAGCTGAGATACCCGGCTCCGCTCGGGTCAATGTCGTTTTTGACTGATTTCGGGCTGGTCAAGTTCAGCCTGCGTTTGCAATGTAAGCGGAAAAAATGTAATTATTTACGACATCACATTAGAAACCTCAAAAATTAAAGCATTTCTCCACTATTTAATGGATGTTATTATACACATAAATCTTCCTCTTCAATCACTCTATCTATTTAAAAAACCGCATCAAAATCCGTTGCACAGTTTCAAAGATTTAAGCATACATAGGGATATAGGGACTGAGAAAGCGACTTTGTTTTATAAAATGTAGTGATAGGCAATTCATAAACGGAGCGACAGACATTGTAGCAAAATAAGAGGGTCTCGGGTTTTACCTTCGGAACACCAAAAACGTTCATGGGCGTGCGTCTGTATTCATATCGTGAGCGTGTGTACTCGCAGAGTTGACAGACAACTGACGCAAGCGTGCCAGAGCGCAGGCGCGCCGGGCAGATGTTCGACCACGTGCCGTACTGTCACCAGCTTCGAACAAGTCGACACGATCGGTGACTCTTGGGCAAAGTAGGTGGTGTACAGTGCCCCAAACATACTCGGCCGCGATCTCCATTTGAAAACGAATATTCTACGCCTTATGTATATTTATTTATGTATATGTAATATAATGAATGGAACGTTATTAAGAAAATAAGGTTGCAAAAATAGAAACGAAATCTTAAACTAAGAAAGGTAGTAACAATATGATTAGATTAAACGAAGAAAAAATAATTAATTATCCGAATATCTTTTGAGTTGTGTTGTTCAACATTTAAACAAATCATTCACAAAAAAAATCTTCGTAGAATAAAAAAATACTTCAAAGTCTACATGGTTAGCTTCATGTAAACTTATCACAATTAAAATGAGGCCATTGTTAGCTACCGTGAATCCGTTGCAGTAGTTAATTTGACCTAATTATCTGGAAACATTTTAATCTTTCATCAACACTAATAATCAATAATTCCTCCACTTTTATACAATCAGAGGGAGGCATAAAAAGAAATGGTTAGTGCGAATTGAGCAATTACGGCCACCATGTGTGAACACACAACACAGTCCGTTATCACTCAGCCTAAGAAATTTGTGGGCCACATGTAATATTTGTAATCATTGTGACTTTTATTATTATTTTACGTTCTTAAGAACTTATAGCTTTAAATAAAAAAAAATAAAAGGAAAATCGAACTTTCTAGGCATACACCGCGTCCGTGGCGAATGGGTGAATTCCTTGCCCGTTCCGCGTTGACTGAAGGTAGAAAGAGTACAGGTCGGTGGCGATTTGTAGTCCTCGTGGTACATACAATAAACACAGAGACATACCCTACATTACTTTAAATTCTGGAATAACTCGTTGTCGTCAACGAGACACATGGCCCGATTCTGTATCGAGTTCAAGGAGCCAAGAAAATAACTAGCTTCAAATGTTTAAGCTAGTATGTTTGTGCCATTAGAAAATGTAAGTTACTATTATTTAAGGTTTTTTAAGGTCAAGGTATTTACTTACAATAAAAGTATAGACACATTATATGTCAAACTATATTTACATGAAGACCGTGATTTTGGCATAACAATGATGGGAAAAGAATAAACTAAGAAACCGAACGGAAATAAAATGTTCAATCATATCTTTGAGCCGAGCGCTTTCATTTGGGATGAGATATGAGGAAGAAAATTATAAACATAATTAAAAGTTTCTTACATTTAGTGACCAATGTAAATTATAGTTCACCTAAGAAATGAACTATCTTTAGAGACTAAAGTTAATACATGGTATCAGAACCAAATATATGTATGACTTTAGCCGTCTTGATGTTGTACAGTGAGATGCAAACATTTTGGAAATAACGGTAGACATTTTTATTTGCACAATTATCTTTTGCTCCTTTATCTTTCTCTTAGTTCTACTCAAGGTGATCTCTGCCAAAGATCATTTACAATGAATGTCGCGGTAATATTGACGACGCAGGACATAGGCAACTTGTGCACGAAATAATACGTAACAGATCTTGCGATTAGTAAAAAATTACCATACTGCTTAAGTACCTGCCAATCTAATTTATTAACATCGTTGCATGCATTTTGCGCGCACGGTAGGTACTTACGGATAATTTTTAATCAAAGGTGGCCTATAATATCTCTTCCAAGTATACCAGTCATACATTATTATTTCATAATTTTACCTACAAAAGTTTGTTTGGCGAGTCTTAAGTGCATAAGGGTCCAGCCCTTATGCACTCGGACTCGCCGAACTAGCTCCAAGCAGTTCAAACTTGCCAAACTGGTACCGAATAGGGGAGGGAAATTTGATTATCAAGTATGTATTCGTCGCACGCTAATCGCACGTTTTTGGCGCGGTGCTGGTAGCGAGGAACGTGTCACTCGCAAGATGGCGGCCGCGCAGGTGATCTGAGCGCAGCTGCCGCCCCGCGCCTGCGCGTCAAGGTTGCCGCGCCCCGCGCGTCGCTCTCCGCGCCGCGCCCCTCCCCCCCGCGTCGCACAGATAACCGGCGCGGCGTCGGCGCGCGGCCGGAGGGGACAGGGGGCTATGGATTTTAACGGGACTGCGAAATAAATATGTCATAGTATATTTGTATTACCTGTTTTCTATACCTGCAATAGCCATTATCAGTACCAAATACATATTGGTAGATTTCTAGCGGCTATCCAAGGGATCTCAAAAAATAATGATACGTGTACTCGGTATAGATGGTGTTAGAAAGTATAAAAAAATACTTCATATATAATTACATATTGTTACATAATCAAAAATGTTTTGTCAGAAGTCGACTTAATTATAATTTATTACAATACATTAAATGTTATTCATGCTCCGCAAACATTTTCGTGGCGCATTTTCTGTTTCTCGAAGTGGCCAAAAAGTTTCTCTGCCAAAAAGACTCGGATATAGGTGTAATATGATTTAGCTGTAAGCAAAAAAATCAATGCAATCCGCTGGTCTGCATAAGTTTCAAGTTGAAAATACATCTTTCTTTTTTCCTTAACTAGCACTGAAGTTTCTTAGACGCGTTGATGTCTTTTTGTCAACGAATTTCATTTAACTCGGATGTGATTATAACGAAATTAATCTTTAATAACAAATACTTGCCTAAAACATCAACAGCTTTGGTATTCGATTATCGATGTTGAGCAACACTGGGTGTTGTCGGGTTTTTAATAAGTGCCATTTGCACCGTTGAGGCCGGGCGTGGTTCTGATTCCACGTAAAACTGTAATTTGGTGGTTTCCATCCAGCTTGATGCAGGCGGGCAAAATAAGGAAAGTCCTCAAATGCTCTGATATAATTTAGAAAGAGAAAGAAAGTGGTACCTAGGGATGAATCCGCTAGTGTGAGTCAGCTGAGATGATCCCTATGTCACACATGTTAGATACTATATCACACATCATGTTGTTTTGTTTAGTTTGATTTTCTTTTCGTTGTTCTGTGTATTTTTTGGTTTGAATTATGTTATCTTTATACTTCTGTGTCTTTTAATGTTGTGGCGATTTTTTTTTCTTTTTTAATGTTCTCTTTCCTTTTGAACTGTAGAGACAGAGACGATAGGAGTACCAAACTTCTTTGTAGCGAGAGTTTACGCTATAAGTGATTGTATTACAATTCAGGGCTTGAAACAAAACTAGTTATGTTTATGTTATAATAGTTTTGCCCCTTTTAAGCCCTGGTACAGGCACCTAACGCGATAAGAATTAAAATATTTTATTTTAAAATTTTAGGTTTCAGGACGGTTCTTTCTTGAACTAATATGATTTTGAAGTAGCTATAAAACATTAGCTATATTTATTGACAAAACAAGAATAATAAAAGTTAATTTAGCGCCGAACCCAAATTCACACTCACACCATATTCGCCCCCAGTAGACTAGGAGGTCGCGACAAAAATTGTAACGATAACGTAAATGGCTGAAACTGGGTTCACGGGATAAAGACCAACCCTCTGAAGCTAAATGTGTCAGTCTGCCTGTTCCAAGTGGTTGCGTTACCTAGATAAGGCGATTGAACAAGTAGTTATGGTGACAAACAATATATACGATAAGGTAAATGGATGTAAATGACCAAGCATGAAAGTATCAGTACATACTTGCTTAGCAATATAAAAACTGAACAAATCTTTGATTGCATTTCTTAGTTATAGGCGATTTAGGTAATAGATATAACTTTAGGTATATTTAAGTATTTAATTAAAAAAACTGACTGGTTATTGTTGTATAATTAATAGGTATCAATGTTTCCAGACAATCAGTACATTCATCAGCAGGTACATACCAGCATCGATATTATATAGCCAATCTAGATAACGCAACCACTTGGCGCAGGCAGACCGACATATATAGCATCAGAATAGAATAGAAGCATTTATTCCCTTAAAAGCGGTGTACATAGAGGGTTGGTCTCTAACACGTGAACCCAGATTCAGCCATTTACCTTATCGTGACCAAAAATGTCGTGACCTCCGGAATACAGGGCATGGTAACTCGCATCGTCAACTCGTCTGACATTCCGAAGCTCGCGACCAATCGGAATCGCGAATTGCGAAACATCCACGAGTTAAGAGGGTAACAGCTCTCGTTACCTTTCGCACTGTCACGTATGCTCTTAAATTAAGTGAATTTTCACATCGCCGGCACGCGCCGCATTGATGCGTTTTTAATGGACTGATGGTTCCTCGGGCCTAATGAAGCCATAACTGATACGTAGCTCTCGGATTAATAGGCTGTTATTTTTTAAAATGCAATTTGTTAAGAGCCTTTGTCGCGAGCGTGTCGTTATGACTGTAGTTCGTCCCCAACGTTTGCGGTTTGCTAAATTAATTTATTTAATGTTTCGAAGCAGGTGACGAGTCTTACTTCAGAACTGATGATTGAGAGCTCTATTTATTTACCGTATTAGGTACAGTGTATTTTTAACCAACTTTTTGTATGGAATATTGAATTATAATTTCAGCTAAACATTTTCAGAAATATAATGTATGATTAGTGTTTCTGAAAATGGTTGGCGATATCACCAATAAGATGACGATATAGACTATACCTTGAACCAAACATACATACATGATTAAAGACATATTTATAAATGACACTGTTAAAAATAACAGCTTTTGAAGTTTAGTCTAAACCTTTCGCAAATAATCCATCACTTGCTATGACCCATAACTGACAATTTGACCATAATTGAGTAAGGGCCGAGTGCACGAAAGGACAAAACATCAAAATCAACGTCAAAGTATGATCAAACACGTCACTTTGTGTGGACAGTATGGAAGGAACTCCATGCGGATCACTAAAAGTGACGTGTTTGAACATTGATTAACTCCGCCGTCTCTTCGTGCAACCGGGGCTAAGAGACTATCTTGACGAAACGTCAAAATTTAAGAATTAATTTCGGTATATTCAAAGATTGAAAGAGGTAACGCACAAAGCTATAATGCGCAATGGTGATTTTTTTATTTAGTGTACTTTTAGAAGTTTTTTGTTTTTTAATTTGAATAATAACTTCCATGTTCTTCTAGAAATTAAACTCTAAACTAAAAATACTTTAAAGTAAAGATTATAGCTATGTTTAATTAATTCCGAGCTGTGTATTGACCTAGGGAAGCGAATCTAGACACTAATGAAGTAGCTGGTCCATAGCTTTTAAGTCACTCAACGAGCTAAGGAAAGGGCTATGTTCGATATATATATGAGGGATGCGTATAATCAGGAATCAGGCTGTCCGCCAGAGGAAGAAAGAAAAGGTTTCCGAAAACTATGTGTAGTACCTAACCTAACCTAACCCAACAGCTCGACAGCAGACGAATAGGCAAATTCTGCTGGCAGTGGATAAAATAAGAGGTGATAGAGCTAAATGACGTGCGTAGAAGGAGGGTTTTCCTCATTCTTTGCGCGCCATCACGCTCGACATGGGCGGCAAAGGCGAGAATATTTATAAGTCGAAATTATGGCAGTGGCGCGCGGACTGGCCTAGCGTACCAGAGGCCCGGGTTCAATACCAACTTGCACCACTGTCTTTCTCTTTCAGAGTTCGATAAGTGCATTTCGTCACGAATGCGAGCTGCTCCATGGTTCGGAATCCATGTAAAACTGTAGGTCCCCTTCCCCTACTAGGTGGTAGGGTTTAAGCCCGCCCGGGTTGGTACCATCGCATTGGATGAAAAGATGGTCGAAGCGGCAATGAAAAATTGTCCGTGTTTTCCATCCAGTTCAATGTAGCCGTGCTCATAAAGGGAAGGTCCTGGCATGGCACCTAATTCTTTCGGGAATGTGGTGTATTGGGCTAATATCATAACGGTACTTGTGTGGTATTAGCCATCCATGTCAGGTCGGATAAAAATAAAAAAATAAAAAAATAATAAGCATTTCACAGGATGTAACTCTAATAACCCAGTTCTGGCACTGAAATCTGATGACTAAGCATAGAATTTAGGATGCGGATAACTTTTTCAGCTGGCCTATTCCTGAAATTCCTTAATCAGGAATCAGGAATGCTGAGTCTAGAAAACCGGTTTTATAGCGGTTAACATTAGACTAGTCAATGTAATATCTAAAACATTTTATTTCGAACCAAGGAGTAAATCATGAACAATCTACCACGGGAAGAATTAAATATCGTATCATTGAACAAAATCGAAAAGCATCTAATCGATGCATATAATATATATTTATCCTGGCTCTATCTTCCCTGCCGACTACCCAAGCCATGATGTAGTGCGGTGACGTCACAGGGATCCGTCACAAGCCGGCTCGAGCGACCGAACTACGCGCGCACGCCGCGTGACGACACGACAACGACGACACACGAGCGGTGCGGACGTCAACATCAAGCCTGTCATCTCGGTAGTAGGTAGGCAGAGAGTTCAGCCTGCACACCAAATGTGCTAGAGACATCAGAGTAAGTAAGGGAAGTCCAAGTTAACAACTTCTGATATACCAATTTGTGGAAACTCCAAAAAATATTCAAGTCCCTGTACACTGAGCCGCTTATGGGTTTAAGCACCACTTTTTTCTCTTCCTGAGTTGGATAAGTGCTTTTCGTTCCAAATGCGAGCTGTTCCATCGTTTGAAATCTATGTAAAACCGTAGGTCCTCTTCGCATTGGATAAACAGATAGTCGAAGCGGTGGCAATGAAAACTTATCCATCCAGTTTAATGGACTCATGCTCACAATAGGAAGGTTCTGGCATGGCACCTAATTCCTACTGGAAAGGGGTGTTTTACACTTTCATCATAACGGTGGCTATGTGGTGTTAACAATTAAGGTATTAACATTATACCAGAAAGGCTTTCAATTAGGTTATAAATCATGAGGCTATTTGCGACCAATGGCGATGGAAAGAGTTAAAAGAATCGTAGAAAATATTCAAGACCAAAAATTGCTAAGTTTTTGCATTAAATATAATGGCGCAGTAAATTATCGGACATGAGCAGTGACGAAAAATAATTGAATGGTGAACGGAACCAACACAATGATTTAAAAAAACAATCGAAAATAGTTTGAGAATGTAGAGATAGAAGGATTGCATATCATTTTCTATGATTCAGGAAAATAGGGTTCTACAAGCCATACGGACTACAGAAGTGTGGAAGTTTCTTGCCGGTTCTTCTTCTTCTACATTGTCTTTGAAAATATACGAATGCAACAGTGTATGGATAAAAATAAACCAAAGCAATCACATTACATATCACATTCCTTGGAATAAGCGACGTACCTGCTTAGTACGAAAAAGTATATAATTTAATCAAAGCAATTATTTCGATAATTCACTATGATAATGTTTTGAAAACTTACGGTTTTCCGGTGTGCAATGCCGTGCTTGGCCGACATGTTTCGCAACCGTAAGTTTTCAAAACATTATGTACAGCGACGGTGTAAATCTAAGAGCAAATCACTATGATAACTCCACCAGAATAGTGATACAGACAAAATAACTAGAACCGCAGCTCAACCGCACCCTGATCGACATCTGCTCGTTGTTGGCGTTGGGTTGCAGTGACGTGTTTCGGGATGTTGGATTCTACGGAATGTTAGATTCTAGTTGTCCATCTTTAAATGTCCACATCGCTCGTATGTCTCCGCTCTAGACATAAGCGGCCACTTCCTCAGGGGGGTTCCGCTATCCGCGCGCGTTAACTGCTCGTACGCTATGGGAGCGCGGCGGCGGCGGCAGCGACGATGGCTCTCCTTTGTATCCTTCGTCCTGTGGAAAAGCTGTGATGCTGGCTGCTGAGAAATAGTGGTAGAAATAGCGTGACCCTCGGCAGTAGGTCGATCATGGACCTAGCATAGACGAACAAAGTGTAGGAGTGAGACGTCAACTCAAGTACCGCTCCCGCGACTTAGAGGGAGATGGAACGCATCTGCCTCCAACTATGTAACGCTTCTGCAAGATCTGGATTTAAATCCTCGCCCCGTTTTGCACCACTTTCTTTCTTTTCATGAGTTGGATAATGTAGCGAATGAACTCTGCAATGCAATTATGTAGCATTCAGTATGTATTAAAAAAAATCAGGACATAAAAATAATATTTTTTTTAAGCTTAAACCACTACATATTTGTAGCCTACATACTATTGTTTGCAGCGAACAAAACATTTTGTGTATGTGATGTCGAGGATTACAGCCCAGTCTTCTACCAAAGTGGAAACGATTTAAGGTGGCCCATCCCGCTCATCTCCCCATACAAAAGGGGAAAGAAGATCACGCCTTTATTTCTTGTCAGAGATCCAAAATGTTGCTCAAAATAGCTTTATTTGATCGAACTAGATGTCTGATGACCATTGGCATTGTAAAATTGTGTTTGGTTTCTAAGTTATAAGGTCCGAAAGTTCGATTTTTTTGCGCATTTTATACAATAACTTTGGAGGTGGATTACGCAATGATAAAGTAAGAAGATCTTAAAAAGATTAGTCATCAGACATAGTTTGTTTAATCAAGATTTATAATCTATTTGGTTTTTGTTA
This sequence comes from Incurvaria masculella, assembly GCA_946894095.1. Classification (NCBI taxonomy): domain Eukaryota; kingdom Metazoa; phylum Arthropoda; class Insecta; order Lepidoptera; family Incurvariidae; genus Incurvaria; species Incurvaria masculella. Next base: position 3,130,153 of record OX335641.1, read on the forward strand.
GATTTTTGATTACAGCGGTCGTGGTTTACTTTTAGCTATAAGTCGTTTTGAGTCGTTTTGGTGTTTGGGAATGGTTCTAGAAGGACTCTACCAGAGTTATATTGCAATGGTAAATTATCTTTTCTCCAAAACCTTCAAATAAATAAGGATTCAATAATATCCCAGCTGCTAGAAGCACAGTAGCCTGTTTCCGATATCATCAAACTCTATCTTCGTGTCTTCCCCGCACAAAGGCATCGGCAAGGACCCGTGATGTTATCTAGGGGCGGTTTGGTGATAGCATCTTTACTGTGCGCTTGTCAAAATACGGGCGCACCTTTTAGTGTGGTCGAAGATCCAAGTCCCAATCGGTTGGATGGACGCAAGGAACTTGTATCTATATAAAATATGTTATAATATACGTTACATAGATACAAGTTCCTTTGATGGACTTCAATGTATTTTTTTTATTATTCGACCATTCAGTGAGCTTCTTCTTACAAACTGTGCAAGGGGAAAGTGTTGAGTCGCTAATCATATTTAATAGATTACTACGGATGTACGTATGTGTGAATTTAAGATCTTTTCAAATGTACTCCTGAAGGAATAGCAAGTATAATATAAAAAAAGGTGAATGTCTTCAGAAAAAGTTTTGATTGAATCATATACTATACTGACTGCGATTTTTTTCGGGATGAAAAGTAACGTGAGGTAACGAAAAATATATTTTTAATTAATTTGAGTTTCAGCGACATCTACATTTGAAGCATTGTAATCAGATTTTGAAAATAATCTGAAAAAGTATTGGTCGTGACATTCGTCGGAATCAGGACTTGAACCTGCGACCAATACTTTTCAGATTATTTTCAACATCTGATTACAATGCTTCAAATTTAGATGTCGTTGAAACTCAAATTAATGAGAGGTAATGTCGTATCCATTAAATACATAAAATTATATATTTGAAAACGATTCATGTATGCTCAGCTTATAGTATACATATATTATATGTTTAATTTATTTATGTTATATTTTTAAACGCTGGGCTCGGACGGTTTCTGGATAGGTAACCGTTTGTCAATCGTTGGAGCTGGACGTGGTTTGGGTTCCACGTACAACTGTAGGTCAACTCTCTTCCTTCCTAGGCGGTAAGATTAATTCCTCCCACGTTGTTACATATTGAATGAAAGGTGGTCGAAGCGCAAATCGTCTATGCTTTCCATCCAGTTTAATGCAGTAGCAACAATGGAAGGTCCTGGCATGGCCTAGAGAGAAAAAAACATGCCTGAAAAACATTTAATATAAAATAAGTTTTTTTTAAATAGCTGTTATTAGTGAGTCGACGGTCACTTAACCCATGTTATTAAACAAATGTTCCCAGCCGACATTTCAAACAAGAAATTAATACATAAAACGAATGCTTTCTATGATTAAGTAGGAAATATTCTCGTAATTTCATTGGTAACAATAGAAAATTAAGCCAAAAAATGTGGTCAAAAGCAGATGTTCGAGGCGATTGAAAGGTGTTAGATCTAAAATAAAAGACCAATCGTGCGTTAAAAACTGAGGGCTGTATTAACCCATCACGACGCTATCTGTGGGCAAATCTTTTTAAACATTATCGTAAATTCCCTACAACGAGTTTCACACTCCCCCGCTCTCGAGTACACTCAGCCACTTTAATATCGCAAAATATAATAAAGCAGTGAAAACGAATGGCGATTATTTACTTATAGAGAAAGGAAAGATTTGTTAACGTGGCTTGAATTTGAAAGATCTGAAGATTCTTTTTAACTGGACATCGCTACTATAATGATATTAGCCAAACACACCACATGTGAATTATGCACCATGCCAGGACCTCCCTTAGATTACATGGTTACAATGAACAGGATGGAATACACAGAAAATTGTAATCACCGGTTCGACCATGATTCATTCCAACTCGGGCGGGATTAACCCTATCACCTAGAATGGAAGGAAGGGGACTTACAGTTTGACGTTACATCCTAACCACAATTGAGAATTCCCAGGAATTATACTACCAGGGACAGTATCGATATGCATAAAAAAAAAAGCAATATAATTGAATGCAATGAAAATTGCAATACATAGTTTTTATCTTTATGTTTTTAAATGATAATTTAAGATCCCTTTAAAATGTGGTTTAAGATCCTAAAATTAACGAATTGTGTTTTGCGATCGTACAAAAAATGATAAACGGATATTTCGAAAATATTTATTAGATGTAGTATGCAAAGGTTTATTTGATGAAGTGTACTAAATTGATCCAATTGTAGTGTGAAAAATGAACACATCACGCCATGGCGAGTGTCAGCGGGACTGTCGAATATTGACAGATATCGAGTAACATGACAAACATATCGGCCGCATTCAGCCATCATCGCTTTCAGCTGGTGTTCCAAATTCAAAACACGAGCGTTGTGAATGCAATCATGACTCGAAAAAAATCAAATCACGTTATTTTTCCATAAAATAAAACAGTGTGCGATGACAATAGACCGTTTGACCCATAGACTTAGAATTACCAAATCACAAAACCTGCTGACCGAATCGACAAAAATAAATTCATACAAAATGTTAGATTTTTTAAATTTATAATATAACTGACATTTATCTACATCAAATGAAACTAAAGTTCAAATTCAAGTAATGAAGACGGCATAAGATGAATATGCAGTAGGACACATCTTATTTCTTTGGCAAACAATATTTATCCCGAAAATAACCCTCGGTTAATCACTATATTGACACAAGAAACAAACTAAATAACCACCAGGACGCACCTAGCCGGGCTTCTTGGATCACGCTTCTTAGATCACGAGCCATACCTAAATTGACTTTTACGCTAAACCAATCGATTCATTTTTCAAATGTAGAGCGCACGCATTAGGCGTAAAGAGGGTACGGAAATGGAATAAAGATTAATCATTTTGAATAACTAATAGCAAATCACCAACCCTGGCGCTCTGCTTCATATATATTTATACTATCATTATATGAACCTATCACACCACATTCTCCCAGGGACGAGCCCAGGGACTACTAGCTGTCATACCAGGATCTTTCATTGCGGCTGCATTGGCCATGGTATACCTAGTTCAAAATAATAATACAAATATTTGTGCTCATAGTTTATTATAGTTTTCAATGAGACTGGAGATGTTGGCTAATACCACAACCACTGTCGTGACCATAGACCTAGCATAGCGCGCTGTGCTTACATTCTAAGCCTATGGTCGTGACTTTACCCCACCAGACCAACCTGGTGCAATGGTAGGACCTTCCTCATATTGCGCGGGTACATTTAACGGGATGGAAAAAACGGACTATTGTCATTAGCCCTTTTACCATCTTTCATTCAATGCAATAGTACTAACACGGGCGGGATTAACCCTACATAAGTAAGGAAGGGGAACTACAGAAAGGGACAAACATTGTTGATGTTAACTTCGTTACTACCAGCTAGTACCACCAGTACAGCACATGGAACATGAAATTGGTGAAAACGTTGCTGTGAAGCATCCTTGAATAAGCTCGCAAATGACTGCTCTAATATATTCCTTGGTCTGCTCCAGCGCGTGCCGCAGTAATTCACAACAGATGCGTGCGCGGGTCATACCTAGAAGTGTGTCGTCATGGGACAATATAGAGTTCGGAATTACGTCAGATACTTGCTCGCTGCAACAGAGCACGTCATTCGGCGGGAATGCACCGGATCGCAGACATCGCAGTAGGTGTATACTGATCAATACGTGATCAGAAGCATCGTTTGGAAACCCAGCAATTCGATGGTGTTTTCTACCAAATATCTAGATGACCGAGCAATCGGATCTCTAGTCGTTATGTTGGCCTAAATAAACATAATTCGGTGAAACGACTTTGACAATAGTTAACCGCTGGGTACCCTGACCCCGTATATCGGGGCTAGAGAGGCCAGGAATGGCACCCGTGAAGATCTCTGTGTAAGGAGACATCGATCAAAACATCAATATAAAAAAATCGAATGACACAAAAATGCTGATATCATAAAAGTTAGTGAGAGCGACTTGTGGCTCAGGGGCGGGTGGACTTGCATTCCATCCCAGAGCTCTGGGTTCGAATCCCCGCCCGTTCTGCACTACTTTATTTCTCTTTCTGAGTTGGATAGTTGCATTTCATTGGCGAGCTGCTCCATGGTTCGGAATCCATATAAACTTCTTGCGGGGGTTAAGCCCGTCCAGTTGGTACCATCGAATTGGATGAACAGATGGTCGAAGCGGCAATTAAAAATTGTCTGTGTTTTCCATCCAGTTCAATGTAGCCGTGCTCATAGAAGGAAGATCCTCGCATGGGACATACGAGTAATTCCTACGGGAATGCGGTGTGTTAGGTTGATAGAATGACGGTGGGTGTAGTATTGGCCATCATTCGTATCAAACTTAATGAGGGCTTTATACATCTGACATAGGTTAAGTTGACGACGGCTTTTACACCAGAGAATAGTTGTAATGCTATAAATTACATTAATTTATATTATTGCGTATGTGACTTTGTTAGTTGTAAATAATTTAAACTTGCAGTTTCTATTTTTTTTTGTTCTTTGCCTTAATCTGTTCTACCAAGGAATTGTTTGGCAGTAGCATTTATATCTAAGTGTCTATTTCATAATTGTGAACGGAGAAATATGTTATGTAAACCCGTAAAGTTACTTTGCGGGTTCTTCTTTACTGGGTTGATCGAATCCGCGCATCTTTGTGACGTAACTTAGTTTTTCTATCGAAAAGTTTTAATAAGTGAAATGAAAAAATGAAAAAATATAATGTCCTTTTTCAGTTGCATCTCCTAGCAACTATTTATTGAATCAAATGCGAAGGAATTAACCATCTGTCGAAAACAGTGTCAAAGACCTCACTACGGGTCAACCAAGCAAGGTCACTTCTGTAAGTGATAATTGACAACACAGATTCGGCGTCGGATAACCCTTCTGGCCGGCCCCTGTGTTTGCCTGACCATGCGCGATGGTACAAAAACTGGAACCTTCCGAGAATTCTCTCCAGGCGCAGACTCCGCACTGACAAGGGTTAAGCTATTTTAGAACAGTGGTGCTAATTGTCCACGGTCGGGATTCCCTTAAACTGTTGCGTTACTTAATCGTCGTCTATTATATCGTCATGAGGCAATATGTTCCTGGCGGTATAGTCATTTTTACCGTCATGTTGAATAGTAGAAATAGTAATACTCGATTTTTTTAAATATCATTAGTGATATTTTACAATGATGCTAACAGTAATTTGAAATGGAATTAAATAAAAATCATTCTTCCACTTTGATCCACGCTGATTTTTCAATAGTCTGATAAACAGCCAGATAACAATTCGACGGATTTATTAACGTTCCCGCTAATCCATCCAATATAGTAAGTCCATATGTTTATAAGTAAAATTATAGTCAGATAATTGTGATTGAAGATATAATTCTCCGGCAATGACTGTCTTTTGACAAACGCGAATTTGTACTATCGGTCCGATGATGATTGAAAAATTGGCCCTTAATCAAAGCGGTCTCCAAAGATTTTTCTTTATTTTCTTGAAAAAAAAACAAAAAAAAAACATACAGACGAATTGATAACCTCCTCCTTTTTTGAAGTCGGTTAAAAAATAATTGCCATTTTTGTAGTTACGAATATTGTAATTTCTTGAGTCGGTGTCAGCCAAGGTAGCCAAGGTTCTCTTGACTGGCGCAGCGCGTGCCCGGCTCACCCCGACTCAAAAAATAACAATAATCGTAACTACAAAAATGGCAATTATTTTTTTACTTTTGAGTTCTTTATCTTTGAAGTCGGTAGTACTTTTTTGTTAAAAGTTTTTTTTCACTATTTCTATTCTTTTTGTTATTTGTTCTTTGCCTTAGACTGTTGCACCCAAAAAATTAAGCCTGAAAGGACCTATTCTTATTATAACAGTCATGTGGAGGAAAATGTATCTATTGAAATGTATCAATAAACCAGTCTTTGTGGGTTTTTCTTCACGCGAATCAATTAATGTATTTTACGACCAACATTTAAAATAAATTAAATCTGATTGTATTCTAAGTATTTTTCTTCCTTCTGGAATACTACTTAAAATTAAAATCTGTAGTATACATTTAAGTGTTTGTATCGCAAGGTCATAAAGACCAGCAAATTAATGAGTATTTTGATTTACACACTGTCCATAAGCGTAGAATGTGAAATCGCATCGATGCTTAAATTTTAGCGGTGAGGGCAGACAAGCATCTTAGCCAACCTTTCCTTTAGAACGATTTGTCTCGATGCAATTTGTTCCCGTGATTCGACAGGCCGATCTTCGCGATAGGATTTTGGGTTCACGAAAAATCAAAGAAGAAACCGTTGCTTTTTTGACTTCGGAATTACGTAGTTAAGTAGATAATACATGAATAAACACCAAGCAATGTTTATTCAAGAAATCCCTAATCGTTTCCCGGATTTCGGGTGACTTATGATCGGAACCGAATCATTTCTCATGCGTTACACAAAGAGTATTTCATCGTAAATGTTTGGGGCAGTTTCTCAAAGACGGGGGGAGCCACTGAACCCCGAAGCAAGGGATAGGGTATTCATGTGCAAAAAGATAGGGCTACGATTTGTGATGGTTTCAATAGAAAATATTGTTATTTGTTAACTAGAAGTAAACAAATAAACGCGACATGTATGTATGTATAATCGACCGTGAAGCAAAGATACATTAATTGAAGAAAGAGCCCAGTAAAAATAACTACTTTACGAATATACTGCAAGGCCTTGGAATAAGCGACGTACCTGCTTAGTACGAAAAAGTATATTTACTTAAATAAACGCGTTTGACCAAACCCTTAGAAAAGAGCCGGATACATTTTCGTTATTTTATTTGCAATAGTAACGCTTTTAATGCGATTAAAATTGGATTTCCATTCCATCAGGTTTTTTAATTTAGTACTTAATTTAGTACATAAAATTGTGCTTTGTGGGTTCGGGTGCGAATCGTTCTATTGCACTTTTTCCCGCGAATTGTTTTTGGATTGGTCGTTCGTGTTCGGATTCCATGTAAAACTGTACTGTACTTACTAGTTAATCCCTCCCAGGTTGGTACCATCGCCTTGAATAAACGATAGTCTAAGCGGCAATGACAATTGTCATTGTTTTTTCTGGCATGGTATAGTTCCATTGAGGTGTATGGGTTTCGTGGGTTCATTACAGTATGTGTCATATGAGCCATCCATGTCCAGTTCCATCAAAACCGGCCAAATGCGATTCGGACTCGCACACAAAGGGTTCCGTACCATTGTACAAGATTGAACCCAAAACATCACGCCATTTGAATGGGTTACTTATTTATTGTTATAGCGGCAAAATAAATACACACTCTGTGAAAAATTCTGCTGCCTACCTATTACGGTTAATGAGATACAAGCCCTGTGACAGACGGACGGACGGACGGACAGGAGAGGCTTAGTAATAGGGTTCCGTTGGCGCCCTTTGGGTACGGAACCCTAAAAAGCAGACGAACAAGATATTCATAAACATAAATGTTCTTCAAAATCAAAATTTTTCCTCTATAAGATCTATCCTCTATGCCTGCCCTCCCGGAGAATGGCGTGCGCTGTAACAACTCGATTGCAACTCGGCGATGCACTTGTGTGGCGAGTGGTCGAACGGATGACGTGTGTGGCACGGGATTTAATGTGGAGCGGCCGCCCGCATTACTGATGCGTCGAGGTAATCCGTGCGCGACCACGGTGTAATGATTGAGCTGTAGTGATGGACAGTGGTCGATATTGTTGTCAGGAAACAATATCGAGTACCGAAAATAACACTAAATAAAATGCTCAATGTGCGACTAAGTACTGTGCATAGTCTTCAACGGGCATTAAAGCCCGCGAATCGATACATCTGTTTGTTTAGTTATCACAGACATTAGTCGGATGCGGAACAGCATTGTTTTTGCTCGCTGTTCGTCGATTCAAAAGTTCGCTTTTCTAACTCAGATGAAGAAAGAAATTGGTGCAAGTGAGGAGGGGGTCGTGGGTCCACCATGACCTGTCGCGTGAGAAGCAAGGATAAAATCTGGATATACATATATTTTTAAGTTAAAAAGGATGTTAAGACCTGCAAAAGCAACCGACTTCATACCATATGGTCATATAACCCAGATAATTATTTAATCTATGTTAATAATATAATTATTGTCGGCTACAATATCGTGAAGCTTCGTAAAGGAAACTATTAGAAAAGGTCGGAGTTCCGTCACAGCAATCCTGTCTTTCTAGAAGTACAGTCGTTTGCACCGGAAATGGAGACAAATTTGAGATCTATTTATGTCATGCTGAAGTCAACCATAGAGTAAATGGGAAATCACGCAATATCACACTTTAAGGTCACATAATAGTTTCATTTGGAGGGACCTCACACGTTCCCAATAATTAACAATTTACACAGAAGTTTAATATGTGTAAATCAATCTTGAATAGAATAGAATAGAATAGAATAGAATAAACGTTTATTTCCTCATTTAAACAGTAACGAAGGTTGAAGGTGGTATCAGGTTAATCTGTTCTAGGCGTAGCATATGAAACTGTTTAATAAACATTCATAATTTAGTGAAATTCTATTTAATAAAATGTATACGAAAACCACATTCCTATCGTTACACTTTTATCGATAACCAGATTAGCTCGCTTCACTAATGATAAATAGATAGATGAGATGAAAAATGTAGTGAGAGTACACCTCTTACGGATGCGTGGAGTGTTTTTACACAAATCTGCCTAGATCTTGTTGGCTCTCAAATTGTTAATGTATCTATAACATTTGAAATGCTATGTGAATATCCTCTTTATTTTTTAAAAATATACAATCATAGAATATGTTAAAATTATGAATATTTCCAAATGTGAGTATGCTACTTACTAATACGACACTTCAAATAATCGCTTGATTAATAAAATATAGTGATTCTATTTTTGTGCACCCCCAAAGGGTGCCGTCCGTCCGTCTTAAAAATAACTCACTAAGGCAGGTCTGAGCTTACCGGAGAGTGACATAGGCTATGTACATAAAAAAACTCTTCGATTTGATAGAGTAATTCATCACTCGTCTAATCAGGGTTTAAAAAGCCTTATATCGTTGTTTAATTTAAATATTAACTTAAACAGTTTGAGAGCCTCCGGTTCTTGCAATGTTTACGCCTGTCTGTCCGTCGGTGGTCGCAGATTGCGCTCCCATGGCCGTCGACGCGCGTCCTCGGCGTGACGATGCTGCGACAAATCGTTGCGGGACTTGCGGTGTGAGCGAGAGACATTCGTTGTGAAATTACTTTGTTTAATGATATGAGAAGAACACTACGATTTGCGATGCTCAATTTATTTCCTATGCAGCTTGCTATTTTAATGAAGCAATTTGGGGTGGATTCACCGGTCGGAAGTTGTTTAAGCTATGTAACCAACTGATTTGTTTCCAAATTTTTAAGTTGCTAAATTGTTAAATTTTTAAATGTTTTATTTCGAATTTGTACCATCGCGATGAATTGTGAATTGTTATTTTGTGTGTTTATTATCACAGGCACCATCCCTATGAAAATAACGATTGAAAATTTTTGTTCTTGCGCCATCGCATAGAAGTATTATACTTGTATCATAAGAGGTGTCAATATTTTATCCATATGCTACTCAATAACAGATAGCACTGCATCTGGGGACGCCTGGCTATAATAATGCAATAACGCACGCTGTGAATAGTAGCCCATGTTACCTACGACCAGCGGTAGTATGATATTTTAAATGTGCTTCGAATAATAGATTTTTAGATGTACTATTATCTAACAATGGTTGAAGAATATATATAAAATATTTCAGACATATTATATCGTAGATGGAACAAATTACCAAGTGCTAATTTCTTCTAATGAGGGTCAAATTGGAGGGAGTAATAAAAAAGGAGGCCGAAGTGATAAATCAAATGATTGATTTAGGGTTAGCAAATAACGCAGGAAGTGAAGAAATGACCCTCGACAAATTACGAATGTCTTACAGAGGGATTTGAAAATTTTGGCAAGCGTGCAATCATCTTTGGTGCAACCTTAATTTGCTGATGTCTGCGGTTAACAAAAACTAACTTATTCTATTCATATATGAATACTAACTCTTTAATTACATTTTCTGAAAATATAATAATATTTTTGTAAAATAAGAACACTTGTTTTTTAATATTGAAAAAATAATATCAAACGTTATGTAATAATATTATATTGTTCGCAATAATGTTTGTATTTTCGCTTTAGATTTGTTTATTTATGTTTATGTTTATTTATGTTTACAAGTTTACATGTTACCAAACATGTATAGTGGTGTGGGCTACACAGCGCATTTTTTATTATAATTTTAAAATGCTTGTCTTTTTAGTTCGCATATCTTATTTTTTCAAAATTTCACTGATAGGTTTGTTCAAAAATGGTTTTGAAATTTAAATTTTACATTGATTGCCAACATCCCAAAACTAAGAAAAGTTCCTCAATCAAAGTTCCGCAATCCTGTGCTTGATCAATCGAAGATATGGTTAAAAGATATGGTTTATGGATATGTATCCGCACTCCTATGCCTAAAGCGACCGAGCGGCCGGGATGGCGGAAAGAAAACGGACGGGCTGGTATCCTAAACAAGAGCGACAGGATCGTGACACAATGCGGCACAACCTTCCTGAAGTATACTCGTGTTTGACGACATTATATACAGTCGACTCTCGTTAATTCAAACCTGCGATAATTCGAACCTCTCTATAATTCCTAGTTATCACGAGGTCCCTACAAAATCTCTCAATATTTCGAACTAAATCAATACATTTTTACGCACTTGGTAATTCGAATGAAAAAAAAAGGCCAAGTGCGAGTCGGACTCGCACACGAAGGGTTCCGTACCATCGTAAAAAATAAAACAAAAAAATCACGTTTTTTGTATGGGAGCCCCCTTTAATTTTCATTATTTTTTAATCTTACCTATTTGTTGTTATAGCGGCAAAATAAATACACACTCTATGAAAATTTTAGCTGTCTACTTGTTACGGTTACTGAGATATAGCCCTGTGACAGACGAACGGACGGACGGACGGACAGCGGAGGCTTATTAATAGGGTTCCGTTTTCACCCTTTGGGTACGGAACCCTAAAAATCATTGCTATGCACGAAAACGACGCGTTAATTCGAAATCATCGGCGTCAAACAGAGACAGAAAGATTGTAAGTACATTTTGAGACAAGTTCAAAGTAGTATCATCGTACAAAAGCCATTGTTTTTGTTATGATTAGTTTGACACACACTTCCTCACGAATTGGTTTGTTTGGTAATATTTCAGTTACTGTTACTTTTTCGTTGGTATACAGATTTAAAGTTTGTGTTAGTTAACAGCAATGTGCTTTGAAGAAAACAAGTATTACAGCGTTTTTTCGAAATTCACATTATGAATATGTACATGAATGTAAATCTGAACGTTTGTCATTGTTTAAGAATAGCAGTTAATAAATAATACGTCATCAACACTTAATAATTCGAAGTTTTAATTATTTTCTCTCATATATTTCGAACCATTTGATATTTCAAACACTCGATAATTCGTAATATTTTAACGGTCCCTCGAGTTTCGAATTAACGAGAGTTACTGTAAGAATAAGAGGTGATAGACAAAAGGTGTAATACTATTATTGGCGAAGGTACGGCTGTTACACCCTGTATATGCCCCATACACGAATCATTTCTAACGTTATAGCCTACGGCAAGCGCTTCATAACGATCCAGGAATCGCCATAAATTCCTACATTCACATTTTTTGTCAATTTTCATGTCACAAAAGGCAATCTCTCAAAATAATAGATGAACGAGTCCCGCAGGCGAGCGGGAGGTAGAAGGGTAGACACCGCAGATGCGGCGGTTCCGATACTTTTTAATGATTTTTCGAAAAAGTGTCGGAAACAAAGTAAAAAAATCACAACACATGCGACTGTCCGACTGTCGCGCGCATAATCCGACCGAACAGTCTTGCTCCGCGGAAAGAATGAACTTCTGAATTTTATTAAGTGATACAATTAATTGTTTCAGTTGATTTGTTGATGTCGGTCGTATAACCCTTATTTCAACAGGTGATGTAAGTAGTAGTACCGTATACTTACACAATGTTTTGAATATTCACACACAACGCGAAGCACCCTTGCACATTTATTTATTTCTGCATATTAAGGGTTAGTTCGCTGTTAATAATGTAAGTAAGGTGTTTGTTAGATAATTCAATAGTTAATTGGGAGCACACTAGTAAGAATTGTTGTGATCAAAAATTAAATCATGATCAAATACCTAATTGGCCTAGTGGTGTGTCAATATGTTGAAGGCTCGAATCTTATCCTGACAAAACCCATTTAGTCACAATAGTAATGTGTATGGTTTGATTACCAGGAATCTTTATATTTGTAGGCCTTTTACAGTTAAATAAACATATTTCCCTGTTAAAGGAACCTGCCCGATCCATTAAAACTAGTTGTATTCAATACAAAAAAATAAATGGTATTCAAGGCGCTAACTTAAATAAACTATTATTAACGCCATACTTATTGCCTGGTAATATTTTTTTGTATTTAGAGCTACAAAAACACGCCATATAACTACTTAAAATTTCTCATTTCTATTATAACCTAACCTAATACACCATTGTTGGCGTATACAATTATGACTATTTTTGACATTGCTTTCTGAAATTACGCTTCTTGTAATGGACTACAAGAAGCGTTATTTGTGGTTTATTGGTCGGATATATGTTCGGAACCTCGGTGACCGCTTCCTTGTATTATTGATGTTTTTCCTTCATTTTCAATGTGTTCGCGTTGTAAAGTATCAACTCTGGTTGTTACAGCTAGTCGCCTTGAGGCGCACTGCTGCGGCCCAAAGCATCTGTTTAGCTTTGATAAATGAAACCTACACGTCAAGTTCTTGGCCATCTGGCCCCGCCCTGGCTATACGGGTCGCGCATGCGCGTGCCGCTATGCAGAATGCACCACACGAAGCCAACGGGGAATCGAGGCCATATTGTCTTACTAGTACACTATCAGCGATAAATAATTATTTTACTGTGTGAGTTCTTGCACTTCAAAATAATACAATTGAGCCTACTGCATTTCGTCCCGTGCATGTCGTAAGAGGCGACTAAGCCCCGATTGCACGAAGAGACGGCCGAATTAATCAATGTCCAAACACGTCACTTGTAGTGAACCGCATGGAGTTTATTCCATACTGCCCATAAAAAGTGACGTGTTTAATCGTACGTTGACGTTGATTTTGATTGTTTGTACTTTCGTGCACTCGGCCCTAAAAGAATCATCGCTCGTGGTTCGGATTCCACATAAAAGTTGATCGCCTTCATTACTTACTAGTTGGTAGGGATAATCCCGCCGGGGTTGGTACCATCGGATTAAATGAACGATAATCGAAGCGGCAATGCAATTTTTTTCTCATCTAGTTCAATGTAGCCGTGCAACACAATGAAGGTTGTGGCATGGCACCTAGTTCCTATGTGGTCTTTTGGGCAAATATACAGTGTGTGATATAAGCTACTCGTGCCCAGTAACATAAAAAAACACAATGTAATTTTGGTTCTATGCATATGGTTAGGCCATAATGTAATTGCGTAAAACTATGGCTAACATAACCTAACCTATTATTGAGAAAAGTAACATATATTGACTATTGATCTAGTATGCTTTGGAAATATTTTAGACAATATTGATTTGATTGCATTGTTCATAGGGCTCGCGACAAATGGAGCGGCTCGTAGCCTAGTGGCGCGGTGACTGGCCTAGCGTACCAGAGGTCTGGGTTCATTTTCTCGCCCCGACATGCACCACTTTCTTTCTCTTTCTGAGTTCGATAAGTGCATTTCGTCACGAATGCGAGCTGCTCCATGGTTCGGAATCCACGTAAAACTGTAGGTTTCCCCCCCCCCCTTCTCCTACTAGGTTGTAGGGTTTAAGCCCGCCCAGGTCGGTACCATCGCATTGGATGAAAAGATGGTCGAAGCGGCAATGAAAACTTGTCCGTGTTTCCATCCAGTTTCAATGTAGCCGTGCTCATAAAGGGAAGGTCCTGGCATGGCACCTAACTCCTTCGGGAATGTGGGTGTATTATGCTAATATCATAACTGTAGATGTGTGGTATTAGCCATCCATGTCAGGTTGCATAAAAAAAAGGATTTTAACCCCTTTTGATCATTACTTTGAACCGTATACATATGTGAATAATCGCATACACACATGTAAGCGTTATTACATGAAAGTGTGCTTCTCAAACTCTATGGCTCCTTCCGTCGGAAGCAGATCGGGTTCTTTTTTCAAAACCTCTTTTACTTTTTGTTTAATTATTTCATTGAAGCGTTTTTTACTTGCGGTGGCGGCGGGGAGGGCACCGCGCCTTTAGCTGCGCCGGCGCATGTGGATGTCGTTCACGTGCCACTTCCGACTCTAGGGGGAATTCATTCCGGCTGGGATAAGTGCGAATTGAGAGGTGAAAATCCTAAAGTATTTCTCTTTTACCATTTTGGTAAAAGGAAACAACAAACAGGCGACAAAGGAAACTGACGAGTTTTCTTGTCTAGAGAATTCAAGCTCTCTATTCGTTGTTATTTAGTCAGTAGAACGATCCATGGAAGTGTAGGTGGACTTAAGTGTTGTTCTTTTATGTGGAAAAACTTATTTATCTGCGTGTTTAAATGGTTTTTAGGGTTCCGTACCCAAAGGGTGAAAACGGAACACTATTACTAAGCCTCCTCTGTCCGTCCGTCTGTCCGTCCGTCCGTCTGTCACAGGACTGTATCTTATGAACCGTAATAGGTTGGCAGCTGAAATTTTCACAGAGTGTGTATTTATTTTGCCGCTATAACAACAAATAGGTAAAATAAAAAAATAATAAAAATTAAAGGGGGGGGGGGGGGCATACAAAGATTTTTTTTTTAAATCTTGTACGATGGTACGGAACCCTTCGTGCGCGAGTCCGACTCGCACTTGGCCGGTTTTTTAGTAATAAACTGAACATACAATAATAAAACTTGCTAATGTGTTGCAAACAACACAGACTGAAATATGTTTTATTCAATAACAAGGTAGGAATATGGTGGTATACGTGAATTTACCAGTTTACAGATCATTTATCGTAGCTGTGATTTTGTGCCGCTGTCGCACCGCACTCGCCCCGCTGCCGACCCGCTGCCGCGCCGCTGTCGCGCCTCCGCAGAGTGTATCCCCACAGAGCTCATGGCACATGTCTCTTGCACGTGCTCGCATAGCACTTTGATTTTCTAGCCTTTTCATGCGTTTTTATTTGAGTCATTCTTTGTTTGTGTGATTTGATAAGCCTATGGATTGTGATGGTAGGGAAAGATGCCGAACTTTTTTTCCAAATAGAGGCTTCGAAACGTGTGTGAAATTAAATATGCTATTTCCACCTTTACGATACAATACGTCATCTCAACTGATATGAATTTATTTTAAATGCAAAGCTTTTTTATATTGCATTAGATTAATTAATCGTAAAATAAAGTTTCACACATTACAACAAAATATTATTAAGTACATGGTGGTCGTTCAAAGAACTTGTCAGTGTGTTAATATAATAAATTAAAATAAAAAATGTAAATATTCTAAAGATCACATCCAATTAAAATCAAAATATCAAATATCAACAAGTTTGTCACAAAAATAAAATGAAATAAAAACAGAATCAATGACAGAAATCAATGGATAAATATAAAATAGAAATATTATTTCTGTTCATTGCACAAATATAAAATCAAATCAAATAGAAATGACAGAAATCAATGTACATAATGATTGTGCAAATATAATGATATCAAATGTTCATTGAGCTAATCACGCATCGAAATGTTGTATAAAGAGATTCTGGACCTTGGGAAAGAGAGAATTCTCTTGGCTACCTTTTGTGGTGAAAATTAAACGGGTGAAAAAGGGGGATGCAAGTTTGTATGGGGAACTCATGTAAAATAAAAGTAAAAACTTCATGGAAGGCCTAAAGGTTTTACAAACTGTTATTTTAACATTTTCGTTCAAGATTAATGCAAAAAGTTCCATGTTTGACGCTGTACTCCCCTCGAGAATAAACTGTTGTAATATAAAGTCCAAAAGAAGTGTATCAGGATAACAAGCTTACCTCTTCTCGGAATTTTTTAAATAAACTATCAGTAAATATCCTTTTTCGTCCTAAGAATGCACGTCGCTTTTTCCAAGGAATGTTCCATATATCGTATTCCTATATAGTATATATAATCGACCGTGAAGCTAGGACACATTAATTAAAGCACTATCAGTCATCTCAACGGCATGTATATGCAATCATATCTCTGTAACGTGCTACCCCCGCTGTCAGCCGTCAGGTAGAACAATGTGCATCTACCCACCTACTAGTCTATAAGCACTTCCTTCCAAGTAGAATGGCACGCTTCAGCTGTCGCTGCACCATACAATGCACCATGCACCAGTGCGCCGCGACAGCACGTGCGTCTACAACTGCACATTACAAGCGGTGATCAGAGTTCGCTGGGACCCTATCAATGTAACCCATTATTCTATGCACGTCCTTTGACATTTTTTAATAATCTGGTTATATTCACGTAAGTTGGCATATGCATACTGTCGCTTGCACTATAAATCTTTAAATGATTATGTATGGTTTTGTCGACAAACAGAAAAAACCGGACTAGTGCAAGCCTGAATCGGTTACCGAAGATTCCGCACAAAAAATGTATTATCTACAAATATACATGTAATATAAACATCGCAGTATAACATTTTGCGTGTGATATAACTACAAATTATATTCGATTGTTTTCCGTTACCTCTTGCCAAATTTTATGATTCTTGTTCAAAACCCTATATAGGTTTTGATTTATTTTCGAGTGTGCAAATATGCTGCATTAATGTAATTTTTTTTAATCGCGTTGACTTAGAAACTTGATTAGATAGAACAGCAGCATATGATATTAATTTAAACGAGTATCTGAGAAAAATGGTCTTGAAAAACAGACGGACAGACAGACGGGCAACGACTAGAAATTGAACCCTACTAGCATGGCTTGCAGTTATGTTAAATTCCAGTGTATTATATTATATACATGCAAAAAGAACAAAACTATAAACAACATATGAAGTTTAACAAAAATCTCGAATCATTGTGAAAGTTTTAATTAATAGTTGTTGGTATTTTTTCGTAACATATAAAAGACTAGCTCAAATAACCGGCTCCGCTCGGGTCAATGTCGCTTTGGAATGAATTCCGGATTGTATTGCATAAGTAAACACGGTAATTTTTTAATTGTATGTCATTCAATGCGCTGATACCAACCCGGGTCGTGGAAACAACCCTTACTAAGTGGTAAGCAAGGAAAGGGAATTACAATGTTAAGTGGAATCCGAATTACGAATGGTATGATGTGATAACGATGAAGCGAAGAAATGCAATGGGACCACTCTTATTGTTATTAATTGCCCATACCTATTCATTATATTCGTGTATTCAGAAAAGATTGCTAACCCGATCAATAAAAATAACCATGAAACACATTTCTCTGTAAAGCATTGACTCACTGCCCCTGAAACGCGCTAACAATAGCCGCGAATTCTCGCGCCATCGCGCCAACACCGCGAGCGGCGTCTGTCGAACCCTTTTCTGGAGGAACACAAAAATAACCGGCGCAGGGTGACATCAGCGGAGCGGCGCTCGCTTGACGGTGACGGAACCCATGGAGACACATGGCGGGGGCGAGAATGACGCCGAACCAGTTGTGGCCTTGAGCGAAGGGGTTATACCCTTCTACAGTGATAAAAACTTGGGAAAAGTGAAAAAAGTGTGTCACTAATTTTAGCATAACATCTGCTCCGTGCCCTCACTGGTTTCGGGAACAACAAATTCGTTCACCAGCGAAGAATACCACCAGAACACGGCCAGAAAAACCCAGGACGCCATGATAATGCATATTACATTGCCAGAAAGACAAGTGACGGAAAGGCAAGACAGTGATTAAATCTGATGTTTAGTTGCATTTCTTATCACGCTGACGGTCAAACGACGTGTTATATTGAAATTTATTAGTTGACATTGTATAAAATGCTACTAAATGTCAGATTTAATCACTCAATTTGTCTATTCACCTGCTTACACATGGCGAAGTATGTGCCGTGATAGCTGTGTTCATAAATTAAGAGTATTTTTACTGATTTTGTATTAAATAAAACCTCATTAAACAGAATAAAGGAAACGTAAAAGCATCGCGTTCTAAATTTAAAAACTAGAGCACGTGATAGCCAGCCCTCAAGGCAAAAAAGCAGAAAGGGGTAAGTTAAGTACAGACAAAATCTCACAAAGCGAAGGGGTAAAACGGGGTACTTACCCCAAAATCAAATTTCGAAGGGGGCGGCGGCTAAAAACGATGAGTCGAACAAAAAGGTGAGGTTTTTTGATGCCAGGTGTTTTGGAATATCGAACGTCTTACCGGAAATCTGCGCTCCATGTGTCTTCAACTCGCTCTAGCGGAAACAAGATGGCCGCTCTGTACGGAGGAGACTACACTCTTTTTATTATTTAATCTCTTTGTCGTACGTACGACAGATGCTTGCATTGAACATTTCGCCTTCCCCCTCGCCTGTACCTATGCAAATCGTATTTGAATCTATTCACGATTTGAAAATGTTTAAATCGATCAAGTCGCAAAGATGCTCACTCTATGATTGTGATGTGTTTCAAGAAAGTTACTAACAATTGCCAATTTTATTTAACTATCGATTTCGAAAGTTGTGTTTAGCAATAATAATAATAATATTATGATTTCCACTTGTTTGGCAAATACACTGAAATTGTTGCGAATTTCAAGAGAAACCCTTAACTCCCTTGCCAATTGTCAGAAAAGTGTACCTCGCTTCGTTCTATAGCAACATTCATGTAAAATACTCACGACAGGTTAAGAAACGCAGGCAGTGCACATTGCACCAGAGTCGCGGTCAGCTGGCAAAAATCAAAATCCAAAAGTATATTCAACAGGTGGCGGCGGACGAGGCCGTGCGAATATAGTTGGGGTTGGTATTGTACTGTTCAGCCAACAGCTGGTGGAATTGGCAGGGCTATTCTCTAAACTCGACTCAACTACTTCAGTGGCTTATTTAGAGCCGTTTTACAATTGAAACAGAGGAATCTATTGAAAATTAAGTACATATTGGTATTTTTTAGGGTTCCGTACCCAAAGGGTGAAAACGGAACCCTATTACTAAGCCTCCGCTGTCCGTCCGTCCGTCCGTCCGTCTGTCACAGGGCTGTATCTAATGAACCGTAACGGGTAGGAAGCTGAAATTTTCACTGATTATGTATTTATTTTGCCGCTGTAACAACAAATAGGTAACATTATAAAATAATAAAAATTAAAGGTGGGTCCCATACAAAAAACGTGTTATTTTGGGGGTAAATCTTGTTCGATGATACGGAACCCTTCGTGTGCGAGTCCGACTCGAACTTGGCCGGTTTTTAGTAACTGGACATAATTGGATTAATACCAAACCCACCCTAAAGATATTAACCCAATACAGTGCATTGCCGGAGGAATTTGTGCCATGCCAGTACCTTCCCTTAATAAGCATGGCTACGTTGAACTGGATGGCAAGCACGGACCATTTTTAGGGTTCCGTACCCAAAGGGTGAAAACGGAACCCTATTACTAAGCCTCCCCTGTCCGTCCGTCCGTCCGTCCGTCCGTCTGTCACAGGGCTGTATCTCATGAACCGTAATAGGTAGGCAGCTGAAATTTTCACAGATTGTGTATTTATTTTGCCGCTATAACAACAAATAGGTAAAATTAAAAAAATATTAAAAATTAAAGGGGGGCCCCCATACAAAAAAACCTGATTTTTTTGTGTTAAATATTGTACGATGGTACGGAACCCTTCGTGTGCGAGTCCAACTCGCACTTGGCCGATTTTTTCATTGCCGCTTAGACCATCTTTAGGGGAAGGATTTAGATGGATTCCGAACAATGTAACACCATGTATTCGTGACGAAATTTCACAGGACGGTTGCATGTAATATGCTTGTAATGTAATCTATGAAAACTTATCATCGTACTAAATGTAATTGTTTAGTTTGTAGGACGCAGTTTGGAAAAACCGCCCGCCAATTGTAATTTCCATGTGGGGAAATGTTTTTTGGATTGCTAGTGGCTTTCCAACGGAAACGATAGGATGGTGTGTGTTGTATGCCTTGTGATTACCGTCGACTTAAGTGCCACATAAAGTGAAGTGTCGGCGATGCGCGAGACTGCGTCCAACCGAAACCAGCCCCCAGCACCGACGAGTGCCAGATCCGACTAGAAGGGGCTTAGGTACCCACTGAAGAGTGGCAAGCGGCCGATATCGCGTCTCCGCTATATGGTCATAATTACCATATAATTGTTTGGGAATCCGGCGGCGGCGGCGGCCCGCATGCCACACAGTCGAAACTTCACCACCGCGCACTTCACCATATGCTTTAAAACTGCTTTCGTCAAGTCAGATCCCACCCACACAAACCGCCTATACGTCTGCGACTATGTTCGCATATTCCATGTACGTGTAAGTTCGATTGGTAGATTTTTTAAATTGGAGACAGCGGTTACCATAGTAGACGTGCTCGATGCCATATCTTCGTCCTTTTTTTATCTATGGGCTTCCCCTTCTAATCGGATTCGCTAGGCAGGGACTTATCCGGTGCAGTCTTCGAGCGACGTCCAGGCAGGGTAAGTCATTCGCCCTAAAATCGTCATATCAAAATAAAATAAGTTGTAATTGTGAAGATATGATGGAAGTACGATTGTATGGTTTAGAGATAGAGGGTGTGACCCACGAATTCAAACATCAAAGAAAACACTGTGAATGGGAATAGCCCTTCTGAGGAAATGTTCGAGATTGAAGAATCAACCTGAGTCGCATCATCTGTCCGCATCGAAAGGGGCATTTTTCGTTCGCAGAAATCTTCTGCTTTATTCATATTAATTAACTTGTCATTCCGGTCGCATAAACCGAAATGTGTGAATTAAAAAAAAAAATTGATGTTATTAAGTGAACGTTTACATAATGAGAAAATAAATGGTGGTTAATTTTATCTTTTTAAAAAAAAAATATTTTATTTTAGCCATCGATTTATTCAAGTTTAGATATTTCTCTAAATGGTGTCATGCCAGGCCATGCACAGGAAAATAAAATATAATAATATAATTTTATTTTCCTGTGCATGGTCTGGCATGACAAATACTATAGTTTAAAGTCTACTTTGAAACGACATCGTTATATCCTGAGCTTATATGTATTTGCTCAAATAAATATTTGATTTACATTTTGAGCAACTTGCCAGCTCTTGTTCCGTGCGTGGGTATCTTGTCGGAGACATTGACTATAAGGCGAACTATGGTTAGATACAGGAACTAACAAGATTTGTAGAACCAGAAGCGAACTCCCCAATACAAAATAAATTGTCACCTCTTTTTTTTGTTCTCTCAGTTTTGCGATGATAAGACACAATATAAAATAAATACACAATGTGTGAAAATTTCAGCGGCCTACCTATTACGGTTTATGAGATGCAGCCCTGTGACAGACAGACGGACGGACAGACGGACGGACGGACGGACGGACGGACGGACGGACGGACGGACGGACGGACGGACGGACGGACAGCGGAGGCTTAGTAATAGGGTTCCGTTTTCACCCTTTGGGTACGGAACCCTAAAAATCAATGTATTATTATTTAAACATTATTTAAGACTGTGTTGGTAGGAGATATTGATTACGAGACTGTAGGAGAATTCCAAATTATGCGTATAAAGCGGGTGGCGAAATAGGTAGAAGCAATGCCCGCGAAAGGTGTGTTTGCTGGTTCAAGTTCGGCCTTACACTATATTCATAAAGTAGCTATTTTTACAGGTTTATTTTAACATCGGTGTGTCCTTGCTTCACGGTCTATTCCTCTTTACCTTTGCATCCTCAAACGCCTGAAAAAAACCCTCAACTAAACAACGATTAAGATGCAACTAAGGGCCGAGTGCACGAAAGGACAAAACATCAAAATCAACGTCAACGTACGATTAAACAAGTCACTTTGTATGGACAGTATGGAATGAACTCTATGCGGTTTACTAAAAGTGACGTGTTTGAACATTGATTAACTCGGCTGTCTCTTCGTGCAATCGGGGCTTAGTGCGTAAAAGGTACTTACGCATTAACAGTACAATTTCATGAAAGCATTCAAACAGAAGATTTATTGGAAGTCAGAAACTGGGGGTCCATTCAGGTAAGAGTGAGTTCGAGTTCGGGAGTGAGTTAACCTAAAAATAGCTGGGAAATATATTATTTTTTAAATAACGGAACCGTTATTTATACTTCCAACGTATTTACGGGACAGACCAGATTTTTAACTAACTGTAATGATGTTCAAGAAGTGTGAAAACATTAAATATTTAAAAAAGTGAGTTGATATTTAGTGACGAATTCGAACTCACTCTTGCCCTGAATGGACCCCCAGAGTCCGAGTTGTCTAAAAATAGTTATTGAAGCAAAACATGGCGTTAGTATACAAATGAACGAGTGCCTTCTCCTGACATTTCGGTTATGATTTGTTGCATAAAGGGTGGAGAACAACACGATCGCTGACATCTCAGTCGGCATACATTATATCGGATGTGAGTAGGCTGGGTTATATTTCTCGAAATAGGAAATATCAGTCGGGTAAATATTCGCTTCCTCTCTAATTATTGATGAATCATTTTTATGTTTTACACAAGTACGATTTAATTTGCAATATGTCTCTCCATAACCATAGATTCGAGAAAAATATTTAATAAAGATTAAACCAATTATTGTCAATTTTAGATCCATTTCAACCGAAATTATTTTTGAATTGCCGCTTTTATGCTTATTTGATATGTTTTTTTTTTTCATTGTTATGATTTCCCCAATAAAATGTTGAACCTACTTCGCTGCAGGCCAGTGAGTGTCCTAGAAGGTTCCTACTTAACAGTTGGCACCTGGTCGAAAGATGAAGTCTACAAATCTCCGAGACAATGGCTTCGAAGCAGTTGCTTGTGTAGTCCCTGTAAGCTCATACCTGGATGCAGCGAGGAAGAAAGGACGGATGTGGCAACCGAAACTAGTTTCTAGTTTGTGTTTGGACGGCGCGTAGCTAATGGTGATAGCGCCGGCGAGTCAGTTCAGTTACGAATTCGCTCAATACTGTTTTATTTATGCAACCTGACATGGATGGCTAATACCACACAACTACCGTTATGACATTAGCCCAATACAACGCATTCCCGAAGGAATTAGGATCCATGCCAGGACCTTTCCTTTATGAGCACGGCTACATTGAACTGCATGGAACACACGGACAATTTTTCATTGACGCTTCGAACATCTTTTTATCCAATGCGATGTTACCAACCCGGGCGGGATGAACCCTACCACCTAGTTTTACGTGTAAACCGAACCACGGCCAGCTTCAACCGTTGAAAATGATCACTCATCCAGAACCTAACCGCGCTCAGAGGTGCTTAGCCCAGCTTATCAATTCGCAAGGCGAGGCTGTCAAAAATGAAAGGTGATGTAAGGTGAAATGGAAATCATCCTGGAAAACCCAACTACAGATCGGCTTTTGTAATATCTTGAAGTATCTGATTATTTTTGAGTTTATTTCCTTTACATTCCTTTAAAACATCACATAAATTGAACTCACCTAAACCGAATTATTCTCAATCCTAAGTTATCACTTTTTCTAAGGTTGTTTCTATGGCTTCTATACATTTCTATGAATAGTTGTCAAACCACGCTTATGAAAGTAAACTGACTATACGTAATTGAACCACAGCTCTTCCACATGGCAACCCCCGGCATCCGTCGTGGGCCGATATTCTTTAATGGAAATAGAACAGCCCAAAAAACTTAATGAACATAATTCCCGTATAAAAGGGTTAGTTAAAAATAAATATCTTGGGGGTACTATTCTGAAACCAAAAAGACCGCGTCGCACGATTAACACGTATGTATATTATAAAAAGTCGTGTAATTATATCTTCTTCTTAGATGATTTTTCAATAGTCTGATAAACAGCTCGACGGATTTATTTACACTATTGCTTATCCCTTCGATATAGTATGTCCATATGTATTTTAGTCAAATAATAGTCAGTTTAATTGTGATAGAAGATAGAATCCTCCGGCAATGAATATCCGTCTTTTGACAAACGTGAATTTGTACTATCAGTTCGATAAGTACTATTTGAGGATTGAGAAATCTCCCCTTAGATAAATATAAAATAAAAATAAAATAAAAAATAATATTCAGTAAATAGTTTTTTTTTGTAGCTGGACATATATGGCTAATGCCATACCTACTGTCCTGATGTTGCCAAACATACCACATGAGAACTAGGTTTTTTTTTATGTGACTGGACATGGATGGCTAATACCACACCTTCTGTCATGGTATTAGCCCAACACACCACATGGGAACTAGGTGCCATGCCAGGACCTTCCTTATATTGCACGGCTACATTGAACTGGATGGAAAACACGGACAATTTTCATTGCCGCTTCGACCATCGTTCATCCAATGCAGTGGTACCAACCCGGACGGGATTAACCCTACCACCTGGTAAGTAAGGAAGGGGACCTACAGTTTAACGTGGAATCCGAACCACGGCCAGCCTCTCTCAACGGTCGAATGGTCACCCATCCAAACCAGACCGGACCAAGTGTTGCTTAACTTCGGAGAGCGATCGCCGAAGTGTCGCGCCACTGGGCCACTGGGCCACTGAGGCCATTAAAGGACCTTTCTTAGAAGGACCTTCAGTTTTACTTTGAATCCGAACCACGAACGAGAAATCCCTCAGTCACCTCCATGTTGCTCAGGAAGAAATGCAGTGGGATAACTTGTGTTCTTTTTCCAGGACCCACACAGCACAAAGCAGCGTGATTTTTATCGTTTTATTGAGCTTAAAGGTTCCATTTTAAGTTTTCACTAATATTTCTATACTATCCAGCATTCCTTAGTCGATAACGTAACGAAACCAACTGCGCAGCCGGGATAGCACCGCGAACGCTTTTTATTGTTACTTGCTGTGGAGGGAGCTGTTTATGAAGATGATTTATTAAAAACGTATGGATTCGAGAGACGCGACTGCGCTATTAATAGACATCTACACCTTTTGATGTTATTTTAATTTTAAAAAATAATGTTGTCACTTTGATATTTCTCTAGTCGTCAGAGCGATATTAGAACTTTATAAATTAACACAAAACATATTTTTAAGTAAATATACTTTTTCGTGCTAAACATGTACGGCGCTTATTCCAAGGAATGTGTTGGTTAGACGCCAGCCTTGCAGTATATGCGTAAAGTAGTCCTTTTTGCAGGGATCTTTCTTTAATGAATGTGTCCTTGCTTCACGGTCGATTATTTTAAGGTCACATTCCTTAAAACATATTTTTGTTACAAATTTTGTAACGTATTCTTTAAAATGATCGGCTTAACTTATATAAAAACAATGCATTATGTTGTTTGTAAATTTTAACTTACATGATGGTAGTGCAGCTCGCCCGGGTAAGTACCATCGTATTGGGTGAAAAGCGGGAATGATAATTTATCCGTGTTTTCCATCATGTTTAATGTAGCCGTGCTCATAAAGGGAAGGTCTTGGCACGGCTCCTAATTCCTTGGGGTTGATGGTGGGTGTAGTATTAGCCATCCATGTCCAGTTATATAAAATACCGGCCAAGTGCGAGTCGGACTCGCACAAGAAGGGTTCCGTACCATCGTTAAAGATTTATTCCAAAAAAATCATTTTTTTTTGTATGGGGGCTCCCTTTAATTTTCATTATTTATTAATCTTACCTATTTGATGTTATAGCGGCAAAATAAATACACACTCTGTGAAAATTTCAGCTGTCTATCTGTTATGGTTACTGAGATACAGCCCTGTGACAGACGGACAGACGGACAGACGGACGGACGGACAGACGGACGGACGGACGGACGGACGGACGGACGGACGGACGGACAGCGGAGGCTTAGTAATAGGGTTCCGTTTTCACCCTTTGGGTACGGAACCCTAAAAAAACATAGTTACGATATTCGCCATTCAATCGTGAAAATGATTCAGAACAACCTGCAAACGAACTCAAACTCCCAGTAAGAAATCGACGCATCGGAACCCTAAAAACAACATCCGTATAGTCTGGAGCAAAAACGAACCTCTTCTCGGCTGAACAAAGCAGAACCGGAAACGTCGTCACAGGAAGCCAGCGTATGTGCATCCCAGTCCTTCATACAGGTAACTTGGCACCTGTCTCCTTTCAGGGCATGTACTTATTTGTTGCAGTCGGACTGTAGTTTTACTTGCACTGCAAAGGAACAAGCCATTTAGCTTGTCAATACATTTTGGAATGTCTTTTGCATGTGCATACAAATCGTGAATGCCTGAGTGTATCACTCAGGCATGAAATGGTTCATAAGTATCCAACTCGATCAAGACATGGTTTTGTCTCGGCCCATACACATCAGTCCCGAGTAAAGCATCAGGCTGATCATTTGAAAATAAAACTTTATAATCATTTACCGGAATAATTGACTGTTTTACCATTATTGTTAGAAATAAGGAAAATACTCTCCTAATTAACAGCGTATTTTAATCGAATTGAAAATTTTTTATTACACAAATGTGATGACAAATTATATTTATTGACAATGAACTAATTTTATTAACAATGGAGATTAATATGTTAATTTTAAGAAATATTTTTAAATTTTGAATTTATTTAAAGAACCCCCATTTTTTTTTAATTTAATTAAATTTATATTATTTTTGTTTGGACAACTTTAAAGGCTTCTATTTTTTCTTGTATTGTACTGATTTGATGAATGTATATGTATAAATAACCTTCCTTCTTATGCAGTCGGGTAAAAACTGTGTGATCAATTTAATTTGAGTTTCAGCGACATCTACATTTTTAAGCATTGTAATCAGATTTTGAAAATAATCTGAAAAAGTATTGGTCGTGACATTCGTCGGAAGCAGGACTTGAACCTGCGACAGCAATAAGATTGATAGCTCAATCATTGCAGTCAAAATGCCTTAGCGTAGGATCAATACGCAAAAACATCATCAGCGCCATCTAGCAGAAGATAGGGGAAGCATTGTGTCGATTCGAATATAATCGAGAAATTCGTTGGCTGATGTAATTGTCGGGATAGCTCAGTTGGTTTAGAGCAGTGGACATGTAATCCAAAGGTCGCAGGTTCAAGTCCTGCTTCCGACGAATGTCACGACCAACACTTTTTCAGATTATTTTCAAAATCTGATTACAATGCTTAAAAATGTAGATGTCGCTGAAACTCAAAAAAAAAAAAAAATTAATGAGATAACGGTAATGTCGTAACCATTAAATACATAAAATTATGTGTGATCAATGTACTGAAAAATAAAGGACGTTTTCTTGTTTAATTACAAAAATAGACGCATAAGGTCTTTACCTATTTAATATCGAAACGAGATCGGACTAGGCAGCCAGGACGTTAGGTCCTGGGTGCCTAGTCCCTTCGAGAATAAGACGGAACGGGATGGGATGAAAGTAAGTGAAATACACTTTTTCGTATGTCGCTTTTTAACCCGCAAAGAAACTTCACTGGTATAAAAGTTATGATTTGTTTTGGTCTTTTTTTAACCGACTTCAAAAAAAGGAGGAGGTTATCAATTCGTCTGTATGTTTTTTTTTTTTGTTTTTTTTGTTTTTTTTTTTATGTTTGTTACCTCATAACTTTTTCCTGGGTGAACCGA
Organism: Incurvaria masculella; assembly: GCA_946894095.1. NCBI lineage: Eukaryota > Metazoa > Arthropoda > Insecta > Lepidoptera > Incurvariidae > Incurvaria > Incurvaria masculella. Next base: position 3,158,049 of record OX335641.1, read on the forward strand.
TTTTGATGATTATTTTTTTAAATGATAGCTAGTGCTTCCCAAGTGGTCCCATTTTAATTTGGTTAAGTTTTGACAATGATATCCATGAGAAAATCATAAAAGTCTTAAATTTGTATTAAGATGTGCGCGACAAATGGACGAATAACTCAATATAACGCCAACCGATTTCGGTGATTCTTTTTTTATTGGAAAGGACGTGTACAAATTAGTAAGTTTACTTCAGATTCACTAAAAATTAACAAATAAAAAAACAAATTTAACAAAAAAAGTAACCGACTTCAAAGGAAAAGCACTAAAAAGTAAAAAATAATGTTCATTTTTGTAGTTACGATTTCTGTTATTTTTTGAGTCGGTGTCAGCCAAGGTTAGGTTAGGTTAGGTTAGGTTAGGTTAGATTAGGTTAGGTTCTCTTGATTGGCGCAGCGCGTGCCCGGCTGATGCCGACTCAAAAAATAACAGAAATCGTAACTACAAAAATGAACATTATTTTTTACTTTTTAGTGCTTTTCCTTTGAAGTCGGTTACTTTTTTTGTTAAATTTGTTTTTTTATTTACCTAAATGTATGTAGAATCTACCACGAAACAAGGATACATTCAAAGAAGAAATAAAACTGTAAATAGAACTAGTACTAAACATAGTGCAATGCTGGCTTGAACCAGCAAGCATACCTTTCGCGGGCAGTGCATCTTTCAATTCCGCCACCCGCTCCCTTATTTTATTATGGGATTTATCCCTTAATTATATTACTTATATCCCTTAATTTATTATAATTAATTCAATCAAAGACAGTATTTAAGATTGTTAATACAATTTACCTGCGTTGCGGGCATTGAATATAAAGATTGAATCTAGTAACATAAAAAACACCATACACTTACCGCTAAACGCCAAAAAGGGGTGTGGCGACGATGCGGTTTTAATTTTTTTTTATTGCTAACGGTTTCGAAACGGAGCTAAACTAACAATCTGGCTCTCACATATAATTTCGCACATTGCACGCCGCGAGGGTGTGTGAAGGTGGGTGTGTGAGTGCTTTCCAGATTGCAAACGCGACTGCCACCTGCTTTGAGGAGCAATTTTCGAGTTTCGTCTAAGCTAAACGGCCCCAACTGCCGTTGCAGGTGGTATGAGAACAACGTGAAAACGAATGCTGTTCATTGAGACACTGTTATATCTATCAACTATGTACGACTTCAAAATGCTTCACAAAGCTATGGAAAAGACCGGCCAAGTGCGAGTAGGATTCGCACACGAAGGGTTCCGTACTACCGTAAAAGATTTAAAACAAAAAAATCCAGTTTTTTGTAAAATTAAAAGGGGCCCCCTTTTAATTTTAATTATTTTTCAATATTACCTATGTGTTGTTATAGCGGCAAAATAAATACACACTCTGTGAAAAATTCAGCTGTCTATCTGTTACGGACGGACGGACGGACAGCGGAGGCTTAGTAATAGGGTTCCGTTGGCACCCTTTGGGTACGGAACCCTAAAAAGCAGCTTTTGCAGCAACAAGACAAAAGGAGCAGTAGGAGACGTTAGGATGCATATTCAGAGAAGCACGTTTGGTCAATTTGTTTTCCAATCTTACTATTAACTAATGTTAAGTATGTTTCTCTAACTTTATAAACCACTTACTTGTGCTTTTCTTTACTTATCACATTTAATTACCCGAGGAGTGAGCAGTGGGGTTCAATGGGAGACAAGTCGAGGGAAAATCGGCTGATTTTCGTAAGGATTTAATGCGGATGGAGCCTCGGGTATATATTGTTAAATTATATTATGAACTAGCCGAGATATCCGGCTCCACTTAGGCTAATGTCGGTTTGGAATTTATTCCGAGCGAAGCACGGTAACAGTCAGACACAACGACGGATTATGCATCGTCTGAACAATTTTTCTCGTTGCTGTAAATTGCATCCTGTGTAGTTCTTACGTATTCTTAGGTGCCGTTCGAACTCGAGAAAATCAGTAGGTAGTAAGCGAATTCGCAAGAGAAGGCTCTCGCCGGCGCTACCGCCCTTGTATGTTAAAGTTGTTACGCCGTCCTCAAACAAACGAGTTGGCATAGGGCTCCATGTCCTCTGTGCATTTTGACGAGGACACGTCTGTACGTAGAGTCTCGAAGAAGCTGGCGGGGGTGAGGTGAGGGGCTGGAGGTCCCCCCGAGGTCCCAGTTCCCACGCCCCCCTGAAGGATGTGGCGGCGCGGGTGATGGATGGCCGAGGCGGAGATAGCGCCTGTTTGTTGTGACGGGGTTATTGTGCTCCGATGTTGGCAACGACCGATATTGATGCTGCGTCATAGTCAACAGTTCCGTTGGGAATCAGAAACAGGAGCCGGTTTTAACCAACAAATTCGTACAATAAATTGTGGTTTACCAGCGACACTTTTTTTTTGTCTATACATTCATCCGAAGCAGGATTAGAACCGGCAAGTTTCTATTGTCCGGTTTTTTTAAAACTATATTTTGCATTGAACATTTCAAATGTAAATCATATTTGCGAACATATAAAATATTACGAGATTATCGCTCCGCGTCTGGAACGTCCATTACACGCAGAACTGCTTCCTCGTATCAAAACTGTTTCATGCTCCCTGTCATTTTGGCTTCGTTACTCAGGGTATGTGTGTTAACTTTATATTACTTTGCTTTAATCAATATCTTGCCAACATAGCACACTCCCTAAATGTCCGATGATACTCGTGTGTCCCATGAATTTGCCGTTAACTACCAACTGAGGATGTGTTATCAAACACTTAACATCAGCTCTTAGCGTCTTCAGAAATCTGTATCGATCATTTGCCTCTTCTTATAAAATAATCACAAAGCTGGGGATATCGCATAATCACGTTTAGCACTTATTGCATTTGAAAGGACCGCCTTATAACCAACATCTGCGTTAACGATTGCGTTCAGTTATTATAAATGAGCTAAGCCGAGTACGACACAGCTACTCGATGAGGCAGAATAATCATGGTCAATTCAAAATACTAAATCCACAATAAATATATTATCTATACTCAATATCGAATGGCATCGGAAAGATGGTCGAAGTGGTAATAAAAACTGTCAAATAGAGAGATGATTCTGACACGGCCCTTAGTTCCGTAGAGATTGTGGTGTGAACAGCTCATAGAATTATCTCTGAGAATCATGACTGTGTCGTGTCATGTAAGTATCTGTAAGTGCAATATAAGGAAGGCATGGTCCCTAGTTCCGATGTGATGTGTTAGGCTAATATCTAGACGTTTAGTTTGGTATAAGCCATCCATGTCCAGTTTCATTTAAAAAAGGTGTGATTAATTTGATATAATCCAACGACATCTAGATTGAAGCATTGTTATCAGGTTTTTAAAATAATCTGAAAAATTGTTTGGTCTGGATATTCGTCGGAAGTAGGTTTGAAACTGTGACCTTTGGCTTACATGTCCACTGCTCTCTATGTAGATGTCCTTGATGTCCCAGAGATAACTGCTCTCTGCGCAGTAGTGCGGTGCGGGTAGCGGCTGCTCGGTGCCGGGTGCAAGTGGCGCCTGCGCATTCTATCTCTTTCTCTCGCAGGATAAGTCCTATAGATATATGCGTTATCTGTGCCGAATTCAAATCAAAACGGTGCTAAAGAAGATTTCACTTCTAAAAGTACATTTAAGGTGGCCCTTCCCGGCGGGACTAACTCATTCGCGGACACGGTTCAAAACCGTGCTATTGCGCTCTGAGACCTTCTTTGTTTCAAAGACAAAGACAGGCTCCGTGATGAGGAGGATGTAACATGTCCACAAAGCAGATAATGCGCATAGCGTTTGATTTGGTAAGATTTACGAACATTTTAATTACCAAATGACTTATAGCTAAAAGTAAATCACGACCGCTTTAGTCAAAAGTTAAACAAAAACAAAATTGTCTATTAATCTTCATGAAACAAGCTAGATCTGATGACTAATATTTTTATTGTTTTTATTTGATCGTTGAGTAATCCACTTCCAAAGTTATTGATAAAACGCTCGAACTTTCGGACCTTTTAACTTAGACACAAAACACTATTTTAAAATGCCAATGGTCATCAGATATCTAGTTCGATCAAATAAAGTCGTTTTGAGTATTATTTTGGATCTCTGACAAGAAATATGCGCATGATCTTCTTTCCACGTTTGTATGGGGAGTTAAGCGGGAAGGCCCACCTTAACGGATAATGTCATGTTCCGGTCCGTTTTGAGTAGGACGTCGAGTATAGCCCCCGTAACAATTAGCACGTTTGCGCCAGTGATAAGTGATGCCGCGCTATCTCGGAAACTGGTGTTTGGTCCACCACTCAACGTACATTAGATAGAGTCCGTGAATTTGCTATTCTCGTTAATGGGAGCCTCCTTTCCTCTCGCGTTATGACTAAGAGCGATGCAATTTTCGAAGAGAATGTTTCGGTTAACTGTAAAGCAAACAGTGATAATGTGAGTGAAAATTGAAACAGGGTCGAACTACTTCGGAATGTGGGAAGTCGTTAATGGTTTCAGAATATTTCGCCAGTTTCCTCTATACTACTTCATTCTCGAAGCATAGCATTATTCACATTTATTTTCAGATTTCTGAAACGTTCGGCTTTAATAATATACAAGGATGCAATCATTTTTTAATAAAAAATCTCTAAAATGATGATACAAAAGTAATGTATGGCATCCGGATAATATTTCTGTTATCCATACATTCCTTCAAGATTCCTTCAATTCAAGTTTTTGTAATATTTCGACTCAACAATGTTACCTACCTTCACAGTTTTTTGTTTTCTCACTTCTCTTTCATCATTTGGTTGGACAAGCACAAGCAAATTGACTTCGATAACTTTTCTCGCAAAATTAACTATTCTTGTGCCACGTAATTCTTCCCTGGTGCCCTAATAAGTGTCTAGCCTGGCGATCTCCACAGAGGGGCACCTTAAACGGAAGGATCCAGGTTGCGACGCCCTAGGGCGCCAGTAAGCATCTCCCACTCCACAATAAGGTAGACATTTTTATTTTCACACAAAATAAAAATCCATAATTCATTCCCCATTTCAGCACACATATATTGTGTCTTATTTACTTCAAGTATTCATTTGATTGAATGATGAATTTAGCTGTCAGATACGTGCAGATGGACTGATATGACGAAATAATTACTAATAACTAAATTACGCCAAGGATCACGGAATCAAAATTCGTCTCTTTCAGGTGTAACGTGAAAATACGTGTCCGTATTTAGTATCTCGTTAAACTGCGAACCACGTACGCAGACGATATGCATCTCACTGCTGAATCTCATGGGTAACTTTCATATATTCCAAATAGCAAAAAATCGAAAACTCAGAACATCGAAAATATGTATTTTTCGTATCTATTATGAAAAGGACACAATCTAATATAAAATAACCGAATTGAAAAATCTCTCAGTCGTCCCACGAACGTATCTCTGACACGGATACCGTCTTATTCGTCTAGTGCAGTGAGATCGAATTACTGATAAAATATGGAGGAATATGATACGCCAAGAGAATAAAAGTTCGTGCGAACTTTCACAGGATATCCGATTTGGGATCTCTTGACTTCCGTCGGAAACCAGATGTTACCTGTATTCGTGATAATGATTTTTTTATGAGCCCTGTGTCCGACCACCAATCTTCTTTTACTGCTATTATTATTCCTTCTATATTTCTTATGAATGTAAGCTATAAGACAAACGGTTTTGTTCAGATCATAGTTTATTCGACGGTTTTGTCTAGAGGTTCTTTAAAGTTATGAATATGTCTTTTCTGTATAGGTTTCCTGCGTAGGTCATTTGCATTGTTTACTTGAAAAACTTTTTTTTTTCGTGAAAGTCAAAACGAGCATAGGTCACAACGTTCAGCCAATTCTAGTCATTGATTGATACCAAAATTTTTATTTTATGCTATTCTGGATGCTAGTATGTTATTACTTCGTGTTTCTTGCACCATATAAGAACTGAGAGTTTCATTATTTATTCGAATTGTCATATTTTAACATTTGCCCAGTTCCCCAGTTCACACCCAAGAAGAACTGTCCAATTTATTCCACTGCAACTAACATTTCTTTCATTATTGGTTTACACACAAGAAGTTGTATGCGAGCTTGTTCATCTTTTTCATCCCAACAATGAAAATTATAAATAAAAACAAATCATGTGAGTGAATATGGATGAATATGGTTATTATGTTTATAGGCACAGCTACATTGAAAAGGACGGAAAACACTGACCATCTTTCATTCCCGTTTCGTTCATTTCATCGTCGAAGCGATGCGATCGTACCAACCCAGCCGGGTTTAACCTTACCACATACTTAGTAGGGGAAAGGGACCTACAGTTACATGAATTCCGAGCCATAGAACGGTTCGCATTCGAACTGCATTTATGCAACTCAGAAAGATATATAAAGTGGTGCGTGAAAGGGGCCGCCATTGGAACCCTGGAATGGAAGGCTAGTCCGCACGCCCCTGAACTTCGAGCCGCTCAATTATTATTCCACAAATATGATCTGGTGATTTCTCCGGCTACACTGTAGGTGTGTACTGTACAGGGTGGCACAGGTGAGAACGCTGCGGCAGGATGCCCGCGGCAGGATCTAGGGCGGTCGGTAACCTGACACGGCAACCTATTTCGCATCCTGTTACGCCTACGAGTCGCTTGTGATGTCTGGGCCAAAGGTGATTGTATTCCCGTATCGTCATGCGATACCCGCTGTTGGCGTTAAGAGAGTCGTTACGCTATCAATTCCCCATACTACGGGCGATTACTGTTTCCATGCACTCAGTGTGTTACTAGATCATTGAAATTTTGGATTCTATAATATGTTGTAGGAATTTATGTTTTTATATTTTCATTCTTTTAATATACATTTTAGTTTGGAAAATATTGGCTTATAAACGTTGGAAAAAAGGTGTCTTTTTTTTACGTTAATTTTCGAAATGTTTTTATTGAAAACATTTTTACAAAAAAGAGAGAGCCTACGGACATAGAATTAACGAATAATTCGACCATTCGTTTCGTTTACCACCACCTAGTAGGGGAAGTGGAGTTTACACGGATTCCGAACCAAGGACGCCAAAATCAAAAGAAGACAAAGAAAGTGGCGCATGAACTAGGCGGAAATCTAACCCATGTCCTCTGGCAAAGTTCGAATTATTCGCGCGTTTTATACAATAAGAAAAAGAAAAAAAACCGGCCAAGGACTCGCACTCGAAGGGTTCCGTACTATCGTACAAGACTTAATACAAAAAAGTAACGTTTTTAGGGTTCCGTACCCAAAGGGTGAAAACGGAACCCTATTACTAAGCCTCCGCTGTCCGTCCGTCCGTCCGTCCGTCCGTCTGTCCGTCTGTCACAGGGCTGTATCTCAGTAACCGTAACAGGTAGACAGCTGAAATTTTCACAGAGTGTGTATTTATTTTGCCGCTATAACAACAAATAGGTAAGATTAAAAAAATATTAAAATTAAATGGGGCTCCCATACAAAAAACGTGATTTTTTGGTTTTATTTTTTACGATGGTACGGAACCCTTCGTGTGCGAGTCCGACTCGCACTTGGCCGGTTTTTTTGTATGGGGGCCCATACAAAAAACTTAATTTTAATTATTTTTTTATTTTAACTATTTGTTGTTATAGTGGCAAAATAAATACACATTCTGTAAAACAATTAAAGCTGATGAGCTACAGCTCTGTGACAGACTGACGGACGGACGGACAGCGGAGGCTTAGTAATAGGGTTCCGTTTTCACCCTTTGGGTACGGAACCCTAAAAACTAGGCATGGCAAGATTTTTTTCCTTGAATATTTTGTTTGATTTTTTACTATAGCATTCGTAATTTACTTTTATCTTGTAATTAAAATGTTTGTAATACTCACCAAATCAAACACTACGCGCATTGTTTGCTTTGTGGACGTGTTGCATCCTCTTCAGCACGAAGACTGTCTTTCTCTTCAAAACAGAGACAGTGCCAGAGCCGGTAGTCGAAGTTGTCACCTAAATTGGCGTTACGGCAAACCGATCGACTGGCGTTTTCAAATGTATGGAGAAATTGAAGAGCGCGCGCAGCGGGCGTTAAGCGCACTAACATTTGCGAGTCCGAGCTTGATTTGACAGCTAACTCAACGTTACCGTAAATACGTCGACGTTGCCGTTTACGTCCACTCCGCGTTTTCATACAAGTCGGAAGTCCGCGTTTGACTTTGACAGCTTGAAGAAGTAAAACCACAGAATATCTAGTAAAAACTTGTATGGAGTTTGGAGAAAACGCCAGTCGATCGGTTTGCCGTAAACGCCAATTTAAGTGAGAACTCAGACTGACCACTCAGAGCGCAATATAACGATATAGAGTCGTGCCGTCCTGTCGGGAAGAGCCACCTTAAACTCTCGATAAACAATGACTAATTTATTCTAATATCACCATCGCACAAAACACCTACATTGATTAGTAAAGTGCGTGACGGTAGGTAATGGATTGGATGGGCGGCGCACCCGGAACAGAAGATGAATAGTGAAGATCGAAGATAAGACGAGTTATGTACCTGCAGAGCACACGGATGCTGGAAATATGTATTAATGGTGACCTCGCTGTGACCTTCATCTAGCGTTAGGTCATCCTGCTGTCGGTGTGCGTATTAATTAATGTCGATGCAATGCATGAATTATGTTCCTATAATTAGACTGCAGAGAGGATACACTAATAAAGTCGGTTAAAAAACAAGTTTTTTATAATCTATGTTCATATATGAACATAAGTATCACATTTGAAGTTTTTTTAACTGGAAATAGATGCCACATTCTACTTTCATAATACAAGCTTAAAAAACTACATTTGATATATTTGCATGTTTCTGTTTATGTAAAAAAAAAATGTATGATTATATTCAATTATCTTAATAAGTGCGTGTTGGTACCATCGCAATGTATGAAAATATCGTCGTAACGGCAATAAAAAATTGTCCGTGTTTTCTATCCAGCTCAATGTAGCCGCGCTACTAAAAGGGAACGTCCTGGTAAGGCATCTAAAGCTGAGATAAATAGTCGTAACAGAAACTAAGACTAACGAAAAGTAGTACTTTGTGACGTCACTTTGACACATTTTGTATGGACGAAATCTCAAAGTAATGCAAATTGACGTCACAAAGTACTACTTTTCGTTAGTCTTAGGTTGAGATAAATAGTCGCATCAGAAACTAAGACTAACGGAAAGTAGTACTTTGTGACGTCACTTTGATACATTTTGTATGGACGAAATCTCAAAGTAATGCGAATTGACGTCACAAAGTACTACTTTTCGTTAGTCTTAGGTTGAGATAAATAGTCGCATCAGAAACTAAGACTAACGGAAAGTAGTACTTTATGACGTCACTTTGACACATTTTGTATGGACGAAATCTCAAAGTAATGCGAATTGACGTCACAAAGTACTACTTTTCGTTAGTCTTAGTTTCTGTTACGACTATTTATCTCAGCCTTAGTTTCTGTTACGACTATTTATCTCAGCCTAAGTGTCTCGGGAATGTGGTGTATTGGGCTAATATCATAACGGTAGTTTTGTGGTATTAGCCATCCATTCAAGGTTGCATAAAATAAGAGATGGTGCACTTCAGCCGTATTGTTGTGATAAACCAGAAATACAATATTCGTAATTTGGTTTTTACAAACCGGTTACAAATCAGAAAGTTTATTTCCTATTCCTGTTCCTGCTTTCAATATATACTCAAAAATATTCGAATAGCTTAACACTTTCACAACATCTTTTAAACAGTATTTTCACATAATATTACATAATATCTTCTTACAGATGCTGTGTTCAACAGTTTATCGCCTGATACGGTGTCTGCTCACCCACACCGCAGCGTGTCACCCGCCCACTTATATTTACCGCTCTTGTTTTTTTAAAATACGTTTATTTTGTTTAAATATTAACCAACTTGCCCCGTAGCTAACCTAATTGTATATTCTTTACAAAATTCAAAAATATTTCTTAGTACAACGGATAGCAACCAGCGGGGCAATGCAGCAAGCATTCTGGTCAGGTTACCGCAAAATTAGATGATTTATTTTATTTAGTTTAATTTTATTTTAATAGTTTTAAGTAATTACTTTGCTAAAATAGTGTTGCTATAAATGGTGTATTATAAAAAATATGTATGTTAAAAAAACTTCACATTGATTATTAACACATGATTTTAAGCACTGACACCATACATTACCTAATATATCAAACCCTGGAGTATATGCAATGTAAATTGCTACCCATTCTCCAAGGTGAACAAAACCTGTGAAATCAAACCAGGTACCTATAACCCACAGCGACTCGCACAGCACTGTAGCAGCAGTAGCTGTCCAGCCTGTGGCGACAGCGGCGCAGCTATCAACCAAGCTGAGTTCTGTGCTAACACCTTTTCATAATAATGGTTTTATCCAGAGATAGATAGCGCGCCTACTATGAAAACAATTTTCCAAACCAATTAACCCAACTTAAACATAGGAACTGACTGGGCGATGACAGTTCGGGAGTAAATTCGCGCGCCGTAGCCATATTTGGACTGTGTGGCACGCGACTAAGGGAAGGAGCTTATATAGACTAGGAGGTCGCGACAAAAATGGTAACGATAACGTAAATGGCTGAAACTGGGTTCACGGGATAAAGTACAACCCTCTGAAGCTAAATGTGTCAGTCTGCCTGTTCCAAGTGGTTGCGTTACGTAGATAAGGCGCCAGAAAAAGCAGTTATGGTGACAAAAAATACATATGATAAGGTAAATGGATGCAAATGACGAAGCATTAAAATGTATCAATACATACTTGCTTAGCAATACAAAAACTGAACAAATCTTTGGTTGCATTTAGTAGTTATAGGCGATTTAGGTTACAGCTATAACTTTAGGTATATTTAAGTATTTAATTAAGTAACCGTCTGGTTATTGTTGTAAAATTAATAGGTATCAATGTTTCCAGATAATCAGTATATTCATCAGCAGGTACATACCAGCATCTATTTTATATAGCCAATCTAGAAAACGCAACCACTTGGGACGGGCAGACCGACATATTAAGCATCAGAGCGTTGGTCTCTAACATGTGAACCCAGATTCAGCCATTTACCTTATCGTGACCAAAAATGTCGTCACCTCCCGGAATAATACGTTAGTCCATACTGCGCGGCGGCCACTTGCGTAACGCCGACATGACACTTCTTCTTCCTTTGAACTTCTGTGTTTTTGTACATGATAGTGGTTTTATTTTCTCAGCAGTCTCCATCAGTTTACGCCAAATTTGACTTTAAAAATGTTTAGATTTTGACAACCAACTCAGAATACAAAATGTAAGAGTTTTGCCATGAGGAACTCATTCAGTCAAACTGGCTCTACCTCTGCATTAAAGAATAAGACAGTATTTTGAGCGGACAATCAAGGAAAGAAATGAGATGTAAGCACCTATGATCCAACATGAACTTTCTACCCTACCAGCTGCCTGTTGAAGTTCATTTCAATTCGAATTATGGTTTGAATATGGTGGTATGGTCGTTGCAGCAAGTTTGTGGGGCGGTAGAGATGGTATGATGGCGAGTCGCATGCCGGTAGAGTGGAGCGTGGTCGCGTCGTGTAGTTGAAGCGCGAGGTGCAGAGAAAGTGGATATGATAATTGGTCGCTCGGCGATGTGCAACCAGTCTCCCTCGGCTGGATGCGCTCGGCGACGCGGCGGAGGAAATGTGTGGACGTGCCGGAATATGGGCTTGGCCAATGAAGCGTCAGCTTGTTCTACGCTGTTATTGTCAAGGAGGGGCCAGCATAATATCTAGGGTTTTAATGAATTGGTGACCATCGCACTTTAACATATACCAGGATCTTTATTCACACAGCTACGTAGAAAAGCAATAGAAACAAATGCCATTTTTACATTAGTTATTTATTGCTTGTGACTCACCTACTGTAACCACGTGCAACGTTTTTATCTATATTGCGAGTCATTTTGTCTGTATTGTGAGTCATACTACACCAAATGTGCGATAGAAAACGAAGATAATAATGTTTTTTTATGATCTAGGAACTTAAAAATAATGACTGAAATAAAGAGAATAGATTACATTTTAATTATCTTAAAAATGGAAATGAGCGACGTATTGTAGGTAAAGTATTACGTGAATTTCATGAATATAGTATTCTGTGCTTATATTTAACAAATACTTTAAAATAAAAATCTTGTCACGGTGATAATTGTAAGAAATGTCATTTAAATTCATAAGATTTTGTATGTTATAACATTACAACGTGAATAGAACAATAACATAAATTATCCTAATTATCGCCACTACCAACCCGCTTCCGACTTCACGGCAAAACGAATGGGAAACTCAAATTGGTACCTACTAAACAGATCCCAACACATAGCCTTGAATCAGTATTGGCTGATGGACGTATCCACGTTATCCTGTCGTGGTCGTCTTCACGTCGCCGCCGCGGTACGGTTCCTGCACAGAGTTATCAATCACCTACTTCGTGTACACACCTACATACACATATACATCTTCACCAATCTAGCCGTTACTACACCCTGGGGAAATACTTTGACTCGTGTTGAAAGCAGTTTTGGATTTTTTCATGTAACTGGATATGGATGGCTAATCAAAGCTACAACCCTACCACATATTGAGTAAGGGAGGGGTCTACATTTTTAACGTTGAATCCAACTACAAAGCCCTTAGTGGCTGATAACCAGCTTAAGAAGACATGCCGTAGGCCCACTAGTATTATTTTTTTTGCCCTACATCTTCTACCTACTCTTACGGCGGCATTCGTTGTTCACGTAGCGCGTCTTATTTTGTTTTATCTAACGACATGTATTGCTTATACCACACCTACTGTCAAGATATTAGCCCAACACACCACACCAACCTCATATTGCACGGCTACAAAAGATCCGGACAATTTTCATTGACAATACTTCTTCATTCAATGCGATGGTGGCCAACCGGAGCCGGTAAGTAAGGAACGTCGGGAGGAAACACGCAAACATGGTGAGTTCTGAAAACAGAAGAAGGAAGAAAATGTACAACCTATGTTAAGAATTTAATATTTAATTATATATACTCTCCCAGATGTAGTTCGTCACCAGGGGAGATTTCTTTAAATGACCAAACCTAAGGACCTATAATACGGTCAAGGGAGGCCAAAGCCCTGCAGTGGGTGGCACTATGAAAAAAAACTCAGAAATTTAAAATACTGTTATGTTCTATTTAGTGTATAACGCTATAATAATAATAATAAAATAAGGTACAGTTGTCGGTTTCAAAAACCGGCCAAGTGAGAGTCGGACTCGCACACGAAGGGTTCCGTACCATCGTACAAGATTTTACAAAAAAAAATCACGTTTTTTGTATGAGACCCCCCTTAATTTTCTATTGTTTTTTTTATTTTACCTATTTGTTGTTATAGCGGCAAAATAAATACACACTTTGTGAAAATTTCAGCTGCCTACCTATTACGGTTCCTGAGATACAGCCCTTTGACAGACGGACGGACGGACGGACGGACGGACGGACGTCCATCGGAGGCTTAGTAATAGAGTTCCGTTTTCACCCTTTGGGTACGGAACACTTAAAAAGGGTGCCTACCCTTAATTAATCGGCGTGTCTTAAAAAAATCCTTCAATTTGAATATTTCACGCATTTGTTTACCCACGCGCGACTGCGATCAATACAGGAAGCCATTTAAGGCAATCCTGACTTCCGTTTCATATAAATACCTAAAAGAAGCTAAATGTATTAATTTATTGCTCCCCAAACGCGCGACGCTGGCCCATTAATTCTGTTGAAACACCTTAATTAAGATTAAAATTAAGAAATAAAAATGATAACGGTTTGGTTAAGTCACTAGGGCTAAGATAAATAGTCGTAACTTAAAGTAAGAATAACCAAAAAACGTCACATTGACATATTTTGTATGGACGAAACATCAAAGTAATGCAAAGTGACGTCACAAAGTACTACTTTTCGTTAGTCTTAGCTTCTGTTACGTCTATTTGTCTCAGCCTAGGTGTAGGAGAAGATTATGCAGTGACCTTCAGTGACCTCCGATACGCAGATTATTTCAGTTTTGATAATGAAGTACGGTAAACGGCCAAGAAATAAAATACGTTAGCTCCTAATGCCACTTCCTATTGATTAAATGTTTTAAAACCAAACTTTTCACCCATCTCCCGTACTAATAAAACATTTGTACTATCGCCATTACTTCGGAATTTTTAGCTATAGTCTTTTTAGGACTGCAATGAATGCTAAAATCGATTTCCCGAATAATATACGAAATGTAAGTTTAATATTTTCTAGGTTTAGGTCAATGTTCATTAGTTTTGTATGTTTCGTTCAATATTTGTTATATATTTCTGTAACAATGCAGGGTATTAACGGAGTTATGGTCCAAAAGCTAACCACGTATTCCTTGGCATATGGGATGCAAAAAAACCGGCCAAGTGCGAGTCGGACTAGCACACAAAGGGTTCCGTACGATCGTAAAAGATTTAATACAAAAAAATCACGTTTTTTGTATGGGAGCCCCCTTTAATTTGAATTATTTTTTAATCTTATCTATTTGTTGTTATAGCGGCAAAATAAATACACACTCTGTGAACATTTCAGCTGTCTATCTTTTACGGTTACTGAGATACAGCCCTGTGACAGACGGACGGACGGACGGACGGACGGACGGACGGATGGACTGACGGACAGCGGAGGCTTAGTAATAGGGTTCCGTTGGCACCCTTTGGGTACGAAACCCTAAAAAGGTAGATGACAATTTGTACGACTTAAAAAAATGTTTTCCTCCCCATACATTTTTGTAAATACCTACACACAAAATGTATGAGGAGAACGATTTTTTAAGTCCTAAAATACAAAAAAAACAACAACGTAAAACCCTGTATGGTCGTTAAAATATATACTTGCAAACGTGCAAAAGAATACAGAAAAGAGCTAGCAAATTAATTTAATTTGTCGTCCATCACGGGTTCACGGGTGACATGTTTTGCTCCCGATCCCGATATACGGTTGTAGAGACGCCCCCACATTCCCTTGGTCCATAAGACACACCACACCATGACACTGGAGGAGGTTTGGAGCCCCTGCGCAAGGATGGAACTTCTTCCCTGGAAAAGTATGAAAGAGAAAAAAATAAAAAAAAACCGGCCAAGTGCGAGTCGGACTCGCACACGAAGGGTTCCGTACCATCGTACAAGATTTAACACAAAAAAATCAGGTTTTTTGTATGCCCCCCCCCCCTTTAATTTTTATTATTTTTTCATTTTCATACACATTCTGTGAAAATTTCAGCTGCCTACCTATTACGGTTCATGAGATAAAGCCCTATGACAGACGTACAGACGGACGGACGGACGGACGGACGGACGGACGGACGGACGGACGGACGGACGGACGGACGGACGGACGGACGGACGGACGGACGGACGGACAGCGGAGGCTTAGTAATAGGGTTCCGTTTTCACCCTTTGGGTACGGAACCCTAAAAAACCGGCCAAGTACGAGTCGGACTCGCACACGAAGGGTTCCGTACGATCGTACAGGATTTATAAAAAAAAACACGATTTTTGTATAGGGCCCCCCTTTAATTCTTATTATTTTAATAATGTTACCTATTTGTTGTTATAGCGGCAAAATAAATACATAATCTGTAAAAATTTCAGCTTCCTACCTGTTACGGTTCATGAGATACAGCCCTGTGACAGACGGACGGACGGACGGACGGACGGACGGACGGACAGCGGAGTCTTAGTAATAGGGTTCCGTTATTACCCTTTGGGTACGGAACCCTAAAAAAATAAAAATATGTTTATAAGTTTTTACTTTTTATCGGCCCGTCAGCTATGTTCCCCATACAAACGTAGTTTACTAATTATTTTAAAAACACTCTTTCGATTTGCTTCATATTTGGTATCTAATATTCTACAATAAATATCTGTGTCTGCACGTTTTTGTTTTGCTGAAAAATCTAAAGCAAGTCAAATAACAGGCAAAAGAAAATCTTCATACAAATTTTCTTTTCTCTGTTATGTGACACAGGATACATTTTTCAAAAAAACAAATACGTGCAGACATAGATATTTGTCGCCTGGTATTAAGTCCCAAATATCACAATGTTTGAAGGTTGCACTGGGGTAATATTTATTGCCGAGGTATTACCTCGGCAGGGAGTAGATTATTATTTTTATAGATATCCTTAATATTTCGGCAACCCACTGTTTGTGTTTGTGTGGGGAGTGAGGGGGCCCGCCGATTGAAAAAAAATATTGTGGTTGTAAAAAAAAGCTCTCAATGCAAAAACATGATGCAATCATATCAATAAACACATAATTTTGGTTTGAGAATTATAATTAGATAATAAGAAATTATATTTATTTTATTATATTTTTATTATATTATAATTCATCTTTAAATCCATTAATAAGGGTGACATGAACACACAAAAATGCAACTTCAGACGTTACAAAATGTTAACCTTAGTCCACCTTAGCTATAACGAAAACATTATTACCTCAAAAACTCGCCTCCCCCTAAAATTAGTTCCGTAAAATTGCTAATACTCGTATAAATTTCACCCTATCTGCGTCTCGTCATTTATTTCACTAAAAAACTTGCACCTGCCACTAACAGAAACATCAATAATTAGAAAGCACGAGTCCTTTTAGATATTATTTCTATTCGGGTAATAAATTTAACTTTTTACGTATTTTGGAATGCAGCGACATATTTCATTCAGGATTTATGTATCTGCCTTCACTGGCGATTCAAAATTAAACTGAAATGATATAATTAAAAACATTATTAAAAGTAAATGGAGCGTTTATTGCTTATGACTGGTTTTCCATTAGATGATTAATAACTAACAGCGTGAATGTTATACTTTTAGCAAGGCTCAAACTGAGTATACTTTTTTTTTGTTTTTAGGCAAACGTTTTAATAAACATGTTTTTTTAAGGTTCCGTACCCAAAGGGTGAAAACGGAACCCTATTACTAAGCCTCCGCTGTCCGTCCATCCGTCCGTCCGTCTGTCACAGGGCTGTATCTTATGAACCGTAACAGGTAGGAAGCTGAAATTTTCACAGATTATGTATTTATTTTGCCGCTATAACAACAAATATGTAAAATTATAAAATAATAAAAAAGAAAGGGGGGCCCCATACAAAACACGTGTTTTTTTGGGGTAAATCTTGTACGATGGTACGGAACCCTTCGTGTGCGAGTCCGACTCGCACATGGCCGGTTTTTTCTTTTTAATCTTATACATTTTTAGGGTTTCCTCTTAGAAATATATTAATATTGTCACAACTCGTAATTCTGGTTGCTTATTTATATGTACGACACCTGAATTCCGCGGATGGAAAACACGAACAATGTGTGCCGCTTCGAACATCGTGCATTCAGGGACCATGAAAGGGGGACCTACAGTTCTATCCGAATCACGTACGAGCAAATCCCTTAGTCGCCATTTACGACCAGAACGGCAAGAAATGCAACGAGTCCACTTGCATACTTTGTAAGACATGTACCTTAAAAAATTGTCTCTATAAATGTTTACTACAGATTCTTAGTTGGTAACTTAAAAATTAGCTTATAAATTAGTATGTTTTTACTATAAACATATTTTAATTTCAAACCTTATACTCGTATTTAAAATATTTTAAATAACGATAAACTTTTCTCCACACATTTCTTAGGCTGAGATAAATAGTCTCAACTTAAACTAACACTAACCGAAATAAATAGTGTCAAAAGGGATATTTCGTCCATTTAAAATGTGCCAAAGTGACGTAAGAAAGTGCTACTTTTCGTTAGTTTTAGTTTCAGTTACTACTATCTCAGCAATAGTAATCCTTACTAACACTATCTCCTATGTCATCCGCTATAGATATTATCCTTAAAGACGACTGTTTCTAAACTACTAAACCGGTTGTAACCTCCACAAACATATTTCTTCCTATGTTATTTGCCTTCTCATTAACGTATGCTTTTTTCTAGGGCACATTCGCTGACCCGCGGTGCGGTGCGCGGGCGCACGCCGCGTGACGGAAGGGTTGCCGCCCGCGCCGCACGCGTCTACCCTCCGCCAATCAAAACGTCATATACATCTCTCATAGTTAATCCAAAATGAACTTTACTGTGATGGTCTTAAGGAATTAATTGTTTTCACTTCTTGAAATCTTAAGCCGTTACGCGATTATTACTTCAAATTCACACTGATTGACAAAAGACGTAAACGTTAATTGTAACGCTGTTCATTACGATGCCTTAGCCCTTTGCGATACGGGTTAATATTGCGTGTTATTAGAAAACTTGTAAGTTAAGGTTACGCTTGGCAAAGCGCAGGAGTCCGTTTCGTCTGGAGGGGCTCAAACCAACTTGACCGCAGCTTTATTGTTCAAAATTTCATTGTGGGCTGTAAAAGGATATTGCGGAGATAATTTGATACGTTTCTTTCGACAACATAGAGGATATATTAGAAATACACTCCTAGCTCTCCAATTTTATTGACCGGAAATTTCGGATGTCAGAGATTGGGTGTCTTCTGATATTACAGTTGATGTTTAGTGTGCTGATAAAAGATGTGACAACAAATTACACAATTTGTTAATGTTTCTGAAATTTCTCAGGATACCATTTTATTCCAATAGAATCGACTAAAACTTTTGTTTCGACATCGAAATAGTATTACATGCTTCTTTTCCAAATAAGTCGATTACGACACCAATTTCGGTCTCCAAAGGTGTTCAACAGGCTATAAAGATAATGAGACCAGTGCAATCAATTAAGGTTTCCGTAACAAGAACAAAATACAAATATTTATATTCGTTTTTCCTCCGTATTCGACTAAAGAAGTGTTCGACGGTTTCAAGTGCATAATACTGTTTTTTATGCTATCTTTATTTTTATTTATACTAGAGGTGCATATTAATTTGTGAAAATTGCTTTTAGGTTGCTATTTGGCGTTGTATTTCCGGCATGGTCCTTGCTTGTGGTGACGCTTGGTTCGGGTCACCTCTTCCCCTAAAATATGGTTGAGAGAGGCGATGACTGGACCCGGCGTGATGCTCGTGAACGGGTGCTGTTTGTGTGGACTGGCCTGCTCCAATTGGTAACATGTTAGATGACGGACATGACTTTGCAAAATAAACCGATATTTGTCATGAACTGTTGCATACGGCGTGAATGGTAGATGTTTGTGAATTAATATTAATTTAATGTATTGTCATAAACGGGTACCAATAACCCGTAATTCTGTAAGCAGTGGCAAACAAATTTGTAAACTTAGACTAAGGGGACGTTGAAAAAAAATCAACGAAGTTTCTTGCCAGTTCTTCTTCGCCGTGAATGCTGAACTGGCTAATGATAAAATATGACAAATCCGAGTGCAGTGTGCTGCCTGTGGATGATGAATAAACAATAAACAAATAAAGAATATAAGTAGGCCCACTACATTATACTTTGAGGCTGCCTCCTTGACAACGGGCTGAACGATCAGCTCGAAACGTCGGAGAATGTCTCCTCCCGCCGCGTGAAAAGCAGTAAGTTTTCAAACACGGGTCACTGCATTTCTTTCCGTGCATGCCATAAGAGGCGACTAAGAGACTCATATTCACAATCACTCCCCGAATTTGTAAGCCCTTTATAGAATCATCCTGCCTACTATAAACATTCCTTCCATAAAAATCAACCGATCCTTTAGAATCTACAGGGATTCTTCACCTGGGCTCCATGGAACCATAGACTTTTTGAGAGAAAACTAGATTTCTGAAGCGCAAATTTTGTATGAAATTGGTAAATAATCATAAGGCGAGGGCGAGTTTCTTCAATGTGACGGGACCCTCGGTACGAAAACATGTTCACGCTTGACATTACCGCCCCTCCTGCTTCCGACGAACTACCAAAAACTTTTTCTGATTATTTTCAAAATCGGATTACAATAGTTCAATGTAGACGTCATTGGATAACCTCAAATCAATTATAAAACGTTCATTTCAAATGATACTCTCTACAGGTGACCCTTCCGGAGTCCTAACTGTGCGCCGGTGCGGTGAGGAAGCATGATGCTCCAGTAATTGGCGTGCATTGAATGACTCCGGAGCTTCTTAATTAATGTATGCAACAGTTTTTAATAATTAAAGCGTATTATGCTTCGTTGAATATTCATGTTGAAGCGCTGAGCCGAAAGATATTGTGAATCGTTTAAAGATAATTTTGTAAATAGTCTGTTTACTCTTACAATCTTTTGGATTCAGTTCTTTTTTAAATAAATTTTATTTTTTTTATTTTCCTATAAACCCTAATGGCATCAAGACGTCAAGGCCAATCAAGATTTAAATCATTTTTTTTTTTCATTCAAACAAGGCCACACGTTAACGTTAAGGTCAAACGTGAATATGATGGTCGCCATTTTTCCGTTATGATAAAAAATTAAAAATAAGTCTAATCCTTACCTAATAATACTGAATAAATTATAGTTATTCCCCCACCTGAATCTCCATTCTGATTCGCCAAGCAATAATTGTAATTACTTTAACTTAATGTGTAACGGTGAGAGTCACGTATCATGCTGAGTGTTAATGTGTTTCGACATTTTTATTTCTGAGAACGAAGAACCGAATGGCCAAAACGTTGTTGTAATTTTCACATGGTCGTGAATAAAGTAACGAATGGAGTTTTTAATGTTTTCCATTGAGAGAAAACGCGCTGAGTTTACAGCTTCCTGAGTTATTTGACGTAAAATAATATTTGACCCTACTTTATTTCTAAGATTCGTTTAGCATAATTTTCATATAAGTACGCCTGATTCAATCACTACGTCGCACAATACTTCCCATTCTTAGGGTTCCGTACCCCGTACGAAGTGTGTATTTATTTTGCCGCTATAACAACAAAAAGGTAAAAAAAATTTTTAAAAAACACCCCTTTTAAAAAAAAACTGATTTTTTCCGTTAAATCTTGTACGATGGGACGGAACACTTCGTGTGCGAGTCCGACTCGCACATGGCCGGTTTTAATGCCTTTTTAAGCCGAGTCTTCTTTTCCCATTGTAGACATATGTCTAGTCTAGACATATGCTAGGTCTACCTCAAATGAAACTCATTCGATTAGACAATTTGCCGATTGACTTGAATGATTGCATATAACCATCGATAACTTATAACTGAAAAGGGACCATTTTGCTCAGGCTCTGGTATCTGTTGGTCACTCGCATTTCGTCCCGGATTACTAATATTGATTCACTCCTACATATGTAGTTCTTACTACTACTTACAAGTAATTACTTAATTCCAAGTAATACTTACTTACAAATAATTACTTTTGATCCGAACGTTATACTTTAAAAGCTAGATTTCTAAAGCGCTAATTTTGTATGGAATTGAGGCAGTGACGGGTCCTCGGCACGTGAACCCTTTAACTCTTAACGGTTTTTTTTCTACAATCTGCACTAGACTGACTATCTCCGGCACCGGCCAGCCCTTTAGATGTAGAAGTAGGTGAGTTACATACTAAGATTTTCACTCAAATCGTTGATGTAGTAATCACAAGTTCCCGCAAGCTTGCGCGTGCGCAGGGCTCGGGGAAGTACGGCGACGGTGGCGCGGGTTGGGGGGTAGGCACCGTCTCACTTGAGCGCGAGGGGTGAGCTGGCCGGTCATCTTGGGGCTCGCGTCGAGAAATGCTCACCGTCTGTCATTATTTCTCACTCGTAAACTACCGTCATAAAAGTCTGTCAAGCATGGACGTAGTCATCAGCGGGCTGCAAACAATACCGCCGGACATATTAGACGCAACCGCCATCTCTCGATCGCACACCGAGACTAATTAATTAAATGCATGTCTGCTATCTAATTAATCCATCCGTTTTATATATTTCGCCAGCCATTTGCATTTGCATCGAAACAGTCGCTTGCGATGTTTCGCCTTGGCCAGGGTCTTAAGTTCATTCTGACGACGTCACGTGCGTGTCGCAATTACTATTAGAATTTGTAACATATACATTGTAATTTCTTATATTAGTAGGTTCACATTATAATATTTAAATAGAATCTCACCGCTTCCCCCAGAGGAGACAGAGATGATAAAGACGTATCTCTTTCACTTAACTCTATCAGCCACGGTACCCCAGTAAGTTTTTTCCAGACAGTTGAGGTGAAGCAACTCTAGGAGCTGTCGGGTTATGCGTTGTAACCGTTTATCGAGGCTGGCCGTGCTCGATTTTTTATTTCATTTATTTAATCTTTTGGTTGTCACACTAAGTTCGTCGTCTAACCTACACCTTACCTAACCTAAATCTTTTTAGTATTTATTTCATAAAGTTTCTTTGCTGGCTCTTCTTTACTGAGTAATTCTAATTCACGGTTCCATCGGTTTGTGACGTACCTAACTTATGAAGTTTAGATTGAGTACCAAGAGTTAGAAATAAATGAAATTAATTAAAAAAATTAAGAACGCTGCTAAGCAAAGTACTAAAAAACGGAGATATTGATAAACTGAGAGAAGCCTTTTCATTGGTACTAGGATCACTTAAGACATGGTTTGAATCCAATAATCTGTTGCTAAATGTTAGCAAAACCAATATCATGCACTTTGCTCTAGGGACCCAAAGACGCAACATTAATGATGAACTTTTACCTACCGGCCATGACTTGACACTCAATCTTGCTAAGGAACTAACTTTTTGAGGGGTAATATTTGATGCGAGTATAACTTGGCGACCACACATAGATTCATTAGCTAGCAAGTTAAGTTCAGCCTGTTACGCAATAAAAAAAATTAAAGAATTATGTGGAACCCATGCTGCTAAAACAGTTTACCATGCATATTTCGAGAGCATCATGTTTTATGGGCTTATGTTTTGGGGTAACTCAGCAGATTCTAATAGAATATTTGTGTTACAAAAAAGAGCCTTGAGATATATCTTAAGCATCAAAACTAGAGATAGTTGCAGGACATCGTTTGAGGGATTAGGAATCATGACGATGCCAAGCGCATATGTATATCAAAACATATGCTATGCCAGGAAATACATGCATGAATCGCCCCTTAATTCCGACAATCATAGCTATGACACAAGATGTAAAAATAATGTGCAACTTCCTAGACACAGGGCAGCGAAAACATCAAAGAGCTTCATATGTAATAGTGTCAGATTATACAATAAACTACCCTTAGATATTAGGAAACTAGACGATAAGAATTTCAAACGGAAAATCAAAAGTATGCTGATTGAAAAGAGTTATTACAATATTAAGGATGCCTTAACAGACAATAATTTTTATTTTTAGAGTATGACAACTGTAAATTTGTATTTTTTGTGACAATTTTGTATTATGACTAATGACATTCTATCCTACATTTAGTAGTGGATTTTTGTTTGTGTGTATTAAATTTAGACTAGATTTAGGTACATTGACGATGGCACTATACACCAGATTTAGATTAAGTTCGTAAAATAATTTTGACTAGTATTACATTGACGATGGCACGTGCATGGAAGTATGCGACATTTATATTTTTATACCTAGCATAACGATTCTTGACATGTTTAAGTGTAGGTTACCTACCTATGAATGCAATAAAACAATACAATACAATACAAAAGGTGATTAACACATATAAGTATTACAAGTTTTTTTTTTTGTTTAAAAGGCATAGTTCAGATTCCACGTAAAAAAATTGGGCCTCTTCCTTACTTGTTAGGTGGTAGGGTTGACGCATTGAACGAAGGAATGAAAGTGAAGCGGCAATGTAAATTGCCCGTGTTTTTAACGAGTGAACTCGTTATAATTTCCAACCGTTTCAATGTAACCAACTATATGAAAGGCCCTAGAATGTGGTGTGTTGGGCTAATACCATATCACAACAGCAGGTATAATAATATTAGTCAAGCCATGTCAATTGCTTTAACAAAACTTAGCCCGGTTGCACTAAGAGACGGCCGAGTTAATCAATGTTCAAACACGTCACTTTTAGTGAACCGCATGGAGTTACTTCCATAATGTCCATACAAAGTGACGTGTTTAATCGTACGTTGACGTTGATTTTGATTTTTTGTCCTTTCGTGCACTCGGCCCTTAATCGATATTGTATTGTATTGTTTATTCATCATCCATAGACAGTACACTGCACTCGGATTTGTCATATTTTAGCATTGGCCAGTTCAGCAAAACAAAACACAGCGAAGAAGAACTGGAAAGAAACTCCGCTGTTTTTTTTTCAACGTCCACTTAGTCTAAGTTTACAAAAGTGTTTGTCAATTATTTTAACAGAAACATAGGTAAAACACTAAATTCACATGAATACACAAAAATTTACAATCCATGCCGTATGCAACAGTTCATGACAAATATCATTTTATTTGCAAAGACAATCCCCTCCAACTAATATGTTGCCAATTGGAGCAGGCCAGTCCCCACAAACAGCACCCGTTCACGAGCATCACGCCGGGCACAGCCATTACCTCTTTCAACCATATTTTAGGGAAAGAGATAACCTGAGCCAAGCGTCACCGTAAGCAAGGACTTTTAAGCGATGCACTGCTCCAGTGGCAACACAACACTGTGAAACACTTGCACATTAGGTTTTAATACTATGAGTTTTGTCATAAACTACTACTGTCAGCTGATCACATAGTTACATATCCCTTTAAATGCTACCACCTACAGACAATTAAGAGTATAATGGTTTGAGAGCATCCCTATCAACAAAGTAATAATAGATTCGATAGGCGTGCTCAAAGAAATCCAGAAGAAACCATTACTCTATTTTTAACCGACAACAAAAAAAAGAGGATGGTTGTACTTACATAAAGCTGAGCATAGAGCTTTATGTACAGTACGCGCCAAACTTATGTGCGCCACGCGCGTACAAAAAACGCTCTTGAGACAAGTGAATAGAGTACACGTGAATAGATTTTTTTAGACTTTAAGTTTTTAGACTTTTAAGTTTGGCGCGAAGTGGTTTTTTTTTTATTTCAATGTCCTATTTTATGCCCAATAGCAAAGGTATTTTCAAGTGCCCCATAAGACAGCCCAGCAAATGTAAAGTGTATCGTTTCCGCCTGGCTAAACTTTATGTCCTTTCACCCCAGGACTGCCTTGTCCTTGACCGAACCTTATTCATTTGAATTTCTAATAGAAACTCATTCAAGTCGTTTCGTTATGCCTTCTATTTCCTGTGTTGAATTTATTTTATTTTATTAGGTATGCATACCTGCCCTATTAATATTGTAAAGGTAACATTCGGATGTTTTAATATCTTTTACTCAGTCACGCTCAAATCCGAATGAAATTTGGCACATAGTTAGTTGATTACTTGGATTAACACATAGACTACATTTTGTCCGGGAAGTTTCTGTGGAATTTTAAAAATAAAACTGTGTGTCAATGCAAAGGATTGACACACAGACATTGATTAACAGGCAGGATGAATATTTTAGACAGCAAATAATATTTAATGAAAAGGTCCAATTAAATATTTTGTAAAAGTTGCTTGCCTGCTCGCATAATCAACATGTATGCTAAAACGTATGGCGTTATTTAATGGACAGCCGAATATCCATACCATGGTATGGACTACGGAGGATAGATCCTCCGTGGTCCATACCAAAATATTTATGATTATTTTGTTTGTTTGCCGTCTAACGTCAAATAAATGTGAAAACAGTAATGTCGTGTCCAATAAATGTATGTACATCTATAAAATATCATTTCTATCAATTCCGAACTACTGGAACCGATTACATACAGATTCAAGAAGATGCACGAAACAGTATCGTATATTTTGGAAAAAAGCTCAATAATGTGCCTGGATAGACCACCGGCATTACAAACGCTGTAGTCAAAACCGGCCAAGTGCGAGTCGGACTCGCACATGAAGGTTTCCGTACCATCGTACAAGATTTAACACAAAAATCACGTTTTTTGTGTGGGGCCCCCCTTTATTTTCACATAGGCATCTAAATAGGCATCTTGCCTTTTTATTGTTATAGCGGCAAAATAAATACACAATCTGTGAAAATTTCAGCTACCTACCTATTGCGATTCATGAGATACAGCCCTGTGACAGACGGACGGACGGACGGACAGCGGAGGCTTGGTAATATATATTTAATTATTTGATTTAGAAATATTACGTAATGAAATTGTACAGCATTTCAGTGGGTTCTGAAAACAATGGTATAAGACTTTGGTTGCGCTGCGCTGTAAGCTTTTATGTCCATTTATAGCTCCTAGACAAGGCTTCTGCCCGTTTTCCAGGAAGTCTATTTGCGTTCAGTAACAGTGGTTGATATAATAATAAAAGTACGCCTAGACTTAGCATTTCCTTATTTATTTAAGTAAAAAATAATAGTTTATATGTATATATATAAATGTGTTGTAGGCTGTATATAAATATATGTATATATAAATAGCAATGGAAAGAAACAGCTTTGGATGCATATATGTAGTTAAGTAGGGTTCACGTAAATAGGGTTCCGTTTTTACCCTTTGGGTACGGAACCCTAAAAATCAAACAAAAACCAAATGGATTTTCAATCATCATGAAACAAGCTATGCTTGATGACTGACATTGTTAAGATTGTTTTGTTTTATCGTTAAGTCCACGTCCACGTTTTGAGCGGCTCGTGGCTCAGGGGCGGGCGAATTTTCCTCCCATCCAGAGGTTATGGGTTCGAATCCCCCCCGTTCATGCGCACCACTTTCCTTCTCTTTCTGAAGCGGCTCGTGGCTCAGGGGCGGGTCAATTTGTCTTTCATCCCAAAGGCTATGTGTTCAAATCCCCGCTCCGTTCATGCACCGCTTTCTTTCTCTTTCTGAGTTGGATAAGTCCATTTCGTTACGATTGCGAACTGCTCCATGGTTCTGAATCCATGAAATACTGTAGGTCCTCTTCCCCTACTAGGTGCTAAGGTTGATCGCGCCCCGGATGGTACCATCGAATTGGATGAAAAGATGATCGAAGCAGCACTGAAAAATGTCCGTGCTTTCCATCCAATCTAGCTGTCTGGCGTGACCCCTTATTTCTTCGGGAATGCAGTGTGTTGGGTTCATATCATGACGGTGGGTGTGGTATTAGACATCAATGTCCGATCACATAAAAAACCGGCCAAGTGCGAGTCGGACTCGCACACGAAGGGTTCCGTACCATCGTACAAAATTAAAAAAAAACAGGTTTTTGTATGGGGCCCCCTTTAATTTTTATTACTTTATAATGTTACCTATTTGTTGTTATAGCGGCAAAATAAATACGTAATCTGTGAAAATTTCAGCTTCCTACCTGTTACGGTTCATGAAATACAGCCATGTGACAGACAGACGGACGGACAGACGGACGAACGGACGGACGGACAGCGGAGGCTTAGTAATAGGGTTCCGTTTTCACCCTTTGGCTACGGAACCCTAAAAAAAGTTCAAAGTTATTGCTTAATCAATTCGAACATTCGGACCTTATAAGCGTCTAGTTAGATTTATGAAGGCTGTTTTAGTGTAACTGCTGTTCTCCGACATGAAATGTGCGCATTATCTTTTTTCCACGCTTGTATGGGAAGATGAGCGGTAGGTCCCGCCTTAAAGCATTAACACTAAAGTGGCTCGAAAATATAGCAAGTCCGTACTTTCACTGGTTGCATTCAAATGATCAACCCCTATTCTAAAACAACGCGTGGTGTCGGTCCGGCCGCTAGAAGGGGTGAACCGCTCGCCGGTAGGGGTGCCAACATATGTACACTAGGAGATTTAACTAAATTAATTACGTCATCGTAAATACAGTGTCCCGGCACGCGTTTACCTTCTGGCTGCGATGAGAAAACGTGTTGTGTTACCTTGCCTTTGAAAAGCGATGAATGGATCCAAGATTGTGCGTTTATATACATCAAATAGAGGGAAATAATCGAATAAAAGTAAAACCGAATCAGAAAAAACAGAGTTTGAACCTGGTGCTAATTTTTTTGTATACGGAATACATTACTCCTGAATCCTCACTGAATGTTTCGTTAGGGCTGAATTCGAAACTATATATATATAATGATGTTTTTCATTAACACTAACTACATCAAACCAAATAAGATCAAATAGAAAACAGAGTACAAACGTCACTGAGCATCTTTCCATAAAATTAAACGAGTCATGATCGGTAAATATACTTTTTCGTACTAAGCAGGTATGTCGCTTATTCCAAGGAATTTGATATGTATGTATAATCGACCGTGAAGCAAGGACACATTAATTGAAGAAAGAGCCCAGTAAAAATAACTACTTTACAAATATACTGCAAGCCTGGACCCGAACATGCAAAACATACCATTCGTGGTTATTGCGTCTACCAATTTCGTCACCGTCTGTATAAATATAGTTTGTAATTCTCCCGTAATGGATGCCTCCTACTAACTTTGTGTTTAAGAGTTCTTTTTACTGGGCTATTTCTTCAATTACGGAGTCCTTGCTTCACGGTCGATTATGAATACATACATATCACATTCCTTGAGTCATCTTCGGATTCTACGCTGATGACGTAAATATGAACCCCTCAGCCCCTAGGCCCCCGTGGGCATCCAAGCGCGCACGTGCTCGCCAGGACACGCGCCCCCCAGTCCCGGTGGGCCCCACCCCCACACCCCACACCCCACATGCCACCCCACACACTCATAATCACGTCGGCTCATCACGAGCGGTCCGGCTGTCCGGGGCAGAGAGCTTGCTTCCGGCAGGGTCCCGTAGCATTATGTCCCTAAAGTTTGTACCATGGTTACGTAGCGGGCGGGCATTAGAATCGATTAAAAGAGATAAATAATTTATCAAACAATTTGATGATGATACCGAAAATTCATGGAACCTACAGTGAAATTATTATCATTAAAAAATCTCAGCCAGTGTACAGCTTTAAATGCAGTAATTTATTTACTGGTAAAATAGCATACAAGTCCGATATGCTTTAAGATTAGATAAAAATTTACTTACCCCCGGTTTCACCACCTGCAGTTACCGAAAATCCGATAGTGAACTTTCGGTTACACTGCAAATTTACATGGTTTAAGGGGACGATAGCTTTGGGATGTTTGGAGCTAAACGGCTTTCCGCATTTCTTAACTTCATAAATTCTTGAGATTATTATTTTTTTATCAATGTGCTTACAAGCATCTGAGAAAAAATAACGGTAAACTAAAAATGTAAGATTAAACATTTTCTAATTTAGGTACATACGTGGAAGGCTGATACGATAGAGCGCATATAATACGATGACAGCATGCCTTTTCTACACTTATTTTACAGTCATTCATCTATTCATACATGATCCTCGAGTAAGGGTGCTACGTACCTGATCTGTGCAAACCTTACTATTATCCATTTCAATCTAAACTGATGATTTTTTTAATAACACTTCAAGTGAATAAACACCTACATATGTACCTATTTTTTTTTCTTTCATTTAAAACAATACATTTTCAACGATTGACATTTTTAATAATATGTGTTGATATAAATTGTGTATTGAATTTTCTATCTTAAACTTAAATTAATATAATTTTCATGGATATTTTTTCATTAATAATGTTTACCTGTATAACTTTTATATGAATAAATGAGTATTGAGAATCATGTATCCAAAATATAAAAGTAAACCCCAAAAAGCCGAACCCTAATAAGTATGTAAAACTTTAAACAGCCCATCCGTTCTGTAAGCCAAGGCATATTGCGCTAGGAGAGCACCTTTGCTTGCATAATGGATTATAAAGGGTTGAGATTGTTTTGGTGATAAATGATTGAATGTTGTTCAACACATGTGAAGCCAATTCAACCCTTTTCGAAACGCACGTTACCTGCGTGATATAATAGGTTTACTTGCACTTCTGCTATTGATTTCAATATGTGTGGTTATCGAAACGTAATTCGTCGACCACATATCTTGGATTATTTTGAACCCAAAGAGATTCATCCTAATGATTTGTGGGATCACAGATATTTATTTTTGTAATGTACAATGTTTTGTCACAATAGTTTCATTTTCCTGGAACGAACGATTGGATATGAATAGAGTTTTAGGATCAAATATTCCTCCATACGATTTTTTAAGTAAACCAAACGACGAGAAATATCTGAGTAAAGAGAAGCGTTTGGCTAGTAGCGAAAAAAAGATATCGCAGACTAATCTGCACTACCGGCTCCCTTAGGGTAATTAAGAATACCAATTTATTTCCTGTGCATATCCTAAAAGCCAAGTAAGATTTTTTTCTATCGTGGTTCGGTTTGCACTTGTATGTAAATTGTTGCTAGTATAATAGGATTCATCCCACCTGGGTAAGCAACATCGCATTGAATAAACGATGGTCGAAGCGGCAACGAAAATTGTCGTCATTTACCATCCAGTTCAATGTAGCCGCGCACAGAACGAAAGTCCTGTGGTAATCAGGAAAAAATCAGGCGATAAAACGGCTTTTATAGCGGTTGTCAAAGCGTTTTTCTCGACTAAAAAGATTCCAAAGCACCATATATTCTTTAGAGTTTGCTCGAGTGAAAGATTCCCGATTCCTAAACACGGAATTCCAGAGTTCCCGTGATGGTACGTGTGGTATTAGCCATCCTTGTTCATGTCCATAAAATCAACTGAATGCATTTAAGAACATGTAAATTTAATCTTTGAAGATTAATACATACTTAGATATCTTTTTAATCAATACTCATATTTTTTTAATCAATATGGCGATGTTGCGGCAGTCGTGAGCAACTACCTTCTGTAGAACGGAGTGTTTGATGATCTAAAATGGATTTCTAAAGACTAGTAAATGGAAGAGTCTCCAGAAAAGCGTAAGACGTACTGTTCAGATTATGGAGAGAGGGGGAGAGAGCTGGAGAATAAATTTATTAATAATTTCGTTCATTTAGAATGTGGTTCTGTGAAATATCCCAACCAACAACGGAGACTCGCTGAAGAGTTAACTGATAAGACTTGCCAATCTCTCAATTTCGAACCCTCTCTGTCTGTAATTGAGATATCTTTTTTGACAGAAAATAGCGTAAACCCAAAAGAAAGTTATTTAAACATTGGCACTACAAGTACAAACGTCACAGAGATCTCTGTAGATTGATTGCGACTTGAACAAAAGTGTTTTAGCAAAATCCCAAGTTCATAGGTCACCTATTTTGGCGTCAAAGCACGCTCAAAGTGAATGCTTGTAATGGCAGGCATCAAGTAAGCCTCCGCGTATAACGCCCGTCGCGGCTCGCTTCTTATCCGAGCTCGCATCTAGAATTTACTTTACGAAAATATTGCGCCGCTACGGACCGTATACTGCGAACTATCTCATAGGTCGCATCGCCTGAAATTAAAGAATATGTACTGTAGTAGGACACACGCGACAACTTACTGAAGAACATTAGAACGTGTCGTAGGGTTCCACACTTAATCTCGTTTGGCACCTCTTATCTGAGGTCCTTGCGTACGATATATGCCGCGCTTAAGGTGGCCCAACCCGGCGGGACTAACTCATTCGCGGGCACGGTACATAACCGTGCTGTTGCGCTCTGCGACCTTCTCTGTTTCAAAGAAAAAGACAGGCTCCCTGATGAGAAAGATGCAACTTGTCCACAATAAAGACAATGTGCATAGTGTATGATTTGGTAAGATTTACGAAAATTTTAATTACAAAACTGCTTATAGCTAAAAGTAAACCACGACCGCTGGTGCAGTCAAAAATCTAACAAAAACCAAATAGATTACAAATCTTGATTAAATAAGCTATGTCTGATGACTAATCTTTTTAAGATGTTCTTACTTTATCATTGCGTAATCCACCTCCAAAGTTATTGTATAAAACGCGCGAAAAATTCGAACTTTCGGACCTTATAACTTAGAAACCAAACACAATTTTACAATGACAATGGTCATCAGACATCTAGTTCGATCAAATAAAGCTATTTTGAGCAAAATTTGGGATCTCTGGCAAGAAATATGGGCGTGATCTTCTTTTCCTTTTTGTATGGGGAGTTGAGCGGGATGGGCCACCTTAACATAAAAAACTATGCTAATAAAAGGTGTTTTAGGATACTCTCGATATTTATATACTTCACGAAATCTAGAGGGTGCCATTGTCTGAAAACATGAAAAATAAATAATGTATTACCAAAACACTTCTGAATACCAAACGCTCGGTGAAATTTGTTAGAAAATAATCGTAAATATTTTAACGATGCATGCGTAACCTATTAAACATTGTTTTGGCAATAATATTATATTCCACAAAACAATATAGTAGGTGATTTGATTGAAATATTCCGCAAAATATTTGGTAAAATTATATTGATTTGTGTATTTATTTATTCTTATATAATAATCTTTAGTTATTACGACCGGTTTTTTTGAGACCAAAACCCGCTTCAATACATCATTCACATCCTGTGAATCGATATTGAAAGAATTTTTCGAATGAAAATGGCCTTTGCTGCACGTTATAGCAAAGAGCTAAGTCATGCGTAAAATATAGCTAAGGAAGGCAAATCTTGTCATGCGTAAAATATAGCTAAGGACGCATAAAGGAGGGGATACGAGCGAGCAAGCCACGTGAACAGGGCCGGCTGGGCAGCCGTGGCGGGGCGCTCAGGAGAGCGTGCGGAGTGTACGGGAGACGAGGCTGTGGCGTCAGCGCCAAGCAGAGCGTAGAGCGCTGCCAGTGACCCAACATCACGGCTCGCTGCCCGGGTGAACGCCTGCCGCCGACGCCGCGCCGCCGTGACGTCGCTCCGCAGGCGGGATCTGGAACAGAAGAGCACATAATTACCAATAGGCAAGAAGGTATTCTGCCCAAACTTCGTTCAAATTTAGTTGCGTGGTTTTTTTTTATGCGACCTGACATCGATGGCTAATACCACACAACTACCGTTATGATATTAGCCCAATAGACCACATTCCCGAAGGAATTTGGTGCCATGCCAGGACCTTCCTTTATAAGCACGACTACATCAAACTGGATGGAAAAAACGGACAATTTTTCATTGCCGCTTCGACAATTTTGTCAGCCTCAGTGGCCCAGTGGCGCGACACTTCGGCGATCGCTCTCCGAAGTTAAGCAACGCTGGGTCCGGTCTGGTCTTGGATGGGTGACCATTCGACCGTTGGGAGAGGCTGGCCGTGGTTCGGATTCCACGTTAAGCTGTAGGTCCCCTTCCTTACTTACTAGATGGTAGGGTATATCCCGCCCGGGTTGGTACCATCGCATTGGATGAACGATGGTCGAAGCGGCAATGAAAATTGTCCTCCATTGTTTTCCATCCAGTTCAATGTAGCCGTGCAATATAAGGAAGGTCCTGGCATGGCACCTAGTTCCCATGTGGTGTGTTGGGCTAATAGCATGACAGAACTTGTGGTATTAGCCATCCATGTCCAGTCACATAAAAAAAAAACATTTTTTCATCATATGCGATGGTACCAACCCGGGCGGGCTTAAACCCTACCACCTATTAGGGGAAGGGGACCGAAATGCACTTATTGAACTCGGAAAGAGAAAGACAGTGGTGCATGTCGGTATTGAACCCAGGCCTCTGGTACGCTAGGCCAGTCCCCGCGCCACTAGGCCACGAGCCGCTCAAGGTCCGAGCAACCATACATTATGGCATCTAGGTCGTACGCTCAACGGGACAGTTTGACAAAATGGTGACTTCTAGTAGGAATAGTTCAGCACAAATAGAAGTGACAGTAAAACTTCAAGGAAAACAGCCCGCTTTGGAGCGAGAAAGGCGTATTTATGGTAAATTCCCAATTCTGTGGAGAGGAGGGAAGAACTTTAATGGTGGATGTTCCGACCAATTCATTCCAAGCGTTACAAAGGCTTGCTTGCGTAGGGATCGCCAGTTGCACGAAAACTACACCGACAGCAGCTAGAGGAATTATGGACGAATATGCCTTATTCTTTTAGACCTTGACGTGAGGCAGCAGGCTATCACGGTCAGGATAGACTCAAAGCTCTGGGGGATGTTATGTGCCACGATCGTCTTAGATGAGGCTAACATCGAATCACCACTACGACAGACAGTTTTCGATCGTATTCCTTATGAATGTTTGTTCACAAAACTTTTCAATATTCACATAGCAGCGCGTACTCCTGTTCCCGAAAATGTTAGAGGGATAGGAATCTTCACTGATGGGTCACAAACCAGCGCTAAATATGCCTAGATTCATACGCAGCGCTGAGATAATTGGGACTACCCAAACTGCAGTGGCTGCGGAGGAAAGAGAAGCCTCAATTTTTAACGTGTGAATATTTTCTGACAAACCAACGTTATTCCAAGCGCTGGAGATTACAAGAGTCTTGAGAAGGTTTCTTGCAAAATAAAGTCATCCTCCAATGGATAAAAGGTCGCAACAACAATGATGGAAATGATGCAGCCTACGATCTAGTTGAAAGAGGCTCAAGTACAACACCCGTAGGACCTGATCCCATACGTTCTAGATCTAGGGGTGGTCTAGCTCTAAGATCTAGTGCTCTAGATTCTGAGGAGCATGCATGTCTACATTAGTACATTAGTAGTTGGCTCGTCTACTACGAGCCAACAGTTTAGACAGTAGGCAGTTTAGGGCGGTACTACTCCAATCCGTAACTAATTATGGACTCAAAGTTACGCACAATTATTTTTCTGGCATTAACACGCGAATGCAAAATTTTCGCACATTTTACCACCGCGGTACTTTCTAACTTTCTAACCCAAACTCTTTTTTACTTTCATGCCAAAAGTGGAATCAACGTGATAACGCATCAAACGTGCATGCTTAGCGAGACGAAATGTACCATTATGCATGCAAATGCCGTATGCAGAGTCGGCGCTGTTGGTACAGAACGAGACCGTAAGACCCGCCCGCTTGTTCAATTGAGTGTAGTCGCTGTGACGCGCAGTTGAACAGCGTAAACGCTCCCGTACGTTATGAAAAGAAAATCGTCGTTTCGCTAAATGTTTAAAGGAAAGAGTTTTCCATAGAGGTTTGAGGATTATTTGCCTTTATATCTAAAAAACGAAAAAGATGTTTCAAGACGTTCACCAGAAGGAATTGCCTTATTAATTTATTATTATATATAATTAATTAATATGCCATATATTTAAGTCATTGCTAGGGATGTCCCTACACACAACACTGATCACGTCGACAGGTTTTACAGCACTCGAACCACTTTTTCTATGCGCATTAAATTGACTGATTACCGGATTCCATGCCGTAGATAATTTGTATCCATCTTCCCTATTGAAATTTTTATGTTTTTTAATCTCAATAGCTTCATACATTGCTCAATAGAAAAAGTGGTTCGAGTGCTGTAAAACCTGTCGACGTGATCAGTGTTGTGTGTAGGGACATCCCTAGCAATGACTTAAATATAAATGTGAGGGTAGTTGGAGAAACTGCACGAACTACTCGGTGGCGAAGGCGAGCTGCTTCAGTTCTCCCGTGACCACGATTGGATGCAACTCCTTTCGAAACGTCGGGTTTAAGAAAGGTATTTAAAAGTTATCTTTCTTCAAAATTGTTCGTGTAAGCCCCGCTTAAGAACATTAATAAATAGCTTTATTTGATTGAACTAGATGTCTGATGACCATTGGCATTGTAAAATTGTGTTTGGTTTCCAAATTATAACGTCCGAAAGTTCGGATTTTTCGCGCGTTTTATACAATAACTTTGGAGTTGGATTACGCAATGATAAAGTAAGAACATCTTAAAAAGATTAGTCATCAGACATAGCTTATTTAATCAAGATTTATAATCGATTTGGTTTTTGTTAGATTTTTGACTACAGCGGTCGTGGTTTACTTTTAGCTATAAGTCGTTTTGAAATTAAAATTTTCGTAAATCTTACCAAATCATACACTATGCACATTGTCTTTTTTGTGGACAGGTTGCATCTTCCTCATAACGGAGCCTGTCTTATTCTTAGAAACAGAGAAGGTCCCAGAGCGCAACAGCACGGTTTTGTACCGTGCCCGCAAATGAGTTGAGGCCGCCGGGTTGGGCCACCTTAAGGCAGGCATTCGTTGCTTGATGAAAGTAAATTGTAACATTAGTTTTCAAGTAGTTATTAAACTACTTGAAAACTATTAGATTGGGAGCGTACTTTTCAGGTGCTTGCTAGGCCTAGCTAAAATCTAGCTCGGAAGTCCTCCATTGCATCTGCATTCAAGACCTAACTGATCTAAATAATAACAATAAAGGTTGCTCGTGCTAAACGCTTCCGCTTCTTCGTTCATTTTAAATGCAACTGACTGACTGCCAGCGAAGCGGGCTTTGCTGCTCTTAAATTTAGAGGAACGGTCACCCATCCAGAACTTAACCGCGTAGTAAGGAAGAGCACCTATCCGACCGCGCCCACAGTGTCTTCACGTCGATTATCGAACACCACGTGGCTGCCACGTCTGAATAGCCTACCGCTTCGTGAGAACGGCGTGGTGATATGTATAAGATATGTGTATTCGTGGAGTTGTACACATACCAGACTCAGTTTTCCCAATCAAACCAACATACTCCAAACAATGCATTCCCCGCATCCCCGCGTGCATTCCTGCACCCGACACCGGCTAACGTAATGCATAGAGGAAGCGGCGCGGTTCGCGCGTGCGCGATACGCATCGCCTCTACCCGCAAGTGTTTACGACGCGCCCCCTATCGCAACAAATTGATCAGATCATTGTCTGGCAATTCATAACAGTGGTTCAAAGTTACGAAACGTTTGCGAGTGAGTTTACGGGGCAAGTTCCACAAGGGGTTAGAGATCACTGTCTACTCTAAGAAGTAGTAGTGACGAGGATGGAAATGTAGGGCGAACGGGTGACGAAGGAATAACGAAGCAAATTTATAAAACCGAAGCGAGTGGAATTGTCATGCCCGGGCAGCCAAGGAGAACGTTCCACGACCATGTAAAATTTTGTAAAGTTCCGGTACGTAGCACTCGTAATCAGATATCTTATATGAAAATATGTATGTCTGTAGAGCAATCGAAAGACGTAGGCCGTCGTAATGCAGTGAGCTCTATCATATCTGCCGACCCTTCCGGGGATGTGGCCTCATATTTCTGTATGCATGAGGTACAAGTAACACAATCCATAGTTTGGTTAGAGACCATGTTGAAATATGTAACAGCAGGAATGTTGTCAAGTGAGTGAAGAACTAATGAGCGAAGTGAAGCCCAAGCCCTCACCTTGAGGTGTCCGAAGTACGCTCATGGAATTTCGAATTTTCTCGAAGACTGCGAAAACCAGCCAGTTGCCTCTTGTTTTAGAATCTGCATTATTTTTATTGCAGCTTGTCCTTTGGGGGATATATCTCTGCAGGTTACCGACTCTATAAATATAGGATTTACCTGCACAATGATATATTTCAATCGTTAATTTTTTTTATTGTATAACTGGCCGAATGCACACATGTTTACGAAGCCACGCAAAACTTAAAACAATTCACTCCAGATCGATATCGGCACACTGTTACCAAATACGATCGGCAGTTCCGGCACTGGCGGATGTGAGCGCTCAGCCCACCCCTGGACGTGCCGCCGCGTCTGCGGTGAGCACGTGCCGCGCCCACCCCCACCCCAGTGTGGTGGGTGAACGGGGAACCGAACCCAGATAACGCCACTCAAGTGCGCCTCGTCCAACTAATCTGTAGTGCATTAGACGTGATGTTGAAACAATGATGTTGTTCATAAGTAGGTATATTGTGCTGCTATGGTCCAGATTTGATTCATCTATGTTTATGGTTAGCTTGCAGAAAAACCTTGAACCAGCATCTTGGAAATATTACCTTACTTGCTGAGAACCTCGGGTTGTAGATCAAGGCGCGGCAAGATCGAAGAAAACGCTACAAAGACCTAACGAAAACGTGAAAAGCGATCTAAGTCCGTTGTCCTACTGTCCGTTGAAGACGTTTTAATACAATCGAACCTCCACGTTCTTGCAGGAAGCCAAAACCCACACAACTCAGCCGAAACGTGCCATCGACTTTCATTTCATCGCTACGTTGCACACGAGTATATGCAGGCTGCGCTCCAAGACACTGGTCTAGTGCCCACCTAACCACCTACACGCTGCTGCCACGTAACGCAACGCGGAACTGTGAGCGCATCTCGACCGTGTCGGCTGCGCCGGCGCAAGCGGCACGCGCCGTGTTCCACTCGCCGCTGGGGACTTATGGGAAGCGTTGTGCGAGAAATGTTTGGATTTTACCAGAAGCTTAGTTTATATTGCATATATCATATAAAAATAAGCGTCGGCAAACCGCCAGCACGTTGGTCAGACGATATACGTCAGACAGCAGGTGACAACTGGCGTAGAAAAACAGGAGAACTTGGCGATGTCTGGGGGAGGCCTACGTCCAGCAGTGTACAACAAAAGACTGAAGAAGAAGAAGATGGCATATATATTGCTTCTCTGTTGTATATGTTTTGCATGCTTGCCCAAGAAATATGAATACTAGGAGTCGTTGAACTGACCAGAATCACGGACGATTAGTTCAATGCCGCTCAGACCCACAGTTGCGAAATGTTCATAGAACAGAAAAATTTTCAAATGATTTCATCATCGCAGGAAAAGCGTCTATAATCTTAAATACTGTGTTAGTAAGAGGCATAGATTACGGAAGAGGGACTGTAGGAGAGTTCCAAATTATGGGTATAGAGTGGGTGGCGGATTTGGTATTCGAGCCTTGATATATGGACCACCCTCCGGTACACGGCTCATTTGACGGCCGGTTGGTTTCGGAGCTCTCTAGTTACACGCTGCTCTGGCTACGTGATTGCTGTCTTCAGACGACGGCACTTCACTGGTGTCCATTGGAAGGACCGTAGTTCGTGTGCTGAGATATATCATATCGGTAAAACAGAAAGTATATG
Organism: Incurvaria masculella; assembly: GCA_946894095.1. NCBI lineage: Eukaryota > Metazoa > Arthropoda > Insecta > Lepidoptera > Incurvariidae > Incurvaria > Incurvaria masculella. The sequence continues at coordinate 3,196,957 of OX335641.1, forward strand.
CGTACACGAAAATGAAGTAAACATTTAGCGAGAAATCATACCACAAAAGCAGAATACCATGCATGCAGAAGACATGCTCTCAAACCTAAGGTTAGGCAAGGGAGTACAAAACTTACTAGAAAGTTGGAAGGGGTCGCGGTTGAGCAGAAAATTCTATACATTTTATAAACGGTATTGTCCAATTCATTAAAGATCTGCGGTATGAATCGGTATATTTTGTAGAGCAACCTAGAGTTGCACATTTGTAAAGACTGCACAACCTATAATGCCATCTTGCTGTGGGATTAGAAGAGATCCTGGTAATCCATAATCTATAATTTCTTCCAAATATCATCAGAGGTGTGCTTAGTATTTACAACTTCAAATATTCGCAAACAATATAATTTACTAACATCTACATTTCCAAGATTCTAACCTGATATTTTTCTATAAACAAACTCGTCCATAATCGACCCAATCAGAGGAGAGACCGTCCAACTTTAAAATAGAACCTGATTTTTAAATATCTGGACATGGATGGCCAATAACACCTCATTCTATTAGACCAACACATTCTCGATAGTCCAGTGGCGCGACGCCTTGCGATTCGATAAGCTGGATGAAGCACCTCTGAGCGCGGTTAGGTTCTGGATGGGTGACCATTTTCAACCGTTGAAGCTGGCCGTGGCTCGGATTCCACGTTAAACTGTAAGTCCCCTTCCTTACTTACTAGGTGGTAGGATTAATCCCGGGTTGGTACCATTGCATGATGAACGATGGTCGAATCGGCAATGAAAATTGTCCGTGTTTTCCATCCAGTTAAATGAAACGGAGCAATACAAGGAAGGTTCTGGCATGGCACCTCGTTCCCATGTGGTGTGTTAGGCAGTTACGTAACATTCCCGGAGGAATTATCTAGGTGCTCTTCCCTTTAATTGAGAAAAGCTTCATTGAACTGGATGGAAAACGTGAACTATTTTTCTATCATATTTGATGCAATACAATATTACTAAACCGGGCGGGTATTACTCTAACGCCTGGTACATAAGTAGGTCCTCGAATCACAGAGCGAACTAGCATTCGAGCTAACGAAATACCCTCATCCATTTCAGAAAGTGGTGCAGGCACGAGGCGGGTTTGAACCCCCGACCTCTAGAAGGAGAGGCAAAGCCTCACGCCCTGTGTCCCTTCCCGGCGGGACTAACTCTTTCGCGAGCACGGTACAAAACCGTGCTATTGCGCTCTGGGACCTTCTATGTTTCAAAGAAAAAGACAGGCTCCGTGATGAGGTGGATGCAACATGTCCACAAAGCAGACAATGCGCATAGTGTTTGGTTTGGTAAGATTTACCAAAAATTTAATTACAAAACGACTTCTAGCTAAAAGTAAACCACGACCGCTGTAGTCAAAAATCTAACAAAAACTAAATTGATTATATTTTTCTATGAAACAAGCTATCTCTGATTACTAATCTTTTTAAGATTATAGATTTTATCGTTGAGTAATACACCTCCAAAGTTATTGTATAAATCACGCAAAAAATTCGAACTTTCAGACCTTATAACTTAGAAACCAAACAAAATTGTGCTACGGTCATCAGACATCTAGTAAAGCTATTTTGAGCAAAATTTGGGATCTCTGACAAGAAATATGGGCGTGATCTTATTTCCCCGTTTGTGTGGGGAGTTGAGCGGGATGGCCCACCTTAAAAGAGAGTGAACGGGTAATACTGAGCACGGGTCAAGGTTTTGAACAGTGTCGTGGTCGCATACATGGTATTACATAGGTGAAGGTTCTACAAGCATTCGGACTTCAGTGTCTTGTAGGCGGACGGAGCAGGTGAAACCATTGTCTGGTATCGCTGTGGGAAGGAGTGATGGCGGATGTCGTAACGTGGCGTTTGTATGCAAGGTCGCCGTGTTCTCTGTGCAGTACAACCACGAACGCTTAGGAACTGGCGCGGCGCAATACAGTTGCACGTATGCACTTCGTAATGAACGTTAAGTACGAAACATTTGCAAGTCAAGTCGCTTACTTAAGTTGATATCCATTATCATTATGCGTGAGAAAATCTATTTTGAATATCTATCGTAGCCTAGTGGATAAGGAGTTAGGATAATGCATTGTTATCCTGGCTCTATACTGACTAGCACTCTTGACTGCTAAGATAATTATAAATCTTGTAAGAACTGTACACCCATCCGTCTTTTACCATTTGACTAACCCGTGCTGAAACTAATGGATGGTCCTGGCATAGCACACGATTAATTCGGCCATTCGGCACGACCTAACACCTTGACACTAGATTTTATATGTATAGGTGAGTCACAATTTACAAGTTACTATATAAAAAAGTAAATGGATGTAGATAAGTTTACTTTTAGTAGTAGTTAGTTACCCTATTTTGAAGTTTAAGTATCCTTAAACTGGACGGCTGATACTTCTTCAAGTTTATTAAGAGACTAACATGTTTGGCTAACGCGTCTGACAACAAATGGACTAAAACCCAAAAACAAAACATAAACAAAGCAGTACTCATATTTGAGGATCGTCGAATGATGGTGCCTCCTACTGGCGTATTCTTCTCACGGTCCTTATAAAGTAGGAGCAGGACCGTTAAAGATGATCGCGGCCCATTACCAATGAGGATGGACGCTTGTTATTACAAACGGGACCAATTCACCGAGAAGGAACCAAGTTTTTATTAACGACACCCAATTTTGTAATATCGCTCGTATGACCTTGTGATGTCAAAACTCAATGAGTTGATATCCTTATGGAGACAAAAGTAGTTTCATCATAATTTCTAATATACGTATTGTTTAATATACGATCTTTGTGACGTAACGTCCCAGTATGACTACCAAAAAGTTTAAATTAAAAAATATTAAATGTAGGTTTTTTTAATGGGTATTAGAGCAAGCAAAGCGGATGTTAACTTTTCAATTTTAATACTTTAGACGTTGAAGGTATCGATCTTGCCACTCTTGTTAGGACTAACGAGCTCACAGTTTACTTTCTAGTCATGCTGGATGAAGATTTCTTCTGTGCCACGATGAGTGCTCTAAAGAACTGTTCAAACCCCCTTCCATTTCAGTTCTACCTTTGCCAGGCAGGGAAGTATCTTACTTCCTTGCGTACGAACCGAATAGGCCGATCGTATTTTTAACGTGCTGCTTAACTCTAGAAAGCACACCCTGCCGAGAGGGGAAGGTAATGAATTCGTTGCCCTCGCACATATCCGAAATCCTGTTTTAGACACCGACGGAGCCATTGAATAACGTATGCCATTGAATAACAAAAGTGAAGGTTTTCAAATGCCGAGTCACTGCTAGACATGGAGGAAATTGATGTTTTTCAATTTCATACAAAATTAGCGCTTGAGAAATCTAGTTTTTTTTTCATAAGGTATGATGACGTTTTAAGCAAAATCAATTGGTGCCCAACTACAGAAGTATAAGTACCTATATTGGAATTTTTCAAACAACCTTTAATAGGAGTACGATTCGGGAAAAAAGGCGAGTAACCGATTGACACCAGAGCCAGATCATAAGCTTTTTGCAACGGGACCTTAAAAAATCTAAATACATATCCGAAGTACTACTCGACCAGTAGCGGTGCACGAATCCTGGATGTCGGTGGTTCACTCTCGGATGCGTTCGAAAATCTGCATAATGCGAGCACGAGCGGCGCCGGATGAGATCACAGCCTCCCGGCGGCGGCGGAGGGGGGGGGGACGTGCGGAGCGGGCGCTACTGCACAGCGCAGGCGCAGCGCAGTGCCCACTAGATCATTAAGTGCATTGGGACAAAGCACGGGAAACACTCCTGAATGTCTGCGGAGGAAACCAATCCAAGCGGCCGATTCTAGATATCCTATGACCGACTCAATTCGGATACATTGTCTTCATGTCGTGTTTTGTTTAGTCCAGAAGAGTCGCCTTCAGAACGTCAAAAAATCAAAACGACGAAAAATCTTTTTTTTTTAAATAGCTTCCAGACCGACAAAAGTCAGATCGTCAAGTTTTTTGTCGTTCTGATTGTTGGGGTTCTACAACCAAGCATTTTTTAAATGTACATAAACCATTGCAAAACGAAAATAAAATTATATTCGATCAGGTTTTTTGACGTTCTGCAACCAACCATTAATACGTTGATAAACTCCCGTCATTCAGAACGTCAAAAATCCTATTCAAATCACATTACGCTTTTATTTTCGTCTTCTAGAAATCCTTGCAGAAAGTCAAAAATGCAACGCTGTACTCGACAAAGCGCTCTGGTGCAATGTACTTAAAGTTTTATTTACGTTGAAGCAGCAACCTTTAAAAATATATTATTCTTACTCAGACCATAGGGATGGCTCTCCAGCCCTCTTATAAGCGTGAATTTTGAAAAAGGAACGACTCCCCCCCCCTCTCTCTCGATGTCTCCGCCTCCGGCTCCGCCGCTGTCGGCTCCGATCTGAAGCGCTGCCACTGCTAGTGTGCGCTTTAAGACTAACGCTCCAGGGCGCACTATCGCTTAACGAAGCCATATTTTTGACGTTCTGCAATGAATTTCCAAGCGTAGTTTTTATTTGATGTTAGAATGCTTGGTTGCAGATCGACAAAAATCCAAACCGAACATTCAAATATTTTTGACATTTTGCGAGGGAGCTGAATTATATTTTACTAGCTGAGGTAGTGGCTCCGCTCGGGTTAATGTCGTTTTTGACTGATTTCGGGCTGGTCAAGTTCAGCCTGCGTTTGCAATGTAAGCGGAAAAAATGTAATTATTTACGACATCACATTAGAAACCTCAAAAATAACAGTATTTCTCCACTATTTAATGGATTTTATTATACATATAAACCTTCCTGTTCAATCACTCTATCTATTAATAAAAACCGCATCAAAATCCGTTGCGTAGTTTTAAAGATTTAAGCGTACATAGGGATATAGGGACAGAAAAAGCGACTTTGTTTTATACTAGGTAGTGATAATGTTTATTCAGAACGTAGAAAATCAGAACGACAAAATTCGACGATCTGATTTTTTGATGTTCTGCAATGGTATTTCAAAAATAAACATTTTTGTTCTGAATTTTTGACGTTCTGACGAGGCCCCGTCCAGAACACACACAAGTACAGCACGAAACGTCATATTTCGGCGGCTGTATTCTACGTTGCATCGTCTGGTACATGGAGACTGCTCGTCGGAACTGCATAACGCTGTCCCTCCGTCTACCATCCCTCGAGGCGGAACAGGAAGGCTCTGCTCAGCACAGACACCCATACCAAAGGTGCTCAGAAAAACCACATCCACATCACGAAACCACGCTCAACGAGGCACCATTTCAACGCATTTGTGGATTATCGCCGTCTTTTGATGACTCTCAAGCTTAAAGTTTGACGAACGCCATCCAGGACCTTCCCTAAATGAGCAACGCTGGATGGAAAACAGGTTAAATTTTTCTTTTAAAATATCGTTTCATTTATTATGCATTCATCAAACTCTAAACTAGTCACATTACCAGCCGATTTGCGGACTATGAAATAGATATCAAACTTGTTTACACTACGTTTAAAGACCCACATGTTCAAGGTATCTGGAAAGGCACACGTCTGTAGACAGTTATACCCTGGTGATGCGATTTGGAGAAAAGGTGGGATTTCGAAAGTGTATTGTCAACCATCTAACAGATTAAGGGCCGAGTGCACCAAAGGACAAAAAATCAAAATCAACGTCAAAGTATGATCAAACACGTCACTTTGTGTGGACAGTATGGAAGGAACTCTATGCGGATCACTAGAAGTGACGTGTTTGAACATTGATTAACTCGGCCGTCTCTTCGTGCAACCGGGGCTAAGTAGCCCTACAAACAACGGAACAAATAAATATTCCGTGCTACAAACGATCTGTCTCTCAAAGATTCCAGGCCATCGATGCATTTCAGATCTCCAACAAAAGGGGCGCTCTATTGAGTCACCAAAAATACTGAGGATTGCCTTTCCTTACGTGGCCAAAGTATTTTTATTTGGCTATACATACAATACATACAATACACATTTACATATTGGAACGACCCACTTCCCGTAAACCGTAATTAAAACTCCTTACTCCGAAATCTATGATTTGATTTTTTTACAATGTGTGCAAACCACAGGAGGTAGAAATAAAAATCCGAGTTTGGACGGAAATAAAAAAAACGAAAATTTCCAAAAATAGCGCAAAAATGTTTCGCGTGTATTTTAAAGAAAAGTGGTAGCGTGTATGCGGTGCTAATACGGAAACTGTGTCCTAGTCGCGGACACACACATTTCTGTGTACCATTTTAGGTCCCTGAAATCCGCCCAGCATATTTTTATTTTTTTTATGTGACTGGACATGGATGGCTAATACCACACCTTCTGTCATGGTATTAGCCCAACACACCACATGGGAACTAGGTGCCATGCCAGGACCTGCCTTATATTGCACGGCTACATTGAACTGGATGGAAAACACGGACAATTTTCATTGCCGCTTCGACCATCGTTCATCCAATGCGGTGGTACCAACCCGGGCGGGATTAACCCTACCACCTAGTAAGTAAGGAAGGGGACCTACAGTTTAACGTGGAATCCGAACCACGGCCAGCCTCTCTCAACGGTCGAATGGTCACCCATCCAAGACCAGACCGGACCCAGCGTTGCTTAACTTCGGAGAGCGATCGCCGAAGTGTCGCGCCACTGGGCCACTGAGGCTGACTACATACATACATACCCGTGTGTGAGCAACATCGTGTTGGGAATCTAAAAGTAAGACGCGTTCGAGTGACACCAAAATAAACACTGTCCAAGTGAGCTTCTCGTGAACCACTCAACAAGTTTATTCAAAACAAATCGCCAGCCGTCGTCGTCTAGACTCTGCAATAGCAAACGTTGCGATACAATAAGAAAGAAGATATTGAGAGAAATCCGCCTGACAGCTGTTATGAGTGAATCTTATGCATTAGTCACACGAAAAGGCTTAAAAATGTTGGGCATCTAAGAAAAAAAATATTCATATCAATAGTCATCTAGTTATCAGATATTTTCTTATAATCACTTATCGATTTGTCTCGGGGCAATATCCTACGGTTAAATTCAATGTATTAATTAAACTTCTTACAGCTAAATACTTATTCATAATGAACTTATTGCAAGAACTCATTGTTTAAATAAATGTTTAACTGTAGGAGGTACTTAAGGATTGCATGAAAGATGTTCGAAACGGAAATTAATTTTCAATGTAATCTTCAAGTCGTTCAAGGCATTCCCTTTATTTCAGAAAGGGAAGGTCCTGGTTGAACGCCTAGTTCCGTGGAGGATGCAGCGTAATGGGCCAATCATACATACAATTCTAAACCGAACCACATCATCATTGAATTTTTTTAAAACTCCCAACCAGTTAACTCCCTTCCGATCCAATTATCATAACAGATTATCAAATGCGAGCGTTGCTGTGATTTAAAGCCCCAATGGTTACGATCTCCCAAAATTCCCAACAAAACAGTGATCTACTCATACTTAGGTTGGAAACCAGTTCCTTAAAATGTTTATTTTTACGATCTCACTTAACTGTGATTGAAAGAGAGTAAATAACAGTTTCGCTTTATAAACTCCTCAAACATACACCTTTGAAATTGGCACAATTAATGCACTTTTGTTCTTGTGCTATTATTTTCAAGTCTCATTGAATTTGCAACTCTATCATCTGTGGACTGCAGCTCTAATTTCATTACGAATTACTTGTCAAATTATAGTCATTGACGCTGGTTTCCCTTTCTTACCTACGAGTGAATTAAAACTATAGCGATCATAACTTAAAGTCGAGATTAACTTGGAGCGTCTTAAGTAAAGCAGTGGTAATTTGGCGCGTAACATTGGTGCAATAGTGTGCGTGAATGTGCACGTGTGTATGTCATACCGTGAGAACCTCGCGAGCGCGAGGATGAAATAATTCAAGGAGTTTTATAGCTTCGTGTCCTGTAGAGTCGCCTCCTACACACCGACACACGGGCATGCCAAAGACAGACAGACAGGCAAAGGTATTCCCACCGCAGACTTCGACCGCGGTCTGATATCGCAAGATCGCGAGATTTCGGAATGAGGCAGGGCACCTTCAAATACCTGGATTCGGAATCATATTTGGACCGGACAATGCAAGAACGACGTATGTCTTCTTCGCTAAGATAAATCGTGAATTCATTTCTGATTAATCCGTTTGTCATTATCCCCATGGTTGTAGCGAAATTTTGTATGCAGAATCACAACTTTTAGCTGAAGCTGATATAAGAAAAATAATTGGACCAAAATACGGTGTCCACATAACATATAATAGGAACGAGCAAATCTAAAACCCATTTAAGAAGCCTGCTTATAACATATGATTTCAATAAAAATAGATAAACTCAATTGAAAAAAACTGGTCTTACGTTTAATAAATATTTCTTAATAAATTAACAGAAAAGTACTTTTGATAAGTTTGTTTATTTCGATTTTATCCATGACTGTGTAAATACTCGTAGCGTGCATTTTACCTAGATGTTTTAGCTTCGCTTGAAACATTCAGTTTATCTTTGTGCCTCAAGGGCATTTATGTCACCAATTTTTCTATGAGTCAAGTTAGAATTCTTGCAGAATAAACAAAAACCATGTACTCTAATAACTGCTAACTGTCAGTTCAACTGTAGGTGTCTAATCGCAAGGAAAATAGGTAATCTTGACCGGCAGTTTTTTGTGGTTTATCCTCCATGTGTTCTTTTGAACCATGAACAGGTCTGCATGTTTTACACTCCAGCCTTCCGATCCGATGGTTTTGACAAGCATTGATGCACGATTAGGTAAACCAGGCAAAATTCAACATTATTTCAAACACCGGCAAACACTGCAAGCCACAAAAAGATTTTGGTCATACAAACTTGCGAAACCGGAAAACATAAACATTTTGTAATTTTAGAAACCAGCCGTCATGCAGATACATTATATTTATTTAGAACCAGACGAGATCATACTAGGAAGAGTGACGTCACCAGAGATGTAGTAAAGCTTGGAACACACAGAGTTAAATACATGTGCAAAAGAGACGTGACTCTTGTCAAATAAACACTTAGAAATGTTTTGGGGGCAGGGGCAGCGGGGGAGGTGATATTGCGCAAGTGCGAGACGAGACGGGGCGTCGAGTCACGAGACAAAGTACTTAACCCTGCGATACAGTCCGTTTATTTTATATATAAGGTATACATGGAAGGTTTAAAACACCAAAAAACGCAGGAGTACTATAGTACAAGTTTGTGCAGTTACTCTATGTAAATTAGGGAGAAAGCTCGTTTCAATGTATTTACAATCATCTTAATTTCTGCTTACGTTGCGCACAGCATAGTGTTTAGTCAGATTTAGCGCCGGAACCGTGCGTCAAAAAGTAGCACTTTTCGTTAGTCTTAGTTTCTGTTACGACTATTTATCTCAGCCTGAGACAACGTCAATATAAGTTCCGATTATTCCCGTGCTCAGGCGGCCTAAAACCATTATGGCATCCAAACATACCATATTATAAAATTATTCGGACAAATCATGTAGAGAAACTCATTAAAAGTATTATGAATTAATTTATTTAACGAGATCAAAATCGGATTCCTGCAGGTCTCCTGCAGACCACTAAATACACGCATAATTTCAAAATATATACAGTAAATATTACAAATAAAAGATTTGTTTAATTCACCCACATATGCCTCCGCCCTAAGGCTTTAGTTATGACAAGCTCGGACCTGCGATCCGCGCAGTGACCTCCAAATTAACTTTACGCAATTTTTTACCGGCTATAACGTGTTTTGTCCGACTAAACAAATTAAATGATACGAATAAGATGCTCTGGCGGGAGGTCTCTGCGCATAAGCTTCGTAAAAAGTTAATTGATTGTACGGTTACTATATGAACAATACATTCTAAGTGTTTTTTTCTGGTCACTTGTTTTGCGTAAAGAAAGAAGGTCAAATATTTCTATTGTATATTTTTATTTTTATATTAATCACATAACAATTTTAAAATCTAAAATTTAAAATTATTCAATACGCCACAAAAAACAATTTACAAAATAAAGTACAGTGCAATTACATCATAATAAGTGAGGCGCAATGGCGGGCTTACCCCTCGAAGCCGACCCTTCCAGCCGACCTTTGGGTGTTTGAGCAGTTCAATGAGGATATATTTGTAGGTAGTGCCGGTCGGTTTGGTTTGAGAGTTTGAGTATACTTATTAAATTAAATTATTTCTATGTACATAAGTGGACAGGAATTTGATGGCTAATATAATGTTAACCTATTTCACCACATAGGAGCTAGATGACAATCCAGGCCTTTAGAAAAACACGGACAATGTTCATACCCGCTTCGACCATTGTTGATTTAATACGATGGTATCAACCCTGGCGGGATGAACCGTACCACACAGTAATAAAGGGGGCCTACAGTTTAACGTACAATCCGCACCACGAATAAAAATCCCTTAGTCGCCGGTTACGACAAGCACGGAAATAAATGCAGCGGGATAACTTGTATTCTTTTTAAGGGCCGGAACCCACTCAGCACAAAATTGTTCACAGTCGTGCACTAGTTTGATCAAGTCGAATATAATGAAAGAAGAAGATATGGATGAGATTAATGGTTGCGATTAATTGACAAACGACGATCGTTAGAGCTGTTTATTTGCGGTTTAGTGTCCATTTTGCAAATAATGAGCCAGTCAGACATAATGTGTTAGTTTAGGATATCCGCTTGCGTGCAACGACCGAGAATTCCTCAACGGACCTGTTTCAATACCTACTTGCACACTTTAAAATGTTCGTCTAATTTTTGCAATTTTTGTTTCAAAATGTTGCTCGTGATTGCTAACTAGACCTCAATCACTGTAAACTTCGTTTGAACCCTTGTGAAATATTTTAAGGCAGGTCTATTTGATCTATTTGACTGGCATGGTTGTTTGTTCCATACACCTAGCATGCGCGCGCAGCGCGCTTACATCCTATGTCTATGGTTTGTTCTATCACATTTCGTTATTGTATGCTTTTGCCAGACTACTTTTAGGCAGCGATATAAGTGCATATTGGAATTGGAGTGAATCTGGAGCTGCCATCAGAGACAGGATCAGGAAGCAGGATTATTTCCTACCCTCGTACTCATTCATGGAGCGAATACGCTGCTGATTCACAGATGAGAGTGAATCATTTACTCTTAGCTTTAACATGGCATCATTGGTGATAATTTGAAGTAGTATCATCAAACTCTTATTAGAATAATGAGAAAGGCACAACATTAGGGTGGACGTTATCACTACATTATTCATAATATTATTAAATGTATGGGTAAAAATGTCATTAGCTATCGGGGATTTTATTAAAAATATGTGTTGTTTTTTTGTCGTAAAGAGTTTCACAGTGCAGATGTAAAGATACGATGAATATTCAATAAACCACAAAATAAATCGACAAAGGAATCGAGCGACGCTAAAATCTCTCATTACACTGAACACAATCATGTTTTATCATTCACCCGAATGAAAGAGTTCCTATTCAGACAGAGCATATTCTATTCGTGGTATAGTATTTCTAGTTTTTGCGCGTGTTTTTGCGATGGCACGTACCAAATGTGCGGCAGGCGGTGCGCGGCAGCTGCATGCAGCATCTTGGAGATTTCTTTTGCCAATTTTCTAAGCTCGGTGCGCATGCGCATGTTGACAGATGGTCGGATGGCTTCCTCGACCACCTGACGCTAGATCTGCGGTGCCCGCAGTTTCAATTTAAGTAATTTTACTTGGAAAGGCACTAAGCTGAAGTTTCTTATCGGTTCTTCTTCGCCGTGGTGATGGAAGCGTCATTATAGTACGAATATTTCGTCCGTTCCGACACGTTCGTCCAGGATAGATTAGAAATAGAATAAATGTACGGAAATATAAAAAAAATTAACGTACTGATGGAACTCTTCTTTACGGATTTGATGAAAAATCTGTGGACTCATAATTATTATCAGTACGATATAAATTGAAATATTTATATATTTACGCGTTTACACATTTGACCGATGTTTGTCGTTATGTGTTATTAGAAGAGTTATTTTTTCTGCGAAGCATTGAATAAAATGTTGCCTAATTATTTACTTAGGAATAACCAATTTTAATTATTTTCTTTATCTATTTTTCTACTTTAATTAACAAATCTTGAAAAAAACTTGGTTTAAAAAAATCACGACTATAAAATTTTGTAATATTATCCCCTTTCAAGATTCCATAACCAATCGCGGACATCCTGTTTAGCCTTCCTGTGGAACCTCAAATCACTTAAATATTTCCGTTTTACAAAAGAACCATTCGAATATTTGACCTTAAGTTTAGGGGCATTTTGTTTACAGCTGGACTCGGGCACGTGCGTTCAAGGGCGGAAGTGATTTTAGAAGTGGTTTCTGATGACGCGCCACCCCCGCGCACCCCACATCCGCAGGCAACCCGAGGCGTCTGACCGACTTCTTCGAAGCGTACCGTCCGAAACACACTTTGAGTCCGGTCAGCCTACCCCGAGCCAACCCCGCGGGAGCCAATTACCTGGAAGGGCAATTGTTTCGTTGCATAAATTTTTTAGTCCGGCTAATATGAACATATACTGTCATGATTGTATTCCCGAAGGAATATGTGTAATGTCAGGACCGTCCCTTTACGAGCACGGCTTCATTCAGCGAGCATGGAAGGACGGGAATGGAAATCGAAACTAGTTTGTATGGGGCGGCGGCGTAGCCACGAGTTAAATCGAAACTAGTTTGTATGGGGCGGCAGCGTAGCCACGAGTTAAATCGTAACTAGTTTGTATGGGGCGGCGGCGTAGCCACGAGTTAAATCGAAACTAGTTTGTATGGGGCGGCGGCGTAGCCACGAGTTAAATCGTAACTAGTTTGTATGGGGCGGCGGCGCGGCGTAGCCACGAGTTAAATCGAAACTAGTTTGTATGGGGGTGGCGGCGTAGCCACGAGTTAAATCGAAACTAGTTTGTATAGGCCGGCGGCGGCGTAGCCAAGAGTTAAATCGAAACTAGTTTGTATGGGGCGGCAGCGTAGCCACGAGTTAAATCGAAACTAGTTTGTATGGGGCGGCAGCGTAGCCACGAGTTAAATCGTAACTAGTTTGTATGGGGCGGCGGCGTAGCCACGAGTTAAATCGTAACTAGTTTGTATGGGGTGGCGGCGCGGCGTAGCCACGAGTTAAATCGAAACTAGTTTGTATGGGGGTAGCGGCGTAGCCACGAGTTAAATCGAAACTAGTTTGTATGGGACGGCGTCGTAGCCACGACTTAAATGGAAACTAGTTTGTATGGGGCGGCGGCGTAGCCACGAGTTAGTGCAAAACCACTAACTGAGGTTAGTCCGCTTATGAATTCGGAAAGCGCAACATCGAATGTTCGGTACTCTAAATAGTATTCTGTGAAGTTTTTACGTATTTTTACGTGTCGTTGGAACTACAAAACATCAGTAGCACAGAATACCCATTAGTCAGTAGCGAGCGAATTCGTATGGGAACTCATTCGCTGCGCTTCTATGCCGTGCTAATAAAGTGATGGTCCTAGCATGGCACCTAATTCCTTCGGGAATGCGGTCTATTTGGCTAATATCATGACGGGTCTGTGGTACTAGCCATCCATGTCCAGTCAAATAAAAAATACCATTTTTTTTCAAATTCGATGAAGCTTTTTCCGTTCCATAATTAACGAATTTCAAATAAGTTGACATAACACTTAACTTTGTAGGTACATGATAAATTATTTAAATACATACGCAAAACATAAAAACGTATATTTTGAATGTTTGGGTTAAATAAATCCGTGGATTATCATTCCACTGGATCAATGTAATGTGGTCTTCGAGGCTTAATTAAATTCACCAGGATGATGACATAAAGTATCTTTTTATGTCCGCTCCGGGCTTTGATAAGCCGATTTTATTTGGCACCTGCTCGCATATTGCGGCGCATGCGCACATCAAAACACGTTTTTTGGTTAGCGACAGAGGTGAATGTAACAGTTATAAAATTAAAGAAAAATACATAAAACGCCAGACCTCTCTATTATTGCTCTGCAGGATTTTTATACTAAGCCTGGTTTTCACTAAGTGCTGATTTATTTTAATTGATACTTACAGGGCCTTGATTACTAAAGTGCTGACTATCTTGTACCGATATCGATTGCGAGATGGCAAGAAAGGCCCTTAAGGCGCCCATTGACGCTAACTTTACGATATTTTGGCGTTATTTCAATGGTTATTTCAGAGTCGGTTAAGAATAAACACCAGTAAAAAAATTAAAATATCAAAGGTTGGACTATTATCTAGTGTATGACCGTAAAACGGTTTTAATGCAATGCTCATATTCTTCAAAAAAATATAAGTTTGCAGACGCCCATTTACTAGGTTTTCGTCCCAGCGCTTGGAAATTATTCAATGGCGATTATGCTAATCAGTAGTAGGTGAAAAAGTCCCTACCTTTTTTGTTACCGTTAAATTGAAGTTTATTTTTTAGTTATCGAATAGATTTAATAAGATAATCGAACTAAGTGGAAAAAATACCATTAGAAGGTTTCAATTCACTGTAGGTTTTACTAAACGTTTGTTTTTTTTTTCGATATCGATACGTTTCCGTTGGGAAACGTCAAATAGCAAGAACTGGAATTTAGCAACCTTTTTGCTAGATGTTACTTCACTCTTAAGTACCCTCAACATAATTAATGCCTTGGGTTTCCTTGCGATGTTTATGTCAATGCACTTATTAAATTGTAACAATGGTGGAGAAAACGGGAATACAATCCAAGCGCGGCCCCAAAGCCCTCGGTTAAGAAAACTGCAAAACATTCAGTAATGTTAAAAACGTATGCTGTGACCTTTCGGGACTCTGTGTTCTCTGCCTAGTCCCCCGGGGAAGCGACGCGATGTTCTTTGCCCCTGCTACGTAACACCCAATGTCGGAACACACAAGCGACCCATATTCAAGGTGCAGAACGGTTTTTTTCCCTTATCGCACGCTTTCTCAAGGTCTGTTTTTTAAGTTTTTCTGGCGGCAGCTGCGTCGTTAGCGTCTGTAGATTATTTCCGACATCGCATCTGCATAATAAATTGATAGCAAAAAATGACCTACAAAACTAAAAATCACCTCAGAAGTGAAGACTTTTTACCGACTCCCGGTAAAAAGTGTTCCAATTTCCGTTCAGGTCTATCGACGTGTTTCCGTTCTGGAGGATCGGTGGCATGTGATCGACTCGGTGACACGTGCGCTGGAGATTTTTACGCGTTTTGGGAAGTTTTTGAAATATTTTCTATTGATTTATGGCGTTCGGAGTTGCACCTTTTGTTTATCCCTCCTTAAATAGTCCTTTAAACCTACTAGACGACTTCGCACTTTTTTAAAAGACATTCAGTTGACTTACGCCCGGTTCCACCACCTCCAGCTACAAAAATCCCAAAGTTATCTCTTACGGTTACATCATACAAATATGCAATGTAGCCGAAAGTTAACTATCGGATTTCAGGTAACTGGAGGTGGTGAAAACAGGGGTTAAACGGAAATATAGTCTATCTGCTACCACGCCGCTGGCGTGTTTTCTCATTATTTTTAGGGAATTCTTACCAACTCAAAACTTTGCTGGGTTTTGGGAGGGAGGGAACTCATATCTTCGAATGAAGCGACTCATATAATTACGATCGAACTTCACTTAAGAAGTTCGTTTGATCATTTATTATATTTCGTCGCCTCATTCTTCAGATATTATATTACCAGGTAGAATTTCAGAGCTATTTCAAAGTGTTGCTCTTCCTGCATTGATTAACACATCATGGTAAAATTAAGATGATATAAGTTTAATAATTTAAAATAATAACTTTAAGTTAAGTTAACCCAGTCGTTTTCTAACTTTTTTATAAATGTTACACACGTTTTTCTACGTGGTGGGAAGTAAGCAAACGGATTTTGCAAAGCTTCCTTTGTCTAATGGTTCTATTGTAAAAGCGAGCAAAGGCGCTGGATGAGTCTGTGAGATACGTGTATGTGTCCTTCCTTACGAACTGTACATTTATATTATTTAAGTTATATACACAGAGACAATTACAAAAACATAAAGAACGGATTCAAAGATAAAATTTGTCCCCACAATGCTTTTCATAAAACATGAAAAGCAAGACTGAATACAGAAAAACATAACATTATCGACCGAGCGAACAACGAAACTCGAGGGTTACGTCCACGTTTCAGATTAGGCAAAAATGTTTTCGTATGTCCGGCTATTCTCCTTTACAGATCGCATTCCTCTAAGTAGGTTCGATAATTTAAAGATTGTTTTAGACAAGCCAGTTTTTGAAATGATTAACATTTTTTTCCAACTGTTCAAAAAGGCAGACTCACGGGGTCTACAGCTCAGAGAGGCACTAATTTATACATAAAACACAAGTAGATTAGCAAGATTAAAATAATACAAATCTAGCAAAAGCTGATTTTATTAATATAGAAGAAATGATATCACAGAGATCAATTTGCATTAGTTGAACGTTCACTTATTATAAAAATCGCCAATTTTAGGGTAAAGGTAACAAACCAGGGGGCCCATTCAGTTAAGAGTGAGTTCGAGTTCGGGAGTGAGTTAACCTAAAAATAGCTGGGAAATATATTATTATTTAAATAACGAAACCGTTACTTATACTTCCAACGTATTTACGGAACAGACTAGATTTTTACCTAACTGTAATGATGTTCAGAAAGTGTGAAAACTTTAACTATTTAAAAAAGTGAGTTGATATTTAGTGACGAATTTGAACTCACTCTTACCCTGAATGGACCCCCTGGTTTGTTACCTTTACCCTAAAATTGGCGATTTTTAAAATAAGTGAACCTTCAATTAATGCAAATTGATCTCAATTGACAATTTCACCAAACGCAAAATGATCAATGTCGGAGCATTAAGCTTATTCATATCTTAGTTTAAATATAATATACATTTTGTTATCTCCCTTGTAAATGTGATAAGCTTCCGAACCCAACATTGCAATGGGTAACCACTCTCGCGCTTAGGGCCTTTTTCACCTACTGCTGATTAGCTTAATCGCCACATATTAAGGGCCTTTCTTAGCAGCTTTCAGTCAATACCAGTACAACATAATCAGCACTTTAGTAATAAAGGCCCTTTAAATGTAGATTATAATAAATCAGAACTTGGTGAAAACCAGGCTTAAAATACTAAACATGTTGCTTGTTTCATTTAAAAATCGCCCACTGCTAATCTTTAAGACTTGGTCAGTTATAACCCGTAACTTAGCTTGAAGCACGCTTCCTTAACCTCCGGGTGCTCCATCTAGTCGGATGCGGTATCTTGGGCACCTGAAGATAATATCTTTCGCAGCTGCTTCAACATCTCGACATTCAGTTCAACCCGTGCCATATTTTTTTTGTCGACGCCTCCACCATCTCGCAGATGCTCCTTTGGTCCTACGGCCAAGACGTCCCATTGTCCTGGGTGGAAAGGGTTAGAATGTTGTCCTTTTGTGCGGCATGTGTGCAAGGTGATGCGGCGGCAACTGCTACGGTATTTGTGGTGACACTGTAGTGCTTTGTAGGAAATAACAGTACTTGTTCGGTACACCTTGTGGGTGGCTCTACGCCGGTGTGATACCTGTGGTGATAAGTTCCGGCATATCGAATGTGCGTTGAGCTTATTTTATAGGATAACGGTGCTGCGAGTGGGACACGTGGAAGATTCACATATTAATATTGTTTTTATACATGACAGGTTTTAAATTAAAAAAATACATACAGAAATTGGCGTATACTTTGACGTATAGGATCGAAAATAATGAAAATTGCGAGGGTGCCAATTTAGATATCTGCAGTTTTGCGCACTTTCAAGGGTATGTTCCATACATATAGTTTCTGTGTAATAGAAATTAGAAAATATACCGTCATCAAAAATAGTATGTTTGATGTGTGGGCCTGTGTGTATAAAATTTTCTAAATTAGGCATATTTCGCAGGAAAGCTGAAAAATTAAAATCCGGGTTAGGTTAGCTTTAATTGTCTTGGCTTATTTTTACAATCCGTCCAATTACAAATGTTTTCACTTAAACTTCCCTTCCACCAAGTACTGATTAGCTTAATCCATACATCAAATGGCCTTTCTTACCATCTTGCAATCGATACCAGTACAAGATAATCAGCACTTTAGTTTTAAAGACCCTTTTAGTGTAAATTAAAATAAATCAGTACTATTTCTTCATGTTGCTGTTTCTATTTTTTGGCAGTAGCATTTAGATCTAAGTATGTATTTCATAATTGTGGACGGAAAAATATGTTATGTAAACCCGTGAAGTTTCTTTGCGGGTTCTTTTTTACTGTGTTGATCGAATCCGCGGATCTTTGTGACGTAACTTGGTGTAGTTTGACTACCAAAAAGTTTAAATAAATGAAATGAAATGACTAATCTCCCCACCTTAGCTAACCTAATCTAACCGTATTTCGCTGAGCGTAATCAGAAAACCAAACCGCTATTTTTCATGCTCATTCCAGGGAATATAAAGCGTAGGCACACTTATAATCAAATAGAGAATAAGTGGAAGGGTAACTTTATTATTTCAGCAAACATCACTAACCAGGTCTAACCTTGCGTCCACAAACCAAAATCCACCGAATGCCAGTCGCCGCGCCCCGAATCCATTTGCATCGCAGAAGTCGAAAGTAGGCGAAGCTCCGGCCCAGACTGCGCCCCGCATCTGGCGCATCTTGCACTCATTACTCGGCAGTTTCGTGCCATTTGTTGCTAAAAAACTAAGAATACGCTCCAAAAAGCCGAGGCTTCGTATCACGACGAGCGGCCAGCTGGCGGTGAAGGTGTGCGGCGGGACGGGTGGGGTGAGAATACGATGGATAGGGCAGACGTTGAAATGTTTAAAATGTGAAATTATTTCATTTATTTATTTATTTATTTGGAAAATCAACAGCTTTTATAAACATAGCTTTTATTTATTTCTGTCCATCTATTGACACTTCACACTAACTTACAATAAATATATGATACACTTTTACAAACATATTTTAGTTCAAGCAAAAATATCGAACTGAATTACCTTCTTTATCAATAATTCTGAAATGAAAAAATATCTAAATTTTAATTTATAATCAACCGCAAAGCAAGGACACGTTAAATTAATAAATTAAGCAATCAGAAATATTTCTTTACACATATGTATTGTGCAAGGCTGGACTCGAACCAGCAAGCGAACCATTTTCAATCAAGCATTTGTCGGCAATGCGTCTATTGGAATTATCTGTTAAAAAGGCGAGGCTACATCAGCCTTAGCAAGAAAGTATATTTTACTGATTGTCTTTGTCAATGTTTTTAAAAACTATTTGTTTTAGATTAGTTCCATCGTAAGTGAAAATAGTGCCCAGTAATTGCATAAAAAATATCGTTCATAATGTTTTAGTTAACAATCAAAACGTATCGTATGTTTTAGATAACATGTATATGACCGCAAGAAAATATTGTTTGCCCTATCTCTTTGTGTCTACTACAAGGTAAAAACAACCTAAAATTGGAAAACCTTGTTAACCACATACTCGAAATTCGTTCAAAACAAACATTAGGGTTACGTACACTTTTACACGATTCACATTACATATAATCTTTTAAAAGGCTCTTTAGCTTACAAACAGCTGAAATACACAACGCATAAGTGCAACCATATCATATCGCACACAAGATTTCATTGCCTGTCAGAGAATGTTTTAGTTTATTTATTGGACACAAAATTGGATACAAAAAAATATGCGTATGAATAATAAAGAAAAAAATTTGGAATAAAAAGAAGTAACGTGGAGAAAGTTTAATGAATGAAAATTAATTTCTTTTTAAGAAAGGTTACCATTCGATAAGCTTTTTTAAATAAATTACCTACGAAAGAAAAAAGTCATCTCAATGATGTGATAAACTGCTCTATGCACGCAATTCATGCCATTCGTTTAGTGCCGTATGACTGCAATTGATCAAACCAAATAAAAGACACGATTGAAATGCGTGTCCATACTTTGATGTCGCCCGAGTCATCAGACAAGCGGCATGTGTGAGCTACGAAACAGTTTTTTAAGATTCAGCGTTTTCAGTATGTTCATCTTCAATATGATTGAGTACGCGCCAGGAGGGAATGCATCTGCTTACATCTTGTATTATGTAATTATAATCATACGTATTGGTCTGTTTATATTTATTTACCATCTTAGTTTAATCGAAATTTGTTACAAGTACCTTCGTCTTGTCCGCATTATTGATAAGAAGTTTAATTACGTAATTCACGAAATAAACGTTTCTTCATCTGTCTTCATTTATTAAGATATAACATGCGCGGTTTTAGACTGAAACCATTTTGTGAAATTTGTAGAAATGTTTAAAAAAAATGCATTTAAAAAAAATCCTAGCAGTGTTTATATTTTAATTTTCATAAATGGCTATGATCTGTATGCAGGGTATATTAGAATGGACTGACAATAAGAAAAAATGTTAGTTTTCTCTGTAAGCACGTTATTTAATTATTAGTCTCGCATAATTTTTCACTAAGCTTAGACGAATAACTGGAAAATATTTTGATTACTTTTGGTTCCAGAATCACCTTAATTGATGGGCGCTTAATTATCCTTATACGCTTGAAAGTGGGATACAGGTTTTTTATGTAACTGGATGTCAATAATTAATGCCACAAAACTGTCACGATACAAGCACGACACACCGCATCTTCAAAGGAATAAGGTTCCATGCCAGGAGCCTCCCTTACTGGGCACGGTGTTGCGATGGTGTGTATGCTGGATAGACTATGCGACAGGTTAACCGGACAGGAATTTTGGTACTTTGGAAACGATACTCTATATGACTCGAGTGAACGCGATGTAAAACCAGCGCTGTTAATAAAACGAGGATTTATTTCCTTATCCGAGAATCTAACATTCCGAGCATGTAGTTGGTGTTCTGAACACCGAGCTGGTACTAAATGTTCCACAAACTAATCAGATGTGTATCAGTTCACATAATTACATCATATTAAATATTTGTACTTTAAATAAAAATACTCTATTTGGAATGAGATAAAATTTCTTTGTGAATAGCATAGCACACATACTTTTCGTATGTGAGCAAGAATGTGTTGATCGTTCGACCTAGTTTAACGTTCGATAAAATTTTAATAACATCCGTAAAAACAATAAAAGCTTACAAATACTGCAATCAATTTTATATAACATATTTATACATACATTCATGATCATCTTGAACGTAGATTCAGGCAATTCGAATTCAAGGAATTCGATCACCCTCCAAGTACGACTTTTTAGGATAGCGCTATCTCTCTCACGCTAAGCCCACTTGGGTTGCTAACATCGCATTGGAAGAAAATATTGTCGAAACGGCAATGAAATATTGTTCGTATTTTCCGTGGAGCTCATGAAGGGATCCAGGCATAGCACCTAAAGGAATACGTTGTGTTGGGCGGATATCATGACTGTGGGTGTGGTATTAGCCTTCCATGTCCCAGTTACATAAAATAATCTCTCCCCATAATAATAAAATACTATACACATGGTACATACAAGGGCGGACTTATTGCCTAATGTCAATCTCTTCCAATCAACCCGATAATGGGACAAAAATATACAGGTAGCAACAAGAAAAGTAACCTAAGAATAGATGTTGTGCACTATTAATTTCTATAAAAAAAAAAAGTTACAGACCAATTTAATAACTATAGACATATAGTATGTCAGCCTAAAAATGTGTATACAGAATTTATGAAAAAAAAAAAAACAAATAACTAAAAATTAAAAAAATATTGTTTAAAAGTAAGAAATTCTGTTTTTGTTGAACACAACTCATTTAGTGAGGAAGTATAATTTTAATCGTTTTTTGAAGATTTCAAGAGAAGCAGAGCTCCTGATGTCAAGAGGTAATTTATTCCAAAGACGGGCCGCATTAACTGTAAAAGAGTTGCTAAAAGAAGTACTATTGTGTGACGGTATCAGAAGAAGAAAGTTGTCAATTGACCTGAGAGGTAGGCCATGGGATGACAAGAAATTAAAACTATCCCTGAGGTAAATGGGAGCACGTGGGTTGTTGAGGACAGTATATAAGAGAGCGAGGACATGCGATTGTCTTCGAAGACGGATGTTGAGCCACTGAAGCCGATCACGGTATGTCCCCCATCATCATTTTACCATCGCTCAGCGTGCTACAGGCGATTCACTGCGCACAAGCCTCCTATAATAACCAACCGATCTTATACTCGATATCAAGCCATAGGGTTGGTAAACAATGCTGTTGGAATATTTCCCCCGAAATCCAGAAGCAGACCGACCGGCGCGGCGGCATGGTATTCACAATTCACAGCAAACGAGAAAGTTGCTCTTCACATAAGAAATATTAAAGGTGTTTTAGAGGGTGACGTATTTAACACAAAATCATAATGGACACTAATAAGTTTAACATACTTATCTTCTAACCTAACCTAACCTAACTCAATCGTACACGGAAGAACACGATTCGTTCCAGAGGTCCCTGAAACGAGAAATTTGTAAAGCGCAACAAAATTATTCTGACTTTGTTACATAAATGATAATGAATGTAATATAAATGCATTCCAGTACTTTATATGTTTAATTCTATTGTGACTACAACAAAAAAAAAAACAATCTAAACGATGAATAAACATTTATTTCAGTACTATCGCCTCAGTCTTCGAAGATCTTTGTGACGTAACTTAGTGTAGTTGACTACCAAAAAGTTTAAATAAATGAAATGAAATGAAAAATGAAATGAAAAGATGATTAATATAGGTGAGGAAACTCACCTTGCGAGGACAGGTAACACATTTTATAATTTAATTAACATTTTTGGAGCCCCGACATGACATTCCAAGCTGATGCAATCTGGGCCGGTCGCATTACGAGGCTGGCGCAATGCACTTATGATAGCTTGACAAATCATTCTGTGTCTCATTCCCAAAATGTTATTGCCTTTGGTTTTATTTGGAGTTATATGAGATAATAAGCTTAAATATGTGTCCCTTCATCTGATATTTGAGTTAAAATACTGCAGCTGAGCGTGTGGTATCGATAGCTATTTTCCTCGAATAATCATTAAATATTGTAATCAAACCATTCTAATGTGATTGAAATTTGTATGACCCATATCACTTTTATCCTTTAGTCTAATTTTGTAATGATATAACTAATAATTCCTAGAAACTCAAAGAGGTAATGCCATAAGTGTATTAGGGACAAGGGCAGTCTCGAATAAATTTAATAAAATTTTAAATTTAATTTAATTTTAATTTCTTGTATAATTATTAACCATGTATATTGTCTATCTTTGCAAATTTTACTTTTTACTGATAATTCTAAACAGAAACAACAGTATAGATATCCTTAATTTAACTAAACCAGACCAGCCTGTCGATATTTCCAAAAATCAGAACAATCCGATCCGTTAAGTCTTTTATCTATAGGGTCGGTAAATTATGGGATGCAATTCCTGCCTAGGTATTTCCCCCAAAGTACGTGCCGGCCGGAATCGTTTTCGTAGCCCCCCTTGAATATTCGAAAGCTCATAGGCCTCGTCGGGCACGTTTTATGTGAGGTCTGGCGTACGCCAGCCACTCCAGCGTTCAGCAAACAAACGATAACGGCGATCTCCGGAAGCATTGAGGTTACGTTGGGGTTCATGGTTGTATGCACGTGAAAGTCGAGCGCGACGAAGCGAAATTTAGGTTTTTACCTGAAAGTCTACTTATATGTTTCACGCTTATTCACTAGATAAATATTTGATGTTGTACCACAAAAAAACAAATTGTCTAAATGGTTTATAGTTTCCAAGCGCGCGCCGGCTCGAAAACGTAGTAAAACCTAGTAAATTGGTGTTTACAAATTTGTTTTTTAACAATATAAGCAAATCATTTAAACCATTTTACGGTCATATTTTAGATAATAGTCTAAACTTTGATATTTAGATTTTTCTACCAGAGTTTATTCTTAACCGACGCTGAGATATCTTTCATATGATTCGTATTAAGTCCAATTCGAATCATAAGTTCGGTTTTATTATTTTCTGTCCGATCTAAGAAAATCTCCAGAGGTGAAATTACTATCGAATAAACCACCGACTGAGTTCTCATAGAACGGTGTGGTATCGATCATCCTATTTATTTAATTCGCCGCCATCGTCGTTTTAGCCTACCCGCACTAAATTTTCTCGGATTATGCAATTTCATTCTTCTTTATAAAATAAAAAAAAATAACTAACTATTATTTCAATTATTTATTTTCAAAATAGCGTCCGTTCACATCAACACATCGCTGCATCCGATGGAACCACTGAGAAACGCACTTTGCCCACTCGTCTTTCTCTCTTCGACGGCCGTCTGAAACGCAGCCACTGCTTGCTCGGCGTCCATAAAACATTTTCCTCGAAGTTTTTCTTTTATTTTCCTGACCGCCACATGTTGATGGAGGATTTCGTGCACTTGACTCATACCGATGCCCAAGATTGTCCGAATCTGCTGATAGGTTACTCCTTGGTCAGTCTCTATCATACGCCGCACAACACTGATGTTATCTTCAGTCGTCGCCGTAGAAGGCCGTTCCGAAAACAGTTTATCGGTGAAATTAGTGCGACCACGTTTAAACTCATTAAACCAGTTATGAACAGTGGCCCGAGATGGGGCTTCATCGTGAAACGAATTATTATGATTTACTTCATCGAGAAGTATATCATAACTTTCTTGTTGACTTAAATGACATCGAAAATCGTAAAAAATCATTGCACGATAATGTTCTCGCTTTCAATTCATGCTGACGTGACACAGACATTTTTCAATTTTCCGCCAAATCGTAAAACAAATGATAAATTAATGAAATACATACAATACACATTAATATTTGCAAAGAGTTCCATTTACAAAATTTAAACTTATTTTTTGATTATCTAGACACGGGGCAGCCAAGTTCAAGAAAAATGAACTAGCGCGCAGCAGCCGTGTGTAATTTACACGAACCATTTGGAGCCGGAGATTTTGGAGATTTTTCTTATTAAAAAATGGTTTGCTGGTAAAAACTAGTCAAGTTAAATTTTGAGCTTCAATTTATCCTAAATTATTCTGCCTTGTGTAAATTATTAATACCTTTCCGGGCTATCTACAGAACTTGGCACTAATTTAGATCTCAATTCTTTTGTCAACGAAGTCGCCAGCAAACAATATTTTTGATATTGAACTTGGCTACCATTTTCACATTTGTGTTTTTTATGGGATATCGTTTACAAGAGCCAGTTCTAAGAATGTACAGCGTCGCCCTCGTATCAGAGATACCCGCGTAGCACAGACGGTCACCTTTTCATAGTAGAGTGAATGTATGTTGATACACTTCAAACAAAACATCCGTCTTTTAGGTCACGTTACTTTTTAGGGTTCCGTACCCAAAGGGTGAAAACGGAACCCTATTACTAAGCCTCCGCTGTCCGTCCGTCCGTCCGTCCGTCTATCACAGGCCTGTATCTCATGAACCGTAGTAGGTAGGCAGCTGAAATTTTCACAGAGTTTGTATTTATTTTGCCGCTATAACAACAAATAGGTAAAATAAAAAAGTAAACAGATTTTTTTGTCTTCAATCTTTTACGATGGTAGGGAACCCTTCGTGTGCGAGTCCGACTCGCACTTGGTATAGAGATGACTAAGGAATTTGTCGTTCGTGGTTTGGTTATCACTGTAGGTAGTTGGTGCCATCGCATTGAGTGAACGATGGCCGTAGCACAGAATAAGTAAGAGTCGTGGTGCAATGCAGCCATGCAATAAAGGAAGATCATGACTTGGTACCTAGAATCCAGAAAAGTGATGTGTTATTAACTGTTCATGTCCAGTCAAAGATAGGTAAAGAAAACAATCCTAATTGCTTTGTGAAGTTCTCCAGACGCTCACACAGACTTAAATTTAGGAAGAACTTTAATATCAAACTCGAGTCTTTTCTATAACTTCGTAGGAAATTAAAATTACCATAAGTATCTAGAAGATTGTATTGCATCATTCTAGAATGTGTTGTTTGAAATGTTTTTATTGACCAAATCATTATGGAAACTTCACACGTGCTCGTAAGTCGATAAGTTGTAAAACGACACCCTTTTAAAATCCGTGCATAGTTCGTTTGGCGATCGTTTTATGGTGTCTACGTGGTGCTTATAAATCGTTGGTTTTTTAACAGACCAATACCTACCTCGGTGATTGACGCAGTAAAACCAAGTGAAATTCTCGGATGCGTTAAAGGTTCTTCTAAAGCGACACATAACAGAACTAGGTAAACATATGTACAAACCTAGCACAATATTACGTATTATGGAGACATTAAATAAACAACACACTTTAGCATTCGTTGTTTGCCACTTTAGGCAGACGTTAAAGCCACTTTAGGGCGGCTAGTAGATTAGGGGGGCAGGAGAATGCCTTCCATGCGATAAGACATCGATTCCTGGCCCAGTTCGTGCACAATGTTTTGTCTCTTTCCGATTTGGATAAATGTATTTCGTACTTTTGTGGGCAATTCAAAGGTTCGGAATCCATATAAAACTGTAGTTTTCTTTCCCCTGCTATATGGTTCTGTATAGATACGTTTCCAGGTTATATACAGGTGGAATATTTAGACGTTTGCAAACCCCTTTTGCAAGCGAGGTGCCATGCCGGCTTGTAGGCAGGAAATAAAAGGAGAACACGCCGCCCCGCCCGCCCCGCCGGCAGACCGTTCCAGAGAGTGGCAGTACGGCAAAAGAAAGACCTGGACAGTTTTTTCAGTTCTCGACACTTTTCTCCGACCACAAAAGGGTGCGTAGCCAATATCCTGCGCTTGTGATGGCTTCGCATAGAACATGGGATCAAGGACCATGTAATGAAGAAATTTAGCCAACCGCACAAAATTAACGTAAACTCGCAAAAACGGCCACAAATCAGTAGCACACACCTATTAAATTGTTTTTCTTGATGGTGATTTTTGAGACACCTACTCTCTTAACTAATTGGTGATGAGTTTTTTACTTTTTTACTTTCTTTTTTGAATTGGAATCTTTTTTGGATTTCCTATTTTATTATTTTATAGGGACTACCAACTTTCGCTGATCTGTATATACTATATCACAACAATTGTATGTTTATTGAGTTTTACAAATACAGGTCTTTATTAGTGTCATTCAATTCAGTCATTCATTCAATATTTTGAAGGTATCTCTTTATCTACAATCTTGCCAAGTGCTTATCGACAAACATTTGGTCCTTTCTCCATAACTTGGCCGAATAACACCAAAAATGCGAAAACGCGGACAAAATAGCTCGAATCTGTTGTCGGCTTATTGTGGGAACAAAAGGAGATAGGTACATGGTGAGAATTGGAGACGCCATGTGTCCTGTTAATTGTTCTTTAAACGCAGTTAAGTGTAAGTAGGCCTGAGACCATTGAAAGACAAAACATATGTTCAAATAAAAGAGGAGCAATGGATAATAAAGCATCTGGATTAGTCTGGTTCATATCTCATTTTGTGTTTTTTTAATAACGGAACGTTTCTATTCCTTTATATGTTACTATTTAGATGAGCATTTCACTGGGCACCGTTAGGTTATGTTAGTAATAATTAAGTAATATAATGTTAACAACTTTGACAATAACAATAATAACAACAAATACATTTTTACAAATACGTTTTAATCCGTCAGACAATATGAAAATAACCAAAATTTTTTTTTTGTTTAAGCAAAAGTATGCTTTCGGTTTTACTTTGTCCCAGATAAATTAATCGTATTCTCAAAATAGACGAATAGAAACATGCATTAAATCATAAGTTCCCCTAAGTTACTATGAATAGTGTCGCCCTCGGAGTCGCCAGAAGGCCACCTTGACACGCAAAAAGCAACTTAATTTTGAGCCCAATTATAAATTAACTAAATCTTCTTACGAACTATTCTTGCCAGAAATATAAAAATGTTCTAACGCTAGCCTAATCGTTCCAACGCCTACCTCACAACCTGCGCAGTCCAGTTGTGCCTTGTCTTAGACCTTACCTTTCGGAAGATTTACTGCCGGTAAGTTAGCAACATCTGGCCGCTGGCCGCTCACTACCTGCGGTGCGCCCGCGCCTCTTGCCTCGGCAGCCGCAGCACGGCCTAAACCATCGCAGGATGCTTTAGCACCGTCTTCCACTTTAGTTGTTAGTTAGTAGTATCTTACAATGGATTTTATATAATTACGTATGAAAGTATTATGTTCTCAAAGTAGCGGCACTTCATAAAGGTTAGGGAATTAGTACCCCTGATCGTAGATCATGCCTGAAAATATGAATGTATGCAGGTGAATGAAAGAACTACGCTGTCATCGTATGGTGCACTATACTCTTTGCCCATTCCCCGGTGAAGCGGTCTGATGGTATGTGTATGTGTGCATATACACAGAATAAGTAATACCTCGCGCCAGATATGGAGCCGCTTTGAAAACTGCTATAAAAGCGGTTTTCGTGACGAAAATATTCCGGAGCATAGCTTTTTTAATCAATCAAGGTTTTCCGTAGAAAAACTCGCTTTCAAAATCGCTATAAAAGCGGTTTTCTAGACTCAAGATTCCAGATTCCTGATTACTGAATGCCAGGAATAGACCTGCTGGTCAGATTTATGTTACGGTTGTTCTATGGCTACTAGCCGCTTGCATGTATCAATTTTCATCTTGCCTTCAATCGATCCTTAGATACAAGCGGCATGTAGTCAGGGCATTCAATTAGGAATGGGTTCGTATGGTGAACGGCGGTGTAGCCGTGTTCTGTGATGACACGCTGACCCCGCCAAAGCTAGATTCACTCGTCGGATAAAGGAGAGATGAGATAAATTGTAGAAAAATATACTTTTTTCGTACTGAGCAAGTACCTCCCCTTATTTCAATGAATATGATGTAACTAGAATCGATCGTAAAGAAAGTATTAAAACAGATACACAACAAGTAATAAAAACAGTTTTTTTAACACGAATAAAACTGCTTAGGCAGTAAGTAGGCTGACGCCTACTTGCTATAAAAGATCTTGAGTCTTGTTTACATACAAACCAATACCTAGTCGGAGATCCAAAATTATACTAAAAACAGATTTACTTATGTTCGGTTTCACCACTTCCAGCTACAAATATCCCAAAGTTACTTTTCGGTTACACCATGTAATTATGCAATGTAACCGAAAGATACTTATCGGATTTCAGGTAACTGGAGGTGGTGAAAATAGGGGTTAATCGAACTACGTAGATGTTTGATGACTGCAGTGGTTTGTAAAATTGTGTTTGGTTTCTAAGTAATAAGGTCAGGAAGTATTTTCTTTGCGCGCTTTATGCAATAACCTTTGACGGGGATTACGCAACAATAAAACGAAAACATTTTAAAAACCTTGCAGTCGTATTCAGAGAGAACCTGTCAACACTTAAACCGAGAAGTCCGGTGCTACCGGACTAACCATACAAGAACCGGTTTAGTCCGGCGTATTAAAGTTAGTCCGCCAACTCTGAATACGGCTGTTAGTTGACAAGAGCTGTCGTGGTTTACTTTTAGCTATATGTCATTTTGTAATTAACATTTTCGTAAATCTTACCAAATCAAACGTTATGCGAATTGTTTGCTTTGTGGACATGTTGCATCCTCCTCATCACGGAGGCTGTCTCTTTCTTTTTTGTACCGTGCCCGCGAATGAGTTATTCCCGGAGGCGGCGCGGCGGCATCGCGGCAGCGGGAAGGGCTACCAGAGCAATTCCTGCGTTTCCATCCGCTCCTTCATCAGCGGCGGCGGCGGTACCCGCGCGCGCGCACGGCACGAGGAATGCGCGCGCCGCTCCCCCGCGCCGCCACCTCCCCCGCCCGCGCCGTCGATGCGCGCGCGAGAAGCTCTCGCCGCGAGAGTCGAGCTTCGCTCGCCATTGCGCGCGCGTCGTTGATTCGAAACGGAATGCATTACCTAACAGCTACTGGGTGCAGTGCAGGCTTTGCCGCTGATGAGTCGCAATGGGCGCGGGTCAGAACGTCCATCCGGGCCTATCAACAATTAGCATAGCGCTGTTTACGCACGATATTATACTACTATATTATATTATTATACTACATTGTATTACATCACATTACGTTTTACAGATTGCAATTTATTCGATCGGGATGATTCACTTAGGCATTGCAACGACAATATCAACAGTGGTTTGCTTACAAGCATATAACATCTTTAATATAAAAGTTAATCAATAGCTGTAAGTTTTTCTTATTTAGTTTCTCTGTTCTACACTATACATATACTGCTTCGTCCTACTACTTTTGCTAAACTTGTGAAATACGAAGCTGGACTAACAAATTTTCTAAGCAATATATAAGGTGAGTTTAAAATAATCTACAAGCCTTATAGGGTTGATTCAGTATCTGATATAGAACAACTTTTGCTAAGAATGTAGGCATGTAATTTTTTTTTTCAATTTGAATTTTTGAGAAATTTAAACAGTACGTTCTGCCCAGTATTGTGAACAACTTTTGCGAAGAAACTATGTACCTATCGGTGATGGTTTCGAAGAAATAATTAAATAATCAAATTATTAAATGCGCGCGAACTTCGCTAAAACGGCGCGTCACCGCTGCACCGCTACCGCGCCGGCCGGCGGCGCGGGGCGGCGCTCGGCGGCAGAGTCTATTTTACCTACCCGAATAGTTTTGCCTCCTTCCCACGCTGACGCACGCCGCGCCGGGCTATGGATTTGGTCGGCGCGGCTGTAATGTAGGTATGTACACAAGCATGCATACCTTTTTCGCCCGATCAGCACTCGCTTCACTTAAGGTGGCCCAACCCGGCGGCCTCAACTCATTTGCGGGCACGGTACAAAACCGTGCTGTTGCGCTCTGGGACCTTCTCTGTTTCTAAGAATAAGACAGGCTCCGTGATGAGGAAGATGCAACCTGTCCACAAAAAAGACAATGTGCATAGTGTATGATTTGGTAAGATTTACGAAAATTTTAATTTTAAAACGACTTATAGCTAAAAGTAAACCACGACCGCTGTAGTCAAAAATCTAACAAAAACCAAATAGATTATAAATTTTGATTAAATAAGCTATGTCTGATAACTAATCTTTTTAAGATGTTCTTACTTTATCATTGCGTAATCTACCTCCAAAGTTATTGTATAAAACGCGCGAAAAATCCAAACTTTCGGACCTTATAACTTGGAAACCAAACACAATTTTACAATGCCAACGGTCATCAGACATCTAGTTCAATCAAATAAAGCTATTTTGAGCAAAATTTTTGATCTCTGTCAAGAAATATAGGCGTGATCTTCTTTCCCCTTTTGTATGGGGAGATGAGCGGGATGGGCCGCCTTAAATTCACTCACGTGCGATACTTATGCCCGATGCGCGCCATGGACCTTGACATACTAATTGCTTTCAAAACGAAAACAAACGCCCTTCAGTGAGAGGGGCGGCGGCGGCGGGGAGATGGGGCGGCGGGGTTTCTGTCTGCGCACGCGGCGGGCGGCGGCGGAGAATTGTCTTGTGTCAGTGGGTCACGGTCGGGTCAATACCCCGTGGTTGACCTATATTTTTAATTAGGTAGTTGAAGAGTTAGTGCACTTTAATAAATTATTTTCGTGGAAACCATTACAGATAGGTGGATAGTTTCTTCGCAAAAGTTGTTTACAATACTGGGAAGAACGTACTGTTTAAATTTCTCAAAAATTAAAATGGAACAAAAAAAAATTACATACCTACATTCTTAGCAAAAGTTGTTCTATATCTAATACTGAATCAACCCTATAAGGCTTGTAGATTATTTTAAACTCACCTTATATTAACACTTACTTATATTAAGTTTTCTATGTTACTCTGTTTGTTTTTCCTAAAATAAATAAATAAATGTTATGATGGTTACATGCATTTCCATGCTAATATTATAAATGCAAAAGTAACTATATCTGTTGCGTTTTCACGCCTAAACCGCTTAACCAATTTTGATGAATTTCCATGAGATAGCCAGGATGTGGCGAAAATTAAACTCGAAGCGGGTGACATACGGGATGGAAGTTTGTATGGGTAACTCATATAATGTCCAGGAATAATTCAGCTTGACATCAGTCCAAAACGACATTCACCCGAGCGGAGCCGGGTACCTCGGCTAGTTCTCTATATATCTCTATTAAAATTATATTTATAAAATAGGTACTCCCAGTTATGGATACCACAGGACATGCGTATTAATTAGCGAAGACTTCAATAATCTAACACCATAGACTAATTATACTTACCATGCTAACACGCATCTATTCCATATCTTGGTAGACATGGTGCCAGAAAAAAATGTTAACGCGGTTCTAAACACATTCCAAACGTTACCGGCCATACAAAACTTCCTGTAAACTCCCCAAAGAAAGTAATGGTCTTTCAGGTACAAAATAAATATATATCGTGGCCAAATCATTTTCCAATTCAATTTCAGGATTATTGTTTTTTTTTTTCGTAATAACCATAAAAAGTTGTATACTGTTAGATGGCGCTATAAATAAATATTTATTATATTTAAAATAGCTATATTTAAAATATCAAATTCATTATTGCCTGAAAGTCTACTACTTTTTACCAGAAACTTCGAATGGACCGGACACGTACGCTCGCTACATCTTCAATGAAAACCCTAACACCACATCGCCCTAAATTGAATATATTTACGTTTGCGAAACCTTCAATAACCTTGAAAACCTTCCTTGTGGCTAATTTACGTGCTGTGTGCATTGCCTTATACGTTTTTATAATATTTTCGGATGCATCCAAGATTCCTTCGGCGCAGCGGAAATGTTGCTGAAGAATCGGGCCGGAAGTACGCGAGGAATCTCCCACGGCGTGACTCAGCGGCGCGGGTGACGCGGTGTGACGTCACCCACGGTCGCGTCGTGACCAGGTGAATCAGGATCGTTCACGATGTGAGATGGGCTAGAATTATTGCACAGATCGAATGTAATTGATTGCATTACTAATGTAGAGTCAATAGTTCAAAGCCAATGTGTTAATCTAACATTCCTTCGATTATGCCTGCAGCTTGGGTGGCGATTCATAACGATGTGCTGGTGCCTATCTAACTGATGTATGGAAACGAGACTCGGGTATTGAAAAGGGGGGCATGGGAGAAGAATAAGCGAAGCAGAAATGCGTTCCTTGAAAAATGTTTGCATAGTTCGGCCATCCGCAATAGTTGAGTTGGAGAGCAGTGCTAACGGAAACAACGACAATTAAAAAAATATATGCCGAAATTATTTTGAACATGTAGATTTAATGGGTGGAAGTTTGTTGAAAGTTCGGGCTCCGGCGGCCTAGAACAACGTAGATACCAAAAGTCGGCTTAAATCTGATACATGAATTGCACCCGGAATCGTAGAGCATTCATAAAAAGATGTATGTAAGCGATTGAATGAATCAATGAATTAATGAATGAATGAATAAATTCTTTATTGTGCAATAGAAAACAAGTTCAATTATAAAAACAATTCGAAACAACAACAAAATTGCACAAAGGCGGACTTATCACTAGGAGTGATTTATCCAATTGAATGCGAAAGATGCTGTGAACGAACCGTATGGCGCTCTATCATCTCTGCCTACCCTTCTAAGGGAAACGATATGTTGGGATTTATGCACGTATGGATCTAGGTTTGTTCGATTTAACTTTATCAATTTGTAGCAACAACATTTGAAAAAAGCATAAAATTTATTACTTTCTTGGAACAATAAAACTTTATAAATAAAAACTATAAACGATCTTGATCCACTTTAATTCGGTTTGAGGATCTGGATATGGTTATGTGATACACCCTGTGGGAACATGGTACCATGCCAGAACCTTCCTTATATCGCGGCTACATTGAACTGGATTGAAAACTCGGACAATTTACTTTGCAGCTTCGACGATATCTCATTCAACGCGATGTTACCAACCAGGGCTGGATGAATCCTATCACCTAGTAAGTAGCTTCCCACAGCTTCGACGATCACCCATTTAGGAACCCGACCGCGCCCAAAGTTGCGCTGCCCTCTATAATCGAACGCCAAGCCTGACAAAACTAACATTAACTTAACTTTACCATAAGTTGAACTTAACATAAACATTATTATGGTTCTGGGCCCTATTTACAACATATGCACCACACACCACGTAACATGTGATCTGGTAGGAGCACCTGTTGTCGCCTACACCTGTTTCGCCGCGACCAATCTCTTCAAAATTAAACCGACAAGCTAATATCAGCCGTAATGCAATGCGACTGAAGTTAGATTTATTTGTGATGCATTGAAATGTGTGCCGCAACTCTTTTGGAAGTGCAGGTGACCCTGTCGTTGGAGACCGTGCCAATGATTTAGTTAAATAAGGTCCCGGTACCTATCGGTACCTTATTTACTTTACTTTTTTGATAACTTAACTTTTATCCATATATACGCCTGTTTAAATGTATGTACACATTTTAGAAGCTTATATCACTTAATATAATTTAATGTACCAAAAAACAAAATCGTACAGAAATAGTACCAAATTGATTTAATTAATGTACAAAACGTCGATATTTTTTTTATTGGCACGAGCCATTGTATGGAACTTGATTACCTCTATTCTCTTAAGGATTGTAAATAAGTGTTTTTTTTTATAATTGAATATTATATGATCGTCAACTTGGACGTGAAAGGTAATCATCATTGGTGGATATACATAGACTTATTATATTACTAGCATTCTTTTACATATCACTGATACGGCCTTGAAGTCTGGGGAGCAAGCCCGGGTGTAGCAAAAGTATTAAAATTACAGAAAAAGGCCATTAGAATCATCAATGGCTCCAAATGGGATGCGACCTGTAGACCACTGTTTAGAGAATTGAAAATATGTACTGTGATTAATTTATATATCTTTATTTCGTGCACTAATACTTTTATAAATCTTCCAAATCTGCCCAAACAAGGCGTCCAGTTGTACTATTCCTTAAGAGACAGAAATAAGCTTGAACTACCGCAAGCAAACAGCGAAATAAAGACACAAAGTTCTATCTACCAATCAATTAACATATTTAATAGGCGAGTCGGACTCGCACACGAAGGGTTCCGTACCATCGTATAAGATTTAACACAAAAAAACACGTTTTTTTGTATGGGACCCCCCCTTTAATTATTTTTTTTTGTTTTACCTATTTGTTGTTATAGCGGCAAAATAAATACACACTCTGTGAAAATTTCAGCTGCCTACCTAAACGGTTCATGAGACACAGCCCTGTGAAGACCGACGGACGGACGGACGGACGGACAGCGGAGACTTAGTAATAGGGTTCCGTTTTCACCCTTTGGGTACGGAACCCTAAAAAGTTATGTCATTTATACTCACACAATGTTATTTTTTCTAAACGAAAAGCTAGGATTATTCCGAAAGCTCGAAAAAAAACAGCATTTTTGAGTAGTAGTAATATTAGTAAGTAGGTACTTTTAAAGAAACTGGCTAAAGGAAGTCTGTCTGTGGCTTTTGGAGTGGAGGTATTATATGAAAGGAGGAAAATAATCCTTATTATGACCATAGCGTTCGCTGTCTAACTTATGACTTGATTTTGAGGTAAAAAACTTAAAAATATACTTACATAATTTCGGCTCTCACTTTTTCCTTTTCCCTAAAATTCTTTTTTCAATGTCGAAATCAACGATTGAAGCGATTTGGTGATAAGCGATACGGAACTCGTAACAAGCATACGGTATGCATATTCTTGAAATTCCGTGCTTAGGACTTAATAATCTTTTAATCGGGAAAACCGCTTTTGGAGCGGTTGGCAAAGCTATTTTCACGACGGGTAGATTCCGGAGCAGAGTATTTCAATCATTTAAGGCCCTGGTACTAGCCAAATCGCAAAGTTAGACGAGGCACCCCAAGCTAACTAACTAAGTCTGACGATTATAAGTGTCATTCTTACAATATATGATTCCTTGTCTAGGAATCGACCTATTTTCGTTAATGTATGTTTCCTTTTTCTATACAAAATACATTGCGGAAACGGTGTCCATTTCCGAACTTTTTTGACTAAATGTAGGAATCTAAAAGCAAATGGAATTTTTTGTTTAAGCATATAGTTATGCTGTTTTTGCTTATATCTAGAAATCGAATTACTTTCAGATTTCTAATGAGAAAAATCTACTTTTTTATTTTTATTATTATTTAAATAAATGATGGAATAAAATTTTTTTACAATCCATTATCAGTCTGGAGTTCTATTTGGATTTGCTGAAGCGTTTCACTACATATTATTACATTTGTTAAAAAGTGCATTTGTATGGCGCGAGTAGTTGGCTAGTCCTAGCGCCTTAAGGTTTTCCGTTGAGAAAATCGTTTTGACAACCGCTACAAAATCTGTTTTCTCGACTGAAAGATTCCTGGTTCCTGAGCACGGAATTACAATAATAGGCCTACAGTTCGCCACCCACACCCCGTCCGCCGCCTGTGACGTCACCGCGCCATCTCGCGGGCTTGCGAAATCTGCCAACTGTCTCCCACGATCCAACGGTGCTCGATGACTTATCATATTGTTAGCAAATGGCTGCGTCGAAACTAAATGCCGTGTTACATGAAATGCTAAGAGGAAGTGCATACCACACGATGCCAATATTTCGTGGTAGGTAGGCCAATAATAAGCACATTTGCACACTTCATTTCTGTACATTTTTCAAAAATAACTTGATCATTTGTAATATTTTTTTCATCAGTGCAAAAAAGATCTTTATTTTACTTTTTACTTTCTTATACATATATTTATTGAAACTTAAAAAAAACATTCTATTGTAGAATGCATAAAAATTAGCCCAATTCAAACTATCAAAAATGTTTAAAATATTTTGAGCAATTATTATTCCTTTGTATGCTTTAACCCATGCTGCAAATCATTTATCTCTCTGGTAAATCAACTGTGTAATGCGGAGGTAGGTATTTCTTCCAAAGATTGTACAACCAAGGGTCCATCAAACGCAATATGAAGAAGCATCTGGTCGGCCGGCATGGTTTTCGCCGCCCCTGAGAAAGTCAGAAAGCCACTGATGAAGGCCGAGATAGGGCCTGGCGTACGCCCATCAAACGTAGTTTACTAATAATTTGGAAACCGCTATCAGGTAACAAATATCTGTGTCTGCATGCTTTTGTTTTTTTGAAAAATCCAAACCGAATGAAATGAAAGCAAAAAGAAAATCTTCATACGAATTTTGTTTTCTCTATGGTTTCACCCAGAATACATTTACCGAAAAAACAAAGGCACGCAGACACAGATATTTGTAGCCTAATATTAGATACCAAATATCAAGTAAGTTGGAACATGGTTTTCAAATGATTAGTAAACTACATTTGTATGGGAGGCGAAATTTTCAGGTGCTTACGGGCCAACCTTAAGATAGGGCTTGGCGGACGCATACATAAAAAGTACTGTTATTCCGTCAGAATATAGTACCATATTTTTTTCGCTATAGTTAAAGTAATGTTAGCATTTAAGGTTGAAAATACCTGAAAGTTTTTTAACAAGTATAACAATGTAATTTCGAAATAGTCCTTGCCCACGTGAATCCCAGATGTTCATTACTCAATCATTTAGTGAGAAACTGTGCCATCGCGTCTGATAAATGAGCTATTATTAATTAATGTTATCAGATCGTCATCTCATAAATTTACTCCATTCGATCATTAAGTTTGACACCTACGCGAATGCGAAGTCGTCACAATAACCTTATTATTAATACTTAAGGTTAAACGAAACAGTCAAAAGCCAGAAGAGTTTCATAGGAGGCTATATTAGGTAGGGCCTTCAAATTATTGCGAAATCACCTAAATCTATCATTTGCGAAGGCTATCCTCAATATTAATATTATGTAGGAATTTAAGGAAGGTGCTGGCATGGCACCTAGTTCCCATGTGGTGGTTAGGCTAATATCTGACGAACAGTTTGATATTAGCCATCCATGTTCTGTTACAAAAAATAATGTATAAATACATTAAATATATTTTGTGTAAGTTTTATATGCGATAAATATTTAGTTATTTGTATATACTCGTATAACAACTTCAGATGAGAATATATTCTTATCTCATACTTTTTAGAGTGTGATTTTTCAGTAGTAGAGGTTTTTTCTCGTTTCGGCTCGCACGCATCGAAACAAAATATCGATCGATACAGCTGCATCGCAGCGTACGTGCTCCCACTGCTGATAGGCTATATCAACAAACAAGTATGGGTGTCAAAAATGTACCAAAGTTTCTGGATCTCTGCCTCCTCTCCGAGGAAATAGGGTGATGTTATTTTGTTGTGTATGGCACGTAGTCTTACCATCCGTCCGGATTTGTCCAGACTTCTCCGACTTATCTTAACTTATTCATAATGTGTGTATGTTATATTAATATATATGTTCTTCTTAGAACTGGGATTTTCAGCCAGTAGATCCTTTCTTCCTCAAACTTTTTTTCTCAAACTTTCCTAATTCCCAAATGGTAAACCCTTTAAAAACTGTCTCTTTCGAAATCATTTTCGGAGATTTCTATGCTAATGGCGCTTCTATTTCGGTTGATTGAGTTATCTCTGGTATATTTTGGGTTTGTGACTTGGTATCATTAGGCAGTTAGAATAACATATTACGTTCAACCGCAGACCACACAGCCGTCAAGCAATAAACAGAATCGCGGTTACTTTCATAAACATATTGAATGAAAACAATAATATTTGTTGTGTCATCGTTTTTATTATGCCCGCCGCCATTCTAATAATTTTATTTATCATCTTCGATTGATGACAATTGACATTATTATGGAGAGGATTTTTTATTAAATATTCTTATTGTGAAATGGATCTACATTCAATTAGTTTGGTTTTTATTAATTACCTACTAGTTCAATCAAATACTTACTCTGTGACCTACGATTTCACACTCCCAAAATAACAATCAATCGATCCGAGGCGTCGCGCCACTGACATATTTTTATAGCCGTTTAGATTTTACCGAATAAATAGTAGTAGTTACTAGAAAAAAGTAATTGCTACAGCGAAAACTCATAGCAATGAGACAGACGAGCGTGTCAAAATACACGATCATCACTGCAGACCACACCTCACACGCCTCTGATTGAAGGCGGACAATA
This sequence comes from Incurvaria masculella, assembly GCA_946894095.1. NCBI lineage: Eukaryota > Metazoa > Arthropoda > Insecta > Lepidoptera > Incurvariidae > Incurvaria > Incurvaria masculella. The sequence continues at coordinate 3,236,193 of OX335641.1, forward strand.
AAAAGTGAGCGCTTCTTTAGAGCTGTTAAAACAAACCACGTTGCTAAAGTGTTGCCACAGTGTTACCACAGAATACATAAATAGTATGTTAGGATCTTCTCCACTTCTCCAATGAATTTGCAGAATGTTGAATATATCTTCGATATTCAAATAAAGAGCAAATCATTTCTGCAGTGGCATTGTGTCACACACAATTTATCTCTGTGGCGTGGCGCCTATCTGTCTCCGTAAACACATGTTTTTTTTGCTTTTGGATCGCAAATCCATTCTGATTAGGTCACACGCTTAGTAAGGGCAGTAGCGCTTGCAGCAAGGCTGACTGGACTAGAAGTACCGTATAGCAGCAAACAGATTGGATTTCAGTGTGCGTGTTGAGTTGGTGACGAGTGGTTCGACGTTACATCCTTGAGAGCACGCGCAATTTAGGAGCTGACCACCACGTCGAGGTACGAGGTACGTAAATACGAAGTAGGTCATTAATCGGCTTCAAAATGGACTATTTTCATTGCCACTACGCACCACCACTACTAGTGGTGGTGCTTAGCACCAACCCGAACAGGATTTATAAAACCAACCTACGTGGAGTCGGAATCACGACCAGCCTTATCCACGATCCAGAACTCGACTTATCCTAGAGTTGCTTCACCTCCGAGGAGGACAACGTGACATGTATAAAATGTGTTTCCATAGCCACAAAGCAATTAACACATTTTTTCCAACTGTGCTATACCGTAGACCACGGTAGACCCAGCATAGACAACAATGTGTGTAACACAGAATTAATTCTCGTAAAAGAGCAGAAAATATTGCCCAAAATGCCATCGACACAATTTTAACGATACAGTAACAAAGTGACGCTTTATTTACGAGGCAAATTCAAAGATGCCGACTAATCCGCGAATAAATTACAAACTTATACGTTGCCACAGCAACTCGTTAAGTATTCGCAAATATTGCGCAGAAGTGAACAAAACGAGCGAAATCTTACGAAATTCCAGCACATCGTTGTATTTAGCGCAACCTTCTAATCTTCTAATTAATGTAGTGTTTATACAGTTTGTGTAACATTCACAATATTCATGTAACCCAATTCGTTAACAATTCATATTTCTCTAGCCAGACAATTAGATTAAGTTTATGTGTTTGCAGCACACAATGGAATGTTAGAGACCATATTCATACATACGCCACTGCCCCGGAGGGGTAGATGATCTCTCCATCGGGCACTATACGGTATTTTTTTATTTTTTTATTTATTTGAGGACAACCAAACACATATAGATAAAGAAACAAAACATATCAACATAATAAAAGTACAAATATCTACATGCAACAGCAGTTGCCACAGAGTAAGAAAAAGTAGAGCTTATGCCTAAAATCTGTAATTACCTTACAACTAAAATTATGCAAGAGATATGACATTGTTATATGCACACTTAAATATGTTTTAAGTTTTTAAGTTTTAACATCTCAGTATGTAATATCACAACATAAGTATCTACTAATTTCGCCTTTTCTAAAGGCACACAGCATTTCATATATGGTCTACGATTTCGGGCACCTGACATTTACGAAATATTACATCAGTCTGATCATTTTTATATTTATGTTATTGAAGAAATTGACATCATGCAGTAATATATGTTCATACAAAATAAACGAATCTGTCTCGAAACGAAAAGCATTCTCGTTATATTTCGTCAACGGTTGTCCAAACCATCTATTCTCGTTTCTACATTTTTTTTAGTTGATAATGCTTTCTAAACCAGATATTTTGGAACCAGTCCAGTAAAAATCATTCCATAAATTTCCTCTAGTGCATTTATATTCTACATTTGAGCCTCTTCTGCCACTCCAAAACCTCTCATACACAAATGTAGGCATCGGCACACTGTTAGTTATGAATCGCCGTCCTAGCTGAAGGCGTTCATAACGAAGTTCAACGCGCCAGCACTTCACTATCCATCATCAACTTTCCGTCACAGAAAAAATTGCATCTTATACAAACTCTTTTAGCTGTTTTAACCTTTCATTAAGCAGAGTTCGTGTTCAGGAGCCTGAGGGTTATAGTCAAACATCAAAATCAGAAGTTCTTAAACATCACCTGATCTATAACCATCTGCACGCATGCCTGCTATGCCACCCTTTTTAAGAAGACAAGAAAGTCTGTCTTGTTAAGAAGTCTTGTCGAAGACATTTTGTCTAGACCATTTGACAAAATGTTTGTCTTGCCATGGAACACCAACTGGTGGAGATAAGTAATGTTAATCTAAATGAATAAAGGGTTTGTCTATCACGTGGCACATAAAACACGCATACAAAGTTATTTTTTAATAAAATTTTACTTTAAAGAGATAAATACCAGAGAATATAATGTAATTTTTTATTTTTTCTGCACACTATTTGCGAACCCCTGCAAAATCGTCATTAATTAATCTTTTCTGGATGGCTTCTTGGACCACTTTAGATGCTTCCAAGGACCACCAGTTAAGAACAACTCGTCTAGAATCTTGGTGTTTATAATACCTAAAAAGCAAGTGACATCGCTGAATTCTTCATCATCGACCATAGTTCTACAGCTACATATTCGCTTAGAGCATACGTGCTTTCCACCGAACGTAGGCTCGGAAAGCGCACGTGACAGGCATCGATGGAAACGCATTCGAAACCTGTAACTGCATCCTCTTTTCGCGCACCCGCCGCTGCTGACCACTCATTACCGCGACACCGGTCGCATCCCGACGGAACTGGCTTCAAAAACTGGTGTCCCCGTAGAAAGTTACCACTCTGACCCGAGGGGTCGCGTCCTCTGTTCGTTTGAAAAGCCGACGCCGAGCGAACAAGCGCGAGCCACTCTGTGTCTTATAATCCAATCATTTAGGTTGTAATTGTGTAGATATGAACGTTTGATTCCGTCCAAGCTTAAAGAGTCTCTGTGAGCATTCATGAGAGGTGGGATAGTTAAGCCTTTAGACGTGCCAAAATGCCAACTACACTTTTATTTTCATATTAATAGGATAAGACTGCGTATAAGTAATCCATACGGCATGGATTTGACACAATTACGATTAGTGCCTGGGTTATGCCAGGTTATGTGTTTGCTGTATTATTTTTTCTTTCTAAATATTTTTCTTTCTTTCATTCACGTTTTTCGTGTTTTTTGCTGCTTTTGAAGATGTGTATTTTTAAAAAGGCGCAGATTTTATAATTAAAAACCGGCCAAGTGCGAGTCGGACTCGCACACGAAGGGTTCCGTACCATCGTAAAAAATAAAACAAAAAAATCACGTTTTTTGTATGGGAGCCCCCTTTAATTTTAATTATTTTTTAATCTTACCTATTTGTTGTTATAGCGGCAAAATAAATACACACTCTGTGAAAATTTCAGCTATCTACCTGTTACGGTTACTGACATACAGCCCTGTGACAGACGGACAGACGGACGGACGGACGGACGGACGGGCGGACGGACAGCGGAGGCTTAGTAATAGGGTTCCGTTTTCACCCTTTGGGTACGGAACCCTAATAAACAAAGGTGCTGAATATTTCATTAGCGAAACACGGAATTCCAATGGGAATTAGTTGCGTACATATTTTTCCATTGAACATACAAATGTCATTGTACGATTTCCGCATTGGTTAAGTTCTCGAAGTCAAGTTAAGGGTACTCATTAATAATTACGTGCAAAGCTTATAGATTTGTTAATTTATATCACACATACAGATTTTCTAACGCAGATAAATGTTTTGAAATCAAATTTGTCGCTTTGTCAGATTTTTCGATAACTTAAAAGATGTTGTTGGTGTTGGTTTTATTTTCAAAGATAAGCCGGTAAGAGTTGCTTATCAGACCATTAGTTTTGGATAGTTTTATGCGTCGTGTCATTTGTGACTTGGAGATCATGTCTATGGTTGATGTTTTGTTGTTGTGCAAGTTATCGTTAATATGGTTTTGTTTGTATCTTTGCTAGCAAAATGAACCTGATAGGTATCTACTATACATTTCTAGATCTCACTAACCTGAACGATCGTTCTTGTCATCATGACAGGTTGGAGCTATGTTTATGGTTTTAGATTTATCCTCTTTTTTTCAGGCGAAAAATAAGGACGAGTATATTTTGATTTAAAATTATCACAAACCAGTGATTGTGCACTCCACTCTTACTGTTCTAAAGCCTTATCGTCGGTCTGTCTGTGCGTCTGTCCACTTATAACTCGAGAACCGCTTACCCGTATTTGATGAGGTTTGTTTCTGCGTAAAGCTTGATTCCTCCTATACATTTTAGGATACAGGATCACGTTTAGTTACCTAATGGTTGAGTAGTTTTATAAAACTAAAACTTCTTTCCAAGTCCAAGGTTTATTAAAGGGTTAGCTTAGCTGAAAACAAATATGTATGTTTTAAGATAATTTCAAAAAATATCATTCTTACTAACGAATTTCAAATATTTGTGTAGGAGACTGAAGGAATCTTACCAGAACTTTCAGTAATTATATTCATGAAGCTGATAAATTCAGCTTGACTAACAACCCCATCGCCCAGTTTTCACTTCTATCTTCACATATGTGTGTATACCAAACCGAAGTGACTCTATACTGAAATTATAAGACCATATATGTTTAAACATGAAACCATTGATTTCACTAAATATAAGTTGCGAGATAATCATTTTTGTATTCTTAAAGTCTCATACTTTTTGAAGATAGATGTTAGACGGTTTTGTTTTTTGTTGAAGGATAGATGGTCCTAGCATTGCACCTAGGTCTTATGTGGTGTATTGACAGAAGGTGTGACATTAGTAATCGACGTCAAGTCCATTAAGGATGTTCCGACCCATACAATGTTTTTTTTACACAGAACGCAAAAAGTATTTCGTCAAAAATATTAAATATAGCCATAGTAGTTGCAGCGAAAACATATTCACAATTTCAGGTTTAATGGTTTCGTTGTAATTGCCGATTAGAAGTTTTACACCGTTAGATGGCGCTGTTAAATAAAATTCGTATTTAAATAAATTGTAACAAAACCAATAATCCTGAAATTGTGAAATTGTTTTCGCTGCAAGTAATATGACTACATTAAACTTTTATTATTAATTCGTGTCTTAAAGTGCAATACTTTTTGCGTTATGTGTGCAAACAACTTTATATAGGTCGGAACAGCCTTAAAATACATTTAGAGTAGTAAATCCGATGATTGCATTTGGTAAGGTGGATATTACAAATGGCGGTTGCGATAAGAGAACCCTTAATAAATAGATCAATGTCTCTATCAACCATTGCTTTAATCAGAATTAATGAGATCAACCCACCCTCAGCCGGCCAATTAATTAACCTTAATTAAATCCGTGCTGTAGGATAGTGGGAGCATTCCTAGCGCAGAATCGGGAATATGTTAGACATGCTTGTCCTCTCGCTGCCCTACCGTGACCTTGTCTCTTACATATCATCGATCAACGATGTTCGAGTTATCGTCGAACAAACATTTATACATACTAAATCCGGGGCGCCGGATTGTTCAAGCAGACCCGCAGTGCGATTATACGAAGTGCAAAATGAGGTGGAGGTTCTGCACCTACCCCAATCTGACGGTAAACTGACAGATATTGTATGCGACAGCTGTCAGTTTGGGGTAGGTGCCGCACCTCATTACGCGCTTCGTAATCGCACTGCCGGAGAACATCGCTCGCTCGGTACCACTTTCCATGGATTAAGTTTTTATTTTCCTTGTTAGATTTTGGCTATGACTTAATATGTCCTTTTTTGTTTTTGAATATTTTAAAAGTTTAATGATTTGGTTTTCGATTTGTTAACGTTGTAGTATAGTATCATATTTATCATATCTGTATAGTTTCCTCATATAAAAAAGTATAATATATATCGGCACGCGCGCGCTGGTGAAGCGAGACGATAGGTTTTCTAGCCGATTCCCGATTCTGTGGTCGCGGCTGCGGAGGGGGCGGCGGTACGGGCAGGGGTGGGGTGGGCAGTGTGATCACAGGGGCATTAAACTGATTTACGAGAACATTAGCGGTCGCTTTATAGAGCGGTCTCAGTGGCGGCGGCGCAGCGCGGCAGCGGTAGAGTTCACGCTATCTAACTCTGCGTGGATATAGCGAAAGCTAGTTGTCATAAGCAGCCTGTGGACATCCATTGTTGTGGAAGGGTCTAATTATAATTAACCGTGTAATGGGCTACAATTATAGCCCCTTAGTCAATGGAGAACATATTGCAATCACTTGCAGGATGACATTAATATATTAAAATGCAACGAACATTAGGATAAGTTATGGGTTCTGGTAGCAGAATACGTAAAACACAATAACCGGCCGCGAAAGATTTACTTTCTGGTCTCTGGTGGTCTGGTCTGGCCAGCCAATGCCTATAATATATGCTTTCCACATTATTATATCTGCTTAAATTTACGCAAGTAGGTTTCTGCTTTAGTAGAGTGTACACAAAATTTAAATTCTATAAGTGGGCATATTATTTTGTTTCATACGTGTATAACTGTGTTGTGGAACCATAATAAATAAATAAAAAAATCGTCGTAAAAATATAAGTCGCTATTTTTACAACATTAATTGATTAATATAGCGCTGCTTCACGTTCGATTCTGTATGCATATCATATTCTTTGGATGAAAGAAGCAACATGCTAAGCATGAAAAAGTATACTTTATTTACTTAATAAAGTGAATTTAATCCTAAGTTTGATCTCAGTATTCTATTTTTCTTTCAAACTCCGACTAGGTAAGTATTTGGTTCGTCAGCCTCGGTAGATGGGTGGCGCTACGCCTCAGGTCTTCGAATTCTGGGCGCAGTAGGGTTCTGGACGGGTAACCGTTGCACCGATGAGTCGCCCGTAGAACTCTAGGTCCATTCCGTACTTTATCCCGCTCTAGTTGATACCATTGCATGAAATATGGCGGAAGCGGCAATGGAAATTTGTATTGTTTTGAAGTGTCGAAACCCACACTGCACTAATTTACGAAGCATGTTACAGTAAACAAAAGTGAAGTAATTACCTAGCTTCAATTAAATAGTTCGTGTGGCAAGCTCGGAGGAAACTATTGATTAACTGAAGAATTCATGGGAGCCTTAACCTTGACTTGGATATGAGTGGCATGGCTGAGCGGGGAGGTAGAAACTGAACACTCTCTTCGGTAAGTCCATGCTAGTTCCGAAGGAGGCGTTTTAAGCGGTTGCCCGATGAAGAAAAACTTGGAGGTAACAAAAGGTTACTCATCCGGAGGGGTTACTACAGTAAATAAATTCACTGAGTGAACAGGCTAGTGAATGATGTTGCATTTCGTACCATGCTTACTTTAAAACGACGTGTTATTCGGCCAGTTAGCATGGTATAATATAGCTGAAATTGACTAGCTAGCGATTTAATAAATATATAGCTAAAACGTCAGATTTAATCACTCACTTGCCTGTTCACTCGGGAAGTTAATTTACGATGGTATAGTAGCTGGTGGTGGGTGGCAGTAGCTGGACGATGATGGTTGCAAAAGTTTTACAGAGTTAGCGAATGTCTATGAGCCTATTAGTGCGACAGTGATCGTGTATATTCAATCAAGTGAACCGTTTCTGGTAAGTGGTTTTCAAATCATAAGCAGGCAGATGGACAGATGACTTGGGATTTTATAAGAGATCTTACAGAGACAGATTTAATAGCCTTCAACATTCTAAGCAACCCGCAATTCGAAAACTATTCTAAACTCTATGCAACTCTTCTCGTAAATGTCTGTATGTACACGAGCACCCTTGCTAATAAACATTTGTACCATCTATCAATTTCTTGCTGTCTGGCACTTTTAGCTAAAAATACCGGAGTAATACCAATGGTACAGTACAAATGTTTATTATTAAGGCAGGAGAAGAATATCCGAGAACTTGAGTGAAACGTTTTCCCCCAAGAATTTGTCGTCGACGGCGGATGACGTCGCCAAACAGTTCCCATCCAAACAAACACTCCAATACGGCTGCGACTATGTTTGCTCGCGGTTAAATTGTATTGGTGGTTTCGAAAATTTGAGACCGCGAGTCTCATACTAATCGCGCTAAATGGCATATCTCATTCCTTTTGGAACTGAGGTAAGTATGGTCATAGGTGGTCACTGTGGCTTGTGTAGTCACAGTGACCACCTCGGCGGAAAGGTCGCCGATCGCAATGTAATTTAGAGGCACAGCAGCGGTGGGAAATACCTAAACGGGTCGCCTCCGTCCGGTAGTAAGCGATGCAGTGACGTATCAATCAATATTGAATGAAATGTCACCGGGCACAATGCACAATGAGGGCGCGTCGGCGCGGCTCACACGGCAGGGAACTCCACTCCGCCTGCAGCGGTGCATCCTGGAGCCTAGATGATGCTTCGATGCGAAAACGTTAAAAAACCGGCCAAGTGCGAGTCGGACTCGCACACGAAGGATTCCGTACCATCGTACAATATTTAACACAAAAATCACGTTTTTTGTATGGGACCCTTTAAGTTTTATTATTTTATTATTTTACCTATTTGTTGTTATAGCGGCAAAATTAATACACTTTCTGTGAACATTTCAGCTGCCTGCCTATTACGGTTCATGAGATACAGCCCTGTGACAGACGGACGGACGGACGGACGGACGGACGGACGGACGGACGGACGGACGGACCTTTGGGTACGGAACCCTAAAAACAGCAGTGCTATGACTTATGCGAAGCATTACAAAACTATCAAATCACCTATGGATATTTTTATCAAATATTTTCGGTATTTCTTTGTAAAACCCATAGTTATATGTAATCTACTATGGCGACGTTAGCACGTGCAGCGAACATCTCTAGTCCAATCCTTTGCAACGTTCTTGGTTTTATGGTGAAGGCTCGAAGTGCGGGTTTCTCGTGGGCACGATAGGTCCTTGGTCCAATCTTTGCCCTGTTCATGCTTTTTATTTCCTTTTTTTTTTAGTTTTTAGTTTTAGTGCACTTTTCACAAACACAAGCTGTGCCATGGTATGGATCCATGTAAAACTGTAGGGACCTCCTTACTAGGGGTTAGAATGAAACGTGCCTGAACAATTTTTCGTCATAGTAATTAGGTTTATAAACATAATTATAGGTGCTTGCCTTTTTTTGTTTATAAGCATATCAAACACATTCTAAAACAACAACATGCGATGCCAGGATCCATTTCAATTGAACACGCCAAAATATTTTTTTCTAAATTAGCCCTATTATTGTGAGACACATTCGAACGATTGATCTGGTGTTGTATGCTAACCTCTTACCTCAATGTGATTAACATACAATCTGTCATGGGCGCATCTAAACATAAAAAATCACTCCTTGGGATGCGATCCTATCGGATTAAAATACATTGACAAATGGGTTTTTTGAGACGCAGGTCGGACCGGGCCGCGCCGGTACGTGGGAACGCCACCACCACACCGCCGCGCGCCATTGTGACTTCTTCCTAATCTCTAGTCCATCGAATGCATAGTAATTATCTATTAAACGAATTCTTACTTGCAGCGAGGACGCCAGATCAACTTCGAATTACTTTCGATGACAACTAACTGATTGGAGTAAAAACACAGAGGCTGTTTTGTGGAGTTTTAATATTGTTTTTGCTCCATTTTCTTTTATAAAATCCAGTGGTGTTTATGTACCAAACTTTTTTTATGCAAAGCGCGGCATATGGCGTAAGCCAGGACCTCTTAAGGTGCCCGACGACGCCCATGAGCTTTCGAACTTTTAAAGGGGCTGCGAAAACCATGCCGGCCGGCCAGGTGCTTCTTCACACCACGCTTGAAGGATCCCAGGTTGTACTTTGGGGGAAATAACTCGGCGGGTAGTGCATTCCATAGTTTACCCACCCTATAGATAAAGGACCTAGAGGATCTGTTGGTTCAGATTTTTGGAATGTTGACAGTGTACTAGTCGTGGGACGAGAAATGAGAAATGGGTTCGTATAACTGTTACTAGTGTAAAAACGAATTATTCATTTTAGGCCGAGCAGTATGGCCGCTACAAATTTCTTGTAGCGCACTGGATCGCGCACGCGGCGCGCCAACGAAAGCCCGTAGGTTGCAAGACGTCTAGACGCAACGACCGCCAGCCGCGACTCTCGCAACTGGGGTTACCGCCGAAACTGTAATGCGCGCGCGCAGTGCGCACTGTAGTCGAAGAGGGGCTTCATTGTTAACGACCGCCGTTGTGGTTTGCTTACAGAAAAAGTCCAACGATTAGTATTTCTAAATGCTAATAGGCATATAAAATAAATGATAATTATGTTTATTTATCATTTGTGTTATATTATTTCTGGGGATTATTTTGTCGAGGATAAAAAGTTTTGTGTGACTTCTTAATTGTTTGCGATAACTACATACTAACAAAACCTCTTTCTTGATTTTGATTTTTGTTGAGAATACAGGTCACTGCACTCGAGATTCAGAATTCATGTATGATGAAAGAACCGTGCTAGATGTCATTATACCCATTCATGTCCCGTTGCAAAAAAAAGGAGAAGAAGGGAAAGGGAGTTTTTTTTTTCATTTCTTTTTGCAACAGTTTCCGCAAACGGCTATCGGCATCAGCAATAACAGTTACAAACGTTTTCGAAGACCAGTGGAAACGCCCACGACTGCAGTGTACGGGTGCATTTCCTGCCTGTTCCGCGTTGTGCTATGGTAGAAAGGGGACGGAGGGACAGCGTTATGCAGCTCCGACCAGCATTCTTCATGGTAAAGACACACAGCGAGAGACCATACATCCCTTCGGAGTTGTAGGGTCTCTAAATTCAAAGATACCTTGGCGTAGTCGACGAGACGCACGGCCTGACGTTGTATCGAGTCCAGGGAGCCAAGCATGTGTGATCTTAAGATTGTTTTATTAGCGGCGTTAATATCGAAATAAAAATAGTTAATTTAGGATGCAAACATCATTTCTTACTATCATACAAAGGCAGTTTAACATACATTCCAGTTATAGGCAGAATCACAGGATAATCACTAAAAATACAAATTAAAATCTTACATTACCTACTATGGTTACTAAAATGTAAAATATAAAAAATATCATTAACCTGTGATTATTTAAGACTGTGTAGCCAATTGTATGTAAAAAAGCGGAAATAATATTATGCTTATCCAGTATCCTTCTCACACGTAGACTATAATTTTGAAATTCAATGCAGATTAAGCATATCTAGGTATGCAAGATGTTGATAGGTTAGCGGATGAATGTAGCTACTTCAAATTATTACAAAAGAAATTGAAACTTAACTATTTACCGACCTAACTGAAATATATGTTATACTAGCTGCGGTACCCGGCTTCGCTCGAGTTAGTGTCGGCTAAATTATTTCATGGATAAAAAGTAGCCCACATGACTGATCCAAAATAGGGTCAAACTGGTCCAGGACAATGTATCCATCTACCAAATTTAATCAAGATCGTTCGAGATAAAATAGCATGATTTAATGAGAAACATCCAATAATTCCCTTTTAGAGCTTCGTTGACATTTGGTGGCTATTTAAAAAAAAAGCATTTGCCGCCAGAACCTTTCTGCACTTGCACAGCAACATTGTTTACCTAGTAAGAAAGTAACGTGTAATGTAGGTAAGTTTTACGTGGACTCCAACCCACAGCTAGCCTCAACATCGAAAACAGTAACCCATCTCGAATCTGACTGCTCCCAGAGATCCTATACATTGATAAAATACGCACATAAATCGGGTTAGTGGTTCGCAAGTTATAAGAATTTAACACTCTCTACTCACCCTTCAGGTAATGAAGCGTTATATTATGTAGCCTTTAAGTTTTGAGTAGAATCAGGCTAGACGTAGATACAATCCGCATCTAAATCGAGTAATTGGTTCTCAAGGATTTTGCCAAGTAGTCCTAAAGTTGCGGGAAATACCAAGCCGTACCCGCCCCCCCCTCCCCGCACCCGCCCCCGTCGGACCGCCCGCCCCGCCCCCGGCCCCGCTCCCGCCGCCGCCCCCGGCCCCGCTCCCCTTGGTGTGAAGTAGCGCTACCGGCATCGTTTTCGCCGCCCGTGAAAGTTCTAAAGCCCATGGGCACAATATCTTTATAAATTGTAGCCTATGTGTTATTCTGATGTATAAGCTATATTATTGTAAAGTTTCATTAAAATCCATTCAGTAGTTTTTACGTGAAAGAGTAACAAACATCCATCCATCCATCCATCCATCCATTATTACAAACTTTCCCCTTTATAATATTTATTAGACTATATACCTAACATGATATTATAATACGTGTGACATGAAAAAATCAATATAATTATCGACATTTTCATCTATTAAAATTACTATTATTATTAAAATTTGTTTATTCGCTTCTTGCATATTTTTTATCATTTATATTATTAAACTAGCTGCGGTACCCGGCTCCGCTCGGGTTAGTGTCGGCTAAATTATCTCATGGATAAAAAGTAGCCCACATGACTGGTCCAAAATAGGGTCAAACTGGTCCAGGACAATGTATCCATGTACCAAATTTAATCAAGATCGTTCGAGCCGAAATAGCATGATTTAATGAGGAACATCCAATAATTCCCATTTAGAGCTTCGTTGACGTTTGGTGGCTATTTAAAAAAAAACATTTGCCGCGAGAACCTTTCTGCACTTTCACTGCTACATTGCTTACCTAGTAAGTAACGTGTAACGTAGGTAAGTTTTGCGTGGACTCCAACCCACAGCCAGCCTCAACATCGAAAACAGTAACCCATCTCGAACCTGACTGCTCCCAGAGATGCTATACATTGATAAAATACGCATATAAATCAGGTAAGTGGTTCGCATGTTATAAGACTTTAAGACTCACTACTTACCCTTCTGGTAATGAAGCGTTATATTATGTAATCTATAAGTTTTTAGTAGAATCAGGCTAGACGTAGATACAATGCACATCTAAATCGAGTAATTGGTTCTCAAGGATTTTATTCTGTTGGTCGCTCCTCCGGCGATTTAGCGTGATGCCAAGTAGTCCTAAAGTTGCAGGAAATACCAAGCCGTACTTCAGTAAAAGTAAGCGCTGCCGCCGCAAAGCCGAGCCGTGCATAGCATTGCAGTTTGTATGACAGCCCCATCTTAGCGTAAGCGGAACTGAATTCTATTTAGCCAATCCTAATTCCCGGGTAGTTAAATGTACATGTACTAAGTTTTACAAATCGCTAGTGCCTTGAAAATTCGCCAAACGGACACCAAACAGTCACGACGTCTGCCCTCACCCGCCGCCGCTCCCCGCCACCGCCCCCGGCTCCTCTCCCCCTAGTGTGAAGTATCGCTACCAGCATCGTTTTCGCAGCCCCGTGAAAGTTCTAAAGCCCATGGGCACATAAATTGTAGCCTATGTGTTATTCTGATGTATAAGCTATATTATTGTAAAGTTTCATTAGAATCCATTCAGTAGTTTTTACGTGAAAGAGTAACAAACATCCATCCATCCATCCATCCATCCATCCATCCATCCATCCATCCATCCATTATTACAAACTTTCCCCTTTATATTATTTACTAGCTGCGGTACCCGGCTCCGCTCGGGTTAGTGTCGGCTAAATTATCTCATGGATAAAAAGTAGCCCACATGACTGGTCCAAAATAGGGTCAAACTGGTCCAGGACAATGTATCCATGTACCAAATTTAATCAAGATCGTTCGAGCCGAAATAGCATGATTTAATGAGAAACATCCAATAATTCCCATTTAGAGCTTCGTTGACGTTTGGTGGGTATTTAAAAAAAAAACATTTGCCGCGCGAACCTTTCTGCACTTTCACTGCTACATTGCTTACCTAGTAAGTAACGTGTAACGTAGGTAAGTTTTGCGTGGACTCCAACCCACAGCCAGCCTCAACATCGAAAACAGTAACCCATCTCGAACCTGACTGCTCCCAGAGATGCTATACATTGATAAAATACGCATATAAATCAGGTAAGTGGTTCGCATGTTATAAGACTTTAAGACTCACTACTTACCCTTCTGGTAATGAAGCGTTATATTATGTAATCTATAAGTTTTTAGTAGAATCAGGCTAGACGTAGATACAATGCACATCTAAATCGATTAATTGGTTCTCAAGGATTTTATTCTGTTGGTCGCTCCTCCGGCGATTTAGCGTGATGCCAAGTAGTCCTAAAGTTGCAGGAAATACCAAGCCGTACTTCAGTAAAAGTAAGCGCTGCCGCCGCAAAGCCGAGCCGTGCATAGCATTGCAGTTTGTATGACAGCCCCATCTTAGCGTAAGCGGAACTGAATTCTATTTAGCCAATCCTAATTCCCGGGTAGTTAAATGTACATGTACTAAGTTTTACAAATCGCTAGTGCCTTGAAAATTCGCCAAACGGACACCAAACAGTCACGACGTCTGCCCTCCCCCCGCCGCCGCTCCCCGCCACCGCCCCCGGCTCCTCTCCCCCTAGTGTGAAGTATCGCTACCGGCATCGTTTTCGCAGCCCCGTGAAAGTTCTAAAGCCCATGGGCACATAAATTGTAGCCTATGTGTTATTCTGATGTATAAGCTATATTATTGTAAAGTTTCATTAGAATCCATTCAGTAGTTTTTACGTGAAAGAGTAACAAACATCCATCCATCCATCCATCCATCCATCCATCCATCCATCCATTATTACAAACTTTCCCCTTTATAATATTTATTAGATTAGATTATAGATTATCGTACCCTGCTTACTGTTAGAAGTAAACGTACAAATGTGTACCAAATAATATCAGTCATGGCTGGTCCTCTAGCACAAGCCTAGCTTAGTTGAGGATCAGCTGCATTATGTACTAGTTCTAACTCTCTTTACACAATAAATATATTTGATTTGAGGTTTGAGAGAGGCCATGTTGACGCAAATTAACATGGCATCTATTTTTCTTGGAAAACCAGCGTCTTGTAGTTTGGCTGGCTTATAATAATTTTGTAAACAAAATAACAATTACCTATGTAAGTTGGTACCTATCTGATTTTACCTTAAGTTGCCTGAAACCACACCTGCATGACACAAGTTGAGTCCTGACCAATTCGGAACAATACAAATATCTGAAGCTTATTGTTTGCTCGGCTGTAATCTCCCTTACCGCCACCACGTGCAGTGCATGTGGCCTCACAGAGACATCCATCCTAAGAAAAGTAGAGAGCAATATATCTAACACTGCTTTCATTTTACCAGCGCCGCCGGGATATTTACATGGAAACCCGAATAAAACACCGTCCCCATAAAACGTCAGGTAGATTTCCAAAGGTGAGCATAATCCCAAATCCTAGTGCAATAAACCGCACAGCTGCGAACATAATGCAACTCAAAACAGAGTCTTGTTTTTGTGATCGTTTGCGGACGCTGTCCACCGAAGTAATCTTGGCGGGTTTTTTTCGTCTTTGGTCGTAGGATGCATAGGGGTGAAGTAAAACCTTAATTTCTTCGACTTCATTGATTTGATTTGATAGTTTCGACGATTCTGTGAAACTCTAAAAACTGCGTAGCACGTATTTTTTAAGCGAAGCTAACGGCGTATTCGGACAGTGGGACATCTGGAGGGACCGAACTCGTATTGGGAGGGAGGGGGAAATGTACAGCTCGTGGTGGAGGGGCTAGGGGACTTGCCTTTCATGCGAGAGGCATAGGTTCAAATCCTCGCCCGGTCATGCCCCACTTTCATTCTCTTTCTGAGTTCATTCGTTACTTATTTGGCTGTTCCATGGTTCGGAACCTAAGTAAAACTGTAGTTTCCCTTCCTCTGTTAGGTGGTAGGGCTAAGCCCGCCCGGTTTGGTACCACCGCATTGGATTAAACTATGGTTGAAGCGGCAATAAAACATTGTCTGTGTTTTCTATCCAGTTCAGTGTAGCCGTGCTCATAAAGGGAATAACCTAGCAAGACACCTAATTCCTTCGGTGTAAATGTGGTGTATTGGGCTAGTATCATAACGGTAACTGAGTGCTTAGCCAAAAATGTCAGGATGCATTAAAAAATCAGAAAAAGTGGATCGTCTTCCACCGTCTAACAGTTCCAAATTTTAAAAAGGGCTCACGGGACGAAGGGCTCCGTACCATCCTACACGATTTAACTCAAAAAAATCTTTTTTTTTAATATTGTTTTTATTTTTATTTTACCTATTTGTTGGTATAGCGGCACAAATACACACTCTGTGAAAATTTCAGCTGCCTACCTATTAAGGTTCATGACATACAGCCCTGTGACAGACGGATGGACGGACGGACGGACGGACGAACGGACTGACGGACGGACAGCTGAGGCTTAGTAATAGGGTCCCGTGTTCACCCTTTGGGTACGGAACCCTAACAAAGTGGCGATTCCATGGCGACCGGGACATATTATATCACCAACCTACACACGATTGTTTTTTTATTTTTACGTAACTGGAAATGTACGCTAATACCAAACCAACCGTCATGATGTTAGCCTAACACACCACGTGGTGCCATGCCAGGACCTTCCTTATATTTCTCGGCTACATTGAACTGGATGAAAGACACGGACAATTTTCATTTCTGCTTCGACCATCGTTGATTCAATGTGATGGTACCAAGCCGGGCGGGATTTCCCCTACCACCTAGTAAGTAATTAGTATTCTACAGTTCTACGTAGAATCCGAACCACGGCCAGTCTCAACGGTTGACAACGGTCACCCGTCTAGAACACAACCGCGCTCAGAGTTGCTTCACCCAGCTTATCGAACCGCAAGGCGTCGCGCTACTGGGCTACCGAGGCTAACATATCGCTACTTGGTGAATGGTAACGCTACCATCTTATTGAACGAACGATGGATCTTTTCCATCCAGTTCAATATAGCCGTGCTTACTGATTTCAAACAATAAACAAACTGCAAGGTTGTGAAGTAGTGGCATGCGGACGACATCGTGTCTCCGCATGCCACTACTTCCAATACATCTGCGACTGTGTTTGGCGCTGGATGGCATATCTCCTTCCTTTTTAGGGTTCCGTACCCAAAGGGTGAAAACGGAACCCTATTACTAAGCCTCCGCTGTCCGTCCGTCCGTCCGTCCGTCCGTCCGTCCGTCCGTCCGTCCGTCCGTCCGTCCGTCCGTCCGTCCGTCCGTCCGTCCGTCCGTCCGTCTGTCCGTCTGTCACAGGGCTGTATCTCAGTAACCGTAAAAGATAGACAGCTGAAATTTTCACAGAGTGTGTATTTATTTTGCCGCTATAACAACAAATAGGTAAGATTAAAAAATAATTAATATTAAAGACATTATTATTAAAAACAAAAAAATTTTTACGATGGTACGGAACCCTTCGTTTGCGAGTCCGACTCGCCCTTGGCCGGTTTTTATCTATGGTTGGTAACTTCCGACTGAATTACTAGAATCGTTACCTCAAAATGTATTAGTACTAGATGTATGTAGGTATTGCCCATTTATATTGCATATTATTTTTTTTACGTTGTAACAAACGTTTGCGAAATCTGCGAATAACACAACGGAATAAAATTAAATATTTACTACCATAATGGTATCGAACAAAAGCTACTCAACAAGTCAAGACCACGGTCTATCATCATGCATACATCAATTCAATTTCCGCCCACCCCTTTATTTATCCAACTCCGCAGGCCCTAGCGTGCGCAACGGCGTAATTATCGGGTCACCCGTGTCGCGCAGGCGGCGGCACCCGCAACCGACGCGCGCGCTGACCGCGCCACGCGCCCGACACGTGCGCGCGCACCGTGGCCGCGGCGGTGACGCGAGACATTCCTGCGCATGTGAATATTCGCGGGAAATGATGCGGGCTGACCTCCGTGGATCTGACTGACCGGTGGTATGTCGGCTCCGTCCCTGGCTCGGAGTATTACCACAGTTCTACGGAGTTTTACCAGTCGAAAAACCGGCCAAGTGCGAGAAGAGGTGCGAGAAAGATTTCGCACAAAAAAATTACGCCTTTTGCATGGGGCCTCCTTTTAATTTCTACGATTTTATTTATTCTACCTATTTGTAGTTATGGCGGCAAAATAAATACACACTCTGTGAAAAATTCAGCTGCCTACCTATTACGGTTCATGTATCTCGGTGACAGACGGACGGATGCACGGACGGACGGATGAACGGACGGACGGACTTAGTAATAGGGTTCCGTTGGAACCCTGTTGGTACGGAACCCTAAAAAATTGCTGACTGGTAGGTCTAACAACGGAGATAGGTAGGCATCTACGATGCAAATTACAAGAACTTACCTAACCCTGGACTGGCCATGGCTTGGCAGGCATCGCATTGAATAGGAGCAGCAATTTTTGGTCCCTACGTAGTCGGTTCATATTATACTTACTAACAAAAATGTTTACTGTGCCTAAATTTCGTTCTATAATCGATACACACACAGGCAACATAGGTGAACAATAAGTAGGTAAGGCGAATTAATCAAAAATTTACAGACAGCAGTTTGGTTCCCGGGCACCGAGCCTGGTTATTATCTAATGAAAGACATGTATTTCCAAAAATAGTACTCGCAAAAAACAAAACAAAAAAAAAAACATACAGACGAATTGATAACCTCCTCCTTTTTTGAAGTCGGTTAAAAAAAACATTTTCGATGTCCTGAAGACTGGAATAAGAGACTTGTCCATTTTGGATTAAAGTCAGTTTTCAATGTGCATAAATATCATGAAAAATATGTGTAATTGGCCCAATTTGGCGGATTTTACAAAATCAGCTCTAGTCAGTCGAAAAGCTTAAAATTTTTTAATAGGAAAAGTATCCGAATGAAAACTTCGATTATTAAAATAATTCAATTATTAATTGTATTTTTTTTCCAAACGACAAGTAGTGTGTCGTTTATGTATATTATTTTCTTACAAATCAATACTGTGGTGGGAAAGAGCGTGAAGATTTAAAATAATGTAATGTTAGGGGCCTAACCTAAATGAAATATAAAAAGCGAATTCTGCGAATTATGAGTAGACTAAAAAATATAGTACACATACTTTTTGAGCGGCTCGTAGCCTAGTGGCGCGGACCTGGCCTAGCGTACCAGAGACCTGGGTTCAATACCGACATGCACCACTGTCTTTCTCTTTCCGAGTTCGATAAGTGCATTTTCATCACGAATGCGAGCTGCTCCATGGTTCGGAATCCATGTAAAACTGTAGGTCCCCTTCCCCTACTAGGTGGTAGGGCTTAAGCCCGTCCGGGTTGGTACCATCGCATTGGATGAAAAGATGGTCGGAGCGGCAATGAAGAATTGTCCGTGTTTTCCATCCAGTTCAATGTAGCCGTGCTCATAAAGGGAAGGTCCTGGCATGGCACCAAATTCCTTCGGGAATGTGGTGTATTGGGCTAATATCATAACGGTAGTTGTGTGGTATTAGCCATCCATGTCGGGTTGCATAAAAAAAAAACTTTAAAATTAAATTTAAAAAATTAAAATCATGTCCCTAAACATTTTATTATGTTAGAATAAAAATATTAAATAGTAATGAAATAGTTATTAGTAATATATATGTATAATATTATGCAGAGAGACCGGGTAAAGCTTTTTCAAATTGACAGTGATACGCGCATATCAAACTGAATACCTACATACTAATTGTTGTTTTAGCTACTTACGATTTGCGAAGTTCCCAACACTTTCTAGAGTTAAGTATTTTGAAGTTAGTCTGGAGAATAAAACCTGTTACCGCCAATGTCAGTTTTAAGTTTTGATCAACCAATATACAAAAATCCCAAAGTTACAAATAGTTACTTATCGGATTTCCAGGTAACTGGAGGTGGTGAAAACAGGGGGAAAAGAACAACAATATGCAGTGTAGAATGCTGCTTTCACTCAAAATTACTGTACTTACCTATGTATTTACAGCGAATTTATTAAAAACTCTCATTAACTTGTAAGAATAGACGTTATACCAAACGGTGCAATAAACTGTAAAGTTTGATCGGGCGCGACCATTTCGTATCTTCAAATATTGAAATGAGTCCCGCAAAAAAGGGTGTCGAGATCGAGGTAGGGTGCAAAGCCCCGAACGGTGACTGGGGGAAGGAGCCAGCGAGCGAGGGACGTGCGTCGCCATCTAGCGGCGAGTCGCGAAGCGGCGGCGCCAGGTGCGCTCCGCGCTCCGCCGACGCCCGCATCCGCCGCCGGCCGCCAGTCCGCCGACACGCGCCGCCACGACACCACGCCCGTGCGCGCGCCCGCACCGTCGACGCGCGTCTTTCGAACGCGACCGTTTTGTTTTCGTGCGTTGTGACTCGGTGGAGCAGTGAAACATTGAGTGATGTGTGCGCTCGGCATGGATCGCCGCTGAGTGCCCGGAGTGTGGATATATGCGCGTGCGCAGCGCCCGGCTCGCACAGCATGCGAGCTAGCACGCTCGCCGCCGGCGCCAGGATGAGGCCGAGTCTCGGCCTCGCTGCGCTGCTGGCCTTCCTGCCGCAGGTCAGAACTTCAGGCTAGGGTCCATCTCCAAACTCCTCGATCCGCCGCACGGCGCTCGCCCCCCGCCTGGAAACACTGGGCACGCAAACCGCTCGCGCTCAAAACAAAATTAATAACGCGTTAGTTTACACAGAAATCTAATCACCTCTCGCGATTGCGTTAACTGTTTAGTAAAAACAAAATATTTAAGCTGCAAGTGTAGACGTCAACAAAGCACCTTTTTGCACAATGTAGTTTTTCAACCAAAGTGCCTGTAATGTAACGACGTTTAGTTTTTCGGGAATTTTTGATGCTTTTGAGAATCACCCATTCAAGACCTAAGAAGCTACAAAATGTTTGTAAGGAAGTGCGTTAGAATTATGAAATTGATAAAAAAAACCTTACCAAATAAATAAGTAGGTAGGTACCTATATTTTCCAAAACATTGAGTATGAATTTTCGAGTCTATAAATATTATAACCAATCAAAGACCAAATATTATTTCTACGGAACCTAACCACATAGGTACATAGGCAAACTGTTCGAATGCATCAGTCAATGAGGGCGAATATATGCAGCTACTTAACTATGTATGTACCTACCTACACTGGTACAAATACATTTATTTGCATAATATTGTAGTCGCCCACGGATTTATAATTATTGACATGATGCACGTTGGGTATTGGGAAAAAGGAGGATCATGTCCAGGAGTTATCTGGGTGCCGGTGCGGCCGCTTCGTTCTGCATGACACGACCGTCACTTTCCCACGGCCGAGCGAGCCCCGCGCGGGATACCTACCATGTGTCACCCGCTCGCCCGTGCTGGAATAGTTCGGTACGAATATCGCCAAATACAACCTCAAACAACGGCTGAAGCCTATAACCCTAACCTAGTGGTCCAACGGCGACATAAAATGTCATCAAGTGTCTTCAGAGCTGCATAACGCCATATCTCCGTCCCCATTCTACCGAATCGAATTAGGCGCGTAACGTTGGTATTTTCGTTTCGTTATGAAATGAAAAAAAATTTAAATCTTAATTGCGTTTGTTTGTTTCAATGTTCGATGTAACGACATACAAATACGTGCCTGTACGCCAGCATGCTCCAAAATGTAAGCAAAGTACTCCATGACAATTGCAATGAGTTCTCATTTTAAAATGCTGCACCACGCAAAATAATATTAGGTCCTGATTGCATTTCATTTTGTTAACTTTTATGTTTACCAGATACATAAGTCAACCTAACGAATGTTAGATGACTTACAAAAGTGGACATACAATTTTGTAGGAATAGGTACATATTTTTTTCTATTATTGCCTGCAGTGCTTAGGTATGTTGTTAATGTTTACAGTAGGTTATCTCTGGTTTTTGAAGTTCCTGATTGTTTACTGTTATCGATCTACCTAATTCCACCTAAAGTGGAACCGCTGCGCCACCGGCTTCTCGCGCTGCTCCGACCGAAACAGCCACCACGTACTACCAATGCCTATAATGCATCACGGATTCACCATAATGGCCGCAGCGCGGGTTCTGATATTAAATCCGCTGCAGTTTTTTTTATTCCATTTCGTTGCGATTCACTCGATTTATGCGATGTGCGTGCTCAGATCGGGAGATGCGCGCGAACACTGCTTACTAAGTTCTAGTAGGTCTATTTTTTTATTTTAGATTAATGTTGGTCTATTTACGTTCCGATAAATGCTTCTAGACTGCGTTGAATTCCAGAAAATCCAGCCGCATTTAAGTGTTAGTACAAAACGTCAGCCGTCTCCAGGGTTGCCTCCGTGGACGACCGTGAAATGTTGAACCCGCACACTGACTCGCGTGTCGGGCGTAAATAGCGTAAGGCCGCGCGCACACAGGGAAGGCGGAGAGATGTGTGTGCCCAATACGTTTGCCGTGCAAACATAGTTACTTATAAAGAAAGTTCAGGTTTTAACAGTCCGTATAGGCGTGCCGCGCTATGCGGCCGGGGTCAGGTGTAAAGACGGCCGGGTTAGTTGGATGCGCGGCGCAGCCTCTCTCGTTTTAAAATTAGATGCATTCAGAGGCTTCTCGGCTGAGCGCTTTAGCGTTTAATAATTGTCCGATCCGAAGATGCACTTATCCCGGTCTGCGCTGCCGCCACCGCCGCGCCTCTCCCAGAATAGCTTCGGATTCTCTGCGTTTAGTCTGCTCTGCTCCAGCGCTGTGTTATTTCGGACTGGGGTTAGTAGTTCGGTCTAGTTTTAATGAACCGTTTCCCACTTTTATTAACCACGGCTTAATGACCGCTCTCATTGCTGCTTTTATTGTGTGAAAATTGTACTCGTGTGATGTAGGTGCGTCCTTGGAGTGCATTTAGAGTTTATGGCTTACGGCCGGAAGTTCTATCCGTGGACGGAACCCCAAAAGGACAAAATCGAGTGAAGTTATCAGAGATGTATTAGCAACCGCCAAACGATTAAGCACCAGACTGTGGAAATAGAAAAGATAAATCACCGGATCTCATGAGACTTTCTTGTTTGATTCATCTTCTTATGTCTTCCATCATCAATCACTCGCTGCGAATTTACATACATCCTCGCACTGCCGATGACTTCGAAATATCATTGCGCTCAAAGCGAATACGCGAATCGGTGTTTTATTCTGGGTAGGTAAGTTGGAGCTGGTCTCGAACGCCAATTCACGTGAAGGGGACTAGTTTATCCCCCAACGCACACGCGAACTCAGACAGTTTTGATACTAGCCTTTAGTGCGCACATGCTTACCGTTATTATTACAAACACACGCGAATGTGATATACGAAGAACGCGTGTGAACGCACTGGCAACTTCGACCAGTTTATCAAGACACGAGTGCAACCCGCTTCGATTCATAATACTTGTACACTTTTTGCGGATAATCGAGTGGTTTTAATTGTTTTGGCTAGCGTAAGCAAATTACATCTTTGCCCATGTTTTATGGTACTGTTAGATTCTATTTTTATGGAACTGGACATTAAGGCTAATATCATGCATGCTGTCATGATATTAGTCCAACACACCACGTGGGAACTAAGTGCCATGCCAGGACTTTCGTTATTCACGGCTTCATTGAACTGGATGGAAAACTGGATGAATATAATAGTTAATCTATTTGTAATTATCTACTTTTATTGATTAAGTTTTAACTTTTACCTTTTTACATAGATTTTTTTAAATTTAAGCATGTACTTTATGTATATTACCTATAATAATATGATTTATATCGTGTTCACTGTTTCAGGGTTTTTTTAAAGGTATCATGTATATCACTGCTTGTAGACCAAATAAAATAACATGGAAACTTCTCATTGCTACTTCGACCATCTTTCATTCAATGCGATGATTCCAACTTTGGCGAGATTAACCCCCTACCACCTAGTAAGAAAGGAGGGGCTACTGTTTCACGTGGAATCCATGCAACGGCCAGCCTCGACGGTCGAAAACGGTCACCTATCCAAAAACCGACCGCACCTAAAGTTGCCAACGGCGAGGCGCAGTCGTCGCGGTATTAGGCTACCGAGACACATGGCAGGTACATGGGATCACATCTGATCACGCACACGTCCTTGCAGGCACATCGGTAATTAGGTATTGAAAGGTTGCGCACTTGTGCGTGTGTGTTGGCCGAGTGCGTTTCCAAGGCGGCTTAATACATTATGAATGAAGTATCATTGTTCCATTAAAAAAACGGTATTTTGCACACTGCCGAGAACCGGTTTCGCGTTCGGAGCCGCCCGCTCGCAGGCTCGATCGATCTCTCGTTTTCGTATTTTATGTAATGTAATATTTATCGTCGTGTACCCGTCCCGCCGCACCCGACGCATCGCGTGTATAGAAATCTCATTCGGTATGAAATAATAGTTATTCTGTAAATTTATGTATTCGCGTGTCGAGAGAGCGCGCACGAACGGGTGCGGCCGATCGGAAACGTAGTCTGATCGGAAGCGCTTCTTTACCGCAGACCGCAATCGAATCATTTTCGGTTTACAATTCGTTTACGCCGTTCTTCCATCGCTCAGGCTCGATATTATCTGGATTACCTTAATTGAGGATGTTGAAAGTTAAAAATCCATCAACTTTGCTCAAATTACGATCCTTGGATAATATTTCGCAGCCCTGAATGCGTGCAACAGCGCCGCCGAGCATTGAGGTCGCTTTTCGAACGCGCGCGTTTAGGTCTCATATCGGAGCCGTATTGCAATGTGGCTGCTAGCTAACATACCGACGTGTTGACATAAATATGCGAAATTGACAAGCAATGTCCCTTGTCCCCATTACTAGATCTTGCTAGTGCACAATCGATCATATAAATATTTCGAATCATAAGTGCGAGTAAAGCGCGTGCGACCACACTGCCGCTGCCATGCGCTGATGTTAATATAATTACATATACATATAAATTCACTGTACATTGCATCTCAGCAGGTGTTTGCATCCACATCTGCTTCATAATAATTTATTTAAAAGCAAACGTTCTAATTAAGTGCATCCGAGTGGAGTTCGCTCGTTAGACTTGAATCTTCTGCTCGTTGGTTCTAATAGATCGCCTTCGAAACCACTCAACCATGGTGAAACAATCAAGTTTGTAGCTAAAATATGAAATATAAAAAATGCTGGTCGGCATTGGCAATTGTTTTGTTACTTTTTTCACCCAAAGGGGTTGGCAAAGGTCATAGTACCGTACAGCCTTCGCCCAAATTGACATTTGTTAGATTTCGTAGATGTGTCATTATTCTAGGCTGCAGATTGTTGCAAAATTACATCAGGTAACTCGTGTCATTCACGAACCCTTATAATAATGAAAATCATCGTACCTAATTAAATAATTCAAAACAGGTATGTCATAGTTTTAAAAATCACACCGTGTACTGAAAATTGTAAGTACCTAACTTTGAAATAATTCTTCTGCATTTTCGTTGCGCCAATTATATTCCACCTACTAGTAATACCTATGGACTATGCTTTGCACAAAGTAAGTAAATGTATAGGAACATGAAACTCTAGAACACCTATATCTTGCGCTGACACCGCGGACGCTATTTCAGAACGCAATTAGATATTGCGGGCACATGAGCTCAGCAAGTGCGTTTATGTATGTGAAATCTGCGTAACGGCCGCCATAAACTACTTATAATTTGGTCTATTGTCCAAAAAGTTTTTGTTCTATGAGAACTAAGTCAATTATGGAGCAGTTTCCCCGGCCCGTACGAAATCCACTCGTTAATCGCCGCTTTTTAACGCGTAACTATGAGAAATTTCTGTCTTTCCCCGTATTGTAGTGACAAAATTCACAATGCGTAATGAGTCGATCGGACGACCGCCCACGTATGTTTACACAACTCACTTATTATCGCCAAGGAATCTATGACAGCTTTGACAAATGACAGATTCATTATGGGTGTGACAACCTAATGTCGCGGCTATTGTTCGCCGGTCGTTATGTATGGCTTCTGTCACTTCTCGCCGTGATCTTTTTAACTCCTCTTTTCTGCATTGTGTTCGAAATATGAATTTCGATCGTTTTGTTCCGTCGCGCGACGATGAGAGTACCGTTCCTGCGATGGCTCCCGCGCATTCAAAAAACAATAAAGATGGCGGCGGACAGGATCATTGAATCAGATTACGCCACAATGTCACCGAACTGTTGGTAGATATGTAGGTACATCCTCGCGCTCCCATACATTATTTATGAAGTGACCGCTTGTTTAGTGCCCACTCAGTTTATTTCATTAAGGTCTCTTCATTATTAGTAACTTCTTCGATAATTTAATGCGACTCTAGTAACATCACATTGTATTCTATTAAAGTGCACTTCTGGGCACGCGAACAGCATTTAAACCTTGCCTACACGCGGAGTTATAACATCGATAACCGTTAATTTGTGCGTGGGAAGTTGTGCAATGCTGCAAAACCTTCGCATAGACGGTGGATGAGCTGTCCCAATGAAGCAGACCCGCGGTGATGCAAGCCGAAAGCCACGCAAACCTTATACTACCTCTCTATTATAGGTACTGCTCGTGCAATGCTGTATTATTCAAAACGTGATGGAACGTGCGTTCCAATTCAATTTTATAGAAAATTTCTCTTAGGAATTAGGTACCTACACTTAGTTATTCGTGCATTTAAACACTGAAAAGTAACGAGGTGTTCTTTGTGGCAGATAGGCGGCTTAACGCAAAGATAATCTGGCCATCGCAATGAGCACGAACTTACGCTTAAATGAAAAGGATCCGAGAGTTATTTACTGTCTCAAAAGGTAGCTTAAAATTACCACATAGGTACACAGACAAAACGGACGTGACTCCTTTCATTCGAAGACCAAACGAGGAGTTCTGTTTCCAAGACGAGATCATGTGGACATGGCCGTAACTTGAGGATTATCCTGTGTGCCCATTATTCTAGGCTTTAGACCGGGAGTAAGCGTGAACACGTAGGAACGTAGGTTAACGTGATACCTATCTACCTACAAATAATTACATTGCAAACCTATAATAATATCCATAGAAAAAACCTGAAAACAATTTTAGAAAATCACATTATTAGATGTCGTTAGACAGCGGTTACCATGTAAGAAACATTATTTCTCAACTGTCTCAAGAAATGTCTATGATATACACCCGATGTATATAAGACAACAAGGAACGTAAGACAATTCGTTACCTCCAAAACTATTATAGTAGGATCGTGTAGATCTGCATCTGTGTACCCGTGACTGCGATTAATAGAATGTTTAGGTACCTACTAGATATTCTGTACTCAGCAAATTTCAGTTTTAGCTAGGTATGTTTACTTTTAATTTTCACATTGACAATAATTACTGGTTGTTATTTGGTGGAGCATTTGTCATTTAAGTACCTATGATCATTGACGTGTTTACATTAGATTGTGTCAGGTTAGGTATAGTCGGCGGTATCGGCGGGAGCAGGTTGTTATTGGCGATTAAGCTCCGATAGTTCGTGGTTGCCCAATCCGTGCAAAGCGAAACATTCGCGCGCGCTCAAACCCGACAGCAAGTGAGGCATATAGTAATAGAGAAGATCGGGTTTGCGATACAAGACGACACGACACGACGAAACGTGGTTCCGCTTTCGTTCGTTACAGACTAGCGCATGTTCGCTTTCCGGCAATCAAAACGCTCGCCGCCTCCTCCGCACGAAATATCTTCAATGCGCCTTATGCAACGGTTTAAATAACCGCAAAATTGCTTATTATGCGCTTTCCATATAAGCCTAGACTATCTTTCGTCATATCTGTGCCCGATCTATTGCCCGATTGCGCGCTTCTACCGCTTCGTTATATGACTAATTACTGTAATCAATTAAAAACGGTGGTCGATCGGCGATTAAACGGTGGCCATCTGCCTGACCAAGAACGTTAAACAAATCATACTATAGCCTTAGTTCGCCATCAGCACCATCGTCGCCATAATGGGTTGCATGAATTTTACAAAGAGATGCCGAAAAGAATTGATAGAAATCATATTTTGAAATGCTTCACACTTTTTATAGTTCTATTTTTGGTCGAATACTAGTACCATAAATTTTGTTTATATGTATTTAAATGTTTCCGTAAGGAATAGTTAGGAAATAGGCTAGTTTAATGTAAACCTACTCTCTATATATTCACTATTTAATTGTCTGTTTCTGTTTTTCCTTCTAATAAATAAAAAAAAAAATATTCCACTTCTTCAGCTGTATTACATAAGACGATGGGTTCGTTAAGCAAACAGCATTTTGCTTGCCATGCGGTTGCAAATTTAGTCTAGTTAGGGTTACCTCCCAATGCAAACGTAAAGTTAAGAGATCATTCTTACATTTATGGTCAGATCTTCAAAATTATCCTAAAGTATATTCATATCATCGAGCTGCATGTCTATAGTGACATTAAGGTTTTTCAAGACTACTCTTTCAATAAATAGAAAACTAGAAAGGCTCCTCCCTTCAAAAAACTGTACTGCTTTAATCCTACACTCACCTCTAAATCTCCTACTAGAAGCCTCAGGCTGAGATAAATAGTCGTAACAGAAACTAAGACTAACAAAAAGTAGTAATTTGTGACGTCACTTTGACACATTTTGTATGGACGAAATCTCAAAGTAATGCAAATTGACGTCACAAAGCACTACTTTTCGTTAGTCTTATTTTCTGTTACGACTATTTATCTCAGCCTCAGTGTCGGCTAGGGAACGCAGATTTCGCCCCCACTTTGTCGCGAAACAAATCCGTCTTTTGTGCTGCGCGCCTGTGTTCCCCGCAGCCACAGAATAAGTAATCCGCAGCTGCCCCGCAAGCACAAGGCGAGCAGAACGCACGAAATGTACATGTAACCGTTCGCCCGCACACAATGCACCAAAATATCGACTTGCTTTTTGTTCTTGCTCGCTTTTGAGGCGGCCCTTTTTATATGTCGCAGAAACGTAATGAGATGTTCTTCGAAACGGTACGAGCCCGCTTTGTTGTCACGCCTGTTGCGATCGAAACGCTGCCAACTGTCAAAAAGACGTGAAATAAGTGCGTTTTCGAATTATTATTTGTGGTGTTGAATTCATTCAATGTCCTTTATATGTATGTACGGGGAGTTTTAAGCACAAAACACAAATGAATGAAAAAACCGGCCAAGTGCGATTCGGACTCGCACACGAAGGGTTCCACACCATCGTACAAGATTAAACACAAAAATCACGTTTTTTGTATGCGGCCCCACTTTTATTTTATAATTTTTAATTTTACCGTGTTTGTTGTTATAGCGGCAAAATAAATACACACTCTGTGAACATTTCAGCTGACTACCTATTACTGTTCATGAGATTGAGCTCTGTGACGGACGGACAGCGGAGGCTTAGTAATAGGGTTCCGTTTTCACCCTTTGGGTACGGAACCCTAAAAAGTAAGGGATGCTGGTTAATTGCATAACCAACCGATCCACTATGATGTTTTTTTTACTTTAATGGATTAGACTCAAATACATAAAATTAATCCAACAACTTCAGAAGCGCATCTGGAACTTACCCTCGAATTTTGTAATTGGAATCAACTCGCGCAAATTCAAAACTTCTAACTTTTGACATGAAAAATGGCATCCAAAATAGCACTTTAGCGAAAAATAAATCAAGCTCTGTCCGCTGTTAAGTAAGTCAATTAATTCGGTTGCATCTCGGGCGAGACATGTGTTATTAAAATTATTTTGATGTTTATTTTCGAATTTGCGGAGTGAAGCACATTCTCCTGTTATTTTTATATTTAGATCGGCGGGAGTAAGAGGGCAGAATGCAGACTGGAGCGCGCGTCTGTTTACATGTGGCCCACTGCTGTTGGTTGCATATTGATACATATTATGCCCCATGACACGATGTTCCTTGATATCGTTTTAAGTTAAGTTTTATCGTTTGCCTACCACTGCTAGACATAAATCGAATGAAAGTTAAAAAAAAAGACAACCGCGTAATTTTGACCAGATGTTCAATTAATAAAAATGCCGGCATACTACCTATTCATATCATATCAATGTCGCGTTCCAAATTTAAAATGTCTGTCCTTCCTAAACGTATATTACCTACCTATCTATCACTCCACTGCGCTCTTAGATTTATTGATAATATTTTTAAGACAACGGCGATTTCATAAAAAGACGTGCCGGATCGTGACTGTGCAGCGATTAAAAAAACTAATGAGTGCGATATATAACTGTGCCTCGCACCAATCAATTTGGACGTCTTGATAGCTTCACTGGTATCAATTAAACACGAAGTTGTTATGATTTGTAGGAAAGCCAGTGCAGTTGCGACTCGTTGCGTAAGCATTTGGAGAAGATCTGAATAAATACCTGTTATACATATTTTGTATTGGTCGTCGTGTTTACCAAATTGTAGTATATTAATTGTCCGAAATGACCACTAATGATGAAATTACCTTTTTGAACATCTAAACGAATCGTTCCGTCAACACATCGTCCGACCGCCCGGAGACATGGACTTACTCGGTAGTTGGTCGAGTATTATTTAATAATGGGTTGGATGGTCAGGCGCAGGCAGAGCACCTACACGAGGCACGGTTAGCGCTGCCCGCGGCCAAACAGAATCTCACGCATCTCCGATCGTTTTTTATCCACACGTCGCGTCGTGAGTGGCCACCATTTCATAAACGTAATTTTGGGCATTTACGGTTTCATTCATGATCGCGCTTTATCTGTCAATACTCGCGACTGGAATTAGGTTCACAATATTTTCGTTATCGGAGCCTTATCGCAGATAATGTCGTAAACAAACCCTGAGCCGAGCCCACTGTTTTGTTGGCGAGCCCGTAAAAAGAGGGGATGTTTAGTAGAGTACCCGTATCTTTTTTTGGGAGACCAGTTTTTTCTAGTTCCGCCGCCACCTGAGACCGCACTATAACCCTCCGTCTCGCTCTCTCTGGTTTGAATAAAATGCATAAAATTGAGACGGCAACAATCGGTGTGCCGTAACCGCGTGTGAAAGAGCTGCGGACGAGTGTTCGAAATTCAAACGTAAACTCCAGAGACAGGAAGTCTGCTTGATTTTATTTTTTCGAAATACAGAGCAAGTGAAACGGGGTGAGGGTTTTGACAGCTCCGGCGTATGCGAAGAGATAACAAACCTATAAACAAAGCAGCCATTGTTTCTTAGTTTATCTATGCTCACTTCACTAAATGTGGGTTATTTGTTGCAAGATAATATTAATCCACACTCATCACGGATATTTCATTTTCCATACAAACATCAAAAACAATTTTATTTAGAAATTCATCCATCGCCCATCACTACGTGGTCGGTGGTTACAAATTAACCACGAGCGGAGACATGTGCTTACAGAGTTACCTAGTTGTAAAAACCCCTTCCTTCCGAAACCATATAAAACCGCGACGAGTTAACCAAACATCAAAAATGTTAGGATAGTTGGCGCTTTAACTTTCTTGCTAGGCATTATTAGTTTTGTATGCGATTATGTAAGTACCTACTCGTACATACATCCCGTGTTTTATTGAATCGTATCGAGAATATTGCATGTAATAATATTTTACAACCCTCTTTACCGCCATACTAGTATAAACTGTAAGGGTGATTACATCGACCATGTGTGAGCCGGTACAATACAATATAAGGGGTTGACGCCCTGACTGGTTACGTTAAAAATACGATCAGAGAAACAGCGCCTACTCCAAACTATATATCTCGCTCGCATAATCGCTATCTTTCATCATCCAGTCGGTAGCCGCAGATAAATCATTCGTTAACAAAAAACCGGCCAGAAGGCGGAGAACCCATGCCGAGAAACTAAACGATCTATCAATAATCACAAACTTTCAACTTAAAACCATGTGGGAGGCGTTCGCTCTGACAGCTCCTCAATTTCGGATCCCAATTTCAAATTCGTTCGTTTTTCGAATTGTTCTTCTCGTTCCAAAATTAAAATCGTTCGATTGAAATTTGACTCGCGCGAGGGGTGCGCCTTGCGCCGCCCTGCGTATCCCCCCTCGCGACCTACATAACGTCCAGTATAACCGTTATAATGTGTCTCTTGCAGATCGATATGTCACCGACAGTTGTACAAATACAATTTATCAATGCCTGGGTCATGTGTGTTGCAGCATGTTTATACTCGCGTGTGTGTGACGCCTTTGTCAATTGGATTAAAAACGTGTGTTTTTACTTTCACCTGTCATCTGATCGATCTTCAACGTTTATGTATTTAACTTTACAGTTTTAGTTTCAAAGTACTGTTCGTTTGTATTGCCTTGAATATTGTAGTGCATAAAATCGAAGTCAATATATTTTTTTTGTCCACAGGTGCTGTCATCGGGATCATTCGAGCTTAGGTTAAAGAGTTTTACGAACGAAATGGGTAGGCTAAGTAGTGGTATGTGCTGTGACGGCAGTAGCGGGAGTGAAGCGCCGTGCCTGGCGCCGTGCAGGACTAGATTCCGCGTGTGCCTAAAGATTTACCAAGCGAACATCGACACCACTTCGCCGTGCACGTTCGGCGACCTCATGACGCCTGTGCTGGGCGGCAACTCGCTCGACCCGGCGCCCGCGCAGCTCGACGGCTTCACGAACCCCATCGTCTTCCCCTTCGACTTCACGTGGCCGGTAAGTTGCAGTTTCGCCATCGGCACTACTCGCTCGCCACAATCACTGTCACCGCAAGCGCAAACATGTTATGGCTATCGTCAAATTAGACACAACAGCCGGCAACGTGTTTACTGCTTTCGTGTTGACTACCAATTACTAGATCATTAGTTTCCTAATCGCTTTTATTATGTAATATTTTCCAGATTGTTCATTCATAACTTCTAAAATTCGAATTCTTTTTTCATAGGCGACCACTCGCCGGGCCATAGCGATCGAGTCGTAAATAACAACGTTAAGATATTACACATTCGATATTCAAGTTTGACAGAAGCGTCGACGGAAAAATCTTCACGCTCTAACAAGTGCGTGGGCGTACCTCACACAGCTTCGGGTCGATTTTAATTAATTACAAAATTGCCTTCGGATTCTCTAGGTCCGATGATACATTACCGTGTCACGACGCAGCCTTGTTCTCATCTTTATCTCCAGCAATTAGAATGTAGAGGTCGCCTTCGGTCGTGATTCGATGCCATCTAATTACGTATGATTTATCCTAGTTAAATCGATCGGCTGGAGGATTGCGGACGTCTTAATTGTGACTGTAGTTACTGTTATTTTCGTTGCCTTGAAACAGTCTTCGGAGTGGTCGGCCATCGTCCGTCGGCCGCTCGGACCGGAGTGTTTGCTTTGTATTTAGCGCTCCGCTTCAAATGTCGTACCGTCTCGTAATGTTTAAACAGACCGCGCTTGCACAAGCGTCGGCCATTTGGAGAAAAAACCACGACATTCGGTGACCACACGACTACTTTCAGGTATTCGGGACTCACTAAAAAACACGACATTGGGAGATGAACGTTGTTACGCCGCGTGCTCAATTATCTCAAACTGCGAAGTCTGATTCGCGTGGGCGCGCAGAATAATTTTTTAAACCAATGAAAATGATGAAACTGCGTAACGTGATGCAATATGTGCCGCCGCTCAAGATGTGGCCTCACCCTTACACAACATGTCATAACAAAATTTTTTTCGAGCGCGTATCCTGTCCGCATCCCGAACGAACGAATTGGTCTGGAAACGTTTCGCGTGAATAGAAGTATCCGGTCCTAAATGCCGGGCATGTGGCCCCGCTCAACTTGCGCCTCAGCGATCACATCGGATCTGCAGCTCTACCTGTCAACTTCTCCCGCCATCTGCCACGCCTCGACTGTATGGATTCTTCCTTTCTTAATTCCGATCGATTTCCGAAATCGCCAGTTCAGTGGAAGTGTCTCCCATATGCTTCATACCATATGGCGTGCGGGCGATTAGAGGAAAAGGTTTAAAGATAGACAGTTCCGAAATGCACCATAAGGCGTAGGGCTCTCGGATCTCCGCGTTAAAATAATTAGGTGATTATATGAGCCCTTTTAAGTTCTTGAGAAGGGTTAAACGGGCTAAACCAGGCACTTTTGTAGACATGTTTTTTGTAGACATAGCAACCGAGGCAAGTCGAACGTGACGAAAAGATACCTATGCGGGCGGACCTGAAGCTACGATCGCGGTGCGAGTACGCTCCTCCGTACGTTCAAAACGTGTTTGTGACTCAACAAACAGGTGAACATCGACGCCGCGCCACCAACACTAGTACTCTTTCTATTTTTGAAATACTTAATGGATGAGGTTCGATTCGATATTCAAAATTGACGTTCGCTTAAAATTCCCGCGCTGTATTCTATCATAATATTTTGTAACGCGATCCCTTTCCAACCCGATGCGTCCCACCGAGCAGCGTCGTAACGGTTTCCGACTCCGTTCCATTTTCGCGTTTATCGACATAACACGTGACTGCGTTCGCTGTTGCACCGCGTTGTCTTCATCGATTTCATCTTTGAACGTTCCGTCCGGAGGATTAACATTCGCAGAGAGCGGATCGCGGTGTGGGTCGTGCTAGTATGCGGTGTTCGCATCGTGAACTTGACTAAGTAAGTAGCTATCTGCATCTCGGTTGCACGACCGGCTGTGTGAATGCGACCGGTGCCTGTGAAGATTTGACCCGCAGATAATGGGTCGGAGGCATATTAATATTACTGACAACGTCGAACACAAAAATTACAACTGAACCGCGCGCTGCATTAACGACGCACAGAAACTATTTATCACGCAGCGTTTAGAGAAAGAGATGGCTTATTCTAAAAAGAAATCCCATTAGTATTCACTCGCTAAGCCGAGCCGCGGCGGCGGCGACGGTTCGTTCCTCTCAAACAATTTGTGTTTCTAAATCACCATTTTATATGTTTACAAGACTCATCCGAGACAAAGTTGAACACCATTGTGCTCACGACGCCTCGGCCCGTTACGTCGATGTCACCGACGGATTACGACGAACCAGTCTTCGCACGTAATGTACGGTGCAGTAATTATCAGCCCACACTGTTAATATCTCACGTCAAAGAGCAACGGAAACTCCGGCGCACCGAGGCGCGAGGCAGGGGATGAAAGGTCATCGACTGGCGCAATTGCACCCTAGCGAAATGTTTACGTCCGGGCGGGCGGCCATTTTGAAAACGATCCCATTCACCAGTCGAAACTTCTCTCGCGGAGCACCGTTACGTGCGCCCTTTGCTCGCGTGGCCCAGTGCGGGTAAAAAACGCCGTAGGGCCTTTTATGCATTTGCCTGGGTTATTAATACTCGCAACGTCACCTGCCCACCGCGAGAGCGAAAATGTCAAGCGATACTTCCTTGGCTGCGCTGATCAACATTCGCAACAAAGTAACAAGCCACACCGACTATAATTTAAATAGTATATTCCCGAGAGGATTCTCTCTTATAAACGGATAAATACGGAAAAATTACCCATCGTTTCGAAAAAATATTATTGCAAACATGTTACAAAGTAACATTAATTTAAGTTGATTTATGATTAAAAACCACAGAAGGTAAAACTGTGTTCAAGTTTATAATTCCGTCGTTTATTATCTTATATTTAACGACGATGTTGTGGCAAAAAAGTATATAAAATATATATATATTTCAAACACATTTTTTTTTTCAAAATTATTTTATTGCATAAACGAACAACCCTGACCATAAATAACGACCCAGAAACAAGTCACTATTACGAGTCCAAAACAAACAACAATTAGCGATCATTCATCAAAATCATTTAACAAAATCCGATGCGAATATAATACTAACCTCACTTTCCGCAAGTCACTTCCTTGAATGCTCCTCTTGTATTGCTTCAATATATTTTGAAAGAGCTCTTTACCGTCCCAATTCATTGGGCCTTCGCTATTTCCCCAATAAACCGAACGAGATACCAAGCTTAGTGAGTTATTGCCTCTGACACGAAGATCATTACCACCTAGAACAAAAGTTAACACTCGACCGCCGCGGCCGCCGCCGCTCCCCGTCCGCGTCTCGAGGTGAGGTTTAGTTTCACTCGTCGCCTCCAACGATATTGTTATAAAATTCGGCGTGCTTCCGTGCCAGGCGAAAATAGACCTAACGCCGGGCGTGCCGCATGTTAATTAAGGTTAATTAAATTACAAAAAGCGAGCCCGGCTCCTCTTGCATCCACGTATGAATGTTATAGTTGTGGAAATAATTTTAGTTGTCTCCTTACCGATGCAGCGGACCGTGGAGCTTTATAAACCATTGTAATATCTCCGTTTCGGAACAATAAAGCTTTGGTGAGGCTAAATTATTGTATAAATATAAAACTACAACGGCTTTCAATATTAACTGTCTTAATTAAGCGGCTAATAGATTTATTGACGCCATGTATTTGTCTCGAAAACGATTGGTTTTATTGTCATTGTGGGAGTCCGCGGCTACAAGATCACATTAATCGTCATTACTTAGTTAACGATACGCCATTACTTAGGTACGTCCATCATAGTCGTTAGGAAAACTTATATCGATCAATTATTTAAAGGCTTCAATACTTTTTTTTCTCTTGCGTCTGACGTTCGGAATAGAAAGAACATAAATTTGCCGTCCAATAAAATATGTCAATGCAAATAAAACAAATAGAAATTTCAAAATTCGAACTAGACAATTCACATTGACACTGGCAATTCAATAATCGAACGCCAGCCAATCGACCACACCTGATTCGAATGTAGCAGTAGAAAACAGTAATTCTTGCTCGCTGTGCGATACCGCATCTTCTAATTGGATGCGGCGCGTCTCCGCTTTGTCGTCCATTGTGGTGTAGGCGAGCTTTTTTCCGAGATCGTGTGAACCGCGCATTACTTCTTACTTACCGTCAGCCGAAGTCACGTTACCGAAGCGGAGTATTGAGACGTCACGATTGGAAAGTAATTAGGAACACATTTCACGTGCCGAAGAACCGTTTAGCTCGACGAATCCGATGCGAACGGATCTCGGACCTTGTCGTGTGCGTGTTAACTCATTTGTAATTATAACTCATTCTTTATTCGCTGTGGGCTTATCTTATCTAACGCGAACATCTCGAGTATTCTAGCCGAAATTTGAAGATGTGAAGGCAGAATTAAATTGTTTTCGTCGGCCATGTTCGGTGAAACTTCTCCTTGTAAATTAATCGCCTAAACCGGAACAGTATTTTAGTTTTAATAAACCGCGTCGAGCGTGTTCTTATTTTTTTACGGCGTTTACATTGTAATTTAATATCCAACAAACGCGGGCGGTGCCTCAAAGTTCTCGCGTTTAATGTCTGTCTGGAAGACGTCTTTATCTCCAACTCTTACCTAAGTGACTTCCGTCCACGATATTTTTTATGGAGGCAACTCTTTAATTTCCTTTATCTCGAGCCACTCGCGGGCGCCGCTTAAAATACTCTTCTTACCCTCGCTTCCGTTCCTTTTAATAAAGTCTACTGAAAGGAATTCCCTTCCTCTCCCCGCTCCTGCCGCCGCTTTCCTCACAGAGCCCGGTATTTCTTCATCCTCGACCCGGCGATTAAATAACTCGACAATCGCAGAAGAAACGGCGAAGAACTAAATTGCAGGTCCTACAAAAACTTTCCCACCGACAAGGCGTTAGCGACTTTAAGGCGTAATTTCATAAGCTTCAAAATAGAACGGACCGAACGTAGATAATTGATGCGCTCCGCTAGTTCTCCGTCTAGTTACTGCATTGTCGGCGGCGAGGCGCACAGGTATTCCACCAGCGCCTATCAATTAAGGCGGAACTTCCACTAAAATTCGCCTGAACAAACGTCGAACAATGAACCTCGACCGAGGCAATTATTTCAAGTAGCGCCGAGTGTTAAAACAACAATGCACTTGTCAAACTTCCAAATCCGAGCCGTAAATAATGATTAGTCATAGACGAGATAAAGAAAATAAGCTCATCAGCGCGGTGAATAGAGCGCGCCGCTCGAGATTGTTGTTGTAGGCCGCGGAGTGTTGCTCCTTCGCGCCACAAAAAGCAATCCTCGACGAACTCTTCACTTTACGTTTGAATTCTGACATTTTAATGTTATCCACTTCACGGTTTATGGCCAGCAATAAAGATCTAAGAGACCGATTTAAAAGTAGCAGATGTTGTCCACTTAATTTGCAGTTTGAGGAAGTTAGAGAGGAAAAAGTACGTGATTGATCAATCGCTCCTGTCAAAAGATGTCCGATTTGGTTTAGGAGCGATCGAGAACCGAACGAAGATTCGCGAGACATTTAACCGAATTCGAAATTTGAAATTCAAAGCGTTCCGATCTTGCCGGTTCTCACGTATCGTCACGTTCGTCTCAAGCCGGCCAGGGATGCGCCGACGACGCGACGGAGGGCGCGCTCAAATCTGCAATGATGAAATTCCTCGAGTTCCCAGCTTTATTCATCACACGCGCCCCGGTTCTAGGAATCCTGACCGTGAGTCGGTCCGTACGGCACTTCGGCCCGACTCGAATTTGTACACATCACTTGGTATGTGCCGGGAGACGCGCCGTACGTGCGTAAGTCGACGAATTTATGTCCATGTTCAAAGGCTGGCGATGCTACGAGTGGATCACCCAACTGCAAATTAGATTGACGTTAATGTATTAATGTATGCCGACGGAAATTGTAAGGTAATAAAAATCCGTTTACGCGGACTGCGACTGTTAATTGGGATCAAATCAACTCGGCTCCCAAACAAAGCGCGCCTAACACACCTTCGATCGTCGAGCACCGATTAGATTAGGAGGTGAATGCTCTCGCGGTTTTATGTAATTCCAAAGCTAATTTAGTGTACACACCCTGTTTAGAATATTGATTCCATAAGCCAGTTCGTCATGCTTCTGGGGGTAATCTTAGATGCGGCGATTATGATAATCCAGTGTGTTGACATTCAATAAAACCAGAAGGCATAAATCTAGTATAGAGAGCCTTCTTAATGAAGTTGAGTATGTAAATACTCTTCGGATCATGTCTAGACCGTGTATCGGAGTTTTCTTCGCCGTCGTTAAACTTAATTTATTTACATAAACGGATTAGAGGCTCCTCTTCCTCCGGCTCAGTTTCGTCGCTAACCCTTCTCACGGGCTATCTCCCCGATCGCGACTCCCGACGCCGGACAACATCTCCGAAAATTTGTTATCTCTGCCTCGTTTTATTTTTAATTCCTCTTATGCTTCATTCAAATCGTTCCGTTGTTTATTGCTGACATTTTCAAGTTTGGAATTCCTGCTGGGATCTCGGTTTGCCGCGCGTCCCGCCGTCACTATCGGCGGGATGCGCGACGGATGCTCAATTTTTTCCCGCTCGAATTAAGAGTGTATCGTTGCTTTTCGCTTGCGATTTAAGCTTCGCGAATTCCGGGGGATGCGGTCGCCTCTCCGTTTTTTGTCGTGACTGTAATTGGGCGCAATAAATCGTGAGGTGCTATCGCCGACTGGCGGGCGACGATGGCTTTCGATTCGAGTACGAATGGCAGGGTTGGGAACCACCGCTGTGGTCCGTTCCGCTTCGTTCCAAACATTAGCCAGTTTAACAGTAAAAGAGTGATTATTACTGTTTACGACCTACTCTTTCCGAGCGCGCCATATCGTAAATAAATCAACACAGTATTATATCTCTCCCGACGTGAATATGTACCGACTCGCCGCTTTCCACTTTTAATGTTTCCCAGTAAAGCAGCTAATTAATTTTGTTATGATGAACGTCTAAGGTGGGGTATAATACATATTCACATGGTCTTATACTTAAGGGTCATGGTTCAGAGCCAGGTTATGTTCTATCGTTAGCATGATATTATATTTCCTTCTTAAATAGTCTTAACGAAATATAATTATATCAACGGTTGGTGCATGCAATTTCAATCTAACTTACAGATTCATCCCTATTAACATCAAAGGGGGACCTTTCTGTGAAGAATGTTCCCGGTTGAACCCTTCTCAAAGGGCTTAAGATCAGTGAATCGGCATAATCGATAGAAGCGACTGCGCCTTAATCCTACCATACAAAACCTATTTTAAATCTATTCCCGATTGTAACCCCAAGTTTAATTAAGTTCGTCCTTCGTGACTGAATAGAAACTAACGAAAAATAAAATACATTTCCTTCAGGGCTGCTCCAAGACAAACGTCTTACTAAACTTTAATTGTATCGTTATATTCTTGGATCGCTTCCAATTTGTTCGGCACTTTTGACGAATCATAGTTATATTATAAATGCGAATGTGTGTTTAGGGGTTTGTGTTTCTTTCACGCAGCAAGGGATCGACGTGGTTTTTAGGGTTCCGTACCCAAAGGGTGAAAACGGAACCCTATTACTAAGCCTCCGCTGTCCGTCAGTCCGTCTGTCACAGGGCTGTATCTCATGAACCGTAATAGGTAGGCAGCTAAAATGTTCACAGAGTGTGTATTTATTTTGCCGCTATAACAACAAATAGGTAAAATAAATAAACAATAAGAATTAAAGTGGGGTCCCATACAAAAAACCTGATTTTTTTTTGTTAAATCTTGTACGATGGTACGGAACCCTTCGTGGGCGACTCGCACTTGGCCGGTTTTTTGGGAAGATCTCCATTTTTTGGGCCGCAGAGTGTGGCATAGGGCACTTTTACCTAGAAAAAAAAACGTAATTGTGCCGAGCGGAGCCGGGTATTTTAATATTTGCGGAGATATCGCGATACTTCATCGTCTAATCAGTCTGCCGAAGGCTACAGGGATGAGTGAGGCCCTCACAGAATGTGTCACCGCTACAATGGCTATATAGACAAGTGCAGTGTCTCAGCAGAAACGTCACCGCCCCGCTTTGTTTGTCTCTAGACAATAGCGTTGAGTTAGTTTAGTCTATGGTATCGTCTCCTACAAACACTGGCGCACTCGTGCCGACTGACACGCTGTTTACGGTCCGAATGTAGAAACTCCGACTGTCGAGTCTTCTCTCAACACATCCATTTTGTGTTTATAGAAATGGACTATTTGCCAGCATCCAGTTATGTGTAACGGATTCGGATGACTTTTAGCCTACCCGCACCTGAGTCTGCTTGGCCCGTGAAGATTCATAGAAGACTCCAATATTTTACACGATTTGAGTTAGGCCAATTTTGGTTACCTATTCATGGTGATTTCCTACACCAATATTTACACAATTTACCTACACGGAGTTCACACCCAACGATGGTTTACGGCAAGCTATTTTTATATTATTCTGTGCTAGTGATCCTAAATGTTGTTTTATGTGACTCGACATGAACGACTTATACCGCTCTTATTGTTTTAGCCGCCATTGCAACTGGGTGCCACGTCAGGACATTTCTTATAATGCACGGCTCCACTGAACTGGATGGAACGCACAGACTCATTTCATTGTCGTTTCGGCTATCGTTATATCAATTCAAACTAGTAAGGAAGGGGCCTTGTGGATGGAATCCGAACCACGAATCCCTCAATCGGCTTTTACGAAATGCACGCGAGGAAATTCGGGCCCACTTACATTATTAATACTTGCCGGAACCCACACAGCACAAAGGAAGTCAGTGTGTTTTCCGCGGGTAGCAGCTGCTAAATGAAGCTCTTTACGAAACAAGAGCGTATACCTTTCAAAGGATATCTGCTAGATGTATCAAAATCTTAAATACCTGATTTTACAATATCAAAGATCTTTAATGTGAGATCTGAGATGTTTGAGCTCAGCATCCGAAGCAGCTGTCGAGTCCGGGTCGTGTAGACGCAGGCGGCTAGCCCGCTCCGGGCTCACGACTCCGTACGTGCCTCACTGCGAGCCGCTTAGCATTCTGACAGAATGCACACACGCCAGTAAAGTGCCAGCCCGGATATTTCTATGTGAACAACACTCGCGAGCCGCGGTCAGTGGAGTGAAGTTAGCCGATAAACGCGATTGTTTAACGATTCTGTAACTGAAACTACTTGAAATTCATACATCTTTCTTATTCGAGATATTTGGTTAGAATGCGGGTCATTCCTCTTTCATGCTCACGAATAATGAAATTTCAAGTTCAACACAATACTCAATCACACAGATCAGCCTATCTACTCATGAGATTCTCACCTGTGAGTCACAGACGAGTCACAGGAGAGTCACTGGTGATTCGCTGGTGATTCACAGAACTTTCTTCGTGGCTGTCATTTCATGAATACGAAAGTATTGTGAGTCACTGGTGAGAATCTCATGAGTAGACCAGTGGCACAATTGAACCACGGAAACAATGGAAAACACGGACAATTTCATTGCCGCTTCGACCATCGTTCATTCAATGCGATGGTGCCAACCCGGGCGGGAATTACCCTACCACCAAGTAAGTAAGGAAGGGGACCTACAGCCTCAACGGTTGAAAATGGTCACCCATCCAGAACCCAACCACGCTCAGAGGTGCTTACCCAGCTTATCGAAT
Organism: Incurvaria masculella; assembly: GCA_946894095.1. NCBI lineage: Eukaryota > Metazoa > Arthropoda > Insecta > Lepidoptera > Incurvariidae > Incurvaria > Incurvaria masculella. Next base: position 3,278,487 of record OX335641.1, read on the forward strand.
CGCAAGGCATCGCACTACTGGGCTATCGAGGCTGAAACGTAGCCGGGTGTGATATTTTCTACCCATGTCCAGTTCCTTAAAAAAAACTAGAGGTCTGTTGCGGCGGGCTACAAAATGTACAGGTGAACAGCAAAAACTGAACGCCCAAAACCAATAAACTAATCAAGGGGTTACGGACGAGGCTAACATTTTAACGGCGGCGGCCATTTTTATTTGCATATCTTTTAATTCGTCTCGCTCTTCATCTGCTAATCTTTTTTCGTTCCTAATAAAGCGTCAGACGTCGGGCGAAACCTGTTCTCGGGCCACCGCGGCACTTCACTAATTCGCTGTGAAATATGTAATCACGACTCCGAATATCGGGCGTTCCACTTCGTTTTTCGTCTCGTTTCGAGTCTAGAAAGTGAGCCCGCGTTATTTCTTACCCAAATTTCGGATTCGACGTACGTAATCGATTAGATTTTGGTGCGAGCGGCCTTGCTCGAGATCCGAAACCCGCGGGCTAAATTTAGCGCCGACTTATACTGATTATTTACAGAAAATCTCGAGTAGATAAGTAGGGCTGTTTACTGCTGACTCACTCCTCGTTAAACTACGAAGGTGGACTTTCGAATTTCTAATAGTAAAAAAACACTTTATCCACCCCCAAAGATGGCTTTGTGTGCGGGTAAAATAAACATGACACGTCGGGAGTAATTACAGATAAACGGACCTCAGGTATCCAGAATGACTGATCCTATATTCCTGCGGCTCCGTTCGCATAAAAACCCTACAAAAATAGTCGGTTTTATCCCGACTCTCTAATATTAGGGAACTACTACTCACCCTTCTTGTAATTTTCCTTTATGGTAAATTGATGAAAATAATCTAGCTATACGTAGACGGACGGCATCGAAATCGGGTAGGCGGTTTTCGAGTTGTTCATTGCTCCTCATTTCTTTCCGTGCATGTCGTAATAGGCGATATATGTCGTTAATTAAAAGGTGGTAGGGATATTCGATGGCCGAAGGGGAAATAAAAATTAGCATATAAAAAGGTCCTGGCATGGCATCTAGTTACCATTAGGTTTTATATCATATTATGGTGCCAACAGTAGGTGTGGTATTTTACAGCTATCCGTGTCCAGTCACATAAAAAAAAGTAAGAAGCGTACGGACAGACAGTCAGATGGACGCCAAACTTTTGACTTTATATAAATTAGCTAAGAAGTTATTAATAAAAGCTTGAACATACTTAGGTAATTCTTAGTTGTTCAAATGTATCCAGTCTGACAGCCTGGTTAAGACGTGTCCAGCCGATTTTGGGTGGTCCGAGGTTGTTCGGAACTTTCCCAGGCTCCGACGGAATGTGCACATCTGGCGAAGGTTTTCTTCGAATAGTCCGAAGCGGACTAAAACATGTGGCTGGGATCTTTGGACATGCGTCAACTTAATTTCTATTCACCGGGCAGAGGCAATAAACCGTTAGGATCATTTTGTTCCTAGTCAATGGAAAGGCCGCCGCATCGCATATTGTATTGCTGTCGTTAAACAATGTTTTTTTTCGATGAAGATAAGCCCCCTACATTCCACGAGGAACCAATCAGAGGACGCGAGGCCGTAGAACCAAATAAAACAAGAGAAGCACATTATTAATAAACAATAAAAATCTGGGCCCGACGAACGCACCGACAAGAAGTAGCCATGGGAACCCACTCCTGCACATAAAACGATTATCTAATAACACTGGCACGAAATCACAACCAACTCACTATTTCTCTTCGTTATAACTTCAGAATTTAATTAATCACGGCGTGAATCGTCGAGGGAGAGAATTGTGTTAATAAATGTATTAATAACGCATCGATGACCGTGAAAATTGGAATTGTTACTCCGTACACCCAGACCTCATTCTGACGCCATCTTCTTTTTCAATTAAATTTGATGTTTTGAGAGTTGCTACCTCGTAGCAAGTCTACTTTTCCGGACCACACGGCCACGCATATAAAAATGTCGAATGATGCTTTTACGAGTTCCGTTTTACCGTCATTGTCGTGCAAGCGGTGGGTCCTGCGAAAAGGGTATTCGCCTGCAGGATTAACAAATTAATTTCGTACTTACCTAAGCAGTCATGCATGTAAAAATAGTTGGATCCATAAATATATTTTAACAGTAGTGTGTCGGTTTATCGTTGGTGCTGAAACAAAATGAGTAATGCGAATTCGATGTTTAAAAATATGCGCGGATACTCGTGAGAACTAGCGTCATCGGAGTGTGATACGAGTTTCGCGAAGCGTTGGCGCGACATACACGTTAGTTTCGCACCCGCTTAGTATGCGCCGGTAGAGGGAACAGGTCCGGCGAACGGTGCGCGCGCAATGCCAACTAGATGACGATTGAACGCTTTCATAAATTGGAGGGACATTAACAAATCATAAACTTTTGACAGCGTTCGGTTATGAGTTGCATTGCATTGCTAAAGATATTGTTCACTTTAATATGATACGTTACAATCGGATTATCTTTAAATCCTGTAAATATAATCGTATTTATAAGTTAATTGTTTAATTTGTTTATTTCATGAAAGGAACACGAAAGGCAGTAATTTATCTAGAAGCATAATTCTATTTTATTGTTATTTTTTTATTTGTCTTTGCATGGGAATCCTTCCTCTATTAGGCATGCTCTCCACAGCATGGTTCCATTTGTTGTTCGTCGACACTCCGCCGCCAACTTCAAATACAAATGCTATGTATACCAACGCCGTAAGGTCTGTTTTTATTACATGTTTTAAGCCCATTCCTGTTGCATTGTTGAATCGTTGACCGTTTCAATATTGCTTTAGCTTTCGCCATTTTCTCTTTTCGAAGCATATGACATCAAGCGTCAGACATTAGCATAGATCGGAAACCTTGTGAAAATCGTTTTCTCATCCGATGCTTGCACATTATCTTACAATAAGCATTGTTCGTATTCACCGAAATGCATACTCATTAGTAAACAGGCATTACTTTCAATAAGACAATCTCTAGTATGGAAATAATCTTTTTTTTATATCCATTCATCGCGCGCGCTGCAGCTAATTATAGTGGCATCTGTTGTCAAGTAGCTAAACTGAATCATGCCTTAACAAACGCGAGGAGCAATAAAGTAGATGAATTAAACGGTGACCCTTCATATCCGTTCCTTGAGCAGCTGCAAGACGACGGTACACAGACCCCGTACGTGTTTATTATAATTACTAACCAGCTTATTCACGTCTTACTTTCGACCCCTCCTAGATCACTGTCGTTAACCCCGTCTCCCGCAGTTCCCGCCATTTTATACGTCACTATGACAGCTGACAGTTTGGATCTACGTATTTAGGTTATCTCGAACGATCCTTTCGCCGACTTTTATTGAATTTGATTAACTAGCGCCTGTAGCGATGTGCTTGGACGGGCTCTCGAGGCTCGGACGAGGTCGATACGGGGTCGTGATGTCTCGATCCGTGCTTTATGGCAGAGCTAACCGGTTCCTAGCGGCTAGACGCGGCTGGGAGAAACTCCATAAGCCATACTTCGGCGGCAGATGCACTGCGCGCGAACCGCCTTTGCCGCGTCTTCCGCCATTTTATTTTCGCACACGTCGACTCGGAAGTTGAATTCTACGTCGCCCATTTGGAAGTTCACCGATAATCGTCTTCCCGTGTTGACACGTCCTTATCGTAATCGGCTTGTGACTGCCGTTTCGCCTCCCTCAGTAAACATGGCGTCAGTACGGGCGCGCTATCTGATATGCACTCGGAATACTTTTTACGGAACAGAGCTGCTCGATCCCTAATAGGGTGCGATAACAGTGTTTGTGCTGGCCTCTATACGCTCACATTATTTTATAAATAATGTAAAGCATGTGTTTCCCGCGTCGCCTTAGCGGGAGGTTCGCGAGGCATCTGCTGACATCTGCCGTCCGTATCACCTGTCTGTCGGTCTCGCGTCGACCGCAACATTGTAACCTCACAATATCATCAGAGCCGAGCGGCGAACTCTTTCTGCTCGAGTCGAGATGCACTGGCGCCAATGATCATACAACCTAGTTGTATTTTCGCCTGTTTCACCACGTGCTATCATACCACCGCAAGGCAATGTTTTTCTGATGACCCAGTCGTGCGCACTTCCACGGGGACCAGTCGAATTTGGGCGAGGTGTATACTTGGTATAGGTAGGTCTCCTCGCGGTGTTTTTCTTCACTGGACGCCATTGAAAAACTAACCCACTAAACACTAAAGCACAGCAAACTAATCAGGTGTTACATATAATGCCATCAAAATATTACCGGTTTTAAACAGTTTGTCAACTGTAACATTCTGAGTGGCCGGAATTCGCCGGACGACGAAAACGGAAACGATTTACGTTTTTTGTATGGTTATTCCGGTGCTAATCGTGTACTAAGTTTTGACATGTGCTCTTTGAATACGACTTTAAATTCTTGTAAAATTACCGAACTAAATTTACGCCACCTTGTTTGTTGGCATAGCTTCGCTTTTCATAAGTTGCACCATGTAAAAAACTTGTTAATGTAATAAATATCATTTTGTTTTATTTCAATGGGGCTGAGGAAAATAATGTTAGGAAATTTATGTTTTTTACGATGGTGACTTCATTGGAGGCACGGATTATTCAATAGTACACCTGTGTGATTTTCTCTAGTCTCTATTCTATATTCAAATATTACCTGGTCCTAAGGCAGAAAGTACATTGCCCCTCTTTAGTTGTTAAACAAATAACGGATGCCCCAGACAGTCCATCTGATTAATGGATTACCGCAACGTTGGAAACAATCTCTCGTAGATGTTTAAGTCCGATATGCCGCTTGTGTTTTTGTTTAACAATTTAAACTTTGTTTGTTTTTCAGGGTACTTTCTCGCTCATTGTGGAGGCATGGCACGACATGAACGAGACGTCCAGATCTGACGGTGAGTTTATTTAGACATTTTCTACCAGTTATGATCTGAGCATGCACAAAGAAGCGAGCTTGTAAACACACCGGATTGGCTTGCCCGACTTGTTTACTAACACCTCACGGTGGTAGAATGTAGACTATGGACGTTTCGATCGCACTAAATAAAGGAGTACATGTGCAATATGTATTTCACACATGTAATTTTCATGTTTTATTTAGATGTTATAAAAATCAGGTTTTATTTCATTTTAGTTTCCGTTTAAAAATTGACCTCCCCAAATCACTTAGTCTCTAATAGCTGCTATATTTAAATCGTCATAAGCCTTTAAATATTCTACACGCGTTGCAGACCCTACCACACAAATTCTCCTTAATTCTGGTTGTTTATCGCCCTCTGCATGTAATAAGGAAATGCATATAATTAATCTTCCCACGGTTGGTGGTTCACAAACTCCCATTTTTATCTGCCTCCGACTCCAAATACTCGCCCGGCTACTGACCAATACCCTCACTGTGGTGCGCCAACGTCGAGAAGACATACTATAGGAGAATTCTCATATTATCATACCGTGGAAGCTCACAAAAATGTTCCCAGGGCCCGCTCGCTTGGCGTTCACGACACGGCCTGTGCGCGCGTGACACTACTTCTAATTCGGAAACACAATGTGTGAATGTACAGACATCACACGGCAAGGCAGCGTTTAGTAGGAAACGCCGTGCTGTATGCAAAGTGGCCCATTGCCGTCCTGAGAACTGGGAAAATGTTTCGGGGGCAGGGAAGAAAAAGTACGCGAAACTGTCATTTTCGAATTTCGAACATCACATAACAAAATGTCGAAGCAATCGCGCATTGCTCGATCGATAATGTCAAATTCCGTAAGATCCCATAAACATGTCGGTACGCCGGTGTACCGACACGAGACATTGCGTGACTGACAAAACGATACGCCAAATGAATAGTGGGCCCCGCCTTAAACACATCATCATTCTGTGTCTGTCTTCACCGCAAACGGTCGCCACAATAATATGCACTAACAAAATAACCCATATACCCGGTCTCGGTCCATAAACATACCGTTATTACTACGTATCAGGGTTTATAGTACTATATTCACTCTAGAAAAAAATATCTTACTGTTTTTTATCGAAAAAATATTGCAAAAAAATATTTGTTTATTATGTATTTATTATATATGAGTATTACAATTCACATTTTACTATACTATACATGTTTATGAATATTTTCTCGCGCCAGACCAATCTTCCTAAACGATCAGCGTATTGACCAATATCATGTGAATGGCAGCATAAAATCGCTTCACTGAATAAACCTTTACAAAAAATACGTCATATCTGTTAAAAAATATTAAACAAGAACAAGAGCAAACAGGATTATAATAAATTAGTAGCAAAAAAATCCACACTGCATCGCCCATCGATGCGAATGCGTCGTTCCTCCCACTTCTTAATTAGATTTTCTTGTAGCTGCATCCACTAACATAATTACTATTGTTCCAACATAAAGAGTCATAATTCAGTGATTTAATAAAAAAGATGAGGCGAGGTGTGTCTATGGTTTCTGGTTTGCCTCCCAAAATCATTAGCCTCCCTCGGTAGAGTGGGCGTAGCGGGCCGACTTGGCCACTACCGAGAAAACTTCCAACAGAAATCTAATCAACGATAATAACTGGTTACCCGCGCGTACAACCGTTTCGGCTCCTTCGAATATCGAGAGCGCATCTGCTTTGGGAAATTGGGGTCAAACAGTAAAGAGGTGATGGCCTAAACATTGTAAAAAATCTTAGGATGAGACTGCAAGATCGACTTCTCATTATCGGGCGGTTCGTTCAACTGACTTGAGATTATCCGATACCGTACAAATAATCAACGAATTTTAACATCTGCTCTATCACCATTCTGATTCCCGCATTCTACAAAGCCAGCACGCGCTTAGGGAACGAATCCGAGTTCTACCTACGGTTGCACAACCATCAAACATCCTAAGACGTCCATTCAAGTCGTACAAAGAAATAAATTTTGTAATTTTTATGCATGTCACCTTTGGCAAAGGTATCTCCAAAATCTCGACGAATAATGGCGACGCACGCTCGGCGTCTCGGGGCTTCAATATATCAAAGATAAACAAGCGATTGTTGCCGAATTCAATGAGAAGCTAGCGTACATAAAGGGATCGGTCGATGCGACAATAGTCACCTCTAAGCTCCGCCGGCAATTCCGGGCGCTGTTTTTTCTGGCAAATTTTCTTTTGTGAGTCTTTGCATTCTTGCTCCAGGACCTCTCCACCTGGACCGAGAATGGACTCGCCGGCGTTCGATCAAATATTTACTCACCGTGATCGAAAATACTTCGTCGGACACGTCCCGAACGCTGCCGAACCCTTCGCTTTTTGTCTTATGCGGCTTTGAGGTGAAAAAATCACGGAAGGAAGGTGGAATTTATGACGTTACGCGTCGTGCAGGAAGCGCCCGATGACAGATGCTGAGCACATGGTGGCGGTAGTTCGTGGGCACACTTCCCGCCTGTTTACTCTCATGATCTGAGCCCACGGATAGCAACGCGGTGGGTCTCCTCGACCGTCGCGGCGCTTACGTGGATGCAATCTTTTTGTGTTGTTGTACTGCAACACCGTAATATATCCGTTGCTGTTTGATTTCTAGAAATCAGTGGTGAAACTAATTTTGTTTTTATTTCATTTTTTCTTAACAAGCAAATGGTCCCTGTGAAATCAAACCGAATAAACAGTAACACAATATTTGAATGGCCAATAGCAAAGCGCATTATGCTCCATAGAGAGAAAAGGAGCGTGTGAAATATTGTGATAACAGATTTTGCGATGCAATTACGAGAAACCGGCTCAACGCGACCGGTCGACGACACACGAGCCCGGCGCGGTGCGGTGCGGATGACGCGGCAGCCGCGGCGCGGCGGAGGCACCAGCGTGCTCGACCCGTCCCTACCGGCGAAATATCCGTGCCGATCAGCGAGCGCGCCTACAGAGTCCCACCCCGAGGCGACCGCGCTCTAGCTACCGAGATACGTTGCGCGGCTTTGCCGACAACGTCCAAATGTTTTGACATTACACGACGCGCAGAGACCGGCGGCGCCGTTCCATTGTAGCCATTTGTAGTCATTTTAAAATCCATGATTAAATCTTCAATCGGGTTTATCATTGTAGCTGCTTCTATGCGCACTACTTTAACAGTATCTTTTGCATCCTCAACGAAGTTGTGCGATGACGATGACTCACACCTCCCGTACTCTTGCCGTAAGATTATTTACATCCACTGTTGCAATATTCGGTCTATCCTACGAGTATCTTTACCTTAGCACTAAGCACAAGTCGATTTCTCTATCTTTGAGATTCCCTTCACGATTGTCTAATAACGCTGGGATCTTTCGAAACTCCGCCATTACACCCGAGACATTTGAATCGTGTTGCACCGTATTCGCGGGCCCAATTTTAACACGAAATGAACGTCCAATATGGCGCGGGCCCCGACATCGTTCTGCCGTTCGCCAGACGCGAAAATTTGCGCGTCTCTTATGCAATCCGCTGCATTTGCCTGGTACTCGGCGCGGAACGAAAATGCTCATTTTCTCACAACACAATAGCACTTTAGTACGCACACGCCGCGAAATTCAAAATCCTTCCCATTATCTTTAATCACACTTTTGTCTTTGTTATTGGACCGGACCGTATTCAAAGTGCATCATTTACCTCCTCGCCTACGCGCAAGCTCTCCCTTCCTTTGATAATCCATCGTAGTGGTTAGAAAAGGCTGCAATGTTTGGGCTCCTATTTGAAAGGTTCCTCAACGAGCCACTCGAATTTGAATACGAATGCGTCGACGCTTGCGGCGTGCGTCACTCGAGCTAGAAGTGGACAGTTTAATAAACAAAGACAAGCAAACTGTCCTCGGCCGATTGTGTACACAGCCCATTCATGAAATTCCGTTTCCCACATCGCGCTCGCGGCGACGACAACGCGGCAAGACCCGTCCGACAGGTGTAGCTGCGCCCCGCGCCTCTTCAAACCTCGCCCGCTGTCCTACCCCCACCGCTAATTACCCACCTTCCATCTCCTGTCCGTTTTGACGGCTATTAAAACTCGAGAGATGAATTTAATGACAACCGCGCAAGTCGGACGCGCTCTCACCGCGCTGTCGGCCGGTGGCGCGGTGGGTCGACGAACCGAGTTTTGCGCGGCCGCGGGGGGCTCGCGATTAGAAGCCGCCACGCGATCCCACATCCTGTACCGCCTCGGGTCTTCCGATCGGTTTCGGTTTCGTGGCATAGTGCACCGGCTCTCCGCGCTGACCCGCAACGCACCGCGGCTCCGCGCGGCGCAATAAAAGAAAACTGAATGGAGAATGCCGGGACTTAATTATCGACGATCCAATTTCGAGATAAACACGAAATCACGACCGACGCTGTTCTCAGCGGTTGTCAATCTCAGAGTGCGAGTAGAGTCTTCGAGCTATAGATAAATGAGAGCAGCGCAGAGATCCAACATCCGGTGGCCATGTTTTATTGATCGATCGATCATCGCTCGGCGCGGGCGGAAGCGAACCCACCCCGGCAGCCGCGTCGCAGCGCCCGGGGTTGATGCTGCCGTGTTTGTTCGTGTGCGTGATATCCTCTCCTGTCGTTGTCAATATTCGCAATCGCGTGCGGCTTCCGATGCATATGGCGGCTCGTTTTCAAAAATCGAACGTTTAAATTGAAAGCATCCGGCGCATATCGTTCGCGAGCGAAAATTATCTTCGCTTTTTATTTTTGTATCGGCGTTTGTTGGTCGTATTTCTTGTGGCCGGTGTATTTGTTGACCTCTACCTCGGCGTAATTACATGTTATCTGGCGTCGGCTCCGTTCGCCTCACGTACCCTGCATTACGGGACCATGGGCCTTATAGGGCCGTATTTATTTATTTGTAAATCGGAATTGCATTAATAGACGCCGCGGATAGGCTACTTCTTCATTTAATTTTACATGTGGATTTGGGTGTAATTATTATTTTAGTCGCAGAAACAATGTCCGCTCCGTTATCGCTCGCTCAAGAGGGATGCTTTAACGATGCGCATACATTGCGCAAAAGGTACCCGAAGACAAAACCGTCATAAAGCAATCGCAATTTTCCTACAAATTACTCTTCAAAATGGCGTCGCTGAATCATCCAAGTGCACGGTTGCCATAATTCTCGGCGGCGCGGTGCATGTACGAGCGCGTTCACCGGCAGACGGACTCAAATTGCAGCATCAAATTGCGTTCCCACACGTCATTTTCTAATTCCCTGCAGACTGCAGTCTGCGCTTTAATTGCTCATTCTTAGAACTGGCATTTTTCTTATTTCACGTGGGTTATCCGCTCATGCCAATAGGTATATGTCGGTTTCTCGATATTCAATTACGCTTCGGTATCAAGATAAATTAATATTTATGGTTGCTTAATTATTTTCATAACATAACGTACTGCGCTTGCGCTCTCCGCACAGCCTTTACGCGTTTTATCTCCCGTAGATTTATTGCGTAGATACGATCTGCGTTTAATATTACACTGTATCGTTAAATCATGTGTGGATTGTTACGCAGGCTTTCTGGCCGTCGAGTCAGTCGGAACGATTCGGTCATTAATTCATACCCAATTCGTCAAATTGTCTGACACTTCGTGACTTCTTTGGATCGCAGTAATAAATATGTTCGGATCTCCCATAATTCCTATTTCTCAGCCCACGGTTAATAACAGCGGTCTCGCAACGCATAATCTCCGAACCGAAAGCGTTCGAAATTGAAACGGAGACAATTAAAGAAACGGCCAGCATCGAACGAAATTAGTGGGATGGTCGCTTTTTGTTTTTGTTGCGCGTCTCGTTTAATTTTATCTCCGTCGGATTACCAGGCCCTCAGGAATGTACGGAGAGGAGAGAATCCTGACTCCTATCCAGCGATAACACAGCACGACTAAAAAGGCTCGTACACGACGAATAAATAACGCGGCGAACTGGTCCCGAGCGGCTGAGGTTTCTCAGCGTGGCGTCTCGCATGTTCCTTGCCGCTGATGAATGGGGATTTTTTTCGCCGCGTATGAATCCGGCATTCCGCGCGTATGCTCGGGGTTGCTCGCGTAATCCGCTCGCCTGCCGGGTTCTTGCGGCGCGGTTTCTAGTTATGTCACATTGATAAGTCGCGCAGCCGATGTTGGCTATTCGTGCTGCAACTAATACTGCGGCGGAATGCTCGGCGTTGTGTTCGACTCAGCATTACTGACGTTGCGGCAGGAAAAGAGCCTGCCTTACTGCTTTTTCGCTCATTGTCGATGCGTCTTACGTTGATTTAAATCACACTTTCCATGTATTATGACAACCTGGAGCTGGATTTTATTATTAGTACTTGATGTTGATGAACTTTAAATGTGTTACGTTTTCAAAATCGTTATGCACCCATTCGAATAGACCTACCAGAGCATGGCTGATAGAAAGATAGAATATTCTTTATGAAGCCATATGAAACAAATCATATTGTGTTGATTATCACCATTAGTAGGTATTAAAATAATTATCCAAACTGTGTTCTGCAACCAATGATTTCAAAGGTAAGGATACGCCCTTATAAAGAATTGCAACAAATCTTCTCCATACAAGCAAAATGTAGCGCCATCTATTCAAACTCGGAAGAACTACGTGAGCGCCGTTTCAAAGTCGTGTTGACAACTCGCCGCCATGTTGCATTAGATCTAACGATGTAACCTTGTACCTGCGTCCTTAAATGTTTTCTTTTTAATTTAAACTTTTAAATTATTTTAACTTTCATAAATGAAAAATGTTTTTTGTAATTTCAAGGTATTCAAGTTAAATACAATTTGAATTTTCTCTTGTACCTGCTTGGTCTGAATCTACCTGCCTGTCATGTCAAAATTTATTTTCCTTATATCTAGGGAAACACTGGTCGTAGACCCATCATGCGACCACTCGAAGTACAGATCCCGACCTGATCTACCTGCCTGTCATGTCAAAATTTGTTCTAGTTGTATCTTGGGAAAAACTGATCGTAGACCCATCATGCGACCACTCAAAGTAAATGTCCCGACCTGATCTACCTGCCTGTCATGTCAAAATTTGTTCTCGTTGTATCTTGGGAAACACTGATCGTAGACCCATCATGCGACCACTCAAAGTAAACGTCCCGACCTGATCTACCTGCCTGTGATAGTTAGATCAGGTCGGGACGTTTACTTTGAGTGGTCGCATGATGGGTCTGCGATCAGTGTTTCCCAAGATACAACGAGAACAAATTTTGACATGACAGGCAGGTAAATCAGGTCGGGACGTTTACTTTGAGTGGTCGCATGATGGGTCTACGACCAGTGTTTCCCAAAATATAACGAAAACAAATTTTTACATGACAGGCAGGTAGATTAGGTCGGGACGTTTACTTTGAGTGGTCGCATGATGGGTCTACGACCAGTGTTTTCCAAGATATAACGAAAACAAATTTTGACATGACAGGCAGGTAGATCAGGTCGGGGCGTTTACTTTGAGTGGTCGCATGTTGGGTCTACGATAAGTGTTTCCCAAGATATAACGAAAACAAATTTTGATATGACAGGCAGGTAGATCAGGTCGGGACCATTACATTGAGTGGTCGCATGATAGGTTTATGACCAGTGTTTCCCAAAATATAACGAAAACAAATTTTGACATGACAGGCAGGTAGATCAGGTCGGGACATTTACTTCGAGTGGTCACATGATAGATCACATTAAAAAAATTCTTTGATTACCCACCCATACTCATATCCACTCCAAAATAAACCAGAATGAAAAAGGACGCCCGTACAAGGTTAATTCACCTACACGTGCGACGCGCGGCATGGCGTCAATTGCCCGCTTATGAAGTTTGGTAGTTAATTATATTATCGATTGAAAAGGCAATTATTCAATTGTTAAACAGAAAAAAATATTATCTGAGTTTACTTATCGATGATACGTTATTACACGTGTCTTTGTAACTTTCGTATCGTATTTCATGCATCCTTTTACTACGCAACAAGGGCATTTTCACGACTCAACATGACTCTGCAGTGGTCCGCAGACGACTGAGTCGCGTTGGCCCTAAAACGAATATTTTAGGGCCAACGTACTGGTGCCATTAGTCGTGCGCGTTGACCGGGTCCTTACGAAGTAATATATAAGTCAATGTCTGCAACAATAATTGTAAGTAGAGCTCAATGGTCACCGGAGGAAGAGCTACCCTAAAAGCAGCATTTTCATTTGCAGACACGCTGATCGCGCGGATGACCAAGCAGAGCATAGCGGACGTCGGCGGCCCCTGGGTGGAGGACGAACAACGTTGGAGCAGCATGCGGCTGAAGGTGTCTTACCGCGTGACGTGCGCGCACAACTACTACGGGGCCGGCTGTGAGGTCCTCTGCCGGCCGCGCGACGACGCCTTCGGACACTACACGTGCTCGCCGGGCGGGGAGATCGTCTGTCGGCCGGGGTGGACCGGCGATTACTGCTCGAAACGTGAGTTCCCGTCCAATACATAAAACTTCGTCGTGTATGAATACCCAATCAGAACTGGCAACATTGAACGAAACTAATTAGAATGGAGTCTGGAACGCTTCCGGTATCGAACGCAACCGATTAGGCGTATTTGAAAAAAGAATATCCGGCCATGTTTGATTTTGTGCGGGTAAGTAGGTAACTATGTACTCGCGTTTAGATCGAGTCAATGGTTTGTATTCGGAATCCGAAATTAGCTTTCAAGTTCTTTGTCTTCGTTTTCACTTTTTAAATCATGCGATGCGTTCAATGCCAACCGCTTGCGTTCAATGCGAGTGAATTCCTTTATTAGGCCGACAATACTGGCGCACGAATAAGTTCAATGTCAATTTCTCTCTGCATGTAACGTTTCGCTCAATGTGGAAACGCGCTTATTTTGTCCCAGTCGGTGTGTGATACAATTCGCCTCTTCCTCATTAAGTAGTTTTAGTCCAGTTCGGGCCGGGGCGTCCAGTCCGCTTCCTCTCATAAACCTAGTAATTAATAAACCCGCCATCGTATGCGTGCTCGCATCGACAATTCGGTGTGTGTGGGTGCGCGCATACATCTCGTTTACACCTGCATCGGGCGCCATGGGAACGCGGTCAATTATATAATTTATTTCATCGATCAATAACGTTTTTAAGTTTATCGATATCCTGATCAAAAGCGACTTTACGCGCGTCTCATTCCTCCAATCACATTAACGGTCCGCAATTTGCATAATATAAATGTATTCGTAATAACTAATCCACAAAATGTCTCGTGCGAAATGCTGTTTTTTCGCATTTGCGGTAATTTACTTACAGTTCGACCAATTAGAGAGATACGGGGTATTTAAAGACTAGTTATGGTAATTTTTGATAAGGGACTACCTATATGCATGTAGGCGAAGGTATTTCCTGTCTACACATTTTTTTTATTTTCATTGGTGCACATTTTTATAAAATGTAACTGAAATAGTTTTCTATTAAGTAAGAACAAATTTTCCCCTTGTTATAAGGGCATGTTTTTAAATTAAAGAATTGCAACTATCTCTAAAACATGAAAAGATCCATGCCTCGCACAAAGGATCTTAGAGCGTCGTCGTCGCTTGCAGTGCCTTACACCTCTTCTAATGTAACCTGGCGCTGTAGGTGTAGCTTAATTATTAAAAATAAATCGGTGCTTAAATGGAAAAGTGGGAAAAGCGTAAAAATAGGTTCTGAATGAAACATATTTTTAATGGGAAAGATTTAACTAGTTTTAGGAACTAGGAACGCCAAGAAAGCAACTCTGGTAGGGGTAAATCTGTGGTCGCCAGAGGAGAGCGGCGGCTGCTGGTAGCGGATGTCTCAGCTCGCAATCTCAGCTCACTCCACCTGCCGTCGAGTTCCCACACTCGGAGACGGTGCAAAAAACCGGCGACGGCAGAGCAGCGGCCGTCTAGCCGTCTCCCTCGCGCGCGCCAGGGCTGCTCTATGCCTCCTCGGACAAATTCGGAGGCAATGACAGATTTAATCTCTGCTTGGTTTCTAGTTTAGCCTGAATTTGAAGTATTGCAATACAATAATGAAACAAAGTTCAACTATATTTGGAAATTACTTATTGGTCACTGGTCGTGCTTCACCCAATAAACTAACTTGCATAAAAATTATATTACCATAACCTACTTTTTTTATATACAGCGGATTCCTGTGGCGGTTGTCATGTTCCATGGATTACCTACCTTCATGCAATCTTCAGGCGTAGCCTGTTCACGTCTGTTCGAAATTAATAACATTATTACATATCTATTTTTTCATCTATTGCTTATTTATATCATACCAGCTCAGGTCCGCTCGGGTCAATGTCGTGTTGAATGGTGTCGGGCCGAATTCTTTCCTGGATATATTATATCAGTTCCGCATACAAACTTTCATCCCCTTTTTCATCACTTTCGAGTTTAATTGGCGCCACAAAAGGTAGCCTACATATGTACTTCAAGGTCCAAGGTCCAGACTATGTATGCTGATATCCATCCAGACATACAGAGTTAATTTCGAATTTATATCATTAGTATGGATAGCAGAAAACAGTTGTCACAGGTATCCATCTATATTTTAATGTTGTATAAAGAAGTTCTACCTATATTTCCCGCCAAAAATCTTATTATCTTGTGGCTACTGTATTCAGTACGCCTCAGTTTAACGAATGCGCACACAATGACATTAGCAAAGGAAGGACAGCAGCAACCCTGCGACCTAACCCTTCTCCCGTGATTGCGAAGGGGCAAAGCGGAGGCTGCGCAGTAATGAAACGAAAATAACGCACGCGGCCTGAGCGGGCGCATGCACGTAGCTATAATGGACCCACAGGCCGGGTCAAAAACGTTTACGTTTCACCCGACAACCTTCTGGCGCAGCTTAAAAATCCTCTTACCTGAACCCATTTATCGAGCAAGACTCGGCTCATTGTGCCCGCACTTCTCGGAAGCTCCCGTTTCGTATTTAAAATTCGCGTGCCCAATAATATTAAAGCGGCACCGCGAGATCACGCAGCGCTTTCATTTCGCCCGTAATGATAGGGCGAAAATTATGCAAACCCTTTCCACCGTCCCGAGTTAATTTTAATCTAATGATTTAAACGTCCCGCATCTGCGGACGTTCTCACGAACATTTCGCCGGACCCGCAAAAACTTGACGTGCTCCCACGCTCGTTTCCGGGGTTCGCGAGTGCAAACAGAGGAGGTGCAGATGTTGCTCAGGCGATGTGCACGTATTGTGGTCCTTGCGGGAAGGTCGCTTTCTTGGTGTTTTATCCGGTATCTTACCTGCGTCCGAACGCGGCCCGAATTCTGCGCCCGAGATTGATTCCTCGGGCGCGTCGATTGTGGGAGCGTGTTAGTAATTAAATACGCCGAGGCCGTGACATTCGGCGCCTCGTTTCGTGGACAGCCTTGTGCCGGTCGCAATGCGGGTAACGTTTCTTCACCAATCGATATGGCATCGACATTCACGTGCGCTCCGCTGCAGGGTTGCTCGATCGACTCGAGCGTTGAAGAGCAGAGTTCCACCCCACCTTACCTAACGGGTGCGTTCAACTCTGCATTATGGCCTGTAATCGCATTGGCTGCGTACTCGAATGGTCGTAAAAACTAGACAGCAAAGTCGGCAGATAAGCCAAAGTGCGCACTTCGATGCGTTCAGACTCGCAGCGAACAGGCGGGTGTAGGAAGTGCGGGAGTACTTGTAATAGCAGATACGGACTCCCGGCGCCACCGGCACTCGAAGCCTAAGTTGATCCACCTTTGTAGAGACGCCGCCGACCTTCCCTCCTCCAGTAGGCGTGTATAGACAATCTATCTGCTTCAATAGTTAAGGCCCATAGAATTGGGAGCATGCTAGAAATGCCTTCTTGCTTCTTATTTCGAATCAGAGTAGTAAAATTTTGGTTCAATCTCTTTCCCAAACCAGTCCTGACTGTGAAAATAAAATATAACAGAAAGGTGGGTCATAAAATTTCAGGGTATGAAAGGTTAGGTTCAATCAAAAACTCGACACTATACATCGCTTGAGCTTGACGAATAGTGGTTTCTCTGCGTTACCGACTGGTAAAGCTTTATTAATTCATCTACGCTTGAGAGAGCTTTTCTGTATACGCAACCGGGCAGGCTGAATTACCTTACATTTCAGACGGCTTAACTGCGAGCGCTCTCCCTAACCCGATTAAGTCCCGTCTAGGATTGCCAACCGCCTCTGCGAGCGGCGCGCTGAATCCGGATTTGGGGGATTTAGGAACTTGCCAGTTGTGCCGCGCCGCCGTTTCCGCAGTGCGGATGATGTTTACGGGCGGCTATCTTATCGGGGCCTGTCGCCAAAATATTGTAATCGGAAGTGGAGTGTTTGCGGTGTGTCGGGTCCGAATGGTTCGATCCTTTTGATTCGGCCCGACACATAACGGTCGCGGAGGGGGAAGGGGTATCGGAAATTATTCTCCATTTGGATTCCCCTCATGCGCTTTCTATACAGTAAGGGGCTATTCATTTATTACGTAAAACCTTTTCCACATTTTTACCCCCTTCCCCCTTTCGTAAGAATAATAAAGATGTTTGCGACGTAAGGCTTTTATTGACGGAATTAATTCAAATTCAGGTCGCTCGTGATAGTTTGGTGAGATTGGAGACGAAATATTAGAATTAAATGTGAAAGGAAATAAATGCATATCCAACAAACAACTCAGAAAGACTTACATTGAACAGACATTTTATCTTGCGTAAGATTTACGTAGGACAGTATCCCTGTAAGAAGAACCAGCTGATCTTGTAAATAATGTATCAATGGGGCTTGGTTCCCCCAAAGTACAAACTAAGGTCTTTAAAAAATTATGAAATGAAAGACACGGTCGGTCGGCATTGGTTTAGCAGCCCCCGAAAAAGTTCAGAAGGCCATGGCCGTCGTAGGGTACCTCTTACGTGAGGGTCTGATGTTACACCATATGCCGCGTTTTATATGCAATTTTAAACTGACTCCCTCCTACCTAAACCATCTTGCGTAATAAATGAATAGCCCCTAAGCAACGTGCCCAGCCGAGCGGACACGCCGACTGCCTGCCCCGCTTTACACGCGACTGCGTCTCCAAAGCGACGCATATTCCATACGTGCACGATCCCAGCGCGTCGCTATTTCTTTCGAGCAACTCGGATCGCGCGATAAATCAGCCGCCCTCTCTCTATTTCGTCCTAATGACGCAAGTGTCGTTCGACGTCCCGATAAATCCCCGCCGACAATATGCCGCGGACGCAAATTTCGGAAGACTTAGTGCCCCCCACCACAGTAAAAGTACGCCGGTATTTAATAACGCTCTTACTCAAAACTCGCCAAGCGAGATCGGAGAGCGGGTCCGCGTTACACTCAAAAGCTAACATTCCAAGGAGGTCGGGTCGGGCACCTACCTAGATGCGCCGGCGCATCCCCCCCTCTCCCTCCGTGCCCTCGCACACACACCGGCGCACCTGTCCGTGTGCGGCGGTATTGTCGCGGCGGAAATTGCAGTACGGGGCTAGTGTGACCTCGCTTTCGGCGAGACTCGTCTTGGAAGTGATGCTGAATGTATGTCTCTTTGTTGCAGCTCGCTGCCTGCCCGGCTGCGACGCGGAGCACGGCCAGTGTCACAAGCCGGATGAGTGCATGTGAGTATAGTCTGTTGTTCTAGATCGAATATCTAGCCATTGCATGAGCTGTGACGTTACGGGGTCTTATCGATGTATTGTTTTATCCATTACTAACCAAATATGCATATGATGTAAGAACACAATTATCAAGTCGTTGATTTTTATTTAATTTTTCGTAGAGTCAAAATAAATTTGGTAGTACATTATTTCTTTGCCTTTTAAGTAACCCATCCCAGTAACACCCATCCTCATTATATTAGCTGAACACACCGCATTTCCGAAGATATTAGGTGACTTGCCAGTACCTTCCAATTATTACCATGGCTACATTAAACTGGATGGAACACTAAATATATACACACATACACTTTAAATGAACAAATAGTTTTTATGAACCGTCAAGTAATAAAGAATGTGTCGCTTGCAGTTGCCACAGCGGCTGGGTGGGCCCACTCTGCGACCAATGCGAGCGGCACCCGGGCTGCGTGCACGGCTCCTGCCACCGGCCCTGGGACTGCATCTGCGACGAGGGCTGGGGCGGGCTCTTCTGCAACCAGGACCTCAACTACTGCACGAACCACCGGCCCTGCCGCAACGGCGGCACCTGCCACAACACCGGCCAGGGCTCCTATACGTGCGTCTGCCCGCCCGACTTCACCGGCGGCGACTGCGAGCGCGGCCTCCGCTCCTGCGCCGCGCAGCCCTGCCTCAACGGCGGCGCCTGCCGGCCCGACGACGACGGCCGCCTCGCCTGCGACTGCCTCGACGGCTACGAGGGCGCCCGCTGCGAGACGCGCGTCCTCACCTGCGCCGACTCGCCCTGCCTCAACGGCGCCACCTGCCAGAACCGCGGCGGCGGCCACGCCTGTCTCTGCGCGCCCGGCTTCACCGGCGACGACTGCCGGCTCGAGGCGGACCCGTGCGCGGCGGCGCCCTGCCGCAACGGCGCCACCTGCGCGCGCGCCGGCGACTCCTACCGCTGCGCCTGCCGCGCCGGCTTCGAGGGCGACCGCTGCGAGACGGACGTCGACGACTGCGCGGGCGTCGTCTGCGAGCACGGCGGCACGTGCGTCGACCGAGTCGGCGCGCACCGCTGCCAGTGCCGGCCGGGCTTCGTCGGCGCGCGCTGCGAGACGCGCGTCGACCTCTGCCTGACGAAGCCGTGCGCAAACGGCGGCGAGTGCTCCGTCCTCGACAA
This sequence comes from Incurvaria masculella, assembly GCA_946894095.1. Lineage (NCBI taxonomy): Eukaryota > Metazoa > Arthropoda > Insecta > Lepidoptera > Incurvariidae > Incurvaria > Incurvaria masculella. The sequence continues at coordinate 3,298,294 of OX335641.1, forward strand.
CGACTACGAGTGCCGGTGCCGCGCGGGCTTCGCGGGCAAGGACTGCAGCGTGGACGTGGACGAGTGCGCGTCGGCGCCGTGCCGCAACGGCGGCGTGTGCCGCGACCGCGTCGACGGCTTCAGCTGCGCGTGCGCCGCCGGCTGGGGCGGGCGCACGTGCGCGACGTCGGCGGCCGCGGCGGTCGAGCGGCGCGTCGGCGACGCGACGCCGCCCGAGGACGAGGCGGGCCTGTCGCCGCGGCACGTGGCGCTCATCGCGGCGCTCTCGGCGGCCGTGCCGGCGGTGGCGCTCGCGGCGGCCGCGGCGCTCGCGTGCGCGCGCCGCCGCCGCAAGCGGGGGCGCGCCGCCGCCGACGCGGAGGCGCGCGCGCAGAACGAGCGCAACGCGGCGGCCGGCGGGCGTGTGATCCGCAACACGTGGGGCAAGTGCGCCAACAACGACCCGGCCGAGTGTCAGAACGCGCACAACGCGAGCGTCGCGGAGGAGTGCAGCGTCGGCGGCGGGGTGGGGGGGAAGGGCGAGGCGCGCGCGCACAAGACGCTCAACACGGACAGCGCGGCGCGGCTGCTGGCGGCGCGGCTCGCGGGCCCGCCGCCCTGCGACCCGCGGCTCAGCCGCCTCTCCGCAGACTCCTACTGCACGGCCAGGTGAGCACCACACTCATTCGCATCAGCCCATCTGTGCAGTTTTCTTAAAAAATCTGCTCAGAAGGCAGCATCATGAAATTGGATACACACCTAAATCGAATGGCTACTCATTTGTATGTCATGATCCCTTCAGCCAACGACCCCTATAGTTGATGCTATAAGGGTCCAAAGGTTTCCACATCCTTAAAGATTCCACCAGTTCAAAAAGTATTTCTTAGGTCCTGTGCAACACACTGACAACCCACCTTCTCGCTTGGTAAACGACACTTTAAGTCGCATTGTTGTAGTCTCAAAATAAAACTTTTTATCGCTATCCTAATCAAAATCAATGCTCTGACTAGAAATCCTTTTGCCTCACGGTATCTATTAAAAATGTATGATTAACAGAAATTGTAGAGTTTGATGATTTTTTAATTACAACAACGAACAAAATACTACATCTTCAGAACATTTTTAGTAGTTGGTATTGCCTTTACATCCTTTTCTACAAAACTACGTGTTGTCGGCGATGTGTTGCCATCTTCACTAAGTGACGCCCCATGCTAACGCTCACTCTCTTTTGTTTCAGTGACACGTCACTGGTGAAGCGCGCGCTCGAAGGCGGGGGGGTGTTCGTGCTCGACGACCACTGCCTGCCCCCGACCTTCGCCACGCAGGTCTAGTGACGAACCCTCGCCCCTGGCGACACGGACTCCTAACTTAATTTATTTATTGGTGCGCGTGCTGTACATATAGGGTAGTGGCGCGAGTGTGTGGATGTATTTATAGCGTCGCCTGTACATATTGTGGACGTTGCCGCGCCAGTTATGACGTATATTGTGATTTAGACGTATCGTAGCATTAAGTAGTGCGCCGTACGCGGGCGTCCGATCTCCTAACACGCGTCCCGCGTCGGTCCGTGCCGACATATGACAATAACCCGCACCGTTGACGCGACCCGCTGCACGTGTTCGTCGCAAATGCTAGGTTTCAATTTATTTAAGCTTGTTCTGGATTCGAAGCGAATTTCATTTTTCTAACAAAAGAAGTGACCACCATTTAATGTTCTTTTTAGATTTCCGAGCAACGGAATGAGAAAATGTTGCTCGTTTCAATGTCCAGCAGGCTACATATGAATGCGAGCAGAAGTTCGTCTTTTCTGCTCACACTCGCTGCGTTCTCATGTGTGAGCAGGACAGACGTAACGAATACGTTGGACCTTCAACGTTTGCGCGTGCATTCTCGATTTCAATTTGATTTTACTCGTATTTTGTTCCTATGTTGCGAAGTAACTACTTCGTTGTTTTCCTTTGAACAGGATGATATGTGTACATTAAGGCTTCCTTAAGATATACGTGGACTCCTTTCACCATTGACTTGTTATGGACGATCGGGCGGTGGAGTTGACTTTGCATCCATTCTGTAATGTTCCTGAGGTGTAAAGGGGAGGCGAGGAAGACACTGCGATTGTTCGTATTTTTTGTAGATTTCATTACATAAAGTGTGTAACTTAGTCTGTAGTGAATTTACTTCGATACTGTAAAATCAAAATGTCGGAACCTAAGTCATTGTGTATAGACACTTTTAAGTATTAGGTCGTAGGCTACTCTCCATTCTAATTTAAGGATCCAAGTGACAATATTCCAGTCGTCAGGCAACATGGGACCCAACTTAGGCTATTTCGGATGTTCCATATTTATTTATAGGGTTCCAACTTTAATTTAAAATATCGTTTTTCTTGATTTTTCTGAAGACAATTATTTTTTCCTTATTTACACACTCAACATTTGAGCATGACTTTTGTGAGAATATATTATTTTTTTGGTTATTTTTCTATCTAAAGCTGGAAACGCACCTAAATGAATCAGAATGCAACTGCTCTTATTTGTGTCTTAGGTGTGTTGCCAGCTTTATCACTATTGTAAAAGTTGTAAATGTAAATAACATAAGTTTTTTCCTTTTCTTTGTTCCTATGTTGCCTTTGGACTCATTTGTTAGCTTATAAAATGAAAGCAGCAAAAAATTGTAAATTTATATCATGATATTAATAGACTGATGATCAATAATAAAGTTCTTGTATTTAATTTTGTAAGACGACAAATGTATGTTAAATTATGTGGATTAGATGCATATCACCTAAACAATTGTAATAATAGAATCGATTATTGTAATTTTTGTACTTAAAATATCAAAATGAAATTTTCTGACCCTTTCATTTTTCTTACCGAAGAAAACACCGAATGGACTATTTTTTATTACATTTCAAAATATTGTATGCTCATGGATATATTTAATTTATTCGCACAGATTTCCATTTATGCTGCATTCGTAGATACATTTTTTAAATTATTTTAATTTTGCATCGTTTTTATGAAAACTTTTACAAGTCTTGTTCGTTTACGAAAAAAATAATGTTTTTTTACACATTGCGCATGCTTTGACTTGACAAAGTTGTTAACCAGAAAATGTATATATTTCGCATACTCCGATTTCCATTTGAACCCTATCTTTCATTCTATTTATTGTACTCTAATCTTTTCTTTAATTCTACTTATTTAGTTTATACTTAAATGTTGCAGTTTAGGAAATTATTTGTCATTTTGGTTCAGCAAAATTCAATATTTAAACCACAATTACATTGCTTTATTGTATTTCATACATATTTCAATGGTATGAAATGTTTATATTGTTATTTTTTCTATTTTCTGTGTTTGAATACTATCGGATTATGTGTAGGGGATATTTTTTGTGTGAATATTAACAATGCTTAATTTTTATGCAAAAGATCTGAACCATCCCACTAAACAGTTTAAAGTCATAATTTCATTTTCTGGTTTACTTTTACTTTCTCACTGCAATAAATAATTCTTTGAAGGAAAATAAAAGATTTCGCAATTTTTCAAGGTGTACTTTTCAACATAGAATCCTATCGAAATAAAAGTCATTTATATTAAAATAATGTATGTCAAATGAGGAATTTTCTGTATGAATGGTCGAAAATGTGTATATGTGCAGTGATGATACGAGGAGCAAAATGTTAATAAAAACAATTGTTTATAAAATATATGCTGTCTTTCCTTTTTAATTTAAATATTGTTTATGGGACTTTGTCTAATGGCTAAAAAAACACAGTACACAGTACACAGGAATATTAGCCCAACACACCACACTCCCGGAGAAATTAGGTGCCATGCCAGGGACCTTCCCTTTATGAGTACCGCTTCATAGAACTAGATGGAAAACGGATGTTTTTTTTTTGGTGCTTCAACAATCTTTTACTCCGATCCTAGAGGGCAAGGGGACCTACAGTTTTACATGGATTCCGAATCATGGAAGCTCGCATTCGTAACGAAATTCAATCGGCTCAATGTACATTTATTTTATTTATTTATTATTGGAGGAAAAACTAAGGCAGACAATAAAACACAGTTACAAAGAAGTAATTGGTAACAAGAATAAAGATCTGTCTTCAAAACTATCCCTCACTAAAACAAGAATAAGTATACATTTTGAAGGTGGCGTTATTTGTAATAAGAAAAAGTGTACCTGGAGATAGGTAATTACAAAAAAGCAAGTGATATGAGATTACTGGTTCATTAAAGTTCTAATACAATCATGTGAATATGATACAGCTTAGATTATGGTTTCATTTACTACCTAAAAAGATATGTGTATAAACTTTCGTTTTGTTCTCCGTCTAATACGCCATTATTCTCCAATAATTACCCTCTTCAGTAATTATTAGTATTATCTTTGGTTCTATGCTAATGCAATGTGCATTCGTGCAGAACTGCGAAGAACTCGCGTTGCAAGTTCGAGAAGATACAACACCAAAACACGGACAAGTTTCATTGCCCCTTCGACCATCGTTCGTTCAATGCATGTACAATGTACCAACACCAAATGGCGGAATTAACCCTACAGTTTTACGTGGAATCCGAACCAAGGTCAGCCTCAACGGTTGAAAATGGTCACTCATCCAGAACCCAACCGCGCTCAGAGGTGCTTTACCCAGCTTACCGAATCGCAAGGCGTCGCGCCACTGTGCTTCCGAGGTTGACCTATCTTACTCTTTTGTGGTCACTTTTAAATTCATTTTGCAATCTGTTTTTTGTCACGCTTGTCCCGAAGTACGTGCGCCAACTCAATATTTGCAAACAGTTTGAAATGACAGGCGACAGCATTTCTAACCTATTCACAATTCTGTGCACATACATAGCTCATCAACAATTAACTCTACGAAAAATGACAATGAAAATGTTTGTTATTGTCTATGTCAATGTCCTATTTAATTTATTTATAATTATACTACACAGACTGCTTTTTCGTGGGTCGAGGGTGACACCTACGGTTTTTATTTGGCTACGGAACCCTAAGAACCGTCACCTAGAACCGCCGCTCCGCCGCCGGTTGAACGATGACACTGACTTTTATAAGGTGAGCATTGTAAACTCAATTTTATGAAAGTATATTTTTATTTTTATAACTGTTTTATCTGTATTCCGTTCGCGATGGCGGCAGTTCTGTCGGTGTGCGTCGCGCTGGGCTGCGCGTGTGCGCACGGCGGAGGAGGCGGCGGCGGCGGCGGCGCTGCCAGACTCAGGGCCGCCGCCGTGGGGTCGGACCCTCCGGAACCCTTCAACGTGGGCAGTGTTCTCTTCTTCGCACCGGACACCAACCGCCACTGCTGGTCCACGCAGGTAGGGATCGTCCACCAAGTCTTGGAGGCCAAGTCTTGCCCTAGTTTACCAAGGTTACCAAGTTTAACACACTCTCTTGGATTCTCACCAAAATAGGTCGTGTGTTATTTACCGCATCAGTAAATAACTTCCGAAGTATTCTGGGGCATTAACGTAATTATGTAATTTTTCTTTAGCGCTAAATTCGGAAACATGTGAAAATATTTTAGTGTGGCGCTGTGATCGATTTACCAGAATATCATATTAATGCCAAAGTGAATTCCTCTCCTGAGAACACTCCTGGTATTCCCAGAATAGGCATACTGGTCTAATCTGTGATCCCTCAGCGTAGTCATGAAGTGCGCGCACAGCGGTAGCTGTCAGCTACGCACGTTCTGACCCTAACTATTTAACGATGGCAAAACAATCCTTTCCCTTCAGGTTATCTAAATACTAAGTTTTGAATTCTTCACTTTAGGCCTTAATTTTGCCTGCATTATATTTACATTCCTCATATTTGTTTAGTTCCCAGAGGTAAAGGCCATTGCCTGAAATTGGTGCCTTTTTTATAAAAAAAATTTCGCGCGGCCATCAATCAAACTTAGTTTATTTAGTTAAGAATAATGTTTAAAAAAAAACGTACTATGGCTTGTTTGTACCTAAAGTCAGTCCGAACGAAGTTATAAGGGTTCAAAGTTCAAATAATGCGCGGTAGTGTTGCGTGGCGCCCAACATTTGTTTTTGTGGATGAAATCTTTAAAATGTTGTTTTGTCGTATTCTTGTGTTTGGTCTTGGAATCACAAACTTAATATTTTCAAGAATTGTTGGCGCATAAACATGTAATCAAATTCTTTTCCACCCATACGAGTAATAATAATATCTCTTCACGCAGGACATCGCGCTCCTGCGCTGTCGCCGGATAATGCAGTGCATCCTCCCGTCCCGCGACGCTGTCGATGCCAACCAAGAGGGCGACATCGAGAGGCTAATACAATACTTCAATCGCGCCTTCGATTCCGCCGTCCATAACGCCAAGACACAAGCCAACGGTGGTGTCACCATCCAGGCCATGGGCGACGCCATCGGAGGCTATATCAAGAGCTGGGCCCTACCCATCGCGAGGCTCGGCTTTTACGGAGGGTCCATCAGCTTCGAAGCGGCCAATAAGCTCTCCGAATACTACGAAAATATCAAATTGTGCCTTGTGACCGACGGATACTACTGGGCTCCACCCGACGAGGAATCGTTAAAGAAAATCAACTTAAGAATCACCCCTCTGGCCCGCGACGTTACCGGTCATAGAAACTCGAGGGCCTGCAAAGAATTGGTGTTCTACGAAGAACCTCCTTTGCAGTTCGCAATACCGATCCCGCACGTCAATTGGGACTACCAGCCGCACATGATGATGGTTCCTCTGAGGAAGCGGTCGCTGGTTGCACTCGAGTCTCCCTTTTCCGCTTACGTCCTCTACGACTATCACGCGATCGCACAGAGTTGTCTCTCGCAGCGCAGGAGTATCGAGGAAAAGGTAGACTTCGAAACGAGATTTCACCGATGGCTGATGACGGATGTGCTACCTCACTTGAAGGACGATTCGCTATATGCAGCATTCGGGAGTGTTCTTCGCTTGTTAAATGGAACCGAGGGCTTTAACTCGCTCTACAGGAACGTGTCTCAGCAAAAACGCTTCACTGCATCGCTCTGGAAGCTTATAATGCCGGGCCAGAATCAAGATGAGTCCGCTTTATTAAAAGACATCATCGCGGTCATCGTGAAGGATTCCCCAATTTTTCTAGCCGCTCTGCTGATACTTTGGTGCGGACCTTGCTTCTTGTTCTGGTATTTTAGACGCTTGAAATGCAGAAGCGGGTCTTATTGTTTTCATCTAGACGAACCTTATCGAGACGAAGATGAGACGACCGGTATGCTTCAAAGTCGACGCATCCACAGACGCTCGCGCACCTCCAACGCACGAACGCGACGAACGGAACGTAGTTATCCTTGCGAGGTCGTGTATAAAGGAAATAAGAACGAGTCGTCTTTCGCAGACTCCAGCAAGACATCTAGCGACACGAAGTCCAAAACTACAGAGTTGCTTCTCAAAGTCAGCCGCGCGATCAACGTCAACTCGGTAAACTTCGAGAAAGAACCGCCGAGCTATTGCCGAAGTCGTTCGAGCATCCTGTTGAAAAAACGATCCTTGGAAACTCAGAAACCCCAGAATCCACAAAACAGTGTGCCGCAATTGGAATTAGATCTTAAACATGTTAGGGTCGAGGAGTTTGATGACATCATAAGCTATTTCAGCAACGCTTACTCAGACTCCGAGAATATTGTGTCGGGAAACTTCGTTGACATACCGACGTCTGTGAGCACCTTGGTGCAGCTGGACGATGTGTTGGAGAGGCGATTGTCGATAACTGAGAACAGTAATGGCGCTTCGATATCGATCACTGGACTTGATCCCCCAGCCGGCTCCAATTCGAAGAGTCCCCGCTATATTCCAGATATGGAGGCCGCGAGGGCTTTGCAGAATTTGAACTCTTCACAAGAGACTGACGCTCCTACATGGAAACAGGGGCTGATTGTCCCCACAGGAGGACGCGAGAGGTTCGAGTCTCAGTCGGTGGCGGCGCCCGGTAATCAGCGCGGATGTATGTCGTCGCGCATAGATCTCGAAAGAACGGCGCCGGAGGCTCCAACGCCTGAGATTGCGTCCGCGCGCAGGGAGCAGGAACGGCCGACGCGCATCCCTCAGAAGCCGAGGTCTACGGTCAGGCCGAGGAGTCTTTTGAAGTCGCAGGAACCACCTCAATGAATTAAAGATCACTATACAAGCAGTGAAAGTGCGAAGTGGTGGGAAAAAAATATTCTTATCTTGTATATTATTATTTAAATTCAAAGCCTGTACGTATAAAGATGTACTTATATTCATTTATGATTATCTTTCATTTTTATAAAGCCAGTTATCGATTTCAGAACAACCTAAGAGGTTTATTTTTTAATATTTGTACTTAATTTAGTTTTTAATATTTTACTTATCTATGCCATTTTACTTATACCACTTGAAGTGGAATTCATTTAGCGTGTAGATGAGAATATAAGGCCAACAAATTAAACACATAGCATTTTAAGTCGTAGTTATATCTGTTTCATTCATTATCCCCTATGGTGGAAAGAGCCAGATATTTTTTTTTGTATTATTGACACAAACGAAATCATTTGAAAACACTGCGCTGATTAACATGGTTTCGCGATTTTTTTTAAACCTATGAGGGTAACATGCGTCACGTTTCTACTCCACCTTTTGTAAAGCAAAGGCTTTTATATGGCCCCTCAGACTGGACTATAATGGTAGTAAATAGCAATCTTACGAAATCCAGGTTATTTGGTAGTCCTTAAGGAATCCATGGGAATCTATCTCAAATTCGCATGGTAATCCTGGTCACATTAACTACTGGTAATCTTGGTGTAGGTGCACTTTTTAGTCGAGTGACTGACCCCTTGAATGGAACGTAATTCCTTCGTGGAATGCGGTATGTTGGGGTAATATTTAGATGGTGTGTAGGGTTTTCGCAATGTCAAGTTACATCACAGAATAAGTAATAGTGCTACGCACAGAAGTTGCACTCCCTGACAGTAAGTAATCAATTTTGATCTTAATTGACGCTATGCTAAAGTTCGCTCACTGTCGGCGCGGCGGCGAGATGAAACGCTTCCTCGCCCCCCCCCCCCCCCCCGCCCACCACACACTTTTGTCGTTCGAATCTGGCTTGCGCTAGGGTTGTCACGCGCTGCCGCTCCACCGCCTATCATTTTAAGTCTTTTTTATAAATAAAAAGAATGTATTTATAATGTATCTACAATTATCTAACTCCTACTGAAAAGCGGTGATTATTCGGCCAGTATCATATGTATGTCCGTGTTTGCACACATAACAGCGTTTGATGTGTTCATCAAGACTCTCTAAGAAAGCCATGTTTCAACGAATATGTTATGATGTAGAATCGACCGACCGCACAATCTTATGTATGACTCGTATGAGCGACTCGTAGCCTAGTGGCGCGGGGACTGGCCTACCGTACCAGAGGCCTGGGTTCAATGCACCACTTTCTTTCTCTTTCCGAGTTCGATAAGTTCATTTCGTCACGAATATGAGCTGCTCCATGGTTCGGAATCCATGTAAAACTGTAAGTACCCTTCCCCTACTGGGTGGTAGGGTTTAAGCCCGCCCGGGTTCGTACCATCGCATTGGATTAAAAGATGGTCGAAGCGGCAATGAAAAATTGTCCGTGTTTTCCATCCAGTTCAATGTAGCCGTGCTCATAAAGGGAAGGTCCTGGCATGGCACCTAATTCCTTCGGGAATGTGGTGTATTGGGCTAATATCATAACGGTAGTTGTGTGGTATTACCCATCCATGTCAGGTCGCATAAAAAAAAAGTGACTTACATAGGTACTTTCAAGTACCTACGTGTCTTTTCCGGTCATCTGCCCATTATTCTTTCACTAGAAAGAAAACAATTAATGTCGTTTTTTCCTTATAATGTATGGATAAATAATACATAATTTATTAAAAAAGTGCTGTGCTGATACCAGTGAATTAAGTTTCAACATGTCCCTCATAACACATGTACCTACAGATAAGGCAAAACGTCAATACAAAATGTCAATAAACCTAAACTCAAAAAACAAACTTAACTTTCAGAATCTTTCGGTAGCGCAAAGAAAATTAACTTTAATTTTTTCTGTATACTGTAACATTCTTTCACGCAAAAGTTATTATATTACATTATCTGATGATAAGACATTATTACGAATAAATACGTCGAAAGTGCGATTTCTGAAACGACTGTTTGACTGGACGTGCGAGCGTGTGCGCGCGGCCCTGACTCAACTTGGAACCTCGGGTTCGCAAGAGCGGTGGGGGAAGATCTGAGTAGGTATTTAGGAGTGACGGATGCCTGGTTACATATAAAAAGACTAGCTGCGGTACTCTCTCGGGTTAGTGTCGGCTAAATTATCTCATGGATAAAAAGTAGCCCACATGACTGGTCCAAAATAGGGTCAAACTGGTCCAGGACAATGTATCCATGTACCAAATTTAATCAAGATCGTTCGAGCCGAAATAGCATGATTTAATGAGAAACATCCAATAATTCCCATTTAGAGCTTCGTTGACGTTTGGTGGCTATTTAAAAAAAAAACATTTGCCGCGAGAACCTTTCTGCACTTTCACTGCTACATTGCTTACCTAGTAAGTAACGTGTAACGTAGGTAAGTTTTGCGTGGACTCCAACCCACAGCCAGCCTCAACATCGAAAACGGTAACCCATCTCGAACCTGACTGCTCCCAGAGATGCTATACATTGATAAAATACGCATATAAATCAGGTAAGTGGTTCGCATGTTATAAGACTTTAAGACTCACTACTTACCCTTCTGGCAATGAAGCGTTCTATTATGTAATCTATAAGTTTTTAGTAGAATCAGGCTAGACGTAGATACAATGCACATCTAAATCGAGTAATTGGTTCTCAAGGATTTTATTCTGTTGGTCGCTCCTCCGGCGATTTAGCGTGATGCCAAGTAGTCCTAAAGTTGCAGGAAATACCAAGCCGTACTTCAGTAAAAGTAAGCGCTGCCGCCGCAAAGCCGAGCCGTGCATAGCATTGCAGTTTGTATGACAGCCCCATCTTAGCGTAAGCGGAACTGAATTCTATTTAGCCAATCCTAATTCCCGGGTAGTTAAATGTACATGTACTAAGTTTTACAAATCGCTAGTGCCTTGAAAATTCGCCAAACGGACACCAAACAGTCACGACGTCTGCCCTCCCCCGCCGCCGCTCCCCGCCACCGCCCCCGGCTCCTCTCCCCCTAGTGTGAAGTATCGCTACCGGCATCGTTTTCGCAGCCCCGTGAAAGTTCTAAAGCCCATGGGCACATAAATTGTAGCCTATGTGTTATTCTGATGTATAAGCTATATTATTGTAAAGTTTCATTAGAATCCATTCAGTAGTTTTTACGTGAAAGAGTAACAAACATCCATCCATCCATCCATTCATCCATCCATCCATCCATCCATCCATCCATCCATTATTACAAACTTTCCCCTTTATAATATTTATTAGATTAGATAGATAAAAGCAATGGGCTTCGTAGAACCTGGCGTGTTCCATAACAAATAAAAAGCCTCCTAAAAAGGTATCCCCCGAACGAAGAAATCAACTAGGCGGGCTTTGGAACGAACTAAGGAATAGGGTTGCCAGATGATAATTTGATAAAGGAGAACTGATGGGTCTCAAAAGGAGCAGTTAAATAAATATACTTTTTCGTACTAAACAGGTACGCCGCTTATTCCAAGGAATGTGATATGTATGTATGTATAAACGAGCGTGAAGCAAGCAATCTTAAACACTGTGTATTAATTTTGTTAAAATTGCTTACGAAACCTTTACTATAAATCCAGGCGTATCGACTCTCTCTGTGTCAAACATCATCAAAGAACAAAAACATGAGAGATATCGAACAAGAAAAGAAAGATCAGAGATGCCAAATAAAATTAGATGATTTCGACCTTGATATTTTGAGAAGCACACAAGTGCTACACCATTCTCAAGGAATTACCTAGTGCGTAGCGTGGTCGCAGGAGTAAGCGTTAAAAATTTAATGTCGCGCGGGCGACGCTCAAAAATTACTCGCGATAGCATTACGTTGGAGTTTATTTTTTCATAGAACATGATAGAACTCAAGAAAACAAAACTAGCGGTAGCCCGACGTCTACTACCCCAATTGTTGCATTAAAATGATGTTTCCACTTTTTGTGATGTTTTCTCATGTACCAGAGAAGTTGTTTGACGTGCTGGAAACTAAACTTTTGGGAACATAGATAAGGTTAATAAGAATGGAATATACAAAAATTAGTCGTTCACAAAGACATTATTTAAATTATAGTCCCATTTTAATTTTAACAATTCAAGTGAAATTTATCAAAGTTACTTTAATGAAATTATTTTATTTCGATCGGAGCTGGTTTTAGAAATGCAAAAAAGTCAAATTTTATATCGATTTTTAACGAATTATCATGGGCATCAATCTGAATGACTACACGGCAATCTTTGCTATTAAAAAATCAATCTAATATAACATTCTTGAAATTAAAAGCAGATTTGTATTAAGGCTACGCCGTCCACCCGTGGGAAAAAAAGATTGCCCCAACACATTGACACAACGTGCTAACTCACACAAATGTAAGACATTTACACGGCGCACATTGGATCACGATGCACGGTGGACTTGGACTATGTATTTTTTAAATATAATCAAATTATTACGTATTATTTCATTGTTATAATCCCACATGTTTGTGTTTATTACAAGTGAGCCTGGATATAAACCGTTTTCTTTGTAAAATCTGGCTACCATGTCTATCTGAATCATAGAATCCTAACGGGTTATTAGAGCGATTGTGAAGTTTTTTTAAAAGACACAATAGCGCGTTGAAATATGTATTTCATAGCAAAAATATGTGCACTTTTTTTTATGCGACCTGACATGGATGGCTAATGTCACACAACTACCGTTATGAATACACCACATTCCCGAAGGAATTAGGTGCGTTTCCAGGACGTTCCCTTTATGAGCAGCGCTACATTGAACTGGATGGAAAACACGGACGATTTTTCATTGCCGCTTCGACCATCATTTCATCCATCGCGATGGTACCAACCCGGGCGGGCTTAAACCCAACCACCTAGTAGGGGAAGGGGACCTACAGTTTTACATGGATTCCGAACCAAGGAGCAGCTCGTATTCGTGACGAAATGCACTTATCGAACTCGGAAAGACAAAGACAGTGGTGCATGTCGAAATTAAACCCAGGCCTCTGGTACGCTAGGCTAGTTTCCGCGCCACAAGGTTACGAGCCGCTCAAAGATTGAAAAGATTTGTAAACGAGGAGAAAGCGAGTGGTTTGATTTCAGAAAATATGTTGCAGAGCTCGGTCTCGTGCGTTTTTACGGCAGGAAAGTACATTGCCGACCGGCGCGCCGGCCGCCTTTAGTAGTGGGTACCATTGCATTGAATGAATGTTAGTCGAAGCGGCAATGAAAATTGTCCGTATTTTCCACACCGTTCAATGTAGCCGAGCAATATGAGGAAGGTCCTGGCATGGCACCTAGTTCCCATGTGGTATGTTAGGCTAATATAATGACGGTCGATTGGTATGAGCAATCTATGCCCAGTTACATAAAAAAAAGCCTTCAGGTGTTATATTAATGTACCTTCCAATCTCATTGAGGCACATATATAACGATAAAGTTTAACTGACAACTTTAATTCTATTCAAATCAAGTTATCTTGCAATACTATTATAGTAAAATAACATAGAGCACGCTTCTTGCGAGACTTCACATTGTGCGGTACACCGATGAGAAATCCTTTTCATAACGAAAGGTCGTAAGTACAAGCGAAATATCCGCAGACCCCACGTCGCAAACGTCCGCGCGGCAGCTCCGTCGGGACGGGACTGACGACCCGCTCGCTGGGCGCGTAATATGTATGAACGTTTGTATGAAAATTTGACGCCGTGCGCGACATTTACGTTGGTTAATTAATTTGAATAAAATATTTTGAAATTTTGCTAGTTTCGAGGTATGGGGTCACAGTTAAAGATATAAGCAACCTAAGATAATAAAAATATCGTCACTTTTTTATCTGAATATATTCATTAAATTTGCACAAAGTTTAGCTGTTTTCAAGAAAATAGACAGGTTCAGATTTTTATTTACATAAATCTCAAAGTTCTATTAAAAAACGAAAGGTATGGGGTCCTTACGTAACAGTTGTTCTTTCCAAAACATATTTTTAATCATGAGTTATATTTTTGCATGTGCTATAAATATGGGTTCAAAAAACTACAATTTCACAAAATCGCACGACAGAGGCTTAAATAAAGCAAAACAATCAAAGAAATAAAGTAACTAAGGTGATTGCCTAGTTTAAGCCAATCATATCAAAGCCTGCAACTGTGCTGATGTGCAACACATGTGATTTTGTGTCGTGACCTTAGGAATTTTAGAGTTTCGTGTCGGCAACACTAGTGTCGACAAGTCCGCTACAGATGCTGGGCCAACGTCCACAAGCGCCAATATGTGTAGAAACCATTTTCGTTGACCCGCCACGCGCCGCGGTCGCCTCCGCGCGTCGCCTTCGCCACCTCCGCGCGCCTCCGCGCACAGCCTTCTCCACATCCATTCTCGCTCGATTAGGCTCGGCCGGCTCGGCCAAAAGTCAGTGGTGCCAGATTGCGAAATAGAAAATGCGGATAATGTGCTTAGAATATTGAATTATAACTTTCAGTATACATATTTGGAGTTGTTTGGTATTGTCAGCGGTTTGTCGGTGTTGTCAAGCATGATCCGGGATTGCTTTCTGGCCCGTTGCATTAAATTGATTCAGTAATTGCACATTAGGTTTCTAATCAACGAAAAAACTTTACCTATTATTAATATGGCAGTCCAAGTGCCAAATGTGTTCAAAACATGTTAACCTGATCGTCAGGTGTGTGTAGATGTGGTGTAGCGACAGCATCGCTGACATTAACAGCAACAGTTAGCCACCACTGAGAATCGAGTGGTTATGGTAAGTATATGGGTATGGCGGTTGTGCACACCATGTTGCTAATCTAACCTCCCGGAATTTTAACAGCAGTTTGGTTATGTTTAGTATCAGAATATGTTTAAACGGCAATTGAGCACTGCAAATCTACTCAGGAAAGCGAAACCGAGTTATTTACAGATGAAAGTGAAACGCTTTCGTCTGACGTCATTAAACATCAAATGTTTTGTTTGTCATTGCACTCTCATAACAATAATTAGAAAGGGAAAACACTGGGGTGACTCGTGGCTGTCATTTCATGATTACGAAGGTCAGTCTTAGTATTGAAAAACCAACCATTTATAGTACTTATTTGTGTGTATTGTTTAAATTTACTTTTGTTCAGCTTACTGTTGTAGACGTTGAGCAACATAAGTAAGCTAAACACGGTTCATTAGATAATAATTATAATATCGAACAAGAGTGAAATTATAAACAAACTTATTTACACAGATTTTATAAAAATCTCATTGCAATACATACCCCAAACCTCGCTTCGCAAAGGCGTAGATTTGCCCAACATATTTAGGGTACACTCGCTATACTCGGCTTGTCTGCGCTCGAGCTTGTAAACATTGGTCCAGCACCTGTAGCGGGCATATTATGGATTATGCACGCCAGCGCCATCTCTAAAAAAATCAATTCCGTTTCCGTCTCCGCTCCTCCATATTGGTAGCGGCGTTCGCGTGTTTGCGCAACGATAATTTAATCGGTGAGCTCAGATGGACAAATCTTATTGTAATATAAGAGATTTATTCATTTAATTGGTTGGGTGAAGAGTTGGTGCGGTGTATTACAATAACGTAAAGGTTAGTGAAACTCACGTTTTCCCGGCTTTTCATGGCGCCCTGGCGGCCATCTTGTCCAGTCTATTACCCTCGTGCTTGCTTCATTTAATAAACTGCGACGTAGATATTTTGGGGATTTTCATCTGGATCCATAGCTTTATCTACCGCCCTAAGTTTATAATTAATTTGGTGTTAAAATCTTGTCTTAGTGCTTCCATCGTGTCTTATTTGTTATCTACCTCATGTCTTCACAACGTGCATTTCTTTCACCGTTTGATATTGCCTTGGCGTCGCTCATGTTATACACTGTAGAACTGCTACGCCGTTATACACTGACTAAAGTCCCTCATGCGCACCGAACTATATGAACTGTTTGATCGACTGCTAGTGTGCTCATTTATTTACTATGCCCTTTCTAACATCTAGCTGGGCTGTCAGGGATGTAAAGTGGATGGCATTTTGGTCGGTCTAGCAAAATTTTTTTTACTATCACTAATAGTTCTTTTTGTAACACAAACTTGATGTAATGCGCGCGCAATTATGCGACAGGCAAGGAAAACAGCTGTAGTAAGTAGACTCTGGATTAAAGTACGGCAGTATTTTAAGTGGCATCCATGGTAATTAAATTATTTTTCCTGTACTATTCTGAAATTAACATTACGTGCAGAGGAGGTGAGCGAGCATGGTCGGGTCCCGAGTGTATGTGGGCGGTCTGCCGTTCGGAGTGCGCGAACGTGACCTGGAGAAATTCTTCAAAGGATTTGGTCGCACTCGCGACATACTTATCAAGAATGGCTACGGGTTTGTGGTAGGTACCTATATAAATAAATAAAGCTTTTGTAAGATCAGTAGAGCCTGGATAATACAAACTCCTAAAAACTCAGCTGGGCCTCAAACAAATTTTCATGATTTTAATATATGTTAGCATTCTGTCAGCCTGGGTAGCTTACTGTGTGACGCCTTGCGGTTCGATAAGCTGGGGAAGCACCTCTTAGCGCGGTTAGGTTCTGGATGGGTGACCATTTTCAACCGTTGAAGCTGGCCGTGATTCGGATTCCATGTAAAACCATACTTACTAGTAAGAAGGTCCTGGCATGGCACGTAGATCCCATGTGGCGTGTTAGGCTAATATCAGATGGTCAGTTCGGTATTAACCATTCATGTCCAGTTACATAAAAAAATATCTTCTTTTATCAACAAGTGCATGCTATTGCATTTTTATTTAAAAAAAAATTTTTTTTTGTTTTTGGTTTTCAATAGCCCATTTAATGCATTTTTTCTGAAGCTTTGGGCCAGCTTATTCTGGCTGATTGTGAATATATTATTTGTTCAACCATGAGGTTGGAGGTTGCTGTAGGTAACTGGGGTGCCAGTAGAGCACAGACTGTTCAGATTGCCCCAATCAATGCATTAGTCATTAGGCAGTGTTCATATTAGCGAGGCTCTACTGTGCCAATTAGTATTTTTGCGCAGCCTATTCTTAAACATTTCAAAGCTATATAAATTAAAAAGTGGAAGGCACAGTAAGCGCCACTATTTGGACTTCTGCAAAGTGTGGCTTCTTAAAAGTCAGCAAAGCATCCTCAAAGTTAGTGCTTGAGCAACTATGTAGATTATTTAGCTAGTTTGCAAATGTTGCTTCCTTTTCTTCAAATGTGATTTATGTTTTAAACGGATGTGTGTGTATTAATTACTCTTTGATATTTGTTTTTTTATTTTTTTGTATTGTGTTTTTTGATTTGATTTGATTTGAATGATTTTGAAGAGGAGTGGGAAATGTTTCTGCCAGTTGTCAAGGTTGCGAGTGGTGGAGGTGGAAAAGTATGGTATCTAATCATACGCACTATTTAAAAGCATAAACTGGCTGGGGTGTACCTGAATGCGTTTGTAACTTTTACACATTCATGATGGTCAAAACCATTCCATTGTCCGCTTTAAATCGCATTTCCTCACTAATTGATAGAATAATGCCAAAAACAAAAATATTTTCCCGATTTAAATGCTTCATTAAACTCCATCCTGGTTTAAGAACTTATTGCATAGATTTTTACTCCCATTATGAAACATACCTAAGGTTGTGAAATTACACTTGGGTCATATACAACCTGTATAATTTCCCTATTATTCCAGGAGGTCACCACATTTTTGGTCACGATAATGTAAATGGCTGAATTTGGGTTCACAGGTTAGATACCACCCCGCTGATGCTAAATGTGTAAGTCTGCCTGTGCCAAGTGGTTGCGTTATCTAGATTGGCTATATAAAATATATGTTGATATGTACATGTTGATGAATGTACTGATTGATTAGAAACATTGATACTTATTAATTATACAACAAAAACCAGTCGATTTTTAAATTAAATACTTAAATATACCTAAAGTTATATCTGTAACCTAAATCGCCTATAACTACGAAATGCAACCAAAGATTTGTTCAGTTTGTGTATTGATAACCAAGTATGTACTGATACTTTCATGCTTCGTCATTTGCATCCATTTACCTTATCATATATTTTTTTTGTCACCATAACTACTTTTTCAGGTGCCTTATCTACTTAACGCAACCACTTGGAATAGGCAGACTGACACATCTAGCTTCAAAGGGTTGGTCCTTATCCCGTGAACGCAGTTTCAGCCATTTACGTTATCGTTACCATTTTTGTCGCAACCTCCTAGTCTATATAATAATATTAGTAATACAGCAACATGCTGTTTCTGTTGTCAAGATTGTCTCATTTTGAAAGGCAGGATTTCTCAGGAAATAAAATGTAACAAAAAAAGATGCATAGTTTTATTAGAATGCAAGACTACTTTTGGCCCTGTCGCCCCTAGAAACGGTTGCAAACCAATTAATATTCTGTAATTTACAAGTAGTGTACGATTGTCTTGGTGAGTTGATAGTAGATTAGTGTCGCGCCTTTTAATATCATGGCAAAAACTACGACTTCAACCTCTGCTTAACTTCACCTGCCCTGCATCTGACAGACAGATGGTGAAGTGGAAATATGTGGTGTAAGATTATTAACTTTCTGATTGATGTTTCCTAAAAGTAACTAAAGATTTTGAAAACGGGCATTAAAAAACCCAAGGTCTTCATGTTTCTTTTACATATTAACTTCACATAGAGAGCAGTGTGTCTAAATTACATTATGTAATATAAATCTGCCCGAGTTGTGTGGTCAGACCTGCATGGCGTTTGTCCAATGAGCTAGAAGTAGGACACCACATTTTTAGATGTTGAGGATACAAGTCATAAATATTTATGTTCTCTAGGAATTTGAAGACTACAGAGATGCTGACGACGCAGTCTATGAACTCAATGGCAAGGACTTGCTTGGAGAAAGGTTTGTAAACTTTTGCATTTTTGTATACGTTCAATACTGAAATAATTTCAAATGATGGGGTTCCTTTGCACAATAAGTTAAATGTGACTGTTATGGTCTTGTTTTATAGCTTTTAATTATATTTTGCCCATTCATATATAGCCTCCGTATTGGAAAAAGTCACCAACTGAAATTTTACCTTTACCTTACCCAATACGGTGACAATATACCTTTTCCAAGCGTCTAAATATTGATTTTTTTTCAGGCAATCTATTTTTACGTGATTTGTATTCAGTGTGTAGCTCGTTGGATCTGTTGTTTTAAATGCACCTTTAAATACACGTGACGTGACACTTGATAATTCAGTCCTTAAACACACAAGTTTATATATTTTTTGTATTATGTTAAATATGTTCCATACACTACAAATGATGGGTATCTAATTCACTAGGTTTTAAGAAGCAAGCCGGCTCCACAACTAACTGATATTGCGAGATAAACTTTGTACAGAAAACAAAAGATTTTTTTAACATTTAGATATCGGCCATCTCTTTTCTCCAAATCACTTTGGATGATGAATGAAACAAACATAAATAGTTTTAACCTTTTCTTAAATCATCTTTCCCAAACTTCTATCTTTGCAATATTGTGTAAATTTATTTTATTCAAATGGTAGATGAAAATTACATAAAAATTGCCATTCAATGTTCAATTAAAGTAATTCTCCTTCAGTTCACTTCGGTAGCATGACTGTTAAAAGTCGAGTGTTGTCCTTGCCTCGGTAATAACCCAAGTCATGTTTTCCGTTCCACTACAGATCTATTCAGGACCAATCAGTATGTGAGTAAGGTGGGATAGTTATGAGGAGTGGGGGGAGGGGGAAGAGAGCTGGCCGGTAAGAGGTTAGAGAGGTAACGGCGGGGTGGTGTGTGGTCGCAGGGTGGTGGTGGAGCCGGCGCGCGGCATCGACCGCGGCGACCGATACCGGCGCGACCGCGACCGCGACCGCGACCGCGACCGGGACCGCTTCAGCCGCGACCGCGGCCCGCCGCCGGCGCGACCGCGCTTCGAGTGAGTACCCGCTGTGGCTGTGTTGTAGGGTGTCGGTGCAGAGGGCGCGCGGGTCGCCGCGCGGGGCCGACCGCTGGCGCTGCCGGGACCTGCCGCCGCCGCCCCCGCCGCGCCGTCCGCTGCGACGCACCCCGTCTGTATTCACAACTTACCCGACCCGCACATATACCTAACCCGAGCTCGGACCTGCTGGCAGACCTGGCCCAAGTGCTCAAAGGCTCATCTAATGTTATCCGTTATGATCACATGTCACGATAATTTAACAGATAATCGTCCATCATTTGAAATTGAGTTGCACAAAACATTATTTTGTTGAAGATAGATTCAAGGGGACAGAACACGAACTGTCCTTCAGAATATTCTGTCTCCTCTCAGTTATAGTGCTGTTCGTGTTCCCACAGGTTCATGGCTCCCATAAAACAGGGACAGTTGAAGAATGGAAGCTCTAACTCATCTAGCAATTCATTCCATCAACTGTTTGTCCAACTCTATGCTCTTGGAGCTATTGGGCGGCGTTGCTAGTAGTATCCAGCATGTCGGTTTGCTACCTGTATTTGGTAGCATGACGATCACTTGAACCGAGTCCGAAATTGCAAGGAATACGAAATTTTATTAATGGCGACATCTGTCATATATTTCATGATGTCTGGTTGCCATACAAAAATAGTAGTTTACAAAAAAAATATATTCATAACTGTAACTCTAATCGATGGGGCTTGAGTGTTTTTTTATTTAAAATCAGTGAACATATCATTAACTTTTGTGCAACACAAATTTTGACTGATGAGCCTTTAATCATATGTTGATGTAGATATTAACATGGATCTCCCTTTGTGCAACCTGGCCTTAGCTGAATTTCTCTGCACTTATCTGACTTCGGAACAGTTGGTCCACTATGGCAGGGGACACATTCATGAAGTCCAAAAGGGCAAGGTCCAAAACCCATACCGTCCAAAACACTTATGAATACGGATATTTTCAATTAGGTTAGTTTAAGTTGAATTATATTAATTTTATAATACACACGAAAAATTGATACTTTTGGATGTTCTGGGTTTGGGACCTTATGCTTCTTGGACTTTATGAAGGCGACGCTTATGACATATAGTTAGTTTTATGATTTGGTATAAGATGAACTAGTAGTTTCCGGATTAATGAAACCACAAGTTCAGAGGTTTACCTTACGGTGATAAAAATACTACGGCTGCTGACAGTCCATACGACGAGACAATAGGCGATGAAATCTTGTAGCAGTATACCAAATTTCTGTTTTATATTAACATTCTTTAACCAACTCTTCCCGAAGTTTGTCGGAACCTACTCGCTTACTGTATTTTTGGGATTGTTGTTTATAAAAAACATTTACACCACCTATATATAGCCACATAAATACATATCCCTATGTATGTAGTTTGACTGAACTTATTTAGAAATTGTTTTTTTTTTTCAACCATTTACAATGTTTTTAAAAAAAAATCCCCTGTTACGATTGTTTTACCATAATGATATTTTTTTTTTGCAATCGTGTTATGATTTTTTTACCATAATGATAATTGTTTTCTGCAATAACCGCCTGGTTTCTAAACCAGAATCACTTATTTTAGACACGTGCGGCTCCTAGCTCAGGGGCGCGGCGACTTGCCTTGTATGCCAGAGGTCATGCCCTGCCCCGTTGATACACCACTTTCGTCACGAATGCACGAAATGGTTCGGAATCCATGTAAAATTGTAGGCCCCTTCCCCTACTAGATGGATGAAAATGGCAATTGTTCGTGTTTTCCATCCAGTTTAATGTAGCCGTGCTCATAAAGGGAAGGTCTTGGCATAGCACCTAATTCCTTCAGGAATGCGGTTTGTTTGGCTAAGAATATGACGTGAGATTAGCCATCCATATCCAGTTATTTAAAAAACCGGCCAAGTGCGAGTCGGACTCGCACACGAAGGGTTCCGTACCATCACACAAGATTTACAAATAAAAAACACGTTTTTTGTATGGGGCCCCCTTTAATGTTACCTATTTGTTGTTATAGAGGCAAAATAAATAATTCTCTATGTAAACATGGATTAGCAGACCTGGTTTTAGGGTTCCGTACCCAAAGGGTGAAAACGGAAGCCTATTACTAAGCCTTCCCAGTTCATCCGTCCGTCCGTCTGTCACAGGACTGTATCTCATGAACCGTAATAGGTAGGCAGCTGAAATTTTCACAGATTGTGTATTTATTTTGCTGCTATAACAACAAATAGGTAAAATAAAAAAATAATAAAAATTAGGATCATACAAAAAACGTGATTTTTTTTTGTTTTAAGGCTTGTACGATGGTACGGAACCCTTCGTGTGCGAATCCGACTCGCACTAGGCTCGGTTTTTTAACCGACTTAAAAAAAGGAGGAGGTTCTCATTCAACATTCTGGAACAAACTTACTCTGTTTTTTTTTTTTCATGTAACTGGGCATGGACGACTGATACCACACCCACCGTCATGATATTAGCCCAACACACCGCATTCCCGAAGGAATTAGGTGCAATGCCATCATTTTCATACATGGCTACAATGAATTTGATGGAAAACACTCCATCCATCCTCCCGCTTCTCAGCTGTACGGAACCACTGCTTTCTGCTGATGCGTCTTCCCACACTCCGTTTTCCTGTCCACGGCCACCAGTGTAGGACACGGTTACTCCAACGGTCGTCGTCTCTTCGGCTGACGTGACCAGCCTACTGCCACTTTATCTTATTTCTGCACTTCATATCTTGAGCACTGGCCTTATTCAAAATCTACTTTATCACTATGACCTCTGATTGTCTGTTTGAAAACAAAATACAGTTTTGTGCATCACCGTCCAATTCGATTAGTATTTTGTGTGTGGGTGAATTATTTATATTGGTTGGTTTTTCTTAATTCGTTTTGTAGCAGTCTAGTATATGTGTATATTTTACCAAACAACTTTTTCGCGAATTTCGTTAAAGTGGATTCGAAATTATCTAATGAAATCTAGATTATTAACAACTTTACAAATGCAAAATCCTTATGTCGACAATTTTTTTTAATAAAATTTAATTTTCAAAAGAAGTTAATGCTCCAACACATGCTCAAAATGTTTGAAAAAGGGAATGAGAAGGCCAGCGAACAATTTTTGCCATGCATTTGTTAATAATTGGCCATCCTTAAATGTAAATGGAAAGTTGTTTGATTGACATTTTCCGAGATAGCCTGTCTTGTCCTCACTTTTATTTTTCTGTGTTGTGGTTGTTTTAGTTAAATATTTTTTTCTTTTTCTTATGCACTGTTAAGGACATCTATAATGCTGTTGTCCATTTAGACTCCATATGTTGCACCAAGTCAGTTTGTTAATCTGCTGATCCCATTAACCATATGCAACAAAGCATTTTACTTGCTATACCAGCTTATGGCAACGTAACCTTTCTTGACTTACAACTGTTTAACTTTTTAACTGCATTGCGCTCAAAACAATTGTATGAGTACATTGAAGAAATCATTTTTACGACTAATTTAATTTAAATAATTTATTTGAAATGCCAATACACAGTCTAAAACTTGTACGTACCCATGCTCGTACCATCAAGCGGCTCGTAACCTAGTGGCGCGGGGACTGGCCTAGCGTACCAGAGGCCTGGACTCAATACCGACATGCACCACTGTCTTTCTCTTCAGAGTTCGATATGTGCATTTCGTCACGAATGCGAGCTACTTCATGGTTCAGAATCCGTGTAAAACTGTAGGTCCCCTTCCCCTACTAGGTGGTAGGGTTTAAGCCCGCCCGGGTGGGTACCATGGCATTGGATGAAAAGATGGTCGAAGCGGCAATGAAAAATTGTCTGTGTTTTCCATCCAGTTCAATGTAGCCGTGCACATAAAGGGAAGGTGCTGGCATGGCACCTGATTCCTTCGGGAATGTGGTGTATTGGGCTAATATCATAACGGTAGTTGTGTGGTATTAGCCATCCATGTCAGGTCGCATGAAAAAAAATGCAATGTAAAGGTTGGTCGTGACATACTCTCACGAGTGAAGTCGCACTGTATTTAGGGAAATTGTCTTGCCTTAGATACAGAAAAGCACATTACAGGTACAGTCCTCCCACTCGCACGGACTATCGGCTCATCGTTGAGAACCTCTCGTCGCGCATCAGCTGGCAGGTGAGACCGTGACCCCCCACCCTACCACACACAAACATTATGTCGCTGCTGTCTGTGTGTACACCTCACACTGGATAGTCCCATATCATGAAAAAAAAAATTCCTTCAAGTAAAAAAACTTCATGTAATTATCGTGTCAAGTCATTATTGCCATAAACAAGAAATATCTCATTGATAGGTTAATAGAATGTATGTATTGAGCAACTACATCCAAATTATTCTACGGCGCACATCAGAGCTATTGACTTTATGTGCGACATTACACCCCACATTGGTAACAGGCTTCCTAATGTCGGGACCACTACTCGGGCCAACTGCACATCTCACGGGCAATCTGGGAGGAGGCAGGACTGGCAACACTTGCGGGCGGCACTGAGCACGGATCGAGATTGCGAGAGACGAAACTGGATGCGGCGGCACAGACGATGAACACGATGGAACAAGAGGAATTGAGACGCGACGATCTTCCCAAAGAGACGAGGACCAAAGGGGGCAGCGGAGAGGAGCAAGCGAGACGCACGGGCCAGGCAGACCGACCTGGGGCCAAACAACCACTGGACGTCGCCATATCATCACGTCGCATCGGCAAATCTATAAATTTGTTTAGTTAACTTCATTCCAATCAAACTAGTCTGTAGAAATGTAATCTAGTATAATGTTTGAAAAGCCACTCATTCAAAAATAAACCTTCCTCTTTCCGAACATCACTGCAACGGAAGCCGAATATTACATTTACTGTAACATTTTTGCGAGCTAAAGATATTGTTTAAAATCAGCAGCCATCCCGTGCCCAATCAGTCCGCGTAGCGGTTGTGTGAGATGTGTGGTCGGAGGCCCCGCCCGATGTTAGGACACTGGAGCCACCCTGTCCGCGCCGGCGCCGCCCGGCCGCCGCCCCGCCACGCCCCGTCCGCGCCACAAGGTATAGTGCCGAGGGGGGCCCGTACGCAACGGCGTAACACTATTCTGTTCTATTATACTATGCCCCCCTTACACTCGTTGCGCACATCCGAATGTCACAACGCCACAAATGCAACTCCTACTTCACGTGAGCAGTTTATCAGTTGATCTAATTATTGATGGAGATTATATAATCTTTGAGTGGTCACTTGTTTCGTTGTGATTTCGTTGTGCTGACAGATTCATATATTTATGAGATTCATATTCCATCATTGAGTTCAGAAAATCTAATATTTCACATACCCTTTTTTCCACTAAATTTTTACCGGTTCTATTATTGCTCGAAATACTAAACGACTGCAAGAGTTACATCATATCCAAAACTAAAAGAAAATCAAGAACAAATTGAAAACTACAGAAGAATATCTTTGTATTAGATAAGTGGAAAGGAATGTAAACCGTGAGAGCATTGTGAGGAGCCACAGACCCTGGATGAATCCACTGAAGACTGCCCACCTGTAACGTCGCCATGGATGTACACGACCAGCCCCCTGTGAGCACAGAATGTGACAGCTGGAACATGCAAATGGACCCGAGGGGAACACCACTGGACTGTCGACTGATGATCATCGAAGACCCGAAACGAGCCACCGAGAGCAATAACAGACCTTGCAAATTGTGAAATATCAGTTTTTCTGTCTTCGTTTCTAATCATTCACTAATGGGTAACAAAACTGCTTAAATAGCATAGAAGATGATAGCGTTAAGGCGACATTGCCTAAACTCTGAAAGATCTGTCAGAAAAGGGATGACAGAAACAACTAAAAGTATGAGCCATACAAGAGCTTTAACTCGGCACTGTATCAAGGAGTACATTTAAAAAGAATATGTGAAATATAACTTGATAGGAACACTGATTTATTACGTTTTCTAACCCCTGATTTTACCACTTTCAGCTACCTGAAATCCGATTAGTTAACTTCCGGTGACATTGGATATTTACATGGTGTAACCGAAAGATAGCTTTGGGATTTTTGTAGCTGGTGATGGTGAAAATGGGCGTAAGGCAATCGCTTATTCGCCAATACGTTAGTTTTCTGTTTTGTTTCCCATTGTATAAAAGATTTTCCATTTCCATCAACAACCTATTGAATTCGCAAAGTAGCAACTTCGTGTCCGAATCTACCCGATTCCAATGTGATGATACTTCTATTTACCATCTTTCGGGGCTGATGACCTTGATGCAAACGTTGAATCTGATGTCCGTTGGAGTCGGGGTGGCGGCGTTGCATGTCCGCTTCGGTGCGTGACGCTCGGGTTCGTGTTGCAGGACTTGAAGGATTACATGCGTCAGGCTGGCGAGGTCACCTACGCGGACGCACACAAGCAGCATCGCAATGAGGGGTGAGTCGTGTTCGGATTTTTTTTATAGGCAGCCAGTCACTGAAGGATTGTTGCGGAGCAGAAAGAAATTCAGTCATTAACATGTCGCCATGTCGGAGTGTCATGTCGATGACTTAATTTCTTATCTCTGTGACTTTAATTTGTGACTGATGATCACTCGGGGATTAATATCTGATTCAGTGGGAAAGTCCAGCTCTCTGAAAGACGACGGGTTTGATTGAAGTTAAGAGCATTTTTGTTCTTTCTTCTTTCAAAGTTGATCTTACAGAAGAACGTTGGTCTATTGTCTGAGAATATTTTGCCATTTGTTGGTGATCCTCCCCTGTTGTAGTATGGTTTTGTAATGGCTTTCTCCACCCACAGAGGCCGAGGGCCGTCAAAGAGCTCCTCGAACACGGGGTAAGATATAAGATCGAAAAAAACGGCGGACCATGTCCCTGAATTTAATGGACTTTACTTTCTTCGTGGTTTTTTTATTATTCATTTTAGTATGGTTAAAAAAAATCTTTGAACTTTTGTGTTCCTGAAATTTTACCATTTAAATGCAGCTCAAAATAAGAAACAAAAGTTTCTGCAAATTATCTGTGTGCACATAATAAAATGCTGGACTTTCCCATTTTAATTGCACAAAGTTAGCACAGCTATTAAAATGCTAATTTGGTTAGTTAACCGAAGTCATTATTATTTAGATGGTACAATTTACATTACTTTACTGCGGTGTATTATCTTCATAGTTTGCATGACACTATATTTTCTAGAACAGTTACCATGATGATACCCTTTTAACCATCTTTCGGGTCTGAAAGTCTTGATGACAATCTTTCAACTGATGTAACTGTTTCTAATATCAGATGTCATTTCATGTACATGCTAATAATGCCATCAGCGTGTTCCTTACCTGCTTAAATATTTACGTGGATGTTTCCTGCTGCTTATAATCCTCGGACTGTTGTGTATTATACACACTTCAGGTGCATCGACTATAGCTCCATAAAAAAAAATTAGCAAATTCCCATATTTCTCCATCTACCTCCATTTCTTTATTGATTGAATGCTAATAATGTGGTTCTTACATCTGTAGATAGCTGATTACCTGTTCTATAGAGGTTAGAAGACATTCATAGTAGTTTCTTTTATCAAAAGTACACAAAGAAACATCGAATATTGAATCTCCAAGGCGTTCTTAGCCAAAGTTTACAGATACACTGATTTTGTTGCATCCTCTTCTTTTAAGAGAGATATGCTTAAAAATAAGATTTGGTTGTTTGTCTGAAATGGAGGTTGTTTTAGAGCCGGTTTGCTCTATACTGTAAGAGCAAGAAATTGTGTTTTAACGGAATGACCATTCTTTTCAAAAACTACTTCCATACTGGTTATTGTTGATCCACCTCGCCAAGGTGGATCACGGAATCGGAACAAGTTATTTAAACGACAATCATAAAATCTCATTTACCTGAGTAATTTCAAGTTGGATTTCGTAATGATTGAAAATTATGAGTTTTTAATGAATTCAGATAGAAATTGCCTGCTTTTGTTTGTTTGTCTTGTGAGATCAGGTATATCGTTTGTGTAATGGCAAAGTGACGTTTATCTCCGGTCGTTTCGTTTTCCGCGTTCGGCCTGGAGCATTATTCCTCGCTGTTTGTTCCGCCTGATCTTTTCCTGTAGTGGGACGTATAGGACAAGAGTAGGACCGTTTATGTTTAAGCAAACCTTAGTTAGAGCAAGGTTTGCTTGTACAGAAACAGTTCTCAGAATTAAAACCTAATTTATTCAAACATTACAGATCCCGATCTGCAATTATTAACTGCTTCTGCATTGTGCATCCTTCCAAAACCGCTTGCTTGCTTTTTCTATTATCTTCCTTAGGAGGCCTAGTTTAACCAATAGTGATGTATACACCCCCCTAGCGTAGAGGTTAGTTGACATAGACGTATCTCTTGATGGGAGTGTCTCGGTGTGTCGGCAGCGTGGTGGAGTTCGCATCGCACTCGGACATGCGCGCCGCGATCGACAAACTCGACAACACGGAGCTGAACGGGCGCCGCATCCGGCTGGTGGAGGACCGCCGCTCGTCGCGCCGCCGCAGCCGATCCTCGTCGCGCTCCCGCTCGCGCTCACGTCGCCGCACGCGCTCCAGGTACCATGCCATCATGCCCCTTCCACATAACGGAAAGCTTTCGTTTCCTCTACATTCATATTTTATTGTTTCCTTATTTTTAAGTAACTGGATTTCATTGACCTATACCACACCTGCCATGATATGAAGCCAGCACCGTATTCCCAAAGGAATTAGGTGCTGATGTACAAGATGATGGTACAAGAACCTTCTCACGGCACGGCTACACTGAACTGGATGGAGAGCATTTTTATGGGCTGGTGCTTAGCATTCATTCGAGCGACTCATAGCTCACAGTGCGGGACTTTGCTTCTCGTGCGAGATGTCTTGGCTCAATCCCCATCCCACTTCATTCATGCACCACTTTCTCTTTCTAAATTGGAGAAAAGCATTTCGGCACTAATGCAAGTGTGCCACGGTTCGGAATGTAAGAAAAACTTTAATGGTCCATAAAGTCACCTTTTTTTTACGCGACCTGACATGGATGGCTAATACCACACAACTACCGTTATGATAATAGCCCAACACACCACATTCCATAAGGAATTAGGTGCCATGCCAGGACCTTCCCTTTATGAGCAAGGCTACATTGAACTGGATGGAAAACACGGATAATTTTTCATTGCCGCTTCGACCATCTTTTCATCCAATGCGATGGTACCAACCCGGGCGGGCTTGAACCCTACCACCAAGTAGGAGAAGGGGACCTAAACTTCCCAACCCGTGTACTATGATGA
This sequence comes from Incurvaria masculella, assembly GCA_946894095.1. Lineage (NCBI taxonomy): Eukaryota > Metazoa > Arthropoda > Insecta > Lepidoptera > Incurvariidae > Incurvaria > Incurvaria masculella. The sequence continues at coordinate 3,327,759 of OX335641.1, forward strand.
GACATTCTCATTACCATCTTTCGGGGCTGAACACCCTGATGCCACCTCACCGCCTGACGCTCCGCCGTCGGCGCGCCCGCTCGCCCGCCCGCCGCCGCGCCGCTGACGCTCGTTCTGTTGACAGGTCGCGCTCGCGCCACTCGTCGCGCTCGCGCTCGCGCTCCAAGTCCAAGAAGAGTCCCGCGGCCAAGTCGCGCTCGCGCTCTCGCTCCAAGTCGGCTGCCAAACCGTGAGTACACTGTGCGACACTCGACGCTGGACACCCGGCCACGGACTACTGGCACCAACCAGATTGATGATTTTTGTATCATTTGACAGTTCATTGAATGCCTGGTAAGCACCACCGCATTCGACATTGTCTGGCTTTTTGACCTCCATCCAGACTTAATATTTCCAGATTTTTGGCTTCGAGAGAAAGAAATATTAGTATTAATTCTTTTATTAAATCAAACTTTGATTTGCTGACCTTTTTTTTTGTCATGTTACAAGATGCAAAATTTATTGCATTATGTGGTCAGAAATGATCAAATATAAATTTGGCAACCCTAATCGTAACTCATATTTATTTATGCCAAATGTTTTAGCATGATTTAAAAAAGCAATATGTAAATAGTTTATTTACATAATTCAGTTTACTCATAATTATTGTAAATCGCATTACTATCCCATTTCAATGTAGTAAAATTGCTATTTAAAGTCTACACAACCAGAGTTTCATAAGTTTATTGGAATGTTTATAGTTTGATGTCTCATAAAGTCCATAAAGCATAAGGTCCGAAACCACATCCAAAAATCTATATTTTTCGTGTGTATATAAAATGCATATAATCTAACCTAACCTAACTAAATCATACAAAGTTTTCACAACTTTTTCATGTTACCACATCGCTTTAAGGTCCTATTTCCTTAAATATGGTTGAGAGAGGCGATAGCTGTGCCCGGCGTGATGCTCGTTAACGGGTGCTGTTTGTGGGGACTGGCTTGCTCCAATTTGCAACATGTTAGATGGCGGGCATGGTCTTTACAAATAAACTGATATTTGTCATGAACATGAATTTTTATTCTCGTCAATTCATGTTAATTAAGTGTTTTTACCTGTGATCCTAATACTTTTGTAAACTTAGTCTAAGTGGACGTTGGAAACAGCGGAGTTTCTTGCCAGTTCTTCTTCGCTGGGATTTCCGAACTGGCTATATGAAAATATGACAAATCCGAGTGTAGTGTACTGTCTATGGATGATGAATAAAGAATAACATAACTGAATTGAAAATATCTATTTTTATTAGTGTTTTGGATGGTATGGATTTTGGACTTTATGATGCGCGCTATTATTTTGCAGTAGTAAGTATCAATGTTAGTTTTATTTATGAAATGCTTCCTATTTTATTCATCACATGGTGTATTAGTTTGTTAAGGACCTGGAAATTTCGCCTCCCATACAAACATAGTTTACTAATGATTTGAAAACCACTGTTCCAACTTACTCGATATTTGGTATCTAATATTAGGCTACAAATATCTATGTCTGCATGCCTTTGCATTTTCGGTAAATGTATTCTGGGTCAAACCACAGAGAAAACAAAAGTCGTATGAAGATTTTCTTTTTGCATTCATTTCATTCGGTTTGGATTTTTCAAAAAGCCAAAAGCATGCAGACACAGATATTTGTTACCTGATATTAGATATTAAATATCAATTTAATTGGAATAGCGGTTTCCAAGTGATTAGTGAACTATGTTTGTATGGGGAGCATAGCTTACGGGCCGTTCTTAAAACCTGCTTTTAGTCTTATTTTAGCTACTCTGAATGTCTCGCATCAGTATTTAAGTATGCAGTGGTCGATGCATCGATTCCGCATGCATTCCTCTTAGCATCTTTATCCATTCGATATTTACCTATGTATGTCGTCTTTCTTACTGAATTTCGTGGTTTGCTTGGCAAGCTCTTGAAGAGTTGCGCTTAGCAAATTATTGCAATAAGCTTCCGTTCAAGCAATTTGCAATGTGTGTATACTCTTCTTGAACTATTTGAATCGGGTTCGAATCCCTGTTAGAGACGTTCTTGGGTTCCTCTGTAGTGGTGGGGGCAGTTGCAATGATGATACCCTTTTAACCATCTTTCGGGTCTGAAGACCTTGATGACAAATCTTCTGCTGATGGAACTGCCCCACCACCAATGGCCTATTTATTTCTGTTGCCGTGCACATTTAAATGAATCTATGTCAACAATTTATTTTTAATCATAATAAATCTGTAATTCATAGTGTGGTCCTGGTCATTGAAATTTCTGTGATTTGTTTTTATAACATAGTGATTGAAGGAGAATGCCAGATTTTGGCCAGGGTAAATAAAATGTGTCACACTGAAATGTACTGAAAGCATGATTGAAAATATCAATTTATTAAAAAACTATTGGCCGTTTATTTAATATGCATTTGAAGATTTGGAGCAATCGGTTGATACGCCGCCGTATCACAAACCCTGAGCGTTCTAAGTGCATTACATAGAAGAGCCGTCTCTCTATTATATGAAATTGAAGATTGGATTCTGATATCTACTAAGGATAAGATGCTAGAATACAGTATTTTTAACATTTTTAAAATTTTCCTTGTTGTTTATGCAGCTTGTGCAAGCCGACTTCAAAATGTTACAAAATTGTTTCACTACATTATAACGAAATAGTGCTTATAAAAAAATGTGAGGCTAGTTGTTTACGAAGGAGAAATTAAAATCTATCACTGGAATATGAATCATTGTGACACAAAATGTGACCAAAAAGACATTCTCCTTTTAGCTGAGAGATAAATCTTCCAAGTGTGACGTAGACCATGCGGTGTGCACGCCAACCCTCCCTAGCTGTGTAGTGTGTAGTGGTATGTAATGTGCGTAACGTAGCTGTATCGTTGTGACCGCGGCGCTCATAGGGCCGGCAGCCGCTCTCGCTCGCGCTCCAAGTCCGCCGCCCAACGCTCGCGCTCCAAGTCCGCCGGTCGACGCGCCTCCAAGTCGGCGAGCAAGCCGCGCTCGCGAACCCGCTCGCGCTCCGGCTCGCGGCCGCGGTCCGCGTCGCCGCGCAAGTCGCTCTCCAGGTCAGTGCGGCGGCATCGGCTCGAACTTGCAACTTGCAACACGAGCGACGGCGCAAGTCGAGTAGCGAACCTGCCACTTCACACTGTCTTCGTGTGAAGTGACAAGTTAAGGTGGCCCATCCCGCTCATCTCCCCATACAAAAGGGGAAAGAAGACCACGCCCATATTTCTTGTCAGAGATCCAAAATTTTACTCAAAATTGCTTTATTTGATCGAGCTTGATGTTTGATGACCATTGGCATTGTAAAATTGTGTTTGGTTTCTAAGTTATAAGGTCCGAAAGTTCGAATTTTTCGCGCGTTTAATACAATAACTTTGGAGGTGGATTACGCAATGATAATTAAGAACATCTTAAAAAGATTAGTCATCAGACATAGCTTATTTAATCAAGATTTATAAAGTATTTAGTTTTTGTTAGATTTTTGACCACAGCGGTCGTGGTTTACTTTTAGATATAAGTCGTTTTGAAATTAAAATTTTCGTAAATCTTACCAAATCATACACTATGCACATTGTCTTTTTTGTGGACATGTTGCATCTTCCTCATCACGGAGCCTATCTTATTCTTTGAAACAGAGAAGGTCCCAGAGCGCAACAGCATGGTTTTGTACCGTGCCCGTGAATGAGTTAGGCCCGCCGGGTTGGGCCACCTTAATTGAGGAAGCTGTCCTACCCGTATAAGGTTTTTTTTATTTACAATTCACACAAAAAGTGATGGAATTATACATGTTAAATATATGTGTATAATAATTTCAGGTGTATTTATTAATGGCAATTAGAAGTTGTATTCGATAACCATTTGTAAAAAACTTTTGCAAGAAACTTTGTACGGGTCGGATAAGCTTCGAATACCATTATGTTGGAAATGTTTTTACTTAATCAAACACGTTGATGCAAGTGAAATTACAACTGTTGTAGTTTCGGTCGGGTTAATCCTGAAATTTACTTTTACTACCGATCATTCACACAAATAGACTGAGCTATGTACTCACGTCAAAGCTTTTCGTGGTTGTTCTAAAACTGAGATAAATAGTAGTAACTGAAACTAACACGGTAAATTCGGTAAGAAGCTTTCTAGAAGGCAATATTTCTCTGTAACCTAAGTATTTTCAGTTGCTCAACCTTGGCCTTATTGCATGATTTCTGCTATGTTGATTAATATTAGTAATTTCTGCCATTTTGATGTTGTTTAAATTCTGTTTCCTTTTTGCTTTAGTATTGATTGTTGGCTTTATCTGTCATTATCACGATGCACTTTCTGTTATTTCAAGACATTGAGGAATAAAGAAATGAGCTATCACAGATTTAAATTTTTCTTGCTGATATCAAACGTAAAACAAAAGACGTAAAAAAAATATCATGCAGGTATACGTAATATTTTATTGAAAATGGATTTTTGTAGATCAAGGGGTCATTGTATCGACATTTAGTCATTTTAGAAGAGGAAATAAAGCTCAAAAATCTGTGACATATATTTGGACTGCCCTTGTTAACATAATTGTGCCTACAATGAATCGAATGTGCTGTTGCAGGGAGCATTCGCGGTCACGTAGCAAGGAGGGGTCGGCGAAGCGCGACGAAGTGCGCAAGAGCAAGTCGGCTTCCCGCTCGCGCTCCCGCTCCCGCTCGCGCTCGCACTCGGCCTCGCGCTCGCGCAGCCCGCAGCAGAACGGCACGGCGGAGAAGCGCGCGAGCAGTGACCGATCGCCGCGCAGCGGTGACTAGCTCCGGGGCTCGCGGAACCCGCGGCCTGTAGGCACCGTAGAGGACCTGGCTCTGTGGGAATTCTAGAGAATCGGGCGCTGTAGATTCATAAGAACCAAGGGCTGTCAACTCGTAAGTAAACTGTGGGGAAACTCGTACATAATGAAACTGTCAAAACTTAGTCCAACCATACAAAAACCGGCTTAGTCCGACCTTAATATGCATACTAAAGTTAGTCCGCCCACTCTGTTTATTTCTTCTGTTAGATTCTGAGGCCCGTAATGACTCTAGAGATCTATTGATACCTATTGATTTATCTACTGATATCTGCGAGTGCAATTATTGTGTCAAGAGCTACAGTCAAAACTCATATTTGAGTGTACACATGCGAGTGCATACTGGTGAGAAACCATTTGGAGCGCAATTGTTGCGACAAGAGGTTCCCTGGGTCTCTGGAACCTGCGGGCTGCAAGCTCGGCTGATCCCACGGCTGAGCTTACTGCTCTCAGGTCCTGCCTTGATAATTCGATTTGTGGCATCTGAAATTGAATCTATTTCAGATTCTTGAGTGATGGTTACTTTAATAAGCTTGTGGCCACTGAATCAAATAGATACTGAGGCACCCTAGTGTTGAGATAATAATTATTGCTTTTGAATTACTAAAGAAGTATTCTGCTTATTACTGCTACCTCGTTGACTGTTTTTCAGTTCAGTAGAGGACTCTGGAAGTACCATTCCAAATAAAATGTATTTGATCACATGTTAGTTAGTACATTGTCAGTGAACATCCATGACCATTTCTCGTATTCTTCTACTAGCACCAATGCTAGGTTCTCCCACTAGGGGGGGTAGCAACGGAGGTTCGTTTTTTACGGACGTCCCATGCAAATATTTTTTAGTTTCAGTAAGGTGTTTAAATTTAAAGATAATTTGGATTTAATCATACTAAACTTGTCAGGAAGATTATTATTAAACTAGACTATGTGGAAGTAACACTAACATTGTAACAGAAAATAGCTTTGTTTTAAAGATTGCATATGGAATGTTCTTAAACCCTTAACCTAGACAAGAAGTTGTGTTTTTCGACAGTAAATATATTTCTATAATTTTTCGCCATGTTGGGGGTTGTCCCAATACTCATACAATTACCATAGGTTTTTTGGAATCGTTGACATGTACATTGTAACCAATGTAATGTAATGAATAATTATTTTCAGTTTGTATTCATCTAAATAGTCATGTCCGTCTTTACTGATAATCTTTACTAGCCGTTAATTTTATGTTGAACAGCGACATGGCTTGATATGAAATTTTTATTTTCAAAGAAAGGTTTCTTTGACCGGAACTCTATTTTGCAAATATAAATATTTATGTTTAGATTTCACTGTTCAATGGTAAATTAATGGCAAATTTTACTTTGGAACCAATTTTAAATTTAAAAAATATAAATGTGTCTGGGTACAATGTTAGTGATACAGGTTTTTTTCATTTGTGTAAATATGTTTTATTATTTTGTGTTATGACTTTAATAAATTGGACACAATCCTAATATCTTTGTTTTTTTTATAGTTAATTGACCTATGCCTTATATTGAAGACCTGTAAGACGTATGCGGCCACACCACAGAATTGGAAATACATAGCTAAAATGCCAACCCTCATGTTCACAATCACGCATGCTTGTTGCCCTCTATATTCTTATGATGTTACACTTTATCTTAAAGTTTACACGGTCACATTTATTTTTGCAACTATAACTATGAACTACTAGAACAAGTTGCAAGTTGCAATCTGTAGATTTGCATGTGACCAATTTGCTCGAGTGTGTTGATAAATGGACACAGGAATGGAACGAGAAGCAACCTGTTGACATACTCTACCTAGATTACGAAAAAGATTTTGATAGAGTTCCCACCAAACGGCTCCTGCATAAATTAGAACACTTTGGCTTCCGAGGAAACCTCCTGTCATGGTTCCGAGATTTTCTAACAAATAGACGGTTTCGCGTGCGAGTTGGAGAGGAAATGTCCGAACATTACCAAGTTCTAAGCGGTGTACCACAGGGATCCGTCGTCGGCTCAGTCGCCTTCGGAGTATTCCTAACTGATTTAGGGGAGATAACACACCTCACCTTCTCTCTTTTGGCTGATGATACCAAATTTTTTGCTAACCCTATTATCGCCCAGCAAAAAATCCAGGACACCCTCGACAAGATTTCTGGATGGACAAAGGAATGGCTATTGTCTCTCAATTCCAGTAAATGCACTGTGCTACACCTAGGACCCAAAAACCCGCATCACTCTTACTGGCTTGATGGAAAAATTATAGAGACAGTGACAACGCAACATGACCTCGGTGTGCCAATTTCAGAAGATCTTAAATGGGAGACACACATCACAGAAGTCGTCAAGAAAGCCAATTCCCTTCTATACATGATCAGAAAGGCCTTCTCGTACATAAATACAGAACTATTCCTAAAATTATATAAGGCCTATGTTCGCCCCTTATTGGAATATGCTTTTCTGATTTGGAACCCTTATTTTAGAAAGGATATAGACCTTGTGCAGGGTGTTCAAAGACGGGCCACAAAAATGATTGCAACACTTAAGAATCAAAGTTACGAACATCGACTTAAAATTCTCGGACTCAGCACCCTAGAGGAACGCCGCCAGCGAGGAGACCTCATAGAAACATACAAAATCCTCAATGATTACTATAATTTACCGAATCTCAAAGAAATGTTCACAAAAAATACAAACAAACACCTTAGAGGGCACAGCTTAAAACTGAACCAATCTGCATCAAATCCTAACCCCAGGAAACACTTCTTGGTCAACAGAGTTGTAGACTCTTGGAACAAGCTGCCGGAGGAGGTCATTAGTGCTGAAACTGTAAATGGATTTAAAAACCGACTAGACAAACATTTAAAGGCAATAAAAAAAACAAGTAATCAATAATAATAATAAACAATCAATATAAATACATAATTTGAATGATAAGTAATATTAATAATACCAATTTAAAAATTAAAAAAATACACAAGTGCACTCCGGGAAAAGTTAAATTCACGCATCAGCTTCAAGCTGCTAGTGATATAAATAACATAATAATAATAATAATAATGTGCCGCCCGATATGGTCATTATTTACTATCACGACTGATGCAAGAAAATGTTTATGCAGCTTGAATATACATCGCGACAAACGTAGTGAAGGGAGAGGCACTCATTTATGTATAGCCTCTCTATATCATGCGGGGAAAACAAGCTTATAAGTAATGTAATATGTATGTATGTATAATCGACCGTGAAGCAAGGGTACATTAATTGAAGAAAGTCCAGTAAAGGTCTCGAGTCACAAACAGGCTCACGGTCAATTATATACACATATACAGGTGACTGGGTAAAGATCGGTCAGATTAACACAGGAGGCTCTGGTGTTAATCTGACACTGATCACACAGACACGATCTGTCACAGGTATCATGAGATGCTCTCAAGTCCCGATTCGCGAATAATTAATATTGCGTAATATGTGAAAACTGAAAAGGCGTTAATACGCTTGATGCCTAATGAACGGCTTTTCGCGAGTTAAAGGAGGATGTGAAAGTGTTGAATGGACTCGATAACAATCTGAGGAAGCATGCGGTGTTTGAGAAGAGGAAGACATTTTGAGCACAAGTAGTCTATTCGTTTTTATTTGAACCATTTAGAAAAGATGAAACCATGAATTAACTAACCTATGCTTAATTATCCGCTACGAGCTGCTCAAGATTATTAAGTGTTTTTACTGATTAAGCCCTATTGATTTCATCGACCTTTACCCTGTCACCCTGTATAAGGTGATTTTTTAATAATCTACAAGCCTCATAGGGTTGATTAAGTATCTGATATAGAACAACTTTTGCTAAGAATGTAGGTATGTAATTTTTTTGTTCTTTTTAAATTTTTGAGAAATTGAAACAGTACATTCTTCCCAGTATTGTAAACCGCTTTTGCGAAGAAACTATGCATCTATTTACTTAACACTTGTTTACTACTACTATATATCACTTTAGTCAACAGGAGCAATACGTTTGTGCAAAAGGAGTCTATCAAACTCCTTGTTCACTTTTTGTTTTAATGCAAAAGGTATGATGCGCTCCGAGTGTAAAGTGGGTATCTGGAGATTGGGAATTGTTAAGGATTTAGGAAAATTACAAGACAAAATCCAAAATAACTTTTATTCACTGAAAAGCCGACATTATTTTAACGATTGGAGACTAACAGGTTGCTTTGTTTTCTTTAAAAACTTAAAAAAATAAATGCACGACAGTATTCTTTTTAAATAATGTAATCTAGTGCCTGGATTCTAACCCACAAGGTAAAAATTTTGCAGCAATTGATGTACTGCTACCTTGTATTGATTGCAGCAGAAACTGTTCTAGAGGACCACAATGGTTTTGAATGGACTGAGCAAATTATACTGTAATCTAGTGTCGCTTTCCCTAACGATTTTGCAAGGCAAGGGAAATGCATTCAAAACATTGCTTAGTGCTAGACGTCTACCCTAAAGGTCGTGTTTCACTTTCACGGAGAAAAGTGCCGAAATGGATGTTAGTTTAAACATTTTAACACACCTTTAAACATTGCTTCTGAGTTATCCTTCGATCAGCACTTTTCTTTTGATTGTGAAACAACGGCCAATCACTAATACAAATATTAAGTATTAGTAAGTTTGATTTCACGCACTTAAACATAAAATTAAGTAAGTTTCAAGACAAACAAATCAATTCTCATTCGTTCTATTCCAAGATGACACAAAGCTGAGAATATTACAAGTAGTTCTCAAATTAAAATATTTTTTTCATGGAAATTAAACCAATAAATTATGATTGTCTGCTAACTCTGCTCCTGTCGAATTAAGTGATCTTTTCATTGAATTATGTAAATAATAAACATTACTTATATTTTTTTATTCAAACCAGACTAGTATGCGATTCATATACTAAATAACAATATATAACATGTTCATCGAACTCGAATTATTGATGATTCATTATTCAATAGTAATATATATATTGTCAATAAAAATAGGTACATGTAGGCATATTGCTAATAAAAAAATAATGATTCCAGCAAACACATTTTCGCAATTTCATGTTGGGTTTGACACACAAGATTCAGTCCTGATCTATACCATTCACTGCTCTGGCATGAAACATCTGCCCGGATGTAAATGATCAAATAAATGGAAATTTATTTCATACAATAATAAAATAAGCTACATTATTCTATAGGAAGGTGGAAATTACTGAGAAGATAACAGCTCTTTCTGACCATTCTTTGATGCCAGAGCTGTAATCTTTTATAATATAAGCTACTAAGGCCTCTTTATCAGTCATACATCCATTACCTATCACAATACACACATAGGTACTGAGAAACAGAATTGACTCTGAATCTAACCACATTCATGAAATACTTAAGTTTAAGTTTACAAAATAGGAATTTGTCTAATCAAATTATATAATTTTGTCTGTCTCTGACTATAGATATTCCCGTAAAAGAACAGAAACCCTCACGATTAGTTATGAATAGTTTAGACATTCGGGTCCGCTAACACCAAACCGGGATGTAGTGTGTAATTTTTAAGATAATAGAATCGTGAGACAAGGACACATTAAAGAAAGAGCCCTGTAAAAATAACGAATTTATGAATATACTGCGAGGCTGTCCATTCGCGGGTATTGCGTCTCCGAATTTCGCCATCATTATACCCATGATTTGGAACTCTCTTATAGTCCCTCCTCCCCTAATCAATGCCTCCTACTAACACAGTGTCACAACTTTCTTGAAAAACGTGACGTACTTGCTTAGTACAAGTATATTTATATAATAGAATCAATACTGTATTTAGCGCCAGAATTGCCGATGCCAAGATGCATATCTATACCACAACTGCGCTCAGGGAAAAGTGCGCCTTTGTAGTAGTAGATAAGATCTATTCTATTATCTTAAAAAGTAATGCATCATGTCTGTTAACTGTGCGCATTTGGACAGAAAGCGAGCCATGTACGGTGGGCGCATAAAATGGCGTAAGATGTTCCTCCAATGCTAAACTTAACACATTTCATTGAAGAAAACATCTCTCCTGTAAACGGTAATGTATTGAGGCAACATAACTGGCTCTCTTCAAAAAATGCGACCACTATAAATAGGTAATAGCGAAAAATTAATTATATTAGGAACCGCCATGTGAGAGATACAAAGTTCAGTATATATTTGCCAGTAAATATACTTTTTATCTGGCTCGATTTGTTATTCCGGAAAGATCAAGTGAACATCTTCATTAAAGTAGAATATAAAAGCATGTTTCACTAGACAAGAGACAGAACCAATACACTATCATCAAAACCCTACACGCTAGATTAAAACAAAATTTCACTTAAAATCATTGTACTAAAAATAGGCATGCTTCTTAGTTACCGACCACCTCTTGACTAACGTAGTCATATTGTTAGTGGTTGGTTACTTTAACCTCATACATATTAGTAAACAAACCCTCAGATAGATGGGACAAAATCATCCCAACTAACAGGCAACTAACAGGTAAAAAAAAACTATCTAAATACTGATAGCAGACATTGAACACAACTTCGTCATTACAACAAATACTATGACATGTGTCTGTTCCAGATCCACCCCCGTTCCAAATTGAATCTTCGATATAATTTTAGAACTACTCCCATTGGAAGCGATAGTATTCTACATTGTACTGTCTCAAGAATGTCAATATTTCTAGAGAACATAATACTACTACTAGACGCCTCATTTCTTTAAATTGTCTTGTTCATATTCAGTCGCCTAGGTCTTCAAGGCAACTCTCCCGCTACACATGTTCCTCCCCGGAACTATCTCATCATTCATCGTTTGCGCTGACATGTCAACAACATGCCCGAGTCCTCTCTGAGTTAAACTAAAACTAAGCCGCGATGGCGGACTCACGTGGCGTACAACAACAATCTTGCAGACGCAAAAATTTGTACATTTTACCAACATTGCAGCATCTGTTCTGTGCATTGAACTTTTTTTTTTTTTCTACACATTCACGCTCCATTTCAAGCACAGCGATTGAGCAATGCAGTTTTAACAACCATTTTAAAATTTGTACAACTTAAAAATAATGTGACATGTAACCAAATATACCGATCACAATTCACTTCAACATGCACCGACATTCACACATTTTTTTTTCACATAAAATGGCAACAGTTTGTTTACAAAACCATGGAAAAATGATTGTATGGCCAGCACAGAACAGACAACCTACACCTACATGGTATTATATAATAGTCTCTTAACACCTGCAATGGAGATTGGCCCACTGCTATCGATCAAGTAAGGCTAGCCGCACTTTGGACGCGTTTTCGTTCGAATTTAAACTGAATGCACGAAATATCCTGATCCTCCACTGCATGTGAGCTAGTCATCCTTGGACGCACTTACAGTTTTTAAGTCTGAAATGAATCCCAAATTGTTCAGTTTTTTTTGTTTTCTGCCATTCTGCACGAGATATGAACAAGGATGAAAGTGACAGTATACAGTCAGAATAGCTCGTATCGCGCATAGGTGCGCCCTTATATAATAAAATTCAACAAAATTGTCTATTTTTAGATGATTTCACACATCCTTTCGGGTACACGAAGGCAAATGCGATGCCTCCGCCACCGGCTAGTCTTAAATAATCTCTCATTATCCAATGTGTGATATTTTTTACCAAAATAAACATTTATGTTTTAAAACATGACGCGGTGCTATTTCTGGCTCCCGAAAACAGAATATTCGGTATCAGGGTTCCTACCAGTAGACTAACGCCGATGTAAGTTTGGATAAAACATTACAAACACCAAAAAACTCGATAGTATCCTGTCTCTTGCAGAACATACGAAGTCATCTTAGTTAAGGTGACCTACACTGATGTTTTGGAAACTGATCTGTCTTATCTACTATTCGAGAATAATATCGAGATAGTCTTAACTAAAACAAATTTAACTAAATAAACGCTTACTAGCGTCAAAGTGACATTACAAACAGTCAGACACTAATTTCAATGTGTCTGTCTTGTGTCATCTACAGCGTCACCAGCACAGGTTATTTTATCAGATAGTAGGAAAAATTAAGTGGATATTTTTCTTTATATCTGGATTAATCTTTTGTACCCAGAGTCTCCGATACGCCGTGACGTCAGCAAATAAATTGACTTCGGCCAAAGTCAAGTTTCAATCTCGCCCGTAAAGTTATCCATGTCGCCCTGCACTCAGCTGACATGTTGAAATCATAGACAATACTATACTTCATCGAGAGCATCAGTTTTGACGTTTCTCTCTTGAATCGAATGTCAAAGTTGACAGTCGCAAGTAATACTTTGAACCATGGAAGCAATACAACAGGAATATGTACTCTCAGGGAAAAAAGTACTGACAGAGATAGTTACAACAGAAGATTGCTCTCTCAGAGTTACCATGATTTTGGGATGCTTATGTATGATACGATTGGAATGTTTTAGAGTGTTTTTTTTGTGGCACATTGATTAATAAATAAAATTAGATTTTTTTATAATTCATAAATCAATCACGAAAGACAGCAATCAATCTAACAAAATATCTCAAATCATTACTATTGGTAAGTATTGTACGCAAATCCTTTTTCCAATCTGTCTTCTGTTAGAAAGGGACACCACTCCCCTTGGTGAACTGGCTCATTGCCCACATTGCTTCTAATGTAAATCTTATACCAATACTGTAAGGTGTATTTTTATTTTTAGTTATTTCTCTGTGTATATTTGTTTCCATGGGTTAAGAACAAAATGTCAAATTCGAATGTCATACTTCCGACAAGGGCTAAGCCAACAACGAGCAGGGTCTATGAATAGCAACAGTCGGTCGCGCTCGCGAGAGGGCGCCGGACGCTCAGGTGGGCGGCGGGCCGCGCACGTAGCGCAGGCGCGGCGCGAGCGTGCCGCCGAGCGTGTTGAGCAGGTCGCAGCAGCGAGGCCGTCCGAGCAGCCACGCCGCCACCAGCAGCGCCACGAGGCACAGCTGGAAGGGTAGCGCCGAGCGCAGCGCGCGCCACGCCCAGCGCGCTCGCGGCGCGCCCGCGTGCCCGGCGTCGCCGGTGCCCGGCTTGCCGCCGGCGCTAGCCCTCGCCTCCGCTCTGTAGACATGTCACACTTGAGGTTATGTGCGTGGCCTACGATTAAACATGCTCGTGGAACAAAGTTATTATCGAAACTGACCCCAAAACCACACACTTGCATACCTACGCCCGCGCATAATTAATATATTATTTTCATAACATAATGTTAAGAATTCAAAAAAACTAAATTTTATAAAAATACAACCCTACAATTTAATAAGTAAAAACACATGAGCAAATTATGTACTATCACTAGGGTAAGTAAAAATGTCGTCTTTACGATGTTAACATCAACCCATCCACTACTGCTACAACTGACATCTAACATTCTTCAATTATATTTAACATTAGACATGTTCTTTTTTAAAAAAAAAGTCAAATCACAGCGTCTAAGCGAGCTCACCTAAAAGATCTGTCAAAGCTGTCAGATACGATACAAAATAAAACAGAATAGATTTGAAAATTGTATTTACTCGGTCTATGTAGTTGAAATGACTCAATTTTCTCAATGTTATTCCCAAAATAAATTGCTCTTAATTATGGTAATCAAAAGAAGTTGCGGGAAACAAAATATCACAAAAACATAACCTATAATATTTCGTTTCATACTTTGTGCTGGTCAATGACATTTAAATTTGTTTGAAGACAAACAAAAGCTCTTCCTTTCCTCTAAACCTAGTTCCAGCTGCTTCATGGAGTAGATATTCTATCTAAAAACTTGTAAATCAAACTTGACAGGAGTGACAGTTTGGACGTTTTTAAGGTGATGTCGCTCGTGCGACATCTACAATAAGCTTTGACTTTTGTTCCCCATTGACTAATGTTAGAAACCAATATTAATTGGTTTTAAAAATGATTTCTAAAATACGCATGTTTTTAAACGTCAACCACTTTACAAAAACAGCATATGACAGTGAAATTAAATTTGTTTTTTATTATGAACGTTCCCTTAACATGAATGAGAAAAACCTAGTAATCATTCACACTACAACTTTTTGTCTCTAAATTATTCGATTGCCTCGTCAAGTGAGGCATCGCCGCATCTGTATGACAAGTTTGGGCTTTGAGGCGAACCGGAACATTGTCGCATCGCATGTCATAATATTTGTGTTTTAAGTGTTGAAACTAGATGGCGCAGTTAAAACACTTGAAAAGGTGTCAAGGGGTGTGCTAAGCTGTATGTATGTATATAAAGTGCGTTGGTACTGACTGTGCGGGATTGGCAGCACGGGCAGCGAGCGCTCGGCACGACTCCTGCAGCGCACGTACCTCGCCCTCTGCCTGCTCCATACGCTGCAAAACACAGTCACACACATTACATTTTTACTGTTACAATTTTTGCCAAGTTACTTATTATATGAGACACTCGAGCCTACCTGGACCTATGGGATATTATTGTGGTGCTGCCTGTGACCAAAGTGAAAATAATACCAAGAGCCGAAGAATCAAATCGGAAACAGTAAACAAAAACCCATTGGTTTATGAAATACCTCAGGAACTGCAATTTAGTAGACCAAATAACGAGAAATTTATTCAAGACGGAATTCTTTGGTGTTAAAGTCACTCTACAGTTTCATGATTAATCTAGGCCAGTCAAGACTGACATTACCTCACATTGAGACAGTCATCACCGAAGGCATTTTTTTTATGTTACAGAAAATAGATAGGTAGACAGTGCAGAACTGATAAGTCTCCGCGTCCTAGCCTTCACACTTACGAAACTAGAGTGTTGAGGAGCGAGAGTAGCCAGTGGCGGTTCGTTTTAGTCCTGACCATGATTGAAACCCTCCACTGTTGCCAATGGGCCTGGATATGTTTGGCGTAGCCTAAGTCCAACACTTTCCTTCCATGGTGATCGTACACTACCACAGCTAGTAGCAGAGCATGGCCATGGTGATATATTTATGAAATTACCTTTTTTTTTCATTAATTGAAAGGTAAAACTGAATTATTCCAAAATATTAAAAAAAAAATTTGAGGAAATCACAAATCACGAGGAAGGAGCGTGGGCGTAAGTGTAGGGTGTCTACTCCACGGGACTGGTAGGGGGACTTTTTTTTTATGCGACCTGACATGGATGGCTACACACAACTACCGTTATGATATTAGCCCAATACACCACATTCCCGAAGGAATTTGGAATAGTTGAATCAATTAATTTTATCGATATCACTTTTTTTTTTGTAATACAGATTACCCACAGGCCCTACACAGGGAAAAGAAGCGTCGGCAAACCGCCAGCACGTTGGTCAGACGATATACGTCAGACAGCAGGTGACAACTGGCGAAGAAAAACAGGAGACCGCACAACTTGGCGAAGACTGGGGGAGGCCTACGTCCAGCAGCGGACAACAAATGACTGAAGAAGAAGATGAATACAGATTACATGTTTTAAAATGAGGACTGGTGGACGTTTACACCCTGCAGTGTAAATGAACAGTGCGGAGGGTTGAGTGAGTTACCTTGGTGATGTTGCGGAGCGCGTGCGAGCCGGGCGCGAGCTGCGCCTGGAGGTCGCGCGCGAGGTCGCGCAGCGCGGCGAGGCGGCGGGCGCGCGCGCCGGACGCCGCCGCCGCCGCCGCCGCCGCCGCCTCGCTGTCGCCGTCCGAGATGCCCGAGTCGGAGAGCGAGCCGCACGTCGAGCCGTTCTGGAACCGAACCGACACTCTCAGCTATCGGCGCTCTTATTTTCGCTTGTACAGTCAGTCAGTCAGTCAGTCAGCGTGTTTGCGTCCACTGCTGGACGTACGCCTCTCCAATCCTTCTCCAGTCCTCCCGGCCCTCAGCGGTACGGAACCACTGCTTTCCGCCGACGCACTTGATGTCGTCTTCCCACCTGGCGGGTGGTCTTCCCACACTCCGTCTGCCTGTCCACGGCCGCCAGTGTAGGACACGGTTACTCCAACGGTCGTCGTCTCTTCGGCTGACGTGACCAGCCCACTGCCATTTTAGCTTGGCCACCCGGTGTCCAATATCGACTACTTTGGTACGTCGGCGGATTGCCTCGTTACGCACCATATCCCGTAGCGATATTCCCAGCATGGCTCGCTCCATTGCTCGCTGGGCAACTTTCGCTTGTACAATGACATTTATAACCAGCGCCATCTCCCGTCACTGCCAGAAATACAAAGTTTCAACGTCATTAATATCAATTAATTTCAATATCAAAAATGAATGTCAATTAATATCTTGAGCGGCTCGTAGCCTAGTGCCGCGGGGACTGGCCTATCATACCTGAGGCCCGGGTTCAATACCAACTTGCACCACTGTCTTTCTCTTTCAGAGATCGATAAGTGCATTTCGTCACGAATGCGAGCTGCTCCATGGTTCGGAATCCATGTAAAACTGTAGGTCCCCTTCCCCTTCCCCTGGTAGGGTTTAAGCCCGCCCAGGTTGGTACCATCGCATTGGATGAAAAGATGGTCGAAGCGGCAATGAAAAATTGTCCGTGTTTTCCATCCAGTTCAATGTAGCCGTGCTCATAAAGGGAAGGTCCTGGCATGGCACCTAATTCCTTCGGGAATGTGGTGTATTGGACTAATATCATAACGGTAGTTGTGTGGTATTAGCCATCCATGTCAGGTCGCATAAAAAAAAAAAAGCTCGTTTCCAAATTTTGCCTAGCGTTATACAAACTTTACATTTATCTATACCATTATATAAAGAGGAAAGGTTTAATTGTTTGTGTATTTGAACTGAATAGGCTCCGAAACTACTAACCGGATTAGAAAAATGATTTCACCGTTGGAAAGCTACAGTCTATCCGAGTAACATAGGCTATATTTTATTTAAAAAAAATTAGGGATCCTTACCATAACTCCGATAACGTAACCCAAGGTGGAAACAATTACCAAGAATGTTCCTTACATCGAGTCAAGGCCACAAAATAAACTAGCCGCGCGGCTCATTCCCGCTGAAATTCTTTCTAGGTTTTTTTTTATTTCAAATATTTCAATGTAGGTATATGCTCTTTTTGTAGGAACTCTACTTAAAAAGGATTTATTTGTGTATCATTGTGTCAAAATAATATTTTTTAAAATTATATTATGCCCGCGCAAAGCCGGGACGGGCTGCTAGATAACTATAAATTAAGTAATATAATTGTAATATAATAAAATATCATTAATATTAATTGGATTGTATTGAATGCATCTGAATGTGAATTGCAACGCCATTTGTGGACTTTTATTATCCCTATTCAACACTTGTTTCAACAATCTTTGCCTACTATCATTTATCTATGACGTGGATGACTTATCCACACCTACTGACACGATATGAGCCCAATACAACAAATGGAAACTAGGTGCCAGGCCAAGGACCTTATATTGTGCTATATTGAACTGGATGAAAAGCTCAGTGGGACCACAGTCCCAGAACCCATGCAGCACCTTCATGACGCAAAGAATTTTTCGCCAATGTTTTTCCATCAATTTGGCCCCTTTAATCACGAAATATGCGTAACTATCGTTTAAGTCGAGTTGAGAAATTAACGTTTTTAGGGTACCGTACCCAAAGGGTGCCAAAGGAACCCCATTACTAAGCCTCCGCTGTCCGTCCGTCCGTCCGTCCGTCTCTCACAGGGCTGTATCCCACTAACCGTGATAGGCAGCTGAAATTTTCACAGAGTGTGTATTTATTTTGCCCCTATAACAACAAATCGGTTAAATTACAAAAATAATAAAAATTAAAGGGGGACCGTGTTTTTTGTGTTAATTCTTGTACAATGGTACGGAACACTTCGTGTGCGAGTCCGACTCGCACTTGGCCGGTTTTTCACCAATGCACACCTTGTCGCCGAGCGCCTCGGCCAGCAGTCGCAGCTCGTCGTCCCCCGCCGCGCCCGCCGCAGCGCCCGCGCCCGCCGCAGCACCCGCGCCCGCGCCCTGCAGCCGCCGCAGCGCGTCCTGGTCGCTGCGCAGCGCCGCCGTCAGCTCGCGCAGGCCCGCCTCCCACTCGGCCCACGCCGCCAGCGCCTTCTCCAGCGAGAGCAGCTCCGACGATGTGCTGACGGCGAGAGGACCCCATACCATTATAGAACTCGTCATATCGCATCAGCTTGTCACACCAAGTTCATTTGTGTCTAGACAATAGTCTTTTCTTATTATTAGAAATTATAAAGTATAATTAGAAAAAATATATATTACTAAGAAATCTCTTAAATTATTTAAATGTTTTACTATGTAAATAAAAAAGTTTTTACAAGTAGCGCTACATACTTTAATTGGCATTGATTTATATTTGTGTTTTAAACTGTCAGTGTACCCAAAGCCTAAATAAATATGATCAAATAAAATAAAATTAAAATTCTTCTATACAAATATATTAGGCCACTTTGACAGTTGCCTTGCTTTCCCCATTGCTCCGAAAAACAATAACTTGAATAATCCATATTGTAAGTAGATCATTTTATTTCATTTATTTAAACTTTTTTGGTAGTCAAACTACACTAATGCTGAAATTCATAGACAATGCTTGTACTTGGCTAAGCCAAAGTAGGTCTTCCGATTGTCAGTTTTGACATAAAATGTATGAAACGAATGTCAGATTTGACAGCTGGAAGCCATACTTTGGCAAAGCTAAGCACAAGTAATGTCTATGAATCTCAGCATAAGGCTGAGATAAATAGGCGTAAGAGAATCGAATGCTGAGATTCATAAAGATTACTTTTACTCGGCTAAGCTAAAGTATGCTTTCCAACTGTCAGTTTTGATATAAAAATTATGGAAAAAATGTCGAATTGGCTAAGTTACGTCTATGTATTTCAGCATTAGACTTACGAAAAGTAGTACTTTGTGAAGTCATTTCGACAAAAATGTATGGACGAAATGTCAAAGTAATGCCAAGTGACATCACAAAGTACTACTTTTCGTTAATCTTAGTTTCTGTTACGGCTATTTATCTCAGCCTAGTTACGTCGGATTTGTCATATTTTAACATTGGCCAGTTCAGCAAAACAAAACACAGCTAAGAAGAACTGGAATGAAACTCCGCTGTTTTTTTTTCAACGTCCACTTAGTCTAAAGTGTTTGTCAACTTTTTTAACAAAAACATAGGCAAAACACTAAATTAACACGAATTCACGAAAATTTACAATTCATGCCGAGCAGAAGGTATGTCCCCGCTACCTGTGGTGCGCGTGCTCCCAGTCCCGCAGCAGCGAGGCGAGGTCCGCCGCGAGCGCGCCCGACGGCTCGCCCGCGCCCGCGCCCGCGCCCTCCGCCCCGCCGCCCTCGCCCTCCAGCCGCCGCGCCGACACCGTCAGCTTCAGCATCGACACGCGCACCTCGAGCAGGCGAGAGAGACGCTCCTGCGGATACATTCCTCTGTTAAAGGGACAAATAGACAGAGAGGCAACTCCTGAAACACCACCGGCATTGACTAACGCTACCTCCAGCGGATGAGCCTGTGTGGTGCTGCCATCTAGTGCCTCGTATGCAAACGAAAATAAAATTAAAACTGAAATGATTGACACTCATCGAGATTGGAGCCCTAGGCGGGCCTTCCCGCTCTACTCCCCGTACCACTATTACTTATTCTGTGCCCGTACCAATGTGGAAAGAAATTTTATTTTCTCTGTGGTTTGACACAGGATGCATTTAAAAACAAAAAGATATTAGGGTAATCAGGTTAACCAGTAAGTTTCACGTGGGTTCAGAACCATGGAGTGATCTGCGTTGTCAAGGAAGAACATTTCAATATCAGCGGACAAGAACCTCGAAGAAGAAGACACACGAGACGGGAGAGATAAAAGTAGCGGTAAGGATAAGGTATGATATGGTAGTTTAGTTTAGAATAGGATAGGTAAAGATAAGATAGGTGAGGAAAAGGATGGTTAAGAATATTACAGGTTAAGGACAAGTTAGGTAAATATGGACTAGTTGAGATGAGAATAGTTGAGATTAGAGGTGAGGATTTGGTTATTTGAGAATATGACAGTGTTAAGGAAGGATAAGGTATAGGTATGGATAGATACGTTAAGAATAGGAGAGGTAAGGATAAGTTAGGCGAGAATACGTTAATTGCAAATATAACATTAAAGGATAAGAAAGGTAACGATAGATTATTTGAGAACATGAGAGGTAAGGTTAGTAGTGGTTAGGATTGTTGAAGATTATAGGACGCGAGGGACTACCTTGAGCTCGTCGATCCTCCTGTTGATATGGTGCTTGGTGTGGAGCGGCGCAGGCGCTCCTCCTGCGGCGCCATCACCCCCCGCGCCCTCCGCGCCGCCCGCCTCCGCGAGCGCGTCACGCAGCGCGGCCGCCTCGCGGCGCAGCCTCCGCGCGGCACCCCGCCGCGCCGCCGCCGACCGCAGCGCCGACCAGCGCGCCGACACGCCTGCGGGAAACGGAACGTTCATTCACTCTACACATTGTTACTATATGTATATCGGCGTCGCCGCCTCACTTTAAATATAACGTACTGAACAAGTACGTCGCATTATTTAACGAATGAGACCCAATACCCGCGAAAGGTATGTTAGCTTCATGTACAGTTTCTTGTCCAGTCTTGTATTATTATATGTCCAGTTCTTTTTATAGCTTTCTTTCTTTAATGAATGTGTCCTTGCTTCACGGTCAATTCTACATACATATCATATTCGTTCAGCCACTTACTTCAATCGAATGGCTAATGGTTGAAGGCAACGTTGAACCGCACTTAGCCTCATACTTGAATGAAATTGTATAAATTTGTAGAGCTGCTAGTTTCAATATGCCAACAAACACAGATATATAAAAGTTGCATGCCATTTCAACGACAAAGGCTGCCTGCATCAAAGCTGCCCCAATACCGTAATAAGATGCATCCGCATGCGCGACAGTACCCGCAGAGATAAGAGAACAAAAACACTTTAGTTTACTAATGCGTTTGAATGGAAAGCATGATCTACGCGATTTTGGCGCAATTGGAAACTGCAATAAAAGTGACCATACACATGCGGAATAAATAAAGCGCGACGAATGAACGCAAGAAATGGCCGGACGGACAGTAGAAGACATAACTAAAGACGGAAGCCCGAAATAGCTAAGCACTAAATGTCACCGAGATCGTGAACTTGCTTGAGCGCACCCGTAGCTCGCGGCCGCCTATATATGTATCTAAATAACTATACATTAACTGCTCATTTACGAAAAGTCAACGGACTCGAATGTTTTCCATGTGTGACTATTTTCATGATATTATGTGGTAAGGTGGTTCATTTAACAAGTAAATGAATGTAAAATGTTATAATCAATATGTATTATTTTATATTAAGGACACATGTTAGGCATTATTCGCAGAGGTCCCAACACACTGCATTCCCAAAGGAATTAGGTGCAATGCCAGGACCTTTATGAGCACGGGGAAAACACCTATTACCTATGAGTTGTCTTGGGCAAATATCATGTCTGTGTGGTATAGCCATCCATGTTCAATAACCTAAGATTTTTTTTTAATGTTTATAACCGGAATAACCTTGCACAAATGACATAAATGGTTTAATTAAAGATATCTAATTAATACTTATCTTTTACAGTAACATAAGAGAGGTTAACATATTGATATGGTACAATATCGGTCACCGATACGGATTGGCCGTGACATTACTGCTGCTTGCTGCATTACTGCTGAATTACATAATTGCTGCCTTGATTGACCGAATGAAGAGCGAAGCTCGAGCATAACGTCTCCGTTTCAGATTGGGCAAAAGTGCTTTCGTATGTCCGTTTGTCGTAGGTCGCATATCTCAACCGATTCTCGTGAAATTTTGTGAGCAGGTTCGATAAGATTTATAAATTTTTTAGCCTAGCCAGTTTTTGAATATGTTCAAAAACATTTTAAAATGTCAAATGTAAAAAAAGGTGGTTATGGTGCTGTCTCTACCACAAACACAAAATGTTAAAAAAGGCAGAAGGTTTACAGCACAGAGAGCCACAGCACAGAAGGTCAACCAAACATTCCATGTCGTTTTGGGTTCAACGAACTTAACATGAACGTACATCCAGAACGAAAAGACTTATAAGAAGACCGCACCCATAATCGGAAAACTGGTCACAGTACGACGCATCTTCAGATGATTAAAACAAAAGATAAGGGGTAGGATACATAAAAAGCAAGTAAAATGTTTCGTTTCATACACACTTTACACTTCAAACTTTTCTTATAGTTAGTTATCACATATCTTGTGAATTCAGAGAAAATAGAAGAACGGGATGAGCGATCGAAACTAATTCGTATGGCGGCCGCATAGCCACGAGTTAGTTCAACTTCAAAATTGAACAATAAGTTCGAGATTGAAGATTTTTTATTAAAATTTAGAAACTACACAATGGCGTCGATAAATGATTTCAAACGGTAACAGAACGAAAACAAGTACCGAGGGAAAAACGATAAATACAACTTGTCCAAAATTAACTATGTAGTTGCAGATACAGGTAAGGAAGAATTACAATAAAAGAATTTAGGTCACCAAAAGATACATGTCATGCAAGCATAGAATGCAAGAAGTTGTAGAACTCAATGCGTGTGATTTAGTGTTTGTTTTAAATGTTTAATATTATAAATAAGTTGGACATAATGTCACTCAAAAAGTGCAATATAAAACAGATACATACGGAAATTCTCGACTGACAGCATCGTAATATGCCGAATCAAATGCGACAGGCACGATTTCAATGAACCGGCGACATCCGCGATTAGTTAGGAACGGGAACAGCTCGGCAAGGTCGCTAGTCCGTGTCGCCCGCGCGCGCGTACACTACATATGTAGGGCGATGCGGTGACGTCGGGCGGCGACGACGTTAGCAGCGGCGCGACGCCGCGGAGCGACTGCGCGGGAGCGACGGCGCGGTGCGATGCAGTCAGCAAGGTGACCCCGATACCGGCGCGCGGGACAAACGCCGATGCTAACTGGATCGCGAGACAGATTCTATTTCCCGATCGCCTAGGTCTTGCGCAAACTTACTGTCGCCGCGCCGGCTGCCTAACAGCCGTGCTGCCGGCAGCAGCCACCGTAACAAAATGGCAGCGATAGCCTATTGGGACATTGGGCTCATTGTAATAAGCCCAGAAAAACTTGACCTCGCAGTCAGTTTTATGACAAATGTTGTAAATATAATTAAGTTTATACTTATTAAAAAAATAATATCAAAGAATAGTTTATTAAAATAATAATTGTATAGCATTTATTGCCAAGGATTTGAAGAGAAACTCCTTCGCCAATTGGCAGATGAATCAACAGGGCCCGTTCAATCATTCAATAAAATCCTACTCGTGCACTAAATTGCCCCCAGCTGGAGCCGGATATCCACGTGTGCTAAATAGAGGAGGACGCTGACGTTCGATTCGCGATCGGACGGACGATCACGCTGCGCCGGTGACACGCCTGTGCGGCTGATAAGTGATAATGACAACGCAAATGTTTCTGGAAAACAAAACATTTATTTGCATGATACAATGGTATTTGAGTTATGAGATGAGATGAGACGAAGCAAATAAGTTAATAGTACCATAAAAATACCCTTTGTGTATAGAACCATGGCATTAGATGAAACAGCATTAGAAAACGATGCAAGAACTAATGTTTACATGCGAAATCAAGGATGTAAGGAAACAAGATCCCGAAGAATACCGCCTGTAGCAGAGAGCGCCCAATACAACACAGCACATTGCAATGCCAATTATTCCCGACAGAGGTCAACGAGTCCACCGGTATTCTACGCGTAGAAACGGACTGTTCCCTCGTCCATCCAGTCCGCTACTCGCATTCGTGACGTGCTCCGAGTGATCTCTAGACACGCTAATTGCAGAGGTTGAGAAAAGGACTCCGCGGACGGTGTGCTGTGTGGAATACTTACCGGCGACTCGTCAGTCTGGCGGTGTGGGCAGATCGAGAACCGGCTACACGCCCCGCCCCGCCCACGTCCAGTAACGAGCGTGCCAATAGGTCAAGAACACCATTAAAAATCACGCTAAAACAACGCCTCGACGAGCGCTGCTTCTTTTTGCTAGTTCGCTAATGTGTTGACTAAATAAAAATGAATTACCAGAGAAATGCTTGTCCGAATAACACACAGAACAAAACTGTGGAATAACACATCACAATGATATGATTACCTGGAAGACATCAAACTTACCATCGTCATCGCCAACTGCTCCCACCGGTGAGACGGACGGTACTATTTTAGATGCCATAACTACAGCTCATTTACTTCGATCACATACACATACGTCATTTATTGCAAGAATGTTTGTCACTATTTATCACTTCAACAGGTTAATGCAGACTTCACAGCCTACTCCACTGGATGTCCTTACGGAGAGAAAGCACAAGACCGGTCCTAATATCAGATTCGGTATAACCAAGTGCACTAATCAAGACCTCCCATCTGTCACGGACGTCGAATTTGCCGTTGCATAAGTGAGTTATAGCCGCGGACGTGAAATCACATAACTTTCTCATTCTCAGCTACGATTTCGTAACACTAATTAAAGTGATCATATCTGTGCGATTAGGTTCATTTCGATTCTCATATTAAACTAATAACGGACGAACCATCGATAATGTGTCTTTTTTTATTTTATAATCCATTGCTGTTCTTACGATTGCTCTTTGTTTTTAAAATAAGTTTAACTTTAATATTTTTGTTTTTCAAATAGGAACTCTGTATTTTTCTTGATTTACGGCAATAATATCCAGAAAGTTCGTATTACCAACGTGTTTATTCTTATTATTTAATGGTTTCTTTCTTTGGGCCTAATCCTGCCTTTAAAAATATAGTTAACGTTTCTGCCAATTTATTATTCCTCAAAAACAACATCATAGGTGCCATATCTGGCTCCCGAGCACAGACATTCGGTATAGAGTACCCCAGTGTACGACCAATGCCAACCTCGTTTCGCCCAATTTCTCCCAAAGTGGTGAATCTCCTCACGATGTTTTCCATTTAAGGTGGCCCAACCCGCTCATTTCCCCATACAAAAGGGGAAAGAAGATCACGCCTATATTTCTTGTCAGAGATCCAAAATTTTGCTCAATATAGCTTTATTTGATTGAACTAGATGTCTGATGACCATTGGCATTGTAAAATTGCGTTTGGTTTCCAAGTTATAACGTCCGAAAGTTCGGATTTTTCGCGCGTTTTATACAATAACTTTGGAGTTGGATTACGCAATGATAAAGTAAGAACATCTTAAAAAGATTAGTCATCAGACATAGCTTATTTAATCAAGATTTATAATCGATTTGGTTTTTGTTAGATTTTTGACTACAGCGGTCGTGGTTTACTTTTAGCTATAAGTCGTTTTGAAATTAAAATTTTCGTAAATCTTACCAAATCATACACTATGCACATTGTCTTTTTTGTGGACAGGTTGCATCTTCCTCATAACGGAGCCTGTCTTATTCTTAGAAACAGAGAAGGTCCCAGAGCGCAACAGCACGGTTTTGTACCGTGCCCGCAAATGAGTTGAGGCCGCCGGGTTGGGCCACCTTAATCCTGTTCCTTTATTTGTCACAGAGCGTCGACTGTCCGGCCGGGAGCTGGCCGGCAGTCTATGCTCTGTGGTTATTTGTAAACTATTTTTGACAATAGGAGCCAGCGAGTGTAGGCTCTACTTAATACTGAGATACCGCTTTCATTAGCGGTAGTATTAAACTGCAGCACATCGGTAAATAAGTACCGTATCATGAACGTAAATCAGGTTCTGTTTTCTCGTAAGAGAGCTTACAAGACATGATTCCGAAACAGCGCAGCGCCAAGCTGCTTTTTCTTATGGAACTGGATATGATTGTCCACCAAACTACTGTCACTTAACTGTTACTTACTGTTACTGATATTAACCCAACACACCACATAGTAACTGGGTGCAATGTCAGGACCTCCCTCATATTGCTCGGCTTCATTGAACTGGGTGGTAAACACGAAAAAAAATCTTGCAGTTTTGCCCCGAGTTGCTTCACCTTGATTATCGAACGGCGAAGAGGTGCGCCATTGAGCTACCGAGGCTGATAGATCAAAATAAAGAATGCACCACGTCACCAAATTCAAAAAGGTTTAGTATAGTTAACGCACCTAAAGTGAGTTGATCACTGACTACAGAAATGACATGACCAAGCACTAAGAAAGATGTACGGCATGGTGATCAGGTAGAAAAAATGTTTATTTATAGTAATTCAATGGAGCCTTTTAAATCATCGATTGTTCCGTTGATCGCATCTCATCTGTGTGAGGCGGGGGCGGCATTGTGAGCCCACAGAGCTAATCCAGTCCAGACGAGACCCATGTTGGGATCTGCCTCCTACGCTGCAAGCCTACAACCGACATTTGAATAGCTTTTTGCTTCGTTCTGCTGGGATATGAAATAGTTCGCTGCTTGTCAGTTTTTGCAACTGTATAATGCTAGTTTCACAGTTTCGGATATCGATTCCAGTATCATTAAAATAGTTAAACCACAATCGATCAAGACGAAAACGAGTGCATAAACCAGTCTTTATGTGAGCCGTCGTATGCATAAATATTGCATGTTTAACACGATACATCTGTACACTAGACTAGATCCATGCATAGTAATTATGCATAATGGATCACGAAGTGAAATCGTGCAAATTGCAATAGCCTTATTGCAAGCTGTAGACGCCATGTTAAGATCTGCAGTGTAGTGGCAAACTCAATAATAAACTAACTATACTATGTCTTAAACTACGATTTAAAGTTGTCACACAAAAACGAGCAGTGAAAGTACCAAATCGGTTTATAATGTTGATGAGGTAAGTGAAAACTCAGTAAATGAAAGAAAGGAAAGCGAGTCGAGCGAAAATATTGATGTTTTAATACCTACTTCCAAAAGTTTACAAAGAATCTGAAATTGGAACGCATCATTTCATTATTCCCGTCCCTAAGGCACGTGCCGTGATATTGCAAGATTCATTACGTAATCAAAAACTACAACATCGATGTTATCATAACGAAAAATATCAATGCTTATGTATTTTTATGGAGGTACTATATGAAATAAATATATTCAACCATTTCACTTTATTACCTATTTCATACGTGGTGAAAGACAATACAATTCAGAACAAAATAAAGTTACATAGACATTTGGAAGCAGCGGAGCGGTGCCAGTAACGACTAACGAGGCAGTAGTTCATGTAAAAGGGTATAATAAGCAATCAAATTGTCCTAAAATTACACGGTTCTTGCCAATTTATTGGTCGCTGGCTGGTGCATTCACTTGTATAACACCAGTACATCCAGTGTATTGTTTACTTCATATATTTTGATTAGTAAAGAACCTGAATTCATTATCAAATTATCAATGACATCCAAGCATTCAAGTAATTTTAAATTCAACTCAAAAATTTTATGAAAAATGTAAGAAAATTTATGAATATTTCAACTAAGACTGCGATTAGCTTTGAAAGAAAACTTTAAATTTAACTTGTACAGATGATAAGAAAAAAATCAGCATAAACTGGTACTGAAATTGAAATAAATAAAACAGCATTTCTTGCCGTGCATGTTGTAAGAGACGACTAAATGATTTGTCTTTCCTAGTTCGGAACCCACGTAAAACTGTAGGTCCTTTCCCCCCGGGTTAGCACCATGGCATTGAACAAACGATGGCTAGAGCGGCGATAAAAAAGTACGCATTTTTCATCCAGTGTAATTTCTGCTCCTAGCATGGGACCTATGTACATAGTTCTCATGTGGTATATAGGGCTGATATCATGACAGTAGTTGTAGTATTTAGAAGACGACACTCTTCATTGCAGGGTCGCAGTCTGTAGAGCAATGGATGAAATGTAATGTGAAAATATATTTGGTAAGTATGTTCTTTGAGAGAATAAAACATTGATAGACGAATTTATTCAATAGAACGTAAAGTGATTCCGCCGGAACATGCACGATTAACTAAGTATGTACTCTAACAAAGAACTAGCCTTAAAACAGTTAAAAAAATTGCATCTCACAACTCTGTTGTTCCACCACAGTGTACACGACACGTTTACGTTCGCACGAATGCAGTAAACAAAGCTAACTATAGAACTGTTAAGTCTGGACGGACTACAATCATTAAATAATGTTTGTTTCCAGCAAATGTTCCGCAGTCCGTCTTGGTGTAAGACCTTATTACGCATGTATGTTTTGGACACATGTCGGGCAATTATATTCTTTTCCGGGATAAAAAGTATACCATTTGCTAATCCACGACATACATCACAAACGATTTGCTGGTCGCGCGCCCGCTAGTAAATAATGACATATCAGGCGCAAGCTGGCCAATTGTTGCATAGTAATAGTTTATAGACAAAGGAGTAAGTAACCTTGCCCTGAAGTAAGACGAACATAAGTAAGAATAAAATAGACGGCGACCAGCGAGCAGTAGTGATGAGAGAGAATAGGAATTTCTAGCTATTTACCAATTCAGTGGTATCATACTACTCGACTGCACCCGGCCTGATTGGAAACTGTTCACAGACAATTCTTACGATTGCACCAAAATCCCCAGGACTTTAGTGAGATGTCATGTAGACGTCTACCCAAATTTACAACCCCAGAAAACGCGTATTAGACCAAAGGGTTATTTCATTTGTCTAGCTCGTATCCTACAATCAGAAATGTCGAGCAGCGAAAGCAGATAATCATATTGCCAAAGATCTTCCTGTAAAGGCGCTTAGTTTGCAAATGTGGACCCCATCGAAGTAGGTACAAGGGAAACATAACAATTTAATGCCACTCGATCGTAGTCGTCACGGAACCCACTGAGATCGTTTCTGACCTAAGGCGGCAAGATCAAAGACGTGATACAAATCCTAAATTAGGATCAAACAATCTTGACGACGGCGCCCAAGAGGACGCAATAAACACTAGTGATGGAAAGGACTTAACTTTGCGGAGCGCAAGTAAACCCGTCGTGATGATTGGCAGGATCAAACTCGTAGGTACCTATTCCATCTTGCTTTCGTTCACAGTGCGAGCGTAGTAAAACGAGACATGTTAGTGCACAGACATTGAAAGTCCGGCAATACGGGAAACTGAATGTGTCGAAGTTTTCGAGAAATATTTACAATCCTACGGCAACGCTTTTTCTTATGATATGTACCTACCCATTGTATTACATTTGAAACAAGCATAGAAACACCTCGAACGTTTCAGCCGTTCGCACTATTCTTGTGAAATCGGATCCAATTTTGCAGGCGTGTGAGAACAGTTCACGAGAAGGGTCAATAGGTTTTAGAGCGCTGTGTCGACAACTTCCAGACCATACAAAATATGAAGGACCAAAGCTACAGTTATCAAACGTGTACGTTTAGAGAGCGTAACACCAGCCTATCAGCGTCATGTTCGCCAAGGCTATTGTTGGCGATGTTTTTGAGTGGTAAATAGGGCCGACAGTGCAACAAACCGCAACTGAATCGCAGCCAACCGGAAGGGAAAGTGTGAGCGACACGCGCGCCGTCATCCTCGAAGTCATTTTCACATGCTTTCGCTACATATATTTCGTCGCCAACTGAACCTCAATATGGAACCTTTAGCCTCGACCTTCACCGAGCACCGCTCGATGTACTGTCACATACAGTGGAACCCAGATGTCATCCTGGGCCAGTGATATGTAAAAGGTAAGGATATGCCCTTGCATACAATTCTGTTGCCTGTTGCGGTATTCCAATATTCCGTATTTGCTTGCGTTTTTTATGTAATTCTTGCACGGTTTTACCACACAATTGGGTATTTTAGGGGAGCATTATTAGCCAGAAGCAACACGAAGGCATATGACGACAGCGAGCTGCTGTCTGGCGACAAAGTGGTGTCCCCGCGACGCATAGAACGCCAATTTTGTTGTTCTATTTTTGTCGTACGGAAGGGCATGTCCTTACGTAGTAATATTTATGTCAATGTCCGCGGCCTC
This sequence comes from Incurvaria masculella, assembly GCA_946894095.1. Taxonomy (NCBI): domain Eukaryota; kingdom Metazoa; phylum Arthropoda; class Insecta; order Lepidoptera; family Incurvariidae; genus Incurvaria; species Incurvaria masculella. The sequence continues at coordinate 3,358,624 of OX335641.1, forward strand.
ATATTATTGACGTGAATTGTTGAGAAAACAATACACGAAGTAAGCTAAAGTAGCAATACTTTTAGAATAATTCTACTAATGGTACTTTCTTTTAAACGACTCAAAACGTTTTCAAAGCACCAAACTTGAGACAATAGTTACACCATCACTTTTAAGAATTATTTAAAATCCAACCGCATTTATAATTAAAATATTCAACACACATCACGTCACAACATCGACTCGACTCGACTCGAGATCGGAGCGGAGCGCGCGCACGACCGCGTCACGCGAGCGGTACAGCTGTTCTGTCCGGCCACCTCCTCCTACGCCGCGCCTGCGAGCGGAACCGCCCGCGCTGGTGCGCAGTTGCAATAGGTGCAGGTACCGGCAAATAAGTAGAGCCTTGGCGGGGCGCCCCCCTCCTGACAGCGGAAGGACCTCGGAATATTGGGACGCACACTCCTAACGCGACCCTAAGATCAACATCTGCGCAGGCGGAGGTGTATCACAAAAGAACATGTCTTCTGAATTTGATAAGATAGGTACACATAGTCATATTGTGCGGATGCAACCTTTGGAAGAGATGGATTGAGTGATTAATAAAATAGTTCAGTGGAAAACTCGGAGAAGACCTGGTTCCAAAGTTTAATATCTTAAGGTGGCCCAACCCGGCGGCCTCAACTCATTCGCGGGCACGGTACAAAACCGTGCTGTTGCGCTCTGGGACCTTCTCTGTTTCTAAGAATAAGACAGGCTCCGTGATGAGGAAGATGCAACCTGTCCACAAAAAAGACAATGTGCATAGTGTATGATTTGGTAAGATTTACGATATTTTTAATTTCAAAACGACTTATAGCTAAAAGGAAACCACGACCGCTGTAGTTAAAAATCTAACAAAAACCAAATAGATTATAAATCTTGATTAAACAAGCTATGTCTGATGACTAATCTTTTTAAGATGTTCTTACTTTATCATTGCGTAATCCACCTCCAAAGTAATTGTATAAAACGCGCGAAAAATCCGAACTTTCGGACGTTATAACTTGGGAACCAAACACAATTTTACAATGCCAATGGTCATCAGACATCTAGTTCAATCAAATAAAGCTATATTGAGCAAAATTTTGGATCTCTAACAAGAAATATAGGCGTGATCTTCTTTCCCCTTTTGTATGGGGAAAAGTTCGGATTTTTCGCGCGTTTTATACAATAACTTTGGAGGTGGATTACGCAATGATAAAGTAAGAACATCGTAAAAAGATTAGTCATCAGACATAGCTTATTTAATCAAGATTTATGATCTATTTTGTTTTTGTTAGATTTTTGACTACAGCGGTCGTGGTTTACTTTTAGCTATAAGTCGTTTTGAAATTAAAATTTTCGTAAATCTTACCAAATCATACACTATGCACATTGTCTTTTTTGTGGACATGTTGCATCTTCCTCATCACGGAGCCTGTCTTATTCTTTGAAACAGAGAAGGTCCCAGAGCGCAACAGCACGGTTTTGTACCGTGCCCGCGAATGAGTTAGGCCCGCCGGGTTGGGCCACCTTAAAAGGCGAATATTACGATGTCACGTGCACAAAACGCTTCACAAAGAAACTCGCGGAGAAATCCGCGACGTCTCTCTGAATTAGCTTCACTCCGCCGCACCCACTCACCTCCCGAGCGATGAGCTCACGTGTAAATAATCACAAGAGAGAATACAACGAGCGTGCTCGGCGATGCATTGAAGATTGAAGACACATAATATTGTTTGTTTGTAGGGTGCTAAGTCGAGGGATAGTCGCGGCTTAGTCTAATTATCCCGTGACACGGTTGAAACCGGTCATTCCGTTTGGTTCTGTTGAACGTGGACGGCAAATGATTGAGTGACGTGATGATTGCATGATGGGCCGCTCAATTAAACGCTATGCACGATTATTTCCTGCCAACACACGACAAGAGAGATGATAGCATCAACACAACAGAAAGTTCCTAAGAACTGAGTTAGCTAGTTCAATTCACTTTGACACAATTCAGAGTCTCTAATCCGACTTGTCACCTAAATTGGCGTTTCCGCCAAACCGATCGACTGGCGTTTTAAAATTTAAGGAGAAGTGAAAAGCGCGCGCAGTGGTCGTTGAGCGAGTCTGAGTTTGATTTTGCCAGGTTGAATAAGTAAAACCGCCGAATAAATATTAAAACTTGTATGGGGTTCGACGTTTTTACGTAACTTCGAAGGTCCGTAAACGCCAATTTAGTTGAGAAATTCGACTAAGAACAAAACAGAATCCAGTGAGATGCAATAAGGGAAGTCCACGATGGATTGAATAACCTCGAGTTTGACAGAGAAGCCGGTAGTGGAATTAGCCGAGATGTTTGCGGTTGGTATCACTTCGCCACAACCTCGTAAGATGATATTATTCGTAAGCATCCAACTCGTCGCGGCAAATTGCACACCAACTGGACACTCGAGTACTTATAGAATAGAAACGTTATACTCCCTTTGTTAAAAAATAAAAATGCGGTTGGGTTCGCCAGAGGAAAATAATAGTTTAAAAAAACTAAAAAAACACGCTTTTATAGCTAACTGAACTAAAAAATATAAAATAATTTTTAAATTTTAAAGAGTTTATATTATAGTAGTAGAAGATCGAACAATCAATCAGAATTTATCACCTCAAAATAAAATTATAAAAAAGTTTAAGTTATTAACAAAATAATTCAATTCAGAGTAAAAAGCGTGGGGTGCTTGATATAGTAAATGTAACAATCATTCTATTGGCAATTATCTATGAGAGGAGAGTTATGAAAAGTAGTAAAATGCACCCCACGCTTTTTACTCTGAATTGAATTATTTTGTTAATAACTTAAACTTTATTATAATTTAATTTTGAGGTGATAAATTCTGATTGATTGTTCGATCTTCTACTACTATAATATAAACTCTTTAAAATTTAAAAATTATTTTATATTTTTTAGTTCAGTTAGCTATAAAAGCGTGTTTTTTTAGTTTTTTTAAACTATTATTTATTTTTCATTTTTTAGTTCGATGTATCAATTAGTTATTATTATTGCAGAGGATCTATAAAATAATTATTTAATCCTGGCGGTCCTAATAAGGATAATGGGAAACTGTTATGAAATTATTGCATTGTCATCGGTCCTTGATACGTGTGCAAAGTTTCGAATTAATCAGACTTCTGGAATCTGGTGAAAATTAATCTCAAAGATTCCATTACATACATACATACAACCCAAGCTAATAAAAGCGTGTTAAAAACATGTCGCTTCGGAAAGATAAGCTATGCATACGAAGTCCTGGACAATATAGTCCTGGAGAATCAAGAAAATAGTTTGCAAAACATGGACAAACGATGAACTGGATCCTCGCCTTGATCACAACGTTCAATAAAAGAGCCAGACGTTAGATACAACACTGACTCATATAATAAATAAGAAAGTTGAAAGAATGCACAATGACGTGAACACAGTCAACGGTGAAACAATAGGAGCAAACAGAGTTAGCACCAATCGCTGCCTAGACGCCACGAAAATGCGCGAAGATAAAAAAATATTTGCATTACAAAACGAATTGGCACGAGAAGCTGATGCAGGAATGCATGACAGAGTACACGGTTTGCATTGCGTAACTAGTCACACATTGGCGCTAACAGGTTGATCTGAGAGAAAATGCTCGAATTGGATTTGATAGTCTCGTCGCGGTTAGCCGCGACTGCCGAAGGAATCAGGATATGAATCTGAATGCAGCCTGCGCGTGCAACTTACTATGGTCGTAGATGAATAAAACATAGGCAGTTCCGCATCCAAACGCCTACGTACGCATTGGGGCCGAAATTTTCACTTGCCCACCGTGGAGTATTTAGTTTTAGTTAATGTATTTATTTTCTCCATTAGACGTACTTTAACATGATATGAACTTAAACATGATATGTGGATAGATAGTAAAATCTTGAGTACCATAATGACATTTTATTCGTAATAAATATGTTATCTATTAAAAAACTATTTTAGCGTAAAAAGCCATCGTCATTTTGTGATATACATGTAAAAACTATATATAATCGTATTTGTTATCTGGTAATTAAAAAAGTTGAAAGAACATACTTTTATATGGAAGTACCTACCATATTAGGAATTGGGAATCTTATTTACTGTCCTCCTGGATAGTATAACTTTTTTTATTAGCATTGATTTGAATTTGTTATGAAAACATTTGTTCCATAATATCCTAATCTCCTCTGTGAATGTTGTTGTACAACCTAATAATATTTCATATTACCCATCCGGCATCGACATACCAAAGCAATAGACGCACCATCAGCTTTTCCCCGCGTACCACGTAAGATGCGCCCTATCCGCTCGTTGATGGCCTACTGCATGTCAGTCCGTGGTCGACTTTGGTATGTCGATGCCATCCGGCCTTACTAATAAATATTTGCACCATCGCTATTACTCCGGTATTTCTAGCAAGAAGTATGGGACCGCAAGAAATACCGGAGTAATTTAATGAATGAATAAATAAATAAATTCATTATTGTGCAATATAGAAAACAAATGTATACATATACAAATATAAATCAAAACAACAACGAAATTGCAAAAAATATAAATGTTTATTAGTAAGGCAGAATGTGTTTACGCCATTGAAGCCATAGCAGCCTTTGCAGTAGCGAGCGGTACTTATACCGTACACAAGGGCAATCACTAGCCAGCTAATGTCAGGTGGTGGTTCCTGAGTACATGTTATTTACCGTCGCATCTTGGATGCACGGACTAAACTAATAGCATAGCTAATAGCTCGATATACACATCGTGTACCGTTCCTTCGTCAACAAATTCAACAATAAGAATTAGTATGGTGATCACATATAGAAACCGTGTGATTCAGTGGCGGATTTACCAGCAGGCTGAGTAGGCTGGAGCCTAGGGCGGCAGATTTTAGGGGCGGCAAATATGAGACCAACTTTATTTTGTCTTGCTCCCCAAGCCCAAAGTACCATCTTCCCGCCCGTATTTGAGGCCGAAAAGAGCGACTTTAGTAGATAATTAGATTCAAGCAATTCAGCATGTAATAATTATCACCACATCAATACATTTACGGGAAACAGGTTATTAGGACGATAGTACACAAATCATAACGTTATAAATGCGTTGAAAAATAATTGGTAATTCATGTCATTGTGAACTAGGCTATAGAAGTGTAGAGGTCGGTATGGGCGGCAAAATTTGATTTGCCTACGGGCGGCAAGTTTGTAAATCCGCCGCTGGTGTGATTGGCATGGATGCGTTTGGCTCGACGCTCGCCTTTTGCTACAGCTATCTACATCAATCGTAGAACGAACTGTTAGGTATATGCTATGAATATAAAGTTTAGAGAAGAGCCTTTAGTGGTACATTTTGACCAGACAGAAGATGCGACATAAGTTATCTATGGAAATGACATAATAATTATTCACAGTTGATTCTCTTCGACGGACATGCCATTTTCGATATCAAAGCGTCAAAAAGAGTTATATGAATAAATGCAACACCCACATGATTCATACAATATACCATCACGCCGGTTCTCCGGAGGTGTATGCAGGGGTATACAGAGAGAGCCATATGATACGATCACAGCATACTCCTTTAATCTATAGACATACCTACTGATGATACAATGATGACTACAACCCACAACGCTGTATGTGTAAACAGCACTAGTGTTTGATTACCTAATTCTGTGCGGTTGCATACATGCATTTTTCTACAACCATTTCTATTCAATTTAACGATTCATTATTGAGAATAATGATTAAATAATTTGATTGGAGTCGACAAATGCATAAGTTTGATCGTGACGTCGCGTTTTTAGTAATCATCATAACTTGTATGCACTGTAGTTGCATAGGTTTCAATATGACACCGAAATCGGTGCAATAATTACAATCATGCAACATGCTGGTATAATGTATGACATTATTAATTTGTTTTTTTTTTTTAAATAGGAATTCGCATCGGTTATCAACACTGTAAGTTGTATACACTTAAAACTAAGGATTTCAATGACCTCGCCATGTTTTATTCCATAGGAACGGATTAAGGGGAGCAAATATACACCGAAACAATTAATATACCTCTTGGTGCTGATGGCGCGTTGCGCACGCGCACGTAATGAACAACAAACACTGTCCTCGTTGCCATTCTCATTCTGTCTCTCGGAGCACTGCTGTGCTGCTCACTCTCAGCACAGGAGACACAGAAATGTCGCAGAAACGGAAAGAACCCAGAAGTCCTTACTTTGATATTGACATGGCTTTTAGCACCGGCGCGGCGCGCCAGATTACGTCACTCCAAGGATTTGAAGCGGCGTGATTGGCAGTTTATTAAGACGTGGGCAAAAAATATCGAACTAACGATGCGTTTGTTTAGGAATGTATGTATCCAAACGATCTCCCAACGATGACTTCGCAGATCTGAATACACAAAATGTGCACACACATCGCTTGCAGTTGGATATTTATGGAAGAAAGACTACCAAGAGGGCAAGAAGACTATTTAGAGGATACGTGAGAGTTGGAGTATAATAAACCTAGAATCGATGCTGCCGGGAATATCGTCCAGGACCGACAAATAATCGAATGAACTGTTGAACTATTTTCTGTAAAACTACACCAAACTCATCCTAATAAGGGTTACTACAGGATTATTACATATCCTGTGCTCCAGGTGTTTTTAATGGATCTGGAAATCGTCGGCTAATACCTTTTGCAATGATATTGGTCCAACACACTGCATTAGGTGGTCCAACACTGAAATAAGTGCCACGCCAGGAAGCTTTGAGAATAGGTAAAAACCGCAGTAATCTAAAAAATGCTTGTGTTAACCTATGAGAAGCCTACGAGCACGTTACATTGAACTAGATGGAAAATACGGCCAATTGTGTTGCCGCTTTCCTAGTCGGGCGGGGCTCACTTAAACCTAGAAGAAGGGAAAGGGATTTTACATGGGTACCGAATTATGTAATAACCCACGTTCACTGTGTGCGAATTTCAATTCCCTAGGATTCGAGCCCGTGATCTTCGACACGAGACCACAGTTAACTTCGCCGTTCCCAACTATCTCACGTGGAGCGATGGTGACAGCGGTTATTATTCCAGCCTACACCAAGTGCTCATCATTCATGATGTCATAACGCGTCTGCACGAAGGCGATCCTGGCTGCAAAAGTCGCGATTACATCATCGTGTTCGTCCTTTCGCCCGATCGTCTAGCTCAGAAATAGATCCGCGCCGCCGTGCTGTCTCGCAGGGATGTAGGGTTGGATGCACACGCCACGGCCGGCAGCCAATTATATAAAGGGAACGTCAGTTATTTTCAGAATGTTCCACTTTTCAGCGCTGTCGGTTTCTAGGAAAACTTTCACTGTCTGACTCTCTGTTTATCAGATTGGGTCAGCGGTTGGTGTGGCGGATTAGGACTAAGTATCCCGGATTCGATCTGCAACGAGATTTTTTTCTGCGATGTCCGCCAAGAAAACCAGCATGGAAAAATGTATAACGTTGACATATGATTACCCTGTCAGATCAGAGACGGGGATGAATAAAAAACTATACAATTCGGACCTCAACAGACTTATAAAACCAGTATTACGCAGTTCATCATCAAATGTGTTGGTTGGGGCCACCCGTTTCTATCCTGCGAAATATCCAATAATGTCGTATACACATTTACTATATGCGCCTACATGCTACATGTTACTAAGCGAGGTCTCTTATAGGAACTCCGCCAAGCCGGCGAAGAATGCAGGCAGAGCATGCGTGGCAGGACCCCAGAGGCTACATTCTGTCTGACGTTTCCTCTATTCATATGGCAATCATTGCTTGTCGTCTGTAACACTTCCGGCATGCGAACACGTTTCTATGCGTATAGGTGCGTACAACAGTACACCTGCAATTACTTGGTGCAGCTGTGTAATAAAATACGAGTCATAGGTTAGCATCTTGACCTTTTTCTGTAATAGAAATTTAGAAATTCACAAATGATTCCTTAAAAACACCCTCAACTCCTCTTTGAAATCTACCCGCGTATATCCCGCGTGGATGATGGGTTTTATATAAAAACCCGGCCCCACGGAGTTTAACAGATGGTTGTTGAACTACGTTTCACAGGGAGTGAAAGACGTAGGCGTTTTCTCATGCAGGATTCAAGGGATGCGTGCGTTTTAGAGCAGTTATGTATTATCCCGCTTATAAGCTAATTAGCCCGAAACTATGGTCCCCATGCATCCGTAGTTTCATTATAATTTAAAGCAGTAATTCGTTATCTTAAAAAAAATACTCTGTGGGATACATTAACTGCTGCCGGAGATTTTGGTTAAACTGAGGTTCGCATTGAGATGGTTCAGCATGCCATTAAATGTGTAAATAGGAAAAGCATTAATGCGAAAAATTACAGAAATGTGGTTTGTCTAATAAGTAGTAAAAATCTAGTTTTTTGTAGGGAACCCACTTTAATTATTATATTTTTTTTCATTTTACCTATTTCCTGTTACATCGGCAAAATAAATACACACTCTGTGAACATTTCAGCTGACTACCTATTACGGTTCACGAAATACAGCCCTGTGACAGACGGATGGACGTACGGACGGACAGCGGAGCCTTAGTAATAGGAATACGTGTTCACCCTTTGGGCACGGAACGCTAAAAATCAAGAATGAAGAGGAAATGAAGAAGAAAACTTGAAACTGACGAATTGTCCTCATATAAAGACAGAGGCCACAAAGAAGAAATAAAACCGGCCAAGTCCGAGTCGGTCTCGCACACGTAGGGTTCCGTACCATTCATTGTACGAGATATAACACAAAAAATCACGTTTTTTTATGGGGCCCCACTTTATTTATTATTACTTTTTATGTTACCTATTTGATGTTATAGCGGCAAAATAAATACACACTCTGTGAACATTTCAGCTGCCTACCGATTACGGTTCATGAGATACAGTCATGTGACAGACGGACGGGCGGACGGACGGACGGACGGACGGACGGACGGACGGACGGACGGACGGACGGACGGACGGACGGAAGGACGGAAGGACGGACAGCGGAGCCTTAGTAATAGGGTTCCGTTTTCACCCTTTGGGTACGGAACCCTAAAAAAGGTCGTGATCGCCAAAAAGGACAATCCACCAGCCTGGTGTGAAGCATGCAGGTGAGGAAGTTACTCTTCACCTCCATGACGGGAAGACATTACATTTTTAATTTATTGATTTATTAAGATTTCAAAAGAAGTTCGAGAATCTTCGATAACCTTCTGGGGCCGATAGCTGGGCCCCAGGTTCAAAACTTCGAACCAATTTAAGTTGATAAAATTATTGAAACGGCGGATTTGCTGAAAAAGAGCTTCGGGGAGTCTTCGGTCGGTCCCCGCGCAGCATACAGCGAGTGTTGCAGGATGGGTCTTCAAGTTTTCTACGTCTCTCTGATTTGGAGACGTGATCAGCCTACAGCCAGAACATCTTGACTCCACGACCTTCAGGCTGCTGCAACTACTGCAAGGCGTGCTGTGTTTTGTATTATTCTTTGCATGTTTCATCCCTTTACTATTTAAGTATTTAATTGAATCTTTGCTGGTTAATCTTTGCATCGGTCTTATCCTGTACGAGGATAAGACCGATGAGAATGAAAATTCACATATACTTTTACACCACCGCGCCGGTCGTTGGCCTTTTCTTATGTGATCTTTATGTTCTTTTTGTCTTGCCTTCTGTTATTACGTGTTTATATATATATTTTTTACTATTTTTAAAATCGGATTACTATGTCTCAATATAAATGTCGTTGTATAATCTCAGAGCATAATGTTTTGCTTATTGTCTTCCTAAGAAGTATGCAGCTGGCAGATTTCTTCGGTGCAGTCAATTTTCTAGAAATCGCTCAATAATCTCGATTCATAAACGTTCCCTTCTCTCAGATTGGCGTAGAAAGTTAATGAGAAAATGTAATCGGAGGAGGAAATCTTCCGACCGCGAGTTCTGCCGTTTCGAGATATAGCCGTGGAGCTAGATCTCGGTAAAAGTGCGATTAGGTACAAGGTTATGCTCTCTGCTTTCAACAAACCTCTGCTTTAATAGAGCACAATTTAATTTAATTTTACCTAAATTGGGAAGAACTGTAGAATAACTGAGAATGAAGAGGACTCAGGGTATTTTGTTGATTAACGCGAAAGCGGATTATGCGCCACGGTAATCCAACTGATAATATAGGAAACATACTTCAATTTGACCATGCTTACGTTATTGCGAGCTATTGTTTCAGCACCGCCAACCGTTAAATTCGGCACGGAATTATTATATAAATCCAGTCTCAGCGTGATCATGCTTTGCCTGGCCGACCAAACACCGGATTTCCGATTGGGTACAAAAAGTGGTTAGGCGGAATAATATTGAACCGATTAAGAATAAACCTGATGACGGCGGCTATGTCGTGGATTGGCAATCAGCAAACACTAATTTGACACGAACGGAGCCACGGGCAACGCCTTGTCTCAAGTAATATTAGTGATTGTTTTAGGAGACATTCGTTCAAAGTATGTATTGGTAAATGAGCTTTTAAAATCCCGATCCCGTTTACAATGTGAAATTTGGCAAAGTGCTCGCGCGTGAGTTATAAAACAACGCTTATTTATGTTCATATTTTGTAACACTCGTTTTGCTTGTCAATAAACAAGAAAACCGAAAGTGGCACAAGATGGAAGTGAAGGCGACCGCGAGCCACAAATGGTAAGATGTCTCTTGCAGACGATCGGAGTGGATTTATGGCAGAGTTACGTGACGTGACAAACGTGCCTGCTAGTGCGATGTTACAGTGGACAGTGTTTTTCGGGATATGTTACAGAAACTTTAGGAATAAGGTGTACTCATTATTAGAAGAATAAAGTTATTAACTTCACAAATCGAAATTACGACTACTTTTTCGTGGGCCCCATACATTTTGTTTAAGTCGTGTGATTCATATACATATACGGGGACAGCGAAAAATCGATTTGATTTCGATGAATATAATAATCATTTTTGTCTACCGATTCTTTTACATCCGGCGATGAAAAACCGACAAGAAACTTCGCTGGGTTTGTAATATTTTTCATTTTTATTTTATTTTATAAAAGTTCGAAAGCCCATGGGCGTCTTCGTTGTACATTTCAGTTAGGTAGATCAGGTTCAGGCATTTTGTTTGAGTGGTCGCATGTTGGGTCTATGCCCAGTGTTTAATAAGATATAACCGAAACCAATATGGGCATGACAATTAGGTGGATCAGGTCGGGGCGTTTTGTTTGAGTTGTCGCATAAGTCTACGACCAGTGTTTCCCAAGATATAACTGAAAGTTAGAATGCCCATGGGCGTCGTCGGGAACCTCAACGGATTCTGGCGTATGCCATATGCCACTGTATATTTCATGTATTTAGGACTGTGTGGCTCAATAAAACATTATTATTATTATTATTAGGTATTATTATTATTATTATTATTATTAAAATAAAATAAATTGCATGGATCCCAAACCATTTGGGCAGCGTACCGTACGCCGATGAAGCAGCCAAGTAACGTTATTTTTTCCGACTTCGTTTATAAATATAGCAATTTATAAATGAAAACGAGTTAAAAATAAAATATAGCCTATGTTATACAGGAATAAAGTAGCTTTCAATTGGTAACAGATTTTTTAGAATTGGTTTAGTAGTTTTAAATATTGCCCTGTACAAACAAACATACATTACCTCTTTATATAATAGTGTAGATGTAGATTTACACATTTGCTTGACATTGGCAAGTTATAAATTTTCGTAAAGATTGGTTCTATACTGATACATTTGAAAATGGAACGCTTGTGAATTCAAATGTATCTTTTTTTAAATATTTTTTTTCTGAGAGAATCGGGCGGGAATATGCTCAGTCGTGGAGCTCACTCGACGAGGTTTTCGCGCCGTTATTAATTAAGGTTATAAAAGAATACTAAAACCCCAAGAATGTTTTGAATCATTAAATTTTGGTGAGTCTGCTTGTTGACGAGCAACAATTTTGAATTGGTTTGCTGAGTTTAAAAGAGGATGAGGAAGCTTTGAAAATGATACGAAGACAGGTCGGCCGCCAACAGCGGTCACTCAAGAAAAAGTGCGAGAAGTCGAAAAAAGGATTCGTGAAAACCGAAGAATTACATATGTAGACATACTTGAGCGAGAACTGGGCATCAAATCAGCAGCAATGCAAACCATCATTCACGGCCGTCTCTCATGTTGGTTCAGTTCCGATGACAATGCATTTTTATGGTAAGCATGACCAGAATTATGCCAGAATCGACATCGAGGGTTGACTCCAGACAAAGGAACTTTTCAACGGCCAAGAGCACAGACAGGAATGTTTGTATACGTATTCAATTATAATAACCCATTATAAGTGTCACCATGACATGGCTGCTGCACTCAAGGATGGCTCATAAAGAGGGAACTCCTCAACGGCACATACACGAAATTTCGTATACGTATTCTGTTATGAAAACCTATTCTGAATGTCACCATGACATGGCTACTGCACTCAAGGTTGACTCCTGATGAGAGAACTACTCAATGGTTAACTGCACATACACGTGCTCGCGATACGTGTCGCCACGCCACGGTCTCGCTCCTGTCAAGTTCGGACATCACTCACCTCGGATCTCCTGTGGCATGGCGGCCGGAAGCACGGCAGAGCCGCGCGCCTGTGCCATCTCCGCACTCGCCACTACCCTCTTCAGGCAGCTGACGTGCTCGCGATACGTGTCGTCACGGTATCTCTCCTGTCAAGTCCGGCCGTCACTCACCTCGTATCTCCTGTAGCACGGCGGCCGGCAGCACGGCAGCGCCGCGCGCCTGTGCCATCTCCGCACTCGCCACTACCCTCTCCAGGCAGCTCACGTGCTCGCGATACGTGTCGTCACGGTATCTCTCCTGTCAAGTCCGGCCGTCACTCACCTCGTATCTCCTGTAGCACGGCGGCCGGCAGCACGGCAGCGCCGCGCGCCTGTGCCGTCTCCGCACTCGCCACTACCCTCTTCAGGCAGCTGACGTGCTCGCGATACGTGTCGTCACGGTATCTGTCCTGTCAAGTCCGGTCGTCACTCACCTCGTATCTCCTGTAGCACGGCGGCCGGCAGCACGGCAGCGCCGCGCGCCTGTGCCGTCTCCGCACTCGCCACCACCCTCTCCAGGCAGCTCACGTGCTCGCGACACGTCGCCACGATTTCGTCCTGCGCACACATTTGGACGCTATAGTTGTCGAGTATTATGAGAAATCGTAAAGAGTTTTTTTTTTATGTGACTGGACATGGATGGCTAATACCACACCTTCTGTCATGGTATTAGCCGAACACACCACATGGGAACTAGGTGCCATGCCAGAACCTTCCTTATATTGCACGGCTACATTGAACTGGATGGAAAACACGGACCATCGTTCATCCAATGCGATGGTACCAACCCGGGCGGGATAAACCCTACCACCTAGTAAGTAAGGAAGGGGACCTACAGTTTAACGTGGAATCCGAACCACGGCCAGCCTCTCTCAACGGTCGAATGGTCACCCATCCAAGACCAGACCGGACCCAGCGTTGCTTAACTTCGGAGAGCGATCGCCGAAGTGTCGCGCCACTGGGCCATTGAGGCTGACAATCAGTTAGATGGAGCGTCTTATTAATAGCAAATGAGTGGACCGACCGGAACCACCGCTGTTGTAGATCGATCGCCAACACGATGTAATTAAGGATTTATCTATTCGCACTATGGACATTTGCCACAAAATCCTTATCGATAAAATTTAGCGAGTCTATACCCATTTATATGCTATTTTAAGAAAGTGGCTCTGTTAACGAGGTGCACCACACACTTTGTCGATGTGTATGCACAAACGGCATTACTCTAGACGTCACACATTAGATTTTGACCCAGATAAGATTTCCTTGCAAATGTCAATGCCTACTTGGCGCCGAGGATGGTGATGCGCTCTGTACATGACAACAACTGATTGCAGTCCAGTCCTTTGGAGAGAAAAACAGATGCATAACTCGTGAAGTGTGACAGAAATAGATAGGTATATATTTTGTCTTTGTTTCTCCTCTACAGTCAACCATGGGGATCAAACCTAACTAGCGGTACGTATCCAATGATTTACAGTCGTATTCAGAGAGAACCTGTCAAAACTTATTACGAGATTAGCACCCGACTAACAATACAAAAACCGGTTTGGTCCGACCTTGAAACGCGTACTAAAGTTAGTCCGCCCACTCTGAATACTACTGTTAAATCTTAGCGTGGAGTGCACAATATCTGATTAGGTTAGTGATAATTTGAAAATTACAATACATCCGTCCTTATTTTTCGTATGAAGAAGAAGAGAGATATAATAAGCATAATTATAACACTAATCAGAGATAGTGTACTGTACCCTTAGTTATTGTGCCTCTTTCTTATGTATAGTTTCCTGTTGACATGACATTTACGAAATATCCATAAAAGTCAAATTTTTCGGAAACAAGGGCATGCCGCCAGTCTTGCTCATATAAATCGGGGAATAATTCGCAGTTTATGCTAAAATCAGTACTTTTGTTTGTTAGTTAAATATGTTTGATAAACAGAAAACCGGCCAATTGCAAGTCGGACTCGCATCGTACAAGATTTAACATAAAAAAATCACGTTTTTTATACGGGGCCCCCTTTAATTTTTGTATATTTTTTATGTTACTTATTTGCTGTTATAGCGGCAAAATAAATACATACTCTGTAAAAAATTCAGCTGCCTACCTATTATGGTTCATGTAATACAGCCCTGTGACAGACGGACGGACGGACGGAGGGACATCAGAAGCTTAGTAATAGAGTTCCGTTGCCACCCTTTGGGTACGGAACCCTAAAAAATACTAGATATAACTCGACAATAAGATTCCCAGAAGGAAGAATTAGCGTGCAGTAAACAATCCCTGGTTAGTGATAATTTTTAAAATTAATGTATATCCGTCGTTATTTTTCGCCTGGAGCATAAAATTGTGAGATCTATAATAACCATAACTAATAATACTAACCAGAGTAGAGAGACACGATGCACTCTACCCAAAGTTGAACGAGTGGAGATTAAAATGATAAGTACACCTATCCTAAAAGAGCTGAATTTCTCAAAAGCTCAAAAAATAAGTGCAAGAAGTATCTCTAGCAGGTTATATCTCTAATATGCACGGATAGGTATAATTATTTAAAAAATAAAAATAAAAAAATAATTAGAGAATATTTTTTTTAAAAATAGAATTGCAAAACCTACATTTCTCTGCTACACGTAATTTAGTGCATCTACGAACGCGCGCGCCGGTGCGGGTGCAGGAGAGGGCGTGACCAAAGATAATACTAATAATTACTTCGTGCGACAGCGCGCGATCAGCGTGGCCGATCGCTCCCCGATTCCCCGAATCGCGGGGAATTTGAGGTCTTGCGAGGAAAATGGTGGGGCATGCCAGGGTCGGGGAATAATTTGCGGGAAATTGGCCCCATCCGCGGGCAATTCAATTTTCCGGCTGTATGACCTTTTTTTTTGCTCACTCGAAAAATATTACGAACATTGAAGCAATCGGGACAACTTTGGATTTCATTTTCTCCCGAAAGTTGTTTAGACAGCCATCGGCTGCAAGACGTTTGAATTTTTTTGCTCATTCGAAATTTTTGTTCCTATTCTGGTATTTTTACGGATTTCGGGGAAACCTAAGAACGTTTTTGGAGAATTAGGGGAGTAGTTATCGGCAACGCTGCGCGCGGTACACGACAAGCGCGAACGCAATAGCTGACAGGTAATCAGCTGTCGGATGGTTTTATTTATCGTTTGTCAAAACAAAAGAACTGCGAGGTTCGATTTAAAAGTTTATTTTAATTTTTATTTTGACTGAACGTTTTAATATATAATTTCTTTCTATCACAAGCAAACAGTGTATTGGTAAATGGATTTATTGTATACTCATCGTGTGTGTAACTACTGTCTGTGTGCAGTGAAATTCCAGTTTTCTGATAACTTCACCCTTCCCTTCATAATGAATGCATAATCTATTCCTCGATTATGGAAATGGAATAGACACAATGTTACAACTTGTAGGTAGTTGAAAACTTGAACCCAATGACTTGTACATACTTGTGGGTCGATCAATGATATTTTTAGATCCCAATCGGTGACAATCTTTTTAACTTGGTCAACTATTGATTCGAAACGTTATAAGATCAGTCTATAGAATTAGTTGGGCGATGTTGATTGGTCAGAGGCCAAGCACACCCAAAACAACATTGAATGGTATTTTTTATAGCTGTTTTAAAACATTGTCATTGAATAAGTCCATGAATTGAATTAAATATTTGAGTTTCGCTGGTGATGACCTCAAATCCTCAGATATAACCATGAGGACTGAATCAGTCACAACCCACCCATGACTAAGTGTTGATACCTTCCACCAAGAACATAAAAAAGGAATGGATGAGACACATTCATAGTTTGCTATCAGCATTACAGTAATCGAGCATGTATGTGTTTTATTAAGAACTTCCATAAATTCTTGATTGAAACGCTGACGTTATGGTTTTGTTATATGACATATAATGCAGGGCATTTCCAGAGCAACCAATTCTGTTTTTAACGTTCTTGCCTAGGTAACAAATTCAAAAAATCTAGAATTACCTATTGGCAATTTTCACTTGATTTTGTGGATTTCAATCTTGACAAAGGTACCTATTTTTTTTTTATGAAACAGGTGATTTGATAAATGGATTAAATAAATTACACCGTACTGTGAAAAAGGAGCAAAAGGTTGCAAAAATATTGTTTTCTGTAATTTGAAGGATACCTACGCACATAGTTCATGTTCTGGGTATGCTTGTATTTTGTTGTAGAGGGATCAGGAAAAGAAAACAAAGTGTGACACGTGAAGTGTGGCAAATTGGTGAAAGAGGTAGAAGATGTTGTCCGCGGAGCTGTTCGCTTGCTACGTGCTGCCGTGGTTCACACTGCTGAGTGCGCTCGTCGTGCTCGCGGCGTGCGCGCTGAGTGTCAAGACAGGGCACACGGCCACCGCGCCGGACGGAGCGATGGTGCCCGCGCGTCCCATGCACCGGCGGAGACGTGTCTAGCTACATCGGTGGTGCGTTAAGTGTCTTTAAACTGTATGCCCAGTTGTCGGTGTGATAAACCCATGTTATCCTTATAATAGCATGTTAGCCGCCTTCTGGGCTCAGTGTGCGACAATTTATGTGAATCTTTATGTTATTTTTTATTTGGTTACTTACGATTTTTAATGACCTACCAAATGGTTATCACATTTTGTCATTTGTTGCTACAGTAAAAAGTCATGTGAAATATTTTTAGTACGCCAAGTAACGAATTGCTAATTTGATTCATTACATTATTCGAGCATACATCAAATTAATGTTACATTCACAATCCCATACCATGGAGTTTGATTTGTGGAAGTCCATTATTCACCTTTGCCTATGACGAGTTTTAATTGTTATTAGGTATATTGGTATAAAAAGAAGTTTAGTTAAGGACATTCATCGCGGTCATCCTTCCATAAAAATGTAGAATGAGCGTTCGTACTTATTTCTTGTCAGAGATCCAATAATAATGTGTATTAGAACAGTAAAATACATTATTGTTAAAGTTATGAACCTTATAAATGTTTTATCCAAACTAAATAAAACTGGTAATTTATTTGATCACACACCATGTTAATATTGTGTTTCTACGGAGATATAAGAAATGATGACTTTAAAATATATTGAACATAATTTTGTATTCTATAACTGGAATATTACAAGTGAACATCTCTTTATAATAAATAGGATTTCACGCTTAATATATAAGTTCAACTACCATCTCTGTCTTCACTGTTAAATAACCCTCGTTAGCTTTGCCGTAGTCGGGTAAAAAAACGAGTAGGTAGTTGATGCATTTAGCACTAAATTGAGCAATATTGATGCAATTCTGCTTAAGGGCAATGTACTCACAAATATCGCAAAGAACTGAGATACCTCAACTTCAGAGAGAACCTGTCAAACTTAGTACGAGATTAGCACTGAACTAACCATACAAAATCCTGTTTAGTCCAGCGTATTAAAGTTAGTCCGCCCTCTCTGAATACGGCTGTGACGAACTCTTTATTTCATATTTTTGTCATAACATATTTTCTTCTTCACAAACGAGTATGTCAAACCTGTAGTCTATGTCTTCTCTTTAAAAGTTAGCTATTTTGCTAACATTAGCTATTTTAGTATAAGCTATTTTGAAATTGTCAACTGTCATGAGAGGCGACTTCTTCGGTCATGGGTTGGATTCCACGTAATGTAGGTACTATTTCTTACTTACTAGGTGGTAGGGTTAATCCCGCCCGGGTCGATACCAGTGCATTGACTGATTATTACGGAGTTTGCCTCTTTAGGCGATTCCGTACAACGAGCCCATAGTGATGTCGACTTCGCGCGTGACTCCGTGATATAAAACGGAAGTTTGTTGTATATATTCATGCAAAAACAGAACTATGAAAAATGTGAAGTATAACAACCCTATCTTATTGCCTGCGAAGTTTTCGATAAATTATTTTCGGTATTCTTTGTAAAACCAATAATAACAAGTTTAGCAACGCTTTTAATGATACACTACCATGAACATTTTTTTTTTATTGTAAGCGCGGCATATGGCATCCGCCAGGACCTAAAGGTGCCCGACGACGCCCATGGGTTTTCGAACATTCAGGGGGGCTGCGAGAACCATGCCGGCCGGCCAGGTGCTTCTGCACACCACGTTTGTCCATTCCTTTTTAACGTTCTCGGTTAAAGAATTGTCCGTGTTTTCCAACCTGTTCAAAGTTGCCGTGCGACAGATGGCACCTAGTTCCTATGTGGTGTGTTGGGCTATATCATGACAGTAGGTGTGTTATTGGTAGTACTAGTTATGAGTCATACATGTCTCATGAATCAGAGCTAATATTTCGTCATGGCAGGATTAAAACCACTGAAGAGAAAGGAAGAAGTGGTATGCGCTTGATATCGCATCTCCATGACCATATAGTTGTATGAGAATCCGGCGACGTGTCATATGCCACACAGTTGAAGCATCGCCACCGCGCACGAATGTGCTCTAAAATAGCGTTTTTTAGGTCAGTTCCCACCTACACAAACCCTCCAATGCGTCTGCGACTATGTTTGCATGTGGCATTTCCGTGGGTCCCATAGTTGGCGCGCTCGATGCCATATCTCCTCTCTTTTTATATATGGTTAAAACTGTTTACCATGTTCTTATATTTAAATAACTTTAGTTATTGTTTATTCTTGTATGTATTATTCTATTGTTTAGATGGAACAAGATGCTGCATATATGGTTGAGATTTTATTTCAAGAATGTTTAAAAAACCACCTCCAAATGTGGAATCTATCCACATCTGCACTACGGTATGTTAACAGGCAGTAAGAAAGTTGCAAGGGCTTTTATTTACACATTCCAGCATACATAAAATCGCGTCTCATAAATTCATTGGAATTGAGTGAGATAGCAATAGTGTCTACTTCTGCTGCAAAACAGATCTTTTCCGTTCATAGTGTTGAAAAACCACCTTTACTAGCACCGTGGTCTATTTTGAACTTTAAGTTTTAAAGCGTATAAAAGCGCCCCGAATCAGATTGCACGCTCAAAGCTGTAAGCATCACATAAGATTCGAACCGAATGGAAAAGTTATTATTAAGGAAAAGAATTCGAAAAATGGAAACAAAAAAACAAACATGGAACAAATTACATTAGTTCCTCTAAGCTGAACTTGGATTTTGACGTGAAAGACATTCAACGGTTTGTGAAAAAACAAAGCTTGAAATACGATAGGATAGCGCTTTAGAAACGTCAAAATGTGACACTTACAGTTCTACACACGGTGCCCTACCTCCAAAGCATGAGCACTGTCTACGGCATTGAGTGACGTAACTGTTCACGGGACACCATTTTGAGGGCTGCAGCGCGAATCGGATCAGTTGTGAACTGACTTTCGTGAACGATGGTTCAAACCGGCCCATGAACTAATAATTGTTTGCATAAGTGATGGGTCATTCCGGGTGCACACCATTCCGAGAACCCACTTACTCTGCTTTAGTTACTCCTTTTGACACTCCTCAATAGTTTTACTGACTCCTATTTCCATTCCTACTCCTCATTATCCATTCCGTCTTATTATGGTCAGATCAGGCGGCTGAATAGTGATTCCACACGGCATAATAGTCATTGCAGAGGAGAACCTTACCCAAATCTTTTGAACGACCTTCGACGGCTCATTCGAGATGTTCAATGAAAATTTGAATCCGAATTAAGATTTATGAGATTTCCCGGAGCACCCGCCATTACGGAGTGATGACCTTTTTTTTTGCTTTCATAAAATTTGTTTTAATATTTTTTTCTTATTGCACTATTAAACAAAATTTGTCCTACAGATGCTCACTGAAAACATCACAAAGCAGCGTGCTTTGAAAATATGCGGTCGCTGCGATGATGAAGCCTTAGAATTTTAACAGTTTCGCATTTATGTTTAAGAAGTATAGACGATATCCTGAGTCGGTTCACATTTCCGAAGTTTTTCCTGCTTAAAAAAATAAATGACGTAATAAATCTAAAAATACTGCATTTATATAAAAGGTTAATCTATATTATTTGCTTTAAATGGACCAAGAAAGGGTTAGCACTTGGATCATAACTCCATGAACACCTGCATAACTTTGGTTTTTGCTGGTAGGGCAACTAAATTTGACATCTACCTATGTATGTACATTACAATGTTTCCCAAAATTTAACAGGTTATAAGAATTTTTTGAGCAAATCCTAGGAAGCATTTATGACATCATTTATTTAGGTAGAATTTGGCACTGGGCCATGGCAGTGTGTACTGATCACGATTGCAAGAAGGGATTTTGAGTATTTGGTGTACATGGATTTTAGTTGCATTCCAACAATTCCGGCTGGGTGTTTTCTCCTAAGCTAAGCTGAGTATGTATGTGCACACGTCTGTCTATCGATCTTTCGTGTTAAGAATTTTACCCGTACTCTGAAAAAATTAAGGAGAAAAAAAAAAAAATTCAGACTGTGTCTTCACGTAAATCATAAATGATCACTGTAATAACTGCACTACTTGCCGTGATAACATAATGTTCTGGATGTCTGCCTTATTTTTTTCAGTAAATAGGCAATGTTATGCAACAGATCAAAGGCAGGCGTGTGGACATAATTCGGTCACTAATACAGAGACTTATGCTGTTACTCCAAAATGGAGTGATACCAGACTTTTATTGACTGACTGGTATAGATTCGTATGAATCTAAGTTTCCATACCTATTGATATTTGGCATTGCCTTACCTTATTGTTCTCTAGCTTCCTAACTATCATGCCGACTCCATTGTACCCAAAATGAAAATGAGTTATGAATATTTTGCTACACCACACTTTCAAAAGGTTAAAACATATGCTTAAATTAAGTCAAGTTCATCAAGTTTTCAAGATGCAAGCGAAACACGATGCAGGCTAGCAGCAGTTCACACACATGCAAAATATTCACAAAACAAATTTGAGCGAGAATGAGAAGGGTGTATTGACTGAAACTCCATTTTAAAGTTTGTTAACATTTATTCCTATAATTTGTAGTACACAAGTACAGCATGTAAAAATAGAAATACTTTACAATAACAAAAACAATAGTGTACAAATACTAGATCTGGCCGGTGCACTGTCTTTTGGAGGGCAGACATATACGAATAGGCACGCTCGGAGGTGCATGTGTTGGCATCTCATACGAAAATTAACTGAAAATTTAGCACAGTATTTTTCACAACGCTGTGCAGTGTACATACATTTTTAACTACATGATGTAAGTACATCCATTTCAGTGCTCTAAACATTACTATTATGCCATCAATGTAAGCAGATATGAAAATGTATTGCAGTATGGAGTCATTTCAAAAAATATAATCACACAAAAAGACTGGCATTGGTGGGGTAGTAGCAAGAATTACTTCCTCGAGATTTGCTTATATTGCAATAAGGATTTTCCATTATAATGATTGGCCCTCTTAAAGACAAGCAACAGCCGACTAGCTATAAATGCCTGAACATGTGAATTTACAACGGAGTTCAGTCAAAACTCTCTAAACATCTACTTAATTATTATTTCGTTTCCACCAAGACTAAGCATTAAAACAATCAGGTGAAATTAAATGAGCATAAAGATTAACATAAGCTTCAGCCATAAAATACTTTAAATAAAAATTATTTCGAGCAGTAAATTAACATCCCATTCTATTATCTATTATTGCTATCTCACTCAATGCATGATAATAACCACCGAAAACGCCTACAAATAACGACGTAAACCTAGTTTTTTAAAGGTAAGCAGATAAAAGTATTGTAAAAAAAGGCTCCAGGTTTGTGGTTGGATTTTTTTCTAAGTCATTTGCACATATTTTACTTTGATAAGTAGACACTTCTACTAATACTATGCAGAGCTAATTATATTTACACATCTACCTTTCGACCTAGTGAATTATTAACATTGCCCCTACACTAAAAAAAAATATAGGCAGTTATCCAGAAAGCGGTATTATTACGGTAATAATAAAGAATCACTGTGATAACTGAACTACTTACTAGAACACAACAGCCTTCTGGATGTCTGCATAATTATCTTTTTCAGTATAGTGGTAATTATATTAATGCAATAGATTGAAAGGCAGACGTGTGCACCTGATTCAGCTACTAATATGAGTACTTAGGCTGTACATAGCTCTTAAACACAGGGACACCAAACCTTATCGACCGATTAAAATTTACTTCATTGATCTATCGCTATAAAATAGATTCTTTCGATATAAAACATGTGCAAATGCCTTACCTAAATGCGTGCCCACTCCATAACCATTTATTACAGAATTTCAAATAAGTCTATAATACTGAAATAATGTATGTAATAATAATTAAACATTGAATCTGTTTTTTTAGTGGTGGCTAAGATACTATTAAAGTTTGGTGACATATTTTGCTACATTTAATAAATATTCTTATCATCGACAAAATAAAGTTAAAAGTTGAATGAATGCTATTGTTGTAATATCAGTAATACAATTAGACCAACTAATGACTCGACTTATGACAATATTCATCAGCGGTACGTACTTTGTAAGTAGATTATACGTCCTTGTAACTTTAACTAAACAGTATAACCGATTTTGTGCTTAAAGCTACTCAAATTAGTACAATTTAAACTACTTTAACGTACTGCAATGTACTATCACAGTTATGTTACGCTCATCCTGATAGATCGGAATGTTTTCAAACGGAACGTTCCTGGCCTAGCACTGAACAAACACCCCACCTGGACTTAGCCAACAGATTCTAACAAATAACTATATCTATCGTAAGAAATCACAAAAATGTTAGTTCAAACCACAAAACATTCACAGGAGAAATGGGTTAGTGAGAAAACTACTACATACAAACAAAACCATTCAGCACACGGTTCTTTGAAAACAACTCTTAAAAACTAACCCCAAAAGTGAAGTTATGCAAAATAATGATTGAGATGAAATTGGTTCAGAGTTGTTTTCAAATTAATAAGCAAAAACGTAAAAGGAATGTTAAAATAATTTTAGTAAAATGGACACAATGAAATTGTCAGGTCCCTACCTGTTGCCGATTTGAGAGTTTAGCAAAGTCTCAAAGAAAATATTTTTAGGTTAGGTTTATTTTGGGATCATTTGTTGTTGAGATCGTTACACAAAATTAGTGATCTCATTTACCACTATTCAAACTGCGTTGAGAATCAATACAGAATACTGTCAATTGTCACAATACGGAATACTGACGTATGACATTGGCTGTTCTGACTGACTGACTCTGTTTTGCCTTATTCAAAAATTTATCGAAAGCCTTTTACTGACTTGGCATTGGCTTTACCTTCCAAAATATGAGGGATCAAATGACCCATGATGAATTTAGAGTTAAAAAAATATTTGCACGAAATTGACAATAGTCTTGTGTCACAGTCAGCTGGCTGATCCATGCGGTAATGAGAAATAATAACATTGGGCATCTTGACTAACAGAATGACAGTTCTGTGTTCCACCTTTTGGAGGGCTCCGCACTGATTTGGGTGATTCAGTACTACAACGAAAAGGACACAAAAGTGTAGAACTTATATGCTCCAATACAAGAGTTAAATATATTGCCGTTTCCCTGCTTGTTTATTTATGACATATGTAATTTTGTGAAAAGAAATCAACATTATTTCAATTTAGTAAGCTCCAGTCATTGCTATAACACACGGTCGGGACATAATCTTACCCTTCCAAACACAAAGCTCGCAGTATTTAAAAAAAGTGTGTACTATATGAGTGTAAAAATTTTTAACCATATACCAGAGACACTGAGACAATTGCCATATTTTAAATTTAGGAAAAATTTATATAAGTGGCTCATAGAAAAAAGTTTTTACAGTGTCCAAGAATTTTTTGATTTTAAATAATGTCAGATAGTAAATTTTTTTTGTTTTGTTAATTGTGTCTTATTTTTAGGTATAATTTTGTACGCGGTAATACGCAAATTTTGGAAATGTACTGTAAATGTACTGGAAATGTACGGTCATGACCATAATTGTAACAAAATAAATATTTCATTTCATTTCATTTCATTACAATTATTGGAATTACACATTGGTTCAACACAAAACGTAAGATCCTGACAATTTCAGAGCATAAAATAATGAAGGAACACCTACGTACGTCGGAGGGCGCGACTCCACCTTACCGGCGAACGATGCCTGCGGACCGCGCCTGTAGTCGGCGGCGGCATATCGCCTCACCTCAGGTGTATATAGACGACGAGCAGCAGCGAGACGGCGGCGAGCGCGAGCGCGAGTCGCGCGCGCAGGCAGCCGGGCCGGCGGCCGCACGCCGCGTCCGCGTAGGCGCACGGGTCGCTAGGGAAGGTGGTCCTTACGTAGTCGGCGGCGCGCAGCAGCTCGGCGGCGGCGTCGCGCTGCACGAGCGCCTCGGTGTCGCGCAGCCGCGACGCCGAGCGGCGCAGCAGCGCGGCGACCTCCTCGCCGCTCTCGCCGCGCCGCTCCTCCTCGCTGGAGGTGCGCCGCCGGCCGCCGCGCGATCGCTCCAGACTGTCGAGCAGGCTCTTCTTGCGCTCCGCGCTCGACATCGACTTGGGCTTGCGGCTCGGAGCTTCGCCCGGCGACCTGCACATTCAAACAGTAAGGGCTTGCACGTTTCGTTTTCGTATAAATGTGAATCGTGCGAACGAAAGTTTCCAGTGTCACATTTATGTGAGAGTTTAAACTCAAAAGAGACAGGGAGAAGTCTATTTCTAAAAAAATTGACCAATTTGGCTAGACAGTTTTCTATATAAACCTTGATACATAATATTGACATCTACACTCGCAGAATAGATACACCCTCGGATGCACCAGGCGGAACATCGTTGAATCGTACCAGTTGGTGCGACTATAGTTGGGGATTATGTGCAAGCGAGAAAAAGATAGAGCCGTTAGGACATGTCGGAATTTTAAATTAGATTTTTAGGGTTCTGTACCCAAAGGGTGCCAACGGAACCCTATTACTAAGCCTCCGCTGTCCATCTGTCTGTCACAGGGCTGTATCTCAGTAACCGTAACAGATAGCCAGCTGAAATTTTCACAGAGTGTGCATTTATTTCGCCGCTATAATAACGAATAGGTAAAATAAAAAAAACATTGAAATACAAAAAACTTTTTTTGTATTAAATCTTTTACAATGGTACGGAACCCTTCGTGTGCGAGTCCGGCTCGCACTTGGCCGGTTTTTTAATGACATAGGTTAAACATAATTAAACATTTTACAAAAGGGACAAGCTCGGGTGTATTTGTGTGTTAGGGTGTATGAGGGTACGTTAGGGTGTGTGTGTGTGTGTGTGGCGGGTGAGGGAGAGTACCTGCGGTGGCGGTGCAGCGGCAGGGGCAGCAGTCGCGGCTGCTCGTGCTGCGACAGGCTCGAGCAGCAGTCGGACTGCGAGTCGAGGTAGGCGCGGTAGTCGTCGCCGAACTCGAGCAGGCGCCGCGCCGCGTCCGAGTCGGGCGCCTCCGAGTATGGCTCCGAGTTGTATTTCTCCTGTGGAGAACGAAGACTTTGCATTTAGAACAGCTATGAAATGAAACAAGACCCTCGGGGGATCCTAATTTGCTATGCGTGCTCTTTAAAAGCAAATTTTTTGTCTGAATTAAGATTTTGACACCATTTATATTTATTCATAATCAACTCTTTTTGAGTCATGTATCTACTGCAAAAAAAAATACATTTCAATGAGTGAAATGGTTTGGGAAAGGTCAGGAATAAACTTAAACAAACAGTAACAATAGTGAGACCCAAAGACTTCAAGTTAATAGAATTTACCTTTTTAAATTGTTTGAGTTTTTTTTTTGTTTGTGATTTTAAACACTAGTTCTTCAACGGAGGCTAAGTCGTATAAATTAATGTGTGTAATCCAAAAACAATTCCATTAAATGCATCGAAGAACACTCCCCAACAAGTAACGGACGCGGCCGACCTGATAGAAGTCCCAGGCCTGCTCGGAGAAGGAGCTGTGCTCGGTGCCGGCGGTGCGCACGCTGCGGTCCACGTCCGAGTCGCGGTCGGCGAGGTCCCACAGCCGGCTCGGGTCGCCGAGGCTCGCCGCGAGCAGGCTGCGCTCGCGGTCGGCGGGCGGCGGCCGCGGGCGCACGGGCCCGCCGGCGGCGCCGAGCCGGAAGCTCGGCGCCGCCGCGGGCGCGATGTGGGTCCGCTCGACGCCGCGCCGCAGCTGCGCGACGCTCGCCGCCGGCGGCCGCTGGGGCTCCTCCTCGCTCTCGTTGCCCGAAGTCGACGTTGTGTCAAACCTGCAACACATCATTTCTATGTTGAATTTACTTCTTTTATTGTTATTTTTATTTATTTATTTATTAAGGAGAAAACAGAAGAAATTACAAAAGAAAATACAAAAAAATTATAATGATCTCCCTTCACTACGTTTACATCTGGAACATAAAATATGTAGATGCTACACAAGGATTAACAAAATAAACACAAAGTAATCCTCAGATCGTACTTATTTGACTGACTGACTTGACAATTTACAATTTTCAAAACAAGGATAGTCACTACCAGAAAATTAAATCTTCTATGACAATTATCTGACTGTAATTTTAATGTATAATAATGGATAGATAAGCAGAGGGAATCAATAAATCTGTCGAATAGTTGTCTGGCTGATTATCAGACTACTGAAAGAGCGCGCAGTGGGCGTTAAGCTAACTAACATTTGCGAATCGGAGTTTGATTTGACAACTTATGCATCGTGGCAGTGGGCTGGTCACGTCAGCCGAAGAGACGACGACCGTTGGAGTAACCGTGTCCTACACTGGCGGCCGTGGACAGGAAAACGGGAGTGTGGGACGACCACCCGCCAAGTGGGACGATGACATCAAGTGCGTCGGCGGAAAGCAGTGGTTCCGTACCGCTGAGGGACGGGAGGACTGGAGAAAAATTGGAGGGGCGTATGTCCAGCGGCCTTATTGCCGAACAGCGACTGTCGCTGCCAGCGTCGGTGTCGCTTCTAACGAGTCATCGCGTACAACATTTTGTGGCTACCGTTACTGCGGATAAAAGATAGGCAACCGCATTTATTTTTTATCCGTAGCCGCCATCGACATAGTCTATGTCGTCGGTATCAGTAATCCATGGTAAGTCGATGGTAGCCGCAAAATTTTGTATGCGATGACTTGTTAGCAGCGATACCGACGCTGGCAGCGACAGTCGCTGTTCGGCAATAAGGCCGCTGGAGTGGACGCAAACAAGCTGACTGACTGTATCGTCAGTCAGGCAGTCGTTTATTGTTGCCGTTTAGGCCGACTCCCCATTTTCATACAAATTTGGTAGTCTGACTTTGATTTTCACAGGTTGAAGAAGTTAAACCACAGAATAAGTAGAAAAACTTGTATGGGGATTGACGGTTTTACGTATCTTCGCTGTTCCGTAAACGCCAATTTAGGTGAGAAAGAAGTCCGACTAAGGGCTCTGATTTATTCATTCAGTCAATGCCCCGACAATTTTACATCAGTTTGTGCTTCTGAATCGTACAGACCTGTATTTTCGCGTGGCGGGATCGCTGGCCGCGCTCCGCTCGTGCTTGTCCTCGGCGATCCTCGGCGCGAGCCGCCCCGAGAACGACGACGACTTGACGAGCCGGTCCGCGCGCGCGCGCTCCCCGCCCGCGCCCGCGCCCGCGCCCGCCCCGCCCGGCGGCGTCCGTCGCCGCAGCCGCCGCCGCCGCAGCGAGCCCGCCTCGTAGCAGCTCACGCACGTCTCGTCGATGGTGGTCGAGCTCGATATGTGACCCTGCGATCGAGCATGCTTTAGTTGTGTGTACAATTCGTCTGGAGCGAAGCGAAAGTTATCTACCGATACGATCAGGATTTTTATTGTTACTGAAAATGTATGGCTATCCCCACCGTCATGGTTCAGGTCCGGTCGCCTAGACGCCACCTATCGTGATAAATAAGCGGTATTATTCCCCATTAAGTTAGGTTAGGATGGGTTATATGAGGCTCTGCGCACCTGCACGGCGGTCTTGACGCTGCTGGTGCTGCTCTGCAGCTTGGTGCGCGCGGCGCCGATGCAGCGCGCGTGCGCCAGCGTGTTGAGCGCCGACTCCGAGATGGACATGGCCGCGGCTCGCGCGCGCGCCTCCGTCGGCGTCGCCGCGAGACTCCCCCCCGCGCCGCCCGCACCGCCCGCGCGCGACACCTGCGCCAGGCACGACACCGACCACGGCCGCGGCCCGCTCGACGTGCGCTTCTTGCGGAGCACCACCTGCCGACGCCACGCGCACATATTTTGCATTAATGTTCCACGAAAGACAGTTGTTATCCTCGTCTTCTCACCAATTTCACCTGAGAGGTAAACAGTAGGGTTTAGCCCTCAGGTGATTGAGCGTGATCATAGCCTACAATTCGTTGCATTAGGCACATACAGGCGTATCGTATCGTTGAATACATATATTCATTTATTTGCTCTATTATTTATGTTTAAACTCTTAGCAAAGCTTCTTACCAGGTTATTTTTTTGAGCGTCATTTGTAGTATAATCACTAAAATATGAAAAAAACCAGAGAAACTATCACTTTTTCAACTCTACTGCAAATTTAATATAAATGAGATACGCCCGCGTGTGCCGGGTGCGACGAATTGATAGGAAGGATGATACAGACATATCATCACACAGTTTTCCCGGAAGGGTAGGAAGACATGACAGAGACTTCAATTTCAATGCAATTTCATGCACGAATCTCGCGAAGATCACGCATGCAATTCTAGGACTTAGGTAATGATAAAAAAAGGTTTTATTTGAATCTCAAATTAGAATAAATTCCAGGATAATTTTCAATGATTACTAAATAATAAGATGAGAGACCAAATCCTAGAAGTCCGGGAGAGGTGGCAACCCTGAACGGGCGTGGTGTCGGGCGTTTACCTTGGCGTGCGGGGGGCCCGGCGGCGTGTGGGGGTGGGCGGGCGCGGCGGGGGGTGCGGCGGGCGCGTCGCCCGCGCTGCCGTCCGACGCGGCCGACGCGTCCGTCGTGTACTCGCCGGAGGCGTCGTAGCTCTCGGTGCACTGTGCGGCGGGCAGGCGGAGACGTGAGCGGCGTGCGATGTAAGGGTTAAGGTGGACCCGGAAATATCGGAATATTACGCTTCCCATGCAAACTTAGTTTACTAATCATTTTAAAAATCACCGTTTACATTTGATATCTAAAATCAGGCAACAAATAGCTGTGGCTGCGAATGGTTTATTTCTGATTCAAAACGTAATCAAACTACTTCTAGACAAAATCTTTACAAAAAAATATTATTTTCTCTGTAGTTTATAACAGAGGATTTTTTTTTCGAAAGATTCTAAGGTGCAAATATCAGATATTCTTTGCCTGGTATTAGAAAGGTTGAAGAATCAAACAAATTAGAAGCGTGGTTTTCAATTGATTAGTAAATTAAGTTTGAAAGGGGAGCATTTTTATCTAATGCTTACGGGACTACTATAAAGGGATTTGTGCGTCAAATCAGATATTACCATGGTTGTTCATAGCAATCAATGATATAACTACCTAAAATTAGGATAGCAACTCCTGTAATACTGGGGGATTTTCACATGGTAAAATAAAAGGGTCTGTAAGCGAAGCTCCCCATTCAAACTTGATTTGGGTATTTATAAAAAAAAGTGTTTTTCAAAATATTAAACTCGATACAAATGATTAGAAAACAAGTTCTCGATGCAGATTTACTCATATCATAGTCTGAAATGGCAGGATTTGTCTACCGTTCCATTGCATTAACTTACAAAGCAATACTTGTGCAATCCGCCTTAATCAATATTCCGATTAATGTCCTAGGCATGATCGAGTGGGAAGGGAGGGCATCATAGAAATAAAGCAGTGAAGATAAGAATCACAATTGACATTCAACCATCGTCTGTTGCTTGTATTGGCATCAGTTTTAGTAAAAAAAAAAAAATTATGTGCATATTTACAAGAAACTACAGAAAAAGGGATGCGAGTGTGAGTAATGATAAAGTTAGATCCACACCTGGAAGTTGTCGTCGGCCGGTTCAGAATTCTGCTGCAACCACTCGGTGATGCGCTTGATCTTGCTGCTCCTGTGCCCGGCCGAGTCCGGCTCCAGCGGGAGCGGCTTGAAGCTCCGCGACAGCTTCGTCTTCTTGGCCCCGGCCTGGACGAGCCGCTCCGCCTGGTTCACGAGCCGCTCGATGTCCTCGTTGCAGCGCGTCGGCGGGACCGGCTCGGCCTCGCTCGGAGGCGGAGCTTCGATCGGCATCGGCGGCTCCGGCGGCTCTGGCGGCTCGCGAGTGGACGGCATCGCCTCCTCGGCCTCCGCCCCGGGCCGGTACGTCCACTCCTCCTCCGAGGAGTCTTCGGGCCGCTCCGGCGCGTCGGCGTCGGTCCGCGCCCGCTCCGAGTCCGTGTCGTGGTGCTTGAAGTAGAACGTTGCGCAGTTCTTCGACTTGCGGTCGCTCTGGTTGAAGCGCGACGAGTCGACGGGCCGGCGCCGCTTCACGACCGTCGGCGGCGTGAGGGCGGCGGCCGGAGAGGCGGGACGGGAGCGCGGCGCGTCGTCGTTGTACATGGACACATCCTGGCCGCGCTCCTCTGCAACACGACACAATTACCGTTCACTACAGATATCGGCAAGTTAAATCTGCTTCTGCGCTCGTGTTATGTACGTTATCATTGGGTTAGGTTAGGTTGGATTCAAGTCAACTGCAAGGACATGTAATCGACTCCTGGCACTGTCGTATCGGCAGTTTCGGCATATGGCTGGAAAAGAATGAGCGCTATTTTCGAAGAAAGAACTTTTCAATGATTTTTTTTGGATAATGATCTAGATATAATCGAGAGGTCAGCCAATTCAAGAACTTCGTTCATCCGTTTGACTATACTATTTTTATTCCGAGGATGCAGCCTCGGTACAAGGAAAAAATAATTTTCTCACATTCGAGCGAAATGAAATGTTACCTTAAACGTTATAATAATGTCACTGAATTGGGTGAATAATAACAAGATTGCAATGCTCCGATCAACAGAGCGTCCGGCCAGCGAGTGAGAAGCTGCAAACATCTTCCGAGAAATTGACTCAGCTGTTTAGAGTACACTCATTATTTAGCTCGGTGACACCACATGACACAGAAACAGCATTGTTTCATCAAACAAATCCGATTCGATGCACAAAGATAAGAATGAATAGGCATTCAGCAATAGTGCGGGCATGAAAACGTTTAACGAAAACGATTAGCAGTTGTTTATGGTCACTGAAATACAATAGAGAAAAGTGAAACGATCATTTCTCAAGCCGATACAATACGATTGACAATAACTTTCGAAAGCGGTCATCTCTCGCTGAGGTCCTGGACCACTCACAAAGCAGATCTTTATCGGTTTCGGCATGGACCGTCAGATGAAATGAAACTTTACAAAGAAACATTAAAAAGCTACTTTGGAGTCGGGTCAATTTTATTGCAGAGCTGTTAAATGGTAACGTAACCCCTCAGTTTTTATCTCTCTCAACAAAGGCTGCTTTTACGCTTCGCGAATTTGTGTCGATTTTGTCATCGACGACAGTGCAAGTATAATGTTTCTTTTATCTAGCATAACAAGTGTTAGTTTCCATAGTTTCGGTTTTATAGTTCCCATCTCATGTCTTTCCGCGACGGATATAGCCATCACGAGAAGATGCCTTCTCCTTACAAGCGTCAGCTGTGCGCAGTAAGCAAATCCGATACAGTTTTGTCTCTGCGCAGCCGTTGACGCTTGGAAGGGGAAGAAATCGTCTCGCGCCGGGGGCTGTACCTCTCTTTCGCTTCCAACTTTATTATATCTACGTTACCATGCTTGTCGATTATTCAATGGCCTACAATATCACCACAATGCAATGTCTTTCCGGCGACCCAGTCATCAAACAACAGTCCCACAGTGACCAGGAAGGTTTGGGAGTGAGTGGTAGAAGGCATGACTTTCAAAAACAAACCAATATTATCTTTGCAGATAACACTACGATTGGAGCTCCCAAGCAATGAACAGTCGCCCACCAAACCCTCCTAAACGAGAAGCGCAGCCCACCTCGGTTGTAGACACCTACGCTAGCGGAACTTTAGACATTGGCCACCTATACCTCGAAGTGTTTGTTTTACCCTACCAAGGGATTCGTAGTTAGATAGTTCCCCGCATCTACGGACATTGGGTCAGACTCGCTGCGAAATACAGCGAATGAACAACAGATATGACATACCCTTGATCCACTGTGAGAGAGCAATCTAGCAATAGAGTGAATCTAGCAGCTGGTGTTCCCTTCGTCCCCAGATCGAAGATGGTACTGACCGCAGTGTCCGTCGACGAGGTCCATGTCTGCGGTCGGCGGTGCGGAGGGAGAGCGGCGCGGCACGGCCGCCAGCTCCGGTTCGCTGCCTGACCAGTCCGGCGGGCACCCGATCAGGTACTCCTCGCGTTCCTCCGGCTCCTCCTGCGCGCGCGCATTCACACACTACAGTTGTGCTGAGATTGAAATTCAGTTCTTGGTTGGACTTTACTCAATGTTGGAAAGTTTCTCAAACACTCTTGACACTTTGTGTCAATCTAATGTATCCGGAGAAGTTTCTGAGAGTTAAATTCGAGTCTCAGGAACGTTTAAAGACTGATAAAAGTACAAGAACTGTCGTTGAATCTAGTCTTCCACGGCAAGAAATGCATACGGGAATAAGATATTTTCAAATCAACCTCAACCAATCAAATCAAATTTACCGTATGATCACATTTTTTGTAAACGTGACTTGTTTGAGACGCCTCTTCCTGCAATCGGGGGGCAAAGTCATGGAAATATTGTTAACTTTTGGTGTTTATGCTTTTATGTAAGTACAAACCACGTAACAATAGAAGCACAATTTGTTACCAATGTGTGTATCAAAGATAAAAAAAATACAAACCCGGTCAGTATCTTGTCGGTTCATGTTCGTCAGGGGCAATCGAACCGGCAGTTGTCGAATCCGAGGTGTAATATCCACCGAATGGAGGGAATCAAGAAGCTGAAACTGAAATGATCTGTCACCTCTGAATAAGAGTCGTCGCTGTCTGCGGAGGAGGCGGGCTGCGGGTGTGGGTGCGGGCGCGGGTAGCGGTAGCCATCTCTCGGTGTGCGACGCAGGCGACGCGGGGAGCTGCGCACGCGCAGGCAGAGTCGCGGCTGCTTCAGCGCCGGCTCCGAGTCACTGTCCGAAGCCGCTGCCGCCGCGTCCGGGCCCTGCTGTCACACCCATACGTATAGGCACAACCAAATATATAAGTCAATGGGCACAACATATTTTTAGGCAAATATAACGACATATAGTTCACTTCGCATCTCCCATAGCAACACTAAAATCTACTCCTCCTCCTACTCCTGCTCAGGTATTTCACGGATGCGTTGGGTTCTAGTCAGCTGCCGAGACCTGGGGGGGGGGGGGGGGGGGCATTCTTTAAAAACATTGTTTAAATTAGGCGACTAAAAGCGGTAAAATATAAGCGGATTATGCCAGATTCCCCAAGAAACTGGGTGTATAAACTTCATTATAGTTATATGTATGTATGCATAATCGACCGTGTAGCGAAGTACCTGCTGAGTACGAAAAAGTATATTTATTCATTACTTACTGCTATAAAAAGAATATAAAAATATGTACTGTCAATATCCGGGAGTACAATTAATGAAGAAACTACATAATTTCACATTGGCATAGCGTCATTTTCCCTCTTCCAATTATTGTATTGTTTTTTTTTTGTATTGTTTATTCATCATCCATAGACAGTACACTGCACTCGGATTTGTCATATTTTAACATTGGCCAGTTCAGCAAAACAAAACACAGCGAAGAAGAACTGGAAAGTAACTCTGCTGTTATTTTTTTTTTCAACGTCCACTTAGTCTAAATTTAGAAAAGTATTTGTCAATTATTTTAACAAAAACATAGGTGAAACACTAAATTAACATGAATTCACAAAATTTACAATCCATGCCGTATGCAACTATTCATGACAAATATAATTTTATTTGCAAAGACTATCCTTACAAACTAACATGTTGCCAATTGGAGCAAGCCAGTCCCCACAAACAGCACCTGTTCACGAGCATTACGCCGGGCACAGCCGCAAGGGCGTCGCCAGCCGATGGCGCAGGGGGGGGGGGGGACAAGTTGACTTTACCTACTACAATTCATACTTTTCTCATTCTCATTGGTGAATTCATTCGAGTTTCGACGTACGGGAATGATTGTTCAAGGCTTGAACTTCAAGCAAATCAACTCAAAGACTTAGGACTTTGGTTGCATTATATTTGGCAACTTTTTTAGAATCTCTAGGGGGGGGGGGGGCAGCTGCCCCTCCCTGCCCCCCCCTTGGCGACGCCCTTGCACAGCCGTTACCTCTCTCGACCATATTTTAGGGAAAGAGATAACCCGAGCCAAGCGTCACCGTAAGCAAGGACCTTAAAGCGATGCACTGCTCCAGTGGCCACACAACACTGTGAAACACTTGCACATTAGGCTTTAATACTATAAGTTTTGTCATAAACTACTACAGTGAGCTGATCACATAGTTACATTTCCTTTTAAAATGCTACGCTATATAATGTATCGCTATACCTAGGTTTAATTATATAAATCTAAGACGGATTGCATTCGTTTAGCCGATTTAATGCAATCGCTGAATACACTGCTTAAAGTAACATGTCGTACTGCTGTGCTGTTTGTTTCAACACGTTTGTAAAAAACCGGCCAAGTGCGAGTCGGACTCGCACACGAAGGGTTCCGTACCATCGTAAAAAATAAAACAAAAAAATCACGTTTTTTGTATGGGAGCCCCCTTTAATTTTAATTATTTTTCAATCTTACCTATTTGTTGTTATAGCGGCAAAATAAATACACACTCTGTAAAAATTTCAGCTGTCTACCTGTTACGGTTACTGAGATACAGCCCTGTGACAGACGGACAGACGGACGGACGGACGGACGGACGGACGGACGGACAGCGGAGGCTTAGTAATAGGGTTCCGTTTTCACCCTTTGGGTACGGAACCCTAAAAAGTTATTAAAGACATAAATTATTACATTAAATGGAAAAAATCTAATCAAACTATTCCCTCGATCCCACGTAAGCAATTTAACCGCCACTTGCGGAGTGATTTAACCAAAGAATTTAACCCTCTCCTCTATCGGCCACTTCACGCTCACACGGGTCGCTATTAGGGGTCGGGTGGAGGCAGGGTGGAGGGTAGTTCGAAACAATTTGCAGAACACCAGCGCCCCGTCGCCGCGTCGGTCGTGTGCGCAGCTCGCGCCACACGCGGAGGGTTAACGAATAGCATTGTGTGTGCAGGCCAGGGAGGCATTGTCACGTGCCGTTGTGAAATATGGGTGTGGTGTAAACAAGATAATTGCTTTAAATGTAAAATTATGTGTGTGACTGAGCACCTAATTGCTGTAGAAAAGATAAATAACATTAACCGAGACCGACAGAATGATAAATGCAAGTGAAACTTTTTTAATGAGATTGTGTTCATTGTGAGTCCAGATTTATTTCGAGGGTCGTATGGTTTGGGAATGCGTCGGCGAACGGTTCCAATACTCATTTGCTACTTCATGCAGTTATTTCAGAATATGCACCTGGTTCTCAATGCGGGCGAGGCACGCCTCCAGATGGCACTGCCACTCGATGGCGCGCAGGTAGAGGAGGTGCCAGCGGCGCTCGAGCGCCCGCGCAGCGTCCGCGCCGCCGCACAGCCGCACCACCGAGCTCACCACCCGCCCGTGGCACTCCACGTCGCGTTGTAGCACCTGAAGGCAACACCAAGCGAACAGAATCAGCGCCTGCCAGCGAGCGAGGTACCCCTCCAGGTGACACAGCTACGGTCACGTGATAAGTGATCTTAATGGACTACAATCTGAAATCAGTAAGTGAAAATCCAATCAAAATCGTTGCACGAGTTCATCCGGAACCATCACGTTTACACACAGTGTTGCCTTAACATTGGAAATCGTTTTTGTAAGGCAATAAAGATGGCGACTCATATAGAAATCGATAAGGAAAATGTAAGCAGATAAGAAATTGCACAAAAAAGCATCAAATCTAAATTTAATGTCCAAAAGGGAGACACAAAAGGTGTCACAACAATAGCTGCCGACGCCGCAGCCGAAATCGACATCGCAATCTACACAACAAAAACGAGCAATACAGAACGTGTAATAACAAAGCTCGGAACCGAGAAGAGCCGGCGCCATCTTGCAAGCGGCGCGTGCGCAGCGTTCTACTGCCGGTGACGACGGCGTTTTTACAGAGAACGTGATCGACAATTTCGTCCGTCTTTTGTCGGACATTGTGATCCACGGAGCGTTTTGAAATCTGAGAGAAATTCCACGGCAAATGTGTCCGTCGGCGACTCCGATGTTTTTGGAAAGTCATCGCCGGTCGGATGCATTATTAGTTGTGTTTCTGCTGCGGTTCACAGCACTATTCTGTATGGATTAACAGAACCGCCACCGGAGCAACTCTATTCAAAGGTTATCTGTCCTGCCGACGCTCCTAATGCCACAGAGCGTGATGAGAAAGATCTACGCCAATTTTCACAAATAAGACAATTTAGGAAACTATGTACTGATAACAATATCCAGGGTTAATATAGTCAATTTTATTTCAATCCTAATGGAGTTGGATTAGATAGAATGAAAGTTGAAAACGGTTCTGTTGGTTCCTTTTCCGTGTTTGATTTCGGCCCATATTTTTCAGGAACGAGTGCTTTAGCAGTTAGATCTTCCGAAAACTGTCATCAATTAACGCGACGAACACAAAACTGCCATTCGATTACGAACAAGCGCATGGCTCGCTCGGAACTGCAAACGGTCAGTCACTCTGAACGGCCAGCCAGAACGAAACCATTGTTTCGGTCGCGACGGCCATTTACGTAAAGGCTGTCAGGCCGGCGCGGCGCGGAGGCCTCCGTCGAGGGGAAGAGTGCTGGCGGACCTCGGGAAAAGTGGAAGGTCATCGCTTTCTAATGGAGACCGACCGGCGGACCTACGACTCGAGGAGATGCGGCGGCCCGCACGCCGATCACAATTAAGATAAGGCTCGTTACACGCGTAGATGGTCGGACACAAAGCACTTAAATTTGTGAGCATCGTTGACGTTTGTGCATTATATCGAGTGATTTAAAAATAATTAATTCTCAATTCATTTAACAGACTCGTGTATTGTCATGGGCG
Organism: Incurvaria masculella; assembly: GCA_946894095.1. NCBI lineage: Eukaryota > Metazoa > Arthropoda > Insecta > Lepidoptera > Incurvariidae > Incurvaria > Incurvaria masculella. The sequence goes on from OX335641.1 coordinate 3,396,533, forward strand.
GTTTACTTTACTACCATTCGTTACCAGCCTCCCGAGCACCGTAAAAGGCGTGCGTCAGGCCTTAAACTACGAGGCGACTTTTTTTTTTATGTGACTGGACATGGATGGCTATTACCACACCTTCTGTCATGGTATTAGCCCAACACACCACATGGGAACTACGTGTTATACCAGGACCTTCCTTATATTGCACGGCTACATTGAACTGGATGGAAAACACGGACAATTTTCATTGCCGCTTCTTTGTATTGTATTGTATTGTTTATTCATCATCCATAGACAGTACACTGCACTCGGATTTGTCATATTTTAGCATTGGCCAATTCAGCAAAACAAAACACAGCGAAGAAGAACTGGAAAGAAACTCCGCTGTTTTTTTTTCAACGTCCACTTAGTCTAAGTTTACAAAAGTGTTTGTCAATTATTTTAACAAAAACATAGGTAAAACACTAAATTCACATGAATACACAAAAATTTACAATCCATGCCGTATGCAACAGTTCATGACAAATATCATTTTATTTGCAAAGACAATCCCCTCCAACTAATATGTTGCCAATTGGAGCAGGCCAGTCCCCACAAACAGCACCCGTTCACGAGCATCACGCCGGGCACAGCCATTACCTCTTTCAACCATATTTTAGGGAAAGAGATAACCTGAGCCAAGCGTCACCGTAAGCAAGGACCTTTAAGCGATGCACTGCTCCAGTGGCAACACAACACTGTGAAACACTTGCACATTAGGTTTTAATACTATGAGTTTTGTCATAAACTACTACTGTCAGCTGATCACATAGTTACATATCCCTTTAAATGCTACCACCTACAGACAATTAAGAGTATAATGGTTTGAGAGCATCCCTATCAATAAAGTAATAATAGATTCCTATATGAGATTTTGACCAATACCGAGAAACTAATAATGCTTAACTAAAATAAAATAAAAATAAAATTCGGGTGTATAGAGCCCTCGTCATTATTGATACGAAATTGTATCAAATCAAAATTGCTTGCTTCGACCATCGTTCATCCAATGCGATGGTACCAACCCGGGCGAGATTAACCCTACCACCTAGTAAGTAAGGAAGGGGACCTACAGTTTAACGTGGAATCCGAACCACGGCCAGACTCTCTCAACGGTCGAATGGTCACCCATCCAAGACCAGACCGGACCCAGCGTTGCTTAACTTCGGAGAGCGATCGCCGAAGTGTCGCGCCACTAGGCCACTGAGGCTGACAGGTAATTAAGTAATGACTAGGTAATTCACATAGCTTGTACCCTGGGAGAAATGCCTCGCACAGTTTACCAATCATATCGATAAAGGATTTACGTGATCAGTTGGTTTCTTTTAGGATGAATGTGCGCAGTGAATTGGTGCATTTCTTCTCTGTTGGGAGATGGTAGAATGGGGACGGATCCGAAGAGATCTGTGGTACAGCCGAAAGAGACCCTTCATCACTTCAGTCATGGTATTGTCTCCGAATTCCTCGATCGATAACTCGGGTGTTACGGACATGAATTATCGACTCATGTTTTGAAATGTAGGTGATATGTAACTGAACCAAAATGTGTGATCCCGAGTATACTTTCCACCTGATGAAGTTTTTGCACATCAATTTTTTTAAAGTTTTAACATCATCGGTAGGTTCGTCCTGTTACCTATCGAAACAGCGACGTCACCGCTTCCTCCTGAAAAAATGGCGATTGCGTAACTAATTACTCGAACTAGGCTCTCAGTAATTTATTAACGCACCGCTAAGGTAATAATTATGTGGGTCACTAATGCTACGATTCAAAGACAGTATCCCTTCACCCGAATTCTCAAGAGTGTATGAGAAACGTCTCAAGATTAAGTAGAGTACATAAGTTTAATCTCAGAATATGTCGCGACATTCGTTGCCTCGTCCCACTACGTTACACCCCACTTGCTACAGGTAACAATTTGTTTGACCGCTCAAATGAGTTCCTACAGTGACCGCCTGTCAGAAGACAAAGTTGAGTCGTGTCTGCACATTTCTGGCTCTAGGCGATCGATTGAGGAGTTGTGGCATAGTGCTCCGTGAGATCTCCGTAATGATATGGTATAATACGTAATTTATCTCCATCGCAGATTAGCGCGACGGTCGGCTGCGCCTGCGCCGACCCGCAGGACCCCGCACCGCCCCCCTCCCCCCGTCTCCCCCGCCCCGCGATCGCGAAACGATAAGTCCGATGCCGTAACATCTTGCAAACGTTGCGGTATCCATTTTAAGAAATCGGCAGAGAAAACAAAACCCAAACTCCAGTAGATTTTTTAAATGATCTTTTTCATAACCTACATTCATAATATCAGCCCAATATACCGGGATCCCGATTGCCCAACACACCACATCGGAACTAGGTGCAAATCGGATGGAATTAAGCGGGATTAACCCAGTCACCTAGTAAACAAGGTAGGGGACCTACAGTCTACGCCGAATCCGTTGCCGAAGCACTACAGACCGCCGCATTTACAGACCGGCATGCACGGGAAAAAATCAGTAGGACAACTTGTATGGTTTTTATGCTCCAGAACACACACAGCGCAGTTTTTGTCAGTTTTTACAAACACACATGCACATCAAAAAGGAGAATGCCCATTGCCCCATACATTTAGGGCCCCTGAAAATTTTCCATTGTTATAATTTTGAAAATGATATAACTTTTCGAGTTTTTTGAATTTTTGAAATTTTGAAGACTAAATTCATTGCGATTTTAAAGTTATTAACAAAATGCGGTTTTGTGATTATGAATGTTTTAGAGACACCAGAGAGCTCAATCAGTTGGTCCTAGGGATAATTTAACATACGTATTTACGCCTTTTTTTTCTTACCGGTTCCCTTACCGGACGGAACGGCATGGAGCAGGCTACCCGAACACGTCTTGTGACAACGGAAGTACTATGCGATGTTCTGTCCTTGTCTTATTCATATTGCCAGTAGGAAAAAAAGTCATCGTAATGACTTTAAATTACTTAACGTGTAACCGGCCGTGAAAAAGGGAGGTTCAGATAGTTCAAATTATGTTTAAATAATCAATGTAAATTGTCGCATATGTATCAATAAAAGACACGAAAGATTTGTAAGGGGCCTGGATTTGGGCATTCTCCTTTATCCTTGCGCAAGATTTACCCGTTTCTGATAAAATAAGCAAATGGTAACATGTTTTGGTTTTCAAAACAAACAATCAAAACATTGATTTTTTGTCAAAGACAATCTAGATACCTAGTCAGGACCCTATCTTCGTGGTTTCGTGATGGCATCTTACTAAAGCTAAACACGACGACAAAAACGGAGATGTTTACATAAACATCTCCCGACGACAGTGAGTCACAGGTTTCCCAACGCGCAGGGACCGCAAGAGGCTCTCATCACCGCGTCCCGCCCCCGCGTCGCCCCGCCGACGGCGCGGTACAGCGGCGGCTGCGTGTGCGGAGGTGGCGGCGGAGGTGCATAGAGATGCGCTGCTTGCGGGCGCATTGTGCAACCGACGCGATGCATGATGCTCCGCCGAGGAGGCGTATGCGATTACCATACGAACGGGGATGGGATGGTGAAGCGGCTTGACGCAATACCAATTTAAACGTAATTTGACTGACGATTGGCAACGATGGAACACGGACGGTACTAAATAGTTTTCTTAGATTGAAGCATTAGATACAGGTACGGCTCCCTGAGTATCGAAATGAATTGGATTCGAATACGCATCCATAATGTATGTATGCGATAGTAAAGTACGATGGAAAATAATGAGATTTCCATGACTTCTCTTTTTTATGTCTGGACATGAATGGCTGAACATACCCACCATGATGATCTACACATTATTTCCGAAGGAACGAGGCATCATACCAGGAACCTTCCATTTATGACCACGACTACATTTTTGCCACCTCGACCATATTTTCAATCAATACGATGGTAACGAACCGGGCGGCTTAACCCTTCCACCTAGTACGGAAAGGGGGCCTACAGTTTTACATGTACTTCGGAACATGGAATAGCTCGTACTCGTGACGAAATGCACTTATCCAACTCAGAAAGAGAAAGAAAGTGGTGCACGAACAGGCAGGGGACCGAACCTAAGACCACTGACATGGAACGCGAGTCCCCACACTCCAGAGCTACGAGCCGCTCAAGATTTTTAAACGGTTGGTACCTGCGTATAGGTTGTTTATTCTCGTCAATTATAAGCGACCTGCCATCACGCTAAATTACCTGAGCCCGTAGTCCCAGCTGTCACCTAAATTGGCGTTTACGGCAAACCGATCGACTGGCGTTTTCAAAATGTATGGAGAAATTGAAGAGCACGCGCAGTGGGCGTTAAGCTAACTAACTTGCGAGTCCGAGTTTGATTCGACAGCTTACTCAACGTTGCCGTTTACGCCGACTTCGCGTTTTCATACAAATCGGAAGTCCGAGTTTGACTCTGACAGCTCGAAGAAGTAAAACCACAGAATATTAGGAAAAACTTGTACGGATTGTGAAGTTTTACGGAACTTCGAAGTTCCGTAAACGCCAGTTTAGGTGACAACTGGGACTAGCAGCTCTGAGGGGTGACAGCGAGGGTGACAGTGCATAAAAAGTTCGAGAAGTCAGCGGAAAAACCAGCTGTTTTACCGAATTTAAACGCGGGCGAAGAAGTCACAATGCGAAAACAAATCACTACCAAATACCACAAAAATAATCCAACGATTTCGAATTCCTGAATAATTGCATAAATTGATAATCGAATTCCGAATAGGATTATTACTACGACGTGATAATCGATTCCATTTGACAACAAGATAAAGCGATACTTGAAAATTTCCTTGGACCAAAATTGTGATTCATAAAATCGATGCATATTGTATGCGCCGCCGGGCGCCGCGCTCCGCCAGCTTCCTCTAGCGGCAGCGCATCCAGGATTTCAAACAAAGCAGGGATTGTATTTTCTAAAAGGTTACCTGAGAAAAATTCTTTCGGAAGATAAAAAAACCGGCCAGGTGCGAATCGGACTCACACACGAAGGGTTACGTACCATCGTACCACATCTACCACCAATCACATTGTTTGTATGGGGGCATTTTATAATGTTACCTATTTGTTGTTATAGCGGCAAAAAAAATACAAATTCTGTAAACATTTCTGTTACCTATCTATTACGGTTCATAAGATACAGCCCTTTGACAGACGGACGGACAGCGGAGGCTTGGTAATAGGGTTCCGTTGGCACCCTTGGGGTACGGAACCATAAAAAGGTCTTACCAGGATTTTCATGTTTGTGGGAGGCATTTGCCTGAGGAGGACACAAACACCGGCCAAGTGTGAGTCGCACTCGCACACAAAGGGTTAGGTACCATCGTACACAATTTTACAACAAAAAATCACGCTTTTTTGCATGGGGAAAAAATCTGAGATCGAACTTAAAAACACGTTCCATTCAAATTGGTTTCAATAGGATATGTCGTGTATTTTTTTAGATATGGCATATTTTCTTTTCGACTACGAAACCCTTCACTGTGCTTGGTTCGACACGCGCTTGGCCGCTCTTTATCAATGAATTTGGTGCCTCCGTAATATGCCGCTTATTGCGTGTACCCCGACTTGCCCCCTCCCCCCTAGATCCGGAGCCTTCCTCCAGTCACGAAGTGTACAGTCCAAATAGACCGTGCACACCGTCTGGCGTGTGTGGGTGTAAACTGTACACATTTGAGTGTACACAGCGCGCAGTGCACCGCTTCCCACACGCCGGTCGTTGCACCGGGGAGGCCTGTCGATAAATCTCACTCGAGCATCTGATGAAACTCTCTGTTTACCCTCCTATTGTTCCCCCGAGGCCCAGATCTTACCGAGACTCCGGACTCCGGAGGTGATCTAATCGTTTCGTGTTCCCATCGATGGCGGCGATATCAAAATACTCCTACCATTTCGAGGACTTGGGGTCGAAGAGGTCAACATTTCTGAGATTGAAGGTGATAGAGAGGAAAAGGCGATGCGATGGAGGAATCAAATATGTATTAGAGCAGTATCAGCCACAGCCAAAGCCATCCCGCAAAAATATACATCTAGCAGTATCTCTTTGTACATTTATCCAAGTCCGTTCAGCCCACATAATTGGAAATATGCAAGATGTTCATATCCTCTCGCTCCACCCACGTCGCGCAAACGTTTCTATCGAAGCTTGACGCATCCTTCGAATCGTTGTAAAATATTTCGCAGTTTTCTATAGGATGAACCCACACGATCTTTATATTCTTCGACCGGCGACATGTGTAACGCGCATGCGTCCGAGAGCGCTTTCCACATGTTGATCCCGAGATTGGTCACACGGGATGAGCGGACGCCGCGCCGCCAGATGCGGTCGATCGCGCCGAGACTTCCTGCCTGAAGACCGAGACGTTTCTGTAGCAACTCGGAGTAGGACGCCCCAACACAAAAGGCTGCGGTTTGCGTTTTACACATTGACTTGTTTTGCTGCTAGCCGCAACGCTTTACGACGGATGGCGAGCGGGCCGAGCCGCAAACGTCTTGAGGCACGCTCCGTGTAAGTTTTAAGAGGCGAGCACCGTCCTTTTCTTTGTTTACAGAGAGCTAAATTATAGATTAATAATTACTTACTGGCGTAAGTAGATGGCCCACCGCCATAGTGACGGAAGTTTCATACAATGTGTTAAGCAAGCCGGTCCTCTATTGCAATAAACGTGTTACTAAGATGGTAACTTCCATTCAATCGATCACAACAAAAAGAGTGTTTGTACCAAGAGATGGCGCAGCTATCAGGCACTGATTGAAATAAAAAAAATGTGTGTATAGATTCAAAATTGTATATTTTCCAACTTTGAAACAAAATTGTATTATTAATCTATGAATAAATCCTATGTTTGTACAGCGCTATCTATTGACTATTTCGAAAATTCTAAGTACGAAAGTGGCGCCATCCTATTTCCATAGCCCTAACAGTGTATCCATGCAGTTGCGCCATCTATCGTTCATCCCTTCGGCATTGACGTATTGGTGAATCATCTAAGTCTTCATTAATGTATGGCTAAATCCTTTAAGTTATTGACTACAGAATTGCATAGATTTCCTAACGTGGCTTATCGTTTACGCCCCAAAAGCCCATAAGTCTTGGGCTTGCCTAGTAGCAGCGAGCGGGCTGAGCATCTGAATAGCGACAAGGTCGTGACTTTTCACGGTCTCGTGTGTACTCATCACTGTTGGAGCTGGCGAAAGGGCAGACGATCTGGCTAGGTTAATGTGTTCATACACCCGACTACACAGCAGCTCAGGTAGAGCGATGTGCTCTCACGCTCAGTACGCAAGTAAAATTCAATTCACAAAACAAAAAATCACCATCCATAAAAATATGCTTGTTTTTAAAAGCCTAGACTGCAAACGTAATATAGCTTGAATATTATTGGTATCGGGTTGAGCCTTAGATCCTTATACAATGCCCCTGGGATAGTGAATACACTTGTTATATGTTTCTTAGCCCTGGCGAATAAAATAATTACACTGTTTCATGACATCCGAGCGATGAATATTCATCACGAATGCCGCAGGGCGAGCACCGAAATAGTGCTACGCGATTACAACTACAATAGTCAGAAATGGACTGCAGTCCCTAGTTTGAGTCAACCCGAGTTTTACTTTAGCCAAACTTTTGCAGAAATAAGCGGTTACACCACAGATTAGAAAATAGAAACGAAAAAAAATATTACGAAATATTTGAGAATATCATGTGGAAAGTTAACTCGGACTGGCACATTTAAGTTCTATTACCCCTGTTTTCAACTCCGCCGAAATCCTGAAATCCGAAAAGTAACTTTCGGTTCCATGGCAAATATGACGTAACCGGAAAGTAACTTTGGAATTTTGTAGCTGGAGGATAGTGGCAACAGGCATTAATCACACACATTTCAAAACGTGAGTCGATCGGTGTTTCGGATTGGTTAAAACACGCAAGTCTGAGTTGTCAACATCACAACATGTGCATCATTAAAACTTATTACGACTGTTTCTGTGCTCCGACGGTCGGCCATTTCACTGCCTCCATGTAAAACTGTATTTCTTGCCTTACCTACTCAAATTGTTCCGCCGCATGTAAAGGATATCGGGGGCACGGCTGTGAGCTGCATCGGAATACGTTGTCACGGTAACGATCTGCCCTCATAGCAGCCCGCGACCGCAGCCATCACCGCCGCCGCCGCGTCTGTCGCGACCGCAACACCCTCTTCTGGGCGCGCTTGACATTCACGTCAACACATCGCTGTTCGCCATCGAGTAGGCACATGGTTGGACGCTTTATAAAAAATGGGAAGTACAGGTTGAGGCAACTAATTGGAACCTTGGTGGGGATTTAGCCACTCTGCGGGAAGACCGCCCGCCGGGATTCTAGTATTATCCGCTAACTGTAACTCGGCCAATATCGAGCCGCAGAGAGGTTAACTTCTTATAACGGATAAACAAATTCTTATTCAACGTTGTATCAACGATATTATTATTTTAAGCTTGAAGACGTAAAACCACAGAATATCTAGTAAAAACGTGTATGGAGTTTGACGTTTTTGCGTAACTTCGAAGTTCCATAAACGCCAATTTAGGTGAGAACTCGGACTGACCACTCTGGACACTAACGGCGCCATTGGTCGCGCTTTGCATAAAAAACATGGGGGTAAACGATTCCAATGCATCATTTTCCGCGTACACCGGTTGTCGTCCGATCCACGCAACATCGCCTCAGAAGCCGCAACTGACATTTGGGACACATTCAATTCCGTGATATGTCACGACACACTGACCGGAATGTCGCGGTGCGATCGTCTCGCTAGCTGCGAGTGCGCTCGCTTCTCTCAGCTCAGCAATTATATTCACACGATTCCAGAGATGGAAACTTGGACACTTTTACACCAAAACCACAAAATTAGAAGAAAATTACCCTGGAGCGAACTATTTTACAACCTAACCTAACCTAACCTAACCCTCACACAAGGATTGATGACTTTTTTCGATGCAAGCGCAGTAATTTTAAAAACGTTGCGTCCATCGTTCATTTGCTCCATGTGTCTCCTTTGCTCCGCTTCATGATAAAAGACAGAGTTAGATGTAATGTCTAATTTTTCACTTCCTAAAAAAATATACATCAAAAATGCCCATAAACATTTCATATACACAGTCTTATAATATTTGAACAGATGAAAAAATAAAAACAGTGTCAGAAATTTTACGTGGAAAAGTTAAATATTTAAGTTCTTGGTTAATTGAAGGGTGCGATGAAAATATACATATTTGATTAAAGTATGATGTGCGTGCTCTTAAATGAAATTAAAACAAATTCGTACATTATATTCTAGACACTCCGCCGTAAAGTGTTTAACTGATGTAACCACCTGTATTCGTCTACTAGCAGACTAGTAGACCAGTACCCGAAGTCTCAGTTGTCACCTAAATTGGCGTTGACGGCAAACCGATCGACTGGCGTTTTCAAATGTATGGAGAAATTGAAGAGCGCGCGCAGTGGGCGTGAAGCGAACTAACATTTGCGAGTCCGAGCTTGATTTGACAGCTTACTCAACGTTGCCGTAAAAACGTCGACGTTGCCGTTTACGTCGACTCCGCGTTTTCTTACAAGTCGGAAGTCCGAGTTTGACTTTGACAGCTTGAAGAAGTAAAACCACAGAATATCTAGTAAAAACTTGTATGGAGTTTGACGTTTTTTCGGAAAACGCCAGTCGATCGGTTTGCCGTAAACGCCAATTTAGGTGACAACTCAGAATGACCACTCTGATCACTTTGTCCAAATAGAAACGCCTCCGCTGCCAGCGCGACAATGCCGCGTCATTGTACCGACTCCGCTCCGCCAGAAGCAGCCGTGACCGATCAACGATCGGGAGTTTTTTCACAAACGCCTCTTTGATAGACCAGAAAAGAAGCGTGTCCGAGTGGCCCGTCGTTTTAACACCGTCCGCGATCGACTCTTGCGCAAGTGGAGTGCGCCACTCACGCAGCGGCGCGATGCGGAAGCGCGCAGAGAATGCTCGCTAATACCCGAGTTAACCGAATTAAAATTGGGTTGAAGTGGCTCTCACGTTATAAACGGACAGCCAGACAGAAGGACAGATAGAGTTCGGACGTTGGATTTTGTAAGAGTTAGTGAAATATTTATGCGCCTGTCTCAAATTCGACCTCAGCTGTGAATAAATAACATTTCATTCAGCGAAAGAGATGCACAACCTACGTCAAACAAGTGAAAACTTGATTGAATTAAAAATGATAGATATCTTGACTAAAAAGATAAGCCTAACACATGAGATGCTATCCACGACTAGAAGGTCCCGTAGTTCTGAAGAAGTTCTGGGGGTCCATTCAGGTAAGAGTGAGTTCGAGTTCGGGAGTGAGTTAACCTAATAATAGCTGAGAAATATATTATTATTTAAATAACGGAACGGTTATTTAGACTTCCAACGTATTTACGGGACAGACCAGATTTTTACCTATCTGTAATGATGTTCAAGAAGTGTGAAAACATTAACTATTTAAAAAAGTGAGTTGATATTTAGTGACGAATTCGAACTCACTCTTGCCCTGAATGGACCCCCTGGTTCCAAAAGGTTTCATTTAGCTGTCAACCAATGCCGCCAGTTGACCGCTCAACACACGCGAACTGTAAATACTTCCATAATTGTTTTACAATCTTTATACAATCTACACCTACACCCACACCTACACACACACACACACCCTATCATACAAACATACACACCCTACCTCACACACATACATGTTAAACTTGTTTAGTAAAGCGCTTTCTAAATTGTAAAACTGGAGAAAATCTTTTATTGGCTTTATTCTAGATATTTAAGTTAGAATTTAAGTTTTACTATGTAAGCTGTTGATTTTCCTATGAAATAAATAATAAATAAATAAACAATCTTCAGACGAGAACTAATAGTGTACTCTAACTGTAAGCTAATTCGCAAATTAAACGGTTGGCATTATCATATTCGATTTTACTATCATATTTGATTTTAATATCGATATCAGTAAACACGCTTGTAAAATAATATTTGGATAATAAATGGAAGCGATACTTGGGAATGGCATATAATTTCAATAGGAAATGGGGAGGGAGTTGCCAGACAAGATTAGAATAGATGGCTGTAAGCTAAAGTAAAATGTAGTGAGAAAAGATCGCATCTATTTTTGAATAAAGGTTGCTGGCTTCCCTCTGTCAAAATGTTAGTGCTACTGGTGTAACATATAACATGACAGTTGCAAAGTTTGGAGGCAGGATGACCACGCTACATGATTTCTTTCATAGGCCCATCACCTTTTACACCCGTAATAACTGAAAGTATATGACGCTGGCATTGATGAATCCCACATTGCTGTAATGATAAAAAACACTTCCGAATACATATGAGAACGCAATTCGTGACAGCGGGGCGGTACGCGTCAAGGTCCCGAGGCCGCGTCCAGCCAGCGGCGTTCCGCAAGAGTCATCGGCCGCGTCGACGACCGTAATAGACGGACTCCTGACGGAAATAGCCCAAGTCCAGTCCGCCACCGACGACGCCAGGGACCCGCTGACGCTTCCTTCTACAGCGACACGATTGAAACCCTTCTAATTTAAGAGTGTACATTTCAATGTTATCGCTGAAATGACAGAGGAAAATTAAAACGGAGAGATCTCTAATGCACGAAAATTATTATTAGAGCTATCAAAATGTTTGGTTAAGCGTCACTTCTAGATCAATCTCCGTGTTATTCCCCCTCGCTGTCTCGGTCAGATAACAAACCATCTTTATGAAAATGTTAACGATACAGGAACACAAATTGCTTCTGGGAAAGGCCCGAAAGAAAGTAAGACACGATTTAAATGCGTCTCATGATTATCTGTATCGTCCGGCGAATAAAACATGTAACAAGTGAACAGTTATATTTCAACCATCAAAGTGAGAACCATTCCTAAAGTAGACTGACGAACAAAGAAGTTCATGTATACAATGTATTATAATATATGAATGGTCCGATATATCGCCTCACAGTGATTAATAGATACAATACTATGGTGGTTCGTTAGGGAGTGTACAAACGAAAAAGCAAATTACCCACACACAAAAAAGAGCGAAGGTCGTGTATAGACACCAGAAGAATGGTATTCATTGTACCGCGCAAAAAGTGTTGGATTAGATTAAAGCGGATGCGTATCGGAGCAACATTGAAACCAAATTAGGAAACCAGAAACGCAACAGCGCTCACGTGCTACAATTAAAACAAGTGATATAAGCTAAAATTATATCCAAAGCGCAGGCATAACTGAACCAATAAAAAGCGCTACACGAAACCGCGATTCATTGAAAGTTGATGGCGAAGTTCAAGAATCACTTGACATTAAGTTTCTAACTAAGCATGCAGATACATCGGCGCATACAAAGTTACCGTTACCAGCGCAGTGGGGAATCCATTAATATAATTATAATCCAATGAAACGACTCTTGACAATGACATCGCCGGAGATAAGAATCGGCGGCGGTCCGCTCTCATCCGCCAGCGGTAATCTGTGCGCGGCGAAGACACGCGTGCGGCCATACTTGGCGATGAACGAGACGATATGCTCACAGCACATTCAATCTTCGACAAAATCCCGCAATAAATATAATGTTATGGAATCGCAACCTGAATGAATTCACTCATAATCGTCATAATTGAGCAGTTTTCTTAATTTAGGATCAAGGTCCGATAACAGCGTAGACATTTTGTGTCCCGTTTAGGCAAGTGACGTTTTGTCTATTGTTTGACCATCTAGCCGCTGGTCGCTTGTAATATCCTGGTTTAAGTAGCTTTACAAACAATACTCGCTGGTTGAAAAGTTTGAGTCGACATACATTATGATTCGTGTCTTTGTATAACAAAATAATTGGGAGTATTCGTCTCACAAATCACACTTTCGCTTCATCCAAGCTTCTGAAGCAGTTCCATGAGCACTGGGGCCAGTTTTAGCACCACCGAATCCTTCGGGAAGATCGAGACTAGAGCATCAAATATCTTCCATATTCATTATCTTCAGTCAAAAAGCTAAACACATAACAATCTCCCTTCTCATAATTTTCATGGCTCCACGGCTCATGCGGCGGCGAACTCCCGCGGGCCCTATTTGATTCAATTAAACGCTCCATTGTCGCGATCGGATTGTAGTGAAGTGGTACTGAACCGCTAGCGAGTCGTGAGAAATCGATTTCGAGGTCCGTAAGCACAACTACTTTCTGGGGCTAACCGGCGTAGAATGTGAGAAAATATGTGAGGGAATTCGATTCATTTTGAACCAATCAGAAGCGCTTTTTGACGTCCACTATGATTGGTGTAGAATTGACAGAATTCTCTCATATTTTTTCTCACATATTACGCATGGTTTAGCTCCTAGTTAGTATACGCATTACTTGTTTGCAGGAACAGACTCATGAAAAAAATGCAAAATTTAATGCGGCGCAGAAATGACTAAAATTACTTGGACAGCTAGCTACAATTGCGGCGTATTACTTAAAACACTTAAGATTCTTTGCAACATTTAAAGAACATACATTATGTACATATGTGAAAGGCGTACCTTTATAATGCTATAAGTAAGAGCACTAAAATAATGAAGGTGTAAACTCTCCGCTATAAATCCATATTCTCGCAGCAATCTAGAAATCAAGTGCCTGGGAAATCCGCCTTAGATTGACCGTTATAAAATGGGTTATGTCACCCTTATACGGTACGTAATAGGTGCCGACGGACGTGCGGACGACTCGGCGGCCGCGCGTGGAATGCGCTCGTTTCTCGGAATCGTTCCATTTTGTCGCCGCAAAATTTTTCAATAAACTGTTATGCGGGTAGGGATGAAAATGTGCATCGCTCGTGCAACGGGATGGCTCACTCCGTAGAAGGAGGCATTATTCATGAGCGCTTAGAGTGACGGCGCAAGCGCAGCTTTGACGACGAGTCAATCATCAGATCGGGGTCGACGCGGCGTCGAGGTGCGACGCACTCGGACCGGTGCCGTACGACAGAACGCTGTGATGATTTTGTCGCCGCAATTCATAGCCCCTTTCTCGCATAATTCGCTAGCGGTCGGAGCAATTCAAATGTACGTGATGCCTAGTCGGCGACTTCGTCCGGCCATGTACGTGCACAAACGCCGTTAGACACCAATGTTTGGCGTTCCGACGGAGCAGTCGTAAGGAGGGGACCGCTTAAGTTTTCCCGTAAATCATTTAGCCGTGTAGCGGTGAGTGTCCGTCTTCGCCTCGTCGGTAGCAGCTATTATCTGGCGATTCCCGGGGGACCACATCGGTTTACGTCGCGCAGGGAGTCATTTGCGAAGCTTGCGACCGATCGATGTCGGTCGCACGCACAACGCCAATGTGGCGGGTCGTGGCGTGCCGTGTGTGGGAACTGTGTAACCCGGCGGCAGAGACGCACGTCCAAGTGACGCACAGTGCCTCGTCCCTTGGACAAAAATAAAAAAATCGACTTTCAACTACATGGAATTTGAACTTGTTATTGTAAAGAGGATTAGTCATTACCTGGAAATATCCTGAAATTATACTCTAGTAATTTGCCATTGGCTAATAATACCCCCTCCATTTTGGTATTCCCGCGTGCGTTGCACTAATTGCTTATTAGTCGCATTTTATCCTTTGCGCTGTAAGTTTTATTGAAGTGAAAGTACTACGTGTTTACATTCAAATAATCATGGAGTTTACAGGCCCAGGTATGTACTTTATAAAAAAATATAACATGTATTTTTATATTGTTTGACTAAAATTCTATATGTCTCCAAAGCTGTTGTTCTGATTTTGCTTAAAATTTACGAATTAACGAACTTTAACAGAGCTTTAAAAAAAATCACCAAATATCACCTCGTAGTTTTTACCTTATATTATTGCTACACTCAAATACTTTAATTAAACATTAAATTTATCTGCGTCAGCCTGCGACTTATGAAGTTATGATTTTTTTTTCAGCGACAACCAACTCTATTAAAAATATCGATCTCGCAGAAGTGTGCTTTGAAAGCGATAAAGATGATAGAAATAAGGCCGGCTACGAAAAAATATGTTCATTATTAAACCTAACAGTCTTCTCAAATAAATATAGTGATAAATTGAAGGCTGCAAGTAGATTATTTTGTTTAAAATTTAATACTAAAATGGACGAAGTCAGCCGCAATCGCCAAAAATTTCGCAAACTTAACGAAGCATGGCTTCAGCAAGAAATTCAATTGCCAGAAAAATCTAAAGTTGCTCCGCCACTAACTGACACCGAAGGAGATCAACCTGGACCAAGTCGTGTACGTGGAAGACCCTGCAAGTCGTTTGAAGATACTTCGCTGAGGACCAAGAAAAGGCGCGTGTCAGAGCTCACACTTAGCAGAACATCAGAAGAGCTGCAATTTGCTGCTGATATTGCTGCGGGTTCACAAAATCAAGGTCAGACATCTTCCCTTACTCCTCTCAAGCACTAGCTCTGTATTTAGATTAGAACAATATAAGGAGGTAAGAAGAAAGCGACTATCTCACACCCGCAAATGCTCTCGTTTTAGTTCTAATAAGGACTTAATGAGGGTACTTCTTTTATCTTCTGAACCTCTGATCTCATCAAAAAGGAAGGTTACTTAAAAAAAATCGATGCCACTGGACAGAGAGGTTCCGAAATACCTAGATCAAACAGAAGTGCCTTCAGGTTCATACAATGTAGATTTTAATTTAGAATTAAGTAGTGACGGAAGAGGCTTCGGATTCTGAGTAATATTTATATTATTAATTAAAATAATGACGAAACAAACACTGTATGGAAATATTTTATAAGAAATAAGTTAGATGTAAAATTTAAATAAATTGTTTTTTATTAGAAAATTAGAACTTTTTTAGCCATAATAATATTAATACTGATGTATAACGGTGTATGTATTAGTAGATTACCAATTATAATAAATGATTATTTTTTTTATAAAGTTTGTTTATGTCAAATTTGTTTTTTTATTAACAAAATTATCCCTTACCATATTCCTCAAACTGATAATTATCGCCGTTTTCCTTACTGAAGATATAGAGGCTTAAAACATTCTCAAAATGTAGGTTTTAGTGAGTACTAATAAGTAATTTTTATTTCGCAAAAATCCATGAAGAAATACAGAAGTTATGATTTTTGCCCCATTCTCCCATACATTCGATGCACTGTGTGACGGGGTGACGACACAAGTGAAGAGTTTTCCTTGTAAAAAAGGTGATAGATCGTTCAACAATAAAGCGTAGAAGGGTCCTGCTTTACATTTTCACTGTGTACAGCTACCATTAGTCAGAGCAGCCGCTCTACGGATACTATGATCTTGTGGTTTAAGAGGCCCGTTGACGCTAACGTTACGATATTTTGGTGTTATTTCAATGGTCATTTCAGAGCCGGTTAAGAATAAATACCAGTAAAAAAAATTAAATATCAAAGTTTGGACTATTATCTAGTGTATGACCGTAAAACGGGCTTAATGCGATCCTTATACTCTTAAAAAAAATAAGTTTGCAGACGCCCATTTACTAGGTTTTTGTTCCAGCGCTTGGAAATTATTCATGATTTATACAATTTTCTTTTTTAAAGTACAAGATTGCATATTTATCTAGTGAATAACCGTCAAAAAATTATGAAATGGCGAAAAATAGATTTTATAAATCGAAAACAATATTTTGCTTCCTCGCGCTCGCCATCAAGCAGCAAAATCGATTCTGACGCGCATTCAATAATGAACCCTAACGCAAATACAGTGTGTACAGAGGTCGCCTTTATCGTTTGTTTTCTGATCTCTGCCGACTAGTACCGCCCCTGACGTTGGGCTCTACGCACGTGGTTTCTGTGCTAGTTATTCTCTCAGTTTTTGCGGTGATATTTGTTCAAATAACTCTAAAAATACACATCTTACGAACTTATCCTTTTGGGAATACCTTGATTTACCTGTATTCTTCTTATTTAGTAAGTAAGAATCAAGTTATCTTTGTTGCATATTTTTTGTATGAAACAAATATAGAGCAAAGTAGAGGCATTCTGTGATAGAGGCGGCAGTCACGACTGACATTTTTTTTCAGCGTTCAACATAAACAATGAGCAACAAACGAAAATATTTAGGAAATGCTAGTCCGGTCCGCCTCAAGATAAAAAGACTCGGATTCATTTTTAATGACCGAAATAAAATTTAAGTAGATTTTGTTTATAATTTTACCCAATGATTTATTCTGCCAATTCCCCGGAGGTATCTATGGGTAGAAATGATTTCCATCTTTTCATCCAATGCTATGGTATCGACCGGGATGGGCTTAACCCTACCACCTAATAGGAAAAGGGGATTTTATAAAAGTCATATTTTAAGTCAATAAAGTCGTCAAAAGGAAACATTTGGATGTTTGGAAATAATGTATGCAGTAATAGTAATTTAATTATTAACCTATTTGTTAAAGGTTTTAATGTTTTTTTTATTTTAACGCCAACAAACTAAAAAAACCGGCCAAGTGCGAGTCGGACTCGAACACGAAGGGTTCCGTACCATCGTACAAGATTTACCGCAAAACCAAAACAGTTTTTTGTATGGCTCCTTTAATTTTTATTATTTTATAAATTTACCTATTTGTTGTTATAGCGGCAAAATAAATACATAATCTGTGAAAATATCAGCTTCCTATCTGTTACGGTTCATGAGAAACAGCCCTGTGACAGACGGACGGACAGCGGAGGCTTAGTAATAGGGTTCCGTTTTCACCCTTTGGGTACGGAATCCCAAAAATTGTTTTTGTTCTTAATCATTTATTTTTCCAATGTGTTTTAAATTTAGTATAAAATGTTTAGAATATTTATAAAAATCTACAGTTTTGGATTTTATCATGGATTCTTCTGCTATGTAAATTTGTTTCGTCATTCTTTCGTTACCCATTCGCTCCTCCCAGTTTTTTTTTATGCAACCTGACTAGGATGGCTAATAACACACAACTGCCGTTATGATATTAGCCCAATACACCACATTTTCGAAAGAATTAGGTGCCAACCCAGAACCTTCCCTCACGCCTACACTGAACTAGATGGGAAACACGGAAAAAAAATCATTGCCGCTTCAAACATAGTTTCATGCTATAGTTATGAATACTATTATTAGAATAACATAAATATGTTTCTTTACTTGACATAATATGTTAAAGTAATGACTTTTATGTTATACTTAAACCAATTTAAAAATATTGAAGTCAGGTATATTAAATGATATAAGAGGCTATAGCGGATATGACTAGCCGCCACCACACGCAACCTGTTTTGGCACTAGCATCACGGCCGAGTTACTTGCGCTGGGTACGGATTGTGGTAAACACCTACATGAGACGGGTGGTTTCATCGTTCCCACCAAAGATAATACGAATAATTACTTCATAATAGATGGCCACCTTCACACAAAGTCTTCTCCTTTCGCAGTTGTTTGCCGGCAGCAATAAAACTAATGATACCTCAAGAATATTTACGCCAAATTAAGCTCAGCACTCTGCGCGGAAAGATGAAATTTTTTTTGGCCACCCTAGTCCATCCCTTTTTGAAAGATTAGAATGTTTGAGGTATATCTGTGTACTTTAGGCACTCTTTTACACAGGTCCTAAAAAAATTCAATAAGTCGAGCTTGAAGAAAAATTGGGGCATTTTTTGTCTAGTTGAGAACTCTACACCCGCAGTCTGTAAATACTGAATAACTTAAACTCGTAATGGCGTGAAGCCTAATCGGTCCAAAACAAAACACCTACTCACCAATAATGCTTGTCTATGAAAGGTATTGCAATATGATAATGCACTCTCTAAGGTAAATCTGGGAGTTCATATACCCTGTATAATAATGGGGTTCGGAAACATTGCTGTTTTCGTTCATAGGTTGCCAAACAAGGTATACACTGGACTTGGAAATTTTTAGTTTATCCGTTGCAACTCTCACCGATTTTGTAGATGCCTGTTCAAAAACCTTTTTTACTCGGCTTATATTTCTTCAAATAGATACTAGACTAAGTCTTCACGGAATCTTTTTAAAATCGGCCTCTTCCGTTTCTTTGTGACGTTTTATTATTCGGTACATACTAATTTTTCTTGCGCCCTCTTCAATAATATGACGCTCTATCTCATATTTCTCATGAATCAAATAGTATTGAATAACTATCTTTGAAAACAATTTTTGTTCGGCTCCATTAATAAAAAAAAAATGCAAGACTGTTTTTAAACCGGCCTATTTTGACAGATTAGTTAAGTATGGTTACCATGACAATTATTTATTTTATCTGTGAAAACTTTTTCTGTGGCCACTTTGATTTTGATTAAAGTCTCTTTACTTCTGGGACTTCCTTTATGACCCGACCTATTATATAAACCTATGCCGCCGTGGCCCTTTTGAAAGCTCACAAGAAAAGAGTCGTAAACTGGCTCGCTGAAATTCGTAAAATCAATTGCCAATGCCGCTTCTTTGAAATAATATATCAAACAATAGGCTGGCACGCCGTCGACACTCCTCGTCTGTGTGAGATTCACCGTCGGCGCAGCGGCAGAGCGCGGCGCGCTACGAAACATCGCGAGGGTTATCACTCGACACAATGGGGATATTAAAATAAACCAGACTGCACGAAATGATTATTATTTATTGTATGTTCTTTTTTCAACACATGTTTACATCATCATTCGTTTAACTTTTAACAATAAACTTTTTATACATGGCTCACATTATAAGAACATAAACATAATTTTTAAGCTATGTTAAAGTACATTAGTCATATAAATGATGGATCAAATATTAAGAACATTCAGGGGTTTATAATTCCGCTTTTTCATCTTAAAAGTTTTATCTTTAAAGCTTATAAGTTTCCCCCATTACTTAAAATGAAGAAAAAACACACACACACACACACACACAACCACTCCAAAAAATCACGACGTTGGTCGACTTTGCACGTTGTAATAATAAATGACTCGGAGAGTACCAAACTAACGCGAGGTTGCACAGTCAGTGACAACCTTTGAACGCAGTATTCCTGGGAAGATGCGGACTCGCCCCGCGCACTCCGCGCACCCCCGCACCACGCACACATAGCCGATAGCACACGCATAGAAATACACTCATAAGTTTCGCTTCTGTTACGTTAGTTATTTATTCGGTACTGTTGGTCACACTACCATATAAATTACTGCCGAAATGCAGGTGCTCATAATTAGTAGGAACGCCTGCATTTAGACCATAACAATTTTATAATGACTTAGAGCTTTTCACCAAGCAAGTTTATACGAAATAAATATAATATTTGTAAATAAAAAATATGTTGAATAAAATAATACGTATGGTATATTATGAATTGAATTGAAAATTGTACTTATTATATTTTACAGACGGATGGGTTCGTAACTAATAACAAAAAAATACAAGTAACTTCAAGAATAAATAAAGATGTAAATATGTATGGAAATATAGACTAAATATTCTTTTATGAAAACACATCTCTTAATATTAATTTAATGTGGCACACAACTATTTAAATAGCTTGTCTCAGCGCGCTCGTCATAGCATAACATGTGTTAACCCTGAACAGCCGCACAATTTGGCGCTGCTAAGTGAATGTCATGTTTCGGGGCAGCGCGATAAGCTTAATTTGGTGTAAACATTCTCGAGGTACCTGAAGTTTTATTGCTGCCGGCACAAACAACTGCGAAAAGCTTGCACTTCGTACGGAGATGGCCATCTATTACGAAGTAATTATTAGTATTACCTTTCCTAGTAAGCTCTGAATTCAATCAGATGCCGACCAATGTGTTACATGAGACTTCAGTTAAGGTATTTTTGATCGTCATTGAAATCGTTATGATTTTCAGATCCTTAGGATGTTTTTGTTATTGCAGCAGCATTGTACGAATTTGTGTTTATGTAAAATACATTAACAACAAGGTGGGTACACACATATTACAAAGTAGCTACATATTTCTTTTATATTAGTATACCTGTTGTATGCCATAAAATATCACGAACTGAAGTTCGAACTAACAAACAATATATTTTACTGCCGTAAAAACGCGTATCATCGAGTCCTGCAACACATTTCCTGAAATCAACCGCTCGACTTGTATTGTTCACTGTTTACAACCTTCAGGTGCATACATTTTTACATCAAACATTTCCTTGAGTTGTTGTTTCGTTTTCAAAAAGAATCTGTGCAATATATCTACCAGTCCGTTACGTTTTTATAGTCGTATTCAGAGTGAACTGTCAAATTTTAGTACGCAGACTAGCACTGGACTAACCATACAAAATGCTATTTAGTTCGGCGATAATCGGTGTATTATAGGTAGTCCGCCAACTCTGATTACTACTGTTAGGGCTTAGGAATGAAAGTATACATACTAGTGGCGCGGGGACTAGACTAGAGGCCTGGGTTCAGATCCTCGCCCGTTCATGCACTACTTTCTTTCTCATTCTGAGTTATATAAGTGCATTTTGGTTACGAATGTGAGCTGGTCCATAGTTCGGAATCCATGTGAAACTGTAGGTCCCTTTCCCCTACTAGGTGGTAGGGTTTAAGCCCGCCCGGGTATCATAACGGTAGTTTTGTGGTATGGCAGGCTGCATAAAAAACGACAGCACTTTCAGTACAATCTGTCAAATGCATACAATATTTCAAAATCAAGTCTAAAGTCAAAATCTTTTTCAGATGAGCAAAAGTTATGTTTTTGGTGTGTAAACCCCACTTTGTAACGTAAATTAATATATATGTTTCACGCTTATTCACTGGATAAATATGTTATCTAATACTACAAAAAAGAAAAGTGACTGCCAAGCAATTACCTAAATTAGAGGTGGTAGGGAACAGAAAGAATGTTTTTTAAAACTATATAAGGTATTGGCCACAGGCCTCATAAAATATTTAAAATACATATTTATAAGTTAGCCGTTAAGAAAATTCTATTATATATAGATTTTGTTAAAATTTTTATTATGATTATTGTATTTTGTTAACTTCATTTTGCTAAAATAAAATTTGCCAGTTAATGTTTGTTTGAATATGTAGGTTGGCCCAAGCGTATAACTAGAGTTTCTTAGATCTATGTAAAATAATACAAGTTTCTTATTCTTATGCAGATCATTCTTTCGATGCACCTTCAAATGTTTTATTTGTCTCAAATATAAAAATAACACTACCTACATATGATTTTGTCAATTAACTTTGATGAAATGTGTATGAACTGCGTTCATTTTTATTTTAGGCAAGTTTAAAATTAAGAGGTGCTTAATATTGCCTCCAATATCACCCCTGCTGTCGCGTGTGAATTTAAAAGAGCAATCCGTATAGTATACATAATATTTTATATTAATTTTTAAAATGACCTCAAGATGATATTTATTTCCATTAAGTACAGATAATATTGTTTAATATGTGTTTAATATTGTTTTATTCAACCTAACATTAAAAAAACTGATAAAACATTAAAAGCAGTATTGATAAATAAAACTCTACAATCGGTACATAATCACGAACCGATCGTGATTTGAATAAAATTCCAACCGCATTAAGTGTAATACAACATTTATCAGATCTGAATAAATTCGCCACCTCTGAAATATTTAAACCACTCTGGCGCGTCGAACGACTATAGCGCGTCGTAAATGATCTTGCCGGACCTAGCGACATCGTGAGAATGAAAGCTATTGGATGATTTCTGACTAGCCGTGGCCCGCCCTATTTTTTCAGAACACCAATAGCCGATTTTACGCTGGACTCAGTTGGAGCCTTAAGGAAGATAACGGAATGGTAGACACACTGCCCGCGAACGGTTTACTTGCTAATTCGAGTCTAACTTTGCACTATAATTAAATATTCTCTATTTTAACTTAAGGGCGTGATATGAGCGGATTGCAAATAGTTCGATAAGTAAACAACATTTAATTTTATTTAAAGATAACTAAAATGAATTTCGATTATCAAAAAAGACAATTTGTAAATTGATGGTCTAGTTATAATTTAAAAATAAAACGGCTGCTCTTTAGATTAGTACATCCTTTCTACCAACTATCTGGGTATCAGGGATGGTAGAGTAGTTTTTTATAAACATTTTGATGTAAAAATTTGGGTCCGGAGATATCTATTTTCCTTGAAAAATTTTTTTTAAAAGTATTTTCTTTGTGCTCATCGATACATTTAGTTCCGTATTGAGACGCGAACATACCTTGTCTTTCCATTTTTAAGTTATATCAGTTGGCATTAGAATTGCTCGTATGTTGCCAACACGTCGTTACCCATAATTAAGGGTAAAATGATGGTGTGCGTGTTTAGAATGTTTTTAAGAAGCACAGAGACGAAAGCTCGCACAGGACGTCCTGAGCGTTTGCAACCGACATGAGCCATCCCGACATGGACCAGTTAGGTTAAGGTTAATTTATAGAAGACACGGAGCGGAAGCGACGTGTCTTCTATAAATTAACCTTTGGTAATTTTTTTTGTAAACCACGGAAAAATAAATTAGTCCATGGCAATACCATTTTGGAAAAATGTTGGCGCAACTGCATGTTGTCGCTGGTCGTCGCTGTTCTATGTGTATGTATACACTTTGACTGTTGATGCTAATGGCCGACATTGCATTTGTTGGGATTTGGATGCTGTCGTCACATTTATACCATTTAGAGAGTGGTGAAAATGGACACGTCTAGTTTTAAATGATTTCATTTGTGCGAAAAGGACGCAGTATTCGTGTTTGTTCAGTGTTTGTAATGCAAAATTTCGTCAAAAATTCAAGTTTGTAAGATTTTTTTTATGCTTTTTTTCGATTTCCGGACCCCAATTTTGATTAAGAATAACGTATTTTGAGGCCTTTAGTAGGTATAAATTTTTTTTATATTTTTAATCGCGATGTACTAATCTAAAGAATTTCCAACAAAACTGTAATGTCGAGAGCTTAAATGGCTACCCATCCGTTTCCGAAGGAACTGTCATTTACTAATTCTTCTTTACGGAATTCTAAATAACCCTAACTCTCCTGAATATCTTCGTTCCCGGTTTATGAACCTCTCTTCACACGGTCTCCCTTTGCGATCTAGCAATGACAGTATCCTTGCGATTCCTCGCCATACGACGTGTTTTTTCTCTAACTCCTTTACTGTTCATGCCGCACGTCTGTGGAACTCGTTGCCCATCACAGTCCGCTCCTGTCAAACTATCAGCTCTTTCAAACTTAAAGTCAAGGAGTTTTACTTAAATGAAATGTAAAGATGATAATATGTTCTCACTGTATATATATATTTAATTTTATTGTCCTTCTAATAGTACTGATTTTAGAATCAATGGTAATAGTTATTATAGGTTTTTTTTCCCTGGTTTGTGGATATAATAATATGTATTAGTGTATTGTATCATATATATTAGTATATTCAATTATATGTATAAATATGTATATATTATGGTATATGTATGTTTATGGAGTTAATTTTTTTTTCTTTTCAAATTCTGGTGTGTCACCTACCTACAGATATTTCTATTGCCTTTCCTCATCACCCCAAGGGTTGACTGGAAGAAATCACTCTTAGTGATAAGTCCGCCTTTGTGCAGTATTGTTGTTTTGCTGTATGTTTTCTCTGAAATTGTATTTTTGTTATGCACAATAAAGAATTTATTCATTCATTCATTCTGTAATGTTGAAATACATAGACGTAATTTGCTATGGTTAGCCTAACAAATCCTTCCTTGAAGAAACTGTCAAATTTGACATATTTCACACTTATAGACGGTACCTGCTAGCCGCGATCTGTACGTTTGTAGTTTTTACAGGACCTCAGACTCAGGTCATCAAATCTATTAATCGGGGGTCATCATTGTACATAGGTGCTGTCCTCAACTTGATGTTTTTTTTTTTTATTTTGGCCATGGGGTATTAATCGCATGGAATACTTCATTGCTCAACATTTCCGAATGAGAGTTCTCTTCAAAAAGCGGGAATTACAGCAGCGGAAGGACTGTAATGAAACGAGAAACGAGAAAACGTAAACATTTAAAAAGCGAACAGACATCACTGTCGCTTTTAAAATCATATCGCTTGTCAATAAAAACACCGATAATATTTAAAATAATCTGTAGCTAACATAACGATCAAATACAGTTCACCATTTAGAAATTTCTAAATCAGTTGTATTTATATTTACAAATAAATAAATACAATATGGATTCACTTACGCCCTTATGGCACTGAATGCAACCAAAGCAAAAGCTTTCATTAATTCTCGTGAGGTGTGTATCAAACAAAAACCACACGGAGGTGGTTTTTAGGAGGTTATTTTATTTAATTCTCAGGCCTTTACGGCCGTTCAAAAATTGCCATAGCGGACGGTATTTCACGTCCACAAGGCGGGGTATTGGTAAAGTTTTCAACTAGCAATAATCGCACCTCGGTTAAACCTCATTGGTTACGATATTGCCTCTGCGCAAAGTTAAAGTCTCGTTACGCCGAGGGGACTATATGCTGAGCCGGCTATGATTCCAACAGTGCCGTGACAATATGAATCAGCGCCATCTACATTTTTTTCGCGTTAAAACTAAGTCGCTCATCGTAACGTAACAGTGTATTGGATGGAACAAGTCCCCCCACAGCAGGAACAAAACGAGCGTTTTCGTTAACCGGTTGGCCATTTTTGATCACACTCGAATAGCGCATGAGAAAAAATTAACAAGATATATTAAGAGCGTTACCATAAAAACCGATATTAAAATTATGACTCCAAATTTACCAGCACCGTCATTAAAACGGTAAAAAACATCATTATACGTTCGAGTTAAAGTTTTTACCTGCTGCAAGAACATTACACGTTGCCTATTATTAAAAGCGTTGCTAAACAATGTATGTACGTATGTATGTAGATGCATCAAGATTTGTACACGGACAACGAGCTAACTATTAATTTCATCTAATAACAGGCAGGCAGCCAGAGGCAGATAGTTTTAATGTTACAGTCGCTAATGGTCCAGAAATAAACAAGCGTGTAGAAATAATTCGTGGAAAGGTTTTTTATTATTTTAAATCGCCGATAATCGCTACCTGATAGCATAACATAAACCAAGTCATAAATTAACGGCATACATTTATACTTTTAAATTAGTATCAGGTCACATGGGCTCTTGACCGCACGAAATGCCCAGATTTGCCCACGATATAGAAAATGGTGTCCACTTTCTAGGGAGTTACCATCGGGTGTTTGAATCACCTTAAGGATGTTCCGACCCATACAATGTTTTTTTACACAGAACGCAAAAAGTATTGCACTTTAAGGCACGAATTCGTCAAAAATATTAAATATAGCCACAGTAGTTGCAGCGAAAACATATTCACAATTTCAGGTTTAATGGTTTTGTTGTAATTGCCGATTAGAAGTTTTACACCGTCAGATGACGCTGTTAAATAAAAATCGTATTTAAATTAATTGTAACAAAACCAATAATCCTGAAATTGTGAAATTGTTTTCGTTGCAAGTAATATGACGTGTTCGTGGCTTAAAGTGCAATACTTTTTGCGTTATGTGTGTAAACAACTTTATATGGGTCGGAACAGCCTTAAATCTCTTACTCGGAAGGTATTCTAACCAGCGTGAAAACAAAGTTTTGACCAGAAGCCTAAGTCGGCTAATAGATAATTCTACGTTCGAGCGTTAGCGTTATGATATAACCCCGGAATGACGCAGAATTGTGCCAAACCACTACAACTGCACCACGCTCGAAAGTGGAGTTATCTATTAGAGGACTTAGGCTTCAGGCTTGGATAGGCAATTTTTGACATTTTGCTATCAAATCGTACGACAATCATATTATTACAATTTCAGGCTTCGAATAAATGATGCTCGCAATATACCACCTCTAGAACAGTAAGCTTCGAGCATAATCTATTTCTATAAAATATCACCTCTGCCTGCTCCTCAAGAAAGCGGCGCGGTGGCATTTACGTGAATATACATCCATATAACTGTTAGTTAGTTTGGCCATCTATCATGCAGAAACGGAGCAACCGCTCTACATATACGTGATATTTTAATGAGTGACACAGGCTTTTCACATGCTCTTTTGTTACGAAAAAATAATATTTTATATATTTTCCCGAGCAGAGCTGGGTACCGCAGCTAGTGTTTCATAATATAAGTTTCATAAAATGCAAAAACAAAGACTCGTCACAAAAGACAACCTTCACAATAGAATGCAAGGCCTTCAGTGCGCAACCATCCGTGAGTTTGTGCATGTTGTATACAGATGCAACAGAGTGCACGACTCTGTACTCCCGACGCGACAGCACGAAATTTACACAGTTGCAGCCGAAATGACGCACGGATGGCGGCGCTAGTGTCGACTTCTTCGCCGCGAGTTCGTCGGCGCACGCGCAGCGCACCAAGAGGGGCGGAGGGTTGCCATTCTAACGCCTTTGTCGCCAGAGTGGTCAGTCTGAGTTCTCACCTAAATTGGCGTTTACGGCAAACCGATCGACTGGCGTTTTAAAATGTATGGAGAAATTGAATAGCGCGCGCAGTGGGCGTTAAACGAACTAACATTTGCGAGTCCGAGTTTGATTTGACAGCTTACTCAACGTTGCCGTAAATAGGTACGTCGACGTTGCCGTTTACGTCGACTCCGCGTTTTCATTCAAATCGGAAGTCCGAGTTTGACTTTAACAGCTAGAAGAAGTAAAACTACAGAATATCTAGTAAAAACTTGTATGGAGTTTGACGTTTTTACGGAAAACGCCAGTCGATCGGTTTGCCGTAAACGCCAATTTAGGTGAGAACTCAGACTAGCCACTCAGATCTATTGACATTTCGTGAGCGATAACGATTTGTTTACTCCGAAACAGCGAAACAACAGAAAACTTCAAGACTCTTCAAATTATACAAGTATATTGTTGTAACATTTCGGGAATGGAACAAAACTTTGTCGAGCTTGCCCTTGTATTTCGTCGTTTGTCACATTTTGAATATTTGTAAAAATTACGCAGAAATGTTTTGCCATCAATCATCATCAGCATAGTCGCAATGCGCCTGAAGTGCTATTACAGGTTTTTAGAGTTCCGTACCGAAAGGGTGCCAACGGAGCCCTATTACTAAGCCTCCGCTGTCCGTCCGTCCGTCTGTCACAGGGCTGTATCTCATGAACCGTAATAGGTAGGCAGTTGAAACGTTCACAGGCTGTTTATTTATTTTGCCGCTATAACAACACATTAGTTAAAAAGTAAAAATAATAAAAAATAAAGGGGGGAGGGGCCTATACAAAAAAACGTGATTTTGTGTGTTAAATCTTATACGATGGTACGGAGCCCTTCGTGTGCGAGTCCGACTCGCACATGGCCGGTTTTTTTACAAAGTTATGTGGCAACAACACTGGTGCGACACAAAACGGAACCCGTCGATGCATTCCAAGCTCCAGACATGTCATTGCATTCGTCGTGCGAGTCGAATCGTCGTGCTGTTGCAAGACACGCCCCGAGCAGAGGTCGAAGAGCACACGACGCGACCTTTGACCTATTTTTTTTACCTTCCTTTGTGGCCACGACATTCAAGTTTTCCTTTCAATATTTCGTTGAGCAGCGATGCAATAAGATTATAAATAAAATAATATTTTTTCTGGCAGAGACGAGAAAATCGTCATTGATTCAAAGAAGCTGAAACCGACCGAACTGTTATTGGACCCTGATTTTGTCAGAATTACTACCAAGTAACTTGACAACCTTTATTGGACTCTGGTTTTTCCAGAATTACTTTCTAGTAGCTTGGAAACATGCATTATGCATCCTAATGTAAAGAAGCGGAAGACTTTGTTTTATGATATTGGTTTCGTATGTCTGTCCATCTGTTCTGCTCCACGGGTCGCGTTTCTCTACCGATTCTCGTCAAATTTTGTGAGCAGGTTCGATAATAAAACCGTTTTTTTTTGTCGAGGCAGTTTTTAAAAATTCTAAAAAATGTCACAAAACGTTTGTTTTACAAAACAAAACAAAATAATGGACCGAGCGAGCGCGAAACACGGCGGTTCAGCTTGTGTAAAATAGTAATAAATGAACCCACCAAAAAATCAGACACACGCGTGTCATTTGATTACAAGTTAATAGCGTGTTAACGATATGTTAATGGCAGGTTTAGCGCCGCGCCACGTGCTTCGGGTAGCGAGGTACAAGCGGCCCTTCAAGATTTCTTATCACACTTCCTACTCTAATTACTGATCAAACAAAACGAGCTGCGGCGCTTAGGTCAGCGCGCGGGGCATCAACTCTCATTCGAGAGGTAAGGATCGGGTTCAATCCTGCCTCGTGCTTGCAACATTTTCTTTCTCATTCTTTCTGAGTTCGGAATACATGTAAAACTATAGGTCCCCCGCCCCAAATAAGAGGTAGGGTTAATTTTGAAAAAAAATCATCAGACTCTCCATTTGCTTGATAAGGATTCTCACTTCTTAAGTAACACGCAGCATACCATTAATTCCTGTTGTTTGCATTAGCGTTTGAAGGAAATGAAGCTCGTGAAATAAATGAAGCACGATTTGAAAAGGAATTCCCAATCGACGAACATCACACATACATTAAACATTGTTTCGTCTACACAAGACTATTTGTGGTGTTCTGTCGCTTCAATTGGTTGTCCCCAGCTTTGCCCTGCTGTCGAAAACGGAGGGTGCTCCACGTCGCCATGGCGACGCGTCCAAAAACAAACTCTAGCGAGCCTTTTTCCCACTTCATACCGTGGATTGCTCACACCTTTATGGATTGCAAATTTAAAGTAGCTCAAAACGTTTCCTTATGCTAGTTTATTATCTTTTTTTATTTTGAAAAGAAAGCGTCAAAATTCAATATGAACTATGTATGCGATACCAGAAAAAGTAACTGCAATACACTAACGTTAGTCGTGTTCAGGTATCACCTTCGCCATACTTTCGGGATCACAAATGGTATACCTTCGGAGGCATTACTATTACACTACTAGGGATGCATTTCTATTAACCAAACAAACAAGATCGAAAGGCCAGAATTCATAAACATACCATTTATACGCGTCGAATTGATAACCTGCTCTTTGAAGACGGTTTTAAGGTGGCCCAACCCGGCGGGCCTAACTCATTCACGGGCACGGTACAAAACCGTGCTGTTGCGCTCTGAGACCTTCTCTGTTTCAAAGAATAAGACAGGCTCCGTGATGAGGAAAATGCAACATGTCCACAAAAAAGACAATGTGCATAGTGAATGATTTGGTAAGATTTACGAAAATTTTAATTTCAAAACGACTTATAGCTAAAAGTAAACCACGACCGCTGTAGTCCGAAATCTAACAAAAACCAAATAGATCATAAATCTTGATTAAATAAGCTATGTCTGATGACTAATCTTTTTACGATGTTGTTACTTTATCATTGCGTAATCTACCTCCAAAGTTTTAGTATAAAACGCGCGAAAAATTCGAACTTTCGGACCTTATAACTTAGAAACCAAACACAATTTTACAATGCGAATGGTCATCAGACATCTAGTTCGATTAAATAAAGCTATTTTGAGCAACATTTTGGATCTCTGACAAGAAATATGGGCGTGATCTTCTTTCCCCTTTTGTATGGGGACATGAGCGGGTTGGGCCACCTTAAGCAAAGAACTTTTCTTAAAATTTCCTGCCAAAGATGTCCGATACGAGTGCGATGCCAAAGAAGCTTCTGCCCAAACAGATCAGTACAAGTGAAACCTACGGTGAAATCGTACAAGTTTCAAATAGAAAAGGGCCCATTGTGTCGAACACGGAAGAAAGCCGAGATCGCTTCGACACGTAGAGCCTCGTCCGAAGAACACTCGTTATGGGCCGGTGATGAATGGTGCCGGGAAGATCACCGCCATCGGTGAAGAGCTAATGTCGAAATCGTTTACATGGCAGACTCCGACCGACCGACTTAAAAAAAAAGGAGGAGGTTCTCAATTCGTCGGAATCTTTTTATTTTTTTTACTTTAACGGATGTCAATGGCTAGAGAAGACACTTTGTTTCGGTCACTTATGTGTGCTATGTCATCGTAATGTTACAAAGAGAAATGTTGTCATCTTTCTCCATTTCTAAAAGTGTCGCGTATTACCTTCAGTGATAATATAAATTCACTAGACATTCTCAATGATATTATTATAAACCTGATAGATTATTTGAATGACGTGTCCGCGCCAAATTTTGAATAATAAGCTAGAAGGAGTTGAATAAAGTTCAATTCGATTATTACAAAAACCCTGTAATTGAAATATGTTAGATTTTTTTAAGTGAAATGTTTAAAGTCATCCTTTCTATAGTCGTGAAATATCATCGTAATTAGTCCGTGATATTTTATGAGACAGAAACGATTGACAACAATTCGGGATTTAGTAATATCACTAGTGAAAATATAAAATCACGGTTATCACGGTGACACATGCATGCACCATCGACGACATGGAAACTTTGCTGGTTTAAGCTATTTAAAATGTTTTGGTGTTAGTTAGTTTTGAGATTATTTGTTTTCCTGAATAAAATAAAAAATTAAATATAAATCCAGCAGCACCCTATTGGTGGTCAGGTTTTGTTATTTCATGGCCAGCAACACCCCTATAGAAGACAGGATACTATTATCTATAATATAAAACTTCACTCGGGGGGATGGCAGTTCGGGCATTGCCTCGAGGAGAACTGACTGAGCGTTAGCGTTATGAGATAACACACAATTTGGTACAATTTTGTGTGATTCTGACTACGGTAACGCTCGAAAGTGGAGTTATCTTGTCTATTAACGGACTCAGGCTTCAGATAAGCATGCCGTCAAAACAAACCACACTTCAGGTCAATAAAACCACACTTCAGGCCGATAAAACCATACTTCAGGTCAATAAATCAATAGTCAAACTTCTCGAACGAATTAATTTCAAAATAATTTTAAACCCCAATTGGATGCATCCTTTTGGAGCTACATAATGTATTCACTCGTGAACTGCACGCTCATTTACTTTGGATGGTATTCAAATAAGCTCTCACTCGGTTCTAGCACAGTTCGTGTGAGTATATTTGAACACGCAAGTTACCTATGACACGACTCGCGTGGGTGGAATGAATGGAGCACCGCGTTACTCTGCATGGGGAAACATCGTTTGAATTGAAATATGGTGTGCTATTGAAATGAAGGCGATCTATGAAAGTACGTTCACACTGGGAACGAAAAACATTCTAAAACAGCGCTTGAATGAATGAATTAATAAATTCTTTATTGTGCATAAACAAAAATACAATTACAGAGAAAACATACAGCAAAACAACAATACTGCACAAAGGCGGACTTATCACTAAGAGTGATTTCTTCCAGTCAACCCTTGGGGTCATGAGGAAAGGCAAAAGAAATATCTGTAGGTAGGTGACACACCAGAATTTGAAAAGAAAAAAAAAATAACTCCATAAACATACATATACCATAATATATACATATTTATACGCGCTTTTTAGGGTCTTGTAGCAAAAGCGAAAAAGGTACCCTTATGGTCTCTGGCTTTGGTGTCTGTTGGTCACACGCATTGTTGTTAGTTGTTTCAAAATTCGGAAAAATAACCAATACGGGTGCACTTATGTAATTGTTCACCAACTAACAACTTTTGCCTCAAAACGTCATACCTTTTGAGAAAAAACTAGATTTCTGAAGTGCTAATTGAAACACGAAGGAGGAACACGGAACATGAAGGAACACGAAAATTCCGTTTTGGTCATTACATTCACAATATGTTCCGGAAGTAAATTAAATATTATTTCCCGCCTATTTTATTCTTATGTTCTTATTAATTTTTTACTAGCTGAGGTACCCGTTCCGCTAGGGTCAATGTCGTTTTGGAC
The DNA here is from genome assembly GCA_946894095.1 of Incurvaria masculella. Lineage (NCBI taxonomy): Eukaryota > Metazoa > Arthropoda > Insecta > Lepidoptera > Incurvariidae > Incurvaria > Incurvaria masculella. The sequence continues at coordinate 3,429,442 of OX335641.1, forward strand.
TGATTTCCTGGATATTATATGAGTTCCCCATAACTTTCACCTATTTCACCTATTACGAGTTTAATTTTCGCCACAAGACTATTTTCTATAACGAAATTTATCAAAATTGGTTCAGCGGTTTAGGCGTGAAAAAAAAAACAGTGCATTCTTATGAACAAACGTATTCTAACGACGCGTAAGGTACACAGCAGTAAACCAGAGTATAATAACTACAGCTTGGGTGTACAGTGCCCACACGAAATTGTATCGTCTAATATGCTTTTGTTAATAAATTCATGATACATGTTTTTTTTTTTTTTTTTATGTGACTGGACATGGATGGCTAATACCACAAGTTCTGTTCATGGTATTAGCCCAACACACCACATGGGAACTAGGTGCCATGCCAGGACCTTCCTTATATTGCACGGCTACATTGAACTGGATGGAAAACACGGACAATTTTCATTGCCGCTTCGACCATCGTTCATCCAATGCGATGGTACCAACCCGGGCGGGATAAACCCTACCACCTAGTAAGTAAGGAAGGGGACCTACAGCTTAACGTGGAATCCGAACCACGGCCAGCCTCTCTCAACGGTCGAATGGTCACCCATCCAAGACCAGACCGGACCCAGCGTTGCTTAACTTCGGAGAGCGATCGCCGAAGTGTCGCGCCACTGGGCCACCGAGGCTGACATGTAGTATGTACGTTTAGTAAAAAAATCTCCTTTTAATTTGATAAATAAAAAACGATTGTGATAATTTGTTAGAAGAGTACGTACTGGACTGGCCAATCTGCGCTAACCGCGCGAGCGGATCACAATTCGTACCGGCTTCAGTTGCGATATGCAATCAGGCCCGAATGAGGCGCATGCGCAGGCCCGTGCAGTGCGGCGCAGACTGCGCGCGCGCAGCTAGCGCTGTCGCAATCACAGCAACCGCAAATCAACATAATAATCGAGCCTTATGCGCTGTGCAGCGTTGCAATGAAATTGCAACAGTGCACTCAGGGTGATTTCGGCTCTTGGGGTAGGTATGCCACTTTTTTGCTATGGCACAAAAACGTTATGTTCGGTATCGGGGGGTTAATAGACCTTATGTTGCACTATATGTATACTCTAAACTAACCCAATCGATTATCCGAAATGTCTATTTATCTTACGTAAAGGAAGACAGTAGCTCTGTTCGGGCTATTGCTCCGCGGAACGGTTCCATTCTGTTCGGTACAGAACAGAACCAGGCGGAACAGCACGGTGCAAGATTTCATGCTGCGACAGCCCGAACGCCTCAACCATCTCTAGTCAAAGCGTTCACCGGTCGTCGCAAAGTCGCAAAAGATTATCAACAACATCAACAAACGATTTGTCGAAAGACAAATAACGAGCGATCAAACTTGCTGACAGCTGACAGTTTTGATTCCGTTCCGCGATTCCATTTCGCATGATAGAACAGAAAGGAGTGATTCCAAGCGATTCCGAACAGTTAGTTCTATTGTTCAGCGAAAACGGCCGAGGTAGGTACACAGAACTGTCATTCCGTTAGCCAAAACGATTTTTCTTGCACTTTCCTGCTCAGAGTGGCTCAGAGCAAGCAGCCCGAACCGAGCCAGTAATTTAGAAAATGTGCTCAAGAAAACAAATGTAATTCGTCTTTTTAATCAAGCAAAAGGCATTGTTGTTGATAAACAAACGTGACCTGTCAAAGCAGGTGTCATAATAAAAGATTAGTTCAAAGAAATAAAGGTGCAGATAGTGTGCAAAACAATAAATAAAGCGCAGAGCTCGTAGTCTCTGCACGTAGTCGGCTGTGGCAATCAGCAGAGATGGCAATCGGAGAGATATTTCACAACTAATTGCGCCGCTGCGCTTTGGGTGCAGCGCAACGCATGGGAGGTTTCACTATAATTTAGCACCATGGCGCACGTGTCGGCGGCAATTGCGAAACAATACTGCGGGCGATACGGTACTGTCGCCCTGAGTACACCCACGACGTGGCATGAGACACACGACGACGCCACGACGCCGATGAGGAAATCCATAATGAGAGACTTACAAATTCTAGCAAAGTAAACGATCATACCGAAATGACGAGCGAGGAGTTAGCGGGCTCACCTGCAACAAAAGAAATACAAAATAATTGACACAAGATACACGCAAGGCGACACAAAAAGTAAACATCCCAGCTCAAACAGTAGCGCCCTCTCGAGCACAGCCAAAGCATCACTCGAGCGACGAGAGCTGCTCAACATCGCTAAAATTTCGTTGGTAAGCAATACAACTTAAGAAAATATATGCCCAAAATTCTTTCGTCGACTGGCCAGTGTGGAGTGCTCCGTCGATGAAAGTTCGGAATGCGTGAAGACAAACAGATGGAGCGGTATCGTCATGCGCGTGTCTCAAATCTTTGTCTACGCCGCAGTTGACTCCAACACTTAACATCGTGCCAGGCGTCTAAAGGCGGGTACTACAAATAAACCCAAAGATACTCTTGAAGTGTTTCCCATTCTGATGTATCTATCTGATTTGGGTCAATATTGGCCGCAGTAAAAGTAAAACCTTGTCGTTCGAGGTAGATAAATCACTCACGTCCTTGTTTGCTCTTTAATATTTTATGTAAATGTACATAATGGTTATATTTGTCGAATGATTTTCAGAATTATAGGTATTTAGCAAATTGGTCGACATTTTAATTTTGAACCAAAATATTATTTAATTTCAAAACCTGTGTTGAAACCTAGCAATCATGCACTTTGGTAACAAAAGCGGTAGAAATTCACATGTGCTTTTGGTTCGCGAATTGCTAGTTTTTTAGGGTAGAAGACTTTGACAAATGCGAGCCTGGCTAATTAGGAAAATGATGGGTGATCGAGCATTTGATCTGCCCGATTTAAATAAGAAACGCAGCACCCGAAGAGTCACTTGTCTTAATCTTAACACCGCGAACCGTTATTAAAAACATTGTTGTAAATCTCTGAATTTAGAAAACACTTGATCATCGAAATCATCGACACACTTAAATAATACCGTAAATCGACATCCTCGAGTGTTCTCCTTAATAAGCAAAAAGAGTCGGCGGCTCGAAGAGACATACACTGCACTAGAGCAGCCGACAGGAAACACATTGTCGCACGCGCGAGACACCAGCCTATTAAGAGAACTGGTTCAAGAAAAAAAACTTGCACATCTAACGTCACGAGTGGTATTGAAATCTGCCGACGGATGCAGACAAGTACATTGAGAAGTAAGTACAAGCCATTCAAATCTTGCAAATGCCACATTAGCGACGTTAATTAAGAACAACGTGTCCTTAAATATACAATAGATATATTTAATTGCAACAATGAAACAACACAATGAAGGCGGCAGAGGAAGGATCCCAGAAAGGCATATTTGATACCCTATCGTGGATTCGCTAGCCACTTCTAATCTGGTGTTAAACTACATTGAGGTTTATTTTTAAGCTCGTGCTATTCGCGCTATCGAGGTCGCAGACACAATCAAGAAAATGAACGCGGATAAGAAGCTGTATGGACATTTAAATTACTAACGGCACTCAAATTGAAGGATGGCAGTAAAGATTTGAGTGAAACACCGGTACACCGGTGGTGTTACTATTATTCAAAAAGTCAGAGTCAACATAATTTTGCACGCTTTGAAGCAGATATCGTCTCCGATTCGACTATCTGTATGGCCAAAAAACTGGCATCATTCAATTTACAGTTATTCGTTCGTTCGTTTAATTCGTTCGCACGTTTCGGTCTCGCGTGTGTGGATTCTGCCCTTAATTTTTCTAAAGTTGAATAATCCAGAATCCATGAAGTTCCGTGTTCGCAGATGCTTGAATCACATATTTTAAAAAAAAGTTGTTTTTAATTACTTTTAGCTACTCAACGTTAACGTCGTCACATAGGAAGAAGGTGACTAACTTCAAACGTTTATATCGCCACAGCAATATTACTTTAGCGAGTTAAATATAAGTACTGGAAAAAATGTGAAGAATTAAAGTGCCACACAAATTTGAGAGTGCCCACCGCAAATTCAGTGGAAAGAGACTATTTTCATACGCTCATATTTTACCTACGCAGGCAATCTACCCCCCGCCTTCCCGAGCTTCGATCCGTAAAATTGTAAACTTCAATTCGTGTTTAATTTTTCAGTTTCACCGGAACGACCCTGCGATTCGCGGTATTCAGCCTCTACGTTCGGTAAGATACGTTACGTTTATGTTTCGACAGGACCAACCATCAATGACCAAACGAAAGGAAATTCGTTCGCAACGGAGCAAGTAATTGGATAAATTGGTAAAACGTGGACTGTCATATAGTAAAAACACAAAATTAATAAAAAATCTAAATCTTTATGAGGGTCAGAATACAACGCAAACCGCAAGGGTGTGAAAGGTGCCGGAGGTCAATGGAACATGCTGCCCGGTCCCTCATATCCGTATCCATCTTGGTTGGACGCGAGTGGTGGATCGATCAACTAACTATGAGCTTTATTTTAAACATCGATTACGGATACATTTGACTGGCGATATGAACTGTGAAGTATCATGCCGTAATGAGTACAGAGCCGGTAGTCTCAGTTCTCACCTAAATTGGCGTTTACTTAACTTCGAAGTTCCGTAAACACGTCAAACTCCATGCAAGTTTTTACTAGATATTCTGTGGTTTTACTTCTTCAAGCTGTCAAAGTCAAACGCGGACTTCCGATTTATATGAAAACGCGGAGTGGACGTAACGACAACGTCAACGTATTTACGGCAACGTTGAGTAAGCTGTCAAATCAAGCTCGGACTCGCAAATGTTAGTTCGCTTAACGCCCACTGCGCGCGCTCTTCAATTTCTCCATAAATTTGAAAACGCCAGTCGATCGGTTTGCCGTAACGCTAATTTAGGTGACAACTGAGACTTCGGGTACAGATACCGTCGGTGCGCGCAAGTGAAGACAGACACCGCCGGTCATCTCACACGCGCCACGACGGCACGGGCGGCGGCGGGGGAGCAAGGTCGGGTGTCGGTTCGTTCACCCTGGCTGAACGGCGCGGCAGTGTGGCTGGTGGACGGAGGTGCGGTGTGGCTAATAATAAAATTACATTCAATCATCCGACAACGATTCCTATTTCATTTACTAATGCATTTATGAGCTTTTAAGACGAGTGCTCCCATTCCGATGCACAGTGGTTTAACGTTCAAAACAAGAGCACTCATTCGAGAGAGCTGTGAACTTGTTGAGTCCGAAAGAGTACGTTAATCAAACTGGAGTAAGATTGCCTCCCGGTAGTTTGGCGTTGATATAACGTTTCTAAAACTCGTTATACCAGGTTATAGATAAGTAAGCTCTAGGGTAAGCTGCTTTAGAACTCGCAAACAGTTTACCACGATTCCACTGATATTCGGAGCATATTCTATCACCTGTTCCACCTCCACCATGAGTTCTCAGAGGAACAGTTCAGCGTGATTCCGAAGTCCCCTTTCCACTCTGTTCTATCTGGTCCAGGCAGGGACTGCATCGCGTTTACCATTGACCTACCTTCCTTGCGTACGATCGTTCATTTTCCGTACTGTTAAATTCTAGAATGCATTCCATGTCTCTATGTTTACTGAAGATTACAATATGGAGTCCTTTTAGAGGAGAATGAAATAAGAAAAGCTTACGCTGCGCTCACACATTTCCGAATGTTTTATGGGCGGTGGCCCTTGAGACATTTGTCGCGCAATCTAAAAAAAACTGAACTCCAGCAGCGGGCACGGTCCACTAACAACTTCAACTGAATGCAATCAGGTGATATTCCGCCCTTAAGGCGGTGGTCTTGATCAATATAAAATCTTTCAATAAAATCTGAAAGCAGTCATCGAGGATTTTTTCAGGTTAATAAAACAGAAGAACACCAAGAGATTTATCGGAAGAGCGCGTCGCGTGGGAGGTGGCGAGCGGAACGCCAGCGCTGATTAAAAAGGCATAAATCAGTCGCGTAAGTGGGTTAGAGCGTGAAGTTTTACGACCACTCGAGACAACGGCCATCATGTGGCTTCTGTGCGTTCGCGCCGAAAAGAGAGCTAGGCAGTTGACCCATTTGAGCCGGCCAGTGTTTCTAGCAGACCAAAATACGTAGGAATAAAAGAAGCAATAAATATTACCACAGAACAAATACAACCGGACAGTCTACAAGGTAAAGATAACTTTTTAGTTAATTGTTGAAAAGATTGTGTCAAGTCCTTTTTTTGTCGAGATGTGAGGATTTATTAGGAATCCTAAGCTGCTAAAGAAAGTTTCAAGGATATGATTATTCCTGTGAATCGTACTTCGGTAGCTTATCATAAGATTTAATAGTTCACCGTTCGGTTCAAATGGAAGCGTGAAATATCACGTCATGAAATATTTGCATGAAAGCTAGGAGGCATCAGCTGTTCTTTATGAGGAGTCCAACGTGGATGAAGTCCACTACCTATTTTCCAGGTAGGTACCGCTGCTTATATGCCCGCTTACGGTAACATTTTGGAAGCGGTTCATACACAACTCTTATCTTTCAGCCTCATCGTTCCAAGTAGCGTATTCGTACAGCTTGCAAAATAAACGCAGTCAGCTGTTCCTATCGCTGATTGTGGTTAGAGCTGTGTGCGCCCGGACCTCTGCCACAGTTCCGAGATTGTCAGATTTTATCTCCAGTCAGATTGATCGGAAGCAGTCAGACCTCTCCCCGCCCAGCCCACTGTACTGCGCCGTCTCAGTACACAGACCAATTGAGCCATTTCCCCCGCAAAGATAATCCGTTCCGTTACCTTCACGATCGATGCATACACTGATTTACGGCATAGCCGCATCCGTAATTCCGTATTACAATATTACAGCGTCTGTAGGAAAACTCTTTATCGATTCAAGCGATGACAGTCGGATCGCATCTACAAAATCATCAGTGGTCATCTTCGATTTTGATTACTGCTTAGAATCAGGGATGACCCTAATTCTAAGCAGCAATAGACTGTTAAGGTCTTCCAGAATAAGCCAGCTCCGACGAAAGTTGTTCGCTCCCGAAGGACATTAAAGAAAATGGTGGCCCCTTTCTAACAAAAACAGGTAACGTTAGGACAATTGAAGGATAGTAGGATGGTGAATAAAAAGTGGTATACCGAATCAAATTAAACAAAATGTATGACCGAGATCTGGAAAACCAACCAAAAGCGTCGCATCATCATGTACCATGAAAACGCATACTCGCACAGCGCTCGCCAAACAGAGTATTCGTATAGCAGCAAAACGATTAATCCCAAACGATGTTATTACCTTTTCCCGAAATTAAGAAAAAATCTAGTGAAAAAGCACCTGAGAACCTGCAAGTTGAACACTCAAATCAAACGAAAAAAAAATCTTATCTGTTTGTTTTTGAGCTTATTGTTTCCGTATACACAAACATAAATACAAATATAGTATACAAATGCATACAGGCTGTCTTAAACAACCTGTAGATTCTAAGATTTAGATATCTACCAACAATATATATTTTTTGTGTTTGTCGTAGAGGCAAAAGCGTAACCAACACGACACGATTTCGCAATAAGAAAATGTTTTCCTAGGAAGCTCTTTGCCATTGGCAAGAATCTCGTGAAGACAATTTCGTATTCCCAAATTCCTCGATAGACTAGACAATTCTTCGAATGAAAGGACACAATTAAGCATTCATGGTGCGATTGTAAATGTCGATCCAATAGTGCACGGGTTTTAATGACCCATCAGAAGCCTTAGTCCGCTAATAGATAACCCCACTTTCGAGTGTTAGCGGTGAGCTGAACATTTTTAAGATATAATATATTTCCGATACACCGACGACGTTGCAGACATATACATGGATATAACAGATCCATATCATTCGTTTGTTTGTTACGAAACGTTTTCATGACAAACACATCTGTATGTCTCCAACTTTATTCTTTTTAAATTATTAAACAAATTTATTATTTTTGAGCTAGCAAGATGGAATGCCCTTTAAGTTAGGTAGGAAAAAAGTATAGAACCTTTTATACATATTAAAGTATTCCCCAAAACAAATTATGCGTTTTTTCCTTTATTCACACATTCATTTGTTCCACTCAAAAGTAGGGATTATAACAACGCCGATTTGAAAGTTTCGAATGCTTTTTCACTAGATTGAAACCTTTGACTACGAATTTTTTTCTTAATTTTGGGAAGAGGTAATAACATAGTTTGGGCTTAATCGTTTTGTTGCTATATTAATACTCTGTTTGGCGAGCGGTGTGCGAGTATGCGTTTTCATGGTGAGTGATGATTCGACGCTTTTGGTTGGTTTTCGAGAGCTCGGTCATACATTTTGTTTAATTTGATTCGGTATAACACTTTTTATTCATCATCCTACGATCCTCTAGTTCAATTGTCGCAAGGTTACCGGTTTTTGTTAGAAAGGGGCCACCATTTTCCTTAAAGTCCTTCGGGAGCGAACAACTTTCGTCGGAGCTGGTTTATCCTGGAAGACCTTGACAGTCTATTGCTGCTTAGAATTAGGGTCGTCCCTGATTGTCAGCAGTAATCCAAATCGAAGATGAGCACTGATGATTTTGTAGATGCGATCCGACTGTCATCACTTGAATAGATGAAGAGTTTTCCTACAACATTTGACAAGACCCGCCTCGTGGTCGTCCGAAAGTGGAGTTCAGTTTTCTCATGCATAGCTGCTTCATGCAGGATATTTTAAATTGTTGTGCATAAAATGCATAATGATGCTTCATGTTAGTCTTCTTTGTAAGTTGCAGAAAAAATTGCACGAACATTTGATTTACAGAAATTTACTTTCGTACGCATAAGTTTGAAATGACGCTGTGACTCAACGATTTCACTAATACTTCGTATTAATAAAATCGAAAGATATAAGTAGTTAAATTATTTTGAGTTTTAAAATGCAAAAAGATTCGAAGCATTCTATATTCTAAATTGGCGGTAAACATATAAACGAAAAAAATTAAAAGGCTTACCTTGTATTCAGTCATTCTTAATTATCGACTCAATTTAATTTACACTTGAATCAGAAGATAGTGGAAGGAGTACGCCGTGAGTTTTTGCGAATGTGTCATGTTCATTTGTTGACTTTATTCGGGTGAGATCATCAATTAGAACGCAGCTCAGTCAAGTCATTTTAGAGTTATGTCAGAAAAAATCGCTTGGCCAAGAGTGAGATGAGTGAAGTGCCATGCCAACTGTATGCTCTTTGTCTTACAAGGAAGGAACGAGACGATTATGTTACTGGTACATAATAAGAATCCACAGGTAACAGCTTCAGAGTACGTGAGTAAATTAGAATTTCCTATCCATCAGCGTTGCTTTCACAGTAGATAACAAACATTTACTGTCGTATTCAGAGTGGACCTGTCAAAACTTAGTACGGGATTAGCACCGGGCTTACCATACAAAAACCGGTTTAGTCCGGCGTATTTAAGTTATTCCGCCCACTGAGAATACGGCTAAGAGACTATTTTTTTTTCTGAAACTTCTAGGTTCCTACATTTAAACAGGTGGTTTTTAACATACCACCGATTAACCACCGACTCGTGATCTTTGCTGAAATAAACCAAAGGCGTCGTAACTGACTATTGATGCCAGATCACTGAAACCCAATTCGCGCTCATAAAAAGCCACTCAATGTTTGCAATTATTTCCATTCAAGTCCCGTTCAATTCGACAGCTTCGTTGAAAGTCAACTAATACCGCTATTGAGGCAACGTGAACAGTTTAACGATATATCCGCAATCAGAGAGCAAATACGAGAAATCAACTATTTTATGGCGATATTGTCATAGGAAAGCAATTCAAACCAACCGCTTTGAGGAGCGAACTTCACCTAATCTTATCACTGCATTTCGTCATAAACATTCGTCATAATACGACGGCAGATAGTGGGCACTTCGTTACTGGCGTTTTCAGATCACTCGCCATTTTCCGACGAACCTCATCAAAGCAACGGAAGTTCACGCCGCCTGGCTTTCACACAAACGAATGACGTTCAGTTATGATCAAGTTTCGGATTCCATTAAAAAAACGTTGGCAGGTTGTAGGACATTGATAGAAGAAGTACGATGTGACGATAATATATATATTTCGAGATCATTAGACGGATGTGATGCATGGTCACATGTAAACGATGTTTCCGTGAAATTATTCGAACTTCGGGGGGTGATTCTAGAGGTCTAAATAACCAACTTTTTACTCCAACTTTTACTCGAAACTTAGAAAATTCAAAACTGTTGATAGTAATTATTTAATCATCTTTATTTACCTTTCTCTGCTCTGCATAATTCGTGTGTAATCTATCAATTATAAGTTTTTCTTTTTCTAATTACATTTCTAATACCGTTTAAAGCCGTGATAAGACCTGATTGTATTCAGTTAGATAAGGGCGTATGTTAAACCATATTAATTATTTAAAAAAATAATTACTACTTATTTTGGGATCTCAAAAAGACTAAATATGCATTGAAACTTTTAACGGTAAATATCTGATGCTAATATTTTACGTTCAAACTTGTTTTATGATAGTTAGTGTAAGAACACAAAGCCCAAGAGACATTCAGTTTTATTTTTCAAAAAAATCAAAATTCTAAATATAGCTAGACCATCAATCTATTTACTTTTTTGATTATCGAAATTCGTTGCGGTTATCTTCAAATATAATAAAATTTTGTGACACATACACCCTTATTAAACTGAACACAATCGGTTCATATCACGCCCTTGAGAGACCTCGTACTGCATCGTCTGCACAAGTTAACTGGAGCGACGTGCAACGGTGCAGCGTCCGGCGTCCGTCAGTGTTGTCAACGGTTGTCATCCGTGTCCACCGTCAAACAGAAGCCTAAGTCCGCTAATAAATGACTCCACTTTCGAGCGTTAGCGCTATGAGATAACCACGGACTCTATCTATTATATATATTATCTATTAGCGGACTCTGGCTTTAGAGCCTGTAGTCCCAGTTGTCACCTAAATTGGCGTTTACGGCAAACCGATCGACTGGCGTTTTTAGCTTACTCAACGTTGCCGTAAATACGTCGACGTTGCCGTTTACGCCGACTCCGCCTTTTCATACAAATCGGAAGACCGAGCTTGACTTTGACAGCTTGAAGAAGTAAAACCACGGAAACTTGTATGGAGTTTGACGTTTTTATGGAAAACGCCAGTCGATCGGTTTGCCGCTAACGCCAATTTAGGTGAGAACTCAGACTGACCACTCTGAAAGCCGATATTATATCAGTTTTGAAAGAAATGTTTTAATATTTATAACCTCGACCCAACTTTTACCGGTGTCTTGGCTATAATTTTCAAGACCACTTCGATAGTAGCGTACACTTCGATTAATATTACTTTCTTTTGTATTTCAACCCCGAATTTATGTCATAGTTTCCGCGATAACTACCAACAATAGAGCTCGAGTGGTGGTGTGTGGTTGACGTTAGTTTTATATTGCGAGACGTACGGCGCGAAATTCAAATAAACATATCAGAGCCTAATATTTTTCTAAAAGGGTTGTTGCGCGAGTGTGCGAGGCCCCTGCAAGAGCGATGCCCCGGGCGGTTGCCCTGCTCGCCAAGGGCCGCCACTGCATTTCGTATCGTGTTTTTCTTTACTTCACTGTCCGGAAAAACGTTAAAAAGTATCCCAATGTATTGACAGAAAGAACAATTTACCGCTATTCTCGTTTCTTCGTTTACATTCACACGATTCCATGTATTGACCATCTGTACGAGCACTTACTCTGGTCCAGATTTCTCTAATGAGGCAGCAAGACACAGATAGTGAGACGACAGCCAGCGAGATCAGTCGAATAAGCACTTGACGTGTTTAACTTCAATGAGCAAAGACCGCTATGCTTCCACTTGTCATCCACGTGCAACGGAACCAACGAGTTATATAAGCCAATGTTCAAGTTTCCTGAAGCCTGAGTTCGCTAATGGATAACTCCACTTTTGAGCTTTAGCGTTATGAGATAACACAACATTTGGTACAATTATGTGTGATTCCAGGGTTAACTCATAATTATATTTTTTATGAAAAACCGGTATGGGTGGCTGCGCTGAGGACCAAAGGTGCTCAGAAAAGCCAAAAATACCTCGCCTCGGGAAACCACGCTCAGCGAGGCGCCATGCCAGCGGATTTGCGGACTATGGCTCAGCTATCGAGCTTATTCAAATTACGCTTGAAGACTCCCAGTTTATATACTAACGCTCAAAAGTGGAAGCGGACTCGGAATTAACACGGTTAAAGTTTACATCTGTTAATTTGAACAGTCCTAAAAATGCTAACTTTCCGAAAAAATACTTGACATTTTAGTTGGAAAAGCGTGTGATCCACTGTAGCAAAGTTTTTATATGAAGCAAAATATCTTAATCGATCGTTTTTTATTTAAAGGCAAATTTCAATGTGTGCAAAATAGACACGTTTTTTAGGGTTTCGTACCCAAAGGTTGAAAACGGAACCCTATTACTAAGCCTCCGCTGTCCGTCCGTCCATCCGTCCGTCCGTCCGTCTGTCACAGGGCTGTATCTCAGTAACCGTCACAGATAGACAGCTGAAATTTTCACAGAGTGTGTATTTATTTTGCCGCTATAAAAACAAATAGGTAAGATTAAAAAATAATTAAAATTAAAGGGGGCCCCCATACAAAAAACCTGATTTTTTTTGGTACGATGGTACGGAACCCTTCGTGTGCGAGTCCGACTTGCACTTGGCCGGTTTTTTATTCCCAATATGCGAGGCAGCGACGGGGCGCGAGGCGCCAGCTCGTCCAAGATGAGGCTTCTTTACAACGTGTATCACTTTCACAATACCCTTCTATTGTATTTCCGATTGCGATGTGTCGAGAAGGCCCTTCTCGACACATCGCAATCGGAAACGCTTTCTTTTTTCCACACGCATGCGATCGCCGATCACGACTTAATCGACACACAATGCCGTCCCTAAAAGAGCCACTTGATGCGTGGCTAAATTAAGTGCGAAAATACATCACGTAATCAGCTTTAATGAAAGAGTACCCTTAAAAACGGCCCGTAAGTTATCCCCCCCATACAATCCGAGTTTACTAATCATTTGGAAACGGCTATTACAATTAAATTGATAGTAACATCTAATATCAGGTAGCAAAGCATCAGGTCTGCACGCTGTTGTTTTTTTTTTAATCCAAACCGAATGCAATTAAAGCAAAACGAAAATCTTCATACGAATTTTGTTTTTTCTGTGGTTTGACCCAGAATACATGTACCGAAAAAACAAAGAAATGCAGGCACAGATATTTGTAGCCTAATATAAGACACCAAATATCAAGTAAGTTGGAACAGTGGTTTTCAAATTATTAGTAAACTACGTTTGTATGGGAGGCGAAATTTTCTGATGCTTACGGGCCGACCTTAATTAAATGGTTTTTACACATTTACTATTTACATTCTACACTCACTACAGAGCTTTCATCTGCCGACTGCATTGGCTATCCAGCAAGATATTTAGGTATTCCGTGCTTTCGTTCAATCAGTAATTGTTTTATTGCAAAAGGAACTGCTTCATACATCGGTGTAAACAAAAATTAATAAAATGATATGACCCATAATTTCAATCTTATTATCAAGCACAAGTAAAAAAAATTTAAGCTTCAAAAACACTTTATTACATTTGATTACACGATAAAATCACGTTGAAGAAAAGTGATATTCATTCAAATGTTACATTATTGTTACAAATCTAGTAAAATGATGACGTCCGTCATTATGGATAATTGTCGTAAGTACATTATTTAGCGAAACAATTGAATACTCATTCCAACGGCGATTAGACATATGATTAGAAAATATGACAAAAAAGAACAAACAATTTGATATAATTCCACACATTGACCTCAATTTTAACATGAAAATATATTAAGGCGCTAGGACTAGCCAACTACTCGCGCCATACAAATGCACTTTATAACAAATGTAATAATATGTAGTGAAACGCTTCAGCAAATCCAAATAGAACTCCAGACTGATAATGGATTGTTAATATTTTTTTATTCCATCATTTATTTAAATAATAATAAAAATAAAAAAGTTGATTTTTCTCATTAGAAATCTGAAAGTAATTCGATTTCTAGATATAAGCAAAAACAGCATATATGCATAAACAAAAAATTCCATTTGCTTTTAGATTTCTACATTTAGTCAAAAAAGTTCGGAAATGGACACCGTTTCCGCAATGTATTTTGTATAGAAAAAGGAAACATACATTAACGAAAATAATTCAATTCCTAGACAAGGAATCATATATTGTAAGAATGACACTTATAATCGTCAGACTTAGTTAGTTAACTTGGGGTGCCTCGTCTAACTTTGCGATTTGGCTAGTACCAGGCCCTTAAGTGTTTCTCACAGAGTTATTCATTAATGACGAAACCAGCACGGTGATGGATCTTCACGTAAAGAATCCGAACGAACAGACGCGACACGAGACGGATGAGATAAGACCGAAGGCGCTAACGAGCAGAAGCGTTACGTTTCACTTCACACTTCATTTAAGGCCGTGAAATTAACATCGTCGACATTATAGTCGTTACTACAGCCGATGTTTGTGCAAGAACTTTGTTTAGACACGTCACTACTTATTCCCAGCTCCAAGTCATATCGCGTCTTTTATCTTGGTATCCTTCCGACCTTTTGGAATAATTGAACTTATTCGACGCGGTGTAATTTTCTGAAATTGGATGTATTTAAATTTACCATCCTACACGCTAGAAATTTACGCTGGACTCAGTTGGAGCCTTAAAAAGTAGGTTAAGCTGGTTCGTAGTAAATCTTTAGCACAGGTACAGGAACCGGCAGATGAAAAGAACCCTGGCGCGGCACCACCCTTCTGCGCAGCCCCGATACGACCTGAGGCTCGACTCCTGCGCAATGTCGCGTGAGTGTTGGGTTCGTCATATTCAGGGCCGCAGAGCCATACTCTCTTTATGCCAGAGGTCATTAGTGTCAACTATGGCTTCCTTTCTCATTTGAGACGAAATGAACTTAGAATTACGTCACTAAAGCGAGCTGTTCTACGATTAGGAATCTATGTAAAACTGTAAGATCCTTAACTAGGTGCGGTAGGGTGAAGCCCGTTCTGGTTGGTACCATCGCATTGGGTAAAAAGCGAGTCGAAGCGGCGATGAAAAATTTGCCGTGTTTTTTGTATACAGATAAATGTAACTCGGTTACATTCAAACAGGGAAGAATTTTGGCATGCGGCCTAATTCCTATGGGAATGCGGTGTGTTGGACTACTATCACGACGGTGGGTGTGGCATTAGCCACCCATGTCCAGTTACATAAACAAACCGTGACCTGCCATTACAAATAGAGACGTACGTAATCGTCCATACATCCAAGAAAGCTAACTGATTCCCAAAAAGGACTGACATCATCGAGGCGAACCTGTAAAAATCATGCGATCACGTAATCTCTATTCCTTCAACCGTTTCTGATGCCAAGAATCTCAACCTTCCAAACCTTACATCACCCGAGATTGCACAATTACCGAACAAAGAAAGCGGCGTAAAATTTCGCGCTCGTTCACCGCCGATACAGTTAGCATTGTCGAGCGAACCATCGCGAAGCCCTTCGGACAATGGCGATGTGGGAACTGCCGGTCATCTCCCTTCCTAGAACCACTAATCGGTCTCTTCCTTCGCGAATCCGCTAGACTCGGATCTCGCGTCCGGTGTTCGACTCGGTGGCGTTGATTCAGCGATTAGTCGGATCGAGTTCTAATTCGTTGAGATCAAGCTCGCCCGCACACGTCACGCCGCCGAAGAGATTAGCGAGTTGCTAACGTGCACTCACCGCACGTTTCCCTTTTCACACTTCATCTCATTTGCGATCCAACTTTCGATGAGGTATTTAATAATAATCCAAAAAAATCATATTAGCAATAGATTTAGCAAATAGGTTTCATAAAGTTTTTCAATAAACGAAACACAATTCAGGACTATTCACTGTCACGTGCCGCGACAATGAATTAAAAGTGCCGTGCGTTCGGTAAGATTTGGCAGAGAATAGGTAATATTACTTCGGTAAAAATAGTTATAAAAAGTTAAAAACATCTGAAAATAAAGAATTATTCCGTTTAGAGCTATCGAATGTATCAACCAGGAATTACAAACATCTGCACATAATATTTAAAGTTAATGTATCTTGATAGTATTTTTAGGGTTCTGTACCCAAAGGGTGCCAGCGGAACCCTATTACTAAGCCTCCGCTGTCCGTCCGTCCGTCCGTCTGTCACAGGGCTGTTTTTTGTATTAAATTTTCACAGAGTGTGTATTTATTTTGCCGCTATAACAACAAATAGGTAAGATTAAAAAATATCGAGCTTATTCAAATTACGCTTGAAGACTCCCAGTTTATATACTAACGCTCAAAAGTGGAAGCGGACTCGGAATTAACACGGTTAAAGTTTACATCTGTTAATTTGAACAGTCCTAAAAATGCTAACTTTCCGAAAAAATACTTGACATTTTAGTTGGAAAAGCGTGTGATCCACTGTAGCAAAGTTTTTATATGAAGCAAAATATCTTAATCGATCGTTTTTTATTTAAAGGCAAATTTCAATGTGTGCAAAATAGACACGTTTTTTAGGGTTTCGTACCCAAAGGTTGAAAACGGAACCCTATTACTAAGCCTCCGCTGTCCGTCCGTCCATCCGTCCGTCCGTCCGTCTGTCACAGGGCTGTATCTCAGTAACCGTCACAGATAGACAGCTGAAATTTTCACAGAGTGTGTATTTATTTTGCCGCTATAAAAACAAATAGGTAAGATTAAAAAATAATTAAAATTAAAGGGGGCCCCCATACAAAAAACCTGATTTTTTTTGGTACGATGGTACGGAACCCTTCGTGTGCGAGTCCGACTTGCACTTGGCCGGTTTTTTATTCCCAATATGCGAGGCAGCGACGGGGCGCGAGGCGCCAGCTCGTCCAAGATGAGGCTTCTTTACAACGTGTATCACTTTCACAATACCCTTCTATTGTATTTCCGATTGCGATGTGTCGAGAAGGCCCTTCTCGACACATCGCAATCGGAAACGCTTTCTTTTTTCCACACGCATGCGATCGCCGATCACGACTTAATCGACACACAATGCCGTCCCTAAAAGAGCCACTTGATGCGTGGCTAAATTAAGTGCGAAAATACATCACGTAATCAGCTTTAATGAAAGAGTACCCTTAAAAACGGCCCGTAAGTTATCCCCCCCATACAATCCGAGTTTACTAATCATTTGGAAACGGCTATTACAATTAAATTGATAGTAACATCTAATATCAGGTAGCAAAGCATCAGGTCTGCACGCTGTTGTTTTTTTTTTAATCCAAACCGAATGCAATTAAAGCAAAACGAAAATCTTCATACGAATTTTGTTTTTTCTGTGGTTTGACCCAGAATACATGTACCGAAAAAACAAAGAAATGCAGGCACAGATATTTGTAGCCTAATATAAGACACCAAATATCAAGTAAGTTGGAACAGTGGTTTTCAAATTATTAGTAAACTACGTTTGTATGGGAGGCGAAATTTTCTGATGCTTACGGGCCGACCTTAATTAAATGGTTTTTACACATTTACTATTTACATTCTACACTCACTACAGAGCTTTCATCTGCCGACTGCATTGGCTATCCAGCAAGATATTTAGGTATTCCGTGCTTTCGTTCAATCAGTAATTGTTTTATTGCAAAAGGAACTGCTTCATACATCGGTGTAAACAAAAATTAATAAAATGATATGACCCATAATTTCAATCTTATTATCAAGCACAAGTAAAAAAAATTTAAGCTTCAAAAACACTTTATTACATTTGATTACACGATAAAATCACGTTGAAGAAAAGTGATATTCATTCAAATGTTACATTATTGTTACAAATCTAGTAAAATGATGACGTCCGTCATTATGGATAATTGTCGTAAGTACATTATTTAGCGAAACAATTGAATACTCATTCCAACGGCGATTAGACATATGATTAGAAAATATGACAAAAAAGAACAAACAATTTGATATAATTCCACACATTGACCTCAATTTTAACATGAAAATATATTAAGGCGCTAGGACTAGCCAACTACTCGCGCCATACAAATGCACTTTATAACAAATGTAATAATATGTAGTGAAACGCTTCAGCAAATCCAAATAGAACTCCAGACTGATAATGGATTGTTAATATTTTTTTATTCCATCATTTATTTAAATAATAATAAAAATAAAAAAGTTGATTTTTCTCATTAGAAATCTGAAAGTAATTCGATTTCTAGATATAAGCAAAAACAGCATATATGCATAAACAAAAAATTCCATTTGCTTTTAGATTTCTACATTTAGTCAAAAAAGTTCGGAAATGGACACCGTTTCCGCAATGTATTTTGTATAGAAAAAGGAAACATACATTAACGAAAATAATTCAATTCCTAGACAAGGAATCATATATTGTAAGAATGACACTTATAATCGTCAGACTTAGTTAGTTAACTTGGGGTGCCTCGTCTAACTTTGCGATTTGGCTAGTACCAGGCCCTTAAGTGTTTCTCACAGAGTTATTCATTAATGACGAAACCAGCACGGTGATGGATCTTCACGTAAAGAATCCGAACGAACAGACGCGACACGAGACGGATGAGATAAGACCGAAGGCGCTAACGAGCAGAAGCGTTACGTTTCACTTCACACTTCATTTAAGGCCGTGAAATTAACATCGTCGACATTATAGTCGTTACTACAGCCGATGTTTGTGCAAGAACTTTGTTTAGACACGTCACTACTTATTCCCAGCTCCAAGTCATATCGCGTCTTTTATCTTGGTATCCTTCCGACCTTTTGGAATAATTGAACTTATTCGACGCGGTGTAATTTTCTGAAATTGGATGTATTTAAATTTACCATCCTACACGCTAGAAATTTACGCTGGACTCAGTTGGAGCCTTAAAAAGTAGGTTAAGCTGGTTCGTAGTAAATCTTTAGCACAGGTACAGGAACCGGCAGATGAAAAGAACCCTGGCGCGGCACCACCCTTCTGCGCAGCCCCGATACGACCTGAGGCTCGACTCCTGCGCAATGTCGCGTGAGTGTTGGGTTCGTCATATTCAGGGCCGCAGAGCCATACTCTCTTTATGCCAGAGGTCATTAGTGTCAACTATGGCTTCCTTTCTCATTTGAGACGAAATGAACTTAGAATTACGTCACTAAAGCGAGCTGTTCTACGATTAGGAATCTATGTAAAACTGTAAGATCCTTAACTAGGTGCGGTAGGGTGAAGCCCGTTCTGGTTGGTACCATCGCATTGGGTAAAAAGCGAGTCGAAGCGGCGATGAAAAATTTGCCGTGTTTTTTGTATACAGATAAATGTAACTCGGTTACATTCAAACAGGGAAGAATTTTGGCATGCGGCCTAATTCCTATGGGAATGCGGTGTGTTGGACTACTATCACGACGGTGGGTGTGGCATTAGCCACCCATGTCCAGTTACATAAACAAACCGTGACCTGCCATTACAAATAGAGACGTACGTAATCGTCCATACATCCAAGAAAGCTAACTGATTCCCAAAAAGGACTGACATCATCGAGGCGAACCTGTAAAAATCATGCGATCACGTAATCTCTATTCCTTCAACCGTTTCTGATGCCAAGAATCTCAACCTTCCAAACCTTACATCACCCGAGATTGCACAATTACCGAACAAAGAAAGCGGCGTAAAATTTCGCGCTCGTTCACCGCCGATACAGTTAGCATTGTCGAGCGAACCATCGCGAAGCCCTTCGGACAATGGCGATGTGGGAACTGCCGGTCATCTCCCTTCCTAGAACCACTAATCGGTCTCTTCCTTCGCGAATCCGCTAGACTCGGATCTCGCGTCCGGTGTTCGACTCGGTGGCGTTGATTCAGCGATTAGTCGGATCGAGTTCTAATTCGTTGAGATCAAGCTCGCCCGCACACGTCACGCCGCCGAAGAGATTAGCGAGTTGCTAACGTGCACTCACCGCACGTTTCCCTTTTCACACTTCATCTCATTTGCGATCCAACTTTCGATGAGGTATTTAATAATAATCCAAAAAAATCATATTAGCAATAGATTTAGCAAATAGGTTTCATAAAGTTTTTCAATAAACGAAACACAATTCAGGACTATTCACTGTCACGTGCCGCGACAATGAATTAAAAGTGCCGTGCGTTCGGTAAGATTTGGCAGAGAATAGGTAATATTACTTCGGTAAAAATAGTTATAAAAAGTTAAAAACATCTGAAAATAAAGAATTATTCCGTTTAGAGCTATCGAATGTATCAACCAGGAATTACAAACATCTGCACATAATATTTAAAGTTAATGTATCTTGATAGTATTTTTAGGGTTCTGTACCCAAAGGGTGCCAGCGGAACCCTATTACTAAGCCTCCGCTGTCCGTCCGTCCGTCCGTCTGTCACAGGGCTGTTTTTTGTATTAAATTTTCACAGAGTGTGTATTTATTTTGCCGCTATAACAACAAATAGGTAAGATTAAAAAATAATTAAAATTAAAGGGGGCCCCCATATAAAAAACGTGATTTTTTTGTATTAAATCTTTTACGATGGTACGGAACCCTTCGTGTGCGAGTCCGACTCGCACTTCGCCGGTTTTTTAAACTTAAATAAACCCTTACGAACACTATAAATGCAGAAGTGTCTGCTGGTTTGTCTTTCTTTCACGCATGTGAATTGTTTTTAACAAGTGATGTTATGCAGCCGGCGCTTTGCCAGTGAAAATTTAGTTTTTCTTAAAACCATCAAGCTCATTGCAAAAAAGAGACAAATCGTAAAAAAAAATCAATGGAGTTCTGAACGCGTAGTAGGACCGGCCGTGTTCCGAGTACTGTCTATTTTCGAAAGCAATGTCCTTTACTATCACAAACTCCGATAATCTCACAAAGATAATCTTTATACAATTGAAAGTTTACAATACTAATTTGGTAACGTCCCAAATGTTCTCGCCGATCGATGTCTTTTCGAAACGTTCGAGACGGATAAGATCAGACGCGGCAGCAGGCACAGCTCCATAGGACAGAATCAATACGTCCATAGCCCGAATTCGGTATGCTAGCGACGCGGAACGCAGATAGTCGTCTTGCGACAAATCAAACATTTCAATACACTTTCTAGATATATCATTACAACCGTTCAAATGATATTCGATCAAATCTTAGATTAGAAGAAGCGTACAGACATTTGCATAAAGATGGTGGCCGAAACAGCTACCGAACTTGTTTAGATTGATATCGGGCATTCAATCATACTTCAATTAGAAACGCATCTAGTGTTTGAAAATAGTTTAACAAGTACGGTTATTGTAGGTACATGTATTACATATTTCAAACTAAGGAGATTTAACTCATCTCTCTTACAGAACAATTACATCTCCCCGATAGGATAAAGTTGTAAATTATCGTACGAACCTGCTGGGGCACCCTCTGTACAATCTTCAAAAAAGGAAAACATCGAGAAAACATTAGGTGTCTTTTGATACTTTAAGGATTTCATTAATCTTATCAACGAAATAAATCAATTGAATTTTAGAAGCAAGTAAGCCGTTATGGTGCGATATACGTGTGACTAGCCCCCTCACCCTGCCCTGGTAATTCAAATTGTTCCATTCAAATTGAGTGAACTGGTAAATTTCAGTTCACTTGGCCGAATAATACGTCGTTTGTCAGTTAGCATAGTACGACACTAAACGTCAGATGTAAACACTCACTAGCATGTTCACTCGGCGTTTTTAATTTTCCATGGTAACCTCCTAGGTATCAAGAGCACCTAGATAGTTGTAGATAAAGATCATGAAGATAAGATTAAATACTTAAATTTAAGCAGGCAGGTATTAAAGAATCCCAGCCAGCTCGCTCGGTATATTTATGCGAGGAATGAGGATGAACGGAGCGTGGTTAGCGTGTCAGAAGCGTCAGTTAGCGGCGAGCTGCGGTCACGACGCGACCTCTGCGCAGCCTCCCCGCTTCAGTATTCTGTCGCTCACAAACCGCCGACAGTGAGCAGTTACGTGAGAGTACCTTTTGGGTGCTACCAGTATCGTCAAATATGAGTATACTTATTTTTTTTGCAAATAACTTAATCACTGCAAGACTGCGCAGGAAAGAGGTAGATTTTACTTAAAGTACATTATCAACATGTTATATGGTTAACTTCATCTTGCTTATTAGGGCATCGTAACGAGACGGCATCATCGCAACCGCCATACATCGGACTTTTATCCACATACAGTTTCCTTACTAATTACAATGTCTTCTGTGGCGTTTACTGTGATGCGCTCCGTCACGAATAATATAGAAGGCTATGGCTCCGTACCTCCGAAGAACGATTGGCAAATTAAGAAGTTCAGCCAGGAGTAATAGAGCGTATACTGTGAAACACATGGCTGGCACACGAGTCGAGGCATGAACCAGGTAAAGTTTCGCGGTCAGATTCCCCTTGCACGCCGCGGCAATTTGAGCTGACATCTGTTCGGTCACAAACAACGCGCGTTTCAATGCGACTAAAAACGACCAAGGCAGACCCGATTCACTTTGGTTACATTCGCACCATCTAAGCAAAAATACTTCAAAATCAAGTCAGACAGACAAGCAGAGATAGGCTTTCGTGAACATTGTAGTGAGCACGGTACATGCGATTTTCGCGTTGCAACGCCCGCCACGAGGCACCGCCTGTCGGCCGACAGATTTATGTTCAGGTGAAGTTTCTACATGACAACATTATCAGCGATCGATCACTCGGTACGTCCGTCTGTCGCAGTGATGTTAAGTATCTTGCTCTTATTATTTACGGCATATTATGTGAGTACACAACGTAATCCCAATATAGAGTTCCAGATATGAAGAAAACTGGTGTCTTATAAAAACATTATCATTCAAAACACCGAAGTGGATCAGGTACAGACTCAAGTTTCCCAGAACCTAGTGGCTTAGTAAATCCTATGAATTCTGTCTTGTAGGTTCGAATTTCAGTGATTGTTGTTTTCTTCTGTGATTTTAAAATCACTATATGTTCAATCTAATTTCTGATACCATTGTTGGGTTCAAGTTTTAACTTAAGCTTCTAGGTCCTACCGTGATGTTAAAATGCAGCTCTATATCACCTGTTTGCCCGCACCATTTTTTTTTCAATAAGTGGATAGCACCTTTCGGGTAACATCTGTTAGGGAAGCTTCTCAGCAGCCATGGAATGTTTCGATGTTGCGATATGTATGCACACATCACACATCGCAGACCCGCCGCCTAGCCGGAACAGCGTGGAACTAATGCGAATCGCAAACATTCGACAAGCCTCCGCCTGTTGAAATGTACGCAGTTACGTCAGGATTTTAACACCGACACGGGTTAATTCAGTAAATGCGAGAATAAAGGTGCGAAAGCCGCAACCATATTTATTTCCTATTGGGGTTTAGAGTGAGCGTCAGAATTTGTTCTAGTGTATCAGGGACAGTATTGCAGTAATTTAAGGTGTTACAACAAATATTGAAGATTGAAGGAGTGTAATCAGATTTTGAAAATAATAAGAAAACGTTTATGGTCTGAACATTCGTCTGAAGCAAGATCCAAGATTTTACATAATATGGAATCCGAACTCGAGGGTGGACTGATAAAGGAAAGTGGGCAAAGAATAAGACAATATAACAAATTTAATATTATCAAGGCACGGCAGTAAGACCATCTTGAGGTTATAAAGATGCAGACCACTGTATCGCAAGAGTTCTTAGGTAAATAAATATATTTCTTAATCCAACAAAGAATGATTTGGTTCCTATCATCATTCAGAAATATCCGTAGACATTAACCCACATAATGGAATTTGAGCACCTGGATAGCAAGTGTACCATCATAGGGGAACTTAAAACTGCAGCTTGAGCATGTAAATGATCAGGATTCTGGAGCGGCAATGCGCAGTTGATAGGCGGCGGAGCAAAGGCGCGTGCGTTAACAAGGAACTTTCCACGGACTATACCACTATCGCAGCATTCGATACACTTTCTATTCGCCCTGCATATTATTTTATTGGCTGCACCTCACCCGCCGTTAGCAGATGAATCTATTGCCGACGCTTGCAAAGTTATGTAGAGGTACACGCTGAACGAATAGAGGGGAAATGGCGGTTTGAAGAGATTAAAATTGTCAGCGAAAATGTTTTTCAATTATATATGTATAGCCCAATATTAAAGTTTGAGGCTTTTAGGGCTTTTCGCGACTCTCAACGAAATAATGATTTGCTTGTTTCTTAGATCTCATGGGTTGTGATATGTTATGCGAACAAACAATGTTTTCTGGTTGCTAATCTTAGTTGTTGGTTGGAGATGGGTCCTCATAAAATAATATCCTTGCCAGAGAGATCTAAAAATCAAGCTGGGTTTTTTTGAAGTACGCAGAAAAAAATCTGTACCAAATCCCCATACAAAATCAGTGATTTCATTTCTTTCTAATTTGTAACGTGTTGCCGATATTTTTAGGTAAAGTGCAACTTTCACAGGGGCTGCGAAAACCATGCCGTTTACCTAAGTGCTCTTTCACACCATGTTTAGTTGTACTTTGGGGAAATACCTCGGCAGAGTTTACAGACACTATGGATAAATGATCTACAGTATCGGTTGCTTCTTATTGAAGTACTGTAGACAGTGAATGGGTGCATTCCCTGCATGTTAAGCGATGGTAGAAGCGGGATGGCGTTATGCAGCTCCGAAGAGCATTTTCCGTGGTATAGACAAGACCCAACGTCCTTTCGGAGTTGGTGGGTCTCTAAATACCGGTAGTTGAACAACAATGCAAATTTAACCACGATTTCAGATGAAACGAGCGAGCCACGATGACTCAAGCAGATAGGAACAATCGCCTACGCGAATTACCATTTGAGCTCAATTGGTCGACGGCCTACTTAAACTGCGAGCGACTGCTCAGATTAAATTGATTAGGGATCAATAAAAGACATGAGGTCCGACAGTGCGGAGTGGTTGCCGTTCCGACCTGCCTCCCCGAGGTGCGAACCCGGACAAGTCAGACGTAACGGCGCGATTATTCACGCTGCTATTGGCAGCCGGCTGAGATTCCGCCGCGTTGAGATTCGTATCTACAGATGTATTACACGCAACAGCATTGCCGAGTGCCTCAGGATACGCGCATAGCTGTTTGCTTGCCCGCAATCATTATTACAACGCCAGCAATAATATCTCTTTCCTAAGGAACGCATATACAAGTGGACACTTTCAATGTGAATTGTCGTTTGTGACTTAGCCATTTTATTTTTAATTTAATTTATTTATTTACTCTTTAGTACATGCATATAAAGGGCGTACTTATCGCTAAAAAGCAATATCTTACAACAAACCCTACCGAAAAAGAAAGTGTTTAGAGTAGTAGAAATTGAACATTGAAAAATAAATTTTGTTAAAATCTATTAAAAACCGGCCAAGTGCGAGTCGGACTCGCACACGAAGGGTTCCGTACCATCGTAAAAAAAAACAAAAAAAACATTTTTATTGTATGGGAGCCCCCTTTAATTTTAATTATTTTTTAATCTTACCTATTTGTTGTTGTAGCGGCAAAAATAATACACACTCTGTGAAAATTTAAGCTGCCTACCTATTACGGTTCATGAGATATAGCCCTGTGACAGACGGACAGACGGACGGACGGACGGACGGACGGACGGACGGACGGAAGGACGGACGGACGGACGGACGGACGGACGGACGGACGGACGGACGGACGGACGGACAGCGGAGGCTTAGTAATAGGGTTCCGTTTTCACCCTTTGGGTACGGAATCCTAAAAATGAGATCATATAAAATTAAAAAGACTTATAAACAAAAATCATAGACACACACACACATACACAACTATAGTAAATTTACGGCCGTTATTTTAATATTTTCAACATATCGTAGAGTTTAGCTATATTTTAATCATAAACTGATAATTGACGTCGCTCTCATTTTTCGTTAAACTTTTGTTTTTATAAATATTTATGTGTAATCAACATTTATGTACATTTGATAAATGGGAGTTCCAGGAAAATGCATTTGTATCAAGAATCCACAGTTACTTTTTAAAATGTTGTATTCTCAAAGTTTTTTCAATTTAAATTTAATTTCATTTACGCCCTATTTAACTGAAGGCCCTTAAAAATGCAGTAAGTGAAGGCGGATATTCGGAAGTGCAACCAATATGCGCGCATGAATGAAATGTGTAACACGTATGATTCACTGTAAAGCATATTTGTGTAGCAGCGAGTCAGCTCGCGTCTGGTATCTACACGCTTCAGTGCGGTTTTCCGGTCTGACCGAGCGCTGGAAAATGTGCGATGGGACGCCTCCGCCGAACCGCGCCCACTCCCGCTGCCGCGCCGCATCGTACAAGTGGAACGTAATTCTAATAATGAACATACCGCGTTGTGCACACACTCGCGAAGGACTGCAAGCACGCAGGCAAATTCTTCCGAGGAGTTCTTACCTGCAAAAGAGAAAATTTACGATTAATGATTTTGTAACGAGTGTCTTGAGTTATTTACATAAAACACATAAATTAAAACTAAAGAATTGACTTGGCTAGTTTCTTGGTCAGCGAAGTCGACATCATTCTTAAGGCGGCCCAACCCGGCGGGCCTAACTCATTCGCGGGCACGGTACAAAACCGTGCTGTTGCGCTCTGGGACCTTCTCTGTTTCAAAGAATAAGACAGGCTCCGTGATGAGGAAGATGCAACATGTCCACAAAAAAGACAATGTGCATAGTGTATGATTTGTTAAGATTTACGAAAATTTTAATTTCAAAACGACTTATAGCTAAAAGTAAACCACGACCGCTGTAGTCAAAAATCGAACAAAAACCAAATAGATCATAAATCTTCATTAAATAAGCTATGTCTGATGACTAATCTTTTTACGATGTTCTTACATCAAACCCTGCTAGAAAAACCCTATCTGCTGTCATAATATTAGCCTAAGAGACAACATGGGAACTAGGCGCCATACCAGGACCTTCCTTATATTGCTAAGCTACATTTTGGACTGGATGAAAAACACGGAAAACGTTCATTGCCACTTCGACCATAGTGGGGATTAACTATACCACCTAGCAAATATAGGAAGGGAGACCAAACCATAAACGACAAGTCCCTTAGAAGCTTAATAAATGCACGGGAAGAAATTCAGTGGGACCGATAGTATTATTTTTAAGTGCCGGAACCCACATAGCACAGGTATGCGGAGGTATAAACTTAATCACATTAAAATATAAGTATGGCATTTATGACATTACAAATGAATGAATATTTTGTAGGGCAAGTAGATTCTAATAAAAATAATAGGATTCAACATAACATAAAATGATTCCGCAGCGGAATAACTTTCTGGTGGAAGAGCAATAAATGTCCGATTTATTGATAGACATAATATCCTGCGTTCTCCACACGAATACGGGCCGCCTCGGGCGCGCCGCGAGGGGAGGTGCGGGGAAGGAGGGGGACAATCAATAGAAGAAGGGGTGACAAAGGTGCAGAAAAGATAATAAGCTCTATATGTTAGGTGAACTAGAGTAAAAATATAAATAAATCATAAAATAATTAAATTGGAAAATACTTAGAACAGACTTGCAAAACGGGGAGAATCAAAGTTGTACGCCATGAAATGAAATAGCCGCAATTGGACAGGTCAAGTGCAGGTGCTAGTTGATAAAGCATTCTAACCTATCCTAATCAGAATCTCTGCATACATTTCACATAGGGGGGCTAACAAATCATAAATGTCTGTTTTCCACCCGGCAATTTTGAATTCCAGGAAATTTTATTTCGATTATTACTCAATACTTCCAGGAGACGGGAGATTTTTATTTTTAGGGACGATTCCGAGATGCTCCCGGAAATACGGAAGGTGGCAACCCTAGCAACGCTCCATCTCGCGCTCGAGGGGGCGATGACAAATGAACGCAGCCGCTTGCCGCTCCAACCTAATGACGACAAAGTGGCCAAACATATAAATGGCTTTCGTGATCATTTCAATAAAAAAATCCGATTTTTGCTCCCCCCGCGAATCGGCCGAAGCATAGTAGCAACCTTGTCCACATTTTGTCCGACTTTCATGTTTTCATTTAGTTGCAATAACGTTCAAAGTTTGCATCCTAGGAAACCGTGGGAAATAAAAATAGGTATAGCAAATAAGATTATTCAAGCTTACCTAACGTTATCCAATAAGGTTACCTGACCTAGCCCCACCACACCTAAGCGAACTTTGGCAATGTAGGTCGATTCCTTTAATAGCTTTTTAGGGTTCCGTACCCAAAGGGTGCCAAACGGAGCCCTATTACTAAGCCTCCGCTGTCCGTCCGTTGGTCCGTCTGTCACAGGGCTGTATCTCATAAACCGAATAGGTAGGCAGCTGAAATTTGAGTATTTATTTTGCCGTTAAAACAAAAAATAAGTAAAATTCAAAAAAAAAAAAAAAAATATTTTTTTGTGTTAAATCTTGTACGATGGTACGGAACCCTTCGTGTGAGAGTTCGAGTTCATACTTACGCATGTGTATCACGAGAGAGAGCATGGAAGGTGGCGGTTTGTTCCACGGAAATAGGGCAGGGGAAGCATTCTCTACTGTCCACATTACGTATAATGAACATGTATGTACGTATAGCTAGCGGTTCCCCCATTCTGCCACCAGCTCTGCCCCGCTCGCATGCCCACATACGGGGCCATTCCGGGCGTGCAGGATAAATAAACACGACGGGACGAGATTAAAAGATTTCCACTAAATCAAACGGCGCTGCCGCTCCACGGAAATCAATGGCGGACTAAATAAGAACGTTTTATGATGAATATGAATAGCGGAATTTTGAAGCTGTGTCTGGTGGTGAGACGTTACATCACAGCTCCTAAAGCAATTTTTTACACAAATTGTAGATACAATATCTGTTTTTTTTATGTATTTATAAAATTTGGGATCTTTAACAAGAAATATGGGCCTGATCTTCTTTATCCGTTTGTATGGGGAGTTGAGCGGGATGGCCCACCTTAAGATAAAAGAATAATACGTCTTATTAAAATATTGTGGAACTGGACATGGCTAACTAATACGTTAACATTTTTAGCTATCATGACAGTAGGTGTGGTATAAGTAACCTACTGTCATGACATCTGGCGTAAAAATCCCGAAGGAATTAGGTGCCATGCCAGAGCTTTCCATTTATAAGCACGGCTGCATTGAACTTGATATAAATTACAGACAATATTTCATTGCCGCTTTTTATGTGAACCTGGAGACACGGGTACCGCACCATTGAGTGGTTATGGCATTCTCAAAGAAATGTACATTTGAATCGCCGGTAAAAATTAAAGAGGGAACTTTATAGGACTTGAACCCGCGGTCTTCCTACCACAGCTGTAATCACTAGGCTACGGACCATACAGTTATTACACAATGTCCTTTAATAAACTACAGATGTTGTATGTTCTAATAAATAAGCAATAGACATAACCGTAACCTAATTATGAGTTGTTTCTCACAGCTATTTGAAATCACCTCGCATAAGTTAATTTATAAGGTTAAATGGCCGATCAGATTTTGAAAATGTGTAGAAAAAAGTCATATCGTAACCATTATACATTTACTAGATATAAACTATTATAATAGATGGAGTATACGCGTCCGTTTGAGACAATATCGAGTATATTTTTAGGTAAATATAAAAGAAGCCGATGTCACCCCGAAAACAAAGTTATAGCGAAAACAAAGTCATAATGCGGGCGGGCGATTGGTGATTCTCCTAAACGAATTTGTCCCTTTCGGTACAGATTTACCATTCGTCTAGAAAAGCGAAGGGCACGCAAATCCGGAAAACACATCTGACCATTCATCTGCGAGAAGGACAATAACGTAGGTACAAACAATAGGTGCACGCATATGCCACAATACATATATCAAACCAACTATGCCAGATGGGAGGCGTCTACCACATATGTGCGGACAGCAAAAGTGAAAACAAACAAATGGTGGACTTAATTGACAAGCAATTTCCGTCAATGTGGGGAGGAGAAGAAGATGTCATTGTGGACCGAAACGAGCGACCGCGGCAGTTCAACAGTAATTTAGTCTCCAATGTTTAAATTAACTCAGTGGCAGATGTCGGACGGGCATACTGCGGACGGGAGTCAGCCCGAACAAACACAGCGAGCACATGACTGCGACACAGTTGTTTGTACTAGTAGTAGAAGCGATGAGATTCATAGACTCCCTGAAAGAATGTGAAAATATTGTGCTTCATATCGGCTGACTTTTTTTTGCGCTAAAGATGACACGGTGATAAAACTTGAACTTATTACCACTTCCGATATCTATTTTGAAGGAACAGTGATAAGTCCGCCTTTGTGCAATTTTGTTGTTGTTTTGAATTGTTCTTGTTGTATTTGTTTTCTATATTGCGCAATAAATAATTTATTCATTCAAGGAGTAACCGCTCTTACACGCCATCTTGAAAATTGTGGAACGCCAATAGGCAGAGAGCATATAATAAATATGGCCTCCCACGCTGGCCAGAACCTCAGCATCAGCCCTCAAACATGAGGACTTTACACAAGACGCCATTTTGATTTATTTATAATAAAAAGTAGTCGTATTGACTAGTCGTGCAACGTGAGTTATGGCGATTAACTTCGTTCAATTGTTCACAAATATTATAACTTCGGATTTCGAACCTAACTACAACTAGATAAGCGAGCGCAGCGTGTGTTGATCTTGAATAGGGCGACAAAGAGATAACCCGCTTCCCAGTTTAATTTTGAACTAGCTGAGGTACCCGGCTCCGCTCGGTCAATGTCATTTTGGACTGATGTCGGGCTGACATTTTTCCTGGATATTATATGAATTCCACACACAAACAGACAGACAGAGTTACTTTCGCATTTATAATATTATGTATGGATGAATAGAACATTTGCGTCAGATTACTTTTTCAGCCCCTCCGCAAAACTGAAAACCTGTGCCTATTACCACGGTGATTCTTATGCTTAGCACAAACTATTTTCCTTTTTCATGCAGTATCCATAAGCACAAACTCTTAATGACCCAGCAACTCTTTAGAAAGCACACTGTCAATGCCAATGCCAATAGGTCTCCCATCGTAAACTTGAACTGTCTATGACCAGAGGGGTGAGGGGCGGGGTTGAGCATTGCTACATACACACTTGCGTGACATGGCGCATGGCTGCGAGGCGAACTCTCAATTGACCCGTGCACACATGGTAATACAAACAGATTCGTACTGTGCTGAGTCATGTCGGGAACGAGAGCATATGGACAGGGTTGGCCCAAGGATGGATTTGTTAGCTGATTGGCCCAGCGGGGCGGCAGCGGCAAGGCGCGAGCGCAACACGCAAACGCATTAAAAAACTCTACAACTTTGACAGTAGGTCAGCACGTCTATCATCTGGTCTACTCGCACTAAAGCACTCCAGTGCAAATGCTGAATCCTCCGGTGCTGAATCATCTACTCCACTATTGGTACTAAGTCATGTGGCAAACATCCGTCTGAGAAAGTCCTACTCCACAGACGAAGGACGTGTGAAACTGAATTTATCAGGATCCTAATAAAGCTCGGGTAATTAATTGTTCGTTCTGCTTTTTGTATGCAAAGATTATATTTAAAACAGTTGAACTTTGAAACACATCAAGCTTAGTTGCTATGCAGTGGCTTGCAGTAACAAAAAATACTTAAAGGTATAAACGAACACGAGAATACAAATAAGGAGTTAGCAATATTCAATCCGAAGGATTTTTTGTTTAATCCACCAAAGGCATCGTGAACTGGCATGAGTAAAGAAGATTGGCACGAGTTATAAAAACGACGGCTGGACTTCATCATAATTAGAATGAGCCTACATGCACGGGCCGAAAAAGCCATGAGAAAATGGCCATAGTGCAAAGAGAGAAAAAGTGCCTTCATGTAGTAATGATTTTTAAAATACTGATCAAAAGGACAGCGACTGACTGAATAAAAGGCAGTGCAAAAAATAATTTACGCAGTAATATTTTGGTTCAGTATACATATATAGCAATAAAACAAAGAGATGAACGGCTAAGTGTAGTACGAATATGTATGCATCTAAAATTAAAAATAGTGATTAGACGTTTAAAGCCATCACAAATAAAGTTGTTGGCACCGAGAGACAAGCTCGCGGCGGTAATAAAGAGAGACCAAGTGAGTGTGATCAGAATTAAGGTTGTGTGTCTTAATAAGGTTTACAAATTTCTTGAATTTGAGTAAAGAATATTTGGAATTCTTAAGCGGGATTTCAGAGTAGTCCTTGCGAGATACCGAGAAGCTATAAAGAATTTGGAAAAAAAGATGTATGTACAGTACCTTCTTCAGGATATAAGCTGCACTTAACAACGTTCACACATTCAGATGGTGTGGTGCAGGGATGTGTGATGTCACCTTAGTTGTTTAACTCAAAAAATAGAGAAAGCTAAATGACTGGAATTATTTCAGCCCTTGCTATGCGTCCGGGAATACGGCGCGATGGTTTGTACATCATAATATTATTTCGTGGACAGGAGAACGGAGTGTGGAAAGACCACCTGCCAGGTGGGACGACGAGATCAAGTGAGTCGGCGGAAAGCAGTGATACCGTACCGCTGAGGGCCGGGAGGACTGGAGAAAAATTGGAGAGGCGTATGTCTAGCAGTGAACGCAAACACGCTGACTGACTGACTGAATATTCTTTACACAAAATATTATTTGTAAAGTTACTATACGCTGTTACATAAAAAGAGTACATGTGGTTAAAGGATTGAAAATCGGTTTTCTTTAAATAGGTGACATGGAAAGCTAATATCACACCTACTGGCATAATGTTAGCAAATCACGCAGAATTTCTGAAGGCAATAGGCCAGGACCCTTCCTTCATTCGGTCGTAGCTACAAAACGCGGATTTTCAGAGACCACTTTTTGTTTTTATCAACGGAGCCCTAAAAGTACTAACTATACGCTCGTACGAATAGTTTTCGCGGAGGCGCGAGAGCGGGCCGAGTTTAGTATAGAGTCGACGCGGGGCTAAAGACCCGAGTCAAGGGCATCCCTCTCTGCTTGGCGCATGGCGGGGCGGCGGCGGGGGAGCGCGCTGCGCTCATTACAGCAAGATGTTGCCGACGGAAGAGGCACAATAGGAGGGTTACGTCACCGGCGGGGATCTCACGCGAACCTGTTCGAGCAATGAGAACCGAAGTAAAAGACCCAATCAAATTATTTGTTTATTCCAGTAAAAATATTCATACAAAGCAGGGTGAATGGTTATATTATATATTGCATCCTTGGACTCGACACAACGCTAAGCGTCCTTCTCGTTGCAGACCCATGACTTACCGTTGGCGAGAACCTGAGCCACAAACAGTCTATTCTGCAGGCACAATCATGGACGTTGTTCTGTGTAACTTGCATTCCTTATTCCTGCCCATCCAACCCGCCGCAGAGAGTCACAGCCTTTGCGGTTAATATTACACAGATAGATGATATTGCAGGCTTTTGAAAACAAATCATTTCTCAAACTCATATCTTTGCCGCACCGCCAGGATATCGAGCAGTCTGACGGAAACGTAATTTGAATAAGTTCGATAGCTCTACGATAGGCCGCAAATCCACTGGTATGGTGCCTCGCTGAGCGTGGTTACGCGAGGTGAGGTGGATTTGGCTTTTCTGAGCACCTTAAGTTTCCTAGCACGGTGGGATGACTGGATTTTCATAAAAAAGAAGCGTTTTCAAAGAGCTTCAAAACAGCAGAAAACTTTCAATCATCTTTATATCCTTTGAACCTATATCTCATGACAAAAAAGTGGTTAAAAATGCTTAACAATGGCCTATATCCTATGGACCTATATCCCACGTATCTACGTGGTTAAAATAGGTTGACAATCGCTGCTCTAGAATCACATCGTCCGTATTGCCACGCGGTGAACCGCAAACCATACGGCAGGTTGTTGACAGGCGCACTAGCTTCCAATCAATTAGCCACGAGTTTGATCCGACAGGAGAAAGTGTATAGAGCGCAACGTCAGTTCGTATTCGCTCGTGCTGAAGTAATCCGCTGGTAATGTGTCATAATTGGCCCTCGCTACGTGTCGTGTAACGTTACACGGCGGAGTTACGTGACGGTACACGGAGGCGCGCGCGTGGCTGTGAACGCGACGGCGGCGTAGGAAATCATCGAGCTTCTCGTAGTGATTGATCTAATTTATTTATATGTCTGCGGCTCTGCCCGCATTAAGCCCGGACGAAAAAGAAACCGTATTGTCAAATTGCCTCATGTCTTACTACTAATTGAACCTAACCTAATCTTAACCTTATCCAATCTAATATAACTTTTTAACCTAACCTGATCCACTATGTCCAGTAATAGTCCAGCGCTTCCACAATATCACTAGTGATTTTGTAAAACTTACAATAATCCCTGATTTTAATATACTAATAATATTATACAATTAAGGCTTCGATTTTCAACATTTTCGACATTTCAAGCTGTATACTGTCAAACGCATAGCATACAATGGCTATTAATGCAGGTTGCATTGAAATGAGCATTGAAACAAAGCTCGAATGCCTTGGGTACCTGCGCCCGCACCGGCCGCCGCGGGAAGGGGGGGGGGGACCTGGCAGGCAGGTGTGGGGACCCACCTGGCGAAACCAGAACCCGCTCTGAAAAAAAAACTAAACCAAGCAAATCCTTGTAAGGACATCGAGCACGATTACGTTCCAAGTGGTACCTACACGCATGCGCCTTATAGACGTGCTGTTCTCTATGTACGTGAAATTCGCCGACGGGATTACGCCACGCAGCAGTCAAAATGAATTTGTAGAGAATGCCGAATCACAGATAAGAGTTACCTGTCATGTTACGACGCACACACTCAGCGGTGTGGACGAGCGTATCGAATGTTTGGACACGCCGCGCGGTGACGGCGGGCGCGGCGGCGGGCGGCGACTTCGGCGGGGTGAGAACGTGAAAAGGTCACGTTCTTTGGGATAAACTCCATTGGAATTGTTTTCTTACGTGCGTGTGCATTTATTTCGAAATCGTTTTACGAAGCTGCTCTACACTCGACATCCTTGGTATTAAAGTCCTTCTGTTGCGGTGCCTGGCTCCGCTCGGGACAATGTTGTTTCTGGCTAAAATTGAATCTGGTTTAAAACTATATATCCTCTTTTCGACTGTAAGTTCGTAATTATTAACATATATTAAGTAATTAACTGAAAATCTATTTTGGTAGTTCAGCCGTCAAAGCGTCATTTTAGAGAGTCTTTCTCTATTGCTCTATTCTACCGGCAATAACTGTTTACGTGTTCGTAATGTTTTACTAGATTTATTCCCTTTTGGATTATCCAATATATTGTAAGAATCTACGTCTGTATGATATTTTTTTGTATTTAATAGATACGACATTACCGTTATCTCATTAATTTGAGTTTCAGCGACATCTACATTTGAAGCATTGCAATCTGATTTGGAAAATAATCTGAAAGTATTGGTCGTGACATTCGTCGGAAGCAGGATACGAACCTCTACGGGCCAAGTGCACGAAAGGACAAAAAATCAAAATCAACGTCAAAGTATGATCAAACACGTCAATTTGTGTGGACAGTATGGAAGGAACTCTATGCGGATCACTAAAAGTGACGTGTTTGAACATTGATTAACTCGGCCGTCTCTTCGTGCAATCGGGGCTACGTCTGTATGTGATTGATTCTTTTAATATGCCTATTAGATTGGCTTTTTAATCGAACGACATTTTGCACATCGCATGAAACAAATGAATTAAGTGTTGGAGCGAAATGATAAATGAAATAATTTCATGAATCCGATGGCA
The DNA here is from genome assembly GCA_946894095.1 of Incurvaria masculella. Classification (NCBI taxonomy): domain Eukaryota; kingdom Metazoa; phylum Arthropoda; class Insecta; order Lepidoptera; family Incurvariidae; genus Incurvaria; species Incurvaria masculella. Next base: position 3,465,350 of record OX335641.1, read on the forward strand.
ATCAACAAGCACGAAGGGAATACGTTAAAGCTGCTAAATAAAACAATGACCCACCCAACAGCAAATGATTTCATTTGTACTGAACAATCAGATAAAGCAAAACGAGTAACAACACTTAACAAAACAAATGAAATGTTGCGTCGACCTTACTATTTAATTTTAAAGGCACGTAAATTAATTCCATTGTTTTACACAAGACCTCATACACCGGCAAACGTTCAACAAATATTTCAACTGTCGGACTGTACAATGAACTAGCAACAATAGTCGTGCAACTTTTGAACCAATATTCAGAATTAATAAGCACAAGTAATAGAAGAAAACACAAGCAAAACCAAACAATCGCACGCAAAAATATAATGTATTTGCTTCAATTAGTTCGTAACATAAATTGGAAATAATCAACATAATGTTACGTTTCTGAAAATTCATACTAAAGAAGTCCACCACATCGTCAAGCATTAATACGTGCAGAGAAATAAACTAATATGCATACGAGTATTAGGAAGAGCTGGGTAGCCAAAGTGTAGTGACTGGGGCCACCCGGCTCGATAAGTAGAACGAAATAATAGCTTTCTAAGCGACGATAACGAATTATTACTATATTCCCAACATTTAATAGTACCCGATGATTAGTCTGCCGCGGGGAAGACGAGCTAACGACGCCCACAGACACGTCCATTTATTTTTAGATTGCCCACAGATGGTATTTAATGTTGTGTTTATTTGGAAACTGCTGGTCTCGACGAGGTCTATAGCGGGGGCTGAATATTTAGATTAGGTATGATGTTAGGAAAAAGAGAATGTGTGGTTGTCAATAGATGATGCCCATTTTACACAATATGAACTCGACTTTTGAAATTTTGTTGGTATATTAAGAATTCTTAAATCTACCCACAACTCCCCCTTTGTGCGAGGTCAAAGATCTGGACTTGATAAAATCCAGCTTCTGGCGTCTTTCTGTCTGTCTGTCCGATCATAACTTGAGCGCGCGAATAATCAACTGTTTTTCATTAAACTTCAACATGGGCGGTTTAGAGCTGCCAGTAGTAACAATCGGAAAGGGGATAATAAACGAAACTTCAAGTTCAAAACATATTTTGTTCTGTGACTACGTGACAACAAAAAATGAAAGATGATTTTTTTCTTTAAAACAATAAACTTTCGTATTTAGGGGCCCTTTCGGTTCTTACTACTGGGAGCTACAAACCGTGTTTATGTTTAATATGCTAGTGTCGTCGGCTAAAATTACTAAAATGTAAATTAAGCTACGTAGCTGTGGACACGATTTAGAGACCGAAGAATGTGTTAAAATGTGAGATTGCTGTTGAAACGACGCACACGGTCTCCGTAATCAGGTAGAATTTACGATGCATTTAAAACGGTGCTTTATCCGCGGTGTCGTAAGGGAATTCGGTAATGCGTTCCTCCGCTGCGCCTGCGCCTCCGCCGCGCTGCCTGCCAAGCCTTCACGTCTCCGCGTGTTGCGGCGTGTCGCCGTCGCTCCGCCCCCGACTAATGGAGGCGACTGGAAACATTCGTCACTTTACGGTTTTCTCTGCGAACTCTTGCTTTTGTTAGTTTTATTTGGTTTTGTTGCCGCAAACGAGCGTCAGAAAACATGGAACTTTTTACTTTCTATGCTCTAATGTGCGAAATTTCAAACCACCATTTTTTAGGTTACGTCAACAGACACTTTACGTTATGTCAGTCACAATAAATAAAGAACACAAAGCGAGGCAAAATTTATAGGATTTCACAGCGATATCTCAAGAAGACTGAATCTTGAGATTTATGAGGTACTCGAGGTTAAAACACGCCTTGACCTTGAGAAAAGATTGAAATCTGCAAGAAGTGATACGCGAACACGATACAGCGATCAATCCAAACGGACACACCGTTGGCACAACAACAGAATACAATGCACAATGATTGATCATCATCATCAATTCGGGCACAACTCCGAGACCGCGACAAACAGACAGACATACGAACACCTCCGATGCATGTCGGACACGACACTAGAAAGCATACACGCGTGACCCCGTCCGGTTCACAATGGGATAGAGACGTGTGGGCCCTTTATCTTCAGAGCACAAGCTGTCTGCCATAGTCTGTGGTTAACTATGATAAAGTTTCTAAAGATGTTGGCAAATGCGTGCCAGTAACTGTCACACAAATTTAAAACCGGAAAAAATCAAAAGTCAATCGCACTGACGAAAAGGAGGGCATAATTTGTTTTAATGGTAAATATATACATACATATTATGCGGTAGTAAACGTTTTTTTACTAACTTGAGGTTACAGCAGCGGGCAGGTAATCCGAAATCCGCAGGATCTTCTTTCAGATTAATGTCCAAAGCAATATTATTTTGGCCATTTTAAAAATCGCGCACCAATGAAGATTCCTTAAAATTGAGATTCAAATGTATATATAAAATCACACAACAATATAAGAAACCAAACGAAGCACAAAAGTAATAATAATACAAACAATAAATCATTGAAATGAAAGAATATGTTTATTATAAAAAATTGGAAGTGACGCCAATGAAGTGCGCCGCGACCTAGATCCAGCTAATAATACGAGCGACGGGCCCATGTCCAGCGAGCCAGGGTCGCGCTCCACACGCATTCCGGCGGGAGTGTTAGATTCAATGTTATCCTCGAAATATATTGGGATGACTGTGTCTTTCGCAAGCGCGGATTCTATTGTGGTTGCAAGAAAATATATTAACAAAAAGGAGCTGGGTCATGGTTTAGAAACGTGTCTTGAGGTTAATGTTAGACACATTGGGGCGTTATTGTAGTTTGTGGGGCAACAAAATGACCTAGAGGATAAGCAAAAAAATTCAACAGTAATGCAGTCACAAAACTTGGTTAAATTACCACCTAAAATCTACGATTTGCAACCAAATTCGATGAGCTTAACGTTAACCAATCAAGATGAATTATGATCACATACACATAACGCATAGGGCAATAAGATCGAAGCGGAGTTCCAAAGTTCGTAAAGAAAAATGAGGTGGGCTAAAGACGCATTCCAATTTCGTTACAAAAACATACCTATAAACTCAATAGAACACTGTAGCAAGCAGAGGAAAAAATAACGGTCAGAATGAAACAATGTTAATTAAATCAAATGTATAGCAACAAAAGAATACGAAGCAACAATGGTAATAAACAGTACGAAATTTAATGAAATTAAATACAAACGCGCTATGCAAGCCATTGAAATTTTAATAAATAATCGGATATAGTTTACAAAAAAACCTCGTCACATTGAATTCACGTTTACTTGTAGACAAACTAAACATTTTCAAACGTTTCTTTGCAACCGAACAATCATTTTATGTTAACAGGAAATCTTGAAAAGCTCTCCGTAATGTAATGATGGGTTGCATAAAGAAAAACTTTTGAGAGTATCTAGTAATCATGTATGCAAAACAAATAAAAAACAAGCTTCTAAGTGTCGGAAGTCGGAATGAGCTCAAAATGTCCGCGTCAACGCAATAACGATTCATCAAGCTACCTCCGGAATTAAACGCCTACATTCTGACGAAAGTCAAGATCTAATCAGTCCGAAATTTCGATTCGTAATTCATCATCCACTCGAGCAATTACTTGCATAACACAACAATGAAAACCAACGAGCCAGTGGCTTCGGAACACCCACGTGGGCCGGCTGCAGAGCGATGCTATCGGTGGCGGCCATAAATAAGAAAGGAGTTAATTTAAATATAAGTGCAGACGGTAGCGACCATTTATAACTGTTACAGCCGGGTGTCGAGAGATCGGGCAGACGCCCGTGGCAAATGTCACACCTCGTTGTCGAAATACTCGAAATGATTGAGCACTCTTTGGCCACTTGCAGTTAGGAAATACAGTGCGATGACAATACACGCGTCAATCATGATGCTGAAGTGGGTGAAGATTTTAAGTAAATGGAACTAGCGAAATACAATAGCGAAATGCGACTAACCGATGAATACTTCTGCCACAGCGGAAGGATTATCGATAAAGCAGTAGCAATTAATCACAAAAAAAAACGAATACAACGATGAAAGTGAGTTTAAAGCCCACACCACTGAACTGGACGGCTTTAAGAATAGAGCAGCGGACGGATAATTTGTGAAAGGTATCCGTGAAGAAATGGCAAGTTGTCACAGAGCTGGGACAGCCTCATTAATTACAACAGCTTTTGAATAAAGATAGTGTGGAGCCTTCGGCGGCAGCGGCAGCGGCAGCGGGTGAGACAAAAGGAAAGTTCCGACAATTTGTTCTCGAGTGCGTACGAGATCACTTTATCGCTCGTTACGGGATCGGCGACATGCCGCGACCGCGACGAAATGTGGTGAAAGTGCTTACCTGAAACGATAATGGAACTCTTAAGGAACCTTTACGATATCAATGAAAAGGTCACTAGTTCTCAATGTAATTTAACCATGTTTGCAGGAAATACATACACATAATTAAATGCCGATCCAGTCAGTGTGGCAGCAGTGCAGGTCAACGAAATTACCAAACCATCCAATCAGATGGTAAGAGGTTCTCACATCACCATCAATACGACTATTTTGAGCGTGCGAGTGTTGCATTAGTCACGATGTTCGCACATGTTGCTCACGTCGAGTCGCGGTCGAACGGCCCTCCTGTTTTGAGGGGGGTTCTAGAAGCGACCGATGACCCATTTTTCGAATGCCCAAGGCGAAGAATTATTAATATGTCGGTGGCCTCGTTATTATAGCCAATGCCGTCACCAGCGCTATAACCACTCCTTACTTATACAGTAAAAATGTAATACATACTTATACAATTCATTTTTAATCACGTAGGCATACGTGTTTATCGCATGTGCAAAATCTTCATTGAAAAGTAAAACAATACATAGTCGAGAGCGTGTTTAAAGCATTTTGAGAATGTATATTTTTTATCACAACAAGAGAGAAAGGCGTGTCCTTCTTGCAGACATTTTGCATAGAGATAGATTATGGGCCAGAGAGTGCCAAAGGATTACATTGAATCTTGTGATTTGGGTAGAGCAATAATTTCTATTAGAAAAGTCGCGTTTCCATACGGTACAATCTGTCGCAATGATGTACATCATGTCGACCTAGAAGCATTGAACAAAAAAAAAAACAGTGTCCGACTGTTGAAATGAAATCTATTTTATAATATTAAAATGCACATGCACACAACCATGATGCCAGCAATGGATCTATAATTCAGTTTACACGTGCACCGATATCGGCTTGCATCAACATTTGAACCATCCAACACCGAAGCGTTCCTTAGAGGGTAAACTCGCAGATAAGTAAGGTAGGGCCCAATACCTAGACCGTGGTAGACATAATGGTAGTCGCCATGTTACATACAAAATCAATACAACGAACACATCGAATGCAACGTTATCTTATCAGACGCTATCTCCGCTGTCGCACTAGCTTCGATACCGACCGGTGCAGAGTCACCTACAACCAACAAACGGCTCTATAGTCGCTTTCTTTTATAGATATAACAATAACACTTCAGACCTGCTATTATCGAGAATGCAGAATTAAGATAATAGGCCGATGGTACTTTTTTGCACAGGGTTCAAAGGACTCATCCTAAGGAAACGATTAATGTTGATCGTTAGAAAAAATCGCAAGCAACTCGAAAGCCCTGTGAAAGGTAAATTAAGCCACGCGACTGTCGCTATTCAATATACCCAGTGGAAACAATGGGCACTAAGCCTCCGATTCGCTGGCCTTCCTAGCCGCACGCCCCCTAGCCGCGTGGTGGTGGAGCTGCGAAGCGTTTAAAAAATAGGCAATGAAGAAATAGGACATATTTGTGGAGGTGAGCACAACGCCTGTAGGCCTCTTACCACGACCGATTAGAAAAAAAGCTCAATGGACACAGTAAAGTGGTCCAGCGACTAGGCAGCTAGACTGGCCGCACGTGCGGAACTCTCCGGGTGTTCAGACCAGACAGAGCCTGCGTGGTCGCGGAGGTGATTATCGGTGGGAGTGGCTGCGAGGCGAGGGACAAGGTTACCGCCCGCCGCCACCGACGCGCGAGGCGACGATCTAATTGCGGTGCGGAGACCAGAGGTTAGCACGCGGCGACCGCGGTCAGCCCGACGACTGGGCGAAGAATTTAAAGATCGTGTTTAGTTCGTTTCTATAGATACACTATTTCCTGATGTGCAAAGGACACTACCAGGGATGGAACGTCGCTCATTTGTCAAATTGTATCACTTAGCCATGTCTTATAGCTTATGAGAAATACACGTATTTATTAAGTAAGTATTCATAACGGTGTGCTGTTTATAAAAGCGAGACTTGGATGTTGCTCCTTGCTCCTTGCTTGTTGTTGTTCCTTGACAAAAGTTTGAGACGAGGGGTCAGTCACTCAGGGTATCTGATGTACAATTGTTTAGTAATCTCAATAATCTTAGGTGGGGGTCCGGGGAATCTGTTGCAAGTCCGAGGAATCTCTGGAAAGCTGGAGTAATCTTAGGGACTCTGGGAATCTTAGGAATCTGGTGTACAATTCTTTAGAAATCTCAGTAAATCTTAGGCGGGGGACCGGGGAATCTTGTGGGAGGCCGAGGAATCTCTGGAAATCTGGATAAATTTTAAGTTTCATTTTGGGGACCATCGGCCGAATTACTTTTTTTCGCTCATTAGAAATGCCTGCTCAAACGAAGCTTTTTGGTTATTCTATAAACCGTCCTTAGTAATCTCAAGAAATCCCAGAATCTTTGGTAATCCTAGGAATTTTCAGTGATCCCTCAGGAATTTTGGTAGTCCCTTAATGAACATGGAAATCTCCAGGAATCTTTGAAAATCAAGGTAATCCTGGTATTTATGACTACTGGTAATCTTAATGTACACTTTTTGCTCGAGTGACTGAATTTAGTATTTGACACAACAATGTATGTCACTTTTAGCACATGTATTCATAGAACTGTAGTAAAATGTCTGTCTAAAATAGTAGTTGCTCGACGTGAAAGCAAGACCAAGTAAACTGGAAATTTATCAAAGCGTGTCATCGCTCTCAGTCAAGATTAAACATCACGGCACTGACACATTGCAGATATCTCAAAACGAATCACTCTACATGCTTGACACCACAGAATTAGGCATCGCCTAGAAATGCCTAACCCTGTACTGGCGCGCCCTTGTTGTTAGGTTAGGTTAGGTTAGTAAGTTAGTAAATTCATACTTTGCTGCTTCTGGGCTACGTATCGATAACATTTTCTAAAATGACGCAGACGTTTGATTTGACAAACATTAATTATGTCGAAGAAATAATGCTCATCGATAGACACGTTCGGAACTCAACTAAATGACATATTCTAATATTATGAAATTTGAAAGACGGAATAGAGTTGGCAAAGCGATATTAATTACTGCTTCAGTACATGAATATAATACGATATAATGCTTTAGAGATCACTATGATCATAGTAAGCCAATGCAATGAAATAGATCTTCAACTACCTAACACAATTTTCTCAGAAGGAGGGTTCCATACCCAGTAGCCATTTGTTGGTACAGTTTTAGGATAATATGAACCTCACGACTGTACTGGTTTGTGCCGAACGCTACGCACGTATCTGAAATAATCTGTTATCTTCAATGTATCAATCTGCTTTTCTTCTATTTGGGTCACCAAATGCAATAATAGAATTTTAGAGACAACTACCTAACCATTCTTCCTTGAAATTGTTACTTCATCATTTTTGGTGGCATTCTCTAAATTTACAAGCTCTAACACGATTTCTTTTAAATCTTATTAGAATAATTAAGTAATACCACCTAGAGGAATCATCAGCCTGGAGTCAAAGAATCTGGAGTGCTATTAGGACTTACTAAGGCGTTTAATATGTTTTTATAAATTTGTTCAAAGGTACATTTCTAAGACGCTACGAGTAGTCTCGCCCCAGCAGCGCCTTGTAATATTTAACTGCACGCTGGCGTTCTGCATACAAACAGACGAGCATCGCGCTAACGGAAGCGCGAGGAACACTGGGCGTAGAGTTACGCACGAGGTGACAGTTCGGGAACGGTGTATTTATAAACTGGGCCAGTTTCGTGTGAAAGGAAACGGTTAGCGGACGCTGTAAAGTATCCCGGCTTTAGTGGCGCTCGGGGTTATTTGGGCTGCGTGAGCCCGCCGCGTCTCGACAGTACAGTGATAGGAATAGAGGATAAATATGTCTTAATAGGGAAGAATATTGCTCATTATCAGACTGGCGACCTGGCATGATAGGTGACCTGACGTAATGGATCCGGCAAAGCTTTCAGATGGAAAAACATATGGAGCATTTGTTTACTGGTTCAGTATAATTAAAATGACTCAATTTGTTGGATATAATTGCAAAAATTAAGCTATCGAGGTGTTCCCAAATGATGTTTATGGGGAAAGTATGGACTATGTATGTTACGAAGGGGACGACACCTTTTCATTACAGTAGTGAACTACATTTGTTTTCTTTCCTTCGAACTTAATAAATTTAAATATGTTTATATTTAGAAATAGTTCAATCTAATTTGTACAATTAGTGTATTAGTACAGTTATTTTTATTTGAATTATTAGTAAAATTTGTATCGTTTGTTGTTTGTGATTACATTAAAACAGTATATTATTAAAGGGGTACATGTGCTATTTTCTCCAGAACGTTGTTTTCAATCATTTGAAGGATTCATTTTTCATGTATACAGAGTATGTATTTGAATTTACCAGTATCAATTATAATTTCCTATCAATTTTAAGTAATATTTTTATCATTAAGAAAATCTTTTGTTTAACAAACATTTAGTTTTTAATTTATCTTCATTTCATTTAATTGCACAAATGTCAATATATGTTTATCATATATTATGCATGCTGTGGTCACAATATTCCTGTGGTCCTTGATTATTTGCACATAGCATATATATATATTATTGTTTAGGAGATTGTTCAATGTGTTACCATAGCGAATCACTCTGTGAACAAAGAAACTATAAATATCATATCTATATCCATAAATTACTATAAAAGGTGAAACCTGAATACAACTGCGGCAACGAATCGATAGCTTGTAGATTGCGTTATCAGAAGTGGGCTACCGCGCGGCAGCAGTAGAGGTGCGGCTGCGGTAGTGCGGTCGTTCACCCGCCCTGCCCTACATATGCAAGCCTCCCCATGGCACTCCAGAACCTTTCGACTATACACGCGACGCCAGCGCCCAACGTGTTCTCGTACACATGTTGCATTATTTACCAGGCGACTACATTATCCACGATAGACCAATGCCACCGAGTTCTTGCAGGGGAGAATATACGACAATGAAGGAGAAGTCTAAGGGTATCCAGCTGTTGACTACTAGCTGTCATCAAGAAATTAAAATGAAACCTATTCCTTATTCCTTATTATTTAAATGAAACCTAACCTAACCTAACACCGAAGTATTGTATTCTTCACCGCTTGAATGCTCTGCGAAAATGTCTAACAAGAAATCAATAAACATCATAATGGGTGCTATTTTTGGCTCCCGAGACCAATTCCTGGCGTGAGTAATTTCCTGTGGCAAAGCAAACCTAACACCGCCGTAATAGTGAGATTTCTCACGATGTTTTTGTTCACGGTAAGCAATAAACGTAAACGACGATCGTAGAACAATCTAAGAAACTGCGAATCGATAGTGGACGGATACGAGTTCACACAGCCGGCTGTTCACGTAAGACCGAGTTAATCGGTTCAATCACAGAAGCAAGACGGTTTTATAGTCCGTGACCAATTTGCCCTTCAGAATCGAACCTATCCGTGCAATCGACCTTATAAATATCAGTTATCGTCGTTGTGTTGTGTGATTCCAGCGATATCGAAAACACATTACGAATTTACTTGTACCGAAACTGTTCCGGTCGAGGGTGGGATACTTGAAGCGTGCCAGCAAGAGCTCTCGCCGGCGATCGGCAAGGGCGCGGGTGGAGGCGAGGTGTGGAGTGGCGTGATGCGACATGGCGTGGCGTGGCGTGCGACACGCAACGCCACGCGTGCCGCCGTCTACCACATCCACGTGCCAATAACCGTAAACGCGGTAGCCAATTTGCTTAAAAAGCTCGCTACATTGTCGTCCAAGTAGCCGGTCGGTCGCTCATGGTTGTTTATTCCGACCCGGTCGAAGTCGGCCCTTGCCGGACGAGGGCGACCATTTAGGCCATATATCAGCACGTGTAGATGACCAATGAAAGAACAAGTTTTTTATTGGGTTTTAAAAAAAAAATAAAAACGACAGGTGCCGGAATTTCATTTACGCAACAAATTCGAGTTTTTGCTGATTTTTCACACAATTTTTTTGTTTTGCTTTATTTAATTTGAATACAAATATTAATATATTTTCCTGCTTCGGAAGATTTGTCCCGTCCAATTTTTTGTTTGCAAATGCATTTTGTTACAAATAATGTATTACATGTAAGATCAACAGATCCAAAACAAAAAAGCAGACGAGATTTTTTCCCCGAGATGGTCTAAATGGAAATGAAGATTGGCCTGTTTTCTTTTTTTCGAATTGCGGACGGGGGTATCATTGTACAAAAAGTAATGATTGTCTAAAAGTCTTGACAGGTCTTATTAGCACGGCAGATATACGATTTCCGCCACAGATTCGCGAACGTATCGCGGACTAGCACGGTCCGAATCGAACCCGTTCCAAGCGCTGCCGAAGACCGCCGCGCGATGAAGACATCGGCGAGTCCCCATTCCCACGCTCGCTTTTCGCGTCGGCGGCAGTGACCGTCCGGCGCGTAACACCGGTCACCGCGCGTGATACGTGCGACGCCATTGTCCCATTATCGTGGCGCGCACCGTGAGCGTGCGGGGCGCAATTTGCGATAATACACCATGTTTGTGTCACGATAGCTGAGACGCGTCGGTATCAAATCTCAAGACATGACTTGCTTGATCCGCGCCGCCCAGCATGGAAAAAGTCGCAGGCGGTTTGATTGCTGTCGAGCTTACATCACTCGAGCTAGCTACAGACTTGCAAATTCATCAACGTCATAACAAAGATTCCTGTCCATAGTCATACCAAAAGTCCGACTTTTCAACCTTGCATTGCATGAGTAAACAATTTCAGCTATCCGAGAATTCAAATTTGAAGTCAGCAGTCCTAAGAAAGCAAACTCGGAGATCCTGCATGACAGGAAAAATGTCACCTGTCTGAAAATACCAAGTTCGAAGGGGAAAAAAATCCTGCTTTTCGACCTCCATTTTGTCTCACAAAATCCTAAAGATCCTGACATGCCAGGATTAATCCTGCTGTCTGGTATGTAAACCTATTCCTGTTACAGTCTAGGCCTTTATTAGTTCACACACATGTATACAGAATATTCGGGCGGTGGTCTCCTACTTCTTAAGGTGGCCCATCCCGCTCATCTCCCCATACAAAAGGGGAAAGAAGATCACGCCCATATTTCTTGTCAGAGATCCAAAATTTTGCTCAAAATTGCTTTATTTGATCGAACTAGATGTCTGATGACCATTGGCATTGTAAAATTGTGTTTGGTTTCTAAATTATAAGGTCCGAAAGTTTGAATTTTTTGCAATAACTTTGGAGGTGGATTACGCAATGATAAAGTAAGAACATCTTAAAAAGATTAGTCATCAGATATAGCTTATTTAATCAAGATTTATAATCTATTTGCTTTTTGTTAGATTTTTTACTACAGCGGTCGTGGTTTACTTTTAGCTATAAGTCGTTTTGAAATAAAATTTTTCGTAAATCTTACCAAATCATACACTATGCAAATTGTCTTTTTTGTGGTCATGTTGCATCTTCCTCAACATGGAACCTGTCTTATTCTTTGAAACAGAGAAGGTCCCAGAGCGCAACTGCACGGTTTTGTACCGTGCTCGCGACTGAGTTAGGCCCGCCGGGTTGGGCCACCTTAAAAATAGAAGCCGGATACGTGCGCGTTGTGGCGCGTTGTGGCGCTGTGCGAGAGCGACTGCCGAGGTGAGTAATTGGCCTGCGTCTCCGGCGTCCCTCAGTTTCAGGATGTTTCTATATTTATCGCTGGGCGGCGGCGGCTGGGAGGCTGGTCGTTCACCCTGACCTACGACAAGACCTGCGGCGGCGTCAGCACAGTAGGAAGCCGGGAGTCGACAAAGCGAAGGAACGCCGGGGTGGCTCAAAGCCCCCTTAACCTTATTTTATGACGCTTTCTATTGAAACAATGCGTTATTGTACATGAACATTTTCAGGAACCGAGAGACGTGGATGGCAAGCTCAGATCAAAACGGGAAGGAATCTCTTCTGTGATTGCAACATCGACGTACCAAAGCAATTGCAAGCATTCGACTACTGTTTATTTGAGAGTATACTGATGATGGGTTCGATGAACAATTGCGAATACCTTAAAGAAACTGTTTATTTAGTGTTAAAAACCAGAACACTAATAACGGCAAACCTTCTAATATTAGATATTATAAATTTAGAAATTCAAAGAACAATTTTCCACGCCTGAAATAGCAGCCATGCCTGGAAGAAAGGATTTCATCACTGGTTCTCCAGTCTCATTTCTCTGATGATGGAACTGCTCACTTTTTTGTGCGTCTTAGACATACGTACATACATAGATACATACGTACATATTTATATACATTTATAAAAAAGCTTTAGTTTTTTTATCAGAGAGACTAAGAGGTATTATTTATTTTAATAATCGCGTATGATCGGTGACCCCATTCAATGTGTGTAGCCATTGATGATATGATGTGTATAAAACGCTACGAGGCAAATTCGCAGTACTTTAAACGTTGACACTTACAATGAAACACCGGCAAACAAAGACTCGATAGGCGCTTCGCATGAAATAACATTCACTTTGCAACAGCAGTAATCAGCGGTTATCTCGGATAGCATAAACACTCGGCAATCATCCCCCGATCGCTGCGCTTGCGTCATAATCACAGGCTGCGCTTGGGTTGCAGTATTTAATGAATGAATCGTGACGGCGCCAGCGTGCTGCGGAACATTTAGAGTACGGATCGTCATTACGTTAAATGCTTCCACTGGAATAACAATAGATCCGGTCGGCGCTGGAACACCCCAGCATCTGCTTTTGACCCTATACAGCGTCGGGCTATCCATCTGGGCGGCGACGACGCAAAGGACACAGATAATCTGTAGTGAAACATAGACGCATATCAGGATTTCTAAGACTATTTTAAAGATTTTAACTATGGTCGCAACTTCAGGAAACTGCCTCAATTATTCCCCCACTCCACTCTTCTCTGAATCCGATACAAGTGCAGAGCATTGGCGGAACACCTGAAATATAAGTAATATGAGAACCTAAAAATTCCAAAGGTCGTTCTTCTGCTGTGTTTCCGAACTTATCTGTCTGCGAACACAGAACTACCTAATTAACTTACTCCCGACACACTTGCTCGCTTAAATATAGGCATGGTACCTCGCCCGCAAGGTGTACTTGGTAGCATCTAATGCTTCCACTTAGTCGCTGCCATCTGCGCCGGTCCATACAAAAAAACTAAATTTGAAATGTATGCAAGCGAAATCTACATACCCATGTTTTTAAGACGCACTTATTTTAGACATTCTGACATTTGAACGTTTTTCGAATATTCCTTAACCGCAGAGTGGTGCATAATGCGACTTTGCAGAGATAACGTAAGCTGACACAACAATGGCAGCACTACGCTAAACGTTCGAAACGAGGTTGAAATTTGTTAGCTGCCCGCAGCGGAGCTTAGTTAAAACCGAATATTTTATTCTAAGAATTTCATTAAATAATTAAAATTACAATCAATATGCGTACAATGCAAGAGATTTCCGTCCAGCGCAAAGAGCTTTTGTTTACTCAAATTTGTACGCACAATGAACTGGAACCAATGTCTTTCATTCCCAATAAGGTCTGCTAGCGCACCTCAAGTGGCCGTCCAAACAGTGCCGAGTGGTCGGTGCCGCGGGGCCCGCGACGGGGGGCACGATGAGGTCGAGTGCGCGGCGGCTGGCAGCAGGACGTTTGAAAGGACCGAGACCCGGAGCGCAGCTCCCGACCGGTGGCGAAAACTGGTTCCACGGACCCATGTCGTCGGGAACGTGCGTGTGTAGTCAACTTTAACTGATTTGATAAACAAGTACAGGTATAGGTCCCGGGGGAAAACTAGAACCCAACGGCTTCGCAACCTATCTGCACAAAAGTCGATTTTCCGGTCGCATGGGGGGTGCGGTTTGAGTTGATTGATTTACCGGTAATTGTTCAATGGAACTGGACATGTATGGCTAATATCACACCTGCTGTCATAATATTAGGGATACATACCGCATTCCCAAAGGAATCAAGTGCCATACCAGTATCTTACCTTTATGAGCACGGCTACATTGAACGGGGTGGATAACTCGACAAATCCTGCTTCTATTATCTTTCACCAATATGGTACAACCCTGGGCGGGATTAACATAATATCTAAAACGGAACAAAAACTACAGTTATCATACCTATTGTTAGGTTTAAAAATGATGCAGACGTGTTTGAATGTAAACATTTAATCAGGCAGCCTCAGTCCAGTGGAGTGGACTGGAGTCAGTTCACGATATAGCATCGGCCGAGTTGCATCTCCTGTGACATGTGAATTAATCTGGAATAAATATCCTTAACGAGACGATTGTGTTTATACTTCTAATATCTCAGAAGTGGGATGGACCTATAGAAGTGATAAAAACAGTGCTACTATTCGTTTCCCGGAAAACGACGCCGCCAGCAGTGCGCGTGAGACGACGCAACTGTCCCCGCCATTGGTTGAGTGATCGAGTGGGAACTATCCTTTCAGCAAATCTTACATAGGTAGAACTCACTGGAATACAATGTGTCTTGTTAATATTCATACTTTGGCCAGTACAATCGAGTACAGACCAGTGTAGTGGTATTCTTAGGTAGTGAAAACATAGTACAGTATAGTGCGGAGTGACGTCACTGTGAAGAAGTTAGGGTAATCCCCGGCCTGAGCGCGCGAAGGAGACGCGGCGCGCGGCGGGGCGGAGGAGGCGACGGCGCGCGGCGGTGCGGCGCGGAGTGGTAGCTGCGTGCGAGCGCGCTACCCATGCCGATGCGAAGGCGACACCACACATGCCATACCTACGCACCTACTCAAGCGTTCGTGTTGTGTTGGACTATCACGCGGTGAGCTCGTTCTATGTTGAAGCTACCTACACTGTTGTGTATTGTAGACAAACATTTCATTGATTCAGTTGAGACTCAGTTACGAATAATATTTTGTGCAGCATTCTTAAGGGACTTAAGGTGTATTCAATGCTCGGATACGAACGTTTCTTTATTTCCTTTACACATTGAAACATTGTTGTGGCATCGATAACATTAAGATTTGTTGGAAATTGTTACTGAAATGGGTCCCTGGTATAAGCGGCGTCGTAGGAACAACAGCGACGACTCGCCGTCGGAGACGGACAGTGATAACGAGTACAGCAAAAGACAACTGAATTATGAAGAAGAAAGGAATAGACAAGCTATGCGCATAATGGGATTGGAAAGGTTAATTCGGGAACTCAGAAAAACCGCAACATATCATGGACACAACCATCGACTTCCTCTTCGGTGGTTGAAATTCCGGCTTCAGTACCATCTAGGGGGCCTACTACGTCAACAACACAGACCCCACAAATGAGTTTTGCGAACCCCTCGACGGTACCAACAATCCGCTACGTAGGACGAAATGATTCAGTACCCGAGTTCGACCCAGAAAAGGCTACGATATCCGTGGAACATTGGATTCGCAATTTGGAAAGCATTGCAAATATGTATGGCTGGGACGAGAGGACGCTGATTTGCAACTGTACAATGAAGCTCAAAGGTTACGCAAAGGGTTGGTATGAGCGCCAACAGAGTTTTGACGTAGACTGGAATGAATGGAAGTCTCGTCTAATAAAAGCATTCCCCTTTACTAAAAACAAGTTAAGCCAAATAAGGGAATTGGTTAATCGAGTCAAGAAGACAAACGAGGACCCAATTACATTTTATTTTGAGAAGCTTGGCATCGGAATGGCGTGTGGTATGCCAGACGAAGTTATTTCTGAAGCGATTATTGGGACTCTGGGTGATAAATTATCCGAGGTTGGAGCTGTATCGGCGGGATGTCACGACACAAGTTCTCTTCTCAAATATTTGGCTAGCATCAAAACGGTGGATATCTCAAAAGAAGACTCTGCACAAACAGACCAAGCTCTCCTGACTACGAGCAAAGTTACTTGTTTTATCTGCGGAAATAAAGGACACAAGGCTCGTGTTTGCAATTCCAAGAAAGCGAGATGGGGTGATGTCAAACGATGCCATTTTTGTCAGCATGTAGGCCATTTGGAAGAAAACTGCTATAAAAAGAACAACAAATAAAAAAAAAAAGAATCATGTGGCTTCCGCAGCATTTCAGGTAATTTATACGAGGAGTGCCACCTATGAAAGAATCAGATGCCGCATTAAAAACAAAAAAAAAGGTTGGGCGAGTCAGATCAGATGTATCATAGGATATATCCGTAGACGTATCAGTATAAGGCATGGAAGCATTAATGTGGGGCAGTTTGTAAAAGTGTTGGTAAGGCGTACATCGTAGCAATTATTAATGGGTTTTTCGAAGATCTTGTGGCTGGAAGCAGTGGCAAGTACCAATGCCAAATGTACTATAAACGCGCTAAGTAAGGTTTCCAGTTTTTTTCGGATACCCAGTTCGGATTTCAAGTGACAAGGGGACGGACAGATGTACTGCAAAGATCATGGGAATAAACATGTATAGAATGCTGTGGCTTCCCCAAGGGTAAATGGTTAGGTATAACGGAGCAACAGGACAATTCTGCAGTCTCTGACCGCTCATATGAACGGAGAAGAAAAAGGGTGGGAGAAATACCTACCGAATGTTCAGCTGGGGATAAATTCGTTCATATGTCAAGGAACTGGCAAAACACCGTTGCAGGTTTTGTGTCGTTTACGCCCACGCCTATCTGGTGATCTGCAAGGGGCAGTGCGATGCACTAAGAGTTTGACATCACTGCGTGATGATGCTGCTAAATCTATTAAAAGGAATGCAGTCGAAATGGAGCACCGTTTTAATCAATCCAGAAGGGCCGTGGAGCGACTGGCGCTAGGAGCTTTAGTCATGGTGGAAAGGAAAATTTTGAAGCCTGGGCTGACTAGCGGAAAGTTGGTTCCGCGCTATGCGGGTCCTTATAAAGTGAGCACTGTACTTCCCAACGATCGATACGAAGTGGTATCAGTTAGAAAAGGAATAAGAGGATAACAGTGTGGATATCGAGGGACTTTGAGTTCTGCGATGAGGAGTAGGTAAGTTTACCTGCAGAAATAGGGGACGAGTGCACGAAGGGGCAATAAAAGATGACATAGCCGTCAGGGGCAGTATCATAAGTCATAGCCGTCAGGGGCAGTACCATATCTCATAGCCGTCAGGGGCAGTACCATATCTCATAGCCGTCAGGGGCAGTACCATATGACATAGCCTTCTGGGGCAGTACCATATGTCAAAGCCGTCAGGGGCAGTAACCATATGACATAGCCGTCTGTGGCAGTACCATATGTCATAGCTGCCAGGGGCAGTACTAAATGATATAGCCGTGAGGGGCATAGGACATAGCCTTCTGGGGCAGTACCATGACAGCCGTCTGGGGCAGTATCATGTGTCATAGCCGCCAGGGGCAGTACTAAATGACATAGCCGTGAGGGGCATAGGACATAACCTTCTGGGGCAGTACCATGACAGCCGTCTGGGGCAGTATCATATGTCATAGCCGCCAGGGGCAGTACTAAATGACATAGCCGTGAGGGGCATATGACATAACCTTCTGGGGCAGTACCATGACAGCCGTCTGGGGCAGTATATATGTCACAGCCGTCAGGGGCAGTAACCATATAACATAGCCATCTGGGGCAGTAACATGACAGTCGTCTGGGGCAGTAACATGACAGCCGTCTGGGGCGGTACCACACATCATAGCCGTCAGGGGCGATACTTTTATTCATTGCCGTCAGTGGCGATACTTTTATTCATTGCCGTCAGTGGCGATACTTTTATTCATTGCCGTCAGTGGCGATACTTTTATTCATAGCCATCAGGTGCGATACTATCATTACCAGCCGTCAGGGGCGATAATACCATCATCAATTGCCGTCAGGGGCGATAATACTATCATCAATTGCCATCAGGGGCGATAATACTATCATCAATTGCCGTCAGGGGCGATAATACTATCATCAATTGCCGTCAGGGGCGATAGTATAACTGTGTGCCGGTAGGGGCAGGCCAGCTGATATTTTATTTTGGTAAAATTGCCTAAAGAAAAATAATCTGCATTTGATCGTTTTGTTGACGCCAGATAGCCGGTGAGGGGCGAAACAGAGAAGAAACGACCACGAGAGAAGTTTCTTCTTCATTGACAACTCAGCTTCAAGAAAACAGCGCAACTAACTCCTTCGAGGACGCAGGAGTGTCAGGAAGGCCGAACTGTTAGGTTTAAAAATGATGCAGACGTGTTTGAATGTAAACATTTAATCAGGCAGCCTCAGTCCAGTGGAGTGGACTGGAGTCAGTTCACGATATAGCATCGGCCGAGTTGCATCTCCTGTGACATGTGAATTAATCTGGAATAAATATCCTTAACGAGACGATTGTGTTTATACTTCTAATACTATATAATCCATAATTCTGAACCATGGAGTAGCTTGAATTCGTGCCGAAATGCAATTATCCACCTCAGAACGCAATATAAATGTGTGTATGCACGTGGCGAGATTTAACCCACGACTTGAATGAGAGGCGAGACCCCGCGCCCTAAGCTTCGAGCCGCTCCTTGCAACGAGAAGGTTCAAGTTTGCGTTCTCGTGGCTCACATTACTCGTGTACACTCTATTGGTGCGAAATATATATGACATTGAGGATGTTTCGAGCACAGTTGCGCAATTACAATTCGAGTTAGAACATGACGTGAGCGAACTCAGGTGGATTAAGGCGCAACGAACAACACTGCGAGCGAGCGGAGGCCGAGTGCGCGCCGGAGCGTGAAGGACACGCACTCGCGGGGCTTCTTGCCTCGGGCAATCGGTCGCGTCGCGCGCCACCACCACCTTCGACACGTACATCCCACCGAGTTGATGTAGGATATTGCAAGGAGCTAAAGTTCCTCGAGGGCGGTGGTCGTATCGGAAGACAACTTGTTGTGGTGCGAGAAGGGAGATTTTAGATCCGAAGGTAGAGACCGTCTAAGAATCCATCTATCAGTTCAGTAAACGATAGGCGATAGATCTCCATGCCGTGTTGAAACTCGAAAACTTCTTCGTGGATTCAATCAGCGATGGTGCTCATAAGCATTCGGAAAAGTGCGAGGACAACCAATGCCTTGCCGGCTTGCCTTTTCAAGCTCATCTTAAAAGCCACCATGTTGTCTTATCTTGTCTTCAGGAAATATAGGGGCATAGTTAAGCGATACGAACTATGCACGATCGGTCTATTCTGTACGTACACAAAGAAAGAAGATAGCCAGTGAAACGATGTAGTCCCTGCCCGGAACGGATAGGTCTAAAGTGGAAAAAAGGTAGGGGTGGCGGAATAATGCGCGCTGAAGAGTTCCTCCACGTCCATGCAGAGGCGCTATATACTGACTGAGTTACTAGAGACTTTGGCGAGCCTTGTTAGATATTGCCGTAAATAGTAGGAGTCGACGTCGCCGACGGGTAGCGCCGGTCCGGCAGCGCTCGGGTCACACCTCAGCACTTCCCGTCCGCCATTTTGTTTCCACCGCAGTCTGCATAAATGCCTCCGCCACCGATGAGTTATCGGCCGGCGCGCGTGGAACCCGTTGCCGCCGCCGGAGAAACTGCACCCGGCGTAACCCGAGCTGGCTCGCCGGTGGAGCGTGCGCGCCCGCACACCGCGCCAGCGCCTACGGATGCCAACGGCATATTCCATAACCGCAATTAGGCTATCGGATAAGGAATTGTAGCATGCATACGGGGACTGCTTGTCGTAGGGAACAATATTTTCCTGATCTGAGAGCACGATCATGCACTGTGTGAAGACCAAACTGGTCATACATGTCCCTACGTCCTGCAACATGAATGAGTAATATCACTAGTAGCTACATATACTTTCAGCGGAAACGGACAACTTTAAAACTCATGTTAAACTTGCTGTCAAATCTATAGGTTCCGTAGATTTTTATTCATATCACTAGGTGTTGGCAGCGTATGTTTCGGAAATAGCTAGGTTAGATATAGATGGTTTTGACATGTGGAGCGAAGAACGAAACCGATTTACAGAATGCAAGTGGAAATGCCGTACCACAACATTATAAAGGCAGGGTATTTGCTCACTTCGTAATGATTAGGTACGTAGCAACCCTAATAGCAGAACATGTATGAAATAGATAAAAAAAATTTGGTACATTTTGGTTTTACTCAGTGAACTAACAAATGCAAAAACGACGGTAGTGCAGATAAAGTATACGTATTAGGGGGCGTTCCTACCCAGTGATAACGTAGTAATGTATATGTCAATGTTCCTAACGCACCCTCAATTCCCGTGTGTCTAAATTTTCACTTCACTGCGTTTTCTCATTACAATTTATCACTGCACTGCGTACCGGTGTTACGGTAATCATTCTCCCCCTGCAGTTTGTAAAAACCCTTACCCTCCCCTTGACTCGTGGGTCGAACACAATTTGTTTATTTGGGCTGATTTCGCATAAGTGGTTGCATAAATTGTTTTTATTACTTTTAACCTACATTGAATAAAAACATATTTAACAATAATTGAGAAGCACCTTGATTTCAAATTGCATAGGGTAAGAAGTGAATATTTTTGCAAAATACCCGTTCGTTTGCGGATGTTCGAGAGAATACTCTTGACCGAGGCGAGTCAATGCGGAGAGTCGAGAGAAGGCGTGACGGAGGCGATGGCAGCGGAAGGTAGCGCGCGCCTTCATGCATGCACGGTCGCCATGCGCGGATCCAAGACTTTCCTCAGGAGGGGGCAAAGGCCATGCAGCTATTTTAGAACTCGCAAGATGACTTTTCTCGAATAACCGAATAAGAGGTCTTGTTTTATACAAGTACTAACTTAGTAGTTTAATTACATGGACATTTATCACGTGACGCCGTTTCGATATGTAGAGCAAATGAGATACGAAAGAAGAAAAGTTTAGAAAAGAGCGGAAGTGAGCAGAGTTGTCTCACCGGGGAGACCTAGGAAGACGCGTGATCGGATTAACGAAGTACTTCGCAATGATCAGGTACGTAGAATCCGTAATCGTAGAGCATGTATGAAAATAATTATATGAACTCATGTTTGAAGGATTTTTTCAGGGGCTGCGTGAATCGTATCGGCCAGTCGGGTGCTTGTGAATATGAATACATAACGTTTGATAGAGCCTAGGCGGTTTTTAGAGGGATACACTTCAACAGTGAGTGCATTCCACAATTTACCGGCCCTATAAATATAGGATCTACAGGATCCGGTGGTTCAAATTGGAGGAACGTGGACAGTTCATAAGTACATTCCCGGCTTATTGCGCTATGAACGATGGTTGAAAAAGGGGACGAAGTGGCGGCGATATGCAGTTCCGAAGAGCATTATCCGTTGTATGGACCGTGGAAGTGGCGCGATGGTATGTATGTAACGTCGCGTCATGGTAACGGGACAGATATAGTATGGCTGCGCGGCGGAAAATCTAGTCGTATAGAATATTATGACTGTATCGCCACAGACGTGTGTATGCTGAATCCGCGCCGCGGTGACAATGTCACGAAGCGTCAGGCACGCTCTCGAACCGATCTGGAGCCCTTAGTCCCCACTTGTCACCTAAATTAGCGTTTACGCCCAAACGATCTAGCGTTTTCAAATTTGTGGAGAAACTGAAGAGCGTTTGACTTTACCCTGTTTCACCACCTCCAGCTACCTGAAATCCGATAAGTAACTTTCGGTTACATATGGCATATTTATATGGTGTAACCGAAAAGTAACTTTGGGATTTTTGTAGCTGAAGGTGGTGGAAACGGGCGTTTGACAGCTTGAAGAAGTAAAACCATAGAATAAGTAGTAAACATGTGTATGGGGTTTGACGTTTTTACGTTACTTCGAAGTTCCGATAACTCGATCTGACCACTCTGAGCCGAGCTAGGTGACCCTCCCCCAGCGACAGTCAGGACAGAGGCGGAGACACAGCCTCGTGGCCATTGAGCGTCGTCACGATTCAACGTCGTCGGTTCATCGCCCAACGCCGACGTTCCGTTGCCAATAACGGTATTTTTGGATAGTACGAACCTTTCGAAACGAAGCCGGCAGATCAAATGATAATTACCTGAAACAAAACAGAAATAATGTTGGTTATGAGTTACGTAAATCACTTCCCTTATGTAGAAAAGCACATATGAACTAGAATTTTCGAACAGCTAACCTTTTTTGTGTTAAACTGTTTATTGACAGCCGAATTTACGATGAGATGTTCTGACTTTTTGGTCATGCAGTCATGCATGTTAGTCATTCATGCCCTAGATAAGTTAATTCATCAGCTATGTTTAACGATAATTCCTCTACAGTGTTGGTTACGTCTTCATTATTTTTACGCCTATCTGCCCCAAGAACAAAATGCATGACATTCGTTTTATTAGTATTCAACAATATATTATTGTGTTCAAACCACGATGTGAGCGACTTAATTACTGACAAGAAAACTACTGAGATGTCAACTCCAAACATAACTAGTTCTATGTTCTGCCCAATTGAACCGGAAATATCATTTACATAAATCAGAAAGAATAATGGACCAAGGATAGAGCCTGGCCGTACACAGGGTCAAATCCGATTTTATGCTATTGACCTCACATATTTGCTTTCTGTTTTCTAGCTATGTTTCACATAAACGTAGCTCTTTTCTCTAACTCCATAATGCGTCGAATGCTTAGTCTGGGCCGAACCCGGGACTGGCCGCATCGCAGCAGCCCGTCGTCGGCGCCTGCGTACTTACCGTACAATCATAAAGTTTTACGAGCAACTAATAAAACAACTTCGCAACTTCCTACCGATCGCTTTATACGCCGGCCGCTTCCCAAACGAAACGAGTGCTTGCCCGCAATAATTAACAGGAACACTGAAAGCGCACTATGCGACGCAAACTTTCACACGGAGCAATTTCCAGCGAGACGCGCTCAGTGCGTCCGCGGAAACGGCCCGCACAATGGAGACAAAGCAGCAGCGAAACGACGCGGGTACGAGCGTCGCAATAAATCAAACTGTCAAAACCCTTCGTGATAGATATGAATGTAATCTGTATCTGTTGCGTGAGCGCTACCGAAAGTGATTGGCAAATTAGCTTCTCGTTGTGAGAGCCGCTAGCTGAGCGGGTGTCGACACCGCGACGGAGGCGTAGGGTTCTGCTGCCTACCCGCAGCCATGCCGGGGCTGTACGTCTGCTTCGGGGGCCAAAGGCCCCGAATCACCCTTATAATTGCCATCGAAACCTTAAATCAACTCACCGAGCCGGTCAATTTAACATGATCAAAATGTAAGGTAAAATAAGACCATGTTTGTTGAAGCTTCGAGTGGACTCACATTCGTTGTGATCTTTTCCAGCACCTCTATCACATCTCCTTTTGACGATGACTTGAAGACCACATGAGGTGTTTTTTGCAAAATACCGTCATAACTAATTTGCAACAATTTTACCCAGTCCTTCTCCAGCACAAACACTCTTACCTGAAATATATATGTATGCATACTGTGTCACCGCCAGGGGTGATAGAGCGTTCCTATCACAGCATACTTATTTCGCTTTCTCAACAGAAAAACAACTACGGGCGCCACGTACCTGACCTTTACCAAGTATTCTGTTCCAATCTGGTCGAAGTATAGTCTCATAGGCCGCTCAGGCATAACTATTTCAGTCAATTGCTCTTTCGTCATTATTTTGTCACTCATTCGCTTTACCATTTCAACCCCGGTCAATTATGTCGCTATACACCTCCTTGATAGCCATCCAGCCCGAATCAACATTCACACATGGGTTTTCGAGTTTGTCCGAATCAAAGTATAGATATTTCTTAACGAAGATGTACAGATTTATTCATGCAGTGTCATTCTTTACATTAAAATGTTGTTGCGCAACCGATGTTTCGCAAATACAAGGCGCGCAGTGGAAGCGTGGAAGGCGTCCCGAAAGACCCCGCCTGTTTGTTCTGTACATGCATTACTCACGAGAGACTCTATCTTACCAATTAATACTGCGCAAGTGCCGCCGTACGTAACGGTTATGGCGCGCGCTAAATAAGTTGTAAATGATTGCGCGTTTCCTAACCCAGCGCGATTTGTTTTCACGAACGCTCGGGGCACTGGCCAGTAGCTATAGTAGCGATATATAAAATTCCGGTTGAACAGTCCATTTATTTATGAAACAGAGGTAAATACCATGAACCGCATAATTGGGAATTATAAATTCAGGTACTCTTGCTTCACTGGCGCCCGCTGCTACTCTTGAAGTTTTAACACTCACGTAGATATGAGAGCGCCAAACGATAAAATAAAAGAGTAGTCCTTTCATCTTTCGATCCTTTTTAACCATCGCTCAAAGCGCATCAGGCAAGGAATGCACCCATTCACTGTCGAAATTCCCAAAACAAGAAGCATCCGATCCGATGCTATTTCTATAGGGTCAGTCAACTATGGTAAGCCCTGCCGCGATTTTTATCAGCAGCATTTTACTTGGGGTCTTTCAAACATGGGCGTCGACAGGCACCTCTTATGTGAGAACCTGGCGTACGCCCCATATACCGCGCTTAACATTTAAAAAAAATCCTGTACAAACATACATATACATGTATTCAGATGGTGCTATACGTACCTGCCCTAACGATACACTTCATCGGTTTGGATATCCACACACTTCTTCCAAATATTTCTCTAAAAATCTGTCGATACGATATTAAGCGCCAGGTCTTTAAGGATGCTTCAATAGCATCTTTCTTTGGACACATCCAATAATCAGTTAGGTATAAATACAACGAAGAAATCCCGAGAAACTCATTTCTGTAATCTTGCTCCATTCGTAATTTTCTCCGCAGACTCGGAGGTACGGACGTTTAATGAGGAAAGCGACCGATGCGGCCGAAACCGCGCATTAAGCGAGAGATTTCTATGCAATCTAGAATGTTCCCGAGTGATTCAAAGCCTACACATGACCCGGGGGCGAAACTTAATGAGCCATTCAGTTTTCATCGCGATCGGAGCAGTCTTTATAAAGTCACACGCTAGTTAATGGCGGCCATTTGCATGTCGCTTGCACAGAGATTAGATTTATATTTAATTACTGGAGAATTCCATGAAATCATTCATGGAAAAACTAGAATATCAAGTAATTAATAAACAAATAATATTAGATGAAAGGTAATTTGGATATTTATAATTTGATCTTTTGGATCCTACAGTCAGGGTCACATTGGCTAGTGGGACTTACATTAAACTAGGAGATACCCACGTTAAAATCCGATGAAAATCAATCGGTTCTTCTCTGACGTCTCTCATATTTAACGCCACTGCTCAACCGACAGGTGATGCTGCGTGATGGTGAGTATTTTTGAGCGCCTCGTAAGATAGTGGTGCGGGGAGTTGCCTTACGCACACCTTAGACGGCCATAACTACAAGTAATAAATATTACACAAGTCGAAAACAACAGAGAGATCTTGGCCAACGAACAGTACAGCTCTACATACCAAGACTATACGGCATACTAGCTTACACAGCACATAGCTGCTCTACATACTGCAGTTTACGACGCTATAAACTATGCATTGAAGCCATAAGGCCCAACAATTATGTGAACCACCCGCAAATCAAACTTTCATATCACACTTTCGCAATTTTACACTGCGGTCATTCAATGGAAACGCGCATGTCCAACGCAATAATGGCTAGATTAGAAAACCCTTTACTTTCCACACAAGTTACACTGCGTTGCCCGTTTGTATCCAATAGAACCGATGTTTCCTCATTTGTCGGACAAAACTGATCTTGAAATATTACTTTAATATTGAGAATATATAACGCAGAATCATTTACAAAAAAAAATGCACCTGAATGTTCAGATGGGTAAGATTTATACTAAGCATTTGTAAATCTCATAAATTTTAATACAAAACCATATATAACATTAGAAAAGGCATGCCGCCGCATTACCGACCGCAGAAACCACGACGGTAGGCAGAACATGGTGATTACAATCACTTACCATGACACTCGAGGGCTATCATCACCTCGACTGATACTCCAGTAAAATGAGATCGTCGCTCCAAGCCGCGGAGAAAGGAAATCATGCTAGTAGGCGATAACATCAAAATTGCAAGAGCCAAAATCTCCTCTCAACTGATATCTATTCGTCTCGCGATAATCTCTGTGACAGGTCAAACGAAGAACTTGGAACAAAAGTTCTGAAATCGGTACAGCAGAAAGTAAAGTTCGAAGAAATAAAAGTTCGTTTAAAATAATGAACACTTTTGACTGCGAATATATATCGCAGATAACCTAAATACATTCTTAGGTTAGGATTGTATTCACACAGGTTCATACTACTGCCTATGCAACCAATGACAAGCTGTTGTTTGGCTAACTTTTTAATTAACCAATGCTAAAATGAGGTGCCTTTAAGGGCCTGGTACTAGCCAAATCGCAAAGTTAGACGAGGCACCCCAAGTAAACTAACTAAGTCTGACGATTATAAGTGTCATCCTTACAATATATGATTCCTTGTCTAGGAATCGAATGATTTTCGTTAATGTATGTTTCCTTTTTCTATACAAAATACATTGCGGAAACGGTGTCCATTTCCGAACTTTTTTGACTAAATTTAGAAATCTAAAAGCAAATGGAATTTTTTGTTTATGCATATATGCTGTTTTTGCTTATATCTAGAAATCGAATGACTTTCAGATTTCTAATGAGAAAAATCAACTTTTTTTATTTTTATTATTATTTAAATAAATGATGGAATAAAAAAATATTAACAATCCATTATCAGTCTGGAGTTCTATTTGGATTTGCTGAAGCGTTTCACTACATATTATTACATTTGTTAAAAAGTGCATTTGTATGGCGCGAGTAGTTGGCTAGTCCTAGCGCCTTAACCGTTACTTCTTTAAAACAGACATTTATATCAGGTATCTTAATTTATATTTTTTTGTTACATCACTAAGGTTTACCTTAACATTTGTCACAGACATCATGCTTATCATGGTAAAACTGGAATCAACGTATATTTCTAAAGATGACCGCGGAGAGAAGATATGGTTTCTCTGCAGCAAGCTAGAATAGTGTACCCCGCATGGAAGAGAATAAATGGAAAACACAAGCTCCCCGACATCTTCGCACTTTATCAATAGTTCCCCTGCATTACGGTGTTCGCTTATTAAATCTTTCATCGCAAAATTATAGCAGTCGACGACGCCAGGTGGCCGCCGTCATTACTGGTATTTCTCTCGCACGGAATCGCTGCCTACCACCTCAATCATTAGATAATTCCGCGCAAGCCTTGGGTTGCCACCTTTGGAGCACTTTATGAGAGATTGAATTGGAATTTAATCGGGAGGAATATAAAATAACCTATGCGAGAATTTTTATTGGAAAGGGTCTAATCGATTTATTTTTTATGAATTTACTTACGAAATTTAAAACGCGCTCCGATGATATGTGCCAATTTTAAATTCCGGGAGAATTTGGATTATTACAAGATATTTCCGGAAAGTAATATATTTTTAGTTTCATGATCCGATTTAGGGATACCCCGAAAATGCGGGAGAGATGGTAACCCTATGTAACCAACTATGGATAGCGTGCGATGCACGTTCATTCTTCAGAGATCCCGATAGTACCGAATAATGATTTCCATACTGTCCTGATAGCAAAGACAGTTTCATTCAATTATTAATTACGTGGAGACCACGGTTCTCTCAGATTTGTCACATTTACATTAATATATATTCAGATACACAAGGCTAACAAAAGTTGTCTACTCTGTAGAGCAATATAGCCCTCAAGATACTTCTTTGAAAATTTCGCTTGAACTAATGACGGTTTAGCATCCAAGTTTTAGGAGTGGTTCGTTGTAAAGTTTAACCCTTTATTTGAAGCTTGAATACAGCTTAGCTAGAGAATTTTAAGTGGACATAAGGTCGTTTACTACGCCGCAAACGACCTCTCCAAGTATGGCATTGTTTTCATTTTGTGTTGCTGCTAGATCAAACAAGTAAACCGCGAATACGTTTTTTACGTAGTAGTAGTCTTCAAGCGTATATTGAACAAGCTCGATAGCTCAGCGGTAGTCCGCAAATCCGCTGGCATGGTACCTCACAGAGCGTGGTTTCGCGAGGCGAGGTATTTTTGGCTTTTCTGATCACCTTTGGTCCTCAGCACAGCCACCCATACAGGTTTTTCATAATAAAAAAAAGATACAAATGGAGGAGATATCCTAGTATGTGTAGTAGTAGCGCGCCTAGTATGGGACCCGCTGTCTACAATTTTCAAAAACTACCAATCCACACGCAAACATAGTCGCCGACGTATTGGAGGGTTTGTGTGGGTGGAAACTGACTTGATGAGCGCTATCTTAAAGCACAGTCGCGGTGGCAATATTTCGACTATGTGGCATATGACGCGCCGCCGGAGTCCCATACAACTATATGGTCATTTCGACCATGATGACGCGATATCGAGCGCATGCCACTTCTCCTTCCTTTCTCTTCTGTGGTTTTTTCACATTTTTTGATACGATACCCGCTAAAGAAAACATATTGCACGTTCTAAGTATTGATTCGAACGAAGTTCATTTACATTTGCAACAAAGTATCAATAGGTTACCGGCTGAATTAACAAGTTTCTGAATTTTATTTTTATCAAGTCCATAAAGTTATTTAAAGAATATTTTATTCGTTAAGTTTGTAAATATTATCCTTCCAATCATTACTATTTTTTTATTTATTCGAAATTCCAGCATTTTAATTATGTCTTAAGCTGTGCTTGATATTGTGACTGCTTAGTGGGTTCATTGTCGTGTTATAACTTACGTCATGATGGAAAATACATTGTATCTCGACAGACACGGGTCTCGAAAACTTTAAACAAGACTTTAAGGAACTTTTAGCACATCATGACCCCTGCTATACCATCGTTAAGGTCATCGATCACATACTCGCCAGCAGAGTGCATTTCAATCAAAACACCAAATGAGAGAAAGCAAGAAATAAATTACATATTACTTTTTAAATTTTACGAGCGCCATTACGTTATGAGGTGCACTTATGCTGTTGATCAGACGCTGTTACTAACGAAGAAGATAAAGTGGATTTCAATCAAAGCATCGAATGAGAGAAAACTGCAATCAATTCAATTGTATTATGAGATTAAGTGGATGAAACCAGGAACCGTTTTAGTCTCGTTAAAATATCTAACCGTTTGTGCGTCTGCCAGAAGCACTCTTAGTAAAGAAGAAGATAAATTGGATAATGAAATCATCGAATGCGAGAAAACTGCAATCCTAATTCATCATATTGTAGTACCCAATAAACCGTAATGCCGAAGGAATTAGGTACCATTTCAAGACCTTCCCTTTATGAGCACGGAGCTACATTTATATGGATGGAAAATACGGAGAGGTTTTTGTTTTCGCTTAGACCACTTTTTCGTCTAATGCGATGGTACCAGTCCAAGTAAGTTTAATCTCACCACTTATTAGGGGAAGCTACAGTTTTACATGTAAATCCTATACATGGAACAGCTCACATTCGAAATGCACTTAATAACTTAAAAAGATAAAAAAAGTGAGTACATGAACGCAGCGAGGACTTAGCCTGTGCCCTCTCGCATGAGAAGCCAGGTCCCATGCCCTCAAGTTTGGCGCTAAGATTGTGTTATAAGATCACGCGCATAAAATCGGAAATTAGTATTGTTAACATATTTTTGCGACATCTGTCAGTTGCTGGTCTTCCGGTCCAATTTTGAATAGGGTTTTCAAAATGAGACTTTCTAACATTTAAAAACGTAATTGAGTTTGGCTTCCTACAAATCGACAAGCATCAAAATGGGTGAAAAACACTCTCTCATAGAAAATACGGACCATTCAATTGATCCACAGTTTAACGTGGAATCCGAACCAGCAACGACGAATTGCATCATCAAAAATAGACGGACAGAAATGCAGTTGTCCCAATTGTACTCTTTTTACGTCCCGGCATCTTTACAGCACAAAATGTATGATTTTTCATTACTAGGAACAGTACTGTAAACCTCGGTGGTAGCCCCCAATCTGCTGCATAATTAGCCAGATATAAAGTGGTAGCAGAGCCGGCGAAGTGAGCAGGGCGCGGCACACAGAGGTCGACGCCACTCACCAATCATTAATTAACAGCAGTAATGCCAAGTGAAAAAATCAGGACACCACTTCTAGTAAACAGTAATCGCCTCGCAATAATCATAGTGTAATTGCGCTAATGTATTACTGCACCAAATATACCTTAAGGTGGCCCATCCCGCTCATCTCCCCATACAAAAGGGGAAAGAAGATCACACCTATATATCTTGTCAGAGATCCAAAATTTTGCTCTAAATAGCTTTAATTGATCGAACTAGATGTCTGATGACCATTGGCATTGTAAAATTGTGTTTGGTTTCTAAGTTATAAGGTCCGAAAGTTCGAATTTTTCGCGCGTTTTATACAATAACTTTGGTGGTTTATTACGCAATGATAAAGTAAGAAAATCTTAAAAAGATTAGTCATCAGACATATCTTATTTAATGAAGATTTATAATCTATTTATTTTTTGTTAGATTTTTGACTATAGCTGTCGTGGTTTACTTTTAGCTATAAGTCGTTTTGAAATCAAAATTTTCGTAAATCTTACCAAATCATAAACGATGCACATTATCTTTTTTGTGGACATGTT
The DNA here is from genome assembly GCA_946894095.1 of Incurvaria masculella. Classification (NCBI taxonomy): domain Eukaryota; kingdom Metazoa; phylum Arthropoda; class Insecta; order Lepidoptera; family Incurvariidae; genus Incurvaria; species Incurvaria masculella. The sequence continues at coordinate 3,496,347 of OX335641.1, forward strand.
GTATCTTCCTCATCACGGAGCCTGTCTTTTTCTTAGAAACAGAGAAGGTCCCAGAGCGCAACAGCACGGTTTTGTACAGTGCCCGCGAATGAGTTAGTCCCGCCGGGTTGGGCCACCTTAATGAATTGGCAAGCCACTGTGCGCCAGCCATGTCGCTCCGTGTGAAGTTATTGGCTTGTGTACAGTACAAGTACAGTTGTAGTACAGTCTAATTTATATTTTAGAAAATAACGCCGAATTCCAAAAGTGCACTGCACTGAACCAAAAACAAGGACCATTTTTCATTTTACCGCTTTGAACATTTTTTTCCCCAATGCGATGATACCAACCAGGACGGGGTGAACTCTACAAAGATAACAAAAGTTATCTACAGTTTTGTTTATGAATTCCGAACGGAGGTTCATTCTTCATGAAAATAAATTACTCTTAAAATATCCAACCTCTGGTGTTTGATGTCCGCTCTGTTAAAAGCGTTAACTAGTTTAGCATAGCTTGATTCCTCCTATCAATTATAGGCAACTTGCCACCACGACCTAAGGGGAAAGCAGTGGAGCAGTGGAACATATGAGAGTATTCGGGGAAAAACCGACTGTTTTTCGTCGCACTTGTCACATCTAACTAATATTGTTATTGAAATAAAGCGGGAAAACAAGCAACAAGCCACTAGGTGAGGTTACAAGTCGCTAAAGACTCTACTACTACAGCTCACTTGCACTGAAGCACACGCTGAATTGCCTATTTGCCAATAAAGAGTACAATCTCGCTAGCCATTGATACATTTGGCACGATAATTAAATTTCTCAATTCGTCGGAATCTTTTCAACTAAAGAGTTTTATGATTGCAGTTTTATAAAGACAAGAAGGTTGCGATATGCATGTATGCTAGTATACACAGCTATTATTGGCAAAACCACGGGCAAAACATTGATAATTTTATTTCTCAATAAATATTTTTCCTATTTTTTAACTCGTATGCATATACTCTGATGAATCTTATTAAAGTACAGTTAGGGACAACAAAGAGGTACAGCGCAAAAGAGCGGACGTCAATAAAAAGTAATATTTTGATGCTGTGAATAAACATTACACCTGAATTTATGACGAAAGAACGATTCGGTTGCACTAAATAGGTTCTTTAGTTCCAGAATACATTAATTTCTGTACGCTTAATTACTTTTCGGGGGCAAAATACCTACGATATAACACCAAGCATTCCATCAAAAGTTTAATATAAACCCAAGCTAGTTCAACTTCCGTCGGAACTGGAGCGAACCCTTCAATTAAATGGAACGAAATTACTTTCACTGGCTCCATAGACAAGGCACATTTCACGGTTCTAATTATAAGCTATCAGATGTCGCTACTCAGATGTTATCACGTTACTAATGCGTGCAGTGTGTGTACCGGTGTAGACAGACAGAGCATGAATACTCATTACACGTAAAACTAGCGTGTGCATATTTATACAACCACCCGAAGATCACTATCGATACTTAGGTATATCTTGTCAAAAAAGTCGAATACTGCGTTATTTCCATAAGTTAGGTTTTTAGGGTTCCGTACCCAAAGGGTGCCAACGGAACCCTATTACTAAGTCTCCGCTGTCCGGCCGTGTCTGTCACAGAGCTGTATCTCATGAACCGTAATAGGTATGTAACTGCTGAAATTTTCACACAGTGTGTGTTTATGTTGCCGATATAACAACAAATAGGTAAATTTAAAAAATAATAAAAATTGAACGTGATTTATTTGGTTCAAATCTTGTATAATGGCACGGAACCCTTCGTGTGCGAGTCCGACTCGCACTTGGCCGGTTTTTATGTAATTGTACAGCCTTATCATTATCACATCGTTCTGAAACATGCCGGCACCAATGTTAAGGTATGTAATGGTATGTAATGTAATGATCCGCGCAGGCTTGACCTTACCACCCAGTAAAATATTGATTACTCAGAGATAATTGGATGAATTCCTTACTATTCTGAATTCCTTTCGAATTGTAACTACGACTAAAATACACCAGCATAAATATTGTGCTTCCACGCTCGAAACCGACATGCAGTGCAAAACCGAGTTAAATAACAAACAAAAAACTAAATTTAAACTATAACAGTAGTATTCAGAGAGAACCTGTCAAAACTAAGTACGAGATTAGCACCGGACTAACCATAGTCCGGCGTATTAAAGTTAGTCCGCCCTATCTGAATGTGACTAGACAGAAACGGTCATAAAAGCTGTGCAGCGAAGATCTATATCAGTGTTGTGGAGCCCAAGGACTAGAGGCTATTAGACTAATGCTTTACATTATTTATACTTGCTATTTATTTAGTAACTAGAATAGAATAGAAAAGAATAGAATAAACGTTCATTTCCTCATTTTTACAGTTACAGTTTAGTATGCAGTACTCGTAACTTAGAACTAAGAGGAAAGGGGAGCTAACTCAGCTAACGTACAACTCCCTCGCGATGAGAGCGCTGCAGCGCTGATCTTTCGTTAGTCCTAACACACTTCTATATAAATGTGGTTGCATACAAATAAGAATCGACTGATACATAGAATCGCTATATTCGGTACCATTGAGATTGATCTGAAAGGAAATTAACTTCTTCGTACCGATTTATTCGACGCCGCGGCAAAGAAAATTCAGCAAGTCATCCTAATTGGTACGGTGATGGAATATGGTGTAACAGTTTCAACACTGATTATGGATACCTTCGTTGTGTTACCGAGCAGCAATACGCCCTGCGTTGCTGCAACTGTTGCGCGTGGCGCCGACAGTCGTGTTCGGGCCTGCTAGCCTGTTCGTACCGAACAGGAATAAGCAATGGGACTTTTGTATAACAGATGACTCATGACTTCGATGCACTTTTTTAACTGGCCCAAAACACAGTTCCGAGCTGTTCTGTTACTGCTGCTGCTCCGCCCCGACGAGGTGGAGTCAGCCATAAAATTGTCTTCAACCACGTTATTCCGTGTTTAGCATCGTGCACACTCTTTCCGTTAGTTAGTTCTATAAATATTGACTTGTTTGATTAAGTATAAAATGCTCTAACATAACACGCCAATTAATTTTCTACAAGAGGACTGTTAGTACGTACGATGTGTCCACATGATTCGATACTCGACGAAGCTACGCGACGTGTGCACATTCTTTTAAAATGCATTGCACTTGGTTTTGTTTTCAACGAATTTGAAGAAGGATAGTTGTTCGTGACATGTCATCTCTGCTCTCTTAACGTTTCGCGTTCGGCCCGGAGCGGCGTGAATTTCTCACGTAACGAAAATAATCGAACAGAGTGGAACCGCGCTGCCCGAACACGACTGCGTTCGACGCGTTAATTGAGAACTCTCGTGCCGCGCGTAGGTCCGAGTACCTTCGTGCATCAATCAAAACAAGATCAGCGTTACGTGCCGTTTCGTAAGGCTCGTCAGGATTGGGAAATAGACGAGGCCAGGGCCTTTGTTGTGCTAAAAGCCTTAATTACGTGCGGCCCCCCGCGCCGACACCTGCGCGGGCCCGCTCGCCGCATCTAGATAGCGGACGTTGGCAAATAGACAAAGAGCTGTGAATGAATCGGGCGCAATCATTTCGGAAACAATGCGAGAGGCACAACTCGCCGCCATTACATTTGAATGTGCGGACTCGTTACACGGAGCCCTACATAACGGGGTTATCATAATCTGTTTGATGATTGGGCGGAGTCCTCATTGGGCGAAGCGCATTTTCGTTTTAGGTTGGTTCTGTGCGTCGGCCATGCGTGTTTCATTCCGACAGTTACATTTCGGATTTATAAAAAGTAAAAAAAAACCACACAGTATTCCATTCGATCTATCTAAATCGTATCTAAAAATCGGACTAAAAATTAGCCTAGTAGATAGATATTTCTATGCAGAAAATCACGTCGATCTCTTTATAATATTAGTAAGAGAGGAAATAGTAGGAACTGCCAGGTTTTCAGTTGACCAGAACCAATATCCCGTAGAAGATAGAATTGCCGGGCAGCGCACTGCTGTTATCCGCTGCAAGCGCTGGCGGCGTTTCAGTCCCAACCGCGGGCCTATAATTATATTTCTGGCAAAGTAATTACAGCCCGCGGTGCAACGAGCTAGCAGTCGATAGACACGCATGGCTTTTCATCTGGGCCGCAGTCGGTACAGGTCACGGCAGCAACTAGAACCCGGCGTCCACGTGACACCCCGGTACCAGCACACGCACGCGGCAGCTGCATCACCGAAACGGCTTGTCGCTCAGGGCGGCGTGGCCTGGCCTTGCATGCCAGAGGTGTTGCGTTCAAATTCCGCACCACTTTTTTCTGTTCTGAGATGGATAAGTGCATTTCGTCACCAATGAGAGCTGTTCCATTGTTCGGAATATGTATATTAGATGTAAAACTGTAAGACCCTTTCCCCTACTATGTGGTAGGTTAAGTCCGCCAGGGTTGGGTGCCATCACATTGGATGCAAGGTGATCGAAACTGCAATAAAAAAGTGTCCATGTTTTCCATCCAGTTCAATGTAGCCATGCTCATCAAGAGAAGTTCTTAGCGTGGTACCAAAATCCTTCGGAAATGGGGTGTGTTGGGCTAATATCATGACGATGCCCAGTTACATAAATAAAATTCAAAAATCTGTAGCTGTATCTACACTCAAAGTCGCTTCATTTTGTGGTCAATGATGTGTACGCCACAAACGTCATAAACATTGCGTTATTGATTAGGAACACTAAGTTACCTACTTCGTGAAACGATTCTGACGTTAAGAAATATCAGAGTTACGTGATCCAAACACTTAGTGCCCGGAGCTATCCCAAAAATGCAAACACACGCGGCGTTCGTCCGGCTGAGAGTGTTAACGCGGAGCGATCCCGCTCGCAATTAGGTGGAATGCTCGGACGCAATCAGAGCGTGAAGAGGCATCGCAGCACGCGAGTTTCGCCGCCGCCGAGCTGCGCGTCACGCCGCCGAAAGCTGGCGGTGGCGGTTCGTCCAGCACACGTATTGTTGAGCGTCAACGATGTGCTACTATTTTTACCCGACTACGGCGAAGGCAAAAATAAGTTGTCAATCGATTCGTTTTATGGCCCGGGTATCACAGGCAAGGAAACTATAAAAAAACCGGCCAAGTGTGAGGTGGACTCGCTCACGAAGGGTTCCGTAACATCGTACAAGATTTAACACCAAAAATCACGTTTTTTGTGTTTTTGTGTATGGGGGCCTTTTACGCTTCATGAGATACAGCCCTGTAACAGACGGACGGACGGACGGACACCGGAGGATTAGTAATAGGGTTCCGTTGACACCCTTTGGATCCGGAACCCTAAAAAGTTTAAAAAACTGTAACCCGACTACTAAAAGGTAAGAACTAAGGTATGTAGGTTCTAATCAATCGATGATATCAAACAGCACCCACTTTAATAATGTTATGTATTTAATGGATTCGACATTACCGTTATCTCATTAATTTGAGTATCAGCGACATCACGACCAAAATGTTTTCAAATGGTCTTCAAAAATCTGATTTCAATGCTTCTTGCACCTACCTTGTTTGTTAGCTTTTGGGAGTAGGGTTACAGTTTTTTAAACTTTTTTTATTTTAACGGACGGCTTTGCGCTGGTTGGTTAGCGATGTGCGCTAGTTGCTTAGCGATGAACGAGACAATAAATGTAAACGAATAAGCGCTTCGCTATATTATCGCCCCAACATCGAGGGGTCAAAGGCGTTTTCTTTGTCGTCTGTTACATTTCATTTCATTTATTTAAACTTTTTGGTAGTCAAACTACACCAAGTTACGTCACAAAGATCAACCCAGTAAAGAAGAACCCGCAATGAAACTTCACGGGTTTACATAACATATTTTTCCGTCCACAATTATGAAATACATACTTAGATCTAAATGCTACTGCCAAAAAATTCCTTGGTAGAACAGATTAAGGCCAAGAACAAAGAACAATAGAAACAGCAACCCTCAGTTTAAGTTACTTACAACTAATAAAGTTACTAATGCAATTATATAAATTAATATAAGTTATATTTATCATAAATAACAAAGAGGGATTAATTAATACATCAAGTGTAAAAGTGCAATGCTAATTGTAAGAAGTACCTAAATATTTTATTTGTTAAACCGAGCAAGTTGACAACTGAACACACTAGGTAACTAAACAAGGTGTGCCGATGATTTATATACGACACAACCTAAAACTAGATAAAATTGATTCAGTAGATCTCGTTGTTCTTTTGAGTCGGATCTATGCCGGATATAACAGGATTTGCTGCTTTGTCACAGAAATATATTCAAGTCTAAGTTAATTTTAAAGAAGAATGCTATTTGCAATTATTTTAAAGGGCAATAAGGGAAGATGCTGCTGAGCTGGCAGGTTAGCGAATTCGAGACGATAACAAGAAACGACATCATAAACAAATCGTCTTCCCTCGTCTTCCGTTAAAATAAATAAACGAAAGTATCTTTATTGATTAGGATAATAAGGTGAGAACAACAAGTGCCATTTCACAGCTAAGTTCGGGTGAGTACCGGATTACTGTAACAGTCTTCAGGACACGTTTACTCTTCAATCTAGGTGTGTCCGACATTTTCCAATGCGGCTAACGAAACAAAAAAAAATAACAACGAACTCACCTATGGGTCATGTGCAAACAGGCGATGACGTGAAGCAAGCGGTGCCAGGCGGTGTCCCGTGCTGTGTGCTGTGCGCTGCGTGCTGAGTTCTGCTGATCCCGAGCGTAACCAATTATCTGGATTTTCTTATTTTGAATATAAATCCAATTAGCCTTTTATTTTATTCACTAGGTATTAATGTTTATTTACTATATTATTGTAAAAGTGTAAAACTGTATATTTGCCAAAAATAAGTTCAAAGTTTTAAGCTTAGTGAAAATATATCTTTTTGTACTTTAATATAACTCTGATAAGAACACTTTCATGGAGACCACTTCGGTGAGAAATTGAGCTGGTTGCTGGCAGTCGATGTCAAGTTTCTATAAACATTAATTAATTGAATGCTCCTTAGGTCAGTTAACGATGCGATCAGAGAAAGCCAACAGGTAAGGGTAGAAGAATGAGAAAGAAGAAGAAACGAGAAATATTGTGGTGAGTACCAACATGTATCAATGCATGACAATAGAACTGGGCGACGAACAATAAAATTAGTTAAAGAGACATACATTGAATTAACGTGATAGCATGACGCATAATTGACAGCAGTCAGAAGGGAGCTCAAGGCGGAAGAAGCCACCCGAATTCCAGAAACTCCACGCGAGAGTAGACACTACGTATGAACGTACAGCACACTCGAGGACGCTATTAATAGTGTCCGACAGACGTGTTTACTGTCGCCTCGCCTCGTTACCGGCTTGTCCTCTTCAATAACTCCTGCTCGTGAAGGACTGACGCGCATGTCGGGAAGGACACACGGCGTCTTATCCGCCCACATCATATCGACGACCCCCAGTGCGGTCATAACGGAAAGGGTCATAGAGAACAATAAAGCCCATATAAAACAAAAAGATAAAGTTCGGGATGAAGCGAGTGGACTGCAATCTTGGTGTAAATGACGTGGTGGTGAAAAAACCGGCCAAGTGCGAGTCGGACTCGCGAAGGAAGGGTTCCGTACCATCGTACAAGATTTAAAACAAAAAAAATCACGTTTTTTGCATGGGACCCCCCTTAAATTTTTATTATTTTTTTATTTTACCTATTTGTTGTTATAGCGCAAAATAAATACACACTCTGTGAAAAAATCAGCTGCCTACCCATTACGGTTCATGAGATACAGCCCTGTGACAGACGGACGGACGGACGGACGGACGGACGGACGGACAGCGGAGGCTTAGTAATAGGGTTCCGTGTTCACCCTTTGGGTACGGAACCCTAAGAAGTGCCCGACTGGAAGAAGTATCTGCCCTTCTGAACACCCTTTCCCATCCAGCCGTACGCTGCGATATTGAGTGGGAGCACTTAAATAATAGGTTATGTTCAAATAAATGAGAACATGACGCGTCATGCGGGTGCTGCGAGTAACAGCCGACTCGAACCCCAAACACCCAGCGACAGTTCCATTGGGTTTTATGATTTATAAGGAACAAATCTACTTGGGCGAGTGAAATAAACAAATTGTAGTTTAACCTTAAAATAACATAAACCGAAAATCCAATTTATGCTTTTTTACGGCAGTAAGAAGGTAAGCTCTCTTTCCTTTTCTCTAAATATTCTTTACTTTGGAATATAACTATACAACTATTAGTCTAAAGTTTCAAACGTTAACATAATTTAAAATATTGAATAACATTTTACAAAATCTAATAACTTTTTAATGGTAGTGACAGAAGTTTTTTTAAGCCTTTATCAAACATGTTTAACGACCGCGGTAATATGAAAAGTGAGACAGGTTTTATTTTAAAATGGTATATTTTGGGTAGTCGGTATAGGCGATGGAAAGTTAAATTTGAAAATGTATGATGGCGGTAGAATGACAGTGCAGTAAAATCGGATGCATCCAAACTCGTCATAGTACTACTGCATATAGCTATATGTTCTGAAGGTAAAGAACAAGATTATTTAGTTTAATTTGACTATTAACATTCGTAAAAGCACTGATCTGTTAACATAAATGTTGATAACACTAAGGTGCTGGCTGAACACGACTATCGGAATGAGCTGCGCGATAATGTACGTCAAGTCATGAATGTCCATCCACATGAGTTTACGACGCGACGTGCGCTGGTCCGCATCGCAGGTGCATATGGCTACGACCCGCTAATGTTACATATGAAAGTTTTGAGAGCAGCCAAGTCCAGATATCAGGTAATATCGTTATATCTCCACTAACTAATTTACTAGCGCAGTTCAATGAGAAGCAGTATCGTAGCAATTTAATGATCACTGTTATTTTACGATCATGTTAAATGTTCTAATGGATTCCAGGTTTCCTTGGATAAACTCAAAGAAAGCGAAACAAATTGTGAGCTACAAAAAGAGAAAGGTTCCTTCCTAAAGAATACGCACAAATTATTACATAAATCATAACATAATTTGCGAGATAATGCAAAGTAACAATATGAATTGGAAAGTTCTAAAGATTGAGCTGCAAACACAAAGCATGTACTTTTAGGGTTCCATACCCAAAGGGTGAAAACGGAACCCTATTACTAAGCCTCCGCTGTCCGTCCGTCTGTCACAGGGCTGTATTTCATGAACCGTAATAGGTAGGCAGCTGAAATTTTCACAGAGTGTGTATTTATTTTGCCGCTATAACAACAACTAGGTAAAATAAAAAAAATATAAAAATTAAAGGGGTGTCCCATACAAAAAACGTGATGTTTTTGTGTTAAATCTTGTACGATGGTACGGAACCCTTCGTGTGCGAGTCCGACTCGCATTTGGCGTTTTTATGTAACAGGACATGGATGGCTAATACCAAACTGACCGTCAGATATTAGCCTAACACACCACATGAGAACTAGGTGCCCTGCCAGTCATTCAATGCGATGGTCAACGCGGGTGAGATTCACTGTACCATCTGGTAATTAAGGAAGGAGGGTGGGGGGACCTACGGTTGGACGTGAAATCCGAAGCACGGAAAACAAATCCCTCTGTCACCTCTCACAACCTGCACGGGTAGTAATGCATTAGGACCACATGTATTATTTTTAGGAGAGTCGTTACCCTTTCATTTCCCCATACTACGGGTGATAACTGTTACATGCTCTTAATGTTTTACTCGGTTTTTGAACGTTTGGGTTGTAAAACATAGTGTCAAAATCTACGTCTGCATATTTTTATTTTTTTAATATTCGTTTTAGATTGGAAAATATTGGAAATAAGTTGTCTTTTTTATCTTCATTTTAGATTTTTTTTACTGAAAGATATATTTAGAAAAGAATAAAAACACACGGACACATTTGATTAAAATCACTTTTAGGGTTAGGGACGTTAAGGCATGGAAGACGATTTCGCTTGTTTCATGTCAGTAGCCGTGCAAAACGGTGCCTTGGTCAATGGACAAAGAATGCATTTCTTCCTGTGACTGCACGACGGCCTTAACTGCCGGCACACATACACAGCATCACCAACGGTAGCAACGGCGAGGTCAGTCGCACGAGACCATGTGCTAGTCGTCTTTCCTCACTTCTTTCATGGTAACAATAAATTTTCACGTGACAAGCACTTGGACGCTGGCCATTTTTCAGTTACGCAATTCGCGGATCCGCCACTTACGGGTGGCTTCTCGTCCCGTCGTGTGACTCATGGGAAATGCCGGAGGACTCCTATTTGGGCTACATACCTCTCCGGGCCCATATTTGCGAACGCTGGGATTGATGTACTCGACTTCTTATATTATACATGGGTTCAAGAGGCACGAACGTAGCATAAATTCGGTCTCTAAGCAAAAGTTACCGGACATGTTCCGCAATAGCTGGGTTACAGGGCAGTGCCAACTGGATGAAGACATTGTGAATTAAGAGCAGTATGTTCAGGGGTATGGACATGTAGAACAAATGAATGACGAAAGCTTGTCGGAACATATTTTGCCTCTATCGTATCTGCCTATCCCTCCAGGGAAACGGTGATTGCATGTATGTATGTGTGTGTGTTTGTAATGGGGTCAGAAACAATAACTGAGTTAGTGCAATCAACAGACAACTAAACAAAATGAAGCAGTTACACTCTTTCAAATATTTCGCAAGAATACTTGGCTCGAAAAGGAATTAGCAAACGATGAAACGTTATTCCGAAAAGAAAGATGTCCATTAATCATCCGAGTGACACAATGGCGACGTTAATAAGATTGGTATCAAAAGAAAAGGAATACATTTGTAAAAAAATAATGCTCTTTACAAACGTAAAGATAATAGGTACTAAAGAGATGGAACTGTGAAGGCAATTAAGCAAGAGACGGTGTCAGCAGTAAATTAGCCTCATCCCGGTGATCTGCCCACGCCCAACGCTGTCAGCGACTCTCTACGGTTAATTATTAACAGTCATAGCAGAAAATACGGTCATTTACAAGTAGTTTCACAGTAACAATATTCATATGTGCTTTGAATACGCATCGGTCCCGGGCCTTCGATTCAAAGAGGCATAGGTTCAAAATTGAAACCTTTTCTCTTTTTTCTGAGAATTCGTACCCGTAGGCCCTAGCATTGCACCTAGTTTATTTTGGGATGTGATGTTTTGCGCTAATATGACAGGATGTGATTCATGACATTTGTTGTTTGATTGGCCATGATAATGTTTCAGTCCTACATACCAAGTGGGTAATACCTATACAGCCAGCAGACTGATAACCAGTATTTTTCAAAGGGGAAATATACAATTCTGGTAAGCACTAAAATCATGAATACTTGTGACACTACCTTGACTGTCGAAAAACTGATATTTTCAAAATGCATCCATTCATCAGATGAGTTAATACAAGTACATAGGTATAGATAGCTACATAACTTTTACTCAGAAAGGATTTAAAAAGTTAGTCGCGAACGTTAGAGACGGGTTATGTTAAACGGCTAAGCAAATGCATATTCAACTCGCGAAGTATAAAAGTAAACTCGGCGTCGAAAGTTAAACTAGATCTGCGTTCGAGCATTATTAATGAAAACTTCAAGGTGATTACTGCGAAGAAAGAAGCCGTTGAATCTGATCCACTTTTCACGGATGAAGCCAAAACAACAATAACGGCAAACAGAGTAGCAATCGGGGCGAGAGGACTGATCAAGGTTAAAAGTTGCAGACATTTACAATGCACAATCAATTTTCATTAATCGTGCAAGATCCAATCCAATCGATAACCAATTTGTAAGTAACGTGATTAACTGACACGGATATCTTATCAACTGTAAACGCAATGATATAATAATTCTAGTAGAAAACGGAACAGTGAATTGCAGAAATCGTTTGTTCGATGATGCATAGAAGAAAACAAAAGAATAACAACTCAAAGTTACATCCGCAGAAAAATAAAACCTTTACAATGAAAGGAAAATATGGTGTGTATGTGAATGTTGTGGGAGTCGGAACGGTCGGATCCGAGTTCGCAGTAAAATTACAAACAGGTTCCTTGCTCGTCCTCGGCTGTATTATTATTGGGCCGGGGCTCGTGCCGGCTTTTTTTTTTGTTGACAGCAGACTTCGGGGGCGTTATCCCATCGACACGTTACATATTCTAAGAATACAGCTCTTTGGTGATCACTGTATTCTTCAACCGCATCAACTGCCTGGGAGAGAGCATTCAACTTTGATTCACTAAATCTTCCGAAACACTGACTCACGCCGGGAGCTTTATTTAGTCTGCTGTAGTTCGAACACAATCACATTAATTTAGCGAACAATAACTTCCTCGTTGGGCGCTTCGAGCAGATCTACTTCCCTAATAAAAACCTCATCCTTATTTAATTCGAGGCAATTTACCAATGTAGCGTGCGCGATTGGCGCGCACGAGGTCGGTGGCCGTTGCGCGATGCGAGCGGGCGTGCGCGCGGCCGGCAACTCGCGAACTGCCGTCTGCGAGCCGGCGAACGGCGCTGCGGAGAGCCCGCTCCCTAATCTCGCGCTTCCCCACTCGCACCGAGGCCGCAAAGCCTGTAGCGCGAGCGAGAGGAGGATACCTACGTCGCCGCCGGCGTATTTCTTTATCGCAGGATGCGAGGCGACGCGAGCGAAGCCCGCCCGAAGCGGCGCCGTCAGTCGGACGGAGCGGAACGGACGAATGTGCTTTCTTTTTGTGGGCAGGATGTTTTTTTTCCTTTTGGCGTTTCGGTTTTGTGTGTCTATTTCGGGCGTATTGGCGGCTCGCGGTGCTCGTGCGGAACGGAGTGAGAGGAGGCGAACGTGACGAGAGATTTGCGAGGCTAGGAGCTTGAAGGAAGTTGCACCGCGGCGCGGAGGCGCGGAGACGACCGCATGGGGTGTGGGTGTGGATGCGTGCCACAAGGTACGTTCTCATCTCGCGGGAGGGAAGCAAGGGCGGGGAAGGTTGGTGTTGGTAAACATGGCCGGGAGCAGCACGCGGGGGTGGTGCGGCAGGCGGCACGGCGGATGCGAGGGAGGGGTATATGCGGGAGCGATGGGCACTATCACCATTACTGAGAGGAAGTATTAAAGCATGCTAACGCTATTAAACTTCGCTGCTACTTGACTTGAACATTATTAAGAAATTAAATATGCTTTACGACTAAAGACCTTACGGTGCAAATCGGACTGTAAACGAGATTCCTTGTTTTTGCCGATAAAATCAAGATACATCGAAATCACATCGAAGATAGAAGATTTTTATGCCAATTGGCAAACATTAAGAATTGGTTTTTAAGACGGGTGTTTTTTATTCATTCTTTCTCTTAGGCGGTTAATCTGTTTAGGGAACTGAATTGATTAAGGATGAACATATATTGAAATTCAATAAAAACCCTGAAGCAAACTTGTTGATAAAGATCGCTCGAAAAACCGGCCAAGTGCGAGTCAGCCTCGCACACGAAGGGTTCCGTACCATCGTAAAAGATTTAACACAAAAAAATCAAGTTTTTTGTATGGGGGACCACTTTAATTTTAATTATTTTTCAATTTTACCTTTTTGTTGTTATAGCGGCAAAATAAATACACACTCTGTGAAAATTTCAGCTTTCTACACATAAATAAATATACACAGAGTGTGTATTTATTTTGCCGCTATAACAACAAATAAGTAAAATAAAAAAATATATAAAACCGGCCAAGTGCAAGTCGGACTCGCACACGAAGGGTTACGTACCATCGTAAAAAAATGTTTACAAAAAAAACACGTTTTTTGTATGGGAACCCCCTTTAATTTTAATTATTTCTTAATCTTACCCATTTGTTGTTATAGCGGCAAAATAAATACACACTGTGAAAATTTCAGCTGTCTATCTGTTACGGTTACTGAGATACAGCCCTGTGACAGACGGACAGACGGACGGACAGCGGAGGCTTAGTAATAGGGTTCCGTTTTCACCCTTTGGGTACGGAACCCTAAAAATTAAAGGAGGGCATACAAAATACGTGATTTTTGGTGTTGATGGTAAGGAACCCTTCGTGTGCGAGTCAGACACGCACTTGGCCGGTTTTTTGTATGCATCGAAACTTTGTCGGATATAGGACAGCAACAGCAATCACATTGATGGCAGCATATTCTTATCTTCGTTGTTGTCTTATTCTCTACATACATATATGCACACACTTCACAATTATGGGTGTTAAGTACCTGGCCTTTTAAAAAAAGAGTGGCGTCGCCGTCAGGAATTCCCACAGATTAAGTAAAAGAGGGAATCCCCGAGAGAATCGAAGGATCTACGAGTTTTTCGATGGGTCCATTCCATAAAGGACTCGTCCTCTTTATGTAACGGCAGACGAGTCTGCCCTAATAAGTGCCTCTGTGTATTTTCGGTGTAATAAGAGAATACGTGAACGTACTAAGCAAGTATGTGACTGTGCAGCGGCGGAGGCAGATAGTAGGGCGTGGCAGCCTTGTGAAGGTAGTTCTCACGCTGCGCCTCCGCCGCTGCAGCCCGCCGCGTCGCTCGGTACAGTTTGAGCGCGTGCATTGTCTCGGATGTGCCGTACGCAGGCGGCGCGGCGGAGACCGCGCGCGCTCGGGGCCCGGCGGATATCTCTCGTTTTCCGAGTCAGTGTGTCGCGCGCCCGGCCCCCTTCCCAGCCAGCCGCCGCGCCGCACCGCGCCGTCGGCCAACCCCCCGCCGCTGTTGCGTGCGGCAACAGTTCGCTCGCCAACACGGTGGACCACCCCGGCAGCCTCGAGCACGATCGGATCGGTAGTGCGCGGGCGCTGCCGCCTCCGCCGCCGGAGATTGGCGAAGCACTGCTATGCTGGTTCTGTTATTTTTAACCGAAAGGAGGAGGTTCTCAATTCGACTGTTTTTTTTTTAAAGATAATCTCGAAGGACCGTTCGGGACAGTTTAGCACCGCGAACGAAATGTGCCTGTACACAAGTGCTCGAAATCGGGACTTTGCATGGAGTTTAGCTACTGACCGAATTTAAAAATGTTCAACTCGTTTCGGCAAAAGCACAATGTAGATGAATGCATCGACCATATAAGAATTAAACCGGAAGGATTTGAATTGATTGATTTATCTAACTCAACAAAACATTTCTAATCATGAAGTAACTCCTAATCGACACGTTACAAATAATTTTAAAGATATAAATTAATAGATCACACAGAGCACATTTGTTGTATCCGCGGTGAGTGTTATAACGTTTCTAATGATCCGGGCGTCTGTGATTCTTCCTCCTCTATAAAGTGCCTTGGCTCAGGCAGGATACCGAGAGATGCAACACAGATCTTACTTGAGGATCCAATTCAGTTTCAGTTTCTTTATTTCCTCCATTATACACCTAATGGAGATTATGCACTCTCGGATTCGTTTTTTTTTTTTTTTTTTTCTGACAGAAATGTTATGATCCTCGCTCGCCACACCGCATTCTCGAAGGAACTGTGTGCGATGCCGGAACCTTCGAGCCTTCGATATGCACGGGAACGGCGAGATTGAACCGGATGATGGAGCACATTCCTGTGCGCAGGTAGGAATCTTGGCATGTCACCTGGTTCATTCGGGAATGCGATATCATTGCATAAGATATAATATTACCCAGCCATGTCTGGTAACGTAGGACTAATCTACCACATACACCACTGCGAATCACCATCCGATACCTCGATTTCACGCAGCGGCGGCGGCCAATGCAATAAATTGCGATCGAATTACCGCGTCCATTGGCATCAAGTAATGCCTGGAATAAGTTCTAAATCATGGCCGATTTCACTTCCTTTTGTCGTGCACACGGACAGGGAACTTGTGGTTTCGCACAGTCTCACCTCGCTCCTCTTGATCTCAGCTTCCTCGACTTTACCTGCCAAACAGACCAGCGCTGATCGGACCAAAGCGGGCAATGATTCTAAGATTAGACCCGTTGACAATTGAGTTTCGCCGAAGGGATGTTACCGAAAACAAATAATCGTAAAAACATAAGTATTTAATGACCAAAGGTTTACTTTCGAAGGATCGATGCTTAGAACCATAGAGCGGTCCCTAAAAGGCAGACCACGAGGAATGATCGTTAGAATGATGTTAACTCTCATCCAAACTTGGTCGCTCTCATACAATTAAGTAAGAGTCACGCAATTTCGAAGAAAATGGAAATAAAAAAATTAAGAAAACGTTGCTTATTTAATCTTTATACAATCGCGTACCCAAGTTAATTGTCCTCAGGACATCCTGTTCATTCAACGAAATGAAAATATCACATTACAATTTATTTTCGTTGCAGGCTTGATGAGATAAAACCGGAAGTTATGTCAAACGCTATTGATTGTTGAAAACAATCCCCTTTTATGGTCGAGAGATAGTGGTTGAAATACACATTTTTGGTAGCAGTGAAGATAAACACAAGATGAACACAAAAGAAGATAAACATTAAACACATTTATAAATGGGTCAGGGTTACTGATGTGAAACTATAAAGAATGTGTAAAATAACGAAAAGCATTGTATTTCTGCCGTAATTTTGGCATCGTAAGCGAAGAGCGAAACTCGAGCATGGCGTCTACGTTTCAGATTGGGCAAAAATGCTTTCGTATGTTCGACTGTTCTCCATAGATCACATTTCTTAACAGATTCTCGTGAAATTTTGTTCATGTTTTAGTCGAGGCAGTTTTTGAAAAAACAATAAAAATGTCAAACGTTCAGAAAGACAGACTCGCGAGGTCTGCAGCTCAGAGAGCCAGTAGTGCAAGAAGTGTTTTTACATCGCCTCTCAATGGGGCAGAAAAGTGCTTATTTATCACGACAGGTGGCGTCTAGGCGACCTACCCTAAGGCTGAGATAAATAGTCGTAACAGAAACTATGACTAACGAAAAGTAGTACTTTGTGACGTCACTTTGACACGTTTTGTATGGACGAAATCTCAAAGTGATGCAAATTGACGTCACAAAGTATTACTTTTCGTTAGTCTTAGTTTCTGTTACGACTATTTATCTCAGCCTAAATATCTATCAAAGCCATTGAATGATTATGTACTACTTATAGCTGAATGGTCAAAGCAGTCAGAGCCCCTACAAAATAAAACAATACATTTGTAAAATGTATTTATCCAATCTATGTGATTGAAATGACTTCATTATAAAAAAAACCAGGCAAAATACAACGAAATAGTAATAAGTAAGTACTAATAAGTTTATCGTATGTACTAGGCAGGCGCGCTACCAGACTCCGCTCGGGACAATGCAGAATTTTGTTTTGTTTTCTGGGACTCAGTAATCCTTTGTTACTCACCGGCCAATAAAATATCTATTTTTAGGTCGATCTGTTGCTGCATTGCTATGTTGAAAGACAAAGGCAAAGAATAACTTTTATACGAAGCCGTGGCAGGACCCGGAGCGATCCTCGTGAACGGGTGCCGTTTGTGGGGACTGGGTTGCTCCAATGGGGAACATGTAAGACGTCGGACATGGACCTTTGTATGATGAATAAACAATAAACACTCAGTCGAATTTGTAATTAAGTCAGATAATTATTCGACGGATCTATTTACGCCTCTGCTTATCCATCCGTTACAGTAATTACATACTATTATTTTTAAAATTATAGGCAGATAATTGTGACAGAAGACATAATTCTCCGGTAATGACTTTCCGTCTTTTGACAAATGTACATTTGTACTATCAGTCCGATAAGTTAAATAATTCAATCTGATGATCGAAGAATCGATGAGTGAAGGAATTGATTGAGACTCATCTAGCGACCTGCTGTGACCCGTGCATATTCTCGGTGCCACCAGGCACTCGACACAACGCCATGGACGGTGATGAAGCAATAGCGGTGCATCACATTTAAAATGAGATGAAAATGAAAGAGTGTAAAGAAAATGCGGCGCGCCTGATGACCTTTCTCCGCTGCAACAATGACGCGCCAGCTTTTGTGCGCGGCGCCGCCGCCATCCGCCGTAATATACATTACATTTTAAATATCTTCAATTTATAGTTTGATGGAGATCGATTTGAAATCAATAAAAAACTTGCAGCCGTCAAAAAACTTGGAGATTAGCAAGATCGACGACTCGTCGTGAATTGAGTCCGCGTACTGGAGCGGAACACAGAGCGAGCTACTTAAACGTCAGAGGTGTCCGAACTGAAGTTGTCGACAGACGACGTCAAGAGGTCGTGTCGTGGTACATATTGTTGGCGAAGGTGTCAATATTGTATTGGCATTGTAGCAAAACCTGAACTTACACCAGATATATTTTTCAGAGAGCGGGGCCTTGCTTCTTACGCGTGTAGGATAAATGCATTTTGTCCCGAATGCGAACTATTCCACGGTTCAGAATCCATGTAACACTGTCCTCAACTAGATGGTAGGGTTACACCAGCTCGAGTTGGATGAATAGATGGTCGAAGCTGCTGTGATAAATTGTTCGTGTTTTCTAATCCAGTTCAATGTAGCCGTGCTGATAAAGGGAAAGCCCTGCCGTGGCACCTAACTCCTGCGGTAATGCGGTATGTTTGGGTTAGTTAGTTAGCAAAGAGCGGTCATTGTAGAGGATGTTGCTTGAGCGACGCCTAGTTTTATAAAGAAAATTGAAAAAACAATAAAAACTCTAGTGCAACGTCTAGACTCTAAACTATAGAGCGAAGAATGAGGCAAAGACACTAGTCACAAGCGTCAAAGGTTAATATTGAATGAATCATGTTTATTTCTGTACAACATAAATCAGACCCAGAAGCGATCGAGACCTGGTTGTGCTTGGAGTAGAGCCAACGTTCGGAAGCTCTTCAGTAAAGCTCCTCCTAACTCTGGCGGATCAACGGCGACTCCTTACATCACCGACGCGACGACGGCTATTGTTGACTTTACGTGATCGCTGTTGATATCATTCTTTAAATGAGCACGCTTAAATTCTTTCTCCGCTACTCTCAATGGAAAATATTGTTTTGGGATAAACTAATATCGTTAACAGCTTCAGCTCTGGTCTTGCCAATTCTTTCCTGAGCTGCTTATTGAAACAGTTTAACACTGGAATACACGCATGTTACGAACCGCGCAACCAAGTAGAAATAGACCCCACGTGATGCAACTACAAGTAAATTTTTGGGATGTATTGGAGGGCGCCCCGCCAGTCCCGCCGTCCTATTTTTGAAACGATCGCTACCAAATTGCTGCAGCAATTTGCGATTCTAATCGCTAAAAACGCAGTTTCGTATTTTTTAATGACGTTTGAATAGCAGCGCCCGGCGGCCATTGGCTGTTGTCGAGTGTTTACGATTGAATTGCTTATCGCTGGCTGCAAGCGATTGCAAAGAATTTCAAAAATAGCACGGCCTGTAACCGTAAACCAGCGAGCATGGAAAGACGGGACGAGCGATCGAAACTCATACGTATGGCGCAGCGCAGCTGAAAAATTACTGAAAATTTTCTAACTGTTGTTAGCTCGCTTACAAATTCGGGACGCGCAATTTGGCAACATTGGAACTCGAAAAAATCAGTAGTAAAATCAATTCCCCATTCTGTTACATTGAATATATTCGTCGTTATACCCCCTCCCCCTGCTTCACATTCTCTTGATGATGTACGTCCCCACAGTGATAAGGAAATTTTAATAGCATAGTGTTTTAACCCCCTTTGCCCCTCCAATTTTATCCGCGAAGACTGAGGTGCATAGTCGATACCAATACTTCCGTCTGTACTTCCATTTGACGAAGTTTAATTAAAGCGGGCGGTGCGTAACAAAGAGATTTTCCCCAAATGATGGATCGAACATATCAAAGGCATAAAATAAGCACAAGGTTAGGCACTATTCGCCGCAAGCGGCGCGATGATGGTGCAAGTAGTGTATTGAAAGCAGCTGTCAGATCGCACGGGACGGTGGCTGAGCAGTGCAGCTGCGGCTGCCTCCCCTATCACCCCCGCACCCCTCGCTCACCCGCATAACGTGACGCCCACGCGACGGGTTTAACCACAGAATTAGAAATAGACTAGAAATGCCTTACCTCTTGCTTGACTACTGCACGCTTGTCGCCGTCTAACGTTGGCACTTTTGGGCTATGTTATTCCTTTGTCTTTAAGGTTTTTTTTTATGTGACTGGACATGGATGGCTAATACCACACCTTCTGTCATGGTATTAGCCCTACATACCACATGGGAACTAGGTGCCATGCCAGGACCTTCCTTATATTGCACGGCTGCATTGAACTGGATGGAAAACACGGACAATTTTCATTGCCGCTTCGACCATCGTTCATCCAATACGATGGTACCAACCCGGGCGGGATTAACCCAACACCCTAGTAAGTAAGGAAGGGGACCTACAGTTTAACGTGGAATCCGAACTACGGCCAGCCTCTCTCAACAGTCGAATGGTCACCTATCCAAGACCGGACCCAGCGTTGCTTAACTTCGGAGAGCGATCGCCGAAGTGTCGCGCCACTGAGGCTGACACGGTTACACGGTTGCTGCTATTTTTGAAGCAAGAACTACTAGTCATTTTGTCGAACTTGTGCTGATGTACGTGGGCCCGATATGCCATTATTCACTATTGGTCGCGCGACCGACGCAACTCGATTTGTTAGGAGTTTGATGAAGCGAGAAGATAGGCATCTCCTCCATCTCAGCCTATTCCTAATTCTGTGGGTGCAACTCGCTCGAACTTCTATACCCTATATGTTTGGTGAAACGTTCGCATTGATTACATTATCATTAGTGTAACCCGATAACGGTATTGTCCCTCCTGCATATGCTTTAAAACTTCTGATATTACGAGGGCGGGCCAGAATAAAAAATAAATAAATAGAAAGAACATTCTAATGAACTTCAGCAGAAGCAAAGTGATGGGTTGCGACTGCGCGAGAGGTGTGTAGCGAGCTAATACAATCGGAGCACTCTTGGGCTGTACCAGAGTCTTGGTGTTTATTCTAGCCTCCGGTTATCAGTTATCATCCCGCTCGAAGGACCATTATTAACGGCGATAGAGCCTGCAGCGCGGTGCGGAGGCTGCGGTGGTAGCGGGCATAGGCCGCGCACCAATGTAGCAGCTGCTGATGTCGACAGAAGGGAAAAAAAGAAAATCAACAAAAGTTAAAAGTAAAAAGTTTGAAATTTTTTATTCTATATACAACATTATATAGAATAACAATTGTATATAATATAACATAATATGTTATCTTAAGTTCTAAGTTTACTAAGCATGCTATTAAGTATTGTTGACATTTTAATTTTCTTAATTCATATTGATCTTCGTGTAGTTTATTTGTTTCTTTAGTTTCGAATTTACAAAATTGTGTTTAATTTAGGTTCATAATATTTAAATTACGTTTTGTTTTATATTTTTACAATTGCTGGTTCTTCTGTTATCTGTTTATCGTCTTTTGTTTTTGTAGTGTATTTTTTTAAAAGTTTGTTTAGCTTGATAATTTTTTGAAGCATGCTGTGTTTGTCCTTAATTGTAGATAGTTTCTGATAATATTAACGTATTTTGTTTTGAAAAAACATTTTTTTTGAAACAAGTCTACGTCGACAAACCAAATAAAAATAAAAAAGCTGACCAGGGAAATTATGCACAGAAACGCATACTCAAAAAAATCCCCGCTAAGTTGGCGTGATAGTCGGCAGGAGAGTTCCGCTAAATCGCGACGTTTCGGGTTAGCGATATGTGAACGTTATTAATGATTATGTGTTGGCCTCTAAAATGCATCTGTCAAGTTACATAAAGACGTGTTATTCAAGTAGTACTAAGTCAAACATTACTAAGGGAATTACGGATGCATTTTTTGTAATGTCCTAAAACCATATATTGCTGGACAGCTATTTTAAAGCAGATGTCACCATAAATTAGTTTTTTTTATCTGTTTCCTCACCCTCCCATTTCATAAGAAACTTTACCTGCGGCGGTTAACACTCGGCGGGGGTGGAGGCAGGCGGCAGCGGCGGGGCGGCAAGCCCGGAGATTGTGCGGGTAGAAAAACAAATAACGAGCTGGTAATGGTAGAGATTAGCGGGCGTTAGTAGTTGTCGGCGGTGCGCGGGCGCTATCGGCCGCCATCGCGCCTCCGCCCGCCGCCGCCGTCTTCGACGTGCTCGCAGAGGGGCAAGTCTCCGCACGACTCAACTGACACCCAAGCCGTCTCATACTATTCTGAGACGATAGTCACCATTATATCTAAATTAGAAAGTCCGAACAAAAAGCCTGACTTTCCGAAAAGAGGGTCTACGTGTAATTACGAAGAAAAGTCCAGATGTCAGACGTCCTATCTTGGAGTCGCTGTCCTAAAAACGAGCTAGTCCCTAAAAAAATATCAACTCTCCGAGAATCCAAGTTCGGAGTGAAAACTTAGATTAATAGTCGAAAATCTGAACAAATTTAAAGTTCGGACAAAAGATCAAAAAACCGGACGTGTCCGGACAAATCCGGACGGATGGTTACCGGTCTGTAACCAATGCATCTAACTCTTTAACACTTATGTACTTCAATATAATATCTTTGTTCATACTTAAGTACAGTAGAAGGCGGTCCAAAGTATACTCTTTCGACTGAAAGTAAAAAAAAAGTAAATAAAGTATGTTAAAATTTTTACGTTGCCGTAATATGCCACATGTTCTGTTGTGATGTATTTTCACTGCTAATCTTTTCTATAGCCGGAAGGAGTGTATTGTACTTTGGAGTATTTACTAAGTGCGTATGCTCACGCGGAAATTCACGCACATGATTTATGTGATTGGCGCATGCCATGCTGTGGATTACGCGGTTTACTAGACGGAAAAACGTTTTATATAACATAATACCGCAAATTTTAACGTGGCAATTTACTTTCGCACAATGATTGAGAGGAGTTTTACAAAAATAAGCAAAAAGTACGTTCGAAACAAGCAGTTCTGGCAAAGAACATGCTACTCTGTGGTTCTGGTACGGTATAAGTCATTCATCCGTGGTACAGCTAACAAAAAAGATCACTCACTCTACTGCCTGCTTAGATAGTTCAAATCGCATCAATTAGTATCTCATGCACTGGTCTCAGCAGAGTCGAGACCTCAAATCAAAGAAAAAGGAGATATGCCACCTAGCGCACCAACTATGAGCCTCGCTGTCTCCAATTTTCCAAAACTACGAACTCAACATATGTGCCACACGCAACCATAGTCGGCTATATACTGGAGGGTTTGTGGGTGGGAACTGACATGGCGAACGCATTTCTGGAACATATTCGCGCGCGGGGACGATGTTTGGACTGGGTGACTTACGACGCGCGGCCGGCTTCCCATACATTTATATGCACACTTTGGCCAAGAGGCGGTGTCGCTATTACAACTACATGCCAGTTCTCCTTCCTTTCTCTTCAGTGGTTGAGGCTTTAGATAAAGAACGCGGCGAGTTCAGCCGGGCGGAGCCGGGAACTCCGCGACGACGCGACAGGCGACGCGGCCGGACGCGGATAACGATGACAAACATCCAGCTAACGGGCCGCGGCTACCAGTCGTAAATCAATACGAGATCGGACACAACATCGCGAGAACTATCTGAAGATGGAGTGATTTGCACGAACGTGGAATCAGAGGATTTGCCGGTCGTGGTTCGGATTCCACGTAAAACTATAAGTCCCCTTCTGTACGTGGTAGGATTCATTCCGCCCGCGTTAGTGCCATCGCAATGAATGAACGATAGTCGAAGCGGCGATGAAAATTGTCCGAGGTTTTTTTCATCCGGCGCAATGTATCCAGGCAATATAAGAGAGGTCATGCCACCTAGTTTCCATGTGGCTTCTATTACGACAGGTGTAGTAACAGCTATCCATGTCATTTATCCATAGGGTCGGTAAAATGTGCCGAGTGCCGAGGCATTGCTTCTCAAAGTATAGATGAATCTGGCCGGTTGACTTGGTTTTCGCACCCCCCTTCTAACTTGAGTTTGATGTGTAATATAAAACGTAAAAGTACACAATACATTATTAGCGAGCTCGTTTGCGACTGAATCCATCCCAGTAATAGAAATATGAATATTGGAAGCTCAAATGCGAAGGCTATTTTGGCTGACAAATAGTTGGCATTCAACAACTGACACTTTAGAAGTTCCGTGACTCGATGCCGTTCCACACCACCGGGTCGCGCCATAACCGGCGTGACACCACACGAAATTACAGCCCACGATGGTGGGAAGTGTGACGCTCCGCCGCAGCGTCAAATTATAGGCGACGCAGATCGGCGCTGTCACCTCGGAATGGGAGACCGGCGCGCGGCGATAGCGACAATGCAATGCATCGATTCGTTGCTCCCGACACTCATTAGAGATCTGTGTGCGCT
This sequence comes from Incurvaria masculella, assembly GCA_946894095.1. Lineage (NCBI taxonomy): Eukaryota > Metazoa > Arthropoda > Insecta > Lepidoptera > Incurvariidae > Incurvaria > Incurvaria masculella. Next base: position 3,520,682 of record OX335641.1, read on the forward strand.
GACTGTTCGGTGCTGTGACGATCAGAATGGAACCAAATGTAGTTTTACGCTGACCCTATTGAAGCCGAAACGAAACTAAGGATAGGCACAAATAAATTTAGTCGTGGACGCGATATTATGTCGCAACCACATATCTTCTACTGTGCTTAGCGTAACGGTAAGTGAGTGTGCCAGTTGAACAACTCCGGTGCCATACTGAAGATATGGAAGTCAGCTTATCAGCCGCCCGAGCATGGATTGAAACGTTAGCAGCTTCGGTTGAGGGCGTTGAGCGTGCATCACAGATCCGGTACCATTCTGGAATATGGGGAGTGGACCTCGTCCACGTGGCTATCGCCATTGAGTACCAGCGGTTTATTCAAAGACGGCTAGACCAACCAAAAATCTACTTAGGCTATGTACGGTCCTCACTGGACGCCTTATAGGCGTTCAATGGGAATAGCGTCTCCCTGTGCGTATAACCTTACGTATGGTCATTGGGAGCGCTATAAAATAAACAGCGAAAGGAAGTAGATTCATAATCATCTCCTGTTATTAGCGCATGAGGTTATAAGCGTAGTATACACGCTCATTTGAGACTCTAAGTAAACAGCATTTTCTATACTATACTACTGACTGCAATCGCCAACGTTAACACAAGCGGACGCCAATAAATAAGATACTACAAGCGGAGCTGCAAGTGGGGTGCAGCTGCACCCTCAGATACAACGGTAAAAGGCGAATTCGTTTACAAGACGTAGTGTCTAGAGCAACCGACGGAGACACGGGATCACGACGCACAACATCGTGCCTCGTCCACAATTGACGACAACACAGCTTCACCGCTAAGCGTTGTTTGCCTGCGTAAGACCGAGTCGTGCTAACAATGCCCAAGGATGTAACAATGAACCTCGTCATGTCACATTGACGATTGATTGGATAGAGCGCCCATAATGCTAACGATTAAGCCCGTAAACGCTGTCAGCAGCACCCGTAGATCGCGGGGTAAATTAAATTATTATTGGTGTCACTGCAAGGGAGCGTGGCGTCCCTTTTAGATTTCGTAAAAAGAAATCAGTACGACCTCATACAATATTTGGAGCTTGTAAAATAAACGTTGTCCTTTATGAATGCTGAAGTCACTTCAGCATTCACATTTCAATCGTTTGAGGTCGTTTTCCGCGACTGATTTGACATAACGAATATTATTAGGAGCGGCCGTTAGCGATTGTTGACGCATGGGCGCCGTCAGCACGAATCGGACCGTAGCCTTCGAATATCGATTGCAGGTGTAGCGATCGGAACGATCGGTAGAGCAAGGAAGGTGGGTCACCGATCCGTGGCCAACGCTCCCCTCGTGCGACGACAATAGTCGTTCCTTAGCGACAGCGGCACCACGCTTGGACGGCGTCTGTCGCGGCTGCGCTTGCGCAAGCGCACTTCCACTCGCGGGAACAGAAGGAGACACGCCTCGCCAGAGCGTCACTCGCCACGCCACCGCCGCCCGGGACCATTATGGCCTTGTCGCTCCTTCGATGAATCGGGCACGCAAATGGTCTAAAGTTTATTGAACTGGCAAAGATAGCGGATCAATATTTACTATTGTTAGGATGATATTTACTACGAGTAGGGTTTGAACATGGTGTCACTCACTTGCTTGTTCGGCCGGCGAGTCAATTTACCATGGTAACCCCAGGGTTTTTGCCTTAGCCATAGCTACGAACAAAACGGCACGGCACGGCCCTGACACCTGATATGTGGGACGGGACGGTTCGGCTCTCACAAACGCGAGATCGTTTAAATGAACCGTGCAACGGGTACATTGTAATTACATGATAATTAGTGCCCTTGTTTGTGTGCAATATGTGTGTAATAATTATTTTATGAATGTCGGATTTATTTGAATGTTTCATTTGCTATTCATTTATTCCATTTTCTACTGTACACGTGCTCCGTGCCTAATTACACATTGAATTAGCAATTACAAATTCGGTTCTGTGACCTCCGCTTTGTTTAAAGATGCATGCATAGTGCCATGTATAAATTGTTTCATGTAGAACGGGTCGCGTAATACCAGGTGCCGTTGTGAAGAAACCTACAATATGGCATGGTACACCTGGTATTCTTCTCTGCAGTATTTTGCCAGACAAGTTTACATATAGGCAGACAACTCAAGTTTAGTTCATTCGACACGGATGACTACCCCACCTCCACCTGATAAGATTATTAGCCCAACAGACCACATGGTAACCAGGCATCAATCAACCCAGGATCATCCTTATATTGCACGGCTATATTAAACTTGACAAGAACATTTTTTATATCGTTCATTCAATGCAATGGTACCGGCCCAGCCGACAAGGCCAACCTCTACGGTGGAACCTAGATGCTTAACCTATATAATCTATAACGCTGAGACTTCGCACAACTGGGGTACAGAGGCTGAAGTATAGAAGGCTACGTATGGACATGACGGAAAACCGCCGAATTGCAGGAAACTTCATGACGTGTTTCTCCTGAGGCAAACCGCCGTTGTTAGTGAAAACATCACACCGATATTTCCATTGTCCACGTTTACCCAACAAAAAACGGAATCCGTTTGTAAATTATGTCTAGTGGCATACACGTTACCTTCATTCTTACTGCATCGGCATTGACCACTTCCTGCGCTCAACAGATGAATGTGTAGGATAGTGGGTCAGTCGACAGAACCGCAACCGACGTACCGTACTATCGAAGCGACGATCATATAGACGCTCGATTCGTCGAGATTGCAAAGTCACACGACATACCTGTAACAAGCAAACAGAAATGACATAAGAATGATGAAACGTTTGAGTCGAGTCACGGTAGGCGAGTCTCTGCAAAACAATGCTTACGGTGGGCCGGAAACCAAAGACCTATCAAGAATTAGACGCGAAGCGTTCGTTGCTTACCCCGCTAAAACCAATTCAATACCACCGTTAGTTACATTGGGGCTGTTCAGGGGAAGGTGTGTGAGTAGGGGAACGGGTTAAACGGAATCAACATTTGAATCGAGGCGCCTAATGTATGGGAGAGTTCAATAGGCTCTCTGACGAAAAAAACATAAACATCGGGTGCTATTTCTGCTTCTTAAGTACCCCATAAAAGGTCTAAGGATACCCAGCCGTTGACTGCTAACCTCGCTTCGCCCGTTTTTTAGGCACACATAATGAATGGCACAGAAATGGGCTTGTCCATTCTTCTGTGTCATTTAGCAATTGTTCAGGAAGCTCTTGCTATGCTCCCCATACAAACGTAGTTTACTAATAATTTGGAAACCGCTATTCCAATTAAATTGATATTTAATATCTAATATCAGGTAACAAATATCTGTGTCTGCATGCTTTTGTTTTTTTGAAAAATCCAAACCGAATGAACTGAAAGCAAAAAGAAAATCTTCATACGATTTTTTTTTTTGTATGGTTTGACCCAGAATACATTTACCGAAAAAACAAAGGCATGCAGACACAGATATTTGTAGCCTAATATTAGATACCAAATATCAAGTAAGTTGGAACATTGGTTTTCAAATGATTAGTAAACTACGTTTGTATGGGAGGCGAAATTTTCAGGTGCTTACGGGCCGACCTTAAGAAAAGTTCTTTAGGATTAGATTAAGCTAGACAAGTCATTTTTTAAGAAACTAGACACGGATGGTTAATACCACACCTACTGTGGAGAAAATTGGAATTAGGCAGAACAAGGACCTTTAAATTGCCATGGATTTCCACTTCGACCATCGTTTATTAAATGTGAAGGTCCCAACCCGGGCGGGATTTTATCTAAACGGACCTACATTTTTACGTGGAATCCGAACCACGTACGGAAAATAGTCTCCTCTGGAACGGGAAGAAACGCTGTGGGACCACATTTATCATTTTTAAGTTCCTAAACCCGAACAGTATATTGTAATCGTACCGTATGGCGCCTTCCCCTCCGGGAAAGCGGCTTGATGGTATGTCTGCATACGTATAAAGCGAATTACTCTAGTGCAGAAATAAGTAATCATCGAAGCCCACGCTTGCACCAGCTTGAACAAACATCTGCGACCGCTGCTGGACAAACATCGCGACCGTGCTTAGAATAAATGTTACAAAACAAGGATCTCAATGGCTTTTAAAGTGAACTGAATGAAAAGTGGTCGATTAGTAGTAATAGGAGGTAGTGGTGGTTTTTAGCGTAGTAGTTAAGGCCCAAACCGATCTTCAATGAGAGAAAAACATCTTCAAACTGAAAGACAGAACAATGGAAGTGTTCCAGTGTTTCCTCCCGACATCGTGCCTGTTTCTTTAAGGTTCCAGACCGTCGGAAAATTTACAAGAACGTAAACTATTTCACAAACTGAACGAGGTCTAAAATCACAAAATAACCCAGAACTAAATGATAAAAATGTATTGTTGAAAAAGGAACAGCGAATCGTGTTATTGCACAGTCCGTGGCGTCGTCGTCGCGTCGCCACGATATTGTACATTTAACGGCGCATTGTGCTTTGGACGATTCGGCTCGGCACATTCATTACACCAACGCCGATGCATACTAACCCGTAGGAACGCTTTCACGGATGCAATTAATAATCGCTGAGCACCAAGCGGACGCATAACATATTATATTTAAGTCCGTTCGGTGCTCAGCGATTATTTCAATTTCAATTTTCTCTGTAATTTCCGGCGAAGTTTTCTCCGCGAATGACATTTGAAAATCCCCGCCCGCTGTCGTCGCCGCCCACCGTCGACCCGCGCCGCCGCGCCGCTCCGCACGCGATGCGCGCACGCCGCCCGCACGCATCACGTACCGGAACAACGTTGGACAGTTCATAGAGTGACAATGTAACAAGCAAACTACACTTGTCTTTTGTGGCATGTAAGGGCTAGTCCATCAATCACGTAAAGTTTTGCATGCCACTTTTTTCCCCCTCCCTTTAACCTTTGAACCACATGATTTCTTTGAAAGTATTATCTAAAATAAAAAACCGGCCAAGTGCGAGTCGGACTCGCACACGAAGGGTTCCGTATCATCGTAAAATATTTAATGCAAAAAATCACGGTTTTTGTATGGGGCCCCCCCTTTAATTTTAAATATTTTTTAATGTTACCAATTTGTTGTTATAGCGGCAAAATAAATACACACTCTGTGAAAATTTCAGCTGTCTATCTGTTACGGTTACTGAGATACAGCCCTGTGACAGACGGACGGAAGGACGGACGGACAGCGGAGGCTTAGTAATAGGGTTCCGTTGGCACCCTTTGGGTATGGAACCCTAAAAAGGTATAAAATTTAGGGTTTCTCATTTTGACAAGAACCAGAAATTCGTTGCTTAGCTTTATATTATATCAAGGGACTAGACACTGCTTTTAACCAGGTAATGCTCAAATGGATAGCATCACTTTTCATAACAAAGCAGAGAAAGAGCATGTGCAAAAAAAATACATGTGTCCAACAATCATGATACATGATGTAGTTGCATTTGTGGGACTAGCATTTTGTTCCTAAACAGTGGGCGAAGGATAAAACGTGGACCAAGAAACTCAACGTGATTAATGGACAACTCCTAGCCGGATACTTGGATTATTTACAGCGGTAAAGAACTTTAATGATGGCATTTTGTAGATAATTCGAGTTCAGCCTTCTGTAGAAAGGGCACACCGTTGGCTACCGTGTTCGAGTTTGAGTAGGCGACCAAATCGTTCTCGCTCCATTAACTAATGAGAGCAACGAAATACTCACTCACTCTTGACGACTTTCCGGAATCGGTCGCACGCGAAATGACGAAGAACCACCTCTCGCAACTTTTTTTTTTATGCGACCTGACATGGATGGCTAATACCACAAATCTACCGTTATGATTTTAGCCCAATACACCACGTTCCCGAAGGAATTAGGTGCCATGCCAGGACCTTCCCTTTATGAGCACGGCTACATTGAACTGGATGGAAAACACGGACATTTTTTTTGTTGCCGCTTCGACCATCTTTTGATCCAATGCGATGGTACCAACCCGGGCGGGCTTAAACCCTACCGCCTATTAGGGGAAGGAGACCTACAGTTTTATATGGATTCTGAACCATGGAGCAGCTCGCACTCGTGACGAAATGCACTTTTCGAACTCGGAAAGAGAAAGACAGTGGTGCTGTCGGAATTTAACCCAGGCCTCTGGTACGCTAGGCCAGTCCCCACGCCACTAGGCTACGAGCACGCAACTCTCAGCGTGAGACCGCGCGCCGCCGCGTGCCACCTCCCGCGCCCGCGCCCATCGTGCATGGAGCCAAACCTGCTCGTAATAGCACTGAGGAAGTACATACGTTTGAAGACGCTCAGGTGGGATGAAAGTTATCATCGGCGCGAGTAAAGTTCGCTAGTAATTTCCGTGTGCATTGCGGCGCGCGCACGGCGGAGGAGGAACTTGAGAGCTTGGCCACGGGCGGTGGGGTCGGGGTGGGTAGGTGCCATGCCGGTCGTGCCCGTGCACTTTCCACGTGGGCGGAGCCGGAACAGTCTTATGGTCTTCGATATACTCGTACTAAACTGAATTCGAACATTGTCTAGCGCTTCAGCTTTTTTATGCAATTAGCCGACTAATACCACACCACTGTCATATTAGCCCAACATACCTACCCCTAGGGTACTAGGTGCCACGTCCGGACCTTCCTTAAATTGCCCGGCCACATTGAACTGGTTGAAAACACTGACAATTTTCATTGCCGCTTCGACCATCGTTCATTCGATAGGTAAGAAAGGGTTTTAAGCGGAATCCGAACCACGAGCGACAGATTCCTTAATCGCTTCTTGCATTAATCACATGTCGCGCGGGAAGAAATGAAGGTACAACTTGTATTTTATAGGAAGTCTCGAAACCTCAGATCAATTCTCTTCTGTGGCCGGAACTGCTTAAACACTCTGCTGCAGCAGAGATTAAAGATATATTTACACTTCACGCTCCAATTTACTCGTAAATAGTTTGAACTTAGAAATCTGTGTTTCATTAAACCAACAAACCACTCATGTGCGTGTATTTACATACATTCGCCAAAGAACTACGACAGATTGAAATGGTGCTTCACATTGTGTGCAAGTGTGAAAGGCGCTTCTGGTTGGTCGTAAGTGCAAGCCGACCATGACTGCCGTACCGTTAAGTAAACACCCTAAAATCTCAAACAGTCCCCTTTCCAAGTTGGCTCTCGACAGACATGACAGCGGCACGGAATTCAGTGTTCAGAAAGCGACTATGCCAGAACAAAACGCGCCACAATGGGTAGTACGTACGACGGAGACAATATATCATAGAGACGGGTTGGCAGAGGTAGATTGGTGTGAGGCGAGTTTGCATGGTGTCGTGTGGAGCGCTTTCCATTACGTGCGCTTGCGGAGAACAGGCTTAAGCCCCGTCAAGAACCTCAATGGAACGTGTCATGGACATATGAGCACTTAAAGAATTACACTGGTCCGTAGCCTATGGCATCTTGAGTCGAAAATTACGGATTCTAATCCCAGGAACTGCACCCCTTTCTTTCTTTTCCAAGATAGAAATGTGAATTTTGGGGGCACTCCATGGTTCAGGCATAATATGTAGGTGATACTGTTCCGCCCAGGTTGGCTTTTCAAAAGATGGTCAAAGCGCCTATGCAAAAATGTCCGTGTTTTCCATACAGATGTCTAGTTACATTGAAAAAAACCTTCGCAGGATAAATTAATGAAGGGATGAATAACAGACACATATATTTCAACCTTTCGCATAAAAACGTGCTGATAGCACGTATGTTCTGATAGTACAGTTCGCAGCTGGCCTACGGTGCCAGTGTGAGCTAGTATGAGCATCGGAACGTTTGAATGCGAGAGTTTTGTTATTTTTTGGAATTGTGTTCATTATTTTAGGATGGAAATAATCATGTACATTACAAAATGATTTCAATCCCGCACGTCCGTTAACATCTGTATAGCATGCGGTACGAACCCGGCTCGGAACCAGGAAGCTGCATAACCGTCGAAAAAGGCGCCAGTCAACGCGGAGCCAACGGCGCACCACAATGGCTGCCGATTTCAGTTTCCTTGTTTCGAGCGCGAAACAATGGCGCATAAAACGTGGAATTTGTTGTAACTCGCTCGACATTCGAAAGAAATATATAACAAAATATATTCCGCCATCTTGTCGCAACCATGACATGATCCTTCTTCAGCTGCATCACAGCTTCTGCTATTTTGCATGATCGGTGAAATTTTTGCAGTTTCTTCAGAAACTTGGATCAACCATTTTAATACAACGAAGGCTTCTACGAACGCCCATAAATATGGCTGAGAGAGGCGATGGCTGTGTAGCGACCTAGCGCCCTCTACTGAGAGCTGCTAGTTTCGCATGCCACAAATGCGACCAACAGATGCAATAGAAGCTAGTTAACATGGCGGGCGCTAGATGGCGCTACCAACCTGAAGTCTATATCGCACTAACGAAGTTTCCCAGCGAGATAACACATATACAACATTCAAATCACGCCTAGAGGAGAGCAGCTGCGCAGCCGTGGGTCTCAAGACCTGACCCACCTTTTCATCTCTCCACAGTGGTGACCCCGACGTGATCCAGCATCCCGACGTGATCTAAAGACAATATAAAATACAAGTGTGATTTAACAATACAAACAATATTCATTACAATAAATTGTGTGGTTTGAAAAACAAAACAGTGAATCATAAAAAAAAAAAACATTTTAGTGCAAAATGACGGACTCTAACTCCTTCGAGGACGCGCGTGATGTTGCGCCCGAAGTATGTCGTATAGGGGTACGCATTGCCCCGTTCAACGCATCGGATCCGGAACTATGGTTCTGGATGATCGAAGCGAGTTTCAAAACTTCCGGCATAACATCGGAAACAACCAAATTCGGTCACGTGGTATCCATGCTTGACGCAAAATACGCTTCGGAAGTGCGCGACCTCATAAGAAACCCGCCTACGGAAAATCCATACCAAAAACTCAAACAGCAACTCATCAAATATCTCAGCGAGTCACAAGAAAAAAAAACCCAGCGCTTACTAGAACATGAGCAATTGGGTGATCGCAAGCCGTCGCAGTTTTTACGACATCTGCGCGGTCTCGCAGGTACCGCCGTGCCGGAGACAATGATCCGGACTTTATGGTTGGGCCGCTTGCCGCACAATATGCAAGCGATCCTTGCAACTCAACAGAATGTCCCGTTGGATCAAGTTGCCGAGCTTGCTGACGTTATTGCGGACTCGGTTATGACACGCCCGTCCATTACCTCCGTCGCTGAGTCTACCTGCATACCACCCCAAAATGATCTGGCGTCTGTCATGAATAAAATGATGATATGTTTTAATGACACATTGATGGCCGTGCGACATGAAATATCGGAGCTAAGAGAAGAACGCTCTCGTCAACGCGAACGTTCAAACTCACGTACGCGCTCGCATTCAAGAACACGTTCCAATTCCGCCTCACGCTCACTGTCGTCGGGTCAGTGCTGGTACCACTGGAGATTTGGCAGCAATGCTAGAAAATGCGTACAACCTTGCAATCAGATCTCGGAAAACTTTGCGGGCAGTCGTTGATGGCGACCCACGACCTCAGCCCGGACAAAGTTCGCCGTATTTTTGTTACCGATAAGACTTCGAAGACACAATTTCTGATCGACACAGGAGCCGACCTTTGTGTATTTCCTCGACACAAAATACGAGGACCGCGAGAAAAGTCCGCCTACGAACTTTCCGCGGCGAACAGCACGTCTATCGCCACATACGGCACCGTCGTACTTAACTTGGATCTGGGACTTCGACGAGACTTCGCTTGGAGATTTGTGGTAGCCGATGTTTCCAAACCCATCATCGGCATCGATTTCCTGGCCCATTACAACCTTCTCGTGGATCCACGCCGTCGATGCCTGTTAGATGGAACCACTAGTCTGACTGCTCAAGGTCAAGCAGTAATGGGTGCAGTTTCTAGTGTAAAGACTATCTCCGGATCATCACATTTCCACGAGCTACTCTCGACATACTCAGAGATAACACGGCCAGACGGAGCTCCCGAGCATATCAAACATTCAACAAAACATTTCATTGAAACGACACCCGGGCCCCCGGTGTCCCTCAAGCCGCGCCGTCTGGCTCCTGATAAATTGAAAGCGGCACAAAAGGAATTCAATGCCATGATACGCCTGGGGATCGCACGGCCTTCCAAAAGTTGCTGGGCCTCCCCATTGCATATGGTACCTAAATCAGGCGACGAATGGAGGCCTTGTGGCGACTACCGAGGGTTGAACGCGAGAACGAAGCCTGATTCATATCCTGTACGTCACATACAAGACTTTTCACACGCACTACAAGGAAAAACTATATTTTCTACAGTCGATCTAGTCCGTGCATTTAACCAGATACCCATCGCCGAGCAAGACATTCCAAAAACGGCAATAACAACACCATTTGGCCTTTTCGAATTCACCTTTATGACCTTCGGACTGCGTAATGCCGCGCAAACGTTCCAGCGTTTCATCGACGAAGTACTGCAAGGCTTGGACTTCTGCTACGCCTACATCGACGACATTTTAATAGCTTCAACGTCCCCAGAAGAACATCTCAAACACCTGGACATACTTTTTCAACGTCTCAAGGAGTACGGAGTTGTCATAAATCCGTCAAAATGCAACTTCGGAAGAGCAGAAGTCAAATTCCTTGGATACTTGGTATCAGAAAATGGTACACGACCACTTCCTGATAAAGTGGAAGCAATCCAAACGTACCCAATACCAACTAATATTAAAAAATTACGTCAGTTCCTGGGTATGTTAAATTTCTACCGGAGGTTCATACCAAAAGCAGCAGAACTGCAAGGCCCGCTGAATGATCTCCTCAAAGGTAATTTAAAGGGTCAGGCCCCAATCAATTGGACCACTGAAACCAGGGGAGTATTCGAGGCCTGCAAAGAAAGTCTCGTACAAGCCGCGCTGCTAAGCCACCCAAAAATTGACGCTCCCCTGGCTATATTCTGCGATGCGTCTGATTATTCAATTGGCGCAGCTTTACACCAACTTGTCGAGGAGCAGTGGCAGCCCTTGGCGTTTTTCTCGAAGAAACTTTCACCTGCAGAGACCAAATATGGAGCCTATGATAGGGAACTACTTGCCATATATCTCTCGATTAAGTATTTTCGCCATATGGTTGAAGGACGTGCGTTCACTGTATTCACCGATCAGAAGCCTCTTATCCATGCCTTTAAGCAGAAACCGGATAAATGTTCTCCACGGCAGTTCCGACACCTGGATTTTATCGGCCAATTTACCACCGATATAAGGCACATATCTGGGAAGGACAATGTGGTAGCCGACGCCTTATCACGGATAGAAGAACTGTCCCAAACCATCAACTTTGAAGAGCTGGCGTTATCTCAGCACTCAAATAAAGAGCTGAAGACATATCTACGGGAAGGATCTGCTTTGCAACTTAAACAAGTGCTGATACCTGGTACCACCGTAGCTGTCTTTTGCGACGTCTCCACGCCAACAGCAAGACCATTTTTGACTCCATCTTTTCGAAGAACAGCATTTAACACAATTCATCAGCTGTCACACCCTGGCATCAAGTCTTCAGTGAAGCTCGTCACTCAACGTTATGTCTGGCCATCTGTCAAGTCGGACTGTAGACAGTGGGCTCGCAGCTGCATCGAATGCCAGAAAGCGAAAATATCCAGACACGTATCGTCTCCTCGGGGTGTGTTCACATCACCTTCAGCCAGATTTGAGCATGTCCATATCGACATAATTGTCATGCCGTACTCCGAGGGCTACCGATACTGTCTGACCTGCGTCGACCGATTCACGCGTTGGCCTGAAGCTATCCCAATCGAAAACCAAGAAGCACCGACTGTTGCACGTGCGTTCTACGATAACTGGATCGCACGTTATGGCACGCCTCTGCGCATTACAACAGACCAAGGCACACAATTTATGTCCCACCTGTTCAAGCAGCTCAGCAGCTTGACAGGTTCGACCCAAATAAGGACCACAGCATACCACCCAGCTGCAAACGGAATGGTTGAGCGTTTCCATAGACAATTAAAAGCCGCTATTAAGTGTCACAACAACAATCGCTGGACCGAAGTTCTTCCGACGGTTCTACTTGGAATTCGTTCAGCCTGGAAAGAAGACTTACAAGCTACCTCAGCAGAACTTCTGTATGGTGAAACAATTCGTTTGCCCGGCGAATTTCTCTCTCCTCGCTCTACATATCAAGAAGCAGGGGAGCCAGCAGAGTTCATAAAACACCTGAGAGAAAACATGGGAGAATTACGTCCAGTGGTTGCATCTCAACATGGCCAAAAGAAGACCTTCGTATTTAAAGATCTTGCCACGACTGGGCATGTCTTCGTTAGATGCGATGGACAACAAGGACCACTGCAGCATCCTTATAATGGACCTTTCTCCGTCATCAGCAGGAACGAGAAGACTTTTGTCATTAGAGTCCGCAACCGAGATGTTACCATTTCAATCGACCGCCTGAAGCCAGCCTTCATAATGCCTGAAGAGCACACCACGGAGGCTCCAGTCAGTTCCACCAGTCCAGAGGGAAGTGATCACCAGAAAACCAACAAAACAATTGCAGAACCTCCAGCAACGAGAGCCGGCCGTCGGGTTCGGTTTCCAGATCGTCTGCAAGCTGGTTACTCGTGATCTAGCTCGATCACTGGCAGGGGGGTACTGTGGGGGCTGCGCGCCTCCACTACCTGCTACCAGACGGATCCTTCAACATCTGGCCACATGGCATGCGGCCAGGCAGTGAGAGTTCGTCGCCGGTCGACTCAACACGACTCCGGACAAACGCGTAAAATACATTGTACAATCATACATCAAATCGTCAACAAATCTAACAATAAATATATAATACCGTAAACTGTGTTTAGCATCATTCAAACCCACAAATTAGGTGTATCGATACGCCAACTAGGACGCCGGTAACATCATCACCTCCGGCAGCCGTCACCCAGCATCACGACCGACTCACCGCGTCACACTGGGCACCTCCGGCAGCCGTCACCCAGCATCACGACCGACTCACCGCGTCGCACTGGGCACCTCCGGCGCTCCGTCATCCAGCACCACGACCGACTCACCGCGTTACACTGGACACTGACGATCAGCACCGAAACGAGCAGCAATATCGTCTTCATGGCAACTTGCCATTCGACTGGGGGAAAGTGATGTAGCGACCTAGCGCCCTCTACTGAGAGCTGCTAGTTTCGCATGCCACAAATGCGACCAACAGATGCAATAGAAGCTAGTTAACATGGCGGGCGCTAGATGGCGCTACCAACCTGAAGTCTATATCGCACTAACGAAGTTTCCCAGCGAGATAACACATATACAACATTCAAATCACGCCTAGAGGAGAGCAGCTGCGCAGCCGTGGGTCTCAAGACCTGACCCACCTTTTCATCTCTCCACAGCTGTGTCCGGCATGATGCTAGGAAACGGGTGGTGTTTGTGAAGACTGGTCTTTTCCAATTAGCAACATGTTAGATTGCGGGCATAGTCTTTTCAAAATAAACTGACATTTGTCATGAATTGTTGATTTAGTTAGTTAGTTAGCGTAATTACCGGGATTTTCCCCTATCATGAATGATAAATACTTTCCATTCATGTTACAAGTAATTAAAATGTTTTATTTACACAAAACGGGCACCAATGGTTGCACATATAATAAGTGGGTCAGAATATGGCACTTCGCAGATAATTTGATTATATACAGCCGCGGCTCGACTACTAAACTTTATGCAAAACTACAGTTATTCGGACGTGCGCGTGCAGCGGGCAGCAGCCTGCGTGACCGCATCTGATATCGCGCGCGGGTCGAGTTCACTAGCTCCGAGCTACCATAATGTCAGGTAGGTGCGACGCGCATCCTTGCTTCATCCAGCTTTCAGTCCGGGTATGTGCGAGAGGACCATTGCTTCGGCGGTACTTGAAGCCGTAACTTACGCGGGTTTAACGGCTGAAGATGAAGCCCATGTGAGGATCCGAAACGTCGAGTAGCACGGTTAGCTGCCAAATTAAACATTACAGGTATTTAGAAGTTGATGTTGAGGGAAAAACTTTACTATACTATCCTTTGACCTTCGTATCAGCCAAGAACAATAACTCGCTGAGTGTTTAACTAAGCAAAACCCATGCAACGAGCCCGCAGTAATTGTCCAGTCACTATGAAATCAAGTGTAAGTTTGTGGGGTAAACATTACTATGAAGGACGTGAAGCATTAGAAAACTATCTTACAATAAGCGAATGTTTCAATTTACCTTTTCTATTTCTATGTAAAGACCCATATGCGATTATGGCGACACTGGTACTGATTGCGAATTATGAACATTCTGCGTCAAGCCTTCAAGTAATAACAACACCTCCTTAAAAGCGTACCGCTCTGTTCGGATTTCTTGAAGAGGTTTCCTATTTTTAGATGCCCCTAAGTATTAAGAAAAAATACAATTTATGAGTCATACTGAATGTGCATCGTGTCTGCAACCGGCAGCATTGTGATGAACACAATATCTAAATTTGAATCTGATGGCTTTTTGTGTCTTCCGGCGTTTCTCAGTCGTCTATCTTTTGATGTTAAATCTAAGATGCAAATTACTTATAAGCTCGCCGGTGCTGTTGAAGTGTACTATCCTGTTCTCTCAATTTAGTGAATATTATGATGGTCGTTTTTAGTGAATATTACGAATAGTATTTGATTTGGCTTTATTCGAATTCTCGTGGATCCACGCCGTCGATGCCTGTTAGATGGAACCACTAGTCTGACTGCTCAAGGTCAAGCAGTAATGGGTGCAGTTTCTAGTGTAAAGACTATCTCCGGATCATCACATTTCCACGAGCTACTCTCGACATACTCAGAGATAACACGGCCAGACGGAGCTCCCGAGCATATCAAACATTCAACAAAACATTTCATTGAAACGACACCCGGGCCCCCGGTGTCCCTCAAGCCGCGCCGTCTGGCTCCTGATAAATTGAAAGCGGCACAAAAGGAATTCAATGCCATGATACGCCTGGGGATCGCACGGCCTTCCAAAAGTTGCTGGGCCTCCCCATTGCATATGGTACCTAAATCAGGCGACGAATGGAGGCCTTGTGGCGACTACCGAGGGTTGAACGCGAGAACGAAGCCTGATTCATATCCTGTACGTCACATACAAGACTTTTCACACGCACTACAAGGAAAAACTATATTTTCTACAGTCGATCTAGTCCGTGCATTTAACCAGATACCCATCGCCGAGCAAGACATTCCAAAAACGGCAATAACAACACCATTTGGCCTTTTCGAATTCACCTTTATGACCTTCGGACTGCGTAATGCCGCGCAAACGTTCCAGCGTTTCATCGACGAAGTACTGCAAGGCTTGGACTTCTGCTACGCCTACATCGACGACATTTTAATAGCTTCAACGTCCCCAGAAGAACATCTCAAACACCTGGACATACTTTTTCAACGTCTCAAGGAGTACGGAGTTGTCATAAATCCGTCAAAATGCAACTTCGGAAGAGCAGAAGTCAAATTCCTTGGATACTTGGTATCAGAAAATGGTACACGACCACTTCCTGATAAAGTGGAAGCAATCCAAACGTACCCAATACCAACTAATATTAAAAAATTACGTCAGTTCCTGGGTATGTTAAATTTCTACCGGAGGTTCATACCAAAAGCAGCAGAACTGCAAGGCCCGCTGAATGATCTCCTCAAAGGTAATTTAAAGGGTCAGGCCCCAATCAATTGGACCACTGAAACCAGGGGAGTATTCGAGGCCTGCAAAGAAAGTCTCGTACAAGCCGCGCTGCTAAGCCACCCAAAAATTGACGCTCCCCTGGCTATATTCTGCGATGCGTCTGATTATTCAATTGGCGCAGCTTTACACCAACTTGTCGAGGAGCAGTGGCAGCCCTTGGCGTTTTTCTCGAAGAAACTTTCACCTGCAGAGACCAAATATGGAGCCTATGATAGGGAACTACTTGCCATATATCTCTCGATTAAGTATTTTCGCCATATGGTTGAAGGACGTGCGTTCACTGTATTCACCGATCAGAAGCCTCTTATCCATGCCTTTAAGCAGAAACCGGATAAATGTTCTCCACGGCAGTTCCGACACCTGGATTTTATCGGCCAATTTACCACCGATATAAGGCACATATCTGGGAAGGACAATGTGGTAGCCGACGCCTTATCACGGATAGAAGAACTGTCCCAAACCATCAACTTTGAAGAGCTGGCGTTATCTCAGCACTCAAATAAAGAGCTGAAGACATATCTACGGGAAGGATCTGCTTTGCAACTTAAACAAGTGCTGATACCTGGTACCACCGTAGCTGTCTTTTGCGACGTCTCCACGCCAACAGCAAGACCATTTTTGACTCCATCTTTTCGAAGAACAGCATTTAACACAATTCATCAGCTGTCACACCCTGGCATCAAGTCTTCAGTGAAGCTCGTCACTCAACGTTATGTCTGGCCATCTGTCAAGTCGGACTGTAGACAGTGGGCTCGCAGCTGCATCGAATGCCAGAAAGCGAAAATATCCAGACACGTATCGTCTCCTCGGGGTGTGTTCACATCACCTTCAGCCAGATTTGAGCATGTCCATATCGACATAATTGTCATGCCGTACTCCGAGGGCTACCGATACTGTCTGACCTGCGTCGACCGATTCACGCGTTGGCCTGAAGCTATCCCAATCGAAAACCAAGAAGCACCGACTGTTGCACGTGCGTTCTACGATAACTGGATCGCACGTTATGGCACGCCTCTGCGCATTACAACAGACCAAGGCACACAATTTATGTCCCACCTGTTCAAGCAGCTCAGCAGCTTGACAGGTTCGACCCAAATAAGGACCACAGCATACCACCCAGCTGCAAACGGAATGGTTGAGCGTTTCCATAGACAATTAAAAGCCGCTATTAAGTGTCACAACAACAATCGCTGGACCGAAGTTCTTCCGACGGTTCTACTTGGAATTCGTTCAGCCTGGAAAGAAGACTTACAAGCTACCTCAGCAGAACTTCTGTATGGTGAAACAATTCGTTTGCCCGGCGAATTTCTCTCTCCTCGCTCTACATATCAAGAAGCAGGGGAGCCAGCAGAGTTCATAAAACACCTGAGAGAAAACATGGGAGAATTACGTCCAGTGGTTGCATGTCAACATGGCCAAAAGAAGACCTTCGTATTTAAAGATCTTGCCACGACTGGGCATGTCTTCGTTAGATGCGATGGACAACAAGGACCACTGCAGCATCCTTATAATGGACCTTTCTCCGTCATCAGCAGGAACGAGAAGACTTTTGTCATTAGAGTCCGCAACCGAGATGTTACCATTTCAATCGACCGCCTGAAGCCAGCCTTCATAATGCCTGAAGAGCACACCACGGAGGCTCCAGTCAGTTCCACCAGTCCAGAGGGAAGTGATCACCAGAAAACCAACAAAACAATTGCAGAACCTCCAGCAACGAGAGCCGGCCGTCGGGTTCGGTTTCCAGATCGTCTGCAAGCTGGTTACTCGTGATCTAGCTCGATCACTGGCAGGGGGGTACTGTGGGGGCTGCGCGCCTCCACTACCTGCTACCAGACGGATCCTTCAACATCTGGCCACATGGCATGCGGCCAGGCAGTGAGAGTTCGTCGCCGGTCGACTCAACACGACTCCGGACAAACGCGTAAAATACATTGTACAATCATACATCAAATCGTCAACAAATCTAACAATAAATATATAATACCGTAAACTGTGTTTAGCATCATTCAAACCCACAAATTAGGTGTATCGATACGCCAAATAGGACGCCGGTAACATCATCACCTCCGGCAGCCGTCACCCAGCATCACGACCGACTCACCGCGTCACACTGGGCACCTCCGGCAGCCGTCACCCAGCATCACGACCGACTCACCGCGTCGCACTGGGCACCTCCGGCGCTCCGTCATCCAGCACCACGACCGACTCACCGCGTTACACTGGACACTGACGATCAGCACCGAAACGAGCAGCAATATCGTCTTCATGGCAACTTGCCATTCGACTGGGGGAAAGTGATGTAGCGACCTAGCGCCCTCTACTGAGAGCTGCTAGTTTCGCATGCCACAAATGCGACCAACAGATGCAATAGAAGCTAGTTAACATGGCGGGCGCTAGATGGCGCTACCAACCTGAAGTCTATATCGCACTAACGAAGTTTCCCAGCGAGATAACACATATACAACATTCAAATCACGCCTAGAGGAGAGCAGCTGCGCAGCCGTGGGTCTCAAGACCTGACCCACCTTTTCATCTCTCCACAGCTGTGTCCGGCATGATGCTAGGAAACGGGTGGTGTTTGTGAAGACTGGTCTTTTCCAATTAGCAACATGTTAGATTGCGGGCATAGTCTTTTCAAAATAAACTGACATTTGTCATGAATTGTTGATTTAGTTAGTTAGTTAGCGTAATTACCGGGATTTTCCCCTATCATGAATGATAAATACTTTCCATTCATGTTACAAGTAATTAAAATGTTTTATTTACACAAAACGGGCACCAATGGTTGCACATATAATAAGTGGGTCAGAATATGGCACTTCGCAGATAATTTGATTATATACAGCCGCGGCTCGACTACTAAACTTTATGCAAAACTACAGTTATTCGGACGTGCGCGTGCAGCGGGCAGCAGCCTGCGTGACCGCATCTGATATCGCGCGCGGGTCGAGTTCACTAGCTCCGAGCTACCATAATGTCAGGTAGGTGCGACGCGCATCCTTGCTTCATCCAGCTTTCAGTCCGGGTATGTGCGAGAGGACCATTGCTTCGGCGGTACTTGAAGCCGTAACTTACGCGGGTTTAACGGCTGAAGATGAAGCCCATGTGAGGATCCGAAACGTCGAGTAGCACGGTTAGCTGCCAAATTAAACATTACAGGTATTTAGAAGTTGATGTTGAGGGAAAAACTTTACTATACTATCCTTTGACCTTCGTATCAGCCAAGAACAATAACTCGCTGAGTGTTTAACTAAGCAAAACCCATGCAACGAGCCCGCAGTAATTGTCCAGTCACTATGAAATCAAGTGTAAGTTTGTGGGGTAAACATTACTATGAAGGACGTGAAGCATTAGAAAACTATCTTACAATAAGCGAATGTTTCAATTTACCTTTTCTATTTCTATGTAAAGACCCATATGCGATTATGGCGACACTGGTACTGATTGCGAATTATGAACATTCTGCGTCAAGCCTTCAAGTAATAACAACACCTCCTTAAAAGCGTACCGCTCTGTTCGGATTTCTTGAAGAGGTTTCCTATTTTTAGATGCCCCTAAGTATTAAGAAAAAATACAATTTATGAGTCATACTGAATGTGCATCGTGTCTGCAACCGGCAGCATTGTGATGAACACAATATCTAAATTTGAATCTGATGGCTTTTTGTGTCTTCCGGCGTTTCTCAGTCGTCTATCTTTTGATGTTAAATCTAAGATGCAAATTACTTATAAGCTCGCCGGTGCTGTTGAAGTGTACTATCCTGTTCTCTCAATTTAGTGAATATTATGATGGTCGTTTTTAGTGAATATTACGAATAGTATTTGATTTGGCTTTATTCGAAGGTGAAGCTTTTTCACCGCACTACAAGAACGCGAGAAAACGACGAGTGAACGTTATTCCGAGGGTCTGCGAGGCCGAAATAGATACATCGAGAGCACTCGAGCTACACTTGCATGGTCTCTCGCGAAGCTGCCACCAAGTCGACACAGACAACACTCGAAAAACTCTAGTGTCATCGACCGTGAGTCCGCTCTTTCGAACTCCGTTTTTGTGCGGGAGTTATTACCTTCGGCCGAAGTGCCATAACATTTCGTCTGTTAACGTGTTTGTATCTAAACGTTTTAGCGCGATGATGATTTCATTGCAACGGGCGTTCCGAATCCCACTTGACCTCGGCCGCGATCGAACGGAGATGATGTTTTTATAGAGCTCACTTCCTCGGTTGCGAGGCGTATCGTTAGAATCGCATCAGCTCGCCGACGTACCCCGTTATGTGAGGTGCGGACCGTCGGATGGACGGACGGACGAAGGTCGGCTAGATCAAGGTCGGGTCGCGCCCGCATTCGCCGACAATCCGATCGTTTCGACCTTTAATATCCGGTTGCACCTCCATTGATCGATTCATCGATCGGCGGCTAGAGTTTGCCCATACGCAAACGCAGAGTTTTGCAGATCTTTTTGTGTGGAGTCCAATATAAATAGAAGAAACTGACGACGAATCGCTTTCCGCGGCATTGTGCTCGCACGGAGCGAGCGGTGGTGGCCGTGTCGTCGCGGTCCGCTTGCCGCGCTGATAGCCAGTACCGCTATCGTCGAAACTGGCGACGGCGACACGGCACGCAGCGCCCCGGGACCCGACACCGGCGTCGCTTCTGTGGCCGCGTCAGTAGATCTATCCGGAGATATCACTTGTGCACGTAACAGAAGCCGAAATCCCGCCTGGAACGCGACGGTTGCGTAACGGTGTCACCTCTCATCTCTGATCTTCCGGTCGATCGGCGTCGCTTCGGATGTTCAGATCGTTTATCGGCTCTGCCGCTTGACGGAGAGCACAAACCGAAGTCGTAATAAGTTACGTATTTCAAAAACGAATAGTACCACAGTTTCAATGATGAGGTGGACGATATTGTTTTTTACGAATTTCTCCTTTACTGTACATACATGCATCATTGAAAAATTCATCCGTGGTTGCCTAAAAGTAGCCTTGTTCTCTGCATATTACAGTTTACGTAGATATCCTGCCCTAATCACGAGTGAAAAAGTTTTTACTTATTCCTTGTTCTTACTCGTGCCTAATATCGTCAAATATTTCCATAGAAGCGTCATCTTTTTGAAACTACGTGGCGGATGAGAGCTAAACGAAAAAAAAATGTCTGGACCACACGGACACTTCTGCTGTCAATTCAGTCCTCCCGTCAATCGTGTATTTAACTTAACTCTTTTCGGATTTGTTTTGGAAGTTCGTTGTAGAAGTTAATGCTATTATAGTGAAGGCTTTTCTTATTTTTACTTGTGCAATGTTTTTTTTGTGTAACATTACCCTTATTCCTAGTTTCATGTTTATGTATTTGTTCATTAAAGTCTGATGGATTCATTCTCACGTGCAACGCAGTCTTCTTTATGTAGATGTCGTATAGCGTCGCTAGTACAATTCATTTATTTAAACTTATTGATAGTCAAACTAGGTACACTAAGTTACATCATAAAGATCCTAGAAGTACATAATATACAGCGAAAAAAGTGCCTACCGGTTGTCCTACGTATTATATGTTTTTACTTTGTAGGACTTGAATGGTTGAAACCTACTGTTTCATCCGGGAATCTAGACCCCCCTGAAGATTTACGTGTGTTCAGAACCATGGGATAGTTCGCATTCCTGACGAAATGCACTTATCCAAATCCCCTTATTCATGCAATAAAGAATTGTGCATGAATGAGGTGGGGACTGCACCCAAGACCACTAGCATGAGAAGCAAGAGCCGACCACTGAGCTACGAACCTCTCATAAAAATAGTTACCGCCACCTCAGATGCCATTACATACAGAAAGTGTAGTTACAAGACAAATATACAAAAAAATAATTTAGTTTTAATCACATTTCAAGCCACTTTCAAGCACAGTCATCATCACATCAAGCAAATGAAAACAGCAGAATACCAATCCGCAGGGTTCCACCAGACAAACCACATCTAGCAGCAACTCGCATCGCTCCTCGACGGCACCTGCGTATGTTTGCAACTTTACCTTCCAAAATTCCCTCATTATAATACAATTAGGTATATCTAGAGCAGCCGCCCTGGCCAGCAGCCACTGGCCACTGTGATTATGTAATAGTTTCTGGTGCAGAGAGGACGGTATTAATGGTCAGGAGATGAAAAGTACGCGCAGCGGACCTCGAATATTCATCATCAATCAAATGTTTTAACAGAATCTTCTTTTGGAATGCCATTCGCAATTCGCTTACACCTTGCAATGTTGGTTTGTTGTTGGTGTTTATTTGTTTAGAGAAGTAGCTGTCTTTAATTAATGTAAATGCATGTACGTGGATCATACTCTACTGATCCTTGCTGCTGAAAACTTAAAGAGAAAAAGCGTGCCGAAATTAATCCGAGCAGATCCAAGACCTATCTGCTAATTGATCAGCTGGAATCGGTACTCGTTGGAATGTCCCAAGCAAGTCTAAGACAAGAAACCTTGGGCACGGTTGTTGATGCTGACCGTGGTTTGGATTAAGTTTAATAAAGAACGAAGAGCGGCTGAGAGATGTTTCCAAATTACCTGGACAATATAACTACTCCATATGGAGAAACTTCCAATTCGGGTCGGTTCCTTTATGGACATATGTTTGCAAGAAGAGATAAAAATAAACATGGCAAGTTAATAACACGGTTTTACATAAACTACAAATACGTTGTGTGGCAGCCTTACCACGCAATTAAATAAGTGCTGGGTTAAGTCGGACTTAATACAGTTACGCTAAAATAAGCGATCTAGACTAGACGGAACTGGGCAGCAGCACGGGTCACTGGACCCTCTCTCATAAGGTTCCAGAATGTGTGAAGTGGGCCACGTGTGCGAACGGTAGGAATACGAAACGTTCGCTCCATGCACGCAACAACCCAAGTTTGGTGCGATCCGTTGCAAGATGCAAACAGTGCGCTGCACTCTGAAGGGGCAGGACAAGAATTAGCGTGCGCTAAGGTTTGCGAATTGTTTTTATGGCATACGCACGCTTTCACATAATAGGTGACGCCCTTGGACTTTCAAACATTCACGTAAACCATGTCGGCCGGCATGTGATTTTTGACACCATGTTTGAAGGACCCCAGGTAAATACCTGGGCAAACGCCTTCCACAGTTTGCCAATCCTATAGATTCGGGATCTAGAGGAACAATGTGTTCTTATTTTGAGACTCACAGTGAATAGTTGCGTTCATTACGCGTTTAGAGATCCTAGAAAGGCGACGGCGAAATCGCATGCACCTCCTAAAACAGTGTATGGTGTCCGGTATTTACATATGTTCTTCGATTACGGCTATTACGAATTCAACCTACAGGGAGCATATTACTTATGTGTTCATGGTAAGTTGTTCATTTTGTGGAAACACCAGATCGCGTCTCATCATTCTAAGTCCGGCGCCTAGTTCATGCAATGCATAGATGCAAGTTGGACGACGTTAGATGCGGCACGAGCAACGCTACTCCAAACTCGTACTGAATAATGCATGACACGAAAATCGGATAAAGCGAACACAAACCGCGCTCCGGTACTAGCGTTTCGCTCTCGCTGGCGGCGAAAGGTTTGCACGCTTTTCAGGAAACGCTGCGCGCTCTATCTCCTCTTCGCATCTCCCATGAACAACACTCACTACCGCGTCGGAAAATCGCGATGTGTTCATTCCGCGACGGTCGAAAGTGCGGACTGCGGACTGGACTAACGTTCCGAATCGGTAGCTCGGACAGGCGCAACGGAGATAAGCGAATCCGCCCAGGTCCTCGATGATTTAATGGATCGAGTAATGATGCCCGTACTCGTATTCAATCGGACACCCGCGCAGCGGGATGGGCAGGGGGGCACAGCGCATAGGCGGCGCGGGCCCCGGAAGAGAAACGCAACCTTCGATAACTTTATTAACCTTTTCACGTCTGGTGCGTCATAACATTGTATCCAGATAAACTACGCTATGTAAGATTGGTAAGGTTTTAGTAAGGTGCAGAAGATGAATAATTTTATTTCACACCGTAACTTTTAAGCGCCCCGTTGGATTGGGACAACGCCTGCGGTTTAATGTGACGTAAGGCCGAGTGCACGAAAGAACAAAAAATCAAAATCAACGTCAAAGTATGATCAAACACGTCACTTTGTGTGGACAGTATGGAAGGAACTCTATGCGGGTCACTAAAAGTGACGTGTTTGAACATTGATTAACTCAGCCGTTTCTTCGTGCAACCGGGGCGTAGACTCAAAATCCAGGTTGCCTGCTTCTTTGTTATTTTAAAATAATGTAAGTCACGTTGCGGTTTGGAACTCGCGGAAACCGTAGGTTCTTACTATCATAACGGTAGGTGTCAGTCACCTATTCTATAAAGAATCTTGCAAAAGGATGCATGTAAATGCATGTGCCCACTAGGTGCAATAGGTTCTGGCATGGCACTTACTTCCGACAGGAAAGCGGAGTGTTGAGCTAATATCATGACGGTCAGGTGTGGTATATTATTATCGAGGCTGACATATTGTAACCGCCCTTTTCAAAATACATACTTCAGAATGTTGATCCTATGTGAAATCTTCCGTTACTTGCAGGTGACTTCCGGCCTTTTTAAAATAACCGATTCAATTCCCCGTCAGGTCCCTGGTCAGGTTGAGTAAATCACTCGCTCAAAGCGACTACAGCACGTACTTGGTGCAGCACCGCTGGTGCATGCAAATATTCAGAGGTAAGTGTACCAGCTTCAATCATATTCGAGCATACTACAAACTACAGCGCCGAGCTTCTTAAACAACCAATATTACTATACCATAAAATTATTGCTATTGTACAAAGCCGAGAAACCAAGTTATTTTCATCCTCTCGCTTACGCCCTCGCCGATTAGTTGTGGAAAACAAAAGGCAATCTATTCACTACACTTCTATGAGCTATGAAATACGGCACATCATTTTGACGGAAACAAAATAGAAAGACATTACCATTTCTAGCTTTGTGGCCACCAGTCAATTTGTGACCATCTGTTCTTAGAAACTTTGAGGCTTTCTAAATCAATTTCAAGTAAGCAAAGTTGAAGAGTGATATATTGATAAAAAGCTGTGCATCTGATGAGATTATTACAAACTAAAAGATCGCAATTCACGAATGGTAGCCATAGCCACCGAAACGATTTTACATGTGTAGTTAATCAAAATATTTCTGCACGTTTTGTTTTTTTTTTAAAATCAAAACTGAGTTAAATTAAGTCAGCAATCTAGAATATATTTTTTTTTTCTGAAAGGACGCAAAAACAAAATCGGTACAGGCATAGATAATTTTTAAATGATGTTAGATACATGACATCAGCGACACAGCGGTTTTAATAAGTTTTACTACGTTTGTAAGGAGCGATGTTTGTAAGGACGATAATTGGGTGATCAAGTTCCATACAATGGCTCGTGCCTGTTTCCTCAGTTAAATTATGGAATATTTTTCTTAAATTTCGCACATTGAACAAACTGAGAGCCGGTCTTTATTTTTTTATTTTTTATTTAAATAACACTTATATCCATGATATAAGCCCTTAAAATTTTGATGCAAATCTTTAGAGACCCATTTAATGGATATTAGATAAGTTGTCAAAAAAATCAAACGTATTCTGTGCAAAATTTCAGAACAATATTTCTTTATTTGACTGAGCAAACAGGAACGAGCCATTGTATAGAACTAGATCACCTCATTATCATCTTAATTATAGGAAGCTTACGGTGGCGGCCCAAATTTAACATTATCTCGTTCACATGCGAACATGGTTAACATATCATATACAAACCACGGTTCCTATTCACTTGATATTTGCTATCTAAACGTTCTAAACTAAATTAAGTAAATTGTAACTGGGGTTTTAAAATGATTAGAAAATTTATGGAGGAGCGTAATTTTAAGATTCCATAGATCCCATTTTAAGAAAGGTTATTTTAAAATATTCGTGAAGTACCGGGGCTCTGAGATTTGAAGAAACTAAAATCAAAATCAAAATCAAAATCAAAATCAAATCTTTATTGCCGTTTTTTGCTTAGGGATATGTATTGGCTCACTCTTAAGAGGTACGTTAGTCAAGCTAAAACTGCCTGGGTAGGCGTGCAATATTTATTTATTTATTTCTTCGAACATATTCTCAAGATTACAAACTATGCAAGGATCAAGTATACATTTTAAGGGCCTGGTACTAGCCAAATCGCAAAGTTAGACGAGGCACCCCAAGTAAACTAACTAAGTCTGACGATTATAAGTGTCATCCTTACAATATATGATTCCTTGCCTAGGAATCGAATGATTTTCGTTAATGTATGTTTCCTTTTTCTATACAAAATACATTGCGGAAACGGTGTCCATTTCCGAACTTTTTTGACTAAATGTAGAAATCTAAAAGCAAATGGAATTTTTTGTTTATGCATATATGCTGTTTTTGCTTATATCTAGAAATCGAATGACTTTCAGATTTCTAATGAGAAAAATCAACTTTTTTTATTTTTATTATTATTTAAATAAATGATGGAATAAAAAAATATTAACAATCCATTATCAGTCTGGAGTTCTATTTGGATTTGCTGAAGCGTTTCACTACATATTATTACATTTGTTAAAAAGTGCATTTGTATGGCGCGAGTAGTTGGCTAGTCCTAGCGCCTTAACATAATGATCAACATACTTATATCTAAAAAATAACATATCTTCGAAACATTTAATCTTAATTGTAATACTGTAAGTAAGACTGCTGCCTACAAAAGAATAGATTCTGAGTAGTAGGCAGCTGATTCCGACATTTTTCTACTATAATATAAACTGTGTTGCACTGCGTCTAGGTAGTTATAGGCTGCAATCGTTTTTCAGAGGCCGCGCGTTATTTCGTGTATGTTTAAGTCTAAGCCCCGGTTGCACGAAGAGACTGCCGAGTTAATCAATGTTCAAACACGTCACTTTTAGTGAACAGCATAGAGTTCCTTCCATACTGTCCATACAAAGTGGCGTGTTTCATCGTACGTTGACGTTGATTTTGATTTTTTGTCCTTTCGTGCACTCGGCCCTTACAAAAGCATTTTTTAAGAGTTAGGTATTCTTTGTTAGGTTAACGAAACAATATATGAAAGGGGCATGAAGTAAGTGAAGATATGTAGGTGGGGATGTGTGTATGTAATGGTGTGTAAGTGAGTGAGTTGTGGTTCGTGTTTAGGTATCGTTTATTTAGTTCATTATTATACTTCGATATCAAAAAACTCATCAATATTTTCTTCCGACATATCAAGCAAAATCGTGAAACATTTTTTTTTGTAGGCATATAAAGATAGGTTTCCAGAGATTTTTGAGTCAATATAGCTAAAAGTTCGTGTTCCGAGCCAAAGTATAGATTTTTGAGTGAATCGAGAGGTGGTAGTCGGTAGAACGTAAGCATTTTGTTTTGCCCTGGTGTTATGGTCGTGCTCAGGTCTTTTTAGTAATGTCTTACCTTTGCTGTGAAAGAAACAGCAAATCCTTAACAAATAAATCTTTTTGATCGATAGAACTTGGGCTTCTTTGAAAAGTATTTTGCTGGAATATATATTTGGTCTATTGGACATTACCTTCAACACTGCTTTCTGAGCGATTTCAAGTTGTTTTAGAGTTGTTTTATTTGCACTTCCCCAAGCTAGAATACAGTAGTTTATAATTGATTGGCAGAGCCCAAAGTACAGCGATTTAAGTGTTTTCTTGTCTAAAATGTTACGGGTTTGTTTAAAAATGTAAATCAATTTTCTGACTCTTTTTTTTAGATTATCTACGTGTGCATCCCAGCTCAAGTGCTCATCTACTAAGATTCCCAAATATTTTATAACTTTTGTTCTCTCAATCGTTTCGCAAGAGCATTTTGATGTTGTAGTGGAGCCAGCAGAGTGGGAAAGACATGAAGCATTATGTATTTTTAAATCGGTAGGGGGTAGATTTTTCTAGATTGAACATTTGAAAACGTGATATATTTAGTTTTTGAGATGTTAAGTGTTAGTAAATTAGAATCTAGCCATATTTTAACCAATTTGAGTCCATCTTCAGATGTTTTTATTGCGTCGACCCAGGATACGCCCTCAAACACTAGGGCATATGACATAGCATGTCAAAAAAAAGCATACAGTTTTAAATTCACATTAAAAATATAAAATAATCGAACACAATGAAAAATAATTGAGTCAATATAAAGTAATAAATTACATTTCTATTAAATTGTTAAGGCAGATAAATTAACTAAACATATTGTATAATAACCGTTGAAAACATTTAAACATTATATATTAATATTTAAAAATTCGCTCACATTATAAAAACATTTTTCGATTAACCAATTATTTAATTCCTTTTTAAATCGATGAATGTCAAGTTTTTTAAAATCTGTCGGAATTTCATTAAACAACCTTGCAGCCATGTAGTATAAACTATCTCTATACAAAGTAGTGCGTGGTTGAGTACAATATAGTTTTCCCTTCGATCGAGTATTGTATGAGTGAATGGAGCTGGTTTCCCTAAAATATTGGGAATTTTTCTTGACAAAAACACAAGTTTCATAAATATAGAAGCTAGGAACCGTTAATAATTTCAACCTTTTGAAAAGTGGTCTACAACTATCCATGTATCGAGACTGACACATTGCTCTTACACATTTTTTTTGTATTTTAAAAACTGCCTCTATATTTGTGGAGTTGCCCCAAAATAGTAGACCGTATCTTAGATTAGAGGTCACATATGCATGATAGGCAGTTAGTATTGTTTTTAGGCATGATACCCGTCTCAGCCGTTTAAGCGCAAATACGAATCTACTAATCTTTTTTATTAATCTATTGATATGAGGTTTCCAGTTGCAATGACAGTCCAGTAGCACCCCTAAACATTTTATTTCTTTAACCCCTATGATCTTGGCTCCCTTAAGTTCAATTTTAAGCTCGCAAGGTGTACTTTGCGGAGCATGGAACTGCATTAGTTTAGTTTTTTCAATATTTAATATTAAGTTATTATTTTTTAGCCATGTTTCAATCTGTTCTTTGGCTGAATTTATATTATTTTCGTAGTCTTTAAGCCCATTTTCAGTCCTTGATCCCTTTATTATAACTGTGCTGTCATCAGCGAATAACACCATACGGTGTTTTATTGAGTTTGGTAAATCGTTTATATACATTAGAAATAGAAGAGGTCCTAAAATACTACCTTGAGGTACACCGTGCGTTACCAACATGTATTTAGACCTATACTTCAATACAGTTTTTGATTTTAAACAAATCCTGGTTATTTCTGTACACTGCTTTCGTTCAGAGAGGTAAGAAGTTAACCACTGGAATGCATTACCACGGAATCCATATCTCTCCATCTTTTGTAAAAGAGTATCATGACAGACATAGTCGAAGGCTTTTGTCATATCCATAAACACAGCAGTAACTGGTATTGAGTGATTCATACATTCAGTAATTTCTTTCATAAGGTCATATAAAGCTAAGCTTGTTGATCTGTCTTTTCTAAAACCATTTTGTTCATTCACTAATATTGAATTATTATCTATAAATTTGATCATTCGCAGAATCATTACTTTTTCAAAGAGTTTTGATAAAATTGGTATCAGGGTAATAGGCCTATAGTTTTTCATTTCTTTTTTATCTCCTTTTTTGAATAATGGTTTTACAATTGATATCTTTAATTTTTCAGGAAATATACCACTGCTTAATGATAAATTTATCAGGTATGAAATCGGGTAACAAAGTAAGTGTGCACTTGATTTTATAATATTAGTTGATATTTCATCATATCCTACCGAATTCGTATTTTTGAGTTCGTAAATAATTTTTAATATTTCAAGAGGTGTGGTTGGTTTTAGAAATATTGAATGTAATGTTCTGTCGATATTTATAGTAGTTTTACCGTTTGTGTTAGGTCTGCTTTTTTCTCTTACTTCGTTTGTAAAATGATTATTTAATGAGTTAGCTATTTCTTCGGGACTTGTTATTTCATTTTTATTAACGTTTAGTTTTAGAATTGAGTTTCTGTCTGGAGATATATTTTCGCAAGTTTCTTTGATAATGTTCCAGGTAGCGATTGTTTTATTTTTAGAATTTGCTAAACGGTCTCTATTTGTGTTTTTTTGGGCCAATTTTAAACACTTTTTTAAGGTTTTACTGTATGTTTCGTATGTTTTTTTGTTTAGTTCTGTCCGATCGTTTCGATGTATGATATATAATTTTCGTTTTATTTTGCTACTGTATCTAATGCCTTTTGTAATCCATCTTGGTTTTCTATAGCTGTACATTTTAACCTTATAGAAAGGAAAACATAGATTAAAGAAAAGGGAGAGAATCTCGTGAAAAGTATTAAATGCATGATTTGTTTAGTTGAGTTCATATACATCCGAAAATGAAAGGGCGCTTATGCTTGTTAGAAATTTAATTGTATTATCTCCAGAAAAATCCCTTTTTTGTATGTACCAGAATTGTGTAACTCTCTTTCTTATTACTGTGAATTTAAACGTTTGTCCAGTATGATCTGAGACTATTCCTTTATCCATTGGCCAAGGCACGTTTGTGCAAGCCGACTGCGATTTAAATTAGCGAAATCGTCTTTCAGGCCCCACCGATTCCCCACCCCTAAAAGTTGCCAGCAACAAAACAAGTCAAACATTTTTAAATACTTGAAAAACTTGATTCTATGTCCGTATGTTTTTAATTAAATATCTATATTTTCCAGCAAAAATATTCTTAAATTACAGTAAAAATATAACTTTACTAAAAGTTTAATGCAATGTTAGCCTTAGATTTTCATCTAAGATGTCAGCTAAACATTGAGGCGCTTTTTGGGGAACATTTCAAGAGGATTTGCAAAGATAACGGTAGTAACGTCCTCGTTCACGTGTGATCCCGGGTCGGCTCCCAGACGAGGTGGGCCATGGAGGTGATTCTTCACCACCATGGGTAGGGCGCGGTTCGCTAATGCCTCTGCTCTTTATCGTGACTCCGCACAGCCGCCTCCGCCGCGACTTCGCGGTGCAGAGTTCAGAGTTATGTGTATTTGAAGACATGTGCGTGCGATTTACTGCGGTGGCAGGTAACGGGACGCGGACCCGCCGACGGACGGACAGAGTTCGCACCGCAGAATATGTTCGCACGGTCGCGGTTGTGCGGTCGCAATTGTGCGGTCACCGCGCTGCATTCTGGGCTAGCCTAAGACGGCGACCGGAGACGACACGACCCTGCTTCCACTCCACTATATGTGGCAACCTCCACCTATTTTTTATTTGTTTTAATGTTTACTATGTATTTCTTTTTACAGCGGCAATAGAAATAAAAAAATGTCCACTGTGTAAATCTTACGGGTCCTGAGATACAGCCCGCTGACAGACGGACGGACGAACAGAGCAGGCTTAATAATAGGGTCTACGTAACCAACGCGTGGTTCATATTCAATTTGAAATACCTCCCTAAGAAAGTTGGTGGAAGCTGGGAGTTCTGAACGCGTTTAAAACATTTGTACCTTTGTTAATAAAAACAGAGTCATTACATTACAAAACTCTGTGGGAAAGTACCAACACCCTATGAACGCAGTAATTCGGATGAGATGACCGGCCGGTCTATATCAAGAAAGAGGCGCGAAAGCTGGCAGCAATCATCGGATGCGTGGTTCTTCGGTTTGCGAAAACGGCAATTTTAACGTCACTCCGGAGCGCATAAATTCGAACTTTACATTTAAAGTCGAAGTAATTTGCACTTCATTTTCTCCGAAATGGTCAGTTTCACGTTTATGTTCTCGATTGAGTCCAAACCGAACGTGCATTTGCCTGGGAGCACGGTACATCTTTACAGCTATCAATTTAAACGAGTGCGCTGTAAACTTTTACTTCGCAATAGGGTCTTTACAATGCAAACGCGAACACACTCCATGTGAGGATGTTCCTTGGTTTTGTTTTTTCATTTTTTTCACCTAATGTTATATCTGGTAGAAAACGTGTTCTTACTCTGTTATCGATATATATATATATATATATATATATAATGTGTAATTAATGTTGCCTAGCCTGTTTTTTATTATTCTTAGTGGTGATAGCTGATTACATAAATTATGTCTTATCCTTAAGTGTGTTAGGACCAACGGAAGATCAGCGCTGCATCGCTCTCATCGCGAGGGAGTTGTACGTTAGCTGATTTGGCTCCCTTTTCCTCTTAGTTCTAAGTTACGAGTGCTGTATGCAAAACTGTTACTGTTTCAATGAGGAAATAAACGTTTATTCTATTCTATTCTATTCTTATTCTATTCTATTCTATTCTCCATGATAATGTTTCGTAGAAATGATCTGGCAAAACTTATTTACGCTCTTTATAGAAAAGTCAACCAAACACGCCCGCTCCTTCTTTCTTCGCGCTGCCAGATTTCGAATAAAATATTTCAAAGGCCTAGCAAAATATGACCTAGTTTCTACGTTACGACTTCCTGGTAAGGGCTCATTCGTCCATGCGGGGACCGGTTTTATCTCCTCGGGTTTACGACGGTGCTCGCGCATGCGTGCTGTTTCTCCTTGAGGTCCGCCATCGCCTCCGCCGTCACTTTCCTTCGCCTCTTGGCGATTTTGTGAGACGCGAATGATGGAGAATGCCGGTTTGTTTATTATTAACATTTGCCGGCTCGCCTCTGCCTCGGATCGGGGCGGAGAGACTTTCACTAATTGCCTTCCACCCTTGTATGGGATCTGTGCGTATTTATTGACACTTTCCTTTTTTAATCGAGGTGCAGATGATCAGCACGATGAGA
This sequence comes from Incurvaria masculella, assembly GCA_946894095.1. Taxonomy (NCBI): domain Eukaryota; kingdom Metazoa; phylum Arthropoda; class Insecta; order Lepidoptera; family Incurvariidae; genus Incurvaria; species Incurvaria masculella. The sequence continues at coordinate 3,553,237 of OX335641.1, forward strand.
TCGGGGGAGTGGCTCCTTTGCAAATTTGCTGAATTTGTGGTAGCAACCAGTCTATTGGGAGTCTCATGATCGATGCAATCCGTCGGTCCATAACAACTAAGTACTAAACGATTTTGCTAAAATGTATTTACTTGACGTTCACAATTCAAAATCATAACAGCATTTTTAACGGCTGAGAAGAACGTAGTAGGATTAGTAGTAGGATTGGTGAAAATAAAAGTATGCTCATGACATAAACGTTAAAACGGAGATTAAATACCAACAGCAGCCTGTTGGAATGTGCAACAACTAGTCCCCTTTTGCACGTCGCGTAAACGTAAGAATTTGGAAGCGCACACTTAACGCAATATTTATTTTCAATTATCTCACGAAGCGGAACGATAACAATTATTTCCAACGACGGCGAAGTAAATTTTACCAATCACAGTAAATCAGCGCGGGTAACCTGCGCCTGCGCACACCCCACCACCGTCTCCGCCGCGGTAGAGGTGACATCGCACAACACGGCGCGCCCCAAGAATGTTAACCTTTTTAACATTCTTGTCGCGCCCCTACGCGTCAGGCATCTCTTTGGGGCCAATTTTTATCGGACACCTAACCGCGCCGCCGCCATTCTCCGCATGTCGTTGTGGCTTACGAGCTCAATTTAAAGTGTATTATTAGATGTCGTGTCTCCATTGAGCGATCCCCAGTGTATGGAAAGTGGTCAAAAAGAGCCGCCCGCTCTCGTGATGGGACAGAGCTCTATAGCAACTGCAATATTCCAGATAGCAGGCCGCGTGACGCTACGACGCTCGTATCTCAGCGGCGGGTGTTCGTTTCCTCGACGCCGACGACGGAAAACGTTTGGCCACAAATCCAATCGACAGACGACCCGCTAAAGCCTGTAAGTTAGTCAGTCAGTCAGCGTGTTTGCATCCACTGCTGGACATACACCTCTCCAATTTTCCTCCAGTCCTCTCGGCCTTCACCGGTACGGGACCAGTGCTTTCCGCCGACGCACTTGATGTCGTCGTCCCACCTGGCGGGTGGTCTTCCCATACTCCGTTTTCCTGTCCACGGCCGCCAGTGTAGGACACGGTTATACAGACGGTCGTTATCTCTGCGGCTGACATGACCAGCCCACTGCCACTTGAGCTTAGCCACCCGGTGTCCAATATCGACTACTTTGGTACGTCGGCGAATTGCCTCGTTGCGCTCCATATCCCGTAGCGATATTCCCAGCATGGCTCGCTCCATTGCTCGCTGGGCAACTTTCAACCTTTCGACAACGGCGACCGTCAGAGTCGCTCTTCGTGATTGTGCTGCTCACAACACGATATATGTATTGATTTCATAAACAAAAAAATTACATTCAACACACATTTACATTCAGCCGTTGATTCCTCGAAGAGGCTTGACATTTTTACAATTATGGAACTGGACGCGGGTGCCTAATATCACACCTAATGACACTAGGTGCCATTGGAACAATCCTTATATGTGCTTTGAACAGGATACAAAACACGGACACAATGTTCATTGTCGCTTCCCAACCTCAAGAGTCGAAGACGGTCAACCATCCTGAATGCGACCAGAGTTGATAGGCTCTATTTTCAGGCGTTACCCACAATGGTTTATGACAACACAATAAGGGCGCCCGTAGACAGTTCAAGTATTTCCATTGGATGTTTCAAGCAAGCCAGACAGCTCCGTCCTTTCATCTCATGCCTTTCGCCCTCACGTGCGACAGTTTATTTAAGGTGGCCCATCCCGCTCATCTCCCCATACAAAAGGGGAAAGAAGATCACGCCCATATTTCTTGATGTCTGATGACCATTGGCATTGTAAAATTGTGTTTGGTTTCTAAATTATAAAGTCCGAAAGTTTGAATTTTTTGCGCGTTTTATACAATAACTTTGGAGGTGGATTACGCAATGATAAAGTAAGAACATCTTAAAAAGATTAGTCATCAGACATAGCTTATTTAATCAAGATTTATGATCTATTTGGTTTTTGTTAGATTTTTGACTACAGCAGTCGTGGTTTACTTTTAGCTATAAGTCGTTTTGAAATTAAAATTTTCGTAAATCTTACCAAATCACACACTATGCACATTGTCTTTTTCGTGGACATGTTGCATCTTCCTCATCACGGAGCCTGTCTTATTCTTTGAAACAGAGAAGGTCCCAGAGCGCAACAGCACGGTTTTGTACCGTGCCCGCGAATGAGTTAGGCCCGCCGGGTTGGGCCACCTTAACGGTAAACTTTTGTTCGTGGTCTTTTCAGGTTCGTGCGAGGGGCAATCTTTCGCTTGGGATGCGGTGCAAGAGCGGGACTGGGCACGAGTCTGGAGCGCCCGGCGCGTGACCGTAAAGCGAGTGAAAGTGCGGCACCCCGCCGTCTCCCATCAATCGCGATCGACGCGATCGGCGCCGGCGCCGCTTCCTAGAGACCCGCTCGCGGCTCGCAGCGTGGAGAATGACAAAGGGAAACTCGGCGCCCGCACGACCCGTCTGTCGGTGTTAATTAAGGGCGCGGCGGGCGCGGTATCGCCGCTTGATTTATTGCGATCATTAGTCGGCTCGCGGGCGCATCACGACTACGCGCCGCTCGCGCCCGCCGCCGCCGTCGCCGCGCCACCGACCGGAACACGGAAACGCGATTTAGCGCGCGCATTGTGAGCACTGCGCCAGAGGAACAAAGGCATACCTATTCTCTAAATCCTAAACAACAAAAACGTAACCTTCGTTTCACTTCGTTCTGGTGATTATAGTGATCTTGAATAGGTTAACTTTCCGGATTTTGGATGAACGGTTCCGAAGTAAGTAGAACTACTCCGGTAACGGGGACAAGAAAAACGAATATACCTAAAGCCCAGTGGCGTAGCATAGGTCACTGGCACCGGTGCGGATCCCAAATTTACGGCCCTCTTTTTTTGTGATTGATCATAAAATATGCCTTTTTACCCGCATTTTTTCGCGCCACCTGTGAAATGCCAACCACTTTTTTGGCCCAGGATCTTTTCTGACCGACCAGGATTTTGAAGATAACGGCGTTCTCATTAAACAATTTCTTTATTAGAAACCCCGGGCAATGTATCATTGCCGTTTAGAAATCGGATGCAATGCAATGGTGCCTCATGGTGCCAACCCTAACTAGCCTGAACACCTATTTATTACATGGGTAAATCCAAACCACGAGTGAAAGCATTCTCAACGATAACTGTACGAAACCAATACTTCTAAACATGAACAACGAATTCGCATCGCAATAATTAACGCACTTTCGCTAAGTTTGACGCAGCGCCAGCCGCACGAATGCGACGCGTGTATCGAGCCGTTCAGGCGTGCGGTGCACACCCTCGCACTTCCGCGATTCATTCTCACGTCCCTGCCTCTCTCGGCCGCCCGACCCCGTAGTCCCAGTTGTCACCTAACTGGCGTAAACGCCAATTTAGGTGACAATCGCCTGGCATATGGCGTATGAAGAAATTGGAAAAAGCGCTTATGGGCGTTAAGTGAACTAACATTTGCGAGTCCGAGTTTGATTTGACAGCTCACTCTCCGTCGGCGTAAATACGTCGACGTTGCCGTTTACGCCGACTGCGCGTTTTCATACGAATCGGAAGTCCGAGTTTGACTTTCGACAGCTCGAAGAAGTAAAACTACAGAATAACTAGTAAAAACGTAACTTCGAAGTTTCGTAAACTCCAATTTAGGTGAGAACTCAGACCAACCACTCCGAAGCGAGAACGACGACCATCGGGAGAGATGCATCTGTGCTATTTGTTTCCGCGAGCGATCGCAGCATCGAAGCATTGTGCCGCGCACGTACGCCGCCGAACAAACAATCGTGCGCCGAAGGTGGGGGCTGCTCATTTGTACACCGATGGACTTGTTGATTCGTTCTAGATCGATTTATGTGCGAGTCGCTCAAATGATTGTTTCTATAGAAGCGTTGTGAGCTCGAAAACTTGTTAAACGTAGCGAGGGCTGCGTTAGCGTTGTGTAACGTGCAAACATTTGTTTATGGAAGTAATGTAAAATGTAAGTAATTTGGGTGAAATTACAGTTCCATATTGGCACTCGTGATTTCACTTTTGGAAACCAAACTATACAATGGTATTTATTTATTTATTTTATTTATTTGGTATGCCAACAACATTATATACTAAACAGTTTCATAGTTTCACTACTAAAAATAACAAATTAGTGTGTACATGTTAATTATAGGCCTACACAGCTTCCTTAAAAGTAAATATAATCAATCAATTTAATTTAAATTGCTTGAAGAAGAACTATAAAATGTGCAATTATATTATATTGATTATTCATCATCCATAGACATTGCACTACTGATTTGTAATATTTTAACATTCAGTGCAGCAGAACAAAACACAGCTAAGAAGAACTGGCAATAAACTCCGCTGTGCTTTTTTAGGGTTCCGTACCCAAAGAGTGCCTAAGGAACCCTATTACTAAGCCTCCGCTGTCCGTTCGTCCGTCCGTCCGTCTGTCACAGGGCTGTATCTCATGAGCTGAAAATTTCATAGAATGTGCATTTATTTTGCCGCTATAACAACAAATAGGTAACATTAAAAAATAATATAAAATAAAGGGGGCCCCCACACAAAAAACCTGACCTGATCTGACCCGGTTTTTTGAACGACCACAGTCGTTTTCACTAACGGAATAAACCAAACTTCACGAGGCATAAACCGCAATAGTGCTGCCGGCTTTTTGTATATAATTTTATTTAATACAAAAAAAAACCTAATCTAAATCCAAACTTAAACAATAATTTAAATTTTAATATAAATATACTCGTAATATTCAAACTGTTGACCTCGTTTGAACTTACCATTCACCACAATTAATACTATGCTGCCAAATGTTCTCATAAATATATTTTGTTTGACATGGATCGTCAATACCACAACCACTGGCATTCAATTTGCCTAACGCATCCTCGAACGAATGAGGTGCCATGCCTGGTGCATCCATTTATATGAGAAAGCTACATTGATAAACGGAAAACACACACATATCTGGGACATTCAAGATCTAATGAATTCTATGCGAACCATTTCTGTGCTATAAAAGTAATATATAAGTCAATGGCTATGAATGTTTGTATTAACATTGACATACACTATATTGCTTCAACGTTTTGCATATGGCTGTGACAGACTGACACACAAACCAACGACAACCTATAACTATAAGGGCCTTTTTCACTCAGGTACGGAACCCTGATCCGACTAAAGCCATTTGCAATATGTGAATTAATTGTATTCACTTTCTTTCTATTACGTCACCGTACGAGATGGAACACTGACTCGAGCAAATAACAGATAAAAAGGGCGATAACAATGGAGTTCCTAGATGGCCAGCTGGGAAATAATAAATACAAACACACATACACATTTGCATGACAAAAAACCGGCCAAGTGCGAGTCGGACTCGCACACGAAGAGTTCCGTACCATCGTACAAGATTTAACATAAAAAAATAAGCTTATTGTATGGGGCCCCCCTGTAATCTATATTATTGTTTAGTTTTACCTATTTGTTGTTATAGCGGCAAAATAAATACACACTCTGTGAAAATTTCAGCTGCCTACCTATTACGGTTCATAAGATACAGGGGGTCCATTCAGAGTAAGAGTGAGTTCGAATTCGCCACTAAATATCAACTCACTTTTTTAAATAGTTAATGTTTCCACACTTTTTGAATATAATTACAGTTAGGTAAAAATCTGGTCCGTCCCGTAAATACGTTGGAAGTATAAATAACGGTTCTGTTATTTAAATAATAATATATTTCCCACCTATTTTTAGGTTAACTCACTCCCGAACTCGAACTCACTCTAGCTCTGAATGGACCCCCTGCCCTGTGACAGAAGGACGGACAGACGGACGGACGGATAGCCGAGGCTTAGTAATAGGGTTCCGTTTTCACGCTTTGGGTACGGAACCCTAAAAAGAACGCTCGAAACGCGAGTTCCGTTTGTATTGTGAGTGCCTATTTGTGGAGATGGCGGCGGCGCGGCGCCAAAAAGTAATTACAATCATAACTAGGAACTGATTGACGGCAATGTACGAATGTGTTATTACCCGAATGCGTATTACGGTATTGCTGCACTGCCGGGCTCCCTCGTAACACGGCAGCTAACAAGACAGAAAACAAAAGACAGTCGGCGAAAGCACTTTCAGAGTGGGCAGTCTGAGTTCTCACCGAAATTGGCGTTTACGGCAAACCGATCGACTGTCGTTTTCTCCAAACTCCATACAAGTTTTTACTAGATATTCTGTGGTTTTACTTCTTCAAGCTGTCAAAGTCAAACGCGGACTTCCGATTTGTATGAAAACGCGGAGTGGACGTAAACGGCAACGTCGACGTATTTACGGCAACGTTGAGTTAGCTGTCAAATCAAGCTCGGACTCGCAAATGTTAGTTCGCTTAACGCCCGCTGCGCGCGCTCTTCAATTTCTCCATACATTTGAAAACGCCAGTCGATCGGTTTGCCGTAACGCCAATTTAGGTGACAACTTAGACTACCGGCTCAGTTACATCTCGCATTGCGTTACGTGACGTCCATGTTTGCCGCGCACCGTGGCGAAGGCATTATTCGATATTACTCGAAGGTAGGCGAAGATATGTAGCCACGGTAGCTTTGTTAGCCTCGGTAGCTCAGTGTGCGACGCCTTGCGAATCGATAGGCCGGGGAAGCACCTCTGAGCGCTGTTAGGTTCTGGATGGGTGACCATTTTCAACCATTGAGGCTGGTCGGATTCCAAGTAAAACTGTAGGTACCCTTCCTTACTTACTGAGGTGGTAGGGTTAATCCCGCCCGGGTTGGTACCATCGCATTGAATTAACGATGGTCGAAGCGGCAATGAAAATTGTCCGTGTTTTCCATCCAGTTCAATGTAGCCAAGCAATAGTATAAGGAAGGTCCTGGCATGGCACCTAGTTTCCATGTGGTGTGTTAGGCTAATATCTGACGGTCAGTTCGTTATGAGCCATCCATGTCCAGTTACATAAAAAAAAACTCAACATTAAACGATAAGGCATCCCGGCGGCACGGCGCACTGAAATATTGCTGCTTGCGATGCGCTCGAGACGTTTCAGAATTGGACTGGAGGCCCTATTCGGAGTCACTACGAGAACTTATGAGAAATAAGTTTGTTGACTTACACATTAAGGTTTTTTATTTGTAAAATGCTATTTTCATGATTTTAAATATGTTTTTAATTGTTTTTATTATTTGGATTTGGTACGATCTTTATTTTGACAAAGCCTATCTACAGCTGACACTGGTAGTATTTATTTTAATTGACGTATCTAAGTGTATGCATTATACCAAAATGATTAATAAAAATTAAATGGAATGAAAGCGGCAACGCCACAGATGAGATAATAGGAACACGCTTTCAATTAGAGCATTCTAAGGGCAATCCATCAGCCCGGTGCTGTGTGGGTTCCAGCACTTAAAAACAATACAATTTTCTCATTGAATTTCTTCCCGAGCATGTCATAATAGGCGACTAAAGGATTCGTCGTTCGTGCTTCGGATTCCACGTAAATCTGTAGGTCCCCCTTCCTTACTTTTTTATTTAATTGGACATGGATGGCTAGTAGCACACCCACCATAGGAATTAGGTGCCACGCCATGATGCCAGGACCTTCCCTTTATAAGCACGGCCATATTGAGAGAGATGGTAAACTGGGACTATTTTTCATTGCCGCTTCGACCATCTCTTCATCCAATGCGATGGTTCCAACTCGGGTGGGCTCCCCTTGTAGGGGAAGGAGAACTACAGTTTTTCATGGGTTCTGAACCGTGGATATGCAGAAATTTATTTTATAATATTTATAAACTTTTGTTGAACAAACAGAAATCAATTTTATTCAATTTTTTTTATAGTTTTTTCCTTAAATTCTTAAAATTAATCATGTCAAAACGCGGCTGGAAACATAAGATAAAACAAACACAGTTTTCCAACTGGCTAAAACGCAGGCTAACATTTCAGTTCAATTGTGAAAATTCGCAAGTTTAAGGGATGCTACATCGAACCAAATAGTTGCGACTGTTTCAATGCTCGGGCGGTGGATTGCATTTCTGTCTATGAGCGAAATTAGGAACGGAGATGGATTTACTGAGGATGTAGACAGAACAGACCATAGACCTAGCACGTCAACTCAAGTAATTGTTAAGTGAATGGGAGTAAGAAACCTGGACAAAAACAAATCAGATTTTTTAACTTTTCCTCAATACTTAAAAGTAAAACTTAAAACATAACTTCAGATCATTATTATGAAGCTACATAGCGATTTTGAATATTTTTTTGGAAAAAAATTATCTCAGTACATTTTGTACGAAACCATTTTGGTCTCATCCGTCAATTGACTTTGTAAAGAGACAGCCCAAAAACGCAAATCTGCTAGACGGAAATATACGAATTTTCCTGAAAAGGCTAATGGTCGAAATAGAAGAATTTATCAATTTTTCCGTCTCCTTTGGTAAGTTTTTAAACGTCGGGAAATAAGCCTTCAATTATTTCTATAATATAATATTTTTTAATGGAAAATATAAATACATTTGAATATAGATATCTGATCGTTCTGTTCGTCTAGCGGCGATAAAATATATTGACAAAATCTATGTCTGCCTATTTTAATTTTTTTAATATTCTTTTTAGATATTGACTAAAAAACATGGGAAAAAATTGACTTTTTAACCTTTATTTTAGACTAGCTGCGGTACCCGGCTCCGCTCGGGTCCATGTCGTTTTAGACTGATGTCGAGCTGAATTATTTCCTAGTAATTTATCTGCTACTTTTAATCATAACGGATGGAGCCGATTTAGCTCAATTAAATAAGAAATATTATAACATTTTCCATTTATAATACATAGGGCACACTATACGTTTTCGGAACTGCCCACTTAGCTAAAAATATCGAAAAATTTATTAAATATATTGGTGTTATAACGCATAGGGCCGAGTGCACGAAAGGGCAAACAATCTAAATCACGTCAACTTAAACACGTCACTTTGCATAGAGAGTATGGAAGGAACTATATGCGGTTCACTAAAAGTGACGTGTTTGAACATTGTTTACTTATCCCTCTCTTCGTGCAATCGGTTCTTAGGCTGTTTTGTCATGTTTGTTTTGTCTTACTGTCACTTGTTGTTCCATTGTGGCGTCAGATAAAAAAATGCGTGTCTATATCACCATGGTATGAACTTATGAAAATTTCCGTAGTATGATTTTATACGATTTTAAGTGTAATTTGACAGTTTACAAAGCCTTGCTCGGCTTCAAACTGCTTTTGGCGATGAAACACTATGAAAGGCGACTATCGCGTCAATCTTGTGACTAATTTTGTGATAGTCAGCTTTATACAACAAAAAGATAAATGATGTGCGCCGTAAAATGAAACAGACAGGCATGCAGACTGTTGCTTTGGAGACTGTCAATAGTGATTTGTATAACACCACCTGTTTGATGGAAGTAAATGACGAACTCCGTAAAAATAACAGTAAACGCAGCATCATCTTGCATCACAACAATGCCAGTTCTCAGACGACCATACAGACATACGAATTTTCAAAGGTTAAAAACGTCGAACTTATGAGTAATCCTGCATACAGTCCCGACCTGGCACCTTGTGACATTATTCTGTTCCCAAAATGTTTTAACCAATACGTGGCCAACGATTGTCATCACCAGAAGAGGCTGTCGAAGAGTACCAGGTTCACCAGGATCTTCCCGCAATGACACTTCCACATTCAAATGGATCTAAAACACGACAATATTCATGTCCCGATTATGCATTCCTTCATTGCGATGAATCATCCCAGGTGGAATAAACCCTACGAAAGGTGAACAAAAGTTTTACGTGGCCTACAAAGCACAGTCAGTCAGTCAGTCAGTCAGCGTGATTGCGTCCACTGCTGGACATATGCATCTATACAAAACACAGCTAGCCTCAACACCTAAAACGGTCACCCATCCGTAACTCGAGCGCACTCAGAGATGCCAAACGTAGATACAATTCGCATATAAATCGGGTGAGTAGTTCTCAAGTTATAAGCATTTCACCCTAATGCTCACCGCTTTGGTAATTAAGAGTTATTTCATGTAGCTTTTAAGTTGTGAGCAGAATCAGGCTAGACTTGGGAACCAAACTTTATAAGCATTTCATACCACTGCTTATTTGCACACCCCTCTCATAATTTTGCATGGGGCCCATTCAGGTAATAGTGAGAGCGAATTCGTCGTTAAATATCCACTAATTATATATTTCCCAGCTATTTTTAGGTTAACTCACTAACGAACTCGAAGACACTCTTACCTGAATGGGCCCACTGATGCTAATTAGCCCTAAAGTTGCGGGAATAATAAAGCCATGCATGTCCGTACAATTAGCGAGTCTGGAAAGAAGATACATAATAAGCCGTGCTCATAAAGGGAAGGTCCTGGCATGGCACCTAATTCCTTCGGGAATGTGGTGTATTGGGCTAATATCATAACGGTAGTTGTGTGGTATTAGCTATCCATGTCAGGTCGCATAAAAAAAAAAGTGCAATCAGTGATGACCAATACCAAACTCATATTCTTGACCAAACCATAGAAACTATTCATTAAAAAACAGGTGCCTTTTCTTATACCTAGTTTGAAGATATGGGTTACCCATACACATTTTCATACGTTTCAAGATTTTCTTTGAGACAAAAGATAGATCCCCATGCCTAATTTAAACCTGTTCCAGCCTATACAAAGTTTTTGTACACAAAAGCAAATAATATAATTATAAAGTTATATAATGCCATAGTAAATAGTTGCGGCGAAAATATTTGCAGAATATCGGTCTTGTTTTTCTTTTATCTTTTCAGAATTTCTTTTTACAGCGCCATCTATGATATAACCAATGTAACGGTGTCCAACTTCTAATCGCTAATACTAATGAAGTAAATAAACTAATAGAGGATCCGAGTAGAGATGGCGCTGTAAAATTGCATATCAATATCATTGTCAGCGTATGATTAAACACGTCACTTTGTATCGACAGTATTGAAGGAACTCCATGCGGTTCGCTAAAAGTGACGTGTTTGAACATTGATTAACTCAGCCGTACTCAGGAACAAAATTTCTCGCACTGACTACCATGAATTAAAATTGTTCCTTAGGAAAATAGTTTTGCCATTAAACTATTATGTAAAATTATGTAAAAAAAACAGAAAAAAAATTAGATCTATTATGTCGAATCCATGTTCTAATTATGTGCGAGATAAAAAAAAACAGAAAAACTAATTGAGATATCAGGATTCAAACCTGAAGCCTCCCGAACAAAATACGTATAGAAGAGTCGGTATTCCGCCCTGCGCCATCCGCTTTCTGAACATTAGTGCGAAAATAGTGAATACTTGAATGACGTCGCAAATAACGCCACCATACGCCACGGCATAGTATTAATTTTGTTGGAGAGTAATTTAATTGATATTGCTCAGCCCTTTGGATATTTAGCGTAATGGTATGTACGCTAAAGCGTTCCCAGCGATGTTCTCTTTAAATTGGTTTAAATCGCACCTTGATCTGTTTTGTGGTTACGGAGATTACCTCTCGCATGTGGACAGACGTTGCCTTTTATATAAGTAGAGAAGAGATTGTTTTACTGAAAATATTTTTAAATAAAAAAAGGACCGCTTTAAAAAAAATCGGAACTAAATAGCAAAAAATAATTGGTTACTTTTAATTAATGTACGAAAAGCTATTTTAATTCTAACTAATTATGTACAATTTCTTAATTTTTAATCATCTTTTGAAGTCGGTGCCTTGGGTAGACGTTCTTTAAGGGCTGCAAGTAGTTAGATTAATATCACCTATGGGTAAGATAAAAATATAAGTAGGTAGCTACTTACATTTACCTACTTAAACAAAACACAAAAACAAAAATTCAATAAACAAACAGGTCGGAAAAACGTATGTAAGTAGGTATTTAGGCAAGTACTTTGTAATTTAAATATGCCTTATACTCTTATCTCAACATGCGTGGTTTTGGCCTAAATGTGTTCATTTTGACCTGTTTTACCCCCCAAATAGTATAATTTCCAAAAATATTTTCTTCTTAAGCATTCCCATCTAAAACAAAACCTACTCTGACATTTCTGGGTTCAGCGGCTCTAGAGATAGAAATGTGTACAATTTGCCCTCTTTTACCCCCCTTGAATACCCCCAACAGTTGAAGTAAAAAAAAACCTCCCATACTGAGCAATCTTACCAGAAAAGAAAGCTACTGTAACTAAAAAATCACATTTCTGGGTTCGCGGAGTTAAGAAATTCGATGTTCGTTATAGTTAAGTACCAAACTACTGAACCGATTTTGATAAAAAAAATGGGACCAATTAGAAAGTATACCCTTTCGAACAAAAAAAGAATTTTCCAAATCGGTCCAGGGGTCTTCGAGTAATCGGTGAACATACATAAAAAAAAAATAGATTCCGACGAATTGATAACCTCCTCCTTTTTTGAAGTCGGTTAAAAAATACAGGTATTTAGAAAAAAATTAAAACCTACGGACAAGCTTTTTCAAGTGATATATTTTTATTATAATTTGAAACTCTAATCTGTGTAGGGAACCGTTAGTGCCTGGAAGATGATTTCGCTAGTTTAATGGCAGTCGCCATGCAAAACTGTGCCGTGACCAATGGACAAAGAATACATTTCTTAAAATGTGCAAATCTTATATTTCCGCTGCCTTCACAACAGCATTAAATTGTAAAATAATCAGCAATAAACAAAACTTATGGTTTAGTTGAACGACATTTATATGATATTACAAAGCCTTTTGTGATGTTTCAGCCAATTGATTCCTTCCTGTGGGTGCAGGGATATGTTTCTTCCTCCCGGTATCATACAATTGTTCGGATAGATAATGTTTTATTGAATTATTCATTGATGACGAACAGCTAAATTTGTTTTTAAATATATTTGCAAGTGTGGCATATTTCTTGTAGGACAAATGACGCTTTAGTGAATGCGTTCTTTGGATAGTTCAAAGTGGTCAATGGAAGGAGTTTAAACATGAGTATTCAAAATCATGAATTAGCTGAAGAACCCATTCTTAAAACAGACAGGTTGTATATTTTGTATGAGCCAAATCAAATCAATATTTTGCTAAATACCTACATCCATAAGATTCCTAGCATGTGGAATGAGCCAATAATACTATCTTGTCATAGGATAACTGGATGGTTGTTTTATTTATTTGTTGAATGGAAAATATAGTATCAGATATGTACCGCTTCATTTTATATAAAGAACACTATAATAATCCCAAATGAAATCAACATTCATACATTTTGGGATTTGTGGCGCCACCTTGTGAGTACTGGATGTAATTCTAGCACTACATATGTATCTTTCTTTAAAAAAAAGTACGCTTTCGAACTACAAGATGGAGCCACGAGGAAATCGGAAAGCGCCACCTAGTGATTAAGAGTAAGCAACAGTCGGTTCAGGTAAGCAATGGTGAAGGTACTGTCGACGCTAGATCAGCCTATTATACTGAAATATAACTGAGTGATAATATTTTTACAACATTGGTTATGACATGACCAACACCAGAATGGATAGGATACGGTACCTAAATAAAAACATTCCTTAAAAAGTAAGCATTTAAAATTACCCTATACCTGTAAATACCTGCAACAGCAATTAATGCCACGATCGCCTCTCTGCCGAGGTATTTCCCCTAAAGTACAACTTTGGGTCCTTCGAACATGGTGTGAACTTCTACTACCCAAAAGCCCAAAACAGGTTAGCGGTGCAAAAGGAGGCATCCTGCTACCGAGTGTACATTTAAGAAAGCACTTGCAAACAACGCTTAAGAAACAAAATAGACTGCATATTGAGCAACGTGTTTAACTGGTGTAACTGGTGCGACTGAGAATCATGAAGTTCAACTACGTCCATAATATGAAATATCTGTTCACAAGGAATGCCTACTTTAGAGTAGTACAGTAGTAATACCACAGAAGATGAGAAGGCCAATGCTAAATGCTCTTCGCGCCTGCAACTTGGTTCTTAACCAAGGCTCTAGGCAGGAGTCACATGTGGTGGACCAACATCAACAAAGATATTGAAGCGAACTTTCAGAAAGTGGGCTGAAATATCGACACATTTCTCAACCATCATCATCAGGCATTTGAGAGATATTCTGCACCCAAGGCTTAACATTAACATTAGTATCAGAAAATGGAACAAAATCTTTTGGCTTTCACCTCAAAAGATTTTGAAGAAAAATAAAAAGCGTAGAGACTAAAGTAGATAACTCCACTGAAGATATAGTTGTGAGTGAAATTCCACTTTGCATACCAGACCCTATTTTACATACTGAAATAGCAACAGCCGAAATTTTACTCAGTAAGTCTTTTATTTGATTGTGTCTGCAAAACGTAAAATAAAATATTTACTGTGTTAAGTCAAATTCCATACATACCATCCCTATCCCAAAAGTTTAATAATCATACTTAATTATACTTATTATAAATAGTTTAAACCTGACATATTTCAAATAAAAAAATATTAATTAATATTGGCTTCTTCCAGGCTTCTCTGCTCTGTTCTGACTCTCGAAACTCGTTTCTCAAAAGACTATGGATCCCAATTTAGGTTGGTCGAAGTGGGCTTCTCTTGGGCGTTTGTGTGCTACAGGAATGCCCAATATTTTAGTGCACTGCTCTCGAGAAGGAGTTACTTAATCATTCACCGGTGGATCTAAAGTGGAAGTGGTGTCTGTCTGTAGGCTGAGGCTGTGAGAAAGATGTGAAGGGTATAAACCTTGATTACAGGTAGGTGGTATACCCGTATGCTTGCTTCAGGGGTTTTATTTTTATTTTATTTATTCGGAGAATCAACAGTGCATTCATTATAAAGTAACTAAGTAAATTTAATAAACATCAGTACCTAACAGATTCTCACAATTGACTTTACAAATTATTAAAAAAAACTTCCTCGAAAATACCTAGGTAATCACAGAAATATCTTTAATATATCAATAATACAAACATCACATGAGGCAGAAAATAATAGATGGTTTTGACAGAACTATATAATAACTAGCAGCCCGTCCCGGCTTTGCACGGGCATAATGTCATTTAAAAAAATTTTATTTTGACACAATGATAGACAAATAAACCATTTTTACGTAGAGTTCCTACATTGAGATATTTGAAATAAAAAAACCTTAGATTTTATTATTACATGATTATTAGATACTAGCTGCGGTACCCGGCTCCGCTCGGGTTAGTGTCGGCTAAATTATCTCATGGATAAAAAGTAGCCCACATGACTGGTCCAAAATAGGGTCAAACTGGTCCAGGACAATGTATCCATGTACCAAATTTAATCAAGATCGTTCGAGCCGAAATAGCATGATTTAATGAGAAACATCCAATAATTCCCATTTAGAGCTTCGTTGACGTTTGGTGGCTATTAAAAAAAAAAACATTTGCCGCGAGAACCTTTCTGCACTTTCACTGCTACATTGCTTACCTAGTAAGTAACGTGTAACGTAGGTAAGTTTTGCGTGGACTCCAACCCACAGCCAGCCTCAACATCGAAAACAGTAACCTATCTCGAACCTGACTGCTCCCAGAGATACTATACATTGATAAAATACGCATATAAATCAGGTAAGTGGTTCGCATGTTATAAGACTTTAAGACTCACTACTTACCCTTCTGGTAATGAAGCGTTATATTATGTAATCTATAAGTTTTTAGTAGAATCAGGCTAGACGTAGATACAATGCACATCTAAATCGAGTAATTGGTTCTCAAGGATTTTATTCTGTTGGTCGCTCCTCCGGCGATTTAGCGTGATGCCAAGTAGTCCTAAAGTTGCAGGAAATACCAAGCCGTACTTCAGTAAAAGTAAGCGCTGCCGCCGCAAAGCCGAGCCGTGCATAGCATTGCAGTTTGTATGACGCCCCATCTTAGCGTAAGCGAAACTGAATTCTATTTAGCCAATCCTAATTCCCGGGTAGTTAAATGTACATGTACTAAGTTTTACAAATCGCTAGTGCCTTGAAAATTCGCCAAACGGACACCAAACAGTCACGACGTCTGCCCTCCCCCCGCCGCCGCTCCCCGCCACCGCCCCCGGCCCCGCTCCCCCTAGTGTGAAGTATCGCTACCGGCATCGTTTTCGCAGCCCCGTGAAAGTTCTAAAGCCCATGGGCACATAAATTGTAGCCTATGTGTTATTCTGATGTATAAGCTATATTATTGTAAAGTTTCATTAGAATCCATCCAGTAGTTTTTACGTGAAAGAGTAACAAACATCCATCCATCCATCCATCCATCCATCCATCCATCCATCCATTATTACAAACTTTCCCCTTTATATTATTTATTAGATTAGAGAAATAATAAATTCAAAGTGCTATAGGGAGAACCGCGGCCTCCGAGGCATGCTCCCGCCGCCCCGGCCGGCCGGTACCGCCGCAAACACTACATCCCGCAATTTTTAAATCTATAATATCTTCGAAAATATTCATTTAAATCATATGCTGTAATGGGCCGTATAGATCTATATTAAATCAACAATGTATTTAAGGTATTTAATTGGATAAGGATTGATGCTGTATTGGTTAAAATCGCTTCGAAAATTAGCCATTATTTGTCGTAAAAAGTAAATGAGAAAAAAATCTTATTGTGGGATATCCATAAGAGATAGATATATAGCATCGCGGAGTTTTCTGTAGACCTTTTCAATGTATACAATACTTAGTACATTATTTTGATAAATCTCTTTGCAATGTAAGCGGAAAAAAATTATTTTTTCACTACATCACATTGGAAACCTCAAAAATAACAGTATTTCAAAAGATCAACATGCAGAGGGTGAATATTTCTGGTAGCACGGCTAAACACACGAAGCTGAATGCTTGCAAGCAGGTTCAGATACCATAAGGAATCAGACCATTCGCTACTTTTACTAGACGTAATAAATAGGCAAGTTCCCTAAACACTTTACGTGGGAGTATACTAGAACTTCGAGATTCAAGAGTCAATGGGGTAAAATTTTTGGAAGGTTCTGTAAATAAGATTTTTGACACATTTAGATTGGATGCATTCTAGTCTTTTTGTATAAATTCTCGTTCTCCATAATTGAGATGTCTAGGTGTGGTTACGTACATATGTAAAATATAAGGTTTCGAGGTGCTCAGATTCTTAAAGCTCTTCGATATTCTCAATACAAAACGAAGCGCCTTTTGTGCAAGTTTTGGAAAAAATCGAGTCAACGTCAACGAGTTTCCGGTCGATTAATACACCCAGATCACGCACTTCTCTTTTTTTTCTAGAACTTATCCAGCCACAGCGTAAAAAGTATCCAGGTGAAGTCATCAAGAATAAGTTATACTGACACAGCTAAGGGGTTTCTACTCTTCTCAGATCTTCATATCGTCAGCAAAAAAAAGAAGTGTTGAGTAAAGGGTGTCGGTGATATAAATTATGAAAACTAGCAAGGATAATGTGCAATTATTTATGTACGAACGTTAAAGATCTAACGTGAATAACGGAAAGAGAAAGAAAGAAGAAGTCCCTTTTACACTATGGTTGACATCAATTTGACAGAATGATATATCAAATTTGCCTCTATTTCCGGTGTACCGGTTTCAGAGTTACCGTCCAAGTCACAACCTAAAACTACCTTACATTGAAACAGCCGCCATTTGCACGACATGTCCATACATTAGCCGATACATTTCAGGCCTAGGCACTTTACGTCAAGCGTTCCGTTTGTGTTCACTTCGCAATGGTTGCCCCCTAGATGGAGAAAGCTGGTATACTCTCAAACACGAGAATCGTTCAGAGGTTTCTGCCTCTCTTTCTCGTAGTGGCCTTATAGGATTTGTCCCAGACCTCCCTAAGGTTATTTTCAATTTTAGGATAATGTTTTTTGAGGTTTATTTGGTTTAATTTTGTATGCACATAAAACATATTTAAATAAATATTTTCCATAAATAACAAAAAAAAACCCACCGGTCTGCGTGACTGGTAAGGCCTGTTTGAGTGCTGGACCGACGGTCGGTCAGTGTCGTAAAGTGTTTTACAGTACATTTATAAGTCCAGTGTTAACATACGGACCTGGTGTTCACGGAGACGGCGGTAGAGGTCGGCGTGACGCACGGACCGCGCGGCCGACAGCGACGGCGGCGGCAGGCGCCCCTCCATGCTGTGCAGCCAGCGTCGCAAGCATTTCATCTCGTGTGCAGTATCTGCCCAATTAAAAGCAAAAATAAAACAATGATTAACTAAATGTCTTTGAGCGTGGGTACGGCTGCAGCGCTCTGGCGGTAGAAGGCATTCACTAAAGATACTATCTTGACAAAACTATGCTGAATGAACTAAGAATACGAAACTATCTGGGTTCTTCGAGGTCGAACCCTTTAATAGGGACAACCACTGAAGAGAAAGAGAAGTGGCATGCGGTCGATATCGCGTCCCCACCGTATGGTCACAGTGAACATATAACTTTATGGAAATCCGGCGGCGCGTCGTATGCCACATAGTCGAAAAATCGCCCCACGAATATGCTTAAACCCCCCCCCCCCCCACACAAACCCTCCAATACTTCTGCGACTATGCTTGCATGTGGCATGTACGTTTGAATTGGGTTAGTAGTTTTTAAAAATTTGAGACTGCGGGTCCCATAGTAGTAACGCTACATACCACATCTCCGTCCTTTTTATCCATGGGGACAACCAGAGTGTCAAAAGAGAGCACAGCTGCACAACATCACATCTACGAGGGCGACATTGAAAATTCTTACAACTGGCCACTTGTAAACGATATGATAAAAAAAATAAGTTAACATTTTGAAATGGAACTCTTCGCCAATGTTATTGTGTACAATGCGATTCAAATAAGAATAGGACCGGGCCCATGACTAAGTTCACTCGAATTTGCGCGGAAAAGTACGGTCGGTACATCCGCACGGGTTTACACGGTAAACATTCGCTTCAATATGAAATGAAGCCTGACGCTTTTTTCCATCCATCAACAGGTTCGATCCGAGTATGTGTGTCTACATGCTTTTGCATTTCCTGGTTTTGTAGCGGCTCTGCCTTGCCGTGACAGCGACACTAGACAACAACACGAATCTACACAGGGTCTACTCATGAGATTATCACCCGTGAGTCACCGATGACTCACCAGTCTCGTTTATGCTTTCCTGAATAGATACATTTAGTGCCTGTCATAGAATATATAGTTAAACGAGCAGGGAGGCTGTTTTTTTTCTATCTGTATTTATTTCTTTTCTGTGTATTGTTATTATGTGTTGGTTTGTGTCGGGTGTCCTCGAAAGTGGCACAGCATTGTTTTATTCGATAATTTTGTTTGTTATCCCATTGTTGAGTGTTCTATTAATATTATTCGTTCTTCAAATCAATATGTAGTTAAAATAAACTATTTTTTCCAAATATTTTTTGTAGAAACTTTTTTTGCAATCCATACTGAAATTTGTGAAGTGAAGTGAGGGTTTTAGCAGTTTGACATTCAAAATGGCGGTGGTCTCATCCTATTCTTATTTGAATCGCATTGTATGTATTCATTTGGCATTTGTTTTACGATTTAGCGGCAAATTAAAAAAATTGTCTGTGTCACGTCAGCACGAATTGACCGCGAGAAATTTTTCGTGCAATGATTTTTTATGGCATGGAAGGTGGGGAGGGTACATACCAACGGTGTGCGGCGCGTGCGCGACGTCCTCCGGGCTGACCAGGAGCCGCACGCACTCCCACTTGGCGTGCAGGTGACGCGCGCGCCACGCGACCTCCTCGCGCGCCTCCGGCAGCCGCTCCAGCACGGCGGCGGCCTGCTCCGCGAAGCGCGCGCGCCTCCACTCCGCCTCCGTCACGGCGCCCAGCCACGACTGCAACCGACCGCAAATGGTGCCAACATTGCTACTGATTGTTACTCGTCTCTCTTTTTAGGGGGTGATAACACCTGATTCAGTTCCATAAGAAAGTAAGTAAAACCAAATTTGATTATTTTTACAAATAACTTCCACTTATTTTGGAATTTTAAAAATATGAAAGAAGCATTGAAGGTCTAGCTATATTTGAAACCAATAATGGTAAATATACGATGCTCATACTCTGTATTCAATCTTTTTTTTTATTATAAAAATTTGTCTAATTTGAAAACACAAAGCCTACATATTTACTTTCTGATTATCGAAATTGTTTGCAGTTATTTTTAAATGTAATTAAATGTTGTTTTACTTACGTCTTTATCAAACTGAATGCAGTCCGCTCTTATCACGCCCTAAGGCGAAGCCTGTATATGTGAGGGTGTGAAGATAGACGCGAGGATGCGGTACATGCACTTAAGTCCGCTAAACTGGTGGTAGCAGCGCATTGGATAAAAAGATGGTCGAAATGGTTCGTGTTTTGATCCAGTTCAATGCAGTCGTGCTCATAAAGGAAATGTTCTGGCAGACCACGGGAATTCAGAGTGTTGGGCAAATATCATGATTGTAGGTATGGTATTAGCCCACCGCCATAGTGACAGAAGTTTCATACAATATGTGTTAAGCAAGCCGGCCCTCTATTGCAATAAAGGTATAACTAAGATGGTAACTTCTATTCAATCGCTCACAACATAAAGAGTGTTTGCTCCAAGAGATGGCGCAGCTATCAGGCTCACTGCTTGAAATCTATAAAAAAGTTATTTGATTTTATGGGTTGTCAAAAAATGCGTGCATCGATTCAAAATTGTATATTTTACAACTTTGAAACAAAATTCTATTATTAAATTATGAATAATCATATAATTGTATAACGCTATCTATTGGCTATTTCGCAAGTTCTAGGTACGGAAGTGGCGCCATCCTATTTCCATAGCCGTGAACGTGTATACATGCAGTTGTGCATTCTATTGTTCGTCCCTGTTGCATTCACCTATTGGTGAAACATCTAGATCTTCATTCATCTATGGTATCAGTCATCTATCTCCAGTTCAATAAAAGCCCGAAGCACTAAAATCGGCACAGTCTTTGGATAACGAATGCAAGGCCAAGGTACAAAGGGTGCTCACCGTGCGGAGTGTGCGATCCGAGAGGTTCTCGGGACTAGAATAGATCTCCTCCTGTATGGCGGTGAGCCACTGGCACATGTCGGTGAACTCGGCCGTCAGCTGGCCGAGGCTCCACTGGGGGTTGAAGGTGGCGGGGCCCGGCGGAGACGACGGACGCTTGGGCGGCGACAACTCGCCGTTCGCCTCCTGCAATATCAAAAGTATTGTTACGGATTACGAGACGGTGTTCAATTTAATCTGAGATGCAGCAAGAGAATTATTTGAGGGAAACGCTTGTTTGAAGTGGATCTCAATGCCTCCAAATATTTACCTAAAAGATTTTCGTAGCTGTTAGATACCAAAAAAAAATTAGGGTTACCACTAATTAGCGCGTGGGGATTACTACGATAAAATATAATTACATGCTAAATTATCAAAGTATATTTCATCTTACAAATAAAGAGTCAGTAGTTGTGGTTTCTTTTATAGCATGTATGAGCATTGATTGCAACAATCGATATTGAATATCTTAAGGATGTTCCGACCCATGCAACGTTTTTATTACAAAGAACGCAAAAAGTATTGCACTTTAAGACACAAATTCGTCAAAAATATTATATATAGCCATAGTAGTTGCAGCGAAAACATATTCACGATTTCAGGTTTAATGGTTTCGTTGTAATTGCCGATTAGAAGTTTTACACCGTTAGATGGCGCTGTTCAATAAATATCGTATTTAAATAAATTGTAACAAAACCAATAATCCTGAAATTGTGAAATTGTTTTCGCTGCAAGACTATATTAAACTTTTATTATCAATTCGTGGCTTAAAGTGCAATAATTTTTGCGTTATGTATGCAAACAACTTTATATGGGTCGGAACAGCCTTAAGATGAGGACAAGAGATTTTCTGAGACTTTTGAGACAACCTTTAGAATGCCATAATAAAGGTTTACACGAGTTTACAGCTTATTATCTTTCATTCCGAGGTTGACTCTCTTTTTTTTGTCTTAAGTGACTGCACTACTACCCCAACGACGCTTCTACACCTCTATTGCTCAGTTTCACCACTTCCAGCTACAAATATCCCAAAGTTACCTTTCGGTTACACTATGTAATTATGCAATGTAGCCGAAAGATACTTATCGGAATTCAGGTAACTGGAGGTGGTGAAAACAGGGGTATTACATGCATCTATGTCGTATTGTTTGTCGTATTATATGTTGCCTGGTATTACATTGCTAGCTATCCCCTGCACCCACCTGGCACGAGTCGATGAGATGGTTGTCCATGATGTAGTCGTAGTGGTGCTGCAGCAGCGGCCAAAGGTCGTCGCCGACGCTGCCGCCGCCACCACCCCCCCCTCCTGCACCGCCGCTCGCCGCCGAGCCCCACGAGCGGCGCCACGCCTCGCGGCCCGGATCCTTTCTGCAATTGAGAGCACAGATGATGTGTTTATGCGTCCTCCATAAGGTAACTTCCCTTAGCTGTTTATGATATAGCGCCTCCAATCACCAACCGTGAGGTTTGCACTGCACGTCACATATTTTTTTCAAGAAAAACCACCACCCAAGGAGTTTATGCAAATACCCTCGTCGGAAAGAAGATATCTATCCAGTTAGATTAGGTCAAGAAAAAAATGGTAATGATAACGTAAATGGCTGAAACTGGGTTCACAGCATAAACACCATCCCTTTGATGCTAAATATGTCGCGCTCTGCCTGCCCCAAGTGGTTGCATTGTCTACATATAGGGTTGCGATCCATCCCGGTTTCCTCGGATTTGTCCTAGTTTAGAGGGCATCCGGGGAGCGTCCGGGCAGGGCTTCATTTGTAGACCAGGTTTACAAATTTAAAGTCTTTACTATCATTATCTTATTGATTTTGAACAATTTGTAAAAAACTGAAATAATATTCTGTTTTATTAGGTAAGTACATTTAAAAAGATGATAAAAGATCACTACATTTAATGTTAAGGTCTGAAAATAAATAAAAAGGTGATCAATGATATATTCAACAGTTTTTTTATTACACTGACTGTTTAAAAAACATGCTAACATGTCTCGGTTCTGGGCTCTAAAATCCGGGGTTTTCACGCGTATTTTCACGTCTTCTCCTGGTTGCCAAATTTTAGAGATGGCAACCAGAGATGGAAATTACATAGATAAGGCGCCTGAAAAAGTAGTTATCGTGGGGAAAAAATGATAAGGTAAAATGCTGAAAATAATACCGGCATACTTGCTTATTAATACCAAAACTGAACAAGTATTTGGTTGCATTTCGTATCAACAGGCGATTTAGGTTACAGAAATAAATTTAGCTAGATTTCAGTATTTAATAAAAAACCTAATAGGTAGATATCAATATTTCCAGACAATCAGTATATTCATCAGCACAAAACATCCCAACATCTATTTTTTATAGCCAATCTAGCTTGCGCAACCACTTGGATGGAGCAGGCAGACCGCCATATTTAGCATCATAGATAGGGTGGGTCTCTAACAAGTGAACCCAGATTCAGCCATTTTTTTTTATGTGACTGGACATGGATGGCTAATACCACAAGTTCTGTCATGGTATTAGCCCAACACACCACATGGGAACTAGGTGCCATGCCAGGACCTTCCTTATATTGCACGGCTACATTGAACTGGATGGAAAACACGGACAATTTTCATTGCCGCTTCGACCATCGTTCATCCAATGCGATGGTACCAACCCGGGCGGGATAAACCCTACCACCTAGTAAGTAAGGAAGGGGACCTACAGCTTAACGTGGAATCCGAACCACGGCCAGCCTCTCTCAAACGGTCGAATGGTCACCCATCCAAGACCAGACCGGACCCAGCGTTGCTTAACTTCGGAGAGCGATCGCCGAAGTGTCGCGCCACTGGGCCACTGAGGCTGCATTTACCTTATCGTTACCAACATTTTCGTGACCTCCCGGAATAATTGCATGTTTTTTGCAAATGTTAAATTCACTGGACATTTAATGTTACCTAATATGTCAGTCATGTTGGGGAGTGAAGTTGGTTCCTTGCGCAGCATCAGCAAATCACCTGAACTGAACTAAGAACGGTTATCTTTGCATCGCAAGAACTGTTTATCTGCGTAGTATCAGCGTAAAAAAAGACCTGCACCAGTTATATGTAGTAATATACATGACAATGGTCTGCCCCTTGCACGGAACCCTGCCTTGAGATTCTCAAACCAAGCATTCGGTCAGCACTTTCTAATCAGTTGAGATGATTAGAGGTGATTTTTAGGGTCGAAAGAATGACGAAAAAAATATACAGATCGACGTGCCTGGAGCGGTCTAGGAGGACGTGCCACGACCAGATTGATGTGATAATTCGTAAATGTCAGGTACGTAGCACCCTCAATCGTAGAGCATGTATGAAGAGATGCACGTCTGTAGGGGAAGCGAAGAGAGGTGATCGTACCTAATGGCGCACCACCTCTGGGTACGTGCGGCGTGATGGTATGTGAGGGTCGAGCCTAGTTTTTCCAAACGCACGTAAACGGTAAAGAAAGTAGACCTCTTCTTGTTGAGGCTGTGGTAGGGGCGCTCCAGCGAGGTGGTGCCGCCTCCGCCGCCGGGCTGGCGCGCGCCACCGGCCGCGGGCGCGGGTGGCGATCGCAGCGACGACAGCGAGAAGCTGCTCTTCATCGCGGAGTTCTCAAAACCTGCAACCAAACGAGCATTTTTTTATTCGACTCGACATGGATGGCCTTACGACTACCCTTATAATATTAGCCCAATACACCACATTCCCGAAGGAATTAGGTGAAATGCCAGGACCTTCCCTTTATGAGCACGGCTACATTGAACTGGATGGAAAACACGGACAATTTTTTAGTGCCGCTTCGACCATCTTTTCATCCAATGCGATGGTTCCAACCCGGGCGGGCTTAAACCTTACCAGCTAGTAGGGGAAGGGGACGTTCAGTTTTACATGGATTCCGAACCACGGAGCAGCTCGCATTCGTGAATCGAACTCGGAGAGAGAAAGACAGTGGTGCATGTCGGAATTGAACACAGGCCTCTGGTACGCTA
Source organism: Incurvaria masculella (assembly GCA_946894095.1). Classification (NCBI taxonomy): domain Eukaryota; kingdom Metazoa; phylum Arthropoda; class Insecta; order Lepidoptera; family Incurvariidae; genus Incurvaria; species Incurvaria masculella. The sequence goes on from OX335641.1 coordinate 3,578,373, forward strand.
GGCATGCAGGCTGACAACGCTGCTAAGTGGGCGCAATACTTACATGCTTCGCACATAGAGTGAGGAAGGACGGAAGTGGCAACCGAAACTAACCAGCCACTTTTTAGTGATAAACATACTCTGACGGTAGCGCTGGTCAGTCAGCTCGCTTACGAGTTCGCTCACTCATGATGTTCTCTAGTTCCAACGACGCGTTAGATCTACGCAGGGACGTTACCATGGTGAAGTAACTCGCCGGGTGAATAGGCAAGTGAGTGATTATACAAGATGTTTAGTTTCATTTCGTACCACGCATGATTATTCGGTCAAGTGAACTGAAATGTAATCAGCCAGAAACTGAGTCAGCATGGTAAAAAATTCAACTAAACGTCAGATTGAATCACCGCTTGCCTGTTCACCCGGGGAGTTACTTTACCATGGTAAGCGCCCTGGAAGCCATTTAGCGCAGCGAATATTCGATTTTGCGCGTCCAACTAACTGGCCGGCGCTACCGTCCGTGCATTATCACTAAACGTAGCTAGGCTGGCGCTACAAGGATGAGTTTCGTTCGGTTTCCTTACATGGTCCATTCAGGGTAAGAGTGAGTTCGAATTCGTCACTAAATATCAACTCACTTTTTTAAATAGTTACTGTTCCCACACTTCTTAAACATCATTACAGTTAGGTAAAAATTTGGTCTGTCCCGTAAATACGTTGGAAGTATAAATACGGTTCCGTTATTTAAATAATAATATATTTCCCAGCTATTTTTAGGTTAACTCACTCCCGAACTCGAACTCACTCTTACCTGAATGGACCCCCAGACACCTTAAGCCCCGATTGCACGAAGAGACGGTGGAGTTAATCAACGTTCAAACACGTCACTTTTAGTAAGCCCCACGGAGTTCCTTCGATACTGTCCATACAAAGTGACGTGTTTAATCATACGTTGATTTAGATTGTTTGTCCTTTCTTGCACTCGGCCCTAAGCCCACTAATGTATAACTCTACTTTCGAGCGTTAGCGTTACTTCGCATCGCATATCCCGGTTGCGTGGACAGAGCGTTAGATGCACGAATGTCATGTCGCGTTAAGCCGTTAGACAGCAAAGAGAAATGTACAAATTGCTCGAACAAAGTGATATTTTAAACTGGTTTAAGAGCGCTTCGTTTTAAATGGAGTTGTATTTGATGGTGACTTTTATCCACGCGAAAATAGCTAGCTATATATAAATAAATAGCTAGTCAGGAGAAATCTAAGCTGGTTTTACAAGCTTGGCTATTGCATATTCGTTTCGACTATTATCTAAACCACATATTCAAATAAAAATTAAAATAAACATTAATAGAGGACAGAAAAAAAAAATTTTTTTTCTTTGTAATAAAATATACAGAATGTTTTTTTTAAGTGTGCCTTCATGGCTCAATCCGAAATTATGAGAAATATCGAAAAACACTCAAAGAGCCCGATTTTATTAAAAAAAAAAAATTAATGTCACCTTTCACCAACATTCAATAAAAAAAGAAAGAAAGATATTCACAACATGATTAAGAGGCATCCGCTTAGGCTGCCTGTCAATAATAAATAAATATTATAATAATAATTAACCTACTAATGCCGGAAGCAGCAGTTCATCGGTAGGTAGCTAAGCGTGGCGGAATACACTCGGATTACCTACCGCACAGGTTCCTTTGAAAAGTAAGCTAAGTACAGACTTAATACGTCAAAAGTCCCTTGACTTATGTAAAATTAAACGTTACTCACTGGTAGACATGTTGGTGTGGTTTCAGAAGATTCCAAGTTCAGACAGCTTCGTCCATTCCCATTCTCAACCACTTTATTCCAGTCTTTTCTTCAATTCCTAGTTTGTACTAGACACTTTTCTTCTCTTCGACTTATTCCGATAGTGCTATAATGAGACTAGAATATGTAGATTTGTTATTCTAAATAAATAAGTGGTCGTCGCTTGTCTTTATCATGTAGCCTCGAAGGTGGGCTCATGAATTTGAAAGATATTGTCGCGGTCGGGCCCGTGTCGGGTGGTCAGACGTCACGGGGTCCATGCCTGATGACGCTCGCTCTCGTGTCGACGCTGAGCGGGCTCATCGTGCTTCGCTCCACCCTGCAATCAATGCAAAAGAAAAACTTTACACACTTGCAGGAGTATAGAGCACGATCATGCATACATTAAGTGCTGTTAGCAGCGTGGTCAGAATTGAGCTCGTACTACCGATAGCACTCACGCGGGCACTTCTGACAGCTCTCAGAGTGGTACACCCACAGAAATCGGAATATACTAAACTAGAACGGGCGACGCGCGCGATTTCCGTGGCGGCCTTATACCCAAAATTGGTTATAAGCAAACGTGACGTCACGCCGGCCGCTCAGTTCGTACCCGGTCGCGGCGCGTGCGCGTTTGTCCAGATTATTGTCGAAATGCCTAATTGTTCAGTGCGGATCTGCAAAAACCGAAACGAGAACGTGTCCTACAAAAACAATGGCATCACATTTCATAGGTAAGCCAATTCTAAAACAGTTATTTGTATATTTAAATCATTTTTCGAAATAATTTCTCCGCTAACGCAGTCGCGTTGGGTAGTGATGTGACAAATAATGAGTGCTATCGATTTTATTTCTTAGAGTTATGGTTATTTTGATATGAAATTTGAGTGCGTTTGAACGTTTATATTGCTTATTTGGGTAGTAGGTAGTGATGGCACCAAGAATTAGCGTTATCGATGTTTCTATTATTACAGTTATGTTTTAGTTAAAAAAAGTTTTCATTAATTGCATATTGTCCAGTAAAAAGAGGCGGTCGCTTTTATCGCTAGGCTACAGAGTACATTTTGATAACGAAATTCATAATATCGATCGGAGTGTGTATTTATTTTGCCGCTATAAGAACAAAGGTAAAATTTCAATATTACACATATTACAAAAAAGTTGTTTCTTTTGTGTTCAATCTTTTACGACGGTACGGAACCCTCTCGTGTGCAAGTCCGACGCGCACTTGGCCGGTTTTTTGCTTTAAATATGCCTAGGGAAACCTGGTTAACGTTTGGGCCATAACTCCCTTAACATCCTGTTTGTATGTTTAGTTCTCTAGTTGTAGAAAAGCCCAGTGAATCTCAAGTGTTCTTAATGCTAATTTAATGCAGCTATATGGAAAATTAATACAATTAAATTTTACTTTTAGTTAAAATCGAGAAAAAAACTTTTTCCGCTAATTTCCCTACCATATGGTATGAATTAAAACAGTTCATTGCACCGTGACATAATTTAAATATTACACTGGTAATTTTACTTCCTAACAACGCAGAAAACGAAATAAAAGAAGTACCTATCTATTTTTATGAGAATTTAATTGTATCGATGGTCAAAATAACAATTATCGATACTCGTCAATCCACAGCTCGACGCGTTCGCCGACGGGTGACCTGAGAAGGTGGTAGTGCGCTACCCGCGCACCGACACTTCGATGTATGTGTTTGACGCAGGTGGATGCGCCCCACACGAATGGTTGCGCCGCGCGTCGGGAGACATCTGTGTATTTTATGTGGTTGTGTGGGTGCCAAGCTTGACACGCTCGGTTTCCATACTAAGCTGACTTCTTGACCGTTCTAGTTATTAATTCCGATTTCTGTGGGTACACCGTGGACGATATGTCGTCATAGTTACTTCACTCAATACTGTTCTCAGAGCTCACGAGGTTTGACACTGTATGCACACCTGTCAATGTCACATATTGACGTTCCTTTATTGTAGTCTGTTTTATTTCGACCTTGTTATTTCTCACAGTTTAAATGTCTAACGTGTAAAGGACAATGACCGTTCTTCTATGAGCACGAAAATCGGTGATGACTTAAATGTAATGAATGCAGACATAATATTAATAAAATTAAACAAATACAGTTTTTTTAAATATATTTAGACAACTCATGTTACATTTCTTAAAAAAAGACATTATAGTGGGAAATTGGAGATATGATTTTTGTCTCCAAATGGGAAAAAATATGTTTACACAACAACTAGCGTAGTTCTTATTGTCTGTCTTAATATGTAGCAACTTATTATGTTGTTATTGCACTGTACTTTCTTTCGTAAATTGGTTTTTGTGGCTTATTAAAGAATATTCAATCAATCCTTTGCCTACCCCTATTGGTCAAAAAGGTTAATTCGTACATATTCTGTGCTGTAGTAAGGTTTCCGTCGTCGTTTACATCGTAAGCGGTATTACGTTGCAGGCTCAATTCGGACCACGCTGCAGGAGAGGTTGTGCGCCAACCCCGCCAATGCAATCAGGAGCTACGTGATCTCCGGACATCGATCTCTAGTAGTCGTTTCTTGTTTTATTTTGCACTTCCAATAAATCGATAGTTACCCCGCTCCGCCAGCGGCGGCTCTACGACCACTTCGTTATCCTGGCAACCAACTGGTTGTGTAACATTCCGTTTCGGTTCCAGAACGATTAGTATTAGGTACGCTTGTGGTGTGACGGTCGTTGTAAACTATGCCGGGATCGATTCTCTAAAAAATCTCAGTCTCTGATATGGTTGAATTTGTCCTCAAATTTTGGAACACGATAGAGCTCTCGTTTCCGTAATAACACGCCAAGCTTCCGGGTATCGAATGGACAAATGGCTAAATACCATACCAAGAGGAAGTATAAATCGCAAACATCGAAAAAACAGGTGAAATTTAAATACACGTGCCAAATTTCGCCTTAACGTTCGAAAAATGGTCACCCACCCAGAGCCCTACCCAATAATGCGCCTAGAGTTCCTTCAACTCGACCAAAGCGAACGCTAGGCGTCGCGCCAGCCCACAGAACCGACAGTGCGTGTGGCAATGATTTCAAAGGTAAGGATACGCCCTTATATAGAATTTAAACAAATCTTCTCCATACAAGCAAAAAGTAGCGCCATCTATCCAAACTCGGAAGAACTACGTGAGCGCCGTGTCAAACTCGTTTTGACAACTCGCCGCCATGTTGCATTAGGTCTAACGATGTAACCTTGTACCGGCGTCCTTAAATGTTTTCTTTTTAATTTAAACTTTTAAGTTCTTTTAAATTTTATGAATGAATTTTTTTTTTTGTAATTTCAAGGTATTCAAGTTAAATACAATTTGAATTTTCTCTTGTACCTACTTGGTCTGGATCTACCTGCCTGTCATGTCAAAATTTGTTTTCGTTATATCTAGGGAAACACTGGTCGTAGACCCATCATGCGACTATTCGAAGTAAAGGTCCCGACCTGATCTATCAGCCTGTCATGTCAAAATTTGTTTTCGCTCTATCTTGGGAAACACTGATCGTAGACCCATCATGCGACCACTCAAAGTAAACGTCCCGACCTGATCTACCTGCCTGTCATGTCAAAATTTGTTCTCGTTGTATCTTGGGAAACACTGATCGTGGACCCATCATGCGACCACTCAAAGTAAACGTCCCGACCTGATCTACCTGCCTGTCATGTCAAAATTAGTTTTCGTTATATCTTGGGAAACACTGGTCATAGACCTATCATGCGACCACTCAATGTAATCGTCCCGACCTGATCTATCTGCCTGTCATGTCAAAATTTGTTTTCGTTATATCTTGGGAAACACATGACAGGCAGGTGGATCAGGTCGGGGCGTTTATTTTGAGTGGTCGCATGATGGGTCTACGATCAGTATATAACAGGCAAGTAGATCAGGTCGGGACGATTACATTGAGTGGTTGATAGGTCTATGACCAGTGTGTGTTTCCCAAGATATAACGAAAACTAATTTTGAGATAACAGGCAGGTAGATCAGGTCGCGACGATTACATTGAGTGGTCGCATGATAGGTCTATGACCAGTGTTTCCCAAGATATAACGAAAACTAATTTTGACAAAACAGGCAAGTAGATCAGGTCGGGACGTTTACTTCGAGTGGTCACATGATAGATCACATTAAAAAAAATCTTTGATTACCCACTCATACTCATATCCACTCCAAAATAAACCAGAAAGAAAAAGGACGCCCGTACAAGGTTAATTCACCTACACGTGCGACGCGCGGCATGGCGTCACTTGCCCGCTTATGAAGTTTGGTAGTTAATTAAATTATCGATTGAAAATGCAATTATTCAATTGTTAAACAGAAAAAAATATTATCTGAGTTTACTTATTGACGATACGTTATTTTATGTGTCTTGGTAACTTTCGTATCGTATTTGATGCATCCTTTTACTACGCAACAAGGGCATTTTCACGACTCAACATCACTCTGCAGTGGTCCGCAGACGACTGAGTCGCGTTGGCCCTAAAACGAATATTTTAGGGCCAACGTACTGGTGCCATTAGTCGTGCGCGTTGACCGGGTCCTTACGAAGTAGTATATAAGTCAATGGCGTGTGGTATAAGCCATCCCTGGCCAGTGCTCTAGAAGACTATTTATTCCCTCCACCCCTTCCAAGTTCCTACCCTCCGCTATGCGTAGTATGCGTGCGCCGGAGTCGGAACGCCATAGGCTCGCGCGCGGTGCCGGCCGCCCCGGGCCCGAGCGAATAGGAAAGTGTGCAGACGTGGGCATCAATCTCGTCGACCGCCGACGAGACGCCGATGAGCGGCGCCGATACAGTCGGCAAATTACATACGTTCTCGGATGCCACGTGAGAATCAGGGACCATCTTCGTGGACGGCTTCACTCAGTCTCGACTTCAAAACAGAAAGCAAGCTAGAAGTGCGATGTTGCTCCAACGTTTAGCCACGCTGGGCAAAACCTTTTGTCTGCGGCGGCAGGTGTGATAACTGAATTGGGAATATGCTAGAAATGCCTTTCGTCTCGCTTCACTACCGCGCTAATATATTCAAATTACTATACTATTGTACTGTTATTATTTTTCGTTTACGGAGAAACAGTGTTCAGCTTACTTATTTAGCTCGGCGTTTCGTCCACCACGCTTTGGACATCATCACGATTCGCGACGCGACCTGTGACTCTTCGTCCAGTGTCATGACTGGACGAAGCATTACAGCGCGTGGTGGAATAAACATCGAGCTAAATAAGTAAGTTGAACACTGTTTATCCGGAAACGTAAAACAATAACACTAAACATAATCTAAAATTACCTGACCTAATTAATGCGTTCTTTTTAATACCAGTTTCGGATGGTACGGGTTTTGGATCTTGTGCTTTTGGACTTTTTCATGTATACATAAGTAAGCTGAACACTGTTTATCCGGAAACGTAAAACAATAACACTAAACATAATCTAAAATGACCTGACCTAATTAATGCGTTCTTTTTAATACCAGTTTCGGATGGTACGGGTTTTGCATCTTGTGCTTTTGGACTTTTTCATGTATACATTTCTACTGCCTTGTCCACATACAAGAAAAGGACGGACAAGTGTTATATAGGCGCTTTCAGGGTAGCACAGTTATACTATACAGGGTGTCGTAATGGCCAGTGCATTATATTTGGGAAATTATTATTGGGATTTAAACAAACAAAAAAGTTTAATGACTTTTTTCTGAATATCCTCTAAATAAAAAGTTAGACTTTCCATACAAAGTAATTCAATAATTTAGTGTAAAAATAATCGAATGCTCCGTAAGATCGTGGGAACGTTACATGTAATAGGTCGGGGAAAAAGTCTTTTCGCATTATAGTATGTATGAACTTGTAATAAAATCTCTTTGGCTATACTATTTGTATCTGGCTGGTTTTGGTATCATTGAAAGTTTAAATTTTAAAGAACATAATTCCAAATTCAAATTAGGAAAATGTGTGATTCTCATTTGTTTTTCGTACTGTCAAAATGAGTGAATCTAATGAAGAAATTCGATACATTTTAAAATTTTACTACAAAAAAGGTAAAAATGCAACGCAAGCCGCGAAAAAAATTTGCGATGTTTATGGACCTAGTGCAGTGTCTGTGAGAGTAGCACAAATTTGGTTTAAGCGTTTTCAATCCGGAAATTTTGATGTCAAAGATGCACGTCGCTCTGGTCGCCCTATTACGGATAAAATGGATGCCATTTTTGAAAAAGTGGAGCAAGATCGGCATATCAGTAGTTACGACGTAGCTGAAGAACTAGGAATTGACCACAAAACAGTTTTGGCGCATTTGAAAAAAACTGGGTAAGTACACAAAAAAGCTCGATATTTGGGTACCTCACGAGCTCACTGAAAGAAACCTAATGAAACGTGTACTCATTTGTGATTCTTTATTACGACGTAATGAAACCGAACCATTTTTGAAGAAGCTGATAACTGGTGATGAAAAGTGGATCACGTACGACAAGAACGTGCGAAAAAGGTCGTGGTCAAAGGCCGGTCAAGCTTCACAGACTGTGGCGAAACCCGGGTTAACTCGCAACAAGGTGATGCTGTGTGTGTGGTGGGATTGGAAGGGCATTATTCATTATGAGCTGTTACCACCAGGCAGGACCATCGATTCTGAACTCTACTGCGAACAACTGATGAGATTAAAGCAAGAAGTTGAGAGAAAGCGGCCGGAATTAATCAACAGAAGGGGTGTGGTTTTTCATCATGATAACGCTAGACCTCACACATCTTTAGCCACTCAGCAAAAACTAAGAGAGTTTGGCTGGGAGGTGTTAATGCATCCGCCGTATAGTCCTGACCTTGCACCTTCAGATTTCCACCTGTTTAGGTCTCTTCAGAATTCTTTAGGCAGTGTCAGGTTAACATCACGAGAGGACTGCCAAAACCACTTGTCGCGGTATATTGATCAGAAGTCCCAATATTTCTATAGCAATGGGATCATGTCCCTACCTACAAGATGGCAAAAAGTTATCGAACAAAATGGTACCTACATACTTTAGTTAAATGTAAATAAACCATATTAAAAAATGTTTTGAATTTTCTTAAAAAATGCGAAGAAACTTTTTCCCCAACCTAATATTTGGACGTGGATGGCCAATATCACACCTACTGTCGTGACATTAGCCTGACTCGCCATGAGGGATCTAGGTTCCATGCCAAGACCTTCCTTATGCACGGTTACAAAGTCGCGTCAAATTACACTAAACGAAAACATCCATTTGAAAATTTAAATGTTGGTAACTTGGCATTTTAGAGAAAAAAAAAATTGAGAATTACGCTGGCGAAATCAATGTACTGGCTGTTACGACACTATAGGCCTTTTTCATCCCCTGCTGATTAGCTTAATCGCCGTACATTAAGGCTGAGATAAATAGTCGTAACAGAAACTATGACTAACGAAAAGTAGTACTTTGTGACGTCAATTCGCATTACTTTGGGATTTCGTCCATACAAAATGTGTCAAAGTGACGTCACAAAGCACTACTTTTCGTTAGCCTTAGTTTTTGTTACGACTATTTATCTCATCCTTAAGCCTTTCTTAGCAGCTTACAATCTACCAGTATAACATAATCAGCACTTCAGTAATAAAAGGCCCTAACCAAAGTTGATTCCAATAAATCAGCACTCGATGAATGCCAGGCTTAGGTTCATATATTTTTATTATTTTAGGGCGTATAAATGTACGTAAGTCGGTTCACCGTTTAATAAAATACTATGTGGCTCCAGCCAAACTCGTGTCGTGTAACTCTATACATATAATTTCGAGTCAACCCTACTCTTGCTTTTATTAAACCAGGCTGTGCGGAGCAAACCACTAACCACTTATTAAATTTAGCTTTAGAAAAGGGTTTAAAAACTTGAGCCGCTCAGACAGCGACAGCACCCCACGCTCTCCCCTCCTGCCAGGAGGGAAGCGAACGATCATCGATGGCTCGCGGTCTACAGACCGCCGCCGATCTCACGCTCAGGGCGCCGCGCCACGTCTCATCAACGCGGCTCAAGACAGACTCACAGAGAGTGAATCGTTTTGCGAAGAGCTTACTATAGAAATGATCCTATGAAGTAAGGTCTTGCTGATGGAACGAATACCATTACTATTTATATCATAAAATAGAAAAAGTAGCATGGCGATGTAAATACACTGGTAGCGCCATCTATCCGACCGTACTCAACTAGCACAGGCGCCCATTGTGAATCACGAAAGTGAACGTGCCAAATGTATTCTCAAACTAAAATTATTTCAAGTCACTCACAGATGGCGCGCATAATGAATCCACATTGTCCATGCTAATATTATAAATGCGAAAGTAACTCTGAACGTCGTCTGTTACGTTTTCACGCATAAACACAATGTTGATGAAAGGACCTTGCTTGAAATTGGTGCCTTTTTATGAAGCTTTTTTTTGTTTGCGCGGCCTTCAACCGAACTTAGTTATTTTAGTTAAAAATATTGTTACAAACAAACATTTTTATGACTGTTGACCAGAATGAAGTTATAAGGGTTAGAAGTTATAATTGTGGTTTTTTTTTATTGATTTATTTGAACTTCTGACCCTTATAACCTCATTTGGACTGCATTTAGGAATAAATATGTACTAACAAATTTTGTTTGTAACATTCTTCTTAACAAAAATAACTAAGTTTGGTTTATGGCCGCGCGAATGAAAAAAGTCACCACCTTCCATACAAAATCCGGCATTGTCCTTTAGCATACAGATAGTTTGGACCTTGGGAAAGGACATACCAGGCTACCTTTTGATGGGTCATCCATACAGTCAACTCCAGACATCTCACTATCACTGGTTTCAGTGTCTTCGCTCTCCGCTCCCAGTGAAATAATTATTTCTCTTTCGTATATGTCCTTTAACATGTCACTCTCCCAATATTTTTCCCGCAAACGATCAACGTGCCTTATTTATTTTATCCAGTCATCGCTGGTGATGCTGTCTATTGCCTCATGGGTAATTGTTTCGATTTCCTTCTCTGACTGTGTCACGTTTTTATCGGCCACTCTTTGTTTCATTAAATTCCATATGTATTCAATGGGGTTTAAATCGCATTGATATGGAGGGAGACGCAATACCTCATGACCATGGCTTTTTATAATTTCGTCTATTTCATATTTTTTGGTGGTTTTGACCGATTTATGAGGAAGTGTACAAATCCCGTTTGGTCAATCAATGACTAATGAGTAACAATGAGTGACGGCGAAAAAAATTCAAGTGTGTATTGTGCCCTTCGCGGCGTTGTTGTCCGTACCAAACAGGGCAAAAGGGGTGTGCGGCGAGAGTCTGGAGGGGTGCAGAGGGGACTCGCCGACAAAGCTGAATCAGACATGTAATAGTATCGGGATGATTGGTATAAATTGATTATTTATAATCGCCAAAAATTTTCTCCCATTATGTATAATCTCGTACTAAGTTTTGACAGGTCCTCTCCGAATAAGACTTTAGGTAAACGACGTCGGGCTCTGGCTATATCGTTTCATGCGCAAAAATTGGTCGAAAGATTGGTCTAAAAACATATTTTCAGTCAGCAAGGTCATGTATAAAAAATACAGGATGCGTAGACGCTGATTCTGGAAGAAAAATTAAGCATATTTTCCTCTTCAATCGTTTTTAATCTAAAACTGATAATAAAAAACCGGCCAAGTGCGAGTCGGACTCGCACACGAAGAGTTCCGTACCATCGTACAGGATTTACAAAAAAAAACTTTTTTTTTGTGGGCCCCATACCCTTTATTTTTTATTATTTTATAATGTTACCTATTTGTTGTTATAGCGGCAAAATAAATACATAATTTGTGAAATTTTCAGCTTCCTACCTGTTACGGTTCATGAGATACAGCCCTGTGACCGACGGACGGACGGACGGACAGTGGAGGCTTAGTAATAGGGTTCCGTTTTTACCCTTTGGGTACGGAGCCCTAAAAATGTATGCGGACGCGGTTTTATTTTGTCATTTTAACAGAAACAGTTGCTTATTTAGTAACCTTTTTCTCCTGATATGGGGTGCCTACCCTGTTGTGTTTTGATGAATTTATGTACATAGATTTTGCTTCTATTTGACGCATTGATTATGTCAATCTTTTTATTTTGCTAAATTCGATATCACCACTAAAATCATAATCTAAAGAACACAAAGAAGTGTTTCTTTGTGTTTTTTTCATCGAGTATATCGAATCCGCGGATCAATCAATCCGTTAGTGAAGAATCTTTAGTTTTATTACCAGAAGTCTAAATAAATTAAAAAGGAATATTGCTATGCGCAAATGTAGTCCCTGCTAACTCTACTCATATATATATAAAAATAAATCGATGTAACCATAGAGTTGCGAGCAGGCTAGACACTCCTTTCCCCTCGCTTCATTACCGCGCCGCGCCGGTAACAAAACTGCAGACAAATCGTTGCGTTGGTCGCGCGCCTTTTAGTAAAAAATTGCCACTTATCCTAGTACACAGTGCTTGTAGCAGAATATAACTGACAGTGTAAACTTCAGGATAAAGGAGTAACATAACGCAGAATTATTTGTGCTGTGAACTCGCGAAACGAATGGCGCGATGTAGAATGGAGGCAGCAATATCTAGTTTTTTTGACCCCCCACAATCTCCGCAACACAACGATGCATCATGCGCGATGCAGCATGGAGGCAGCGCATCATCTAATTTTTTCAACCATATCTTACAACCCCATGCCTCGGCAATCTCTTCAACTATTTCATAGTCGAATTTGAAAAATATTTTTATCTTATTCACAGGCCTACCGAATTTAATGATATTCCAATCAACGTTGTCGTCGAACAAACATTTAGCCCCGGTTGCACGAAGAAACGGCCGAGTTAATTAATGTTCAAACACGTCACTTTTAGTGATCCGCATAGAGTTCCTTCCATACTGGCCACACAAAGTGGCGTGTTTGATCATACTTTGACGTTGATTTTTATTTTTTGTACGTCCGTGCCCTCGGCCCTTATACATACATAAAAACACCGGATTGTTTAAGTGGACACGGGGAAATTCGCTCGGTCGGTCAATGAGATGGAAACGAACGCGTGGAATAAAGCGAGAGGATAGGCATTTCTATCATGTACCCAACTCGGTGAATAATGCAACCGATATGGCGCGCCGGAGGGGCGGAGGGGCGGAGGGCGTGCAGCCGACCTGCGAACATGACTCGCAATCGATGGGCTCACCCTGACCCCCATGCATTCGTTTCAAAGATTTATGGCAACAAATTCTGTAGCACATCGGTAGAGCTCGTGCGCACCGTTTCTTCTACGCCGATCGATGTCGACATTATCTGTCATGTAATGGGAAACTGTCGCCAGAAATCTTGATTATTATGATCAACTAGCTGAGGTTCCCGGCTCGGGCGTGTTATTCAAACGTTCAGTTTAAACAATTTGAATCTCGCCAACAGCGCCACCTATCGGCTCAAACTATAGCTAAGGATATTCATCGGAATTCAAAGAATATTTGAAAAATTTGTCGAATCGGACCAGCAGCGGGAGCACAAATAATTTTATCTGGCCGACAAACTTATGTACATAGTCTTTATCTTGTGTGCGGGACACTTGTCGCCAACAGATAGCATAAACAATGTTATGTCGAGTGAGGTTGTCAAAATAAACCCACACCATAGACAAATCTCGACAAAGAATAAATTTTGTCCATTTGTGGAAGCACAAATAAATTTAATCCTACTAATTTGACGTTTGTTGAGGATAATTTTGTCACCACCATCGGGAGGGTGTGTTAAATCCTAGAAGAGGTGTTTGGTCGTGTTACGAATATGTGCGTATGTAGTGGCGATGGCACAGGCGTTTCTTAACGTTTTCATGGTTCAAAGACATGGGAAAAGCGGTAATAAGAGCGAAAGATGGATGGGTTTGTTTGGGCAAAGACGTTTCCATTCCATCCTTTACTTTCCGTTATAGGAAGTAATCAGGCGGGACGGCTTAGAGCAACGCTTCAGCTGAACGGGAAAACGGAAAAAGTGCAGAGATTAACGTCACATTGACATTAGATAAACTACAATCCTTCTAATCTCACAAGGCAAATGCGCTAAACCAAGGAATTTTTATCTAAATTCATTAAAAACGTACTTAATTGTGCATCTATACGAAATTCAATTCGAAATAACTTAGGTGTAGGCGATTTGTAGGAAATGGCATTTTGTTCGCCGCTATTCTGTAAAACGCCATTTCTTGCTCCTTGCACTCATAGAGCAGTCTGCGCGAACACAGCCAGGGTCGGGAGGTTTAAAGTGACAGTTCTTGTGGACAAAACGGTGCCACTCTCTATCGAATTAACACTCGATCTCGATAAATTAATCGAGCTCCCCATTTGTGATATCACAGTTGATAAAAATCCTCGACAAAAATTCTTATCCCTCTAGCTCGACAAGTGTCCACTTTCATTTGTGCTCCCGCTGCAGGCATTGTCGAGTTTAGTCATTAAGGAAACACAAATAGTCATATTTTTTTATTATATTGAGAAGAATATAGATTTTAAAGAGGTTAAAAACCATCGGCTGATTGCCGCTGCCAGAATGTGGACCACTCCTCGTGGTTGCCTTTTTAGGGTTATTAGCTAAATAGCAAAAATTGTACCCTTCCAACGAGTCCAAAACTAATGAACATATTAGCACACACACACCCTAACACATCGATATAAAAACACATTTAAGTTCAACCACATTTTAAAAGGTGGGTCGACCGGTATGTCGCGAAAACGTAAAATTCTGACTAAAGCGTACCATTCTGAAATCAGAAGTTCGACAAACACCAATCGAACTAGGTATTTGCGATTGTTTCGGTACTCTCGTGGCGGATAGCCAGAGAAGGTAAAAAAGACGCATACAGAATAATGGATGATATTTCTTACCCATATGGGCATTCAAGGTTATGAGTGAGAGACGAAAAACTTCTAACCGATGAATGAAGTTCCGTAGGGAGCGGTATGACCTATCGCCTTAGGCAACGCGCTTTGCTAAGCTAGGCGATGGAACGTGTAACTTCATTATTGAGAGACGAAACAGCACTTGCAAACGATGAATGAGCCCGTAAGGGGGCCCGGAATGACCTATCGCCCAAGGCAGCGCGGAAGTCACTTACTCCATAACCGGAGCCGGGTTTCCCGCTCACGAGCAATGAACAATTTGCGAGGGAAGCTGAACTCTCGGTGCTTTATGATTACTGCACACTTTGCGGAAAACAATTGCGAGCTTGCTGCAAGCACCGCATCACGAATCGGTGCTTCGTCTCACAGACTGCCTCACCCGATCGAAGCAGGGAGTACCACCTATCTGGCTAACGCTGTGCGATAGCGGTAAGAAATAAGTTATCGCCGCTGATGGATCATTAAGAAAATGCGGTCCATTTAAACGATGTCGTTCTTAATCAATTTGTTTTGCCTCGCGATGCCGAGCTCTGTTGACGAGCCGCCGTCATCCATCACGCCGAGATGCCGTACTATCTGTCTGTGCAGGGTATTATGCATTGGTACTCTCGTTGCTCGGGAATTCACTTTTGCTTTCGATCGCTTTGTTAATGATCATTGCGCATTCATCATCGTTTTGACAGGAGAGAGAGCAAAGATCAAATGGATTGGGACGGCAACTTCAATATTGACTGTAGTTATGTCGTGTGTACTTTAGATACGAGACGGTCCGTGGGATAATCTTCTGATGAATGAAACACTGTTGGTCGGGATATGAATTTGAACCAGGATTAGAACGTGCGGTGCGAGCTTCTGATTGCACGCCCGCTGCTCTAACCTGCCGAGTTACCCAGACGATTACGTATGCCAACGAAGTAACCGTCTATTTTCATACAGACACAATGCCTCTCCTGTATATGAGATAACATTTCGCGAATAAAATCCTTCACAAAGACATTTTTAACGCAATGATTAAGATATCCACCTAATTACTGTCGTTACCAAATATCAAAGTGTATATTGGTATCAAACACTGGCATCAGCCCGGATTTTACTTGACATTGTCGTGACTACAATAAGAAAATGTTTCCTACCCTTAGGGGTGGTTTTAATTGTATTAACTTGGAGGTATATACCCATGCTGTTTTTGTCGTCCTGTCTTGGCAACAATAAAATTCGTTTCCTCAAGACGTTATCCATAGGACGCAATGCACATACCCTGCAGCACACCTGCACCCGCCGCCTGCGCGAGTCCCGGGTGCGCAGACGCAGCGCCCACCCAGCGGCGGCGCACGTGTCGTGCCATACGACGAAATGCTTAACTTTTACGATCGTATTTACTTTCTAAACAATACACCCATGAAATGTCGAGTGCGCTTCAAATTGGCCGTGCAAGAAATGCTACACGAACGTCGCCGGCGGTGGCGGGCCCTGCCTCGGCGCGCAACGGTAAAGTTATTAGATCACAACTTTATGAACTTTAGATGGTGCCGACGAAACGTGACGATATTATCCAGCGCTATGCACGGTGCAGTGTTATACGGAATTGCAACGCAATCGCACCGCTATCTCCTCTGAAGGGATGACGTAACGCATTCGAGATAAGCGCTCGGTGATCACAATGTGCGATGCATCTGGATTTATATTCCGGGAGGTCACGACATTTTTGGTCACGATAAGGTAAATGGCTGAATCTGGGTTCACATATTAGCGACCAACCCTCTGATGCTAAATATGTCGGTCTGCCCGCGCCAAGTGGTTGCGTTATCTAGAATGGCTATATAAAATAGATGCTGGTATGTACCTGGTGATGAATATACTGATTGTCTGGAAACATTGATACCTATTAATTATACAACAATAACCAGTCGATTTTTTTTATTAAATACCTAAAAATCCCATAAGTTATATCTGTAACCTAAATCCACTATAACTAAGAAATGCAACCAAAGATTTGTTCAGTTTTTGTATTGCTAAGCAAGTCTGTACTGATGCTTTCATGCTTCATCATTTGCATCCATTTGCATTATCATGTATATTTTTTGTCACCATAACTTCTTTTTCAGTCGCCTTATCTACGTAACGCAACCACTTGGAACAGGCAGATTGACACATTTAGATTCAGAGAGTTGGTCTTTATCCCGTGAACCCAGTTTCAGCCATTTACGTTATCGTTACCATTTTGGTCGCGACTTCCTAGTCTATTAGATCTCGGTAGCCCACGGTGGCGCAACGTCTCGGTTTTCGATCGATCGTTAACACCTTGGTGCGGTGTTGTTAGGGTTCCGTACCCAAAGGGTGCCCGCGGAACCCTATTACTAAGCCTTCGCTGTCCGTCCGTCCGTCCGTCCGTCCGTCCGTCCGTCCGTCCGCTGGCCTAGCGTACCAGAGGTCTGCGGTCAATTCCGATATGTACCACTTTCTTTCTCTTCCGAGTTCGATAAGTGCATTTCGTCGCGAATGCGAGCTGCTCCATTATGATGAACTGTAAATCCCCTTCCACCCGGGTTGGTACCATCACATTGGATGACAAGATGGTCGAAGCGGCAATGAAAAATTGTCCGTGTTTTCCACCCGGGTCAATATAGCCGTGCTCATAAAGGGAAGGTCCTGGCATGGCACCTAATTCCTTCGGGAATGTGGTGTATTGGTCTAATATCATAACGGTAGTCGTGTGGTATTAGCCATCCATGTCAGGTCGCATAAAAAAAATCATGACCATAGTCACCCATGTCCAGTTCCATAAAAATACTTAACTTAACCACACTAGCAAACCTTGCCGGTATGCACCTGTCTATTCGCACGGCGCTATCGGATCAATTTAGCTCCGCATTAAATTAATTCGGCGTTGCAAAAAATGTAAGTATATAATTGTTTCGCCAAGTCATCCATCACTCTCGCCCAGTGACACACATTCTCACGGCGGCAAAACAATCGATGATCTGCTCTCGGCTCCGCTACGTCTCCTATCCGGTCTGGGGCGCTCCCACGTGGCGTGGCGTCTGTGTGGTGAGTGTGGCGAGCAGCGACCATGGAAGGGCGGGAGTAGCGATCGTACCTCATTCGTATGGTGACAGCGCAGCGAAGCCACGAGTTAGTGCTTGGCTTACGAAATCGGAACGCGCAACATCGAATGTCCGTTTCACTAAATAGCATCCTGTCAAGTTCTTACGGGTTCTTACGTTTTTTCATAAATATGTTATTTTTGAGGGTTCCGTACCCAAAGGGTGCCAACAGAACCCTATTACTAAGCCTCCGCTGTCCGTCCGTCCGTTCGTCCGTCTGTCCGCCCGTCCGCCTGTCCGTCTGTCACATGGCTGTATCTCATGAAACGTAATTGTATTGTATTTCATTTTGTCAAATTGGTAGACAAGCTAGTGTAGCTTTAGACCAGACAGGTATTTTTTTCTTATTTTAAGGCATGCAAGTAAACATACATTCAGCTTACAATTTCTGGCATATACCATCGTCAAATTTACTAAATAATTAAAACTAAGATAAATATGTCAAGTAGGTAGGCAGCTGAAAATTTCACGGAAAGTTTATTTATTTTGCCGCTATAAAAATTTAATAGTAATAAAAATTACAGTGGCCCTACAAAAATGTGATTTTTTGGTGTTCGTTTTTGTACGACGCGTCGCGACGGTGCGGAATCTTTCGTGTGCGTGTCCGACTCGCACTTGGCCGGTTTTTTTGCATGAATATGTAATACAACAAACTTCTATTTCTTTGAAAGTTGCCTCTTCGGACTAACACTCGGCACGCGGTGTGAGCGCATGTATCACGTCCATTCCGTTTCTGTAGGTCTTGCATGCAAGTTTTTGTTGCTACTGCCGTCCTACCACGCTCGCCGGTGTCGAGCGTGGCGCGTGTGTGGCGGCCGGCACCACGCACGGACGCTTCCGGTTGGCGTCATCTGGTGCCGCTGCAGCCTTTCTCTCGGCTGGACATCGTCGGCGGCGTCGCCGCGGCGGGCTGTTGGTTTTAAAAATTCTACAGTTTCACCTCTAAACGGGAAGTTTGCTCGAGACGAGTATACGCTGGATAAATAGCGAATAGCTCGGTCCCCCTGAGCGAGCCTCGAGCTGAGCGCATATAATAGC
Organism: Incurvaria masculella; assembly: GCA_946894095.1. NCBI lineage: Eukaryota > Metazoa > Arthropoda > Insecta > Lepidoptera > Incurvariidae > Incurvaria > Incurvaria masculella. The sequence goes on from OX335641.1 coordinate 3,597,217, forward strand.
GCCGGGCGATCGGAAATTCGATCTGCCCTGAGCGAGCCACCGAACACGTACGAAGGAATATGTAAAAACCGGCCAAGTGCGAGTCGGACTCGCACACGAAGGGTTCCGTACCATCGTACAAAAAATAATACAAAAAAATCACGTTTTTTGTATGGGGGCCCCTTATAATTTTAATAATGTTTTAATCTCACCTATTTGTTGTCATAGCGGCAAAATAAATACACACTCTGTGAACATTTCAATTGTCTATCTGTTACGGTTACTGAGATACAGCCCTGTGACAGACGGACGGACGGACGGACGGACGGACAGCGGAGGCTTAGTAATAGGGTTCCGTTTTCACCCTTTGGGTACGGAACCCTAAAAATTAATAGCACTCACCTATTGGAAGGGGCCAGAAGGTCTGCTCAACAAAATCTTTGGCTCAACAGGATTGCACCGGTTGTGAAATGTCCACGGAACAACTTGTATAACATAACCTTGGGCAGCAACGCTTTGTTGTGGGCTGCGTTTCCATACACATGTATATAATGAAAACTGTGTACGGTGCATAACCACGTTGTTCATAATCTGAAATTAAAATAAATACAAGATTCCGACGAATTGAGAACCTCCTCCTTTTAGAAGTCGGTTAAAAAACAATCGGTGGTATTTGAGCTGGTGCTCAGTAAAAACCAAAAAGACAAGAAATCGCTTTTTGGCTAACAGAATTATAGTTTCGTTTTCGCTGACCCAAAATGCGTTCCACTGTTTGCTGCTCCACATCGCCGAGGTGGAATACGGGATCGGAACAAGATCCGTCAACTATCACTTAAATGTCAACCATGTGCACGTATAGCCTCTGGGGTGTCTCAGGCAGCGGTGCGCAGTAACCAAAGCCGCATTTTGTTTCTGCGCAGCCGCTAGCGCTTGGAAGGGGAAGGACTCGGCTCGCCCCGAGGGCTGTACAACTACAGTAGTCGAGTTCGATTTAGTACTGATTCAAAATATTTGTTTGTGCGTTTTCCTTATCAGATAAAATTATTGTTGAATGTTGAATGCTATAGTTGTATCTACTAGTTTTCTCCGCGTTCTGGCCGGAGCATTGTTTTCGGCCGTTTCTTCACTCCGTCCTGTAAAGAACAGGTCCGCTAATAGATAACTCCACTTTCTGACGTTAGCCTTATGAGAATCACACAAAATTGTACCAAATTGTGTGTTATCTCATAACGCTAACGCTCGAAAGTGGAGTTATTTATTAGCGGACTCAGGCTTAATGTGGCCCAACCCGCTCAATTACCCATACAAACGGGGAAAGAAGTCCACGCCCATATTTCTTGTCATAGGTCCCAAATTTTGCTCAAAATAGCTTCATTTGATCGAACTAGATGTCTGATGACCGTTGGCATTGTATAATTGTGTTTGGTTTCTAAGTTATAAGGTCCGAAAGGTCGAATTTTTCGCGCGTTTTATACAATAACTTTGAAGGTGGATTACGCAATGATAAAGCAAGAAGACCTTAAAAAGATTTGTCATCAGACATAGCTTATTTAATCAAGATTTATAATCTATTTGGTTTTTGTTAGATTTTTGACTACAGCGGTCGTGGTTTACTTTTAGCTTTAAGTCTTTTTGTAATTAAAATTTTCGTAAATCTTACCAAAACATACACTATGCACATTGTCTTTTTGTGGACATGTTGCATATTCCTCATCACGGAGCCTGTCTTTTTCTTTGAAACAGAGAAGGTCCCAGAGCGCAACAGCACGGTTTTGTACCTTCCCCGCGAATGAGTTAGTCCCGCCGGGTTGGGCCACCTTAAGAGTAGAACGGTCTCTGCTCGAACACAACTAACGATTCCGTGGCGTCGACTCGTCCTCGGTCGGTCGGAATGTCTGCACCGCTGCTCCACTCTGCCTCCGCTGCCACCGCCGCGTTTGTTCCGTCTTCGTGCAGTCCCGCCGATAACGCCGAGCGTAACTAAAGCGACCGTTTGCACAGCGTCCTGATCGCTAGTCAGTAAAATACAGCTTGATAATGTGAGATGACCTCATTTTTCGAAGCTCGTTTTTTGCAAATTTTTCGGTGAAAGTAATTTTCTCTTACATTAGAAATTATGTGAAGAATGTATGTATTAATCAGATCGGAACATTACACAGCAGGACGTCTCTGCTTAAATGTGTTTTATCATGGCTTACATCATTTTCTATAGCCTATAATCATATTTCATATAAGTAGAGGTAATTAACTCTATTTATGTAATCTAACTGAATAAATAAAATAAATTAATAAAAATTCGCCGCAATGTGCGGCGTTTAAGTGAGTCCATTTGATTATGGACTCGTCGGTGGCTGAACAGTGGCCGGTGAATTGTGTTGCATGTCGCTCGTTTCGCGGATGAGAGCAAGACGCGCAAATGTGTCCGACACTTTTCCTGTCAAAGGACACCGACACCGACGCGAGCTTCAGTCCTTCCGTCAATCTCACGTTTAACTTAATGTTTTTAGGCAATCATCACATTTGCCCAGGATGATCCTGTGCAGTTTCGAAGCTCCGCTCGGGTGAATGTCCAAAATAAAACAACGACGTACACGTTTTTGATGTAATTTTACGAAAAGCGTTCGCGAAAAATTCACGAGCAAATCACATTAAAATCGCAGGGCGAGCACGGAACGAATTTCTGGCAGTCTGTTTTAAAATTGCATGAAAACCCCGTGCGAATATCATACGAGCGAAAGGAACATCGTTCCTACCGGTGTCCCACGACACCTCTCGTATTTTTTTTTCGTTTTCTTCCCAGCGACCGAGCGCGTATGGGAGGCTATAGAAGCTTTACTTCAAATTTTTTTTTTAGTTTTGAATAGTTTAATAGAAGCTTTACTTCAAAAATATTTTTTTGTTTTGAATAGTTTAATCGGGCCATGGTCCTGAGGCCTTGGACTATGGTCGTTATTGTTTAGAGCGGAGGGCGGCGGAGGCGGTGTGCGTCTCCGATGCGGTCGTCGCGTCGAATCGATCCGATTCAAGATCGCGGCAGCGGCGGAGGCGGTGAGGTGTCCTGGTGGAATGCACCTCCGCTCCGCCGCCGCCGCACTCGGGATGAGTCAGCTCGCGAGAGGGGCGGGGCGGTGTGCGCGGGGTGCGCAGGGTTCCGGCGGCCATTATCTCAACTAAATCAAAAGATCCACCGAATCGACCGCGCTCGCTGGACGCGGCTATTCGGGGCGCAGACACGCTGCTCCCATGCGAACGATCAATCGCTGATTACACCTGACGGCATTATTTTCGGCCTTCTTTCAAATAGGGACTCCAGAGAAATTATTAAACGAATCACCTAACCAGCAGTCCATAAATAACTAACAACGCATTATAGCACATGTATCCGTCACCTTTTTACCATTGCTCAACGCGAAGCAGGCAGGGAATGCACCCATTCACTGTCGACATTATAAAAATAAGAACCAACCGATCCTCTAGATAATTTATCTACAGGGCCGGTAAACTATGGAATACATTTTTCTTACAGTACCTACAATCTATCTTATTATCTTTGCCCTGGGATCCATGCAACATGGTGTGAAAAAGCACCTGGCCGGCCAGCATGGTTTTCGCAGCCACCTTGAAAGTTTGATGGGCATCTCGTCAGGCCCCTCTTATCTGAAATACCTTTTTGTCAGGATTTGCCCGTCGCTTCCACATGCGTTTGGCCAACATAATGTAATGTATGTGCTACGGATATGAATGCAAAAATGATACTTATTTTTACCCTGTATCCTGAATAAAAGTAAGTACCATTAGTATTAGAGTTATTCAAGATTGTTGGGAAAAATATGATAATTACATATTGTAATGTATTTTTACACTACTTAAAGAAGCACCATTTCGAGACGTTAACCAGAGTTCTCGAAGAGACGCTACGAGCGTATAAATAAAATTCCTATCATCTCCGTAATCGAGCATCGTCAGAACGTGGCGGCGCGGAGTCGGAGGCGGATCGAGGCGCACAGTTGAGTCCTGCGGGAACACAAACTATGGATCTAGCCGCCTCCCCTCGTGCACCGCCCCGCGCCTCACCGCGCCGCCCAACATCACAACACGACCAAAACGACACTCTGCGAACAAGTGCATATAGCTATATGTATAGTAGTCTGTGATCATAACGTCTTCGGCGCAGGTCGCAGTTATAATCTCAAAGCCGTTTCTTTAATTTTATTTTATTCAGAAAAACAGTCTTAAAACTAACTAATAACACAAATTTATTTTTATAAATTTAATATAGCTTAAACCAGCAAAGTTTCCATTAGCATAGTAATACTAAATACATAGGCAATAAAGGAGAAAATTACATATGCTTGATAAGCTATCTAATGCTCTTGATATCTAACAATTAAACAAAATTAAAAAGAAGCAGTTTCTCTACAAAATAATTTACAAACGAACAAAATATTATTTAATATTGAACAAAAGGAAAAACCGGCCAGGTGCGAGAAGGACTCGCGCACGAAGGTTTCCGTACCATCGTATAAGATTTACCCCAAAAATAACACGATTTTTGTATGCCTCCCCCCTTAAATTTTTATTATTTTATAATTTTACCTATTTGTTTTTATAGCGGCAAAATAAATACATAATCTGTAAAAAATTCAGCTTCCTACCTCTTACGGTTCATGAGATACAGCCCTGTGACAGACGGACGGGCGGACGGACGGACGGACAGCGGAGGCTTAGTAATAGGGTTCCGTTTTCACCCTTTGGGTACGGAACCCTAAACACGGTAAAACCCCAAACAAAAACAATGCTTTTTACGTCCTTGATTCATAGACGATTCTTCCGCATGCATATAACATTCGTTGAAAATAGCGACCATTAACAAAAAACTAAAAAGTATCGTTAAGTTTGACAATGAAGGATCCTTCAGTAACATGTAAATAAGAGATGCTGGACTCACCAAAACGGAAACGCTCAGTTTCCGAAGCGACGCTCTAACTAATGGAATGCATTCATGAGTTATTTTCTCAAAAAATGTCAGCGTGAATAAATATTTGCCCATCTCTTAGCTTTACAAGCGGCTCTTCCTGGCGCGACAGGAGGCGGCGCTACACGGTCGGCCAAATGTGTCCGACGAACCTCCACAAATTGGTTGGACGGTGCATTACCGAGGTTTGCCAAGGCTAGGCAATGCGAGCACGAGAGCAAATAACACTTTTCGTAAAAATGTATAACACATACCTACTTTATTAGCGAAATTTCTTATATTTTACATACTGAATTAACCATAAATAACTAAGTAGATACTTTTTAAACACCTTCTTCTACTTCCACCAAAAAATACTTTCGCCGAAAACTTGTGGAAATCTTCGCTTCTGTCGGGCTTTCCCCGACGACGTCTCACTTCTTTCTCTCCATCAATTTATCTGGTTCGACCAACTTCGTGCATACGTGGCTCCACCATCTTGCCCCCGACGCGACGCCGCGGAGCGTCGCCGCGACGACATCTCCGCGCCGTCTATCACCGTCTCAGAACCGCCGACGCACACCGCCCGTTCGGAGGAAAAATGGAACGGTGGAAATAAACCTTCCGCATTCCGCGCGCGGCTCCTGTCGATATTTTAACAACCGCGAGAACTCTGGAAGTGTGGCACGCCTAGGCCACGGCATACGCAACTTGCGTCACACAAACTGGACACTGGCGGCCGGAACACGATAAAGTGTCTAAGTTTTGAGCTGTGTGGGTTCCGGCAATCAAAACATTTTTCGTAAGGGAGATTTCTCGGCCGTGGTCAGGATTCCACTTAAGTTAGATTTTCCTTCCTATCTTCTCTTTCGGTTAATAATGCCCCGTGCTAGAAATCACATTGTACGTGTAATCCATCCAATCCAAAATATGCGTATAGCGAAGGACCAAATGGCACCTAGTTCCCTGGTGGCCTGTTTGGCTAATATCATTACAGTTTGGTTTCATCATCCATCTCCACATCCATTAAAAAACCGGCCAAGTGCAAGTCGGACTCGCACACGAAGGATTCACGTTTTTTGTTATTACTTTAATTGTTATGATTTTTTTATTTTACCTTTATAGCGTCAAAATAAGTACACATTCCGTGAACATTTCAGCTACCTATTACGGTTCATGACGGACGGACGGACAGCGGAGGCTTAGTAATAGGGTTCCGTTGGCACCCTTTGGGTACGAAACCCTAAAAGGTGGTTTGTGTACTCGTTTAACTGCACACTCCATCTGCACACCTCCATGTGGTCACTAGCAAAAAATAAATAAATACAACTTTCGTCTAATGCGCCATTAGCGTAAGCACGTAAGTCGATCCGACCACTACTTTTCCCCACGTTCTTCCATCTCATGCCAGTACGTACGTATGTTATTCCGCGCAACTAAACGCTCATCATTGTTTTAGTTAATTCCTAAAACAATCAATTACCTGCCGGGTGTCTCGGGCGGAGCGCGGCCGGCCGGGGCCCGACTTTCACGCACGTTTGAATATGACGGATGGCGGAGATTACGCTACTAATGTCGCCCGCAGCCGAGAGCCTTGTTCTCTAATGACTCCTATTTATTAATTGAACGCTGAACTCTCGCCCGCATTCCCACTTCGGACCTTTCACGCTGGAGAAACATACCAACGAGCGTTGCCAATCGCAAATCAAACCGCACTCGTGCAGTGTCACCGTAGCTCATACCTAATAGGTTGGCAGCCTCGGTAACCTAGTGGCGCGACGCCATGCGTTTGGTGAAACACCTCTGAGCGCGGTTGGGTTGTGGATGGGTGACCATTTTCAACCGTAGAGGCTGGCCTTCGTTCCGATTCTACGTTGAGCGGCTCGTAGCCTAGTGGCGCGGGGACTGGCCTAGCGTACCAGAGGCCCGGGTTCAATACCAACTTGCACCACTGTCTTTCAGAGTTCGATAAGTGCATTTCGTCACGAATGCGAGCTGCTCCATGGTTCGGAACCCATGTAAAACTGTAGGTCCCCTCCCCTACTAGGTGGTAGGGTTTAAGCCCGCCCGGGTTGGTACCATCGCATTGGATGAAAAGATGGTCGAAGCGGCAATGAAAAATTGTCCGTGTTTTCCATCCAGTTCAATGTAGCCGTGCTCATAAAGGGAAGGTCCTGGCATGGCACCTAATTCCTTCGGGAATGTGGTGTATTGGGCTAATATCATAACGGTAGTTGTGTGGTATTAGCCATCCATGTCAGGTCGCATAAAAAAAAAAAAAAAAAAAAACGTAAAACTGTAGGTCCTCTTCCTTAATAACTAGATGGTAGGGTTAATCCTGCCCGGGTTGGTACCATCGCATTAAATGAGCGATGGTCGATGCGGCAATGAAAATTGTTCGTTTTTTCCATCCAGTTAAATGTAGCCGAGCAATATAAGGAAGGTCCTGGCATGGATGGCACCTAGTTCCCATGTGGTGTGTTTGGCTAATTTCTGACGGTCCGTTTGATATTAGCCAACCATGTCCAGTTACATAAAAAAAAGGTTTTAACCCATAAACGTCAAAAGGAATGGATGCGAGATGTTCATTGGTCGTTATATGGGGGTCTGTTTTTGGAATTCCGTGGTCAGGAATCAGGAACCGCAATCACCGTCTGTTAACGCATTCTTTTTTTTAACGTTCTTATGTTTAGCACGTGTGTATTATTAGGAAAGATCCGACCTTTAGAATGAACAGATCTGAATTAAACGGCGCTTGCTGGTCTTAGGAGCCGACAGCAGTAAGCATGGAAGGAAGGGAGTAGCAACCGAAACACTTTTGTATGGGGGCGGCAAAACTTGACATATTGAAAGAAAGTCCGAAAACCTAACAATACCTTCGAAAGCCTGACACATCAGGACAAATCTTGAAGTTTGATTAACCTATGCCTGACCTGTGATATTATAATATCAGACGTAGTATTTAGCCACGCCACTGTTAGTGTTATGAATTATTTTTATTTTTGTAATATTACTGTGCATTCACGTGCAGAAGTATGTAAGGGCATTTTCTATGAAATCATCACTGGAAAAAGAAGGAATTCCTAAGTCTCTTTTACTCTATGGTTTGCGTCAATATGACAGACTGAGATCTCGAATTCGTCTCAATTTCCCACAGCATTTTCCGATGCATGGGTTTCAGAGTAAACGGCCGTACCTCTGTTTATACGTGTGTGGAAGCTTACGATAAAGTCAAAAAGCTTCGGCGAGGCCGTAACAAAACGATTACCAATTCAAATTATACAGTTTATTATACAAATAGTAAAGTTTGCGGCCAAATATGGACACATCGTCCGCCCATATACGAACAAGCGCCCCGCTCGGCCGCGCAATAAGCTAGGAATATATTAGACCCACGTTCAAACGTGGGCCACAAAGGTGAGATTTGGGCGCATCGGTAACACTGGAAAAAGAAGTAATTCCTAAGTCCCTTTTACTCAATGGTTGACGTCAATATGACAGAATGAGATCTCGAATTTGTCTTTATTTCCGGTGTACCGGTGTCAGAGTAAACGTCCATTCATCCAGGTAACGCGACATAGCGTGGCGTGAATGAGTCTAGTTCGAAGGATCACATCACTACATAAAATGCATGGAAGCGACACTTGTCAAGATTGGCAAGGCGACCACGATAATCTTGGTCCTTGTTAGCTTGAGTTTGACGATATTGACGTAGCGGGCTAATCACGTTTTCAATTGTATTGCAGATTACAAGGTGGCCGCGTGGGGCTTTATCAGAACTAAATGTGAGGTTATGAGTTTACTTTTGCAAAGTTCGTTTATGTTCGAGTATGTTTAAGAATACTGATTTCGTTAAAAACCATTTTAAACTACGCAACGTAGCAGCGCCGCTTGGCTTAGCTAGGCTAGGTTTGAGGTCGGTTTGGTTTTGTATGGTTTATAAAAAAAATACTATAGGGTATTTTTTTTTTCACAACAGGTTTCAGATAGGGTATCGTGTTCATTGAAGAATATTTTTGCTTAATACAATTCGCTAAATATATTTAATATTTCATTTCATTTCAAATTCTTTATTCAGTGGAGCATTTTTTTTCAAGTATACAATATTACATTGTAAGCACTTAATGCTATAGAATACGTCATGTTAAGTGTTTCATACATATCAATTGATTACATCAGTACAATACAATAAAAAGAAAAAGCCTTTAAAGTTGTCCAAAAAAAAAAAATATATATATATAATATTTGCTTAATATATTAATAATTTATATAAGTTTTATATTTATTAACCTTAAACTAACCGGTCAATGCCGGGGTGGCACATGTCAGTCCAATTAAACCATGATCCTAAATTGAATATATTATTACGAAATATTTTGTCCTAACTTCCATATAGACGTATTTACTCTACAGCGGTGCAAAAATTGAGGATACTCTTGGAGAGCATTTAACAAAAATCGGGGCGTCGCTGCATTGTATATTTTCAAATTAAACCTGTTACACGCGACGAAGACGCGACACGACACGATGCAACCGATGGCGAGGCGACGTAAATTTCGCCCGCGCGTGGGCAGCGACCGTATTCTATTAATTTGAGTTTCAGCGACATCTACATTTTAAGCATTGTAATCAGATTTTGAAAATAATCTGAAAAAGTATTGGTCGTGACATTCGTCGGGAGCAGGACATGAACCTGCGACCTTTGGATTACATGTCCACTGCTCTAAACCAACTGAGCTATCCCGACAATTACATCAGCCAACGAATTTCTCGATTATAATCGAATCGACACAATGCTTCCCCTATCTTCTGCTAGATGGCGCTGATGATGTTTTTGCGTATTGATCCTACGCTAAGGCATTTTGACTGCAATGATTGAGCTATCAATCTTATTGCTGTCGTCACCAAAGACGTTTTTGGTATCGGACACTAAGAGTCAGCCCGGATTTTACTTGATAATTTTATGTATTTAATGGATACGACATTACCGTTATCTCATTAATTTGAGTTTCAGCGACATCTACATTTTAAGCATTGTAATCAGATTTTGAAAATAATCTGAAAAAGTATTGGTCGTGACATTGGTCGGAAGCAGGTTGGTCCTGATATCTTCGCGGTGAGGGGGAGCTCGCCGCGCTCGCAAAGCGGCGAAGTGGATAGTTCACTCGGTGAGCACAAGTGGCACTCACACGAGGAGTTGGATCCGCTCTCGTCCGCAGCAAAGCGATTAATCGGAGACGGACTCGCTGCAACCAATCGCTTGATTGCTCCACGCTTGCACGCGCGGGCTCTCTACAATTAGTTCATTACTATTTGTAGTAGTTGGGCGCGTCCGTCATCGAGAATGGAAGGACGGGAGGGGCCACTGAAACTCTTCCGTGTAGAGGCAGCGCCGCGCCCCGGCCAGTCGCATTCAGGACGCGCAACATTGAATGTTCGTTGCCCATAGTTATTAGGTGTCGTTGGAACTCGAGAACGAGGGAGCGAATTCGTAAGGGAACTGACTGGCCGACGCTACCCTCAGTGCATGTGCTAGCGGCTCTCCGAGCTGCAGATCTCGCGAGTCTGTCTTTTCATAGGATAAAATACTTGTAATATTTATAATTGTAAGGCTATAATTTTTTTTATTTATATAATTGCATTAGTAACTTAAACTGAGGGTTGCTGTTTCTATTGTTCTTTGTTCTTTGCCTTAATCTGTTCTAGCAAGGAATTGTTTGGCAGTAGCATTTAGATCTAAGTATGTATTTCATAATTGTGGACAGAAAAATATGTTTATTTATTTATTTATATATGTTTATTGCACTCAAAATTCGGGCAAAAGGTACAACTTAATGCCAGGGGCATTCTCTACCAGTCTACCTTTGGGTATCGTGAGCAGTAGTGCGAGTAGCAGTTATAGGGACAAATGAATTTACTACAACAAATATTATACACAATATACCAACTACTTATATACATATAAATATAAATATACATTAATATAAATATATAAACACTTTATATAATATAGAAACACTAAATAAAGTATGATACTTAACACTATCACAAAAATTGGGAAAAAAAAACAAACAAATGTATTGCCAATAGGAATAAAAATTAACTGAAAACTGTGGGGGGGGGGGGGAGTAAAGACGTAATTATGAAAGAAAGAAAGCTTTAAGATTTTTTTTGAACGCATGAATAGAAGGCGAATTTCGTGCTGGAGGAGGTAGCTGATTCCACTGCCTTGCCTTGTTATGTAAACCCGTGAAGTTTCTTTGCGGGTTCTTCTTTACTGTGTTGATCGAATCCCCGCATCTTTGTGATGTAACTTGGTGTAGTTTGACTACCAAAAAGTTTAAATAAATGAAATGAAAACTGAACGAATGTTCACCGTGCACTTTAGAATCAAATCCTATAATTTTTCTACTATTATTCTCGCTTGGTACAAATCCTATAATTTTTCTTGTATTTTTCTCGCTTGTTACTTACCTAACGCTTTAGGTATTGTGACAAAACAATCATTTTGAAACATTTTATATTGTCTCTTATATGTAAATATTATATGATATGTAAAATCAAAATATCTATACATTTATTAAAGCTGTTTTTTTTACGAAAATCAGTTGAGAAATGCGACCTGCAGAGAACAGCCGGATAGACATACGGAAGCATTTTCGCCTACGCTGAAACGGAGACGCTTCGCGCATCGTTCGGTCAATTACCACTAAAACGCGGCTACGCTGCTGCCGCTATACGGATAAGTTTCGATCGCCGCTCCCGCACTTCCTCACTCAATGGCACCCGTATAGCACGCGTGATGCACGTGCAGTGCGAGAGAATGAATCGATCGGAGACAATCGGGCGACGACGTTCTCTCGGCCGTGTACGAGTGCGGTTAACAGAGTGAAAGTGCACAAGTACGGATTTCGGAAGTGGATCGAACTCACTAATTAACGCAATGCGAGGTTGAAAGTCTGAGAGACTTGCCGATTGAGAGAACGAGAAAAGGACAGACATCGGCCGCACCCAGCCGCAAGTTGAATGGAAGTAGGGTTGCTATATGCGAATCAGGAAAGCGGGTATGTAATTAAAATGCAGTAATTACGTACTGCATATCGGCTCCAAGGACCATGGAATGCTGAATTCAGACATGTAGGAAAACAAACGCCATTGAATGTGTGGCAGTTATTCGGAAGTTAATTCAACTGTAATGATATTAGCCTAACACACCACATGGGGACTAGGTTCTATGCCAATACTTTCCTTATATTGCTCTGCTACATTAAACTGGATGCAAAACACGGACAATTTCATTGCTGCCTTGCATCGTTCATTCAATGCGATGGTATCGACCCAGACGGTGAGGTAAGTAAGGAAGGGAACCTAAATTTTACGTGGAGTCCGAACAACGGCCAGGCTCAACGGTCCAAAACGGTCACCCATCTAGAACCCACCGCGCTCTGAGTTGCTTCACCGAGCTTATCGATTCGCAAGGCTTCGTACCACTGAGCATCCGAGGCTGACATATCGATGACATATACCTATATCTATGCTTCCCTACACGGAAGCATTCCGTTTCATTCAAGATTTCTGTACTGTACGAAAAATAATCCATTCATAAAAACTATCCGTAGCCTAGACAATAAAGGCTAATAATGCCTCTGGTGCCTTGTGCCAAAGTTCACCGGTTCGATACTCAGGGTGCCACCTTTTACTTTCTTAAGAAATATTAAAATTTAAATTTAAATTGGAAGTCACTACATGATTTTATAAGGTAAAGCATTGATTAAAAGATGGGTCCATTCACATGTAGGTGTGCTCAAATCACTCCTCAATCAAACGGACCTTCCATAAGATTGATTAGTGATATCGCACATTGTTACTTTAGGAATATGTTCGATGGGCTAATATCATAACAGTAGGTGTAATTTTAGCCGTCCATGTCGAGTTATATAACTTAGTACAAGTCATCAATCGAGAAACACCGACGTTGACCTATCGAACGTTGCAGAGGTGATACAGAGTGGGCAGTCTGAGTTCTCACCTAAATTGGTGTTACGGCAAACCGATCGACTGGCGTTTTCTCCAAACTCCATACAAGTTTTTACTAGATATTCTGTGGTTTTACTTCTTCAAGCTGTCAAAGTCAAACGCTGACTTCCGATTTGTATGAAAACGCGGAGTGGACGTAAACCGCAACGTCGACGTATTTACGGCAACGTTGAGTAAGCTGTCAAATCAAGCTCGGACTCGCAAATGTTAGTTCGCTTAACGCCCGCCGCGCGCGCTCTTCAATTTCTCCATACATTTGAAAACGCCAGTCGATCGGTTTGCCGTAACGCCAATTTAGGTGACAACTGAGACTACCGGCTCAGAGCTGCTAGTCCCAGTTGTCACCTAAACTGGCGTTTACGGAACTTCAAAGTTCCGTAAAAACGTCAAAATCCATACAAGTTTTTACTAGATATTCTGTGGTTTTACTTCTTCGAGCTGTCAAAGTCAAACTCGGACTTCCGATTTGTATGAAAACGCGGAGTCGGCGTAAACGGCAACGTCGACGTATTTACGGCAACGTTGAGTAAGCTGTCAAATCAAACTCGGACTCGCAAATGTTAGTTCGCTTAACGCCCACTGCGCACGCTTTAATTTCTCCATCTATTTGAAAACGCCAGTCGATTGGTTCGTCGTAAACGCCAAATACGAAAATGTGTTTACGCCAATTTAGGTGACAGCTGGGACTACGGGCTCAGATAGGCGGAAGTGAAGTCACGAATGTCCACAATTCCGCCTACCGCCTACGCGGTGACAACCGATCCCGCCGGAAAGTTTACGAGCCTCGGATGCCGGACGCGACACCCGGCGCCCGTCCGTCGCGCAACGTCAGTGCTAAGCTAATGCGAACGTTAAAATCCGAACAACGTTCTCCGTCCCATCGTCCTCGTAATTCCGTAATCCTGACGGCGAGATAGCAACCTGCGATACCTGCAAGTTTCCCAGGTTCTGCTTAGCCTATTCGCAATCTGTAGATACAGATTGCAAATAGGCTAAGCATAGCAACGAGATAAAGAAAGTACTGCACGATTCGTTAGGGAGAAAAGTGACGTACAGGGCACCCAAAAATACGGGTCTTTTCACTTAGTGCAGTCGATCATAAGGGCACCCACAAACAGAAATTGTAATTTAGCAATGTATCAAAAGGAACCCCATAAACAGAGAAGCCTTTGTACTTTGGCAATGTATCAAAAGGACACATATAACAGACAAACCTTTGTGCTTTGGCAATGTATCAAAAGGACGCCCATAAACAGACAAGCCTTTGTACTTTTGCAATGTATCTAAAGAACACCAACAACCAGTCAAGCCTTTGTACTTTGTCAATGTATCAAAATGACACCCGTAAAGAAACAAGCCTTTGTACTTTGGCAATGTATCAAAAGGACACATATAACAGACAAACCTTTGTCCTTTGGCAATATATCAAAAGAACACCAACAAACAGTCAAGCCTTTGTACTTTGTCAATGTATCAAAATGACACCCGTAAACAAACAAGCCTTTGTACTTTGGCAATATATCAAAAGGACACATATAACAGACAAACCTTTGTGCTTTGGCAATGTATCAAAAGGACGCCCATAAACAGACAAGCCTTTGTACTTTTGCAATGTATCTAAAGAACACCAACAAACAGTCAAGCCTTTGTACTTTGGCAATGTATCAAAATGACACCCGTAAACAAACAAGCCTTTGTACTTTGGCAATGCATCAAGAGGACACCCAAAAACAGACAAGACTTCATACTTTGGGACTGAATCAGATGGGCAATCAAAAATACATTGCAATTAATTAAATTATTAATCAAATAATAAAACGAATAGACAAGTACACTGCACTTGGATTAGACGTGTTTTACGATTTCAATAATCACAGCGATGAATAACTGGCAAAAACTTTGTTGGACAATATTTTAAGGCAGCATTTTGGCAGCTGCCAACACATATTTATACATATATAATTATCATGAGGTTAGCCGTACAAATTGAGACATATTTTTTTAATCGCTCCTTTCCTTTGACAATGACGCTTGGTTCGGGGGAGGAGGTGGCGGCGGTCGCGTGCGAAACATATTCGCTTAACGAAGGGTGGCTATATTTTTGTGGAGGTCGTCATGGTTCCCAATAACAAATAAAGGGCTTAAAATCTAGACTAGACTTAAGTCTAGACGATTAAAAGGCCATTAGCTATGATATATACCGTGTCAGTCTTTTTAACATTTTCTTGTTTTTTTAAGTATCCATAGTCTCTAGGAAATGGCATAGGCCTCGCCGGAGTGGTTCTTAAATTATAAAAATACTAAAATATGTTTACGTGGTGGACGTGAATGATGTTCGGTCAGTTGGAAAATTCCTCGGAAAATGAACTGACACACAAGAAGAGAGACAGACGGATAAACAGACGCCAGCATTCTTTCTTCTAACAAATCGAATTCCTGATTCCTGACGAATTCGTGAGTCTGACTTCCCACCTAAATTGGCTTTTCGCTAACCGATCGACTAGGGTTTTCAATTGTATGGAGAATTGAAGATAGCCGCAGGGGGCGTTAAGTGAACTAACACTTGACTTAACTATTTGACAGAAGTAAAACTCGCATGGGTTTGACATTTTTACGTAGCTTCGAAGTTCCCTAACCGCCAACGGGCACAAATTTTAGCATATAAGTAGTGATACAAAATAATTGAAATGTGCGTATGCGGTAGTGCGATAAAAGGAATAGGTACTTCAACGATGCATTAACATTTATTACAGACAGCGCAATAAGGCAGTGCTAAGAGATAATAAAAAAGTTGCGTGACCAAAGTTGCGTGACCGATGGAGGCGCTCTGTCGGTCCTCGCGATAAAATTAATTTGTGAACACAGCCAGCGTACACATTTAATGCGGTAAATGATTAGTACGGATCAGAGGTCGAGCCAGGTGAGACAGTCTCCGTCGGGCGAGAGCAGAGAAAGTACTTCGGTGGATGGCGTCGTATAGTTTAAACGCCACTAATCCGCTCCCGACTCATTTGTTGGCGCTACCGGTGACAGCGGCGGAAGAGGCAACGACAGTGCACCCAACATCACGAAATTGACATAGCGTAGGCGATTGAAATCTAAAAGAATAGTTATATCGGTCGCAGGATCGGATCAAACAACTCGTAATGGGAGAGAACATTCTTGGAACCACCGTGATGATCAGGTTTGGATAGGTTATGTAATGTACTTCTACGTTTATAATATATGCATCGAAATTAGCTTACAGAAAAATATGCTTGATGTGCTTTCTAGACCTGGCGGGAAAATGCTCGCCAAGACTCCAGTCTCGTTGTGTTAAGAAAACGAATTTAAAGATATTTGTCATCCAATTGTGTAGTACATGAGTAGATGACAACTTTCTGATCTTATTTTCATCTCATCTTAGATACCAGTATGTATTTCCAAATAAATACTGCAAGCACACATAAAGGTTGCAACCAAATCTAACACTAATAATTTTCATGGATCATGTCACTTCACAAAATACATATCGCGCGACTTAACAATGCAAGCACGCGCCTGCCGACACCGAATTCCTACTATAAATTTTATCGTTTGCAGTTTGTCGAGGAATGTTAGCGCTAAAAGTGACTGGAACATTCGACGAAATGGCGGACGGTTGCGGAGGGCGGGGCTAGGCGGCGGTGCGGGACGGAGAGCGCAGGTGGCGTGGTGCGAATGTCCTGGCTCCGGGCTGGAATGCGAAGTAGCCACGCACAAGCAAGTATGTACACATGTAGGTGTGTACATTCCTCTCCGTTACTCAGCCAACGCGCACCAGCCTCTAAGATACTGCATCAGAACAATGACCAGAACATAGGCGTACGGTATTATAAAAGGTAAAACCTTTTTGTGATTAAACTTTAGTTTTATGAAAGAAACGATAATTTCACACCCAAGCGTCGTCATCGGATGGCACTTCGATCTTGCCTCTACTGAAAATATAGAAAAGTTTATAACAACTGCAGAGGCCCCATTACGAGTTACAAATCACTTATCGAAATTTCGCTGAGATCTTCGTTTCCACAGGTTTACACGATTGAATAGAGTAGGCATTTGAGCTACACAAAATCGCCCATAATAAACCCTCTGTGCACCTGTTTCGAAATAAATAATAAGAAAAATTCGCAAAAGAATCATGCGCGCACACCCTTTGCAGCTTCTTATTATATTCTGCAGTGCATAACACCTCATCGCATGTTGCCATCGATTTAGATGTGCATGATGACACCAGTATAGATCCCGGCAGCAGGCCGCCGACTAAAAACCCAAAATCCTCGTGCCACACCTGCGCATGCGCAATAGAAGTGACGTCGCAAGGGTGTGCGGATTGAGCCGAGCTGCCATGAGGGAAGGCGGCCAACCAGGGTTCTATCGTGGTAACTATGTTGGCATCGAGTAACATGCGCACGAGGTAACGTAAAATGATTTAATTGGTGTTGAGCGAGTACAAGTAGCTCACATTCATGGAGCAGAACAAGATATCGGGAATGGGGTCGAATTTCTATCTTGCGAATGCGTCGTCGCCGTCGCCGTGCGCCGCCATGCGAGCGTGATCTGTCGCAGTCCGCTTCGCCTTGTGGAGGAACTTCGAGAAGCCACAGGCATCATATGAGGCTGTAGGAATCGCCGCAATTTGAATCAGTATAAATAAAAGTAAAAGTTACATAAGAGAGGGGTGGGTGATGCGAATACTACACATATCCATTCTTGCAATGCAAAGCGGTATGGTATTCAAGTTTTCTCCGCGAATTTTATTATTTGGACATATCATGTATAGTGTAATTTAGCAGGTCTCTAGACTTGAGAAATATGGATATTTTGTGTTTGGAAGTCACCTGCACTCTAACTTTATGTTCTCAGTAATTAATCAAGGATGGGCAGAAAGACGCTGTATTCTAAGATCGAAGCAATTAACTACAACACAATATAGATCTGATAGCGGCGACAAAGAATTAGAAGCTCTTAGTAGAACTAGCACCTCTTCGTAGATGGCGCTAGGTCGTTACAAGTATGATTTGATATTTATATTTGATACATATTAAGGCGCTAGGACTAGCCAACTACTCGCGCCATACAAATGCACTTTTTAACAAATGTAATAATATGTAGTGAAACGCTTCAGCAAATCCAAATAGAACTCCAGACTGATAATGGATTGTTAATATTTTTTTATTCCATCATTTATTTAAATAATAATAAAAATAAAAAAAGTTGATTTTTCTCATTAGAAATCTGAAAGTCATTCAATTTCTAGATATAAGCAAAAACAGCATATATGCATAAACAAAAAATTCCATTTGCTTTTAGATTTCTACATTTAGTCAAAAAAGTTCGGAAATGGACACCGTTTCCGCAATGTATTTTGTATAGAAAAAGGAAACATACATTAACGAAAATCATTCGATTCCTAGACAAGGAATCATATATTGTAAGGATGACACTTATAATCGTCAGACTTGGTTAGTTTACTTGGGGTGCCTCGTCTAACTTTGCGATTTGGCTAGTACCAGGCCCTTAATGGACCACGAAGCAACATAGTATAGTCTAAGGTTAAACGTCATTTATTTCTTAATTAATGTGTTCATGCTTCAGGGTCCACTTTACAAAAGTACATGAAATATATTCATTGAAACAAGTCACAAACTTGCTTGTACAGAAGAAATAATATTAATTTACAAGATCAGCCTATCTCAGTTGCATATATATAATAACTACTAGCTCGGCTACAATATCTACTCCCAACGGGGTGTACTGGGTAAACGCGTGAAATGTTTGAACGTCCGGAGTGTGACAGGTGACAGTTCCACAGCCGACTACCGCAGGCAGCGCTTGTCCGCACGCTACCGAAACGTGTCTGGACTTTCCACGATGTTATCTCGTCAGCTGGAAATCGATGCCCGAAGGCAGCGGGTAATCATGTACGCGTCATACACTCATTGTTAACTCTGAAGGGAGATTTCTATTGCTTTGATAGGATAATAGTCTTTAGTAGATTAGTCTTTTCCTAATTTCTCCTTTCACAGATATGGCGATAATTTTGGATGTAATCGGGTTATGAGGATGAGTGCGATGCTTGGAGGAAGCATTTCGTCGAGAAATACCTGATGCCGGGGTATAAGGAAGTTTTAATTTTTTTTACAAAAAAGCGAATAAAATATGCAAAAGCGGTATGTTCGTAAGGTATATACAGCTCGCTGGGAAATTGAGCCAGACTAATTTTTCCAGTGGATGTTCGAGGAACAGGCGCAGACGGTTTTTTTTATTCAAAACTTTTTTTGGAAGTAATTGGTAGAAATATATTTATTTTTCGTAGGCGCCTCGGCAAATTTGTTGAATGTATATTTGGACGGTCGAGCTAATAGCAAGGTCCTACGCTGTTTTCCGGCTACTTAGGACTTTTAGGCTTAGGCTTGCGAAATCGAGGGTGCAGCAACCGATCACATACATTGAATAATGTATGTAATCTGTGGTGCAACATTGATCTGATGCCGATCGACACCACAAACTTTAAAGTGAATCAATAAAAGCTTCCTAGTAGACTAGTCCCTAGTCAGATTTCATAAAGTCTGGACAAAAATACTCCCTATTAGTTATACTATAGCCGGGGCCTCAGTCATTGCTCGGTGCCAGTCGATTGTAGTGTAGGGTTACCATACATTTGTCCGGACATGTCGAGCTTTTGTTGGCTTTTGTCCGACTTTGCTGGGCCTTTAAATTTGTGCCGGTTTTCAATTAATAATCATATTTTTCCACTTCAAACTTCGCTTTTCGGATAGCTGACCTTTTTTTGGACAAGATCGTTTTTAGGATTAGGGTTTAACCGAACAGTTTACTCGAAAATTGGATTTTCCGTCAGCTGGCTCTTTTTGGGGCAAGCATAGTCAGTATTTTTGTCCGGAGATTGGATAGGATACGGAAATCCTAGTTGAGAGTTCCTGACAAGAGCCAGCATGCGGACACAGCCACCGAGCGAGCAGAGGGTATATTCTTGGAATTTCGTGCTCAGGGATCAGGGATCTTTCCTTCGAGAAAACCGCTGTCATAGTAGTTTTCTCGGCGCAAAGATTAACGACGACAAAAAAAGCACGGAAATACAAGAAAATACCCCGAGACGCGATAGCATCTCCCCGGCATCTTCCCCGTAGACAGTCGGATGGGCGCCAGCACCTCACGGCGCGCACGTTGCGTCACGAACGAGGCGGCGGCGGCAGCGGACACAACAATCGTTCAATTTGTAACAAACGAAGAATTGACGGGTCGGCGGCGCGCGCGGAGCGTCGTCAATGGACGTGGCGAATCAGCTGTCGAGGCACCACGGCGACCATTGTCCGCGTGACGTGTCAATATTGCCACACGCGCACATTCTGGCAATGGCAACATTTGTTGTTGTCATTAGCACAACACGGGGTTGCACACAACACACATATACGATGTAGTTGCAAAAGCACTTCACGTTCTGCTTTCCTGAGAATATTACGAGGCGGGTGTTTTTAAGTTGGAATACTCAAACGTTGAAACGCTGCATGACCCGGGTCATAATAAATGAAAAATGAAATAAACCATTTTATTATTATTATTATTATTATTATAAAGACATTTATATTTTATCCTATTCTACTGATCAGTCAATTATTTAATATCGTTCCTCATCGAGAAGGATAGTTCGACCATACTTCTCAAGTTCGACTAAATTATTGTCTGCTCGATTAATCCTACTTTCGTTGACTTTTCTTCTTTCCATATGAATCTTACTTTTCTTCGGGCTGTTCCCTTACAAGCGTCAAAACAACGCAAGGTCCCGCGTTTACGTGTATTGCACTATTCGCTGGGTGTGTGGAGCCCGGCCTTCTGATCCTATTTATTTTGTGCTGCTAGTCTTCCCTCCCCCCAAACGCAGCAAACCTCCGCAGACGTGACATGTGTTCGTCGGAGCCGGGGGGTCGGTCGCCGAGCGGTGGGTGTGACGTGTGAGTGTGACCAACGCACCAACGATGTAATATTATAAGCGGGTACGGACAGACGCACCCACGGACGTGACGCGTGAGTCACCGCACTTCACCCTACCCACGGAACAGGCTCCCCGCTCCTTCGGTAGCCGCACACACATAGTATATCTACCTACAAATAACACACTTGCCTTGCTCTACAGGGGGTCCATTCAGAGTAAGAGTGAGTTCGAATTCGCCACTAAATATCAACTCACTTTTTTAAATAGTTAATGTTTCCACACTTCTAGAACATCATTACAGTTAGGTAAACATCTGGTTTGACCCGTAAATCCGTTAGAAGTATAAATAACGGTTCCGTTATTTAAATGTTAATATATTTCCCAGCTATTTTTAGGTTAACTCACTCCCGAGCTCGAACTCACTCTTGCTCTGAATGGACCCCCTGAGCGCACCGTCTTGTTGCATGACATTGAGAGAACTTTGTTTTTTAGGGTTTCGTACCCAAAGGGTGAAAACGGAACCCTATTACTAAGCCACCGCTGTCCGTCCGTCCGTCCGTCCGTCCGTCCGTCCGTCTGTCCGTCTGTCACAGGGCTGTATCTCAGTAACCATAACAGATAGACAGCTGAAATTTTCACAGAGTGTGTATTTATTTTGCCGCTATAACAACAAATAGGTAAGATTAAAAAATAATTAAAATTAAAGGGCCCCATACAAAAAAAAATATTTTTTTGTAATAAATATTTTACGATGGTACGGAACCCTTCTTGTGCGAGTCCGACTCGCACTTGGCCGGTTTTTTTAAGGTGGCCCAACCCGGCGGGGCTAACTCGTTCGCGGGCACGGTACAAAATCGTGCTGTTGCGCTCTGGGACCGTCTCTGTTTCAAAGAATAAGACGGGCTCCGTAATGAGGAAGATGCAACATGTCCACAAAAAAATGTAAAAATGTGTATGATTTGGTAAGATTTACGAAAATTTTAGTTACTAAACGACTTATAGCTAAATGTAAACCAAGACAGCTGTAGTCAAAAATCTAACAAAAACCAAATAGATTATAAATCTTGATTAAATAAGCTATGTCTGATGACTAATCTTTTGAAGATGTTCTTACTTTATCATTGCGTAATCCACCTTCAAAGTTATTGTATAAAACGCGCGAAAAATTCGAACTTTCGGACCTTATAACTTAGAAACTAAACACAATTTTACAATGCCAACGGGTCATCGGACATCTAGTTCGATCAAATAAAGCTATTTTGAACAACATTTGGGATCTTTGACAAGAAATGTGGGCGTGATCTTCTTTCCCCTTTTGTATGG
Source organism: Incurvaria masculella (assembly GCA_946894095.1). NCBI lineage: Eukaryota > Metazoa > Arthropoda > Insecta > Lepidoptera > Incurvariidae > Incurvaria > Incurvaria masculella. Next base: position 3,619,482 of record OX335641.1, read on the forward strand.
GGAGTTGAGCGGGTTGGCCCACCTTAAGTTAATAAGACGGTCATCCTGCAGCAGGTTAGACACTTAGATCTTTGGCAGGACTTGATGTCAAATAAACTGTGTCCAGGGGCTGAACCGTCGTAACATCTGAGAAAACAAATCAGAAGTGCACGTCAAATGTTCCAGCGCAGATGTTATGATGTAAACGCTTCTGTGTTCTGCATAATGTGCGCCCTATTCCTAAAGCAGTGACCCCGACGGCCGTCAAGGCGCCTGTTAACAAAACCGGCCAAGTGCGAGTCGGACTCGCACACGAAGGGTTCCGTACCATCGTAAAAAAATGTATACAAAAAAATCACGTTTTTTGTATAGGGACCCCTTTTAATTTTAATTATTTCTTAATCTTACCTATTTGTTGTTATAGCGGCAAAATAAATATACACTCTGTGAAAAATTCAGCTGTCTATGTGTTACGGTTACTGAGATACAGCCCTATGACAGACGGACAGGGACGGACGGACGGACGGACGAACGGACGGACGGACGGACGGACGGAAGGACGGACAGCGGAGGCTTAATAATAGGGTTCCGTTTTCACCCTTTGGGTACGGAACCCTAAAAAGACGTGGTAATAGTACACCTCTCACGAGGGGAGCTCCTTTGGCAGGTCTCTTTCGAAGTAGTTATATCGTTGTCCTTTTAATAGAGCTATGTCCGTCCAATATTATGCCTCTGCCGCTGCCGCTTTGTCACTGAACGCCATTGTTATTTTAATCACATTTGCAAAGCCGCTCTAGTCAGATTTTAAACGACTTTCGCACAGAGAACTGGAAAAATTCGATCGCTTCCGTGAACTCCACTTTCGTACGACTGCTCCAAAATGGAACGAAGGTATTTCTTGATATGGTACTTATCAAGCACAATTTGGTGGCATATGGATTGTAGTTACAGGATTCACGTCTTGTGCAAGCCCTTCATCTCCTTCATGTTCACAATTTTTAAAAGAACCTTCCAGTATTCCTTATGTAGCTTTCTTAATATCTCATCTAGGTTTGGTTGCCAGACATATGGTATTATGTCGAAAAATCAGAACTTGAAGAATAACAAATTTTCTAATCGGACCCTCCAAAGGTCTCCAAGGCTGATTTAATACGACACAATAAGGTAATAAGACATAAAAGATATAATAAAAAAATAATCAGCAACATTATTTCTCGTAACTGACACAGAATTCCTTTGTCCGTATACCATATATCAGAATCGGTGGAGTTTAAGAGTAATATGGAACATAAAAGAGTAGTTGTCTGTGGATTTATGATAACGAACGAAGCAACAGCAACCGGCAATATTTTATTATTCAAGGTTGTCGCGAAATTCCGCGGACCGAAGCGCCGGCGCAACCGAGTGCGTGACCGGACTGTCTACCCGCTCGCGCCGCCTCCCATGCTGGATGTACCCTGCACCTCTCAACCTCGGCTACCATGTCCTGCCTCAAAACTTGCCATTGACGGGCGCACCATTGGACTAAGTGGAATCAGAACCAGCAAATCTGACCGTCTCAGTGTCGAAATCATACAGCACTATCGTGCGGTGGGCAAATCCGACACAGGTTTCGGTCATCGAGCCGTAAAATATCGACCAACGCAACGCGGCGTTTGTCGTGATTTCAGTGATGTCGAGTTCATAGCAAAATACAGAGCCTATTAAAATTAATTCATAAAGAATAAAGTATTTATAACATGAAAGAGTAACAGGAGATGATAAATTGTGATCAAAGCGCTAACATGGAGTCGGAATGACCTCTTCGAGAAAAATTTTTAACATCATAAATCGCAACATAAATCGTTGCAGCCCCAGCAGAAAGTAAAAGTTATTCTTCAGCATCGGAAAGATTTTAAAGTAAAGATACGAGATTTGTAGAAGGTTTGCTACGTATAGCTAATTATAGCTACAATTATAAGCTACTTAACATCACGCTAAATCCCCTTAAGGGCGAGTAGTGAACATGAGAGTATTAGAGATATAATACCGGAGAAATACCGACAGCTTCTCGTCGCACTAATTATTGTTTAATCTATGTTGATGTGCCCGCGACAAAATGGCTCATACTATTACAAACTGCCCCGACCTACTAGTTGTTTTACTAACAACGCTAACTCAGTGCACCCTCGCGTCAATGTCAAAGCGTCGAACGCATGTCACAAAGGAGCTATGTACCGCGACGCGCGCTGCTTCGACGCGGCGGCAGATCTCGTTGCGACCTAGATGGGAAGTCATCTTCGCGAGAACAATGCCGGGCAGGGACACCCGATTCCTTCGGCACAAGGCGAGACGAGGCTGACACGGCTAACGGACTGTGAACTTTGCCAGCAAATGGTACCTAGCCAGTCTGCGATCTCCGGTGTGACACAAGTTGTGTCCAAGACCACGGACAAATCTCAGAGTGTACCCCTTATTATTCGACATTGAGATGTGCATTTCAGTTGAGGGTGTTAGTTACTTCATGTTTCGGAACCCATTTGTAAAAGTGTAGATCCCCTTAACTACTTACTATGTGGTAAGGTTTAAAGGCTGCGAAGAAGGTACATCTGCTGCCGGTTTTTAAAGTGCAGATTTAATTTATAAGAGTCTCTGGGTTGTTACCGTCGTTAGCACATCAATGGTAAAATTAGTGGTCCAATATTTTTTTCCGTGCTTATATATAAAGAGAAGGTACTGGAATGGCACCCACATTCTTCGGGTCACCGTTTGGTGAGTAAATATCATGACAGCATGTGTGATTAGTCTTCCATGTCCAGTGCTATAAGAAAATTATTGGAACAATAGCATCGTGAAGGTAAAATTTTCTGATTGCAGCAGCTGAACAGTTCGGCACGCCGAGACGTTTATTAAATGCAATAAAAAGACTTAAATAATACGATCAAAGAAAATATGATGAAACCTAACTTGTAACGTAAAAGGAGTTCAAACCGCTTTCACGGCCTAAACCTGCCTCATTAAGGGGTAGGAATTTACAAACCAGCAATTTATTACAACCTTAATAGATAAATAGAAGTAAGATGGGACGCGATTTAAAGATCCAGAATGCTGAAAGAGAAATCAACGCTAAAGTCAAATGACATCGTAACGTTGGCACAGAAAGAGCACAATTCATTTCACCGCTTTCCCGCTACGACGAACGGCAAACCCCATTTCATTAATTCAACTATCCAAGTAAGTGGCAATAACCCAGTGAGTTGCAAGAAGAACGCTGATTCCCACATAGTGATGCGCCGCATTTGGAAACCCTGAAAACCGTTGGTCGTAAGTCGTTAGTGGGTTCGTAACACGTACAGTGCAAGCATCGACATGCTTTCTAAATAGTCTGTATAGTTACGGATTGGAAAAAGCACAGAATTAGTAATTAGTTTCAACCTTAGGACGCATCTTTATTTTTTTTAAAGAATTGACATTCAACTGTTGGTACTTAATTAAAAAAATAACGTAGCGTTCCCTATGTTCGATCTTCATAGTATCGAACGAAACTTCGCTATCATTACATTCGCTATTCTGTGGTGACATAATCTGTGTCACACAATTTCACTGTTTGATAGCTGTCTTGTTTTTGCCAGTCACTCTTGGCAAAATCTTGTAAGCGAGATTACACGTTCAGTTAACCGCGTCAAACATTGTTAACATTAAAAAAGTATCGGCATTCGGTTGGATGCCATGCAAAATTTTTTTCACAATGATTCATGTTTGCATGAGTAGCCCAACTGGCCGGACGCAAACACGCATCGCGCAAGAGAACCGTTCGACGATACGTGGATACGGCCGGAATGCTAATGTCACCATTGTCCACGCTCCGCAAACGCTTGTAAGTATCCAAACCGCAACAAATACTCGTCATCTAACCTAACCTTAAGGGCCTGGTACTAGCCAAATCGCAAAGTTAGACGAGGCACCCCAAGTAAACTAACTAAGTCTGACGATTATAAGTGTCATCCTTACAATATATGATTCCTTGTCTAGGAATCGAATGATTTTCGTTAATGTATGTTTCCTTTTTCTATACAAAATACATTGCGGAAACGGTGTCCATTTCCGAACTTTTTTGACTAAATGTAGAAATCTAAAAGCAAATGGATTTTTTTGTTTATGCGCTGTTTTTGCTTATATCTAGAAATCGAATGACTTTCAGATTTCTAATGAGAAAAATCAACACTTTTATATTTATTATTATTTAAATAAATGATGGAATAAAAAAATATTAACAATCCATTATCAGTCTGGAGTTCTATTTGGATTTGCTGAAGCGTTTCACTACATATTATTACATTTGTTAAAAAGTGCATTTGTATGGCGCGAGTAGTTGGCTAGTCCTAGCGCCTTAAGGATGTTCCGACCCATACAATGTTTTTTTTACACAGAACGCAAAAAGTATTGCACTTTAAGGCACGAATTCGTCAACAATATTAAATATAGCCATAGTAGTTGCAGCGAAAACATTTTCACAATTTCAGGATTATTGATTTTGTTAAAATTTATTTAAATACGATTTTTATTTAACAGCGCCATCTAACGGTGTAAATCTTCTAATCGGCAATTACAACGAAACCATTAAACCTGAAATTGTGAATATGTTTTCGCTGCAACTACTATGGCTATATTTAATATTTTTGACGAATTCGTGCCTTAAAGTGTAATACTTTTTGCTTTCTGTGTAAAAAAAACATTGTATGGGTCGGAACATCCTTAAGAACGGCCCGTAAGCTATGCTCCCCATACAAACGTAGTTTACTAATCATTTGGAAACCGCTATTCCAATTGAATTGATATTTAATATCAATATCAGGTAACAAATATCTGTGTCTGCATGCTTTTGATTTTAAAAAAAAATCCAAACCGAATGAAATGAAAGCAAAAAGAAAATCTTCATACGAATTTTGTTTTCTCTGTGGTTTGACCCAGAATACATTTACCTAAAAAACAAAGACTTGCAGACACAGATATTTGTAGCCTAATATTAGATACCAAATATCAAGTAAGTTGGAACAGTGGTTTTCAAATTATTAGTAAACTACGTTTGTATGGGAGGCGAAATTTTCAGGTGCTTACGGGCCGACCGACTCATCATTTGTATGAAGTATAGTCCGACTCGTAAACACTTGTGAGGCCAGTTTTGTTTGACAGAAACAATATTGTTTAGCAAATTAAAATAGGCAACCTATCTAGCAGTGATTCCAGGAAGACATTGACATCGTGGTAATATGGCGACGGGTAGGATTACCATTACCGGGTAAAATTGGAAACAAACCTGGAAATTCTATGCCGCCCAAACGGTGAACTTTGGACGAAACCCAAACAGAACAGGTAAATTCCTGATATTCAGAAATCCCAAAAGGTGTAATCCACGACTTACCACGACAAAAGACGTTGATGACCGAGGTCGACGTACGATAAGAAAATCTTGGGTAAAAGCACATAAATATACCGCCGCAGCTGTCGATTGAAAAGGAAACAGTTATTGAGCGGTTTCGGAGCGGGGCCGGAGGTGTTAATGTTAACGAGAAGAATGCGCCCGTAATAAGTGTAAATTCACATTTTACGGTCGTTTGAGAGCGCAAACGCAGCGATGCCTATTTCAGCGCCGATACTAAGTACCTTTGCAAATCCCATTTAATTGTGAAATTGTACATATATCTTTACTTCTCATTAGAAAAAAAAGGTTAAGTGCTATTCAGATTTTGGAATCGAAAATTATGTTGGCTATTTGTCAGTACAATATACGTAACGTTTTCAAAATTACAACATACCGACCGACAAATAACAGAACAGTTTAGTGGGATAAGTGCCTTGTTTTTTGGTGAAAATACTGGAGAAAAATAACCCAATGACACAGGTGCTATAAGGTCAGACAGCACATCAGACAGCAGTCTTGCTAGCAACGAAATGGGTACACATGGTTACTTAAAACAGGGATCAAAATGTTTTATTGGATTGGATAGAAATAAACACAATAACTAGGGCACTACCGATTACATTCAGAAAATAGGAACACAAATAAGTCAGGTTCGATATGATAATATACACTGTCAATGTCATAATGTAGATTACCGACCCGTTTCTATAACCGAGTAAGACTTAATTGATCGCCACACGGCGGAAAGCAATGCCAGTGAATGCAACGTCCAATAAAGCGCAGTCGGTGGAGCGAGCGGAGCCTAGTTCTCAGGAGAATAAATCAGAATTCGAGGCGGACGCGAGAACACGCCGGCGATGGCGGTGGCGCCGACGACGCTATGTTGGTAAAGATAATATTAATAATTAGCCTAGCTCCCATTACGAGTTTGACAATACGCAATAATTTATAGCTAGAGCTACAACGATATACATGAATGAGTGATTTATACGTCTAGGATACATGATATTCCAACAGGGCATGGTCCCAATCCCAAAGCCTTGACTGGATGTAGTTTAATCGACTGTAAAGTTTGAGAGCGTCTGTAGTAGACCGGAGTACTTTGACTACTAAGATGTTCGTGATAATAATAACAAAAAATCACATATTCATTTGCTTACGACTTGATTCGTGCCGCTACTCACCCATAATAAGACAGCAGTTGTTACGGAACCGAGAAACTCCTCACCTGAAACAAAAAGAAAATAAACTGACTCATTTCACAAAAACCCATTGACTAAGAGTTACAGCAAGGCACAAGCACACGGAAGCGTTTAGTAAAGGAGCGCACATCGATGTTAGGATTGACAGTAAGTAGTGGGTAATGCCAGAGAAGCGACTGGCGGTAGGAGGGCAAGCCAACGCGAAGCTGTCGGAACGACGCGACGCGAAGCGGTGGAGGTGCTAATCACGATCATCGATCTAATCGTAGTGACGGAAATCTCGGCTTTCCTTCTGTTTCCCTCAGTGCGGATTAAATTTCTTCTCTCAACAAAATTGCCTGACTTTTAAGTAGATATCTTTGTTATAGCTGCAAAAGAATTGGCTCGCAGATCAGTGCAAATAGGTACACACAAATCTATGGTACAAGTAATGGCACATGAGATATATCTTTGGAGAAGTCAGACACGTTTTATGGAATCGTCTCGTCGGGGTCCGGATTCCAAAAAGACGGCCTATCATGATTATTCTGCAGACGTTAAAGAATAAGTGTAGAAATGGCCCATATAACCGATCATCTACCTACGGGGAAATTGGGTCACCGTGTGCCCTTTCAAATCAATTTCCAGGTATCACACGCAATTACTAAGAAGAATCCACAGCAGTCAGATTTTAAAGCAAATTGTGAAAATTGACTACGACCGCATCGAGAACGAATCATTATCAGATGCTGGCGCGTGAAGCTGCATGCCCGGCCCTGCGTGGCGGTGGCACATGTCGCCCGCCGACCGCGTCGGGATCAGTTTTATCATCAGTCCAACGAATGGTCGTGGGCGCGAGCGGGGCTACAATGTGCGCGGGCGTTTTGGGTACGCGGGTTTCGATTTCTTCAGCCGTGTTATTTTTTTATAATTCTTTGTTATCGCCCGCAGCCAGCGATTGGCAATGCAATCGTAAACGCTTGTCAAAAGCCAATGGTTGGCGGACGCTGCAATCTAAACGTCATTCAAAAATTCGAAAATTCGTTTGCAAGTTCGCAAATTACTGCAGCAATTTGGTAGCGATCGTTTAAAAAATAATAACACTTCGGTATATCTATAAAACTCACGTGAAATGTAACAAGTACTTAGATTGCACTATTCTTGAGAAATACCTGGGATATTTACTTAGTCTTAGTTTACTTTATGCACTTTTTCTACAAGATTTAATGAAGTAACAATTAGTTACCATTTATTTGATTTACCCTATTATTATTTTTTAATATTACCACTTTATGCAACGGTGTGTCGTATCTCTGCAGCGAGCCTAATCTCTGTAATTTGTAGTGAGGGTAGACATAAATCTCCGGTTAGATATTAGAATGTACCCAAGCATTGATTGTGATTGTGACTGTAATGTTTGTAAAACACAAGATCAGTGTGTAGGTGAACATTGTTGAACATAACTAGCCTACCACTTATAATACAGCCTTTGGGCCAGTTTAAGTGGTAGCGAATATTATTTGTTGTTTATATTTGTGTGAATAAATAAATAAATAATAAAAAAAAAAAAAAAAAAAGATCCGCCCATCTTTTTCAGCTGATTCCAAAACAAGAAATTTAATGGTAGGAAAAGAAGTAAAAAGGCTTCATTTAAACATGCTGACACCTGCTGCTCTCCCCGGGCTTGCAATTTCAAGCGGGCGAATGTTCATGCTCTTTTCAGCACAACACTCCAATAATTTTTTTTGAAACACCTAAAATGAATATAAACTTACCGATATTCGAACGCAAGATCTGATCAGATTATCCGTGTTTACCCCTACGGTTGATTACGATGCAGGCTGAATAGCACATTTGTGCCCTTGTTCCGCTGTGAGCACAGTGAGTCACGCGCTGACCGCCGCTTTCGGGCTGCGCTTGCGCAAGGTTGGTGACTCCTCCGTGGGGCGGCGCCAGCGCGTGGCGTCATTGTTCCGAGGCGCTGCTGCCGCCGATCAACAGGATTATTTCACGTTATACATTCGTATTGCGCAGGACTTGCGTAAACTTTACGTACCTCAACACGAGTTGTGGCCTGAGCTCGTATGGAGTTACTGAAACTGCGATGCATGAGAAAGTAGTATGGCCAACGACAAAGGATAATATTTCTATCCAATCTAGTAAATAATGCAAGTCAATTTGTTACGTAAAAGTCATCATGGATTTCACGTTCAACCTTGACAAAAGCGTGGTCAACTCTCAGACAATACGTGCAGCAACGGTGTGAACTTACACATATGTAAAATATGTCCTCGGGTTTACTAACCCACATGCACACGCGCGCCGCCGCCGCCGTAATCTCATTACGCTGCATTACGTCGCGAGCTTATTCAACGGCGAACGCGATCGCGGTCACGCAGCGCGTCGACACATTCCGAGCTGCGCCGCGGCTGCGGTGCGCACCTTCAATACGTGCAAATACGCAGCCAGCAGCACTTCGATTGCACGAGCTTGACTTACAAGTTGTAAGGGAAATAACATCGCGTTCATTAATAGACATGCAGTGCAGTACATTCTTCTCGTACTGTCACATCGCACTTTAACACATGATGTCAGTCTAACAACAATCAGAAATGTCCAACGACGTTGTACTATTAACTTTAATCGTAATTAAGGTGGCCTAACCCGGCGGGACGAACTCATTCGCGGGCACGGTACAAAACCGTGCTGTTGCGCTCTGGGACCTTCTCTGTTTAAAAAAAAAGACAGGCTCCGTGATGAGGAAGATGCAACATGTCCACAAAAAAGGCAATGTGCATAATGTATGATTTGATAAGATTTACGAAAATTTTAATTACAAAACGACTTATAGCTAAAATTAAACCACGACCGCATTAGTCAAAAATCTAACAAAAACGAAATAGATTATAAATCTTGATTAAATAAGCTATGTTTGATGACTAATCTTTTTAAGATGTTCTTACTTTATCATTGCGTAATCCACCTCCAAAGTTATTGTATAAAACGCACGAAAAATTCGAACTTTCGGACCTTATAACTTAGAAACCAAACACAATTTTACAATGCCAACGGTCATCAGACATCTAGTTCGATCAAATAAAGCTATTTTGAGCAAAACTTGGGATCTCTGACAAGAAATATGGGCGTGATCTTCTTTCCCCGTTTGTATGGGGAGTTGAGCGGGGTGGGACACCTTAAAGAAAGGTTACACTGCATCGTTCCAATCCCACGAAAATGATGTATTTCCCCCAATTTACAATCTGGAATCCTACAAACGCAGAATACCACTGATCAGTGCAGAATACGCATATGGCCCGCCGGCATGGTTTTCGCAGCCCCAAAAAAGTTTGTAAGTCCATGGGAGTCCTCAGACTACTCGTAGCTGAAGAATCTGGCGTAAGCCATACAAACGCGCTATGCATAAGAAAGCGCTTAATCTAAACTGTATTTCATTTACTCAATAATTTGCATTTGTTGGAAGTTGGTGGTTATAAGCGGCCAAAACTGTTAAAGATATATTATAAAACTGTCTTTCACTATAATTCTAACGATAAGAATCAATTAAATCGTGAGATTGAAGAGCGCTAGGTTGCGGTGATTAAAGGCTAGATGCTTCGTGCAGCGTGTGCGAATAAAAAAACGCAATGAAGAAAATCATCAGAAATATGAAATCACCCGGCTGCATCATTATGTCGTTTTTGTATGATCATCACGTGGGGTATGTTCGGGCTGGCTACTCCGTACCGCATACGAAATATTTCGTGCTGTACCGAACTAAGGACAAGAAATGGTGTTTTAGATTACGTAATGACAGTTTCGTGTGCTACCGTTTTCGCTGGCCGAAAACTTGTTCCGAACTGTTCTATGCTGCTCAACTTCGCCGAGGTGAAACTCGAAACAGAAACGATATTCATTCAATTGTTACCTAAAGGTCCACCATAACATCGCCTACAACTAGGGATTTTTGAACTTAAATTAGTTTTTAGGCTTTGGAGGCTTTTTGATAGAAATTGTTTGGTATTAGATTGTTGCTGGTGAAATGTTACAGTTGCGCTATTTCTGCTGTTTTTCCTTTTTGGAATTTTGCACACAAGTACTATCGATGCCTCCGTTCCGCTGATACGCTTCTAAGTTGCAATGAAAAGCACGGAATAGAAGCGCTCTACCCGATCAAAGCTATGTAGGGCATGTAGACGGAGCGAGCGCGGAGGTGCGGCTGCGGCGGCGGCGAGAGCGTGCAGCGTGAATGCACGCGAGGCGCGACCGTGCATGTCGCGAGCGCTAATCGTGCGTTGCACTCGCCGCGCCGCCGCCGTAGCTCCGCGACACACCGCCGCATTACAGATTATGCGCTCACTATCCACGCATCACGACCGAACGCGGAAATTCCGCTGCTAATCTCGCGCTGCTAGAAGCGGGAAAGTTCGTCAAGTCGCCCTTCGATGTCATGCCACGATGCAAGTAATATGACGATCCCTTGTATATATGTAGTGCCCCTGTTCCTGCGTCCACTGCCGGAATTTAGAGACACTTTAACCATTTCAATCCCCAAGAATGTACCCAACATTCTTCTCTCTTCTACCTTCTATACTGTTCCTATGTTTTATCATCTTTACCCAGGCTCTTCGGAGCCGTACGCCATCCCACCGTCCCCTTGCTTGCCCATTCTACCGTTGCTGAACGCGCAAAAGTGCATCCACAATCATTAAAAGCACGACAGAAAAGCGCCCTTCACAAAGTTACCGATTAAATATATTTCCTTCTGGTGACGCAGAACACAACTCTCGCGGAAAGCGAGAGCGGATAGTTGTCCCCGTAAGCATATCACACAATCTGCTGACACTTCCCGCTGGCGCTGGGAGCAGCGGGCGGCGGCGGCGCGCGGAGGTGGCGCGGTGACGTGAAAATTGCGTGTTTTCACTCGCAGCAGCCGTTATGAAGCAGCCGTGTCGCCCACGCGAGCCGCCGCCGACGCAACGTGCGACGCGCGGTCGGTCGAGGCAAATAACAGAATCCAACTCCTACGTGACGCACCTGAACAATAAGGGTGGGTTATAAATGAGGCGTCACGTAAAGGGTTCTAGCTACCAGCCGGTAACTGCAGATTGCACTCTACATCAGGCAATATTTCCGACACGCGCTTCTAAGACTCCGTAGGTACGCTCGACCAAGAGGGCTCGACACTTGCCTGTGAATGCTGAACTTCACGTCTCAGGGTACTCAGCGGTGGACCTCGCTTAGCCCAAATTATGTTTTAGGCACATATATATGTGGCTAGCCCACTCCGGTGCCATCTAGCTATTGCTAGAAACAGAAGTAGTGAGTTTTCCCACGATGTTTTTACTATAACGTAATAACGTTAATAATGCAAATGCACTTGACTCTAAATATGAATGATGCGGCTGACGGGTATCAAACCATCGACACCATCGGTTGTTGCGCCGCACTGCCCATCGCTGCGAACGCTTCAAACGTTTGCGGATGAAGAATGTTGACTAACATCGGACACATCGGTTGGGCGCCGGGCGGAAGGATCAATATTTAAGTTTATAGAGAAAAGTCACCACATAACGACTGCTCCGAGTCAAAGAAGGTCAGAGGAAAAAGCTGGCTTAAGGTGGCCCATCCCGCTCATCTCCCCATACAAAAGGGGAAAGAAGATTACGCCCATATTTCTTGTCAGAGATCCAAAATTTTGCTCAAAATAGCTTTATTTGATCGAACTAGATGTCTGATGACCATTGGCATTGTAAAATTGTGTTTGGTTTCTAAGTTATAAGGTCCGAAAGTTCGCATTTCTCGTTTTATACAATAACTTTGGAGGTGGATTATGCAATGATAAAGTAACAACATCTTAAAAAGATTAGTCATCAGACATAGCTTATTTAATCAAGATTTATAATCTATTTGGTTTTTGTTCGATTTTTACTACAGCGGTCGTGGTTTACTTTTAGCTATAAGTCGTTTTTAAATAAAAAATTTCGTAAATCTTACTAAATCATACACTATGCACATAGTATTTTTTGTGGACATGTTGCATCTTCCTCATTACGGAGCCTGTCTGATTCTTTAAAACAGAGTAGGTCCCAGAGCGCAACAGCACGGTTTTGTACCGTGCCCGCGAATGAGTTAGGCCCGCCGGGTTGGGCCACCTTAATTACGTGGCACGGAAGCCTATCCTGTCTGTGTTTATTTAGATTTTCCTGTTCTTCATAATGCTTCTTTTGTTGTTTTACGTATACACAGTGTAAAAAACTTACTGTGATGTCCGCAAGGTGGTGGACGGTACGTCGGAAAGAAGTGTGTAGAATTGCTGTATAAGCTTTGGCTAAACTTAATACGACACACCCTGATTTTAAACCATGTAAACGAGTGATCCGTGACGGGAAATCGAGACAAAAAGCGGACAAGCACATGGGCGTGCTTGGACCGACACGCGCTTTGCTTCATTTTCGTAGTTTCGGTTCCGTAGTCGGGATGAAAATAAGCGTTATTTAAAAAACTACAGGTCATATCTTATTTAAACCAAGTTGAAAGTGTTTTTCTGTCACCTTCATTTTTTTCAGAATTTTCTACTGCATAGTTGAAAAGTTTAAGGCACCTTTTACGACTTCAGAAGCGCATATGTCACTAGCCACGTACACTAAAAATGGCTCTTTGAAACCATTATACAATTAAATAGCGAAGAGCTATCCAAAGATACCGCACAGGTTCATGTACACAGACGGAATGGACGTACGGACAATCGGTCAGCATTACATTATAATGGTTCCGTATTTTCCATTTGGTTACGGAAACCTAAAAACGTAAGTACGAGCGTCGTTGTTTCAAACAGCGAACCACGAATGTGAAATCATTAATTATTGTCACGACAAATATCGTTATCGTATCGGTCGCCGATTATAACATTATGCAACCATTTATTTATGGCGGACGCTTTGGTGTCAAATCTACAAGACAGTATTTCCGTCCCTAACAAAAGTCAACGCGTATAGGTTCTTGGACATTCGAACGGAAGGTGTTTGTTGAAAATTTATTAAAAGGCCATAATTCCCAAAGGGCAAACGAAAGTGAAAAGCATATCCGCGTACGCCGGCGTTAAAGATCCAAGGGAAATCTGAACAAATGTATTTGTGCAATGCGTCATGAGCTAAGCAAACTGTCCCTTCGCGGGAGGAAATTTGTCATAAACCGCGCTTTACAGGTGCATAAACCACTCGGAGCTTTCACCTGCGGAGCTGACGTCGCCGATTCATGATGATTTACTGCTGCCGCTTGACGTCTCTTCACGAAACCATCATTAAATGTGCAACGCCGCATGCAGTGCAGACGAGCGTGGAACGAGTTCAGTGCAGCTCGACAAGAGGAGTCAACCGCATATTTCGTGTGGCCTTTACCGGTCTTCGAAATAAACGTTTATGTTTGCAACCGCAGCTGCTAAAATTTCGGTAAACCTGATGGAACTATCAGGTTGCGATTGTCTTGGGCGTGCTTTGCGGAGGGAGGTCGAAGGATGACGTGGGCATCGCGGCATTAGCAGCGATGAACGGACTGCTGAGCCACATAAGCGCAGGTGAAGACAGAGGCGTGGGAACGGACACGCGCGATCGGAGACAGTCGCCGCTTACTGACGACTATGTGCTGACTCACGCAGCTCCAAGTTCAGCCGTATTAAGGCTCCTCAGACTGGTGCGGAACTAGCGCGGGTTTCGCACAAAATTACGATGGAATATCTTGAGAACCTTTCCACACAGCTGGCTCGAATATTCGGGCGGAAAACGCGACGCAATTGGCACAGATAACTTATATTGAAGTTGCAGTAATTCTTTAATCATAATCAATTTTAATTTTGACCGAGCGAAACGCCTCCGTTTCAGCCGTCCGGCTGTTTGGCTGTTCTCCTCTGCAGGTCGCATTTCTCAACCGATTCTCGTGAAATTTTGTGAGCAGGCTCGATAATTAAATAGTTTATTTTTGTCGTTTCAGTATTTGGAATATTCTTCTTCTGCAGTCACCGAGTCACTAACAAAACTGTCCATCAGCTAATCGTAATCTTCATGCAAGCGATGTGTGGTAAGTGTTAAACCTACGTATTTGAATTAAATCTAGCTGCCATAAAACGGTAGTAGGTGTAGTAAACGCGAATTCCATTAATTCCGAGCGATTACGAGCACTGTTCCTGGCGGGACTAACTTTCGTGCCATAAATTCGTTACTCGAACAAAATGTGAGTCAGTGGGAGCAATTAATATTTTACTATCACTTTTACTATAAATTCTTCGCTTCGTCTTCGTGTTAACTGGCGATTGCCAATCATACGTATGAATTTAATCGAATTATTCGAATACAACAACAATCAATGAAATATTGTTCAACTTTCACGCTCCTGTACGAATTCTATATGCAACTGGGTGAACACATTAATCTTTAGGAACTGTAAAAGACCTTTTTTCAAACGATACTAATCGTTTACGCGAATTCCATTTATTCCGAGCGATTACGAGCACTGTTCCTGGCGGGACTAACTTTCGTGCCATACACTCGATACTCGAACAAAAAGTGAGTCAGTGGGAGCGAAATTCATATTTTACTATCACTTTTACTATAAATTCTTCGCTTCGTCTTCGTGTTAACTGGCGATTGCCAATCATACGTATGAATTTAATCGAATTATTCGAATATAACAACAATCAATGAAATATTGTTCAACTTTCACGCTCGTGTACGAATTCGATATGCAACTGGGTGAACACATTAATCTTTAGGAACTGTAAAAGACCTGAAAAGGCTGCATTACTAAATTATAATTGTGCCTAAAAAGCGGTAGGTTTTACAGACTACTCCCAAATCGGATAACCTTAGCGCACGTCCCAACATCGTCACGTTAGGGCTGAAATCTTGGTAACAATCGCATGAAAAAGCGGTCATCATGCAACGCCAGAGGGGAGATGCAGGAGTTAAGCATTCAGACAGTTCAACGAGAGAATAACTTCGTTGAGACAGTCAGACAAGGGAAGTACAACTGGTGAACCGCTTCGTTCGCGACGAGATTGTTTCCGCGCGGGTCGACAGCCTCGTTCCTCGTATTACATGCGGCACAATTAAAATATCTCTCGGATACCGTTTCCGGTAATGCGCGGGCGCCGAATGTACTCGCACTCGCCGCGAGTTGAGCTCGTAACACAGATTCGACTTGCGAAAAGAAATCGATGCGAACATGGCGGAGCAATGAGGATGCAATTCGCAATGTTCGTTCAATAAATGTTCGAAAATGTGCATTACACTGGTGTGTTTTTCGTGTAAGGATAGATCAGTTAGAAGTGATTTAAATTATGCGAATGAGGACAAAATGTTTACGGTACGATCGATAAAACTATTCAGATCTTTTCATTTAGAGATTTTATTAAATGTTTGACTTCTGCTGTTCGTTTCAAAGCATAATATGTGCTTCTCTTTTTTATTCAGCAGTCATATGCAACCGTATCATCCATAGTAATATTATAAATCCGAAAGTCTGTCTGTCATTTGTTTTTTCACGCCTAAGTTTATGTATTTTGGTATGGAGATTGTCTAGACCTTGAGATGGACTTAGGTTACCTTTTGTCGCGAAAATTAAACTTGAAAGGGGTGAAATTGTGAACGAACGTTTGTATAGGAACTCATATAATATCCAGGAAATAATTCAGCACGAAATTGACCCGAGAGGATCCGGTACCTCAGATAGTTCCAAATAAAACCTTCCAATGGTGGAGTTATTCTTTTCACAGATGCGAAGGCGCCGTGTAGTGAAATGTTTCCCTAATATTCTGAAAATAAATGTTTCTGGAAAATTAATCCAGACGAAGAAGTTTAAATTGACAATTGCTTCAATGATTTTGACGTAATTTTTACGCGAGAAATTAGCGCTGAAGACATAGTTCACGACACGTTTTTATTTTCATAGGGCACACACTGAAATATTGCTCGTGTGGAAATCTTACGGAGTCGACGGAGGAAAACTGCAAATTTTAGGTGTAAAAGCTGGAATAACTGTCAATTGTTTCTCCAGCTATGCGATACCGACTGCTACCTTCCATCCATGGTCGCAACAAAGATGTAATAGAGCAATTCGGTTTCATCAGATGGCCGGACGGACATGGAGCTCGACGCACGCTGCGGAACAAGGTCCAGGTCCAGCCGCTCCCAGCGCTGCAGCGTGCAGGACGGACGAGAGAGCGAATTCTTGCGACAGGTCATGTTTTAACTATTGTCTAAGATTGGCTTACCACAGTTATTTTCCTCGGTCCTTCTGGCCGACGTTTCGAACTGTCCCGTGCAGCTCATTTTCAAGGCGAGTGCGTGCGTGCGGCTGGGCGCACGTTTGACAGACCACTGTCTGTCACACGCGAGCTAAACAGAGGTCATGTTTTGTTACGCATTTCCTCTGCTGCGGCGGCGCTCACTATGCGACAATGCCGACGTATGCGAGTTACTATCTAATTGTTGAGCGGAGTAGTCTCCGCTTATTAAGACGCGGTTTCCAGTGGGCTTATGGAACGCCGCTGTCTCTCTAGCCTAGAGGTATTTAAAAATAAACGAATCATGTTTTTTGTAACATTGGATGTGGATGGCTACTACCACACTTACCGGCATGACATTATTAGCACCACATATTGCGTGGCTATATTGTAACTGATGAAAAACTCAGACAATTATCATAACAGATTCGACCATCGTCCATTCAATGCCATGAATTCAGGCGGAATGATACATGCCACCTACTGAGTAAGGAAGGGCTTCTTGTACTAGGCCTACAGTTTTAAGTGTAATCTGAACGACAAATGTTTTTTTTTTAATTTATTTATTTAGGTTCATCAACAAGAACACCACTCAAACATACATAGAAAAAACAGATAGAGGATAAAAGACTTAGCGTATTCTTAATTATAGACGAACACAACATTCACTACAAATTGATACCTAACCTAGCACAATTCGAGCTAAAATTTCAAATGACACTAGCACATAACAAGCAAAACACAATAATAGAACAAGAAGATAAAAAAAAACGAATATTACATGTAACATATATTTGGATAAACAGTTACCACCTTTCTGAGATTTTTCTCTTCCAGAACACACATTCAAATCAAAATCAAAATCTTTAATTTTTGATATTGCGTTGAAATTGGTAAATATTTTTGAAAGAGACGAATGAAAACCGAAATTTGTTCTAAATTTATTAATTTTAAGAGGAATCAAATTAGTTGCTCTAGCACCACGTCTGGAAACTTTAAACGATACTTTTTGTAATAAGAAGGGACAATTAATTTTATTGTTTGTAATTTTGAAAAGAAATGCTTGACCAGCTATAAATCTAAATCTACGCTGCTCCAGAGATTGCACTTTAAAATAGTCCAGCCTGTTTAAGTAATGAGGTAAACGCCTGGTTTTATTTGTAGAAAATGAAAGATAGGACAAGAAGTGTTTCTGAACATTTTCAATTCGTTGTATATGGACTTTATAGGAAGGACACCGGATAATACTACAATATCCAAGTATACTTCTGACTAATGAATTAAAAAGTGTAATTTTGGAAAAAACATTTTTTGAAGTCCTTACTATAACGTTTAACAAAACCTAGCATTTTAAAAGAACTAGTAACAATGGCATCAATGTGTGTCGTGAACCCGAGTTGCTTATCAAATATAACCCCGAGATCTTGTCTTAGTCGCCTCTTGGGACATGCAGGGCCAGAAATACAGTAAAACCACTTTTATTTTTGTGCCGGAACCCACACGTCTTTATGAAAACGACGAACATTTTTTATCAGGTCGATCACCCAATATAGATGCTAAGATACTTATATTCTGACATTCGCAAGCTACATTTCCATTGTTGATGGATTTCTTGCGCGCAAAACACCTGTGCGTACACACAATGTGCGAGCCCAATACGCACAACCCTCGGAACAGAAGTACAAACACATAGCCATTTCGCTACTTCGATTCAGGTCAGAGAAGTAGACGCGAGATTTACACGCGCTTGTTAAAATTAAGTGTAATGCACTAGAAACCGCAAAGGCGATAAAGTGACCTTATTCAGCATGAACATGGGCCCCGTCCACACGCAGGCTTTCCACTTGTCCCGGTTCGGCCGGGACACTTCTGACATTAATGAGTCCAGGTTTGAACTGTATATTTCCCGCCTGTATATGTTCTTAGAATTTAATCGGAGGGAAAATGATGATTTCCTTGACAATCCTAAAAAATATTATAAGCCGACCCAGCCATGGCGGCAACCAGAGCCGGTAGTCTCAGTTCTCACCTAAATTGGCGTTTACGTAACTTCGAAGTTCCGTAAAAACGTCAAACTCCATACAAGTTTTTACTAGATATTCTGTGGTTTTACTTCTTCAAGCTGTCAAAGTCAAACTCGGACTTCCGATTTGTATGAAAACGCGGAGTCGACGTAAACGGCAACGTCGACGTATTTACGGCACCGTTGAGTAAGCTGTCAAATCAAACTCGGACTCGCAAATGTTAGTTCGCTTAACGCTCACTGCGCGCGCTCTTAAATTTCTCCATACATTTGAAAACGCCAGTCGATCGGTTTGCCGTAAACGCCAACTTAGGTGAGAACTCAGACTGACCACTCAGGATGCCAAACGCGCAAATAAATTCAAATCCACAATCTAAAAACTTGCAGTGGATGAATCGTAGGGACTGTTCCCTATTTACGATACACCCTATTTACAATACACCGCCTAATGTATTAATTGCTCGCACTCGTCGACTGATGTAACCGTTGGTGTATGATGCCGACCTTTCTGACATTCCGCAACGTCAATACGACGAAGGAAAACCAAAGACACAGTGTGACGAAACTACATTTTTGCAATGATCCCGCGTGGAAGTAATAAAACCGGCCAAGGGCGAGTCGGACTCGCACACGAAGGGTTCCGTACCATCGTACAAGATTTAACTAAAAAAAAATCACGTTTTATTATGGGGCACCTTTTAAATATTATTATTTTTTTATTTTACCTATTTGTTGTTATAGCGGCAAAATAAATACACATTCTGTGAAAATTTCAGCTCTGTACCTATTATGGTTCATGAGATATAGCCCTGTGACAGACGGACAGACGGACGGACGGACGGACGGACGGACGGACGGACGGACGGACAGCGGAGGCTTAGTAATAGGGTTCCGTTTTCACCCTTTGGGTACGGAACCCTAAAAACGACAGCCTGGCACAACGTCGACTGGGGAGGATGGTGAATACTCTCAGCAGAGCAGAGAGAGCAGAGAAAGTACATAAAAAAGGGTCATCAGTCGTGGTGTCTACTCAACAATTTTATTATGAGCGAACAGAAGTTGAGACATTATTGAGCGTTTTCATTATTTGTACTACCTCCACCAATCTATATCAATAAAAAAAAAAAAAAAAACATACAGACGAATTGATAACCTCCTCCTTTTTTTGAAGTCGGTTAAAAATAAGAAGCCGCACCGCAGTTGTAACTGTGTCTGAGTGGCTTTTTAGGGTTCCGTACCAAAGGGTGAAAACGGAACCCTATTACTAAGCCTCCGCTGTCCGTCCATCCGTCCGTCCGTCCGTCCGTCCGTCCGTCCGTCCGTCCGTCCGTCTGTCCGTCTGTCACAGGGCTGTATCTCAGTAACCGTAACAGGTAGACAGCTGAAATTTTCACAGAGTGTGTATTTATTTTGCCGCTACAACAACAAATAGGTAAGATTAAAAAATAATTAAAATTAAAGGGGGCTCTCATACAAAAAAACGTGTTTTTTTTACGATGCTACGGAACCCTTCGTGTGCGAGTTCGACTCGCACTTGGCCGGTTTTTATGTCTGCGAGCGGTGGCTGAGGCGGCTATGGCGTGCATTGAAGATATGTGCCATGTGGGCCGGTCCCTGGCCCGCACGGAGATCGTTATCGCTTAAAGCATGATTCGTGACATCGTCGTACGCGATCGGCGACTATCTACACCCATCGCATTAGCATGAACCACGACGCAGCCGAATCGGAACATGCAACACTATCAACATTGACAAAACGCTACCCACTAGCACACGCTCAAAGTGTTCACTCATGCCTAATTCACAGCGGTTCTGAGCTCACAGTAATCTTATATAACATGTGGAAAATCTAGAATAATCTGGCGAATAAAATTCTAATTCGATCCAGTGCTTTGTGTTAATATAAAAATGGTGTTAACGCAAGAATGGTAAAATTTCCGGCTGAAACTGGCAAATGGTACGGTGACCGCACAGATATCGCGAAGAGTCGCAAGTGTCGTGTCACCTCACCTACATATCTGTTTCAAAATGGATTACACGCCGTTCTTACAAACCCGTCAACATTGTCACTCGCCACGTCCCTGTCGTACTTAAAATGCATTGAGAACGAGTTACTTCATCGATCTCGTCCGCCGCTTCTAGCCTTGCAGACATTCAAAACCTGCCAGTGGGGTCGATGGCGTGACACCACGCGTACGGAGAACAATACACCGGCTAATGTATTAATTGCTCGCACTCGTCGACTGACGTAACCGATGGTGTATGATGCCGGCCTTTCTGATATTCCACAACGTCGATACGGCGAACGAGGACCAAAGACAAAGTGTGACGAAACTACATGTTTGCAATGATCCCGCGTAGAAGAAAAACGACAGCCCAGCACAACGTCGACTCGGGAGGATGGTGAAAAACTCTCAGCAGAGCAAGCAGATGTTGCTGCGCCATTCAGTATAGGAAGTCCGAGTTCTCACATAAATTGGGGTTTACGGAACTTCCACGTTACGTAAAAACGTCAGACCCATACAAGTTTTAATTCCGCAACCTGTCAAAAATAAACTCGGGACTCCCGATTTCTATGATAACGCGGAGTTGGCATAAACGGCAACCTCAGCGTATTTTGATGAGATTCGTTGGCTGTCAAATCGAACTCGGACTGGGCGCGCTCTTCAATTTTCTATTAGTATATTTGAAAACGCTAATAGATCGGTTTAACGATGCGTTTTCATGCGCACGAGAGGAGTTTAATTGCGTCAAATCTAGTCATGCAATGGCCTACGACGGTTAAAAATAATAACACAATAAAACGACATTATTTCGAAGGAAAGTAAGAGGTATTATAAAAGGCGAGATCATACCGATTGCAGCGACCATAAGATCCATGTGCTGTCTCATCACTACGACTGTATGTACATGCCAACTACACAGCGCACAGCCATCGCCACAATACACTGGGAATGATTACTTGGAAAGTGAAACTGCTTAGATATTTCATCGAAAGAAAGCAATGGCCCGAAGCTATAATAAATCGGATAGGTCTATTCATAAATTTTGCATAAAGCTATCTAGATCGGAAGTTGTAAGGTGGTCATATCGCGCAAGCACATCGCGAGCTGAGCTGAGACCGTACAGCGGGTAGTGAAAATGCTAACAATACGACTCCTATTTTGGCGCAGTAGGCCCGTCCCCGGACGGTTTGAGAAACACATGAAATCCGAAATGAATTTTTTTTTCTCAGAAATATACAATTTCATATTTATATGCTTACATTAAGTTTGCAACATTGAGCGGGGCCCGGAAGATAGGAAAAAAAATTAAAATGTATAAAAAAATATATATCTCCTAAACAAATATTTAGAAATGGTATTGTAGAAATGTATTTGTTAACTCTTTTAAGGCGTAATGTAACGGTGAATTTGCAACAATTTAGTAATTACGGAAATATATTTAAAAAAATGTTTTTACTAAAAAAAATCTATGCTGAGAACCTTACTTGCTATGGCTACCTTTCTTTCTAGAATATGTAAACAAAATTATATTCTTTATCCTGTAAAGTTTTAAGAATGTTGCAAGTCTTAGAACAGTATTTTTTTTAAATCCAAACTTTCTAATGCTATAAACGGTAAACAAAAAATCAGAAATAAGATTTCCGTCATTCAGTGTTAACTTAAATCAATTGTGAACATTTCCCTAATTTTGCAACATCGCAAGTAGTCTGAAACAAGGTAAAAATTAATTAAATCTGCAAGCGTTTTACAGGTGCCGCTCTCACAGGTGTATTTGTTGCGCAGCCATATGCAGACATTTATCAGTTGTAATTGTATGAGTGAGTAGGCAGCGGCACGGGGAGACGGACGGAGGACGCTATCGCCGGGTGGTGCGGGGCGGGAGTGGCACGTGCGTGCGACAGTTACATGTGTAGGTACTTTCGGGTATTACGTCTTGGAAGACGCAATATCCACGAATGTTATTTTAGATGGTTCGGACCCAGCCTAGCAGTATATTCTTACAGTAGTTATTTTACGGGGCTCTTTCTTTATTTCATATGTTCTTGCTTCACGGTCGAATAATAGATATTTATTTTATTTATTTAGCATGAGTGACCCTTGCGAGCCGTGCACATTTTATAACATAAATTATTGATCTTAGAGTTTATAATAAAAATTAATTATAAATACATTATTAAAATTCACAATACATTTTCAATACATAATCTGGTTCAATAAATGTCAATATTAAATTATTCTAAATTACAATTAAAATTATTGAAAAATTCTTCTATATTATAAAACGGGTTACTTAACAAATATTCTTTTAAATTAATTAAAAAATTGGTTATTGTTAAAAATTGTTTGATGGAAATAGGTAGATTGGAAATTTTTACTCCAGTATAAATCGATGAATTCTTAAACAATAAACATTTTGGGCCTTTTGGTCAAAACTGTCGTTATTTCTTAAGTCATATATCTGCAATTCCTTCACTTTATCGAAGTATTAGTTTTTCTTATATACTCCAATGCATATTATATTACAGTCATGATTTTTTAGGGTTCCGTACCCAAAGGGTGAAAACGGAACCCTATTACTAAGCCTCCGCTGTCCGTCCGTCCGTCCGTCCGTCCGTCTGTCCGTCTGTCAGAGGGCTGTATCTCAGTAACCGTAACAGATAGACAGCTGAAATGTTCACAGAGTGTGTATTTATTTTGCCGCTATAACAACAAATAGGTAAAATTAAGAAATAATTAAAATTAAAGGGGGTCCCCATACAAAAAACGTGATTTTTTTTAATACATTTTTTTACGATGGTACGGAACCCTTCGTGTGCGAGTCCGAATCGCACTTGGCCGGTTTTTTATTTTACAAAAAGGGGTCGGCAACTTTCATCATATTTGGCTCCACAAATAATTCGTATAACTTTCTTTTGAAGGATGAGAATACTTTTTTTAACATTACAATTGTTTCCCCACACATCTATTCCGTACCTTAAAATCGATTCTATATAGCTAAAATGAATTATTCTTAAAGTTGATATGTGCACAGTGTTTTTTATTGATCTCATCGCATAACATGCACTGGCTATCTTCCAAACATATCATAATATAACATACAAATCACACTCCTTGGAAAAAGCGACGTACTTGTTTAGCACGAAATATTATCCCTATTACTAATAAACCTAGATCATCAGCTGAATAGTTATACAATGTTTTGTCCTTTGCATTGACAGGCAGTTTCTAATTCGATAGAAAGGGACAAAACATTGTATACCTATTCAGACGATGATCTGGGATTATTAGTAGCAGGGTTAATGTACATATTTACTGGAACTGCCTGGTTTAATATTTGTTCATAACGATATCTGAATCAAAATTTAAATATTTATACGATCGTTTTGGTTTGAGTCGGTATTGTAATGATTTTTTTAAGGAACTATAAATGGATGGCTAATACCAAACTGAACGTCAGATATTAGCCTAAAACACGACATGGGAACTAGGTGCCATACCAGGACTTTCCTTAAATTGCTCGGCTACATTGAACTGGATGGAAAACACGGTCAATTTTCATTGCCACTTCGATCATCGTTCATTCAATGCAATGGTACCAACCCGGACGGGATAAACCCTACAACATAGTAAGTAAGGAAGGGGACCTACAGTTTTACGTGGAATCCGAACCACGGCTAGCCCTAATGGTCTAAAATGGTCACCCATCCAGAACCCAACCGCGCTCAGAGCTGATTACCCAGCTTATAGAATCTCAAGGTGTCCCACCACTGTGCTACCGAGGCTGACAATGATAAAAATCTCTTTAGGGTGGCGTAGTTTGTCTTCGAAAGAGTATTTACTACTTCACGTTTCATGGTAGTTCGGATTAAACATAAAACTGTAGGGGCTGTACTATCGCATTGAATTAACTACGGTCAAAGCGGCAATGAAAATAGACGATATTTTCCTTCCATTACAATGTAGCCATTAAATATAAGAAAGTTCCTGGCATGGCACCTCGTTCCTATATGTTGTTTTGGGCTAATATCATGACACTAGAGGTGATTATAGCTAAAGATGTACACTTTTTTATTTTGTAATTTGCTGATTTTGTAAGATTTAAGTGGGGTTATAGTTTATTTAAAAATCTAGACTTAAGGTGGGCCTTCCCGCTCAACTCCCCATACAAACGTGGAAAGAAGATCATGAGCATATTTCTTATCAGAGATCCAAAATAATACTCAAAATAGCTTTATTTGATCGAAATAGATGTCTGATGACTGTCGGGCATTGTAAAATTTTGTTAGGTTTCTAAGGTATAAGGTCCGAAACTTCGAATTTTTCGCGCGTTTTATACAATAACTTTGGAGGTGGATTACTCAACGATTAACTAAAAAACCTTAACAAGATTAGTCATCAGACATGGCTTGTTTCATGAAGATTTATAACAAATTTGGTTTTTGTTAGATTTTTTACTACAACGATCGTAGTTCACTTTTAGCTATAAGTCATTTTGTAATACATTTTTTCGTAAATCTTACCAAATCAAACACTATGCGCATTGTCTGCTTTGTGGACATGTTGCATCTTACTCATCACGGAGCCTGTCTTTTTCTGTGTAACAGAGAAGGTCCCAGAGCGCGATAAATCGGTTTTGTACCGTGCCCGTGAATGAGTTAGTTCCACATTCGTAAAGTAAGGCAATGTCTTTGATGTGTCCGTTGATTCTGCATTAATAACACATTTGTTGAACAAAGCGACGTATGTAATTTTAGTACTAAAATTTATATTTTCATAAAATATTTGCTTATCCGTCCTGAAAGAAAATAATAATAATAAAGAGTTTACTTACACCCATTTTCACTACCATCAGCTACAAAAATTCCAAAGTTATCTTATGGTTACACCATGCGAATATGCAATCTAACTGAAAGTAAGCTAACGAATTTCAGATAGCTGGAAATAGTGAAATCAGGGGTTAGTGGAGTGGCTGCTCTATAGACGGATACCCTCTTCTTCAGCCACTGGCCGTATTTACTTATTTATTTATTTATTCATACAACAATATACCTAACAATACAGCGTAATGGCCAAGGCGTTAGGCAATTTATAGATAAAGTACACACCTTATTTAAAAATTATGCAGCTTCAAAGTAAACAGCAACTGCCTTCTGGAACTCGGCCAGAGTGCAAGCATAGATGTCTATTTTGTCAGATATATCATTTAGAGCTGTAAGCGCATGGGTGAGCGGCGCGTGACGCAGCATGTTGGTGCGCGAGGAGGGCAGCGCGAAGCGAGGATGAGAGCGCGCGCGACTGTAATTTTCTGGGGCGAACAGATTAACACTCTCTAGCACTGAAATATTTTGCACGTGTCCAATTACTAATTTAAACACATATTTTGTTAACTGTGATTCGGATAAATGGGATAAAAATTATAATTATTTTTATAAAGGAATCTCAAAAACTTTTTTTGCACTCTTTCAAGCATGGCAGTATATTAAGCCTCATGAGGGTTCCATATCATTGCATTGCATTCTAGCTTGCTTCTCGCAAATGTGTTGTACAGGATGTTTACGGCATGCGTACTGCGCAAATGGTACGTTTGTCTCAATACAACACCCAGGGTCCGAAAGGAGCTTTTGCATAGTTTGTCGACGTGATCATGAAAAAAGACAATTTGGTGTCCATGATGACACCTTAATTTTTCTGACTTGTCACTCTCGAAAGCAAGACATAGGCTCTCTGGAGTGACTCAATGTCAATATAGCGCACTTGTCAGTGTTGAAATAGACCTATCGCCAGTTATCGCCCGTAGTATAGGAAATTGATAGAGTAACAACTCTCTTTAGAGGTTTTTATGCTAGTGTGTCGAGATCAATCTCGTTTAAAAAAGGCCGAGAACTCTCGAAAACGAGATCTTGCGAGATCGGGATTGCATTCTTGGTATTAATCTAATCTAATTAATAATCTTGCTATATCTCGCGGAGTTAGGGTGGTTAACCTTAAAATTTAGAAGGAAAAAATAAAAATACTAATATTGAGTCAGCGATTTACGTTTGTATGTTACGATACGGGGTCATATCAAAACTTCTTGTTATGTTTTTCGCTTATCTGATAATTTTTTCGTCGGTTGAATTTCTTGAAAAAATTTTTTTCCTGGTTCAAACCTTCCTATTATTTTAGATAATGACTATGCATGGCGAAATCGGTAAAAAGGTGAAATTATCAAGGCGAACAATTTATCATACAAAATAAAAATATAGATAAAACAAGCATACCATAAGCATACTAAGAATGTTAAAAATAAAAGGACTAGAGGCACGGCCGGCATCCCGTCAAAACATTCTTAGTAATTGCCAATTATGATCGCATCAATTCTATTCCATTTTCATCTCAACACACCGCATTTACGATGGAATAAGTGCCATGGCAGGACCACCCCTTTTATGAGCACGGCTACATTGAACTGGATGGAAAACACGGACGGAAAATGCGTATGAAGGTACCAACCCGGGAGGGCTTAACCTACAGTTTTTCAAGGATTCCGAACCATGGAACCGCTCGCATTAAGGCGCTAGGACTAGCCAACTACTCGCGCCATACAAATGCACTTTTTAACAAATGTAATAATATGTAGTGAAACGCTTCAGCAAATCCAAATAGAACTCCAGACTGATAATGGATTGTTAATATTTTTTTATTCCATCATTTATTTAAATAATAATAAAAATAAAAAAGTTGATTTTTCTCATTAGAAATCTGAAAGTAATTCGATTTCTAGATATAAGCAAAAACAGCATATATGCAAAAACAAAAAAATCCATTTGCTTTTAGTTTTCTACATTTAGTCAAAAAAGTTCGGAAATGGACACCGTATCCGCAATATATTTTGTATAGAAAAAGGAAACATACATTAACGAAAATAATTCGATTCCTAGACAAGGAATCATATATTGTAAGAATGACACTTATAATCGTCAGACTTAGTTAGTTAACTTGGGGTGCCTCGTCTAACTTTGCGATTTGGCTAGTACCAGGCCCTTAATGACGAAATGCATTTATCCAACTCAGAAAGAGAAAGATAGTGGTGGATGTGCATTGTGGGGATTTGAACCCAGACCTCTGTCGTGTAAGGCAAATCCACCCGACACTGTGCCACGATCGCTCTATCGCAAATGTCCACAGCCATTCTGTATTATCAACAATGTAAATCAATTTACACATGAAAATTACTCCCGAACGAACACAAAATAAATGCGGCGATGTTTAGGTAGCAAGGCGGGGAGAATCTGTCGAGCCGACCGGCCCCATCCCCCCGCGTCCACCGCAGTCTTCCTAGCTATGTTTACACGCGCTACACTCACACAGAGAAGTGGCTATACGTCGGTGTACGAGTGAAAACTGGTAATTATAGTAATGTTTTAATTGAACCTAGTTCCGGACGATTTGTATTGTTGCAAAATTGATAGTATATTATTGAAAGATAAAACTACAAAATGAATGATTCAAACCGCATTTCGAATTTTTTGTTTAGCTTATATTCGAATCTAAAAATTATAAATGAAAAAAAATGTGCTTCTAAGTTTTGCAACATTTTAAATTTCTCACAGAATATAGAGATTTAGGCCATTTACATATTCCAGAAAATAAAACTGAGTTAGCAGTATTTGCTTTGCAGATATTACGGAAATAGTACAAAAAAAATATATTTACACAGTTCCGTAAATAATAAATTGTTGCAAATTTACAGTTATATTACACTTAAAATTAGTTAACATATTCGATTTTGAAATACCATTTCTAAATATTTGTTTAGGAGATATCATTTCTTAAACATATTTCATATTTTATTTCTATCTTCCGGGCCCCCCAAAATGTTGCAAACTTAATGTACACACGTCCATATGAAATACTACGTTTCTGAGAAAAAAAATTGCATTTCGGATTTAATGTTTTTCTAAGTGCTGATTTAAGTCTAAAGTTCCTGGAGTACAGATAACTATGCTCAAACTGTCTGCAACAATCAAATGACATTCAGTCTAACTTGTAAACAAAACTTTCATGTTTCGTTTTGAAAATTAGTAAATCTGTCTTACTTGAGATAATCCTCGATTATCTGAGAATACCGACGAGCAACTATGACATGTAAAAATAAATTTTAGTGGAACGTGGAACTATCGAAAAATATATCCGGTTGTATCGTTAGCTATTTGAACAGGGAAGGTTTTGGTACATCATTAACAAACCTGCAAGCACAGAATAATAACTTCAGGGTACTCGCGCCAAGGAGCTACGTGGGCAGCTAAATTTTAATAACGTCTTGGGTTCCAAAATTTGCGAAAGGGGTATGTATTTTCCTAGTTATTAAACTGGATTTGGTCCCGTTATTAATTGTAACTTTTAATAATAAAATAATGAAATAATATGGACATCATAGGGGGTCCTGTGATTGACATCACTGAGCGACCGTGTGAAGCAATAACTGTACGCTGTACCCGTTTGTTTGAATCGTTCGATTATCCGAGGACCAGTAACAGCCCGAACAGTCGAGTTCCGACTGCACGTCTAAAGTTCAACGATATTCACGTGATGTATCAGCGACGTCGCCAATCCGACCTGCCGCGCGTCACGACTCACTCTCGCCTCCGCAACCGCCTTCGTGTACAGATACGGATCCGCAGCATTGCCCGTCGTGTCCAATTTGCCACAACAATAGCATTTGCATGATACGGGAGAGGCGATGCGATGCGAGCGATCAACACACGGCACAGATCATAGCCGCCGGCGCCGGTCCGAGGGGAGGCGTCACTTGTGAGAACAATATCCTAATTACAACTACAAGCCGCTTTCGATCTCGTCCAAACACTTTCGCCGATGCCATCCAGTTCCAGAGTTCAATGGGTTAAAACGTGTGATTTTCGGGTTTATACGGCACTGACAGGTAATCACAAGCAAATCACACAAAGGAGCGGCCGATGTATATGACAAGATATAGTATGGAAAGAGTGGAAAGCAGAGATGTAGACACTCATGCAAAGCGACGATACGATCTAGCAACAATGAAAGACAATTCGTTACGACCAAAGAAAGCGAAGTCGTTCAAATGTTAGAGGGACCCTGATTGTAGTAATTAGAAAACACGCAAGACGTTAGCAGCACGACCCACGCAGCCGCCGCCGCCGAAGCCGGCTGCGAAGATGTGGCTCCACTTATTATGTTTGTTTTTCTCTAATTTGTATAATCAATGGCTGTAAGTGTTAAACAGTAGCTGGTTTGGAAGCAACCCATCTCATTATCGTTTTAAACATGGAGCAACAAATTAAATGTCAGCTAGATTAAACACGTTACGTTTGAAGTGACTTGGCAAGATGAAATAGCGCCGGGAGGGATGTATATTTAGTTGGAAATGAAAGAGAACGGAAACAGGTGGACGATAATATTGACACCGATCGCGAAGAAGATAGGGTGAGTAAAGATGATGATCTCTCATTAATAACAGCGCATTATAAATGTTTCCGTTCTCACTAACCGACTTTCGCCTTCCCCCCGCACCGCGAGGAGTGTGTTAGTACGCGCCGAGTTTTGCTGACAAATTATGATTAATTTGTAGCTATTTTTTCGCTAGAAGTCGGAAAGTTCGTTTGCAGTGGCGGTAAAGCTGAGTTATGAGCTGGTGGCACGGTACCGTATATTACGGTCCGCAAAGTGGTAAATGATACCGCTGTGCTTTTACTTACAAGTTTATAAGTGTCAAGTCGCGAGGATACGTCACGCCATGCCTAATTAGCGCAGATTTCAACGGTAGGTTTTATCAATCTAGACTAACTTGACACGGGTGTCCCGACCCCGTCCATTGACATCGCCGAGTTTTTCGACGTTCTGTTGTTGACCGTAAAAGAAGAAAGTGTGTTTCTTGGCTTAGAATTTCTTAGCACCCGTAGGATATTCTTATTTTTTTTTTTTTGTTGAATGTACCATACCTTGCCAAATTCAAGGCGACTCTACAGACGTTTCAACTTGGTGCGACAGCGGCGGCGCATGGGCAAACTGGCCATTCCCCGTTTTTACTGGGGTACTTTACAGTTCCTTGAGTTTTCCGCAAAAGACAGCACCTACAAGGTGCGTGCGCGCGATTAATCAATCTGACACGACACCGAACACGACGGGTAGATCGCCGCACCCTGCCGCTGCCGCTGCGCCGTTATAATCGGACGCCCTCGGTTGGAGTCCACGGAGCACTATAGCAACTTGGCCAGGATGCTAGCTAACGGTTCCGAAAGTCTACCCGGTTCGAAAGAAACCTTATGGAGACCATCCTCCGCCGATTTGCAAGTTGACTTTCCTGAAACTCTATTTCACTGCTCCACTCCTTCATGGCGAGCGAATTCAATTTGTATCTGTTGTTTCACGTGATCAGCATTCCAGGTTCTTTTAATTCCAAATTAACAACCTCCTGACCTGACAACAACATATGAACTGACGCGGGTTTTTTTTACGCCTCCGTATTGGAGCCAGCTTTACATTTGTCTAAATGGCGATCCAATCGAAACCGGTCTGAGTGTTGGACGAAGATAATGTATACATTAATGTGATAATACGTAGCTGCGCTGACGGTGATATTATATCGCGGCGCGCGGCGGCGTCGCGTCGGTGTCGCGTCCGGCGGGGGCGCCGCCGGCGGCGTTGCATCGCGAGTCTCGATTCATGCATTTTTTAAAATTACTAATGAATTATTCTCTGCTAGGGGGATATTGATTTAGTTTCGTTTATCTCATATGAAACGATACATACTGCGTCTTTTGGTTACTCAGACTATCCACTTATACTTTTTCTAAAAAAATCCGAAGTGATTTAGTTATATCTGGCTTAAATGAAGCGATGCATAGTGCATCTTCTTAGTTACTCATATTATACACTCATCCTTTTCCTAAAAAGCCTTAAGTGATTAAGTTTGGTCTAGCTTACATTAAACGATACATACTGCGTCTTTTTGGTTACTCAGACTACCCACTTATCCTTTTCCTAAAAAAATCCGATGTGATTTAGTTATATCTAGCTTAAATGAAACGATGCATAGTGCGTCTTTTTTTTTTTTTTATGTGACTGGACATGATGGCTAATACCACACCTTCTGTCATGGTATTAGCCCAACACACCACATGGGAACTAGGTGCCATGCCAGGGCCTTCCTTATATTGCTCGGCTACATTGAACTGGATGGTAAACACGGACAATTTTCATTGCCGCTTCGACCATCGTTCATTCAATGCGATGGTACCAACCCGGGCGGGATTAACCCTACCACCTAGTAAGTAAGGAAGGGGACCTACAGTTTAACGTGGAATCCGAACCACGGCCAGCCTCTCTCAACGGTCTAATGGTCACCCATCCAAGACCAGACCGGACCCAGCGTTGCTTAACTTCGGAGAGCGATCGCCGAAGTGTCGCGCCACTGGGCCACTGAGGCTGACAATACACTATACTATACACTCATCCTTTTCCTAAAAAGTCTTAAGTGATTTAGTTCCATCTAGCTTCAATGAAACGATACGTAGTGCGTTTTGTTGGTTACTCAGACACTCATCCATTTCCTCAAAAAATCTAAATTTATTTAGTTCGGTCTAACTTTTGTAAATGAAACGACACACAGTGCGTCGCTGCTCTGCTCGACGGAGCGCACAAACCGCTCGCATTACTCGCTTCTATTGTACCGGAAACTTTAGTTTCGCATCGCGTCCGTCTTGTTGCTTTACGAACAAATTTAGGGTTCCGTAGGTAATAAAATTCTCATCATTTTCATCACTTATTGTTATCGCAGTCAGAAACATTGTTAAGTCAACTATGCTACTAAAAATGTATATGCTTTGAATGTAAACACGTTTGTATGAATGTCTTATATTTAATAGTTTCAGACTTAATTTTTTTCAATACAATATTGTATAGTCTCATATCTTTTGAATATGTCATAGTAGACTTGACTAACAGGATTATGTCCAAAGCATACATTTTTAGTAGAATGGATGATGAAATTAAAATATTCAGGATGCCAAAAAAAAATGCTGGAAGTTCGATATGGCGTTTTGACTACAGAGCTTAAAGCACTCGAGGTCTTCGGAGAAAATGTGGAGGCAAGAAGAACATTGCAAAACTACAGCACGACAGATGTAGAAGCGACTGATGGTCCCGGGTCGTCCGAAAATTAAATGGAGAACATTAAAAACCCTTCAGAAAAGATAGGTTCAACAGAAATTCGCAAATATA
The DNA here is from genome assembly GCA_946894095.1 of Incurvaria masculella. NCBI lineage: Eukaryota > Metazoa > Arthropoda > Insecta > Lepidoptera > Incurvariidae > Incurvaria > Incurvaria masculella. Next base: position 3,652,591 of record OX335641.1, read on the forward strand.
CTATACTAATTTAAAGTGACGTTCATTATTTTCTAATTAATACACACAAAATGTGTCCAAACGAGCGTTTGAAAGTTTTCGTTAGTCTTGGGCCCGATTGGAGGAAAATACGACGAATGTACACGTCACTTTTAACGAAACGCATGGAGTTGATTCAGTTTTTTACATACGGTCCATAAAAAGTGACGTTGATGTTTATTTTACGTTGATGTCCTTTCGTGCACTCGGTCCTTCCTTTTACAAATCCCAAAAATATGTTCTCTCTCATCTCATTAAAATCTCAGTATTTCATCAGATGTGACGGTTAGTTACGGAACCCTGAGTGCACGCGTTGAAGTCGCCTTTGACCGTATTTTTTACTGTAGGATAAATACAATTATTGTATCACAACCATGTCGCAGCACACACGCGCACGTGAGTCTGGGTACGTCCCATGCACCATTGGCCACGACATGCCTCGTTGGCCCGATCATGCCTAGAGAAAGGAAGAATAATCGAAGCGTACAATAATACCTCATCACGGATGGTTGTTCACGATCGACCTGGTGACATTGACCCGGCGTTTTTCAGTCAGTCACAAGACTCCTCACATTCGAATCTCTCGCACGTCATGTGTTTTGACAGGCGACGGACGCGACCTCTACAGATACAGCGGCACGAGGGGGAGAATTTCCTCAATGTATAGATTCACTAACAATTGGAATGTAATGAGAATAGCCTTGATATGACCGCATTCGATTATCTTTGGTGAAGCAACTCAGGGAGCTGTCGGGTTCTGGTTCGGTGACCGTCCCGGCTGGTCGTGGTTCGGATTTCACGCAAGAGGGTAGGCCCCCGTCGTTTACTTATTAGGCGGTAGGGTCAATCCTGCCCGGGTTGGTACCATAGTATTGAATGAAGGATCGAAGAAGCGGCAATACGAATTGTCTCTGTTTTCCAGTCGGTTAGCTCAATGAGTCGTCCAATAAAAGGAAGATCCTGGCGTGAAGCATTGTTTCCACGTAAGGGCTAATATCATGACAGCAGGTGTGGTATTAAGATATTTAAAGTCTCATCACTTGAATATAAGAGCGACGGTTTTATGTTCACAGCAAAGGTTTTGAGTAGGAAAGTCCATAATATCAAACTTAAAAATGATTGAGTATTTTTGTGCGCTTGGACAGTGTGAGAGTCAGCTATTACTTATTCTGGGGTACAGGGCTCAGTCAATCTTCCGTTTCAAACTTATAGTGACATCTGCACATTCTCGTACATAAAAAGTAAAGTGTGCCAAATCGATAGGTCGAGTGTAATAGGAGAATATTAAACGTCGCTTTAGCGGTACCATTAAGCTCTTGGGAATTTTAATAGCAGCGTCCAGGCATTCCAGCTAGACGGCGAACAGCTAACGGATAATGCAATCTGCCGCCAGAGATTGAGGTGAGTGATCACGCCGATAAAGACCTCGGCGCCCCTCAGCATCCGATGCCGCCTAACGTGTTCTCTCCCCCCTCCCGCCAAGAGAATAGCCCGAAGGATCTGGCGGCGACCACCGGGATGAAGAACTGGATAGGAATATCTGTCGGATCTTCGTGTAGTTAACAGAAATCCGGTAATGGTATTTGGTAATCCGAGTCAGGAGACACCTGTTAAAGTCGCGCGTTGGTTAGAAAATTAAGCTGCTGTTTGTTTAGAAAATACACGCGCTTTTACAGTTGGATTGCGATTTATTGTATGTTCATATTGGCATATGGCATACCCCAAGCCGTCGCCCTGACGTCGCTCACCTCGCTCGCGGGCCTGCCAAATGATTTTTCATAGCGTGCTGAGTGCATTTCACAGTTTAACGACCCATTAGTTTTTTTTTAATGAAAAACCGTTTTGGCCAGGACCAAAGGTGCTCAGAAAAGCCAAAAACACCTCGCCTCGCGAAACCATGCTCAGTGAGGCAACATGCTAGCGCATTTGCGGACTATCGCTGAGATATCAAACTTGTTCAAATTCCGCTTTAAGGTGGCCCAACCCGGCGGGCCCAACTCATTCGCGGGCACGGTACAAAACCGTGCTGTTGCGCTCTGGGACCTTCTCTGTTTCAAAGAATAAGACAGGCTCCGTGATGAGGAAGATGCAACATGTCCACAAAAAAGACAATGTGCATAGTGTATGATTTGGTAAGATTTACGAAAATTTTAATTTCAAAACGACTTATAGCTAAAAGTAAACCACGACCGCTGTAGTCAAAAATCTAACAAAAACCAAAAAGATCATAAATCTTGATTAAACAAGCTATGTCTGATGACTAATCTTTTTACGATGTTCTTATTTTATCATTCCGTAATCCACCTCCAAAGTTATTGTATAAAACGCGCAACAAATTCGAACTTTCGGACCTTATAACTTAGAAACCAAACACAATTTTACAATGCCAATGGTCATCAGACATCTAGTTCGATCAAATAAAGCAATTTTGAGCAAAATTTTGGATCTCTGACAAGAAATATGGGCGTGATCTTCTTTCCCCTTTTGTATGGGGAGATGAGCGGGTTGGGCCACCTTAAGACTACAAGATCGGTTGATTATTATTGCAGGAGTGTTAATAGCAAATTTCTAGTGCGTCCATGGCACTCGGAAATGCCGTTTGCGGGTAAAGCTATGGTAGCAAAGGGACGGAAAGATCGCGCGCGATAAGTTACTTTGAAAAGCATTCTCCGTAAAAATGTTTGAAGTATTGGTAATGCATGGTTACTTTCTTAAATATTCTAGATCACCCTAGATTAATAGATTATTAGTTTGTGAAATATTCATGTAAGTTTAAAGGCTTTTTGAAATGAATATTTGTATTTTTATCATATCAGATCATCCCGTGATTACATCGCATTCCTAAAGGAACTATGTAGGTGCGTGCCACGGTTAAATTGGATGAAAAAAGGCTTAACTTTTCGTCGCTGAAAACGTGCGTACTCGCTTAGTACTAAACAGTTTACTTTACAAGGTAAATAAAGCCCTTATGGTTTTTTTTAGGGTTCCGTACCCAAAGGTTGCCAACGGAACCCTATTACTAAGCCTCCGCTGTCCGTTCGTCCGTCCGACCGTCCGTCTGTCACAGGGCTGTATCTCATGAACCGTAATAGGTAGGCAGCTGAAATGTCCACAGAATGTGCATTTATTTGGCCGCTATAACAACAAATAGGTAACAATAAAAAATAATACAAAATAAAGGGGGCTCCCATACAAAAAAAGTGATTTTTTTGGTGTTAAATCTTGTACAATGGTACGGAACCCTTCTCGTGCGAGTCCAACTCCCACTTGGTAGGTTTCTAGGGTTCCGTACCCGAAGGGTAAAAACGGAACCCTATTACTAAGCCTCCGCTGTCCGTCCGTCCGTCTGTCTGTCACAGGGCTGTATCTCATGAACCGTAATACGTAGGCAGCTGAAATTTTCACAGAGTGTGTATTTATTTTGCCGCTATAACAACAAATTGGTAAAATAAAAAATAATAAAATTAAAGGAGGGCGCGATACAAAAATCGTGATTTTTGGTGTTGATGGCACAGAACCCTTTGTGTGCGAGTCCGAATCGCACTTGGCCGGTTTTTTATACTCGACTATACCCTGGCCGGTCAACGGCTTCCAATTCCGAAGAACCTGCACACACGCCACCACCGCCGCTCCAGCCGCAATGCACATATTATTGATGCGCAATTACAATACAATGCAACGGGCGGGAAGCGCACCACGCATCCGCAGTCCTGGAGCCCTGCTACGAACGTTATCGAGAAAGGCGATATCGCCTGTCAAAAATATTGTAAGCGTTTGACGGATGGCTTCGAAAGCGCTATCGAGCAGGCGCCATCGAGAAGGCGATATCGCCTGCTCGATAGCGTTCGTAGTAGGAGGCCAGGGCACACGGACCCGGGGAAGCTCGGCCGGAAGAAAGGAAGAAGTCAAGTACGGGCATTGAACGACTTGCTATGTCGAGTCCGTGTGACTCACTACCGGGGCCGCCGGCCGCCGCAATCAATATGCGGTGACGCCGCTTCCGGATCCTGCCTACCTTCGAATATCCTACCTCACCTCATCTCGCTTGCTTTTTAGGGTTCCTTACCCAAAGGGTGAAAACCGAACCCTATTACTAAGCCTCCGCTGTCCGTTCGTCCGTCCGTCCGTCCGTCCGTCCGTCTGTCACAGGGCTGTATCTCATGAACCGTAATAGATAGGCAGCTGAATTTTTTCACAGATTGTGTATTTATTTTACCGCTATAACAACAAATAGGTAAAATTAAAAAAATATGAAAAATTTGGTTTTAATTGTGTTAAATCTTGTACAATGGTACGGAACCCTTCGTGTGCGAGTCCGACACGCACTTGGCCGGTGTTTCGTAATTGCTTGCCTGCAGGTACACTTTTTGTCATCACAAATAACGCAACCTCCATAATATTTACATTCTCTTGTTTTAGTGCGGGAAATAAATAAATAAATACCAACTCAGATCAAAAAAGGAAAACGTCCACTCTACCGCGCCTACAATGAGACCGAGAATGAGACCAACTCGCCAATGGTCTATAACTATCAACCGAATTTAAATGTACATGTCGAACTTAAACATAGTCGCAGACGTTTAGGAGGGTTTGTGTTGATGAAAACTGACTTGCACCGAAAAAATTCGCACTCGAAAGTGATTGTTGGACTGTGTTGGCACACGACAACACTGGACTCGATTTCCCATACAGTTTATAAGGACAGTATGTCCATATGGCGTCGACTTCAGGGTAACGGTCAATTTCCTTCTGCTTTCTTTCTGTTCTGTGATTACCACCAACTGCAACGACCAGAATTGATCCTATCCGTACTATATAGGGTCCATGTCGCATCTGAGATGTGCGTAGGAAACGATTCATGTATCGGCAAACACATTCTTCGAATGCAGATATAGACGGTGCATCCACGTCATGCAAGCCGAGAGTTTGGTCGACCAGAGCGCTGCATTTTTGCCGAGATTTTTGCCGGACCTCCGTATTCGCCAACCTAAATTGGTAATGTGCATGCAGCCCTGCGCACGCGCATCGCGGCGGGTGGTCCTTGACTGAGACAGCTGAGGCCGTGGTTCCGATTCCACGTAAAACTGTAGGTCCCCTTAACTACTGGACGGTAGAGTTAATGCCGCCAGAATTGTTGGTACCATGGCATTGCAATAACAATGGTCGATTCCAAGGGGTTTTTTTTCATGTAACTTGACATGGATGGCTAATACCAGACTGACCGTCAGATATTAGCCTAACACACCACATGGAAACTAGGTTGTATGCTAGGACTTTCCTTAGGGAAAACACGGACAATTTTTATTGCCGCTTCGACCATCGTTCGTTCAACCCTACCACCTAGTAAGTAAGGAACCTACAGTTTTTACGGGGAATTCGAACCACGGCCAGCCTGAACGGTTGAAAATGATCACCCATCCAGAACCCAACCGCGCTCAGAAATGCTTCACTATGTAAGCTTTTCGAATCACAAGCCGTCGCGCCACTGGGCTACCTAGTCTGACAGACGGGTTTTGTCATCCAGCTTTTTGTAGCCGTGCAATATAGGGAAATATAAGGAAGATAATTACAATATGTGAGAATGTATGCGTTTAACAATGGCGGTGTTTGTCATGATAAGCTGAACGAATGGAATGGCTGAATTTGGGTTCACATGTTAGAGACCAACCCTCTGATGCTTAATATGTCGGTCTGCCTGTGCCAAACGGTTGCGTTATCTAGATTGGCTATATAAAATATATGTTGGTATGTACCTGCTGATGAATATACTGATTGTCTAGAAACATTGATACCTATTAATTATACAACAATAACCAGTCGGTCTTTTAATTAAATATTTAAATATACCTAAAGTTATATCTGTAACCTAAATCGCCTACAACTACGAAATGCAACCAAAGCTTTGTTCAGTTTTGGTATTGCTAAGCAAGTATGTACTGCTTCGTTATTTACAGCCATTTACCTTATCATATATATATTTTGTCACCATAACTACTTTTTCAGGCGCCTTATCTAAGTAACGCAACCACTTGGCACAGGCAGACTGACACATTTAGCTTCAAAGGGTTGGTCTTTATCCTGTGAACCCAGTATCAGACATTTACGTTATCGTTACCATTTTTGTCGCCACCTCCTTGTCTATTAGAGCTGGTCGTCTTCGAGTGCAGCGCACCGCAAGTGATCCGTGCTGAAGGCTCGACGGCGGCGGAGGCAGCGACCTTGCATTAGGCAGTTCCGGCTGAGGCAACGCAAAAAGACAAAGCCATTTGCTGCGTTCTACTGCGTTGTTGTATTTCTAGATTCGTGCAGGCTATAAGTAGCGATTATCAGAAATGTAACGATACAAGGTACACATGAATTTATAAAAAGCGGTGCGATATGAAAAGAAGAACGTATGAATTTAGTTACGAGACACGTATTGCTTGATTAGGTTCTGGATGGGTGACCGTTCGAATGTTGAGGCTGGCCATGGTTCCGATTCCACGTAAAACTATAAGTCCCTCCCAACCCAATTAGCCCGACCGGGTATTACCAACCATTTTGAATGTATTGGGTAAAAGATACTTGAGGCGGCAGTAAAAGACTGTCCGGGTTTTCCATCTAGTTCAATGAAGCCATGCGCATAAAGTGTGAAGGCATGGCCGCTAATTCCTTTGAGCATGCAGTTTATTCATGACAGTAGCATGATCTTAGCCATCAAAGCTCAGTTCCATTAAAAAATCACATTCATTCCGAAACACCTATTTAATAGATATTCGAGTATTCCTGCACTGGACAAGATACATTTCCACTACGCTAACGTTTCCACGTAAGCAAGAACCGGGTTTTCATTTGATTAATTTAACTGTTGTAAGTTTACGGTGGTACCGTAATGATTGTGACTGCCGCGCCGTCAGCGTCGTCGCTTGCGTATTGCGGTTACCTCCAAGAGGTCAAACTAAGTATCGTATTGCTTCTTGTCGTGAAGCTGCTTCCTCCCCAATCGCTCGAAGGTCACTGTCGAGAAAAGAGGTCAACGAAGTATTTGCTCCTGACGTTAGTTCAAATTTCATGCCGACGTCATTTCTTCTAAGACCCATGAAAGCTTAATGAACCCTATCAATTAGCAATATCCAGCAATGCCCATTCGATAGCCGACACAGCGTGCATGTTCCGACTAGCTGCTCCGTACTGTATGGAAAATAAAGGAACAAGAATTCGTGTTCCCGCGACTTAAAACACCTTGCTAAGCATAGTGCGTTTTTGCTGATTCAAAAACCTGTTTCGAACGGTTATATGAGTCGAGGTGGAACTTCAAAACGAAACGAGTTTAAATATAAACTTAAACGTCAACCATGAAATCGTCTAAAACTTAGTCATTTAGGGGCGAATGCACCAAATGACATCAACCCCAAGGTTTGATTAAGGACTATGGAATAGGTGGGGAACTTATTTTTTCTTATTTGGTTAGGAGCGTTTATCATGTTGTATTGGCTGTTTGGAGGGTGGAGGGATGGAGTTTACTTCAGCTCTTTTCTCATATTTTAGTTTGGGCTGGAACCGTAGCTCAATGTCGGTTCGTCTGCTTAAGGTGGCCCATCCCGCTCATCTTCCCATACAAAGGGGGAAAGAAGATCACGCCCATATTTCTTGTCAGAGATCCAAAATTTTGCTCAAAATAGTTTTATTTGATCGAACTAGATGTCTGATGACCATTGGCATTGTAAAATTGTGTTTGGTTTCTAAATTATAAGGTCCGAAAGTTTGAATTTTTTGCGCGTTTTATACAATAACTTTGGAGGTGGATTACGCAATGATAAAGTAAGAACATCTTAAAAAAATTAGTCATCAGACATAGCTTATTTAATCAAGATTTATAATCTATTTGGTTTTTGTTAGATTTTTGACTACAGCGGTCGTGGTTTAATTTTAGCTATAAGTCGTTTTGAAATCAAAATTTTCGTAAATCTTACCAAATTATACACTATACACAATTTATTTTTTGTGGACATGTTGCATCTTCCTCATCACGGAACCTGTCTTATTCTTTGAAACAGAGAAGGTCCCAGAGCGCAACAGCACGGTTTTGTACCATGCCCGCGAATGAGTTAGGCCCGCCGGGTTGGGCCACCTTAAACCTTGCAACGACATGAACAGAACTATGTAGAACCGTCCGGCCCGAACAAAATTACAAGCGTTGCGTTCTAGCTAGGGCGGCCCGGCGAGCCTGTCGCTGCTCCGAGCCGGCGCGTCGCGTCCTCGTCGCATCGTGACCGGCGCGCCTCGCGCAGCGCCTCCGGCCCTCGGGTCACGCGGAAATATGCAAGTGTTACGCGCGAATCGATCGCGGAATTGGAACCGCCTACAATTTATAGGTTAAGTTCGAGGGCGAGCGCTCGGCGCACCGAAATCATACCTCTCGTATTCACCGCTTCGGGGGACCGTTAAACCTGCTTCCTTACAGGGCGAGCCATTGCGCAACGGCTCTGTTGTTTTTGTCAGCTCTTTTAAAGGCTTCGTCGGACGGAAAGGGGATCTCGTTGCCGCCATTCGAGCTGCTCCGTTTTCGACATTACGTGGAAAGTAGATTAGTCACCGGTAAGATAAGGCGCCGCTGATTTGACAGTCCTGTGGGAGGTAGGCTTCCCATCCGTCCGGGTTTTCCCCGATGTGTCCTAGTTTAGAGGGCATCCGGGGAGCGTCCGGGCGGGGCTTCATTTGTAGCAACTGATTTGTAAAACAATTTGTAGCAAACTGTAATACTCTGTTTTATTAGGTAAGTACATTTAAAATGATGATAAAATATCACTAAACTTAATTTTAAGGTCTCAAAAAAATAAAAAGGTTATTAATGATATTTATTTATTTATTTATTTATGGAGAAAAAACAGAAATAGACCAAATGACATAGTAAAAAACAAATGTAACAAATTTAACAATAGCCTATATTCTAAATATTTCTCACTAAAACACAGGTAACAGATTATATAGTTTAGATGACATTACTACAGTAAGTAATTAAAAAACACATGAGAGTAAGTTAATACATAGAAAAAAAAACATAAAAACACCAGTTCCATACTACTGGATAATTACGATTTAAGGTGGCCTAACCCGGCGGGCCTAACTCATTCGCGGGCACGGTACAAAACCGTGCTGTTGCGCTCTGGGACCTTCTCTGTTTCAAAGAATAAGACAGGCTCCGTGATGAGCAAGATGCAACATGTCCACAAAAAAGACAATGTGCATAGTGTATGATTTGGTAAGATTTACGAAAATTTTAATTTCAAAACGACTTATAGCTAAAAGTAAACCACGACCGCTGTAGTAAAAAATCTAACAAAAACTAAATAGATCATAAATTTTTATTAAATAAGCTATGTCTGATGACTAATCTTTTTACGATGTTCTTACTTTATCATTGCGTAAGCCACCTCCAAAGTTATTGTATAAAACGCGCGAAAAATTCGAACTTTCGGACCTTATAACTTAGAAACCAAACACAATTTTACAATGCCAATGGTCATCAGACATCTAGTTCGATCAAATAAAGCTATTTTGAGCAACATTTTGGATCTCTAACAAGAAATATGGGTGTGATCTTCTTTCCCCTTTTGTATGGGGAGATAAGCGGGATGGGCCACCTTAAGCAGACGAAACGACATTGAGCTACGGTTCCAAAACCCATATTTTCAACGGTTTTTTTATTACACTGACTGTTTAAACAAACATGTTGACATGTCCGTGTTCTGGGCTCTAAAATCCAGGGTTTTCAGGCGTATTTTCACGTCTTGTCCTGGTTGCCAAATTTTAGAGATGGCAACCCACCCTGGGAGGGAGCGTGCGGATGGTGTCCGTCCGCCGTCGACGCGGAGGCGAGTGGGGTAGCGCTAGAGTGGAGTGCCCGCTCGTGTTGCCGAGTTCAGGAATGACCCACGCAAGGAAGTGGAACGCCTGCGATTGTGTCGGACGCGTTGTTCTCACGCCTCCGAGCGGCGGGGGGCGCGGTGGCTCCGGGGGGAAGAGGGGGGACTGCACAATAAAGACAAGGTGCGAAACGCGTGCGGAAGTTTTTATTGTGCGACTGAACTATAAAAGGGGTGACATTTCTCCCGTCGCGTATTAGGCTATATAATTCGATCTTGTGATTCGTTTTAGCTTGTCGTCACGGTGACGTGACGTATCAAACATCGAGAGGCGTAATTACGCACACGAGTTGGCAACGAAGACCGATTTAGATAACAATGTCTTTACTCTGAATAAATCTCCATTACCTCAAAAGTAGTCCACTCCGCAAACGATTCGCCCCTCGGGATATCACGTTCAGGTGCTGTGCGCGGTTCACCGTAACCTCAGTTTATGCACGCATAAAATCACACCACACGATAGATGACAATTTATCTGTATTTAATGTAATAAATAAATAATTGTGTTTGTTAGTTTGTCCTTCTATGCAGCAACGAAGCAAAACATCTACGTGACGTTTTGCAGAAAGATAGTTGAGATCGTTTTTTAGCATGTATAAAGCGACGTATGGCGTACGTCAGGCGCTGAAAAAGATACCCGACGACGCCCATGGGCTTTCGAACTTTCACAGGGGCTGCGAAATACATTGCCGACCCCGGTCAGTTGCCATTATTTATAGTATAAAAAATATATTATTTACAGAATCCGTTAGTTCTAGTTCGAGGATTTTCCACGGTGAACGAGTGCATTCCCAACCTGTTGCGCTGTTGAAAAAAATTTGAGTCGGAGGGTATCTAGATTCAGGGTTACGCACGGCACGGGGAGTTTATTTTTGGCGCGGCGCTGTATCGAGTCCAAGCAGCTAAGCAAATTCTTTTGTGGGCTGGAAAGTGAATTAGGCTATCCAGAATATTCCGAAAAAAAATATGCGATCACAGCATACTTCTCTCGCCTCTTCAACAGGGGGTCCATTCAGAGTAAGAGTGGGTTCGAATTCGCCACTAAATATCAACTCACTTTTTTAAATAGTTAATGTTTCCACACTTCTAGAACATCATTACAGTTAGGTAAAAATCTGGTTTGTCCCGTAAATACGTTGAAAGTATAAATAACGGTTCCGTTATTATAATAATAATACATTACCCAGCTATTTTTAGGTTAACTCACTCCCGAACTCGAACTCACTCATGCTCTGAATGGACCCCCTGGCATGCATCTCGTCATATATGCTCTTCGATCACGGGTCCTATTATTTTCACCTTTACGAAGCACATGACTTGAAATCTGGTCAGAACGCTTCTTCACGAGAAAACATATGATTAATAATAAGTTCCTAATACGTATGAAACTATACTAATCATTTGTGGTATGCGCACCCGCATTCAGCATGTTTATTTTAATATTTTATGCAAAGCACGGCACCTCTTGAGGCACCTTACATGATACCAGTAATCAGTGACGTTCTAATGGTATTCAACTGGATCAACACTTGGTTCCCTATCTATCCACGTCAACTAATTATAAAAAAACTCTGTCAACATATTCGAAGCTTACCTATGTACATACATCCAGACAAACACGAAAACTATTTACGAACGATTTAAATTGAAAAATAAAGCAAAATAAGACGAATACGATAAAAGCTAAAATCGAACGATTTCAAAACTAAGCCTAACAATGGTTAATGAAAATAAAAAGGTAACTTGTAAATATTTGTGAAAAAATGTTACGTTACATGCATTGCATTACAAGAGTATTATTACCGCAAGAAAGAGGTTTTTAAAATAAAATCCTATTTACAACAATAGTGAACGGCTTTAATAGATAGGTATGCCTTATATACTGTATTGTAAGATATTTCGGGCAATTTTGCATACAGGTAGCCGAATTTGTAGAGACACTTTCGATCTATGGGAAGACAAAGTCATGGAATAATACTCATTATTAGAAGAAAAAGCAACCTTATCACATCAATTAAAATTCGGACGTTTTTTTGCCTTCCTATGCAAATTGGTCACGGGCCTTCAAGTACATTTATGGAGACTGTGAAAAAGCAGTGAAATTTCGATTCGTGTGATAAGGATTTTAAGGGGTTCCGTACCCAAAGGGTGCCAACGGAACCCTATTACTAAGCCTCCGCTGTCCGTCCGTCCGTCACAGGGCTGTATCTCAGTAACCGTAACAGATAGACAGCTGAAATTTTCACAGCGTGTGTATTTATTTTGCCGCTATAACAAAACATAGGTAAAATTTAAAAATTATTACAATTAAATGGGGCCCCCATACCAAAAAACGTGATTTTTTGTATTAAATCTTTTACGATGGTACGGAACCGTTCGTGTGGGAGTCCGACCGCACTTGGACGGTTTTTATTTTCGCAATAATAAGTACTTCCTGTTCATACAAATTTCTCTACCCTATTCCGAAATGCCCGCATGCCGTAGTTATAAACAAGTTTTTTTTTTCCTTCGTTCATAGTCGATTCTACTGCTTAAAAATCCAAAGAGAAAATGTGACGTACTTATTTTTAGATGGAGAGTAGCAATAACTGAATTTGAGTTAGCTTTGAGTTGGTGGTGAATTGGAAGGTTGCACGGTTCACTCGTGGAATCTCTCTAATAAAATCATAATAAGAAAGGAAACTCAATAAAGGTGCAACAGTTTTAAAGGTAAGCAAACGACAGCGTAGTCCATTGTTAGAAAATTATTATCGCCGATAACCACCCAGCTCCATTCACGACAATAGGAGTGCCGAGATTACATACTAAAGCCACAACTACACAATGGTATCAACCCAATTGACCGCATTCTTAACAGTGTCGAAGAAGCAGAACAATTATGTACGGATACGAACTTGGACGGGTTATTCCTTTTTCGTATATTTTTCGTAAATTTGTATGAAAAATTAGCTTTCTTGTATTTATTTTCCACATTCGTCATCCTAATATTAATGTAACAAATTATTTTCCTTTTTCGTCACCGGGGTAGGTGAAAGTATACTTGGCAGATAAAATCAACATGCGTGTTTCGTAATGAATATGGTCTTCTTCTAATTACACTATTATGATATTTATGTTTGTTAAATCACTAGTTTAAATCACAGATATCGTAGGTATTGAAGTAATAATAGTAACATTAAATTTACTATTGGATTAAAATCTTAATTATTTCTTTATTTTACCTTTGTTTGTTTGTTGTTATAGCGGCAAAATAAATACACATTCTGTGAAAATTTCAGCTGCCTACCTATTACGGTTCATGAGATACAGCTCTGTGACAGACAGACAGACGGACGGACGGACGGACGGACGGACGGACGGACGGACGGACGGAGGCTTAGTAATAGGGTTCCGTTTTCACCCTGGGGGTACGGAACCCTAAAAAGGCCCTAATTTACTAAAAATCGCTAAATCACCGAAATGCTGTTTGTTTATGTTTCACATATTATAAATCCATTTTACAATCTTTATTAGCATACATAAGTAAAGATTTTTCCATGATTAGGTACACGGATTTAACGCAAATATACTTAATTGTGAAAAATCATTTCGTTTTTTCTTACTCTTTAACGAAACTTATTCAGTAATTTCCGATAAAAACTGCTCGACGTCAAAGTACCATTCAACAGCTTTACCAGACTTGAACTGAATATTTGGTTCTCAGTATGTACCCAGGTCTTTGTTCTTAGGGTTCTGTACAGAGAGGGTGTCAAATGGAGCCCTATTACTATGCCTCCGTTGTCTGTCCGTCCGTCCGTCCGTCCGTCCGTCCGACCGTCTGTCTGTCACAGGGCTGCATCTCATGAACCGTACCTAATAGGTAGACAGTTGAAATTTTCACAGATTGTGTATTTCAATTAGTAAACATACAAGAAACGTGAATTCTTTGGGTCGAATCTTGTATAATGGTACGGAACCCATCGTGTGCGAGTCCGACTCGGACTTGACCAGTTTTTTCTTATTCTAGCGTCAACATTAGCCATCTTTAAGTTGCTAAGTTTTATTTCTCTCTGGATGACTCCAAGGGACTGCAAAAAAATGTGGTTTTATTTCGCCCATTAGCCGCATTAGGTGGTGGTGCCATGCTTCCACCGAGTTTGTGGCTCTGTGGCGTTCTGCAGAACATGCCCATGCAAGCTGTATAAGACTGTTTGATAAAATAGTCATTGAACAAAGTAGTTCCATACGTATCTGGATATGTCTGCATGACACAGAGCCAACCTTCAGCCACGAACTCTTCAAGGAGGCAAGCAAGTAAAATGAAAGTTTCAAAGCAAGTAAAACCCTCGTAATTGTGTTTCTGTCAATTGATTACGTCGCCTATTTGCGCCGTTTTTAATCATGTTCCAATCATTCTTAGTTTAACTGTACCTCCCATACTGTGAGTACTGGATGACGAAAAAGGAAATTAAAAAGTCACCTTATTTTTAGGGTGACGAATGTGGAAATAAATATGTTTAGCTTGTGACGTCACGATGACGAAAAAGGAATAACCCCTTGGACGGGGACATAGCAGGTATCTATTCTCACCTTTTGAAGGATGTGCGTAATTACAATCCTGCAGTCTCACTCGATAAAACCCGCTCTTATCGGTCACGAAGAGCGAAAGTATCGAAAACCACCAACATCCACAAGTGCACTTTAAAAAACACAGTGTAGTCAATACAACTGCACCGAGAGTGGACACGCGAAATCAGCGGAACGATGTAGCAACATCGAGGCAGATTCTGTCCCCTCGTCGACGGCAAAGTCCGTGTTGGATGTAAATAATAGTATTATTGTACAGAACACATGGGGGTAAACACTGCGGCACCCGGCGAGACAGTTCGGATCGTAGCGGCGATCGGCCGTGCGCGTGTGGGAGCACCCGAACGCGGTGATGGCAGCGGCGCGGCGCGGAGCGCGCGTACCAGGCGACTGAGGCTTCGCCGGTGGACGCGAGGTGCGCGCGCATGCACACTCCTCCGCACCACGCGCTCGCACCACCACCACCACACGCCAACGCGACCGCCGCGCCGTCTTAGCCGTTGACACGTGCTCGCAGATAACAACGCGCATCGGCTCCACTGTGAGAATTCTTCAGACGCGAGGACATTTAAGAGTTATTACAAACGAATCACCTGTCGATATCTATCCATCATCACCTGTCCGTGCCGTTAGTCCAAGCGACTTCCTTCGTAGACCAACCCTGAGAGAACATCCGAATCATATCTTTTTTTGGAGAGTATTTTTAGCGATAAAGATGGTACAATAAATAAATAATATTTGATCGAAGTCGAAAAAATACCACTTCACTTTTTATCTTTAGCGCTAAAAATACGGCGGCCACAAACCAAAACTATTTTACTGTTCTGTCAGGGACGGTTAAATCGGTCATCATTTGTACTTTATTGTCCCAGAAAAGCAATAGTATACAGGGTCAGTTGCTTTTCCGAAAATATCGTAATTGTTTTGCTACTTCATATTCAAAAACAGATTCAAGGTGTTAAGGCTAAATTCCGCACACGATCGAACCTGTCGAACGAGGTTCTGATCACCTTGCAAAATATTATTGCAATAATAATAATGAACTTAGCATAAAACAGCTTCATTAATTTAGCAAAGAATCTGATGACCGAATTGTGTTTGCGGAAGCTGTTAGTCTACAAGAACTGATAGATAAAACTCATTTATTTGTTCTTTTTATCAGCATAAAAAACTACAGTCGAATTGAAAACCTCCTCATTTTTTGAAGTCGGTTAAAAAAAGGAATTAAGGATGTATTTTCCTGCGTTATGAATATAACGAAGGTAGAAAGGGGACGGAGGAACAACCTTGTATAGCTCCGGTAAAGCTAAGCATTTTGGTGGGCGCTGGAAAATTGTTTATTGTTTATTCATCATCCACAGGCAGCACACTGCACTCGGATTTGTCATATTTTATCATTAGCCAGTTCAGCATTCACGGCGAAGAAGAACTGGCGAGAAACTTCGCTGATTTTTTTTCAACGTCCACTTAGTCTAAGTTTACAAATTTGTTTGCCACTGCTTACAGAAATACGGGTTATTGGTACCCGTTTATGTCAATACATTAAATTAATATTAATTCACAAAAATCTACGATTCACGCCGTATGCAACAGTTCATAACAAATATCGGTTTATTCTGCAAAGTCATGTCCGTCATCTAACATGTTGCCAATTGGAGCAGGCCAGTCCCCACAAACAGCACCCGTTCACGAGCATCACGCCGGGTCTTGCCATCGCCTCTCTCAACCATATTTTAGGGGGAGAGGTGACCCGAACCAAGCGTCACCACAAGCAAGGAGGAAGGGATGCTCTACTCCAGTGGCAACAAGAAGAAAAAATAAATATTGTGTTACATGTGCACGTTTAGTTTTATTACTATTATTTCTGTCATGAACTACTACAGCGACCTGATCACATAACATAACGAAAAGCTAAATTTATTATAAATTTAACTGATTTCTGAAAATTTTATTCCGACAAAATGAACTAATGATCCAGATTCAAAGATTCAAAGAGTTTATTTGTGATCTTTAGTTTTGTACACTTCTATCACATCGTCAAGGTTTATACACAGGTAAGTAAATAATTCTACAAGTTATTAGCATTCAAATTATTAAATAAATTTTCATTAAGGCACAGTAAGAAATTCAATATAAAAATTAACATTATGCATTAAACATTTAAATTAAAATCATTCCATCAAAAATTCATAAATCACAATTCAATAAGAGATCAATAAGAATCTGGTGTAAAAAGCCTTCGTCAGAAATAAAATATGTATATATGTAAAATTACATAATAGTCTGAAGTGGTTAGTCAATTTATCATAATGGATATATAAATATATATACATATGGATATATAAAAATAATGGATAGACAAAATAAGTTTGAGAACCATTGCTTTAGAGCATTCTTGCAGAATTGAATTTTCAACTGATTGGTTGCATAATGCAATGTGCTTCATTTCGGTGTTTTCACGCGGTGCAGTGAGGTGCAGCGCGGCGACGGCGATGCGTTAGCGTCCACATAACGGTCACACAGTAAATTGTTGGTTTGGAGCGTGGGTTTATGACGTACTAATGAATCGTGCCGTAGATATTTATTGTTGCATGAGCGTTAATGACTGCACCTTTTATGGTCTTCCGATTCCCCGCCACTTACCGATCTGAGAACTCGCGCGCTCCACTTTCCGGATGAGGCGGCGTTAGTGAACACTCTCTTAAGATAAATGTGTCCCACGTTTCTAAAAGCCTATGAAACTATCTTCGGAGCTTGTTCCCGAGAGAAAATCCACAACAGTGCACAATGTCTACAGCTGTCAGAGACAGAACAGGGCATGTAAGGACGACTGCATAAAAAACCGGCCAAGTGCGAGTCGGATTCGGACACGAAGGGTTCCGTATCATCGTACAAGATTTATCACAAAAAAATCACGTTTTTTGTGTGGGACCCCGTATAATTTTTATATTTTTTTTTTATTTTACCTATTTGTTGTTATAGCGGCAAAATAAATACACATTCTGTGAAAATTTCAGCTGCCTACCTATTACGGTTTATGAGATACAGCCCTGTGACAGACGGACGGACGTTCGAACGGACGGACGGACGGACGGACGGACAGCGGAGGCTTAGTAATAGGGTTCCGTTTTAACCCTTTGGGTACGGAACCCTAAAAAGGTGACAACATTATGATGCATACAATATGTAGAGTATGTATAGAGCCTGTCTCAGTTCCGTCGTGGATGGTCGTGGGTAAAAATCGGAAACGACAAAAATCCAGCGGCGGCACAGGCACGAATAATCTTGATGCAGCGGGGCTCTGTACACCCGAACTGTATTGAAGCATTATTTAACTGTAGGTGTTGGTCAGAATCTCTTTCAGGAATCTTATTCGTATATGGTTGCTCTCAAACCATTGTACTCTTAATTTTCTGTAGGTGGTAGCATTTAAAGTGTAATATTATATAGTTTTTTTTTTTTAGCTGTAAGAATAATAATGTATTTTGTATTTTGACTCTTTGTTAGGTCACTGTACTATTTCATGACAGAAATAATCGTATTAAAACAAAATCGTACAGAGCTTTCACAACTTTTTCATGTTGCCACTGGAGTAGTGCATCGCTTTAAGGTCCCTACTTGCGGCGACGCTGGGTTCGGGTCTCCTCTTTCCCTAAAATATGGTTGATAGAGGCGATGGCTGTGCCTGGCGTGATGCTCGTGAACGGGTGCTGTTTGTTGGGGACTGGCTTGCTCCAATTGGCAACATTCTAGATGGCGGGCATGGTCTTTACTAATAAACTGATATTTGTCATGAACTGTTGCATATGACATGAATTGCTGATTCTCGTCAATTCATATTAATTTAGCGTGTTTATCTGTGAGTCTAAATACTTTTGTAAATTTAGACTAAGTGGACGTTGAAAAAAAAAACCAGCGGAGTTTCTTTCCAGTTCTTCTTCGCTGGGATTTCCCCGAACTGGCTAATGATAAAATATGACAAATCCGAGTGCAGTGTACTGTCTATGGATGATTAATAAACAATAAACAATAAACAATTGACTCGATGGTAACTAACGCAGTCTGACGATTAGAAATCACCCTTTCCTCTTTTCGCGATTGAACTGTTTTTGTTTGCTTACGTTTCAATTTTTTTCATAAGAAACATTCCGACATCTAGGATTGGCGAAATGTGGTTAATTTTAACGATTTTGTTCACAAATGGATGTCTAATTGATCACAAAAATGCGTGAGCGCCTTTCCAAGGCGACGCCGGAGGTACAGATAAGGGGCGCCAGAATCGAATTTTGAATATAATTTATGGACACTTTTCTAACGCCCGGTTCCACCACGTCCAGCTACAAAAATCCCAAAGTTATCTTTCAGTTACATCATACAAATATTGCATGTAGCCGAAAGTTAACTATCGGATTTCAGGTAACTGGAGGTGGTGAAAACAGGGGTAAGACAATTAGATTGCTTTAATGTATAAATGTAGTTTACTTTTATCGGGCGTCCACACTGCTTTCAAAATTTCAATGAGACGACAGTTTCTTAAATTCTCATTACAAAAAAAAACCAAACGAGCAATCCATATGAAATCGATTTCTACTTCTGAGCCGGTAGTCTAAGTTGTCACCTAAATTGGCGTTACGGCAAACCGATCGACTGGCGTTTTCAAATGTATGGAGAAATTGAAGAGCGCGCGCAGCGGGCGTTAAGCGCACTAACATTTGCGAGTCCGAGCTTGATTTGACAGCTTACTCAACGTTGCCGTAAATACGTCGACGTTGCCGTTTACGTCCACTCCGCGTTTTCATACAAATCGGAAGTCCGCGTTTGACTTTGACAGCTTGAAGAAGTAAAACCACAGAATATCTTGCAAAAACTTGTGTGGAGTTTGGAGAAAACGCCAGTCGATCGGTTTGCCGTAAACGCCAATTTAGGTGAGAACTCAGACTGACCACTCTGAGGCGATTTAATACATATTATTACAATCGTTTGAAGGAAAACCTTCCCATGCAGCCTCTTGGGATGAAGAGATAGAACCAACACTGCACAGGTAAAAGTCGGGAAAATGAGAGCAGTAAAAATGCCCTAAGCGAGTCAACCAGGCAATACAAGGGTGGGTGGGCATAGTTATATTTGCAAAGAAGAGCTTATCGCCTGAAGTTTCCCGACAGGTCGCACGATTACGACGGACGAGTCGCGCAGACCGCAGTCTCGATTGGTGTCCGGGCGGCTCTGCTGCGATCGCCGCGGGTGGTTCTCTCGGTATCGCAGCCATCTTGGAATGAGTGCAGCGACATGCTTGCTGGTGCGATCGGTGCGGAGGCAGCAGCGGGGGCGTCGCTATCTTTAGCGAGGCGCGGCGGCGGTCACCAGGAAGGCAGCGACATGACGCTATTAATTTTACTATGATTTACGATTATTATTATTATTATTATTATTTATGTGACTGGACATGGATGGCTTATACCACACCTACTGTCATGGTATTAGCCTAACACACCACATGGGAACTAAGTGCGATGCCAGGACCATTCTTATGTTGCACGGCTACATTGAACTGGATGGAAAACACGGACAATTTATGGACGGATTATGGTGTGCAACTTTTAACGAATAGCATAACACCCCAAAATTGACCACGTTTTTAACAAGTTATAATTTGCTCCAATGAACCTACATAGGTTTCCCGTGTTGGTTTTTAGGGTTCCGTACCCAAAGGGTGAAAACGGAACCCTATTACTAAGCCTCCGCTTTCCGTCCGTCCGTCCGTCCGTCCGTCTGTCACAGGGCTGTATCTCAGTAACCGTAACAGATAGAAAGCTTTAATTTTCACAGAGTGTGTATTTATTTTGCCGCTATAAGAACAAATAGGAAACATTAAAAGATAATTAAAAATTAAGGGGGGGGGGGGGCATACAAAAAACATGATTTTTTTATTTAATATTTTACGATGGTACATTTGGCCGGTTATTTTTAATGTTTTTAAACAACTTTGTTACATTACAGGGGACCAGTTTTAACGAAATCGACATTGAAAATGTTTTTGAAGAATATTTGGAACTTTTAAAGACTTAGCCTGGTTTTCGCCAAGTGCTGATTTATTTTAATCGACACTTAAAGGGCCTTTATCACTAAAGTGCCAATTATCTTGTAATGGTATTGATTGCAAGCTACTAAGAAAAGCCCTTAATATGTGGTGATTAAGCTAATCAGCAGTAGGCGAAAAAGGCCCTTAAACAAATAGATATTAAAACAAATAGAATTAAATTATTAAAAATTTAAACCTATATTTTTTTTTTCGTCTGATCTGTATTATGAACGATTGCACTATGTCAGCAATTAATTTAAGTGGCTAAAAGAAGTCTTCAACGCCAATAAGATAAAAAATACTTTGCCTCAACTATCATTACAGAGAGCATTCTCTGTCTTCTTTTCTTTCATTATTCTGTCCTGTCAACGTTTGAGCGAACACATGAAATTCAATTTATATTTAACAACTTTACGAACGTAGACAAAAAAGAAGTAAGTAATAAAAACAATATTCATAGCTAGTTTTTAATTGACTATAAAAAGTTCTAGAGTCCAGAATGCAAAACTGCTGCCACATTTTGCATTTACAAGACGCCCCAATAAAAACAAGATAATTTCAAAGTTATTCCTGCACCGGTCACAGACTAGTAAGTATGTTGTGCGCTCTTGCGAACAGCAAGAAAGAAAAAAGCTGATATATTGCGTCGGCGGCACAAGGGGATAGTAATATGAGGATATTTATAGACCAGACTCACCGAAGTCCGATGAATGTACCAATATGAAACTGACCTAGAACAAAAAACAAAAACATTATTTCTTTATACAAGACCATTAAAGACATTTAGCCTACAAATGGGTTGAATTCGTTAGCTATTAAAGCAATGAGATCTCACGTCTAAATGCGTTTTCATTAGGTGAAGATTCGTATACAAATCTGGCTATCTAAGCTTGGCAGGGGCTTGTACTAAGTTTACATTATTGCCTATGGTATCAAGCCGGATGGAATAAACCTAGAAAGTTTCACGTGGAACAATTTCTGAACCACGGCCAGCCTCAACGCACCATCCAAAATTCGACCACATCCTACCGATAGGGTCGGTAAACAATAGAATCAACTCCCGTCGAGATATTTCCCTCAAAGTACAACCTGGGGTCCTTCAAACTTGCCCCTCTGAAAGTTCGAAAGCCCAAGGCCCAACCCGCTCAACTCCCCATACAAACGGGGAAAGAAGATCACGCCCATATTTCTGGTCAGAGATCCCAAATGTTGCTCAAAATAGCTTTGTTTGATCGAATTAGATGTCTAATGACCGTTGGCATTGTAAAATTGTGTTTGGTTTCTAAGTTATAAGGTCCGAAAGTTCGAATTTTTCGCGCGTTTTATACAATAACTTTGGTAGTGGATTACGCAATGATAAAGTAAGAACATCTTAAAAAGATTATCATCAGACATACCCTATTGAATCAAGATTTATAATCTATTTCGTTTTTGTTAGATTTTTGACTACAGCGGTCGTGGTTTACTTTTAGCTATAAGTCGTTTTGTGATTAAAATTTTCGTAAATCTTACCAAATCATACACTATGCACATTTTCTTTTTTGTGGACATGTTGCATCTTCCTCATCACGGAGCCTGTCTTATTCTTTGAAACAGAGAAGGTCCCAGAGCGCAACAGCATGGTTTTGTACCATGCCCGCGAATGAGTTAGTCCCGTCGGGTTGGGCCACCTTAAGAGTTCCTGGCGTACGCTATATACTGCGCTTAAAAGAAAAACAAATTAGCCAGTGTTGTCGAATCTCAAGGATTGAATAATAAGGCGTAAAACGTCGCGAACGAGACTGTGTGCGACGACTGGACATGCAACAAAAAGACTGTCTCAAAATGGTTGCCCGTTGAATATACTGACAGTTTAATCTATGTCCATTTTGGAGTTGGCAAAGTTCCGTTGCCCAACATGAACACAACAGAGGCAGACAAACACCACGAGGCCCAAGGATAGCTTTCGACCTGTAATGTTTCCCCACGTCGTAGCTGGTCCACAAAGATAGATCTTAATAATATGATTGACAAAACAGTCCAAGAAGCTGTTTTAGACAAAAGCTTTATTTCCTGGAGGACAGTACCGATGCATTAAGCTATATTTTATTTCATTATATACTATATTTTTTGAGCATTTTTCATTTATCCTATTTTTATTGACTCAACATTTGCTAAAGTATTTTTGTAATTTTCGATTTTTACTATGCTTCAAATGTGTTTAAAACTATAATTGTTTGTAAGAAGTTGATGAAATAATTTAATCATGAAAATGGGAAACCGACGAATATACGTATGTATAAATACACATAAATAGTAAATATATAGAGAAAAACTAAATATGCACACGTGTCGTCCGAGTGAACGATCATAAATTAGATCAAGTTACTCGTACCGGCAAGCAGATATAATCTGCTTAGAGTTCATTCGGAGGTTTACACATTTTGGTCGCATCGATACGTCGACAAGTATCCGATGTCACGGGCGCTAAAGTAAAGCAAAAGTAAGGAGCGTGTACGAAGACAGTGGCGAGCGGGGCGGGGCGCGGGGCGGTGGGCAAGTATGGTCTTCGATCCCGCGCGCTGTTAAAATGCATATTTCCTAGAGTGTGGCCACATAGCGGCTCGTAGCCTAGTGGCGCGGGGACTGGCCTAGCGTACCAGAGGCCTGGGTTCGATACCGACATGCACCACTGTCTTTCTCTTTCCGAGGTCGATAAGTGCATTTCGTCACGAATGCGAGCTGCTCCATGGTTCGGCATCCATGTAAAACTGTAGGTCCCCTTCCCCTACTAGGTGGTAGGGTTTAAGCCCGCCCGGGTTGGTACCATCGCATTGGATGGAAAGATGGTCGAAGCGGCAATGAAAAATTGTCCGTGTTTTCCATCCAGTTCAATGTAGCCGTGCTCATAAAGGGAAGGTCCTGGCATGGCACCTAATTCCTTCGGTAATATGGTGTATTGGGCTAATATCATAACGGTAGTTGTGTGGTATTAGCCATCCATGTCAGGTCGCATAAAAAAAAATACTATAGACTGTATATTTGCCCACTGCACATTTGCGGTACCAAAACAATGTGCAAAAAATCAGCTGCCTACCTATTTCGGTTCTTGAGATACAGCCCTGTGACAGACGAACGGACGGAAGGACGGACAGCGGAGGCTTAGCGATAGGGTTCCGTTGGCATACTTTGAATACGGAATCCTAAAAGCACGTAAACATTCATTACCTCAGACAATTCCATACATTTTGTTGACAAAACACTGTCATGGTCTTAAAGAAATCTATTACTGTGCTTGAAATTCACTAACACTGCAAATGGACCCAGCTAAAAGTAAACTTTTGAGTTGAATTACAATTTGTATCCACAGGGTAGGTTGCAAAGGTCATTGAATGCTTACAATTTTCCCGAAAATATTAGGGATGCTTGAGGAACACCAAAATGCCCAGGAACCCCTAACCATAAACGGTGAATTAAAGTCATAAAAGATAAGTCCAGTAAACGAAACCATGTAACCGAAATAATTTATTTTATCCTTTTTATAGCTTTTTAACAGACTTCAAAATAGGAGTTATTTCTCAAATCGTCTGATTGTTTTTTTGTGTGTATGTTCGTGTATGTGTTCGATGTCTCCGCAAACTCACAACCGAATTGAAAAAGCCTATTTTATTTATTATGAAACACACAATGATACATGTTTACAACAATCTTTTTATTATTGCAATGTTTATCGCCGACCTATGGTTTCCAAAAATAGCTATGTAATACGTTTACAATATTTGACCTGAAGTTTAATCCGCTCGGGTCAATGTCGTTTTGGACTGATGTCGGGCTGAATTATTTAAAACACCAAGTTTACTTTTGCTTATTAAAACCGGATTTCACTTTTACATTTCATACATCACAGCAGAACTCCTTCGTGTACACTGAACATGTTTCCTTATTTGCTTCAGCAGACGGCGTTACATTACACTTCAAGCGTTTATGTTTTTTGTAGGCATCCATCCACATATTTCTCGCACTTTTCATTCCGAATACTAGTATGAATGAGAACACGAACACGCGAAACGATATGATGCAGTTGAACAAGTCACCGAGGGCGTCCGCGTCGAGTCCGAGCTCGCCATTGAAGAGCAGCATCACGAGGAACACGGACGAGTGCGCGCCGGACATGAGCAGGAACACGAGGGCGAGCGCGGCGAGGCGCGCGACGTGCGGCGCGCTCGTGCGGCCGTGCCGCGCGCCCCCGCGCCCCGCCGACACCAGCGCGTGCGCGTACAGCGCCACGCCGCCGCAGCACGCCGCCGCCACCGGCGCCAGGTACAGCGCCGCGAGCGCGCCGCGCGCCGGTGCCGCCACCGCCGCGCGGTACGCCTGCAGCGCCGCCTGCGACGCGAGCGGCGGCCCCCAAGCGAGCGCGCAGCACTTGAGCGTGCAGCGCTCCGGCGGCGGCTCGAAGACGCGCGCGAGCCGGCGGTGCGCGAGCCAAGCCGCCGCGAGCGACCAGCACGCGCTCACCTGCATCAGGAACACGATCACCTTGAGCAGGTAGAGGCGCGGCGCCGGCGGCATCCGATCCTGGGTGCAGTCCCAGAAGAAGTCGAGCGCGGCGTGCAGCAGCGCGACGGCGCACGCGTGCAGCCACACGCGGCGGAGGTGGTCGCGCCGCCACGCCGGCAGCAGGACCGCTGCCGTTACCATGCACGCGTAGCCGAGTGTCGACGCGGCCAGCCCGGCGGCGCGCGTCACCTGCGCCCCGCTGTATTCCATCGAGTCAAGTGCGATACGGTGCGGACGCCACGCAAGTGCCGTCAGTGCCCCCTTCCCCTCTCCCGCCGCCGCCAACGCCGCGCCGTCGCATCCGGCCGATCCACGCCGGGTTTTCCTACTACTGTGGTCTTCTGAATGAAACATATTTCATAGCTGCTTGATAGACTAGGAGGTCGTGACAAAATTGGTAACGATAACGTAAATGGCTGAAACTAGATTCACGGGATAAAGACCAACCGTTTGAAGCTAGATATGTCAGTCTGCTTATTCCAAGTGGTTGCGTTAAGGCGGCCCAACCCGGCGGGCCTAACTCATCCGCGGGCACAGCACAAAACCGTGCTGTTGCGCTTTGGGACCTTCTCTGTTTCAAAGAATAAGACAGGCTCCGTGATGAGGAAGATGCAACATGTCCACAAAAAAGACAATGTGCATAGTGTATGATTTGGTAAGATTCACGAAAATTTTAATTTCAAAATGACTTATAGCTAAAAGTAAACCACGACCGCTGTAGTCAAAAATCTAACAAAAAACAAATAGATCATAAATCTTGATTAAATAAGCTATGTCTGATGACTAATCTTTTTACAATGTTCTTACTTTATCATTGCGTAATCCACCTCCAAAGTTATCGTATAAAACGCGCGAAAAATTCGAACTTTCGGACCTTATAACTTAGAAACCAAACACAATTTTACAATGCCAATGGTCATCAGACATCTAGTTCGATCAAATAAAGCTATTTTGAGCAAAATTTTGGATCTTTGACAAGAAATATGGGCGTGATCTTCTTTCCCCTTTTGTATGGGGAGATGAGCGGGTTGGGCCATCTTAAGTAGATAACGCGCCTGAAAAAGTAGATATGGTGACAAAAATATATATTATAAGGTAAATGTATGCACACATTTTTGATTGCATATCAAAGTTATAGGCGATTTAGGTCACAGATATAAATTTAGGTAGTATTTAATTAAAAAATCGATTGGTTATTGTTGCATAATGAATAGGTATCAATGTTTCTAGAAAATCAATACATTCATCAGCAGGTACATTCCAACATATATTTCATATAGCCAATCTAGATAACGCCACCACTTGGAACAGGCAGACCGACATATTTAGCATCAGAGGGTTGGTCTCTAACCTGTGAACCTAAATTCAGCCATTTACCTTATCGTGACCAAAAATGTCGTTACCTCCCGGAATATGACGCAAGTAACAGACAAGCTAACAAATAATCAGTGACATAATTATGTATAGGTAGGTACCTATGATATTGAAGATTTTATAAACATAATTTTCAGATTCCATTTTCTGTGGATTGGTACGCAATTCGAAATTCCAATATTTTTTAATCGAAAGCCATGTCATTCTAATTTCAAATTCAGTCATTTGTTTTTAGATAATGTTTAGTTCTTGTGTAACTTATATTCGAAAATTCGTACAATTTTCGAATACGAGTTCCTACGTGGGAATACCGCTGCGCAAACAACACGAAACATTAACGACGTGTACGGGCCTAACACTGCTTACAGAAACACTGTCCATCGTTTTAGATCTGGAAACTTTAGATTTGAAGATCGAGCCTCGCGGTCGGTCGGTAACGACGAATTGAAGGCGATAGTGGAAGCGGATTCAACTCAATCTACGGCTTAGCTTGCTGCTGGCAAGAAAAGATTATCGGAAAGATAAAAAAGCTAGATGAGTGGGTGCAAAACGAACTAAGCGACCAACGCGTCGAAGCATTCATAGCACTAATGAATCTTACTACTAATTACTAATAAACTACTCATAGGAGGATTATTGCCAGATGTCTATTGTCAACACTTGCAAACAATGATGGAGAATCTCGTAATTCAACAACCAAGACTGGTCAATCGCTCTTCCCCATTGCTTCGACAGACCAGCACAGAGCTACAAGAGTTACAACTGGAAGCTCTAAGTCACCCACCGTACTCACCGAACCTTCCCCCAACGGATTCCTACTTTTCTGAAAATGTAGATAATTTTAAGTGGGAAAAAATTCAACACGCGCGAGGCAATACAAAACGCTTTCGCTGACTTTATCGCCTCCCGTCCGGCATACTTCTAGAGTAAATGGATAAACAAACTGCTATCAAAATAGCAAAGTCGTATAAATAATTTGAGCCAGTACTTTCATTCGCTACTAAAAACCAAAATTTTTATATTTTAAAATTTTCATATAAATTATCATCTCTAATTTCATAGGTAAAGACGTATCTTTTTGTCAATAACAAAAAGGACTTCACAGGCCAACAGCAGTTGTACTGGATGATTCCATGGTTTTGTGGGGAGAAAAGATGGGTCAGGTCTTAAGACCCACGGCTGCGCAGCTGCTCTCCCCTAGTCGTGATTTGAATGTTGTATATGTGTTAACTCGTTGGGAAACTTCATTAGTGCGATATAGACTTCTTGGGTTTTTGTCGTGTTGGACGATCTAGCGGATAGCGCCATCTAGCGCTATGCTAACTAGGTTCTATGCATCAGTTTGTTGCATTTGTTGGCAGTTGAAACTAGCAGCACTTTGTAGAGGGCGCTAGGACGCCACAATTCCAAGAACTATTGAAAAATACAATATGTTTGCTGTAATACTTGCAATTTACTAATTGGTATCGAGATGGCAGGTCTTGCCATACTATCGGGGTAATGTCACAGTGGACTAGAATAACAAATAAATGGTTTGGGGGCGGCAGTGTTCGCAGAGCGCGCCGTTACCGTCCCGCAAATTGCACTACCACCAGCGATATGGATTGCAGTGATTTGCAATCGGCAACCACCGCCGCGGTGCACTAACCGCTATCTATTGGTAATTGGATCGGTTCTAACTGAACGGTAGGTATCTCGATTCCTTGATACATATCACGAATGTCGTGATGTTCTTATATTGAAAACATTTCCATACACGACGGTAATGCAGCGAGAACGGCTTCCTGACGGGGTTCCCTCAGCTATTCCTCATGTCACTCACTTAGACTCCGGGAATTCCTTATAATTGCCCCGAGTATTTTTTTTTTTATTTTTTTTTTATTTGGGAAATCAACAGCTTACATATCTAGTACAATTTTTAAAAATTAAAATTACCTTAAACTAAAGCCAATTACAGATTTCCTCTATTTTTTTCTCTAATTTAAACGATGAAATCACAGCGTCCGAAAATGGGAACTCTACTTCTATATGTAAGCAGTCGAGTGGCGCCACAACAATGTTTGCGACAGCATCGCACTAGTTACCGAAAATTCCATCACCGACGGTGACCCACAGGTCCTTTTAGATAGTTTCAAGTAAATTATAAAATTATAGAAAATTAAAAGTAAAAAAAAAAGATTACAAAAAGCTTGCCAGTTATAATGATCAATAATGAGACCATTCCCTTGGTTACCAAAGCACGAAATCTGGGCTTGATATTTGACTCAAATTTAACATTTCAGAATCACATCTACAGAAAAGTTGCCTAATGCTTCGCAGCACTCAGAAGTTTTTATAAAAAAAAAGACGTTTGCAGGAAACTCACATAGCCGGTACTAGTACCTCTGGGTAAAACAACCTAAGGGTTTGCTATACAACATACCACAGCGAGCATCACACCATATCTAAATTAGCACACCATTCTCAAGATGAAAAGTTGTCGAATATTGAAAATAAATAAAATCTTGTAATAGCAAACATAACAGAGAATGTAATTAGACTATCGAAAACCCTGTGGTTGCATCGACCTCTAGAACCGTTTCCCAAAGTTACGGCAGTGACTGCTGTTACACCTGTATCCAGGTCGACCACACAGTACTTACCTATAAACCCGCCTGCGATAATTTCATCAGTTGACAAGGGCCCTGACACGGAATCTTCGCGTTTCTCAATCTTGCGTGTATTTACCTTGTCATGTTTGCTGTGAGTATAGAAGGCACATTTAAATCTCTATTATGAAAAAATGTGCTTATTTCGTATACAAAACAAATTTTTCTGTGCCGTCCTTGCAAAATCCATAAAACAAAATAGCGAAAAAGACTCAAAGAAGCCATGGCGTTTTGATTAAAATGTACACTGCATTATTAGAGTTCTGATATAATATTTTTTCGAAATAAAGATTCGAAACCGATGATTTTGTTAAAAATATCGCATTCTGTATTACTTCAGTAGCCAATAGTGTCGCTTATAACGAAAAAGAAATCTGTAAAGTCAAAATGCCAACTATAAAAGAAAGGGCTCATTTAACAATTGATTACTTAAGCTGGAGTGCATTATCTTTGGTTACGATTAATGTTATTGTTAAATATTGTCTGTCTTCTTTCTTCTTATGTCTGAATACGTAAGAAGGAATAAGACAGATATTATTTAACAATAACATAAACTATGACCAGAGATGATGCACTCCAGCCCATTAACTCAGTTAACTTGTTCCTTATAAGCGATACTATCGGCTGGTGTACAGGATTTTCCCCAAATTCAACGAGTTCTATTCCCAGCAAAAAAAAAAAACTAATATTGCAGTTATTGTTTTTATCAAAATCGAAACAAGGCTCCTTTAAATGTGGATGGCTATACCACATCTACTGTAATGATTCATTTAATAGATGAACCTACACACAGAAAACCGTGGACGAATAAAAACCGACTAGAAACTTCGTTCGGGAGTCATAATGCAAAAATATTTGTGCATCATCCGATTACATGACATTCAGTACATTTGTCTTAAGGCGCTAGGACTAGCCAACTACTCGCGCCATACAAATGCACTTTTTAACAAATTTAATAATATGTAGTGAAACGCTTCAGCAAATCCAAATAGAACTTCAGACTGATAATGGATTGTTAATATTTTTTGATTCCATCATTTATTTAAATAATAATAAAAATAAAAAAGTAGATTTTTCTCATTAGAAATCTGAAAGTAATTCAATTTCTAGATATAAGCAAAAACAGCATATATGCACAAACAAAAAATTCCATTTTCTTTTTGATTTCTACATTTAGTCAAAAAAGTTCGGAAATGGACACCGTTTCCGCAATGTATTTTGTATAGAAAAAGGAAACATACATTAACGAAAATAGGTTGATTCCTAGACAAGGAATCATATATTGTAAGAATGACACTTATAATCGTCAGACTTAGTTAGTTAACTTGGGGTGCCTCATCTAACTTTGCGATTTGGCTAGTACCAGGGCCTTAACCACCGACCGCAACAACAAGAACGTAATGCTTTGAAAGCAACATAGAAACAATTAACTGTGTGATATAATAGGTCGGGGAAAAAGTCTTTTCGCATTATAGTATGTATGAACTTGTAATAAAATCTCTTTGGCTATACTATTTGTATCTGGCTGGTTTTGGTATCATTGAAAGTTTAAATTTTAAAGAACATAATTCCAAATTCAAATTAGGAAAATGTGTGATTCTCATTTGTTTTTCGTACTGTCAAAATGAGTGAATCTAATGAAGAAATTCGATACATTTTAAAATTTTACTACAAAAAAGGTGAAAATGCAACGCAAGCCGCGAAAAAAATTTGCGATGTTTATGGACCTAGTGCAGTGTCTGTGAGAGTAGCACAAATTTGGTTTAAGCGTTTTCAATCCGGAAATTTTGATGTCAAAGATGCACGTCGCTCTGGTCGCCCTATTACGGATAAAATGGATGCCATTTTTGAAAAAGTGGAGCAAGATCGGCATATCAGTAGTTACGACGTAGCTGAAGAACTAGGAATTGACCACAAAACAGTTTTGGCGCATTTGAAAAAAACTGGGTACACAAAAAAGCTCGATATTTGGGTACCTCACGAGCTCACTGAAAGAAACCTAATGAACCGTGTACTCATTTGTGATTCTTTATTACGACGTAATGAAACCGAACCATTTTTGAAGAAGCTAATAACTGGTGATGAAAAGTGGATCACGTACGACAAGAACGTGCGAAAAAGGTCGTGGTCAAAGGCCGGTCAAGCTTCACAGACTGTGGCGAAACCCGGGTTAACTCGCAACAAGGTGATGCTGTGTGTGTGGTGGGATTGGAAGGGCATTATTCATTATGAGCTGTTACCACCAGGCAGGACCATCGATTCTGAACTCTACTGCGAACAACTGATGAGATTAAAGCAAGAAGTTGAGAGAAAGCGGCCGGAATTAATCAACAGAAGGGGTGTGGTTTTTCATCATGATAACGCTAGACCTCACACATCTTTAGCCACTCAGCAAAAACTAAGAGAGTTTGGCTGGGAGGTGTTAATGTTATGGTGTGTTAAAAAGTTATCGAACAAAATGGTACCTACATACTTTAGTTAAATGTAAATAAACCATATTAAAAAATGTTTTGAATTTTCTTAAAAAATGCGAAGAAACTTTTTCCCCAACCTAATATAACTATAAAGTTCGGGTTCATAATATGGGAACAGCATCCACTACACACCTATAAACTACGATATCGCTCTCCGAAGTTAAGCAACGCTGGGTCCGGTCTGGTCTTAGATGGGTGACCATTCGACCGTTGAGAGAGGCTGGCCGTAGTTCGGATTCCACGTTAAACTGTAGGTCCCCTTCCTTACTTACTAGGTGGTAGGGTTTATCCCGCCCGGGTTGGTACCATCGCATTGGATGAACGATGGTCGAAGCGGCAATGAAAATTGTCCGTGTTTTCTATCCAGTTCAATGTAGCCGTGCAATATAAGGAAGGTCCTGGCATGGCACCTAGTTCCCATGTTGTGTGTTGGGCTAATACCATGACAGAAGGTGTGGTATTAGCCATCCATGTCCAGTCACATAAAAAAAAAACTAGCAACGCAGCACGTAGAATGACTCTTACTATTACTAACACCAACACAAATACTTTGTTTGTTAAAATGCGAAATGTAGGCTTTATGGATAAAGCCCTATGAATAAACCAAAAACCGCAAACATGCATGACATCAACGAGCTAGTTTTTTTATGTACCTAGAAATGAATGGATTTATGCACACCTACTGTCAGAATGCCAGTATCCATTTTCTGAGTACGGCTACGTTGAACTAAATGGAACACACAGACTTTTTTTCATCGACACTTCGACCATCTTTTTACCATATGCGATGGCACCGACCCGGGCGGGTTTTACCTTACCAACTAGCCCGGGAAGGGAACGTACAGTTTTACATGGATTCTGAATCATGGAACAGGACATCAGGAATCAGGAACATGAACAGGAGACGTGACGAACAACGGAAAGCATTTATCCAACTCAGCAAGAGAAAAAAATAGTGAATAAACGGAGCAGGAATTGAGCCCATGACCATTTGAACCAAAAGCAAGCCTAATAAACTCATAGTAACATATATTTTCATTCTGCGCTAATAATTAGTCCGTCAGGTGTTTTGGGTATGAACATATCGACCGCACCTGCGTATTTACATAAGCTACCAGTGCAACGGCTTATAAAAGACCCTCACGCAGTATCCAATACCCTACGTGAAGACAAAAACATACACATCGAATGCGAGAAAACTTCAACGCGACTTTGAAATGGATGCCATAAAAATCAACGAGCGCATCGTCGTCGGACGCGCTCGGCTCGGCGGCGGCGACGCGCAGCGAGTTGACTGGACGGCCTTGGCTGTCGGCGACGCCGCTGTGGCTTGTATGAAAATAGAACCTGCACACGAACGGGGCTGCTGTGGCCTACGCCACCTCATTTTGCATAACCATAAATTTATTAACATCGGAATAATTATGGACCCCGAAGCGATTTAATCAAGAAGACACGTATTAAATCCTTGGTTTGTCGCGGGAAAGAGCAACACAAGTCGGTAGGGCCCATCTTCCAAGTATTAGGGTGGAAATAGAGGGCAATTAATTAAAATTCCTCGATGCACGGAAGTTTACGCTGAAACCGGTACATCGCAAATAGAAACCAATTCGAGATTTCCTTCTGTCATTTTGACGTTAACCGTAGAGTAAAGGGGACTTAAGAATTATTTATCTTTCCACAAGCCTAAGTCTACTAATAGATAACTCTACTTTCGAGCGTTAGCATTATGAGATAACACAAACTTTGGTACAATTTTGTGTGATTTCGGGTTTATCTCATAACGCTATTGCTCGAAAGTGAAGTTATCTATTAGCGGAATCAGGCTTCAGAACGAGAGACGACAAATTTAGGACATTTTTAAGAGTTAGAGATTCGTTGAAAAGTTCTGCATTCTTGAGAACGAAGAAGCTAGTATTACTTAAGTTACAAAACATCTACGGTTTAAGTGAGTTGCCCAAACGACACAAACCACTAGACACAGCGAACAAAATTACAATGCTAGACAATCGTCTAACATGCGACAAATGGAGATAAAAAATACCTATATTGGTCCCTTTTGTGTTAAGAAGCTAGCAGTAGCAGAAATTTACCATAAAATAACTCCAGTGAAAGTAACGTGCAACGAGACATGTCACCTTGCTTCCGTGGCGCAGACGTGTTCTTCGTGTGCTATTAGAACGCGCTTACACGACACGACAGAGGCCTACTTGCAGGTGCCAGCTCGCCGCATTGTTCTCGACTCCACGGAGGCAGATGCCGGCGAGAGAGATCAAAGGACAGGTGAGTGTTCGTTAATTGTAGGTGAGCGTTCTGGCAGGTGAAGCGAACGACACCGCTGATCGCGATCACTCGTTACAAAGTGTTCAAGCCAAGACTTTTTCACAAAGCTCCAACATATACGAGACTGCGATATTTGTTAAGACGGGAAAGGTCTTCCAAACAAATGAAAAGGAAAAGAATGTTTGCGCATGCAGGCCACGCGTGATTAGAAGTGAAACTTCTTGGTCATCATGTGTCAAAATAGAAAAAAAGATTCCGACGAATTGAGAACCCCTTTTTTTTTAAGTCTGTTAACAAATTATTAGTATTAAAGAAAATTATTGCGTATAGTTATGATACAAGCATGATCTCAAATTAAAAATCAAGAGAAATCCCTTGCATCACTGCTTCTACGACGACCATTCTGCCATCAACATATCCGAGCGTTATAACTGGCAAGGTATGCATATAATGCATGATGCAAAAAAAAAAACTAAACATTAATTTCAATTTTACAATCTCTCTCTTTATAATCGATCCCAGCGATGCGATTAGACGACCCTGCTGCGATAAGTAAATATCATTGGAACGGCTAACATCTTCACGCAGCCAATTAACCCGCGGTCGGACCGTCCGAGCGGAGTCGCAAGCGGACAGACGCGAGATGAATACGCGTTAGTTGAATACACAAGCAGCGAACACGTGACCGCAGCATCAATGATCAGTCGACAGCCGGCACGTACTATCCATTCAGACGATCATCCATCACTTTCGCGCTTCGTCTTCTCCCCGCTCCGCGCGGCCCATCCTCGACGGCGACGTCTGCGCTTGCGCCTACAATCTAGTCGTCACTATATTAATAATCTTTGGTTATACCATTAGCGATCAAAGTCGGAGACTAACCTTGGATCTTTTATCCAAGGTTATCTAACAGCCTCCAAAACCTTGTCCCGCGCAGGATTTTATTCAACTCTCCATTTATGGCGACAGGTTGCGTTTAGGCGAGTCCGCAGTTACAGTCCGAGTTAGGTCGCTAATATATAACTGCAATTTCGAGCATTAGCGATATGAGATAACCCCGGAATCACACAAATAGTATATATAATTTTGTGTTATCGCATAACGCTAAAGCTCAAAAGTGGAGTGGAGTGGAGAATCTATTAGCGGACTTTGGCTTCTGGAGAGCCTGTCTCAGTCAGTGGTCGTCAGATAACATCGATACTAATATTATAAATGCGAAAATGTGTTTGTTGGGGAATGTATATGTATGTATTCCCCAATTAAAAGAACATTACATAATATTTTAACAACAAACTTTTTACTCGCTTTCCAAATCGTTTTTTGAAAACAAACACAAAATACTACTTTCTTATTCTCGACAACTTATTTGACTTGCAATTTCTTGATAAAAACTCGTAAATAAAACTTGATGGAAATATAAACAAAGAATGACTGACTTGTCTGGTAGAGTCGCTCTGTACCATATGAAAATTAGGACAATGATGACAAAAAGGTGACCACACGGGGCAAGGGAGGCAAGGAAGAAGAATGTCTAGTTGGTCACTTTATGAGCACGGCTACGTTGAACTGGATGGAAAACACGGACAATTTTTAGGGTTCCGTACCCAAAGGGTAAAAACGGAACCCTATTAGTAAGCCTCCGCTGTCCGTCCGTCCGTCCGCCCGCCCGTCTGTCACAGGGCTGTATCTCATGAACCGTAAATGGTAGGCAGCTGAAATTTTCGCAGAGTGTGTATTTATTTTGCCGCTACAACAACAAATAGGTAAAATAAAAAAAATAAAACAATTAAAGAGGGATCCCATATAAACAACATGATTTTTTGTGTAAAAACAGCCCGGTTTGAACCAGTGTAAAATATGATAAAATAAGTGAGGGAGCTCGGTGAATTCTGCATAAATAAGTAGTGGATGACAAATATTTCACCAATAGGAGCGCAGTTGTTGACATAGGCGCTTCTGATCGGTGCAGAATTGGTCGAATTCCCTCACATATTTTATCACACTTTACGCCGGTCCCACCCCTGGCCAGAGCACCACCTCCCGCCGAGCGACGCGACGCCGCACATTGCACTGATTCGGACGAAACAATTAATCACGACACAATCGCAAGCCGAAAGTTGCGACACGCGATTAGATCAGAGCGTCTGCTATTGTGCGGGGATCATTGAATTTCGCCATCGAACGCGGCTCGTGTGGGAATCGATTTTAAAATTGGCAAGTCGCATTTGTAGCGAACTTACATCGGAACAAAACTAGCTAGAAGTGATATTTAGTATGATCTCTGTGATCATGCTGGGCAAAACCTTATGGCTGCGGAGAATGTTGGTGCAGAGACGCAGGGCTGTGGTAAAGTGGCCGTACGATTGCTAAATGTGAACCGTTTGGAATTTGACACATTGATTGCGGTATAAGCTACAAAGGATCGTACTTCTAGCTGATTGTCCATTCTGAGTAAAATACCTTTTAACTTCTACAGAAACAGAGAGTGTAACTAATATCTGTCACGGAAAATTTTAACAAAACGATATATAAGATATCCATTTTTACTCTCAGCCCCCTCCCCCCACCAAGTAAAAGTGGTGAACAAAACAAGATATTCAAATGAATGTTTGTGGAAAGACTAATGCAAGAAGCCATCGACAATAATAATCAATAAAAAATTGGTAATAGTGTTCGAATTCACAACCTGCTCTCGCGCACAATAGGAATCCATCGTGTGATTTATTGCTAGTCCCTCCGAGACCAAACAATCTCCCTATAGGAGAGCATCCATGGTCGTAACCATGTAACACGCCGTCAGCAATTAACACGCCATAACAACGCGTTATTTGGAAAAGAGACGCACGTCTGATGCACCGCGGCACCTTAGCGTCGGAGTTAAAAGGGTTGGCAGCCGAAAGGTGCCATTGAAAAGATTTATAGTGTTCGGGGCAACACGATAAATATTACAATTTGATGTTTGTGGGCCGAAGCGACTACATAAAAGTATTCTCAAAATAACAAGTAATTGATTCACAAAGTCAGTATTGAATTTTTATTTTCTAGTAGAAAATTTTATTTAGTAAATCTCCGAAATTCTTTAGCAATATGATACCAGTAAGAAGTGTAGGTGAAGAATTCAAATAAATCTATCGACTTTTTTATGTGAAATTGAAAAGTTTACAAAAATCTAACTTATCGGAAAACGACGTTTTATTATTACTGGACATGGGTGCCCAATAATAACACACCGACTGTCATGACATTAGATTAGAGCAACAGACCAAGTGAACAGCTTACCTGTGCCTTGCAAGGACCTTCCTGATTGCACGGCTACATTGAACTCGATAGAAGACACGAATATTTTTCACTGACGCTTCGACTATCGTTCATATAATGCGATCGGACCAGTAACGGCGGGATTAACCCTTACACAGTGTTACGTGGAATGTTAACCACGAACGACGAATTCATTATTCGGGTCTTGTGACATCTGTGGTAAGAAATACAGTGGGCCCAATTCGGTTATATACGTGGATACAATTTATAAAACATCCTTTTTAAATCGAAAGACTTTAATTTATATTCTATGAAAATTAAATCATTTCATTCACAGTGATTCATAATAATATAAACGTCTTAACTATGCAACCATTTTCAATAATAATATAATAATGACCACAATGACGCAGTGGTGCCATGTTTTGGATGAAAAAGTGTTGGAAAATGATAGCACTAAGCTCTATTAGGATCGACCAATACAAACAGATCGGACAATGAGTGCGGTCGATACAGACGAGATATTTCTCATAGACGTAACAATACCACATAACGAAAACCTCAAAAAGGCTGAAAATGATAAGCTGATGGCATATTTATACCTGGCCCACGATGTTACCGCCATGTGGCGTGCACGGAAAACCATTATCGTGTCAATTGATGTCTACAAACGGTAAAAAAGGGCTACATGTGAAAAATTAAAACATCGATACTGTGCCCCGTTTTCAAATGCTGAAAGCAGTTCTATTCTCGAACTTCTTTCTTTTGAGTTTAGAGCGGCTTTACAGGATTAGTCTCAGGTGCTAAGGATCTATCAAGATCTAGGTATTGTTTTCTGAATTGAAACTAAAACATAGTTTCAATTCAGAACACCAATAAATAATAATAAGAATTAAAAATCAAGTCTGTTAAGCAGTCAGAGGGGTTTTTCAAATTCACGTAACATAGCGGCGAGTGTTTTATTTTGTAGACCGATTCGTTTCGCGCGTATGCTAGGTGTATCGACAGCGAAGGGCCGCAGTTCCAGCGGGCGGAAAAATCATTTTAGTAAATCATAGAAGGCGGTTGGGCGTTTTCTCGTTGACATTAAAGCCGGGCGCACGTGGCCTCGCGTCACTCGAGACACACGATCGTTACTTTTCGGTTAAATTTATAGCCCACGCCTCTAGCGGAAGTTGTTTTGGGAACGCACAGAACGGCCGCCCTGCGCGGATGGAACGCATCCACGAGCTGACAGTCATCGGAAAGGCATTTAGCGGCACGAGAGGAGAGAAGTCACTACCCAGAACGGTGGCCATGATCGTTCGGAATGTGCGCGATTGGCTAAGAATTATATGTCGGCTTGAAAGAACTACACGTTATTCGTTCGCGAAATGTTGTTAACATGGTAATACTCGAATGGCAGCATTTAAATATTGATTTTAGTTTAGCTAATCGTTTTGCTCGAGTGGTCCCGAAAATTCAGCTTTAAACCTACGAGTTGATTGGAAATAATTTTAAAACACCGGTGTGCTTTTTTCCTTAATGTCTTACATAAATAAGACATCAGCCATCAATTATTGAACGGGCCACCCAACCGCTCGCTTAGGCTGGACTGGTATTTAATTTTTTATGCGACCTGACATGGATGGATAATACCACACAACTACCGATATGATATTAGCCCAAGACACCACATTCCCGAAGGAATTAGGTGCCATGCCAGGACCTTCCCTTTATGAGCACGGCTACATTGAACTGGATGGAAAACACAGACAAATTTTCATTGCCGCTTCGACCATCTTTTCATCCAATGCGATGGTACCAATCCGGGCGGGCTTAAACCCTACCACCCAGTAGGGGAAGGGGACCTACAGTTTTACATGGATTCCGAACCATGGAGCAGCTCACATTCGTGACGGAGTGCACTTATCGAACTCGGAAAGAGAAAACACAGTGGTGCATGTCGGAATTGAACGCTAGGCCAGTCCCCGCGCCACTAGGCTACAAGCCGCTCAAAAAATATTATTTCATATTAAAATGTATGAGAAGAATGTTAATTATGTTTAAAACACCTGACGTAATTATTTGTAGCGGTAAGACTAGACCATTTCATAATAAACTGACCACTGGAGTTATTATGTGCCCCTGGCTGATGACGGTGGCGGAACGGCGCTTGGTGACTTTTTTTCTCCGTTCACTTCCTAACTGGCCGCTAGTCCGGGGCTGTAGGAGCTTCGCTTAAAAAATAACCAACATATTTATACCATATATCCGGAATCCATTCAAAGGGCACATAAGGAGGCAGACAGCACCTAGGCTGTCCTATATATTTCTCGTAGATTTACAGAAATGTTCAGGTAAGCAAGTATTGTTATTTTTCTGCGTTCGACGTAGTGGAGAGAACACTAGGTATATCCGTATTGATTTTCCGAATGCAGTGAAACGATCACGCATGTTGCGTCGAAATGTCATCGTTCATTAGACCGCTGCTCGCACCTTTCACGGCGGGGCGGCGGCGGCAGCGAGGGTGTCACCGGCTGCGTGTGCGCAGGCGCAGGCGTTGCGCACTCGCCTCGCGCCGTGTAAACACTGGAATGAGAGCAACTTACCAAACTGCACCGCGTGTTTACTGACGTAGATCCGATGCGGTCGCGACGCGGCGGAGCGGAGGCGTCAGAGATAACACACGATTTCGTGTTACTTCATAACAGTGTCAACCTTTAGCTTTAACTTTGCCATTACGTGCATGAAATATATTTCACCCCTATCCCAGTCGAAGGGGGGAGGAAATCGTAGCGGCACCTAACTGTGTGCATGCATATGTATGCGTCGTTATCGGAAATCTAGCA
Source organism: Incurvaria masculella (assembly GCA_946894095.1). NCBI lineage: Eukaryota > Metazoa > Arthropoda > Insecta > Lepidoptera > Incurvariidae > Incurvaria > Incurvaria masculella. The sequence continues at coordinate 3,692,566 of OX335641.1, forward strand.
CCTGTGGACTTCTTCAATATTGACGAGGAACGTCAAATCATCGGTTGCAAGAGATCAACGAAACGAACAAGTGCAACCAGCTTAGGTCCGTTTTGCAGAAAATCTTTAAAATGTATTCAAAATCAAATCTTTATTGCCGTTTTTTGCTTAGGGATATGTATTGGCTCACTCTTAAGAGGTACGTTAGTCAAGCTAAAACTGCCTGGGCAGCAAAAACATAGCATGTAAAAAAAAAGCATACAGTTTTAAATTCACATTAAAAATATAAAATAATCGAACACAATGAAAAATAATTGAGTCAATATAAAGTAATAAATTAAATTTCTATTAAATTGTTAAGGCAGATAAATTAACTAAACATATATAATAACCGTTGAAAACATTTAAACATTATATATTAATATTAAAAAATTCGCTCACATTATAAAAACATTTTTCGATTAACCAATTATTTAATTCCTTTTTAAATCGATGAATGTCAAGTTTTTTAAAATCTGTCGGAATTTCATTAAACAACCTTGCAGCCATGTAATATAAACTATCTCTATACAAAGTAGTGCGTGGTTGAGTACAATATAGTTTTCCCTTCGATCGAGTATTGTATGAGTGAATGGAGCTGGTTTCCCTAAAATATTGGGAATTTTTCTTGACAAAAACACAAGTTTCATAAATATAGAAGCTAGGAACCGTTAATAATTTCAACCTTTTGAAAAGTGGTCTACAACTATCCATGGATCGAGACTGACACATTGCTCTTACACATTTTTTTTGTATTTTAAAAACTGCCTCTATATTTGTGGAGTTGCCCCAAAATAGTAGACCGTATCTTAGATTAGAGGTCACATATGCATGATAGGCAGTTAGTACTGTTTTTAGGCATGATACCCGTCTCAGCCGTTTAAGCGCAAATACGAATCTACTAATCTTTTTTATTAATCCATTGATATGAGGTTTCCAGTTGCAATGACAGTCCAGTAGCACCCCTAAAAATTTCATTTCTTTAACCCCTATGATCTTGGCTCCCTTAAGTTCAATTTTAAGCTCGCAAGGTGTACTTTGCGGAGCAAGGAACTGCATTAGTTTAGTTTTTTCAATATTTAATATTAAGTTATTATTTTTTAGCCATGTTTCAATCTGTTCTATGGCTGAATTTATATTATTTTCGTAGTCTTTAAGCCCATTTTTAGTCCTTGATCCCTTTATTATAACTGTGCTGTCATCAGCGAATAACACCATACGGTGTTTTATTGAGTTTGGTAAATCGTTTATATACATTAGAAATAGAAGAGGTCCTAAAATACTACCTTGAGGTACACCGTGCGTTACCAACATGTATTTAGACCTATACTTCAATACAGTTTTTGATTTTAAACAAATCCTGGTTATTTCTGTACACTGCTTTCGTTTAGAGAGGTAAGAAGTTAACCACTGGAATGCATTACCACGGAATCCATATCTCTCCATCTTTTGTAAAAGAGTATCATGACAGACATAGTCGAAGGCTTTTGTCATATCCATAAACACAGCAGTAACTGGTATTGAGTGATTCATACATTCAGTAATGTCTTTCATAAGGTCATATATAGCTAAGCTTGTTGATCTGTCTTTTCTAAAACCATTTTGTTCATTATTATTTGTTCATATTCATTGTTACGCGGTTCTGAGCCATGGGGGCGGGCGTCATCTGTTAAGGCCGTGTCACACGGAGCGAGTTATCCCCTGCGAGTTCGATCGCTATCCACTCGCTGCGAGTTGATTCGCTGCCAGCAGTCACAAGCAGCTATGTAGTTAGACTCGCGTGAGTAACGTGAGTCTATAGTCGTTTAATATTCTCACGGGAAAAATATTTGTACCGAATATAGATACTTGGAAAGCTATAACTATTTTTAAACGGCATATTTCTAATATATGATTTGAGATTACCGTGCCTAACACTCATTTTAGGGTTTGTGGAAAACGGCTTTCTATATCTTGGCATACTTTGCATACAGACCCGGAGCCGTACTCTGTTGTTGGAACGGTATCGTACCGTGATCATTTTAATGCACATAATGCAGCCTCAGAGAATTTACGGGAGGTGGTTCAGCACATTTGATCCGGGCACAACCCTACCCTTGCGGTGGTATATCCGTGGCTATTCGCCTCCCTTCTTCCAGGGGAATAAATCGAAAAAAGATTGCAAGGGCTGGGCGCTAGCGGCCCGACACGCGCCAACAATTAACACAACTTTCGGGGCGAGTATTTGGGTCGCCATCGACGTGCCAGTTCCTCTTCCTGCTCCGCTCCCGCCGTTTGAAGGCGCGTCAAATTACCACCGCTCGTTACATCGCCATACTACAAATTTGTTTCCATCGCGGAACGTTAAAACCGCTTATAAATAACTCGCAACATGCTTTATTTTCAACACAGAAGCGCGCTGTGGTTTGATGCATCTACAGAACTATGAAATGATACAAATGAGAAGGCGATAAATCAGTCCAAATAATCCACTTCGTCTGAAATAAACACTATGTGAACTACAGCATCCGTTCAGCGAACACGGCATGCTCCATGATTTATTTCTTAAGTATCGAAATGCATAAATAGATTAAATAATCTCTCAGCCTATCCCTGTCCTGCGCTGCGCTCCTCCCCACTTAAACATATGAACACTATATAGGTAAATACAACGAAATGGATATTTTCGTTTGGAATGCCGGTTACTCGATTCGAAACTCATGTAAAACCGAACATCTCTTTCCTACCATTTGCATTCAATGATAGTCAACCCACAAGTCCATCAAGATCAATAAATTGGTCATATAAATTGAAGGTCCTAGCATGGACTTGGTCCTGGCATGGACTAGGTCCTTGCAGCAATCCCTAACGTAGAGTATGTAGCAACACAAACAGGAGGCCTTTCGGGAGTTGACAAGAAGTAGTAAAGACCGTGTTCATAATTCTGTGACTGAAGCCGAGTGTCAAGATTCCTAATGGGGTATCTGAGGAGCCAGTGTATGTTTCCAAAAATAGCAAATGCAGCGTGTCCGCGCGTGTGAAGCTGTCACCGCTCCCCCCTCGTCCTGTCCCGCTCGCACGCCCGCCACCGAGAGAGATGCAGCTTGATGACACTTCACTAACTATAGCAAACATTACGCCGCTCCTGCCGCGCCGTGCGTTTTTTTTTAACCTTCATATATACATTTTAGTATCACAGCTAGTTTGTAATACAAAATTCTAAAAGAAACGTGATGCAGTAATTTTATGTTTTTTAATAGATACTACATTTTCGTTTTCTAATCAATTTTCGACATCGACATGGAACCATTGTAATCCGATTTTGAAAATAATCAGAAACATGTCTGGACATTCGTCGACAGCAGGATTCAAACCTGCGACCTTTGCACATGCCTTGACATGCCTTTCATGCGATAGGTTATGGGTTCATGATGCTCGCCCCGGTCATGCACAACTTTCTTTCTCTTTCTGAGTTGGATAAGTGCATTTCGTAACGAGTGCGTGCTGTTCTATGGTTCGGAACCAATTCCCCTACTAGATGGTAGGGTTGAGCCCGCCTGGGTTGGTACCACCGCATTGTATGAAACTATGGTGGAAGCGGCAATGAAAAATTGTCCGTGTTTTCCATTTCAAACCAGACTGAACAGTTCAGAACAGATTAAACGTTTTGATGTAAAATACGACATTTCATGAAATCCTTGCTTACTTGCATCAAACTACGCTCTGAGCAATCAACTTCCAAGAACACATGGCCTGGCCTTGTCAATACAATTGATGATACGCGCCTACATACCAAACCAAACACGAACATCCATAAAATACTCATCAAAGCGTGGGATAAATGGTGGGAAGAGATTCTCTCTAAAACTGCGCCTACTTAATTAAAAGAAATGCCATTAAGTATTGGCAAATTTTAGCATAAGCCTGGCTCCAGAGAAACTTACAGAATTGGATAAGATAAATTAACCACCAAATAGCGACCGGAAGGAACAATTTTGTAGGAACAACAAATCAGAGGAATTGCACTATTTAGAAACGTGGGGATTGCCGAAATGCTGTTTCGAAGAGAAGAAGGTTGTTTCGAGATCCGGGTGGGAGCCGCGCCGTGGAGTCAGAGTGGTCAGCCTGAGTTCTCACCTAAATTGGCGTTTACGGCAAACCGATCGACTGGCGTTTTCTCCAAACTCCATACAAGTTTTTACTACATATTCTGTGGTTTTACTTCTTCAAGCTGTCAAAGTCAAACGCGGACTTCCGATGTTTATGAAAACGCGGAGTGGACGTAAACGGCAACGTCGACGTATTTACAGAAACGTTGAGTAAGCTGTCAAATCAAGCTCGGACTCGCAAATGTTAGTTCGCTTAACGCCCGCTGCGCGCGCTCTTCAATTTCTCCATACATTTGAAAACGCCAGTCGATCGGTTTGCCGTAACGCCAATTTAGGTGACAACTTAGACTACCGGCTCTGGTCAGAGAGCGGTGTCCTAGCGTGTAACGCGATATCTCTGTAACCTCCATCGCCGCCGCGCCGCGCCGCTGGCGCCGCCGCCGCCGCTGCCCGTCTGGACCGCATTTATCCGCGTCGCCGGAAACGCAACGCGACGGCTCCAGAGCCGCCCGGCGACAGCTTCCATCGCTCATTAGATCATCGATAAACTCATTATCGCACGCCACCGTGAGACGATTTCATTAACCTACATCTCAAGGCCACCACACCCTGTGGCTCGCGCATACACAATGGCGAATATTTCTCCGTAATCTCCGTAACAGGCAACTAGTCGCCGAGACACCACATAAACCTGCTCGTAAGGTGCGTCGTCAGAAATTAACTACATACTTTGGTGCAGCTGCGAGAATGCATAATTTTCGCGCCGAAGCTTAGTGCTCGTTTATATTCGCAGGCGATGAAGCGAGTGCGTCCAACATGTCCACGCAGACAGGAATGCGGGTGACCGAAAGACGATCAAACGGTGGGTTGCGCATTGCAATACTAGAAATACATTCCACCTGGATGCCATTTTAACATGTAAATGAAGCTGCGCCTTTTAAAGCAATAAAACATTATTATTTTTTTCAAATAATGACAGTATGTACTTTAAAGCTTCTAATTAAATAAGACTTTTTAAAGCTTAACGAAAAAGTGTTCGATTCTAAAAAAATACTAAAAGTATGTATGGAAGTCCAAAGCTATCTGACACGAGTTTCCTCACCGTCATCGAAACATGCGGAAGATGAGTAGGCTGAGGAGTGAGTCCATATTAGAGATCATCAGTGCTTAAATGTATATAGGAAAGTAACTTCGCACAACCACGTGCGAAGCGCCGAGGGAGAAATTAGGCTCCACCGATACCGAAAGCTCAATCAATTTAAAGCTGCACCTTCTTAACTTATTAGGTCGTTAATAAGCGCACACTAACGAAGGCTCAAATAACAGGTTGCAGAAAACAATGCAAGTAAGAAAGTGCCGCTTGTGGAGAACGTGTCGGCGGCCGCCTCCGCCATCGTAACGTTCTGAATAGAGAATCCAGAGATAAATGTCGGCGTACTCTTAAAAAGCTCTAGCATGAATCCAGAATAAAGGTGTTAAGAAGACGACATGCCTCTCTCAGAGGAGGTTTCAGAATATTCCTCCTATTGAATTAAGGAAGATGAGATGCTGCTCTCTGAGGGTGTTTCACAATATTTCCCCTATTTAATTAAATCACGCAGTCCCTGCTTCTTCCCATTCTTGACGTCGCGACGCCTGATCGGAACTCCGCGAAAAATTTCGATGCTTGCAAATATGTATTGCTTAATAGATTATTTCTTAAGCAAGTAACTAATGTGCTGATTGATAACGTTTTCTAATAAATCAATAATTTTATTACAAACTGAAGAAAATAGGCGCATAATAAGAGGTGCTTAAGACAACTTGATATCGAACATTTACAAATAACCTTAATTGCACCGCATACAAATATTGAGCTATACATAAAAAAATCTTCCAGTGCACACCTCTTGATATTGTCAGTGCTTACATGTGAGTCAATGTATAAAGGCTGTGTAGTCGATTTGGAAAAAAAAATGAAACCAACTCAATAGCAAATCCTGAAAATTTCTCTAAAATCAGTGACAAATATCTTCCTACCCATAAATGTTTCTTGAGTCGCTCAAAAAAAATGTTTTGTATATTGAGTCTATATTTTTAAGGTTTGATTTATTGATCTAAATTTACTTACACACACGGTGTGAATGACATCAAAAATAAATTCGCAAAATGCACGCGGCTGAAAGGAACTAAATGTACTTTTATAAAAATACAGTAACTGAACCAATTTCTTGACACAATAACATATTTTTCAAAACAGAATAATTTTTATTATTGTTGAAACTTAATAATGACCTAGAACGGAAAGGCCTCCGATCTAAATGTGCAGGTAAAATTAGTTACTTGCAGTCCGACTTGTCGAGTCGTGGATCTGCGGAACTGGCTTGCCTGCTCACCCACGCGATGTCACTGTTTGGACGCGAAAATTATCGGAAAGAGCCTTTATGATGTATGGAGCCGCTAATAAGTCAAGTCCTGCGCTTTCTACTTGAACTGCTCATTTCGTATTCACCATTGTGAACAGACTAAACGACGCGGTCGCTAGAAAGTGACCAGTTTGCGCTAAAACTAAGACCTGACGCCCTGGCGTATTTATGATAAATATTATGACATTACGGTCGTTACATTTAAGACTGCATTACACTGCAGATAGCCTTGCCTACTTAGTAGTTGGTAGGCTAAGCCCGCCAGGTACAGTCGTATTAAATGAAAGAGAAACAAATAGTGTTTCTCTTTTATTTAATAAAAGTGGCAAAGAAAAATTATCCGTGTTTTTCATCAAGCTTAATGTAGCCGTCCTCATATAAAAAGAAGGTCCTGACATAGCATCCATTTTCAAAAGTTACAGTTAATATTAAAGCAGTTAGTGTCATATTAGCCATCCACGCCCAGTTAAAAATGCGTGAGAATCTCGCGCATTAGAAGTAAAACTTCTAACATGCGTTGACTTGGACTGCACATGCATATAGAGTTAATACATTATATTGGAAGTACGATTGAGCATTTTCGAGTTGAGCGATGTGACTTAGGGCTCTGAAGTTGGAGAAAGGGCCTTATTTTCTGAGCCTTGACAGGACCGCTAGCTATTGCACTTCTACTTCTCAAGACTAGTGCCGGAGGTGTCTTCCAGTCCTGCCAGTTACCTTCCAACTGAATGAGGTCAACTCATCTGCCCCGCGCCCCGTTCTCTCTGCAGCCCACTACGACTTGATACCAAAGACTCTCGCTGCGCGCGAGCGGACAGCCCGCACGCACAGTGGCTCCGGCTGCGAGCCCATCTGATAAGAGTCCTTCAGGTGGCCCAACCTGCTCAACTCCCCATACAAACGGGGAAAGAAGATCACGCCCATATTTCTTATCAGAGATCCCAAATTTTGCTCAAAAGAGCTTTATTTGATCGAACTAGATGTCTGATGACCGTTGGCATTGTAAAATTGTGTTTGGTTTCTAAGTTATAAGGTCAGGAAGTTCGAATTTTTCGCGCGTTTTATACAATAACTTTGGTGGTTTATTACGCAATGATAAAGTAAGAAAATCTTAAAAAGATTAGTCATCAGACATAGCTTATTTAATCAACATTTATAATCTATTTGGTTTTTGTCAGATTTTTTACTACAGCGGTCGTGGTTTACTTTTAGCTATAAGTCGTTTTGAAATGAAAATTTTCGTAAATCTTACCATATATACACTATGCACATTATCTTTTTTGTGGATATGTTGCATCTTCCTCATCACGGAGCCTGTCTTTTTCTTTGAAACAGAGAAGGTCCCAGAGCGCAACAGCACGGTTTTGTACAGTGCCCGCGAATGAGTTAGTCCTGCCGGGTTGGGCCACCTTCAGACAGGGACAGTGCGACAACACGGGACGAAAGTGTTTTGAGATAAGTAGATGAGCCTGCGAGCGCTAACATCTAGGGTTACCGGCCGTCTCCGTCATTCGCCGACCTTCCCGGGTTCTAGCCCGGAACATAGGCGACAAGTTGTAGATGCGTGCCAGCGACGACAACGAGAGTGGAAGAAGGATGGGAGCAGTGATTAAATCTCATTCCTATGCCGGGCAGCGTAGCCAGAAGTTAGTGCAAAACGTCTAACTGTGTAGTTAGTTAACTTACAAATTCGGGACGCGCAAGATCGAATGTTCGTTGCACCAAATAGCGTCTTGTGAATTTCTTACGTGTTATTGTGTTCTTACGTGTCGTTGTTACTCGAAAATCAGTAGTTTCCCCCAAAGTACAACCTTGGGGTGTTGTGAAGAAACACCTGGCCGGCCGGCATGGTTTTCACAGCCCCCCTGTAAGTTCGAAATCCCATGGGTGTCGTTGGGCACCTTAAGAGGTCCTGGCGTGCGCCATATGCCACGCTTAACATAAAAAAAATAGTAAGGGAATTCCTAAGGTGACTGACTTGCTGGCGGTGTAACCATTGCATGTTAAAATTGGGTGGCCCGTCCTTCCATACTCGCTGGTGCGTGCCACCGAGCCACGAACCTTTGTCACAACTCATAGGCCCTCGACATCATTGTGTGTGTTGCAACAATAGATATCGGACATCTCAGATGACCGCTGTCGCCGCCCGCGCAAGCGCCGTGGGAGCGGCCGATGATTCCTGAGCTTTCGGTCGTTCAATATGCTCTTAAAAGATTAACGGAAACGAAGAGCGGGCCCGCGGAGCAGATGTTGGGACGTACTAATCGGATCACGTGACGCGTGGAACTCTAGAGAGAGCAGTGAAAGCGTGTATCTTCGCACCAAGCAAGTGTGAAATTGTTTTAAGCTTTAGTCACGGTAGCACTATGTGATGAGTACTGCACGAAAATTAACATAACATTTTACATTACGCAATAACCCTGATTGTAGCGGAAGTAGGAATAAATATACCAACGTTAATTACGTAGCAGTCATTGATATATGTATGTCAATGCATGTTTGTAGCCTACAAATATCTCAATGAGATTTTAGACAAGCTCACACCAAGAAGGCTAAATCAAAATATAACCCATGTTGCTGGATTTCCTATGTGCTCTGGTCTGATTTCTCAATCTTTCACCAATCCGAGTATATTTTGGAGGATTCTCGCTACTAAATCCTGCATCGGCTAATAAAGATACACGCGAAAAAAATACACCATTCCACCCAAACACATCCAGTGTGCATCGGTGAATGGGCCTAGAATACCCAAATCCAATAGCAACCGAACATTCTGTGACGGCGAAACCAACCCTTAGTTTTCGATAAACGAGGTTAAGCAACCCTGGGCATGTTCAGTTTCCGGATGACCGATTTTTGACCGATGAGGTTGGTCGTGATACATAATACTGTATCTATTATCACTATTCTAATATGGTCCAAGCGGCAATTAAAATTATCCGTGTTTCCCATTCCATTCAATGTATCCATGCAATATAAAAGAAGGTCGCGAAGGAACGCGAAAAGAGGAAACAAGACAAACGTATGCATGGAAGATATTGGCGATTATTTGAGATCAAATCAAATCAAATAAATGTATTGCATAAATAAAGTTAGAACTAGTACAGAAATGCAACTGGTCCTCAACTAAGCTAGTCTTGTGCTAGAGTTAGATCATAACCATATCAAAAAATTTGGTTGCGTTCCTACGTAAGAGTCTCTGGCCACCGTGAGGCGAGAGCTGTATGGATAACTGTTTCTAGCCACTCTTTGTTTCCTACTCAACTAAACCCAAATAAATTGTGGTTAATGAATATGAATGCTGTTCGCTTCCGAAGAGCCGTGGGTGTCTTATTATGATGTAACTCGCTTCTTAAATAATACACACGTTATGAGAACCGGCTCGCGTACATGGGCGATGCGCAGGCGCATCCAAACGTAGCGGCACTCGCCGTGCCGGGTGCCCATGTGCAGCATGCAGAGTGCAGCGAGCGGGCCACCTTAGCTGGGTTTACATACTCGTGACTCGGTATTCGCCAGCGCTCGGCACGGACGCCCGAGCGGCGAGTTTGCTGTTTCCGTTCTCGGCACGTTCAGTCGTCGCCGTGTTCGAATCGCATGAGACGTGGACGTCGCAGGAGGGGTATTTGACCACCCAAATAGGTGGCCATAATTATTTTAAGTTTAATTTAAATTAACATAAAATTTAAGCCTCTGTGGATATATTGCTGATTTTAAGCATTTGAAGGTATATAAGACAACGTTAAAACAAGAAGTTTTTGCAACTATCAGAATACAATTATTTCAAAAATATTGATAAAATTATATATTTATCCGTAAATGCCATAACGTTTATGCAACAAATAAATGTAATAAACAAATTTGCATTAAGTTCAGTTAACGCAAAAACATTGACATTTCACAACATGCGGCAGGAGAATTTTATTTTCAGTCGTGACTGACATTTTTTTGCTCATTTATTTTCAATCAGTCTTCAGACTGTTATTTAAACATTTTTGCATTTAAGGTGGCCCAACCCGCTCATCTCCCCATACAAAAGGGGAAAGAAGATCACGGGCATATTTCTTGTCAAAGATCCAAAATTTTGCTCATAATAGCTTTATTTGATCGAACTAGATGTCTGATGACCATTGGCATTGTATAATTGTGTTTGGTTTCTTAGTTATAAGGTCCGAAAGATCGAATTTTTCGCGCGTTTAATACGATAACTTTGGAGGTGGATTACGCAATGATAAAGTAATAACATCGTAAAAAGATCAGTCATCAGACATAGCTTAATTAATCAAGATTTATGATCTATTTGGTGTTTGTTAGATTTTTGACTACAGCGGTCGTGGTTTACTTTTAGCTATAAGTCGTTTTGAAATTAAAATTTTCGTAAATCTTACCAAATCATACACTATGCACATTGTCTTTTTTGTGGACATGTTGCATCTTCCTCATCACGGAGCCTGTCTTATTCTTTGAAACAGAGAAGGTCCCAGAGCGCAACAGCACGGTTTTGTACCGTGCCCGCGAATGAGATAGGCCCGCCGCCGGGTTGGGCCGCCTTAAGTGAAACGTTGGAATATATGAAGATTGAAATGACGTAACACTAGTCGAAAGAAAAGGTCCAGGGTCTCCAAGCATATCGAAATGTTTAGCAGAGAGGTAATTTATGTATAAAAATTACTGGCTCCCAACTCCTATACTGGCATGCCAATGTCCGCATTGTCTTAATCAACGAGTGCTGCAGCGCGGCCGGAAGGTACAAGATAGAAGTGGTAGAAGTATCGCGTGAATCATAGCATGTAGTTTGCTCGGAACAATTTCTTATGCGACAATCTGTGCGCCCACGCAGCCCCATCGCCGAGACCATCTCTCTACGTACAATGATAGAGCGATTACATAAATTACATGATGGCGTCGTAAATATAGTCAATGATTTGTTACTCGTTACTTGTGACCCGCGCTGAGGGTTTGAGCAGAGGATACATGGACTCTGCAGACCTTCAACGATTTTATCGCACTTTCAGTGCTGTAAGACTTCTAATTATGCAGATATATTTAATTAAACCAAGTCCTTAAAGCTAAAAGGTGCTGTGGGAGGCGGTTACTGGATCAACGGACTGTAGAAACGGCGGCCATAGACGACATTACTCAGTCAGAGGTTTGCGCAAGACGACCGCGTAAGATGGATTCCATTAACGAGCTTATTGGGCAGTGTTTTTGATAGCTGTCGGGTGGGACATATGCCGTCGATGTAACGATAATGAGTCGGTCGAACACCAAAAGTGTTTTTAGGTCGTGAGATGGGGCCGGGCTTCAGGAACTTTTTTTTTCTGGATATTTATTTATTTATAAATGGACTTTTCGGTTACAACTTGAACACCTTATGCATATGCTGTTAGCGCGGCCTAAATCTAACAATACAGTCGGTGAAGTGAAACCCAACACCAGCAGTCGCCACACCGCCAAACCGCAACCCGCAACCTTGCATGAGCGCACCGTGACGCCGTGACCGAAGCACGAGGAGCGGACGATCCAAGACGCGCGACTACACTCGCGTGCACACCCTCATTCACATACACACGGAGCGCTCATTAAGTCATCTTAGTTCATGTGTCAGATCTGTCACTGACAATCGTCACTAACGAACTTGTGTTTATTCACACCTCCCAATGACTGCAATCTCATCTTGCTTTAGTCGGATTGCATCGAACGTAGTGACAAAGATAGTTTGGACATGTATAATGAATAAAGATGACAGCTGGAAAATTGGTGGAAACACAGAAGAGAAAAAGAAGAAGAAGTATCACGTGGGCGTTTCTCGGGTCACGACCGTATGGACATATTGTCCAGATAATTGTATGGGAAGCCGACAGAGCTTCGTGTGCCACACGGCCCCACCACCACCGCTGCGCGCGAATGTGCTCCTGAAATGCGTCAGCCAACAAACCCTCTCTCTTTTTTCCCTCCCCTCTCCTGTGTTTTTTTTTTCACTCTTTTTAATATTTTCCACCCTTAGGGGTTGTATTCTTTCGGAAAGGGCCACCCTTGAGATATACCATACTTATGAGAAAAATAATTCGATTAAAGTGAATCAAATCGGTTCACAATTTGCAGAGATATCGAGTAACATACACAGAAAAAAGTCAAAACATACAGAATTGAGAACCTCCTTCTTTTTTGAAGTCGGTAAGATAAGTACGAATCATTCTGAAATTTTGAAACGATGAAAATGGATTTTCAGCCTCTCAGCACCTTTAAAAAATTTTTTAATCATTCACAACGGACCGTTTAAATAACACGACCGCGAAGGTTTCTGAGCCGGTAGTCCCAGTTGTCACCTAAATTGGCGTTTACGGCAAAACGATGGACTGGCGATTTCAAATGTATGGACAAATTGAAGAGCGCGACAAATTGAAGAGCGCGCGCAGTGGGCGTTAATCGCACTAAAATTTGCGAGTCCAAGTTTGATTTGACAGCTTACCCAACGTTGCCGTTTACGCCGACTCCGCGTTTTCATACAAATCGGAAGTCCGAGTTTGACTTTGACAGCTTGAAGAAGTAAAACCACAGAATATCTCGTAAAAACTTGTATGGGGTTTGACGTTTTTACGGAACTTCGAAGTTCCGTAAACGCCAGTTTGGTTGACAACTGGGACTAGCAGCTCTGATCACATTTTACCGGGCTTCACTCGGGTGAGTGTGAAAACGAAATTGAGGGGAGGCCGGAACCTCAACGAGTTTTTAAAAATAATTAAATGTTGTTTTACTTACGTTCTTATCGGACTTTACGCAATCAGCTGTTGCTAGAGCCCCTGGTGCCCCTTGTCACCTAAATTGGCGTTTACGCCAAATCGATCGACTAGCGTTTTCAAATGTATGGATAATTTTAAGAGCGCGGGCAGTGGGCGTTAAACGAACTAACATTTGCGAATCCGAGTTCGATTTGACAGCTAACTCACCGTTTCCGTACATACGTTGACATTGGCGCCGAATCCGCGTTTTCATACAAATCGGAAGTCCGGGTTTGATTTTGACAGCTCGAAGAAGTAAAACCACAGAACAAGCAGTAACAACTTGTATTGGGGTTGACGTTTTTACGTGACTTCGAAGTTCGCGCCCTAAGCCCCGGTTGCACGAAGAGACGGCCGGGTTAATCAATGTTCAAACACGTCACTTTTAGTGATCCGCATAGAGTTCGTTCCATACTGTCCACACAAAGAGACGTGTTTTGATCATACTTTGAGGTTGATTTTGATTTTTTGTACGTTCGTGCACTCGGCCCCTAATTGAAAACGTAATGTTAGGTGGACACGTGAGCCGCCCGTCGTAGGTTAGGTTAGGTTAGGTTAGGTTAGGTTAGGTTAGGTTAGGTTAGGTTAGGTTGTGTGCGCTCGCGACCACCTCGGGCGATGTCGCTTGCCTTTGTTCTCCGAAAACTTTCTAATCTATACCGGAAGCCGACTCATCTCGCACGTTACGTTAGTTATGGATTTCATGGAGTTTACTGCATGGACGGTCTGATTGTAATCCGTGCCATCCTACTGTACGCGAGGTTTTTTTTATCGTGCGGGTTCTTGCATAGCACATTATATTCTTGTATATCAATTAATGTTAGATTCGAAAGGTAAGGAATGTTAAGCAGACTCGATACACAGGATGTAAACGACGAAATATTTATGCTGAACGAATTTTGTTGAAACTTTCAGGATTAACGCCCATGAAGAAGCGCTGTCCATGATTTAAAAAACCGGCCAAGTGCGAGTCGGACTCGCACACGATGGTTTCCGTATCATCGTACAAGATTTAACACAAAGAAATCACGCTTGTCGTAAAAAATCTTTATTTTTTATTATTTTTTATGTTACCTATTTCTTGTCAGAGCGGCAAAATAAATACACACTCTGAAAATTTCAGCTGTCTACCTATTACGGTTCATGCGATACAGTCCTGTGGCAGACGGACGGACGGATAGCGGAGGTTCCGAAATAGGGTTCCGTTGGAACCCTAAAAAGGATGAGGACTCGTTTACACTCATTTTTCGATTCTTCAAGACTATCTTGATGTACAGCAGACACTGCCGTAAAATTAGGTTTTTTTTTTCTTTTTATAACTAGACTAGACTTGGATGGCTAAAACCACACCTAATGTCGTTATTTTAGCTTCACACACTTCATGAGAACAGACTGCCATGCCAGGAATTTACTTATGCTGTACGGCTACATTAAACTGGATGGAAAACACAGACGATTTTCATTGCCGCCTCGACCATCGTTCATTTAATGTGATGGTACCAACTCGGGCCGGTTAATGCTAAGACCTAGGAAGTAAATAAAATACAGTTGTACTCGGAATATTAACTACGAACCACAAATATCTTGGTCACTCTCACGACAGTAACGGGAAGAAATGCAGTTGGACTCATTGGATTTGTTGGAGTGCCGGAACCCATACAGCAATGCAATAATTCTTGATGTCAATGCTAAGAATAAATGGAAGATGCCATTGTAGTGTATTTTTTTATTCAAGTAAATTCGTAAAATCAATGTAAAAGAACAGTTATGCGGTGGTACACGTGAGGGGTGGGCTGGAGGCTAGCAGGGGTCCAGGATGGCGGGAAGGAAGACAGTGGGCTGATATCTCCGACAGAAACGTGTCGCCATCTTCATTGGAATACTCTGATGCTTGACGAAGTAATATGATAACAAATATCTCAAGAAGTATACAGTTGGTACGGAAATATTTCATTTCAAACATAACTATACATTACACATTTTTATTAATTTAAGGATAAACAGCGACATTTACATGTCAAGTTTATTGTTTCGATTTTATAAAGATGAGAAGAAAAATTGCGCGTGTAAACTGAACGAGTCGTATTCACTACGTATAATATTCACAACAGTCAGTCAGCGTGTTTACGTCCACTGCTGGACATACGCCGCTCCAATCCTTATCCAGTCCTCCCGGCCCTCACCGGTACGGAACCACTGCTTTCCGCCGACGCACTTGATGTCGTCGTCCCACCTGGCGGGTGGTCTTCCCACACTCCGTTTGCCTGTCCACGGCCGCCAGTGTAGGACACGGTTACTCCAACGGTCGTCGTCTCTTCGGCTGACGTGACCAGCCCACTGCCATTTGAGCTTAGCCACCCGGTGTCCAATATCGACTACTTTGGTACGTTGGCGGATTGCCTCGTTACGCACGATATCCCGTAGCGATATTCCCAGCATGGTTCGCTCCATTGCTCGCTGGGCAACTTTCAACCTTTGGACAACGGCGACCGTCAGAGTCCACGTTTCACACCCGTACGTCATAACCGGGAGGACGCACTGGTCATATATTCGGGTCTTTAAATTTTGCGGAAGGTCAGACCTCAGAGCGAACTTAAGCTTTCCGAAGGCAGCCCAACCCAGTTGAATCCGTCGCTCAACCTCCCTAGACAGTCCTTGTCTACCAAGCCGCAGGATTTGACCGAGATATACGTACTCTTCAACCTGTTCGATCACTTCTCTGTCGATAACGATTTGTCCTCCCGTCATACCCTCAGTCGCCATGACCTTGGTTTTGTCCCGGTTCATCTTCAGACCTACCTTTATCGATGCTTCATAAAGGTCTTCCAGCATGGTCTGAAGCTGAACTCGGGAATTTGACAGAAGAACAATGTCATCGGCGAAGCGAAGATGACTGAGAAAATCTCCATTTACGTTGATACCCATGTTGTCCCATTCAAGCGTCTTGAACACATCTTCCAATGCGTTTGTTCGCAACGTATAATAGTATTTTTTTTCCAAAAAATTAAAACCATGCATATCGTATAATATTCACAACGAATAATGTTATACGGTGTGCATGAATAAATTTTAAAAATAAAATCAACTCTTTGCATCATGCAGAACGTATAATATTCCTAACATGAATTCACAAAAAAAGAAAACCATGCAGAACGTATAATATGCCAAGAAGCACTGCATAAAGCGCCCTAAAAACGATAGATTTAAGGCTGAAATTGCTACGAATCGATATTTGCTACAATTTCGAAAGGCCACCTTACGCTAATTGAGACGGTCGAAACGTCACGTGCGAGTATACGCTTTTAAAGTATATAAATAAGGGCGCTTATCGTATTAAAAGTTTTTTGATTATATGATATGCATGGTTTTCTTTTTTTGTTAAATAAAGATCATAATATATACGTTGTAACTATACGTTATGCATGGAGAAATAAGTAATTTTATTTTTTAAACTTCTTCATGCACTACGTAGAAAATTATTAGCCGATTATACGTTGTGCATGGTTTTAAAATGTTGTTAAAATATGACATTACGAGTATACGATCTGCATATTAGACGTTCTGCCGTTCCCCCAACTGAACATCCTAAGTTAGTGTCTGTAGATAAGCGGCACTGTTTGTTCTTCTTTTTTAATTTATGGAATTTAGTGGAACCTCAAATCAATGAAGACGTTAATGCTATTAAAAAAAGGAAATTGAAACTTTCGTCCGGATTTTATCGATGCTTAGTGTAACGAGAACATAATTTAAAACGTAAGTGAAAACATCGAGAAACTCTTTTGACACTTTATGGTTACTAACTCACCCGTAGAAAGCAGACTGAAAGAGCATGCGCGGACGGTGTGATGGTGTGTTGGCTTTGCTTTGTTTCGTGCGTCCATTCGACTCGACTGTCAGTCATAGGAACGCTAACTCGCTCTCCAAAATACAACTCGACAGCTTAGATCCCGTCGCAAGACATGACAGGCAATGACAAGGCGGTGTGCTCGATAATCCACGAATAAACCAGTATAGGTGTCACACGGCACACCGTAGCTATTCATGTGGTCAAACATTATAGATTGTAGGTCAGAATGACAGGTCTGCTTCGGTTTTGTGCGAAACGGGGGTGTAACCTGCACATTGTCGACAGGTCAAATTATCATTATGTAAAGACGGTCCTGGCATGCCACCTAGTTCCCATGCGGTGTGTTAGGCTAATCTCTGGCGTTCAGTTTGGTATTCGCCGTCCATGCCCAGTTACATAAAATAAAACTCTTTCATACACGTTTTACATGTATGTGCATGTTCCAATATTAAATTGTCTGGCACCTTCACATACATTCGGACGGACACTATTACTCACAGAACCTGTTGGTAGATCCTTTATTTGTAAGTTACATGTCGAGCCCCTCTTAATTAAGGGCCTGGCATACGACATACTACATACAGACTATTGGACATGATTAGAGGACCCTGGAAAAAAGGTACCCTGCCCATTCAGAGCAACACGTTTAGCATGTATTGAATTGTTGGGAATTAATAATTTTCAATTAACTTCGAAAAACCTCCATATCATAATTGCATGTTCTAATCGTCAGCTGCCAAACCAAATATTATAGTAATGTACCGCGTAAACTTAAAAAATTGTGATAACCTTGATTTAACATCGATATAACCGAAAAGCTTCCGAAATATGTCACCCAAGTGATGATTGCGTCACTCGAACATCTTGGGGATCAGTGCCTCCGAACAGGTGCAGGGGATGTACATACAGCAATACAGTACCACTACAGCGGACATTAAACGGGTACCAACCAATAATTTTCCTTGTTTCCTCCAAAGGACTATTGGTCACTCAAACATTTAACGCGTATGTATCAAACTGCGTGCAGATCAAAATAGGACTCTGAGATTCGGAAATATCATCGTTAACCAACGATTAATAATGACACGGCTATAAAGGAAGGAGCCCAGACTGGCGATAGGCAATTTGCCGCTAATGATTGGCAGCAAATTAGCCTGCGTGCGGGGCGGTGCGGGCGGTGCGGGGCGGCCGCCACGGCAAATTGTGCCGTCCTCGTTGTTCAGTCATACCTAGAATATCTCGATCCGCGCCGTGTCAACGGTCCGGCCGAACCTACGGCCGCCTCCGCCTCCTCGGCCGCTCCGCACAGGCGGGCACTGCCCGACCGGATAATTATCATTGTCTTTAGATATTCGGATTCGATTCGGAGAGACGAGCACGGCGACGCTGTCTTCTCTGACGCCGCGCCGCGCCGTCATCGTCGTCTGTGATTCGCATTGTGGGAGTCAACCACAGAGGAGGGACCTCCCTCCCGGGTAGGACCATCCGAATACGTAGGATGCATTAAATTTCTAAAATCATTCATTTTATTCGGGATTAAGCCTGCCACCAATCAAGGATGGGTGGGTGCATACAGGTTTTTGTGGCCATGACCTTAGCCAACCATTTACAATTTCACAAAAAAAACGATAAATATCTTCAATGTCATTTACAGCAATAAATTATAAGCGAACTTTATTTTTAGGTACAAGTAATTTGCCCTTACCTTATCCGGTGTAAGCGCTGACACATCGGGACACTGAAAAAAAGGTATTTATTGTTAAGGCGGATATCGTGGTTCAATAAAAGAAATTGTCCGAAATTAAATAAAAGAATTATGGCTCTGAAGTCTGAGCCAGGAAATTTGCCCTACCGCGACTAAAGAAGTTTCACTTAAAAAACTTTATAAATGTACTGCAAGGCTGGACCCGAACCAACAAAACACTATTAGGAGTATTCCGTCTACCAATCCCATCACCTGCCCTATGCCCATAATTTGGAATTATCCTACAGTCCCTTGTGGCGTAATCAACGCCTGATACTACCACATAAAAACATTGCAGCATATTCATAAACTAGATAATTTTACACCCTAATTTCTTTAGAGATGACCACAGATGGAGCACTGAAGTCTTGATGTGGAGACCCTACACAGGGAAAAGAACCGCCGGCAAACCGCCAGCACGTTGTTGTACCTCCTTTCAAAATTTAAAGAGAATCAGTTGAGAAATGCGTGAGGAAAACAAAAAACAACCGGACGGACATACCACATTTGAACCTTTTTCATAATTACTCCGTCATTTTTAAAACATTTAAAAAACTGGCTCGACTAAAAAAATCTATAAAAATATCGAACCTGCTTACAAAAATTTAAGCGAATTCGTTGAGAAATGCGAACTGTAGAGAACGGCCGGATATACGAAAGCATTTTTGCCCAATCTTGAAATGGAGACCGTCGCTACGTGGTTACTACGAAATAAAAATAAATTTCTAAACCCTTGAGCTGGTGAATTCTTCAGATTATAACGAGCTTTCATAAAATCCAACATCTGATTGTACCTTGCGAACCGCTTACCCGATTTCGATGCGGTTTGTATCTGAATATAGCTTGGTATTTCCTATCTCGTATAGGCTTTCCATCAAGCTAAATTCCCCGAAAAAAAACCCGGCGACTCAAGTCAAACGAATTGTCCGAATATTGCTACCGTGACTTCTTTTTTATTATTGTTCCGTACCCAAAGGGTGAAAACGGAACCCTATTACTAAGCCTCCGTCCGTCCGTCCGTCCGTCCGTCCGTCTGTCACAGGGCTGTATCTGAGTAACCGTAACAGATAGATAGCTGAAATGTTCACAGAGTGTGTATTTATTTTGCCGCTATAACAACAAATAGGTAAGATTAAAAAAATATTAAAATTAAAGAAAGAAGAAAGCCCCCATACAAAAAACCTGTTTTTTTTTGGTACGATAGTACGGAACCCTTCGTGTGCGAGTCCGACTTGCACTTGGCCGGTTTTTTATTTGCTAGGTTCAGGTTCAGTTTTATGGCTAATTTTTTTTTACTTCATATTATTATGGACAGGAAAACGGAGTGTGGGAACCGTTTCCCCACCTGGCGGGTGGGGACCACCCGCCAGGTGGGACGACGACATCAAGTGCGTCGGCGGAAAGCAGTGGTTCCGTACCGGTCAGGGCCGGGAGGACTGGAGAAAAATTGGAGAGGCGTATGTCTAGCAGTGGACACAAACACGCTGACTAACTGACATAGTATTATATCAGAAAAATAAGATTACAATGTATCAATCCTGATGTCCCTACCCTCAAATCAATGATAAAACTGTATACGATATACCGCCTTGCCACGGCACGTCGCGCTCCGCCCTCTCGAACAGGAAATTGGGACATTGAACAAGGGAATAGGGGGTTTCCATACAAACTAATCAAACTAATCACGGCACATTAAAGCGCTAGGACTAGCCAACTACTCGCGCCATACAAATGCACTTTATAACAAATGTAATAATATGTAGTGAAACGCTTCAGCAAATCCAAATAGAACTCCAGACTGATAATGGATTGTTAATATTTTCTTATTCCATCATTTATTTAAATAATAATAAAAATAAAAAAGTTGATTTTTCTCATTAGAAATCTGAAAGTAATTCGATTTCTAGATATAAGCAAAAACAGCATATATGCATAAACAAAAAATTCCATTTGCTTTTAGATTTCTACATTTAGTCAAAAAAGTTCGGAAATGGACACCGTTTCCGCAATGTATTTTGTATAGAAAAAGGAAACATACATTAACGAAAATAATTCAATTCCTAGACAAGGAATCATATATTGTAAGAATGACACTTATAATCGTCAGACTTAGTTAGTTAACTTGGGGTGCCTCGTCTAACTTTGCGATTTGGCTAGTACCAGGCCCTTAAATAAGTAAAACCTAGAATGCCTCATCGGCTCTCATAAGATTTGACGCATTTAAGCACAAGTGATTAATAGGTATCTCGCTACGTCCGACACTTGTTTCACGGAACCACAGAGGCAGTTATGAAGACTTCGGTCAGGCGGTAACGGGCGGGTAGACAGGCTAACAGACCAAACGAGAGTCGGTCGCGGCAGTGCACCGCTGACCACTCCTGGGAACCGATCTAATTAACCTCCCGCAACCAGATGTCTTCACTAATTGTGCAACGCAACCTCTGCTCGCGACTAACCGTTCGGTGGGATTCCTACGCAATGCCATCTACGTGGGGAAATCGCTTGGACTTAGGAATGAGGTCGACTCCCAATACTTTGCTCGTCACATAATTTATTCGTTTTTTCTGCTCCATTAGGTGTACATATACTTTTGGATATGTCACTTTAGCATAGATCAGTAGGTTAGCCGCGGTCGCGGTTTGGACGAGTGACCGCTCGAACGTTATGGCTAGCCGCGTTTCGGACTGCACGTAAACCACTCGGTTGTTGAGTTAATCCCCCAAAAAAAAAAATATGGTAGGGGAAATCAAAAAAGTATGTGTTTTTATCCAGTTAGATGTAACCTTGCAATATAAGAAAGGTCTTACCATAAGCCTTACCATATGTCGTGTGTTAAGCTAATATTGTGACATTAGGTGAGGTGATAGTTATCCATGCCCAGTACCATCAAGCGAGTGTTTTCAATCTGGGAGTCTTTAAACGTGTTTAGCTGTTCCGAACACGTAGGTCCCTCGAGGATCGTGTAAGAAAAGACAGGAGTGGCGACCGAAATTCCTCCGTCAAGCAGCAGCACAGCCACGTTTTAGTGATAATACACTGACTGTAGCGCTAGCCAGTCAGCTAGTTTGTACTTATTATCACTAAAATGTGACTACGCTGCCGCTACACGGATGACTTTCAGTCGCGACTCCCGTATTTCCTCTCTCGATGCTCGGCATAGACGTTAACACTAACTTCTTATAAAAGGGTTTAGGCAGTGTCGAGGTATCGCACGTATCCCGGCGGCGGCGGCGGCTGACCGGTGCCGCATGGAGCGAGCGACCGCTCGACATTTATGAAAATCGGCACAATGTTATCGTCTTATCTGATTACATGTTGACGCATCTAGGCCTACTTCTAACAGGCTGCCTCTTGTGAACATATCTGATAAATCACTATCATTGTAAAAGGGTAATGTGCGTACATATTGGTACTAACTAGCAAATAATAGACCCAAAGGTATGTAGAGAACATGGATTAAGAAATATAATCAGAATTTGTCTTTTTTTAAATTTATTTATTAGGTTTGTCGACAGTGACTCATTTCTTACAAGGTAATAACAAAATTTAGAAATAAAAAAAATAAAACTGAAACTTTCACCAATAATGGACAAACACAAAATAGTAATTAACATTTCCTTAAGTCTAACCATAGGGCACTAACTTAATTCTCACAAGAATAAAAAATAATAAATCATTGAACATAAACACGCTACAAACAAACAAAATTGTCATCAATGATCGCATGTCATTTTAAAATAATTCTAATTCTAAGGTTCTTGGTTTTTTTTGGCAGGCACGCCATCACCCAAATTCGTGGGTAGCAGCAACAAAAAAAACCGGCCGTGTGCCATTCAGACTCTCACTAAGCCCCGGTTGCACGAAGAGACGGCTGAGTTAATCAATGTTCAAATGCGTCAAATCACTTTAGGGCCGAGTGCACGAAAGGACAAACAATCCAAATCAACGTCAAAGTATGATCAAACACGTCACTTTGTGTGAACAGTATGGAAGGAACTCTATGCGGATCACTAAAAGTGACGTGTTTGAACATTGATTAACTCAGCCGTCTCTTCGTGCAACCGGGGCTTAGTGAGAGTCTGAATGGCACACGGCCGGTTTTTTTTGTTGCTGCTACCCACGAATTTGGGTGATGGCGTGCCTGCCAAAAAAACCAAGAACCTTAGAATTCGAATTATTTTAAAATGACATGCGATCATTAATGACAATTTCGTTTGAAAATGATCCGCATAGAGTTTCTTCCATACTGTCCACACAAAGTGTCGTGTTTGATCATACTTTGACGTTGATTTTGATTTTCTGTCCTATCGTGCACTCGGCCCTGAGAGTTAACATCGTACAAGATTTGACACAGAAAATCACGATTCTTGTATGAGGGCTAAAGAGATTTTGTCAGTCCACTCCTTTCCCAGAATCCTCCCCCTCTACTTTTGTTAATCCTTCAGTCTTACTTACTCCTAATTATTACATTCTCAATCATCAAGAATAATATCAATTCCGGCTTTAAATCATCATAAACTGACCGTTAATAGTTGTTTAAGAAACTGGCTGTATGACCTTTTCTAGCTAATTCGAAATTATCATTGAAATCCTGGATCCGATTTACGATGGTAATTATTGCGGGTTCTTGGAGTAGTCTCCATTTGTAAATTAAAATAATCTACAAATTATAACCATTCCGTAATCCATTTAATATTTTCGGGTTCGTGAAGTACCATTGAACCTTAATTCCGGACGTGTGGAAGAAATGGCATTGCATTCCACTTTGGAGCCGGAATGACCCAGCGCCGCTTCATACTGACTCGGCGCCTGCAACTAATCAGTTGTTTTCCGTCGGCACGGGCTGCATCGTTAGTCCCTTCCGCCGGAATCGTTCCAAATTAGCGGCGAGAGAAACCAAAGATTCCTGCCCCGCGTCACCTCCCGATAAAACTTCATCTTGTGCGGACGCGCTCGCGCGGAATCTAGCCGAGAGAGGAGGCAAAATTAATAAAACACTAAAAGGATCTCCTAAATATACACCGCGCGTCCTGGCGCCGAGCCAGCGCGGGCGCGCCACTTCCCTCTCTAGAATAGGAGGTCGCGACAAAAATGGTAACGATAACGTAAATGGCTGAAACTGGGTTCACAGGATAAAGACCAACCCTCTGAAGCTAATATTGTCAGTCTGCCAGCGCCAAGTGGTTGCGTTACGGGTATAAGACGACTGAAAAAGTTGTTATGATGACTTAACATATATGTGATAAGCTAAAAGGCTGCAAATAACGAGGCATGAAAGTATCAGCACATACTTGCTTAGCAATACCAAAACTGTACAAATCTTTGGTTGCATATCGTAGTTATAGACCATTTAGGTTACAGACATAAGTTTACTTGTCTTTAAGCATTTAATTAAAAAATCCGACTGGTTATTGTTGTATAATTAATAGGTATCAACATTTCTAGACAATCAGTATATTCATCAGCAGGTACATACCAACATCTATTTTATATAGCCAATTAAGATAACGCAACCACTTGGCGCAGGCAGACCGACCGCATCAGAGGGTTGGTCTCCAACACGTGAACCCAGATTCAGCCATTTACCTTATCGTGACCAAAAATGTCGTGACCTCCCGGAATACTCGGAGCTCTCGATAGGGCGCGGAATTCTTTCGCTATATGAGTCTCGATGATAATTTGCGGCGCGAAGATAATATACAGGCGAGACGTTTGTCGGACATCTGTCGGGCAAGTAGTCTGAACATTGTATAGGCAGTACTGACCGCGTCTAAAAGAAATTAAGTTATAAGGGTCAGATGTTCAAATAAATCAATTATAACTTCGAACCCTTATAACTTTATTCGGGCTGAGTTACGGCATAAACATATCGTAATAAATTTTGTTTGTAACAATATTCTTAACAAAAACGACTAAGTTCGGTTGAAGGCCGCGCAAACGAAAAAAAACCTTGATAAAAAGGCACCAATTTCAGGCAAGGTCCTTTATGTCAAAAGTGAGTTATATATTAGACACGGCATCACAATTGTGAATGATGCCCAAGCGCTGAATAAGGAAGTCCTTTTTTATGTAACTGCACATGGATGGCTAATATCAGACCTACTGGCAATAAGGTCCATGTACCACATGGCAGGGCCACGGGCTGCATTAAACTGAATGAAAAATACGGACAATTTTCATTGCAGCTTTGACCATCGTTCAACCCGGGCGTATAGAACATAATAGAAACACTTTAATACTCAATTTTACATGTTACTAACAGAAAAGAACGAAAACATTTGTTAACCGTGCAGAGCTGCACAAATGCGGACATATCACTTGGAATGATATCTTCCAGTCAACCTTGGGGTAAGAGTGAAAAATGTAATAGAATGTGTGCATTGCGAGGAACAAGATATACATGTGCTCATAATAATTTTCTCGACGCAAATATTCCCGATTCCTAAGCACGGAATTCCAAGAATAGACCACTACATCGAATGATAGAACCTTTCAGTAATGGACTGCGACAGTATAGGGTTGCCATCCGCAATTCTATTATTAAATCACACACGAATATGGATTGCAAACGTTGCGCGTGTCATAAATAAAGCGGGTGAATTTATTGCAACGGCGGACGACGGCAGGCGAGGGCCGAGATGTACGCGTCAATAATTTACTTATAATTGATAGAACGCAAGTATCGGCGGGCTTTCACTTCATTTCCCTCGAATGTCCAGTGCCTGCCTCCACGGAGCAGACAACCTGCCTCCCAACACGAACGCTGTACACATTTTAATGCCGCGGCACTTACCGGTTTGTGTGAAAATTAATTCGTAAATTTGGAAAATGCAAACAGGATGGTGAAAATTTACGAGTAACGACACATAATATATTATATAAGCTGAATTTTTCAAGTGGGCCTTCAAAGAAGTTGTGAAGAACACTCAAAGGAGCCATTAGGCCGATTTTGATAAAAGCTAAAACTGCATTATTCTATTTTTGAAATAATATTTTTATCTAGTCGGGAATCGAACCCGCTGGTAGGGGTATTTAGGGGTAGGGAACCGTTAGGCCTTGGAAGACGATTTCGCTAGTTTAATGGGAGTCGCTGTGCGTCTGTTTGTGCCTTGGCGAATGGACAAAGACTTAGAAGAAAAAGACAGGTCGACCCAGAGCGATAACGCGCATCGGCTACCGTGAGCTGGCAAACAAATGTATAGAAACTAGTAAAAGAGATAACATACCTACATCCAACATCTTATGCTTCACAATCTACGCGACTCCGGTTCCTTAAATCGAAAACCACCGAGGCGGGCGTTGAGGCACCCTTTGATGAGATTAAATGTCTTGACCCCTAAATATGTATCTAGACCATACCCAGGAGGGTTAAAAAAAAAAAAAACATTTATTCTTCATATACACAGTAAGATTTACAACATAAAAGCAGCACAATGAGGAAGCAAATAGTAATAAAGAAAAGGGGCCATCTCAGCATAAGTTGCTTTTCACTCAGTGAGCAGCAACGCTGATTTGCGTCTGGTCCCTAAAGAAATAAAAAAAAAAAAAACAAATCCTTGTAAATATCATATCCGTCGAAACGTACGAGAAATAAATAAATAAGCAACACAATACAAAAAAAGAGAAAACCAAATATGAAAGAGTAATGCACACACATCCGTTTAAAACATAAATCACATTTGAAGAAAAGGAAGCAACATTTGCAAACTAGCTAAACAATCTACATACTCGCTCAAGCACTAACTTTGAGGGTGCTTTGCTGACTTTTAAGAAGCCACGCTTTGCAAGAGCGCTTAAAACCTAAAATGGAATCGTTTTGACGAATTGGTGGTGGAATATTATTCTAACATTTTGTGGCATTATACTTAAAGCAGCCCTCAAACCCAGTACTTACATGCTGCGGCACAATTAGAAGATATGTACTAGCTCGAGTTGGGTACTTATGTCTATCTTGAGAAAAACACACTGTTATAGAGTTAAGCTAGTAACGATATTCTCAGGTCGCATTGCTGTTACTCAGAAAACCGTTTCTCAACACGACTCCTACTTTGTAATAATAACAGCCCTTTACATGGATTCCCGACCATCAATAAACACGCGTTCGTAAAGATAAAGTGATGCATGCCACTGAGAATTGAGCCCAGGACCTCAGTGCAATCTTGAAAAACAAAAAACGTACAGTTTTTTTTTACGGATTTTACAAAGAGATACCAAAAACCATTCACAGATGATGAGATAGTAATTTAATGCTTAAAATTTTCCAAACTATGCTTTTTCTGCAAGAACAAACTTAAATTTTACATCGTAGTCGATAATACTGTGGGCTCGTTTTTTGGAGTAAGCATCTTTATGTAAGCACTCGGCGACACGTCTCTAATCTATAAATAAGCTCAAAGCTCGCGCCTGGATCCTGTATTTCTTAGCACCTCGCCCGTGTGTAGACGTGAGTAGTTACACTACGAGTCGCAGTTACCGTTGGCCGATCGTAGGTCCCGATCAGCGATCGGTCACAGCTCCCCCGCTTCGGTCGCGCCACACCCACACTAGGGTTGCCATCTCTGAAGTACATACATACGGATTTCCGAGAGATGACTATGCATCTATTTGGCATCGGTAGAACTGGACAAAAAAAATATTTTCCGAATCGGTCCAGGGGTCTTCGAGTAATCGGTGAACATACGTAAAAAAAAGATTCCGACGAATTGAGAACCTCCTTCTTTTATTTTAAGTCGGTTAAAAAGAAGTTCATGCAAAAAATTCGCATCGAGAAGGCTAGGAACAAGGTCTTCTTTAAATATAAATCGAAATAATTGTTTTATATATACCCGTAAATTTTTAATTCCGGGAGAATATTCGATTATTATTAAATACTTCCTGGAGTATGGTTTTTTTTGTTTTTAAAACCCAATTCCGGGAAACTTCCGCAAGTCCGCGAGAGGTGGCAACCCTAGCCCACACCGCTGCATCTACAGGCCATCGCGCCCCAAGGGTCACCTCTATTCCGTGTGGAGCTATTTTCTAGACATCATTATTTCCATTTACTCAATGTCCTCCATATAGTATCGAACAATGCACCGAACCCACTGATTATGTCCAATATACATTCAGCAGATATTCTCGATTTCCTTAATCGGCAGGCGTCGTTGGAAAGTTGGCCGCGTATATACACAGATGGCGCCTACATTTATTTAAATACGTGGGAAATGTAGTTAAAACCTTCATTTCAATTATTCAATTGTTTCCTGACGGAATATCGACGTTGTAGGGAGAATTTAACGTGTTGGCTAAAGGACTGCGTTGTCGTTACAGGTCATCGGTAATGGTATATGCCACGTGTTTATTCAAATCCCACGCTGCTGCCGATCGGACTGGGACGTTGGCATACCGATTGCAGCAGGGATGTGAGCTATGTTAATACACACCCCTAACTCCATGTTCCACGTGGTTATTCCTAGTGGTATATTTTATTCTTTGGTTACAGTCTGGTCGCCATCCGTAGGAGGAATACGCTAGTAAGGACTAGAATAAGCGTGGCTTAGAATTATTTGAAATTATTTAATCTTTATAAACTCTAGATCTCATAACTCTGGAGAAGGCACTAGTTAAAAGCGAAATTCTCCAAATGGAACAAGATGCAAATACATCAGAGAGTGGGTGAATAGTATGTTTGTTTATATTGTAAAAAATGGAACTCTTTGCTTGAACTAAGAGAGCAATGCTCGTAACATTTGGCGTGACCTGGCGACACCTTCACTCATAGTGCGGGACTCAAACGTTTACACAATTGTTCCATTGTTGCGGGTTATAAACGTTTCGCTCTTAAACAAATACTTTTTTCAATTAAACCGATTGTTATCTGCTTAAAAGTCGTCTATGCCATGGCAAATACGATCGTCGTGTACCGGCATGTGTGGCATGAAGGTGCTATCGTGGGTGTTATGTATCGGTCTTCAGGCTTACAGACTTTTAGAGTCGGCTGCAAGAAAATACCGCAAAACGGGTTGAACCTAAAATCTACACGATTATCATAATCTACTTAACACATTTTTGTTCGGCTAATCCTCGTAAATAATATGAATCAATTACATAATTTTTAATATAATATATACTATAAATATTAATTTACGATATCCCTGGACGTATATTAAAATTATTTCGTGCATTTTTCGGAAATAAAAATAATGTTGCACCCACTTCTGAACTCTTTCATTTCATCGGAAACAACCCCAACAGTTAAAAATCGATCAAGACCGCGAGATATAAAAACGTCATAAAGTAATTGAATAAAATAATTTGTAAGTGTGCAAATCAATTTTGAAGGTTAACTCGTGCATCCAAAGCGGACAATGGGATAATCTGCGTAGCGGCACACTTCTCACGCTACAGAAAACGCATGATCCGTGGCGGCGGAGGCGCGGCACCGGCGGAAGATTCAGCAGCAGACGTTCAGTACGTACCCGACCCTAATCCGTGTCACTCACTGGAAACCAGTACATACATTTTAGGAGAATCCGGCGGAAGATTCAGCAACAGACGTTCAGTGCTTGCCTGAGTGGGCAGTCTGAGTTCTCACCGAAATTGGCGTTTACGGCAAACCGATCGACTGGCGTTTTCTCCAAACTCCATACAAGTTTTTACTAGATATTCTGTGGTTTTACTTCTTCACGGTGTCAAAGTCAAACGCGGACTTCCGATTTGTATGAAAACGCGGAGTGGACGTAAACGGCAACGTCGACGTATTTACGGCAACGTTGAGTAAGCTGTCAAATCAAGCTCGGACTCGCAAATGTTAGTTCGCTTAACGCCCGCTGCGCGCACTCTTCAATTTCTCCATACATTTGAAAACGCCAGTCGATCGGTTTGCCGTAACGCCAATTTAGGTGACAACTTAGACTTTCGGCTCTGAGCCGGTAGTCTAAGTTGTCACCTAAATTGGCGTTACGGCAAACCGATCGACTGGCGTTTTCAAATGTATGAAGAAATTGATGAGCGCGCGCAGCGGGCGTTAAGCGAACTAACATTTGCGAGTCCGAGCTTGATTTGACAGCTTACTCAACGTTGCCGTAAATACGTCGACGTTGCCGTTTACGTCCACTCCGCGTTTTCATACAAATCGGAAGTCCGCGTCTAGTAAAAACTTGTATGGAGTTTGGAGAAAACGCCAGTCGATCGGGTTGCCGTAAACGCCAATTTAGGTGAGAACTCAGACTGACCACTCTGACCCTAATTCGTGACACTCACTGACACTAAAATATCCGTGTTAAGAGAATCCAGGAGGAATGTGATATGCATGTATGTATAATCGACCGTGCAGCAAGGACACATTAATTAAAGAGAGGAGAGACTGTAGGAGAATTCAAAATTATGGGTATACAGCCGGTGGCGAAATTGGTAGACGCAATACCCGCGAATGGTATGTTTTGCTGGTTCGGGTCCAGCCTTGCAGTGTATTCATAAAGTAATTATTTTGACTGGGCTCTTTCTTTAATTATTGTGTCCTTGCTTCACGGTCGATAACACATACATATATTTCACATTCCTTGGAATAAGCGACGTACCCGCTTAGTACGAAAAAGCATATTTACTCAATCCAGGAGGAGTTTTATGTTTTGTCAATTAGTTTTAGTTCCATTTATTATCTAAATCGTGCGCAATCGTCGGAGCGGACGGGAAGCCAGCAGACCGCTCAACAGAAGCTCTGATGGATCGTCGAGGAAGCTAATTGCTCAGCGTCGGCGCAGGCAGCGAAGCAAACAACTTTCTACCGATACCCAACAGTATTGTTCCAATCGTCCGCCCTTGCCGCCGCGGCCGCGTCGCCGAGCGGGAGGACGCCGGCGGCCCGGCGAAAGTCGACGTCGACGTCGCCGTCGTCGGCCCGGCTCGACTTGTGACGAATGAATAAATCTCGCCGATTAACCGTAATACCCGCGGGGGCTCCAGAGATGGATTACGCCGGCTCCGAGGCGGGCTCGCTTATCCGTCTCGCAGATTGAAATGGTTGTTGGTACTGTTACTAATATACAACAGTAAAATATAGCAGTCAATTAGAGGTAATGATTATTGACTCTTGTGGAGGAGGGGGCAGATCTATTCCACAACGATTTCCCTTTGGTTTTTTGTGATACTGTGTTCCCAATGAACATCCGTGAGGTTTTAGCGATGGGAGGAACTCTAACGTCTCGGAGGAACAATATCGAGAACCCGTAGCCGGAGCTCAGTAGATCTTGTCGACTCGGCTATTGCCTTGAGTGCCACGTGGGCCATATCCTCCATTCTCCATATTAGCACCGGAGCCGTAACGCACGATAAGTGCCCGCACTCCGCCACCATTACCAGTCCGACGCCAATCGTGGCGGGTCCGAAGGCCGCGGTGGTGGCGGCGGGGGTGCCCCGATGCAGCCTAAAACAACCACCTCCAGCTATCTATATGTAAAAGCTATGTACTTCAAAGAAGTCACCATAGTGGCTAGAACCTATTGATTGATGGAGTGAGCCATCGACCATCCTCCAAGAAGAAAAACACCGAACGTTGCCCGCTCAAACACTTTTTTACAGAAATGATGATATAAGCCTAACACAAGCCGTTTCCAAAGCAACAAGGTGCCTTTCCTACTTTTGAGCTACATTCAATTGGAACCAGGAAAATCACGGACCATTTTGATACGGGTTCCTAACCAAGAATCAATTAAAATTACCATTTCAATTGAAGAATGTGGGCCGAGCCGGAGGGAAACTGGATTTCAAGCCAGTGGTCTTCGTCTATCTCCTCAGTTATCCACCGGTATCCTCAGAGTCCGCTTCTGGAACGGCGCCTAGGTCACCGTGCACATTTCAGCCAACTGCGTGCATTTGAATAGAGCACAGGGGCCTTATAAGGCAGCCCCGGAACAAGTTCCGACTGGAGCCGACGACGAAGCGACGTCGCGTCGCTGCGAGCGAAGCCGGCGCTTTAGAAAGTTTGAATAAGTCGTGCTTAGTGAAATGTAATGTTATTTTGCGTGACAATTTCAGATAATCTTACATCTATTATATGATTAATAATAAAATTAGGACCGACCTCAGATTAAAACAGCAAGGAGATGCCAGCGGGCCGACTGTTATACTATAGTTTCTGCGCACTCGGCCTCGACTTACCGCAACTACCGCGATATTACTTCGTTGCCGCTTAGCTTTTTTTTTTATGCGACCTGACATGGATGGCTAATACCACACAACTACCGTTATGATATTAGCCCAATACACCACATTCCCGAAGGAATTAGGTGCCATGCCAGGACCTTCCCTTTATGAGCACGGCTACATTGAACTGGATGGAAAACACGGACAATTTTTCATTGCCGCTTCGAACATCTTTTCATCCAATGCGATGGTATCAACCCGGGCGGGCTTAGACCCTACCACCCAGTAGGGGAAGGGGACCCAGTTTTACATGGATTCCGAACCATGGAGCAGCTCGCATTCGTGACGAAATGCACTTATCGAACTCTGAAAGAGAAAGACAGTGTTGCAAGTTGGTGTTGAACCCGGGCCTCTGGTACGCTAGGCCAGTCCCCGCGCCACTAGGCTACGAGCCGCTCAAATCCGCATTATCTTATAGTTCTTTCTGGATCTTTTTCTCGGCTATTAATAGTAGAATTGGAGTATCAAATGCAAAAATAATGTTTCATACCAAATGGAATTTCCAGAGATTAGCGCGTTCAAACAAAAAAAGAATATAATCTGTTCAGCTTTATTTATGAATATATTAGTATGTATTAGTGTCTCAAAGTCCATGCCTTCTAGTGTGTTGTATGCAAGAAACTGTGTATGTACAGAACAGTTGCAAAATGTAAATGGCGGCCGCTCAGTCGGGACACGTGGAAACGCTGAAGTCTTTTTTTTTTTTATGTGACTGGACATGGATGGCTAATACCACACCTTCTGTCATGGTATTAGCCCAACACACCACATGGGAACTAGGTGCCATGCCAGGACCTTCCTTATATTGCACGGCTACATTGAACTGGATGGAAAACACGGACAATTTTCATTGCCGCTTTGACCATCGTTCATCCAATGCGATGGTACCAACCCGGGCGGGATAAACCCTACCACCTAGTAAGCAAGGAAGGGGACCTACAGTTTAACGTGGAATCCGAACCACGGCCAGCCTCTCTCAACGGTCGAATGGTCACCCATCCAAGACCAGACCGGACCCAGCGTTGCTTAACTTCGGAGAGCGATCGCCGAAGTGTCGCGCCACTGGGCCACTGAGGCTGACAAGATGAGTCTTATCCATCGCACGCACTAGACAGCGACAAGACGCGCGAAGTCGCAGCAACGTGCATGTACCGACGTGAACGTGGAAACTCACGACCCGACGCGTTCGCCTCCAAAATAGGAGATGTTTAGTAAAATCGGAAGCTAATCAGATGGCGCTCAGTCAGTTTCTGCTTTAAGCATGCCGGAGTTTTACTCGTACCAAATCAGGCCCATATCAAGTGCGCGGCTCTTTTCATCATGGCGCCCTTTTTCACTTTACGTCTACCTATATAATGCCTTTACATTATCATAATACGTGCGGTTACCGTATCATGACAATACTCCCCCCGTCGCCAGTGACACAGAACATTCGTCGAGGGAAATGCACGTAGGGGTATTGTTGCCGTAAATCTCTTTAATTAACTCCAAAAATTCACCCTAATATGTCCCAATCATGAAACGAGCATTAGGCACGCAATCCAACCCGACCCTAAAGCTGGAATCACGCTGGCGACAGTAATATTGAACGTGGATTATGATAGAAGTATATTATTTTAAGGTGGCCTAACTCGGCGGGACTAACTCATTCGCGGGCACGGTACAAAACCGTGCTGTTGCGCTCTGGGACCTTCTCTGTTTCAAAGAAGAAGACGGCCTCCGTGATAAGGAAGATGTAACATGTCCACAAAAAAAACAAAGTGCATAGTGTATGATTTGGTAAGATTTACAAATATACAAGCAAAACGACTTATAGCTAAAAGTTAACCACGACCGCTGTAGTCAAAAATCTAACAAAAACCTAATAGATTATAAATATTGATTAAATAACCTATGTCTGATGACTAATCTTTTTAAGATATTCTTACTTTATCAATGCGTAATCCACCTGCAAAGTTATTGTATAAAACGCGCGAAAAATTCGAACTTTCAGACCATATAACTTAGAAACCAAACACAATTTTACAATGCCCACGGTCATCAGATATCTAGTTCGATCACATAAAGCTATTTTAAGATCTTTGACAAGAAATATGGGCGTGATCTTCTTTCCCGTTTATATGGGGAGTTGAGCGGGATGGCCCACCCCGCTCATGGGGAAAAAAAACACGTCCATATTTCTTGTCAGAGATCCAAAATGTTGCTCAAAATAGCTTTTTTTTATCGAACTAGATGTCTGATGACCATTGGCATTGTAAAATTGTGTTTGGTTTCTAAGTTATAAGGTCCGAAAGTTCGAATTTTAGGCGCGTTTTTTACAACGTGGTGGATTACGCAATGATAAAGTAAGAAAATCTTAAAAAGATTAGTCATCAGACATAGCTTATTTAATCAAGATTAATAATCTGTTTGCTTTTTGTTAGATTTTTGACTACAGCCGTCGTGGTTTACTTTTAGCTATAAGTCGTTTTGAATTCAAAATTTTCGTTAATCTTACCAAATCATACACTATGCACATTGTCTTTTTAACCGACTTCAAAAAAAGGAGGAGGTTATTTGTGGACATGTTGCATCTTCCTCATCACGGAGCCTGTCTTTTTCATTGAAACAGAGAAGGTCCCAGAGCGCAACAGCACGGTTTTGTACAGTGCCCGCGAATGAGGTCGTCCCGCCGGGTTGGGCCACCTTAACAAGAATTACCCTTAACACCTTAACAATATGCCTCTGAGCCTCTGTTACGAGACACAAATCACTTTCTAAAAATCGCTAAGACCATCGATTCCGCAGACTTACACCTTTGAATAGAGCAGACATTTGAGAAATACACGTAATCGCCCGTCCATGGATTTTATATTTGTGTAGGAATAATATAAATGTATTGAAAATATGTATCTACGCAAATATAAAAATCGTGAACAGTCGATTTAGTATATCCCTCAAATGATCTATTAAATGGTGGAAGCCTTCGAAATCAATGATCTTAGCAATTTTTCAATAACTTATTTGTAATTCGCAATAGAGGCTCTGCTCTCTGGGACGGGCACATCTATGAAGGTGGCCACGGCCGCCTAGTGGACGCCGCGCGCCGCTGACGAAGAGTCCAAACACGCTCGACACGAGACGGTTTCAGAAGTGAGCGTTATCATATCGCCAGTAATTTGCGGCGAGTAGATATTAATTGAATATCGGCGAACGGGCGCGGAGCTTGCCGGGCGGTGGCGGGAGGTGCAAGGCGTGCAAGGGCTATGACACGGCTGTTTGCACGCTGTACCTAATATTTGCGCAAGCTCGGAGGGTTTTCTTCGATCACCGTCAGGCCGATTTGCGCGTTGCGATTACGAATAAACTCAAATTTCGGTTAGAAGTATAGTATGAATGTTGAAGGGATATTCTCAACCGTATTAATTTCTTACAATATGTCTAGAGATATTGTGGAGTGATTTTTTTTCTAAAGCCTTATTTTAAAAAATGTTTGGGACATTAACATTCAAAAAGGATTGTCTCCGTGGGCAATTTTACCGTCAGTCATGTTGGCCTCTATATTACAATAAGAGGCCGATACATTTTTTTCTCTTTTCATTGCAACGAAATTAAAAATTGGTGAATTAAAGCGAATAGTTTTCAGTCCTGTTTCGACTTTCGCAATTAATATATAATTTCGAATTCATCATTATTCAATAGCAATAGCTTAAGCCTTTGTAACTTTAAAAAACTAGTTTTCCTAAAATCATCACCATTACGCAGTAAGCTAATAGTTAAGTAAGTTATAGCAAGTTTTTTTTTTATTTGAAGCTTGCATGGATTTTACATGTCGCTTCTGCGCTTTCGCTTGCCATGCCTTGGTTGAGATAGACTGGCCAGGTAGGCCAGTGGGCCACACTACATTGTGTGCGAACTTCTACTTTCGGCGCACCGCGATTTTTGCTGTGTCACCTTGGCCTATCGCAAAAAGTCCGATTGTTTTTATTTTTATTGAAGTAGTCTAAGTGTGCTCATGTATGTAGCAATATCTGCTATATTTAGGTCAGCATATGATTCATTCATTCATGAATCGTCTCAAGGGACGAGCACGATTTGTAGCTCGTAGCTAGAAAGGCACAGCTACAAAGAGACTTTATTTAAAAGCATACATAACGCCGTTTAGGCGGAGGGGCAAGTAGAGATGAGAGAGCACCATAAGATAAACGATCACACTACTTCTCTAGCTTCGTGTCTTGATACATGCTATTGCTACATTGCGAATTTAACCTTTTCAAAGCACATGGCCTATTTGGTCATAGTATGTTCTTCTAAATTGCCCGGGCATGGCAGTTTGATCACATCCGGATGTGTGTATACATGGGTAATTCTTTTTCAAAGGATATCTTTTCCTCTGAAATTCATCTCATGAAAGGAAAAATGTGTTTCCCTTGTAATTGCGTTGTTGTCAAATTGTGTGTTCTTTATACATTTAGTTCTGTCTTGCACTTTGTACTTATATTACATTATCAAAATTAATCACGCATGAAATGATTTAAATAATATTTAAAAATAAACTAGCTTTATACAAAATGTTGATGTCCCATGGGCCAATTACATTAAAAAAAATCACAAATAAAAAAGAACATACATGTGTGTTGAACTCCTAATACCTTTTAACAATTTTCGATGTTGGTTTCCTAAATCACGCAAATCAAAGTACAGCGCAAAACTTTAATGCCGCTGTACCTGCGCAGTTATCTACCGCCCGCGTGAACGGGCGGGGGAAATAGCATTAGGCAGTCTGCATCTTGGGCGTGATTTCGTACGCTGCCTGCTACTGCAGGCAGGCCGTGGGTGGGGCCTTATTCAGGCCACTTTCTGGCAGTCTTCTCTGCTGGCCCTCCTCACTGCAGGTCATCTTCGTTTTCTTCGTCTTCCACGAGGAGGTCGCGCGGGTACTTCTTTCTGCCGTCTGGCAGTCGGGCGCGGAACGGTGTCAGTTCCCGAATGTGCGGGAACTGTGACGCGTCGACACGCTTGAACATCGACGACGCCAGACGGCCGATGAAGTCGTCCAGTGACTCGACCTTCGCTTTGAGGTCCCTCGCGTTCGTTGCGTTCCTCACGTAGCGGGGTGCGCCAACGATGGCACGGAGCGCCAGATTATTTTGGGCGCGGACGGTTTTGCGTCGCGTCTCTGGAACCAGCGCTTACCACGCCGGCGCTGCATACGTGAGGCGGGATCTCAGATAAGTCTTGTATATCGTACCTATATCGGTATGTAAGGGAAACTTCGATGAGAGCACTGGCCGGAGTCGTGCCCGAGGCGGGAAAAATGACGGGGTGAGCCGCGCCACGCCATCTCGTTACCTTAGCAACCGCTTGTTTGCGCCCGCGCCTTCCCCGCAATCCCCGCTCTGTCTATGTAGCGAACGCTTGTACACTCAACGAAATAGCGAAGTGGTGGATCTTTACTTTAATTATAATACTTTCGGTACCTACAGTTATTAAGTGTTTAGTTTGTTCTATTTCTAGTATATAAAAATAACTCGTCTAAGTGAGAACTACAGGACAAGTCGATTTTAATTGATTGAAAATGGATTTTCTCCTTTATAAAAAAATATGTTTTCTTGTATTCATCGCAAGTAGGTATTCGTTTAAATGAATAATATTTCATGACTCTATATTTGTAAAAAAATATGTGAAAACTTTGTTTAAATTTTTTTTTGTAATTAATAAAATATATTTTTTGTACTCCGCTTGTTTTAACGAATATGATATGATAGGTATAATCATCCCTGTAGCAAGCACAAATTTATTAAAAAAAGAAAGCTGCAAAAAAGGCCTACTTTATAAGGATTACTGTACTATCACTGGAAAAAGTAATAATACAATGACCAACCTGACGAAGTTTCTTGTCGGCTCTTCTTCGCCAGAAGTAATCGAACCGACAGGAAAAAAAAACGAATCCGAGTGTTTAATATATGGAGGAAATAAAGAAACTGAAACTGAAACTGATTCTGCAAGGCTTGAAATGAACCAGCATGCAAACCTTTCGCGGAGAATGGGTTGTCCTCTTTTCTTGAATGAGTTATTGGTTTTTTTAAGGAATACTCTTCTAACTAAGCTAAGATAGTGGACATTCAATTTAATACTACAATTTACAGAAGCATTTTTCAGGGCAACGTACCAAAATCAAACTAAACAAAAGTAGGTTAAAATTTGTAGCAACATGATTTCAATGATCATCACAAGATGTAGTTTTTCCGTTTTTTCCTTCAACAGGAACCTATAGTGCACGGTGTCTTAAGCTTTTTGTAGTCATAGACCCCTTGTCGAATTTCAAAATATTTACGGACTTCTTGCGAAGATTAGCATCGGACTAACCATACAAAGGATATGGTCGTGCTAAGTTTTAACTGGTGCTCTCTGAATACGACTGTTACAGTTTTATCTTTCAATTATAGCTAGACCTAAATCTACATATTTACTTGTTGGATATCGAATTTTGGTTGTGATTATTTTTTTAAATATAATTAAATGTCGTTTTACTTATGTCCTTATCAAACTGAACGCAATCGGCTCTTATCACACCCTTTAGTGTACGAAAAGTGAATATTCTGTAAATGAGTAAGTAGAAAGAGAACTGACAGCTCTTAAATTTATCGAGAAATTTTATTTCTAACATTTTTTTATTTGTTTGTTTTAGTTTCATAGATGCCACTACCCATACATAACATTGGTGACATAGAATTATTTATAAGCCCATTATATATCAACATAAAGATACACAGAGGTACTAAAACTACTTCTAAATGACAATAACGACTTTCAGCTGGTATACTATTGCTACTTACTATCTTTTAACGTCACTGTAGTGCACCTATAGCAGTAACGCGGTCTCACTTTGGCCCTATAAAGGTGCCTGGTGGAAAAATAATTGTTTGTTGTTTTTTTTTAATAAAACTTAATATTTCAAACGGGACATCTAAAATTAAGTGCAATAGCCAATACAGAAAATTTAGGAAATGATTAATGGGATTGAAATAAACAAAAAACTTGGATAACTTTTTTCTGCATAAAAAGTTAGACTTTCCATGCAAAGTAATTAATTAATTTTGTGTTAAAATAATCAAATGTTCCGTAGGAATGTGGGAACGTTGTATGTCTAGAATATGAAATGAAATGAAATATCACACATACTAAATTTCGTGAATTGCTAAGCACACACGCCATGTGGGATCTAGGTTCCAAGCCAGGACCTTGCTTATGCATGGTTTCAACTTGCCGCTTCAAATTACACTAGACGAAAACATACATTTAAAAAATTAATGTCTCAGTAACTAGGTAAAATAAAAACTTGGGAATTACTACTAAGGAATGTGATGTGTATAATCGACCGTGAAGCAAGTACACATTAATTGAAGAAAGAGTCCAGTAAAAAAAACTACTTTACGAATATACTGCTACCTACTACCCAACACGCTATATTTTAATGCATTAAAGCAAATACTTTATAAATGTTGTGTGGAATGAGGTGTTGGTTGTGTTTCAAGTGGAAATCTCATAGACCATTAACTACTAACAGGCTAATAACTGCTATGCCATCTCCACTTTAGAACAAAATAGACTCGAAAAGGTTTTTCGGACACATAAATATTACGATATAGTAATGTAATACAAGCGCCATTGCTCTATATAGTCTACAGGTTTTGTATGTGACCTTAGTCCTTACAGTCTAAACCTTTACAGAAAGTCTACAACTCGGAATAGAGTAATACTTGCGCCCTTAAGAAAATTTAAGGAATAGGTACATCCAAAAGATCTGAATGTGTTCTGAAATTACAGTCAAACATGTACAGGTTCTAGGAGCTACCTAGATATATCCATCTCACCACACACCTGTGCTGACGTAGATATTTGGATCGTATCAGGTTCTATTAGGTTAATAGTTAAACGGACAGTTAAATTCATTCCATACATTTGTGTAAATCATAGGTACCCATCAAAAGATGTGCAAAATGGTTTTGTGTTGCAATATCTAAATATTGGTAGTGCAAAAAAGTAATGTAATCACAATAAATATTAGTAAGTAGGTACATACATATAGCTGCAAAGATTGTCCAGTACGAACGTTGCCACCATCCTCCAGCTACAAAATCCCAAAGTTACTTTTGGTTACACCATAGAAATATACCATGTAACCGAAAGTTACTTTTCGGATTTCAGGATTTCGGCGGTGGTGAAAACGGGATAGAACACTAACAGCAAGCTAAGGTCTTTTAAAGTCATGTAAACTTACAGGAGAGCGGCCACTTGTGGAGAGGCGACCCAGGATGGACGGATGAACCCAGAACAATCCAATCGGCGCGAGGATACTTGAACATGCACCGCATTGACTACACTCCGCAGCCGCGAGCTCTCCAGTACCGTTCCCCGGAGGGGAGCGAACGTAGCTCCAACGGATGAACTTTATCTCATAAACGCGGTAACTCGAGTCAGGAATTATTTCACACAAAAGCTGCAATCAATGCGTTGTGGCATGGGAGGGAACGGGATACAAACAAACTCCTAACTCCTCGACGCAAGTTGACGCAAGCCAAGCAAAGCCATACGAACTAAGCGAACGAAGATGCCAGTGGCATCTGCCGGCAATAACTAACAAAGATCTACTGACGCACAGCTGTTTTTTTAATCTTTTCCTACATGGAAAGGCAAAGAGATTACTCTATACTGCCATCCATTATGTATTCAAATACCACTGTCGCTGGTCGCCAAAGTCCGCTAATATTACTCCACTTCCGAGCGTTAGCGTTATGAAATAACCCTGGAATCACACAAAATTATACCAAAATGTGTGTTATCTCATAACGCTAACGCTCAAAAGTGTAGCTATCTATTAGTGGACTCAGACTTATTAAATCGTAACGCGACTACCACGAAATATCAACTACCGGGAAATATCAGTACATGGGCGAATTGCAATGGGATGCAATCAAGCGATTACTCTTTGGAATAATTACATGAAATGTACCCTAAACTGCATATTTTCGGAAAATAGAAATTCGCGCGGAAAGATCTTAAGATTTGAGGGTGCACATGTGTACATTTACCTTATTTGTCCTGTTGACAACACTGGCACGTCATTATAGTATGACTGTAACAACATGATATTTTAAGGCTGTTTATATTTGTTCAGATACTCAGGTCTTGATAATTGTCTTAGTGTATTTTACGTAAAAATCTTAATTTTAGTTCCATTGTACGCCACGCCGCCGCCGCCGGTTCTCTTTCCGCACGGACTCTAACGACATTTTTTAAGGTTATTTCAGGTAAAGCAAAACCTAAGTGAAAGCTTGTAAACCTATGTTGGGAAGGGAACATTTAACCTTACTGAAAATCACAAAAAACTTCTTGGTACAAAATAACTTATAAAATAAGGGATCGATCCACGCACTTAAAATGGCACTTCGAAGTGAGAGAAAAACATTTTTTACAGTAGTACATTTTTTAGTTAGTACATTTTTAGTAAAAGTAGATAAAACATAATAAAACCTGATACCATACTTATCTTCTTAATCGGATCAACACAAAGATTCACAAAGCATTACCGTAAATAAAATGTGAATATATATATATATATACATTTCTTCATCCAATCTGTTGGAGTCTC
This sequence comes from Incurvaria masculella, assembly GCA_946894095.1. Classification (NCBI taxonomy): domain Eukaryota; kingdom Metazoa; phylum Arthropoda; class Insecta; order Lepidoptera; family Incurvariidae; genus Incurvaria; species Incurvaria masculella. The sequence continues at coordinate 3,734,266 of OX335641.1, forward strand.
CGGCATCGTGGTGCCGGAAGTCCGAATTATTCCCGCCCAGGTTCCTCCCAGGAAAAGGAATAAGCGTCAAATATGTTATTTTTGAAGTTCTGCATTATTCTTGATTATTTACTTCAATTTGGTTAATTTCTTCTAAATATCCGCTCATAAATTTTGCCATAATTTTCGTAGCATGTATCGCTGTCTGTTTTTGTAGAATTTCTATCTTTATATCAGCCTCTAAAGTGTCGATATAATTTTGTGCAGTTTTATTGTATATATATATATATATATATATATATATATAAAATAAATAAAAGTAAAAAAAAGTTCAAATCTCAAATCAGTTGTTCTGTGATTAACATTCACAGAATATAATTCAAAAATCAAGCTGTGGTCCAATTTGAACTATCGTTACCGAAAGCGCGTTGTCAACTGGTCCGATTCGCCCTAAATGGCGTCCCGAGAACGCTTAGACGTCATCGTTACGGCCGAATCAGTGCTCACGCTTTGGAGGAAGGGCAATGTGTGTGTATCCTATAGCGTTCCTATTTTTCGAACATGTTTTTTCACAAACCGTTGAATGTCCAGGTGAAAATGCAAGTTCAGCTTAGAGGATTTTTTTATTTAAAGTGGTGACGTAATTTGTATATTCTAATTGTATGTTTCGTTACCGTAAGCGCGCACACAAACAGTCCAAATCGTTTGTGATGCTTACATCTTTGAGCGTACGATCTTATTCAGGACCCTTAGAGCATTTTCATCGCTTACAGCCGTATTCAGATTGGGCGGGCTAACTTTAACACGCGGATTATGTCCGGACTAAACCGGTTCTTCTATGGTTATTTCGGTGCTAATCCCGTACTAAGTTTTGACAGGATCGCTCTGAATACGACTGTTAACAGTTCAAAACTGATTACTGTGAATTTTTCAAGGCAGCGGTCCGAGTTGGGCTCAAACGCTGACAGCGTGAATAATGTTGGTAATCGCTTCAGAACCTCTATTACGAGTTACAAATCACTTATCGAAATGTTACTGAGCTCTTCGATTCCGCAAGTTTAAACTATTGAATAGAGCTGGCATTTGACCATGGACATTTCGCCAGCCCTATTCAATGGTGTAAACCTGCGGAATCGAAGATCTCAGCGACATTTCGATGAGTGATTTGAATTCGTTATAGAGGCTCTGAGCAAAATCAGCGCGAATCGGTCCAACTGGCAGCCTATAAAGAGTTGGGTCACGTAGTATCTCTCTATAGTCTGTGGTTGGGTCAAAGAATATTTAATAGATGCTGCGTGTTGGGTACTAAAAAAGTCACTATTTGGTCACTATTCTGAACACACACAGAATCTAAGACACGTTTCCCGAGCAAGGATGGTGAGCGGATCACAGGAAATAAGACTGATGCTTAGGAATAGGAAGGCTCCGTCCACGCCGAAGGAGCGGGAGTTGCTGCTCCTGCTGGTGAGCCGCTACCTAGACGTGATCGCGTGCAAGGAGACCACCGGACTCGCCTCGCGGAGGAAGGCGCTCGTTTGGGAGAAAATATCACGAATCTTCAACCGTTCGCCCTTTGTTCAAACACCGGTAAGATTTTTTGGTTTTATTGGAATTTGATAACCGATCGGCGTGCTACTGTAACTTGCTCGAGCGCCTCTAAGCTATTAACGAGGTGCCTCGCTAGAACCTTCCATGGTCTACTCGCACGGCTGAAATTATCAGATAGGGTTTCCATTTGAAACGTTAAATAAAGGTACTTCCATTTGTAGCACCCAAAGAATGGCACCTCTGTATTAATTAAAAAGTAATAAAATTGCTTCCAAATATTAGAACTAAACACAAAACTAACTTTCTAGGGAAAAAAGAAAAGAAAAAAATATGAAATTATCATAACAGGGGTAAACTTTTATGGGTAAAAAATTTTGATAAGCTTATTTCTTAAAAATACTCGAAGTTCCTCTCCAACTTAATTTCCACTTATTCTCATATAAATAAGAAATTGATGTTCTATTAAATCATTTATTAATTAAATTGTATATATTCAATAATAATTTCAGGCCACTACAAGTCAACTCAGAAAGCTGTGGTTAAACTTGAAACAAAAAGCTGCCAGAGAAAAGGGAGAAATTTTGCTGCAGTCGGTGTTGCCTGCTTCCATACACCGAGAACTCGACGCTTCCCTGGACGGTGTGTTCTTACCTTTTAGCTCTCACAGGGCTAGGAGTCTGCGTAACAACTGAATTTTCCGTTGCCAAGTGCAATCCACGAGAGACGACTACTTTCTTCTTTCCGCGCTAGCGAGCAGCCTGTGTCGGCCGCTTTTGTAAGGTTATTGAGAATTCCAATTACCCACACTCGCGCCGTCCCGTGTGTTCGTGCTCACGGGCACGGCCCGGGACAGGTGGCAGTCGATGACGACAGCGTAAATTTGCGAAAGCAGGATGGTGCTTGTTTTGAAAATGGATTCTGATTCTTCTTCATCAAGGACAGTTGCAATTACTGCCAATTCACTAAGTGAAAACTTGGCCATTTTGTGAAATAGGTTTTTATTTTATTTATTTTAGGAAAAACAAACAGAATAACATAGAAATCTTAATATATTTCTTAGAAAAATGTTAGTCCAGCTTCGTATTTCACAACTATAGCAAAAGTTGTAGTACGAAGGAGTATATTTGATATAGGTTCAATATGGAGTATATTGAACGGCCGCCTGCATAGAGGGGGGGGGGGGCAACAGCTGCGCCACGACTCCCCCGCTGTTGCAGCTTCATTGTAGCGTGTATGCAAACCCTGTACAGGGCACCTCCCGCCCGGGTCTCCCCGTGCCCGCGCTTGTTTAGCATGAATCATTCTTAAGGTCAGCCAGTAAGCATCAGAAAATTTCGCTTCTCATACAAACGTAGTTTAATAATAATTTAAAAACCACTGTTCCAACTTACTTTATATTTGGTATCTAATATAGGCTACAAATATCTGTGTCTGCATGTCTTTGTTCTTTCGGTAAATGTATTCTGGGTCAAACCACAGAGATAACAAAATTTGTATGAAAATTTTCTTTTTGCTTTCATTTCATTCGGTTTGAATTTAAAAAAAAAAACAAAAGCGTGCAGACACAGATATTTGTTACCTGATATATGTTATTAAATATCAATTCGATTGAAATAGTGGTTTCTAAATTATTAGTAAACTACGTTTGTATGAGAAGCATAGCTTACGGGCCGTTCTTAATGCTTGTCTGTTGAACTAATTTCCAGGAAAACGTTTTGTTTTTGTTTCTTTTTTTATTGCAATCTGTATTTTTTTAGACATTGAGGGACAGGTTTGATATGGAGATGGTATTGGGGTAACATATCCACTGATATAATAGGTCGGGGAAAAAGTCTTTTCGCATTATAGTATGTATGAACTTGTAATAAAATCTCTTTGGCTATACTATTTGTATCTGGCTGGTTTTGGTATCATTGAAAGTTTAAATTTTAAAGAACATAATTCCAAATTCAAATTAGGAAAATGTGTGATTCTCATTTGTTTTTCGTACTGTCAAAATGAGTGAATCTAATGAAGAAATTCGATACATTTTAAAATTTTACTACAAAAAAGGTAAAAATGCAACGCAAGCCGCGAAAAAAATTTGCAATGTTTATGGACCTAGTGCAGTGTCTGTGAGAGTAGCACAAATTTGGTTTAAGCGTTTTCAATCCGGAAATTTTGATGTCAAAGATGCACGTCGCTCTGGTCGCCCTATTACGGATAAAATGGATGCCATTTTTGAAAAAGTGGAGCAAGATCGGCATATCAGTAGTTACGACGTAGCTGAAGAACTAGGAATTGACCACAAAACAGTTTTGGCGCATTTGAAAAAAACTGGGTACACAAAAAAGCTCGATATTTGGGTACCTCATGAGCTCACTGAAAGAAACCTAATGAACCGTGTACTCATTTGTGATTCTTTATTACGACGTAATGAAACCGAACCATTTTTGAAGAAGCTGATAACTGGTGATGAAAAGTGGATCACGTACGACAAGAACGTGCGAAAAAGGTCGTGGTCAAAGGCCGGTCAAGCTTCACAGACTGTGGCGAAACCCGGGTTAACTCGCAACAAGGTGATGCTGTGTGTGTGGTGGGATTGGAAGGGCATTATTCATTATGAGCTGTTACCACCAGGCAGGACCATCGATTCTGAACTCTACTGCGAACAACTGATGAGATTAAAGCAAGAAGTTGAGAGAAAGCGGCCGGAATTAATCAACAGAAGGGGTGTGGTTTTTCATCATGATAACGCTAGACCTCACACATCTTTAGCCACTCAGCAAAAACTAAGAGAGTTTGGCTGGGAGGTGTTAATGCATCCGCCGTATAGTCCAGACCTTGCACCTTCAGATTTCCACCTGTTTAGGTCTCTTCAGAATTCTTTAGGCAGTGTCAGGTTAACATCACGAGAGGACTGCCAAAACCACTTGTCGCGGTATATTGATCAGAAGTCCCAATATTTCTATAGCAATGGGATCATGTCCCTACCTACAAGATGGCAAAAAGTTATCGAACAAAATGGTACCTACATACTTTAGTTAAATGTAAATAAACCATATTAAAAAATGTTTTGAATTTTCTTAAAAAATGCGAAGAAACTTTTTCCCCAACCTAATATGCTCATTCTATGTCTCTGAGATCTTGTGGAGCTCTTCTTCTAAGAATGGCCCTTAAGCTATGCTTCCATGGAGGTGAAGAAATAACTGGAGAAATAACGTCCATACAACGAGCGCGTAAAAAATGACGTAAAGCAACTTACAACATTTTATTGCCGTACAAATTTGTAGCGCAATGATGAAAACGGAGAAAAATCCAATTTGAAGTCTCCCAAATTGGTAGGTAAACCGATAAAGATAAGAATTATTTTTTAATAAACGAGATGGTCGTTACGTCATTCCTCATTCGTGATGATGACAGCGAGTGCCGAGTCAAAAATATCTAATAAATACTGGCTGAATCCGGCCGTCAAACCCATTGAAAACTACAAGAGTTAGAAAGATGTTATGCAAACCATAGCCAACAAATAATTTGGTTGCAAAAATTAGCAAAAATATTGCTCATTAGAGCAACGTGGTTGCAAGTGAAGCTGGGGGTAATGCCGCGGCGCTGAGCGGGATGAAAACATCACCGTCCATGGATCCATTTGTAAATTGTTGTTCGTAATTACTTTTCTGAAATAGTGAATTACAAACAAATATTTTGAAAAGGCGTTTTATTTGCATGTTCTTATATGTATATGTAACACATCGTAATTAGAAAATAATGAAAGAGAATCTCCAAACATAAAAATAAATATAGGCGATTACATAGCCTATGTATATTGAGTTTGTGACTTCGGTTTTTTTATTAAACAATTATGTAAAGTTTGTAAACTGCCTGAATTCGATAATTTTCTGTATCTAATGGATACGACTTTACCGTTATTTCATTAATTTGAGTTTCAGCGACAATTTAATTTGAACCTAGTTAGGTAATCAGATTTTGAAAATAATCAGAAAAAGGTTTTTTCAAAATCTGATTACCATCCCTGCATTAATTCAAAGATTTATTCGGAAGAAATGCTGTTTCAACATAATTTATAGCGAGAAAAGACAATGACTAACAAATATACGTAAGTGTGTGAAATGCATTATCTGTTAAATGCGCCAATGTAGCACTAATCCCGTATTTAAGCCTAACTGGACACTGGCAAAATTGTCTAAAAATAGGACAGAGAGGCCTTAATTCAAATCAATCAATCAATCAACATAAGTATAGTTTTAGTTTTTAACCGACATCAAACACTAAAAAGTGGAAAATACCCGATTTTTGGGGTCGGTGCCAACCAACCAAAGAATAACACCAATATGTCACCGACCCAAAAATGGGTGTTATTTTCCACTTCTTAGTGTTTGAATTCGGTTTTATTACGGTTCCGTACCCAAAGGGTGCCAACGAAACCCCAATACTAAGCCTTTGCTGTCCGTCCATCCATCCGCCCGTCTGTCCCTCCGTCCGTCCGTCTGTTACAGGGCTGTATCTCATTAACAATAATAGGTAAATAGTTTAAATTTTCACAGATTGTGTATATTTATGACCGCTATAACAACAAATAGCAAACATTTTGAAATATTAAAAATTAAAGGGGGAGCCCCCTTACGTGATTTTTTGGGTGAAATCATGTAAGATGGTACGGAACCCTTCGTGTACGAGTCCGACTCGCACTTGGCCAGTTTTTTGGTTAGTGATTCCGGTACAGGCGCACTCCTTTCAGGTACTAACTTTACGTTATAATCTTGACCTTGAACTTTACGTAAATATCGTATAGACTTGCGTTATTTGAGTGCTCCAAGCAGAGTGCCCACTCAAGTCCTCAATGGCTTTTCATAAGCGTATTTTTATTATATTTTGTCTTAATGATGGAAGCCAAATTTTTCAAAATTCTTACCAAAATAAGTTGGCACTGTTTGCTACAAATACGCAATTATCTTTTAAATATTCATCAAATATCATTTCATAATGCTAGATTCAGTATATTATCAATATAAGGTACAACTTTTTTGTAAAAAAATATATTAGGTCAACATTTTATCGCGCATATTCAGACTTATGTACATTCAAGTAAGAGTTTTATTTTAGGCTGGTTCACGCAAATAACATAAAATATAATTTAAGAAGTATTTCTATGGGTAAGCATAAATCCAGCAGTAGACATTTCAATACATAGACAGACATACTAATTGCATGCTATATAATATCTATTTCTGGCAAAATAGAGGAATTCTGCAAAGAAATGAAAATAGGTAGCGTGAAATAAGTGAAAATAGGTGAAAATAAAATAGTTCGTGTTGATTGATGGCATAACACCATCCCTATAGAAATGTTTTCAAGTGAAATATCCACTATTTCGAATATTTAGCGTATACTTACAGGTAATATGATATTTCTGAATGTTTTTTATGTCTCGTCAAGTTGTTTATGCCTTAGATGAAAAAGAATGGATACGGTACCTCCATACTGATGATAGTTCAAAAGCGTTCCTATTTTTAAAAAAAACTCACACACCTATACTTTTACATGCACACCAAACTCTAATACGTAAAGGGTAAAAGGGCAGGACAAAGGTATAAGGAAATGCATCATGCGAAAAAGTGACAAATAGATTCATCTAATCGCGGAAGAATGAAATGAGACAACAATTTCCTTAAATTGAATTAGTTATAGCGTGAGAAAAAGGGATGGTGACATTTGTGACATCTGGTCGTAAATATAGTGCAAAATGCATCCTAATCCATCATGACACATCAACGATGCGCGCATCCTAAGCCCTTTGAGCAGAATGGCGCGTCAAAACTAAATGAAAAATGAAAGTGAAAACGGCAGGGTTGCCAAAAATGATCACGAAAATAAATAACAATATATTGTATTGTGCATTAAAATATTAAGGTTCCTATTTAGTGATAGTGGTCAGAACAAGTAGTACCATGATTGTATAGTTAACAAGGCATCAAATAATCTTTTCGCGAATTTGCAAGCGGGAAAATGAAAAAAAAATTAATGGAATCATTCATTAAACCATCGTTGTTCTGAGTAAAAATCATCGATATTAAGGATAAATTAATAAAGTCGAATATACACAATTTGTAAATATTTAAATCATAAAATAAAATAAACACAAAGAGGGAATCATTAATATTGATTAAAACAAATAATATTGATTATTCTTGAATTGTCCATGTTTGCATTTTATGCATTTAAAAATTTCGTTCAATGCGTTTTAGATGCTAAAAAATAGTCCAAATAATAGTCAGTACAGTGTTATGTAAAACCTGTTGATGATTATTGCCGTTCGCCGTAAATGTGTGATGGTATTTTGATAAACCACTAAGTTCTTACTTTTTAATTTTTTTTTTATTTCCTTCAAATAGTTTCAGTTTATTACGCTTTTGTCCTTTTGTGGCGGCTTTAATCCCCGGATTGGTTTTATGTATATGATAAAGTTTTACATTTACATATTTTTCAATAATAGCCCTAAGAAGATAGAGTCTATGATTAAATGTAGCAGGTTGAAGGAATGAATACTCATTCAATGACAAAAGGACATTTGAGCCAAGAAACGACTTGAGAATTTTAATCTTTATGGAAACGAGCTGTCTGTCACATGTAAAATTTTGACCATTTTCAAGGATGTACCTTTTTATCACAGCCTCAGAACTAAGACATATTATACAAACATCCTAAACGACATTATAAAAAATAATAAACAGTACGTAGACTATTGTTTTTTGGCAGCCCTACTTGTTTTTAAAATAAAATTTAGTTCAAAATATAATACTGAAATGAAAACAAAAATAAAAATCCAACTGACAAATTAATTTTGCTTGTGCCAACCCTGTTTGCGCCTTTACAACACATAAAAGGTTTCAGGTCAACTAAACTAAAAATATACTGAATATGCTTGCACTTATACGTGGAATGTGATTCCATTGCTCTTGTTGTCCTTTATGGCGTTATTTCCATATTTTTCAACAACACAAGACGACATTTTGTTGATACTTTGAAATCTCGCCCAACTGAATTCATCACTGACGTCTGACACCGACTGAGAGCATATCGGCTGACTGAGCTTACTTTTGACGGACCGTAAAATTTGTTTAGTCCCCTATGCATTCCTTTTTCATCTAAGGTTTATGCATCATTTTACATTCCACGACGGCATATTCAATTACAATTCGATCTTACGTCAAACTTGCCCGCGACAGCTAGCGACGCTAGACTAAAATGGCCGCAGGTTCTGTCAAGATGCCACGCCCCCCGCGGCACAATTGTGATAAGGCCATTTTTTTAGTTCCATTCGTTCTCCTGTTATTTCTTCACCTCCATGTATGCTTCCCATACAAACGTAGTTAACTAATCATTTGAAAACCACTGTTCCAATGAAATTGGTATTCAATATCTAATTTCAGGCAACAAATTTCTGTGTCTGCACGTTTGTTGTTTTTAAAAATCCAAAGCGAAACAAATGAAAGCAAAAATAAAATCTTCATACAAATTTTGTTTTATGCTGTGGTTTGACCCAGGATACATTTACCGAAAAACCAAGGAAATGCAGACACAGATATTTGTTGCCTGATATTAGATACTAAATATCAAGTACATTGGAACCTTTGTTTTCAAATGATAAGTTAACTCATTTGTACAGGGAGCATAATTTTCTGATGCATACGGGCCACCTTTAGCCTTTTAGTGTCATTCATATCGAAACGAATTCATTTGGGTCTAGAAGGATTCTCTTTCGATAGTTTTCAATTTTAACTTATTTCTTCCTTCACTGTTACAATACCCAGATCTTGATGGTGAATTGTGGTTTGTTATATATAAGGTGTGTTTGTCACCATGCTCAGCATTTTTGATTGGAAGTGCTGGGTAATCGCTTTATTAGAGTTTACTGTGGTGCCCGAAATTTCGAAACCATTTGTCCAAATGGTTTTCATGATGCATTTATATAATAGCAATTTATCTTCCATGGACAAAGAGACCTATTCCACATAAACCAGTACATGCTTCTGAGTTTGATAGTCAGTGCCTTGCACTTTGTGAAGATGTGCCTTTTCGATGTGAGAGCCTGCCTCTGTCTTGTCATAAGAAGACATTTATTTTATTTTCAGATGCCGAGGATGACAAGGAAATGGTACCATCATCAGTTAGTGTTCCTGAAAATCGAGTGCTGTTTGAATATGTGAACATGCCATCTCCGGAGTCGGGCGAGCAGGCGGAGGGCGAGGCGGCAGCGGCGGGCGGCGAGGTGGGGTATGAAGCGACGGTGGCGAGCGAAGATGGAGACAACTCCGCCCCCGCGCAGATCTCCGAAGTGGCCGGTCGTGTGGACCTGCTCAAGCAGACCCTCCGGCAACGCGGCGCCAGGCACCGCATAGAGGCGGATCACGCGCACCGTATGGCTCAGGAGGAGTACCGGCACAAGTGTACCATGAACAGGCTGCTAGAAGAGGAGCAGCATCTGAAGAACCAACTGCTGCGCACGAGGCTGGCGGAGGTGGCGCCCCACTCCCCCCGCGACGAGACATAACCAGAGGCGTTGTCGACTGTTGTGAAGCCATTCAGTGCACTCCTTGCACTCCAGAGGACGGAATAATGTTCTATTGAATTCATGAAATGGCAGATGGACCGCTTGAGAAATCAAAATCGTTCAGATTCGCTATGTAACTAGGATATATTAGTTAAACTTTTCAAAACTACCATTTTAGAGGAATAAGAAGTACAACAAAAGTGGTAGAGCAACGGTAGATGTGGTAACGGTGAAAACAATATTTTTCATACTATTTTCATAAGTTTCTGCAGCTTGAAAAGATGAAAGCAATCAAGTTTTTTTTTTCCTAAATGTATTCTTATGTATCAGTGAGGAATAGCTTTGGATACGAGCAAATTCTAATTATTTGTTATTGTTACTGCTTTCATTGTTCGTGTCTGTATTTCCTCCTAAATAAATAAATAAAATAAATAAAGTTATTTAAATAATAGTTCTGGGAACTATATTACTGTAATGCAAGTTCTCTACATTAAGTTTGTTTCCATGCTGAAAATGAGATCAAATTAATTTTTATAATGAATTGAGGCATCCATTATGCGATATTCTCACTTTAAAAAAAATCTCACTACTGTAAATCCATTCTCATTTAACCTTCGATACCATTTCTATCTTCCAGTGTTAGCCCTTCAGTCAATCATAATGTCACATAATGTTTAAAACTTTGGAAATATAGAAAAAACTCTGGTGGGTTGCCTTACAGATTTAACATGGATGGTTATTACCCCACAACTTCTGTCATATTTTTCGTAGACCCTAAGTCACACAACCAGAAGGCATGGTATTAGTTAGGATGAATTTGGGGACCCTCTAACTTTGAAGGGATGTAGGGCTCTCTCTGTCTTCTATCGTCTTTACCATGTCTGTCCCTCGCTCAACGCATAACAGGGGGAAAATGCACAAATTCACAGTCAACCTTCCAAAAATAAGAATCCACCGAACCTTAGGTATATATATAAAAAAAATATGGAACTTATGTGAATGTGGACATTTGTACCGTTTCTGGAAGCTTATGAAATAATGAAGTTATTTCCATAATTTGAATGACACGTGTCATGCTTTTTTTAAAAATTTCTATTTGATTAAATAAATGTTGTAACATAAACGTTTTTTACATAAACTGTCATTTATGACCCTTTCTTTTTGAGATTATAGATATTTTGAATGCATTTATTTTTTGAAGAAGTCTCTCATTCATCAGCTATTAGAAAATTGCTGATAAAATGCCCAGAGTGTAGTAGTTATTTTAAAATCATCACTTTTTCATAAATGTTCTGTATTTATAAAAAAACGTAAAACTTAAATAAATCCAAAGCTATTGATATTAGACCTCCATTTCACTGGGCCAAATATGTTGCAAATTAGCTCTAGAATGATCCCTTAGGGTAGGCAGCTTGTATAATGACGGGCCGCACCGTAAGCCTATTGCCCCTATGACAGGTAGATGAACAAAATAATTCCACAAAATCAATGACCAAACGAATGGCAATGTTTTTAGATATTTTGTATTTTTTTAAATAAATCTAATCCTACAACCTAATAATCCGTGGTGTCCGCAAAGTGTAGAGTAGACTAGGAGTCGAGGCGGGATGGAGGCAGCGTGAAGGCTCGCTTGCGCGACATCTTCTTGCGCGCGAGTTGCAGAGCGTGCAGCCGCGCCGACACCTCCGCCCAGATCTCGCTCTGCTCCTCCTCGGGGATGCTCTTCCTGTTGTACAATCCGAATGTGTGAGTGTGATGCGTCTATAGTTTAGGGTAGACTAGGTAGGGAGGCAGCATACAGACTCGCTTGCGCGACACCTTCTTGCGCTACAATAAGAAATAAAAACATTCAGACGTAGCCTAGTGGCGCGGGGACTTGCCTAGCATACCAGAGGTCTGTTGTTCAAATTATCGCCCCGTTCATGTACTACTTTCTTTATCTGAGCTGGATAAGTGCATTTCGTCACGAATGCGAGCTTCTTCATGGTTCGTAATTCATGTAAAACTGTAGGTGGTAGGGTTTAAGCCCGCCCAGGTTGGTACCATCACATTGGATGAAAAGATGGTCGAAGCAGCAGTGAAAAGTTGTCCGTGTTTTCCATCCAGTTCAATGTAGCCGTGCTCATAAAGGGAAGGGAAGATCCTGGCATGGCACCTAATTCCTTCGGGAATGTGGTGTATTGGACAAATATCATAACGGTAGTTGTGTAGTATTAGCCGTCCATGTCAGGTTGCATAAAAAAAAAGCAGCGACTGTGACATATACCGCTGTTGGAAGGCTTGATCGTGCCGGCACTAGAGAATGGACGAACCTGTAAGTCTTCATGAGGTCATACTGTTCCCAGGGCGTGGCACGCGCGGCTCGCTGCACCCTCTGCTTGAACTTGAGCTGCTGTTCGATGTTGCTGACGCCGCGCAGCTCCTGCCGCTCCCACCGCTCCAGCCACGGTCGGGGTTTCAGCTTTACCTAGGCATTTGCACGCGCCGTCTCTATTTACACTCTTTGATCTTTTTATGGAAATCAAAATACTGCCGCAACTGTTACACATAGTATTCTGTGGCAGTTTGGATTTTTCTTTCACTTTGTTTGCAGAGCTGTAGAAAACACATGCGAATGCACTGTGGGCTCTATAACCTACTCGTAGGGGCAGTACTCGAGGAGCGCATCAGCAGCTTAAAAATATGGATTCCCTACTTTGTCAAAGATATTACTCTCCTAGAACGAGTTCAAACAAGAGCGGACAAGATACCAAAAGTACTAAAGAAGAAACCATATGAGGAAAAACTTAAAGTGAAAACTTAAAGTAAGCTGACCAACTTGGAGATCATGAACTAGAGAAAGGGGTGACCTCATAGAAACACACAGGATTCTCAATGAGCATTGTAATTGTCCAGAACTGTAGATCCTCTTCAATGGCCAATGCGAAAATATGACAAATCCGAGTGCAGTATTTTTTAATGGATGATGAATAAACAATACAATACAATAGAAACACAAATAGTCATCTCTGGGGTCATAGCCTGAAGCTCAATGCCGATGTCAGCTAAACAAACCTGAGGCAACACTTCCTGTCGAATAGGAAATGTGGAACAAACTCCCTGAAGATTTCGTTCAAGCACCCACCACCAATTCCTTTAAAAACGGTCTTTGCAAACACCTAAAAACACAAAACTAAATTTACTTTACAAAGCACCAGTGAAATACTCTTCGGAGCAGCATAACGCTAGGATGGAGGGCCTTTTCTACCACCGCACAACGCGGATCAGGCAGGGAATGCACCCATTCACCGTCGACATACCCAAAATAAGAACCCACCGATCGTCTAGATCTTTTATCTATTGAGTCGGTAAACTACGGAATGAACTCCCTGCCGAAGTTTTCCCTCAAAGTACAACCAGGGGTCGTTTAAACATGGTGTGAAGAAGCACCTGGCCGGCCGGCAGCCCCTGTGAAAGTCTGGAAGCCCATGGGCGTCGTCGGATGCCTTAACAGAAAAAAAAAGAACTCAGACATGAACACTTTAGCCTTGGCTGCTCATTAAAAATTATAAACCTGGGTAGTGTTGACGGGCACAGGCGCGCCCTCCGCCAGCACCTCGGGCTCCATGTCTTGGTCGTAGGTGTAATACTCGGGGAGCGCGTCACGCAGGTACAGCAGCTTGTCGTCAAGCCGCCGCTCCAGCCGCAGCACCTGTATCTTCTGGATGGCCGGATCGTACTGCTCGTAGCGCACCTGACGCAAAACACATTGGGGATGTGTTGAATCTCTTTACGTGTGTACAATGACTATGGCTCTCCACGACAAGCTTCTCTGGTCTTAAAGTATATGCCGCGGAAATAATTAGTTATAATCGCTCAATCTAAGTGATTATTTTTCTGACAAGTTATTTTGGCCTACTTTTGCTCTTTGCAATAGAAAAGATGAGTTTAACTTGACGTAATGTAGAAAAGATGCATTAAAGGTGGCTGCATACCTCTATACCCTGATGGTTGATGACGTTGCGTAATATGAACTCGGCTCGCAGGCCTGCTCCCAGCCGGTCGATGCAGATCCCCACAAATCGGTTGGTCTTCCCTTGTGCGTGCGGGTCCGATATTGTCACAGCCAGGATAGAACCTCCAACACCATTCATGAATATTTTTTTAATAGAACTAGACATGGATGGCCAATACTACACCTGTCACGATAAATCATACATACTACACGGGATCTTTCTTATATACTTCCAAGTTGGAATTAAAAGCTCTGTCTATAATGATAGTATTTGATGATGAATAAAAAAGGCAGACTCTAGCTGTTGAGGTGTATTAGTGAAATGATGAATTAGACTGACCGACATAAAATTCAGGGATATCAATGACATTCCGTCGGCGCATCATGTCGGCGCGTTCCAGCTTCTCACGCAGGGAGTTGCGCCACTCTGGTTTCGGGTCCGGCAAGAACTCGGGGTACATGTGACGGAATTCGGGAGCAGCCGGATCAGCGGTACGGCGAGGGCTCTTGCGGCCACCCTCGCGCTCCGTCGTCGCCGGCACTTCCTCGCCGCCCACTGACGATATCACACGGCTCTCCGCATAGCCTGCCATTTTGCAATTTCATTAATTACCTCATGTGTTGTTTTTTAGATTGTTTTCTGTTAAGATTAGCATATGGCATACCAACAATGTTTAAAGAGTCATGGACGCAAAACACGGCGCGCGCCAGCGTAACAAAACATTTTAATACTGACATGATTTCGCACGCTGGCTTGCTAGTCTGGCGTCGGCCGCGCTCAGGAAAACAGACTTTAACTCCTGTTTAAAATGCCCGTGTGCTCTGCATGCATGTAAAAATAATTTCTCCAAGTTTATTTATTATTTATTTATATTTATTTATAAGTTTTAGACAGGCAGCATATGCTGATGCGTCTAAATCCAGTGTTTAACTTGATAAATTTAGTTGCTAAGTGGTTTTTAATAAAAAATAAAAAGATATTTTTTTTGTTATTTTTCTTTACATTCGATTTTGTTTGACATGGTTATCCAGTCTATTTTTGAATTGGTTGGTGTTCGTAGCGTTAATCACGTCTTCTGGGAGTTTATTCCATGCCTCTACTACTCGGTTGGTTATGTAGTTTTTGCGAGTATTCGTTTTAGAGGCCGTGACTTGCAGTTTCATGTTGTGCCCTCGAAGATGAACATTCTGGTTGCGTGCAAATATTTCAATGAGTTCTGGGCAGTCGTACTTAAAGGTGAGAAAGTTTATGTGCATAACGGTGGAATATCTTATCATTGGCAAGTGATTTTAATAAGTAGGTAAACAGGCAAAGTTAAGTAACAGTCTTGACAAACACTAAACTAAAGTAACCGTAATAACAAAGCACCAGTGAACCCAGGCATTAATGAATCAGCTTAGGCTGCTCGTTCATCAAATAAATAAAAAAATTAGGACAGTATTTAAATCTACAAAGTAGCAAAAAAATTGCTGTTAAGACCATATTCTTGCCCACTTTCTAGTGCTGGATCGGCATGATAGATTGCTTCTGTATTATTTGAAGGAAGGAACCTACAGTTTAACGTGAAATCCGAACCACGAATGAATTATCCCTTAGTCAGCTCTTAAGTCATGCATGGATGGCTAAATGATTAATAACAAACCGATGGCCAGTACCAGACAACTACCGTTATGATATTAGCCCAATGCACCAGATTCCCGAAGGAATTAGGTGCCGTGCCAGGACCTTCCCTTTATGAGCACTGCTACACTAAACTGGATGGAAAACACGGACAATTTTTCATTGCCCTTTGAACCATAGTTTTATCCAATTCGGTGGTAACACCCCGCATGCTCAAATGGCAGTGGGCTGGTCACGTCAGCCGAAGAGACGACGACCGTTGGAGTAACCGTGTCCTACACTGGCGGCCGTGGACAGGCAAACGGAGTGTGGGAAGACCACCCGCCAGGTGGGAAGACGACATCAAGTGCGTCGGCGGAAAGCAGTGGTTCCGTACCGCCGAGGGCCGGGAGGACTGGAGAAGGATTGGAGAGGCGTATGTCCAGCAGTGGACGCAAACACGCTGACTGACTAACTGACTGACTGACTGACTCCGCGTGTTTTTAACCATACCACCTAGTAGGGGAAGGGGACCTACAGTTTTACATGGGTTCCGAACCATTGACAGCTTGCATTCGTAACAAAATGCACTTATCTAACTCAGAAATAGAAAGAAAGTGGTGTATGACCGGGGCTATGATTTTAAACCATAAAGGCAAGTTCTCTAGCCCCTAGACCGCAAACTGTACCTATTTATTATACATATCCATTTATTATCACACTTAATATCTCTAATGGCGTCCTTTATTTATTATTGTTTATATTTATATTTTTTTATTTCCTTAAAGTGTTTGTCAAGTCGCTTTTTAAATCCATTTACAGTTTCAGCACTAAGGCGGGTCTATCTGTCAAAAAATCTTGGAACCGTGACAAGAGGTTTCCTCGGAAGCCAGTGTTTCAATTTATACAGGAGCCATTTGGTGGGAATTATATCAAAGCTTTTTAGGGTTCCGTACCCAAAGGGTGAAAACGGATTCCTATTACTAAGCCTCCGCTGTCCGTCCGTCCGTCCGTCTGTCTGTCACGGCAGCGGAAATTTTCACAGAGTGTGTATTTATTTTGCCGCTATAACAACAAATAGGTATCATTAAATAATAATAAAAAATAAAGGGGGGCCCCATACAAAAACCGTATTTTTTTGGCGTAAATCTTGTATGATGGTACGGAACCCTTCGTGTGCAAGTCCGACTGGCACTTGGCCGGTTTTTTGTAATCTAGGTAGAGTATATCAACAGGTCGCTTCTCGTTCCATTCCTGTGTACATTTATCTACACACTCGAGCGAATTGGTCACAGTTTATCGCCTCAGAATAAATCCATGTTGTTCCTGCAAAGTGATGTTTTTGTTGACGTATAGTTTTTCTTGTTCCGCGATGTTTTACTCCATGCTTTTGCAGCCAAGCTGATAGGCCGATTGTTGGCAGCATCCAGTTTGTCACCCTATTTATAAATTGGTGTTGCATTGGTTTCTTTACAGTTTATGGATGGTTTGCCATGTTTGAATGATAGAGTAATTTTGTGACTGATTGCCTATATCGACGGAGCATTTCTTTTCATTTCATTTTTACACTCATTACATACACTCAGATGCGTACATACAAATATGCAATACACCTCTTAGATCATATAAACATGTCTATTATTATAAAATAATATAATATTCTTCATTCATTCTTCGAGGAAGATTGCAGTATTTTCTCTAAAAGACTGCAAGACTTTGTAGAAGAGCTGAACTCTACCGTTTCTAAAGAGTTCTCTACCTTGGATGTGTGCATCTGAGTGTCGCGCTCGAGCATTCAAATCGTTTTGCAAAAGTTTTGCAAAAACATTTGCTACTCCTCGGTGATCAATTATGTTTGTAGAGTTGGATGCACACGGCAACACTCACTTCCGATTTGAGTTGCTTCCGAATGTGCCCATAAAATGCTTTGGGTCCAGTGTCTGAAATATTAGCCTATATATTTGTCGTGGTACTCTTGTCATGGTTACAATTTTGTTATCAATCTTGCGATAGGATGCATACTCTCCGTCCGACTTATTTAGTTGATAGTTGCCATGACTGCTTCTTTTTAGGGTTCCGTACACAAAAGGTGAAAACAGAACCCTATTACTAAGCCTCCGCGTTCTGTACGTCCGTCCGTCCGTCCGTCCATCCGTCCGTCTGTCACAGGGCTGTATCTCATCAACCGTAATAGGTAGGCAGCTGAAATTTTGACAGAGTGTGTATTTATATTGCCGCTATAACAACAAAAGGAAAATAATCCTTTAATTAAAATTAAAGGGGGGCCCCATACAAAAAACGTTACTTTTTTATGTTAAATCTTGTACGATGGTACGGAACCCTTCGTGTGTGAGTCCGACTTGCACTTGGCCGGTTTTTTTCATCTTATTTGATGGGTACCGGTACAACTCGGTACAACTCATCGAAGAGTCAAATGATTATTCCCCTATACAAGAGGTTCGCATATATACAGATGGCTCGAAAACCAAGAAAGGGACGGGGGCGGGGACCTTTTCCCTTGATCTAAATATTAAAATATCAACAGCCCTTGGTGTACACAGTTCTATCTTTCAGGCAGAGTGTGTAGGACTCATCCAGGCAGCCAACGCAGTAGCAGCCAGAGGTGTCACGGGCTTCGGCATCCGTCTTATCTCTGACAGCGCAGCAGTTCTTAAAGCTCTGAATGGTAACATAATCTCATCAGGACTTATTCATGAATGCCATCTTGCTTTGGAGAGTATTTCACAAAACAACAGGGTAACTCTCCAATGGATCAAGGGGCACAGCGGATCACATGGCAACGACGCGGCAGACGAGCTGGCCAAAAGAGGATCAGACACCCTACTGGTAGGCCCAGACCCTATCCTACCGATCCCCTTCAGTCAGCTCCGTACGTGGCTACGTCAAAGAACTCTCACGCAACACCAAGACCTATGGAACAGCACCAGTGAATGCAGACAGGCAAGGGAGGCGTTCCCGTCACTCAACCCACGCCTGACCAGCCGTTTGCTAAAGCAGACAAAAGGTAACCTACGCGTCATGGTAGGTATGCTAACTGGACACTGTCAGCTCAACAAACACCTGTATGTTCTAGGTGTAACCAACAGTGCCTTGTGCAGGGCTTGCCTAGGGGACGAAGAATCGGCTGCTCACGTCGTGCTTCACTGCACCGGAGTAGCGACCCAACGGGCAGAGATCCTCGAATCACCGAGGACGCTCCAAGATGCCTGCGCACACCCATCAAGGCTACTGCGCTTCTGGGCTGAGCTAGGCTGGATGAGCTGAACTCCGAACTTCGACACAAAATACGCCACAAAGGCTTAAGTGTGGATACCGAGCCCGACTACAAGTAACAAGTGAGTCCGACTCGCACTTGGCCGGTTTTTTTTAGTCAAATATCAAATGTGTTTGTTAATTCTTGTCTTTTAGTAGTGCGTTTTCTGGCTGGATGGTACAGAGAGCTCTAAATGCATACACACCCGCATTTAGAGCTCTCGTGATGGCGATTTTGAATGGTGCTCGCACTTAAATATTGATGTGAATAGCTTATCAATTGTTTTTCACCTAATTTAATGCATTGAACGTGTTCAAAGGGGTAATTATTGCACAACTAAAGGTATACCCACCACCTGAGGGATTATTGTTATTTCTTTAGATTGTGTATAAGACGAAAAAAAAATCTATTCCAGTCTACCAGCGAGTTACTATGAATGTGTATCTTAAGATCATATTTGTTGTCAGAGATCCAAAATTATACTTAAAACAGCTTTATTTGATCGAACTAGATGTCTGATGACCATTGCCATTGTAAAATAGTGTTTAGTTCTTAAGTTATAGGGTTGTAAAGTTCGAATTTTTGGAGCGTTTTATACAATAACTTTGGAGGTGGATTACTCAATGATAAAATAATAACATCTTAAAAAGATAAGTCATCAGACCTAGCTTGTTTCATAAAGCTTGTTGCAGGATGCGTTTGTCTGAGTTTTGACTACAGCGGTCGTGATTTACTTTGAGATAAAAGTCGTTTTGTACTTAACATTTTCAATCACTATGCACATTGTCGGCTATATGGACATATTTCATCCTCCTCATCACGGAGCCTGTCTTTTTCTTTGAAACAGAGGTCCCAGGGCGCAATAACACGGTTTTGTACCGTGCCCGCGAGTGAGTTAGTCCCGCCAGGAAGCGCTGAATTTAAACACTAGCCATAAGTGGTTTACCTCAGCGATGTTTACCTTTTGTCAAGAGCCAGCGCACCGACGGCGTGATCGCTTCGCGTAAACTGCGGGCAGCAAGCGCCATTGCGTACTGCGTTTTGAAGAAGCTAGAAATATTAAAAATAAGTTGGCTGAATTATACTCTTCACTTCAAATGTGTTCATCAAATCAAAGAATGATTTGCTTTCACGTGGATTTTGTGGGATTTTCTTAAATATATGTGCCGACAGATGACAGCTGTCAGTTCACAGTGGTCCGATTTGAATTATCAGTACCGAAAGTGCGTTCACACCTGGTCCGATTAGCGCTGACAGCACTTAAGGCGGGCCATCCCGCTCAGCTCCCCATACAAACGGGGAAAGAAGATCACGCCTATATTTCTTGTCAGAGATTCCAAATTTTGCTCAAAATAGCTTTTTGGCATTGTAAAATTGTGTTTGGTTTCTAAGTTATAAGGTCCGAAAGCTAGATTTTTTCGCGCGTTTTATACAATAATTTTGAAGGTGAATTACGCAATGATAAAGTAAGAACATCTTAAAAAAATTAGTCATCAGACATAACTTATTTAATCAAGATTAATAATCTATTTGGTTTTTGTTAGATTTTTGACTACAGCGGTCGTGGTTTACTTTTAGGTATAAGTCGTTGTGTAATTAAAATTTTCGAAAATCTTACCAAATCCTACACTATGCACGTTGTCTTTTTTGTGGACATGTTGAATCTTTCTCATCACGGAACCTGCCCTTTTCTTTAAAACATAGAAGGTCCCAGAGCACAACAGCACGGTTTTGTACCATGCCCGCGAACGAGTTAGGCCCGCCGGGTTGGGCTACCTTAAAATGGCGTGTTGTGAATGGTATGACGTCATCGTTACGTCACTCAATGCCGTACACGGAGCTCACGCTTTGGAGATAGGGCACTGTGTGTGCCACTCAGAGGTAGAGAATCCAGGTCCAGCAAAACGGCAATGTTTGAAATGACGAAGTGATTACGCCGACGACGACCGTGCAGATGCCACGGTGTAAGAATGTATTGTGAAATTCACACCTCGCGTGGTCAATCACGCCGATGCTTCACCACATCCACATCGACCCAAGGTGTGGATTTGGTGAGCAGAAGCAACTCTAGGTGCAGTGGACCCCGAAGGTCATCCGATATCGAACGATTCTGATTCGGGACGCTTTTAGTTGTTTTGAGGACTATAATTGTTTACAGTTAAAATCGAATCATAATGTTGCTTATAAAATAAATGACAGTAAATCTACTATTACAGTTCATATCACGGTTTTAAAACTTACGCGGGACATAACTATAATATTTAGTTTGAAAGCTTACTCACATGGGCTCCATCTTCAGGAAAACGTGCCTGTCGCGACGGAAGTAGGTACGTTAAGTCACCCGTCGCCGTCGGTCTGCTTGACTTCTCAGTGTACATGGCATCACTCCTACATTTGCTTGAGGATTGGGTGCGTTACGAATTTCGTGTGAAGTGCAAAACACACTGACTGTGTTTTCCTCGACGTCTGTTGTCAGTGCACCTCTTCGAAATTCCGTTTTCAGCTTATTCAGCACAGGTTTCCATATGGGCGAAAGACGGTAGGAATCTTCACGATTGAAGTTCTTGCGCTTGCTGATTTCGATGGACTCCCAAATTATTTGTGGGAGGTTTCGTTGTTAAGGTACGAGGTCTTTTACCCGATCAAACCTCAACCAGTGCTCGGGTCCCGATTCTGCATGCTTACAGAGCGCTGACTTCGTCATATCTCTGTTCGCACACAGCGCGTCGTCGTCTGGGTCTTCTGGGAATCTACTCGTGAGATTCTCATCTGGGTGTCACCGGTGAGTCACAACGCTTTCGTACTCATGAAATGACAGCCACGAGTCACCCTAGTTTTGTGCCTTTCTAATTATTCTGAATAGAGTGCGACGACACTAACATAACATTTGATTTCCGATGACGTCAGGTGTGGCCACTTTCATCTGTGACAAACAAGCTTTCGCTTTTCTGAGTAGATAGGCTGCTCGATTTTGTGTGCAGGGCCTGAGGACATCCCTATTACCCGGACTGATTCTCGGCATGCTCCTCGGTACCGGTCGCTGGCCGAGCGACGGGGAACGCAGCAGCAGCTCCCGGGCAGCGCATATCCTTCGGACAGCCGTGCGTGCAGGGGAGCAAGGTTATTGAGGTGTGGATATGGTAAAGCATCTGCGCACTCGAACATGTTACGCGCGAGCTTCACAATGAATTAATGCACCGGTGGCTTATGCACGTCGTTGGCGATTACGTCATTTCTGACTGAGCGCCTGGCTCCCACTATAATGCGAAGGCCTGCCTCCGAAGCGTGAGCGAGCTTGTGTACGGCATTAAGTGACGTATTGTTGACGTCATAGCGTTCATATGACACCATTTTGAGAGCTTCAGTGCGAATCGGATACGTTGTAAACTCGCTTTTAGTAACGTTAGTTCAAATCGGACCATGATGTGTGAATAATAAATACCATAGAGTTTTCTTATTTTAAAATTAATTTATAGTCTGTGATTTAGCATTAATAACTACTGGAGGAGGCGGGCGATCGATTTTCGTTGGGAATTTTTCCAATAATATTTGATTGATTGGTTTGAAGTTTTACGAATCATTTGTTGGGCCTGGGTTGGGCCATATTTTAGAACATATTTTATTGGGCCCAAAATCGGGTACATAGTCTATATTTTGAGATAAGAATTAGAATGTCGAGTGGGATGGTTGTTTCGCTGGAGTTGGAAGACGGCATCCCGCTTGCGGACGCGGATCCGCAGTTTGTGATCGCGGAGGAGGCGGCGGCGACGGGGAGCGCGCGCGGCTCACTCGGCCGCTCTATGGACTCGCTGGGCGGCAGCTCGTACACGGGTTCGTCGTCTCCGGGGCTGGGCCCGCGCAGCCTCGATCCTGAGCCGGACGCCGCCGCCGACGAGCAGGAGGAGAAGGCGCGCCTCATCTCGCAGGTGCTTGAGCTGCAGAACACGCTCGACGGTAAGTCTATTGACATCACGTCACGTCGACGTCCCGATATTGTGTCCTTGATGGTGTTCACAACAAACGATGTGCCAGTTGGAGAGATTCTCATACCTCGAGATTATAGTGCACTAATGATGTTGATCCACATCTCTGGCATACAAATATTGTTGACAGGCAATGTCGCCCTCCCAATTCCGCGTGCTCGATAGCGGTCGTAGTAGAGCTCCTGGGCTTACCTATGTTGGGCTTAACTCTCCCCGTAATTCCCACTCAGTCTATGTTCCGAGCGCTTGTACACTCATAGAATTAGATAATTGGTTGATCCTGTGCCTTATTTTTTCATAATACTTTCGGTATCTACAGTTATGAAGCGTTCAGTTTTTGAAGTAACATAGTGTGTAAAATTTTTTTAGTTTTGTATAAATAAAATAACTGGTCGAAGCGATAACTACAGGAAAAGTCGGATTAAATTTATGGATGAAACAAATCGGTCCCAAACTTCCAAGCAAGAGGATTGTTTTACTTTATAAACATCTTTTTTCAGTTCAGTTCATTGCCACAAAATGGCGTTTATTTTCATATTTTAGAAACATACATTATTACATTATGCTGTACACGCGAAACCTTTCGGTTTGTCTGCGTGTGACTATACGTGGGCTATTTATTGTTTTTCTAGTATTCACTGCAAGCATTATGGCTGTAATGTAATTGTAATTAAAGTGTCCTTGGTTTCCGGTTAATTCAACATATGCACTCGTCTGTATATGCGTGAATACCATATTCGTAATAAAATTGAAATTGTACATTTAGCTTGACTGTACATGCGTGAACCCAGAGATATAGCGGCATTAAAGGTTTGCGCCTACTGTACATTTGTTTATTTCAATATTAGTATTTTTAGGGTTCCGTACCCAAAGGGTGAAAACGGAACCCTATTACTAAGCCTCCGCTGTCCGTCCGTCTGTCACAGGGCTGTATCTCATGAACCATCATAGGTAGGCAGCTGAAATTTTCACAGAGTGTGTATTATTTTTGCCGCTATAACAACAAATAGGTAACATTTAAGAATAATAAGAATTAAAGGGACCCCCTTTAATTCTAAATCCTAAAAACGTGATTTTTTTGTGTTAAATCTTGTTCGATGGCACGGAACCCTACGTGTGCGAGCCCGACTCGTACTTGGCCGGTTTTTTATGTTACTGCACATGGATGGCTAATACCATACTCGCCATCATGATATTAACCTATCACACCGCATTCCCGAAGGAATTAGAGGCTTTGCCAGGACCTTCCCTTTTTGAACTGGATGGAAAACACTAACAATTTTTAATTACTTTTTCGACCATCTTTTCATCTAATGAGATGGCACCAACCTGGGCGGTCTTAACTCTACTTTACATGTATTTTGAACCATGAAACAGCTCGCATTCGTAACAAAATGCATCGATCCCACATAAAAAGAGAAAAAAAGTGATGCAGGAATGGCATCAGGATTTAAACCCATGATCTCGAGCATGGAAGGCAAGATCACACGCGCATTAGCTACCCGCTCAAATGAAAATCTTCAAACACATTTTTACCTTCTTACAGATGACTTCCAATATCGCACACATTGGTTGCAGATCTATCGCAGCGAGTCGACTCGGTCAAGGAAGAGAACTTGAAGCTGCGCTCGGAGAACCAGGTCTTGGGGCAGTACATTGAGAACCTCATGTCCGCCTCCTCAGTGTTTCAGTCCACCTCGCCAGCTGTCGCGCCACCTCACGCCCCCAAGTGAACATTCCCCGCCCCTGCGCTGTCACACAGTAGCTCTCTTAACTTAATAACACAACTCATATATTTTGTAATTTCATTGACAGGCACATTATTGCTGAGCTTTAATATTAACATTACAAAATGTGTTTCTGCAATACAATTCATATATTGAATTAAAACATATTTTAGGTAATTTCAGATGGAAGCTTGCAAGTGAAATTGTAAGTATTTCAAAATTCATACACGGTGTTAATTTTTTTCGCAACATTACTATTTTAATACCGATTATTTAACTATTTCGTATACTGATCATTTTGTGGTATTTAAAAATTAAATCTAAAATAGTAAAAAAAATTGCAGATTTATTCCAAACTTTTACCTCAGCGACAATTTCCCATTGGAATGGTGTAAGCACTCCATGTGTACGCGCCACTGCCAAGGTCACGCATTTGCTGTCTCGCAGCTGACTGCGCGCCGCCGCCAATTGTATCGCGTCGATCCGAATGTAAATTTTCACATTTATTTCTTAAAATGTCCTACTTTAGAACTTTTTATGAATGCAGTGCGATTCCTATTACGAAATACTATGTTTTCATAATAGTATTAGAAATCGAAAATTTTAAAACAAAAGCTCAAACCCAGAAATATCCTTTGTTTTCGGAATCAGTATGCGACCCAAAATAACCCCCTTTCGGGAATGTCGCATACTTGTTTAACACCGTGTAAATGAATTCGAAATTGTTTATTTCTTATTGCTTTAGAAGGAAAATCGTATGAAATATCAGTTGTTAAACAACGTTTGATTGTCAGCTGACTAGGGTCGCCGTCTGATTTGTACCATCGTTACCAAAAGCACACTCAAAACTGGCTATTAAATACATTTTTATTCTGACATGCACTTAGATTTTATTAGTATAGTAATGGGAATAAATTATTATTTATTATTATAATTGTTTACCAGCTTAAAGCTGATGCATGTATCTCGAAGTTGGTAACTGATGGTGCACTTGTGTTTTTATCATATAAAACGTCTAAAGTTTGTGATTTTTTGTGTATGTATTGATATACGTATGATGACATATATGTAAAATAAATAAATAATAATAATGTTTTATTTATTTAAATTCGTTTAGCACAAAGCACAATAGAACAGAGTTTAAACAAACATAAGAACATATTATACAGTTTTTTTTTTCGTATTTGTCAAGTCTCTTTTATAAGCCACAGTAAATATACTTTTTCTTACTAAGCAGGTATGTCGCTTATTCCAAGGAATGTGACATGTATGTATGTATAATCGACCGTGAAGCAAGGAGACATTGATTGAAGAAAGAGCCTAGTAAAAATAACTACTTTACGAATATACTGCAAGGCTGGACCCGAACCAGCAAAACATACCATTCGCGGGTATTGCGTCAACCAATTTCGCCACCGGCTGTATACCCATAATTTGGAATTCTCCTACAGTCCCTCCTCCCGTAATGAATGCCTCCTATTAACACAGTGTAGAAGATTATACCTACATACATTTATTTAACGCTGCATCTGCGTTACGGACATTGGCTGCAAAGATCGAAGTCATCACCAAAATCGTATTTGGCATCAGACGCTAGATTGCATTGAAACTTCAATGATATATCCAGCTCGGTGTCGTGCAAAATATTTTTTTTGAAGGCAGGCTACATTATTCACAATCGATGTTGTTCACTTACAAAAAAATGCCAACAGTTATTCTATCTAAATACCAATAGGCATATGAAATAAATTATGTATCCTTAAATTGTTTGTGTTTTATTTCTGAGTATTCACAATTTGTATTTTATTTAATAAAACAAAAAGGCTTCTCTGACTGCTTATGTAATTATTCGCCATAACTACAATGATTTCAATCAGTCATCCTCAATAGCCCAGTGGCGCGACACTTCGGCGATCGCTCTCCGAAGTTAAGCAACGCTGGGTCCGGTCTGGTCTTGGATGGGTGACCATTCGTCCGTTGAGAGAGGCTGGCCGTGGTTCGGATTCCACGTTAAACTGTAGGTCCCCTTCCTTACTTACTAGGTGGTAGGGTTAATCCTGCCCGGTTTGGTACCATCGCATTGGATGAACGATGGTCGAAGCGGCAATGAAAATTTCCGTGTTTTCCATCCAGTTCAATGTAGCCGTGCAATATAAGAAAGGTCCTGGCATGGCACCTAGTTCCCATGTGGTGTTTGGGCTTATACCATGACAGAAGGTGTGGTATTAGCCATCCATGTCCAGTCACATAAAAAAAAAAAATAGTCTTTCTTACCAATATTAAAATTGCATTTTCATTGATAATGTTGTTGTTGTCGGCGAGTAGCTGCCGACGCTTGAACGCACTTGACACGAGGCCGTTGTGCTCAGTAACTCGACTTTTGGCTCATTCCAGCCAGCCGAGCTCTTCCACAAAGCGTAGCAGCCCTTTAGGGTCTTTCCACACTTGCGGGTCGCTCCTTTCGGAGCTAAAGACCCCCGTACAAAATGTCTGCAGTTGTCCTCATTCCATGACTATATGTGCCGGTGTCTCCTCCCCCTCCAAGCAGGCCCTGCAGAGGGGACTGTCCGTGACTCCGATGGTGTGAAGGTGTTTGTTGAGCTGGCAGTGGCCCGTGAGTAGGCTTACCACCGTTCTCAACTGTGGTCTATGCAGCTGTAGAAGTTTCCTAGTTAGGTGTGGATCCGGTGCTGGCACTGCTTCCCTTGATTGTCTACAGTCCGCTGTAGATGACCACCTTGCAGTGTGAGCCCGTGTCATTCGTTTCCTCAGCCAGGTCTTCACTTCACTGAAGGGGGTTGGCAAGAGTGGCTCCGGTCCGACGGGCTTGGAACTCGAACCTGCCTTGGCAAGATCGTCGGCCGCATCGTTACCATGGCTCCCGCTATGTCCCTTTATCCACTCGAGTGTGATCCTGTTGCCGATTGAGATGTCCTGTAAAGCCTCATGACATTGTTTAATTAGTCCAGAAGTGAATGTTTGATTGGCAAGAGCCTTCAAAACAGAAGCACTGTCGGTTAGTATTCTGATTGTATAGTCTACCATTTCACGCTGTTTTATTGCCGCGGCTGCCTCGATCAGACCTACACACTCCGCCTGAAAGATGGAGTTTCCAGAGCCCAGCATAACTGTTCTTTTGATATTCAGGTCTGCTGAGAAACAGCCAGCACCCGTACCATACTCGGTTTTAGAGCCATCCGTGTATACCCTAACTTCTCTTAATCCCGAGTAGTCCTTCAGACCCTCGAAGAGTTCAATAGTGTACAGTCTGTCAAAGTTATATGTCTTGGGTATCCTATCGCATCTTACCCCTAGCAAAGGGTTCTCCTCCAGAGCTATACTGAGAATTGTTGTGTGCTGTGCCCTAGTCTCTCCTGTCCAGGAACCTGCGCTGCCGCCTCTCGTTGTATTATTAAATCAAGAGGCGGCAGTCCCAGCAAAACTTCTAGTGCTGCTGATGGGGTGGTCCGCATGCAACCAGTGATGGCTGTGCTAGCTATACGCTGAAAGCTTAGCAGCTTGTTTGCAGCAGTCTTAAGTTTGGTTCTGGTCCACCATACCACCGCCCCATATTTAATCATAGGTCTGATGACAGTGGTATAAAGTCAGAGCGTAAATCCTGGTCTTAACCCCCAAGTTTTGCCCATTAGCCTTCGACACTGCCAGAAAGATATGCATGCTTTATTTAGTCTATGTTCTAGGTGACGACTCCAGTTCAACTTGTTGTCAAGTATGACCCCCAGGTATTTCACCTCGGTTGATAGTGTAACGTCTGTCCCAAAGAGTCTAAGTGGCTGCATTTGTCCTATGTCTCTTTCCTGGTGAAAACTACAAGTTCCGTTTTAGTTGGATTGACACTCAGAGCGTAGTCTTTGCACCATGCTTCTACAATTTTGAGCGCACCTTGCATTATATCGCGCATTACATTTGCAAATTTTCCTTCCACTATTATGACAATGTCATCTGCATACCCTATCGTGAGGTATCCTGCTGCATTGAGTATTGTAATTAGGTCATCTGCCACCAGGTTCCACAGTAGGGGCGTCAGTACGCCTCCCTGTGGACATCCTTTGGCTACTATGCCCTTGATTGGGCTCTGACTGTCAAAGATAAGTGCTCTTTTCCTAAGCATATATTCATTGATTATGTAAGTCACTCGAATTCACTTCAGAATTCATGTAAAACTTTAAATCCTACTTATCAGGTGAGGTGAAAAGGTTAAGCCCGCCTGGTTGGTACCATTTGATTAAAGATGGTCGAATCGACAATGGGAAATTGTCCGCATTTTCCATCCAGTGCAATTTAGCTGTCCTTGCATAAAGAGAAGGACCTGGCATGGCACAGTTCATTCGGGATTGCGGTGTGCTTGGCTAATATCACGATGGTGGGTGTTATATTACCCATCCTTACATAATAAGTATTTGTGTGAATATTTTTTTTCTTTTGTAAACGTTTGTGTAACTAGTTTTCAGTGTCAGTTACAACTACAAACTTTTTTGAAAATAATCGGAAATGCCCACGATTAGATTCATTCGTTTAAATTCGTCGTCAGCATGCACTCTCTCAGGGTGTAGGTACTCTGATCGAGTCAACATCTGTCAACATCTGAAAGCTTTAATCGGCTTTAATGGAAGTGAACTTCATACTATTTGCTGATGACACTAAATTCTTTGGGAACCCTGTAATAATTCACCATCACACTGTAGAGTGGATTAGACTGATTACTATCACTGAACGCTGATAAATGTACAGTTTAGTACATAGGTAACAGAAATCCACACCTTCAGTACACTGTCGGTGGTACTCTATTAAATTCGGTCACTTCACAGAAAGATCTTGGTGTTAAAATTTCACATGACTTGAAATGGGAGCCTTATGTTATTGAAGTCGTAAAGAGACCAAACTCACTTCTCTTTATGATACGAAAAGTCTTATCTTACATATCTGCAGATTTGTTTCTGTTTGTGTACTAACCTACATTTTTTATTTATTTATTTATAATATAAATATCTAATACATTATACTGTAATTATTAAACTAAACCAGGTTTGTCTTATAAGAACTACTGTTAACAAGTTTTTTTACATGGGTATAATATGTACATTGGTTCTCTCCTAGAATATGCTTACCAGGTGTGGAACCCCTACTTCAGAAAGGATATTGACCTTTTGGAGAGAGTACAGAGACGTTTAACTAAGATGGTGATGTAAGAACAAATCATATGAAAACAGATAGGATAGAAGATAGAAGACAGACACCGTTTAGGACTTGGTCGAAACTTTTAAAATTTACTTTACGATGTACCCAAACCCATGCCCAAACCTCCAACCAAATTTACTATGAATTTATTTACAATAAAAAACAACTAATGAAAGACTTCGTGAACATTATCTAAAGCTAAATAGCTTCATCTCTAACCCAAGAAAGCATTTCTTATCTAACCAAGTGTCGTGGACTCTTGGAACAAGTTGCCACAAAAAGTTATCCAGTGCTATCTTAGATGAGATGAAAAAGAAATGATTTTTCATCTAAGGGCCGAGTGCACGAAAGAACAAAAAATCAAAATCAACGTCAAAGTAAGATCAAGCACGTCACTTTGTGTGGACAGTATGGAAGGAACTCTATGCGGCTTACTAAAAGTGATGTGTTTGAACATTGATTAACTGAACCGTTTTTTCGTGCAACCGGGGCTAAGCCCCGGTTGCACGTACCGTCTTGCTCGTCAACATCACCGTCAACGTATGATTAAGGCCTGATCAGGCAAATTTTGCGTTGCACGAAACTTAAACATTACGTTGACCGCTGATGTTAACCGCTAATCGTAAACACTCCCGACCCATTGATCACCGTCAAAATCACGATCAAATTATAATTCAAAGTATCAAAAGTTACTATTTTTATATTATTGTAGTCTTATTGGACCTTAAATAATAGGCAAACGTCGCCATTAATGGAATGCAATGCTTTGTTTTTCATAATTATTAGCCTGGCACTCGGTTCCACAGATTAAACATTTCGGCGCCAAATCTATGTAATCTGTGGTGCTACCAACAGCTGATAGCAAGCCGACATATTGGGCGCTAGTAGCGCCACCCCGCGGCTCCAAGAGCAACTGTTTTGTTTGTTAGTACGAATGGTTGACGCTAGATGGTGCTTCAATTGTGCCTGTCCCTTTCTGTTTATGTACTGTGGGAGAAGGGCAGTACTATGTCAGCTCAGGCGGTGCTAAGAGTTGCCATACAGCAAACATTTTTGCCGATTGTTTCGAGGGACTATTTGTGGTCTGACTCCTGGCAAGCTAACTTTGACGGAAATATGTTACGTGCAACGCAATTTCATATGATGGGCGATTAGCCGTCACATCATCGTCAAATGTAATCAGTAACGGATAACATTTTACGAAGCGTCGTGCACTCCGGCCTAAGGGCCGAGTGCACGAAAGAACAAAAAATCAAAATCAACGTCAAAGTATGATCAAACACGTCACTTTGTGTGGACAGTATGGAAGGAACTCTATGCAGTCCACTAAAAGTGACGTGTCTGAACATTGATTAACTCAGTCGTTTCTTCGTGCAACCGGGGCTTAGCCCCGGTTGCACGAAGAGACGGCCGAGTTAATCAATGTTCAAACACGTCACTTTTAGTGATCCGCATAGAGTTCCTTCCATACTGTCCACACAAAGTGACGTGTTTGATCATACTTTGACGTTGATTTTGATTTTTTGTCCTTTCGTGCACTCGGCCCTTAGCCCCGGTTGCACGTACCGTCTTGCTCGTCAACATCACCGTCAACGTATGATTAAGGACTGATCAGGCAAATTTTGCGTTGCACGAAACTTAAACATTACGTTGACCGCTGATGTTAACCGCTAATCGTAAACACTCCGGACCCATTGATCACCGTCAAAATCACGATCAAATTATAATTCAAAGTATCAAAATTTACTATTTTTATATTATTGTAGTCTAATTGGACCTTAAATAATAGGAAAACGTCGCCATTAATGGAATGCAATGCTTTGTTTTTCATAATTATTAGCCTGGCACTCGGCTCCACAGATTAAAAATTTCGGCGCCAAATCTATGTAATCTGTGGTGCTACCAACAGCTGATAGCAAGCCGACATATTGGGCGCTAGTAGCGCCACCCCGCGGCTCCAGGAGCAACTGTTTTGTTTGTTAGTACGAATGGTTGACGCTAGATGGTGCTTCAATTGTGCCTGTCCCTTTCTGTTTATGTACTGTGAGAGAAGGGCAGTACTATGTTAGCTCAGGCGGTGCTAAGAGTTGCCATACAGCAAACATTTTTGCCGATTGTATCGAGGGACTATTTGTGGTCTGACTCCTGGCAAGCTAACTTTGACGAAAATATGTTACGTGCAACGCAATTTCATATGATGGGCGATTAGCCGTCACATCATCGTCAAATGTAATCAGTAACGGATAACATTTTACGAAGCGTCGTGCACTCCGGCCTTAGAGTGTTAACCCCCCTACACATTTTAGTCTATGGTTATAACATCGAATTCGCTGAATACTTCTTATTTCGCTGGTACTTGACATTTCTAACCAGCGCCATCTCCCGTCACTGCCAGAACTAGTTACATCCTTATAAAACTACGCTTAGATCCATATTTACAAAAGTATTTAGAATTACAGGTAAAACACTAAATTCATATGAATTAACCGGAATCATGTCATATGCAACAGTTCATGACAAATATCAGTTTATTTGTAAAGACCAAATCTAACATGTTACCAATTGGAGCAAGCCAGTCCCCACAATTATGGGTGCGTGTGTATAAACTAGAAGGTCGCGACAAAAATGGTACATACTTTTACTGCATTGATAGTCCGGTGCTCATCTCGTACCAAGTTTTCACTGGTGCTCTCTGAATGTGACTGTATTCAGAGTGAGCGGACTAAGTTTAATCCGTCCGTCTAAACTGGTTTTTGTATGGTTAGTCCGGTCCTAATCTCGTACTAAGTTTTGACAGGGGCTCTCTGAATACGAAAGATACATTTTATTGAAACTCTGTGGTGTGATCATGTCAAAACCAGTCTAATCGTATTCTGTGGTCAAACAAAACATTTGTTTTGCCGGTTCTTGGGATCGGTTTTTGTGTTTGTGAAAATGGATTGCGAAGATGAAGCGCCGCACGGGCAGCAGTTCCAAAAGTATCTGCTTAACCGACTCACTGCCAACCCGCAGTTCTTGAGCTTCCTGTTCACAACGCTGACGCGCGACGACGAAGACAATAAGCACACCTTCCACAAGATCATGGTATAATTCGTAGCGTATGCATCTCGTTGCAGGCACGTTGACCGCTGTGAATTCTGCCGCAAATTGTTCGTAGCTGCACGTATTCGGTTAAGCCCGCATGGCTATACTTTAATTTAACGATTATTTCGTCCGTCCGTCCGTCTTTCACAGGGCTGTATCTCATGAACCATAATAGGTAGAAAGCTGAAATTATCACAGTGTTATTTATTTTGCCGCTATAACAACAAATAGGTAAAATAAAAAAATATAAAAAATAAAAGGGGGCCCATACAAGAAACGCGTTTTTTTCTTGTGTAAATTTTGTACGATGGTACGGAACCCTTCGTGTGCGAGTCCGACGTACACTTAGCCGGTGTTTATAATTACCTAAAAAACATTGGTATACAATGTACATAGTTGAAACAACTTTGGCTGTTCGACATAATATTAAAATCCTACCCTCTGCACTAGTCAAAGACTGAAGCAGATGGCAGGTATAACCATAGAGCGAAGCATGGTTAGAGCTGTCTCAGATGTACGTTAACATTGTTTATTTTTTTGCTTGATTATGCAATGATGCAGCATGTTTATTGTTTATTCATCATCCATAGACAGTACACTGCACTCGGATTTGTCATATTTTACCATTAGCCAGTTCGGGGAAATCCCAGCAAAGAAGAACTGGAAAGAAACTCCGCTGGTTTTTTATTCAACGTCCACTTAGTCTAAATTTACAAAAGTGTTTAGACTCACGGATAAACACGCTAAATTAATCGAGAATCAATAATTCATGTCATATGCAACAGTTCATGACAAATATCAGTTTATTAGTAAAGACCATGCCCGCCATCTAGCATGTTGTAAATTGGAGCAAGCCAGTCCCCACAAACAGCACCCGTTCACGAGCATCACGCCAGGCACGGCCATCGCCTCTATCAACCATATTTTAGGGAAAGAGGAGACCCGAACCCAACGTCGCCGCAAGTAGGGACCTTAAAGCGATGCACTACTGTGCAGCGATGCTACTACTACACTATGTGTGCTCGCCTACACTTAAGTGCATGTCTTACATGCTGGAAATGTATTGCTCGTAATAGCCCACAGGTGCAGGATATATTGTTGCAGAATATACTTTTTCGTAGATTCGTGATATTTTGCAATGAATATATTTTTTTATTTTATTTAATTTAGGCAGGTTTGGCTGATGCATCTTATAAGTAATACATTTTTAGTCCAAAGTAGAAATTAACTGTTTATTTTAAATTTCCTGTATTTTTTATTATTTAAAAGAGTAATCTTTATTTAAAGAGAGTAAAATTAATCAAACTTTATCTATAGCCGTAAGTATCCTAGGACCTCGATAAGTCTTAGTTGCTATGAGCGCAAATTGACGCGATAGGGCTCAGGAAAAGAGGGAGGGCATGCGTGGCAGACACCGATGCGTGCGAATTAACATGATCCGACATGCATGCCTGTTTTTGTGCCTCCCACCCCTCATTCTGACTAAAAAAATATTAAAAGTGTGTGTGCTATATATAGTTTGTTTGTTTAGCATTCCGAAAATCCTGTCTTTCGGAATGCGAAACTCGTAGCATTTACATCTAAGTATGTATTTCCAGTAAAGTAAAATCCAGAAAACCAGTAAAGTAGTGCGGATTGTTCTTTATTGGTTGATCGAATCCGCGGATCTATCAGTTTTTGATGTAACTTAGTGTAGTTAGACTACCAAAAAGTTTAAAAAAATGTAATGAAACGGACAAAGCTACCCGACACCGGCTAAAACTATTTCCAAAAAAAGGTACACACTAGTCACAATGAACAGAGATGTGATTGGCTCTAGAATTTATAATAAGTTGGACCCCTCTGTGAGGGATGCTGCATCAGTCAATTTATTAATTCTTTATGCAACCTCATATGGATGGCTAATACCACACAACTACCGTTATGATAATAGCTCAATACACCACATTCACGAAGGATTAGGTGCTATGCCTAAACCTTCCCTTTACTAGCATGGCTACATTGAACTGGATGGAAAACACAGACAATTTTTTGGACGGACACTGTGGAACTTGCATCCCTTATCCCTCCCCATCCTACTTATATACGGAGCACCCGCCGCAGAGAATCAGAGCACCCCCTTGTGGTTGACATTAGGCTTTTGAGAACGAATCGTTTCTCAAACTCATTTATCTGCCGCACCGCCAGAATATGGAACTCTCTGCCGGCGGGTGCATTTCTTTATACCTATAACCTGGGAATCTTCAAGCGTAATTTGCACAAGCTGCATAGCTCAGCAATAGTCCGCAAATCCATGGCATGGCGCCTCGCTGAGCGTGTTTTCGCGAGGCGAGGTGTTTTTAGATTTTCTGAGCACATCTCTCTTCAGCACAGCCTCCCATACCGGTTTTCATAAAAACAATTGTTATTAAAAGTCAATGTATGTTGACTGTTCATCTTTTTTAGGCTTACAATCCCGAAAATGAACATATTCATTTTCCTATTTCAGATACACAACTGGACTGATGAGGGAAAAAAACTGTTTGATGTGCTGAGAGAGTACTACAAGTGTGACTTCTTCCCGGTGCGGTTCACTCAGGATGAACGCTTCAGCTGCCTTTATACCGATAGCCTCACACTTATACAAAAGGTATGTCTTTGCCGCTTGTTTTTAATCTCATTGAAAACTGACACTCAAACTCTTATTGCAGGAAATTTATTTCAGCCTGGAAATAAATATGACAAGGTATTAATTTTATATTAAACTCTACCATCTAATTTAACAACATATATCATTAAGTCTTAAGTCCAGCAAATATCCATTAACATACTATTCAGTTCAAAATAAGGGTTGTCTATACCGTGATGATGTGTTGTAGTCGCTCTGTCGTAAGTGTGATGTTGTGACTAGAATCGAGAAAGGAATGCTAAGATGGTTTGGACACATGGAACAAATGGATGACGAAACAAATTTACAGAGCAGAAGTGAGCGGAAGAGTCGTGCCCGGGCGGCCTAGAAGAACGTACCACGATAAAATCGATGTAATTCTTCCTAAGACCCTTAATCGTAGAGCATGTATGAAAAGATGTATGTCTGTAGATGAAGCGAAAGAGGTGTGCTGGGATCGTACCGTATGGCACTCTATCATCTCTGCCCACCCCTCCTGGAAAGCGGCGTGAAGGTATGTATGTTTGTATGTATATATGTGAGGAGTGTGGTGATAAGTCTTCTAGATGCCAGGGGACAATGGGCAAATATGTATGGAGCCTGGTAACTATTCAAATTGCGATCAGTAAAATTTTAATATTGTTTTGCTGCAGATCCTAAATTTCGAATTCATCTTCCCGTATGAGCGTAGCATGTACAACGTGGACGTTATGTTCCACGATAAGACCTCGATTGAAATGTTCGGTGAGCGCGTCACGGTCGAGCAGCTCGTCTCGGCCGTCGTCAGCCGCCGCTTCAGCAACACCTTCGAGTTGGACCTCTCCGATTTCGTCAACGACCCAGGTATGTAGTCTGTGTCGTCTTCCCTCCGCTCTGACCACCACTGCAATGCAGCAGTTCTGTTTTTAACCGACTTCAAAAAAAAGGAGGAGGTTCTCAATTCGTCGGATTTTTTTTAAATAGTAAACTAGTGTTCCGAAAGATGTAATGAGTTTAACCCTCCAAATACACTAAACAAATTGACAAACGGACATCAGCCAGTTAAACGAAAAGAAATGTCAGGATAATTTGTCAAACATTTGGTTTGTCTATTGTCTAAAAATTATTTATCAATGTACCAGATGGTCGTTACGTCATTCTTAATTCGTAATGATGTATTCAACGAGAGCCAACGCAAAGCCAGAATCTGGCTTTCACGCCTCCTGCGGCACAATTGAGGTGTCAATACTTTTAGTTCCATCCGTTCTACTGTATTTTCTTCACCCCCATGTTTTCTATCCAGTTCAATGTAGCCTTGCAATATAAATAAGGATCTGGCATGGCACCTATTTATCCTGAGATGTGTTGGGCTACATCCACACATGAAATAGGTTTTAATAGCACACCATCCACAGTCGTCCATATCCAGCCATATAAAAAATTCAGACTTATAGCTTTCACAAACACAGTTTCTAAAATGTTCTTCTCCAATCGTCAAACCAGACTACGTAAGCACATGTGTACCTAGACTACATTACCCAAGAAATGTCAGAAGGGATTTCTCCCAGGTATATATATCATGGTGTCTCGGATATAATTATTTGCTGACAGAGTGTGTTATGTTATAATGCAAACGCAAAGAGAGACTAATTACAGTCAACTGTACACAGATCGCACTAAGAAATAAGATATTCATTCCGATTTCTTAAAGAGGTTTTCCCTTTCCAGGAACTCTTGGATTGCACATGAGCTCTCCTGTGACTATCGGTCGCTGAATACCCATTAGGGATATATGCCAACAAAATACGTTTGAGAGGCAGTAAAACCTGGTCCCGTTTACATATGATCCCGGCGAGTCAGAGACCTCATCCTTTTAACTCGTGCCTTTCAGCCTATTCTCAACTCACTCTGAAGTTGCAGAGAAACTAGTTGGTTCCTTTTTTTATTAAAAAAAATATTCAGTTTTAATTTTCTGGCGCAGAGCTGCGGGAGAAGGGGATTCTAGTGCACAGCCTGGGCCAGTTGGCGACTTACAAGCGGCTAATGCTGCGTATGGGGCGGGACACCAAGCTACTCAACCTTAGCAACAACCACCTGGAGTGAGTCCTCTGTTCATCTCTGGCGTCATTCGATCTTCATCTTGGTTCACGCAGCCCAGCGTATATTCAAACTTGCAATTACTTATTGCTAAGGTAATTGGTTAAGTCTTTTGGAAATTAAATTAGTAGGTAAAATTTTGACCCTAAATAGACGGTATACAGTTTTAGTGCCCGTTCCACCGACCCTTGCTCGGTTTGGCCAACATTTTATTTAGTTTCTTGAACCGTATCAATTACAACGAAAGGAAATAAAAAAAATCACACTAACTGAACTAACAAGACTTACTTGCGTAGTCGAAATTAATAAACATGCACTAAACTGTACCATTTTTTTACGACAAAAAAAAAATTAAAACATTTTTAATATTTAGTTGTTTACTGAGGCTAGCGTAAGAGACTTTGTATTCAAACACAAACAATTAAAAATTCACTCATGTATTTATAGTTTCGCCTAGCCTCAGTGGCCCAGTGGCGCGACACTTCGGCGATCGCTCTCCGAAGTTAAGCAACGCTGGGTCCGGTCCGGTTTTGGATGGGTGACCATTCGACCGTTGAGAGAGGCTGGCCGTGGTTCGAATTCCACGTTAAGCTGTAGGTCCCCTTCCTTACTTACCGTACCATCATACCGTACCATCGCATTGGATGAACGATGGTCGAAGCGGCAATGAAAATTGTCCGTGTTTTCCATCCAGTTCAATGTAGCCGTGCAATATAAGGAAGGTCCTGGCATGGCACCTAGTTCCTATGTGGTGTGTTGGGCTAATACCATGACAGAACTTGTGGTATTAGCCATCCATGTCCAGTCACATAAAAAAATTATAAAAAAAAAGTAATATATTTTGTTTATTATATGATTTCAGGCAAGTCCCTCAAGAAATTATGAATTTTTTCATGAGAGGAGACTGTGTGGGTGTAAATCTTAGTAATAATGATGTGAGTTATTAGCTTTTTCTTCCTTCTTAATAATTTAAATTGGCTTGTTTCTCTTAGAAAATATTGTGTTAAAATTGCTTGGGCTGATCAATGTAGTTGTATCATTAGGATGCTTAAACAGGGGTCAGGTAGTGATTGTGGTAACCAAATTTCATTCAGACAAACATTACATGCAAACAAATATAGGTATTGCAAAATGTAAAGTGCTTGGGGTTGTTAGATATTGAAACTTTCATTTTCACTTGGGTATTTCTTGATCTTAAAATTTAAAATGTGTGTTTGGTACCAATAGGTTTCACTAGGTGTTAAAGTTTTACTTTATAAAAATTACATTTGGCTTAAAGCCAAAATAGAGATAATGCCACCGAAGTAATCGGTGTCCTCATGATGTTTTCCTTCAGTTCTCTTCCTTTTCAAGAATCAAGATGTGTTCTTTATCATCCGTGATGAGTTAAGACGAAGAGTATGACGCGGAGTTGTTGTGAGTCGAGTTGTGGGGTTGCCAGATTGAGTCCCTGGAGAAGCTGCCTCGAATGAGCAGCCTGCTAGAGCGTCTGTGGCTGGAGGGCAACCCGCTGTGCGAGGAGTTCGACCCTCTCACCTATGTCAAGCGCATCACTGTTATGTTCCCTCGACTACAAGAATTGGTTGGTATTCATTTTTATCGGTTCTTTGCGGTATTATACATTCGTTAATACGCACTCGTAGTGCGGTGTAGGAGGAGCCTTTTAAAACATTCAGGCAGAAAATCAAAGAATTTTATTTTTTTTGTCTTCAGCCACGGCTTTTTCTAACACAGAAAATGTCAATTCTAAAATCTCAGAATTGATTTTTTATTTCTGTGTCGCCATCTAGCGGTACATTTAGAAAACATTCTGTCTTTTTAGTTCATTTACTTAAGTGGATGCCTCTATCTCAGCGATGGATGACATTACAATTTAGAATAACTTAAACAAAGTCTCCCGCAATCCCACATGCGTATACAGGTGTGTTGTTAGTCACTGCCGTAAATTGGAAAAATGATTCTTCAGCCAATACAAACAAAAAACCATTTAGATGTATTTTGATTATATAAAAAACATAAATGTACGCAACAAGTTATGTTCATTTTTGGTTTAAAGGTATGTATTTGTATTTGTTAATTTCAGGATGGTATAGCGATCAACCTTCACGGGTTTGTGTACCCATTCGTGCGGAACTATCTGTGCCAGCCGGCCGCAAAAGCACTGACCGAGAAATTCATCACACTCTTCTTCTCACACTATGACTCCTCGCCTCGAGCCAACATGTCCGGCTTCTACCATCCTACCGACAGCTCCACGCTCTCCATCTCCACCAGTCTTACAGGTTCTGCATATCGCACCACCACTTGATTTACCATGACCGTATTCAGACATCCCACCAAAAATGGCAAACTCCCCATCTCCACCAGTCTCACAGGGTCTACTTGCCGCACCACCAACCGATTCACCATGACATGCTTCCACCATTTTATCTAAGGTCCAAATTCTTCATCTCCACCAGTCTCACAGGTTCTACTTGCTGCACCACCAACCGATTCACCACGACTGGCTTCTACCATTTCAAATTATGGTGGGTATTGAGAAGATTCTCAAATCTTACGTAGGTCAATTTTGACAAAAAATGTACTGAAGTAATGTTAAATTTGACAGTCGCAAAACTTGAGAAACGTCTCAAGACCCAATTGTATTTAAATCCCAGTATTAGTGTAGTTTGACTACCAGAAGTATCAATAAATGAAATTGAAATACAAGTAAGAGGAAATGCTGGTCCGTCTAAGAGTTACAAGTATCCAAAAATAAAATTATTAATGCCCTATTTCATAAAAATAAATTATGTTGCAACAGAATACAAATATGTAAGACATGCATTTTTTTTAGATATATGTTAAAGAGAAACAACGAAACCAATGCATTTTCACCAAAAAATTGGCATTGCACCAACAACAAACCATGTCAAAAACATAAGTTCGTTTTTAACCGACTTCAAAAAAAGGAGGAGGTTATCAATTCGTCTGTATGTTTTTTTTTTTTTTTTGTTTTTTTTTTTTTTATGTTTGTTACCTCATAACTTTTTTCTGGGAGAACCGATTTTGATGATTATTTTTTTAAATGATAGCTAGTGCTTCCCAAGTGGTCCCATTTTAATTTGGTTAAGTTCTGACAATGATATCCATGAGAAAATCATAAAAGTCTTAAATTTGTATTAAGATGTGCGCGACAAATGGACGAATAACTCAATATAACGCCAACCGATTTCGGTGATTCTTTTTTTATTGGAAAGGACGTGTACAAATTAGTAAGTGTACTTCAGATTCACTAAAAATTAACAAATAAAAAAAAATTTAACAAAAAAAATAACAGACTTCAATGAAAAAGCACTAAAAAGTAAAAAATAATGTTCATTTTTGTAGTTACGATTTCTGTTATTTTTTGAGTCGGTGTCAGCCAAGGTTAGGTTAGGTTAGGTTAGGTTAGGTTAGGTTAGGTTAGGTTCTCTTTATTGGCGCAGCGCGTGCCCGGCTGACGCCGACTCAAAAAATAACAGAAATCGTAACTACAAAAATGAACATTATTTTTTACTTTTTAGTGCTTTTTCATTGAAGTCGGTTATTTTTTTTTGTTAAATTTTTTTTAAATAGGCACAAATATTTAATATTAAACGAACTAATATTGAGGAATTGAAATTCATGAATTTGTTTGAAGAGGCTCTGAAATCTTATTTTATAAAAAATATGTATCTGCATGTAAATAAATCTAACATATTTCCCAAACGGTTTTTGTTTATATATTTTTTTAAATGGTTGATGCAAACCTGTCATAATTTGAACGGTCCCATTCAGACGCTGCTTGATTGTTCAACAGATTAATAAATGCTTGATTGCTACTGATTTATGTTCGTATAAAAGAGTTTCTTTGATTAAAGCAATAATTCTATCTGACCCTCTATTAAAAGTTATGATTTTTTGGAGTATATGATAAGATATAAGATTTCTAGATGATATAAAATTACCTTTGAGCAAATCGACGGAGGTTAACTTTTGTAGTGCAAATGACCATTGTACAATCAAGTACTGTGCTAGACTCTCCATTGAACCGATATTACGTATGTTCATTTTGAGAAATTAACCTTTTAACCGAATTTGCCGACAGCCGATCAGCTTAACGACTCGAAGCACTTCCGCACGTTCTCGCGCAACCTGGCGGCGCAAGAGAGCGGCGCCCCCGACCCCGCGCACCGCAAGCGTCTCTACGCGCGCGCGCAGATCCTCCAAATCTTCAAGCAGCTGCCGGAGACGCAGCACGACCCTTCCACCTTCTCTGTCGACGTGCTCGCATACTCTGTAATGCTCTTTCTCTTCAATACCCATTTGGATGTGTTACAATTTGGTATCAAAAATGACGAGTGCTCTGTGCATGCTAATTGTAGTTAAGCAGTGTTTAGTTCTAGGTGTTGGTCAGAATCTCATACCAGAATCTTATTCGTATTTTATTGTTTAGGTTGCTCTCAAACCATTTTAATGATTAGGATACTAGCAGCTTAAAGCTGATGCGTGCATACCATTCGAAATTTGCGAGTGCACTATACTTGCTTAGTGTCTTTGTTTATCATTTAAAAAGTTTTCGAGTCTGTTTTTAAAACTATTAACAGATTGAGCACTGATAACTTCTTTTAGCACTCAATTCTAAGGCTCCACAACTCGGTTGACAAGAAAATGTTTCCGTTGGTTCGAGCTAGATGAAGATCGGTTTGATTTCAAACTGTGTCCTTGAAGATGTATGTTAGTTAGTAAACATTTCTTAGATTACTCATCAGATTACTATAAGGTGGCCATGCTGCCTGGGTTTGAATTTTCAGTAGGTGGTAACATTTAAACCAGGGTTTCTTAACCTGGGGTCCATAGCATGAGTGTTGTGGTCCATGCTTGATATGACGTTATAGTATAATGCGCGTGATCGAAGTTCGCTGTATGTAAGACGTTTAGCCGCCCTGCCACCTCAGTCCATTCCAACATGCTAAGCTGTAACCACTTGCGAGAACGCACTTATGTATTCAAACACATTAAAATATATCACGTGTGGTTGAAGTTGAAGTTGTAGTGGTCTATTTAAGAGACGATAAAAATCTATTCCATATTTATCGACTGTTATATAAACAACTTACAGTTAATAATCATAACAGCTTCAGATAAGAATATTTTCTTCTTTCATACTTTTTAGAGCGTGATTTCTTATTGTATGCAATAGTGCTATAGCATGTGTGTGTGTGTGCGTACTCGTGTGCAGAAGACGGAGCTGGTGGTGTGCGTGGATGGAGTGTTCCGGGAGCGGCGCGAGGAGGGCAGCCTGAGCAAGCTGCGCACCTACCAGTTCCGTCGCACATTCTACATCAGCGGCGAGCACGGCCAGTACCACATCCGGAACGAGATGCTGCACATCACCGCCGCCGCCGACCGCATCGTTCAGAACGCATTTCTTGTAAACAACTTCCGTGCATCCTATAGTTAGGGAGCTGGAGAGCATTTAAGTAATTCTTGCACATCTGCTAATTATTCAGACAAAAATGCTCACCGGTTCCCCATCATAAAGCACTCGGGACATACTCATGATCAAGCTACATGCTCGACAGCGTGCCTGAGCGCAGCGAGGAAGGACGGGAGTGGTAACTGAAATTCGTTTGAACGTTTAAACCACTTTTACATACAATATCGGTAGAGCCAGTGAGTCAGTTCGCTTACGAACACGTAAGAACTTCACGGGATGCTGTTTAGTACAACACACTTTTGGTGTTGCGCGTCCCGGATTCGTAAGCAAACTTGTTACGCTCAGTTCATTTCCACTAACTTGTGGCTACGGTGCCGCCTTACGAATAAGTTTCGATCGTCACTCCTGTCCTTCCTTCCTCGCCTCCTGAGCGCATCAAACAATGCATGAAGTCATCAATTATTGTCATGATTCAAGCGTGTGAAGTTCTTTGGCGAATCTAGTGTGATATCTCATGACATCACATCACTGGTTTATTAGAGAAGTAACTATTAATTTTACAAGAATCCAAACGAATATAATATTTTGAGTTTGTTTGCAAAGTCTTCACGCCCAAACTAACCAACCGACTTTAATGAAATTTGAATGAAGCCTGCCATTTGTTAAAAATATCCTGATCAGAATGCTATGGCCAAACTTAAATGCACCTCGCCCTTGATGCCCAAGGGCATAGAGCGCTAGCTTTAGACGCACATTCATGTTTGGCCCAAACTATTTGTATGTTCACGACTAGGATGCGCCCGTCAGGGGCACCCATTATACTATAATATATAGTTATATATATATAACTATGGTCTTATGGATGCACTTGCATAATTAATGACCTCGGATGAAAAAATATTTCATTATGGTATGTATCTTGCTGTTATGATAATATGTATCTTACATCATTATGTTTAGAATCCGATTCGGAAATTGAACGAGTTGAACTTGGTGTCGCCAACGGCGCAGCAAGTGCACGCTGTGAGCGCCACCTTCCGACACCTCACACATCTCAACAGGAGGGAGGTGGAGCGGTCAGTACAGCTCTCCACTGTTACCTTACTACTGTCGTTATATCTGCAAGTTGAAATAGTTGAGCCAGGTGTCGCTGACGCCGCAGCACGTGCACGCTGTGAGCGCCATCATATGACACCTCACGCGTCTCAACAGGAGGGAGGTGGTGCGGCAGTACAGCTTTAAACTGTTACCCTACTACTGTTGTTATATCTGCAAGTAGAAATAGTTGAGCCTGGTGTCACTGACGCCTCAGCTCGTGCATGCTTCGAGCGCCAGCTTCTGTCACCTTACACGTCTTAACAGTCACCATTCGACTGTTAACTTACTGCTGGCTCTTAACACTCCATCTTGCCTGGTGGGTCCTAGATACTCAACTACATTATACCATAAATGGAAAACCAGTGAATGCACTGCCCTCACAAAAGGATCTCAATATTATCCTGACCAAAAACCTTAAATGCAAGAGCAAACTCTCTTCTATATATGATTGAGAAAGCCTTCTCCTATATCACTGCTAATTGACTCCTCAAGTTGATAAAAACATAATTATGTTCGCCCACTCCTCGAATATGGTTACCAAATCTGGAGCTTTCAAAAAGATATTTCTCTATTGGACGGAGTGCAGAGGCGGGCAACAAAGATGTACCATAAAAAGTAAATCGTATGATAACCACTGGTCTAGAGTCTTTGGCCCTCACCGCATTGGAGAAACAAAGACTA
The DNA here is from genome assembly GCA_946894095.1 of Incurvaria masculella. Lineage (NCBI taxonomy): Eukaryota > Metazoa > Arthropoda > Insecta > Lepidoptera > Incurvariidae > Incurvaria > Incurvaria masculella. The sequence continues at coordinate 3,779,147 of OX335641.1, forward strand.
AGGTGATCTCATCAGCATCTCTCATCAAGCAGATAAGAGTAAGGATTAGATGTAATATTTCGAAATTTTCTTCCCAAAGTTAAAGAAAATTAATAATTATGCAGTAAGTCTTGTATACCACTATCCACAGAGCGGATAGTTTATAGTTGACTCGTTCTGAACCTCCATCCATCTTTGGTAAATAAAAATAAAAAACCATAAAAAACTAAATTTGGTACCTCAAAATAATGTCAGACCGTTTGTTTCAGACGGTTGAAAGTACAGAACTGGGACCTCAGAAAAGCACTCCTCACATTCCAAGATGAACTAAAGCACAACAGGATAGCATCAGACTTATTCGTTGACCCCAGCCTAGAAGATGTATCAGAAGACGAAATTGACTAAATAAATTACTTGTAATAAAATGGTGTTTTCTACACTCGCTGACACAGAAGGCGGGCCTAACGACAATGGTGTCTCTAAACTACTATAGAGAGCAAATATTATTTTTTTGTATGAAAAGTCTAAACCTGGGTATGTAACAACTTGACAGAAAGCAAAATGAAACAAAATGGTAGTAGGTAGGGTCATGCATGCCAGGGCCCAAATTAAAGATGGTCGAATAACTAATGAAACATTGTCCGTGTTCATTTTAGTTTCAGCGAGATCTGATTACAAAGCATCAAATGTAGATGTAATGAGACAACGGTTATGTTGTATCCATTAAATACATACAATTTACATTATCCATGTGGGACGTCTTATATTTTTAACCGACTTTAAAAATGGAGGAGGTTCTCAATTTGACTGGATTTATTATGTAAGTATTTATGTTATTTGTTTGTTACCTCAGAACTTTCGACTGGATGAACCGATTTTGATGATTCTTTTTTTATTTGAAAGCTGGTGCTTCCCGTTTGGTCCAATAGTTCCAATTTAGTCTAGTTCTGACAATGGCATCTATGAGAAAATCATATAAGTCTTAAATGTGCATTAAGTGTGTGCGCGACAAATGGACGAATAACTCAATATCACGCCAACCATCCAAATTATTGTTTTATTGGAAAGGATGTAAAAATTATTTAGTGTACTCCAAATTCACTAAAAATAATATATATTATTTATATTAATAACAAAAATTTTTACAAAAAAAAAAAAAGGATTTTTAACCCTTTACCGCATAGAATTTTTTTTTTCAAACAAAAATTATGTTATTATATAGCATTTACATCTCCCCAAAAAAATAACAAATTAAATATAGGAGTACATTTGAAGAAGATACAAATGTTTTTGTTTTTATGGATATATGGAAATATGGAACGCTGTGCGTTTTGGTTTACAGATTCAGACGTTCCATATTTGATACAACATGCAATGTGATCAATAGTGTTCCTGCCTTGCCTATATTTTAAACACGGAAATCTAAAAAATAAAAAAAACAATGTATAACTCTGCAACTTATTTATTTATTATTACCAATTATTACATAAATTGTTTAATTCAGTGTGAAAGTTTTTAAAACAGTTACGATCCTTGTTGAAGCAAGTAACAACCACATTTTTCGCACATAACTTGAGATTTTTGTTTGCATCCATCCATCTTGCACCTTTGCCGATCAAGTTTCCAACTAGGCCAGTGATTGAATCATCTCCAGCTACTTCTAATGGAGGCAGTTCTATGCGTCGCTTTGATCGCCCCTTTTCGACTGCCTCAACATCTTGGTTCTGTGGTCTTCCTCGTTTGCGTGTAGTCGGAGTATAGACTCTTGAGTCTCTTTGCATCAATATGTCTGCTATGAAGATTTTGAAACTACTCTCTGGAATTACGACGACTGATCGACGAGGACGCGTCTTCATTTTATCTACAATTAAAATAAACACATATTAAAATCCTCTTAGATTATATAATTTTTATATGTGTTTATTTTAATTGTAGATAAAATATGAAGACGCGTCCTCGTCGATCAGTCGTCGTAATTCCATAGAGTAGTTTGGTAGTGATTCCAAATTTGGTAGTGATAGACTATTTGCTGAAGTGCATGAAGTTCCATATTTGAGACAACCAAAAACATAGCAACTGCATGGCGTTCGAAATTTGGAACATTTTTAAAATTAAATAATTCAATACATATACTAGCACAAACTTACGTCTTTTGCTGTAAAAAGCCTGAGGGTCTATTATTCTGCCAAGTTATTCACTAGAATTCTTCAACTGTTCAGAAAAACTAATAAAATTTCGAATCGAAAACCGAATAGCCACCGCTTTGTCAAAATTTTCTAACCGACTGACACAACGGATTAATTTAGTTCCTAGGCGTCATTGTAGAGGCGCTACTGGCACACATTTCGGTTGGTTACACGCCTCGCTTACGAATTAGTGCCAATAAAAATTCCTAGATGCCGCTGGCAGTAAAATTTATCACCAGAAGCTGAAAGTTCCATTTTTGTCACAGTATGCGGTAAAGGGTTAAGAAAAAGTATTCCAAATCAAATTAATATGCACTAAAAAGTAAAAAAATATTTAGAATTAATGTAGTTACAATTATCGTTATATTGGAGTTGGTGTCAGCCAAGGTAGCCAAGGTTCTCTTGACCGTCGCGGCGCATGCCCGGCGTGTTCACTTGACAATTCCCCGCCCGCCGCAGCCCCACTCTCGCCTCTCGCCTTGTCAAGTCGGGCGTAATAACTATGCGCTATAACTATGTATGTAGTTACAAACCTGCCTTGGCTGACACTTGCTCAAAAAATAACAAGGTCAAATTAAAAGTTAAATACGAGATAGACTTGAGAGCTGTCTTTGACAGCAAAAGTGTCACGTCAGTGTCGCTGTCTCTATGACAGGAAAAGTGTCACTTTTTTTTCGTTTAGCTCTCATCTGCGAAACGCACGATAAGGAACATAGTTCCAATTACATTACAATGCAGGTTTATGCTTTCTATCTAACAACAATTTATTAACTAGAGTGGAAGAACGTGCGTTGCATGAAAAGTTTGATTACTTACTAATTTAAAAATAAAGGAATGGTTTCAGCAAAAAAATATCTTTATGCTGAGCCCCTAAAAGATCAATCTTTCATCCTATCTATCCAGCAGCTTCTACAAAGGAGACGCAAGTACCAAAACGCAGCCGAAGTAAGTACTTAAAGTAAAGTCAAAACCTAGTTTAGTAAAGCCGGCGTATTAAAGTTAGTCTGCGCACTCTGAATACAGGCTACATGTTTTGAGATTTAGCCAGCATTATAGTAGAGCATAAAAACAGTTTTATTGACAAAACACCATCATGGTACAGCCATTTTGTACAAAATATTTACAAGTTATACACACAAACCTTTATCGTTTATCGCTCTTTCTTTTAGTAAAAACCGTATCAAAATCCGTTGCGGGGTTTAGAAGAAAAAACGGATACACGACAAAGCCAAACGAGCAGTGGCCGAGGCGAGTGGCAATCGAGATGTATGTTAAGAAGTTGGCGATGGAAATGTGTGGCGTTGAGGCTGCCAGTTAAAAAATTGGGATTAATCGTTCACTCACGCCCCCTCACATTTTATTGTAAGTATACAAGGTGTACAGAAACGGCAGAGGCGAAAGCCATGGAGGTGAAGAAATAGGATATTATGTACACCAAATTTGACGTCTTTTGTTTTTCAACTTTTTTTAAACCTTACACAACAGTGTTATTTATAAAAGTCAGGGGTGGAGTAGAACTCTTCATTCCGAAAGTGTTTGGAGGTGAATAGAACCTAACATGCATCACTGTTACATCAAACAAGTTGTTGAAAAGTCGCTGCTTTCGACGTATGTCTGTGATTACTCAATTTATTATGTGCCAATCAAAGAGTTTTTAAATGAAGTTGCGCTTCTACACCACAGAACATATAATATTCTCCTACACTTTCTACGAAAGATCCATATGTACTATATTCTTTGATCCATATAAACCTCTATTTACTCTGTGATCCATACTCTTCAGGGAAAATAAGGGCACTTTTCCTTGATACAGCAAGGCTACGAAATATGTTTTTTCTGGATTCGCGGCTACATAAATTTGAAGCCACACGACTCAGCAGATTATCTAGCTAGAACGATAGCTGACAGCAACCTGAATATTTGCCATATTAAGAATGTTGCCCTACCGCAATCGGAATTTGTAGCGAAAATAAAACAGGAAATTATCCACGAATGGACCGAACAATGGAAAATGTCCAATACGGGTCGTTGGTACGCCGAAATAAACGATTTAGTTGGGAAAACACCTTGGTTCAATAAAACCTTACCAAAAAGAAGAAAATATTATACAACAATTTGTCGTCTACGTTTCGGACATTGTCTTTTTCAATCCCATCTTTACAGATTAAACCTTATCGACACCGCCGTATGCCCACACTGCAACTTAGCTGATCAATCCCTGGACCACCTCTTCTTTCATTGCTGTGCTTTTGATGAGCAAAGAGAAAAACTATATAAATGCTTAGAAATTACATACAAAGAAAGAGAAAAAATCCCGCTCGACCTGAAAAAGATATTAAGTCAACCGACCAACTTTGAACCCATATTTCTATATATACATGAGACAATAGAAAGTATTTAACTACATGACACTCCAGAATTGACTACAATCCATAAGATACAATAAAGAGAAGGCTGTATAGCGAAAGCTTTTGCCTGTCCATTGGATAAAGAAACAAAAAAAAAAAAAAAAAAAAAAGGAAAATAAGGGAATTGGGAAAGGAACAAGTACAAGTTTCTTCACGGTTTCTGTACGGTACGATATACTTCAAGGTGGTGTTGAAGGACCGGTTTATGCATAAATACTTAGTAGTAAAGTGAGTGAAGGTTCGTTGTGGCTAGTCAGTGCCGGCCTAGCCCGGTGTACACTCGGCGCAGTGGAGTAGAATGTCCGTGACCGGCGCCAGCATGCCCAGCATCGGCGGCAACTCGTACTCGGCGCCGCTTGCGAGCCCGCTACAGGGCTCGCCGACGCAGCACAGCCCGGCGGCGGGTGCGGCAACGGCTAGCGGCAAACGGGAGGCGGCGGCGGCAGGCGTAGGCGAGCAGGCGGTGTCGCGTCCGCGGCTGCAGGAGCTAGTGCGCGAGCTGGAGCCGGCGGTGCAGCTTGACGAGGAGGTGGAGGAGCTGCTGTTGCTGCTGGCGGACGATTTCATCGATAGCGCGCTCGCCGCTGCTAGCCTGCTCGCTCGCCACCGCCACGCGCCACTCGTCGAGGCGCGCGACGTGCAACTCCACCTTGGTCTGTTGCTTCATCTTCGTATAATCACTTTAATAATCTTGCACCTAATATTAATTTGTTTATGCTAAGCACCCACGACCATGCTAGTATGAGTCCTATTTCTAGCATCAATGTACTACAGGAATGACCTACTCAGAGTTTATTATATGTGCAACACTGCATTAGCAATGTACATATTGTTTTTGGGTCTCACTATGATTGAATTTTTCCTCCGGACGTATCCAACTGGTTGCATTGTGCACGGTTACGGGAAACAACTTAAACATGATAAGTCCCGAAAACAATTAATAAAAACAATTTAAAATATTAATGTACCTAACAATGGAAGGGGTGCGCTGTATAATGGGGGATATTTAGTTAAAAATTGCTAGTGGCTGGGACTGTTAGGGTGGGTCTAAGGAACTAGGTATTAGTAAAAATATTTTTTGCAGAGTTTACTTTCAGATATATTTTTTAAGATAGCTAAATATTACTGAAATTTTAAACTCTTACATGTACGCCAAAGGCCAATCGTAGAGTTCGGCTTATCACGATGCGGGATGGTCATTTTGACTATTTTGTGATGACGTCTGTAATTATAGATCGATGTGTCCCAGCTACCAGCAATCTTTATTTACCCTTTACACATCATGGAATTCTTAAAAGTAACATAAGGCCATTGGCCTCTCTGTTAGTAGGCTTAGTGCGGAAAACCATTTTGCCCAACTAACTAAGGCCATTGGCCAGGAAAATTGGCAGTTGACGACTAAATTGTGCCTTCTGCATTTAATGTTTTGATACTTAACTTTTATCTTCTATTTTATTTTAGGATGCATTACAAATAACTTACAGTCGTATTCAGAGAGGACCTGTAAAAACTTAGTACGAGATTAGCATCGGATTAACAAAAAAAATAAATGGTTTAGTCAGGAATTAGGTCCATGCCAGGACCTTACCTTTATGAGCATGGCTTCATTGAACTGGATGAAAATACGAAAAAAAATGTATTGCCGCTTCGACCACTTTTTTGTCCTATGCGGTGGTACCAACCCAGGCGGGCTTAACCCTACCACCTAGAAGGGGAGGGGACCTACAGTTTTACATGGATTCCGAACTATGGAACAGCTCTCATTCGTGACGAAATGCACTTATCCAACTCAGAATGAGAATGAAAGTGGTACATGAACGGGCGAGGATTTGAACAACAAACAACCAATTATCTTAATTCAATAAAAGGAATAGAATACTTGGGTCAAGATTTTCTTTTTGCAGTAATTTTACTTAAATGTTGTTTTCTAAAAAAATATATAGTTTGAATGTTTGGTTGCAGAGCGCCAGTGGAACATGTGGGTGCCTGGCGTTGGAGGGGAGGAGCTGCGTGCGTACAAGCGCGCCGGGCTCACTGAGGCACACAAGCAGCGTCTCGCACTCATCCGAAAAGCCACCAAGAAGTACTAAACCTTGAGTGCCATGTGCACACCATTCTAGTTACTAGAAGTAAGCATCGAAAAATTACGGTTTCGATGCAACCTTAGTGTAATATATCGGCGTAATGTTAAAAATAATGATGAAAAAAAAAACTTGCAAACAGATGTTGCATATAATAAGAATCGTGTATCGGTAGAGTGATGTTCAGATGTTTCCCTAATACGTTTGCATGGGCAGCATTCTTTTGTTCACAGTCCAAATTGAAGTGGGAAAAAACCTTCATGCAGACCTGAAGTATAACTATCCAAACTAACCTAGTACGAAAATGATGAACTCTAAAACAGAAAAATATATACTTTCCACTTATTATGCACACAGCAATACATAGGCTGCTATTTATGTATTTGGTTAAATATAAATAATTTTGTTTGGGTTAAATGTCCTCAATTGTTGCAATACTGAGTTTCCCGGATCTGCTTGGGTCAATATCTCGACAGCGCCACCTACCCGGTCCAATTGTAAATCAAAACTGTTTGGGGAGACCCACAAGAACAAAAAAAATCTTTAAAATAGGTCTAGCCGTTGAAGGTGACAAACACACGTGCAGAAGAATTATATAATTAGGATGCCGAAGCAAGCATGCTTATTTACATTTCGTTTTTATTAGAAAAAGCATGGATATTTTTCCATAGATTAGAATATGTAATAAGACAAATAATTTTATTTCTTGTTTTGTAATCTATTGATGTATGAGTGAATGTGACAGATCACACACTGTCATATTCAGAGTGGGCGGACTAACTTTATTACACGTATAAACCCGCGACTAAACTGATTTTTGTATGGTTAGTCCCATAATAAGTTTTGACAGGTTCACTCTGAATACGACTGATAACTTTAAAATGATGTATTAAATGCATGCATCATTAAGGCGCTAGGACTAGCCAACTACTCGCGCCATACAAATGCACTTTTTAACAAATGTAATAATATGTAGTGAAACGCTTCAGAAAATCCAAATAGAACTCCAGACTGATAATGGATTGATAATATTTTTTTATTCCATCATTTATTTAAATAATAATAAAAATAAAAAAAGTTGATTTTTCTCATTAGAAATCTGAAAGTCATTCGATTTCTAGATATAAGCAAAAACAGCATATATGCATAAACAAAATTCCATTTGCTTTTAGATTTCTACATTTAGTCAAAAAGTTCGGAAATGGACACCGTTTCCGCAATGTATTTTGTATAGAAAAAGGAAACATACATTAACGAAAATCATTCGATTCCTAGACAAGGAATCATATATTGTAAGGATGACACTTATAATCGTCAGACTTAGTTAGTTTACTTGGGGTGCCTCGTCTAACTTTGCGATTTGGCTAGTACCAGGCCCTTAAGTGATTATAACGGGTGGTTAAATTTCAAGGGCCGATGTTGATTTTGAATAAAACACAAACTATTTAGGAAATTATTGTAATTTTATTTTATTATGATATATTGGTATTACTCAATTATGTATGGAACAAAATATCGGCCAAATGGGCGCCGCGACCACGGCGGCACACCTCCATCCGATGGTCCAAATTTTCGATGACCCTGAGGCATAATGGAGGTTCTATGCCGTTAATGTGCCGAATTATCTCATCCTTTAGCTCTTGAATTGTTGCTGGCTTATCGACGTACACCTTTTTGATCAAATAACCCCAAAGAAAAAAGTCCAACGGTGTCAAATCACATGATCTTGGCGGCCAATTGACATCGCCATTACGTGAGATAACACGGCCATTGAATTTGTTGCGCAAAAGAGCCATTGTTTCGTTAGCTGTGTGGCAAGTGGCACCGTCCTGCTGAAACCACATATCGTCCACATCCATATCTTCCAATTCGGGCCATAAAAAGTTCGTTATCATCTCACGATAGCGAACACCATTCACAGTAACTGCCTAACCGGCCTCATTTTGGAAAAAATACGGCCCGATGATGCCGCCAGCCCATAAACCGCACCAAACAGTCACTCTTTGTGGGTGCATTGGTTTTTCGAAAATCACTCTTGGATTCTCATTCGCCCAAATGCGACAATTCTGTTTATTGACGAATCCACTGAGGTGAAAATGTGCCTCATCACTGAAGATGATTTTCTTCGAAAATTGATCATCCACTGTTGCCATTTCTTGCCACCATTCTGCCCATTCACGACGTTTGGAATGGTCAAGAGGCTTTAGTTCTTGAGCCAATTGCACCTTGTAAGCGTGTAAATGCAAGTCTTTATGCATAATGTTCATCAACGACGAGCGTGAGAGGTGCAATTGTTGGGCACGACGACGAGTTGAGGTGGACGGCTCTTCAGCCACACTATCGCGAACAGCAGCAATATTTTCTGCAGTACGAGCTGTACGAGCATGCACTGGTGTTCTCACATCTTCTACAGACCCGGTTTGCTCGAATTTTTCCACGATTTTTGCGATTGTACGCACATTTGGACGATCAAATTGACCAAAAAAAATCACGAAGTGCACGATATGCATTTTGATTTGAACGCCCATTTTCATAATAAGTCTGGATAACTTTAACACGTTGTTGGATTGTGTATCTCTCCATGGTTCAAATTGAGTAAGTCTGAAATAGAGAAATGTCAAATAAAATTCGGAAAAAAACTTGGCGTTTAGGTGTGGTTCATATTCAACATCGGCCCTTACAATTTAACCACCCTTTAGCTTCCTAAGCTCGCAGGCGCCTTCACAGTGCAATTGACGATGTTGCTAGCGCATAACTTTTAATTGGGTTTGTGATGTGGTGATTGATATGACAATAGGTTATTCATTTATCTCAGAACCAGGAATCAGTATGGATTGAATCCAGAGGCTTTTGATACTAGGCTACTGGCGAACTGAACCCAATTATCAATCGATGTAACTGAACCGCAGTAACGGTATTTATGTTTTTCAATCATTCAAGGTTGGAAAACTCAATCGTTAGGTGTACGATAGTGTTTTTTTTTATTGGTAGAACTGCCCGAGAGTAACAATAGATCTTCTTAGGGTAGCAGGGACTGATTTTGCACTTTTAGCATGACATATGGTTATGGTTTAACCTTTACCTCCTTCATTCATTCAACTCATATGTGGGTCCGTAACCTCACTTGCGAGACATTTGATTGGTTCTGTGCTGGTCAGGGTGAAAATTAATAAAATTATTTATTTTAACTAAGCTGTTTATTTCCATCTATCTAAATCAAATTGTCATTACGATGGTCATGAAACACTACTGCATACATGTAGTATTAATCTATCTAAATACAATAATTTTGTAAATTAAGTATTTTAACTATACATAAATTAGAAATACTATACTAGAAAATAATAGAATGTTTACGCATAATACAAATTATTTGATTCATGAAAATATTTAATTAAACAAGACACACAAAGGCAAAAAAAAATTAAACGCATGCTCGATGCTCGTGAATACAATGCAACTATTATATATTGTAAAAAATATTTAAATTCACACAAATTTCTGTGAGTGTCCTAATGAAGTTTTACTAGTCAGTTGCAAAATAATGAATGCCCTCATTTGAACCCAAGAACTTATAAATTGTTACTGACAAAACTGCACTCGACCATTTACGCAATACTAATTAATAATAAATATTAAGTACATTTCAATTGAAAAAAAAAAACATCACAGGTGCTTGAAACTTAAACATAATACATATCACGTCACAGCATTAAGGCGGGACCTAGGCGTTCATAACTTACTGTCAGTGCTTCTTAATTAAAAATAAAACATTAAAACGAAGTCTGATGATATCAGATAAGTAAATTATAAGTAGCTTCACTTGGAACAAGAACATGAATGGGTACACCTACCCAAAAGCAACGTAGTTAACCGCACTCCCTGACTCGCCAGTTGACAAACAATACTAACAATCAAAATCATGTTTTTGTCCAGCCGGATTATTTTCTCGACAACTTAACGTATAAGTTGCTGCAATGTTTTCAGGTCCCGTGTTCCATCCATCCGACTTTTCAAGCTCGAGAATAATAATTCATTATTTATGATCCTTCGGACATATTTAGCCTTTAATTAATTCATAGAACAATTTATAGGCCATAGAGAAGGTCCAACATTTCCGAAAAGATGAACAAGCAACCGTGTAAAATTATTTTTTTTGTAAAAAATGTTTTTTATGATATGTCACTGGTTTTAAAGGAGTATTTGATATTGATGCTCCTTGGAGTGTTAACGCCAATTCTAAAGCTTGTAGATCTGTAAATACTGACAAGGACCCTAAATAAACTGAAGCATACATACATTCGTATGTTATGTATCTACGACAAAGGGCTCACAAAGGACCTCAATAAATTAATGGTATGACTCACTGCTTGTTCAATTAATAGGTGAGTGTGCTCCTCGTAATGAGAGCACCATTCAGCAGACTCATCTAAACTCTATTGATATTTAGTTTTTTAATGATATTTTATTGAATACTTTGGTGGTTGGTGTATAAAGAAATAAGTATAAAAAAAACACTGGAATGCAATAGCATCGCTATGCCTGTGCAATATAAAATAATAAATATTTTTTTTGCAAAAGTTGCACCAAATCAGATGCGTTAATACTGCAAACAATTACTACCAACGGCTTTACTACCTACATACTGATGTACTTTCAAAGCACATTTAGATTTTTGGAATACTGCTAGAGAAATTTTGTCTATTGGAAATACTTCTACAACAGCAGTGCTGGCGCGGTGGAGAGATGGTGCGGTGATGCACAGGAGGCTAGTGATAGAGGCCGGCGTTGGCCTCGTCGGTGGTGTAGAGGTGGTCAGCGGAGTCCATGCGCTGCCAGCGCAGACTCTTGGACTTGATAGCCACCGGCTCCTGAACATCACAACAGTCATCCATAAAGAGTATTTATACGTTGGGTCAACCCCCACAAATGTGTCCAGCCAACACGTGACTCAGTCGCCATTCAATGTACCATGCGGCTAAACACAACACCAACAGAGCCCAGAAGCCTTCTTACCCTCAGTACCATTATCCCTGAGCCAAATAAAAACTGGCTAAAGGAAAGAACAAAGATGCAAGCCTGGTAGACGGCAAGCAGGCCAGAGAGGTCACTCCTCTCTATCTATCTCTATGATAATTTGTTTTGTTATTTTAAAGAGTTTTTACCTGAGTTATTTTATTTTTTGTTAAGTGCTTATTATTATCATTATATTGATATAATCATCGTCATTTATGTGGCACATTTTTTTTGTTTATGGATTTATTTAGTCTTTTTCCGCTCCGCTCGGGTCAATGTCGTTTGGGACTGACGTTGGGCTTAATTATTTCCTGGATAAAAAGTAGCCCAAAAGGTTGGTCCAGGACAACGTATCCGTCTACAAAATTTAATCATAATAGTTTAGCCGATATGGCATGAATTAATGAGAAACATCCGAACATTCCCATTCACACATCCTAACACAGGCGGGATTAACCCTGCCACCTAGTAAGTAATTAACAAAGGGGACCTAAAGTTTTGCTTGGAATCCAAACCACAACCAGCCTAAACATCGAAAACGATAACTCATTCCGAACCTGACTGCGCCCAGCGATGCGATACGTTGATAAAATATGCAAATGAATCAGGTGAGTGGTTCGTAAGTTATAAGAATTTAACACTTCTCACCCCTCTGGTATTTAAGCGTTATATATGTTTTGAGTAGAATCAGGCTAAACGTAGATACAATCCGCATCTAAATCAGGTAAATGGTTCTCAAGTAAAAAGTATTTTATCCCAGTGGTGACACCTCTCGCAATAGCGTTATGCTAAGGAGTCCTAAAGTTGCGGGAAATATCAAGCAATAATTCGGTACGTTTAGCATTGAAATCGGATAATTGGGCTAATACCATAACAGTAGTTGGGTGGTGTAGGCCATCCATGTCAAAAAATAATTTAGAAAGATTTAAAATTAGTGAAAAACAGACAAAGGAGTTTGTAGGCCGATTTTTATAAAAACTATAACTGAATTATTAGATTTTGTAAAAATCGGTATTTTCCTAGCCCGGAATTGAACTCGTTGGTTTTGAAAAAAAAAAGGATCTGTATTATTGTATCAGTCAATAGCGTCGCTTGTAATAATATAATTAGCTCTGCTCGAAAATAATAATTAACATGAGCGACAATACGGTACTTTTTATGTTATACTTTTAAAAAAATCCTAAAATGAAAAATTGGGCTAAACCAATTCAAATTAGGTACATAAAACAATTGTTTTTCAATGGAAATGGTACATTAAATAAGGATTTTGAAAACGCCGCTACTCAAAACAATGAATATTTTTAATGTTTGCTCAGTACTGTTTAATTATGTTAGACGACTAGGCGGATTCATGAACAAGCATTTTGCCAAATATATTTGCGAAAAGGTTGACAATTAGTGGGCAATTCAATGACAAGCCGCACTCAAGGCCGGACGCTGTCACGACATAAATGTATCTGCACTCGATCAGTGACTCATAAAGAGTGATGGCGTTCTGTTGTCTAGATAACGATACCGCGCACATCTTTACAACGGGACATTACCTGCCTACATACTCTTTTAATCATTATGAAGACATTGTTTAGAATGAATTCAGTTTTATCGCAATATTAATATTTTTAATAATAAATAGCCTCAACTGCTATTATTGATTTTTTTATTCGTGGCTCTAAGTGCAATGCGTTTTATGTTCTGCGTACACAAAACAGCCGTAAAAGCCTTAAGCACTGGAAAACCGACTATTATTAAGTTATTTAGTTTTATCATTTCTGGTAGAATGGGCCAAAAGTACCTGGAGCTGCTATGAATGAAACATGTCTCATTTGAAAGGTCTTCATTAGTAACAAAAAAGGTGTTATGGGGCCGAGTGGCAAAGAACGCCATTTTAGTAAAAGATGTTATTACAGCAAGTCAAACCATCTGCATATTTTTTTATGCGAAACCCTATCACCCTCCATGGTGCATGATTATTTTTACAAATATTTTCAAGTAAAAAGTGTACCGATTGTGAACTCATTAAGACTCTCTAAATAAGCCATGTATAATTCGTGGCCGCTCTGGGTACTCATAATATTTTTTTCCAGGATGAAGACCATCTCTATGCAAAAAAAACTGCCGATCCTTAGCTCCGTAAAAGAACAACAAATAGTCTTTGGTTTTTATAATACTAGTAGTTTTGCAGACAAATAGGGAATTAATAAAGTAGGGATGCCTTTCTTGTGGGCCTCATGGGAGAGATTGTGATGGGCAGTATTCACCTTGGCGACGAGCTTGCCGTCGGCGTCGAGACGAAACTCGTCGAGCGCAAAGACGAGTGGCGTAGGCGTGCCCAGGTGGAAGATGCGCGAGCACGTGCCGCGCGTCACACGAAACTCCAGCGTGCCCACCATCAGCACGCTCGTCACCATGAACACGGAGCGCGCCTCGGCCAGTGCTGCAACACCACACACACCTCTACACGCTCTGTTCACACTTGCATCCACATCTTCACGCATAACATGCTATGTTATAATAATAATAACATTAATTGCACGATAAAAATGTACAAAAGGTAGAGCTTAATGCCTAAAGTCATTTTCTACCAGCCTACCTTACAGTATTAAGGTGGCCCAACCCGGCGGGACTAACTCATTCGCCGGCATGGTAAAAAACCGTGCTGTTGCGCTCGGGGACCTTCTCTGTTTCAAAGAAAAAGACAGGCTCCGTGATGAAGAAGATGCAACATGTCCACAAAAAAGACAATGTGCATAATGTACGATTTGGTAAGATTTACGAAAAATTTCAAAACGACTTATAGCTAAAAGTAAAAGTCAAAAATCTAACAAAAACCAAATAAATTATAAATCTTGGTTAAATAAGCTATGTCTGATGACTAATCTTTTTCAGATTTTCTTAATTTATCATTGCGTAACAAACCACCAAAGTTATTGTATAAAACGCGCGAAAAATCCGAACTTTCGGACCTCATAACTTGGAAACCAAACACAATTTTACAATGCCAACGGTCATCAGACATCTAGTTCGATCAAATAAAGCTCTTTTGAGCAAAATTTGGGACCTCTGATAAGAAATATGGGCGTGATCTTCTTTCCCCGGTTGTATGGGGAGTTGAGCGGGTTGGGCCACCTTAAGAATCAGAAATGGGTAGGGTGGTAGGTGAATGAAAATTACATTACACTAATACTAAACTTATACAAATTATATACGGTGGTATAATATGTGGATTTTGCATAAATATAATTCATTGCAGACTGTAATGTTAAAGTATCAGAAATTAAATTCTAATGCCAGAGGTTCTAATCTTGACTTCTAAATGTATAAAAGGGTGTTTACAACTCAATGAACGACCGGATAACCGTACATTCCTGAGATTACCTAAAGCACATCGATACTTTTGATTTATTTTATCAGGGGACAATGCCACAAATAATAATGCCTGCAAGATGTTTTTACACTATGCAGAAAACTTAGGCGGAACATTAATCCTTCATTTCTCAATAACTTGATAAATAATGGCATAGGCTGCAGATAAGTTCAGGAATCTATGGTCTCTGGTAGGTTCACTGAGTTGGTAACATCATTGGTATCTTTTATGTAGGTAGTGTTTATACAATGTAGGTAGATAGGTACCCGGGTGCTTGGTTCGGTCGAGGTGGACGGTGTTCAGCAGCGGGAGGTCGCGCGGGAGGGCTGCGCGCGTGAAGTTCACCATGATCACGCGCACTTTGTTCTTGATGCCCTCGTCCTGCAGCGTGATCTGACCACACAATAAGACAAAGTGTGCAACTATTGCGACAAGCTATATAGCAACTATGACTCCACGTAGAGGTGAGGTGAGGTGAGGTAAATACATATATACAGTTTGGAAATAAATAGCTTCCATTAATAGGAATTATAGTCCATTAAGATATTGGTGTCTGCAAGCTGCTGTTTTGGTGAAATGCTGCTTTATGCTGTGAATAAAGTGGGGAACCATTTTCGAGAAGCTAAAAAAATACAGTATTACAAATTCTAACATTCTTGTCAGACTATGAATTACATTCATATTTAATCTGCTCTGCTACAGTTTCTTTGGATACCTATATTTTACTCTCATCAAAGAACTAAATGTTTAAATGGTTACATAGGTTTTCTGTAACATATGACAACTAAATATTCAATTATTCTGACATTTTTATGCGAGGAAGGACCAAATAGTGAATAAGACAGTTATTTTTCGACATAACACATTTATACCTATTGCACTTTAGTCACTGTATACGTATATTGTTTGTAATTCCTGTATTATCACACAATCAATGTTTGTCACGACCATTGTGTGCTAATATCTTTAAATCCTGAAGTACCTTATCGCTGCTACCGATAGTAATAAATAACAAGGGTGAGGCTAGAGGTGTAAATGCCTGACCTGGCACCAGGCAGACAGTTACGTGTGTGAGCGAGCATTCTTTTCGACAGCCCACTCTGAACAGAACTGACTTTATTTCGAGTTGAACATCTGAAATATCTCCTTCCAAGATAAATTAATCCATCTTTGTTTGAAGGTTACCTGACTTCATCGATTGGTTTTACTAATCGGAACCAGCCAAGCCATGCATTGCAATACAAATAAGTTAATCAGATGGAATAACTGATAAGGAGTCAGAATGCTATACAAACTTTGAGAATTCAATTAATGAATAGGCAACAAGTATGTAGAATGTACCACATTGCATGAAACTGTCCGCACTTTTCTTTGACGTTCAGCATTAATATAATAAATACTTCTTTGAGCCAAGATCAGAGTTTATTTCGTGTGCTCTTTCTCTTACATATATTTATGGAGACACCTAAACATAACACAACCGTGATCTATGGTAAGCTCATGTATGGAGAGCTGCAAAATCGCCACTGAAGGCATGCAACAGAATATGGATAGGTGGAGAAAGGGACTGTTTCTCTCAACATCCAAGTCTTTACAGATTAGCTGATGAGGCTCGATGCCAGGTAACATTATAGCGCTAAGAGGTAGTGGAGTGACCACTCATTTCAGTCATGGTCTTGACTGAAACTCTCATCTACTGCCCGGATATGTTCGAGTTTTGCACCTTTTTATTTCGCCTGAGTTCTTCTGCTAGGACCTAATGCACTTAAGGCCTAATGGCATTACAGATGACTGTCAATATACTAGACCAAAAATTGTTTTAATAATATTTTTATCTAGTACTTAATTCTCTACCTACTCTAACTGGGTTAATTGGGTTATTATAATGATTACAATTTATAAGTCTAAAAACATGCACAAATGTTAACAAATCACGTGGGCAGTCATAGGAAATGAAGTTTGTAGGGAAAGATAAGCTTTGGCACATTAGCAGAGTGGCAATCATCATTGAAGAGCGGTATCAAAGGGATTCTTCATTTAGCTGCTTTGCAAAATACCAGAAAAAAGGTTTGAAAGTAATTGTGTCACAACACAGACTTGGTACTCAATACTAATATCACTGTAAGTGAAAAAAAAAAAAGTTTTTTCTACACAGCGGAAGATAGCTACTTTCCCTTGAAAATGAGTCACCGATAAAAGATTAACCTTACTAGCCAGCAGAGAAATTTGAAAATACCTTGACACTTTCGTGGGGAAACTTGAAGGCCGCATCGCAGAGTTGCTGGTCGTCAAGACGCCGCAGCAGCGCGGGGTCGCAGCGCTGCGCGTCCACACAGTCGCGCAGCTGCCCAAGCGGTGTGAACATCTTGGCACTCTTCTCCTTTGGATTCTAAACATGAAACAGGGTGAGGCATGCGATGAATACATTAAAACTGTAGCATAGCACAATGACAACCTGTTAAAATAGTTTGATGTTTCAACTAAGAATAAAATTTACATTTTCTGTCCAGTCTGATCAATTTAAAATAAAACAGAAGGGCAAATCATCCGATTAGAACAAACAAAAAATTTGAATAGCTCGTAGTTTAGGGCGCGAGGCCTTCCTTGTTAAGCTAGAGATCTCGAGTTGAATCCCCGCCATTTTCATGCATCACTTTCTTTCTTATTCTAAGTTGTATAAGTGTATTTTATCACAAAGGCAATCTGTTCCATGGTTCGGAATCCAAGTAAAACTGTACCAAGTAAAGTCCAGTCCAAGAGAACCCCTGCTAAGTGGTTGAATAAAATTGGATGAAAGATGGTAGAAGTGGCAATAGCAGGTTTTCCGTTAGTTCATTATGGTGATTGTGATAATAATAAGCGCCTCACGCACAAGCTTTTGCATCTGAAAAGAAATGATCTACGCACAATGGTGGGAACAATGACAGGACATTGTTCACTCAACAAGCACCTCCACAACCTGGGGGTGACGGACAACCCTCTATGTCGTGGCTGCATGGAGACAACGCAAACAACCGCCCATGTACTGTTGGAGTGCAAGAGTGTGGCCGATCATCAGGCGCAGACCCTGGGAGCACCGGGATCCCTTACAGAGGCCTGTGGGACTGTAAAGGGTATGCTGGACTTCTGGGACGAGCTGGGATGGCTTACATAGTCACCTTTGTTAAGCACAATGGCCTCTCTTTGAAGTAGGCTTAGCGCGGAAAACATTTTGCCCAACCAACCTAACTAACATGGTGATTGTGATTTGACGTCCATGCCATCATAAAATAAATCTATATCATTACCTATCCTACAAATTGTGTGACTTTACATATCAAATCAATGCAATGCATACAGAGTGGCAGTACAAGTTATCACCTACTTTTTTTAATTCGTTTTACTTCTTCAAGCTGTCAAAATCATATCGATTTGTACGAAAATGGCAACGTCAACGTATAACCAGCGACGGTGAGTAATCTGTCAAATTAAACTCGGACTCGCAAATGTTAGTTCGCTTATTGCCCACTGCGCGCGCTCTTCAATTTCTCCATACATTTTAAAATGCTAGTCGATTGGTTTGGCGTTAACGCCAATTTAGGTGACGAGTAGAATTAGGGGCACTGTTGTGTGCATTGCATTGCATGCCCAAGAGGTTAAATAGTAAATATAATAACAGATAAATAACGATACAAGTGCAATAAATTATTTTTTTTATTATTATTTTGCTTCTATCTGCCATCGGCTATCTAGCCATAATCAGATTTTATGAATGAATAAAGAATAAACAATATTTTTTTCTCCTTTAAGGTTTTTTTTTGCAAGGTTCCTAATGAGAAAATTTTTGACCATATGCACCCAGCTAGTTGGTAAGATTATTATTAATGGAAACCCATCACCAAATAACCACCGAAATGCGACAGAAGCAAGTTAGAGGTTTGACTAGTCGGCGACCCCCCCAATGCAGAGAAGGTCAAAGACCAAGTGGAGCAACATTAGCAAGTCTATCGATAGAGCACATTTTCTCGGTCTCAAAGGTGCAAGATTTTTTTAGAAAATAACCTTGGGGTAGCTTTGAAGTCGCAGTTAAGCTAATTCCAGTATTGCAGGGTTTTGTCAGGTACCTGATCAGTTTTTCATCAATGTCAGGTTTTCATTTAAAACAAACTAAGGGATATGACTGTTGGATAAATTTTACTGGAAGCAATAATCTATTCGGACGGAGGCAACAGTCTACGGGGACCACATCCACGAGGAATTAAACTTCCGTGAGAAATATCCGATAGACTTTCAGACAATAAATCATCGTGCCTCTGAATGAGGTGTTTACATGGACAGATTTAGGAAGTTTACTTCTTCGTGAAAAAGCCGCCTGAGTTGATCAATATGCTGTCTCCGCCGTACCAACCAGTTATATGGTAACGAATATCAATATGTGCAGAATCTACTTCTCTTCGCTGTTTATTATTTGGCACTCCTAATGTTGATATAACCGTGAGTTTATTCGCAAAGGGAGACACTATTGCCACAGTCCACCCAATAACGTCCAGTACGGACCACCGCCCCGTATTTTGGGCTGCGAACCCCGTCTGATCCTTCAGAAAGAGTACAATTAGAATAGGTAACCTGCACGAAGAGCGATGTGGCGCGGTAGAGTTCAGCCTCAGTGACGTGCGGGATGCACACGAGCTGCTCGCTGCCGATCTCCGCCTCGATCTCGTCGCGGATGAAGGGCCACGCCTCCTCCAGCTTCAGGCTGCGCAGCTCCTCCAGGCTCACATCCTTGCGTATCTCGTGCGAGTACAGAGACTTCACCACCGTCTTCAGTTTTTTCGGCATCCTGGATCTTGTTCTTCTCTTTGACACCGGGGAGAGTTCGAACGACGTTCAATTACTACAAAAAGCGGTAATATATGTGGTAATATTCTATTCCTCAGCACCGTTAGTAGCAAAGAATTATATTACCTACTTGCAATCGTAGAACTACTTCTTCTTCTTTTTAGGGTCCTACTTTTGGGTCCCTTTTAATGGCTTTCGTGCATCTAACACATTTCGCCAATGTCAAAGTTCATAGCTATATACAAATAGTGTAAAAGGTTCTGAAATTAGTTGCCAACGAAACATAAAAGAAAATCATAATTTAAGATCATTTGCACTGATAAATGAAGCAAGTAACTTTAGAATTTTAAAGTTAGATGAAGAGAGCAAGCAATTAATATTGGTAGGAAGAGGAATTTGGAGTAGAGGAAGGTAATCGTATAAAGGAGCAGTTTTATTAATAAGAGGACAACAGAAAAATATATGTTCCAAATTCCCGTCATCAAGGCCACATTCGCACACTGATGAGTCTTTAATATGAAGTCTAGCCAAATGAACAGGGGAACAGCAGTGGCCTATTCTAAGGCGGCAAATAATAGAAGTTGAAGATTTATTAATTTTGATACGATGAAACCAAGGCTTAGCAGGGATGTTAGGCTGGATCTTGGCGTAATTTGAACCCTTAAATCTACTAGAGTTAGCCCACAATTTGGTCCAATTTTCAGTAAGAGATTTTTTTGGGAGAGCAATTAAATCATGTGGGTAGTTTCTATATGGGATTTTATCCCCTCGCAGAACAGCTTGTTTAGCAAGATCATCTACCCGGTGATTGGGCAGGATGCCTGAGTGAGACGGAATCCATGCAAAGACTATTTGTTTGTCCGGGTTATTGTAGAGAATGTCTTTAATGGAAAAAGGAATAGGATTTTGTGTGTTAGAATGAAAGGGGTTCTGAGTGAGAGATTGAAGAGCACTACGGGAATCAGAAAATATTATAAATTTATTAGATTTTTTTAATAATAATGAAAACTTGACTGCCTCCAGTAATGCCGTTGATTCACCAGTGAAAACTGATGACTCTGGAGGGCATTTAATTAGTTGGTAGATGTTGCTGTTCTTATGAAATACTGCAGCTCCAACACTGCCTTCCTCCGTGAGTTTGGAGGCATCAGTAAAAATATACTCCCACCCTTCCCAGTTTTCAGATAGGATGGAATGAAAGACTTCATTAGCATTTGGAGACTCTTTTTCAATGCCAAAAAAAGGAATTACTTCTACATTGCTCGTAACTACTTGAAAAGGGTATGAAAACATTGGTAAGGAGTTAGAACGGAATACTGGAGCCTTGACATTATTGAACTTACGATAACTTTTTACAAGTCTGGTGGGAGCCTTTTTTTCCCAATATTTCGCAGTATGAGAAAATCGGGATAGTAAATTTAGTTTCGGAATTATTGGATGATGTAAGAAATAGCTTGCCCTGAACAAGAAACGATCAGCCAAGAACTGACGGCGAAAATAAAGAGGAGGTTCAACGCATTCTACTTGCAGAGCATTTATAGGACTTGATTTCATGGCACCTGTTATAATACGCAGGCATTTGTTTTGGATAATGTTAAGCTTATTAAGAGCAGTTCTATTGCAGGGTTCTAAAATATAGGAACCGTAATCCAAATGACTTCGTATTATTGCATTGTACAATAACTTGAGGTAGTATGGATGAGCTCCCCACCAAACCCCAGCTAGAGTGCGTATAATGTTAATATTTTTTTCACATTTTTTTATTACATAATTTAGATGAGAGACACCTGTCATTTTTGAATCCAGGATTATGCCAAGGAATTTAGTTTGAATATGTAATGGAATAATTGTATTGTTGTATGTGATAGTGATAGGGGGTACAATTCTTTTTCTACTGAATACTACTATAGAGCTCTTTTGGGCTGACAGTTCCAACCCATGTTCAGTTAACCATGTGTTCAAAGATCTTAGCGAGTATTCAATTTGTTCAGCTCCTTTAGGAATAGATTTATGGGGTGAGTATATTAGTAAATCATCCGCATATTGCAGGACACGTGAAAAGGAGTTTATTGATCTGTCAAGATCATGGGTGTAAATATTATAAAGTAAAGGACTGAGAACAGAGCCTTGTGGTAAACCTTTCCAGATTATTCTAGAGTCGTTTGATTGTTCCTCTACTCTTAACATTATTGTTCTTTGAGATAATATATTAAAAATATATGCAACAATTTTTTCTGGTATATGTAGATTTAGCATTTTTTGTTTGAGCTTTGGTAGGAGGACATTATCGTAAGCTGCAGATATGTCTAGGAATGCAGCCACAACAGACTCGTCCCGAGAAAAAGAAAGTCGAATATCGGTAGTGAAAATCCCCAAACTATCCATTGCACTTCTGCTTTTCCTAAATCCATATTGTGTTTTAGCAAGAAGTTCTCTGTGTTCCACGAACCATTCTAAACGGTTTTTGATTAAATGTTCTGTAATTTTGCATAAGGTAGAAGACAGAGCAATCGGACGGTAAGAGGAACCATCATTGGGGTCTTTACCAGATTTCAGGATTGGAATGATTATTTGAGTTTTCCAGGAGTCAGGAATTACCCCATAGTCAAAGAAGAAATTAATGATTTGTAAAAAGTATTCAAGGGTTGTATCTCTCGATTTAACCAGAAAAGAATAAGGAATCCCATCCAGCCCTGGGCAAGAATCCTTAACATGATTCAAAACAATTTTGAGTTCTTTTAATGAAAATGGAACCTCCATGGGAGTACAACCTCCAACAAATGAATAAAGGGACGGGAGTTCATCTTCTGTAGGGGCGGATGGGGGGGCTAGCTTATTTAGGAATGAGTCTTTCCATGAAGCCGATGAAGGTATTGAAGCACTGTCTTCCGTGAAAACAGAACGGTACCTTTTAATATTGCGCCAAACTAATGAAGATGAAGTGTTAGGTGAGAGAGAAAGGCAAAAATTTTGCCATCCATTACGTTTTTTATTTTTAAGAGTACATTTAGTAACTGCTTGAATTTTGCGTAAATTTAAAAAGTTTTCATCAGTCATAAACTCTTCATATAAAGTTTCGGCATAGGAACGGTCACGAACAGATTTGGTACATTCGGAATCCCACCATGGAGGAGAAAGGCGATGATTTTTTGATGTATTTTTGAGCGGAATAATTTGATCTGCTGTGCTTATCAATAATGATGTAAATTTGGAGTAACAATGTAAAACATTGTCTAAGGTAACGATCGGCAGACTAGACATCTCCTCTTCTACTTTCAGACTGAACGTCACCCAATCAGCTTCATTCAAGCGATATTTAAGAAGAGGGGATTTATTTATGGAAGGAGGGGCCTGACAAGGAATATTTATAATAATGGGAAAATGATCGCTGCCGTGAGAAAATTTGGATATTTTCCATGAAAGACGGGCAGCCAGATCTGGAGTGCAAAGAGTCAGATCCACTGCACTCGGATTCTGATTCGGGGGAGTCCGTCTTGTGGGTGAACCATCATTCAGAAGGCATATGTTGTATTCATCTAGTAGTTCAATCAATTTATTGCCTTGGTGGTCACAATTTGCAGACCCCCACACGGAGTGATGAGAATTAAAATCGCCTAAAACCACATAAGGCTTGCGGATGGATTGAAAAATAGATTTAATAAATCGAGTGGTTGAGAGCGTAGGAGACGATACATATACCGAAACAAATGTTATATTGTCTGCCATAACGGCAACAACATTTATACCATCAACTCGGGCAGGAAGAGTGAGGGAAGAAAATGGAATTTTTTTGTTGATGAACAGGGCGCAACCCCCATATCCATCAGCTCGGTCATCTCTGAAGCTAACATATCCTGAAATCTTAAAGTGGGTTGATGGCTTTAACCAGGTTTCAGAAATTGCTATAACGATAGGGTGATGTTTATTGATAAGGTGGAGTAAATCAGATTTATTTTTGATTAAGCTACGACAATTCCACTGAATTATTGTAGAAGACATTCTGATGAAATGAAGCGAGATGAATGCATTCAAACTTGACCCTATAAAAATTAAAGAAAGCTAAGTTGCAGATAAAAAAAATTTTTGCCAAATGTTCTGCTACCATGCAGTAATAAATTTTGTGGTCGAAAAATCTGCTAGAGCTTTTTTTAATGACATAAAGAGGATTTTTTATTAAAACAATCCAAACATTGGTACAAAAATCTGCTGGTCGCAGATATATATTTTTGGAGCCAAATATTCTGCTACAACGCAGGTAATAAATTTGGATGCCGAAATATTTTTTATATATTGTCTTTTGGATAAGTAAAATAATATTGTTGAAGAAATTAAAATTTAAAGTGTAAATTGAAAAGTTCATATTGGATAAGAAGTTATTTTTTAATTTTGTCAGGTAAGCCCACTGGTGAGCGGATTCTGGAGTGTTTGAACCCATTATAAGCGTCTGGAGAATGATTAATAGCAGCGTTGGACGGTAAAGTATTGGAAGATATAAAACTTAGAAAAGCAGAAAATAATTTGTCAACATTTTCAGGGTTACTAAGGTCCATTGAAATAATTGGAGAAGAGGGTGTCAACAAAGGAGTTCGAAAAACCGAACCATTATGAGATGTTGGAGGAGTGAAATCATTAAGAAGGGCTTGATGAGCGTTGCGATCGTACCCCTGAGGAAGAGGAGCGCGAGCTCGAGGTTGCGAAAAGAATGTTTTTTTGTATGAGTATGTAGGAATGGATGGTTTATTGACTGGAGCGCTGGAGGTGACCTCTGCAAAGGACCGCTTAGAGGGCCTAAATTGACTGGCAGCCTCCGTATATGAAATAGCTTCTTCTGCCATTTTATGTTTAATATTTTTTTGTCTATTTTGTTCCGGACAAATTTTACTTGTTGCATAGTGTCTGCCTTCACAGTAAAGGCAGCTTGCATTTTCTTCTGTGATGTTGCAGTCATTGGCTGAATGGAATTCTCCGCATTTATAACAACGTGGCTGCGAACGGCATATTGTCTTGGTATGTCCATATCTTGAGCAATTGAAGCATTGGATGGTCGGATATTTGTAAAGTTCTACTTGAATAGAATTATACATTAATAGGATCTTATCAGGAAGACTCTGACCATCAAAAGTTACAACCACACTTTGGGATGGTTTCCACATAGGGGAACCATCGACCATTTTTTTGAAATTTAAGCGTCTGACTTTGAGGACTCTTCCTCCGCCAGGAATTTCAATGTCTTTCAAAAGATCCTCTTCGGACCATTCAATTGGAATTCCTTTCACCAATCCAATTCTTGTGACATTAAATGACGGAATAAAAGCCTTATATTTGGCTTCGGATAAATAATGATTTTGTATGAATAGATTGGCATATTGGGCGGATTTGAAGGTGACGGTTACTCTATTTCGTCCCACACTCTTTACCCCACCGTCTATGATACCTTGGAATGAGTTCCGTTTTAAAAATTGACCAAAATGAACTGGATGCAGAACAACTCCAGCCGATGGATTTGATTCCACCCTCTGGACGTGGACTAAGAAAGGAGCTTTGTCAAAGTCCCGGTAAAGTTCGGTATGATTTGGAGTTGAGATATCATTCGTGGAAATCCGGGATGGGCCTTGTTGGGATAGATCTTGTTGGGATAGGTCTTGTTTGGATAGGTCTTGTTGGGATATGTCTTGTTGGGATAGGTCTTGTTGGGATATGTTTAGTTTGGATAGGACTGCTTGAGGCCCAATAACCTGAGAATTGGGAGCCTGCTTTATTTCATCATGTTCACAATCTGACGAGATAAAAGATGATTGTGATGAATCAATCTTAACTTTGAGTTGAGAGTTTTGTTTGTTACTTTTGTTTTTTCTTTGATGTTCTTTTATTTTTCGTTTCCTTTTACCAATTATGGCGGAAAAGTCCATGCCTTCATTATCAGACAATCTATCGAATGAATTGTGAATTTCAATGGTATGGCTGGCCTCTGGTGGGGTTAGGAATGCATCATTAAGGTTGTCGCTCTTATCGCTAGATGCATCTTGAGCGAGAATGAACCCCGGCGGCATATGATGGCGGCCGCCGGGGTCGTCCGGGTCGGGTGGTTCATTCATCACAACATCACCCTACTTACGCGATACGAAAATCCAATAAACACAAATAGGCAGAGCAAGCCGGGAAACACGACACAATGGCTTTACGGAACCACACAATCCCGAAATTTATTCAATGAACGAACAAAACAAATTACCTAGCCAAAAAAAAAGAAAAAAAATCGTAGAACTAGAAAGAGAACGCAGCGACTTCTCCGAACTCTGCTTGCACTTGGTTGGTTTTATTCATAGAAATAGGATGTCGCATGCTAGGTCTATGGTTTTATTAGTAGTGCTATATGTTATTAAATGTTATATGGTGCTACCATTGCCATACCGTGCAGCAAAGAGTATGTAAACGATCCGTGCAGGGGGTCCATTCAGAGCAAGAGTGAGTTCGAATTCGTCACTAAATATCAACTCACTTTTTTAAATAGTTAATGTTTCTACACTTCTTGAATATCATTACAGTTAGGTAAAAATCTGGTTTGTCCGTAAATACGTTGGAAGTATAAATAACGGTTCCGTTATTTAAATAATAATATATTTCCCAGCTATTTTTAGGTTAACTCACTCCCGAACTCGAACTCACTCTTGCTCTGAATGGACGCCCAGGGGGTACAGTCGTTTCGTCTGAAATCTATACACCGGAAATAGAGACAAATTTGAGATCTCTTTCTGACATGCTGACGTTAACCATAGAGTAAAAGGGACTTAGGAATTCCTTCTCTTTCCAGTGTATACATTTGATAAGTAACGACTGTACGTAAACCAGATTTTTACCTAACTGTAATGATGTTCTAGAAGTGTGGAAACATTAACTATTTAAAAAAGTGAGTTGATATTTAGTTGCGAATTCGAACTCACTCTTACTCTGAATGGACCCCCTGTACTGTAGATCACAGACTAGGAAGTATGTGATCATTGGATTTATTTCGTTTGTTACTTTCCGAACTCTTTCACCCGTGGTCCGATTTTAACTATCGTTACCGAAAGCGCGTCAAAAAGGCGTGCCATAAAAGGTATGACTAGGTATGAGAAGGTGTTATTACACAATCTGTTGAATGGCTCTGAGGTGAAAATTCAAGTTCAGCTCAGATGAATTGATTAGATTCAACTTTGAGGTGAAATACTAGAAATAATGTCCTTTGTTCCATGTTTGTGTTTTTGTTTCCGTAAGCGTGCACACAAATGGTCCGAATCGTTTGTGATGCTGAGGGTTTTAAGCGTGTAATTGTTATTTTTAGCTTATATGTAGTTCAAATCGGACCATGATGCTATCTTTAACAGAGACACAGGTGTATCGTTTGTAATAAGTTTCAGTGGTCTGCTTATGAACTTATGAAGCGAACACGAGAAGTTTTCACAACGAATACGAGTGACAGTCATACTCCATATATTTAAAAAGGGTAATCCTCCATATATTTAAAAAGGGTAATACAGTTTCTCCCTGGTATTAGTGGTGAGAACTTCTCGTTTTCGCTTACCGAGCAGACCGTGGTGTGATGAGATTCGGGTTTGTTCGGGCAAATATTGTTCTATTCCACCCTGTACTTTCCGTTACAGAGCGAAATCAGGCGGAACGGCTAAGAGAAACGCTCCAACTTGAAAGCAAAAACGAACAAAGAGCAGATATTATTGTCACCTTGATTACACAAACTACAATACTTCTAATCCCATGCGGTAAACGCGCAAAACCAAGAAATATCTATCTAAAATTATTTAACTCACCTAATTCAAATCAACTCGAAACATTTCAGCTGCAGGCGAGTTTATTGGCTAACGTTTAAAGTGATAGTTGAGATGTCTTGCTTCGGTTTCGCGTTCAAGCTCGGCGAGTTGGAGCAAAAAGGAGTGTTTCCGAGCGATTCTAAGCCGTTCTAACGATCAGCGAAAACGGCCAAAACGCTGTTTCTCGCTCAGTCTTGGGTCGCGGTCCGATTTGAACCATCGTTACCAAAAGCACGCTCTAAACTGGTCTGATTCGCACTTATAGCCCTCAAAATGGCATCCCGTGAACGGTTTGAATTTAGCGCTGTGTCACGCAATGCCGTACACAATGTTCACGCTTCGGAGGTACGGCACCGTGTGTGGAAGTGTCAATGTCACTTCTTGACATTACTAAAGATTCTTTCCAACGTGTTTTTTCACAATCCGTTTAACCGTTGAAACCGTTGAATGTCCTTCAGTTCAAAATTTAAGTTCAGCTTAGAGCAATAGATTAGATTCAAATTTGAGGTGAACTAAGAGCACTAATGTCATTTGTTTCATGTATTTTTTTGTTTCCATGCATTTTGATTCGGGACGCTTGTATACGCTTTTAGCAGTGTAATCGTTTACAGTTCAAATCGGAATTCGCACTTGCACTGAATGGCACGGAGCAGTCTGCGCGAGCACAGCCAGTAATAGCCCGAAACATATTAAATTCTCTATATATAATATTTTGTGATTATAATTCGTGGCTTTAGGCCGGAGTGCACGACGCTTGGTAAAATGTTATCCGTTACTGATTACATTTGACGATGATGTGACGGGTAATCGCCCATCATATGAAATTGCGTTGCACGTAACATATTTTCGTCAAAGTTAGCTTGCCAGGAGTCAGACCACAAATAGTCCCTCGAAACAATCGGCAAAAATGTTTGCTGTATGGCAACTCTTAGCACCGCCTGAGCTGACATAGTACTGCCCTTCTCTCACAGTACATAAACAGAAAGAGACAGACACAATTGAAGCACCATCTAGCGTCAACCATTCGTACTAACAAACAAAAAAGTTGCTCCTGGAGCCGCGGGGTGGCGCTACTAGCGCCCAATATGTCGGCTTGCTATCAGCTGTTGGTAGCACCACAGATTACATAGATTTGGCGCCGAAATTTTTAATCTGTGGAACCGAGTGCCAGGCTAATAATTATGAAAAACAAAGCATTGCATTCCATTAATGGCGACGTTTGCCTATTATTTAAGGTCCAATAAGACTACAATAATATAAAAATAGTAACTTTTGATACTTTGAATTATAATTTGATCGTGATTTTGACGGTGATCAATGGGTCGGGAGTGTTTACGCTTAGCGGTTAACATCAGCGGTCAACGTAATGTTTAAGTTTCGTGCAACGCAAAATTTGCCTGATCAGGCCTTAGGCCGGAGTGCACGACGCTTCGTAAAATGTTATCCGTTACTAATTACATTTGACGATGATGTGACGGCTAATCGCCCATCATATGAAATTGCGTTGCACGTAACATATTTTCGTCAAAGTTAGCTTGCCAGGAGTCAGACCACAAATATTCCCTCGAAACAATCGGCAAAAATGTTTGCTGTATGGCAACTCTTAGCACCGCCTGAGCTGACATAGTACTGCCCTTCTCTCACAGTACATAAACAGAAAGGGACAGGCACAATTGAATCACCATCTAGCGTCAACCATTCGTACTAACAAACAAAACAGTTGCTCCTGGAGCCGCGGGGTGGCGCTACTAGCGCCCAAGATGTCGGCTTGCTATCAGCTGTTGGTAGCACCACAGATTACATAGATTTGGCGCCGAAATTTTTAATCTGTGGAACCGAGTGCCAGGCTTAATTATGAAAACCAAAGCATTGCATTCCATTAATGGCGACGTTTGCCTATTATTTAAGGCCCAATAAGACTACAATAATATGAAAATAGTAACTTTTGATACTTTGAATTATAATTTGATCGTGATTTTGACGGTGATCAATGGGTCGGGAGTGTTTACGATTAGCGGTTAACATCAGCGGTCAACGTAATGTTTAAGTTTCGTGCAACGCAAAATTTGCCTGATCAGGCCTTAATCATACGTTGACGGTGATGTTGACGAGCAAGACGGTACGTGCAACCCGGCCTTAATCATACGTTGACGGTGATGTTGACGAGCAAGACGGTACGTGCAACCCGGCCTTAATCAAGTATTAGTATTATATTCTGTGCTTAATTATATGATCTGTGACTTGAATCAAAAATTGCGGAATTTGCTGAATTCTGTTTTGAATTTTGTTTTGCTATTGTCGTGTATCTTATCCTGCATCTATTGCTGTGCTTGCGCTCTGAGTTTCACAGGACTCGTGAGCTGAGTCATATTTGTTAATAGGTTGCAGGTGCCGAGACGAGATTATTTGCGCATCGATATTTCTCTAATGTTTTCGCTTGGGCCTTCGCTCACGTTGTAAGATTTGCGTGCTGATGTGCAGGCGGTGTGCTGCATAATTTCGGTAGTTGCCCGTCTTTGTAAAGTGACGAGTATCGCGCGATGAGCGGAGAGCGGGAACCCCTGACGGGCGCGACGCGGGACTACGGCGCCGCCTCCGCCGCCGCCGCAGTGCCACCAGTTGGCTTTGCTGACTTCAGTCCTACGGAGCTCTACAGGTGCTTTCGCTCATGCTCGGATAAAGAAGTATAAGAGGGAGAGAGTTAAAAATAAAAATGTCAGGTCCTAGTTATTAAAATGCTGTCAATAAATATTGCAGCAATTTTCTTTCTATTTTATGTTAGTACTATATTTAAATGCTTAGTACCTATATTAAGTATTTTTCCCACATGCCAAATTTTGCCTAACGATTTTTGCTCATAATAATGATAATGCTCAACAATAACTTAAATATGCGGTGAGGCGATGCCAGTGGATACTTTTTTGGCCAACCTGTGAGATTGAAGCCACCTCAAGCGGTTATATATTTAACACTTCCATAGTACCTGGTTACTTATTAGACACTTTTTAATGCTATATAGGACCTTGTTTTGTATATCTTTTATGTGTTGTTTGTTCACTTAATGCACAAAGTATTGCACTTTAAGCCACAAATTCATTATTAATGTTAAATATAGCCATAGTAGTTGGGGCAAAACACATTTCCAGAATTTCAGGTTTATTGCTGTTGTTACAATCTTTTCGCCGCAACTACTTTGGCTACATTCAACATTTATAATTAATCCGTGGCTCAAAGAGCCATACTTCTTGCGTTGTGTGTACAAAAAACTTTGTATGGGTGGGATCACCCTTAAGATAACGCATTTGTGTGCTTTCAGCTTAAGCGAGAGCATTGCAGGTGACGTGGAGCGTGTGAATGCGGCGCTGCGCACTCTTAACAAGATGCTGAAAGCGGTCGGAGGCTCTGGAGACAACTTGGTGCTGCGTGACAAAATGTACGGACCTACCAATCTATTCAATTGACCAGTTTGATTTTAGAAAATTCGTTACTGTTATTGAAGTAATATCACAGGAATTGCTGAATTGAGATTGAACTGAAATTTTATCGACTATTCTAGTCCAGCATCAGATTTTTGAAGGTGGCCCAACCCGGCGGGATTAACTCAACAACGGTAACGGTACAAAACCGTGCTGTTGCGCTCTGGGACCGTCTCTTTTTCAAAGAAAAAGACAGGCTCCGTGATGAGGAAGATGAAACATGTCCACAAAAAAACCGGCCAAGTGCGAGTCGGACTCGCACACGAAGGGTTCCGTGCCATCAACACCAAAAAATCACGGTTTTTGTATGGGGCCCCCCTTTAATTATTGTTATTTTTTAATTTTACCTATTTGTTGTTATAGCGGCAAAATAAATACACACTCTGTGAAAATTTCAGCTACCTACCTATTACAGTTCCTGAGATACAGCCCTGTGACAGACGGACAGACGGACGGACGGACGGACGGACGGACAGCGGAGGCTTAGTAACCTAACCCAAAGGGTGATATGATTTGGTAAGATTTACGAAAATTTTAATTACAAAACTACTTAAAAGTAAACCACGACCGCTGTAGTCAAAAATCTAACAAAATCAAATAGATTATAAATCTTGATTAAATAAGCTATGTCTGATGACTAATCTTTTAAAGATGTTCTTAATTTATCATTGCGTAATCCACCTCCAAAGTTATTGTATAAAACGCGCGAAAAATTCAAACTTTCGGACCTTATAACTTAGCAACCAAACACAATTTTACAATGCCAATGGTCATCCGACATCTAGTTCGAACAAATCAAGCTATTTTGGGCAAAATTTGGGATCTCTGACAAGAAATATGGGCGTGATCTTCTTTCCCCATTTGTATGGGGAGTTGAGCGACATGGCCCACCTTAGGATCCTATTTAGGTAATTAATTTGAGATTGAACGGTGAGATCTTAATTTGAAAGAGACGTAATTAAATTTTTGGAAACTGGCAGAAAAAATATTGGTCTGATGTTCATCTGAAGCAGGGCTCAAGACCGGCTTACTTTCACATAACACAAGACATGAAATAAAATAAATCACCTAATATTAACCCACCCTCTAAGATTCTGACTATATCGCCAGAGAAAGTGGTGGCCTAAGGACCTTTTTTCAAACTTTCCCCATACAAACAAAAGAACAAAATTAAATATACTTAAACGAATGAAAAATAAGATTTAGACATATGAGATTAGGCTGCCTGTATAAAATAAATCAATAAATTAATTCAAAGCTATTAATATAAATACCGGCTGCATTCCAGTAGCTGTTCAGAACTGATAGGAACAACTAATCAAACAACAAGTCGAAGTTCTGGTGGATTCAAAGTGTAGGGTATTTTGAAAATTCATATCAGTTGTGTGTATTAAATTGACAGCTTTATTTAGTAGCTTTCAGGTGGGCCTCTGTGGCGTGTGTTAATCACAAAAGATCAGGTATTTGAACACATATAGGTTGCTTAGGGTGGGTGTTGTCCCTCAGTGTTGATCTTAGTTTTGCTATTAGTGAGTTGAGTTCTTGCTGAAAAACAGGCACTGTTATGTATTTTCAAGAACTAATCCTCATTGTTTTTTTGAGGATAAACTCTTGCAAATTTACATGATGTTTGGAATTTAGAATAATGTCAGTGTTGGAATGTGATATTGATGAAGTTTGATGAGGACAACTTACATATTTGAGATCGGTGTGCATTGCCTGTGACACTTCGATTTGGTGAGAGAATATTTGTTACATATGGGAGAACATAATTTATTAGGGGGCATGTGATATTATGTATGTAGAATCGACCGTGCAGCAAGGACACATTAAATAATAAATAAGGTTGTAAAAACGAGTTTATGAATATAGTGCAAGGCAGCAAACACCTTTTGCGGTAATTGCATCTAAGCCCCCTGCTCTATACCTATCATTTGGAATTTTTATACAATCCCTCCCCCGCTTCCGGTCCTCAAAAGTAAAAAAAAACCCTCATCGTATCACTTTGTTGTTCCTCTGTCTGTAAAAACATTTTTTGATGAGATGAGATATAATATAAGTTGAAATGATTATCAAATTCTAAGGTCTTGGAGCTGTAAAAAAATTAAGCTTAAATAATATGGCTATTTATACTGCATATTTGAAACAATCAAAAAGCCTAGATAGGGTCCTATCCTAGATTCATAATTTATTTTAAGAAGCGAGGTCTCAGAGCAACATAATCTGAAAATCTTTAATTTGTAGTTATATCACAAAAAAAAAATTCTAGTAGGTGGACAAACTTTTTACATAAAAAAATGTAGGGAACAGTCGTAGGGTCAGCCTCGCACTGGTCTGGATAATTTTATGTGTAGGTATTATGTGTCAAATATATAATGTTTATAATCATATGTGGCATGTGGCCATTGAAAAATGTCAAACAAAATTTACTTACCAGTTCTTTGCTGTGATTATTGAACAATTTAAATGTTAAAATATGACAAATCCGAGTGTAGTGTACTGTCTATAGATGAGAAATGAGCAGATCTTAAGGTGGCCCATCCCGCTCAACTCCCCATACAAACGGGGAAAGAAGATCACGCAAATATTACTTGTCAGAGATCCCAAATTTTGCTCAAAATAGCTTAATTGGAGCGAACTAGATGTCTGATGACCATTGGCATTGTAAAATTGTGTTTGGTTTCTAAGTTACAAGGTCCGAAAGTTCGGATTTTTCGCGCGTTTTATACAATAACTTTGGAGGTAGATTACGCAATGATAAAGTAAGAACATCTTAAAAAGATTGGTCATCAGAGATATATTATTTAATCAAGATTTATAATCTATTTGGTTTTTGTTACATTTTTGACTACAGCGGTCAATGTTTACTTTTAGCTATAAGTCGTTTTGCAATTAAAATTTTCGTAAATCTTACCAAATCATATACTATGCACATTGTCTTTTTTGTGGACATGTTGCATCTTCCTCATCACGGAGCCTGTCTTTTTCTTTGAAACAGAGAAGGTCCCAGAGCGCAACAGCACGGTTTTTTACCGTGCCCGCGATTGAGTCAGTCCCGCCGGGTCGGGCCACCTTAAGTTCAGGGGTGCTGTGACTTGCATGCAACTCCCCATCCCATTTATGCATGACTTTATTTCTCTTCTTGTAGCAAAAAAGGAGTTTTATTTGTTATTAAGGACTGTCGTGGACTTACACTTAAAGTTCTTCGCTCTATATATTGTTATTTTTATTATGTTATTTATAATTACTAGCAGCTTGAAGCTGATTCGTGAATTTAATTTTTCCAGGAGTGCACTTGTATATTTCCAAATTTTTAAATTGTTATTACTAATATTACTTATGATTCACATTATATATTTATATTGAATTTATTTTTTGATTATTGATTGTTTATTATGATTGATTTGTTTTTTTTTATTGCCTTTAAATGTATGTCTAGTCTGTTTTTAAATCCATTTACAATTTCAGCACTAATTACCTCCAACAGCTTGTTCCAAGAGTCTACAACTCTATTGACCAAGAAGTGTTTCCTGCGGTTAGAATTTGATGCAGATTGGTTTAGTTTTAAGCTGTGCCCTCTAAGGTGTATGTTTGTATTTTTTATGAACATTTCTTTGAGATTTGGAAAATTTTAGTAATCATTGAGGATCTTGTATGTTTCTATGAGGTCTCCTCGCTGGCGGCGTTCCTCTAGGGTGCTGAGTCCGAGAACTTTAAGAGAAATATAGATGTTATAAAAATTGTGTGCGTGTTTGCAGTCACAACACGCAGCAGGGCGTGAACGCGTGCGTGGCGGGCACCGCGCGCGACCTGCAGCGGCTCGGCGTGGTGGTGCGGCGCGGCGACAAGCCGCAGAAGCTGCAGGTGGAGCGACTCACGCACGCATTCAAAGAGGCCCTCGCCAGCTACTCCACACTGCAAAAGGTACGTACTTACGGCAAGTTTAAAAACCGGCCCAGTGCGAGTCGGACTCTCACCATCAACACCAAAAAATCACGTTTTTTAATAAATTTTTTTTCTATTTGTTATAGCGGCAAAATAAATACACACTCTGTGAAAATTTCAGCTGCCTACCTATTACGGTTCATGAGATACAGCACGGACAGAGGACGGATGGATAGACGGACAGCGGAGGCTTAGTAATAGGGTTCCGTGTTCACCCTTTGGGTACGGAACCCTAATATTTTTGCGATTTTACATTGTTTTGAGTAGGTCACATTTTGACAGCACCTAAGATAGTAAGCTGTTGTTTAAAAGCGAGATCCCTGCAGAACCCCGCAACACCTGGCTCGGGTGACTTTTTACAAAAGAACCTCGGAAAGCTCGGAAGCAAGTGAAAAACTCGGAAATGGTCGTGATATTCTTTACTGGCTGACGACAGAGGAGCTCCGCACCGGGCTGCAGGAGGAGGATTGAGTTCCGAGCCAGGTGTCATGTTAATTTGCCCGCTTTGCATGTGGGGTTCTGCAGGGAGCGGATAGCCCACACATATTAATACCCCATGGTGAATAAAAAACTCAAGTCCATTAATTTCGTCATACCAATACCAATACAATACAATGAGGCATCCAGACCAGCTGGCAATGCAGCTTACCGCTTACCATGACCGAAGAGACATATTTTACTGGAACTAGACGGCGTTAAACACCTCTGCAACATCCGCCTCATGGGAGGTTCCCAAT
Source organism: Incurvaria masculella (assembly GCA_946894095.1). Taxonomy (NCBI): domain Eukaryota; kingdom Metazoa; phylum Arthropoda; class Insecta; order Lepidoptera; family Incurvariidae; genus Incurvaria; species Incurvaria masculella. The sequence continues at coordinate 3,814,962 of OX335641.1, forward strand.
GGGGAACTAACTCTGCTCGACAGAATTACATGTCACACATCTCCTCATAGTAAAGAGACTAATTTAACCCAGAAAAAAAACCAGTATCTGTTTGCGTAGCAACTCCGAGAGAAGATGCAAGCGCACATGCCGATGTCAGTGCGGCCGCGCGCGAGCCCGGCGGCGGCGGCGGCGGCGGCGGCGGACGAGGACGAGGAGGCTGCACTTATCGCCGGTCGCCAGGCGCAGGTGTGTGCATTTTTTGATCATACTTTAAAGTAAAAAATAATTCATATTGAACATGATTGCAAGTTGTCCAGGTGAGACCTGTTATACTTGAATCCAGTGGTGAATTTAAAATTGAAATGTTGTTTATGATTGGTCATTGGTCATTAATTATTTGCAAAGCTCATTCGTATATAGAATTTTCGCAAGTCTGTGAAACTAGTGGTCATATCAGGTGCATATTGCAGGCGCGACTGACTGAGTTTGAGAGGTTGTCGACCAGATCACGGAGGAGCTGGCCGACATCAGTGTGTCTCACTCTCCTGTTGCACGTTTACTATATCAGACGCATGTTGACGGCGCGATTTATCGAGTTCATGACGTCGACGCTGTTGGAGCGTAAGGGATACGTCTGCAGGATCATGAGAGAGCTGGCCCACTTTGTTGCGTCTAGCTCTCCTGTTGCATGTTCGTGTTGTAGGCGCGTCTCATCGAGTTTGAGACGTCGATGCTGCTGGAGCGAGAGGCGTACGTCAGCAGGATCGAAGCTGACGTTATTGACGTCAACCAGATCATGGCGGAGCTGGCCGACATCGTCAGCTCGCAGGGCGCCACCATCGGTGTGTATGCTGACCTATTTCGCAGTCACTCCCATTCTCATTCTTATAGCGTTGAATTACTTTGGTTGTTGTTTGTCCTCTAATGTTTATTGTGTATCTTTAAAGTCATTCTTTGTTTGCCTACGTATGCATAATCTTCCTTGTTTCTGTCATCAATGTTCCTGTAGTAAGTTGGCTTAGTTGAGGAGTACGCATCTTTCGTGTCATCATCTTGGCTCAATACACCAAACGGGAACTAGGTGCAATGCCAAGACCTTTCTTATATTGCCCGGCTCTATATATTGATCCACCCTGTAAAGTGGGCGGTCTGTGTCCGTAAGTTTCAGGAAAATCGGTGACAAAAAATTTGGATCTCCCTTTTTTGCATGGTATCAACAAAATTGACTACCAGGGTGCTCGCACAAAAGCTCAGTCCCCCTCTACGAATCTTCGTTCTGAATGTAATCTGATCATTTTAATGCTTTTGCGGGGAATCTTTCCATGTGGAAATTCATTTCAATTAAGAATCAAGTGTAAGATTTCTTAAAAGGCTGCAAACCAAGTAAGTTGCAAGTCGTCTTACTCGTACTTCAACAGCGATCTATTCAATTCTATAGACCTGTAATTGTGTGATGCACAATTACAGGTTATGTTCTTTTGAAATGTTCGTCTACCATGGGATTGTGAGTTGATTAGTAAAAAAAAAACGAAGTGGTACAGATATGACGTTGTTGTGTTGCAGACACGGTGGAGAGCCAGGTGGAAGCTGCAGGGTCGCGCGTGGAGGCGGGCGTCGAGGAGCTGGCGAAGGCGTCCGGCTACCAGACCAAGTACCGCAGGAAAGTGATGATCCTAGCCGTGGTGGCACTCATAGTGGCGGCCATACTTATTGCTATCATCGTTAAGTCGGTGAGGTAATGTGATGCGGAAACAACTTACCGCGCAGATATCGTCAACCATGAGGCAATGTGATGCGGCCTCACCTCACCCTGCAAATATTGTTAACCATGAGGTAATGGGATGCGGCCACACCTCACCTTGCAGGTATTGTAAACCTCTAGGTAATGTGCTGCGGCCAGACCAAGTGAATTTGTTATCTTCCCTCTCGATGCGAAGTTGTCAAGTATCTTGCTGTTGACAAAGTCAGGCAAAAGCTGCGGAACTGATTAGGCAAAAGTCTGGAGAGTGTGCACTTTGGAAGTTGTTACGACGAGATATATGATAAGTCTTTATAATTTGTAGGCAAAAAGAAATTTGGTCCAAAACTGACGATTTTTAACATCTTTCCTCTCATCAACCTGTCACGGCTTGAAAAATATTGCGAATGAGAGTTTTGAAGAATCATTGTGCGTGGAATTGGTTAGGAGATCTAAATATCGTGGGGACACTGAAAGAACAATACTAATCGTAGACTTATTACGAAAGTTAAAAGATGAATGTGTGGGTAGCTTCTCAGGTGTGTACATCTATTTTCCTTTGCAAATATGCCTCTCTGTTCTCTGTCTGTCTTAACATGTGTTAGCCCGGCAAATAGTAACAGAATAATAGGCAACATAGAGGCAGACAAATGCGACATGAACTAAATCAAATGTTATTTGTTATTATTAACTACTGCCATGTTGTCAAAGTCTGGTCGAGTAATACACTTTGAATAATTCAAAATATTTTTCATATGCTCGGTATTTATTAAAACAAAAGAGGGTTTCTTATAGGGGTGATCCTCACTCTATTTAGCGATATGCAGCACCACACCTTGTTAATACATAAATATCCATGTAAAATAACTTTTGGTTAGTCTCTGCTTTAACCAGCCGGGCAATTTTAGCAGTTTACTTCTTTGATCTTTATCCATTATTAACCTTGTAATCCACTTCATAATAGCATGAATATCAAGTTATATCATATGCAAGCAGTAATATTCTCATACTCACCTAATCTATGGTTTACATGCCGAGCAAGGGCTGTCATGGGAAATGTATAACATAGTTCATGGCAGCAAAACAAAACTTGTGTCAGACTTTGATTAAAAAAGGCTTGAGTAGCCTTCATACAGGAGAACATTTAAAAGCGGTCGTACCTTGGGGTGCGAGCCATACTCCACGGCCAGTGTGGAGCGTTAATTCTGAATAAAATTAATACGTCTGGCCGGCGTATCCCATCTAGTCCTTTTTTAATCTAAGGATTTATGCATTTCGATATACATATACTATTGCATCATTGTAGTTACAATAGAATTGAACATGTAGTATTTACCACTTTTACTATGCAAAGGAAAAAGTGGTAAGTAGGAAGATCAGGGAGAGGGGTTAGAAGTTAATCTACAGTACGCACTGACAGATACATTTCCTACTGACAGATACATTCCTATTGATCCTACTGTTGATATTCTGTGCCGAAAGCCACCGTAAATCGAAAGTATCAAAAGTGACTTTTATCCCACGGTTTGTAATGAATGAATATGTACTAATTATTACAGATGCATCTGTTATTTCATCTTGTTTTGAAGAAGAAATAGAGGGCTCGGACAGGTTTACTCGGGTGGAGTGCATCTCTTTCTAACAACTTTCTGTGTGAACACATAATTTGCTTTCAAAAATTTAGAATACTACTACAAGTCTCCATGGTGGCCCAAAATTAGGCCAATTTAATAAAATGAGGTAAAATTCCTCAGTTGAAATGTTCTATTTTGACTGCTTTATTTTTTGGGAGAATTCACATTCCTGTTTTAATATTATTTTTACCATGTGTTATTCGTACACAATTTTGTAAATGCATAACATAACTCGCGTTAAGAGCGTTTATGGTCAGAGTTTGCTTAGCTGTAAAATGTTATTAATGCAATTTTGCAAATCAACTTATTTTGAGAGTTGGGAGTTGGGAGCTTGAGACTTGAAGCTTGGAGCAGGGAGCTAAGGTTTTCATTGTTATTATTGCTAAGCGCAAATTTTATTTCGTTAAATGTCATATAAATTTTCGCTCACCTTGTTTATCATACCAAATATATATTTAAAAGAGTCGTTAATTGCATGTTTCTATCAAAGCTCGATTGTTATTTAAATTACGTATGAATTACTTAAAGCTCGCTTAAACCATACGATGAAGGGATCGTGCAGTGGGCAAGTATCCTTAAAGAGAAAAACTAATTGATGTTTTTTAATAGCATTATATCTTTATTGCAAGCAAAAAACACATTTCAACCTTCGCCGCCACTGCGATATTTGCGTTGCAAAAGATCCATCTCTGTCGTGTGCCTCATACTTCTATCTCGCTAAGCCGACCGAAACTAACAATAGGTACTCACGGATGTCAAGTACACGAACATTAGAAGTGCCGGGGTTGTAATTGTAGGTTGAAATAATTCGAGATTACAATTAGCTGATTTTCTGCCGCCGCTGCCTGCAAACTGTTTCTAAGGCAGTATTATTGTCTTGTCCTGCCGCCCTTTGCTGAACAAAATTCTTATGCGAAGTTATTTTGAAGTTGATTCTCCTACTCAGATGCATCCTGGAGCCTGTATTTTGGGTTACGTTAAGAAAAACTCATCAAGTTGTGCTCAAAAGGATCAAATTATTTCTCACCCTGAAAACTGGGTGTTCATTTAATTAATACAATATAGGTAGTTAGCTGACATTTAAAATGTCGAAAAAGGTTATTAGGCTTAGTAATTTATAATATTTTGTTACAATGTCTAATGGTACAATGAATAACATATAATCGCAGTTATAGTACGTAAAAATATTGGATCAATAAATGCACGCTTGTTACATTTAGCAACATGTTACAAAATAATGCTGTTAGCTAACAGGCATTTTTTAGAAACAAGGTTAACATAACGAACAACACCTACGCGCCCGGTGTTGCTTAATCTCCATGATGGAATACGGGTGCGTCGCGCCACTGGGCTACCGAGGCTGAGAACAAAACTAAAATGTTTCATTGATAATGACAATAACCCAAAGATTTGGAAAAAGCTTCAAACGATAGCTCTCTTTAGAAAAAGTGCCTGTTGCCAACATGGGCTCTACGTGTCCATGTGCGATTGCATCGCTTAACTTATAAAGCATTCCAAATGCAATTGTATATGTATATAAAAATTTAACTGTAATGTCCTACTGTAACATTACATTATTTATGTTAGTTTGTTATTCACCTGTAGTTGTGTAATGACATTAAACTAATAAAAATATCCAACAAATAAACCTATATTTTATTGGAATCGCCCATCTATCATTGTGCTGTCAGTGCCTGCACTCTTAACAACAACAGCTGCATGATCGGGTACAACAGACGAAGCAACGGGATATCGTAGCCAAGAACACCCTTATAAGGTGGACACGTAAGCATCAGAAAATTACGCTTCCCATACAAAAGTAGTTTATTTACTAATCATTGTAAAACCACTGTTCCAAGGTGTACTAATTATTTGGTATCTAATATCAGGTTGCAAATAGCTAACTATGTATGTCTGCACGTTTTTTTGTTTCCGAAAATTATATGCTGGGTAAAAAAAAAACTGTATTACTGTTTCATTTTGAATTCCGTTTTGATTTTTCAAAAAAGCAAAAACTTGATGACGCAGATAATGCAAGATTAACGGGCGGGGATTAAAATTATGCCATCTGATATTGGAAGCAAGTCCCGGGGCCTGAGCTACTATTTCATATTATGGCACATAATAAGCTATTTCAAAAGAATGCGAAGTTTTTATGAACTAGAGATTTATAAATCTTTTTGAAAAATAGACACAGCATGGAGTGGATCACTACAGCAGTAATATAATATAATAGAAGTATGGTTCATGAAGATAGAATGTAGATCATACATTAAATCTACTTGATTTAGGAGATTGATGGAAACTGAAATTAACATAATTTCATTGACATATAACAAATTATCTGAAAATAAAAGATCGCCTCAAGATACGGCAGTTTGTCCATATTAGCCATAGACTTAGCATGCGCGCGCAGTACATCCAATTTCTATGAAATTAGCTGAGAAAATGTGAAAATGTGTAAACTTGAAGGGGTGATTTTTGGCCGGTGAATACGAGGATGACGCTGAAAGTTCTTAGAAAATAAAAAAAATAACAAATTAGCAAGTTATTACTTTTATTCATTGAGTTTTATTATATCTTTTAAATAGCGTTCTTTCACATAAATACAGTTTACATTATTTTTACAATTCGACGGCTTTTTGAAACGCCGCCACTGCTTCCTCGGTGTCCATAAAACGTTTTCCTCGAAGGTTTTCTTTTATTTTCGGGAATGAATAAAAATCGCAAGTTCGTAATCGTAATCCACGTCTGACGTCGCCAAATAGTCGATCGTTGGCTTGGCGGTGCGCGACGAGGCGTTGTCGTAGTGAAGGGGGATGAGGAGAGACAAGTGGCAAACAATTATTAGGTTACCACTCTGCAGTAATTGTTTTTCGTTAAATTTTTATGCTGACGTGACACAGACAATTTTCAATTTGCCGCCAAATCGTAAAACAGTGACAGATCAATGAAATATATACTTAATAATATTGGCAAAGAGTCAAAAACCTGGTGACTGTTGTAAATATACGTTTTCGTACTAAGCAGGTACATAGATTATTCCAAGGAATGTGATATGTAAGTATACATAATCGACCGTGAAGCTAGGACACATTAATTAAAGAAATATCACAGTAAAATTAATTACTTTACGAATGTACTGCAAGGCTGGACTCGAACCAGCAAAACATACCAGTCGCGGGTATTACGTCTTCCAATTTCGCTACCTGCTGTATACCCATAATTTGGAATTCTCCTACAGTCCCTCCTCCCGTAAACAATGCCTCCTACTAACGCATATTTTGATGTTTGAATGTTCAATCTTTGCAGTCAATGTCCGCAACGTAGATGAAGCGCTAAATAAATGTATGTAAGGATGAGAGAACCTGACGAGAATTAGTACGAGATTAGCACCAGACTAACCATACAAAAATCGGGTTAGTCCGGCGTATTCAAGTTAGTATGCCCACTCTGAATACGACTGCGTGAATTCCCCCATTAAATCGAAATGTTAGGTCAAGGTTACAGGCTTGTTGGAAGATGACACTAATAATAAGAATATTTTCAAGGAGTATTAACAAAATATGCTCCACATTCAACGCATTTAAAATGTTTAAATTCCGAGATACGCAGTTTCGTCTCTATAACGTTTTTTCGTCGCTAAGAACATAATTATGTAAATTCTTGGATGTTGACTTCTCTTAATTACCCGCCGGTGACTGCAGAACGTGAAACGGATTCAGGTTGTTGCGCCAAATCGAAGTCGTTGTGCCAATGAACATTACTAGGTATATTATAACCAGCTGTTGTCCGCGGCTTCGCTCACGTGGAATTCCGGTATATTTCATAGTGTGTTTTATAGAAAAATCGACTGGTTTTTGTCTGTAGACTTATTCTCGGAATTTCGCTTTTATAGCGGTTGTCAAAGCGATCTTTTTCGACGGAAAACCCTGCTCCGGAATCTTTCCGTTGAGAAAATCAATCGCGGTAAAAGCGCGTTTTCTGACTGAAAGATTCCTCATTCCTGAGCTCGAAATCACAAGAAGAGAGAACACAGGTTTCATAACACACAATTTAATAAACACTGTCCATAATTGTGTAATCAAGTCTCATAATCTGAGAAAGAACTCACGATACGAATACGTTAACAACCTCCTGAAGGTTTCATGACGTGGCTGTTAGTAAATATTTCCTAATGTCAAAAATCGTTCTCGGCGTTGACGTCAACCCGGAGAGTTGGTACCATCGCATTGGATGAAATAACGTCGAAGAGGCAAGGATAATGGTTCCATGTTATTCACCCAGTTTAATTTACCCGTGGGTAAATGGAAGGTCCTGCTATAGAGGGACGGTTCTGGCATGGCACTTAATTTCTGCCACTGTCATGAAAGTAGGTGTGTTATGGATGGCTAATATGGAACTAGACATGGGTCTAGTTGCATAAAAATAATAGTTATTTTTATATATTATACACTTAAAACTTACACTGGACATAGATGGCTAATACCACCCGCCGTCGTAATACACATTTAACATTCTCAAAGTTATTATGCCGTGCCAGAACGTTCCCTTCTTGAGACGATTGCACTAAACTGGATGAAAAATACGGACATTTTTTTTACCACTCCGGCCACCTTTTCAACTCAACTTATGGATTCCAAACAATGGAACAGCTCGCATTGTTGATGAAATGCACTTATCCAATTCAGAAAGAGAAATAAAGTAGTGCATGAACGAAGCGGGGATATTTTTGATATTTGTGCAAAAGCCAGTAGGCACAAAACATTATTATCGACAGTTTTATTGGCACAGATAATGTCTGTAACGGTAAACAAAACTTGCAAGAATTTATTGTTGTGGCCCACAAACAGGATCACGAAGCGAAGATTGCAAGAAAATGGTCGCCTCGGCTTCGAATTTAATATTTTGAGAGTCGTGCATTTTAAAGGCCCTAACTCTCTGATATTATTTTTACCCGACTACGGCAAAGCCAAAAGGAAGGGTTATGATTCTAGCAGCCCATGTATGTATGTTTGTATTTACGTATGTTCCTCCTGTAGCGCCTAAACTATTCATCCGATTATAACGAATAAGGTGTCAATCGATTTGTTATTATGGTCCGGGTAAAATGGCTACATTTTTTTCGTAGTCGGATTACAGTTTTTTATTTATTATAATGTGACTGGACATGGATGCGTAATACCTACGACACCTACTGTTATGATATTAGCCCAACTTACCTTATGGCAAATTGGTGCCATGCCAGGAACTTCCTTACGTTGCACAGCTATATTGAAATCAAAATAAGGACGACTTTCCTTGCCGTTTTGATCATCGTTCATTCAAAGCGATGGTACCAATCCAGGCGGGATTAACGCACCGCCTAGTATTACTACTTATTTTCATATTACAAGCTGAGGTACAGCGGCTCCCCTCAATGTCGTTTTGGACTGATATCGGGCAGAATTATTTCCTGGATATTGTATGAGTTCCCCATACAAACTTTCATCCCCTATTTCATCCCCCTTCAAGTTTTATTTTCGCCATAAACGGTAGCCGATGTCCTCCTCCAAGGTCCAGACTAGCTTTATACCGAAATTTATGAAATTTGGTTCAGCGGTGTTGGCGTGAAGACGCATTAGACAGAGTTACTTTCGTATTTATAATATTAGTATGAATGCAGGGTATTCTTGAATGCATTAAAAAATATTTTTTTTTGTTATTTCATCAAAATATCGCCGTTTACCCACATTTTTTTCATGTGACTTCGAATGCATGGAAACTGCAATAGGCTTCAATTGGCAATATGCTATTTTAACCTCCAAAAAAGATGTTATAGGGGTCATTAGTAATAATCTCGGATTCGCGAAGGAATCATTCAACTTACCCACAATAGTCTTGCCCACAGATATACTCGAATCAGCAGCTGCCGTGACCGCCTCCCCCGCCGCAGCCGCTTCGTTTGAAGCCTTTACCGCAAATAATAATGTATTCTGGGCCACTCGATTCACTGATTGTCAAAATTGCAAATCAGTTGATGCCATTTTGTTAAATTACTCATGTACTTGAGTAACCTTATACCGCCTTTTATTATATTAAGGAGAAGTGGCATATCGCGTCTTCGCTGTATGGTAAAAATGATCATATAATTGTATAGGAATCCGACGGCGCGTCGTATGCAGTCGAATCATCGCCACCGCGCGCGAATGTGCTCTAAAATGCGCTCGTCAAGTCAGTTTAGACATACACGAAGCATACACGAAGACTATGTTTGCATGTGGCATTATGTTTAAGTTGGGTTGGTAGTTTTGAAAAATTTGAGACAGCGGGTCTTATAATATTGATAGTTATAAATGCGGGAGTAATAGCGATGTTATATATGTAATGGTCCAAACGTTAACCAGATTTTCCTTGGGATATTTTTTTTTGTAAAATGTTTATAACGTATTTTCTTATTAAAAAAACTATTTTTTTTTACCGTTTCTTTTAGGACTTTTTTCAAAGAATCTAAAACTTCTCGAATATAAAACGAATATAAAAAAAAATTAATTAGTCCTGAAGAATAAAAAATGCTTCAAAAGAATACCATCCTGGTTTCGACAGGATTATAAGTGAGGGTAGATGTTTACCCCTTTCGAGGACACCTTCTTGGTGATTTCAAATATTTCGTTCAGAATATGGTCATTGTTCACATCGAGACGACTATCTAAAATAATATAGTTTTGTTTCATTAGATTTCATATGATTTCAAAGTGCTGATTTGTAAATAAAGTCATTTTCCATGCGTCGGAAGGTCATGGCTATGATTTTTTTGACATTTGACACACGAGTTTCAATCGCGAACTCCCCCCGTCCTTCAATGCTCGCTGGTTTGCGAAAAAATATCCGCAAATACTGCCCTTATAAAGAATATTCTTAGTTACCTTAGCAACTTGGCTAAACAAGTATCACATTGACCAACATCAATGACAAGACGTGCACAAAAAAATAAACTAGCATATATTCGCGGGTTATGCCGACGTCACTATTAGTTATTCTTCAGACGTCTTATAATGACATGAAGACGCCTCTGGGAGCCGGTTGCAATTCTAAATTCAAATATTCAGAACCGGTAGCAAGCGGCATCAGTAACGACCTGCTTTTTTTTATTATTTTTGAGGGATTTTACAAGTTTTTACGAGGTATTTTTAATACCTTCAATTTATGTCGCCAAATCTGGCGCCAACCCCGCCGCCATTTATAATAATGTATTCATCGCTGACAGGTATTAATTACTGAGAAGATGTAAGTCTCGTTTTAAAGCTGTTTGATCCGGCTCCATCCATTTGAGGATATTTCGGTCCATTGCGGAACTGCTGACTATCCACAAAATAACACAATATAACACCTACTGACTGTCATGAAAATAATATATGTCGCATTCTGGAAGGTATTAGGTGCCATGCCAGGACTTTCCATTTTTTTTTTTTTTTTTTCTATTGATTTGGTTAGGGCTTTAGCCATGTTTGGCTATGCAGGCCCCATAGTAACTATTTCAGTTTACTGATTGCTACGCAGGACAAGAGAATTATTAAAAAATGTGGTCACAATTTGGAACTCTTCACTTTGTGGTTGGCTCAGAGCTTCATGGATTTTGAAGAATAAATTCAGTCTGTCTGTACATAGATCTTTCAACAGTTTGTTTCTCATAACCTGGTTCCGGACACAATCCAAGAGTACGTGGAGCTGATCCTCTGCTTGTTGACAAGCGGAGCAGTTAGGCGAGTCAACTATTCGCATAAAGTGTAGTGTCTTATTTAGTGTTGTATGTCCGGATCTTAGTCTGAGGCCTGTCACTATGTTCTCAATTCTAAATTGACTTTCCCTTTTTATGAGCATATCCGGCTTCATTGAACTGGCGGACAACTTTTTATTGCCGCTTCGACCATGCTTTCATCCAATGCGATGGGACTAGCCCAGGCGTGCCCTACCGACTAGTTTTTAGTAGTGTTACCTATTTGGGTCACTGTGCTGAGCTGAACTGTTTGCTCAGCTGCTTAAACAAACATTTAGCTCATCGACCATATAAACAAGAGAGTACTGCTCTCATTTTCCATTTATTTGTACAAAAGTATAAACTAGTAGATGCCCGCAGCTCCACTCGCGTTAAATTTCGACGAAAAATGGCTGGTTTTTCCCGAATTTTCTCCTTACGCTGCTGCGCCCAAGGCCAGATGACATTCAACTTATTCGTTAATTTCTCAAACCAAACTAGCTAAGGTTTACGACACTCGGTTCGATCAAAATTATTCTGTATCATATTCTATCTATAATATTAAAAAAAATGTACTGATATCCTATGATGCTACGAGAGTATGACCAAATTAAGTTTCTTAAAAGTTGTATCGAACAATTTTGTCCCATTTTAATAGTGCTTAGTTCGAATTCTAACAAATAATTTTATTTATGTAATAGAAATACCGTTTTTAGGGTTCCGTACCCAAAGGGTGAAAACGGAACCCTATTACTAAGCCTTCGCTGTCCGTCCGTTCGTCCGTCCATCCGTCCGTCTGTCACAGGGCTGTATCTCATGAACCGTAATAGGTAGGCAGCTGAAATTTTCACAGAGTGTGTATTTATTTTGCCGCTATAACAACCAATATGTAAAATAAAAAAACATAAAAATTAAAGGGGGTCCCCATACAAAAAACGTGATTGTTTGGTGTTGTTGGTAGGGAACCCTTCGTGTGCGAGTCCGACTCGCACTTGGCCGGTTTTTGTTAGATATACCAGAAAAATTTTTCGGAAGGATTTAGGGGTTGATGAGTTGCGTAATGTATGAAAAAATAAAGAATAACTGAGTCAGTTACCTAGTGTAGGTGGAAACCTAAAATAACTGAACTCTTTAGGAGTTGGAAAAGGAGCGTTGATTTATCTGAACTTTTTTTATGCGACCTGACATGACTGGCTAATACCACACAACTACCGTAATGATATTAGCCCAATTCACCACATTCCCGAAGGAATTAGGTGCCATGCCAGGACATTCCCTTTATATGAAATATGTTCTGAAATATGATATTTTCGTATACTTGACCTTTTTTCGCATGAATAAAAAACTGTTCATGCAACCGGACAATGTTTAATCAGAAAGTCACGAACGCTTCCGACGCCTCGTCCCGTCCGAACGGGCTAACGGGCGCGGGGAGAGGAAAATATACAAGATGGCGATTGACCACCGCACGCGCGGACTCGTGTTTTTGTACCCATAATTAAACAATTGCGTTTGTTTTGTCTTATCCGGAATGCATGCCACAAAGGACCATTGAGCAAGCGAGGGGTATGATATGTTTGCCTAAAATAACCACTTAGAAATTAACTGGGGTAAACTTACTTACTTAAGAAGAAATTAAGAGGGATATGGAAGGTAAACCTTCCGTTATTTTTTTCATCTAAGTTTGGGACTACAAATTAAAGCGATCAGCGAAAAACATGCATGGAAATAGAGGTAATTCTAAATCGAAATTAAGAAACTGAAACATGATAGGTGAAACTTTGCTCGATAGAAAAAAATATTAAAAATAAACACTAAATTAGACTTTAAATTCAATTATTGACATTTATTTTAAAGATATAATCCGAAATATTTCAAATAGGGAACCGTTATTGTATGTACGAGACAAAGCAAATGGATTGGTTGTAAAAAACTTTATAGTTTTTAATTAATTAAATATCAAATCGGTTAAGTAGTTTTCAAGTTATAACATAACATCGTGCCATTAAAGGTTTTATAGGCATAATTTGAAAACCTTAAAAAGCTTTTATTATGGTGAAATTTTTAGGATAAAATACCTACATAAAATATATGTACTCTCACAAATAAAATTATTGCAGTCCACTGACGTTCCTTTTTTTGCCAGGATATTGCTTTGTCCGGTGTGAGTGAAATTGTGGAGTTTCGAAGTGATCTCTACATTATGCATGAGCGGATCCTGGCGGGCAGGACGAATGTGGTATTGCATCGGTAATGAGCGGTACTTTTTTTATTTACGCAGTACGGCATGTGGCGTACGCCAGACTCTCAGCCAAACGACGACACGCCCGTGAGCATTCGATTATTTCAGGGGATGCGAAAACTTGCCGGTTTGTCAGGTGATAAATACCTCTTTAGGATGCAATCAATAGTTTATAGACCTTTTAAAAAAGGACCCGCAGGATCGGTTGGTTCTGATGGGAGGGATGTAGGTGCATCCTCTGCCTTTTGCGAGTTGATACATGAAAAAATGAGAAAGAAGGAATAGCGATATGCAGCTCAGGAGAGCATTCGTTTACCGTACATAGGTGTACACACACTCCTGGATTGCTCTTTTTTAGGGTTCTGTACCCAAAGGGTGTCAACGGAACCCTATCACTAAGCCTCCGCTATCCGTCCGTCCGTCTGTCACAGGGCTGTATCTCATGAACCGTAATAGGTAGGCAGCTGAAATTTTCACAGAGTGTGTATCTATTTTGCCGCTATAACAACAAATAGGTAAAATTTCAAAATAGTTAAAATTAAAAGGTGTCACATACAAAAAACCTGATTTTTTGTGGCTAATCTTTTGCGATGGTACGGAACCCTTCGTGTGCGAGTCCGACTCGCACTTGGCCGGTTTTTTAAAGACGGTCCGATCACCACTGAAGAAGAAAAACCAACATAAAACTTCATGACAAGAATATTCTGTGTTACGTTCTACCTAGTACACAGAAATAAATTAGACCTTCAATACATATGGCCCGTACTATGCTCGTAGCCTAGGTGCACGCATGCAGCAGCTAAGAACCTAAAGCGGCATAACAAATTAGTTCCACATGAAAAAGAACAGGTTATGAGATAGTTATTGATGTGTTAGAGGCGCTATTTAAATATAGGTGTTTTTGTTTGTTGATGATTCTTTTCGGAAAACCGGTGATGTGACGAAAACATAAACGGAAATGTTCGTGTTGTTACACAGGTAAGAGAACGACTTTGTAGGAAGTCCTTTCTAAGATCAATGTAGCGGAAAGGAATCTAGTTTTTTTTCTCTTTTCTTGATTTTCTTGGTGACATCATGAAAATATTCGATTTTACATCCAAAGATCATCTAAATATAGCCAGAAATCAAAAAGCGTATGCAATGGGATACGAACCCTCTGCCAATAATCTAACAGCATCGAATATAAGACACTTTATTACACTTCCATGTTTATTTACTTTGCTTTTTATGACCCATTTCTCCGTGAGCGCCTTTCTCCAGAGCTGGTCTTCAATTTGCTTCTCGGCGGGTCGAGTTAACTGTAATGTTGCTTTATAAAATGTTGGCGACCGATTCCGCGCACGTCACTCCGTTCTGATACGCGGCGCGCGCAGGCTGCGATCGCGCGCTTTTCAAATTTGGAATTGCTAACGGTGATATCGACAACGGTTTATGTGACGACGATAAATCGCGAATACTTGGTGAGTTATTAGTTTCGGTTTAAAAAATATATGTTAATATGTAATAAATAGATAAGTATTTACTTTTTAAGGCGTAATCAAGTATAAGGATGAGACCGAAAGTGCATAACTTAACGTCAATAATTTTGTAGGTAACTAGATTTGATAAAAAAAAACTGGTTCCGTTAACAGCTCTTTGAAATCTAGGGTAAATTTGCTAGGGTAACTTATTTATAACACTGAAACTAATATTTAAAAAATTGCAATTCATGGAATTTGGTGGAATGCATTTATTAGGTAGGGATTTTTTTTTAAGAATGTTTTTGTGTATTGGAATTCTGTTATATTGTACTATACATATAATATCTTAATTAATTCATGATACATTATAATATATTATAATTTATATTATTGCATGTATTTATATTATTATATAAACTTTATACATTAATTTAAAGTTTATTGAATGTTTTTATTATTTTCACTATGAATGACACAAATTTACAATATTATTGTGTTGAACAAACAAGTAATGTTTTGTGATGGTTGAAGTGTCTTTAAAACCAAATATATTTAGTTTCATGTTAAAAATCCCCCCAATTCTGTTCTTACTGCTATCGTTGACTAATAACTTTTATACTTATAATCCTTATTCAAAAGGCCTTTTTAATAAGGAGGGCATTATATTTTTTATTTTTTTTTATTTGGATTCTAGTAAACATTTTAATTTGGTTTTATGATCAATGCCAAGTATTGCCAAGTTGCAATTAGGTAACCTGCTCGGTTGCTTCACTCGAGCAAATTGTGACCCATCTACCTGTACGAACACACAAAAAAAATCATCAAAATCGGCCTAACCGTTTAGGAGGACTTCATTGAGATACACACGTGTCGAAGAATTATATATGTGTTAAGATAAAGGCTATTAATGTTTAAATGTAATGGCAATTATACAACCCTCAATTTTAACGAACACTTAATGTAAAAAAAAAATTGGTCCGAACTGGATGTGACTGAAAGGGTTAAATTATAATAAAGTAATTAATAACACAATAGTTACTCTTCATAAATTCAGGGGTGTCTGATTAATTAGACAAATGACCTTGACAGATAAAACAGTAATTATTTTAATTATATATTACATTACAGTCGTAGAATTACAGTTCGTAATTACATCAATACAGCACAGATTACATGAGTATTACGAGATAGAACATAAATCTTGTTAGGAAATTAGGTTTTAATGATGCAAATTTGATATCCACTCTTTTGTTATGATCATCGGAAGTGAAGAAGCGAACGATCCACGTCCGCCCGATGCAATGATAATCCCGATCGTTGCAGAATTCGAATTTGAGATTGTTTAACAAATATGATTCACGTACATATCCGGCATTTAATGGAAAAATGTTTATTTCCATGATATTGTGATTTTACTTATTTTGCAGTGTTCCTACATGGAAGTTATTGACTAATAACTCTTATATTTGGATTTAAGTTAAAATTGTAGTTTGGTTTTAAGATTAATGCCAAGTTAAAGTTTTGTCACTTGCTCTGCTCGATAGCACGGCTCGGGTAAATTGTGACCCACCCGAACAAACGATAAAACACAAAACAAAAAAACAAAAGCATGTTTTTTTTTTCCTAATATTGCAAAGGTTAGTGACGGATCGACACATTTTTTTGCAAAGAGATAGTTAATTGGTCGCAGACGTAGGCATTTTTCCCCCCAGGAAAAATATTAATTAATTTTTTTCGAGCGCAGCCGGGTACCGCAGCTAGTTTACGTTAGAAACGTTAGTGTTTGTCCTTGGAGACCCTGGAACTATCTACTAATCCATAATATATAAACCCCAAGTTATTTTAGATCCGTTATGGCTCAGTATAACAACAATTATACTCTAAATGCTGAATTTTAGTTGAAAAGCTTAGCCGGTGATTTTGAAAATTTAATTTATGTGAAAGTAAACATCGTGCGTCATATTAGACACAGTAAAAGTGTTTTACTTGTTTCTCTTCACTTTTTATCGTTGCCAAATATATGTCGGAAAAAAAGGTCGACACACATAGTACCACTGAGGATACTGGGACCGACTATTCGGTATTTGGGAGTTACTTAAGGAAACGCGTGATAACATTTATATATTTTTTTATTTCAGGTTCGAGCTGAGGTGAAAAATGCGCTTAACACTATTTGGTAAGTGACATTATTTCCATATTATGAAAAATACGAGACTAACATAAGGCTGAAAAAATAAACATACAGACGAATTGAGAACCTCCTCCTGTTTTAAAGTCGGTTAAAAATTACATGTATATACTTGTAGAATATATACTCGCGATTTCGCCGGCATTAAAGTCCGAGAAAACACAGACGCGAGTTTGAATACATTTTTAAGCAAACTTGTGCGAGTAATCAGATCGAGTGTATTATATTTAAGGGAGTGTTATGGGCGAAAGGCTGTATTTATACATTTTGGGTTGGGAGAGTTATCCCTAAGGATCTATCTAAAGCATGCTATAAAATTTGAATCAGTTTATCAAAACTTTCCGTTAGTTTGCCGTATAACATCACTTCAAAGGATTTGTTCCTTATAAGCGTAATTATTAACTGGTGCCATTATACGGAATGCTTTATTTTTTTAAATCAACGAACTGGATTCCCGGCGAGGAAAGCGATTTTTCAAAAAAATCTAATAATGCAGTTTTAGTTTCCCGGCCTTATTGAGTGTTTTTCGCTATTTGTTTATCGGATTTGGCCCCGAGGTCCACTTGAAAAATTCATTCATACATATACGTGTAACCATAAACCTATAATATGAAAAACTAGTTTAATCTTATACATATATTAAGCTTGAATTTTAGTAGAAATAAAGGCAATTTTTATTTTATTTTATAATTTATCTTACATAAGTACATACATATATACATACATACGTACAGCGAACTTCAAAAAGACGTCAACAAGTATTACACGAAATTATAAGTCATCAAAATGTCAAATCTTTTTGTCGAATAAATTAATAAAAACCTGTTGCTAGAATATCGAATTACAGTAAAATTTAAATAAATAGTTAATTAATTTAACGATAATTTACACTCTTTAATGGGTAATTAATAATTATGAGTCACACTTTATTCAGAATATTGAATGTATTAAGCACATTAGGATTAACACCTGTGTGATATAAACACTGACTTACTCATCGTTAAAAAGAGCTAATATTTCAAGATTAATTTTCAAGGACTATTAGGATAGATTAAGTAGGTATTAGGTCATATTATGATTATTTTTCTAAAAAAATGTTCTACATTTTTTTAGGTCAATATCCGAATTACCATGTATTAATTTTAATAATTTGGATATTTATCTTAATAAAATATATTATTTCCAAATTCTTGAGTTCGGACCTGATCCTTAAATAAAACGCGATTGTGGTATATAGCTGGTTTATTGGCGAAACCATAATAACGAATAGCGTAGGAGTTCTTAGGAATGATGAGCCAGGGTGGTCCTGGAGTGAGGCGTGGTGGCGCGGGCGGAGAGTCTCTGTGTCGGAAAAACCCTTCACCGGCGCATTGCCTAAATCTTACCTCATCTCGTGCATTAGTATCTTACGCCGGACCGAAAACTGCCCCTCTACGGGCTTGCCTATATTATTTTGCATATATTGCCGCGCTTGGCATATAAAAAAACCTTCTGTCATAATATTAACCTTATGCGCACCGCACGGCAACTCCGTGCGGTGCCAGGACTTTCATTAAACGAACGGCTACGGCTGGAAAATGCGGACAATTTTTATTGCCGCCTCGATAGACATTTATTAAAGGACAGGGACAAGGACTTAAGGACAGTTTAAGGATGTCCGACCCATACAATGTTTTTTTTACACAGAACGCAAAAAGTATTGCACTTTAAGGCACGAATTCGTCAAAAATATTAAATATTGCAGCGAAAACATATTCACAATTTCAGGTGTAATGGTTTCGTTGTAATTGCCGATTAGAAGTTTTACACCGTTAGATGGCGCTGTTAAATAAAAATCGTATTTAAATAAATTGAAACAAAACCAATAATCCTGAAATTGTGAAATTGTTTTCGCTGCAAGTAATATGACTATATTAAACTTTGATTATTAATTCGTGGCTTAAAGTGCAATAATTTTTGCGTTATGTGTGCAAACAACTTTATATGGGTCGGAACAGCCTTAAAGTGGAACCAGAACTGCGAATGTCGAATCCCTCAGTGTCTTATGAATCACGTGCAGTAGTCCCAATTATATTTATTTTAAGTGCCAGAAATCACACATGACAAAAGGTGCGTGTTACTTGTTTTTGTATTAGTTTGTTATAAATAATATCTATTATCCGATGGCTTGCCTATGAATCTATGAATTAATTAATACATAGGTAAATATAACAACTAAATCAGAAGCAAAAACATCCTTGAGGATTCCTTCGTTACTAAATCACTCAGTAAACATCCTATGTAGCCGACAACATAAAGAACAAGTAAAATCTCCGTACGTTCGTCTCAAATACAGTTAGAAGGTCTTGGACGTTCTAGGCAGGTACTACCACCAACAAAGCTGGTAGGGTCGTTGACTTGGTCTTTATGACACAAGGGCTCAATAAAGGAGACGTTAAGACGGAAGATATCTGAGAATTACCAAGTTCCAAGTATTACGGGAGAATACGAAATTAACATCTGACGTATGGATTTCAGAGTTCGTGATGCTTTTAAAATAATTAAACGCAAGCTGTAGCTAGCGATTACGTCACATAAGTTGATGGCTACTTGATTATTTCCTGGGGACTGTGGTAGTTTAAGGGGCAGGGAATCCGTGTGTGAATCCCAGAGAGACTCATCGGTATGTACTATCAAGAATTATATTGTATGAAAACATTTGAAACATCAACAGTAGTATACAGTGTGGACGTGCTAACTTTAATACGCGGATCAATCTACGGACTAAATCGCATATTGTATGGTTAGTCCGGCAATAATCAGTTTATTAAATGTTTACAGTTCCCTCTGAATACGACTGCAAGTTTTTTCTTTTTTTTATGCAACCTGACATGCATGGGGCTCATAACACACAACTAACGTTATGATATTAGCCAATAGCACATTCCTGAAGGAATTAGGTGCCATGCCAGGACCTTCTCTTTATGAGCACGGCTACATTGAACTGGATGGCAAACACGGACGATTTTTCATTGCCGCTTCGGCCATCTTTTCATCCAATGCCAAGGTACCACCCCTGGCGGCCTTAAAACCGCCTTCGGGAATTTGTTGTGTTGGGCTAATATCATGACGGTAAATGTCGTATTAGCTATTCAAGTCAAGTCCCCATATTTTTTTTATAAATACAGGATAAATAAAATAAACCTGAGACAATTTACAATCTCCCAGGTATAATGACTGCCACAATTTTGATATTGACGAGTGAACGCCTATTTATAGCGGTTAGGCATGAAGTCACCGATGGCAAATAAATCTGTATAAATGTGACATCATCTGATATCACCTACCGTATTTACTATTCACTTGGCTAGTGATAAAGTACATTGCCAATACTTCTGAAAGGCTGAGAATTAAAAATGTTTAGAGTAATGTTCTCCTTTATTTTTACCTTTAACCTTTAACTTTACGCTTCATTAGGAATACAATACAGTTAAGTATAACTAATTGCTACACTGACAATTTAAATTTAACAGCAGTAAGTTTAAGTAAGTGTAAGTGATAACAGAAAGAAGAGATTTTTTTTTCAATTTGGAACTGTTAAGAGCAAACGGTCGTTACAGAAATCTTCAACATAAGAAAACATTTTATAAAATTTATACGAAATTTTTAAAAATCTTCTAAAATATAGTCGACACCAATAATTATAGCCAAATATGTTGGGTTGAAGTCTCCAACAACATTATCCTGTTAGCAAACTATATGAATATCATATTTATCGTAAGATTTAAATTCATATGTTTTATTAGCACACCACGATAAAAAAAATATGTAACTGGCCGTAGGTAGCTGTTACCAAACCCACCGTCATGGTATTAGCCCAACACGGGGTGTTGGGCTAATACCATGACGGTGGGTTTGGTAATAGTTTGGTAATTCCCGTATACTACGGCTTCATTGAACTGGATTAGAAATACAATATATCTTTAGTATGACTGGTAATTTTTTTAAATGTATTTGTTCAATAGTACAAACAATATCTATAGAAACCCCAAAGACATTTGTTTTAAAAAAACATACCAATATAATGTTTGTTTATATTATTATAATATTTTCGTGTACCTCTATGTATTAACGTATTCCTCTAATGTATTTTTTTCATATATTGCACATGTAAATGTGTTGAATTTGTTATATTGACAAATAATAGGTCGGGGAAAAAGTCTTTTCGCATTATAGTATGTATGAACTTGTAATAAAATCTCTTTGGCTATACTATTTGTATCTGGCTGGTTTTGGTATCATTGAAAGTTTAAATTTTAAAGAACATAATTCCAAATTCAAATTAGGAAAATGTGTGATTCTCATTTGTTTTTCGTACTGTCAAAATGAGTGAATCTAATGAAGAAATTCGATACATTTTAAAATTTTACTACAAAAAAGGTAAAAATGCAACGCAAGCCGCGAAAAATAATTGCGATGTTTATGGACCTAGTGCAGTGTCTGTGAGAGTAGCACAAATTTGGTTTAAGCGTTTTCAATCCGGAAATTTTGATGTCAAAGATGCACGTCGCTCTGGTCGCCCTATTACGGATAAAATGGATGCCATTTTTGAAAAAGTGGAGCAAGATCGGCATATCAGTAGTTACGACGTAGCTGAAGAACTAGGAATTGACCACAAAACAGTTTTGGCGCATTTGAAAAAAACTGGGTACACAAAAAAGCTCGATATTTGGGTACCTCACTGAAAGAAACCTAATGAACCGTGTACTCATTTGTGATTCTTTATTACGACGTAATGAAACCGAACCATTTTTGAAGAAGCTGATAACTGGTGATGAAAAGTGGATCACGTACGACAAGAACGTGCGAAAAAGGTCGTGGTCAAAGGCCGGTCAAGCTTCACAGACTGTGGCGAAACCCGGGTTAACTCGCAACAAGGTGATGCTGTGTGTGTGGTGGGATTGGAAGGGCATTATTCATTATGAGCTGTTACCACCAGGCAGGACCATCGATTCTGAACTCTACTGCGAACAACTGATGAGATTAAAGCAAGAAGTTGAGAGAAAGCGGCCGGAATTAATCAACAGAAGGGGTGTGGTTTTTCATCATGATAACGCTAGACCTCACACATCTTTAGCCACTCAGCAAAAACTAAGAGAGTTTGGCTGGGAGGTGTTAATGCATCCGCCGTATAGTCCTGACCTTGCACCTTCAGATTTCCACCTGTTTAGGTCTCTTCAGAATTCTTTAGGCAGTGTCAGGTTAACATCACGAGAGGACTGCCAAAACGACTTGTCGCGGTATATTGATCAGAAGTCCCAATATTTCTATAGCAATGGGATCATGTCCCTACCTACAAGATGGCAAAAAGTTATCGAACAAAATGGTACCTACATACTTTAGTTAAATGTAAATAAACCATATTAAAAAATGTTTTGAATTTTCTTAAAAAATGCGAAGAAACTTTTTCCCCAACCTAATTACTAATAGATTAGTAAATAAAAACGATTTCAATTTTAACTCATTGAAACGATTTCAACGCGCAAAGAAACTTTTTTGTGATAATATTAACACGATGGTGTAATTAATCAGGTTTGTAAATTAAATATATTTAAAATGTGTTATTATTGTTGAAGCATAGTGGTTTAAAACTGTTTCAAATGCACAGGGAGTTTGGGGATAGGTAGAAAAAACCTTGGGAATAGAAAGTACCCAATATCACTCAAGTCGAAATTATGTACATACGATGATTTATTCGCGGTTCCCACGTGACTTCACCAAATTGTTTGGGACCGCGAAAAAACATCGTTATTTCGATTTGAGTAGTAAGATCTATTTTAATAGTGAGTACTTTATTTTATCGAAGTTTCTCGTACCTATTCAGGAACAGCCTGTGGCGAACATAACTCCGTTAATCTCATTGTATTAAATTAACGTCACCGATTGTCTTGCCCAAGAATGGCCACTGTCATTTCAATACTTGGTGCACAGTTGAGTATTCTCTTATCATGACACGAAACAGAGCAACAATCCACTATCCCTTCAACATTCTAGGTAGAATTTAAAACGATAATGTAAAATATCGATATTATCTCTATACTTCCAGTGCAAAGGTGATATGTGAAAATTTAAATATTTTTTTAAGGGCATCTTTACCGATAGAAACATTTAAAAATATGTTCAATATCGAAAAAAGAATACGTGATTCAAAAAAAGGATCGGACTGTCGGTTACACCCTGCATACAAGCGACATATCAGGTTTGCGATGCCTATATTATATGGCGCGACCAAAAATGGTCAGACGCGCGAAAAATCAAGCATCATCAATATTTTTTTTACTTTTAAATTTGTTTTCAATCGGTGTTACACGTAAATTGCAATCACTTTGTAAAATTCCCGCATCGAGACTCCCCCGCAGTTTGGGGAATTTCCCACAGATGTGCAGCTCTGGTTGTTCTGTATCCGTCGTATAGTCAGCAAAGAGGAGAGATCGGTATAGTACGAGAGGGTTGAATGCACTTCACTGACCCGAGTCACGCGGCTCTCACTAGCTGTACCTACATTGTACAGTCGGCAACAAAGTAAAGTCTAGGTAGCTCTACTGCTCTCTCTCGTCGCTTCTGCTTGTTACGTGTCGACATGCTCGTGTTTTATAATGAAAGAGCAGTATAAGTCTGAAGAGTTTAATACTGTATTTAAGCATGGAATGCAGTAGGCGATTGCATGCCTGGAATGTTCCTATTACCCGTGAATATTCATGAGAATACGTGAATTATTGTTTTACAAATGGCGTCTAGATACAGTAAAAACTACTTTCACGACATTTATTTTCGTTAGTAGGTCGCCTACTCAGTGACATTGAATTTTAATAAATACGTTAAACAAGCTAAAACTAGAGCAATATGTACATAAATATATACAGATTTATTTCTTTTACCGAATGATTATGCTTCTTCAATTATAAAAAAAATATCGACTTTACTTATTGAGTAATCACATTTATTACTCTTGCCCTATTTAACCTAAACCAACATAATTAAAAACCAATATGCATGTTTATAACTTCTCGAATATTACTACCTTAATCAAAATGGATAGACTTGGTTTTCTTATTTCTAGTGTTGCGCAATTAATGAAATATATATAATATTCATTTAAGAGAGGAATGCACCATCTCTGCTGAGTGATAATTTTGAAATTAAAGTATATGTTTGAATGTTCAATCTTTGCAGTCAATGTCCGCAACGCAGATGAAGCGTTAAATAAATGTATGTAGGTATAATCTTAAACACTGTGTTAGTAGGAGGCATTCATTACGGGAAGAGGGACTGTAGGAGAATTCCAAATTATGGGTATACAGCCGGTGGCGAAATTGGTAGACGCAATACCCGCGAATGGAATGTTTTCCTGGTTCGGGTCCAGCCTTGCAGTATATTCGTAAAGTAGTTTATTTCACTGGGCTCTTTCTTCAATTAATGTGTTTTGCTTCACGGTCGATTATACATACATAAATGTCACATTCCTTGGAATAAGCGACGTACCTGCTTAGTACGAAAAAGTATAATTTACTTATATCCATTCTGATTTTTCGTCCGAAGAAAAAAGTAGATTGATCTATAATACTAACCGGAGATTGTGCACTCCAACCTAAGTTATTACAATCTGCGGACGCTACAAAAAGCTATTTAGCCAATGTAGCGGATCAGCGGAGGAAAGTATTCCGCGGCTGCGTTGGGAGAATGCAGCGAGCTAGAACATAGATCTCACGACCAAGCACCGGAACATCTAACCGTACATCATCTTGTCTTAAACCAAAGCGGACGTACTATTACTGGAAAGCTAACTGGTATGATTACAGTGATTCTATAGCCAGTATAAATATTATAGTTGGTAGCGTGTGGCCGCCAAAGCTACATACCAGTACTAGTTGGACCAGTGTACTAGTGTCCAAATATGTACATAGTTGAAAGCGCAACATCCATCAAATTTGATCATGTTAGCCCAAGTTAGGGGGCGTCCATAAATTACGTGAGATGATTAAGGGGGGGAGAGGGTTGAGTCAAATCTCATCTAATCTCACGTTGGGGAGAGGGGGGTCTCGATAAATATCACGCAATTTTTTTTTATGATTGAAACAAAAAAATATAAACTATTTTGGTCCATTTAATCCAAATTGTATGTACATGTTTAAGATTTAATCTTAAGCGTCATCGTAATACGATTAAGATTATTCACTAATTCGTTCGAAATAAAATAAACAATCCAATGCGTTTACGTAAGGATCCAACATTCTGAAAAATCTCACGTGAGATTGGGGGATGGGGTTGAATTAAATCTCACGACATCTCACCGGGAGGGAGGGACAGAAAATTTAAAAAACACCTCACGTAATTTATGGATGCCCCCTTAGATGGATTTCGAGCGGCTCCAAATACATTTTGACCTGTAAAGTTTTTTATGTAATCATGCATATGACATTCGCCCTTAAATTGTGGCATTCTTGACACTAATTATATCGGTTGTCCTTTGAGGGAAATTCCTCGGCGAGGTTAATCTACAAATTAGCGACTCTACGGATAATAGATTTACAGAATCGGTTGCAACCTTTATAGAAAAAACTAAAATCTTACCCTAATCAAGGCTCTTTCAAGCTCGCCTTCTGAAATATACATGGTGCAAACGACAGCAGGTGCATAGTTAAAAGAGCAGAATTTCTATTTGATGTAGGCCACATAGGTAATTAGTTTTAATTTTGGAGTCAACGAAAGATCCCTTTTATTGATCCATAAAATGTATAATATTTAAAAACTTTAAATCGATCTGTCTACGATTTTTGGGCTTAACTTTATTATAGAACACACGTAAAGTTGTTATTTGACCCTTGGGTTTCTTAAAACCTGTACACCATCTTTTAAAAATACTTTTGTTCATTCAGTGATTGCGAGATTATAATTTTCTCATTTATTTTGAGGTCTGATTGAGCTGAGATGAGGCAGATATGATTACCATGCCTCAATGTAGATGTCGCTTTTTAAGATCAATTTAATATTTTTAATTATTTATCAGACCTGATGGTTTTCACAAATAAGTCGAGTAAAGTTTTATTAATGTAAAATGACCTTGTGTTTTGACACTTGGACCAATATTTTGAAGCAAGAATTTAATTTTTCTCTGGTTTGTCGACTTCAAGTCGAAGGTTCTTAGGTGCCATGAAAGAATATCATTTTGGAAGGACTGTTACAATTAAAACGCAGACGCCGTTGGTCCTGATAACATTTTGACGATTACCACTACAGCGACTATAATAATATAAACAGCAGACCTATTCTTGGAATTCCATATGCTCAGGAATCAAAAGAAGGTATCTAGTAGTAGCAACCAGGCAGAAAAAAACTGTTTTATAGCGGTTGTCAAAGCGGGTTTTTTTCGGCGAAAACATTCCCGAGAACGATGTTTCAATGAGTGAAGGTTTTAATGTGTTAATCGACGATAATAATACTAACTCGACTAAAATATTCCTGATTCGCGAGCACGAAATTCCAATAATAGGCCTATAGATCATTAGCAGCGGCACAGCCGTGGGTCTAAAGACATTGTTTCCACTTTTTGGATTACGATTACATTGAACACGATCGAGAACAAGAATCTCTGCACTCTCCTCCGAGTCAATTAATCATTCATGCGGTTTTATTGCAGTTGTAGCGCTGGCCGCGCTTGGCGCAAGTGAGGCGCGATGGCTGCGGCGGGCACGTTCCGACCAACCCAAAGAGACCAGCTTCGTAGGAGAAGCTACCAACGAGTTGACCACAGCTATTTTGCAGGTCTGTTGACATAATCTTGGAAATAAAATAAATAATCGATAGTCCACCATATAATTAACTGTAACAGATATTGGATGCAGTTTCTTCTTTAATTCGCTGTTCTCAGTTTTATGATAAAGTGTTACATTTATCGGAATAAAATGTTAGGATCAAAATTTGGCACCGAAATTCACAGATTTTATCTCAAACACACACTTTAGAACACTGCTGGTGTCTAACACGAATTATTTAAATTTCAGGGTTATATCGACGATGGAAAGAATCTAGCCTTTTCTCCGCTCGGATACTCCGCGATTCTCGCCATCTTGGCTGAAGGAGCGCAAGGTGAGACCAAGCAGCAGCTGAGCACAGCACTCCACCTCCCTGATGACCCAGCGATCACCAGAAAGACTTACCGCTATATTATGGATAGACTTAAGAATACCAACGAGTACAAGTTCAATCAGCCAGAACTCAAGAACTGGTTCTATATTTATAAGAATTACACAATTAATGATGAGTACAAGAAAATTTTGGAGGACCATTATCTTACAGATGTCAGAACGGTTGAAAGATACGTTCCTTACAACCCTGTTACTGACGATGAAAGTGACAAGTCCGATGCCACTGAAAGCGAGAAAAGAGAAGTAGAAAGTTCTGAAACTAATTACCATCCTGAACCCAATAATAACGAGAAGGGCGAAGAGACAGTTGACCTTTTACCCCCGAAAGAGACTGACGAGAAACTTATATCTTTCGCATTAGAGGATAAGCCGGAAAAGGTCGAGGAGCCACCAGCAGGCTTCGAATACAAACCAGCGAAAAATATTAAGGAGAAAATAAAACTAGTGAAGACATATCCCAAGTACAGTGCCGATGAAGAAGAAACAATGGTTGCGGTTGAAGCTAGAAATCATGGGAGAAGCTTGAGGATTTTGGGCGATAAAAATGATATTTCTTCCAGCATTTCTGTCAACAGCGTAGGAAAAAAAATGAGCGCAGGTAAATATTAAACTGTATTTTTCCGTAAAAGTGATATATTGTATATTCAAGTGTATATATTGTACAGTTAAATCGTGTGAAAAGTAACATATTATTATTTATTTAGGTGATATGGAATCGGCGGAGCAAATGTTAAAAGTTTTGGGTATGTGGCAACACGGTCAAGCGTATTTCTTTTAACATGTCCTTCCTATTTTCTAAAATACGCATGCAGCTAGGTAGAATTTTCAATCAGTTAAAATGATCTTGAGAAATCTATCAAATCATTAGCTCTCAATACGTTTACATGAACCATACTTTTAATGTCGATGTAAACAAACGCTTTTAACTTATCATTTTCTTTCATTGGTGAGATGCGGTTTACTACTAATGCGATCAATTTAACTGAATCATTGCTATTATCACCAAGTATTACTTGCTAAAATCTTGTCGTAATAATAAAGTTTTTGAATATTTTTCAGCTTCCAACTCATTGATGATAATGTTTAACGGAATGTACTTCCGTGGTGCCTGGAGACAGCCATTTGACATTGAAGAGCCCGGAACTTTCTACACGTCGCCAACTGAGAAAAAGCAGGTTCCCATGCTCAAGACAAGGGGCAAGTTCAGGACCGGATCCTTGCCAGGATTAGACAGTGTCGCTATTGAACTACCGTATGATGTGAGTGATGGTTTTTTCTTCATCTAATATTACCTCATCCTGCGTAATAAACATCAGTGTATAATGAAAAATATCAAAGAAATTAATAAGAAAAGGAAAGCTTTTGTTAGTAAGTTATGTGCTAAAACGTAGTTGAAAGTTTGTTAACGGACGAAGGTTTAAAAAGAATATTTTACCATATTCCTCAGCATATATTTGGAACAACAAAAGGTTCACGCTACCGAGGTTTTTCCTGCGCGAAAACTTAAGCAATTAATAGATCCACGCGCAATCTGCATTTGACAAGGTGGCTATTGTCGCCGACGTGCCAGTCTGATGCGGAAGACCGTGGATATCTCGCTGCCCAGATTCTATGTCGAGACCGCAACCAAGTACGCTATCAAGTGTTTGCTCTCCAGGGTGGCCGCTACTCTCTGCTGGTGGTGGTGCCGCGCGCGCGCGACGGCTTGGCGAGGCTGGTCGCCGACCTGCCCGCAGCACCGCTCGCGGACCTGCGCGCCAGCTTGACGCGGGAGACCGTGGACGTCTCGTTACCCAGCTTCTACGTCGAGACCACAACCAAACCCGTCGCTGCTCTGGCTAAGGTGATTTCTAAAGATTCCTTTTACCGGTGTCCGACTTGCGCTGGCTAGTGGGATCCACTACGTAAAACAATTTTGGCATTATTTTTTCTGCATTTTGGATGACAGCTACTCCTGTAAACGCGTTTTGAGTTCGTTCTATGAGTACCAATGTTCACCTTTCTATTGGATCTGTCCTGTGTAGGTTCCGGCACACTATTGGTCATAAAAAATCGATTCGTATCAAAAAAGGATAACAATATTGTCTTACACCAGATCATAGGTTCTATTTTTTTCAGCGGTTAGGGCCGCGCTTATCAAATGGGGGGTTCGATACCGGGTGGCATTACCACTGTCTTTCTCATTTAGAGTTTGATCAGCGCATTACACATGCTTTACGGTGAAATATAAACATCGTATGAAATCCCATCATTTCGGTGGTGTTTATTTTGTTCTTGGATTTCATTATGCCCAATGGCAGTAGTAGTAGAACCTGCAAAATAAAAATACTATGAGACTCAAATAATTTGATGTTACCTTCGTCAGGTTGCGAACTAACACTTTGACCATGTTCGACAGTTCGGGGTGAGCTCGATCTTCAGTCCGGAGGCCGACTTGTCTGGCATCTCGCCGGCCGAGGGTCTGTTCGTGCAGGAGATGGTGCAGCACGTCGCCGTGAGGGTCGACAACTCGCAGAGCTCGACCACACAGATCACTGGTAACCTTACCGTCTTATAAGCACCCTTCCTAGTCAGCATTGACAAGGAAGACATTGTCTTTATGTAAATAGCATACGGGAGGCTCTCAACCAGCTCAATTAAGATATGCCCGACGACTCCCGTGTGTAACTTAGAACTTACACAGGGGCTGTATAAACTATGCCTGCAGCCAGGTACTACTTCACATCACGTTTGAAGGATCACAGTTCTTACTTTGGGGGAAATATATTCCAGAGTTTACCACCCTATGGATAAAGAGGAGGAATATGGGCAGCAAATGTGTGGATTGCGCGTTCAGTGGGAACGGAGCGATACTAAACTGCATATTTTTTTATCAGTTTCTAATTTAAATTTGAATTTAATTATGCTACTCAAATTCCATAGATAACTAGATATTTTTTTCTTTACCTACTTAAACGTATGAATTTACGAAGCTTAGACATATTTCTAGAATCAAAACATTTGAATAGAAATCATCAAACAAAATTTGTGTAAGATTTGCTTTTGAAGAGCTGATGCAGAATAAAAAATAAGAAGTAGCAAGAAGTTTTAAGCGGCTCAGGGCGCGGGGCATTGATTCTCATGCGAGAAGTTCAATCCCTCCCCCCGTTCATGCACCATTTTTTAGTTTATTCTATTTAGTGTATTCCTTAAATGCCTGCTCAATTAATGGTGTAAACCTGTGGTATCTAAGAGCTCAGCGAAATGACCATAAGTGATTTGTAACTCGTAATAGGCCCTCATCTGACGTGTGTTTTTTCTGGTATTTCGGATTCAAAGCCGGGAAAAATACTTTATATTTTAGTGCAACCCCGCGTACTTGACCGTGCTTTGTTCGCATTGTAATAAAAATCGGTTTTGTCGACTGGCAACTTAGTATTAATTTTATTTTGAAAGCCACCCGTAGTTAAATTTTATTTTAATTTTGTTATTAACCGTAGATTGTGCGCTCAAGCCCTGTCATCTATTACAAATCATTTGGATGGATGTATTTTATCTGCAGCATTTTGCTCACCCATCGTTTAAGATCATTGTTGAAAATGTTGATATGGTATTCATATGCCGTGATCTTAATGAATGTCTTGTTCCAGTGGATACTGTGGTTCAGTCGCCCAAGACTGCGTCCCTCGAAACTTCCAAGGTGAAGAAGTTCAGCGTGGAACACCCCTTCCTCTTCTTTATCAACGACCAGCTAGATAACCTCGTGGTGGTAGCCGGGAAGATCACGGACCCCAAGCAGCCACAGCCCTTGGAGGATACTCTGTAGGAATGTCTTTAGCTTAATGCCAAAACTTTGTGATTATTTCGTATGGGGATTTATTTTACCTCCGTCCATGTCGTTTGGAGATCCGAATTGAAGATTTTCCTGTTTGTCTCGTGTGTGATAAGCAGTTGAGTCTTATTATTTTTGCTTTATCATGAGAAATCTGTTTCTATATTGAGACTTACGGTCGCGATAAATATTATGTTCTCGTTTCATAACTTCCTGTGCCGGCACTTGTGAGAAATCTAATAGAAAATCAGATGCATTTGATATTGAAAAAGTACACAATGTTATTTTAAGTTGTTATTTTAAGCTAATTTAAGGTTACTTTTAATGTTTTATTTATTTCGATTGATTTTGTGATACAATAAATATGATATTTATACTGTGGATTTGAATTTTCGTTTTCCTTAATACCAATTCCAGAACCAGGTGATTTTCATAATTTTTCGTCACAACTATCTGACTATTTTGACTGATGATTTAATTACAGTTTTACGAAGAAATAGTTTTCAAATAATTAAAAACGGACAAGTTTGATTAGGCCGCGCGCCCTGAGCGTTTTGTACTAACTTAATTATACAGAAGGAATTTTTCAAGTGCCAAATCCGAAACTATAAGAAATATCGAAAAACACTCAAAGGAGTCATGAGGCCGATTTTGATAAAAACTAAAACTGCCTTATTCGATTTTTGGAAAAATCGTTTTCCTAGGCGGGAATCGTGTTCATAAAATGCATTTCCAGAATAGTAATTTCCAGCAAAATATTGCGTGCACAGAAGAATTACGACTTTGGAAAGCTTATCCTCTCTAAAGCGCTTGCCTCGACTATTCAACATAATATCTGAAACCTTGAAAATAAATAAACTGAACACAACTTCAAAGATTTTTATTGTTTTTCGATTTCCGCTTACCTCTGTAACCTAAACTTGAAATTTATCTACCTATCACATGGCAACTACGTTGCATGACACAATTTACGACTAAGCCCCGATTGCACGAAGAGACGGCCGAGTTAATGAATGTTCAAACACGTCACTTTTAGTGAACCACACGGAGTTGCTTCCATACCGTCCATACAAAGTGACGTGTTTAATCATACGTTGACGTTGATTTTGATTATTTGTGCTTTCGTGCACTCGGCCCTAAGTGTATTGCTTATGCGTTAAGAGTGTTTCTGCAGCACCCAGGGTTACTTCTTGCGGCGCCGGTCTGAGCGACTCGCGTGGATCTTTGCTTATGCGTTAAGAGTGTTTCTGCAGCACCCAGGGTTACTTCTTGCGGCGCCGGTCTGAGCGACTCGCGTGGATCTTTGCTTATGCGTTAAGAGTGTTTCTGCAGCACCCAGGGTTACTTCTTGCGGCGCCGGTCTGAGCGACTCGCGTGGATCTTTGAATCGCTGACTTCCTTGGAACGGCGGGCATCTGCCAAAATATTGTAATTTGATGCTAATTCTATCCGTTTGGTCCCCAAAGTATATATTTTTTGAATGGTAAAAGTCGTTTAAACATGTATTATTACAATTGGATATTTCTAGTTGTAGCAGTAGTTATAGAGTGATTATTCTTATTGCTAAAACTTAGCAAACGTTTCCGACTTAAATGGGGAACGTGTGACAACATATGCAACAAAATCAGTAAGATATCATAAAAATACAAAAGCAAGAAATGAAAAAGGCTTATTCTGATGGTTGGGCGATGTAAATCAGTGACGAAAGATTGTCGAAACCAATTTACAGGGCAAAACGTTGTTAAGATATCGTGGCCGGACGGTCATGCCACGGGACGGGATATTCATTTAAATGAATGGTGTTCACATTTCGAATAATCGTCATGTCAGAATTCTATAGGCTGTTTTTACAAATTGGTAAATCTTTAGAATATATGAAAATGGCTTGCTCAATAAACGAAACCAATTTCTACCAAAACGTGTTCCTATTTAACAAGGAAAATAATTAGAAAATGGCAAACACTGGTATAACGGTGTAACTGGTGTAACGAAGCACTTAGCGCATCTCCCTTTGCCGCCAAAATACCTAACCGATTTCCTACGAGCTCGCTGGTTGCGGGTAGATTGAACGTACTTACGCATCGGCGGAGGAGCGCGAGGGACGAGTGAACAGACAATCGCGCGGGAGACGAGTGAACAGACAATCGCGCGGGAGACGAGTGAACAGACAATCGCGCGGGAGACGAGTGAACAGACAATCGCGCGGGAGACGAGACGCGAACGTTTTGAAGTGCAAGAAATAGACTTACTATTCTGGAAATTATTTTGGAACGATTATTTGTGAACATTGAGTGTATTGTGTGACCGTGCTTGTACGACCTCTGCTGTTTATGAGTGTGAGAACCGCTCTGGAGCAACCCGCTGCAGGGTCGGACGCTGGTGTAGAATACGGGACATCGCAACTACAGGTTAGTGAGTTCGATACCTACCTACCCTTTCTAGTACGTTAATCAGTCCGCGCTAAGTGCTCGTCACAGTTTTATTAACATACGTAATAACAGTATCCAAGTCTCACTGGCTCTTATGGCTCTGATTAAAATATTGGGAGGAGCATTAAATTTGCCAGACCTGAGTTAGTAACACATAAATGGGCATCAAGACCGGCATGACGTCACGCTAGGGAGCGATGCAGCTCCCGCTACAAAGAAAGCGCCAGAGGGCGCGACTCACCTCTCTCGCCAGCGTCGCGGTGCCTGCGCGCGCGCCCGCGCCGCTCGCGCGACCCCTCGCCGCGGCTCTCCAGCGACGGCGTGCGGCGCGCGCGCGGTGGGGGCGAGCGCGCGCCGCCCCACCACCACACCGGCGGCGCTGACCCGGGGGCCGCCGCGGGCACGGACGCGCGCGCCCGCAACGGCGACCCGTACATCTGTACACAGCCTGGACATGTTGCAGGGACATCACAAAATCCGCGATATTATAGTTTCACCAGTGACATCACAATTTCCCGGATTCTTGTCAATCACCTTCTCTGACAATACCAGTGAGTGTAAGTGTCGTGTCCGGGCAGCCAAGGAGAACGTTCCACGACCATATTGATGAAGTACTTAGATCGAGCATTTCGATGTATGAGAGATACATCGAAATGCTGTTGTTGGTATCTCTGTATACTAGAGGAAGCTAAATAGGTATATTATTTGAGATTATTAACACTCATTTCAAGGTTTGTATAAAACGGCTTACTCACGGTGTGTTCCGCCGTTGACGAAGATTGTAGCTGTGGGTGGGTGTAGTCTGCGAAGAAACTTGGGCTGCGTTCCGAATGTCAGATGATGTGCAGTACGCACTCACGGTGTCTTGAGCGGTCCGGTTCTTCTTGACCGTGAAATATCATCGACACACCGTGAGTAAGCCGTTTTATACAAACCTTAAAATGAGCTAAATAGGTTGGTTGTGATCTTTATCATTTTAGCCCTCCAGGGAAGCTGCGTGATGGTATGAATGTATGTAATAACGAACCTCGGAGTGTTGCCAGTTCCCTAGTTTTATCAAAATTCCCGGGACTCTGGTTACCGATAATTTTCAAGTTGTAATATATGCGTCCTTATTTTTCGCCTGAAGGAGAAAGAAAATATGTAGATCTATAATCACCATCACTATATTACTAACCAGAGACAGTGCACTCAAGCCTTATACCACAGATTCTTATACACTCTCGTGCACAGATTTCCTTACACAGTTTTACGCCAGGGATCATCACTGCTCCTAGAGAAATGGTAACGGCATGGTAAAGGCAGTACCGGGTAGACGGGGTGCGGTGGCTGCAACATATAGCCGTCGGCTGGCGGTGCGGGGGGGTACTGCTGCGCGGGGGCGTACTGGCGCGCGGGCGGCGGCGGTGCCGCCACCTGGTAATACCAATGAGCTATTACGGTATAGTCAAAGCTAAGCCACTAGGATGAATGAAGATGCGATGTGACGCATCTAGCGTTGGAGTTACCGATAGGCCATATGTTCACCGACCGATGAAGGTCCTAAGATGCCGAGCATCGGATGGAAACCCTAACCTACCGGATCCAGTGGTAACTAAACTATGGCTTGTCACTACACTCGGCGCTCGTTGGCTTCTCCGCGCGCCGTCTTCGACACGTGTCACTAATGTCGACGATTTCTCACAAGCACACTAACATTTCAAGACTTTCAAAATGGTCTCTCCTTCGAAACTTAATGAATCATAGGTACAGCTTTATCTATGGGTGTACCCATAGATAAAAAAGGAGGCCCACTTCCTCCTGACATTATAATTCGATCTGTCACAGCACTATCAGACCTACGCCAAATAAAACTTTGTTTTTTGACAACATGTTTTTGTCAGCGGGTAGGACTTTTCCATGCAGCCGTCATCATTCAAACTGAACACCGTGTACATATGCAT
Organism: Incurvaria masculella; assembly: GCA_946894095.1. Taxonomy (NCBI): domain Eukaryota; kingdom Metazoa; phylum Arthropoda; class Insecta; order Lepidoptera; family Incurvariidae; genus Incurvaria; species Incurvaria masculella. Next base: position 3,850,308 of record OX335641.1, read on the forward strand.
TTTCATTGAGAATCCGTGTCGCTTCAAGGTTGGGAGCCCATGTAAAAATTGGAAGTCGACGTCGACGCATCCGGCGATGGCCACGGATGGTTTATGACGTCACTCATTGCATTGCTAGAAATTACTGGTACCGATGATGCAACATGTTCTTAATATTCAGTACAATCGAGACTGCGTGCACCGTGCATACTAGGTGCCCGCATGAAGCCACACAAGGTTCTGCGAGCCTGACTTGCCAAGTCGGCCCACTAGCTCGCTCACCTTCTCCTGCATCTCCGTGAGGTGCGTGCTCATCTCCTTGTAGTGCACGACGCACTCCTGCCACGCGCTCGACATCTCCGCCATCTCCGCCTTCTGCCGCTGCAGCTCGTCCTGTGGGAGATCGCGGGCGGGTTGAATGCTGACGAACGTATTGTGGGCAACCAAAGCAACGATTTACATGGAAAAGAATCACAATCAATCAATCAAAAATCAGTCAGAGGTATTTGGATGCCTCGTTGTGGTCACATCTTTACTTACATTTATGGGAGGGAGGACCTTGTGCTGAGAAGTACAAATGAGGAAATTCACAAATACCTCTGAGTAGTTACCTAAGGCTCAGAATGAGTAATAGTCCTAAGGTAAAGGTGAGTAAAACAAATTAAGCGTGTAGTCACTATCTCAGGTTTGTGATCATTTTACTATTAAAATTACATCCGTCCTTATTTTTCGTTTGAAGAAGAAAGAAGAGAGATAATAACCATAAATATAATACTAACTAGTGATTATGCACTCTAACCTAGTTTTTTTAAAAATTATAGTGTCCTCGCCTCACGATCGTTTGATCGTGAATAAGTTGGTGGCAAGATCCCATTTTGAATATACCTTTAAAGCGTCATTACCTTGAGGCGTGCATCCGTGTCGCCCACGTCGCGCGCCACCGTGTCGTAGCGCTGCATGCACTCGCGCCATAACTGCAGCTGCGTCGCCGCCGATTCGCGTGCCGCCGCCGCCGTCTCCTAGGCCAACCGGAGATACATGTTTTATGAAAATTAAACCTCTGATGATGCCCCGAACATTAATTTTTTTTTGCTTTGCTCTAGTTTCCATGGCAATCAACAAAAACATATACTACAACAAACAGACAAGAGTTCGGGCTCTATCCGGACAAAAGCAAGAGCAGCCATGATTCAATTTGAAGAGTTGGATGGCAGTATGAAAACCTCTAGAATGTAGCCCGCTAATATAACTGTCCGCTCAGTGCCCTGTCCTTAAGGTGGCCCAACCCGCTCAACCCCATACAAACGGGGAAAGAAGATCACGCCCATATTTCTTATCAGAGATCCCAAATTTTGCTCAATTCTCCTCCCAAAGCCTCATACTGCGTTCGAGCGCGTAGCACTGTTTCACCACTGCCAACAACCCACCTGAACCGCCCGCTTGCTACGGCCATGTTTTCGGCAACGTCCTTGAAACGGTACATCTGCTCTTGCCACAGCTAATCATGCGGTCAAGGGCCTCCCACTGCTCCGCCTCTTCGGAGGTCAACCCACCTGCACGGTCCGCTCGCGTTGCTCCATATTCTTGTCTTGGCAACATCCTTAAAACTCGACCTCAGCTCTTGCCACAGCTTTATTATGCGGTCGATCGCCTCCAGCGATTCGCCATCTCGCGCCGCCAGCAACCCACCTGAATGGGCCGCCTCGCTGCTGCCATATTCTCGATGACGTCATTGAAGCGCGGCATTAGCTCATGCCACAGCTTCATCATACGGTCAAGGGCCTCCACTGCCCAGCCACTTCGCACCGGCAACAACCCACCTGTACGGTCCGCTCGCTGCGGCCCATGTTCTCGGCCACATCCTTGAAGCGCGACATCAGTTCTTGCCACAGCTTCATCATGCGGTCGAGCGCCTCCCGTTGTTCTGCCACCTCGCGCTGCCGACAACAATCCTCATCTAACTTCACCGACCTAAAGCTGAATTTGACGTAAATAATTTTCATTGAGAATGCGGGTCACATCGAGGTTTGGAATAATTTGGGTACATAATACATGTAAAAAAACCGGCCAAGTGCGAGTCGGACTCGCACACGAGGTACCATCGTAAAAGATTGAACACAAAGAAATCTAGTTTTTTGTATTATACCTATTTGTTGTTATAGCGGCAAAATAAATACACAATCTGTGAAAATTTCAGCTGTCTATCTGTTACGGTTACTGAGATACAGCCCTGTGACAGACGGACGGACGGACAGCGGAGTCTTAGTAATAGGGTTCCGTTGGCACCCTTTGCGTACGGAACCCTAAAAACGGCTATTGAAATATTAGAAGATTAACCTTTTTTTTTATTCCGGTTTTCTGCGTGTTTCGGAGTACCCTCCGTTCCATTCCGGAGTAAAATACTTACCAATTCGGGGTGAACATTCCGAAACTTCACTGGTAGGCCTCTTGCTCTGACATCGACAGCAAAGAATTCAACCTTACACCTATTTCTCACTATCCTCTAATAAATAGCAGTGTTAGTTTACTGCAAAGTTGTGATCTTTAGTTTCGTTATTTTCTCATTGAACTGTATTATTACGAGAATGTACAAGCACGCCCGGTTTATATGCTATGGTAGAGATTTCTGAAAGCATCTGGTTGTGTTTTGAATTGCCAATAATTTGAAATATCAGGTACTTCTATGGATCTGGACATGGATCACTCATATCACACCTAATATTGGCTCAATGCATGACATGGAAAATAGGTGCCATGCCAAAACCTTCCTTATATTACATGAAGGTAATCTCGTAATCAGATAGCATGTATAAATGCACAGTTGTAGAAGCGAAATAAATTAAAATTATTATGCCATATGATAATTTATAATTCCTCCTTACCAGTTCAGAGATGCAACGTAAAGATAAGTATGTAGGTGAGCATAGGTAGTACTAAAAGTATTTATTTTTAATCTTACTTGGATGGTCGGATTTATCATCACAGATTCCTTGCAATTTTTGCTTTGATTCTGTCAAAAACAAAATCTATTATTAATCTATTATCTATTAAGTAATATGAACAAAGATATAATAAATAAGTGTCATATATCTCCGTAAACGATGAGCTGAGAAGGGGGCAGGCTAGGGTGGCTAAGATTACAAAGCACGCCTCTGATTACAGGCAACCCAATCTACAACAGTGTCTCTTGGTGGTGGAAAGGCTGCTATGGTGTCTCTAGAAGTAATCTACGGGGAAGACTATGGAAACGAGTTTGGTTGATAGGTACAGGCCGGGGAAATCGGGAGTGACAGGATCAGGAAGTAGAAGAACCAATATGAGTATAAGAAAGAACCATATGAATGAACGCATAGAACAGCTGTAATATTTCGCGCTTTAGAGAATTTTTTTTGGCTTTTTGGGGTTGATTAAGGTGGCCCAACCCGCTCATTTCCCCATACAAAAGGGGAAAGAAGATCACGCCTATATTTCTTGTCAGAGATCCAAAATTTTGCTCAATATAGCTTTATTTAATTGAACTAGATGTCTGATGACCATTGGCATTGTAAAATTGTGTTTGGTTTCCAAGTTATAACGTCCGAAAGTTCGGATTTTTCGCGCGTTTTATACAATTACTTTGGAGGTGGATTACGCAATGATAAAGTAAGAACATCTTAAAAAGATTAGTCATCAGACATAGCTTGTTTAATCAAGATTTATAATCTATTTGGTTTTTGTTAGATTTTTTACTACAACGGTCGTGGTTTACTTTTAGCTATAAGTCGTTTTGAAATAAAAATTTTCGTAAATCTTACCAAATCATACACTATGCACATTGTCTTTTTTGTGGACAGGTTGCATCTTCCTCATAACGGAGCCTGCCTTATTCTTAGAAACAGAGAAGGTCCCAGAGCGCAACAGCACGGTTTTGTACCGTGCCCGCAAATGAGTTGAGGCCGCCGGGTTGGGCCACCTTAAGAACGAAATATTACAGCTTTCTATATTTGCATTTGTATGTTTCAGGATTGGTTCACCCACCTCCTCACTTTTCCGAGATCCCGGATCCTGTATTCTTTAAACTTAGTATTTTTTTACTTTTACTTTGGTAATTTTCAAAATAAAGATGAAGCTCAGACTGATGTTAGGCTGACCTTAACACACTCCCCCCCCATACAAATTGTCATCCGTGTGAAACCCCCTTTGAATTTAATTTTTGGCACAAAAGGTAGCCTATGTCCTTTCCCAAGGTCCAGTTTTTTCTTTCTATAGCAAATTTTATAAAAATTGGTTCAGCGGTTTAAGTTTGAAAACGAAGCAGACAGACAGAGTTACTTTCGCATTTATAATATTAGTATGGAAGCATGGATTATTAATATTGATCAATAAAACCTTTTTTTTTGGTTGGTTAAATTACCTTTTGAGATAGGCAATCGTTTCTTGTTGGATTCGCTGGAGACTCAAGTCTTTCACTAGTACAAATCATATTATCCACAACATCGATCACACTCATGTCCGATTCCCTCTCCTCAAAACCTCTTCTATCTTCTCTCATACCGCTATCGCGACAACGCCCATAGTTCTTGCCATCGGGGTTTCTCCGTGGACTATAACTTGGGTTGTAGCCTCTGTCGTATCTCTGTCTATCTTCGCAACGTCTTCTATCGTCGTAGTGTCTGTTTCTGTATTGGTTTTCCTCGCGCGTCCACCTTCTCTCGTCGCTATTTCTCTCGTATCGATCCTTGGAAGATCGTTCATCGTAGAATCTACTCCTTAGTTCACTCTCGTAAAGCCTTTCCTTGGACGGTGTATCGTCGTAGACTTTTGGTTCCAAATAGTCCCTGCTCCTAGTGGCTGGAAGGTCGATTTCCTGCGAGTGCCGGGGTGGGTCCGTGTATCTGCCGGAGTTAAGAGTGTTGGGCTCTCGCCTCGATCCGCATAGTTCGTTGATGCTATGCCTAGACTCGAAATGCTTGTCGCGGCTGACATTATGGTTGCCGCGAAACTCTCTCGGTGACTTCCCTTTACGCAGTCGGGTCGGATACCGGTCTTTGTCGGAGTATTCGTTCATGTACTCACACTGTAAGGATTTGTTGCTTTTTTTTCTTGACACTTCCACCTGGAATTGAAAAAGTTCACATTGTCAATTATCTTCTGTCTTTTTATACGGTAAAAATGGATAATGATTGGTGTTTCCCTAGCCAGTGTACTTCGCTGTGATCCGACAGGTAAGAGAAGGCGAGTTACTCGCGGGGCTCTCTTTCTTCTCAGGTGAGCAGATATCGACGAAGGTCTCAAAGAGTTCGGCGTGATGCGAGTCGCGGTCGTTTAGGCTCCCAGCCGGCGACTTGCCCTCGCGATGATAGGTGTGCCCCTGCGTGCTCTATACGTGTCGGAACAGAGCGAGTTACTCACGACGCTTTCCTTCTTCTCGGACGGATTCTGCGCCTGAGAACAGATCTTGACGAAGGTCTCAAGAAGCTCGGCGCGGTTGACGGAGGCGTCCTTGCGCGAGTGGCGGCGGTGGCGGTTCGAGTCTCGGTCGCGTCCGCTTCCCGCTGGCGACTTGCCTTCGTGTCGGTGGCTCTTGTGTCTGCGGGATGTGCATCACAACATCTATAGTTCAATGCGTTCGATTTAAATAAAATAAAAATAAGGGTTGGTGTTTCTTTTATTTGGAAAAGCCTTTTCCATAGATGGAAACATTTAAAAACCGGCCAAGTGCGAGTCGGACTCGCACACTAAGGGTTCCGTACCATGGTACAAAAAAAATACAAAAAAAACAGGTTTTTGTATAGGGGCAACCTTTAATTTTAATATTTTTTTAATTTTACCTATTTGTTGTTATAGCGGCAAAATAAATACACACTCTATGAAAATTTCAGCTTTCTATCTGTTACGGTTACTGAGATGTGACAGACGGACGGACGGACGGACAGCGGAGGCTTAGTAATAGGGTTCCGTTTTCACCTTTTGGGTACGGAACCCTAAAAATGTATGGAGAAGCAGATGTCAAGGATGAGACCATTGTGAAATAGATCCCTTTTTATTATAAACGGTAAAACTGTAACAACATACTTTTTCTTTTTTAAGGCCTCTTCAAGAATGTCGTAGATGTAACCGTCTCTGTCGCTCGCCACCACCTCCGACGATACCTCCGGCCGCTGAACCTGGCAACACAACGCAAAGTTTCCAAAACGTACCATCAATCACCGTAACAGGCCTCTTTATTTCTTACCGGCAAGGGGTAGCACAAAATTAGGCGGTTTTTAAAATTACATTACAGTTATTTTGGGATGGAAAGGAAAGGTTATTTCCGTATGACATTTTATACGACATTTTACAGGGGCAGGTGCAGACGCAATAGCAGTAAAATATAAAATGGAAACCGACGGATCCACAGGGGTGGAAGGGAGGTTGAGGAAGTAATGCCCCCTCCATAACTGTGGTGCGAGGTACACAGATGGTCGAAGTGGGAATAAATAATGAACCCCCCAAAATTAAATCCTGGGCGTAGAACCCTAATATGGAAGAAAAATCTAACGTTTCGTGGCGAGTTCTCCGGAGATTCCGTGCGAGGCGAAGCGCCGGCGGGCTTCAGGGCTAGAGATTTACCGCCTTTCCTGAAAACAAGGCACGGCAGTGACGGCAAGTTCAACTTGGACTGGTTCACATTAGCGTAGTCACGATTTACTTGGCATACTTAGCAAATCGAGTCAATTGCGAATTAAATCGTCAGCTTCTGTTCCTGTCTCCTCGTCCTCTTCTAATGGTCGACAAATGATAAAATTTTAAGATGTAAGAAAAAAAAATATGTGAGAAAAAATTGTCACTACCCTCATCTACGGCTGAACCACAGCTACAATCTGCGCAGCCGACGACCTGTAATTGACATCTGACCGGATTTAGCGTCAGAGGGCGCGTCGCGAATCCTGAAGATGTCCACAGCGTGGTGGGCGTCGAGGTAAATAAGTAAGCTGAACACTACTAACCCGCAAATATAAAATAACAAATATTTTTAATGAAAAACATTCTGCAACAAAATATTATTGTTTTCATTCTAACAAACTCTCTGATCAAAATTTCTTTTGCTGCAACAGGAAGAGGTGGGTTTACCGTCTCCGCGGCGGGTGCGGCGAGGGGTGCGGTAGGTGGGGCGTGCGGGTCGGGGCGCGGGGCGCGGGGAGAGCGGGGGACGCCCCGCTGCTCGAGCCAGCGCTGCTGATTCTGTCACATTCATTTCCTATTAATTTTCCTTAGTTAAAAAATTGAATTTAAAAATAAAAAAATGCAGGTCTTGAAAATGTTGGTTGTGTGACACCATACATGATATTTTTAAGAAACCTGTTCATAATAAATGGACAAGGTTTTTTTAATGTAACCGGAGAATATGTACAATACTATACCCAAAGTGGCATGGCGCCTCCTAACACTGTGGGGTGTGGTGCTCAGATAAGTAGATCTGTTGGCCGTCTTTTCTCAAGATACCCTTCCCCAAATTGCAATCCTGGATCCGCCGGTAGTTCCAAACTATGGCACTGCTCGCATTCGTGACGAAATGCATGTATCCGACTCAGAAAGAGGGACAAAGTGATGCGTGAACGGGACGGGGATTGACCCAATGACCGATGAATGAGACGCAAGGCGCCAAGCTTTTGAGGTACTAGCCTCCTAAGGTACAATCATTAGTTAATCCCAATCCCACCATTTCCAGTCCATTTACAGCAATTTATATTTGATGGTGTAATTATTACTTCAATTAGTGTAAACCTTTACGATACTAAAATATGAATGAAGCTTCAAAATATCCAATTTGTGACATGGAAAACCTACATGCATAAATATATTTCACAATTCGAAATTCATTGAACATTGACTAAAATCAATTCAGCTGGCTAGACTTGGACGGCTTACAGTCCATACAGGCCACTTATTGTAACGATGAACTCACTTCTTCCCCAAGGCAAGTCTGACAGGTGTGTCCGCGGACAGCTGGGGTTTAGAAGTTTTTTGGGTCACAGCAATCTGAAAAATGCCACTAACGTTTTGTTGCATTTACGGAACTGAGGAATGAGGACTTAGATGTATTGCGACTTTGCCAGTCCAATAGAAAATGTTATGGACATCTTGAACACATGAAGGCTAGAAAAGCCTCAGGATTTTAGAGTATTGCAGTATGCCGATCGGTTTTTCCATGTTGAAATATGTTTCCTATTTATCAACAAAGACACCATTTTGGTTCCTCACGGTCTCGGCTTCAGGCAAAATCTGATGCATGGCAAACGCGTCAAAGAGAAACGGAATCGTGCGAATGTAAATTGTGGAATTTTGCAAGTAACTCCCTATCGGCATTGTCAATAGCCTTGAAGAAGTTCACCGAATTGAACAATATTTCTTCAGTACCTAGTATTATGTATACCTATAAAACAATCTTCACTGATTGCTTACATAGTGATTTTAAAATTAAATTATCCAGTCTAGACGTCGATGCTTTTACATGCACAAAATATACCAATGGATAAGAATGTGGGCTATACAATTCAGTTTCTTCCATTGTTAGAAGACATCGAGTAACACAAAAGTAAGTACATATGTTGTGTATTATGTGTAATATTTTAAAGACATACTCACACTCTTCGAGGCATCGCTCTCCGACGATTCTTCTAATCCATTCTTCTTGCGACGACTCCTCTTGGGGGCGTCAAAAACTTTGCACAATTTTTTGCTATCGCTCGCCTTACATTCCATCTGAAATAGCTCCACTCTACCACTCGCGACATCGCCTGCGCTTAGCAAGTCACGCGCGTGCCCTCCTAACTAACCATTAAACTAAAAGAAATCGTGAATACATACATTTTTGGTGGATGGACCGAAACCTACGGGGATGTTGGATGGTGACAGTGACAGGCAGATATCGTAATTCTCTTAAAATATATATTTTGGCCAGTATATTATTTAAATCCTCATGTTTAAATGATTTGTATAGGCCAGCATCCAGCAAGTGAGTCAACACCAGAGATCGAAAACAGGTTCGAATTTTGGATTCAGTATTTCGAGCCGGTCAGATCCTTCGTTTATTTAGGGCATGGGTGGCTAATATCAGAAGTCGGCGAGACGAAAAACTTTTTAACATCTTTGGGGCGCATAATTGGATTCCTGCCCTGAGCGCCAGAACCTGCTAACTTTCAATCTTTAGAGATAACTTCACCCCTTTGTATTTTTATGTAGATCAGGAATTATGTATGTTTATGACAACTATGGTTTTTGGCATCGTTTTTACTTACACACAAAATGGAGGATGATTTTTTTTAAGTTGGACAAGAAAATGTTATCCATCGTTTTTGCTCCCAATATGCCTAGGAATACCTGGTTAAATTTGTACCATACCTCCGTTAGCACCTTGTATAAGAAATGTCCTGGAATGACACCTAGTTCACTGGGCTCTGTTAGGCTAATATCAGTAAGTGTGGTATTAACGATCCATGCCCAGTTACGGCGATAGATGGCGTCGTAACTCTTTACGAATTCCCACGACAACGCCAACCTCTCATCAGCTTTGTCTAATTTAACACGATCACACTAGATGGCGGTAAAGATCAAAACACGAATCCAGCATTAGTTTTCTGGTTGTTGTACTAGATAACGGATGACTGTGTGGTGGTCGGTAAACATTTTGATTGAGTGATATAAACTTTAATATGGACAAAGGTAAGTTCCCTAAACAACATTAAGAACTGATTTGGTATTTGCCTGGAATAGCTGGTGGATATTGCAAAACATAACATTATCATTGCAAAATGTGGTTTGACCTCAACATTGACACCGGTTCTCCGGAGATTAAAGTTATGTCGTTGCAAACTTGGCGCCTTGCTAGATCAGCCAAATAGTTATTTACGAGTAATTAGATGTTTTTTTACTTTATATAAAGTTTACAGTTCAAAACACCTCATACGGATCCAGTGTGGATGAATCCCGGTCTCAACTATTATTTTTAATATATTTCAAGCTTTATTGTTCTTTGATTATTTCAATAATTCGATGCAAATATCAAGTCATTCGAATGTTGTCGCCTTGATTACATTTAATTCATGGTGTAATTTGAATGATTTTATGTTGGTGGAAATAGAATACGAATAAGGGTCACATTCAATTACGGTCATTAGGTACCATCTATCTCAAATGTCCTTGGAGGGCCTTTGTTTTTACTATCTTAAAAAGGAACTTAAACCGTCAATAGTTTAGTATATAATAATATAATATGTCTTAATTCAATGCAGTTGCGGGAATCGGTGTCTTATTAGCCCTGACTTCAACATCACTCGGTCTTCGACCAGCGGCAGTCTTCCCTCATCTAGTAGAACCACCTGTAACACCATTAGCACATTTTGGAATTTCTTTACATAATCGGATAGGACAACATTATGACACCAACCGAGATAGGTCACACGATCCAAGAATACATTTTCCGGGGTCGAGTCCGATTGATTATCAACAGCAGGAAGTTGTGAGAAATATAGACAATTACGACACCTCTACACCACCAAGGGAGTCCGATGTTTCCTTCCAAGCGAGTGAACAGACACTTTCAAATTATGCAATGGACCAGCAAAAAGAGAATTCGCAAAAAGGCAAAGACTATCCTCAAAATGTGCAGTACAGCCAAAATACACAGTCCGCTCAAATTGGACAGAACGTCGCCTTACAAAAAGGCCAATACATTCAAAGTGGGCAAAGGGCAGAATACGCTCAAATGGGTGACCCATTTGGACAGAGAAGATTGCCAGAAAGTATTAGCGTCGGAACTCAAGGTACACCAATCTACAGTGCAAATGCACAGGCGCGTGTTCCTCAAAGTCAAAACTCGATATCAACATCGGTGACCGGTTTGGGGCTCTCTATAATGAAGGTACGCGCATTATCTGTTGTTCAACATCATTACTGATACGCTTCCATCTTGGCAGCTTGTGGGAAAAACCAGAGCACACGGTTGCTGCAAGAAATGTTGTGTACGATGATTCAAACATTAAATATTCCTAGATTTTTATTGATCTATGCATACGATCTTTTGCAACTGATTTGACGATAAATGTTCATGGACGTAAAGTGACGTGAGGTCATTGGCCTATCGAAGCGAGTCATAACTTGGATTAAAATTGTTTGTCCGAACCTAAGCACCCAGATGTTATAGCATTACAAATATGGGGCTTTGACATTTGGGCTCATTACAGTGACTCCAGAACGTTTGCCAGGAATTTCTGTTTCTTTACGCACAACCATATTTCATTGCTATTCGATTATTTTTAATTCCATATCAACCCGGGTAGGCTCAACTATATCTAGGGAGCATACAGGTTCAAATAAATTCGCAGAATAACGATTAAGAAATACCCCCCTGCTGATCACTTCTTCTTTTCCAGACGATCGATGCCGAGAACGATGGAAACTGCGTGGTGTCACCATTCTCCATAGCTCTGGTTCTGGCACTGCTGCAGCAGGGTGCTGAGGGAGAGGCGCAGCAGCAAATCAGCAGAGCATTGCGACTCACACCAGCCCAGGCCAGGGAACAGTTCAATGTGTTGATAGTATCTCTTCAGGTACCACACAATTAATTTGATTTTTTAAGTAGTTATTCAAATAAAGTGTTTGAATAATATTGCCGAAATGTTGAATAGGAAGTTATGTTTGAGTCTTGAGATATGTCTGACTTTTTTACCGAGATGATTATTATTTTCAACTTATTACTCGGTTAAAACATTTTTTCATAGACTATAAATAAATAAGATTTCTTTCTTAAATTTCTGTTTTATTTACAACAATCCGAAACATCGTTTGATAGTTTAACTAACTATTAGGGTTAGAAAATCTCGGGTTATCTTTGGTTCCAAAACAAATGCTGTATCGATATTTTCAACGCATTCCCAAATTGCTACAATAAATAAAGAATTACTTTAATATGATGTTTCAGAACCGCCGATCTCGTAATATCCTCAACATCGCCACCAGCATCTTCGTCGGTCAGGAGTTTACGATCTCTCCCCAATACAGGCAGTTCGCCGTCCAGTACTTTTCCAGCGACCTAGTCCCTGCAAACTTCCATAACAGTGAGCTTGCTGCTAAACAGATAAATGACTGGGTTTCTACAAGCACTGCTGGAAATATCCCTCATCTTGTGTCTCCAGGTAATCAAATTTGGCTGGTTTTTATTAAGGTATGATTTTAAATAATGTTGCTATAGATCTGTATTTAACAGAAATCAATCGATCTCTGTTAAAACGAATTCTAATTCATCTTGTAGTTTAGAGCTTACGAGTTTATTTTCGATATGTAAACGTCGGGCGACAGGAGTGTTTCGGAACGTATAGCCGATTAATTGGCCCGAGCGAAGAGCGGACCTCGAGCGTTGCGTCTCCGTTTCAGATTGGGCAAAAGGCCTATAATATGTCCGTAAATAGTTCTAAAATTACGAAAAAATTTGCAGTTCCCATACGTTTCACCGAAGTCACGTAAACAAAGTTTTTGGGAACTACGATCCAAAAAAAATCTAAGGTAATTTTAAAATGGTTTTGCTGCCAGCCTATATCGACGATAAAAACGTATCACGTACCGATGTACCATCGACGACATAAGTCCTGTAGCACCCTGTAGCAGGGGAGGAAGGGAGCAGCAACGCAAACTTGTTTAAATGGTGACGGCGGAGCCATTTTTGTATAGATTGGTGACAGTGTCGGCGAGTGAGTTCGATTACGAATTCGCTTATCAATGATTTTCTCGGGTTCCAACGACACGCAAGGACTTCAGTGCAGCGAACATTCGACGTTGCGCGTCCCGAACTCGCAAGCGAACTAACTACAGTTATACGTTTTCCACTAACCCGCTACGCTGCCGCCGCCATACGGAAGAGTTTCTCGCTGGTTACTGTGCTTTTAGCCAGCCATGTCCAGCAGCGGGAGCACAAATAATTTTATCTGGCCGACAAACTTACGTACATAGTCTTTATCTTGTGTGCGGGACACTTGTCGCCAACTGATAGCAAAAACAATGTTATGTCGAGTGAGGTTGTCAAAATAAACCCAGACCATAGACAAATCTCGACAAAGAATAAATTTTGTCCATTTGTGGAAGCACAAATAAATTTAATCCTACTAATTTGACGTTTGTTGAGGATAATTTTGTCACAACCACCGGGAGGGTGTGTTAAATCCTAGAAGGAGGTGTTTGTTCGTGTTACGAATATGTGCCTATGTAGTGGCGATGGCACAGGCGTTTCTTAACGTTTTCATGGTTCAAAGACATGGGAAAAGGGGTAATAAGAGCGAAAGATGGATGGGTTTGTTTGGGCAAAGACGTTTCCATTCCATCATTTACTTTCCGTTATAGGAAGTAATCAGGCGGAACGGCTTAGAGCAACGCTCCAGCTGAACGGGAAAACGAAAAAAGTGCAGAGATTGACGTCACATTGACATTAGATAAACTAAAATCCTTCTAATCTTACAAGGCAAATGCGCTAAACCAAGCATTTTTTATCTAAATTCATTAAAACGTACTTAATTGTGCATCTATACGAAATTCAATTCAAAATAACTTAGGTGTAGGCGATTTGTAGGAAATGGCATTTTGTTCGCCGCTATTCTGTAAAACGCTATTTCTTGCTTCTTGCACTGAATAGTTATCATGGAGCAGCCTGCGCGAACACAGCCAGGGTCGGGAGGTTTAAAGTGACAGTTCTTGTGGACAAAACGGTGGGTGTTGCCACTCTCTATCGAGTTAACACTCGATCTCGATAAATTAATCGAGCTCCCCATTTGTGATATCACAGTGGATAAAAATCCTCGACAAAATTTCTTATCCCTCTAGCTCGACAAGTGTCCACTTTCATTTGTGCTCCCGCTGCTGGTTTGTTTTGCACATGTGGCGTGCCCCTTCCCCCGCCCACCGGTCTTCAGGTGGGGCGTCCTACTGCAATCAGCGCGAGCGGTGCTATCCCCTCCCGAGCGCGGAAGTGTATTATTAGTATTATCTTTAGCTTCATAGCAATCGCGTTGCAATGCGACTATACGTTCGCGCCTATCAAGTGCAGTACGTTTTGCAATGTTACTTATTCCTAAGCCATACGTTTCTTGATTGGGATGCGCTTGGTCAGTTGCAGTATATTCATTTCAGATATTTTCACCGAGAGCACGCAGATTGTCTTGGCCAATGCAGTCTACTTCAAGGGTATTTGGAACACGACGTTCCACCCTCAGCGCACGGTCAACCGGCCCTTCAACCTGGCTGGGGGCGTATCCAAGTCGACCAACTTCATGCACAACTCTGGCAAGTTCCAGGGAGGACGAGACACGCGGCTTGCTGCTGATTGGCTCGTCATGCCTTTTGAGGTGAGTTCCATTACAGCTACGATTGTGTATCCTTATTTACCTGAACCGGTTCTTGATTTTGGAACTTTTAAGCACTACGTAGATTTTTCAAAGAATATGGAATATATTAACAACGAAACGCGGGTAAAGCCTTAAAATAAGGTATGTGGAATCTAAAATTAATTAAGGGATGAAGGATTGTAGGAGAATTCTAAATTATGATCATAGAGTAAGTGGCGAAATGGGTATACTCCTGTTGCTTGCTGGTTTAATTCCATTCTTGCATATATTTGTAAATTAGTTCTTTTCAAAGATCTCTTTCTCCAATTGATGTATCCTTGCTTTACGGTCGATTCTACATACATTGAAATAAGCAAAGATAACGTTATTTTGTGATCAAAATACTATAACATTCATTTATTTATTTGTATATGCTTATTGCACTCAAAATAAAATGGGCAAAAGGTAAAACTTAATGCCGAGGCATGATCTACGTCTACCTTTGAGTATCGTGAGCAGTAATGCGAGTAGCGGTTATGAAGAAAATTATGTACTTTATTGAATCAATAATTTATTAATTACTAAAATACATACACATTTTACTCCCATACAAATAAATACAGACGGAAAAATAAATAAATAATATATAATAAATAGATTACTTATAAAAACTAAGAAATAGGATACTTATAATAATAATTATTATTTAATAAAAAATATAATTCCAACATAAATAAAGATTAACTGACACTGACTAATAAGGGGGAAATTAAAGATTTATTTGGGAAAGAAACTAAGCCTTTAGATTGTTTTGAAAACGCTAATCGAGGGAGAATCGACTGCTCAGACGAACTTTTCTCATACTTTCAGGACCTGCAATATTCGTTGATATCGATCGTGCCGTCCGCGTCCACCGGCGTGAGCGCGCTGCTCCGGCTGCTGAGGACTGAGGACATCCTGGGCTACCTCCGGTCGCCGCTGCGCGATGTCCTCATCTCCATACCCAAATTTAAGGTCCGCATCGACACGGACCTCATTCGACCCTTAAATGCGGTAAGTCGTTACTTGTTTTGACGGGTCGCCTTCGTAAAGACCAAAAATCATTAGCTCCAAAACCCAGAGCCCGCAGTCCCAGTTGTCACCTAAATTGGCGTTTACGCCATACCGATCGACTGGCGTTTTAAAATGTATGGAGAAATTGAAGAGCGCGGTGCGCAACGCAGTGACGCAGTGGGCGTTAATCGAACTAACATTTGCGAGTCCGAGTTTGATTTGACAGCTTACTCAACGTTGCCGTAAATACGTCGACGTTGCCGTTTACGTCGACTTCGCGTTTTCATACAAATCGGAAGTCCGAGTTTGACTTTGACAGCTTGAAGAAGTAAATCCACAGAATATCTAGTATAAACTTGTATGTGGTTTGACGTTTTTACGGAACTTCGAAGTTACGTAACGCCAATTTAGGTGAGAACTCAGACTGACCACTGAGAACAATCAAAAGTATGTATTTTTCGTGTGTAATCTAAACTAACCTAATTGAAAATATTCATAAGTGTTTTGGACGGTATGGCGTTTAAACCTTGTACATTTTTGACTTTATGATGCGTCCCTGTTTTGACAGGTCTTGTTGAAATATTGCTGATATTTTACCGGAATAACATAACCTGAACTCTGGTAAAATTACAATGACATGGACAAAGTAGAGGAGGATATGGTTAGATGGTTTGGTTAGGTTAGGTTAGGTTGTATGTACATAGAATGAATCAGCTAAGATAGAATGACAAATCAAACCAAAGTGGATTTTGGTTGGAATTGGCATGCCTCGGCGACTGCACGGTGCTTTGTCAAATCCGTCAGGGAAACAGCGTGATGTTATATGCATGTATGTGCATGGATGGAAGATACGGACAATTTTCATTCACGTTTCGACCATATTTTCATCGAATGCCAACCCTTGCGGGCTTAAACCTACATAGTAGGGGGAATGAGACCTACAGTTTTTCTTGGAAGGCGTCATTCATTCCATTTCTTTCGTTTATATTCCGTAACGGGGATGTCAGGGAGGCAGTATGGGATCAGTAGCGTAAATATGTTGCAGTTAGATGAGACCGGTCGCGAGCTTAAAAAATAAGCTTATATAAAAAAAACAGCGAAGTTTCTTATGATACTTTTGAGATTACCGCGGTCGTTAGACATGTTTGAAAAATGTTACGACGGCACATTGCAAACTGCACCTCTTAAGCCAATGTTTTGGATACGGTACGCCAATCACTCGACGCTTTCCTCTCTCATCTTAATTCGGTTCACACAAATATAAAATACACAGTAGAGTGTGAGAAGGAAGGCACTTTGGCGTTCTTGGACGTACTTGTTGGTCGTCGGTTGGATGAAACCCTAAGCCACACAGTGTACCGCAAACCGACACACACAAATATTTATCTACATGCTACTTCGCACCATGCTCCGATGCATTTGGAATCGGTCGCAAGAGCATTGAGACTCAAGCTGAGATAAATAGTCGTAACAGAAACTAAGACTAACGAGAAGTAGTACTTTGTGACGTCAATTTGCATTACTTTGAGGCAGAGATAAATAGTCTTAACAGAAACTAAGACTAACGAAAAGTAGTACTTTGTGACGTCAATTCGCATTACTCTGAGATTTCGTCCATACAAAATGTGTCAAAGTGACGTCACAAAGTACTACTTTCCGTTAGTCTTAGTTTCTGATGCGACTATTTATTTCAACCTGAGATTTCTTCCATACAAAATGTGTCAAAGTGACGTCACAAAGTACTACTTTTCGTTAGTCTTAGTTTCTGTTACGACTATTTATCTCAGTCTCAGAGCACAGCGGTTGTGTGACAAGGACCATATCGTCACCGAAATGGAGACTGTGGACAGGTGCTTCGAGAAAATGGGTACAATTTTCACAATAATAGTAAGAAAAGAAGGATACCACCCATTCAACACGCCGAAAGACGAAAGGCATTCTTGCTATATGCAAAGGGAGTAACATACATCATTGGCCGTAAACTGAAAAAACTGCAGATTGGTACAGTTTTCATACCTATAAAAAGTTTCACGCTTAGTGAAAGATCAGCTTGCAGTCTCCAGGCGTGTAGAAAATTCCATGTTCCTGTAGGAAATATTATATTGGTCAAACAACGCGAAGTGTTGCGACACGGGTTACGGAACACATTAGAGCAGTAAAGAAGAAGGACTCCGCGAAATCAGCTTTGTGTGAGCATAGCGAATCAGGACCAAATCACTGAATACGTTTCGATCAGGTTGGTATAATCACCGCCGAAAAATGAACTATACCAAGATTAGTCCGAGAAGCCTTCTAGATTAAGAAGCACAGCAACTCCAACCGAGAAGACTCTTTTAAGCTCTCTGCAATGTGGAACCCCGTACTTCAGCCACTCAGGAAGGTCAGAGGAGACGTTAATATCGGCGACGATATTGTCAGCTGATACTGCCTGTCGTCTGAGGTTCGGACCTCAGCCAAACATATTTCCGCTTCCGCCCCCACCCACAGCTACGATTTACGACCACAGCGAGCCTAGCTGTCACCTCAGACGACACCGCGTACAAACGTGGAGGATGCCTCCTTGACAATGGGCTGAATGATTCGATCGAAACGTTGGAGAGTGTCTCTTCCTCCCGCGTGAAAAGCCGTAACATTTTTCAAACCAGCGAAGTTGTTCTTCTTCTTGTTGAACTGACAAATGATAAAATTGACAAATCCTAGTGCAGTGTACTGGGATGATGAATAAACAATATATGTAGCTGCGTCCTAGATGTATGCTACTATCAAGCAAAACTTTGACATTACCTGGTCATTTCTGCGTCCCTCTAATGTCTGCGCCCGGTCCCTGCTAGCTACTCATGAAGCTAATACGAGAAATTGTCACAAGAGTAGCTGTCATCCTCAATAATAAAAAATAAGGTACATTTTTTCAAAATGGACAATGACAGCGAGAACTTCTCGTGTCCGCTTCATGAGTACAAGGGTCTCATCAAGTTCCGTAATGATCTCTTCCAGCTGGGCGTCCAGGACATATTCACGTCCAAGTCGGGCCTGTCGGCGCTGGGCAGGTCGCGCGGCGAGCGCGCGCGCGTCACGGGCGCGCTGCACGCCGCCGCGCTGTCGATCGACGAGCGCGGCGGCAGCGCGGCGGCCGCCACCGTGCTGGCGGTGAGCACGCTCTCGCTGGACCTCGACGACGACGAGTTCAGGTTCAAGGCCGACAGGCCCTTTGTCGCCGTGCTGTGGGACCACCAGCTGGACGTGCCGCTGTTCGTGGCGAAAATCGCCGACCCCACGCTCGTTAGCTGAGCGACTCGTTAAGGGGTTAATTGGGTACTTATAAAGCTAGGTATTTAATCCGATTGTTTGTAATAGATGACGAATGAGAGACTACTTTAAAAAAATATGTGTCCTTAAAATATCCGTAATCTCAGAAATAAAAGGTCACGGGTTATGAAAAAAAAATACAGAATGTATTTAAAACGAAGATTACTAAAAATAAATTTAAAACACGTGGCATGCAAATTATGGGAATAATTTCATCATTTTATAAGCTTTCAGAAAATGTACAAATGTACAGTTGCACACAAGTTACATATATTTTTTTTGTTTAGTTGGGTTTGCGCTGTCGATTTTTCTTTAAGAAAAAGGTCCTCATTAAGGAGCAAAAAAACAGCAACTCGTTGATAAAATGTCCAGAGTGTAGTAGTTATTTTACAATTATCACTTTTCAATAATATACAGAGCATTAAAAAAAAACTTACATCTTAAATGACTCACCGACTAATGATTTTAGACCCCCATTTCAGTGGGCCAAATTTGTTGCAAATTAGCTCTAGGATGACCCCTTTGAAGGAATGTATGGAATTACCAAACACTCTGTATATAGTGTGATATCTATTGAATTCATGTCTGATTACATAATAAATAATCTGAATAAAACAGTATGAAATTTAATTTTTTTTTTTTCTAAAATAAGAAACTTCTTCCTATTTTGTTTTCTCTTACAAAGCTATTGTTTGTCACTTAAAAAAAAATAATCGTAAAACTCCACAAAAAAGCTCTTCTCGTCAAGTTTATATTCTTATTCATCTTATCATAACAATGGCACTAAGTTATTGTGAAAACCACTAAAAGACAATATCGGACTTTATTAAAAATAACCATGCGTTGCGTCGTTTAAAAAAACAATAGGTATTACTATTATTTTAACACCAAATCTAAGACTTGCGTTTCGGTGGGTGACTTGCGCCACTCGACTAGATGTCAAATGTTGTTCCAGCACAATCGGACGGTGACAGTTTGGGCCATAGAAATAGGATGTATGTACATTCGCTGCGCGCGCATGCTAGCTCTGTTGCATGGTTGGTATTTATAAGCTACCTTTTTGAATTTGACTGAGCATGAATTGGACTGTGAAGTCATGGCCACGACAGTAAGTTGAAAAACGCTATATGTTATATTGGTGAATTTGAATAAAGCTTAGATGCTCTTAAAATCGATTTTCAGATCTATGGAGAGGAAAGCCAAGTACTTGAGTACGTCTTAATCTTAAATAGTATGCTTCTATTATTTTAGCAAGTCGAAACTAATGTGGGTTCACACATAGTTTTTAGGGTTCCGTACCCAAAGGGTGAAAACGGAACCCTATTACTAAGCCTCCGCTGTCCGTCCGTCCGTCCGTCCGTCTGTCACAGGGCTGTATCTCAGGAACCGTAATAGGTAGGCAGTTGAAATTTTCACAGTGTATTTATTTTGCCGCTATAACAACAAATAGGTAACATTAAATAATAATAAAAAATAAAGGGGGGCCCCATACAACAACCGTATTTTTTTTTCGTAAATCTTGTACGACGGTACGGAACCCTTCGTGTGCGAGTCCGACTCGCACTTGGCGGGTTTTTTTCTAAATTTATTTATAGGCAGTGCTAACTAGAGTGGCGCGACTCACCCCCGATAAGTCAGTGATTTGCGCTACGATATACATAATATGTTTTCTCCGTGTACATAATTTATTTCAGAATTTTATATTAATAGTATTAGAGCCTACTAAATATTAAATAGGAAAACCTATTGAGGTTAAAATAAACACATTTAATCAATCGGAGTTTAGAAAAGAGTAAAAATATCACTAATAGTAATTATTTAAAATGTATGGAGATCTAAACAGCAATTCTCTCGTCCGTTTTTTTTAATGTGACCATAGTCTAATGTGTACATAGCGATTTTTATTCAACAATTTTACCGGGAGTTGAATTATTCAAGTGAGCGTTCATTACAAAAAATTCGAAACTATAAGAAATAGCGAAAAACACAACCAAATGGTGGCCGAGTTCGAAAAAAACGAAAACTGCATTATTCGATGTTTCTTGTCGGTAATCGAACTCGTCAAACATGTAATCCTTGATGGAAAACTATTGTAATTATTTCGTTATACACAATTCAAAGTAATTCAATGATATAAGTAAATATACTTTTTTCGTACTAAGCATGTACACGTCGCTTATTCTGTTGTTATGATATGTTTCTGTTTTTATTTATTTAATTTATATCAAAAGGTTATCTTATTTTTATCGAGAATATGGTCCTGCCCGATGTTGTATTGGCCTTTTTTTACGTAATATATTTATAATAAGGAACCAAAATCCAACAGTATTGTCCAAATGCATTGATTTGCAAATATTGCGTATGTAAATGATGTCTTTGTATTGCAACACAATTTTGGAATGTTTATCTACAAACCAAAAAAAAAAAACGAATTGTTGAATCTTAATGTTTTAAGAATGTTGATAATTTACTCTAATTTAGATTGAAGGAACTAATAAATTTCCTGCAAGTTCTATAGTATTTTACTTTAGGGCAATTAACATGACTTTAAGATTAAAATTTGTACTCTATCATCTTAGAACATAATTTCGAACGGAATCATTCATGAAGGGTCACTATACCACATCTTACATTCATTTTAAAATTACGTGCGTATTGTTCTAATTTATCTTCGATCACAGCGCATCTTTCAACGAGACGGTGTCTACAATATAATGTCTCACGGAAAACATTCACACACATAAAGTTTCGAATTGAGTATGAAAATACTGTTCACAAAATCCTTTACGGATTTTTCGGTACCGGCAAAAGCCCCTGAATCTCTGGTACTCTCGCTGGCTCATCTGCTTTCTTCCTGAACAAGTTGATCAACGGATCGTCAGCGAAGACCCTCCTCGGGCCCGAGTAGTACTGCTCGATCTCCACCAAGGTCTTGCCCTCGGTTTCGGGCAGGAACAGGTAGAGGTAGACCGCTCCGGCGAACCCGAAGCAGGCGTAGAGGCCGAACGCTCCGGAGAGGTGGAGATTGGACTCCACCTCCAGGTTGGTCTTGGTTGCGATGAACGTGACCACGTAGCTGCAGGCAGCCGCCAGGCCCGTGGCCGAGCCGCGACTCCTGGAACATATACAAGTCCTTCGATGATTGTACTGAGACACCAGATTTTCTCCTTTTACGACTCTTGAAAGATTTCGTGTTGGCTAAAATTACTAAGCGGCCACACATACCACAGGTCACACTTCTTTGATTCAAGTGGCTTAAATTTCTCTGTTTGGTTTGTATCCATTGTCAGTAGCTGTTCATTAAGAACCAGCTAATTAGCCATAGATTTGCTACGGTATGAAACTTAAACCATTCCGTTTGACTAACTTGTGCATAGGCAAAAATGTGCTTTTACCGAAATTTTAATTGATGTTAAATTCCTCGTAGTTACTATTAAACGGGAGAAAAATCATATTTTTTAGGCGTTTTTATGAAAATTATTTACGATTATTCTATTATCAAGAGGACAGCCGATTTTAGCAGGAGTATGACGGTTTTTTTTTATGTAACTCCATTTGATAGCGCTCCAACTTCAGCCCGATATGATGTGAAAATGGCAGCCCCATAAAATAAGAATCATAGTCGCGTAATCGCGCGAATTTTCGAACAATCTCTAGAAACTCACTTAAATGGGAAGACCTCAGCGAGCAGCACCCAAGGAATACCCAGCAGAGAGAACGCCACGAGCAGATAGAACATCACCAGCGGCGTGCTGCTCTGCTCAGCGGGAAACGTCTTTGGCGCATACGAGAACACTTCCCCACTGAGGTTCGTCCGCGCGTACACAGCGAGTGCAGCCATGCACGTAGCGGTGCACAGCATTGTCGATATTATGAGTTTCCGCTTGCCTATCAGTCTCACCGAGCTGGCTGACACCACGGTCATTGTTATTGAGAGTATGCCAACTGTTATCTGGAAAGAAAAAAGTATCGAATAATACTTAATAAATGCATAATAAAATAATAATAAATGAATGCAATAAAATGAATAAAATGAATACATTCTCATGAAGGCAGTGAGCGATGATTCATGAAGGTAGTGAGAGAAAAATGATGGAATATTGAAACCAACTCTTTGACATGACTTTCGAGCGACTAAATTTTAATTTTATCGCTAACCAAACGATCTGTGTCTGCATCGCTTTTGTAAAAATATACAATGAGTAGCGTGGATAGCATTTTGTCGGTCTGCCACCAAAGCGTCTGCTTTGATATTATTTTTGAGTATGATGACTATTTTACATTATTATTTTGTGCAATCAATAGAAATACAACAAAGAATGTCTTCAAATCGAGTGATTGATGTGATAGAAATAAAAAATGGTAGCTTCATCAAATTTCAACAAGCTGCGTACTTACAAGAACCCTTTTAGGATCATCTTTCATACCGAAGGCTTGAATCACATTCCTCATGTTGGGTCTGATTGGTCCTAGACCGCACATCGTGTAGACTAGGAAGTATCCCATGACCAGCAGGAACGGTCTCAGCGTCTCCTTAGCAAGAAAGAGGTAACGGACTCGGTAGATCATCTTTTGAATGAAGTTCTTTCGAGTGTGCTTGCAATCCGGCAGCGCTGGTGTTATTCCTGTGGGAAATTGGGACCTTAATAACTTTAATTTTAAACTTATACTTTACTAGTACGCATGTGGTCTCTAATTATGTCAAGGACAAGACCGCTCTGGAAAAGTACTTCATAATTAATTATAATATAATGTAATAAATTCTTAGTATGCAGATTCCGTAGGGACTGTCCGTAACGAAGAATGGTGATTTTCCAAGCAAAATTATGCATCTTTTCCATCTTACAGTTTTTCGAAAACAGATTGTTCTCATATATTTGTAAAAACTGATGTGAGAGCTATAATGTATAAATATGTGTTATTTAAAGGGAAGAAATTTGTTTAAAAATTCAGAGAAAATATGAGAAAAAAGATGCTCAAAAGCGTGAAGACAAGCTTGACGAATATTTGTAAATTGTTAATGTAAATCTGATCATAAAAAAACCGGCCAAGTGCGAGTCGGACTCGCATACGAAGGGTTCCGTAACATCATGGCGAAACACGGCTCTTGTATGGACCACCCTTTAATTTTTAACATTGTTTAAATTTCATTCTTATTTTTTATAGTAATACACAGCATCTCCGTGTACATTTCAAGCGTCTACCAATTTCCAAAGATCGAGCAAAAAGGCCCAAAAAACCATCAAATCATGCTGTTTCTTTGATATTCTATAAAAAAAAAATTATGTGACTGGACATGAATGGCTAATACCACACCTTCTGTCATGGTATTAGCCCAACACACCACGTGGGAACTAGGTGCCATTCCAGGACCTTCCTTATATTGCACGGCTACATTGAACTGGATGGAAAATACGGACAATTTTCATTGCTGCTTCGACCATCGTTCATCCAATGCGATCGTACCAACCCGGGCGGGATTTACCCTACCACCTAGTAAGTAAGGAACGGTCGAATGGTCACCCATCCAAGACCAGACCGGACCCAGCGTTGCTTTACTTCGGAGAGCGATCGCCGAAGTGTCGCGCCACTGGGCCACTGAGGCTGACTTGTTATTTATTGTTATAGCGGCAATACTCTGTAAATATTTCAACTGTTGTTCATGAAATCTAACTCGCTGACAGGCGGATGGAAGGACAGACCCTATTTCTAAGCCTCCGCTATCCGTCCGTTCGTCAGTCCGTCTGTTAGCATCATGAATAACAGTTGAAATGTTCACAGAGTGTCTATTGCTATTGCCGCAAAATATACATGAACATGTACAATCTATACCTTTCTGAACGCAAACGGCGCACTGTCGGCTGGACAGATGGTACGCCTCGAGCTGTTGGAACTCGTCCGCCACGGCCTCCTCGCGCGCCCAGCCACGCACGTACCGCAGGGCTCCCAGCGCCTCCGCTCGCCGGCCCTTCGACAGCAGCCAGATCGGCGACTCCGGGATCTGAAAGACGCAATCAAGAACATTAATAAAAACCGGCCAAGTGCGAGTCGGATCTCACACGAAGGGTTTCGTTATACAATATTTGACCCAAATAAATCACGTTTTTTGTATGGTGGCATTCTCAATATTCCTAAACTCGTCATGTAATAAATGGACGCCCCCTAAGCTCTTCCCACGAAAGTGGTGCGACGTTAACATGAGACTAGATGTGATTTTACCAGCATATAAAAATCGCCGTCTATGAAAACAGGACGACTTTATCATCATCCGCTTCCTACAATTATTAATAACCGAAACATAAACATTAAACCGCAATGTTCCTATGACAGGGATAGATTGTTTATTTTAATATCGTTTCATAGTATTTCTTGGAACATGTGCATGAATGAACGCATCTGTTCACACACATTATATAGTGCTCCGAATGCAAAAAATATAGGTACCTACTGACCGATTTGGCATCCAATCACTGACTTTGACTCAATATCAACTGCTTGCCTAGGACGTTCATACGACTCCTGGATTTGATTTTCTATACTATTTTTCAATATCATTCATGTTGTAATCCACATTTATCGGTGATTGACCTGTGAATACCTACTTGCATTTCTTAACTCATGGAATGACAGCTAACCAGACGAGAATTGTGGGTCTACTCGGGAAGTGAACACGAGAAGTTCTCACAACGAATACCTACGAGAAAAAGAGTAATTTACATTTTTTCAATATGGAGTTGACAGCTACTTGCAGGTATTCGTTGTGAGAACTTCACGGGTTCGCTTCGTGAGAAAAAAAAAGAAAAACTTCATGACAAATGGTCCGTAAGCGCCGAGAGAGGACTCTGCACCTTTTTATATGTCCCCAGAACAAAAATTATACTGATTTATTAGGAATATTTAGAAAATGTTGCAGGAATAAAATAAAATAAAACTATCTACTATTGTTTTGTTGCGATATCGTTGCGATTGATTATTTATACTAAATCATTATCGTTGAGGTTTCTTGTAATCGTAATTTTATGTAAACATCAGTGAACACAACACTTTTAGTTTTGAATGATAGTACTTACCTGTAGATGCGTTTTTCTCGTATTATCTTTGGTTATACCTGATACCTACATAAAATAATGGAGAAAATGTCTCATTTACTTTTGTTGTGTTGCCACCGCGAGGGGTAAAAGGGCCTAAGAAACCTCACGTGACGAATGGACAATCCCTAAGGGGTAAGTGAACTCACCAGCAACACGAGCAGCATGGTAGTGAGGGGGGCGGCCAGGCACACCAGCGCCGCCTGCCGCCAGGGCAACAGGCTGCCGAGTAGCAATGTCGTAAACACCCCCAAAGATGAGAACGTAAATGTACATATTGTGAGTATTCCACGGATCGACGGCTCGCTGAAAAACAACACATATAGACCGGGATAGATACGGTTTGAGAAGCACATGAAATCCGAAATGTTTTTTTTTTTCTCAGAAATATATAATTTCATGTTCATATGCTTACATTAAGTTTGCAACATTTAGCGGGGCCCGGAAGATAGAAAAAAAAATTAAAATGTATTAAAAAATATATATCTCCCAAACAAATATTTAGAAACGGTATTAAAAAAAATATATGCTAAGTCTTTTAAGGAGTAATGTAACTGTGAATTTGCAACAATTTTGTAATTACGGAAATGTATTTAAAAAAATGTTTTTACTACAAAAAAATCTATGCCGCGAACCTAACTTGCTATTGCTATATTTCTTTCTAGAATATGAAAAAGAAAATTAAATTCTTTAAAAACTATACAACGAACGATTTTACACGTATTTCGAATTTTTTGTTTAGCTTTTGTGTGAATGTAAAAATTATAAATGAAAAAAAATGTGCTTCTAATATTTGCAACATTTTACAAATTTCACAGAATATTGAGTTTGCGGTCAGTTGCCAATTTCAGAAAATAAAATAGAATTTTCATTATTTGCTTTGCAGATAATATGAAAATAGTACAAAAAAAATATATTTACACAGTTCCGTAAATAAGAAATTGTTGCAAAATCACAGTAATATTACACCTAAAATTAGCTAAAATATAACATTTTTAAATAACATTTCTAAATATTTGTTTAGGAAATATCATTTTTTTTTAAACATATTTAATATTTTATTTCTATCTTCCGGACCCCCCAAAATGTTGCAAACTTAATGTACACACGTCCACATGAAATACTACGTTTATGAGAAAAAAAAATGTATTTAGGATTTAATGTTTTTCTAAGTGCTGATTTAAGGCTAAAGTTACTGGAGTAATAGCTGTATGTTTCTTTGCACATGTATAAGTAGTCTCGGTTATCGTCTGGGGTCCTTCTGCAAGTGTTCTTCCCTCATAAAATGCATGAACGGAACTTTGTATTATGCAATAAAACTAAAGCAGGTACGTCGCTTATTCCAAGGAATGTGATATGTTTGTATGTATGTATAATCGACTATGAAGCCTCACCATCCTTGCTTCACGGTCTATTATACATGCATACATATCACATTCCTTGGAAGAATCGACGTTTAGTGCGAAAAAGTAAATTTAGTCAAGTCAACCTAGGACTGGCTCTGGCGTCTAATACCAAATACGATTTTGGTGACGACGGCAATATGTTTGAATGTTCAATCTTTGCAGTCAATGTCCGCAACGCAGATGAATTGTATACAGCATGAGGCCAAATTTGTAGACGCAATACCCGCGAATGGTATTTTTTGCTGGTTCGGCTCCAGCCTTGCAGTATATTTGTAAAGAAGATCTTTATACTGGGCTCTTTCTTGAATTAATGTGTCCTTGGTTCACAGTCGATTATAGATACATACATTTGACATTCAAATGCATTATGCAGTGAAAGTTGTTAGCCTCGGTAGTCCCGTGGGGCGACGCGCCACCGCCGTGCCGTTCATCCATCCGGTTCGGGTTGTACCATAGCATAGAAAGCTTTGAGGCGACAACGAAAATTGTCATTGTTTTCCATCAAATATAATGTATCCGATTCTGACCTGGTTAGTTCCCATGTGCTGTGTTAGGTTAATATCATGACTTTTAACGTTCTTGATCATGACAATAGGTGTGATATTAGCCACCCATGAACACTGCCATAAAATAAATACAATGGGACAATTTGCGGTTTCGATTCCGTAACTTGTAAGCAGCCACATTGCCAACGAAAGCATCATGACACACTCGTGATTAAACCTGACCGATTATCTTATACGTGTGCCAGGGTGGAGAAAGGCGCTCATAGATGATTGAGGTGTCGTGTCCATACACGTCTAATTCAATGCTTCAAGGTTTAACGTAATTGTGGGGTTGCATCATAGAATGCTAGGTCTATGGGTAGTATAAACTCAGATTAACTACTAACACAGAATAAATAGAAGTCAATACGTAGAGGCGTACTAAAAAGAGATTCCATGATTCAGTTTTCTGCAAACAGCGCAGGCATGTCTCACGCGTAGTGCATGAGGATCTAGGCAAGGATGTGAAAGAGCTAGTAACAGCACTCGCCTGCAGCTGACCCAGATCAGACAGCGGCCATGAGAGAAGACTCCAGATGAGCGGACACACGAAAACTAATTTATATTTTTTCTCTACAGTACTACTTAATAGACCAGCCCCAATCTTCCATACAGTATTGACTGATGGAGCATCACCATACTAAGAGCACGAGGATCCAGGTCCATCACGGCGTTACTGACGGATATCGCAACACGTACTGCATGAGGATCCAGGCAGCAATCGTGTTACCGCCGGATATCGCCACTTGGTGTGCATGAGGATCCAGATCCATCGCTGGATTAGCGCCGGATATAGTTACACGTATAACGCCGGATTAGCGCCGGAAATTGCTACATATAATGCATGAAGATCCAGATCCATCATCGTGTTACAGTCAGATTTGCCACACGTAGTGCATCAGGATCCTGGCAAGTGTGAAGAGTTTCGACAATAAAAAGCACCTCCCTGGGGCCGAACGAGTCCAACAGAGCTCCGAGAGAAGACTCTACATTAGCTGACACAGGAATATTAAAGCATTCCATTTTGACAGTACTACTTACTAAATCGACCATATCCTCAAAACGAAGCGAGCCTCCATGAACCCTTTCGATTCTAAAACATCAACGAACCTTATCTCCCCGACGTAGGTGACTGATGGAGCCTCCATTATTCCAGTTCCGAAGCCCAGCATTGCGTTAGCAGCGAACAGAATTGGCACATTCCACGCGTAGTGCATGAGAATCCAGGCGATGACGTGTGGGATGTTGACTAGGAACAACGCTCGCCTTCTGCCGACCCAGTCCAGCAGAGGTCCCGAGAGAACACTGCCGAGGGGCTGGCACAGGAATACGATGCTTCCTGGCAACATTATGATCATATAAGCAGTAAATTGAGGTTATATTAAGTAAACAATTTTTAATTTTAGCTAAATCAGTATACATTTGTAAAATAAGTAGGTACAAGATCGAATTTAAGTACTATTTAAGGTCTTATCTAGAACAGTCACTGCTATACATCTGGGAAATAATTTATGAGATCAATACAATATATTCGGTTTCTATCATAGACCTAGTTTAGACGGTTTCAATATTGTCGCCAAAACAAGAATGTAAGATAGTTTTGTATTTCTTAAATATAAGCAACTCATTTCCATTTTACATCACAATGAGTCGCGTAAGAATAAGAGCTCGTTGTATGGAGTTTGCTTCTTTATGCAAACACTCAGCGACCGGTTGCCGGGCGTGTCTCTAATATATTCCTTTTTAATGTTCTTGCCGTGGTATTATTTTATATCTCGACGACTTTCTTGTTAATGAAATACACTTTCTTATTTTTTTGGAAAAGCTCAAGATTATGAAATTATATATTACAAAAAAAAATGACTTTAAAACCTCATGTGCTTGATTATTTTTATGTTAATTTAATTTAATAGTGGTTTTGAAAAGTTTAAATCTCTTGAAAATAATAATAAATAGTGAACTTAAGGTGGCCCTTCCCGCTCATCTCCCCATACAAAAGGGGAAAGAAGATCACGCCCATATTTCTTGTCAGAGATCCAAAATTTTGCTCAAAATTGCTTTATTTGATCGAACTAGATGTCTGATGACCATTTGCATTGTAAAATTGTGTTTGGTTTCTAAATTATAAGGTCCGAAAGTTTGATTTTTTTGCGCGTTTTATACAATAACTTTGGAGGTGGATTACGCAATGATAAAGTAAGAACATCTTAAAAAGATTAGTCATCAGACATAGCTTATTTAATCAAGATTTATAATATTTTTGGTTTTTGTTAGATTTTTGACTACAGCGGTCGTGGTTTACTTTTAGCTATAAGTCGTTTTGAAATTAAAATTTTCATAAATCTTACCAAATCATACACTATGCACATTGTCTTTTTTGTGGACATGTTGCATCTAAATCAAACGGAACCTGTCTTATTCTTTGAAACAGAGAAGGTCCCAGAGCGCAACAGCACGGTTTTGTACCGTGCCCGCGAATGAGTTAGGCCCGCCGGGTTGGGCCGCCTTAAGATGCGCAACCAACCATTTTACCAATGTTCGCTTCTGCTATGTGGACTCACCGAACCAAGAAGCCTGGTACTGGTTGATGGAGAGCCCCTCCTTAGCATCTAGCAGTACTGGCAGCACAGTGGTCACGAAGCTCACGGACATTCCCAGGTCTACGAGCAGCACGTCCAGAGCGGAGCAAGCCACCACCTGTGCGCGCAAAAACCACAGTTTTATCCTCACTGCTGTTTGCGCATGCTACAGTTCAAAAACAATTTCCTTGACATCCGATGTGCTTCCGGCGTGCTTTCATTCTCTTCGCGTGGGAGTGGCATCCCCTCTAATCTCACCATGTATACTATAAGAGAAGAGGAAGGAGCGGTCATGGGATATGGCAAACACTCTTCTGAGATGTGCCTGACGACGCCCATTGGAGTTTTGAACTTTCATGGGGGCAGTGAAAACCATCTCGGCCGGCCCTTTACTTCTTCACACCATGTTTGAAGGTTGTAAGTGCTATTAGGGAAACACATCGTCAGTAAGTGCTTTCGGTAGTTCTAACAGTTTACCGACCCTATAGATTAAGGATCTAGAGGATAGATATATTGGTTCTTACTTTGGGAATGTCTACGGTTTAATTTCCGGCGTATTGGGTGATAGCAGAAAAGGGACGGAAGAATTGCGTAATTCGCATTATTCGTTGCAAAAACGATAAAACTCAGGAAGATACACTACATCTCTATGCAGTTGGAGGGTCTCCATTCTTATTGAGTCTAAGGAGTGAAGTAGCTACTTAGCTGATCTATCCCACAGATGCGTACAGTACTCCACGCAAGAACTTAGCTGCGACTCACAAGCAGTTGTGTTTGATTCTGCGAGTAATACTGACGCATGTCATTGAGGACTTCCAGCTTTTTTGAGATGGGCTTGAATTTTGCGATGCCCAAATAAAGCCGATTATTTATTTGAAGCAGAAAATGGTTGGAGACATCACGTAGCCCTGCGCAACCACTGTCAATTGAGATTTGGTGTCCAATTTCTTATTCTTCTTATATTGTGTGTCGCTCAGGATATCATATATGTCCAATTCACTGATGGATTTTCGCACGTTCTATTTAAGAAGCATTCGTTTTTAAAATATAATTTTTCATAAATTTTGGATGGTTGTGTAATTGTTGTCTGTAGTAAAGAATTGAAGTATGCCGTACATTGTGCATTAAATGTCTAGCGAAAGTAGTTTTACGGATTTTGTCATCTACCGTTCTGTTAAACTATCTATTGAGAAAGTCCTAAAACTACAACACCGTATTTAGCTCTGCATTGGGAATCAATAGGTTTTTTGGGAGCCAAAATTATACCGGAAATTAAAGTATTTGAAGGTGTTGGCAGCAACGACTAAACGTTTTATGCACAAGACCTTGGCGATTAAAAATATATTGTATTAGATTAATAGTTTTTTTATCATCTTGATGACTTGGCGACAAATAAATTATGCAAACAACAAACACTCGTGTATCCATTAGGTGAAAATATTTGAATAATTTGGCCAAGTTTCGATAGAGTACTGAATTAATCAGAGAATTCTCTGATTTATTTCAATGTTGTACCATCGCCCAACGCACAACCGGCAGGGTTTGCACTCATTAACTGTCCACATTCCTCCTATAAAACCAACCTATCCTGTAGATAATTTATCTTTAGGCTCGGTAAACTGTACAATGTGCTCCAGACCGGGTTATTCCCCTCAAAGTACAACCTGACGTAATGTGAAGAAGCACATGATCAGGTTTTTCCAACCCCTAAGAAATTCGAAAGCCCATTGGCGTTTTCGGCCACCTCTCGAGTGAGGGCCAGGCGCGAGATATAAGCCGTAAAGAAATTCTAGCAGGTGGATTATGGTAGTACTTATGCGTAATATGTAGTGGTTGGTCAATTCTCACCTGTGAAAAAATCACCCTGGCTCTGCTTACTCTTTTCTCTTCGTTCATTTTGTCTTTAAAAATCTTGCACTTTACTCACTAAAGACTTTGCAAAATAATGTGCGTTTGACTAGAAATACATTAGTCGGTTGCAATGAACGGCGGAAACAATATCTGCAAGGAAACAAGAGACAACATAAAAAAATAAATCGATCTCCAAACTTTTAGGGCTTTTTTTATATTCTTACTTGCAGGTATCCATGAATTTCGAGGCGTGACGTTTCTAAATATTCAGCAGGCCCATTCCTGGCATTTCGTAATCAGGAATCAGGAATCCTGAGTCTAGAAAGCTTTTGTAGCGGTTTTCAAAGCGATTTTTTTTGACGAAAATATTCCGGAGCATAGTTTTTTAATTAATCAAGGTTTTCCTTCTTCCTCAAGGATTCCTGATTGCTGATTACTACCTGAGAACGTACCGCGTGGTCCGCATCTCACATATTTTCTCACATCTTACGTCGGTTCAGCCCCATGTCGATGTACCTGACCTTTACGAAGTATTACAATATTTTGTATAGGCAAAGAATATACACGTCTACGTGTATATTCTTTGCCGTAGCAACGAATATACACGTTTGGTACGTAGCACCCGTAAGCGTAAAGAATGTATGAATAGATGTGACAATACCACACCCACCGTAATGACATTAGCCCTAAGGGGTAAATGCCGCCGCATTTCCGAAGGAATCTGCAGGTCTATTCCTGGCATTCAGTAATCAGGAATCAGGAATCCTGAGTCTATAAAACCCTTTTTATAGCAGATTTCAAAGCGATTTTTTCGACGGAAAACCTGGATTAAATTGAAATAATATTCTCAGGAATATTTTCGTCAAGAAATTCGTTTTAAAAACCACTTTATAAGCCGTTTTCTAGACTCCGAATTCCTGATTCCTGATTACGGAATCCCAGGAATACAGCTTGCATTCGTGACGAAATGCACTTATTATAAAGAGAAGTGGATGAACGGGACAAGGAACCCATGACCTTTGGCATGAAAAGAAATTCCATGCGCTCCTGCGCTACGAGCCGCTCTGAAACTGAGAACTAGGTTATAGGTTCAATTCCCATCCCGTTTATTTTGAACGATTATCCTTGTTTGTATTCCACCCAGTTCAATGTAGGGAAGGTCCTGAAATGGCAACTAACTACTCATGAATTATTATTTTTATGATTATTTTGTTCACACTGATTAAATAAAAAAATACTCAGGGAACTTTATTGGTTTCATACCATGACGATAGGTGTGGAATGCAGCTAAGAACTCTTGCAGGATGACGTAGCCAGCTTAAAATTACAAAAAAATGTTAAGCGCCGTATATGGCCTACGCCAAGAGGTGCCCGACAACGCCCATGGGTTTTCGAACTTGCCGAACTGCGAAAACAATGCCACCCGGG
This sequence comes from Incurvaria masculella, assembly GCA_946894095.1. Taxonomy (NCBI): domain Eukaryota; kingdom Metazoa; phylum Arthropoda; class Insecta; order Lepidoptera; family Incurvariidae; genus Incurvaria; species Incurvaria masculella. Next base: position 3,883,873 of record OX335641.1, read on the forward strand.
AATACGATACGAAAAACATTTATAATTTCAGTACCAAAACCACCTGAATAAGCATTGTTGCTTAAAATGGCGCGGCGCGTGCCGTGGGGCTAACGCTGGACGCGCATGCATACTAATTCTGGGAGGAGAAAGAAACACTCGTTGGCTGGCGTCAATAGTCTGGGTAATTCAGTTGGTTAGAGCAGTGGACCTGAGCCCCTAGTTCGACTTGTCACCTTAATTGGCGTTTACGTCAAACCGATCGAAGGGCGTTATCAAATGCATGGAGAATTGAACAACGCTAGGTTGAATAGTAAAACCACAGAATAAGAAGTAAAACTTGTATGGGGTTGGCCTTTTTTATGTAACTTTGAAGTTCCGTAAACGCCAATTTAGTTAAGAAGTTCGACTAAGGGCTCTGTAGTCCGAAGGTTCCAATATACACGCTTGTGTAATTTCAAGTTCGTAAAAAACACGCATTTGAATAATACCGCATAGCAATAATTAATTTCATCTGTTGGATGCTTCTTAGTTAAAGAAAACTTACAAAAGAGAACGTTTGATGTTAGCAGAGATTAAAAAAAACCGGCCAAGTGCGAGTCGGACTCGCACACGAAGGGTTCCGTAGCATCGTACATGATTTAACACGAAATAATCACATTTTTTGATTCGTGCCCCCTTTATTTTTTATTAATATTATTATATTTTAATTATTGGTTGTTCAAGCGGCAATATAATACACACTAGTGAACATTTCAACTTCCTAACTATTACGGATCATGAGATACAGAGTGAATGACGGACGGACCGACCGATGGACGGACGGACGGATGGACGGACGTATAGCGGAGGCCGAGGCGGAGGCTTAGTAATAGGATTCCGTTGGCACCCTTTGTGTACGGAACCCTAAAAACCAGTTCGTTAGGTAACAAACATACCTAATTCCAGCAGATCTGCTTCACGTGTTCCACAGCAAATAATGAATACGATGAAAATATTGTTTTATGCAATCTGACACGGCTGGCTAATAACAAAACTACCGTTATAATATTAGCCCAATACACCACATTCCCTTTATGAGCCCGGCTACATTGAACTGGATGGAAAACACGCACAATTTTTTATTGCCGTTTCGACTATATTTTCATCCAATGCGATGGTACCAACCCGCGCGGGCATAAACCCTACCGCCCAGTAGGGGAAGAGGGCCTTAAGTTTTACATGGATTCCCAACCATGCTAGGCAAGTCCCTGCTACTAGGAGTACTAGGCTACAAACCGCTCATTCAATTTCAATCTAGAACGGGCCATCTCCCAGCAAAAGGTTGTTATTATGCGTTTAGGCAGATTGAGATGCATCCTATAATAAAATTGTGCAAAACTATCGTTAGTTCCCTACCTGTATTTCAATGGTGTGAATAAAATTGTTTAGTTGAAGGTCATTGAAAAGTTGTTATCTCTTTTGGTATAAATACGAAAAATCGGCGCCATCTAATAATCTAATAATAGGTAGATATTTGCAATAAATGTTATCGATTGGATTGGACAGTAAGATTAGTGCAACAGGCATGCGTAATCCAAAGTTTTCTGAGCCCATTTTGCTGATATTCTAAAATAATATAACAAAAAATAATAAATGAAAATATAGCTTTTACTTTTCGTATCGCTCAAGTAAAAGTAACTCATAAACGTGTAACGTATATATATATAGAGCACATGCCTGAAGGATACACTAAATCGTCCGTCCATGGCTTTTATATTTGTGTAAATGAGCTGAAAATATGCATCTACACAGCTATAAAAGTCCATGGACGGGCGAGTTTCCCTCACATGCCTACTCTATTCAGCATCGATGATCTTACATATTTTTTGATAAATGTTTTATAACTTTTAATAGAGGGACAGGTAATCAATTTCGTCGAAAAAGATAATATTTATAAGAGATTTAGAGAGATACCGGTTTTTTTGCAATAATTACCTAATGACCGTGGAGCAGTTTGCTTGCATTAGATTATCTACAAGTTTTCATCTCATCCAATATGCCAATCCGTGAGACTGCTATCAATAAATTTGATTCAAACATTTAAGCTCTCCTATTTTTCTTTTGAGTATAAATCAGCAACTAATGATACTATAAAAATGCTTCATTCAATTATAAAATTCAACATTGTATATATAAAAATTCCCAGACCCCCCAGACCAGATGACAGCAAGAAACCAGAGTGAACAAAATATTTAAAGCAGTGATGATTAAAGCATATCCTTCAGGGGGTGAACATAGAATCAAAAAGTAATTTGTTACCTCTGTTACATTATTTTAATTTATTTTCTCTTTGCTCCTTTTTTCAGTGATTTTGAGCCCCTCGAAGCGAAATCCTGGAGGACCGGTTATTGGTATGCGGCGCGTAGCCAGAACGCTTCAAATAATGATAAAAAATCCAACTTTAAGTTTATAAATTACTGTGAACCTGCATAACTGTCCTCGTCCAAGGAGGATAAAGTGGCGCCAAAATCAACACTGTAGTTAGTATTTTTTTAAAAAGCACCCAGCCTCATTTGCTATTACCTTAGTGGAAAACACAATATTTTATTTGATCGTTGGATACATTTCGAATTTTTAGCGATTTTTTAAAAGTTATCCCATCGCAGATATGCATGTTTATAGCAGAAATTAAATTTTATATTTTTTTGTCGATTTGAGTGGAAACCCCTTTCAAGCACCTTATATTAAAGGATCTTAATTGTTAAAATGACTGTCTATTTAAAATAATTTAATCTTTTTTTTTTATTCTAAATGTATTTACCTCTTTTAAGTTGTTTTCACGCCGGCCACGAAAGTACCATCCACCACCAACTATGGCGGTCGAGCACGCGGCCGCTCGGAGCGACCTCAGGCGAGAACTGCTGCTGGCTGGAGGCTGGAAGCTAAAACCTGCAAGCGACACGATACAATATTGAAAGACACGTGGAGTCCACTTTGAACTTGCTTCTCGGAAGAAAACGTCTTGACACTTTGTTTCGAAAACTGGTATGGCTATTTTTTATATAACTGGACATGAAGACCTACTGTCATGATGCTTGTTGATGATGACCCAACACACCTCATAGGAATTAGGTGCCATGGCAGAACCTTCCTTTTATTGCAAGGCTACATTGAATTTGACGAAAAACAAGGACAATGTTAATTACCGCGTTTATTTCATGCGATGAAACAACATGACCAAACCGGTCGTGATTAACCTTTCCACCTAGTAATTAAGGAAGGACCCTTTCCGAGTTATCCGAACCACGAACGAAGAGTCCTTTTGTCGCCGCAGTAGACTTGCCGAAACCATTGCACATGTTGTTATTGTAATCAAATGTTAAAATGTATTTTTAAAAGTAAAAGCATATATGTTTGAGTGCCCGCTCAGGGTCGGGAGGACTAAAGAAAAATTGGAGAGGCGTATGTCCAGCAGTGGACGCAAACACGCTGACTGACCGACTGACTGTATATGTTTAATTAAATACAACAATAAATTCGAAATAATTGTTTCTGATTGGAAACGTTTTTATATGCTGAAGAATAATGTATATACCTAAATGGATTGAATACTGGAAGAACGCCATAACCAGATATAACATATTCAGAGCTGGTCAAGGTAAGCTTCATCACGAGGATTGATAGTGTGTCAGATACATGTATATTGACCTTATGATTTAAGATAGCTAGATACCTATTAGCCTATGATATTGTAGCTACTCAGCAAATGTTTGCTGCGAAAATCTAGTTACGGAACCAAATTTCCAGCTTTGTGTTTCTAATGACAAAACAATTTAAGCAGCTTGCTTACTAACACCAATACATTGAATTTTCTCAGTGGGCAGGTAATTTTAATTTTAATTTACTGGTTGTTTTTATTGTATTTACTGATTTGAGGCTCAACATTGAAGCATTGTAATCAGATTTTGAAAAAATCTTGATTTGAAGCAGGATCCGAACCTCTACCGCTCAGCTATCTCGACAGATATTAAGTAATGATTTTTTTGATTATATTCGAATTGACACAACGTGTATCTACTACTATGTAGATGCATTTAACTCCATAGAGTTTTTCCAGCTCTACCATGGATAATGCTCTTCGGATTTGCGTAAAGGAATACCTCCGTCCTTTTCGCACAATGCACAACATCCAGAGAATGCACCTATGAACTCAGCATACACATTCGCAAAATAAAAACTAACCGAGCCTGTCGATCTTTTATCTATAGGAACCGTTAAACTGGACTTGACTCCCTGTCGAGGATTATCGGTTATTGCAGGCCTTGCGAACGTTCGAAAGACCATGAGCGTCGTCGGACATAATAATATGTTATGTGAGGGCCTGGGGTACTCCAAATATCGTCCCGTAGCTATATCCAAAGCGAATGAATCTATAATGAAAACTCAGTTTGTGCAAATTAATAAGACTAATTCAAAGCCCGCAAGGATCGATTCTTGGCCCATTGCTCTTTTTGATATATATTAACGATTTTGCTTTCAACTTAAAAGATACATGCACACCGACATTGTATGCTGACGACTCAAATCTTGCTGTCACGGCTCCTTCTAATGATACACTAAAAGACAAACTCAAAGTTACTTTGGAAAGAGCGAAATCTTGGTTTGAAATCAATGGTAGAAGCCTCAACAACGATAAAACAGTGCTTTGTTACAATATCTATGGACGAAGATGTACTCATTCTTGAAAGAAGTTAATTCTAAACACGAGCTGCAGTGGAATGTGTAAGAATATTGCAATAGAGAACGTAAGGTAGACCATACAGGTGCGTACTACTAATTACTAGGATAATACGCACCTAACCTAGTATCACTTCACTCGGTTATTCGTTAATTTCTCATAGGGTCCTTTACTTATCAAGCTCAAATGTATTATTATGCTATAACTTCAGGTACTTCAGCAAGAGTTTAGCACGAAGCCTTAACATGAATCTCTTATTATATACTTCGTCTGTCCACATGCGAGAGATAATCTCCGTAACCACAAAACAGATCAAGATGCGATTTCAACCAATTTCAAGAGAACATCGCGGAGAACGCTTTAAGGTACATACCATCACGCTAAATATCCTAAGGGCTGAGCAATATCAATTAAATTATTCTCAAACAAAATTAATACCATTCCGTTGCGTATGGAGGCGTTACTTGCGGCGTCATTTTACTGCGCACATCATTTATGTTTTTATTGTATAAAGCTGACATCACGAAATTAGTCACAAGATTGACGCGATAGTCCCCTTTCATAGTGTTTCATCGTCAAAAGCAGTTTGATACCGAGCAAGGATTTGCTGAGCCGTCAAATTACACTTAAAATCGTATAAAATAATGCTATGAACATTTTCATAAGTTAATATCATATGGTGATATATAGACACGCATTTTTTGAACGAGGGATGAGTTAATCAATGTTCAAATACGTCACTTTCAGTGAACCGCATAGAGTTCCTTCCATACTGTCCATACAAAGTGACGTGTTTAAGCTGACGATGATTTTGATTTTTTCCCTTTCGTGCACACGGCCCTATGAGTTATAATACCAAATTACTTAATTACTTTTAAGATATTATTTAGCTAAGTGGCCAGTTCCGAAAACTTATAGTGAAACTTATAGTGCGCCCTATGTATTATAAATGGGAACGTTAGAATATTTCTTATTTAATTAATGCATATCGGCTCCACCCATTATGATTAAAAAGTAGCAGATAAATAACCTATTTATTGACCAGCCTTTTGGGCTACCTACTTTTTATCTAGGAAATAATTCAGCTCGACATCAGTCCAAAAGGACATGGACCCGAGCGGAGCCGGGTACCGCAGCTAGTTGTAAATAAATTAAGTGTAACTTATTCCTTTAACCGAAATTAACAATAGAATTTAGGTGACAGTGTTTGAGGGTTTTAACGAAAACGTTTATAAAGTTACCGAACATGTGTCCGGCAAGACCTCAAAGTAATTGATAAAACCTTCTTAAGAATATTCAATAATAGGGTGAACAATAGCTTGAACATGAGAAATTTCAATGCGCTGAGAAAAGACATTATCCAAAAGTCTTATAGCAAGCAAATTACCATAACATTTTAAATTTCGATGCCACCATACCCATCTCAGGTGACCACGGAAGAGTGTTGCATTGATATGAGGAATAATTGATCTCTATCTTATGAACATTGGTAGAACACTGGTAGAACATTCAATTGTTTGTAAAAAGAGAAAAACATTTTGAATGTATTACCGTTTGTCAAGACGTAACTCCGAGGCACTAAAGTGTTCCTGACGATATGCCTCCGGCGTAGAAGGCGATACATGTCGCACCAGCATGCCATCGCGCACCCTGAAACCGTAAGTTCGTAAAATATTACATTTCATTTGTTTCTGCCGAGGTTTCTGCAGTACTTAAGAAGAGCATGAACTTATCTTAGAATTTGATTTTTTGGTTTTTATCGATGAAATCATCTTTTTTATCTTATCATGGGACACGAGGAGTTCAAACCGTGATAAATTAGTGGTGTTTAGTTTAGTACAGATAAAATGAGAGGTAACGGTTGCGTTAGGCTACTACCGACTCTGTGCCAGTGGTCAGTAGTTTTTAGTAGTCTGCGTTTTCCCCTTGCGTGTGACAGATCGTTTGTTATTTCCGGCTAGGCATGTGCTAGTGGAAAAAAGAGATCGAATTGGATTTGGTGTTGAGTCCACGCGGAAAATTTGTTAGTCGAGCTCAGTAACATCGACCAGTGCGTCCGCATGTTTAAGGCAGTAACGTAGTAGCTTTTACCTGATTACCTAAGCAAATTGAGTCTTTGGTAGGGAAAACTGAAGAGAAAAAGAAGAAGTGGCATGTGGTTCCAAGGGACCATATAATTGTATGGGAGCATGGGATTTCGGCGTATGCCACACAGTCGATACATCGCCACCGCGCGCGAATATGCTCTAAAATGCGTTCGTCAAGTCAGTTCCCACCCACATAAAACCTGCATTACGTCCGCAACTATTGTGGCAAGTACATTTAAGGTGGGTTGGTAGTTTTTAGGGTTCCGTACCCAAAGGGTGAAAACGGAACCCTATTACTAAGCCTCCGCTGTCCGTCCGTCCGTCCGTCCGTCCGTCCGTCCGTCCGTCCGTCCGTCCATCTGTCCGTCTGTCACAGGGCTGTATCTCAGTAACCGTAACAGATAGACAGCTGAAATTTTCACAGAGTGTGTATTTATTTTGCCGTTATAACAACAAATAGGTAAGATTAAGAAATAATTAAAATTAAAGGGGGTCCCCATACAAAAAACGTGATTTTTTGTGTACATTTTTTTACGATGGTACGGAACCCTTCGTGTGCGACTCCGACTCGCACTTGGCCGGTTTTGAAAATTGGGGACAGCGGGTCTAATAGTCGGCGCGCTAGATGGCATATCTCCTTCCTTTTAGATGTGAAGTTATGACGAACAGTTTGAATTGCTCATTGTAACGAGTTTTTGGGGAGGGAGTTCAAGTACCACAGTGCAACGTTAATGGTAGTAGCCTAGTGGTGCGATGACTTCCGATTCGATAAGCTTGGTGTAGCAACTCTGAGCGCGGTTGGGTTCTAGATGGGTGACCGATTGCAAGCCTTAAGGATGTTCCGACCCATACAATGTTTTTTTTACTCAGAACGCAAAAAGTATTGCACTTTTATGGCACGAATTCGTCAAAAATATTAAATATAGCCATAGTAGTTGCAGTGAAAACATATTCACAATTTCAGATTTAGCCCCGGTTGCACGAAAGAACAAAAAAATCAAAATCAACGTCAAAGTATGATCAAACACGTCACTTTGTGTGAACAGTATGGAAGGGACTCTATGCAGTTCACTAAAAGTGACGTGTTTGAACATTGATTAACTCTGCCGTCTCTTCGTGCAAACGGGGCTTAATGGTTTCGTTGTAATTGCCGATTAGAAGTTTTACACCGTTAGATGGCGCTGTTAAATAAAAATCGTATTTAAATAAATTGTAACAAAACCAATAATCCTGAAATTTTGAAATTGTTTTTGCTGCAAGTAATATGACTATATTAAACTTTTATTATTAATTCGTGGCTTAAAGTGCAATACTTTTTGCGTTATGTGTGTAAACAACTTTATATGGGTCAGAACAGCCTTAAGGCTGGCCGAGGTTCGGATCCACGTAAAAATGGTACATCGCATTAAATAAAGCATGGTCGAAGCGGTAATGAACATTGTGCGTGTTTTCTATTCAGTTCAATGTAGCCGATCAATACAAGGAAGGTCCTGGCAAGACACCTAGTTCCCATGTAGTGTGTTAGGCTAATATCATGACAGTTGGTATTAGCTATCCATCCTATCCTTTCTGTAATGGGTTATGATAATTTAATATGCTTGCAAAAATGGTTATAGTTTGCAACTCCCTATTTCAAAAAGTAGCAAGACTGTTTGAAAGTTATGTGGCAACACTGAATCACATCACAGAGGGCTACTCTGGAAGGGAAGGGCGACCATTTCACGTGCACGGGAATTCCCTCAATCAAATCTTTGTGGGAATTACCGTTTCATTTGTAAAGTTTTCGCTTTGTGTTGGTTATTCCCCGTTATGATGGTTGATCGTAACTAGTTTTTAGGGTTCCGTACCCAAAGAGTTAAAAGGGAACCATATTACTAAGCCTCCGCTGTCCGTCCGTCCGTCCGTCCTTTTGTCCATCCGTCCGTACCGTCTGCCACAGGGCTGTATCTCATGAACCGCAATAGGTAGGCAGCTAAAATGTTCACAGAGTGTGTATTTATGTTGCCGCTATAACAACAAATAGGTAAAATAAAAATTAAAGGGGCCCATACAATAAACCCTTCGTGTGCGAGTCCGACTCGCACTTGGCCGGTATTTTTCTTTGTCGGTCTTGACTAAACGTTTTAGGAGATGTTAATATTGAAAATTTAATATCGATTTATTCTACAAGTCAATAAGACTGTCCAGTTCGCGAACGGAATGTAGATGGGGCGATTATCGTAAAAAAATAAAAACATTGCGAATTGTTAAAATCATAGCGCACCTATTCTCCAATTTTCAAAAACCACCAACTCAGCTTAAGGTGGCCCAACCCGGCGGGCCTAACTCATTCGCGGGCACGGTACAAAACCGTGCTGTTGCGCTCTGGGGGCCTTCTCTGTTTCAAAGAATAAGACAGGTTCTGTAATGAGGAAGATGCAACATGTCCACAAAAAAGACAATGTGCATAGTGTATGATTTGGTAAGATTTACGAAAATTTTAATTTCAAAACGACTTATAGCTAAAAGTAAACCACGACCGCAGTAGTAAAAAATCCAACAAAAACCAAATAGATGATAAATCTTGATTAAATAAGCTATGTCTGATGACTAATCTTCTTAAGATGTTCTTACTTTATCATTGCGTAATCCACCTCCAAAGTTATTGTATAAAACGCGCGAAAAATGCGAACTTTCGGACCTTATAACTTAGAAACCAAACACAATTTTACAATGCCTATGGTCATCAGACATCTAGTTCGATCAAATAAAGCTATTTTGAGCAAAAATTTGGATCTCTGACAAGAAATATGGGCGTGATCTTCTTTCCCCTTTTGTATGGGGAGATGAGCGGGATGGGCCACCTTAAACGTACATGCCAGAAGCAAACATAGTCGCAGACAGAGGGTTGACTTCATGAACGCATTTTTAGAGCACATTTGCGCGCGGTGGCGATATTTCGACTGCATGGCAATTTCAATCCACTCTCTGGATGACGGATAGACCAGCGTAGGACATGTGGCATCTTCCTCATCACGGAGCCTGTCTTTTTCTTTGAAACAGAGAAGGTCCCAGAGCGCAACAGCACGGTTTTGTACAGTGCCCGCGAATGAGTTAGTCCCGCCGGGTTGGGTCACCTTAAGGCAAATAATTTCTTCAAATGCAAATAAATTCATTTCAAAAAATGATCTGCTCTTGAATGGATCTCCATGGAAAATCGCGGAGTACTCTAAATTACAAGAGGGGTGACCAGTGGGGTCTATACATGGATTGTATCTACGTAAAGCATCTCTGTGCGCGGTTGGGGACCAGTTTCGATATTGAGGCTGGCTGTGGTTCGGATTTCACGTAAAACTTTAGGTTCAATGTAAGAAACATTGTGAGTTTTTTTAAGCTTTGTGCTTAAAATGTTTTTTTTATTTGATTGTTATGGTGAATGTCTTAAATATTTTATTTATAACTATTCGATATTATTTAAAGTAAATAAAGAATTTGAATTTGAATTTAAATTATGTTGATGCTCCCACTTGGGTTGGTACATACCATCGCATTGAAGAAAATACAGCCGAAGCGACAATGAAAATGGTTTATGTTTTCCATCAATTTCAATATTGCTATTAACAAATCTTTGAAAAAAAAAACTAATTTAGTACGTTTTCATATACATAATTTCCACTGGTATTATTCATTGACATCTTTAGATGTTTCTTATTTAATCACACCGTTTCGGCTCAACCTATTTTGATTTATGTAAGATAGATACATTACGGTGAGCCAGTCATTTATGTTACTTTTTATTGAGGAAATAATTCAGTTAGATATCAGTCTAAAACGACATGGGCCTGAGCGGAGCCGGGTACCTCAGCTAGTATATATCGTATATCTAAAGACAGGTGCTTTAGACCGAGCTTTAGACGTGCAATATTGTCAGCGCCTGCTGCATTTGGATAGGCAAGAATATTCGCATCTTGTTTTGTGCTGTTGTGTATAAGGCGATCTTATGACTGTTGTGAAGGCAGCGGAAATCGAAGATTTGAAAATTTTAAGGAATGCATTCTTTGTCCTTTGGCCAAGGTACAATTTTGCATGGCGACTTCCATTAAACTAGTGAAATCGGCTTCCAGGCCCTGACGGTTCCCTGCCCCTAAATGTTGTCCGATTTTAAACAAAATCACTTGAGAAAGCTTTATTCTATGTCCGTATGTCTCGATTTTTTTATACATATTTGTATATTTGTGTAAAGAAAAATGTAAAATTAAGGTGAAAAAATTAAACTTTTTTCCAATGTTTTTAGCCAATATTTTTAAATCTAAAAGGTATATAATTAAAGAAATTCAAATATGCAGTCACAATATATTTTAGAATCCTATAAAGCTTAACTTTTGCCTGGGTAGGCGTGATGAGAACATTACATTTTAACTACAAATTAAGTAATCTCATTGTTATAAAAAAATATCATTGTTATTCATTGGTTTGTAAATAATGTATACTGAAATGTGAATTGCAAAGCCATATGTGGACTTATATTATCCCTATTCAACACTTGTATGATGTTAGCAATTTTTCCCTACTATAATTTGTCTATGCCCGTAGTGTGGATCCACCGACTATTTGAACGATTTCTATATAAATAATAAAAGGCTATATATGGCATGTATGGTTTTGAATTGAACATTGAAGATATTAGAAGTAAAGGTGTTAATAGGATTGTCACGATAGTCGATGGAAATTGAAATGTTGAGGCTACCAAAATGACAAAATCATTGAGTAAGATTGTGTGTTTTGGAGTTGGGCGCTATCTTATAACATCAGGACATAACGAGTAGTTAAATATTTATAACAAAACAATAAGTTGACATGCTCCTGCATATACCATGAAAATGAATTAGCAAATCACTCTAAATTACGAGAGGGGAGTCATAACTTGCGAATTCATAAAAATGCGGATTACATCTACGTATAGGATCTGTATGAGTCAGAGAACTCGAAGAAATGCGGTTGTAGCGTAAATTATTTTAATGCAAATAGATAGAAAGGCGGGATGAAACAGAACCACTTCTAGTCTTCGACACACTCAAAAATACAACAAACCAAAATAAATCCTTGGAAAACACTCACAGTTAGATGTAATCAGTTCTCAGCACACCAGGGCCCTGGGTTTCTGATGAATATTGGCGGACACACCAGCAGCGTGGTGGTTCGCGCGCTGCAATCCAATGTATTTAGCACAGGTTCACTAGATCGTTCCAATAGTTTATTTATTTATTGATTTATTCATTCCTTTCACCGTTAGGCATTAGAATATTTTTAACACATAACAATTTAATATTAACACATTATCCAATATCAAATGATGACAAAACGAAATATCACATAAAACAAAATACAGTATTGAATCAAAATAAGTACAAAATTAATTTTTTTAAATCAAATTAAAACAAAATACGATATCAAATCAAACAAAGTACAATATTATTAATTTTGAAAATCAAATTAAAACACAATACAATATCAAATCAAACAAAACAAAGTGCGATATTAATAATTTTGAAAATCAATTAAAACAAAATGTAATATGCAATCAATCAAAGTACTGAAATTATATAAAGTAATAATAATAATAATTAAATTCGGTGCCATTATTAGAAGATTTTATAGTGATTTTAAGATATATATATAATTGCTAAGATTATATTACTTAAAAAGGGTTTTATAAAATTCACCTATGATGTAAAATGACTTTTGTAATAGAAATTCCTTTAACTCGTACTCAAAGTGACTAGTTTTTTCTACATTTTTCAATTCTATCAGCAATTTATTGAACAGTGTTATGGATAGAGAGTTGAAACTACTTTTCTTAAGTTTGGTTCTAGTTGGTGGGACAGTAAGGTTACCTCTATCTCTTAGTTCATAAGTATTCTGTTGGCTACCTTGTTTACCTATATGGGTTAAGTTTTTATGGACATCCATGCACAGGAGTGTCCATGCATAACTTAAGAATATATAAACTAGTTATAGTTAGTATTTTAGTTCTAGTATTTTAGTTTAGTAGTTTAGTTCTCTACATGTGGCATCCCATTTAGAAAAAGTAATAAATTCTTAAAGCCTTTTTTTGAAATTTTAGTATATTATTTATATCTGTCTGTAGTTCGTTATTGAGAGGTCATGTAACACTCCTAAGAGGCATAAAACGTCCAAAATAATAATGTCTACGTTCACTCCATGACATGTTGCTCGTCTCGCGGTTCAAACGGAACAGGAAGCACCCTGGCAGCGAGCTGTATTCGCGCGTTGCTTAACGTTTTTGGTAACTGTCACATGCATCCGGTAGGTCAAAAATATTGAAGTCCATGCATGATGAAGCGTTACCATTCAATTGGAATGCCTTCTTTTAAAATGTGAGAAAGATTTTGAAGTGGATGCGTGACCGTTTTTCCGATTCCATGTAAAACTTTAGGTCCCATTTTTTACTAACTAGGGTTTATCCCGCCTGAGTTGGTAAGTACCGTCGCACTGAAAGAAAGGTTTGAAACGGCAATAAAAAATTGTCTATGTTTTTCATCCAATTAAATGAAGCATTGCCGGTGCAGGATCGGTCCGGCGCGCGGCGAAAAATGCTTTTGAAAAAATTGGAAGAAATCTGAATTTATGAATGGCAATATTTGGACGTTTTTTATATTCAATCATACCACATCGGCTTGATAAATTTTGATCCAATTTCGTAGGTAGATAGATACATTGCCGTCGACTAGCCTTTTGGAGCAGCCTTTTGGGTTACTATTTACACAGGATATAATTCAGCTCGACATCAGTCCATAACGAACTTACCCAAATGGAGCTGGGTACCTAACCTAGTATAATATAAAAATACATGTTGCATAAAGGATATGCATAATCTCTCATGGATATCACGAGGCTTTCTTGGTTTCGTGACCTCCATCCATCATCGACCATCCATCGTTTTTAGGGTTCCGTACCCAAAGGGTGCCAACGGAACCCTGTTACTAAGCCTCCGCTGTCCGTCCGTCCGTTCGCCCGTTCGTCCGTCCGTCTGTCGCGGGGCTGTATCTCATTAACCGTAATAGGTAGGCAGCTGAAATTTTCACAGAGTGTGTATTTATTTTGCCGCTATAACAACAAATAGGTAAAATAAAAAAAATATAATAATTAAAGGGGGAGGGGGGGGGGGGGGGCAAAAAACCTGATGTTTTTGTGTTAAATCTTGTACGATGGTACGGAAACGTTCATATGCGAGGCCGACTCGCACTTGGCCGGTTTTTTGTGATCGCACCGACCAGCCCGCAAGCCGAGGCTGGCGTGGCTATAGCGAGGGCTATAGCCCGTGCGCGTACGCAGGCGGTACAGCACGTAGTGAAATTCGCGAGTCACGTGCCGCGGCCCGCGATTATGAGTTCCCTATATAATCTTTCATTATATTTCAACCCCTTCGAATTTAATTTTCGCCACAAAGCCGATGTCCTTCTCAAAGATTCAGACCAAGAAAATTGGTTCAGCGGTTTAGTCGTGAAAACGCAACATACAGATTTACTTTCACATTGATAGTGTTAGTATGGATGGATCAGCTGGTATTGTTTATATGTTTATCAGACAATCACGCCACAAAGGACACTTCCTGTATGGATAGTCTATGTCGTGGAATCTCGAAACACTGACAATTTTAATTACATACACACATTTCACTCACAAAGAGAAAGAGAGTGGTGCATGAAGGTAACCGGGATTTGAACCCATGAACTCTGGCATGAAAGTCAAGTTCACGCACCCCCAATCTACGAACCGCTAGATTTAAATAAAGAGTAGGTAGTTTAACCCGAACAAGCCGAACGTTCTCTGTTCGGATTCCACGAAAAAATATATGGTCACTTACTTACTAGGTGATCCGGTTATACCCCCCCCCCCCCCCTCGAGAAAAACAACGCATTGAAGGAACGATGGTCGAAGCGGCAACAAAAAATTGTCCGTGTTATCCATTAATACAATGTAGCCGTGCTCGTAAAGGGAAGGTCCTGGCATGGAACCTAATTCCTTCGGGAATGTGGTGCATTGGTCTAATATCATAATGTTGGTTGTGTGGTATTAGCCACCCATTTCAGGTTGCATACAAAAAAAACAAGTTTTAACAATTAGTTAAAATAAATAAAATAAAAAGAATCCACAACGTAGGTAATATAAATGAATAAACGAAAGTTACATTTGAGCAAGCAAGCATGAAGAATAAAATTAAAATTAATTGGGGCAAATAGCTGAACGCAATTAGACAGGTTAATCAATTAGCTCAAATAATAATTTGTTTGCCATAAGAAGAATACATTGCTTTAACAGCGAAATACATATCGTTCCCAAAAGCCTCCGGGCTCCCTTTGTCAAAATTGCGACGAAAAACAAATTTCACGCGTAGGGAAAATGTATTTCAACACCAATTAATTTCCCTTACTCTACCAAGAACTCGACCACTGAATATGTTTCCCTAATAGAACCAACGTAAACTCGCAATGCAAAGGATACTTTATCTCCCAATGACTTTCTGCGATTGCTAACCTAAAGGGCGTGATAAGTGCCAATTGCTTTCAGTTTGGTTAAGAACGTAAGGAAAACAACATTTAATTATGTTTAAAAAATAACCGCGACGAATTTCCAAAAATTAATTATGTCCCAGGGTTGTCCCAGAAGTACCCGAACTGACGTGTAGATGGCGGTTGTTATATGAAAAAACTGACTTCGTTCGAAAGTACAAATCCAATTAAATTCAAATTTGAAAAAAAAACGCCAAGTGCGAGTCGGACTCGCACACGAAGGGTTCTGTACCATCGTACAAGATTTAGCACACAAAAATCACGTTTTGATTGTTAATTATTTTCTTATTTTGCCTATATCTTGTTATAGCGGCAAAATAAATACACACTCTGTGAAAATTTCAGCTTCCTACCTATTACGGTTCATGAGATACGGCCCTGTGACAATCGGACGGACGGACGGACGGGCGGACGGACGGACGGACGGACAGCGGAGGCTTAGTAATAGGATTCCGTTTTCACCCTTTGGGTACGGAACCCTAAAAACGGCCACATTTGGCAAGAGCACGACGGAAATGATGCGGTGCCGCCGGGCGGCGGCGCATCGGCAGCGGCGGGCGTGTGGCGGGGTGGAGTTCGATGACCTCGCCTCACGTGACAGCACCGCGCGACAGCGCACCATTGAGCAAGACAATGGGCACACAATACGCGTGGCAAAGTTCGTGTCACCAGCCTACCATCCGCGTATAACACGCGCCAATTCTCCGTACAGATTGAACGGTTTTTTGCTAGCTATTGTTTTCTGCTATCGCAATTACTTTTATGAGTATAGCTCACAGATGGCCATTTCAAACGAAATTCAGCCTGTGTGGCAGTTTTTGAAGCGGGCAGAATGGTCAAGACAAATTTGACCAAGTTTCAGTCGGATTCGCACCAAATTAGGGTATCGTCGATATAATCTTACGTCGATGGGTATCATGAAAACGAATTCAAATGCGGTCACGTAGGACAGGGAAAAACTAAAACGTGTCGATGGCTGTACGGATCTTTGGCCTCAATTGCCATTTCACGTTGCGTTGCATCGTCGTCGGTGCGACCGGCGGCGGTCACGTTGCGCCACGTTCTGCGCAGCGCAGCGGCGGCGGCGGCCGCGGAATTGTCGCGAGGGGGAAGGCGACACTGTATAGCACACGGGTATAGCATCACAGAAGTATGAAAGCGAGGCCCTAACGAGATATAGACGCAGCAGCGCGTCCTCGACGAAAGACGAAATACATTCGTGACTTTGAGTCACTAAAATCACGTCAAGAGCGTTCATGACCTAATAATAATAAAATAATAATCAACTCTTTATTAGATGAAACTTATGCATACATTCTTAGAGTAGACTTAATATAATTGCACAAGTGATAGTTTCATCTAATGGGCCACTCATCTAATGACCTACTGGTTCGGGGGCGTGTCCCTCACCAGGAGGTGTTGGTTCGATACTCGGCGGCTGCACCACTACTTCGCCGATATTTCAAGCCCAAGGTATGCTAACGCTGCATGATGCATATGTAAAGAAGGTTGCACTGTTTCCACGGTTCAAGAAGACAGAGTATTCCTTTGAATATTTGAAGCAAAAAGGTAGATAACATATTGTTGTATGACTTAAAAAAAATCATCCTCCCCATTTATTTTGTGTGTAGGGATTTACACACAAAACATATTTTCGGTGAATGATAAACACCGTGAGGAAACCCGTCACTTCGGTGCTACAAAATACAATAGCTACTTGACACAGCCATGTATTATTATATATTATTTGACACAGCACAGGAATCACCCCTAATTGTGTGTACCTAAAATGGTAATATGTTTTAAATTAGGAATCAGAAATATTTTCGGTAGAAAAATACAGCTTTAACTGCGGTTGTCATAACGATTTTCTCGACGGAATGATTCCGGAGAAATAATTCGACGATTCGAAATCTAACCAAATCCAATATTACGCGCATTGTCTTCTTTGTGGACATGTTGCATCACGGAGCCTGCCCTTTTCTTTGAAACAA
Source organism: Incurvaria masculella (assembly GCA_946894095.1). Taxonomy (NCBI): domain Eukaryota; kingdom Metazoa; phylum Arthropoda; class Insecta; order Lepidoptera; family Incurvariidae; genus Incurvaria; species Incurvaria masculella. Next base: position 3,901,226 of record OX335641.1, read on the forward strand.
AGAATGTCAATGTGTATTGTGACCGCGAATGAGTCCCGTATCCTCTGCTAAAAATATGTAGATTTATTTTAAAATGACACAAACGTCATTTTTAGAAGCCTGCGCTTAGTGCGATTGATACAAACATGTTGGGGCCGAGGACACCTCGTATAAGAAGCAAACCTGTATTCAAATGAATGCCAAAGAATCGTTCAACAGATTCCCGCAAAAAAACAAATATATTTGTATTCGAGCTAAAAGGTTCAACTCCGTTCTGTTACTCAATGCGACGGCTGAGTCGGTAAGTGAAAAAAAAACCGGCCAAGTGCGAGTTGGACTCGCACACACAGAGTTCCGTAGAATTGTACAAGATTTAATAAAAAAAAAACACGTTTTTTGTATGGGGCCCCCCTTTAATTTTTATATTTTTTTCATTATACCTATTTGTTGTTATAGCGGCAAAATAAATACATACTCTGTGAAAATTTCAGCTGCCTACCTATTACGGTTTATTAGATACAGCCCTGTGACAGACGGACGGACGGACGGATGGACGGACGGACAGCGGAGGCTTAGTAATAGGGTTCCGTTTTCACCCTTTGGGTACGGAACCCTAAAAAGACCAGAGATAAAGTTTATTTTGACACTAAACAGACATGCTTTATTATCATAATGATAAAACCAAACAATTTATATCCAAACTTATATATTTTTTAATCTATTCGAAATCTAAGTCGATATTAGGCAGTTGTAGGCTTATTTTAGGTTGAGGGACAGTTGACAGATTTTGTTGTGATTCCGTGTTCACAGTACGAACAGTACAACAGAACGGAACTCGTTTTTAGTCAGCGAAAACGCCAAAAACTGTAATTCTGTTAGCCAAACCACATTTTCTTTGTCATTTTTGGTTATTTTCTGTTCGGTGCAGTACGGAGCAGCCAGCTCAAACACAACTTATTTTTTTGGTTGCGATTACCAAATGGTCGAGGTGGCCTTTCGCCCGCGTGCGTTTCCGATCACGTTGCTGTCTTATAATACATATCTACATGTATCTCTCACACAAACGCATTCGGATGTCTTGCCGATTATACGTGCATCGGGTAATTGAGTTCTTCACACTGCGAAGTTGGTCTGTAAGCATTTTTTTATTCATCCCGGTCATACTATGGAAGCGAGCCACTGTGTCTAGATTGTATAGTGCTATCGCGCTCTGGTACTTTCTCTGTTTAAGAAAAAGACGGTATCTGTGGTGAGGAGGATGCAACATGTCCACAAAGTAGACAGTGTTTGATAAGCATAGTGTATTATTTGGTTAGATTTACAAAAAAAAATTATTGCAAAACGACTTACTCGTAATTAAAAGTAAATCACAAACGTTGTAGTAAAAAAAACTAATTTATTATAAATATTCATGATACAACATTATGACTAACATTTTGAAGATGTTTTTGTTTTATCAAATTGTTTGCATCAAGCTCCCAACAAATTCGAACTATCGGACCTTATAACTTAAATTCAAAATCAAAAGCAAAATCCTAATTGTATGGGGAGTTGAGCGGGAAGGCATACCTTAAGTTTTGATTCTTCAAAATAACTCAACGAAAATGCAACAGATATTGATTAAAGAACGAGAAAACATCAATTAAATAAGGCAAAGTGGTTTTCATGTGATGTATAAACTGCGTTCGTAAGGTAGAGGAGCATCGCTTACCACCTTCCCACTGAATTCAATAGACAACTCAATAAAGAGCATACATTAATAATTTGTTTAGTCTATGGCAGAATTAGGTTGAGTTAGCCTAGGTGACCTCATACGAATTTCGGGTGACTCGAATACTCGTAAGCGTCCTATCCGGATCACTGGGGTTCGTATAGTCGGGGCTCGGCTGCGCCGAAAAAATCACGTTGCGTAAAACGTGGAGGCACCGAGTTATCAGATAATTTGGGGCATGCTGTCGCGTTAATGGAAACGCTTTCAGTACCTGCTCAGAACTTATATACAGAATCGAAATATCCTGTTTCCGACGGATGGCCCGATCAAAAACTTTTTCTGTTTTTTTTTCAAAATCTGATTACCATGCTTCAATGTAGATGTAGTTGGATAATCTCAAATCAATGAGATAACGGTAATGTCGTATCCAATAAATACATAAATTATTATCAATTTAAATCAGCCACTAGTCATAGTGGCTGTTACCATAATCTACTTTGGTAACTACAGTAATTAGCTTGATATCTCAATCATTCAATCTGCATCTAGTGCTTTGGATATGATCCGACCAGATATTCATTTATTCTGATGTACAAAACCCTAAACCACGCTCCTTCCAAAGCGGCCCGGTGACGTCTTCACCTACTGATACTTTCCGAAAACGGGTAGGTGCTGGATCAGCGGGTGGGACTTCCAGAACCACACGAGCATTCGATGAGTCTACAACTTTAAAATTACCTTTTCTGGGATGAATCTCACTTGGGAACCATAATTCGCCGAAGTCAGAGACATTACTCAATGGATCGCAGCCTTGGTTGGCTATATACCTACCACCAACGTGCCCACCTTAAAATTGCTGTTAAATTGTGATTGGTATTTAGCCTGCAGCCCATCAGAACTTCATCGTTTGGAAAAATAGCACCACGTCCATGTCACAACTCCAGAGGTTTACTGAATGTATGGACATACATGGAACGGTCATGATACTAGCCCAACACACCGCATTCCCGAAGGGATTAGAGGACATGCCACGACCTTCCCCATGAGCAGATTTTAGGGTTTGTATGAACGGCTAACTTACGGAGGGTCGATGGTGGTATTTGTTATAATTTGTGCGCACAGCGTACTTCCCTGTCGATAACCATAAATAATAAATAAAATATAATACTTCGAAATGACTGCTAGAACTGTACCTTTTTAGGGTTCCGTTCCCAAAGGGTGCCAACAGAACCCTATTACTAAGCCTCCGCTGTCCGTCTGTCCGTCCGTCTGTCCGTCCGTCCGTCCGTCCGTCCGTCCGTCCGTCACAGGGCCGTATCTTATGAACCGTAATAGGTAGGAAGCTAAAATGTTCACACAGTGTGGATGTATTTTGCCGCCATAACAACAAATAGGTAACATTTTGAAATAATAAAAATGAAACCCTATACAAAAAAAGCTGATTGTTTTGCGTTAAATCTTGTACGATGGTAAGGAACCCTTCGTGTGCGAGTCCAACTCACACTTGGCCGGTTTTTTTGGTACTATAATTGAAAGTCTATATACGTGGCGCTGGAAGGCAAATACATATACCCAACACCACCACATCACGACAAGCGGACCTCGAATCAAAACTCTCACGGCACGTGGCTACAACTTTCCCCAGTGTGATTGGACGCTATCACGTGGTGGAGGTAACGTGTTTTCCTGAAATACATGATGCTATTTAAAATATTGCTTAAAGTATAGCTTCGGTGTTTTAAATATACATTTAGGGTAAGGGCTTATCTCTACAATAAATATAAACATTGATTTTTATGTTTTCTCGCTAAAGTCCGATTAACCTAACCTAGACAACATCCAGTTGACTGGGAACATTTAAACTTGGCCTTGAATCAAATTAATAAAAACAAAAAAGCACAAAAAAAGTGTGTCTATAGAGATAAATTATTAATTTAGTTTTATTGACCTAGGTTATTTAGGATAATAAAACAACAAGCACAAGCAGCGTTACGAGATTGAGCGATACGCATTGGATGAAAAGACGGTGGAAGCGAAAATGAAAAAGTGTCCGTGTTTTCCATCCAGTTCAGTGTAGCCGTGCTCATAAAGGAAAGGTCCTGGCATGGCACCTAATTCCTGCGGGAATGTGATGTATTGTATCATAACTGTAGTTGTGTGGTATTAGCCATCCATGTCAGGTTGCATAAAAAATTATAGTCTTAGGTTAGTAACAAACAATAATAAGATAGAGAGAAGTTAGAGGTCCTCGCCTTACATCCAAGTTGTTAAATTAAGTTTTACTGTTAAATTTAACGAGTTGCCAGGTTCTCTCTTTTATAGAGTAGTATATTTGCGGGTTGCAATGATATGATATAATGATGCTTTTGTAAACATTTCGTATTTAATGCAAAAAATACATTATCACATGTCATTTCTAGATCCCGAGCAACGATATTTTGATTTTAGGGTACCCAGCGGTTGACTATCCTCAAATTGTTTGGCCAAAGATGTTTTAGGCATACATGGCGAGCGTATTGAATTTCAGCTATTTTCTAAAAATAAACCGGTTTAAAAATTTTTTTTTCACCGTTAAGCATTCGTGTTACACATTTAATGTATTCCTGAAACGAGCTAAAAAGAAAATTAGCGATTGAATGTAGAGTTATAAAAATGAACTATCTGTTCACTTTGATTAAGAACACACATTTTGACTGGTGTATTTTAAAAATGTTTTGATTTTTTTTTTTAATACAATTGTTAACTATTCAAAAACCAATTCCGAATCGATTCGGTAATAAGAAAAAAATATATTGATTTGCTTTACTCTATCTGACTAAGCTTGAGATAAATAGTCGCAACTGGACTTAACACTAACCGAAAGTACTAACTTGTGTCAAAATTGACATTTCGTCCACACCAAATGTGTAAAGTGCACTGCGTTAGTTTTAGTTTCAGTTACAAATATTTACCTCAGCCAAGGACTACTACAAAATAATAGATACCATAGAGGTACCTATAATCCACGGATCTATAATCATATCACAATGATCGTGTTTCCGCCCACGATAAAATGTATCAAGCGTCTCGCTGCGGTGAGCACGTGTACCAAGTTAAAAAACGCGTGCAACTCCAAGGCGCTAATGGCCACGCAACTCTACGAAGCAGCGCGGCGGCAGGGGTGGTATTCTGCTTGATTACTCGGTACGTACCTATCCCTGATATAGCGCCTAACGTTTGTTGCATCTTAACAGGGATAATTAATGAAAATTGTGGGAAAACTCGCAACACATTGTCGATAACACAATTAAGCCATACAATTACATACATTGTCGTCCAATTGTCATGATAATTTGGCTACCTATTGCCTGTGAGTGCATAAGTTGATTCTTAGAAACAAAAACACAGACGGATTTTGTTAATGCAGCTGAAAAACTTAGCCTGTATATATCCTTATACTGTAGGAGAATTCCAAATTATGGGTACACAGCCAGGCGAAATTGGTAGACACAATACCCGCCAATGGTATGTTTTGCTGGTTCGGGTCCAGCCTTGCAGTATATTCGTAAAGTAGTTCTTTTTACTGGGCTCTTTCTTCAATTAATGTGTCCTTGCTTCACGGTCGATTATACATACATACATACATGTCACATTCCTTGGAATAACCGACGTACCTGGTTAGTACGAAAAAGTATATTTACTTAAATATACTTACTTATGCAAGACGTATATGTCATGAAAGTCATTTTACAACATCTATCAAAAATAGTTTAAGGATGTTCTACATTAATTTCAAATGACTTTCGAATCGATTGCTTAGTAAACTTAGCCAAACCCGTTATAACGAAGATACTCGTGACACGAACTCAATAAAATCTGTAGCTTCACTGACCTCATCGTACCCTACCGACGCCGCGCCGACGCGACGTCGACGGTGCCCACGGACGTTAGACGATGTCAAGTGAATCCCAGCCAAGGTGTGCGTCGGAGCACGTGGGCCGTCCGTCGGCGCTTGTCGCCCTGCCTCGCACGTGCTGCCATCTAGGTCCCGGCCTTCGTCTTTGATGTCCATAAGTGGCCTTTTAGCTCATTGCCTCAAAGCCTGTCTAGACAGAGAACAAAGGGGCTTGCACCGGAGGAAGCGCTCGGCTAAAAAACAACACACAAATCGTTATGAAACAAATATTCTCCCAAATGTGCTTCAAGGGCACCGGAATTTCTTTCCATGCCAGAGGTCATGGGGTATTAATGCACCACTTTCTTTCACTTTCTGAGTTGGATAAGTGTTTTTCGTTACGAAAGTGAGCTGTTCCATGGCTCGGAATGTAAGACTGTAGGTCCCCTTCCCCGGCTAGATGTTAGATATAAGCACGCCTGGGTTGGTACCGCGGAGTCGTTCTCCGTGGTTGGTACCATCGCATTGGATGAAAATATGGTCGAGGCGGCAATGATAAATTGTCCGTGTTTTCCATCAAGATCAATGTGGTTTGTTGAACAATGTCGACACCAGACACATTTTTTTAAATCAATCCGCAAATCAGCTGGCGCGTGGTTTGGCGAGGTGATGTGTACATATTTGGCTAATCTGGGCAACTTTGGTCTCTCGGCGCCGTCATCCATGCTTAAAATTAACTAATTATTTAATAGGTTTATACATATTATTAATATATATAAACTTTATAATATATATATTAATAATATATTAAAAAATTAAATTTCAAAATATTATTAATATATAAAATTTATAATATATATAAATAATAACATGTTATTAATTAAATTTCATCAACTCGATTGACGATTTCTAATAGATTAAATCAGGTTTGGTAGTTATATACAATTTGTTAAATTTACCAAGGCACAAGAAAAGAGGCAGCAGCGCCCTGCTGGGGCGGTAAGTTGATCGGAGGTGATTTCTTAGGCAGGTGGTCCCAAAGGAACCCTTTTAGTAAGCACCCGCTGTCCGTCCGTCCGTCCAGCAGCGGGCTGCATATCATGAACCGCAATTGGTAGACAGCTGAAATTTTCCGTTGCCGCTATAACAACAAATAGTACAAATAATAAAAAACATAGGCCCCTATAGAATAAACGCGATTTTTATGTGTTTAATTTTGCACGATGGTACGGAATCCTTCTTGTGCAAGTCCGACTCGCACTTGGGCGGTTTTTTTATGCTGTCTGGCCGTCTTTTACACCGTTACTCTTTAGCCCTGCTTCGTAAATTACTCTGCTTTTTACGACCAATATGTTGTGTTTCAGGATCGGTTCCTGATTCCCGATCCTGCACTCCCTGCACCCCATTGCAGCTCCAGGGGCGCGGCTCGCGCCACCCGATCCGCATAGAGACGGCGGCGCGGGACACAAGAGGGGGCGTTCAGCTACATACGACCAGATTAGCTGTTTCCCTTATTTATTTATCATATTAATTCTGTATGCAGACATAATATTCGTAAATTAAACATATTCAATCGTATTCAGAGAGAACCTGTCAAAAGTACGATATTGGCACCGGACTAGCCATACAAAAACCGGTTTATTCCGGCGTATAGAAGTTAGTCCGCCCACTTAGTTAGACCGAAAATCGGTTTAAATTCCCCTTTCATGTCTTTTGTTTTTCATTCATGAACTGGATATGGTGTATGTAGTCTAATACGACACATACTGCCATGATAGTAGCTCAAGGCGCAACAGAGGACTAGTACCATGCGTAGACCTTCCTTACATTGCACGACTTGATTGTAGATGCATTGATATAATCTCGATGAGTGGATGTTAAATGAATCCAATGTTCTTTTCTTACAGCGTAGGTGTAAGAATGATGCATGATGAATGGATGTATGTATGAATGTTGCTTAAAAGTATAGTTACTCGTCACCAGTCAAAGAGATTTTTTTTTCTTGTTTTTTAATTCTTTTCAGAAATACCGAGATTACAGTATTAGCTTCACGTGTGTCCGAAACGTGTCAACACAGATGGCGTCTAGTGCGTCGTGTTTGCCGCGGTCACGTTGCCTGACACTATTTGGCTGCATTCATTCGTGTTGCTTTGTTGCAGAAAGTGAGCCGGTGGCAGCTTCCTGAATTAAACTGGTAATGAGTTTTGAAAGATTTGAAAGATTTTAATCACTTCAATTTGGTTTAGGTCAGGTTGTTTTGCCGCTATAACAACAAGTAACGTGATTTTTTTGGGTTAAATCTTGCACGATAGTACAAGTCCGACTCGCAATTGGCCGTTTTTTTTTTATTGATTGACATCATTAAAATCATTGTTGATGACGTGAGTTGTCAATAACTGATTACAGACAACTAGACAATCAGCGAATCGGTAAACATTACAAGTCTTCTTGCAATAACTCTGTTACCACAACATTGTTTTGGATTTACTGCATATTTATTATAATTTAAAATATGTAACTAAATATATATATATAACTAAAAATATGAACCTTTTTAGCAACAGCATAAAATAAAAAAGGTGTAATACAAGAAAAAAAAACATTTCAAAAACCTTCTTGTCGCTAAAATATTGCGCAAACATTGCGAAATAATATTAATCGCTTTCAAGCTTTTACACGCTAGAAAGTATTTTCTTGTAGACTATTACAAAACTCTAAATCAAGTTTAGAGTTAGAAGCTGCAACTCTAAACTTCAAACAAAAACGGCACATAAAGTAGTTTAAATTAAAAGTTTTTTTTTTATAGGCTAGGTACAAAAGGTGACCACAAAGACGTTTCGTAATGAGAATTTATTGTAATTAATAGACACACAAATATGTACATAGCAAACAAATATTTAAATCAACTCTGTGGTCTTATCATTGAGCGTACATTATTCCACGTGGTGCCTCTACATTTTCCGACAGCTGGCATGTGGCAGAAAAACGTGCGCTCCTTCCACGAGTAAGCGCAGCCACTGAATCATGCATGGGCATCGTTATGAAGTCAAAATGTCACATGTATGCGAAGTCGGACAAGAGCCGTCTTCTTTAAACCCGCAAAACCAAAAATAGTTCTCACCTAAATGTATATTGATCAGCAGGTCTATTCCTGGCATTCCTGAACTCCATCCTGAGTCTAGAAAACGCTTTTGTAGCGGACTTCTTAGCGATTTTTTGACGAAAATATTTCGGAGCATAGTTTTTAAAAAAAATATATATATATAGGCTGGACCCGAACCAGCAAAACATACTGTAGCGACCTAGCGCCCTCTACTGAGAGCTGCTAGTTTCACATGCCAGCAGCAGATGCATAGAGCTAGTTAAGATGGCGGGGGCTAGATGGCGCTACCAGCCAGACATGAAGTCTATATCGCAATAACGAAGTTTCTCAGCAGATAACACATATAATAGGTCGGGGAAAAAGTTTTTTCGCATTATAGTATGTATGAACTTGTAATAAAATCTCTTTGGCTATACTATTTGTATCTGGCTGGTTTTGGTATCATTGAAAGTTTAAATTTTAAAGAACTTAATTCCAAATTCAAATTAGGAAAATGTGTGATTCTCATTTGTTTTTCGTACTGTCAAAATGAGTGAATCTAATGAAGAAATTCGATACATTTTAAAATTTTACTACAAAAAAGGTAAAAATGCAACGCAAGCCGCGAAAAAAATTTGCGATGTTTATGGACCTAGTGCAGTGTCTGTGAGAGTAGCACAAATTTGGTTTAAGCGTTTTCAATCCGGAAATTTTGATGTCAAAGATGCACGTCGCTCTGGTCGCCCTATTACGGATAAAATGGATGCCATTTTTGAAAAAGTGGAGCAAGATCGGCATATCAGTAGTTACGACGTAGCTGAAGAACTAGGAATTGACCACAAAACAGTTTTGGCGCATTTGAAAAAAACTGGGTACACAAAAAAGCTCGATATTTGGGTACCTCACGAGCTCACTGAAAGAAACCTAATGAACCGTGTACTCATTTGTGATTCTTTATTACGACGTAATGAAACTGAACCATTTTTGAAGAAGCTGATAACTGGTGATGAAAAGTGGATCACGTACGACAAGAACGTGCGAAAAAGGTCGTGGTCAAAGGCCGGTCAAGCTTCACAGACTGTGGCGAAACCCGGGTTAACTCGCAACAAGGTGATGCTGTGTGTGTGGTGGGATTGGAAGGGCATTATTCATTATGAGCTGTTACCACCAGGCAGGACCATCGATTCTGAACTCTACTGCGAACAACTGATGAGATTAAAGCAAGAAGTTGAGAGAAAGCGGCCGGAATTAATCAACAGAAGGGGTGTGGTTTTTCATCATGATAACGCTAGACCTCACACATCTTTAGCCACTCAGCAAAAACTAAGAGAGTTTGGCTGGGAGGTGTTAATGCATCCGCCGTATAGTCCTGACCTTGCACCTTCAGATTTCCACCTGTTTAGGTCTCTTCAGAATTCTTTAGGCAGTGTCAGGTTAACATCACGAGAGGACTGCCAAAACCACTTGTCGCGGTATATTGATCAGAAGTCCCAATATTTCTATAGCAATGGGATCATGTCCCTACCTACAAGATGGCAAAAAGTTATCGAACAAAATGGTACCTACATACTTTAGTTAAATGTAAATAAACCATATTAAAAAATGTTTTGAATTTTCTTAAAAAATGCGAAGAAACTTTTTCCCCAACCTATACAACATTCAAATCATGACTAGAGGAGAGCAGCTGCGCAGCCGTGGGTCTCAAGACCTGACCCACCTTTTCATCTCTCCACAATACCATTTGCGGGTATTGCGTCTACCAATTTCGCCACCGGCTTTATACCCATAATTGGTAATTCTCCTACAGTGCACCCTTGCAGTATATTCGTAAAGTAGTTCTTTTTATTGGGCTCTTTCTCTAATTAATAAGTCCTTGCTTAACGGTCGATTATGCATACGTACATGTCATATTCCTTTGAATAAGCGACGTACCTGCTTCAGTGACGTAGCATGGAGGGGCGGAGGGTGCGGTCCGCACCGGGCGGCACTTTGACGGGGGCGGCATTTCACAGGTGGCGGAAAAAATAATCCTTTTAAATGTTTTCGTCAATGTTTTGTTGATTCCGTATATACAGGCACAACATTTTAAGCATGGGTGAACTGATGCAAGTTTCTTCGATAACTTTTATTTAGGAAATTAATTTTGATTCGATTTTATTTTAAGTAAATATCTCTTCTTCCCAATTTTTTGTACTTCACTGTAGTTAATGACCGAATAAGAGTACCATTTTGACGGTGCTTTAATTTTATGCACGGTAAAAAGGCATATTTTATGATCAATCACAAAAATAAGAGGGCGGCAAATTTGGTGACCTATGCTAGCCACTGACCTGCTTAGAACGAAAAAGTATATTTACCACAAATAAAGTAAATAAGAGCTAGATGAGTTAAACCGCACGGGATCACGGGGATCGTGTCGGCGTCATAAGCGCAAAATTGCGCTTATAGCGAGTAAGCCGCAAGCTGGGCATATAGTGCTAGTGTACGCTGCCATATCTGGGCGGTGAAAATATGTAAACATTTTAGTGAACATGTTAATATCCAAACACATAGAACATCACATCCCATGTAAGTGCACTGTAATTGTTAATATTCTAATTTTAAACAATTTTTAAAGGTCATGTGATCACGTGTTTTCATTTATATGATCACAGGTACATTGAATTGAATGGAAAACATGAACATTTTTCGATGCGGCTGTAACCACCTTTTGTCAAATGCGATGGTACCAAACCGAGTGGCCACCACGAACTAGCATAAGGCAAATTATGTTTTATGCTTTCAATTATCGGGGTTTAGATACTTTTAAATGTCGCCGAATATGATTAAAATGTTAACTACAAGGTCGGACAAATGGACGGACGTGCGAACAGAAATTGCCAAATGATAAGGTTTCCTTATAAATTCGGAACCAAAAGAAATACTTGCAATACTAACGTCTAATTACAAACATAATATATTAACATTATAGATTTCTGAAAAGTAGCTTACGGCATAATAATTTAATATAAATAACTAAAAAGCAAACATTCAGACAGGGTCTCGTTGCTAGCGCGCTCCATAACAAATCTCCTCCTTTCTTTGATTAGTGGTAATCATCGATATAAAGAAAACATTAGATCCGTTCTAAGCTTTCCCCTGCGTGTCAAGTCAGGTACTCTAATTTAGAGTACCATTCTAAGAATAGTACTTTGATGAAAACTTTGCTTTAGGGTTCTGCTACAGGAACCAATACAGCCTCAATGTACATATCATATTTACTTGCTTCTGTGATTTAATCAACTTTATGTCCTTTTTTGCTATATTTTGTTGCCGGAAACCTTCTCCATGTACGTACCTAAACCTATATTGGGTATTTATTAATGAGAACCCATAACCTAGCACGTTCCTTTTGTGCATTGTGACAAAGGGTTCGAGCGGCGGTGGCGGTGGCGGCGGCACGTCGCGACAACGTGTGTCGAGACAACGTTTTCAGGCTATACGTAGGCAATACTCTTGCATTCACACAAACTGGGCGAGTGATAAAATTATAGCACCACGTGAGAGGCGCGGCGGAGGCGGCGAGGGCGTGCGGCGCAACGAGCTCCCCGCCGCGCCGCGCCGCCGCCGCGACGCGCGCCGCGTCATGCGTCGAATCGCCGCGTCGACTGCCGATAGGTTGACTTTCGACCTAAGTTTTTCGCGCGGCACGCGGCACGGTGCAGCGATAGTCGGTAGCAGCGTCACTTGCTGCGCGACTTTCGAACACCTCATCACGTCAATGCCGCGCAGCTCTTTTTGCAAATTTTAGGACCAATATCACCCCACGCCCCGGATGTATGGAGATCCTGTTTTTAAAAGAATTACTTTAACAAACAGGTCGCGATAGATTTCTCCCTTTCATTTGTCCGTCTCTCAGTTTTTCTGTTTATAAAGCTCTGGATGATCAGTGTCCGACAAAATTACTTGTTTTGGTGACTATTTTTGTTTTTTATTTGAACATGAACGACACCCACAACAACAAGTCATAATTTAGCCCAACACATCAAATTTCCGAAGGAATAAGGTCAGTGGCTACATTGAACTAAATGAAAAACACGGAAAATTTTATTTTTACCTGATCCAATATTTATTTAGTGAATGTTAATTAATTTATTATTTTTTGTTTTAAATCAACTCTCCGATTGTTTTGTTTCCAGGTGGCCAACGCAGCGGCTTAAACTTCCTTGGTAGAGAAGCTGCTGACGGCTGAGATAATCAATGTTCAAACACGTCACTTTTGCTGAACCGCATGGAGTTTCTTCCATACTGTTCACACAAAGTGACGTGTTTAATCATACGTTGAAGTTGATTTTGACTTTTTGTCCTTTCGTGCACTCGGCCCTAAGAGTTATGCGTATGAAATTTCGCGTGAACGTTCGCGCTCTGTTTTCTAGAGGCTTTATGAGCAAGCTAAATTGAACTAGATGAAAAAAACGGACAATTTTACATTGCCGCTTCGACCATTTATCTATAAAGATTGTATGCCTGACCACTGTTGCTTGACTATTGCAAGAATCGACCTTTCGTAGCAACCCCATCCTAGTGGCAGCGTGCCGCGCCGCCGCGCTCCGGGCGCCCAGGCCAGGAGTGAATCACTCTGCTGCCGACTCGCACAGCGATCGTACGCCCGCCGCTGTCTAGCGCAAGGCTCGCTGCCGCCCGAGTTCTGTGAACAGTTTCAAAGTGCAGCGAAGACTTTGTGAAAACGTCAAAATTCATTTCGCACCCGTACCCGTTACCATGTGTGAGGACCGCATACTACGGATGAAGCGAGGTACGTGTGCCCTGTCTGGAGATATAGTGTTTCTAGTCTACATTGCTCTACTATCATGTTTTAAGAATATTTCACAAAAAAAATCAAAAGTTCTGTATGTATTCTGATTAGACATCCACTACGGAATCCGGCTATGCTCGGGACAATATCAAATTTTTTTTTGTCAAAATGTCACTCCCCCGCTCATAACTATCTCTAACTCTATACACTAAATCACGTCGAATCATGCTTAAAAAAAGGACAACCCACAAACTACCAAACATACTTTCGCATATAATGTTAGTAGGTATGCACGAACGTAAGAATGTGCTCATGTTCACGTGTTTACTTTTTTTGATTACTTTTGGTAAGTTTTAAATAAAGTTTAAATATATTGTACAAGAGGACACACTCTCACACCTCACATAACCACTCATAATGATTTTCAATTTCGTAGCCGCCCGCCCTGGCCCGCGCGGAGTCTGGGCGGCGGCGTCTGTTTTTATTTAGAATAATGCAAACATCATTTAATATTTGCATAGGTCATCATTATTCAATGTCCTAAACTATTGTAAAATAAAGTTTTGGAGTTGACAACGGTATGTGTACACAACTATGTTTTTAAATATTGTAGTTTGTTGTTTTATCTTTTTAATTAAAATCTTAATCCTCATTAAAATAATTTCCATCCGTAATTCGTTCATATAGTTTTTTTTCATCATACATTTACTAGAATCATCTAAGTGTCGAGATAATAAAAAATATTAGTCCGCATTACCATCCAATTTCAAATATTCTGAGATATTTCTGAAATATAGAAAGAATAATTTGGATCCCCGTAAATCCTATGAATTATTCACCTTACCTACTCAAAAGCTGCTATTATCTTTGAATATTCAACTTCCTTTCTCTTCTGTGCTGTTCAATAATATAACACGCCATTATAGAATGGACGCACTATAAGTAATACGCGAGGAAGGTCATTGACTGTCCTCACTCTTTACTTGTTGTGTTTGTAATGTGTAAAAACATTGTACAATCAACATTTTTCAACGCGATAGCTTGAAAATAAGGGGTATTTATAGTTCGGAACTTTTTTCACTGTGATATTGTTCATCATCACTATGTTCGTACCCGCTAATCTCCGAAACCACCCAACCGATTTCAAGGACATTTGGTGAATCCGTATGGTTGGTTCCAGGTTGAAGATAGGATGGCTTTAGACCCGATAATACGCTTTCAATAACACGCTCGCTTTGGTTTTCCATTTTACTGGGTTCCGCTCGGGTTAATGAAAAGTGAAATTAACCCGAGTGGAGCCGGGAACTTCAGCTAGTTGATTTATATTTTTTTAAGAAAGACCGATCATAAGTATCTGTATTTTCGTGAAATGGCTTTGCAAAAGGTGAATATTTTCATTTTAATCTTATTTTCAAAGTAGATTTTTTTGAGTTTTTAATTCAAGGTTGCATCATTGGAATCCAAAGAGTAAATGATTTTTCGGAAACCTGGAAAATTAATCATAAGGCCAATACAAGGAAAGCATATTAGTAAAAATATATAAATTAAGGATAGTCTCATAAAAGTTAAAACTTTCACATTAAAGTAAAGTTTGGAATTTTAAGTTAACTTCATATCAATTCCCCACAAAATATATGTTTAATTGTTTGCTATTAACTAACGGATACTTATACATAATATTAACGGTAATGCTGCGCATATTGAAGTGATATTCGTGAGTATGTATTGAATTTACCAAATGAGGTTGGATTAAACACCAGGCATTGTCTATCTGTGTTACATTAATTAATCGCTCTAACCAATTGTGGTTTCCAGCCGATATGCTCTCTCTGATAGGAATCCAGATCATTATTTTCATGAGAATGATAGCATAATACACTCTGTGATCGAACTGTTAGGGTTTGTTTCTATCCGACGGATTGGTATATTCATATTTAGAGTTTCTTCAATACTGTTCTCTCAAATCATATGTTGTGCTTCTAAATTTATTAAGATAGGTCAAATTATTTTCATAGTTGTATGTAATCTATTTCCAATGCAATTTATATCCTAGATAAGCAACGTGTTTAGAGATAACGCTAGATACGATATAAATAAGTCCACTCCTGATTTGTAAATAATAAAAAAAGTGAACATTTAATATTTAATAAACATATATTGTACTCAAACATTCATGTATCCCAGGGTGGAGTGGTTGTTAATGTGGCCAAAATAGACTCATGTATAATCAGTTTATTGATATATAATTTATCACAAAGTTTTACAGGTGGTCGCACAAGAACTTCTTCCTGTGCTTACTTAATTTCCGTGTCTCCATAATTTGATTTTCTACGATATTCTTTGTGCCTTCGTAAATTATCGTACCTACTCAACCACGTGTCCGAATGATAAGAGACACGCGTGAGCACTATCTGTCATGTGTAATCGTACATACTATAAATACACGCAGAACCAAAATAGTGTTGCTAGTATGTACGTACCGCATATAACTATGTGTATACCTAAATGTGCGCATCACCCACTCCGGCGCGAACATTGGCAAATATGGTAAAGTCAGATGGTAGAGTATAAAAAAAAATGCCGGATAGTAATTACCTAGATTTTACCTTAGATGATTTTACTAGATTATCTTGTAGACGTGCCAGGGGATGTGTCATGGAACGTTGTGTGATGTCGTTCTAAATAGTGACTGTTGTGATCCAATGTTTTCTTAGAGGTTCGCAGGCGAGAAATGTGTAGGGTGGCCACCGTCGCTGCGGATGCGGACAATCCCAAGTAAATCGTATGATTGTTCTTGGTTCTATGTTTCCCCTTGGTTGTTACTCTTGGCAAACCAGTCCTTGTGACTGGATTGAGCCAAAACATGCACACACGTGGCGCGTTGTGACGTCGTGTTACGCTACGGCATCGTGTCGTGGAAATCTACGACACTACGTCGCAACGTGCCACGAAGTACATTACGACGTTACGTCGTGAAATAGACCCCGTATCGTATGTCCTATTTTCTCTCCTTCAAGCGTCTTCTCAATATAAGAGAAGATCACGTCTGGTACGGTCCATATCTCTGGAGCGACCGTGGCGATTTTTTTTCAAATGACGACGCCGTGCCGGGCATCGTGACACGTTGCGACGTCGGTCGTGTCATAGATTTCGAGGACACGACGTCGCGTCGCATCGTTTATTTGTGTTTTGGTCGTTTTGGCGCGCAGGACACCGCTCGCCCGCCTTGTTTTCGTTTGGCGCGAAACTGCGTCGTGGTCGCGTGTGCGCAAACGTGACCGGCCGCTCGCACGTAATTCGGCAATGCCGTGTTAAAAGTTGCCTAAATTTGCACAAATAGAAATACCACGGAACAGAGAAGTACATACTAGTTATCATAATCATAACTACCATTTACAGTCTTCTTCTTAAATGTCTTCTTAAGACGTGAAGGTGTGACGTGAAGTTAGTAAGGTACTTATACAAACTTGCTACAAACCTCACCTAATGTCATTGTACTACAGTTCCCTTCATCCGCTACATCTCCTCTTTCTATACGCCCGAGATGTTGTAATGAAAACCAGAAACTTAGTACTGTGATTTATATTTTGAAACAAAGAAACCAAAGTACTGATGACAAACGAAAATCATCTGCCCCTTAAAGAGTTCAAAATATGTAAAGTTAATTTATAGAGTGAAGGAACGAATTTAGATTGGAGTATGTGTCACTGTTCGTAAATCTAGAACACTAAACCTCTTGGGTAAACGTGACATGTGATACTCCTAATGGAAACGGTTCTGTATTAGAAGCCGCACATCAATCCATGTTTGTCCTTCCGTCCCCAGGCAATTCCCTCGAGAGACACACGTTGGGACTGTCCACAAATCACGCGGCCCATTTAACGGAAAAAGGATTAGGTGAAAGGTTAAGATAGACGGCACATTTTAAATCTTTTGGATATCTGGGTCCAAGAACGTTAAAAATGAATTGACTAGAGACACGTTCGGCAACCACATCGCCGAGTGTTTGCGTAAACAATCAAACGTCATACATCGAGCCCATGTCAATGTCGACTAGGTACGCGCGCGACTTGCTGTAATATAAAATTATCGCACAGTGAATGTGCATTGCAAATATATTTACGGTGATCCTTTTTAAAACACATCAAAACGTTATGGCGACCCGCTGGTGCTAATAGCAAAATATGAACATCTCAAATTACTTTTTACCTTTCTTGCTTGCATTCATGCCAACATTATGAACATGTAAGAACATTAATGTATTTTTTTGCTACGCTTTGCGCTTTTGCTGCAACGTTTTGGTATTTATCTTAAAAACGTTGCTAGAAAACTTTGTACTATACACACTTGTAGGCATGTAGGTTCCAACCGCGTTAAACTTCGAAGAACAATTTTAGATTTTTGCCAACCATCCCACTGCTCACTAGTAAAAGATATAGCGGGAAAACAGACCAGACTTTAATATTAATAATTGTTAACAGGTAAAGTGTTTTCCTTTTAGGGTTCCGTACCCAAAGTGTACCAACGGAACCCTATTACTAAGCTTCCGCTGTCCGTCCGTCCGCCCGTCCGTCCGTCTGTCACAGGGCTGTATCTCATGAACCGTAATAGGTAGGCAGCTGCAATTTTCAAAGAGTGTGTATTTATTTTGCCCCTATAACAACAAATAGAAAACTCACGGAGGGTCGATGGTGGTATTTGTTATAATTTGTGTGCACAGCGTACTTCCCTGTCGATAACCATAAATAATAAAAAAATATAATACTTCGAAATTACTGCTAGAACTGTACCTTTTTAGGGTTCCGTTCCCAAAGGGTGCCAACGGAACCCCATTACTAAGCCTCCGCTGTCCGTCCGTCCGTCCGTCTGTCCGTCCGTCCGTCCGTCCGTCCGTCACAGGGCCGTATCTCATGAACCGTAATAGGTAGGAAGCTGAAATTTTCACACAGTGTGGATGTATTTTGCCGCTATAACAACAAACAATAACATTTTGAAATAATAAAAATGAAATGGGGCCCCTATACAAAAAACGTGATTGTTTTGTGTTAAGTCTTGTACGATGGTACGGAACCCTTCGTGTGCGAGTCCGACTCGCACTTGGTCGGTTTTTTTATGTATTTAAATCTGTGTTTATTTTGACGTGTTTCTGTTAATTCTCCAAATAAATAAAATAAAAAATAAAATGTAGGTTAAGATTTTAAAAAAAGATACAGAAATAGATAAAGACACGTAAGTCACATGGCAGGAGGCATAACCGACCAAAACGTAGCCACGTGGTATATGGACGTTTCCTCGAGCGATACGAGTAGGCTCGCCACGTTTCGGCGTCCCCACGTGGGTTTAGCACATCGGCCACTTGACTTGAGTCGCGTCACGCCGCGGGTATGGCCGGCCCACGTGAGGCGAGTCCGGCGCGAAATGAGGAACTCACGTTGCGGAAACGCACGGTGCGCGGCGCGACCTGCATGTATGGGCACGGTTCGACTCGCTTTAGCCTCTTGTTTGTCACATGCAATGATCACTCTTCATTCCATGGGCACCTTTACAGCACAGTGTGTTAGCTCACTTTTTACACACATTTCACAACCCTGTTGGCTCACTTTTTAACACTCTACTTAAGGCGCCTATATCCCATAGCGTAAAGTCAAGAATGCGCGCGGCGGAATCTAGCCAGTGCCATCATGTCAGCGGGAGGGTACGCACGTTTCGCGCGCTCCGTCCCCGCTCGGGAATGAATGAATGAATAAATTCTTTATTGTGCATAAACAAAAATACAATTACAAAGAAAACATACAGCAAAACAACAATACTGCACAAAGGCGGACTTATCACTAAGAGTGATTTCTTCCAGTCAACCCGGATACGACTAGTCTGATTTTGTCAAAAAAATAAAAAATAAGATTTTTTAACAGCAAGGGGGATGTGTATCTCGTTATGGCTGAAAAGGGACCTTTTAGAAATATTTTTATTTCGATGATTATACAAGTGTTTTGGACAAAATGGGGATGTCTACCTTCGCAAACGGACGTTCTTTAAGATTTTTTCAATGTTTAACAACGAAAGCCTTTACTGTAATCGACTTCAGAAAAACGTTCATATTTAGGTATTTATTCCCTTTAAATTTTTTGGAGCGACATAGTTATTCTCATGGAAGCGTCCTCTAAGCTCGCCTAGGGAAATTCAAGAACGCGGAGAGCAATTAGCGCTTTGAAACATCTTCAATAAACAATTAACATCTCGCCTATTTTATCCTAGCACAGTCTCTAGAAATCTCTATAATGTCGCTTGCGCTTGCATTAAAAGCCATGGACCACCACACCTACGGTCATTATATTGACCCAACACACCACATGGTAAATAGATGAAATGCCAGGACCTTCCCAATAATGCACGGTCTAATCGAATTGGATGGACGGGCACAATTTTAATTGGTATCTACACCTAGTAAGTAACTAACGAAGGGGTTCTACAGTCTTAGATGGAATCCGGAACCATGAACTACAAATCACTCAGTCATCTCTTACGACATGCACGGGAAGAAATGCAGCGGACTTTATTTTACTATTTTTAAGTGCCGGAACCCACACAGCACAGCAGTGATGACGCAACGTTAATGAGATTCCGATGCGATTTGTCGCTCGCCTTATCCTTATCATCACCTTCCAAGAGATAAGAGACGCCACTAGTATGTGCTACCATCTCCCTCTGTTGGTTTTTTGTTTATATATCTGAACATGGATGACCAATACCACACCTGCTGCCATGACATTAGCCCAAAATACCGCGTTCCCGAAGGAATTTGATGCCATTTCAGAACCTTCCTTTTGGGAGCACGGCGACATTGAACTGAATGTAAAATACGGAGAATTTTTCATTGCCGCTTTGACCATCTTTTCATCCAACACTATGATCCAAACCGTAGTAGGGGGATCTACTTTTTTTCATTGACTTCGAAGCATTGAATTGCTCGTATGACGATGTTTGCGGCGTGCCCTCAAAAAGGATGCGTTCGTTTTTACGTAAACCGTAAAATATTCACTAAATTCATATAGTTACTTTTAAGGGTTTATTTATTTTATTTATGTTATTATTCTACCTAATTATAAATTGTATACATTGGAATTATGTACATACTATAAATTTTCTCTATATAAAGAATTTAGTGCTGATCTTTTTCGGGGAAAATAAAATGACTACCCTCACGGAACAGCAGAAATAAGCATCTTTAGTCATTTTATTTTTCCATCGACATGTTTTACGTTAAAGCAATTCAATTTCGTTTCAAACCTGCAGTTATAAATCTAATCTCAATCTTCAGCTTTTTCTGTTCTGTTTTTTTGTTCCTCAGTTCTGCAAATACATCACGAAAAAACTGCTCTAATTTAAAATAATTTGCTTGCGACAAATGTTAGTAGTCAAATAAGAACTCGGATTGTTCGGGTATTTTTGGCATTGGGGGCATGTATCTGATTCAATCATTTGTTATTATTATTATGATAAAAATCGCTTTAAAAAATAGGTACCTATTAGACTAGGAGGTCGCAACAAAAATGGTAACGATAACGTAAATGGCTGAAACTGGGTTCAGAGACCAACCCTCTGAAGCTAAATGGGTCGGTCTGCCTGCGCCAAGTGGTTGCGTTACGTAGATAAGGCGCCTGAAAAAATTGTTATGGTGACCACAAAATGTATGATAAAGTAAATGGCTGCAAATAACGAAGCATAAAAGTATCAGTACATACTTGCTTAGCAATACCAAAACTGAACAAATCTTTGGTTGCATTTTGTAGCTATATACGATTTAGGTTACGGACATAATTTTAGGTATATTTGAGTATTTAATAAAAAAACTAATTGGTTATTGTTGCATAATTAATAGGTATCAATGTTGTTAGACAGTCAGTATATTCATCAGTAGGTACATAGGTACCAACATCTATTTTATCTAGCCAATCTAGATAACGCAACCGCTTGGCGCATGCAGACCGACATATTTAGCATCAGAGGGTTGGTCTCTAACATAGATCCCAGATTCAGCCATTTTCCGTGACCAAAAATGTCGTGACCTCCCATAAATATATTTGCCGTCTCACGTCGACATTAGCTTGCTCTATGCACGGCGCGACGCAATGTCCCGTTTTCGTGCCACGCTTTCGCGCGCATGCACATGCGCCGCCACGTGATCCTGTATCTTTGGCGTTCATTTGGCATCGATTTCTTTGGTTCCTTTATATGAGGGCGATGAGTGCCGAAGAGACGCGCACGTGCGTCGTCGCAAGCCAGTCGCAATCACGTTGGTTCGATTGTGTAACTTGAGGCTCAATCTGGCGTGCGTTCTGCATCTCACGAGGTGTCCTGCTTTAAATTATTTGTTAATTGGCATGCCATTACGGGTTATCATCGGTTGCGGTTATTTCTAGGCTAGACACAGCTACGCTCGGCCAATCTGTTTTGATATTCTTTAGTGTCTTATTTTCAACATACCTGAACGGAGTGTACCCATACGGTATATTGTACGGAGCGCATCACCGTAAAGGCCACATTAGGCATGACATTGTCATTTGTAAGGAAAACGAATGGGGTCAAAGTTCAGTGTGTGGCGGGTACGGTGATGCAGTTTGTACATAATATAGTATATCTAAGTATTACTGGTATTACAAAAATATATTAGACCCGTGTAACTACCATTTTATTGAACTGGACATTTATGACCACAGTTCCTGCCATAATACACACAGAAACTAAGAGTCATAACAGGGGCTTACCGTGTTAAATACACTCCCCGTCTATATACAAGTGAGAAATTCAATCTGAAGCTTAATAACAAATTCCCTACCGTGCTAAGTGTTACATTTAAGTTCAATTGGCCGAATAGCACGTCGTTTGACAGTCAGATTGAATCACTCACTTGCCTGTTCACCTGGCGAATTGATGTATCATGATAAACCCCAAACCCCCAGAACCTTCCTTATATTGCTCGTTACATTGAACAGGTTGTCTATTTTTGTAATTCCGTGCTCAGGAATCAGGAATCTTCTACAGTCCTCATAATCCAGAATTAGGAAATACGGAATAATTTAATTGCTGTTTCCATTTAATACAATGTGCTGGTACTAACCCGGGCATGATTGACCCACCGAGTAAGCAAGGAAGGGGGAGACCTACAGTTTTACACGCGGAGTCGGAGCCTCGGCGCTGTGCCACTGGGCTAGCCGGGACTGCCTAATGAATAGTAAGGATATCTAAGATATTAAAAATAATCGAGTATTTTTTCATTGTCCCCAGACGTGCGGCTCGCGAAGCGCCGCGCCCGCCGCCTGCGCCAGTTAACGAATTACCTCACGCAGCCGTCCCACGCAGCTCCCTCCCCCGCAACCTCCGCCGCTTCCTCCTCCGACAGCGAGGACTCCCAGCCGCCCGCCGCCTCGCCGCTCGCTCCCCGCGGCCGCAAGCCGGAGCCCTGCCACGCGAACCTACACGAGATCGCGCTCCGGACCGTCCACCTGATGCGCCAGAACGTCGAGATCCAGCGGCGGGTCGAGGAACTAAAGAAGGAGACGACCGCCTTCGTCATCTCCGTTATGAAGGAGCCGGCCAATAGGTGGCGCTACAAGCGGTATATGACGCCGTTCGTGACGCCGCCTGAGTCCGCGGCGTCGTCGGACGACGCGCGCAGCCTGCCCGACCTGGACGACGGCGACGCTAACGACGCGCACGATGTTGCACTACGCGAACGCTAGATGGCGTTGGGCAAAGTTGGGCACCGCGGTACTGTTCGCATTTTGTTCACTGGGAACTATGTTGTGATTTCACTATGTTATGTTTTGTATTGAATATGATTCCTATAACAAACTACTCACTGGGGTTACGATAATTCATACGCAATCGTAATGGTATCGATACTCAAAAGACTTTATCTATTTTTTAACAGAAGTTATTCATTTTCTGTAGAATGTTGCCGCCATTTGCGTTAATTAAAGCAATAGTTCGCTGCCGACATATATGAATTATTTGTATTTAAAAACCATTCTCGTTTGATGGAAATATTTAATTAACGACAATATTAGTTTCACTACCATTTCGCATACTTATAAATGTTTACGTTTCGCTATTATACTGCCTACATACGTGATATTTTTTTAAGTAATTATGTAAATATTTTTAAGACTTAATATAATTTTCTTGTTTCTCTGGCTATATCGATTGATAGGGTGAGAAACAAAACCAAAAGTATTGTTTGCCAAAAATAATTGTCTCATTATATAGAAACTCATTCAAGTTGTAACAGTAAAAGTAGTACATTATCTTATGCTTATAAAATCAATAAAAAAAACTTTAATATTTTCCTCAAACATCGAAATATGTGAATGTGTGAATATTAATACGGAGTCTTCATATGTTAACATGGATGCTTCTTGACTGCTACAGCAATAAAATTTAGAAAACATAAATCTAAGTTAAGAAATATACCTGCCTGTTCATACTTGCAGGCATTGTTTGTTAGTTTGTAAGTAAGGCGTGTTTTGACAAAGATATATTTAAAGTTGCTGTTTAAAGTATTACTTTAAAAAAAGTATACAAATGTAATTTTTTCAATCTTTTAGCCGTTTACTTTCATGTTTAAAGTTGTATGGTTCAACGCAAAGATTGTGTGATCTTCCTTTTCTCTTCCAAGGTGCATTGTTATCTTGATTTGACGGACTCACTAACATGTTTGTGACTAACTTCTACTTACTAACATTGTTATTTATCGATATACCTAATAGATAGAGCTAGGCTAGTCTTGACAGTTTTCTTACCCAGCGTATAATGAATGACTTTATAGTAATTTGTCAATAAGGTGTTTTATGTTTAGAATGATCTCGATTTTCAGACGCGAAAATTCTTGTGCTTTAACCTTTGCAGAGGTTATGGATATACCGTCATATACCCAATAATGTGTTCGCCTTGTTCATCATTTGTTCTTTGAGTGATGACCACTAGATTTCAAAGTATTTATAAATATAACGACATTCGTCTTTTTAATTTATTTAGAAGCGTTGTTATGATATTAAAAAATGGTCATAAAAATGTTCCAAAAAAAAATATGTTGACGCCGTGTAGCTTGTAGTCTTAGTTTTAAGTTTTTAATAACGATTTCAAAGTTAAAACAATAAAATGAAATTATCATCAAAGCCTTGTTTTACTATAGTGATTCATATTCAATAGTAGTAATCTACTGTCATCATTACGCTTCGTTCTATAGGAGTATCATGTCACTCAGGCTGAGATAAATAGTCGTAACAAAAACTAAGGCTAACGGAAAGTAGTACTTTGTGACGTCACTTTGACACATTTTGTATGGATAAAATCTTAAAGCAATGCCAATTGACGTCACAAAGTACTACTTTGCGTTAGCATTAGTTTCAGTGACGACTATTTATCTCAACCTCAGTCAGCGTGTTTTCGTCCACTGCTGGACATACGCCTCTCCAATGTTTCTCCAGTCGTCTCGGCCATCAGCGGTACGGAACCGCGGTACTTGATGTCGTCGTCCTACCTGGCGGGTGGTCTTCCTACACTCCGTTTTCCCGTCCACGGTCGCCAGTGTAGGACACGTTTACTCCTACGGTCGTCGTATCTTAGGCTGACGTGACCAGCCCACTGCCACTTGCACTAGCCACCCGCCCGGTGTCCAATAACAACTACTCTGGTACGTCGGCGGATTGCCTCGTTACGCACCATATCCCGTAGCGATTTGATACTGGGCAACTTTCAACTTCTGAACAACGGCGACCGTCAGAGTCCACGTTTCACACCCGCACGTCATAACCGGGAGGACGCACTGGTCATATATTCTGGTCTCTAAATTTTGCGGAAGGCCAGAGCCGGTAATCTAAGTTTTAAGGCAGCAAAACAGTTGAATTCGTCTCTCGACCTCCTTAGTCAGACCTTGTCTACCAAGCCGCAGGATTTGGCCGAGATATATGTACTTTTTAAGAGCATCCTCATACCTAAACATTTGGGACCATTTTTTGCGATTAAAACGAGATAGCCAGAGCCCGACGTCGCTTAGTTAGAGCAGCTCGAAATAATTCTTTCTAAATGTGACCAACCCGCATAACGCGTGAAACTGGTTTTTTTATTGTTTCGTTAAAGAAATTGGGAAAAGGTCAACATGTTCTTCGCTGAATGGTTAGATAATGTTAAGATCTTTGAAATGGTATTCAAATAAATATTAGTTGATATCAAACTTGAAAACGAATATATTTAAGATCTTTTTGAAAAAAAATATCCATGCATAACATATAAATTTCTGTAATATTTTTCTTTCTGTTTTGGTAGAACGTTAGCTGGGATTATACATGTTTTTTTTTCATGTTCTCATTCCATAAAGATCAGGAACTTAACGCAATCAAACCATTCGCATTGGCTAGTATAACCATCTTAACCTGTTCGATCACTGCTCCGTCGCTAACGATTTGTCCTTCCGTCATAACCTCGGTCGCCATGACCTTGGTTTTGTCCCGTTTATCGATGCTTTATAAAGGTCTTACAACTTTGTTTGAAGCTGAACTCGGGTATTTGACAGAAGAGCAATGTAATCGGCGAAGCGAAGCTGACTGAGGAAATCTCCATTAATGTTTTTGCCCATGTTGTCCCACTGAAGCACGGAGGAGTGAGGTAGAGAGGAGAAGTTGCTAGCTCATATTACTAAGGAACGTAGCGTGACACTGCGCGGGGAAGCGAGGGGAAAAACATTTAATGGTGGGGGTTCAAGCTCCGCCTTTTGTGCTAAATCATAGCCTGCTGTATTGTTTTGTGTTTGTGTGGGTGTCACAAACACAAAACAAGACAG
Organism: Incurvaria masculella; assembly: GCA_946894095.1. Classification (NCBI taxonomy): domain Eukaryota; kingdom Metazoa; phylum Arthropoda; class Insecta; order Lepidoptera; family Incurvariidae; genus Incurvaria; species Incurvaria masculella. Next base: position 3,927,505 of record OX335641.1, read on the forward strand.
CAGGCTATGGCTAAATCCATCTACCGGCAGAACCGGTATTCTGGTAGCAGCTATTCCGAGAGCTATTCTTAGTGGTTACAAGACTACAACCAGATGGCGCCTTTTGCATTTACTGTTAGTTTTTCGATAAAAAAACCTTTGAAATTTAAATCTATACCTTCGCGCGGAATCAACTAATGTTTAATTTAAAAATTTCATAAAAAATTGCATCATGAGATCAACATTTCTTACCGTGCAAAGATAATAATCGGCACATAGCAAGAGCGATACATCGATACAATGCTCGAATATTGAATCAAATTATAAAATATGAGGTGTTTTACTGACAAATAAAACTAAATTCCACCTACAAACTTTAGATTATTTTGTCCTGTGTAATGTTTGCAACATTTTACACAAAATCTCATCGTGTAATCGACTGTTCGCGGAAAATTGCGCCGCAGACCATAATATTGTTCCACAACCTAACACCGCCAGCGCCATGTCGCGAATGTCGCTAAGCCGCGCCTTCTTATCACGTGGGCTGTGACGTAGAGACCCACTTGGTGGATACAGACCCAGTTAGCTCAGACCATCTCCTCTCTACCTCACTCCTCCGTGCACTGAAGCGTCTTGAACACATCTTCTAATGCGTTGGTGAAGAGCTTGGGTGAGATCACATCCCCCTGCCCTACGCCTTCACCAAAAGGGATCAAGAGGGATGGGTTGGGTATTTTCATAGAGCCTCACAGTCATCGTCGCGGACCGATACAGGTTTCGGAGTACCTCGATGTAGCAGTGGTCGATTCTGCACCTCAGGAGGGAGTTTTCAACGGCACACTTTTTAACCGAGGCGACAAGCTTCTCATAGTCGACGAAGGCTAGAAAGAGCGACTTGCTGTACTCCTCGCACTTCTGCGCCACTTGCCTCACAGTAAATATGTGATACACGGTGCCATATCCTTTCCTAAACCCAGATTGCTTACGAAGAATTTGGAATTACTAGGAACGGTCCAGCGAAGTCGGTACCGACCCTGAATAGGGCCTACATTCTATCACACGATCCAAGGGTAGGTCCTGGGGCTACATGGTTTGTGCCTTGAGTCGGTAGCATGGAGTAAAACGAAATATCACACTACAAATCGCACGTTTGGCTGAAAGAATCCAGAACTCACCCTGTAAAAAGGGTAACAAACTGTTACAACACGAATATGAGTTCTTGATTTGGCGAACTGCCACTTTCAGGTTCACTAAATGCCGAGATTTAGGAAACAAAAGTGGGTGTCGAGCACCTTACTCCAAATTAAAATGACGAAGTCTTCCACCTACTCGAAGAAGACCTCAATGGTCGATGAAGAAGTTGAGACGAGAGACTGCTCCCGTCAACTTAGAGTGCCCATCTCGCAAAACGCCTCATTCCGCTTCGAAATGTTGGGCTTGAATAGATCGAACCCAAACATGAAGCTCCTCCATACTTTTTTCACAAGAGCGTCTCTTGTGAAAAAAGTATTGAAGGGAATGTCTGTCCCACGTCTGTCCAAAGCGACCAATCTTTGCGGAGACTCGAATGAATTTGTCGAATTACCTAGTTGTAACGATTTAATAAGAAATCAGCGTCAAATACAGGCATCTGTTCGACCGCAAAGACTCGCAAGCCCGGCGTTGGCTCAGTCATCATGGACGTAGGAAATGAATAAGAAAGTCCGAAAAATCCTCACGCAGTTTTGGACCAGCATGAAGGCATTGCGGCAATGAGGCAACAGAAATACACACACAGCTGTCTACCTATTACGGTTCATGGCATACAGCCCTGTGACAGACGGACGGACGGACAGCGGAGGCTTAGTAATAGGGTTCCGTTTGGCACCCTTTGGGTACGAAACCCTAATATGTTATGCTAAGTTATCGCTACATCAAAAATAAATATACTAACTACGCGGCTCCAGGCTCAGTCCAAAATAAAGTTATATTGTTGAAATCAAGTTTACAAAAAGCCATGTTCTACCTCCAATACACGTGAAATACACGTACACTATCAAATTTTTTACTTTCGAATATTTTATAGTTTTTTATTGTATACCTGTATACTATTTTTTGTTTGTGTTTTTAATTGTGTAATTTTCTGATAATTTTCATATTTTTCCAACACAATAATAATAAATAATATAGGAATCCGAGGGTATGACTACCTGACTAGCCGGGATACGGGCAGAAGCCTAGTCCGGCAGCTGAAAATCCGAGACCGATGACCTTATGAAACTATATTGCGAACTACCCACATATAAGCCTTCGACTGCTGCTCCCGCCTTGGCGCCGGGCCGCCGCCGCGCCCCGTCGCGCCGAGCCCCCGTGCCGTGCGTGCCAAAATACCAAAGTGGACAAATCAATATAAATATTATGCAGAACATTATAATCATAAGCAACTCATTGTCTTCATACTACCTAAGTTTTATAACGTTGGCATGCATTTTTTATGCTACATGAATAAATAAATTATAAAAAAATAAAAAATATTTTTAAAACTGAAAATATCTACCACTCGCAGTGGAACAGTAATGGGCAAACAGAAAATTTACCTGACCTAATCCAGAGTGGGCAGTCTGAGTTCTCACCGATTTTGGCGTTTACGGCAAACCGATCGACTGGCGTTTTCTCCAAACTCCATACAAGTTTTTACTAGATATTCTGTGGTTTTACTTCTTCAAGCTGTCAAAGTCAAACGCGGACTTCCGATTTGTATGAAAACGCGGAGTGGACGTAAACCGCAACGTCGACGTATTTACGGCAACGTTGAGTAAGCTGTCAAATCAAGCTCGGACTCGCAAATGTTAGTTCGCTTAACGCCCGCTGCGCGCGCTCTTCAATTTTTCCATACATTTGAAAACGCCAGTCGATCGGTTTGCCGTAACACCAATTTAGGTGACAACTTAGACTACCGGCTCTGACCTACGCTGCTAATCAAGTTCAATGTTCCCATCTCTGGCCACAAACACATAGCTGTTATTTTAGGCCACTTACGAGGTCACGACGAAACTGCGCTCTTGCAACCAAATGTTGGCGTTTTACTGGCGATGGGCGCGCGAACATGGTGCCGATGCGTCTGAACCACAGAAATCCGATTTCTGTGGTCTGAACGGTCGACGTGTCGAACGTTTCGTTCGACCACAGATCAAATATTCCGTAGTCTCGGCGCTCCTAGGCGTTGGCGGCGTGACTGCGGTGATGCACTGCGTGGGCCCGCGATCGCCGAAATCGTACTGTCACTGCACTCACGCCTACACACACAGCAACATTGCCGAGGTGAGCGGCTACGAGAGACCGAGCGTGAGACTAAGGTCGAAAGCCTTACTCAAACTCGACCACCCAACACGAAATCCTCACAGACTATACCTACTGCCTGTTCTCACAGCATTGAAAGTAAATCATATCTACGCAGGAAAGCATAGAAAAAAAGATGCCTACTTTTTTTCTGTATAGAGTTTGACAGAAGCGAAAACAAGAACTTTTTGCTCTCTCGGGACTGGGTTAAATCAAGTTTAACTGGAACTTGTTTAAACTCAATGTTTGGCATTTTTATAACCCTCCAATCCAGTGTCCATGCATAGCAACGGCACTGCTATAAAGAGGAGTCTGTATAAACCATGCTAGGTCTATGGTATAAACGAAGTACCAGTATTATATTCTGTGATATAAACTAAGATCAAGTGGCAAGATGCCACTAATATATAATAAACAAACAAAAAGTATGTCATAGTACAGGATTGCGGGGCGTAACCAGGAGCGTTTTGTACGGTAAGCAAAAAACTTTTTTCTTGGTCACCCTTGGCACCACAGTAGATATTGGCATTTGCAAGGAAAACCTATGTGGATGTGGATGGACGTAAAAGTTCAATGTTTGGCATCTAGGGTGATGCCGTTTGTACATAGTATATTTGATAATGCTTATCACGATTCAAAATCTACAGGTTGGCTTGCCCAATGCCGGGCAAGTCAGACTAATTTTAGGGTGCCAAAAGATAATTATTACCTCATCGATTAGCAAAATGAAACTCATACCATTCGAAAGGTCTAATCATCCTTCATTTTTGTTTCATTAATGTCTCAAAAAAGTAATTGAATGTATTTTGGTACTTTAAATTTTCATTATTTTACATGTAAATTTGCATCTTCGATTTATAGTGGGCCTAAGTACGGTTGCCCTGTAAATTGAATCTAGAAATGTCAAAGTGACAGCGACGCAGCGATACATAACATAACCTCATTCTTTGTTTTGGTTGGTTTTGTCGGTGGCGACTGGGGATAGTGTTTAATTTATACGATCGGTGAATGGATCGGTGGTTAAAACTTAAAAAAATGAAGGCACTAATTCAGCGAGTGATGAAGGCAAGTGTATCCGGTGAGTTCTTTCCCTAACAAACAATAAACTAATATTTATTTAGATTGACCGTGTTCTGGTTTCTGGTCCAAAAATATGACTGTAATCTACAGTCATAATACTAGATTACAGTACAGTGCATAGTAGTTCTATGCATCTAGTGAGGCAGCTTGTCGCGAATTGCTTTCTTGATTTTTTTCTTGTCTCAAAGAGTATAAAGTCCTGACTTATGATACGCAGAACAGGGTGTTTTGCCTACTTATCCTCAATACAAGGGTTTTAATTTCTCTTCTAGGGTCACCTCTAACTTTCCTATTATTACAGTTGGAGGTGAAGTTGTCAGCAGCATAGACCAGGGTCTATGTGTCCTTATAGGGATAACAAACTCTGACACAAAGAAAGATATGGAATACATGTAAGTGCCACCAATATTGTCCTGTGGAACTTGGTTCCATTAATATATGAGCTTTAAATGTGTTTTTATTGTGTTTGCGTGTTTTTCTTTATGTATTTGGACGGAAGTGGATGCTTTATGATGAATGGGCCACTTCCTATATAGGCACCCATATAGGCTCATTTAAATTGGTTGATAGATTGGTCGACACACTAGCGTCCCCGTGTGCGAGAAAATTACTAATATAAATGTTTTGTCATTTGGAAACAAGAGGCGTAATGAATAAGTCCAATGCGGGCTGTATCAACAGCGTTCTTGGCCCATTACTCTTCCTCATCTACATTAATACCTTATGCAATCTATGTCTAGTGAAAGGAAGAGTAATAACCTTTACAGATTATGCAGTCCTTTTTTTCTCTGGTAACAGTTGTGATGAGGTGAAGTATCATGCTCAAATGGGTTTTGACAGAGCAGCGCATTGGCGGGTTTAAACTCTACCACCTAGTAGGGGAAGGGGACCTACCGTTTTACATAGATTCTGAACCATGGAGCAGCTCGAATTCATGACGAAATGCTCTTATCGAACTCAGAAAGAGAAAGAAAGTGGTGCATGTCGGGGCGAGGAATTGAACCCAGACATCTGGTGTGTAAGGCCAGTCCCCGCGCCACTAGGGTTTAAAACCACCCAGATTGGTACCATCACATTGGATGAAAAAGATGGTCGAAGCAGCAATGAAAAATTGACAGTTTTTTCCATCTAGATCAAAGTAGCCGTGTTCATAAAGAAGGTCCTGGCATGGCACTTAATTCCTTCGGGAATGTGGTTAATTGGGCTAATATCATAACAGTAGTTGCGTGGTATTAGCCATCTATGTCAGGTTGCATATATTTTTTTTTGTATCGAAACAAAACTATATATATATTTTGTAATTTTTTATTAATTGTGGACGCAGCTTTACAATATTTCTCTATTACTTCTCCGTTATATTTTTTCCGTTATGTCTCCATTATGGGTGTCAAAAATTTGGTTCTCACCCATATAATAGAAAAAGGGAAGGTCCTGGCGTTGCACTTAATTCCTTAAGAAATGCTCCTGAGGGTCAATTTTCCGTTCTATGAAAAAATAACTCTATTTGATTCCTATGTTTCTTATTGTGGATCACAGCGTGCGTAAGATCCTAGCAGTACGTCTGTTCGACGACGCGTCCGGCAAGCGCTGGAGCAGCAGCGTCGCAGACAACCACCTCGAGGTGCTCTGCGTGAGCCAGTTCACGCTGTACGCCACGCTCAAGGGCAACAAGCCGGACTACCACAGCGCCATGGCCGCCGACCGCTCCAAGCAGTTCTATGAAGAGTTTCTGGAGATGCTGAGGAAGTCGTATAAACCGGAGCTTGTTAAAGGTTTGTAGGTTAAATAGTGACATCTGTATGGAATCATTTTAATTTTTGTCAAATGGGAAAATACGTTTGGGCTGGTGTCTGAAGTGGAGACATTTGGTCCATAGAAAATGAGCTGGGTAGCTCAATTGGCTCTCGGGAGTATATTTATTTATCCATGATTGATATTCATAGGTTCTGGTTGGACAGTAATCTGCTTACTCTAACCTTACCTACAGTGTGATAAATAATGGTAATTTAAATGGATGGTATATTCCTTAAGTAGTTCTTTTTACAGGGCTCTTTCTTTATTTAATGTGTGCATGCTTCACGGTCGATTATACATATCACATTCCTTGCTTAGTAAGAAAAAGTATATTCACTTATACTAACCTTGTTTCACCATAAGCCTCAGAAAATTACGCATCCTATAACAATGTAGTTTACTGATCATTTGAAAACAACAGTTTAAATGTACTTGATATTTGGTGTAACTGAGACAAATTACAGCAAAAGGATAAACTTCCATCAAATTTTTATTTTCTCTGTGATTTGGCGCAGGTAACATTTTCTTTAAGTAACAAAAACATGCAGATGAAAATATTTGTTGTCTGATATTAGAAACCAAATATCAAGTAAATTGGAACAGTGGTTTTTAAATGATTATTAAATTAGGTTTGTATGGGGAGCGCAATTTTCTAAAGCTTACCTTAAGCACACATAATGATGTGGAGTCCATACTATTTCATCTAGCTTTTTGCTAGAAATTTCTCAGGATGGTTTTCTTCGCTGTAATATAATTTTATATGCACTTATAAAATTCCAAACAAGATTGACGGTGGTGCGGCCACCGTTAACTGTTCGGTGGTCTGAGTCGGCCTTAACAAATGCCTTAAATGTTTGCAGATGGTGTGTTCGGTGCGTACATGCAGGTCAGCATCCAGAACGACGGGCCGGTCACCATTGAGATTCAGTCACCTCGGAACACAACCGCCGAGGGAGCCAAAAGATAGCATTTTGAATGAATTTAGTTAAATTAGAGTATTATGGATTCAGAATGTATGAACACAACCAGATAAAATTGGCGGAAAGATGTATATTTTGCAATTATGAACTTTTTATGTTTTTGTATCTTTCTGGTCTCCTAGCTCAGTGCGCGGGGCCTCCCTTCTTATTCAAGTGGTCGTCGGTTCGATCCCTCCTATGCCTGCACTGCGCTATCTTTCCGTGTCTGCCTTTCATTCAAGAATGCGAGCTGCTCCATAGTTCCAAATCCATATTAAACGTATTTCCTTTCCCCAAGTTCGTCCAGTTTGTACAGTCGCATTGGGGGAGTAAAATTATAACATTTTTTACTACGAACAAAGTGTGTGTAGAGGCTTTGAATTCCTCAAGAAGGGCATTGGGCCCTGATCGATAACCTTTTATAGGCACATGCTCAGACTTATTTTACTCAACTTAAGTTACTTGGAAAATTACTTTTGTAAAATGTTTATTTGTAGATTAAGGTAAGTAACTAAAATGGTAGGAATAAAAATAAGAACACTATTATTTCAATTAAAAAGTTTATTTTGAAGTAGTGGTTATTATCTATTAACAATGTTAAAATTAACATTAGGGCGAGACTTAATCAATTCCACCTTAAGAATATTAGATTGCCTTAAAAATGTTACTTCATGTGTTGCTATGCTACTAATGTTGAGAGCATTATTTTAGGTACGTACAATACAAAATGTTACCATCTACCGGGTCTTATGAGCATTTGGAGCATTCGAACTTTTGTTAACAGATAATGAACCAAATGTTCAAAAACAACGCTACAAACTAACCAAAAAATACAAAATAAACTAAAAAATGAAAAAACTTTAAAAATTTGTATAAAAAGATAAAATAAATGCATTTCATAGAATCTTTATAAATAGTACGATAATGCAATCTAACAAACGATGATAAAATCTTAAATACTGTTTTTTTTAAACTATGTTAAATGATAATTTAATATGTTATTATTAGTGGGGTGCTGCATGATTACTATTTCTATACCGTGAAATATAGACATATAATCAATCTCCTAAGCTCTCTACAGCACGGTACACTCACTCCTGCCGATACTAGAAAGGATTTAGATTCTCCTCCGAACAAGGCACTATAATCATTTTGGTATATTGCTGATATTTCTCCATCCCGAGCCGATCACCGAATAGTAAGATATCTTTTACACGACGGGATCCACTCTAACCATCGTATTATCTCTGCTGCCTCGCTACTGCAGTGCGTACCGAGCTACTTTATACAAAAATATCTATGCACTCATTGTTCAACTATACATACATATTAATTAAGTATACAATAACATTTTAAGTTCAGATTTTCGGCTGAATCGCCAGATATAGGAGTTTCCCGATTGTAATCTCTCGTAACATCCACTCTGTCATACCATAAAGGGAGCTAAATAGCTCAAAGAAAAACATAAAATAGGGCATAGACCAAACACACACATGGGGGCTGTAAAAACTGTGAAACAAACAAACTGCCTTAATATCTAATCAGTTTCAATACTTTTTCGATCACATCACATCTGCATGTTAAAAGGCAGGCCGGTTAGTAAATAATGTGCAATATTCTTTTGTTGCCACGGGTGTTAATTTTCAGCAGTTTCAGCAGAAACATTACACCGCTTGCCCGTTAGGGTTGGATTTGGTCGTTGGAACCAGCTGACAAAAAAAACAAACCGAAACATACCATCCCAACTTAAATTACAGGAAAGGTCAATAGCAAACTAGAAATACAACTTACATATGTCAGTTAACAATCCGTCCTATTCCACATGATAATACGTTACAGCAACCGAAGGACATTCATACAGGTTTTCTATCAACATGGAAAAGAGTTGATTATTATATGGAATAGGTCGGTCAATATTATAGAGCACGGAACAGCATTGGCTATCCCTAGGGTTGCCACCTTTGGAGTACTGATTTCCGGGAGACGCTTAAAAAATCTAATGTGAATCGGAAGGACTAAAAAAAATCCGACAAATTGAGAACATCCTCCTTTTTTTTATGTCGGTTAAATAAAAGCTCATGCATGAATTTCGCATTTGGAGGACTAAGAAAAATAAGGTTTCTCTTTAAATTTTATGTCGAAACGAAAGATTTTTATATTTCTGTAGCTGAAAATTTAAAATTCCCGTCAAATTTTCGTTTTTGGCTAAACATTGCTGGGTGATTTTCATTTTCAAGGCTCGATCTAATTCTGGAAGACTCCAGAAATCCAGGAGAGGTGGCATCCCTAGCTATTCCGCACTTGCCGTCTTAAGGTTATCCGAAGGGTCGTGAGTCGCGTGAGGCGGGCGGCGTGGCGGCAGTGGTATTACCACAGGCCGGAGGAGTAGCCGCCGGGTGGGATGCGGTTGTGGTGGATCGGCATGTGGTTCCCGTTGAGCGCAGTGACCGCCATGTTGATCTCGCCGTTGAGCGACTTGTAGCCGTCACCCGTGATGGGGTTGCCCTCTGTAACGGCCAAAATTCAACGTGTTACGGTATGCATCCAGGATTATGTGTGGCAAGATAGGGACAGCGGTGAATTACTTAAAATTGAAAGTTTAGTTTAACGTTAGAACTAGCAGGGAATGGTTTAGATTATGTTCAATGATGGTAAAACAGCAGGTTTTTTATGAAATAATATATACTGGACCACATTTTACTATTCGCTTAAAAAATGGGTCCACTTAAATACTTCTGCCTATCTTGGGAACCAAAGCGACATTTCAGTCACCGAGGACTGAAAATATAATAGACTTCACTGATGGAAATAGTAAAATGTTAAGTACCATTGCTTAACATTTTACTTGCTTAGAACGAAGACAGCAGAGCTGCCGAATTAATATATATAATTTACGACAATAAATAACAAATACGCTATCATGCATACAATCTTACTAATACCTAACAAAATACACAATCATGAAATTAAAAACAAAACCCTAAGTAAAGAACAATCATGTAATGTAGGATGATGGAACTAAAATGATGCATTGATTCCATTAGGTAAAAAGAAAACTACATTTCTACCTGCTTATAAAATAACTAATTAAACAATGGTATAAATTAGGAAATACACCTTAAAATTATTGATAGGTATTACTTGCTGATGATGATGAGATGAGTGCCGAACATAAAAATGTCATGGAACAATATGTAATTGCATACCATTTATGTGCCGTTGAATGAAAGTAAAATATTAAAAGCTTGAACATTAAATACAATGAATAGTCGACCTATTTACTTTATGAAAACAACATAACTACCCAATAACATATATCTCATTTATCCTAGTCTAAACTTGGATTTCGCCAAGTGCTGATTGTGTCCAAAATTATTTTAATTGTTTACTAAAGTGCAAGTGCAAGATTGCAAGATGGTAAGAAAGGCCCCTTTCTGTGACATGTTAATCAGCACAAGGTGAAATAGACCCTAGTTCATTGACAGGTATTGGACTAAACAGTCTAATAAGAAAATAAATGTCTAATAGAAATACAACTTTGTCTAAATTACAATAAACTAAACTAAACAGAAAATGTAGAGCTGTTGTCTGCCCAGTAGTTTGACCGGGTGTGTTGCAGTGAGTGCTTAATTTTTAAGCAGATCCCCGCTATATTTAGGCAGTGCCGACGCAATTAAAATATAACATATAGCTCCTATGAAAAGCTTGATATTTAAAGCGTCAAATAGCGATGGGTCAATCCGAGTGTACCCCACTTTTCTTGAACGAGGCAAGACTTACATCGATCAAGTAAAGAGGTAAGAATCGATCAGTTGATAAACCCCACTAAAGGGACTTGTGAAGCTGATGGTTCCGGCCTCCGCCTCAGTTATTTGTATGATAAACAACTGTGGGGACTGTAAGGTCCGAAAGGTGCTCGGAACAGCCAAATACACCTCATCTCGCGAAACCACGCTCAGCGAGGCACCATGTCAGCAGATTTGCAGACCATTGAACAGCTGTCAAGCTTGTTTAAATTAAGTTTGAAGACTCCCAGGTTAAAGGTATGAGGAAAGGCACTCGCCGGCAGACAGTTACATACCCTGGCGGTGCAGTGGAGGAACGAATTTGAGAAACGGTAAAACCTTAAATGATCCAACTAACGTCCGGCGGAAAACCTAACATTTCCATGCATGCCTTGGCGACAAATAGATGATTATGAGAGTCACTTCACATTATCTTACAAACAGTAAACAATACCTATCAAAACTAGCAACATTATACTGTACTGTCTATAAGTATCTGGAGTTTGAGAATTGAAACGGAGGTAAATCTAGGATATAACCCCCTATTTGTTCTTCACTTCCGGAGATCCTCTAAGAGTCCAGATCGACCCATCGCTAGTGCTAAAGCGTAACGGACTGTCGAAAATTAAACACCCACCGATCTGCCTAGCGTGAGCGTAATTGAGGAAGTGTGTTCGGGTGCGGTCGTTCCAGTCGCCGCCGCCGAAGAGGTATCCGGGCGCGTGGCGCGTGAGGACGGGCGGGTGGCAGGCGAGGGTGTGCGGGCCGGGCACGAGCGGGGTCTGCAGGGGGGCGTAGTCGGGCACGGGGCCCGCGTCGTACGGCTCGTACTTGTGCAGGGTGGGCGGCTCGTGCAGGTCGAGGAGGGTGTAGGGGTCGACGGTGTGGGCGGGGAGGCGGTGGCGGGCCGAGTAGACGAGGTAGGGCGGGTGTGTGGGGGGCCAGTGGACGGGGTCGGCGGCGTAGGCGTGGGGGGCACCTCGGGAGCGCGCGGCGGCCCAGCGGCGGCCCGCCGGCGGCACGCTGATGCCGTCGCCGGTGACGGGGTCCCGGCGCACGAGCGGCGACGCGTCCGCGCTCTCTGCGCCGGCAACACAACACGCTCGCACACGACACACGACAGCGCGCAACATCACCCATTCAGGTGTGAGGCTGAGGGGCTGGTGGCTGCTATCGAGTCGCACTAGTTCGATGAGTAACGCGCAGGGGGTAGCTGGTCGCTTGAACTAAAACCATAAGTACGTAAGGAAATGCATGTAACGTGTACGTAACGTAATACGAAAATATGTCATTTCAAATATTTACAGAGGCAAACTTCGTACGTTGAAGACGCTCGTTTGTCATGACGTTCTCCGCTGATGCTTCCCAGACAAACAAATTATATTTTTTAGGAGGTATCTAATTTATTTCAATTGCCTTCAATGAGGACGAAACATATATTAATACGTGCGTAATCGTTAATTACATGAATTCCCAATTACATGAAGACCCAAATACGGCAAGGTTTACGTAAGTCGTCACATTGGAAAAATAAATAATTGTAAAAGAAAGTCCCATTTACTAGAAAGCCACCTTTCCTACGCAGGTACGTCAATATGATAGAAAAGGATGTCCAATTTGTCTCCATTTTCGGTAAAACGCATAAAGGTGAACATCACCTCCATGGTGTAACGTCATGAATTTAAAATGCCTGCACTGAATACGTCGGCACTGTATGCGTCGGTCTGGGTCTAGACTTATTGATTACAAATAAATTATATTTACACACAATACAATACATTTCAAGAAAGCAGAAAACATTGAAATAATCACCTGCCCATAATGGCATAACTAGGTACCTCCCAGACCTCCATATCCAAGACCTAATTTGTATCGCAGTGCAGACCTATGTTCTAAAACGTATTACCTATTGATATCCGTTAATATACATGTTAGAATAAATTATACCCAGCTTCATACCAACATTTAATTGAGAACAAATCATACAATAATGTCAATTTGTCGAACATGACAAGACTGAAATTGATTTTTTTGTTTAAACTTATGAATAACAAACATCTAGCAAAAACATAGAAAACATTGTACGTACATATTATTTCCATTATGTATGTTAAAAAAATAGTGATGTAAAGTAAAACCTAAATTGTAATGGATGCAAGGAGACAGTGCAAAAGTGCCTAATATTTTGTTAACCGCAATGCATGAAATGATAGTACAATCACTTGCGACGACGGACTTCAAACTCCAATCATTCTGGCATTCTAAAACATATAAAATAACTCTTCCTTTTTTCAATGACTTTAAAACTCGGAAAAGGAACATTTTGAGGTTAGGAATAAAAACTTTGCAAATAAGGAAATTAGAATCTTTTTTTTCGAGGCAAAAAGGCTTAATACAAAAGTCGATCAGTTTCAGCTGCAGTATCACTTGTGAGTAAGCCCAGCTTCACGTGTAGCGCGATGATAAACAGTCTTGACTGAAACGTAGACTGACCAAAAGTCATACTAACTAGTGTAATAAGCAGCATTTGGTCAATACCAAATATGTCAAAATGACGTTTGAAAGTACTACTTTCCATCAGTTTTACTTATACTTGTGATTATCAGAGCTCCTAGTCCCATTTGTCACCTAAATTGGCGTTTACAGAACTTCGAAGTTACGTAAAAACGTCAAACTCCATACAAGTTTTTGTTAGATATTAACTATGTGGTTTTAATTCTTCAAGCTGTCAAAGTCAAACTCGGATTTCCGAATTGTATGAAAACGCGGAGTCGGCGTAAATGGCAACGTCGACGTTTCTGCGCGCGCTCTTAAATTTCTCCATACATTTGAAAACGCCGGTTTACCGTAAACGCCAATTTAGGTGACAGCTGATATTGGGGGTACAGGGGGGCCATTCAGGTAAGAGTGAGTTCGAGTTCGGGAGTGAGTTAACCTAAAAATAGCTGGGAAATATATTATTATTTCAATAACGGAACCGTTATTTATACTTCCAACGTATTTACGGGACAGACCAGATTTTTACCTAGCTGTAATGATATTCTAGAAGTGTGGAAACATTAATTATTTAAAAAAGTGAGTGATATTTAGTGACCAATTCGAACTCACTCTTTCCCTGAATGGACCCCCTGGTTGGAGATATAAACGTCACTTTGACACATTTTGTAGGACGAAATGTCACTTTTGACACTAGGTAGTTATTATTAATTTTGGTAAGACTCATATTTCCAGTTGCCACTATTTCAATCTCAACCTCAGACAAGATGGCGACCGCTGGGTGCGTTACCTCGGCTCGGCGAGACGGACGCGCCGTTGAGCAGCGGCGACTTGGCGGGCGAGCTGCCGCGGCTGCCGTTGGCGTGCGGCGCGTCGGGCGCGTCGCCGAAGCGGATGTTGCTGCGCACGGTGTCCGTTACGAGCGGCGCTGGCGGCGGCGCACCGCCCTGCAATGTGACCACGACACCAATTGTATGTGAGGTGTCGATCCAATCCCCCAAATATGCATTTTCGTTGAGAATGTGGGTCATTCTATGGTTTGAATCCCATGTTAACTGCAAGTAGGAAAGAGCACCCCATCCTTACTTGTTTGGTTGTAGGGTTAAACTCGCGAATTTGGTCTTGTCGGTGTAGCTTTGTTGATAACATGACAGTAAGACTGGTGTGCACAATGTCTGGTCAGTGATAATTTAAAAAAATATATATATCTGTAAATATTTTTCGCTTGAAGGACAAAGAAGATAGTTCTATAAAGAAATCTAATCAGAGATTGAGCTCTCCAGCCTATATGTATATTATTAGCAAGCAAGCATGAAAGGACGGGAGTAGGAACCAAAATTATTTTCTTTGGGGGCGTAGCCACTTACACGCAATGGCGGCAGCCAAATGCTGGGAATATCGCCACGGGATATGGTGCGCAACGAAGCAATCCGCCGACGTACCAAAGAAGTCGATATTGGACACCGGGTGGCTAAGCTCAAGTGGCAGTGGGCTGGTCACCGAAGTGACGACGACCGTTGGAGTAAGAGGAAAACGGAGTGAGGGAAGACCACCCGCCAGATGGGAAGACGACATCAAGTGCGTCGGCGGAAAGTAGTGGTCCCGTACCGCTGAGGGCCGAGAGGACTGGAGAAAAATTCGAGAGGCGTATGTCCAGCAGCGGACGCAAACACGCTGACTGACTGACAGGGGTTGGAAGGTCGGAGGCTGAAGCTCCGCTCGCGCTCACCTGCCCGAAGAGGCGCGAGTGCGTGTCGCGCGGGCGCACGGGCGTGTCGCGCGGCGAGCGCGGCGCTCGCACGCTGCGCGCGGACACTCCGTTCCCGTTGGCGGCGCGCCCGTCCGCCTCGTCGCCGTTGAAGATCTCCGAGATGCGCCCGCGCGGAGCGTTCGGCACCCTGCGGACAAACGGACGCGCAACGTCACTCGTCACATTCGCACACAAGCAGTCGTGCTGCCCTAACTCATGTCTTTGGAGTAGATTCTTGGAAGTATGTGCTCAGGGCTCAGGAATCTTTCCGTCGAGATGATCCCTTTGACGCCGGCTGTCACACAATATTGTCGCACATACAAGCGCGCGCATAAGTATTGTGCAGTGCTATATATTGTAGTTAGATTCCCTGTTCGGAAACAGAATCGGAAAAAATGATGTAGGTTTATTCCGGCCCAAGAGGGGGACTAGCTATTAAATTACTTATTCCGTGGTGTAGTTTTAACTTTAGACTACACCACGGAATATACTGTCTAAAGGTCGCGCATGTTCGAGCATTGCCTTAGATTCGATTTATCTGCGTCAGATCTTAAATTTAATAGAACTAGGTAGTTCGTGTGTCGTTTTTTTAACCTCAGATTATGAGGAAAACGGTAAATAAATTATTTACACAAATTGTTTTTGGTCTGGCCTTTCCAACGATTTAAAGTAGACAGTATACAGGGTGTCGTAACAGCCAGTACATTAATTTCGCCAGCGTAATCCTCATGATTTCCGAGACAAAAAAGTCAATATTTTTTTTCTCTAAAGTGTCTAGTTAGCGACATATACATTTTTGAAATTTATGTTTTTGTCTAGTGTTAATTGACGCGACGTCGTAACCATGCATAAGGAAGGTCTTGGCATGGAACCTAGATCCCACGTGGCGTATCAGGCTAATGTCATGACAGTAGGTGTGATATTAGCTATCCATGTAGATACAACGTTCCCACGTTCTTACGGAACATACGATTCTTTTTACACTAAAATATTTGATTACTTTGTATGTAAAGTCAAACTTTTTATTTAGAGGATATTCAGCAAAGAGTTATTAAGGTGGCCCAACCCGGCGGCCTCAACTCATTTGCGGGCACGGTACAAAACCGTGCTGTTGCGCTCTGGGACCTTCTCTGTTTCTAAGAATAAGACAGGCTCCGTGATGAGGAAGATGCAACCTGTCCACAAAAAAGACAATGTGCATAGTGTATGATTTGGTAATATTTACGAAAATTTTAATTTCAAAACGACTTATAGCTAAAAGTAAACCACGACCGCTGTAGTCAAAAATCTAACAAGAACCAAATAGATTATAAATTTTGATTAAATAAGCTATGTCTGATGACTAATCTTTTTAAGATGTTCTTACTTTATCATTGCGTAATCCACCTCCAAAGTTATTGTATAAAACGCGCGAAAAATCCAAACTTTCGGACGTTATAACTTGGAAACCAAACACAATTTTACAATGCGAACGGTCATCAGACATCTAGTTCAATCAAGTAAAGCTATTTTGAGCAAAATTTTTGATCTCTGACAAGAAATATAGGCGTGATCTTCTTTGCCCTTTTGTATGGGGAGATGACCGGGATGGGCCGCCTTAAACTGTTTTTGTTCGTCTCAATCCCAATAATCATTTCCCAAATTTAATGTACTGGCCATTACAACACCCTGTTTGATAAAAAAATAATTATACACTATATATTTATAGTAACTACAAATAAATAGACACAAAGTCTTTAGCTGTCGGTGGCATGAGCGCCTTGCATTGCAAATGGTGATAAGTCTCCGCTGGCCGCCTGCACCACCACCCCGGTACCGCACTACATACAATGACGACTGTTGACGTAGATAATGCTAGAGGAGAGTACGCACGTCCGGTGTAGATCGTTCAAGATACTCTTTATTCAACAGTGCAAAAGTCGCAGTCCACCTAATACGCAGTCCGTTGCGGTTAGCGGTTCGTCCGAAACGTGATTCTAACGCAGTGTCCAAATTGTTGGTGTACAGATCATATTATATGCTTAAATTAATTACATTATGTAGGAAGTCAATTTCGTGCGAACACACCATTATAAGAATAAAAGGTGAAGAGATACAAATAAATTCCTTTCAGTTTGAATCAATTATACAGAGCCGGTAGTCTCAGTTCTCACCTAAATTGGCGTTTACGTAACTTCGAAGTTTCGTAAAAAAATCAAACTCCATACAAGTTTTTACTAGATATTCTTTGGCTTTACTTCTTCAAGCTGTCAAAGTCAAACTCGGACTTCCGATTTGTATGAAAACGCGGAGTCGAGGTAAACGGCAACGTCGACGTATTTACGGCAACGTTGAGTAAGCTGTCAAATCAAACTCGGACTCGCAAATGGTAGTTCGCTTAACGCCCACTGCGCGCGCTCTTCAATTTCTCCATACATTTAAAAACGCCAGTCGATCGGTTTGCCGTAACGCCAATTTAGGTGACAACTGAGACTTCAGGTGCAGGTGCTCTTTCGAATACGCACCCTAGGGGGTGATTCTGAGGGCAGAAATAAGTACCGAATTTCCTTAGGCCTCGGGTTCAGGTCAAAAGACACAAATACTCCGTAACCGGTAAGTAAATCTGTGCAATGACAGTGTTTGTAGAGTTAAATTTGCTAATAGATTACACGATATCGATCCCACCGCAGTACTTTGCAGTTTATTAATTAAGGCGTGTGCCAAGGAAATGGAAAACAGCCACTAGACCGCAATATTGCGCTACCATTCGAAATTATTCAGTGGCGAATATTTATGCAATGGCAAATGCGACGCCAATTGCGATTTCCAACACTTAAATGTCGCACCACAAAATATCGCGGAATGAAAGGCGCTAATAAACTTATGGCACGGTACAGGGTACCTAAAAGGACGTTTCTCTCCTCTTCTCTGTCAATGACTTGAAACAGCGCGTCAGACGTTTGTCTGACACGCTGTCGGTTTAGCAGTGTCAGATGTCGTAGGTACATACTTCTCTGCTACCAGTTTCTTAGACGCCGCGCAGTAAATTTCTGGCCGTAGAGTTTGTCTAATGTAGAGATATATTAATTAAAAAAATAACCAAGCCAACCAGGTCCAAAACACGTTAGCCAGGTTTGAGTAGATGTGACAGTCTGGAACGTGTGGTGGCTATCGAGGAGGTGGGATTTTAAGGCACGTGTTTATCGATTCGTATGACTTTCGATCCGCGTGGCGTCTAAGAAATTGGCGTTTATTATGTGGATCACAATATTTGGGGCGCGCTATTTTAGACGGCGCAATCTCTAATCGCGTCGCGACGCTCCACTGGAGCTGAGCGCCGCCGCCGCCACCGCGACGACGCTGCGGAAACGGGGAAGCGCATCTGCGTGCGCAGAGCTGGGGCTTCTGCTAAATGCGGCTCTTGTGCTTGCTTCAAGGAAATTGCGAGACCGAGTGTCGACAGCGCTTTCTATTCAGAGCGTTCGAAATAACATTAATTCAGTTTCACTTAACATGGGGTATGCATGTGATTAGATGAAATGGATCCTAATACATTGGTCCTTACCTACCAATTGAACTCGGTTTATCATGCACAAAGTTTTAACACCTAGTAGGCTAGCGAACGTTTATCACTGGCGTAGGTTGTTTTTTTTAAACGACTGCCCGAACAGTGTTATATTTTCAGGGTTAATGTGTGGTTGCGTGCTTTTTTTATTCTAGTATATTTTTTTCACACGTAAATAGTATTGTTTGAACCAACGTCACTGCGGGTTATATATATGTATATCATGCGTGGGTATGTATTAATTGTGCAGGACACCCTGTACATGCCATATTTCAGAACAATGAACTTGAAAGGAAAAAATATATGAAAATAGTCAGTGCGCTTTTTGAGTACGATACTAATTCACTTTTCATTTGTGTGACGGGTACTATAAAGAATCAAGTTTTAAAGCAATGAAAACAAACAATTTTATATTTTCACACTAAGCAAAAATAATATGAACAACTGCCGTGATAAAAGTGAACTTAAAAGTTAAAAATAAGTAACCCGAACGGTGTTTCGAATATAAATCCCCAAACGCGAGTCAACTGCATCCGGAATCCGCAATCTGCGCGATCGATTGACAGGGAACCGCATAGCTTCCTGCGGTGGAGACGCGAAAAACTTTGCACATTAGCGCAGGCATGTGCAAAGTTTTTCCCCGGTGGTGCTCGCTGAAGTGGTTGAGTTCGCCAGCGAAGCCCAGATGGTCCGATACGGCCCACGTCTATGGTGTTGCGGAACGGCAAACAAGTGGCGCTATGGCCCGCAGACACGGACATTGCATTGGCAAAATGCGCCTCCACGTAATTAGGTAAGTAGGTGGGAAGTGTATTGTTATCGTCCAATCGTTATGTGCATAATTCTAATTCTATTATCTGGTGCCTACATCTCTGCAGAACAATGGTGAATGTGAAGTTAACTGAGCAGTAACAGTATTGGGATGAATACTTATTCCATTAGGCATATCACGAGTATTTTCACTCAGAGATATCTAGTAAATAAATAATGTAGCG
Source organism: Incurvaria masculella (assembly GCA_946894095.1). Taxonomy (NCBI): domain Eukaryota; kingdom Metazoa; phylum Arthropoda; class Insecta; order Lepidoptera; family Incurvariidae; genus Incurvaria; species Incurvaria masculella. The sequence goes on from OX335641.1 coordinate 3,947,205, forward strand.
AAATCTCATAAATAAATAATGTAGCGTTTAAAGACATTGTATTCGAAATTATACGATAGAAACACCAACAAATATTCTGTTAAAAAGAAACGAAATAAAAAATGTTTTACATGAATAGTTACACCAGATATAAATATATTAGCCCAACACACCACATAGGAAGGTGGTGCTAATATTGCATGACTTTTTTTTTTATTTCTTACAAACTTTCTTACTACAGAAGATCTTCGCAAATATAGAGTATGTCAACTTTTTTTCATCGCTTGTGGCGGAACGAAAAAAACTCGTAACAAATGTAGCCGATTTCCTATCGCATTCACAACCCACAACGCGCGTGACCTACGGTCACTCCCCATCGCGGGCTATTGGCGGTTTATGATATTTAATGACAGGAGGGTTGCTTCCCCTATAGATTTTCGGAATTTCTTCCCCTTGTTATGAAACTGTTAATATATTATTCGAATGCACTTAATATAATGGAATTGGAAGCTCTAAGAATATTGAACTGATATTCTAAAATAATTTGGTGGAAAACAGATAGAGCTCTTGGTACCAAATAATTTTACCGTGGAGGTTTGGTATCAAACACAGCATTGTTTCCATCGATTGGGGCAAGAGAATAGAAATTCCTCGTATCCATTCAGAGAGCACCTCTTACCGGACTTCCAACTGACTGCACAGAACTGACTGATGTCAGTTAGCTTCATCCAGTTGTGTTATGAATTTCCCGATGGTTTTAATTATTTTAATGATGATGTGATGGTTTTAATCGGTTATGAATATCCCGATGGTTATTGAATTTATTTTGATTTTACTTGAATTGTAATTTAAATTATTTTATTGTTTTATAGCTCATCTTATTTTTCTTTTTATAAATTTGTACATGTGTAAACTTTATAACCATATGAGTGCAAAATATGCCTGAAATAAACTATTTTATTATTATTTTACATAAAGTCAAAATAATTGCAAAATAAACCGTTCCCACAAATAAAGCTCCAGAAATAAAGAACGTGGTTAACTACATAATAGGGCCGCCGAAATTTGCCGGTATTTCATTCGGAAACATTCCGGCGGCCAAGTTATATGATGGAGTATTAAAATAATTCTAGTTTAGTCAATTTAAGCCGTTTGACCAGTATTCTCACAACTTCAGAGAATCTCACTATCTCACTCATCCAACAATTTGGATCAATCCTTCGCAAACGTTCAGGATCAGTAGAAATTGTTACAATTCGTCTGGGTTAAAATACGTATGACACTGTAAGAAGGATAATAAAACGTAGTGGCTAGAGCAGATAATGAAAAAATTAATCCCGTCTGAGGAGAGGTATTCTTAAAAAAGGCTTGTAGGATTTTTTTGGGATATCTTCGATGATTCCGATAATATTTAAGCATTAAAGAGTCTATAGAATAAATTCGAATAATTTTACCTAATAATAACCGATTTGATCGAATAGTTTGACCTTGTATTTAATCAGGAAACAACGGACAATGAACGCACTCTACACAAGTCCTTTATCTGGTTAATAGCTTATAACAATTCAAATACAACTCCTCGGGGCATCTACTTAGGAACAAATCGTGACGCTCATTATAACAAATTTGCTCGACAATAGCTCGCTGCAACACAGCAAGACCCCAGACGGTATTTTGTCGGGAGCTAGAATTATCCAGACGGTGAGGAGATTGCTGTACATTTCATAAACTGCGCAATTTTACCAAATTAGACGCCCCAGCAGTCGACAGAGCGCTCGCAGGGACACTTCCAGACATACATTTCAGAGAAAACCGGTCGATATAGCCGTCCCCTTGTAACAAAGCGGCGAGGCACACAGACGACCAAACACCGAGTGACTCAGTGAACGAGCTGTAAAATTCAGCATTACAATTAGCGAGCTCGAGAAGATAAGGCAAAATTGCATTAAACAGTGCACGGTGGTGATAAGGTCCTCAACTGCCGCATACACGAATTGAGTGAAATCAAATTGATAAATTAAATATTTTTTTAGGCTCAGAAGCTCGCTGGCATCTTCGGTAAGGGACATCACCTTTTTGACTTGTAAACTCTATTGTTTCAGAACAATAAGGCTGCTGTCACTGACATAGCATGGTAGAAAAGTGGGAAGCCGCAAATATCTGTTTGGTCCACGGTATCTCCGTACTTCGGTCACTGCAGCTATTACAATGGTGGTAGCACGTTGAATTACACCCAAAATACACTGCTATGTGACAGTTGCGACCGTTAAGATTGGCCACGGTTCGGAATCCTCGTAAACCGGTGGTCCCCTTCCTTCCATATTATGTGTCAGTAAGGATTAACCCGCCCAGTTTGGCACCACCGCTCTGAATAAAAGTGAAAATGATTGAAAACTGTCCAGTTCAATGTGGCCGTGTAACGAGGGAAGCCCCTGCCGAGGCACCTAGTTCCCTTTGTTGGGATATTATTATAGGAATATTATAGGTGTGGTAGTAACAATTGTCCTCTGTGGAATAGGCATGCCAATGTATGAATGAAGGCGGGGCTGGATGTGTTGCTTCGGCAGCGATGGGTTGGGTCGCCGCGGCCGCCTGCAGACAGTGTTCAGTGGCGCGTGCAAAGCCTTCGGGCGGAGGGGGCGAGCGTAATGTCTCGATTTAGCAATTTTACCGTCTGTCAATCCGCCGGCCGTGCGCGACGATTTGCCTTTTTTGTGCAGAGTGCAAACAGCGATTTCCTGTCCATTGTCCATGCTACTTTCTAAGTTGCATAATTAGCTAAAAAGTTACTATGTAATTGCATTTTTTTAAATATTGTGGTATTAAATAGACTAAAACAGAAACATACAGGCTGGGTAATGTTGTTTTTAAAAAATCCTAACCTAACCTAAAATCACAAAATAGCAGAGCTAGGTATTTAACAAATATGTAATTTCCGCCTCAGTGCAGTTGTTTACTTTCATGTCGTCCCTAATTAGTGCAAAGGAAGTAAGGCCCGTATTTATGTTTTGTTTTCTAGCAAGTAAGCACCAAGACTGATTTTAGACTTAATGGGATTAACTAGTGTGACTTTAGGAATAAGGCAAAGTTTTGGGGACGTTAATTATTTCCTTCTAACTAAAGTGTTCAAGTGTGTGTGAAAGTTAATTGCTGTGACTATGGCGAGGGACTTGCGGGATGCGGGGACACCAGTCATGGGTGGGAGGGAGGCGTTATGCGCGGCCCTAATTCACACCTCATTACTACGTTGTGAGTTACTGCACTAGATATATATTACGATGGTATATCATAAATCATGATATCGATTCAGTCTGGTTTTCTATTATATTTATTTATTCGTTTCATAAATACATTCGCCACCACATAAACTGGCTCACTGGCGCGGTATACTTAAGTCGTAGGATAATTATTGTGCTCAATTATATTCACCTTCACACTGTTAACGTGTTTGACAACTAATTGAATTTCAGTTACAAAAAATACGATATTTCAATCTACCCTCGATTGCTACATAATGACAGATGTGCTGCTTACCTAAGTACCAATCTAATAAAAGACTATGCGGCCTACAGTCAACAATTTGCATGTAATTAGGTGAATAGCTATTGTTACCCTGATTCACGTGAGCGGAGCCGTCGGCAAGAGCAAGTCTAACAAAACTAAGAATCAATTCATGAAAATGAATTGTCCGAGTTGTCGTCGTCTCTTCCCGAGACAAAAACCAGAAATTGACATAGCGACTCTACCGTAGAGCTGTTTCTTTTGATTAATTGCAATAATTCACGCTTTATTCGTTCGATGTTAGCGAACAGTAATTGAACAATGAGTGCATATCTGTGCAGGTGCATGCTATGCCGCGCCAGTTCACTGCCATGGCTGCTGTCGTCCGTCACTCGGCCGGCGCACCGCTCGCCGCCCGCGCCGGACGCAATCATTACACGCCACTGTTTACAACTACGCTTAAAGTCCCGGTCTATCAAGGTAACAATATGCATGAAACGTGACAAAACAGTGTTACAACCTATCACTAGTTTTTTCTCTCCGCGAAAACGAACACCTATATAATTAAATGTGTGTGATATAAAAAATGTGGCAACGCCTTTAGCCTTTAAGACAATTTTGCGAGCTCAGACATTTCAGATTATTGGTCGTTTGAATCGCCAACCTTTTCAAGGTGCACACGTTTGGAAGCATGACATATTGCGATGTCATGCGTGCTATACAACAATCATAACATGTGTCGATTAAACTGTGCAGGGGCGTCGCCAGCCGATGACCCAGAATGGCCTCGCCCCGGGAGATATTTGGCGAATACGAAAAGTATGAATTGTAGGTACATAGAGTAGGCATGTTTGTTACTCAATCACGCAACGGCGGCTCGGAGCCTAGTGGCGCGGGGACTGGCCTAGCGTACCAGAGACCTGGGTTCGATACCGACATGCACCACTGTCTTTCTCTTTCCGAGTTCGATAAGTGCATTTCATCACGAATGCGAGCTGCTTCATGGTTCAGAATCCATGTAAAACTGTAGGTCCCCTTCCCCTACTAGGTGGTAGGGTTTAAGCCCGGTCGGTACCATCGCATTGGATGAAAAGATGGTCGAAGCGGCAATGACAAATTGTCCGTGTTTTCCATCCAGTTCAATGTAGCCGTGCTCATAAAGGCAAGGTCCTGGCATGGCACTTAATGACTTCGGGAATTTGGTGTATTGGGCTAATATCATAACGTTAGTTGTGTGGTATTAGCCATTCATGTCAGGTCGCATAAAAAAAACGGATTTTAATTAAATTTGGCACATAGATAGTATATTACTTGGCAAAATTGGATACTTTTTGTCCGGAAAAAAAGCTTCCTATGAGATTATCAAAAAATCGTCCATAATGAGATTAACCCGAAGGGAGCCGGGACCTCAGCTAGTTTAATACAAATAATAGCTTAGTATATTCCAAAATAATTATAATGTCTTTGCTCTACTTAATCGCTCCTGTTCGTCACACAACCTAAAGTTCAATAAAAACACTAAAAAGCCAATTCAATTACATTCGCAACCAAGGAGTTCCCATTTCCTCATTCAACTTCACAGTATTACCCTTATCGTCCGTGAGCATCACTATAGCTGTGCCAGCGATAGTTTTACGACTAATCTGGTGCAATCAGCGCGAATAGAACTTTCCAACCCGTCAAAATATTGATCGAACGAGCGGCCGAGTTACCCGCAACCGCAGCCGATCGCACAGAAGAGAGGCCGTGACTCGTAAACAATGTTCCTCGCTGCACGTTCAATTTCAATTTTTACCTAGGGTTCGTATAATTGCGCTCGAGTTTGTGAATGAACCTCGCTAGCCGCATTCAATGTCGGCTTATGTAATGGAAACATTCCGTGTGGTGCATTCAACTCACATCGCGAACAGACTGTATAATACATATACAAGGTTTAAATTCGCGGTACAACTACGGGTGGTGATTGTGAAGCCAAAAATAAGTAAATGTTCTCTTTATTATTTTTATAGATGCGTTAAAGTTTGAAAAAATAAATGTTTCCCAAACTTATTTCATATTTAACCCACTGCTCAATTTAGCCTGACGGTAAGTAACCAATAATTGATGGAATCGAATAAAGATACACGTTGAGACAAACTGCATCAAAATCGGGTCAGTGGTTCTTAAGCTATAAGCGGACAGACAGACCGACGTAACATTTTATTGGATTTGGTAGTAGGTATCTAACAATTCATTAAATGCATCGATATATTTTGACGAAGTTAAGAAACCCTAAATGTGTGGAAGAGCGTTTTTTTATCTCCATAACTCGAAGAAGAAGAGGCGATTAATTTTGCTTTCTGTAAGTAGTTAATGTAGATAGTTACTGAATCGGGAGTAACCCTACCACAAATTAAGTAAGAAAGGACGTACAGGGTACCTGCAAGAAAGTCGCCTCTTAAGAGAGTCGTTACCCTATCAATTCCCCATACTACGGGTGAAAACTGTTTATATGCTCTTAATGTTTTACTAGGTTTTTAAAATTTTGGGTTCTAAAACATATTATCTAAATATACGTCTGCATGTTTGATTTTTTTTAAATCCCTTTTAGATTGGAAAATATTGGCTTAAAAACATTAGAAAAAAGTAATCTTCTTAAATCTTCTTAAACTTCATTTTATATTTTTTTTACTGAACAATACAGATATTTACAAATAAATAAAACATAGGGTCTTAGAATGAAGCTTTTTCAAGTGATTAATTTTTTTTTTAAACTTTAGGGGTAGGGAACCGCTAGGGCCTGGAAGACGATTTTGATAGTACAATGTCGCCGTGCACGACAGCCTTAAGCCATGCTCGGAAAGATATTATGTGTAACAACTTGTATTATTACCCACACAGATCATCATATTGCAGCTTCTCCGGTTTTCCCTTTATTGGCTGCACCACCGCGACTGAAAAATGGTGGCCACCGCAAACATTCGCCTCGGAAATTCTCTTGCCTATTCTACAAAATCATGACAATATGTAATAGACTAGGAGGTCGCGACAAAAAATGTAACGATAACGTAAATGGCTGAAACTGCGTTTACGGAATAAGGACCAACCCTTTGAAACTAGATGTGTCAGTCTGCCTATTTCAAGTGGTTGCGTTAAGTAGATAAGGCGCCTGAAAAAGTAGTTATAGTGACAAAAAATTAATATAATAAGGTAAATGGATGCAAATGACTAAGCATAAAAGTATCAGTACATATTTGGTTAGCTATATAAAAACTGAACAAATATTTGGTTGCATTTCGTAGTTATAGGCGATTTAGGTAAGACATATAACTTTAGGTATATTTAAGTATTTAATTAAAAAACCGACTGGTTATTGTTGCATAATTAATATCTATCAATGTTTCTAGAAAATCAGTATATTCATCAGTGGGTGCATACCAACATTTATTTCATATAGCCAATCTAGATAACGCAACCAGGCAGCAGGCAGACCGACATATTTAGCATCAGAGGGTTGGTATCTAACCTGTCAATCCAAATTCAGCCATTTACATTATCGTGACCAAAAATGTTGTGACCTCCCGGGATATAAGAAATACATTTTGGCCCGCTTTATTCATTTGCAATGAGGCAGTTTTCCGACATCTACCGTAGATTTTCGTTACTTTGCTTTCCCTCGAACCGCACGCGTCTCTCGCGCTTGCGCAACACGACTCGCGCCTGTCTAATTTTAAAATTGTCCATCATCGCCGGATATTTACACGCACGGGGGTGCGCGCTCCGTGTGTTCGGGCGCGTCGATGCGTCGAAAGTCATAACACGTGGCGCCTGCATCTGTTCAAACACTTTTACTTCGGAGGCGGCGGCGCGTGTGAGCAAACAACCCGACTGTTTGGGCAACGAGACCGTCCGCGGCGGAGCCGACACGCAGCCTTGTTATTACAATACGTCCAGCACTTCCGAGACGGGTTGATTGAGACGAACGTCTGGTTATGCAGTTACGCCTGTGGACTTGTTCGAAGGATCTGGAGGTCCCATCTTCTTTCTTGAATTTTCAAAGACAAACAAACAGAGCGAAAGCTCATTTCACCTTTTTCAAATTATTGTCGTCCCCACTTGGGTGCCACTTTCGGTTCCCATCGCTATCTTTCCAATGTTATAAAATGTTCGATTAGGTACAAATATTTGGACACGTACCTACATTTACTGCTTACTGGATCTTTCGGAATAGGCATGGAAACCTTCACGAATAGTACACACTCATTATTGGAAGAAAAAATCCTTAGGGCCCAAATTGCGAAATGACTTTTCGCAGTCCGCAAACATTTTAAACCATCTAATCTATTTGTACTGGAACGTCGAATAAAACATTGTAATTTCTTATTTGTGTCATGACGTATTTTTCCCTTATAAGTATGCACAGGTCAGTGTGTTTATTAAACCATTTTTGTCACCAAATATCTAGGGACCGCTCCTGCAAGCGTATACAAAACGAAAATTCTCGCATCCTTCCCAAAATAGTTGTTCGGGGGGGGGGGGGGGGGGGTCCATTACAATTAACCCCAGCGCGGAGCTCGACCTAATGACAGAACTAGGAATCGATACGCACCTCGTCGCGCACATTTCGGCACGTCCACGAGTCGCGACCGCGGGCGGCGCCGGTCGTGCTCGGCCGCCGCGGAGCGCGTCGTGACGGCGCGGACGCGGTGTCCCAGAGTGGACCTAGACGCAGAGCAGACGGCGCGGGGTCGACGCCCTCACCTCACGCACACCACCACGCACACACACACCCTTTCACACCCTCACACACCCTCTCACACTCAACCTCACACACGCACACCGACGACCACCAATTCGTCAACGCAAACCGACTTCCTCCTCCGCAAAGGCAAAGGTCATGTGTCAAACGCATGGAGGTCACCTCCATGGTCAAACGACAATGTGTCAATTCACTTATTGCTAAAGCTTATTAACACGTCAGTTAAATTGACATATTCGAGCAGGGGGTTAGCAAGGTGAATTATCTCGTCGGGTGAACAGGCATTCGAGTAATTAATCTGACGTTTAGCTGCATTTCGAGTAACTGGTAAATTTCACTTGAACGAATAACACGTCGTTTGATAGTTATCATGTTGCAAAACATAATTAACTGTCAGATTTAATCAGTTACGTTTGCCTTTTCACCCGACGAGGTAATTTACGATGGTAACGCCCTAAGTAAATGACGATGTATCTCGGAAGCATGTTCTATCGTGATGAAAAGTGTGACATGGACATTGAAAAAACAGTGAGTGCAGGCAACAGAAATAATGACGTGATGAAGTCTGTTATGAAAAGCCGGTCCTACACTCAGGTTTGGAAGAGGGAATAGGATAGGGGCGAAGAGGCACGAATGTAGAATGAATGCATTGTAAATGTTATCTCTGAGGAAATAAATAAAAAATATATTGACGAAAATTAAGATGGCTTGAATATGTAGAGCGAATGAGGGACGAAAGAATAACAAAACCGATCTACAGAGCGGGAGTGAGTGGAATTGTTGTGTTCCGGGGACCTAGAATAACGCACCATGACCAGATTGACGAAGTAGCTGTTAAAGAAAACGAACGTAGGAACGTAGCATCCGTAACCGTAGATAACGTTAAAAAAAATATGTACACATACATATGTATTTACATAGGTAGGTCATGGGTTCGATCTCTGCCCCGTTCATTCACCACTTTATTTCTCTTTCTGAGTTGTAAAAGTGCATTGTTAACAACGCGAGCTGTTCCATAGTTCGGAATCCATGTAAAACTTTAGCTCCCTTTCCCCTACTAGCCGCCCGGGGTTTTTTTTTGGGAAATCCTGAATGGGTGGCTGTACTGAGGACCAAAGGTGCTCAGAAAAGCCAAATACACCTGTCCTCGCAGGACCACGCTCAGCGAGGCACCATGCCAACGAATTGGTGGACTCAATCGCATTGGACGAAAAGGTGGTCGAAGCGGCAATGAACACTTATCTGTGTTTTCCATCAAGTTCAATGTGGCCGTGCTAAAGGTAAGGTCCTTTTTGATATGGAGATGGATAGTTAATCAATCCCATGTCATGATATTAGTCTAACACATCACATGGGAACTAGGTGCCATGCCAGGACCTTCCTTACATTCCTGGCAAGGCACCTAATTATTTTTGGAATGCGGTGTTATGGTCTAATATCATGTCAGTAGCTGTAATAAAAAAACACGGCCAAGTGCGAGTCGGACTTGCACACGAAGGGTTCCGTACCAACCTACAAGATTTAACACACAAAAAAAACATTTTATTTGTATGGGGACCCCCTTTAATTATTATTATTTTTGAATTTTACTTATTTTTTGTTATAGCGGCAAAATAAATAGACACTCTGTGAAAATTCCAGCTGCCTACCTATTACGGTTCATGAGATACAGCCCTGTGACAGACGGACAGACGGACGGACGGACGGACGGACAGCGGAGGCTTAGTAATAGGGTTCCGTTTTCACCCTTTGGGTACGGAACCCTAAAAACATGATATCGAATCCGGTCGTGTTAGGTTTCCTTGTGTCGGTTGTGACGTTTTTTTTATCAGCACCGCACAACAGCTGGCGACGAGCCGGAAGTGAAGAGTGAGGATGGCGGGAGGGGGGTGGGGGGTGGCTGTGTCGGTGACGTCATTGAGCGAATTTCTAGAGTCGAGATGAAGGCGGCTGAATTATGAAGTCTCGACTGAAGAGGTCTTTCAGTCTGTGGCGTTTTATGCTGGGGCTATCTCAACCACGTCATTACGCGGGAGGACATAAATGCAATATACATTCACGCTTGGAATCCTGGTAATCAAAAGTTCTAAATCTTAACAAATTCGCCCAAAGCATATTTTTACACACTTTCGAGGTAATTAATTCACGCATGCGATGTTTTTCAGTTGAATATTACCAACCTCTTATTTACTAACGATAGCGACACTCTAGCTTAATATTATTAGCCCAATTTGTTTTGTTAAACTTCAAAAATAGCAAATAGAAACCTTATTACCCAAATAGAGTAAGAGTTTAGTTTAAAATATGTGCCTATGAAATATAATTATAACTGTTGTATTTTGCATGTTAAGGATGTTCCGACCCATACAATGTTTTTTTTACACAGAACGTTAAAAGTATTGCACTTTAAGGCACGAATTCGTCAAAAATATTAAATATAGCCATAGTAGTTGCAGCGAAAACATATTCACAATTTCAGGTTTAATGGTTTCGTTGTAATTGCCGATTAGAAGTTTTACACCTTTAGATGGTGCTGTTAAATAAATTGTAACAAAACCAATAATCCTGAAATTGTGAAATTGTTTTCGCTGCAAGTAATATGACTATATTAAACTTTTATTATGAATTTTGGCGTTATGTGTGCAAACAACTTTATATGGGTCGGAACAGCCTTAAACCCATTCACATTAAGATTAGACGGCTAAAGTTCACATGAAAACATTGTTTCTGTTATAATTAAAATATGATTAAAATGCTTCAATGCCTACCTCAAATTAATAAACTATTATGTTAGCAAAATTCTAGAAGAATCTAATTCCAATGACCCACTATGCATTGGCAGCGCTGTTTTACCGACGGACAAACGCAGAGTATGGACACGAGAAGTGTTCATAACGACTCTCTCGAACGGACGGACGGACGGACGGACGCGCCGACAGTCGGGCGGCGGAGCGAGACGGATCGAGAACTAACGAGAAGCAGGCATCGCGTACGATTGAGATGCAGCCACTCACGAATAGAAAGCGAACCCAAACGCCATGGTTCCAATTAATTTTATTATTATTTTTCGAAAATAAAATACCCATTAAAAACCGGCCAAGCGCGAGTCGGACTCGCACACGAAGGGTTCCGTACCATCGTACAAAATTTAACAAAAAAATCACGTTTTTATATGGGTGCCCACTTTACTTTTTATTATTATTTTATTTTACCTAAAACATATTTACATCCTGTGAAAATTTCAGCTGCCTTCCTATTACCGCTTGTGACGGCCCCGGAGTCCCTCGGCTGGCGGCTAAGTGGATGATCCGGCGGGCCCAAAGAAGAACGCTGAATTTTGTGGTGGAAGGCTCCAATTCTTGTGTTCTCTTCGTAGCTGTGTTGCGCTCGCTGGTATCACGTCGAAAGAGGCCGAGCACCGCGCTGTGTCGCCTTTTATAGCAACCGGCGACACTAGCGCCGCGCGCTGCTCGGCGTTTCTAAGAACTACTCCCCCGCGCGGACGTCCCGTCTGGGGGCGCGGGGGAGGGGCTCTTCTCGAGCTAACACAACCACGAAAAGAAACACAAGATGGAAACATATTTTTATTCATAAAAATACATTGGCTTACATCAATCAGGCGAGAAAATGCAACATACGTGAACAAAATATGTACTGCAATCACTTTGTGGGCAGAGCACGTCGTTCACCCGGTAAAACACTTTCACTTTTTCACTTTTCTCGATCCGTCGGCGACATTCTCCCCCCGGTCGCAGCCTCGACTTCTCTTGCCACTGGTAGACGGATCAGCTTTCGGGCAGGCCTCCGCAGCATCCCACTGGTCGTGCGCACGTCAGCGACGCGCACGTGTCCGTCTCGCCCCGGCATCACCTTCTCGACGACGCCCCTCGGCCAGACGTCACGGGGCAGCGTGGCGTCGACGATGATCACTAGGTCGCCCGGATGCAGTTCCGGCCGGTCGTCCCCGATGCGTGGGCGTGGCAGCAGGGTCGGCAGGTACTCCTTGAGCCAGCGCGTCCAGAACACGTCCGCCAGTCGTTGTGCCGCGCGCCACTGGTGACGGCGCAGCAGGTCAGCATCGTCGAACTTGCCCGGCGTAGGCATGCCGGACGAGCTCCCCAGCAAGAAGTGGTTTGGGGTGAGCGCCTCCGGATCTTCAGGGTTGACGGAGACGTGCGTCAGCGGGCGAGCGTTGACTGTGTGCTCAGCCTCGGCCAGCAGAGTCGCCAGCACCTCGTCGGTTGGCGCCTTCTCGTGCAGTGTGGTAGCGAGCGCCCTCCGGATGGATCCCACCAGCCGCTCCCAGGCGCCTCCCATGAACGGCGCTGCTGGCGGTATGAAGCGCCACTCGGCGCCCCGGTTGAGCGCGAAGTCGCGCACCAGAGCCAAGTCCACCTCGGCCCAAGCGCGTTCCAGCTCCGCGGCAGCGCCCCGGAAGTTGGTGCCGTTGTCCGAGCAGATCACGGCGGGTGCTCCTCGGCGTGCCATCATGCGCCGGAGGACAGAGATGGCAGAGTCCGTCGACAGCGTCCAGGCCACCTCCACGTGCACGGCTCGCGTCACCAGGCAGGTGAAGAGCGCGCCGTACCTCTTCTCTCGTCGTCTGCCCACTTTGACTTGCAGCGGGCCGAAGAAGTCGAGGCCGCAGTAGGTGAACGGCCGGTGACTGTGCCCCAACCGGATCTCCGGTAGGTCACCCATCGGCGGGGCGAGCGGCTTGGCGCGCCGTAGTCGGCACGCCTGACAGTGCGATTGGACGGCTCGCACAGTCGGGCGCAGGTGCACTACCCAGTAGCGCTCCCTCAGCAGGTTGATGACGGTCTCCGGGTTCGCGTGATGGGCCGCCACGTGGTGATGGTGCACCAGTAGCCTCGTCGTCGGGTGCCGCCCGCAGAGGATCACAGGCTCCGCGGTGCGTCGCTGGAGTCCCGGCGTGGCGGTAGCGCGTCCGCGCAGGCGCAGAAGTCCGTCCTCGCTCAAAACCGGCGACAGATGCTGCAAACGGCTACCGGTTGGCAACGAAGTCTTCTGTTTCTTCAGTATCTTCAGCTCGGGCCCGAACGCTTCGCTTTGGGATTCTTTCAACAGCAATCTCTCCGCTTCGTCTAGATGTCGCCGCTGCAGCGCGCCCTGGTGGCGCCGGCGGCACTTTTCTGTGAACGCGATGACGTAGGCGGTCGCGCGTACGAGTCTCGTCCATCTTGAGAAGCGGTAGACGTCGGGCAGGTGCGCCGCTTTCTGTCGCGGACTGGCGCCGACTGCGTTTACTGATTCTTGACTCGGCTTTATTTCTTCTTGCGTCGTGAGGCTGCCGTCGGGCTGGGGCGGCCATTCGTCGGCGGGTTTTCGTAGAAATGCAGGCCCGGAGAACCACCGGTGTGATACGTCGAAAACACCCGGTGCTCGCGTGCTGTCATCTGCTACGTTCTCGGCCGTCGGAACCCACCGCCAGTGCGAAGTATCGGTCAGTTCGTCGATTTCTCCCAATCTGTGTGCGACGAACGTTTTATAGCTGCGCGCGTCGCTTTTGATCCATGCTAGTACGGTGCGTGAATCGGTCCAGTACACTTTCTGTGTGATCTGTAAATTGTGTGTTGACGATATCGTGTCGGCGAGGCGGGCCCCGAGCAGAGCGGCTTGAAGCTCGAGTCTAGGTATCGACGTTGGCTTTAACGGCGCGACGCGCGTCTTGGCTCCCACTAAGACCGTGCAAATGGTCCCGTCTGTGCTTTTGTACTTGAAGTAGGCGACGGCGGCGTAGGCTTCTTCGCTTGAATCGCAAAACGTATGCAGCTCGACGTCGGTAGGTGTCGCGTTTTTGAAATAGTGGCGCTGCACGCGGCATTTCCATGAACTTTTTAGCTTTTCTAGCCACTCGTACCATTTTTCAGCTTCAGCGTCCGCCAGTACGTCGTCCCAACCGATTCCGGAGCGCCAGACGTCTTGCAGGATGATCTTCGCTCTCGTGATCACTGGAGCCAGCAGTCCCAGCGGGTCGAAGATCGACATGACGAGCGACAACATTTGCCTCTTGGTTGGTCGCCGCTCTCCGCTCGCGATGTCAGCCGATACTCGTGCGAGCGATAGGTTGAAGCCAAGTGAGTCCGTTTCGGGGTGCCAGCGTAGTCCGAGCGTCTTTTCCAGTGCCGACTGCAGGTCAAGGTTGAAACTTTCCGTAGCGGTATGCTCCGGGTCCAGACTGCGCACAACATGGTTTGAGTTCGATGCCCATCCGCGCAGCTCGAAACCGCCGTGTTGATTTATCTCCTTTACTTCCGATGCCACGCTTATCGCTTCTGCCTCTGATTCGAAGCTCTGAAGATAATCGTCCATGTAGAACTGACGTACTATGGCATCCGCGGCCTCTGGGCTTTCATTCGCGTAACGTTCCGCGTTCAAATTTTTCACGTAGATCGCCGTCGTGGGCGAAGACACGGCACCGAAGACCATGGAGCACATCTCATACTCTATCGGTGGGCTCTTCCGGTCCCATCCCCTCCACAAGAATCGTTGCGCCACTCTGTCTTCGTCCTTAATTTTGATGCGCAGAAACATTTCTTTTACATCGGCGGTCACGGCGATTCTTCCTTCTCGGAAGCGGTGTAATATTCCGATCAGTGACTGCAGCATGTCCGGCCCTTGATTCAGCGCGTCGTTGAGGCATCGACCGTCGCTTCTGGCTGCCGCGTCAAAAACAACTCGTAGTTTCCCTGGTTTGTTAGGGTTCACCACCGCAAAGTGTGGTAGAAACCACTTTTTCTTGTCCTTAGTAGGCCGGGCGGGTCGAGCGTAGCCCGCGTCGAGTAGTCGCTGTATCTGTGCCTCGTACGCGCGCCCAAAAACTGTGTCGCTGTCCATCTTCCTTTCAAGCGCGGTCAGGCGTTTAACGGCAGCACCCTTATTTTCTGGCATCGCACGAACGTTCGCCTTCCACAGAAGGCCAGCCTCCCATCGCGTGCCGTTGTCCACTCGACGACACGTGGCTCGTAGGGTGTCGAGTGCGGCCTTGTCGTCTTTGTTCTCCCGCTGGGCGGTGGAGACTCCAAGGGCTTCTATCTTGAAGTGTTCCTTGATGAGACTGTGCAGCTGAGCTTCGGAAGAAACGTAGTTGACGTAGTGGGCGACACGTTCGATCGGTTCTGCGCGCGGTCCGGTTGGTCCGCAGATGACCCAGCCGAGCCGGTTGCGCACAGCTGACGGCTCCTCCCATCCTTCCCCGACTGAGCGTTCTTCGAGCGAGGCGATCAGGTGGCGGTTATTTTGACCGATGAGCAGGCTGGGTGTTACATTGTGCAGCGGCTTGACGGGCACATCTCGCAGGTGCGGCAGGTGGCCGTAGTCCACGGTCGACTGACTCAGGAGCGCGGTGGCGCCGACGGTGTAGGTATCCCACAGCGGAAAAACTCTTCCGGTGGGTCCAGAAATCTCCAGATTCAGTCGCTGAGACACGTGTACTGCGGTCGTCGTAGTCTCGGCCAAGTTAAGCTCCTCCGTTATACCGACCGCGCCGATCGCATCTGCTATCTCTTTCTTAATCAGGGACGTCGACGCGCCGGGATCTAGCAGCGCATAAATATCTTTACTTCCGTGCGGGCCGTATACTTTCACCGGCATAATCATGAGCATGGCGCGGCCGCTAGTAGGGTGGGCGTAGGCAGCGCTCTCTGATGTCACTGTTGCTGCGGCATCTTCATTCGGCGTGGATTCTTGCCTTGCATAGCGGACATTCGCTTTGCCGACTGGGTCCTGCCCCTGCGGCGGTCGCGTGCACGGCATGTGGCGCCATCTTGCGGGCACCCGCCGCATCTTGCGGTCGGGTCGCACTTTGTTTCGATATCGGTGTCGGCTTCGCTGCTCCGGGCAAGACGTCAGGTGTCCATGAAAAAGCAATTTTGTCGCTTTCTAATTGCAGAAAATCACACATCGTTATGAGCTCGGGTAGGTCCTCGTCCCGGCGGGGGTAGGCGTAGTCGGCGTAATCCTTCATGAGGATCTGCATCTTGCTTTTTAGGACTCGAACTGTGTCGACGCTGTGCAGGTACCGTTCCTTTTTCAGTATTCTCAGCGTGGCCACGACGTCTTCCACGGTGCATGCAAAATCGTTGATTTGGCGAGGTAAGTCGTATAACACCGGCAGGGTGCGTAATCGACGCACCTGGAAGTCTATGATATCTTGATCGCGGCCAAACTTTTTCTGAAGTAGTGCCATTACACGGTCCGGATCTCCCCCCGCTAGCAGCTGGTGAGATACGGCGAGTTTCGCGTCACCTTGTAGGCTCTTTCTGAGCCGCGCCAAGTTTTCGTTAACATCGAAATGGTTCGCATCTTCCTCGTAGGCCGACTTAAATTGAAGCCATTCGCCGGCATTTCCCGAAAAACTCGGTAGTTTAGTCGTGCAGCATTTACTGCTTCGTCCGGTCGCCAATGCTTTTATTTCGCGCGCCAACATTCCAATCTCGCTGACGTGCGTGTCTCTAGTGCCCGCCTCGCCAGTTCCATCCTTAGGTTGCGGCGCGGGGCGTGTCGGATTGCGAGCGGCGGCGGCTCGTTCCCCACCACCCGCGCGGCTCGCGGGGGGTGACGTAAGCAGAGGCGGCGGGGGGGGTACGTATGTACTTGTATCGCGTACCCAATTTCGTGTGCGCGAATCTCGAATGTTTTCGTTTACTTGCTCCATCTCATCATCCTCTTCTTCCTCGATTTCGTCTAACTCATTTTGCAGACGTTTCTTGACGATATTTTCCTCGAGGTCAAGTAGGCGTTTCGTCATTTCGGCATCCATTTTGCGCTTCTCCATCTCCGTTTCAGCTTCGATCTTGCGTTTGTTCATTTCCGCCAATTTTTCCGCGGCGGCGAGCTCGGCGGCGCGCCGACGGCGCCCTCTCTCGGTCGCGGCGGAGCTTCGACTTTGCGCCGACGCGTGTGAGGCGGCGTCGTTGTCGCGATGTCGGTGGCGCTCCGGGACTGCGGTTGTCCGCGAATGAGAGGCGAGTTGAGAGGCTGACATTTCCATTCCGACGCGGTTTCTTTCTACGACGGTTTCAGCTGCTGCATCGAGAGGATTGCTGGGCGAAGCGGGTTGCCCCAGCACGACGATATGGGGATTGCCTTCTGCGCCTTCCGATGTGTCCGTTGCGTTCTTGGCTCCTTTTCTCGTGTTGACCATGGCGACCGACGCGGACGCTCGCGATCACGCACGCACGGCACGTCGACAGGCGGGCCGACGTTCCAGCGCGTACGTTACGAGATGCAGATTCTTGACCAGGCACGCGGGCCCTATCTGCGGAAGGATACGAAGAGGAGGGGGGAGGGGGGATTCCGTGTAACAACAAGAGGTCACGTTACGCAAGATTAGCTCAGCGGTGCCTGGGAAGGGACACCACCTACAACCGCCCGTGCCTACAGTCCGGCTCTTACGCAACGCAACGTGATGTTATACGAAGTATCAGCTGTGATATTTGGATCGGCGCCTCGAAAAAGGCGGTCACCTGGTAGCAGCCGTCACTACCTCGCTTAAACCCCGAACACCGATAAGGTATTGTGGTAGAAGCGCGCCGCCACGGAGCGGTAGTCAAGGATACGGCGCGTTGGCAACGCGTCTGGGCTTGAACTATGCGGCGGCGGCTGCGGCGGCGGCGGCGGCGGCGGCGGCGGCGGCGGCTGCGGCTGCGGCGGCAGCGGCGTGCTCTTTCGACGGCTGGCTGCAGACTACGATCCGGCTCGAAGGACCAATGTGACGGCCCCGGAGTCCCTCGGCTGGCGGCTAAGTGGATGATCCGGCGGGCCCAAAGAAGAACGCTGAATTTTGTGGTGGAAGGCTCCAATTCTTGTGTTCTCTTCGTAGCTGTGTTGCGCTCGCTGGTATCACGTCGAAAGAGGCCGAGCACCGCGCTGTGTCGCCTTTTATAGCAACCGGCGACACTAGCGCCGCGCGCTGCTCGGCGTTTCTAAGAACTACTCCCCCGCGCGGACGTCCCGTCTGGGGGCGCGGGGGAGGGGCTCTTCTCGAGCTAACACAACCACGAAAAGAAACACAAGATGGAAACATATTTTTATTCATAAAAATACATTGGCTTACATCAATCAGGCGAGAAAATGCAACATACGTGAACAAAATATGTACTGCAATCACTTTGTGGGCAGAGCACGTCGTTCACCCGGTAAAACACTTTCACTTTTTCACTTTTCTCGATCCGTCGGCGACACCGCTCATGAGATACAGACCAGTGACAGAAGGACGGACTGACGGACGGACGGACGGACAGCGGAGGCACCCTTTGGGTACGGAACCCTAAAAAGTAGCCATAACTGAGAATGAGGCTCAGTTCATGGTTCAGAACGATCTTTTTCTCTTTAGTGTTCAGATAGATAGACTAGAGACTAGATAATTTAAAAACCACTCAGGTTGGTACCATAGCATTGATTGTTTGTTTGTGTTTTTTTCCTCACGAAAAGGCAATAGCTTACGCTTTACACCTTTCTTTTCCGCACAATCATGTCATTTAATGATGAAGCGCCAATAAAAAAAGAGGCCTAGGTTTTCCATCCAGTTCAATGCAGCCGAGCTCAAATAAAGGAAAGAACCCTGGCATGGCACCTGGATTCTACGGATACCCGCTGTGATGGGCTGATGTCAGAATAGTCAGTCAGTCAGTCAGTCAATCAGTCAGCGTGTTTACGTCCACTGCTGGAGATACGCCTCTCCAATTTTCCTCCAGTCCTCCCTGCCTTCAGCGGTACGGAACCACTGCTTTCCGCCCACGCACTTGATCAGGATAGTAGATGTGATATAATCCGTACTCGCCCAAATCTCTAAAAAAAGGATTTGACATCGATCGCTTTTTCGCTACGAATGTCCTTCCTTCACTCCCTTGGATATAATCCATTGCAGCATGTCGGGGCAGGAAATATCGGGGTTCAGTGTGGTTCAATGGCGTCGCACTGGCGTTATCCTTTCGCAGAGCTGTTCTATTTGTGGACAGGAAACCCGCTAAACGTCGCCCAACGACTGCACGCATCGCTCTAGCGACTGGTAATCCTGCGGTCGGCCTGGTATCCTGCGGTGAGGAAATACGACACGCAGTCGTCGCCAAATAGTTTACAGGGCCTTTTTCACCTACTGCTGATTAGCTTAATCGCCACATAATAAGGACCTTTCTTCGCAGCTTGCAATCAATACCAGTACAAGATAATCAGCACTTTGGTAATAAAGGCCCTTTAAGTGTCGATTAAAATAAGTCAGCACTTGGTGAAAACTAGGCTTAGCCACTTAATTGGAGGGCTAACTTATAATTAAGTGCCGGAATCCAATTGAATCCCTAAACCGTTCAATTCATCAATTCATTAGCGGCTCGTAGCTACCACTTTCTTTCTCTTTCTGAGTTGGGTAAGTACATTTCGTTACGAATGGGAGCTGTTCTATAGTTTGGAATCCATGTAAAATTGCTCGGTGATAGGTATAAGCCCGCCCGGATTATTAACATCGCATTGGATGAAAAGATGGTTGAAGCGGCAATGAACAATTGTCCGTGTTTTTTCACTAGTTCAATGTAGCCGTGTTCATGAAAGGAAGGTCCTGGCATAGCACGTAATTCCTTTCAGGAATGCGGCGTGATGGGCTAATATCATGATGGTGGGTGTGGTATAAGACTCCATGACCAGTGACTTAAAAACAATATTAAATTGAGTTCAAGTTCAGAGTTGAATCATAACCCAGTTTTATTTATAGGTTTATGTTTTATGCATTATATGGCTATTTCAACATTATTTTGAATTGGACAATATTCGATTCTTCCAATGAACTCTAGGTACAGTTAAATTTCAGCTCGCTCATTTTCAAAATTATTTTTCAGCCAATTCAAAGTCAACATAATGGCCTCCTATTCCGGGAGGTCACGACATTATTGGTCACGTAAGGTGTCCATAATATCTTGAAATGAAATATTTGCGTACTCATACTTAAATTTGTAGATAAATATTAGTGGTGCCACAAGATGTTATGAACGCTAGCGTAGGAGAAAACTTTTAAAACAATACTTGCCTGCGATTGTTTGTGCGAGTCTAATAGTGGTCATCTCAGGTTTTAAACAAATTGACAATTCGAAGGGTTTGCACACATCCGGAAGTTGGAGGCGAAGTAAAGCATGGCTTTTACCGTCTCAATATTTATATATGTATATACCTACGTCCTAGGAACGTTGTAATATCCGTAAACTTACAAGTTACTATGCTAGGAAAGTTATCTTGGCAAACCTAACCTCACCTACTTCAACCTAACCAAACCTAATTACATAAATGCATGATTATTTTCATACCCCTTTTTTAATACGATTACAAGATTTATAGGAAACGTTTAGATTTCTTATATAACAACTTTACAATATCATAAATGTACAGGTATTTAATTCAGCCGTTTGCTTTTCCATGCTTAACATGGTATATTTTTTTTGTAATATTTAGTGGGAAAATATGAATCGCTGATAGCTTTTTTCAGTATCCTTAAATGTGAAGTCACACATACTTACCATCATCTATATAAAGAAAACATTGTTTTTTAGTTCAATGCTTACCATGGAAAAATGCCGCCACTGAATTCTGATGATAAAAGCTCACTTATTAAAGCATAAATCATATAAATGCAATAACCATTATATGCAGCACGGATGTATGCAAGAAATATTTTATTGGCAACGACAATCGGGGTCCAGTGCAGATTTTGTTAAGGTACGTGGAGATTGTAATTCCTCTGTCTACACGAAGACAGTGAGCAGTAAGTACAAAGTGGCAAAGTGGCCTAATAGGACGGGACGATCCAGAATGTGATTATAAAGTAGGGATCGTTATAGGTACTCCTTTATCACGCCAAATGTAGACCACATTTTAAAAGTATGTATATGTTAGGTTAGGTTAGGTTAGGTTCGGTGTATGCATGTGAACAATGATATATATATATAACACACCCAGTAATAACTATTAGTATTAAGATATTTCAAAGAGAGAGAGAGAGAGAGAGAGAGATTCATTTATTTATCACCGATAAAATAGTATAACATGAATATAACCATTTTCGAAGAATGTGTGAGAGTAAATAATTCTGATGGCTTTATTTTATTGGCACGTAGAAGAACTTTATTGATCATAGTTGGTGTATTGCGTTTTTATTCAGCGTCGCAGAATTTATGGCTATAAAGACAGCTGTGTGAATTTACGACCTAAAGTTAACTTTAATCGTTTTAAGTGTACTTAAGTTATAAGTTTATCGACTCACTTACATACGTGAAGAGTTTTTTTATGCGACCTGACAAGGATGGCTAATACCACACAACTACCGTTATAATTTGGTGCCATGCCAGGACCTTCCCTTTATGAGCACGGCTACATTGAACTAGATGGAAAATTCGGACAATTTTTCATTGCCGCTTCGACCATCTTTTCATCCAATGCGATGGTACCAACCCGGGCGGGCTTAAACCCTACCACCTAGTAGGGGAAGGGGACCTGCAGTTTTACATGGATTCCGAACCATGGAGCAGCACGCATTCGTGACGAAATGCACTTATCGAACTCGGAAAGAGAAAGACAATGGGAGAAAGAGAGTGGTGCATGTCGGTATTGAACCAGGCCTCTGGTACGCTAGGCCAGTCCCCGCGCCACTAGGCTACGAGCCGCTCAAGAGTAACGGAAGATAATTTAAGATAAGTTATTTTTCCTGTCACCGGATTCCACTTAAAATGGGAGTGTTGAAAAATGTCGAGTTTGACTCAAAGCACATATAACAAAAGTTTATCTGTTAACTCTATTTTTTTTCTAAATTCGCAGAAGTCTTAGCTATACCTGCCAGTATTTTGTTTCGTTTCAAGGAGTCTGTACCTAATTCTCGCTTTTGTTTGAACGCCCCACCCCACGTAAGTATATCACAACGGGCACGACCGACCTCCCATAGTACATCTCAGCGCCTGTCTGACGCCCGTCTGTCACCGTGACAGCGGCCGTGATGACTCTATAATAACATCACCCTCGCCGTATTTACATTAGCATTCAACGCTCTATTCTTGCATTCAACTTGACACGTGAAATCCCCTTTGATAGCCGTTTAATAAAAGTTAATATTATAATTCGCTTTCGTCTTTTTTGCGACGCAGTCAAACATTTAGTAACATTTGATTTGTTGAAGCGTTTCGTCTCACGAATCATCGCCTGTTTATCGCGCCTAACAGTTGATGCGAGACCTTTTGCAACATCATGGCTTTCTTAGTGATAGATTAGTTTAATGCATGATTACAAAAAATGATTTTTGCATTAGGGATTTTCCAAACACAGAAACACATTATAGAGTTGATTTTCCAATATTGTAATCATGTGGTTGTAGAACACCACTTTCCTAACGATACCTGTGTTCATTGAACACCAATAATAATGTTTTTTTTATGCGACCTGACCAGGTATGGCTCATAACACACAACTACCGTTATGATATTAGCCCAATACACCACATTACCGAAGGAATTAGGTGCCATGCCAGGACCCTTTATGAGCACGGCTACATTGAACTGGATGGAAAACACGGACAATTGTTCAATGCCGCTTCGACCATCTTTCATCCAATGCGATGGTACCAACCCGGGCGGGCTTAAACCCTACCACCTAGTAGGGGAAGGGGACCTACAGTTTTACATGGATTCCGAACCATGGAGCAGCTCGCATTCGTGACGAAATGCACTTATCGAACTCTGAAAGAGAAAGACAGTGGTGCATGTCGAAATTGAACCCAGACCTCTGGTACGCTAGGCCAGTCCCCGCGCCACTAGTCTACGAGCCGCTCATACAACATCAGCGTTGCAGCATCTCTTCGTCTTCTACCGCAAGATGACCTTCATGCTGCTACCAAACCGAGTTACCTTTGTAGGTATGTTGCGTCTGGATATTGAAAGACCAAATCAATGAAACAGTTTTCTATGAAAAACTTTCATGAATAAGCCAGGCATTGCTTCAATGAAGGAAGCAATCCAAGCAGGGGTTTCTATAATGCTACGTCAATTTTCACTACTTTCTAGATTGCAAACTTTGTAGACAGAACCCGCTTCAGTGAAACACGACGGCAAACAGTGTCATCGCCCCAAATGTTATGTGTATCGCAATGGTGACAGCTTGTGCAAGGAAACAATCAAATAATAACACAAGAGGACACATTCTGTTGTTGTATTTGACGCCATAATAACGACGCTTCTAATAAATAAAACATCGCAACGTCCGCATTTGAATGTACAATGCCGCACTCGATATTTGTTTAATGGTAATGGTATCATACAACGTCATCTACATTCGAAGCATTGGCCAGTTCTGCTTATAAGTGGTCCTTCTTCGGAAAATCTGAGTCAGTTTTAAAATTCAATTACAATGCCAATTCCACATTGATTTATGCACACATTTCTCAAATAAAATAACAATTGTTACGGGGTTAAAAGGTGTTCAATCTTTCTATTACGGGCCCAACGCACCTGACCTTTCGATCACGAAGTCCCGCGTTCGATAGTTCTACGCACTTTCCCTCTGTGAAGCTCCGTCATTATTTCTCCATTCATTCGCTCTGCATGTCTAAACCATTGCAATATTCTCGCCTCTCTCCAATCAGGTATTATGTACTAACCGCAACACCTCAGTGCCTTTCTCCGCATATCTGCATTTTTATACAGAACTGGACAGCTAATATCATATCTACTGAACTAACGAAGCAACTATGTAGGTAGGTACCCGCCAGGACTTTTCCGTTATTTGAGTACGGCTTATTCTTTTTCAACCGACTTCAAAAAAGGAGGAGGTTCTCAATTCGTCTGTATGTTTTTTTTTATTAACCGATTTTGATAAAAAACATTTTTTAATGAAAGCTAGTGCTTCCCAAGTGGTCTCATTTTAATTTAGTTAAGTTCTGACAATGATATCCATGAGAAAATCATATAAGTCTTAAATTTGTATTAAGATGTGCACGACAAATGGACGAATAACTTAATATAACGCAAACCGATTTCGGTGATTCTTTTTTTATTGGAAAGAACTAAACTAAAAATAAAGAAAAAAAAAATAACAAAAAAAAATAACCGACGTCAAAGAAAAAGCACTAAAAAGTAAAAAATTATTGCCATTTTTGTAGTTACGATTTTTATTATTTTTGAGTCTGTGTCAGCCAAGGTAGCCAAGGTTCTCTTGATTGGCGCAGCGCGTGCCCGGCTGACGCCGACTCAAAAAATAACAAAAATCGTAACTACAAAAATGGCAATATTTTTTTACCTTTTAGTGCTTTTTCTTTGAAGTCGGTTATTTTTTTGTTAAATTTCTTTTTAGTTGCCGCTTCAACTATCTTTCATTGAATGAGACTACGAAGACGGTACCAAACCGGGCGCGTTTACCACTACCGTCTAAACTAGAAGGACGGTTTTCACCAAAGTGCTGATTTATTTTAATCGACACTTAAAGTGCCTTCATTACTAAGGTGCTGATTATTTTCTACTAGTATCGATTGCGAGATGGTAAGAAAGGCCCTTTAATGTGAGGTTTAAGGTAATTAGCATTTGGTGGAAGAGACCCTTATTGTTTTATACTTGTTCCGACCCATGAAGTGACCGGTATCGAACCAGTACTCTTCAATACAATATTATTTAGCTGAGAATTTACGGATTCCCAGTGCGCTATGCCGTACTTGAAAAGTAAATATAAAAAACGTAGTTTACTTTAACGTATTTTACTTACTGCCACCATCATTTCAAGAGTACTAGTTGAAGTTTTTGTCGAAAGTTCAAAAAAGTTAATAATTCTTTTTTAGTGAAGTAACTTAGTAAAATTTAATACCTATATGTTAAGCAAAATATAACACTGGTCATTTCTTTACCACATTTCACAGTTTTATAACACTCAAGTCATAAGACAAAAGTTAGCTCCTCAACGCAAGATCGTCTGTCCTACTCAAAGTGGGACAGTTAACGCGTACGGTTGTGACTAAAAATTGTGTAGCTGTGAAGGACAAACGAGTGTACTAGCGAAGAATAACAGTTCGTGTCTAGGGGCTAGAGGACTTGCCTTTCATCCCAGAGGTCTGGGTTCAAATCCTCGCTCGGTCATGCACCACTTTCTTTCTATTTCTCAGTTGGATAAGCGCATTTCGTTACAAATGCGAGCTGTTCCATGGTTCGGAACCCATGTTAAACTGTAGGTCTCTTTCCCCTACCAGGTGGTAGGGTTAAGCCCGCCCGGGTGGTGGTACCACCGCTTTGGATGGAACTATGGTTGAAGCGGCAATGAAAAATTGTCCATGTTTTCCATCCAGTTCAATGTAGCCGTGCTCACAAAGGGAAGGTCCTTGCATGGCGCCTAATTCCTTCGGGAATGTGTTGTATTAGGCTAATATCATAACGGTAGTTGTGTGGTAGCATAATAACAGGTTGCATAAAAAAATATAATAAATATATACGATATGACCCTCTGCAACCGACGTCCTGGCACTGTAGCGCATCGAAATCCCGTTGGAAGCCGTCATAGGCGAGAAGACAGGTGTTCCGGCCGCAGCTAATAGAGTGGTGCGCAATTAGCGCGCGCTGCGGAGGTGGCGGAGGTGCGCACGACCCCGCGCCGCGCGCCGCCGCGCCGCCGCGTGACCCCTCCGCCGCCGCCACGATTGGTATTCTATTTCGTCCGCCACAGTTCTGACCCCGCCAATCTCGCGGGTTTCTCTCGCGCAGTACCCGCGGTGATGCGAGGTGCGGTTGGCGCCCATCGATTCATAGTCGATACATTTTATCAAACTTTCATCGGTCACGGTTCAAATTCTTGAAGTGAGTCGTGGAAGCACTGACATTTCATATTTATCGTTGGTCAGAAAAGGCGGCTAACGTATTATTTTCTTGTTCTAAATATTTACGAGTTTTTATTACTATATATTAATATATTTTTATGTAACTGTACATGGATATCTAATACCACACGTATTATCGTGATTTTATCCCAACACTATTACTTACTCTGCGCCAGCACACCACATGCGAACTAGGTGTCGTACCAGAACATTATTTACATTGCACCGCTACATACAACAGGACGGCAAACGCGAACAATCGTTCATTTAATGCGATGTTACCAACCCGGGCTCTACCAGCTAGTAAGTAAAGAAAGGGAAAGTTTTACGTGAAATTCAAACTACGATCGACAAAATTCCTCGATCGCCTATTGCGACATGCACGTAAAGAAATGCAGAGGGCCCACTCGTATACTTTTAAAACGCCGGAACGCACACAGCACAAAATATTCTTCAAGTCAGCTAAAAGCTGATGAACTAAAATAAATCCACATTAAAACCAACAAAATTGCCATTTCCCGCTCCCGGAAAACCGAATGTTCCAAAACGAGGTAGACGCAAAGGATATTTCTATGGTACCATCGATGCATGGTACTCTCGCAGGTTCACAATCATGTTGTAAGAAAACGTTCTTCTTTTGTAGGACCCAAGTAGGACTTTGCGGGTCGCGGCGGCAAAAGCCTCCTCGGTCGCGTGAGGACTGCCGCTAGCACAGCCGCCAGTGAGGACACGCGACGATCGTTTCGACAGTTCCGCGGGCTACCATTTGCATTATGCTCGTTTTCGTCGATAAAACGCGATTTATGATGGCGGGGAAGGACTGACATTTCCGACGAACCGCTTAGAGAGGACTTAGTAATAAAATGTTTGCGAAATATTCGGTAATTCATTCAATAATCTATCCGTGTTTTGGTATCCCCTGATTTGGCCTGTTTATTTATGTATTTTGTCCCAATATTTGGTCTCGTTACGGAACATTTCCATCTTGCAGTTACATTCCCATGATTTGATAAGTCTACGTCGCCCAACGGTTTTTTTTTATGTGACTGGACATGGATGGCTAATACCACAAGTTCTGTCATGGTATTAGCCCAACACACCACATGGGAACTAGGTGCCATGCCAGGACCTTCCTTATATTGCACGGCTACATTGAACTGGATGGAAAACACGGACAATTTTCATTGCCGCCCATCTAGTAAGTAAGGAAGGGGACCTACAGCTTAACGTGGAATCCGAACCACGGCCAGCCTCTCTCAACGGTCTAATGGTCACCCATCCAAGACCAGACCGGACCCAGCGTTGCTTAACTTCGGAGAGCGATCGCCGAAGTCTCGCGCCACTGGGCCACTGAGGCTGACGGCCACTGAGGTGAGTTGAGGGTTGAGGTGCGTTATCAAAGCGAGACTTAGGTATTTCAGAAGATTTACGAGTTTAATATAAATGCGTTCCTTGGAAACTTTGCGGTGCGGGGTCGCCGGACAAATAATGTAACAATGTGAAAAAAAAATCTAAGCTGAAATAAAACGATAAAGATAGAGAAGGGTATGGAAGATGGACATGTAGAACTAATAAGTGATGAAAGAATGACAAAGTTTATTCATGGAGCGGATTTAGGTAGAATTGGCGGCCACGAAGAGCTTGACATGACCAGGTTGGTCTTCGCTTTTGAATCAGTGAGGGAAGTATACTGCGGTAGTACCGCAAGCCTCTTTTTTATATCTACCTACCCCTCCGAGAAAACGGCCTGATGTAATGTATGTATTTGTAGACGCACATACCGCTTAGGTTTCCTTCGAGTTTTATTCAGGCTTTTTATTTGTTTTCTTACAGCTTTCTTGACAATTGTTTAATGAGTATAGGTCGATTCCGTGAATATATCAGGAATGCAGATCCTGATAACCTGATAACCAAGAAGAAATCAACAAGTAAATGTATAATATGTGGTCCTATAATTTTGTCTTACGACTTAAAAAGTACAGCCATGTCTCGCGTGTGCACAGTTATTTAGGTACAAGAGCATATTGATTTCATCTCACATCTTTTGACGTGCGAAAAATCTTTTGATCTTCCCGCTGGCGACATGGGGACGGCTGGCATCTCGCCAGCTCGCTTCATCAGCGCCCTTATCGGTTATAAATTCATCGCAAGACTTTTATATTTACATATTTTCGACAATACTTACTACTTAATTTTCACATTCCCCGGGTTAAACTAGAACCCATGTAGAACTGTAGATTACAGCGAATAGATACCATCGTATTGAAAGAAAAAAGGCCCGTCAAATCGGCAAAAAACATTTCGGTCTTTTCCGTCTTGTTCAATGTGACTTTTTATATGAAACCTGACATGGATGGCTAAATTCCACAAAACTACCGTTATGATATTAGCCTAATACACTACATTGCCGAAGGAATTTGGTGCCATGCCAGGACCTTTCAGTCAATACGTTGTGATTACTTTTTTGATGAACTATTTAGTTACTAATTTATAAACCTTAATTAAAGCAAGATCTTAATACTGCATGTATTAATATTATGTGTTAGGTTATAACTGTATATACCTAGTTATTAACTTTTAACTTGAAACTTAGATTTTTTCCATGGAATAGATTTTGACGACTCCGAGTGCTCCTTATGTGTTCCAAAGGCTGATTTATATATACATATACAAATACAAATACAAATGGCTTAAACCCACAAAGAGTAATGTTGGCCGTCCATATCGTACATGCATATAAGAAAAAAAATGGTTTTTGGAATATTTGGTGTGATTCATTAATTCAGAATGTAAAATTTTCATCAATTTTATCAAGATAAATAATGAGGTCAACGCTTGATGTTGAGAATTCTCAATGTACATCTATTAGCTTTTGCCTTTGATCTGATGAAAGCAGAAGTGATCAACTATCAAACACGCTTGTTTGTGTACGAGAAGAATGGACGCGCGATTGGCTCTATAAATCTCAAGAGCCTACTCAATATTTAATGCCCCGTCCATATACATTTATCAGCTTCCTCGGCGGCTGTCACTGATGTCTAAATTAACAATAAAGTCGCCTTTCTCGTGTCCGTTGAATTCAATAAAGCTGGGCTTGCAACACTTTCGCATGCAGACCGCTGGTCGTAACAAATTTGACTGAATCTATAAATTTAGCCGGGAAAGGAAATATCAGAGAACGCCAGAACAATTTGGTGAGATTCCTCTGATACAAAATGTGTCAATGAAAATCGTCCTAGACTGCATAGACTATCCTTCCTTCATGCAGCAACAGAGCACCATGTCTCGACGAATGATTTTTGCATAGAGTTAGTGTACGGCCATAAATATTGCTACTTTTTATCCCGTAAATTAGTTTTGTCGTTATCGTCCGATAGGAGCTGGGTATTGCAGCTAGTATGCATACAGGTATGCCATTTTGCACGGTGTAGGTAATCAAAGCCTTACTTTTGTTTACGTAAAATGTTCAATAATGTCTGGTCCAAGTATCAACCAAGGATCAATGAGTTACAACGCAACATATTTCTACTTAGCCCCACTTACCTTTAAATGTATTCACATTACAAATTTGCGTGCATTTACATTACAGTTTGATCCTACAGTATTTATCTTAAAAATAAAAGCTTTAAACGAATGTCAGATCTTTAAACATTAACCTTCTAATATTCCAGTACATTGTTCCATTCCCGGCGGCTGCGCTTCGTCGTCGCATTTTACTACCCAGTTTATCGACACATCTGCTGGTTGTGACTCATCCTTGGCGCCTCGTTTCTACAGACTATATACGCTATCACGTTCTCCAAGTGCTAACAAATCGATATATTACCATCTGTAAATTGTATCGTGTAGCTCTGCCTCGTGAAACCCACAGGGCATTTAACGGTAAATATATGGACCATTAACACTTTCAGATATCCTACTATCAGTGCTTAATCCTCTTGTCCTGAGTACATCCGCAAGTGCGTATGCAGCATCGTTATTACCACAGGTTATCACGTTTGCATTAGATAGCATAGAATATTGGATACGCGGCAGTAAAATACCTAGCTGTCATCATTAGCTGCAATTACTATAGCGAGATTCGTGCGGCAATCATTTTCATAGTTTAGTCTGTTGAGACTGTCATGAAGTAAGCCCGGCTCTGAGATTTGAAAATTCGAAGAATTTTTTTCTTTGTCCATTGACCACAGCCCAATTTTGCACGCCGAGTGCGAATTAAACTAGCGAAATCGACTTCCAATGCCTAACGGTTCCCTACCCCTAAATATTGTTAGATTTTTTTTAATGTCCTTATATTTTTATTTTTATGTAAACATCTGTATTTTTCAATAAACTGAAATCTAAAACTTCAATAAAAAAGACGACTTTTCCAATCTAAAATATGAATAAAAAAATAAAAACATACAGACGTAGTTTTCGACGATATATTTTAGAATCCATAATTATAAAAAAACTAGTAAAAGGTTTACACAATTTAAACAATTATCGACCGTGGTATGGGGAATTGGTAGGGTAACGACCGTCTTTAAAGTTATACTTTTCATACAACATACACATTCATACAATAATTTCGCTTCCCCGGAGTGTTAGGCAGAGATGATAGAGCTTCATAGGGTTCGGTTCGACTAAGTTAAATCAATTACAGGATCGCCGTCTACGGCGATTCGTCTTCTCGCCTTTGTATTCCCAAGCGGAGAGTCGTTGTCGGCGTGCGCAAAAAACGGTCACAGTCAATTTTTAAGTGCGCGGTGATCGGTTTAATTGCCTCGCGGCTCGTTCTTTCGCCGATGTATTCAGGGCGAGACGTGGTACCGTACGGAGCGGGGCGTTTGGTCGCCGCCGACACGGTGCGCGTGCGCACCCACCAATAAATTAATACGCGCGCCGTCCGCCAGCCGTGACGCCGCCGCCGTGACGCCGAGACTCCACCGGAGCGGCGACGCGGGTTGCGCCGCGGAGGCGGAAACTCGTTATCCGATAGCCTCGAGGGAAACAATCAGGTCGGATATTGGCCACGCTTGGGAAAAAGCTCATGTACTTTGATAACTATTTTTTGAAGTGAAATTGTAAATCGACTGATCGAAGGAGAAAATTCTTACTTTACAAATCGGTGTAGTATTCATGTAGTACCATCTGCGAGTAATGCAAAGTTTTCATTACGATTTGGCCGATATCGGCCGATAAAGCTGTGGTAAACCGCCTTATTGCAAATGGTGAAAGGACGACCATATAGACTGCCGGAAAATCATGCCCTTTCTTTATGTCAGTTCTTCATTGTATTATTTATTCATCATCCATATACAGTACACTGCACTCAGATTTGTCATATTTTAACATTAGCCAGTTCAGCAAAACCAAACACAGCGAAGAACTGGCCAGAAACTCCGCTGTTTTCTTTTTCAACTTCCACTTAGTATAAATTTACAAAAGCGTTTATCAATTTTGGTTTAACAAATCACCTCTCTCGACCATATTTTATGGAAAGAGATAACCCGAACCAAGTAATTTGCTCGAACAATTGCACGATGAGATTAATCTCCTAAGTCATACTTCATTACTATTCCATGGAGCAGTTCGCGATTGGTTCCAAGCGGCATAAAGTCACAACACCGGACGCCTTACATCTTCATAGCGTCCGCTGCCTCGGATTCTCAGACGGCTCACTCCGTCCATTGGAGGTGGGCAAAAACCGAAGCAACATAGTGAGGTGTCCGACGGTCTCTTTGTCGGCGGTTCGCTAGGCGACACGATCTGTGTCAGTGGTCTGGAGCAATCACGACGGCCGTTGGCGGCGCTGCTGAGGGTGTCGGAAACGAGACGAGCCTCTTCACGGAAACGACCATAAGGATGCACTCTTTTACGGCGTCGTTTTATTGCCTATTAATTTTTATATCTGCAGGTTTTGATTTTCTTATTTGGTCCATGGTAATCGAACTGTCTTTTGAAAACTGCGAGTGTTTGTACCATGGAGGAAAAAACGAATTAATATGGCTTAACAGAAGCGTGTCAGTACTCAATATGTTTGCATGATTGTAACGACAGGTAACCTATATCCATCCATATGTTCCATCTATTAATATGTACTCCATCAATGTCCAAAGGATATATCTATGTAGATACTGTACTTGCTGATTACCGCTATATTAGAATTGATAGACAGTTATCATATTCATTTCGCTCATCTTTGAACGTTCCCTATTCTTGTTCGTTTTGCTTTGCACTAAACTGTTCTGCAAACTAAAAATAATGTTTGGCAACATCATTTAGGTCATAAGTATATTAGTGGACAAAAACATGTATTTGTATACCAGTGAAGTTTCCTTGCGCGGTCCTCTCTGCTGAGTTATATGAATTCAAGGATCAATTTATGATGTAACTTAGTGTTATTTGATTACAATTGAAATTAAATTTAAACGCAGTACCTTTTTGATTGATCCTGTGAAATCCGAGTTGGGTTCAAACTGCATGTTAGCCTAGGGGCACAGTTTGCGCAGGGTTCACCCGGCCATTTTGTCTAGAGGCACAATCGGGGCGGGATTCACATTTTCAGCTCGCCTAGTGGCCCAAAATGCTTCTGAATGTATATTGGTCGGTTGTTTGTGACCGAAGCCTGCCGATTTAACTTCCTTTCTGAACCATCCGTAATGTTTTGGTCTCTTTTCTACTATAAACAGAGGGTTTTTTGGCTGCGCACTTTTGGAATATGTGCGACATAAGATGACAGCATTTCCGTGTACCCAACCAGATCGGTCGCATAGTCGCAGTATCTAGGGCAGATACCCGACGTCTTGGCGGTGGGTGCGCTACGGGGAAAGTAATTAGGTGCCGACGTCTGACGGCTGCGTAGCGCATCTTCCGGGCAAGTAACGAAGTATGTACAGTAATAAATATGGAAAATAACCTCAGCGCCATCATAATATTTTCATAAATCAAGATAGGAAATTACTTGGGTAGATATTAGAACGATTGGTGAATATTTATTCGGCCCCTTAGTATAGCTACTTTGGCAATTAGCATTATCTTCTTTTTTTCTGAACTGGTAGTGCTCTACGCTGTGGTGCTTTTTGGTGTGTTGTAATTGAGGTTTGTACTGGCTATATTACTAAACTAATTAATTACATTATTCAATACCGACAGTTTTAATTACAGTATAGTGACTTGATAATTTTATGTATTTAGTGGACACGACATCTAAATTTTGTAGTTTTTGGTCGTGAAATTCGGTTAGAGCAATAGGCATGTAATCCAAAGGTCCCAGGTTCGCATCCTGCTTACGACGAATCCTGCTTACAATGTTTCAAATGTAGATGTCGTTGGAACTGAAACTAGTATAGTGACTTTCCAGATTTTTGAACACTTTCTTGAATTAAATTAAAGGCAATTTAGTAATCACATAGGATCAAGTATCATGCAAAAACATTGCGAAACAGTATCGAAGCATAATACTATTTAGTTGTTTTTACCAATGCGATGAAAATTAACTATTGAGCCTTGAAAACCACGAACACCAACCTAACATTTATAATGGACGGCACAAGTCGCACAGTATGAGTGATTTCTGAGTGCGATCTACGAACGAAGCCGCTCGCGTGGAAAGTTCAGACCATAACGAGATCACGTTTCTCATTGACAAAATTAAATTACAAACTCAAGACACGAGTACTCGATAACGAGAAAGCAGCATCTGCGAAACCGCTAACGGCTAGAGGAAACATTTCCATTAACGTGCCGACGACTGCGATGCGCCGATAGACGCCCTACCGGAGGGCCAGCTAGACTAATATCCCCAACACGAAACCCAACGAGACGAACCTGCGTTTGTAGCGAGTGTTTGTCTGAGAGATTATCAGTCCTCAGGCGTGTTTGCTCGGCGTAAATATTGACTGCTTCACACGGTTTTCCGATGCAGCGTTTCTAGGCATTAGTCATCATAGACAGTTGAATGCTAAGTGAATCATGCGATATCCAGCAAACCCTTTAATAGGCAATCGGTTCTATTTGTCACGATTCGGGCCAATGTACGCATGTTTATTTTGGTGTTATGTAACGAGTCTTGCTAAGCTAAGTGTGTACATTCGTTTGACGAACAACCTGCAGAAATAGCATTCAATTTTCTGATTTCTTAAAATGTGCCAGAGTTTCGCTGTTTGTGGTCTCCAGAGTGGACTCATCTACTGCATAAAAATTATGTTATTTTAGTTTAGTTTTTTTGGATTGCATAGGTAGAAATTTTGTTCCCTGGTTCGGTCGGTGGTGGCCGAATTACTAAGTATCTAAAATAAATTAAAAGGAAGCCCGTTTAAGTTACTTATGAGATAAGAAGTATTAAAAACAATTTTCGTGGGCAGTCCATGCACATTCAATTCTTTTTGCAGAAACTAAATTCGACAAAACACCACTAAAATGTTGATCGCACGTCTAAATGGATAATGTGATTTTATTTTATTTAGAAGCATCAACGACTTCGCGACGATCTCTGCAGTAATCATAAGTATTTCAAGAATCCCTACAACCGCACGACCATCGCACAGATTTCTGTATCTGGTCGTATGGCGCCACACATGTTGCGGCGTGAACTCTAACATTCAACCCCACTCTATAATTACGCGCTCCTGTGACGCGCGTGTTTACTATCTATTCTGGTACCGAAATGTTAATGACCGCGCGCGACCAACTCAGCCCCCGGTGCGATGCGGTGCTCACGCCCGGAATACTCGAAACATCAAATTAATTAAGCAAGCATTAAAAAGTACGATACTGCTGAAAACATGCTAGCAGAAGACTAAGAATGAGCATATGACACCAGACCGTTAATGTCTGGTGACGGATTCAGAAATGCAAGGAAAGAGCTGAAACTATAAGCATAACGAGATGGCACAAATGATGCTACAAAATCGATTGCGTTTCCGATCCACCAGACTAGAGCCAATCTTCATTAACCTGATTCACTTGTTTATTCGCTTGTCAAATTAAAGCAGATTGGCACTGATTATTTAGAACATCCAAAACAGTGATGACAGTCATTAAAAGCTGAGAAAGCAATTTCGACCCTGCTTAGAATCCGATCGAGAATTCGAGAATTCCGATCGAAACTCAGACGAGAACCGTTCTATTGCCACGATCACAAGCAGCCGAGGGTTGATTTATTGGTCAGCTTCACAGTTTTTGAACGTGCGGAGCGCAATGCAGGATCTCTTAATCAGCAGTCATCTGAGTTATGGCGGCGGCGCAGCGCACGCGAGAACGTTGGACGGCGGCGGCGCGGCGCCACGGTTGGGCGCTGCCGCTTCGTGCTTCTGGTTACGTGACTGCAGATGGCGAGATGCCCGCCGGAATAGACTTGTGGGGCGACGGAATGGATGAGCGGATCGCCTTACACTCTTGCGGAAATAGTGGTGCAGTTATTTCTTCAAAAAGGGTTAGGTAACGGTGATTTAGCTTCACCTATGTATGATACAATCTTGCACTGTATGGATGTTGTGCCATATTCACTATGCAGTTTAGTTTTACTATAGTTTACCTAGTTCCTTTTACGTTAGACTACTGACGTATTACTCAGCGGCGCTATTATAATATCTTTTGGGGAAACGGCGTTTACGTACAACATTTGGTTCTTCATGAGGAGCGTGAAAGGGCGCGTTCAACTCGCGGCGTTTCTACCGCGTACATGTACTGTAGGTAGATTTGTGTTTTCTTAAAAAAACTCCAGTTCTAGCATAATTTTAAAAACCTTAAAAACACTATTCTTCTGACGTTGACAATGCGAGGATAAAGAAAATGGTTACTGCCTGTATCGAATGGTTGCATCTAAGAAATTGCAATGGTGGAAGTACCCGCAAAATATTTACGCATTTTTCTCAATTACTATAACAATTACTCAATTACTATACTATACAATAATTTACTCAATTTTACGTTCTCCTAGGCCACCCCCCGAATAAGGCTCTGACGCAACGCAACCTGCGCATACGACGGTGAAAGGAGCCGGAACTGAGCGATCTCGAGGGAGTGCCAATCGCACCAACAGACCTAAGCGACGATGGTCGCACTAATTAGTCACGTATGGGAGCTTCGCGGAAGCTGAAAGTGACGGATCCGATGCCGCTTGTGAAATGTTACACGACTACTTTTCTGGTTACGGCGGCGCGCCTCCTTCTTAGTGAACTGTTTAGTCACGTTTCGAAGCGTGTTTTATGTTGGCAGGTATAGCAACTGCTCGATCACATCAATTCAAACTGTTCTTGCGTAAAGCGTGTTTAAGGATTGAAAATAATTTTAAAAAAAATAATTTGTCGCAAAATTATCATAATATTATATCACCATAAGAATTCAAGCAGAATCATGTTATCAAATACTGTTCAACGCACCAAATGAAGAATATGAGGTAATATTTTTTATATAATAAGGTAATGTTTTTTTGAACCTCGCAAAGGCTTTTGATACTGTTTCCTATGCACTATTATTTAAAAAACTTGAAAACATGGGTATCAGAGGTCTTCCATTGCAGTGATTTAAGAGCTACCTCACAGTCAGATCACAAAAAGTCAGAGTGGGAAACAATTTAAGTGATTCCCGACCATTAAAATATGGAGTACCTCAAGGAAGTGTATTGGGTCCAATCCTGTTCCTGGCTTACGTCAATGATTTATGCGACATGACAATAGACGGAGGAAAAATAATTACATTTGCTGATGACACCACGCTAGCTTTTGTAGGTTCCAACTGGTACGAAGTTTATACACTTGCACAAAAAGGCATATCACAAGTAAAAAAATGGCTTGATTACAATTTACTTACGCTAAATACATCATAAACAAAGTATATATGTTTTGGAATTACAAAACGATCGGCTCAAGAAAGTGACCTTTACTGTCTGAAAGTACACTCTTGCCACGATTCAAAAAACTGTAGCTGTGAACCCCTAGAGAGAGTCAAATCCGTAAAATACTTGGGTGTTATCCTAGATGAGCGGTTAAATTGGGAAAACCAAATCGCAGCCCTTTCAAACAGAATCAGGCGACTTATTTATTTTTTTAAATGTATTAGAAATATAGTTGATCTACCCACTCTCAAAAACGTTTATTATGCCCTGTGTCAATCTCTCCTTACCTATTTTAACTCAGTTTGGGGAGGTGCTGCAAAGTCATTTCTTATAGAATTGGAAAGAGCTCAACGAGGGATACTTAGAGTCATTTTCAAAAAACCTTACCTCTTTAGTACAACAATATTACATCAAAGTGCAGATTTATTAACAATTCGACAACTATTTATTTCAAAATTAGTCACTTCATGTCACGTCACTCCTGAACAGCCTGCACATGATTGTATCCGACGTGCAAGTAGATTCAGTAACAACGCAGTAGTCCCAAAAACTAAAACTAAATTTGCACAACATTTTAAACACTTCTTAGGACCATATTTATTAAACAAAATAAAAGTGAAATGTAAAGTAGAAAACCAAACCGGAAAATCACTTAAACGATCACTTCATAAATGGTTAATTACCCTCGATTACGGTGACACAGAGGATCTGCTAATAACACTCAGATAATAATAATAAAAAAGTATCTACACAATTGCCAGCCAATAGGTCTCAAATAGAAATGACATTCCCACCTACACATACACTAATTTATTTTATGTATTTAATTTTATATAAGTATTGAAAACACAAATTGCACTACCCAAGCATCAACAATGTGCATTTACATTAGCATATACCTACAATAAATAATAATAAAAATTTCAGTACCTACTAATAATTATATTGTTTTAAAACAATGCTTAGCTCATTCTTTGTTAATGTAAAGCACTTGACTGTAAACTTGAGGTTGCCTCCTATAGGACAAACCTAGTTTAGTATAGGAGGTAACATTTACTTTTGTAATTACTGTTTTTATCAAATAAATAAATAAAAATAAAAAAAATAATAAAATATTCACCGATTTAGTAATATGATTTAAAGAAGAAAAGTAACAGGCCATTATTTCACAGAGAAGAAGAAGAATAATATACTGATAACACATGTTTTTATTATTATTGAATCTCACATGGATGGTTAATACCAGACAACTACCGTCATTATATTAGCCCAATACACGACATTTCAAAAGAAATAGCCATGCCAGGAGGCTACACTGAACTGGATCGAAAACACGGCCTTTTTTCATTGTCGCTTTAACCATAGTTTAATCCAACGCCATGGGACCAACCCGGGAAACTTAACCCTGTCACCCATTAGGGGAATGGGGACCTACAGTTTTGCATGAGTTCCGAACCATGAAACCGCTCGCATTCGTAACGAAATGAATGTATCTACTTCAGAAATAAAAATAGAGTGGTGCAACCGTTATTTCATACCATACAACTTACTTACGCACGTGAGCGAAAGACCGCAGCAGTAGCTGTGCACAATATCATACTTGCAATGCCGTGACTATACTTATCAAATTGGTCACGTGCTCCCGACTCCCTTTAGCTGGAATGGAGTAACGGCGACCAGTGAAACGGCTTCGACCTGACTTATGGACAGACTATTAAGTCGGAGAGTATATTTGGGCAGTAGGTCCCATTGTTTCTAAAGCACTTTCTAATATCCTTAAATATTTTAGCTCTCGATTTCCTGAATGTCTTTGTAGCGTGACCGACTTTTGGAACGTTGTGATTTGGGATGATTAGTGATGAACGTTCAATGTGGTTATCGTGAGTACCTACACATATTTCGAGAAAAAAATAAGATAGAGATAGAACTAGATACTATAATTTGTGTAACAATCTTAATCGTGCCTTTAACAAATCAAAATCCAAATCGAATAGGTGGTTTGCAGAAGTCACTCGCAATAGGTACATATTTCATAAAACTAATATGGAGATTGTAATTTCTACAACTGGTGTTCATGGAGGTGATGAATTTCTTCACCGCCATGCTGGTGTTACGCAAAAAAAAAATGTTGGCCAAGAAACTTCTAAATTATTGTGTAGCCGAAAACTACCAGCTAGAACGGACGGGCACAAGGATTAGCCGCCATTAGAGTAGCTTTGCGATCGAGTTCCTACCAAGTTTTACAATCGTTACGAAAATATCCGAACCAACAAAGACCTTGCTTATTGGGAAAACTATGTTAGTTACCCTACCACCTAAGCAAGGAAGGCTCCAATAAAAAGGATTTTATAGCTCAAAACCACTTACAGCTAAAAGGATTTTTAAAGTAGTAGTTCTCCGCGAAGATTTCAAACTGGCACCTTGCATATGCTTTCAGTAAATAAAAGCGTATATGAGTGTAATAGAAAATATATCTCAACAAAAAGCAATTGGCAATAGAGCGATAAATCCATGGGTTTTCCGCACTAAATAAACGCGGCGTTATTATTATTGCGATTAATTTCCGGCCAGAAATGCATTAGTCTGCACCAGCGGCGGGGGCGGGCGATGGGAGGAGCAATCGGCGTCCGTAAACCAGTTTCTTGTTGAGAAATCAAATAGATGCGCCGCATGATCGATTCACACTATCGACAGCGTAACATATATAACATATGCAAACAACAAAATATAAACAATAGCTTATTCAAAGTGATCAAAATATGTAGCATCAATTGAGACAATTATGCTAAACAAAACAAAAGCAAAGCACAAGACGAAGGCACAATCATTCTGATTTTATCTTGCGTGGTTAATAACCAGTCAAGTTTTTTATACCGGGCTATTTGTTACTTTTGATATGTTTTTCCGTTCTTTCCGCAAGTGTTCAATCCTATTAAAATTTTGACAGTTTGACAATTTCACTTTGACATCGGAAGTGTTACACCAACTTTTAATTTGCATTATGTAGAGAGTCATTTTATCTGCATCAGCGCAAACATATACTATTGCATTGTCTATACAGCCATTTTTTTTGGCACGGCAAGTATTCTAAACAATTTTTTTCATTGTTTGGATAGTATTTTTTACTCTGGCACCGCAAAATTTCTACACAGTTCTAATTTTGGACTGTTTATAAAGTAATTTTCTCCTCTGTCACCGTAAGTTCTAAACCCAATTATGATTTTTTATTCTTTCCAAAGTAATTTTATCCTGAGCATCGCACGTATTCTGTGTCCTATTTCATATTTGTACTTTTTTGAGAGCCGTTTTCTCTTTCGTCGCGGTGTCCGCAAGTTTTATTTTGGATTACTTGAA
This sequence comes from Incurvaria masculella, assembly GCA_946894095.1. Lineage (NCBI taxonomy): Eukaryota > Metazoa > Arthropoda > Insecta > Lepidoptera > Incurvariidae > Incurvaria > Incurvaria masculella. The sequence goes on from OX335641.1 coordinate 3,987,441, forward strand.
AAGTTATTATAACTATGATATCTAAAATAAAACCAAATTTAAATTACGGATTGCATATCACAGCTGATAATTCTAGTGACAGTTATTTTCAATCCGAATCGTAAACTTGTCCGGCGAATAATGGGGCACAATTTATTTTCCTATTTCTATCATAATCTTTTAATTAAGTGTCAGCAGCGGATTACAAGTGCCGCCTGTTCGTCGGAGTCGAATGATCCCCTGATTGGCAATGTGGCTGTAGCTCATTCTGTGGCTACTCGTATACTGCCAGCCAGATCGCAGGATGTTGCGAAGTCTCGGAGCTGTTCATCAAGTTTCAATATTATCTCGGAATATGATCCCCGCTCGGGAGCTCGATGGTATCGCTAAATCGTAGTCGAGATTGAGACGCTTCAATTACTGGGACCAGGATAATTGAAACGTCTCAATCTCGTTCCTATACACTATTTAGTGAAATTGCAATTACGCCTCGATAACACGCCTGTTCCCAAGTTGTGACATTATTGTAGAAATAAGGTAAATGTTGGACAGGTGAAATGAGGCTTCGTACCATTAATAAGAAGACAAAAGTACAAGCCCCATTGAGTTGATACTACACTAAATGCTATACTGTATTGACAACAATACAAGTATTACTTTGAGTAGGAGAGTCCATTCCAGTGGCGAATCAACAATACTCTACGAACCAATGCCAAGAGCACTACCAAGCTGCTTATGTCCAGAGATTTTATTTAAATTTGACCTTTAGCTTAGCGGCAAGATTTACCTAACGACCTTGTTTCTAGTAAGTCATACTATTGCAATAACTAGCAAGAACCAAAATACGGGAGCTAAACTGACGTCTTAACTTAAATCCGAGAAAAAAACATTGTTTCAAGAGATTTTTCAAAAACATCTCAATAAACTAAAATTTCGCTTAAAAATGTCAATGCACGAATATGCAGCCTACTGCAATGATATTGCACTCAAAACTGGTCATCGTGGTCCCAGAAGCGAAGCATGTAAGCAACGTGAGTAATTACAACCGTTTTTTTGGGAATGGGAACCAAGACAAAATCACCAAAGCAATAACGTCAAATCGCACAGACTTGCCCCCGTATGGCGAACGGAGACAAGTCGGCGGCGGCGGTGGCTGCTAACACACGTTTTGCGTTGAGCGCTCCATGACCGAGTGCAAATGTGCCATTATTATATGAGCCCGATGGCGAACGGTAAATGTTGATGGGTTCATCGGGTCAGCAATTTTCTACGTTTTTTTGCAACGGTCGCTGGGTGAACTCGCTTTATTGTTCATTCATACATTCCACACTTTGTATGGAATTGAGATTTTTCATAATGGCGCCATTAAGACTGCTCTGAGGTAGCGACTGTGTTTGCTGTCAATGAAACTCTACATGGCGTTTTCGATTCTGTCTTTTGCTAGCTTTATCACCGTGTATTTAAAAACTTTCATAGACGGAGTAGCATTGAAAAACAATCAGTATTTAAACGTATTGCTCATTAGCATGTATTTAAATCCGTCACAGAGAACCGCCCTGGAAACGCATGGCGAAAGTAGACCAAGCGAAAATAATTAATGAGCTTGTCTCTAAGATTAGCTCAATCGTTGCGAGAGGTGACAGACAGTCGCTGGCTTACGCCTCACCCTTTCTCTTGCATCGGAAAGGTAAAACCGGCCAAGTGCGAGTACAAGATTTACAACAAAAAAAAAACGTTTTTTGTATGCCCCCCTTTAATTTTAATTATTTTATAAATATACCTATTTGTTGTTGTAGCGCCAAAATAAATACATAATCTGTGAAAATTTCAGCTTCCTACCTGTTACGGTTCTTGAGATACAGCCCTGTGACAGACAGACGGACGGACGGACAGCGGAGGCTTAGTAATAGGGTTCCGTTTTCAAACTTTGGGTACGGAACCCTAAAAACGCAACTTCACTGAGCCTCAAAAACATTTTTAATGCCGAGTGACGTTCTATTTTTGGGTTTTTTATGTTAAGCGCAGCAAAGATTGTGTTTACTGGCAGCTCTGTTTGGACTTTTCTTTGGATAAATAAAAACCAGTGAGGTCTCCTCTCGCATCGCATTGGAACCGAACATCCCCCCGCTCTAGGTATTGTAGGATTACATTGACCAACCTCAACCAAAGTTTCCAATATTCACATAGTTGTGAATAATGTATGTATTTTGAACAATAATGTAGTATCGCCCTAGGCAAAATGATTACGTAAGATCACAACAATCTTCCTTCTTTTTCGAAGCAATTGCCACATATAAGATGAATTCCAAACAGCCTATTTTTTATTTACTTCACCAAACATTTTACACTTACTTATTGGTGTGATGCTTGGAGTTACGATAATTCATATTTTCTTTTTTGCATGCTTACCTGAAAAGATAAAAACAATAATTTTATTAAAAATATGCAAACATTCCAAAGGCGCGCTAAATAGATTATTGATTAATTAACCATGTAAATGTCATGTCACCATGTCAAATTAGTAACAACCGTAAACTAAGAACGTATATGCAGAGATTTAATCATAAGAATAAGATAGAACGGCGCTCTATAATCTCTGTGTACCTACCCCTGGAAAACAGCGTGATCTCATGTATGTTTTACTTTCACAACTTACCAAAGACGCATTTAATTAGTTCAAGTAAAATTTCTCTATGAATGTGCTCCGCCGTCTAACGTTTTATAACTAGCCATCAGCACTGCCAATACCACCTATGCAACATTTCTCACCAGTCCGCTGCTCTGACAATTCAATGAGTCGGCAAGTCGGTATGCCACGCTGGCCACTTCTCAGTGCCAGGTGCCGTTCGTTCGCTCGACTTGCCCGCAATGAGCCTTCTCAATTCCGAATCGTCGCGTTGAATCAACATCGCCAACGGATTCATTCAGCGCAACTAATCGCTGTCTAAAACAATAGTGCATACTCGAGCATTGCCCCCGGACAATAGATTGAAGAGACGTTTATCTTCTCCTATCGTTTGACTAACGCCAGTTACGACCGTGATTTAATATATTTGCTCCAGTAATCGCTCTCTTCCTGCCAGATACATATCTGAAGCGTCTAACATACATTATTTAACATCGGCCATCACTCTGGCGTCGACTAACAATGCCTTGATAGATGTAATTTTGCGCCCGTCCGTATTGAGGGCACTAATCTTCCAATTATTTCGACGTTTACACGATTGCGTATTCAAATTTCCTTCGGTACCGACACGCCAGAGATACCGTGCATGCAAGACCGCGTTGGGTTCCGCTCCACGGCCCCGTTTGCACTACATCAACGGTTGCGGAAGATTTGGATTTTTTCTGAACCAAAGCGACCAACCCGCACGTCTCATTACAGAAAGCAAAGTCCGCTTTTGATCCACTTTCGAGCGTTAGCGTTATGCGATCACACACAATTTGTTACAATTATGTGTGATTCCGGGGTTATCTTATCTCAAAAGTGGATTTTTAGGGTTCCGTACCCAAAGGGTGCCAACGGAACCCTATTAATAAGCCTCCGCTGTCCGTCCGTCCGTCTGTCAAAGGGCTGTACCTCATGAACTCAGCTACCTACCTAACGGTAGGTAGCTGAAATTTTCACAGAGTGTGCATTTATTTTGCCGCTGTAATGACAAATAAGTAAAATTCAAAAATAATAAAAAATAAAGCCTTATAATAAAAGTCTTATACGATGGTACGGAACCCTTTGTGTGCAAGTCCGACTCGCACTTGGCCGGTTTTTTTATTAGCGAACTTGGGCTTCAGGTTGATGTAACCTATAGGGCAGTGTTGCTATAGAGTATGCCACTTCTGATTCAGGACGTGACCCAATATCGCGCTCCAATTTCGAATACTGTTCACCGATATATTGTGTATCGTCCGCCAAGAATGATTAGCGCGGTACTCAATATCAAAAGGAGGCTCGCTATCGATCACCCGCGATCGCTCCGAAATCGCCCCGTCACCACCGTGAAAGCTATCGCCTTCCTTTCATCGCCCCATCGATACATTCCATTCAGCGGGCACCCGTTTAATTCCTCAGGTAAACAGACCGTTCGCTCTTTTTCGACCCAGTTTGGAATAAATGAAATTAATACGCTATTGCGACACGATCGTAAATTCGGCTCGGCTCATAATACGGTCTTCGGCCTTATTTTTAGAGTCGTGCGTCGAAAAACTTAATCAAGACAGCGGTAATTAGTAATTTATGGAACGAATAAGTCTTATCATGTTGATTTTAATAAGTAACAATATCGGAGTAGCTATAATTTCGTTAACTCATGAAAGAGTCCTCGAGTTTCAACGCCCCACTCCAAAATGTCATCTTGTATTATTGTATGGAAGTGACGAAAGCCTACCTACGGGATAAAAATAATGCATACATTAATTAAAATAATGTATTCGCATGTCCGCTACCGCGATAACCGCCAGCTATTGGGTGACAGCGTAACATAGCCATACATTGTAAGCGGACACCAGTCTATGCGATCAGAAAGAAGCCTAGTCCGCTAATAGATAACTCGACTTTCGAGTGGATTTTTTTAAGCTGATTCGAACCCGTTACCCGGATTACGTGAGCTAAAAATGTATTGCTCGCTTTACACACATAAACACAACGCTTCCTAAGATTAACTGCAATTATTGAGAATACTAACCTAATCGCTGTCGTTACCAAAGTATGCATCGGTATCACTCCATATTCTGAATTTCACGCGAGCGAAGCCGCGGGTATCAACTCGTTTTTAATATTTTGCAAGTTTGTTCTGTTGCGAGCTATTTTCCGTTCTTAAAAAGGCAACAGTTTTCCTCGTAGCTACAACAAAATGCAGTATCGTGTGCAGCCCGTCTAATGTATTATTTAGTAGTTTTCTCGCTGCCGAGTAATGCGAGACGGCAAAGTGGTCGATTCAATGCGTTCCGCTCATCGTAAAGTCCGTTGCAGTCGATGCGCAGTAGCTAGCGCATATTCTTCTACTACGCATCACATTTCATCAGGCATGTAAACATTTTTCGTATAAATAAAGTTCGAGGGAAGTTGATTGGTTATACTCGCTTTGGTTCATGCGCCCCGTTCACCTCTTCCCTTGTCCTTTATCGTTCACAGTCTCCAGTTCAATCTTGTTCATATGCGGCATGAAAGTGATACAATTTGGGCGGTCGTAGGTAAGGGTAGGCCTTGCTTCTCATGTAAGAGGTTATAGGTTAAATCTCCGCATTGTACATGCACGTCTTCAGTTCTCATTCGAAGTGGGATAAGTGCATTCATTTCATTATGAATGCGAACTGCTTCATGATTCGAAATCTATGTAAAATTATAGGTACCTATTAAAATTGTACCTACTACGTGGGTATGAAAATTCCGCCCAGGTCGATACCATTGCATTGATTAAAATATGGTCAAAGAGGGATATTACCAAATTTCTTCCGAAATACGGTGTGGTAATAGTCGGTTGTTAATGTCCAGTTAGATAAAAAAGTTTGAGCGCTAACGAAAGTACTAATGATAGCAAAAGTGCGAGCTACTACGCATCGTGTGCGATAAGTTTTACTGCCGGCGCAACTCACTATGTAACTGCACTTTATTTTCGAAATAAAATAAAAACGCGTCAGGCATCCTGAGAGCGAGATCCAAAGTCTAAAATGGTGATGAAGGAAAAATGTTTACGTAACAGCGTGTTTGTAACTAGAGAACATATATCCCCGAAATATCTACCTTTTTAGATGACCAGCCAAAAAAACTTATTGAAACCTAGCTTTGGAATAGACGTGAAAGATAATTGGATTTTAATAATTTAAATTAGCCAAGACATAACATTCTTGAAGGTCCATGCATGTATTTTCCTTTATGAGCACGGCTAAACTAAATCGAATGGAAAACCGGACAATTTTTCATTGACACTTGGATCATCTTTTCATACCATGGAACTGGAATTTTTGAATTTGAATTTGACTAAGCTCCGAGCCGCTCAAGATAAATTAATTACCATATCGTTTGTTCAGAGATTAATATGACCACATGCACCCTTGAGTTTTTAATTAATGTGCGCATCATATTTTCAGAATTTGCAGGCTACATATCTACATAAATATTCGATATAAAACATATCTCCACTTTTCCGCAAAAAATATTGTATCCTGAATATTGAAAGGACGAAACTTTTAAGTTGAGTCAAACTTGGTGCAAATTATCAATGACAACTAATTAATTGAAATAGTTATAAAAACATTTCAGCTTTAAACAAGGCATGGGCCAGTCATTAAAAGTAAATTTTCCCACAAACTTACAAGACAGCTGTATTTGCAACATGCATTTCGATAATGCTGAATTAGGATTCTAAAAATTTTACCTATTCCAAAGAATACTATACCCACAGAACATTGAGAGGGCTATACCCATATATAGTGTGCATTTTTTTCTTAATTTCGTGTATTCGCTTAAGATATGTTAGAACATTGGTGCTTAAAGTTAACAGCACTGGAAACGATATATTTTGATATGATGTTTGAGGAAACTTCATTTATGTAGAGTTCCGTGACTTCTCATAATAGAGTGTTCCTTCCTGTCGGTTTTCCTCATACTATTGCGGTCGCATCTCTATGGCTACTGCAAACCAATTAGAGAAATACGTTGTGTGTGCTAAGTGCACTTTTACTAAACACGCTTTCTTTATAGCAGTAACAAAAATACGACCCTTCATTCAACCTACCAGCAGTAGCTTGAGAGCGCACTTGTGGCCGTAAACTTTACTTTACAAAGTAATATTTTTCACAGTACTGCTGGGGTTTTCCATACTTAATAATGAATAATTAAGCCTTAGTTTTAAATTTTGCTAACAATCGACAAAAGTCGCGGATACGCCATATTTCTGACAAGCGCGTATAGGTTGAAAAAATCGTTGATAGCTGTGAGTGTAAAACCGCAATTCATTACGATTCCACTAATGTTGAGGTTGCCAGATATATAAAACAGTTGAATGAGAGATATGTATTTTAGTTGTAAATTAAAATAAATTTTAGTGACAAAGATATAGAATTTGGACACGTAGAACCGAACACACGTATAGAGATGTAAACATAACAAAGAAAATACTGAATTCGGAATCCGGTGGATGTGTCATGCCAGAACCACCGAGAAGAACTTTCCATAATCAGATAGGTCATAAGCTTCGGCAAGGTCAAATTCGTAGCTAACCAAATTGAAGAGCATCTATGAAGAGATAAAGAAATGAGAGAAGTATACCGTGATCGTACCGTATGGCGCTCTAACTCGGCTTTGCTTAGCCCTCCGAGGGCGGAATGTCATGTACGTAGGTACTAATATTATAAATAGGAAAATGTTGATGTTTGTTATTAATTCAGGCCAAAATGGCAGAACCCACTGCGATGAAAGTTGTGAGATAAATTGTCGTGCACTAAGCGCACATGGGCTTCTTATCACGGAAAAAAATTGCCCGACATGTGTCTAAAACGACATTGACCCGAGCGGAGCCGGGTAACGTGGTCAGTTTTAGATATAGTTAAACTTTATTATGAACACATGCTGCAAATAGATAGTGTTTTGTATCACATATTTTTTAGGTCCAACAGCGAAAAGATGTACCATATTGTAAATTATAAATCTGAAGCTAGATGTAGAGTCCCAAGGGTGCATCCTGCTTCAATGTTGACTGTGACAGACAGAACGTTTTACTTCGATGTGCAACATGAAATTGTATTATTTTCTTCTGAAACTATTGGAGTTCCTCTTTCCATCTGAAGACTGTTTGTGCTGATGATTCAGGTCAGTTGCGCAAATTTTCACAATTTCTTACTCAGCAAATTGGTCCCCGAATGACTCGACCGCAGTTTTCGGAGAATCGTGCTGACTAACCAAAACATGGCAGCACAATGAAACAATGATTATAGTGTGGATAATGCCGGTAACCTCATGTACAAAAGACCTTGGGTTGAGAACCCAGGGTATCGACATTTACTATCTGAGATTAAAACGTGCGGTTCACTCTATAGTTCGGAACCCATGTAAAATTGTAGGTCTCCTTCCCTACTTACTAGGTGGTAGAGCCAGAGATCTAAATCGATCATTTAAATATTTGGCGGTAGCGTTAAGCCCGCCCGGGTTGTTATCTAGTATGATCGACCAAGAGGCTGCCATGAAATTATTGCGTGTTTTTTTTTTTCATTCAGTTGAATTCATTTTCATTCGGCCTGGCATGGTAGTGTGGTGGCGGCCTGGATGGTGGTTTGATTTCCTTAATACTCGTAACATCATAAATCATTATACCGTCGTAGTTTCTCTTACAGTTAAACCGTTATCCGTGTTAGATATAATAATAAGAAAATGTAGCTATACCGTAACTTATATCCTGAAGTGGCTGATTGCACACATCCAAACCTTTTTGCAACGCGTATAATCAATGCTTTGTCATCAATTTGTGGGCACAATTGCATCCTACTTTAATCGATAAAAAAAATACTAAAAACTGATTCTATATGTTCCAGGATTTAGCAAGAAATGCATGTCGATAACGATCGACGTAGCGATTGTCAATAAACAGTTCAAAGCCACAGCTCTTTGTTCATCAATGTAATACGGTTATTACAACTAGTCATTGTTAATATCAATATATGGTTTACTTTTGTGGCTATGTAGTCATTATCCGACAACATGAGTCAACAATCTTTTCCGCTCCAGCAACCAGCCAACAGCACTATGATACATGCCTATATTTTTGTAAAGCAATTTTTAACACTCATTATATAATTATTTTTCCGCCGCATAAATCTAAAACCAAATACAAATTATAGCAAGTTAAGTTTAATTAATAAAATAATAATATAAAAGTTAAATTAATCCGTAAAATATTGCTTTAGAAAAATGTACTCTTTCGTACTTCAAGCTCTTTCAGCTTTTTTCAACGAATGTGATATGTATGTAGATTCGACCGTAAAGCAAGGATACATCAATGAAAGAAAGATCGCAGCATACTTTAAAAAATAAAGAAAGAATTATGTACATATTTCTTTCTTTTAATATTGTTCAAGGCTGGAAATTCCACCACCGATAACTGAGAATTCTTCTCCAATATGTTCAAATCTTCAGAGTAAATGCTCGCTGACTCGACAATAAGGTACCTATGTATTGAATACGAATGGAGGGAATGTAGGATCTGTGCACTTCAGGCTGCAATATTTAAACACTCTTCACTCCAATATTTGCCTCAATAAATGTTGTATTTGACCATGCATACATAACCTGCCATGAACATGCATGAACATAGTCCAGCTTACTTATTTGTCACGTTCTTAGATATTAAATAAGGGCGTTAATTTTCTCAATTGCCGGCGGAAGCCATTCGGGTTGGTTAAGAACGTAAAAAGGTGCTACTATACGCTCAGTCGACACTTTCGGGTTGAACGGATGCATGGGATCTTGCTAATTTATTGAATGTTTTACGCGTAGCAGAGTATCCGAGGTCTTGAGTATTGCACGAATTTGTGCCTAATATTTTCATAGATTACCATGCGTATTATTATGTTTTTCGGGTGTTTCATTTCACAACCAATGTGCATGTACGCGTTGAGGAAAACGATCCCGAAGCTGCAGAATGAGTCTGCACGTATGCCGAATTAACCACCGCACCGGCTAGATAGAGAGCGTTGCCCCGAAACCGCACGGGGCATGAACCCCGGAAATTCGGAGATATGATTCACGAGTCGGTCGCGAATGCAACCGGAGCGTCGTCGTCCGATACGCGTCGCCTACTCTCCGAAAATAGTCCTAGGGATGGGCTAAATAGAGAGGAGATTACGCTATCCAACTTCTATGGCAGCATGTTTAATAATTTTGAGACTTTACCGCTCCCGTAAGCTTCGCCAGTTGTCATGGTTAGGGGAAAGTCAGTCAGTTTTATGTAATTACGTTTGATTTCACTTATTTTCTAGTGACTCTAAAGTATGCAAAATAATTAATGAATGTATGTACAGACCACTGTGTACAATTGTTATAAAAATACATTCAGATAGATTATTTAAAAATCCAGAATTAAGAATAGCCCTTATGCTATGCTCGCCATACAAACGTAGTTTAGTAATCATTTGAAAACCACTGTTCCAATTAAAATATAATATCAGGCAACCAAGGTACCTGAAGTTTTCGTTTTTTTTAAATCCATACCAAAGAAAATTCAGGAAAAAAGGAAATCTTGACACGATTTATTTTCTCCATGACTTGACCCAGTTACATTCACCGAAAAAATAAAAACATGCAGATACTGATATTGATTGCCTGATATTTTACCGAATATCAAAGTACTCCTCCAAATAAATTATGATTAGCTACAACATTAGAGCCAAACATTTAGTGAATGTGTTTTATTTGCAACAGCAGCAGCGTCAAGTTCCATAAAATATCCATCCAAATTAGCCAGAAAAAATGCTATAAAAATCAATATATTATAAGGACATAAAGATGACATACTCATGTATGAGAGCGGAAGTACCGTGATTCTTCGTCTAGTTAGCGTATGTGCACACTTGGCGCCCCCCCCCCCCCCCCCGGTCACACTTTGCTGACGCCCTCTCCTCTCCACTTAACTTCTCCCAGGTCCTATCCGACGCCACAATGCACGCTGTTCTTCCTCTGTCGAGCCGCCGCTGCCGCGTCTCGGTGGGGTCAGCGCGAACGCGGACGGGACAAACGATAAAGCGCAACGGCAGCAGTAAATCATATCGCGATAGGCGGTGGGCCTAATAAAAGCGAAGCGTGCGCAGACACCGCAGGTTTTACGCTCTCTGTAAACTGGGATAGCTTTATAGCCCTCCGTGTATATTGAAAGCATTATGTGTAACAACGCCATGCGCCTCGCAACACACGGGTGGTATTCATATCTGGAATCCAATGAAGTATTACAACAATAACATTCCATGTCTTTGGCTTGCGATTTTAAGTCCTATCAGAACAAATAGAACGGAGTCCGTCCATTTATTTCGTGCAGGATGTACCAAGACGCAATTTATTACATATTCTTTGCCTAGACGTTTACTGTCGAATCACACACACTGAAAAACCGATCAAGTTGTAAAGATAATGCGAATATATATTTAGTTTAAATTCTGTATTTATGCATTCAATACGATGTGGTTTAAGCTCTCAGGTTTTTTTTATGCAGGAAAGGTATGGAGTAGCGTTTCGTACCAAGATGCAGTTCCGTATCGAGATGCATTCAAAGGAGGTCGACATTCGTCAACAATTGCGAAATCTGCGATCGAGTATTCAGTTCTCCGGATCCATCATTGACCCACGTTATGATTTTTATTTTTTTTATGTGACTGGACATGGATGGCTAATACCACACCTTCTGTCATGGTATTAGCTAAACACACCACATGGGAACTAGGTGCCATGCCAGGACCTTCCTTATATTGCACGGCTACATTGAACTGGATGGAAAACACGGACAATTTTCATTGCCGCTTCGACCATCGTTCATCCAATGCTATGGTACCAACCCGGGCGGGATAAACCCTACCACCTAGTAAGTAAGGAAGGGGACCTGCAGTTTAACGTGGAATCCGAACCACGGCCAGCCTCTCTCAACGGTCGAATGGTCACCCATCCAAGACCAGACCGGACCCAGCGTTACTTAACTTCGGAGAGCGATCGCCGAAGTGTCGCGCCACTGGGCCACTGAGGCTGACAAAAATATGATGCATAGATGCATAGACATCATCCTATCAAGATGTAGAATTTGTTTAACAAGAGGAGACTTGGAAAACTTAAAAAGCCAAAAATATGAAAATACCCATAAAGATGGGTCCAAGCGAATGATTACAAATAAATAAAATAACATAATTTGACAAAGCAGCACCCGACGAGAGAACCAATGAAGGAATGTCCGACCTCGCCCATCCACGGGGACCGGTTTAGAAAAGCGTCGGTTTTTTTCGCTTTTCCCGGAAGGTCGAAGAAAGCACGCCGGAGCGTCGGCCGCCGCATCGCCCGAGCCGAGAGACACGACGACAAAAAGCTAAGTGCAATTTGTACGACATACGAGATTCACATTCTAGGTTAAAGTGCCACGTTCGTGGGAGCATTGTTACACGAGAAGACGCCCTGTCCTACTAAATAGCTTTACTGTCACGTCGTAAATACTACTGCGGAGGTTAAGGGTCAAAAGAATCGTAAAGCTCGGGCTGGTGAACCGAATGTTATGAGAGAACAGGTTTAGGTTGGAGAGAGTTTTGATGACAACAATGCGGTAAACGCCAGTGTTAAGATCACAACAGTTGTGTTTTCGGGTTGATGACACATTCAAAGGAAATTCTGAAATCAGCAGCTCACGTCATTCTTTGCTAGTGGAGAGGCTAGTTCAATTCAAATAATGTTAATGTCTGTGCCTCTCAACACATGTTAACTCACTAGCTGGTACGATTAATTCCGCCAGAGTTTTTACCATCGCATTGAATAACCGATTGCGGCAATGCTTAATTAAGCATGAAACTTAAATCCAATTATAAAAGTAGTTATAACTCGTGTGCTTATATATTCGGAGCAGTTTAATTCGCCTTTTTGCATTTCAGTTGACACATAAATAAACAACAAAACAAACATCCACTCTTTAAAACATAGACTAAGCGAGTGATCATAAATCCGTTCGATTCGTTCGCGTGTGGGCGGGCGGGAGCTGGGCGGGCGGGACGCGCTGGGCGGACGGGTCGCGAGCGGCGGCGGCGGCGTGTCGTGTCCTTCGGTAATAACACGCAACCGCTCCGGGGGTAGGGGGAAAAATGTGCGAGCTTTGGCTGGCCATTTTAAATCGCTCTACACTTTCAGCCTCGATTCAGTAACAAGGGAAATCGGGAGAGGAAATTTCAACAGCATTAATTTGTAACTATTATAGTCTCTGCCGTTAAAATATTAATATCTCAGTACATGTCTGTTCGGATGGGTTACAGATTTACATGTATTTCAGGGGCTAACATCAAAGTGCATCAATCATCATTAAACATGTCAATAATAAACATGGCATGAATTCAATATCAAATTTGCAGGTTTCTTAATAAACTGAATTTATTATTTTAAAGATATTAAAAATATCTCGTCTTTCAGGTTTGCTAAGGATGGTCGGTCAACTTACAAGTTTCCTAAAATCTATCTAAAAAGATGTACATAAATTAAAATGCCATCTGACAAATATTGGAAAACTTATTTCAAAAGTTTACAGTTCCAAAACAGTGCGAATAAAAGCAATTTGTCAGGAAAATTATGATCCTTTCTCTCACATAACATTACAAAAGGACAACATTAATCATTCAGCTCGAATCCTCAAGGCGCATGTTACCACGGCCGGCGGCGTTCACGTCAAATAAAAAACGAGGAAAATATTTTTACAATTCCCTGCAATCATAACTTTGGCTTCGTTTACGTAATTTATGTTTCTCGTTAGTATTATTTTGGCTTTTACGAACATCTAAACGTTTAATCTATTTTGGATATTACATGTAGTACGAGAGCGGACCGTCGTCAACCCTACGTCATCGAGTAACACCATGGGACCCATTTGTGGTTGTGCGGATTAGAATAGGCTTCCTAAAAATACTAGGTTGCCTGACCCAAACCTGGAACGTTTTGTGCAGTAGGTAATATTAAATCACTTTTTTGGTAGAATTTAACGTCATCGAGTAACAACATGAGACCTAGCACAATCGGTAAAGGTCATCAAGAAAAGCTAAAAAAAAGTAGGTTGGCTCGTCCTACCCTGGCACGTTCTGAGGTTGGCCGGTTATAAAATGTCGAAAAATAAAAAAAAATACGTCATCGAGTAACAAGATGACAATACCACCATTCGATAGTCCTATGAACATGCTTCATAAAAAAATTTGGTTGGCTGCCCTCAGCCTGGCACGTTTCCTATGCGGCCATGTTGAACGTCGGATGCGCCCAGTTCCTATATTCAATCAATTGTTAAATTAATATAATATAACAGTTTTGTGATATGTCTATCTATAAACCGGTGATGTTTTTATTGATCTGAACTCACCTTGGATAGGTAAAAAAAAAACAAAATGAAATATTTGTGATATATTAATTGATTTGGTGCAATAGTTGCAAATAATTTAATTTCAACAAATATTTTTCTTCTGTCGCGCAAGATACAACTAAATACATCCAATAAATTGTAAATCTCACATTAGAGCAACTCAAAATATTTTTACCACGCAATAAGAAGTCTGTCACTTTTGAATCTGTTAGCTGTTCTGAGATTCAAAAAGTAACAGACCTTAAGTCCAAAGGACCGCAAGGTTTATGGAACATATCTACTAATCTGTTAAAGTCCATATGGGGCAGTATTATAGAACCTCTTAGAATTGTATTGAAGATGACACATTTCCAGACTTATTAAAAATTACTAGGGTAATGCCATTGCTTAAAAACGGATCTCATAATGATGTTGAAAATTATCGGCCTGTGTCCTTCCTTACATTCACAGTGTTATTAATTATAATCAATTTCGTAAGAGTAGGTCAACAGGAGATGCCATTGCCTTGATGTTAATATCTATTTTAACATCTACGGCATTTTCTGTGATGTATCAAAAGCTTTTGACTGTGTAGATCACAAAATACTTCCAGGAAAACTAGAACACTTATGGTGTTAGGGAAAATAAATGAGGTATTTGTAAATTATATATGTATATTAAATAGACAACAAAATTGTGAAGTAAACGGTACTAAGTCTGATGTAGAATCAATCACCATGGGTATACCGCAGGGCTCAGTTCTAAGACCGTGGTTTTATATGTTGTTATAAATGATATTTCAAGCTGCATCGCAACAGATAATGATATGATTTTATTTGCTGATGACAAATCATCAATTTGAAAGAATCGTATATCAGGACTACGGGAGTCCTTTATACAAGCTCTGAACTCACTTAAATTATGGTGTGAAGCCAATAACATACGTTTAAATGACAGTAAAACGAGTCTAATGCACTGGGGACCCAAATACGTAATGTGAATTGTGATGTATTAAATACAGCAAATGATCTATCTTCAGCTATAACTAAAGAAATAACCTTACTTGTGATACTTTTGGGATTACCGTGGTCGTTAAATATATTTGAAAAATGTTACGGCTTTTCACGCGGCGGGAGGAGATATTCGCCGACGTATCGAGCTGATCGTTCAGCCCGTTGTCAAGGAGGTTGTCCGCCACGTTCGTACGTAGCAGACGACTGACAACTAGACTCGCCGTGGTGGTAAGTCATAGGTGTGGGTCGAGGTGGTAGCGGAAATGCGGTGGTAGCGCTTCTACGGTCTTCCTAAAATTCACAAAGACGGGAACCCCCTTAGACCAATAGTCAGCCAGATAAATGCTCCTACCTACCTCCTCGCTAAACATGTCGCCTCAATATTTCAACCCCTGTCTGGCAAGACGTCGTCCTACGTTAAAGATTCGGCCCATTTTGTGGAATTGTTGTCTACAGTGAAGTTGGCATGCATGGATCTATTAGTGAGCTTTGACGTCGAGTCGCTGTATGCAGACGTACCAGTCCAAGAGTCCCTCGACATCATCAGAAACTTAGTCATCAGCAACGACATCGACACTGAGTGCGTCAAGCTCCTGCCATATTGTCTCACTAAGACATACTTTCTGTGGAACGGACAATACTACATTCAGCGAGAAGGTGTAGCAATGGGAACACCAGTGACACCAGTGGTGGCAAACCTTTTCATGGAACCGCTGGAACACCGCACATTGCAAACTTCACCTCTTAAGTCAATGTTTTGGGTACGGTACGTGGATGACGTGATTTCAATCTGGTCACATGGTCGCCAATCACTCGACGCTTTCATCTCTCATCTTAATTAGGTTCACACAAATATAAAATATACAGTAGATTGTGAGAAGGAAGGCACTTTGGCGTTCTTGGAAGTACTTGTTGCTCGACGATTGGATGGAATCCTAAGCCACACAGTGTACCGCAAGCCGACACACACAAATCGTTGTCTACAAGCTACTTCGCATCATGCTCCGGTGCATTTGGAATCGGTCGCAAGAGCATTGAGACTCAGAGCACAGCGGTTGTGTGACAAGGACCATATCTTCACCGAAATGGAATGTGCCACTGCTGGACATACGCCTCTCCAATCCTTCTCCAGTCCTCCCGGCCCTCAGCGGTACGGAACCACTGCTTTCCGCCGACGCACTTGATCTCATCTTCCGACCTGGCGAGTGGTCTTCCCACACTCCGTTTGCCTGTTCACGGCCGCCAGTGTAGGACACGGTTACTCCAACGGTCGTCGTCTCTTCGGTTGACGTAACCAGCCCACTGCCATTTGAGCTTAGCCACCCGGTGTCCAATATGGACTACTTTGGTACGTCGGCGGATTGCCTCTTTACGTACCATATCCCGTAGCGATATTCCCAGCATGGCTCGCTCCATTGCTCGCTGGGCAACTTTTAACCTTTGGACAACGGAGACCGTCAGAGTCCACGTTTCACACCCGTACGTCATGTCATAACCGGGAGGACGCACTGGTCATATGTTCGGGTCTTTAAATTTTACGGAAGGTCAGACCTCAGAGCAAAAAGCTTTCCGAAGGCAACCCAACCTAGTTAAATCCGTCGCTCAACCTCCAAAGACAGTCCTTGTATACCAAGCCGCAAGATTTGACCGAGATTTACGTACTCTTCAAACTGTTCGATGACTTCTACGTCGATAACGATTTGTCCTCCAGTCATACCCTCAGTCGCCATGACCATGGTTTAATCCCGGTTCATCTTCAGACCTACCTTTATCGATGCTTTATAAAGGTCTTCCAGCATGGTTTAAAGCTGAACTCGGGAATTTTACAGAAGAACAATGTGATCGGCGTAGCGAAGATAACTGAGGAAAATATTCACTAACGTTGATACCCATGTGGTCCCATTCAAGCGTCTTGAACACATATTCCGATGCGTTTGTGAAGAGCTTGGGTGAGAAAATGTGGGTGAGAAAGTAACGTAAATATAAGATATAAAAACAGAACAAATGGTATTTTCGATAACTCTGTATCACGATTATTTGAAACCGATTATGGAGTACCTCAAGGCTCAATCATGGCACCATTGCTGTTTATTATTTTTATTAATGACATTGCAAAAGACACTATGCTAGTACTTTTCGCGAAAACCATAGTAATTTACGCTGACGACGCAAATGTAATTCTTACTGATAAAAGTATTGAAACACTCCTTACAAAAACAACAAAAATAATTGAGGAGTTGGGTAAATGGTTCGCAGCAAATGGGTTAATGTTAAATAGTGCTAAAACACACTGTGTACATTTTAAGATGAAAAATATTAAACATGAAATGAACGATGAGATGTTTATCGAATATAACGATGAAGTCATAACGTTTGCAATATCTACTATATTCTTAGGCTTCACGTTGGATCAAAAGTTACGATGGGACAAACACATTCAACATGTTTGTGATAAATTAACAAAAGCTTGTTATTGCCTCAGAACCCTGTCTAAATGCTGTGACTTAGATACCCTGAAGAGTGCCTACTTCGGTTATTTATACTCTGTCATGACCAATGGCATTGAGTTCTGGGGTTCTTCAGGGGAAGCGGTTTCAGTATTTAGACTACAAAAGAAAGCAATTCGGATAATTACACACTCTAAATGGGACGCACTTGTTTGCACGCCTTTGTTTAAAAACCTAAAATCGCATACCTACTATGTATGATGTGTACGTACAAAGAACTATTTTTATGTGAGAAATTACCCGGAATTATATAATAATTTTGAACACGGATATTCGACGAGAAATAAAAATGTGATCCAGCAAGCTGCACACTCAACATCAAAATTTGAGAAGGGGGTCCACTTCAATAGTATTAATATGTATAATAAGCTACCAAGAGACTTGCGAGAAGAAAGTAACATAAGATTTAAAAAGAAGTTAAGTACATGGTTGCTTGACAAGACTTTCTACGATTTAAGTTATTTTAATATTATCGTGTAAAACGACGAATTCACATGATTGGTATCAATATTATAATCTGTTATGCAAATTCTTAATATTGTAATGTAATCACTGCGAATAAAAATATTTTGATTTGATATTTTAGATTTTATTTGATTTGAGATCACATCCCCCTGCCTAACGCTTTTACCAAGAGGGATGGTTTGGGTATTTTCATGGAGCCTCACAGTCATCGTCGCGGACCGATACAGAATTCGGAGTACCTCGATGTAGCGGTGGTCGATTCTGCACCTCAGGAGGGAGTTTTCGACGGCCCATTTTTCAACTGAGTCGAACGCCTTCTCGTAGTCCACGAAGGCTACATAGAGCGGCTTGTTGTACTCCTCCTTCTAGCTAGCTTAGCCACCCGGTGTCCAATATCGACTACTTTGGTACGTCGGCGGATTGCCTCGTTACGCACCATATCCCGTAGCGATATTCACCAAGGAATCATGAAGTTGGTTGAGCGCGTTATAGAGTAAAATCGAGACAGTAAAGTGTTTTCCCGTGCCTTCACTACCGGCGCTAACTAAATTTCAAAACTCAAGCGAGCGGATGGGGTTGTCACTGCAAAAAAGACGATATACTTGAGGCGGTGGTAAAAAATTATGACGAATCGTACTCCGCAGCAATTCATGCCCCGAGCCCAAGCAAACCACTCGACTCTGATAGGCGTGCGCCGCTCACTAGATACTACACCGAGGATCTGCCGGAGATTAGTGTCTATGAGACAAAGGCTGTTTTGAAAGGACTAAAAAAACACAAGGCTCCAGGAGGACGGGATAACGATGGAACTGCTAAAGTCTGGCTGGAGACCCATCTTGAAGGAACTGCAAACACTGTGCAATGCAGTTCTCAAAAAAATAGGGCGAAGTTGAAGAACTATCGACCTATCTCAGTTCTTAGCCACGTATACAGGGTCGTTTCATGAGTCATCACGAGTTGGCTGACACAGAGGCTGAATCAGTACCAGCCTCGTGAGCAAGCTGGGTTCAGGAAAGGATACGGCATATTGGATTACATATTTACTGTGAGACAAGTGATGCAGAAGTGCGAGGAGTACAACAAGCCGCTCTTTGTAGCTTTCCACTTCTTTTCTAGTCCTTTACGAGAAGGCGTTCGACTCAGTTGAAAAATGGGCTGTCGAAAACTCCCTCCTGAGGTGTAGAATCGACCACCAGGCGTTCGAGGTACTCCGAAATCTGTATCGGTCCCTGACGATGACTGTAAGGCTTCATTAAAATACCCAACCCATCCCCCTTGCTAAAGGCGTTAGGCGGGGGGATGTGATCTCACCCAAGCTCTTCACAAGCGCATCGGAATATGTGTTCAAGGCGCTTGAATGGGACAACATGGGTATAAACGTTAATGAATATTTTCCTCAGTCATTTTCGCTTCGCCGATCACATTGTTCTTCTGTCAAAATCCCGAGTTCAGCTTCAAACAATGCTGGAAGATCTTTATAAAGCATCGATAGGTAGGTCTGAAGATTAACCGGGATAAAACCAAGGTTATGGCGACTGAGGGTATGACGGGAGGACAAATCGTTATCTCGGTCAAATCCTGCGGCTTGGTATACAAAGACTGTCTTTGGAGGTTAAGCGACGGATTCAACTGGGTTGGGCTGCCTTCGGAAAGCTTAAATTCGCTCTGAGGTCTGACCTTTCGCAAAATTTAAAGACCCGAACATATGACCTGTGCGTCCTCCCGGTTATGAGTGGGCTGGTCACGTCAGCCGACGAGACGACGACCGTTAGAGTAGCCGTGTCCTACACTGGCGGCCGTGGACAGGCAAACGGAGTGTGGGAAGACCACCCGCCAGGTGGAAAGACGGCATCAAGTGCGTCGGGGAAAGCAGTGGGTCCGTACCGCTGAGGGCCGGAAGGACTGGATAAGGATTGGAGAGGCGTATGTCCCGCAGTGGTCGCAAACACGCTGACGGATTGACTGACTGTTCTCAAACCATTGTACTCTTATTTTTTTGTAGGTGGTAGCATTTAAAGGTTTAATATTATGTCGTTTTTTTTAGCTGTAAGAATAATAAGGTCTTGTAATTTGTATCTTTGTTTACAGGTCACTATAGTAGTTCATGACAGAAATAATAGTATTAATTCTGGATCTAACACTAGACTCATCAGAAGGACTAAATCGTACACAGGTTTTAAAATGTTTTCTTGTTGCCACTGGAGTGTGCATCGCTTTAAGGTCCTTTCTTCAACCCCTGTCAGCCCATGCCTACGACATTAGAGGCGCACGCTTTACATTCTGCGACGGAGCTCCTAATTACATAATTCAAATTAGATTGAATGTTAACCTGATGTAATGAAGAATTTTAATAATCATAATAAAATAAATCGCCAAAAAGTTACTATTCTTGTATTCACATGACTTTACGTTAAATATTCATGGTTATTTCTATCCTTTAAACATTTAAATGTATATGTTTTCTATAACTAATACATACATATTTTACAGAGCTTTTCAGGTATTATTTAAACTATACCTACGACTTAAGAGCTGTTAATTTAAAATTGCGCTTCGGTTTGGATACATTGCAACTTGTTTATGATAAAATAAGAGAGATACGTAAATAAAGAAAAGAGAGTGATGCCAAAGCTTACTAAACTTCCTTAATATGTGAGTGACGATGTCGACATGTACTTTTGTATAGACCCGGCAAAAACATATACATTGAAATGTTTAAAGAATGGAAATATACACTAGAATAGTTACCCTAAATTCATGTGAATTAAAGAATAGTAACTTTGAGATACTTCACTTATGGGTTTAAGTTTCGTGGCGATTTATTTTATTATGACTATTAAAAAATCTTCATTACGTTATGTTTACATTCAGTCTGATTAAAATTTTGTAATAACGAGGGCCGTGGCAGAATTTAAAGCGTGCGCCTCTAATGCCGTAGGCATGGGCTGACTGGAGTTGCGATTCCCTACGTTACCATCCATACGGTAGATTCCGAAAGCATATGTATATGAAACTTCCGGTTTTTACTCTTCAAGTATGCGGAACTATGTGCATCATAACCTAAAGTTAACTTGAGTTAAACTTAGTTAATAATTAGATACGACAATGCCCTAATATCACGCAATCAATCAATACCTATATCACAAATATTTCATTTTGTTTTTTTTTTACCTATCCAAGGTGAGTTCAGATCAATAAAAACATCACCGGTTTATAGATAGACATATCACAAAACTGTTATATTATATTAATTTAACAATTGATGAATATAAGAACTGGGCGCATCCGATGTTCAACATGGCCGCGTAGGAAACGTGCCAGGCTGAAGGCAGCCAACCTAATTTTTTTTTGAAGCATGTTCATAGGACTATCGAATGGTGGTATTGTCAACTTGTTACTCGATGACGTATTTTTTTTTATTTTTCGACATTTTAAAACCGGCCAACCTCAGAACGTGCCAGGGTAGGTCGAGCCAACCTACTTTTTTTTAGCTTTTCTTGATGACCTTTACCGATTGTGCTAGGTCTCATGTTGTTACTCGATGACGTTAAATTCTACCAAAAAAGTGATTTAATATTACCTACTGCACAAAACGTTATGAATAAACAATAAACAGTTGCGAGCTAACGGGATAAGCTGGGCCATAAGTACCTCTGTGTGCAAAAAGTATTAGTAATCCATAATTTTTAGTTTGACGGCTTACCGCACCTATGAGAATCAGTGCTGCACGTGCTGCTCGACCTCATATGGGCCTCACATGGGCTCCATCTTCAGGCTGTCAGGCAGTGAGGCTCCGAAACGTCGAGCAGCACGTCCTGCTCCTCATACGCGCGGTAAGTCGTCAAACTCAATATTATATTTATGTCCCGCCTAACATTTAAAATAGTTATATTATTAATCCAATAATCCAAACAACTTAATAAACTTAAGATTATCATTAGTAATGTGAACATTTAAATGTCTTAAATAGCTCAAGGAGCTGCAAAAGAGAATCTTTGCCCTGAATTATGAACGGAATTCTGGACTTGAACGTAATACTTGATTGATTGTTTTTTTTTAATACGCCACAAAAAACAATTTACAAAAGAAAGTATAGCAATAACAACATAAGTGGGGCGCAAAGGCTAATACTTCTAATAGGTAAAACCAATTCTAGCAGATTAACAAGTAATCTTTAATGTCCCGAAAAATACTTCGCATCAGCAGAACAGTAAAATAAATTATGCATTGATTTGATCTTGCTTTTATAGCATATGATATGTGTGATATCCCCCCAAGAGTCAGATCCATGAGCAGTTTGTTTTATTATACTTGAAAAGCTTGAACGACCTGAAATATTTACCGATGTAATCAGAAAGTTCAAAATGAATTTAAACTAATTTTACGGTCAGAATTTTACTACTTTCAATTGGAAATTGATATTCATCATGATATTCCATCGTTGAAGTTAAACAGAAATCTTGCTATTTTAAAAAAAAAGTTTAATTTTCTAATTCACTAGCCAATTAAAGCCAAAGTGAAAGCTTGAAAGTTGATTTTCTCGGACGTCGGAGTCATACTTGCGTTTTAAAACATTATAAACTTAATCCTGTGTTTTCTATCTATAGAAACACCCAACTCAATTTATGATTCTAATTACACATATTATTGCTAGGTCGTAAACCCAAGTATGTAATTAAATAATTATAAAAGTCAAACTAATAATGTACTAGAGACAATAAAAAGTATAGATGTTAGCTACACGCAAACGAAGAAATAGGATATCTACGTTCCGTTATAACACACGTGGCTCTTCTCCCGCATATCACTTGTACAACAATTAACTAAACTAACAGAACTGATGCTAACGATACAAAGGCGACCGCTTTATGTTATGTGGGCGGCGACCACAAAGCCCTGGCATGTCCGTTTTGTAACAATTAGAGATGTTTAACATAATTATAGACCGACCTAACAAATGTTCTACGGATTAAAGTACCATACACTCGAAAGTGATACTATTGTTTGTATACGTATTGAAAACAGAAAAAAAAGTGGAATGCACTCAATCAAATATAATTACAATATTGTGAACATAATGGGGTCAAGGTTTTAACCGTCGCATATATTCGGAATGGAGCACTTATTAATGAACAAGCAAGAAAAGCTTTCGTCGGAACACATGTGTTTAGCTTCCAATTAAAGACTTTCGGAAAAGTTCACTTAAGGGCCTGGTACTAGCCAAATCGCAAAGTTAGACGAGGCACCCCAAGTTAACTAACTAAGTCTGACGATTATAAGTGTCATTCTTACAATATATGATTCCTTGTCTAGGAATCGAATTATTTTGGTTAATGTATGTTTCCTTTTTCTATACAAAATACATTGCGGAAACGGTGTCCATTTCCGAACTTTTTTGACTAAATGTAGAAATCTAAAAGCAAATGGAATTTTTTGTTTATGCATTAATGCTGTTTTTGATTATATCTAGAAATCGAATTACTTTCAGATTTCTAATGAGAAAAATCAACTTTTTTATTTTTATTATTATTTAAATAAAGGATGGAATAAAAACATATTAACAATCCATTATCAGTCTGGAGTTCTATTTGGATTTGCTGAAGCGTTTCACTACATATTATTACATTTGTTAAAAAGTGCATTTGTATGGCGCGAGTAGTTGGCTAGTCCTAGCGCCTTAATGTTCCGACCCATACAATGTTTTTTTTTACACAGAACGCAAAAAGTATTGCACTTTAAGGCACGAATTCGTCAAAAATATTAAATATAGCCATAGTAGTTGCAGCGAAAACATATTCACAATTTCAGGTTTAATGGTTTCGTTGTAATTGCCGATTAGAAGTTTTACACCGTTAGATGGCGCTGTAAAATAAAAATCGTATTTAAATAAATTGTAACAAAACCAATAATCCTGAAATTGTGAAATTGCTTTCGCTGCAAATAATATGACTATATTAAAATTTATTATTAATTCTTGGCTTAAAGTGCAATACTTTTTGCGTTATGTGTGCAAACAACTTTATATGGGTCGGAACAGCCTTAAGCAAACCAACATTTTTTCACGATTTACCAAAAAAAATGAGCTTTAAAATCGGCGTCAAATTATGGTCAATCGTAGCTGTATCCTGCCTGCATGTAACTGCAGCAAGTTATCCATTTATAAATCAGCGTTGTGTCGGCTCAACGTGGCGAAGGCGGCTGCAATTAATTCGCATATCCGCATATCCATAGGTGGCAGGGCAGGGGCGGAGGTGGCGCGGGGTAGTAACCCTACACAGGACTTGGTACAAAGCTCGTAAATCCAAAAACTAAATGAATAAACGGCTGTCTTTATTTTCTTTGCTACTACTCAAATTCACTCCGTGCAGTAGTTTATTCATGCAATATTATACACATGCTAGCAATATAATCTAAGTAGTAAACAAAGCTTCTTTTTTTTTTATGCGACCTGACATGGATGGCTAATACCACACAACTACCGTTATGATATTAGCCCAATACACCACATTCCCGAAGGAATTTGGTGCCATGCCAGGACCTTCCCTTTATGAGCACGGCTACATTGAACTGGATGGAAAACACGAACAATTTTTCATTGCCGCTTCGACCATCTTTTCATCCAATGCGAAGGTACCAACTCGGGCGGGCTTAAGCCCTACCACCTAGTAGGGGAAGGGGACCTACAGTTTTACATGGATTCCGAACCATGGAGCAGCTCGCATTCGTGACGAAATGCACTTATCGAACTCGGAAAGAGAAAGACAGTGGTGCATGTCGGTATTGAACCCAGGCCTCTGGTACGCTAGGCCAGTCCCCGCGCCACTAGGCTACGAACATGCAGAACGAGAATAAAGAGCTTGCAGAAACATGCATATGCAAGTGAATTTTCACAATGCCTAGCGATATTTAATAAAAACTCAGAGTTCACGTAAGTAGCGAATTATCTATTCACGACTCCGTTTATCGTGAAAAAATATCGTTCACCTTTGACGTAGCTCTGGTAGAGCTACTCATAGAATGCACTCGAGAATTGTTTCACCAGAGTACACAGCAGATTTTTTTGGGTATTCTTAAATGTTTCCTACGTGTGAAACATGATCACCCAGAAAAGCACATAGAGATTGCAAAACTGT
Source organism: Incurvaria masculella (assembly GCA_946894095.1). Classification (NCBI taxonomy): domain Eukaryota; kingdom Metazoa; phylum Arthropoda; class Insecta; order Lepidoptera; family Incurvariidae; genus Incurvaria; species Incurvaria masculella. Next base: position 4,012,583 of record OX335641.1, read on the forward strand.
CAAAGAAACATGGAAAGAAGTATTAGAAAACGTTACAGGATAAATTTCGGCTGCATTAGAGCCAGAACAAATTTACTTTTTTTAATAGAAGTTATTGGACAAAACTTTCTCGTGTAAGAATGTACATTTTGGGTAGGGTAGAAGTTGAAGGTGGAGATCAGTCATATCCACATCCACCCCTACCCTTAAGAATGTTAAGGCAGAATACAATCAGTTTGATCATGATTGAGCTGATATATTCCCTGCTGATATATTCCCTAATATTTCCCTAGCGCCGATAGGCGCATAATCATTTATTAAAAACATGCTCCAAACGGGGTCAAATCCTATGCATGTCCTGCCAGTTTTCCATGTTCCGCGGTCCGTTCGAGGCGAGATTGCGTGCGGATAGCAAGTCCGGCGCGTCACAGATTCCGATGCTCCCCCGCCGGTCATTTGCATACCGCCCTCGCCACCCCCCCCCCCCCCACCCCCCACCCCTCGGTCGCGCCTGCTCTATGTAGAGCTGGTAGAGCTCCCAGCGACATCGAGATGCGATAGTGTGCTTTATTTGCTAATTTCGCAATATAAAACATGTTCACTTGATTTTCGGAAATTAAAAATAATAATACAGTCGGTCCTGATAACAGCACATGAATTTCAATAATTTTATTGACAGGCAACCATAGACATAAAAAAATAAAGATTGTGTTGTTTGATGGTTTGATGAGGAAACATTAAATATGAAAGTATATAAATCGATTAAAACTTCCTTAAAAATAAAGTCGATTGTTATAAGAAATCGAGTCTTACTAACGAGATATTACTAATCGATTATTACTCGAGCTGTCAAAAGCAAAATAAATAGTTGGACCGACTACAATACACTTAGTATCACTTCAGTTTATTTAATTAATAATGAATATGAATTATTTGTCTAAATTATTGTTAATGTACGTATAAAAGTAATTACATTTTATTTATTTTTCTTCCCATGCTTTAGTGTATAACTTAGACTATAATTGGAAAGGGAAGAACCGTAGACCTGGGTTGGCTGCAAGTAATCACTCTTGGCCCCGATTGCACGAAGAGACAGCTGAGTCATTGATTGTTCAAAAACGTCACTTTTAGTATGCCGCAAGAAGTTCCTTCCATACTGTCAATACAAAGTGACTTGTCGTTGATTTCGATTTTTTATCCTTTTGTGCATTCGGCCCTTAGTGATGTGTACCCCTTTGTCAAAGAATATATACTACCGCCTTTGTGCTGTTTGTGTTTTCTCTGTAATATTTTTTCTTTTGTGCACAATGTAAACTTATTTATTTCTTAATTTATGAGGAAGTGCTAACATTTTATTTATTTTCTTAGTAAGCGATAAATTATGTAGTAATTGAACTTTTTTTTTTATGTGAATGGACATGGGAGCCCAACACACTACATGGGAACTAGGTGCCATGCCAGGACCTTCCTTATTTTGCACGGCTACATTTAACTGGATGGAAAACCCGGACAATTTTCATTGCCGCTTCGACCATCGTTCATCCAACGCGATGGTACCAACCCGGGCGGGATTAACCCTACCACCTAGTAAGTAAGGAAGGGGACCTACAGTTTAACGTGGAATCCGAACCACGGCCAGCCTCTCTCAACGGTCGAATGGTCACCCATCCAAGACCAGACCGGACCCAGCGTTGCTTAACTACGGAGAGCGATCGCCGAAGTGTCGCGCCACTGGGCCACTGAGGCTGACATGAAATATGAATTATTTGTCTAAATTATTGTTAATGTACGTTCGGCATTCGGCCCTTAGTGATGTGTACACCTTTGTCAAAGAATATATACTACGTCTTTTGTGCGTTTGTATTTTCTCTGTAATCTTTTTTCTTTTGTGCACAATGTAAACTTATTTATTTATTAATTTATGAGGAAGTGCTAAAATTTTATTTATTTTCTTAGTAAGCCATAAATTAAGTAGTAATTGAACTTATTAAGTTAGTTTTTTTTTTGGCCGGCATTGCATGCCTTTTGCAGCGGCCATGAAGCCTAATGGCGTCGTCGGAAACCTTTTAAGTGAGGGGACACTACTATTGAGTGTGGCCGAATACTATATTAATTAATTATTCTTGCTAATATTTGTAATTCCGTTTTACTGTTATTTTCTGGAGGAATTCTTACAACAAAATCCCTCGTTTATTGTGATGTTGATAAGTCCGAAAATAAAAGATGTTTAAAATATATTCTTAATGTTTTTTTTATTAATGGATTTTAATTAATATTATTGAAACTTTCACGTTTCTCCATTAATTTTATGATAATAGTGCTAACCTAAGTATGATATTGTACGATGCTTGCGATCTAGGTGCTTAATTTATCTAAAAAAAAGTCTATTAAGAAGTAAGTCAGAAATGTGAGACAAAAGCCTTTTTAATAGATGTTGGCTAGAAGATATGTATATTTTTAACCGACTTAAAAAAAAGAGGAGGTTCTATGTTCGGCTGAATAAATATTTTACGTCTATAATCGTTTTATACGTTTACACCTAGGTGGTTTGTATATACTTTGATTTAATTTAAGTCTAAACTGGATTATCAATCAAATAGGATGAAACCGAAAAATCAAACTAATTTCACTTTCAGATTTTACAATCCGTTGAATCGGGATGAATCGTGAAGTTTGCGGCCTAGCGGTTTGGACGGCAGTTTTCTCATCCCGGAAAGCGTGCAGAGTATTTTTTTCTCTATTTCAGTTTGTTAGGCACCTCTTTTTAGCAATCTTTTTAGCCTCTTGTCAGCCTCGGTGGCCCAGTGGCGCGACACTTCGGCGATCGCTCTCCGAATGTTAAGCAACGCTGGGTCCGGTCTGGTCTTGGATGGGTGACCATTCGACCGTTGAGAGAGGCTGGCCGTGGTTCGGATTCCACGTTAAGCTGTAGGTCCCCTTCCTTACTTACTAGGTGGGAGGGTTTATCCCGCCCGGGTTGGTACCATCGCATTGGATGAACGATGGTCGAAGTGGCAATGAAAATTGTCCGTGTTTTCCATCCAGTTCAATGTAGCCGTGCAATATAAGGAAGGTCCTGGCATGGCACCTAGTTCCCATGTGGTGTGTTGGGCTAATACCATGACAGAACTTGTGGTATTAGCCATCCATGTCCAGTCACATAAAAAAAAAGCACACGGCGAAGGAAACGTGGTGAGGAAAACGCACTACGCACAACCGCAAACGCACTAAACTAGGTGAACATTTGTGAACAGCTTGGCATGCACCCTGAGGCCGAATATTCCGTACTCGAAAGTCAGAAAGAGCCGTAACTTTATAGTGATGTCGTCGGATTGACTGTACGACGCTGATGATGTAATTGTAAGGGGTATTCAATACATCCCGACCTTCTCCAGTAGCAAATGAGCGTTTGGAGGTCGTCGGAGGGCTCGCGGGCGGGCGGGGGTGCGGCGGGGCGAGGGGCGGCCGGCAAGGGGTGGTCCGATGCTCTACATAGCGGTCAAGACGTTGCCGCCAACACCAGCGCCGCTTCCGGCGACCTTGCCTGCCACCATTGGCAAATTGGCTCCTTTCAGGCACCGCTGAACGGATTTACATACGCGATGAAGTGAGCGAGGAACCGACTTTCTGAAGCTTTTAAGAGTAACGGGTTTGTATTGCATTGCTTTTAATTTTCCTTTAATTTTCTCGTTTTATCTCTCAGAACTTGCGTTCCGCTTTGTTAACAAACATAGTTAGAATTGAAATGTGCTGCTAAAGTACAATTGAAGAAATAATTATTTAAAATATAATGTCTTTGCTATATAAATAAAATTAAGACTGTGCTCGAACCAGCAATCGACCCTTCACAAGGAAAGCGTCTACTAATTCCGCTACATACTATTTTCATGCACGTAATCAATTAATTCTACCTGTACACCATTTGTTTTAACAGGCACGAATACCTAATAATTCGAAGTCCATTTTCCGATTAGAATATAAAATTTTCACTCGTAAAGTAGGTAGCTTAGTAATGTGATTTTATAGATATTGACATATGCCGTACCTATGTAATGATATTGCTTTTATATTTGTTTTAAAATTAGAAAACCATCACACCACATTTAAAAAAACATTTTTTTTATTGGTGCTTTGGCCTAGTATTTACAGTTTTTCATGGTACCGTAAATTGACCCGCATTCTCAATTAAAGTGCACATTTGAATCTCAGATAGGAATAAATTGATTCGATATATGAAAAACTGCTCGTGTCCTATTTTGACGGTTAAGTTTGGATACCGTTAAAGTAGTTGAAACTGGTTATATTTTTTTAATATAAAATACAAATTATTTTATCTGAGTCTACACAAGCTCAAATAAAATCAAATCATGTAACCACTAAAATTACACGACATTTCACACGCTTTTTCCACATTGTTCGGTAGAATACTCTAAGCTGGAGTGCACGGTCTCTAGTTAGTATTATAGTTATGGTTATTACAGATCTATCTCATTCTTCTTCAGGTAAAAATTAAGAACGGATATATTTTTAATTTAAAATTGCCACTAACCAGATATTGTGCACTCCAGCCTTACTGAACACTTTTCGCTAATTTTTTTTTCGGTATTATTCGATCAATACACCTATGTCTGTAAGTTTATCTTTTTTGGAAAATCAAAACTTCGTCAAATGACAATAAAAATAAATAAAGCAGGACATCTAAAAAACGGACCGGCACAGATATAAGCATTCTTTAATATGTACAAGATGCCAAATATTTAATAAACAGGGAAAGTAGTTTGATTTTTTTTCAGAAATACGTTTAATGGGGAGTGTCGTTTTCGGATTCTTACTTACCTACCTTTTTTATTTTAAAAAAAGTGCACGCTAATTTTCTTTTCATCACTTTCAACACCCCCGTTGCACGAAGAGACGGCCGAGTTAATCAATGTTCAAACACGTCACTTTTAGTGATCCGCATAGAGTTTCTTCCATACTGTCCACTCAAAGGGACGTGTTTGATCATACTTTGTCGTTGATTTCGATTTTTTGTCCTTCCGTGCACTCGGCCCTTATTGAAATATTTTAAACAGTTTCATACTTATGGAAATGAAGCGTCAAAGAGAACGCCTACACTCGCCGGCTAACCGTATATTTCTTTTAAAAAATACCAAAATTGAAAAATACCAAAATTATCAGATTATTGATTGTTTACCAAAATTATAGTTGCAAGGCCATTTTACAGCATTAAGGAATTATTTAGTAATAAATGTTTTGACACTGTTAGAGAATACAATTTACGTATATAGACATTATTAAAAAAATATATTCAATGATTTCAGTTTATTTTTAGCGATTTATTTGATGAATTTTGTATTTATATTTTTGTTAGTGATTTTATTAATGGACGATATTTTGATTTTTCATTTTTTCTTTCTAATGTTTGTTTTAAAATATTTAACTGTTACGATATACATTGTTTACATTTTAATAAGTAATTTCGTGTTAATTGAATATAATCTTAGGTTTCAATTGTATTTTTTTAGTTTATTTGTGTACTTGTTAATTTAAGTCATTTACAATAATACTATGTCTAATGTATTTACGAAACTGTCGACGGAACGGTCAAAGTAAATAAATAAATAAAACATAAAAACATAAAAAATTGTACGAAAATCATTAATCTCATTGCCCTCTCATTAATCACGGGGTAGGAAGGAGTGATCCCCGCCGGGGGCGGCGCACCGCCTACCTGTTCTTGCCGTAGCCGATCTTGTGTAGCTCGACGTGCTTGAAGGCAGCGTAGGTCGCCATCTCTGCTGGTACGTCTGAAAGTGCACTCGGGGTATCACTGGCTAGCGGGCGGCGCGGTGGCGGCGCGGTGGCGGCGGTACACTGAGCGGTGGCGCGGGCGCGGCGGTCTGGCTCCAACAGCTGACTGAGCCGGGCACGCGGCGCGCGGCGGTTTTTGTTCGGGCGGCGCGCGGAGGGCGCACGGGACCGGAGCTGTGTCGGCGGCGAATCCTATCTGGGGCATATCCTGTACAACTTGCATTGTAGGAATTGCTAGTGGTATTTTTAAAATAAGGCTATAACCCAACCTGCGTTGCCGATCACTCCTCGATTCCCCGATCTGCGGGGAATTTGGAGTCTTGTCTTGAAGATGCAAGCGTCGGGGAATCGGCCAATCCACGGGGAATTCCGTTTTTGTTTTTGATCGTTCCAAAACTCTACCGAATATTTAACTATAATGGGTACAACTTTCGATTTCGTCATTGGCTGCGCATGACAATTTTTTTGCTGATTATTACGAATTTTGGGACAAATTTGGATTTCATCTTCTCCTGAAAGTTTCTTGGGTGGCCGGTTGCACGACCTTTTTTTTGTTCATTCAAAATTTTCTTATTCCGGATTTTTTTACGGATTCCGTGGAATCTTAAGAAAGTTTTTGGGGAATTAGAGGACAGGCAACACTGAAACCAACCTTAACCGGCAACATCGTCGCTCCAACCATCTTTTATTGAATGTGATGGTACTAACTCTAGTCCCAGATTCCGACCGCGCCCGAGGTTGCTGAGCTTCGATTATCAAAATAGATTTTTTTATTGATTTAATTTACAAATCCACCATTTTTTTGTTTGCCGCAGATTTCCTGCAATTAAAAAAGGGGCCCGTACATTTATTGCTTACAGAATAGCAAAGCGCATCACTTTTCCCATTTAAATTAGCTTATTTGTAGAATGCCACTGTTAACTAACTCTTCGGGTGAACAGGCAAATGAACGATTAAAGCAACATTTAAAACAAATACAACAGTTGCACTTACCATGCCGATTGGTAAATTTCAGTTCAGTTTAGACGAATAATAGGTCGTTTAGCACTAATTGTTAAACGACCTATTATTACCTAAGTAAATATATTTTTTTGTACTAAGCAGGTATGTCGTTTATTCCAAGGAATGTCACATTACTTAGACAGCTATTCACCAGGCGAGTCAATTTACCATCATAACCCCCTAGGTCTTCGCAGCAGACTATAACCGAATGCTCATATGACACCTACAATGAAATATGGTTTTGGTGCACATCGGGGGTGCTTCCTCCCCCCCCCCCCCCCGCCGCCGCCGCCGCCGCCGCCATGTTTCAGTGATTCGCCAGCGACGACACCTCCAGACCCGTGCCTGCTGCACGCGCCGGCGACGGCCGGCTCGATGGAGCGTCGGCGCGCGGGCTGGAGGAAGCGGGCCGGGTGCGCGCGCAGCCGACCCGCCGCGCCGAGCCGCCTTTGTTTTCCTCACTTTTCACGCAGCAAACGTGAACGCCTGAAAGGGCCCGATGCGCCGCCGCCGTCGCCGCTCCGCCGCCGCCCCGCATCGACAACGTTCGCGAGAGCAGCACGTTAGGATGAGTGGTCTTGTTAGACCAATCAACTCTTTTATAACGGTTAAGGTGATTCGGAAGGAAGAACATTTAAAAAAAGAAATGCGTGCGTGTGAGTTGGCTATAATGGAAAATGAAAAAGTTGGAAAATGAAATTCTTGTACATTTTCATAACATCACTAACTAATAAATGGTTGCATTTTTACTTACGATTTTGCCAAGCGGAAGCACTTTAAACACGCCACCTACGACGGATTAGTTAATTTACGCATGATCCTTCTCTTTCTTCTATTCAATAATAGAGATGGAGGTTTGATGGTTTCAAATGTTTTGTATGTGTTATATACATGGCATACGCCAGGACCTCTTAAGTTGCCCGACGACGCCCATGGGATTACGAACACGGAGGGAGACCCACATGCCTTCGGAGTTGAAGGGTCTCTAAATTATGGCATTAAACAGAATTGAATTATGGCATTTGGGTATTTTATTATGAGTTATGGCATTCAATATGACATGCATACAAGAATGGTCATTTGTCCTTTGTGTAATTAGGTTGATCCGTATAGCGAATGTTATTTCAGGGTTCCGTACCCAAAGGGTGGCAACGGAACCCTATTACTAAGCCTCCGCTATCCGTCTGTCCGTCCATCTGTCTGTCACAGAGCTGTATCTCATGAACCGTAATAGGTAGGCAGCTGAAATGCTTATAGAGTGTGTATTTATTTTTCTGCTATAAAAACGACTATGTTAAATTAAAAAAATATAAAAATTAAACGGGGGCCATATTAAAAAAACCTGTTTTTTTTGTCAAATCTTGTACTATGGTATGAAACCATTCGTGTTCGAGTCCGACACTTTTTTCAACTATTCAGATCATGACGCCATCTAAATTTTCTTGAAGATATAGCGATTGTAATCACCCGCGGGTATGCCAGTTTCACATGCATCGGCTCTTAATTATTCGCTTCGCGATCACTCCAATTCTCCTCATTCTCCATTATCTACATACCTACTCTATCTTCATCACTTTTTTTCATTTTACAATAATTTTAACTATGTACCACTCTGGTGTTTGTATTTAAAATATTGTGACAAAATGGGGCAGTCCACACAGCGATCTGTTGCTCAGAGATACATTGAAATACTCGGTAGCGACAGACAAGGAAAGTTCACGCATCAGGGCATCGACACCTTTGGCTGCTATCATTGGCTGCCAAAAACGCTAGCAAAATTATTACAAATTATACAGACATATATTATGTAAGTTGTAACAAAAAATAATTGCAGACAACCAAAGGAAAATTATTTACTTCTTATGGTCGGTTTTACCTCGCTTATATTGCACAAGCAATTAAATTAATAACTAATGATGCAGTTTCTTGACTTGGTAGCAATATAACCCAACATTGGTACCTTTAAAGTAAAATGGTTGTAAACATTTTGCTGGCAAGAGAAAGCGCGCTTCCGCCGACGAATAATGTGTGCTTTATTATACAACTGGAGCCTTAGCATTTTCGATAAGCTTATTTGCTGGAACAGATTCGTGTATAATTTGGAATCTGCACGGATTGTTCGCCCGCAACGTTGCTGTTGCTGTTGTTGTTGTTCTTGTTGTTCAACCACAACCGAACGGTAGGGTTGAACGATTGCACTATTTGCCAGTGATCCGTGGGCCCTGAGCAAGGAAAGACGGGAATGGCGACCGAAACTCCGGTAAAAAATACAGAGTTCAGGAGGATACTATTTAAATAAAATGTAGAAATTAAATTGCACTTCTTTTCACGAGTGACTTACAGGCACGGCATGCGTGATATTACCATAGTAACCATTACTAATATGCAAGTCAAGTCGAAAACGAACTAGTTGAGGTTCCCGGCTCCGCTCGGGTCTATTTAGTTTTAAGAATGAGATGGGTTTAATGTAAAAAAAAGAACCATCCAAGTGACCCCATAAGTACAAAGTTTTTTCATCAAAATCTATCAAGCCGAATCTAGAAGAATTATGAACACACGCACACCGGAATTTTATTGATAAAGATATAAATGAGATAATTGAAAGGACAATTAAAGAACTATTAATGTACTTAAGCTGGGCTTACGCGAATAACTTTGAAGACCGATACGTTATAATTACTTAAACCCTTAAACCCTTTTTCTTAGACCCCACGTTTCGAAAGTAGTTCGTTGCATCCAATCCTGGCCAGGGGACAACTGAAGAAGCTCGCCTTCGCCACCGAGTAGTTCATGCAGTTCCTCCAACTACTCTCGCATTTACATTTAAGTCACTGCTAGGGTCCACAGCACTGATCACATCGACAAGTTTTTCAGCACTCAAACCACTTTTTCTATGCGCAATAAATTGATTGGTTACCGGATTCCATGCTGTAGATAATTTGTATCCATCTTCCCTATTTTCATTAGTTATTTCAATAGCACCTACAATTCGTGGATAGTAATGACGCTCGGTGGAGAGGATTTTTGTGTCATGGAGCTTGATCCAATGGTTTGTTCCGGTATCAATAATGTGCTCGACGATGGCTGATTTATCCAACTAACGTTTTTTTACAGGTGCAATGTGTTCCTTGACCCGTTCGGCGCTTGGTTTGGCCAATGTACGAACTTCCACAACTGCAATCAATCTTATATACGCCAGGTGTCTGTAATGGAATAACATCCTTGGGTAAGCGTACGTGTTCAGCCATTTTGGAGAACGGAGTAAACACAGTCTTTATGGAGCCCTTTTTTAGTGCTGTTCCAATTTCATCCGTCACTCCTTTTACGTATAGAATAAACGCCGGCATTCTGTTTACCTCTGGTTGCCTTTCTCTGGGTGCACGTCGACGTCGCGTAAGCCCCGCTTAAGGCTCCAACTGAGTCCAGCGTTCTTCACACAAACGATAATGGCGACCTCCGGAAGCAGCGAGTTTGCGTGAGAGTGCATTGTTGTATGCGCGTCAAAATCGTTTTCAGGCGAGCGAAATGTACGTATTTGGTTCGTAAAGTCTACTTTCTAAAGTGAATTAATATTGGTTTCACGCAATCCATTAAAACCGGTTTACGGTCATACACTAGATAATAGTCGAAAGTTTGATATTTAGATTTTTCTAGGGGTGTTTATTCTTAACCGACGCTGAGAACAAATAAAAATAACCCCAAAATATTGGAGGTTAGCGTCATATTAACAGTGGTGTTACGGACCCGTCGAAGCAAAACAGTCAGTCTGGAGATTAGACGAATTTAATATTAAAAAAATGACACAAACAATATTAAAATGACAAAACGAAAACAATAGATTACAGGGAGCTCGGTTCTCGGCCGCTTCCGCGGAGTCGTCGGTCGTGACTGTCGGTTCTTTAATACGCGGGCCCCCGCCTCTCTACCCCTACGGCGTCTCCTCGTGGTCAGTCATCACATCTGGTTGCCATTAGGGGTAGGTTGGCGGGAGGAATGTCGTCGCTATACGTACGTCTCTATAGTCTAGGTATGTCTTTAGCTTTTGTCTTTGTCGGACGGGTCAGGCGGCCGCAACAAGTGGCGTGCACAGACTTTTTGGGTAGGGTAGGCAGCTAGTTAAAAAAATGAGTACAAAAAACATGTAAACAAAAAATGGGTGAACTTACCAACCCACTGGATATACCGGAATTCTGACTTTTTTATTAACAAACTTGAAGAGACAATTGTAGTTTTTTCTTGTCCACATCGGGCATCCAGTAGCTGAATGAATATTAAAATATATGTCATTTCAAATTGATGGATACCCAAAGTAACTTTGAACAAAGTCTTTAAAAAATTTACTGTTTAAACTTGTTTCGATTCGATTTACCTTAAAAAACGTGAGAAAAGCTATGCTGCATTCTAAATGTTTTTCTGACTGATCATGTTTGTTCGCTGCGTGAACGAAATTATTCGAAACGAAATTACCCAGTATCGCGGTGCACTTACAGCCGGCTAACCATGAGAATGATACATAGTTACTTGTATTAAATTGACGCGTGATGTTACCTTTCGTTTGAGTAAGTTGAATATCATCTGTTGGACGGCCGGTCAAAATAATTTTAGACTTATTACTATACGAAAACCTCCAAAATTAACACTGCAGTTGTTTTTTTAAACAAATATTAGAGCCCTCACACGACAACCCATCCATTTTCGCGAAACTGATAACATTTGTACATTTATAAACTTGAATAATAACCTGCACACACAACACACAATACATTTTCAAGCTACATAATTGATATTCATCTAATAGATTTGATCGTGTTGCCGCCGCTCGGCTTGCAATGATAATTTCGCAGAGATCAATTTCACTTTCCCATTTCACAAACAACAATCCTTTTTATCGCACTAAAAAGACAAAAAAAGAATACAATTTATATCTAAAATTATTGAAAACTTACATCATTTTCAATCTATTCGAAATTCAACTCGAAATTATTAGATATAGGCGATTTTATAATGTCATTGACCACTTGCAGTACCCGAACAGTACTGTTCATGCTACTGCCCAGACAAATCTAAAGTGATATTGTTTGGAATTAAGGTGGCCCATCCCGCTCATCTCCCCATACAAAAGGGGAAAGAAGATCACGCCCATATTTCTTGTCAGAGATCCAAAATTTTGCTCAAAATAGCTTTATTTGATCGAACTAGATGTCTGATGACCATTGGCATTGTAAAATTGTGTTTGGTTTCTAAGTTATAAGGTCCGAAAGTTCGCACTTTTCGCGCGTTTTATACAATAATTTTGGAGGTGGATTACGCAATGATAAAGTAAGAACATCTTAAAAAGATTAGTCATCAGACATAGCTTATTTAATCAAGATTTATAATCTATTTGGTTTTTGTTCGATTTTTTACTACAGCGGTCGTAGTTTACTTTTAGCTATAAGTCGTTTAGAAATTAAAATTTTCGTAAATCTTACCAAATCATACACTATGCACATTGTCTTTTTTGTGGACCTGTTGCATCTTCCTCATCACGGAGCCTGTCTTATTCTTTGAAACAGAGAAGGTCCCAGAGCGCAACAGCACGGTTTTGTACCGTGCCCGCGAATGAGTTAGGCCCGCCGGGTTGGGCCACCTTAAGTGTTCGTAGCGGCGTATTTTAGTGGAATACAATTTTATTTGTGATTTTACTTATAAATTGTTTGAAATAAAGGAATAGTTAGGTTTGGTTTTTTTATCTTCTAATCTGCGCCGCATCAGCGTAATTTTTTGGTATATACTATGTGCCGATAATATTGTATTTTTAACCGACTTCGAAAAAAAGGAGGAGGTTCTCAATTCGTCGGAATCTTTTTTTTTTTTTTCTCTTTTTTTTTTTTATGTATGTTCACCGATTACTCGAAGACCCCTGAACCGATTTGAAAAATTATTTTTTTGTTCGAAAGGGTATACTTTCTAGTTGGTCCCATTTACAATACAAAATCGGTTCAGTAGTTTGGTACTTAAATACAACAAACATCGAATTTCTTAAGCCCGCGAACCCAGAAATGTGATTTTTTAGTTACAGTAGCTTTCTTTACGGGTGAGATTGCTCAGTATGAGAGGTTTTTTTTTTAATTCAACTGTGTAACTGTTTCATTTCTGTTATTTTTATATATTGTGTCCAATACGTTTCAATTCTGTTAAAGCCTCTTACTGTGCCATATTCGAACGTTTTGTGGATCAAAGCTAACCGCTTCAACGGTCATTCGGCGTACACGCACCGACAAAAGGATGCCGCCCTTTGGCGTCGCAACAATTTCCAACCGACGAACGTGCTCGGACCGCAGTCAGCTAAAGGGCTCGGAGCGAGACGCACGCGTGCGATGCGCGAAGGCGGCCGCGATCGCGCTTCGGCGCATCGCGCCCAGTAAATGCCATATAGAAGCAGCACGATGGCCGCGACCACTTGAGCAGCTTCGACCCTTGCGCCCATTTCTTCTGTCTACAACACGGCGTGTGTTGCGCGTCGCCGTTGCGGCGCGCGGCCAGCTGACTCCACGCCGTCCTTCATCATGTAAAGGCGTCACGCAACGCGCGTACCCATGAGCGCGGCAGCAGTTTGGTAGCAGTTCACGTCATGCAGGCTGCCGGCGTCATCTTCTTTGTGTTTCCCATATTACCATTTCAAGGACTGATGGCAGTGCGGGCCCATTAAATAGTGCACAGGACTCGAATAAGACATTCAGTGCGTTCAACCGTGACAAGCGTTTCGTTTCATCTTCGTTTCATCTGGACTCTTCTACGTCTTCAGGACCATGCATCGTCTTGAGGTTATCACTCTCTTTCTAACATCGGTACTGTATCTTCTTGTTACTCGTCAAAGTATTGTAATATATTTCTCGAATCATATTTGTGTGTATTAATTGCCTGAAACCTGTTTAAGCCATTTATAGGTATCGCTTCTCGATACCTAAATATTAAGTAAACTCCTTGGTGAAAAAGGTGAGATCTTTATACTTATTTTTTTGTAGGTGACCTTAAATTAGCTTGAACCCTGGCCCCGACTGAAGCTGAATCCGTGGTAATAAACCTCTTTTCCTTTTCTTTTTTAAAAAATAAATACCTACAATTGGCGCCGCCGAACAGCTCTCACCTTTTCATTCACAAGGTAGTTTCCATGGTTTCAGACAATTATAATAATTTTTTTTTAGTATAGACTACATTGTTTTTTGACAAAGTAATACCTCTATATCTTTCGAATTTCTGCATCTTGGGATTTATGACTTTTGGTGGTTTTTCTTTCTTTTATCATATTTACTGCCTATACGCTATTTTGACCTCTTTTCATTTAATGTTACAAATAATTAATACTATTTTATTATCTATTATCATTATCAAATAAATATTTTTGAGCTTTCCATGCAATTTAAGGGAATTCTCTGTAGACCTCCCGATTCCCACTTTTTGTTATAGTCCGACTTGATATTCGTGATACTTTTGTCATATTTGTTTTGTGTGACTATTTTTTCTCTATGTGTGGAACCTTCTTTATAATGCGCGATTGTTAATATTATTTTTAGGTGTTTTTTTATTTCATGTAGGCTGCGGGTGTCATTATCATATTTTGATACCTATTTATTAATATATTTTGTGTCTAAAGTTCATTATCTGTTACTTAAATGAGGTCATTGCTCTAGTTTTAGGAATAAGGTTATTATAAGTGTGAAAAAAAAAAACATATGTGCATGCTCGTGTTGCGTCATCACAGTCCTTGAATTTAGGTTACGTCGTGCGCGGTTGTTTTTTTGGAATATTTTTCGAACGCACGTAAATATCTAAAGCCTTATTAAAAAAATATCCCGTGAACGGTATTGGCAAGGGAATTCACGTTAATAAATAAAAAGCCCTATCCTTGCTCACGGACGGTTACGTGGGAATCCGTGTTATAAATCTAAGCCTTATCCCGCATCTAGGTGTTCGGTCACAAATCATGCCGACACACTACCTAGGTTAGATTCGTTTTGGTATGTTTATTTAAGTTTTAGTATATGTCTTGTTCTTGGAAAATTTTGTCTTTGGAAAAAAAATATATTTTGTCTTTTAAAAAAATGTGCTTGTGTCACAATGTACTATTGGGTACACGTGTGTCCTGGGCGATATGGAACGCGGTCGAGTTAACGTTCTTTGTTATAAATTAAAGCCTTATCGACTCACCGGTGCGCGGTTTTTTATGGTATTTTTGAAACGCACGTTAAACGCCCAAGCCTTATTCAAAATATCCCGCAGGACGGTTTGTTGAGAATCCTGCGTAGCAAAAATAAAGCCTTATCTCTCAAACTTATGTGCACGGTCACTCTTGTGTCGTCACAGCTGGAGGCGGTTGTAGAACCTCCATATAAATATAAGCCTTATCTACACTCCACATTGTTCGAATCCGTTAAAATCAGTTCGACAAGTTTTTGAATTTCATTTTTTTCTGTTCCCGTAATCTATGCAACCTCGGTAATTTTAGCTTCTGCTTCAATCCCTCCACATACCTATCCAAGTCGCAAGCTTATTTACCCACCCTTACCCTCCCTTTTTCCCATCCCAGTATGAATGGTAGTATGAAAGTGACACAAATGAGATCATGAAAGGGTTTTCCTTCACCTACAATTTTTTTTAACATCTTATTATCGAGTATTAATATTCAGTCTCGTTCTCGAACTAACTTTTTTTTTCTCTCTTCCACCTTTTTATTACAATTTTTATCGCAATTTCTGTTTTAGAATATTAATGTTAAGTATAATATTAGGTTAACATTACAGTTCTATATTAATTTATTTCACTCCAAACTCAATCGCGCATTATATTAACTTAGTACATGCATAATTAAGTACCTTTTTAAATTTTTTGTAATTATATTCAAACATCGGTTGTTCCTCATATTCCGCCAAGTATATTGTTAGGTGATATATTTATTTTTGTACTTAATACTTTTATGGTCCTCAAATATTACCAAGACATGTTAGTCCCACTATAATGTTGACCTCCAAATGTGCGCACTTGGCGTCGGTTTTCTGTCCACCGGCAATCGCTGTGCCGCGGTCAGACGCCGCCCCGTGTTGCCTAGCGCGCGGCTCCTTTTGGCGGAAAAGGCGGCACCCTTTGACCTAGCCTAGTAAATGCCGCCACTATAGGCGCGCAGTTGGAATATAAAGTAATAATTGTTTTGCACGTTTCATGTTATGTTATCTTTGAAATCATTCTTTCCAAACAACTTAGATGCAGAAATTCGTTTATATTATGTTTCAAATACTTACGTTACTTTCATTGAATATTATTCGTGTCAAATGCTTCTTACACTTTATATAAAATATTATGTAATGCCATGTGACTTATTAAATATTTTCTCTAATAAAATCAGACCTTGCCTATGCCTAAATAATCATACAAAAATAATGTATTTTTCATATGTTAAGTTAAAAATTCTGTATTGTCAAAACTTCGTTGGATCTTCACGCCTGTTATCCTTTGTCTTCTGAATTACTTTTATGTAACTATTATTACTTTCGAATACTATGTCTTGCCAAATGTTCGTGATGTGTCTTCTTTATGTGTCTTTTCTGTTTGCTTATGATGTACTTCTATATCTATGATGTTATTGAAAAACTGCGATAGGTTTTACTTTATCAATGTTTCAAGTAAATTTTCTTGTTCTATATTACATTTTTGCTTTTGGTTCAGATTATGACAACATTTTAATGCCTTTTACTTACATTTATGCAAAAACTTCTATGTTTAACTTGTGAAAACTTTCTGTAAACTTGTTTTGTAAAATTTATTTATTTTGCAGGCATTGTCGCATTGAATTTTTTTGTGCAAGCAATTTTTTTAAATTATTTTTATCTATTTCTGTAAATGGGCACAGTATTTAAAAATAAAACTACTTTATAATCAAATTTTGTTTATAAACTCTAGGTTTCTTTAAAGCGACCGAACTTACGCCAGTTCATCTACAAACAACCTAATGTTGTAGTCTATGTTCAGATTCAGACATTTTGGAAAATTACCTATGTTGTAGTCAATGTTTAATACAAGTTGTTTTGCAAAAAGGTTAGATGTTTTCTGGTACTTTAAATGTTTTTTTCTTTTTAAATTTTTTTCTTTTTTACACTAAACAAAGAGGGTAATGTAACTGTTTCATTTCTGTTATTTTTATATATTGTGTCCAATACGTTTCAATTCTGTTAAAGCCTCTTACTGTGCCATATTCGAACGTTTTGTGGATCAAAGCTAACCGCTTCAACGGTCATTCGGCGTACACGCACCGACAAAAGGATGCCGCCCTTTGGCGTCGCAACAATTTCCAACCGACGAACGTGCTCGGACCGCAGTCAGCTAAAGGGCTCGGAGCGAGACGCACGCGTGCGATGCGCGAAGGCGGCCGCGATCGCGCTTCGGCGCATCGCGCCCAGTAAATGCCATATAGAAGCAGCACGATGGCCGCGACCACTTGAGCAGCTTCGACCCTTGCGCCCATTTCTTCTGTCTACAACACGGCGTGTGTTGCGCGTCGCCGTTGCGGCGCGCGGCCAGCTGACTCCACGCCGTCCTTCATCATGTAAAGGCGTCACGCAACGCGCGTACCCATGAGCGCGGCAGCAGTTTGGTAGCAGTTCACGTCATGCAGGCTGCCGGCGTCATCTTCTTTGTGTTTCCCATATTACCATTTCAAGGACTGATGGCAGTGCGGGCCCATTAAATAGTGCACAGGACTCGAATAAGACATTCAGTGCGTTCAACCGTGACAAGCGTTTCGTTTCATCTTCGTTTCATCTGGACTCTTCTACGTCTTCAGGACCATGCATCGTCTTGAGGTTATCACTCTCTTTCTAACATCGGTACTGTATCTTCTTGTTACTCGTCAAAGTATTGTAATATATTTCTCGAATCATATTTGTGTGTATTAATTGCCTGAAACCTGTTTAAGCCATTTATAGGTATCGCTTCTCGATACCTAAATATTAAGTAAACTCCTTGGTGAAAAAGGTGAGATCTTTATACTTATTTTTTTGTAGGTGACCTTAAATTAGCTTGAACCCTGGCCCCGACTGAAGCTGAATCCGTGGTAATAAACCTCTTTTCCTTTTCTTTTTTAAAAAATAAATACCTACAACTGTTGGGGGTATTGAAGGGGGTAAAAGAGGGCAAATTGTACACATTTCTATCTCTGGAGTCGCTGAACCAAGAAATATCAGAGTAAGTTTTGTTTGAGATGGGAATGTTTACGAAGATAATATTTTTGAAAAATCTACTATTAGGGGGGTAAAACAGGTCAAAATGAACACATTTAAGCGAAAACCACTCATGTTGAGATCTCCGAAACCAATTATCCTAGAAACTTAAAATTTTCAGTGACTTCTCTTTACGACGAAAAGGCTCGCTTGTGATTTTACAAAATTCAACTGTTAAGGGGATACACGAGACCGATATGTACACATTTTCATGCAACACTTACGAAAGAAACAGACTCTCCGGATCAATGGAAGGACGAGAAATTCAGAAGCTCAGCGGTTCTGGAGATTCGTTGTTTTGCCTTGTTAGGGTTCCGTACCCAAACCCAACGGATACTATATTACTAAGCTTCCGCTGTCCGTCGGTCCGTCCGTCTGTCACAGCGCTCTATCTCATGAACCGTGAACTCATGAATCCAGATAGGTACCGGTCTACCTTTCGTCAGAAATGAGATTTCTTAATGGTTTGAAATCTCATAATGCTCGGTCATTGTAGGGTTTAGTAACAGTTCAGAGGGTTCGCATGAGATAGTGAGGTGCGCATGATCTTCTTTCCACTTTGCATGTGAAGTTGAGCAGGATGGCTCGCCCACCTTGAGTCAAAAAGTTACGCCACCACTAAAAAGCAAAAAATAAAATATTTTTAAATAAAAAAAGGACCGCCTTCAAAAAAACCGGAACTAAAAAGCAAAAAATAATTGGTTACTTTTAATTAATGTACGACAAGCTATTTTAATACTAACTAATTATGTACAATTTCTTAATTTTTAATCATCTTTTGAAGTCGGTGCCTTGCGTAGACATTCTATAAGGGCTGTAAGTAGTTAGATTCATGGCCTATATATAATAATGGCTATATATATAAATCCTATGGCTAAGAAAGAAATATAAGTAGGTAGCTACTTACATTAACCTACTTAAAGAAAAAAAACACAAAATCAAAAATTAAATAAACAAACAGGTCGGAAAAACGTATGTAAGTAGGTATTTAGGCAAGTACTTTGTAATTTAAATATTCCTTATAACTTAAACTAAATACCTAACACAGTAAAAACTAAATATTTACAAGAAAACCCTACAAACTAAACAAACAAACCAATATAAAAACAACGTCCACTTATGTATATGGTAAATATTTCGGTAGGTGTAGCTTGTACTTCTTATTCTGCCTTAATACCTACATAACACAAAACAAAAAAATTACAAATATAAAAAAGAACAGAAAACGATTGGTAGCGACTTTGAGGTGTCTGCTCTCAACTACGTGTCAAAACGAGTGTGCGGTTAGTAGGTACATATCTCACCAATTTCGGCAGAAATCGTTTCGTTCAGAAAACGATGTCGTAGGAAGCACCAATCCACAGAGCAGCGAATTAACGTACCTACTCCTTCACCAGTGCGCGCCTTTATAAAGCTGAAAGTACTAATAATCGTTAAAACCCAATTTCAGTACGCTGCACTGCTGTATCGATATCAGCTTGCACGTAAACCAACGCTAAGGGCATCTCCAGGTAGAATGCTCTGTGGACCAATCATTGCTGACTCAGGTTGTTTACGCTCTCGTAGACTTCGGGTGTGTTGGGCTGAAATTGTGTCTGTTCGGTCAACGGCATGCGGAATGAACTCTACCCAAGGCACCGACTTCAAAAGATGATTAAAAATTAAGAAATTGTACATAATTAGTTAGTATTAAAATAGCTTGTCGTACATTAATTAAAAGTAACCAATTATTTTTTGCTTTTTAGTTCCGGTTTTTTTGAAGGCGGTCCTTTTTTTATTTAAAAATATTTTTATACTATTAAGGTGGGTTAACATCGGGAATAAAGGGAAGGTCCTGGCATGGCACCTAATTCCTTCGGGAATGTGGTGTATTGGGCTAATATCATAACGGTAGTTGTGTGGTATTACTTAGCCATCCATGTCAGGTCGCATAAAAAAAAAAAATCAGAAAATCACGCTCCCCATACAAACGTAGTTTAGTAATCCAATTATTCCTATTCACTTGATATTTGTTATCAAGTCTGCACGCGTTTGTCTTTTCGAAAAATGTATCCTGTGTCAAATAACAGATAAAATTAAATTTGTAAGAAGATTTTCTTTTGCCTGTTATTTGACTTGCTTTCGATTTTTCAGCAAGACAAAAGCGTGCAGACACAGATATTTATTGTCGAAATATCAAGCAAATTGGAACAGTGTTTTTCAAATGATTAGTAGATAACGTTTGTATGGGGAACATAACTTACGGGCCGTTCTTAAGACCTCGCTACGTTTCATCGGCAAATCGTAAAGTCGCGAAAATAGGAATGATCGGGGCGAACGTGCGGCGCCCTGCTTGCCGATCGATGGCATTGCGGGAACGCAGTCATTTCCGAAATGTGTGCGAGGAAATTAACGCGACTGGCCGAGCATTGCTCGTCGCTCGGGCCGCGGCCGCGGCGGGGTCGACGCGCCTGAAACGTTTCGCCACATTCATTCTTACTTTTGACATATTGGTTTCATACCTGCTAGTCCCCGTTGTCACCTAAACTGGCGTTTACGGAACTTCGAAGTTCCGTAAAAACGTCAAACTCCATACAATGTTTTTACTAGATATTCTGTGGTTTTACTTCTTTAAGCTTCAATTTCAATTTGTATGAAAACGCGGAGACGGCAACGTCGACGTATTTATGGCAACGTTGAGTAAGCTGTCAAATCAAACTCGGACTCGCAAATTTTAGTTCGCTTGCACCCACTGCGCGCGCTCTTCAATTTCTCCATACATTTGAAAACGCCAGTCGATCGGCTTCCCGTAAACGCCAATTTATTCATATCCTGAAACAAATGTGTCCGTGCCCTCGATGGGCCTGTTGCACCATGTGCTGAGTTTTTTATTCATTTATTTACATTCGACCGTCGTCAAAACGGTATTAAAACACTATCAGTCGTATTCATAGAAAAGTTAGAACGAGATTAGCATCGGACTAACCATACAAAAACCTGTTTAGTCCTCTGAAAACGTTTTTCTTGCCAGCATGCAATAATCAAAAGTACAAAATATTCAGCACTTTAGTAATAATGGTCCTTTAAGGTGGGCCATCCCGCTCAACTCCCCATACAAACGGGGAAAGAAGATCACGCCCATATTTCTTGCAAAGGTCCCAAATTATATCTATATCTTTATAGCTTTATTTGATCGAACTAGATGTCTGATGATCGTTGGCATTGTAAAATTGTGTTTGGTTTCTAAGTTATAAGGTCTGAAAGTTCGAATTTATCGCGCGGTTTATACAATAACTTTGGAGGTGGATTACGCAATGATAAAGTAAGAATTAATGAAGAAGAAGTAAAAGATTAGTCATCAGACATAGCTTATTTAATCAAGATTTATAATCTATTTGGTTTTTGTTAGATTTTTGACTACAGCGGTCATGGTTTACTTTTAGCTATAGGTCGTTTCGAAATTAAAATTTTCGTAAATCTTACCAAATCATACACTAGGCACATTGTCTTTTTTGTGGACATATTGCATCTTCCTCATCACGGAGCCTGTCTTATTCTTTGAAACAGAGAAGGTCCCAGAGCGCAACAGCACGGTTTTGTACCGTGCCCGCGAATGAGTAAGGCCCGCCGGGTTGGGCCACCTTAAGAGTCAATTAAGATACATTATAACTTGGTGAAAATCAGGCTAAATCCCCTGCTTTCTGAACCTGTATGTCCTGCATCTTCCCGTAGTTCCTGGTCCCAACTTCAGGGCTCAGATCCACAGCTCGCTTTGCTTATTCGCCTATAACTTAAGCACCACTTACCGGATTCATACGGTTTATATTTATGTACTACTTGGTTCTCCCCATCAATTATAGTTTTCTTACCATCACCCTAAGGTGTGAGCAGTGGATTGCATCTTAGAGAAAACATAGATAGAGGGTTTTCGTCACATTTTAAGGCGGGCGGAGCCGCTGGCATCTACTACTTATTGAGTGACACGCTCTCAAGACAACAATGCAAACGGCGCATCCATTTCACTCTACAAAGGAACCCCTTTGTTTCGACCATAAGCCAACTCATCTGTTATAAGTCCCACCGTACACCGTTTGCGCATTAGGGACCTTTCACAAACCACGTCACAGAAGATTAAGGCGTGAGACGCCGACTAGACAAAATATTCAAATACTAAAAGATTTTTTTAAATGAAAACTGACATGGCTAATACCATACAACTACCATGTTGATATTAGCCCACACATTCCCGAAGGAATTAGGTGCCATGCCAGGACCTTCCCTTTATGAGCACAGCTTAACTGACAAGGACGATTTTTCATTGCCGCTTCAACCATAGTTTCATCGAATGCGGTGGTACCAACTCGGGCGGGCTTAACCCTACCTAGTAGGCCTATAGTTTTATATGGGTTCCGAACTGTGGAACGCAATAAACTTATCGAACTTAGAAAGAGAAAGAAAGTGGTGCTTTACAGAGGCGAGGATTTCAACCCATTACCTCTCACATGAAAGGCAAGTCCTCTAGCCTCCACACCACGAGCTGTTCTTAAAAAGATTAACTGTTGAAACATTTCAATAGCTTTAGATTACAAAGAGGATGTAAAGTCTCGCAGTGGTTTATCCAAAACTAAATTCAGTTTAAATAAATCGTATATTTGTAGCACTAAGCGTTTTATAGCTAGCTCTGTAAACATGTGAAAAAATTGGGGATTCGTGCTTTTGCTGCAACTATTTTAGGCTTTGTCCGTTTCCATAAATACAGAGATTAGAGCGTTTACTCTTGTAATGCAAATATTATACTCGATTTGCATCTACTTTAAACCCAACAAGTCAAATATTATAATATCAGGGTAGGCACAAAAAGGTTACCGTTCCTAATATTACGTGGTTTATGAAACTCCCTAGTGCTGTGCAACACTCATAACGCACTCTGGGAGAGCCGCCACTTTGGTTAACGACACTCGAGCTGACCGTTCGTAAACAGAACAGTTGGACGTTTGGAATACGGAAACGTCATACGAAGAATAGGTTGACCTCATTTCTTGAAACTAAAATGGACGTAGGATACAATAATTTGGCGCGAACGTGTGTACTCGGCATTTTCACTAGGCAACTTCTTCGTGTTCGCATTTTTTTTCGAGATTTAGATTTTACTTACATCAAATGCCAGTAAAGTGTAGTGTAAACGTGTAATGGGATCGCGCATGAGCGACATCACCTAAAAAACGTCGAAACTGTCATTCCTGTCAAGTTTGATGTACGAGTTTTTAGATAAAAGGATTTTTTTTATGTGACTGGACATGGATGGCTAATACCACACTTTCTGTCATGGTATTAGCCCAATACACCACATGGGAACTAGGTGCCATGCCAGGACCTTCCTTATATTGCACGGCTACATTGAACTGGACGGAAAACACGGACAATTTTCATTGCCGCTTCGACCATCGTTCATCCAATGCGATGGTACCAACCCGGGCAGGATTTACCCTACCACCTAGTAAGTAAGGAAGGGGACCTACAGTTTAACGTGGAATCCGAACCACGGCCAGCCTCTCTCAACGGTCGAGTGGTCACCCATCCAAGACCAGACCGGACCCAGCGTTGCTTAACTTCGAAGAGCGATCGCCGAAGTGTCGCGCCGCTGGGCCATTGAGGCTGAGCATTGAGGTGTACTCCATGCAGGTAGAATATGGTTTGGAGGAAAAGAAGATATTTTATTTGTATTCTCCTTTTTCATTCCGTTCATTTTGATATTGTTGAAAATTATTCTGCAACTCAAAATTTAACTTTATATCTGCCATTAAATCAACCATAAACATCGTCATAATTCGAACATTTTTGGGCATACCAGCATAAATAACCGACACGACACGACATTTCGACGGATTTTAAGGGGAATCGCATCCCTGGCGCGCACTCAGGAAGCACCGGACAATGTCGGCCGATTATTAATCACGGCTAAACTGCGCCGTAAGTCCCCGGTAACGATCCACGCGGCGCATAAATCAATAGAGATACGAGATACGCGGCCGGCCGCCTGATAACTCGGCGGCGAGTAGCGCACGCGCAGCCGCGTGTGGGACGACGCGAGACGGTGGTGGTGGGAGCGGAGACCAGAAGGAACACCGCTCAGGAGTGGGCGTCCAACGTGAGGGTGCTCTTGGCGGTGCTACATTGGTGGGTAACGGATAAGGAGGTAATTCAAGATGCGCCACACCATGAAGGTACACGCTTGCAACATCAAAATGGTCACCGCGAGAGTCCGTATATCCGGTGCAGTCCTCTCAGGAACGGAACGCTACACGACGGTCGTGTAGCCGAAAATAAGTGGGCCACAGAAGAACAGTTCGCAACACATGCGACCGCTGTATCGTGACAGACCTTGGCAGAGCTACCCTCTCCGCTAAAGCCACAGAATAAGTAGTAGCTGAGGGTCAGTAAAGACAAAATGATGAACTTCTCGCAGCGACTGCATCTTTTTATTTTTCATTTTCAAACTCAACTGTGAGAATTTGTAACTGGTGTTTATTTATTATTTTGTTGATTCACTTTATGTTGTTTCTCCGAATAAATAAAATAAATAAATAACAATTGTACCTTCGAAGAAATGTATTGTTATGTAGTAAGTCCAAATTAATAGTCTAATCTCGCTTTTTAATAATAAATATCGATCTTTATCATTGCAAATTTAAAAGTAATGTGATCCCCAGACCTTATTATGACTATGATACAAGTAATTCCGTTCACATTTTAATTTCTGCCAAAAACATGTTAATGGTAAATGGAAATAAAATTAAGCGAATATAAGTTAATCGCAAGGAGATTTCTAATCTTAAGACTTACTTTTTAAATTACTTGGAACTATAAACTATAAACTTCGTTTGTATCAGAACGCCTGAAACTGCAGTAGATCTGACACTAACACTGTCTCTAAAAGTAGAAAAGTTTAAAAAAACCTAGCCATCACTGTCCCTATATTAGGCGATCTTTTGAAGAACACGAACAGAATGATTTGGCGACGCTCTCTAATGACCCAAGAGGCCAACAATTTCCCCTGTGTGTACCAAAGTCCATTACCGCAATTTCTCGTCGCATAGTTTCACATTAATCTACAGACAAAAGAGCTTTAGATAAAGAGCTTTTAAATGTTGCCGTGTCGTCGAGACGTCTCTTTCGGTTATCTGCAGCGAACTATGCGGATACATCGTCTGTGGCGACAGTTTTGTAGTGAGCGACCTCGGCATAGCATAGCGATTGCTATAGGCATCCATAGGCAGATGTCTACATTTAAGGTGGGCCATCCCGCTCAACTCCCCATACAAACGGGGAAAGAAGATCACGCCCATATTTGTTGTCAGAGATCCCAAATTTTGCTCAAAATAGCTTTATTTGATCGAACTAGATGTCTGATGATCGTTGGCATTGTAAAATTGTGCTTGGTTTCTAAGTTATAAGGTCCGAAAGTTCGAATTTTTCGCGCGTTTTATACAATAAATTTGGAGGTGGATTACGCAATGATAACGTAAGAACATCTTAAAAATATTAGTCATCAGACACAGCTTATTTAAGGTGGCCCAACCCGCTCATCTCCCCATACAAAAGGGGAAAGAAGATCACGCCCATATTTCTTGTCAGAGATCCAAAATTTTGCTCAAAATAGCTTTGTTTGATCGAACTAGATGTCTGATGACCATTGGCATTGTAAAATTGTGTTTGCTTTCTAAGTTATAAGGTCCGAAAGTTCGAATTTTTCGCGCGTTTTATACAATAACTTTGGAGGTGGATTACGCCATGATAAAGTAAGAACATCGTAAAAAGATTAGTCATCAGACAATAGCTTATTTAATCAAGATTTATGATCTATTTGGTTTTTGTTAGATTTTTGACTACAGCGGTCGTGGTTTACTTTTAGCTGTAAGTCGTTTTGAAATTAAATTTTTCATAAATCGTACCAAATCATACACTATGCACATTGTCTTTTTTGTGGACACGTTGTATCTTTCTCATCACGGAGCCTGTCTTATTCTTTGAAACAGAGAAGGTCCCAGAGCGCAATAGCACGGTTTTGTACTGTGCCCGCGAATGAGTTAGGTCCGCCGGGTTGGGCCACCTTAATCAAGATTTATAATCTATTTGGTTTTTGTTCGATTTTTGACTACAGCGGTCGTGGTTTACTTTTAGCTATAAGTCATTTTGTAATTAAAATTTTCATAAATCTTACCGAATCATACACTATGCGAATTGTCTTTTTTGTGGACATGTTCCTCATCACGGAGCCTTTCATTTTTTTTTAAACAGATAAGGTCCCAGAGCGCAACAGCACGGTTTTGTACCGTGCCCGCGAATGTTAACCTTTTGAAGTTACCTTTCTAGATCAGATTTTAAAGCTACTCAATCGCGGCATGGCGACTACATTATAAAGCTACAAGTGGTTTTGACGTTTCCACCTCGTTGGGAGAAATAAATTGAAGAGATAAGGCAAATGCAATACTAGGTAACTAATTATGTTTGATGATGGGTAAGGTATGGTCTATGAGACAACCCCAAAAATTGACATTGAATACTAGGAACTATAGGATCAAAGGGCGGAGAAGGAAGCAGGGGTCTCACCTAATTAATTATAACATTGATAACAATGTTTTCGTTATTATGTACTACGCCATGCGATACGATCACAACATTCTTCTCTCGCTTTTGCAACAGTCATCACTTCCAATCTGTTTTTTTTTTTGTCATTATTTCATTGTTCATTCATTCTAAACGTCCAAACAATCTTAACATACCGTTCAATGTCTTCATCACTATTGTTTTAACCTTACAAATATGTCTTAAAAAACTATTTAGTATTTTGCCTGACAATTTGAACTGATTTGGTAAGATTTACGAAAATGTTGATTTCAAAACGACTTATAGCTAAAAGTAAACCACGACCGCTGTAGTCAAAAATCTAACCAAAACCAAATAAATTATAAATCTTGATTAAATAAGCTATGTCTGATGACTAATCTTTTTAACATTTTCTTACTTTATCATTGCGTTATAAACCACCAAAGTTATTGTATAAAACGCGCGAAAAATTCGAACTTTCGGACCTTATAACTTAGAAACTAAACACAATTTTACCATGCCAACGGTCATCAGACATCTAGTTCGATCAAATAAAGCTCTTTTGAGCAAAATTTGGGATCTGTGATAAGAAATATGGGCGTGATCTTCTTTCCCCGTTTGTATGGGGAGTTGAGCGGGTTGGGCTACCTTAATATAAAAAATAAAAAACAACGAAGGTAATTATTTGCTTGCTCGTAAACCATAACCTAAACATTACAATTAAAACGTAGAAAGTGGCAATTTAACTGAGCGCTAAGTAAATAAACATTATAAGCGTTGAATGAGCAGGCAAGGTTTATCGAGCTTGCAGTTCAGAGAGCGCAAAATGAATGCAGTTACACGGCCGGCCAAGCTACATGCAAACTGATTCGCAGTAAATAGGAGAACTCACTTACGAAGATCTTCGTATAACACCGCATCCGTCTAAACCTGGCAACTTTCAAACCTTTTGACACCTGTCAAATTTTGTAGAAGTCTCATTATAAGCTCTAAATTAAACCAGTTAAGTTGCTATGGCACACGATTTTATGAATGAATGGGTAATTCACTGGGTTCGGAGGTACATGTTACTTCTTCTTTTTTGTCCGTGACATCATATCAAAAGATGAGATCCAAGAGGAGAAGCGCGTGTGCTCCGTCCAAAATGTATATCCACAAGACGAAGTGACGGACAGTTGTCATCGACTCCCATATATAACTACAGTTCGGGTAACAGTAAATAGATGGACCCCTCTCCGACCATTTCAAAGCGACACTTCATATACATTACTAGGTACTTTATGGTAATCTTGTAATTATATTCCTTTTTATAAAATGTCCAATGTTCCGATGATCATGGTCTACTATTTCTTGGCGCGGTGATAATTCGTATATACATACATCTAAATCGCATATATCTATTATTGGAAATTTATAAAATCCATTTATTAGGTCCTAAATTCACAACTTACTTTTACTATTACTTATTATGAGCTTTTGCTAAGGTTTAGCCACTTCAGCAGGGCGGCGCCGCGATCGTAGCGCCGACTGGGGAGGAAGTGAGGTAGACCTCGGTGGTCACAAGTCTCAGTAACCTATTATATCCTATATCTCTGTAAGAATTACGAAAATATTAATTACAAAACGAATTATAGCCAAAATAAAATCACGACCGCTGTAGTCAAAAATAAAACAAAAACCTGCCAAGTGCGAGTCGGACTCGCACACGTAGGATTCCGTACCATCGTGCAAGATTTAACACAAAAAAAAAATCCTTTCGTTTTTTGTATGGGACCCCTTTTTAATTTTTATATTGTTTTATTTTGCCTATTTGTTGTTATAGCGGCAAAATAAATACACACTCTGTGAAAATTTCAGCTGCCTACCTTATACGGTTAATTAGATACAGCCCTGTGACAGATGGACGGACGGACGAACGGACGGACGGTCGGACGGACAGCGGAGGCTTAGTAATAGGGTTTCGTTTCACCCTTTCGGTACGGAAAAAAAACCAAATTTATTATAAATCTTCATGACAAGCTAGGTCTAATGACTAATCTTTATGTTTTTATTTTATTTATTTATCTTTGAGTAATCCACCTCCAAAGTTATTTTTCTTCGGACCTTAAACTTAAAAAGCAACCACTATTTTACAATGCGAATGGTCATCAGACATCTAGTTCGATCTAATAAAGCTGTTTTGAGTATAATTCTGGATCTCTGACAAGAATTATGGCCATGATTTTCTTTGGAGAGTTGAGCGGGAAGGCGCCCACGTAAGCCATGCCGGCCGGCCAGGTGCCACACCTTGTCTTTACACCATGTTTAAAGGACCGGTTGTACTTTGAGGGAAAAACTTCGACAGGGAGTCCATTCCATAGTTTACCGACCCTATAGGCAAAAGATCTAGACGATTAGTAGGTTCTTATTTTGGGAATTTGCCTGTTCCGCGTTGTGCGGTGGTGAAAGGGGACGGAGGGACATCGCTATGCAGCCTTGAAGAGCATTCTCCATGGAAAAGGCGACTGTGCAGCGAGATACCATACATCCCTGGGTCTCTAAATTCAGGGATACCTTGGGGTCGTCGACGAAGAAGCAAAGTAATTATACCGTCTTGGATACATAACGCATCCTATCATTTCCACCTACCTTTCCGGGGAACTGGCGTCATGGTATGTAAATATGTATATCGATGATTAAGCAGTCTTGTCATGAGCCAGTGGCTCGCTTAGCACGCGTTCGATTAGACAACATGACTTGTGCTTTTCTAGATAATGTTTTACAGTGGGATATATCCTCTGAGCCTAAAGGTGAGTGGGCCCACATATGCTCCGGATCCCGTACCGTAGGGCAGCATGTGTAGATTCAGCTTAAAATGGCGCGCGCGCATGTCTATATAAATTCGTGCTCTGAGAATAGCCTGACAAAACTATGAAACTTGAAATTCAAAAAAAGTGGTGATGCTATATAGAAAATCTATATCCACCCTCTTGCTACTCTCCTATGCCTGTACGCTTTTAAACAGTTACTGTAATGGGAACACTGCGTGCTCGAGAGGGTGATGCTGGAGGCAAAAAAGGCAACCGTTCCGCATTTTTATAAAAATGATTTTCACAATTATTTTAGTTATGTTACTTCCATGAATGCATTTAGATGTATGTGATTTCTAATCAAGAGCAAAAGTAACATTTGCCCACTCTTTGCAGACTTATGAGCATTACGATCACAAACAGCATGTACACGACCGACTTTAATACGACAGAAAGCGATCGACATGAAACCGTTTTATTAAATATCTCGCCACGGGCTCACGGTGTCTCATTAAGTGCATTAGTCGCCGACAAGAAAGCTCGATCTGCGTGATGCCAAATGACACAGCTAAATCCCATACTTTAGGCGTCATTATAAACTCGTCGCGTATTGTTTTGCGGCTGTCAATTTTGTCGTTCCGTGTCGCACGTCGCTCTTAAGTTTAGCTAGATAATGTAGCTGGAACAGTTGGAATGCGAAAGGAGCTCGCAGAGAATAACCTCAACATTAAACATATTAACACAGCATTAAAATAGTATGGTATGGATATCGACTTTTGCTTCATGTAAATAATTATCCAATATCTAATCATAGTAAGAAATGTTAACAGTTATTTGTGTGCTAAGTTCGTTCTGTCGAAATTAAAATCACTTTCGATTTACTGAAAAATTCGGTATGTCATTATGAACATAACTGATATCCAACAGGTACTTAGTGTGGAAAGATTTAATGATATCCAGTGCAATGAAAATTTTATGAAACATTTGCGAAAAATATTTCGCCGAAAATAAAAACCGCGATAATATAAAACTACAAAAATAAAAAACATATCCAACAATAACATTAAAAATGAATAGTAAAAAATATTTTTAAAACAAGCTTTTATTTAAATGCTCTATAAAGAAAACATAAGTATAACTTCAATAAAACACATCAATTTATTACATAACTAGCGGCCCGCTCCGGCTTCGCACGGGTATGAAATATATCTGAATGGCTCCCGCCGCCCCGTCCGGCCGGTACCGCCGCAAACGCTACGTCCCGCAATTTTTAAATCTGTAATATCTTCGAAAATATTTATTTAAATCATATGCTGTAATGGGCCATATAGATCTATATTAAATCAACAATGTATTAAGATATTTAATTGGATAAGGATTAATGCTGTATTGGTTAAAATCGCTTCGAAAATTAGCCATAATTTGTCGTAAAAAGTAAATGACAATAAAATGTTATTGTGGGATATCCATAAGAGATAGAAATATACCATCGCGGAGTTTACTGTAGACCTTTTCAATGTGTACAATACTTAGTACATTATTTTGATAAATCTCGTAGGGTTCAGCCTGCGTTTGCAATGTAAGCGGAAAAAAATATTTTTTTACGACATCACATTGGAAACCTCAAAAATAACAGTACTTCTCCAATATTTAAAGCATGTTATTATACATATAAGCCTTCCTCTTCAATCACTCTATCTATTAAAAAAAACCGCATCAAAATCCGTTGCTTAGTTTTAAAGATTTAAGCATACATGGGGATATAGGGACAGAGAAAGCGACTTTGTTTTAAACTGTGTAGTGATTTGACAAATCTCGTAGGGTTCAGCCTGCGTTTGCAATGTAAGCGGAAAAATGATTTTTTAAGCTATTGCATAGCTTCTATCGAGGGCCTTGAGCGCGGGGACCGAATCCAGAAATTCCGTAACGAAAAAAAACCTCACGCTCCCCACTCCGACGGGCACGGAGGTGTGTGCCGGTAGCGCTACTTCACACCAGGGCGAGCGGGGCCGGGGGCGGCGGCGGGAGCGGCGGCGGGGGC
Organism: Incurvaria masculella; assembly: GCA_946894095.1. Classification (NCBI taxonomy): domain Eukaryota; kingdom Metazoa; phylum Arthropoda; class Insecta; order Lepidoptera; family Incurvariidae; genus Incurvaria; species Incurvaria masculella. Next base: position 4,044,043 of record OX335641.1, read on the forward strand.
GGGCCGGCATAATTTGATACAAAATGCTATGCAATAGCTTTACCGCGGCAGTCCCCGAGTGCCACACGTCTTTTTTTATGACATCACATTGGAAACCTCAAAAATAACAGTATTTCTCCAATCTTTAATGGATGTTATTATACATATAAACCTTCCTCTTTAATCACTCTATCTATTAAAAAAAACCGCATCAAAATCCGTTGCGTAGTTTTAAAGATTTAAGCGAACATGGGGATATAGGGACAGAGAAAGCGACTTTGTTTTATACTATGTAGTGATGATACAATTTATGCATGTTATTAAATCTCGTCGCGAGATTTACCTGCATTATGTATGGAGGTCTTTTTTATGGAATACATTTTTTTTTCTTAGAATGTTCAGGTAAATCTCACGACAAGATTTTATATCATATATATACATTGTATATAGTAATAAATTGATTGGTTTGAATTAATTTAAAGTTATTTTCTTCTTTTTAGAGCATATTATATATATGTTAACCGTTGAGGAGTTCCCCAGTTAAGAGCCATCCTTGAGTTCAGTGGCCATGCCATGATGACAATAAGAATGGATTATCATCATTAAATGCCTACCCAACATTTCGTTAACCGTTGCCTCACCATACAAACATTGCAAGTTAAATAAAAGCTTGCAAAAAAGAGTTTTCTTTTGCCAAAATTTACTCATTACTACCTTCTTTGTGAATCTACCGCAGTAAAATAATGAGACGGACATGTTTTGCGAGCTCCCTGTCCTGGAATCAAAGAGAAACGCGGACGATTTCGGAGTTCCGTAGAAATGATTGCGGGTTGGCTGCGGGTTGAGTGATAATAAATTGCCAGCTTCGTTCAGGAATTCTATTACTCGGATTCGCCGCGCTCTCGAACACTCGTTGCTATTTCAGCCGACAGCACTTTTACAATATCTTTATATATTTTATGATTAATTTTATATTTTAATTTAAATCAAAATTGCAATTTGGCGCGCATAAATTATGGTCGTAGCGTAAGTGCACGTAAACATGTTTATGATTCATGCTCATCTGGCCATATCTCCGACGATATTTAATGGTTTTTATTTAATTTACTTTTGGACTTCTGCTAATAAGTTTGTCAATAACTAGGTTTTGTCCGCGGCTTCGCTCGCTCGTGAAACGGTTGAATGGAATCAGAAATGTATATTGTTTCTTCATAAAAGCTGTAATCCCCAATCCAACCCCATAAGGTTTTTAATGACATTTAGCGATCGCAGATCTCAAAATTGATCAAATTTTCGTAATCAACTTCCCTAGAAGTTACGGCCTGCTAGGTGAGCTCACTCTTGAGCAGGCCATACAAAAACCTGAAGAACTCCAATATACTTCAAAAATTTGCGGTGACGCTAAAGATTAGATAATAGGTCGATGCAGCCGAAGATGTCGTTAAAAGTCTTTATTTTTTATTTATTTATTTGGAGGAAACACAGATACAGATAAAGTAATAAAACAGTAAGTTAACAAAAGACTATAGAACTAACCTGCATCCTAACCTATTCCTCGCTAATTAAATTATACATAAATTAGAGTGACAGTATAGCAAGTCCTATTGAGCCATATTTTTTATTTTGTGCTTGAAGTTGCGCTGAGAGTCAAAGAAGATGTCTAGGTCAGATAAGTTCTTATTATAAAGCGAACACATTCTATGTAAAGGGTCCCTAAGGCCAGCGTTGGTGCGTGTCCGACCAAGGTGGAATAAGTCACTGCATCTGGTGTTTTTTGACGGTACTCTTAGACATACAAGTTGGAGCAGGTTTGGACAGTCAAGAACATTATTGCATATCTTATGTAGCATTATTAGGTCAAAGTGTGCGCGCCGATTAGAAAGGGCGGAAAACTCGTAATCTATCAACATTTTTGCATAAGACCGTTTTCGATCATTCATTTTAAAACTTAGAAATCTGAGAAACTTTTTCTGCACACTCTCTATTCTATCAGAATAAACCTCATAGAAAGGGTTCCATACTGGGGTACAATATTCAAGTTGAGAACGAACAAGCGTAAAATATAAAAGTGAGAACGTTTCAAGTTTCCTGAAAGACCTGCTAGTCCTAGTTATGAATCCAAGTAAACTAAAAGCTTTATTTATAATACTGTCGACGTACTCACCGAAGTGCAGTTTTGAGTCAAAGATAACACCTAAATCTCTTATACTGTGAACTCGCTCAAGGGTATGTCTTCCAATGTGATACTGGTGAAAAATTACTTTTTTATTTTTCGTAAAAGTGATTTGATTACATTTATTTAAATTTAGAGAAATTTTATTTTCAGTGCAGAAATGTTCGAATCGTTCTAAATCACGTTGAATCAGTAAACAGTCACTTAATGTACACACTGTTGCAAACAGTTTGATATCATCAGCGTATAAAAGAAATTTACAATAAGAAAAGCATTTGACAACGTCATTAATAAACATAATAAAAAGTAAGGGGCCAAGAATTGATCCCTGCGGAACACCTGATGAAACTGAAACCCAACTGGAGATATTGCCCCGTAGTAACACTGCTTGTTGCCTATTAGTAAGATAAGAAGCAAACCATCTCATTAAGCTACCCTTGATCCCGTTAAACATAATTTTTTGCAGGAGTATAAGGTGATCGACTTTATCGAAGGCCTTTTTAAAGTCACAGTAAACTGCGTCAACCTGTCGACCAAGGTCCATGTTTTTGTATAAAAAATGGGAGTAAATAAGTAAGTTACTAGCTGTCGATTTATCTTTGACGAACCCATGCTGTTGTGCAATAATATTTGGTGCAAGTACAGGATAGACGCGGTCGTGTACCAGCCTCTCAAAAAGCTTAGCCATTCCCGATAAAATAGAAATAGGCCTATACTTTTCAACTTTTTGACGAGAGTTCCCTTTGTGCACTGGAAGAAGAAACAGTCGCAACTACTTTGATTGATGAGGCATTACTCAAAATTGCGACGAGTCAACATTTGAAGGATGCCCTATTTATTCTAAGTTACTTATCGTTATCGACATGCTGGCACTGTACTCGGCCGAGTCCCATTTTGAAATGTACAAGACTTTTGAGTTAGGAAGAAAGTAAACTTGGAATCGCACATTTTGTTCACACATCTTGTACATTTCAAAATGGGACTCGGCCGAGTACAGTGCCAGCATGTCGATAACGATAAGTAACTTAGAATAAATAGGGCATCCTTCAAATGTTGACTCGTCGCAAGTTTGAGTAATGCCTCATCAATCAAAGTAGTTGCGACTGTTTCTTTGCTGGGTCGGCCGGTGTTTTTTTTATGCAACCTGACATCGATGGCTAATACCACACAACTACCGTTATGATATTAGCCGAATACATACACCTCATTCCCGAAGGAATTAGGTGCCATGCCAGGACCTTCTCTTTATGAGCCCGGCTTCATTGAACTGGATGGAAAACACGGACAATTTTTCATTTCCGCTTCGACCATCCTTCAACCCGGGCGGGCTTAAACCCTACCACCTAGTAAGGGAAGGGCACCTACAGTTTAACATGTATTCCAAACCATGGAGCAGCTCGCATTCGTGACGAAATGCACTTATCGAACTCAGAAAGAGAAAGAAAGTGGTACATGTCGCGGCGAGGCATTGAACCCAGATCTCTGGTACGCTAGCCCAGTCCCCGCGCCACTAGGCTACGAGTCGCTCAAAGCTCGAGCCGGTGTGAGCGGCGTGAATACATAGTAAATATGGAAGCTGTCCCATCTAATGTACTGTCTATTAAAAACCTTTAAACGCGTATAACCGTCCATTGATGAAATAGCCCTACCAATATTATAAATTCGAGACCATCTTTGATGCCAGTCGAGTGGCTCGAAGTTCGAACAATTGACAGCTACGGCAGTACTAAAACGGCCGCTCGTCCGTTTTATTCGAACTCAAAATTGCGAGCATAGATCCCGGTAGAACTCCTAGAACATACTTCTTTCGCTGATTCCACACACACTGCGATTACGGGTTAAGAACGGCCCGTAAGCTATGCTCGCCATACAAACGTAGTTTACTAATCATTTGGAAACCGCTATTCCAATTAAATTGATATTTAATATCTAATATCAGGTAACAAATATCTGTGTCTGCATGCTTTTGTTTTTTTTTTAAATCCAAACCGAATGATATAAATGCAAAAAGAAAATCTTCATACGAATTTTGTTTTCTCTGTGGTTTGACCCATACATACATACACATACATTTACCGAAAAAACAAAGGCATGCAGACACAGATATTTGTAGCCTAATATTAGATACAAAATATCAAGTAAGTTGGAACAGTGGTTTTCAAATCATTAGTAAACTACGTTTGTATGGGAGGCGAAATTTTCAGGTGCTTACGGGCCGACCTTAAGGTGCAGAGACACTTACATCGGTGACACAAATGTCTCCTGTCGGCACGACACTCAATTTTGTACCGTACAAATGTGGCTACACCAAACACCGACTGAGTATACGGCGACACTTTTACTTAGTACTCTTCTGCTTCTACCCTGTATATTCTTTCTGTTAAATGTGTCAGTGACCGTAATTCGAAAATACATCACTCCGATTCGGAAGGGTTGGCAGAGTTTGACAGAGAGAGTAGATAGTGCAAAAGAGAACATTTTACCCGACGGAGCATGCAAATTTTCCCCCGGCGAGAACCGAACTCGCTTCACCGTCTAGCGCGCCGCCCGCCGATCCGATTCAGCTATCCAAGCGTTTTCTGTATAAATATGCAAGGCGATGGCGCGTGAAGTGCTCTCTCTGCGTAGAGCCGAGGCGACACAGGAAAGTTTGATTGAGACGTCCGAGTTTCTTTTACGCAACGCGTTTCGTACAGTGGTCGTCGGAGTAAACGTCACAGTCAGTTTGGGCATTTTAAAAAGCGCGCGGGGTGGGAGAGAGAGACCATAATTATCTACTTCCTCACTTCTTCTTTAACATCACTTCGTACAGATACTCCAGGAACTTTAGACTTAAATCAGCACTTAGAAAAACATTAAATCCGAAATGCATTTTTTTTTCTCAGAAACGTAGTATTTCATATGGACGTGTGTACATTAAGTTTGCAACATTTTGGGGGGCCCGGAAGATAGAAATAAAATATGAAATATGTTTAAGAAATGATATCTCCTAAACAAATATTTAGAAATGATATTTCAAAATCGAATATGTTAACTAATTTTAAGTGTAATATAACTGTAAATTTGCAACAATTTATTATTTACGGAACTGTGTAAATATATTTTTTTTGTACTATTTCCGTAATATCTGCAAAGCAAATACTGCTAACTCAGTTTTATTTTCTGGAATATGTAAATGGCCTAAAACTCTATATTCTGTGAGAAATTGAAAATGTTGCAAAACTTAGAAGCAAATTTTTTTTCATTTATAATTTTTAGATTCGAATATAAGCTAAACAAAAAATTCGAAATGCGGTTTGAATCATTCATTGTGTAGTTTTATCTTTCAATAATATGCTATTAATTTTGCAACAATACAAATCTTCCGGAACTAGGTTCAATTAAAACATTACTATAATTACCAGTTTTCACTCGTACACGGACGTAAAGCCACTTATCTGTGTGAGTGTGGCGCGTGTAAACATAGCTAGGAAGACTGCGGTGGACGCGGGGGGATGGGGCCGGTCGGCTCGACAGATTCTCCCCGCCTTGCTACCTAAACATCGCCACATTTATTTTGTGTTCGTTCGGGAGCAATTTTCATGTGTAAATTGATTTACATTGTTGATAATACAGAATGGCTGTGGACATTTGCGATAGAGCGATCGTGCCACAGTGTCGGGTGGATTTGCCTTACACGACAGAGGTCTGGGTTCAAATCCCCACAATGCACATGCACCACTATCTTTCTCTTTCTGAGTTGGATAAATGCATTTCGTCATTAATGCGAGCGGTTCCATGGTTCGGAATCCATGAAAAACTGTAGGTTCCCTTCCCGTATTAGGGGGTAGGGTTCAGCCCTCCCGGGTTGGTTCCATCATACGGATTTTCCGTCCGTGTTTTTCATCTAGTTCAATGAAGCCGTGCTCATAAAAGGGGTGGTCCTGCCATGGCACTTATTCCATCGTAAATGCGGTGTGTTGAGATCAAAATGGAATAGAATTGATGCGATCATAATTGGCAATTACTAAGAATGTTTTGACGGGATGCCGACCGTGCCTCTAGTCCTTTTATTTTTAACATTCTTAGTATGCTTATGGTATGCTTGTTTTATCTATATTTTTATTTTGGATGATAAATTGTTCGCCTTAATAATTTCACCTTTTTACCGATTTCGCCACGCATAGTCATTATCTGAAATAATAGGAAGATTTGAACCAGAAAAAAAAATTTTTCAAGAAATTCAACCGACGAAAAAATTATCAGAAAAGCGAAAAACATAACAACAATAAGTTTCGATATGACCCCGTATCGTAACAAACAAACGTAAATCGCTGACTCAATATTAGTATTTTTATTTTTCCCTTCTGAGTTTTAAGGTTAACCACCCTAACTCCGCGTAGGGTCCGGCGCTCTATTTCAACACTGACAAGTGCGCTATATTGACATTGAGTCACTCCAGAGAGCCTATTCAATACCAAAATTGACTTGGTGATGTCTTGCTTTCGAGAGTGACAAGTCAGAAAAATTAAGGTGTCATCATGGACACCAAATTGTCTTTTTTCATGATCACGTCGACAAACTATGCAAAAGCTCCTTTCGGACCCTGGGTGTTGTATTGAGACAAGCGTACCATTTGCGCAGTACAGATGCCGTAAAAATCCTGTACAACACATTTGTGAGAAGCAAGCTTGAATGCAATGGAATGATATGGAACCCTCATGAGGCTTAATATACTGCCATGCTTGAAAGAGTGCAAAAAAAGTTTTTGAGATTCCTTTATAAAAATAATTATAATTTTTATCCGATTTATCCGAATCGCAGTTAACAAAATATGTGTTTAAATTAGTAATTGGACACGTGCAAAATATTTCAGTGCTAGAGAGTGTTAATCTGTTCGCCCCAGAAAATTACAGTCGCGCGCGCTCTCATCCTCGCTTCGCGCTGCCCTCCTCGCGCACCAACATGCTGCGTCACGCGCCGCTCACCCATGCGCTTACAGCTCTAAATGATATATCTGACAAAATAGACATCTATGCTTGCACTCTCGCCGAGTTCCAGAAGGCAGTTGCTGTTTACTTTGAAGCTGCATAATTTTTAAATAAGGTGTGTACTTTATCTATAAATTGCCTAACGCCTTGGCCATTTACGCAGTAATGTTAGGTATATTGTTGCATGAATAAATAAATAAATAAGTAAATACGGCCAGTGGCTGAAGAAGGGGATATCCGTCTATAGAGCAGCCACTCCACTAACCCCTGATTTCACTATTTCCAGCTATCTGAAATTCGTTAGCTTACTTTCAGTTAGATTGCATATTCGCATGGTGTAACCATAAGATAACTTTGGGATTTTTGTAGCTGATGGTAGTGAAAATGGGTGTAAGTAAACTCTTTATTATTATTATTTTCTTTCAGGACGGATAAGCAAATATTTGAATAAAATATAAATTTTAGTACTAAAATTACATACGTCGCTTTGTTCAACAAATGTGTTATTAATGCAGAATCAACGGACACATCAAAGACATTGCCTTACTTTACGAATGTGGAACTAACTCATTCACGGGCACGGTACAAAACCGATTTATCGCGCTCTGGGACCTTCTCTGTTACACAGAAAAAGACAGGCTCCGTGATGAGTAAAATGCAACATGTCCACAAAGCAGACAATGCGCATAGTGTTTGATTTGGTAAGATTTACGAAAAATTGTATTACAAAACGACTTATAGCTAAAAGTAAACTACGATCGTTGTAGTCAAAAATCTAACAAAAACCAAATTTGTTATAAATCTTCATGAAACAAGCCATGTCAGATGACTAATCTTTTTAAGGCTTTTTAGTTAATCGTTGAGTAATCCACCTCCAAAGTTATTGTATAAAACGCGCAAAAAATTCGAAGTTTCGGACCTTATAACTTAGAAACCTGACAAAATTTTCATCAGACATCTATTTTGATCAAATAAAGCTATTTTGAGTATTATTTTGGATCTCTGATAAGAAATATGCTCATGATCTTCTTTCCACGTTTGTATGGGGAGTTGAGCGGGAAGGCCCACCTTAAGTGTAGATTTTTAAATAAACTATAACCCCACTTAAATTTTACAAAATCAGCAAATTACAAAATAAAAAAGTGGACATCTTTAGCTATAATCACCTCTAGTGTCATGATATTAGCCCAAAACAACATATAGGAACGAGGTGCCATGCCAGGAACTTTCTTATATTTCATGGCTACATTGTAATGGAAGGAAAATATCGTCTATTTTAATTGCCGCTTTGACCGTAGTTAATTCAATGCGATAGTACAGCCCCTACAGTTTTATGTTTAATCCGAACTACCATGAAACGTGAAGTAGTAAATACTCTTTCGAAGACAAACTACGCCACCCTAAAGAGATTTTTATCATTGTCAGCCTCGGTAGCACAGTGGTGGGACACCTTGAGATTCTATATGCTGGGTAAGCAGCTCTGAGCGCGGTTGGGTTCTGGATGGGTGACCATTTTAGACCATTAGGCCGTGGTTCGGATTCCACGTAAAACTGTAGGTCCCCTTCCTTACTTACTATGTTGTAGGGTTTATCCCGTCCGGGTTGGTACCATTGCATTGAATGAACGATGATCGAAGTGGCAATGAAAATTGACCGTGTTTTCCATCCAGTTCAATGTAGCCGAGCAATTTAAGGAAAGTCCTGGTATGGCACCTAGTTCCCATGTCGTGTTTTAGGCTAATATCTGACGTTCAGTTTGGTATTAGCCATCCATTTATAGTTCTTTAAAAAAATCATTACAATACCGACTCAAACAAAAACGATCGTATAAATATTTAAATTTTGATTAAGATATCGTTATGAACAAATATTAAACCAGGCAGTTTCAGTAAATATGTACATTAACCCTGCTACTAATAATCCCAGATCATCGTCTGAATAGGTATAGAATTGTCCCTTTCTATCGAATTAGAAACTGCCTGTCAATGCAAAGGACAAAACATTGTATAACGATTCAGCTGATGATCTAGGTTTATTAGTAACAGGGATAATATTTCGTGCTAAACAAGTACGTCGCTTTTTCCAAGGAGTGAGATATGTATGTTATATTATGATATGTATGGAAGATAGCCAGTGCATGTTATGCGATGAGATCAATAAAAAACACTGTGCACATATCAACTTTAAGAATAATTAATTTTAGCTATATAGAATCGATTTTAAGGTACGGAATAGATGTGTGGGGTTTCTGTTAAAAAAAGTCTCATCCTTCAAAAGAAAGTTATACGAATTATTTGTGGAGCAAAATATGACGAAAGTTGCCGACCCCTTTTCGTAAAATAAAAAACCGGCCAAGTACGAGTCGGACTCGCACACGAAGGGTTCCGTACCATCGTAAAAAAATGTATAAAAAAAAATCAGGTTTTTTGTATGGGTCCCCCCTTTAATTTTAATTATTTCTTAATTTTACCTATTTGTTGTTATAGCGGCAAAATAAATACACACTCTGTGAACATTTCAGCTGTCTATCTGTTACGGTTACTGAGATACAGCCCTGTGACAGACGGACAGACGGACGGACGGACGGACGGACGGACGGACGGACGGACAGCGGAGGCTTAGTAATAGGGTTCCGTTTTCGCCCTTTGGGTACGGAACCCTAAAAAATCATGACTGTAATATAATATGCATTGGAGTATATAAGAAAAACTAATTCTTAGATAAAGTGAAGGAATTGCAGATATATGACTTAAGAAATAACGACAGTTTTCGACCAAAAAGCCCAAAATGTTTATTGTTTAAGAATTAATCTTTTTATACTGGAGTAAAAATTTACAATCATTTACCTATTTCCATCAAACAATTTTTAACAATAACCAATTTTTTTATGAATTTAAAAGAATATTTGTTAAGTAACCCGTTTTATAATATAGAAGAATTTTTCAATAATTTTAATTGTAATTTAGAATAATTTAATATTGACATTTATTGAACCAGATTATGTATTGAAAATGTATTGTGAATTTTAATAATGTATTTATAATTATTTTTTATTATAAACTCTAAGATAATTAATTTATGTTATAAAATGTGCACGGCTCGCAAGGGTCACTCATGCTAAATAAATAAAATAAATATCTATTATTCGACCGTGAAGCAAGAACATATGAAATAAAGAAAGAGCCCCGTAAAATAACTACTGTAAGAATATACTGCTAGGCTGGGTCCGAACCATCTAAAATACCATTCGTGGATATTGCGTCTTACAAGACGTAATACCCGAAAGTACCTACACATGTAACTGTCGCACGCACGTGCCACTCCCGCCCCGCACCACCCGGCGATAGCGTCCTCCGTCCGTCTCCCCGTGCCGCTGCCTACTCACTCATACAATTACAACTGATAAATGTCTGCATATGGCTGCGCAACAAATACACCTGTGAGAGCGGCACCTGTAAAACGCTTGCAGATTTAATTCATTTTTACCTTGTTCCAGACTTCTTGCGATGTTGCAAAATTAGGGAAATGTTCACAATTGATTTATGTTAACACTGAATGACGGAAATCTTATTTCTGATTTTTTGTTTACCGTTTATAGCATTAGAAAGTTTGGATTAAAAAAAAAATACTGTTCTAAGACTTGCAACATTCTAAAAACTTTACAGGATAAAGAATATAATTTTGTTTACATATTCTAGAAAGAAAGGTAGCCATAGCAAGTAAGGTTCTCAGCATAGATTTTTTTTAGTAAAAACATTTTTTTTAATATATTTCCGTAATTAGTAAATTGTTGCAAATTCGCCGTTACATTACGCCTTAAAAGAGTTAACAAATACATTTCTATAATACCATTTCTAAATATTTGTTTAGGAGATATATATTTTTTTATACATTTTAATTTTTTTTTCTATCTTCCGGGCCCCACTCAATGTTGCAAACTTAATGTAAGCTTAATGTAATGAAATTGTATATTTCTGAGAAAAAAAAATTCATTTCGGATTTCATGTGTTTCTCAAACCGTCCGGGGACGGGCCTAAGAAAATACATACCAAATTCTGTTTCGTTTTCAACGGGCCCGTATTCCAAAGTATAGCACTTATCATGCCGCCCACTGTACGTATGGACAATTGTCTAAAAATTGTTTTCAAGATCATCGAGAAGCATATTTGTTTTGTAGAAAATGAACCGCCCGAAAACTAAAAACTCGAACGACGCGCGGCGTAGGAATTAATTTGATTGATGTATAAGTATATATAAATGTACCGCAGACCCTAATCTGAGTCAGGTAAGGTTATACTTTCCCCAAAACTTTCAACAAAGCGACTCTACATATTCTAGTGATAATAAGAGATGAAATTGTGGTCTACAGAGGATTCAAAGATATACTTCTGATCCTTAAGCAGAAATGCTGGCTTGCGAAATGCCCATTTACTGACCGTGCAGTAAGGTTTAGGGTTTTATTTAGTCCTATTCCACCCTTAATATTTTTTTAATCCCTGCATCTGTAGGTATTTATTAAAAAGTGTTTGATTATTTTTTCATCTATTTATTTAGTAATTTAAGCCTGGGTTATTTTAATTGAACAGCAAAGAAGTAAAGGACAGGTTCGTATATTTAATTTCTACTAGAGACATACAACATGACTTTGTCTGCTACATTTTTCGGGTTAAAATAATAAATTTGAGTGGTAATTTGAAACACGAAGGACAGAGGGTACGTTTCTCAAGCACCGTTAACTGTATTATGGTCGCAACAGCCTTTGCACAAATAATCGTTCTATCGGGCTAAGGTGATATACTTATCTAATTCAATAAAAAACCGGCCAAGTGCGAGTCGGACTCGCACACGAAGGGTTCCGTACCATCGTAAAAAAAAACAAAAAAAACACGTGTTTTGTATGGGAGCCCCCTCTAATTTTAATTATTTTTTAATCTTACCTATTTGTTGTTGTAGCGGCAAAATTAATACACACTCTGTGAAAATTTCAGCTGTCTACCTGTTACGGTTACTGAGATACAGCCCTGTGACATACAGACGGACGGACGGACGGACGGACGGACGGACGGACGGACGGACGGACAGCGGAGGCTTAGTAATAGGGTTCCGTTTCCACCCTTTGGGTACGGAACCCTAAAAACACGACATAGCCAGCGTCGCACCTACAAAACGTTTGCGACTGAACGGCGACTAAGGGATTAGTCGTTTGTGGTTCAGATCCTACTTTACTGGAATGACGGTGTATTGGGCTATTATAACGGTAGGCGTTGTATTATCCATGCGCGTAAATGCCTGTGCATGAGCGACCTTGTTTAGCTAACTAATCTACTTTCGTATCCGACTCACGCGCACGCTTTACATTCTTGCTGTATAGGTAGTCATCTCATAATAACACCGATCAATAACAACGTGTGAATGAGTATCGCCCGATCGCGAGACGCCACCGACACGCCCCGCGTATCGCGCGCGACCCACGACGGACGCATTCGCGGAGTTTTTCACGCGAGTGCGTTCTTTGATGACGAATACTGCTGATGACGAATGATGATGATTTCGCATTTAACATCGACATATTTATTACTTTTAATTATTCCGAGTGACGTTTATATGGCCTAGGCCTGTGGAACGCCCCTTGAGAGAGTGGTGAGGTTATCGTTTCTTCAAGGGCTTATTATCACTAAGATACCACCGACCACTAAAATCGCAATTTGTTTTTACAAAACACCATTTCGTATAAAAAAACAGTTCGTTTTCTCACGACAATGTCATATGTTATCAAAAATCAAAAAAATCGCTACTTTACACCCTCCGTAACTCTGGAACCGTTCACTTTAGGAAGATTATGTAGTCAACCTAACAAGTTTCGTTTGAAATTTGATGTATATTATTTTTATCTTTGGCACTTTTGCGCTAAAAGTTTTTAATTATTTAAGAAGAACTGATAAATTCCAACTTCCCCCCTCTTCCCCCAAACCCGACGCTTACAATGGTGTAACTTTTTACCCAAAAATATGTGGAAAAGTTGGAGCTGGAATGATACTTTTACTTTGGATGTTGAGGTTAGGCCATTTTTGGGCTAATTGCACCATACTATAGTTATTTTAATGAATTTGGCAGGGCCAGCACCATTGAGGAAACGTCATTGGCAACACCGAATTATATGATCTCAGCAATTAAACCGACTTCGACTATTTCGATGCTCCTGCTGTAGCTTATGTATGTATGTAAAGATGTTCTTAGCCTGATCAGTGATGGTAAATATTCTTCGACATGTAACTTCTTCGCAAGCGCAGACGCAGATGTATGTTTCCGCGCACATATTTCTAAATACCAACTCTTATCAGGCAGATGCATTTTCATTGAAAACAATTACGCAAATTCACTTTATAGTTTCGGAGCGGAAAGCGAGAAGTAGAAATTTCTAGACTTTCTTGCACGTTTCCCTGTTTTGTACAAGTTCAAGCAAGGGAATACGTATAACTAGTCCACTCATAAAATGAATATGGAAGGATCAATCACTTTTATTTCGCTTTCGGATGATATAATCGCTGTTGTTTTATGTTGTGTCATTGCACTCTAATATTTTTGAATACATGATTAGAAAGGGACAAAACTGGGGTGAATCATGTGAGAAGGTTTCACCCGAGTCAGATGAAATAAGGTAAAAATTATGATTAAGGCAGTATAAGTATTCACTGGTGAGTCACAATTGAAATATTAATTATAAAATGTTTTATTTTATATTCCAAGTTTCCTCCAAAGAAGACGCTGCCATAATCCCAGAACTTATATTCCGTGGTCAAAATCATGCAGAAAACCAAAATGTTTCTAAGTTTGTAAATACCTAGGTATTTATTGAATTTGTTACCTTGTTTATTGTAAAACTTTTAATCGGCCTAAACAGGATTCTTGCAACCTTACTGTAAAACGTATTATCTTTATAGTGAGTCTTATCAAGTAGAAGAAAGTATATGTTATTTTCCCAACGTTTGATTAAGCTTGGCATGTACTATGTAGATAATCCTTCCCCCACAATTTAAATTACCGCGAGCATAAGCCATTACCTTGCACATCGAGCTGCTTGTCTGGTGTTACCAGCGAGCCTACTTTGTGCCATCGACAAGTGCAATCGATATGGCAGATTAATGAGCGGTTTACGAGTCATAATTCAAGGGTGAATAACGCAAGAAGCCGGCGGACTGGGCTGTGGAGCTTGTATGGCTGTCAACGAATCATGTCGAATGTCCGGAAGCAAAGCGGGTCAAAGCAACGAATGAAAACACCGGCCAAGTGCGAGTCGGACTCGCACTTGCAGGGTTCCGTACCATCGTACAAGATTAAACTAAAAATAATCCCGTTTTTTATATGGGGCCCCTTTTTTAGGGTTCCGTACCGTTTTTGTTGTTTCAGTGGCAAAATAAATATACGCTCTGTAAAAATTTCAGCTCCCTACCTTTTACAGTTCATTTGATACAGCTCTATGACAGACGGACGGACGAACGGACAGCGGAGGCTTAGTAATAGGGTTCCGTTTGCACCCTTTGGGTACGGAACCCTAAAAAAAGAAGAATTCTGACTAATGGGATCCGCTTTGATACAAAAAAATTACGAGACGTGTCGTGGGCCACCCGGTAGGAACGAATGTTCCTTTCACTATGTATTATGTAGTAGCAACCTGCCCCGGCTTCGCAAGGTTTATTTCAGGCAGCTTTAAATCGGACATACCTACGCCACAGAATAACGCAATCCGTTCTGTCGTTCGTGTACTTCTATAGCAGTGCACGTTTTGAGTATTTTTGGCGGGACTGAGATAAATTCGTTCCGTGCTCGCCTGCTATTTGAATGTGATTTGGTCGCGAATAACAATAAAGAAAAAAATATTTTTTTGTTCATCCGATCGCTGCCAAACTTTACAGGATCAACCACTGGGCTAGGCTTATCAGAAAATTGCCTGAAAATGTCATCGAAATCAGACACGACGGCGTTATTTCATTTTGGACATTCAACCGAGCAGACCTTCTAAACTTCCAAACTGTCTAATCACCCGCTGGATATTTTTTGCCTCTGGGTTAACTTGATGATTGCCAGAAAGTTGCAGCAAAATCGGTCACGATGTCGTTATTTAATTTAGGACATTCCTACGAGCGGATCTTTTAAACTTTCAAATGTAAAAGGATTCTCCGCGATGATAATTTGAAGACTTCGGTCACGACGCCGTTATTCATTTTGGGCATTCACCCAAGCGGCACTTCTAAACTTTCAAACTGCAATAAGCTAATCTGAAGATTGCCTAAAAATTCAAAGTTAAACATGAGATTGACGTGCGAACTCTCTTTACAGCAATACTGTCGCTGTCTCTACGACAATTCCACTCACTGCATTTTCGTCAATCTTTTGTCACCTACTCGCTCTACATGTCTGAACTACCTCAACATAGGGTATATTTTCCAATTCTCATCACTACGCTCAGTTGAATCTCAACGATTGTGGAACTTTTCCAGTAAGCGCACTCCGGAAGCTTTCCTCATAATAAACGAACTGTCCTAAAGTAAGTAAACTTAGAAATAATCTAGTGTCGCTTCTGAATGCAACATTTACGTAGTGTATCCCACTGTTGAGATCATGTGTGCTGTGGCGGCCCGTATGGACTCTGAACTACTACACAAGTTACTAATTACTCTGATGGCTGAACCGAGGAATGTTTGCGAACCCAATGCATATTGTCGGTGGCGCAATGTGACACTAGCGACGATGCACCGTGCGTGACGGGAATGCCGCCACATGTCACAAGACGGCGGCTTCGACGCAAAATGTCATATATTTATCTGATGTAGACGGTCACTGGGGCTGGGTTTCATAAGGTTGGATTTCGTTGAGTTGTATGTAGTTTTGTTCGACGTCAATGTATCTTTATGATTTTCAATTTCAAATTCACCATTACGTATAGGCTTTTTAGCTTCTTAGGTTTTCAATGTCACTAGTAGAAGTCCTACGAAAATGCGTCATTTTTTTCGACTTCTTTGCAGGTAAACTTTAAGCTTGATTGTTTCCACATGTTTGCCCTTTATTTTAGCCTAAATCGATAGAGTTGCAAGCAGTCACCCCCCTTAAGCAAAGGAATAAAGGTAATTGTTTGGATACATAATTGCGCAAAGAATGAGATCGCGCGCGTTCGGGCAACTAGAGTGTAGTTTTCCCGCTGTCCCCTCATTAAATAGTCTGTGACTACGTAAGACAGGCGGCGATTGAGCGAGTCGTGTTTTGTTCGCAAAAAAACGACACGTTTTTGCGCGGCTAGTCGTTTTCGGATAGTCTACGTTTCCTTGAGGGTTGTTTTGTGAGTACTGTAATGGCCGTCAAGATACAATGAGCACCACGGGGACCGGCCGCACTCTTTAGCTAGCCAACACCTTCGCTACGTGAGGTCTCGTGAGATCCTTTTCTTTTCACAATCCATATGTCCACGACTTCGAACTACAGCGCAACAACTTCGGCGGGGTAAGTAAGCCTCACAATAATTTATAGACTGCGAACAACCACAGATGCTGACCTATTACTTATATTCTACAGGCTTATCGAGGTAAGTTGGCGTTCGTTTACTACCTATATACTTTTCTTAGTTTTCAGTTATCGGGCCTAGCAGTAATATCAAAGAAGTTTCACACGAACAAGTTTTATTCCCGCATCTGCATCATTTTATATATCCGGATCGAAATCTGACCGCGAGAAGTGTGCTTGCCCCTAGCCGACCCACGTGGGAGGCGCGCTAGGGCATGGCGTGGAGATCGAGAGATCCTGGAGGAGGATTTATCTAAGCGCTGAGGTGTCGCCGGTAAGCCCTCGTGATAAATAATCTCTCATTTATCACTCCGAGCACACCAGGTGCGCCCTCGTACCGAGGGAATTAAAGTGATTAAGTAAGGACTTACACATAGCGTTCATAATTGTAAAAGATGTGCTTTATTTTACTGTTATATTTACATTTCCCTAAAATATGGTTGAGAGAGGCGAACCCAGCTTGAAGCTAGTGAACGCGGGGGAACTGGCCTGTTGGGCAAGATAAGTTAGTCTATTCAAAATAAACTGGCATATTTCATGAACGTTGGCTATGGCAGGAATGTGGATTATTGTGAATTCATATTAATTTTGTGTATTTACCTATGTTGTTCTCTTACCATCAATAGTGCTATTAATGTTACAAGGAATTAAAATAATTTTATTACCAATAACTCGTACGATTTGAGCAGGGAAACACATTATTGCAAACTTAAGAGTTAGGGCCGAGTGCACGAAAGGACAAAAAATCAAAATCAACGTCAAAGTATGATCAAACACGTCACTTTGTGTAGACAGAATGGAAGGAACTCTATGCGGATCACTAAAAGTGACGTGTTTGAGCATTGATTAACTCGGCCGTCTCTTCGTGCAACCGGGGCTAAGTGCGTTGAACATTTTTGAGCGAAGTTTCTTGCCAGTTCTTTTTCGCTGTGATTATTGAACTGGCTAATGATATACGAGTAATATGATAAATCCGAGTGCAGTTTACTGACTATGGATAATGAATAAACAAAGATTAATGGTTTTTTTTCCAAAACAAAGAGTTTAAAAAACGTTTATAGGATGAAACGTTGCCTCAGAGAGTATGTCTTCTGCAAGTAACATGACATTCATATTGAAAGATCTTTGCATTTGCAGCTGCGAAGACGGCTGGTGGCGTGGGGCCAGGGGATATATTCTGTAAAGCAGTGACCGATCCTTAGCATACCTAAATATATTGTTCCTTTGTACGATCTGACGCAAACCTTACTAATAAAGGTGCCTTAGTGACTTGATTAATCTAAAATATACACTTCTGGCGGTCGATATGATAAAAAAAATTTGAAGTACCATTTCGCTCAAGTAAGATCATTTAAATTTCGTCTAAAAATGTCATGTAAGTATCTGATATAAAAATATGGTGAGAATGAGGAGCTGGAAAATGACGAGAAAGACGCTAGGCTTAGTTGGGTGGAAGACTCATCAGCAAATGCAACATCTATTAGGTCTAGTGTACTCTAGTGTTTAGTCAAGTAGCCACTTATCTGCCATTTCTCACTTGTTGCTAGCTGTCTTCGTTAAGTACTATATTAATATGTTTATGAAATTTCCAGGTTCGTGCTGACGAATTTAAACAGAGGTGTCGCACGCCACTTTGGCCTGCGACACACCTGTGCACACTTTATAGGTACGTGGTTTAAGTCTATGTTAGGCAGACTCGATCTCTGCTTTGCAGAATAACCCCCAGACAGAAAGTCAGCACCGATCTGCCCGATAGATTGATATATGAAATTGGCGGTCGATAATATACTCAACTGCAGTCTGATGGAGATGTAACGCACACTTCGCGTTTCAATAACGAACTATTTTCAATTCGCGCTTTGTGTGCACCTCTCGCTTCTAGTGTGAGCGTAGAAATTGTACGTGCCAAGTGTATATTCCCAACCGCTGCATAGTCATGCGATACTAAGGCATCGGATAATGTTATGAGTTTATAGCCGTCATATTAGCTTTCGAATATGTATGTACAAAAGGTTCGACAAGATTTGATACACGCCCGCGCTTTTTAACATTAATTATTGACGTCCATTCATTATGGCAAAAATACACACCCAGTCATGATATAATCGCACTCCACGTATGATTTAGGTGTCAAGCTAGGACTCTGTTTATATTTCAAGGATTCATTAAACTGGACTTGCTGCTTCGACCATCGTTTATTCAATACGACGGTACAACCATTCTACCACAGCCAAGTGGTAAGCAGTTATTTTTACCATGGAGTGACAATGCCAACGGGCAACACGAAGGGGATTCACCCCTACACTATTAACTCACTGCCGAGGTGTTTGCCCCTACGTTCTTCAAAAGTTATGTTTACAAGCACCTACCTGCCCGACCGACTTAGTTTTCGCAGCCTCCGAAAAACAATTGAAGCACATGAAAGTCATCGGGCGCCTCCTTTTTGAGATTCTGCAGAATCTCAAAAAGGAGGCGCCCGATGTCGAGGCGCCCGATGACCATGGTTTCGCGCGAACGTGTTCACTGCTGGACATGGAAGAACTTCGCCCTCGCCTGATAATTATTTTGTGATCATACATAATTAGCACTTTAGAAATCGTAAGTTTTTCTCAAAAAGTATGACGTTTTGAGCAAAAGCAATGGTGCACAATTACAGTATTTTTAATTTTTTTCAAACTGCCGTTAATAGGAGAACAATTCGGAACTACATGCGTGCGACCGACAGACACCAGCAGGTCTATTCCTGGCATTCAGTAATCAGGAAAAACTCGCTTTGAAAATCGCTATAAAAGCGGTTTTCTAGACTCAGGATTCCTGATTTTTTTTTATGCGACCTGACATGGATGGCTAATACCACACAACTACCGTTATGAAATTAGCCCAATACACCACATTCCCGAAGGAATTAGGTGCCATGCCAGGACCTTCCCTTTATGAGCACGGCTACATTGAACTGGATGGAAAACACGGACAATTTTTAATTGCCGCTTCGACCATCTTTTCATCCAATGCGATGGTACCAACCCGGGCGGGCTTAAACCCTACCACCTAGTAGGGGAGGGGACCTACAGTTTTACATGGATTCCGAACCATGGAGCAGCTCGCATTCGTGACGAAATGCTCTTATCGAACTCTGAAAGAAAAAGACAGTGGTGCAAGTTGGTATTGAACCCTGATTCCTGATAACTGAATGCCAGGAATAGACCTGCAGAGCCAGAACATTTTCCCGCTCTTTGCGGCAGGACCTTAAAAATAGTCATAGGCGAGCGTGTGGGTCCCTATTCTGTGTTGAACCGCGGGTAACGGTTCGTGAAAACTGACCCGACAATGCCACGAGCGTGAAATGAGCGGAAGAGCGCCATTTCATCTATCATTGTGTCCCGCCGAGTAAACTCCGACTGCCGCGCCGCCACTCGCCATGCTAATAATTAGCTCTATTTCTGTCACTGGGCTAATCGACGCTAAACTTGGCCACTGTAAACGCACTTTCCGGCTTCGGTTGTAGACGATGAGCGGATGCCGAAGAGATTACGTAACTCGGGCTATTATTTAAAAACCTAACATATATCAGTCAATGTACAAACCGACTATCAAATTGATGCAACCCCCTAATAAAGTATTTTTCCAAGCAATATTCACGCATTCATATTCCTACTTGTCGAAGGCGAGACCTTAAAAAAACCTGCCAAGTGCGAGACCGACTCGCACACGAAGGGTTCCGTACCACCGAACATGATTTAACACCAAAAAAAAAGTTTTTTTTTTCATTTGGCCCATTTGAATTTTTATTATTTTTTTTAATTTTACCTATTGATATTATAGCGGAAAAAACGAATACACACTCTGTAAATATATCAGTTGCCTACCTAATACGGTTCATGAGATACAGCTCTGTGACAGACGGTCGGACGGACGGACAGACGGACGAATCGAAGGATAGACGGATGGACGGACGGATAGCGGAGGCTTTGTAATAGGTTTCCGTTGGCACCCGTTGGGTAGGAAACCCTAAAAACGACCTGTCATGGATGGCTTACTTATAAAACGTTTAGTGATACTAGCCTATTCGCGAAGGAACTAGGTGCAATGCCAGGAAACCCCCTTAGTTTGAGCACGGCCTGATTGCACAAGGGGAAAAACCGCATTGGCATCGGGATTTCACACCGTAGTCTATGTCGAGCCCCTCAGTCACCAGCGCCCAAGTGAAGATAGTTCATAAACTCACGGATGCAAAAAATAACAAAATCTTTGGTGCCAATTAGGCTCCTGTGAACCGAATATTCGTACATAGAGCATGCATTTACATTAGTTTATGATTTAATAAAAAAAACAAACGAAAACGAAAAAAACCGGCCAAGTGCGAGTCGGACTCGCACACGAAGGGTTCCGTACCATCGTACACGATTTAAAACAAAAAAAACACGTCATTTGTATGGGGCCCCCCCTTAGTTTTTATTATTTTTTTATATTACCTATTTGTTGTTATAGCGGCAAAATAAATACACACTCTGTGAAAATTTCAGCTGCCTACCTATTACGGTTCACGAGATACAGCCCTGTGACAGACGGACGGACGGGCGGACGGACGGACAGCGGAGGCTTATTAATAGGGTTCCGTTTTCACCCTTTGGGTACGGAACCCTAAAAAACGAAACCTGTATACAATTTTCAAACGGCCGTTGAGAAAGACATGTGAAACCTGTAATAAATCTCCAAAGTTTTTGGTTGACCTAATCTACACAATATACAATGAGATACATGACGTTGCAGTATCGGCAATAGCTTCTGCTTCTCAGATGTGCGTTTCCGACTGATGGACATCAGAATCGGCGCATAATGTTACCGGCATTCTCGATTCATTGGAATTACCTACACATTTAGGTGAAAGTAAAATTTTGATCGAATCATTTCCAATTTGTTCAACCTGCAACTAATCTTGGAACCGTTGTTTAAGGCTGTTCCGACCCATATAAAGTTGTTTGCACACATAACGCAAAAAGTATTGCACTTTAAGCCACGAATTCATAATAAAAGTTTAATATAGTCATATTACTTGCAGCGAAAACAATTTCACAATTTCAGGATTATTGGTTTTGTTACAATTAATTTTAATTCGATATTTATTTAACAGCGCCATCTAACGGTGTAAAACTTCTAATCGGCAATTACAACGAAACCATTAAACCTGAAATCGTGAATATGTTTTCGCTGCAACTACTATGGCTATATTTAATATTTTTGATGAATTCGTGTCTTAAAGTGCAATACTTTTTGCGTTCTGTGTAAAAAAAACATTGTATGGGTCGGAACATCCTTAAATCAAATCGCGTTCAAGGTTCGTGACTGATTTGACTTGCAATGTCCATTACAATTTAACTACAGACAATCGCAGCTGTGCTCTTCTCCACAAATGTAGAGGCTGAACACATTAATTTTCTTTCTTAAATAAACAAATATTCAATCTTTTAGTACCTGTTTTTTTTTTTTATTGCGTTTAGTTGCCGCTTCACTCAAACACTCAACAGCACTTACAAATGTTTGATCTTAAATTGGCAATGTAAAAAGTGTACACCCTGACAATAAAGGGTGGCGCTGGCAGTGGCGGAAGGCCAGCGGGTTCGTCCCTCCTTGCTGACATACTGTTGTGTGAATATAAATATTTGTATTATTATATTATATTATTATTATTAAATATGAATGGAAAGGCGGTCATTCGATGGAACGTTATACTTGAAGAAAAAGTGTTTAAGTCGGTAGTTCGGTTCAGGAAAAAAAATGTTAGAGGGTTATATACTCGTTTTTAGGGTTCCGTACCCAAAGGGTGCCAACGGAGCCCTCTTACTAAGCCTCCACTGTCCGTCCGTCCATCCGTCCGTCCGTCCGTCCGTCTGTCACAGGGCTGTATCTCATGAACCGTAATAGTTAGGCAGCTGCATTTTCGACAGAGCATGTATTTATTGTGCCGCTATAACAACAAATAGGTAAAATTTAAAAATAATAAAATTAAAGGGGGCCTCCAATACAAGAAACGTGATTTGTTGTGTTAAATCTTGTACGATGGTAAGAACCCTTCGTGTGCGTGTCCGACTCGCACTTGGCCGGTTTTTCAATTTATCGTGTTCCCTTAATATTTTCTTGAATTTATATTATTCTACAAAGAAATCACAGTAAAAAACATTTTTTGAGTTAATCCTTTTTTTTTTAAAAAACCACGTCTAGTCGATAAGTAACTAAACATCTCGATTAAAAAAGTGTGCAGTGCAAATTTATTGACACCTAAAACCTGAACATTCCTTACTGCCTATATGGCTTACGAGGATTTGGTCCACGAGGTTTCATGGTATCGACGAAGTCGCGTGCGTCGGACGTTGCTTTGTCAAATGCGCGTCAACCATTGAACTATAAAAAAAAATTAACAAAAAAAATAACCAACTTCAAAGAAAAAGCACTAAAAAGTAAAAAATAATTTCCATTTTAGTAGTTACGATTTTTGTTATTTTTTGAGTCGGCGTCAGCCGGGCACGCGCTGCACCAATCAAGAGAACCTTGGCTACCTTGACTGACACCGACTCAAAAAATAACAAAAATCGTAACTACAAAAATGGAAATTATTTTTTACTTTTTAGTGCTTTTTCTTTGAAGTCGGTTATTTTTTTGTTATTTTTTTTATTTGTTTATTTTTAGTGAATCTGAAGTACACTTACTAATTTGTACACGTCCTTACCAATAAAAAAAAATCACCGAAATCGGTTGGCGTTATATTGAGTTATTCGTCCATTTGTCGCGCACAAATTTAGTCGTTCAATGTCGGATATCACGATAACGACACGGCGCCATACGCCATACTTGCTACACATGTCACTATAATATAACGCCATTTGATAAAATTTTGATGGCAAACCTGTGATATGTGATGATATCTTCCTTCTTGACTTTCCCTTAATCGTTTTTACATTTTACACTACAAACGACGGCATAATACTTCCTTTCTTCTACCATAGAACAGCACTTATACAATCGGCAAACACGCGCGAACGCCGTGACGGGTGTATCGAAACTGAGAGCTCAGGTACTCTAAATTGTTAGAATTAGAGTACCTGACTTGACACGCAGGGGAAAGCTCAGAACGGATCTAAATGTTTTCTTTATAACGATGGCGTCAACCCAGTCGCACGCCGGCAATCACAATGAAGATATACTCGACTACTTATTAAATATTATTTGCTAAAGAGTGTATTTAAATCGTCGGCCAAGATGATACGAGCCCCGGAGTCCACCGGTAAACAGTCCTTTTTGCATGCCGGAGGCGTGAGTTCAAATGCCGGCGTTTTCCAGCATGCACTGAAGCATCTCGTTTATCGGAAGGCGCGTGTCGTGTGAGCTGCACATTACTACGCTTGCGCTTACAGCAGCAAGGCAATAACCGATCATTGACCATGATCTACGGCCGGGTGCAGCGCGGGAGCACGGATTATCTCTACATCTTCTAAAACAAATGTGTAAGTTTGTTTTAATTAAATTTTAATGGGAACGAATTTACGAGATTACGATCACAAAACTTGGACCAAGCAGTAAGTCAAAAACGTTTTTTATTTGACGAATGAACTTCATAATCCAACGTTTTAACATATCTCAGACTGAGACTATTTAGCCATGTACCATCAACCAGTCTTCAGAAATTGTTAAATTTTATAACCAGGCCTGTTTCTATACCACGGCTAGCATAGACGCAAGGCGTCATCCGCGTCCATAATGGATATGTCCGTCATATTAACTTGATAATTTACAATGTCTAGCGTCCGCGATTGATATTCCTACAAAAAAATGTACCTAGTTTGTAAACTCATAGACCGTATACATGGACAGCCAAGCCATGGATACGATAATGTAATGGACGCCAAGTGTGGCGGCGGAGGCTGCAGTTAGCGCCGCTCCATGCGCGTGCGCACAAGCCAAAGCATCGTTAATTGGTGGCTTGGATGCTCCATGCGTCCGTTATTTATCACCTTCTGATTAATACTTGAGGTTGCTTATCTCGACTGCGAGTTTTATCATGCATTTTGTAGGGTTATTTATTTCTTAGATGAAAATTATGAGGTGGATTTTTTAAGATCCGCCTCTTATCACACGGAAAGCTAAGAGATGGGATTGTGCTCAGAATAAATGAGGACAATGCAGCTGAAGTTAGAAGTAAAATGATGGGACAGAACCGACCCAATGGCAGCCACGTTTATAATATAATGTAAGAAAGAAGAAAATATAAAACAGCTATTAGGAAACAATCTGGCGCTCGACCACAGTAGTAACATGTCTGGGACACCAATCATGCAATTCACATCTCAAAAAGCGGAAAAAAGACCCTTAAGGTTTTGCTCTGGTGTCTATCGGTCACACGCATTTTGTCCCGTATTGTCCTTCAATTCACGGTTATTTGAAAATTCTGAAAAAGATTCCAATTTATGTAGGTGCACTTATGCAATTATATACCAACAAATTGCGATCAAAACTTCATACTTTTTGAGAAAAAGCTATATTTCAAATTGCAAAATAATCATAAGAGGAGGGCGAATTTATTTCATGTCAAGCAGTAACGGGACCCTCGAAACATTCACGCTTAACCTGTTCTTTAATTGTCACTGTCAATATAGAGTCCTAACAATTTCCTTTCGAGAGCCGTTGGTCACTCAGTTTAAAATAAGTTTTCCTCGGTTTGAATAGAAGCATTTTCGATTTACTTTTAAAGAATGACCGCGGACTCTGTCCTCATTTTTAACAGTAAATATGGTACGAAGATATTCTATGGTGATTAAAACAAGGCACCGGTCGAATGTGACGCAACAAGGCACCGCCGCCGTTGAGGCACAGTCGTGGGAACAATACCTTCATAATCCACGGCTTTAATTTGCATAATAATCAACGAGGGGAAATTGTCGAGGAATTTGCAATGCGCGAGACGCTGGCTTACCGCGTCCGGAACAACTTGTGTAACGCCTCTCTGAAGTGCTGTGCATTTAGGTGCTGTTTGTTTTTAACCGCAGTTGCGGTTCGATATTCTACGGGGTCAATGAAAGATGAGAGCGAAAGTCAGTTTGAAAGAAAGAAGAACGTTAGATTAAGCAAGCAAGGGAGGACGGGCAAAATATATGGACGCTGGCCTAGAGACCAATAATGATAAATGATATGTTATCGGAAAGGTACCTATTATTATGTATACCAATTTCTTCTATGGCAGGAAATATCATATTGATGTGGGTAAAAAGTTCTAGTCGGCATCAATCAAATTGTGATGTTGTTGCAGAAAGCCATGGAGGAATAGCGTTATGCAGCTCAGAACAGCATTAATATTAGTGGTACAGACGATAAGGTAAGGGAACGATCGCTTCGGAGTTGGAGATTCTCCAATTTCTAGGATTTTTCGGGGTCATCAAGATCCATTACCCTGCGCTGTATTTTGTGGTATAAGTGCTTATCCGTGTCAAAACCTCTTGTACCGTATCTAAAGTAGGTTCGGTCATCCGTAATTTAACATTGCAGTTGATGGTCACTTTGAATTTCATTTCCGCCATTGAGCGCACCATCATAATCAGTACTTTCACATAATTTATGTCACATTTCTAACACCGTCAAATTTGACTGAGTGTACGAATTGAGAGTATTTTAGTGTGGTTATGGTTAGATTATAGCTCTACACAGCTCTATAAACTATCTGCGATAAGATATAGTGACTAACGCTGCATTCGAATACTTTCTATTGTATCAAATTAGATGTGCCCAAATCATAGTCCGCGGGTTTATGGCTTGTATTAGATAAATGGCAAGACAATAAAGATTGCCATCTCGTCTGGCGCGCCTCGTGCTGTCTCATCAAACCAAGTCAGAAGTCAATCGATTCTCGACAAGAAATAATCTCATGCATTGATTACGCATCGGGAGGACTAAGAAAGTGAATACTTCCGAAAGATTTTTATTTTCAGGTTTCGATTCCGGGAGAGGTGGCAACCCTACAGATAACCTGATAACTACTTACCCGATTTCGATGCAGTTTTATCTAGGTATGGCTTTTTGGTACCTATCAATTATGGGCTACTTTACTGTAAGTAGGCTTATACAAAAGGAGGCGCACATTGAATTGCCATGTTTAATATGAGAAAAGTAAGTAAAGAACGGACCCATTTTTTCGACTATAACGCGGATGGACCTAACGGCAATATCTATTTATGAATAAATACAAAAGATGTAAGTATTGGGGCTAGATACTTCTGCACAGGTCTGCAAACAGGAGTTGCCGTAGGGTTCTGTGGTAGGCCAAAAACTAAGGATTCTTGGCCCCCGAATGTAACACAGCCTCAGATAAAAATAATAATAAAAATTAAATTATCAGCGGTAGAGCAGTGGACACGTGTCGCAGTCGCGTTGTCATTCGTTCACCTCGACGGCCACGTGACCGCAGGCGCCGCGGTCGCGCTGCGCAGGCGCCGCACGCCGCGCGCCGTCTCGTAATGGCTATAATTTCGCTCATTTCGCCGAACTAAAAATATGCATTAGTGTCGACGATAAATCAAAGAAACATCTTTTTGCAGAGATGCCACCGCTTTAGGGCAAACAAGTGGAGCAATTTGATAGTGAAAGTGAGCGACATTTTATTTTGATCGCTTAAAGGCTGCTATTTACGACCTAAGTATTCACGAGCAAGCACTCTCCGCTGATATCAGCAGGCCTATTCTTGGAATTCCGTGCTCAGTAATCAGGAATATTTCAGTCGAGAAACCGCTATTATAACGGTTGTCAATGCGATTTTCGCGAAGCAAAACCTTGAATTATTGAAATACAATGCCCCGGAATATTTCCTCGTGAGCTCAGAATTCCAAGTATAGGTCTACAAAGCACCCATTTATGGTTGACATTAGGATTTTGAGCCGCCGCCGTTTCTCAAACTAGTTTCTCTGCCGCACCGCCAGAGTATGGAACTGTCTTCCGGCGGGTGCTTTTCCTTATACATTCAACCCCAGTTTTCCAAAGTAATTTAAATAAATAAGCTTTTCATGGCTCAAAAAACCGCAAGCAATTTATTTAACTTAAATACCTCTTTCTTCCTTTTTTATTTGTGCAATTATTTTATGTAACAGAATATTGGCCACAATCCTTACATCTAATTATTATTTTCGTTTTAGTACAACTGAATGATTTAATAAAAGCTTGTCCGTACAACGATTTTTTTTGTCTTGTCCTAATCTGCACTCTTCTCAGCAAATTTTGTCCGCCTTCTTGGGGCGTCGTCCGGCATATTACACTTAGTGAAACACCATTTTGTTTTTCGTATTATTTTCAAGGAACCCTTTCATTTGATACCCATATAATGGGAGTGCAAAAAAATAACTGGTCCGCCATCTTTGCGCATCCGCCATATTGGATTTAGAATGACATCACTTAGCTAACCATGCATTGCCATCTAAACTAAACGAATATACAAAATTTCAGCTCAATCGATTGAGGATAACTGGTTAAAAATCAGTTGCTAGATTTGACCCATACATTTTAACGCGCCAATTCAAATAAAAATCACTACATAGTATAAAACAAAGTCGCTTTCTCTGTCCCTATATCACTATATCCCTATGTACGCTTAAATCTTTAAAACTACGCAACGGATTTTGATGCGGTTTTTTTTAATAGATAGAGTGATTCAAGAGGAAGGTTTATATGTATAATAACATCCATTAAATATTGGAGAAATACTGTTATTTTTGAGGTTTCCAATGTAAAAAAAAAATTTTTTTACGCTTACATTGCAAACGCAGGCTGAACCCTACGAGATTTATCAAAATAATGTACTAAGTATTGTATACATTGAAATGGTCTACAGAAAACTCCGCGATGGTATATATCTATCTCTTATGGATATCCCACAATAACATTTTTTGCTCATTTACTTTTTACGACAAATAATGGCTAATTTTCGAAGCGATTTTAACCAATACAGCATTAATCCTTATCCAATTAAATACCTTAAATACATTGTTGATTTAATATAGATCTATACGGCCCTTTACAGCATATGATTTAAATGAATATTTTCGAAGATATTATAGATTTAAAAATTGCGGGATGTAGTGTTTGCGGCGGTACCGGCCGGCCGGGGCGGCGGTTCTCCCTATAGCACTTTGAATTTATTATTTCTCTAATATCTAATAATCATGTAATAATAATATCTAAGTTTTTTTTATTTCAAATATCTCAATGTAGGAACTCTACGTAAAAATGGTTTATTTGTGTATCATTGTGTCAAAATAATATTTTTTTAAATGACATTATGCCCGTGCAAAGCCGGGACAAGCTGCTAGTATTTAATAAATATACTAGTTTGATCAACGATCTCACTTTTCTTAGTGAGAAACATGTCTCACAAGTAGAAACTGTAAAGTGTTCTTCTAGCATGTGAAACAGATTTTTTTTTAACACGCTTTTATTAGCTTGGGTTGTATCTATGTATGTATCTATGTAACGGAATCTTTGAACTTAATTTTCACCAGTTTCCAGAAGTCTGATTAATTTGAAACTTTGCATACGTATCAAGGACCGATGACAATGCAATAATTTCATAACAGTTTCCCATTATCCTTATTAGGACCGCCAGGATTAATAAATTATTTTATTGATCCTCTGTAGTGGAGTAAAAGGACAGAGCTAGTTATTAATAACACGCTTTTATATAAGCTTGGGTTGTATGTATCTATGTATGTAATGGAATCTTTGAGATTAATTTTCACCAGTTTCCAGAAGTCTTTAATTTGAAACTTTGCATAGGTACGTATCAAGGACCCATGACGATGCAATAATTTCATAACATTTTCCCATTATCCTTATTAGGACCGCCAGGATTAATAAATTATTTTATTGATCCTCTGTAGTGGAGTAAAAGGACAGACCTAGTTATTAATAACACGTTTTTATATAAGCTTGGGTTGTATGTATCTATGTATGTAATGGAATCTTTGAGATTAATTTTCACCAGTTTCCAGAAGTCTTTAATTTGAAACTTTGCATACGTATCAAGGACGCCGTTTTGTGTAAAACACTTAGCGCCAGTCCCAAGCCTGGATAAAGGAGGAGGGTTGGAAGGGATCGGCGACCAGCCCGCCGTAAAATCGCCAACGCCGAGCACAGGCGGCGGTAATTAACCTGACTGCCTACAGATAGGTAGTGCGGCGGCAGGACCGTGAGGAGTAAATAACTTCCTAGCCAGCGTGACAAGACTTAAGGCAATTAAAACCCCCCAATGACAGACAACAACAAACCAAGGCCCCCAGTCCCCAGCAGCTCCGCTATTCCTGATTACGACAGCGGTCACGGTAACGGCGAAGCAGGGGGTGCTAAGAATCTCTGGAAGAGACCCGGCTGTCAAACAAACCTGACCTTGGCAACGTACAACACACGGACATTGAGACTACAACATAACTTGGAGCAGGTAGAAAGGGAGCTATCAGATATTAAATGGGACATTATTGGCCTGAGCGAAGTTAGAAGGCAGGGCGAGAATACCCTGAGGCTGAATTCAGGCAATATGCTCTACCACAGAGGAGAAACAGATTCGTCCAAAGGGAGCGTGAGATTTCTCATTCACCGCAGACTGGCGAATAATATAGAAACGCTAGGCGGAATATCCCCCCGGGTGGCCCACACTGTGGTAAGGATTAACAAACGGTATTCAATAAAGATCATCCAAGCATATGCACCAACTTCGACTCACCAAGAAGAAGAAGTTGAAATAATGCTAAAATAGGCAAGAGAGATGATCCCAAAGAAGAGTGTGTTGGCCCACATGGTGCAGGCATAAGAAACCAACGAGGACAATTGCTGGTCAACTTTCTTGAGGCAAATCGATTCTTCGCCATGAACTCTTTCTTCCAAAAGAAACCACAACGGAAGTGGACATGGGTAAGCCCAGACGGAAAGACGAAGAATGAAATTGATTTAATCTGTACTGACAACAAAAATATATTTACCGATGTTTCAGTCCTCAATAAATTAAAGACTAGCGACCACAGATTGGTACGATGCCAGCTAAGAATCAACACCAAGCTTGAAAGAGCGAAAATCATGAAGAAGCCACTTGCCAGACTAGCTTTACCGAATGAAACTCACAAAGAATTCGAGGATGCTTTGAAAAACCACATGACACGCACAGACGCAGAATTTTTCGAGAAAAGCCTAGAAGACAAGTACAACCACTTCATCAGTAGTATTACTATAGCCGCCCAAGAAAAGTTTGGGAAAAGACATACACCGAATGACCAACTCTCATTAGAAACTGAAAACCTGCTAGAACACCGGAGGAAAATATCCCAGTACAACTGTCTAAAACACCGCGAGCTTAACAAGAAAATATACAAAGCAATACGCCGTGACATCCGCAATAGAAACACTGCGAAAATACAGCAACTAGCAGAAAAGTACAGAGGACCAAAGGTGTTCAGTAGAGCCACGAGGTCTGAGACAAGTCAGCTAACTAAGTTAGAAAATGAGAATGGTGTGATGTCCACCAATAAAACCGAACTACTCGAAGTAATCACAAATTTCTACACAGATCTATACGCATCACACAAGCCGAAACCGCCAATAATAAATACCAGTGATAAACGCGCACCGCTCACGAGACATTATACCGAGGACATACCAGAATTCAGCTTGTATGAAATAAAACAGGCACTGAAACAACTGAAACTCAATAAATGCCCAGGGAGCGACGGTATTACGACGGAACTGTTAAAGGCTGGAGGCAAAGTGGTACTGAAAGAGCAACGGTGGATATTTAACGAGGCACTCTTTACGAGCAACATACCCAACAGCTGGCGAAATTCAATTGTCGTCCTGTTTCATAAAAAGGGCGCCAAAACCATGCTTAAGAATTACCGCCCCATTGCACTATTGAGCCAAATTTATAAGGTGTTCGCGAAAGTCATCACCACGAGGATCACCAGAAGACTTGACGAACATCAGCCAGTAGAGCAAGCTGGATTCAGAGCAGGTTATGGAACAGTCGACCACATATTCACTCTGAAGCAAGTGATTCAGAAAACGTGCGAATATGGAAAACCACTATACCTTGCTTTTGTCGACTATGAAAAGGCGTTTGACTCTGTGGAACACTGGGCAGTAATGGATGCACTGCAGCGATGTAGAGTGGACTACCGATATATCGATATACTCAAGACCATTTATAAATCAGCAACAATGACTGTGGAAGTTCAGGGAGAAACCACTACCATTCTCATCTTCCGTGGAGTGAGACAAGGAGATGTCATCTCGCCGAAACTCTTCACGAATGTAATGGAGGATATATTCAAGAAGCTCGAATGGAATGGTATGGGCATAAACGTGAACGGAAGACTCCTAAACCGCCTGAGGTTTGCGGACGATATTGTCCTACTGGCAGAGTCACCCGAAGACCTGAACGTGATGCTATGTGACCTATCACAAGAATCGCAAAAAGTAGGTCTCAAGATGAATGAAGACAAAACCACCGCCACAGACCTAGCAGCAAATCCAATCACGGTCTTCGGCACTGCAATAGAGCAAGTCCACGAGTATTGCTACTTGGGCCAACTGATTAAACTCGGACGTGACCCACTCGCAAAAGAAATAGGCAGGCGTATTCAGCTGGCGTGGGCCGCCTTCGGAAAACTTAGAGATGTCTTCAATTCTAAGATGCCCCAGTCTCTTAAGACCAGACTGTTTGACCAATGCGTGCTGCCGGTTTTGACCTACGCCTGCGAGACATGGACGCTCACAGTTGGTACTGCACACAAGCTGAAAGTAACCCAAAGGGCAATGGAAAGATCCATTCTCGGTATCTCACTGCGCGACCGAATGCCAAATCTGCTGATACGCCAAAGCACCAAGGTCACTGACGTTATGCATAGGGTTGCTAAACTCAAGTGGCAATGGGCAGGTCACGTATGTCGCAGAGATGACCACAGATGGAGCACTGAAGTCTTAATGTGGAGACCCTACACAGGGAAAAGAAGCGTCGGCAAACCGCCAGCACGTTGGTCAGACGATATACGTCAGACAGCAGGTGACAACTGGCGAAGAAAAACAGGAGACCGCACAACTTGGCGAAGTCTGGGGGAGGCCTACGTCCAGCAGTGGACAACAAAAGGCTGAAGAAGAAGAAGAAGAAGAAATCGAACTAAAAAATGAAAAATAAATTATAGTTTAAAAAAACTAAAAAAACACGCTTTTATAGCTAACCGAACTAAAAAATATCAAATAATTTTTAATTTTAAAGTGTTTATATTACAGTAGTAGAAGATCGAACAATCAATCAGAATGTATCACCTCAAAATAAAATTATAATAAAGTTTAAGTTATTAACAAAATAATTCAATTCAGAGTAAAAAGCGTGGGGTGCTTGATAAAGTAAATGTAACAATCATTCTATTGGCAAATATCTATGAGAGGAGAGTTATGAAAAGTAGTAAAATGGACCCCACGCTTTTTACTCTGAATTGAATTAATTTGTTAATAACTTAAACTTTATTATAATTTTATTTTGAGGTGAAAAATTCTGATTGATTGTTCGATCTTCTACTACTGTAATATAAACACTTTAAAATTAAAAATTATTTCATATTTTTTAGTTCGGTTAGCTATAAAAGCGTGTTTTTTTAGTTTTTTTAAACTATAATTTTTAAATATACCCTTAAAATGTAATTCGAAAATTGATTGATAATAATACGGAAATATAGTCAAATAAAAAACCGTTACGCTTTAATATCGATAACTACTACTAATCTCGTCTTATTTTTATTGGCCATTGGTAGTAATGGCAATCCCAACCCGTCGTTCCAAAATAGCCTTTAACATCGCAGCGATAAGGACGAAAGCCTCGTTGTATTGCAGCCCTAAAGCGATCACAAATTAGATGCGATGATCGGCGCCGGAAGATCGTCGGATAGTGCGCGAAAGGAAAACACGACGAGTGCGCGGTTCCCACCTCGCGCCGCGCCGCTGCCGCTGACCTAATCAACGTTTCAAAACAAAGGTCGAACGAGCTTTTCGTACCTACCCGCTGAGTTGCGGCGCCATTGCCTACAAAGCGAATAGACCGGACTGGATCGGCAATTTTATCAATTTAATCAAACTTGTGATGGTTAATTTAACATCGCCACAGCAATAGTGTAGGCTATCTGAAAAAAAGTTCTAGCATAACGTGTGTGTCTATGACTTGTTGTATTTTAATTTATTTCACAATACTTTAGCGGAATGTGTCGCCGATTAAGACCTGGGGACAGTGGGCTTATGTCGTGGTCAATCAATGTTATTTACTTTACAGTAATGTCCGAGGAAAAAATCGTAAGAAAATAAAAAATAGCACTTCAAAGGCCTACAGTGTGTAAGTAAAAATGGACTGCCAGGAAGAAATTCCCTCATGTACTCATGTACTCGTACGTAATGTATATTCCAGTAACATCTTTTACAACTCAAAACACATAGTTGGCACCACAGATTATTGGCACTGTTGTTTACATCCAGATTTATATTAAACTGACAGCTGGAATAGCACACCCGAGAAGATTTCTGATCATATCTTGCCAAGATCCACTCGGGTGAATGTACAAAACGAAATTTACCCGAGCGGAGCCGGGAATCTCAGCTTGTAATCTATATTAAACGACGCTGAAACGTGTAGAGATAAAGACATTTGAACCACTCTCGTGTATTCAACTAACTCTATGCTCGAATTATCATTGCGAAAGTCTCGCCGATCAAAACAGATGCAGTTATATAAAAGACGGTTGGCCATTTTGAATTTTCTCGAATTGAAAACACGAAGTGGGACCGCTCAGCGCCGCCTACTAAGTGCAAGCCGGTGGCGCAAGTTGGAATCGCAATAGCAAAGGGCAGATCGGCATCAGCACCTAAGTACGTTTGATCACTATAACACTGACATTTTAAGTTTATTTTAAATCGCACACTTCTACCAGTCGAATCAACAATATTTTTTACTGTCTCGTAATGTCTTTTTTTTTCAATTAAATATTTTATAAAATTGGTAAACGCGTTGTTTTTTAACATTGTTCAAGCTACCCATATAGACGCCATGCATTGTTGTTATTGTAGAGGAGTAACAAGGAATTTGCAATTAATGTAACTACTAAGTAAATTTTATTCTATGCTACACACTTAAATATATTTTAAGGCCGTTGATGGGTCTGATACGACACGTTTCAAAGATCTGTCAAACAAACGTCAACTGACATAATTTGCTGCAATTTTTTATTTTAAACCGAAAAAGTTATGTTTAAAGTTTTACTTAAAAATAGCGATTAACACATAAGCAATAGGTATTGTCGACAAAGCGTTTTGGTGGGTCAAGTTTAACTTACCTGAAAATTTGTGGATATCTTGATTATTATAATCACAGAACAAGACACTGTTATGACATGACTTAGTGTAGTTTGACTACCAGAAGTTTAATTACTAAATGAAATGAAATCGCCGTCTCTTTTGCTCTCTCCCTTCGTCTCTTTTTCACTCTGGCGTTTATACTAAAAATACTTTATTTGCAGCCATACGGTACAAACAGTCGGAAATTATGCCCATAAGGCATTCTCTACCATTCAACCTTAGACATGTAGGAGAGGTGCAGTGAGGCGGTTAAAAAAATTAATGCAATACAAAATGAATTAGTGAAAATATTAACTAACCTAAGAATATGGATTTCTATTTTTAAATAAATTACATACAAAAACGTACATACACTTAAACATTTTAATAGACATAAGATGACGACGTGAAATCCAAACATGTTATTGGAGGAAGCAAAAATACAATAAGGAAACGGGCTGTGGAGGATTCCTGTCAATCCCAGTAGAAAAGCGGCGTGATGGTATTACATGCATGACTCGTTCGAACATGCAAAGTATTGCATTTAAAATTAAATTAACTTGGGATTCGTAACCTATTATTTCTATTGTATGCCCCGATAGACATTTTGAGAAATATGTTGCCCGTGGGTTAATATAATAACAGAAATAAGATTTTATGTGAATTTAAATGATTAGAGATCATGAAATAATTTCAGGGCTCCGTGCTGTCACCGACTCTATTTTTAATCTTCATTAACGATTTACTGTCCCTAGACATGATTCACATTTACGGTGATGACAGCACGGAGTTTGTCAAAATAGGAGGAGCAGAGAATCACAGCCCATCGAGACGCAACGTTTTGTGGTAAATAAGGTGGACACTGTTCTCGAGAAAGTAACCAACTGGGGCCAGGAGAACCTTGCCGCCTTCAACGTTCGCAAGACCCAATGCTGTGTTTTCTCTGCCAAAACCTTTCTGCTTCTATCAAGTTTTCTATGCAACGTCGTACCTGTCTCGGACCACCTGGACCTACTGGGCTGTAACATGTAACACGTAACAAAGCCTAAAAGAAAATTGCATCGCAGGAAATGGTGATCCTATACCGTTTCAGAAGGTTCTCACTTTATACATCACAGATAAGGCCGGATAGAATACTGCAGCTACATACTCAATTCAGTGCAGAGTGGTCCGTCTTGTTGGGGACCCACACAACTCACCGTTGGCATGGAGTCCCTAAACCACAGACTGTTTGTGGGGTCGCTCAGGCAGTTCTACAGGTCCTACCACGAACGTTGCTCTGTGGAACTTGCACCCCTTATTCCTCCCCATTCTATACCTATAAAACGGCATTCGCCGCAGAGAATTGGAGCACCCCCTTGTGTTGGCATTAGGCTTTTGAGAACGAACCGTTTCTTAAACTCATTTACCCGCCGCACCGCCAGGATATGGAACTGTCTGCCGGCGGGTGCCTTTCCTCATATCTATAACTCCCCCACAAGACTCCCAGTCTTCAAGCGTAATTTGAACAAGCTCGATAGCTCAGCGATATTCCGAAAATCCGCTGGAATGGTGCCTCCAGCGGATTTGGCCCGGGATTGGTTTTTATACGAATATGATATTTATGTAGAATCGGCCGTGAGAGGAAGGAGGGACTGTAGAATAATTCTAGGAAAGATGGCGGAAGTGGTAGACGTACTGTTTACCAAAGATATCTGAGTTGTCCACGAAAGGTTGGCTTGTTGCAAGGCTTGCTGGTTCTAGTCCAGCTTTGCACTATATACTCATCGGGTCGTTATTTTTGCTTTCTTTCAGTCATACTTATGTAACATATTCGATGGTATAATGTGCTACGCCAAACATTATTCAAATCGGCGAAGTCTTCTGCTACAATACTGACGCACGCCGATTGATTGTTCCGAGTTGCGCAACAGTTGCGCAAGCGCACCGACCGATCCACCGCGCCGGCCTAGCGCCGAGAGGGCAATTGATTTCTTCATAAAACGATTCAAAAAAAAAAGTGTTGTTATGCACGCGTATTAGCTACACCTCTCGCCGAGCGAGGCGAAAATTGTACGTCTTTGTAAAGTGTAGCAGCGAGAAAGTCGGGTCGCCTCTTAATAATGACCACTCGTGGCGAATCACGCCGAGTGGTTCTAGAGCTCGATGCATCGAGCTCTTGCGGCAGCACGCTTCAGAGACGAGTTACGTGTGATGTGGCAAGGTGTGGATTGTATGCAAAAGCACATTTATATGTGCGACAACGGATGGATCTGACAATAAGCACTCGGAATTAATCACACGCGATGGATAATCACGATGTAAAGGCTGAAAAGTTTTCCGGTTTTCCCTGTCAATGTATCGCATTTGTTTTAATGTTAAGCGCGGCATATGGCCTAATCCAAGCCTTTATATAAGAAGTGCCCGAGACGCCAAATAATAGTATAAATACGAAAGATCACAGAGAGGAACCCTACGTCCATTCGGAGTTGGAGGGTCTCTAAATTCAGGCATACCTCGGGGTCGTTGACTAGACGCGCATGGCGTGAATCGGGTCAAGAGAGCCAGCAGGTACCTCGGCAGGTATTTAGCTGAACAATACTCCGCGCGAGACCTTATCCGCACCTTGCAGAGGAGCAGTTTTTAGTGCGGCGTGAAATAATGACTCACTTCCAACTCGGACAGCTTGGCTTTATCCTCGATATGGCGTCCGAAGTTCAGGTCATGCATCAGGTCGACAACATGTGCAATTATAGACTCGGCTTCAAACAGCTCGTAGCTCAGGGGCCCGGGGGCTTATTTCTCATGCCAGGGGTCTTGGGCCCGATCCCCGCCCCGTTTAGTCTCCACTTTATTTCTTTTTCTGATCTGTTTAAGTGCATTTCCTCACGGATGTAAAATTTTAGGTTCTATTACTAGATGGGTTAAATCAGCCCGGGTTGGTAACATCCTTGGTCCTTCCTAGAGTAAGTATATCTTCTGAGAAGGTGATTTTAATGGGTGGACACGCAATCGATTAAGAGCACTGCCTATCCGTTAGTCTATTAATGATTCTGTAGTTCAGTGGAGATATTTTACAGGTTGTCGGATAGCAACTAGTGATGCTGGTGTATCGTCAATCACAAAGCCGTAGGGCAAGTAGCCAGTCACCGTACTATGACATAGAACAGCGTATCAATCTGTGATCATTAATATAAACGTCTTGATCAATTAATTGGAGATATTGCTCGTAACTCATCGCCACTCGCCTTGGTGGTCAGCGAGCTATGGCTGTTGCAATTTAAACGTTATTGTAATTAACCTTAAAGTCTGCATTTTGTCATACTTCTGTCTTGACAATCGTGTACAGCTTTTGTTTTGGACCACCGTGTTAGCGGCGAGAAAATATTGAATGCTTCAGCGCAGTCAACGAAATGCGTGTAACTACATTTTACAGTAGTTTTAAATGTTAAATTGTTTTTAATGTAAATTGTGATTTTTTTGTGTTAAAAGTAAAAAAAATGTTATTGCTCATTCGTCAGTTATGTTATGAAACTGGACTTGCTGTTTAACATAATACTAACAATAATGGACCAGATGCATGACCTGAAATTCGGATGCAATTCTGGAGATAGAACCAAACTCCCCTAAAATAAGCTAGGAATCATCAACAGATTTCGTCAATATTCACGCCGGTTAAAAACTGCTGCTCAGATCAGACGCAGATGGAGTATTGTCGGATACAGCACCGTGCCGTGTGTCTCGGCGACAACACCGGACCATCCAACTCCGAAAGGATGTAGGGCCTCTTTCAATTTTTTAAGGGTTCCGTACCGTATCGTTCCGGTGCCAACGGAACCTTATTACTAAGCTTCCGCTGTCCGTCCGATCGTCCGTCTATCACAGGGCTGTATCTCATAAACCGTAATAGGTAGGGAGCTGAAATGTCCACAAAGTGTGTATTTATTTTGCCGCAACAACAACAACAAATAGGCAAAATAAAAAAAATACAAAAATTAAAGGGGGGTCCCATACAAAAAACGTGATTGTTTGTGTTAAATCTTGTACGATGCTACGGAACCCTTCGTGTGCGAGTCCGACTCGCACTTGGCCGGTTTTTTATCTATGATGCAACTATGTCTCATGAAACCATTTTTTCATTACCGGTTCTTTGTGGAGAATAAAATTAACCGCTAGACCAATGCAACCGTCAGTTGCATGCAAAAGCAAGAACCAATCAGGAGAGTCGAATACAAACATTACAGGGCCTAACGTAATTAACGGCTCGTTAAGAGAGTCTGTACACGGTCATTGTCAATCAATCCGATTAAATCAGACATGGCGATTTGCTTGGTGTTGAAGTACAGTCATATCGTGGCATACACCTGAAACAGAGACAATTTGGAGATTTCTTTATTTAATAATACACGTCGATCTTGGAGTAAAGGAGACTTTAGAATTATTTTCATTTCTCTTGTACAATATTAATAAATATAAAATAATTTCAACAAACCTTTCTTCCTTTTCATTGCAGGGGGTCCCGGAAAAAATGTGTAACGAAATAATAGGTCGGGGAAAAAGTCTTTTCGCATTATAGTATGTATGAACTTGTAATAAAATCTCTTTGGCTATACTATTTGTATCTGGCTGGTTTTGGTATCATTGAAAGTTTAAATTTTA
The DNA here is from genome assembly GCA_946894095.1 of Incurvaria masculella. Lineage (NCBI taxonomy): Eukaryota > Metazoa > Arthropoda > Insecta > Lepidoptera > Incurvariidae > Incurvaria > Incurvaria masculella. The sequence goes on from OX335641.1 coordinate 4,083,748, forward strand.
AAGAACATAATTCCAAATTCAAATTAGGAAAATGTGTGATTCTCATTTGTTTTTCGTACTGTCAAAATGGGTGAATCTAATGAAGAAATTCGATACATTTTAAAATTTTACTACAAAAAAGGTAAAAATGCAACGCAAGCCGCGAAAAAAATTTGCGATGTTTATGGACCTAGTGCAGTGTCTGTGAGAGTAGCACAAATTTGGTTTAAGCGTTTTCAATCCGGAAATTTTGATGTCAAAGATGCACGTCGCTCTGGTCGCCCTATTACGGATAAAATGGATGCCATTTTTGAAAAAGTGGAGCAAGATCGGCATATCAGTAGTTACGACGTAGCTGAAGAACTAGGAATTGACCACAAAACAGTTTTGGCGCATTTGAAAAAAACTGGGTACACAAAAAAGCTCGATATTTGGGTACCTCACGAGCTCACTGAAAGAAACCTAATGAACCGTGTACTCATTTGTGATTCTTTATTACGACGTAATGAAACCGAACCATTTTTGAAGAAGCTGATAACTGGTGATGAAAAGTGGATCACGTACGACAAGAACGTGCGAAAAGGGTCGTGGTCAAAGGCCGGTCAAGCTTCACAGACTGTGGCGAAACCCGGGTTAACTCGCAACAAGGTGATGCTGTGTGTGTGGTGGGATTGGAAGGGCATTATTCATTATGAGCTGTTACCACCAGGCAGGACCATCGATTCTGAACTCTACTGCGAACAACTGATGAGATTAAAGCAAGAAGTTGAGAGAAAGCGGCCGGAATTAATCAACAGAAGGGGTGTGGTTTTTCATCATGATAACGCTAGACCTCACACATCTTTAGCCACTCAGCAAAAACTAAGAGAGTTTGGCTGGGAGGTGTTAATGCATCCGCCGTATAGTCCTGACCTTGCACCTTCAGATTTCCACCTGTTTAGGTCTCTTCAGAATTCTTTAGGCAGTGTCAGGTTAACATCACGAGAGGACTGCCAAAACCACTTGTCGCGGTATATTGATCAGAAGTCCCAATATTTCTATAGCAATGGGATCATGTCCCTACCTACAAGATGGCAAAAAGTTATCGAACAAAATGGTACCTACATACTTTAGTTAAATGTAAATAAACCATATTAAAAAATGTTTTGAATTTTCTTAAAAAATGCGAAGAAACTTTTTCCCCAACCAATATATGTATAGCTTCGGGCTACTAAAGTTTTAGAAACGAGTACACGAAAGGACACAAAATCAATATCAATCGTAATTTTCAATTTCGCAGCCATCTTCATCAATCAAATCTTTTCAGTGTGGTCAAATAATAAATATGTGGTGCACATTGTGGTGCCAATATGTGGTGTGATGCCAATGGTCTACTACTATCTAACTATCTAATGAATAAAAACGTGGGATCTTCTTAGTCAACAAGTTCGTGGCACATTGTTTTTCGTTTTCGTCCTTATTTTGCATCGGTTCATCGTATTCCTAAATCTATTATTTTCTTCTTATTCCCCTTATGTTAATCAATTTAAAATTTAATCAATTTAATCAACACACATACAATTTAGGTATAGCTGTTAATTAAACCTACTTCTGGTCTGATTCGTCTCTCGCCATATTGTTTTGTAATCTACCTTAGTGCCTTTATATATATGCCTACTATAAAATTGTATCAATCAATTTTCGAAAGTAATTTGCATTTTAAAGTATGTAATCTAAAAAACTCGATTTCAACGCTGCAAAAAGTAGATATGACAAACGTAATCTATTGACCACATCCGATTGATACGTTTTTATCATTGCGCACCGTGTACACCCATACGAAGTGAGTTTACGAGCATCAGAGCTGGGTTAATTAAGAAATAGAAAATAGATTGACAACATTCGCGGAGCAATACAAGAGTGATCTTAATCCGGAAAGTGATGCGAGCCGGTCATTACTCCGCGTCGTGGAGTAAGGAAATACGGGAGTGGCGGCAGAAACGAATGCAGCGCAAATCCTCGCTCTTATTCCGAGTTGGATAAGTGCATTTCGTCACGAATGAGAGCTGCTCCGTGGTTAGGAACCAATGCAAAACTGTAGGTCCCGTTCCGCTACGAGGTGGTAGAAGCTCGCCCAGGTTGATACCATCGCATTGGATGAAAAGATGGTCGAAGCGGCTATGAAAAATTGTCCGTGTTTTCCATCCAGTCCAATGTTGCCCTGCTCATAAAGGGAAGGTCCTGGCACCTTGCTTTGAGAATAATGAAAATGAAAATGAAAATATCATTTATTTGCTCGTTTTACATAAAACAATGGCAAAAAGAAACACTTAAGGATGTTCCGACCCATACTTTTTTTTTTTACACAGAACGCAAAAAGTATTGCACTTTAAGGCACGAATTCGTCAAAAATATTAAATATAGCCATAGTAGTTGCAGCGAAAACATATTCACAATTTCAGGTTTATTGGTTTCGTTGTAATTGCTGATTAGAAGTTTTACACCGTTAGATGGCGCTGTTAAATAAAAATCGTATTTAAATTAATTGTAACAAAACCAATAATCCTGAAATTGTGAAATTGTTTTCGCGGCAAGTAATATGACTATATTAAACGTTTATTATTAATTCGTGCCTTAAAGTGCAATATTTTTTGCGTTCTGTGTGCAAACAAGTTTATATGGGTCGGAACAGCCTTAATACCAAATGGCATTCTCTACCAGTATACCTTAGGAATATCACGAAAACATATTAGGTAGCAAAGAAAAGTAACAGAGAGTGTAATAAAACTTAACTAATTGACAAATTTGTAAATATTATAACAGATACTTTACAATATAATAAATATATTAATACATAAACTATTTTATAATACTATTACATATAAAATTATATGTATATAAATAAATATATATATATATATAAATTTATATAAACAGATAATACACATATTTATATAAAATATATACTTACTATTGAGATGAGTTCATATTGAGATAAAAAAACTTCTATATTTATTGGGACAGGAAGTGGTTAATTTACTTAAAATGTAAAAATAACCTTCTTTTAAAAATAAGCAAGGATGGTGATTGCCGAAATTCTACCGGAAGGGCGTTCCACATGCGTGCAGCTTGCACTGTAAAAGAGTTTGAGTAGGAAGCGGAAAAGTGAGAAGGAATACAGAGAAGGCGTGAGTCAGTGGATCTCAACGGAAGACCATGCGAACATAGAAAACCGAACCGATCTTTTAGATACTTAGGAGCTTCCGGGTTATCAAGAATGGATAAAAGAAGAGAAAGGACGTGCATATTTCTGCGACAACGAATATCAAGCCATTGAAGCCGAACACGAAATTCAGAGATATGGTCAAACTTACGCAATCCGAAAATATAGCGGATGCACAAGTTAAGGAGACGGTCTAGCTTGTTAAGCAAGACTTGGGTGAGATCAGGATAACACACATCGGCATAATCGAGTATAGGAATAAGCAGAGATTGTGCTAATGTAATTTTAGTAGGAGTAGGAATGAAATTTTGCAAGCGCTGAAGAGAATGAAAGCTGGCAAAAACCTTTCGACTAACCTCCGTTACTTGTGGCAGCCACGACATTGTCTCATCCATTATCAAGCCAAGGTTTTTTACAGTTTTACTGTAGGGTATATCGATTCCGTTGAAAACCAGGGCAGGGATGTCGGTTAAGTTAAGCTTATTGATTTGGTTACTGGTTCCCAAAATGATGGCTTGAGACTTACTAGGGTTCACAAGTAACCCAAAGCGCACAGCCCAGTCCGGCACTGTGTCAAGGTCAACGTTCATAAGACCTACAGCCACACCGATGTTGTCGTGTTTAAAGTGCCTGTAAAGCTGCAAGTCATCGGCATAAAGATGGTATGAACTTAGAAGGAGATGAACTATTGAATTAATAAAAATTGAGAACAATAATGGGGAAAGAACGCCGCCTTGAGGAACTCCAGCTGTGATGTCACACCAGTCCGAATATACACTGTCAATACGAACTCGCTGCCGTCGGCCGTGGAGATAAGAAGTGAACCAGTCAATCACAGACTGTGAAATGTTAAGGGAATATAGAACGGCAAGAAGAATGTCATAATCAACAGTATTGAAAGCGCTGCTGAAATCAAGCAAGACCAGCAGGGTGAGTTGTCGGTTGTCCATCGCAAGCCGAATATCGTCAGTTATTTTTAAAAGTGCTGTGGTTGTGCTATGCGCTGAACGAAATCCTGACTGAAAAGGACTTTGAAGATTGTATTTGGATATATAACCTGATAATTGCCGATGAACTATCCGTTCCAAAACCTTGGACATGAAAGGTAGAATCTAAATGGGTCGAAAGTCGCTAGCCTGAGTAGGAGAGCCTTTTTTTGGCAAAGGAATGACATATGCGAGCTTCCAAGAGTCAGGAAAGTTACTGGATAAAAGAGAAAAGTTTATAATGTGCGATACAATTGGTAAAATTATGCCCAGTATAGCGATGTACAAGTCTCGACTCATGTCGTCACAACCTACGGCCTTGCTGTTAATAGAGACTATTATATTTTTTATTTCACAGTCCGTAACTGGTACAAATTCGAACGGTACAGTAGAACTGGGAATGGATGAAAATAATTGGCGCAATGTGTTGGTTTTTATAAGAGGATCCAGGAAAACTGGAGAAGTGGAGAAGTGGTGATTTATGACGTTAGCATCAACGGAGGTACATACATTGGATAGGCTTTTACCCACTCCAAGGGTTTTCAGAAATTTCCACATATGTTTAGGAGAAGCATTTTCGACGGACTTGTGAATATGGCGACGTTTGGCGTCCCTACACATTCTATTACACCGATTTCTTGCAGTCTTGTAATGGGTCCAATTATCATCGGTTGGCTGTAGCTTGTGCTTTCGCTTCAGGGCGTCTCGTTTAGCCATATTGCCCTTATTTCAGTGCTTAACCAAGGAGCTGGAGGATGACGAATTTCGATTGGACGTATAGGAGCGTGCTTGTCAAACAGTGTGATGATGTTTTCAGAGAGAAGTTTGACTTTGGCATCGACACAATCAAGTGCATATAGAGGCGTCCAATCAATGCTAGAAGCGTCACCTCTTAATGCCTCTAATTAAGAATATGGTGTATTGGGCTAATATCATAACGGTAGTTGTGTGGTTTTTTTTATGCAACTTGACATGGGTACATCCATGTCAGGTTGCGTACAAAAAAAACATCGAATGCTCATTGCACTAAATATGTAGAGTCCTGTGTAGTTGCTACGTGTCCTTGAAACTCGAGAACATCGGGAGTGAGCGAATTCTTAAGCGAAGTGGCTGGACGTTAGTGTATGTATCGTCCCTTAAAATTGGCAACGCTGCCGCTGCACTTATGAGGTTCGAACGCCACTCCCGTCTTTTCTTAATCGATGCCTCGCGTATACGAGGAAGTGGTTGAATTGCTTCTTCGAGCGCACGCGCCGCTCGATGCGGTTAATAGATATAGAAATGTCGCATACGCTGATTACTTTTGAATATTATCATAAACTGCGGCAGTTACACTGATAAACGAATTCAATTTTAAATCCCATTGGGCCGGATGTCTTATCTGCATAAAAGTTCTTTTACTTTGCAATACTTGCGACCGGCAGCTGGCATTTTGGATATTCGCAATTAGAAATTAATTAATAAGCCAAAATAATGAAATGAAAAATGTTATTCTGTGTACGGTCACGTACTCTCACGTTGTTGCACCTAATATAGAGACAAACTCGAGATGACAAATTGATGTCGACATTTGGGTAAAAGCACAGAAGTAAAAAGGAAGGAGAAGTGAGTGGCATGTGGTCGTTTTCGCGACTCCGCTGTTTGGACAAAGTGTGCATATAATCGTATGGCCGCGAGTCGTGCATCACATAGTCCAAAATTAATATGTTTCTGAAATATGGCACATTCAATAAATCAACTAAGAGCCACGTCTATACGTTCAGATTTTTTTTATAACTTATCTCCTATATCCACGATATAAGCCTCTAATGATTTGTATAAACATGTTTAAGGGCTTATATCATGGATATAAGTTATCAACGCTGCATAACGCTGTTCCTCCGTCCCCTTTGTACCTTCGGTCAACGCGGAACGGGGAGAAAATGCACAAATTCACAGTCGAAATTACAAAAATAAGAACCCACCGATCCTCTAGATCCTTTATATATAGGGTCGGTAAACAATGGAATGAACTCCCTTCCGAAGTATTTCCACCATAATTACGACCTGGGGTCCTTCAAACGTGGTGTGAAGAAGCACCTGGCCGGCCGGCATGGTTTTCGCAGCCCCCCTGAATTTTCGAAAATGGGCGTCGTCGGGCACCTTTGGGTCCTGGCGTACGCCATATGCCGCGCTTAACCTAAAAAAAAAATCAAACAAATTAAAACGCACAGATGTAGCTCGCAGTGGTTTATTCAATTATTTTAAAAAAATGACGGCCTTCTAAGCACGGCATTATTTGTGCGGAGCACGACGTTTCAAGCCAAACATTTGGCTCATCTTCAGGTGCGCTCCCGTGTCCAGCGGCGGCCAACGGGAAACTGTCAATTTGACATGTTCCGCCGTTGACGAAGACTGGAACTTCAGGGAAAGGCAGAACACGCAAACCGTATCTTGACTTTCACTGCACGCCTTTACCTTCCGGGATTTCAGGAAAGCCAGTACCGGTTTCTACATACTTGGCGATTTCAATGTAGGAAAAAATCTGTTTTTTTTTTATTTGAACAGGCACGAGCATGGAACTCGATCACCGAATGGTCCTCTTAAGTCGGGTTGGAAATTTTAGGAAATCAGAGGCCGCGGTTCTCATAGCAAGAGCGCACTTCTTAAATTTTGATTTGAGGGTAAAAGGGACTTCATTTACCTTTACAGTATACCGAAATGAAAAGACGTAACAGCTGGACGAAAAGATTGAAGGACAATCTTTTCTCATGGCCCATATCTAGGGCAATACGGGAGTAGAGTAAGAACTATCTGAACAACAGACTCAATTTTGCGGTCTGAACGAATTGTTCCCCATAATTGGGCTATTTCCAGCCTGTGCTCAATTCTTTGCTCTACCAAACAAAGGCCTATTTTCGGTGAATTCTTTCACTGCTAGTTTAAGGCTAGTTTCACTGCTTTGATTTAGCGAAGCGCGTTCCCTCAGCGTCGGCAGTCAGGAAGTGAGGGCAGCCGTCAGAGGCGCCGTGCTAAAACTTACATCAAAGGGCATTACAGTCGCTCATACAATACGGAGCATTTAGTCGGCGAGTGCGACGACCGACGCGAAACCCATTAATAGAAAGTGCGTATGTACACAACTAGTAACAGTAGAAATTCCAACCTTTTGGTGCTATGCCAAGACCTTCCCTTTGTATCCGCACGGCTGAATTGAACTGGGTGGAAAACATGGAAAAAAATATTCCTGTTCGGCCATCTTTCATTAAAGTCCGGGTTGGCTTAACTTTTTCACGTAGTTAATGGCAAAGAGACCTCCATGCTCACATTCTTTTAAGTTAATCCACATCTTAAAACACAAAGAGGTGCCTACATGGGGATTAGAATTCGATATCTTTACACGTGCTTACTTTTAAACAGCGGCACGAGAATCCAAATCCTTTTTGACTTAAGGTGCCCTTTCCCGGCGGGACAAACACATTCGCGGGCACTGTACAAAACCCTGCTTTTGCGCTCTGGGACCTTCTCTGTTTCATAGAAAAAGACAGGCTCCTTGATGAGTAGGATGCAACATGTCCACAAAGCAGACAATGCGGATAGTGTTCGATTTGGAAAGATCTACGAAAATTTTAATTACAAAACGTCTTATTGCTAAAATCAAACCACGACCGTCAAAAATTCTAACAATAACCAAATTGATTATAGATCTTCCTAAGCAAGCCGTGTCTAATGACTAATCTTTTTAAGATCTTTTTTTTTTATCTTTGAGTAATCCACCTCCGAAGTTATTGCATAAAACGCGCAAAAAAATCGAACTTTCGAAACTTTTAACTTAGAAAACAAACACAATTTTACAATGCCAACAAACATCAGACATCTAGTTGGGTCAAATAAAGCTATTTTGAGCAAAGTTTGGGATTTCTGAAAAGAAATATGGGCATGATCTTCTTTCCACGTTTGTATGGGGAGTTGACCGGGAAGGCCCACCTTAAACCAATTTGTTCAACCGTTCCAACGAATGCTTTACATAGCTACTCCGATAGCGAATGGGAGTTTACTATGCCTTATTTCTGGGTCGTGCATTTTAATAGTTTGACGAATGTGCGTCTAATGATTTACGAGAATGTTATGAGCCACGTGTAAAAATGGTTGCGTGCACCGCGCTCCGAATATATTAGTCCAGTTATTTCTCTATTATCTCGATAGAGATGGATGGTAGCATGTATGTAACTACATACTAGTACTACTACATACATCGTTTATTACACATCGTGTTAATTGAGTTGACCCCTTGGAACGATTGAAGAAAACAATAAGGAGCATCAGTTTAACTCTAATAAAGTTTATATGGAGTTGTCCATTCATTTCGTTTCCGAGCGGAAAAACCTCTGAAAGTTGCCAGCAGGATCGAACGTTTGCATGACAGAGTTTTGTGCATTGTGCTCATTTTAACATGGATAAAAATCCCATCATATATCACAATGTTTGCTTACTTTTTTTGGCCCATGCCAAGGTTAATGCTTTACCCAGACACACCTGTAAACGCTACAAGCGCACGGGAAATCCGAAGCAAAACTAGGAAACCGAAGAGAATGGAGACTAATTCTTGCGATAATTAGTGAACACACTCCTGAATCCTCATTAAATCAGTAATAACTTCCGTGTCCTTACTCCTTTTCTGTCCTCCTTCAGTCATTTTCTAGTGCATTAACGGATCGCGTATGGAAATGGATAAGTATTTTTTAACTAATTGCGTATGGCGCTGCAATTAGTTACCAGAATACGGAAGTATTGTCAAATTAATTCCTCTCCTCTGAGAACTCATTAACTCGGAATTCCCAGAATTTGCCTACCGATCAAAAATGATGCACAATCACCGGTCAATCATATTCTGACCATAATCAAACCGCAGTCAAATCTCAGATCAGCACACAAGATGACGACGATGACGTCATAATCAAATACCAACTACAACTAATCGAAATATGTCAGCGGAATCCAGCAGTTTTTTTTTGTATTTCGGATTCAAAGCCGGGAAACTATATTGTAGTGCAATGTATGGTTAGCATTGTAATTAAAATCGGTTTTGTCGACTGGCAACTAATAGTATTAACACCAACCCGCGATTTTGCAAGCCTTTTTGACCCAGCAGTTTTTTTTTGTATTTCGGATTCAAAGCCGGGAAACTATATTGTAGTGCAATGTATGGTTAGCATTGTAATTAAAATCGGTTTTGTCGACTGGCAACTAATAGTATTAACACCAACCCGCGATTTTGCAAGCCTTTTTGACAGCTACTCGTGGTTAAATTTGATTTTAATTTTGTTATTAACCGTAGATTTTGTGCACTTCAGCCTAACACAGAAAATCTCTTCCATGACCAGCCGCCCAAGCACGGAAACAACGGTAAGTTCGGTTGAATGTAGTTTAAAGTCTTTGGTTGATGTCTCCCGGCTCGCGCCTCCTCGCGTTGCGTTGCGTTATGAATAGTACGTTCCCTTAGCGTCAAAAAAGGCCCGAAAAGTTCCTTTCCGGAAACCAGCTGCAGCTTTTGATATGTTGTTAAGTATATTATTATGACTACAAAACTGCCGGGAGACAATCTCTAAAGTGCTTAGGTCAGCAATTATGACGTCATCAAAATGGCCGCCGTTGCGTTTATAAATTTGCGAATATTTCAGAAAGTGTGTAACATATATTCAAATGTGGAGTATCATAGAAAGCAACATTAAATGCACTATAATAATGTTCTTACATTTGTTCTTGTAAAAATTACAGTTTGTGAGATATTTTAGTTTCAATTAAAAGTAAACTAAAAAAAATACGGTCTTTATTTTCTTCCTACTTTACTATTAACTTAAGATTAAAACGGTGTATGAATAAAATAAAGCTACATTAATTATCTATTCAATGATATTTAAATTGTAGAAGTCAGATAAAAACTGGCAAAGTTACAATTAAAAAAGTGCACGTAGGTATATGCTGGATTCGCGAGTCCCGGCGCGTCGTCGCCATGCGTCGTCGCCTCGCGCGGAGCGGTGCGGGCGGGGCGCGGTGGAGGCGCGTTGAAATTAACACTTACCTACGCCGCCATTCGTCGGCCGGTGTATTGCCTGCATGGAACACGCGGCGATAGCTCTCGTTTGTCACTGTTTATTTCACATTTTGAAGTAATAAACTAATTTAGTGCGCGATTAAAATGATTGTACGTGTTCAGGAAGACACATCCCTGTATAAGAATTAAGAACAAACAAATAGAATACACATTCGTCGTCTGCACAGGTGAGTAGGCAATATTAAGTTAATTTTAGTTTTCACTAAAATGTTTCCAATGTCCAGCAAGGGGATGGCCAGTTGTAGGTACGAAAAAATATTTTATTCACAATTCTATATTTTACGTTACAATATGTTATGCCATAGGTGCCTATTTCGAGGATATTTTAGAATATCTAAGTAGGTAGATATACCTATCCAAACCTATCCAATGTTTAGAACGGCCGTTCCGGAGTAACTCTGCGCGTGTTAGGATTTGTATACCTTCGGCTTTGTTAACATTTAGTAAATAAATTGTACACCAAAGATTTGATTTACAATTTATTTGCTTCTGCCTTTTACATGATTGTAAAAATCCAATCCCAATCACTAGAAGGACAAAGTTTTTGCTCCAAAAAGTCACAAGTGAAAGATAGAAACCACAGCAGTCGCTAAAATTCTATGCTATTATTAACATACCTATTTAGCTATTTTCCAACTGTCATTAAAATTTCTTACAGACGAACAAAAATAACGATGTCAGCCCCAACTCGACCAATGAAAATTATGCAGATTGAATCTACTCTCACAAGACCTACTGAACCTGTGCCTGTGCTATGGGAGAAATGTATAATTTGCCAAAATCACGATCCACAACCATTAATTACTCCCACAGCGAGTGGATATAAGTCATTAAGTGAAAATTTAATCGAATACGATAAATATGATTCCATCCCGATTCATTTGCGGTTTGAGAATAAATTTCAAATGTTTGTCGAAAAGAAAGTCAAATACCATAAAGCATGCAGGACCAGATATAATTCACAGAAAATTGATCGTCTGAAAGCAAAACCCTCATCAAGTTTCTCTTCAAGTGAGCCTAACATAAGTACGAGATCAAAGTCTTCACAAGGTTCAGAAAAAAGCAAATGCATATTTTGTGACCAATTAGAAAAAGGCAAGGAGAAACTTGTGTCAGCATCAACTATTGAAATCGGAGCTGATATTTACCAACATGCAGTTCTCTTACAAGATGAAACCCTATTAAAGAATTTACACTCTACTGATTTAGTTGCGATGGAGGCAAAATACCACAAACCGTGCTATATTAAGCTGCTGAATAAAGTCCGAACTGTAAGACGTCAGCATTCAGTACTTGAACCAGACACATCAGTTCAAGCGGCATACGGCTCTACATTGAGTGAGTTAGCTACACACATTCGAGAGACATATTTGTACAGTCCTGAGGCACCGATTTTTCGTCTGTCTAATCTCGCCGCAATGTTTAAAGACAGGTTGCAACAGCAAGGCATCGAAAATTTTAACGTCAACCGAACCAAACTTAAACAACAACTTCTCCAATTCATTCCTGGTCTCCGTGAGGATAAAATTGGTCGAGAAATTTTATTATGTTTTGAAGATGACGTTCGAAGCGCTGTTGAAAGTGCTTGTCAAAACAATGCCATGAGCGATGGTATGTGCTTAGCCCGAGCTGCGAAAATTCTTCGTGAGCAAATGTTTAATGAATACCCCAAATTCGAAGGATCTTTTCAAGATAACTTCACTGGCGAAAACTGTGTACCTAAACAATGCATTTTGTTTTGCCGAATGCTTTTATTTGGCGGCGCATTTAATCAAACTGAATCTTCAGAACAACCGGCAAGAGACACAAACTTGATTGCGACAAACATTGCTCAACTTATAAGATTTAACTGCAAAAAAAAGGTCAACCAAACCGCTATTCATACGCGCCATTTGACAGATCGAGAAACACCACTGCCTTTGTACATAGGAATAAAACTTTACAACGACAATGTGCGAAAAGAAGTGATCGACAACATGTGCAACTTAGGTTTGAGCGTGTCATATAAAAGGGTAGTTCAGGTGTCTGAAATGGTGGCAAGCAATGCATGTGATCTATATAAAGAACAAGGATTTGTTTGTCCCAAAAATATACATTCAAACGTATTCACGTGCGCGGCAATAGATAACATTGATCACAATACTTCATCAACCACTTCCTTGGACTCCTTTCACGGTACAACAATATCTCTTATTTTACATCCAGAAGAACACAGCAACGTTGAAAGACTGCCTTTAAACCTTACTAAAAGAGACAAATACGAAATATCTCTCCCTGATTCGTATACTAACATACTTCCAACACCCAAAAAACAATCGGATATTCCTATGCAGACGATAAACTACAGTTGCAGAAATTGTAATACAGCAAGTGCTACTACAGAAATGAAAGAGTGGCTAGACCACATTAAAATATCGCTGGAAAATGATGAAGAAACTTTGTGTTGGGCTGCATACAATTCACGCAAAGAAAATCCTGAAAATGAAAAAGTGAAATCTCAATCAGTTATTCTGCCCATATTACGAGAAAGCATCAACTCTCATGCCATGGTGCGCCATACCATGAACATAATTATTACAATCACAAATGAAAATAACTCAGGTCAGACACCAGTCATGACTGCTGATCAACCAGTATACGCCATAGCTAAACAAATACAATGGTCATATCCTGAAATGTATGGGGAAGATAAACTAGTGGTTATGCTAGGGCCACTGCATATTGAAATGGCAGTATTATCTATGATAGGAACTTTCTTGGAAGACAGTGGCTGGACTGATAATTTAGTAGAGGCTGGTGTAACCACACCAGGCAGAGCAGAAGGCATTCTTAAATCATCTCACGTAAAAAGAAGCCGGTATGCACACGAGGTAACCCTTGCAGTGCTCCATGTATTACGGGAGGAAGCATTTATGAGGGATAAAGAGGCATATCAGTCAGAGACATTGGCCGAATGGGTTGAAATAAAAAAATCAAAATCTTCTCAATTTAAATTTTGGAGTACTACAATGGATTTGGAATCGATACTGTTGTTAATGGTGCGTAGTATTCGCCAAGGTGATGTAGCAGATTTTATGGATTCCCTTCACCGTATTTGTCCATGGATGTTCAGCCTCAATCACGTAAATTATGCGCGCTGGTTGCCGATATTTGTTCATGATCTCGAAAAGCTGCCAACTTCTCATCCTATGATTTACAAGGAATTCCGCAAAGGGAACTTTACAAGTCTAAAAACGGACAGAAACTTTTCGCGTATGGGCCACGATCAAGTTCATGAACAAAATAACAAATTAATCAAACTAGACACCAGAACTCTTAGTAATCTCAGCAATGACAACGCTTTGTTAAAATGGGCAGTATCGGGCCCTGAAATGGCACGAATGACGACTGAGTTCGAAGAAATATTCTTCCGTCATGAAAATTATCGAGATAATAAGCATCGTGAGGACAGCAAGGCTTTTGCATTGCGTTTTCAAAAGCACGTCCATAATCTTATAAATGTGTTCAAAGAACACGGAAACCCATTTGAAGATGACGAACTTACCACCATTAACAATAGTCGACTGATTATGAGCGAAAGATCACAAACTTCCGTTTTTGTTGCTGAATCAATAGGAACAGAGCAGTATGCAGAATATGTAAAAGATCGTCTGCAATTTCGCAACAAATCAATTCACGCTGTTATCAAACGCAACAATCTGCCACTATACAACAGCCAAAAGGCAACAGTAAAATCTAAAGACAAGCAGAAGATAGGGGACCTCAGAAAAGATAGTAATTTGTTTTGCAAATTATATGTTGCTAGTCAGGGCAGAGACGGAAATTTAGATGACTTTTTTGGTCACGAAAATCACTCCTACGCACCCTCTATATCAGAATTTGGAAAGCTACGTAAGCCAACTAACAAATCAGACATTGTGACATGCATAGAACAATCCTCGAAGCACGATACACCAGTATTGGTGCAACCAGAAGCCTCATGTCTGATAATAGATGGTGCCGCACTTGTACACATGCTAACACCTAAAACCAACCAAACATTTCAGGATTACATTGATGCAATTATAGTTCCATATGTCAAAGGTAAACTAAGCTTGTTCGACCGAGTTGACGTGGTGTTCGATCAATATATAGAGGGTAGTTTAAAAGCCGATACCAGGGAGTCAAGGGGTACAGGTCAGCTGATTGCTGTAAAAGAGACTGTCAAAATCCCCCGAAACTTCCACAAGTTTTTAGCTCACGATAAGAACAAGGAACAACTATTCATTTTGTTAGCTCAAAACTTGGTAAAAATACAAATAGAAGAAAAGACTGTGATTTGTACCTGTAAGGACAAAGTAATTTCGTCGTCATCAGCCACGGAAGTGTCATCTTCATCTCACGAGGAAGCCGATGCCAGATTATTATTGCACGCAGATGATGCAGCAAGGAACGGCCATGATCGAGTTTTATTGAAGACAGTGGATTCAGACGTGCTAGTCATAGCACTTTTTGCTTTCAACAAAATACCAAACTTGCAAGAGTTGTGGATAGAGTACGGAGCAGGAAAACATTTAAAATACCTACCAGTCCATACATTTGTTGCGCAGCTGCCGAGTGGGATGACTGCAGTAATGCCTTTTTTCCACTCCATAACTGGCTGTGATACGGTATCAACATTTTGTGGAATTGGTAAAAAGAGTGCCTGGAAGACATGGATTTCGTTCAGAGAAGTAGACGCTGCTTTTCAAGCATATTCTAGTGGAGTAGAACCATGCCTAAAAAGCAACGAATTCGCGCTCATAGAAACTATGGTGGTTCATATGTATCATCCAACGAGTGACACAAATAAAGTTAACACTGCGAGGAGGATATTATTTACGAAAAAAAACAGAGCGATCGAAAACATTCCTCCAACACAAGATGCGCTCCTGCAGCATTTAAAAAGAGCTATACACCAGACTCACATTTGGATTAATTGCCTAAACAGAGAACCACAACTGCTGGATCCTTGCAATTGGGGCTGGCAAAAAAAAAACGACGGACCAGCGTATACCCCTTTGTGGAAGACCCTTCCTGATGCTAGCCTCAGTTGCAAGGAGTTATTGTCTTGCAAGTGCAAACAAATGTGCACGAAGTGTCGATGCGTAAAAAATGAGCTAAATTGTACATTGCTTTGCGCGTGCGAAGGTGCATGTTCGAGAGAAATTTTGTAAAAATAACATGGATCATTAAATATATTTGTTTCGGAAACAGATTTTCATTTATTTCTTATACAGTTGGTTATTCAACTAATCAATAATACAGATTCTAGCTATTTAAAACCTAAATAAATTCGCAAAATGGGTATCTACACAACTTTCGAATAAAAAATAATGAGTAGAATGAATAAATAACTTTTATTTTATTTTATACTTTTCCTAGAAATACTCACTATTTGTTATATTTACACAGAACATTCTTGTATAATAATGCGCCATCGCCCGCAGCCACTCTGCCTGCACGCCCCTGCGCGCAGTCGTAACGCGCCCGCAGAATATCCTATAAAACTAGTACACTTTTTTAATTATAACTTTGTCAGATTTTGTCTCATCGCCACAATTTAAACAATAGTGTATAGCCTAATAATGAAGCTTTGTTTTCTTCTTATGTAATTTTACTGAAAACTTACTTGTAAAGTAGTAAATAAATAATAATAAAAAATAAAAAAATGTACTTTTCATTAAAACTTAAATATATCAAAAACTGTAACATTTACAAGAACAAATGTATGGACATTATTATAGTGCATTTGATTGTGCTTTCTATGATACCCCACACATGAATATATGTTACACACTTTCTGTAATATTAGCAAATTTCTAAACGCATCGGCGGCCATTTTGATGACGTCATAATTGCTGACCTAAGCACTTTAGAGATTGTCTCCCGGCGGTTTTGTAGTCAGAACGACATACTTAACAACACCTAAAAAGGTGCAGCTGGTTTCCGGAAAAAAACTTTTTTTCCCCTAAGGGAACGCACTAGAAAGGGGAACGCGCCGTGCGTCGTCGTCGGATACGACCACCTAATTTTAGTGCATTGTATTTTCTACGCCTTCCAAAGATGCGGAGTAGAGTGGCCCATGATATGAACGTTTGTCGAATGAACCAGAATACATAATATCGTTGCAACTGAAGCTAAACGACAAAACATGCCGTCAAGAGAAAATCATCATAACATGCGCCCCTTTAAAAAATGGTCTCGGCAGCTATGAAGCTTATTTTTCATAAACATTAGATACACAAGCAAGCAGTGAACTCCCTTTCGAGGTATTTCCCCCAAATTACGACCTGAGGTCCTTCAAACGTGGTGTGAAGAAGCACCTGGCCGGCCGGCATTGTTTTCGCAGCCCCCCTGAATGTTCGAAAACCCATGGGCGTCGTCGGGCACCTTTAGGTCCTGGCGTACGCCATATGCCGCGCTTAACATAAAAAAACATAAAAAAGCATATATTAAATAGTTCCAAAGCAAAGAAAGGCAACACTTCTTCAGCACACCAAAGGATCATTAGCAGATGAAAGACAATGAAATTGTAAACCCACAAGCGAGTAGTTCTGCTTTGAGTGCTCTTTTCTTGTAACATTACATGTATGTGATCAAAACTAGTAATGTAATTCTCTCCGAAAGTTGATCTTTTAAGATTTTCGGCGTACTGTAAGATCCATACAATGGTGAAACCCTCATTCAAATCTGATCAGTAATTTACGAGATATTCGCATTTTTAAACTGTCGAACCAGTACATTTTCCATACATTCAAAAGAAACTAAAGCCGTTTTCACCGATAAAAAAACAAGTTAAATGTGTTTAATATCGAATGTAGATAACATAGTTTAAAAAAGGATTGACGGTCAATTACATTCTGCATAATTCAGTATAATGATATACCATAAGTCAAAATTGCTTCAAAACACAATTGTACATTTTTTTGGACGACATCTTGAATTAGTCAAAATGCTCAGGTCAGACAGAGTGGCATCAGTGAGTTCTGAAATCTACACAACATACGCTATCAAAACATCCAACACATTTTATTCATACCTCCAAACAAGTTTACCCTATTTTTTGACATTTGGCACCCAGACGATAACAGCAGAACTTATATCGCCTTGCGATTCAATAAGCTTGGTGAAGCAACTCTGAGCGTGGTTAGGTTCTAGATCGCTGACCGTTTGCAATTCGGAGCCCACGTAAAACTCTAGATCCCCGTAGATCTCTAGATGGGATTAACCCGCCCGGGTTGGTACCATCGCTTTGAATGAACAACAGTCGAAGCGGCAATGAAAATTGTCCCTGTTTTTCATTCAGTTCAACGTAGCTGAGCAATATAAGGAAGATCCTGGCATGGCACCTAGTTCCCATGTGGTGTGGCCATCCCGAAAAAAAATCAGCGCGGCTTTTGTTTAAAATGCATCGTTCCGAGCGCACATGCGGCATGTCTAGCATTTTCAGCGGTCGTGGTACCACCACTCGTGTATCGCAGCGTGCCACAAGGAAGTGCAGGCGACCCATTTACTGATCGTCTCTCGTGTCGTCACACTCCTACCGGACTCAATGTTTCAACTACTTTCGTAACAAATTATTCTCGCGAATAGACTCTTGAGACGCACCGTCAAATGCTTCGCTAACTCTATAAATAAAAGGTCTTTCTTTATTTATATCTTTTTGAATACCGATCTAGCATCCAAAATGGCCGAAAATTTACACAGTTTAAACATGTGTACTAAACAAAAAAAAATCTATTCTTTCAATAATGTATTTAAAATCTAAAATTCTGTGTATTTTTTATTAGTCTCCTTGCTTGATTGCTATCAGCTTGATTCTTCCCATCAAATATGACCATCACGTCATATTTGATGTGTGTTGTGTTGGTGTATCTATCAATGACAACAATGATAGCTGCATAGCGAATGCAAAAACGCGTTAGCAAACACGATATTTTACTAATTTCATAATAATTTGGGACTAACCAGCGACATTTACAGGCCTGCTTCAGATAACTATCCGAACCAAAAATGTTTCTTCACATTTCTTAAATATAAAATGGCTCTACAGGTGCCGGCAGCTAAACTGAACCATCTAGAACTAAAATGTCATGTGGATTTTTGGGTTGCACCGCAAGGGTTTCCAGTTGTTTCCAGGTAAATAACTGTATTTTTGAGTTGATAATGCCCTCCGGTTGCATAAAATCACGACTGGTAAAATTAACAAGAATACTTTGATAGAAGCAAGAAGACATCTATTAAATGTGATCTCATAAAAAAACCGAATGACACCATAAAATAAAAGCTTTAGGACCAATTAATTAACCCTCAAGCACAAATTGACAAAATTGTATCGTTGCCTCCGTAAAACAATTCACTTTCATTGGCTTAACCCAAATGCGTTCGTCTTTGTAAAGGGGTCGACAACGGTACTTCACTTTTGTTTAACACCAATATATTTAACGACTCTTTGCTTTAGTTACGAAAATTATTTCGAAGAAAGGCAATAAATTTCCTTGGTAACATATTTATCTGTGCCAGCTTAAATGTGTGCTATTAAATTTTGGTTAACCGCCGTGCTTAATAGGTAGTAAAATAATCTTGAACTTCTTTATTGATTTTTGATGATATGCTATGGATTTTATTGGACAGGTGGTTCGAGTCTATCGGTCTAACCTAACCTAACCTATATCCGGAGTACCCGCCGCACCGCAGAGAATCAGAGCACCCCCTTGTAGTTAACATTAGCCCTCATTTCATTTCCGCACCGCAACTGCAGGCCTATTCCTGGAATTCCGTAGTCAGGAATCAGGAATACTGAGTGTAGAAAACCGTTTTTTTAGCGGTTTTCAAAGCGAATACCAGGAATAGGCCTGCTGTTTGCCGGCGGGTGTCTTTTCTCGAACTTATAACCTGGGAGGGAGTCTTCAAACATAATTTAAACAGGATTGATAGCTCAGCGATAGTCAAGCGCAAATCAGCTGGTATGATGCCTCGCTGAGCGTTGTTTCGCGAGGTGAGGTGGATTTGGCATTTCTCAGTACTTTCGGTCTTTCAGCACAGTCACAAATATTGGTTTTTCATAAAAAAAAGTCTTGCACTAAGTATTCTTATAAAGTTGTTCTTATATTTACAGATTTCTATCCACCAATAAGGTTAATTTGTTTGACGTTCGTTCTACGTATATTTTAAAATAGTTATATTCAGTAGATCTCTAATCATATAATTGGTCGAATCAACCAATAATGCAACGGATTATAATATTTTTTTTATGAATGTTTAAAATGTTTCTTGCCTCATAGTCATACTCTCGCGCATGACCCACGACAAAAATGTGTTAAGCATTTTGAAACTCTTTGAAGAGCGAGGTAATAATACCCTGCGCGACATGCTGTTGTCAAATACGCGTACCAGACTTATATGGCAGCGACCAAGACAATGGACCAACTTGTACAATATTTAGACGCTGCCAATTTCACCTTGCGGGAGCGACGCCAGTTTTTACGCGGTCTTGTGTCGGGTTAAAGACACCCAGGTTATAATTATGAGGGAATACACACGCCGGTAGAATGAAGCAGTACGACGAGAGAGCCTGGACATTCTTTGGATTCTCAACACATTTGACGACCACAAAAGAGAGCTCGTCCAATGTCCTAAGCGTGTCGGCTTCGCATAGGAGGCGGGAATCGAGTACGCAACTTCATCAGTGCAGTGGGACCATAGTAGTACCTGTAAAATAAGCATAGAGCACCTAGTATTCGAATTGAATTCTGGCGCCGCATATAGCCGTTTCTTCCAAACCCATAACAATACACATAGCATAGCACATATCCGACGATTCAGATAATTATTTTTCAGTTACCTCGTCTGATGAGTTCTTTAGTGACGATAGTTCTGACAATGGATGTGTTCTTCCACTAGATGAAAAACTTGACTTCACATTTTCTAAATACCCCAAAAATTTCAATTTTGTACATATCAATGCTCAAAGCATACCCTCTCAATACCCCGATCTTCTCAGGTCATTTCCAAGCAAACACATCCATGCTGTACTCGTTTCAGAAACTTTTCTTAAGCCTACATTGCCATCTACTTCTTTTTCACTTCCCGGGTTCCAACTGATCCGTAACGACAGAACTGGAAAAAGTTGTGGTGGTGTTGCCATCTACCTCCGAAGCTGTATTCCTTATTCGATTGTTGCTCAGTCTCCTGCTCAGTATTCGGAGTCACCAGAATACCTTTTCTTAGAAATCATCGTTAATCACTCCAAAATTCTAATTGGTGTTTATTACAGTCCCAATCTCACTATTAATTACTTCTCATCACTCGAATCATTCCTTGAGGAACACTGCCCTCAGTACAATCATACTATTATCATGGGAGATTTCAACACCTGTCTAATAAAAAATGACCACCGCGCTAGAAAACTTAACTCCCTTGTGTCATCAGTAAATATGAATATTCTTCCCTTGGATGCTACACACCACTTTCCTAATTGTGAACCTTCTCTGCTTGATCTGATTCTTACTTCTTCACCTGACCATGTAAGTGAACATGGTCAGCTGACAGCGCCTGGCTTCTCATATCACGATTTAATCTATTTATCCTACAAGGTCCGTCCTCCTAAGATCAGGCGAAAGGTTCTCATGCAGCGAAATTTCAAGGATATTAATCTGGAGCGCCTAAGGGAAGACGCGCGTGGCTTGGATTGGTCTGCTGTTCTTAGTTCCTCTTCTACAGATGTTATGGTTGAGGATTTCACCTCCAAACTTACGGCTCTATTTGATATTCACGCACCTCTCAGACCCACACGTGTGAAACATTTACCAGCTCCATGGCTAACAGAGGACATTCGGAGAATGATGGTGAATAGGGATAGAGCCAAGATTAAACTTAAACATAATCCTTCCGATGCAAATCGCACCAAGTACAGGCTGCTCAGGAATCGGTGTAACAGGATGTGTAGGGATGCCCAAAGACGCCACATTCATAATACTCTCGAAAATAGCTCTCCCGTCAATGCTTGGAAATTTCTTAAAACTCTTGGAGTTGGTAAAAAGTCTTCTACTGTCAGTAACAACATCGACATCAACGCCCTTAACAGGCATTTCTCCTCTCCTCTCACCACCATTGATCGAGTGGTAAAATGTCAAACTCTTCTTCAGCTTTCAGCTTTACCAACTCCGGAGCATGCTTCATTTACATTTCGCCAAGTCACTGACCGTGAAGTTAAGCTGATCCTGAATTCAATTTCAACAAAAGCTGTAGGTGCCGACTGCATTAGCCTCGACATGCTCTCACCACTGCTGGCCGAACTGCTACCTATAATTACATTTATTCTAAATCATTCCCTATCCAGTGGATCTTTTCCGAGTACCTGGAAAAGGGCTTACATCATTCCTGTCCCAAAAATTTCAAATCCTTCTTCTTTCAGTCAATATCGCCCTATTTCTATTTTACCTGTATTGTCAAAAATTCTGGAGCGCATTGTTCACCAGCAGTTGGCCAGCTTCCTTGCCGGCAATCACTTGCTGAACCCAATGCAGTCAGGTTTCCGACCTTACCACAGCACCGTTACTGCTCTCGTCAAAGTAACTGAAGATGTCCGAACAAATATGGAAAACAAGAATCTTACAGTCTTAACTTTGTTGGACTTCAGCAATGCATTCAACACAGTGGACTTTGACATCATGCTTGGTATTCTACGAACGCTTAACTTATCTCCGGCAGTGCTTGACTGGTTCGCGTCTTATCTCTGTGGTCGACATCAGTGTATCAGAATTGACAATGTGTGTTCTGACTGGGCTGATTTAACTGCTGGTGTTCCACAGGGTGGCGTGTTATCTCCTCTGTTATTCTCTATATTTATTAATCTAATTACAAATATGTTAACTTCTCTTTACCACCTTTATGCCGATGACTTACAGCTGTACTTGCATTGCTCCTTTGATAATTTGGCACATACCGTATCAGAAATGAATGTGAATTTGGATCATATCCTAAATTGGACAAAATCATTTGGTCTGACGGTAAATCCTATGAAATCACAAGTCATAATAGTCGGCAGCCCTAGACTTGTATCGAAGATTGATCACAATACATTACCAGCGGTAATCTACAATGAAGTAGTTATACCGTACTCTAAAACAGTAAAAAATCTAGGCATTTTAATTGATGACACCCTGTCATGGGCGCCCCAGGTAAATGAGATCAGCAGGAAAATCTTTGCTGCCGCCCACTCTTTAAAACGCTTACAGAGTTTCCTTCCAATCCGTACCAAAATCACGTTGACGCAAACTCTCCTACTTCCAATTTTAGATTATGCAGATGTGTGCTTTTTGGATTTAACTGAAGTTCTCCTTGATAAATTGGAACGTTTACAGAATCTCTGCATTCGCTACATATATGGTCTGCGTAAATACGACCATGTATCGCAGTACCGTCGTCAGCTTAAATGGCTACCCATTCGTTATCGAAGGAACTGTCACATACTCACTCTTCTTTTTGGGGTCTTAAATAACCCTCACTCTCCTGAGTACCTTCGTTCCCGATTCTTGCACCTATCTTCACACGGTCTCCCTCTACGTTCTAGCGACGACAGTATCCTTGCGATTCCCCGCCATACAACTTGCTTCTTTTCCAACTCCTTCACTGTACATGCAGTACGTCTGTGGAACTCGTTGCCTTCCTCCGTCCGCTCTTGTCAAACTATCGGCTCTTTCAAGTCGAGAATCAAGGAGTTTTATTTAAATGAAATCTGAATATACTATTTTTATCGCTGTACATCTTTCTTTTTATTATCATCAAAGAAATAGGTATATATTTTTGTTTTGTTTTAATTTGTTCCTAAATTGTGGATATACAATATATATTTTAGTATATTGTATTATATATATTAGTTTATTTTATTCAAAGTATGCTTGTATTGTCATGTAAATTATGGTTTATGTATGTTTATACTGTATGTATATATTTTTATTTTATTTGCTTTATTATTTTCCTTTCAAATTGCTATTGTGTACCTACCTACAGATATTTTAGATTGTCTCTCCTCATCACCCCAAAGGTTGACTGGAAGAAATCACTCCTAGTGATAAGTCCGCCTTTGTGCAATTTTGTTGTTGTTTCGAATTGTTTTTGTAATTGTACTTGTTTTCTATTGCACAATAAAGAATTTATTCATTCATTCATAGCTCGCCCTATGACCTTTGCTCCCAAACTTCCGTTCCGTTAGTCCTTTTCAATAAACCACCGTAGAGAAAGTGAGCGCCGATAATTCGGAGGCTCCGACGCGAACCCGGTCGGCTACTCTCGTAGATTTAGAATGAGATAACAACATGTGGAGATACTTATCGATACCGCAGACAGCTGTGATTAATTAATGCTCTCTCGCGTGTCGAGCGGCGAGCTTCCATGTAAGCATATTTGTCTCCTGTGACTTGTCTAAAAATATATTGTTTATTTTATTTTTCAGTGGGACAGCGGAGGCAGTGAAAGGGGCTCTGTGTTTCCAAAATGACTATTATTTGACAAGACGACAGTTGTGATAAGTCATCCATTTGACATTTGTTTATTTAGTCGGTTGTAAGCAAGGTCAATGACTCGTAAAATATGTTCCCCATACATTTTAAAAGCACGGTTGCAATTTTCACGACATTCCGTCATTATTTTTATCTATTATCTGCGCGTTTTTAAATCGACTGGCGTTTTTAAATGTATGGAGAAATTGAAGAGCGCGCGCTTTGCGAGTCCGAGTTTGATTTGACAGCTTACTCAATGTTGCCGTACATATGTAGACGTTGCCGTGTACGTCGACTCCGCATTTTCATACAAATCGGAAGTCCGAGTTTGACTTTGACATCTTGAAGAAGTAAAACCACAGAATTTCTAGTAAAAAGTTGTATGGAGTTTGACGTTTTTACGGAACTTCGAAGTTACGTAAACGCCAATTTAGGTGAGAGCTCAGACTGACCACTCTGAACCGAGTTAAAAATAGCAAAAAGAAAATCTTTATTGAAATTATCTTTTCTCTTTGGTTTGACCCTAGACTTAGGGATGATTTTTCAATAGTCTGATAAACAGCCAGATTACTATTCGACCTATTTATTCACGCGTCTGCTTATCCATACGATATAGTAAGTACATATGTTTATTAGTAAAATTATAGTCAGGCAATAGCTATACGACTTTTTACAAGCGTGAATTTGTAGGTACTATCAGCCCGATAAGTACTATCTGAGGATTGAAAAATCGGCCCTTAGAAAAGTTTTTAATGTAACGTCTGTATAAAGAGCGTCACTTTCTAAACGTACTACTTTATGATCCACAGTTTGTAGGGGATAGACGGGCGAGTTAACTCGCGTACTCGCTCGACGATCTTGTCGCCCGTATATCAGAAGACTTGTTATGTATGCTACAGGACTCTAGCTTGGTTAAGTTGATACCATTGTATTCGATTAAAAATACGAAGCAGCAATGAAACAAATTCTGTATTTTTCATCAATGTGGCCGTGATCATAAAGAAAGGTTGTGGCATGGCACCTAATTCCTACGGTTTTCTGCATGATTCTTATCCAACCCAGAAAGGTAGATAAAGTGGTGCATACATGAGGTGGGGCGGATAGGCATGGCCACTGGTATGAGTAGCAAAGCTCCGTGCCCCCGAGCTGCGAGCCGCTTGAACATTCCTCGAGGTGAAAATTGAATTGGAATTATATTCCATGATAACCCTCAATAAAGCTAAGCGTCCGCACTGCCAGAAGCTGTCGAGATTCGCTCCGTCGCAAATTGTTACTGCCCTACCGATGCGAGATAGTAACGAAATGAAAACGGCAATCTGCAGCTCTCGGCGTAATAACACTTTAATTTCGTTATATACACGGCAATTTGTTGACATTGTACCACTATAATACGTTTCAATCGCGAAGAGATTGCCGCCAATCCGGCCCGGGATTGCCGGTGTACATTTGTACCGTTTTTGATGCATCAGACTTGTGGAGCCAGCTGTTGGCACGAGCCAGTAGAAATGTAAGCTCATGTCTGCTGTTCAGAGAGAATCTACCACAGATTGAATCTACCGAAAATATACTTGCACCATCATGACATGTTTTAGTGTCAAAAAAGTGCAAATAGCATAAGAGTTGTTTTATCATGTGTAAGTGATAGCCGAAGATATCGGCTATCACTTATTCTGTGTCTTCGGATTTTAAACCTCTTTAATTTTGATTCTGACCTTTTGAGATTTCGATATCTCCGTATTTTTTGTGAAAGCCTTTAATTATAATTCTTTCTATTGTATGTTTTTGACTGTTGGTTATAAATTTTGAGATCTATACTTTCTTGTTACGTTGATAGGTTTAATTGCGAAATCGTAGCAGAGATAGAATATTTTTTTCTAAGTGCCTAATCATCTAACAAAATGATAAAACATTGATTTGCATGCGGCATAACAATGCATACGGTGAGCATTAGACAAAACTTTATTTATAACCCTCAGTCTTGCGTAACTAAGATAAAAATAATACATCTTTTTTGACCTGCATGGTTTTTTCTGATATGCAAATAAAAGTGTGGCCGACTGGAAAACACGTCAATGTTGGCATGCCTTACATCCACTAAACTGTACTTATGATTCGCCTTAACGACCTTGCATACTCCTTCCAAGACACCTTTTGTTAATGTTGAAATATCCTTTACAACATTCTGGAATTGGCAATCAATATACCTATCATTTCTTTGGAGTGTTCCACCGTTATGTTGCGATTGAATAACAAACATCGAAACCTAAAAACTTTCCCTTCTATGTATTGGCACCACAGATTAAGTTAGATGAATTCCGTAAACCCAGTTTCAGCCATTTACACTATCGTTGCCATTTTTTGTCGTAGACTGTCCTGTCTATCTGGTCCATCAATCTGTGCCGGAAGCGGTCAGCGAGGAACACAGCCGTGAGTCAAGGCGCTTCTTAAAATCATAAAATGGCCTTAAATACCTGTCATCTCCACGATTATTCTTCGATCGGCAAGACAGGCTATTGTGGCCATACCTCCAGATAGCCGTTGGCGCGGCGTGGCGGCGGTCGATCCTAGCCAGCGAGCATGGAAGGATAGGATAGCAACCGAGACTCGGTGCGGCGCAGACCCTTTTACATACCAAAACGGTAGCGCCGGGGAGTGAGTTGGCTTACGAATCGCTTACTACAGATTTTCTCGAGTTCCAACGACACGTAATAACGCGTAAGAACTTCACAGGACCCTATTTGGTGCAACGAACATTCGGTGTTGCGCAGCCCGAAATTGTAAACGAACTAACTATAGTTAGACAAGGGGGTTACCATGGTAATTAACTCGCCAGGCTAACAGCAAGTGGACAGGCAAGAGAGTGATTAAACCTGACGTTTCGTTGCATTTCGTGCTACGCCAACTGGTAAATTTCAGTTCACTGAGCCGAATAACACGTCGTTTGAAAGGAAACATTGTGCGTCAGATTTAATCACTCTCTAGCTTGTTCACTTGCTATTCACCTGGCGAGTAAACTTGCCATGGTAATCCCCTAGACGGTTTCCGCAGTAACTCGTGGGGGGGAACGGCAGAACGTCTAATATGCAGATCGTATAATGTCATATTTTAACAAAATTTTAAAACCATGCACAACGTATAATCGGCAGATCGTATAATTTTATACATAGTGCATGAAGAAGTTTAAAAAATAAAATTAATTATTTCTCCATGCATAACGTATAATAGTCACAACGTATAATATTATGATCTTTATTTAACAAAAAAAGAAAACCATGCATATCATATAATCCAAAAACTTTTCATATGATAAGCGCCCTTATGATTATACTTTTAAAGCGTATACTCGCTCGTGACGTTTCGACCGTCTCAATTAGCGTAAGGTGGCCTTTCGAAATTGTAGCAAATATGATTCGTAGCAATGTCAGCCTTAAATGTATCGTTATTAGGGCGCTTTATGCAGTGCTTCTCGGCATATTATACGTTCTGCATGGTTTTCTTTTTTTGTGAATTCATGTTAGGAATATTATACGTTGTGACGAGTCTATTATACGTTCTGCATGATGAGTTGATTTTATTTTTAAACTTTATTCATGCACAACGTATAACATTATACGTTGTGAATATTATACGAAATGCATGGTTTTCATTTTTTGGAAAAAAATCCTATTATACATTGTGAATATTATACGTAGTGAATACGACTCACTCGTGGCTACGCTGCCGCCATGCGAATGATTTTCGATCGCTCCTCCCGTCCCTCCATGCTCGCCGATCCTGTCACATCTTCGCTCGTCCATCGTGATTGCGCGGGACATTAGAGTGCAGATTAGAGGCTAACTCCGGGGCTGGTGCCGCCATGTGAATGAGTTTCGATCCCTCCTCCCGCCCCTCCATGCTCGCCGATCCTGTCACATCTTCGCTCATCCATCGTGATTGCGCGGGATATTACAGTGCAGATTAGAGGCTAACTCCGGGGCTGGTGCCGCCATGTGAATGAGTTTCGATCCCTCCTCCCGTCCCTCCATGCTCGCCGATCCTGGCACATCTTCGCTCGTCCATCGTGATTGCGCGGGACATTAGAGTGCAGATTAGAGGCTAACACCGGGGCCGGTGCGCGGCGCGCTCCGTCGCAATCGTCTCCGCTCGGACGTGCCGCACGGCGCGGACGTGACGCTGCGCTTTCCGCGTTGGCGAGTGCGAAGATGCGCACGCGCACTGCAATTATTGCTAGTCAATTCGTACTGTATCGCAACACGTGATTCTTTCATCGAGACTTGTACATATATTTCAATGTATTCTTCCCGCGGCTCAGCTCGCGTCACACATCGTTTAATTCGTTGTTGATCCGTTTTTCATTATGCTCTAAAGCGATATATTGGATGCGCACTATTAAGAACCTTTTCTTCTGTTCAGTTCAGAAAATCTGTTCAGTTTTCACTTCACAGTAGTACAATCGCCTTTTCTTAATTATGTTATTCTAGTGGGTAATGTCTATATTAATCTGTGGTCTACATGTTCCGATTTTAGCATGCTGACGTAAGCCCACCACGGTCTGTCAATCGTCAGAAATCGTCGTAACCATGTTTATGAGGCTGACGGACAGAATTTGAGGTGCA
The DNA here is from genome assembly GCA_946894095.1 of Incurvaria masculella. NCBI lineage: Eukaryota > Metazoa > Arthropoda > Insecta > Lepidoptera > Incurvariidae > Incurvaria > Incurvaria masculella. The sequence continues at coordinate 4,112,148 of OX335641.1, forward strand.
AAATAATCGTGCTTAGGACTAGTATATTGGCTTCAGGACGCTCAAATTTAAATATCTATGCGAAAGAGACTTTATTCAACGGGCCGTTGAATAAAGTATATTTCTTCTCAGTCTCTCTCATCTCTGTTAAATTAATTGTTTTCAACATGGCTATGAAATTTGCATTGAGATCGCTACAGTAATTTTGCGACCCTTTTTTTCTCAAAATTATATAAAGAAAAAAAAGATGATAAATGCATATTAATTACATTTGTTTTTAACGTAGCTTCACCTTTTCTAGCCTTTACCTGACTGTAAGCTGTATTTTTTTCCCCTATAAACAAGAGTTCGTAGAACATTAGCTATTGGCTGGATATATTTATTTATTACAGATTCAGAAGATTAGTTTTGAAGGAAATGAATTTTTTAACCGACTTCACAAAAGGAAGAGGTTCTATGTTTATTTTTAAATAATTTACCAAACAACTACGTACTAATTAATAAATCCGAAAAGAAAATCAAGCGAGACAGATTTCCCGAATTAGTGGTAAATAAAAAAAAAACATTTCCGGTTAAAAAGGTCGTTGGATTCTCTTGAATGCTTGTCGAAACTATCTCCGAATGAAAAGTTGCCATAACTCAAAACATCATAAATATTGTAACATGTTTCGCATGCCGCATGTGATACAATATCCTCTGGGTCGCGGAAACATCATGTCGCCGGAAGTGACAACGATTTATTGCGACTGTTAATTTGTTAATTGGCTTGCTAATTAATATTAAAGATAAACCTGGCTAATTCTCATCGATAAAGTATATAAAAGTTAAATTAATTAGACGTTATGATAATTATAGGTATTAATATTGTTTAAATTTAGAAAAGACGTGCAAACATTTATTATATTTTTATGTCTATGGTTTTTAACCAAAAAATGATGTGTTTTACGTAGAGGATGGCTGCAGGAACTATGCCACATGCCAGGACCTTCCTTTCATAAGCATAGTTTAAATTACCTGAATGGAAAACACCGTCAGATATTTCTCATTGCTGCTTTGACCATCTTCCAAATCACCTAGAGCGGCCGTGATCGCTTGCATCGAAGGTCACGGGTTTGAACCCCAGAGGAAGCTTTGGATTGGTCAATAGGCCGTATAGGCCGCGGCCTAGGGGCGGCAGCAGCGGCTGGGCGCAACGGTTAATTTTCCTATCGATTTTTTCTCAAGACCATCTTACTTCAACGCGGCAGCACGAGCTTTTTTTTGGTCCAATTTCCAAGTTTATCCTTTAGGTGACGGGTTTTGCCCAACGTTTCTTAATTTGAATATCGTTAACTCAAACCTTAGAATTTAACAATCTGCATCTTGAAGTCTTTTTTTTCCTACTCTAAAACTAACCCACACATCTTTTTCGCTGTCACTTCATCACATTAAATGTATACAAAATATAATACTTTTTCTAATTCGTCGAAGAAAATACTGAATCGTATCCAGAAAAGCACAGTTGAAGTTATAAACCACGCTCACCATACACCAACTCGGCGATGAAAACACAATTTTGCACGGAGATAGATATCCGAATTCTCGCCGACCGACGCGACGGTATTCTCAGGCGTACATATTATGCACTGCCAAAAAAATTGTTTGTGAATCTCCATCTTGGACCCAGTCATGGTGCGATTCCACCAGTTTATTACTCGCTTACATCGATATAACGTCGATGCTCGCTTACAATCCAAACTCTAAAAGAGATAAGGTATTAACATCACATCGAGTCTTGGTAATTTAATTATGAAGCCATAAAACATATAATTCTTCAATCAGAACATTTCCATTGCGTTTAATTAAATTGTAAATCTGGAACCACACATAATACAAGTGCATTAGTGTAGGTGGCAATAAAGTAAAGTAGTTTTAGGTAATAGGGGTTTAGTAATAGGGTTCCGTACCCAAAGGGTAAAAACGTAAACCTATTACTAAGCCTCCGCTGTCCGTCCGTCCGTCCGTCCGTCCGTCCGTCCGTCCGTCCGTCCGTCCGTCCGTCCGTCTGTCCGTCTGTCACAGGGCTGTATCACGTGAACCGTAATAGGTAGGAAGCTGAAATTTTCACGGAGTGTGTATTAATTTTGCCGCTATAACAACAAATAGGTAAAATAAAAAAAATATAATAATTAAAGGGCCCCCAAAAAATGTGTTAAAATATTTTTTTTTGTTAAATCTTGTACGGAAACCTTCGTGTGCGAATCCGACTCGCACTTGGTCGGTTTTTAAGTTTCCTGGCCTAGCGCTTGTGGTGAGCGCCTCTATCGTTAGGAAACGTCCTGCGATGGCCGTTGGGGCAGTTGGGGTGTGCACTGCTGAGTTTGAAAAGTGCGTTTTGTGTGACACGAATGCTGACAGACGCAAGAAATGCATATTTGCATACATAAATAAGCAAAAGTAAGCACATGCTTAAAGGGCATCACGACTCGAAGGGTAGGTATTTACATTTCGAAAAGCATTCTATAACTTCCAAAATGTCAGAAAGATATTACGAAAAAAGCATGTGGCCTTAGAATAATGCGTGATTCTTTTAAATACAACATGAAGGCAACACAAACTCCAGCTCATTTCAATGTCGTTTTGGACTGATGTCGGGTTTCATTATTTCCTTGATATTATATGAGTTCCCACTGTGAACTTTCATCCCCTGTTCTACCCCCTTCCTGTTTAATTTTTGCCACAAAGGGTAGCAAATGTCCTTCCCCGAGGTCCAGCCTATCTCTGTACCGAAATTTATTAAAATTGGTGAAACGGTTTAGGCGTGAAACGCAAAATACAGACCGAGTTACTTTTTCATTTATAATATTAGTATAGATTGGTAAGAGTAGACTTCCCGTCACAGCGCACACGTAGTTATAGTCATTTGTTTTTTTGGAACAATTTTGAATTTTCTTAGAATTGGTATTAGTCATGTTTTGAGGGCTTTATTATACCGGTTTTAACTAATAATTCATCAAACTCTTTTCGTACCTGCATAGAACCAAACAACGTTTTTCTTAAAAACATTTCAAAGGCCATCGGGGGTCGAATTGGCCCAATCTCTCCGAGCGATCTCCTAATTCGACATGACCTGCCGCATTTCGAACGGAGATACCAAGAACGAACGGAGAGAAGCAAGACCTCGCAACAATTACGAATCAGCTCAATCTTCTCCAGAGATCTCCCAATCCGAAATGCATCTCGAAAGGAGATGGCTCCTAGACAACAGTTGCAAGACGCCGACATTCCGTTCATAGGATTAGTGCGCTGGCCCATCCATCAGACGCGCGGACGGACAATGGTGGGTTTTGGCAGCCGTCTGTCCAGCGATTAATCAGAACGACAGAACGCAGCCATACTCCGCTTCCATTGACAATGGGACAATACGGGCTGATAGAAAGTAAGCGGGTCAGCCTCGCACAACGGAACAGAGTCAACGTCTGATGATTACGGCAATAAAACTGACATTTCTTATTACACTCTTTAATGCAAATGTATTTTTAGCACCGCGAAAAATTACTTGGAACTTAATGGCAGAAGCCTCTTTGCTTTATTGATAGCTGTTGGGATTATTGCTAAGACGTCGATTTTCTGTAGAAGCTTTGCATCGTTTTGCCTTTCCATTATTACTGTAACCACTGATGGATGTCTAACACGAAAGCATTAAAATGCAAATTTTAAGATTAACAGGCGACGAGATTACACTTGCATTTGAATGTTTTTTTTTCCAAAAGTCTTTTTTTAATGTCTAGAAATATTTAATGATGTATTACTATGATTTTTAATAGATCAACTTAAACTGTCATTTTTTGAATGTTTTCAATGTTCCCCCTGAATGTGTCATCAAATTATGACAGGATGCAAAAGGGCTTAGAAGTTAAAGACGTGTTAGTATTCATTTAATAAAAGTTTTTTCCCTATTATTATGAATATTTGCTAAAATTACACAACACATATACTCGTAAATCAAAAAAGTGCAGCACTGTGTTAGTAAAAGAAACTGATTTACGGGCGGAGAGACCATAGGAAAATCGAAGTTATGGGTTGGAGCAGGTGGCAGAATTGGAAGACGTACTTCCCGCGAACGGTTTGCTCGCTGGTGCGAGCCCAGCTATGCACCTTACATGTAAAATCGTTATTTTACACCTTTTTTCTATAGTGAATGTGTGTAGATTCTACCTAATTTGATATTCGTTGAAAACGGCAACGCACTGGCTCAGTAGTAAACAATATATTTTGCTATTATTTCATACAATTTTATTACATTTAATTATTTTAATACAAGCCAAAAAAAATTTTTTTATTAACCTGTCCTCGCTGTACAAAATATCGCCATAATTATTAATTGGGGGCGAAAACAGAACACAGTTTTGTGCTGCTTTTTCTTTATCAAAAGTGGTGATATATTTTGCGATTTACCCACTAGTTTATTAGTTATCTTGCCTGCTTGCCCCTCTCATAGAAATCGCATATTGTCGTGATATGCTCAAAAATTTGAACCGTCACTTCATTTGGCAGCGTCAATTAGTGAACAATTGCATCGGCGCTATCCATTCCAAGAAGCAGGAGTACCAAGTAATTGGAAGATTGCATCTCCGAAGGCATTTCTCGCGTTCTGCCGCCTCGGCCGTGCTATCCCTCCCAGATACGATCTTAATGGACAAACTGGTAAGTGTCAAAAGAACTAACTCTCACTCGTAACTCCTTTTATCTTTGATGATTAATTAATGATTCGCGGGGCGTAGCCAATGAGAGCGGCGAGAGAACTGGCTGGAGACAGCCGAGACATTTCGTTCCGTTACCTCTTGTTTATTTGTGGTTACGGTTTGGCGCTTTACCATTTTTACCGACCTTCGAACGGCCCGAAGCCTTGTGGTCTTCTTCGCCGAAGACCCCGGGTTTGACACCTCTCTCTTGATTATCCGAGATTTAAAAGAGAATTTTCATCATTGCTCAAATTTAAGATTTAGGTCTTCTCGACTTGGGGGAAATCGAAGCCTAGGCCACGGGCTTTACCGCTATAGGCTGCAGTGCACATTGCACTAGCTTAAAGAGAATAATAGGGTGATCACGTTCCAAGCAGTGGCGCGTGCTTGTTTCCTCACTAAAACTAAGAATTATTTTTCTGAAATTTTATACATTACATAAATCACCTACATAAAGTTACATAAAGAGCTACTTCCGAAAGTTTTTTAATATCATAACTTATATCCGTGAATATATACAAATACAAAAATGCGTATATCATGTATACAAGTTAAGTTATCAAATAAACTAATACATACAGACAGCTCTCAGTTGATTTATTTGATGTGCACAATTTTAGAAAAATATTTCTTAATTTGACTGAGGAAACAGACACGAGCCTTTGTATGAAACTGTATTACCTCATTATCCTCTTAACAGTATATTTCAAAAGCGCTGCAGTTTTACGGTAGCTCTCAGGTTGTGGTTGGTTGTGTAGCAAAAGTTTTCCGAGGTTTAGCGCGATATTTACTTTGGGGAAGAGGCCGTTAGCACTGTTATCCACGATACCGACGCCGCCATCAAAGTGATTGTAATTATAATTGTAAAGGCAATTATAATTTATTTCACGACTTCTGACAAACAAAGGCAAAATATGTACACTTTTCAGAGACTATTTCAAGTGTCCAGTCCATTCATAATGTTCCTTCTCACGGGGAAACGACAGAGTTACCGAAGTGAATAGATTTTGGAGACAAAGCGTCGCCTGCATAGGTACAGAGACGGGTCATTATTCCATCAAACAAACATTCTTGAAGCACAATTACATTCACTTTACGAAGAAAGCAACGCCACGGAACGGCGGCCACGCGAACATCAAATGTCATATAATTACGAACCATAAGGACACATGAAAGAGTCACCTCGGCGAGTGTGTTCCGCCGAACGACCACCGTAATTGTGATGTGAGTTTCCTAACGTTGACTCCACTACGGCAGGTCTATTCCTGTCATTCAGTAATCAGGAATCCTATAAAAGCGGTTTTCTAGACTCATGATTCCTGGTTACTGGTTACTGAATGCCAGGAATAGACCTGCTGCTGAACGCTACATTACCATATCGCCTGCTTGCTTCGACGGCTAACTTGGACAATGGTGAATAGTGCATAGGGCAATTAGAACAAAATCATGGCGCAAGAATTACAAATTCGAGAAATTAGAGTAATAATATAAAACCGTAAAATAAACCCGATCCATTCAACGTTTTTTGAGAAGAAGAAAGAAGAGAGATCTATAATAATTACAATACAAACCAGAGACTCCACCCAAATATTAAATCGCCAAAATCAAATCATCATTTTCAATAGAATTGGAAATGAATGGCTAATTTAACACCTACAATTAGAACCCAACACACCGAATTTCCGAAGGAAGTTGGTGCCGTGACATGGCTGCTACATTGAATCGGTTGGAAAACACATCTTTTCATCCAATTCGATGGTATTAATCCGGATGGGCTAAGCCCTACCATCTAGAAATAGCTAATTTACTTTCACATGGGTTACGAACCACGGAGTGATCTGTGTTCTTTCATTGAGGCAACAGCACACAGGTGCACATTTCACACTAGGATAAGAAAGAAAGAGGTGCTTACCCTGGGATCGAACCCGCGGGCTCCAACGTAAGAGACCACAGGCGTTGATCGCTAGACTAGCGGTCCCTTTTGGCGTTTGATTTCAAAAAGTTGGTCAAAAGTATGCAATAACTATTAAGGTCCTACACGATAAATCTAATTTCGGGATAGGAATATTGCGGCAGCAACATTTGATCACGCAGTCCTGACGCCACATCATGCAAAAAAAACCGACATCGAGTTTAACCGTAACATAGATGTATATGATATCTTGTATGTCAATAAAAAAGTTCAGCGTGTGGAACATTTTATGATAGAATTATATAATTCGTAAGATATATAAGTATGTGTAGGTTTATTGTTACTATATTTGTATGCTAATTTTACAGAATATTATTATGTTCATGTATGTACGCGAATATGATGTTTATATATACTCAGATACTGTCAAACCAAACTTATCACCACTACCTACAATTATATCCCCGTTGAACGTCGCACCCAGAGGTCGCCTGGAAGAAATCTCTTCGAGGAATAAGCCTACCTTTGCGTCCGTCCTACCATATTACCTATGTTGTTATCGTACTGGACTTTCTAATTGTGATTTGGTGGTGTATTAAACAATATTTCAACAAGCAGTCAATCAATATGTAGAATTTATCCAAACAACTTGGAAAACGAATAAATAACAAATTCACCAGTAAAATAGTAAGTTAGAAAATTCGTTATCTGAACCTTTTCTTGCTAAACATATTTTGATCAAGCTACAATTAACTTGGACAGCCAATGCACGAGTCTCGAGGCACCGAAATAAAACCACTATTTTGTTTATTTCTATTGCCGGGCACGAGCCAGACATCGGGCGATCCACGGACTCTACTCGCGAAGCAAGTCTCTATCTCATATCTAATCTGTTCGGAAAACAGAAACTTTTCTCTCGGTTCCGCGAGATTCGTTGGAAAGAGACGTCACTATAGGTGCTCAAAGCTAACGGGTGTCTAAAATAGGATAGTACAGGAGCGGTCGTGACTGCCGCTCGTGCGCGCTGCGACCACACCTCAGCATGGCCGAGTATAAGTAGAGCCTTGATGATCCGCACGGGCAAAAAAAATGGTTATGGTGGACTACCAAGGTGAAAGTGAATTGTAGTAAGTAATTTGTTTTCTACATTTTTTGTACACAATTTGCATCATTTGCGTACGCTTGCCAGCCTCCATAGCCCAGTGGCGCGACACTTCGGCGATCGCTCTCCGAAGTTAAGCAAAGCTGGGTCCGGTCTGGTCTTGGATGGGTGACCATTCGACTGTTGAGAGAGGCTGGCCGTGGTTCGGATTCCACGTTAAACTGTAGGTCCCCTTCCTTACTTAAGGTGGCCCAACCCGGCGGCCTCAACTCATTTGCGGGCACGGTACAAAACCGTGCTGTTGCGCTCTGGGACCTTCTCTGTTTCTAAGAATAAGACAGACTCCGTTATGAGGAAGATGCAACCTATCCACAAAAAAGACAATGTGCATAGTGTATGATTTGGTAAGATTTACGAAAATTTTAATTTCAAAACGACTTATAGCTAAAAGTAAACCACGACCGCTGTAGTCGAAAATCTATCAAAAACCAAATAGATTATAAATCTTGATTAAACAAGCTATGTCTGATGACTAATCTTTTTAAGATGTTCTTACTTTATCATTGCGTAATCTACTTCCAAAGTAATTGTATAAAACGCGCGAAAAATCCGAACTTTCGGACGTTATAACTTGGAAACCAAACACAATTTTACAATGCCAATGGTCATCAGACATCTAGTTCAATCAAATAAAGCTATATTGAGCAAAATTTTGGATCTCTGACAAGAAATATAGGCGTGATCTTTTTTCCCCTTTTGTATGGGAAAATGAGCGGGTTGGGCCACCTAAATAGATGGTAGGGTTAATCCCGCCCGGGTTCGTACCATCGCATTGGATGAACGATGGTCGAAGCGGCAATGAAAATTGTCCGTGTTTTCCATCCAGTTCAATGTAGCCGTGCGATATAAGGAAGGTCCTGGCATGGCACCTAGTTCCCATGTGGTGTGTTAGGCTTATACCATGACAGAAGGTGTGGTATTAGCCATCCATGTCCAGTCACATAAAAAAAAACCTTTTAAAAACAATCACTAAAAGAAGATAGGTAGGATAAGTTTGCAGCCGCGAGTGTAAGCATTCAGACCGGCACGCGGCGGTGGGGTAGTTGCGGCGGCGCGGCGCCGGAATACCACAAGTCCGGATTACCAAGGCCCTACTATAATTACAAAAAGAAACGACTGTCTCGAGAAACGAGAGCTTTCGACAATGGCCCGATGCTCGTGTTGTGCGTCGGAGTGCCGATGTATTAGGTAATTTTAGTTCGGCGATATGATCGCTGTTGCCGTATGCTTCCGTATGTCACCGGATGTGGGCGCAATGAAGATTCTAATCCATTACGTAAAATACAATGTGGCCACTTGATGAAGGCCAAAATAACTACTCACATGATTTAATTACTATCATTGAGACTCCGGCTTTCAGCGAACACTTTCACCTTATATTCTCTTTACGAATGTGGCTACTTCAACACATATCGTAATGAATTTCACATCGTCATTAGAGTAAGCTCAGGCCAAAACATTAGTTTTTTTTGTTAAATCATTTATTGACAAATTCTGGGATTTAAAAATGGTTTAGTTCCATTTAATCCAAATAGTGGAAAAATACTCAAAATCAATATCGATTTGTGGGTATTTAAAAAAACTATATTTGAATGGATGGTTTTCCTCAATTCAGCAAAATTCAGCAAAGATTGTTCACTTATTCGGTTTTCGTTTCTCTAATCGGTATCTCGGTCAGTCAGTGCTAGTACAAAACGACATAATAACAACTCGGGTGCGCCACCTCACTGAGCGTCACCACCAAAGTCACCCAACCAACGCCATAGAGTTACAGCCTTGGTAGGTACTCATAGAGCAAACAAGAACAGTTTTCACACGAACAGCAATCGAGCAGCAATCACCCGCTGTACAGAAAAAAAGAATGCCTTTTTATTCTACATAAGATATCAGATTACACGCTCGCCCCTCTCAAGCGAGTCACCGGTGAAAGTGAATTTCAAGAGTAACCCGCATCGTCTTCATAAACCCACTTGTCCGACCAAGACCTCAGGGCTAGTGAACAGCCCTCACGATCTCTTTTTTATATTTCGCCTCGTTGCCTTCGCTTCGGGTCCGACATTATCTAATCGTAAACATTTGGACAAGAGTCGCATTCCGTCGACGCGTCACGACCGGCGCGGTGGCGGCGCGGTGGCGGCGGCGAGTCGTGTCTAATTTCACCGAATTTCACGGATAAAACGTTTTAGAAAGTGCACTCTTTATCCCCCGCGACGGTGTTTAACGGTAATGTCACATCGCTTCCGAGGCACGACTCGCCGGCACACGGCTCGTGGCAAAGCAGGTGAAGTTTGTCTGGTATTATCACTCGTATTGTCTAATATGATCTGCGTACGTATGAAAATGAATGTTTGTTATATTCCAGGGTTATAACTTTCATTATATTGGACATTGTTAACAATCTATGTTCTCTGATGGGATCCGCATATTATTGCTGTCGTAAACAGAGCAAACTCACTTATCTTTATGATGCTAAAATCGTTCTCGTGTATCACTGCAGAATTGTTTCTCAAACTGTACCATACATATACAGAATCACCCTCTCCTAGAATGTGCTTAACAGGTCTGGAACCCCTATTTCAGAAAGCTAGACCCTTTGGAGAGTGTACAGAGACGTCCATCCATCGATATTATCCGTCCATCTAATATGGTAGCTGAATATATAACGAGTCATAAACAACAGATTCGACGCACTTCCCCCTTACTTATGGAAGGAAAAGGAGAGAAGTTCTCACACGAGTAGCGGTCATCTATTATATTGAAATAATGTCGGCAGTGGGCAACATACCACAGTTATCGGAAATGAGCTCAACCAAAAGATGAACAGACAAAATCTTTGACTTCTGGCAACACTAAGGGGAACTATCCATATGTACAATCATTGTTAAAGCATATGTTATTCAACTATGCAACCCTACGAAAAACCTAGTAAGAGTAAACCGGAGGAAACTTTGGTCTGTTTTCCACTATACACTTTTTTTCTAAACAGAGAATGACAGATAATCGTGTGAAAATTTCTCATGTTCGTTCCATTGGTCGAAACTTCGAATAATATTTACTATGAACCCTAAAGTTCTTTCGATCCTAACTGAAATAGCTTCAACTTCAAGCCAAGGATGCATTTTTAATCTAACCGAGTTCCTAAGACAGACGTCAGTTTAATCTCAGTAAACAGTAAAAAAACGATTAGAATGTAAAATATTTCAATAAAAATACATTTTAACTCAGAAAATGTTCTTCAGTAATGTTACAAGCATCACATTTAAGCTGTTAATGTACATGAAAAACCTTCAGAAAACCACATAACCAGCCTAAATGAATACCATAAGAGGCGGTTAAAATCCCCCTAAAACCAACCGACCAGACCAGAAACCAAGGAGATCAACTTTAACAATTGCACTAAAGAGAAAATATCAAAAAAGGCACTTGTATAAATACCTATGAATTGTAAAGCAGTAGGACCAAAATATCGTAATCTCGATTAAAGTTATTTATAAAAACTCGACCTTTTCCATGACACGTCTGTTCCCCTCCACAAGCTTAGCTTGGTTTAGGATCAACTGTATATTTGGTGTTACCTGTGTTACTAACATATTGATAGTGGTCAATACCTTGCCTACGGATGTATGTGCAGCAACGGATTCGACTAAAAACTTATATTTAGCGCAATGCTACCTAAATGTAATTAGCTTGGTTAGGCGAGAGAGATTGCGTGTCTTCAAAAATTCTACGGCATTTCGCTCTCCGCTTATGCGTATGTACGATTGTAATAATCCAAATTAACGATACATTTACACCTAACTCGACACCCGCCTTCGAATCATCAGACGCACGAATGCATCGGTACAAAAACTCGCAAAGGCTGTAAGGCAATAATAGCTTCGTTCGGGCACAACGGTTTTAAACGGTTCTGCACGCAAATATTCCGGAGCATAGTTTTTAGGGTTCCGTACCCAAAGGGTGAAAACGGAACCCTATTACTAAGCCTCCGCTGTCCGTCCGTCCGTCCGTCCGTCTGTCCGTCTGTCACAGGGCTGTATCTCAGTAACCGTAACAGATAGATAGCTGAAATTTTCACGGAGTGTGTAAGATTTAGAAATAATTAAAATTAAAGGGGGTCCCCATACAAAAAACGTGATTTTTTTGTATACATTTTTTTACGATGGTACGGAACCCTTCGTGTGCGAGTCCGACTCGCCCTTGTTTTAACTAATCAAGGTTTTACGTCGAAAATATCGCTTTTAAAACCGCTATAACAGCGGGTTTCTAGACTTAGGATTCCTGATTCCTGATAACGGTATACCAGAACTAGGCCTGCTATTACAGGATGGAGTCGTGATAAAAGTGCCCCAATCAAATATCACTTTGTAATTTCAGAAATAGCAAAGATAACCGTAGAACAAAATCAGATAAGTGAAACCGAGTCCGTGTACGTGATTTCATAGTTGAAGAAGTCTGTAACTAATAGTTGGCAGATCCCGTTCCTGGTTCAGAGTTCAGAAGAACTTTCGGAATTTTTTTGGTCAGTAAAAACGACAAAGGCAAAACGTAATCGTAATTCTGTTAGCCAGAACGCCATTCCTTGCTCTTCACAGAACGGAGCAGCCAGCCCGAACAAGCATAATGATACCGACGTTCCAGTTCCGCTTCTTGTGTGACTTAATACGTTCAGTTCAAATTGCTTTCTCGAGCATTTCTAATTTTTCGTCGGTGTACTCGCAGTCATTCATCATTTCAAATATCATTTCTAATTTATCAAAGTTTCCGTCTGGTTCTTTGTGATTGAAATAATGATATATATTCATGGATAATATAGAAATCATCCCACATCGCATAATGATCTTAATCTAGATTCTTCTTTAGATTTCTAATCAAATTTTAGATTATTTTGTTTCTCGGAAGTTACTCTCTCAATTAACTAAAGATACCATTACTATATCGTCCGTTCTTCTTCTAAATTTTAATATCATAATCCTTGGTAAAATGATGTTTTATATGCACTGACCCTGTTACTTATGAACCCAGAATATCCTCGGAATAGTCATACCATATTTTGTGCCTTTCTATCGAATTTGAAACTGCTTGTCAATGCAAAGTACAAAATAGTATAACTATTCCGACGCAGATTTGTGTTTATTTGTAAATCCCATAATGAGTGGCGAGCGCAACGAGTCTCCTAGTTATTGCTAGAAGAGTACCACCACCAAAGTTTCCTCTCGATGATTTCCTTCGACGGAAATAATTTGTACATAATGCCATATTATAAACTACAAAGAAAGTGGAGAAGCCAACGTGTATAGGACATAAGCTACACAACGGGCTTCGCATCATTGAGGTTGACACTAGTCACCCACTGGGGGAGAAACCGAATTTCGTTGCTCGGGAGCCGGAAATGGCACCCAAGCGAGATGCTTATTTTTATTAGGACGTAGACCTAATCACAATACCACATGCTGTTGGGCTGGCGTCATATATTTTATTTATGCAGGCGTGACATTTTGCGCGCACACGACAACGTTGCGAAACTGAGTCGCCACACGCGAGAGGCTTCAGAGGTCACAGACAATGTGAATGCGATGTCTAATCTTGAATTTAAAAAAGAACTTTAAAATTGTGTTTACATACCGAAATAAGAGAAAATGAATTAGGCAAGAAACTGAAAAAAGAAATCAAACCTTAAATACAGAGATAAGAAAGAACAAATCAAATTATCAGGAAATATGTGAAAAATCTGGACTCAATATAACAGAATCTTAAGGAAGCGAAATATTCCCAATTATACCTACCAAACAACCCTCATACCCATGTTATTACATACCCTTTTCAAATATTTACTTCTCTCAGGACTAGTAATACAGGTTGCTAACCATTGATTAATTGGACCTTTGAATACAATAAAAAAAAATACCCAAAATTCTGTATATTTACGGAGTTATTACTTATGTACATACGTTGTCGCCCGGGAAAAACCTCGGAAATTTTAACCGACACAGTTATTTCTGTGCATCCTTTACGCACAGAAATATGGTAGTTGGCGCGAAAATCCTGAATGTAACAATCACAGTATCGTAAGCAGCTGATGCGCCGTTGTGTCGCTTCGATTGTCGATCTTATGTCGATTTTTTTTATGCTACCTTACATGGATGGCTAATACCACACAATTACCGTTATGATATTTTCCCAATACACCACAATCCGGGGCGGGGATACCACCTAGTAGGGAAAGGGGACCTACAGTTTTACATGGAGCAGCTCGAATTCGTGACGAAATGCACTTATCCAATTTAGAAAGAGAAGTAAAGTGGTGCATGAACGGAGCGAGGATTTGAACCCAGACCTCTGGTATGCTACGCAAGTCCCCGCGCCAATAGGCTACGAGCCTAGGCTAGGCTAGGATTAGTTTGCCATATGAATTGTGCTCTTTATTTAGTACTTGTGGACAAAATTATTAACAATTTAACAAAAAGTTTTCCTATCGAAAAAACCCCTTTTTGAATTTGAACTATCTACACGTAAAAGTCATGGTTATTTGCAATAAAAATCAGTAAATGGATACCCAATTTCCAATGCAAGCAATAAAACATATAATATGTATGGTTAGCAGAAAAATGTTTCTACAAAATTAATTAATTTATGACGATAATAGTTTGAAATAATAGAAGTGTTTAATGGTTTTTTTTTTATAATATAAATGGCTCAATTAGATAAGAAAACGTTAAAAGAGGTTAATTTATTCAAATTTACATACATGGTGATTGCACTGCTCTCTTATTGAGAGCCACGTGCTATTGTACGCCTACCCAGGCAATTTGTAGATGGCACTCGCTTTTATTTACTTCATTTGGGTTCTGTAACACCTCTGCAAATATGCAATAAATTATTTTATTTTGATTTTGATTTTGATCCATGACTTGTAGAACATTACAGTTGCTCTACAAGTCATGACAAAACAGTCTGAAGCAACAATTTCCATGTTCGGTTCCACCTCTCTTCGATGTTACATTGTTCGTGTTTATGTCAATCGCTGGGCTATCGCAACGAGATCACGCGATCAAACATTGGTACATAGTGATCCCTCGATTTTGAATTTTATAATGCTTTTGTGTTCCAATAAAGAAGGAGGCGATTCTTGAATGTCAAGTGTTTAAGCATTTGATTATTCATCAAATTAATTATTTTTTAATGAAATAAAGGCACAAAACTATTATGTTACGAACTAAGGGAACTTTATAGTCAAGGTGTTCAGTTGACGTCATGCTGAAAGAAATGTCTAACATATGTATATAATTTAGTGTTTTTGTTTAAAATTCAATTAACATTTTTTACATTTAACGGTAAATCAATTTTATTATGCATGTAACTGGATATGGGTGGCTAATACCAAACTGACCGTTAGATATTACCCTAATACACCACAAGGTAACAAGGTGCCATGCCAGGACCTTCCTTATATTGCTCGGCTACATTGAACTGGATGGAAAACACGGACAATTTTCATTGCCGCTTCGACCATCGTTCATTCAATGCGATGGTACCAACCCGGGCGGGATTAACCCTACCTTGCGATTCGATAAGCTGGGTGAAGCGACTATGAGCGTGTTTGGGTTCTAGATGGGTGACCGTTTTTAACCGTTGAGGCTGGTCGTGGTTCGGATTCCACCTGAAACTGTACGTCCGTTTCCATACTCACTAGGTATTTTATCCGTGTTTTACATCCAGTCCAATGTAGCCGAGCAATATAAGGAAGTTCCAGGCATGAAACCTAGTTCCCAGGTGGTGTGTTAGGCTAATATCTGACGGTCAGTTTGGTATTAGCTATCCATTTCCAGTTTATTAAAAAAAATGTGCAAGGCCGGACTGCGAACCAGAGAAACCTTTCGCGGGCATCAGTGGTTGCGGACATTACTGCAGATTGCGCATACGGGCACATTGTTCCCAACAAGGGCCTAAAGGCCAAACGGCAAATGGAGCACTCATCATCAAAACAAACTTACACTTAATATTAACCTTCAAGTGAAACACCGAATGGTTAAAAGCCTTGAAAAATGAACACACAGTTTGACTAAACTGGAATAATTTACGCAAACGCAGCGACCGTCCACACCATCAGTGGTGGACAAAGGCCAATAAATCCATAACATGCCAGAAGTGTCTTCATTATGTCGGCTGCAATAATTCCTTTATGACATCTAACTATACGACGATGTCTCAAAACTACTATATAAACTGCTGTGGTTAAACGTTAGAAGTTATAAGGTGTGACTTTAATGTGCACAAAACAAGTTCTTTTTTTTTTCAAATTTCGTACGCAGCGAAATACTATTAATTATTACTATTATTTATGAATGCGACCGTTATCCCTAAATCATCAAAGAACTAGCTGCGGTACCTGGCTCCGTTCAGGACAATATCGGAAAAAGGTGGCCGGTATAAAATGTAGCTTATGTCACTCTCCGTCTCGTAAACTTTATTTGTGCAAAAAAATCACGTTGATGCATTGCTCCAGTGCTGCGTGAAGCAAGGACAAAACCAACACACGTGTAGTCAGTACAATATCAGTAGGGATTTTGAAATCTAAAATGCACCCATCACTTAAATTATTGTTTCTTCGTCACCGAAATAATGTTGAAAATTCAAAAAGGTCATACCAGAAATTTAAACAGATTAAAATATATTTGCTTGAAAATTGTATTTTCCAGGATTGTTATAATTTTAACATTAACAATTTGAAATAATCGTCAATCTAACGTACAGTAGGGGTCAATCCAAAGTTCCGATTGAATGTTAAAATGATTTCCGTAGTATTTTATATTGTTTGAGTCGCCTTAGATAATTATCGCTCAGGACAAATTATAAACCCTACTGTACCTAGGTGCCATTTTATCAATAGGCGCTATGATTCTAAACGATATGAACATTATAATGTACAGAGCCCTTGCGACGAAATGGCACATGGAAGCTCATAAAGTTTCTTTTTCACTTTCTCAGCCGGGTTGCCCATTAACAATGTTGTCACCGCAAGCTGTTAGAAGGTGAAATACTTCCCGGATACATTTCGCACGCGTGCTAAGCACAGGAAGTGGGCAATCGAGACCCTTGCTGTAATGAACACCACGTTTTTTTCGAAGCCTTAGAAAGTGGCGTGTCCGCTGGCGAATGTGTATTTGCTATAGAAGCTACAACATTGCATGAGTATATTTAATGGACCAAATAATTTCTGTCATTAACTGGTCCTCTCGCACAGGCCATTGTTTTTTTTTACTTTAGTTCTAAATTTAAAAAATATATTTTGAATTTGACCAAAAGATTGTTTGGCTCTTACCCAAATAAATTTCTTCGATGTAATCATGGAGCCTAGTGAAACAAGTGGCTTAACAGCCTTGTTGGGTCAAAATCTTAAAGAGTAGCCTTTTGGGGTCCAATGCAAAAACTAGATTTTTTTGCCCCCGTTAAATAAAAAGGAAGTGCCATCGTGGTATTATATTAAGACTATAAAGGTTTATTCCACGATGGTTTTTGCATTGGGCTCAAATAGACTACTCTGTTGCGATGATATATTATCGTTTTACATTCATTTAATGCTAAACTATTAAGTTTAAAAAGGGATTTAAGTAAAAAAATATGCCATAAGAATATCAGCCTTATTGAGAAACCTGTTTGAAAACCTTCCGAATGATACCAATACAACGTATGTGATGCTAGAAAGAAAACCACCGCCCATTCTTCAAAAATATCTAAAAACCAGTTGGTGATTTGGCAGTTCAACCACATAGAAACGAGGGCTCTGTACACCTGAATAGTATTAATGTATTTTATCTATTTTTGTGTTAATAATCTTACATTGTATTTAATATTATGACAAGGGCTTTTTACACCTACACTTACATTTAAATTTCAATTACCTTTAACTTTGGCAGTTTATATTTATGTTGTTAAAATTAATTAATTAAGATTATTTATTACGATTTTAAACCTCGGTTTACTACTTTGTTCTTTGTATTGTTAGACGCAATGTATTTTAACGATGAATATTGTATGACAATTTCAAGTGTAGTTTACTACCAGATGACTGCTTAATAAATAAATAAATAAATCAATAAATACGAATTCTAGTATTTTCACCCGTTACTTAGCGGTTACTTATTGATGGATAGACCATATTTTTTTAACTTAGCTATGAATCAGTTCTTATTTAAATCACCAACCTGTCACTAAGCACAGTCATCTCTACGGAGAAACCTAACAATATTAATAAACTATTGAAAATAATTTGTATACTGCCCTAACGTCTTCTTTACCTCACTGTTTTTGAAAACGACCATCGAATGACCTAGGAGCAATTCACACGGCTCGCTGCAAAATCCAACATGGCGCACCCGGAACGTTTAGAAATTCATTTCCCCATAAATAACCCCGGACACCTTTCACCGAGCTGGAAAATGAAATCGGATTATATGAGAGGCCCTGCGCCTGCAGCCAACACCTTCCTCATTAGCCGGATGTCTAATTCCTGGCAACGCACAGAGCAACACTGCAGGTTTACGCATGCGATGATTTATGGAGCATTCTGCATGGGAAGTGTGCCGAGACGATTATGCGTAATAATTAGAGCCAACGAAAATATGGATAATCGGAACTTCCTCCACGACTTTGTATTTTTTATCGCATCCAAAAATACTCCGCACGAAACTTATACAAAGTGTAAAAATTCAGGCTCCGTCCAAGGCTGAGCAGGAGGCTTACCACTTATATCATAATAAATAGTACCATGTCGCACACGCACCCATTACACGGTTCTTCAGAAAATTTTATGAATGGATAGATAGATATATGGATATATTTGTGATTGAAACATTAAAAATAAACCCTTGCGTATTGTTTATGTTTGTCATTCGATTTTTTAGAGCTCATTTATTTTTCATTACTCTTTCATACAATTTAAATTATGAACATTCTGAACTTTCCTAAAATATCGTGGTTTTAATTTTTTATCTTCGGATAACCCATCGTCCGGTTAAACGTGGATCCGCCGAACTCATTTCCATTTTAACTCTAAAGCAGCGCTCGTTCACCAACGTATTGTAATTGATTTGAACTTGCCCCTCGCACAAATTTACGGCTGCCGATGTAAACGGTGCGCCTCGCGGCGTGCGGCGGATAAAAGTGATATACAAGCATTGCTCAGCAATTGGTGTAACTTACTCCGTACGGAGGTGAGCTTTGTCCATCGAGTAAGAAAACACGGAAGTGGCAACCGAAACTCATCCGTGTAGGATAGCCGCAGGATGGCAACGTTGGACGCGCAAGTACGCTAAATGACGTCCTCTGCAGTACTTACGTGTCTTTGGAACTCGAGAATATTAGAAGTGAGCTGATTTGTAAGCGAACTGACAGGCCAACGGTACCAGTAGCGTAGCTAGGCGTGGGCGAAGCGAGGCCTCTTGTTGGTGACTACTTCAAATAATAGGTACTATAAGTACCCTAAAAGCGCCTTTTGCGTACCAAACTCAATTAAAGACGCCGATCACACACCGATTGTACACATAAACAAAACAATATTAAAATACATCTATCGGTATATGTTATAAGTTAATACTGCTATTACAATTATGTTGGCTATGCCTGTAAGTACAGTTTCCGCAGAAGTAAGTCACCGTATAGCATTATAAAAATATATATCAGGAATAGTATAAGCAAGAGCGACTGTCTGCTTGAATTTTGAATTTTTTTGAATTTTGAATTGAATTTGAAAGTCATGTTTGCCTTTGTATTCACAAACATAAGGTAGGATGTTTGCCTTGGGAATAGATACTGAAAGAAAAGGGCCCTCTGATACGACTTCGCTCACGTCTAAATGAGTCCACACTACGTACTGGGCGCTACCGTCAGTGTATGAATTATAACTAAACGGCTAGCGGAGGCTGTGCTGACGTTATACCGATGACTTTCGGTAGCCACTCCTGTCCTACCTTGCTCGATAAGTTTGCCATACGCATACCTTTACTGCTCTCCCGCCGCGTGCGGTGCGGCCCGAGTGGGTGTGACGAGTGAAGATTTGTTCGCGGTACCCTCGGCGGTACCAATGTACGGTAGAGACAGGAAGGCAATCAAGAAGTAACAAATATTCACTTTGATTAATAATTTATGGTTAGGTGAAATGTAGGTGTAGCCTAACCGCGATTTATCATTCATAGGTGGGAATAATATATGGCTACGTAAAAAGTAATTGTAATTTTGGCTTATAATAATTTTGCTTAGCACAGTTATTTAAAAAATGTCCATCCAAATATATACACATTCACAACATCACGCTGTTTTACCAGAGGGATAGACAGAGATTCATGCTTCTTATTTGAGCGCGAAAACTAATATGGTGTGATCATACCGGATGAAATTAAACTCAAATTAACAAAACCAAACCAAAACTGGTCAGTAACGGGCTTCATTAAAAAAATGTTTATTCACTACATCATACACTCGCTGTAGTATCACGATGGTTTAAAAAAAAAAGGGAAAATATATGCACATCCACGCAAATCACACGACTTCCTGCAGGACTGATTGAAAGTTTGTCTCCCTGAGCGCGCGAACTTGCCCCTTTTCAGTTGATCAATAATAAATCCGTTTCCGTTTCTTGTCGACTCAGGAGTAATTCGACCATCAGAAAAATACATATATTGTTGATAAATCCGAGTGTACGAGTATAATATATTTCTATAATATATTTTATAATGTATATAATGAAGGAAATAAAGAAACTGAAAGTAGCCATCATGTGCACAGCTGTTTGCGAGACGGTTCCCGTGCGGAGGTTAAAGATTCTATCTCTACGAGGCGAACTGACTCTTCTGATCGATCTGACTTTGATCTATGATGGATCACAAATAAAAAATCCGGTGCAAATACCTACATAAATTCCAACATCATTCTGGCTCATACAAACTGAGCAGTTGGATAATTTAGGACCCCAAAAAGCTCTTTATTGTGTGGACCAGCACAGTTGGCAACGACTTAGTGGAAATTAGACGATGTCAATAACAACTTGCGAGCGATGTGGATTGCAGTTGCTGGGAAGTGAGTTTATTAACCCTGCGTTAGAAGACTTTGAACAAGTTATATGAAAGTGGGACAACACGTGCTGGCAATTCATTCCACAATATGGTAGCATGACAGAAGGATGCTATATAGAGAATCTTTGGGTTTTCTGTCTGCCATGAATGAATCTTCCGCCAACGTTTTGCGCGTGTCGGATTCGGATATACGTTTGGTAACCCATAATTCAGATTGCATGGTAGCTTTTGTAAAAAAGGCATAATTTTCTCCTATGCGTCTATGTTTCAGCGACCGCAAAATGTCGTGATCATAAAACGGAGGCTATTCATAATAACAGGCGTTGCCCGAAGAGCGATACCTAATTATCGATAGGGCCGACTGCAGATTGAGACTTTCACCAGAGCTTGCACCGTAAACATCATTGAGGGTGCCCAACAGACTGCGTACCATCACAGCGCAAATCCCAAAGTTCTGGACGGTCCAAACAATAAACTCTTCGAATATTTTAATCAAATAGAACCTCCTCCTTTTGTGAAGTCGGTCAAAAAGTTTAAAAACAACATATTGTTGCACGATTCTATTTTTCATACGAAAATAATAAACACGATTTGAATAACAAAACTTTTCTGTGAAAACGTTCCGATCAAGGAGGAGGGAGGTAGCCTCCGTGGTTCCAATGCCCGTTCTGGCAACGTCGTATAAGCTGCTGGCCTATTCCTAGAATTCCGTAATCAGGAATCAGGAATCGTCAGTCTAAAAAACGGCTTTTATAGCGGTTTTTAAAACGATTTTTTTCGACGGAAAAACTACGGAATCTTTTCGTCAAGAAAATCGCTATTAAAGCTTATCTCGAGACTCAGCTTTCCTGATTACTGATTACGGAATTTCAGGAATTGGCCTGCAGCTTAGAGAACGCGGTTACTGGAATACCGTAGCGTTTCAGGTGATTTACGTTTTTAGTTTATTAAAAAATATAGTAGTGCATTCATCCTGCGTTGGTTCATACTTCTGAGCTTTGCCGATAAATTAATTATAAACATTAATACTGCACTTAAGATAAAATGATAGCCTACCTTTTCGCGCCAAATAGATCACGTCAAATGACACCCCATTCACTACCGATCTTTCCAGTTAGAGCTACGTTCGCGGCGACTCGTGTTCCGATACCCTGTCTTAAAAGACCGTCAATTTGTTACCGGCCCTCGGAATGAAACCCGGTATTGGTGCGGTAATCACCGATCCACGAAGTGGAAGGCAAGAGGGCGGGCCAATATTGCACGTCGGCCGATTAGCTTGTACCGGTTAATTAACGGTGACAGCGCGAACCTTTGCGACGTAGAAATGCAACTGAAAATGGAAGCCGACGTGGGCTCTTATTGCCGCTAAACGCGCTGCGCAAATGTGCACGAAAGTTAGCGTCAGGATCGCTATTCGATCGAGTTCAAGACGAGAAAATATTTAAAGCTCGATCAGTAACTTTAGAAAGGTGGACTTGTTAGGAATTGTCTTTCTTAGCATAGGTAATCTTTGGCTCCCCTTCCAAACGTAGTTTAGAAATAATTTGAATATCACTATTTCAATTCACTATGTCCTACACTGGCGGCCGTGGATAGGAAAACGGAGTGTGGGAAGACCACCCGCCAGGTAGGAAGACGACATCAAGTGCGTCGGCGGAAAGCAGTGATTCCGTACCGCTGAAGGCCGGGAGGACTGGAGGAAAATTGGAGAGGCGTATGTCCAGCAGTGGACGCAAACACGCTGACAGACTGGCTGACATTTCAATTTACTTTGTTACTATCTAATATCCGGCAAAGAATATCTTATGTTTACAATTGTTTTACAGCAAAAAGAAAAACTTCATACATCTTGACTTTTCTCTGTTGTTCGACTAAGGATATAATTTTGGACAGAGATATTTGTTGCATAGTATTAGAAACATAATCATAACACCAGAATCTCGTTGATCATTAGTTCATTTTGTCGGAGTGTTTTTTAAATCATTATATTTTAAATAATTTCTGCTTTTGGTTATGTTACTACGTGATCACATCTTACCCTAAAATATGGTAAAGAGAGACGATGGCTGGACGTGACGTGATTCGTGAACGCGTGCTGTTTGTAAGGACTAACCTGCTCCAATTCATGGCAACCTGTTGAATGCAGTGATAGTTTTTTGCAAACGAAACCGATATTTTTCATGAATTTATTGCACATGGCTTTTTAAACTTATTTTGTACGTTGAAAACATTTCCAATGAAGTTTCTTGCCGCTCCTGCTTCTATGTGATTGTTGAACTAGCTAATGATAAAATATGACAAATCTGAGTGCAGTGTTTTTGGATGATGAATGAACAATATCAAATAGCATGTAAATTGGAACAGTGATTTGCAAATGATAGTAAATTACGCTATGGCGCTCTGGTGTGTCTGAAGTAATCATTTGTGCTGAAGAAATCAAAGCCTATTTAATTTAGATTTGCAAACTCATTTGAGCAAAATAACAATAAAATCAAGGCATAACCATCCACTTATAACGCATTTGATGAATCTTTACATTCAAAGAAACTACCAATAACCACGCTTAAAGGAGCTATAAAAAGAGAAACCATATAATTACGCAGCAATCATCCTCAGTCCATGTCCCGTCTAGGAACTAAAGGCGTGACCACACAATAAAGATAGACGCTCATCGCAATACTGTAGTGCAGTTAATCGGTTGCAAGAGACTGTGCTTCATGTTCCACAAGAGCCATCACCTGCCCAGATGGAGCTGGGCTCCGTTCAATCTCTGCGGAAATGTAAAAAAATGCTGCAAAACGCTAAACGTCCGACCACTCCCGTTTCCACTACACCATTCTTCACTTTGCTCGTGGAACCAATGACATTTGCGACCTGGGGGCTTTTCGCCAACGACATAATAAATGTCCAACTGGGGAGATACTTAAATGAAGACAACGGACCATTTAGTGTGACTATGTATCCAGAACTCACCAAAATTTCAATCAACATTTTCGCGTAATTCGTATCTGATGACAGAGGTGTGTTGTGGATCGGATAATGTGTCACACCTGTTTAAAATAGACAGGTTAACATATCCATCCACGTATTTGAGTTTTCAGTAAGGTGAAGTAAGGCTACATTAAATACATACATAAGCCAATCTCAATCGGCTGGTCACCAGTACAATGCGTAAGCATAGACACCTCTGGGATGGGTCTGCTCCATCGGCGTACCAAAGCAATGTTGGACATTGCTCACTCCAGGGTGCTAGGTAACCGCAGCTGTGCCGTTTATCAAGAAGCCCTGCGCTGCTCCTGCCCAGCGCCTCCTCCGCCTCGCCTGCGCACTCCTAATTGCGCTCCGAGACCACAAATTGTATGGCGGTGCTACAATATTGGCCGAGTTGGTAGAACGTGAGCGTCGTCGGTCGCCGGCCACTGGACATGAATGGCTAATACCATACCTACTGTCCTGATATCAATAGCATAACACACCACATGGAAACTAGATAAATTACGTGGCTACAATGAACTGGTGCAAACACGGAAAACAAGTATTGGCGCTTTTACAATGGTTCATTCGATGCGATGGTACCAATACAGGCAGGAGCCCTACCACCCAGTAAGTAAGGACGGGGACAGTCTACCCGATCAAAAACGTATGAATCAGTTTATTAAAAAATAATTAGTTTATTTTAGTTTGGCGTGGAAAATTACTTCACAGAATTTGTTCTTTATAAGCGACACTATTGACTGGTGCAATAATACAGGTTGCGTATTTTTTCCGCGAAAATCAACGCGTTCGATTCTCGGCTGGAACAAATATGTTTTCTAAAATCGAATCCTGCAGTTCTAGTTTTTATAAATCCTCTCTCCTCTTAGTGTTTTTCGGTTTTTCGTATA
This sequence comes from Incurvaria masculella, assembly GCA_946894095.1. Taxonomy (NCBI): domain Eukaryota; kingdom Metazoa; phylum Arthropoda; class Insecta; order Lepidoptera; family Incurvariidae; genus Incurvaria; species Incurvaria masculella. The sequence goes on from OX335641.1 coordinate 4,136,876, forward strand.
GTTTCGGATTTGGCCATGAAGGCCAACTTGAACAATTCCTCTGTTTAGCAGGAACCTGGGGGTTATGAGATACCACAAAATTCGGTAAAATTTTGTGTCACCTCATAACGCTAACGCTCGAAAGTGGAGTTATTTATTAGCGGACTCTCAGGCTTCAGGTGGCGGCACTGATCAAAGAAAGAAGGGTGGCGAAATTGGTAGACGCACTGCCCGCGTCTAAATGTTTGCTTGCTAGTTCGTTAAATTAAAAGGATCACTTTATGAATTAGATGTTATATTCGTAAAGTTTTCCTTTTAAAAGCTTTCTTCATTTGTTTAATGTATGTCCTAGCTACACAGTTGATTCTACATATCACATCGGTTGCTTAGTACGAAAAAGTATATTTTACTCATAAAAAACCCAACGTTCTCGCCCCTTTACCGAGTTTTTTTTTATGCGACCTGACATGGATGGCTAATACCACACAACTACCGTTATGATATTAGCCCAATACACCACATTCCCGAAGGAATTAGGTGCCATGCCAGGACCTTCCCTTTATGAGCACGGCTACATTGAACTGGATGGAAAACACGGACAATTTTTCATTGCCGCTTTGACCATCTTTTCATCCAATGCGATGGTACCAACCCGGGCGGACTTAAACCCTACCCCTAGTAGGGGAAGGGGACCTACAGTTTTACATGGATTCCGAACCATGGAGCAGCTCGCATTCGTGACGAAATGCACTTATCGAACTCTGAAAGAGAAAGACAGTGGTGCAAGTTGGTATTGAACCCGGGCATCTGGTACGCTAGGCCAGTCCCCGCGCCACTAGGCTACGAGCCGCTTAATACGCTAACAACGCTGAGCTAATGAGCCCAGCTCGTCTGGAAGTGCACGTACAGATATAACGAGCCGGGAGTAACCGCACGCCCACTTTCTATGTCATATTTTCCAGCTGACTTGACACCGCAGCCGCCTACGAGAATCCACCGCGATGCGCACTTTTCCAAATTCCTACAATTGCACGGCGACTGGATAATTGCATTCCGCGGAATTTACGCCAAGTGTTGGTCCACTGTTCTTTTATCTTTCTTTAAGCCTCCAACCTAGTCTCGCTTAGAAATTGCTCGAGAGAAGTTCTACGGCAGCCTAGTCGTGGCGCGACGCCTCGATATTTGATTATGGACCCGACCGCTCCAAATGTTAAGCAACATTTGGAGCGGTCGGGTTCTGGATAGGGTCGTGCTCGATCGTGGATGCTCGTCGTGGTTCGGATTCGACGTAAAACTATTCCTTACCATCGCATTGCATCAAAGACGGTCGAAGCGGGAATAAACATTATCCGTGTTTTCCATCTAGTTCAAAATGTAACGAAACTAAAGTCCTGGGATTGCAATTAGTTTCCATGTGGCGTGAAAGGCTAATATCATTACAGTAAGTGTGTTTTTATTAACAATCCATGTTCAGCACCATAATTAGCAAATATTTATTTATATAATTTATTTCAAAGTATCAATGTTTCAGTCAGTCATAAATAAAAACTTGTAATCTTATGCATGCAGAATAAGTCTATCAGGAAAACGATAAAAGAAACGAGACCATTTAAATAAGACGATAGACGTACAAATAACCAAGCCAAGGCTAGATTTTGACTAATAGGCGCCTGACGCGACGACCGTGGGCTTTTAAGTTTTTCGGGGCCTGCAAAAGCCATGCCGGCCGACCTGGTTTTTCTGCACATTTAAGAAGGACTACAGGCAATACCTCGGCAAGGAATACATTTCACAGTGCATCAGAATGCTATAGATAAAGGAACTACAGGTAGGGTTGGTTCCTAAAGGTCGAATTTGGACAGTGCAAGGGTGAATGCGGTTTGATGCGGGTTTAGCTATGGTAAATGGGGCGAAATAGCCTTATGCAGCTCCGAATGGCATTCTCAATGGATCTGTTTCGGTGGATTTAAAATTATTTTATTGAAATCGGAGGTAAAATTTTTAATTATTGCTAGGACCTAACACAACCAAAGATGCACCGTACACTATGTAACATCTAATGAAGGTTTAAAGTAACATATCATCACAATGTCACATCGTGTATCTCAGTAGTAGTGAGCGTTTTTTTTTTATGTTTACTTTTAAGCTTGCCAAGGCGCGGGCAAAAACTAGTCTTATAAAATAGATTCAAATCATTGGAAAACTTTACATTCCCGTTAATTAACGCTTGTAATAACTTGAGGGTATCCGGACAAGAAAGAGCAATCTCCACGCTCCGTTCCATGCAACAAATCTAATCGATTCCACGCCGACGAGTTCGTGCCGTGAACGCCGATTCATCATTGCCCTGCTGACGTTCGATCTGCAATCGTGTATGAATCGCCGAGCGAAATTGTGGGAGAGAGAAGAGTGCATTTGCGGGCCGGAGCTGCGGTTCAGGCCTGCGTTTGCAGGTTCAGCAGGCCTATTCCTAGAATTCCGTAATCAGGAATCAGGAATCCTGAGTCTCGAAACTGCTTTTATAGCGGTTTTCAAAGCGATTTTTTCAACGTAAAACCTTGATTATTTAAAAAAACTTAGCTCCGGAATCTTTTAATCGAGAAAACTCACTTTGAAAACCGCTATAAAAGCTGTTTCCAAAACTCTCAATTCCTGATTACGGAATTCCAGGAATAGACCTGCTGATGCCATTACCGGGGATCCTCTTCAAACAGGCCGGCAACAGTATCTAGCCGTGTGGCAGGACGCCTAGCATTTGTTGACGTACGCACTGCGCATGCGAGTAGAGTGAAGACGTTATTTCAGAAATACGATTGAGCGCTTTGGAGTTGGGCGGATTGACTTGGGGGCTCTAAAATCTGAAAAGGAAGTTCCGTTTTTCCGATCTCATAGTTTAAGCATTTCGTCTGATCCGGCCCATTATGCCCATCCGCGCCTTTCAGCCCCTCTTCAAAAAGTACACTTCATTTCGAGCATGACCTGCGGATTCTAAACCCTATTACAACTGCAGGGCCGTTTCCGTATTTATTAGTGTAAGCCCACCAGGATTTCTACCACCACCACAGCAGTATGTGCAGTGCGGATCTTTGTGACGTAACTTGGTGTAGTTTGACTACCAAAAAGTTTAAATAAATGAAATGAAATGAAAAAGTGCAAAATTAAATGGTGATGAAAGGAGTTCGTATTTTCCACCCAGGACAATATACGGATTTCCACGGAATTCACGGGGAATTCAAACATCGAGCCCCGAAGACGCACGGGGCTCGATAAGATGAATAGTTGTTTGGTGTGATGGATGCAAATAGAATAGGCATGATCAGAGGATTTGATAATAAGCTATCAATTGCTTGCAAAAATCTTGAACAGTTATTTGGAAGAACAGCTTTAAAACTACATTTAACACACATATAGTTTGTATTTTCAGATGTTTTGAGGAGATGGTTAGTTTTTGAGACTAATGACCATGGTGCTATATACAAACCGCTTTAAGTATTAGCACGGAGTAGTCGTAAGTTTTCAATTTTAAATGATTACATGGCGTTGTCTCCCTTTCACACACACCGATATGCTGGCGCAACAGCGATACCCACGACCATGGTACAGCCCTTGGGCTGCACACCGAGGTCGTAAACAGTCCCCTGCCACAACGGTTCACGGTTCGAGTCCAGTCGGACGAGCGCGCCAACTAATGAACATGAGAACTACTTAACGGAATTTGCTCGCGATGATTTCGAAACGGGTAAAATAATTTAAAAAAAACAAAGGTTGGAAAATACGTTCAAAGTTTGCCAAACAGGTGAAAAGAAAAATGTCGTAACAAAAAGAAAAGAATGCATGAAATAAATTTTAGGTAACGAAGAAAGTATAAAGGAAAACTAAATGTTGAAGAAAGTTGTTTTTTAAAAGTTCAAAAACATTAGTTAGTTGCTTTTAGAAATTCCTCGGTTGGATCGGATATGAGAACTATTGACGCAGAAGTTTCTGGCGAGATACTACAGAGCAATGAATTACATATATTGGCAAAAACTTATTGGATTCTGAGTGGCAGATGATATTACAGAAAATAAAAATGAAATGGTTTTAAAATCAAGAGGTTATACCTATTTCGCGATAGAAAATCTTAATCATTATAATATTATCAATTAACAGCAATTACTTTCATGACTTCAAGAGACAGTTATGCCAATATTTTATAACGCTAAAAATATGATATTAATTCGAATTCTGTAGCCGAGAAAAAATTCAAGATTATCATATTATGCTAATGCGAATGCCCGAAAAGTCTGCCTATTTTATTTACCAGCAAAAAATATCCCAAAAAACACTTAACGCTCAATTTATGGTTTTAAAGGGAGAAAAGGACGCTAGAAGAGTAGAATTTTTAGTCTTTTGACAATTTATAACAGTTTAATTAACCACTTAGGCACTTAACGTGATATAAATATGAAGGTTAAAGATACAGTGTAGGTAATGCAGGCAACGCCAATTATTGGACTATTATAGTCGAATAGCTTTGACTGGTTAGTGCCTGCTACGGTAAGGTTTCAATATGAGATAATAAAGGGTTATTAAACTGTTGAAGGCATCGATATAAAAAAACATTTAGATCCGTTCTGAGCTTTCCCCTGCGTGTCAAGTCAGGTACTCTAATTCGAACAATTTAGAGTACCTGAGCTGTCAGTTTCCATACACCCGTCACGGCGTTCGCGCGTGTTTGCCGATTGTATAGGTGCTGCTCTATGGCAGAAGAAAGAAAGAATTATGCCGTCGTTTGTAGTGTAAAAATGTAAAAACGATTACGGGGAAGCCAAGAAGGAAGATGAAATCACATATCACGGGTTTGCTATCAAAATTTTATCAAATGACGTTGTATTATGGTGATATGTGTAGCAAGTATGGCGTACGGCGCGGTGTCGTTATCTTGATATCCGTATCGGAAAAGCCGGTACATCTTTCTAGCATACGTATATCCTATGAAGTACTTCACTATAGATCTCTGTCAGTGATGCATTTGTGTGTGACAGTGTGTGTATCGCGTTCACGGTAGGATGGTGTTCTCTCAGACAAATGCGCGCCCTTTCTAGCATACATGATTTTCCTATATAGGCCCCTTTCGCTCTCATACAACTGAATGGGACGGATAACTGAGTGATACCAGGTCCAAGAAAAAGATCTCTGAGATGAGGATTAATTCGAAAGTTGCAATTTTAAAATACCTGATTTGCGTAGTGTTTTGTGTGTTAATTGAATATTGAAATTTCATTTTTGGTTAGAAATAGTAATATGAGTATGTTATGAATCATTTAGATGGCAAAACGTTTGCTGATTAAAAATTATAACTGAGAGCGGGAAAATAAAAAAATCATGAAGGCAACACCATAGGCAAGAGGGGAAAACGAGTTGAAAAGATCACTTGCATGATGTTTGACTCTGATGGCGCTTCTTGTTGTTTTTTTAGTTCAATGGTTGAATGTTTAGAAAGACGCTAGCAATCCTAGAACACTAGCTGTCATATTATATGAAATGCTAGCTTTTATGATTCTTTAAAGCGATTATAACATTTTCCAGTAATACTGAAATGAAATGAAATGAAAAAAACTTTATTTGCAAGCCAATATGGTTTACAAAAAGGAGGAAATGCTATGATGCTGGATGCTTACTGGATGCTTAAAGACACGTCCAACTCTTCTTTCTAGATTCGTTCTAGTTACATCAAACCCTATTTGTATCGCTAAATTACGCAATTGTCATTCTAATGATTCAAATTGCCAACAAATTTAGTTAAAGTCAACCAGTAAACAGGAATTATTTTCTATTACATTGTCATACCTGATGTCATTTTGGCATGCATATGTGGTATAAACGTTTACATTTCAAGATCGAAGAATTGTAATCTAAGAGATTCTATACATCCCAACCATTTTGTTATTACTACTGCAAAATACTTATATCGCTGTAGGCGTTTAATTTCTCTACTGAAACCCTATAGTAGGTATTACTCGAAGAAATAACATTAGCGCTTATTGTAAAATATTACCATCCAAAGAGGTTTATATGGCTATTGGATACCCAACTCTCGTATCGCTCTAAGAAGATATTAAACTACCACTTATTAACAGCTGTGATAATGTCTTAATACTCCAGGAATCAGCACTTAGAAAAACATTAAATCCGAAATGCAATTTTTTTTCTCATAAACGTAGTATTTCATGTGGACGTGTGTACATTAAGTTTGCAACATTTTGGGGGGTCCGGAAGATAGAAAAAAATATGAAATATGTTTAAAAAATGATATCTCCTAAACAAATATTTAGAAATGTTATTTAAAAATGTTATATGTTAGCTAATTATAGGTGTAATATTACTGTGAATTTGCAACAATTTCTTATTTACGGAACTGTGTAAATATAATTTTTTTGTACTATTTTCATAATATCTGCAAAGCAAATAATGAAAATTCTATTTTATTTTCTGAAATTGGAAACTGACCGCCAACTCTATATTCTGTGAAATTTGTAAAATGTTGCGAATATTAGAAGCACATTTTTTTTCATTTATAATTGTTACACATAAAAGCGAAACAAAAAATTCGAAATACGTATAAAATCGTTCGTTGTATAGTTTTAAAGAATTTAATTTTCTTTTACATATTCTAAAAATAAATATAGCAATAGCAAGTTAGGTTCGCGGCATAGATTTTTTTTAGTAAAAACATTGTTTTAAATACATTTCCCTAATTACAAAATTGTTGCAAATTCACAGTTACATTACGCCTTAAAAGACTTAACATATAATTTTTTTAATACCGTTTCTAAATATTTGTTTAGGAGATATATATTTTTTAATACATTTTAATTTGTTTTGTTATCTTCCGGGCCCCGCTAAATGTTGCAAACTTAATGTAAGCATATGAACATGAAATCATATATTTCTGAGAAAGAAAAATTCATTTCGGATTTAATGTGCTTCTCAAACCGTATCTATCCCGGTCTATAAGTCTTCAGTACCTAAGGTTATTGGTTATCGGAGTTATAGCACGCTGTATCACCTATTTAAGCCCTCATTTAGAGCTCGAAGATAACTTAGCTTATAAATTCATCTCTTCTGACTCTTATATCCTAATGTTAGTTGGGTTGTCTATATCTTAGGTTGTAAAATATAAGCAGCCAAAATCAATTAAGGATTTTATTTTATTTAAAAATACTAAGACGGACAACATTATATGCTAAAAATCCTAAACAAAACTAAAGATGGAACCTATGGAAATACGCCTGTTATTTAAGGCATGCAAAGTATTACCGCTTCTTCACTCCAAGTACACCTACCAGCAACACTTACGATATCAGTCACATCTGTGTGATAAAGCTACTGCGCCGCCACTCTGCGCAGCCGCCTAGCCGTATCTACATATGTCCAGTTTACAGTAAAGTAATTAAATGCAAATACATATTACGGCAAGAACAGATGACACGGCAAGGGGATATGGGCGGTATACTTTAATTGCATCTGAATCACTTTAGAGAGAATTCCGTTCAGATAAAATAGGAGGCAATGAACAGATACATACATACTTCAGTCAAACAATAAGTTGTTCGGCTAAGAAACTGTTGTTATAATTTCACACACACGAACAAGAGTTTCTTAGGACATTTTATTTCTTTCTCACTGAACGAATGTAATGAATAAACCACCTATAGAGCCAGCAACAATGCATTATTTATCTATTTCATCATCATTATGATGTTTTGATACTGTAAAGCACAAAACCGGACGCTGGTGGCCAAAATTGGAAAGGCGTCTGTCTAGCAGTGGACGCAAACACGCTGACAGTCTGACTAACAAAACCAATAATAAAAGATGCCTGATTTATAAAGGCAAATAAATATTTTATGGAAATAATCAAAACGAAAATATGTCTTAGACGTAAGGCGAAAAATTTCGATTATTTTATTATTATTTTAAAATATTGATTATTTTATAAGAAGTTATATGCACTGTGCTGCTTAACCTTGACTATCGTCCATACGAGCAGACATTGATGATTAAGAAGGTTGACGATGGCCTGATAATAATCGGCCATTTCACAATTACTCCCACAGATTTTTACCACTTAAGTGGTTACTCCTGATATATAACCTATTTATATAACGCCCTACTGTGCAACAGATAGCTAAAGGTACCAAGGTAAATTAACTCGCCAACATACAAGTAAGTGATTAAATCTGACGATTAGTTGCATTTCGTAGTACGCTAACTGGTTTTCAGTTCACTTGGCCGAATAACACGTTTTTTTACGTGTTTGCATGACACAAAATGCAAGTAAACGTGTGATTTAATCAATCACTTGCATGTTTACTTGACAAGTGCCAGGTAACGCCTCTGTTCAGGCGCTCGCGGCAATGGACGTCCTTACAAAATATGGTCTGGGGAAGTAATTACTGCAATCGGTAATTTGATCATTCGTAGATCTGTGATAGATCTTCTTTTATTTAAATCCGCTTAGGTTGTGTCTTATTGTATCTGACAGAGTCGGTCCGAATAAAAAAATTCCACAGCCCCTAAGAGCAAGCTCTATGTTGAGCGATATATAAATGCGCCCCGAGGATTTAAACCCTTGAAAGGCATGTATATCATCTTAGAATAGCGTCAGTTAATACCTCGGATGATGGATCTGGTGATAATTCAACTCGATAATATTGGCTTGGAAGCGAGAAAGAACTTTGCGAAAAATAAGCAACAGCAACACCCTGGCAATGCGAGATATATAAGGGCCTTTGTGACGGCTAAATACTATTACTGCTTTAGGGACCCTGACTCCAAAAATTTGGCGAAGAAATCAACGTAATTATGAAAGTGTTTAACATGATGATAAAAGTAAACTCGGACGCCAAGACTAGGCCATCTGTCAAGTTCTAACGCGTCGCAAGTTTGAGTGATGCAACATCAATCAAACTTGTTGCGACTGTTTCGTTGCTCGGGTGGCAGGTTTCTATTAACCACGTTTCCAGTAATCCCAGTCCTGATAAGAATCCTAGCGCGACTCGCGACCACACAGGCCGCTCTCTCACGGGAACGCTCGTTTCGCTTTTCAGATGGTTCGCAATAAATCCGTCAGCACCATGCTGTGATCGCGACGGCGCCTGTCATTAGTGGCCGGGTTCCGCGACGGATTACCCCGCGATGGCAGGAAGGTGAAGTGGGAACAAACGACATAATGTAATGAGTGTACACGTTAATGATGAATTTGACGTGAAGAACTCATGAGCATCCAATAGCTAATTCTGCGCAATAAGGGATGACTCTACGAATAAAGATGGATGGACTGATTGAAGAGCAATATAAAAACATTGAAAAGACGACGATTTTATTTTGGATAAGAACTTGATTTGCTTGCTTAAAAAGACAAAAATATAACATCTTGCCAGCATGGAGGTGAAGAAATAACAGGAGAACGGCTGGAACTAAAAAAGTGTCAACACCTCAATTGTGCTGCCGGAGAAATTTGGCCTTTGTTTCGGCATATATTATTTGGTTTTGGCTCTCGCTGAATACATCATTATGAATGAAGAATGACGTAACGACCATCTGGTTTATTGAAAAAAAATCTTGTCTTTATCAGTTTACCTACCAATTTGAGAGACTTCAAATTGGATATTTCTCCGTTTTCATCACCACGCTGCAAATGTGTACGGCGATATAATGTTGTAAGTCGCGTGGCGTCATTTTTTGCGCGCTCGTTGTGTGGAAGTTATTTCTCCATACATTCATTACCTCCATGCTTGCCAGTACATTTTTACAGGAAGCCGCCTCATTTCAAAATCGAATATAAAACAAAAGAGAGTAAAAAGTAAGTTCGTAGATTCACCAGCACAGTTGCTTCGGTAGAACAACGATCTTTAAGACAAGAAAAAGTGTCGATGACGCGAACGGATGAATGCACCGACAGTGCCATCATCGACGCGAACAAAGTGGAACGGCCATCCGTCAAGTCAGCTTGTGACTGGGTACGTGACTGGGGAATGTCGTGTAGCGGTGGGCACCACGCTGTTTGCATAGTAGATAGGACAAAACAGTGGGTGAGGTGAGTTAGTTTGTGTATTATTGACCCTTTGATCTATCAACATGATTCTTGCTTATTGTTTCACATATTTTTTCACAAAATGTACTGTTGAAAATTCCCGAATTGAACTATTCGTGTAATTGATAAATTCAACTTCAAAATCAAGATCCACGAACTAATCTTCATTATTTTTCTTACCTTTTTAAATTAAAGTACATGTCAAACCAGTACAGGCATTGTTCAGTTAATTTTGCACCATATCAAGTAACCAGCTATACACAGTAGTCGGCACACGTTTTGGACATTGTGTCTTGTTAGTCCTATATTATTTTTACTGAAAAAAATCTGTTCGTCTGGAAGATAGGCAGAAGAATAAGAAAGAGGATTCTTGGAAACGTTCCTAGACAGAATGTCATTATCCTTACCACGATTACAAATCAAATATCAAACGTAGACTTTTAGCGAAAGTATAATCGGATAATATCAAAAAGTCAATAATGACAAATTCGCCAATACTTAAGGGAAGGAGAAAGTTGTAATCAATGCCCAGATATGAATATCAAGTACTAGCCGTGATAATAAGGTTACATGAAAGTAGTCGTTGTCGCGGCGTTCCGGTCCACTTGGCCCGCTGTCGTCACTTTCAAACTATTATATTTCGTTGCATATCAGAAGATGTAATCATCTCTTGATTGTTACATCAATATTTTGTCGGTTCCAACGCAACGCACCTATGTAGGTTAAACAAAGCAGTTGAAAAAATGGGCCACGAATTTAAGCGCTTTTGCCAACCGGGTCATATTATATTATCTATGAACCGGGTGGCCTATTAGAACTCTATTAGCCATTCAGGTTGGCTCTTTATACGTATTTACATCGGTATATATAGACAATATTTTACTCGCTCAACGATCTCCGAAGATGGGGGACTATTTCTACGTTATAATTTCTCTTCCCTTGTCTCTCTCACCAAACCAACTTTCAATGCCAAGAAAACGACAGAGATTGATAACTCGCCCTCTGCACGTATCAAACTGGAACGATCCGCCCCCAAACGGTTAGTACCAGGTCATGAATATCCAAATAACCCGCCAAAACGTCGTCTGTGTCCCGACATCGCCCCCTGGCACAGCATTATTGCTTATGGTAACTCTGACATCAGGTCACGAGAGCTGTGCTCATGGGCAAATCAATACGTAATAAAAATATACTTCTTGAAAGATGGCGGAACGTAACTTCAATTGGATGGTAAAAAAAGGAAAAAAAAACCCCGATTATGTTTTCTGCACATTCTGCTACATTTTAGGAATAGAAACTAGGTATTATATGTTGTATTATATTACATTAGGTATTATATTATATAGCCCGATGTTCGTAAATTCCGAAATATTTTTTTCTTGAAGGTAACTAACTAAGATTTTCAAGATATACCCATGTCGAGTGCACGAATTTTGAGTTTATGTTAAGAAAAAAGTAACCTTAACCTATTTTTTTTTCTTGTCACCCAAATGGGTAGAAGTGCAGAAATCCAATAAACTTCAAGAAATAATAATTTTGGACTCCAACCGAAAATCGGGCTTTAACCGTAATATATACACCAAATAATAACAACCTAAAGATGAATGTATTTTTATATCCACGATTCAATATATTTAAGCATTAAATGAACAATTACCGTCTTTGTATTCCCGTTATTAATGAAAGAAGTGGTCGATTGAAAGGTAAGGTCGATGACTCAGTAGAAAAAGACGCATGTTTTAAAGATTGAAGCCTCAATTGAATTGCGACGAAGCGTTTTGCGTGTGTCGAAGAAATTACCCACGTTCTGAGAGCGTTCGCTTCTGAAGGTAGCTGTTAATTTTACTAAAGAAAAGCTTTCTATAATGATACAGCCGACTAATGGTTGCGGTCGACCGTTTTTTAACCTCGTGGTCAAAACGAATAGTTTGCTTCATTTTCAAATAATGGATGCTGTTATTGTATTATAAAATTACATGTTTTCTATTTCGACTTAAAATTTTATTACATTTGAAATTGTTTTTACAGTAAAAATCGAGTTGCTTTAAGTTGATTTGAGTAAGGCATAAGTTGAAAATAACCAATAAATAACCAAATTCCGATATGGCTTCAGTCGGCACCGTTTATGGGACTACGTTACGGGGCGACATGACAATTTGGTTCCTTACTTCATTGGAACAGCTCTTCATTCATGCCGGCCAGAAAATTGGTTCATTATTTCTACTCTATAACTAACTACACTTACCGAGTGTCGCTTAGCTCAATGACAGCAAGCTCCATCTCTGGAGCAGCGTGTTCAGTCACAGTGAAATCTTTCTCTTTTGTCGTGTCATCACTCCTGAGAAAGATACATGCAAGTAGAGGGTTAATCGTTAGTAAGGATATTCCACCATCGTGGCTTATTAACATGTTATAAATTATCTGATTATTGTAGAGCAAAGCATTAATATATTATACATATACACACTCCAAAAAATGTGCACATTTTGCAAAGAAATCAATCCTTAAACCTGAGGTGCAAGAAATACGCATAAAGTTTCTAATATGGCCTTGAAATGTTCTATTAGAACTTTAAGCGATGCATGATTGATGCAAAATTTATTATTATTATCAATAATTACCAAGATTCTAGTTCAAGCTATGTTCTACCAGCACCGTCCTATCACTGTAGGCATTGGCAAATTGTATATCCCAAATTGTACATTGGTCTGTCAAACTATCAGTGATCCATCCAGGCCCTTAATTTACGAGGTTGACGGGATTTTGCGATGATAACAACTGTTCGCCCCACAGAACACTCCTCAATATTCCGTGGTTCGCCCCTTGTAATGCTTACTTAGTCCATTACATTCAAAATGTCTTGTGGTGGAAAATGGCAGACTAGCCAATTGATTGACCGATTAAATTTCACGCGCAACGTACCTAGAACGCGTTTTCATGTCTGTTAGGTATAGTCTGTGATTAGGTTGCAGAGATCTAATCTTGAAAGGGTTCAAGTGTATGGTGAGCACCGGGTTTTTATTTACCTACCATGATGAAGGGCCAATGCCCCTATATTGAGTACAGCAACATTGCATTCAACATTAAATTTCCAAGGCGGTTCCTTTTGCAAAAAAAACGATATGGCCGTTTAGATATAAAATAATCTTATCTTTAATTTTTTTTAGAAAAACCAGGCTGTGCTGAGGACCAAAGGTGCTCAGAAAAGCCAAATACACCTGGCTTCCAGGCACCATACCAGCGAATTTGCGGACTATCACTTAGCTATTATTATACAGATATACTGAACTAGCCCTAGAATTTAATATAATGTCTGCCAGTCGACAAATCATGTAGAAATGCTGATTCCCAGCTACCTATTTACTACTATTGCTGTATTGTCTATTGCTCGATTACCATCAATTTAACACCCCAGAACTTCAAACAGTTACGACAACGTATTAATATATATACATATCAATATATATATACGTATCAATGGTTATTTTTACCCAAATACGGTTCAGCTATTGAGTAAGTGGCTTCAGCCCATGTTTTACTCTTTATAATTGTATAAATAAATCTGTAGGTTACACTTCGCTGTTTAGCCAAAAATCAATTGAGAAACGTTAATCTTGTAACCATTAAAACCACAATGTTCATGTTTTATTACAAAGGTCACTTAGAGAATTGGTTAGAACTTCTCTGCTAAAGGGAACACGGTCCTTTGTCTTTCAGGTTGTCTTGCAAATCATTGTGTTCATAGATAATCGCGTTTTCTCTTTCCTTCCGCAGTCACCTTTCGATTTGGTGTTAAACCCTAGCACAATGGTTTATTGTTCAGGTACGCTGGTAAATTGCGTGCTTATAATAGAAAATTCGTTAATGGCAATTTTCCGTTTTGCCACTCCTGTCTGTAGCGATCAACATGTAGATAATATAGTAGAGTGGTGAAATCCAAGGTGTGCAGTTTAATTGAGAATGGTGATAGTTCGGAACCCATGTAAAACTATAGATCTCCCTCTGGTATTAAAGGGTAAAATCAGCACGTGCCAGTACCGTCGCATTGAATAAAAGACGGTCAAAGCAGCGATTAAAATTTTTCCGTATTTTCCATTCAGTTAAACGTCAGCCGAGCAAAAAAATTAGCGAATATCATGACAGTATGTGTAGTGGCAGGTGTAGGTGTGTAGGTATTGGCAATCGATGTACAGTTCTAAAAAAAAAATAATTTCAAAATGAAGTACTGCAAGTTTCGGAATAACATAGTTACTTTTCCAATGCTGTACTCGGTATATGGCCAGTGACCACGACCACAGATCATAGTACACAAGTAAGTTGGAATTTTACCAAAAAAAAACACATTGACACAAGTAATTAATATTCATGTAATCCAGTTAGGTATTTCCGAGTGGTCATTCACTCAGGGAATCTTATGTACAATTGTTTAGTATGCAAGTGAAAATGGAAAATAAACTTTGTTTTCGGGAGACGGTAGCATGACCTCTTTTTAGGGTTCCGCACCCAAAGGGTCAAAACGGAACCCTATTACTAAGCCTCCGCTGTCCGTCCGTCCGTCCGTATGTCACAGGGCTGTATCTAATGAACCGTAATAGGTAGGCAGCTGAAATTTTCACACAGTATGTATTTATTTTGCCGTTATAACAACAAATAGGTAAAAAAAAAAACGAGATTTTTTGTGTTAAATCTTGCACGATAGTACGGAACCCTTCGTGTGCGAGTCCGACTCGCACTTGGCCGGTTTTTTGGCTTATTAAAAATGCCTGCTCAAACGAAGCTTTTTGGTTATTCTAGGGATCTTGGAGTCCTAAGTCATCTCAAGAAATACCAGAACCCCTAGGAATCTTCAGTAATCGCTTGTGAATCTTTGGTGGTCCTTTAAGAATCATGGAAATCTCCCGAAATCTTTGGGAATCTTTAGAAATTAGCAGGAATCTTTGGAAATCTCCAGAAATATTTGAAAACCTTCAGGAAACTTTGGTAGTCATTGGGAATCCTTAGGAATCTTGAAATCACAAGGTAATCCTGGTATTTTTGGCTACACTGGTAATCTTGGTGTACACTTTTTGTTGAATGACCCCTCGGGCATTTCGTTTGCGTCTATCCACCCGCGGTCACTCAGGTACTTAGAGATTGTGTGTTACTAAACGCCCACGTTATCGATAAAGAACTAAATAGACAATTAGAATCATTAAATTGAACCACTACGTAATTGTTTTAATGTTATTATGTCGGTAGCGAGTTAATCTAATTGCCAAAAGCGATACAAGCAAGTAAGAACGATATGATGTAAGACGATGTCCGGACCAAATATTGTTCTTATAATTTCTAAAATCAGATTACTATTTTTCAATTTAGGTGAAGTTGCATAAACTAATTTTTTTTCAATATATATTCGCGAATGGTGGTTTTTGATGTTAGCTACAATTTTTCGGTACTAGATTATCAATTCCATTCAAGTTTAAAAAGGATTGCAGACTAGGCAATTTAAATACGTTTTGATACGCCCGCGGCACCATAAAGTGGAAAAGTCATCCAGAAAGTCAGACGTTTTTGAGATTTCGTGAGCTTTAATATTGGGAGCCACAATTTCAAAAACTATAATTATTTTTGTACATAGGTGTGCCCATAGTTCTGCCTGCCTGCTTGCTTCCCTGTCTGTCTGTGTTTGTGACATGTCATGACTGCGTATGGCTTGAATATTCCTATAACGTACAGGTTATTCACCATCACGCTAAATTACGTAAGAGCTGATCAGTGGGTTTAAATATTAGTGAAGTGGGGGAAAACCCGAAACATTTTAGTCGGAACTTATTGCGGACGGAGCTGCGGGCATCTACTTATTTCACTTTGAAACACTCCGAATGACTTAATCGCTATACCAAGAAGTTCATAGCGCTGTCCACTCCCGTGGCCCAGTATATCCCCAATTAGCCGAGCGAGGTGTCTGCGAATGAGCTGCAGTCGGACACTATCGTCCGTCATGCGGAGAAACAGATAAATCCACGCCCGGACCGGTTCCGGGACAACCTGGGGACAACGGCAACGGACTCATTGTCGGATGAAAGCGCTTCTCTGACTGGTGTCTTAGGTGTAGTTGGCGGATTCTGGAGTCTCGCATTCTAAGGCGTTCGTGTTTCCTCCGAAGAATACCAGATACATAGTCTATCTCACAGAACACTCCGTGCATATACATAATGATCGCCCGTGACAAGCCGGTGTGTTCGACGCCGTTAGCGGCATTCGGCAACCCTGTCTCTGTTCCATATCGGGTAGTTTTGGCCCCTACAGATCATGTATTTTTATGTTGGTGATAATCACTACGTTACCGTCTGTAAAACTGTGTCAAAGAGGAATAAATAAATAATTATAATTATTATAAAGCCGTAACATATTAATATAAATTATTCCCCGATATCTAAGTAAATAACATGGATCTTTTTCTATTTCCTCTCGACTTAATTTAGAAAACAAATATATTTGATGAATTCTCCGATTGCGGTTGCATTCCACTTGAAATGAAACTGTGCCAATGGCGGTAATAAAATGCACTGTTTCACATTCGAGTCATGCGTATTTCACTTTCAAGTGGAAACCTGAATCGATTTAAATAAATCTTCGTTCAGGTATGAAAGTGGTACGGTAGAGTTCTAAGAAAGGGTATTCTCTAGTATAATATCACCAGCATGGTTTCACAACCCAATCAAATTCCACTTCTAGTTATTTAACCTGATAGAAAACCTATGTCGCTGCATGGATGGAATTTAATTCTTTCAGCGAGTTTGCCGATTAATCGTCTAAAATTACCAACATACGTACGTACATACATACCATCACGCTGCTTGCCCCGCGATGTAGACAGCATACTTTCTTACTCTACAGTCATACATATTTTCATAACATCTATATATGACTACGGGTATACACCTGACCTTTACAAGGTTCACCAATCTGGCCACTGTGCGTTCTCCTAGGGCCTCAGGCACGACAATTCCATTCACTTCCGCTCTGTAAATTTGTTTCGTAAATGTTTCGTCACTCATTCGCTCTACATGTCCAATTCATGTCATATCAACATGATATGATTAAGCTGACTGAGTCACCATTCACAACCCCTCCCAACCCATTCATGTTTCCCTCTGGTTATGCTAGATCATAGCGAGCGATGTGACACGGCAAAACGTATGCAAATAGCAATAGGTAGTCCAGTCCATAGCTAGACCAGAAGCCTAATCAGATTATCTGCAAAACTGGTCTTCGAAGTAGTCTGACACATGTACTGTCGCCATCTTGTTATAACGCGCCTCGGACGGTCCAGATGCTGTTTATTATGTGTCGAGAGTGTGGGAGATGGTAGGTGTCGATATCGCTTAGTACAGGATTAGAAATTATTTGAACAAACGAGTAAGCGCGTTAAACATTTGTGCCACAATCTTCTCAGACTCTACCTTTCAGATCGAAATTCTGCCGGAAACGCGCAATTGCGGAGTTGCGAAACTGCAAATACTATGACGACCCTCCAACTCCGAAGGGATGTAGGATCTCTCTCTGTGTTCTACTGTCTTTACCATTTAAAATACCTTTTAGATTGGAAAATATTGGGTAATAAACATTGGAAAAAAGTTGTAATTTTTTTCGTTCATTTTCGACTTTTTACAACTGAAAAATACAGATATTTACAAAAAAAAAACAAAACATACGGGCATAGGTTGAAGCTTTCTCAAGTGATATTTTTTTTTTTATTACAATCTGACAACGTTTAGTGGTATCGAAACTTTAGGGCCTGGAAGACGATTCGCCGTGCAAAATGAAGTCTTGGCTAATGGACAAAGAATGCATTTCTTAAAATTTTCAAATCCTAGATTTCCTATGACTTGACGACAGCCTCAAAAAGCTCATGGGCGTCGTCGTACACAAACGGGGAAATAAGATCACGCACATATTACTTGTCACAGATCCCAAATTTTGCTCAAAATAGCTAAATTTGATCAAACTAGATGTCTGATGACCGTTGGCACTGTAAAATTGTGTTTGGTTCCTAAGATATGAGGTCCGAAAGTTCGGATTTTTCGCGCGTTTTATGCAATAACTTTGGAGGTAGATTACGCAATGATAAAGTAATAATATCTTAAAAAGTCATCAGACATAGCTTATTTAATCAAGATTTATAATCTATTTGGTTTTTGTTAGATATTTGACTGCAGCGGTCGTGGCTTACTTTTAGCTTTAAGTCGTTTTGTAATTAAAATTTTCGTAAATCTTACCAAATCATACACTACACATTGTCTTTTTTGTGGACATGTTGCATCTTTCTCATAACGGAGCCTGTCTTTTTCTTTGAAACAGAGAAGGTCCCAGAGCGCAACAGCACGTTTTTGTACCGTGCCCGCGATTGAGTTAGTGCGGCCGGGTAGGGCCACCTTAATAGATCCTGGCGTAATTTATGAATTCAGTTGTTGCCTAAGCTATTCCGTGCATAGATGATAATCCATTAGTATCTACATTTAGTTCAATCGGTACCGTACAGACCAATTCATATAATTTGTATGATGTTAATTACGTACTTTCATTGTGTCCTTGAATCATACATTCCGTGCTACGGGCACCGTTGCTGCAATCCTCGAATACGAAAACCGCCGCCGCCCATCCCATCGACGATATTGAATCATGATACGTCTTTCCACAGCGCCAGATCGTGTGGAGATCGCGCGTACGTTTCATCATAGAATAAGTTGGTTTCATCACACCGGGAGCACACTGTGCTCACGAGATGGCCCACCGACTATCTCAGACAGGGCGGGACCACTTGAACTGTAGGTAATCACTGTGTGTGTACTTGTGTCGTAAGCCGCCGCCGATATATCGGTAATGATCCATTGTTCCTGTGACTCAACAGGAGGAAGAATAAAACCTGGTCATCCGTCACGTCCTGTTTTTCGCTTTATGCCGTATTGCGCATTATTTTGCAAGAGATGGGATCCATAAATTATTGGTATAGGTCAAATTGATGTCTCCTATAAGTAGTTGTAAAACAAGTGGTTAATCGTAAACCTTTGAAAATCTGGATGCAAACGATAGCTGGGGGTCCATTCAGGTAAGAGTGAGTTCGAGTTCGGGAGTGAGTTAACCTAAAAATAGCTGGGAAATATATTATTTTTAAAATAACGGAACCGTTATTAATACTTCCAACGTATTTACGGGACAAACCAGATTTTTACCTAACTGTAATGATGTTCAAGAAGTGTGGAAACATTGACTATTTAAAAAAGTGAGTTGTTATTTAGTGACGAATTCGAACTCACTCTTGCCCTGAATGACCGCCTGGTCGCATCGATGTTTTAATTTGCTTGCGAATGCTCATTGTGCAACGATGCAAACAGGTAAAAAACATTCGTTTTCGTAACTCCTGGGAGCTATTTATTTTTTAGAGTTAGGCCCGTTTTCACCACCTCCGGTTTCCAGGAATCCGAAAGTTATCTTTCGACTACACCGTGTAAATATGCAATGCAAACCGAAAGTTAACTTTCGGATTCCAGTAAGCCGAAGGTGGTAAATCAGAGGTTAGTCGGGCACCGAGTGTGTTGGGGTGATTTTCAATTCGCTGCTGTTATTTCGTTGACATGGACCAGGAACGTGTGAAGTTGTGAACTTGCAACCCACTTTATCCCCATATCGATGTGGATCGAAATAATTATAAACCACTTAATTTTCAGGCTTCAAATTATAAATTTAAGATGCTTGCATAGGTTCGGAAATTTGTTGCCATGAGCTAATTGTAAGCCATCCGGGTCCGGTAAATACGTTATCTGATAGACACAATATTACGTGTTAATGTAAGTCTTCCTGTCGAACTAATACCCTTCCGCGTATTCTCTCCAACCCCAGACGTTCCTGTCCGGCTTCCGGGAATCAGGTGGCCGTATCAGATTACCTACCTCACGCGCCAGACGGGCTGACGTAAGCCTGTTAGCAACCACGGGAGAACTCTAGCGTGGCGTCCGGCCGTTCCACAGCAAAGAATCCTTTAATTAATGTGTACTTGTAGTCCTTCCCAAGTACAGCCGTTTTGTCTGAAATCTATACACCGGAAATAGAGACAAATTTGAGATCTCTTTCTGCCATGCTGAAGTCAACCATAGAGTAAAAGGGACTTAGGAATTCCTTCTCTTTCCAGTGTATACAATTGAGAGGAAACGACCGTACCCTAGATCTTATCAATAAAATCCACAATTTTGTATTTTTTTTATGTGCACTGATCTTCCGTAAATGTTGCAATAATTACTACATTTCTACAATAATGTTACGAAAAAAGAAACAACCAAAAACTTATATGGGTTTACCCACTGTCATGATACCAGCTCAATGCAGCACATGGAAACTATAAAAACAAAAAAAAAATACCAGGACATTCCTTAATATATTGTACGGCTACATCAGGCCTATTCCTGGAAGTCCGTAATCAGTAATCAGGAATGGTTTTTAAAGCGATTTTCTTGCCGACAAGATTCGAGAGCATAGTATTTAAATTTAATCAAGGCTTTCCGTCGAAAAAATCGCTTTAAAAACCGTTATTACAGCGATTTTCTAGACTCAGGATTCCTGATTCCGTATTACGGAATTCCAGGAATAGGCCTGCAGTTTCAGTTCCACTCAATGGTAAACACGTCACATCTTTCATTCGATGCGAGGGCACCGAACCGGGGCAACACTTCCTATCACCAGACAACCACAATCGATCAGCGATCCAGTTACTGACCGCGCTCAGCAGGTCTATTCCTGGCATTCAGTAATCAGGAAGCAGGAATGCTGAGTCTAGAAAACCGCTTTTTTACGGTTTTCAAAGCGATTTTCTTGACGAAAATATTCCGGAGGTGCCGCCGATGCGTCGCGCATCTGCGATACCGATGATTTCATGGCTGTACGGTATGTACCTTAAATTTCTTTACGCTGGACAAAGAAATAATATCCGTACCTTTCGTCGTTTCCATTCCATTTCGTTCAGTTTTTATTCTAAGGTAATCGTCAATATGGCAGTAAGGGATCAGAATTTGTCACTTTTTCCGATGACTGTATTTCAGAGTTCCTTGCTCCGATCTCGGGCTCACAGTTCTAAATAACATGGCGTGTGTCCAGATCTGGCAAAATTGCCGATGCCATAACTAATAATCACTTGAATGTGCAATTCAAATACGAAGGTGTCCTATAGGGTGATTGCTTGCAACACCGTGTTGGTAGTCGCCTCACAATGGCGCCTCTTACGAAAGGCGAACAGCGGGCGGCCTGTATCGAGTTGTTAATCTGTGTAAATTATAACGCGCCATGGAATGCCAGTGAAGGGACGGTGCAGGAGGCTCGAGTTACGAGACGTGGAAACTCGGAGGTACAGTCACGGTGAAACCACAGAAACGGACATATCCATTTGCAAACCGAGCCCGCATTCCCAGTTGTCACCTAAATTGGCGTTTACGCCAAACCGATCGACTGGCGTTTTCAAACATTTAACATTTGCAAGTCCGCGTTTGATTTGACAGTTTACTCACTGTAGGCGTAAATACGTCAACGTTGCCGTTTACGCCGACTTCGCGTTTTCATGCAAATCGGAAGTCCGACTTTTACAGCTTGAAGAAGTAAAACCACAGAATAAGTAGTAAACATTCGTATGGGAACTGAGACTGACCACTCTGACGGTTTCCCGGTGACGAACCAGATAATAAGTAATAGGAAGGGTCGTAAGTTCGATTTGTTCAAAAGTGTCACCAAGTAGGTGGTTTTGTAATATTTAAATTTGTGGTTTTATTCCTTCAATGTTTTCAGGTTTTCACCATAACCGTATACAGGAGTATAAGAAATAACGAAATACACTCAAAGAAGTCATGGGGCCGATTTTGATAAAAACTAAAACTGCACTGCTTATTAATAAATAATAAACGGTCATGATATTATTCCAACACACCGCATTCTTGAAGGAGTTAGGAGCCATGCCAGGACCTTACGAAGAAAAACAGAGCCGTTTTTTTTTATTTTATAACAAAAAAAATGGCGGCTTGACCATCTTTGCTTCCAGTGCGATGGTACCAATCCTTACATAAACCCTATCACCGAGTAGGGGATCCAATCACCTACAGTTTTACATGGATTCCGAACCATGGAACTCCTCGCATTCGTGAATAGCCGCTCCTTGACCTGTTATGGAGGCTAAAATCACAATGTTGTGCATACGTGATTCGAATTCCACGTAAAACGGTATGTACTCTCTAACTTGTATCGCACTGAATGAACGATGGTCGATGAAAATTGTCCGGTTTTACAATCAAGTGAAATTTCGAGCCAGCTTGGGTCCCTCAGCAGTGTGTGAGCCACGACTGTACCATGTCCATTGACTGCGGAATCACGTTGCATCGCTACAAGTGCAGCAGGTCTATTCCTCGCATTCAGTAATCAGGAATCAGGAATCCTGAGTCTAGAAAACCGCTTATGTAGCGGTTTTCAAAGCGATTTTCTTGACGATTTTCTTGGGGAAAAATTCTGGACCATAGTTTTTAGGGTTCCGTACCCAAAGGGTGACAAAACGGAACCCTATTACTAAGCCTCCGCTGTCCGTCCGTCCGTCCGTCCGTCTGTAACAGGGCTGTATCTCATGAACCGTAACAGGTAGGAAGCTGAAATTTACACAGATTATGTATTTATTTTGCCGCTATTATAACAACAAATAGGTAAAATGATAAAATAATAAAAATAAAGGGGGGCCCAATACAAAAAACGTATTCTTTTAGGGTAAATCTTGTACGATTGTACGTACGGAACCCTTCGTGTGCGAGTCAGACTGGCACATTGCCGGTTTTTTTAATCAATCCATGTTTTGCGTAGAAAATCTCGCTTTAAAAATCGCTATAAAAGCGGTTTTCTAGACTCTGGATTCCTGATTCCTGATTACTGAATGCCAGGAATAGACCTGCAGATCCCTGCGCCTCGGAAGATCGCTAGATCGGAAGTGTCAAAGTGGAGTGCACGGTTTTCATCTGTCAGTGTAAAACCAATGAACGATGATCTATTCGAAATTGCTCTTGATTTTGTTTTATTTAATAGCCAATGGGGCAATGTGTTTTGAAGTGATGCCGGACTGAATACTTTCCAGGATAAAAAGTAACCCAAAGGGCTGATCCAAAAGGCTCGTCTACGACAATGTATCTATTATACGAAACGTAATCGAAATCGGCTAAGCCCCTCCGTGGTTGAGCCGATATGGCGTGAATAAATAAGAAACATCCAAATATGTATTGTCATTCATAAAATCAGTGGTGGGACCGTGCAGTCGTTTCGTCTGAAATCTATACACCGGAAATAGAGACAAATTTGAGATCTCTTTCTGTCATGCTGAAGTCAACCATAGAGTAAAAGGGACTTAGGAATTCCTACTCTTTCCAGTGTATACAATTGAGAAGAAACGACCGTACCTATACGGAATCCTTCTTTGTAAAACATTGGGGTCGATCTTTGGGGTATTTTTTTTCCAATTTTTTAAAACATGGTAGGGTAAAAGTGGGTTTTTTTATATTATTTTATAAAACAAGAAGAAGATATCTTTGAACACTGCCATATTTTTAATGCTATTCCTAACACACAATATTTTGCTGTTAAAGCATAGATTTTGATTATCATAGTGGATGAAAAGAAACATGCTTAGGTCTACTCATGAAAGCGAACACGTCTCGTGTTCGAAGCTGTCAAGCTCTAATTAAAAGAAATATGCCTACTTGTTTCTTAGATATCTCACTTGAAAATTTCTCATGTTCGCTTGCCTGTAATGGAATGTGTACATATACAAACAAACGAGAAAGTAAAAACCGGTCAAGCGTGAACATGTTCAGGTGCCGAGGGTCCCGCGAATGCTGGACATGGAAGAAATTAATTCTCGCCTGATGAGTATTTTGCAATTCCATACAAAATTAGCGCTTCAGAAATCTAACTTGGTCTTCAAAAGAAGTTAAATATGACGTTTTGAACAAAAGTTATTAGTTGGTGCACAACTACGTGATTGTACAGTCGTTTTGTCTGAAATCTATACACCGGAAATAGAGACAAATTTGACATCTCTTTCTGACATTCTGACGTCAACCATAGAGTAAAAGGGACTTAGAAATTCCTTCTCTTTCCAGTGTATACATTTGATAAGTAACGACTGTACTTACATATTGGTATTATTTTCAGAATTTTCAAACAACTCGGGACAAAATGATCATAAGTAGATTTTTTGTTTTACTGTTACCCTCGCTGTTACCCATTGAATGCTGTTACCTTACAAAAACATTGTTACCTTACGTACTTTTACAAAACAGCCTTTTAATTACCTACTTCGGATCAGTCTCTAATAGGAAAATGTAATGTACTATTTCCGAAGCAAAGTTCCGAAGCGATCAAAGAACGATGCAAAAATTATACTGTACCGCCATCTAGCGTAATTGAGTAACATTACGACAACGTTTCGTTAGCATTACACATTCATGCAAGCTACGATTAAAAGTAGCCAGTGCAATCGAACAGATGGAGCCACGTTAATCAACATTTCCAGCGACTAAATTCTAGTAGCAGGCTAAAATCACATTTTTTTCTGGGCATGAATTTTATATCGCCGTACAGTCCAGATTTGACGTTTCTGCGATCGTATAATGTGCGTCACAACTTGCAAAATGTCCATGCTCGCGCTGCTGGTTCAGGCATGCGGTGCGTTGGGCTCACAGTGGGCTAAGTTGTAGTATTAGCCATCCATATTTAAAAAAAATATACTGATTACGTCGATGTGCACGAAAGGAGAACGACCAAACCCAGGCCCCTTAGAAGCCATTGCTGTATTTTATTGGCACATGTGCGATAATTTATATTTATTATTTAAAAATATTTTCAACTATCTAAATCCCCATTTTTCACAACTGGTTATTCGTTAAATAATTAAGAGTAATAAATAATTAAAAGTAAGTAATATGAATGGCAAGGACAGAACATCGCATAGTTCTTTCGTTGTCACAAGACGTGTTCGGGTAGCCTGCTTCATGCCATTCCGTCCGGTAAGGAAAAAAAAGGCGTGTAAAATTATCCTATAGGACCTATGTGAAGGATTGTTGCTTATGAAATATCAAAGAGATATTAAACTCTGTGCATTTTTATTGCGTTTGGACTGGAGCATTTTTCTCTACGCTGGGTCTGCGCTATCTGGTGTCTCTAAAACATTCATAACCTCAAAACAGCATTTTGTCAATAACTTTAAAATGGCAATTTTAAAGTTATTTGGTCTTCAAAATTAAAAACTCGAAAAGTTCTATTATTTTCGAAATTATATCACTGGTTTGGAAGATAGGCACCAAAATGTTGTGGACCCAAAATGAATGGGGCGATGGGCATTCTCCTTTAAACTGTCGAAGAGATGCGTCTTGCTCTTAGTCTCTGGGACCTTCTCTGTTTCAATGAAAAAGACAGGCTCCGTGATGAGGAAGATGCAACACGTCCACAAAAAAGACAATGTGCACAGTGTATGATTTGGTGAGATTTACGAAAATTGTAATTATAAAACGACTTATAGCTAAAAGTAAACCACGACCGATGTAGTCAAAAATCTAACAAAAACCAAAAAGATTATAAATCTTGATTAAATAAGCTATGTCTGATGACTAATCTTTTTAAGATGTTCTTACTTTATCATTGCGTAATCAACCTCCAAAGTTATTGTATAAAACGCGCGAAAAATTCGAACTTTCGGATCTTATAACTTAGAAACCAAACACAATTTTCCAATGCCAACGGTCATCAGACAAAATATTTTGAGCAAAATTTGGGATCTCTGACAAGAAATATGGGCGTGATCTTCTTTCCCCGTTTGTATGGGGAGTTGAGCGGGATGGCCCACCTTAAGTATGGTTTCGAAAACTATGCACATTGCAGAATTATCGATTATCAAGCTTCAGCAAAATTATGTTATCACTAAACCACTGCATATACCCACCAACTCCAGAAGACATTATTTCTTCTTCAGTTTGACATGTTTCTCTACAGCACCCATATCCAGATTATTTCTAACAAACAGTTCCGCAACTGGGACATCTGATTCAGAAATATTAACGATTACACACACAGTTACAATCATACCAAATCTAGTCCTAACAGCACTGTAGCATTGAACACCCACGCCTAACAACATGCTGCATCTCGGTAATGGAGTATCGCAAATCCTACCTCAATTTAGTCAGCGTGCTCCGAGCAGCCAAATGGGTCGGTGGGCGGCAAAACGCAAAGACGAACCAGATTGCAAGAATTTCGTTTATTCTTTGATTTTCCACAATTTTACAAAAGACAGATTTGTAAATTTTCAAAGACGTTTGGATTGCCGTGAACGAAGATGCGACAAAAAACTTCCACCGGAAGTCGTGACGTGGCACAAAACGTATTTAAACATATACTTATTAAAAACATCACTTTATTCTATAAGATTCCATAGAGATTAGCAAACATTAATCAGTACCAGGTGTAGGTAAGTTTATATATATAGGTAGTAGCAGTACCTACATATAACCAGAACTTGCTATCAAACCAACAAGTGCAAGTACAGTCTTTCGAGTAAACCCAAAACGTTTATGATAATAAAGTAACCAGGCAGGTTACATTTTTTTATGCATGGTGTAATAAATTTCGCTATACTATCCGTGGGCTCATGCCAACTAGCTAGACGATTGAACTTACGAGGGTGACACTGAAAGTTCTGAGAAAATAAAAAACTGAACAAATTACCAAGTTATTCGTTTTATTATATATTTTCAATCCATTCATATCAATACATAGCTGCATCCACAGATTAAGTAAATAAGAGCTACATGGGTTAAAGCGCACGGGATCGTGTCGGCGTCATAAGCGCAAAATTGCGCTTATAGCGAGCAAGCCGCAAGCCGGGCATATAGTGCTACTGTAAGCGCGGCGCGAGCGCATCGTTCTTGCTTTTTGTCGAAATGTCGATCTGGACGGTGAAAATATGTAAAAATTGTTGTGAACATGTGAATATCCCACCACATAGAACATCACATCACATTTAAGTGCCCTGTAATTGTTAATATTCTAATTTTAAACCATTTTTAAAGGTCATCACGAGTAGTCTGCGTTAGAAGTGAGTTAGTGATGTGACCATGTCGCAGTATATATCGAAATATTAGAATCGGATAGCTTATGAAGCCCACAATCTCCACGATTGGACAATTATGACTAATATTAATATTACACTTACTGTCATGACTTAAGCCCTAAACACACCACAATCCCAAAGAAATTAGGTGTCATGCAAGGACCTGTTTACATTTACATGAGCACAGGTGCATTGAATTGAATGGACAACACGAACATTTTTCGATGCGGCTTCAACCACTTTTTATCAAATGCGATGGTACCAACCCGAGTGGCCACCACCAACTAGCATAAAGTATGTCTAATGGAACTGTATATGGATTGCTAATATCACACTTACTGTCATGATATAAACCTAACCCACAACACGGAAACTAGGTGCCATTCCAGGACCTTCCGCATATTGCACAGCTTCATTAAAGTTGACGGAACCTTCAATTACAGCTTCGACCAACTCTCATTCAATGCGTCGGTTCCAAACGGGGAGTATAACTAAAATATCTGTGAGATAACTAAGTTAATTTTTTTTAAATTTATTTGTTATCATCAGACAGAGTCCATTTTAACATGTGCTGCAAAATTACAGGTAATATTAATATTATTAAAATTAAAAATTTAATATTTGTCTAAATTCATGTACTCCGTATTTCTGTTTTAAATAAAAGTTAAAAAAAATGTTTAAACTAAATGTAACTTTATCGATGGTTGTGTAACATATCGCATTCGTGACGAAATGCACTTATCCAATTCAGAAAGAGAAATATAGTGGTGCATGACGGGGTCGGGATTTGAATCCAGACCTCTGGTATGTAAGGCAAGTCCCTCCAACACAATCTTCCTGGCACTGCACGACTACATTGTATTTTCCATCACCGACAATTTTAATTGCAGCCTCGATCAACTTTTATTCTATGCGAAAGAGTTTTTATTCCTGGCTGTATGGCTCATAATATGATGAGAAATTCCTATTTTATTTTAAGTATCAATTAACTTTTAAGAAACTTTTTGTTTTGCTGTACAACAAGTGAACGCGGACGCAGGCCTTAAATGGAAATGGTTAACTTCAGTGAGTGGGCTGTGGGCGCCATGTGCAAGCTCAAAATTACCGACTGTTATCCTTGGCCCAGCACAATTCAAAATACGCATCAAGACGAATTTAAGCGCGACTGCAAAATATGAGAATATTAGCTGAGGTACCCGGCTCCGCTCAGGCAATTTTAGTCTGACAAGACAGTTTTTCAAGGCAAAGGTAGATAGCGTTTAGATGTATAGTCGCCAATGGAACTAGAACTAACCTTACTTATTACTTGCTTATTACTTACTAGTTATACTACACAATATATCATGTACGTTTATTGCTATAGTAGCAAAGATTAACTCATATTTGACAGTAGCTACGTACTATCTCAACCTGTATTTTATCGAAATCGGTCATATCCTCATGCCGTGATCGAATAACAAATTGTGCAAAACTTCCGCGACAGTATTAAGTGTGGCATTAGTGGCATGGGATAAGAAATTTTGAGGCTAAAACCTGAACAAAGAATTTGAGCTGAAAAATGAGAAACAAGAAAACGGCTCAAATTCTAGAATGTATTCTAGGCATAGATTCAAACTACATAATATCGTGTGCACTTACTTGGAGACATATGTAGGGGAATCGCTCGGCAGCCCCACGAAAAACTGTGTAGAAGTCATATTAAAAACACTCAAAATTTTGCACGGGAAAAATATTTTAAATTACGCGAAACCTATTATTGACATTGCCGCCAATACAATACTGATTAAAAACATTAACAGCCGCAAGATCGCAGCACTGTTCAGGAAATGGTATTGTTGCATAAACGCTTGTTGCCAGTAATTGGATTCTCTTCAATAATGCTCCTCGCGGATTTTGGAATTATGACATTCCAATCATGCTTTGAGCGGCTAGACAACGTAAATTTTTTTTCAACTCCAGGAAGTGACGTGTTAAATAACAAAAACACTAGCGCTGTTTACAATACTACAATTCGTTGTATCGATTGTTTGAAAATCTATATAAACTTAACAGTTTGAGCAGCGTGATGGATGCTGATAGCAATTTACAGAAGTGATGCTGCATGTTTTATATACATTATACCTTTATGATGCAGCATTACTTCTATGAATTTGATAAGGCTTTCCGTTATCGCTCAATAAAAGGGTAAACCATTTCTTAAAAGTATTTATTTAATTTTATTTCAAAACACCTACAATGTATGATTTCAAAATCTTATAATGTTACTTCAAAGCATCATGGTCTAAGTTTAAATACATAAAACCGTCCCAGACGCTATATTTTTTAAAAGATTGGCTCGGGTTCTCGGCCTCGCCCGGGTTATTTCATTTTGGACAATCACCCGAGCGGAGCCCGGTAAAATGCACCCTCGACTCCCGAACGGCACTGAGGGTTACTGTTTATTTATGGATTTATGAACATTGTATTTCATTATAATGGACTTAAAACCAATGAAGTTTTTTGCGGGTACTTCTTTACTGAGTTAATCGAATCCGTGGATTTATAAGTTTATGACGTAACTTTCTGTAGTTTGACACTAGTAGGTGACACTTGTAGTGTAGGTTTATAAGGCTAATGGCGACGGATATGAGAGAGCGAGATGGCATATTACGTGCAAAATCGTTTGAAATAGCATAGATTTTGGTCAAAAACCTGAAAAACATTTGCACTTCATTGATATTCATCGCTCTTTAATTTTTATTGTAATTCTAAGGCTTGAAACAAACATAATTCCGTCCATATTTTGTGTTGGCAGAGGAGTTGCTATATACAGAGCGCACCACCCTCGGGGCCACAGCAGGCAATTGCAAGGAAAACGTATGTGGGTCAAAGTCTAATGTGGCTCGGCTAAATATTTATTTTGCAACCTGAAATGGATGGCGAATACCACACATCTGCCGTTGTGATATTAGCCCAATACACCACATTTCCGAATGAATTAGATTGCACCGCCGCCCCCATGTTTTTATCCAATGTATTCTAACAACCCAGGCGGGTTCAACCCTCTACCTAGGTAGTTGGGCCTTCAGTATTAAATGGATTCTGAAACATAAAATCTGTAGTAATATTTTATTACATTTGACATATCGATATTAATCAAACAACAATGTATGCTCAACCCATTTCGATAATCGTAGGGTTGCCGTTACATATTCATTGCTGGACTCTGTTTTGCTAGATTTTTTTATCTCAGATTAAATCAATATTAATAGTTCCCTACATATAATAAAAAAGAAAACGAAATATTAAAATAAGCTATTAAAAAAAAATAAGCTATTAAAATAAGCTATTTAAAAAATACTTTTGATTAATTCATTTGATTAAAAAAAAATCAAATGAATTAATCAAAAGTACATTAAAACATTCACTTCTTTATTCTGAATGCATGGATCAAAATCAATCTTGCCAGTACCAAAAATTCCAAGTTTTGAAAAACAAACTTGACAGTTCTAAAATGGTGTTGTGATTGGTATGCATGTATAAGTGCGTTCTTCTACGTGCACAGGAATGTCACTCACACACTCGCAATTTCGGCTTGCTGGCTTCGCTGGCTTGTGATCGCGAGATTTGTGCTCTCTTCTCTTTTGAAACGGTTTTTCTCTTCGAGCGGTGATGTTTCCATAAGCTTGCGGCCCCAACGAGGAGGAACATGTTACCGCAAACGTCTGCGGAGGCGGTTCACTCTGCGATCTATGTGCAACGCTACTTGGATTGCGTGGAAAATTTTCCAGACCATGTTCAGCGGTATCTGACACGGATCCGCGAGCTCGACGTAACCTACAGAGGTACGTGACCATCTGTTTTCATTCCATCCTAGTCTCCTTGCGAGCCCCAGTCATCCTCGGGGGGCAGACCGTGTTTTAAGCGTCTCTTTTGTTGTAACTCTTGTCCCATCTGTGATGTGCCTAAGGGCTAGTTAGTCCGAGCTGCGCTCGGCCCAAGGCGCCGGTTGCAAGCAAACAATATTTTTTCGGTATGGTTGTAATAGGTCACCTTTTTTGATGGCAAACATAACCTAGCTGGAACAAACTCATAGACAGGTATGTACCTATAGCAGTGTTATCGTGCATATGTCGCGGTTTACCGATTCTTACATACAGCTTTCATTTGGATTATTTGTATCCTCTAGGTGTTGCTAAACAACATTTGGAAAAAATTTACAAGAGTGCGCCTTTCTTAGCTTCTAGCTGGATATCAGGGATGGTAGAGTGGACTTTTAGAAGCATTTTTGGTCAAGGAACATGGGCGCGGAAACGAAGTTTTCTATCTAAAATATTTTTTTGAAAATATGAAATCCGCTTATTAATTTCCACCCAATTGCGCCACTCACTAATCACCTGCCAACATTGCAACCGAAAAGTGTTGCCAGACGCCAAATGATATATTCCGTGAGGTTCTAACTCTAATATAAGCTAAATAAGCTTAAAATAAGCCTTTTTTAAATGCACCTCGAAGCCCAGGCAGGTAAGTTGATGGCTACGCCGAAAGACTCGCTTGGTCGGCCCTTTCGCTCCGCTCAGGACCTCCTGCGCGAGCTTTCGTCTCCGCACTTCTAAAAAACACTCTAGGGATGACGCACACCAACATGTAATGTCGGGGCGGCTAAGTCGGTTTTGGAGCAATACGAGTACAGCAATTGTTAATTTTACCCTAAATTATGGGAAATTACATATTGGCAACATTTTACGTGCAATATGAATTTGTCACTTGACCACAGACTATAGAGAGATACTACGCAGTTGACCTGTTCGCGTCGGAATACAGAACGAACGTTAATATTGCATCGCGCGCCGCCATCGTCGTCGCATCGACGCATATAGTATCGCGTCGGAATACAGAACGAACGTTAATATTGCTGACGGGATTTCATATTTTCAAAAAAATATTTTAGATAGAAAACTTCGTTTCCGCGCCCATGTTCCTTGACCAAAAATGCTTCTAAAAATCCACTCTACCATCCCTGATATCCAGCTAGAAGCTAGGAATGGCGCACTCTTGTAAATTTCACCCCAACATTTTTATGCACATTACATTCACATTCTTAGCAACTAGCTGAGAAGAGATATAGTAGAAAGTTTGAAAAATGTTACGGCTTTTCACGCGGCAGGTAGAGATTTCTAATAATATCTCTACCTGCCACGTAAAAAGCCGTAACATTTTTCAAACATGTCTAACGACCGCGGTAACCTCAAAAGTATCATATAGTAGAAAGTGTTACTCTGAAGAAATTCTGTGAAGAATTAGTAATTTTGTAATGATATTCCATCTTAAGAAAAACAAATGCATCGAAACGTGAGATTTCATAACTCGTTTGCCTATCCACCCGCCAAGTTAATTTACCGTGGTAACACTCAAGGAAACAACATTTTAACTTTTTAAGCATATTATACTTTTTTTTGTAACTGGACATGGATGGCTAATACCACACCCACCGTCATGATATGCCAGGACCTTCCGCTTACAAACTCTACATTAACCTGAAATCCATCTAAAACCGATAAGCTAGAACTGGTTAACCCTACTATACTTGAGCCGATGTAGGAAGTACCCTGCGAAACATCGTACTTGCGTGCTTTACTTTTTTGTGTTATTCTAATTACAAATGTTTATTACTGCTGACAAGTTTATTTTGTACAAGATAAAGAAAACGAGTTATTTTTATGTTTTGAAACAAAATAATAACTCTGTAATTTAAATAGAGTTATTGCACTAGAAAGAGTTTTCTTATTTTGTTTTTAAAAATCGTACTTGACTGGTAAGATGACAGTACCATATTTTATACACCTATTCACATGAAATATATTTTTTTGTAAATATATCTTGTACTTATTTATATGTAATGGTTTTTTTTTCCTTAAATATACGCGGCGCACGTATCTCAGCAGCGCAAGCGTCGCACAGAGGAGAAGTGAAGTAATAGACTTGTCTCACCCAGACATGAGGCGACTTGAAAGGGTCAGAAGAGCACAGTCGACACGTTTCTTGGATGTGTATTGAGGCGACTATGATCAGTGCAGTAAATACGAGGCACATGCACAGCTCGACGCGTGATGAACAATGAATGATGAATGAATGATTTCATTTATTCAAACTTTTTGGTCTTCCAACTAGCGTCACAAAGATCTTAAAGAAGAAACATTTTATTACATTTATGGGGTTATATGGTGCAATTAGAAGATCGGAGTCACATTCATTTTCGCTGGAGTCAGACAAATCACTATCTGTATTAGATTGAACGTCAATTATGAGGGCTCTATTAACGTTTCGATGAAGCCATCTCGGTGCCAGTCAGACGTTATCTCCTCTTCTACTTTTTTTACCACCAATTTCCAATTTTGTGCAGTAACATTGTCCAAACCTTCGCGTAACAAGAGCATATACACGTATGACATTGGTAATGTATTCAAAAATTCCAAAAAAGGGAGCCAAAGCGGTAAATATAGCGATTTTCACTTCAAGAAATGTCTTTACTGGTTGCGCGCTGACAGCAGACTGAAGGCGTTTAAACGAATAAGCGTCTGCAAGGTTATGTATAGCAGCAACGCCGGCCTCAAAAGCTTCCTTGAATCGAAACGCAAGTAACTCGCTTATCGCCGCTGCGCTTATGACGTTACCGAATGAACAGAGGACTTGACTATTGTTTTATTTACCAATACTTCTTCATAATTAAAAACGCAGCTAATATTCTGTGAAATGAAAGTGTAAACTATGTGGTAAAGAGAATCGAACGGGGGACTTCCTACAGCGACCGCAGTATAGATTTAATCCATAAATTGACTTATAGATATTTTATTTTTAAAAAATGTTTTATATTATTTATTGTCCAGTTAGTTTTTGACTTTTACGGCGACAGCATTTACAACTTCACTGCATAGATTGTTCCAAGATACAAGTACTCTGTTGGTGAGAAAGTTTCGCTCGGTTGTGGTACTGCTTTTTGAGCTCCTTTCTGGTTGGTGGCACTCGAGTCTCCTTAATAAGTGTGATACATTTTCAGGCTAATAAACTTAGTCAAATTATAAATATTTTTTTTTTTTTTTTATGTGACTGGACATGGATGGCTAATACCACAAGTTCTGTCATGGTATTAGCCCAACACACCACATGGGAACTA
Organism: Incurvaria masculella; assembly: GCA_946894095.1. Lineage (NCBI taxonomy): Eukaryota > Metazoa > Arthropoda > Insecta > Lepidoptera > Incurvariidae > Incurvaria > Incurvaria masculella. The sequence continues at coordinate 4,171,247 of OX335641.1, forward strand.
GGTGCCATGCCAGGACCTTCCTTATATTGCACGGCTACATTGAACTGGATGGAAAACACGGACAATTTTCATGGCCGCTTCGACCATCGTTCATCCAATGCGATGGTACCAACCCGGGCAGGATAAAACCTACCACCTAGTAAGTAAGGAAGGGGACCTACAGCTTAACGTGGAATCCGAACCACGGCCAGCCTCTCTCAACGGTCGAATGGTCACCCATCCAAGACCAGACCGGACCCAGCGTTGCTTAACTTCGGAGAGCGATCGCCGAAGTGTCACGCCACTGGGCCACTGAGGCTGACTAAAAATTAGTTTGCCTCAGGGCTGTGAAATGCGTTATGGTTCTGTTTTGTCTCTACTTACCCACCTGGAGAAGCAGTGCAGTGATATTTCCTCATACGTCACTAAATGTACCCTTACGGCAGCTTGTATCCGCGAGGCGGAGGCGTACGCGGCGGCGTACTTGGCGCCGGAGACGGGCGCGGCGCGGCGCGTGCGCGCCCTGCTGCGCATGAAGCGCACGCTCATCGTCGCTCAGGAATACGGAGACGAGAAGCTGCAGCTGGTGCAGATTGTGCAGGAGATCATCGACAACACCACCCGCGAACTCGACTCTGACTATAGGAACTTGAGTGAGTACAGTACTGTGCTTATTTTTACTTGGACTGTACATTTATTTATAAATTCATTTATAACGGAATAGCTAAAGCTAATATGTATGCACTATCGATAAAAAAAGCAGCGATGCCACTGTTAAAATCGTCCATTTAATATTTTTGTGTTATTTTTAACAACTTTACACATTAGAATCAAAGAGGTGAATCAAATATACTATATAATAGTCTTTCAAATTGGTAGACTCAGTAAAAACAAATTACAAATGCTTGTAACCTAACCTAACCTACAAATTAAGTGTGAATTGATAAAGTATTTTCATAGTAAATAAAAAGGATTTTTTTTAATCCTAACATCTATTTAATTACTTATTTGCGACTTTTAAATTTGTTATGTTGTATATATGTATTTTATGGACACAACATTTCGATTTCACATGTAAAGTTATATAGTGACATCGTCATTTACATCCTGCTACCGACGAATGTTCAAAATAAAAAAAATCTGAATATTTTAAAATCTGGTTACAATGCTTCTAATCTAATCTAGATGTCGCTGTGTAAACTTGCATTTGGAAATCTTATCAAGAAGTTTCTGTTTTCCGATCTGACAACCCCACCTGCCGTGCATGGTAACTGGACATGGGTGGCTAATACCAAATCGGCCGTCAGATATTAGCCTAACACACCACATGGAGCTAGGTGCCATTGTATTGTATTGTATTTGTCAAATTGGCAGACAAGCTACACTCAGACAGGTCATATTTTCTTATTTTAAGGCATAATTAGCATTTGCAACAATAAACAGACAACAATAAACATGCATACATCTTTAAATTTCTGGCATATACCATCGTCAAACTTACAAAATAATTAAAACTTAGCTAAATATGTCAAGGTAATTATTAGTCTAGGTTTTATGATACTGTCATATATGAAACATGCCAGGACCTTCCTTATATTGCTCGGGTACATTAAACTGGATACCTGGACCGACAATTTTTATAGCCGCTTTGACCATCGTTCATTCCATTCGATGGTACCAATCCGAGCGGGATTAAGCCTACCAACTTGTAAGTAAGGAAGGGCACCTATAGTTTTATATGGAATCCGAACCACGGCCAGCATCAATGGTTGAAAACGATCACCCATCCAGAACCCAACGCGCTCAGAAGTGCCTCACCAAGGTTATCTAATCGCAAGGCGTCGCACCACTGGGCTGACGTAACCTAACCTAACCTAACGACATACGCTGCGTTTGCAGAATCATGCGTGGAGGTGACCACGAACGGCGCCGCCGAGGAGGTGGCGGCGGCGGCGGAGCCCCCCCCGGCGCCCCCGCCGCCCACCGCCGCGCCCCCGCCGCGCCCCGCCTCGCCCGCGCCGCCACCGCCGCAAGAGCGGGAGAAAGAGAAGAGTGAACGGGATAAGACGGGTGGGCTTTTTTATGTTTTTTTTATTTCGATTTTAATGCGATTAGTCTTATGACTATGAGCAGATCTGATGAATACTTTTCAGTCGCATGAATAGTAGAATTTCTGTATTTGTAATTTGGCTTTTTTAGAAGTTATTGTCTTGGACGTTTGCGGTTAACCGTTTATTTACGCAACCTGGCATGAATACCACACAATTACCGTTGTACTGTTGTAATACCCGAAGGAATTAGGTGCCATGCCAGGACCTTCCTTTTATGAGCACGGCTACATTGAACTGGATGGAAAACACGGACAATTTTTCATTGCCGCTTCAACCATAGTTTCATCCAATCCGGTGTTACCAACCCAGGCGGGCTTAACCCAACCACCTAGTAGAGGAAGGAGACCTACAGTTTTACATGGGTTCTGAACCATGGAACAGCTCCAACAGAACCAGTGGGTTGGGGTGGTCTTCCAGTCTGTAATATGTATATTTTTTGTATACAAATATTAATTCTCATACATGTTTCGTTCTCATCCTTGCGGATTTGGAGGTATCCATCGATTTCTGAGTTTCAGATTAACAAGGTTGCATTGCAGATTAGCTTCAGTATGTAGTTGCGTGGTCTTTGGATGATGCTGATGTTTGAGTCGCTTGCAGAGCCCTATAATTGGACTCTATATGTTCATAGTCAATGTTTATGCATGGTTGTTATAGGTAGAGATATCTGGAGAACAGGGACTGGATTTACTGCATAATATTATTTTATATACATCTTTTTATGTTAATGCTAAAATTACAAACAATGTTAACATATACAAGCAATAAATACAATAAAACTACACAAAAAAATCTAAATGATAAAAAAACAAAATACACCTGGCACCACCTAGTACAGATTTATAATAAGTACCTAATTGCATTCAATCACATCTTTAAACCATTTTAAATCTGTCGTGAAAATGTTTAAATCAATACGTCCTTCAAATATTTCGTAGGATGCCATGACCAACTTTTGTACCAGTTGTTTCCTTACCTGACCTGACCATTTGGACCTTAACCAGAATTACCAGCTACGAGGCCATAGCATGAAATTGAATCTCACTATATCCAACACCAACATTCGCAAATATTTCATAACCAACCGAGTGGTGGAGTCCTGGAACCAACTCCCGGAAGAAGTAATTATCGCTGCAAGCAGTAATCAGTTTAAAAAAAGACTCTATAAACACCTGAAAACTGCCCACAAAGATATCTAAAAATCATTGCAAAAAAAAGAGTGCCCATGATTAAACACCAGAAAATATTGTATATAATATATAATGAATATTATCAGCAAGAAATACATAATACGCTGCCCCCAGGCGAGCGGTGGTCGAAGCGGTCACGCCGGTCGCGCACCACGACCGGCGGCAACGCGGGCGCTCACACCGACGGCGACTCCGGCGAGCGCGAGCGCGAGCACACGGAGCGGACGAGTGGCCAGCACAACACCACCACCCACAAGAAGGGTAAGCTTTTATATAGACACCAACCGCGTAGACGCGGAATGGAGAGGTGCATCGTGTGTTCCGGTAACTGAGCACAAACAGCTCCGGGTCCCTATGACAATAAGGAGTAGACTCCATGGTTTAGAATCGATGCAGAACTGTAGATCTCCCTTTTCCGAGAGTTATATTGGAAATTTGTTACATTAGATAACGAGTAATCCAACAAATTCCTTAAGGGCGTGATATGAGCCGACTGTGTTCACTTTGATAAGGGCGTAAGTAAAACAACATTTAATTATATTTAAAAATAACTACAACTAATTTCAATAATCAAAAAAATTGATGGTCTAGCTATAATTTAAAGATAAAGTTGTAAGTCTCTGTTGCTCTGTGTTCTCATCTTAGGAAAATATTCATAAAATATCATGGAAAAGTTTGAACACAGAATATCAGTCAGTCAGTCAGCGTGTTTGCGTCCTCTGCTGGACAGATGCCTCTTCAATTTTTATTCAGTCCTCCCGGCCGTTACGGAACCACTGCTTTCCACCGACGCACTTAATGTTGTCGTCCCACCTGGCGGTGGTCTTCCCACACTCCGTTTTCCTGTCCACGGCCGCCAGTGTAGGATACGGTTACTCCAACGGTCGTCGTCAATTCGGCTGACGTGACCAGCCCACTGCCACTTGAGCTTAGCCATCCGGTGTCCAATATCTACTACTGTGGTACGTCGGCGGATTGCCTCGTTATCCGCTGAACTCAGGAATTTGACAGAAGAACAATGTCATCGGAAAATCTCCATAAACGTTTATACCCATGTTTTCCCACTCAGGTGTTGTACGCACTTTTGCACCACTTGTCTCACGGAAAATGTGATCCTTGGTGCCACAGAATATGAGTGTCAGATATTTAAAGCTAGACCATCAATGCATCTTTCATCTTTTTAAATTTCAAAAAAGTTGTAGTTAATTTTTTTTATAATAAAATATGGTTTTACTTCATCCTTGGATGGTGTTATTACGCCCTTCAAGGAAATGTCAAGTTCGTTGAACCCGTCATGGCCTGGTATTTTAAAATGACTGTGTTCTTTTTATATTGCTGGACATATGTATACTACATAAGATACATATATATATATACCACATAATAATAAAGGGCGTCTCATAATCCCTTATGAGCTAGGGCTGTACTGGATGGATGGAAAACATTTATTTATTTATTTATATAAGTTTATTGCACTAAAAAAAAACTCGGGCAAAAGGTACAACTTAATGCCGGAGGCATTTTCTAGCAGTCTACCTTTGGGTATCGTGAGCAGTAGTGCGAGTAGTAATTATGGAGAAATAGCTTTAGTGGAAACATAATTCCTACGCAATATACAACAAATACACATTATACTTAAACTTAAATATATTACTGTAAATAAATATAACTACATAAATATCAATAAATAAATACTAAATAAGTACTACATATATATATTATAAAAACAAATAAAAGATGATACTTAATACAATATAATTAAAATGACATAGGCAATCTTTCATTGCCGCTTCGACCATCTTTCATATTATGCAATGGTACCAAACCAGACAGGCTTCACCTTGTCACACTGTCTAGTTTTAAATGGATCCGAACAATGTAGCTTTCCTGAAGAAATTCACTTATTCATCTCAAGATGATATCATCAAATAATGTAGTACATGCATAAGGCGGGATTGTAACGATGACCTCTTGAATGAAAGGCGAGGCCCCGCACCCAGAGCTACGAGCTGTTCGTTTGTTTAATACAGTATAATCATAATTTGTTGAATGTCTACAGTTCATGGTTAGTTGAGATTTATTCTCCGGAGCTCCCAGTGCCCTTAGCGATGCTTGACTTTGTGAGCAGATAAGAAACTACTAAAATCTATAATATATAAAAACCTATGTATGTAGATATGTGTGTATGTTAGTATGTTATGTATGGACATTTATGATGAAATTTTTTAGGCAATCTTCAGATTAGTCCAGTGGGTGATCCTTTGAAAAAGTTTAGAAACTCCGCTCGGGCGAATGTCCAAAATGAAATTGACGGCGCCGGGTACATCAGCTAGTTTGTAATAGAAATTCTCTCCCGCAGGTATAGGGAAAAAGAAGAAGCGCAAAGCGCGCGGCTCAGCGGCGGCAGCGGCGGCGGCGGCGGCGGCGCGCGCGGAGACGCCTCCCGAGGAGCCTGACGCGATCGACCCCGACGAGCCGCGCTACTGCCTCTGCGATCAGATCTCCTTCGGCGAGATGATCCTGTGCGACAACGACCTCTGTCCCATCGAGTGGTTCCACTTCTCGTGCGTGTACCTCAACGCGAAGCCCAAGGGCAAGTGGTTCTGTCCCAAGTGCCGCGGCGACCGCCCCAACGTGATGAAGCCCAAGGGGCAGTTCCTCAAGGAGCTCGAACGGTACAACCGGGAGAAAGAGGAGAAGGCGTAGTGACTCGTGTCGGCGTTGTTCCGATCGAGAATCTCAGGGGACTTTGTGAGACATTTGTTTTTTTTTTGTTTGGTGACATCGCCAGTGATCGAGCGCGACGGACGCATTTTATTTTGTGATTGTTTCGTGAGTGGCCGCTCATCGAACCTGTGGATCATATCACATTTTTTAAGGTAATTCTAAGGAATTTTCAAACGCATCTTAAGTTGTAAAGTGGTTTTTCGTGCTGAAAAGTTAATCAAAGTATTTGTTTTCTTTTTTTCGCAAAGGTGATTTCATCATAAGGATTTAATTTATTTTCTGAAAATTAGTAATAACTTTAGTACAACTCTTCCAACAAAAGCTAAATATCTTAATAATGTTACGGTTTACGCAAATGTACAAACAGCTTAACAAATAAAATCAGTTAACAACAAAACAATCTGTCATCCGTAAGAGCGTGCTCACTACCGCCATATGCAATCTTACCTCCATCATAATTCCAGCATTTCCAATTGTAACCTTAAAATTTTAATTTTTAACGACTGTCCCACAAAACTGAAAGAAGAGATAGTGACGAGAATTGAGAAGGTTTTGATGTGCAGAGCAAAAGAATGACAGATTTACATAGTGGAATTTTCTTGCCCGGGCGGCCTAAGAGAAACAGTGTGATGGTATGGATGTCTTTGTTTCAAACATCAAGCCTTTTGTCTTAAATATTCTTTTTAAAAGTTATGTGATATTGAGAATGTTGATGCAATATTAAAAAAAAAACTATATTTTGAGGCTGCATACAAAAACTATAAATTTATCATGGAGGTAGGATTGTGTGGTTTGAAGGCGACTAGGGTATCTCTTCCACTTAGTACCATGCTGGAGGCTCTGTTATTATTTAATTTCTCAGAGAGTAATTAACTCAGTTTTTATATAAATTTTGGTTTACGAGGCAGGTACTAATGATCTTCGCTTCCACAGACGTTACGTCGCGGGATGTGTATATAAAGCATATGATAGGACACATTTTTGTCAGGCTGGAAGACAAAATTAATGACAATGCATGTGTCATTTTGGTGTGTTATTAGCCTGTCTCAAGTACATGCATTCAGTATGCTGTGAGAAATCAAAAAATAACTAATGGCCACTTAACATGGTATTGGGCCTCAAGCAATGTAAAACAATTCATAACATGGAAAGCTTCGATTAAAATAATTGAAAGTTTTCGAGTGAATTTGCCGTGTCAGTCTATGTGTTCAATACTTGATTTTTTAACTGCACCACTCGTGAGGTTGTATTGTTCAAACCCGTGATTTGCACGAGGTCTATTTTATCGTTGATTTGTGTTGTCGGACTTTTAGGTACATAATAACTATTAAGGCTGCACAAAATAACGGTAAAGTCGATTTTGTAAAGAAATTATTTGTAGAACTAAATATAACGTAAGTAAATTGTCTATGAACGAACAGTTGTGTTGTTTTCTTTAAATTGCTCAGCTGTACATTTTTTTTTCTCAAACTAAACAATTTCACTTCTAAAGTGGAGCGAATTTTAATGAAAACATTATAGCTTATTTAAAAATACTTTATTATATATGCACACTTATAATTGCACCTAATTACATTAAAAACTTGCAGGATACATCTTATCTAATAGCACACTATTATGTTTCGATATACACTTATACACCTTGGACCTTGCATTCTTCAAGTAAGGGAGCCACTTTATTGTGTGAGATGTTTTCTGGCTCACATACAATATACCTTTCTTCTACCTCACCTTTCTGAGTTAAATCACTCTAAGAAACATGTAAATTACTCTGCAGGTCCAGTGCTCTAAAATAATTTGGTGTTCTTCTCGTTTCAATCCATTACAGAAAAAATAAGTCTAGAATCATTAAGACAATCAATATTGGTCACGGAGGCCCAAATCTTAGCACTCAATAGGCCTCGCCTACATGAAAAATTAGACCTAAAACTACACTCAACTACATTGAATAGAAACTGTGGATAAAAATTACTATTTTTAATATTTTGATATGGATTTAATTACATTAGGTTAGTCATATTGTAATGGCTAATATTTTCGACTAGATTGTGATATAATTCTAAATACATACACTATATTGCATTTATATTGCAACTTCCATGGTCATTTAAATTTTGTTCAGTAAAGCCAGTATAAAACATTTTTCTCCACAAATTCATATTCTAAATCCATAAAAATAAAACGCAAACAAATAAAAAAATCCAAAAACTAGCTATATACTGTTGTTTACATAATCTTTAATTTCTGGCGTTCAATGATATATGTATATACTTCTATCATTGATGATTTATTTTGTTACAATCAAATTACACAAATTGTCACTAATTAGTCTATTCTGGCAAGAAAAGTAATACCTATTTCTCCTTTCATTGTTGTGCTATCGAACATGTATCTTTTATAATCAATACACTTGTTCTTTCCTATAATATAAAATTCAGTCTAACTAATAAATAAATCTCTGGTCTCATTGTCTACAGATAATCATTATTGAGTTTAAGAAAAAACTGTTTTTTTACTACGTTAAAATGCTAAATTATCCAGCTTATTTCACTTAATTTGTGACGCAATTACCTTACAGAACCATTACATAACTAAGGATACTTTAGAGGCATGTTTTATGACACAAATTTGAACACAAAATTAAACCCTTAGATAACCTAATTCGTACAAACATTTACTACTATGTTCTTTAATTCCCATTCAAGATGCTTGGTGGGTCAGTATCACCTTCATTGTGTATTAGAACTTGAGGTGTTTGAAGTATTTGTTCATAAACATATCAGAATACCAATACAAATGCCTTAACCGGGGTTGCCACTCATTCAGAACAGAATGGTTAAAGATTTTGGACAATTGATTAGAAGAAAAAATCATTTAAAACCAAATCATAATTTGAATAAAAAAAATACTTAGAAGACTATAACATTTTTAGAAAATTGGTAAAATATTTCGTTAATATATGGCAACCCTGCTTCAACATACATAAATACGAGATCTGCAAATGTCACAGCGCATTGGGCAACACAAAGATTGGAACGTCGACTGCGGTGTCGTCGGTGGGGCGGTGTCACGGTGCGTTCGGTCTAGACGCAGTTTACACCCAGACGCCGTGAGGGTTCTTGTTGGTGGGCGCCGCATTCTCGAGCTGACGCGGTGAGCCAATGATCCGCCGCGCGCTGCCCGCCTTGCATGAACCTGAAAAACATACCTAAATTGGATCTTGCCACACCTGTTGCGAATTCGGACCCAAATCTGATCTGGAGAGATAGTGCATCTCTTCGACAACCCCGAGGTGTCCCTGATTTTAGAGACCCTCTAACTCAGAATGTCTGTCGGGTCTCTTTGTGTTTTATAGTTTGTACCACAGATGACTTCGGAGCTGCGTAACGTCATCCCTTCATCCCCTTTCTACTATTGCTGAACATGCAACAGGCAGTGAACGCACCCATTCTTTGTAGGCATTCCTCGAATTATAAGCAAGTCTTTTATTTATAAGGTCTGTTAACTTGAATGCACTCCCAGCCGAGGTATTTTTCCCAAAGTAGAACCTTGGGTGCTTCAAACTGGGTGTAAAAAAAACACAAAAAGTCTGGCATATGTATCACGGCCCTCATCTCACTTGAGTTTATGATTCGAGAAAATGATATTGAGAACGAGAGATGGCTGCATTGGTGTGATGCTCGTGAGTTGGAGCTGTTTGTGGAGACAAGCCTGCTCCAATAGGTAACATGTTATATGATGGAAGAGAAACATTTCTTATGATTCGTTGCATTTCAACACTGCTGTGTTGTGAAAAGTGGATTAGAACAAAACATAAATATAAATGCCTGCATAGAATAATGTGTATCATTTATTGTCAAAATGTGTCTTTTTCTATAGTTTTAAGTATATTTACCAACCCACGGTTTATATTCCTATGATTTGAAAATGTTACGAAATATGAAGACAGATAAACTTCATTGACCAAGGTCATCTTGAACGGTAAGCTGTAAAATGTGTAGTCGGACAAGGTATGTAGCCACACTTCCTTGATTCGTTTTTGTGTGCCATAGTGACAGTTCAGTGCAAAGCCCCAAAAACCAACGTACCGTCGAGCAGATGGCGCAGTTCGTCGGTGCTGCCCGCGAGGCTCTGCAGGTTCGCCTCCTTCATCTCCTGCACCAGCTGTTCCACCTGACGCTTCTTCTCCATTATGGCGCTCTCCAGCATGCCCACCTGCAATGGCGCGCACCGTTACAACTCCTTATCGTGTGGGTGTAATGTGTAGTTGCACTTGTGTAACCTATTACTACGTGGAATCTGAATGACCGTCTGGTCATGACATTGGTTAAAAACGGTCAAAACGGGTCAAAATAAGGCGCTTCCTAGATCAAGAGCACATCATCATCGAAGAACAACACGGCTTTGTCCAAAGACGTTCGACTGTAACTAACCTGCTCTCATGCCTAGATAAGTGGACGACAGAATGGAATGAGCGGAATCCTATAGACATTGTATATCTAGACTATGAAAAAGCGTTTGATCGAGTACCTATAAAACGGTTAGTTAAAAAACTAGAACATTTCGGTTTTCGTGGCAAGCTGTTGATGTGGATCGAAGACTTCTTGACTAATAGACAATTTCGTGTGCGCGTGGGCGATGAGCTCTCGAAACCCCATCCCGTCCTAAGCGGAGTTCCTCAGGGATCGGTCCTGGGGCCTGCAGCATTTGGGATCTTCCTTACTGACCTGAAAGCAATCATCGACCTTGATTTTATGCTCTTCGCAGACGACACAAAATTCTTTGCCAACCCCACGATCAGTCACCAAGAAGTACAAGATAACCTCAATCGCATTGTCCAATGGACAAAGGACTGGCTCTTGACACTTAACGCCGGGAAGTGCTCCGTCTTGCATGTGGGTCCTAGAAATCCTCAACTTCATTATATCGTAGACGGAACACCAGTGAATCCAGTGACCTCACAAAAGGATCTCGGTATTATTTTGACCAGCAACCTAAAATGGGAAACACATCTGATTGAAATCGTTAAAAGGGCAAACTCTCTCTTATACATAATAAGGAAAGCCTTTTCCTACATCACTGCAAATTTATTTCTCAAGTTATACAAAACCTATGTTCGCCCAGTCCTGGAATATGGCTACCAAATCTGGAGCCCCTACTTCCAAAAAGATATTTGTCTACTGGAAAGAGTGCAGAGGCGGGCAACAAAGATGGTGGCCTCCATAAGAAATAAATCGTATGAGAGCCGTCTAGAGGCCTTGGGCCTCACCACGCTGGAGGAACGAAGACGTAGAGGCGATCTCATTGAAACATTTAAAATTTTATCAGAACTCTATGATGTGGCAGATCTCACACTGATGTACACAATGAATACCAATGATCACCTACGTGGACACTAACTAAAACTGAACCGAACCTCAAGCAATTCAAACCCGAGGAAACACTTTATAACCAATCGTGTGGTTGAGTCGTGGAACAGGCTCCCGGAGGAAGTGATTAGTGCCGCTTCAGTGAACAGCTTTAAAAACAGACTTGACACTTATACAAAAAATCATAAACTTTAGACTTTTTATAGGAATAAAAAAAAAACAACTCTCCCAAGTTGCTTCCCTATTGAAAGTTTTAAGTTTTACGACAGGGGTTTTCTCCCTTCAAGTTTTGAAGGTATTAGTCTTACAAGGCAGGGTAATTTTTTAAAGTGTCACCTCTCTCTTGAGGGTCTCTGCAGTGAGATGGTTAAGGTCGGTGGCGTGCTTGGCGTGTTGGATCTGAGTCTGCAGGCTTTCCATCTCCGCCAGCATCGAGCGCTCCGTCGTCCCTCTGCAAAGCACATGGCAGGACATCACGACACGCTTATGGCCACCGATCTTGAGGAAATTTAATAGTAAGTTTTAGTGTTCGACGACTTGAGCATGATTTGTAAAAAAATTTACTTGTGGGTTGATAGTTTCAGCGGCTTGTAGCTCAGGGGTACGTGGACTTGCCTTCAAATCCCCGCCCCGTTCATGTACTACTTTATATCTCTTTCTGAGTAATAAGTGCATTTCGTTAAGAATGCGAGCTGTTCCATGGAATTACTAGGTGGAAGGTTGAGCCCATCCGTGTTAGTACCATTGCATTGAATGAAAAATTCTCAGTGATTTCCATTCGGTTCCATGTAGCCGTATGTAACCGTAGATGAATGGCATTTAATTCCTGTTCCAGAGTCATCCATGTTCAGTTGCATTAACAAAAATTTTGGAAGAACAATGTCTTAGCTGTCATGGTGGCAGCTCTACAGCTCGTCCACGAGCCGGCGGATCTTTTTCCTGCACTGCTACAGCTCCGCTTTGCACTCCGCTGGCTTACAGCGCAGCAGCATCGTCTTCGAGCGTATCAACATATGATACTGTACCTGCAGTCGTGGTGGCAGCTCTGCAGCTCGTCCAGCAGCCGGCGGATCTTGTTCCTGCACTTCTGCAGCTCCGCTTTGCACTCCGTCGGCTTGCAGCGCAGCAGCGCCATCTGCAAGCGGATTCACATGTGGTGCTTTACCTGCTGTTGTGGTGGCAGCTCTGCAGCTTGTCCAGCAGCCGGCGGATCTTGTTCCTGCACTGCTGCAGCTCTGCTTTGCACTCCGCCGGCTTGCAGCGCAGCTGCGCCGTCTTCGAGCGAATTCACATATTGGTCTGTATCTGCTGTCTTGGTGGCAGTTCTGCACCTCGTCCAGCAGCCGGCGGATCTTGTTCCTGCACTGCTGCAACTCCGCTTTGTACTCCGCCTGCTTGCAGCGCAGCAGCGTCATCTTCGAGCGGATCCACATACCTGCTGTTGTGGTGGCAGCTCTGCAGCTCATCCAGCAACCGGCGAATCTTGTTTCTGCACTATTGTAGCTCTTCTTCGCACTCCGCCGGCTTGCAGCGCAGCAGCGCCGCCTTCGAGCGGATCCACATGTGGTGCTGTACCTGCTGTCGTGGTGGCAGCTCTGCAGTTCGTCCAGCAGCCGGCGGATCTTGTTCCTGCACTGCTGCAACTCCGCTTCGCACTCCGCCAGCTTGCAGCGTAGCAGCGCAGTCTCCGAGCGGATCCACTTCTCTTTCTGCTTCACCATCTCACTCTCTTCCTCCATGTAGCTCAGGGCTTGAACCTTAGATATGTATAAATATATATTTTTCAATTAATTTAAAGTGGTTAGGAATATAGAACACCATAATATTACAATATCTACTTTATTTTATTTATTACACACTAAACCAACAATACCGTGTCTTGCATGGGAGAGTTTTTTTTATTCCACCATAAACTAATGAACTGGTTTAAATGTATGTATGACATTGTTACTTCATTGCAACTAGCGATGTGGTCATTTAATTATGCAATCACCTGCTCGGAGCTGATGCGTAGCTGGTTGTCGGCCGAGGAAATCTGCTGCTGCAGCAATTCTACTTGGCGATCCTGCTCGCGGCCCTTGTTCTCCCAGTAACCAATCTCGGCATCGAACTATAATTAATAAAATAATAATTATAATAAATTGGTAGTGTTATGGCAGAAGGGACTTATCTGCAGTTTTACAATTTTTTTGGCAAAAAGAGAAATGTGCACATTGATTGCTTTGCAACATTTAAATTTCTTGCGAATAGAGATGGCTCAAATTGTATTTTCTAACAGTGTAAAGATACAGTAAGATACGTATTTAAGGTGGCCCAACCCGGCGGGACTAACTCATTTGCGGGCACGGTACAAAACTGTGCTGTTGCGCTCTGGTACCTTCTCTGTTTCAAAGAAAAAGACAGGCTCCGTGATGAGGAAGATGCAACCTGTCCACAAAAAAAACAATGTGCAAAGTGTATGATTTGGTAAGATTTACGAACATTTAAATTACAAAACGACTTTTCGCTAAAAGTAAACCATGACCGCTGTAGTCAAAAATTTTACAAAAACTAAATAGATTATAAATCTTGACTAAATAAGCTATGTCTGATGACTAAACTATTTAAGATGTTCTTACTTTATCATTGTGTAATCCAACTCCAAAGTTATTGTATAAAATGAGCGAAAAATTCGAACTTTCGGACCTTATAACTTAGAATCCAAACACAATTGTACAAACCCAATGGTCATCAGACATCTAGTTCGATCAAATAAAGCTATTTTGAGCAACATTTTGGATCTCTGACAAGAAATATGGGCGTGATCTTCTTTAGATTTTTTTATGGAATGAAACCATTGCCAAAATGCAGATGGTCCCATCTGCCATAACATTACCGAAATATAATAAATAGACACACTTTACAATCAATTATAATTAAAAGGACTACCCAGTCAATAGAGTTTTTTTTTAAGAATCTAAGCCTGCCAAGATCGACGCTAAGCTCATAGATGTCCATGGATGTCCATAGAGCTGCGAAGTCATCACTGGAAGCGTAGTATAGATTCGAATATAGAGAGAGTGTGAGGCCGAGGGAGAGACTGGGTGTTACTTATAAGCTTAAAATGTAAAGACATACAGAGTCAACTGACGGAAATCGTTTCATACAAAATGTACTGAGTTTTTTTTTAAACATTTCCAAATCGCTGTGTGGCTTCAAAATAATTATATGAAGTTATGTTTTAAGTGAAATATTAAGAAAAAGTTAGGAAATTTGATCGACAAAGAATCAGTGGGTCACCCCGGGTTTTTACTCCCGTTCACTAAACAATCTATAAATGCACAGGTCACCGTGTTTTCTTTATGGATAACTAGATTTCACAAAAAAACATTTCACATAGCATGAGCGCGGCTCGATATTGATACCGACATTGATAACGATTTCAAAAGTTGTCTCATCGGGCAGATGTGTTCCATCTCCTTCTAACAAGCAGTGGTGGTACTTAAGTTGACGTCTCACTCCCACGCTTTGTTCGTCTTGTAAGCACAGCTGTGCTAGGTCTACTGTATTACCCGTGTCCTAGTTTTCGCGGGCTAGCTCAAAAGGCTTGAAGTGCGATCGCATTTTTTTACTGCCAGTGAATGAGACGAACACGAACGTACCTTGATGAGGTCCGCCTGCTGATTGGACAGCTTCTCCCGCTGGTGGTTGACGAGCGAGACGAGCTCGCGGTACTGGCTGTTGTAGCTGACGGGCTCGGGGCCGACGTCGGGCGGCACGGCGGGCGCGGCGGATGCGGGCGGTGCGGCGAGCGCCGCCGGCGACTTGCGGTGCGCGGCCGGCGGCGGCGGCGAGCGGTATGGCGGCGGCGGCTCTCTGCGGTAGTTCATGATTTAGCGCTCCCGATAACCTACTGCTACTAGTTTGACAAAAATGACGATTATTTGACGACCTATTTATTTGTAATAAGATATATAGTGAATATGAGAAAATGCATTTCTTCACATCTCACAGCCAGCACCGTCCCAACTTAACGCCAAGTTTGAAACAGCAGAACTAGGAGAATAAGGTGCCGCGCGAGTAGGAGGAATAGATGTGGGGCCGAGAAGCCCGTATGTTGTTTGGCATCGTGGGACGTCACAGACGTCGTGTAGCCACCTTTGCACCTTTTTTGCTTGCTCCAACCTTTCTTCTTCCTCCCAGAGCAAAGTAACTATTATAATATCCATCTCAGTTTCTTCCATCTTGCTCAGAAGTTTCCGAACGACTGACAAGCAAAATTTGTTGCGTAATGTCGCACCTGTGCGGTATACTCAGTAGGGTCGCGTCGCGTCGCTCCGCTACATTGTAGTTACGCCTAGTGCGGTCTAACCTTAAAGGTAACTTTGAAATTCAGGGAGTGCACCTCTTTTCCTTTTTGAGACTGATATAAATACTTACGCACCTTCAATAAGAGTAAATTAAATTTGTTAAATTAATTTGATGCAAAAAGCGAGAATTCCTGATTGTTCAACTTTTGAGATATTCCAGCCTCCTCTGAAGAACTAGCAAATCAATATCTGATGTTACCTGTAAGGTGGCACATCCTTGGGTGCATCGGAGTCGAGCGCACGCTGCGGTACCCCACGCACCACGCCCACCGGGTTGCCGGCCGGGCTGGCGGAGCCGCGCGCCGGCGAGCCTCCCCCGCCCGCACGCTCCCCCGCACCCGGCGCGCCGTGCCCGCTGCAACACGACCATGCGCATTCCTACATAACATGGCGAATGGTCACTTTTTCACAAGCCCATTCATGAACCCGGCTGACGAAGCAGCAAGAGGCTAAGCCCCATGGACCTAGCATAGCGCGCCGTGCTTACAAGACCAACAAAGTGTGAGAGTGAGACGTCAACTCAGGTACCACTACCGCAAGATAGAGGGAGACAGAACACATCTGCCTCCCTCTAAGTGAAATGTTTTTGTGAAATCTCTATGATTACTCTAGTTTTCCTTAAAGAAGTGAATGGGAGTAAAAAACCGAACATATACCCTTTTTGTCTGTTAAATGAGGGGTGACCGACTGATTCTTTGTCGATCCTTATCGATCGATATCCTTTTCCTGATTATTTCAAAGTAAAACTTAAAACATAACATCATTATTTTTGAAGCTACCTGGAGACTTAGATTTTTTTTTAATAAAAAAATAAATTTCAGTACGTTTTGTATGAAACAATTATGGTTTCATCCGTCAGTTAACTCTGTATGCCTTTACAATAAAGCCTTTGCTTAGCCTAGTGTCAATTTCATAAATCTTTGTTTACTTAGACTTGTCCTGAAGTTTTTGTATCCTTAGGGTATTTTTCACCATGTGCTGAATAGGTTAATCGGCACATATGTAGGAATTGACAAAGGGATCTTTCTTGCAATCAATACCAGTAAATGATAATTAGTACTTTAAGTGTCGATTAAGATAAATCAGCAATTGGTGAAAACAGCAACATAAAATAATTTAATCAACAGTCATTGACCACCAAAAGGTAAAAATATACGCACAAAAAAATTACAAAACATTGAATACAGCAAGGTAATATTTTGAATGAGACACATTATAGTAATAATATTCTATAGTGAACCCCTTGCTTTGATTTGGGCAATGCTGGTCAAAACTCTGCGTGAGAATCATCTCTACTTTCACCTTTAGCATAGGCCGAAATCGCATGCTAGAACAATGTGTGGAGGTAAAGATGTTAAAACACATATACTTTGACTAAATTCAGTTATAAGAAACACATTGCAAGATCTTACGCTCTTTCTGCTCTTACAATACTTTTTAGATTACCATGGTCGTTGAACATATTTGAAAACGTATGGTTCACGCAGCTGGAGGAGACATTCTCCTCCCACCACTTGAAAACCCGCATCAAACATCTTTCTGCTCTTGTCTATACTAAAAACAGTTTAAGTTAAATTATGAATAATAGAATAAAATTCTAGGTAGTGAAGCAGGCTCAGTCTACACAATTATACCACCCTTTGACCTATTAACATACTTCTATGGGGTCGCAAACTGCAGCCAAATTCACAACACTTTCCCGCAGTTAGCTTAGGTACAATCTAGTAGATATAAAGCCAGAACATTAGATAGCATACTCAATATCAGCTATATCTCTTCTTGGGGACCCAGGTTGATGCAGGGCCATTTGTAACTTTCACACCGCACACCTTGATACTTTAGTGGATACCTCATTTGTAAGACAGTATATAAAAACTTATGTATACAGTTTATACTTAAAATATGTGGCACAAACACATTGTGTGTAGTTAACTGTTCACTTGTCTACACAATTCAGTAAGATTTTTATCATCCAAAGAATGAAAGTAGCGAATGAGGCATATGGAGTGGTTCTCCTTGCCATTCACAATATGAGCATTGTTCCTCCATAGGCTACAGTTCACATGGCAAATTGTTTACAATTATCTCACACTCTGCTTGAACGAATGCGACTAAACTGTGGGAAAACATTTTGTTAGAAGGTTTCGATTGATAATGCCTTAGTGTGAGAAAATTTTATAAGTGGAAAATTATACCTATTATATTTTTCTGGTGTCCATAACAGATATGAAAAGAGAAGTTCTAACGATAGATTAGTTATCCAATTTGTAGTAACTTATTAAAATAATGTTTCATTGGTATAGTATATTGTAATATAGAATAGTCTACCAACCAAAATGGTAATGTCATACAACTGAAAGGAACAAGACGGCAGCTGGTTGTAAAGTTGTAGTATGGCTATCCAGAGATTAGTTCGAGCAGACCGATTCTATTCTGTTTTTTTTTTTTTTTTACAGGATGGATTAAGGCAGAACAGCGCTTCACCTGAATGCAAAAAAAAACATACAGACGAATTGATAACCTCCTCCTTTTTTGAAGTCGGTTAAAAATAGATAAACTTCACTTGAAATTAACTAATTCTGATTGTCGTTAAACAACAATCCTAGAAGAATCAAACTAGAGAAGCATATAAAATCAAAAACAAAAAAATTATTCAAATTCCAAGCAATAATAAAATCAGAACTCTGTATTTTGTTGTAAGAGATTCTTCTTATTCTTTAAAGGCTTCACACCAGGCTAGTGGATTGGCCTTTTTGCAATCACGCTTGAGTTTCGCATATTTCTGAATGGTCGGCTTTAAGTGGAAGTTGACAATCTCTTTCCGATTCAGAGTTCATGTCAATTTATTTCCAAAAAAAGGCCATTCCTGGTTTATTTCTTTTTGGTATAGTTAGAAAGGGCACGCCCGAATACGCTCAGTAATTCTCCAGAGGAATATTAACTCATACATGGCCTAGAGAAGATGACTCACGTTTGAGCAGGTGTCTTGGTATTGCCAGCGAGTGATTGTGGGGACTGCTTAGTATTATTGCTGGTGTCCGACTGGCGCAGGATGAACTGAATATCATTGGAGTACTCGCCCCACTTCATAAGTATCTGTAAAGGGAGAAGAACTAGATATGATCGCACTACTCCTGAAATTTGACTATAGACTTTGCTGTAACGATTAGGGAAAGCTTTGTTGAGATCACAATGTATACATGTAACTGATAAGTTTGATCTCAGATAAAAATTTGGTTCCATTCCATTGGATACATTCCAGGCTACTTGCAGGGTTCCACAGATGACTTAACTAAAATCAATAGTCATATTTAAATTCTGTAGTTTTTAACCTTAACATTTGAAACTATTTTAACCCTTTTAGAATACCAATGAAGTTAATATTTTCGGTCTTTTTATTGTCAATTTAATATGCCGAATAGTAGCGAAGAGGATATCTGTTTAACATATCGGATTCCGTTTGGTCGATTTCGACCGAGTATTTGGTGCCAAAATACGTCTTATTGCAAAGGGAAAAGGGGGGTCAATATTAACAGAGATTTTGGAGAAATAATCGCCTTATTGCAAAGGGCATGTGTAGTGAATGTAGGGCAAGTCTGGTATGCAGTGCAAATACCTACTGAATATTCTAAGAGTTAATATTAGTAACAAAGAATAAAGAAATAGGAATAAAAAAAGGAATGCGATCGATCTCATAGAAATGTTGCATAGCCAACTCTTAGCAAAAAAATATACCTTGAGTGGGTACTCCTGTGGGGCGAGCAAGCGCTCGTTGTTGCGCCACCGCTCCACCAGGGTGAATCGGCCCACCTTGCCGGTCGCGTGCGCCAGCGCAAACACCACATCCTTTAACCACACAATTTGCATATTATCATTTCATCTTATTATACATAGATGCTTGGTTGTTTGACATTTAAAAGTACTGTTAATTTACTTGTTGTTTTGTGTACAACATCAATCAATAATGTGTCAGCATGTTTTTTTAACAATCAAAACTAACGTAAACGGCAGCAATAAAAGAATGTATGAAACAAATATTCGATTAAGGGTTAAAAAATGCCACAGTCGATTTTCAGTGAATTCAGTCAAGTCAAAAAAATCAAGTCAATTTGCAATGTGGGTTTGAAATTATTTCCAAAGGTCTGTAAGTATGGGGAGCGTAACCAGGGGTAGCTCACTGGGGGCGTGGCCGACGAGATGTCGACCTACGAAAACATGGTAACACTGTTACACAATAAAAAGCGGTTGGCACCTCATCCGACCCGAGGCGACGGTGACGGCGGCGGCACTCGATAGCTTTACTTTAATAAAAGCGATGTCGGGAATTTGGATGCCGAAGTACGAAAAGTCAGCAGATTAAAATTAAACAAATATCAAATTAATTTTAAATTGTTTTGTTTGAGCCTTTTATTTGGAAGGCCCTAATCATACATATTTTTTAAACCATTATGTACTGTGACGGTGTAAATCTAAGAACATACTTTATTTGCCACCAAAAATCACTTTAAAAAAAAACAAATATTTGACCGCGCTTTTAATACAACAAAGCAAAATATGCTCTTGTAATAATGATACGTGGTATCATAATTACTTACAAAAAAACGATTGGGTATGCACTTTTAGAAAGCATATATGCATTGAATGTATGAAAATATAGACTAAATATACTGCTATGAAAACACATCTTAGAAAACTAAGTTGATGTGTCACTCAACTATTTAAATTGCTTCTCACAGCGCACTCGTCATTACAAAACATGTGGCAGCCCTGAATGGCCGCACATTTTGCGCTGCTAAGTAAATGTCATCTTTCGGCGCAGAGCGCTAAGCTTAATTTGGCGTAAACATTCTCGAGGTACCTGGAATTTTTTTTGCTGCCGTCATAAACAACTGCAGAAGGCCTGCATTTTGAATGGATATGGCCATCTATTACGAAGTAATTATTAGTTTATCTTTGGCGTAACTTTGGAATGCTTACGGACGTGGTAGGAGTGGTTGAAAAGGACTTGTTTTTATATATTTTTTGTTTTTACATCTTTCTGCAATCAAATTTCTATCAGAAATGTGGGTGTATATCTGTCATCAATGTTTATTCAAATTTATTTAATGATTCATTGCTTCAGCCGTGATACATTCTCATCGTAATATCCAGTAATCCTACCACAAGGGGATTTATACGATTGTAGGCTTGCTTTGTAGGGTTTTGAGTGCTTTTAGATTTCTTAATTGAGTACATATAGAAATTTGTGGATCATCTCATATTTAGGATTAGTATAAAACATAAATGGCTGCCATTTCTGACTTCTGAAAATCAAATATTCAGTCTAAGGGTACTCAATTTTTTATTAAGTGCACAGAGTGAGCGTCGAGACCATTACTTTATCATCTAAGTATTGGCGATAGCCTTACACCACCAAAGTAGTCGCATTCCTAAGGTTTTTCCTTTAAGATACTTTTGATTCGTGTTGATGCTGTGCATTAAATAGATAGTTGTGCGCAGAAATATAGGTACCCTTAGGTCACAAGACAGGGTAAGTTAAGACTAAGGTGTATGGGAAAATTGTATATACTGGTTATCAGTCTAACCAAGTTCTACTATCACAAGGCCCTATATAGGCTATACGGGTGTGTTCTTATATAATGCCCCTGGATTTGAAGCTAGCTGGATGGATAGGATGAAAGATCGACCTTCTAGGACCTACCCATGAAAATATTATAGTGCGGAAACAATTCCTTCATATTAAAAAAAAATTTCAAACTTTCCTATAAATTTGAATTTTAACAATTGGCGCGCGCTCGCTAATGGATGACTCCGTCCACGGTCATTACGTAGTTGCCAGGTGAAATGCATTAAACCCACATTGTGGGGTAATTGTAGTATTTTTGGACGTAAATTAATACTTGATGTATTTAAATTGCTCCAAAACCGACTTAGCCGCCCCGACATTACATGTTGGTGTGCGTCATCCCTAGAGTGTTTTTTAGAAGTGTGGAGACGAAAGCTCGCGCAGGAGGTCCCGAGTGTAGCAAGCGGTACGAGACCGTAGCCGCGTGGCGGTGGGAGGTCGCGAGCGAAGCGAGCGGGCGACCACCCCGCCGCGGCGAAGGTCGAGTGCGGTCGCTTAAGCGAAGGGGCCGACCAAGCGAGTCTTTCGGCGTAGCCACCAACTTCACTTGGTTGGGCTTTCGAAATAGATCCAAAAACCATAATACATAAACAGAATAGGTCGGGGTAATTATAGTATGATATAGTGGCAACACACGTTGTGCAGTAGGTTTGGATTGATCAATGCAATCGATTCAGTCTCCCTACATTCTGTTCAGTCGCCTTTCGGTTGTACTGTGCGGTGGTCTGTTATCGTTTTCTCTTTGTGTTTAACGTATTGAGCATGTCCGTGTCGCCGTCCCCCGGCGTTGCAGGCGGCGCGGCGGTGTAGGTTAGGTTAGGTTAGATACATTAGTTTATGCTTTGTGTTCTGTGTTGCGTCGCTGTTTTTAGTGTTAACAGTGGGCAACTCGCTTCCAGTTTACTTCGCGGCGGACAAACAAGATACCGACGCCATTTTGATAGCTTTCTCAAGCATGATTTCTGATTTTTGGAAACGTGTTTTTTTTTGGTTTCCGCAACTTCTCATGTCGCGCAAACGTATGTTTTTGAGGTTTTTAGTAGGTATATATAATTTTTTTTATTGTTTTCCAGGGGCTTTATTCAAATACAATCCCGGCTATACTTCTATGTATAACATTAAGAAAACAAATTAATCGTGAAATACAACCGATAAAAGTAGGAAGATACAGTACAGTACTAGTGCCGACTTATCAGGCAGCTGTACGCGGAACCAGCCAAGCTCTATGAGTAGCAAGATAAATGAGTCAATGCTACAGCATTCCGGAGAGGGCGATTATGCTGGTTCCGTGACACACTGATCTAAATGTCTGCGCAGCGCGGGGTACCTGGCAGGTTGTAGTGTCGTTGACGCCGCACACGATGCGCTGGATGCCCTCCACCCACACCTTCAGCTCCATCGGAGCGGCGCCTCACACCGCCCCTTTCATACACAAACCGCAAATAATAGTTAATCCCAGCAGCCGAACAAAAAGCTTTCTTTCTTCCACCAACCACCGCCGTGTCAGTTGGAGCCTGTCATTGTCATAGTGACGGATTTTTTACTTTTATTAGAGGTAAGGGAAAGGTTTCTCGCCGATGCCATGTATTTCCGCCATTCAGTTTTCGAATATGTTCTCAATCATTCCGGTAACATGGCCGACGAAAACTGGAATGCGGTTCGAGTAGTGTGATCTCTGGTTAGTGATAATTTTTAAATTAAAATACATCCGCCCTAATTTTTCAGTTTAGTGAAGCGGCAAGCACCGGACTAGCCATACAAAATGCTATTTAGTCCGGAGATAATGCGCGTATTAAAGTTAGCCCGCCCACTCTGAATACTACTGTTAAGAAACTGATGTTCGAGCTTAGATGAAAAAGAAAGTTCGAGAGAATAAAACAAATGCAGATTTTGTATAATATTCACCACCTCCAGGTAAAATCTGATAAGTAACTTTCGGTTACATGTCATATTTACATGGTGTAACCGAAAGGCGACTTTAGGATTTCTAAAGCTGGATGTAGTGGAAACGGGCAATAGTGCCGCTTTTTCGTTTCATTGAGTTACATCCATGGATGTGAAGAAATAACCTCCATGGTTACACCGAGTCACGATCACAACACAACGGTCCTATAACCAGAAATATTCACTCAAAAAAATAGTTAGGTTAAGTTGTCACATTTCAGTAATCGTAAAAACACCTAAGCCCATAGACCTAGCATGCGCGCGCAGCGCGCTTCCTAAGCAAAACGTCTTCAGTTAGAGCAAACATCAAAGGCGAACATCATCACGCGTGAAGACTCAAAAGTCAAGACGTAGAAGATATTTTTCAACAAAAAGCAACTCAACGGGACGATATCGTAATATTTTCCGAACTAAAATTGTGTATAACCATAGTCGTATATGCGTACTCATACTCGTCTGAGAAAGTTTCATTTTTATTTTATTTATTGGAAATACCTACAGGTGTACAATTCAGCCCCGGTTGCACGAAAAGACGACTGAGTTAATCAATGTTCAAACACGTTACTTTTAGTGATACGCATAGAGCTCCTTCCATACTGTCCTCACAAAGTGACGTGTTTGATCATACTTTGACGTTGATTTTGATTTTTTCTCCTTTCGTGCACTCGGCCCTCAGTTACAAATATGATTAAAAAGGAAACAGATTATTTTATATGTATACCCAGCACCCATGAGTAACATTTGCCAGGGCCTTCCCTATATATAAGCACGGCTAAGTAAATTAAACTGGATGGAAAACATGGACAAATTTCACTGCCGATGCGACCAACTTTGTTACAATAGATGGTTTTACCCCACAATTTTATATGGGTTTTAGACCCACAGTTTTATATGGGTTCCGAACCATGGAGCCATTCTTAACGAAAATGCACATTTATTTCAACCTCGGACGAAAAGAAAGAGATGCATACCCTGGGAGTCGAGCTCGTAGCCTCCGACGCAACAAAAAACAACAGTCGTCAACAATTTAGGTAACGGGTTACATAAAATATCTAATAATTCTTAAACACATTCTGAGAGGATTTTACGTTTGTACTTACCTTCCTTAGGTTTACATGTTTCTGCACACACACACGCATACACACACATACCTAGCAACAGTTAGCATTTTATAAAATGTGGAAATGCCGAACTTTTTTATCGATTAAACATCACTCGAAACACCAGACGTAATGATTACAAGCCGGGTGCATCTTGAAATTGATTCGTTTTAAATTTGGAAATAATCCAACTGGCTAGGCTGTCACTGGCTGTCAGTGATAGAGATTTCTGTGGAGTTTGCGATTATTTTTGTTGAATTTGTTTCCAAATTACCTAGAAGGGACAGTTTCACCATGGCGAACCCGCCTCCAGACGACGACGAAGAAGTAACTTTATTTACAATTTACTTATCTACACTGAATTTACAAGAACGATCACATTTGTGCGGCAAGTTCCTTCCTTGGCTTCTTTTTTATGTGCTGCTGGTCTGCAGTCATAGAGATATAATAATATAATCCGGAGTTGCCTGTTTCCTCATGAATTCCTTTTATCTTAAATTATAATGCTATAGTTTTAATGTCAGCCTAAATATAAATATTAGGGCGGGAATAATGGCCGAAAGAGTATTTAAAAAGTAGCTATATATGCCTTCACGTAACATGAAGACGGACAGCGGGCGGCAGCAGGGCAGGCAATTCTTGTTGAACTTCTTACCTTACGCCACAGGAGCAGACTTTCAACGAAGAGGAAACCCAGAAGATAGTGCGCGACACGATCGAACTCTGCATCGGAGGCAATGCATACAGCTACACTCGCAGCAGCGTCTGGATCACCAACATCACCGACAAGATCCTTGGCCGACTCTCCAAGCTAAACAAGCCCTTCAAATACATCAGTGAGCTCTAGTCGCATAATATATTAGGGCGCGGGGCTTCGGCTCTCATTGTCTCAACGCAGCCTCGTGTAATGCACCATTGTATCCACGGAGAAAAGGAATCGATTTCCTTTTTGGTAGGCACACATCCAGTGGAGTAACAATAGGCGGTAAAGGCGGGTTAGGACAGGGGCTAATTCTGGAGCACATTTCTCCAACACCAGCGCTGGAATACCCTCAGGGCCACTCGTTTTCTTGGAATACTACAACCCACCTTCCTAAAACCTATAGTTTTACATTTATCTTGAACCATTCGAACCACGGAAGAAGCTCGTATTTACGACGAAATTATCCTCAAATCCGCTAATATGGCGCCTCGCTGAGCGTGGTTTCGCGAGTTGAGGTGGATTTAGCTTTTCTGAGCACCTTTGGTCTCTTAGCAAGCATAGCCACCCACTCTGGTTTTTCATTCGAAAATAGACAGAATATTGACAGACATCTGACTTGGAAGCCACATATTATTCAAGTATCAGCTAGGGTAAGAAAGCTCATACACATTTTCATCAACATTAGAAATATCCTTAATCGAAAAACGCTGATATCCATCTATTATGCCTTAGCTCAATCAGTTATTCCATATGGTCAGATCGCTTGGGGCGGAATGGCAAAATCTAATATGGATCCTGTAATCAAAGCACAAAAAGCTCTTCTCAGAGTCATTGGCAAGAAACACTTCCGTTACCAGTCTGATTTACTTTTTAGTGAGCTACACTTGCTTGACGTGCGACAAACATACATACAAATGATTACTCTAAACCAAATGAATGAGATTGAAGACAGTGCAATGGCAAACAATCTTTGCAACAACGACTCTTATGCGACCCGACAAAAAAACTTGCTACCACTTTCTTCCACATCCACACGATTTGCACAAAGATTCTATTCCTTCTTGGCACCTAAAATATGCAACCATATTATAAAAAATACATCCCCATGTTTAGGCAAAAAAAACCTCACACGCGGAAAATAAATTCTCCATTGCTGGCTAATTGATGCGTGATTTCATTGTATTCTATTATATTCTATTCTATTCTACTTAGTTTGCTCTTTATCTAATATTGTAATCGAATATTTTACTTATATATTATGTACTTATTTCATGCATAATATACAGAAGACGCCATCTTAACTTAATCAAAATGTTTATTCCTATCAAATCATTTCACCACGGGCCAAACGGTCTATCGGAATGGTATTAATCCACTTAGATATAGTTAAATGTGAATACTGTATTGTGTATTATTATGGATATAAATAAATACATAAAATAAAAATTTCTGTTTGCAGTCCGTGTGACGTTGACGCAGAAGAACGGCGCCGCGCTGCATACGGCGGCGGCGTACTACTGGGACACGGAGACCGACGGCGGCTGCTCCGTGCGCTGGGAGAACAAGTTCATGTACTGCATCGTCAATGTGTGGGCGCTCGCGCTGCAGCTCTAGCCGCGCCGGCTTGCCTCCGCCGCGATGGACTCGATCTAACAAAAAAATTTTTGCATTCTCTAAACTTATTCAATAAACAAAAACCTGCCTAGTCTAAACAATATGCGTTGGTAGGTAGTAGGTAGGTAACTACACTTGGTGGCACTGACCGCGTCTAACATTCTCCGCGCGCTTCGTTCGCGTATGGTCCTCGCTTCCTGCCGTAGTGTATCCGTTAGAGGAGAAACGCTGCTGAGCAACTCGCACCCAACCATTTTTCTTCAAACGATCTTATTTTACTTATGCTTACGCTTGAAAATTTACGACAAAGCAAAGAGTTTCACGTCAAGAAAAACAATTCTCCTTCTTACGTCGGTGAGTCACTTGCGAGATGTAGCGGTTGACATATATTGACGGATGATTGAATTTTTCAAGTGAGCCTTCAGGGCCGAATGCGAAACCATAAGAAATAGCAATAAACACTCAAAGGAGTCACGAGGCGGATTTTGATAAAAACTAAAACTGCATTATTATTTTTTGGAAAAATCGTTTTCCTAGCCGGAAATCGAGGTCGTTTATTTTAAGAAAAATAAATCATCTTTATTATTGCACCATTCAATAGTGTCGCTTGTAAGGAACAAATCCTGGGAAGTAAAGTTATACAGCAAACTAAAGGAAAGTGTTGATTTTAAATAAACTGATTAAAGTTTTCAAGTAATAGTGCAATACCCATACCTTAGAGCTTAAATGCTCTAAGACCAATGATTTCAAAGGTAAGGATACGCCCTTATATAGAATTGAAACAAATCTTCTCCATACAAGCAAAAAGTAGCGCCATCTATCCAAACTCGGAAGAACTACGTGAGCGCCGTGTCAAAGTCGTGTTGACAACTCGCCGCCATGTTGCATTAGGTCTAACGATGTAACCTTGTACCTGCGTACTTAAATGATTTCTTTTTAACCGACTTCAAAAAAGGAGGAGGTTATCAATTCGTCGGAATCTTTTTTTTTTTAAGTTAAAACTTTTAAGTTCATTTAGTACAGTCGAAAAGAAAATTCTACCAACAAAAAACAAATTATGAATGAAAAATGTTTTTTTGTTCAAGGTATTCAAGTTAAATACAATTTGAATTTTATCTTGTACCTGCTTGATCTGTGATCTACCTGCCTGTCATGTCAAAATTTGTTTTCATTATATCTTGGGAAACCCTGGTTGTAGACCTATCATGCGACCACTCGAAGTAAAGGTCCCGACCTGATCTACCTGACTGTCATGTCAAAATTTGTTTTCGTTATATCTTGGGAAACACTGGTCGTAGACCCATCATGCGACCACTCAAAGTAAACGCCCCGACCTGATCTACCTGCCTGTCATGTCAAAATTTGTTTTCGTTATATCTTGGGAAACACTGGTCGTAGACCCATCATGCGACCACTCAAAGTAGACGTCCCGACCTGATCTACCTGCCTGTCATGTCAAAATTTGTTTTCGTTATATCTTGGGAAACACTGGTCGTAGACCCATCATGCGACCACTCAAAGTAAACGCAGGTAGATCAAGTCGGGACGTTTACTTTGAGTGGTCGCATGATGGGTCTACGACCAGTTTTTCCCAAGATATAACGAAAACAAATTTTGACATGACAGGCAGGTAGATCAGGTCGGGACGTCTACTTTGAGTGGTCGCATGATGGGTCTACGACCAGTGTTCCCCAAGATATAACGAAAACAAATTTTGACATAACAGGCAAGTAGATCAGGTCAGGGCGTTTACTTTGAGTGGTCGCATGATGGGTCTACAACCAGTGTTTCCCAAGATATAACGAAAAGAAATTTTGACATGACAGGCCGGTAGAACAAGTCGGGACGTTTACTTTGAGTGGTCGCATGATGGGTCTACGGTCAGCGTATCCCAAGATATAACGAAAACAAATTTTGACATAACAGGCAAGTAGATCAGGTCGGGACGTTTATTTCGAGTGGTCGCATGATAGATCACATTAAAAAAATTCTTTGATGACCCACTCATACTCATATCCACTCCAAAATAAACCAGAAATAAAAAGGACGCCCGTACAAGGTTAGTTCACCTACACGTGCGACGCGCGGCATGGCGTCACTTGCCCGCTTATGAACTTTGGTAGTTAATTAAATTATCGATTGAAAATGCAATTATTCAATTGTTAAACAGGAAAAAATATTATCTGAGTTTACTTATCGATGATACGTTATTCCATGTGTCTTTGTAATTTTCGTATCGTATTTTATGCACCCTTTTACTATGCAACTAGGCATTTTCACGACTCAACATCACTCTGCCGCGGTCCGCAGACGACTGAGTCGCGTTGGCCCTAAAACGAATATTTTAGGGCCAACGGAATGGTGCCATTAGTCGTGCGCGTTGACCGGGTCCTTACGAAGTAATATATAAGTCAATGTCTAAGACCCATACCTTCACTAATAAAAAAAATTAAGAACTTTTTTTTCTTACTTGATCTACCTGCCTGTCAGATCGGGACGTTTACTTTGAGTGGTCGCATGATGGGTCTACGACCAGTGTTTCCCAAGATATAACGAAAACAAATTTTGACATGACAGGCAGGTAGATCAGGTCGGGGCGTTTACTTTGAGTGGTCGCATGATGGGTCTACGACCAGTGTTTCCCAAGATATAACGAAAACAAATTTTGACATGACAGACAGGTAGATCAGGTCGGGACGTTTACTTTGAGTGGTCGCATGATGGGTCTACGATCAGCGTATCCCAAGATATAACGAAAACAAATTTTGACATGACAGGCAGGTAGATCAAGTCGGGACGTTTACTTTGAGTGGTCGCATGATGGGTCTACGACCAGTGTTTCCCAAGATATAACGAAAACAAATTTTGACATGACAGGCAGGTAGATCAGGTCGGGACGTCTACTTTGAGTGGTCGCATGATGGGTCTACGACCAGTGTTCCCCAAGATATAACGAAAACAAATTTTGACATAACAGGCAAGTAGATCAGGTCAGGGCGTTTACTTTGAGTGGTCACATGATGGGTCTACAACCAGTGTTTCCCAAGATATAACGAAAAGAAATTTTGACATGACAGGCCGGTAGAACAAGTCGGGACGTTTACTTTGAGTGGTCGCATGATGGGTCTACGGTCAGCGTATCCCAAGATATAACGAAAACAAATTTTGACATAACAGGCAAGTAGATCAGGTCGGGACGTTTATTTCGAGTGGTCGCATGATAGATCACATTAAAAAAATTCTTTGATGACCCACTCATACTCATATCCACTCCAAAATAAACCAGAAATAAAAAGGACGCCCGTACAAGGTTAGTTCACCTACACGTGCGACGCGCGGCATGGCGTCACTTGCCCGCTTATGAACTTTGGTAGTTAATTAAATTATCGATTGAAAATGCAATTATTCAATTGTTAAACAGGAAAAAATATTATCTGAGTTTACTTATCGATGGTACGTTATTCCATGTGTCTTTGTAATTTTCGTATCGTATTTTATGCACCCTTTTACTATGCAACTAGGCATTTTCACGACTCAACATCACTCTGCCGCGGTCCGCAGACGACTGAGTCGCGTTGGCCCTAAAACGAATATTTTAGGGCCAACGGAATGGTGCCATTAGTCGTGCGCGTTGACCGGGTCCTTACGAAGTAATATATAAGTCAATGTCTAAGACCCATACCTTCACTAATAAAAAAAATTAAGAACTTTTTTTTCTTTTATCTAATATACCACAAGGCAAGGCAAGGCAAGGCACCTAGTTCCCAACTAGGTGCCTTGCCAGGACCTTCCTTATATTGCTCAGCTACATTGAACTGGAAGAAAAACACGGACAATTTTCTACAATTATGGATACAATTGTCTAGTCTACTTAGGTGGTTTGAGCTTCACGTTGATTTTCCTGAGTAGATAGGCAGCATATCTACTCAGGAAAGCGAAAACGAGTTACTAATAGGTAAAAGTAAAACACTTTCGACTGACGTCATCCAACATAAAATGTTATCATCGCGCTCTAATTAGAATACTTAGAAAGGGACAACACTTCGGTGACTCGTGGCTGTCATTTCATGAGTACGATAGCGTTGTGACTCACCGATAGTCGCCGGTGACTTACAGGTGAGAATCTCACGAGAAGACCCCCAGGCAAACTTGCGATGGGCGGAATCGGACACTTTCGGTAGTCGACTATAATAGACCAAAATTCGTTTGAAATCGGATACATGTTGAGTACCGAGAGTCGACTACTTTCTTGGGTGCCCGCGCCCCTCCTCCGCCGCGCCGCGCCGTCATGTCAGCGCGCAACTAGGATATTCTATGCGCGCAGCTCGGTAGCTTTGCACTAGTCGTACTCACAGAACATATATCGTACTCGTTCGTAAGGTAATCGAAACATCGATATATCTTTCGATGCGATTTTCTTTTCGATTCGATGTATATCTTGTCGCGGACTTTTTTTTAGATCTAAAGATAGTTTACAAAATCTGCTACGACTATAGTCAAAGATCTAACAGTAGCACAGAACAGTAGCCATAGAAACACAAAATTCGCCAATTGAAAGTACCTACAAAGCGCGCCGTCAAATACAATGGAAGTCATTATGAATATTTACTTTAAAAAAATTATGAAGTAAATACAGCATTTTTATGATACTACTTACAACCTACATTATTACATATTTTCGTAATAAAATAACATACTTTTTTTTCAAAAATGATCGGGTTTGATTCCTGAGTCTTGCATTAGTTTTTTTTAAATCTATGAATGCAGTTTTTCATATCTCTAAAATCGACGACGTGGTTGCTCAGAACTCTATATGTTATAGTTTTAGAATTTC
Organism: Incurvaria masculella; assembly: GCA_946894095.1. Taxonomy (NCBI): domain Eukaryota; kingdom Metazoa; phylum Arthropoda; class Insecta; order Lepidoptera; family Incurvariidae; genus Incurvaria; species Incurvaria masculella. The sequence goes on from OX335641.1 coordinate 4,202,793, forward strand.
CCATGCTCTCACACGTATCTCAACGCACCGACCGGTATATTCATCGTTCATTCAATGCGATGGTGTTTAACATACCACCAGACAGTGTATTATATTCTTTGCTTACCACCATCTATATAGTAAGGAAGGGGACCTACAGTTTAACGTGGAAACAGAGCCACGAACAACGAATCCCTTGTTCATATCAAACGACATGCACAGGAAGAAATGCAGTGGGCACGTACATGTAATAGGAACTACATTGGTCTGTAATTTTCCAGCTTTGAAAGGTAATTATTTTTGTACAGAGGTATTAATTTAGTGTTCTGATCTGGCATACAATTCGTCAGCAACGAGATTTGAAAATTCCTATAGTGCTTAGACCGAGATCAGTAGTCGTAACTAAAACTAAAACTGACGAAAATAAGTACTTTCCTATGTCGTTGACGCATCTTGAATGGACAAAATGTCACTTGACCTAACCACCATAGTTGGTTTTAGTCTTAGTTTCAGCTGCGACCTTCATTTCAACCCGAGAAGGTTGGAATAAAACAAATAACACATAAAGCATATTTTAAGTCATTTATATTTTTGGTAAAATTACCATGATACAAAATAAAAATGTATTAATAAATAAAGAAATAAAATGTATAGACAGCTTGCTATATACCTATTTATTGTAAAAATGGTGCTTTTAAAGCAATCAATATGATCTATCATAATAATATATTAGGCAAAATGGCATATTTTATTTATGTCTATATTAATAAAAGCAGAAGATGTAACTTAATTAAATAATATCAAGTAGCTGAGGTTCTCATACAAATTATACAAACAGTTGCCACTAGGTGGCGTTCACATTTATCAAACAAAACACATCTCTCCCATTTTTATTGTAATTTTAGGACAACCAACTTATCTGTAGATTTAATTGGGAGATTGGCAGTGGAATGTCAAACATTGCATCTTATAAACTCCACAGATCACATGTTAGCAATGTACAGTCGTTTACTTTCATTTCCTTACACTTTTGTTCGAAGAAAATACCGAACGGCTGCAAAACTATGCCTTGACTTAAGTATTGGTCGGTCATGCCCTAATAAAAAAAACTGTGTGTTTTAAACTATGCAAAGAAAAAAATTACATTAAAAGAAATTTTCGATCAATTTATTATTTCCTTCAGACAAATGTATGCCATGAACGTCGAGGGCTGTACATTGATTATCACCTAATTTTGGTTTTCACTAAACATACTTTTTGCTTTGTACATACAAACTTATCAATGTCATAGGCGAATACAGCCTCCCAACACATACTTTCAGAAATTCAGCAATGAATGCTGATACAATTTGTGATGTTATCTTGCAGCCAGCGATGTAAATGGGACGATATGGCATTGTCAAATATTGGTTCCGTCGAATCGTGTTATTGCTAAGATGCACGCTTGCGGGCCATTGGCGCCAGATGGCCATGGAGTGACAAAGGTAGATGCAATGTTATTTACCGCGAGAGTGAAAGAACTAACACTATTATGCTTTGTTGGCAAATCGGTGAAACATTCTAAGATCTTTGCCCAATTTTCCCATTTATATCGCTGCGTGCAGCCACTTGACAGAACTTACCCACTGGTATTGCAAAGCTGCCTGATTTATTGACGGTGGGGCATTTATTTGTAAGGTGGGAAGTGTATTGAATGTGCAGCTTTGATTTTGTAAACCTAAAGATTTTTTTTTTACCAAGATCATAATTTATAATGCATACTTTTTTTCCCTAATTTTCTGCTGTTTTCATGAATTTTAAAATTTTACAACCTTCAAATGATTCAAGAATAATCAAAGTAGGATTCACAAATATATAAATAATAGGAAAAATTACATTTAAAATTAGATATGGTTACAGTGTAAAATTATGTACTTTGATGTTAGTGCTATTGGGAATTTTGATCAAGCAATAAGAACTTTGTTCTAGAAACTGGTCATATTCCTTACAATTATTGATTGGAAAGTTCTTTATTTGCTTGATAAAATCATATAAAAACTAATTCTAACATTTAACACTTAAGTTTACTAAGTTACATCTATGCTAAATATAATTGGGTCTATTGTCTGTTGGGGGGCACCGCACAAGGGAAAGAATCAATTCCAAAAAAAATATTTAAAAGTGAATTTTTTTGCTCAGGTGGATCGGGATTTCATTAAAACATATTAAAACTGCTCCTACACGTCCATTTTATTCATGGCATATCTCAAACCTTGGTTAATATATTTTTTTAAAATACTGCGCATTTTGTTTAAAACTGCAGAATAGTTTTCTGTTGGGATTACATTTAACGGATGAATATTTTAGTATTTCCCTGGTCCGGGCCCTATTTTTAAGTGGATCCAAGGACAAAATACAGCTTCTTGTTATGTAGATAATTCAATTATTCGTATCAATCTGGCAATTGTCAAATTCATGCTTTTCTGAATAAAACATGTACACTGGCAAATCTCTAACTATTTATGCTCAACAAACAGCAAGCAAGAAAGGACAGGAGTGGTAATCCAAACTCAATTGTATGGCGCAGCCACGAGTTAATGGAAAAGTTCTATCTGAAGTGAATTCACTTACGATTTGGCGCAAAATCGAATGTTCGTTGCAATAAATGGTGTCCTGTAACCTAACCTAACCTACCGTGTTCTTATGTCTCGTTGGAACTCGAGAACATCAGTAGTGAGAAAATTCATAAGCAAAGTCAATACGCCCACATATAAACGAGTTTCGGGTGTTGCTCCCGTCCTGCCTTCCTCACTGTTCACAAACTTCGATCAAATAAAGTTGGAGAGAAAGTCGTATATTGTGCTACTAAAGTTTCCGGTATTACCATCATTGTATTTAGGCTTGCTTCGAAACAAGTTTATACAATTTCAAAATATTTAGTTTCTTTTTATTTCGTGTTGTGTTTATTATGTAGTGTATTAAAATTTACATTAAACTTATTTTAAAGATGTATTGAATAATCTGTTAAAAGAAAATAAATATTTCAAATGAGTTGGTTCATCCGGGTGCAAATAGCAAAAGGAAATTATCAGTTGTTTAACCTGATGGATCATGAATTTTTTTTTACGTTGAATTTTAGAAATAATTTGTCTAATAGAAAAGCCGTACAAAAAATAAAATAGAAATGGAACTGCATATGACAGAGTGACGATAGTCGCCATTTTATTCGCTACCAATTTGTTGAAAGTATTTTACTTCTTTCGCCTCATTTAAAAATATCTGTCTGGCTCAACGGGCTGTACTTAAGCTACCAAGTTTTTAGGACCCAAGTTCGAACCTTCATGTGGACCTTCATGGTCAAATTCCAAACCGTCATCAAATTTGGGGCCGATTTTGATAAAAAATAAAACTGCATTATTAGAAATTTTAAAAAATTCGAACATTTTGAATAGTGATAGTACTGTTAGTGCATGAATGTTTGCAAATATAAATATTTTTTTAAAAAATCAACAAATCGGTTAAACATTACTTCACAGAATTTGTTACTTATAAGCTCTATTCACAGGATGCGTTATTTCTATCAAAATAAACCGGTTCGATACCCGGCTAGAAAAAATATTTTTTTGCAGTATTAGTTTAAATAAAAAATCACAGCAAGGAATGGCCGGCGGCAGTTTGAAATAAAGGCTAAAATGCAGTATTTTGGGGACATGTCGGTACAGACCATTAGACAAGTTAAGAGCATCTAAAAAAATTGATTTCAAGTATTTCAACACATCAAATGCAACCATGGCAATTTCATGCATTCAAATTGTAATTTGTTTTTACTATTTTGGCCCACGGTGAACCACCTCCTAGTCATTCAAATGAATTCAAGGAAACAAGACAAAGAGTAATGACTTATTTACCAAACAAGACCAAAATGTGTGAAAACTATCGGCTTTATTCAAATTTAGATCCCATAAATTAACAATTCATTAAAATAAGTTAAGGCCTACCGGCCAGCAAGTACATGATTAATTTAATTATGATTGTGATAAATTAAATTGTGATGTAAATATGTGACGAAATTGTTTAAATCTGTGAGCTGCCACCTGTTAAGCATTCAAAATAACATCAAGAACTTCCATGATTAAATTACAACCAACATCAGAACGAAAACAATAATTCTAAATTGTGATGGTAGTTTTACAAGCTTATCCAAATTAATTTATAAAAAAATAATTAAATCAGTTAAATAAAAAAAAAAGTCCATAAATACTTTAAAACATTATGTACATGTTACACCGACAAACTATACACGCTATTTCTAAGGCTAGCTAAAATTCATAAAAACAATTTGTGTATCAGTTTGACAAATAATTACTCTTATTTACAAACACTACTTCTATACAATACTTTTTTCGGTTAGTAATATTGTACGGACCGACCATTTAATGTACTCAATGTGTCACTTACAGCTAAATATTCCACTATTTACAAGCCCTAAGGATTGGCCTAGCCAATCCAAGAGGTGACCGTCCAGGCTGAGGAACTAATAGACTACTCTACTCTACAATATACATACATACATATTCACAGAGAAATCGAAACATATCACAAGTCATCTTCGATCTACGACGCTGCGTCGTCCGTTGTCACCGCGCGGGGTCCCCATCATTGCATCGTCGATGTCACGATTTTGAAAAAAATTAAAAATAATGAACAAACTCAAATTGCTCGAATCGCTCAAAGTACGATGACACGATAAGGATAATTACAAATTATGGTTGGTTTCATATTTTTAAAAGAAAAATACATTGGATATAATCACGCCTTCACCGAAAAGAACATTCAATTAGTTTCAAAAAATAATCTTAATAACTGGGTTTAATGCAAAATATAATATATATCATCATAGAAAATATAAAAATAATGCCATTAAGATGAAAATCACTTAATTAACTATTTTTTTAGACCATTCCATCACTCCAGCCGAGAAAAAACTCAATAGATTCATTCACAACAGTTAACGTGGCATGTTCTTACCTTAAACAATGCAACATTTAATCCTAATGTACTTACTACCTGTGATGTCAATACTTAGTCATATTCTGTACCTGTTATTACTTATACTTATGTACTTTTAATTTCAATATTATGCCCACAAACACTGTCAAGTCTTACAACATAGAACCTTATTGCATAGTCGTTATTCAACATTTATCTAATCGGACATAAAGTGACAACATCCATTATTATCTATTCCTCATTCCATTATTACCTGTGACTGTGATGCATGGTGCCACTCACTGGTGAAAAACAATGTTTTCGAACCTCAGTATTCTTAGGTGGTGCGCTGCTGACCAGGAAACTGTATGTTTGCAACATAAAATGTTACATAAATAGTTACCATTCTATTACAACACATGATAGAACAGTTGAGACAATACATACATACAAATTGCACATCTTATTGCATTGTGATATCCTTGCGTTACTCTACTAAGCGATGTTACTACTACTTTTGAAGGTGTTCTGTCTAATCCACTGGAAATAATACCAGAAGAGAATGAGGAATAATAAACCCTTAAGCAAAACATTATTATAATAATAATTGATCACTTTCGACTACATAATTAGCATCTGTTACATTCTATGTTAGTGACATATAAATTAATAAAATAAAATTTAATATTGTTGTGCGTTGCATATCTTAGGTCCAGGAGCCCCATCAAGGGGAATTGAATCTACTTGGATGATTACGTTTTTAGTTCATAGGTTCAGTCTTCAATAAGCAGTTTTATTACTTTTATCTGCTAAATATGTTTACTGAAATTATCACTGTTTTGTAGATCTATTTTGAGTTTATTCTAACGGCGAAGAGTCATAAAACATATATGGAAAAATCACTGACGTCGAATTTCGTGAAAAAAGTAGATAGATTTGATTAACTTGCGAAAATTCCCCATAAGACTGCACTGCTACTTTTTCCATACATTTCTACAACTCTCATCGATTTTCTGCTTATAGTAAAGCTACAGAGCTGGTATCACTTCACTGGCTTTGAGGTTGTTCCGGAATCAGATACAATATTATCCAAAGCGAGCATACATCATAAATATATTGATGTGATATTTTGATATAATTTCTGGAGTTTACTCGTATGTGTCTTAAATTGAGTGTTATGATCAGTTTGAAATCGCTTGAAACACACAATTGAACCGAATTGAATAATGTCTAAGTAGACTATAGCATGGTTTTGTAACCATTAAGTTTTATTGTATGATCCAAAGAATATATTCATGTACAGTGGGTAGCATGATAAATGCCACACTTTGGATTTCGATCTAGTATAGAAACAGCAAAGGTTGTATGAAGACAAGAGCAGCTCGCGACAGTGGCGTTGCATGGTTTAAATGCCTAAACTGTGTGATGTTGTCATAAAGATGCCAACTGTAAAGCTTACTTGGTTATGTTTCTGTAGTTAAGAATAACGAGCCTTTTCTTTGAAATGTCAACTTGTTTTCTTCGAAATCATGTGACAAATCCTTGGATTTCGAAAAAAAATATTGTCTTCATATCTCAGATCCGGGAGCTCCGTTAAGGCAAAGGGAGGTAGAATCTATAGGTGGTTTACGTTTTTAGTTCAACAGTTCAGTCTTCAATAAGCAGTTTTACTACTTTTATCGGCTAAATATGTTTACTGAATTTAAAACTGTTCTGTAGGTCTATTTTAAGTTTATTCTAACAGTGAAGAGTCAGGAAATATGTTTGAAAACTTACGATTTCCACGCGGCGGGAGCAGACATTCTCCGACGTTTCGAGCTGATCGTTCAGCCCGTTGTCAAGGAGGCAGCCGCTACGTCCATACGCAGCAGCCGACTGATGAATAGAGAATGTCTCCTCCCGCCGCCGTACGTTTTCAAACATGTTTAATGTATGCAGTAATCTGAAAATTGTTATAGTCATAAAATAGGTTTGGAAAGGTCACAGATATCGCATATTGTGGGAAAAATCAACAAATTTAAAACATTTCTCATTAAACTGTGCTGCAAGCTTTTCTATACATTCCTTTAACCGTCATCAAATTTGGTGAAATATCACAAAACAACCACACTGGTAACAGTACACTGGTTTATGGCTGTCCTGGAATCAGCTTAAGTACCATCCAAAGCGAGCATACTCCTAACGTAGAATGACGTGATAGTTTGATATTCTATCTGGAGCTTATGTGTCTTCAACCGAGTGTTATGATCACTTAAAGACTTTGTTAAATACCACCAGGAGCTGAGACACTCCTCATTGTATGTCATGATCTTTCGATGCTGTCTACGTGGAGTAGAGCTTTTGTTTATCTGTAGTCTGCGGTGATCAATTTAGATTGGTCCTTTAAGGTGGCCCAACCCGGCGGGCCTAACTCATTCGCGGGCACGGAGCAAAACCGTGCTGTTGCGCTCTGGGACCTTCTCTGTTTCAAAGTTTTAAACAGGTTCCGTGATGAGGAAGAAGCAACATGTCCACAAAAAAGACAATGTGCATATGATCAAAACAATGAGCAAAATTTTTCATCTCTGACAAGAAATATGGGCGTGATCTTCTTTCCCCTTTTGTATGGGAAGATGAGCGGGATGGGCCACCTTCCACAATTATGCTCAAAATAGCTTTATTTGATCGAACTACATAGATGTCTGATGACCATTGGTATTGTAAAATTGTGTTTGGTTTCTAAGTTATAAGGTCCGAAAGTTTGAATTTTTCGCGCGTTTTATACAATAACTTTGGAGGTGGATTACGCTACGATAAAGTAAGAACATCTTAAAAAGATTAGTCATCAGACATAGCTTATTTAATCAAGATTTACAATCTATTTGGTTTTTGTTACATTTTTGACTACAGCGGTCGGGTTTTACTTTTAGCTATAAGTCGTTTTATAATTAAAATTTTCGTAAATCTTACCAAATCATACACTATGCACATTGTATTTTTTGTGGACATGTTGCATCTTCCTCATCACGGAGCCTGTCTTTTTCTTTGAAACATAGAAGGTCCCAGAGCGCAACAGTACGGTGTTGTACCGTGCCCGCGAATGAGTTGGTCCTGCCGGGTTGGGCCACCTTAAGTTTTAATTTTGAATGATGCAACTGTTTCCTTATAATGTCAGAAGTTGTCATGAAGTAAAAAAAATTGGAAAAATATTGCTCATTTCCACTTCCATAATCATGAACCCATAAAACTAAAGCCGACCTTTTCCATCAACGCGTAACCCTTCCAGTTGATACGACCTTCGGATTGAATGGTCGGGTCGACCCATGAAGCAATATGAAAATGTTAGCAATTGTCACTCACTGAGCCATGTAGCAAGAGCTCTTTCCACATGCAATATGGACAGTAAATATACTTGCTAGAGATTCGTGGTTTAAGGTGGGCCCGTAAGTAGTAAATTAGGCTCCCCATACAAGCCTAGCTTACTAGGCCACTGTTCCAATTTGTTTTACCTAAAATTGTATCCTGGGTCAAACCACAGAGACAAGAAAATTTGCATCAAGATTTGATTTTTGCTGTAATTGGATTTGCTTAAAAAAGTAAATAAAATCATGCCACAGATATTTATTACCTGATACTAGGTACAAAATATCAATTCAATTGGAACAGTGGTTTCCAAATGATTAGTAAACTACGTTTCTATGGGGAACATAGCTTATGGGGCCATCCTAAAGTTTATTTAAAAGTTTACAACAATTATGTATTTATGTCATAGCCATGTATCTATAGGCGGGAAATAATGATTTCCGCTTTGTGAAGCGTCGTCGCTGTTACTCAGTACCAGTGTACTAGGTGTACTGGAGATGAGGCTTTACAAAGCCGACACTAGCCGATTGTCTCTTTCCGTGGTCCGATGTGCATTATTTTCTGCCGGGTACTGTGCACTTATTTACTTTCATGCCGTTACACTTCCCAATGGAAATAATGAACTTCTAAAAAATATTTTACTATTCGGATTTATGTCGGTTGGAGGTTCTGTACCAAATCTTAATTTTAGCATATCCATACTAATATCGAACTGTATGTTTGGACAAATATTGTCGAAGCAATTCCAAAATTTTAAACTATTTATTATCTCCAACCGGAAGTGCATCACCATGAAAGACTACCTGTGCAGTTACCATCATTTTGACCAGAATTCATCATCATCATAGTGGACAATAAAAAAACACTTTGTTCCTACGGTTTCTTTACAGTTCTTATCTCGAGAGTCAATCAGTTGAGGTACTTGCGACACTTCTTGGCGCCGCACGTGCACGGGATCTTCACTTCCTCGAAGGGGAACTTGTAGTCGTAGGTGAGCTCCTCTCCCACGCTGATGCGGCGCAGCGCGAATATCAGGATGTGCTTGTGGCCGTGAATATCGACCACGCGCGAGTAGCAGTTCGGCTGGAAGGGAAAGCGTTGTCAAGCATTTGCGTGCGAGCACAACACATTCAGCGACTACGATATTTAATAAACTTCCTCAAGGTTTAAAACGGTACCAAAGCCCTGTTATCTTTAAAAGACAGCTGAAAGCCTGGCTAAAAACTAAAGCTTACTACAACGTAACAAAGTTTAACAACGATAATAAAGGTTAGATAATAATGTTTTTTTTTTATGGTTGTGTAATATGTACTTGATGTATGATGTATTTCATTTCTACACACCTGAGTACTCGCAGAAAATGCGAAACTAATAGAGTTTCGCATTTTCGCGCGCTACACCTAGATTTAGTTAATCACTATACTTTGTAAAGTACCATTCGTTCACACATTTGTACAATTTTAAGTGATACGGCAATAAATGATTTTGATTTGATTTGCTGTTGTGATCATAGAAGCTGGCAAAGTCAAACTCGGACTTCCGATTTGTATGATAATGACCGCATTTTCATAAGTAAACGGCAACGTCAACATATTTACGGCAACGGTGAGTAAGATGTAAAATCAAACTCGGACTCGCAAATATTAGTTCGCTTAACGCCCACTGCCAGTCGATCGGTTTGCCGCAAACGCGATTTTCGATGACAGCTGGGACTACAGGCTCTGATCCAAATGCACCAAAAATCTACATTTTTGTTAGTATTATTGGGACTACCAATTTTTTTTAGGACTAGCAGCTTTTATTGATGTTTTTATATAATATAACATGTAAGTTTATAGCATTTCACACATCTTAAGCGGATTCACTGAATTAACATAAATAACATCACTAGTTAGCTTGTTTCTATAGTCCGCAACCATGTTTGCGATAAAGTGCCCACGAGGGTTTAGCTTGGCCACGTTGTGACAGTTGCCGGGGATGAAAGGAATGCACTCACGTCGCACGAGTGGTTGATGAAGCGCGCCGCGTTCCCCTTGAGCGTGGCGTCCACCACGAGCCGGTCGTCGATGCGGAACATGTAGCAGCCGGTGACGCCGCGCCGGCCGCGCCTCGCCTCGTACGCCTTCTCGCGCTGATCCGCGAGGGCCGCTCGGATCACCTCGCCGGCGTACTCGATCACCATATCGCCTGGCAGAACAAAATAACGGAATTGACATTGGCACACAGGGCGATTGGCGAACCGATCGCTGTATCGTCTATTGCTTTAGTTAAACACCATCGATGTAGTGAGCTTTCTCCGAGGGTTTTCTGCGTCGCTCGGTTTCAACACCTAGGTAGGTGGCAATGGCTCTTATGGGAGACCAAGTTGAACTGTTTTTTTTGCATTATGAAATTTCTGTACATTTAAAATATATTTTTAAGGAGTAAAAAAATATTTACTTACAAAATTTTAAGTTTTTTTTGTAGGTGCAACCTTTCTGTATTTCATATCCAATTGCAGACAACCTGTAGTATATTAGAAGTTATGCAAACCTTCTTCGATGTCTCTCTTGCAGTAAAGACCTCGGCCGTGTATGTGTGATCGAAACACACCGACGGACAGGCGAGAAGTCTCCTTCAAGTGTCTGAATCTCATGGCAATGGGAAGTGTTGCCAGCCTCCTGAAATCAAATAAAAAAGTTATATACATATCTAGTATGACTATTTTTAAAATGGATCATTGTTTTCCATGAATTTATCAAAATTTCTGTCGGGACCAAAAAAATAAGCGTCGATTGTCTCTAGTAATGGGTAGGTGTTTGGATTATTTTCATGGATCGTTGAACTAACGTCAAAGCCTTCGCTTCGACTTGGAAGACAGTGAATGAATAAATAATTGTAGCTTAAACATCGTGAATAACCAAACCTGGAAGGTAGGGTCTCCCCCTCCGGTAAGCTCCCGAAGGGTGGCGGCGCGTCCCGGAATGGCGACGCCATCCAGCTGAACATGTCGTGCGAGTGCTTGCGTGTGACCGGTCCACTACGCGCGCAGCCCCACACCGACTCCTTGAAGCCCTCGCTGAGGTCCAGGTCGGTGTCCCAGCTGCTCATAAGCTGGCGACCTTGCTTCGCCTTGTACTTTATGCATCGGCTTGCCTGGGTGGTGGAATTTAACAATTAGGTGGAATTCTTTGCACTCAAAGAGAAAAATAAGCGACCAAACTTAGACTAAGGGCCGATTTTTCAATCCTCAGATAGTACTTTTCGGACTAATAGTACAAATTCACGTTTGTCAAAAGAGAGATAGTCATTGCCAGAGAATTATATCTTCTATCACACTTATATGACTATAATTTGACTAAAAAACTTATTGTCTTACTATATCGGATGGCAGAAGCGTAAATAAATCCGTCGACTAGTTATCTGGCTGTTTATAAAACTATTGAAAAATCAGCCCTAAGAAATTGAGGTTTTTAGATAATTGGGCAGTTTGCAATAAGAGACACAATTTCATTACACATAAACTATCAGATTTTTTTTTTATAATAAATTGGGAAACTTTCAAAGATAGATCAGAACGAAAGTTTTTTAAATTATATTTAAAGGAAGTTTTACATATGCAAATGGTATGTTTTGCTGGTTCGGTTCCAGCCTTGCAGTATATTCATAAATTAGTTCATTTGCAGAGCTCTTTCTTTAGTGAATGTGTCCTTGCTTCACATTCCATTGTAAAACCCATACTTATTACATTTCTTGGTAATAACGACGTACTTAGAACAAAAAAGAATACTTACTTAAGTTACATACTAATATTTGTGGGAAATGTAAGCTTAAAAGGGGGCAGATTTTTAGATGACACATTACATATATACTTGCTTATTCTGTGATGACCGCACCAAATATTTTTAAAATGAAACCGTAAATTCGATCATAAACATTACGATTAAAGATTCAGATACAACATATAAATTAGTCCAATTGAAGCTAACATTTATGAAAAAAAAAAGTTGCTCTTTGACTCACCCCAGGCAGTTGCTCCACAAGGTAACGCAGTGCATTGTTGTGTAGTCCCAGCAGAGGCGCTCCATTCATGCTGTTCGGAATAGTGTACTGCACGGGAGGCATTCCCATTTGTTTTCTGGCGTTTTGCACAGCCTCCACAACCTTTGCCCAGACATCACTCAATGATGCGGAGCTATACTTGAATCCATCTTCAGACATAACCTCATAAATAAGCTTTGGGCCATCATCCTTTGGTGGCTCCGGGGTTTGTTTGTGTCCTTGCGCACCCTTAGTGATATTTTCTTGGCCTTTTGTTTTAGTACTTTTCTTGAGAAAAACTGAATCCCTATCCCCTTTCCGATCAGATTCAAAGTGTCTCTTTGAAGGTTTAGGAAGGAGAAATTCAGTTTTGGTTGATGCAGACGCTGCAATAGTGACACTGTTATTTTCAGTGAGAACTTTCTTCATTTTGTCTTTTATCTCGGATACTGCGATAGGAGCTGCATTATCCTTGATTTCTGTATCCATCGGTTCATCTGTTACAGCAGTGGAAGCACTTTCAATATTCTCTGCTGCCCGAGCTTCTGAAAGCTGAATAGCTCTGGCTGCCTCTATTTCTTCTTTTTCTTTCTTTTCCCGTTCCAGCTCGAGCATTCTCTTGGATTCTTCAATGGCCTTTTGTAAATCACTGTCGATTGTTTCCTCTTTCATGTTTAGATCGGGCATGTCTTGGCTTACAGGTCTAGTCTTTGGCACCACTGGTGTTTTGGAGCCTGATGTTTTTGACGATGCTTTGTTAGCATCGCGATGCAAGGGCAATACTCTGTTCATAGGACGTGTAGACATGGGGTTGACCACATTAGTCGGAATTCCAGATTGTTGCGTCGGCGGTGCTTTTGGTAGTGTTATACTCGAACTGTTCTGCGTCGATAAACTTATTGTGGCATTATTTTGAATAGGCAAACATATCAAGTTACCAGGGTTGTTTTGATTCTGAAGCAAGTTTGTGTTGCTTACAGTTGGCAAGGGGAAGTTAATTTCAGTTCCAGATTTCGATGCAATCTTTGGGTCTACCAGATTATTTTGCACCGTAATGTTGACGGTATTGTTACTCGAATTGACATTGATGTTCATAGGAGCACTGTTGGGAATGGCCTGGAGGGGTACATTGATCATAGTACTATTCGTATCATTTCTCGGTTGAAAGCTCAAGTTGTCGCTATTGATATTTCTCTGGGGTCCGACATTAGTGTTGTTGTTGGTCACTACTCTTATGTTATGAGGCTGTTGATGGATATGTTGGTTACCATTACTTTCAATATTGGCATTATTATGTCGATTTCTCTCAGGTAGGTTTATAATCCTACCACCCTGGTTGTTCACCTGCACATACCCCAATTGGTTGGTCATGTGGTTTTGCTTTTCAGTAGTTGCCAAGTTCTGGTTATTCTTGGCACAGTCGGGACTGGCAACTGGTTGCATATTACTCACATTTGCTGGTTGTTGTGGAATCATTGTTACTTTACCCATCATTGACTCTTGGCTATACTTGGCTTGTTCGCTCATGGCACGGTTATTGTTCTGACTCTCCATACACTGCATCTGGGGCTGTTGCTGATTTGCATTATTCATTGGCATGTGTATGTTGATTTGATTGGAAGACCCCCCTTGAGAATTGATCAACTGAGCTGGGGTTGTGCTAGGAGGTGGATGCTGGTTGCTCATTACCATATGGCTAGCGTTGGCCCCCATGGCAGGAGTCATGCTTAAGTTATGTTCGGAGTTACTGGCGCATCCCATCATAACATTGCTATTGTTTTGGTTGTTAGCCATGTATATCGGATTATTTGCCATGTTGTGTACCATCATATTATTAGCGACAGTATTATTCATGTTCATATTAGGAATGACATTCCCAGCACTGATTGTGACATGGTTAGCAGGAGCCATTAGATGGTTTGAATTAGTATTGCTCATGTCTACTTGAACCTGATTGCTGGAGAACTGTGGTGGATTCGAACAGTTTCCACCACATGACATTTCAGATTTTATATCCGGAATGCTCTGCATCATGGTGTTGTTAATATTTTGATGATTGGTATTATTAATCTGCATCTGGTTTGACAGATTGCTGTTGATTCCCATCTGATTCATATTTGACATCTGTTGCATATGCATGGAATGCTCCATGGTGGCTCGGTTATTTTGTATTTGATTCTGATTCATGACATTAATTCCATGCAAAGCTAAATTATTACCTTCCGAGTTAACTCTGTTCCCATGCATGTGGCCATTGGCAATATTCTGGTGGGGATGAGAGCTTTGAGTGTCCATTTGATTTCCAGAATGTATCATTTGATGCTGCATGTGCATATTACTCTCTATCTGGCGGGTATGAGGCTGGCTCCCCATGTTATGCTGATGCATGTTCATGTTGTTCTCCATGTGTGTTCGATTGTTTTGCATTTGCATAACATGCTGATGGTGCATGATGTTGGCATCTAGCTGTCGGTTAGGCTGGGGGTGTAGATGCCCATTGTTATCCATTTGTTGACGATGGAGGTGGTGACCGCCTGCAGACTGCTGCATCATGTGTGGCACCATGTGTCCGTGCATATTCTCCATCTGCTGCCTGTTGCTCTGAATTTGTTGATTCATATTGTTCATCTGGTGCAGCTGTATATTCTCCATGATCATCCTATTGTTCTGCATTTGCGCTTGCATGTGCATGTGATTGAGATCATTCTGCGGTCGAGAGGCCCCGAGGGATGTCATGACGTTCTGCTGATGATTCATATTACCTTCGTTCAGATTTCTATTGAGATGTGATGTAGGACTCGGTAATTGCTGGCCACTCATAACATTCTCATGGAACTGCCTATTGCTCTGCATTTGGTTCAGGTTAGTCGAGTGAATCTGAGAACTGTTCTCGAATTGACGGTTGTGCTGTATCTGACCATTTAAAATTTGAATGTGGTTAGGGGAACTAAGACGATTATCATGCTGCATCATCTGAATGTTGGCTTGAGAGACGTTGACAGAATGCATTTGTGAATTTGTTGACATATTATTTACTTCTTGATGGTTTTGGTTATTACTTTGCATTACATTTTCATTCATAACAGTAATCATTCTATTAGTATTCTCATGGCAGGACTGGTTCATATTACTCATCGCACTGTTCCCTGAGTTTATCAAGTGTATCTGACCATGACTATTTGGAGTTATAGAGCTCATTTGGTTTTGATTATTGTGCAATGTTATTGTATTTTGATTATTACAAGATCCCCCATTTGACCCCAGTTGAGGCCGTAGTGCATTCTGAGTAATCATGTTAACAGTTTGCATGTTAGCATTGACAGGTCCACTCATTTGACAGCTGCTCTGGAGTTTATGAGCTTGCTCTCCATTTTTATTATCCATAGAGTCTGCATTTTGAAATATCTTTTGATTTTGATTATTCTGCTGATGGACGTGTTGATTGAAATCATGATTAAAGTTTGTATTGTGAGTCTCCGGCTTGTTACCGAATCTGTTGACTTTCAACTCATTGTCATATGGGGTCATCGCTGACTGCGGAGGGTTAATATTTCCAGCGGTAATCTGGATCATGTTATTTGAATGTCCCTGCACGGAAGACACAATCGGTCCACAATCGTACTGATGGGTACCAATATGATGAGACAGTCCAGGCATACAGTTGGGCATTCCATTTGAAGAACTTGCCATATTACTATGGTGTATCTTATCCGGTGAATCATTTTGATGAGCAATAGGATGTCGATTGCCCATTGCTGTTGCCTGCATATTTTGAGAGGCAGAATTGTTTGAAGGGACATTCTTAGAAGGGTGATGAGATTCATTCGACTGTGAATGGGTTTTGTCAATCGTGGAGGTATTTGTAGGTGTGTGAACTTTGTTCCACGGTGTAGGGCTCTTCATGCTTTGTGCCACACTAATAGTAGGTATATACATTGCACTGGATGTTTCCTGCAAGTTACCACCGATCTCTATCATATGTGAAGGTTCCTGCTTGAGGTTGCCTCCCTGTTTTGTTATAGAGGGAGCTATGGATGTGGAGACTATTGGCTGAGACATTGGAATTGAATTGGCCGAATATTGAGCACTGATTGAATTGGGTGCAGACTGAGATATTGCCATTAGAGGTTGGCCAGTGGATGACACCAATGTGACCATCGGAGACATGGATACGGTCGGCTTGGTATGACTGTTCCTTTGCATGGTTGGAGGACCAGGGGCTAATGACAGAGTGTGAATTTGTGAAGTTATGGGATTCATATTGTTAGATCTTATGTTTTGCATATTTGTTCCAAATGACTGAGATATGATGTTGGAATTTCCCTGGCTCATTTGAACCACTTTTGGTTGCCGGCTTGCATTGCTCGATGGTTTCTCAGGTAGTGGCTGAAGCGTAAGGTTGGGTATCGACGGTGCCTTTGCGTTTTTAGGTTGCGATGTGGGAGTTGTTTGGATAGAGGAGACCGACACTAGGGTTGGTGCAGAGCTTCCTGGCTGATCGACATTGTTTACCACTACATAACCAGTTGGCACTTCTACAATAGGTTCGATTTTACTGGCTTGGAACACCTGAGTAGTAGTCGCAGAGAAGCTGCTGTTTTGTGCCAGCACACCTTGCATTGCAGTAGAAACAAACTGTTGCGATGACATCACTGTGTTCTGGACTATGGTTTCCAACCCGTAGTACACTGGTTGAGTTGTTGTTAAATACATGCAGCCTGATTGGTCTGTCACCATCTCAAGTGTAGGAGTGGAGCCGAGGATCACTTGGTCATTACAGAACTGCATTCCTTGAGGTAGAATGGTACCTTGTGGTAGTATTGTTGCACCTGTATTTTGTGATATCAGTGTATTTCCTTGGGATTGCAATGCACCTTGAGGTAATATGGTTTGATTATTTCCTATACCACTGTGAGGAACAATTGTTGCACCTGTACCCGTTTGCAAGGTATTATTGGGCAGAAGAGTCGCTGTTTGTGTTCCCGGGGCGAGGCCTTGGATCGTTCCTTGTGGAATTATTGTTGCTCCATTTTGGGTATGCATACCTTGGGGTAAAATTGTCGCTCCATTGGGCCCTTGCGAGAGGATTCCTTGAGTTTGTATTGCCCCCTGAGGTAGAATCGTGCCTTGCTGCAAATGTTGGGGCAAGATACCGACGTTCCCTTGAGGCAGAAGTACTGGAATTCCACCACTGGGCACCGCTACAAGTCCACCATTTTCAGTTTGCTGTATTTGGAAAGTTTGCGGCATTAGACTTCCCTGCGATATAAACTGAGTTGTTCCTTTAAAGTCTCCTTGGGGAGCGATCGTTGCTATGTATTGCATGTTCGGATTCTGCTGCTGGGACAGAGCTTCCACGTAGGCTGACATTATATTCTGGTTGCTGACTGGCTGAACAATGATGGAAGGTTGCCCGTTTTGATTGTGTTGCAGCTGTATGACGTTGGGTCCAAGTGGTTGATTGATTGTTGTGTAAGTTTTTTCGAGCTTGGGTTGCCTCTTTAAGGAAGGCGGTTTGGGTACCGGTCTGCCTCTACCCCTTGGTGTAGCTTGGAATATTGGCTTGGGCTGCACCTGAGGCTGCTTTTTTGGCGATTTTTGCTGCATGTTAGGCAAGATCATAGTATGATGCTTAGTCTGCGAATTGGGTGATGTGAGACGTTGAGTTGTCATCGCGGGAACCACAATTGTTGGATTCCCTTGAATATGAGGCCGAATCATGGGCTGAATATTTTGAATTATAGATGAATTGGGTAATCCTTGAATGGAGTTGACCGGTAATGATATTGATGATGCGTTCGTGATGTTTGAGAAGCTTTGACCTTTTCCGTGCACCAACGGGGAAATGTTGCCCTGCTGTGATGGCAGGGTTAGTACTTGATTAGAATTTGATGAGATGACTTGAATTCCTCCGGGGCCTGAGAGGAAGTGGGCCATGTCGTTTCCATGTATCTGCTGCATGTTACTTCCAGGTCCGGGCTTCACGCATATATTGTAGGGGACCATGTTGCCTGATTGAGTAATTATTTGTGGGGCCATAAGTTTCTGATTGTTAGCTGAAGACTTAGGAGGCAGCAACATCTGCGGGGTTACTACAATCTGCGGTGACGACATTATCTGCGAGTTCATTTGTCCTAATGAAGTACCCGGTTTGCTTTGATCGTAAATAACAGTACCGGATTTCATTTGTTCTGTAATAATGGTCATTTCGTTGGAAGGGCCGGGTGACTGTGTCTCAACAATAGTTCCATTTATGGTGATTTGGCGAGTATTTATAGAAGACCTTCTAGCAGTGATGCCTTCTGCCTTAATGTTTGTATCGGGGTTGCCCATCATGTTGTGAATTATCATTGGCTGAGCGAACCCGCCTTGGAAGGCATTCTGTAGTGTTGTTAGAGTTCTGCTCTCAGGTGACTTCGGATTCTCGCTCTCACTTTCGCTAGTAGACATCATGTCACATGAAGGCAGATGTCGGTCGAAAGAGTCTTTGTTTCTATATGTGGCTTGACAGCGGTCGCACTTTACCATTTGCTCAACCTGACCCGGCCCTATCATCTCAGACATGCCTATTGTATTCCCGGCAATAGTGACCGTGTAGGTGCCTTCCATTCCAGCAGGCCTATAAAACAGCTGGTTATTTTGGCTTCTGGGTGCTTGATCATCACTGGGAGAATTTTCTTCAGCACCATCAAGCTGAGGGATAGGTGTAAAGTCAGTTTCTACTTCCCTAGGGCTAGTGGGTCGAGAACTGCATGTACTTTCGGAGCCAGACCAAGTATCACATGCCCCATCGAGCTGAGAAATAGGACTGCACTGTATCTTTGTATAAAAGTCAATAACATCAGTATAGAACACTTCATTCTTCTTGCTGTCGGTACCGGTTTCTTCCTCTTTAGATTTGGGGGTCGGATCTGTAAAAGAACTCAGTCCAGAAGTATGTGGCACGGGAACAGACTCCTCGATCTCAGTAGGGACAGCCAGCTTATCCTTCTTTTCCTCGGTTGTTATCTCTTTCACAACATCTAAGGAAGTCTCCACCAAATTTGGTCGCTGGACTGGACTTAGCTTTCCAGTAACGGTCGATGCCCGTCCCATTTTGCATCTCTTTATCGTGGATGTGAGTAGACTTGTGTCGAATTTATTATTCCATGTCAAACTACTGGATCTTTGAGTTCCCCTACCTGTGGCCAAGCTCTTGAAGTTATGGTTTTGAAGGAGTATCTCGGACTTACTCCTTTTTAGTTCTCTGCCTCCAGATTCAAGACGGGCATTTAGGAGCTCATCGATAAAGGAATCATTCGTCCTCGAGTCTGACTTATCTCCATCTCTGCTGCTTTCAGATTGTGATGTGTTTCGCATATCTCCACCGTAATCCATCATTAGATCTTCATATGACAGTTTGGGAAATATGTCCTGCATTGAAATACCATCCAATAAATCATGATTGAGGTCTTCAAATATTGCATCCTTTAATTCAGGAGGTAGAAGGTCCGCTGTGTTTTGGGGTTCTTCATCATCCTGTTGCTCCAATCGACACACACTATCTACAAGATGTTCCACAACTTGTTTTACTGCTAATTCTTCTAAACTCACCGCCACTCCTAACTTTATAGGGGACTTGTCTTTCTTTGACATCAATGATGTAGAAACTCCAGCATCTATGCTTTTGTGCCATAAACCAATCTCCGCCATTACTCTCTCAACGGTTTGGGTCGTTTGTGAGTGATCTACAGTAATGTTTACTCCAAAATCAAACCCAGGCATCGGTTCTGCCAAGACCAGCTTGGTTCTAATGGTGTACCTCACAATTTTGGATGGACGTTTTGAGGACCAAAATAACCGTGAGCATAGGAAATCTACGGGCATCAAAAACTCTTCGAAGTCTGACACACTTGGAACTATCTTTCCCAGGCTTTGGACTGTTAATGAGCCCATTATGAATTGGACTTTGTTAATTTCACTGTATCTTTTCTTCTTTTTGTCAAGCTCGACATACACGGGTCTCGTCAGTTCAAAGTCTGTATCCTTCTGAAGACTCTTCTTAGGGACATCTTTACCATGTGCAGGGCAAAACACTCTCTTATCATCCATGAAAGCGCAATCATTGCGCCGAGCGCAGGAATAGTGGTACTGTAAACTGCAGTTCTTCGCACAACATCCCACACTTGCACCTTTAAGGTCGCATACTGCACATTTGATCATCTTTCCTCGGGATATCGCTGCGTGGACGTTCTGCAAAGAACCATCAATCTCTTCGAATACTTCAGCCGACCACAGAGCGCAGTTTGAATGGATCCAATCGTTCTGACCGCAGTACAGAAGCCTTCCCTCCATGTCTGGTGCTCCATCGCAAGCTAATTTGCACAGTATGCATATTCTGGAATCAACAATGGCTTCAAAACCGAACAGGTCTTCGTCATTCATCTTGCTGTCGTCTTCAATTTTCGGAACAACATGATCGGCTGCCCGTACCGGACTGGTCTTGCTAGTGGAAGCTCTCGCAGCTGCATCCAATATTTCCTCGTCATTAGTGGATTCAGATTCTTCCTGGTCTTCTTCAATTTCAAGATCAGGGTTCAGGCAGTTAGCCTCTGAATCAAACCATGGGAATGTTTCAGTGAACAACTCCTTGTAAATGGCCTTTAAGTCTCCAGAAAGAGTTCTCTCTATGACTTCTTTCATGTCCCGGTTGAAATCCTTTAATGTCATATATTCATCTGTATTCACTCTCTTTTTTATATCCAGCAGAGAAGGCGAAGCTAGTCTATCTTCAATGTTCTGCTCAGCTTCAAATATCGGTCTATTTATAATTACAGGGCTAAGCTCTGGTTCGCTCCTAATCGAGTCTGAATTGGGTGGTTCATCATCTTCCGATATTGCTTCATATTTATCTACGTGCACTGTAGTCGGAAGCATTGAAGCATTCATCACTGGATTCGATTCACTGGAATTGTTATCGTGCACTTCCACACAAGGAGCATCATACTCTGTTTTTGTGCCATAAGGTCCCGTCGAGAAGCAAATCTCTTTGTTTTGCATTAAGGGTTCCTGAAGATTGACGACTCTGTGTGACGGATGGGGCAATTCTCCCCTGTCCATATTTACGTCGCTGAACAATGAAGAGCACTGCCATATGTTCATTTTGAGGCTGTTTGCATCTTCGTTCTTCTGAGGTAAGGCTCTTCTTCCTTTCGACATATTTCTGTACACTTTTGTTTCTGATGTGTTCATGTTGCAATCCATCTCAGAGTCGAATCGTAATTTTCTCACTGCCTGCGGTGACATAAGATGATATGGCTTGTTTGGTATGGGTGTGTTCTTATGTGGGGTGAGTTTGAGGAGCGCACAGGCCTTCTTATTTTTGGCGAGGAGTTTCAGGAGGTTGAGTAGTTTGCCCTTGAGGTGTGCGGTGAGCATCTTCCTCCAGGGTGGATTGTCGGGCATACACTGCTTGCAGATGTACTCGATGGAGGGAGGCAGCGCAGATAGAAGTTGGTACCCCTCGCCGGAGAGTCCCTCGCAGCTGGCGTGAACCCAGCGAGAGCACCAGCCGCATTCCATCATCTGCGAAAACGCAAACACAATCTGATGAATAACATTGTATTTATGCAATTTCATTCAATGAAAAAATGCATATAACTTAAAAAGTATGCAATAAGAATATGATATGAGAACAGTAACTCAGGTGACATTTATCCCAGACTTGGTTTACTCGGGTGCATAACATTTTCTTTGTAATAATCTGGGCACAATATCTCAATTGTGTTATCTGTTTTGGATTGGTAGATCCCAATAGAGCTTAGTGTTAGTCTTGTCTGGCAACAGGTCACACCTGGTTTATTTTTTAATTATTATTTTGTTTTTGTATAGACCCAGCTTTCGCAGATGTTTCTATTTCACAAATGCAAGTTGATTGTTTTTTATATATTGATTGAGTTTGTTTTTAAACTGGTTCACTAAATTATAACGAACATCACTAGGTAAATTGTACCAAGAGTCCACAACTCTGCAATAAAATACCTGCACTAATTTAGCTTGGTGAAGGTATAGGAAACTTCACTGAGTGGCCACGAAGGGTGGTGTTTTTGTTGTGTGTACATTTGCTGTAGCTTCGGTACGTCGTAGTGGCCATCCAAGATATATTAATCCCAAAATTCATTGATTTAATGCAATGGTCCTTTCGACCACCAACATTATTTACAATTATTTGAGTCAATACGATTATTATCAAAGTTTTATAGTTTCTTGCTCATGTACATGATACAATAAATATACATGGCATGCAAAAGATACATGATCTGTAATTAATGAAAATATTGGAATCTAAATCTAATACATGCTAAGAAACCACATGACATTTGAAGAGGGTCTTAAGAACACACCTTGCTGTCAAAGTCATTGTCTTGGTAGCAGCCGTGGCACAGCGGGCAGTAGTTGCCCTTCTGGCGGAGCTTGAAACACGGTGAACAGAACGGAAGGCTGCCCAGGAACTTCTGAACCTTGGGGCTCAAGCAGCTCTTGCACTTCAAACAGGAACTGCACACCTGCATGCCAAACAACAATGATTAATGACATCTGTGTTAAAACGGTGGCATGGCATTTGAGGTTGTCAACGATTTAGTTGCAATGCGCTGGTGCACTGTATTTTCTGTCTTCAGTACTCCAGTCATCAGTTTAAGGAGACCAACTGGAGATCCAGCGACTTCGTAGGTGTAACAGAAAAGTTATTGATAGTTTTTGAAACAATTTGAATTCTCAAATCTTTCAACTTTCATGATAACTCTGACTAACATAATTCGATCTAAACAGAGGTTGAATAATTAGTTCAAAAGCAGATAAGTGGAGCCATCTATTATCAGATATTTAAACCATTTGAGATTATAGCAATGTTGTTCATTTTTACTATTCTAAATATTTCATTAAGGGCCGATATTTCAATCGTCCCTCTTCCTAGCCTCAACTTTAAGCGAAGCTTAAGGAACAAAATGCAGCATTTTAACGCAAACTAAATGGTAAGCGAAATTTTATAATGTCCCCAGCAATCTATTTTCAAAGGCCTGTAACACCTTAAAGCCTCGGCTATCGTATAGTTTTGGTTCAAATGCTGCTTAAGCTTTGCTTAAAGTTGAGGGTAGGAAGAGGGACGATTGAAATACTGGCCCTTAGGCATATTGTGCCATTTTTCTTACAAATATATTTCTTAGGTAAATACGTGAATATGTATTTTTAACCTATGTATATAAGGTGTTTTTTAGTTTTCTACGAGCCTTCTAGTGTTGATTCAGTATCTGATATAGATTTTTTTGGTTCATATTAATTATTGAGAAATTTAAACAGTACATTCTTCTGAGTATTGTAAACATCTATTGAACAACGTGCAAGTCACAGGCTGCGGAGAGGGCCCTAGGGTCGAGCCTTAGTGGTGTAAACGAATAGTGTTTATGGCATTCAGATTTACAAATCGCACTAGCGACCGCAGTCAAACGAACCATATGAGCATTTTGTCCCGAGGTACCTTGTGTTTACAAAGTTTTTCTGCAATATTTATATACTATTATGCAAGGTACTCTTGAATGCACACACCAATTCAGATTGTTGTGTTAAATTGCAAGTGATTCTTGAGACAAAAGTTAGTCTTAGTTTCTGTTTCGACAATTTATCTCAGCCTAAAACAAACAAAAAATTGTACTTTGTCACATCATGCATGTGACGTTGCATTACTTTTGACATTTCCTCCATATAAAATGTTTTAAAGTGACGTCACAAGGTACTACTTTTAGTTACTTTTAGTTTCTGTTTCGACTATTTATCTTAGCCTAAATGTATGGAAAACCCACAACTGATTACAATACAAAAACATGAAAAGAACTGAAAATGAAAAATCACAATCTTCTGGCTCAGAATCGCTTCTGGCGTGCTGCTGGAAACAAGACTCGGATACCCTTTGTGAAAACAGGGGTGACTTCAGTAAATACATCACTGAGATTTTTAGATGCATCTGCTGACGTTTTTGAAAGTTTATAAAGGCTGAGTTCCATCTATTCGGATTCGCCTTAGTCAAAATAATAAAAGTGTGAAGTACTGTAAAGTGTTTGCGGAAATGTTCTAACATAAATAAGGTACCTGGGGCCAGTCGCTGCGGTAGTTGGCGGTGGCGCGCGGCAGGCACGCAGCGTGGTAGCGGCGCGCGCACTGCGCGCAGCGCGCGCGCGCCGCCCGCCGGCCGCACGCGGCGCACGCGGCGCAGCGGCCGCACAGCCAGCCGCGCGCCGCCGCGCCGCCCGCCTCCTCCGCGCACCACTCGTGGTACCACTCGCAGCAGCCCGCGCACACCACCATCTGTTGACAGGCGGACGTTTAGGCATCCATTGCTCATATGCTCATACAAGTGTCAGTCAATTCCATCAGTCATGAATTATGTTTGAATGTGGTTTGAGTGATAGTATTGACATTACACTAATTCAGATTGATCATCAGTCATATACCAATTACCAAATAAATTGGAAAAGTGGTTTTCAAATGGTAAGTTCGTATGGGGAATACAGCTTGCGGGCCGTTCTAAATCCAGAATGCTCACAGCATCCCGTCTGTAAATCACAATGGAGGAGGCACACCTGAAGGCTCGCAGCATTTATTTTTCGTATATCATAGAAAAACCGTTTGTACTTTCGGATCTTTGAGGCGATCCGAAAAGCAACATTTTATTATTTCAAAGACATCCAACACATTGAGACATACACACAACACACACGTATGAGAAAATTTATAACATTAAACCACTTGTTACAGAATGGGTAACAAACGGGCATTTTAGGGTCATGATGCACCTTGTAGATGGAAATAGAACGATTATAATCAGTCGTAGTGGACATTGAAGTATTCGGAACACTTCTTATCGTGTTTAGTACATTCCTAATACAGCAAGGGTATGATACTGTGTAGTGGGAGAATACCTTAAATTTCGGGGCCAGTGACATGTTAAGGCTTTAGGATTCACGAGGAACATCTCCCATGATTTCCGCACCCAAAAGACTCACCTTTTCGTGCCCGGCGCTCGCGCAGAGGAAGCAGAGCCGCGGCACAGTGAAGGTGGCGCTGCCGATAAGCCCAAAGCCGGTGCTGCACACCTCGTCGGGGTCGTAGCTCTCCCAGAAGTCCACGCAGATGAGCTCCGGCTGCCGCTGCTGGCTGCACTTCGGCCGGCCGACGCCTCTCATCTGAACATTTGGACATTATGTCAGTCTAGAAGTAGCACAAGTCATCTAGTATCATATGGTGCGCAACGAGGAAATCCGCCGACGTACCAAAGATATTGGACACCGGCTAAGCTTAAGTGGCAGTGGGCTGGCCACGTCAGCCGATAAGACGAGGACCGTTGGAGCAATCGTGTCCTACACTGGCGGCCGTGGACAGGAAAACGCAATGTGGGAAGACCACCCGCCAGATGGGACGATGATATCAAGTACATCGTCAAAAAGCAGTGGTTCCGTACCGCTGAGAGCCGGGACTGGCGGAAAATCGGAGAGGCGTATGTCCAGCAGTGGACGCAAACACCCTGACTGAATGAGAAGTATCACGGGAAAGAGTTTCCATGTTTAAAAAAAATTATGGGATCAATTTTTTTTATAAAACTGAAGAATCCGCCCGTGATGTTACTATCGCATTGAAAGAAAAATGCTGCAATGAAAATTTATGTTTTTGATCCAGTTCAATATAAGGAACATCCTGGGATAGCACCGAATTTTCTAACACAAAATAGTGACCTAAATAAATGTTTGCTGAAATCATTGATAATACAAATCATTGCCTTTATAGTTGGTGTGGAACCTTGAAAACGTTTACATAAATAACATTTACTTACATTAGTAATGTTGGTGAACGGTTTCATCACAGTCTTTCTCGGCACCAATTCCAAGCCGGTGTCATCCTCACTCGACTCCGCCTTGCTAGGAGCCCTCGCAGCCTCCGTTCGCCGCTTCTTCACCTCCACCTCGGCCTCCGAGGCTTCACTCTCGACTGCCTTCGTTTCGGGGGCCACAGCCACCTCCGGAGGCGCCTCGCTAGGCACCGGCGCCTCCTTATCTTCCTCACTGTCACAGTCGTTGCAAGACTCCGGAACATTCTCCTTCTCGACGATCAGCAGGCGGCCCTCCTCATCGCCGGAGGAGAGGTCCATCTTCTCCTCCTGCTCCGGCTCCTTCTCGGGGAAGGTGGCGAGCGGTTGGCCGAGGACTATGGACGCGCTGCGACAGACGTGCTTCACCCTGGGACCCTTCAGTTCCACTTTCTGTCGCTTGGTGTCGTCCGTCAACTTAGCTTCGCTCTTGTCTTTCTTGCGCACCTTGACCCGGGTCAGGCGACGCTTTCTGTTCGCGTAGCTCGAGTCGTCGTTTGCGTTCACCTCATCATTTTCTGGGCTCTCTTTCGAGTTGTCCTGGAATTGAAACATAAAATACGTTATAATTGCTAATTTGTTTGCCATTATTGATCAACATATTTACTCTTTATTATTTCGTAACAAAGCGTCCATTGAGGGAAAATTATTTGATAATTTGACTATAGATAATCATTATTATGAACGAAACATTTTAATTTGATCAATATTAAGCATGTTCAGCACACGGTAATACATTTAAACTTGATCGCAAAAACTTGAAAAGAATGCAAATAACTATAAAATGAATATGACAGCGTTACATTGTCAACGCTGTGATTTTACGACATCAATCAATGCGTACTTTTACTAGATATATGTTAAGTTAAATACTTTATGATCGTACCCAAATAAGTGATTGACCATAATCCAATCATTTTAAACTATCTATAATTTGTTTTATTATAAAATTACGTCTTCGTCAATACAAAAGCGACAAAAATACCCTAAAAACATATTTAGACCAATCTCCTTTACGAGTTTCCAAAATTATTTTACTTACCTTATTCTCAACATCATCCGTCGTCACCTTCTTGACGGAATTCTTCAACGCCGAGAACTTGCAGTCGACGGCGTCGGCGGCTCCCAGCGTGCCAAAGGTCGTGCGCAGCGGGTTCGGCTGCGCAAGCGGACTCAGCTGAGGCATCCCGGAGCCCCGCATGAACGCCGGCAGCATCAGGGTGAGGCCGGCTCGCACGTTGAGTGGCACCTGGAATGCCTTCAGGCACATCTTGAGCCAGCACGCCGGGCAGCGGGTCTTGTTTTCGGATTTTTTCAGCTTCCACTGCTGCGAACGGACGATCGGTGGGACGTGGCAGCTACCTGTGAACGTTTGTGATGTTTGAGGGTTTTTCATTCTGGAAGCTGCCAATAAGGACACTGAAGTCAAACATTTTAATGAAAAACAATACTATCTAATATCCTCAATGACTACTTTGCAGATATTCCACACGCCAGGTAGTTTTATTATTAAAAAAATAATAAAATAAACTCACTGCACTTAAAAAGAATGCAATTGGTCTCACTGCATTTCTTCGCGTGGATGTAGTAAGAGACGACTAAAGGATTTTTCTTTCGTGGTTCATATTTCATAAAAAACTGTAGGTTTTCTGACTTACTTATTAGGTGGAAATATTCAGTAATTTTTTTTTGTGTTTAATATTGGATATTATTTTTTGGTATTATTTTTTGTTGCTATGATTACTTGTTTTTATTTTTTGGTGGTTTCAGGTGTTTATCAAGTTTATTTTTAAATTGATGAGTGCTTGTAGCTCTAATTACTTCTTCCGCGAGTTGGTTCCAGGCTTCCACCACTCAATCGGTTTTGAAATGTTGGTGATTGTGGGTGGTAATTTTGGTTTAGGCAAAAATCCGCTCCAAGTCAGGGCAATCATATTTGGAGGATAGTATTTTGTAGATCTCTATCCAATCTCCTCGGTGACGTCGAGCTTCGAGAGTTGTAAGATTCAATCATTTAAGTCTCTCTTCGTAGCTTGGACCACTTAGTTGACGGGGCTCTTGGTAAAGCTTCGTCTTTTACGATGTACGGTCGCCATATTTGGAATCCGTATTCCAAGAGCAGCCGAATGTATGATTAGCTTTTTTAATCAAGTATACTAAAGAATTTGCTCTCTTTACTATTTCTGTGATGTGTGGTATTCCATTAATTACACATATGTCATGTTCCCCAGTAACAAACAGCAAATAAGAAACATTGTGCATAAAGGACTCCCACCTTCGCCCTTTAGGCACTGCATGACGGAGGGCGCGCCCTGCCCCAGGCGCTCCTTCTTGAGCAGCTTGGAGATGAACTTGCGGCAGGACTCGCACGTGTAGATGCCGAACTTGCGCGTCTGCTTTACGAACTTGTAGAAGCGAACTGCGCCGCACACACCGCAGGTTACCGTCTTCTGCGAGCTGGTGCCTGAAAAACGATTGATGCTTTTCATTTTGTTTTGCCCGGCTATCACATCGTACACCAAAATTATCATTTATATTAAAAAAACAACACAGACGATATACGTCAGACAGCAGGTGACAACTGGCGAAGAAAAACAGGAGACCGCACAACTTGGCGAAGTCTGGGGGAGGCCTACGTCCAGCAGTGGACAACAAAAGGCTGAAGAAGAAGAAGAAGATTAAAAAAAATACCTAACTCATTAAAAAGGTAATCTAACACAGTTTTAAATCCTATAAAACACCTGATTTTATAAAGTGCCACCTTACTCAGGGAAAAGTCGAAAATATGGCAACATTCTGTGGGTTATTTCTACAAATTTTAGTTTAAAAACTTAACTCTTTTCCAACCCACCTTGTGATGACATTGTAGCAAAAGCTATTCGGTATTTTTTCGTTCTAAAAGTAGCCTCTAAGCATATTTTTTTCGGAATTATCGTCCCATTATTGTTTTTTATGATTATATTAGAAATTTATTTATTTATTCATGTAGTATACAAAGCGGGCCAAGTGCGAGTCAGACTCGCACACGAAGGGTACCGTAGCTTAGTACTGTAGATTTATGATACGTTTAGATTTAAAACTAAAAAATCAAGTTTCTTGTATGGGACCCCCCTTAAATTTTAATTATTATTTAATGTTACTTATTTGTTTTTATAGCGGCAAAATAAATACACACTCTGTGAACATTTCAGCTGCCTACCTATTACGGTTTATGACTAACGGACGGACGGACGGACGGACGGATAGCGGAGGCTTAGTAATAGGGTTCCGTTGGCTCCCTTTGGGTACAGAACCCTAAAAAGGTGGCCCTTCTCGACGGAACTAACAGCACAAAATCGTTCTGTTGCGCTCTGGAACTGTCTCTGTTTAAAAAAAAAAGATAGTCCTCGTGATGATGAGCATGCAACACGTCCACAAAGCAAAAATGCGAATAGTGTATGATTTGGTTCAAATTACAAAAAAATAATTACAAATGACTTAAAGCTAAAAGTAAATCACGGACGCTGTAGTAAAAAATCAAACTAAAACTAAATAGATTTTGAATCTTCATGGAACAAGGTAGGTTTGATGACTAAGATAGATGTTTTTGTTTTATCGTTGAGTAATCCATGACCAAAGTTATTGCATAAAACGCGCGAAAGTTTCGAACTTCGGACCTTATAACTTATAAACCATATACAATTTTACAATTCCAACGATCATCAAACATCATGTTTGATCTGATAAAGGTGTTTTGAGTATAATTTTGGATCTTTGCCAAGAAATGTGTGCCAACACTGGATACATACCAATCATGCCAAACTCAAACGAATCAAAACTTTTTACTGAATGTCCTGTTTTTCTGGACAGATTGTAAAATAAAATAGATGAGCTAAAAAAAATAATAATAATGCATCATAGCCCACCCACAATTTGAGGATGTATTCTGTGATTAAATTCTATTAGGTCTCGCCAAATATAATTTAATCTAGGCCAATCCATTCCTCGGACTAGGAAGGAACAAACCAGTAGTGGCTTTCATAAGGTAAACTTTGTTATACCTGGTCACTAAGCTGCCCAAAGATAGGACCAAACCTTTCTCAATACAAGGGGCAGCTAATGAGTGGCAATTGTTGATGGATGCAGCAATATAAATAGGAAGCTTGGGCAAAGCACCTTAGAACGTGTCACCGATTTGCCAACAAGGTTGTTAGCTCTTTCACTCTTGCGGTAAATAGCATTATATCTATCTTTGTCACTCCAAGTTCATCTGAAACCAATGGCCCACACTTGTGCATCTTAGCAGTAACACGATTTGACGGAACCAATATTTGACAATCCCATATTTTCCCATTTTATTCACAAATTTGCCTTCAAAAATCTCTACCGCAGTGTATAGACGAGACATACTTGTATACTCGAAAGTGATTAAATATGTAGTAGGTACTTGTTGAACTTAAAGTTCAATGAAAAACGAACATACCTAAAGACCACAACTACAAAGTAAACAAGTACTGCAATTTAGTAGACCAAAGTGGGAAATTGGTTCAAGATAAAATGTTTGCTGTTGACGTTGGAACAAGAGGACTACAAGCAAAGACACTCAACGGTGTCTTTAGAATCTAGGCCTGCCAAGATCAATGCTAAGCTCATATATGGAGAAAGCTGCGAAGACGTCACTGGAGGTATCTCACAGAATATGGATAGGTAGAGAGGAAAGTCGAAAACAGGACTGGGTATTCTTCACGTCCAAGCCCGCAGACTAGCTGACGAGGCTTGACACGACCCAAAATGGCCCCGGATATGTTCAGTGAAGTAATTTAATGCCGAGTCCTACACCTCATTCAGTTTATGTGATGCAGAACCTAGGTTTTCAGCTATGGATCGATATACACTGGATCCACAAATCGTAAAGTCTACAAAAATGTGTAAATATCACGGAGAATATTCATTCATACTTTCATCATACTTTTTGTCATCATTAACCGGCTTCTTGCACAGCTACTCGAATTTAATTAATAAATTCGAACAAACACCTTCGATAAGTTAGTGGCTTGAAGACTTCAAATCCTGCTCATTCAGTCAGGTCAGCGGAAAACAAATCATTGGTTGAATACTGGACAGTTGACGAAACCTGGGTGCACAAAACTTGTTAACAATCTTAAATACTTACTAATTTCATTTGAATATTGCATTGGATGAAAATAAGAAGGTCGTTTCAGTTTTTTTTAACACACATTTTCAGATCCATAGAAAAAAAATTCGTTTGTGATGTTTTAATTGTTATATAAGATAAAATTGTATCTTGTAATTGAATTGAATTGTGTTGTTAAATAGTATGTGTGATCGTATTTTTATGTTTTTTATTAATTGCGTAAAGTAAATTTTTCGCTGACGTGTTCTCTTTAATAATAATTTCATTAATTGGTCTATGGTAAAAATAATTTGTTGAATTTAGTAATTGTTCTAAATTGTGTGTTGGGAAACAATAAACGTATTTTCTTTCTTTCTTTCTAATAAATTATTTATTAAGTTTCTTTTAATTATGAATCCCACTGATATTTGTTATTACAAATATAGCATATAACGAAAAAAACCTAGCCATCGCAATACAGGCTAAGCCTAGTGCGACAGTTAAGAAACAAATTTTAGATCGCTAAGAATTGTAATTAAAGGTGTACTTACTCTTTTTCTTATAATTGTATTAAATTGTATATATTTTTTCGAATTTTTTCATACAAAAAAAAAGAATAGAAACGATATGGTCATGCAGTCTTAAAATTTGTCATATGAGATTTCTACTGTAAAAACAAATGGTGTTTCGACAGTGTGGAGACACTAGATAACTGTGGAAGCTTTTGGTACCAGCAAGATTTTTGTGCAAGAGCAAAATGAATTCTTACCAGAGTTGGTGGTGAAAGTAGAAAATGGTCCCTCAGAGCCAGCGGGGCTAGAAGCCGTGCTGAGCTGAAGTCGCGCCTCTCGTATGATGACTTTCCCGCTCAGCAGCTGCGAGGCGGCGCCCTGCGTCGTCTGCGAACCCGTCCAACTCCCGCCCTGCTCCGGACTGCCCCTCCGACCATTGTCCTCCTCCTCAGCATCGCTCCAGTCCCAATTCTCGCTCTCCGAACTCTCTCCGCTCCCTGAAGCGGCACTTGTACTACCGTCGGAGAGATCGGACTCGCGCTTCCTGTGCCTGCCACTGCGGTCTTCCTTCAAACCGTCGGTCTTACCGACCTTGAGGGATTCTAACCGGCTGATGTTGGAGTTTTCGTCCTGAGATTCTTCCTTATCGTAAGCGAAATCAAGCATTTTGCTCACGACCAAGCCCGAAGAGAAGACATTTGACGTCTTTCCTTTGAAGAGATTGGAGGGTGAGAGTGTTTGAGAGAGTTTGTCTTTCTTCTCTACGTCTGCGTCGGCCGTGTCGGCATCGTCTGCCGCCGAGTCATCGCCGGGAATGTTGTTGAAAATGAGTTGCTTTAATTTGGGCTTTTTCAAAACTTTTCCAGCACCACCTGTTGTAACTGCGGCGCTTGCAAACGGCGAAGTCTCGTCACCATCGGTAAACTTTTTATTCGGTTTTATAACACGGGAGGAATGTGCGCTTCTGCTCGGTAGTACAAAACGCCCGACACCATTCTCCCGGTCGACGCCGGCGGGCGGTGGCGAGACGCCTCGCTCCTGAAGACACGAGAACTTGGACAAGGGCTTCGAGAAGCACGTCCTAAAGCCATCTGCATCTGACAACTTCGATCCAAGATCGGTTAACTTTGCTGGTTTTAAAATACTGTTGAAAGTGGAATACTCAGTTTGTTTTAGGGCAGACTTCTTCTTGATGATGGAGACGAGGGGGGCGTGGTGTTTGGGGGGCAGCTTTCTTAGGGGGGTGAAGTCGTCGCTGCAGCTCTCTACAGTTCCGAAGGTTACGGTTTTCTTGACAGGCTTGGGCTTCTCTGAAGGATCCATCTTGTGCTGGGATCGTGTGCGAGCAGCCTCTGCCTCGGCGCCCCTCACACCATCCCCAGCACTGTCTTTCTTCTCCTCCTGTAATCATGCAATCCCATTTTAGGCACAATTTCCTGTAGCACCCATCCAATTCATTCAGATCTTAAAGTGTGTCATACCAGCTGTTAGGTATCGTTGATTAAAAATATTAAATTCTGGAAACCGTATTTTTTCTTATTTTCAGTTGAATCGTAAATTTTTAATCAAGCCTAGTTTAACATATCTACAGACATAGTATATTATATAGTCTCAGCACCCGAAGGGGGGTCTGGAAGTAATCACTCTTAGGGCCGATTTTTCAATCCTCAGATAATACTTATCGGACTGATAGTACAAATTAACATTTGTGAAAAGACGGATAGTCAATGCTGGAGACTTATATGTTCTATCACAATTATCTGACTATAATTTTGCTAATGAACATATGGACTTACTATATCGGATGAATAAGCAGAAGCGTAAATAAATCTGTCAAATAGTTATCTGGCTGTTTATTAGACTTTTGAAAAATCAGGCCTTAGTGATAAGTCCAGCTCTTGTATGTTGTTGTTTTTAATTGTGCTTTGTTTTTTTATTTCACAACAAATAATGTATTCATTCATAGCTTGTTATTGATAATAGCTCACTAAAGTTGCGCAGAGTGGCTTAAGGCGCGGTCTCACTTCTTTGTTTCGTTAATTGTTTACCAAAGTGAAAAAGTTGTTGTTTAATTATTTTTAACTAAAGGTTCATAGCATATATACGTTTGAATAGTCATTCTCTGGCCATGTCTTTCGCCACATGGTTATATTCGCTCCATGCATGGAAGCAATCAGCAAATTGTGCTGGTTATCGCAATGTATGTGGCATGATAGCAATTCATAAAAATTCTAAGCCTAGTGTGAACGTATATGTCTTGGCATCAAGCTTCCAAAATAGCAGCGGCGTCTCTAATAGCCGCTACCCCCAATCAGCATTTAGCAACCCGGGTCTTACCGAAAGGAAAATATGGATTTTTTCCATATTTTCCCTTGTTTACGGACCCGAAATATTATTCGAAATGACGTATTTTGAGGTGTTTTGTAGGTATATTTATTATATATATATTTAATTTCTCGTTATTATTAATGGAATGAACCAATTTGAATCATTTTTATTTTGTTTTGTTTGCCTCAGTACTAGAGTGATTTAGATTTGACCCGAGCGGAACCGGGCACTTCAGTACAATACATGTGCATAATACCTATAAAACATTAAATACTGTTTAAAACAATTCCCTGAAAATGTTTTATTAAAAGAAACCAAGGTTAATTCATAGAAGATGTGAAGATGAACATTATCTTAGGCAGTCCAAGTCGAGGCCCCTGAGTCAGTTTTAATAACTCAAAATAACAAAATCAAATGCATACAAAGAATATTTTTATCTTATTTAACAACTAGCAGCCCGTCCCGGCTTTGCACGGGCATAATATAATTTAAAAAATATTATTTTGACACAATGATACATAAAT
The DNA here is from genome assembly GCA_946894095.1 of Incurvaria masculella. Classification (NCBI taxonomy): domain Eukaryota; kingdom Metazoa; phylum Arthropoda; class Insecta; order Lepidoptera; family Incurvariidae; genus Incurvaria; species Incurvaria masculella. The sequence continues at coordinate 4,237,473 of OX335641.1, forward strand.
AAACCCTTCTTACATAGAGTTCTTAAAAAAAGAACATATACCTACATTGAAATATTTGAAATAAAAATAACAAATTTTGTGATTATATTTTTTTTGTATTTTTTCTTTTCTTAATTATTGTAAAAAGGTCATAACCACAAAACAAAAGCCATTAAATAAATAATGTATTGGGTTAAAGCCAGGGAGTAAACACTATTTGATGTTGTTTTATTTTTCACTAAATAATTAGCTTAACTGTTATTATGATACTTTTGAGATTACCGCGGTCGTGAGACATGTTTGAAAAATGTTACGGCTTTTGAGAATGTCTTTGGAGAATGTATCTTCCTGCCGCGTGAAAAGCCGTAACATTTTTCAAACATGTTTAACTGTTATTAGCTACCTACAACTACTACTATAACCTACAACTAAAAAGTATTTAATCGAAAATCATAAAAACTATTTAAGTCACTTATTTATTAGGATAACTAAATGTACAACATAAATTAATGGGTCTAGTTCTGCATAGAACTTTTTGAATATGTTTAGTTACCTACTAAACTAATTATCATCAAGCGACAAAATATTATCAAGCGACAATTTCGTAAATTCCGCACACGGCTGCTGCGTAGGGAGCCGACTAACTCTCCTCCCGTACCTCTGAGTGACGCCTACAAACTCTAAAACGCATAGTTGGCCGAGCGGAGTTTTTTCTAATTTTTAAACTCATGATATCTTTCGTATGAAATGTCTGAATCGAATAATTCTAAAAGTAATATAAAGGTATTCAAACAGTCTTAAATAATAGTTTATTTATTTTGATAAGGATTAATTTCTAGGTACAAATAAAGAACCTTTTCTAGCGGCGGTATTTAAATTTTTATTTTAAAATAAATGCACACTTATTGTGACATCACTATAACAGTTAGATGTATGCTGTCGCGACATTTTTTGTAGATAATAATGTGTGCTATAAAATTGTACTGCATCATTTTGTTCTATCGTGAATAGTTTTCGCAGCGCACGCGATGTAAGGAACATTCTTGGTATTTTTTTTGCACCTTGGGTTACGTTATCGGAGTTTTGGTAAGGATCCCTAATTTTTTTAAGATAAAACATAGCCTATGTCCGTCGGATAGACTGTAGCTTTCCAACGGTGAAATAATTTTTTAAATCCGTTTAGTAGTTTCAGGGCCTATTCGGTTCATATAAACAAACAATCAAACCTTTCCTCTTTAGATAATAGTATAGATAATTTCTTGTCTGCAGTTTCTTCAGATTCAAACTTTCTCCCTGTCTACCCAGCCAGTTGTTAAAAAGGTGTATGTCTTTGAAACCTCAGGAGAAAATGACTCTACTTGTAGAGTTACAAACTGTGCTATCAGCAATCTAACCAACAAAGGTTGGGCACTGTTTGCATTTTCAAAGAATGATTATTTGTTTTGGCGGAACAGAAGTGATGAATCGAGTTATCGTTAACACGCGAGGTGTCGGCGGCGCTTCACGCGAAAAACAAGTCGTTAGACCTTTGTTGACACGGCGCGAGAACTGTCAAAACACAGCGTACGGCCGCGGGCAGCGTACGCCACCGACGCATTACGTAAACGTTGAGGCAGCTGTGTCTGCGGGCGCGGACGCAGGCCTACGGTGCAACCTGTGAGGCATCGCGCGGTGATGCGAGCTAGCGAGGACACCGTACCTCGTCATCGGGCGCATGGCGGGACTCGTCCGCGGCGGGCACGGGTTGGTCGGCGGGCGGCGCGGGCTCCCGCGCCAGCACACTCACTCTTCTCCGGTTCTGGAACTTGAACGGCTTGCCCGGGAACCGCGAGCGACCCATGTTCCTCGCGGGGACAGATACGGCGCTCTAGCGCTGAACGAGAGTCGCGCGCATGCTCGGCCTCGACGGCGCGCGTATGTGGCTTCGGCTCGCAGCCGCCGCGCCGCATCGACACGGCTCATGTAGACGGCTCATTCACACCGCGAGACACGCGCCTCACTAGGTACTACGCTTCGCGCACTCGCGGCCCCGCTGTCGACATTGCTCATCGATCACGATGGATGGACGTTACGACGCCGAGCGCCGTCACTTTGACACGGGTAATGTTTGCGCTTAAAACAAAGGCTCAAAGCGAGCGACGCACGCACTCTTTACTGCGCCGGTCCACGAGACGACACGGATCACAACAGTATCAAATATCTGTAGAGAACACACGATTATCAATCGTTATAGCACGGGACAATAGCGGAATAGCAGGCGCGCGCCGAAGGCCACGGTGTGAACGACACCTGCCTCTATCTATCTATACCCTATTGTATCTTTGTATAGATAGATATGGATTGTCCGCCGCTAATTCCAACCGCGCGACGCAAACAAGCCTCTCTGTACGCCTGTCAATTACGCGGGCCGCCAAGTACGGCGCTACATTCAAACTAAAAAGTTTTGAGTCATACTGGAACACTACTGGAATCATAACTTCTTGATTTTATATTAAAAGCCGTATTTTAGAAATAAATCATGTATTTTTAGTTATGTTTAGAATGCAATTATGGATATCGTGATAAAGTAAAAAAAAATCCATTTCATTCTCTACCGACTCTACATTTCCCTTTATCGATTTTTATGTAAAACTTTGCTTGTTTTATGGTTTGGATAAATGTGGAAATTGTTTTAATTGTAATCAAAACCAAAGATAGCATTTTAATGTAATGTTTCGGTGCCGACGACAAAAGGTTTTGATAAGTACCTAATTTTAAAACAAATTATTACGGTCAGACAAAACATATAAAATGCAGCATTTTACAACTTTTACAACTACACGCAGAATGTTGTGCACGTACACAGCAGCGCCTCTGTAGGTGCACCCCTAGCTCGACAACCCCTAAACTCGAGCGGCCGATCATGCGTAAAGGGCGCCGAGAAGGGATGCTAAAGAGAAGAGTGTGTATATATAGGTGATTGAACCCTTCAGATAACTATGTGCATATACCATATATCATTTCGTCGTTTTACAGTAACTTTTCTTCTGCCGGAAGTGATGGCACTTTAACATTGTGCTCTACCAACCTCTTTTCAGCTATCAGCTCTTCCGGAGTTGGAGTGGATAACTGAAAATATTCGGCGAGATGATTTCAGTCATCGCACCGGGCGATCTCGGCACATTTCCACCGAATCGTGAGGGCACTGCACTGAAAACACGTCGCTGAACCACTTTGTAAACTTAGCACCCGGTTGTTTTTAAACGTGCAAAGTAAATCTCGATATAATAGTAGAGCGCGCTCGTTCGTGAGCGCTCTTCGCTGGTGGTCGTGATTTGTGATAGGGCAAAGCGGGGTGCAGCGTTGAGGGGGGACGCGCGCGGGGCGAACGTTCCCGCTGTCCCCGAGCGTTGTGTAAATATATAATCACCCTCCACTCCCTTGAACGCCGATGTAGCGATGGGAATCTATTTCATATTTCAGAAGAGTTCTTCACTATAATCACTTGCACAACACGTAGAGACGCGCCAACGGAGCGTATGAACTTTATCTTTAATTCGCTGATTCGTTTCGAAAAGTTCGCGGCAAACCGATCGGAGTGACTTCCGCGTCCTTTAACAAAATATTGATCGGCGCAGGACCCTCCCGCCGCAGACATGGTTCGGCAGGCAGGACGAGACTACGATTATGTAGAGTAGAGCGTGGTAGAGCGGCGAACTCCATTCACGACGTTATCCTTATTTTTTATACCGTCTCGGTCTCGGCTGCCTAAATAGCAGGTATCGTTTTTTGCTCTATTTGGGATGCGGACGACGGATTTTCGATGGGAAAAATGACTCACACTTTAATCCCGTGCAGCAGGTAGGTGGTATTAGTTATATGTATGCACTCACATACATATTTTGTCGTTTCCGCCCGCATAGTTAATAATACATGCTAAATAATAATATACATATTTGGGTGTGATTGACCTAGCTACATTTTAGGAAAAGAGCCTACAGTTTTACGTAGAATATTTGGCATCCCTACGTCGCCTTTTACGACATGCACAGGAATAAATGCAGTGGAATCACTAGAATTTTGAGGCGGAATCACAGAAGAGATAAGGGATCTTATTTACCAACTAGTAAGTAAAGAAAAGGACTGACCGACTCGTAGCTCAGGGGTTTTTCCTTTTGATTGATTGAGATTTAATTCTCATGCCAGGGGTAATGTTTCGACCCCCGCCGCTTTCATGCTGAACTTAATTTTTCTTTCAGACTTGCATAAGTGCATTTCAATACGAATGCAAGTTGTTCCACGATTCGGAATCCATGTAAAACTGTAGGCTAGCATATAGTTGGTAGGTTGAAGCTATCGAATTGGATGAAAAGATGATCCTTGCTTTCCATTCAGTTCGATGTAGCCGTGATCATAAAGGGAAGGCCCTGGCATAGCCCGGCCATGGCCGCACACACATCACGTGCAGATTACTAAACCAATAATAAAGTAACCAAAATAATAAAATTAAAATAGAACTGCTATATTATGTATAGCGTGATATATGGCGTACGTTGGGCACTCAAAGAGTTGCCTAATGTCTTTTGGTCATGGTCTTTTGAACTTTCACAGAAGTCGCGAGAACCATGCCTACCGGCCAGGCACCTTAACACCATGTTTGAAGAATCCCAGTTTGTACATTGGGAGCAGTACCTCGGCATTCCACAGTTTACCAACCCTATGAATAAAGGATTTACAGGATCGGTTGATTCTGATTTGAGGAATGTCGACAGTGAACGCGTTGAGCGCTTATAGAAAGGGTACGTAGGCATGGCGTTATGCTGTTCCGTATATATCCTAAACGTGGTACGGAAGATAAAACACAGAGAGAGACCCAACAGCACGGATCATGAGGGGTATGTCAGGGATTGGAGGAGCAGAGATGCACAGTTCTGTCGTTAAACAAGCTCGATAGCAAATCGATAGTCCGCGAATACGCTGGTATGGTGCCTCGCTGAGCGTGGTTTCGCGAGGTGAGGTGAATTTGGCTTTACTCAGCATAGCCACCCATACCGGTTTTTCATAAAAAATACGATAGGTGTCGTGGGACCCTGGGACCGTGGGCACCTGTAGCACAGAATAAGTAATAGTGCTACGCCTGCCACCAGAGTGGTCAGTCTGAATTCTCACCTAAATTGGCGTTTACGGAAAACCGATCGACTGGCGTTTTTAAATGTATGGAGAAATTTAAGAGCGCGCGCAGTGGGCGTTAAGCGAACTAACATTTGCGAGTCCGAGTTTGATTTGACAGCTTACTCAACGTTGCCGTAAATACGTCGAGGTTGCCGTTTACGTCGACTCAGCGTTTTCATACAAATCTAAGTCCGAGTTTGACTTTGACAGCTTGATAAAGTAAAACCACAGAATATCTAGTAAAAACTTGTATGGAGTTTGACGTTTTTACGGAACTTCGAAGTTACGTAAACGCCAATTTAGGTGAAAACTGAGACTACCGGCTCTGAGATAAATAGTCGTCACTGAAACTAATGCTAACGCAAAGTAGTACTTTGTGACGTCACTTTGACACGTTTTGTATGGACGAAATCTCAAACTAAAGCAAAGTGACGTCACAAAGTACTACTTTTCGTTAGTCTTATGCTGAGATAAATAGTCGTAACAAAAACTAAGACTAACGGAAAGTAGTACTTTGTGACGTCACTTTTGACACATTTTGTATGGACGAAATCTCAAAGCAATGCCAATTGACGTCACAAAGTACTACTTTGCGTTAGCATTAGTTTCGGTGACGACTATTTATCTCAGCCTTAGTTTCCGTTACGACTATTTTTCTCAGCCTTAGTTTCTGTTACGACTATTTATCTCAGCCTTATGTAGTTCCTACCACGGGGTTGAATGTGCCTATATCCATGCAGTCACGTTTTTTAATGTTCCACGTGGAGTGAGCGGTGTAGGGCCGATCCGGACGAACTTCAGTCCTGTCTTAAATGAACTATTGGGAAACATAAATTAACTGACGGGCGCTTCATCCAATCAATAACACTTTTCTCGTAGGATGCTGTTTTCAATAGTTACTTTTATTTAATTTAGCAGTATTTAAACTATATACACCACCGCACAGTAACCCTCTGGTTGAATATGGCGATAAATCCCTTGCGTTTCCCATAACTATCCTGCAGATAATAAAATGATAAAATATCGTTTACTCCAGCCAGGGGATCAGCCAATTTTCCAAGATGGCTGCATAGATCATAGAATATCTTGGATAGCTGCACCTTAATTGTCATTTCCACTAATGTCCTCGCAGCTGCCACTAGAGTGATCCTTCAGGCACAGAATAAGTAAGAGCTTCAGAGCCGGTAGTCTTAGTTCTCATCTAAATTGGCGTTTCCGTAACTTCGAAGTTCCGTAAAAACGTCAAACTCCATACAAGTTTAACATAACACTTTTCTCGTAGGATGCTGTTTTCAATAGTTACTTTTATTTAATTTAGCAGTATTTAAACTATATACACCACCGCACAGTATCCCTCTGGTTGAATATGGCGATAAATCCCTTGCGTTTCCCATAACTATCCTGCAGATAATAAAATGATAAAATATCGTTTACTCCAGCCAGGGGATCGGCCAATTTTCCAAGATGGCTGCATAGAACATAGAATATCTTGGATAGCTGCACCTTAATTGTCATTTCCACTAATGTCCTCGCAGCTGCCACTAGAGTGATCCTTCAGGCACAGAATAAGTAAGAGCTTCAGAGCCGGTAGTCTTAGTTCTCATCTAAATTGGCGTTTCCGTAACTTCGAAGTTCCGTAAAAACGTCAAACTCCATACAAGTTTTTACTAGATATTCTGTGGTTTTACTTCTTCAAGATGTCAAAGTCAAACTCGGTCTTCCGATTTGTATGAAAACGCGGAGTCGACGTAAACGGCAACGTCGACGTATTTACGGCAACGTTGAGTAAGCTGTCAAATCAAACTCGGACTCGCAAATGGTAGTACGCCCGCTGCGCGCGCTCTTCAATTTCTCCATACATTTGAAAACGCCAGTCGATCGGTTTGCCGTAACGCCAATTTAGGTGACAACTGAGACTACCGGCTCAGTCTAAGGCTGAGATAAATAGTCGTAACTGAAACTAAGGCTAACGAAAAGTAATACTTTGTGACGTCACTTTGACACATTATTGTATGGACAAAATGGCAAAGTAATGCAGAGTGACGTCACAAAGTACTACTTTTGGTTAGTCTTAGTTTCTGTTACGACTATTTATATCAGCCTTAGACTAACGAAAAGTAGTACTTTGTGACGTCACTTTGCATTACTTTGAGATTTCGTTCATACAAAATGTGTTAAATTTACGTCACAAAGTACTACTTTTCGTAAGTCTTAGGCTGAGATAAATAGTCGTAACAGAAACTAAGACTAACGAAAAGTTGTACTTTGTGACGTCATTTCGATACACTTTGTATGGACGAAATGTAAAAGTAATGCAAAGTGACGTCACAAAGTACTACTTTCCGTTAGTCTTAGTTTATGTTGCGACTATTTATCTCAGTCTTAGTTTCTGTTATGACTATTTATCTCAGCCTTCGTTACTTCGCTAAATGCGTGCATTACTAGCGGTACGCCACAGAATAAAGCCGTCCGTTCTGCGGGTCTACTCATGAGATTCTCATCTGTGAGTCACCGGTGAGATGTGGAAACCCGCTGTCTTCCCACACTGATGCTAAGATTCATACAGTCGTAATCAGAGAGGACCTGTAAAAACTTAATACGATATTAGCACCGAACTAACCATACAAAAACCAGTTTAGTCCGACTTTAACACGCGTACTAAATTTAGTCCGCCCACCCTGAATAGAGCTGATAGAGATTAATTGTACTTGGCTAAGCCAAAGTATAACCCTTCAGAATGTCAGTTTTGACAACAAATGTATTGAAGGAATGTCAAATTTGACAGTCGGAATTTATACTTTGGCTGAGCCAAGCACGAGTCAAGTCTATGAATCTCAGCATCAGAGTGGTCAGTCTGAGTTCTGAGTGGGCAGTCTGAGTTCTCACCGAAATTGGCGTTTACGGCAAACCGATCGACTGGCGTTTTCTCCAAACTCCATACAAGTTTTTACTAGATATTCTGTGGTTTTACTTCTTCAATCTGTCAAAGTCAAACGCGGACTTCCGATTTGTATGAAAACGCGGAGTGGACGTAAACGGCAACGTCGACGTATTTACGGCAACGTTGAGTAAGCTGTCAAATCAAGCTCGGACTCGCAAATGTTAGTTCGCTTAACGCCCGCTGCGCGCGCTCTCCAATTTCTCCATACATTTGAAAACGCCAGTCGATCGGTTTGCCGTAACGCCAATTTAGGTGACAACTTAGACTACCGGCTCTGACCTAAATTGGCGTTTACGTAACTCGTATCATAACGGTAGTTATGTGGTATTAACCATCCATGTCAGGTCGCATTAAAAAAACCTACAAAAATCAGATTTAAAGCCATAGGAGGTCATCTTGGAGAGCAGTGCCTTGTGTCGGGTCAAAGGCTTTCACAATATTCAGGCCAATAGCCATCCTTTCGAGCGCATCGGCCATCAAATGTGAACCACGAACTAGGAGATATCGAGTGGAACTGATGCGGTTGAAAGCCATATTGATGATCACTGAGAGTTATTTGTATCTAGATGAATCACCAACTGAATGTTAATGGTGCGCTCCATCACTTTGCCGAGACGAGTTGTAGTGGCTTTGGGTCGATAGTTGGCCGGGTCTTATTGATCGCATTTTTAGGCACGGACTGAACGTTTTCCAATGTTCAACCTACATGCACATCCAGGGGAATAAGAGAGCCGGTAAAGACGGAATTCCGCCTTTCCTCGCGGACATCAGGAGAGAATTCCAGAGCACACATCTTTAACATCAGCGCAGGAATACCACCAGGGATACTCGTCTTTCTGGAATCTAAGGCAAAGGCTCACGCCACACATTTCCCTGAAGGATTCGTATTTTCGGCATAGATAATTTGCACCCAGGAGTGGAAACCGGAGAAGGGTCGCTCTTCCCTATGGCGGAAATATCTTGCAAACCGTGAGGCTGCTCCGATTGTAGAACGGAGGACCCGTAAAACTATGATTCTACTGATTTAGCAAGAGACCAGAATTGACGGCCCCTCCACCCAGCTGGCTGGTTGATCAACTTCTCACTGATTCTGCCTATATACTCGGAACTACGCTTTTGCAATTATTCTCTTACTGGGTTTTGAAGGCCGCATAAGGTCGGTTCTTGTGGTTCGTTCGAATTTGCGAGTTTCGCAAGAATATTTTTTTTTTGCACTTTTTTCAATTTTTATAATTTTATTTTGTTTATATACTCACTCAGATAAGTGTATTTTGAAAGGCACATTCGTAACCTAATTCGTTTTTTAATAAATAGACGGAAAGGAATGACGGGGTGGAAAGCGATGAAAACTGCATGGATGGTAATGACACACGCGATGACCTATTCGAAAAATGTGATAAAAAGACCTTGCAGTTAATGAACCATTTTTGAAATGTTATATGTAATAATAAGTAAATAACAAAATGTAATATAGGCAAATTTTCGTGAGCATATAAAATATGAATCAATTTCTGCAGGCCTATTCCTGAAATTGCGTAATCATGATTCAAGAATCCTGAGTCTAGAAAAACCGCTTTTATAGCGATTCTCAAAGTGATTTTTTCCAAGGAAAGCCTTAATTTCGTCAAGAAAATCGCTTTGAAAACGCTAATAAAAACGGTTTTCTAGACTCAGGATTGCTGATTACGGAATTCCATGAATAGGCCTGTTGTAATGGCTTGATGGGGAGTCAGATAAAAAGATTCCGAAAGTTTGGACAACGTTGGGATCAGATTCTTTGCCATGTCAATTATAGGTGTCATGTCCGCCCAAAATGCAGCTGCGTTCTGGCTCAGACAGCTGCGTATCGTGCAGGTCGATGAAGTTTTCCTTGAGTGATTTTGCTGCGTCAAATTGATCCACAATGTTCCTAATGTGTCCTAACTTTGTTTAGAAAGATTCAAGGGTTGTCTTCTTTCTTTGTTTTATTTATAACTATCTTATCTTTGTCCTCCCCACCCTTTGCCATGTAAGTTTGCTTTTCAATTCCCCATTCGAAATAGATTACTCTCTTATTATTATTTAACTCACTTTAAACTCAAATGCATTTATCGCTACAGGGGTCAGAACAAAGTATATTCAACACTTCTGTTGTTAATGCTTTGGATATGATCTTACACTTATTAAGCGCTTTTATTAGAAGATTAACATTGGCGTTTAATTTAAATTGTTAAGTATCAAGCTCATTGTTGGGAAAGACGACCCAGTATATTTTACATAAATTTGTATATTTACAAAAAACTGCATAGCAGTTATTTCCGTTTTCTTTGCAAAACTTGTCATGGAGCTTTTTCAAGTTATCGGTTAAATACCTCTTTTGCTTCCTTTCTCCCCTTCCTTTCACAACCTCTCATTTGCATGCTGCCACACGGCTGTTCGAATCTTCTTCCTATTCATTTCTGCCTTCTCTTTGCTTTCATTTCTGGATCTTCCACCAGTTTCTTTCTCAGAGTAATCGGGATGCGCGATTTGACTGTTCTTTTAACTTCTGTCCACTTGGTAGATTTTTTCTGCATAAGGTCTTTATGCAGTTTTTTTCAGGTTCGAAGTCTTGCTGATACTCCGAGACTTATTTTTATCAAAAAACAACTTCTTCACGTTTTCAATTGTATCTTTCTTTATGTTTTATATAATGTCATCCTCCATCCAATCAATAATGTCAAATTCCGGTGTTCGTTGTTCTTTAACTGTCTCCTTTAGTTGTTCTGTTCTTTTTCTTCTGTTCCTTTAATTTTAATACTTCAGTCTGTAGGGCTTTAATAGTTTTGCTGCTCGGTATCCTAATTTGCGCATGGCAGAATGGAATACGGATTTAGTATATCGTGGTGCTTGCACATACCTCGTCGAAGTAGAGGATTCTGCATTTTTTTAATCTTGTAGCGCTTGGTGGTCTGGTTCTGGGATGTCAGGCTAAGGTTCAGGAACGGATGTTAGCCTCAAGATAATTTTGGCTTTCAGGTTGTGAATTATGAAGCAATTTTTTCAAGTTCTTCCAGCTGTATTTTTTCTTCCGATAATTTTGACGCCATCTTTTTACTAAACATCTTTGGGCTCTTGCACTTAATTCTTGGATACTACATTTTTTTACAGTTTTTATTAGAAACATATCCTAGATAACCCATGGTGTGGTGAAATAAACATGGTGGTTGGTGAAAATGGTCATTCCTTTCCAAAGGGTATCATTACCATCCATAGCATATTTCCTGAAAATGGAAGGTAATGATTTGGAAAGGAATGATGTTTTCGTAAATAATTGTAAATTACGAGTGACCCGTGTACCTAAACTGTAAAGTAGAGGTATTACATGCTAAACTTAAAATTGATTCAAACAGGTATTTATCAAAAATAGGAAACTCTTAATAGCCTTTTAAAACGCTGGATTGTAATGATGGATGAACTGTGACAAAGTACTTTTCGAACAGCGAGATTATAAATACCTCGGCTCGCAGTGATGCACGTCCGCTTACTCACGAATTCAGGGAAAGACTGTTAGATGAGAGGGGCGGGGAGATCAGTGCAGTCGACGTGCAGGGACGGACTGAGTCAATTTTTTTTATTCCGTCGACGCGGAAGGCAATGACGCTTTTCGCTTGACAAAATTAAAAAAGTTCGTTCTTTTAGTATTCCCACTACTATACAGACATAAGGGATTTAAATTATTAATCTGTATCAGATTCTCCATGGCACAGTTAATTTGATGTATTGGTTATGTTATTAATTTTAGAGAAGAACGCCCCTACAGCTACTACTTGGTCGTTTGGAATGGGAGTGGAATGACATTTGGCCTAGTTTTTTCTCGATTACTCACTAGTGTTAACACGTAGATTAGAGTGAAAAATGTACACCGCTGCATATTTTTATTACCAATTGATAACAATTCACAGAATTCGGCAAAACATTCTTGACATACCAATGTAAATATCAGCCTCAGTGGCCCAGTGGCGCGACACTTCGGCGATCGCTCTCCGAAGTTAAGCAACGCTGGGTCCGGTCTGGTCTTGGATGGGTGACCATTCGACCGTTGAGAGAGGCTGGCCGTGGTTCGGATTCCACGTTAAGCTGTAGGTCCTCTTCTTTACTTACTAGGTTTATCCCGCCCGGGTTGGTACCATCGCATTGGATGAACGATGGTCGAAGCGGCAATGAAAATTGTCCGTGTTTTCCATCCAGTTCGATGTAGCCGTGCAATATAAGGAAGGTCCTGGCATGGCACCTAGTTCCCATGTGGTGTGTTGGGCTAATACCATGACAGAACGTGTGGTATTAGCCATCCATGTCCAGTCACATAAAAAAAAAAAAATTTGGGCCCGGAAGTGAAATCTGAACCGAGTGAAATCTGAATCTGAAAAGAGGCCCTTTTTTGCATTTACCGGATGCTTGAAAGTAAATGCTTAGGTTATGCAAATACCGAAGAACTGATGAAGGCTAGCATAAGTCGATCACGAATTCTTCAAAAAATTGAGTTAGCAATGTTTCCAGTAGTCAGAGACCCTAGCCCCAGCTGTTACAAAAATTGGCGTTTACTTCAAACCGATCGACTGGCGTTTTCAATTGTATGGAAAAATCGAATAGCGTGCGCAGTGGGCGTTAAGCGAACTAAAATTTGCGAGTCCGAGTTTGATTTGATTGGTTACTCGCGGTTGCCGTAAATACGCGGACGTTCCCGTTTACGCCGACTCCGGGTTTTCGATAAAAATCGGAAGTCCGAGTTTGACTTTGACAGCTTGAAAAGGAAAACCACAGAATATCTAGTACAAACTTGTATGGAGTTTGAAATTTTTACGTAACTTCAAAGTTCCGAAAAACGCAACTATATGTGACAACTGGGACTATGAGCAGAATATTTTCTCATTAATTAGTATCGATAAATTAAAAATATTGCTAATTTATTTAGATTTTTTATTTTTCCGTAAACGGCCCGATTTTCGTTTTTTTCTACTTTTGATTATACTGTTATGTCATCTAATCCTGACGGAAGAATATAATCTGTATTGAATATTTCATATTTACTATTTTACATTTACGGATAATCAATTGTTAACAATAAACAACTGCAAAGCAGGTTTAATTATAAAATATTTTTAGAAATGGCTAATGGACCTGGCATCGAGAGCAAAGAATATTAATAAAAAAAAGGTTTGACAGCGAATTTGGCGCTAAAACATTGATTGAGTGGCGCACGTTGCGCGGGCAGATTGGTTTCACAATTTCCCTGATCAACATTTACTGTGGCTCTTTTCCAATTTCCTTACATTTTGCCTGAGAACATTTAAGCTAATTCTCATTCAGACATTTATTTTGTTTGTCCAATTCTAACGCCTTTTCTAGTCCTTAAAAGATGCCGGCCTATCTCCAACCCGCTTTGAAATTCACGCGACTCAGCGAGCACGCGTTTCCTCCAGTAAAAGGCTCCGAGAAAGCTGCCGGCTTCGATATTAAAAGGTTTGTCCGATTCATACATTTAGTATATCGCTGCTGCTTGCCTGATCTAAAACAGCATTTTTATCAAAATTGTCCAAGTGAGGTTATGTGTAACTGATGGCGTTCATTCTTTGCAGCGCTTATGACTATGTAGTGCGGGCACGCGGGAAGGAACTCGTGAAGACCGATCTGCAAGTGGAGTTGCCTGCCGGGTGCTACGGAAGAGTAGCCCCACGTTCCGGCCTCGCTGTGAAAAACTTTATTGATGTCGGAGGTCAGTATGTGCAATACATCTAGGCTGGTTTTCATGGTTAAAACAAGTGACTACTTAAATAGTTTTTTAAAAAATATATTGCGTGTCTAAAAAAGTGATACGTTCCTGTACATCAATGTTTCACAAATGCAGTGTCGGACCCGGTACCCGGCCATTCGGGAGTTCAAAATGGGGACGAGAGATTTGCAGGAACTAGCTACAGAGACGCCAAAAAACAAAGCTAAAGGCATACTAAATGGAGGATACGCTCTTCTAGTAGGATTCTAATACTTTTATAAACTATTTTGGAAAAAGATGAGAGAAATGGTTCAAACTTTTTGAAAATGAATTATAGTTCATAAAAAAATAGTCTATAGCGCTGGAAGGAATAATTGGGATGTGAGTCACCAGTTCAAGATGTTCCTTTCATAATGGTTATCAAATAACCCATCTAAAACTGTAGGTTGTAGGGTTAAGCCCGCCCGGGTTGATTGGATGAAACTAAAGTTGAAGTCCCTGGCAGTGCACCTAGTTCCGTCAGTAATTTGATGTATTGGGATCATGACGGTAGTTGTGTGGTATTAGCCATCCACGTCAGGTTGCATAAATAAAACGTCTTACATTTACTACAATAAAGAAAAAAACCGGCTAAGTGCGTGTCGGACTCGCACACGAAGGGTTCCGTACCATCGTAAACGATTGAACACAAATAATTTCATCACGTTTTTTGTATGGGAGCCCCCTTTAATTTTTATTATTTTTACTTTTTACCTATTTGTTGTTATAGCTGCAAAATAAATACACCCTCTGTGAAAATTTCAGCTGTCCACCTATTACTGTTCATGAGATATAGTCCTGTGACAGACGGACAAACGAACAGCGGAGGCTTTGCAATAGGTTTCCGTTGGCACCCCGTGGGTACGGAACCCTAAAAGTATTTCCGATTACAAGCACTTCATTAGCAACAGAGTTGAAGAGGACTGGAACAAACTCCCTGAGGACATAATCAATGAAAATAATGTTAATCAATTTAAAAACCGTTTGGATACTCATTTAAACAACTTATTTAAGAATTCTCAAAGACCGTGTTAATAACGCTCGTTCCGATTTGAACTGTACACGAACACACTGCTAAAAGCGCATATGCAAGCGTCCCGAATCAGATTGCACGCTGGCAGCCGCAAGCATTACAAACGATTCTGACTGTTTGTGTACACGCTTACGGAAACAAAAAGACAAACATAAACCAAATGACATTCATTGTAGTAATTCACCTCAAATTTGGATATAATGAATTTCTCTCAGTTTATTAATTTTCAACTTAGGTACATTCACAGGTTTGTGAAAAGACACGGTGGAAAGACGATACACTACTGTTTATAAACGTCAAAAAATTACATTGACAGTTGCACACACAGTGCCCTACCTCCAAAGCGTGAGCACTGTGTACGGCATTGTGTGACACAGCGCTAACTTCATACCGTTCACGGGATGTAATTTTGAGGGTAATTTTCAGTTTTGAGTGTGGTTTTGGTAACGATGGTTCAAATCGGACCGCGACCTAAGTGAACTTCCATCAGACAAAAAAAAACATGATCTGACGCGACTTCTTCATGGGCGACCGGCTATGCCGTAGCAAAGGAGGAACTTTTAAAACATACATAAAAACATATTTAAAAAACAAAGTTCAGCAAAATCGAACTATGAGTTAGTCCCCTTTGCTAGAGACTCTTGTAGTTTGGAGCTCAGATGCCAAAAATCTAGTTAAAGAGCTTAGTAGATTGTTCAAAGAGGCGTCTGGGGACAAACATGCGCTCAGTTATCTTAGGCAGAAGATCAGCCTTGCCATTCAGCGGGTGAACGCAGCACATCGCATCCGTCATCGGCACATAGCCAATTGCGCCGATGATGGAGGATCATTTTATCTATATGTAGTTAGGTTTCATTCCTTTTTCAGTTATTGTATCAAGTAAATGTGCTTAGTATTTAAACAAGTAAATAATTCAATATTATGATCACTTTTTAATGAGTGTCACCTTACACCGATGCTGTACATATTTATTTGCAAAGTGCCGGTAACTACGAACACCGAAGAGGTCACCCGCCGACGCGACATGCTCACCCCGCGCCGCCGCCGAGTGAGTCCGAGACAGCCGCGCATATTTATACACATGTACATTGTAAATGTGTGAATATAGTCAGTACATGTAACAGTGTTTCCATTTCCTCCCTGTATGACCCTATCGCAGTAAAGGCATAAACATTACACCATTGTCGGAACTGCATTCAAGGTCGTGCACTGGAAAATCGTAGGTTTACAAATTGATATTTTTCCTTTTCACAGCGGGCGTGATTGACGAAGACTACCGGGGAAATGTGGGTGTTGTTATCTTTAACCATTCCGATCAAGACTTCCCGATCAAGAAAGGGGACCGCATTGCGCAACTCATCTGCGAGAAGATATTCTACCCTGAGCTCGTCGAGTCTGAAAATTTAACGGCAACAAAGAGGGCAGACGGCGGGTTTGGATCTACCGGCACCCAATGAAATCTAATTCTTATTTCACATCAAGTTATAAAAGGATTTCAAAAAATGATTCATGCTATTATTTTCAATGCATATCTGCTGGTCTAAGTTTTGTTGATAAGTTTTAATATATTATTATGTAGTTCGGTTTCCTCTAGGAGTTAAGCTTTTGTTAATAGTTTTAATAATGAGTGTTTTTGCCACAATGGAGTCTTGTCTCTTCCATTACTATTAGAGTAGTCTCTTACAATACTGATGTTACCAACTTACTAAGTGCTTCTGTATTTTACATTGTGATATGATTGAAGTTTCAGGTAATTTTAATAATAAATAACAAGTATTAATGTGATATTGAGATTTTTTTCTTATTTACAAACAGAGCTTCATATTCGCATATGTTATTGTTTTGCATGAAGATAAAAAAATATGAGTACCTATTATTTAGTAGCCTATTCGAATGGTAAAGTAATGTCATTGAAAAATCAACAAAATTAACTTGAATTTGGCATCATGAACTCTTAGGCCCGGTTGCACGTACCGTCGTACACGTCAACATCACCGTCAACGTATGATTAAAGACTGATCAGTCAAAATTTTCGTTGCACGAAAATTAAACATTACGTTGATCGCTGATGTTAACCGCTAATCGTGATCTCTCCCGACCCATTGGTCACCGTCAAAATCATGATGAAATAATAATTCAAAGTATCAAAGGTCACTATTTTTAAATTTTTGCAGTTTTATTGGACCTTATTGGACGTTGCGATTAATAAAATACAATGCTTTGTTTTTAATAATTATTAACCTGATACCCGGTTCCATAGATTAAAATTTTTGGTGCCATATCTATGTAATCTGTGGTGCTACCAACAGCTGATAGCAAGCCAACATATTGGGCGCTAGTAGCGGCACCCTGCGGCTCCAAGAGCAACTGTTTTGGTTGTTAGTACGAATGATTGACGCTAGATGGTGCTTCAATTGTGCCTGTCTCTTTCTGATAATATATACTGTGGAAGGACAGTACTATGTCAGCTCAGGCGGTGCTGAGAGTTGCCATACAGAAAACATTTTTGCCGATTGTTTCGAGGGACTATCTGTGGTCTGACGCCTGGCAAGCTAACTTTGACGAAAATATGTTACGTGCAATTGAATTTCATATGATGGGTGATTAGCCTTCACATAATCGTCAACTGTAATCAGTAACGGATAACATTTTACGATAAATCGAAACATAAGGTCACAGAATGAAGCTTACTTAAGCGACAATTATTTTTAAGTGTTAATATGATAGTGTTTAGGGGTAGGGAAACGTTAGGGCCTTGAAGACGATTTCGCTAATTTAACAGCCGTGCAAAATTGTGCCTTGGCCAATGGACAAAGAATGGGTTTCTTAAAATTTCAAATCTTAGATTTACTGTGACTTCACGACAGTCTTAATTATAATACAATTGGTTCCACTGCATTTCTTCCCGTTCATGTTGTAAGAGCCAACTCAAGGATTGGTCGTTTGTGGTTTATTTACCACATAAAATTGGGAACTCCTTCCTTACTAGGTTCTAGGGTTAATTACACCTAGGTTAGTACCATCGAATTGAATTAACAATGGTCGAAGCGACAATATACTTGTCCATGTTTTCCATCCAGTTAATTGTACCAGCGAATGTATGGAAGGTCTGACACAATGTTTGTTGAGGTAATATAGCAGTGATGTGATATTATCAATCCATGCCCTGTTGAAAAAAAAAAGACCCCACAGGATGACCTTATAAATACGACCGGTTCCCATACATTTTCAGAAATCACAAGTCACAAGGATTGGGACCGCAAAAAATAACCTTGGAATTTAATATTTATATTTCATGAAAATGGTTCAGTTTCATTGAAATCGTTTCAAGTGGTGCCGGTATTCATAAGGTCAACCTGAATTATTTGTCTTGATGTGTTGTTGCATGATGTTTCATGTAATTGTAAAATGCAATTCAAATAAGAATAGGACTGGGCTTGTGACTAACTTAATTTGCGTGGAAAAGTACGGTCAGTACGTCCACACGGGTTACACGGAAAACATTCGCTTCATTATCAAAGCAGGCCTGACGTTTTTTTTCATCCATCAGAATCAAGGTTCGATCCGAGTATGTGCGTCTACATGCTTTTGCGTTTCCTTGTTTTGTAGCGGCTCTGCCTTTCCGTGACAGCAACACTAGACAACAACGCACGAATCTACACAGGATTACATTTTAATTTATTTTTGCCATCATTGCCGCTTCGACCATCGTTATTTCAATGGGATGGTACCAACCCGGGCGGGATTAACCCTACCGCCTAGTAAGTAAGGAAGGGGACCTACAGTTTTACGTGGAATCTGAACCACGGCCAGCCTCAACGGTTGAAAATGGTCACCCATCCAGAATAAAACGCTCAGAGGTGCTTCCCCAGCTTATCGATTCGCAAGGCGTCGCACACTGAGCTACCGAGGCTGACAATGTATGGTATTGTATTGAGTTATGTGATCTTGATTGTCTGTTGTTCTTGTGGTCCATTGTGTTTTATTGAAAAATGTTTGTTGATCAAATTGCTTCCAAACTTCACAGAATCGCCCCCTAGGATAGTTTGCCAAAAAATTGCATCAAAATTGATCACGACGACGTTATTGTATTTTGGACATTCACCCAAGCTGATCCTGAAAATTTCATAAAAATCAGTCCAGCAGTTTTGGAGTCCATAGGTAACATACACACATACATACATGTCGAAGTTTACATAGATTACCTCAAGAAACCATTCAAAGTCAGAGACTTTAGTGTGTGTTTGTGTAGGTGTAAATATTCTAATACATCCTTGGGGTCAAAATGCAGAGCTTCGGTAGCCGGGGGAGTTTTTTATGTCCCTATATCCCTATGGAGGTGCCTGGAGTGCCAAGACACTAAAAATAGATCGTCCGCTACATTGATCGGCCAATTTGGGAAATTTCCAGTAACTGAACAATGTATGTTATGTTTTAGGCAATGGTTTGCTCATAGCAACTCGATATCACCACTATAAGCAAAATCTGCAGGGACTATACAGGGTCCAGCCACATATCATAGTTATACAATATTTTAAAACATATAACAAAATCTGTCACCCTGGTATTTTTGCCGAGATTGATATATTTTTAAAAATAATTAGCAATTCAAGGTTAATAAATTTAAATAACATTTCATAAGGGCCCGTCGTCAAAGTAAAAGTGTCGGTGTATCTGTCAATTTAACAGCAAAAATGTCGGACACACAATTTTTCATCAAGCCTTCATCTGCCAAACATGCGATAAGGAACATAGTTCCAAAAATTTGGCAACGCTGGTATGTTTTAAGTCAGAAAAAATTACATTACTAATTCTTGATTGCACATGCAGTATTTTTTAATTCCCCTATAACACATAACCACATTGGAACAATACTTGAACGAACTACTGGCTGCTGTATACCTACCTACAGCAGTAGTTAATGCAAGGAAAAATCTAAATTTAAACTTAGTGCATTGATGGTGAAGTTTTAAAGAAGTCATTGTTTGAAAACTCAGAAATTTGTGTTTTAATAAAATACAGAATTTAGCTTAGAAACTCATATTTATGAACAATCAAATTTAATTCACTGTTTAGGCACGTCACAGGTACAAAATCAATAAAACATGTGCGAAGGCGCTATTTTGGCTCAAAATATCCGTGAACACTTTCTAAGTGTATTTTTGGAGGCGACACAATTGCTGGTGTAGAGTTCACTTCCTTGTTTCTATTCAGGAATGGCTTGAAGAACATTTTAAGCTTATTGTCTGTAGAAACTCCGAAATCCGATTCTGCCTTCTCAATGTGTTTCTCTAAAATATCTATGTTGCATCTAACTTTAGAAACCAATTCTTCCAGGGAGTCTATTTTTTTCGAAAGGGCAGTAATTTCAGGGCGGTAAGTTTCTATCTCGCTTACTAAAGACCCAGCGCAGTCGTTGTTCTTTAACTTGATCATATTGAGTACACTTTCGAACTCTTCAAGTCGCGTCAGCATATTATCAACCAGGTACTGAACGCCACCAATCTCTTGGGAAATATTTAGCTTTACGTATGGGCTATAGTCCTTGACCGTTTCCTCTAGCATTGTTGTGAAATATTCTGCCCAATTCTACTAAACACCAAAGTCGGGGTACAAGTACTCGAAAACACTCAGCAAGTATTCCACGAGATCAGTCACAACTTTTGACAGATTTTGCCGGTATGGCCATTGAAGAAAAACTTTTATGTGTATTTCCATTGCACAACGGGCGTAAACGAAACAAAACAAAATTCACTGGGGCGGGCGGCGGGGCGGTTACACTCGGTCAATTGTATCTATTCTACGACTATTATATAGCGGGCTTTGATGCGGCCTTTCTCTATTCGATTTGCTCAAGGCTATTCTTTTGTGAAATGTTCAACGTGAGCAGAAGGTATTATATTCTGTGAATGCGAGTTCCACCAGATATTATCAGTAGTATTCAGATTGGTCAGACTAATTTTAATACGCTGATTATGTCCGTAATAAATCGCATTTGGTATGGTTAAGCCGGTTATAGCCCGCGTGCTTAATTTTGACAGTTCATTCTGAATACGACTGTGAACGTGATAAGTGTGTGAACAGCCGTAATCAGAGTGGCCGGACTAACTTTAGTACGGGTATTAAGGTCGATCTAAACCGGCTTTTGTATGGTTAGTCTGCAGGGCGAGCACAGAGATTTTGCAACCTGCGACGCACATAATACGATTACAGGAACGTCGAAACCGGACTGTAGGCTCAAATCTGATTTAGTTTGAGTTTTACTTTCGTTAAACTTTTTCATAAGGCAAAGCGCACACGTTAGGTTTTTCCATTAGGTTCCCTGAATCAGTTCCCTATTCAAGGCACCAGAAGGCGTCCAATCATCGATATAAACAAAAACATTTAGATGCGTTCTGAGCTTTCCCCTGCTTGTCAAGTTAGAGTACCTTAGATATCAGTTTCGATACACTCGTCACGGCGTTCGCGCGTGTTTGCCGAATACATAGGTGTTAGTAATAGGTGCTGCTCTATGGTAAGAAAGAAAGAATCCGCCGGGTGAAAAAAAAAAATATTACGGGAAAGCGAAGAAGGAAGATGGCATCACATATCTTCTATCATAATTCTAATAATCTATCATTGTTTTATTAAATGCCGTTATTTTATGATGATATGTGTTGTGAGTTTGGCGTACGGCGCGGTGTCGTGATATCCAACATTGAACGACACAACTATCGGAAAAGCCGTTATCTCTTTCTAGCATAGGTATATCTTATGAAGTGAAGGTCCCTGTCAGTCATGCATTTGTGATGTAAGTGTGTGTGTATCGTGTTCACCGGAGGATGGTGTTCTCTCATGCAAGTGCACGCCCTTTCTAGCATACATAATTTTCCTATTTACGTCACTCTCGCTCTCGTGCAACAGTACGATACGGATAACTAAGTGATACCAGGTTAAAAAAGATCTCTGAGATGAGGATAAATACTAAAACTGCAATTTTAAAATACCTGATATGCGAAATGTTTTGTGTGTTAGTTTATTATTCAAATGTTATATTTGGTTATAAATAGTAATTCGAATATGTCATGAATAATTTAGATAGAAAAACGTTAGCTGATTAAAAATTGTAACTGAGAGCGGGAAAATGAACATTTCATGAAGGCAACGTCTTAGGCTAGGAGGGAAAACGTGTTGAAATGAGCGGTTGTATGAAGTTTGACTCTGATGGCGCTTCTTGTAGTTTTTATAGTTAAATGCGTCCAATCTATACAAACAGTACGCGCAACAGGGTGCAGCACACGCACGATCGGGTAACCGAACCGGCCATAAAACCTAAGGTTTGGCCCGTCCGGGCGAAATGCTCCCGTTTGGTTAAATAACCGAATCAGGGAGCCGAAGGCGCGCTCGCCATACATTTTCTATGTAGTGGCGTACACGTCTCAGGTTGGACCGTTTGGCTTTTGCTCACTATCTTCCCGAGTGCATTCCTCTTACGACAAAGTTTGCGACATCGAACCATTCATTTAAAAAATCATAAAATGTTCTCAATGAACGACGATGGTCAGAGCGCCCATTTTTGAAGTTTTCGCAAAAGTCGAGCGAAAGCGATGACCCGTTTTATTTTATGTACTGTGTCTGATCTCTGCTTGCAGAGTCAAAATCAAATTTGCGGCGCGATCTATGGCTGCCGCTGACAGTGCTCGCGTCTTCACCCTGAACACCGTGAGCACTTAAATGATGACGTCATCGTGACCTCATACCTCATAATTTCGTATTCCTGAGCACTTTCAGCCCAATTCGGACCGTAACCTAAGTGACAGTTGACATATCTTGCTCCTCTTCCGCGTTCCCGATACCGACTCAAAAATAACAACAATCGTAACCACAAAAATGCAATTATTTTTTTACTTTTAAGTGCATGTTAATTGGTTTTCGTATACTATTTCTTTGAAGTCGGTTTTATTGTTAACATTTTTGTTTATTTCTTTATTTTTTATTTTTTTTTATGCGACCTGACATGGATGGCTAATACCACATAACTACCGTTATGATATTAGCCCAATACACCACATTCCCGAAGAAATTAGGTGCCATGCCAGGACCTTCCCTTTATGAGCACGGCTACATTGAACTGGATGGAAAACACGGACAATTTTTCATTGCCGCTTCGACCATCTTTTCATCCAATGCGATGGTACCAACCCGGGCGGGCTTAAACCCTACCACCTAGTAGGGGAAGGGGACCTACAGTTTTACATGGATTCCGAACCATGGAGCAGCTCGCAGTCGTGACGAAATGCACTTATTGAACTCGGAAAGAGAAAGACAGTGGTGCAAGTTGGTATTGAACCCGGGCCTCTGGTACGCTAGGCCAGTCCCCGCGCCACTAGGCTACGAGCTTAGAAGTGAATCTGAAGCAATTTACTTTATTAGCAACAATTTAGCACTAACCAATTTTACACGTCCTTTTCAATAAAAAAAGGATCTTCGAAATCGTTTGGCGGGATATTGAGTTATTCGTCCATTTGTCGCGCACATACCAATTAATTAAAATAGTCTAAATAATTTAAGACTTTTATGATTTTCTCATGGATGTCATTGTCAGAACTAAACCAAATTGAAATGGTACCACACATGAAGCACCAGCATTAAAAAATTAATAATTATCAAAATCGCTTCACCCAGGCGTCAGTTCTGAGATAAAAAACATAAAAAAAATTAAACAATACAGACGAATTTAGAACCTCCTTTTTTGAAGTCGGTAAAAATGAGTGATTCCTAGCGATTCCGAACCGTTCTAATGGTCAGCAAAAATGGCCGAGGTTACTACACGGAGCTGTCATTCTGTTAGCCAAATTTCTTGCTTCTTGCACCGAATGGGACGGAGCTGTCTGCTCGAACACAGGCACTGACAAAATGCGATCATAGATTATTAGTGCATCGCCAAAGAACCATCAGAGCATCATAGAATAAAAAATTATAAAATGCTTCTTTAGCTTCGGCTGTCATTTAATTTGTCAATGGATACAAATTTATAATTTTTTTGTCCATTTTTAAAAGAAGATTAAAATCGCACTTTACCATTGAAATTTCTAAACGGTGACATCGCAATGCTTCCGTCCACTGGCTACTTTAAGGGCATAAATTGTCCTTTCTACGATAGCGGGCTTTGCCAGCGACCCTACTGCCACTTTCGTCATGCGAGGAAAGAAACAGCACCCGGCAACGATGGCATCGAAAACGGAGTTATCTTGCAACAGCTCGTCTCGGAGGCCGTCAAAAAAGTGCTACAACAAACCGACTCTCAGGCAAACGTCCTGACGCCCGCTCAACCTCCTCCGAAACTCACCTATAATCCCACCCCCATCGCTGAGCTCGAAAAAATAAACTCTGAATTGTCAACCGAAGAAGAAGTTAGACCACGAAGACACATTCCTGTGCCATACACTCCACATCGACCTGCTACGGTTCCTGTTAAACGGGTCACTGACGATGATATCTCAAGCAAACCCTTCATATACAATCCTCCAGACACTTATTCTCCTGGAGCAATGGCTAAACCACTGGACCCATATCTTCCACCGGGAACATCAAATGGTAAATATGAACCGGGTAGTGATGCAACGCTTTTGGCCTACACGCCCCCTGCTGCCCTGACCACTTCTGCAGACAAACTTAGCTATGTCCCTAGCGGCCTTCATGACAAACCTGAGAAAAAAAAGAAAATAATTGAGTATGAACCAACCAGAGCGAGTGTTAATGCAGGTATGTCCAAGTATAGGACAAAAGATGAACCGTATGTATCAAGTAAAGCAAGAGAAAAAGTTAAGTCTGAGGTTAAGTACCGACCCACCCCACTGAGCAAAGTGCCCTGCTTTTCCAGTGATGAAGAGGAACCGGAGGTCAAGAAAAAGAAGACGTCTGAAGATGAAAATGACTTACTACTAGATTTGGCTTCAGAATTTGAGATATTGGATCAAATTTTAGATGAGGAGAAAACGGATGAAACAACTAAGCAAGAAAAATCAGGCAACAATACTGAAAAAGAAGAGAAAAAGAAGGACATTAAAGAAAAGGATAAACATAAAAACAAGGATAAGTCGCAACATAGAAAGTCTTCTACTAGAGCCCACAGATCCTCTCCCCGAGAAAAAGACAAATGCGACTTGGATAAAATAAAAAGCAGGTCTTTAAACAAGTCTCACAAAAGTGGTTCGGCGGATTCACATAAAGAGAAAGAACGTGGCAAAAATAAGTCAAAACATTCAAATAAAAATGAGAAGGAACATCACTCCAAATCCAAAGAATCTTCCAAAAGCAGCTATAAAAACTCTGAGAAAATCTCAAAAAGCTCATCATCTAAAAGTCGTTATGATAAGTTAAAAAATACCAAAAATGAAAATAACAAGAGAAATGATAGGCACATAAAAGATAAAAGATCAAAGAAAGAAAGCAATTCCAGCAAAGACAAAAATTGTAAGAAAAAATCAAGCAGAGGAAGTTCATCTGAACGAAATAGCACTAGCGATCATGATGTTATATTTGAAGACGATCTTTTTGAAGAAGAATTGTCTGACCCTGATGAAGATACTATTGCAATGGAATGTATGAAAATTTTTGAAGAGTATGTGCCAACTTCAAAACCTGCCGAAACAGAGTATGTAGAAATGAAAACGAAAGAAGTAGAAGAATATGTCCCTGCCAAAAAGAGAATATCCAGGACTATAGATAAAAATGTCATGGTCTTTAAAAAACCTCCAGTGAAGCCAGATCATAAGGTCAACGCTGCACAGGCCATGGCACAAAGACTAGGTAAAATTAGGGAGTTCCATGCTTTAAAAAGCATTTCTACAAATGTGAAAAGTGTATCCTCAAGCGCAGCCATGCCTGAAATTCCAACGCTGGCTAAAATTGACACTTCTATTATTGGATCTCCTAGCCAGTCCAAAGTGAGGATAGCCCACGTACCTAATGTTTCAACGTTATTGTATGCCAAGAAAACTATATCTTCAACACCTCAATCAGACCAAACTACTCTACCTTCGACTAGCACGACTATTGTACAAACAATTCCAAAGGGCGCAACCAGAATGGCACATGTTCCCAACGAAAAGTTTTCAGATAGACCAGGAGTACTGGAGCCATTGGCTTCTAAAATTGCTGCTAACTTAAGATCGACTTATCTGAATAAGATGATTGATGAATGTCTAAAAATATATGTTACTCCAACAGATGCGTATGCTAGAGCACAGCAAGAGGAACTGAATACTAGCAAAAAGTGCACTACTATCCCAATTTATAAAAATTCTGCAGTCTTGGCAGTTAGTCGACTTCGGAAGGAATTCCAGGAATGTGGTGGTATAAAAAAGACTTTGTACAGTAATGATCCAAATAAGATTTCACACAGCCAAGTACTTCTAGGTAAATTAGCACAATCATCTTGGAGCATAGAGAGTAATAAGAAACATATAGATTTTTCTAATGAGTTTCAGGGAATAAAATTTTATATCAATATATCTCCTTGGATTCTTGATGAAGAACAGTTGCAGCAGAACGGATTTCCCCGGTCTCACCCTGATGGTGAGAAGGGAAAGGCAAAAATTTACGTTCAAAATGACAAACAAATACCGCCTCGGGGTGGACTACGGACTTGCTGTCGCTGTAAAAAGGAATTTATGGTAGACAAGAAAGGATTCCCAGCCGCCAGAGAAGACTGCATTTATCACCCCAACAGGAAGTATCGAATCCGTGGTGAAGTTCGCTACCAGTGTTGCAGCCAAGACGGTAGCTCGGAAGGCTGCGCCATGGCTTCTTATCACGTCTTTGAGTATGTGGACTATGATAACCTAAGGGGGTTTGTTAAGACAATGCCAAAAGATGTTCCCGACCCAGACAATCATGATTACGGCGTTTTCGCTCTTGATTGTGAAATGTGTTACACGACTCATGGGTTGGATTTAACAAGGATAACTGTAATTAATTCCTCATGTAAAACTGTATACGAGTCTCTCATTAAACCCTTGCACCCCATAGTGGATTATAATACACGTTACTCTGGAATTACTGAAGAACAGATGTCTGGGGTCACCACTACTTTGATAGAGGTGCAGGCCACACTTCTCAGCATGTTTTCTAGCAAAACAATTCTTATCGGTCACAGTTTAGAATCGGACTTCAAAGCGTTAAAATTGATTCACGACACTGTTGTGGACACTAGTGTCTTGTTTCCACACAAGATGGGACCTCCTTACAAACGGGCTCTCAGGAACCTGTCTTCGGAACATCTGAAAAAAATAATTCAGAACTCTGTGGAAGGCCACGACAGTGCTGAAGATGCAACCGTTTGCATGGAGTTAGTACATTATAAGTTGAAGGAAGAGTTAAAACTACGGTAATATTGGACTGTTTGATTTGTTGGCATGATTCAAATAAATAAAGAAATATATTAAATCACCCAAAACTATTTATGTAAAAACAGTCTTGTAGGGATAAAAGCAAGCAATGTTTTTAACAGGTCACATTTCAAAGCTACTCATTTTAGTTTACAGAGTTTAGCTTATTTTTCGGTAGGAATGGACATTATTTGTTTAGGGATTAAGAAAAGGGTTATAGGAAAACCTAAGAGATACGGTCGAATGTTCTAACTATAAACCTACTTGATTATTTATTTAGTTTTATAATTTTAAATTACTATACTTTCTCTTTTCTTATTTTATGTTAATAAGAATAATGGATTATAGCAATTTTTAGAACGTATCATTATATTACGTTATTGTTTTTTAAGTAGGTAAGTATTTGAGCCCAATTAACATAATTTTTGGTAGATTGTGCTAAAATTTCCGACATAGCAATTGAATCTATTTGTACAGTTAAAAACTTTATTTTTTGTAAAACTTCGGTTTTGCAATCCCAAACTTGGCATGTGTCCTCTCTAATGATGGAGGCGCTGTAAACCGTAAGTTTTACAAATGTTATGTACTAAACCTAAAACTTAATTTCCTTTTGCCCATGCCTACCACTGCAGCAACTCTTATGACATAAATATACCACAGTGTTTAATAGCTTAATTTTTTTAAATAATGTACCAGTGAAAATAATGTGCGAATTGTATCAGTGGTTCTATTTGTATTTATCTATGTATTTTCGTGTGTTGTGGCTGATTAAAGTATTTGAATTTGAATTCTAAAGTTTCAAAATATAAATAATTTTCACACATGTCATGTGAATGTTAGTGAATAATAGACTACAGAACTTCAGAAATAGCAATTTCCCAGTTTTAGGAGAAAAATGGTACAATCAGTAATTGTAATGTTCTTTTCCCTTGGTTCCCATACATTTTGTCCAATTTGCATAGGGTCTGGGAATAAAAATAGTTGTTCAATTAGAGTGATTTGAATTTGTTTCTAATATTGAATACTTACTATTATTGAAGTAACAGTATCCTATCCCCAACCACCCTGCCTAGGATCCACCGACCTTAAATCATTTAATTGATAGTTAATATTGCAATAGAAATAAATTAAGTCAATTGATATTTATTGTACAGTAATTCCTATTAATGTATTATGTAAACATATTTTTTTAATGTTTAGTGCTACATATGTCGTGGCGTACGCCAGGCGCTCAAAGAAGGTGCCAGACGATGATCAAGTGCTTACGAACTTTTGCAGTGGAAGCAAAAATCATTCTGGCCAGTTGGGTCCTTCTTCACGTCATTGCTGAATAACCCCATATTGTACTTTGGGGGAAATACCTCGAAAGGGATAAACAGTTTATTGACCCTAATAAAGGATTTACAGGACTTCATTGTAATTTTTTTTTAGCAAGGCTTTCCAGAGGCTCCATGAAAGTACGCCGCTCGAAACTCTCGGGCCATGCCATTTGAAATTCATTCAAAGTTTTACGTGGCATAGATGACACCCCACCCAACCAAATTACTATCAGTTGTCAGATAGTTGCAGGTGGGCAAGGTTTTCTGTGAATTACTTTCGGGTATTTCAAATTATTTAAATTTGCATATAAGTATTGTAACAATTTATTTATTTATTATGCATTGTTATGAAATTGGTAAATCAATTTATATTCATTATTATGGTTTTCTTTTTAGAAAATGCAATGATGATGGAATTTAGAGAATCTCGCCTTAAATTTATTCAAAAGATTCCTGGTGACACCATTATCTCAAAAGTTGCAAAAATAATTATTATTGCTATAAACATCAATTTTATTTCATAAAATATGTTGCGTAAACACTTAATACCGTATGCATGGTCGAAATAGTTCAATTATCTTCACATTACCTTTTTAAAATATTTTGACCATGAGTTTGGTATCGAGTTGGCATTTATATTATATAAAAGAAAATTTAAAAGTTTTAAGCATGCAACTATAATCCCATTTTTATTACTTTTGAGATAATGGTTAGTTCAGTAGCACCGTTATCATAAAACATGTACGAAAAGATGTGAGAGAAAGAGTATTTTGTGATTGTACCGTATGGTGTTCTATCATCTTAGCCTATCCCGAGTGAAGCACCGTGATGTATGTATGTATATGTATTGAGACAATAGCACCATCTAGCCTGTTACATTTTTTTTCAAAAAAATCCTTATTTAACTCGTTTGCCTGCTCACCTGCACATGGATGTTGGTTTTCATGGTACAGGTCATAGGTTCAATCCCTACCCCAATCATGCACCACTTTCTTTCTCTTTCGAGTTGGATAACTGCATTTTGTCATAAATTCGAGCTATTCCATTGTGTGGGATATATGTAAAATTTTAGATCCCCTGTTAGAGTTGAAGGCTGAGCTAGGTTTATGCCTGCTCCAGATTAATTCAATCGCATTGACAGACGACATACGGATGGACAGCGGAGGCTTAGTAATAGGGTTCCGTTGACACCCTTTGAGTACGGAACCCTAAAAACATCAAATTGGTTTGGTTTCTATACCACAGGTCTGTACTAGGGGATTAACCTTTTTGAAATTATGATGCTCATCGGTGGCAAGGGATTACTAACCTAATTATTTATTTTCTTAGGACTTTACGATTTTGCGCCGAGCTCACGAATAAGTTACATAGGGAAGGGACCTCATAACATAGTGTAGAACAGTAATCTAATATAATCATATGATCTATGGAGTACTCAAATACCAATTTCTGTCAGTTATATGGGCATATTACTCGCTGTCTGAAATGTAATTAATAATGAATAAAATAAAAATGAGTATTAGATTATATTTATGATTTTCATAAAATATTTTTGTATGGTAAAATGGCTTTTTATTTCAGTCAAACCTGTACTATCCCTGTGTCTGAAGCATTTTACAGATACATAAATAAACAACCTGAACTATTCCCTACATCGGTAATGGGGAAGAAAACTGCTAATTTTTCACGACAGGTGGCGTCTAGGCGACCTGACCTAAAGGAGCTGTCAAAGCTGTCAGATACCATACAAAATTAAACAATACATATGAAAATTTTATTTGCTCAATCTGTGTAATTGAAATGACTCGATTTTATTCTGAACTAGCTGCGGTACCCGGCTCCACTCAGGTTAATGTCGAGCTGAATTATTTCATGGATAAAAAGTAGCCAAAGTGTTGGCCCAAAAGGCTGGTCCAGGACAATGTATCCATCTACCAAATTAAATCAAGATCGTTTGATCTGATATGGCATGATTTAATGAGAAATATCCAATCATCCCCACAGAGCTTCTTAACATTTGGTGGCTATTTTTAAAAAAAAAAAAGCATGTGCCGCCAGAAGCTTTCTGCCCTTGCACTGCTACAATGCATACCTAGTAAGTAAATAACGAAGAGGACATAAAGTTTTACGTACCAGCCTCAACATCGAAAACGCTAACCCATCCCGAACCTTACTGCTCTCAGAGATGCTATACGCTGATAAAATACGCATATGAATGGGGTGATTGGTTCGCAAGTTATAAGAATTTAACACTCACTACTCACCCTCTGATAATGAAGCATTACATTATGTAGCCTATAAGTTTTGAATCCTAAAGTTGCGGTAAATACCAAGCCATACTTCGGTACAATTGATAAGTGGTAGCAAATGCCTAAATGGATTGATGATCCCTAACTTGACTAACTTTTAAACTGTAGTAGTGTAATTTTTTTTTTAATTTAATATTAAATGCAAAAGTTAAGGTGGCCCAACCCGGCGGTCTCAACTCATTTGCGGGCATGGTACAAAACCGTGCTGTTGCGCTCTGGGACCTTCTCTGTTTCTAAGAATAAGACAGGCTCCGTGATGAGGAAGATGCAACATGTCCACAAAAAAGACAATGTGCATAGTGTATGATTTCGTAAGATTTACGAAAATTTTAATTTCAAAACGACTTATAGCTAAAAGTAAACCACGACCGCTGTAGTCAAAAATCTAACAAAAACCAAATAGATTATAAATCTTGATTAAATAAGCTATGTCTGATGACTAATCTTTTTAAGATGTTATTACTTTATCATTGCGTAATCCACCTCCAAAGTTATTGTATAAAACGCGCGAAAAAATCAAAATTTTGGACATAACTTAGTAATCAAACACAATTTTACAATGCCAAATTCAACGACGATAAATGCAGTGGCACCCTACGGTTGGGTTCGTTTGCAGGGTCGTCCTCAGGAGAGTCCGCAATCAGCGCGGGCGATGCGATCCCTTACTCTCGCACCACCCCGCGCAATAGCAATCGCCCTGCGACGTGCTCCTGGACTTCTGAATGCTACCGTACATGCGTCGTTCTATAGTTGCAAACTATCGATAAAAAATCAAAATATATATGGCCTATTCTACGTGGCGGACAATGGAGGACAGGCCCGGTTACAGGAAGCCATGCAATGGTTTATCCAGGGGGGAGGTGTTCATAGGACTCATGAACCCATCCCTTGGACTGGGTCTAGCTAGGCTTTATTATTGTAATCGAATTGGAGCATGTCCTAGTCATCGACTTATGGCCCCTCCTGACTTGAAGGCTGGATACGCCCCTTAAGGGTCAATCAATGTTTATCAATACATATTTTTTTGTAAACCGCTTGGATTTGACTCAGTTTTCTCCCATTCTATTCATAGAAAATAAATTATTTTAGATTTGAAATCATGGCAGGACCTTCCTCATATTGCACAGCTACATAGAACTAGATGGAAAAAAGTGTCAATTTTCATTGCCGCTTCGACAATCGTTCATTTAATATGATGGTTCTAACACGGATGGGCTTAACCATATAGAACCTTAAGAAAGAGGACCGTTATAAATGGAACCCAAACCACAACGCAAAAATCCCTTATGTTCGGTCAGAGAATATTTTTATGCCAAACAAGGTTAATTTTCCCATGGTTTTTTTTTTGTCAATCTCAACCGAATTCTATATGGCTCAATTTAATTTAATCAATTAAAAGTTTCTGGTAAACTTTTACTGTAACATTAATTCACAGCTCTAATCCACGGATACAAGGGCCATTTACAAACTTAACTATAGGAAGTCTGAGGAGGTTACTAAAATGTTTGTAAGCCAATAAAATTTAGTAGTTGCATGATCACTTTATTACTTACGTACTACACATTAAAAAAAAGATTCAAAATATTAATAAAAACACATAAATAAACCAAAAATAATATTTTACTAGAAGACAAATATTACACAAATGTAAACAAGTCCTTAACACTTTGTAAGACATTTCAGGTAAGTAATTTAAAAAACTCTACGCAATATTATTTCATGGGACAACACATTGCATTTTTTTTAGGTGATATCACCTCGAATTGCAGCAGGTTGGAACCTACGCGTACTGGGAACGGCATGGACACACAACACAATAAAATTTATAGGTACATATTGCTCAACAAGTCACCACCTTGCTAGTAATTTTATACTATCTTATTAAGTTAAATAACAGTAATTGAGGATTTGTAAACACAAAATGAGCAGGCATTGGCCATTCTGCAACCACCTGGTCATCTGATCTGGGCTGCTTCATAATTTTTGTATTATATTTACTTTGCACTCAGTTATCATAAAAATTTGCAGATGATTATTCCTAGCTTCTATAGACCCTACGAATATTGTTTTAAGGTTGGGCCAACAAGTATACGAAAATTACGCCAAAGAAGTTAGGAAATCATTTGAAAGCATTCAGGCAATTTACTTGATTTTTGGTATACACAAGATCGGCTTAATAGTCACAGTAACTTTGAAATCATTTCCAAACTATGTTTCCATGGAAGGCATTGCTTGCGGCATTACAATGAGTTTTTTTTACAAATTCTAAGCAAGCCTAGATTCTTTGAAAATAACGGTATATTTCATTTTAAGCAGTTTTAACAGGTTGTTAAAGTGACTACAAGAGCTAATAACAATTATTTAGCTGCAATACTTTATTTAACAAATGCGAGTGTTCTGATAATGGTTATGATATCCTAAAATATTTTGTCACTTTAGTTAGGGAGTTACGAACCTGTCCTTCCCATACAAAGTTTCTTCTATGCACTAGATAAAAAGTTATGGGCTTTGGAGGCACTAACTTTTGAATGTTAAGTATAGTTATACTGCTTGCAGATTTTAATGAACAGCAATAAGTCGCTATACACATTTTATTTACTTTTACAACAAATCCAATGAACCTGAAATTCTCAAATTGATGGCAACTTTTGCTGTATTTAAAATATGTAATAAACTAGCTGAGGTACCCGGCTCCGCTCGGGTCAATGTCGTTTTGGACTGAGGCCGGGATCTCCGTACAAACTTTTATCCCATATTTTTCCTTCTTCAAGTTTAATTTTCGCTATAAACGGTAGACTATCTCCTTCTCCAAGATCCAGCCTATCTCTATACCGAAATTTATCAAAATTAATTCAGCGGTATAGGCATGAAAACGCAACAGGCAGACAGAGTTACGTTCGAATTTATAATATTTATGGATAGTATGGATAAAGGCATCAAAGTTAATACATTTTTGAGTGTTGTTTACATGTCAAAGTTTCTGGGTCAGACAGGTGCCAGTTATTTAATATCTTTATATTTCTTTTCCTAAATCCTTCGAGGAAGCCGGCTTTATCCATATGCCATGGCTGAAATTTCCAATTGTTACATTTTAAAATAATCAACTCAAAAAGTATTTTAACTGATATAAATTAGCGATTTAAATTAAACTATGCACCAGAATATGTGCATATCTGGCTAGATTATAACCTGAACCGCTTTGGGATAGCATTGCAAGTACCGTACAAGGAAGGATCTGGCATGAAACATGGACACGTATTTTATCGTTCCACAAGTGTGTGATCTACCAAAGACCAAGTGGGTTTAAAATGAAGTTCGTTACCACCTTGATAAGTATATTGGTAGAAATAGTTTGGACAAAATGTTTCCTAAAAACAGAAAACAAGAAAGCACTATTACGCTACACACAATGTAACTAGTAATCAAGAATTTTTATGCGAACCCTGACTGGAGATAGGAGGCAGTGAGTTTTTGTTAGTGGTGTAGCAGACTGGAGCATATATGACTGTGGTATCACAAAATACTAGTGATCGAGTCTCGGTACATATTGGATCGACACAGTGTAACCCACACAACATTTGTGAACACTCATGTTACAAACTTTCTTTTCGCATTTCCAATTCCAGCTCAGATATAACACTGCTTAAAAATATAATACAGCTAACCCACAGTCAAAGCGACGCCAAAGGAAAAACGACAAAGATACGATGATAGAATGAGAAAGCGATATCGTAAAAGCTGCAAGAAGGTTACGATGAGTGTATCAGGTGCACAACTGTGGGGACCCTGTGGGCCTGTGACCCTGGTTGTGGTTGCCTGTCATCCGGCTAGTCAATAAACGATTGTTCTACACATGCTTTAACCCGCTTTTCGTATTCCCGACGATTTTCCTTGTACAGCTGGGCCGCCATGGAGTTAGCCGGAGAGTTTGGATTGGGATCACTTAGTAACGACTGAAACAAAAACACAAACACATAGGTTAAAGGGAACTTCGCAGTTTTTTGTCTGTTGTCGTTTTTTTTCTCTCCCTGAATACTGATTTTGCCAATAATATACCTGTCGCAGGAAACTTTACTGAGGAGGGTCATTTCATTTATTTAAACTCTTGGCAGTCAAAGTACAATAGTTAAGCCACACACTGACAGTTCGGAAGTCAGTCAAGTTACAAATTTCGTAAACTCTATCGGAATATGTCATGATGGAAATTTAAATGCCGTCTGACAAATATCTGGACAATTACCAAGGTTCACAAAACTTGTAAATTTCCTGCGACATATTTTTTTTTATGCAACTTGACATGGATGCTGTATACCACACAACTACCGTTATGATATTAGCCCAATTCCAACATTCTAAAGATTCCCGAAGGAATTAGGTGCCATGCCAGGACCTTCCCTTTTATGAGCACGTCGAACTGGATGGAAAACTAGGACAATTTTTCATTGCCGCTTCAACCAATGCGGTGGTACCAACTCGCGCGGGCTTAACCCTACCACCTAGTAGGGCAATGGGACCATGGGACAGCTCGCATTCGTAACGAAATGCACTTATCCAACTCAGAAAGAGAAAAAACGTGGTGCAAGACTGGGGCAAGGATATGAACCCATAACCGTTTTCAACAGCCCCTGCTTGATAATAACTAAATCATAAATAGAAGTTCGAAAGCCCATGGGCACTGTTTGACGCCTCTGAGGTGAGGGCTGGGTGTACACCATATACCAAGATTTACTTCAAAAGGCACTCTCATTCCCAAATCTCCCCTAGTTTCATATTGCCTGCACATTTGCTGCATAGATAAATAATTGTTTCTGTATATTACGGCATCTTTCATCAATCAGCCAGCCTTAAACCTACCATATGGTAATAAGGTATAAGGGAAAAATAAGTTTGAAATAAAAATGAAAAAGGGATCAATAGTGTAAAATAGTTTATCTTTTTAGTCTTGTAACAGATTCCTGCTGCACAAAGCTCTGACAAAGGAGAAGACAGTTTAATATGTGAATAGCAAAATAGAAGTTAATACTATTTTTATGATGTGACCAACAGGAGATTTCTAGCATATGATGTGGACAAAACGAGCATTAGTAACTTCATAGTTATAAATCTAACAAAATAATATCTGTCTGTATTTTCTATGCAATACATAAATGGTTTCATTCAACATGTAAAGTGACTGATTTTTTATTCGGATTTTCCGCAAGTACTGCAATATAATTTATGGGAGAACACAATCAATATAATCCTGAAACGCAGAAGCTAGTTCCTGATTGTACTAGTACCAGTTTGAGAGTTTATCAGTTTACACAGGCTAGCTAAGTGTTTTGACCATAGGCTTACAATGTAAAGACATATAGAGTCAACTGACGGATGAGACAAAAACCGTTTCATACAAAATGTGTTGAAATTTCTTTCTTTAATCAAAACAATTTCTAAATCGCTATGCAGCTTCATAATAATCATCTGAAGTTATGTTTTCAGTTTTACTTTGAAATATTGAGGAAAAGTGAAGTGAAAGAAATTGAATCGACAAAGAATCAGTGGGCCACCCCTTATTTACCATCACCAACCAATCATCAAACGTTCACTTAACAATCTATAAATGCACCGGTCATGTTGCTTTCTTTAAGGAAAACTAGAGAAATCATAAAGATTTCACAAAAAATAAACATTTCACATTCCATGAGTGCGACTCTTACGTACTGATAACAATTTGAGAAGTTGCCTCAACGGACAGATGTCCATCTCTCTCTAACTAGTGGTAGTGGGTTTTGAGTTGACGTCTCATTCCTACACTTCGTTCGTCTTGTAAGCTTAGTGCGATATGCTAGGTTTTGACGCAAAAAACAGTGATGGCACAAGATCTAAAGTGGACGTCAGTGACACTACTTTCTCGAGGTTCTATACCGCTGAGTTGCGTTTGTATATTTAGGGCCGAGTGCACGAAAGGACAAAAAATCAAAATCAACGTCAACGTACGATCAAACACATCACTTTGTGTGGACAGTATGAAAGGAAGTCTATACGGATCACTAAAAGTGACGTGTTTGCACATTGATTAACTCGGCCGTCTCTTCGTGCAACCGGGGCTTGGTAACATGCTTGTAAATGTTTTTTTTGAGCTTAAGAGAACATTGCTGGCTAGCCACAGTGGCTGACCACCTGCTTGCGAACCTTCCCTACCTTGTATGGGGATGTGACTTGTCGGTGCGAGGAGTCTTTACATTATTAAGGATCTCCGACAAGACATGTGAGAATGATCATCTTTGGGTTAAAAAACTCACCTGTATTGAGGTTAAAATAGCGGAGACGTCATATGTAGGGCTCCATCTGTTCTGTAATATGTCGAGGCAGATGCCGCCGTCCGCGTACACATTAGGGTGAAACATCTTCGAGACGAAGCGAACTGTTGGCGGCTTGTT
This sequence comes from Incurvaria masculella, assembly GCA_946894095.1. Lineage (NCBI taxonomy): Eukaryota > Metazoa > Arthropoda > Insecta > Lepidoptera > Incurvariidae > Incurvaria > Incurvaria masculella. The sequence goes on from OX335641.1 coordinate 4,274,765, forward strand.
GGGGTACTCCTCCGTGAACTCGATGGTGAGTTTGAAGGTGCCGTCCTCAAAGGGGGTGTCGTGCGGGCCGAAGATGACGGCATTCCATATCATGATGTTGTTGTCGGTGGGCGCTCCCGACACGCCCGTCGGCGGGTCATCTTGCAGACTGTGACCATACAATAATAATGTTGAAAAATCTAGATAATTTTATCGCAGGAAAGGAGTTTACGAAAGTCAAAACCCAACCCCTTGCTATACATTATTAAGATATCACCCACAAAATTGTTGTTGCATAGCGAAACATTTAAAAACGTTTATAATGTATTTTTCAAATCAGCATGTTGATTACAGCATATTAAAATATTACAATAAGTGTTACATCTTCAAAACTTCTAATTTACCAATATTTGATTAATTTCTCTTCTGTTTATAATACTGTGGAAAGCTTAATGTCAATTTAGTTTGTAGCTTTATGAAATGGAAATGGCACAACAACTTTACAATGCTATCAGGTATAAAAACAGTACAATATTTATTATAAATATGTAACATGAGTCATAAAATGACACATTGTCTCTGATTCAGTTCACCCGTGCAAAGATTGAACATGGTTTGACAGAAAATAATCCTAGAAATACATGGCTGTTGGTGGATCTTACAGCTATTGACATGTGGACGTTGTTACGCAGAAAGGATCTCATCCAAATTGAGTTCATTTTGAGTAATAGGCATTTTGGGTTGTAACTGAGATTAGTCAAACATTAACACATCTAAAGTATCTCTATTGTGATAAATCTAGTTAATTTTCCGTCTTTAAGGTGGTATCTAATTTAATACTATATGCAATACAATTTTATTGAGATATTGAAGAAAATATGGGTCTGGATCCCTTTTGCCAAATAAATGAATGTAAGGGATGCGGCTTAATATGTATTCATCAATAATACTATATCCAGAATATATATTTTTTTTTTTTTTACTTATCTAATGCCCGTTTTCACCACCTCCAGCTGCAAAAATCCCAAAGTTATCTTTCGGTTATACCATGTAAATACGCAATGTAATTGTCAACCTCGGTAGCCCGGGTCCTGGCTTGGCAACAAATTACCATGTGATGTGTTAGGCTAATAGCGGTAGGCAGTTGAGTATTAGCGGTATTATAGGATTTCAGGTAGCTTTGGTACGAAAAGTAAATGTTTCATGTTTTATTTGTTTTATTATTTTAGGGAGTGTGTGCGCCAAAGTAAATGGCGCATTAGTCGTACATATTCCATAGCAATATTCCCAGCATGGCTCGCTCCATTGCTCGTTAGGCAACTTTCAACCTTCGGACAACGGCAACCTTCAGAGTCTACGTTACACACCCGTGCATCATAACTGGGAGGACGCACTGGTCATATATTTGGGTCTTTAAATTTTGCAGGTCAGACCTCAGAGCTTATTTAAGCTTTCCGAAGGCAGCCCAACCCAGTTGAATTTGTCTCTCGACCTCCTTAGTCAGTCCTTGTCTAAGCCGCAGAATTTGACCGAGATATAATTCTCTTCAACCTGTTCGATAATGATTTTTCCTCCCGTCATAACTTCGATCGCCATGACCTACCAGGATACATACTGTATTTATGAAAAAAGATCTAATTGGTTTAAAACATTTTAGTTATTTATTTTGAGACATTTATTTCGTAGATTTACAATTTCTCAAAATGATTAAAATGTTTTGGATTTTAGAAGGTGTATTTTAAAACCGTAACGGAGCCCTAGTCTGACTTCTCACATAAATGAAAGTTTATGGAACTTTGAAGTTACGTAAAAACGTCGAACCCATACATGTTTTACTGAATATTCTGTGGTTTTACTTCTTCAGGATTTCAAAATCATACTCGTAATACCTAATATCATAACAGTAGTTGTGTGGTATTAGCCATCCATGTCAGCTCGCATAAAAAGAATCGATTTGTATGAAAATGCCTAAACGGCAACATAATCGTATTTACGGCGGCGATGAGTAAGGAGTCAAATCAAATTCAGACTCGCAAATGTTAGTTCGCATAACGCGCGGGCTCTTTAATTTTTTATACATTTGAAAACGTTAGTCGATGGGTTTGGCGTAAACGTTAATTTAGGTGACAAGTTGGACTAGGGGCTCTGTTCAAGTCCAATTTGGACCAGTTTTGTTACACCGCTCGCATGTCAAGTTAGCTGGACCGACCCACCAACTATTTCAGTGACAAATCGCTGCATGTGCCGGATTTTGGTTCGGAAATCGGTTCAATTTTAACAGAAATGGTGAGAAACAGCGCCCGCGTTGTTATTTTATTTCATTAAGTAGCAGACTTGTGTTATTTACTGATTGGTTTCTAATTAGAATATAAATAGACTCTTAAAAAAAAAAGACTGAAACTTAGTTTTAAATTGTTTTATATATGTCCATACATAATGAACATATATATCCAAGTCAGATAATAATTTCTGCTTGGATCATAAAGTCCGATAGTTGTAGAACAAAAGTGGAGTCTTTTACGACAAATAAACAATGGAAATACAAGGCCAAAACATGCTCGTGAATGGGTGCTGTTTGTGGGGACTGGCTTGCTCCAATTGGCAACACGTTAAATAGCGAGCATGGTCTTTACAAATAAACTGATATTTGTCGTTAACTGATGCATATGACATGAATAGTTGATTCTAGTAAATTTTTATTAATTTTGTGTTTTTACCTGTGATTGTAAGCAGTGGAAAATACTTTTGTGAAACTTTGACTAGGTCGACATTGACAAAAAATCCAGCGGGGTTTCTTGCCAGTTTTTCTGCGCTGGAATTGCTGAACTGGCTAATGATAAAATATGATAAATCCGAGTGCAGTGTACTGTCTATGGATGATGAATAAACAATAAACAGTTTAATAAAGGTATGTACATACCTTTGATATAGTAAACCAATGAGTTATCCTCACATGGAAAAGTTTACCAACTTAAACTTATTGATAAAACTAATCACATTCATCTTAGCTTTTTCACTCTCGCGGTAAATAGCATTGTATCTAACTTTGTCAATCAGAGGCTTTCTGACGCCAGTGGTTCGCACGCGTGCACTTAGCAGTAACACGATTTGACGGATCGACAATGCTTTATCTTTCCCTTTAAATCGCTGCATCGAGCCACCATTACAATTTTTTTTGAGGTTAACATTAAACTGAAATCAGTAATACAAAAACAGCCAGAAATCGCTAAGAGACCAACTATAGAAAAATAAATATTCAATGCACCAAGTGTGCAGGTACCGACATACATAGTTATTTGGCAATCACATGATCGAAGTTAAATGAGTATAAAACTGTTGTTAAAAAAGTTACATGTATTGTTATGGGATTCTATTGTGATGGATACAGCGATCTAAATAGTCCAAACAATGAAATCTGTACCTCCAAAATATGTCTGGACATACAAATACAACGAGCCGTTCGTTTTATTTGTGCTAAACTCAGTGTGCTCAACTTGCCAGAGTCGAGGGTTCTAGAATACGAGTGCTGCGACGAGGTGAAATCGATGTGAACACCAATGATGTAATTTGGTGAATCAGACAAAGCAAGCTGTGCACATGAACCGCGTTATCGACACCATCGCTCAGAGAGGGAGTCAACTAGCAGCAGGTCGATATAGAAGGCAAATACCAACCGCTTGAAGTCTCTCATTAGGCGTCTCCTGGCTGGGGTTGACATGTCGCGCGGAGCTCTCTCTCTTCACAACGGAGTGAGCCGCGCCGAGCGACCGCGTGTCACCCACTAATATCTGCAACACAGCCCGAATTGTCCTGACGAGAGAACTTAGCAGTTTCACTAACAACGGCTCTGCACCCAACACGATTATTTTCCAATTTTCGCTGTAGCCTTGATCCCGTTCTTCCTTGTATCGGCGTAGATCGTGAAGTGCGTGCAAATCGAGTCAGTTCGGCCAACTCACGCAATGCGTTCGTGCTGAAGTTGGCGAGCTCAGGGTGGCAAGCTTTTAATAATGGACGTGAGGTCTACTCATGAATACTCACCTGTGATTCACCGGTGAGTCACAGGTGGCTCACCAGTGAGTCACAAAACTATCGTACTCATGAAATGACAGCCATAAAGAATGTGCTGTGACTCACCAGAATCTCATGAGTAATCCCGTGATGCGCGCAAACATACCAACCATCTAAAATCGGTTTAGTATTATAGTTAGTCCGCCCACTCTGAACACGGCTGTGTAAAATAAAAATGTAAAAAATGGGTGAGTAAAGTATGGGATATATCCCATAAATGTACGATTCCATATAATCCTGGCCGATGTCCGAATGGGGAAGAAAACTGCTTATTTGTCACGGCAAGATTTGTCAAATCTGTCAGATGCAATACAAAATAAAAAGAATAGATTCGAAAATTTTATTTACTCAATCGATGTTATTGAAATGACTCAATTTTCTCCAAGTTATTCCGAAAACAAAGTGTTCTCAATTATGATAATCAAAATAAGTCTTGTGAGTTTTCTACCTCACTACGTTCTACAACTTACTACTCACCTTCCGATATGTCTTGGTAGACTTGTGGTGTTTTAGGTGGGAATATTTCTGCGTTGACTCGCCACACGTTGAGACTGATAAGTGCGTCGCTCGTTTGGCTTCGATATGAACCTGTTTTCACGCTCAAGTTTAATATGGCTAGAGCGGCTTTTGAATCAAAATAAGGCTTCATTCCACACATTGATTCAGTTGTTAAGAGATCGCTTAAAATGATAGGTTTCGTAAATCGCAATTGCAAAATTTTTAAAAACCCTTTGTCTAATTTAAAACTTTATAACTCTCTTTTGCACGGCAAATTGGAATAATTGGAACCGTCACTTTAACGTAAATATCAGACGCATCGAAAATGACCAAAATAAATTTCATTAATTTGAGTTTCAGCGACATCTACATTTTAAGCATTGTAATCAGATTTTGAAAATAATCTGAAAAAGTATTGGTCGTGACATTCGTCGGAAGCAGGAATCCAAAGGTCGCAGGTTCATGTCCTGCTTCCGACGAATGTCACGACCAATACTTTTTCAGATTATTTTCAAAATCTGATTACAATGCTTAAAATGTAGATGTCGCTGAAACTCAAATTAATGAGATAACGGTAATGTCGTATCCATTAAATACATAAAATTATCAAAATAAATTTCTTTATCATTTATCCTTTTCGGCCATTCGTGCTCGCTCATTGCCACTTTGCTCCGACCGTCTAAACTTCTTCAAATTGAAAACCCTAGAACAGCGAAGAATGTTTTCAGACTCACTTTTAATTTTCAAAATTACAAATAACCTCATCAATTGTCCTTTGCTTGTAGCCAAAATAGGCTTTAATGTACCATGGTTTAATGCAAGACGGTCTCACTTTGTTTCTTTTAACATAGGTAAAAGTAGAACAAAGCTCGATAAATACTCACATCTTTCAAGAATTTGATTCTTGTTTCGCAGCCTCGACGCACTATTTTAAGAATAATATATTGTACTATATTAAGAATATGATATTGAAATATCGTCTTCGTTAACCTCATTCAAAGAGTCACTAAGCACATTGCCAAGTTCTTACAGCTCTATTCAGAGTGGGCGGACTAACTTTAGTACGCGTTTTAAGGTCGGATTAAACCGGTTTTTGTATGGTTAGTCCGGTGCTAATCTCGTATAAAGTTTTGACAGGTCCTCTCTGAATACGACACTTAGTTTTTTAGATTTGCATTTTTGTTAGTTTTGTATTTCTTTTCTAATTATTAACATTATTTTATTTTATTTCTTTCGTTAGAGTCAAAGTTACTTATTTAATTATGTAAACATCAATAGCGTTATGAATTTTACATGTTATGAAAGTTTCGATTATGATCTTGAAAAAATATCTTAAATGTAAATTTGTGTATTAACAAAAAATTAATGGAACAAATTTCGAATTGGATAGTCGGAAGCTATACTTTGGCTGAGCCAAGCATGAGTAAGGTCTATGAATGTCAGTATAAGACTAATTACTAGTTACAAACCACATGTCGAAAATTCGCTGAGCTTATGGATTCCGAAGGATGCCAGCCACCAATGAATAGGTGGCTGGCATTTAGCCATGGACATTTGGCCAGCTCTATTCAATGGTGTAAATCTGCAGAAGCTCAGAGAAAATTCTAGTAAAGATTTGTAACGCGTAATAGAGGCTCTGACCACTGTCAGCGCGATTCGGATCAAGCGTCCTGACAGCTACGGCTAGACTATTATTATTAATCTGTGGCTATGGCTAAAGCGAATCGTTTACATAAGGAGTTCGGTTTTGGCGGGAATCCGAACAAGTCGAGATTTTTTTGCGATCGAGTTTTTATTTGCCAATTCGTTTGTTTGTGGTCTTTCTTCGCGGAAAACCGGTCGAGAAGATGAAGGCGAAGAGGAAACGGAAAAAGGAAGACAAGAGGTCTCCAGAGGAGTCACTTTCGTCCGATTTATCGGACTGTGAAAATTTGGCGGGAAAAGATGATCTTGTGGAACAGGCGGGAACTACTGAGCTCAACATCAACACCACAGCTACTACATCAAAATTGAATTCACTCGATAAGTACCAACCATTCTTCATTAAAGACTACACCCGTGCATACCCTGAGGATTCGGGAGCACTGGATTTTATCGTATTCATAGAAAGCACAGAACCTAACAAGCCGATTGGAGACAGAGATATTATGAGCTTATCAAACTCTTTCAAAAGATACATTAAGGGCATCAAACAGTTCAAGAGGATAAATCGATACAAAATAGGCGCAATATTTGAAAAACCAGAGCTAGCCAATGCAGCTCTCGGTAACAAAACTTTTTTGGATCAATTCAAGCTTAAGGCTTCCATACCTGCATCTGCAACTGAAACCACTGGTGTCATCACCTCGGTCCCTACCAACTTATCCAATCATAAAATTTTTACCAACATAACAAGCACAAAAAAAATTATATCAGTAAGAAGATTCATGCGTAAAGTAAAGAATGAAAATGGTTTCCAACTAGAACCCACTCCTACTATTTCCATTACATTTGCATCAAATACTCTACCGGACTATATTGACATGAACTTATGGAGATTTAGAGTGGCTCAATACATACCCCGTTTAAAACAGTGCTTCCGATGCTTGCGCTTTGGGCACATATCAAAATATTGTAAAAACGGAGAGAGGTGCTCAATATGCAGTTGCGAAGGGCACAATTATAGAAATTGCTCTACGGAGCATGCCAATGCTACCTGTTATAATTGTCAAGGTAATCATGTCGCTATATCAGGGTTATGCCCTATAAAAAAGAAGAAAATTGAAGAAAACAAAAATAAAACCAGAAAAGTTCAATACAATGAATTATTTAATGAAAAGTCATTCCCTTCCTTACCTACCACTAACACAGATCAAACAGAAAAAAATTATAATACGCAACTAAAATATAACCAAATATTACACACGAATAAAGAAAATTCAGTCGACTCTATCCTGAATAATTTGTTAAACTCTGAAAAAGCAATGAACATACTTCTCGAAATGATTGTAAAAGTTATAACAATGAGCAAAACTGGCGAGGCTCCTATCTCTGCGCAAAACATAAAAAGCGTTATTCACGACTCTATTAGAAAAAATAAACCTGTTATATAATGTCTACTTTGAATGTTGTACAATGGAACGCGCAAAGTTTGCTATGTCATCGACATATTCTCACTCAATTTTTATATGAAAATGATATACATATTGCAATAATTTCTGAAACTTGGTTAAAACCACAACAACGTTGTAAATTTAGAGGATATCAATTGGAAAGATCTGATTCTGGAAATTCACACAATGGAGTAGCAATATTAATTCATAATAGTCTAAGCTACACAAAAATTATCACCACAAGTGACAACTCGATACAAAATATAGCTATCAAATTATCTTACAACAACAAATTTGTAACTATAGTTAGTTTATACAGTCCCCCGAATTGTACTCCACCTTTCACAAAAAGTAAGTTCGATAGATTAGTAAAAAATATCTCTGAGCCAACGATTATTGCGGGCGATTTTAATGCTCATCACACTTTTTGGGGATGCAATAACACTGATTCACGTGGAAGGGACATTTTGGAAATAATTGATGACAACAATCTTGTTCTTTTGAATAACGGTGAAGTGACAACAGTTGGTTCCAGTAGATGGCGGCCAAATGCACTCGATCTCACAATGGTATCTTCTTCTTTAGCATTGTCTTGTAACTGGACGGTCCATGATGACCCTCTCGGAAGTTATCACCTGCCAACAATAACAAAAATATTATTAGCCAACAACACATACAACAATCAAGAGACTGCAAACAATTTTCCAAAACATCCAAACTTTAGACTCGTAAATTGGAAAATATACTCAGATTTAGTTTCGAGAGAGCTCGAACATTTTAACTTTGATAATCTTAACCCAATAGAATCTTATGATTCTTTTTGTAATATTTTAAATGCAGCTATTGAGAAGTCTATACCCAAACGGAAGCATTCATCCACACCTAACTCCACTTTTCGGCATTCAAAACCCAAACTTTCTGTTCCCTGGTGGAATGAAAAATGCAGCTCAGCTGTAGAAAATTCCAGGAAAGCATATGCAACATTTAAACTAAATTGTAATGACGAAAATTACATAGAATTCAAACGATTGCAAGCACTTAAAAAACTCATTTTAAAAAGAGAAAGAAGCGAAAGCTGGCAAAGGTTATGTGAATCATTTAACAGATATACACCCGTTTCTAAAATTTGGAACACTATTAAAAAATTTAATAATACCTACCAAAGTAATAGTCACAACACAAATCATGACTGGATTAATGATTTTTTGCAAAAGTATACACCCGATTATGTTGAAAATCAACTACATTCAATCAATAGTTCTGTTCCTAACAATAATGAAAATGAGTACCTTACAAAATATTTTACTTTACAAGAACTGAAATCTGCCTTAAATTCTAGACGAGATACTGCATGTGGATTAGATATGATTCCATATAAAATGCTACGTCACTTAAACCACAACAGTCTGGTAATATTTTTAAACACGCTTAATAAGCTGTGGTGTACTTCCATAATTCCATGGGAATGGAAAATAGATTGTCTCATCCCAATACTTAAACCAAACAAAAGTAAAGACGATGCAAATTCTTATCGACCTGTGGCATTGACTTCGTGCATTGGAAAAATTTTTGAACAGTTAATTAAGCAACGTTTAGAATTTTTTATAGAAAGAAACAACATTTTACCTAGCAATCAATTTGGTTTTAGGAGGGGTCGATCCGCTAGAGAAAGTTTCAGCCATCTACATCTGGATATTTCAAAAGCTTTCTCATTAAATCACGATACCGTGTGTGTTTTTTTAGATGTCGTCGGCGCATTTAACAACATCGATCACTTTACACTTGCATCGATCTTGAACTCTTTGGGCATTCCAGCAAAATTAATAAATTGGATATATAATTTTTTAAATGGCAGGGAAGTATATGTGAAAGACAGCAACTCTCTTTTTGGTCCCAGATTTTCCTATAGGGGAACGTCTCAAGGTGGGATATTAAGTCCCCTCTTATTTATAATTTATATTCACAAATTAAACTCAAAACTAGGATTTGATGTAAATAACCTCCAATTTGCAGATGATTTGGTTATTTATTGTTCCATTGGTGATAGAGCGACTACATTGACTTGTATAAATAAAGCCATGGAGAATTTGTATAAATATTTTACTGAGTTAAATTTAGATATAAGCCCAGAGAAAAGCAAAGTTGTTATATTTAGTAAAAATAAATACAAATTAAAAGCCGAAGTCTTCTACAATAACACTCTTCTTCCGGTAGTTGAAACCGTTAAGTTTTTAGGAATAATATTTAACAGTAACTTATCTTGGAACTCTTATGTCGATGGCATAGCAGACAAAGCGTTAAGATCATACAACATTTTGAGGTCCTTAGCGGGCACCTATTGGGGCGCGGATTCGAAAATCCTAATAATGCTTTTTAAATCTTTGATACGTAGCCATTTTGAATATGGTTTTCTATGTTTTTCTCATCATTGGAAACTTATAGAGAAACTGGAAAAAATACAAAATAAAAGCTTACGTTTAATAACTGGAGCGATGATGTCAACTCCCATAGTATCCATGCAAGTAGAATGTAACATTCCTCCACTGAGAATCCGCTTCAAATATCTGAAATTAAAATTTTTGTTAAAGCTTCTATCCATATCAAATCATCCTCTGTTTACCAAAATTCAACATCTCCTTTCCATCCCATCCGATCCTAGTCATCATCCTTACATCCTGAGAGACTTTTCAAATATATTACATTACAAAAATGAATATGAAATACAAGCCAATTTCAACTTTCCTTGCTATTTGGGAAAATATGACAGCAAATTCTACGGAATTCCAATTCAAATAGACGAAAACTTGGAGTGCAAAGAAGAATTTTTAGAACAAATTTCAAGTTACAGAGGTTACAGAAGAATATATACCGATGGTTCGAAAACAGTTCGTGGGGTCGGCTGCGCGATCTATGACGAGACAACCAAGAGAGGTTATGGCATTAAGATTCCTAGTTCTGCATCAATATACACTTCTGAAGCTTTGGCAATTCAAATCGCACTCGAGTTCATCGAAGTTCAACAACACTATACGTGGATAATAATAAGCGACTGCATGAGCGTTCATAGAGCCCTACAGAATACGAAACTAGATGCCAATACTCACTATGTCATACACCAAATACGGGATAAACACTTTTCCTTGATACAGCAAGGCTACGAAATATGTTTTTTCTGGATTCGCGGCCACATAAATTTGAAGCCACACGACTCAGCAGATTATCTAGCTAGAACGATAGCTGACAGCAACCTGAATATTTGCCATATTAAGAATGTTGCCCTACCGCAATCGGAATTTGTAGCGAAAATAAAACAGGAAATTATTCACGAATGGACCGAACAATGGAAAATGTCCAATACGGGTCGTTGGTACGCCGAAATAAACGATTTAGTTGGGAAAACACCTTGGTTCAATAAAACCTTACCAAAAAGAAGAAAATATTATACAACAATTTGTCGTCTACGTTTCGGACATTGTCTTTTTCAATCCCATCTTTACAGATTAAACCTTATCGACACCGCCGTATGCCCACACTGCAACTTAGCTGATCAATCCCTGGACCACCTCTTCTTTCATTGCTGTGCTTTTGATGAGCAAAGAGAAAAACTATATAAATGCTTAGAAATTACATACAAAGAAAGAGAAAAAATCCCGCTCGACCTGAAAAAGATATTAAGTCAACCGACCAACTTTGAACCCATATTTCTATATATACATGAGACAATGGAAAGTATTTAACTACATGACACTCCAGAATTGACTACAATCCATAAGATACAATAAAGAGAAGGCTGTATAGCGAAAGCTTTTGCCTGTCCATTGGATAAAGAAACAAAAAAAAAAAAAAATCGTTTACATAATCTTTGGCTATGGCATCACACTGACAACATATAAAAAAAAACTGACAACATATCAATGTTAATTGAAAATGAACTGTTAATTGTGTTGAAATGAATCAACAATCAAAGAAATTATTATTCAACAAATCAACGGTAATTGCCCTCTGACAGTGCCCTCACACTCCTCACTTACATTTATTTGTCAAAGTTCATTAAAAAAATAAAATATTTATATTTATAAACTATTTTGTTTTCGTATTTTTAGTATTTTCAAACATTCCGTGGTTACATACATTTATCACAAGTTTCTGGAAAAGCTTAGAGCAGGCGGACTAACTTTAATGCCGGTATTATCGTCGGACTAAATAGCACTTTGTATAGTTAGTCTGGTGCTAGTCTGCGTACTAAATTTTGACTGCTCACTCTGAATACGACTGTTGGAGATTTACTCAAATTTAAATTGTGTGCCTATAGAGAAATAACATAAGTGGTGATCAATTCGAAACTACAGTTGACCCTGTGGATAATATATACTATAATACTAATATATATAATATAAACCCGAAAAATGCTGGCTTGCACACAACGCTAGACAAAAACACGCAAGAGATCAGAACAAAAGCAAGGTTGAACTAAACTAAATGGTGGGAGAATTGAGCGACTGGCTCACGTAGCGCCACCGAGGCAAACTGGGAATCTATTGAAAATAAATTCTCCTCAAAAATGAAATAAATACATGTTATTTAACAACGACTTATTTACTTACTATAATTATTTAAGGTGGTCTACAAAAAAAACCATTGCTTACCAAGGTAAACCTTAACTTAAATGGTGCATGTCAGAGCCCACATGTCGGTTTCCGAGCCATTATTAAAAGTTAAAATATTTTTTTTCTACACTCCTTTTAGTCCTTTTTAAAAGCTAACTAGTACAATCATTATTGTGCATCAAATAAAAAAATTGCTAAAATTACATTTCAATGCAGGTTTATGTTTGCCATGCCACCTGGTAACAGTGAAACGATTGGAGTACAAAAATGCCCAAACAATTAAATATGGCCAATAATATGAAAAGTTTGATTGAGTAAGGTATTTTAAAATGAAGAAATAATTTCCGCAAAAAAATATTTCTATCTTTCTTATTATCTATCCAGCAAGCATCAAAAAAAGAAACGGAACGCCAATATTCAGTCCTAGTAATTTCACAGCACTAAGTTGTCTATAACAATGTACATATAGCAAATGGGGAATAATAACGCTCGTTGAATAGGAATTCAAGCATATTTGTAGACTTAATATCCTAAAATCATATTCCAGCTGCTCAGCTTGAAGGCGGAACTCCTGAAGAAGCAGGAAGAGGTGAAAGGCAAGAAGCAGCTCCCGCAGCACAATGCGGAGCACTACAAGCCGCCGCCAGCTTCGCGTGCTCCCACCACCACTACCAACCAACCCACATTCAAAGACAAGCTCAAGGAGGTCGACACTGATGAATTGGAAGCTCATAAGCGCTCGAAGTAAGACTCGAATATTAATCAGAGTAAATTTATTGCGATCCTATTCACAATTATCTTAAACAAATGAATTTCACCACCTCACCACTTACTGGAGGAAAAAAATATTCAATGTTATAAGCAAGCTTACATTACTCCATCCTATCCTATCCTACTTACTATCCTACAACAAATTTACGAATAAAATGATGCTTTGAAATGATAACTTTTAACTTTATATTGTCCCAGATAGAGCTGGTTGTACTTCTTATACATTACGCTGATTCTCCAGGATCATAGTGAGCTTTATTGTACAACCGAAGCTTAATTTCTTTGCAGCTTTTATGGATAAACATCTCTTCATGACTTTTAACTTGAGAGTGGGCTTAGCTCCCAAAACAGAAATGATTGAACTTGCTAACTCACCACCAATCAAAGCAGAAGCAGGTATGGTTGACCTGGGCCTCCACCTGCCGCCAGCGTCATCTCACAGGCCTCGCGCAACAAAATCTCATGATTACGGGAACCACCCCCTTAAAAATGGGGTGGCCTCACTCACAACATTAAATGAATATAAAATTTTTGGCTAACCTTTTTTTTCGTCACTTTCTTCCTAGCCTGAATTTTTTGAAGTGCATATCTTCTATTCTAGAATCTAGTGCATATAAATAGTTTTTGCAGTGCATTTTTATAATGAAAACCATTTAATTACTTATTTGTTTGAAAAGTTACGGCTTTTCACGTGGCGGGAGGAGACATTATCTGACGTTTTGAGCTGATCGTTCAGCCCGTTGTCGAGGAGGCAGCCACTATGCAGCCGACTGACAGCTAGGCTCGCCGTGGTCGTAGATTGTAGCTGTGGGTGCGGGTAGTTGTGTTGTATTCTCTTGGGCTGCGTTCCTTACTTCAGACAACAGGCAGTATGAGCTGACAATATCGTCGCCGATATTACGTCGTCCTTGACCTTCCTCAGTGGCCGAAGTATGGGGTTCCACATTGTAGAGATCTTAAAAGAGTCATCTCGATTGAAGTTGCTGTGCTTCCTTAGCTCGACGGCTTCTCGGACTATTCTTGGATACATCATTTTTCGGTGACGATTATACCAACCTGATCGAAACGGATCCAGTGATTTGGTCCTGAATCGCTATGCTCACACAAAGCAGATTTCGCGGAGTCTTCTTCTTTATTGCTCTAATGTGTTTCATAACCCGTGTCGCGTCGCTTTGTTTGACCAATATAATGTTTCCCACAGGAACATGGAATTTTGTACACGCCTGGAGCTGATCTTTCACTGAGCGTAAAACTTGTGAGATCTTTTATAGGTGTGAAAACTGTACCAATCTAAAGGATTTTTCAGTTTCCGCCCATGAATATTAGTCATGAATACTACTGATTACAAAGAAAAAGTCACAGTTATGTTGTCAGCTAGTACCTACGAAAACATACCTCGTTCTCTGACTAGTAGGGTAGCAAAACAAACGCTTGAATTTCATTCATTCAGAGGAAATTAGCATAACGCTGTCCCTCCGTCCCCTTTCTACCATCGCACAACACGGAACAGGCAGGAAATGCACCCGTACACTGTCGACATTCCAAAAATTAGAACCAACCGATCCTCTAGGTCCTTTATCTATAGGGTCGGTAAACTATGGAACGCACTCCCTGCCGAGTTATTTCCCCTTAAGTACCACCTGGGTTCCTTCAAACATGGTGTGAAGAAGCACCTGGCCGGCCGGCATGGTTTTCGCAGCCCCGAAAGTTCGAAAGCTCATGGGCGTCGTCGGGCACCTTAAGAGGTCCTGGCGTACGCCATATGCCGCGCTTTACATAAAAAAAATAAAAAAAAAGGCAATAAGAGTGGAAACCCTTAGCCTCCGCACTTCTACGGTCTTCCTAAAATTCACAAAGATGGGAACCCCCTAAGACCAATAGTCAGCCAGACAAATGCTCCTACCTACCTCCTCGCAAAACATGTCGCCGCAATATTGCAGACTAGACTCGCACTGGGCCGGTTTATTATATTGCCTTAGGCAATGACACCCAATAATTTTAATAATTTCAGGTTTATTGATTTATTTTAAACTCAGTTTATATAAGGTGAGTTTATAATAATCTACAAGCCTTATAGGGTTGATTCAGTATCTGATATCGAACAACTTTTGCTAAGAATGTAGGTATGTAATTTTTTTTGTTCAATTTTAATTTTTGAGAAATTTAAACATTACATTCTTCTCAGTATTGTCAACAACTTTTGCGAAGAAACTATGCATCTATCGGTGACGGTTTCCATGAAAATAATTTATTAAAGTGCACTAACTCTTCAACCGCTGTCTTATTGAAAAATAGGTCAACCATGGGGCATTGACCCAACTGTGACCCACTGACGCAAGACACAATTTACCCCCGCCGCGCCGCGTGCGCAGACAGGTCAGCCTAGGACGTTTGTTTTCGTTGTGAAAGCCATTAGTAGAGTACCTATCAGCTCTAGGTCGGTCGGACACGAGCGAGTGCCGATCGGGCGGAAAAGGACGCAAATATGGTTAGGTACATCGACCAAAAATAGAGAAGCTCGATATGTACATACCTGCCTACATTACAGCCGCGCCGCTATGGATTTGTTCGGGACGGGGCGTCAAAGTGGGAACGAAACAAAACGGTTCGGGTAGGTAGGTAAGTAGCATGTCGCCCCCGCCTTCCTGCGCCGCCACCTAACGAAGTCCGCGCGCATTAATTATTTTGAAAATTTAATTATTTCTTGGAAACCATTACCGATAGGTACATAGTTTCTTCGCAAAAGTTGTTCACAATACTGGGCAGAACGTACTGTTTAAATTTCTCAAAAATTAAAATGGAACAAAAAAAAAATACATGCCTACATTCTTAGCAAAAGTTGTTCTATATCAGATACTGAATCAACCCTATAAGGCTTGTAGATTATTTTAAACTCACCTTATATAGAGTGATCAATATCAGAAACTGAACAATTGTCAGTAAACAACATTTTTATCCTAAACATTGTTCACAGAAATGAATAAACCCATGATAGTACTAAGAAAACGCTCTTTGGACCACATAAAAAAATATGTTTTTATTTACATAGGGCGTTAAATATTTTCTAAAAATCTGAACTACATAGGTCGGCACTAGAGAAGAAGGCGGAGCTGTACGCACACTTGTCGGAAGGCGCGGGTGCATCACAGCTCTCCGAGCGGTTTCTTGTCGACTTCGCGAACAAGCGAGATGAGCCACCTGTGCCACCGCGGCCGTCTCCGCCTGACTTGCTGGAGCCCAATCTCGAGGAAGATTATGATGACGACGATGACTGGTATGTACAAACGTATAAGAATATCACCCATCCAATCTGTTAAAGTGCGTGAGTGGATGTCACATTTTTACGTAATTCTGTTTTCATTAACCCTGGAATGGTCAAGCCCCTAAACATCACACGGACGGTCGCGCACGGAGCCACACTCAGGGGGTCCATTCAGAGTAAGAGTGAGTTCAAATTCGCCACTAAATATCAACTCACTTTTTTAAATAGTTAATGTTTCCACACTTCTAGAACATAATTACAGTTAGGTAAAAATCTGGGGTGTCCCGTAAATACGTTGGAAGTATAAATAACGGTTCCGTTATTTAAATAATAATATATTTCCCAGCTATGTTTAGGTTAACTCACTCCCGAACTCGAACTCACTCTTGCTCTGAATGGACCCCCTGTGCTCTGCTGATATTTTCATATCATTTAAACTTATTATTTATTTATTTGTGGGTTCATAAAATATAGCAATTTTTATGGGAAAGAGTATTTATTGACTTACTTAAATGACCTAAAATCACAAGTATGTATGTATATGTTTTATTTTGTATGTACCAGCGGCTTGATCTGGTGAAAATAACACTTTTTAGGTATGAGTAAAAAATAAACGTGAGTTTTCTCGTGTAAACTAGTTAAATTTCGTTTTTTTAAAATAATTATAAACTGCCACAACACGGAAAATAACAATTTATCCAGCACGGGATTACTATACCTTGTCCGACAAACAAGTTCTTTCTGCTTACAACATTTCATTGACTTTAGTATTATCATAGGTCGGGGAAAAAGTCTTTTCGCATTATAGTATGTATGAACTTGTAATAAAATCTCTTTGGCTATACTATTTGTATCTGGCTGGTTTTGGTATCATTGAAAGTTTAAATTTTAAAGAACATAATTCCAAATTCAAATTAGGAAAATGTGTGATTCTCATTTGTTTTTCGTACTGTCAAAATGAGTGAATCTAATGAAGAAATTCGATACATTTTAAAATTTTACTACAAAAAAGGTAAAAATGCAACGCAAGCCGCGAAAAAAATTTGCGATGTTTATGGACCTAGTGCAGTGTCTGTGAGAGTAGCACAAATTTGGTTTAAGCGTTTTCAATCCGGAAATTTTGATGTCAAAGATGCACGTCGCTCTGGTCGCCCTATTACGGATAAAATGGATGCCATTTTTGAAAAAGTGGAGCAAGATCGGCATATCAGTAGTTACGACGTAGCTGAAGAACTAGGAATTTACCACAAAACAGTTTTGGCGCATTTGAAAAAAACTGGGTACACAAAAAAGCTCGATATTTGGGTACCTCACGAGCTCACTGAAAGAAACCTAATGAACCGTGTACTCATTTGTGATTCTTTATTACGACGTAATGAAACCGAACCATTTTTGAAGAAGCTGATAACTGGTGATGAAAAGTGGATCACGTACGACAAGAACGTGCGAAAAAGGTCGTGGTCAAAGGCCGGTCAAGCTTCACAGACTGTGGCGAAACCCGGGTTAACTCGCAACAAGGTGATGCTGTGTGTGTGGTGGGATTGGAAGGGCATTATTCATTATGAGCTGTTACCAGGTTGGCAGGACCATCGATTCTGAACTCTACTGCGAACAACTGATGAGATTAAAGCAAGAAGTTGAGAGAAATCGGCCGGAATTAATCAACAGAAGGGGTGTGGTTTTTCATCATGATAACGCTAGACCTCACACATCTTTAGCCACTCAGCAAAAACTAAGAGAGTTTGGCTGGGAGGTGTTAATGCATCCGCCGTATAGTCCTGACCTTGCACCTTCAGATTTCCACCTGTTTAGGTCTCTTCAGAATTCTTTAGGCAGTGTCAGGTTAACATCACGAGAGGACTGCCAAAACCACTTGTCGCGGTATATTGATCAGAAGTCCCAATATTTCTATAGCAATGGGATCATGTCCCTACCTACAAGATGACAAAAAGTTATCGAACAAAATGGTACCTACATACTTTAGTTAAATGTAAATAAACCATATTAAAAAATGTTTTGAATTTTCTTAAAAAATGCGAAGAAACTTTTTCCCCAACCTAATACTATAGATAAATGATAGCAGGGAAATATTGCTAACGTCATGCAAGTGTTGAATAGGGATAATAAAAGTCAACAGATTGTGTTGCAACTCACATTTGAGAATACATTAAATACAAACCAATGAATATCAATGATATTATTTTTGACATTTCTTTTTTAATAGTCTTTCCATTGGCTCTCAGGACCGATTTCACGGACTGCCTGGGTCGCACGCGGCGGTGCCTCAAAACGGACGTCGAGTCGTACCGGCGGCGGGATGAGCAGCTCACGAGGAGCATGCTGCAGGCGGAGGGAAGCGCGCGGGGAGGGGACGGAAAGGCGCGGACTCCGCCGCCCGAACAACCCCCTGAACAGGTGAACAGCATATATGAACAATGCGAGTGCATGCAGGTCAAGTAAAATATAATATTTCAACAATATGATTAAATATTTAGTATTGACCGTGACGAAAAAACACATTATTTAAAGAAAGAAGTCTGTAAAAAGAATATATTGTATTGTATTGTTTATTCATCATCCATAGACAGTACACTGCACTCGGATTTGTCATATTTTAACATTGCCCAGTTCAGCAAAGCAAGTTTAGTGTCGCAGGGACTTGCCTTGCGTTCTAGATGTCTGGGTTCAAATCCCACCCCCTTCATGGACCACTTTCTTTCTATTTTTAAGTCCGATAACTGAATTTCGTCGCCAGCTGTTCTACGGTTTGGAATCCAAGTAACACTGTAGATTCACTTCCCCTGTCATCGCGTACCATAATACTGGATGAAAAGGTGGTCGAAACGATGCTGAAAAATTGACCCTCTTTTTCATCATGATATTAGAGCCCTGGTACCTAGGTACCACGCCAGGATCTTCGTTACATTGCCTGATAGTACAAATTAATGCAAATGTTTGTTTTCATTGGTCGATTCGGTTACTCGTGTTTTGATCCGGTGTAGAAGGCAGAGAACTTTAAGGTTATTCCCAATATAATTCAGAATACATTGTAGTATATATTTTTTCAAAGTGCTTGCTGTGTGCAATCCGGTGCTATGAGAGGTGCCTTCAATGTGTAAATGGATGAAACATCACCACTTGTAAAGATCATAATGTATATTTATAGCACCATTTATTACATCACCTAGACCGCGGAGCTGTTCTAGAACTGAATGTTGTCATGTCCAGGAGGCGCCGAGTGCTGTTGAGAAGCCTTTACTGGTGCAGCAGACGGATGCATACCTGCAGTCCCTGCGAGACAAGTGGGAGAAGAAGGAGAGAGAGCTGATGGAGCAGGACAAAGATATACATTACCAGGATGTTCTGTTCGATGGTGAGATATTCTGTTCGAACTGTTTGATCAGCTTTAGGTGTGATAGTTTGAGGCCAGCAAGCATGGGAGTAGCATTCGAACCCTACGTCCTGAAATGCGTATATTGCAAAGATAGGAGAGAAAGCCAATACAGTGAATACTTGTGTTCCGAATTGATATCACTGCTCATAGCACAGAACGAATTTGAGCAAACATATTTGTCAGAGCCTAACCTAACTTCCTCTAAAATGCCTTGTTTGTCTCGAGAGTGGTTATTCCAGGCCGAGAATTGTCTAATTAGACTACCAAACGGCGAAAAGCCTTCGTTATTTCACAATTTCTGTATGGATTTTTAAAATTCGTTGCGGTTATTTTTAAATGTAATTAAATGTTGTTTTTACTTACGTCTTTATCAAACTGTTACACGCCCTTAAATGTCTGACATCAGAGGACCTCGAGCATTCGACCTCAGATTAGACAATTCTAAGGCCATAGATTAATGAACCCTACTTTCGAGTATGTTAATTGTCTTGCCACTGCAAAGAGGACTGTGAGGATCTTTAAATCTCTACTCTATTTGTCTAATAATCCTCGATTTATTTTTGAAGTATTCAATGAATTTGTAACATGAAAAGTATTTTTGTTAAGATTTTCACTTTTGTTCGACATATTATTTTACGATTACGGATAAACAGTGTTCCTGTCCTGCCTGTGTCCTCCCAGTGAATCCCGATGATGTCCACAGCGTAGTGGACGAAACGTCGAGCTAAATAAGTAAGCTGAATACTGTTTATCCGTAAACGTCAAATAATATGAAAAGTATTGTTCCAATCCCTGAGTGTCACCATAGAATTGTATCTAGCCTAAAGTAGGTTGAATGGTAATATTAGTGCGTGTGATTGTGCAGAGGCGCGCGCGCACGGCGTCGGTTACTACGCGTTCAGCACGGAGGAGAAGGCGCGGCGGCGCGAGCAGGCGGAGCTGGCGCGCGCGCGCGAGGACACGCGGCGCGCGCAAGCGGCGGCGGCGGCGCGGCGCGGCGAGCGCGACGCGCTGCTGGCGGCGCGCGTGGCGGCGGCGCGCGCGCGGCAGAGGGCGCGCGCCGGCCTACCGCCGGAGGACCCCCAGCGTCAGTACTCTTGTGTTTATATTAATTGTTTGTCGATATTTATTTATTTACACAGGGAAAGGAAGCGTCAGCAAACCGCCAGCACCATGGTCAGACGATATACGTCAGACCGTACAACTTGGCTAAGTCTGGGGGAGGCCTACGTCCAGCAGTGGACAGCAAAAGGCGGAAGAAGAAGATTTATTCATTATTTATTTTATATAGGTTTGCCAACAGGTTGACACATTTACATTCAAATATATACAGACATATTAAATTGCAGACCCCATAACAGGCAAATACAACCTGCAACCTGCTGATATTGTAGGTAAAAAGGGAGGAGATATGGCATCGAGCGTGCCTACTGTGGGACCCACTGTCTCCAATTTTTTAAAACTACCAATGCAACTTAAACGTACATGCCACATGCCCCCTGGAACAGTACCATCTCATTGAATGAAAGATGGTCGAAGTGGCAATGAAGATTGTCCGTGTTTTCCATTCAGTTTGATGTAGCCATGCAGTTTAAAATATTTTCTGGGTAGTATCCATGTCCAGATAGCAAAAAAATTTAACAAAAAAAAATAACCGACTTCAAAGAAAAAGCACTAAAAAGTAAAAAATAATTGCCATTTTTGTAGTTACGATTATTGTTATTTTTTGAGTCAGCGTCAGCCGGGCACGCGCTGCGCCAATCAAGAGAACCTTGGCTACCTTGGCTGACACCCACTCAAAAAATAACAATAATCGTAACTACAAAAATGGCAATTATTTTTTACTTTTTAGTGCTTTTTCTTTGAAGTCGGTTATTTTTTTTGTTAATTTTTTTTTATTTGTTTATTTTTAGGGAATCTCAAGTACACTTACTAATTTGTACACGACCTTTTTAATAAAAAATTAATCACCGAAATCGGTTGGCGTTATATTGAGTAATTCGTCAATTTGTCGTGCACATCTTAATACAAATTTAAGACTTATATGATTTTCTCATGGATATCATTGTCAAAACTTAACCAAATTAAAATGGGACCACTTGGGAAGCACTAGCTTTCGTTTAAAAAAAAAACATCAAAATCGGTTCACCCAGGCAAAAGTTATGAGGTAACAAACATAAAAATAAAAGCATACAGACGAATTGAGAACCTCCTCCTTTTTTGAAGTCGGTTAAAAATGGGTTCATGATTGAATTATTTGCCGTTGAAGTTGGAGCAAGAAAAATGCAAGCGAAATTGCTCTACAGTTTCTTGAAGAATCTAGGCCTGCCAAAATCCAATTCATAACATAAATAGTTGGTACACTGGTATTGAAGTGTTTTGGGCAAATGTTTTACATTTCACAGAATAATATAGAAGTAAGGATTCCGCAGACTTTTTAATTTTTTAATTAGTTAATGCATAAAACTACGGTTAATAATCATCCAACCATACATATATATCATCCAGAGTTTGTTAAAGATATAGCGGGCCTTTTGAATAATCTGAATGGTATATACCTTTAGTTTCCTTTAGTTCTGAAAACAGGACACTTTTATAAATTCACTTTATTGCAATTATCACTTGTCAATGGGTAAAAAAAAATTTGTAGATAAAACGAGATCTGAGAAAAGACAATATATATTAGAAATAAAAATCCTTTTGCACCAAAATGTTTGCTTGGAACGTCCATTATACATATAAGTATCAATATATTTAGTTGCAAGAAAAATAAAATAAAATTCATGAACGCAGTTTGCAGATACATTTGCTTTTACCTTCGTTGAAAAGTCAGACACTGGCACTGGGTGCATTCATAACTTTACACTGAGGAGTATGTGTGCCTTATCGGTAACAAGGATTTATTTAACATTTCACAGAGAAGAAAGAGGAGTTCACGGCGAGCCTCCTCGACTTCCTCACGGAGAAGAAGCGCGAGGCGGCGGCGCGGGCCGAGGGGCAGGAGCGTGAGGCGCGCGAGGCGCGCGAGGCGGAGCGGGCGAGGGCGCGCGAGGGCTTCGTGCGGGAGTGGGACGTGGGCAAGGGGCCGGAGGGGCCGCGGCGGGACGGGTTCCGCGAGCTCAGCCAGGGCGAGTACGAGGAGAGGGAGCGGGAGCGGCGGGTCGACGAGTTCGCGCCGCCGCGGAGCAGCGCGGCCGAGCACGCTCGGAACACTTTCGACCAGAAGGGGAACATCCTCGGTCCCGACGCAGTCGGGAAGAAGTCTTGGGCCGACGTCCGACCGATCGCTGCGAAGGATCACTACATAGAGGAGTCACCCACTCCGGGGCTTTATTTCTCATCCGCGACCGAATCCGACTACAAAAAAAGGAGTCAAGCGCAAAGTCTCCAATTGTCTTCGACGAATACGTACGACCATGAAACCGCTCTGAGCGGTCCGGTCCCGATAGTCAATGAGCTCGAGGAGGAAGAGAAGCCGAGGGCTTCCAGGAGAATGAACCCTGGAGTGGAAGTTGAACCGCCGCCCACTTACGAGTACTACGGACCGGAAGCCAAGCGGAGTAGGCCCCCGGGACGCAGCGGAGCCGATGCGAGAGAAGCCTACGAGCAGGGCTTGAGGTTCCTTCAGAGTATGGAGAGTAAGAAGACTCTGGCGAAAAACTACGATTTTACGATGTAAGTTTACATTGGTGTGGTGAAATGAAAAAAAGTTGTGGATCTATTTGGATTTGATTTATTAAAGATCTTACCGACTGCTGGATAATGCATTAAATTGTCAATTCCATCATTATAAGTAAAAATAAATACAAATCCAGATGACGATACAGTGTAGGCTCTGTACATAAAACAATGAAGCATTGAAATAAAATACATGAACTTAAATTTTATTTCATTTTTGACAAAACCAGTTGGGTGGCTATAATGGTTGACTGTATGTGTATGCCTTGCTTTATGTAGTAAAATTAATTAATGAAATAAGTTCATTCAATGCTGATTTTTTCTCATTGCATTAAATATAAATGTTCTGTTCTTTCAAACTATATTATTAAACCATACGAATTGCATACATACTTTCATGGCGCTTTCCCGGAGGAGTAGGCAGAGATGATAGAGCGACATTCGGTACGATCACAACACACCTCTTTTGCTTAATCTACAGACATACATCTTTTCATACATGCTCTTCGCTTATGGTTGCTACCATAGATAAAAATGAAGGAAATATGCCATTTAGCGCGCCTGCTGTCTCCAATTTTCAAAAACTATCAAGCCAACTTAGGCCGCGGTCCAAATTGCGCTCCGACACTGACAGCATGAATACAGTTGGTCCGAATCGAATCGCGAGAGCCTCTATTACAAGGTACAAATCACTTATCGAAATTTCGCTGAGCTCTTCGATTCCGCAGGAGTACACCTTTGAATAGTGCTGGCGAAATGCCAGCACTCTTACATGCCACATGCAAACACAGTCGCAGGCGTATTGTAAGGTCTGTGTGAGTGGGAACTGACTTAAAGAAGGCATTTTTGGAAGACATTCACGCTCGGTGGCGATGTTTCGACTGTGTGGGATTCGACGCGCCGCCAGATTCTTGTACAATTATGTGGTCACTTTGGCCGTATGGCGGAGATGCAATATCGACCGCATGCCACTTCTCCTTTCTTGTCAGTTGGTGCTAAGACCTGACCTTTACGAAGTATAACAGGCTGCCCGGGCACGACACTTGCGCTCACATCTGCTCTGTAAATTTGTTTCATCCTTCTTTCGTCACCCATTCGTTCCATATGTCCAAACAATCTTAGCACTCCCTTCTCGATTCTCGTCACATCTTTTCAATTGATTTTACCACCAATTGCCAGGAACATTAATTATCAGAAAAAAATCTTTACGTATACTCGATTATTTTCACGTCTTTGGTTTGAAGGATGTGACACCAGCTGATTCCGTTCACTTCTAAAAGGACGTTGATCAAAACAATTTTTAAAAGATGAAATTGCACACATTGATGGTCTAGTTATCTTTGAAATATGTAACGCGCTTATTATTTGGCGAAGTTTTTTATGAATTTTTATGCAATGTTGCACGATTTGAGAAATGTAAGCACCAGGAATTTCAGGTTTTATCTTTAAATAATAGCTAGACCATCAAACTACAAATAAACTTTTTTGATTACGGAAATTGATAGTAGTTACATAATTTTAAATGTACTTAATTAAATGTTGTTTTACTAACTCCTTTATCAAACTGAACGCTAATGGCTTTTTATCAAGCCCGAAGTAAAAACTGACCAGATCTAAAATATGTCTTGTCTTGAAAATGTTTTGTGTACCTAATATATTTTAGTATGCCCAGATTTTAACCACATGGTTGCAGCATTAACAATATGATTTTTTAAGCAAATACACTAGACGATTCAATAAATTATTTTATTTGGACTAAGGTCATACGACATGAAAGTAGACAAAATGTACATTCTACCAAGTTTCACCTGGCTCCACCTGACTCTTGTAGGTATCCGAACATATTAATATTTTGTTCCCATATTTTCCATCTTATGCCAAACCTTAAATCTAAACTATTCCTTATTGCGTAGAACTTATTACAAAACCATACTTATGTTATGATCATGTAACGCATCATTTTAGTCATGGGAACTTATAGCATATACATAATGGCTAACATTCTCTTCAAGATTTTCTATAAATAAATAGTTCTACAAAATAATCCTTTACACACACAAGAATCAAATTCTATGTGAATAATCTATTGATTCGTTGTTGGAACATTCAGGGTTAGGTATCGGCTATTTATTCCTAATTGATGAGGTAGGTTGCTACTTTCTAGGTTTGTTTTGCAGTCATAGGGCATGCTGTCACTAAATGTTATAATATTATCACAATGAAAATGTTAATTCCTTGATGAAAGAGTACTACTTAATTTTCCTTTTAGGTAACTTAAAAATAAAGTTATCCATTAGGTGTTATTTAATTGCACATGTTTTAGTTAATGCCACATTCGCTATATTGTAAGGTACACTGGAAGATAGACCAAAGTATGGGAAATAGCAAAGGTGAAGTAGGCGGACTGGTTGTAGGCATTGGTTGTAATGTCTTTTACATTACTGCTTATATCAACCCTTCCAAAAATTACAGAAGGGTTATATTTTAATAATGTCTATATTTATTTTGAACCGGAAGGGTCTACATTCTTTGATCTATCTCTTGCTGTACACCCATCAACATCTGATTTATAATATAGTTGTGTTACGGATTGAGATTGTTAAGATTTGTACCAAGCCATGAAAGTTCTTGTCAAAGTTGTGCATGCCATTTTCGCCCTTAGCTTGTGTTTTGTACCTTAACCATCGACGTACCAAAGCTTATATCGATGACCTTAACATTTTAGCTTGACATAAGTAAATCACAGTTGCGATTCTGGATAACATTGGACCATCTGTAACTGACTAGGGCTGCGATAGATTACTCAGACAGACAATCAATGTTTTTTTCGGAACCAACAAGTATGACAAAATATTTACATGTCAAGCACAATGTTAAAAGTGAATTTTGAAATATTGTAGATATATCTCGTTTTAACATCTCACTTCGCAGCAAGTGCAAGTGAAGTTCGAGCATGAAAGTGTCATTTCAACAAATTTACCCAAAACCAAGTAAGTTGGCTTATCTACATGGGGTTCGTATTTGCGTGTTTACCGGTGGAATTTGTTTTTCTTCTCCGTCAATTGTGGTGTCTATGCGATGGCTAAGATGAGCGCCAACGACGTCAGCCTCATAGCGGCGGCGGCGGCGGGGGCGCTGCTGGCGTGGTGCTCAAGCGGCGCGTCTGTGGAGTGGCGTGCACTCCGCTCGGTGGAGGGATGAACAGTGTCTGAGCTAGTACTGAAATGAATGCGAATTAGATCTATCAGTGATAAATGATGCATGTAGTACATACATAATACAACACAATGCCATTTAGGAATATTTGTAATGCAAAGAGGCCACCCATCTGTCAGATTGGCAATTACCAGACTATACTCTCTGGGATCCTCTGGGGCACATATTTTTGCATTAAGGACTACATAACCTATCATTGCATTCAGCTAAAGGCAGTTATTTAAAGTCATGTCAAGAAATTTAACCAGGGGTTCTCCAGGGCTCTGTCCTCAGCCCAGTTATAAACACAATATTACAGTTGATATGTACAGCGTGCGGTGTGACTGATAATTTTATTGCAGGCAGCATACGTCGTTTGGAATGATGGATTAAATGTTAAGATAGGTAATCAGAAAGAAGAAAACTCAAACCAAATTCGACAGTTCACTGAAATAGTGATGAATATTTTTGTATTCACTCACCGCTGGTCGGAGCGCAATGCCGCGCCACTCCCCTCCCCTGCGTCCTCATCGTCTTCTCCCCCTCCGCTCTCGCCTCCTCCGCCAGCTCCAGCACCACCCCGCAGCGGCGCTGCGGACGGAAGCTGTTCCACTGTCTCCGACTCGGAACTCTGCAACCGTACACCAAAAACTGCTCAAGGGAAGCAACATACCAAAAGGAGATGAACCATTTTGTGGCCAGGGTCAGTTTTGTTCAGTTCCAGTCACCAAACTATTATTTAATGAAAGCTTATTGAATTGAAATATGAATAAATTTTATATTAAACTTAAATTTGATTTTGCTACAAAATTGATTTGATGCAGCGCTGCAAAATTACTGAGCGGTCACGATATATGTCATATAGTATGGCAGCGAACGCGACCGCTATCGGAAGCGATGCAGCGTTTGATGTGAGACTCGTCACATGCACATCAACACAACTTGTAAAAGTCACAAAATGCTTGCTTTTTAGGGTTCCGTACCCAAAGGGTGAAAACGGAACCCTATTACTAAGCCTCCGCTGTCTGTCCGTCCGTCCGTCTGTCACAGGGCTGTATCTCATGAACTATAATAGTTAGGCAGCTGAAATTTACACAGAGTGTGTATTTATTTTGCCACTATAACAATAAATAGGTAAAATAAAAGAATTATAAACTTTAAAGGGTGCCCCATACAAAAAACGTGATTTTTTGTGTTTAAATCTTGTACGATGGTACGGAACCCTTCATATGCGAGTCTGACTCGCTCTTGGCCGGTTATTTGTTTTGGTTTCTATGAAACAAATATGGTTTGAACTTTGAGGTACTTACAACAAATCGGTTATCAGAATAAAAAAAGACCACAACTTTTTTGCAATTTTCAATTTTTATTCTAGAAAAAACCCTTTTGGTTATATTTCTTTAAGAAGTTCAACTCTATTTCTGAATATTTAGAATAATAAATGCGAGGGGGGCCATCTCGCATCTAGAATTGTTTTTACTGGAAATCGATGTGTAAGTGATGTGTTGCCATCTTATAGTTTTAAAACCATTGCTTGCTTGCAAATACGTTAAGAGTTGATTAAAACTCATCATGCAACAAAACTCACCGTTGTCCACAGAGAGCTCATCTCATGGGCATTATGGTATTCGTGCGTCGCTCCACTCGTCCCATCAACCAACCCTGACGTACCCGTAACCTTCATTATCAGCTCCGGAGTCGGATCGGAGACATTTAACCGAGGGATCTTGTCGACCTCCTCCGGAGACGGAGCGGAGACATTGAGCTGGGTTATCCTGGCGAAAGCCTCCAGGACCCGCGGATCGTTCTCCCCATTGCACAGCTCCCCCTGACAGGTGCAGGTCACTCGCCAGGTCTGGCTCCGGTTACAGAAGCGAGTGGTACACTCCTCCTGGTGATGGCTTATGCAGATCCGAGACTCAACGTATGCTGTGGAAGAAGATAGTGGTTTGAAAAGTATTCATAGGAGTCTGCATGCCGTGCTAGCAAATCGTTAAGAAAATTAGTTGAGAAACATTTACTAAACAAATGGATTGTAAGCGACGATCTTCAAATATAAAAGGTTAATGTGACAAGTATCCAAAATATGACAATATGGTTAAATGTCGATATAATGTACATTATAACTTTAAATCCGGCCCAAAAATGGGCCAAGCTCTGCAGGCGTATTGCTGGAATTCCGTATTAAGGAATCCTGAGTCTAGAAAACCGCTTTTATAGCGGTTTTAAAGAGCGATTTTTTCGACGGAAAACCTTGATTAAATTGAAATACTATGCTCCGGAATAATTTTGTTAAGAAAACCGTTATAAAAGCGGGTTTCTAGACTCAGGATTCTTGATTACGGAATTCCAGCGATAGGCCTGCTGATAGTATACTGACGTGGAGAGACGGCGACAGTGGCACAGTTTTGTGCAGCGTCGCATCGGTCAGATTGGAGTGGGTCGAACGGGGCGCGGCACGGCGGGGGCCGGCGGCTGCGGTGCACCTGCTCGGCCGCGGGTCCGCACCAGTAGCAGCTCTCCGCATCGACACCTGCGCCAACACATTCGTTGATGTCGCCAGTGGCGTTCGTAGTTCGTGGCAGCAACAAGGGCGTCGCCAGCCGATGGCGCAGGGGGGGGGGGGGGCAAGTTGACTTTTTACCTACTACAATTCATACTTTTCTCATTCTCATTGGTGAATTCATTCGAGTTTCGACGTACGGGAATGATTGTTCAAGGCTTGAACTTCAAGCAAATCAACTCAAAGACTTAGGACTTTGGTTGCATTATATTTGGCAATTTTTTTAGAATCTCTAGGGGGGGGGGGCAGCTGCCCCTCCCTGCCCACCCCTTGGCGACGCCCTTGGGCAGCAAGGCACCGGTACTGGTGCTGTAGTGACCGGAGTCGAACGGAGCGAGGAGACACGGTGCGTCTCTTGCGGTTCTATGGTCGCGTATGGGCGGGTTGGTACAATCGCATTGAATAAAGATGGTCGAAGCGGCAATAAAAAGGGTCTGTGTTTTCCATGCAAGGTACTGGCATGGCACCTAGTTTCCATGAGGAGTTAGACTAATGTCACGACAGTAGGTGTGCTATTAGCTATCCATGTGATGTGAAGTAACATGAAACATGCTGAATACTTGGCTTATTTATAGAATGTTAGAACCCCTTTCTTATTCATAGAAGAAAGGGGTTCTAACATTCTTACAAATATCTTGGCGATTTTTGTTCTATTGAAACGGTAATCATTCAGAAGGAGTGGTTGTATCTGAGCTACATTGAGTCTGGAATAAATTAACCAATAACAGAGTGCCACCCAGCGTATTCTCCTAGCATGGGAAAGACAATAATAAAAAAATCTCGGTATGGTAGTAATTGGCCACCAAATGGTTTCATCATAATATTTATCCCCAAAACGAATTCACAAACACAAAAGGTATCATATTTTCTCGTCCATGTAATAATTGAGGGTGGGTTTGTAATAAATTAAATTATTAAAAATTAAAAGTGTCCTTTAGTTTTACGTATAAAATTACTTCACAGAATTTATTTCTTCTAAGCGACACTATATTGAGGTGTGTTTTTTTTCTTAAAATCAACGCGTTCGATTCCCGGCTGCAAAAAAATATAAATATAAAAAACCAAAGAAGCATACCATAAAAAAAGGCCAAGTGCGAGTCGGACTCGCACACGAAGGGTTCTGTACCATCGTAAAAGATTTAACACAACATCGCATGTTTTGTATCAGGCCCTCCTTTAATTCTTATTATTTTGTAATTTTACTTAGTTATTTGTTGTTATAGCTGCAAAATAAATACACACACAGTGAAAATTACATCTGCCTATCTATTACAGCCCTGTGACAGACAGACGGACGGACGGACGAATGGACGGATGGACGGACAGCGGAGGCTTAGTAATAGGGTTCCGTGGGCACCCTTTGGGTACGGAACCCTAAAAACATATTAAAAGAAAAATGCTTGCACTGTTTTAAGGAGATTATTTGTGATAATAGGAAAATTACCATTCTATAGGCAAGAAAAGCGGTGCAATTCTTTGTAACAATATTAAAAGCGTACTTTCGTTTTATATTTGTAGACAACGTTTTATCATTAATATTATTCGCCATGGGAAATTATGTAAATAAAGATATATTATTTTATGTTTTAAGAATTGTTGGCCCCGCTATTGCAAAAAAACTACGACGTATTTTGAATCATTGGGCAAAAATGTGCCGAGGGATCAGACAAAGTGTTTTACCATATCAGGCAATACAAATAATCATTCATTATATACGTTTATAAGTTTACACCGTCGCTGCACATACTGTCTGTTAACCTCATATAACCCCTTCAGTCCCCGGGTGTGTACAAGATATCGTGCAACTACGGCAAGTCATAAAACAAACAAAGCGGACAAGGGTCTAGGAACAGATCAAGTCGGCAACATTCTAGACAGTGGAAGCAATGACTGGATTCGTTTCGACTAGATTAAAACTTTAGCGATAGAAAAATACTTTATGCCGCGTCTGTTTCGTGAATCCATTGAAATCTCAAGATGCGTACCTACTTTAACCGGGACGACAGAATGGAGCTCTCATCAGCCTGGACTCCGCTACTGGCGCATCTTAAAAGAAATCAAAAAGTAATAGCAGCCGTCAAAAGTGACATCGTTAGTTATACGTGTACGCAGTCGTTTTTGTCTATGCTGCACCAACATTTCGGACTACCCTCATCCGCCGGCGTGTAGCAGCTCGCAGCCTACCCACCGATGCAATCATCGCAGCCGACGGCCGTCAGTTGCCGTTTGACAGTCCGAGATGTTGCACGTTGCACCGTCCTGAAGAAGCACGCGGCGCAGCGGGCGAATCATGTCGGCGAAAACCGATTTGCCAAACCGGACAACCGTAAGCGTTAATATAAACCATACGTCATTGCTTACATTTTTAAACCCCGTCCAGTGACTATTCAAAACGAAAAAAAATCTTAAATATTTTTTCAACTTGATGGAATGGATGAAAGACCTATCTTTCTTTCTTTTAAAACACGTTAAACAATAACAAATAACGCGCTATAGAAAGCAGCATTGGGGCAGTTGGGGCAGTGTGACCATGAGCATCAAACGTGATGTCTATCGATGCCTATCCATGCAGGCAGATAAGGCATATTCTGATCTGATATATTTTCCTGAAACGCAAATTGCCGGTTGCGTTACCGGGCAGACTCAGTGGCGTAGCATGGAGGGGGCGGAGAGTGCGATCCGCACCGGGCGGCACTTTAGCGGGGGCGGCATTTCACATATGGCGCAAAAAAAATCAATTACTTCCAACACTTTTTACGCCAATTTTATGTTGTTGTTCAGATATATCCCGTACAATATTCTATGCATGGCCGAACCTATGCAAGGTTTCTTAATAAACATCTCTCCTTGCCAATTATTTGTACTTCACGGTGAACCCTTTTTACCATGCCATATTATTTTAAAAATCAATTCAAAAATACGAGGGCGGCAAATTCAAGATCCGCACTGGGTGCTAGTGACCTATGCTATGCCACTGGTTTTACTGATGCTTACCTAATTCGTAAAGTACCTACTGAAATTGCTTTACATACTTCTGGGGGTATGAAATAAATCAGAGAACAAGACATTTTTTTATTTAAAATGTTACCTCAGTCAGTCAGTCAGTCAGCGTGTTTGCGTCCACTGCTGGACATACGCCTCTCCAATTTTTCTTCAGTCCGGGAGCCCTCAGCGGTACGGAACCACTGCTTTCCGCCGACGCACTTGATGTCGTCGTCCCACCTGGCGGGTGGTCTTCCCACACTTCCCACACTTCCCCACTCCAACAAATGTTACCTAAATTAAATTAAATATTAATGTTTATAAACTTAATTATTTTTTAATAAAATTTAATAAAAATTGCCAGCCTACTAGTCGGTGGAACCAAGGAACACTGTCATGATAATAAGTGTATCTATTGTTTTGCCAGGAGTTAAGTACTTCCCAGTAAATATTTTTAAAGTGTGTGGAGACAGCGTTATGAAACTTGTGAACGCAGCTTTTTATACATAATATCACACATTATTACAAAGTGTTCTCTCTATGCCAGCGACTTTCCCCTGGTAAAGCGTGTGATGAGGTCTAGAGCCCACTTGGGCTGGTCGGCCGGTACCATGTGTCCTGCGTTACGTACCAGCACCTCCGTGAGGTTTCCAGCTCGCTTCACATAACCCGCCACCTCGCCGTCCACACGCCACACGGCCCGCGACGCCTTCTCGTAATCCTTCGCGCCCGGGAAGTCCAGCCGTTGGAGAAAATTCTCGGTACCGGTGTAAGGCACCGCCAAGTCTAGTTGGCCGCTATAGAGCAGTACGCGGCAGGAGGCCAGTATCGACGCTAGTCGCGGCGCCGCCGAGCGCATCACGTCCCGCCGGAGCGCCCACGCGACCGCTGTGCTCTCGTGGAACGGCAGCGCACCCACGTGAAGAGCCCGTCGGACGTCATCGCGCTCAAGAAGCGCCAGCATCGGCTTCACGTCCAGCGGGTCCGTCGTGTGAAGATAGCTGTAGAGGTAGGCGTAGCCGGTCACTTCGCTGAAGTACGATTTACCACCGCTGAGTGCCCCGTTCATTAGTCTGTCCGCCGCGAGCAGGGCCTCCCACCAGCGCTCTTCGCGAATGAGAGCTGCGATCGCCGTCTGCCGTGCCTCGAACTCGACGCGCCTAGCCAGGTCGACGAGCCCCAGCTGGTAGAGGCGCGCTCCGAAGTCGAGTTGGTTAAGAGGGTCTACGTAGGCGTTGCCGAGCGCCAAGCCGCGTAGCTTAATGGGATCCAGTATCCGATCGTGGTCGAGGATCGCGGCGGCAAGTGCAGGCGCGTACTTGCCGGCGTACGACTCGCCCGCGACGTAAAAATCGCGCCGTCGCAGCTCCGGGAAGAGCCGATAGAACTGAAGAAGCGACTCGAGCAGGTCGGCGCCGACGCACGCCTCGTCCTCGCAGTAACCGGTCGCGTCGGCCGAGCTGAAGCCAGTACCCACTGGACTGTCGACGAATAGGACGTGATGATCGAGCGCCCAGTGGTACTTCCTGGCGACGAAGCCGTCGCGCGTGACCGCCAGCGGGCCAAGTTCGACGAATAATCCGAATAACGATGACGCACCGGGCCCGCCCTGCAGCCAGAGGATGAGGGGTGCGTCCGGCGCCGTCGATATGGACGGAAAATACCAGAAGAAATAGTTGGCGGAGCGCGTCTCGTTGACCGTGAAGAAGCCCGCGTGGCTGACGAGGCCGAGGGTCGGCGCTAGAGTGACGAGGGAGAGGTGTCGCGCCAGCGCCGTTTGGTTGCGCCGGAGGTAGGGCGTCACGTAGAGCGGCTCGCCGCTTCCGTTCCCGGAGCGTGGAAGCGCGTCGAGTCGCGGGGAGGCGCCGAGGAAGGCGTGCGCAGTGCCCGTGAGGCCCAGCAACACTAGCGCCACAATTCCCGTTGCAGACATTCTGCCACAATGTCTATAGTCTATTTAAATAATGTCTATTGAAATACCCACCTAACCTTGGTATGTACTTTTATACCTTCACGAGGGCACGAAACTAATCGAAAATGCTAAAAACCACTGAGTTTATTTGTTAAATAGTATCAGCTAAGTAGTAAGTTGCACAACATCGAATGTGAAATAGTTGGCCAAGCGTTAAGCAATGCTGTGCATACAGGAAAACGCTAGTGAATAATAATGTTATAGATGCTCACGTATATTTAGGTAAGTAGTGTGTTTACACTCGTTTATAAGTACTTAAGTACGATAGTGTTTGCCCGTTGATTTATTTGTTTACTTGCTGCAGACACCTACCTCATTTTGTGCCTACATATTATTTCTTTCCCATATGGTTATCCAGGAGAGATGAAAATTCTAAATAATCCAAGCATGTGAAATAGCATGGTTCTCATAGGAGGAATGTGCGCAGTGTGTGGGCATTCTGCTTGTTGCGCGTTAAGCGATGCAGAATGGGGACGGCACGGTTTGCAGCTCCAAAACGCATTTACCGTGGTAGGTAGATAAGATAACACACTTATGATACGAACAATTCTTCAACACTTGTAGAGCAGCCGATTTTGATCTGGCGAACGAACCCTACTGAGGATTTCTAGGTTTTTTTGGCGAGCTTGATTTTATGACTTTGACAAAGGCGTCCAATGTGACTATGTGCGCAGTAGCGTAACAATAGGGTGGCAGGGCTGGCAAAATGCCACGGGCCCCCGACCCAAGAGGGCCCCGACCCAACAAAAATAGTTTTTTTTCCATTGTACCTGAGTATATTATTTTATTTGAAAAGTATATTTTTATAAGTTCTGCTTAAAATCCAATATGAGATAACTAAAGACCATAATACAATTTCAAGTTAATCGTTAAGCATTTCAACCAACCTACACTTTGATGATGCTATAAACACTTTTGCGGAACCGAAAGCTCGTAAAAAAAAAATATTTTTTAATAAATATCATATCGAAATTAAATTGTTAAATTTATTTCATTGTAAATGTATGCAGATTCCCTCACGATGTCCCTTCACCGAAAAGCTAGCGAATCGATGATGATTGCATTGAGATGTTCTGTTCTATGGATGAATGTGAAGTCTCCAATACGCATTGGGCTAGCGTGGGGACCACAGACCATTCCCTCTCGCCTAAGAGAGGAGGCCTATGGTCATTAGTGGGGCACGTTTAATTGAGTACGCTGAAAATCTGGAAGTTTGTCACGGGCCCCAGATGGTATGCTTACGCCACTACTATGTGCATTGATTTCGAGGCTCGTACCAAACGTGCCCATAGGGTAAAGAAAAGAGGGCGCTGATTACGATGCTAATATTTCGGGAAACTGCGTGAGGCGTACAAACTAGGATTTGTCTAAACAACCTAACATACATATAACACTAGCATACATAGACGCTGTTTAATTATTTTGATTAGTTTTCTAATCTTAAATTGATAATTTTAGGATAGTTGAAACGCACCTGTGAAGATATAATTCAATTCATTTTTTTTTTAAAAATCATCAAAATGTTTCATTCATTCGTATCAATTTTTCTTGAATCTTTGAATATAACCGCTGGCGATGCAGAGGAGTGACTTCACAGCCGCTGGTCAGCGAGGCGCCCGTACACGCCGTACTTGCGCTCGTCGTCGGGCCGCAACGTGCCCGACTTTTTCATCACGGTGTAGATCAGCTCAAGGAGGCCGTAGCTACGCACCAGAAAGTCCCTCTGCGCCAGCAGGCTGCTGCGCTCGCGCTCCTCCTTCTCCAGAATGCGGCCCGGCTCGTACGAGCGCTGCGACGAAGACGCGAGCTCCACCGCCGTCTCGCCCTCCGCCACCGCCGGCATGCTCTTCACCTCTCGCTGCCGCTCGCGTCGCGGCCGCACCGGACGCTCCTTCTCCTGCTGCGCCGGCGATTCGTCGCAAGCCGTCCTGCTGCGCGGCGGCCGCGGGAGCGCCGCCGCCTTCAGCGCCTCTGCCTTCGCCTTCGCCTGCTGGAAGTCGTCGCGCTGCAGACGCGTGCAGTCGCCGCGCGCGCGCGAGCTCGCCGTCGCCGTGTACAACGATCCAGTCGGCTGCTGGAACAGCACCGCGTACTGCTCGGTTGCCATCGGGTACACGCGGCGGAAGTTCCCGAGGTGCGTCTCCTCCCATTGGATTTGCGTCTGCCACGGGCTCTTGTCCGGCTCGCGATCCTCGGGCGGGTCGACGGCCCGCCCCGGAGGCTGCAGCAGGCGGTCGCGCACCCTCCGGCGGTCCTCCTCGCGCACCCGCCGCCGGTCGCACTGGCGCACGTTGAGGATCGTGAGCGTGTCTGTCAGCAGCGAGCCCTTCACCTCGCGGTCGAGAGCCGTATCCGTGTGGAAGCTCGGCGAGTGGTTCACCTCGAGGATGTACGGGTGCAGCTTGTGATCGAGCAGGATGTCGAAACCGAGCACTTCGAAGCAGGCGTGCACGGTGTCGTGCGCGGGGAAGCAGGCGCGGTAGCTGTGCTTGAGGATGGGCCACGCCGAGATGATCGTCTTCACGATCACCTGGTCAACGGCGTGCCAGAGCTTCTCGACGTCGACGCCCTGCGACGCGAGGATTTTGTTGAGTGTGGAGATCTTGCGCTTGCTGCCGGCCTGGTCGTCGTGCACGTAGGTCCGGCTGTGTTTGTTGACGGCGTAGTTGGTGAGGTGCATGAACACGTTGGTCGTGTTGTTGAGGCTCGGCTCGGCGTAGCGCGTCGTCGCAAAGCGCACGAGCCCCTCGTTGTAGACGAACACGCGCAGCGGGTCGCAGGACGTGATGAGAGCGTAAACGCGCATGTCGAACTTGTAACCGTCAACGAGAAAGGGCCGAGAGACGTACACCTGGCAGATGAGGCGGTCCGTCGGTTTGATGTCCTTGAGCGTGCGCGTCAGATAGATTCCTCGGCCCTGACTGCCGCATTCCGGTTTTACGATGAAAGTCTTGTTGCGACGCGACTTGCTATAGCCGAGCGCCTCGCCGAAGTCGGCGGGCAGACACCAGGTCTTCGGAAAGAAGTTGTACTCGTTCGGGTAGATCTTCTGCATGCGGTTGAGGTTGCGCGCAAGCAGATCCTTGCGGCAGATCTCGAGCATGCCAGGGAAGTGGTTGATGCGTTGGAAGCGCTTCATATCCTTGGCTCGCTCGACGGAGACGGAGACGTCCGTCCAGCAGAAGTCCCAGTCGTCAGTTTCGGAGACCTCGCGCATGCCAAAGGCGCCGGCGGCGGCGCGCACAGACTCGTAGCGGCAGGCCGCCAGGCATATCGCCACGGCGGAGCAACGGCGCTTCCTCTTGCGGGGTTGCGGGACCTCCGTCTCAGCCGGCTGCAGCGTGTCGTCATCCTCCGCGCCGTACAGGGCCTCGTCGATCTGCACGCCGCGGGGTAGCGACAGTGACCTCTCCTCCGCCTCCATGGATCGTTCAGGCCGTCATGCCGCTACATGACGCGTGGCACATGGGACCCGCTCTGACAACTTTTTATTAGATTTTGAGCGCCAATGGATGTGGCGCCGAAAGCCCAACTAATGAAAACATTATTTTGGAACTACAACTGCTGAAAGCTTGTCAGACTGACAAAAGGTGTTCGTGTGACATTTGGTAATATTTGGCCGAACTGAAAATGCCAGAATAAACGTACGTTGTTTAAAGTAAAATGGTAACCTAACCGCTTCTTGTTGGAGTATGATCTTTACTAATAATAAATCTGTAAGGTAAGTTCATGGATTAAGTTGCTTTGTTTTATAAGATACTGCGTTAATAGACTCTATGTATGATACTAAAACCCTGTTGACGATTTTTAGAAATCATTTATGTATTTATTTATTTTATTTTATTTACTTAACTAGCTGCGGTACCCGGCCCCGCTCGGGTTAATGTCGGGCTTAATTATTTCATGGATAAAAAGTTGCCCAAAGGGCTGGTCCAGAACTATGTTCCATCTACCAAATTGGTATCGTAAGAATGAATGAGAAACATTAAATCATTCCCATTTAGAGCTTCGGAAACATTTGGAGGCTATTTAAAAAAAAAATTAAAAGCTTGTGTCGCCAGAACCTTTTTGCACTTGCTCTGCAATATTACATACTAGTCAGTAAGTAACGAAGGGATCTTAAATTTTACGTGGAATCAAAACCACAGCCAGCCTCAACATCGAAAACGGTAACCCATCCCGAACCTGACTGCTCCCAGAAATGCTATACGTTGATAAAATACGCATATAAATCGGGTGAGTTCACTACTACACTACACGCCTATAAGTTTTGAGTAGAATCGAGTTATTGGATCTCAAGTAATAAGCTTTTATAGCTTTATTCAGTTTCATGAAACAAACACAACATAATAAGCACTTTTTCCCACTGGTCTCATCTCTGTTTAGCGTGATGCCGAGTAGTCCTAAAGTTGCGGGAAATACCAAGCCGTTCGGTAGGTACAATTAGCATTGAAATCGGATAAGTGGTAGCAACTGCCTAAATATGAGCGATTGACGATCCATCCCTTACTTAATATATTTTTAACTAATATTTTGAATGATATAGTAGTGTAAAAGAATAAATAAATCTAATATTGAATGCAAAAGGTAAGTGAACGTACCTGAATAAGGATAAATAATGAATCATAGAAAAAAGCTTCGCAAATAACCTATATTTTTTTAATAATCTGTAATCGATTCAAAATGTTATTGTGTGTACCTTAGAAGGTATTTTTGCACCCATAATTTTCGATTACTTAGTTTTCATTATTTTTTTAAGTTTACATAAAATATTTACAAATTATGTACACAATAAACCTACCTCGTTGGTCGCTCTTCCTATTCGTAGTTTAGAAAAAGTAAGCACGGTCACCCATCTAGAACCGGACCGACCTCGTGTTTTACCTCAAGATCCGAACCTGCGGTTTCGTACTCTACCTACATAAATAAACTCGTTACCAAATGACCCACGGATGAGCAAACCCCTTTCAAAATCCAGAAACCTTTTTTAAAATCCGCAGCCAAAGTTAAAAATAGTTTCTCGAATTAAGCGAGGTCCTATTCTTTCCTTCTAGCACGAAGCCGAGAGTCTGCTCTTACCCTGGCTTTACTATATACCTATATATACGTTAAATAGCATTTTTATTTTTCCCTTATTTCTATTTAGTAAAATACTGGGCTTTACGCCGATTAGATTTTCACTGGAGGTGAAATTAATCAATAATTGAATATTGACTCCGATCGGGAATTACACGCATATGTCGGAAATATACAATAACTAGATGAAGTGCGACCAAAGCATACAGAGTGAAGACGCCGGAGTTGTAGGAAATATGGCGGCTTGCCCCGCGGGAGGTCGCGCGCGTCAACTGGAACCGCCGCCGGCTGCGGGTAGGTCGGGCCAGACGTGCGGAAAATGTCGGGTTAACTACCATATAGTAATTTGATATGCTTTGGACGCATGGTATAACAAGAAAAGGGAAAGTTCGTATTTGTTTCACGCCTTAACGCCTAACCCCCTCGGGTTAATCTTGTAATTCGCATACGCCAGTGAATAACAGTCATTCACCGGCTAATATTCTACACTTTTTAACTCATGGAATGACTCGTGTTCATCCTTTTCACATGAGTCACCCTAGTGTTGTACAATTATAATAATCCTTATTAGAGTGCGATGACACAGCATACAATTATGAGCTTTGAAGTCATGCAAAAGCTTAGCGAATTATTCTTATTTTTCTGTAAATTTAACTCGTGTTTGCTCTATGAGTAAAAGGGCTGTTTTAGAAGAAACTTGGTTAATAGATACTCAACTGAAAAATTATGTTTCATCCATACAAGTAGTATTCGGAGTGGGCGGACTAACTTAATACGGGTCTTAATGCCGGACTAAAAAGCGTTTTAATTAGCTTAAGGCGCTAGGACTAGCCAACTACTCGCGCCATACAAATGCACTTTTTAACAAATGTAATAATATGTAGTGAAACGCTTCAGCAAATCCAAATAGAACTCCAGACTGATAATGGATTGTTAATATTTTTTTATTCCATCATTTATTTAAATAATAATAAAAATAAAAAAGTAGATTTTTCTCATTAGAAATCTGAAAGTAATTCGATTTCTAGATATAAGCAAAAACAGCATATATGCATAAACAAAAAATTCCATTTGCTTTTAGATTTCTACATTTAGTCAAAAAAGTTCGGAAATGGACACCGTTTCCGCAATGTATTTTGTATAGAAAAAGGAAACATACATTAACGAAAATAATTCGATTCCTAGACAAGGAATCATATATTGTAAGGATGACACTTATAATCGTCAGACTTAGTTAGTTAACTTGGGGTGCCTCGTCTAACTTTGCGATTTGGCTAGTACCAGGCCCTTAATGCCGGACTAAAGGCCAAAGTCGCCTAAAATATTTTAGGCTGAACCAGATTCAGTAGGTCGCTGCCACTTCGCTCAAGATGAACAAAGCCTGGGAATGGCGCAAACGCAACCCGCGTAAGAGGAATAGAGACGGGGCGGCGCGGCGGCGGCGAGGATGCAGCGATGTGACAATTTCTCCAAGGTTTCGACCTATCACGCGTATTCCGGCGAGCTGCGTGTCTCGTCTACAGACGCGTGCAGCGGGAGTGCAAATACAATTTTCCGATGTTCACTCGCGGTGGAAAATTGCGCCTCACGAAGTTTATGTCAAGGGGTAGGAAAACTACATTTCGCCCGCTTCGCTGCAACGGGAGAAACGCTATCGAGAAACGGTGCTTGCTATTTTTTCGATTTACCTTAACGGCATTCCACTTTCATGCCATTTGCGGATTGATCGAATCAAGCGAATGTCAAGTGTGGTGAAAACTTAAAGCGGGTATTGTATTGTTTTATTTAATTTAGGTATTCATTCATTAGGGTATTATATTTAGCATATATGTGGTTGGAAAAAAATCATAACTTATGGTTATAGTTTCTTTGCGGGTTCTTCTTTACTGGGTTAATCGAATATCGAATCGTGATAGCTTACCATATAGCAGAGCGCTGAAAGCCAACAGGGCAGTCAAGAGTGTCCACGGAGCAAGCGTCCCCGGCGCCCCAGCCCCTCCTGCAGCCC
The DNA here is from genome assembly GCA_946894095.1 of Incurvaria masculella. Taxonomy (NCBI): domain Eukaryota; kingdom Metazoa; phylum Arthropoda; class Insecta; order Lepidoptera; family Incurvariidae; genus Incurvaria; species Incurvaria masculella. The sequence continues at coordinate 4,315,913 of OX335641.1, forward strand.
CCGCTGGAGCCCCCCACGCCGCCGCCGCCGACGCCGCACGCATCCTGCACATACATTGTTTTTAACATCTATTTTTTTAAATCATAAATTATATCCAGCCGTATTGGCCGCGTCCTAGAGGCAGCAGACCCACAAGCCGGGTCCCAGGGGCGGCAGATTTTCACTTTGCCTTCACAGTGAAGTGGCCTATGATTAACAATTTATTAAGGCTCTCGTGAAGACACAGAAAATAAGATTTGAAGATTTTAATAAATGTATTCTTTTTCCATTAGCCAAGGCACAATTTCGCACGGCGGCTGCCATTAAACTACTGAAAACGTGTTCCATTTTCAATGTTTTCAACATTATTTATTATTATATTGCATCGGTAACTTTGATGTGGGGTATTTGAACCTTTATTTGAATATTTCACAATTTATGGTCTAAATAATATTCTGAGAGTTACCTACTTTAAATAAACCTTAACAAATGTTATGGGTGGTTTCTTGGGGATGATCTAAAAATTTTTTTATAGGTAGACATTGACATAAATGTATACATCACTGTAGATAGATTTTTTTTGGAATATTAATGTAATTATTAAGTAATTCTATAATAAGGGTAAAAGTAGGCGATGTAGGTGTCTTGTGGAAACAAAGATACAAAAACACAAAAGTGAAGAATAACTAAGGCCACTACATTATTTCTAAGCAAAACTAGAATTGAAGACCCAAATTCCGCTCGTCCATGCTCGCAGGCGACATAAAGTATTACCCAAAAAATGTTTTGTTATTTTTATAATGTGCGATCGTCAGAGGCTGGTGCTAACGGGCGGGCACACGAAGGACGACGAAACGACCCTCGCGACTCACTGATCCCTCAACACCCTTTTCTCTTTGCCCACTCTGCTTTATCTAGACACACGGCGCGGGGCGGTGTCAGCCAAGTACGAAAAAAGGGGATAGGTTTATAATTCTCTCCCATAACCTGAAAAACGTTTATTCGTTTATTTGCTTACATTGGGTGTGCACATGATCTTGGATTTTTTTTTCTTTATTTAGAGCATCTTAACATGTAACGACACAAAAACAAGCATAGTAACACAATAAAATACACAACAAGTCATTACGCAACACCAGATGCCACAGAGTTCAAAAATATGGTATTTAAATAGCTGAAAAAGTACCTAGGTGTCTATGTATTTTATTTTTCTTGTGCGCTGAATAAAATACCTGCGATAACATGCAGAAAACATTAAGACTGCGATGTATTTGTATATGTAACCACTAAACATATAAGTATTCATATAAAGATTATATAGTATATTTATACATATTGTTATTATATTATTATTGATATATTTAAACAAAAAAAATTACAATATAAAGATAATAATATGATAATATGTACGCCTTTATAAATAAACTTAGTTAATAGATAAAATTAGTAAACGAATAGGACGGTTTGGTTGGACAAAAAAGCCGACGAAAGTGCGCCGTACAACTCGTGGTCTAGGGGCTAGAGGACTTGCCTTTCATGCGAGAGGTCTGGGTCTAAATCCTCACCCCACTTTCTTTCTCTCTTGGATTTCGTAACAAATGCTCCTGCTCCATGGTTCGGAACCCTAGCAAAACTGTGGGTCCCCTTCCCCTACTAGGTGGCAGGGTTAAGCCCGCCCGGGTTGGTACTACCGCATTGGATGAAATTACAGTTGAAGTGGCAATTAACAATTGGCCGTGTTCTCCATCTAGTTCAATGTAGCTGTGCTCATAAAGACTCCGGACATGGCACTTAATTCCTTCGGGAATGTGGTGTATTGGACGGTAGTATTATATAGTATATTTATTTTATTTTAACGTACCTATCGGTAAACATAAATACAATGTGAGTATTGTTTTTTTAATGGAAACTGACATGGATGGACTACCGTTATAATATTAATAATCCACGAAAATAAAAAGAATATAACGGTTTGAGAACAACTTTATTGTTCGTGTTCAGACTCAAATGACAAAAGCATTTTTCTATGGGAAAGAAAACCGGTGTCGACTTGAATGATTTACGATGAAACGAAGGAAACATATGTTATGTTTTAATAATCGATCGGTCTTAGGTCCGTTACTCTTTTTAATATTTATTAACGATTTGCCCATTAACGTGTCTAGTGCTGTTTACTTGTTTGCGGATGACACAAGCGCAATAGCAGTTGCTGACAGCAAAGAAAAATTAGTAGAAAACCTAAGAATATGTATACAAAATTTAGAATACTGGTTTTTTAACAACAAACTAACACTTAATAAAGCAAAATCGAAATACATTATTTTTCAGAAATCTATTAATTATAAAGAGCCAGACACTAGTGACTTCGAACTAGAGAAATGTAAAGCAACAGAATTTTTAGGGGTCACTTTTAATAATATAATGTCATTTCAACCACATGTAGATAACATAGGAAATAAAATTGCCTGTGCATGTTATGCTATTAGAACAATTAGAAAATCTGTCGACACAAGTACGTTAAGAATAATATATTTTAGTTATATAGAATCGATTTTAAGGTATGGACTGGATGTATGGGGTAATAATTGCAATGTAAAAAATAATATTCTCAAACTTCAGAAAAAGGTTATTCGAATAATTTGTGGTGCGAAATATGATGATACTTGCCGGCCCCTTTTTGTGAAATTAAAAATAATGACAGTAATTTCGTTATATATATTCATATTATGCATAGAAATCCATAAGATAAAGGAAGATTTGGAAAAAGTAAAAGAAGTACAAAGGTATAACTTAAGAAATAATGAAAGTTTTAGACAAAAAGGACCTAAATGTTTATTATTTAAGAATTCATTTGATTATTTAGGAGTTAAAATTTACAATCATTTAAATATATCGATTAGAAATAGTAATACGTTGACCGATTTTAAGATTAAGTTGAAGGAATATTTATTGTGCCACCCATTTTATAATTTAGAAGAATTTTTCAATGACTCTGATAGCAATTAAGACTTACATATAATAATGATAATAATATATATAACATTTGATTTTGCCATATTATAGTTTTTTAATAATAATGATTTTCAAGGAATATTTAATTTAATTTAAATGTAATTTTTTGTATAATTATAATTGTAATTTTCAATAATTTGTAAATTTAATGTAATGATTTTATTTTAATGTATTATAACATGTGCACGGCCCGCAAGGGTTATTTATGCTCAATAAATATAAATATAAATATATCAATACATATTAATTTATAGAATAATTATCATGCATAGAGGCGACTGTTATGTGCTCTTACACGCTTCAGCTCGACACAATCGGTATTCAAAATGAAAATCAGAAAACATTTATTAATATTTAAAACTAGCTGCGGTACCCGGCTCCGCTCGGAATAATGTCGGGCTGAATTATTTCATGGATAAAAAGTTGCCCAAAGGGCTGGTCCAAGACAATTTTTTTTTGCAACCTTACGTGGATGGCTAATACCACACAACTACCGTTATGGTATTAGCCCAATACACTACGTTCCCGAAGAAATTAGGTGCCATGCCAGGACCTTCCCTTTATGAGCACGGCTACATTGAACTGGATGGAAAACACGGACCATTTTTCATTGCCGCTTCGACCATATTTTTATTAAATGCGATGGTACCAACCCGGGCGGGCTTAAACCCTACCACCTAGTAGGGTTTCACATGGATTCCGAACCATGGACCAACTCGCATTCGTGACGAAAGTTTCATCTAATTCGGATGATCGGATAAAGAGTTATGGAGGAACGTATATACACATACATACAGAAATGATTTCCAAAAATCGTCAATTTAGTTTAATATCATACATATTAATCATACATAATAAAGTCTACAAACGAATTATCTTAGAAAACAAAGCAACTCACGCCATTAACACCCCTTACAGATTTGTTATTAGTATAGATAACGTACATTGATTTATTTTAATAACATTAGTTTGCTTTTCAAATTCTAACAACATGTGCACTTTTAGATTACAGTTAACTCACTAGCTCTCCTCTGCTTTAATTTTGGGCAATTTGGTTTCAATTTTGTTTTGCTCCGTAAAATCAAAGTTAAGCACCTTTTTATTTTAAATGGCTAGCTCTGAATACAAGCTAATTCTTCCGCCGCTTTTTTCAAATGATTTTATTTATTTTATTTACGTATTTATTTAAAATAATATATAATTAAATTGTACAGTATTTCTGTTGGTTCTGAAAACAATCTGCTTGTGTCACACACGGTCGATTTTACGCACCTCACGTACGAGTGCTGTTTATTTATCGGAAACATATTTTGTATTATTATTATTCTCAGTTATGTTTAAAGATTAAAACAGAATCATCAATTTTTTTCCAGACAAGAACATTATTATCTATTTATTTACTTTTGAATACTTAAATTATTAACCGATATTTCCCTGGCGGAAAATATGAATTCAGGAGCTAGTAGTTTTCTTACCTTTAGATTTTCACTTTTGTGCGACGTATTATTTATTAAATTGAGTTTCAACGACATCTACAGTTGAAGCGAGCGATATTTGAAAATAATCTGATAAAGTATTGGTGATGACATTCGTCGGAATTATTTATTTCTATTGATAGACTGTGTTTGCCTTACCTCACAGACAAGACAATCTCCTTACCTATTTGAGTCCACCACGCTGAATCCTGAAGATGTTCACACCGTGGTGGACGAAAGGTGACGAGCCAAATTAGTAAGTTGATGGCTATGTGTTTGTAAATGTTAATAAAAGCTTTCTTAACGTCGAGAATTCCGTCTTAATTTTCTCGTATTCATAGAGAATCCTCAAACGTTCAAAGCATATCGTCTGGGCGTAGGTAACCGATATTGCGCTAAGGTAATAACCATATTATTACGCAATGAACTATATGAAAGAAATAAGTAGTAGTAAGATGAAACGACTCAATCTCGGTGTTTTGTTGCGCGCTGAATAGCCCGTTTCATCTCATTTTACTGGAATTCTTTTTATTGATTACTTTCTGTTGCTTACGACGGACTAACTCGTTTTTTAGGGTTGCTGGTTACTGAGGAAACCTATGTAAGTTATTAGATTACCTTGGTTACTGTTCATTTTAAAATAATTAACGGCTTTCAGTTCCCCGTTGGCCGCCGGTGGATACGGAGCTCACCTGAAGATGAGCCAAATGTTTGGCTCGCAACGCCGTGCTGCGCACATGCCGTGAGTAGAAAGTCGTTTTAAAACTGTGGAAACCTTCTCATTTTGACTTGTCGGTCCGTATGTCAAAGTTTTGGATCGTGTTGTACGGATATTATTATGCTTGAGATATGAAATAAAACGTTTATTATGTTATCAAGTATGAGAGTGTGTATCCTAATGGATCGATCTTAACACTCTTACTGAGGCTGGCTAGCCCGCACTTTTCCTTTTCGCCATCGATCGCTCATCGCTAGCTTACCCAGCATCGACGCCGCCCGCTTGTGCGCCATTAGCCTTAAAAATATTTTCCCGACAATAAGGCAATTACTACTCTGTAATAAACCTATATAAAAGTTATGGTTTTGTATCGGTTATGTCCTCAGATAAAAATAAAATAAAAGGCGCGCCCTCATCAGCCTCGGTACACTGAGCTACCGAGGCTGACGAGGGCACGCCTTTTATACGCGTCGCGTCTTGCGAATCGAAAAGCAGGGAAGACCTCTGAGTGCGGTTAGGTTCTGGATGGGTGACCATTTTCAACCGTTGAGGCTGGCCGTGGTTCGGATTCCACGCAAAACTGTAGGTTCCCTTTCTTACTTACTAGGTTGTAGGGTAATCCCGCCATTTGATTTTATTATTGCTAATGTACATTTATTCTTTTTTTTACATATTCTTTTGTTATGTAGCATAATTAGACAGCCTATAGATTTACGGATATATGTAAATGTTTACATACAATCAACAATTTATGATACGAATAATGAGACGAATCGTCAATATCTGGCTTCAGGCCAAGCGAACACTTCTGAATTCGGTCGTCTCACTTACCGAGCCAGCCCCTCCCTCTCGCCGCTGTATTGTGATGCAAGGCGGTGGCAGGTGGGGGGCTGGGGGTGCCTTCCCCCCGCCCCGCAGCGCCGGGGGGGGGGGAGGGGTCCGCACTGCAGGTACTAATAATCCTGGACACGTGGCTCCATCAGGGTCGGTCTGAATTTTTAAAGTTCCCTAACATGACCTTCCACTTCGCGTACCGTGTACCGATTATATTGGTAGGGTCCAAGTTTTTGTAGAGCGGTGGACTGATTTCGCACTGAAACTGTTTTCGTTCGGAGTTGAGAAAGCTTATGTATGTTTCAAATTTTCGATACCTATTGCAATACATTAATTTCTGTTTCATTACATTATTATTGTTTCGAACTCAATTATTAAGAATTAAGTTGTTCATTGATTAACTATAAAATATTATTGCTGATATTCTGAGGTTACTAGGATGATAATATTGTCTAAAAAAATTCTGGCGACTTTGCAAACATTTTTTTGACGAAATATCAGTGGCATTTCTATTCAGGATGGGGCACCTACCGCACTGCGCAAAAAAATCCTTTATGTCTTTACAACACCAAGAAATCAAAATCGGTGGTCGGGTGATGTAGCTAAATGTGTATTTTATGAATGTTAACATAAATAAATAAAATATATTAATTATTTTTTTTATAGTTTGATCACTAAATCACTGTTCATGTCCTTCTATATGCATGTGTTTTTTTTCATCCAAATTATTTCACTTCGAGCCTAGCCTGGGAAGAGGTTCTTTTCAGATGCCTTGTGTTATGTAGTATACATAATTTATGTATTAAAATAGGAATAATCCAAAAACAAATCAGGATATATTATAGATAATAGCTAGTAAATATTAAGGCAAAATTAGATACGTTCTTGGAATTTTATACGACTACTCAACTCTGAGGTGAAGAGCGACCACTCCAGGGAAGAGTTTTTTCGTTCGCGTGGATGTGACATCGAATAAAAATGGCTCGAGGGAACTGATGCACTTTATTTTTTTTATCAACAGATCTCAGGGAGTTATTATGCATAAATAAATATTTTGTTCCCTCAGGGTAGGCTCCACTCCTGCAGACGATCACTTAGGACAATGTTAATCTATACGTCAAGGCGGGACCGAATACGCGTGTTCAATAAAACTTAAATTAAATCAAGCATTCCAATTGCGCAGATGTTCAAATTTAATTCTAGATACTCTGCCTTGCGAACAGAGTTTCGCCGAAATGTTTGTTTGCAATAATATAACCACGTTTAACGATAAATTAATTTCAAGTTTATTTTTAAATTACTTTAGTAAATATATCCATTTACGAATTGCATTTCATTGTCATTTGAATTTAGGTTAAATGTATTATTTCATAGATAGTTTCGTATTAAGTTCATGCTATATGATACTAATGCTATATGAATGCGGCGCGCACAATTTTATTGGAATGTTACCTAATCAATTTCTACAAGGTGTTAATATTCTAATAATAATTAATGTATTAATGGCTTATGCCACAACCACCGTCATGGCAATAGCCCAAAGAATTAGTAACCAAGTCAGGACCTTCTGGTTTATGAACACGGCTACGTTGAACTAGGCGGAAAAACAGACTTTTTACCTGAGCTTCGACTATCTCTTTATCTAATGCGATGGCACCAACCCAACGAGCCTAATCTTACCACCTAGTAGAGGATTTGTCCATGTTTTCCATCTAGTTCAGTATAGCCGTGCTCATAAAGGGAAAGTCCTGGCATCGTACCCAATTCCTTCGGTAATGTGGTGTATTGGGAGTAATATCATAACGGTAATTGTGTGGTTTTGGCCATGCATGTCGATAGCATAAAACAAATGACGCCTCCCCTGGTCCCGATCCGGCGGTGGGCTCGACGTGACGTGGCAGCTATTGCGTCGATTATTTAAGCACCTGTGACCTAGATGGCGCTCTGTGCGGCTCGACACGGGTCGTAAGGCAGTTGCTGGACAGATACACCTACATTATCCAGATTGGACCCTTGGGCGTATTTTAGGCCGGCTCGTAGTTCAGCCTTGCTTGCTTCTCATGCGGGATGTGATGTGTTAATCCCGACCACGTTCATTATTTTCTTCCTTTTCCTGAGTTGGATAAGTGCATTTTGTCACGAATAGGGGCTGCTCCACTGTTCGGACATTGCAGGTCCCCTTCCCCTACAGGTTAAGCCCGCTCGGGTTGGTACCATCGCATTGGATGAAAATATGGCTGAAGCGGCAATGAAAATTTGTCTTTAATATTTTGTCGCTTTACTTTCCAACCAGTTCAATGTAGCAGTAATCATAAAAGAAAGGTCCTGGCGTCGTATCCAATACCTTCAGGAATACATGATAGTACGATGTAGTAACATTTTAAAGCCACCACGGCCCAATATCTGCATACCAATATCGTAAAAGTTGACTAAGGGATTCGTCGTTTACGGTTCGGATTCCACGCTGAACTATATAGTTCCCATTCCATACTTACTAGGTGGTAGGGTTATCCCGCCCAGGTTGGTATCATCGCATTGAATGAACGATGGTCGAAGCGGAAATGAAAGTGTAATAAAAGGTTCCCATGAGGTGTGTTGGGCTAATATCCTGACAGTAGTTGTGGTATTAGTCATGCATGTCCGTTACGTTTAAAAAAACAGGCACTGGCCCCTAATGAGTGGATGCTAATAGACCCGTAATCTTGCCCCGAGATGTTCTACATACATGGAGTGGACTAGACTACACGTGCGTCGCCAAAAATGAGGCAGGGAGGGGCAGCTTCCCTCCCTAGAGAACCTTCGTATGCTCTTGACTAGCTGAAATCCATAGTTTTTCCATCCTCCATACCATATATCGTCTTGCCCTCCCCTGGGCAATCGGCTGGACGGACAGACGCCTTTGACTAGTTCACGGTTTGCAGATGTATGCCTTTGCGCTAAAAAATAAAAAAACAGGCAATTGCGAATCCGATTTACGCACGGAGGGTTCCGAATGAATTTATAGGTAGTTAGGTACATAGTTTGTCAATAACGGTTTTTTTATGTGATATATTTACTAGTGTTAAAGTACCCAATAGGTTTTGATTATTTTTTTGTGTCAAAATAAGAGGCGGCAAAAATGGCAGTATTTTTTAAGCTTGATTTTTGTGCAGCTCCTAGGAACCATACAATTTGATGACGATTTTAACTTCCACGATATCCTTGCGCCCATGGGGGAGGCGGGAACGGGTCTTGATATCGAACTGATCATACAAGGGTTACTTTTTTTTTACAGGTGCGGAGCCCTAAAATTTGAGAATCATCTTCTTATCGGGACTCTAATAAATCTTCCTATTTCCGGGTATATGGCGTACTTTGATGTATGCTCGGCCTTTCTCTACTCCGTGGAAAGAAGAATGCCCATGACGCATACAATCGTTCACATAAACCCTAGGGACATTTTTTTACAAAAATGTATACCTTTTTTATCTTACCGGACGGAATGGCACGGAACAGGCTGTCCGAACACGTCTTGGGTCAAAGGAAGTACTGGACACAAAGAGTACGGAGAACTCGTTGTGGAAACGCCGTTAACTCATTTTCCCGCCAACACTACTTCATACATAAAAACACTACTCAATATAATACTTTCCTCTCGTTCTTTCTCATATTTTTCACACTTAAGAGAGAGACGGAACAACTGCATACCACAAGACGCGCGCGATTATGAAATAAAATCGTGCTCGCGAGTCGGAGTTCTACGGCCATAAGAACCGCGCCGCGAATGGTCGCTCCGGAGAAAAGCCATCGTTTGACCAACTGTCGATGTGATACCATCGCATTGCCCTCATCACTCGAGGAGTTGTACGCGAGTTGTGAAAAGGTGTCCGCGTGCGAGTGGTTCGTAGCTGCCTCCAGCAACATTCCTGGCGAGAAGAACGTGCGAAAATCCCCGTGGAAGGTGCGAGCCCGGAGGCATCAGGTCAGCAAATCTCTCATCCTCTCTGTGTCTCCCAAGCCTCGGGCCTATCCAAGAACTAATGCGATGTTCTGTACTTGTCTTGACATAATAAATGTAAATGATCGCATTTGTGTGAATAAAAGACACGACTGATTTCTAAGGGGCCTGGATTTGGGCATTCTCCATTTTCGGTAATTGAGAAGAGTAAGTTGGTAAGGTAAGAGTTCCGGTCGCTCCCGACCTTCCGTGCTCGCTGGCTCGGGATAGGTTTAAATTTATGAAAGCTAATTTGCTTCTCAGTCAGGTTCTAAAACAAACGCTGAACTTTAATAAAGCTGACCCTACCTGGCGAGCAGTGTGCGAAATTGTGGAAGCCCCTTGAGAAACGAGTATACATTAATGTTTAAAGCGACGACTTTCGTGTAACCTCCGCAGATAAAACCTCTCAAATATTTTGCTTTAAATTCTTCGTTATAAGCCTAAAATATGGTACTGTACCATTTCTCTGCGAACATAATTAGAAAAAAACGCGTCTCGTCCCCTATTTCGATACAATTACAGTCATAAAATATTTTGAAATTATTCAGGCCAGAGTGAAAGAAGACAGCATATATTTTTATGAATACTTAAAACATCCCTAATCGAATGAAATTCAATTCAATAGTATGTTTTGTGAAATCTTTCGAAAAACAGACCGAAATTTTTACTAGCAAAATCATGCCATCTTTACCGCTAAAATACTGGTGATATGTAAATGGTGGTGTTTTCCACAGTGGTGGGTTCTTATTGACCGAGCGTAGCGAAGGTCTCCGTTTCAAGATTGGGCAATAATGCTTTCGTATGTCCGGCTGTCCGAAAAAGAAGGGAGACCACGAGATCATCAGATGGGAAGATGAAATAAAAAACATAGCAGGTCCAAATTGGATGCAAACAGCTAAATCCAGAGATGATTGGCTAACCATGGAGGGGGTCTTTACCCGCAGAAGTAAACAGAATATTTAACAGCTATCCTAACTAAAAATTGTTACTAACCAAAATAAAAGGCTTTTTTATTTTATTTTTGTATGATGTCCGGCTGTTTTCCGCTCTAAAGGTCGCAGTTATGAACCGTTTTTCTTGAAATTGTGCAAGCAGGTTCGATAATTTTATAGATTTCTTGAATTTAGTCATAATTTAAAATGTTTTTCAAAGTATTGAAAAATTAAGTGAATTTAAGATTTCACTATGGCAAAAAAAAACTTTTAGCTAACAGTCCAGAACATAGCAGTCTTTAATGACACGGGTCATACGACAACATTCACTCATTTGGAACAAACGAATTCAAATATTGTGGGGATTACCCCACAATATTAGGAAAAGTTATACACGATTTCCAGCTTGTAGTAGTCACAGTCAAAGCGTGCGAAACTAAAAACATTTCTAAAAATTTGGATTTAAAGGCAAAAAAGACCGATTTCTGTACGTACGTGTTTCTCCCGTCGTATGTATGGGATCTGAATATAGACTAGGAGGTCGCGACAAAAATGGTAACGATAACGTAAATGGCTGAAACTAAGTTCACAGGAAAATACCAACTCTCTGAAGCTAAATGTGTCAGTCTGCCTGCGCCAAGTGATTGCGTTACGTAGATAAGGCGCCTGAAAAAGTAATTATGGCGACAAAAAATAAGTATGATAAGGTAAAGGGCTAGAAATAACGAAGCATGAAAGTATCAGTACATACTTGCTTAGTAATATCAAAACTGAACAAATCTTTGGTCGTATTTAGTAGTTATAGGCGATTTAGGTTACAGACAGAACTTTAGGTATATTTAAGTAGTTATTTAAAAAACCGACTGGTTATTGTTGTTTAATTAATAGGAATCAATATTTCTAAACAATCGGTATATATTATTTATCAGCATGTACATACTAACATCTATTTTATATAGCCAATCTAGCCAACGCAACCACTTGGCGCAGGCAGACCGACATATTTAGAATCAGAGGGTTGGTATTTAACATGTGAACCCAGATTCAGCCATTTACCTTATCGTGACCAAAAATGTCGTGACCTCCCGGAATAATAATCTATGTGAGTTGGCTTTTGATCCTATTTATTTTGTGAGCTATGCGCAGGGCGTGGACTATCGTAGATGAGCAGATCGGTACTTTTGACCGCAATCAATTAAGACGAAAGTTTTTCACGGATGGGCGTACTAATCAATCTCTATTGAGGCAGCAGCAAGCTTCGCTAATGCTATAAGTTTCCTGACGTTACAACTTGAACATTCTATATACTCGTCCCTCAGCTCACCCTATATAGCAGGTTCTATTAAACTTTAAGTACAACTTTCTTACATACAAACGTTCTCGTTAATAAATCTAGAAATTGTGGCAAACTGTCATTTATACTGCCAACTTATTTATCGATGCTACACACCGGCGGGCGGTGGTTCCCAGTTATGCTATCAATTTCGAGAGTAATTAACGCAGTTAATCGGTTTGGGTGTTGGACGCCTTTTCAATTTTTTTTTCTATCGAGCGAATTGAATCACATAGTGTTTTCTAAAACTTACCTAACTCCAATTTTACAAATAGTGTTAATGGAAATTCATCTAGAAATGGAACTTCTGAGGTAGCACCTCGCTTTAATCCTTTTCTCTCTTTGTTCGCATCAGTAAAGCGGCACCATAAAATGTTTCAATTCAATTCAATGTAAGCGGTGAATCGCCGAGAAGCAATTGCGAGACGAAGCTGACTGGAGGAGCGAATGTTAGGAGTAAGTAAGCTGATATGGACGCAGACACCACCCGTCCGCCGCCGCGCGCCGCCGCCGCCGCCTCTGCCTCCTTCCCCCCCTCCCCCCTTCCCCCGTCCGCCGTCTCGCCGCTAACGTACATTTTATATCACGAGTAATAAAGCGAGGCGACGAAGACGCCAGGTGGAATCGATAGATGAAATTTTAGTGGACTTTTTGAGGCGACTGTGAAGAAATGTCGTTTATTTTGCGACCTTACGGCGAAAATATTTAATATTTGTTAGATTACGTCAATTTCAAGACTCCTCCCCGTCGTTCTCGCTTCAAACACTTATTCGAAACTTAATTTTGTAAAACCAAATATTGTAATAATACTTTTATCAGGCGAAGCTGCAAAAATTATCACAATAATCTATCTGATATCGACCTATTTAATAACACACTTGGACAATATAAAAATAAATGGCCAAAAATTGTTTATATACTTACTGAATAGATCACAGAAATAATTACTCATTCGCTTGTTTCTAACATGTTTGTTTTTTTATGCACATCACTCGTCTATGTAAACTCGATAGTATTGTAATACTTTTATATTATATGTGGAACTCCCAAGGTTTTCATTTTGTTAATTTTATTTTGTGTTTGTCTGTAAAATAAATAAAATAAATAAACTTAACAGCTATGAATACGATTTCTATCTTAAAAAAAATTCAAGCTAATAACAAATGTAGATGAATTATAGTTCACATTCCATAACATTGAAGACAATTTCGAATGTTTTCCTTCTCAGTGTAACAACATTAAAATAGTGTATTTTGGTTTAAATATCTGTAACAACTTCGCATAATAACAATATTAACATTTATTTAAATTCAGAGTGGTAAAATTTTTAGTTCATATTTCTCAAACTAGTTCAGGACTGTATCATGGGAAAGAGGTTGCGATGTAAAAATATATATTAGAAATAAAATAAACAGACATACTATTACCTACCTATTGCATGATAATTAAAGCTGAACTTAATATTTTTGTTTGTTTTGTTTCAAGTTATTGTATAATTTATATATTTAGTAAGATGGATGTAAATTAAATGTATTTCCTGGTATAACCTGTAATAGTTTGGTTGCATAATATGTGCACAATACATGCATTGTTATTATTTTATGTAAATTGTGTATATTAACCTATTGTTTATTGTTTATAGTTTATTCATCATCCATAGACAGTACACTGCACTCGGATTTGTCATATTTTATCATTAGCCAGTTCAGCAATTCCAGCGAAGAAGAACTGGCAAGAAACTCCGCTGGATTTTTTTTTTCATCGTCCACTTAGTCTAAGTATACAAAAGTATTTGCCGCTGCTTACAATCACAGATAAAAACACAAAATTAATAAGATTTGACGAGAATTAACAATTCATGTCGTATGCAACAGTTCATGACAAATATCAGTTTATTTGTAAAGACCATGCCCGCTATTTAACATGTTGCCGATTGGAGCAAGCCAGTCTGTCATGAACTACTACAGTAAGAAGTAGGTTGTAGGTTGTAGTATTATACATAAGATACCTATTACCCCTATTAAGCTACTTATCATGTTATATTGTCATGCCTTCTGGCGCAAAACCGCATTATTAATTGAAATGTAAATTAATTTCAACTTATATTCGATATGATGATAGCAACCTCGGCGGTATTATTATGTATTTAATTTGTTTCATGGGTTCCGGACACTTTTTTAAAGAACCTACGACATACCACGCTACGGAACCCCTTTGATAGGTACTGCAGCCATCGAAATTTAAAAATTGTGAAATCCAGTTTACTAACCCTTAATTTATCCCGTGACTTAAAATCACACATTTTATCTATATGGGTCCATTGGACCCATACATTTACAAATTACTGTAAAATAAAACCAATACATTTTGAAAGAGAAATTTTAATGTAGTAATTATAATAACATTACGCTTTACAAGAACGAAAATAATTACAAAGTTATCAAAAACAGTAACAACTCTATTTGGGTCACAACAAAACATTACGAAAAATGTACTCCTCTGCATAGCCTCTTCTTCAAGACTGAATTTAACATACAAAAAACTAAGAAATCGTACTTATCTCAAAAATCTAAAAAGAGGACGAACATTCCAATATAAAACTAAAACAATAATAAGAAAATCTTCTCCGGGTAAAATTCATGCAGGAGGTGAAGATTCCTAATTATTTTACTCCATAAAGCACATCTTGCAAACGTTTTTAGGGTTCCGTACCCAAAGGGTGAAAACGGAACATTATTACTAAGCCTCCGCAGTCCGTCCGTCCGTCCGTTCGTACTCCCGTCTGTCCGTCTGTCCGTCCGTCAATCCGTTCGTCCGTTCGTCACAGGACTGTATCTCATGAACCGTAATAGGTAGGCAGCTGAAATTTTCACAGAGTATGTATTTGTTTTGCTGCTATAATAATAAATATTACAATAAAATTTAAAAAAATATTAAAAGTAATTAAAAAAACGTGACTTTTTGAGCCTTCGTGTGCGAGTCCGACTCGCACTTGGCCGGTTTTTGAACAATTCAAGCACACTGGCTACCTGCATTTAGAGCAAAGGGTTGATGATTAATCGTGAGAGTCACCCGAACATCCTGATTCAGTATCGTTATAACTTGGTATGTAGTCACTGTCATCTAAATCAGAAAATCGTCGTCTCGAAATGTGTTCGTTACTTCTTGTTCGGGCAGTGTGTGGTTTTCTTCAGGAACGTCCAATTTCTCAATTTCTTCAAACCACTTATCGATTACACTTGGTACATTCGAATCATACACCCTTACTATACTAGTTCCAGGTAGGTTGGCGTCCATTGTGGACCCTGAAATTAATAAAAGTACATTTAAAATTATTACCACTAAAAACAAAATGTTACGTAATTTATCTATATGGGTCCAGTGGACCCATACGCTATATATACCTACCAAACTGAACGTCGCACGCAGGCGCCCTCTCGTCACCGCATCGGGGACACTACAGGAGGAAGGTATCGCGGAGGGCAGCCACTACACTCCGCGCACTGCAAAAACACAAGCTAAAAATTTTTTTGATGTGGGTCCATTGGACCCATAAGATAAATTAAGGGTTAAAACTCTTGCATGTTTGACTGTATCCCGACAAAAGACTAAATGAGAAATACTTTCAGTATCATGTAAAGTAAGCCGACAGAGCGTCAGGTTATTAGACAGGCAACTCAGACAGGTAAAACGGAGCAAGAAAAGCAACGAAGAGCTTTTATTTCACAAAGGAAGCTATTCATAGTGGCTCGACATTTAAAGCTCTCAGTTTCAAACTTTCCCCCCTTTTTTAGCAGTAGTCTTGAAATATAACGGTGATAATGGTAAAATATAATGTTTACTATTATTTCTGCTTTTAAATTATATATATTCATTCATATAGTTCAGAATACAAAGAGATGTACGATGTATACCTACAGATGTTTTCGGCATCGATCTTTGTATTATGTTAGAGTTATTTTAAGTTTTGAATACATGAATAGAAATCATTATTTTTCTAGAATTTTTAAATTATGTTCATCGCTCCTTAGACAAACCACCCTAAATACATTCCGACCACATCTCACGCGTCGGTGTGGGCTATAACTGGAATAACGACTTGCTTTGATGGCTACAAATAAATAATAAAAGGAAAGGTAAAGGAAAGTAAATAAAGGGAGGGTCCTGGCATGGCACCTAATTCCTTCGGGAATGTGGTGTATTGGGCTAATATCATAACGGTAGTTCTATGGTATTAGTCATCCATGTCAGCTTGAATAAAAAAAATGCGTTTGTGTTTTTTACATTGATTTTACGAAAGATTTCGCATAAAAAAGAAAAAAAAAATGAACGGGCAAAATATCAAAAGAATATTTCTTAATTTAACTCAGGAAACAGGCAAATGGAGCTTGATCACCTCATTATCCTCTTAATTGAGATTTATATGCTACAGTTACATATACATGCTAAAACGTTTAAAGCCGCCACTGCCACCGTGATTTCCATGTCGAACCATTCGAAGTTTTCTAAGAAACGTTTTTGTATTACCTACTTCTTATTGTTGACATTAAGTTTTAGTTTCTTTATTTACTCCATTAGATGAATATGATACATTCGGATATGTAATATATTTTTTCTGCCGGTTCGATACATATCTCTGGCGAAGAGGACCGACAAGAAACTTGGCCAGGTTTGTCATTGTCATTTTTTTTTCTTTAATAGTTACAAACTAGTTTATATTGTTTGATCGATTACTACTGCTAACATAGAGCATGACATGTATTATGTAAGTTTTTGGATTACCGTGGTTACTGTCCATTTTAAAAGATTAACGGCCTATTTACTTACAGCATTATTTGTTTCGAGTCAAACATTTGGCTCATCTTCCCGGCGGAACACGTCAAATTGACAGTTGGCCGCCGCTGGACACGGGAGCTCACCTAAAGATGAGACAAATGTTTGGCTCGAAACGACGTGCTCCGCACAAATAATGCCGTGAGTAGGAAGCCGTTAATCTTTTAAAATTGTATGTATTGGTGAAGAGCACACTCTTGACTATCATAATTCGTTTATTATTATTATTATTATCATACAATTTTATTATTTCGCCAAGCATGATATTATTCTACATACCGTTGTTGGCGGGCCATTTTGTGAATCGAACTTTTTTTGGCGCTACTAGCCCACACTCTAATTTTATGCCATCCTGGACTGCTCGCCGCCAGCCCGCCCCTTATTAGAATCGCCAGCTTTCCCACCGTCAGCCTTACCTAGATATTTCTTTTCAACATTTATTGTGCCGAAAGGATTTTTTATCCAAAATACAGCATCTAAATTGATTGCTGTAGAATCATTTCGTAAAGTTACGGCGTTTATATACATTACTATATACGTATTATACATTTATGATGAGAGCAAGTTATTACTCTCAATTTCCACCGAGATGGGATCAAACTGAAAGAAATATACACAGAGCGAGACAAATGAAATATCGGAGGCTGCATTGAATTAAAGCCGAACTCTCCGGCGAAGTGAAACAAATTATTAATGAGCTCGCAAGGAGACGGAGTAATAACATTATATTAATACAATATGGATATGAATTGGGCAAATTTACTTCCACTGTTATTAGTTCGGCCACGTTTGGGTGTTTGTCCAGCTTCAGCTAGCGACACAATAACACGCACGCCATAACTTATGTGTGACTGAAAAAAAAAAGATTTGTGGAATGAAGTTGGCGTTAGTCAAGTGCTGTGCCCTAATGTAATAGCCGTTAAAAAGGAGTGAATACAAGATATTCATAGTTCACTATTACTAAAAGCGTAGGCAAAATAGTTATTATCTGTTTTACAAACAAATACCGAAAATAATTGATTGAAACCTTAGCAGAAGGCAAGATATGTTTGTTGTGCTTCACATTTCCGGGTTTTACAGGGTTCCGTACCCAAAGGGTGAAAACGGAACCCTATTACTAAGCCTCCGCTGTCCGTCCGTCCGTCCGTCACAGGGCTGTATCTCATGAACCGTAATAGGTAGGCAGCTGAAATTTTCACAGAGTGTGTATTTATTTTGCCGCTATAACAACAAATAGGCAAAATAAAAAAAAATTAAGTGGGGCTCCATACAAACAAAAATGTTTTTTTGTGTAAAATCTTGTACGATTGTTATTGTTATTGTTTATTCATCATCCACAGGTAGCACACTGCACTCGGATTTGTCATATTTTATCATTAGCCAGTTCAGCATTCACGGCGAAGAAGAACTGGCAAGAAACTTCGCTGATTTTTTTTCAACGTCCACTTAGTCTAAGTTTACAAATGTATTTGCCACTGCTTACAGAAATACGGGTTATTGGTACCCGTTTATGTCAATACATTTATATCCAAATATCGGTTTATTTTGCAAAGTCATGTCCGTCATCTAACATGTTGCCAATTGGAGCAGGCCAGTCCCCACAAACAGAACCCGTTCACGAGCATCACGCCGGGTCCAGCCATCGCCTCTCTCAACCATATTTTAGGGGAAGAGGTGACCCGAACCAAGCGTCACCACAAGCAACGTACGGAACCCTTCGTTTGCGAGTCCGACTCGCACTTGGCCGGTTTTTTATATATCTGTGGTTTTTGCATGAAAAATACAACACATTTCCGCTTCATATAACAGCGAGTCGCGTGCGCAGTCGACATCACTATGGGCTCGTTGTATGAAAGTTGCTTCTTCACTTGGCGCAGGCAGACCGACCTATTTAGCATCAGAGCCATTGAACCTTATCGTGACCCCAGGTAAAAAAATCGTGATCTAACGGCATGCATTTAAAAACTGGTCAAGCGTGACCGTGTTCACGTGCCATGGGTTCCGTCACTGCTGGACATAATATAAATTCGTCTAATGATTATTTTGCACTTTCATACAACATTTGCGATTTAGAAATCTGGCTTTTTCTCAAAAAGTAAGACGTTTTGAGCAAAGCTATTAGTTGTAACACAACTGCATAAATGTGTGTATATTGGTGATTTTGTTACGCCTGTGTGAACATGTTCAAACAGGCGTTAATAGGAAAACAATTCGCGAAAAAATGCGTGTGACCGACATACACCAGAGACAGACCATGAGGGTCAATTTTTTTCACTTTTTGCGACGGGACTCTAAAAATATCCTTTTTTCGTCTGATAAGCGATACGCTGTGAATTTCGATTAATTTCCCTGTAAATTACGAACCCGCTACCCCGAGGCCAATAACGTGTCGGGTCCTGTTGGCGCCTGGATATTGCACAAGCTGCCGCCCCGCGCCCCGCACCGCTCCGCACCGCCCCGGACCGCCCCGCACCCGTGTGTTGACACGCCAGTAATTACGGCTCCTGCGGGTTTGTCGTGCTCGCGAGCCTGCGAGCGCCGAGGAGGTGACGTAATTGTATTGTATTGTGCTTTCGGGCTCCTCGAGATACGAACTCATCATGGCCGCCGAATTGTACACTACGGAATTAATTAGATATTTAGCTTGTGAGTGAGGCTTGTGGCGGAGTTAAGAAAACTATTTACAATATTTTGTTTTTGTATTTGGACATGAATTTCTAATACCACACCCGTATTGTATGTACACTTATACATATAAACTGGTTCTGTCGTCTCGGGCAGCGCACACGCGGGCCGGGGGACGGGGAGGCATTGGACAACCGACCGCAGCGGAATAAAGACGTGTGCGCGTGCGTGCGAGCCGATATTATATATATATACTTATACAAATTATACAAACAAAGTACAGATAAGGCAAATGTGAACACTACAACACCCACTGTCATAATATTTGCCCAACACATCTAATTCCCGAATAAATTAGGTGCCATGAACGCACTTTCCATTCACAAGCACGGCTTTATTGAACTGGATGGAAAACACGGACAATTTTCCATTGCCGCTCCAAGCATCATTTCATCCAATGCTTACCAGGATAGACTTAACCTGGTTGGGTTAACTCTGTCCGTCCATGTTATTCTACCTGAATTTAGAGTCATGGAGCAACTTTTACTCGTTGCTAAATAAAATGATCCAATGAAACGAGAACGATTCTTTGTTCAGTGGAATTTTATTTCCTATCGGTACATCTGTTATGAATCAAATCTCAACTGAAAATTTGTATGAGGTACTTGTTTTAACAAAATTAACCTTGTTCTGTAATAAACCAAGCATAGCTACCGCATATGACCGTTTTTTTTTCTTTGCCAAGAGTCATATATATACAATTTATTTATAATACTTTGCAATATTATGTATTTGATGAATGCATATTTCATTGTTTTTTTTTAATTTTATTTTTCTTTAGGCAATTTAATTCAGATAATCCGGTTTACAATGTTCGAACTTTAAAATATAAAATATAATACCCAATTATATAGAAATTGCGAAATGGTTAATCTCACTTACCCCTACCCCTGTTTTCACCACCTCCAGTTACCTGAAATCCGATAGTTAACTTTCGGCTACATTGCATATTTGTATGATGTAACCGAAAGATAACTTTGGGATTTTTGTAGCTGGAGGTGGTGGAACCGGGCGTTAATAGAATAACGGAATTCCGTTTTGCCTAACGGATTACATTTCCTGAGGGAGATATTCAATTAAAACTTTTAAAAGATCTTAAAGGATTAATAACTTTTCCTTTTAATCAGTGAAATCAAACAAACTCACTCACCCAATTAATTCACCGTTGGGACTTATTAAAAAATAATAAAACAATCACAGAATCAAAGCAATTAGTCCGCCCTTCAGCAGAAACTGAATCACTGTAAAAAGCCAAATCGAATTAGTGTCACCTCACTCCATACGTAGCGGCGCTACGAACTCGCTCTACGGAGCTACGGGACGAGGAGGGGCAGCGGTCCGTGCTACGCGCCGGTCGGGTGTGCACTGAAATAGCGGCTGCTCGGCTGCGGGGCGGTGGCGTAGACCCTCTACGACAGCCAAACGAGAGCGTAGCAACGGGAGCGGGGATGCAGACAGATTCAGCGTTATTGTTTGTAGCGCGAGTCCGTTTGCGACGATTGATTCTGCGAAATTTATTTAATTACTTGTATGATATGTACCTACATATTAAGAAGAACAGACAGTAAAAATCAGCAGAATAATTAAACTGGACATGGATGTCTAGTACATACCATATACACATTCATAATACTAGCCTATCACATCGCATTAGTAGTACAAATACGTACAAATTTTCATAATGGCCATCATGGATTCCGAACTTTGGAACACCTCGTATTCGTGACGAAAATTCACCTATCCAACTCTGAAAGAGGAAGGGTAGTTGTGCTTGCATGGTGCCGGGATTGAACCCATGACCTATGGCATGGGTGGTAAGTCCCCACGCCGCACCACCATCAACCATGCAAACAATATTTTGGGCAAAATAATCTACTACACTATTATTTTAAGAATTCGTTCAAAATATTTTTTAAAATTTCAAATTAAATCTGAAAGTTAAACTTTAAATTAGAATTTCATACAAGTAAAGTAATATAATCAATCAATAAGCAATGGTGAAACAAAATTTAATGCAAATAATATTTTGTCCTGGTCTTCTTCGAAAATGTCTCCCTCGACTAACCGCTGTATTCACCACCTCCAGTTACATGAAATTCGATAGTTAACTTTCGGTTACAATTAATATTGACATGGTGTAACCTAAAGATAACTTTGGAATTATTGCAGCTGGAGGTGTTGGAACTGGGCTTAAGCAAAACATCTGCGGAGAACTGTCTACAATTAATCAACTGTAAGCCACTGCATTGTTGTCGGTTCCTGGTTGCAACATTTGAAAAAATGTTGCAAGAAATGCTTGCTTTTAAGCGCCTGCTGACATAAATCTGCAAGCTCGGTTATGTATGCATCGATATATTGTAACAGAGATGGATATCCTTATATATTTTCCATATTTTAAAAGTATTATAACAATGATTAAACGTAGGTATATGATATTTACGCCCGTTTTCACCACCTCCAGCTACGAAAATCTAAAATGATCTTTCGGTTACACCATGTAAATATGCGATGTAAGTTAAATATCGGATTTCAGGTACCTGGAGGTGATGAAATCAGAGGTTAGTGTATAAAACGGTCCATTCATTGAAAGCATTAAAAAAATCAATTTAAATCCGCGATAACTCTTGTGTTCAATACCGAAATAGACTTTGCTGATGACCCCATTTAGGTTTATATCCCGCTCATTGCAGCTGAAATGTCTAAGCGTAGGATTAATACATGATATCAGCGCCTTCTGGTAGAGAGAGAGAGGGCATTGTGTAGATTAGGAACTAAGTGCCAAAATCTCGCCTGATTTACTTTGCTGTGATGATTGGACTGGATATATGTTAAATTATGACAAATCAGCTGGATCATAAAAATAATAAATTAATTAAAACATTTTCATAAATCAATTTAATTATTTTGTTTGACATACTCTACTGGTTACATCAGTGGGCATAAATTCGCGTACCAGATATTTTAATCCTCCAATCTCTTTAAGAAAATCGAAAATTTCGTTACCATTACTAGTATATAAAATTGTACAACATAAAATAGCTACTAGCCGGTTTTTACTCGCGTCTAATCCTATGTACTTTTTCATCCAATGCTTTAATTACACGACTTAACTCCACCAAGTTTTATTCAAACGGTAGTCCAAATATGAAAACACGTAGAACGATAGTAACGTCCGACCAAAACTTGCCAATCACATATAAAAAGAAAACTTCAAATATTCATATGCTTAAGTTACGGCAGCGAGTTACTCTGTGCATATAACTTTAATAATAGCTTAGAAGCTACGTCGGTAAGTAAATACTCAGAATGAATGTACTTGATTAGATGTGACGTCTTGATTGATGCTCCGAGAGCCAAGGTTGAAGCGCAAATTAATTGCTTACAGTCTCCACAATTTTAAGCCTGTTAGAGACGAATTAATAGCACATTAAGGTTTCCGAGTTTAATTTCGTAGAAAATAAAAATAAAATTGATAAGGCCGTTCATAGCTTATGGACATGTTATAATGAATCCTCGTAAACGTTATTCCACATTAAAAACTCAAAACCGATAAAATGCATCAAAAGGAGGCTTTCAGATTAAAGTATTCCCTTTATGCATGTGCTCTGCTGTGGTAACTCAACGGTTTTAATTAAAACTGGAATTTATTACGTCACTAATGTAGGAAAAAAAATATTTTAATTCTTCATTGCATAAGATTGATGAATTTTCAGCTATGTAAAACATTGAATAAAATTTCACTCTCTCACAGGAAATGTAAAAAGTCTCAACCCTCTTCAAATCATTTGCAAATAACCGTGTAATCCACTAGTCAAACATTGCAACTTAATTTTCCTTGGATATCATTCAAGGTGTTTATTATGTATGATTACTAGATGCCATGGTAGAAATTTCCTTATATAACACGGCTCCATTGAAGTGGGTGGAAATACGGATGTTTTCGACCATCGTTTATTCAATGCGATGGTACCAAACCGGGTGGAATTAATTCTACCATCTAGCCTATAATCCTAATCCAAACCGCGAACGAGGAACACATTAGTCATTACGATATGCACGAGAAGAAATTCAGTGGGCTTCACTGAAGAAGAAAAAATAAAGAAAGATGTTTTTTACAGTATTACGTTCCATTATTTTAACGTTGCCAATTATTGTATTGTATTGTTTATTCATCATCCATAGACAGCACACTGCACTCGGATTGTCATATTTTAGGATTGGCCAGTTCAGCAAAACAAAACACGGCGAAGAAGAACTGGAAAGAAACTCCGCTGTTTTTTTTTCAACGTCCACATAGTCTAAGTTTACAAAAGTGTTTGTCAATTATTTTAACAAGAACATAGGTAAAACACTAAATTAACATGAATACACAAAATTTACAATCCATGCCGTATGCAACAGTTCATGACAAATATCATTTTATTTGCAAAGACAATCCCCTCCAACTAATATGTTGCCAATTGGAGCAGGCCAGTCCCCACAAACAGCACCCGTTCACGAGCATCACGCCGGGCACAGCCATTACCTCTTTCAACCATATTTTAGGGCAAGAGATAACCCGAGCCAAGCGTCACCGTGAGCAAGGACCTTTAAGCGATGCACTGCTCCAGTGGCACTACTACACTGTGAAACAATACTTCATCAATGTTGCTTAGCATGAAGTAAATATAACTTGACACAAATGTATGAAATGTGAATACAGTTGTTATTTTCTTTACTTTGCTTTGCTTAATGTCGGACACAAATTGATATCCTGCGACTCATCTCGAAGGCAACGGAGTACGTAAGCAAGCAATGCAAGAGATTTGTCTCCCGTCGTCAAGATAAAATACCTTCTTCGCTGGAAACAATCCAAGAGAGCCGATCTGTCCTGCCTTCGCTTGATATATGAGCAGTGGAAACATGAAATATATATCCCTTTCAAATATTCGTCTTCGCAGCGGGACCAATTCATGCGATGTTCTATTTGCGCTGTTCCTACTTGTTTATTACTTATTACGCAACAAATAGGGTTTGTGGATCGTTGTCGAGACGTAATATTTGAAGAATAGAGTTATATATTGATAAATGTTTTTGTTATTGTAAATGTTAAAGTATATGAACACTGGACGAACTCCTCAAAATCAAGTCAAACCCGGCTCCATGTCGCTTGGGTCCATGCCCATTTGACCTTGGATTTATAAACACAAGGACTGTGACAATCGGATGTTTATAACGATTATAAATCGTATGAGATTTGGGCACTGCCAATCGCCCGCCCATATAATATATATTATAATATATATAATATATAATTTTGCATAATCTGAATTATTGTTAAATTCAGATTATGCATATGTGAATGCCCATACTGCGAACAACCTGAAGCCATGGATGTGAAGAAATATCCTCCATGCTTCATACACCTTCATACACACATCCGGTCACGTCGGTGCGCGCCTTAGTTTTAATATTGCAATAACTCCGAACATATAAATTTAAATTACATACTGTGAAAGGAAATTATAATGTGCATGAAATGCTAAAGGTAACTAACGTATTTAATTTGATAATGATTGTAATAGTATCCCTGTAAATAGACTTCCAATTACCACATTATATTTGACCATTTATTATATGACCAGTATCCTTAAAATATAGACATATATCATCGCGAAATGTTCTGTAGACCTATATAGGAAGAACAATTACACCATGCATTGTTTTGTTATATCTCCAAAGGATTAGGCAGCGTTTTCGATTAAGGCTTCCCAGTCGACTTGTTTTTTTCCGACATCTTCAACAAGACCTTATCTGCACCTTGTAAAGGAGCAGTTTTTGGTCAGGAGTAAAATACTGACGCACCCTGCTGTGGACTCCCAGCTTTTTTGAGGCGAGCTTGGCTTTATCCTCGATATGGCGTCCGAAATTAAGGTCATGCGTCAGGTCGACGCTAAGAATCCCTTTGGGGTCGTTAATACACAGAGTTGTTCCCTGGAAGGTCGGAGCCACACTGAACGGAGTTAATCTAAGATGAGTCGTGTCGAGCTTTTGTCACTGTCGTAACCGGCGCCATTGAGACATTATGGAGACTAGTACTCTTTCGCAGCTGCTGACAGTTCGCCACGTCGAGGTATATTCCACCCACCAACGGCCGCGAGTGCCTCATCTATTTCTTGTTTGATACCACGAATCGCGAATACAAATCATTAAATTATACACAGTAGAAAAAACCATTAAAATATAAGTACAAAAATAAAAACACTTATCTCAAGCATCTGCCAAAACGAGGCAAGCGAGCAAATACTAAATCATTCTCGTTCAGGATATGAATCGTGAAATTCCCCAAGTCCCATTTCCTGAGCTCGGCGGCGGCGAGGGCGGGGGCGGAGACGGTGCGCAAGGCGGAGGGGCGGGGGGGCGCGGGGAGGAGAGGCTGACGGGGGGGGGGGGTGGGCTTGAATATTTGATGCCTGCGAACCGTGCTCGCTAAGCTTTTGGATCGTCTGCGCTGCATGGTCTTTTGGACATTATTTTGGCATGTAGGTATTGTTATTCCATTAGTGTGACCTATAAACACATACCGCTGATATATTTTATCACATTATAAATATATCAATACACTTACTTATGAATAGATAGTGTAAAAAAATTGAGAAAAATCCTAAACATTTCTCAAACTAATTTCTGTGCCAGCCTGTACCGCCAGGATATGGAACTGTCTACCGGCGGGTACCTACTTATAACTTACTATAACTCACACGTATTACCTGAGCGTAATTTGAATAAGCTCGACAGCTCAGCGATAGAAATCCGCTGGTATGGTTCTTGGCATCATTGGTGTTCAGCACAGCCATCCGGTTTTTGATCAATACTGTCATTTTATGGGTTCCACCTTCCTTATAGTGGACAAATCGTGAAGTTGATCCCTATCAGAATGTTCACAATAGGCGAGCGGAGATAACACATCCGTCCACAAAGCTTTTTCTATCTTTTTTGTTTCAGTAAGCACAAAATCGACATAATCTTATTTTATTTTATTTTAGCTTAGGTATTTTATTATAGCCGGCTCCGCTCTCGGGTCAATGTCGTTTTGGACTGATCGTCGGGCTGAATTATTTCCTGGATATTACATGAGTCTTTATTACACACTTTACGAAATGTTTGAGTTAATTTTCGTTTAAAAAGGTAGCCTTTGTATTTTTCTAAGGTACAGGGGGCCCATTCAGGTAAGAGTGAGTTCGAGTTCGGGAGTGAGTTCACAGTTGACATTCCAAAAATAAGATCCCACCGATCCTCTAGATCCTTTATCTATAGGTTCGGTAAATAAGGTATTTCCCCCAATGTACAACCTGGGGTCCTTCAAACATGGTGTGAAGAAACACCTGGCCGGCCGGCATGATTTTCGCAGCCGCCCTAAAAATTCGAAATCTAAGAGAACATACTAAAAATTCCAATTTAAGAGGTCCTGGCGTACGCCATATGCCGCGCTTAACATAAAAAAAACCGCGCTCGAATAATGCGTTATTTTTCTACGTGAAAGGTCATGTTGCATCTAAAAACTTGGATTTGTTTTGAGCTTATTTCAGACCCTAATTTATTTTCCAAAGTTACTGTAGATCTCCAAGAGTTTCTGGTGACATTCTTCCGTCGATGAATAATTTCTCCTAAACTTTTTACCTGCCCGTCACAACTGTCCAAGTCGAAAATATTGAACGGATTTTCTTGCGCCTCATTGAGGTCAAGGGAGCATTCCTTTCTCATCTGAATTTATTGGTCTCGGAATTCTTAGCAATTTTGTGTAAAACCGTCTCATAAGTAAATCGGCAACAGTGAACCAGGCAGAGTGTTATCCTAAACCACTAAGCCCCGATTGCACGACGAGACGGCTGAGTTAAACAATGTTCAAACACGTCACTTTTAGTGAACCTCATGGAGTTCCTTCCATACTGTCCATACAAAGTGACGTGTTTGATCATACGTTGACGTTGATTTTGATTTTTTGTGCTTTCGTGCACTCGGCCCTAAGTCATGGCATGTTTTATTAGTTTTTTACCCGTTCTATTTCGGCGTTCATAAGCTGAATTTGGTTGTTATGATAATTTGGGTAATATAGTCACCAACCTTAATAAATTTGAAAAAGGTGTGTACATGGCTGGTCAATATTTCGCAAATGTCGACACAAATAAATTTATCACTCTTTCAAACTCTAAAAAACTCAGCACTAAAGTTCTCTTGTGGCCTGTAAGGGGATTTATTAGTGCTTAGTACTTTATTGTTCGCTGTCCGCATCACTCATTAGTAGGGTACAAGACTTAGAGTGGACGGGGGACGGGGGGACGGAATGAGCACTTTAAAGTTTGGCTGCACGCAAGCTAGAGCAGAATAAAGTTTGTACTGTTCTCACGTACCGAGACAGGACGAGTCTTGGGAAAATGTTGGTTCAGCTGAAATACTTAGGACCTGATAAAGACGTAAGAGACAATAGGGGCAATTAAATATTAATCATTTACTAATATTGCGTTTTACGTAAATATAAGCAAGTCCCTTCTCCAAGCCAATATTAATCTCAGGGTTATTCCATGTTTTAATATACGCTTGCGGCTTCGCCTGCGTCCATGTCTGATAAAACATATTTCCCTTACCTCTCTCATACTTGAAGTCCCACTCTCCCCACTCCGGTGATTTAGCGTAACGTAATGGAAAGTAGTCTATAATATAAAGTATAAATAATGCTATTCATACAACACATTAGAATAGTATAAGTTATTCACAAGGTAATCTATACATCACACATCAGTCTCTAAAGGATTACGATTAGGATTTTTTTATTATTTTGTTTTTATTTTATTTTGTTTTGAGCCTTTTTCGATTGTATTGTTTATTCATTATCCATATACAGTACACTACACTCGTATTTGACATATTTTATCATTGAAGTTCAGTTTCTATAATTGATATTGGGAAATTTGAATTGGTACCATTTTGTACCCTTTTTTTTCCCGTTTGTTTGTTTGTTTGTGGTCTTGTTCATAAATCTTCCAACATTATTTGTTATATTTTCGTGAAATGACCTTAACTGTGTAGATATCATAAAACCTTCAAAACCAAAAAGATATGCTTCCGTTACATTTGAAACGACTAAAAGAATAGCTTTGTAAAAACAGTAGAATCTACTAGATTCATTTACCACTGATATTATATTGCGCTGAGACGAAAGAAAAATTGCGCTCGATTTAGGCAGTAAATTGTTTTGTAAATACTACTGTTATATCATCACATAAACGTACGAACTTTTTTTATGGAACTGGACATTTTTGGCTAATCACACAACTGCTGGCATTAAGTTAGCTTAAACACCACATTTTCGGAATAATTAGGTGTAAGGAGAAATTAAGATATCCCTCCGCGCGCCCGCAAAACAATAAAATAATAATTAGGGCAATCGAGGAGTACGAAGAGCTCTGAGGCGTTGTTGTCAGAGTGGATAATCACATTTTCATATTACAATTTATCCCCAAGGTGGGCTAGAGGCTAAATTGTTTTATATGCAGCTCCATTAGCGAAGACTAACGGAGCAGAAATGTTTCTACACAGAAGCAAAACACGCTCCACCGTCCAGTTGTCCACAGCAGTGCCCGCTCCGACATAATAATTAATCATAACAAATGTTTCTCGCTCCGGCGACGCCCACACTCTATAACCAGTGTGTTCTCAATTTAAATAAAGTCTTTAATTCTAATAATCCGTGGTTTTTAGTATGTTATTACGTCCGTCCCCGAGTTAGTTTTCTCCAAAGTACTAACATGGGGTCCTTCAAACACGGTGTGAAGAAGCACATGTTCGGCGGGCATAGTTTTTTGCAGCATCCTTGAATTTGCGAAAGCCCATGAGTGTCATTGATTTGAAGTTATTCGACGACATCTACATTGAAGCATTGTAATCAGATTGTGAAAATAACCAGAAAACTATTTTGGTCGCGACATTCGTCGGAAGCAGGGTTCGAACCTGCGACCTTTGGATTACTGCTCTGACCGCTGAGCTATCTCGACAATTACATCAACCAACTAATTTCTCGATTATATTCGAATCGACACGCTAGATGTCGCTTAGTTTCACATATTGATCGTATTCTAAGGTATTTTTGACTGCAATGATTGAGATACCAACCTAATGTGCATCGTCAGACCTATGTGAGGTCCAAGCATACACTTTATGCCGCGCAGAACATAAAAAAAAGTTGGCACAGAGACGAGCCAGGCCTTCTGTAAGCCTAATAATCTAAAATATAAATATTTGGTTCTCGTTAGTGAAAAATGTCACCCTGAATCATGAATTATAGCAATAATTTTTTTTTTTATAATGTCAAATAATGATGAATTAGTAATCATTATAAATTAATTAAGTATTGTTACGAGCTATCTTAAGAATAATTTATAAAAAACTTTACGTTTAAAAAACGGCTATCATTCTTTCGACCTATACCAAGATGTGAAACTATTAACAGTGAGATAACGTCTCATTTGTAAGATTGTTTGCAATCCACCGTACTTTTTAAAAAATTGTCAATGTTTTACGGCATGCTGGCAGGTTTAGAAATAATACGGTGGTATCCAAGACAAAAACTAAATTTGCGCAAGAGTTCCAAAATGTTTTATCACCGTATCTATACAATAAAATTACATAAAACTAATTTTACGAATATGGTTACACACGCTAAACTACGAAGAAACAGAAGACCTACCATCAATTTTATATTGAAACTCACTTACACATATCACATTAAATTGGACAGTCTAATCTCGCAATGATCTATGGACGGTTTGTTGGACATAGCGAGCAGTATACACATAATTATGCATTCTATTTATTTCATTCTCCTACCACAGTTATAGTTACTCACATCCAAGACACCTTTATATGGGGGAACGGCAGAACGTCTAAAATTCAGATCGTATAATATCATATTTTAACAAAATTTTAAAACCATGCACAACGTATAATCGGCAGATCGTATAATCTTATACGTAGTGCATGAAGAAGATTAAAAATAAAATTACTTATTTCTCCATGCACAACGTATAAAATTATGATCTTTATTTAACTAAAAAATAAAGCCATGCATATCATATAATCCAAAAAAAATTCATACGATAAGCGCCCTTATGCATATACTTTTAAAGCGTATACTCGCACGCGACTTTTCGACCGTCTCAATTAGCGTTGTAGCAAATTGTTACTCTTTAACAAATATCGATTCGTAGCAATTTCAGCCTTAAATGTATCGTTATTAGGGCGCTTTATGCAGTGCTTCTTGGCATATTATACGTTCTGCATGGTTTTCTTTTTTTGTGAATTCACGTTAGGAATATTATACGTTGTGACCATTATACGTTCTGCATGATGCAGTTGATTCTATTTTTTAAATTTCTTCATGCACAACGTATAAAATTATACGTTGTGAATATTATACGATATGCATGGTTTTTAATTTTTTTGAAAAAAATACTATTATACGTTGTGAATATTATACGTAGTGAATACGACTCCTTTATATCACTATCTTGCTTATATTTTATATACTATTTCTATATTTTATATTTGAATAGCACCACTTTGTAAAAGTTTTAACTAATCGTATTCATGTAAAACCGGCCAAGTACGAGTCAGACTCGCACACGAAGGGGTCCGTACCATCGTACAAGACTTAACACAAAAAAATCACGTTTTTTGTATGGGACCCCCTTTGATTTTCATTATTTTTTATTTAACCTATTTGTTGTTATAGCGGCAAATTAATAATAATAATAATAATAAAATTATTTATTGTACACCATTATGAAAACAGTTTACAAAGGCGGGCCTAATGCCAAAAGGCATTCTCTTCCTACCTACCCTTGGGATGTAGGAAAGGTGCAAGGCGGCAGACAAAAAAGGATAAAAGAAGTAAGATTTTTTATCAATAAAGATATATATATACTAAATAAGAATAAATATACTTACATTCTAATACTATTACATACAGATAAATATAATACATAACTTATAATAAATATTTAATATAAATATCAATATAAATAAAAATAAATACACACTCTGTGAAAATTTCAGCCCTGTGACAGACGGACGGGCGGATGGACAGCGGAGGCTTAGTAATAGGATTCCGTTTTCACCTTTTGGGTACGGAACCCTTAAAACCATTTTTAACATGATTTCTTATAAGACAAACCTAGTTTAGTTCAAGAATTACCTTTTAACAGATTAGATTGTTAATCTAATAAATATTATAAAGGGGAAAGTTTGTAATAATGGATGGATGGATGGATGGATGTTTGTTACTCTTTCACGTAAAAACTACTGAATGGATTCTAATGAAACTTTACAATAATATAGCTTACACATCAGAATAACACATAGGCTACAATTTATGTGCCCATGGGCTTTAGAACTTTCACGGGGCTGCGAAAACGATGCCGGTAGCGATACTTCACACTAGGGGGAGCGGGGCCGGGGGCGGTGGCGGGGAGCGGCGGCGGGGGGAGGGCAGACGTCGTGACTGTTTGGTGTCCGTTTGGCGAATTTTCAAGGCACTAGCGATTTGTAAAACTTAGTACATGTACATTTAACTACCCGGGAATTAGGATTGGCTAAATAGAATTCAGTTCCGCTTACGCTAAGATGGGGCTGTCATACAAACTGCAATGCTATGCACGGCTCGGCTTTGCGGCGGCAGCGTTTACTTTTACTGAAGTACGGCTTGGTATTTCCTGCAACTTTAGGACTACTTGGCATCACGCTAAATCGCCGGAGGAGCGACCAACAGAATAAAATCCTTGAGAACCAATTACTCGATTTAGATGTGCATTGTATCTACGTCTAGCCTGATTCTACTAAAAACTTATAGATTACATAATATAAAGCTTCATTACCAGAAGGGTAAGTAGTGAGTCTTAAAGTCTTATAACATGCGAACCACTTACCTGATTTATATGCGTATTTTATCAATGTATAGCATCTCTGGGAGCAGTCAGGTTCGAGATGGGTTACTGTTTTCGATGTTGAGGCTGGCTGTGGGTTGGAGTCCACGCAAAACTTACCTAAATTACACGTTACTTACTAGGTAAGAAATGTAGCAGTGAAAGTGCAGAAGGTTTTTTTTTAAATAGCCACCAAACGTCAACGAAGCTCTAAATGGGAATTATTGGATGTTTCTCATTAAATCATGCTATTTCGGCTCGAACGATCTTGATTAAATTTGGTACATGGATACATTGTCCTGGACTAGTTTGACCCTATTTTGGACCAGTCATGTGGGCTACTTTTTATCCATGAGATAATTTAGCCGACACTAACCCGAGCGGAGCCGGGTACCGCAGCTAGTATTAAATAAATAAAAAATAAACAAATAAATTGTAGCTACTACATGAACTGCTAACTGTGGCACAGCGGGGGTGAGCGGAGTGTCGCGTCGGCGGCGGCGTATCAAAGCGATTTGACAACAATAATACCCGCTACTATTAACTACAGTTGCCTAACTACAAATCCGCATTCAACCCTATCTATTACTCAGGCGACTAGACCGTCTGCGGACCGGTGAATAAGCTATTTCTCCTGTTTATGTATAAGGGAATTCAATATTACTGTTTCTAACACGCTACCACGGAGATCGTCGATCCCCGTGCGCACGACATTCGAATGTGCAGTATAAAGTATTTAGTTATTGTTTGTAGTTTGATTGAGGTTCAATTAAAAGTGTTTAATAAGTGAAGATATTAAGGTCCCAAAGATATCTATAATCTTTTCATAGTCCTGGATTTAGATTTTTTTATGTTACTGGACATGGATGGCTAATACCAAACTGACCGTCAGATATTAGCCTAACACACCACATGGGAACTAGCTGCCATGCCAGGACTTTCCTTATATTGCTCGGCTACATTAAACTGGATGGAAAACACGGACAATTTTAATTGCCGCTTCGACCATCGTTCATTCAATGCGATGGTACCAACCCAGGCGGGCTTAACCCTACCACCTCCTAGGGGAGGGGATCTACAGTTTTACATGGATGCCGAACCATGGAACAGTTCATCCATGTCCTGAACCAGTTCGTCCGTGATGCAAATCATTAAAGAAAATCAGGGCATTCAATTTGTAGGGCAGTACCTTATCCGTGATTTGTGACCTACCAATATGACCTAGTTTCGGATGCACCTTTCGCGATCGCTGGTTCTTCATTTCTTGATAGTTGGGAGGTAGAGGCACAATTAGGTAAATTTCGTAAAATACTTTCTGTGGCTCTGAAAGGGTATCAAGGCTACTGAATTAGTGGAGTGCTTACCGAGTGAACGCCGCTTAATCAGTCTGATTTTACCGATGGATTTCACGCTTCCGGTACAAAATACAATAACAAATAATATTCGTAACCTTCAAATCCACCTCCATGTTAGATAATGTTAGTTAAAATGTTTATGTCAGTTAAAATAACACTTTTGTCAATTGTGATGTTGCTGTGCTAATTTTATATTTTTACATTGCAAGTTATCACAAGTTCCTCCGAATATTTAGTAATTCTTAATTTTTAATCAAATCTAACATTGTTAGCCTCATCTAGATTCTAACAATGAAGTAACATCCCATTAAGAATTCCAAAATATTTCGTTTTAACCTTTTACCTTTGGCTCACAAATGTCTTAATTACTATTCTCTACAAAGCTCTCCAATTTTCCACCTCTACTGAGCTCTCCGATGAATTACGACGTGAAATCCCTCCAATATCTTACTACATCCCCTGCATTACCATCGCAGCTCCAGTGGCTTGCGTTTGCTCAGGGCGGCGTGTCAACGTATTCTAGATGTCTACCTGCCTCCTGGTTATTTCTGTGTTTGCCAAATTGTTCCCTTTTTCGCTTGTTTCCCTAATAATTGAATTCCTCCCATTATCGTGGCTTACGCATTCGTATATTAAAACCCCCACTGGATAGCTGTGGAACTTTGTTGAGCTAAGGTCAATGATTTGATTTTAATTTGCGTTTCGGGTTCATACACGGCGAAGATTTGAAAATTATTTAATTTAAAGGTTTTCATATGGTTGTGGTTTACGGAACGGCTGACAGAAATTATTTCGTATAACAGATTTCTGCCCGATTCTCTCAGAAAAAAAATCGATTTAAAAAAATTATAATTAGATTTTTTTTTTTATGCGACCTGACATGGATGGCTAATAACACAACTACCGTTATGATATTAGCCCAATACACCACATTCCCGAAGGAATTAGGTGCCATGCCAGGACCTTCCCTTTATGAGCACGGCTACATTGAACTGGATGGAAAACACGGACAATTTTTCATTGCCGCTTCGACCATCTTTTCATCCAATGCGATGGTACCAACCCGGGCGGGCTTAAACCCTACCACCTAGTAGGGGAAGGGGACCTACAGTTTTACATGGATTCCGAACCATGGAGCAGCTCGCATTCGTGACGAATGAAATGTGACCAAGTGTTCAATTTTATTTTATCAGTAAAGAACCAATCTTTACGAAAATGTATAGCTTGCCAGTGTCAAGCAAATGTGTAAAGAGTATCTAATTTCTTTTGTCATGACCACTGATCTACTCAATATGTCGGCATGACCCACGTATACGCTTCACAACACTTCCGCTTTGTAAATGTAAATCGTCATTCTTCCGTAATATTTTACACACGTATTAACAAAACGAACGTTTTGAAAGTTAGCTAGCCATACAGTCATGAAACAAGTTCCACGTCCCTTTTGCTCAAATATTGACGTCATTAAGACAGCACCTCCATTTGTATCTAGTACCGGCATGAGAGCTAACAACTGTACATCTAGATTCAAATTCAGCTCTCATCCGTCAGAATGGTCATCCCGTAAGTTTACTTAAAAATCTATCGCCCTTTCCGCAGTCATCGGCTTCGCATTAGCTCGTATCTACATCGTTAGGGTCGAGGACCCCTGGAGCACTATAATGGATCCACCCAACCCTTGCCCCTATAACGATATTCCCTGGGGCCTCAAACAATTTGCCGGCCGCTGATCCTCAGCCGTTGCCAATAAGCACCAAAGCCCGCAATATTGCTGAACCGTACCCAGCCTTCTCGTTAATCCTCGTATACGAGCAATGTGAACAACCAAAATAAGTAAGGTTTTAACTGTTACTGCGAATCAATAAAACATAAAAATAAATACATTATCCTGGAAAAACTGTAAGTAATTGGTTTAAACATAGTGTCATTTTCTTATTGAAAAAGCGAATGAAAGTAAATTGAGCGGCTTGTACAAGTAGCTGAGGGGCTAGGGGACTTGCCTTCTATGGCAGAGGTCATAGGTTCAAATCCCCGCCCCGTTCAAGCACCACTCTTCTTCCTCTTTCTGAGTTTATTAAGTGCATTTCGTTACGAACGCGAGCTGTTCCATGGTTCGGAATCTATGTAAAACTGTAGGTGCCCTTCCCCGCTGTACAGGCAGTAGGGCCAAGCCAGCTCGAGTTGATACTGTCAAATTAGATGAAAAGATGGTCGAAGCGACAGTGAAAAATTGTGGGTGTTTTCCATCCAGCTCAATGTACCTAGCCGTGCCTATAAAGGGAAGGTCGGTGGATGTGGTTGTAACCCATTTTAGCCATCCATGTCCAGTCACATTTATTTTATGCGACCTGACATGGATGGCTAATACCACACAACTACCTTTATGATATTAGCCCAATACACCACATTCCCGAAGGAATTAGGTGCCATGCCAGGACCTTCCCTTGATGAGCACGGCTAGATTACCTATTACTACCTATGATATGGTAATGTCAAACGTATAAAAATAAATACAAGCCAAAAACCTGCTTGCGGGATTAAATGTAAAATATTCGAGCGTGTGCGAGATGAAATGACCCGCGTAGGCCAGATCCGCGCTTCGAGACCCAGCTCCGATTGATATTAGCATAAAGTAGATTAGATTTCGGGTGCTGGCCGGAATATACCGAAGCCTCCCTCCGAATACAGATGCTTCGATTAATGAGTAACACGAGGACACGAATATTAATCAACGAAGAGTGAAAGCTAACAGGAAGGGTATACGTTTTTTTCGTCGTGCATTCGTCCGAGCACGTTTGCCCCATTCGAACCAATGCCTGATGACACGAGACGCCCTTGATTAAATCTCATCAAGGGCGCTTTTTTTTCAATAAACCTAAAAGTTTAAGTTTATTGTTCATCAAATGTTACAAGCACGAGATATAAAGTTTATAACGGGGGCACGGACAATTTTCCATGCCGCTTCGATGCCCTTTTCATCCAGTATGATGTTACTAGCCTGCGCGGGCTTTACCCCCTAGAGTTTTACATGGATTCCGAACCATGGAACGGCTCGTGTTCGTGTCGAAATGCACTTGTGTGGTATTAGCCATCCATGTCATGTCATAAAAAAAACTTTTGCAACTTAGAAAGAGAAAGAAAGTGCTTCATGAACGGGGCGGGAATTGAACCCCTGATCTCTGGCATGAGAAGCAAGTCCCTTTACAGAATAGTCAGCCTTATGTTCGCATCCATATGAACAGAACGCATCACCCTCGGCGCCAAAGTAGGCATTGGCATTTCCAAGGAAAACGTATGTGTCCATTGTGTGGCGTCTAGGGTGATGCCGTTTGTGCATGGTTTCCATATTAGCTTTAAGTAAATGATTTTTCACATAAATCTCTGATCTCATACTTTCGTATTCAGAGAGCACCAGTCAAAACTTATTACGAGATTAGCACAGGACTAACCATACAAAAACCGGTTTAGTTCGTCGGATTAAAGTTAGTCCGCCTACTCTGAATACAGCTGTTAATGCAATGTATGCTACAGTTTTACAAATAAAATCCAAACAGCCGTATTGAGAGTGTGCGAACTAACTTAATACGCCGGACTAAATCGCTTTTTGTATGGTTGGTCCGGTGCTAATCTCGTACTAAGTTTTGAAAGGTTCTCTCTGGATACGACTGTTACAGGTTCTGCTAACTTTTTAAAATAACTTTTAAATTATACTTGTGTAGTGCGATATCATTTATCGCGTTTAAGGATGGAGTCATTAATATATTTCCTTGAATAACAAATGTTTTGGAAATCCTAAGCACTTGGTAAGGCCTTGTTTACTCTATGGTAAGGCCGAGACTCCTACATCACTCAACACTTTTCTACAGCAATTCCTCATTTTCACGCACACAAATATACAATTTACTTCAGCTGCATCACAAGAGAGGTCCGTTTGAGAGACAGAGGAGAGAGACGGAGAGGAGTTTGTATTACGAGTTTCAAATCACTTATCGAAATTTTGCTGAGCTGTTCGTTTCTGCAGGTTTACACCATTGAATAGAGCAGGCACTTCAGAGATACACTTAATAGCCCATCCATGGAATTTTATATTTGCGTCCTCAGACCGCACGCAACGGCGCTGTAACGAGTTCAAATAGGTGCAAGCAAAGTGCAAGCAGGTGATTACCGGATCCGTCCAATAGATGCGAAAAATAGACAAGACATTAGATATGGTGTCCGAAGTTCAGGTCATTCGTCGGATCGGCACTGAACACGAAATGTAGGTACCGTGAACTAAAACAAAATCGCGCGGGCTCGCTGGCACCGAGCTGTCATCTGCGTAGCAATCAATGTCGCCCAAAACGAGCAGATCATTTATTTGCACCTGAGAATGGGTTAAGGACAGCACGGAACTAATTCACGAAATTCAAATTGATTATAATTTATTACTCAATGCAAATCGAAGAAATTGAATCACTGTCATTTCATTCAAATACTTTGGCAAACATATACTATAATGAAGCCGACAATTTGCAACTTCATATTACATCCATGGAGGTGAGATTACATACCTTTTTAATCGCGGGTGCTATTTCTGGCTCCCGAACACCGATTCTCGGGGTCCCCAGTCAAGAGCTGTGTTGACTAATGTCAAATTCGTTTTGCCCAATGTTGTTTTTGGGCACACGCAAAGAGTGGCGAGCTCATTCTGCATAATCTATACAATTGTCTGTTCTTACCATGGAGCAAATAACGTAATTTTCAAAGTAAATCATTCAAATTACATTATTTCTTAAGTCGTTCATCCATTATTTTTTATATTTTTTACTGGTGCAGAGTTCTAAGTTATATCCACTAATGGTCTCTTCACCTCTACACCAATTAGATTTGAAATCACAATGGATTCAATTTCTGAAAAGCCTATCCGTTGGCCTACATAATACGTCAAGGTACATCTTCAAAGATCGGAGGGTACGCCCCAATTTGCTTTTACTGTCGCCGCAGCTAACAGTTTAATGCTTGGACATTAAAGCGGCGAGTGGATGGCGGCCTTTATTGGACGCTGCGGGGAGTTCTCTTAACGATATTCCGGATCGTAAAGCGACAGGCCACACGGAGATCGCGAAAACCGTTACGTTCCGAGCATGAGTTAGGGATTTGTTGTCAGGTACTGTATTGTGGTACAACTAAATACTTAAAATTACGTCTGGATCTCCGAGGTTATCGAAGCGATTCATTTTGAATCGGACTTGCCCACAAATATTTTGAATAAAAGATTGTCGAATCCATAGACCTAGCATGCGCGCGCAGCCCTATTTCTATGGTCGAATCTATGTTCAGTTCCATAACAATCTGTGCTGTTTCTAAATCCTTAGTTTTTAAAACACACACATTCAGCCACATATTGCTGTGTCCTTTTCTCCGACAAACAGTGCATCGAGGTCGTATGTATTGTGAATGCAGTTTACAGTCCAGATGCTTATGATGGTACATAATTCCTGGTCAATAAAAATTGTATATCCTTACAAACACATATAAAATCGTTGTTTTGTTTATTTAAAATTCTATATTAATGTAGCAACAATAAAAGCTAAATTATCTTTAATGATTTTCTAACCCCACTTTAAATTTCAATTTAATTAATTTAGAACAGCAACTGTGGGAACATAAACAATAAAAATATAAAGGTGATGTATGCAAGGGCTCATTCACAATTAACATTTAAGGGACCTGGGTCTGGGTCCTCCATGAAAGGTTGTTAGAAAACACGTGGTACGTTTGCCGTTACGACGACACAATCTTGACATTTCATCTTAGATTTCAGGACTGATGGTATTCCTGAACTGGTGTTGAAGATATGTGCTCTATAATTAGCACCTGTTCCTTCCTTCTCCCCGCGTTGTCCTTGTGTTCTGCCTTTGAGAACGCGATACCTAACTAGAGTGTCAAACGTGCCATTTAATCCGTAAAAAATGTGTCAAAGTGACGTAAGAAAGTACTACTTTTCGTTTATTTCAGAGGTGAATAAATATACATTCATTCTTATACAATAAATACATTCTTCCACTCCATGGTTTCAGTTACGTATTTATCACAGCCTCCTGTCGATAAAAGATGTAACTGTCTTAGCATTGTAAGTAATACTTTAGCGTGCCGTAGCCATGGAGATGATTCTTCACCTCCATGGCCGTAGCTTGTACATTTTCAGATTTACATTTTACAGACTTCACTTATTTTTTTACGTTTTTAAGTCGAGATAAGAAATACTCATGGAGGTGAAGAAGATAATTTCCTCACCTCCATGGAAATATAAGACTTTTTTTCCACTATTACAGACCTGAGGCACAGGAATGCCCTGCCATGAACAAGCATGAATCGTTCAATGCCTCCAGGATTTCATCACATCTAACAACATCCAAAAGCAATAGTTGCGAAGTGGCAGGACGCTGTCTCCCAGCTCCAGACCCGGAGACGGGACAAGGCAAGGCCACGCGGTGCAATAAAGACGTCCGCTGCACTCGCTAAGTGGAACCGAGAATACGTTCATTTGTTCCCCGCAAAATCTAATTTACTTGCATCTTAAATCTCTTATCACACAGTGCTTTCTTGGTGCTAAAACCTCGAAGTCTTAAGGCTATCGTGAAGGCATCGGAAATCAAATAATTTAAAACGGCTTTGCACAGCGAATACCACGGACTGTGGCGAATACCATTAACCGTTCCCTACCCTTAGGTGGCCCAACCCGGCGGGACTAACTCATTCGCGGGCACGGTACAAAACGAATTTTCGGACCTTATAACTTAGAAACCAAACACAATTTTACAATGCCAACGGTCATCAGACATCTAGTTCAATCAAATAAAGCTATTTTGAGTACAAATTAGGATCTTTGACAAGAAATATGGGCATGATCTTCTTTCCCCGTTTGTATGGTGAGTTGAGCGGGATGGCCCACCAGATTTTAATCAAAAAATTTAATTACTTGAGAAACCTTGAATCTATGTCTGTTTGTTTTTTATATATGCGTGATGCTCAGTTCAGTAGTCTATAAGTTATACATAAAACGCAATTTAATTGCCCAAACTCTCCAAGACTCTCTATTAAATGGTTTCTTCTAAAATTCTAAAACTTTAAAAGGTATGCCTGTTTCTTGGTACATGTGTTCAATTATTAGCAATACTTAGGCCCGATTATAGGAGATACGGCTGAGTTAATCAATATTCAAACACGTCAATTTTAGTGAACCGCATAGAGTTGACTCAGCTCTGTTCGATACTGTCCATAAAAACTGACGTGTTTAATCATATCTTGACGTTGACTACATAAATTAGGGATCAATTCAATTTCCTGTCCACCAAACTAGGTGCCATACCAGGACCTTCCTTATATTACTTTACTTTACTTGTTTTACAGATTCACTCAGTTAATTCAGCCCATATTTGGAATCAATAGCCACTTGATATCAGGAGCTCAGCTTCTCTTGATATAAAAAAAACGTATAAAATCATACTTAAGTACTCGCAAATTGAGTTATGTTTTACGTTTGTGATATTTTACTTTTATTATCATGTTAAACTTTATTAAATGTATTGTATAGATATTTATATTCACAGTTTATATAACTTTTGTTTAGCTTGTCTGCAGCTACTTATTTTTTTACACGAAATGAATTTATAGTAATTGACTTTAGGCAATAAAAAATCCCTTGCATGTACCTATGTGTATGGAAACAATAAAGCATATTATTATAATATAAAACATGAAAACATACAGACGTAAATCAAAAAAATTTAGGTCCGTAATTTCAAAAACCTAGTAAACATTAAAAGCATGCAAGCAGTTATCGCGCGTAGTATGGGCATGTATTGGGGGTAGATCAGTGGTGCAAGGTGGAACATTTTTAAACATTTTACTTGATGTGCGTACATACTCCATTTACGTTTCAGACAACTGTTACAAAAAAATGTAATAAATATGAGTGGAATGAGAGCAGAGAACCTCGCTTTTCTGCGTGACAAGGTCATGTTATTGATGCGTCTGCGCATTATGTCACTCCCGAGTCGCTGGCATTGAAATCGTAAGTGCGTTTATGAACTTACTTGCAGACGTCCCAACATCCGCTGCACAATATAAATACTTCAATCAATACCTCCGCTGTCCGTCCGTCCGTCCATCCGTCCGTTTGTCATAGGGCTGTATCTTATGAACCATAATAGGTAGGCAGCTGAAATTTTCACAGGGTGTATATTTATTTTGCCGCTACTACAACAAAAAGGTAAAATTTAAAAATAATAAAAATTAAGGGTGGCCCCCATACAAAAAAAGTGATTTTTTTATGTTTAATCTTGTACGATGGTACCGAACCCTTCGTGTGCGAGTCCGACTCGCACTTGGCCGGTTTTCCTTCTACCAGCGCATGAACTTTACATACGGGAAACGAATGAATATCACATTTGTTTTGCATATTAAAAATATATCTCGAAAAACTTCAATTTGATGGACGTCATCAATCATTACAATTCTCCATTTACTGTTATGTTTTATTTATTTATTTAAAATCATTTTAAAGCTGATGCGCGTACGTCATTGAGTGCACTAATTTTTAATAAAATGTCTGTTTTTACGATCACTGTATAGTATAATGCTTTCGCGTTTTTCACACATTATTACTTAAGCGGGGCTTACGCGAATAATTTTGAAGAACAATAACATTTAAATACCTTTCTTAAACCCGACGTTTCGAAAGAAGTTAGTTGCATCCAATCGTGGGCACGGGAGAACTGAAGCTCGCCTTCGTCACCGAGTAGTTCATGCAGTTACTACCCTCACATTTATTTTTAAGCTAGGGAAACGTTTTCGATTTTTTTATTTTTTAATATCTAATTTCAATGCTTCCGTGTAGATGTCGTTGAATAACCTCAAATCAATAAGATAACGGTAATTTCGTATCCATTAAATACATAAAATTAACAAATCAAAATAGTTCTTACACATATCACAGCTAGTCGACATGGATTTCAAGACCCGATACTATTCAAGCTGTTATATGCAAAAACAAATAGTCGTCATTAGTTGTGCTCGAAGCAATATGAATCGGCACTTCTCCAACTGTTCCACCATTACCACTTTCTCTTTTTTTCCAAACTACCGATGGAAACCGCAGGTGTAATTTGCAACACACACCGGAGATTAAGGCAACTCTAGAAGGCCGCTTTTTCTCTCTCCCCCGGCGTGCTCCCATCACGGCAATCCTCGTATTTTGTAGCTTCGGGCCAGGCTATTCCGGAGTGTAATAGACAAAGTTTTGCAGTTTGCTGAATAATCGCGAATGTGGGACTTTACTGCTCGAGGTGTTGGCCAGGCCTGGATTAAGGTCACTAGTTCTTTAACGGAATCTAGATGGCGACATTATCTGAAAAGTTTTAAAAAATCCGTAGATATAGGAATCAGTCCAATTTCCAAAGATATAAATCCATTATCATCGATCTCTATGTCTATAATATTGTGCACTATTTAGATACATTCTCTGTAGTGTTGAGCACTATTACTATTGATGGATGACACAGCAATGATCTTGCCAACAATAACGCCTTAACTATGTCGTTTATTTGCCTAAGCTTTTAAATAAAAGGCCTTCTATCCATTCTGCAAACGTACCATTGTCCTTAAAATTATTTAGAGTGTTGTATCGGGTAAATCAACCATGATACCCCCTTAACAATAGGTCCGTACAGGGAAGCGAAAAACTTAGCTGGAAGTCGGCCGGTTACGTTAGTCAATCTGTTGAAGGTGGGAAAGATAATATAGATAGATATAGATAGATATAAATGTGTAAATTTCGCTGAATGAAGAAATAAGATCTAAGCAGATGTCGTTAATGACGGAAATCGAGGAAATATTTCAAAATCTAAATCTCAGTTTATACATTATCAGGGCTGACCCCGACTTTCAAAGTACCCTGTTGACGGTATTGATCATAGCTTGCAGCGTATAAGTATAGTTACGGGTAAACCCACCATACGATTGACTCTTAGCAGGCACAGACCTTGGGTTCCTCTCATGCATCACATCTGTAGCTGTAACACATTCTATTCGATTGGAACTGCTAGATGAATAGATTCATATTATTAGCACTCGTAAGAC
The DNA here is from genome assembly GCA_946894095.1 of Incurvaria masculella. Lineage (NCBI taxonomy): Eukaryota > Metazoa > Arthropoda > Insecta > Lepidoptera > Incurvariidae > Incurvaria > Incurvaria masculella. Next base: position 4,360,126 of record OX335641.1, read on the forward strand.
TCGACTTCATACTCACGTTTATACAGTTTACGAGATCTTACAGCACTAGGGGGGGGCGCATAGGGCGCGTCGGGGGCTTTTTTGTTAGGACAATCCTTCTAGATAAAGTACTAGGATCACTGCACCCTCTGAACCTATGTTAGGTTAGGTAAGGGTCATCAGACGACAATATAGCATTTAGGTATATAATCATAATTGTGTTATATCATTAATGTGGACGAAAAAAAAGACAAAAAAAAACATCACTTATAGACCAGTGAAGTTTCTTTGCGGGTTCTTCTTCACTGAGTTGATCGAATCCGCGGATCAATCAAATTGTGACATGACGTAGTGTAGTTTGACTACCAGAAGTTGAATAAATAAATTAATTGAAATGTGAACTACGAGGTACGACTGCTGACCCCGCCGAATCTGGGTCTACTCATTAAAGCGAACACGAGAAGTTTTCGTGTTCGCTTCTGTCAAACTCAATATTGAAAAAAAATTAGGCAGCTTTTTTTTTTCGCTTCTCTGGGCAGATGAGACAGTAGCCAACTGAACTTTTTTTTAGTCGCGTGTAAGCTGTGGCTATGAGATACGTTCCATTTGCTACTCCACTGCGCTCGGATGTCTGTTTTAAGAAATGTTTGCATGTACAATGAAGGAAAACATCTTTGTGTATTTATGAGACAAAAGTTACCTTACCTATAAAGTGCACATTTTAAAAACAATAGTGAAAGGAGTACAAGTGAAAGAGGAAGATGTTCCCTTTTTTCTAGGCGGAGTCAGGAATTCAAGCTACAGGAATCAATCTGATATGTACCTGTGGATGTTGAGTGGACCGTGTAGTAAGGACACATTCTTAAAGAAAGGAAGCTGTAAAAAGAAATACTATTTATAAATTATTCATTTGCACCGATTTATTTTTTATATAATTTATCTAGCTACACTGTCGGATCTACATGCATATAACATTGGTTAAAAAGGCGAAGTAGGTACTTGCTTACTACGAACTTTTTTTACTGAAGGAACCAGTTCCTCAAAAACCACTCTTGTAAGAAAAATAATTATGAATTAATATGGGCCTAAGCTAACAATGCTGCAGGAACCATTAGGAAAGTATAACGGATAATGGCAATTCGTTCCGGATGTAGGTGCGCTGGGCACCTTGGTTGGGGTGAGGGGGCGGTGGAAGCGGCCTGCAATACGAGGATCTAGGTCGCCCAGACCGCATGCATCAGCTGGTCTCGTAATGGTATTACTTTACTTTTAATGAGATCGGGAGAACTCCGTGCTCCAAAAGCAGATCATGATACTGCATGCTTTATAATAAAATCAACACATATTATGAATATGCTAAAATGTGAATTGTGACATTGGCTTAACTTCAGGAAATGCACTGTTATGGCGTGATAAACATAATGATTAGTAGACTTGAAAATTTTCAGTTGCCAATTCAAATTCACACACAAATTCAGTATTTGTGCACACTAACTTAGCACATTTGACGATACGACAATTATACCAAAACCACGGAGGAGAGAGGTAGCCCTCCTCCGTGACCAAAACGGTCACTAGTCCGTTTTACTCGAACTCTGAATTGGGAGTAAAATAGCCCGGTACGGCGCGTGGATTTAAAACACGGACAGTTATCATTGCCGCTGGGAGGTCCTTACCAACTTAGGCGAGATATCCGACCACGTCCGTAGTTGTTTTACCTCGATTATCAAACGGTAAGGTGTCGCGTCCCTGTCTACCCAGACTGACTAGAATGTAATGGGAGAATCTGCATCGCCCAAGATATTCGAGTTGAGTGGAATTGTTTGAGTGGATTGACATTATTACATTATGTGAAAATATACCGTATGGTGCGGCCTATGCACTAGAAAAATTTAACATATGGACAGACAAGATTGTAGCGATCAGCAGGCCTATTCCTGGAATTCAGTAATCAGGAATCAGGCATCCTGAGTCTCGAAAACCGGAAGAAAAGATTCCGGAGCATATTATTTCAATTTCATCAAGGATTGCCGTCAAAAAAAACCGCTTTGAAAACAGCTATAAAAGCATTTTAAAGACATACTTGTTTTCCCTAACTTTTTTTACTTATGATAATTTTTATTTACTAACCTTATCCTTATAACTTCCGTGACAATATTTTTTTCCTAGTATCAAAGCGACCCCAATCCGCCGGTGTATTAGCTGCCATTTTGAATTCAGACTACCACTGACCTTGAAATGAAATGAAAATAGGTTTTATTGCTTACTACTATTATTACATAGTATGCAAAGGCGAGCTTATTGCCAAAGGCAATCTCTAACAGCTAACCTTTATATTAGACAATATATGAACATGTAGCAAGAAACATTAAATTACTTAAAACTAAGCACCATAATCACACTGAGAAAATATTAGATAACTTAAGACTATACAAACAGAAAATAATTGATTAATTGAATTGTTATAATATGTCCAGGGGGTCCATTCAGAAAAGAGTGAGTTCGAGTTCGGGAGTGAGTTAACCTAAAAATAGCTGGGAAATATATTATTATTTAAATAACGGAACCGTTATTTATACTTCCGACGTATTTACGGGACGGACCAGATTTTTATCTAACTGTAATGATGTTCAAGAAGTGTGGAAACATTACTATTAAAAAAAGTGAGTTGATAATTAGTGACGAATTCGAACTCACTCTTTCCCTGAATGGACCCCCAGTACCAAGATTTTAATTTTACCAAGAAGCACTTTCCCTAATATAAAGAAGCAATTGATTTCACAATCATGCTGAATTAACTGTAAAAGACCCCGAATAACTGTGGAAGAATGTAACGGAATAGGGAGCAGCAGGTCTATTCCTGGCATTCAGTAATCAGGAATTAGGAATCCTGAGTTTATAAATCGCTTTTACAGCGATTTTAAAAGCGAGCTTTTCGACGGAAAACCTTGATGAATTAAAAAAACTATGCTCCAGAATATTTCCGTCTAGAAAATCCCTTTGAAAACCGCTACAAAAGCGGTTTCCAAGACTCAGGATTCCTGATTTCTGAATACGGAATGCCAGGAATAGGCCTGCAGGAGATTATCTGCATATAGGCACAATGCATACATAGTTGAATTGCATCCGGCTCGAAGGATCGTTTGGGTGTGGCTACCCTCGATAGAACTACCCGCAAGCCGCAACACTGCAGGAGAAGTGGGTCGCCTCCGACGCCATTACCGCCCCGTAATGGCTCAGTTGGATAATACGGTCGCAACATTAAAAAAATGTTAGTGGGTCACTGAAACTAAGGCAGTGGGTTTTTATAAACTCCAACGTTTTGTATGAACCTCAAGCGATTTACTTGGATGGAAATATGAAGTCCATCCAGTTCTGTGTGGCCGAGATATGAAGGAAAGGGCACCTAATTCTTTCAGGGAATGTGTTATATTGGGCTAATATCATGACATCAATGACCATGGTATTAGCCAACCATGTGAGGTTCCATTAAATAAAACAAAAAAATATGACTCGTTGTTTGTTGACTTTAGGTGTATTTTTTTAATTACAGTCGTATTCAGAGAGCACTTTTCAAAAATTAGTACGAGATTAGCACCGGACTAACCATACAATAACCGGCTTAGCCCGGCGGATTAAAGTTAGTCGGACCACTCTGAATAGACCTGTTAGTTTTTGCCCGCGTTTTTGCTCGCGCTAGAATTACTTACAAACATTCCGATTCTAGGCTTACCTACAACATTTTGGAACAGCAAAGATTTTAATTGAATTTATAAAGGGGATTAATTATACAAACAAAAACTTACTTTTTCAACCTTTTTCACCCCTTAGGAGTTGAATTAAAGCAAATGCTGAAATAGCTATTTTTTTATATCTATTATTAAGCTATTATGTATGGCTTATACGTAATTAAGCTATTTTATTATATCAAATAGCATTACGACTAAGTTTGAAGTCCAAACCTAAAATAGGTTTAGCTAAATTATGTTTTCAAGTAAATTTGACCCCAAACAAAAATTTAATTGAATTTCGAAATATCTTTTTTTAGTGCTAGTTTATCAGACGGAGAATATCTAAATTTGAGCTTTCTAGGTCCATAGCTTGGGCGTTGATGAGTCAGTGAATGTTTCAGGACCCTTGTTTAATCATTATAAGTTTTAGACAGGCTGCATACACTGACGCGTCTAAATCCATTAGTATCTTATAATATTTAGTTGCAAAGTGTTTTTTTACTTTTGATATTGTTTCATGTGGTTATCCAGTTTACTTTTATGTAAATTTATTGGTGGGCGAATTCCATTATTTTATTACTACTCAGTTGGATATATACAGTAGGTAGTGTTAGTCGGCGGACTAACTTTAACACGGAGATTATCTCCGGACTAAATAACATTTTGTATGGTTAGTCCTTGTACTATATTTTGAAAGTTTACTCCGAATACGAATGTTAGTTTTTATGAGTATTCGTTCTAGAGGGAGGGAGTTTCAGTTACGTGTTGTGCCTTCAAAGATGAACATTTTGGTTGCGTGCAAATATGTCCAAGGGTGTCGCCAAGGGGGGGCAGGGAGGGGCAGCTGCCCCCCCTAGAGATTCTAAAAAAGTTGCCAAATATAATGCAACCAAAGTCCTAAGTCTTTGAGTTGATTTGCTTGAAGTTCAAGCCTTGAACAATCATTCCCGTACGTCGAAACTCGAATAAATTCACCAATGAGAATGAGAAAGTATGAATTGTAGTAGGTAAAGTCAACTTGCCCCCCCTCCCCCCCTGCGCCATCGGCTGGCGACGCCCTTGAATATGTCCATCAGTTCTTGGCAGTCGTATTTAAAGGTGAGATTCTTTTCGATTAGGTCTTCTGTCTGACGTCGTGACTTTAGAGTAGGCAGGTTCAGGGGGTCTACTCATGAAAGCGAAAGCGAACATATCTCGTGTTCGCTTCTGTCCAACTCTATACAGAAAAAAGTAGGCATATTTTTTTTGTACATAGAGTTTGACAAAACCGAACTTCTCGCCTTCGGTTTCCTGAGTAGATAGGCGATTTTTTAAAGTCGTATTCAGAGTGAACTTTCAAATTTTAGTACGCTGACTAGCACCGGACTAATTATACAATATTACTATTTAGTCCGGCTATAACCCCGTATTAAAATTTGTCCGCCCACTCTGAATACTACTGCTAGTCTCTCTTCGTAGCTCATGGGGGATCTTGGTGAATCTTTTTTGTACCCGTTCTAACTGCTGGCTATCTTTGACAAAGTAAGGTAAGGTACAAGTTTCCGGACAAGTTGGAACAATTAAATGAGTGATTTTTAATCAATCGTATAATTCAACAAAACATAGATCATTAACAATATTGTCAAAAAAAAAATGTTTGAGAACGAAAGTATTTTTCACCCTTCCAGAGGTGAAAAGTTTAAAGTCCTGTTTAAACTTCCTTAAAATTAAACACCTGCCGTATTCCATGAAACATTATCCCGCGACTGTTCTTTTCAGTTCCCTGTCCCCGAAGAGAATAGTGTGGCGGAAAGGTGAAGCGTTGTGTAACCGAGGAGGGTCGCTGGAGATCAAAGTGATTAATAATGCTATCCCGAGCGACCTCTGCCCTCCCCTACACCTCATCTCTACGGTAGGGACTCTACCTATAAACTGTGCGCGGGTACCCTAGAGCTGGACCCTGTCTCCGACAGCGCCATGGCTGCATTATATCACTGGCCAACGTCATTCGCGTTTGGTGGCGATGTTTCGACTATGTGGCATTTGACGCGCCGCAAAGCATGATATAAGGTAAAGAAGTATGATTGAGGTAGGATATCTTTTACTATTATGATTAATTTGGGAATGATCCTTACTTACTAGTGGGTATGGTACGCAATTTTTTATTGTAGAATTAATAAAACAAAAAATACACAGGGAAATGAAGGTAGCGCAGTTATGTAATTCTTAAGGTAGGCCATCCCGCTCAACTCCCCATAAAAAAGGAGAAAGAAGATCACGCCCATATTTCCTGTCAGAGATCCAAAATTTTGCTCAAAATAGCTTTATTTGATCGAACTAGATGTCGGATGACCGTTGGCATTGTAAAATCGTGTTTGGTTTCTAAGTTATAAGGTCAGAAAGTTCATATTTTTCGCGCGTTTTATACAATAACTTTGGAGGTGGATTACGCTATGATGAAGTAAGAACATCTTAAAAAGACTAGTCATCAGACATAGCTTATTTAATCAAGATTTATATTCTATTTGGTTTTTGTTAGATTTTTTACTACGGCAGTCGTGGTTAACTTTTAGCTATAAGTCGTTTTGTAATTCAAATTTTCGTAAATCTTACACTATGCACATTGTCTTTACACGTCTGTCACATTTTCCTTAAGGTGGCCCAACCCGGCGGGACCACTCATTCACGGGCACTGTACAAAACCGTGCTGTTGCGCCCTGGGATCTTCTCTGTTTAAAAAAAAATACAGGCTTCGTGATAAGGAAGATGCAACATGTCCAAAAAAAAAATTTAACAAAAATGATAACAAACTTCAAAGAAAAAGCACTAAAAAGTAAAAAATTATTGCCATTATTGTAGTTACGATTTTTGTTTAGTTTTTGAGTCGGCGTCAGCCGGGCACGCGCTGTGCCAATCAAGAGAACCTTGGGTACCTTGGCTGACACCGACTCAAAAAATAACAAAAATCGTAACTACAAAAATGGCAATTATTTTATACTTTTTAGTGCTTTTTCTTTGAAGTCGGTTATTTTTTTGTAAATTTTTTTTTATTTGTTTATTTTTAGTGAATCTGAAGTACACTTACTAATTTATACACATCCTTTCTAATAAAAAAAGAATCACCAAAATCGGTTGGCGTTATATTGAGTTATTCCTCCATTTGTCGCGCAATCTTAATACAAATTTAAGACTTATATGATTTTCTCATGGATATCATTGTCAGAACTTAACCAAATTAAAATGGGACCACTTGGGAAGCACTAGCTTTCATTTAAAAAAATAATAAAAAATAGGTTCACCCAGGCAAAAGTTATGAGGTAACAAACATAAAAAAAACATACAGACGAATTGATAACCTCCTCCTTTTTTTGAAGTCGGTTAAAAAGACAATGTGCATAGTGTATGATTTGGTAAGATTTACGAAAATTTTAATTGCACAACGACTTATAGCTAAAAGTAGTCAAAAATCTAAGAAAAACCAAATAGATTATAAATCTTGATTAAATAAGCTATGTCTGATGACTATTATTTTTAAGATTTTCTTACTTTATCATTGCATAATCCACCTCCAAAGTTATTGTATAAAACGCGCGAAAAATTCGAACTTTCTGACCTTATAACTTAGAAACCAAACACAATTTTACAATGCCAACGGTCATCAGACATCTAATTCGATCAAGTAAAGCTCTTTTGACCAAAATTTGGGATCTCTGATAAGAAATATGGGCATGATTTTCTTTCCCCGTTTGTATGGGGAGTTGAGCGGGTTGGGCCACCTTAAATCGCAAAAACTACTTAAGTATGGTTCACTCGTCCCGAAAAGATGAGGATGGAGCGTATCACCCTCGGGCGCCACATTGGCATTTGCAAGGAAAGCGTATGCAGGTCGAAGTCCATTGTGGCGTCTAGGGTGATGCCGTTTGATTAAATGTCTAGCGCCCGGTTCCACCACCGCCAGTTACAAAAATCCCAAAGTTATCTTTCGGTTACATCATACAAAAATACAATGTAACTGAAAGTTAACTATCGGATTTCAGGTAGCTAGAGGTGGTGAAATCAGGGGTATGTCAAACATTTCAAAGGAAACCCTTTCCCAAAATTGTGCAATCAAAGGCCTCGTCAGATATACGCGGATACCGCGCAAGATACAATGTATTTTTTTAGCTTTGTAATGCTTACCACATTGAAGAAATAACGAGAAATGTTAAATCTGATAGTTATCTTTAGGTTACATTGCATTTTTACATTGTGTAATCAAAAGATAACTTTGAGATTTATGTAGCTAGAGGAAAACAGGCGTAAGTGCACTACCATAAAGACAAAAAAACTCACAAACATGAAAAGTGATAACCATACTTGAACAAGATTTAGACACATCAGTCTAGGCTGCCTGTCTAAAATAAAATAAATAAATAAATCAGTTTTTCTGAGCTTCGGTTTTGCAGACAACAGTTTCCCCACCAATTACTTTGAGTTTGATGTGGCTGGTGTTTTTTTTTTATGCGACCTGACATGGATGGCTAATGGAAAACACGGACAATTTTTCCCAGGCCTCAGGCCCCAGGTGTATACCATATGTCTCACTATATATTTTTTTTGAGGTTTGTTCTCAAAGAGATGAAAAGAAATATTAGTATTTTGAGAATGATTGGATAAATATGCATGTGGAAATAAAAGGCCATGTAAAAAATATAAATGTATCACAAACAATTTTCAAAAAAGATAAACAGCAATTACGACGAGATATATATTTAATATATTTCCATGGGTGGTGGTCCACCAAACAGCAGCCTCCAGGAAACAGGCTCTTGGAGCCGTCTCTCCAGATCACTGCTAGCTGACTCTGGGAATAACGGCAGCAGGCGTGCTAGCATCGTGACCATATCACGTGCGTCAGGAATATTATCTCCTTCCGAGCAGTACTTGAACAGAATCATGGCAGGAACGGCCTGCTCCGTGCATATCACGAAAAGGCGAGCAGCGAATCCGCCGCCGTATATCACAAGCTCATTGTTAACTTTGTCATGTTTTAACCAGCCTGCGCTAAGGCTGCGCTTGAACAAGTCATTCGTGACATATCGAAACGAGGACGTCATTACTTGGTGTTTTTCGTGGGCAAAGCTGCTGGTTAGAATGACCATTTCAGCAACCTTACGGCTTTTAAGGGTCGCTACGACTTCTTTGAGGAAGTCTTCGGCGCGCCGGGCGACGAGCGGTGCACGGACTTGAAGCACGGCGGTGCGCGCGGCCTCACTTGCATAAAAGTCAGCGGAAGTGCAGAGCTCGGGGGATGTGAGGCTGTAGGGGTCGGCGCCGCACACTGGCACGAGAGCTGCGCTGTGAAGCGTCGCCACACGCCGCATACCTAACGACGTAACCACCAAGTCGCCGGCAAGCTGTGCGACGTTGCCCACTGAGACGCACACTACCACTACGCTGTAACCCTCCAGTGAACATTCCTCCGTCCACTTCCAAGAATCTACTTTTGTATTCGGAGCCATTATGTCCTCTGTAGGTTCTGATTTCGGTTTTCTTTACAATGTAAAGTTTACATGACAAGCAAAACGCTTTTTGAAGGGTTATGTTATGCTTTTTTTTTTGTTTGTTTATCCAATGGACAGGCAAAAGCTTTCGCAATCTTTGCTAGGCAGGCACAGAGTTGAGTTCACAGAAAATAAAGTCTCACTTACCTTTATAACACAATTACTTATATTCAGAGAGAGAGTGTCAACACTTATTACGAGATTAGTACCGGACTAACCATACAAAAACTGGTTTAGTCCGGCGGATTAAAGGTATATCTTTCTACAGCGACAAATGGCATTGGCAGTGTTCGAGTAGACTGCTCAGAGCCATATTATATTTTCTGTGCCAGAGCCATTCGGTGCAAGAAGAAAGGAATGGCGTTTGGCTAGGAATGACAGTTTCGACATGGTTCCGTCTCTTGACTCGACCTGTGTCGTTTTTTGTCGCAGCTAAAGAGTTCGTAAAGTAGTGCGCTCTTTCTACGGTCGTACGCAGAGTTCGGTGAAGAAGCTAGGGTTCTACTCATAAAATTCTCACCTGTACCTTAGATGAAAAAGAATGGATACGGTACCTCCATACTGATGATAGTTCAAAAGCGTTCATATTTTTAAAAAAACTCACACACCTATACTTTTACATGCACACCAAACTCTAATACTTAAGGGGTAAAAGAGCAGGACAAAGGTATAAGGAAATGCATCATGCGAAAAAGTGACAAATAGATTCATCTAATCGCGGAAGAATGAAATGAGACAACAATTTCCTTAAATTGAATTGGTTATAGCGTCAGAAAAAGGGATGGTGACATTTGTGACATCTGGTCGTAGATATAGTGCAAAATTCATCCTAATCCATCATGACACATCAACGATGCGCGCATCCTAAGCCCTTTGAGCAGAATGGCGCGTCAAAACTAAATGAAAAATGAAAGTGAAAACGGCAGGGTTGCCAAAAATGATCACGAAAATAAATAACAATATATTGTATTGTGCATTAAAATATTATATTCTACTATTCCTATTTAGTGATAGTGGTCAGAACAAGTAGTACCATGATTGTATAGTTAACAAGGCATCAAATAATCTTTTCGCGAATTTGCAAGCGGGAAAATGAAAAAAATATTAATGGAATCATTCATTAAACCATCGTTATTCTGAGTAAAAATCATCGATATTAAGGATAAATTAATAAAGTCGAATATACACAATTTGTAAATATTGAAATCATAAAATAAAATAAACACAAGGAGGGAATCATTAATGTATTGCAAGTATGGGTCAAACATTGCAAAACAAATAATATTGATTATTCTTGAATTGTCCATGTTTGCATTTTATGCATTTTTTGCAAATTTCGTTCAATGCGTTTTAGATGCTAAAAAATAGTCCAAATAATAGTCAGTACAGTGTTATGTAAAACCTGTTGATGATTATTGCCGTTCGCCGTAAATGTGTGATGGTATTTTGATAAACCACTAAGTTCTTTCTTTTTAATTTTTTTTTATTTCCTTTAAATAGGTTCAGTTTATTACGGTTTTGTCCTTTTGTGGCGGCTTTAATCCCCGGATAGGTTTTATGTATATGATAAAGTTTTACATTTACATATTTTTCGATAATAGCCCTAAGAAGATGGAGTCTATGATTAAATGTAGCAGGTTGAAGGAATGAATACTCATTCAATGACAAAAGGACATTTGAGCCAAGAAACGACTTGAGAATTTTAATCTTTATGGAAACGAGCTGTCTGTCACATGTAAAATTTTGACCATTTTCAAGGATGTACCTTTTTATCACAGCCTCAGAACTAAGACATATTATTATACAAACATCCTAAACGACATTATAAAAAATAATAAACAGTACGTAGACTATTGTTTTTTGGCAGCCCTACTTGTTTTTAAAATAAAATTTAGTTAAATATATAATACTGAAATGAAAACAAAAATAAAAATCGAACTGACAATTTAAGTTTGCTTGTGCCAACCCTGTTTGCGCCTTTACAACACATAAAAGGTTTCAAGTCAACTAAACTAAAAATATACTGAATATGCTTGCACTTATACGTGGAATGTGATTCCATTGCTCTTGTTGTCCTTTATGTCGTTATTTCCATATTTTTCAACAACACAAGACGACATTTTGTTGATACTTTGAAATCTCGCCCAACTGAATTCATCACTGACGTCTGACACCGACTGAGAGCATATCGGCTGACTAAGCTTACTTTTGACGGACCGTAAAATTTGTTTAGTCCCCTATCCATTCCTTTTTCATCTAAGACCTGTACGTCACCGGTAACTCACCGGTGAGTCACAACGCTTTCGTGCTCATGAAATGACAGCCACGAGTAATCCTAGTGCTGTCCCTTTCTAATTATTCTAATTAGAGTGGCACTAACATAGCATTTGATGTTTGAAGACGTCAGGCGAGAGCGTCTCACTTTTAGCTTTCTTGAGTATATATGCTGCTGCGTGTCGTAGCACCTGTGTGTCACCGGTGACTCCTGAGAGCTCATGAGTAGACCCCTGGAACCACAGCATATTCTATAGTTGTAAAATGAATTCGCAATTATTCATTATATTTCTTTATATACTCTTTGTTCTTACCTATCTGTTCTGTGGTGCAAAGTTTCGGCGAGCGAACGGGATCTTTCTTGCATAGATAATATAATATTACTGCGTCTTTCTTGCTGCAGAAATAAGCGACGTAGGGGGGTTTTCCTTCGCAATCAACTTAGCGGTCGGGTGGTTACATCGAGAGTTGTACGTAGCATGAGCGGATCGGACGCTGGCGTAGATCCTCAACTACAGAACTTCATTCTCGCCGAAACCCAGAAGCAGCGTTTTCAGGTGACTAGAGAGATCTCTTTTATTGAATTCCAAGACTTGTGCAAGCAGTTACGTACAGTCGCCTGAGGAGATCTGGTGATTGCTGTACTTGATTTTAGTGTTTGTCAGTGGACTTACTTGTTGACTTTTGACCTATGCAAATAAGCAAGATAAATATGAATGTGCTAAGTATCAGGACTGAACGCGTGTTTCTGTTGCCAATTCTTTACACATGGAAAGGTACTGGCAACAAAACCTTAGCAGGGTGCCAGACCCAGGCTGAAATGATCCCGTCTGCAATGCAATCTGCACCCCTGATGCTACCCAAAAATCTTCTTCATACTGCCTACCCGCCCTTGACTTTTTCACTAAGATTATCGATTATGTAGGATGCAAAGTAAGTTCGCGGGCTGATGAGGAGAGATCGACAAGCCATATGTAAGTTTACTTGACTGTTTATCTCCTACTTAAGGGTAAGGGTAAATTTCCACATGCAAAAATAATCTCCAGGAAAGCATCTAAATGACCATTTAAAATAAAGATTGGTAGGAGAGGGAAAGTAAGTATGTTCCATGCAAGTGCCTTCAAAGTGAGTAGAACACTTGCAAGTTTGTTTGCTAAACGAATGAATCGATAGCTGCAGAGAGCATGATAAGCTACCGATTTTCCCTGCAAAACCTACTCTACTGGACGGACATATTAACTGCAACCATTGATAACTCAGATCACTGCTTTCTAATTAGAGCCCATGATTATTTATAATCACCTCTGCTGGCCCTTCACGATTTTTGGATGAAACACTTGGGAAAAAGAACTTGTCTGCAAAGAACGAATAGGTTTTGACAGAAAATGGTCCCCTAAATGTAGACTTAGAAAAACTCAAGGCGCACAAAGCCATCTGATGGATAAGACCAAACATTTTGATTGCCTCTAAATCAGCGGTACTCAACCCGCAGCCACATGCAGCCTCTCATGGCTTTTCATGCGGCCCTGGAAAACAAATCACATGAGTATATTTTTATTTATGTAAGTTGTATGTGCTGAGCTTGTGTAAAGCCAAACTACTAGGGTAAGTACACAACACATGACAAAATGAAATTAGTAATGCACCCCTTCAAAAAAGTTCTAGTCTCTCAACGAATAATATTATTTTTAATTTATTTAAAATTATAATTTGAAGCTATGTTTAACGTTTTGATGACAAATGAAAAAAAAAATAAAAAAAATATAGTCTATGAAAAATCGGTGGGACCAGACTTACCTAAAAAAATTGTGTTTATCTGGATTATCGTGGCTTGTTAATCACAGAACAAGACACCAGTGTGACAAAAAACTAAATCTTTTAATATTTAAATCAATGATTACCAATTAAAGCACAAAATTTGCTCAACACTCAACTAACTGGGGTCTTTTGGGGTTTTTCTCCAAAGGTTTCTTTCGATATCCTTTTTCTTGTTATGCAGATTGCATTTGAACCTTACCTCACACTCCCATGTTTTTGGTTATCTCGAGCAAAGCGGCAGTAACATACTCAATCTATGCATCAGACTGAAAACCAGCTGAAAATAAGGGCTTGCTATGATGCTGAGCAGGTGATTCTAACTTTCCTGTTGACTAATGTTTTAAAACATGAAACAGTCCTAAAATGTGCACAAAGGTTCAACGGGTGTATAACTGTTTATTTGGTTTCTACAAACATCGCACACACATGTGTTGACGCATCGTGTGTTTCGAAATTCTAGCATTATTAACCATATCTCATGCCATTACGATCTTTCTAAGTACACCCATTCCATCTTATCAGTGGTTGATGTTAGGCAATGTTCAGTTACGATAAGACTTGTACATGGAAATTTGTGTATGTATTACGCATTGTGTTCAGATATTTTCTTTTATCTGGTTCTTTTCCAACTAGGATTAATTTCTTGTTGCTTCTAACCTGACTTGTCTTTATTAAACACAATTCACCATATTTAAATTTATTGTTGTTCTTGGCTCAAGTATCAAAAATCAGTCAAGTGCTAGTCAGACTCGCACACGAACGGTTCCATACCATTATAAAATATTTGACCCAAAGAAATCACGTTTCTTGCATGGTAAATTTTGTTTTTTATTTTACTATTTGTTGTAAAAGCGGCAATAGAAATACACACTCTGTGAAAATTTCAGCTGTCTACTTATACCAGTTCATGAGATACAGCCCTGTGACAGATGAACGGACGGACGGACAGCGGAGGCGTAGATGTGCAGTGGAACGAGTTAGGCAGAGTTGCATTAAACAGTTCTTTGGCACCAGAGGATTTGAATTACTCAGGTCGCTGATATCCCTGCGCAGTTGTGTAGTGGTTCTAGGAAAAAGTTTTCTGTCACTAGAGATTTACTCTTCTAAAGAATTTACTTTGCAAAATTGTCAACTGCTACATTGTTTCTTGCAGGTCCTAGTGCATGGCCTGACAGACACGTGCTGGGAGACGTGTGTCGGTCTTCCGACCGCTCGCCTCGACTCTCGCACCGAGGCCTGCATCATGAACTGCGTCGAACGATTCATTGACACAACCTCCTATATCACCAAGCGTCTCATGTCCACCACCAAATACCGCTCGGACTCACCCCTCCAGTTCTAAATGCCTAAACATGTTCTCGAGCATAAGAAACTTTCTCAGCCGCCATCGAAGGAAGCTCGTCGTGACGAGTGCTGTTGTCGGCGGCTCCTACCTTCTGGTGGGTTACGCCCGAAAGAAACTGCGTGAATGGCAGGAGCGAGAGACGAGACGCTTCCTCGACATGACTAGAAAGAAACAGCACTTTGAAAGCACTGAGCGCACGTGCAACCAAACAATCCTCTCTCTGACTAGAGTCGTCTGCGAGAGCGTACTCAGAATCCTCAACACGGAGGCTATTGTGGAGCAACTGCAGCAGAATCCCGAGAATAAACTCGAGCTGTGGGAGCAGCTCAAGGTAATGATATTCTCGAGGATTTGTGTGTTGGTGTACTCTCTATGCATTCTTGAAGTTACTCTCAGAGTTCAGCTCAATATCATCGGAGGATATCTTTACAAGGATTCGGTGCATGGTGAAGGGACTACACCAGCAGTCAACTCAGAGCTGCAGTCCAAATACCTCTCGCTGTGTCACCACTTCGTCTCCGAAGGCATCGAGGAACTCTGCAAACAAATAGACTGCAAAGTCCGCAAGGTGGTTGAGCCGATACCGTTGAAGAAGAAGGTGACACTCCAGGAAGTAGAACAGGTGTTCTGGTCCGTCCAAGCGATCTTGTGCACCGAAGACTCGGATCCTATCAAGCAAATGGTCGCTTACCTTATGGGGGAATCGACTCCCATTTCCGATGCGATCTTCGATAAGATACTAAAAGAAACCATGGACGTTCTCGAGAGCGATGAAGTGATTTCACTGACAATGTCTTCGGTCAGTCGCTGCTTTTCGACTGTTATCGATGAGATGGCGCATTTGTTTGTTGACAAGCCCCCTAACAAGAATCACTTGGAATTGAATGGCGAAGGTCACATCATGACAAACGGAGCTCTGAAATCTGGCTTTGTGGATGTGAACAAGGTGGAGGTTCACCTCGTGAAGCTGTTGCCGGTGGTGAATGAGTTGGTAACGAGGGAGGCCCAAGGCGGCCGCGCCAGCATTCCTGACCTGCTAGTGCAGCAACTTACCCTCAGCGAAAAGCTGCGGCTCCTTGGAGCCAACATCTACGAAGTGTTCAGTAGCGCCTGAATTCTGGCCAATTTTTCGCGGCACTGGGAGTTAACAGTCTGGTTGGGCTTGTAGTCTCCTCTTGTTTCTTCGCTGTTCTCATTTCTGAACTATTAAAGTGAAAAATGAACTGTTGAGTTGCAACTTTGACCCAAGCAGGACACAGGGGGCATGCAGAATAAAAAAATATATCCAAGACGATAATTTCTGTTGTGTTGAAATTGGGGGATTGCATTTTTTTTTATGTATTACCATATATTTAAACGTCAACTACTCTAATCGGTTTCAATGGGCTTTACTTGGATTACGTTATTAGGGACTATCTATGGCACTAAAAAGTTTTTAATTTTCATCATTAATGATGTTTTGCAATGCTGACATCAGATGTCATTTTATTTAGTTCACTCACTGAATAAGTTAAATACAAGCTAATGAAAATAATTGTCGGCTTTGATATTTATTTACGGTATGTATATTTTACATACATACAACATGAAAAAAATACAATGTAATCACATTCCAATGCAAAACTTTTTAAAATTGCAACCTTATGCTGAAAGTTATCCAGGAAGGTTTGGACTAACACAAGCTGCTTAATCTTAGTGCATTCCTTAAAATCTTAAGGGACCATGGATAATTTGGTACACCATATTGTTTCATGATTTAATCCCTATTTTAAATAAAAGTAATAATATGGCCAAATCATTTTGTCTGAAGGTTTCGAGCGGCCGACAAATGTCAAACTCTTGTTGGCCCACTTTTAGGCACACGGAACCATTGTCATCTAACTTTAGCCTAACACCAAAGTACTTGATATCCTCACAATTATCTCCTTCACCGTAACCATTTGCATAATGAGTAAATGGTGAATACTGATACTCTTACAAAAAACAATTGCATAATAGTAGTCAAGTCTTCAAACAAAAATTCAATGTTGTGCTACAAAACGCTCTCAAGTGTGTTTTCTAGCTAGTGGTTTAAAGACAGGCATCTAATTGAGCAAGTAAACAACACACTTATGTGTGAAAATGTTTAACCGTCGTCCAACATTTCAAGTGTTGTTGCACTACCAGCAACTGCTAAAGTAACCTGGATAGGTTCTCGAAGCACCTGACAAGTAGGTACTGAATTAGGTCAAAGAAAATAAAATAATTCTACATTACTTACTGCTTTTTGTGAGCTTCTAAACATTGCAATTACATTTTAATAAGAAGCTCAATAAACACAGATGTGTCCTCTCATCATTTATTCAGTCCTCATCTGTCACATCAATATGCTTAACCTTATATGAATTACAATAATTATTTATAACGTTTCTAATAAATATTTATTTTCAAGTGATTATGAAAAATATCTAGACAGTAACCACATCGTCAACTTCAGGAACACCCCCGAATATTTGTTAATATTTGAACTGGGTGTCGTGCTCTACAGCCCCTAATCAGTGTCCGTAGCTCGACATAACTGTGACCTGAAAAGATCGATTGTGACTTTTCTTTATAGCTCGCTCTCTAACACTTTTTATGAAGTATAGTAGTTTTTGGGGAGCGATCGATTTAATCTCATCTGTGTGCACAGTCGCATAAAATGTGAAGTGAAGTTTATTTTCCTCGCGACAAAATCTGCAAACGTCCGTTTCAGACAAATTCATGGCATCCATGTGTTTGTTTTGGAGTGACCCTTAGTTGATTTCAAGTGAGGTTCTGTTTTCGTTATCGAGGCGACCGTTTTTCCGAAAAGCCTTTGACCAGGGTTTTCGCATGTGTGAGTCCCGGAAATAGTGCCAGATATCTTTACTTTGGTACTTTGCCCACAGTTTTGTTTCGCTTAGTGCGGTGCTTTTTGTTATCCCAGACAACGGTTCGGGTCCCATTCAAGGCTTTGATGCACCCTCTTTTGCGTATCCACCTAAGAGAGACCTTATTTTTACTTCGTCATACGAGTTGAACGAATCATGAGCCTATTAGCTTCGTGTTACGGCCTACGTTTGAAGTACGGGAGAAAAGTATCTCTCTTTTCCATGCACTCTGCCTTAAGAAATCACTCTCCTCTTATATTTTAGTCATGTGTGAACGGAATGTGAAGAATGCAGATATTCAAGTTTGTTAGGTGATTTCGTTTCACGTTGTATCACATGATTCGATGATGTAAGCCCAGGCACTTTTGTTTAATGAGTCTGAGTACTATATAATTTCCTGCACAGGTGAACTAAGTTTGTTAAGAGCATATCGAATCTCTAGGTCATACAGGTCACACATATCCAGGTGTATAGGTCTCCATGCATTTTTAAAGAAGAAATTCGTTTTTACATCTCTTGTAGAAAAACTGATCAATGCATGTAGAAACGCACTCCGTTGTCAATATGCCAAAACTACACTACTTATTTTATTCAATCCATTTTTTATTGAAAGTGATTTTTTAAGTTAGTGCATAGTTGAAAAGTTAAAGAGAGCACATTTTTTACGAGTTCAGAAGCGTTTATCTCGCCAACCATTGACATAACAAAAATGTCTCTTTAAAACCTCAATATCATTTACGACACCCATAGATAAAAAGGAAGGAGATATGCAATCTAGCCTGCCTACTATAAGACACGCTTTCTCCAATGTGAAAAAAATACCAACCCAAATTTAATCTACATGCCAGATGTTGTTGTTGTTGTTGTGGTTGTAGTCGTCAAGTAGCTGCCGACGCTTGGACGCACTTGACACGAACCCGTTGTGCCCAGTAACCAGACATTTTTAGAGCTCATTCACGCCCGGTGACGATGCGTCGACTGTGTGGCATAAGACGCGCCACCGGATTCCCATACAATGATTTGGTCACTTTGACCCTACGGTGGAGACATATCGACCGCATATCTCTTCTCACTTTGACAGGACAAAATTATAAGGATGGCGTTTTTGTCATTTGGCTACGGAACCCTAAAAATTGGTTCATTTTCATGCCTTGAATATGTGGTTCGAATAAATGCCCCCACTTACACCGGGCATAAATATTAAAATGGTATTAACATTCATCTATGGAAGAAATAATTTGGTACTCACACTTGCAACCCAAAAGTACCTAGGCTTCCGTACTATGAAACATACTTTGTGTGTGAGTTTTTGGTTCTCTTGCTCAAGTTATATTTGATTATGCTTACCTTGTAATTATTTGATAGAATTTCTTCTTACAAGCTAGTGGTATGTGAGCAGGCAATATTTTAGTTTCGAAAATAAACAATAGATTAAAACCATTGTAATTATGTACTTTAGTATGATTTATTTGGGACATTGTAAATACTAGTTCGAATGAAGGAGAGTGAATAATACAGTTTTTATTATATTACCTCCACTGTTTACTTTTACCCTGACTTCAATTATACAAGAACGTTCTTCTGTAGCAATCACCAATTATAGCATATTATGTAATGTAAATGCTATGGGTCCCCCAGTGGATACATTGCTCTGGGCAAGCCATAGGTGCCTTTCTGCAGTGGCGTGGCATAGGTCACTAGCACCCTATGCGGATCCCAAATTTGCTGCCGTCTTATTTTTGTGATTGATCATAAAATATTCCTTTTTACCCGATTGTTTTTCCGCCACCTGTTAAATGCCGCCCCCGTCAAAGTGCAGCCTGGTGCGGACCACACCCTCCGCCCCCCCATGCTACGCCACTTCCCCTTCTGAGTAGGTATGTAGTACCTCCTAGCTGCAATAGGTGGTCAGAAAGATGGCTATGCATGTCACATTGCTTGATATAAAATCAGAACATGTGGATTCAAGATTTTATTGTGTTTTAAGAATGGACCGTAAGCTTAGGCTTCGAGTGTATTCCCCATGCATAAGTCATTACTAATCAATTGAAAACCACTGTTTAAAGTTACATGATTTTGGTCTGCAAGTGTTTGTTTTTTTAAACTAATATTTTCCATTTTTGATGTGATCCGAAGTGCAATAAAAATTGCATTCTAGGAGAACAAAATATGTGCAATAAAGTTGTAGTAAATTTAAAAACATATTATTATGTAATCAGTTGACATAGTATGAGTATGAGAAAAACGTTGGTACGTCGGCGCCGATAAGAGAGAAATAAATTTTTGGAGGTTTATCAAAAACCCCAGTGCATCGTTGTATTTACTTTGCGTGCCACCATTAGATTTTTGGATTGCATATACTGGCGAAGAAGATGCTGGAGATGCAGATACTGACGACGGAGATATGGACTACCCAAGGACTGAAACACCACTATTTTCCCGCAATTGTCAAACCAATCGATTCGTCGATCGTCCTTTCAGTTTCTAGTTGGGCGCATGTGATTGGCTACAGGCGCTGTGGCGGCAAAAAAATGGGCGGCACCATATTTCACCGCGAACTTTCGAATCGACTTGATGCGAACTCTTACATCAGGCTGGTATAAATTGCAGGACAATGCAGATTTGGGCTCATACATTGTTAATTTTATTTTATTTTCTAATAATTCCTTACTTTTTGAATTGGCTAATCCTTGACTTTGGGTAAGAAAGTTTCATCCGAGAAGCTGCCATCGCCCATACAGAAACAAAATAGGTATATAGTTATTTGTTCTATACATGTATAATGATGCTTCTATCTATCAGCTGATTTGAAATCTTTAGAAAAGACTTCAAATCATGTCGTTCGGATAAAGACAAAGCCGCTTAATACCATGAACGAATGTTTATTCTTCAGATACCTTTATTTTATAGAATTTAAGTATTTAGAAAATGAATGGAAAAAAAAAAATTTTTTTATAAATTATTAAAAATATATTTTCTAGCCAGGAATCGAACTCTTCGATTTTAAGTAAAATGTATTATTGCACCAGCCAATAGAGTCGCCTTTAAGGAATAATCCCTATGAAGTAATTTTATACGGCAAACTAAAAGAAAGTGTTGATTATAATAAACTGATTCATATTTTCAAGCATTCATACTATCATCTGATGCCAAATACGATTTTGGTTATGACGGCAATATGTTTGAATCTTCAATTTTTGCAATCAATGTCAGCGCAGATGAAGCGTTGAAAAAATATATGTAAGTATAATCTTAAACACTGTGTTAGTGGGAGGCGTTGATTACGGGAGGAGGAATTCTAGGAGAATTCCAAATTATGGGTATATGGGCAATTATGGCAGGTGGGGAAATTGGAAGACGCAATACCCGCAAATGGTATGTTTTGCTGGTCCAGCCTTCCAGTATATTCGTAAAGTAGTTGACTGGGCTCTTTAATGAATGTGTCCGTGTGTGCTTCACGGTCGATTAGATTACACACAAGGATTCGAACCCCCACACTAGGGAATCCTAGTGTGGGGGTTCGAATCAACCTGTATGTCAAATGCATTTTTGGTAAATAAAAATTATTCACAGAATGTATATTTATTAATAATATTATTTATTATTTAACGTATCACATTCCTTGGAATAAGCGACGTACCTGCTTAGTACGAAAACGTATATTTACCATTACACACTACTTGAATAATCAAATTTCGGACAAAGAATCACGCCTTCTCAAGTGAATTGGTTAAAATCTTACAACTTTTAGGAATAGAAAACCTTTAGGGCCTGCGGGTCTATTCAGGGTGCACGAGGAGTTCTCGTGTTCGAAGCTGTCAAACTCTATATAGAAAAAATAGGTACCTTTTTTAAATTATTATTAGCCTGGTTTTCATCAAGTGCTGATTTAATGAACACTTAAAGGCCCTTTATTATTAAAGTGCTGATTACCTTGTACTGGTATTAAAATAGCGATTGTACTGCTATTGATTGCAAACTGCTAACAAAGGCCCTTAATATGTGGCGACTAAGCTAATCAGCAGTAAAATGCCCTAAAGACAGCTTCGAACTCGAGAACCTCTCGTGTTCGCTTCCCTGAGTAAACCCCCTGGAAGACGATTTTCCTTGGCCAATGGAAAAACTCAAAGCCCCGTTACCTTCATGTCAGTCTCAATTTAAATTAAAATGCCAATCCCAAAATGAGGATCGATGGAGGGTGAAGTCACGTTTCTTTTCAACTTAATTTTAAATATTTAGTTTATACGTACTTGCATATTACAATATACCGTGCATTGAGTTTTTAACAATGCACGGTATATAACATACATAGGTACCTAATGAAAAAAACTTGATTTTAAGCGGTCCTTTCTGTCCGCTGAACGTACCGCAGCGTTATGTCCATTATTCGGCAGTTGTCTCGGGGTGAGTCGATTCAAGTCGAAGAAAACAAACCAACTTTTCTAACGATTGACCTACAAAAGACATTGCGGCAGGGCAGGGGCGAAGCGGCGGCTTTGCGTCAAAATATTTTCGTCACCGCCGCTTCCGGTAGATGGCGCAGGCGTGAGGCGCATGCGCGCACCGTTCCATTCACAACAGCCTATAGATTTTCACCGGCGAGTGGTGTCGGAAAACTCGCGTGAAAACTCCCTCGCATCGACGAATCGGTGGCGGAAAATAATTGCCGAAAATAAATGAACATTTGTGAAAGGTGTCCGCGCGTGTATTGTCAATCACATCCGTGCATTGGAGCCTGTGCGAATTTGAAGGTGAGGTGTTTACTGTATGTGTGTATTATAGCATTAAAAACGTGGGGTATTGGAGATAAGCTCACACTTAGGCCTCAGTAATTATCATTATATCTGGGTGAGCACCCACCATAGATTTATTAGATGACATTTTCTAAAACTTAGTCAATTTATTTCAAAAATACTTTAAGTAATCATTTAAGGGTATAGTTATTGCGTAGGATCTACGTCTTAAATAGTGTAGTAGGAAAAACATTTTTATATTTTCATAAATGGAGCATGTAAACGGCTTAAACATTTAATAAAATGACTTTATCGTCGTTAATATTCTAATAGTTATTTTCTTGAAATGTAATCACAACGTTTTATTAATTCATTTTTATGCAGCAGAAACGTGCAATACACGAGAAAACCCACATTAAACATTTAATTACTATTTGTGTAATCGATTGTAATTACACAATGTTTACTTCTCACTTCAATAGACCATAATTTAGATATTTTTTAGAGTTCCGTCCTTGCGTCCGTCGGTCCGTCTGTCACAGGGCTGTATCCTATGAACTGTAATAGGTAAGCAGTTGAATTTTTCACAGAGTGTGTATTTATTTTGCCGCTATAACAACAAACAGGTAAAATTAAAAAATAACAAAAAAAATGTGTTAAATCTTGTACCCTCAAATTGTACGGAACCCTTCGTGTGCGAGTCTGACTTGCGCTTGACCGGTTTTTCAACAGAAGGATCGTGTGATCAAAAAAACTATTTTAAACTGATACCTATTTGAGTGTATGGTTTACAGCAATTTGTTTTACCTACACAGTAATATAAATAATTAGGTTATATTGGAAACTAGGGCGATTTAATGTGGGTATAACTATTTTTGTTCAAAACGAAACAAGAATGTTTCTCACAAAATAATTGCAAATAGACTCTTATTAGTTAGTTTTGTTTGATATTGCAATTAACTATAAGGAAGGAGTTCTTTTGAGCACTCAAATTGTACAGGAGGATAAAATTTACGACATAAAAAAGAGTCCCTTCTAAAACGCGTTACTGTTAAAATTATACACTGAAAAAAAATCAGTGAATCAAACTGTAATTCCGATAATAACAACCAATATGGTTGTTAAAATAGAGCCAACGAATTAAGTTAACTGTTTACTGAGTAAAAACAGTTAGCGTATACCTTTTTAAATGTTACTGTATCTTTTAATTGTTATTTTATCTGTGAGGCATAATTGTGTGAAAACTGTTTCTAGCTTTAGTATTTTTTCCATTCTTACTTACGTCCTATTTTCAGTGAAAAGGTACTGTCCAGTCTGTTAAAATGACTGTACCTCTTGACAGTCGACTGTTTTACAATTTATTTTTAGTCAACCTTAATGTTCAATAAGTTAATTTAATCGTTTCATAATCATCTGATCGGTCACACGTTTATTTTTTACAAAGCGGTACTTTCCAATCGGTTAAAATAACTGTTTAGGCTCTTTTATAGATGCCTACCGTGATACATGAATAGTAATGAGAAATACTTTACTATAAATGACTGAATTTGAACTGTGCTAAAACAGAGAAAAAGTTGCTCGTCATATGTTTCAGTGTACAGTTTTGTTAAACTTCACCTTGTATTGAAGTAGGATAACCAAATAAGGAACAGTTCAAAACATTTCCTTTGAAACAGATTCTCATCTCATCCATGGTGTACAATAACAATGAACATGGCAACAACCTGTGGCAACAACGTAACGTACTACTTTTAAATCAAAATATGTAAGTGAAATAGTTATATAGTATGTTGTATGTTGTTTGGTTGTATGTTTAGACATGTTTGTTTTTATAGAACTATTTATATACCAAAAGAAGAAGAACCAAGAGAAAACATAGATTTTTATGGCAAATAAAATTACTTGAAATGACCGCAGCGATTTTCGCAGCACGAACATATTTTATAATCCAACTGATTTAAGTCTGAAGTGGAGGAGTGTCGGACGAAGCCAAATTTCACGCGCCGCCGGCCATTTTTGCGTCTTTTTCGCTCAATGAGCTAGTGCAGAATCTTGCTGGAATACCCAGTGTCTGTTTTTGAACATGGTACGAGAAACAGTATCCGCATGGTTTGTGAGGAATGTACTTTGATACTCAACTGAATTCGTTTAAACACTGAGGAGTTTAAACGCCCTTCGAAAAACAAAAATGTAAAAATATAACTCAGTTATGTAACCCCCAATATGAGACTCCCAACCAAACCATGAGTGACGTTGGGAAAATGGCCTCCGTACCACATGTCCAAACACAACCATCCAAACACGCGGTATGCGGCTGCTCGCTACGTCAGTGTTGTAGGCGTACGCCTCATGATATTATTTTGTTTATTGGGGGAGACTCCACGGTTAATATTTTTTCACCCGAAGAATCATTTCACGGTGCTTTTTTTCCGCGTATTGCTTCAATAAAAAACGGGATCTCTGCAGTCTCAAGTCCAATAAACGCATCTAAACGATGTCCTGTTTTTCATCGATAAGCTCGAAGCCCTAAGTTTTTTTTCAACACACACTGATTCAACACCTTCACCGATGCAACACGATAACCGCCACTCGGTTTTCTTTAAACATCTAATCAATATTTAAAAATAATGACATTCTAAATAGTGCACGTTTTTTTTTTAAGAAAATATTCCAAATTGGATTCAATAAATATCTTTGTGGCCAAAATTCTAAATTCAAAAGTTTTCAGCGTGTGACAGAACGTACGACCTGACTAGGTAGAGCCGGTGGCGAAATTATAGACGCAATACCCGCGAAAGGTACGTTTACTGTTTTATTTCCAACGTTGCACTATATTAATAAAGTAGTTCTTTTTATAGCTTTTTTAAATAAATTTTTTATTTACATTTCACATTCGTTGAAAAAAGCGGCGTAAAAAGCGTTTGGTACGAAAAAGTATATTGTATTTATCTTATCACTTTTCCACTCCCCCTCGATACTGAACGGACACGCGTCGATACGCTGTTTGAATTCCTCTGTACAGAATGTATAATACGCACGCGTATTGATCTACTTGGCCGTTGTTTTGTTCGTTTGTACGTCCAACTTAAGATTGTTTGCTTCGATTGCGAAGCGTAATATTCTAATGTTTTGTTCTCCTGCAATAACGGTTGGCCCGCAACACCGTAAAATTGCGCCATGTGCTCAGAAGCACCGATATAAGCTCCATCCTGTGACAATAGTCAATCTCGTTTCACTCAATGACCAATAGTGATAGGGTTAATCCCGCCCTCGTTGGTAAGCGGTAATTCGGATCTGTCCGACATTTCGATCCAGCTCAATGCAACTGGGCAGTTTAAGGAAGGTCCTAGCATAGAAACCTAGCATAGGTCCTATTAATGTGTTAGGCTAATATTAAAAGCTGGTGCCTCAAAAATATAACGCCATTTAACGATATTAGATTTCCAATTAATATCACAACAAAACAAATCCCGAAATCCTGAAAATGATTTGGTATTTATAAATAAAATTAGTGCCTCAAAATGTACTACTTTGTGTATTGTATAGAAGAAAGTTTGTATGAGTCGGAACCAATGGTTGAAACGGCACATGAAAAATGGTCGGAGCGGCAATACAACTTGTTAATGTTTTCTATTCAGTATTACTTATTCCCTGGCTCAGTTGGGCCATATGCTCGTGTTTAGGAAACGTTCTGGCATGGCACCTAGTTCCTACGGGAATGCAATGTCATGGGCTAAATTTATCAAATTCGGTGTGACATGTGCCATCCATGTCCAGCTTAATCAAATAAATGTCTGTCTAACTACCTACGTTTAAAATAGGCGTCATTTCGTTGTATGTATGTGCAGGAACATTGTAAACTTATATGTCGCCAGATAAGCGAAAATTGAGCGGAAAAGCGTTTATTGTCCAAACCAAGTCATTGTGACACATTGTGCGTCGCTCTTTCAACAGTATGGTAATTTGTGAAATTATCAACAAAAGAGGCGCTGAACGCTAGCCAAATTATAGGCGTATCCAAATGAGTTTATTAATGTTGCTTTCCTGGTCCTTCGAGCCGGATCTTCGTAATGAAGCGATACAATTTTAAGGTGGCCCATCCCGCTCATCTCCCCATACAAAAGGGGAAAGAAGATCACGCCCATATTTCTTGTCAGAGATCCAAAATTTTGCTTAAAATAGCTTTATTTGATCGAACTAGATGTCTGATGACCATTGGCATTGTAAAATTGTGTTTGGTTCCTAAGTTATGAGGTTCGAAAGTTCGGATTTTTCGCGCGTTTTATGCAATAACTTTGGAGGTAGATTACGCAATGATAAAGTAAGAATATCTTAAAAAGATTAGTCATCAGACATAGATAATTTAATCAAGATTTATAATCTATTTGGTTTTTGTTAGATATTTGACTACAGCGGTCGTGGTTTACTTTTAGCTATAAGTCGTTTTATAATTAAAATTTTCGTAAATCTTATCAAATCATACACTATACACATTGTCTTTTTTGTGGACATGTTGCATCTACCTCATAACGGAGCCTGTCTTTTTCTTTGAAACAGAGAAGGTCCCAGAGCGCAACAGCACGGTTTTGTAACGTGCCCGCGATTGAGTTAGTGCCGCCGGGTTGGGCCACCTTAATGGATTATAATAAATTGCAGGAAACGTTTTTGAAGGCAAACATGTGCAACTACCATCCTATTCAATATTTTAGAATCGCAACAAATAAAACTCGCGTCTCTTTACAATTTGGTCACGAGACCTTAACAAAATATGAAACCAAGCTTTATATGTTACACCCATGGAGGTGAAGAAATGTTGTACCTACTTATTTCGTAAATTAGTTTTAGACAATCACCTGCATAATGCAAAAAATATTCTATCAAGCATATCAAATTTGGTAGATGGATATATTATCCTGGCGAATTATACTAGCCGAAGTTATCATGAAAGTTGAAATATGTAATGAAATCATAATATAATGGAGTCATTAAAAATAATTATTGATGGTTTCGATCACTATCGATAACATTTTTGCTACACCAAAAAGCCACTGGAGCTCCGCCGTGCGAGTACCGAAAAGGTAGCGACAATTTTGAGTGAAAGATACTTCACTCAAACTGCGTTTGACAGCTCAGAATATATTAAACTGACAGATAGAAATATCGTTCTGTCTCTGTATTTAAACCTATTTAACCAAAGCCAAATGTTTTTAGGGTCCTACTTACAACGTTAGACAGGTCTTTATTCCCTAAACTCGGCCTGGAACGCCTGAACTTTAAAAAAAATGTAAAACAAACCTAAAAAATGTTAATAGCACATTTTAATAACTGGAAATGGAGGGTAATACCACATCCACCGTCCATGATATTAGCCCAACACACCCCTTCCAAGAAATGAGGTTCTATGCCCAGGACCTTCCCTTTATGAGCACGGCTGCATTGAACTGGATTGAAAACACGGACATATTTTCATCCAATGCGACGGTACGAACCCTAACATCTATTAGCGGAATGGAGCTTTCAGGTTTACATGAATTCCGAACAGCTCGCATTCATTACTGAATGCACTTATCCAACTCGGAAAGAGTAATAAAGTGGTCGGGGCGGGGATTCAAACCCATGCAACGCTACCTGCAAATGTTTCTCTAAATGCTATTAGATACAATTTAGATACAAAACGCAGACAATTTTTCATTGCCGCATTGACCATCATTTCATCAAATGCGACGGTACCAATCCGGGCGAGCTCCAACCCTAGTAGGGGAGAGTACCTACAGTTTTACATGGGTTCCGGACCATGGAGTTACCCGCATTCTCAACCAAACACTTCACTTCGGAAGAAAGAAGAACGTGCTTACCCTCGGATTCAAAACAAATTGATGAGCTGCAGCACTTGTCAATATATAAACATCTTCAATGTTTACGATAACAAACTGCAATCGCTGAAGCATTGTTTCTTGAGAAGTAATCATCTATGAAACATTTAAATACCAAGTAGCCAACCTATTTCAACTTCAATATAACTACTATAAATTTACATTATTTATTATATGGCTTAAAATTAAAGTGGCTCGACGTCGTGTAATATTTTATGATATTATTTATATTTACGGATAAACAGTGTTTAGCTTATTTAGCTCGACGTGCGACGTGCTTATAGCGCGACCTGGAGGAGCTATATGACGCTACAATCTGCGCTGCCGACGACGTAGGTAGTTGACATCTGACTGGACGAAGCCTCAGAGGTCCTCCAGGTCGCGTCGCGAATCCGGACGATGTCCACAGCGTGGTGGACGATGCGTCGAGCTAAATATGTAAGGTGAATACTGTTTAACCGTAAATATAAGAAATATGTCGAACAACAGTGAAAATACGTGGGCTGCCTTCGGAAAGCTTAAAAACGCTTTGAGGTTTAACGTTCCGCAAAAATTAAAGATCCGAATATATGACCATTGCATCCTCCCGGTTATTACGTACGGATGTGAAACGTGGACTCTGACGGTCGCCGTTGTCCAAAGGTTGAAAGTTGCCCAGCGAGCAATGGAAAGCTTAAAAACGCTTTGAGGTCTAACGTTCCGCAAAAATTAAAGACCCGAATATATGACCATTGCGTCCTCCCGGTTATGACGTACGGATGTGAAACGTGGACTCTGACGGTCGCCGTTGTCCAAAGGTTGAAAGTTGCCCAGCGAGCAATGGAGCGGGCCATGCTGGGAATATCGCTACTGTATATGGTGCGTAACGAGGCAATCCGGAGACGTGCCAAAGTAGTCTATATTGGATACCGGGTGGCTAAGCTCAAGTGGCAGTGGGCTGGTCACGTCAGCCGAAGAGACGACGACCGTTGGAGAAACCGTTTCCTACACTGGCAGCCGTGGACAGGAAAACGAAGTGTGGGAAGACCACCCGCCAGGTGGGACGACGACATCAAGTGCGTCGGCGGGAAGCAGTGGTTCCGTACCGCTGAAGGCCGGGAGGACTGGAGGAAAATTTGAGAGGTGTATGTCCAGCGGTGCACGCAAATACGCTGACTGACTGATTCCCCCTTCCTGCTACAATCACAACCATAACAACAAACTTATTTAAATGCTTACTAGCTAAGGTACCCGGCTCCTCTCGTTTCGATGTCGTTGTGGACTGATGTCGGGCTGAATTATTTCCTTGATATTATATGAGTTCCCACTGTAAACTTTCATCCCCTATTTTAACCCTCTTCCTGTTTAATTTTCGCCACATAAGGTAGCCTATGTCCGTCTCCAAGGTTCAGACAATCTCGATACCGAAATTCATCAAACTTGGTTCAGCGGTCTAAGCGTGAAAACGCAACAGCAGAGTTACTTTCCTATTTATTATATTAGAATGGGTATCTATACTCATCAGGAAAAATATTAAAAATATGATTGAAAGCTTACATTTTCTTTGAAATTAATAATAATTAATCACGCTTATAAAAAAACGTCAATAGCTTAGCTTATAAGAGTTTTGGAAACCAAGTTGAGGGTGCACAGATTATAGCTGCAAATTCCAAAACCTTTTTTTTTCAGATGCTTAATTGATTCGACTAAGTAATCCAAATCGATGTGATTATTCGTAAAGGTCTGGTACGTAGCACCCGTAATCGTAGGGCATGTATGAAAAGATGTATGCATGTAAATGAAGCGAAAGAAGTTTGCTGTGATCGTTTTTTTTTTGTGACTGGACGTGGATAACTAATACCACACCTTCTGTCATGGTATTAGCCCAACACACCACATGGGAACTAGGTGCCATGCCAGGACCTTCCTTATATTGCACGGCTACATTGAGCTGGATGGAAAACACGGACAATTTTCATTGCCGCTTCGACCATCGTTCATTCAATGCGATGGTACCAACCCGGGCGGGGTTAACCCTACCACCTAGTAAGTAAGGAAGGGGACCTACAGTTTAACGTGGAATCCGAACCACGGCCAGCCTCTCTCAACGGTCAAATGGTTACCCATCCAAGACCAGTCCGGACCAAGCGTTGCTTAACTTCGGAGAGCGATCGCCAAAGTGTCGCGCCACTGGGCTATTGAGGCTGACCATGGACCGGACCATCGTACCGTATCTCTACCTTTAAGTATGTATGCATGCTTATGTGACTAATGAGGATAAATGTATGATGCGTAATTTATAATTCAGTAGCATACCTAGCAAACTCACTCTACAGCCTTCATACGCCATGCATTGTATTAAGATATTTACCCAACTGGCGGCGTTTACAGCGGTAAATCTACATAATATGGTACTCTTGCGTAAATATATGGGTACATGGCAAATTATTCTTCCACTAACTGAACGTGTCAAATGGCTGCTAATTTACTGAATCAAGTTTAAAGCCCACGGAATAGTAACGCACGCCGATACATGCTTTGTCGTGTAATATTTTGTGGAACCACAGGAAACAGTTATTTTTAGACCGAAATGAAGTTCCGTTAGACATAAACGATTAGTACGTAAAGCCTAATCGTTTGTAGAAACACTTTGTTAGGATAGGGCTGCGTAATTATGTATAGTTTAATTTATAGGATAACATATAATATTTTCGTTTTTAATTTATTTGTTGATTTTGTTACACTGTAAACAAAATTACTTAAACATAGAAAACATATATGTTCGTAAAATTTACGATAGGCCTAGACCCGCCTTAACATTTTTCTTTTGATAAATAAATTTAAACAATGTGACTCGCAGGTCACAAGCGTAGTTTAGAAGAAGGTATGTCGTAATAATTTAGGTAAAACAGGTAAAATTATTCAAATTACGAATACTCTGGTAAAACAAGTACTTCAACGACGAGAGACTTGCTTGCTTTCACATATTTTCCAATTAATTATAGGCCCGTTGGGTCATTAAACTCACGCCAAAAGTTATGCTTGATACACGCATATCTTCACGGCTGAAATCCCTATAATCGAGCTGAATAAAAAT
Source organism: Incurvaria masculella (assembly GCA_946894095.1). Taxonomy (NCBI): domain Eukaryota; kingdom Metazoa; phylum Arthropoda; class Insecta; order Lepidoptera; family Incurvariidae; genus Incurvaria; species Incurvaria masculella. Next base: position 4,391,368 of record OX335641.1, read on the forward strand.
GTAGTGCATCAAAGTGTACTAAATATGCTTGAAGCAGCATGAAAACCTGCCCGTGTTTTCGATTCAATTGGCGTTCGACTCAAGGCGTCGCAACACTGGGCTGCTGCGGCTGACAAGCCTAACATCATTACAAAGCCAATCTTTTGAACAGCTCGTGGTCTAGGGGCTAGAGGACTTGCCTTTAATCCGAGAGGTCTGGGTTCAAATCCTCGTCCGGTCGTGCACTACTTTCTTTCTCATTCTGAGTTGGATAAGTGCATTTCGTTACGAATGCGAGCTGTTCCATGGTTCGGAACCCATGTAAAACTGTAGGTTGCCTTCCCCTACTAGGTTGTAGGGTTAAGCCTGCCCAGGTTGGTACCACCGAATTGGATGAAACTATGGTTGAAGCGGCAATGAAAAATTGTCCGTGGTTTCCATCCAGTTCAATGTAGCCGTGCTCGTAAAGGGAAGGTCCTGGCATGGCACCTAATTCCTTTGGGTATGTGGTGTACTAAGCTTATATGATAACGGATGCACCGGCATGGTTTTCGCAGCATGCTTCTTTTGCTTGCTTTAGAGACATACATATTATCATACATGCTCTACGATTGCAGGTGCTACGTACGTGATCTGTATGAGATATACATTCATCTAGTCGTGTAACGTTCACCTAGACCGCTCGGTCTTCCGTCATTCTTTCGTCACCGAGTTACTCTCTCTCTCCCTCTCTCTTTCTATCTCTTTCTCTCTCTCTCTGACTGAGTTTAAAAATATGTGCGGGTCAAAACGTAATGGGTTTCGGCCATTTTTTCATCCAATGCAATGGCAGTGACTCGGGTAGGCCTAATCCTACCACCTAGTTAGGAGAATGCAGGATTAAAAAAAACTGGCCAAGTGTGATTCGGACTGGCTGACGAAGGGTTCCTTACCATCTTACAAGATTTAACACAAAAAAATACGTTTCTTGTATGGGAACCCCTTTTTTTATTTTGTATATTTTGTGTATTTATTGTTATAACGGCAAAATAAATACACATTCTGTAAAAAATTCAGCTGCCTACCTATTACGGTTCATGAGATACAGCAGATGTTTTTTATTTTGGATTGCATGGGGCACTGAGGCGGGGATCGAACCCATGACCTCAGGCATGAGTAGCAAGGCCCCGGGCCCTAAGCTACGAGCCGCTCAATATATGACTAGATTACTTTTTAATAATATGCAAACCAAATACAATTGTTAAACGTGAAAAAAATAGTGCTCCAAATCTTTCTTTCCAAACCACCTGAGAAACTTTTAATATGTTGTCGAGGTGAGGAGGAGCTATCTAGTTAAAAAATGACCCGACGTGAGTAGCCAATACAGAATCAGTCTATTTCTAAATGACTTATGACCGAGATTTAATTAAAATGATATAAGTATATCGCGTTACCTACCTATGGAATATGTACAAGTATACGCGTCTTGTATGTACTTAACTATCAAGCGGCGCGGGTTGATTTTCAACGCATTACATATTTTTCAGTTAGTCAGTTATGTGTGATGTATGAGTGCGCGTGCGCGAACGTGATCAACCGTAGGCGCTTGTGATGAAATCCGAACGAACAGTCCGAGAGTTGTTATAATAAGGACAAAATTCATCCTCACCTTTATAGTAAGCCGACCCATGCCACTGTATCGATACAATTTAAGAATAAGAATAAGAATAATACATTTAATTTGCCACAACCCACAAGTACCACAGAGTAATGAACATGAACAAAGTAAATGAATTAAACTCAATTAATATTGCATTCACATAAACGTATCTGTGTTTGTAGACATCTTAAACATGGGATCAATCTCATCTGTCTTGCAGAAAACTACGAAGCTGGTTTTCAGATGAATTCCTACTTTGACTATATTAAAAATTGCAATTTAAGAATGAGATTTGGTAACGCTGCTTAGTGTTTGCAAAAAAAATTCGGTATTGTTTATTGTTTATTCATCATCCATAGACAGTACACTGCACTCGGATTTGTCATATTTTATCATTTTATCATTAGCCAGTTCGGATATAATATAGTAATGAAATATAAGTATGATATAAAGATATATAGTATGAAAATATAATAAGCTTAGTTCTATAAAAAAGTCAAACAGTGTGTGTCTGATAATTACAGTCATCTCATTAATTTGAGTTTCAGCGACATCTACATTTGAAGCATTATAATCATATTTTTAAAAATAATCTGAAAAGTTTTTGGTCGTGAAATTCGTCCGAAGCAGCTGCTTGAGGTATTGACCCAGCGAGCAATGAAGACGAGAGTGACAACCGAAACTCGTTTGCTTTGGGGGCGGCGTAGCCACTTTACACACAATGGCGGTAGTGCCGGAGAGGCAGTTCGCTTACGAATTCGATCTCCACTGATATTCTCGAGTTCCAACGACACGCAAAAACACGTAAGAACTTCACAGGCAGCTATTTAGTGTGTGACGAACATTCGTGGTTGCGCGTCCTGAATTCGTAAGAGAAGTAACTACAGTCAGTGCTTTTCCACTAACTCGTGGCTACGCTGCCGCCATATGAATGAGATACGATCGCCACTGCCGCCCTTCATTGCTCGTTGTATGCCACCATGTCCAGTTACATGAAAATTAATTAATCGCAAACCATTATTATAACTCTATAGCTTATTTTGAATTTGGAACTTCAAACCAAACGCCAGGTATTTCAGTTCGAGGTTGCCAGCATTGAGAATCGAGTAACGGCCTAATATTATTAAAAAAAATAATTTACTTCAAACGACGAAGTTCAAATTAATTATGTAAATTTGATAGTGTTAGTTTGCTAGTCACCGCATTTATTAAATCAACTGAAAGCGCCCTATAGAGTTCAATCGATAAATCGATACTCTATTTGATACTCAATTATTCATCACGGTCTAGGGCATAGGCCAGATGATAATCTTATAACAATATAGGCAAATATTATGCTTGACAGCATAATATTTGCTTGCGGACGTTACCTACCTGCAGGAAAGAGAAAGAATTCCTAAGTGCCTTTCCTCTATGGTTGACGTCAATATGACAGAATTCGATTTCGAATTTGTCTCTACACATTTGCGGTGCACCGATTTCAGAGTAAACGTCCGTGGGTACATTGCATTCAAACAATCTCCTCACAAAATCCCAATATCGTGCTTGCGTGATATATGCGTAACTTGTGGTTACTCTGATATACCTATTCAAATCATGCATTACCTAACTTCACCTTTGTCTAAGGTTTTTTTTGCAAGCATATATTTATTTTTCTTCTACACTTTTTATAGTAGTGTAATTTCATTTAGGTTTAAATTTGGTTTAAACACACAAACACACTTTCATACTTTTATGCATATTGTTCGAAAATATACATTAAATAAAAAATCTTTGAGAAAAAATATATCAAATTCATTTTCGTACGCAATACCCCTAAAATCGACTGCAACTCACCAACACCAATTAAATTCATGTTTTTTGTTTTGACGGGTGCATGAAGTTGATTATTTAAGGAGTATTCAATAGTTTACTTAGGGTGGAGTGCATATAACTATAACGACCGTAACTATAAAATTAAAAAAGATATGGTGCATTCCAGGTTTAAATTATAATATTTAAATGAGTACCTAACACACTCAAATATCTTTTATACTTCTATGTACCTATTTATATTTCAATATGTGAGTTTAGATCGAAATTATGACATATGTATTTAGAACGGTAATGGTAATAATGGTTTAACCTGTGCAGATTTAGGACTGAGAACCAATGCATTCAATTTTTTTTTTAAACCAGACAGCAGAATTTAGATTTTTATGAGATAAACGATTTTTATATATTATAAAACGTTTAAAGCATCCGTTGTGAAATACATAATGCATTCAATTAAGGAAACTTCGACCGATGTCTGTACCCTGCACGTTTTCCCTAAGTACATTCAAGTCATTGTATCCTTCATTAGCATAGTTGAATGATAAAATATTTTTTCCTCTGAGGTTGCTTCCCAAAGAAGTTTGAAAATAATTTTGAAACTACACTACTGCTGATTTACGTATTTTTAATTTGTAACATCAGTCGATCAATATATTATTAATTTGAAAAATCCGAATCGAATGAAATGACAGCCAAAATAAAATCTACATAATCCAGTATAAGTATTTTTTTAAATAACCAAAACGTGCAGAGACAGATATTGAAAATCAAATAAATGACTACCTAAGTGGTTTTCTATTGATTCCTAAATAAGGTTATTTGAGGAACCCGGCAAAAGACAGATTTCTAAAGCAGCTTATTATTTTCGCGAGTTTAGATCGCATGTAGCCGTTAAAAATATTGGCTAATAAACATTGGAATAAAGTGGTCTTTTTTTACCTTCATTTTAAATGTTTTTTTAGAGAACAATACAGGTATTTACAAAAAATCGTAACTAAAAATAGTAAAACGTTAAGGCCTGGAAGACGATTTCGCTAGTTTAATGGCAGTCATCGTGCAAAAGTGTGCCTCGGCTAATAATAATAATAATAATGTTTATTTGCAGACCCAAGGTCCATAACTTATCAGCATTTTCACATACAATACAAAATTTACAAGAAATAAATATTAAAATAAATCAATACAATCATTAAAAGATAAAATCAGTCACAAAAGCAATATCCCAATCCATTTCTGAAAGATTGCTGAGTGGAACCAATCAGCTATCCCACGAATTATTGCATTGGAACACAACCTGATTCCGGACCAGAATCGGGCAATCCGGTTTCGCACGATAGCACGCTCCTCGCAGAACATACCTGATGCGCTGCAGTGGCGCGAGAGAATGCATTTCTTAAAATTTCAAATCTTAGATTTCCTCTTACTTAATAATAATAATAATAATGAAATTCTTTATTGCACACCATTATAAAAACAGTTTACAAAAGGCGGGCCTAATGCCAAAAGGCATTCTCTTCCTACCTACCCTTGGGATGTAGGAAAGGTGCAAGGCGGCAGACAAAAAAGGATAAAAGAAGTAAGATTTTTTATCAATGAACATATATACATAATAAACAACAATAAATAAACGTACATTCTAATACTATTACATACATATTAGATACATATAATACATGGCTTATAATAAATATTTAATTTAAATATATACCAATATTTGTGTATATACATATAAACTTATATGAACCATTTTTTGTAACAGAGAGCGAGCAAGAACTTATACAGGGTGTCCCGTAAGTAGTGGATCAAACGAATAGTGGGGATAGAAGAGGTCAGTGCCTATCAGAAACACCTACTTTAGATTCTAAGTCATTCCTAGTTTAGAAGTAATTAATTTATTTCTAATTATTTTTAAATTTTCAGAATGTAAAATAAAAAAAAAAATGTTTAAAAAAAGTTCATAACTTTTTCTAATTTTTATTTAAATTTATTGTTGCCGAATATCTTACCTTTTTAATAAAAATACATTTGCATCTAACTAATACATTATTTTAAATTTTAAATATGTTTTTCGTAAAAAGTTTAAAATTTCAATAAATTCAACGCTAATTCCAACATTCCTGGTGCAAAAAAAATTTACTACCAAAAGTTTGCCCATAAATTCAAAAACTTGTACACTTTATTGCGCTTCTAAAAAAGTATAATACCATTTTACTTTCATTTAAAAAAGTATTTTTTTCAAGTGAAGAACCGAAATGAGTGGTAATTTTCGAAATATCTGACTGCACAATATTCTAAGAAATATTAATATTGTTTATCAGACACTTATTGTATGCTTGATGATAGTTTTGAAAATATTTAAAATACTGGTATTTGTGTAAAAACAAATTTTTACATGACAATCGACCATTTTTTTGTCTGCAATTAAAATTAAATAGATTTTGTTAGTTCAAAATTTCAAATGGATTTTATTATGAATAAAAACAAAAATGCCTGTTCTCTAATCCATTTATTCATCGACTACAACAAGTGCTCAAAATTTCTCCCACCAACCCGAATGCACAACCGACATCTTCTAATAAAATTTATTCTCAATCTTCTCAGCGCACGATGGTTATTTTTTACGATACCAGCTGTTGCTTGTAATTTTTGTCGTAACTCTATTATTTTATTAGAAGATGTCGGTTGTGCATTCGGGTTGGTGGGAGAAATTTTGAGCACTTGTTGTAGTCGATGAATAAATGGATTAGAGAACAGGCATTTTTGTTTTTATTCATAATAAAATCCATTTGAAATTTTGAACTAACAAAATCTATTTAATTTTAATTGCAGGCAAAATAATGGTCGATTGTCATGTAAAAATTTGTTTTTACACAAATACTAGTATTTTAAATATTTTCAGAACTATCATCAAGCATACAACAAGTGTCTGATAAAACAATATTAATATTTCCGAATATTGTGCAGTCAGATATTTCGAAAATTACGACTCATTTCGGTTCTTCACTTGAAAAAAATACTTTTTTAAATGAAAGTAAAATAGTATTATACTTTTTTAGAAGCGCAATAAAGTGTACATGTTTTTGATATTATGGGCAAACTTTTGGTAGTACATTTTTTTTGCACCAGGAATTTTGGAATTAGCGTTGAATTTATTGAAATTTGAAACTTTTTACGAAAAACATATTAAAAATTTAAAATAATGTATTAGTTAGATGCAAATGTATTTTTATTAAAAAGGTAAGATATTCGGCAACAATAAATTTAAATAAAAATTAGAAAAAGTTATGAACTTTTTTTAAACATATTTTTTTTATTTTACATTCTGAAAATTTAAAAATAATCAGAAATAAATTAATTACTTCTAAACTAGGAATGACTTAGAATCTAAAGTAGGTGTTTCTGATAGGCACTGACCTCTTCTATCCCCACTATTCGTTTGATCCACTACTTACGGGACACCCTGTATAAATGATAAAGTTTAAATATAATTTAAATAATGTACTTCAGACGTTTTTTGAAAATATATACATTGGAAGAGGACCGAATTTCTAGGGGAAGCTGATCCACTTCACGACATCCTTTAGTTAGACGAACAATTAAACCTGTTCTACTCTTCATCTCCATGGTTCTACTGCTAACGGGCTCGGATATGTTAGGCGAAGAACGTATATTCATGTAAGTGTGTGAGTTTTGGGGCCTGTCTGTTTTATCATTATATTAGTATTGACACCTTTGTCCATCCTTTTTCTTGTGCCCAATCTTCTTCCCAATCTTATAAATAAACGTCACCATCGGCGAAATACTTATTACAATAGATGCTATAGTAACCTGCACAGCTAACGTCAAATAAAAAACATTTTTTCGATTCATTTGATGGACCAGCTACTTCAGAGCATTGAACCGTAATTGAACTGAATGCTTCAAAGTAATGTTTTTGTCGTAGGATAATCGGACGATTTATAAAAACTCCTGAAAAGTCACACAATTACGAATATCGCTTTTAGGAAGTCATACCTAGCCATTCCTAATATATTTAAAAAAAAATATTTTCGACGACCAACATTGGACCTATCTCTTTACCTGTCATGTTCTGCCACTTTGACACAAGTTTATAAATAAAAAACCGTTCGAGCGTGAACGTGTTCAGGTGCCGAGGTTCCCGTCACTGCTGGACATGAAAGAAATTCGCCCTCGCGAATGCAATTCAATAAAAAATAGCGTGAAAAGTATGACGTTTTGAGTAAAAGTAACTTAGTTGGTCCACAACTATTTAAGACTTATATCAGATTTTTGTCATCATTTTCAAACATCCGTTAACTGGACAAAGTTCATGTTACCGACAGACACCTAATGCTGAACCAGCGTAAAATGTGAGAACATGTGTGAGGGATTTCGATAGAGCGAAGAAGAAATGATTTTTGGGTCGGGACCATTAATTACATTATACCATTTTAACCGACTTAAAAAAAAAGGAGGAGATTCTCAATTCGCCGGAATCTTTTTTTTTTATGTATACCGATTACTCGAAGACCCCGAAACCGATTTGGAAAATTCTTTTTATTTTACTAAACACTGGCATAAATATTCGACCTTTTCCCAAAATTCCTATTGACCGATTGAATTCTTGCTGTCTTCATAATAATCCACCATTATAAAAACTACTCACAGATTAAAAAATTGCTCTTCGTACCCTTAGATGAAAATTTCTTTTTCATCTAAGTTCGTACCAACATGAATACCACGGAGGAATTCTTCACGTCCATGATGAATAGCCTATTAACTCTCGATCAACCCAGAGTAGTAAATATGATCTCCTAATATATTAGATGCAATGATATTCGATTGTAGTTACTATTGTGTGTAATATATTTATCCTATAAATTTTTTGGTAAGTATAGTGAAGTACCTATACATTTTGTTTGCTGTTTTAGTCTTATTTGCTCAGTAGCATTTTTGTTTTTTTTTTTTACTTTTTATTCATGATTATTATATATTAGAATTAAAATCTTTAGCAAAGGTGTTTGCGAGATTAAAAAATAAATAAAAAGATTTTGGCTCATCTCATCAAACCATCAATAGTTAAAGATTGAATGCCAAATATCGATGTGATGTGAAAATTATGAAATGATCAGTATAAAAAACACATTTCGACAAATTGAGAACCTCTTCCTTTTTTAAGGCGGTTAGGGTAACCTACATTCTAGAATTCAAAAAACAAGAAGTGAAACTTAAAATCAATTGGCATTTTTTAAACACTTGACAGAGACCAACGAACAAACAAAAAATATATACTTGGACAGTAAAATTCCGTTGAATTTTAGAATTTCTTGCACGGCTTCCATTGCGATTTTCCCGATGAGTGGTCACAAAAACGGTTAGTTATAAGTTTATTATTTTTTGCATACATCAAATCACGGAGGTGAAGGCACTTACAACGGCAGAGAGCCTTGCGGTACGATCACTTTAGCAAATACCTTAATTTTCATATCTTACAAAGCTTAAATCCTAGGTAGTACATTATCACAAAGAGTAACTCCCAAGCGTGTTCATCCTACGCAGTCAATATGATTTAATAACGAAAAATTATGCCTGGTTTCGATGATGAATCGTGCCTCATGTTTTTGAATGTAAATAAATATGTATATATATTATCTACGAGGATCGAAATTCTTAACTTCGATCGAAAGAAACAAAAAGAAGTAAAAGTTAAGTTAACATTAAAAACACCCGAACACCACAACAATGGTGTTAATTTCAGCAGCTGCACAGAGATAAAAAACGGAAATACGCCTAAGACTTCGGTGCGAAATAGAGTAGCCTAACACACACTCTAACGTCGTCGGGCACCTAAATAGGTCCTGGCGTACGCCTTTGCCGCGTTTAACTTAAAAAGGAAACCCTACTGAAGGAGATTTATGATGAGGACTGTTACGAGAAGACATACCAATGTACACGTTTCTAGATTGAAGTAAAAAATTACGGCGTTAAAAGCCTTCCTTCTTGTTTTGGTAGCTTTGATAATAAAGTTTGATAGACTAATTGATAGACATTTTCAACAATGTTGGAATACATAGCCTGCCTAACGACTTTTGATAAACACTAACGTATTTTGACCGCTTTGCCTTCAGCTAGAACTGTATAACTCGTGCGCGTTCCATAAGGGCATGAGTAAAATTTCAATCTTTTTTCAAAATAGCTGCGCCTCGTTTAGAAATTTGAAAAAGATAACCGATGCATTGAAGGTTTAGCTATATTTAAAACATAATATAGCGGTAAATATCTGGCGCTCGCATTATCTTTTCAAACTTTTATTATGCATGTTAAGCATATTTGCCCAATTTGATCAATCAAATCACCAAATCGTTTTCAGAGGGAATACGAATGTATGATATACTACTTTGCACTATACATGTGTTTGTTTTGGTCATCTGAGCCCCTAGTCCCAGTTGTCACCTAAATTGGCGTTAACGCCAAACCGATCGACTGGCGTTCTCAAATCTATGAGAAATTAAAGAGAGCGCGCAGTGAGCGTTAAGCGAACTAACGTTTGCGAGTCCGAGTTTGATTTGACGGCTTACTCACCGTCGCCGAAAATATGTTGACGTTGCCGTTTACGCCGACTTCGCGTTTTCATACAAATCTGAAATTCGGGTTTCACTTTGTCAGCTTGCAGAAGTAAAACCACAGATTATCTATTAAAAACTTGCATGGAGCTAACCACCACTAACCATTCTGAATGAATCCTGTTGTAAGCCGGTAATAATTATCGCGTTGTCGGTGGCAGGGCGCGATGACAGCGGTGCGATAGCGGCGGCGCGGGGGATGAGGGCGGGCGCGGGGCGGCGCAGCGCGCGCTAGGATGTGGGCGCGGCGCGCGGCGCGGGCGCTGCGGCGCGCGGCGCTGCTGCTGCCGCTGGCGCTGCTCGCGGCCGTGGCGCTGCTGCTGCCGCGCGCGCCGCCGCCGCCGCACGGCCTGGTCGCGCTGCAGCCGCGCCTGCGCCCCCCGCTGCCGGTCACGCCGCCGGCTCCGCACGTCGCGCCGCGCGACCCGCCGCAACACCTCGAGGTACACCATAGAGCGTGAATTCCAAGACTGAATTTTTAAGTATGTTTTTTTTATGTGACTGGACATTGATGGCTAACACTACACCCACTGAAATTATGTTAGCCCAGCACACCTCATAGAAACTAGGTGCCCTGCTAGGACCTTCCTTTAAATAGGGACCATCGTTCATTCAATGCGATGGTACCAACCTGGGCGGTATTAACCCTACCACCTAGTAAGTAACAGTAATCTACAATGAAATTCGAACCACGAACGATGAATCCCTTTAGTCGGCTCTTACGACATGCGCGGGAATAAATGCAGCTTACCCAATTGTATTCTTTATACATGCCGGAATCCACACAGCACAGCTGTGTTAACAGTCCAACACGTGTATGTACCTACAACGGTAACAAATGAGTGGGTGACTTCTATTGAATTGAACGAGCACGAAAAATAGCTATATCATTTCTTCTACACTAGAAGAAATCGATTTAACTCATAGAAATAGGATGCTAGGTTTATGATCTAACTGTTTAATTTGATTGCAGTCGAAGCCTCAGCAGTCGGAAGAAGTAACAGCGGTGGCAGCGGCGGAGTCGACAGAACAGAGGCCATGGTTCATGAAGGGCGGAGCGCGGCGGCCGCAGCACTCGCAGCAGCCATGGCCGCTCTTCCCGGAGGACGCGCCAGGAGACGACAGGTCTGCTACCTCATGCACAATAGCCTTATCTATAGAAGTGGCTGCAATACTTAAACTGATACTGTTTTATGATAAACCAGCATGAATGACTTTGCCGAGGAACCCGTTAACAGCCTATACATCTCACTTTGCGAACCTAAGCTGAGCGGGGCACAATGCAAGCAGATTTGCAGACGATTGTACAGCTGATTTTGATTACATTTCAAGACTCCTGGGTTGAAGGTATTAAGAAATGCACTCGCCGGGAAAGAGTTCCATATATAGCCTGTCGCTGCGGCAAAGAAACTGATTTGAGAAACAACCATTTCTTAATTCGTCTTGGAATCCTGATACCTACATGTAGGTTGGATGGGGACGAATGAGGGACGCAAGTTCCACAGAGCAGCGTGCATGGTACGGCTTCATGTTTCGCGTGTCCTTATTATTGCAGAATACGTGCGAAATTATCACTGGTGGTGTTTTAAAGGTTTCGCACGTATATATGTTCTCAATACTTTTTTAACCGACTTCAAAAGAAAGGAGGAGGTTCTCAATTTGTCGGAATCTTTTTTTTTTCTCTTTTTTTATGTATGAGGTTATTACGCATCCATTTTCAGCCACACGTTTCGAGCTAAATTCGCTACGAATTCCGCAGCAGTGTAAGGTAGCCTTTATTCAGTAACATTTTTCACGAATTACATGATAAGTACGCAAGAACAAAATTTAAAGACCAAAATATATGACCAGTGCGTCCTCCCGGTTATGACGTACGGGTGTGAGAACGTGGACTCTGACGGTCGCCGTTGTTCAGAAGTTAAAAGTTGCCCGGCAAGCAATGGAGCGAGCCATGATGGGAATATCGCTACGGGATATGGTGCGTATCGAGGCAATCCGTAGTCGTCGTAAAAGTAGTCGATATTGGACACCGGGTGGCTAAGCTCAAGTGGCAGTGGGCTGGCCACGTCAGCCGAAGAGACGACGACAGGAAAACGGAGTGTGGGAAGACCACCCGCCAGGTGGGATGACGACATCAAGTGCGTCGGCGGAAAGCAGTGGTTCCGTACCTCTAAGGGCCGGAAGGACTGGAGAGAAATTGGAGAGGCGTATGTCCAGCAATGGACGCAAATACGCTAACTGACTGACTGACTACGCAAGACTCAACGAGTGCTGATGCGTCATCTACAATCACGCTCAATGCCTTCACCGTCCACAGAATCGTGCAACAGCTGATGTACACGCTGCCAGAGGACGAGCTCGCGCCCGTGAAGAAGATCCTGCTGCCGAACGGTCTCGGGGCGTGGGGCGTCTCCGGCGGCCGCACCGAGTTCCTCAAGAACCGCTGCCCGGTGGACCGCTGCAGCCTCACGGGCGAACTCCACGACGTGAGGAACGCCGACGCCGTGCTCTTCAGGGATCACGTCCAGGAGCACTTCGGCTACCAGAGATCCATGAAGCAGGTCTGTATTGCGTGCAGTCGTTTCTGTCATCGAATACGCGGATATTCTAATACAGTTCAAGAATCTTCCTGAGGGATTTACTGCCATCGTGCACGCGGATATGGCTGCTGGCGGCAACGCCTGTTTAAGGATTTTGGTGGATTTCTATCATTTTTAACTCTGTTTTTAAGTGGCGGAACCCAAAAAGCATTCATAATTACTCACTAGTGATTCTTAATGTAAAACGCGAAGGCGCGAGTTCGCTCGGTCTCGCTCTAACATTAATGTAACATTACTTTCTGGTTCCTTAACATTTAGTCACCCGCGCGCTTCTGGATTAATGCTTTTGCGCCTACCTATCCGGCGAATGGTACATAGAGTAACGTGAAGATTCTGTTCAGATATGGATCATGTACTACCTGGAGTGTCCCTACCACACGGCGTCTCTGGTCCGCAACGCGATGGACTTGTTCAACTGGACGGCGACCTACCGCCGGGAGTCGGACATCGTGGCGCCGTACGAGCGCTGGGTGTACCACGACCCACTGCGCACCGAGAACAGCCTGGAGCGGAACTACGCAGCCAATAAGACGAAGAAGGTGAACGATTGTCTCGTATAGATAGAGCTCGACGCGGATAGTTCTTGTGCTGAGAGCACATGGTACATAATATGCTAGGATAAACGTACATAACATACATACCATGACGCCGCTTCCCCGGAGGTGTAGGCAGAGAAGATAGAGCCCGATCACAGCATAATTGTCTCTTTCTCTTACAGGAATATAATTGCCCGGCATTGCGATTACGAGCTCGATAATCTTCTCTTAATCTTAATCTTTTTTCGCGTTGTCTCATTTGGACAACGCGTAGCAGGCTGGAAATGTACCCATAGTGTTGACAATCCCAAAAAAAGAACCAACCAATCCTCTCGATATTGTATCCACAGGACCGCTAAACTACCGAACGCACTCCCTGCCGAGCTATATACCTGGTTAACTTTGGATCATTTGTTAATTTTGCATAGTCCATGAACGGCTACGGATGAACTCGTTGTCCAACCACTCCAGGTGGCGTGGTTCGTCTCCAACTGTCACGCGCGCAACAAGCGGCTGCAGTACGCGCGCCAGCTGGCGAAGCACATCTCGGTGGACATATACGGCGCGTGCGGCAGCCTGCACTGTCCGCGCAACGACCCGTACTGCCACGAGATGCTCGACCGCGACTACAAGTTCTACCTCGCCTTCGAGAACTCCAACTGTCGCGACTACATCACGGAGAAGTTCTTCGTGAACGGCCTCTGGTGAGATGGCATTCCAATGGGGTTGAAAACTGCGTATTTATCACTACAGGTGGCGCCTAAGCGAGCTCACCTAAAAAAATCTATCAAAGCTGTCAGATACCATACAAATTATAAAGGAAAGTTTTTTTTTCTCAACCTACGTAATTAAAATGACTAAATTTTCTCAATATTATTCTGAAAACTACTTGTTCCAAATTAGGCTAATCAAATGAATTCGTAGGAAATACAATGTCACAATAACATATCCTATAATATTTCATTTTAAACGTAGACCAGTCATGGAGGTGAGCTCCATGAGAGCAGTACTGTTGCATTAAAATTCGTTTGATGACAAACAAAGCTCTTATTTTCCTCCAAACCTTATCCTAATTGTATCATGGGGTACATCTTGCATCTAAATACTATAAACAAAATAAAACTTGTCAGGAATGACAGGTTTGACATATCTAAGGTGAGGTCGCTACAAGGATGCGACACCTTGAGTTTTCTTCCCCATTGTTTTTGTTTTAAAGCTTTTACCAATTATCCAAGCAGTCCTTACTTTCTGCCTATGTTAAAGTAATGTTTAAGGTGAAGACCAGAACACCAAACAAGTTAAAAATGCGATGGATGTTGGCTTACCACCACCTTGGCCACCTCAAGCTTTGGTTCAACAGCATTCGTCACTCAAGTTTCTTTCAAACATTTTTTTTTTATGTGACTGGACATGGATGGCTAATACCACAAATCTGTCATGGTATTAGCCCAACACACCACATGGGAACTAGGTGCCATGCCAGGACCTTCCTTATATTGCACGGCTACATTGAACTGGATGGAAAACACGGACAATTTTCATTGCCGCTTCGACCATCGTTCATCCAATGCGATGGTACCAACCCGGGCGGGATAAACCCTACCACCTAGTAAGTAAGGAAGGGGACCTACAGCTTAACGTGGAATCCGAACCACGGCCAGCCTCTCTCAACGGTCGAATGGTCACCCATTATATTTTATCACCAAACATATTTGGCTTACTTCCGTTTCCACCACCTCCAGCTACAAAAATCCCGAAGTTACCTTTCGGTTACACCATGTAAATATGCAGTGTAACCGGAAGTTACTCATCGGATCTCAGATAACTGGAGGTGGAGAAAACAGGGGTTAGTCGTTCGGACTTCCTAGCTTAAGAGGATAATGAGGTGATCGTGTTCCTTACAATATCTCATGCCTGTTTCCTTAGTCAAATTAAGAAATATTTTTCTCAAATTTAGCACATTTCATAAACCAACTGAGAGATACGTCTACGTTTTGATATTTTTGATACCTAATCTTATATCCATGATATACATTTCAAAAAAAATTATAAATCTTTATAGGCTTATATCATGGATATAAGGTAAGTGAAGGAACTCGGACACCTCATTATTCTCTAAATCGGAGTAGCACGGTGATTCCATTGCCTCAAGCATTGGTTCGACATTAGTAAGCGCTTTAGTTTCAAATCTTATCATATTAAAAGTTCCTACCGTCCATTGCCACTAAATCTAATCGGTCAATGGTAACAGATCGAATAGATTTAGTTAGAGTTGTCGAATATAGTTGACTAATTGCCACGACGCTTCAGGCACGACGTTTTGCCCATCGTAATGGGCGCCCGGCCGTCGGAGTACGCGGCGGTGGCGCCGCGCAACTCATACATTCACGTCGAGGAGTTCGCGGGTCCTGAGCAGTTGGCCGCGTACCTGCACCAACTGGACACCGACGACCAGTTGTATAACTCTTACTTTAAGTGGAAGGTAAGCGCATGATACAGCAGTACCTATCTCGATGGCACCCACAAGTCTTTAACGAGCTCTCCAAAACGGATATTTTGCCGTAGGAGACATATTATTTAGTTATTACGTGTTTGGGTTGACCTAAGCAAGGATCCTTGATTTTCCTGAAGAGTTTGAAGAAATTGTAGACGGCATTCTTTGCATTTATTTTGACTGATCATGCGTCACGAACTGGAATATACGATTTCCAACAACGACTATTCATATAGGATATTTATTCGTTACATGTTCCATATAAGCGTAGGGTAGGATAGGAAATTAGGATAAAAACTATGTAAATCGCCTGCATACACAAGTTCTAAGATTGCACAAAAACCGGCCAAGTGCGAGTCGGACTCGCACACAAAGAGTTCCGTACCATCGTAGAAGATTTGACACAAAAATATCACGTTTTTTGTAAAATTCACACTCTGTGAAAATTTCCGCTGCCTACCTATTACGGTTCATGAGATACAGCCCTGTGACAGACGTACGGACGGAGAGCGGAGGCTTAGTAATAGGGTTCCGTTTTCACCCTTCGGGTACGGAACCCTAAAACATTCATACAATCTTCGACTTCAGTGTTCCAACCCTCATAGTTTTCTGGACAAATGTGTTATTTGATTTTTTTAGGGGATTTAAACCCGTTACCCTACCCTGGCTACGCCTAGCATAATTCCAGAACCATTCGTATTCGTGACCACCTAAATACCTAATGACCAACATGCGATTCCAAATAAACTATTTTCGCCCAGGCGAACACTGGTAGATAATTATGTTGTAAAAGCCTTTCCATGAAGCCAGTTTTATTTCAGTTTCGCTCCGCCTCGCCGGAACCAATTAAATTGTTCATTTTACCGATAAGTAGGCAAGTCGTAAAACTGGACGTTGTATGATGTGATTTTCGACATTATGTAAATCCATTGGGGACTGCATTAAAACACGCTATGCCTCATGTGAAAACCTATCGTAACTGTATTTTTTGTTGTTTCTTTGAGGTAATATATTTCTTGTAAATGATTACAGCTTCTTGTTAGTCTCAGTAGCTTAGTGAAGCGTCGCCCTGTTCGATCAAAGAAGTTAGGCAACTCTGGGCGCGCTAAGGTTCTGGATGGGTGACGGTTCAATAATGGAGGCTGGCTGTGGATCGGATCCCTCCTAATATTCCTAATATTCGTCCCCTTCCTTTTTTTATGTTACTGGACATGGATGGCTAATACCATACCTTCTGTCATGGTATTAGCCCAACACACCACATGGGAACTAGGTGCCATGCCAGTACCTTCCTTATATCGCACGGCTACATTGAACTGAATCGACAAATTTCATTGCCGGTTATACTCTTTTATTAAACGTCCTGGTATCAACCCGGGCGGGATTAACTTAACCTTACCAATTAGTAAGCAAGTATTAGTAAGTAAGGTCAGCCTCAATAGCCCAGTGACTCTCCGAAGTTATGGAGCGTAGTTTCCACGCGGCTGATGTGCTTATTTCACGATACGTGTGGTATTGTTTAGCTATCCATATCAGATCCATTAAAAAGTAGAATGCCTTTGCCGCCGATCCCTGTTCCTTTTCGCCAGACATCATTGAGACCCAATTTTCTTTCGGATTTCAGGACATGGGCGAATTCATCAACACTTACTTCTTTTGCCGCGTGTGCGCCATGCTGCACGCGGCAGAGAGACAGCAGCGCTCGCGGCACTACACAGACGTGCAGGCGTGGTGGCGGGAACGGACGTGCACTAGGGACGAATGGAGAGAGACGCAAATCGACGCGGCTGAGCCGACAGATTAGCGTCATAGACAAGGTGCGTGGTTACAAGATGCTGAATGCAACATTGGTTTAGCGACACTCAGGGACACTACACTGACGTGCAGGCGTGTTGGCACAAACGAACCTACACTAGGCACAAGACTCCAAATGGAGGGAGACGCAAATCGACGCGGCTGAGCCGACAGATTAGCGTCATAGACAAGGTGTGTGGTTACAAGATGCTGAATGCAACATTGGTTTAGCGACACTCAGGGACACTACACTGACGTGCAGGCGTGTTGGCGCAAACGAACCTACACTAGGGACAAGAATCCAAATGGAGGGAGACGCAAATCGACGCGGCTGAGCCGACAGATTAGCGTCATAGACAAGGTGCGTGGTTACAAGATGCTGAATGCAACATTGGTTTAGCGACACTCAGGGACACTACACTGACGTGCAGGCGTGTTGGCGCAAACGAACCTTAACTAGGGACAAGAATCCAAATGGAGGGAGACACAAATCGACGCGGCTGAGCCGACAGATTAGCGTCATAGACAAGGTGTGTGGTTACAAGATGCTTAATGCATTGTTATGACGGACGGACGAACAGCGTAGGCTTAGTAATAGGGTTACGTTGGCACCCTTTGGGTACGGGACCCTAAAAAACACAAAATCTAGCCTAACCTAACATAATTTAAAATGTCCGTATCAATAACAGTTTTGGATGCTATGGGTATTATATATATGGAGTTCATTACGTGCTGCAAAAAAGCGAGCGTGCATTTTTAGGGTTCCGTACCCAAAGGGTGCCAACGGAACCCTAATTCTAAGCCTTCGCTGTCCGTCCGTCTGTCCGTCTGTCACAGGGCTGTATCTCAGTAACCGTAATAGATGGACAGCTGAAATTTGTGTATATATTTTGCCGCTATAACAACAAATAGGTAAGATTAAAAAATAATTATAATTAAAGACGGCCCCCATACAAAAAACGTGATTTTTTTAATTAAATCTTTTTCGATGGTACGGAACCCTTCGTGTGCGAGTCCGACTCGCACTTGGCCGGTTTTTTTTTAACGACCGACGCAAGCTCCTGCAAGGCGACAGTTTTCGCGGCACTGCACTTTAACTAGTCTTCTAAAAGTGCCAACAGCAATTAACATAGAAGTTAATTACAGCGAAGACATTTCTGACCGGTCGTAGATACACTCCAAGCATCTAAATACGCCGAAGACTCTTAGTTATATTTACTTAGTCCCGTTTGCACCAACTGCGCCAAAACATATTTCTTCCTATATGGATTCCACTTAAAACTGTAGGTCTCCTTCTATAATTATTACATAGCTAATAAGCGGCGGTGGGTTTATCCCGCAAGGTCAGAGCCCCTAGTCGGAATTCTCACATAAATTGGTGTTTACGGAACTTCGAAGTTCGAAGTGCGCGACGACTTTTTCATTTCATTTTATTTGGTCTTTTTGGTATACAATTATACACTTAGACACGTCAAAAAAGGTACATAATAAAATCCAGATAAAAATAATTTGCTTGCGATTCGATAAGATGGGTAAGCACCTCTGAGTGCGGTTGGGTTCTGGATGGGTGACCATTTTCAACCGTTGGGGCTGGCCGTGTTCTGTAGGCCCCCTTTCTTCCTTATTAGGTGGTAGGGTAAATCCCGCCCGGGTTGGTACCATCGCATTGAATGAACGACGGTCGAAGCGGCAATGAATATTGTCCGTGTTTTCCATCCAGTTCAATGTAGCCAAGCAATGTATGTTAGATCCTGACATGTCACCTAGTTTCCATTCATTGTGTTAGGCTAATATCTGACGATCAGTTTGCTATTCGCCATCCATGTCCAGTTACATAAAAAAAAACAGGTTTTACTACTAATCTGTGGTTTTACTTCTTCAACTTGTCAAAATTAACCTCGGACTACCATTTGTTTATGAAAACTCGGAGTCGGCCATACATTTGAAAAGGCCAGTCGATCGGTTTGGCGTAAACGCCAACTTAGGTGGCAGTCGGATTAGGGGCTCTGGCACCATCAAATTGAATGAATGATGGTCAAAGTGTCAATGAAAATGATCTGTGTTTATAAAGGGGCCTGGCGTGGCACTTAGGCTGAGATAAATAGTCGTAACAGAAACTAAGACTAACGAAAAGTAGTACTTTGTGACGTCAATTTGAATTACTTTAAGATTTCGTTAATACAAAATGTGTCAAAGTGACGTCACAAAGTACTACTTTTCGTTAGTCTTAGTTTGTGTTACGACTATTTATCTCAGCCTTAGTTCCCATGTAGAGTGTTGGGCGATACATACATAAAGAGATACATATTTCTGCTTTTTTTCAGAAATATGAGCTGCAGTGGAGTGTCTCCGTGGCTATGAAGAAGTTACCTACATAGATAATAAATAATTATGTAAAGTCTATATAGTATATACCCACATATAGTATAGGTAGGTATGTTTCAGAATTATTTAATTAGTTCGGCGCTCACTGGACAGTGGTACACTTAAATATAGAAAAAAAGCATTTTTAGGAAATTCAAAGGAAACATTTAATTATTTTTTGCATGCAGCAAATATTGTTGGCATCGCATTCCTCAGCTGAATTCACAAATCGTCATCGAAGCGAAAAAAAAATTAAACACAATATTACAATTATGTTATGTTATAGGTTCCCTGGTCTTGCTTAACTACTTTTCCCATGTCCTACTTAGATTTCATGGTTTTCCTAAAATTCGAGAAGCAATGTTTATTATTAAAGAGATTGGATCCTTATGTTGGACGCTGAGAGATTTTATCCATATGTTCTACCATTAGAGAGATTAGATCCTTCTATTTGACCCTATAGAGATTTGATCCTTATGTTTGACCCTAGAGAGATTTGATCCTAATGATTGATCCTTATGTTTGACCCTGGAGACATTTGATCCTAGAGATTTGATTCCAATTACAGGTTGATTATTTTCGCATTTTCATAGGTGCGGTTCTCGGGTGAGGCAAGCGAATTATCAAAAATATATGCGGTATGATCACGGCAGTTGTGTGGTATTATCCATCAATGTCAGAAAATACTTATTTTTCAAAATCATGCAATGTTTTCTTGGTTTCAAGCATCCTACCTTCAATACCCACTTGAGAGGCATCCCGACTTTCCATCCTGAACCTATGTATGTAGGTATATGTATGTATGTAAGTAGTACCAAAGAAATAGGCATTTAGGTTTCAAAAGATAGAAAGGGCTTATACAAAATAAAGCAGTGTTAGTTTTATGTATGTAAATACGTAGATGTATCTAGGGATTAGGGTAATTTGACACCAACGTGGACAGAACAAACCAGATGTGTTTCTAATCGTTGAAAATGTGATGATTTGTGAAATTTGATAGTTCTAGTCCAGTGTGGCAGAAAGAAGATACAAATGACCAGTGCCTGCTGACTGATTGCATGCACACATAGATAATTTCCATAGAACACGGATATAAAGTTTAGGCCCCACAAAAAAAGGAAACCAGCAAACGTATTAGAATAAAGTGCCTCGTCACTCAGAGGCGTGTGGACTTGCCTTCCACGCCAGAGATCATGGGATCAAATCCCGGCATCGCCGGAAGCTATGGCATGCACAACGTTTTTCTCTTTCTCCATGGGAAAATTGCAATTAGTTACGATTGCGAGCTGCTTCCTGGTCCTAAATCCATGTAAGAGTGTAGGTCCCCTGCCTGTAAATAGGGGATAGCGGTAAGCCCGTCCAGGTTGGTACCATCGGATTAAAAGAAAATCGAAACGGCAATAAAACATTGTTCGTGTTTTCGACCCATTCAATGTAGCCGTGCTCATCTAAGGCTGAGATAAATAGTCGTAACAGAAACTAAGACTAACGAAAAGTAATACTTTGTGACGTCAATTTGCATTAGTTTGAATTTTCTTCCATACAAAATGTGTCAAAGTGACGTCACAAAGTACTACTTTTCGTTAGCCTTAGTTTTTGGTACCACTATTTATCTCAGCCTAAGAGATCTTTCCAAATCTTTCCAAGCTGTCAAATGCCATACAAAATAAAACAGAATACATTTTAAAATTTGTTTACTCAACCTACGTAATTAAAATGACTCAATTTTCTCTTTACTATTCTGAAAATTAATTGTAGCAAACTACATATGCTAATCAAATAAAGTCGTAGGTAAGAAAATTTCACAATAACATAACCTGTAATATTTCATTTCAAACTTTGCGCTGGTCTATTATATTACAATATGTGTGAACACAAACAAAAGGTCGAGTACATCCTGCATCTAAAAACTTTTAAATAAAACTTGACTGGAATGACAGTTTTCAGGTTTCTAAGGTGAGGTTGCTCATACAATACCTAAAATAAGCTTTGATTTTTCTTCCCCCATTGTTTTGTGAAATGATTGTATTGTATTGTATTGTATTGTTTATTCATCATCCATAGACAGTACACTGCACTCAGATTTGTCATATTTTAGCATTGGCCAGTTCAGCAAAACAAAACACAGCGAAGAAGAACTGGAAAGAAACTCCGCTGTTTTTTTTTTTCAACGTCCACTTAGTCTAAGTTTACAAAAGTGTTTGTCAATTATTTTAACAAAAACATAGGTAAAACACTAAATTCTCATGAATACACAAAATTTACAATCCATGCCGTATGCAACAGTTCATGACAAATATAATTTTATTTGCAAAGACAATCCCCTCCAACTAATATGTTGTCAATTGGAGCAGGCCAGTCCCCACAAACAGCACCCGTTCACGAGCATCACGCCGTGCACTGCCATTATTGTCATATCATTTTAACTTATTTATTGTATTTATCTATGTTACATATTCCCGGGGAACATTTTCCCACGAACTTTGAATGAGAGGATTAGGTCAAATTTGTCGTACGTTGAAAATATATTTTATTTTACAAACCTGCGGCATCAGTACTTAATATTCGTTTTAAAAATTCTGAAACAGTGTCCTATGTGATGTGATCACTGTTTTCCAGTGCATTATAAATGGTGAATTTTAAATTAGGTAAATATATAAGGTGTTGTTCAATTCGGTAATTATATTAAATAATTTTGTCCAGATGCATTATTCAATTGTCCACATGGAATGGTCACTGTTTTTGTAAATAATATTGATGAGCGTTTAAATTAGTTTTAATGTTTTGCATTTGGAGTCTAGTTTAATTAAGAATATATTAGCTATAATTTATGTTTGAAGTTCCAATTGTTTTATGATTCACATACCTTAGAACGATAACGGGATGATCCAATGGATGACCTATGTGAACGTTAATATTTAATGCAATTTTATAGCTGACCTGCATTTCTCAACAAGATTCTGCACATCGAATACAAATTTATTTGTACTTATTTACTAGTTGTAAGGTTTCTATTTGCTAGGTTTAATTTTTTAAAGTATGGACAGTCAGTCAGTCAGCGTGTTTGCGGGCCGAGTGCACGAAAGGACAAAAAATCTAAATCAACGTCAACGTACGATTAAACACGACACTTGGTATGGACAGTATGGAAGGAACTCCATGTGGTTCACTAAAAGTGACGTGTTTGAACATTGATTAACTCAGCCGTGTCTTCGTGGAATCAGGGCTAAATGTTTGATTCAGTTGAAAATCTTTGTGATGACATTCTCGGAAAATCCAGAACATTAATCGCAAAAAAAAGAGCAATAAATACGCACAACTTGCACATTGTTATATTATAATATCTAGTACGGTTTAGCGCATGTATAAATGTACACAGTATTTGGTATGGTCAAATCCCTAGATCTGTCTCTATTTACTGAGCGAATGCAAGGAAATTGATTGTACTTACAGAATGATTGGCAATTGAGGAATTGGAGGATAAAAGTATGTATGTATACATGTACGTAAGTGGCAGGCTATTTGTTTTATGACAATGTCTTAGCAGTCGATATAAGAAATAATACAACGTTGTAATAGCAGAAAATTATATGAGAGAAGGATTAAAAAAGGTCGAAGTCAATACGATATTAAGGGATATCGAATTTCCAGTATAACGAAATGCAAATAAGTTACTGTACGCCGGTATTCTCTCGTATCGATAGGCATAGATAATATAGAAGAAAATATAGTAGGTATCCCATTTACATAACTTTTGCATGCTTTGCTTATGAATTAATCCCGTTGTTATTCTTTGTTAAATTTAATATTTTATAATATCCTGAGTAAATACATTCAACTGGGCACCCGGTGCAACACAGCATATAATGTACAACCTAGGATACTATCCATTTAAAAAAATATTTATTAAGAAAACTTTTTTTTTTATTCGCTACCTAACTTGTTCAAAAACAATAAAATAAGTCTGAATAATGCATGGGTACATATGGTGACACCACTGACTATTAAGGTCGGCCCGTAAGCATCAGAAAATGTCGCCTCCCATACAAACATAGTTTACTTATAATTTGAAAACCACTGTTCCAACTTACTTGATATTTGGTATTTAATATTAGGCTACAAATATCTGTGTCTGCATGTCTTTGTTTTTTCGGTAAATGTATTCTGGGTCAAACCACAGAGAAAACAACATTCGTATGAAGATCTTCTTTTTACTTGTATTTTATTCGGTTTGAATTTTTTCAAAGAGGCAAAAGCGTGCAGACACAGATATTTGTTACCTAATATTAGATATTAAATATAAATTTAATTGGAATAGCGGTTTCCAAATGATTAGTAAACTACGTTTGTATGAGGGACATAGCTTACGGGCCGTTCGTAACTAGGTAAATCTGTTCCAAGTTGAACATTCCAATATGTTTATGTCGCATAGTTAATTGCTGTTCCTAGATAATTGAACAGTATTATTAGCTACATGTCCTTTAATTATTTTTATTATTGCGTCGAAATGCTCAATTTCGTAGTCTTGTGCACAGCTTTTCATCATGTTAGTTATTAAAGTGATTTAAACATTATTTATAACCAAATTCTTTTAAACAGATGCATGCTGGGTTATTGAGGCAGTAACGCCCGAGAGAAACGTAGCTTCTACTTCTACGCATTCTTAGACAAATCTCTTATGTAATGGGCTCGTCCAACCTCCAGTGACGGTGACGTAATGGCCGACGGTGATGTTTTTTCTCAGTATACTCCACAACGCACGGGCACGTAACGAGGGTATAGAAACTTCGCTTTAAAATCATGACCAAGAACACAAGCAAGATATAACATAAAACTATGCACTCAAAAGTTTAGAGCATGAAAGAAAAAGTCTATCTTTTAAAATGTCTTCAAAATTTGCTTAATAATTTAATCTTAGATTGCTTGCACTGAATAGGCTGCACCCAAATTGAGGCTTATGGAACCAATGATTAGTTTAAGATGCGTTAAAAAAGTATTTTTAAGAAAAACATTATTTCATTTTAGGTACCTATTTAACATGTCAGCAAAGAAATGTGAAAGAAATTAATGTATGTATGTATAACGTGCAAGATATGGTAAATGAGTTTTCTTTCGCACCTTACCAATGGGGTGCAAAGCGCAAGCGTAGATGGCGCCACAAAAAACTGTAACAAGACTATCACGTAGAGGTTATGTTTACCCTATGTCCCTGGATGTTTTCAAGTCATTGATTAAGCATTTTTTATGTGTTTATGAGTAATTTTCAGTTGGTTAGGAGCGTCTCCTGACAGCCTTATTGGAAGTGTAAAATACCTATCCCTAGAATCAGAGAAACTGTACAATATTTCAACTGGCGCCATATATTTGTATTGTGGCAAAGTTTGGCAGCCGTCCTCCCCATTGGACAAATATTGTATAATCATTTTTATTTGCATTTTCCTCTTTGCGCACATAATGCACAACTTTAATCATTTTATTAATTACATCAAAGCAATTATAGGATAATGTATAAATGCATTAATGTAGTAAATTAGGAAATGAGAAAAATTAAAGCTCAAAAAAGCATGTTTACGTGAACACAGTCATACCTATTTATAGCCACATATTACATGAAATGTTACATGACACGTACGTACCCCAAACTCCCAAAAGTTTGACTCCCAAAAAGACCTATTTTTGGGAGTCCGCGATATTTAATTTAGAATAATGTCACTAAGCCAACCGTGTCACCCAAATTAACGTATATGCAAATTTTCAGATCAATCGGTTTAGGATAACTCGTTCAAAACTCATTTGCAAGATTTGACCCATACATAGGAACTAACACGGCAAGTTAAATAAAAGCTTGTGCAAGTTTGACTATCAGGAATTAATTGGGTCTATATGTCTTTGTTAATTTGATCTGTTTTTGTTGTAAATAAATTCTGCATGAAACATTCAATACCTTCAGTAAAAATGTTGAAAAATTACTGGTATTTTGTTTCTAGTACAGGATCACACCCTAACTAATGCACTTGATTCTATAGAAAATAAAAAAAATCTGTCAGCACATGTGCTTGTTTGGATTGGATGTGGCTAGAGGTGCTAGAGTCTGTTCGTTGTTAGTTGTGAGTTTTGAATTCATGTTGCAACTTGCTATTGTGTCCCAGGTTGTTGTTAAAACCTTTCATTATTCGCTTTGATGTTGTTTTAGTTTTTTATGTTACAATAATGGCACGGACAGCTCGAAGAAAATACGGGCAAAGTCGAGATGAATCTTCATGATTTTAATCATTTGAAGGAAGATCTACTTTCAAGCATGCTGTATTCGCGAGATGCATTTGTGTGAGTACTGTGTTCACCTCAAGTTATAAATTTCGACCGGATACATGTGGAAATATTTTAGTTACAAAGTTAATAACGAAACCAAATTTATTGTTTTATATGTATATTTTAAACTAATTTATCCATAAATTTTGTGAAATATGTGTACATAGTCTGCACATAATAGTATTATTGTTGGATAATTGAGATATAGTTGGGGGGAGTCAAATACACAACTATATAATAAAAATATTAGCCATTGTTTCATTTAAGGTCCCTTCTAATAAATAAGGAAAAAAATATTAGCCATTGTTTCATTTAAGGTCCCTTCTAATAAATAAGGAAAACTATATACAAGACATTTTTGGATCATATTGTGTAACTTAAATACAATTATTATTACAGGCTCAACAAGAAAATTTTAAACTGTGGTAAAATGGGATTTTTTAAAAAATATTAATAATATTAAATAATTTATAACTTACCTATCTGCATATTAGGTCTCATAAAAGTCTCTATTTACACACACGATAATTATGTTTTCATTGCCCTCATCTTTCAAAATTCTGTAAGAAATGCAATTGATTTTATTAAGTATAAAAATAATATATTTTTGCGCACAAGACTTGACGCCACATCACCGCATGGCAGACAGCGGCACATGGTGGCGACAGACTGGCAAAGTTACATCGCAGGCGTTCAAGACACTCAACTTTTCACATTTGTTCTTAGAACTTTGTGCTGTGTTGGGCACGTAAAAATAATTAAAGTTGGGCCCACTGCATTTCTTCCTGTGCATGTCGTAAAAGCTGACTAAGTGATATGTCATTCGTGGTTCGGATTCCACGTTAAACTCTAGATACCCTTTCTTACTTACTAGGTGAAAGGGTCAATCCTGCCCAAGTTGGTACAATCGCATTGAATAAACGATGGTCGAAGCGGCACTTAAAGTTGTGTTTTCCATCCAGTTCAATGTAGCTGTGCAATAAAAGAAAGGTTCTGGCATGGCACATAGTTCCCATGATGTGTTTTGGGCTTATATAACGACAGTAGATGTGGTATAAGCTTACGCGGGACATAACTACAATATTTAGTTTGACGGCTTACCGTGCGTGTGAGGAGCATGTGAGGCTCCGAAACGTCGAGCAGCACGTCCTGCTCCTCACACGCGCGGTAAGCCGTCAAACTAAATATTGTGGTATAAGCCATTCATGTCCAGTCACATAACAAAAAACATGTTTTTGGAGTTATTAGGATCATTCATGTGATGTTTGATCTTTTTATTCTGCCAATAAAATCTTGCTGCTAATCTACCCCATTCTGGCTTGACCCCACCTATTGTAATTTCTTAATACTAGAAATCCTCCTGAGCTAGATATTTTTTTAATAGTTACGATTTTCCCATGAATTTTACAGGATATATTTCTTTAGGTTACAATTGACATTTATCACCACTTAGCATGGGATTCATACGCAAAATAAAAGCCATCTAGTGGACAAAGAGGCAATTTTTAAATTAATTGGCTGAAGAAATAGTTTAGGTAGCTCAGTCGATTAGAGCAGCGAAAATTGTATACGAAGGTCGCAGGTTAGAATCCTGGTTCAAATCAATGTCCTGACAAGTGTTTTCATTCTAAAGAACAGATGGGTCACGATGGTAAATTAACTAACCAGGTGAACCAGATGAAGGCAAATGAATGATTAAATCTGACGTTTTGTTGCAACAGGTAAATTTCAGTTCACTTTGCCAATTAAAGTGTCATTTGACATTTAGCGTGGTACAAAATGGAATAAACCTTCAGCTTTAATCACCCACTTGCCTGTTTACCTGGCGAGTTAATTAATGATGGTAACGCGGGTGATCGAAAACATTTTTTGAGTTGCAATTAGTCTCAATGTATGTGTAACCTCAAATTAGTCACCTCCGCATTGTTCAGGTATATTATGGGCCGCTTTTATAGTCTTCAATATATGAATATTGGTGAGAACGCTGCTGAGCCGGATGTGTACGCTGGCGCAATCGGCGGCGTAACGAACCGCGCTTTGAAAGATGCCTTGTGCCCTGTGCAGGTTCTGAGGCACCAGCACGCCAAACCACTTGATTGGGTTCACGGTGTCTTCGCATGTGTTTTCTGCTACCTGCAAAATTTAATACTTTTTAAAGGCAGGTCCTTACTTAACTTAACAACATGCAACAATGTCGGGTGCATAAAGCCCTCATCAAGTTTGATAATGATAAAGTGCATCGAGCCAATATATTATTCATAAAATATTTATAACCAAAAAATACTACCAACGTAGAATTAATGTCAAAAAAGTCTTGTTACAATATATGGTACAGTTATGTACTTGTGTTATTACGTTAAATCACAAAACAGGGTTTTATCAGAGACCCTCGCTATTATACTCTCTTGTATTTCTCTATAGTATTTCTCAATACGAGAGGCAATTAAGGATTGGCAATTGTTGATGGATACACATATAAGAATGCCTTCAGAAATCTGTTCCACAGCATACAGACCAGACATACTTGTATACTCAAAAGCGACAAAACATGTAGTACTTGTCGCACTTACAGTTCTATTTGAAACTGACTTACCTGAGGACCAAAACTATAAAGTAAACAAGTTCTGAATTGACGTATACGTAACTTAGAAGTTTCGTAAACGCTAATTTAGACGAGAACTCCGGTACTTCATACGTCCATCGCCAGACATGGGTTCAAGACAGAACTGTTTGCTGTTGAAGTCAGAGCAAGAGGACTACCAGCAAAGTCGCTCTATAATTTATTGTGATGTATTGCACAATTGTGATGTATGCTAAGAATGAGCTTTTCCAGCCAAATTATACCCATGGGCTTTAAAATATTTTTTGAGAGGGGCTGGGACTGGATTATACTTTGGGGGATATTCCTCGGGATAGCGTTGTGTGAAGGGTTGCACATTGACAAAGTGTTGATCAGATCGGTACCTGTAGATGTGTGACTCCATCTTGATCAGCGCGCTCACAAACCGCAGACGCCGAGAACTCTGGGCTTCCTGCTGTCGGAAGTCGGAGTGAGCTGACAGAGTTTTGACCCATGATGTAGCGCGATTTCGCGAGGTGCAGTGTGCCCTCGCATATCGCAGCTTCGAGAGCCACGCGGCGTTCTAATTTCTCCTCCATTAGGTGAAGGGATTGAAGGGTCAACTTGTCAAGAAGCTCGCATACTACCCCGTCCGCGCCAGAATCTGCAAAACCGAGTTTTTTTTATAAATAAGAGCTAAGCTAACCGTAATTCGATAGGGCTGAGTGATATATTATGTTATTAGGTATTTCATGTACCTTTATGCATCTTTATTACGCTAAATTCTGAATGGTAGCTTGTATTTGATTTTTGTTTGGATTTTTTTGTTCGAGGTTATAAAATGTTCTGTGTCACATGACGACAAGGGAATTAAAATAACACAGAATATAAACCAAAGAGTATTAAGATAAAAACTACACCACGTCTTGGTCTGTTTTCGGAGTTCTCGGTGCCTTATTTCTACATCTCCAATATCTCCTTCGCCAAATTTCATCGCCAATATGTACATCGCCAACACATGTATCGCCAATATCTCCATCGGCGGCGAGGCATCTGCGGTCCAGCCGCAGTTGCGTCGCCAGCGACGGAGCTGCGGGTGGACTGCAGATGCGTTGTGGCCAAGGAGCTACGCCATCATCACCAACATGTGCATCGCCAATATCTCCTTCGCCGGCGACGCATATGCGGCCCGGCCGAAGCTCCGTCGTTGGCGATGCAACTGCGGACCCTTCGCAGATCCGTAGACTCTACACGGGAGGGGGCGGCGAAGGTGTATGACGGGGAGGGACATTTAACCTATCCCAACCAAACCTAATGTAACCTAACCAAAAATGACCTTACCTCACCTAGCCTAAAATACATAAATTAACCTTACCTTACCTAACCCAGCGTAATTTACATATCACCACACCCACTTTGGCGATGCATATGTTGGCGATGCAGATATTGGCGAGGCAGATGGTGGCGATGTAGTCATTAGCGATGAACGTATGAATTACCAGAGTTCTCGCCTAAATTAGCGTTTACGAAACTTTGAGTAGGTATACATCAAACTCCACACAAGTTTTTATTAGTTATTTTGTGGTTTTATGTACTTCTTAGCCCCGATTGCACGAAGAGACGGAGTTCCTTCCATACTGTCCATCCAAAGTGACGTGTTTAATGGTACGTTGACGTTTATTTTGAATTTTTGTACTTTCGTGCACTCGGCTGTCAAAGTCAAACACGGACTTTCGATTTACATGAAAACGCGAAGTCGGCGTAAACGGCAACGTCAACGTGCCGCGCGGCACGTTCAATTTATTGGTGTCCCTTATTGTTTGGTTGTAAAAAAAGTATATATTCCAATTTTTAGGATTTTTCATGGACTTTAATTCTACATTCAAAACTAAAATCCTGAAATGGGCAAATTTAAATAGAGTTATAGTATTTGAAAATTAAACTCTCTGGATTTAGATTATTTAATGTGTAGTTGTTACGAAAATTGTAGGACGGGATCGTAATCGCTTTTAGTGGTGACAATTCTATCTATGACTTTTCACTATTTTCGCTGAATACTAAGCTACGAGCGCCTATAGACTTTAAATTGGCATTTAGTATTAAAGCACTACGATTGTCACAAACGGTAGAGATACTATGAGATTTTATCTGCGAGCTCTGCGTATAAAAACGTATGGCATCTGTGGTTATCACACATGAGATATTATCCTACTTAATATTATAAAGGGGAAAGTTTGTAATAATGGATGGATGGATGGATGGATATTTGTTACTCTTTCACGTAAAAACTACTGAATGGATGGTAATGAAACTTTACAATATTATAGCTGATACATCAGAATAACACATAGGCTACAATTTATAAAGATATTGTGCCCATGGGCTTTCGAACTTTCACGGGGCTGCGAAAACGATGCCGGTAGTCAGGTGCTACTTCACAGGAGCCGCGTAGCCGGCGGTGGGAGCGGGGCCGGGGGCGGGGCGGGCCGTCCGCCGGGGCCGGGTGAGGGGGGGAACAAGTCGCTCATCGCCGATCGCGCTACCCAAGCACGGGCAGACGCGTGAGGGCAGACGTCATTGACGGTTGTGTCCGTTTGGCGAATTTTCAAGGCACTATGATTTGTTAAAAACGCATTGTACTTAAAGTAATATAGGCTCAAGGTTAGTTATTGGCAGGTTTTTTTTTTGTTAGGAGTTACACATACAAAAAGATACTTCATTTTAATTTTAATTATATAGATATGTTACTTAACTTTTAATTATAAAGAATGACTTCGTTTTATTTAAATTATTGTAAGTTGTGGGTAGGTAAGTAATTGGTCCTTTTTTGGTTGTTTTGGTTCATCTATCTATACTAATAATAAATCTGTAAGGGGTGTGCATGTAGTAGGTTGCTTTGTTTTCTAAGATACTTCGTTTGTAGACTTTATGTATGATACTAAGACTAAATTGATGATTTTTTGAAAATCAGTTCTGTATGTATGTATGAATGTATGTTCCTCCATAACTCTTAAACCGATCATCCGAATTCGATGAAACTTACTACACATATATGTAAATACACGGGACACAGGATAGGCTATATAGAATTCCGTTCCCCTTACGTTAAGATGTAGCTGTAATACAAACCGGAATTCTCCGCGCGGCTCGGCGGGAGGGCCGCGGCTCTAGAGGGGGGGGGGGGTGGCGGCGCCTACTTTACAATCACTATCTGACTTTATTTCTTCGTTTACTTCTTCTAAGCCACGCAACGACCTTTTTTATACGGTTTTCATTAATATAAGGAGCGATCAACAAGCAAGGATTGCGTATGTAATTTTTAAATATTTAATACAAACCTTAAGATAAAAATGAAAACTATGTTCTTGAAAATGTTAGGTTCAAAAAGGCCTACAGAAAGTTCTCCGATATCATGTGGAGCGATAACTTCGAACCACTCGCCTGACTTATTTGCGTATTTTATCAACGTATGGCAACTCTGGGCGCAGTCAGTTTCCGGATGGGTTACCGTTTTCGATGTTGAAGGTGGCTGTGGAATACGATCCTCATAAAACTTTGTAAATGTAAGGAAGATGGTAGGGTAAAACCCGCCTTTGTTGGTGTTGTATCAATTTATATGTAGCAGTGCCAGTGCACTAAGGGTCTGGAGGCACATGCTTTTAAAATTCGCTCCCAAATGTTTACGAAGCTCTAAATGGGAATATGT
Organism: Incurvaria masculella; assembly: GCA_946894095.1. Lineage (NCBI taxonomy): Eukaryota > Metazoa > Arthropoda > Insecta > Lepidoptera > Incurvariidae > Incurvaria > Incurvaria masculella. Next base: position 4,423,787 of record OX335641.1, read on the forward strand.
CGATGTTTATTATTAAATTTGGTAGATTTAGTCCTGGACCAGCCTTTTGGTGGGTTACTTTTTATCCAGGAAATAATTCAGACCGAAATCAATCCAACACGACATTGACCCGAGCGGAGCCGGGTACCGCAGCTAGTATGATCATATTTAAAAGTAGACGCATGCATATCTGCGGGCCGCACGTAAACTCCTTATACAGATTGTTTCGATATGAGTGCGCGTATGTTCAGAAGATGACTCTGATTTTGAGTTTGATTTACATGTTGCCTTATCAATTGCTTAAAACCGGCTATATTCGAGTCGGACTCGCATACGAAGGGTTTTGTACCATTTTACAAGATTTAAAATAAAAAAATCACGTTTTTTGTATGGGGGGGGGGGTTCCTCACACAAAAAACGTGTTTTTTTATTATTATTTTTTGTTATTTAACCTATTTTTTGTTATAGCGGTAAAATAAAACCATACTCTGTGAGCATTTCAGCTGCCTACCTATTACGGTTCATGAGATACAGCCCTGTGACAGACGGATGGATGGACGGACGGACAGCAAAGGCTTAGTAATAAACATCGAGTCCATTGGCACCCTTTGGGCACGGAACCCTAGAACTTAATGGAAAATCCGGACAATTTTTTTTGCAACTTCAACCACAGTTTTATCCAATGCGGTTGTAGCAACCGGGAGGGCTTAAGGATGTTCCGACCCATACAATGTTTTTTTTACACATAACTCAAAAAGTATTGCACTTTAAGGCACGAATTCGTCAAAAATATTTAATATAGCCATAGTAGTTGCAGCGAAAACATATTCACAATTTCAGGTTTAATGGTTTCGTTGTAATTGCCGATTAGAAGTTTTACAGCGTTAGATGGCGCTGTTAAATAAAAATCGTATTTAAATAAATTGTAACAAAACCAATAATCCTAAAATTGTTAAATTGTTTTCGCTGCAAGTAATATGACTATATTAAACTTTTATTATTAATTCGTGGCTTAAAGTGCAATACTTTTTGCGTTATATGTGTTCAAACAACTTTATATGGGTCGGAACAGCCTTAACCCTACCACGTGGTTATGGTTTCGCGAGGCAAGGTGTTTTTGGCATTTCTCAGCACCTTTGGTCCCCAGCACGGCCACCCATTATGGTTTTCATGAAAACAATTTAGGCATTAATTTTAATTATATTATGATTATATTATACATATAATAGATTTACATAAAGATATATGGAAGAAAATTACCGTAAAACTCAGACGATGTGCTATTACAAATCGTGCCAACTTTAAGTTCTACTACAACAACCAAAGTTCAAACTAGCTGCGAAAATGCCCATTTTAACAAAGATTACCATGGCTACAACACTAGAGCCAAAGATCTAATAAGCCTACCTCTAGTGAAGCGCAGTAAAACTTCTAAGAGCTTTATCTGCAATAGCGTCAGGTTCTTCAATAAACTCCCGCCATGCATTGTTAAAAAATAAATTAATAGTTTTAAACGGACAATCAGACAAATTCTTTTAAAGAAAGCTTACTATAAAATTGACGATTTTTTAAAAGATGATAATATAATGAACACTTTATTCATAATTCCATAGAATTTTACAATTCGTATTAAGTAGGTAATGCTAAGACTGTTTATGGATTATAATTGTATGTATGATTTATTGAATGAAATGAAACGTATTCAATAATTGGTTGGACGAACATGAATCCAGTCGCAACGTATTAATGCTCACGCTGTGGATCACTTTCAATGAAAGTCTTTCATGCGACTGCATATCTACTCTAGATAGCGAAAGCGAAGTGTCCTGGTGATCGCTTCTGTGAAACTCCATGTAGAAAAAAAACGTAAGCATTTTATCTACATAGAGTTTGACAGAAGCGAACACCACGACTTCTCGTTTATCTTTTATGAGTAGACCGCCTGGCCAGCAAACAACTGTGTGTAGTTTGTTCATAGCTTGAATCATTGGTGACTCACCGGTGAGTCGCAAAACTTTCCATTTATTAAATGACAGCCACGAGTGCCCCTAGTGTTGTCCTTTTTTCATTATTCATTATTTTAGACACAACACACATTTTTTCAGCGATAAAGTAAGGCGAAAGATAAGCGTAAACGTTTCACTTTTATCTGTGAATAGATGTCGTGTTGGCTCAAGTGCATAGACGGGGATGTTTGGTGACGACCAAGTCGCGTGGCCTCCCTACTAGGGAGTCCCTAGTCGCGTTCCCTGCGAGCCTCTTGTTGTTTCGTGCACCAAAGATAATATAATCAAAGCGTTTTCAACTCAATGTATTATATGTTCTGTGACTCCGTGCATGCTGCGCTGCTGACGCCATTTTGTATTGAGCCAAGACATTTTGATTCTTGGTTCGGTAGATAGATAGCAAGATCTCAAAATCTATTAGACTTATTTCGTGCCACGCTGTGAAGAAGCGTGTTACTATATTATAAAAAAATACATAAGCAAAAGGCGAGTAAAAGCGAAAAAGCGATCTCCAAGATGTCTGAGAAGAAACGGTTGCTGAATGACCTACGCGTGATAGACCTGCGCGGAGAACTTGAAAAGCGCAAACTAGACAAAACTGGGGTGCGTGCCGTGTTACTCAAGCGGCTCTCACAGGTAACCGACTCCTATCTCTTCAACTTTATGTAACCTAACTTAACCTACGACGGCGGGCGTCGTGGTAACTCCTTCATTTAGTCGCATTTCCTACGTTGCTATGATCCGACCTGAACCATCCCAGGATGTGATAGTGAGCTGAGCTCTCAATGGCAAATTCGTCATGTGCCCTAAATGTTGGTTATTGATAGTTTTATTGTTAGATATGTATATATATATATATATAGATATGAGCGGCTCGTAGCCTAGTAACGCGGGGACTTGCCTAGCAAACCAGAGGCCTGGGTTCAAATCCTCGGCCCGTTCATGCACCACTTTCTTTCTCATTCTGTGTTCGATAAGTGCATTTCGTCACGAATGCGAGCTGCTCCATGGTTCGGAATCCGTGTAAAACACTAGGACGCCTTCCCCTACTAGGTTAAGCCGGCCCGGTTTGGTACCATCGCATTGGATGAAAAGATGGTCAAAGCGGCAATGAAAAATTGTCCATGTTTTCCATCTAGTTCAATGTATGCATGCTCATAATGGGAAGCTCCTGGCATGGCACCTAATTGCTTCAGGAATGTGGTGAATTATGCTTATATCATAAGGGTGATTGTGTGGTATTAGTCATCCATGTCAGGTTGCATGAAAAAATATGCATTTTTAAACCGGTGTAATGTCATCGATAATACTACATTCAAAATGTCTTTGAATGTAGTATTATCGAATTTGTCTCAAAACATATGGATTAGCCACTGGGCTAATACCATGCAAGACCGAAAGACAAATTATAAACTCTAGCTAAATGCCTGCATAGGCAGATCGCCAGATTAAAGGGAGATAAAAAATAAAAAAAATGTCTTTCTTTCAGTTCCTGAAAGGCGAAGGCGAGGACCCCGAAACATACACATTCGAGCCACTCGCAGTGGAGCCCAAGACACCGTCTAAGCGGGGCCGTAATGAGAGCTCCCTTGATGCTGATGCAGAAGATGCACTGCTGGAGGATGTCAGAGTTGAGGACATGATTGTTCAGGATGACGTTGGGGATGAGGACGACCTTGAAGATGAAAAGCCCAAGGAGGAAAAAAATCAAGTATTGGAGGAAACAAAGCCGGCAGTTGATAAAAAAGAAGTGGCGATGGAATCCAGCGCAGCAGTAAAGGATCAGTCAGAGACAGCTGCGAGCCGCAAGAGAGAGATGAAGGAGGAGACGGAAGCGACTGAGGCTAAAAAGCCCTGTGTAGAGGCAGAGAAGCCCGTCTCTTCTGTCGCTGATGCTGGTTCAGTCGCCGCCGCCGCCACCGTTGCGCCCACCACTGCCGCCACCACAGTCTCTGCCGCAGCCCCTACTGTTGCCGCAACCCCTATTGCTACCGCAACCACTACTGCTGCTGCCACCCCTGCTGCTGCTGCCACCCCCACCGCCACCACCATCAAGTCCGTAGGCAAGGTTGAGGAGGAGGCAAAGGACCTCAATAACACTGATGCGGAGGACAGTATCAACTTGGACATTGGAGAAGACGAACTACTCAATGATGATGTAATTAATTGTTTGTTTCTTCCACCATATTTAATTTTAGAGATTAAGATTTTTTGCTCGTTTTTATATTTGATCATAGCTTGAGTAAGTTATTTAAATAGTTCAGTGGCTGTCGGTTAAAAAAATTATTTAATTGTAAGCGATGATAAATATTCCAATTTCTCGTTTGCTTACAGGCTGACAGTACAGCGAAGACCAGAAAAGGTGAGTCCTCTTTAAAAAGAATTATTGTAGGCATCTGTTACAGCACGCTTAATTTTCTATTTCATTCATCAAATAAGTTAGCTTGAGAAAAATCTCTACACATTGCCAGAGAGGTATTACGGAAATGTAAGCTATGCAAACAGATATACCAAATTCCTGCACTACGGAGTATTCAACGACTAAAATGAATAAGGGTGATTGTGTTCAAATTTACAAGTAAAAATGGATAATAAATGATTTAAACATTATACAAGAATGAAATTATAAAAAAAAAACAAACACCCAAACGATTAAAAAAGGGTTTGACGTTTAATTTCAACATTAAACGAGAAAATAAACACCAAAAGAAACACCAGGAAGAAGAATCTACATCAAAAAAGAAAGCTGACAATGGTTTCACTGAGCATATGGAGGCCCCTTGCAGGTAGGCTTTGCAAGCAGCTACAGCAGGCTAGTAGCTAACAAGTTCCGTTTCACATAAAAAGTCTTCAGCAAGCTTGCGTTGACTAGGACCCATGCACAAGACCGTTTAATCATCAGTACGAGTTAAACGTAAGTTAACAGCAAGCCTTGGTGCAATACAACATCCAGTTGGTGGATTTCTGCGCAGAGGTGGATTAGCGGCTGAAATAGTTTGAAGGCTCTAATGAAACCCTCATCTTCTGTTTCACATTCTTGATGTACTGTGCCCTGCGAATCTGCTGGAAAAGTCTGCAAAATCATATCCGCTGCATCATAATCGTCGTTAGTCATATCGGACAGGAGTTCCATATTGTCCTCCGTCGCTCTTGTACTGATGGAAGTGACTCATCATTGTTACAAAACGTTTTAGTGATTTTATGCTAATCTACGATCAAGTTTTCAGGTATCTATAGGTATATTATTGTTCGTACGCCGCGTTAACCTCAAGACGTGATCGACGGTGTTCAACGGTGAAGCTTCACTGCATCAGGGCGGGCCGCTCCACGCGAGCGACCGGCGCTGACTGCTGTACCTGCGTAGATGGGAGCGAGGTCAGCGTGAGCGCGACGGCGCCAGCGGCAACCGGGGCAGACGACGCAGCGGGAGCCACCGGCGACGCGGACGGCAAGGAAGACGTGCAAGTAAAGAGCGACGGCAACACGACTAGGTTGGTCCCCCGGTGTCGCCGACCGCAGACCGCCTGTCCCGCCGACACTCGTCTAAGTACCTACTCTCCGCTACATTGTCTTGGCGAGCGGAACCATCGGTTGTCATTCACGTTGTCTACAAAGTTTTGCACCAACCCCAAGAGAGACTAGGCCAGCGACTTCGTTCCTGTGGCTGCTCTTCGTGTCTGCACCCGACTGCAATTTTGAGAAGATCGACGTCTTCAGAATGAGCTGCCGGGCGATTCTGCAGGTCTACTGAACGACCATGACCCTGGACATCTTACGAGCGCAGCAACATGGCTGTATCCGTCCGGGACTCAACTACTAGATCATCATTCTGCGATACTGCTACATCAAGATCGACCGAGGATCCGAGTCTCTCTGGTGCAAAACTTTGTAGTACATCGGCTGCCACATTGAATTAACAAAGGAAGCATACAATACGTATAAACAATTTTCTACTAAGAAAGCCTGCTAAAGTTAAGATTTATGTCTAGTGTGTTTTTTACTTCACATTTAGTGTATGTTTAAATGAAAAAAAAATGCCTAAAATATATAATTGTGAATGGAAAAAAAATTATAGCAATATATTTTAACATAATTATGTAATGTGTAACACATTTCTGATCTTATTATTGATGTTTCAGTGAAACTGCAGATGACAAAAAAGATAAGAATGACAAAGGTGAGAACCTACTTTTTTTATCTGGCTTAATATTTTTCCTAGTGTTAAAGTATCTACAAATAAGTCAAGAAAACATTTTGAACAATATTTTAGGACATAAGGACATAAGGCCGCTAACATCCTTCGTGCATTGATTATAAATGTAAATTTGTATATGTGTAAATATTTGTATGTATATCTCTGTTAACATAATATATAATAAACCTATCTTATGTAAGTTTATCTTATGAATATTTATTTTTCTTCTGTTTCATTTTAAGTACCTTCTTTTTAAGTTTTGTTTTCTTTAATTCGTTTTTAGTTTTTTTTTGCCCGCCATACGGCACCTCTTCTACGTCCCTAAGCTTGAAGAATGCCTAAGATTCAGAATACATTAATTCCGCCTTCTTTTTAAACTATATCAGACTTGCAAAGAAAGATTTTGTCCATGTTTATTATGTACGTTGTTTATAGTTATTTGGTCGCTTATGATTGCGATTGCGTTTGCGACAGATGCCAAAGTGGAAGCAGAGTCCGATGGCAAGGAGCGGAAGGAGGAAGGCAAGGACGGTGGGGTCGGCAGCGCGGCGCGCAACCTGTGGGTCAGCGGCCTGTCGGGAGACACGCGAGCCAAGGACTTGAAGCAGCTCTGCAGTAAACATGGAAAGGTAAGTGCAGTATAGCTTAGGCTTAAGGTGGCCCAACCCGGCGGGACTAACTAATTCGCGGGCACGGTATAAAACCGTGCTGTTGCGCCCTGGGACCTTATCTGTTTCAAATAAAAAGACAGGCTCCGTGATGAGGAAGATGCAACATGTCCACATAAAAGACAATGTGCATAGTGTATGATTTGGTAAGATTTACGAAAATTTTTATCACAAAACGTCTTATAGCTAAAAGTAAACCACGACCGCTGTCGTGAAAAGTCTTAACAAAAACCAAATAGATTATAAATCTTGATTAAATAAGCTATGTCTGATGACTAATCTTTTTAAGATGTTCTTACTTTATTATAGCGTAATCCACCTCCAAAGTTATTGTATAAAACGCGCGAAAAACTAACTTTCGGACCTTATAACTTAGAAACCAAACACAATTTTACAATGCCAACGGTCATCAGACATCCAGTTCGATCAAATAAAGCAATTTTGAGCAAAATATGGGATCTCTGACAAGAAATATGGGCGTGATCTTCTTTCCCCGTTTGTATGGGGAGTTGAGCGGGATGGCCCACCTTTAAGGGTGTGCTTGCTGGTCCTGACAAGTAACTTCACCATAAAACTGCCTAGGGAGTAAATACATAAATAAAATTAAATCATGCATCATATTATTACATAAGCTCATCCAGCCCAACTTAGCCCAGAAGCGCAGTAGCCTCGATGGGTGTGTGCAGGCATTTTGGAGCGACCCTATTGTAAATGTTTGGGGGTGGTCGCTACCTGCACTTGGTCCCACGTTGAGTTGTCCTTTGTACAACGCTTCCTCAATTCTTGCTACTTTAGCCATCCAATGTCGTCTATGAAGGTAATGAGGCGGCCCGGGTGTCTGCAGATCTGCGCAAGTGATGCGGGCGAAATCAGAAATCTCATTTTTCTCTATGCAGGCCTTGCACAGAGGACTAGCTGTAATTCCGAGCGTATGCAGGTGCTTGTTTGGCAAACAGTGACCCGTCATTAATCCCACAAACTTCCTAAGTTTTGCCCTTTCCAGACTATTAAGTTTGCGGGCCAGTCCCTTATAAGGTAGGTAAAGCCGCCCTAGACTGCCCACAATCTAGACGGTTGGCCCACCTACTCGCATGCTCTTGGTGATTCGAGGATTCTGCCCGTTGGGTCGCTACTCCGGTGCAGGAAAGCACAACGCGAGCAGCCGATTCTTCGTTCCTTAGGCAAGCCCTGCACATGGGACTGTTAGTTACACCTAGAACATACAGGTGTTGGAGTGTGTAAATTTGCTATAAAACTGGGTTAAATTAATACAAAACATGATTCTTACACAAAATAATCACCAATAACGGCTCACGTAATTAATGCACAACCCCTATGCTAGAGACTAAAAGCAGTGTTAAGAGTAGGCAGACTAACTTTAGTACGCGTATAAAGGTCGGACTAAACCGGTTTTTGTATGGTTAGTCCAGTACTAAGAACTGTACCGGTTGACAGGTTAACTCTGAACCTGACTGTTAAAATGTTAAGCATAGTTCAGGGCTAGATTACTATGCAACTAAAAAAAACAAAACAAATATCCAGGTTTTTAAGACTGACTAAAAAGTATTAAACATTTTCTGGAAAAACGGCAAAGTGCGAGTCAGACTCGCACACGAAGGGTTCCGCACCAATGGACAAGATTTAAGACAAAAAGGCCCCCATTATTTTACCTATTTGTTGTTATAACGGCAAAATAAATAGTAATAGGGTTCCGTTGGCACCCTTTGGTTACGGAACCCTAAAAAACAAAAAAACATGGGGTATAATAAAATAGTAAGGAGTGTGGAGAGTAGCCATCGTGCACTATTTTACTTTTCTAGAAATGAAATTATATTTTTTTGTCTGCTCAAAAAAATGTGGTAGATTAATATAAAACCATGCAACGACAGAGATCCTGCACGCCGCTAGTAGAGAGCGAGAGGGAATGAGCACGTAAAAAAGAGAAAATATAGCAGAAGTATGAATCGCGTTCGCGCATCTCAATCACTTCTCTTCTGTAATACTATCATAGTATATGTAATAAATAAAATAAGAAGTAGGTATGGATAACCTTTTAGGTTTTTTTTGTGAATTGTGCAGAATAAATTCCGGGTGCTTTACACTATGACCTGTCACATTTTGGTACTATCATCATCCTATGCATTCCCAACCCATCTCAGCATACTCTGGTTAGTGGGAATATTTCAAGTTATCGACAACATATTAATATTTGTGTACAACTCTGATCAATTTTTTAATGGTGCCGGCCGTTATTTGAAAAGGTATTATAAAAAAAACCAATCTTGTGTCATAGATATCAACTATTTTTTATGGACTGCGCTGATTGAAAATCTGATATGTGATTCCTCGACAGGTGATTGGTGCGAAGGTGGTGACGAACGCGCGTACGCCCGGCTCTCGCTGCTATGGCTATGTGACAATGGCGAGCGCTCAAGATGCAGAGAGCTGCATTAAAAACTTGCACCGGACAGGTTTGTGTTCAGTTTGTTTTATCAGAGAGAAAAATATTGTCCATGAAGTTTTTTTCCCTTTCCCTAGCTTTTTTTTTGTGTATTGCGTATTGCGCTTCGCACGATTCGAGACAAGAAGTTAACAGACAGTACAGGCCACAGATATTAAAGAAGCAGATATGTCATCTATGTCACGCCGTCGACACTCCTCGTCTGTGTGAGATTCACCGTCGCCGCAGCGGCGGAGCGCGGTGCGCTACGAAACATCGCTAGGGTTTTCACTCGACACAATGGGGATATTAAAATAAACCAGACTATACGAAATGATTATTATTTATCGTATGTTCTTTTTTCAACACATGTTTACATCATCATTCGTTTAACTTTTAACAAAAAACTTTTTATACATTGCTCACATTATAAGACCATAAACATTATTTATAAGCTATGTATAAGTACATTGGTAATATAAATGATGGATCAAATATTGAGTACATTCAGGGGTTAACAAATACTTTATAATTCTGCTTTTTCATCTTTAAAGCTTATAAGTTTACTTAAACCCTTTACTTAAAATGAAGAAAAAACACACACACAATCACTCCAAAAAATCACCACATTGGTCGACTATGCACGTTGAAATAATAAATAACTCGGAGAGTACCAAACTAACGCGAGGTTGCAAAGTCACTGACAACCTTTGAACGCAGTATTCCTGGGAAGACGCGGACTCGCCCCTCGCACTCCGCGCACCCCCGCACCACGCACACATAGCCGATAGCACACGCATAGAAATACACTTATAAGTGTCGCTTCTGTTACGTTAGTTATTTATTCGGTGTCTATGTAGAGCGCTTACTATAAGACCCGCTGTCTCCAATATTTTCAAAAACTACCAACCCAACTCAAACGTGCATCCCACATTACAAACATGGTAGTAGACGTATTGAAGGATTTGTGTGGGTGGGACTGAGTGGGTGGCGATGTTTCGACTGTGTTGCATACGGTTCGCCGCTGGATTCCCATACAATTATATGGTCACTTTGACCACACGACTGGTACGCGATATCGAGCTCATGCCACTTCTTCCTTTCTCCTAAGTGGTACAGACTTATTGCAGTAGCCTGAGGAGACTCAAAAACACTGGGGTCGTTGTAAGGAGTGCTGGAGCAATAAACATCCATAAAAAACGTGAAAATCAAGCCCTTTCTTTAAATTCGCTATTCAACCAAATTGAGTCGGTGGCCATATGAATGTAATATTTATGGTCATAATTATAGGGTTCATAATAACTCAATGAATATAGGTATTTGCGATCTCATAGGAGTGCGTTTTTCGAGTTGCTGAATACAGTCGTAAGTTTCAATGCACAGCTCCATAAGTGCGAAAGAGAGATTGAAAAAGAGAGGCGTGAATATTGCCATTCATAAATTCAGTGGAAGTAATTGATGTACATGAAATGCTTCATTGTAAAACATTAAGGTCGATTTCTTCAAAGTTTTTTTTCTCTGCTTTATTGACATGGATGGAAAACACCACTGAAGAGAAAAGAAGGTGAAGTGGCATGCGGTCGATATCGCGTCTCCGCTATATGATCAATATGACCATATAATTGCCACCAAGCCACACAGTCAGCATCGTGTCAAGTGCGTTCAAGCGTCGGCAGCTACTCGCCGACAACAACAACAGCCACACAGTCGATTCATCGCCATCGCGAAGTCCTAGTTTTATTTTGACAGCTTGAAGAAGTAAAACCACAGAATAAGTAGTAAAAACTTTAACGTACGAAAACCTTGACGTTTTTACATAACTTCGGCGTTCTGTAAACGCCAATTTAGGTGAGTACTCGGACTGATCACTCAACTAGAGAAGCTCCTCTGTATACCTATTTTTCTTTCCGACCAGAGCTGCACGGTCGAATGATATCAGTAGAGAAGGCCAAGTCGGAGGCGGGGGCGGTAGGCGCCGGGTCGGCGTCATCGCGCCGCTCGTCCGCTCCGTCGCACCGCTCGGAACGCCGCGACCCTCACACCGCCAAGGAGCGTGCCAACTCCAAGGAGGCAGTCAAGGATGAGAACGGTCTGGTGAGTCGACAATGCGGAACTCCGGTGTGGAGGTATCAATGAATACATTCTTTACGATAACGAGCATTTAAATCTAAGAGCATGTTTCATAATTTTGGACAGAAAAAATATGTTATGTACTTAAACCAGTTTCTTTGCGGGTTCTTCTTTACTGAGTTGATCGAATCTGTGGATCTTTTTGACGTAATCTAGTGTAGTTTGACTGTTAAAAAGTTTTAATAAATGAAATGAAATGATGCAATTCCGAAAAACAACGTTACTAAGACCAACTGACGCCATATGACAATGGCGATTTCTTTCAATCTTTACGTGCTTGTGTTGACAGGAGGCGAAGAAGGATGGTGAAGAGGCAGCAGGCGCGAATGCAAAGGCTGGTGGAGAAGATGGAGAGGAGAAGGCACGATCCATCTCGCGGAGTCGGGAGAAATCCAAGGTAATCAGCACAGGTGACTTGGCCCAGCTCCGCACCGATGTGATCAGGATTCTTGTATGGTGATTTTAAGTCACGACAGTTCATGACGCTTGGTTGCATGTGCAATTTGCCCACACTCCACCACTTGCCGAATATCACTTCACTTAGGCCTGATTGCGGAAAGAGACATTGGTGTGTTCAAGGAGAGGAGGATAGAGGACGCACCTTGTTCGATCATGCGCTGGCGATACATAGGTATCGCCTCCTCGCTCACCCTGGTTTCCATTTACTAGTATGGAGGGCGCAGACTTACTCCAGTGACTCACGCAGCTGTGTGGGTCCAGGCCCGGAAGTGTGGTTGGCGCGTTGGTCTGAATGTTCTGGTTCTATTTGATGACTTTCCTTGTAATTCCTTTGGGTTGTTGGCACTTTTGCGCGCGCGAACCTTCTGCTGTGCTTTCGACCGGTAACAATGGCACTGGCGTGGATGAAAAAGTTGCGGCGCGCACAAGTTGTTGTTGGTGCTAACTCGTGGTGAAGTTTGGAGGGATATGGTATGGAGAAAATAAAATTTATTGCCCTGCAATAGTTCAATAAAAAGTCAGATCTGTCGGTCGACGAATTGGCGCAAAAATTGAAATGTCTACCTGATAAACTATTTTACTGGTCTGTGTTTGGATTGACGAGACATGAATATAAATGCAATGTTCAAACTCCACGCAGGTCACTAAAAGTAATGTGTTTAAACATGGACTTACTTTGACGTCTTTTTCTGCAACCTGGCCTTAGATCAGAATGAGTCGCCCCTGTCACTATCTAACAAGTGGTGACTCATTGAGTCACGTCACAGTGTGAACTGACTTTAAGGTTTCTACGAGCGGGATAGCTAAGTGTCTGTGTGTGGGTGCGGGTCAGGGTGCGGCGGAGCGGGCTCGGCGCGAGCGCAGCCGTGAGCGGCGCCGTTCACCCCGGGAGGTACTGTCCTTCTCCAAAATATGGGTAAGCTCGATGGCTTTCTATATTATTTCTATTCATGCATGCCTCTGCAGGTTGTAACCACTCTGAGGGGTAACCGCAGTCACCGCCCTAACATTGGCATCGAAGTAGTCCTGATTAAAAAGAGGGTGTTGGGCCCCCCTATTCCTTCCTAGTATCTTGGACGCTCACTCGCAGTCGGCCCGCTCGCTGTCAACTTTACTCTGTTAGTGTTCTTTAAGATTGATTTTGCAAATTTGTTCAAAAAAAAATGGACCCTTTTTTCTATGGAAAATTAAATAATAGTTTACGTAGTATAGACATCATTTCCCATAGTTATGGAGGTGAATGCTGTTACACTCTGTATATTTGCAATTTCATATGGCTTGGTAATTTTTTTGTCTTATTAAGTAAACCCTCCTCTTCCTTATAAAAGAGCCTCTCCCAACATCGCTCCTGAACCGAAAAATACTCGACATTGGCAAATTGTCTCTCCTATTCTCCCACTAATATATATTTTTTCAAACTTTAGCCCATTTTCCTTTAGTGCAATTTGTTTAAATTCTTCAACATCTGTTGGACGGTTGTGGGTAAGCTGTTATCATCATAATTAATTTGAGGGTTGCAACTTATTCATTGGCTTGTTACATAGACTCATTATGTTTTTTGAATTATTTCGGAGCATCGTAAAGTAGTCTTATTACTAAGGTGCTAACAAATTCATTGTCTGATATAAATGTTTTCTACATCTTGACAACTTATTTTATCACATCCAACAATTATCTGACAAATTTCTATGTTACCGAACCGATTTTCTTAAAGTTTTCAAATCATTCTCAAAATTTAATGTGCTAACCTTTGCTTCTGAAAATTTATTCGTTCGCATCAACTGACCCAAATTCACTTGTGAATAATGTTTTACAAACAATTTGCTTGATACCTCTTTTTTGTCACATTTTTTTATTTTTAGGGTTCCGTACCCAAAGGGTGAAAACGCAACCCTATTACTAAGCCTCCGCTGTCCGTCCGTCCGTCCATCCGTCCGTCTGTCACAGGGCTGTATCTCATGAACCGTAATAGGTAGGCAGCTGAAATTTTCACAAAGTGTGTATTTATTTTGCCGCTATAGCAACAAATAAGTAAAATTAAAATATAATAAAAATTAAAGGGGGATATACAAAAAATGTGATTTTTTGGTGTTAAATAATTTACGATGGTACTATTCCGGGAGGTCACGACATTTTTGGTCACGATAAGGTAAATGGCTGAATCTGGGTTCACATGTTAGAGACCAACCCTCTGATGCTAAATATGTCGGTCTGCCTGCGCCAAGTGGTTGCGTTGTCTAGATTGGCTATATAAAATAGATGTTAGTATGTACCTGCTGATAAATATACCGATTGTTTAGAAATATTGATACCTATTAATTATACAACAATAACTAGTTGCTTTTTTAATTAACTACTTAAATATACCTAAAGTTCTGTCTGGAACCTAAATCTCCTATAACTACTAAATACAAACAAAGATTTGTTCAGTTTTGGTATTGCTAAGCAAGTATGTACTGGTACTTTCATGCTTCGTTATTTGTAGCCCTTTACCTTATCATACTTATTTTTTGTCGCCATAACTACTTTTTCAGGCGCCTTATCTACGTAACGCAACCACTTAGCGCAGACAGACCGACACATTTAGCTTCAGAGAGTTGGTCTTTATCCTGTGAACTCAGTTTCAGCCATTTACGTTATCGTTACCAATTTTGTCGCGACCTCCTAGTCTATACAGAACCCTTCGTGTGTGAGTCCCACTCGCACTTGGCCGGTTTTTAGGGTTCCGTACCCAAAGGGTGAAAACGGAACCCTATTATTAAGCCTCCGCTGTCCGTTCGTCCGTCCGTCCGTCACAGGGCTGTATCTCATGAACCGTAACAGGTAGAAAACTGAAATAGAAAAAGAAACAAATAGGTAAAGTTATAAAATAATAAAAATTATTGAGGCCCCACAAAAAACCTGTTTTTTTGTGGTAAATCTTGTTCGATGGTACGGAACCCTTCGTGTGCGAGTCCGACACGCACTTGACCGGTTTTTTAAGTTATCTCCGTGCTATGCTGCTGGTGTCTGAAAATGAAGACGAAAATCAGTTTTCGGTATCTTAGAACTATCATTCAACTACATTCTGAAAATTATATGGTTCGTTATATATTTTTTTAAATGATTAAATTTTGGTCTGCTCACACGATACACGGAAAATTTTTGGGTTCCGGATAATCGAAACCAGCAATTGAATGCGGTTTTGGGCAAATTGCTATGAGACAAAAATTTTGATGTTCGGCTCTCGTTCTATAAGGAGAGGGGCAAGAGTTTCGTATCTATATTCCTGGATTGTGAGCCTGTCAAAATCGTTACGTACTATCAGTAGGGGGAGCAGGAGTTAAGGTTTTGTTACAATTTGTAACACCGTGGGAGGACATGCGTCCAAAAGGTCAAGTAGTGTGTTAGGTATTTTAAGGATGGTTCATTGCGATGCACGTGAGAGCGATGCCATGCATTTCGCTTTTTCATGCACTAAATGCGAAAAACATTTTTTGTCTATGGATCGAAACTGGGAAATGATACGCAGTGTGAGAGTGCGAGAGGCGACAGCGGCAGGAAAACGGCGTGCGAGAAGTACTACATAGCGAACTGTGTGTCTACAGAAGGAGCGCGACGTGGCGCGCGCGCGCGAGCGGTCGCGGCAGGCGCGCGAGGAGGAGAGGCGACGGCGCGCGGCCGATGAGGTGCTGCGGGAGCGCGAGAGGCGACAGCGGCAGGAAAAGCATCGGCTCGCTCTGGAACGGGAGAAACTCAGGGCGGAACGGTTAGGTCTTTTTCCTTGTTTTAATTGCACTAGTTTTTTTTTTTTTTTTTTTTCGTGTAACATCTGCAATCAGTCCTCAGACTATAATCAGATTTGTTTTGAGGTCGTGAAGAGTGTGCCCCCCACTGGGAGCAGCTACTCTCTATTGCACTAGTTGGATAACATAGTATCTGATTACAGGTTTGACTGTAATGTTTACTGTCGTGAGTTTCTGTTTGAACGGGGAAAGTGTGTGCTGCATGATTTCTGATTGCACATTGGCAACTAATAACTCATTTAGTATTTGCATTTCTAATTATGCAGGAGGGGTAACGGC
Organism: Incurvaria masculella; assembly: GCA_946894095.1. Classification (NCBI taxonomy): domain Eukaryota; kingdom Metazoa; phylum Arthropoda; class Insecta; order Lepidoptera; family Incurvariidae; genus Incurvaria; species Incurvaria masculella. The sequence continues at coordinate 4,439,728 of OX335641.1, forward strand.
ATAACGTATAATATGCAGATCGTATAATGTCATATTTTAACAAAATTTTAAAACCATGCACAACGTATAATCGGCAGATCGTATAATCTTATACGTAGTGCATGAAGAAGTCCAAAAAATTAAATTACTCATTTCTCCATGCATAACGTATAATAGTCACAACGTATAATGTTATGATCTTTATTTAACAAAAAAAGAAAACCATGCATATCATATAATCCTAAAATATTTCATACGATAAGCGCCCTTATCGATATATGCTTAAAGATTATACTCGCACGCGACTTTTCGACCGTCTCAATTAGCGTTGTAGCAAATTGTTACTCTTCAACAGATATCAATTCGTAGCAATTTCAGCCTTAAATGTATCGTTGTTAGGGCGCTTTATGCAGTGCTTCTTGGCATATTATACGTTCTGCATGGTTTTCTTTTTTTGTGAATTCATGTTAGGAATATTATACGTTGTGACTATTATACGTTCTGCATGATGCAAAGAGTTTATTTTATTTTTAAACTCATGCACAACGTATAACATTATACGTTGTGACTATTATACGTTATGCATGGTTTTAATTTTTTGGAAAAAAATAAGATTATACGTTGTGAATATTATACGTAGTGAATACGACTCATGCAGGATAATATTCAAACAGTAGATATTCAATCTTGTTGAATACGATTGTACATGGGTTCCCGTTACGTCGCTTATTTTCTGCTTATTTTTAGCAAGCCGAAACGGATTGCTCCCCAGGCACACCCCACATATATATGCTGTGTTAAGTTGACTGTGTGTTTGTTTAATAGACAATTGTTGGCGGGAGAAGAGCTCCCAAAATTGGCGAGAAACTGACGTAGAGTGATTACAGCGAGCGCATTGAGCGAGAAAAGAACGAGCTGCTACGGCTGGAGCGCGAGCGGCACAAGCTGGAGCGTGAGAAGCTGGAGCTGGAGCGACTCGAGCTGAAGAGGGCACAGCTCAGGTGATTTAGTGCAATATTGTAAACTTAAATTTTCCAAGTATATGTTGTATAATATACACTTACACTCCTCACGGTTTTTGTCACTCATCACTGTAGATCAATCTCGAGCTGCCACACGTACTGCTTAGTTCGTCGAATAGTCGTCGTTATTTATGTTACCGGACATGGATGACTAACATCGTAGCTAGCATAGTCGCCAATCAAACCGCATTCCTAAATGAAAAACTTGTGATGCCACTTAAAAACCTTCACTTACTTACATCTAGATTGAAAAGAACAAAAAATACGTGTAGTTTTCATGGCCTTGCGCACACATAGTAGCGCGCAAAGATGATTGGACGTATCTGTGCAGGTTTTTCCCGTACTTCCAGTACTGATGCCACGGACCCTCAAGGGTCCAATGACCCCAGGTTAAGAAACCCTGATACAGGTGATTCTATTCGCGTTCAAATATGGCCAATGAAAGATTAATAATTATCATCAGACTGGAAGAGGAAAGACGCAAGCGCAGCTACGACAGCGGCCCGGGCTACCGCAAGCCCAACTCGCCGCCGCCTCCGCCTACCTATGAGCGTGACGTACGACACAAACGTCCAGCGCCACAGCCACTTGTAAGTACACGAATGTATACATAAATGTAATACGTTATATGTAATGTGTTCTTTGCTCCCCGAATTATTCGCCAATTATTTTCCCAATTATTCGCCATTCTTTTTATTCCTAGGGCTAATATAGCTCTATGTTTGCATTTATCACCAGCAGCGGGAGCACAAATGAAAGTGGACACTTGTCGAGCTAGAGGGATAAGAAATTTTGTCGAGGATTTTTATCAACTGTGATATCACAAATGGGGAGCTCGATTAATTTATCGAGATCGAGTGTTAACTCGATAGAGAGTGGCAACACCCACCGTTTTGTCCACAAGAACTGCCACTTTAAACCTCCTGACCCTGGCTGTGTTCGCGCAGACTGGTCCATGATATTCAGTGCAAGGAGCAAGAAATAGCGTTTTACAGAATAGCGGCGAACAAAATGCCATTTCCTACAAATCGCCTACACCTAAGTTATTACAAATTGAATTTCGTATAGATGCACAATTAAGTACGTTTTTAATGAATTTAGATAAAAATTGCTTGGTTTAGCGCATTTGCCTTGTGAGATTAGAAGGATTGTAGTTTATCTAATGCAAATGTGACGTTAATCTCTGCACTTTTTTCGTTTTCCTGTTCAGCTGGAGCGTTGCCCTAAGCCGTCCCGCCTGATTACTTCCTATAACGGAAAGTAAAGGATGGAATGGAAACGTCTTTGCCCAAACAAACCCATCCATCTTTCGCTCTTATTACCGCTTTTCCCATGTCTTTGAACCATGAAAACGTTAAGAAACGCATGTGCCATCGCCACTACATACGCACATATTCGTAACACGAACAAACACCTCCTTCTAGGATTTAACACACCCTCCCGGTGGTGGTGACAAAATTATCCTCAACAAACGTCAAATTAGTAGGATTAAATTTATTTGTGCTTCCACAAATGGACAAAATTTATTCTTTGTCGAGATTTGTCTATGGTGTGGGTTTATTTTGACAACCTCACTCGACATAACATTGTTTATGCTATCAGTTGGCGACAAGTGTCCCGCACACAAGATAAAGACTATGTACGTAAGTTTGTCGGCCAGATAAAATTATTTGTGCTCCCGCTGCTGGTATCAAAATATTGCGCAATACCAGGCAATGTATATTAGGGAGTTATTACTGTTACGAGTTATACCTGCACGATCTAAAGACAACCATTGTTGCATCAGGCATAGATCAACATTGCTTTTGTAACAGCTTAGGACAGCATTTTGCAACCTTTTCTAGTGTGGACCTTATCATGATCCAAGGACTCCCAAAAATTCTCATATATTTTTTTTATGTTTTATTTCGTCCGCGGATCCCCCTGTGATAGGGCCTCGGACCCCAGATTGTGTAACGCTGGATTAGGATGATTATTATTTGCCGATTGTAAAACAGACTCAGAGACAATCGACCAATCATGTGGCTAGTCTGTTGATGGATCAACTAAAAGCAGGTTGATCAATTGAAAAGACATGATCAACCTACTTGAATTGAACATTCGAGATTATGGATTGATTGACGATTCATCAATTGATTACTTAGGTGTCATAGTACAAAATAATCGATGTTGAACTATGTGCAATGTTAAACAGTCTATGATTATTACCACCAATATATGTCGATTGTGCAGATTTGTAAATAAGTGAATATTATGGTATATGTCCTACAGATATTTCTATTTGCCTTTCCTCATCTCCGCAAGGGTTAACTGAAAGAAATCACTCTAAGTGATAAGTCTGCAATATTGTTGTTTTGCTGTATGTTTTCTCTGCGCACAATAAATAATTTATTCATTTATTAATTCCTTGTTATGGGCAGGATAACATTTTGTGGTCTTTATAACACTATTTGTGGAATAGACGATATTCAGTTTCGTACATACAGAGTCGCCTCCCTTCGGCTCTCACTATATATTTCTGTACACAATGTATATATTCTATACATTTATGGTACGCATGGATGCTACATCTTGGGTGATTTGCCAGTTATCAATCGCTACGTCCGGTCGATTGCAGTCGTCGACGCGCGGCAACTTCGAGGCGCCGCCGCCGCCCCGCTTCGAAGTAGCGACGCCCGCGTACGAGCGACCCGCCGACAAGCGCGAACGCGCCGACTACAAGCGAGAGTACAACCCGCGCCACATCTCGTGTCAGTCTTTATTGCCGTTTATGTACCCCCCGAACAGTTCTTGGCAACACTTTTGATTATGGAAATGTTAATAAAAAAATGCATTAATCTTAATATCTTTTACTTTTTCACTTCACTGAAGTTAGTAACGAATCAGTGGACGTGGAATCATCGAGTGGGACGCTGATGTTTTGTTTTTGCACTTCTGATAAAAAGGCCTTTGGCAGTATGTCAGGATGGGAATCAATCTGTTCCTTCAGACGATTTAAACTAAACAAAAATGTAAATTTGCAGTTTTATGGAAAAATATAATATTTACGGTCCATTATAGATAAATATTGCCCAGTAAAAAGAATTACTTTACGAATATACTGCAAAGCTGGACCCGAACTCTGGGGCTCTTTCTTCAATTAATGTGTCCTTGCTTCACGGTCGATTATACATACATACATGTCACATTCCTGGGAATAAGCGACGTACCCGCTTAGTAACAAAAAGTATATTTACTTAAAAATAATATTGTTTTAATTGAAAGTAAAGCTATCAAACATGGCTCAATTACTAGTGCTCTCCAACACATGACACTGAAATTTTGTACATAACATTTGTATATGTAATGTGTCCATTATTGTTTTCAGCCAGCAGTGTAAAGTACCCTTCCAACGGAACGTCCGCTGATGACGCCAGGCAGCCCGTACCGCCGGGGACACGACCCAAGGAACCAAGGTACAGCATTGCTTATTCTAACCACGCCTTGTGTTCGCCTATGATTTCAGCAGAGGGATCTGAACCATGGTGAAGGACATAGGCAAACTTTTTTGGCGAAAATTAAACTCGAAGGGGGCAAAATAGGCGACGAAAGAATGTATGTAACACTCAACTTTTGACAACTTTTTATTGCCGCTTTGACATCTCTGAAGCTCATGCGATTGTACCAACCTGGGCGGGCTTAACCCTACCACCTGTTAGGGGATAATATGCTTATTTATAAGAGAATGTTTTGTGACAAGCTAGCTGCAATGAACTATTAGTGCTGAATGGGCTGCAGTTAACTATTGATACTGAACTGTTAGGTTAGGTTAGGTTATAATAATAACCCTAAATATATATATATAAAAATATATATAAATAAAAATAATAATAACCCTAAATTTACCAACTTCAGTCGTCAGTTTTCTCGAACCTGAGGGTGTTCTTTAATCGCCGTCTGCCCCTCCGAGGAAACGTCGTGATGCTACCGTGTGTTTGCAGTCGAGGCGGATACGAGCCGCGCGAGAGCCGCGGCACGTACCGCTCGCCGCCGCCCAGCAAGCCGGAGCCGCGCTCGTGGGCCGCCTCGCGCTACCCGGACTCTTCGGCGCCCAGCAAAGGTAACACTTGTGCACTCGCGCATCGACTTACCTGGCCAATGTTTAGTGCTGAATTGAATTTGCATACATACGTGTGGCAACACCGTCTTCACGGTACAAAAAGCATTATTTTTAACCAACTTCAAAAAAAGGAGGAGGTTCTCAATTCTTCGGGATCTTTTTTTTTTTCTCTTTTTAATATAACCTGACATGGATGGCCCAACACACCGCACTCTCGAAGGAATTAGGTACCAAGCCAGGACTTTACCTGAGCACGGCTACATTGAACTAAAATGGAGGACATGGACAAATTCTTCATTGCCTCTTCATCCCGGTTGGCAATTCGACCCAAGGATGAAATGGTAAAAACGCACAAACGGGGCGGGCATCGAACTCATGACCTATGGCATGAGAAGCATGGCCCCACTTCCCTGACTGTTGATGACCTTTAAATGTTTACCGGGAACATTTATAAAAAAATCATATCATTGAATTATTATGAATAATGACACTTTATTTCGCAAATGCAATGTGATGGCTAATATCTTGATAGGAATCTGTTAACAAAATGTATTATTTTAGAACTTGCATTGCCTTCTGTTGGTTAAACATGAACTGTTTTCACCTCATATGAAACATGAAGGAGATTTGCTAACAATTGCGCCTATGATGAAACTCACTTTCTTAAATTTTATAAAACTACCAACCCAACTGAAACATACATGCCACATGCAGACATATTGACGGGCTTGTGTGGGCGGGACCTGACTTGGCGAACATATTTCGGTAGCACTTTCGGTGGCGATGTGGGCCGACGCACAATCTATATGATTAAATGCACACATTGTCAATACGGTGTTTTCGAAATAATTTCAATCATGTATTAATCGTATCGAACAAGTTTTTTTAATTTTTTTATTATGCTTCTGTCTGAAATCGGCTATCTAGCCATAATCAGATTTTATGATTATACATGTCGTTGTGGGAGACACTCCATTAAATGTCTTATCCCTTCAATTATTAAGCTGAGAAACTCTTCAGCTTCTGTTGTCCAGGTCCAATATTTGCCAGCGTTTAAGTCGTGATATGGTTTCTTCTTGCCAGCTCATTGGTGTGGTTTTTTAACCTATTTATATATTTGTCACAGAAGTGTTTCGAACAAGTGCAAAAAGGCTTTATGTACTATCCATCTTTTTCAGACAAAAATGCTCGATCCCTGCCCCATTATTATGACGAACTAAAGTTATATGAACTCCACTCACTGAAAATTAGAAGACTAATATCCGACACCGTAGTTCTTTTTAAAATTATGAACAATCTTATTAACCCTTTCCCCGCCAGGCGCACATATGTGCGCGCGGCTATTGTCATACTGTGACGCCAGGCGCACAAATATGTGATTTAGAGGAGTGCTTGTTTCTGTCCAAATAAAAGTCTTGAAACCTGTGCTACGGCTTTGATACTGTTGTATTATTTTGTCTATACCCCCATTGTCCTATCCTAGTAGTAATTGAGCTAATTTTTGCATTTTGGAATGAAATAAATGACTTGAAAAAGATCGCAAAATTTGTAATTTTACCTTGAGAGTTAGTTCCAAAAGTTGTACTAGATGGCGCTAACTTCTACGTGAAGCAACTAGCCACCTAGTGGCATTTGGTGTGATCTTGCTTCACCTTGCGAACCTACTAGGGCAGTGAAATCGCAATTGAAAGTAAGTATCGATAAAATTTATAGAATTAGTAAAATTTCGAAACTTCATCTTTTTTTATGTGAATCATCTATTGGAGCACCTAGGCAGTAAAACCGACCGGATGTCGTGATGGAAATGCATACGATAAAAGCCCCCAAGCAGATTAGGCGGGAATTACTTTTGGGCGAAACTACTCCTACACTGGAATATTTCGCATTTGTAAAAATGTTGAAGTTGTTTTTGAAAACAACAAATCAATGTACATGCACAGATGTACAGGCTGTCCTAAAAATATCCCAAAATCACCGAAGCTGAATTCAAGGCAAAGTTTTAACACAATAAATCAGAATGTGCATGCACACATGTACAGGGTGGCCCAAAAGTTTCCCATATGTACAGGGTGTCCCAAAATAACCGCAGCCGAATTCGAAGCAACACTTGCGTGTTTGCTAACACAACCAAATCCGAATGTGGATGCACAGGTGTATAGGGTGTACCGAAAGTTTCTGAGACGTACAGGTTGTCGCAAAATTACAATAGCTGAAGTCCACGCAACAGTTGCATATTTTCTAACACAACAAATCAGAATGTGCATGCATAGATGTACAGGGTGACCCAAAATTATGTTAGACGTACAGGTTTCCCAAAATCCCGACAGCTGAATTCCAGGCAATAGTTGCGTGTTTGCTGCCACAACAAATCATAATGTGCAAATCTGTGTAGGGTGTTCCAAAAGTATCTCAGGTGTACAGGTTGGCGCAAAATTACAATAGCTGAAGTCCACGCAACAGTTGTGTATTTGCTAACACAACATATCAGAATGTGCATGCATGGATGTACAGGGTGTCCCAAAATTAAGTCAGACGTACAGGTGTCTCAACATCACCACAGCTGAAGTCCAGGCAATAGTTGCGTGTTTGCTAACACAAGAAATCATAATGTGCATGCACAGATGTACAGACTGTCCCAAAATAACCGCAGCTGAATTCGAGAAAATACTTGCGTGTTTGCTAACACAACAAATCCAAATGTGGATGCACGTATGTACATAATGTTCCAAAAGTATATAAGATGTACTGGGGTTCTAAAATCACCGCAGCTGAATTCGAGGCAATTGTTAAGGCGCTAGGACTAGCCAATTACTCGCGCCATACAAATGCACTTTTAAACAAATGTAATAATATGTAACGTAAAATAGAACTCTAGACTGATAATGGATTGTTAATATTTTTTGATTCCATCATTTATTTAAATAATAATAATTATAAAAAAGTTCATCTTTCACATTAGAAATCTGAAATTAATTCGATTTCTATATATAAGCAAAAACAGCATATATGCATAAACAAATAAATCCATTTGCTTTTAGATTTATACATTTAGTCAAAAAAGTTCGGAAATGGACACCTTTTCCGCAATGTATTTTTGTATATAAAAAGGAAACATACATTAATGAAAATAGGTTGATTCCTAGACAAAGAATCATATATTGTAAGAATGACAATTCTAATCTTCAGACTTATTTAGCTAACTTGGGGTGCCTCTTCTAACTTTGCGATTTGGCTAGTACCAGAGCCTTAAGGTTGAAGTTCGTATCATAATAAAAAATATATCTGTGTATGTAAGTATACGGACACTCAACTTTTTTTTAATAGTGTGATATGCAATGTGCATGTTATTTTATAACATAAATTATTAGAGTTGCACTGAATATTCGGCAACTATTCGTTGTTCGGTCTATCTGAAAAATGTTTCACCATTAGACCGAAAACCGAAAAGATACAATAATAAGCATTAGCAAAAGATCTTGCATCTTTGCAATATCTTTTGCAAAGATACAATAATAAGAACACAAGAAATAATAAAGAAAAATATATTTAATAAAAGATAATAAAGATTCATGAAGTTGTAAACATTTAATATTACTTCATTGCATTGAGTTGGAATACAAAACAAGTGTGAGATGCGTACAAATTATAATAAAACACACACTGTATTCATTAAAAATATCAAATGTATGTATTTATATATTAAAAGATATAAAAAATTAGGTATAACTCAAAAAGTTATCATAGAAACATGACCCATGAAAACCCTAATGCTTTGAAAACCTCTTTTAATATAATAATGTATATATTTCCTCTCTAAATACAAATGATAGTTATATGAGAGGACATGCCTTACAATTATTCACGGTGTTAATTGTTTTCGCGACATTACTATTTTAATACCGATTATTTAACTATTTCGAATACTGATCATTTTGTGGTATTTAAAAATTATATCTAAAATAGTAAAACAAAATATTGCAGATTTAATCTAAACTTTTAGCTCGGCGACAATTTCCCTTTGGAATGGTGTAAACACACCACATGTACGCGCAGGTGTACAGCAGGTGCATGCCAGCTGACTGCGCATCGCCGCCAATTTTATCGCGTCGATCCGAATGTAATTTTTCACATTTATTTAAAAAAAATCCTACTTTAGAACTTTTTGTTAATGCAGTGCGATTCCTATTAAGAAATACTATGTTTTCATACTAATATTAGTAATCGAAAATTTTAAAACAAAAACTCAAAACAAGAAAAATCCTTCCTTTTCGGAATCAGTATGCGACCCAAAATAACCCCCTTTCGGGAATGTCGCCAAATTTCTTAACACCGTGTATACAAAAACAAACTTTATAAGAACAAATTATGTAAGAATCTTAATATAAAACCTACAATCATTTTTTTTACATATAAACAATATGTTACCCGATACTATTAATATTTATTACAAATATAAAACATTTATTAGGTATGTATTTCCAAAGTGCAAGCAATCAACGTAACATAAATAAGTACTCATAGTAACTTTAAAATGCGCACGCTACCCGTGTGCTAAAAAATATCTCACTGAGTAAACGCACAATAGATTTTATTGCTTATGCTAAATACATTCTTGGAAGCTATTTCCTGAAAAAGCCGTTCTTTATCTCACTACCACTACGCAGAAGGCGCAGGTGCACGTACAATGGTAAATTTACAGCCGTGCGGCGTTTACAGGCCTCAGGTGCACGAGTCTTTACATGGAATCGTATAGATTTTAAACAATAACATTATTCTGACTAACTAAGGTGCGGCGGCAAGAAACAAATACTTTACAAACTAAACACGTGCAGCACTATTCAACAAAGTTCTTGGAGTCCTCTTTACAGTTTTACAGTAGTTTACCATGTCAGATATATATATAAAAGATAAATAATTGTATCGATTATCAGCTTGTACCTGTTAGATCAGCAGTCAAGTAATATAAGTAATATCTTAGAGTAGTAGTCGAGGGAATAAAAGCGTTCTGTGAGCTCTCCGCCGGCTCCGTCGGCGGGATATTATCAGGAACATCCGGAACAGCAGTTCATGTAAAGCAAGACACGAAAACAGGCATTAGTTCAATTGGACATATGGAGCGATCTTCGTAGTGCTTACTCTCCGAGCAAAATATCTTTCGATAACCTGCATTAACAAATATAAACAATACTAAGGGATGAAAATCATTTAACAAATCAAATACTTTCAACATACCTAGCCACTCGCGGCTGATTTTCATTTTGTGCTGCAAATAGGTACACAATTTTGACTTGTTTTCATCAATCCTTCGATTTGTTAACCCACGGATCTCAACGCCCACATTGTTTTTGAATTATTAAATGAAGTCCATGACACTACATCGCTGAACAATGTAAACAAATCTTCACCTTGCAGCACCGTTGTAAAATTTGAAAATGAACGAATAAAGACACGATATTTATATTTTTTGCTATAAAAATGCTCATGACACAAAACAGTCGACTAGAAACATTAGGCCGATCAGTTACACTTTCTACGGTTTCTGGAACCTTACGACTAGAAACTTGTATTTTATGTTAACATGATGAACCACATCCTTCAGAAGATGAATTGTGTAAAAAAGGTAGGTGACTCGTTTTTGCGAGGAAGTTTTTACCTCAACGACTTCTTCTGTTTCAAAGAAAGCATTTTGGTTTACAATGGGCGTTTGGTTTTCAAATAATATCCGCCAATAAAGAGACACCGATTTGATATAAAGCCATTTTTGCGTTGTAAAACAGAGGAGACAGCACTAGACTTTATTTTGTATTATGGAACAGAGACTGATTTAGAGGAATAGGAAGTTAATGGTATTAACGGTTCTTTTAGACGAAATTGATGGCTCCATACATGGAGAAAGGACTTTAGGGTTTTGTGGTACACAAGCTCCAAATTGTTTATTCATAAACAAAAAGAAAATCACTGCACGTAGAATGGTTAAAAAATATAAAATGCCATATTTTGGACTGTTGAAAGTGGACTATGCCAAATCAAACTTAAGTTTGATTGAATAAACACAAATGAAAAAATTAAGTGCATACACATGCACACAAACATGCATAAACATGATTTATACTTCAACATTAAAACCTGACTATATCACTGGTCGGTCACAAGTGATGACTTCAGACTATTCAAAAAGTATGGGTTCCATAGATTAAACAAGGCGCTCAGCAGTTGAGCTTGCATTAGGAAATCCAACAACCTTAAAAATTGACCTTGCAGTGGATATATTTTTAATGAATACCCAGTGGTGCGGCGTCTTGCCGACGGCCAGCCTCAAGACCGTGGTTCGGATTCCATGTAAAACTGTAGGTCCCCTTCCTTTTTCCATGTAAAACTGTAGGTCCCCTTCCTTATTCCATGTAAAACTGTAGGGCCCTTACTTACTAGGTGGTAGGGTAATGCTATGGACTACTGAATATTAAAGGTTAGATTTCGATGAACCACCCAGTTCCGATAAAAGGCAACTTGTGAAAAACTCTCCAGCTCCATAGAAAGCCATACATTTGCGTATTATTACGTCTCACGATTAATATTTGCTTAATTTATGGTATTCCATGAAGCATGGAGCAGCGCACAAACTCACGTTGCATGGCTTGCACTGATATTTTACAAGTTGTCTTTTTTTCGGCTTTAACTTCGTGTTCTTGCAAACGTGACATTGCCGCCGCATTATTCTGCCATTTACCTCGATTAATACAGGCATGTGGTCGGCAATGGCTTTATTTTGTAATCGCAAGGGCGAATCTATGTTTGGGCCAGGATTTGGCCGGAGTGCGGGTCGTGCCGCCCCATATTTAGCTATAATTTGCCCTATTAATTTTAACTGAAAGTCAGCCAATGGCACTGACTCTTTTACAGAAGAATATAGTCCATGAGCATTCAATAAAAACATATCCACAATGTGAAGGCCAAATTTTTTCGGCCACTTGAGCGTCTTCCTAATGCAAGACAGTTTACTCAACATCATATCTGTTTGATCTATAGCGCCCATGTTTTTTGAATATTCTATCACACAAGTCGGCTTCATTTTTGGCAGACCAGTCCTATAGTTAATTTTAGTTGGAAGAAATTCATTTTTATGCATGGAAGTTAACATGTGAACATCTTTTTTATCTTTCCATTTAAGTGCCATCAGAGGACCTGACATTTTCGCTTGGCACTGACCACTTTCAACATTTCCGAAAACTGGCAGACCTTTTCTATTTTTTTTTACCGTTCCACAAGCGTTTGTTCTTTTCTCGTGTAGATATAGAAACAATTTAGGGCTAGTGTACCAGTTGTCCACGAACAGTTTATGTCCCTTATCGAGGTATGGTTCCATCAATGTTGCCACCACTGAACCACTCACGCCAAGATCTCCGTATGCGCCTAAGTCCGTATTTGATCCACAATAAACTATAAAGTCTAGTATGTACCTAGTCTTAACATCGCAGAGCAGAAACAGCTTGATACCAAACCGATGTCGTTTCTGTGGCAGATATTGTTTGAATACCAAACGACCTTTGAACACTAAGATGCTCTCGTCAATGCAGAGGTTACCGTTAGGATAAAAAACCTCCTTGAACTTGGTCCTTGCAAAAGTGATAAGCCACCTTATTTTTCTGAGCTTGTCGTCTGAAGGACCTGCTTCTGGATCCAAAAATCCTATCATGCCTAACAACATACAATACCTATTTCTAGACATTAAATTGCCAAAAATCGTCGAAATGAGTAAAGGATCTCGAGCCCAGTGCTCCTCTATAGTCAAGTGCCTGTTTCTAGTCATAAGCATTGTGATAGCAAAAAAAATGTAAATATCGTGCGCCGTGGCGTCGACCCAACTCTTAAAACGGGAATGCTGTGATAATGGACAATTTGCAATAAAGTGCCTATACTTTTTATTACATTGGTCAGCAATGTACTGCACAAATTGAAGACTCATAAATACTTCAAAAAAATCGATTGGCTCTGATTCCGGAGTTAGCGGAACCGACGGACTGATGCCTGTTGTAAACTCGTCAAAATTGTGTACCTCCGGTATGAAGTTGTCATCGTCCACCCAATTTGGACGATGACCAGCTGCAGGCAAGGCGGCTTCCGCATCTTCAGCATCGACGGCAGCGGTGGATGGGCCTTCGTCCGCTTGGTGTGCGCCGTCGTTTAGCCTGTTGTAAAAATAACCATTAGAAGACATTTTAAATAGTTTATTTGGCTTTGCACTGTTGTTCGACATAATACTTGATGTTTTCGGATGTACAGTGTAAAAGATTACTTCTTTCCAACGTTTAGTCCACCACATTGCGGATATCATCAGGAGGTCCGCAGCGTGTTTCAAGTATTAGTTATGATAATCAAGTATTACATTTAAATTTTTGTAGAGTTAAGAACTACGGGTTCATGACTTTTATAATGTCGGTCGGCTCTATACAGTTATAACAAAGGAATAACAAACAATGACAAATGGACAACGGGAATATTTTTTATTATAAAAAGTATTAAAAGTAATTTCCCATTAAAATTAAGTCAGTAATTAGAGAGTGAGTGAAATTATGTGTGTAAGCAAATATCTCACGGTTCGCCTTCCGAGTCGACATCACTGTCCGTAGAATCGTCCAGCTCCGGGTCCGTATCCTCCCCCTCCAGTATACGAATGAGCTGTTCATCCGTGTAAATTTGCTCTTCTTGTAGATCCTGAAAAAAATGTTATTAGCGCTAATGTCATATTTTCACTTTGCATATGATAAGGCAAATTCTTTTTCATGTAATTGAACAGTGCTAGTCGAGTTCTTAGGAAAAATAATTAGCGCGAATACAGGTAGACTCCGTCAAATCAATCGTGATTCCCCAAATAAAATGAGGGAGTAAAAAGTCATAGTATGGTAACATTGAAAACATTAGGGAAATTATCTTGGATCTTGATATTGAATATAAAAAAATGTTGGATTTAGTCTTGTAAAAAAAACTCACTTAAGATGTTTTATATTGTATTGGGTAATCAAAATCTGGGACACTATAGACCACACATCATCATTTTCTGCATCAGATAACTCTCAATATACACGGTGTTAATTTTTTTCGCGACATGACTACTTTAATACCGATTATTTAACTATTTCGTATACTGATCATTTTGTAGTATTTAAAAATTAAATTTAAAATAGTAAAAAAAAATTGCAGATTTAAAATCCAAACTTTTAGCTCAGCGACAATTTCCCTTTGGAATGGTGTAAGCATATCACATGTACGCGCAGGTATACAGCAGGTGCATGCCAGCTGACTGCGCACCGCCGCCAATTTTATCGCGTCGATCCGAATGAAATTTTTCACATTTATTTTAAAAATTTGAAACAGTTTGAAATGGGTCACGAGGTATGGGAAAGGTCTCTCATAATGTTGTACGCGTGGCCGTCTGTCCCAGTTCTTCACTTATAAGAAGTAGAAAAAACAAATTTTGGTATTTTTGTTAAGCCACATACCGCCGATGATTTGCATTATAATTTTATTATTTCGAAACATGGAACCAGCTAGGATGATAGGACGCGAGAAGCGATCGAAGCTCATTCATATGGCGAGAGTTACACAAAATGGCGGCGCACGTGATGAGACAACGCTCCAAAATGTAAGTAACACAAGCTTTTACCCGTTGCTTCGGTAGCAATACATATGATTTCGTATTTTGCAATTACGGTGAGCAGAAACGAACTCGTGACACGTGGGATTTTGTAAAATTATTACTTTAATTTGTATCAAATAAAATATCATTGCACTTTTAAATATCACAAACTATTATTCGGCTTTTCGCAATATAAAAGATAACACAAGTTTTTGCCAGCTACTATAGATGAATAGCGTTTTTTTAAAGTTTCCTTAGTATTTCAAAACAATATCGGTTTTAAATAATTAAAATGAAGAAAAGACTGAGGTGGTTGTTTACTATTTCGCGCGTGCATATTCGCGTTTTGTTTATCAAGATGGCTGCCGCGAGTGGCGTCCCCGGATTTGTTACTTTTCAGTGGCTTGATTATTACAAGTGAAAATATGAAAAAATATTAACACAACGAGCCATGAACTAAGTTCATGAATGCATCGAATTGTTGCCTGAAATGAAAACAAAATGGCGGCGCAAGTGATGAGACAACGCTCCAAAATGTAAGTAACACAAGCTTTTACCCGTTGCTTCGGTAGCAATACATATGATTTCGTATTTTGCAATTACGGTGAGCAGAAACGAACTCGTGACACGTGGGATTTTGTAAAATTATTACTTTAATTTGTATCAAATAAAATATCATTGCACTTTTAAACATCACAAACTATCATTCGGCTTTTCGCAATATAAAAGATAACACAAGTTTTTGCCAGCTACTATAGATGAATTGCGTTTTTTTAAAGTTTCCTTAGTATTTCAAAACAATATCGGTTTTAAATAATTTAAATGAAGAAAAGACTGAGGTGGTTGTTTACTATTTCGCGCGTGCATATTCGCGTTTAGTTTATCAAGATGGCGGCCGCGAGTGGCGTCCCCGAATTTGTTACTTTTCAGTGGCTTGATTATTACAAGTGAAAATAAGAAACAATATTAACACAACGAGCCATGAACTAAGTTCATGAATGCAGCGAATTGCTGCCTGAAATGAAAACAAAATTAAATAAAGAAAAAAATAACTCAACACTCACCATTTTGCAGACCACTGAACCACTTGAAATTGCAGAGCGTTAGATATCCGGTGAAGCAAGCCACGAAGCAAAGGAAGAACACGTCTAGTCGGCTTACTTGCGCAAAACGGACTGACACCTCATCTGCGCGTCAGTGGGACGAAGCCTGCGATGTTGCAAGCTGCTGTGTTGCTAGCTACTGTGTTGCCTGTGTTATAAAATAACTGTTGAATTTTTAGTTGCATTGCAACGTTCTGTAGCCACTCAGAGCAAGAAGTCCGTTCGGCCTTTACGCGTTGATTGTCCTATTTTTGTTTTGTTTTTGGGGGCGCGCGGAAGGATTTCTTAATTCGTTCGGGGCCCATGGTCGTAATACAAATGACAAATAACTCGAAAATAAAATCGATAAGGGTACCGTCTTTTTACGATTTTGAAATTTATTTATTTAAGACCAAAATTATCAAAATTCATCAAACATTTATGTATTTGTTAAGGAATTGTGGTTTCAGAATACTTTCCACATGTATTCCATACTCACGCGACGAATTCGAACTCACTATTACCCGAATGTGATCCCATTGAATCCAGTCTGCATGAAGCATTTACCAGCCCAAATTTCCTGTAGCCTTCGAGGGGCTCCAAGAAATAAAAAAAAAAGAGCCACGCCACAATTCCTTTGTAGTGTGCCCGGAAAACCGATAACATAGCCATTTCGGGCCACCATGCCCATTGCACTGGGGCATTTACTTTCGCGGTTCAATTTGAATTTACAATTTTTTTAAAGGTAAATGTTTTAAATTCTTTCTACTAATACAGCCTGTGGGCCAGTTTAGGTAGTAGGGATTAAACTTTTCTAACCATTGTAATGCTAAATAAAATAAATCAATAAATAAATAAATGTATGGTACATTCGGTCTGTACAATGTACTTTTTTTGTGAAAATAGCAAATTTGTAAAATCATCCAAAACATACTTTCTCTACGAGGTCACGTGTCCTGTCAAAGAATACTTATGTTTTGACGGCTAGACTGCGTCGCGTCAGTCTTGCCGAGCTGGCGGAAAGAGTCGGAAGGGTGGTGCGGTGCAAGATGTCTGAAACGTAAGTTCTTCATTGGATTCAGATACTAGTTTAGATTTTTTGATATATAGACATTATTTTTGTAATTGTAATGTCCGAATGTGTTTGATGTCTTCACAGAAGCCCCCTGTTGGAGCGAACGGCGGAGGAAGGGCGGTCGTGGTGGCGGCAATGGCTCTGTGGGTGGAGGAGCCCCCAGAGGTGAGTGCTATTCCTATTCATTACGTCAATATCTTGGCAATTTACTGGTAATTGACCATACGGTGCACGTGAGGGCAGAATCCCTATTCTGCTAATTGATAGCTGCGTGCTTTACGTGTGTATTTAGTCAAAAACGGCATGTTTCGACGGAATCGTATTCTTCTAGCGTGGTTTGGAAAACGCAGGCGTTGTGTTTTTGCGAGCCGACGCTCATCGCGACCGCGAAGACGCGGTCCGTGTTCTCGTAAAGGTGGCTTCACGCGAGAGTACGGTCGGAAGAGTTCAGACGAAATCAAAGAACGAAATGAACAAGTTCAATCGCGCAAGCCCGCGCGCGCACGCGCACCCTCGAGCACGCACGCGCCGCGCCACGCCGCGTTACCTTTGATGTTACCGACTTTTAGCGGATACCTACCTACGACGCGCCACCACGCGCCAGCCCGCGCCGAGTGATAGCACGGGCCGTGTGAAGCCACTTTCAGTCGTGTGTTACTTCAATATAATAAGGATTCTAATGGACCAAAAACATACCGGGCCATTACATCTAAATGTACATATATGCATGCAGTAGCGTGCAGTGGGTATAAAAGCCGGGTAAGCTGAGTTCACAAAATCCGAGTAAACTAGTACCTACCCAATTTTAGTCCACACAATTCGTGCGAAAATAATATGCACGGCCGACAAAAAGGAAGTAGGTAGGTACTTTTGAAGTCATATGTTTTTCGGAGTAGAAACAGACTACGCTACAACCCATCACTTTTGTCTTTGTTTCACACAAGTAATACTCTATTCGCTTCTCGTCCTTACAAAATATATTGCAACGTAGTTAGAAATGCCGTTCATTTCTCACGCTCTTGACAAGTGTGATTCTGTACCCGAAGTCCGAGTTGTCATCTAAATTGGCGTTACCGCAA
Organism: Incurvaria masculella; assembly: GCA_946894095.1. Taxonomy (NCBI): domain Eukaryota; kingdom Metazoa; phylum Arthropoda; class Insecta; order Lepidoptera; family Incurvariidae; genus Incurvaria; species Incurvaria masculella. The sequence continues at coordinate 4,457,698 of OX335641.1, forward strand.
ACCGATCGACTGGCGTTTTCAAATGTATGGAGAAATTGAAGAGCGCGCGCAATGGGCGTTAACTATAATTTGCGAGTCCGAGTTTGATTTGACAGCTTACTCAACGTTGCCGTAAATACGTCGACGTTGCCGTTTACGTCGACTCCGCGTTTTCATACAAATCGGAAGTCCGAGTTTGACTTTGACAGCTTGAAGAAGTAAAACCACAAAATATCTAGTAATAACTTGTATGGAGTTTGACGTTTTTACGGAACTTCGAAGTTACGTTAACGCCAATTTATGTAAGAACTGAGACTGCCGGCTCAGAATTTCGGGGTCTCAGCTTTTTCTTTGTTTCCATACGCAGCTTATGGAAGCGCTCGGCAATAAGAAAGTGCACATTTCCGTTAATGCAATTTGTAATTGTTTAGGGTTCAGTACCCAGAAGGTGAAAATGGAACCCTATTACTAAGCCCCCGCTGTCCGTCTGTCCGTCCGTCCGTCCGTCCTTCCGTCCGTCGGTCCGTCCGTCCGTCCGTCGGTCCGTCCGTCCGTCCGTCGGTCCGTCCGTCCGTCCGTCGGTCCGTCCGTCCGTCCGTCGGTCCGTCCGTCCGTCCGTCGGTCCGTCGGTCCGTCCGTCCGTCCGTCCGTCCGTCCGTCCGTCGGTCCGTCCGTCCGTCCGTCGGTCCGTCCGTCCGTCGGTCCGTCCGTCCGTCGGTCGGTCCGTCCGTCCGTCCGTCCGTCCGTCCGTCCGTCCGTCCGTCCGTCCGTCCGTCCGTCCGTCCGTCCGTCCGTCCGTCCGTCCGTCCGTCTGTCCATCCGTCCGTCCGTTCGTCCGCTCGTCCGTCTGTCACAGGGCTGTATCTCATGAATCGTAATAGGTAGGCAGGTGAAATTTTCACCGATTGCGTATTTATTTTATTTTCCGCTATAGCAAAAATAGGTAAAATAAAAAAAGAATAAAAATTAAAGGGGGGGTCCCATACAAAAAACGTGATTTTTGTGTGTTAAATCTTGTACGATGGTACGGAACCCTTCGTGCGCGAGTCAGAATCGCACTTGGCCGTTTTTTATTATTTGTATGTAGTTTGCCGGATGTGTAATTCGCGTTTATAGGGCAACCTGTGATTTTCAGACTTATCGGATTGCACGCCATCGTATGCATGCATATTATATACTTATGAACGAAGTGCTCGACTCCGTCACTATTACTTATTCTGTGGCTCTGTTTTTGCAGGTTTATACCTACTTCGAGGCAGTGCTTCGCCTAACTGCGAATGTCAATTTCGCGACCCATCTGTGACCGAATGACCCGGTAAATTTTCGGGTATTTTTTGATAATTCGATTGCCTCGTTATGCATACTTGACCGAACGCGCAGAAAAATTAGCAAAGACAACAAATTACAATACATATGTCAGCCATAGATTAAAAATAGTGGTATGGTAGGACCCTTTGGGTCTACTTACGAGATTCACCGGTGACTCACTGGTGAATCACGAAACTTTTTTGAAGAGGTTCATTTCACGGGTAAGAACTTTTTGTGACTCATCAAAGTTTGTGAGTCATCGGTGACTCACCAGTGATTCACCGATGACTCACCAACTTGACTGAACAGTGAGTGAGCCGCGAGCCGATCGGTTTCGATCGGTCGGTCCACTCATCTCGGTCATCAGATTCGTTGTAAAGTACGGGTCGCAAAACACGATTATATGCGAACGAGAGAGCCGTGCGGTTGGTCCGCGAACGACCCATCGCTACCATAGACAATAACGCAACGCGCTAATAAACTAGCTGCATATCTACTCCGCATGTTTACTCAGAAGAGTGAAAGCGAGAATTCTCGTGATCGGTTCTGCCAAATTCTAGATAGAATAAAAGAAGGCAACTTTTTTGTACATGCTTTGACCAAATCAAACACGAGAACTCGCTTTCGCTTTCCTGAGCAGACATGCGGAGTAGATATGCAGCTAGTTTATTCGCGCGTTGCGTTATTGTCTATGGTATATTATATTGTCAGAATAAGTAATAGTGACGGAGTCGAGCACCTCGTATACAGAGTATCCCAATATACCAAGTTTTGGAAATCGCACTCAAAACCAACAAAAACATTTTTCAATGACAAACCTGGCGACGTTTCCCGTCGGTTCTTCCTCCTCAGAAGCAATCGATCCGGAGGGGAAAAAAATACGGATCCAAGGGGATAATACACATCTAATAGAGTAAATAAAGAAAGGAAAAGTAGCGTGTCGTGAACTGGGGGTCTATTCAGACAGAGGGAGATTCTCACATGTGAGTCACTGGTGGGTCACAACAGTTTCGTATTTATAAAATGATTGCCCCGTAAAAAGATCGGTGAGTCACCAGTGCCTCACATGTGATTCACCGGTAACTCACAGGTGAGAATGTCATGAGTAGATATGCAACGTGTGTTTAAAACATACCATTTAACTAAGTACCTACCTACTTGTTCAATTATTTATATTTAGGTGGACCTGAAGCTCGAAGTAGAAGCACGAGTATGCATGCAAGTTTTATTTTTCAGAACCCAGCAGGACGCCGCGACGCCGCCTCCGCTGATGCGGGAGTTCGTCGTCGCAGAGATTGAGGGCATGAGCCTCCCCCGCACCTGCCGCTGCCACCTATGCCTCGGGCGCGTGGCAGATGCGCGCCAGTGGTGTCGTTGCCACTGGCGGCGTGCGGGGGATGGGTATGCGTTCTACGCATGCAGGATGGAGCACGCGTGGCCCTCCGAGCATGGGGGGCCCCCGGAGCTTGAATAGGTGTTAGTAATAGGTGTGTTATCTGTGTGTTGTCTCTATATAATTATAGTTATCTATTGTTAGTTAGTTTATAGTTAGTGTATAGTTATCTGTATAATGTTAGTGTATAATTATCAAATTACAGTTGACATTAAGGCTGAGATAAATAGTCGTAACCGAAACTAATGCTAATGCAAAGTAGTACTTTGTGACGTAACTTTGACACATTTTGTATGGACGAAATCTCAAAGTAATTCAAATTGACGTCACAAAGTACTACTTTTCGTTAGTCTTAGTTTCTGTTACGACTATTTATCTCAGCCTTAGTCAGTGTGTAATAATTTTAATTTGACTGATACTAAAAATAACTGTTGGAAAGTTTCATAACTTTAGGAATAAGTAATATAAACATTGTGAACCAGATAAATTTGTTTTTATTTCACGATATGATAAATCTACACAATGCAAATTTACTTTTAATAAAATAAACTATTATGCAGGTGTCCCGTAACTAGTAGATCGATGCTTATCAGAAAACCCTAAGTTAACGATAAATGTCCTCCTCTTTATGAGCATGGCTACATTTTACTGGATTGAAAACACGGAAATTGCAGTTTTGACCATATTTTTATCCAATGCGATGGTACCAACCCTGGCGGGCATAACCCTACCATCTAGTAGGGGACTTACAGTTTTACATGGATTCCATGGAACAGCTTGCATTTTAATAAAAAAATAGACTTTTTATAGTATTTATAGTGACAGACGGACGGACGGACAGCGGAGGCTTAGTAATAGGGTTCCGTTTTCACCCTTTGGGTACGGAACCCTAAAAAGATCCATGGCGGATGGCAGGTGAAAGTGAATCACAAGCCAACGTGAGCCTTAGGAGTAACCTTCTAATCTAATCTTTAGGCTGTATAGCGAGAGTCCTTGCCTTTCCGTAAGGGAAAAAATATCAAAAAAAAATTCTTTGACTGACCAAAGTTGAATTCTTTTTCACAGTTCTTTTTCGCGATGTTTTGTTTTAGCAGATACCATTTTCCCTTGAAAACATCGATAAAAGCAATTGTCGTAATTTCCCTACACCACCAGCAAGATAAAATTGCGCGCGTAAATTTGATTTGCGAATTTAATTAAAACAACTTTTTTTTTGCAAGATTTTTTTAGGTGGGTTTGAGAAATAAAACACAGTGATTACATTTAAATAAGTTTTATTGTAGTAGTCGATTTTATGGTAGTTTAGAAAAGGCCTGGCGTGGGCGAATGACTGCCTATGTAGAGGCCCTGGCGGGGAAAGGGTTAACTGTCCATCACTATCATCAGAAATAGGTGTTAAAGTTCCTAGACTGTCCCCTAGACCTTCAAATTATGTTTGACTTCATTTAAAAAAACACAGGACCAATCTCAGTAAACACTCTTCTATCAATAAAATATGCCGAACTACTGAACCGCCATCCTTCTTACCTTCCTTGAAAAAAGTTTTGTGAAAAGTTTTAAATTGAAACCTGCAACTTATAATCTTAATTTTAATATAAATTCTTTGAATATGATACTTTTAATGTTTAACGAGCACTACACAATCATTTCCAGGACATACATTAGGTACTGTTGCCTAATTGATATACATTAAAAATGTATTACTTGTCGCGCAGGTATTGTCGAAATTTTATTTTATATTTACTTTATCTTAAACATCATCTTTTTCTTTAATAAGTATGTGAAAGTTATTATCATGTTGTGTTTATCTTTAATGAGGGAATATTTTCATCTTGTTTTATTGGTTCATATTTACAAAATGTTCTGAATATGTGTTGATAATCCTGAATAAAAAAAATCTCTTGTTTTCACAAAACCAGGCCGATCGTACGATTGATTCACATTGTCCTGAGTGCGTATTATTCCGCCCGCAGAGTACAGCGAGCGCAGCAGTGGCAGCGGCAGCTGGCAGGGCAGCAGCGCCAAGTCGTACCCGAGCTCGCGGCACGCCGCACCCGCCGCGCCCGCCACGCAGTCCTGGACTAAGCCAGGTGGGCCCCGTCGCCACGCATGGTACTCGATTAGCGTAGCTTACAGCCTAGGCTTGGTATCGACCGCTTTTCTTAGATGCAAGCGGGCATAACATAGCATTCGAGTATAATTTAACTCGTTCAACATAAATTTTGCAATTCAACATGCAACATCTGCAGTTGAAAGATCACTACAAAATTTGAGTTTATATCATAGAAAGGCAACCTTCTGATTGTTGCGGTTAAGGTGGTTCCAAGTGTGTCCAACCCATACATATTCCTTGTGTAAAAACCACAAATGTGAAATTAATGGACTCTTGAAGCACTCATTATTTGAGTTTGTAAATATAGCAATAGTCAAATCATTTTCAGAATTTTATGTTAATTGCCTTTGTATTTTTTTCCTGCAAGCAGAAGTTTTATGGTGCAAAACTACAAATTTTAAACCAAAGCCTGTGCCTAAGTCTAATATTTAATAGCAGACCCAAAAACGGCTCGGGTCGAAATATCGTCAACAGTGCCACCTACCGGGTCCAATTGTGATTCCAAACCATCCAGCCACTCAAACAATGTAATCAAAACCGGTCCAACTGTTACGGTGGCCCATCCCGCTTAACTCCCCATACAAACGGGAAAAGAAGATCACGCCCATAATTCTTGTCAGAGATCCAACATTTTGCTCAAAATAGCTTTATTTGATCGAACTAGATGTCTGATGACCATTGGCATTGTACAATTGTGTTTGGTTTCTAAGTTAGTACCGCCGGGAAGGGACCCTTAAGGTGGCCCAACCCGGTAGGCCTAACTCATTCGCGGGCACGGTACAAAACCGTGCTTTTGCGCTCTGGGACCTTCTCTGTTTCAAAGAATAAGACAGGCTCCGTGATGCGGAAGATGCAACATGTCCACAAAAAAGACAATGTGCATAGTGTATGATTTGGTAAGATTTACAAAAAAAATAATTTTAAATAGACTTATAGCTAAAAGTAAACCACGACCGCTGTAGTCAAAAATCTAACAAAAACCAAATGGATCATAAATCTTGATTAAATAAGCTATGTCTGATGACTAATCTTTTTACGGTGTTCTTACTTTATCATTGCGTAATCCACCTCAAAGGCATTGTATAAAACGCGCGAAAAATTCAAACTTTCGGACCTTATAACATAGAAACCAAACACAATTTTACAATGCCAACGGTCATCAGACATCAAGTTCGATCAAATAAAGCTATTTTGAGCAAAATTTGGGATCTTTGACAAGAAATATGGGCGTGATCTTCTTTCCCCGTCCCGCCTTAAGGGGCAGTTCAGTGACATACACACATCTTAAAGAATTATATATGTAAAGATATGCACCTAAAATTCCATTAATTTTTATGTGTAGTTTGCTAGAATCTTTGCATGAGGCGGTCAGGTTCCGAACCTCGTTAAGGATATTAATATACCCCTTTCAATCATCCGACACTATGTAAAAAAGTAAAACAGTAAAAGCAGAAAGTGTGATCCGTTGAAACTTTTTGCTGTGTACAGGTAGCAGCAGCAGCACTGGCGAAGCTTGGCAGTCATCGACGGGCGGCGGAGGTGGCAGCGGCGAGTCCCGCTACAGCAGCAGTTACGAGCCGCGCTCCTACCCCGCCTCCTACCAGCCTCCGCCGCCCGGCGCGGCGCCCTACGTCGACCGCTACCCCGCTGCCACGCGCTCGCACTACACACAGAAGTACTAGGCCGGCAGCACCACCCCGTCATGCTCACTCTCGCACATCCTAATCGATGGCAACGTTGAACGGCTTCAATACCTCCCGAGCACTGAAGCACCTTAATGGATGACCAAGATGTTAGGTCCCTTAAAAGCGGTGCGAGAATGGATGCCCCTTATTGGCTGTATAATTAGTCAAGGACAGCTGCCAGTCTTAAGATGGAAGACCATATGGTAGTTGTTTGCAAAGACCAAGAATGCTATATTTTTATTAAATGTGAATATAATTTTATTGACATCTCCACTCCTGTGCATGCTGCTTATATGGGCAGTGGGTCATTAATACAAATCTATTAGACTTGCCGGGATGTGGTTTAGGTTAGGTTAGCACTGCTGTAAAAAATATCCCCTTTGCTAAACATTTGAAGGATTTATTTCTTGGTGTTCATTATTGAAAAAAAAAAACTTCTCAACTTGTATGATGTGAGTTAAAGTACTACAAATTATCAATGATCATTATTTTTTCTTGGATATTTTCGTATTTACGAACCAAAGCTGATGTGATCATCAGTTACAATGCATATTTTCATGTCATTGCACTGCATTGCATTGCAATAATATTGTTAGTAATTATTCATAATTTCTGTAGAAGACATTGAACATTGTGAACAATGAACATTGTGTATAAATATTATGAGGTGTGGATATTGGTTTTCTATGTATCATTACTTTAATTTTTGTATACAGAAAGGACTATATGCTTGATAGTGATCATCGGATTGGATGTGTTCTTTTTTAATTTACTTGAAGTTAACTATTGAGTTAATTTAGTTTAAGGAATGAATCTAAATTTAAGAGTAAGCTTAATAAAAGCATTGTATATTACACAACTCTTATTTCACTTATGCTATTAGCATATGCCAGGATAACTGACAGAATTGCATTAACCCAACCCATAATTTTTTTTTAAACCTAAACCAAAGTAATAACTGATATTTATATAATTTAAGGTGGGCATCCCCGCTCAACTCCCCATACAAACGTAGAAAGAAGATCATGGGCATATTTCTTGTCAGAGATACAAAATTATACTCAAAACAGCTTTATTTGATCGAACTAGATGTCTGATGACCATTGGTATTGTAAAAACTGGTTTTAAGTAATAAGGTCCGAAAGTTCGAATTTTTCGCACGTTTTATACAATAACTTCGGGAGGTGGATTACTCAAGGCTAAAATGAAAACATCTTAAAAAGATTAGTCATCAGACCTAGCTTGTTTCATGAAGATTTATAATCAATTTGGTTTTTGTTTGATTTTTTATTACGGCGGTCGTGATTTACTTTTAGCTAGAAGTCGTTTTTTAAATAAAATTTTCGTATATCTTACCTAATCAAACACTATGCGCATAGTCTCCTTTGTGGACATGTTGCATCTTCCTCATCACGGAGCCTGTCTTTTTTTTTTAAACAAAGAAAGGTCCCAGAGCGCAATAGCACGGTTTTGTACCGTTCCCGCGAACGAGTTAGTCCCGCCGGGACCGGCCACGTTAAGTCTAAAAGTAAAATACCAAGTAAGGAAAGCTCAATCTACCCCCATTATGCCGAAATTCACTTTTATCTAAGCTAGTTTCGGTTTTCATGGAGAATATTGTTAATGATTCTTGGCATGTTGACCATCTTTTTTTGTCATAGGGTAAATAAGCACGACCAAGACACTCTAGTACTGCATTCTGGATTAATTGCCATGTTTGGAATTATCATGACCAGTCTGTTTCTCGTCGTGGACAGTAAGATTCTAATGTTCAAGGTCTTGCTTCCTCCAGCCACTCGCACTTGGCACACAACTCATCACTCGGCAGCCGTTAATATGCGAAACAAGGTTTAAATGTTGCTGGAGCTACTCGCATCCATAGAATACCCAGAGGTTCTTTGGCAAAACCTTCCGAAGGAGGTTCTTAAGGTGGCCCAACCCGGCGGCCCTAACTCATTCGCGGGCACGGTACAAAACCGTGCTGTTACGCTCTGGGACCTTCTCCGTTTCAAAGAATAAGACAGGCTCCGTGATGAGGAAGATGCAACATGTCCACAAAAAAGACAATGTGCATAGTGTATGATTTGGTAAGATTTACGAAAATTTTAATTTCAAAACGACTTGACTTATAGCTAAAAGTAAACCACGACTGCTGTAGTAAAAAATGGAACAAAAACCAAATAGATTATAAATCTTGATTAAATAAGCTATGTCTGATGACTAATCTTTTTAAGATGTTTTTACTTTATCATTGCGTAATCCACCTTCAAAGTTATTGTATAAAAAGACGCGAAAAATGCGAACTTTCGGACCTTATAACTTAGAAACCAAACACAATTTTACAATGCCAATGGTCATCAGATATCTAGTTCGATCAAATAAAGCTATTTGCAAAATTTTGGATCTCTGACAAGAAATATGGGCGTGATCTTCTTTCCCCTTTTGTATGGGCAGATGAGCGGGATGGGCCACCTTAAGTAGTGGAATCCGTGCATCACCATTTCTGTGACCTCTTCCGGTCCATTCCAAACATGGCAATAATGAAAACCAAAGCAAGCACATATTTTTTGTATTGTCAAATTAAACACAAATAAAAGCCGAAGAAACCACATATTTCTTGTATTGCCAAACCTTAAGTTAAATATTTACAATTACAGATTAGCATTAAAATACAGAAAAGGGACATAACATTTTGTAAGCAATTATTTGACACCCAGACGATATATCTTTTAAAACTACGGCGACAGGTTGTCCGAGATGGCCAGCCTGACACGTATATCACAGATATGCAACTATAAATGCATTCACGATCTTTCTGAATTACTCATTCACTGCCCCAAACGGTACTTTGACCAGAGTGACATCACACGGAATTGCACCACCGTGCACAGGGGGTCCATTCAGAGCAAGAGTGAGTTCGAGTTCGGGAGTGAGTTAACCTAAAAATAGCTGGGAAATATATTATTATTTAAATAACGGAACCGTTATTTACATTTCCAACGGATTTACGGGACAAACCAGATTTTTACCTAACTGTAATGATGTTCTAGAAGTGTGGAAACATTAACTATTTAAAAAAGTCAGTTGATATTTAGTGGCGAATTCGAACTCACTCTTACTCTGAATGGACCCCCAGTTGAGAGCATGGGCGCTATGAATGCTGTCATATAGCTGTCATCGGACTGTCATGGTCAATGATTTCAAAGGTAAGGATACGCCCTTATATAGAATTGAAACAAATCTTCTCCATACAAGCAAAAAGTAGCGCCATCTATCCAAACTCGGAAGAACTACGTGTCAAAGCCGTGTTGACAACGGCCTGTCAAAATTTGTTTTCGTTATATCTTGGGAAACACTGGTCGTAGACCCATCATGCGAATTTTTGTGGGTAGTTCAACAAGCAACAAGTACAAAAAACTGCTCTTGATACATTTTCATTATTATATTTAATCCGAGCTATAAATTTAAATAAATTAATGTTATTTTGAACAATAATCTGTGAACAAACCTGCTGGCTATAAAGTTTAATTCGGAGAAATGGCGACTGGTCCGGCAGAACTAAGGCAAGTGGAGAACACTTTCACAACACAGATGGAGTCTTTCAGTGCCCGCCTGAACGAAGCTTGTGGGGGACAGGCTGAACTACGCAGCCTGCGCGATGACTTCCATAGCTTCCAGCAGTCCATCATGCAGACCCTTCGCCAGCTTCATCTTAAGTGGGAGCAGCTCGAGCAGCGCGTCGACGTTTTGGAGACCCATTCAAGGCGGAAGATGCTGCTATTGCACGGCGTAGCAGAATCGGCGGGAGAGGACCCCGTTGCGTCGGTCGCACAGCTGTGTGCTGATAAACTCGGACTCAACAGCATTATGGCGGGCAGCATTGTGTTCTGTCGACGACTGGGCAAGGTGGAGCGAGATGCCGGCCGGAAACGGCCAATCCTTGTTAAGTTCCAGCGACTGGGTGACAGAGCGGCGGTTTGGAATGCAAAGACAAAGTTGAAGGGAACGGGTGTCTCGCTTTCTGAATTCCTAACTGCCGGGCGGCGCAAGTTGTTTATTGAGGCGCGCAAAGCCTTTGGAATGTCCAAGGCCTGGACGAGGGATGGCTGCGTCTACGTCTCAGCTGAGAGCGGTTCTGTCCTGCGAGTTAGTTCAGAAGCTCAGTTGCATCAGTTGATGGAGACAGCTGTGGCCGCGCCAGCTACGCAGAGTGGAGCTGACATTGCAGCCGTCGATGGAGCGAAGCAGCGGCCTACACGTTCCCGCGGCCAGAGCAAGATAACCAAGGTCAAATAAACGTTGAATCGTGCAAAAGTGATGTTCTTCGCACTACCATTATTATCTTCGTTCGGTGTTTGCCTGTGTGTTTACATTTTTATCGCACAGGGTTCTGCAGTATTCTCAGCAAACACTTTTAGAATTCTATATTCTACCCTACACTTTTATTTTTACTGCAGATTTCCGTAAATACGTAAGAAGTCACAAAACTCTGTAATAATCGTATTTTCTTTGATCATGTCACGCACAGACTATTATTTGTTCTTTGTCTCGCACAGAAAGAGGACTGTCATATTTCTCTACATATTTTAGGTTCATTTATCCATTTGGAAAGGCAAAGGTGTGTAAACCTTACAGTCTACTTTACTACTTTTCACATATTTGTTTGTTGTTTTTTTTTGTGCTCTCGAAATGGGGAACGGCTTTCTTTGTGCAGCTATTATTTTTAATACCACTTGTATATTTATATTGTACATTTTAAACTGTGTGAAGTAATGGTTATATCGGTCCTTTCTGTTTTAAAAAAAAAAGTCATTATAAATATAGAATTGTTTTGGCTTCATAATGTTAACTAGTTTATCCCTTTTGCCAGCAGGTTCATACACAGATTGTTCATTTGTTTTATTTTTAATTAATTTGTTTTTTTTGTTTGTTTTGTATTTTCTTGTATAACTTACTATTTAGCTACATAAGTTTACGATATTTTATTGCACCATTAATCATTCTTAGATATTAGATTTAATTTGTACTGCTTTATTGATTATTCTGTTTTGTGTTTTATTTGTCTATTGTTATGTCAGATATATCAGATTCAGAATTGTATTACTCATTGTCTCCTACGTCATCGTGCGAGGAAAATTTTTTTGATGCCTCAAACATTAATTTGATAACCACTCCATCGCATAGTGCTGCACCTGATCTTTCAGAGTTGCTAGATAACACTTTTAGTCATTATCCTAATAATGTTAATATATGTCACATTAACTGCCAGAGTATTCCTGGACATTCCTGGATTATTAACTATAATTTTGACCTGAATTCACTGAATAATCATTTCTCATCCACATTCTTATCAGTAGATCCGATTTTGAAAGCAACAGTCATTAACAGTTTGGTCAGCAATCAGTCCTCTACCTCTCAACCTTTTTCATTTTTAACAGTATCCTGCAGCGAAATTAAAAAAATAATCCTCTCTATTAAAAGCAAGGCTGTCGGCTATGATGAACTGAGCAGAGACTTGATTTTGCCGATTTTAGATGAGTTATTGCCAATTATCTCTCATATTCTTAATTACTCACTAGAGTCAGGCTCTTTTCCACAAATCTGGAAACAAGCATTTGTCATACCACTGCCTAAAATTCCAAATCCTGTAACACCAAACAATTTTCGGCCTATTTCTATTCTCCCTTTTCTTTCAAAAGTTCTCGAGCGCCTTGTTTACTCCCAATTTAATGAGTACCTTTGCAGTAATTCTCTTCTTAATCCTTTCCAATCCGGTTTTCGTACCTCACATAGCACAACTACCGCTCTTACTAAAGTCACAGACGACATACGTTACGCTATGGATAACAGACAACTCACCTTGATCACTTTACTGGACTTTAGTAATGCCTTTAACACAGTTGACTTCGACATACTATTAGCTATTTTATCTTCCATGAATGTGTCAAAAATGGGGCTCAGCTGGTTTAATTCTTATCTTCGTCAACGACAGCAAAAAGTTCGCTATGAAAACCAGTTTTCGGAATGGTGTGACATTAGGGCTGGTGTACCTCAAGGCGGTGTCCTTTCTCCTCTTCTTTTTTCTATTTTTATCAACACACTTGCCGCTATTCTTTCATGCCATTATCATCTGTATGCAGATGATCTACAAATTTACCGACACTTCTCACTTGATGACCTGCATCTCAACATTGATTTTGTCAATAAAGACTTATCTGAAGTTCATCAATGGTCGGAAAGATTTGGTCTTCAAGTTAATACTTCAAAAACACAGGTCATGATTGTTGGTAGCGGCAAGCTCTTGGCAAAGATTGATAAGAGTAATCTCCCACCTATCCTATACAATGGTATTACTATACCCTATAGTTCAAGGGTTAAAAATTTAGGTATTTTCCTTGACGAGTCACTGTCTTGGGTTTATCATACGGGTCAAGTCTGCAGGAAAATATATGGAGCCATGCACACTCTCTGGCGTCTCAATCGCCTCATACCAATCGAAACTAAAATCAAGTTGGTTCAGTCGCTAATTCATCCTATTTTAGACTATGGTGACATCTGTAATCTTAACCTAAACGAGGAGCTTCTAGACAAACTAGATCGCTTGCTTAATTATGGAATTCGTTATATCTTTGGTTTGAGGAAGTTTGAACATATATCCACCTATCGTGCGAAACTAAAATGGCTTAATATTCGCCAGAGGCGTAATATGCATGTTCTCTCTCTTCTTTACTTAATCTTAAATGATCCCAAATCCCCACTTTATCTTAAAGAACGCTTCAAATATCTCTCTTTTCATGGTGTACCACTTAGGTCTGCAGATAATCTCCTGCTCCTTATTCCGTCACATTCTTCCACTGCTTATTCGGGTTCTTTTACAGTTCACTCAGCACGATTGTGGAATCAATTGCCTCTTACTATTAGGGAAAGTGCTTCCTTGTCTATTTTTAAGGTAAAATTAAAATCCTGGTACTTGACATGTTATAACAATTAAATCAATCAAATATTTTCTGTTTATATAGTTTTAAGTTATCTAATGTTTTCTAAGTGTGATTATGGTGCTTAGTTTTAAGTAATTTATTGTTTCTTGCTACCTCTTAATATATTTTCTAATATTAAGGTTAGCTGTTAGAGATTGCCTTTGGCAATAAGCTCGCCTTTGCATACTATGTAATAGTTGTAAGCAATAAAGAATATTTTCATGCGACCACTCAAAGTAAACGCCCCGATCTGATCTACCTACCCGTCAGGTGACAGGCAGGTAGATCAGATCGGGGCGTTTACTTTGAGTGGTCGCATTATGGGTCTACGATCAGCGTATCCCAAGATATAACGAAAAGAAATTTTGACATGACAGGCAGGTAGATCAGGTCGGGACGTTTACTCTGAGTGGTCGCTTGATGGGTCTACGATCAGCGTATCCCAAGATATAACGAAAACAAATTTTGACATGACAGGCAGGTAGATCAGGTCGGGACGTTTACTTTGAGTAGTCGCATGATGGGTCTACGACCAGTGTTTCCCAAGATATAACGAAAACAAATTTTGACATGACTGGCAGGTAGATCAGGTCGGGACGTTTACTTTGAGTGGTCGCATGATGGGTCTACGACCAGTGTTCCACAAGATATAACGAAAACAAATTTTGACATAACAGGCAATTAGATCAGGTCGGGACGTTTATTTCGAGTGGTCGCATGATAGATCATATTAAAAAAAAACTTTGATGACCCACTCATACTCATATCCACTCCAAAATAAACCAGAAATAAAAAGGACGCCCGTACAAGGTTAGTTCACCTACACGTGCGACGCGCGGCATGGCGTCACTTGCCCGCTTATGAACTTTGGTAGTTAATTAAATTATCGATTGAAAATGCAATTATTCAATTTTTAAACAGGAAAAAATATTATCTGAGTTTACTTATCGATGATACGTTATTCCATGTGTCTTTGTCACTTTCGTATCGTATTTTATGCACCCTTTTACTATACAACTAGGCATTTTCACGACTCAACATCACTCTGCCGCGGTCCGCAGACGACTGAGTCACGTTGGCCCTAAAACGAATATTTTAGGGCCAACGTACTGGTGCCATTAGTCGTACGCGTTGACCGGGTCCTTACAAAGTAATATATAAGTCAATGGTCATGGTGCGTTTAACTAAGAACACCAAAGTACGCTAAATATACCTAAGATCACCAAGGAGCAGCATCATATAGAAAACTAAAGCACCCCCAAAAACACCTAATTACATAGACAATTACAAATTACACAAAAAGTACACGATTGAACTCTAAAATACACCAAAAAACGACAAATAACTTTTAAGAACACTGTAAAACCCAAGTGCACCAAAAACACATAAGAAAACAACGACCACCAAAGAATACATATGAGCACCAAAGGACACCAAAGAAAAACAAAGCACTCCTAATAACAACACCAGAATCTACGAATATTAAAAAATACCAATAAACACCGAAGAACCCCATGTTTAGCTAAGTACACAAACATACATAATAAAGAACACTTCAAACACCTAAGAACATCAAATAACACTAAAGGACACCAAAGAACACAAATGATCACCAAAGTTTACCAAAGATTTTCAAAGAACACCAAATACACCCCAATAACAGTTTTCGGTCGAGCATGCGATAATGAAGAGTCCTATAGAGGACTCCCGGATTTTCGGATTATTGCAGATCTATCGAGCCTGTTTTGAGCGGCTCGTAGCCTAGTGGCTCGGGGACTGGCCTAGCGTACCAGAGGTCTGGGTTCAATTCCTCGCCCCGACATGCACCACTTTCTTTCTCTTTCTGAGTTCGATAAGTGCATTTCATCACGAATACGAGCTGTTCGATGGTTCGGAATCCATGTAAACCTGTAGGTCCCCTTCCCCTACTAGGTGGAAGGTTTAAGCCCGCCCGGGTAGGTACCATCGCATTGGATGAAAAGAAGCGTAGCGGCAATGAATGTGTTTTCCATCCAGTTCAACGTAACCATGCTCATAAAAGGGAAGGTCCTGGCATGGCACCCAATTCCTTCGGGAATGTGGTGTATTGGACTAATATCATAACGGTAGTTGTGTGGTATTAGCCATCCATGTCAGGTTGCATAATAAAAAGATAGTACTTGAAAAGTCCCATCGATGAAAGTCCCAAGTTGTAGGGAAAAAAGGCACTCTCTGCAGACAGTTTCGCCCGCGAAACTCATAGTTTTCCAGGACAAAAAGGATTTTTTTGCTCTAACTAAAGATTCTAGTTACCGAGATATTATTTTTTTCTGCAAAGAGTTCGATAGAGGCGAACACGAGAACTTCTCGCGTTTGGTTTCCTAAGTAATATACTAATTAGACCTGTATATCTACTCAGGGATCTATTCATGAGATTTTCTCGTGTGAGTCACAAAACTTTCATTCTCATGAAATGACATGAGTTCAATGACGAAACGTAACATTTTATTAGAGTTCAATGACAAAACGTTACATTTTATGTTTGATAACGACGTCATGCGAAAGCGTTTTACTTTCATCATCCATAGGGGCCGAGTGCACGAAAGAAGAAAAAATCAAAATCAACGTCAAAGTATGATCAAACACGTCACTTTGTGTGGACATTATGAAAGGAACTCTATGCGGATCACTAAAAGTGACGTGTTTGAACATTGATTAACTCGGCCGTATGATAAGTATGATCAAACACGTCACTTTGTGTGGACAGTATGAAAGGAACTCTATGCGGATCACTAAAAGTGACGTGTTTGAACATTGACTAACTTGGCCGTCTATTCGTGTAACTGGGGCTAGGGGCCGAGTGCACGAAAGAACAAGAAATCAAAATCAACGACATCATACGATTAAACACGTCACTCTGTATGGACAGTATGAAAGGAACTCCATGCGGCTCAATAAAAGTGACGTGTTTGAACATTGATTAACTCGGCCGTCTCTTCGTGCAATCGGGGCAGACTCGTGGCTGTCATTTCATGAGCACGATAGCGTTGTGACTCACTGGTGAAGCTGTCAAACTCTAACAGCCGTATTCAGGGTGTGCGGACTAACTTTAATACGCCGGACTAAGGGCCGAGTGCACGAAAGGACAAAAAATCAAAATCAACCTCAACGTCAACTTCTCTTCGTGCAATCGGGGCTAAACCGGTGTGTGTATGGTCATTCCGGTGCTAATCTCGTACTAAGTTTTGACAGGTTCTCTCTGAATAAGACTGTATGTAGATACAGAGCCTACTTTTTTCTAGATAGAGGTGACATTTCGCAAGTGACTCACCGACGGAGGTGAGATTATAGTAATACGAAATTCGCATTTTGAGAAGATATAAATGTTGACGATGGAGGCGCTAAAGACGAAATTGCTCACGAAAATATAGAAAGAATGCAAGTTGCCTCGCGTTTACATACTCTTTGGTTGCCGCCCGCGCCGCCCTTCGGTCAGTTTAGTTCAAATTGCTAAAAATCTGTGTTATTCCAGATTCGCTTGCGCTAAGGTTTGGATTCTCCATTTATAGCCACGATGTTCAAATCCAACAAAAAAATAAGATTAAATTTTTAGGTGTAGTTTTAGACTCAAAATTGACAGGAATAGACCATATGAAATTAATCTCAGAAAAGTGTGAAAAGAATATAAATATTATCCGATCTCTTGCCGGTGTGTGGTGGGGAGCTCATCCTTTCACACTAAAATTGGTTTATAATGCATTGATCCGCAGTCATCTTGACTATGGTACATTTCTCTTTGAGCCCTCTAACTGTAAGGCACTTAATAATCTAAACTTGATCCAGTCGAAATGTCTTAGAATTATCACTGGAGCGATGAAGTCGTCTCCAATTAATGCTTTACAAGTGGAAACTGTAGATCCTCCTCTTCACCTTCGCAGACAATGTCTTTCTGATAGATATCTCTTTAGAACCATTCAATTTTCTAATCATCCATTGATCCCCAAACTTCAACTTTTATCTGTTTATACACTTAACAAACCATACTGGGAAAATAAAGTATCTCCTAGACTAGTAAAAAGTTATCGTAAATTCCGTAACCTTAAAGCTCCAACGCATAGATCTGAAACTCTTCCATTATTTGAGTCCTCTTATAAAGCCTTAATTTTTTCCCCTAAAGTAATAACTAATATTGATATTGATAAAGACTCTCCAGCCGCTAATACTAAATTTAATGCCTGGTTACAGGAACACTACCAAAACTGGCAATATATTTATACTGATGCATCAAAATTAACACAGGAAGGTAGCGTAGGTTCAGCATTCTTTCACCACAATACTAACGCAATATGTAAAACAAAGAGCCCTCCAGAAGCTTCAGTCTTTACAGGGGAGGTCAGTGCAATTCTTGAAGCATTACATTATATTGAATCAAATCGTTCAATGAAACAGATTCTTATAATATCAGATTCTCGAAGCTCGCTTCAATCTATTTTACAAAATCCTTTCAAAAGCCGAATTCACAGTACTTTAGTTATACAAATTAGAGAGATATTGTATGAATTATCTTTGAATAATATAGATGTTGTAATAACCTGGGTTCCAAGTCATACTTCAATAGCTGGTAATAGTATTGCTGATGATTGTGCAAAAGACGCGGTTATCAGAGGGGATAAATCAAACTATAAAAACTACTGCTATGATCTAGTAAATCTTTCGAAAGTCCATCTCGCTAACATGTGGCTCAAACTATGGAAAAGAACTAGTGTCCATAAGGGTAGATACTATTTTAAAATCCAACCCGATATTCCTTCAAAACCATGGTTTCACAAACTTAAATTAAATAAATTAGAGACTTCAGTAATAAGCAGACTTAGAATCGGTCATGTCTGCACTCCGGTTCATCTAGCTAAACTACGTATAAAAGATTCATCACTGTGTGAATGTGGACTGGAGGATGGTACCTCTGAACATATTATTTTTGCATGCCCAATCAATAATAAAACAATTCCTTTATATGAGCAATTATCAAAATTTAATATTCCTCTACCCACTAATTTACAAAGCCTTCTGGTAAGCTCTAATACATCTGTTTTAAGAATAATTTCATCATTCATAAAATCCAATAAAATAAAAATATAAACAAAAATAAAAATAAAATACTTATCTAAAAGGAAAATAAACAATTCAACAAAAAACTGAAGAATGTGAAAAAAGAAGAAAGAACAAAAATAATAACTGACAATATAATATTCAAGTAAAGAAGAAAAAATATATAAAATATATAAATATATACATATTTCATAACGTGACGCTGGCAGAAATGAGTCTCTGAAGGGACCGATTGCCAACCGGGATATAATATCCCTGCTAAAAAGAAGAAGAAGAAGGTTTGGATTGGTCCGATTCGAATTTATTTGGGCTTGTGCCTCTCAAATCCTGCTTGAAGTTGCTTGGGTTTGGCTTGAATGCCGAGGGCTTTCTAGGTGTTCCTACTGTAGGATCTGTCGGCTTGCTTTTTATACCTAGTTCAACCGCCTCCCAAAAGAAAAAATTAAAGCCCTTCAGGCAAATCAGTCCCATAACAATGGAGGAAATCGGAAATAATTTGATGGCGTGTGTTATGTCGAAGAAGGGAGGAGTGCACCTGAAGGAATTAAATGGTAAGTCTAATGGACTATTGAGATTGCATCTATAAAACTGCCCTCCTTATTAAAAAGGCGGTAACTACAAATTAAGCCCATCGTCACTTCCTCGTGGAAATGGAGCCTAACGTGTCGTATAGTGCCCCTTTTAGCTATAAAACCATGTGCAGTACTTATCTAAAAAAATATGTAGGACCTACCTCAACGTTATTGTAAGAGTAAGTTGTTCCATCAAGAAAGGTCAAATTCGTCCTGTTCTACAAGGTTACACATATATGCCCGTATCCACCACCTCCAGCTACAAAAATCCCAAAGTTACTTTTCGGTTACACCGTGTAAATATACAATGAAACAGAAAGTTACTTATCCGATTTCAGGTAACTGAAGGTGGTGAAAACAGGGATTAGTCTTTTTATTTATTTTTTACACATAACGCAAATGCCTATAACTACGATCAAATTTCGAGTCTTAAGGACCCTCCATGTTTACATTACTAAAACAAGCCTTAAGCTACAAGTCCACATATTTTGTGTATGTAGATAGTAAGAATATTCCTTAAATTTATTGGTTGTATTTAAATAATCTTCTTGTTTATTGTTAAAACAAAAGATATGGGGCATTCATTGCGATTAGCCGGCGAAAATGGTTTGCTCATAATTACAATAGATTTTTGATGATGTCCCCAATTACGATCGCCTTCACACCTAATTGCGACCAAAGTTTTAGCTGATCCAAATTTTAATATATTAAACATTTAAAAAAGTTTTTAAACGTTTTTGTATGATAAAAATAAGCAGGAATCCCTTAAAACATCCCTTAGCCACAGATTTCTTGAAATGACTTATTCTGCACCTAGTACATACAGGGTACCTAAATGCTATAATTATTGGTTTGATGATTTAATATTATTTACAAATGTTTTTTTTCCAATCCCTTTCATTTTCGTCAAATCTTTAAAAACGGCATATACATTTTATCGAGAAATCATTATGGATAATACTAGCTTATATCTCTCTAGAAGTGAGAACGCCCAATCTTGATCCTGACAGATGTTTAGAGAGATTCCATTTAACCAGGGGGGCTCACTCCGCCGCCATGCTGAATCGAAACGGCGGCGTGTTTGGCTCGAAAGCAGAAGCAAATACGCCGCCGTTATGTGTGTCAGTTGGGCTGCAACTCGCCCATGTTAGCGACGTGATTGTCGCCGCCTGATACCTACAAAATCTGAAATGACGTCGAAACCTAAAGCAAAATTTTGTGACGGTGACGGGTCGTTTGTATGTATGACATAAGTGGATTTTGAACAAGTTTTTAAATTATGAGTTGGTAGGTATCAATGTAATTTCATTTAATTATATTATAAAATTGTTGTTATGATACTTATTTAATAATTTGTGAATCTTTAGATGAATACTACACTACCGTTTATCTCATAAGTTTGAGGGTACACAGCTATGTACATTTAAATACATTAAAGCAATGTAGACATACTTGTATAACCTCAAACTAATTATAATAATGGTTTCGTGGCGTCCCAGTTCGTCAAATGGGTAGATGGTGATTTATTTTTGTTCTTGGTTGTTTTCGGTGGTTTCCTGGTAATTTATTTAATTATTTTTAAGTAGTAAACATAACAGCTCTTACACTTACATATAATGCTTCCATTATCCAACAGTATTGCTGGTGGTTCCTTGTCGCTTGTAGTTGCTGGTGGTTGGTGATTATTGCTTGTGGGTGTTGATGGTTGTTGGTGATTGCTCATGGTAGCTGGTGGTTGTTGGGTGTTGGTGGTTATTGGTAGTTGCTAGTGTTTGCTGGCTGTTGCTTGTGGTTGTTAGTGGTTGCTGGTGGCTACTGGTGGTTGCTCATGGTTTCTTGTGATTTCCGGTGGTGGTGGTTGTTGCTTGTGTTTCTTTCCTATGGTTGCTGGTGGTTCTTGTAGTTTCTGGTGGCGGTGGTTGTCGGTGGTTGTGGTGGCCGGTGGTTTCTTGTAGTTCCTAGTGGTTGCTTGTGGTTGTTGGTGGTTTTTCGGTGATTGCTGATGGTTTCTGGTTGTTGCGGTGGTTGATGGCACTGACCAGTAACCACCAGTAACCACCAGCAACCGCCGCCACATCCAGAGACCACCAAAAATCAACAACATCCAACAATCACCACTACCACCAGAAACAACAAGAAACCACACGCAACCACAACCACCACCACTAAAAACCACAAGAAACTACAAAAAACCACCAGCAACCACCAGTAACCACCATAAACTACCAGCAACTACCAGCAACTACCAGCAACCACTAGCAACCACCAACAACCACCACAACCACCAGGAACCACCAACAATCACCATCAATTACCACCGTAAGCAATCACAAGCTACTAATATAGTGACGAAATCAAAGATATTGCGAAAAGGAAAAGCATTAAGATGTGTGTGCAGATATGTGCAAAAAGGTTATTAGACGGTATTTTATTGAATTAAAATACTTTTTCGTACTAAGGATGTACGTCGCTTTTTCCATAGAATGGGATATGTGTGTGTGTGTGTGTGTGTGTGTGAGGGTGTGCGTTCGTGTCAAGTATTGTGCGGGCGCAAGCTTGACAGAACGCACGCTTATGCGGGCCGGAAGATTGTGCGGACGTCCGCACAATTTTAAGGTGCCGTTTCAAATATATAGATCGAATCCTCAGGTTCTGATTGGTTCACTGGTGAAATATGGGCGTTTCCAAATGGACGTCCGCATAATACTTGTTTTGGTCTAGTTTGGTTAACACACGCTAAATTTTTAGTTCCAGAGTGTGTCCGCAACTGGCGCCACCAGTCCAAAGTGTGTAAATTTTCGTACGCTTATCAGATTATGCGGACGTCCGCACTTTATTCGTAGTTGGTACAGGAGGAGTGTGTTGAAGTAGGTAAAAATATAGTATCGTATATTTGTTAATGTCAAGTGTGTAAATGTTCGTACGCTCATCAGATTGTGCGGACGTCCGCACTTTACTTGCAGTTGATAAAGGAGGGGTATGTTAAGGTAGGTAAATAAATTTGTTTTCGTACGGTTGGTAAGGTCTGCAGACGTCCGCACTTGATTTGCAAGCGGTACTGGAGGAGTGTGTAGTGAGTTACAAAATTTGCGTATTTAAGCAATGAATATAATAAATATGCAAGATATAAATGAAAACGAATAAATGAGTAAATATTTTATTTACCTTAACATCATTATTTAATTTGAATCAAAATTAACTAAAACTATTAACTGCGTCTTTCGTCATTATTTTTAAAAAAATATTAAAAAACTTGAACTCTCAGAATACGTAAAACTCAAATTTATTAAAATTCTTACAGTGATAATAACATAGTTTTAAAAGTAGTACCAAGACCGTAAGTAGTACCAAGTAGAATGCAAGCAGTACCATGGTTCGGAACCCATGGTAAGCTGTAGGTTCCCTTCCCCTAATAGGTGGTAGGGTTAAACCCGCCCGGATTGGTACCACCGCATTGGATGAACCGCTTACTTGATAACTATGCTTGAACTGGCAATGATAAATTATTCGTGTCCTCGCGAACCACGCTCAGCGAGGCACCATACCAGCGGATTTGCGGACTATTTCTGAGCTATCGAGTTTGTTCAAATAACGCTTGAAAACTTCCAGGTTATAGGTATTAGGAAAGGCACCCGCCGGCAGACAGTTCCATTTCTGGGCGGTGCGGCAGAGAAATGAGTTTGAGAAACGGTTCGATATCAAAAGCCTTATGTCAACCACAAGAGGGTGCTCAGATTCTCTGTGGCTGGTGCTCCGGATATAGGTAGAATGGGGAGGAATAAGGGATGCAAGTTCCATAGAGTAACGTCCATGTTAGTACATGTAGAACAGACTAAGCGACTCCACAAACCGTCTGTGGCTCAGGGACTCCAAGCCAGCAGTGAATTGTGGGTCCCAAATAAGATGGACCGCTCGGCGCTGAATTGAACCCAAGGACGCCAACAGGTACTGGGGACTACCTTCTCATATGTGGCTACAGTAATCTCTACATCAATGTTGTCATAACTTCAGCATTTCTTATCCTTATTCTATGTAGGTAGCACTATTAAAATATCCTTCAAGTACAAAGGAACAAAAAGGATCAGACTGCACACTCATATTTTCTTACTGGCATTAACTAAAACCTGACCTGTCACAGTTTACCCGAACCAATTAAAAAAAATCTTATCCAGAAAATTTTTAAAAGTTTAAAAAAAATATGTATGGTAATTTATTTAAAAAAAAAATGTGACAATACAATTGAGCAACACCGTTTTTTCAAAGTAATTAACAAAAAGTAACTAAAACTATTTAAATAAAATTAAACTAATAAAATTAAACTCTTTCTTTTATTTTAAGTTTTCCGAAAGCTGCATGCTACATTGCCCCGCTGAATAGCAAGTGCTATCCGTTGTCGAAGAAATATTTTTGAATCTTTGCCTACGGATGATTCAAATAATTTATTTATTTATTTATTTATTTATTTGATGAACGAGCAGCCTAAGCTGATGTGTTCATGTCTGGGCTCACTGGTGCTTTGTTATTACGGTTACTTTAGTTTAGTGTTTTTAGGTGTTTGTCAAGCCTGTTTTTAAAAGAATTGGTGGTGGGTGCTTCAACGACATCTTCTGGCAACTTGTTCCACATTTCAACTGCTCTATTCGACAGGAAGTGTTGTCTCGGGTTTGTTGAGCTGACAGTGGCATTGAGCTTTAGGCTATGACCACGGAGATGACTATTTGTGTTTCTAGTGAAGAGGTTCTGCAGTTCTGGACAGTCGTAATAGTCATTGAGAATCTTGTATGTTTCTATGAGGTCGCCCCTTTCTCTTCGTTGTTCCAAGGTTGTCAGCTTGAGCACTTTTAGTCTTTCCTCGTATGGTTTCTTCTTCAGTACTTTTGGTATCTTGGTCGCTCTTCTCTGAACTCGTTCTAGGAGAGTAATATCTTTGACGAAGTAGGGATTCCATATTTGGAATCCATATTCCAGGAGTGGTCTAATGTGAGATTTGTATATTTTGATTAATGTCTCTTTGGTCAGGTTCTGAAATGATTTCCGTATGACGTAGAGTAGGGCATTTGCTCGTTTAACTATAGTCTCTATATGATTTGCCCATTTTAGGTCTTCTGAGATAGTTATTCCAAGATCCTTCTGAGCCTGTGTAGGGACTATTATGTCTGTTCCGATTTTGTACTGGAGTCTTGGGTTGTTCTTCCCTATATGCAGCACTGTGCATTTCGATGGATTGGTTCGTATAAGCCAGTGACGGGTCCATTCCAATATTCTGTCCAGGTCATCTCTGAGTGTCCCACTGCTCACAATGGGGTTGGCGATGAGTTTGGCGTCATCGGCGAATAGGCTTGACATGGCTTGGGTAATAGCACAGATATCGGAGATGTAGAGACCGAAAAGAGTCGGTGCCAGAACCTAAAATATGGACCAAATTGTGGGCACTTTTGCTATCTTTTTTTGAACCTAGGATATAGTATGGTCATTCAATTAATGTGCTGATTTTTCAATAGACTGATAAACGGCCAGATAACTGTTCAATGGATTTATTTACGCTTCTGCTTATCCATCCGATAAAGTGATTCCATACGTTTATTAATAAAATTATAGTCAGATTATTTTGATAGAAGATATAAGCGGCAATGACTATCCGTCTTTTGACAAACGTGAATTTGTACTATCAGTCCTATAAGTCCTATCTGAGTACATATTTGGAGCGATGATTTCTTTCTATACTTTTTTTGCATTTCGTTGATGGCATTATTAATATATATATCAATATTTTCATAACTTATGCATTTTTACTCTGAAAATTAAAATAAAAAACATGTTTTTATGGCAATGTTAATTTGATACAGATTTATAAGAGGAACTTACCTATTTCAATATAATTAGATTTTTTTAATAAGTTAAAAATTACAATGAAGTGAGAAACAAAAAAATTATAATGTAATTTTTTTTTTATTTAACTGAGGAAACGGGCACGAGCCATTGTATGGAACTCGATCACCAGATGCAGTCGCTACCTGAAATACACTGTGCTATGCGGGAGTTGTTGTGTAAATCAGTACGGCATTTAATATTATGCGGGGAGTGTAAAAAGTACGTCAAATGTGTTATGCGGACGTTGTGTACATAAGTACGGCATTTAATATTATGCGGGCGAGTGTAAAATAGTTCGTCTAATGTTTTATGCGGACGTTTTGTAAATAAGTACGGCATTTAATATTATGCGGGCGAGTGTAAAATAGTTCGTCTAATGTTTTATGCGGACGTTTTGTAAATAAGTACGGCATTTAATATTATGCGGGCGAGTGTAAAATAGTACGCCTAATGTTTTATGCGGACGTTGTGTAAATAAGTACGGCATTTAATATTGTGCGGGCCAGTGTAAAAAGGTACTCTCAAACGTTTATGCGGTCAGTGTATTAAAACGTATGTATTGAGGCATATGCGGTCGGACCGCACGAACGTTGAGGCCCGCAGAAGACCGATTTTTGTCACGTTTTTTAATTACGTATATATCCGTCGCTATCGAGTGTATAGATATTCCGGATAGACTGCCGTGTTCGAAAGAGATGGCGCTAAAAAGTCTTCCGAAATACACTCGCGTAACTAGTCGGGAACACCTAGCCCGCACAATCGGTAAATTTGTCAAGGTCCGCACGATCCACATCCCGCGAACAAGGGTGTGTGTGTGTGTGTGTATATAATCGACCGTGAAGCAAGGACACATTAATTAAAGAAACAGCCCTGTAAAAAGTACTACTTTACGAATATGCTGCAAGGCTGGACCCGAACCGAATTACGCGGGTATTGCGTCTATCTAATTCCGCCACCTCCGTAATAAATGCCTCCTACTAACTTATATAACATTGATATACCGGGTGTTAATGCGGCTATGGTGCAAACGTTAACCAGATGTTCCTGGGCATATTTGGAACAAAAAGGTAGATAACATTTTGTTGGACGACTTAAAAAAAATTCGACTGCCCCATACATTTTGCATGCAGGTATTTACAAGATGTATGGGGCGGACGATTCTTTTTAACAAAATGTTACTTACCTTTTTTGCTCTAAATATACCAAGAAATAACTGGTTAACGTTTGGACCATAGCGCCCCGTTAACACCCGGTATAGCTTTTTTATTGAGAGGCCTCCTGAGGCCGCTCCACACCCGAGTGGATAAGGCCGTTTAAAATGATTATTGAGTATTAAGTACCAAGTTTTTTCATTCCGTTTTTTTTTTTTGCATGCAAAAGTCATTTTTTATTTATTTTCTATATGAATTATTATTTTAATAATTTCATTTATTTCAACTTCTGGTACTTAAACTACCTACACTAAGTTACGTCAAAAACTGAACCGCGGATTCGATTAACTCAGTAAAGAAGAAGCCTTATAACTGTTTATCATGCTTATAACTTTTATTTCTAAACAACTTAAGACTCAGGATCAAGATCCCATGTTCTAAATATACTCGCAAACATCATTGAGATCGCAATTAAGAGAATACAGTATTTCTTATGTCCCTATTTCCGATCACAGGTTTTATTTAAATTACGACGAAAGCGACATGTCTTCATCAAAATGGAGAACATTTTAAATATTGTTAATATATAAACAATACTTGAGTCATGTTTGAAAAATATTACGGCTTTTCACAATACTTGAGTCGATGACTCGTGTTTTTAATTCGTATAAACGTCAAATATACGAATGATGAAATTATTGGTCCTAAAAATACTTTCGATACTAATTCATTGAATTCAGTCCCATCTTTCTCGCAGTTAATCATTCAAAATCTTATTAAGAGGTCGATCGTAATTTGATCCTAACATAATCAAAAGGTGTATTTAATTAAATGTTAAAAAAATATTTGTAAAAACATTTGCATTTGTGTTAAAAACGGTATTTAAATGATCGATGCTTAACCCCATTTACGATCACTTGGTCGTAAATCGGGACGAAGCTTGCACTGACTTCCCTAACTACGATCGATTGTTTTCTTTACTTCCTGACGAAACTAAGCTAATGACGAGCAGAAAAATAAACATATGAGATCTCTAAACATACAAGCAAACTGTAAAGAAAGTTACTATAAGATTACTTACCCTTATTAACTGGAAACACTGATTTGAATAATTTCGATTTTCTTACTCCTTTCACTAAGACATAGTATGAGCGGCGGACGCGCCTGCCCCGCTTGAACTTTGGCAGCACCCTGGCCCAAAGCTACATATGCGATATAATAACTGTTTACTTGGAATGAAAGATAATTTCATTGCGTTGCCTAGGTAAAAAAACCATATGAATAACTCATTGTTTTAATATTTTTTCGGAGGCTTAAGTATACTGATCGTAATTATCGACACATTTCCGAGTGATCGTAGTTATAGGCATTTGCGTTACGGCAGGTTAAGTCGTACTGTTTCAAATATATGCACTCACTTTAGGCACATAAAAATGTTAACTAGAACTAGAACTAGACTGTTTAACCCCTTGGGGGTTAACAGAGGTTACTTTCATGCAAAGGTATGACAAATCTGGCGCCGGACAACTACTACTGAATCCAAAGGGTTAAAGAAACATATGTTTTTGCATACATTTTAAACTAATTTAATAAATCAAATTAGTTTGTGTCGCCCTTTCACCCGGCAGCCGACTACAAAGAGCTCGTTGGAGAGGCGATTCCATTCAACAGAGTGGGGTACAAGTCTTTACTGGAACTGGTGCACCACCTGCCGCGCCTGGATGTAGACCCGGCCGGTGTGGTCACCGCACGCGCCACCGAAAGCACGCAGCACCTTCAGGCCCTCATACAGAGGCAGAAAGATCCGACTGTCAGAAAACAAAAGAGCTCTATGAAGAATGATAAGAAGTATTTGAAGGTATGTGTCCTTTAATACAATAAATAAATAATTTTACTGTGGCTACTAATTGCACTCCATATTTCCTATATTGTTTTTATACGACTGATGCAAACTACTGATATTTCAATTTTTTTTTAATGTAACTACATGGATGGCTCATACCAAACTGACCATCAGATATTAGCCTAACACACCACATGGGAACTATGTGCCATGCTAGGACCTTCCTTATATTGCTTGGCTACATTGACCTGGATGGAAAACGAGGACAATTTTCATTGCCGCTTCGATGATCGTTAATTCAATGTGATGGTACCAACCCGGCCGGAATTAACCCGACCACCTAGTAAGGAAGGGGACCTACAGATTTACGTGGAATCCGAACCACAGCCAGCCTCAACAGTTGAAAATGGTCTCCCATCCAGAAACCAACCGCGCTCAGAGGTGGTTTGCTAAAATTGTGACAAGATGTTGTTAACTTATATTTATTAAATATTTCAGTAAAATATATGCAAGAGAAATTTTCAATCAAAAATTTTTTTTCAGAGATATCAGCCCTACATAAATCCAAATCAGTGCTGGAATGAAGATCAGAACATTTGCCCACCTTATCAGCAGCCTTCTCACTATCAAAAATACAGGCACCAACCACAACAGTGGTCTCATAACCACCCCGAGGATTATCAACAGCACTGTAAATACCCACCAAACCAGCGTTTTTACCAGAACCGATATCCACCTCAACGGGTGCCTTATTATAGGCAGAAACTCAATTACAAACAACAGTATGAGTACCAATACCAACAGTCATTCCACATTAAACATGAATCTCAGCGAACTGGATACTACGACAACATCAAACAATTTGAGTATTCGAAAAAGCAGCCCTACACCAAAAAGTTCCGCGATCTTCGAGAGTTGATTGGACCCCAGAAGCTGCTGGAAAACAATAATCACTGGGATAACAACTTCAACGTGGTTGAAAAGCAGAATGTGGAAATTAAAGCTAACTTCTTCGAGTGTTTTAACAAAGATATTGTTGTGAGGTATAATATATATATTTTTTAATTAGGTATTCTTCGTGCCACGGATGTGAAAGGCTATAGGAGGTGGACTTAAGAGCGTTCTGAGTATGTGCCAAATCCTTCGCAACCTAGACGTAAGCGCCGAGCGATCCGTCTTGTTGAGGACACACAAATCATTGCTGGCTTGGAGTCACTGAGCCACAGACGGCTTGTGAGGTCGCTCGGTGTGTTCTACAGGTACTACCGTGGACATTGATATCCCTCATTCCTTCCCATCCTACTTGTATCAGGAGCACCCGCCGCAGAGAACCAGAGCACCCTCTTATGGTTGACATTAGGCTTTAGAGAACGAAGCGTTTCTCAAGCTCATTTCTCTGCCGCGCCGCCAGGATATGGAACCGTTTGCCAGCGGGTGCTTTCCTCTTACCTTGGAGCGTGTGCTGAGCGTGGTTTCGCGAGACGAGGTGTTTTTGACTATTCTGAGCACCTTTGGTCCCCAGAACAGCCACCCATACCGGTTTTTCATTAAAAAAAGTTCTAGAAATTCCAAACCCAAACCTTAACCGGAATTAAGGCAGTCAGTTTTATTTGGATAAATAATTCCCACGTCATTTCTTACAATGCGATTTAAATAAGAACAGGACGGGGACCACTGCCATTTTGAATATCAAACTGCTAAAGCCCTCACTTCACTTCACAAACTTCAGTATGGAGTGCAAAAAAAGTTTCTACAAAAAATATATAATAAACATTTAGACAAATATAATTTGTTTTAATTAAACATTTATTTGAAGAACAAATATTAAAATAACACTCAACAACGTGATAACAAACAAAATTAACTAAAAAAAAAATGCAACTGTGGCTCTTTCAAGGACACCGACACAATCTAAAACATAATAATTAATATACAGAAATCAGATAATCAATGTAATCCTTCTGTGTAGATTCGTGTGTTGTTGTCTAGTGTCGCTGTCACCGCAAGGCAGAGCCGCTATAAAACAAGGAAACGCAAGAGCATGTAGACTCACATACTCGGATCGAACCTAGATTCTGATGGATGGTAACAAGGGTCAGGCTTCCTTTGATATTCAAGCGAATGTTTCCTGCGTAAACCCGTGTGGACGTACCGACCGTACTTTTTCGCGTAAATTCGAGTGAAGTTAGTCACGAGCCCTGTCCTATTCTTATTTGAATCGCATTGTACCTGTTGGTATTTTGTTGCTGGTACTTCCAATTTTCTTGATTTATTTGTGCACCTGAGTAATTGAAAATCATTTGAAAATATGTATTAGATATTGATTGACTGATCAACCAAAATCAAGGAAACTGGTTCAGGGTTTTCTAATAAAAAATATATAATTGTATGGTATCCTACCATTCGTAGTGTACCATTGGTAGTGTTTATTGGAATGGTTATGAGCCCACAGAGCGTTCCCCTTTTAGATTTTTTTTTATGCAACCTGACATGGATGGCCAATACCACACAACTACCGTTATGATATCAGCCCAATACACCACATTCTTGAAGGAATTAAATGCCATGCTAGGACTTTTCCTTTATGAACACGTCTACTGGAAATTACGGACAATTTTTCATTGTCGCTTCGACCATATTTTCATCCAGTGCGATGATTGATACCAAACCCGGCGGGGTTGAACCTAGTGGGGGAAGGGGACCTTTTAGGTTTTACGTGGATTCCGAACCATGGAGCAGCTCGCATTTGAGACGAAATGCACTTATCCAACTCAGAAAGAGAAAGAAAGCAGTGCACGAACGGGGCGAGGATTTGAACCCAGGCCTCTGGTATGCCAGGCAAGTCCCCGCGCCACTGGGCTATGAGCCGCTCATAAGTGCTGATTTTTCAATAGTCTGATAATCCGTCATGTAACTATTCGACGAGTTTACCTACTCTGCTACATACTTATCCATCCGTTATAGTAATTTCATATTTTTATTAGTAAAATTATCCTCTGGTAATGACTATGTCTTTAAAACTTCATTTTATACTATCAGACCATTACGTACTATCTGAGTATTAAAAAATCGGCTCTAAGAAGACTAGAAGCGCACCGAATACAGCATTGCCCTAATAACTGAGCTTACAGGCATACTATGCAAACATTTATGTCAATATTATTTCCAATGGGTTTTCAGTGCGCAAAGAGATGACTTCTGCAATGGTTACCAGCTGATTGCGGATGACCACATGCTTTCCTTGACTAAGGTGCCGACAGAGCTGTGTAAGCTAGGATTAACTGCCAAAAAGGCTATACTTCTTGTACGACAAAACGGTTGCCCAGAGAAAGTAGTCATCGCCCTGGGAACTGTCGACGTACTTAAGGTATTGTACTTCAGCAATTGTTGTCATGTTTTGCTATTTAAAAGGACAAATCAGTTACTCACGGAAATGTTTCTTTATCATCAGCGCCATCTAGTAGTAGCATTGTGTCGATTCGAATTCGATCGAGAAATTCGTTGGCTGACGGAATTGTCAGAATTTCTCAGCGGTAGAGCAGTGAACATGTAATCCAAAGATCGTAGGTTCGAATCCTAATTCCGAAGAATGTCCACACCAAACATTTTCTCTGATTGTTTTCAAAATCTGATTGTCATTCAGTTGGTCAGCGTGTTTGCATCCACTGCTGACATACGCCTCTCCAATATTTCTTCAGTCCTCCCAGCCCTCAGCGGTACGGAACCACTGTTTCCGCCGACGCACTTGATGTCGTCGTCCCACCTGGCGGGTGGTCTTCCTCCCACACTCCGTTTTCCTGTCCACGGCCGCCAGTGTAGGACACAGTTACTCCAACGGTCATCGTCTCTTCGGCTGACATGAGCAGCCCACTGCCACTTGAGCTTAGCCACCCGGTGTCCAATATCGACTACTTTGGTACGTTGGCGGATTGCCTCGGTATGCACCATATCCCGTAGCGACATTCCCAGCATGGCTCGCTCCATTGCTCGCTGGGCAACTTTCAACCTTTGGAAAACGTCCATGTTTCACACCCGCACGTCATAACCGGGAGGACGCACTATATATTCGGGTCTTTAAATTTTGTGAAAGGTCAGATCTCAGAGCAAATTTAAGCTTTCCGAAGGCAGTCCAACCCAGGTAAATCCGTCGCTCAACCTCCTTAGTCAGTCCTTGTCTACCAAGCCGCAGAATTTGACCGAGATAAAGTACTCTTCAACCTGTTCAATCACTTCTCCGTCGATAACGTTTTACCATCATACCCTCGGTCGCCATGACCTTGGTTTTGTCCCGGTTTATTTTCAGACCTACCTTTATCAATGCTTTATAAAGGTCTTCCAGCATGGTCTGAAGCTGAACTCGGGAATTCGACAGAAGAACAATGTCATCGGCGAAGCGAAAATCTGATTACAATGCTTCAATATAGAAGTTGTTGAACCTCAAATCATTGAGATATGGTAATGCCATTAAGGTGGCCCAACCCGCTCAACTCCCCATACAAACGGGGAAAGAAGATCACGCCCATATTTCTTATCAGAGATCCCAAATTTTGCTCAAAAGAGCTTTATTTCATCGAACTAGATGTCTGATGACCGTTGGCATAGTAAAATTGTCTTTGGTTTCTAAGTTATAAGGTCCGAAAGTTCGAATTTTTCGCGCGTTTTATACAATAACTTTGGTGGTTTATTACACAATGATAATGTAAGAAAATCTTAAAAAGAATAGCTTATTTAATCAAGATTTATAATCTATTTGGTTTTTGTTAGATGTTTGACTAGAGCGGTCGTGGTTTACTTTTAGCTATAAGTCGTTTTGAAATCAAAATTTTCGTAAATCTTACCAAATCATACACTATGCACATTGTCTTTTTGGTGGACATGTTGCATCTTCCTCATCACGGAGCCTTACTTTTTCTTTGAAACAGAGAAGGTCCCAGAGCGCAACAGCACGGTTTTGTACAGTGCCCGCGAATGAGTTAGTCCCGCCGGGTTGGGCCACCTTAAATACATAAAATTATCAAATTCAATCCCGGCTGACTAAGTGTTCGATACCAAAATCGACTTTGCTGATGACAGAAATTAGGTTGATATCTGAATCATTGCAGTCGAAATGTCTTAGCGTAGGATCTATAAGTGAGATCATCTGCGCCATCTAGTAGTATACAATGGTAGAGCAGTGAACATGTAATCCAAAGGTCGCAAGTTTGGATCCTGCTTCCAACTAATGTCGTGACCAAAAACTTGATCTGAACATTTTCAAAATCTGATTCCAATATTTAAATGTAGATGTCACTGAACATCAAATTAAACTAATATTGGTCGTGTATTGTTGATTTTAATTCTCCACACATTTTTTGACAATCCATAGAATCAAATGACTTTTTAATAGATTGAAAGCAGTGAGTCTGATAGCTGCGCCATCTCTTGGTGCAAACACTCTTTTGGTTGTGATCGATTAAATAGAAGTTACGATCTTAGTTATAAATTTATTGCCATAGAGGGCCAGCTTGCTTAACACATATTTATGAAACTTCCATCACTATGGCAGTGGGTCATCTACTTACGCCAATAAGTAATGATTAATCTATGGTTAAACTGTAAAACATGTGTGTCTTGTAGGGTTTAAGCGGAGGCGAGCTGATCCTCGATATGAAGCAGCTAGTTCAGACGGTGCAGAACGTAGGAGCGCACGTGGCGCTCTGCACGGTGCCACCTCTGCCGGGAATTGCAGGCCGAGCCGATGCGATTGCCGCCGTCAACACGTTCAACCGCTGGGTGATGACGGGCGCCCATGGCGCCTCCCCTGTTAACCTGAGCGCTTGCTTCAAGGACGGACCTTACATAAAACATCATCTTTTCGACAAGTATGTTCTCGCTTTGAAAGTGTTTAGTGTTTTTATTAAATTTTACCTTTATTTGCTGCATCTTAGACAAATCCATTTTAAACCAGACAAAATGTAGCATATCCATTAAAATAATTTCATCCCAATATTAATTTTATTTTTGTACTTAATCTCATTTCATTAATAAAGATACATCAAATTTAATAATAAACTCGTACGATAAGTAAATTCATTGAATGAAATTATGACCTTTACATGCCCTTGATACATACACATACTAATATTTACAATCCAAAAACTCAATTCTGTTAACATTTAGAAAACCGTTTTGATTGGTTGCAATGAAAGTGTTCATGGAGATTTTTGAAGAGTGACATTTTTTAAGTTTATATTTTTAGTTTCAACCATTAATTTGTCATCCAATGCTGTAGTACTAAACCAAGCGGATTAAACTTACAGCAGTATTCTGAGTGGGTGAAATAACTTTAGTACGCGTATTAAGGTTGGACTAAACCAGTTTTTGTATGGTTAGTCCGGTGCTAATCTCGTACTAAGTTTTGACAGGTTCACTCTGAATAAGACTGATAGGGTCTCACAAGTAACAAGAACAAGCTTTAAAGTAATAAAAAAATTACTCATATTACTTGTACTTCTGGCTATTAGTACCTATTTAACTGGGAGCTTTATTTGTAAATAGTTTTTATTTTTGTATACAGGTATGCAACAACTGTCCCGGGTTGCAAGTTTCCAATATACCACTGGAACCAGCGTGGATGCGAAGCCGCTCGGTTTGAATTAAATCGTTGCCTTGTTTAATTAGTTATGATGCGTATTTGGCGAATTTGTTTTTACTTTCTACTGTTATAACTTAAGTTTTATTTTGTTCTAACTAAAGAATCCCGAGTGGTGGCCAATGCGAAATTGTGACCACACATTTGACGTTAGCACACATCAGTCAAACTTAACACACCATGTGCAGTTCGTTTTGGCCTCCTCAAGTGGTCACTCTACAAACCATTTTAAACAAATTGTTACTTTCAGTATAGATTTTTAAGTTTTACCTGTTTGATGTGAGGAAGTCTCACAGAGCTTGGTTGCATGTTGGAGTTACACATACAGTCACATGTCACATGCACAGCCGCTACCAACACTCAAAGGCTCGTGAGACTTTGTTGGATGAAACAGCGATAGTGTTTTAAAAATTGACTTACCCAATCTTCCATAAAAGATTGTTCGTAAGACTACTGTTACTATATTATGATGTTTTCAATAGTTTTCTGTTCCAAGAGTTTAAACATAGCTCCAAAACAATGTGACAAATATACTGCTAATCACTGTTAATGACATTGATTGAATGTAACATGCTATTAGTGCTAAGTGCTGCCTGTATGATAATGATCTCAGTTTTAGTTTATACATAATACTGTTGTAATCGTTTTAGGATAAGAACAAGTCGACCTTGTGAACATATTCATAGGAATTTTATGTAGGTCCGTGTGGAGACACAGTTGTGGTTATAGTGATCTATTATAGGAACAGGTGATCACATTGTCAGTGCCGACAAATTGACAATTGCAGTATTTAGTAATCACTAGCAGTTTTATTCACACAGCACCTGTCAAAACTTAGTACGAGATTAGCACCGGACTAACCATACAAAAACCGGTTTAGTCCGGCTGATTGAAGATAGTCCGCCCACTCTAAATACAGATGCATC
This sequence comes from Incurvaria masculella, assembly GCA_946894095.1. NCBI lineage: Eukaryota > Metazoa > Arthropoda > Insecta > Lepidoptera > Incurvariidae > Incurvaria > Incurvaria masculella. The sequence goes on from OX335641.1 coordinate 4,493,235, forward strand.
AGGTCATGCCAGCGCGCTTTGTCTACGACTTTTTAACAATTCTACATATAAAACAATACTTTTGCAAAAAAATTATTCATTACGTTGCCATGTAAAAAAAAAATGTTTTTGAGCCACAGGCAACGTGGCTGTAAGACACACTGTAGTAACATGTCTGCAGTGTAACTTCTAGTACAAACAGATGGACAGAATAATAGGAATACAAAAAAAGGAGACTGTTGCCAAAATCTAATAAGACATTGTCACATCGGCAATTAAATGTTCAATGTTGTGTATTCCAAAGAAAAATATGGTTTTAGTGAGACCAATTTTGATAACGACGGAAATAATCTAAATGTATGGGAGTTATGTTTTATTTCAGGCATAGAAATGCTCTACATTCTTTTGTTCCCAAACCACCTGCATAATACCAAATATATAACTACGTATGTCATAGTTTTATTGTTAAGTTTGCATCTATTTAAATGGTACAGAAAGCATGATTTTTATTATAATATAAATAATATTGTTGTGAGCGATACTATTTACTTGTACTGTCAACATATGGCATACTGTGTTACTTGCATAATGGCCTGGCTTGTGTGATTTTAACAATATATTGAGAAACTTAAATGTGGTTTTGGCCTAGTCTTTCATAGAGTTGCGATTTTAAAACGTATACATCTATGTGTGCAGACACAAAACTGACTTACAAAGAAACTAAGAAAATTACTTGCACCAATAAATGATGTCAAACTATCATCATGTTGACACAAAAAATAAATTACACAGAATAAAAAATCTTTTAGCATTTTTTTATTATTTTGTAAATTTAAATAAAAGTTCTGGATAAGATAAGGTATCCAATTGACTTACTATATTTCATTCAGAAACAATTGAACCTAGTTCAACAAAATCCAATATGGCTAGTAGGGTTATATTTTTTAAAATAATGCTAATTATTTTTAAATAAAATCAAGTCATATTGGCATGAATGAGTTTATTATAAGTTGGAAAAAGATTCGAATTTTTTGGCAAACGTTTTGTCTCAATGGTACCAGCTCCTCCTAAATAAGTATTCATATTGTCAACGTGTAGCATTTTCGATTGAACCCTCAGTGATTTGGCTTATAAGCTTGATACCATGCTGGGTTGATAAAAATTGTGGAATTGCACAACAAATGGTGTATTAATTTGTAACTTTTTTAGTTCGAATTAATAGTAGGTACCTACTTTTTTGTTTTGAGTCTAACACATGAATAGTGTCATGCTTACTTCTTTCACTGTTGGACTGGATGACAGACTTACTGGATTGATTTTTGAGTGAAGGTGAAACCATAACACTGTTTTTGCGTAAAATGTATTAATAAGGCGAATTCTTAAACAATTTAAAATCAACATTCACATGGCATGCACTACCCGAATGCCGTTGCGGATAGAGCATATCAAATGTTTTGTTTTTTTACTACGAGTGTGAAAGTTTTTGCACTTAAATTGTGTCTGTAGAAACAAAAAGTTTGAAATCTACATTCTGCATACATTTCCAAAGCATATTGTGTACTTGACTTGCACACAAGCCACCCTTATGTGAATGACTGTTAAGTTTAAATTTCATGAGATGCTTTTGATGTAAACATTTGTTTTCATTCCATATTTTATATAGGTATATATGCTATAACTTTTATGCTACGACTTTTCCAATATAATTCGCTTTTGTATTCTTGTAGAGTTGGAATATGTATAAAGAGTGATAAACCAAGTTGTCAAAATTTTATTGTATTTTTTATTTCAAACAATTTGTCACTAATTAAACGTTATTCTATACAATATAAGGCCAACCACCCCAAGACAACACCTTGTACAAAGCCTTGGCAACAGAATTATTGATGACGAATATTCTAGCACTATTTCAAAATGTGTACTTAGAAATCACCTTTTCTTACATTAGGGATACAAAACAAGCGTAAACGTACATACATAAATATCACGTACTCCACAAGCCGAGCGTCAGAATTTTCTATGAATTTTGCATTTTTTGATGAATTACCAATGCAAGTAAAAACATTACAGGTTGGCAGAAAATACTTTTGTTAATATCACAAGACAAGACACCTAATATATCCAGTTCTAGCATTTCTCAGAATGATTACAAAGTTGCTAACGTAAGGACAATTCTCGATAACTGGAAAGACATAAGGCATTTAATTGGATGCGTTCCACGTTTCTTCACATGCAAGATGTTTTAAATTATTGGTAAGTTCTAAAATCTGGTTTGATTCTATCAGGGCTGCATCTTGACATTATTTGAACCTCTGTCAATGCCTATGCCAGAAAAATCAAATCACCAATAAAAAAAACATTCAAAAATGTTGATTTCTTCTCAAACATTGCTTGATTATATTTTATTACGTATTAAAATTGAACGAAGCAACAACCTCAAAATCAATCCTTTCAGAGAACTTTTAAGCATATTGCCAATAGAACATTTTATTAACTTCTACCCACCCAACAACCAAAAGAGAATGATTTGCAAAGTCCGTGATATTGCTAGTCGATTAAATATGGCATAAAGAAAACAAACATGTTGGCTTTAACTTACACGTGCAGTTTAGTACACGGCCGCTTCACACCTCATCTCATCTGTGTGAAGTGCTTTGATTTGTTCGACAAATAGACTAGTTTGCGGCGGCACAATATCAGTTTTACCGATCTCGTACTTGGGCGCCCAATCGTCACTCGAGTCGGCCCAGGGCTCCTCCGGTCGGAGGGCCTTTAGCGCTAGAACGGCATCCGCTTGCCCCTTGAGTGCGGCGAGGCGGAGGAGGCGCGTGGCCGTGTCGGAGTCTCGGACGAGTCCGCCGCGGCCCTGCCCGTAGTACACGGCCAGGTTGTAGAGCGCGCCCGGGTGCTCGAGGGTGGCGGCCAACCGGTAAAGCTCCATTGCCTAAAAGTTCATTTTTTAAAATTACTTCTGAGACATTTAGCCCCGATTGCACGACGAGATGGCTGAGTTAATCAATGTTCAAACACGTCACTTCTAGTGAACCGCTTGGAGTTCCTTTCATAGAGTCCATAGAAAGTGACCTGTTTAATCATACGCTGACGTTGATTTTGATTTTTTGTTCTTTCGTGCACTCGGCCCTTAGTATGTCCATCAAGACATTATGGGGTGAGAGTAGATAGATGGATATGAATTATTTACTATGCACATAATACAATTTACAAAAAAGAAAGAACACCTAAAATATTTCTCTAAGCCAGCAGGTCTTTCTAAATATATAAAGCTAGATATACTTTCATAGAGAGCCTTAATGTTTTTGACGTATCAGCACTTTTTATCTATACGAATATTAGAAATGCGAAAGTAACTCTGTCTGTCTGTCTTACATTTTCACACCTAAACCTAAATTTTGTTAAAATTTTGTACAGACAGCCCGACATTGCCCGAGCAGAGCCGGGTACCTCAGTTAGTATTCAATTAAATAAATAAGAAGATCATAACGTTATATTAAACATTTTTAAGGTTGAAGAAAAAATATTTTGTCTGATAAATGCCTAAATTGATGGATCAGAAGAGAGGAGCCCCAGGATATAAGTTGCCATTTAGAAAAATATTCAATATTAAAATACTTACAGCTTTTTCATCAGCCTTGACACCTAGCCCTAGCTCGTAGCACAGCCCGAGGTTGTACAGAGCTGGTGGGTGATGCCGGTCGGCTGCGGACCTGCAAAGTAAAACAAAAATTTAAGGTGAACTCAAATTCCGTCAGACCGAGTTCGCGCAGCTCCACTGCATTGGTAAATGATTTTTCAGCACCTAAAAAATAAAGTGATCGAAAGGAAGATATTTAGTAATCGAATTCAAAATTATCATGACAACAACAATGACACTGATGCAAGGATAGTAGATTCCCTTAATATTTTTTCTGGAATCAAATCAAATCATTTATTTGGCATGATGCATATGATGTATATATATAGATGCATGTGATTACCTCAGCATACTGAGTCCATCCTGATGCTGCCCATTTTCAATGGCGGCGAGACCCAGCTTGTTCTCAATCGAATTGAGAATGTCCGACAAGTCGTTAGATGACGTGGAACTACCGGCGCTCGCCGTTCCCCCGCTGTGCTCGTTCGTCACAAACTGCACCGGGAGAAACGTCTTATCCTCGCTCCCTTCAAACTTCTCCAGTACATTCCCACCCTTCGGAACAACCTTGTCGTTGTCTATGGCCTGCGGAGGCCTGGTGCAGAACAGACGCGAAGCAGAGATTTGCTTTTGGATGATGGAGCAGAGCGGGGAGTTCTCCTTCTTCTTGTACTTCTTCTTGAGGTGGATTAATTGTGTGGCGTACCAACCGAGAGCCACTGCACTGCTCTGTGGAATCGAAATAAAATAATATGAATATTGTAGTCACTTTAAACCATTGTCTTCCGTTCAGTGGACTGAGCTTTTGATGCCAAAATACGCCTTGCTGCATGGGGCGAAGGTAGGGCAAATCTGGCATGTGGGACAAATAACTACGGAATCCAAAGGGGCATGCGACGTTTAGGGCATAACACATTCTATACTGATTTCAAAGAATTGGCAACAAGAGGTATTAAGGCAAGTAACAAGATATGAAGAAGAATACTTTATTATGTAGGTAATTATTAGGCATGCATTATATATACTTTTTAAAAGCCCTATGCAACAAGGCATTTTTTGGCTGAATGTGAATCTTAGGATTATTAAGATCGTGATAGAGTTCCAATTAAAACGAATTTAGAGAAATTGAAAATTTCATTGAATCTAAGCAGTTGATACCTTAAAGCAAGTTTAAACCCGTCTATAGTGCACACCTAGTCACCTACCACCAGACCACCTAGTCCACATGGATCATATCCAACGGATTTTAGAACTATTTCAGACTGTATAACAGTAGAGACTTATGTCTAGCTTCGGAAATAATGTTAAAAAACCAATACCATGAGCATTACAAACTATTTAGACGGATCTCTTGATGCGAAAGGTATTGGTGCTGCAATGTGGGACCCATTGAATTGAAATTCCACATTGAAGCCCGCATACCAATCATGGCGGTCGCGCTAACAGCAATACTCGAGATCCATTCTTATGGCTAAAGTATAAACACTAAACATTTCTATCCTAACAGATTAAAAAAGCGCACTACAACACTTGCTTAACTGCATGATGGGGTCGTGCGGCAGACGTAAGGCCTTTGAAATCCTGAAGTAATTTATGCGTATACAATCCCAGGGCAGAGATGTGGTATTTCAATGGATCCCATCACATGTAGAAATAGAGGGAAATGAAAAGGTTGACCAGTTGGCAAATCAAGCTGTTGCATGTCATAATATCGTATAATGTACGTAAATTGATTAGTAAACAAACCCCTGACGATTTTCTATCAAAAGTGAAAAACTCTTTATACAACTTCTGAGAGAACATTTTGGTCGAAGATCATTTGAAAAAGGCATTTGGTTTAGGACATTACAAACAGAACGTCAACGACAGCCATAATGCATGGCATCGAAGCTCTCACATGCTCACATTGTTATAATTCTGAGACTCCGATCCGGACATACCTCATGCGCAAACGAAACTCACCAAATTGATTTATGGCCAAAAGTCGAGAATAAACACCACCTTTTGAGGAGTCTCAACGGAACGAGAGCTTGCGTCGTACCTTAATTGCAAAACTCAAAACGGATAGGCTAAACTTATTCTTTGCAATTCATAATTTGCTAATGAAATATTTGGTCAGTTTCGTAAAAGCATCTGCTTGCATTGAGAAGCTAGAACTATGTAAAATGTACCATGGGGCTGACATAGTCACATTGTGGCTAAGGTCCTAAAACAATTAACGGATGAAAAAAAAAACTATTTTTATACTAGTCATACTGATCCGCAGCGGACGGACCTCATTCATCGGCTTGTGACATCGCCAATACAAGTTCTCGGAAGGGAGCTATTCAGGCAGCCTGTGGACGCTTTTGATTGCAAGGGTCGAAAGTAGGAGGACTTTTCTATAACCTATTACAACTTCAGGTCACAAATAATAAAACAAATATAACAATCCATATTTGGTATCATTATTTCTATTGTTTTATTATTCCTGTTATTTTCCTCCACTAACGTAGAAGCCGTTAAAGCCGAAGGTAAAGTTGTGTCTCTTACCCAAGTGATAGCACCGAGCCAACTCTGGTTCAGGCAGTGGAAGTACCAGTTTCGATTGGCGCCATCGCCGCGACCGCGTCCTTCCCAGCAGCGGCGCTCGCGATGCCACCTAACTGGCACCGCCGACGCGGGTCGCTCAGCAGCCTCTCCGCACGCTGCGCCCGCGCTCGCGGCGCTGCGAACGTCGAAATAGCCGGCTCCGCGCTCGAACGTGTCCTTGAGCCGCCGCGACACATACTTCCACATCCTCCAGACTCACGCACAGCAATCTAAACAAGCATTTCACGAGATATTTGAACGTGCAAGATGATACTTCGTTCGATGAAGAAAAAGCTAAAAAATTAAAAGATTATTATTTTTATTTTCTTGGCCGAAAATCTACCAAAGAGTATGTAAACGCTTAATCTACGACGAAAACGTTTGTTTGTTTTTGTGCTCGGTATTCAGATAAGAACGAAAAAAAAAATCCATATGATCTAGGTTACCGCAGTTTAGTCGTAGCTTTACTCAATCCCACTTGGTCTGTTCATTTGTCTTTTTTTTAACGAATCGTTGAAACTATCAAAGAAACGAAGGAGTTAGCCCCGGTTGCACGAAGAGACGGCCGAGTTAATCAATTTTCAAACACGTCACTTTTAGTGATCCGCATAGAGTTCCTTCCATACTGTCCACACAAAGAGACGTGATTGATCATACTTTGAAGTAGATTTTGATTTTTTGTCCTTTCGTGCACTCGGCCCTTAGAATTCGGCTGTCGGACGGCTGAAAATACTTCGGCCCATATTAGTCTGTGTTTCGGCCTCACCTTCAAAGAAAAAAAAAAATCGAACATTGGTATATTCTTTCTTATTACGCAAAGGAAATCGAACCGGCAGAAAAAATAGTGGACACATTTATCTTCTACCACCAACAGTATTCAAATTATATCGTTCATCATCACATGAAAAGTCAAGCGCAGAAAAAAGAGTTCGCTAGTGGCACGAAGCGGTACCCACTCGAGCGGCAGCGGTGCTTGCCTGTCACTGGCGTCGCACGAAGATACTACTGCGTATCATATGGCATCACATAGAATTTCGTAATTCTTCCCGTGACGCAATACCAGTATTATAATTTCTGTTCCAGTGGGCCGCAGATTGAGAAAATCACAGCGCTTCAAGAACCGAATATGGTAATGCGGTCGATTGTATCTTGGTTTTCGATGATCACAAATAAATATGCAAGATCATGATGGAGTATGACGACGGAAATACAGTGCTCTTAAGCCCCGGTTGCACGAAGAGACGGCTGAGTTGATCAATGTTCAAACACGTCACTTTTAGTGAACCGCATGGAGTTCCTTCCATAGTGTCCATAGAAAGTGACTTGTTTGATCATACTTTGACGATGATTTTGATTTTTTGTGCTTTCGTGCACTCGGCCCTAAGTCTGACAGCGATCCTCGTCTTTCAGGTAGCGCGCGAAATATTTTGACTGTTTATAATATTTTGTATATAAGATTGCAATTTTCCCTTCAATACGAATAAATCTTTCGCCTTTCAATTTATAGTCGCACTAACCGACTTCTATTATTGCTACAGTTGCATCGACGCCTTTCGAAGTTGAAGATGTGTGGGCGAACTGCATTGTAAGTTATCCGCACAGTAGAACAAACAAATAGTATCCTAGATTGGTGGAACCGTATTAGTATGTAGTGATCTATGATGGAAAATCACGATTCATGAAAACAAATTATTCACTCACGCTAAACCGGCGGGGCGGTGAATCGTTAAAATATATTAGTTATGGGCTGAATCACAACTTCACACACGAGGTCTTTTACTTTTTTCATCTGCTTCTTCTCAAACATTCAGAATCTCCACTGCATCCTATCCTAATAGGTCCTACATTATTTAGATCTGCAGAGCCATAACTCCGCAGCGGCGGGACTAACTCATTCGCGGACACGGTACAAAACCGTGCTATTGCGTTCTGGTACCTTCTCTGTTTCAAAGAAAAAGACAGATGAGGAGATACAACATATTCAAAAAGCAGACAACCCACATAGTGTTTGATTTGGTAAGATTTACGAAAATTGTAATTACAAAACGACTTATTGCTAAAAGTAAACCACGACCGCTGTAGTCTAAAATCTAACAAAAACTAAATTGAATATAAATTTTCATGAAACAAGCTATGTCTGATGACTAATCTTTTTAAGATGTATAAATGTTATCGTTGAGTAATCCACATACCTACAAAGTTATTGTATAAAACATGCAAAAAGATCGAACTTTTTGACCTTATAACTTAGAAACAAAACACAATTGTACAATGCCAACGGTCATCAGAAATCTAGTTCGATCAAATAAAGCTATTTTTGATCTCTGACAAGAAATATGGGCGTGATCTTCTTTCCCCGTTTGTATGGGGAGTTGAGCAGGACACACAAACAATAGAATTACTCCTAATACAGAACATACAACATACTTCCGTAGTTAGTTTCTCTACCATATTTATATCATTGAAACCCTTATTTCGTCTAAGCTAGCCACGAAACAAATTTAAGGGCTTCATAGAAACTTTGCTTTAGTTTGAATCAGGCCACTGTGTGCTTGGTACATAATGCAAATTATATTATTCCGGGTGGTCACGACATTTTTGGTTATGATAAGGTAAATGGCTAAACCTGGGTTCACAGGTTAAAGACCAACCATCTGATGCTAAATATGTCGGTCTGCCTGCGCCAAGGGGTTGCGTTAACTAGATTGGCTACACAAAATAGATGTTTTTATGTACATACCTGCTGATGAAAATATTGATTGTCGGATATATTTATACCTATTAATTATAAAGCAATAACCAGTCTGGTTTTTAATTAAATACTTAAATATATCTTAAGTTATATCTGTAATCTAAATCACCTATAACTACGAAATGTAGCCAAACATGTGTTCAGTTTTGGTATTACTAAGCAAGGTATGTACCGATACTTTTATGCTTTGTTATTTTCATCCTTTCATCCATTTATCATTTTTGTTTGTCACGCTAACCACTTCTTCAGGCATCTTATCTAGGTAGCTTGGTGCAGGCAGAGAGGGTTGGTCTTTATCCCGTGAAACCAGTTTTTAGCCATTTATGTTATTGCTACCGTTTTTGTCGCAACCTCCTAGACTGTATTTTTTGCCTGACCCAACAGCATGCTAACTCAGAAACTTTAGGCACCGTCGGATTCTGGATGGGTGCCCATTCATCGAGACTACCCATGGATAAGATTTAAGGTGGCCCATCCCGCTCATCTCCCCCCACAAAAGGGGAAAGAAGATCACGCCCATATTTCTTGTCAGAGATCCAAAATTTTGCTCAAAATAGCTTTATTTGATCGATCGTGGTCGTGGTTTACTTTTAGTTCTAAGTCGTTTTGTAATTAAAATTTTCGTAAATCTTACCAAATCATACACTATGCACATTGTCTTTTTTGTGGACATTTAGCATCTTCCTCATCACGGAGTCTATCTTTGTCTTTGAAACATAGAAGGTCCCAGAGCGCGACAGCACGGTTTTGTACCGTGCCCGCGAATGAGTTAGTCCCGCCGGGTTGGGCCACCTTAATGTAAAACTATAGATTCCTTACCCTGCCTTGCTTGGTAGTGTTAATAACGCCAGGATTGCTGCCGTCTTTTTCCCAAATTGTCTGTGTTTTCTACCCAGTTCAATGAAGCTGAGCAATATAAGGAAGATCCTGTCACCTAGTTCCCATGGTGTGTTAGGTTTATATCAATACAGGTGTGGTATTAGCCACCCATGTCTAAATTCATAAAGAAAAAGTCAGATAATTCATGGTATATTTTCTGATCGACTTTCCAATTCATCAATTAATTTTCGAAATTGATTGGAAATGTCGTAACCACTCAATATAAAATATCAAGACCTATCTGACCTGGTAACATTTTCTTGTTCTTCGGGGCATACCAATTTTACTCACTTCTACAATTCAACATGTAAAAAACCTTAATGCAGAAACCTGAATCGAGACTGTGTTCGCTGCGCATGCGCCTATAAGCCAAGGGGCAGCACGACATTTGTGAAGCCAGAATGGCTCGACGAACACAACCTGGACAAACCGTACACCCCTTCCAACAACATCGCTCCCACAGACGTCACACCGGTCCTGGTCTCCGCTAAGAAGTACCGGCCGCAAGGAGATGCGGAGAGGATCTTGAAACCCATGATGTGGGGGATTGTACCTCCCTGGCACAAGGTTAGAGTTCATCCTTTTCAAATTAGGTGAGACTTTATGAGGGTTATTTATACAACCCGGAATGATTTAGACAGCGTATATCTGAATCTGATACTTTAAATCTTTATTTTGGGCTTATTAAGAGTATCCTGATTTTCATGTGATAGTAAGTACTTGTAAGTATGGTAAGTTTTAAAGAAGCCTAAAATTGATAGATGATTAAGGGTATGTTTGCAGCTGATTGTGTCCCCTTCTAGGTAGGTTTAAGCCCACCCGGGTTGATACCACCGCATTGGATTAAATTATGGTTGAAGTGGCAATAAAAAATTGTCCGTGTCTTTCATCCAGTTCAGTGTAGCTGTGCTCATAAAGGGAAGCTGACATGGCACCTCCTTCAGGAATGTGGTGTATTGGGCTTATAACATAATGGCAGTTGTGTGATATTCAGCAATCTATGTCAGGTTGCATAAAAAAAAAGTAGCCAAAATTGTAGACATCGATTTTGAAAAGTGATTTTGGTACTTTCAGGGAGAGTACAACAAGCATGGCCTTAGCACAAACAACTGTCGCCTGGAAGGCATCCTGAGCTCGAAGCTGTACGGGGCTGCTCTTAGGGAGGGTGGGCGCTGCGTGATCCTTGCTGAGGGATTCTACGAGTGGCAGACTACGGACAGAAGTATCAAGACTAAGCAGCCATATTTTATTTACGCTTCGCAGGATGATGGCGTAAAGGTACTAGTTATATGGTTGAGAAATACTGGAAAATAAAAGTGTATTTCCCTTTAGACCATGTGTATGTCTTATATAAATTCATAATTATATTACATGTACATACTCTATGCTTTCTCAGCCCTGACATATTTGAGTGAAAAATACTTACTGGAATTCAGCGTGTTTACCGGGATGTTTTCCTCGCAATGTCGAGTTCGAGTAAAACGGACAAGCGGTCATTTTGGTATTGCCGTATCTGTGGGTGTGCAAAAGTAAGGAAGCACAAATACGTACATCAAATCCTTTGAACCGCTATGGCTCTAGGTCACCTAAGTAAAGTTATTAATTTTTTATTTAAAACATGTAATAATTCCAATCAGTACATTAACTCTCTCTATGTATAAAAACTAATATTTTTTGTCAATTAAAGCTTGTTCAATTTACGAAGAAACAAGACATCGATGTATTATCGTATGTTGCACATGTTTGCTCGAAGTTAACAGTTTAAATGCAGTAATGGTCCGATAGACAAAAAACGATAGACGCACGACCAACCGCCTCTAACACTACCGCCACAGTATATTCATTTCACCTCTCACCCCTTGTGCTTTCAAAATTTTACGAGCTCAACAATACGGATGAAACACTATTTATTACCTGTTGTAGTAATGTTTTGTATCCATTTTGAGGTGGATGACCCTACATCCTGGAATAACCAGTTCGACCACGCCACCGGGTGGAAAGGTATAAAACTCCTAAAGATGGCAGGTCTATACAGCACTTGGGGCGGTCCATCAAACCCCCTTTACAGCTATTCTGTTATCACTTTGGAATCCAATAGCACCTTGGACTGGCTTCACCATAGGATGCCAGCTATACTGGATACTGAAGAACTCATTGAGGTCAGTAGTGATTTTATATTAACCACCACAGTGAATGTAAGGCTAAGTGGTTCTCAATTTCAAAGTGGACAGACTGATGCCAGACGTTGGATTTTATAAGAGTCGATGGTTGTGATTAACTTTCAATGCAATTTAAATGTCCAATGCCCCATAATATAAATAAAATTTACTTGACTAACTCCCGTTTTCACCATCTCCAGCTACTAAAATCCGAAAGTTAACTATCTGATTTCAGGTAGCTGGAGGTGGTAAAATCAAGGGTTGATAACTGTTACCAGTACCCGAAGTCTCAGTTGTCACCTAAATTGGCGTTACGGCAAACCGATCGACTGGCGTTTTCAAATGTATGGAGAAATTGAAGAGCGCGCGCAGTGGGCGTTAAGCGAACTAATTGCCGTAAATACGTCAATGTTTACGTCCACTCCGCATTTTCATACAAATTGGAAGTCGGCGTTTTACTTTGACAGCTTGAAGAAGTAAAACCATAGAATATCTAAAAACTAAACTTGAAAAAACTAAAAACTTGTATGGAGTTTGACATTTTTACGGAACTTCGAAGTTACGTAAACGCCAATTTAGGTGAGAACTGAGACTACGGGCTCAGTACTTACAAAACAATGATACGAAATTCAAGCATATTTAATGATATTTCAGAAATGGCTGGACATTGAAAATATAAACGACCAATTAGCGGTCTCCCTCTTGCGTCCAGTGGAACAGCTGTCCTGGCACCCCGTATCAACTCTCGTCAACAACTCTCGCAACAAAAGTACAGAATGCAACAAGCGTGTTTCACTTAAAAAAGAGGACAGAAAAGCATCAGCCTCACAAAAAATTATGAGCGCTTGGCTTACTGGAAAAGTTGAGAAAAGAAAATCTGATGAATGTGAATTGAATACTAAAAGGGTTAAGACAGAGTGAAAAATGTTTGAGAAATATTACACTTTACTCAACATTAATGTGATCCTACAATTTTTAAAACTACAGGAAAGCCTTATTCGAGTGTGAACGTCCTTAATTTTCACTTTGAACATTGAAGGGATTGAACTTGTTTAAAAGAAAATCTGATGATTGTGAATTTTATGCTAAAAATGGTAGAAGGGTAGAAAGGGTAAAAAAATTGTTGAGAAAACTTATAGTTAACTGGACAATTTTAGCTGCATCAACAAATTGCACAATGCAAGTTTTCGGCCAGGACCCCCGCCCTCCTACATAACGGATGCTTTGTAAACAGTTTTGTGCTCGTATTCAGCAATGAACAATATAAAGAATGTTATAATAACAAATTAATACTTTAATAAAACATAAAGTTGTCATATTATTGCAAATCAATGAAGATGCCTTCACAGAACCCTTCGTCCGCTAATAGATGACTCCACTTTCGAGCGATAGCGCCGGACTATTGGCGGACTTAGGCTTCAGGACAACCTACAATTTATTTTGGGAAATAAATTAATTTTGAATTCTATGAATGAATTTTTTGTTCCATTCTTTATACATTCTTTGAATGGCAAGTCATTATCAGAATCCGTATTGGCTTCGGCGGCGATCATACTTTCTGTGACTTAAACATCTGTCTCATCTGCCACCCACTCTACCGTGTCAATTGGCACAGTAACTCCTTGGCGCGGCGGCGCGTGACAAGTCTTCTAATGGGGACTGGGGACGCAGGAAGGAGCAAGAAAAAGTGTTGTGGCTAACAGAATGACAGTTCCGCGTGCCTAACATGCAGAAATCTTGATATTATTAAACCATGACGAAATGATAACCTTGCCCCCCTCCCCCAAAGCAGCAGTACCGTAATACCTTGTCCGGAAAACTGCGTTATGTAATTTGTGGATGCCCCATTTGTGATCCTACATTTCTTAAAACTACAGGAAATTATAAATTTCGCAATATTCACTTTAACATTGAAGGTATCCAGTATTGAAACTACATACTGGCCTTTGAAGTAAGTTTGTATGTAATTGTAATAAAATAAAATTGTTTATCAACAACAAGACATTTTATTACTACAAATTAGTAAACTAAATTAAACATAATGGTTACTCGGTGGTTTAGGTTGTCAGACTAAAAGAAAAAGAACAAATAGTTAATGACAATAAATCTGGCAGATCTGTGAAGCTTACACACATCAATTCAGCACCTGCATTTTTCCACATGATACTTCAATAGCCAGAAAAAAACACATCAACTAGGTAATTGACATATACCTTATTTCTAAATCTATTAATAAACATACTCTTTAGAGAATGATCCTTGCACCATATTACAATAATAATCTCAACATTAAACATTACCTATATTATAGAAATGAAAATATCATTGATTTGCTCGTTTTACACAAAACAATGGCAAAAAGGAACAACCAAATTATATATTATAGGTGTATTTAATAAAAAAGTAATTTCCATGTATTCATTTTGATATTATACAATAGCCAGCCATATTCATATGCAAGACACACATATGTTGTATAAGTACAACATATATACACAGATAAAACTAATTTCATTATTGACAAAATCTTACAATTTGGAACACAACAATTAGTATTATGACCTGACAGATAATTCTTACGATGCCTAAAACTATCTGAATAATGGTCTAAAATCATAAAATATTTCAAAACAAATAATAATAACAGTGTAATTAGGCGCATTCTACATTATGTCAAAATATTTTTTTTTTATTTTAACGCATGCAAGAACAGGGTTATCATTTTAAATTGAACATTCAGTGCCTACCTACCTTTTCCCAAAATGTAATCCTTGATGTTTTATGTAACAAGGCATCAGCCCAACATGGAAATTAGGTGCCATGCTAGGACCGACCTTAAAGATAGTTAAATACCTTTTTTTAAAGTAATAGATTGTGAAGTTCCAAAATAAAGTAAGTAAATTTATAAAAAGTAAGCTACATATTTATATGTATATTTTTGTGCTTATAGGGGTCAGTTGGATGTTTTCTAGTTATAGTTGGACGCGGTATATGGCGCTGTAGTCGAGATCCAGATTGTTTTTGAACTGACCATTTGAATAAAAAGACCACAAATGTTTTTGATCACATTTTACAGGTGTCCAAAACTAAATTGACCAAAGCTGGAAAAGTCAACTAGTTTTTTTTTATATATCTTAATAACACTAGAAATGTATCAATAATACGTATCTGCTTTGCAAAACTCATAATTACACTAAAATAAAAAAGCACCTGTAGTTACAAAAAACCGTTACTACACAACAAAAGGTGTAACTAGCGTCTACATAACACGTAGACTCCAACACAAAATGTAACTTGTGCGGAATTTGACCCAAGTAACATGTTTTTTTCCTTACCTTATTTTAACTGACTTTAAAACTAGTTATTTGGTAATGACAAGGCGGACATGTTTTTACCTTTTACCTCCAAAATTACGATCTAAAACGAATCCTTTTGTGCACACGTACCTATTTTTAATAATTTAGGTACACTACACATTAAAAAACTTTTTTTTTCTCTTTTATCCAAAGAGCAACTTATATTATTTTTTCGTTATGGATCATATCTATGCATTTTATCAACAGACAAAGAAAGTAGCGCTAGCCACGGATTACATTCGTTACATTTTATTTGTGGGGAATTTGCATCACCATATCGACCATCTCTCATTCAATGAGGAATGGTGGTAATCCAGAAAGGCCTAATCCTGCTTATTCCAAAGTTTTACATGGATTTCGAACAATTAATCTTAAAGCATTCCAAATGAAATGCACACGCAGGAGAAAGAAAAAAATACATGCAACTGATATTTGAATGCAGGATTCCAGAAAAAATCCTGAGTCCCTTATCTACTAGACCACAGAACATATAATAATGATATGATGATGAAGTATATTGCTTTAAGGTCTTTGCTTGCCATAATGTTCCTCTTTCCCTAAAACATGGGTTGAGAGAGGCGATGGCTGAGCCCAGCGTGATGCTCGTGAACGGGTGCTGTTTATGGGGACTGGCTTGCACCAATTGGCAACATTTTAGATGACGGACATGGTCTTTACAAATAAACTTATATTTGTCATGAACTGTTCCATAAGACATGAATTGTTGATTCTCGTCAATTCATATTAATTTTGTGTTTTTACCTGTGATTGTAAGAAGTGGCAAAATCTTTTGTAAACTTAGACTAAGTAAACGTTAAAAAAAACAGCCGGGCTTCTTGCCTGTTCTTCGCTAGAATTGCTGAACTGGCTAATGATAAAATATGACAAATCCGAGTGCAGTGTACTGTCTATGGATGATGAATAAACAATATAAATGAATGTTTTAGTAACTTCCAGGCTTCCGTTGGACCGAGTTTTTCGCGCGAAAATCTGATTTATTTCTAAGGGCGAAAGACGGTCAATACTGACAGATTTTGGCGCCAAAAACTTGGTCGCACGGAAGCCTGGACGTTACTAAAAACATGAATTGCTGTATCATCATATTGTTATATGGATAAAGAGCCTTATTGAGCTTTATTGCACAGGTTGAAAGGAGGGCGAGAAAAAATGCCCAAGGGAGGCTAAGGCAAGGATTAAACTTTGATAAAATACAATATAGCTTCAATAAGATGTCCCTTTGAGGCCGATTACAACGTAAACAGTAAGGCACTTGTTTTCCATTATTTCAAATGGAAGCCGTAATTAGGTCATTACAAACAGTATTCTATGAATTGCCGAAGGAATTCACACAATAGGACTTTATGGACAAAGTATGAACTCAAAATCAAACTTGAAACATTAATTGCCCATATTGGGCGAGCAATGTTTTTTTCCACGTTTTCATACATTGCATATTGCTTCAAATAGCTTTTTTTCCGAACGAATATTTCCTGCAAGTGAGACTACAGCTGTAGATCAAGTTTAACATATGTTAAACCTAATGAATAGTTCATCAAGAAATAAGACTCCAACTTAATTAAAACCCGTATTAACTGACTCAGGTGACTTACGAGGCACGGCTACATTGAACTGGATGGAAATCATGGACAATTCCATTTTCGCTTCAAATCTTTCATTAAATGCGATGGTAAGTAACTAAGGAAGAGGGACCTACGTTTTACGTGAAATAAAAACCACGGCCAACCTAAATGGCGTAGGGATCACCCAACCAGGCGTGTTACCATAGTAAGTTAACTCACCAGTTGAACTGGTGAACTGGTTAGAGAGTGATTAAATTTGACGCTTAGTTGCATTTCGTACCATGCTGTCAAACGTGTTTTTCGACCAAGTGAGCAGATGGAAGCCGGCGAGTTCATTACGATGGTAGCCCCCAGAATCCAAACATACTCAGTGCTTAACCTTAAGGTCAAAACCCTTAGCATCCCACTGAGGCTTAACATCCCACTGAGGTTCTTGAAGAATTCACCACTATCATCTGACTTGTTCGATAATCCGCCCCAGGGCCAGGTAACGTTAGGTCGGCAGCGCGAGCACCCAACACGTCACAACGATTTTGACCAAACTTGCTACACGTTGCAATTGGATTGAATTGGCTTAAGTACTTCGCTAATGCGAAATATCGGTCGACTGACATTTTTATTTGTGGTTGATAGAGTACAACATTTTTTTAAGACCAAGTTATTTATTAGAGATATAAAAGAAACATGTTTTTTAAATCTTGTACGATGGTACGGTATCCGAGTCGGACTCACACTTGGCGGACTCTAATCGCTTCCACAGTGCATTAGATAAACTTTTAAGAATGCTATTAAAGGTGTTATGTAATGAATAATTCGATGAAGACAAACTAAACATCTTTAACTATACAGTCCACTCAGAATTTAATTCACAGAATAAAACCTACAAATGTTCACCTTACCGCTATAAGATATTTTTCTTATTTTAAAAATTAAAATCGGCAACACACCGAATCACTGAGCGGGCCCTGAAGTAATCTGTTATGATGGTAAAAACTTCGTAGTCATCTGAAAATGTACACAAACTCCATCATTAATAAAACAGAAATTATGTAGTTTGTAATTTATTACATCACATAAATACTGAGCAAGGAATATTTACGAGAAATAATTTGAATTCACAGAATCAGTCAGACTAAATATCCGAGCATTCCTTATCACAATAATTCTTAGAATGTATATCGGTAGTGTTATGGCAGAAGGGACGATCTGCATTTTTAACAAAACAGTTTAATTCCGTAAAAAAATCTTAAATATGTGTCTCCATGACCTGACTGGAAAAGGATACCACTGTATCTTTACCCTGTTAGAAAATACAAAATTCGCAAGAAATTTAAATGTGGCAAAGCAATCCATGTGCACATTCCTCTTTTTGCCATATTTGTAAAACTGCGGATAAGTCCCTTCTGCCATAACACTACCGATGTATGAAAAGGTTTCATTTTGACAAGGCAGGTCATTGATTTACTAATATTCGGTTGCTTGGCTTGCCTTGACATTATTATAGGTCGACGGACATCTTTACTTTTGGAAATATATTTTCATGGGTGCCATGCATGGGGGGCGTCTAAAGTAGTTTCAATTCAAAAGGTGTTTTTATGGAACTGACCTTTTTTTAATATTTTTTTATACAACTTGACATTAATGGCTAATACCACACAACTACCGTTATGATATTAGCCCAAACACCACATTCCCTAAGGAATTAGGTGCTATGCCAGGACCTTCCCTTTATGAGCGTCCAACACAATTTTTAATTGTTGCTTAAACCATAGTTTTATCCAATGCGGTGATACCAACCCGGGCGGGCTTAACTCTAACACCTAGTGCATTGGGCTTATATCACCATACTGGTTGTGGTAATAACACAACTACCATCAAGATATTAGTCCAACACACCATACGGGAACTAGTTGCTATGCCAGGAACTTATATTGCAAAACTAAATAGAACTTGATGGAAAACATGGACAATTTTGATTGCTGCTTCGACTCCATTCGATGCGATGATGCCATCCCGGGTGGGATTAACTAATCTAGCAAAGAAAG
This sequence comes from Incurvaria masculella, assembly GCA_946894095.1. Taxonomy (NCBI): domain Eukaryota; kingdom Metazoa; phylum Arthropoda; class Insecta; order Lepidoptera; family Incurvariidae; genus Incurvaria; species Incurvaria masculella. The sequence continues at coordinate 4,512,208 of OX335641.1, forward strand.
GCACCTAAAGTTTTACATTGAATCCGCTCTCACGCCCAGTTTTGTTTAACATGTATGATCGAACACCAAGGTGTCGTGCCACAAATCTACCGAGGTTTACAAGAGTATAATTGGAATGATTGAATGCAGCACAGTTTACAACATCATAATATAATAAATTTTTTACAACATCATAATATAAGAGTAATTTCCTCCACACGGAAGTAAACGACTTCTATCTAAAAATGGGGTTTAACTTAGAATCTTGTTAGACCAGAAAAAAATAATACTCACCCGGGAAACGATTGACAGCAATAATCTTATCGATAATGTGTTTTGCGACACTCTTGAACAACGGTTTGGTCTTGATGCGCCCTTTGTTGTAGTAAGGCATCAGATTCTTCACTACGAGCGGTGCGATGCGCTCGTTGCAGCTCGTTATGAACTCTGGAGTTTCCTCCAGCGGGGACATGATCAGTTCGTCGTCGTCGTCTTCTCCGAAGAGTTCAAGGAACTTTTTCTTTATCTGAAAATGATGTTATTATGTATGACACTAATTTTGGTACTGCAAGACGGTAATTTTATATTGTTTAAAATTTAGTATTGACTTTGAAGCTATGTTGGCTGACAACCAGTTTTACAATTCAAAGAAATGTCCATGCTCGTAGTACAGATGGATTGTGTCTATTCTCTACTTGTTTTGGTAGTAAAAGCTTATTTATAATATTGGACCACTGTTTGGGAGTCATTAATAGGACCCTTGATAATGTTTGTCATCAACAGTCAATGATGTTTTGGTAAACTCACCCTTTCGTATTTCTTTCGATTGGTTTCCACAATTGTGTCAAGTGTCTCACTCAGCTTCAGTCTTTGGAAGTAACTTTCACAAATCCACTTGGACACAGATGGCTTTTTGGATGGGGGGCTCTTTCGAGCCGGTGTTGGTGCCAATGCTCCCGTCGACTTTAACATAGCGATTCTCTCGTCCAAAGAAGTCACGGGGACTGGATTCTCTATAACTTTCTCCAACGGTGTCGCAATGGTTGGAGTCTGGGGGATCCCATTCTTTGAGTGGTTTTCCGTGTGTGATGTGAAAAAGTCAAAATCATTACACAAAGCTCCTTCAAATAGGTCATCGTCGGTCTCATCGGTTCTGAATAGTTGTTCCATTTGCAACATCACTTGGTCCTCGGCTTCTAGTGATTCAATCGATAGTCTGTTCTTTGGTTCAAGATGTGTTTGTGATGGCCCTGCTGTTTGTAAATTGCCATTTTGTGTCTGGGTCGTGCAGGTTTGGTTCAGGGCACCATTAATAACTGGACTTGGTAAGGGTTGGATTGAATTTAGCAATGGCTGTGAAATGTTTTGTAAAGGCTGGATTGCATTTTGCATGCACTGATTTGTGTTTTTAATCATGGACTGGGCGGCGTTTTGCATGGTTTGTTGGACAGTTCTTTGCATGGGCTGTACTGTTCTTTGTAAAGGCTGTAATGTGTTCTGCGTACGCCAGTCTGTGTTTATCGTCGGCTGTACTGTATTTGCCAGTGGTTGGATTGAGTTTAGTATCGGTGGCCCTGGAACGGGATCTGAATCGACAGTCATAGGAAGTTCTGACTGAACATTAACAACTACCGGTATTCGATACTGTTGGCTGTCAGTAAATGCAATGTTCTGTGGAACGGTATCAGCTGAAATGATGTTATTCTTCCCAGGATCGGGCTCGGGAACACTGAGCTTGCGTCTCTTAATACGCATGTTTGTTGGAGTACTTGAATCTAAGTTAACTTGAATGGCCTTGTCATTAATTGACGGATTCAATAAACATTCAAATAGTTTTCTGTAAAGTTTTCCTTTTTCTGTGTCAGCTTTTAGTTGTTTAATCTGAAATGTGAAATAGTATTTAAATTCCAGAATTAATATATAATGGCGATTGTATAAATTGGAATAGGTAAAGATATATAGTTTACTTGGCTAAAGCAACTGACGTGTGATCAGAAGATTTTTGTCTTGGATCACAAGAAGAATCATAAGAAGTATGCAGCGATTAAGTCACGTGTAGTCAAGCCTATTATAGATTTCTAGGTGTGTTCAATGTTCAAAACGATAGAGCGCTCAGATCAGAGGATGGTTTGATATTTTGTATGCATATACATAATAGTTACATACAAAATCAGATTTCCTATTTTAGGCTTAACAGCAACATCGGCATGTTGCCCTTAGCCTAGCGGTTAACACCTGAGGTTTCTTGTATCGAAAACCACGGGTTCTAATACCAGTGTATGCACCCTTTTCTTGCACACCGATGATTTAAAAATGCATTTTCGTAGAGAATGCAGATCACACAATGGATCGGAGCCCGTGTAAACTGTAGGTTCCCTTCAGTTCTCACTAGGTGGTAGTATTAATAGCCGGTCCGCCCAAGTTGGTACCATCGCATTAGATGTAACAATGTTAGGAAGGTTGCAAGTGGCGTCATAAAACTTGTCTGTATAGCGGAAGTTTAGCCACAGTTTAGTGCGAAGCACCAAAGGCTACTAGTCTGTGGTGCGCCCGCCCATCAGTTTGCTTACAAATTCAGGACTTCCAACATCGAATGTTCGCTACACTAAATGGTGCCGTGTGCTGTTTGCAAGTGTAATAAGACGAGGAGAACATCCTGATGTTCTCATGATAATAAATTGCATAACATTTCACCAGCAATTACTTGGTTGTCAATAGATTATTAGATTAAAGAGAAACTGTTAGTGTTCTATATTGCCTAACAATCGGCGTGTAGCTACAACTGTGTACATTTTGCCCCCCAAAAAAGGCTGAAAAAAGTCACCAACTAACATTTTAACCATAATTAAGCTATTAAACCTGACTCATTTTTTTACTTTTATGTTAATTTTTACATATAAAGCCAAACATATAAAATATCATTTGAGTAATCTTCTAAAATAAACTCCATAAAAAATCAAAGATCAAAGCATTATGATGAGATTATGAACTACCTTTTTGCTCCAAATGGGCCAAAGAACACCTAAAGCCTAAGTCCGATAATAGATAATTCCACCTTCGAGCCTTAGAGCTATGAGATGATCAAGGAATCACAGAAATTGTAACAAACCACTACAACTGCATCACGCTCTCATAACGCTAACTCTCAATAGTGGAGTTATCTATTAGCTGACATAGGCTTCTGGTTAACGTTTGGACCAAACCTCCGCAAACACCATGTTTATTCTCAGTCTGATTACAATGCTAAAAGTGGCTCATTGTGTGAAACACTGCCACGATGCAGAAGAGAAAAAAAAATGCATGGAGTTCCACTTCAAATTAATAAGATGGTTTAGCTTAGAGACCTACTGGACATTTTCTATTTCTACTTACATGCCCGTCCATGTACATATATCTACAACAATATAGGGTGATAATTGACCCACCGCTGCAAGGATGTTCTCCCGGTAGAGTTGCATAAGCATGCAGGCCTGCACCGCCTGCAGTTCAATGAACTTGGCACACCTCCAAATGGCACTGGGCAGGCGCAAATTCTTGCCCAGCAGTTTCTGACTCTGTTCGTAGTTCACGCAGAGCAGTTTGATCACAGAGTCAAAGTAGTGTTTACGGACCTAGAATTTTCATCATAATTTTGTTTTGCTGTTAACCCTTCGGAATATGTAGATTATTTACGTCGGGAGGATTATGCTCTGTCGCAACAAGCACACTACAGTGTGGTTTGTTTTGGCACAGATTTCTTGGATGATATCCGCCGAACCCATAGGCTTAGAATCTTAAGACGTACAGAGTCGACCGACGGATGAGACCAAAATTGTTTCATACAAAATGTACAGAAATTTCTTTTTTGTTTAAAAAAAATGCTAAATCGCTATGTAGCTTCAAAACAATGTTCTGAAGTTATGTTTTAAGGTTTACCTTGAAATATTGAGAAAAAGTTAAAACATTTCATCGACTGTCACCCATTATTTACTTAAAAAAATATTCTAAACAACCTTCTAATAATGCCCACACCAGATTGATTGTCAAAAACACTGGCAGCATCCTGCTCTATTGCCAAGTCATGCCAACTGTACCAAAACCGAGCTTAATTTAAGCTTTTATCTTTATTCATGGGTCTATTATAATAGATAATTATATAATAAATAATTATTTATCTATTAACTATCATAAAAACAAAAAAAAAGATACCGACGAATTGAGAACCTTCTTTTTTTTTAGTCGGTCAAAAAGAGGAACAAGGATACAGTGAATAATTTACCAACATTTCTCAATTGTGGGCATTCCGAATTTTAACTCTGGGATGGGAAGGGCTACATTTTGAATCACATTTTCAGAAATGTTTTGCCTTATATTGTGGTGAATGCTTACCCGAGACGTGAGTAGATGTGGATCATCACCGATAGGAGGTAGAGGCAGAGAGCCATCTTCCTGACCAATGAGCCGTCGATACAGCTCGTCGGTGCTCTCGCCACTGGCGGAGGACTGTCGACCGCGTTTCATCCTACGGCGCTACAGCGGCGGAAAACACAAATTAAAGTTAGGTAAGAAGAAAGTAAAAAGAAGTTTATTAGCAGCAGACGACTTTATATTTACTATTGATTTGGGAACTCAATGCACCTTAGAATATTTTTCGGGCGTACTTACAGCACACGGCACAGTGCACCAATTAAATTGAACGTGTATAAGAAAACTCCTATACCGGATAACAAATAACCTGTGAGAGCCTATCGGGCGCCACTCTAGCCGGTGTTTTCCGCACACATTGTTGCCCCTGGATGCAAAAAAATGCTTTCTGAAAAAAGATCACAAAACAAAACAACAACCAACAACGAACGAACACAGATATCACACATAGAGAAAACGACAGCATCCGTCAGAATATTAACAGTCGTATTCAGAGAGCACCTGTCAAAACTTAGTACGAGATTAGCAACGGAGCAACCATACAAAAACCGGTTTAGTCAAGCAAATGTAAAATTAGTCCGCCCACTCTGAATACAGTTGCATAAGTTATATATACAGAATTACAGTCGTATTCAGCATGAACTGTCAAAACTTAAAACACGGATTATCTCCGGGCTGACCGTACAAAATGCGACTTAGTGCAAAGATAATCGGCGTATTAAGACGGTCGTTACCCTATCGATTCCCTGTACTACGGGGATAGACACACGTCAGCAAGTCAAGCCAAGTTCCAGATTTTTTTAACCAAAAAAACCAACTTCACAGAAAAAGTTTTCCAAAACAAATTAATAAAAATAAATGAAAAGTATTTTTATGTATTTACTGGATACGACATTACCGTTATCTATAAAATTTGAGTTTCAGCGACATCTACATTTGAAGCATTGTAATCGGATTATTTTTAAAAACAATTACTTAATTGCTATTTTTTCTTACTTTTTAGTGCATATTAATTTGTTTTGGAGAATAACTGAACTCCCAAATTTCATATAAACAGCTTATTGAAAATCGGAATTATTATCACTGACTGACATATAGATCAAAAACCTAACCCACTTCCAGATGACCTAGAAAGGTAAAATTTAGCGCCCATGTGTGTAATGTTACGGTTAAAGCCCTATGTTGGTTAAAGTCCGAAATCTTTTTGTCCTTATAGGTAACTAAGATTTTCCAGATATACCTGTGTGGAGGGCACTAATTTAGAAATTATGGTAAGAAAAAATAATCTTAACCAATTTTTTTTTCACACAAAAAACATTTCAAAGTTTAATTTTTTTCTAGATATCAAAATAAGTGCTGAAATCCAAAAAATTTGAAGGAAAAATTTATTTCAGACTTTAACCAACATAGCCTTCCCGCTCAACTCCCCATACAAACGTGGAAAGAAGATCATGCCCATAATTCTTGTCAGAGATCCCAACTTTTGCTCAAAATATCTTTATTAGATCCAACTAGATGTCTGATGACCGTTTGCATTGTAAAATTGTGATTGGTTTCTAAGTTATAAGGTCCGAAACTTCGGATTTTTCCCGCGTTTTATACAATAACTTTGGAGATGGATTACTCAACGATAAAGTAAGAAAATCTTCAAAAATTTGTCATCATCAAACATAGCTTGTTTCATCAAAATTTATAATCAATTTGGTTTTGGTTCAATTTTTGACTACAGCGGTCGTGGTTTACTTTTAGCTATAAGGCGTTTTGTAATTAAAATTTTCGTAAATCTTACCAATTCATACACTATGCACATTGTCTGCTTTGTGTGGACATGTTGCATCCTCCTCATCACACAGGATATCTTTTTCTTTGAAACTGAGAAGGTCCCAGAGCGCAATAGCACTGTTTTGTACCATGCCCGCGAATGAGTTAGTCCCGCCGGAAAGAGGCACCTTAACCGTAATATATACAAAGGAAAAAATCGGAAAACCGTGAATTTTACGATTTGAAACTTTTTAAGCAATCGATATTGGCTGGAGCACGGAGCTGAGGGGGAGGGTGGGGTTGGGCTTGTTAGTGCGACTGCTTACCTACAACACGCAGTATCCCTAATTAGTCTGTGCCTACAAGCTTTTATGCTCCGTCATTCGACTAAATAGATTTATGTTTCAAATAATAAATGAAATAAAATTAATATTAAATAAACAATGATTATAACATACATATGTACATACACCTCCACACCGGGTTTCCGGAGGGGTATGTAGAGATGATAGAGCATTATACGGTACGATCACAGCACACTTCTTTGGCTTCATCTACAGAGATACATATTTTCATACATACTCTACGATTACGGGTGCTAAGAAGAATTACGTAGAATGTTCTCCTTAGCCTTAAATTTATTTCGTCATTCTTTCGTCACCAATGCGTTCCATATGTCCAAACCATTTTAGCACTCCCTTCTCGATTCTCACAACATCATTCTCAAATGACACTGCTTTCTAAATCAGCAATTTCGGATATATTTTTTTATGCGACGTGACATAGATGGCTAATACCACACAACTACCGTTATGATATTAGCCCAATACACCACATTCCCGAAGGAATTAGGTGCCATGCCAGGACCTTCCCTTTATGAGCACGGCTACATTGAACTGGATGGAAAACACGGACAATTTTTCATTGCCGCTTCGACCATCTTTTCATCCAATGCGATGGTACCAACCCGGGCGGGCTTAAACCCTACCATCTAGTAGGGGAAGGGGACCTACAGTTTTAAATGGATTCCGAACCATGGAGCAGCTCGCATTCGTGACGAAATGCACTTATCGAACTCTGAAAGAGAAAGACAATGGTGCAAGTTGGTATTGAACCCGGGCCTCTGGTACGCTAGGCCAGTCCCCGCGCCACTAGGCTAAGAGCCGCTCAAATTTTTCGTCGATTTGAATTTGTCCGTTCGATTATCTTCGCATATGTATCATATAATAGATAATGTATTTATACAGTATTTATTATACATTAGTGCCTCTTCCACCATACCCAAGTCTCGCTTTCATACATAAGTGAAGGTACCAGTACACAATAATTATGAGTCGCCATCCTAGCTATAGGTGTGTTTTCCCGGATTTTCATAACGGCATGCATTAAAAAAAAATCCTATGAGGTAATGCAATAAGTCAATGGTATAACCTTAAACACTGTGTTAGAAGGAGGAATTAATTAAGGGAGGACAGACAGAAAGATTTCTAATTATGGGTATAGCAGGTAGCAAAATTGGAAGATGCAATACCAGCGAGTGGTATTTTGCTGGTTCGAGTCCAGCTTTGCAGTATATTGGTAAAGTAATTATTTTTATAAGGATGTTTCTTTTATTAATGTGTCCTTGCTTCACGGTCGATTATACATATCACACTCCTTGGAAAAAGCGACGTACATGCATAGTTTTAAAAAGTATATTCAGGCAATTCATATAATTTTACAGAACACTCTTCAATAAGCGCGGCTCGTAGCCTATTTGCCTGGCATAGTTAGTTGGGCAAAATGTTTTCCGCGCTAAGCCTACTTCACAGAGAGGCCATTGTGCGTAACAAAGGTGACTATGTAAGCCATCCCAGCTCGTCCCAGTAGTCCAGCATACCCTTTACATTCCCACAGGCCTCTGTAAGGGATCCCGGTGCTCCCAGGGTCTGCGCCCGATGGTCGGCCACACTCCTGCACTCCAACAGTACATGGGCGGTTGTTTCCGTTGTCTCCATGCAGCCACGACATAGAGGGCTGTCCGTCACCCCCAGGTTGTGGAGGTGCTTGTTGAGTGAACAATGTCCTGTCATTGTTCCCACCATTGTGCGTTGATCATTTCTTTTCAGATGCAAAAGCTTGTGCGTGAGGCGCTTGTTGAGGGATGGGATAACCTCTCTGGCCTGCCTGCAATCTACCAGGTGTTTCCATCCGGTATTGAGAAGCATCTTGGTTCTATCTTGTAGCCAGTTTTTGAATTGACTAAGTGTTATAGGCACTATCGGTTCTGGACCCATTAGTACTGTACTGGATCCTCTTTTGGCCAGTTCATCTGCAGCGTCATTACCCACAGAGCCACTGTGTCCTCTTATCCACTGCATAGTTACGTGATTGTTCCTCGCTACTTCTTCTAGGGCGCAATGACATTCTAGAAGTAAGCCCGAGTTAACTTTGTTATTTTTCAGTGAGTTTAATACAGATGCGCTATCTGAGATAATTTTTATCTTATAGTCGTGCATCTTCCTGGTTTTGATTGCCTCTGCGGCTCGAGTTATCCCCACACATTCTGCCTGAAATATGGTGTTAAAGGTGCCTAGGGTTGTTGAGATGTTAATGTTCGCATCTCGGGAGAAGACACCCGCTCCAGTTCCCGAATTTGTTTTTGATCCATCTGTGTAGATTCGGATTTCTCTCACCCCTGATTGGTCTGCGGGTTCTTCCTTCAGTTGGATGATGCCTGGCATACCAGAGTTTGGTTTCAAATCATAGGTCCGGGGGTAGTGTAGATCAGAGGGTAGGGTTAAGCCAGCCCCGATTGCATTCGCACTGAAGGTGGCTGTTTCGTTTGCCTTAAACTGTTTTCCAAAAATAGTTTTGCAGTAGCATTTAGATCTAAGTATGTATTTCATTACAGTGGATGAAAAACTCATAAAGTTTCTTTGCGGATTCTTTACTGAGTTCATCGAATTCGCGGATCATTCAGTTTCGACAAAACTTAGTGTAGTGTGCAGCAATGATGCCGCAGACGAACTGGCCAAAAGAGGATCCATCACAGTACCAACAGGTCCAGAACCCATCGTATCCATTCAGCCAAATTAAAAACTGGCTAAAGGAAAGAACAAAGATGCAACACAATACCGCATGGAAAGGTCTGGTAGCTGCAGGCAGGCCAGAGAGGTCATCCCCTCCCTCAGTATGCGCATAACACACAAACTATTGCATCTGAAAAGGATTGACCTACGTACAGTAGTGGGAACAATGACGGGACACTGCCCACTCAATAAGCACCTCCATAAACTGGGGATAACAGATAGCCCTCTATGCCGTGGCTGCATGGAGGCAACAGAGACAACCTCCCATGTACTGTTGGAGTGCAGGAGTAGGGCCAATCAACGGGCTCGGACCCTGGGAGCACCGGGATCCCTCCCGGAGGCCTGCGGGAATTATAAAAACCTGCTGGACTTCTGGGCTGAGCTGGGATGGCTCACATAGTCACCCCTGTTACGCACAATGACCTCTCTGTAGCAGTAGGTTTAGTTTGGTCAACAACTGCCTAACTAACTAACTAACTAACTTAGTATAGTTTGACTACCAAAAAAGTTTAAATAAATTAAATAAAATCGGATAATAGAAGACTCTATTCTTCGCTATTGATGTCAACGCAAGAGGGCTACTATCGTAGTCGCTCTATAGTTCCTACCTTTAAGAATTCAGGCCTGACAAGATCGACCTTAAGCTCATATATGGAGAGCTGCAAAGTTCAGCAAGTATCCTACAGAAAGAGAGCTAGCTGAAGATGCTTGTAACGGGCCGAAAAGCATCTTAGCAATAACTGCGCAGCGACTGCGCGAATGAGCACAACACACCGACCCTTATGTTCTCTCTCTTACGTTCAATTTTGTTGTTTAGATGAGGTAACTTCAGTTAATAATCTAATTAATATCTAGTTAGTTAGCATGTGTAAATGTCTTGTTTTAATTAATGAACTTTAAAAATTAAATTAAATTCATAATTTAACATAAATTGAAAATTAAATAAAATTGCTACACTGCGTAGGTACATACATCACTTTTGCACTGAAATTAAACACTTGGTTGATATCCCATTTAATTAGAATTTTTAATCGTCTTAAAATAAACAAAGTTCTTTCTATAGGTGCGTTACAGTTACTCCAGCGTATTAACACTGCTATTTAACCAGTCCGAACTTCGCCCTACGCTTTTCAAGACGTTCAGTAGCTTCCACGTCAGCCATTGCTTTGGACACAGATTGCCCAAACCTCTCAGCTCGCTTCTTTAATTTCTCAACATTGCTGTCTAAAGGAATAACTTTTGCGCCAGGAGACGCAGTCGCTGTTGGGGTTGCAGAAATTCCGCTAGATGCTGTCTGTCCAAATCGTATCTTTCTCGCTTCTTTTCTCTCAGCATCCGTCATGGGCAAGCCAAATCTCTTTGCGCGCAACTCTAGTTTTGCCTTAGGGTCTCCTGGTGTTGTCACTGCCTTGATGACCTCTGGCGTAGCCTTAGAAACAGATTCAAGAGTCGCAGGCGCTGTAGGTTTATCTGGCTTGAGCTCCACCGCGGGTACTGAAGACGGGCGGTGCAGAACGATTTTCTTGGCGGTTGTTTCCTTTTTATCGTCATCTGTTTTAGTTTCAATTTTCTCTGTCACAGGAGGGACAATAAGCTTCCTTTTAAGAGTTTTAGGGGTTACCGTTTTAGGTTTGGATTCTTCTTGCGTTGGCTTGGCTGGTTCCAGGTCGACCAGTTCGTCATTAAGATGAGAATCGTCAAGACTGGTATCGGCGGGATTCTTGTCATCGTCGTCTTCCAATACACTGTCTGAATCGATTTCATCGGAGTCCAGGGCGTACTCGGTTTCCGCTGCCGCGACCGAACGCAGTCTTGCAATTAAATCACTCTTGTCGCCGGCGCTGGAGTGGCCGCGTGCTTTTAGCTCTTTGCGCAATTCCGTAACTTTCATCTTCGAGTAGTCGATTACTGTGGAGTCTGCCATCTTCACGAAACAGCCAGCAGCCTAACGATTGTGTAGTTTACCAACGGTACACCGACGTTAGCGGTATCTAACTCTCGAAACAATAACACAAAAGCCACGAAAAGAAAACGCTTCCTACGCAAAGAGTATGTAAACGAAACGATGTTCCCATAGATAATATAATATAATATAATAGATAATATAATATTACTGCGTAATATAGATGGGAAAGCTGGGAACACTTCGGTTAACAAGGTGAAACAGCGATATAAAGGCCAACGTTAGAAAGAGAAAGCACTACTTTTTACTCAAAAGGTTGCCAGATTAGGGATAAGTTAAAAGATTTCAAGATTTTTATGAGCGCTGGAACCAAAGTCTATGACTTTTTAACCAGCAATGTTCATAGATAAAATAAGTAATAAAACGATAATTTCTTAGTGAAATAAATATACTTTATTTTTCTTTGGAAAAAATCTACTGAAGTACTTAAAAGTATTTTTACTCTTAATATTATCTACAATAATTTAATTTTCACGGATTTTTTTTGTAGTAAGTATAAATGATGAATACATAATTTCTTCAAGTTTCGAAGATCGAAAATTGTATTTAAGTTATTACCTAGTTCGTTACCTATGGAAAATGTAGAATTACGATTAGTTAAAAAAATCGGCGAGTGAGATAAGTTAGGAAGTCAATGGTTGATAGTAAATGTGGCAATTTTCATACTGAAAATGAGAAAAGGACTTAGACAAATGACGATTAGTTGAAAGTTTCATTTAGCTAATCACTAAAAGGGATTTCAAATTAATCAAATGATTATGAAAGTCCGGGTGGCGGAGGTGTATTCCGAGATGAGATATTGATCAATTCATTTTACGCCATCTATAATTTGAACTCTATTATTTACTAAATCTACATTATGTTAACATTTAATAGTGTTTAACAACGGTTAAATACTATAAACTCTATTTGTATTCGAAATTCGAAATTCGGGTGTACAGAGCCTTCGTCATTATTAATACTAAATTGTATCATCAAAAATTTGTCAGCAATTTTATACTACATGTAGTATTTATCAAAATAATAATTATAATAGTTTCAGTTTCTTTATTTCCTCCATTAGATGTATATTACACACTCGGATTCATATTATTTTTTTCCGTCGGTTCGATTACTTCTGGCGAAGAAGAGCCGACAAGAAACTTCGTCAGGTTGGTCATTGTATTATTATTTTTTCCAGTGATACTTACAAACTAGTTTACAGTGATTGATTGATTGATTACTACTGCTCACAAAGAACATTATTATAAGAACATTATATACATTGGTGAGGAGCAAACTCTTGACTACGATAATAACATCTTATTCTAAATTAATAGGAATTATGATCTAAATTATTCAGGTGTAAAAAGCCATCGTCATTTTTGATACAAGGTAATATCAAATTAAATATAAGTTAGTAAATAATAAACAAATTCATACTAACAATAACAATGATACAAAATTTAATCCCCTGTTTAGAGTCAAAATGATTGAAATTCAGTAATTATAATAGGCTACTTTTGTTACCCGGTCATGTATTCATGGGAAAAGATCTGAACGTGTTCATCTGCTCTGGATAAGTGCTATAATAACTACCGGTGCTTCCTTTTCAAGGACTTTTTGAATTTTTCTACAGCTAACTTTTGAAAATAACCTAACTTCTCATCAGCCCTACTATCTATTCCCTTCAATAATCTATTAACAGATTTACACCAATAATTGAGTTGAAACTTCAAAACAAATTCAAAAAGATATGACTGTGCTTGTTCACTGTGATGAATACAATTGATCCATTTTACAAGAACATTTTTCCTTAAATGACTTAACAATAGTTTCGAAATACCGTCTAAATTAGCATGTTCGTCTAAATAATTATTAATAGCACATGTACAATTTTTATAAAATTCAATCATATCGGAAGAAGGATACATTAAAAAAATTCTTATTCTCAATGAAAGCATGTTCAGGTAACCTATGATCAGTTACAAAAATATTCTTACAAGATGTACAATTATCTAATTTTAGTACTATTTTCTTGGCTACCCAGCCTGCTACGTAAGCATTAGCATAACTCTGACATTTTTCATTAATTACATCACTAGTAGTAATAAAGGGTTTATTGGTAACTGACAAACTTGGTAAACAACATTTTGTAGAGGCTGTACCACATACAGCCTGGGAAGCCTCAGAATCCAAACTAGCCTTAAACAAATTTACCATATTTTTTAAGTCAACAAGATTATGAGCCCTATCTTTCTTACAATTAGCACCAGGAGAATGAACACTATGGGTATCACTAATTATTAAAGCTTTAATAGAATTTTGAAACGCGTTGCACATAGGACTAACATTACGATAATTATGAGACCTTAATTTCCCAAAAAATTTTTCTAGAGGATCCTGATTTTAATTTCTAGGGGAAAAAAACCTAACACCCTTACTTCTAAGAAAATACCATAAACTTCTAAAACTCTTAATTGTAGTTATCCAATTCTGGGCACTAGGAATCGAGTGCGTACGCCCATTCGTATCTACAAATTTCAAAGTTTCTAACATTTTAATAGCTTCGATCCAAAAAGTATGATGTGAACTATTTTCCTGGACTCGCACTCGTAACTTTCCTTTATCATAAGCCTTATATCCATTAACACTATCAAACAACTTATCAAAAAATCCCACGAGTTCTGCTCCGATAGTACTTGATACTCGTCTGCCATTGATGTCAGGTAGTCCAGCTGCAAAGTAAAATAAAATGCTTGCAAACTCAGTGTAAGTACCTTCTTAGAATGGTTCTAAGTGGATTTTGTCTTCCATTTGAGCACAACATTGATGGACAACCAACACATCATTACTTTGAGATAAGTATCTATTCATCCTTTGATTTATTAGCATGTTACCTTTCAGTACTTCAAATTCCTCTGTTCATATTGTTTGTACAAGTAATTGATTGGAAGACACCTTCAGAGGTTAGGGGCGCCTTTAAACGATATATTTATTATAAGTTCTGCTATTCCGTGCCATATTATGTTTTCAGTATTTTATGTTAAAATTCAATGAAGATACAACATGAAATAATCATAAATTCGTAGTCAATAACCAAAATAAAAAAGCATACTAAATAACCCTTAGAAATACAAACACTATTGCAGTTTAAAAAAAATAGTTGTTTGCCTACCGAAGTTCTTGAGTGTGCAGAGGTACTTGTGCATGCTGGAACTGAAAATTTGAACACATTTATTAACTTTCATTTTTTTCATTTTTAATGGATCAATATGTACATCTGTCACTTTCGGTATCATCCTCGCTTCCCCATTTGGACTATCTCTTTCATAGGCCTCCACCAGATCTTGCCACCTGGCCCTCTTTTTGTCACGACCAAACAAAATATCGTACTTCATTAAATTATTACGAAGACCTTTCAATAGGTGAGGAGGATCATAAATAATAAACAATTCTTCACCGGCCACTCGAATCACCTGATTTCCATAATGTTCATCTTTCAAAACACAGTCACGCATAGTTTCCTTCCTCAATATATTGATCGCTCCCCTATTGGATGCGCCTTGGTCACAAATTAAGGAAAGCGGAACCAAGTTACATTCTTTTAGCATAGCCACAACCTCTTTCAATATACCTGCTAATCTTTCACTCGGTGTTGTCCCTTCACAGAAGTAATAAGCTATCACCTGCTTCCATGAATGACATACTCCTCTTAACATTATTACCAAAGCATGATCTGCAAATTTTCGTCGCCTTTCATTTTCCCCGAGATCTACCAACCCTACAATTTTGTCATCAGGAGATAAATGAACCCCACAACTCAAAGATATTTCATCTATAACAATAGAGCAATATTTTCTAGTGGAATTCCAAGTTAACGTTTCATTTGCTAAAAAGGTTTTAATACTGTTATTTAACCCAGTTCCAAAACTAATCTTTCTTATAATTGACTGCAGTGTTTTAGTCGTCGGTAGTACAAAATGTTTCTCAAGGAATTTATATCCTTTCGGACTAGATTTATACGTCGCCAAACAGAAAAAATTTTTCATCCAATGTGTACTTGCGCCCCATTTTCTTACGATTCACATTCAATAATTGCATTCTAATAAACTCTCTATTTGTCTTATTTAATTTATTGAGCATACGCTCAGATACGATATTTATACTCCTCTGTAGTGTTCTTCTATGCATCCGGACTCGTAGTCCTTTCGTTTCTGAAAAGGAAACAAATAAAAAATTACGTATACCTTTAATTGAAATAACTTTAATTTTCTAGAAGTAGAGGTATTTAATTGTTTCATTTTTTTTATTTAAGATCTCAGGCAATTTATACACGTCAGGAAGTTGTACACTCCTATAATAAGAAGCCGGTTTAGGAGCACACAAACCACAACAATTATAAATGTTAGAAATGAAAGGTACCTCTAATAATAATCATAGCAAATAAACCGTCTGTGTACTTATGCACGCAAGTAAAGAGTTATACTTCTTACAAAACTAACATAAATTATATTTTGTTACATTGCCTCGACTTGGCTTGGGCTTGGGCTTGAGCTTAGGGCTTGGGCTTGGGCTTGGCATGGCTCGGCTTACTAGATCCGGCAGATTAGATAGATAGATAGATTACTAGACGGCATGATGGTATGCTTATGTCCGTGCATGCATATGCACGAATGACAAAATGACATAGCAACAAGAAAAGTAGCCCCACACAATACTCCAAATAACCTCCAAAATTATTTTGATACAAACCTAACATCACTACATCATTACATGTTACATACAAACATTCACTCATAATGATTTTTTTAATGCGCCTAAATAAGCATAACTTCAATTTTTTTTCTATATCATGTACACGTGTTATGCGACGTCACTAAACATGCATTTGGATAAAACTACTATTAAGGCTACAGCTTAGCCACCGTAATGCTGGCAGAAAGAACATTTACTTGCCATTTCTTAAAGAACATGAAAAAGGAATGGATCAGACATCCTGCAACCACGCGCACCAAACATTTTCTTCCATATTTTATTACAAACTGTGTCAAAGCGTTTGCGCCAATGTAAGTTTACCTACAAATTCGAATCACTCGAACACAGCCGAATGGCAAATTAAGTTTTGTCATTCCTTTTCGGCTCAATGCGATGTTACTAACCCGGGTGGGAACTACCCTACCACCTAGTAAGTAAGGAAGGGGACCTACAGTTTAACCTCGGTCAGCCTCAACAGTTGAAAACGGTCACCCATCTAGAAACCAACTGCGCTCAGAGACGCTTACCTTCGCTTACTGAACGGCAAAGCGTCTCACCACTAGGCCGCCACAGATGCTGACGAATTTCGTCCTAACGAAACTGAAGTGTAGTGATTTTCCAATTAGGCGGGCACGTCCTTAATAAAACGTTGACGGGTCATACGAACGTTTGACAGCTTACGCATCGTAGCCATGAGCACGCAAAAGTTTTTATGCTAACGCTCACTGCGGTGCTCTTCAATTCTCCATACATTTGTAGTGTATTCCGTGACGCTAGTCACCCTGTTTGGCCTAAACACTGAATTAACAACTGGGACTAGCCTTTCAGATCTTGCCACTTTACGTTAAGCATTTTACTTGTGTTCACTTTAGCGTGGTTTCAGCCGTCCATTTCATATTTTTTATATTTTTTACGTGACTGCACATGGATAGCTAATACCACACATACTGTCATGGTATTAGCCCAAAACACCATTTGGGGACTAGGTCTGGATTAAGAATTAAGAAGGAGTTAAAAAGGAGGAGTCCGAAGCACAAACCACGAATCCCTTAGTCGGCTCTTATGACGCACGAAGAAATGCAGTGGGACGGCATTGTATTATTTCTAAGTGCCCACTATAAAAAAATTGCAACTATAATAATCTTATAACACCCCTTATTTTAGCATCGGAAGTTAAAAACAAGGAAAATTTTGAACAAAATAGTGTTTGGAAATATTACAACTTCGATTATTAGTATGTCAGTTTTCTGTTTTATACCATAGTACTTACATGTGATAACTGTTAAAAAAAAATGACTGGACCCAGAAAAAAAGTTGGACCTTTTGAGAAATACTGGATGGATGAACGTCAACCATTGAGGCTGGCCGTGGTTTTTTCCATTTAATGTACTTAAATATGAATCCACATATTTATATTAATAATCCTTAATTTGAAAAAGATGATTTTGTACGTACGCGATGAATGCTGGTTAGCTGATGACGTAGATGGCTGCTGCTGCTGTCGTTGTTCTGGCGAAGGCTGCTCCAGTGGCTTCTCTAATGGCTGCACATCATACTCCCTTGCGGATTCTGATAAAGGATGTATGTACCACATGTATAAAGAGTTTAGAAATAGTATATTCATTTTTTTTCTCTGATAATTATATTAGGACTTGAGCCAGGTTTGGCTATGCCAGCCCCATAGTGACTGTCACAATATTGAATTCCTTACTTCGTGGCTGGCCCAGAGCCTCATGGATTAAAAAAAAAACTATTGAACAAAACATTAAACCGTTGAAAACTGAAAAGCATAAAATAACTTTTTAGGAATAATTTTAAGTCAGCTTTTTGAGTTGATTGCTTGGCGCCGCCTCAAAATTAGTTAAATTAGTTAAGGTTTGAGTTTCTAGCCAAAGCTCGAGGAGCATTTACTTCACACTGAACCTTGAAGGTCTGATGATGACCAGAAATGCTCGCGAGGTCTTCATGCAGCTCACAGAGCCACTAGTTAGTAGTAGTGGGATAGGCACCCGTCATAATATAGGAACGTGTTTATTAGAAGTATATAAGTATTTAAGATACTCACCATTTCAGGAAATATTGTAGGAACCGCAGAACTCTTCAAACGTATATTGACGTAGTCGTTACACCTCGTCGGCACTTTCGGAAACCGGTGAACAACTGTGTCCATACCAGTGTTTTTACAGCCTCGCACGGAACAAATGCTCTCATTCGGGCGATTTGGACGCCTCCACTCCATGTTTTTGTGCTATTTTTCTCTTGCTTTTGCTCAGAGTACGCAAATTAAAACACAAAATGGCGGTTGGAAATTAAAATTCAACGATGCCATTGACATAAGACCGTCAATGATACCATGCGTAAGAATAAGGCCTCCCGGTATTTTTCCCTAAATTATTGGACAAATTCGACCAAAATTCCTTAAACATGCGGATGGTTACCGGTATAGCAATCATCTCCCCTGTCCCTTACAAATTAGATAAGAGGAAGTGAGAGAAGTCTACTTTCTACTTTTTGTATGGACTTCTGGGACTAGATGTTCCTGCCTACTAGCTATCACAGAAAGCACATAGAATATCAAAGCATATTCAGAAAAAAAAATGTCACTGTGTTCCAGTGCGCACGGTACACATACGCTGTGATTTGGCTATCCTCGAACGGCCACCTCTTTCCCTCAAACATGGTTGAAAGAGGCGATAGCTGGCTGGACCCGGTGCGGCGTGATGCTCGTGAACGAGTGTTGTCTGTGGGGACTGGCCTGCTCCAATTGGCAAAAATACTGATACCTATTTGTCTTCAACTGTCGCACATGGCATGACTGACTTAGATGAAAAAAGAATCTTTCTTCTTTCATCTTCTTTTTCATCTAAGATGACTGATTTATTATTGTGAATTCTTATTAATTTATTGCTTGAACCTGTGTTTTCCTTAGATAATAATTAGTAAATACATACTCTTAATGTTACAAACAATTAATACGTTCTTAACACAAACAAGTACCAATACCTTATATATCTGTAAGCAGTGGCAATCACTTTAGTAAACAGGACGTTGAAAAAATTACTAGCGGTGTTTCTTGCCAGTTCTTCTTCGCTGGGATTCCTGAACTGGCTAATAATAAATTATGTCAAATCCGAGGGCAGGACTGCCTATGGATGATGAATAACCACGGAGGATAGAGGTAGAGAGGAGCTGTTGTTAACTCATATTACTGGAAAACGCAGTGTCACATGTGCTAGGGGAAGCGGGGTGAAAAACACTTCATGGGGGGGTCATGCACCGCCTATTTATGCTAAATCCATCTACCTGTAGAACCGGAATTCTGCTAGCAGCTGTTCCGAGAGCTATTCTTAATTACAACTAGGCTAGACTAGACTACAACTAGATGGCGCCTTTTCCATTTTACCGTTAGTTTTTTTAATGAAAAAACCTTTGAAATTTAAATCTATGCATTCGCGCGGATTCTAATAATATTGATTTAAAAGTGTCATAAAAATTAGCATCATGAGATCAACATTTCTTACCGTACAAATAAAATTATTGCGCGCCATCTATCGGAAAAGTGCAAGACCGATACATCGATACAATGTTTGAATATTGACTAAAATTGTAAAATATGAGGTCTTTTACTGACAAATAAAGCGAGAGTCCACCTAGAGACTTTAAATATGTTTTTCTTGTGTAATGTTTGCAACGTTTTACACAAAATCTCATCGTGTAATCGACTGTTCGCCGAAAATTGCGCCGCAGATCACAACATTTTCCCACAACCTAACACCGCCAGCGCACTGTCGCGAATGACGCTAAGCCACGCTTTCTTATCACGTGGGCTGTGACGTAGAGACCCACTTGTTGGACACAGACCCAGTTTGCTTAGACCATCTCCTCTCTACCTCGTTCCTCGAAATACCAATAAAAAGTAATTAGCATGTTTTTCGGTAGGCACTCGTAATTTTTCGCCTGGAGCAACCTTTCTCGGGGGCTCTACAGATATCACTTGCTCAAATTCGTTACAATTTCGTTATCGTAGTGGTAGTGACATATTGGAATGTTTAGCCTGGTTCAATAAAGAAACCATTTAGAAATGGCTGTGCTACTTGCAAATCGCATGCTTTCTCGCTCCTAATATATCGCTGTCTATACTCACACAGTGTGGTACGGCCTGCAAAACAAAATATCAATTCAGAGCGCGCAGTTATATGTACTCAGTTGTGTTGTTGGTTCGGTACTGTATTTTACTAGTTGAAATGAACAGAACTATGACTTCTCGAAACCGCGGAAAGATTCTTATCTTAAAAATTAACATACCATTTAAATAGGAAAATATTGTCTATAAAACTTTGGAAAAGTTATCTACTTTTACGTTCATATTCGATTTTTTTTAAATGAAAAATACAGATGTTTACAAAAAAAAAACACAAGGACATAGAATGAGGCTCTGTCAAGTGATCAAAATTGTTGAATCAAATCTGACAACTTTTAAGAGTAGGGAAACTTTAGGGCCTGCAAAATGATTTCGCTAGTTTAATGGGAGTCGCCGTGCAAAATTGTACCTTCGCCAATGGACAAAGAATGCATTTCTTAAAATGTGTAACAGGCTGTATGCCTTAACACATTTTAAAAAGTGACGTTTGAAAAGAGTACTCTTTTTGCTCAAAATTCCCAGGTTCTTTCATTACAAATGTTCAAATAATAGATTTCCTGTGACTTACCTTTGGCGATTGCCTGGTTCAGATAAATCTTCTGGACCTAGTGGCATGCAATAATGTAATAATAATAAATTACATTTAAACTACTCTCAGTCTTATTCACAGAACAATTGGGAGGTAAGAATTGTGAAGTGGGCGGAACGCGCGCGCCGGTCTTTAGCGGGGACCCGCGCACTTCATACGCGCATGATTCACTCCTCTGCGGCGTTCCTGTGCGTTAACGTATCCGTGATACTATCTGAAATTGAAAAGGAGTGATGCCGAACTGTGCCATAATAACATGTAAACACGACAGCAGGGTGCACGACCTTCATAATGGAGGAGTTTCGTATCACCGGTAAGTTTCATTTACACGTATAGCGATAAAACTTACGACAAATCATTACGAGACAAAATGGCGTCGCGGCGTCGTGTCGCTCGCCGGGACATGTCTCGCTGCTTTGTTAGTGATGTGCAATTATTGCGACATATCGATAGCATAGAAATTACGTAAATTGTATTTAGTTGTACATGCATTGTTTGTTCTTCTGATAACATTTAGACATATAACATACAATTCAAACATAAAAAAGATTTAAAGGAAGTCTGTACAGAGTTCATAATAATATATCCGACCTACTTCACCCACTGATTTTCAAACACGTATATGTTATTTTGGCTCAAATAACTATTAAGTTTTACCGATTTGGAGCCCAAAAATCTTCATACGTGCAAACCAAACGACGCACAAGCAATATATCTATCTCGTCCTCATTGTAGTAAATTATTAATGCAGATATGATCATTATTATATTAGACTTGTTTGCTTTTTATCCTATATTTTTAACTGGATATGGATGGCTAACATCATACCTAATTAATATTATTTATTATAAGTCTGAAACAACTAATTTCCGAAGGAATTACGAACCATGCGGGACCTATTCTTAAAAGTACAGCTTAATTAGAATGGATGGACGGACATTTTTTTTATGTAACTGAACATGGATGGCTAATACAACATGGATGCCTAATCTGTCATGGTATTAGCCTCGTAACTGATCTCATTAAGGCAGTAACTGAGAAGTACATCGATGTGCGAGTTCATTACTAGACCAAAAATTTAAACCCAAAATTAACCAAGCGTCAGTTATTTAATAAGTGTATACTGTTTCAGGGACAATAAAATAATAAAAGCAAAAAATAATAATATTATATGGTGATGTTTGCAGTTGTTTACATGGATATATAGATTTGTATAGTTTTTTATGTGTATATTGTGTTGTGTAATATATTGTTGGTTGATTGATTGTTGTAATAGGCCTTCTGCGTTTACACATTTTAAAATGACAATTCATGTGGGTCAATGTGTAAAGGCAGAAGACTTGTTACATAGTGTCTGCATACATAGTGTCTTGCTTAGTACTAAAGAAGTATATTTATTCAAAACACCATGCAACCTCTTAAAACACCATCTAACATCGTAAAACTCCACAATGCATATATAACATGTCTCCATAATTAATAATAACTAAAATGATCGTGAATTAGTGTCTGCATACATAGTGTCTTGCTTAGTACTAAAGAAGTATATTTATTCAAAACACCATGCAACCTCATAAAACACCATCTTACATCGTAAAACTCCACAATGCATATATAACATGTCTCCATAATTAATAATAACTAAAATGATCGTGAATCGATAAACAAAACCATACAATACTATACAGCACCATACACACCCCACACAATAACATACTACCTCGTACAACACAGACAGATGGAATAACATACAGAATAACAAACGGATAGACGGACAGACGAACATACGGACAGACGGACAGATAGATACACTGACATATGTAATTCATTATTAGTAATAGAGTAGTATACTAAGTAAGATATCGCATGATCCTTTCAGATTTGTATGTTCATAAATAAAATTATTTAATGAGTAGGTGATACTAAAATAAGCGATTAGTTAAATAAGATGCAATACCATATAAGTTTCCAAGGATTATTTAAATCTTACATATGTATGTTTAGAATATTGATACGTCAGTGTAATCATTTTAAGTACGTACTAATCAATAATATGTAGTTTTAATGTTTAAAAATCATATAATGTATGTAATGTTATGTATATATGTATGTAAATATTCCGTGGTCTTATTAACCTTTCACTATCGCTTGAACTAATCCTATCCCACTAATATTAAAAGGGGAAAGTTTGTAAGGATGGATGTTTGTTACTCTTTCACGTAAAAAGTACCTAATGCATTTTAATAAAACTTTACAATAATATAGCTTATACATCAGTATAACACTTAGTCTACAATTTATAAAGATATTGTGCCCATGGGCTTTCGAACTTTCACGGGGCTGCGAAAACCATGCCGGCAGTCAGGTGCACACCATGTTTGAAGGACTTTGAAGGAAAAATATCGGCAGGGAGTCGATTCCTTAGTTTACCGACCCTATAGATAAAAGATCGACAGGATCGGTTGGTTCTTATTTTTCGAATGTCGACAGTGAATTTGAATTTGAATTCCCTACCTATTCTACGTTGAGCGATTCCGAAGGGTATCGCTCAACGTGGAATAAGGGAAGTTATGCTGCTCCGATGAGTACTCTCTGGCCGACCGGGTGATTCTTCACACCATGTTGAGAAAATGAATGAAAAATGATACAGGGGATTACAATTTATATGGCTCATTCAATATTGAAGCTACATAATTGTACCTATGTATGGCTCGAATTTTTCCGGCAATTTCAGGGCTACTTACAATCACGCTAAATTAACAGAAAGGTGACCAGTAGTATGAAATGCTTTCAACTTGACAACCAATTACCCGATTTAGATGCGGTTTGTATCTAAGTCTAGCCCAAATCTGCGCATTAGTTGGCTATATAACATCAGGCTAACTTACCAGAGGCGTGAGCGTACAATACAATAAGTGAACTGTTCCCGCATCTAGCGTGGAAATTGGCGGAGTACATCACTCTAAATTACGAGAGGGGTGATCGGTAGGGATAAAGGCTAATAGTTTGCGAACTACTCACTCAATTAATATGTGGATTAGATTTACGCATAGGATCCATGGACGCGGTCGGGTTTTGGATGGGTGACCGTTTTCGATGTTGAGGCTGGCTGTGGTTCGGATTCCTCTTTAAAATATAGTTTCTCTTTCTCGCTAACTAGGTGATAAGGTTAATCCCGCCTGAGTTGTTACGTACCATCGCACTGAGTGAAATATAGTCAAAGCAGCAATAACAAATGTGCGTGATTTTCATCCATGACAATGAATCAGCATCGTCCTGGCGGCAAATGCTTTTAAAAAAACTTTAAAGAAATCGGCCCCAATGTGTTAGAAATATTATTTTGTCCATTGAATGTATATGAATGTTTTATTATTAAATCATCGGTTTAACCGTTTTGCTAAAATTTTGAAGGTAGATACATTGTTTGGATTGTCGATTAGTCTTTTAGATTAGCTCTTTGGGTTACTATTTATCCAGCATATAATTTAGCCCAATTTCAGTCCGAAACGACATTGACCCGAGCGGAGCCGGGTACCTCAACTAGTACATTATGAACATTACAAAAATCTTAAAATATAATTGTATACTTGGTAATAATATTATGTTGACCGTACCGGCCGATCGACAAGTAGCAGCCGCCATTTTTATATCGTTTCTTTTTTGAACTGGCTTACACTTAAGCAGCAATGCAGAAGGCCTGTTCGGGACGTACGTTATCATTTATAATTGTGTTTATACTAGCGATGGGTCGTTTGCGAACGAACGGGTCAAAAGCCACGGGTCACCAGTAGTGAATGACCGAACGGGTCTTTTGTTTGTAAGACCCGTGTCTTTTCGCACGGGTCGCAGAGACGGGTCGTGAACGATAAAGACCCGGGTCCCGAACGAGTCACTCGAGTCGCGAACGATACTCGCGAAATTCTGGCGAACGACCCATCGCTAGTTTATACTGGATATGCAATGAGCTAGTGGCGTGTTTTTTTTTTAATTTAAAAATTAATAAAATTAAAGAGCAAGAATTATTTTGATATGTTGAAAATTTAACAAAAAAAATAACCGACTTCAAAGAAAAAGCACTAAAAAGCCGGGCACGCGCTGCGCCAATCAAGAGAACCTGACCTAACCTAACCTAACCTAACCTAACCTTGGCTGACACCGACTCAAAAAATAACAGAAATCGTAACTACAAAAATGGAAATTATTTTTTACTTTTTAGTGCTTTTTCTTTGAAGTCGGTTATTTTTTTTGTTAATTTTTTTTATTTGTTTATTTTTAGTGAATCTGAAGTACACTTACTAATTAGTACACGTCATTTCCAATAAAAAAAGAATCTTCGAAATCGGTTGGCGTTCTATTGAGTTATTCGTCCATTTGTGGCACACATCTTAATACAAATTTAAGACTTTTATGATTTTCTCATGGAAAGCATTGTCAGAACTTAACCAAATTAAAATGGGACCACTTGGGAAGCACTAGCTATCATTTAAAAAAATAATCATCAAAATCGGTTCACCCAGGCAAAAGTTATGAGGTAACAAACATAAAAAAAAAAAAAAAAACAAAAAAAAAAAACATACAGACGAATTGATAACCTCCTCCTTTTTTTGAAGTCGGTTAAAAACTTACAGAGTTTGTATGTTATAGCACGGTCGGTACGAGCGAGGTCGTGGTCCGATTTGAACGATCGGTACCAAAAGCAAGCTTAAAACTGTCCGATTCACGCTTACAGCCCTCAAAACGGCGTCCCGTGAACGGTATGACGTCATCCCTCTGTCACGCAATGCCGTGCGCTTTGGAGGTAGGGCACTGTGTTTGCAACTGTCAATGTCACTTTTTGAAGAATCTCAAGAGTAGTCTATTATCTTTCCACCGTGTTTTATCGCAAACAGTTGCATGTACCTCTTGAAAATTCAAGTTCAACTTAGAGAAATTTATGAGATTCTTTGAGTTGAACTACTACAATGAACATCATTTGTTCCATGTTTGTTGTTTTGCTTCAGTTAGCGCGTACAAACACGGTCCGAATAGTTTGTTACGCTTACTGCTTTGAGCGTGCAATCTGTTTCGGGACGCTTGTATACTCTTTTAGAAGTATAATCGTTTACAATTCAAATCGGAACGCGCAGTGACGTCATGTATGTCCATGTACTATTCACGGGAATGTGTATACGTTTGCCGTGTCTATGAATAACTGAATTCGGAACTAATTGGTAGCTCAAGAATCAGAATAACACTAAGCTGTAATTTTCAGTTCTCCCCTTTTTGAGACTAACTATATATTTTTTCTTTGTTCCCCAGGAGTCGTTATTATATTCCTCTTTTCTCTACTAATAGCACATACGAAACTCAGATAGGTAAAATTTGTTCACGCAAAGTTTTTTTGCTAAATTCACCACTCCTACATGAATCTCCACAGTAATTGGCAGAGATAGGGTGACACCAAAAGTCACCCAACAACACGACACTGGCAAAATTGTCTACACAAAAGTAGACAGAGGCCATCAAGCAAAAATCATCATCAAGAATCAGTAAATTTTAGTTGTCAATCAGTCAAAATACCTATTGTCAAAAAAAGGCCAATCCACCAGCCTGGTGCGAAGCCTTCGAAAAAGAAGAAGAAGAAAATACCTACTTTAGAACAAGATAACCGAATTATTTGCACCCATTATCTCATTAAATCGTCCACATTTAAAGATTGAATGCCCTGAATTCCATTCAATAAAATACCTATGTACGAAAGAAAAATAATTCAAGACTAGAGACAAGAAAACAAAACCTGAAGGTATGGATGTAATGATACTCTTTATTTTTTGATACCTTATAAATAACAGACAATTTTGCTATTGTATTCAGAGTGGGCAGACTAACTTTAATCCGCCGGACTAAACCGATTTTTGTATGGTTAGTCTTTGTATAATCTCATCGATTATACATACATACATATCACGTTTCAGATTAGGATATATTTTTTAAAGTGGCGACATGAATGACTAATACTGCACCTACTTTCATGATATAAGCTCAACACACCTCATGGGAACTAGGTTCATGCGAGGACCTTTCTTTTATTGCACAGCTACATTGAACTGGATAGAAAACACAGAAAATTTTCCTTGCCGCTTCGACCATCGTTCATTCAATGCGATGGTACCAGCCAGGCCGAAATTAACCCTACCACTTAGTAAGCAAGGAAGGGAACCTTGAGTTTAACGTGGAATCTAAACCATGAATCCTTAAGTCGGATGTTACAACATGCACGGGAAGAAATGCAGTTGTATTTTTTATGCGTGCCGGAACTCACAAAGCACAATATACTCAACCACTAAAGTAACGTTTATCTTATTTACAGATTCTAATAGAATGGCAACGGAAGAGCATAAAAAACTAGCTGCATTTATTAAAAATGTTCACTCAGAACTGCGAAAGACAGCAGTTGATAGTGATGCTGAAAGTGCCTGGAAAAAACATTGTGCTAAAACTTCTGTGTTACAAGAATATGCACAGTGCATGCAAAAACTTGCAACTACATATTGGAAGGAAAATTCTTCAGATATTACGAAAATGGCAAATTCGCGGATAGACTGGGCAGTGAATTTTTGTCGTGAATATTTTTTCACTATTTTGTATTGGAATTACAGGAATAAGGAATTTGAAATAGCTGATAAAATTGGTCTGGAAATAAAAGAAAAACTAAGAGTAGTTGACAAAAAACTTAAACTGCTCGATGTGGGCAGTTGCTACAATCCCTTTAAATCTTACGATTACCTCGAAGTCTTAGCTGTGGATTTGTGCCCTGCTAATGAAAGTGTCTTTAAATGCGACTTTTTAGATGTAGCCATTGGTAAGCAGACATGCTCTACAAACAACGAAATAACGGTCTTACAGGAGAACTCATTTGATGTTGTAACATTTTGTTTTGTCTTAGAATATCTGCCCACGTCCAAGCAGAGAATAGAGGCTTGCAGGAGAGCATATGCTCTTTTGAGAACAGAGGGTCTCCTGGTAATAACAACTCCAGACTCCAAGCACGTCGGAGCCAACTGCAGAACCATGAAGTGCTGGAGGTATACACTTGCTCGGCTTGGTTTCTCCAGAATAAAATACAACAAATTCCCTCACATGCACTGTATGGCGTTCAGAAAGTCAATTCATGAGGATATAGCCTGCCGGTGGGCGACTCTGCACCAGGAATCCTATATGAGCTTTGAGTTAATCATTCCACAAGATTTAAAAAAGGAGGAAAATGTAATGAAAACTTTGGAAAATCGACATTATGATGAGGATTCCGTTATGGAAATATTTAAAGAATTACCTGAATTAGACAATTAATAAAGGTTTCGAATAATGTAATTTTTTTATTTTATTTTATGCAGACTATGAGTTGCTAGTAAATCTACTTCCTGCACCCCCTTATATGGCTGCGTCCTGCTCGCATACACTTCAGTCGCCCCAAAAGAAAATTTTAAACTTGTCATTGGACGGGATAACATGTCTTGGGTGGGTACTACTAAGTTATTTCAATACATAGTTGTAATATAATTATGCAACATTAATTTGAGTTTTAGCGACATCTACATTTGAAGCATTGGAGCCAGATTATTCTAAAAAATCGCGTGTATTGCGTCTAACCAATTTCGCTACCTGCTGTATACCCATAATTTGGAATTCTCCTACAGACCCTCTTCCCGTAATCAATGCCTCCTACTAAAACAGTGT
The DNA here is from genome assembly GCA_946894095.1 of Incurvaria masculella. Lineage (NCBI taxonomy): Eukaryota > Metazoa > Arthropoda > Insecta > Lepidoptera > Incurvariidae > Incurvaria > Incurvaria masculella. Next base: position 4,540,569 of record OX335641.1, read on the forward strand.
TTAAGATTATATCTACATACATTGATTTAACGCTATACCTGCTATATGAACCTTGACTGGAAAGATTGAAAATTCAAACATAATGACGTCATCACCAAAATCGTATTTGGTATCAGACGCTAGAGCCGGTCCTAGGTTGACTTAAGGTGGCCCAACCCGGCGGGCCCAACTCAATCGCGGGCACGGTACAAAACCGTGCTGTTGCGCTCTGGGACCTTCTCTGTTTCAAAGAATAAGACAGGCTCCGTGATGAGGAAGATGCAACATGTCCACAAAAAAGACAATGTGCATAGTGTATGATTTGGTAAGATTTACGAAAATTTTAATTTCAAGACGACTCATAGCTAAAAGTAAACCACGACCGCTGTAGTCAAAAATCTAAAAAAAACTAACTTTGGATCTCTGACAAGAAATATGTTCTTCTTTCCCCTTTTGTATGGGGAGATGAGCGGGTTGGGCCACCTTAAAAGGCGAAATTGGTTAGATGCAATGGGGGGAATGGTATGTTTTGCTAGTTCGGGTCCAACCATGCAGTATATTCGTAAAGTAGTTCTTTTTACAGGGATCCTTCTTTAACTAATGTGTCCTTGCTTCACGGTCGATTACATTATTTGAATTTTTTTAATGAATGCATGATATTTATTAATATATTTCATTTATCATATATTTATGTTCGTTTAATAATACATACCTAATTTGTTAAAAAAATGACAAGTGAAATAATGATTTTCCAATAAGAGCAGGTCAATGTTTAAACGGAAATAAACAAGCTTTGTGTGAAGTATTAACGAACTCCTTTTTAATATTATTTGAAAGGCCCATGTATGTCATTATGTAATTATGTATAGGATATTGTTAACGCAGTTGGGTGGTAACTTCTACACAACCCGGAAGACTATTTGGGAGTTCACTGCGTTGACCTAGCTTAAGAAAACTTACATTATATAACAGAAAAATATTTTTGGATAATTTAATATCAAGTACACACAAATCATTGAATGTCGACTGCAAGTCTCAACAAATATGACATCTTAAAATGTGCGTGTAAAATTCTTACATTAGCATTGATAGAGGTTCAAATTTTAATGACTGCCGCATAGTTCCGACTGTATTTGAGCGATGGCCTGGGTTATGTTGACTTTGTGGGGGCATCGGTCGATTGCTGCATATTTAGCTATAAGTCGTTAAAATCTTACCAAATCAGACACTATGCATATTGTCTGCTTTGTGGACTTGATGCACCTCCGATTCACGGAGCCCGTATTTTTCTTTGAAACAGAGAAGGTCCCAGAGGACAATAACCTTAGATTAAAAATAATGGATACGGTACCTCCATACTAACGACCATTCAAAGGCGGTCCACATTTTTAAAAAACTCACACCTATAATTTTACATGCATACCAAACTCTACTACGTAAAGGGTAAGAGAGCAGGATCAAGCTATACGGAAATGTACGAGTATTATGCGAAAAAGTAACAAATAGAGATATAATCGTGGCAAAATAGAATGAGACAAAATTTCTGTGAAACTGAATGATTTAAAGCATGAAAAAGAGGGAAAGTGACATTTCTTCTTCTTCTTCTTTTTAGCAGGGATATTATATCCCGGTTGGCAATCGGTCCCTTCAGAGACTCATTTCTGCCAGCGTCACGTTATGAAATATGTATATATTTATATATTTTATATATTTTTTCTTCTTTACTTGAATATTATATTGTCAGTTATTATTTTTGTTCTTTCTTCTTTTTTCACATTCTTCAGTTTTTTGTTGAATTGTTTATTTTCCTTTTAGATAAGTATTTTATTTTTATTTTTGTTTATATTTTTATTTTATTGGATTTTATGAATGATGAAATTATTCTTAAAACAGATGTATTAGAGCTTACCAGAAGGCTTTGTAAATTATTTGCGACGACTGGTCATAGAAATAGTGCAAAAGTCAACCTAATCCATCATGACTATCAACGATGCGCGCATGCTCTACCCTTCGACCAGAATGGCACGTCAAAACTGAATGATAAAGCAGGCAGGGTTGCCAAAACTGCACACATTTTTTTTTATTGTAAGTACAATAAAGGATGAATGTTCTCATTCATTCAAAATGTTTAGAGCCAGTAGAATCATTATTGTTAAGTTAAAAAGGCATTCAATAATCTTTTTAAATATGATTACATGCTGCAAATATTTTTTTGTAGACACACATTGTTTTTCTATGAAGTTAATGGTCCGAGCTATCAATGATTTCACCAGATATATTTGGGCAGGTTTGATTGAGGTTGAAAACACATTGAACAATCTTTTCGGGAGTTAGCAAACAGGAAAATGGAAAACATATTTATGGAATAGTTCTTGAAACCATGTCTAAATTAATAATTTTTCAATCCAAATATGTTTTCTTCGACAATATTTAAGATAAATGAATACTCCATGTCGAATATACATGATTCCTTTTATCTCTCCACATTAAATTTACAAAATATATTTTCTGTTTTTTTATTTCAACTGAACTTAATTTGAGCACTATCACATATGGCTTTTAAAACGTAATTATTATGATATTGATACTTCTTCATCTTCCCTTCGCCATTATATGAAAACCAGGTGAAAAACTAATTATACTCTGTTCCCTGGAAAGCTAGTCGTTCGCTTGGCACTGATGTTTTTGTAGGAAAATCCATAAATGTCTCCGATTTCATTCTTGTGGAAATCTGAAATAATAAACATATTTTGAAATTATTATCATTTCCACGTGTCACCTAATATGTGAATAACTAAACCCAAATGATATATGATAAAACCCAAATGAATAAAATGAAAATCGAAATTAAAATTATTAGAACTAACCTTTTATCTATCTTGTGCCAACCCTATTTGCGCCTTTGATGTAAATGAAGCTTTGAGGTCAGCTGAAATAAAAATATACTGAATATGTTTGCACTTATAAGAGGGATGTGATTCCATTGCTCTTGTTGTCCTTTATGGTGTTATTTCCACATTTTTCAATAACACAAGACGGCATTTTGTTGATACTTTGAAATCTCGCCCAACTGAATTAATGACTGACGTCTGACACCGACTGAGAGCATATGAGCTGACCAAGCGTAATTTTGACTGACCTTCAAAAATTCTTTAGTCCCCTATCCATTCCTTTTTCATCTAAGATAATACCACGGTTTTGTACCGTCGGGAAGGGCCACCTTAAATGGGATTCCTTTTTTTCCCTTTTTTATTTTTTATTAAATATAGAACCTTTCTTTTGCCCGCATAAAAATACCAAAATGAAAACAGTCGCCGCTCGCGTGGTTCCTTCTACCTTATTGATTATTTAAAAACTCTGATGCTGAGATTTATAGATTACTTGTACTCGGCTAAGCCAAAGTATGCCTTCCGACTGTCAGTTTTGACATAAAATGTATGGAACAAATGTCAAATTTGTTAGCCAGAAGCTATACTTTGGCTAAGCTAAGCACGAGTAAGGTCTATGAATCTCAGCATGAATGTGTATTTCAACCTTGTATAGGAATCTCCTGTGGCCAAACAACGCAAAGTTATGCTTAATCTTTCTGGATCAATTGAATTAAGTATTCAAAGAAGTTTTTGTATAATTATTTATTATTAATATTATTGATAGAATACACTGGCAGCTTTAAGCTGATGCGTGTGCTTTAAATTTAGATATTTTAAGTGCACTTCTACTAATATTATTGTGTTTTTAGTTAAGTTTAATACTATTAAGGTGTTTGTCTAACTGGTTTTTAACCATTTACTGTGATAGCACTAATCACTTCTTGAGGCAATTTATTCCAGGAGTCCACCACTCTGTTTGAAAGAAAGTACTTCCTTGGGTTTGAATTAAACCTGGTTTGATTAAGCTTTAGCGAATGGCCACAAAGTCCCGTTGTGTGCATGGATTTAAGTTTAAGAACATCATAGTGGGCATTAAGTATTTTAAAAGTTTCAATGAAGTCTCCTCTTTTTCTTCTTTCTTCAAGTGTGGTAAGACCAAGTGCTTCAAGACGATCTTCATAGGACTTATTTCTCAAGGGTGGTACCATTTTGGTAGCCCGTCTTTGCACTCTCTCCAGGAGGTCAATGTACTTCCTGAAGGACTCCAAATTTGGAAAGAGTACTCTAGGAGGGGACGGACATAGGTTTTGTAGACTTTGAGAAACAGTTCTGCACTAATGTAGGAGAACGCCTTCCTTATGAAGTAGAAAAACGAGTTCGCTCTCTTGACAACTCCAACTATGTGTTCTTCCCATTTCAGGTCCTCTGAAATGGTCACTCCAAGGTCCCGTTGTGACTTTACTGCCTGCACCATGTTACCATCAATGAAGTATTGCCGGTGCGGGTTCTTAGCTCCAACATGTAGTACAGTGCATTTTGCAGAATTGAGTGATAGTAACCATGTTTTCGTCTATTCAAATATTCTGTCAAGTGTGTCCTGAATTTATCGTGAGCGATGATTGGCTCGGCGAAAAACTTGGTGTCGTCGGCAAAGAGGGAGAAGGAAGTCTTCATAATTGCATCCAAGTATTTCCCACTTGGAATTAAATTTTTTATCGAATGCCACATAGCTCTTTTTGCGCGTGGCCAAAATCGGAACTAAGCGGTCGCCATCTTGAACTGTCATCTTCACGGTACAGGGATATGTTGCCATTATAACAATGCAAGTTACCCATTGCTTATTCATTTTAAGCTGAGGGTATTTTTTTGTTAAGTAATTATTAGTTTGTGAAGATATGTTTGTAGCTTAGGTTAGCCATACATACCTTAACGCCGATTTCCCGGAAGGGTAGTAGTAGTGGTATGATACCATCACGAGTTATACTCGAAAACTCCTTGTTAGATTATAATGCAATAAAAAAATACTGTATAAAGTCTAATCTAAATTGGATGGCAAAAAATATCGTTGGGGTTTATTTTCTTCATAGAATTCAAGAAAACAAAACTAGTGGTAGTAAGTAACCCGACTTCTACAACCCCCATGTTTTTTTATTAAAATGATGAAAGATCATATTTAGTTATATTTTGATTATTAATATTATTTACCTAAAATAGAAAATTTCATTCCTCAATTTTTTTTCTGATTAACAGGGGATTTTTTTTCATGTGGTAACTTTTAAAAGACTGTGGTGCCCTCAGCCAGGCGCAAAATAACGTATGTGGGACTATATCACTCATCAAAGCATTTCCGTCGCCTTAATTAAAAAAAAAAAAAAAACAGGCACAAGGAATCAACAAACTTTGGTGAGATAAGGGAAATATTTATATCTAGCCAGTATTAAGGATGACTCAAGCTAGACCGGCGCCGGCACGGGGAGACCCGGTCGGGACGTGCCCCTTACTGGGCTCGTATGCATGCTACAACGGAACTGCAACGGCGCGGGGGAGCCATGGCGCCGCTGTTGCCCCGCCTCCACGGAGACGGCCGCTCAGTTGGCGGCAAACGGTTTGACAAAATTACCAAGTTTTCGCTGCGTGAATTGGAAGTTATTGCAATTGTCCTTGGTGAAGAAGAATCGGAATCCATTTTCAAAACACACACCAACCTGCTTTCTCCAATTCACACAATCGTAGTCGACTGTCGCTCGCCCCGGGTCCGGCCTGTGTGAGCACGAACACACGGGATTCACGAACGGGACGGCGCGGGTGCGGGGCGGCTCCGGGAAACAATATGCTCGGACATTCGGACACGGGACCCGTACGGCGCCCGTGCCCTTTACCGTGTCGTGCCCGGTAAATTGATTTATTGATTGGAATATTGTTTGAACGGGCCCTGTTCCTGCGCCGGTCTAGCGTGAATTATTCTTTATTTATAAACCAACCCTTCTAGGAAATAATGCGATAGTATTGTTTATATAATACTGTGTTCATATTATTTTGAAATTTACCCAATTCACGTTTTTTTTCCATTGCTCCACAAATGAACCTGTGTACATATAAATGTAAAAAGTGCTATGGATTTAATTATGGTGTAAATTTACCAATAAAAAAAGTCAGTTAATGGTGTAGCATTTTAATTTGGGGTACATACAAACGTTCTTCTTTGAAGAGTAATAAATTAAATTTCATTCATTTTGTGAAGCGTAAGTAAATAAAGCTCAACTCTTAATTTCCTCAAACAGGTACACATTGGCCTTCTGGAAGATGCAATACGACATACCTATCGGCCACATCCCGATCGTTACTCTCATCAGTGAAATTTAGTGCATGTACAGTATGTTCCACTAAGGCCAATATGGGCCTACACAACTGGAGTAAGAATAATTTGCTCTGACATGGTTCGGTATTGCCATCCTTACAGACATCAAATTATGAATAACATAAATATATCTAAAGACATCTTTAAAGTGAGCAAAAATGATTTTAGTTTAAGTAACAGATGTATTAAGGTTAGTGAATAGTTTTGACCAACTTTCATAAACTTTCTTCATGATCGATATTTTAATCAATAGTGAGAGCAGCTAAAATTAAGTAAGATATTGGTTTATTGGTAGAGCGTCTTCCAGCACATTCAAAATATAGTAGGCAATAGTTTTCTCACGAAATTGACCTGGCTCAGGAAGAACATGAAAGTTACACCAAAAGGACAATGCCCGTTCTTCCGCATTACCTGTTTATGGGAATAATCCGCATGTCAGTGACATGCAATAATGCGCATCTGTTGCCCACAATAAGAAGCAAAAATGACAACTAGAAGCAATTTATTTTGGTATGTATGGTTGCAATATATTTCAAAAATCCACACAGAAATTATTTTCAAAATACTCGTTGATTCGCGATCGGTCGACATCTATTGAAGTCCATGAAAAAAATAATCTTATTAGGAAGGACAAAAATATCCTTTGACTGAAAACACACGTACAAATTATTTCAAGAAGTTCATTTAAAATTTCAACAAACGCTGAACTTTTATTTTGGGCATCATCCTCTAGGCACTAGAACTCTAAATACAACACGATTAAATATATCTTAAGTTGAATTTAGTTAGATCTCAAACCCTGTTTGAATTAGCCCTTGAAAAATAAATTGTTTGCTGGCTATTTGTACAAATCTCACCAAACATTTTGTTTTATAAGCAATACAACTCTTACACAGACAGACATCTCCAACCGTATTTTTTAAACACACAACAATTACAATATTTCAATTGCGATCCAAATAGAATATCACCACAGTTGTGACCCAACACAATGCTTGTCCATGGTTTTTTTTAAATATCAAAATTCGGCATCGCACGAAATGATACTTGCATGATTTTTAAGTTTAGATTTTTTTTTGCATTATCGTAAGCTTCAAATTGTTACAATGCTACTGCACTATAATTATGCAATACGAAGTATGCAAGTAATTTGTCACACAACTTAAGTATTATAGTGAGGCTCAACTTCACTTACTTTTCTTCATTTATATTACAATATGCCATCTCGTTAAGACAACACTCCCTTCTTGTTACCATAAAACTCCACACCAATAATAATGATTAGTAATACAATTACATAAACGGTTTCCAGTTTGAAAATAAAATGTATCCAACACATTACATTCTCTCCATGAATCGGTTTCAAATAAAAGTAATGTTTACAGAGTATACACTAATTCCCTGTTTGTGTGTAGGTATCTATGTGGATATTAAATCTTCAACAAAAAAAACAGCTCTTAAACATTATTTTTATTTTCGCATTAGATACCTAACATACTAAATGTCTAAAAAAAACATCAAACTTTTTCAAATAATTTGTGAAAGCAAATTTAAGTATGCAGTGTTGGCAATTAAATAATATAGAAGAAACTACAAACGGTACACTAATGGATAATACATTAAATATTTTTCTACAGATATCTATACACCAGGTGCAACGTGTCGGTCGAATCACTCCCACCAACTTCCCGAGTTTTACATTTACAAAACGTAAACAAAGCTATCGGTAGCAGGAGGTATCGTCGGGAACCCCGGGTCTCTCGGCCTACAAAAAGAGTGCACCGAATTTAAAAAACGCTATCTCAATTCATTACAGACACAGCACTAGCATGATTTTGACTCCAAAGCGACCACTCGGGGCCGGGAACTCAAACTCAAAAAGAATACCTCACTACGGATCGGACGGGCGACGGGCGCGCCGCCGGACGCCGGTCGGAGAGCGGACGCGCCACTACCTGCCCTCGGGGAGGGCGCGAGCGGGGGCGACGGGCGCGGGGCGCGCCTCCTTGGTGCGGGGCGGCGGCGGCTTGGCGCGCGGCGGCTGCGCGGCGAGCGGGCGCGCGGCGAGCGGCGCAGCGGGCGGCGGGGGCGCGGCGCGCGGCGGCGGCGCCGGCCGCCCGAGCGACGCCAGCACCAGCCCGCGCAGCAGCGCCGCGCGGCTCTCGGTCTCGCGCGCGGCCGCGGCGGGCGCGGCGCCGAGGAACCCCGCGAGCAGGTGTGGCGAGTCGGCCGGCTCGGCGGCGGGCGCGGCGGGCGCGGCGTGCGGTGCGGGCGGCGCGGCGGCGGGCGCGGCTGCCGCGCCGCTCGACGCGCCCGCCGCCCGCCGCGGCAGTCTCTCCAGCTGCTGCCGCGCCGCCTGACCATCGACATCAACATCATACTAATTTTTTTTATGGAGCTGGACAATTAACGTGTAACGTAGGTAAGTTTTGCGTGGACTCCAACCCACAGCCAGCCTCAACATCGAAAACGTTAACCCATCCCGAACCTGACTGCTCCCAGAGATGCTATACGTTGATAAAATACGCATATAAATCGGGTAAGTGGTTCACAAGTTATAAGAATTTAACACTCACTACTTACCCCTCTGGTAATGAAGCATTATATTGTGTAGCATATAAGTTTTGAGTAGAATCAGGCTAGACGAAGATACAATCTGCATCTAAATCAAGTAATCGGTTCTCAAGTAATTAGTATTTTATTCCATTGGTCGCACCTCTGGCGATTTAGCGTGATGCCAAGTAGTCCTAAAGTTGCGGGAAATACCAAGCCGTACTTCGGTACAATTAGTAAAAGTAAGCGCCGCCGCCGCCCTCACGCCGAGCCGTGCAGAGCATTGCAGTTTGTATGTCAGCCACATCTTAGCGTAAGCGGAACTGAATTATATTTAGCCTATCCTAATTCGCGGGTAGTTAAATGTACATATACTAAGTTTCATCTAATTCGGATAATCGGTTTAAGAGTTATGGAAGAACATACATACATACAGAACTGATTTCTAAAAATCGTCAATTTAGTTTGAGTATCAAAAACAAAGCAACTTACTCCATGAACACCCCTTACAGATTTATTATTAGTATAGATAGTAGTTAGTGTACTTCATAAATTAATGTTTTAAATTGTATTGTCATCAAATAAATATATTTTGTTATTTAGATGTGTAACGATTTGTGGTCAGGAGCATTGAAAGCAAAACTGGACCCATTGGTCCATGCGCACGGTAATTACTGGTACGGTATGGTCCGACAGACTGTCGGGCACTGAAACAGGCGTAAAGCATAGAAGTATAGCACTCACGGTGACCTGCTGCCGCTCGAGTTGGAGCTGCATCTGCAGCTGCTGCAGCTGGCTGGGCGTGCCCGTCTGGCCGGCGCCGCGCCGCACGCCCGACAGCTGTGACAGCAGCTCCGCGATGGGGTCCACCACCGCGTCGCGCGACGACGGCGACAGCGAACTCAGCCCGCCGCCCGCACTGAAATACACAGCCGACAAACTTAAACAAGGAATGGACTAGAGACATGCCACCTAACCGCGTGTCAAACGTTTGCGTTTGCGTCCTGCGGTTCGTAGCCTAGTGGCGCGAGGACTTGCCTAGCATACCAGAGGTCTGTGTTCAAATTCTTGCCCCGTTCATGCAGCACTTTCTTTCACTTTCTGAGTTGGATATGTGCATTTAATGGTTCCATGGTTCGGAATCCATGTAAAACTGTAGGTCCCCGTCCCCTATAAGGTGGTAGGGTTCAAGTCCGTCCTGGTTGGTACTATCGTATCGGATGAAAAGATGGTCAAAGCGGTAGTTAAAAATTGTCCGTGTTTTCCATCCAGTTCAATGTAGCTCATAAAGAGAAGGTCCGGGCACCTAATTCCTTCGGGAATATGGTGTATTTGGCTAATATCATAACGGTAGTTTTGTTGTATTAGCCCTCCATGTCAGGTTGCATAAATCAAAAACCAAATGTCTTAGAACACTGAAAAGAAAAGAAGGAGAGCATGCGGTCGATATCGCATCTCCGCTATATGGTCAAAATTACCATATAATTATTATTATTATTATGTTATTTATATCACTAGCAGCTTAAAGCTGATGCGTGTATTTCATTTTTCCCGGAGTGCACTTGTATATTAAAAAATAAATAAAAATGGTATTACTAGTATTACTTATCATTCACATTCTATATTTGTTTTGATTTTATTTATTGGTTGTTGATTGTTTATTTTTATTATTGATTATTTGTTTTTTTTTTATATTGCCTTTAAGTGTTTGTCTAGTCGGTTTTTAAATCCATTTACAGTTTCAGCACTAATGACCTCCTCCGGCAGCTTGTTCCAAGAGTCTACAACTCTGTTCACCAAGAAGTGTTTCCTGGGGTTAGAATTTGATGCAGAGTGGTTAAGTTTTAAGCTGTGCCCTCTAAGGTGTATGTTTGTATTTTTTGTGAACATTTCTTTGAGATTTGGTAAATTATAGTAATCATTGAGGATTTTGTATGTTTCTATGAGGTCCCCTCGCTGGCGGCGTTCCTCTAGGGTGCTGAGTCCGAGAACTTTAAGTCGATGTTCATAACTTTGCTTCTTAAGTGTTGCAATCATTTTTGTGGCCCGTCTTTGAACGCCTTCCACAAGGTCTATATCCTTTCTAAAATAAGGGTTCCAAATCAGAAAAGCATATTCCAATAAGGGGCGAATATAGGCCTTATATAATTTTAGGAATAGTTCTGTATTTATGTACGAGAAGGCCTTTCTGATCATGTATAGTAGGGAATTGGCTTTCTTGACGACTTCTGTGATGTGTATCTCCCATTTAAGATCTTCTGAAATTGTCACACCGAGATCATATATGGGAATCCGGCAGAGCGTGGTATGCCACACAGTCGAAACATCGCCACCGCGCGCGAATGTGCTCTAAAATAGCGTTTGTCAAGTCAGTTCCCTCCGACGCAAACCCTCCTATACGTCTACAACTATATTTGTATGTGGCATGTACGTTTAAGTTGGATTGGTAGTTTTTGAAAATTGGGGACAACAGGTCCCATAGTAGCCGCGCTCGATGCCATATATCTAGGAAATAATTCGGTCCAACATCAGTCCAAAACGACATTGACCCGAGCATAGCCGGTACCTCAGATTGTATCTAATACTATATATCACATTAAGGTGGCCCAACCCGGCGGGACTAACTCATTCGCGGGCACGGTACAAAACCGTGCTGTTGCGCTCTGGGACCTTCTCTGTTTCAACGAATAAGACAGGCTCCGTGATGAGGAAGATGCAACATGTCCACAAAAAATGCAATGTGCATAGTGTATGATTTGGTAAGATTTACGAAAATTTTAAATACAAAACGACTTATAGCTAAAAGTAAACCACGTGTGCTGTAGTCAAAAATCTAACAAAAACCAAATAGATTATAGATCTTGATTGAATAAGCTATGTTTGAAGACTAATCTTTTTAAGATGTTCTTACTCATTGCGTAATCCACCTGAAAAGTTATTGTATAAAACGCGCGAAAAATTCGAACTTTCGGACCTTATAACTTAGAAACCAAACACAATTTACAATGCTAACGGTCATCAGACATCTAGTTCGATCAAATAAAGCTATTTTTAGCAAAATTTGGGATCTTTGACAAGAAACATGGGAGTGATCTTTCCCCGTTTGTATGGGGAGTTGAGCGGGATGGCCCTCCCCTGTAATCAATGCATGTTTAATGTGTCTTGCTACTCTACCCATACATTTTTTTTCTCCATTGTTCTAAACTAGTCCTTCAGAAGAAAACCCGGACCAATGTGTCATTATCAAATTTTGCTGTTCAACCACAACTCGATATCTTACCTGAACTGCATGTTGGAGCGGCGAGGGCGCGTGATGCCACGCCCGGTCTGGGGCATGCGCCGCGTGCCTCCGTGCCGAATGCCATTCGGTTCGTCGTGCGGTGGGTTAAGGAACACCATTGGAGACATAAGCAGGATGCAGTACAGAATACAGAAGGGGAATATACTGTTCAACTTGCCAGTTCTTAAAACTAAAATTATCTGGAATAACCCCATTGCGAGGATATGCAAATCGCATGATACTTAGTCCTGCGAACAGATTTTCCCCAACATTTTTGCATGTAATTTAACTCTGTTTACAAAATAAAATTAAATGTAGATGTATTTTGTATATTAACTAATAAGATGGCTTGGACATCTAGACATCAAATAGTGACAGAACTTATTTACATATCCGTGTGGCACGGAATATATGTTGGTAAATGTCTGAATGGAAAAGGGGGGTAATCAAAGGCCATGAATAAACGGATGTTTGTCAGTATAACAGGTGAAAGAAGTATGCTGTGATTGTAGTCTAAGCCGCGTTCTGACGACAAGAGTTGACTAGTAAGGGTGTACCATGACAGAGTAACCTCCATCTTAGTGTACTACGATAGTGGTTTACTATAAAATATAGTTCACTCTTATGTAATCTAAAGACAGGCAAAAAGCTTTTCTGCACAAAAACAATATTTATATCATGACGGATCAGCAACTGTTACTGCTGGGCATTGAAACAACTGCAGATACGTTGATAAAATAATTTAAAAATTTTTAACAATCATTTTTAACAGCTATTTTTAACAATGTTTTGCTATATCAACGTACAAGACTATGAAATATAAAAAAAAACACCAATATTTCAAACTGTACTGTACTTAACTGTAAAAAGTGAGGTTATGCCACTACACTCATACCTGGTACACTCGAAAAAGTTGAGCACGGTCCTAGTCCACTATGATTGTACACACTCGTGAACTCTGATGTATGGTTTCCACGGTACGACTATCATCTGAGTAACCGCCAGAATACACTATGTCAGAGTCAACTCTTATCGTCAAAACGCTGCTTTATGGTGCTATATCAACTCTGCCTTCTGCTCCAGAAAGTCCTGTGACGATTGTATGTATGAATGTAACCTATATCGCATAGTGATGTAGACCTGCATGTTAACCGCTTTGAAGTTATTTGCCTGCAAACGTACAGTACATTCAAAAAGTACTGACTTGAAGGGACTATCCCTTCAAGTAAGTACTTCATGAAGAAGTCTTCATGTGCACAGATAATGCAGCTCAATTCACAGCGAACAAGTTGCCTAGTACATGCTATACTTGCGCGTGGACGTAAAAACGAAAATGAATCAGCACCTCTTTGGCAATACAGCCATTCGTTCACCGTACAGTTGGGTTTCCTAGCTTGCTAGCCGAATTGCTAATGATAGCTTCAGGCACATCGGTGGCTTTCAACCCATGCGTCATAGTTTGCACGTGAAATTCTCTACTTATTATTTCAAGTAAAATTTAAGATTCTTGCAAAATTAAGGATTCACTTAAAAGCTTTGAGAACATTCTGTGCATTCTGTGATGACAGCATTTTGCAGCAGCAGGACCATTGTAAAGGATATGAGGAACGAGATGAGGTCACGCGGGCCGGTACGGTGCTCAAGCGTGAGGTGGCCAGCGAAGTCATCTGTCACGAAGTTGGGTTCGCCGCCCGGCATCGACGCACACACCGGGCATACCACCTGCAGACACGCTCCGCTTTAACATACTTGATTGAGCGATGCAAAAGTAATGAAATTCTTACTAATAAATGAAAAAAAAAATTACTTTAATTAAAAGCACTGGGAATGTAATAAGAACAAAATAAAATAACTTCCAATGATTTCCGATGATGGTTCTTGATTTACATCCAATGCATGTGACCTCTTGTGTCGAATACCATTCAATGGCGAGAATGCTTTTTTTATGTAACGGGACATGGATGGCTTATACAACACCCAGTCATGATATTAGCCCAATCCAACGCATTCCCGAAGGAATTAGGTCCTATGCCAGAACCTTACCGTTATGAGGAGTACCTTTTATGACTACATTGAACTGGATGGAGAACATGACATGTTTCATTGCCGCTTCGACCATCTTTCCAACCAATGCGATGGTACCAACCGGGAGGGGGGGGGGGGCAGTTATAAATGGTTTCAGAAAGAACCTGATATGTATGTATGCATAATACACATTCATTGAAGAAAGAGCCCAGTAAAAAGAACTACTTTACGAATGTACTGCAAGGCTGGACCTGAACCAGCAAAACATACCATTCGCGGGTATTTTATTTTATTTTTATTTATTTAATAGATCGACATACAGAATCATACACTTAACATTACTAGGATAACATAATAAAACAAGAATTACGTGTACATTCTATGAGATGTCAATACAGCATGCGTAAATCATCATCAAACTAAACAATAAAAAAATCAAAAGCTGAAAACAGCTTTGCGTCTGCTATTGCGTCTACCAATTTCGCCAACTGCTGTATACCCATAATTTGGAATTCTCTTACTTCAGAAAGAGTTGTGACGAAATGCACTTATCTAACTTAAAAAGAGAAAGATTGTGGTGCAGCACGAGGCGGGATTGAACCCACAACTTTTGGAATGAAAGGCGAGTCTTCGTGCCCAGAGGTGTGCAAATCTAAGATTTCATTGTAAGGTTACTTCATGATTTGGAACCCATGTGCTTACTTTACAAACTTACTTAAATTTAATGCAAGTTGGTTGTAGCAGCAATGAAAGATTGTCTATGAGTTCTGTCCAGTTGAATCAAGCCTTGCTCATAGGAAAGGTCCAGGCATAGCTGAAATTTTTTTCGGAATCGTGAGTCTAGTCCCAGTTGTCACCTAAATTGGTGTTTCGACCGACTGGCGATGACAGAACGGAATGCGTTCTTCTGTTAGGTACGTCAGTTTTAAAATGTCCGTCCATTCACCAGAAGTCACCTGGCTGTAGATAATTAGTGCTTCCCGTGCGAAAGTGGGGTGGGGCGAAACTGTCAATAACTCCCAAACGTAAGCAGGAATCCAATGTTGGCGACTCACAGAGAGTGATGTGTCGGCGTGCTCAGCCGTAACGTGCTCCATGAGAGCGGTGTCGGTGAAGCCCATGCGGCAGCAGAAGGGGCATGTGTAGGCCTGCGGCTGCTCCAGTCCGAGCGCCTCGCCTCCGTGGTACAGCTCTGCAGAAAACGACCGGCATTGCGATATTATTACTTTGCAATTACATGCAATGTCTTTGAGAAAGAACATGTAGTAGCATTAGAGGTTGGCTTGCAAAAATACAGAGTTCGCTGATGCGGCTGCTGGGGTTTGTGTGAGCCCATAGTAGTTACTTGTCACCTAAATTAGCGTTTACACCCAACCAATTGACTAGCATTTTCAAATGTATGGAGAATTGAAGAGCGCGCGCAGTAGGCGTTGAGTGAAATAACATTTGTGAGTTTGATTTCACAGCTTAAGTATCGTCATCGTAAATACGTTGACGTTGCAGTTTACGCCGACTCGGTGTTTTGATACAATTCAGTAGTCTGAGTTTGATTTTGAACAATTACTTTTACCCAGAATAAGTAATAAAATTTGCAAGGGTTAGAGTTGTTGTACTAGAGTTTCTGTTTTCCCTTTTCCTCTTATGTCTAAGTTACGAGTACTTTATACAAAACTGTTATGTATAAATAAGGAAATAAATGTTTATTCTATTCTATTCTATATTTCATAGGGATGATGTGTGGTATGGTGCAGCAAAGAAGTTAAGCTAGTTACAAGCAGCAATAAAGTTGGGCAAACAATCTGTAATTATCATGCAACCACCAAACTGTACAAAATATTACATTGGAAATAGGAAAGTGAATTTAATTATTTTGACTGGAGCGCCTATCCACTATTAGTCATGGGTTTCTCCAGAGTTGTAACCAGAGATTGCTTCTTAAAATGCAATAAACATTATTTCAATACACAAACATGTTAACAATCGTTTATAAAATGGCTGAATAATCTTTAAATTCGATTTGCATCGCAAATATCAATTTTAAATTGATGTTTAAACATAATTAACTAAAAAAAACAATAGGTTACAATAATACATTTTACAAGAATCTAGTTAATAAAATTATACATTGCAGCCTATAGAGGAACTAAATTCTGTGTAGTAGGCCGCATTAGGCATAGCACATAACAATACATTAAGGTGGCCCAACCCGGCGGGACTAACTCATTCGCGGGCATGGTACAAAACTTCTCTGTTTCAAAGAAAAAGACAGGCTCCGTGATGAGGAAGATGCAACATGTCCACAAAAATGACAATGTGCATAGTGTATAATTTCATAAGATTTACGAAAATTTTAATTACAAAATGACTTATAGCTAAAAGTAAACCACGACCGGTGTGGTCAAAAATCTAACAACAACCAAATAGATTATAAATCTTGATTAAATAAGCTATGTCTGATGACTAATCTTTTTAAGATGTTCTTACTTTATCATTGCGTAATCCACCTCCAAAGTTATTGTAAAAAACGCGCAAAAAATTCGAACTTTCGGACCTTATAACTTAGAAACCAAACACAATTTTACAATGCCAACAGTCATCAGACATCTAGTTCGATCAAATAAAGCTATTTTGAGCAAAATTTGGGATCTCTGACAAGAAATATGAGCTGAAATTTGGATGGGGAGTTGAGCGGGATGGGCCACCTTAAAACGCAATGGTGAACGCACACTGTACTGTCTATCGTATGTTGTAGAATATGAATATGATCAAGAGACGAAAATCTACTGTAAAGTTTGTGTTTTACAACATGCTGTAAAATCCATCGGTCTCCCACATCAGTACTAGAGTTGTTTGGAAAAGAGCCAAGCCTTATTATTTCACACGTACTGCAGAATTCACTATAAATACTGCCAAGTCTCTTTTGTCACCAATGCGGACAGTTTGCCCATGGAAATGCACTTTTTTCAATAATAAAGGATATCATAGACAATAGAAAGAAGTCATGGATGAAATAAGTATGTTTTTTAACTAATGTTCAAGAAAAAAATGCTTTTGCTAAAAATAGTGCACTCTGTCTCGTTGGAACAATACCAAATAATTAAATTACCTACACTTGCAAATTATATGCTGCAACTGAGCGCATATCACTTCAGTGTCATATTCCCAGGGATAAACATACATATGTATATTATTGCTGATGCAAAAACACTTTTTATTGCCAATCCCTCATCAATTGCAACCATTTCAGTGAAAGTGTAAGAAACTTACAGTTTTATGTGGAATTGGCAGCACGGGCAGCCTAAATGGTGGAAAATGGTAAACTTCCAGGATTGCTATTAACGAAGGCCAAAGCGTCACACCACTGCGTTACCTAATCTGACAATAAATGCGAACATGCTTTTAAGCTTTGTTTGAATGTAACTGGACTGATATTTGTGAACTGGACTGACCTTTTAAGTTACCAACAATGTAAGAAAAGTAACTGTTTTGCAAACAATTATATTCCTTACAGGTTGCCCATAAAAGCATCAAAGAAAACAATAATCATTGATTTGTGGCTAATTTACATGACTGAAGACGATGAAAATATTTCTTAGACTTTAGGAAAGTCAGGAATGATTTAGGAGAACCAAAATATTGGTACACCTTTTGGAGTGTTTGTTTGGACATAACAGAATCTGGACTGTAAGCATACCTTGTATTCCGTATGGCTAATATAATTAATTTGTTTTCTTGAAGCCAAAAACTTAGTTTTAAATATATTATAACAGCACAATAAACAGCAAAGAAATAAATAAGTAAGAGGGGTGTAAGAGTATCCTGAAAATATGTACCAAAGTCGGAGCGTGTGAGGATGCATTGCGCAGGATGCTCTGCGGTGTGCTGGTTGGTGGTGGCGCCGGAGTCGTAGCAAGCGGCGCACAGGTCGTAGTCGATACAGATGAGGCATTTGTAGCGGCGGCCGCGGAAGTTGTTCTTGAGGCACGAGTCACACGACACACCTAAACAATATTTAATATGCATTTTATGATTATAACATTGGCACTGTTTTCAAATTAATTTGAGGTCGAACAGCGCCATCTATCTTCTTTCATAATAATAAATTACTAATAACATTCCAAAGAATTTGGCCAAATGTTTTGAAAAAATTGATATCTATATTCGGCTCCGATTTCAGATGCAGAAAGCGGTTCTACTCTCGAACAAGAAAATCGTTTGGAGGTTTCTGTCTCTGAGGCCGCACCACCTTATGTGATTTGTACCAGATGGGACCTCCCTAAGGTTAAATCCAGTTTTAGGTTTATATTTTTTAAGGCTTCATTTTTGTATTAAATAATATAAATTTCAGATTTGTTTAACAAATATATACTATTAATTGTAATAATATTAATAATAAAATTACCATACTTTTCATTACAGTATGGAATCAAGTAGAATGGCGTGTAATAAAAATACAAGTGCTCAAGCTTGAAAGCAAAAAGGAACAAAGAACAGAACTTCCTCATCTCACAAGACTAATATTTAAGATACAACAATTTTGATCTAAATTAGTTAGTAATACAAAACAGTAAGTGTTGGTCGTAGTTTACATATCAGTACCCGAAGTCTCAGTTGTCACCTAAATTGGCGTTACGGCAAACCGATCGACTGGCGTTTTCAAATGTATGCAGAAATTAAAGAGCACGCGCAGTTGGCGTTAAGCGAACTAACAATTGCGAGTCTGAGCTTGATTTGACAGCTTACTCAACGTTGCCGTAAATACATCGACGTTGCCGTTTACATCCACTCCGCATTTTCATACAAATCGGAAGTCCGCGTTTGACTTTGACAGCTTGAAGAAGTAAAACCACAGATTATCTAGTAAAAACTTGTATGCAGTTTGACGTTTTTATGGAACTTTGGAGTTACGTAAACACCAATTTAGGTGAGAACTGAGACTACCGGCTCTGGTTCAGATTCCTAGTTCCACCACAGTGAGTTTGAACAGCAACACAGTCGGAACTGGTTTTAAAGTAAGCCAAAACTATAAAGGTAGGTAGTTGGAACTGTAACTCTGTTGACCAAAACTCCATTTCTAGTTCCCTTTGGTTATTTTCTGTTCTGAACCACTAGTCCCAGTTGTGACCTAAATTGGCGTTTACGCCAAACCGATCGACTGGCCTTTTCAAAGGTAT
The DNA here is from genome assembly GCA_946894095.1 of Incurvaria masculella. NCBI lineage: Eukaryota > Metazoa > Arthropoda > Insecta > Lepidoptera > Incurvariidae > Incurvaria > Incurvaria masculella. Next base: position 4,559,808 of record OX335641.1, read on the forward strand.
GGAGAAATTGAAGAGCGCGCGCAGTGGGCGTTAAGCCAATTAACATTTGCGAGTTAAAGTTTGATTTGACAGCTTACTCACCATTGCTGAAAATATGTTGACGTCGCATTTGCACAAAAATCTAAAGTCCAAGTTTACACAGAATATCAAGTATTAACTTGCATGGAGTTTGATTTTTGTACGTTTACTGTTCAGTCTTTGAACATCAAAACACATGTTTGTTTTGATCTTCAAACAATAATTGTTTTGATTTTTGAAATACATATGTCTGACACATTAATTTGAAGCAAGATCCTGCGACTGTGCGGGATCAATATTCAAAATCGGCGTCATCTATTAGCCGGCAGGCATTGTTTGTTACTTTAGGTGGTGATCCTGTTAATTTAATTTTGGGTGGCCACTAAAAAATGCTGGTTTTTATTAAAATGTGGAGATCTTAAGGGTACTTCTAATTTTGGATTGCACTGTTCATGCAGGAATGATATTGTTTATTGTTTATTCATCATCATTCGTCATTTTCAATTAGAGGTTTTATACTGTTAGATGGTGCAATTTTATTTACATTACAACCAAGCCAACATTCTGAGACAAATATGGCTATACTGTATTATAGAAAAGTCTTAAAGTCCATTACCAATGTGCTTATTGTATATATAATAAACATTGTATTGGTCGGAACACCTTAAACCCAGCAGGTTTGGGCCTACCACCTAGTAACTAGGTAAGGGGACCTACATTTTACATTGGTTCCAAACTATGGAACATCTTAACAAAACTTCACACTAGAATCTTAGATCTGCATAGATGTGCATATCTTGGGACTAGATTTCTACAGTCTCCGACACAAGAAACTACAGTTGTTAACCACTGTGCTTTGCATGTTTAAGATGGCTGTCTACATCCAAATGCAAGTATTCGATTTAAAAAGTTAAGGTTATCATTTTGCATTCTGCGTCTGTAAACAGACACCGTGTATTTTTTGCATTGATTACATACACAATTTACACACTAGAACACCACCTTGGTTGACTTCTAATTTAGCAGAACATTTCGGCTGTCATGAATAGATACAGGAAAATGTGACCCAATATTTTCATTGCACGAAGCTGATGGGTTGAATAGTCTTGGGACAAAAATGCAGGTCAACACAATAAACATTGAAATCAACTTTATAAATAGGAAAACTCTGCATGTCGTAGAGAGAAGCTTCTAGAACTCCACATAAGGGTGATCGGGGGCAGCAGCTCTACCTACCGATCGCGAATTTGTCACCTCGCTCACAGCGCCAGAAACCTTGTTCCGATAGCACCAATAATACGTGCTTCACTTAGACGTTTCAAAACAAACGAGACTACCCATTGTTCCACACCAAAGATTCACGAGAGGCTCAGATAGTTGAGAACAAGAAGCGGTGACGGAGCGAATTGCGCTGACGACGAAGTGACCCACCATCGTGTCGGTTCATCTTGCCGGAGCCGTCCGATGTCGCGCACACGTGTTGCTGGCGACCAGACACCCTCGCACAACACAAGATTTTCCCGCTGGCTCCACTGCACGCGAGAAAGAAGTCTTCACAGCATCAGCAAGCAAACCTAACCCAACCAGCCATAGTGACGTCACAACTCGACATTACCAATAGAGCACGATTTCTCCATATTTTTTTTTATTTTCATCTTCGTCTATTATTTATGGACCAAGTGCAAGTGTACTCATGAAGTGAACACGAGTTCAATTCACAGATAAAAGTGAAACATTTCTGTTAAGCTTTTAACCTGACGTCATTGCTGGAAAATGTTGTGTTGTGTCATCGCAACCTAATTAGAATAATTAAAAAGGGACAACACTAGGCTTAGCCGTGGCTGTGATTATATGAATAAGAAATTTAGTATACATGAATATATAATCCAACCAACTATGAAACTATTAATACAAATATATTCATAAAACATATAAAATAATAATAATAAACACAAATTCTTTTTTTTTGTTCCGTGAGTAATCCCACGAGTGTATTTGAGCTTTCATGCCTAAACCCATAAAATATACTGTTTGAATTGTTTGTAATAGTCGGACTTCATAGGGAGGTCATACAGTCGTATTCAGAGTGAGCCTGTCAAAACTTAGTACGGGATTATCAACGCATACGGTTTAGTCCGTCAATAATCCGGGCACTACAATTAGTCCGACCACGGCAGTAGGTGGCAATCGACTCACCGACGGAAGTGAGATTCAAGAGTCCCTACACTTTGAGAACACTTATGAAGCAAATTCACACGACTTAGGTCCCTCAGTTGAAAATTCTAGTTAAGCTTAGGTTAGTTGATTAGATTTGTTCAGTAATTTGTTCTATGTTTGTTGTTTTGTTTCCGTAAGTGCGTACACCAACTGTCCGAATCGTTTGCGATGCTTATAGCTTTGAGCGTGCAATCTGATTCGGGACTCTTGTATACGCTTTAAGCACTGTAATCGTTTACAGTTCAAAACGGGGCACGCAGTATTTTTAACGCACAGAATATTTTCGTGTATTTAACGTCAAATTTCAACGTCTGTTTCTGTGATGTCGGATTCGGAATAAGAGTGCGAATCGTTTCGTTTTGTGTAGGATTTTCATTTTTGGAAGGAGGAAAACAAATTTAGTAACGCTGGCCGAGATCGCAACTTTTGGCCCTTGTGTTGGCTGAATCGTTTGCATTCCGAGCGCCAAAATAGCAGACGCTCGTGGCTGACGTGCCCGGCGAAAACCAGCGTGGGAGATTCTCGTTTCGGCGGGAATTTGTTTTTGGCGCAAAAACACCCTCTGAATCAAGTTATAGTATGACTGATGCACTGTGCCATCTGGTTGTCGACGGGAACGATGTCCTCGACATCAAGATGGGTAAGTATCTACCTATAGCTCGATTGATATAAGTTGAAGCGATTACAGCACGCACACGAATGCAGTTGGAAATACAGTTGGTTTTTTAAAAAAACCTGCCAAGTGCCAAGTCGGACTCGCACTCGAAGGGTTCCGTACCATCGTGCTAGATTTAACACAAAAAAAAACAGACCCTTTAATTTCTATAATTTTTTAATGTAGCCTATTTTTTGTTATAGCGGCAAAATAAATAAACTCTCTGTGAACATTTTAGCTGCCTACCTATTACGGTTCATGAGATACAGCCCTGTGACAGACGTACGGACTGACAGACGGACAGCGGAGGCTTAGTAATAGGGTTCCGTTTTTACCCTTTGGGTACGGAACCCTAAAAAGGGTCTACGTAAGAACATTAAATAGGTACCTGTCGGCGTTGTGACCATAATGGAACACGATTACTGGTAAGCAACAAAAAAAAAATGTGAGCAATGAGTAAGATGCGTTTGAAAACTTACGGCATTTCACGCGGCAGGAAGAGACATTCTCCGACGTTTGGAGCTTATCGTTCAGCCCGTTGTGTTCAGAATGTCTTTTCCCGCCGCGTGAAAAGATGTTAGTTTTCAAACATGTTCAACGACCGCGGTAATCTCAAAAGTATCATGAGTAAGATGTGGTTTGTGGTCCACAGAACTGTCGCTCGCATGATCCAGGCACGAGCGAACGAGACACCTAAATGCCGCTTCGTTGCGTTTGAATCTTCCCCTTGGATTGTACACAATTTCGCATTCTTTATTTAAGTAATACAAATCCATTTTGAAATCCAATTATACAAACAATTTTCATTTGGTACAATTTCATATAAATAATGACGAGGGCATTTTCGTTGGCAGTGCGCCGGGAGGAAGACATTGAGGACCCGAGGACATCGTTCCCGCCGGATATGTGCCACCAGGTGTTCGGGGAGAACGAAAACATATTCGGCTACACGGACCTGCAGATCCAGCTGTACTATGCGGCCGGATCTCTCAATACATACCTCGGCATTCACTACGCTGACAAGGTGAACATGATTGATATTTTTTGGTTAAACAGAACTCTAATTGGATCGTTTGAGCATTCGTCTATCTGCCTGTCACCTAATTTCCTCGAAATAAATCCATCTAAAACTGTAGGTCCCTTCCCCCTACCAGGTAGTAGGGTGAAACCGCCCGGTCGGTATCATCGCATTGGATGAAAATATAGTCAAAGTTGCAATGAAAAATTGTCCATGTTTTCTATCCAGTTCAATGTGTTAATAAAAGGAAGGTGGCACATGGCACCTGATTATTTCGAGAATGCAGTTTGTTGTCTACTATCATGACAGTGGGTGTGGTATTAACAATCTAGGTAAGTACATAAAAAATTTGATGTAAAAAATTTAAATTTGCAATTTTCATAATTTTCACCATTGGTTTTCGTTCGGACGATATCGACCGAGGTTCTGGTCTCAAAGTCCGTCTTCCTGATAGAGTGATAATCACATTTTTGCCCCCTACAGCAAAGGAAGCAGGGCAAAATCTGGCATGTGGCAAAAATGGGAGGGGGGTAGATTAAAATGAAAATATTTTTGAAAAACATCATTGGGAGAAATGAGGTTGACAATAGTCAACTGCTGGGTACCAGAAGACCATATTTTGCTCCTGGGGAGCCAGAAATGGCACTTCTATTTCTTTTACTATTCTTCTTTCTTTTTCACTGAATTATTTTCACTGAATTCTATTCCTTCCTCAATCAATTGCTGTTGCAATTCAAAGAAAGAAAATAAGGAACTCACTTATAGGGTCCTCTCTTAGAATCTCAATTTAGTTTTTTGTGTTTAAGAGCGTACTTCCAGCATTTATCACCTGACACTGTAAAGATATTTTTGTACATTCCTAATATTAATTTAATAATTGCTTGTTCGAAATTGGTGCTTTGGCAAAGGACAATGATATCAGGAAAGTGTGAATGTGGTTTGAATGTATAATTACCAGACATTTTCGTGTTAGTAGCTAGTTCTAGAAGATCTGGATTATCAAGAACAAATAAATGGTTGCATTTTTAATTATAATTCGACAGATGGATGATTATTACACATGATCCATCTCTATTGCGCAGCATTTTACCATCTTCAGTTACCTGGAATAATGTGACCCTAAATAGCTGTTAAGTTTCTCTAATAAATAATAGCGATGAAAGTTTAACTATTGAGTTTTCTTCTGACATATGATATGATGTGATTGAGTTTAAAAATTATGGCTTGGCAATTGCAGTCTGCCCGTTACAAAATAATAAGTATTTTCAAAAATCCGTACCTACAGCTTCCTGCGATTAAGAGTCAAATTTGTTTACAAATATGTGTCTGAATTGTAAAACCGAACTGCGTTTTTGTTATTGTAGGTATTTCCAGGTATTGCATTGAAGTTGGCACCTGTTTCCTTGCCCGTGAAAGAATGGTCATTGTCCTTTAAAAAATGGTCAGATTAACCTGATGACTTGGCTCTCTCACTGCTCTTCATATTTTAAAACTATTCCAATTAAACATACAATTTTTAAACATGTACATTTAAAACTATACAACACCGTCAGATCAAGCCCGAGGAGTGCGAGGGGGTGAAGGCGGACGACGTGGAGGGCAAGCTGGCGGCGGTGCTCGCGCCCGGCTACTTCACCAACCTCGACGATTTCGTGCGCTCGCTGCAGGCCGAAAGCACGTTCCGCCCACACGGAGACATGTGTCATTCGTTCACTGTACACTCAGGTGAGTTTGGTTAGTGCAAGGGGGTGAAGGCGGATGAAGTGGAGGGTAAGCTGCGGGCGCGACCAACCTGGACGACTTCGTGCGCTCGCTGCAGGCCGAAAGCACGTTCCGCCCACACGGAGACATGTGTCATTCGTTCACTGTACACTCAGGTGAGTTTGGTTAGTGCAAGGGGGTGAAGGCGGACGAAGTGGAGGGTAAGCTGCGGGCGCGACCAACCTGGGCGACTTCCTGCGCTCGCTGCAGGCCGAAAGCACGTTCCGCCCACACGGAGACATGTGTCATTCGTTCACTGTACACTCAGGTGAGTTTGGTTAGTGCAAGGGGGTGAAGGCGGATGAAGTGGAGGGTAAGCTGCGGGCGCGACCAACTTGGACGACTTCGTGCGCTCGCTGCAGGCCGAAAGCACGTTCCGCCCACACGGAGACATGTATCATTCGTCCACTGTACACTCAGGTGAGTTTGGTTAGTGCAAGGGGGTGAAGGCGGACGAAGTGGAGGGTAAGCTGCGGGCGCGACCAACCTGGACGACTTCATGCGCTCGTTGCAGGCCGAGAGCCACGTGTGACGGCCGCAGCATTGCCGAAGCACGTAAAGGTGTTATTACAATAGATAAATCAATTACTTTGTGTGAAAAAGAAAGCTTTGAAACCACACCGAATTCAGCAAAATGGTACCTAACTTTTAAATTGATTTACCTCCAAAATCACATCCTAATATTAAGGCGATAGGACTAGCCAACTACTCGCGCCATACAAATGCACTTTTTAACAAATGTAATAATATGTAGTGAAACTCTTCAGTAAATCCAAATAGAACTCCAGACTGATAATGGATTGTTAATATTTTTTTATTCCATCATTTATTTAAATAATAATAAAAATAAAAAAGTTGATTTTTCTCATTAAAAATCTGAAAGTAATTCGATTTCTAGATATAAGCAAAAACAGCATATATGCATAAACAAAAAATTCAATTTGCTTTTAGATTTCTACATTTAGTCAAAAAAGTTCGGAAATGGACACCGTTTCCGCAATGTATTTTGTATAGAAAAAGGAAACATGCATTAACGAAAATAGGTCGATTCCTAGACAAGGAATCATATATTGTAAGAATGACACTTATAATCGTCAGACTTAGTTAGTTAACTTGGGGTGCCTCGTCTAACTTTGCGATTTGGCTAGTACCAGGGCCTTAATGCAGACCATGCAACTCATCCGTATACAAATTTTCCAGAGCTCATCTTTGTTTTTTCTCTCCAGATAGTCAGGTTTTGTTAACATTGTTGTTGACAGATGATAACACGAGCAGAACATTTGAGGTATACTACTGCGAGGCGACGACGCCTGGATGGTTGGCGTACCACGAGCGCCTGCAGACCTTCCTGTTGTGGTATGTCGACGCCGCCTCCTTCATCGACACAGATGACGACCAGTGGGCATATTTTGCCGTGTAAGTACTTCTAAAATTCTGTCAGAGGGAACAATATTATGTTATATTGTTTAATTTATTTGTCTCATGTTATCAAAAAAATGGTGAATTTAAGTCTCATAACATTCCCTATAGTGTCGATGAAATCTAAGTGAGGATATTATCTGAAAAGTGCCCCATGCATCTTCTAAATTCAAGGTTCAAGGCTGCAAACCAGCAGCTCTCGCCTGCCCGTGAGGTTAGTTGAGAGCACTATTGCTGAGCCTCTTTTCTCTCAACATAAAATAATAAATAATTTGTTATATTCAAGTCTCTGCTGCTTTACATTGTTTTGAATTGTTTTATTTAAGTTTTATTTTGTGTTCTTGGGAGATTAAAATTAATTAGAATTTGAATTAAATTATACAATTTTTTGTCTGCAAAATCCTAACAACTTGAATTTTATTCTTACGGCTTTCTTTCCTTAATGAATAAGTCCTTCCTTCATGGTCAATTCTATAATACATATACATGATTATACATACATATCACATTCGTCTTCTTAGCAATTCATATTGAGGAAAATTGCATTGTTGTTAATGGCCTTGGACTGTACTTACATTTACGACAACGGTCTCCCACTGACTACGGATCCTGCGTTCACCAAGTTCCCCCCGGGAAGCCCGTTGCTAAATCAGAAGCCTGTTGCTAAATCAGAAGCCTGTTGCTAAATCAGAAGCCTGTTGAGACTTTTAGGAAGAGCTCGGATGATTTATTTTTTATGCAATCAGACATTAATGGCTCATACCACACAACTACTTTCATGATATTAGCCCAATACACCACATTCCCGATTTGATTTGATTTGAAGTTGCAGGATCCATTGTCCATGTTTTCCATCCACTTCAATGTAGTCGTGAAATAGTAGTGAGTGTAGTATTAGCCATCCATGTTCACTTACAAAAAAAGTGTACAATGTGCATTGTATTTGATTGTATTCATATTTAGCGCTAAAATACTTTCGATATAAAAACAAAATCATTGGGCTGAATGTTTTCACTCGTTCCTTCTAAGAATACACGAAACTTAGTGCTACCTTACTAACAATGCCTTACTAACAATGTAACAATTTCCAGCTACGAGAGGTATGCTACGAGTGAGGGCGAGTCCCGCTACGCGGTGGCCGGCTACGCGACGGTGTACCGCTACTATGCGTACCCGAGCAACGTGCGCCCGCGCGTCTCGCAGGCGCTCGTGCTGCCGCCCGCCCGCAAGCTCGGCGTCTGCGCCAACCTCGTGCAGGTACACTCGTCAACATTGCTACACATCCGGTGGGTGGTAGTAAGTGCCTCCTGCGTGGTTTTCAGTTAAGATGCTTAACTATGTCTATAACTTAATTAAGCCTTATTAGTTGAAATTTACTCACGATTTTTTTATGTAACCGGTCATGCATGGCTAATACCACACCCACCCACGAAGAAATCAGAGCCGGTAGTCTAAGTTGTCACCTAAATTGGCGTTACGGCAAACCGATCGACTGGCGTTTTCAAATGTATGGAGAAATTGAAGAGCGCGCGCAGCGGGCGTTAAGCGAACTAACATTTGCGAGTCCGAGCTTGATTTGACAGCTTACTAAACGTTGCCGTAAATATTTTCATTTTCATAAATGTTTTCATACAAATCGGAAGTCCGCGTTTGACTTTGACAGCTTGAAGAAGTAAAACCACAGAATATCTAGTAAAAACTTGTATGGAGTTTGGAGAAAACGCCAGTCGATCGGTTTGCCGTAAACGCCAATTTAAGTGAGAACTCAGACTGCCCACTCTAGTGCCATTCCGGCATCTTCCCTTAATGAGCACGGCTATTTTAACTGAATGGAAAACACGGACTATGTAATTTTAATTGCCGCATTGTTTAATGAATTGCTTACAACTTTTTTCAATGTAACCGGTAATGGATGGCTTGAAAACAAAGGTCGACTGAATTACCTAGAATAAGTTGCGGGATTTTCGGCGGGTTTATCCTGTTCATAGAAAGAAAAAATCAAACATGGATGATTATAAGAGCGGCTTGTTTCTCTGGCCCTCCACCCCCTTCATTCGCCATAAGTGCATTTATTCATCAAAAACTGTAGGTCCCCTTTCCCTACCACCGCATTGGACCAAAAAATGGTGGCAAGGACAAATAATCAGTGATTTCCGTCCACTTCAATGTAGCTTTGCTCATAGAGGGAAGGTCCTGGCATGACGCCTTATTACTTCAGAAATGTGGTGGTTAGGGCTAGTGTCATGACAGCAGATGTGTTATTGGCTACCTGTGTCCACTTCTTTAAAAAAACATAATATCTTTGCAGACGATTAGCAGACACTTCGCGCTGCAGCCTGATGTGGTCGATTTGACAGTGGAAGATCCGTCGGCCGATTTCCAGCGCATTCGCGACTTTGTCGACGCACGCAGCTGCCAACACCTGCCCGCGTTCCAGCCGCAGCGGCTGCACGACGGGTACGTTGCCATGTCCTGTGTGGGTTTCGGCACTTCAAAACGATGAAAATGGTCCCACTGAATTTCTTCCCGTGCATGATTGAAGTGAAGACTAAGGAATATGCCGTTCATGGGTCTGTTTCCATGTAAATCTGTAGGTACTCATTCATTTGATACTAGGTGGTAGGGTAAATCCTGCCTGGGTTGGTACCATCGCATTGAATGAATGACGGTTGAAGCGGAAATGTTTTTTTTATCCAGTTCTATGTAGCCGTGCTCATAAAGTGAAGGTCCTAGCAGGGTACCTAATTCTTTCGTGAATGTGGGGCTAATGTCATGACAGTAGGTGTGTTATTAGCAATTCGTATCCAGTTACTTAAAAAAAGATGGCTGACGATCGGTTTTGTTGTGGGACTAAAGCTGAATTAAACATTTCCTTACCCTTTAGATGCACAATAACAGTCTATTGTGGGTAGGTAGAATACCTTGCACAATGAGCTTTGCATTGCAATCTATAGATTGACGTAAGTATCTACAACTAAAAACAACTAGCATTTTTTATTAACTTTTAAGTGCAATCTGCTATGCATACTCCCACCATGTAATTAGTTAGTTCATGATTGACCGTAGAGATGATTGCTAGTATTTCAAACGAATCTCAATACTCAAAAGTAAAAAAAAAAAAACTTTATGCATCAATAGATTTTTTTTTATTTATAAATTACTGTATTCACCTAAAAAGTCCTGGAAGTTATAAAGTAATTAAAAACATTTTCTCCTCAATAGCCTCAATAGCCCAGTGGCGCGACACTTCGGCGATCGCTCTCCGAAGTTAAACCAACGCTGCGTCCGGTCTGGTCTTGGATGGGTGACCATTTGACTGTTGAGAGAGGCTGGCCGTGGTTCGGATTCCACGTTAAACTGTATGTCCCCTTCCTTACTTACTAGATGGTAGGGTTAATCCCGCCCGGGTTGGTACCATCGCATTGGATGAACGATGGTCGAAGCGGCAATGAAATTTGTCCGTGTTTTCCATCCAGTTCAATGTAGCCGTGCGATATAAGGAAGGTCCTGGCATGGCACCTAGTTCCAATGTGGTGTGTTGGGCTAATACTATGGCAGAAGGTGTGGTATTAGCCATCCATGTCCAGTAACATTTAAAAAAAAAAATTTTTTTTTTCTGTACCCTCTAACTGAGCTTTTGCTACTGGGGCCCAAGGCTCCAAAGAGGGTTGTAACCGTGTAACGTCGACCTGTCTATGGAACTCGGACTTGGTGGACCCACACCTCTGGCGTGCAAGGCGGATGCTTCACCATTGTCAATCATCCACCAACATCAATTAGTTGAATGGTCACTCAACTCTTATTATTGTTGTATTTTATTGGGTGCCTCCTGTGGCAGCTTCACGGAGGAGATGGCAACACAGGCACGCACTAAACATAAGATAAACAAGAAACAAGCACGCCGCGTCTACGAGATCCTACGGCTCAAGAACACCAACACTTCCGACCACGCGCAGTACCAGGCGTATCGGCTCCACGTCAAGAACCGTCTCAACACGCCCTACCAGGTTACATACTAGGTCTTCCATACTAGCATGTTTTATGGTGAAAGGAACTGAGATTCATTTTTAACCGACTTCAAAAAAGGACGAGGTTCTCAATTCGACTGTATCTTTTTATTTTATTTTCATTTGAAAGCTGGTACTTCCCATGTGTTCCCATTTCAATTTGGTTTAGTTCTGGTTTAGTTTAGGCATCCATGAGATAATCATATAGGTCTTAAATTTGCATTAAGTATGTGCATGACAAATCGAAGAATAACTTAATATCACACCAAACCGATTTCGATGATTCTTTTTTTATTGGAAAGAACGTGTACAAATTAGTTAGTGTGCTTCAGATTCACTAAAAACGAAACAATAAACAACATTTTAACCAAAAAAAAAAACCGAGTTCAAAGAAAAAGTATTTCAAAACAATTTAACATGCACTAAAAAGTAAAAAAAATAATTGCAATTTTTGTAGTTACGTTTATTATTATTTTTTGAGTCGGTGTCAGCCAAGGTAGCCATGGTTCTCTTGACTGGCGCAGCGCGTGCCTGGCTAATGACGCGGAATAAGAGGGAATACATAGTACTAATTGTAATTCCTGGCTGGGGGATGTGAAGCAGGCGTGGTATGAGATAGCACTCAATATCTCTTTCTTCTAGCCATTTATACCAAAATAATTATTTCAGAGGAGGCGCCTGGAGCTTAAGAAGCTGGAAAGAGTGTTGGGTGCTGAAGAACTGGCCGCCAGCGCATCGCTCGGAAAGCCTGAAGAGACGCACGCACGGCTCGACGGGCAGTACCGCGCGCTCGAGGAAGAATACCGCCGCGTCATCCACCGCCTCGACTACTGACCGCTAGTGAACCCTGCTAGTGGCAAGCGCGCCGTTTCGAAAGCAGGAGATGCACGTGTGGCTGTATTGACAGTACCGCTGCTGTAGGAAGAATACCGCCGCGTCATCCACCGCCTCGACTACTGACCGCTGCCGCCCCACTCTATTGTCCCTCACCTTTCGTACATACGCACTGAACCCTGCTAGTGGCAAGCGCGCCGTTTCGAAAGCAGGAGATGCACGTGTGGCTGTATTGACAGTACCGCTGCTGTAGGAAGAATACCGCCGCGTCATCCACCGCCTCGACTACTGACCGCTGCCGCCCCACTCTATTGTCCCTCACCTTTCGTACATACGCACTGAACCCTGCTAGTGGCAAGCGCGTCGTTTTGAAAGCAGGAGATGCACGTGTGGCTGTATTGACAGTACCGCTGCTGTAGGAAGAATACCCCCGCGTCATCCACCGCCTCGACTACTGACCGCTGCCGCCCCACTCTATTCTCCCTCACCTTTCGTACATACGCACTGAACCCTGCTAGTGGCAAGCGCGCCGTTTCGAAAGCAGGAGATGCACGTGTGGCTGTATTGACAGTACCGCTGCTGTAGGAAGAATACCGCCGCGTCATCCACCGCCTCGACTACTGACCGCTGCCGCCCCACTCTATTGTCCCTCACCTTTCGTACATACGCACTGAACCCTGCTAGTGGCAAGCGCGTCGTTTTGAAAGCAGGAGATGCACGTGTGGCTGTATTGACAGTACCGCTGCTGTAGGAAGAATACCGCCGCGTCATCCACCGCCTCGACTACTGACCGCTGCCGCCCCACTCTATTGTCCCTCACCTTTCGTACATACGCACTGAACCCTGCTAGTGGCAAGCGCGTCGTTTTGAAAGCAGGAGATGCACGTGTGGCTGTATTGACAGTACCGCTGCTGTAGGAAGAATACCCCCGCGTCATCCACCGCCTCGACTACTGACCGCTGCCGCCCCACTCTATTCTCCCTCACCTTTCGTACATACGCACTGAACCCTGCTAGTGGCAAGCGCGCCGTTTCGAAAGCAGGAGATGCACGTGTGGCTGTATTGACAGTACCGCTGCTGTAGGAAGAATACCGCCGCGTCATCCACCGCCTCGACTACTGACCGCTGCCGCCCCACTCTATTGTCCCTCACCTTTCGTACATACGCACTGAACCCTGCTAGTGGCAAGCGCGCCGTTTCGAAAGCAGGAGATGCACGTGTGGCTGTATTGACAGTACCGCTGCTGTAGGAAGAATACCCCCGCGTCATCCACCGCCTCGACTACTGACCGCTGCCGCCCCACTCTATTCTCCCTCACCTTTCGTACATACGCACTGAACCCTGCTAGTGGCAAGCGCGCCGTTTCGAAAGCAGGAGATGCACGTGTGGCTGTATTGACAGTACCGCTGCTGTAGGAAGAATACCCCCGCGTCATCCACCGCCTCGACTACTGACCGCTGCCGCCCCACTCTATTGTCCCTCACCTTTCGTACATACGCACTGAACCCTGCTAGTGGCAAGCGCGCCGTTTCGAAAGCAGGAGATGCACGTGTGGCTGTATTGACAGTACCGCTGCTGTAGGAAGAATACCCCCGCGTCATCCACCGCCTCGACTACTGACCGCTGCCGCCCCACTCTATTGTCCCTCACCTTTCGTACATACGCACTGAACCCTGCTAGTGGCAAGCGCGCCGTTTCGAAAGCAGGAGATGCACGTGTGGCTGTATTGACAGTACCGCTGCTGTAGGAAGAATACCCCCGCGTCATCCACCGCCTCGACTACTGACCGCTGCCGCCCCACTCTATTGTCCCTCACCTTTCGTACATACGCACTGAACCCTGCTAGTGGCAAACGCGCCGTTTCGAAAGCAGGAGATGCACGTGTGGCTGTATTGACAGTACCGCTGCTGTAGGAAGAATACCCCCGCGTCATCCACCGCCTCGACTACTGACCGCTGCCGCCCCACTCTATTGTCCCTCACCTTTCGTACATACGCACTGAACCCTGCTAGTGGCAAGCGCGCCGTTTCGAAAGCAGGAGATGCACGTGTGGCTGTATTGACAGTACCGCTGCTGTAGGAAGAATACCCCCGCGTCATCCACCGCCTCGACTACTGACCGCTGCCGCCCCACACTATTGTCCCTCACCTTTCGTACATACGCACTGAACCCTGCCAGTGGCAAGCGCGCCGTTTCGAAAGCAGGAGATGCACGTGTGGCTGTATTGACAGTACCGCTGCTGTAGGAAGAATACCGCCGCGTCATCCACCGCCTCGACTACTGACCGCTGCCGCCCCACACTATTGTCCCTCACCTTTCGTACATACGCACTGAACCCTGCCAGTGGCAAGCGCGCCGTTTCGAAAGCAGGAGATGCACGTGTGGCTGTATTGACAGTACCGCTGCTGTAGGAAGAATACCCCCGCGTCATCCACCGCCTCGACTACTGACCGCTGCCGCCCCACTCTATTGTCCCTCACCTTTCGTACATACGCACTGAACCCTGCTAGTGGCAAACGCGCCGTTTCGAAAGCAGGAGATGCACGTGTGGCTGTATTGACAGTACCGCTGCTGTAGGAAGAATACCCCCGCGTCATCCACCGCCTCGACTACTGACCGCTGCCGCCCCACTCTATTGTCCCTCACCTTTCGTACATACGCACTGAACCCTGCTAGTGGCAAGCGCGCCGTTTCGCAAGCAGGAGACGCACTCGTGGCTGTATTGACAGTACCGCTGCTGTAGGAAGAATACCCCCGCGTCATCCACCGCCTCGACTACTGACCGCTGCCGCCCCACTCTATTGTCCCTCACCTTTCGTACATACGCACTGAACCCTGCTAGTGGCAAGCGCGCCGTTTCGAAAGCAGGAGATGCACGTGTGGCTGTATTGACAGTACCGCTGCTGTAGGAAGAATACCCCCGCGTCATCCACCGCCTCGACTACTGACCGCTGCCGCCCCACTCTATTGTCCCTCACCTTTCGTACATACGCACTGAACCCTGCTAGTGGCAAACGCGCCGTTTCGAAAGCAGGAGATGCACGTGTGGCTGTATTGACAGTACCGCTGCTGTAGGAAGAATACCCCCGCGTCATCCACCGCCTCGACTACTGACCGCTGCCGCCCCACTCTATTGTCCCTCACCTTTCGTACATACGCACTGAACCCTGCTAGTGGCAAGCGCGCCGTTTCGCAAGCAGGAGACGCACTCGTGGCTGTATTGACAGTACCACTGCTGGAGGATGAATACCGCCGCCCCATCCACCGCCTCGACTACTGACCGCTGCCGGCTCCACTTCGTTGTCCTTCACTTTCCATACATTTGCACTGAATCCTGCTAGTCGCAAGCTCGCCGTTTCGCAATCAGGAGACGCACGTGTGGCTGTATTGACAATACCAAGCGTTGGAGGAAGAATACTGCCGTGTAATTTACCGCCTTAGCTACTGTTGGCTGTCCGCTCCACCCTCTACAATCTTGAACTGAATCATGCTCGCAGCAAGTGCGCCGTTTCGTAAGCAAGAGACGCACGTTTGGATGTATTGACAGTATTGTGCGCTGGAGGCAGAAAACCGCCGCGTCATCCACCGCTTTAACTACTGTTGGCCTTCCGCTCTACTCCATTGTCACTCACATTTATACACTTGCACTGAACCATGCTTATAGCAACCGCGTCGTTTGGTAAGCCCGAGGAGACTTGCGAGCGACTCAACGACAGTACCACTCACTCGAGGAAGAATATCGCCGCATCCTCCGCCAGTCGACTACTGACCATTGTCCGCTTCTAAATGTATCTTTTCAATCGCTCTCCATACATTTACACTGAGGCCTGCTGGCAGCAAGTGTGTCGTTTGGTAAGTCGGATAACGTGCATGTGTGGCTTGAATGTTCGAATGAGGGCTCGCATGCGGAGCAACAATCCCGCCGCGTCATCCATTTTATTTCATTTATTATATTTATCGCAATGGTTCTAAGCTTCTCTATATTGGATTATGGCAAAAGTCATCAGTGCCGACCGTCATAGTTTCAATGCGCATCCAAAAATACTTTCAAATTCAACTGGATAGCTTTTGATCTAATATTTCTTAAAAAAAAATGTTGCACGAATTTGCGACCTTATGCATAACGTCTAGAGCGAATTTGGCATTCGTATTTAAAACTAACCAAAAGTAATTGTAAATTGAAGTTTCATGCCTTGTTAGTCATTGTTTATACCTACGACTTGTCAAATAATTGTGTGGGCATTGTGTGCTACCACTTCTCTGTCAATGACATTCCTAGCACAATTGGAATGGAGTTGCTCTTTAATTCAACTTGTATTTTTTATTTTTGTATCCTTTTCAGAAGAATTTTAATTGAGTGGAAACTGTTTTTAAGTTTAATGTGATTTAGGTTAAATACATTTGTTGTAAATTTGTAATAAGTAGGCGCCATTAATGAATAAAAAATTTACTTAATCCTGTGTTTATTTGAAGAATATCTTATGCGTCATGGCAGAATACCTTGTGGCATGAATTACCGGCACATTATCAGGAACCTATGTTACAAAGGTTCCTAATAAAGTGTTTTTTAATTTAATTTTACGTCAAAATTACATTGACATGAAAAAACATGACAATAGCCTAAGTAAATATAGTTTTTCGTAGTAAGCAAGTACGTCACTTTTTTCAGAGAATTTGATATGTTTCTAGAATCGACGTGAAGCAAGGACACATTAAGGGCGGAGCTTCTTGCTTCGGAGCACCCGCAGATAATCGGAGCAACAGAGCAGGCTTTTAAGAACGAACCAATTCTCAAACGAATTTCTCTGTCGTACCGCCAGGATATGGAACTGTCTGCCGGCGGGTGCCATTCCTCAAACCTGGAAGTGTTCTTTCAACGTAATTTGAACAGCAATGCGATTGTCCGCAATTCAGCTTGTTATGTTAGAGTGTTTTCGTTAGGTTTTCGTTAAACATTTACTGGCTTATAGGTCCCAAATCACAACTTCATTCCAAAAACAAACTCCTCCTATACAAAACTATTCTCAAACCTATCTGGTCCTACGGAATCCAACTGTGGGGCACAACCGCTAACTCCAACCTAGAAATCCTCCAAAGATTTCAATCAAAGATTCTGCGCATGATTGTCAACGCACCATGGTATGTTACGAACAACAGGCTCCATCTGGAACTCCAAATCCCATCAGTAAAGGAGGAAGCTAAAACAAAAACAGCAGCATACAAATCAAGACTCGATGAACACCCAAATAAATTAGCTTCAAACTTGATGAAACCGAGGAGGGTCTTCACTAGACTGAAGAGAAGGGCACCCCAAGATCTAATAACAGTCTTATAAGCTGTGTACT
Organism: Incurvaria masculella; assembly: GCA_946894095.1. NCBI lineage: Eukaryota > Metazoa > Arthropoda > Insecta > Lepidoptera > Incurvariidae > Incurvaria > Incurvaria masculella. The sequence continues at coordinate 4,577,082 of OX335641.1, forward strand.
TTTTGTGGAAATGTCATTGGACATTTGCCACACTCAAGACAACTATTCCTAACAAAAAAACTGATAAATGTCTATAAACTGACAGATTGCAGTTTCAAATAATAAAAAAAAGGGTGCCGTACCCAAAGGGTGCCTACGGAACCTTATTCTAAGCCGGAGGTTATTCTGTCCGTCGGTCCATCCATCCATCCATCCGTCCGTTCGCCCGTCCGTCTGGCCATCTGTCACAGGGCTGTATATCATGAACCGTAATAGGTCCACAGCTGAAATTATGACAGAGTTAGTATTTATTTGGACGTTATAACAACAAATAGGTGAAAGTAAATAATAATAAAAATTAAATGGGGCCCCCATACAAAAAACGTAATTTTTTGGTGTTAAATCTACATACGATGGTACGGAGCCCTTCGTCTGCAAGTCTGACTATCACTTGACTGGTTTTTTGAGCACCTTTTGTGTCTCAGCATAACCACCCGTTTTTGCACAAACGCCTGTTTTTCATAAAAAAAAATACTTTTTTCATTTATTTTAATTTTATTCATTTATTTATCAAAAACAACAAATAATATTCGCTACCACTTAAACCGGCCCAAAGGCTGTATTATAAGTGGTAGGCTAGTTGTGTTCAACAATGTTCACCTACACACTGTTCTTGTGTTTTACAAACATTACAGCCACATCACTATCACTGCTTAGGTTTTTTTTTTTTTTTTACATTCTATCGTCTAACAGGAGATTTAAGTCTACCCTCACTGCAAATGACAAAGATTAGGCTCACTGCAGAGATACGACACAACGTTATACAGGGTGTTAACGGAGTTATGGTCCAAACGTTAACCACGTGTTCCTTGGCATATTTGAAGCGAAAAAGGTAGATAACATTTTTTGTGAGACTGAAAAAAAAATCGTCCTCACCATACATTTTGTGTGTAGGTATTTACAAAAATGTATGGGAATGACAATTTTTTTTTCAGTCGTACAAAAAAATGTTTTCTACCTTTTTTGCTCCAAATATGCCAAGGAACACGTGGTTAACGTTTGGACCATAACTACGTTAACATCCTGTATAAAGTGGTAATATTAAAAATGTTGATAAGGCTAATTTTTTTTAGTAAGTTGAAGAAAACGTAAATATTCTTGAATAATTAAAACAATGTTTCCAAACCCTTGAGCCACTTACGATTATCACTGCAACCAATAGTCAAATCTTTAAAAACACTCCGATAATCCTCTTAATTTGACGGGAGCATGTCATTGTGCAGAGCTTAGCTGTGCCTACTTTGCCACGCCACGTGGGAGCCGGTCGTAATGGTTATGACCCGTGGGTGATGTCGTGCTGAATGGATTATAGATTTCCTGCAGCAACTCCGACTGACGGATCTTCTAAAGCCTTTAGGCTCGTAGGCCTTGCGCTAGCTATGTTAACAGCTTCGAAGGTGTTCTTGTCAAAGGGAACTTGCGCTAGTAATTTATTACTATACATATTTGTATCACTAGTTGCTCCCTTAGCTGTAGACCTCGTGAGTCTGTTTTTGTATAGCTTAAAACGGAATTAATGTTCACCGCCCTATTATTTTTCTTGTATTTTTCTCACTTGTTACTTATCTACAGTGGCGTAGCATAGGTCACTAGCACCCGGTGCGGATTCCAAATTTGCCGCCCTCTTATTTTTGTGATTGATCATAAAATATGCCTTTTTACCCGCATTTTTTTTCACCACGTGTGAAATGCCGCCCCCATCAAAGTGCCGCCCGGTGCGGACCGCACCCTCCGCCCCCCCATGCTACTACTGGGGGTCCATTCAGAGCAAGAGTGAGTTCGAATTCGTTACTAAATATCAACTCACTTTTTTAAATAGTCAATGTTTCCACAGTTCTTGAACATCATTACAGTTAGGTAAAAATCTGGTCGGTCCCGTAAATACGTTGGAAGTATAAAAAACGGTTCCGTTATTGAAATAATAATATATTTCCCAGCTATTTTTAGGTTAACTCACTCCCGAACTCGAACTCACTCTTACCGGAATGGCCCCGAAAAAACTTAGTACGAGATTAGCACTGGACTAACCATACAAAAAGCGGTTTAGTCCGGCGTATTAAAGTTAGTCCACCCACTCTGAATACGGCTGCTAATGGAGAAGAAAACTCAAAGCTCGTTGTAGATGTCGCATGAGCGAAAGTCAAAATTGTCATTCCTGTCAAGTTTGATTTACGAGTTCTTAGATGGAAAATGCAGGTACTCCCTTAGATGGTACTCCATGATGCAGTTAGAATAAGGTTTAGAGGAAAAGAAGAGCTATTGTTTGTCTTCAAAAACTTAAATGTCATTGACCAGCGCAAAGTATGAAACGAAATATTATAGGTTATGTTTTTGTGTTATTTTCATTCCCAAGACTTCTTTTGATTGGCATAAAACATTACAATTTAGAATGTAGGTATGGTTGTATTAGCCGTTCGTGTCTAGGTACATACAAAAACTTGGTCGTGTCACTATGGGCTACAGAGGCTGATGGATAATAATATTGTTTTTTTCAGATTGGTATTCTAAAATTTATTGTTTTATGACAAGCGCAATTGCCTTTTGCTCGAATGCCATTAGCGATTCGTTCTACTTAACTATTATATGCAAGTATCATCTCTGCGGGCGAGAGTATGCTATGGTTAAAGTCCGAAATGGTGAATTATTTCAAATATACTTCGCTATTCCAATTCATCATCGTTTTTTTCCCAATTTGGCTGAACTAAACAGTGAGAAGCTATTTTCTCGCTGAGTATAAATGTATGATAGGCAAGATTTTTGTCGCAGAAGATTGTCAGATTTTTAAAGTGATCAAGACGTGTTTTGGTGAGGTCATTGATCTGAAGCTGAATTCGAAGCTGTGATTACAGCACATAAAATCAATAATAATTAACATGTTATTAGCAAGATACAAGGTATGAAACAAGAAACAAATAATTAGCTAGTGTTTTTTTTCTGGAAAATTGGATTAAAAATCGTAGAGAGATTGCAGTATTTTTTTTTTTACAACCTCTGGGGGGTATCTTTTTTCTACAAAGAATTTGACAGAAGCCCACACGAGAACTTTTCGCTTTCGCTTTCATAATGCTGTTGTGAGGTTACCTCCTCTCACCTGTTAACCTTAGTTATGAGGATATAAGCATTTGTACAATGTATTTATAAAATCATTTTACAACAATCATGTATAAGTTATTCGATAAGTATTCGAAAATAATGTTGTAACTAAAGCTTCGAAAGTTTGGTCTGTGGTGTGAAATCTTTACCATATTCGATAGTTTCATATGAGTAGATCGCTATTAGGCTATTAGTACTTGAGCAGCGCCATAACAGTCCAAGCTTGGAGTGCACAATCTCCGGTTGGTGATAATTTTAAAATTAAAACATATAAAACTCTTTGCATTAGTATAAACATGATATATACCACAAACTGGCATTTTACATCGCAACGGGTCAAACGCGTAGTAAACTAGACCACCGGTTCGTAACATGATATTTGCTTGTCGAAGCAAATGTTTATTGCTCGGTTGCCAGGCCATGCCTCTAGCATTTTTTACTTTCTTGATCTGCACCTTACCGACACGAATAAAAAGGATGTTTTCGTCTCTTCATCTCGCTACAAAATCAGACCGATATCCGTTCAGACACGTATTTAGGAAACACTACATTATGCGTTGTCCAGAGCCGGTAGTCTCAGTTCTCACCTAAATTGGCGTTTACGTAACTTCGAAGTTCCGTAAAAACGTCAAACTCCATACAAGTTTTTACTAGATATTCTGTGGTTTTACTTCTTCAAGCTGTAAAAGTCAAACTCGGACTTCCGATTTGTATGAAAACGCGGAGTCGCCGTAAACGGCAACGTCGACGTATTTACGGCAACGTTGAGTAAGCTGTCAAATCAAACTCGGACTCGCAAATGGTAGTTCGCTTAACGCCTACTGCGCGCGCTCTTCAATTTCTATTTTCAATTACATTTGAAAACGCCAGTCGATCGGCTTGCCGTAAACGCCAATTATGTGAGAACTCAGACTGACCACTCAGATTGCGTATACATTCGTAACCCTTTGCTTAAGATTAGGGTCCATAGATCACTCGACAACACGGAAGTAGTGGGAAGGATCCATTTTCGTAGCTGCAGCGGTTACTAAAGAAGAGTGTTCCGTACGGAAAGGTTCAATTCCTACGTGATTGCACAATTTCGAGTATTTTACGTTCAATGTTTCAAAATTCAAATTGAAATTATTCGGTTGAGGTTTGAACTTCCTTTTCCCTTTCAAATACGCTGGAAACGACCCGAAGTCTCAGCGTATTGGTTGCCGCCGAAATTCGGCGTCCTGATTGGTCCATTCATCTTGACCATAGCGCCGCCGGCGCGCATCAAACAGCAGGGACAACTGAGGTCGCGGTCCGATTTGAACCATCGTTACCAAAAAGCACGCTCAAAATTGGTCGGATTCGCGCTTACAGCCCTCAAAATGTCGTCCCGTGAACGGTATGAAGTTAGCGCTGTGTCACGCAATGCCGTACACAGTGCTCACGCTTCGGAGGCAGGGCACCGTGTGTGGAACTGTCATTGTCACTGTTTGACGTTCCTAAAGAGTAATCATCGTCTTTCCACCGTTATTTTTCACAAACCGTTGAATGTCGCTCAGTTCAAAATTCAAGTTCAGCTTAGAGCAATTGATTAGATTCAAATTTGAGGTGAACTACGAGCACTAATGTCAATTGTTTCATGTTTGTTGATTTGTTTCCGTAAGCGCGTACACAAACGATCCGAATCGTAGTGCAGTGCAGTGGCTTTCGCGCGCGAGCGAACCATCTTCTGGCCTTCGCAGATCCACAAAACCCAAGAACATTATTTGCATAGACTACGATTATCTAGAACAATCAGTGACCTCAGTAACTATCAGCCGTGTTACTTCGAAGTGACTGCACCGCACCGCTGCCGTCGCCGCTGCCGCCAACCTTAGCCAGTGCGCGGGATGAAAGGTCGTGGAAGATTTATTCAAAAAGGTTAGTAAGTCAAACCTCAATCAACTTGCGAAAAATACAGTCCACTAACTCTCGTAGAGCTCAAAATAAAGAGTATCCAATATTTCGGAAAGTGGCATATTCGGGACCACTAAATATTGCCGGGACTACTTTTTAAACTACAATGCAAATCATGCCTTGGCAAAATCTTAAATGTGAAGCCATCAGTGACCATATACGACTTATCACTTCATCAGGTAGGCCCATCAACTCAATAACAATATCATTCTCAATTTAAACAATTTCAAACTTTAACCTCAGCATAATACCCATTCATCGTAACATTGTCGTTTGATATTGAACTATAGGAAAACATCAAAAGTTAACTGACAACCGAGAGTTCTAATTAGAAACAATGGTGTTCTCGCAGGCACGTAGGTATAAAAAGTCTAATGGGTCAAAATTTTCGATAGCAATAAAGGTAATTGAAAGATTTTTTTGCAGGTATGTGTGGTCATGTGAAATGTCACGTAGCACGATTATTTTCTTTATTTTTTAAAACAACAAAATACCCCTTTTTGTTTATGATTTCATCAGCACGAAATAAAATGTATAAGATTTTAAAATGTATCCATGTTTCAGAAAAACATATCTGGGCCTTCCCGCTCAACTTATCATACAAACATGGAAATAAGATCATGTGCACATTTCTTGTCGTAGATCAAAGCATATTCTCAAAACAGCTATATTTGATCGAACGAAGCTTGAAAACCATTAGTATTGTAAAATGTTGTTTGGTTTTTAAAATAGAAGGTCCGAAACTTTGAATTTTTCGAGCGTTTTATACAATAAGTATAATCAAGTATACTTATTGTATGTAAATAAAAATAATCTTAATCACCAAACCTAGCTTGTTCTATGAAGGTGCAAATTCAGTTAAGTTTTTTTTTCAATTTGTACTCATTTTACTTACTTTTAGCTATAATTCGTTATGTAAATAAAATTCTTGTGAATCTAACAAAAACTATTAAATTTCTTATTGTATTATTTACCGTGTATATTGTTACATAAATATATGAGCAAAATAGCCTATATAAAAAAGAATCAAACAGTAAACATATTGTTTGCTTTGTGGACGTGTTGCATCCTCCTCATCACGAAGACTTTAATTTTCTTTAAAACAGAGACAGTGGCAGTGCGCAATAGAACCATTTTGTGCCGTGCCCGCGAATGAGTTAGCCCCATCGGGAAGGGCAACGTCTACACCAAGGAGGGACTTATGACCTCCCAAAGTCCCGAGAACGAATTTTTTTTTAAGAAATCTTAATTTCATAATATTTTTTTTTTAATTACAGTAATTAAGAGCTTCTTTCTCTTTTTAAAAGTTCGTCAGTATAAAACAAGGATACATCTTAAAATGAAATAGATTTTATTTCGAGCTGATACAATAATAAATAAAAAGTTAAATGAAGCTTGAAAATGACCCCACTAATCTAAATCAAATCAATGTCGGTCGATTTGCTGAATCCCTATTTCGTATTGTGTGTTGTATATTGAAGCGTTTTCTTCTTTAAATTAATTGGATAAATATTTCTTGAACGTTAATTGATGAGGATAATGATGGATGTATTGACCTTAGTTCTGGTGAGGCGTAACAGTGAGGCGCTCTTCAGGCCTATTCCTGGAATTCCGTAATCAGGAATCAGTAATCCTGAGTCTAGAAAATAGCTTTTATGGCGGTTTTCAAATCGATTTTCTCGACGGAAAAGTTTGAATAATTAAAAAAAACTATAAAAAATATTTTTGTTAAGAAAGTCGGTTTGAAAACCGTATAAAAACTGTTTTGGAGACTCAGGATTCCTGATTTCTGATTACGGAATTCCAGGAAAAGGCCTGCAGGTCCGATTCGGTTTGGATATAATACCCCGCGGGGACACTTGGTTGGAAAGAAAGTATACCTAATTGCGAGGCGTAGCGGGATGCCAGGTTTTCGGCGGGTAAATTTGAAAAATTGTTGATTAATAAACCCTATTAAAACTTTGTTGCGTTACGACTATTTTAATTCACTTATCTATCTTAATGTTTACTTTTTAATGTTGCGCTCCTTTCATAAGGCATCAAGCCCTAAGGGGGGGGGTGTTTGAACCCCCTAAACGCCCCCCCGCCCCCCTTATATGCGGCCCTGTGTTCCCGAAGACGCAACAAGATTTGATTCTCCGAGCGTAAGAGGTCATAGATTTGGGGCTGGGAATGTGGCCGTTGGCTTGGTTGTGGCATAGATTAAATAAGTGACACTTATTTCATCTATAGTTTTACTATCAGACCTCCAAATTGTGCACGTAAAATTGACATTAAAGTCCACCATTGGAATTAACCTCAATTTCCTGCCAAGTGCCAGTCTTTAATAAAGATCGACCTGTGTGTCGACCTGCATTCTCTTTACAATGCAGTGAACAACAACGTTTAAAAGGAGTGAACGCGAGATTATTATAGTTCTCTATCGCTAAAAGCGTCGCCATACCTAATAGTTTTTATGGGCTTTACACACAAATACCATACATTTAATCACAGATGAAGATGGTTTTGTAACGGTTCACATTTTTTTGAGCTTTTCCCATTTGTTGCATGATTCTTGGTTTTTACCAAGTGCTGATGTATTTTATTCGACACTTTATTGTTACTAAAGTACTGATTATCTTGCACTGGTATCAATTGCGAGATGGTAAGAAAAGCTCTTTAATGTGAATATTAATCGACGATATATACTTGGTGAAGTACTGTTTAGTACTTCCGCCAAGTACTAATCAGTACTTGGTAGAAGAGACCCTAAATACAACAAAAATATGTTTGAAATTACTACGGGCTCGTTGGATGGAGGTTGGTTGGTTACCGGACGTCTCTAGTCCATTGGTTTTGAAGGCTCTTGGCGGTTAAGCATGTACCGCGACATTTTGGCATCCGATTCGATCGAGATGCAGTCTCTATAAATACAGGTGAAGATAGAATTTTGCCGCTCACTGCATTGCGTACTGTCGCCGGCCTATGTATCGCCGACCCGAATATAACTCGATCGCCTGCAATCATGATCTACCTGGCCAAGGTAACTTATAAAAGTAACTAGAAAGTGATGACATTTCTGTGGACAAGGACGAACGAGTGAAATAAGTGTATTCTATTTAAATTGTTATCGTAGCAATTAAATCTAGTTCAAAATGTTAATTTAAAACTGATTGGGTTGAAGCTTTTGTGCAGACACGCTTATATAAAGTAGGAACATTTCAGAACTATTTAAAATGGCAATGAGCTTATTTATTGCTGTAGAATAACCGCCGCCCGTGCGTACCTTCAAAAGAGCACTCTGTATTACCAATGACATTAATGTACACCATAAATTCAATCGTGTTTGTTATAGTATACATATAAGTCTAATATTAAGGTGGCGCGCCTAACTCATTCGCGGGCACGGTTCAAAACCGTGCTGTTGCGCTCTGAATAAGACAGGCTCCGTGATGAGGAAGATGCAACATGTCCACATAAAAGACAATGTGCATAGTGTATGATTTGATAAGATTTACGAAAATTTTAATTTCAAAACGACTTAAAGCTAAAAGTAAACCACGACCGCTGTAGTCAAAAATCTAACAAAAACCAAATAAATCTTGATTAAATAAGCTATGTCTGATGATTAATCTTTTTACGATGTTCTTACTTTATCATTGCGTAATCTACCTCCACAGTTATTGTATAAAACGCGCGAAAATTTCGAACTTTCGGACCTTATAACTTATAAACCAAACACAATTTTACAATGCCAATGGTCATCAGACATCTAGTTCGATCAAATAAAGCTATTTTGAGCAAAATTTTGGATCTCTGACAAGAAATATGGGCGTGATCTTCTTTCCCCTTTTGTATGGAGAGATGAGCGGGTTGGGCCACCTTAAGTCGCTTGCGCCACGAACATCCATTACAAGTTAGGTAATCTCTTTCTGAACTCCTTGAGCCTCTAATAACGTTAATATTTCACTCGCTCGTGACAGTTCCTGTTTCGGGATATATACTTTATTTGGTTCAAGATTTTAAATATGTAATTGCAGGTGCAGCTATTCTTCTGCCTTACAACCTTTGTCATCGCCCTCAGAGTTTCCCACGACGAGCCACCGCATACCCCCGACTACAACTACTCCTACGATATCGGCGACCCAAGTACCGGCGACTATAAGAATCAACAAGAAGTGCGCATGGGCGATGTCGTCAAAGGCTCTTACTCCCTTCTCGACCCCGACGGCACAAAGAGAACCGTCGATTACACCGCCGATCCTCGCAACGGTTTCAACGCCGTTGTCCGCAAGGAGCAAATCTATCCAAAGATGGCGGCCATTGCGGCTGCCAGTCTGTCTTCAGTCAGTTCTCGCGCTTACACCGCGTATCCGTTTCCGCAAGAAAACTTTCAAGAGACGGAAAAGCTCTACAACTCCAAAGGAGCTTCAAACTACGCTCATCCACCAGACTACTACGAACGAGTGAGCGTTCCTACGAATTATGAACAACCAACCGTCTACGACCAAGGCAACATTCCAGCGTATGCTTCGAGAGATGCTCAGCAGTCTTACTTCAGTGAAGATAGAGGAGGTCCTAGTTATGCTCCAAAGATTTTGTTTACGCCGGCTGCACACGTTTCGAGATACAGACACTCATCGCAACAAACATTTTCGAGAAAAACAACACTGTTTGAACCAGCTCTTGGTTACAAGAATCCGCATAGCGGTGTTGAGTATTACTGAATTCAAGCCTAGGGAGGATGTTGAACCAAGAACTCGAATTTTCAAATATGAAGCTTTAGTCTGCTATTCGACAATTTTCTCACTTTGAAAACATCGTAGTAGTAAAAGTAAATCAGTGAGCGGTTTTTTTTTGCGACCTGACATGGGTGGCTAATACCACACAACTACCATACATTAGTCCAATACTCCACGTTCCCGAAGGAATTAGGTGCCATGCCAGGACCTTCCCTTTATGAGCACGTAGCCGTGCTGAACTGAATGAAAAACACGGACAATTTTTCATTGCCGCTTCGACCATATTTTCATCCAATGCGATGGTACCAACCCGGGCGGGCTTAAACCCTACCAACTAGTAGGGGAAGGGGACCTACAGATTTACATGGATTCCGAACTATGGAGCAGCTCGCCTTCTTGACGAACTGCACTTATCGAACTCGGAAATAGAAAGACAGTGGTGCATGTCGGAATTGAACCCAGGTCTCTGGTATGCTAGGCCAGTCCCCGCGCCACTATTCTACGAGCCGCTCTTGACGCTTGATTGACGTGCGTTTGGTGCGCCTGCGCAGCAGATATAAACGGAGCCAGTCTCTCAAGTTCACGCGGTCTGGTCGGACGCGTTGAACAAAAAGGAACCATTATTTAACATAAAATATTGGTTAATTTGGTGAGATTATTACTAAATCCATATTTCGAGGATTTTGATCAAAACAACACAACTATTCCAAACTGGTAAAAATATATATAATTGATCACATTTATCAACAGATAGCCAGAAAAGTTTGTTATACCTACTTACTTATTACATCATAAATTTTAAATAGTTAAGAAATTTATATTTTTAAGCCGATCGCTTTGAGGGTTGATGTTTATTTTATTATTTCTTCGTTGCCTTTGACAGGTCTATCAAAAATGTATGTTTGGTTACAGGATTTAGATCCTTAAATATATTACATATATACTTAATGTTGACGAGGAATAATAAAATAATCTTCTTCGCGGGTTATTTTTCGCTATGTTTAAGAGTCTGAGGTGTAGTGTAACTATCAAAGGTTTAAGGAATGAAATGAAGAAAATATAAAATAGGGTTTTTAAATCATAATCCTGATTTCTACATAACTCTGCCCACGTTGATGGCCAAACAGTCCATACTCTATATATTTTAGTACATATCTGGAATGTAAATACTTAGATATGTATTTCCGTAGGATATATAATGTCATTTTTTAAAGCTATCTAATTATTATGAAATAAAATTATTCGATGTCTAATTAAATCATATAATTTTATCTTTTAATAAAATATCTTAGATTTAAAATGTTCAAGCATATATTAAGGCTTATGTTCCATTCAAATGTAAACACCAACTGCAATCGATTGTAAACAATACACATTTTATTGAATACATTTTAATTTTAAAAACATTTTATTTACAATAATGAGATATACGCAAGAATTATCACAGTAACTCATTATACTAGAAATAACCTAATCTTACGAAACCTTCATCAAACATCATGCGGTATGGCGCTGTCTCCATCATTACTCACTAAATATGGACGCAAGCAAGCTCCATATGTGTGGTACTCCTATAGACTCGAACGGTCTCAGATGCAATAAGAGTTCTGGAAGACACTCACGGAAATGTTCTCAATGACATCATTAAACGGGCTTTTGATTAAGTAAATCCTTGCACCTTGTAGTCTGAGCAGAGATGACGGCAAACGCCCACACGGGATGACTTTGTCCCATGGTCGCGGGGGAAGGCTCTCGTCTGGGACGCAACTTGCGTCGAAACTCTTGCTGCTTCATGAATAGTATCGACCTACGAGTATATTAAAACACCAAAAATGCTTAATTATTCGTGAAAAGTATACACTTGTTGCCTTTGCTGAGGCTTTGTCTCTCGGCAAGGACAGGGCACGCTCGGTGACCGGTGATGGTCGGGATGGTGCATACCTCGAACAGAGAGGCAACGCGGCGAGTATTGAGGTCACATTACCGGCATTGACGCGAACAGATTTTCTATTTTAGATGTTGACATTAAAAAAAAATTACTGCAGTTGTAATATATTTTATGGTATTTATAATTATATGTTCTGTGATATCTCGGTTTATGGGTGCTAAACATTTCTTTGATTAAATCTAATAATAACTGGTTCGATCTAGCATACCGCGTACCTGCGCAGACAACTTGCTTGACGTTGCGTAATTTGCAGAAAGCTCCGCACAGCTTCCCCGCCCTGCCGGAGTCTCCCCGACTAGCGTTGTCACCCGCGGCGTAGCCAGCGACGCTCTTGATGATGCTGTGCGTACCCACGACACCTCAGGTGCCGTAATAGGACACTATATTCAGCGGTTTTTTATGGAACTCGACATGGCTAATATCACACGTGCTATTACGTACGTGCGCCGTAAATACCTACGTGCGGCAATATGAGCCCATCACACTGCATACCCAAAGGAATTAGGTGCCACGCTAGGAACTTCGCTTACGAGCACGGCTACATTGTACGGTATGGAAACACGGACAACTTTTTTTTTTTTATTTTTTTTTTATTTTGAAAACAAACAGTCATACAACAAATTACAATTATAATAAGAATATCACATAGACCTATAGTTCCCTATTTTTACATGTATAATTACTTATTGAGAGCATATTTTGATGTAGTTGTGATGTGATAAGATAAGATAGTGAATATACAAGTGAGGAAAATAAAAGAAAGACATATTAAAGATAGAACATAAATCAACAAGTATCTAATATAATTTTCATGGTTTTCTTCCTAAATGGTAATATTCATAACTGCTTCGACCATTTTTCGTCAAATGCAATGGTACCAATGGTGGGCTTGACCTATACCAATACCTACAGATATTCATGTATTCCGAATTATGGAATGATCAAAGTTTTCAACGAAAATCCCTGTTCTAAACGAAAGAGAGCAGATGAAGAAAGATCCCATGCACAGCAGGTGACCTGCCACACGAATACGTTTTGATTTCCGCATAAAACATTATTCAATTAATAATACTGCCAGCCTCGGTGGCCCAGTGGCGCGACACTTCGGCGATCGCTCTCCGAAGTTAAGCAACGCTGGGTCCGGTCTGGTCTTGGATGGGTGACCATTCGACCGTTGAGAGAGGCTGGCCGTGGTTCGGATTCCACGTTAAGCTGTAGGTCCCCTTCCTTACTTACTAGGCGGTAGGGTTTATCCCGCCCGGGTTGGTACCATCGCATTGGATGAACGATGGTCGAAGCGGCAATGAAAATTGTCCGTGTTTTCCATCCAGTTCAATGTAGCCGTGCAATATAAGGAAGGTCCTGGCGTGGCACCTAGTTCCCATGTGGTGTGTTGGGCTAATACCATGACAGAACTTGTGGTATTAGCCATCCATGTCCAGTCACACAAAAAAAAAAAAAACTTGGTGAGCATGAAATCGATTACTTTCATGAGTTCCAAAAGGGTTTTGAGAATTATGTTTAGAGCTGGACTAATGAAGTCTGAATGTCTACAAGAACGTTACGGCCAGAAGTAAATTTTCATGTCGCATCGGGGGTGCTGGCTGCGCAGACAGGGGCGACGCCCGCAAGAATCTCACTTATTGCCGAAATCTATAGCTCGTAAGAAATCGTCATAAGATACACTTACAGAGCCTCTTTCGTGCACTTAAAAACATCTGTAACTGTTCTCTGTTTCAGCATAGATAAAATTCGTTTCTATTATGGTAAAGTATTTCCCATTACTATAATTAACCATTACAGTTATTTTAACCGATTGAATAGTACCACTACAAATACCACATTATTGGTTCCGTACCGCTGAAGGCCGGGAGGACTTGAGTAAAATTGGAGAGGACGCAAACACGCTGACTGACTGACTGACTGAACAGTACCACTTGTTATAGAGATCACATTATTTAAAACTTTTAACTTAACTGATTGAACATCCTGACTACAAATCAGGCGTGCAACTGTCCAGTTTCTAGAGATTGGACACTACCTACCTTTTCGCTGAATATAAAACGTAAGTAAGAATGGAAAGCTAGAAACAGTTTTCACAATATTAGGAAAAAAGTAATAGAAATCAGTTGTTCAACGCAGTTAAAAACAATTAAAAGCTACAGAAAAATTTATGGGTTAACTGTTTTTACTCAGAGTAACTAATTTAATAGCTGGCGTTGTTATTATCGGACTTACAGTTATATGAACTGATAATTTCTTTCAGTATGTAGTCGTTAGTGGTAGTCATGTTAGGGGTGATGCGTCAAAGTTGAACTTTCAGCAAACGTTTTCGTAAAGAAACAGTGACAACATGCATCCGATAAGTAATCAGGCGATGTAACGGAGAATAAATCCACGTAAACTAGAGCTTTGTAACGTGCTTTTACGTTTTAGTTCGCTTTTTACCCACATTTCAAAACGTAAGTCGACCTGTATATCGAAAATTAGAATTTCGCGCTAAGCATCAGTTCGTCCGGCCCGACGCTAATGTACATAAGTGACTCTGTTATACTAAGTAGGTATTATGTGCCTGATTTTTTTATGTTAAGCGCGATAATGGCGCACGCCAGGACCTCACAAGAAAGGCGCCCGACGCGACGGCGCCCATGGGCTTTCGGACTTTCTCAGGGGCTGCGAAAACCATGTCGGCCGGCCAGATGCTTCTTCACACCATGTTTGAAGGACCCCAGGATGTGATAGTTAAAAGTTGGTTTTCCAGCCCTAAGGCCGAGGCCCCCCCGGGTCCGTTGTAGCCATCGTTTTGGATGATATATGGTTAAAGCGGCAATGAAACATTGTTTGTGTTTTCCATCTAGCTCAATGTAGCGGTGCTCATAAAGGGGAGGTCCTGGAATGGGACCTAATTTATTTTGGGAATGCTGAGTATTAGGCGAATATCATGACAGGTAGGTGTGGTATTCTCTCTCTCTCTCTCTCTCTGTGTTCTATCGTCTTTACTATACAGAATGCTCGTCGGAGTTGCATAATGCTTCTTCTAACTTCCATCAACTGGATAATTTGGATAAAATTCACAAATTCACAGTGGAAATTAAAAAATGAGAAACCAACGATCCTCTAGATCCTATATTCGGAATAGGGTCGGAATCAATTGAATGTATTTCGAACCTTTCAAGGTATTTAGCCCGAAAGTACAAGGTGGGGTCTTTCAAACATGGTGTGAAGTAGCACCTTGCCGGCCGGCATGGTTTCCCATGGGCGTCCTCTCGGGCACCTTAGAGGTCCTGGCGTACGCCGCATGTCTCGCATATGTTTCCATTTCCAATTCCAAAAAAAAAGCAGCGTTGTGCGCACAGCTAAACACGTTCTTCTGCCAAATGCCAACATCCGACCTAAACATTATCGCATGACCCAGAAAAAGAGGTGCTCCATTAAATAGTGCAAGTGATATTTCGGTGGCAGATGAATGAACCGACACCCACACCGCTATTGTGCCGGCTCGTTGCAGTAGGCAGGCGACACGTTGCTTTAGGCGGATTGCGGCGTATAAAAGCCGGTGGTAAGATGCAGAAGGCACATTCATTCGAGGTTCACTTACGGTGTTGTCACAGTCTAGTCCGCTGTTTAAAATGGCTTTCAAGGTGGGTATTCCGTTAATTAAGAGCCTACATTTTAAAATTGAAACGCCCATAATTTACCTACAAAGCGCGCAGCTACCCTCAAGAGAAATCTGTCTTCTACAAATTAACATGTCCGATTTAATGATTTTTTAAAATCTATTTTTAAATCCTAGTTCTAGTAGTCTTATTTTAATAAATTGTGTTAATGACTGAGTTTAACGCAGTTTGATTTTGAATACATTTTATGTACGTAGTCGACTACATTTTTAAAATTGAAAAGCATCGTCGACTACGTACTCGTTAGATGATGTTGACAATTTTTAACCACATATCTTTGGAAATGGAGTAGCAAATACCTTTTCCTTTTGGTATGGGTCGACACGAAAAATATACCCTCTTAAAAATATTTTTTTCATTCCACATGCACAGCAAGTGATCCTCTTTTATTTTAGTAAAAAATATTTTAATTAAGCTTTCATTGCTAAGACCGCTTAATACATTGATAAGAGACATTTATCATACGCCTAATTAGGTGATAAGACCACAAAATTAATTTAATTATAGTAAATCTACTAGAAAAAATCTGTTTACTATTGACCTAAGCTACAGTAGCTAATTACGGGAATCTTAATTTAGGTGTGACATTTGGTACTTGTCTTGCAGTTCGCAATCCTTGCGTGCGTGGTGGCTGCCGCCAGTGCCGGAGTTATCGCTCCGGTTTCCTACGCGGCTCACCCCGCTCCTCTCACCTACGCCGCGCCCGCTCCCGTCGCGTACGCCGCGCCCGTCGCCAAGCTGGCGGTGGCCACCCCCCTCGCCAAGGTCGCCGTGGAGGAGTACGACCCGCACCCGCAGTACAGCTACGCGTACGACGTGCAGGACGGCCTCACCGGAGACTCCAAGAGCCAGCACGAGAGCCGCGACGGCGACGTAGTGCACGGATCCTACTCGCTGGTGGACCCCGATGGTCACAAGCGCACCGTGGAGTACACCGCCGACCCGCACAACGGGTTCAACGCCGTGGTGCACAGGGAGCCGCTCGTCGCCAAGGTCGCCGTCGCCCCCGTCGCCAAGCTCGCGTACGCGGCGCCCGCGCCCGTCGCCAAGCTCGCGTACGCCGCCGCGCCTGCGCAGTACGCGTACTCCGCGCCCGCCTACGCTCACGCCGCCGCCCCGGTGGTGCACTCCGCCCCCGTCGCCTACGCCGCCCCCGCGTTCGCCAAGCTCGCGGCCCCCATCGCCTACTCCGCTCCCGTCTACCACCACTGAAAACCATAATAACATTTGGACTTTAGATGTAAATATTTATTTAAAAAATCCGAAAAGAAGAAATATAATTGGCATTTAATATAGTATTTTACTCACCTACTCCATATTAGTGAACCTTCTACTACCAAGTGGGATAGTGGGATATATGCTTCCTTGACGAAAGTGTGCTTCACGCTAGACCGGCGCCGCGCCGGCATGGGGAGACCCGGGCGGAACGTGCGCCCTACAGGATTTGTATGCACGCTACAACTTAGCTGCAACGGCGCGGGGACGGTACGGGGGAGCCGTTTTCAAAACACGCTCCAATCTACTGTCTCAAATTCACACGATCGTCCTCGACTGTCGCTCGCCCCCGGGTCTGGCCCGTGTCTTCACGGGATTCAAGAACGGGCCGGCGGGGAAACGGATTCCCTTATAACAATATACCAATCAATATCTACGAAAGCCGTGCGGGTCCCGTGCCCGAATGTCCGAGCAAATTATTTCCTGGAGCCGCCCCGCACCCGCGCCGTCCCGTTTCTGAATACCTTGTGTTTGTGCTCACACGGGCACGGCCCGGGGCGGGCGACAGTTCATGTACCGGGAGGTCGCGACATTTTTGGCTGAATCTGGATAAACATATTAGAGACCAACCCTCTGATGCTAAATATGTCGGTATAAAAATAAGCATGTACGTCGCTTATTCCAAGGAATAAACCGCAATGAATAGGCAAAAATGAAACAAAAGGCCTCCATACAAGAAACTTAATTTGTAAAAACTTAAAACATGGTACGGAGCCCTTAGTGTGCGAGTCCGACTCGCACTTGGCCCTTTATTTGGGCTTGTATATTTTTTTGGGTCTGTGGGAGCGTGCTTAAAGTTTTGAATCACTTTAAAATAAGGTAGGTTTTGTTATGAAACTGTACAAAGACAACTACATCGACTTTGATAAAGTTAGTCCAGCATACCGCATTCCCAAAGAAATTTGGTCCCTTGTCTGGGATTTTCTCTTTATATGAGCACTACAGGCATGATAATACTTTATATGTAGAATTTTTTTTTGACCCTAGACAAAACTGTAAAACATTTGTATTTTTAGCATGTCACTTATAAGTTTAATATTTATATGAGCGTCATTCAGAGGTATGTTTAATATGTGTTATAAGGGCTTTAGAAAACACTGCTTTTTTATGTGACTGGGCATGAATGGCTAATACCACACCTACTGTCATAATATTAGCCCAACGCACCTCATGGGAACTAGGTGCCATGGCAGGACCTTCATTTTATTGGGCCTTTGGCTACATCGGCTCATTTTTAGGGTTCCGTACCCAAATGGTGCCAACGGAACCCTTCATGTGCGAGTCCGACTCGCACTTGGCCGGTTTTTTAGCTATACCTACCCCATTTTGTGTCTTACGGAGGCACCTCGGGAAGATATGAGGATCAGATGGTAGGAGTAGGTCTCGAGCAGCGAAGAGGCGCCGTCAGAACCGGCTCAGGAGGAGATCCTGAAGCACATTTATGAAAGTGGAAATTCGGTTCTGAACCTCCAGTATTATTAATATAAAGGATGAAAAACATCCTAGGCTACATACAATTCAGGAATATTTTGAGAACGAGTCGTTTTCCCAATTAAGCTCTATATCGCATCGCCAGGGTAATGACTTGCCTGCCGGCGAGTGATTTTCCTCCTGCGCCTCGCTGAGCTTAGTGTCACGAGGTAAGGTGGTTATGCCTTTCTTATCACCTTTCTCCCTAACCACCCTAATCCATGCGGTTTTATATTAAAAAACCCCCTGATGAAACAAAATCAGACAGGCTCGTAGCCTAGTGGTACGGGGACTGGCCTAGCGTACCAGAGGTCCGGGTTCAATTTCTCGCCCCGACATGCACCACTTTTTTTCTCTTTCTTAGTTCGATAAGTGCATTTCGTCATGAATGCGAACTGCTCCATGGTACAAAATCCATGTAAAACTGTAGGTCCCCTTCCCCTCCGGGTTGGTACCATGGATGAAAAGATGGTCGAAGCGGCAATGAAAAATTGTCCGTGTTTTGCATCCAGTTCAATGTAGCCGTGCTCATAAACGGAAGTTCCTGGCATGGTGCATAATTCCTTCGGGAATGTGGTGTATTGGGCTAATATCATAACGGTATTTGTGTGGTATTAGCCATCCATGTCAGGTTGCATGAAAAAAAGCCTATCCAAAAAATCTTGCGGAACACAGTAAAAGAACACAGACCTAATACTAGAAAACTACAAATGAAAACACGGATCGCATAATAAATGGAACTCAGCACTAAAATTGAGCTGGTTGGCAGAAAAAATGTTTTGGTTTTTTCTTATTAATTTATTTTAATTAATTTTAACCTGGAATCTTCTTTTTAAATCGTTTGAGTTTCATTAATATCAGTAATTTGCGTATTTGATTTTGGAATGTATTGAACGACTCTGAAAAGGTGACGTTTTTAAATTTGGGTAAGAATAATTTTAATTGCACGTCTTGGCACATAAGTGTTACGGAATAATTGTCAAAATTTGTTCGGTTTCTGAATAAGTTTCCATACTGCATATCGAAGCAAGAACCCATTCGATGGTGTTAGATCTAGCAACAGTAAGGTAGGAAAATTATGTGTGTCGAACTAAAACACAATTAAATATACTTTTTCGTACCAAGCAGGTACGTCGCTTATTCCAAGGAATGTGACATGTATGTATGTAATGTGGCATGTTAAGTCAACCTAGGACTGGCTCTAGCGTCTGATGCCAAATACGATTTTGGTGATGACGGCAATATGTTTGATTGTTCAATCTTTGCAGTCAATGTCCGCAACGCAGATGAAGCGTTAAATCAATGTATGTAGGTATAATCTTAAACACTGTGTTAGTAGGAGGCATTGATTACGGGAAGAGGGACTGTAGGAGAATTCCAAATTATGGGTATACAGCCAGTGGCGATATGGATAATGGTATTGCGTCTATATATATATATAGTATATTCGTAAAGTAGTTCTTTTTACTGGGCTCTTTCTTCAATTAATGTAACCTTGCTTCACGGTCGATTATACATACATACATGTCACATTCCTTAAAACACAATTGGCGAGATATGGTAACATTAAGCCGAACTGTGATAGTTTCCATAGCCTCGGAAGCATTAATGGTACAAATTAGCACCATATGTCCGTCAAAGACAATGTCTGCAGCACGGGTGGATTTTTGTGTTAGTTTGTTTAAAAGTGAAACTTTATTATTGACTGTATAGTTTGTGCAGTTTGAGTTTTTCAATATTGTTTAATTTAGCTGTTAAGTTTCCAAATAAATAAATAAATAATAAAGATGTCTAAACCCAGATAAGTCCGCATCCACCGGTGGCTGCCAAAACAATACACACGCAAGTTTTCGTCACAAATGTTCCTTGGCCAACGCTGCAGCTCATTTTCATTGCATTCACACACAACATGCGGCGGTCAAATACTAATTTGTGAACTTGAACAGAAGATGCCAACTGCAATGTCGCAATTGCTGGACTCTTCAGTATAAATAGCTAACGTCACTTCTACAGGACATCAGTCAAGTTGCTCTCTTCAGAAGGACGACACAAGATTTACAATGGCCGCTAAGGTAAGTTTTTGTGAAAAGAGCTCCAAATTAGAATAAAGATAAAGACAAGAGTTCCAAATTAGAATAATCAACATTGCCAAAAGTTCGGGTTCCAATGTTATTACTGTTTTCGACAGTCGAACGAAATTCAGAAGAAAATTCGTTTTTAAAAAGAACGAAATAAAAAAAACTGTGCTGTGTAGGTTTCGAAAAAAAAAAATATGTCCCACTGAATTTCTTCCCGTGCATATAACGTAAGAGACCACTAAGGGATTCGTAGTTCGTGGTTCGGATTTCACGTAATACTGAAGGTTTCCTCAAACTAGTTTAAGCTTATTAATGGATAGGGTTAATACCGACATTAAATATGGTCGAAGCTGTCATGAAACTGTCATTGTTAGTGGTCAGCCAGATCAATGGAGCTGTGCAAAAAAGGGAGACCCAGGCGTGTCATCTAGTTCCCATGCCATTCATTAGGCTAATATTATGACAGTCTTAGCCATCCACTTACTGTTATTTAAAAAATCGCTGTAGACATCATGACTTGTTCGCAAACTCAAAATCACCTTTATTTCGACTATTCTACAAAAAATTAATGCTTTGAATACTCATTTATTTGTCTAATATTTAATCGTCTTTCGAAGCTTCATATCTTTTGCATAGAACACGAATGGTGTTACGTTCGAGGCTTATATGAAAATTTTGGTGAGGATGATTTTGGAAGCAGATACTAATTTGAGTTTTCGGTCTCTACCATATTATGTAGATAAATTATATATCCGGGTTTAATAAGGGTTAGGTGAAAGTTCACATCACCAATACGCAATCCCACCATTGGTCGTTCCTAAATACCTTAGTCATATTCAGAGTACTAAGTTTGTTAAAATGCGTATAATCTCAGGACTAAATAGCGTTTTGTTTGGTAAGTCCGGAGATAGTCAACGTTTAAAATTTTGACATCCCACTCTGAATACCGCTACTAGTAATTAGCCCCCGATTAAAATTCACGGCCGACCGTGCGCCGTCCTTGACGCCCCGCAGCCTCGTGACATTCCGTCCACGTTCGAGAATGACCGCGACGATCCGTTTACTTGTTTGCAATTTCTCTGGCCCGTCCGCCACCGCGCCGCGCCGCCTCTTACGCAATTCTAGTCTCGCCGACGTGAAACTGTGTCACTAATTCAAGTACACCGTGTATGTAAACACGGCAATGGGATTAGCTTTCGCAGCACGCGTCCGCACTTGACGAGCCGTATTTTGGCGGGGTATTATCATTTGCTTTCTGAACCTTACTTTTTGTAGGACGGCCAATTAGAAACTATGAATATGTATGATGATCTCGTATTGCTATATATGGAAAGGATACTTACTGAACTTTCGATTTCGTGTAATAGATAATTTGCATTTTTCTTAGTGTGGAAGTTAGATTAGTTGGTGGTTTTGAATACACTCTATGTACGTGGAATTCCACATAAATAATTCTGATGTGTATTAGTAGATAATATATATTTGCTTGACGGAATAGACCCAAGTAAAAGATTATATGTTCTGTGGCGCAGTTGGTAGTGTTGTCGTGCCTCGTGGCGGCGTGCCGCGCGAGCGGCGTGGCGGTGGCGCCGGTAGCGGCGGCGTACGCGGCAGCTCCCGTGGCGGTGGCGGCGCGCGTGGAGGAGTTCGACCCGCGGCCACAGTACTCGTTCGGCTACGACGTGGCGGACGCGCTCACCGGCGACTACAAGAGCCAGCAGGAGTCGCGCGACGGCGACGTCGTGCAGGGCTCCTACTCGCTCGTGGAGCCCGACGGCACGCGCCGCACCGTCGACTACGCCGCCGACCCCGTCAACGGGTTCAATGCGGTCGTGCGCAAGGAGGCGCTGCTGGCCGCGGCGCCGGCGCTCGTCGCCGAGCCGGCCGTGGCGGTGGAGCCCGCTCGCCTGGCGGTGGCGCCCGCGAGGATCGCCGCCGCTCCAGTCGCTCGGTACGCGGCGGCGCCCGTGCCGTACGCCGCCCGTTACGCGGCCGCCCCCGCGGCTTACGCTGCCCCCGCGGCGTACGCGGCTGCAGCGAGGTACAGCGCTCCTCTCGCTTATCCAACCGCCTACGCCGCCGCCCCGGTAAGCCGGTTCGCTGCGTACGCCGCCCGTGCTTACGCCCCAGCTGCTGTTGCTGTATGATCTTCTCGAAAAATCTAGCTTTTTGACTGTAAATTGCCATATGACAAGTTTTATAAGCAAAGTTAATTAAATTTATAACTCTGATGATGTTTTTAGTTTTACGGAAAAAAAACAACTCCAAAACAAAAATACAATGTTAAGAATATTTGATTATATAAATTAAAAAAAAACCTGAGCAACAATATTTTTACTGTGTAAGTCCGGAAGGTAAGAATAATACTGGTGGTCCGACTGCATTTATTCCCTTATGACATGTGAGGTGAATACGTAAAACTGTAGGCCCCTCAGATTTAAAAACAGGCCAAATACGCTTTGGACTCGCACACGAAGGGTTCCGTACCATCTAATAAGATTTAACACCAAAAATCATATCAATCAATCAATTCCTTTATTTTTTTAATCTGAGCTATTTGTTATAGTGGCAACAGAAATACACATTTTGTGAAAAATTCAGCCGCCTACCTTTTATAGTTAATGAGATAAACCCCTGTAACAGACGGACGGACGGACAGCGGAGGCTTAGTGATAGTGTTCCGTTGGCACCTTTAGGGTGCGGAACCCTAAAAAGGAAGGATATGTGCCGTCTAGCGCTCTTACTATGAGACTCGCCAATTTTCTCAAACTACCACAAGCAAATACGTGTTGCTGACGTATTGTAGAGTTATAACGCGGCAGCAATGTTTGAGTTGTGTGGCATACAACGAGCATGTAAGGACGTGAGTAGCGATCGAAACTATTCGTGTGGCGGCAGTGTACCCACGAGTTAGTAGAGAACTCCTACTGTAGTTAGTTCGCTTACGAATGAGGGACTCCAATGTTCGTTGCAATAAATAGCGTCGTGTCAAGTTCTTACGTGTCATGGAACTCCCGAACCCTGTCATGGAACTCGATTTTCGTCTCAGGGGAAGAATCTATAGTCACGCATGGCTTTGTTTTTGGCCCCAAGCAGCTTCCAAATGACTTCAGGTAGCTCTCGACTCCCACCTTTACTGGTGGCACAATCTTCACACAATACTTTCAAAATATCTTCTTCCTTTTCATTGAATTATTAACTGAAATGATATGGTTTTGTACGTACGCGATGTTCTGGAGTTATCCCGCATTTAACCGTACACATATTGCTTCCTCTTTTTATTTATTCGTACCCAATAGCTTTCTTTTGCCGATCTGAAATTGGTAGCACAAGAACGTAAGACGGAACCCCTGACCGCTGCCACATTTTAATACCTATTGTTTTGTTTTGTATCTGTTTGTTTTGTAAGTAGATATATCATTTTCCAATCCATCGACCATTTTTTACTCCAAAGTACCAACCCGGGCAGGCTACCATCTACCGTTTTACTTGGATTCGTGACGAAATGTTATCTAACATAGAAAGAGAGAAAAAGTGCTGCATGTACGGGCAGTTATTTGAACCTAGACCTCTGGGATGCAAGCAAGTCGCCCTGCCCTGAGCCACGAGCCTGAATATGACTTATGTGTTCTATACTTTTTCGAACTGTGCAAATGCTTTGCTTTTTTTTAACGAATGTGAAATATATGTATGTATGTAAAATGCATCATCCAGCCTTGCAAGATATTGATAAAAAAGTTATTTTATTGGCTTTCTTTATTTAATGAATATATCCTTACTTCACGGTCTATTCCCAAATAAATTTCACATATGTTGAATATAAAAGTTAATATTTTTCAGTAAGAAAAAGTATATTTTACTTTGGTAATAATTGTTTCCAAAGTTGTATTTATCTCTTTAGTCTTACTACCTGGATGTTTATATTTGTATTTCTCTATTCCAACCCATTTAAAGATTGAGAATATGTATTTTTCCATGAATGTCAAGCACAAAGTATTTTAATTGACAAAATAATAACGTTGCCTTTGACTGAAATACCTTAAATCTTAAATCTACATACATCATTCATGCGAATACAGCACGAACGAAATCGTAGAGGTGCTACGCCACCTGCTACGCAGTGCTGCATTACTACGCGCTACGTAGCACCAATGCACAATTTTAATTAGAGAGCTTTTAAATAAATTAATTATTCTAAGCAATGTCACACAATGTTCATGTTCATGAGGATATCAACGAACAAGTTATCTATGTCAGGAATTATTCTATCGTTACTTTTGAGTCCGATAACTGGTTATAATATTTAATAACACACTTCGGTACCCGGCTTCGGAAATAAATCCGAGATCATATTTTGTATGTTTTGCACGTCACGCGTACGCCAGGACCCCACATAAGAGGTACCCGGCGACGACATGGGCTTTAGAACTTTTACGGGGCCTGCGAAAACAGTGCCAGCCGGCCATGTACTTCTTGCCCTGTTTGAAGGACCTTAGGTTGTATTTTGAGGGGAAATACTTTGGCATTTTCCATAGTTGACCGACCCTATAGATAAAGTTTCTAGATGATCGCTTTTTTATTATTTTTGGAATGTCGATAGTGAATTAGTACATTCCCTGCCTGTTCCACGTAAAGCGTTGAGCGGGGAAGAAGGGGCAGAGATATGCAACTTCGATGAACATTCTCCATGGTAGAGACGATTGGACACAGAGAGGGACCCTACATCCCTGTTGGAGGGTCTCTACATTCAGGGATAACTCGGAGTCGTCGGCAAGAAACACGCCACGACGCTGTATCGAGTCCAGGGAGCTAAGCAGGCCTAATGTTTACATAATGTCACTCTCAGACCAAAATTAATTTCTCTATGCCAAACAATCACTTTGATACATTCCTCGGTTGCTGCATGAGAAGGACAAATCAACTAATACGCTCTCTTAATTATAATTCTTTTTGATTACCGACATTGTATCAGTTTAGAATCAATAGAGAACCCTGCTGCTAGTTTTGATTCGTTGACGTTTTTTAGTTGCATCATCAATACGTTAGGTGATTACCTAACGAAAATTTTGAAGAATTATTTAGAATAAATACAAAACATTACGATGTAGATTTTTTTTATTTCCTACTAAATAAATAGTTTTCCATTATGGCTTTCAATGGTGATAAAGAGGTGCCGAGTAGGCAAGGGGGGCGGCATGGGTGTAGGCGGGCGCGGAGTAGGCGTACTGCGCAGGCGCGGCGTAGGCGAGCTTGGCGACGGGTGCGGGCGCGGAGTACGCGAGCTTGGCGACCGGGGCGACGGCGACCTTGGCGACGAGCGGCTCCCTGTGCACCACGGCGTTGAACCCGTTGTGCGGGTCGGCGGTGTACTCCACGGTGCGCTTGTGACCATCGGGGTCCACCAGCGAGTAGGATCCGTGCACTACGTCGCCGTCGCGGCTCTCGTGCTGGCTCTTGGAGTCTCCGGTGAGGCCGTCCTGCACGTCGTACGCGAAGCTGTACTGTGGGTGCGGGTCGTACTCCTCCACGGCCTTGAGGGCCAGCTTGGCGACGGGTGCGGTGTACGCCACGGGGGCGGCGTGCGACGCGTACGCGATGGGGGCGGCGTGCGACGCGTACGCGACGGGGGCGGCGTGCGACGCGTACGCGACGGGGGCGGCGTGCGACGCGTACGCGATAGGGGCAGCGTGTGAAGCGTATGCGACGGGGGTGGCAGCGTACGAAACGGGGGCAGCGTATGACGCGTACGGAGCCGGGGCGATGACTCCGGCGCTGGCGGCCGCCAGCAGGCTGGCGAATACAACGTACTGTAATGTAAATACAAGCAAATTAATCACTATAGGTTATTTTTGTAAAATTTCGAACGTGTTTTATGATTTTGGAATGATTAAAAAAATGTAAACTTTTCTAGGCCACGTAACCACTTAAAAAAAGTCCTGGTATTTGAATTTGCGATCTTTTCAACCCTCATATAACAAGTAAAATACTTTATTTCTGTTCTTACACAACCCGAAGTCGGAGAGGGATGATAGAAAAAAAACTAGAATTTAGATTTCGGGAAATATATTCGTTACTCAATATTAACAATTTGAGGCTATGCAACGACATCTTTATGCAGTGTAATCATATCTTGGAAATAATCAGAAAAAGTTTTTGGTCTGGAGATTCGTCTGAAGCAAGATTAGTTCTTTTTCGGGTTGTTTTGGGAATTTGATCCCGAAGCAACCCGCTTTATAAAGTTGTTATGAAGTTAATGTAAACGAACTGAATATTATCTTCATCGTTACCAAACCGAGCATACATAAGACCCACCTTGAATGCCATCTTGTACGAAAACCTTTGATCAACTGTGCAGCTTCGAAGTATCCATTCTCTTTTTATATCGATTTAAATTGCTGCAGTGTGCGTGATTATTCCGCGTTCAAGTTCATACGTAAGTGTTGTTTTGTTCTACTTAAGGCGCATATTGGTCCTAATTAAAGTTTTTGTCCAATTAAGTTAGATGCATATGTAAAACAAGATTTGTGACAATTCAGTAAAAATCAGAATGGAGGCTTATATTATATTAAAAATTATTATATTTATATTATTATATATATTATATTATGATTAAAAAATCTATTATAAATTGTTCGATACAATAAATAACTGAGTAAATTAATGAATGAATTATTTATTGCCTACATTAATTACAGATTACAGGATACTTATTAAATAAAGTTTAGAAAAAAAAAACACTTGTACCGTGACTTACCAAATGGCATGCATGCACTTATTCGCTAGCAGTTCGGAATTGTTGGCGTACAATGCTTACGATGAAGGAAAACATCTTCAGTAAAATTTCGAATAATACTCGAATAAATCAGTCAATGCAAGGGCAATGATCTTTCTGCACGAGGTCGGTGTCAGTATTTCACTGGGAATTCGGTTCTCGAAAATCAGTGAAATCCCGAGTAAATTCCGATAATAACAACCGTCTTGCATCGTTATAATTGAGCCACCCAAGTCAATTGGTTACTCTAATTCATTAAAAACAGTTAAACATGAAATGTTACCGTTTATTTTAATTGTTTTAACTGTGTTCAATAACTGTTTTATCTTACTGTTTCCGTAACTGTGTGAAAATAGTTTCTATCTTTAGTATTTTTTCCATTCTTACTTACGTATTATATTCAGCGAAAAGGTATTGTCTAATTTTTTAAATCCACCCTCTTGAACCTAGAACCTCCGATACCTCTTGAAACTAGAAAGTTACACGACTTGTTTTTAGCCGGCCTTAAATTTTCGTAAACATTCTCATATTAACTAGCCATAAACAAGGAAACTTGGAAGTTAGGGTAATAACAGTTTGTGACCACCATTATAGTAATAATATTTATAGATACTTGTGCACATTTTACTTTAGAAACTATTCTATTTGTAGTCCCAAATGTTGTTATCGAATTGAAAAGGCCGCAATGTTTGTCATAATTTTAGTAAAAAAACATACATGAGCGGCTCGTAGCCTAGTGGCGCGGGGACTGGCCTAGCGTACCAGCGGCCCGGGTTCAATACCGACTTGCACCACTGTCTTTCTCTTTCAGAGTTCGATAAGTGCATTTCGTCACGAATGCGAGCTGCTCCATGGTTCGGAATCCATGTAAAACTGTAGGTCCCCTTCCCCTACTAGGTGGTAGGGTTTAAGCCCGCCCACGTTGGTACCATCGCATTGGATGAAAAGATGGTCGAAGCGGCAATAAAAAAATCTCCGTGTTTTCCATCCAGTTCAATGTAGCCGTGCTCATAAAAGGAAGGTCCTGGCATGGCACCTAATTCCTTCGGGAATGTGGTGTATTGGGCTAATATCATAACGGTAGTTGTGTGGTATTAGCCATCCATGTCAGGTCGCTTAAAAAATATATATATAAAATTTAAACTATCCTTGAACATGCGCTGAACGGTATTAGGACACATCTTTATGGAGGAGATAAGACGCGTGGCATAAACGCGTCTTAATTCGGCGCACTGCAACTCTCGGCTATAACTGCAAATAATTGCGGCAAGGACGCTTTATATTTGCAGAGGAATGCTGTTTTTAATTGTAACAGTTTTGTTTTTTTTCCGGAGCCTAATAGCATCGAAGTCACTGTTATCTTGTAATTCGAAGAAGGCTTTATTTTAAAGAAGTCCACTTCGCGCGAATGTTCAAGACAAAGAATAGTTTAGAAGATATCACCGATTCAGAATTTTGTTCAACCAAAATTTGTATGGGCAACCAAACATAATACCTCAAGTTAGGGATTCATATCCCTCAGATTTAGGCTTTTGCTACCACTTGTTTCGTTTCAACCTGGGTAAAAATCCTTGGATCATTTTCAAATGATTCTCGTGAAATTTTGTGAGCAAATTCGATAATTATTTTGATTTATTTTTGTCGATTCAGTTTTTGTAAATTTTCAAAATGTTAAAAATTTCACAAAAATGTCATCTTGTGAAAAGGCGTTAAGTAATAAATACGGTGAGAAATATTACGGAAAAAATGACATTTTCGCGAGGTCAGCAGCTCAGAGAGGAACTAGTTTACCATGGTAACCACTCAGTACTCGCGACATCAGAAAATGTCACCGAAGCGTTGCCAGTGTAAGGACTGTCATTCCGTTATTTGGGCACCTTAGTAGCGTCCGTGTTGCTAATTACCTTTCCATATTGCTTGCAATATCAAGTGCTATACTCGCAAGCATATTAAATTTCCGCCATCTCTCATTACCCATGGACAGTGGACCTTTGTCACTGACGACCACTCATAAAGTTATTCATGAAGGTTGCACACCTCACGATTGTGCATGTTTTTGGCATTCAACGTACCTACCTCGCCCACAATATCTACGTGGGATGGACACGGGCAGGCCGACAAGCTCAGTCTTAGTCCAGTTGAGTTTGAGAAATGTAAAACCGGCCAAGTGCGAGTCGGACTCGCACACCAAGGGTTCCGTACCGTCGTACAAGATTCAGCACACAAAAATCACGTTTTTTGTTTTTTTTTATTTTTTTATTCTTATTTTACCTATTTGTTGCTATAGCGGCAAAATAAATACACACTTTGTGAAAATTTCAGCTGCCTATCTATTACGGTTCATGAGATACAGCCCCGTGACAGACGAACGGACGGATGGACGGACAGACGGACTGACGGACGGACGGACAGCGGAGGCTTAGTAATAGGGTTCCGTTTTCACCCTTTGGGTGCGGAACCCTAAACATTGAATGTATAATACGGGCATAACCCATTTTAACTACGGTTTTCATCTTCGCATTCTGTGTACTGAGGATTTCGTTGTTGATTTGAGGTTTTTTTTATACCAGGTAAGATAAGAGAAAGAGAGTGATAAGAGTTAATTGTTAAAGAAAATGTGGTGTCAGCGTATGGACATTGAACTAATGAGTGATGAAAGTGTGTCAAATTTGTTTGGGTGGAAGATCAACATGATCAAATAGGTCATGTGATTCGTAAAGGTCAAATTAATAACACTAACAACCCATATTCGAAGAGCATGTATGAAAAGATGCATGCCCGTTGAAGAAGCGAAAGAAGTGTGCTAGAGCCTCTAATTTATATTATTTCATATTTATACACTAATATAAAAATCCAAGGACGGTCGGTTTGGCATATCCCTCAAATGCCTGCTCTATTCATTGGTGTAAACCTTTTATGAGCTTAGCGCTTTTTCTCTGCCTACCCCTGTTGGGAATCGGTGTGATTAAATATGTGATATTCGTAGAGAGGTTGTACAAAAAAATATACAGTCATGGAGATCAATGAACTCCTTTGCCCTGAACCATCACGAGAACTCACGCGTATTTCTCGATGTCAAACTCCATTCTAATGTCCCTTTTTCTATAATTTTCAGCATTGTGTGTCATGCAATGCATTCGGCAAATATAACGGGATAATGAAAAATGTGAAGCACTATATTATCGTCTTAATCAATTATTATCGGTATATATTTATACAAAACTGGCCAAGTGCGAGTCGAACTCGCACACGAAGGGTTCCGTACCATTTTATAAGGTTTGACCCAAATAAATTACGTTTCTTGTATGGTGACCCCCTCTACTTTTCAATTGTTTTACAATACACACTCTGTGAAAATTTCATCTGTTAATTGAACAGACAATTAATTTTAGTAACGTACATAAAGTCTACAAACGATTTATCTTAGAAAACAAAGCAACTTACTCCATGAATACAGATTGATTATTAGCATACTATTGGCGAACGTGATGTTGATATAAGTCTTTCACCTTAAGACTTATTAGATTCCCGGAAGCAAGGATGTTTTTAATAAAACCAATTGTATCAAAGTTACAAATTTAATAACCATAAATTATATTTACAAACGAGGTAATAGGTATATCTAGCATGTAGTATTGAGACTAAAAGGCCGGGTAGGCAAGTGGCGCGGCGAACTGGGGCGCCGCGAACCGGGCTACAGGCGGCGCGAACTGGGCTACAGGCGCCGCGAACTGAGCTACAGGCGGCCCCGCAGCGAGCACCCTCGGAGGCGCAGCTACCACCAGCGGCTCCCTCCTCACCACCGCGTTGAAGCCGTTCAGCGAGTCCGCGCTGTAGTCCACGATCCTCCTGGTGCCGTCGGGATCGACGACCGAGTAGGAGCCCTGCACGAGGTCCCCGTTGCGCTGCTCCTGGTGGTTCTTGTAGTCGCCGGTGAGAGCGTCCTGGACGTCGTAGCCGAAGGAGTACTGAGGGAGCGGGTCCACCGGAGCCACCCTGGCAAGCGGGGGGCCCGCTAGGAGGGGTGCGGGTGCGCCGAACGGGACGAGCGACGCGCTCGCCGCGCCGACTGCCAGCATCAATACTACAAGCTGGAATCAATATATGAAAAGCTTTACCGTAGGATTTGGCTTAAGGTCATTTTTAAAATTTAAATATGTGTGCGTTTATGTAGATGGCGACACTCGCCTATATTTCTGCTAGAACGTATATTTCTAACCTAACCCAACAATAGGAAGTTAAAAATGATCTGGATTGGCATGTACACTAAGCAGTTATGTATTTTATCGTATTAAACATTTAAAAAAAAAGGTATAATTTGAGAAATCGCAAATATCAATTTTCGATCTAGATGCTATGCGAACATAGGCCATATTTTTACTGAGCTTGTTGTCTAATATCACATCTGTCATGTTATCTCATTACACCGCACTTCGGACGAAACTTGATTGATTATAATAACTTCTTTTATATGAGCATGGCTACATTGAACTTGTCTTTTTTGATTACCGATTCGACCATCTTTCATTTATTCAATGTAATGGTTGAATGTTGCCGCTTCGTTAGTCATACAAATATGTAGTGGTACAAACCAGAGCAAATTTAATCCCTATCACATTCAAATAGTGAGTATCCTCGTTGAAAATGTATGTTTCTGTGTACACACATCTGCGCACAGTATGAAGGAGCTTTCTCAAAAAATCCCGTTCAACTTCTCTTCAAAGTGATGACGTTTAGAAATGATAAACGCGAAGTGATTTAAGTTTTAATTAAGATTCCACGCACAGAATCGGCACTGTGGATGTCGTCAATCGATTGTTATTATAGATTGTTTTGTTACATAATGCAAGTAGTCGGGCATCTAGACATGCGCACAGCACATAATAAAGAGGCAGACAACCTTGAAAGAAATGTTGTGATTAATTAGCACGTTATATTACGATATAAATTTAAGATCGCGTTGCGAACCCCCGTTATAGCAGGGTTTTTTTTAACGTTTATAGTAGGTATGCTGCAAAAAACCATGAGTTGCTTGTAAACGCATCGCATGGCACCATCCACTTAGAAAATGAGAGGTAAAATAATTGGATGATATCAATTGGATGAATAATCAAAATATTAATTAAAGGCTTAGTATACTGTGGGTAGTCAATTTGAAAATGAATTCATGTATTTCAATTTATATTTACGTAAAAATAAAAAAACCTTTTTTTGTATTTTTTTAGGATAATTTATAGTATTTTAGTTATAGGCTTCCGTACTCAACCGGAACCCTAATACTAAGCTTCTGCTGTTCGTCCGTTCTTCCGTCCGTCCGTCCGACGGACGTCTGTCTGTCTGTCACAAGGCTGTATCTCATGAACCGTAATAGGTAGGCAGCTGAAATTTTTACATAGTGTGTATTTATTTTGCCGCTATAACTACAAATAAGTAAAATAAAAAATAAAAACATTGAAGGGGGTCTTTGGTGTTCAATCATTTACGATAGTACGGAACCCTCTTCGCCGGGTTTTTATGTATGTGATATATTGTAAATTGTATAATTAGAATTATGTGAATAATAAAGATATTGGATGAACAACCTATTTGTTCGGTTAATGTCACTAGGAGAGAAAGCAATCTCAAAATGTTTATAAAGGAATAGAGAGTCCATGTAGTAACGCACACATCTTAACGAGTGGCATTTCAATAAAAATATCTGAATAATTCAAGTAAATTTGTCAAACAATCGCGAATAAATTACGCAAGAGTGAGCACTTGAATTAGCATACAAAGCATACCTGCGATGTATATCACACGTCACCTTACGGATTAGTTATAGAGAAAGTGAAGAAATCAGTCTAGACCGTGGAAATACTGAGTGATACAAGGACAGCCATCAATTTACGTAAGTGATTATAGAAACAAATATTAGAAGTAGGTAATAACCTCTTCCTTGGAAGTTATTTTTCGACATTTATAGATCGAGTTACTTTACGCAACGATATTGTTTCTTACTTCCTCAAGTTACGCCGATTATACCTAGGACAACCTGTATATTATTTGATGAAAATAATATTTGTATT
The DNA here is from genome assembly GCA_946894095.1 of Incurvaria masculella. Lineage (NCBI taxonomy): Eukaryota > Metazoa > Arthropoda > Insecta > Lepidoptera > Incurvariidae > Incurvaria > Incurvaria masculella. The sequence goes on from OX335641.1 coordinate 4,610,152, forward strand.
AAAATGGAATCTACATTATTTTCCTTTAGATTTTGATGATAAGGCGACAAAGAATAGCAAAACACTTTTAAATAACATTACTGTTAGGTTATCATTTTACATGTTTCATTATACGAATGTAGACTTATTTATTTGTAACTACTATAAATGTATATGCAACAGGATATCGATTAAAACCAAATATTTCTAAGACGAAAAGTCAATTTTGGCGATTGACTTTGTGTTCAATCTGGTTCGAGATGAAAGTCTTCAATAGCGATATGTTGAATTTTTCATTGAATTGCTTTCATTATTAGATTAGAGTACCTTTCTTTGAGCTGTTAGAATAAAACGTATTCACCTCAACTTCGGTTGCACTGGGTATAGCGAGAATTAAAAAATTCCGACAACATGGAATATGGGCCGGGGCAAGGTGATGCTGCAAAAATATAATAAAATTTTCTTTCTATGAAAAATACTAGTGTATGATTAATAAATGACGATTGCATTTCTTGATTTGAAATACTTTTGTTTTCTTAGGAGTCCGTCGGATTCGAAAAAATGGAACATCAGCCCTACCAGCACAGTAATGCAAAAAGTACCTTGGTATCCATGTTGGCGTGCGTGGGGTGAGTGAGCGAGCCGAGTGGACTGTGCCTCGTCCTGGCGAGGGCCGGACGCTTTATACTGCCCGCTACGTAATCCTTGCTCCTCGTACGTGAGCGCAATACGAGCTACCGTACCTAGTACCTACGCACCGAAGAAAGTGTAGCGTAACCGATACGCACCTTGCGTAGGGTCTGACTTCTGTGACTCCTGCCACCGGTCCCTTTCCAATACTTTTTAATCAACTGTGCAGTTTTGCTCTTCTTAAATACTAATGATTGCTGCAAATAATGGTTGTAATTGATTTGTTGAATCCAAAATATGGAATATATCCAGGTACCAAAACAAAACATCTGTAAAAGGTCACAAACTAATATTTACTAATAATTGTAAGTTCAGGATGGTAATTCGAGGATAAATGGTAATTGTTTCCTAAGGTTTTCCGGGTGAAAGAAAACATTGTGCCACATAGTTTATGCAACAACGTGCATATGGTTAGGAAAGAAAAAACTTTGCTTATTTCTGCCTCTTTAATCACTCCTCAGGGTTGATGAGTTGCCGAATGCAACAATGTGGAATTCATTTTACTTTCGTACGGAACAGTGGTACCGACCATCGCATTGAAGGAAAGATGGTCGAAGCGGCAATTTGTCTGCGTTTTCCGTCCAATTCAACGTTAACATGCAATGTAAGGAATATTCTGGCATTGCAACCAGATACCCATGTAGTGTTGAGCTAATATCATGGTAGTATATAGTCATGGTATGAGCCATTATGTCCAATTGACGCTTTAATGTTATTGTGTCCTGTCGTGATTTGACAATTTAAAAACATATGTGAATACACTATTCATTTTGCGAAAAATCCCATGAGGTCTACTCTTGAAATTCACATTCGACTGTAATACATAGTCACCTGTGACTCACCGAGATTCACAGGTGACCCAACGGTGAATCACAAAACTTTGGTAATCATGAAATGACAGTCACGAGTCACCCTAGTGTCGTCTCTTTATAAGTAGGAAATGCGGTGTGTTGGGCTATTATCATGGACTGTGGGAGTAATTTATATTCAGTTAAATAAAAACTAAAAATACGTTTTAAGAGTAAACTTAAGTACTTCTGTACATACTTACCCACGGTTGCAAATGCTGGAATATGAGAGCAGTAACCAATATATATATTTTTTCTTATCGGTATAATTCATTCCATTGTCAACCCATCATCCCTCGACCCTTTCTTCAACTTGGGGGTTGAAGATCTCAGAGGCAGAGGATCAAAACTGTGACCTGTCTTCGGCCGTTGGTGACCAGAGAGCCCGCCTGGAGAGGAATGAGAAAGTAATAGAGCGCGCGAGAGGAATGTCTAGCCTAGGCGTGTGGCGCCAGGTCGTCAACCACGAAGGCTTGTCGCTGTTTATGAAATAATGGCTGATAAACGAGGAAGAAAGGGCGGGAGTGGCGATCAAAACTCATTCGATGGCGGCAGGGAGCTCTAGTAGCTCCCTGCCGCCTGTAAAATGCACTGAATGTAGTTATCTCGCTTACGAATTAGGGAAGCGTAAACATAGGGAACAACATTGTGTTAGACGAAAAGTGTTGCATCACATTTTAATCGGATTTAATTAATTTCTTCGGGAATGAGGTGTGTTGGACAAATATGACTGTGGATGTGGTGTAAGCCATTCATGTTCAGTCACATAAATAAAAGATACACGAGGCAAGTTTGTCAGCCCCAGTGGCCCAGTGGCGCGACACTTCGGCGATCGCTCTCCGAAGTTAAGCAACGCTGGGTCTGGTCTGGTCTTGGATGGGTGACCATTCGACCGTTGAGAGAGGCTGGCCGTGGTTCGGATTTCACGTTAAGCTGTAGGTCCCCTTCCTTACTTACTAGGTGGTAGGGTTTATCCCGCCCGGGTTGGTACCATCGCATTGGATGAACGATGGTCGAAGCGGCAATGAAAATTGTCCGTGTTTTCCATCCAGTTCAATGTAGCCGTGCAATATAAGGAAGGTCCTGGCATGGCACCTAGTTCCCATGTGGTGTGTTGGGCTAATACCATGACAGAACTTGTGGTATTAGCCATCCATGTCCAGTCACATAAAAAAAAAAAAGTACGCGGGAATGCGACTAAAATTTAGGTTATCTTTCGAGACTTTGAATCCGAAATAATTGGCCACTGGACGTCAAGAAAGGTACTTCTTCGTCTCCGAATTTTTTAGATATCGGACGCCAGAATCTACTTAAATGGTGATCGAACATTCCAGCCTAAGACCGTTATTTTGTTGCCTAAAAAAACGAGGATATTAATTACTTCGGTTGATCGGTTGTCACGGTGCAAGCATTTGGACCATGTCCGTTGTTCATCACTCCTCGTCCGAATCGCATCCTTTAGACTTCCTAACTTCATGGTTCTCGCTAAAATCCATTGTCCCCGACTCTCGACTACTACAGGTTTTTTCCTTATGGGATGAGCCTCAGGGATTGGCCACTTTCTCGCAGGCCACCATCAGATCCACATCTCTACACCGCGGTACCCCCCGGTAACGTACCAGCTACTTCCACTCACTATGTATACACTCTTGCTGCGATTATGCTTTGCTGCGATGAAATTATTATTGCCAATGCCTAATTTGCCTACTGTTCCAACAGCCACCTGGTTTGTAGGTAGATTTGCTATTGTCACTATAAAGAGCTCATTTGCCGAGCGCTAGCTATTATAACACTGACTTCAACGGTTCTTGCGGGCTGTTACTCCACCGCTTTTTCACACACAATCAACAAGATTTAAAAGTAAAAAAAGTTTCATCCAGCACCACTGTTCTAACTTGGTCATACCCGCATTTCAGTCAATTTTGAGTAGGATATACTTTGTTAACAACAAAGGATATCCTACTCAATCCTGTAAATCTTTTGTTATAGGGTTGGTAATTTATGGGATAAACGTATTTCCCTTTACAGTACCACCAGGGGTGCTTCAAACATGGTGTAAAGAAGCACCCGGGTGGCCGGCATGGTTTTCGCAGCCCGTGTGAAAGTTTGTAAAGGTCATGGGCGTCGTTGAGCACATTTATAAGGGCCTGGTGTACCTACACCACATGTCTCGCTTTAGACAGAAAAAGCAGAGATACGAAAAACATTAAAGCCCATAATACGTTGCGTTGCGTAACTTGCACGATCACGTTCATAAGAAGCTTTGGGAAGATCGATTGCATATGAAGTTCAAACTTGGGAGGTTCTCATTGATGTGTTTTGTAAAACAAACTTGTTAAGTAAGTATTATTGACTTTTTTTATTAAATTACTTAGGCATAATTTAATTGGCACACAATTGTCATGGATTCATACTGTTATTTATGAAATAATTTCTTAAATCCATGCCATAGATTTCAATGGCAGTTCTAGTAAGAGTATTCGCCTAGTGGTGGTAGAGAGGAGCGGCGTGGGAGTAGGCGGGCGCCGAGTAGGCGTACTGCGCAGGTGCGGCGTAGGCGAGCTTGGCGACGGGCGCGGGCGCGGAGTACGCGTATTGCGCAGGGGCGGCATAAGCGAGCTTGGCGACGGGAGCAGGTGCTGCGTACGTGTACTGCGCAGGGGCGGCATATGCGAGCTTGGCAACGGGCGCGGGCGCCGCGTATGCGAGCTTGGCGACCGGGGCGACGGCGACCTTGGCGACGAGCGGCTCCCTGTGCACCACGGCGTTGAACCCGTTGTGCGGATCGGCGGTGTACTCCACGGTGCGCTTGGTGCCGTCAGGGTCCACCAGGGAGTACGATCCGCGAACTACGTCACCGTCGCGGCTCTCTTGCTGGCTTTTGGAGTCTCCGGTGAGGCCGTCCTGCACGTCGTACGCGAAACTGTATTGTGGGTGCGGGTCATACTCCTCCACGGCCTTGCCCGCCAGCTTGGCGACGGGTGCGGCGTACGCCACGGGGGCGGCGTGCGACGCGTACGCCACGGGAGCGGCGTGCGACGCGTACGCCACGGGGGCGGCGTGCGACGCGTACGCCACGGGGGCGGCGTGCGACGCGTACGCCACGGGGGCGGCGTGCGACGCGTACGCCACGGGGGCGGCGTGCGACGCGTACGCCACGGGGGCAGCAGCGTACGATACGGGGGCAGCGTACGACGCGTAAGACGCCGGGGCGATGACTCCGGCGCTGGCGGCCGCCACCAAGCAGGCGAATACTACGAACTGCGGAGGAGAAAACAAACTATTAGATGTTGCACTGCACCGAAGTTATTTAAAAGCACATTCACTGAGCACTGTCACTGTCATCGCCAAACGGCTGGTTACGGAGGTGCGGTGGCGGGGACGGCTCCCCACGTACCTTGGACGCCATGTTGTGTGCTTGCGGTGTCAGCAGCTCGACTGATGCTGGCTGCTGCATCTCCGGAGGCTTTATACGTCTCGTCGCGGGCGCGTGCCCTTTCACTCGGAGTGCGTCGCCGAACACGTCTGCTGACCGTGATTACTGCTGGCGAAGCAGATATTTTTCTATAAAGATTATGAATTCCCGATATGCTCCCGATGTGTGTGTGCAGCATTAAAATTATTTTGAAACGGGCGTGGTTGCACTTTCATTTAACAACTTTGCTATAATTTTAAATCGATTATTATGTTATAAAACGAAACCGGATCAATACCGTAGTTTTGTCCACAAATTGTTTTAAAATATGACGTAATCTACTAATTTTTTTTTATTGAATACGTACTTGATTGTTCAGTACAGACAGTCCAAACCATACATAAATAGGGATGAGATATGGCATCGAGCGCCCCTTCTATGTGACCCGCTGTCTCCAATTTTCAAAAACTACCAATCCAACTTACACGTACATGCCACATGCAAACATAGTCGCAGACGTATTGGAGGGTTTGTGTGGGTGGGAACTGACTTGAAGAATGATATTTTAGAGCACATTCGCTCGTAGTGGCGGTGTACGATGCGTCGCCGGATTCTCGTACAATTACATGGTCATTTTAACCATATAGTGGAGACGCAACAACGACCGAATGCCACTTCTCTTTACTTTATTTTCAGTGGTTCAATCAGGTGGTTTTTAAAGTAATGGCTACTGTCAGGATATCAGCTTAACATATCACAGCCGTCCTTTTTGTACGGATACATTTAATTTCATTGAAAGCACATACAATTTTTCACAGTCTTTAATCCAATTCGTATAAAGTACCAACTTAGGCGGGATTAATCCTATCACATATTAGGGGAATGGTCTGTGTCAAAATAAAAACCAAAACGTTGTGAACCTAAGTTTCCCTAATTTCACTTGGCATCCATATTAATATTATAAATGTGAAAGTAAATCTGTCTGTTTTTTTGCATTTTCATGCGTAAACCACTTAACCAGTTTTGATCAATTTCGACATAGAGATAGTCTGGTCTTTGAAAAAGGACGTATGCTACCTTTTGTGGCGATAATTCAACTCGAAGGGGTGAAATCATGTCATATCCAGAACATAATTCAGACCGACATTAGTCCAAAACGTCATTTACCCGAGCGGAGCCATGCCAGCTAACTGTAAAATAAATACACAAAATACTTTTCATTTTGTAATCGTATAATATAAAAATAAGTCTTCACAAATGAGCGTTTAAGTCTTTAGTATCCGTTCAAGCATATCGGTAGGCGGGGTAAGTGTTCAGAGCAGAAGTCAGTCTCGCTGCTGGAGCACCATACTGGTAGGTGTAGGCAGCGGCAGGGGCTGCGGCAGTGAACGCAGCGGGAGCGGCGGCGTATGCTGCTGGCGCTGCGGCGTAGGCAGCTGGCGCGGCGGCGTAAGCCGCTGGGGCGACGGCGTAGCCAGCTGGGGCAGCTGCGTAAGCAGCAGGGGCGGCGTAGGCTGCAGGAGCAGCGGCGTAGGCAGCAGGGGAGGCGTAAGCCGCAGGAGCGGCTGCGTAGGCAGCAGGGGCGGCGTAAGCCGCAGGAGCGGCTGCGTAGGCAGCAGGGGCGGCGTAAGCCGCAGGAGCGGCTGCGTAGGCAGCAGAGGCGGCGTAAGTCAACGGGGCGGCCACTCTCGCCGCCGGAGCATATCTCGCGTAGGGTGAAGCCACGGCAGCGGTGTACGCGCCGATTCTAGCGCTCGCGTAAGCTGCCGGCGCGGCGTACGCGGCCGCAACGGGCGCGGCGGCGTACCTGGCTACCGGGGCCGGGGCGACTGCGTATCTCGCGACCGGGGCGGCCGCGACCACGCCGACGGCGTACCTCGCGGCTACCAGAGGAGCTGCGACTGGGGCGTAGGTGCGGGCGGCGACCACCGGAGCTGCGGCGATCCTCGCGGGCGCCACCGCCAGGCGAGCGGGGTCCACCGCCACGGCCGGCTCGGCGACGAGCGCCGGCGCCGCGGCCAGCAGCGCTTCCTTGCGCACGACCGCGTTGAACCCGTTGACGGGGTCGGCGGCGTAGTCGACGGTGCGGCGCGTGCCGTCGGGCTCCACGAGTGAGTAGGAGCCCTGCACGACGTCGCCGTCGCGCGACTCCTGCTGGCTCTTGTAGTCGCCGGTGAGCGCGTCCGCCACGTCGTAGCCGAACGAGTACTGCGGCCGCGGGTCGAACTCCTCCACGCGCGCCGCCACCGCCACGGGAGCTGCCGCGTACGCCGCCGCTACCGGCGCCACCGCCACGCCGCTCGCGCGGCACGCTGCCACGAGGCACGACAACACTACCAACTGCGAAACAACAAACTCATTTTACATAAACCAGCCTTCGTATTAATGAGGTTAACAAAACACTTAAAAATGTGTTACAAAGATAGAGAAGGGTTATCTTAGGGGAGTTTGAATATGCAGAACAAAAGAGAAGAAATAAATTTATTTTAACAAAAGAAGAATTTACAAAGTGAAATTGGGTGGAACCGGCATGCCCGGACGACCGTGATAACCTTACCATGACCGGAGTCATATGGTTCGTAAAGGTCAAATTAGTAGCACCCGTAATCGAAATGAATATATGAAGAGATGTATGCTAGTTGAAAAAGCTAGAGAATTATGCTATGAATGTATCCGCATGGCGCGCTATCATTTCTGCCTACCCCTCCTGGGAAACGACGGGAATTTATGTAATAGTTTTTAGTATTAGAGGCCTGAAGATTTCATTTTAGTTGTTATTTTCACTTCATTTCTCTTAAAGGAACTGTAAACTCTTAAGGCGCTAGGACTAGCCAACTACTCGCGCCATACAAATGCACTTTTTAACAAATGTAATAATATGTAGTGAAACGCTTCAGCAAATCCAAATAGAACTCCAGACTGATAATGGATTGTTAATATTTTTTTATTCCATCATTTATTTAAATAATAATAAAAATAAAAAAGTTGATTTTTCTCATTAGAAATCTGAAAGTAATTCGATTTCTAGATATAAGCAAAAACAGCATATATGCATAAACAAAAAATTCCATTTGCTTTTAGATTTCTACATTTAGTCAAAAAAGTTCGGAAATGGACACCGTTTCCGCAATGTATTTTGTATAGAAAAAGGAAACATACATTAACGAAAATAATTCGATTCCTAGACGAGGAATCATATATTGTAAGAATGACACTTATAATCGTCAGACTTAGTTAGTTAACTTGGGGTGCCTCGTCTAACTTTGCGATTTGGCTAGTACCAGGCCCTTAAGAACAGGATTATTTTTCCCAATACACATCTGAAAACTTAATGATAAAACGGCCACGTAAGTTGTTTGAAGGCATGTACTTGTGTTCAAGCAATAAAACTATGTTTGGTGTCGTTCAAGTCGCTGGATTGTCAATTCCACGCGCGTGCGCTACGACACCCGCGCCTCCTCCGTGCCGCCGCCGCTGCGTGTCTCGTGACGTGCTTTGACGCAAACTGACGCAACCTCCAACGACCGTTCTCCTACGTGGACTTTAAGGATTAATTACCTTCCCACAAATAAAAAAAATGTGTGCATAAATTGTCAAGATTTAAAAAAATGTTTGTCTGATTTTTAGGATTCCGTACCCTATTATTAAGCTGTCCGTCCGTCGTGCTATATATCTTGATCGTCATTGGTAGAGAGTTCATATTTTCAGAGAGCTTGTTATTGTACCGTTATTACAACCAATAGTAAAAAAAAAAAATATTACGTAAATATAAACGGTTTTTCGTTTTTTGCTCGATCTTAATAATGACAATAGAAACTTAAAGTGTTCTTTTACAGTGTGTATACTACATTTAAAAACCAATAGTTAACCAACGGTATTTGTGTGGTATTAGCCATCCATGTCAGGTCGCATAAAAAAATAAAAATAAAATAAGGTTAAAAAATTAACTACGACAAATAAAGAGCGAACTTTCGTACGATGGTACGGAATTATTCGTGTGTGAGTCTCGCACTTGGCCGGAATTTTTTACAGACATAAAAATGTAGCGTAAAATATTCAGAACATGTTACGGTTTAAAGATGATAAATTATAGGCTTTTTTAAAAGTAACCGAAGCTTATACAGGTTTTCAATCGATTTAGTTTTGGGTAAATTTAGTTCACGATTGGGACAGACAGCCTGTGTACGCGAGCCGACATTCGAGAGATACACGCAATGGCCCAACGAATTGCTAACTGGTTTGGCCAGATTCAATTAGAACAATTTGCCAACTCGCAAGTGAGATGATATATGTGGATTACAAATCCCTCTAAATCTGAGTCTCCAAAAAGATAGCAAGGATAATTTATAGAACATGCGGTACATTTTTCAGTATATCTAAATGCTTCAGAACGAATCATCAGTTCTATCCATTGCACGCATTTTATTTTAATTAATTGGACATGGATGGCTATACCGCACCTACTCTCATAATATTAGTTTATTACCACATGAGAACTAGGTGCCATGCCAGGGATTTCATTATATTGGATTGTATTTACATTGAAGTGTGTGGAAAACATGGACATTTTTGGAGTCGTTGCCGTATCAGTTCCTCATAGAACGGGTGATAACAGTTTACATGCTCTTAACATTTTACTTATTTTTTTTTAATATACCTTTTAGATTGAAAAATATTATAATAATATAAAATATTGGCTAAGAAAATTATTTTTTACCCTAATTTTTCAATTATTTTTACTGAAAAATACAGATATTTACAAAAAAAAAAAAGATTGATTGTGCGGACATAGAATGTAGCTTTTTTCAAGTAATTAAAATCTAACAACTGTTAGTTAAATCAAAATGTTCATGCTTTTGCTTTTTCAGGTAAAATTTTAGTTTAACAACGACCGATCCATTTTGCATATCGTCATTTAATCAGTTGCACTTGTTTTAGAGCAATTCAGGGTGAATACTGCACAAATCCTTGATGTGATCGATGCAAATCCAACAAAACGAAGAACCGCGTTTCTATTTCGCCCTACCACCGATTTTTTTTTCCGGTTCCCGATTTTTTTTTTGTTATTCCGAAACACCTTATTTCACGTCCCGTAGCACAATGCGATCCGACAACCGAAAATTTCCACCATCACTTTCCACCGCTCGTACCTTGAGAGACATTTCCTCGGGAGATGCTTATCGGGAAGCTGCAAGAAGCCGACTGTGCGTCCTGAATTCGTCTCCCGTCTTTTATACTGTTGCATTTGACGCGCTATATGGACCGTTGCCTCATCCCTGTGGCATCTCCTAATTTAAATATATTCAAGTACGCACGTCTGCGCCGGCGCCGGGGGGCAGGGGCGTGTGTGGACATCTCTAGATCCTCGGCGGACAATGCGCCGGTGAACAAAGCGACTTGCGCAAGCGCCGCTGGACGCTGGCTCGCCGGAGCCTGGGGTTTGTTTGCAGAGCCACGTCAGTGTTCTTGGAACGGTGCCGGCAGGTGGTGTTCATGCGGAATGTTAATACAATTTGCAAGAGTGGCAAAGTGTTACAGTGACTGGGTTAGTTGGCCGAGATGAATAGGACACGTAATTTTTCATTTAGGTAAAAAAATAGATTCCGACGCAAAATACTGTAGAAAGTAAGTCATCAATCATCAATTCTCGGTAAGGTTTGGCCAGATAATTCCTGCGGATGAACCCCTGTAATTTTTGGGCTTAGGGAGCATTGTCATCTGAAAGAAGAAATAGTGACTATAATTGATAAGGGTATATTAAGATGGTAAGAAGGGTATATTTATGCGACTTGACATGGATGGATACCACACAACTACCGTTATGATGTTAGCCCAATACACCACATTCCCGAAGGAATATGGTGCCATGCCAGGACCTTCCCTTTATGAGCACGGCTACATTGAACTGGATGGAAAACACGGACCATTTTTCATTGCCGCTTCGACCATCTTTTCATCCAATGCGATGGTACCAACCCGGGCGGGCTTAAACCCTACCCGTCTGAACCATGGAGCAGCTCGCATTCGTGACGAAATGCACTTATCGAACTCGGAAAGAGAAAGACAGTGGTGCATGTCGGTATTGAACCCAGGCCTCTGGTACGCTAGGCCAGTCCCCGCGCCACTAGGCTACGAGCCTCTCGGTTGGACATGTAGAGCGAATGGGGGATGAAATAATGACGAAACATAGTATATATAGATAATTTAGTGGAATCGTCATGCCCGGGCGGCTAAGAAGACATATTAATTTGAAGATATTTTAATATATCGTAAAAGTCAGGTACGTACCGACCGAAATCGTAAATCATGTATGTAAATATGTATTTCCGTAGTGGAAGCCAAATAAGTATGATATATATTTTTTATGGAACTGGACATGTGCGGCTAATAATACACCCACCGCCACTTAGACAATATTTTCATCGAATGAGATTTTTCTATCCGGGCGGGCTTGGACCCTACCCCTAGTACCCCCTTTTACATTCGCGATGAAATGCTACAATCTAAACCCAAACGCTCCTTTTGTGGGACTGTTAGAATTCCCGGGATGGATGTTGTTCTACCCTCTCCAAGCGCCAGCGGTTGCGAAGAGACCAAATCATACACACACCTAGCTTTATTTAATTTTCACAAATACACACTGTTTACATTTTTTTTGAATTAAGTTTATTATCCTTTCGTAGCGGCAATTTGTTCTTTTTAAACCTCAATGGCAATTTTCAAAGATATTTCATGACACTTCAGTGCTGTGGCAAATAATTTTATTTTCATTCTTAAATGAGACATAGTTGTATTTCTGCGCAGCCGTTTGCGAGTGGAGGTGACCGGCCAGTATCTATACCAACAATAGTGCCCCTAGATTTTCATCGAAACCTTTGGAATTTGCCCAAGCGGTCAAGGTCTTTTCCCGGGATTTTCCGTAGCACATCAACATGCCCGTCGACGCGGCGCGACCTAGCCGAAACGCATATATTGTCGCGCGGCGGTCACGCGACCAAATTGCACGCATCTTAACAACAACGTTTTTAACAACAGCATCTTAACAACAACTCTGCACATGCGGTTACACCACGCGTATAAACCGGTCTGCAGAATGGCTCATAATATGGAAAATTCGTCCATTGTAAGATGTGTCAAATTAGCAATGCTTCAGATTCTAATTGTTGACAATCATTACTAGTGCCAGGACTGGCTCCCGAGCATCTATGTTCGGTCTTAGGAGTTGACTTCTTCAATTCCACATATGGTTAAGCAATACAAACCTAATCATTAATTATAGCCAACCACTGGCTACCCTGAGCCCAAACATCGGTGCTCGAGAGCCAGAAAAGGCACCTGTGAGGTGTGGATGAGATGAGGATAATTATTACGTTCCGCGCAACAATGTTGTGAGATGGTTGTGAGGGATTCACAATAAGTGGCGAGCCCATAGATAAAAAAAATTAACAAAAAAAATAACCGGCTTCAAAGAAAAAGCACTAAAAAGTAAAAAATAATTTCCATTTTTGTAGTTACGATTTCTGTAATTTTTTGAGTCGGCGTCAGCCGGGCACGCGCTGCGCCAATCAAGAGAACCTAACCTAACCTAACCTAACCTTGGCTGACACCGACTCAAAAAATAACAGAAATCGTAACTACAAAAATGGAAATTATTTTTTACTTTTTAGTGCTTTTTCTTTGAAGTCGGTTATTTTTTTTGTTAATTTTTTTTATTTGTTTATTTTTAGTGAATCTGAAGTACACTTACTAATTTGTACACGTCCTTTCCAATAAAAAAAGAATCACCGAAATCGGTTGGCGTTATATTGAGTTATTCGTCCATTTGTCGCGCACATCTTAATACAAATTTAAGACTTTTATGATTTTCTCATGGATATCATTGTCCGAACTTAACCAAATTAAAATGGGACCACTTGGGAAGCACTAGCTATCATTTAAAAAATAATCATCAAAATCGGTTCACCCAGGCAAAAGTTATGAGGTAACAAACATAAAAAAAAAACAAAAAAAAAAACATACAGACGAATTGATAACCTCCTCCTTTTTTTGAAGTCGGTTAAAAAGTAAGGAGATATTATGGCATCGAGCCAGCCTAATATTGGACCCGCTGTCTCCAATTTAAAAAAAACCGGCCAAGTGAGAGTCGGACTCGCACACGAAGGGTTCCTTACCATCGTAAAAGATTTAACACAAAACATTGAAGTATTTCGTATGGGGGCCCCTTTCAATTTTATCATTACCAATTTGTTGTTGTAGCGGCAAAATAAATACACAATCTGTGAATATTTCAGCTGCCTACCTATTATGGTTCATGAGATGCAGCGCTCTGAAAGACGGACGGACGGACAGCGGTGGCTTAGTAATATGGTTCCGTCGGCACTCTTTGGGTACGGAACCCTAAAAACTACATACATGCCACATGGAAACATACTTGCAGTCGCTGACGTATTTGAGGGTTTGTGTAGAGCACATTCGCGCGCGGTGGCGATGTGGTACTCCGCCTAGGGGTTCGACCATCAAGCAATACTGGACGTGGCCTGATTCTGGTTGGGAGACCGTCCGACCATTGCGGCTGGCCGTGGTTGGGAAATCCATATTTCCTTTATTGCTGTTTTTAAATATTTCGTGTTTTTCAGCCATTTCAATGACCCGTGAAATGTATGGAAGGTCCTGGCATGGCACCTGGTTCTCATCTAGTGTGTTGGGCTAATATAATTACAGAAGGTGTCGTATTATCCATTGAACTGGTTCCATAAATACATTTATTTTATAATTCGATGTTTGTATGTTGTAACTAGATATGGACGGCTAATACCACACCTGCCGTCAGTATTAGCCCAACACATTTCATGGGAACTAGGCGCGATGCCAGGACCTTTTTTGTTTTGCAATTTATCGCGGGTGGTGCCTCCCTCAGTAAATTGTTTTGTGGTGTTGTTCCTTAAGGTGGCCCATCCCGCTCATCTCCCCATACGAAAGGGGAAAGAAGATCACGCCCATATTTCTTGTCAGAGATCCAAAATTTTGCTCAAAATAGCTTTATTTGATCGAACTAAATGTCTGATGACCATTTACATTGTAAAATTGTGTTTGGTTTCTAAGTTATAAGGTCCGAAAGTTCGAATTTTTCGCGCGTTTTTTACAATAACTTTGGAGGTGGATTACGCAATGATAAAGTAAGAAAATCTTAAAAAGATTAGTCATCAGTCATAGCTTATTTAATGAAGATTAATAATCTTTGTTTTTTTTTTAGATTTTTGACTACAGCGGTCGTGGTTTACTTTTAGCTATAAGTCGTTTTGAAATCAAAATTTTCGTAAATCTTACCAAATCATACACTATGCACATTGTCTTTTTTGTGGACATGTTGCATCTTCCTCATCACGAAGCCTGTCTTGTTCATTGAAACAGAGAAGGTCCCAGAGCGCAACAGCACGGTTTTGTACAGTGCCCGCGAATGAGTTTGTCCCGCCGGGTTGGGCCACCTTAAGGCCCTGGTACTAGCCAAATCGCAAAGTTAGACGAGGCACCCCAAGTTTACTAAGTCTGACAATTAGAAGTTCTTACAATTATTAATTAATTCTTACAATACATATATGATTCCTTGTCTAGGAATCAACCTATTTTCGTTAATGTATGTTTCCTTTTTACACAAAATACATTGCGGAAACGGTGTCAATTTCGGAACTTTTTGACTTTTTGTAGAAATCTAAAAGCAAATGGAATTATTTGTTTATGCATACATGCTGTTTTTGCTTATATCTAGAAATTATATTACTTTCAGATTTCTATTGTGAAAAATGGACTTTTTTATTTAAATAAATGATGGAATAAAAAAATATTAACAATCCATTATCAGTCTGGAGTTCTATTTGGACTTGCTGAGGCGTTTCACTGCATATTATTACATTTGTTTAAAGGTGCATTTGTATGGCGCGAGTAGTTGGCCAGTCCTAGGGTCTCAACTTATGTTTCATAGCAGTAAATGAAATGCACCTCGATAAGTTTTGCAGGCAGTTTAAGGCTGGAGTGCACAATCTCTGGTTGGTGATCATATTAAAATTAAAATATATCCTTCCTTATTTTTCGCCCGAAGAAGAAAGATATATAATAAACATAACTATAATACTAACCAGAGTTTTGTGCTTTGCAGCCTAAGTGCACTAGATTTGCATACAGATACCCAGCTAATGATATTTAGATGGAGGATTGATGATGGTGTGTGGTCTGTATGATGCAATCACAAGCCGATCAGTTTTAATAGGATGTAGGCTACGGTAAAATACTAGTTAGTATTTTGTGCAATAGTTGGATAGGGGCATAACTACAAATCGTTTTTTTTATGTAACTGGACGTGCATGGGTCAACACAACATATGAGGTGCCGTGCCAGAACCTTCGATGTACGGCTATTGAATTGGATGGATAACACGGACGATTTGAATTGCTCTTTTGACCATCATTCATTCAATGCAATGGGACCTAATAATTAAGGAGCAGGAAGGGGAAATTCAATATTACGGGTACCTACTTATTAATATGTATGTGAGATTTAGTCAGTAGTTGATATATACCCTCAGATCACCCATTTATCTCACAAGAATTATTTTCTATTTTCTTTTTTCAGAGGGTGTAAGATTACTTATTTTGAGGTTTAGTAAATCCTAATGGAAAACATGGACAAATTTTAGCGATCGTAGGGTATCGTTCATGTAATGCTACAGTAACACCTCTAGCGGGTTTAACCCTGTTAAGTCGTACTGGGAAGGTTAGGTTAGGTTGAAGGTTAGGTTAGGTTAGTAATTAGTAGTAAGTAATAAGTACCTTCAGTATTCTGCCAGATCCGAACCACGACCAGCCTTACCCGTCACACCTATAAACAACCGGTCAGCTTATAGTGTTGGTTTACCACAATGATCGAACACAGAAAGCGTTTGGGATATTCATGTTTCCGTTCATTGTGCGCCGTTGGTCTAAGCGTCAAAAAATAATAAAAAAATAGATGTGCATAGATAAATTTTAATACAGGGTTTTTAGGTTCTCTTTTAAAGAAGGCAGGAGAAAAAGGTTTTATTTAAATGTTTGAAATCGATATCAAGTATATTTTTATTTATGGCGGTTAGTGGCTTTTGATTCTGAGCCCGTAGTCCCAGTTTGCCCGTAGCCAGCGTTTACGCCAAACCGATCGACTGGCGTTTTCAAATGTATAGAGAAATTGAGTAGCGCGCCCAGTGGGCGTTAAACGAACTAACATTTGGGAGTCCGAGTTTGATTTGACAGCTTACTCACCGTCGGCGTAAATACGTCGACGTTGTCGTTTACGCCGACTCCGTGTTTTCATAAACATCGGAAGTCCGAGTTTGACTGTGGCAGCTTAAAGAAGTAAAACCACAGAATAAATAGTAAACATTTGTATGGGGTGTGACGTTTTTACGTAACTTCGAAGTTCCTTAAACGCCAATTTAGGTGATAACTCAGACAGACCACTCTGTTGTCAATACGGAGCTGTTTAAGTATATGCTCCCACATATGGTTTATCAATACAAACCTAATCATAAATTATACTCAACCGTTGGGTTCGCAAATATCGGTGCTCGAGAGCCAGAAACGGCACGCGTGATTTGGTGTATTTTAATAATTAACGCATTACTAGACTAATATTATTCAACACAATCGTTCTAACACGGCCTTGAGGCCAGTTCTCGAATAGCCGCCGTTTCGCGGCCACCGCAGCCGTGACCGCGTCCTTGGATACGAACCTGCTGCCTCCAGCAAGTGGAGCACTCTCCGCCTCGTCGCGTCGCCTCCACCTCCGCGCCGCTTGCGCAACCGCGTCGGATGTGCGTAAAGACACAGAGTGAACGTACGGATGAGACCAACATTTATTCACACAAAATGTACTTACTAACATATTTTTTTTAATCAAGTGTTATTTTATTTAATGCTAGTATTGATGCTAGGTCTGTTTGAAATTTGACTTTGCGAAAGAGCGCGGTGTTCATTATCATTCATTACATACATGTGTTTCAGGGAGGTTACCATGGTAAATTAACAATAAGATTTCTTACCATGCTTACTGGTAAATTTCTGTTCAGTTGGCAGAAATAAACCGTCGTTTTACAGTTAGCATGGTACTTATAATGCAACTTTAGATTTAATGACTCACATGCCTGTTAACCCGGCAGTTATTTTATCATGGTAACCCTGTTATAAACTGTTTTCTCCCTGTTATAAACTTGATTCCCAGTATAAACTTGTGGGATCTATAAATAAAAATGTAGAGAACTACAAAATCACCAACTATCAAATTTGTTAATTTTATGTATTTAATGGATACGACATTACCGTTATTTCATTAATTTGATTTACCTGCTTCCGACGAATGACACGACCAATACTTTTAGGGTTCCGTACCCAAAAGGTGAAAACAGAACCGTATTACTAAGCCTTCGCTGTTCGTCCGTCCATCCGTCCGCCCGTCCGTCCATCCGTCCGTCCGTCCGTCCGTCCGTCCGTCCGTCCGTCCGTCCGTCCGTCCGTCCATCTCTCACAGGGCTGTATCTCATGAACCGTATGAAGCAGGCAGCTGACATTTTCACATAGTGTGTATTTATTTTCCCGCTGTAACAACAAATAAGTAAAATACAAAAAATATAAAAATTAAAGGGGGCCCCCATACAAAACACGTGTTTTTTGTTAATATTATCGGACACAGGACAATATTTTCAGGACTCGTTATATTATCGGGTTCCGTACCCCTTTGTGTGCGATTCCGACTCCCACTTGGCCAATTTTTCAGTTATCATAGTCATTATTTTCAAAATCTGATTACAATGCTTCCAATGTAGACGTCGCTGAAACTCAAATTAATAAATCAAATTTGACATCATTTACAAGTTTAAGAGGCTTTACGCCTAACACTAGATAAGCTGACCATCTTATATTTTGTGGTTTGGTCTTGTTTGGTCTCGTTTTGTTTTGTAGTTTATCTGCAGATTTTCTACATGGTCATGAATCACAAGTGAATTTTTTTTTTGGTTTGTTGCCGA
Source organism: Incurvaria masculella (assembly GCA_946894095.1). NCBI lineage: Eukaryota > Metazoa > Arthropoda > Insecta > Lepidoptera > Incurvariidae > Incurvaria > Incurvaria masculella. The sequence goes on from OX335641.1 coordinate 4,628,132, forward strand.
GACAATTATATAACCAGTTCCAGGTGCAAAGATAGTTTGGAAATAATTTGAAATCATTGCCGATTTGCCTGATTATCTCTCAATGGGTGGCATACTACTTTTTCCTGATTAAAATCCTAAAATCTGACTAAAATAAAACTGGTGAATATATCCTGGTTCAATAAAGAAACTATATAGAAATGGCGGCTTGTACTTGCGAATCGCATGCTATCTCGCTTCCACTATTTCGCTATCTATACTCACACAGTGCGGTACCGACTGCAAAACGACATTTTACAAAGCGCGCAGTGATATGTACTCAATTGCTTTGTTAGGTCGGTATAGTGTTTCACTGGTTGAACTGAACAGAACTATGACTTCTAAAAACCGCCGGAAGATACTTTGGAGTGTCGCCCGAGAAATTGTGTTTAAGAGAGTCGTTATCCTATCATATAACTACGGGTGATAACTGTTTACATGCTATTAATGTTTAACTATGCTTATGAAATTTTGGATTCTAAAATATTTTGTCACAATCTACGTCTGTATTTTTATTTTCTAATTACGGGTAATGTATGAATACTGGAACATTTTAATTAGTTTATTAAAAGTCAACACTTTTCTTTAGTTTGTTGCATAACATTACTTCACAGGATTTCTTCCTTGTAAGCGACACTATTGACTGGCGCAATAATACTGGTATTTTTTTCAAAATCAACGAGTTCGATTCGCGGCTAGGGAAACCAAAAAATCTAAAATCTAATAATGCATTTTTCGTTTTTATCAAAATCCGTGAGAGGAGTGATCCTTTGAGTGTTTTTCGCTATGTCTTATAGTTTCGGATCGAGCCCTGAAGGCCCACTGGAAAAGTTTACCCTGTATATCTTTTAGATTTGAAAATATTGATTGAATTAGATTAGAAAAAGTTGTCTATCTTTGTGTTATTTTTTTTACTGAAAATACAGATATTTACAAAAAATTAAAACACACAGAGGCTTAAAGCTATGTTTCTCATACAAACGTAGTTTGATTCTACAGAAAATATCTGTGAAATATAATATATGTATCTGCACATTTTTGTTTTGCTGAAAAATCTAAAGCAAGTCAAATAACAGGCAAAATAAAATCTTCATACAAATTATCTTTTTTCTGTTTTGTGACACAAGATACATTTTTCGAAAAAAACAAACACGTGCAAACATAGATATTTGTTGCCTGATATGAAGTCCCAAATATCAAGCAAATTGGAACAGAGTTTTCAAATGATTAAACTACGTTTGTATGGGGAGCGTAATTTTCTGATGCTTACGGGCCCACCTTATGTTTGGTTCAGAACTTGGTTCAGATGAATCTTCTGGAATGCAATAATTCATTTTATTACATAAATAAGTACATTTAAACGACCCACAGTATTATTAACCTTTTCCCACCTCTTGAACTAATTAACACTATAAGTAAATATACTTTTTCGTACTAAACAGGTACGTCGCTTATTCCAAGGAATGTGGTATGTATTTATGTTTAATTTTATTAATTTATTGTTGTATCGTGAAATATTACAAAAATCTTAAAACATAAATGTATACTTTGTAACAAAAGTATGCTGACCGTACCGTCCGTTGGACAAGTACAAGCCGCCATTTCTATATAGTTTCTTTAATGAACTGGCTTATACTCTCTTTTATGGGGATTGTTAAGTCGTTCCTATACGTACTTATGCTAGTTTTTATGCGCCCCACGTTTTTATTTAATCTCAAATCTTTAATTTTCTTCTTTTTCGTAGAGCGTCGGATGTAAAACGAAATCGTTACTTGATTACATTACATTATTAACTTTTTTAAATTAATCAGACTATCCAGTTTGATCGAGTAAGTCAGATTTTCGAAATATGTTTTAACAAAGACATCTGCATTGATATACTATGACTATCTAGTAGACTATTTTTTGAAAAACCGACAAATAAATGCAGACATTAGGCGACAGAAATCAATCTAAAAAAAAACCGTTTAAAAACCACGAGTGGATCCGAAACAAACAAAAACAACTCTTTTCCCTTAAGTTTTTTTCTTAAACTGAAAGATTTTATTTTATTTTGTGTAACCTGATATGGATGGTTCTTCTGTCAAAAAAATTACTCAGCACACCACATGGAAACAAGGTGCCAAACCGGCACTGTCCTTATTAATATATATGTTTATAGATGGTCTCAAGGATAAAATTACAGACATCTTAATATATTAAATATATTAATGTGAGCCCTTTTCAGTTTCACTACTATGTCCGTCCATCCTAGTTCACGAGACATCTAATATGAAATTCAGATACCATAATTTGTCATGGTATGTAGGTACGTCGATCATATCTTTTACGTTGACATAATTTACGTTGTGATACTTTTGTGTAGATACGTTTGTGTAGTATCTAAATATCAAATGCTCTTTCCTTGCACCACTTTAGGTAATATAGAACATTATTCGTAGCAGTTCCGCCTCGGGCCATTGCAAAAGGTCATCCGGTCTAGATTCTCTTTCTACGCCGCGCATCAGTAAGTAGAGCAACTGCACATTCTGTGCAACTGTTACATATAGTCGAAATTGCCATCGCATGTAAGATTTTCGAGTTCTTAATAGAATAGTGTCTACCATCTATTTTCCAATGCATAAATGTGCTGTGTGTGATCCGGCACTTAAAAATTATGCAGGTGGTCCTACTGCATTTCTGTCCGTGCATATCGTAAGAGACGGCTTACGGATTTTTCGTTCGTGGTACGGATTCCACGTAAAACCGTAGGTCTCCTCCTCCTTTTGTACTAGATGGTGGGGTTTATCCCACCCGGGGACCATCGCATTGAATGAACGAGGGTCGAAGCTATAATGAAAATTGTCCGTGTTTTCTGTTTATTTCAATTTCGCCGTGGAATAAAAGAACGGCATGTATGGACCATTCTTCCGATGCGTTGGGCTGATGACATGACAGTAGGTGTAATATTAGCATAGATTAACTAGGTACTTCTACGGTATTACCAATTCATGTCCAGTAACATACCTACGAATAATTTACTGAATTCACTTCACTTATGCTGAAGGAAAAAGTTCACGACTTTTCCGAAGATTGAAGCATTTCTTGAGAAGATTGGCCGAAACGGTATGAGACAATTACTGGAAATCCTGAGACCTGAGATATTGGGTACTTGTGAGTAAAAAATGGCACCTGTGGTGATTCGTACATGTACAGGAGATGTATTCTAATTGTTTGACTTCGGGTTGAGGGATAAATGAGTAAAATCGATTTGTATCAGTGCACGCAACTTTAAAACCTACATACGCCACAGAATATAGCTTCATTTCTGTAATCACATAGTAGTGTGCGAATAGAAGTCCCCAAGTTCAGATTTAAATGTTCTTTGACGCGACTGAGAGACATTCGTTCCGTGCTCGCCGCGTGATTTGCTTGCAAATAACAAAAACAAAAAAAAACAACCGAGCGGAGCTTCCAAGCTCCAAAACTGCACAGGATCACCCGCGGGCTAATCTATAAATTAAAAGTTCAACACGAGAGTGTCTATTTGACAGCAAAAGGTCGGTGTTGCTATCTCTTTGACAGAAAAAAGTGTCAAACACATTTTCCCGTCTAGCTCTCATCCGCCAAGCGTGCGATAGGAACATACATAGTTGAAAATACCTTAAATACCTGTAACTTGAGCATTTGTTACTTGAGTACCAACGGAACCCTATTCCGTTGCCTCCGTAGTTCCGTAGACTTCGCTATCCGCCCGTCCACCCGTCCGTCCGTCCGTCCGTCAGCGGGCTGCATCTCATGAACCGTAATAGTTAGATGTATGAATTTAGGCGTGAAATGGTGTTTCTAATGCCCCTATAACTAAAAAAATTTAAAAATATAAAAACAATAATTAAAGGGGGACCCAAATACAATAAATGTTATTGTTTGTGTTAAATCTTTTATACGATGGTATGGAACCCTTGTTGGCGAGTCCGATTCGCATTTGGTCGGTTTAAAAAATATATCACTAACATAGATGATTCTATTAAAGCTCAAATTGTTGTGCCATGACCAACATGAAGCAACCTATCCACTCCCAAAGCGCCCAGCAACAATCTGTAGCGCGGCAAGCACACAATCGATTATCCCATATCGCGAAGTCGCCGTGACAGACGACCTCGCTGCCGCCGGTTGACATTTCACTAAGTAGGCCGCTCTGCTTACTCTCGGCGTAATTACCGCTCGGCTACTTGTTCACAATGTTGAGCCACCGTGTGCCGAGCGGAGGACGACACGGGAGACCTTTCTCGAATGGACCACTTTTTTGTGTGGATTGGAAGTTGCCGAATTGTATCAGGATGCATCAGGCCATTTCAAGAGAATACAGGAAAATGAATAAATTCCATGTTAGAGGTGAGATGCAAAAAACTTGGATCATTGAAATACTACCGGGTGGTCCGGAATCTTTCCGTGCATTCACATTTTAAACACGTTGCCATAGCGACCAATGTCGTTGACAATATAGTTTACGTATTGCAAATGTAGTATTTTTGTTCGTTTTTGCCCTTATTCCCGTGCTCATCCTTCAGGGAGCCGGGGATGAGTGTGACAGGCCATCGGCCTTTAATATTTTAAAAGGTTTGATTTGAAACACGCCCCTATCCGCCTCCCGTTCTTCTACGCTCGCTGGTACGGGATCCATGTATTGTCGTTTAGTTTAGAAGTTGATTGGAAAACTCATGGAGGTGAAAACTCTATCAAACAAATGAACTGTGAACTATTTTTAAATTTTCCTCACTTCACTCAAAGCAGTTACGCGTCCGATTTTGATAAAAAACTGAATTATTAGATGTATTTTCTAGCAAATAATGATCAATTTTTATTTTACAAATATTTTTTAACAAAAACAGTACATTATTGTTTTTACATTAGTTAACTTAACTAAGTTATCAAAATTGTTTAATAAGCACTTTTCTTTAGTTTGCCGTTTGATATTATTTCTCAGAATGAGTTCCTCATAGCGATACTATGGGCTGGTGCAAAAATACAGGTTCCGTATTTTTTGATAATTTTATGTATTTAATGGATACGACATTACCGTTATCTCATTAATTTGAGTTTCAGCGACATCTACATTTTAAGCATTGTAATCAGATTTTGAAAATAATCTGAAAAAGTATTGGTCGTGACATTCGTCGGAAGCAGGTCTTTGGTGACGACAGCAATAAGATTGATAGCTCAATCATTGCAGTCAAAATGCCTTAGCGTAGGATCAATACGCAAAAACATCATCAGCGCCATCTAGCAGAAGATAGGGGAAGCATTGTGTCGATTTGAATATAATCGAGAAATTCGTTGGCTGATGTAATTGTCGGGATAGCTCAGTTGGTTTAGAGCAGTGGACATGTAATTCAAAGGTCGCAGGTTCATGTCCTGCTTCCGACGAATGTCACGACCAATACTTTTTCAGATTATTTTCAAAATCTGATTACAATGCTTAAAATGTAGATGTCGCTGAAACTCAAATTAATGAGATAACGGTAATGTCGTATCCATTAAATACATAAAATTATCAAGTAAAATCCGGGCTGACTCTTAGTGTCCGATACCAAAAACGTCTTTGGTGACGACAGCAATAAGATTGATAGCTCAATCATTGCAGTCAAAATGCCTTAGCGTAGGATCAATACGCAAAAACATCATCAGCGCCATCTAGCAGAAGATAGGGGAAGCATTGTGTCGATTTGAATATAATCGAGAAATTCGTTGGCTGATGTAATTGTCGGGATAGCTCAGTTGGTTTAGAGCAGTGGACATGTAATCCAAAGGTCGCAGGTTCAGGTCCTGCTTCCGACGAATGTCCGTATTTTTTCTCCAAATAGACGAATTTGATTCCTTGCAAAAACGTTTTACATTCTTATTCAGAGAGCACCTGTCAAAACTTAGTACGAGATTAGCACCGGACTAATCATACAAAAACCGGTTTAGTCCGACGGATTTAAGTTAGTCCGCCCACTCTCAATAGGGCTGTTAGTTATAGGGTTATATACAGTTAGAATGTCTCCTCTGAGTGTTACCGTTTTGGCCATGAAGGCACACTTGGAAAATTCACCTGTATACCTTGCAACAGAGCACATGTGTGTCTCGGCGCGGGCGGCGCGCGCGCGGTGGTGCGGTGGCGGTGCGGAGGCGTTGCAGCGACTGTGTGGTGGAGGTGCGGCGGCGCTGCGGTGGCGGTCGCGGTGCGGCGGCGGTGCGGTGGCAGTTCGGTCGCGGTGCGGCGGCGGTGCGGTGGCGGTGCGGCGGCGGTGCGGCGGCGGAGACGTCCTTGTCAAGGCTGTACCGATGTCGCGTGTGCCATTTCTACACGCCAACGACAACAGCTGATTGTGAAACCAGCTACCCTACTGAATAGCAATTGTACACTGAGAACAACAATAGCTTCCTAGGAACACGCACAAGGTTACCGGCATGATCTAGTTATGTCCAATATAGTATAAAAAATTGCAGACCTCTTTAACAGCTACGTCCGCATGAAATTTATAATTAATTTAGTATTAAACAAATATCGTCATAATATCGGAATTGCTAGGTACTCAAAGAACTAAATCGGATCCAAGTTTTCATTGAATATATCGAATAAGCAAAGCCAAGGTCGTGCGGCGATTTCGAGCACTTTATTTTCTAAACTAAGAACTCAGCTTCCCCTGGAATGACTATTACACGGTTTGGAATTACTATTCAGCCGCCTGGAATGACTAAAATAAGACAAAATGGATATAACCTAATGCGGAGTGGGAATGTGAATTTTTGTAAGTGAGGCTAATGAGGATGGTCAAAAGGAGTAAATAATGCAAAGGAAGTGGGTTCTCGGAATGGGGTGGACCCGAAATGACCCTTCGCTACCCTACACACATCATTATTGACTGGTTATTTTATTACTTATCATTAAATTATTATCCATAGACAGTAGCATAGTTCATGACTAATGCAGAAACTTATGTCAAATATAATAGTTAGTGTCCTTCTGAATCTTATATGTATTTGAGATGTTATCGATTGGATCAGGCCACTATACTAACAGCTCCCGTTCACGAGCATCTCACTGGCCATAAATAATTGTTCTTCAATTTGAAAGTTGGTTTGTTTCTATCATGTTTCTATCACTCAAATAGCATTCGACGAATGCATTTTAAATTTGGTATGCCAATAGACCATAAGCCGGATTAAGACAGTCGTGAAGTTGACGGTTGAGCGGCTCGTAGCCTAGCGGCGTGGGGACTGGCCTAGCTTACCAGAGGTCTGCGGGTTCAATTCCGACATGCACCTCTTTCTTTCTCTTACCGAGTTCAATAAGTGCATTTCGTCACGAATGCGAGCCGCTCCATGGTTCGGAATCAATGTAAAACTGTAGCACCCCTTCCCCTACTAGGTGGTAGGGCTTAAGCCCGCCCGGGTTGGTACCATCGCATTGGATTAAAAGATGGTCGAAGCGGCAATGAAAAATTGTCCGCGTTTTCCATCCAGTTCAATGTAGACGTGCTTATAAAGGGAAAGTCCTGGCATGGCACCTAATTCCTTAGGGAATGTGGTGTATTGGGCTAATATCATAACGGTATTTGTGTGGTATTAGCCATCTATGTCAGGTCGCATAAAAAAAAAAGTCAGCGCATAATAATATGTTGTAGCCACGGTTTTTAGTTTAAAGGAATTTTGTCGAAGGTAAAACTTAAAATTCAGTTCCAAAACACTCACCCCTGATCTTTGCGAATTTTAATTATTGTCCTGCCTTTTGGCATCTATATTATTATTTTGTAAATTTGTAAAAAACATGAAAAACGTTGATTCGAGTCACAGGACTGCGTGCGATTGGCCATTTTTTTATGAACTCTCTTTCATGTCTGTCTTTTATTTTGTTTGTCTGATTTTCAATTCGGTACAAATTTTGCAATCGATTTTAAACTAACTTCCCGGTGAGCTATCTAGAACTTGAAATTGTAAACAAAATGTAAGATGGAGTAATAACACAATCAACCAAGTTTTTAATAAAACGATTTCTCGAAAACTAAACATATACAGTGCAAGTAGAAGGACCGGAGTAACAAGCGAAACTCGTTTTTGTGGGGCGGCGTACCAACTTTACACACAAAAACTGTAGCGCCGATGAGCGAGTTCGCTTACGAACTTGTTTGCTATTGATTTTTAGGGTTCCGTACCCAAAGGGTAAAAACGGAACCATATTGCTAAACCTCCGCTGTCCGTCCGTCCGTCCATCCGTCCGTCCGTCCATCTGTCCATCACAGGGCTGTATCTCATGAACCGTCGACAGGCAGCTAGAATTTTCACAGAGATTTTGCCGCTATAACAACAAATAGGTAAAATAATAATTTAAAAAAAATCAAGGGGGACCCAATACAAAAAACGCGATTATTTTGTGTTAAATCTTGTACGATGATACGGAATCCTACGTATGCGAGTCCGACTTGCACCCGGCCGGTTTTTTTTCGTGTTACAACGACACTTAAGAACTTTATAGGACGCTTAGTAAATATACTTTCTCGTACTAAGCAGGTGCGTCGCTTAATCCAAGGAATGTCATATAAATGTATGTATAATCGACCATCAAAACATGGCATTCGCGGGTATTGCGTCTTCCAATTTAACCCTTTCACCACCCGCTGTATACCCATAATTTGGAATTCTAATACAGTCCCTCTTCCCGTAATCAGTGCTTTCTACTAACACAGTTCATTTCATTATTTCATTTCATATTACATGGATTCCGTACAATAAATTGACTCGCCAATGAAAATGCACATTTCCACCATCGCTGAACACGTAAGGTAGCGAACCGTTCCACCTGGCTGAAGCCATTGGGCAGATTTTTTCCCCGAAAACATCTAGCTACTTTATTTTTTTCCGGCACAGGCTTACATTTATCGAGGGCTACAGTATTAGTAATAGTTAATTATACAGTTTCGCTTATTTCTTTTACGCCATTACGCAATTATATTAGGTAGGTGCCTTTACGGACCGGATCCATCCACACTTTCTCCGATACCACGAAACCTCCAAACATCAATCATTATCCCCGAGCTAACGCGCAGCCAACGGTAGAGCAACAATTCGTATGCGCGCGCGCATGTGCCGAGCATGGATGCGTGCGACCTCCGACCACCCCCTCCGCCGCCGCGCCGCCGCCCCGCGCCGCCCGGACCGCACACGGCGAATACTGAACAGAGAAACCCGATCAATGAATCATTGAAAATTGCGCCATTTCATGTAATATTATGCACTCTACCATGCGATTCAAAATAATACTTATTCTGTGTCAATGTCTTCAGCACAAATGCAAAACGTTCTAAACAACATCTCAAGATCAAAAAAGGAAGGAGATGTGACATCTAGTGGGACTACAATGAGACTCACTGTCGCCAATTTTCTGAAAGGGGTCACACACAAATATAGTCGCAGACGTTTTGGAGGGTTTGTGATTATGGCAACTGATTTGGCTGATGTATTAGTAAATTTCAAGAGCCAAGTTTCCTATAGGATTATATGGAAAATTACACTTCTCCTTCCTTCCCTCCTCTGTAGCAAACATCCGTACGCTCCAATTTATTTTTTTATGTAACTGGACTTCCATGGTGTCGCGGGTGGCGTTTTAGTAAAGGGGTAGTTTAGTTTCAGTTTCAGTTTCTTTATTTCCTCCATTAGATGTATATTACACACTCGGATTCGTCATTTTTTTTTCCTGTCGGTTCGATTACTTCTGGCGAAGAAGAGCCGACAAGAAACTTCGTCAGGTTGGTCATTGTATTATTATTTTTTCCAGTGATACTTACAAACTAGTTTACAGTGATTGATTGATTACTACTGCTCACAAAGAACATTATTATAAGAACATTATATACATTGGTGAGGAGCAAACTCTTGACTACTATAATGACATCTTATTCTAAATTAATAGGAATTATGATCTAAATTATTCAGGTGTAAAAAGCCATCGTCATTTTTGATACAAGGTAATATCAAATTAAATATAAGTTAGTAAATAAACAAATTCATACTACAATGTAGTACCCATGTCAGAAAAAATAAAAATAATAGAAAATAATAATAATAATAATAAAAAAAATTAATTGGTAGTACCGTGTTAGGTACCCGGTCAAGTATGTAGTCATGAGTTTTAATTTAAACAAGTTTTCTATCTAATAAGGCTTCCTGGATAGTGTAGTAGCTTTTTTTTATTAATACTGATTTCAATTTGCTCTTAAAACATTTATCTCCTAATTTCCTGATCTCCTCTGGAATTTTGTTGTATAACCTAATACTATTGCATATAAAACTTTTTGAAAATTTTGATGACCTATGCTTAACATTTTGTAAATCAGTTTTATGTCTAGTATCGTAGTCATGTACATCAGCATTTAAGGTATTATGGTGCTTATATTTCCTAGCATAGCAGATATTTTGATACACATATGCGCTAGGTAGGGTCATAATTCCTATTTCGCTGAATACATTCCTACAAGAATCTATAGCTTTCATGCTAAGAATACAACGCAAGGCTATTTTTTGCAAGACAAATATTCTATTTGCTTCTGCTGCATTTCCCCAAAACATTAGTCCATACAACATGAGACTATCGAAGTAAGCAAAGTAGACAGTTTTTGCAGCTTGCGTGCCACAGAGTTCCTTGATTTTTTTAATGGCATAACAGGCTGAGCTCAGTTTACCAGCAAGACTGTCTATGTGGGGTTTCCAGCAGAATCTATTGTCAATTATTAATCCCAGAAAAGTTAATTCATTAGCCATGTTTAACGATAATTCCTCTACAGTATTGGTTACGTCTTCATTATTTTTACGCCTATGTGCCCCAAGAACAAAATGCATTACATTCGTTTTATTAGTATTTAACAATAGATTATTGTGTTCAAACCATGATGTGAGCGACTTAATTACTGACAAGAAAACCTCCCGTAGTTCAATTATATTTTTGTTTTTCAAAACTACTGAGATGTCATCTGCAAACATAACTAGTTCTATGTCTTGCCCGATTGAACCGGAAATGTCATTCACATAAATCAGAAAGAATAATGGACCAAGGATAGAGCCTTGCGGTACTCCTATTGTAACAGGGTCAACATCCGATTTTATACCACTGACCTCACATATTTGTTTTCTGTTTTCTAGGTATGTTTCACATAAACGTAGCTCTTTTTCTCTTACTCCATAATACTCTAATTTTAATAACAATATATCATGTCTTACACAGTCAAATGCCTTTGATAAGTCACAGAAAATGCCATATGTGTGCTGAGAATCATCCAAAGATGTTAATAAAGTTTTTATCATAGCTGCAATGGCATCTCCTGTTGACTTACCTTTGCGAAATCCAAATTGTCTGAAATTTAGTAGATCGTGTTTAGTGAAGAAGTGAGTCAAACGTTTTTCCATAACTTTTTCAAAAACCTTGCTGAAAACTGGTAGTAAGGAGACCGGACGGTAATTCTCAACATTATTGTGACATCCTTTTTTATATAATGGTATGACCTTTGCTATTTTGAGGGAATCGGGAAATGTGCCATTTTCTAGACATTGATTTATAACTTGTTTTAGAGGATTTATGACACCTGTTAATGACTTTAGTAATTTGGGGGAAATATTCCAAAGATCTTGAGAACGTTTAGACTTAAGGTCTCTAATAATGTTTTTAACTTCTAAGTATGTGACAGGACCGAAAGTAACTGATGCAGTGCTACGTGCTGTATAATCCTGCAGGTGATTTAATGCTAACTGTGTGTTGGAGTCAATTTTATTTGTTGAGGTTTTAGCCACTGAAGTGAAGTATTTATTGAAGTAATTTGCAATCTTACAACCATCAGATACAATGTCTGCCCCAATTTTTAATTTGAGTTGAGTATTTTCAATAATAGGTGCTTTTCCCGTTTCTTCTTTGATTATACTCCAGGCCATTTTAATCTTGTTTTCGGAATTTAGTATTCTGTCCCTTAAAAACAACTGTTTTGCCCTAATTGTGACCTTTTTAAAAACTTTGCTGTAGAGAGATACATATGACTTAAGGTCTGTACTTTTGTTTAACTTTTGTTTATATAGGTAGGTAATGTAGTAAGTAGGTAATTAATATAAGTATGGTAGGTATGGTATAGGGTATTTTATCTGCAGGGTCGTAGGGTTACACGTGCTGGTGGTATGCATTGCAAAATGAAGGTCGGAAATTAAAGAAGTGATATGCTGATATAGTGATATTAAGTTTATTGTAATATAGTATGTACAATGTACAAAATAAGGGAAATAGAATTTCATAATCTTAGACTTTATAAAATCAACACTTATTGACTGCCAGCTATCTGGAGGTTCTGGGCACACATCTACCTACTCGAGCCGTTCCCTACTACGTGTAATCTGGGTACTTAGCTTCCAGGATGTGATGGGTGTCCTCCAGTCTGCTGGCTGAGAGGTGTGCTGCTGACTGTGTTGTTCTCACACGTGAGTCGATGGTGAAGGTGACTCACCGTAGGTGAGGGTGAAAGTGACTAGCAGTCACATTGTGTGTTTTCGTATAAAATGATCTCTTCACTCAATAAAAAGAGGAGAAGAAGAGAGAAGAGATAAGAGGAGAAATAGGAGGAAATTGAGGAAAGAAGAAATAGAGATGAAATTGAGGCGCTCGTCGCTGCCGTGATGGTGCTCCGGCGCGGTGCCTGAAGCTGAAAAGGGAAAATCCATACTTAGTCGGCGAGCAGACGAGGGAATGTTTTCCATGGTTGATGGACGATCTTGGGACGAGATATTTTATAAAATGTGGTTTGCTTACTTGTCTAGCGCCTCTCGATGATTATTGGAGTGTTAGCCGGGCCGATGATCCTTGATATGCTTGTAAGCATTGTTCTCCTGCTGGGTGAACGAATGGGTTAGGACATGGCCGGCATGTTGTGTCAAACCAATGTGTCTATTTTGTGGAAATACGTATGGGAGATCTAGGCAAGTAGTTAAAAAAGGTTAATGATGGGTGCTGAAGGCAGATATTTCGACAGATTGCCGCGTGGTCGATCGATTAGGTTCGATCGACAAAAATGACAATGTCATGAATTTACGATATGGAGTGATAAATTAAATATGTAGTGCTTACCTAGGTTAATATTGTTTTTAGTATTTATTTCAGCGCACTTCTGTGCGAGGTGAGCACTGCCATGGAGGTTATAATTATTCACGCCATTGTTCCTTGAAGGTAGGAAGAGCAGTGACGATTCAGTCTGTCATTTGCTCTGATCTTGTAGCGCGCGCCTAGCTGTGTGTTGGTATAGTGTCGTCTCGCTCTGGAATGTATGGGAAGTGGCGAGACGCTATGAATTTACAGAGACGTGCAAACAAATGGGGTATTTGTGGTTATATGGTCCGATTTACATCATAGTAACACAAAACTACTATGAGATTTCATTCTGGTTTGATTTTTGTGAATGAAACAATCACACAACGTGACAATGGCTAATACCACCTATTGGAGAAAGGGGATTCCGAATCACGGAATATCTCGAATTCGTGACGAAATACAATTATCCACCCAGAAAGAGAAAGTAAGTGGCGCATCAAAGGGGCGGAGATTGGACCTCTGGCATGAAAAGCAATTCTCCGCTCTCCGCTTTTCAAATCCGTTCAGTAGTTTCAGAGCCTATTCGGTTCAAATACACAAACAAACCTCTCCTCTTTACATAAAATATATAGTATAGACAAAATACGTTACATAGGAGTTCATATTGTTACAGTTTCTTGAGGTTCAAGAGCACTAATAACTTCCTATGAAGCAACTATACTAATAATAAATCTGTAAGGGGCGTTAAAGGAGTAAGTTTCCGTTGTTTCATAAGCTACTTCGTTTGTATGAAACTAAAACGAAATTGACGATTTTTTTTCTGATTGTATGTATGTATGTATGCATGTATGTTCATCCATAACTCTTATACCAATCATCCGTATTAGATGAAACTTCAATATTTAGTTTGAGGGCTTACCGCGCGTGTGAGGAGCAGGACGTGCTGCTCGACGTTTCTGAATTAGATGAAACTTACTACGCGTATATTTAATTAGGTTAATAGGTTTAATAGAATTCAGTTCCGCTTACGCTAAGATATAGCTGTCATATAACCGATGTTCCCAGATGTACGGCTTGGGCTGGCGGGGGAGAGGGGGGTAATCGATATTTGCCTTTGTTTTTCCGCTTATTTCTTCTAAACCACGCAACGGATTTTGGGATACGGTTTTCACTAATAGAACTAGCGATCAACGATAAAGGTTTGTGTATGTAATTAATAAATATTTTATACAAACCTTAAGGTGGCCCAACCCGCTCATTTCCCCATACAAAAGGGGAAAGAAGATCACGCCTATATTTCTTGTCAGAGATCCAAAATTTTGCTCAATATAGCTTTATTTGATTGAACTAGATGTCTGATGACCATTGGCATTGTAAAATTGTGTTTGGTTTACAAGTTATAACGTCCGAAAGTTCGGATTTTTCGCGCGTTTTATACAATTACTTTGGAGGTGGATTACGCAATGATAAAGTAAGAACATCTTAAAAAGATTAGTCATCAGACATAGCTTGTTTAATCAAGATTTATAATCTATTTGGTTTTTGTTAGATTTTTGACTACAGTGGTCGTGGTTTACTTTTAGCTATAAGTCGTTTTGAAATTAAAATTTTCGTAAATCTTACCAAATCATACACTATGCACATTGTCTTTTTTGTGGACAGATTGCATCTTCCTCATAACGGAGCCTGTCTTATTCTTAGAAACTGAGAAGGTCCCAGAGCGTAACAGCACGGTTTTGTACCGTGCCCGCAAATGAGTTGAGGCCGCCGGGTTGGGCCGCCTTAAGAGGAAAATGAGAACTTAGTACTTGCTTCAAAACTGTAGCTGTTAAAAAGGCCTACAGAAAATTCCACGATATAACTACTCACCTGATTTATATGCATATTTTATCAACGTCTAGCATCTCTGGGCGCAGTCAGGTCCCGGCTGGATTACCGTTTTCGATATTGAAGGTGGCTGTGGTTCATATTCCACGTAAACTTAATTAGTTAATAGGCTGTAGGGTTATTACCGCCTGTATTGGTTTTGTATTCATTTTTATGTAGCAGTGCCAGTGCAGGGTCTGGTGGCAAATACTTTTAAAACTAAATGGGAATGTTTGGATGCTTTTCAATAAATCATGCCATATCAGTTCAAATGAATTTAATTAAATTTGGTAGATGGATATGTTGTGCCTGACCAGCCTTTGGGACTAGCCCTTTGGGCTACTTTTTATCCAGGAAATAATTCAGACCGACCTCAGTCCAAAATGGCATTGACCCAAGCGGAGTCGGGTACCGCAGCTAGTTGTTTGAATAAAATAAAAACCGGCCAAGTGCGAGTCGCACTCGCACACGAAGGGTTTCGTACCATCGTAAAGATTTAACAAAAAAAAATCACGTTTTTTTGTATGGGATCCCCCTTTAATTTTTTTATTTTTTTTATTTTACTTCTTTGTTGTTATAGCGGCAAAATAAATACATACTCTGTGAAAATTTCAGCTGCCTACCTATTACGGTTCATGAGATACAGCCCTGTGACAGACAGACGGACGGACAGCGGAGGCTTAGTTATAGGGTTCCGTTTTCACCCTTTGGGTACGGAACCCTAAAAACGGACGAACTGGTTTCGTCCAATGAAGTTTTTAGGTACACATGGAGATGACTTCCCATTGTTTAAGGTATAGCAAAACAAAAAATATACGATCATAGAGGTCTGAAGAGTCCTAAATACACCATTTCACTCTGGTGTGGGACTTAATCCCATATTTACCTAATATGCATACTATGACCTAAGTGGGAAGCATGTTGTGCAATGTCACGTTTGCACGCCTTCAAAAGTCGAGGGTCGTGCGTGGTAGAGAGAAGTGAACTAGTTACTTGGAGACACGCCTAGAATGTACAATATGAGGAGTGACTAAGAGATGGCGCATGCACGCAGCGTAGCGTTGTCTAACGCCCCTTTTCACATACATAAATCCCAAAGTTATCTTTCGATTACACCATGAAAAAAAAAAGTTTGCTAAACTACGTTTGTATGGGCAGCGTAATTTTCGGATGGTTACGGGCCCACCTTAAGAGTGTCATATCAATGAATCTGTTTAAGTTATAACGGGGAGTTGAAGTTGAAGTTCTAAGCATGCTGATGAAGAAGGTTAAAGTTTTCCAACGGATAATTTTAAGGAAAATTAAAAGAAGTGGGCATTACCGCACAAATTATTTCTTTCTTGTTTGCGTACAAACGTCATTATTTTTTTACAAATCAGCCTCAAGAACCTTACATTTTCATTTCTCAAAAAAAAAAACAATATCACGAAGTTACGTAAAATTGTTTCGAACTTTAGGTACTCGTTATGTCGATGTTTCTGCAAAACAGTATGTCAACCGTTAAATGCGTGTATATGCCACACTGCACTGCAATGACCTATCGCCACCGCTGCTGGCCCGTCCTGACTTATGGCCCGATAACCATTAGAATATAGTGCAGTTTTGTTGCAGTCACAACATAGTAACAACGGTATGTGTTGCATCAGCCTACATGTATCTCTGGAATTGGCTGTGATAATGGGATCATTGGGACAATGTTTCCTTAGTTTCTTAATTTCGTAGCCTAGTGGCGCGGGGACTGGCCGAGCGTACCAGAGGCCCGGGTTCGATACCAACTTGCACCACTGTCTTTCTCTTTCAGAGTTCGATAAGTGCATTTCGTCACGAATGCGAGCTGCTCCATGGTTCGGAATCCATGTAAAACTGTAGGTCCCCTTCCCCTACTAGGTGGTAGGGTTTAAGCCCGCCCGGGTTGGTACCATCGCATTGGATGAAAAGATGGTCGAAGCGGCAATGAAAAATTGTCCGTGTTTTCCATCCAGTACAATGTAGCCGTGCCTCATAAAGGGAAGGTCCTGGCATGGCACCTAATTCCTTCGGGAATGTGGTGTATTGGGCTAATATCATAACGGTAGTTGTGTGGTATTAGCCATCCATGTCAGGTCGCATAAAAAAAAAAAGTCTGAAATCATCCCAAAAATGACGGACCAAAAAAGAGCAACAAATATTTTGTACACATATTCTTTATCGAGATCCCCCCATAAAAACGAGGCGAAATGTAATCTTAAAAACAAATTCGCTGTGTGTACACATTTACTAATGGTATATGTCCGACACTCCGTTAAGAGGCACCCATCGACGTCCATGGGTCGCTACAATTTTCAGGGGCTTATTTTATATTTTATTGATTTTCTTATTTTGGGAGAAATAGCTCGTCCGAGTCTATAGGTCCGATCTACAGGATCGTTTTGTGCTATAAGAGGAATGTGATCAGTGTAAGCCTTCATTATCTACCTGTCGCCCATTGAACGGTAATATAAAGTAAACGGAGGGATGGTTTATTCAGCTCACAAGAGCATTTTAAACGGTAAAGACGATAACACACAGAGATACATAACATCTACATCCATTGAATACTAGTAAACAATGGTTTCAGTTCATCTTTTGTGGAGCATCCATTCTGGGATTTCTCAGGGTCGCCTACGAGACGCAGTACAAGGAGTGATTCCATCCTACAGATGCGAACATTCCTCCACGCGAGACCCGTATCTGTGCCTTGGAGAGCAAGGCCTTTTTAGTCCGGCGCATAAAGTACTGACGCACTCACACATAATATAGGTACATAGGTACTTTGTTCACAATGTTCATGTATTTTTTTTCAAATCATTGAAATAAAAAAACGTTATACTAAAATAGCAAAACAATTTATAAGTAATTTTCAGTTCCAATTTTATTTTTACCCGACCGTGGCGAAGCAAAAGGAGGGTTATGATTTTTATTTTCTTTGGTTTGAAGAAATATTTGTTTTATTTCGTCTAAGACAAAACACTTAAAGTCGTATGCAGGGAGAACCTGTCAAAACTTTGTACGATATTAGCAGCGGACTAACCATACAAAAACCGGTTTAGTCCGGCGTATTAAAGTTGGTCCCGCCCACTCTAAATAAGACTTTTAATGTATCTGCGTGTAAAAAATCCTGTGTCTAAAGATATGTAAACTCGCACTTTGCAAGTGACTATCAATCCTATAAGTTGTCTTCGCAGAATTATAACATTTAAATGTACGCTTCGGTATGCATCGAGGGACAATGGAGAGGTAATGTAACTAATTTAATGTAATGTAAAGTAGGTAGGTAAGTAATCTCGTTGGATCGCCCGCCACCGCGACCGCCCCCGTCGCGCCGCGCGCCCCCGAGCGTTGTCGTGTCGTCGCTGCCATTCTTTGCCTGCGCACCACGTGCTGCGATCGCTGGTAAGTCAAAAGCCAGCGTCATCAGGGTTGTCATTGAAATGTGAATAAATAGTTTATGATAGCTTTTTTATTTGGCATGGAATGCAGGTATTGTTTGCATAGGTTCTCAACTTCAGGGGGTTATTCTGCGCTTTCACCTGACCTGCTGAGCCTGATGCTGTTTGAATTGAACATGCATTCGAAAAAAAAATTTTTTTTTTAAAAACGCACATAATAGGTAGACTATAATAATGAATGTATTAAGTAGGCTCATAGTTCAGGGGCGCTGAGATTTGCCTTGAATGCCAAAGGTCAAGAGTTGAAATCCCCGCCCAGTTCCTGTGCAAATTTCTTTCTTCATCTGAGTTCGAATAGAGTGAGTATTAAATAAGATGGTAAGATTGTCAAATTGGCAATGAAAAAATGGAAGAGTGTTGGGCTAATATCATAGCAGTGATATATTTAGAGTTTCATAAAAAAGGTTAAAAAACTTGCCCGCTTAGATACAATGAATTTCCTTCAACCGGTTGTGGCAACCCTGCGCAAGGAGATAGCATCAGCTGGTGAAATGCGAGCAGTTCTCCTCCGCGCGAGGTCGTTCCCCCGCGACCCCCGCCCCACCCACCGCTACGCAGCCTCCCCCCGCGACCCCCGCCCCGGAGTCGCGATGGCCGCGACCACGCCCCTCGCATTGTCTCAAGATTCTAGCAGCGCCAAGGTGACCCGAGGTAGGTAATCGACTTTTAATGTTGCGACGCCCGCCGGCGAA
This sequence comes from Incurvaria masculella, assembly GCA_946894095.1. NCBI lineage: Eukaryota > Metazoa > Arthropoda > Insecta > Lepidoptera > Incurvariidae > Incurvaria > Incurvaria masculella. Next base: position 4,647,253 of record OX335641.1, read on the forward strand.
TTCGTTTGAGGCACTTAACAAGGTTGCGGGTGCGGAGTTTTGACGGTCAATTTTATTAATTGGAAGCCAATAACAGTTTTTGGTATCTAGTTATTGAAAAAACGAAGTGCGAATGGTTTTTGGATAACGGGTTAATAATTTGGCCCACTGGCTAAGTGCCTGGCCCGCCGGTGAAAGACTGGAACTTCTCTCTAAAGTCTAAGGAACTTATCTCTAAAGTATATGGAATTTCTCTCTAAAGTCTAAAGCCAAATATTGTTATGTTTTTTCTTCGCTATTTAACTAAATAAACCACAGAGCAGTGTTTGGAAAACACGGTCGCCATTTTTTTCACGCAAAAAACGGAATAAAACATGATTTCAAAATTTCAGACAAATACGATACGGCACATCGGGACCATAAGTTACGTAAAACTGCAAGAAAAGGAAATATACCGGAAAGGGAAGTGCCACCTCCACGGGTACCGAGCGTTGATGTCTTACCTCCGCGACTTGCAACATAGCCCCCGCTTACAAACTGTCGTAACATAATATTTGATACATTTTCAAATCCCTTGAAAACAGTCAAAAATATACTCTAAAGCAGTGAACACGGCATGAATTATAATAATATGCATAAAGTACACATTTAAAAGGATTTAAAATAACTTACAATTATTTAACTAAGATTAATAAAAACAAATGTTCATGGTAAAGTTAAAAGTTAGAAATTAAATCTTAAATGTATAAAAAGGTAATTACAAAAAGGTTGAAAAAAAAAGATTTCTAATATATTCAGGTTACTTTTGATTTGAATGGATTGAGCTAACATGAATTAAGATTACAGGAGTTGCAAACCGGTCCCTTATCTGATAAATTACCGTTGTAATTTCTAAATTGTACAGTGAAGTGTACATAATTAAAAATAGGGCTAATTGGTTTACGAGCTGTGGGTATTTAGAACAACTGTATTTTCATAACACAAAACCATTTCCTGTTGTTGTCAGTTTTCTGAAGGACTCGATTAGATGGTGATCGCACATAGAGAATGGACGAACCGGAGTAGAAACCGAAACTGGCTAGCCACTTTTCCATCCAAAAACAGAAGCGCTGGCGAGGAACTTTAGTTACGAATTCACTTACTACTGATTTCGAGTTTTAACGACACGTAAGAATACGTAAGAACATCAAATGACGTTATTTATTGCAACATACGTTCCATTTCTTGTCTCGAATTCTGTAAGCGAACGAAGTTAGACGTTTTGGACTAACTGTAGCTACGCTGCCGCCATAAAAATGCTTACCAATACTTCCATGATATTATGATGAAAATCATGATAATATGCCAGGGCATTTCTTATATAATGCACGGCTGTATTAAGCTAAATGGAAAACAAGACCTATTTTCATTCAACCGGTGTACGTACAGAACTTCGAAGTACGTATAAACGTCAAACCCCATACAAGTATTACTACTTATTCCGTGGTTTTGCTACTTGATTCAACCCGTCAAAATCAAAGTCGGACCACCAATTTGTATGGGAACGCGGAGTCGGCGTAAACGGCAAGGTCAGCGTATTTTACGGCGACGATACGATATCTGTCAAATCAAACAACTCGCAAATGTTAGTTCGCGTAACGCCCACTGCGCGTGCTTTTCAATTCTCCATACAATTGAAACTCCAGTCGATCGGTTTGGTCCAATTTAAGGTGGCCCATCCCGCTCATCTCCCCATACAAAAGGGGAAAGAAGATCACGCCCATATTTCTTGTCAGAGATCCAAAATGTTGCTCAAAATAGCTTTATTTGATCGAACTAGATGTCTGATGACCACTCTCTCTCGTCTCTTGTATTTTGACTCTTTGTTTACAGGTCACTGTAGTAGTTCATGACAGAAATAATCGTATTAAAACTAAATCGTACAGAGCTTTCACAACTTTTTCACGTTGCCACTGGAGTAGTGCATCGCTTTAAGGTCCCTACTTGCGGCGACGCTGGGTTCGGGTCTCCTCTTTCCCTAAAATATGGTCGATAGAGGCGATGGCTGTGCCTGGCGTGATGCTCGTGAACGGGTGCTGTTTGTGGGGACTGGCTTGCTCCAATTGGCAACATTCTAGATGGCGGGCATGGTCTTTACTAATAAACTGATATTTGTCATGAACTGTTGCATATGACATGAATTGCTGATTCTCTTCAATTCATATTAATTTAGCGTGTTTATCTGTGAATCTAAATACTTTTGTAAATTTAGACTAAGTGGACGTTGAAAAAAAAAAACCAGCGGAGTTTCTTTCCAGTTCTTCTTCGCTGGGATTTTCCCGAACTGGCTAATGATAAAATATTGACAAATCCGAGTGCAGTGTACTGTCTATGGATGATGAATAAACAATAAACAATAAACAATAAACAATTGGCATTGTAAAATTGTGTTTGGTTTCTAAGTTATAAGGTTCGAAAGTTCGCATTTTTCGCGCGTTTTATACAATAATTTTGGAGGTGGATTACACAATCATAAAGTAAGAACATCTTAAAAAGACATCAGACATAGCTTAGTTAATCAAGATTTATAATCTATTTGGTTTTTGTTCGATTTTTCACTACAGCGGTCGTGGTTTACTTTTAGCTATAAGTCGTTTTTAAATTAAAATTTTCGTAAATCTTACCAAATCATACACTATGCATATTGTCTTTTTTGTGGACATTTAGCATCTTCCTCATCACGGAGCCTGTCTTTTTCTTTGAAACAGACGGTCTCAGAGCGCGACAGCACGGTTTTGTACCGTGCTCGCGAAAGAGTTAGTCCCGCCGGGTTGGGCCACCTTAAGTGACAAGTCGGATAAGGGGCTCGAAGGGTACGTATGAAGCGACGTACGACATATTCTTATAGCCTGTCGACCGCCAAGGCTCTCTCGCCAACATGCTTGTAGTGTTTCCACATGCACAAGGCCTTCCGCAAGGACTTTTTCGCTTGTACTCCTTGTAGCTTCGCCTATCACGAAACAATGTATGGGCGAGGAGCCTTTATGCGCAGCTGACGCCGGATGATTATATCTTTAGAATTACGCAATGAGTGGCGCAATGCGGACGGCGACTTACTCCTACGACAGCATGATACTTGCAGCTAATTGTAATAAGCCCGTGGAGAGATACACATCTAGATCAGATGAACAGTTGATCGCACTCTCGTAATTGATGTTTCATTTTAGGTTTCTCCGTATCTCATATGACGAAAGTCTATTTACGAGTTTGTTAACTCGTAACCGTCCAGCTGGTAGTATAAGTAAAGCCATCAATCTACGTTATGTTAGTATAATACTATATCCCCCTATCTGTTTACCTAATAAAATGTACTTTTTATCAAAGTAATATATGACGGACAGTAATATTTGAGCGGCTCGTAGCCTAGTGGCGCGGGGACTGGCCTAGCGTTCCAGAGGCCTGGGTTCAATTCCGACTTGCACCACTGTCTTTCTCTTTCCGGGTTCGATAAGTGCATTTCGTCACGAATGCGAGCTGCTCCATGGTTCGGAATCCATGTAAAACTGTAGGTCCCCTTCCCCTACTAGGTGGTAGGGTTTAAGCCTGCCCGGGTTGGTAGCATCGCATTAGATGAAAAGATGGTCGAAGCGGCAATGAAAAATTGTCCGTGTTTTCCATCCAGTTCAATGTAGCCGTGCTCATAATGGGAAGGTTCTGACATGGCACCCGATTCCTTCGGGAATGTGGTGTATTGGGCTAATATCATAACGGTAGTTGTGTGGTATTAGCCATCCATCAGGTCAGGTCGCATAAAAAAATATTTAAAAACACATTACGTAGAGATAGGTTGATAATTCATGCTGACAATTAATTATGAACCTAAATGCCCGGATCTGATTCCAGGCCTTCATTAAAAATGATGTTATATTTTTTTCGATCGCTTGACCCATTGGTTTTCGTAATGAATGTATACATGAAAATAACACGTTTGATACCGGAGATTTGGGTTGATAAATCTAATTCAGTCCAAACTTGCTGTTAGCTTTAAAACTCTCAAATGTGGCTTCTTCAGGTGGCGTTGATAATCGTAATAAGGACATGAGTTAATATCCAATACGTACAGTCAACCAAAGGTTAAAGGATACACTTCCGGTCAAACGTGAAAATAAATGGTGTTTAAATACAACCTCTGATTCAATTTTGTTAGGATTTTGTTTACTAAGTAGCCAGTAGACATCCTCAACAATGCTGGAATCTATGCTCAAAACTAAAATTGTTTCCAAAAGTCAAAGTATTTCGACTGTTCATCTTTTCATTCAACCGGATGTGTATCCTAAACTCTTTGTTCGACTGTACGTACAACTTAAGTCAGAAAAAAATGAAACAACACGACTATAAGCGAAACACTCGCCGAAATTACATGCTTTGACCTGACTTTGACATAATACACCTCCATGAATACAATGACATGTTTGGCATGTGACTGTATTATATCAAAGCCTTGCATATACACAAACCGGATGCCGACTGCGATAAAGGCGCCATGCGGTCCATTCCGGCCAGCGATATATTCGGGCGCCCTTCAGACAATGTCTCCTTCATGCCGAACCGAAAGCAAACTCGTCCAAGGGCCCCGACTGGTTTACGCATCGCATCTGTCAGAAACTGGATTCGATTTCAATACTCAAAGTCAATTGCGTTACCGAACGAGGTAACCCGTCGTAATCACTCTATAAAACGATCGGCAAAGATTACACAGTGTTTTTGTGACGACATGGATGGCTAATGCACAGTGGGGCTAATATCATGACAGTAAGTTATTAGCCTAACATACCTCCTGGGAACGAGTTTTGCACTAGCTTATATGTATTTACCAGAACCTTTCTAACATTCCACGGCTACATTGAACTGAATGAAAAACAAGGAAAAGTTTCAATCAATGCGATGGTATCAACACGGGCTGGATTAACCCTGACACCTAGTAAGTAAGGAAGGGAACCAACAGTTTTACGTGGAATCAGAACCACGCTATACACTGAAATTGATGGAAAAGACGTATAATATTTCATTACCGCTTCAACCACAGTTTTATCCAATGCGGTGGTATCAGTATTCAGTATTCAGTATATTTTATTGACAAAAAGATTAAAGTAAACATGACAACATATAGGTTTAGGAAAAGATAACATCAATGCAATTATTATCTAAAGTTCGCATAGTTGTCGGTTGTGATAGTGCTGCCGGACTAGGCTCTGCCCGTATCCCGGCTAGTTGAGTCATTCAGGGACAGTGTGTGTATTATGTCATCTTGTGCTGTGTGAACTATCTCTTCTACTTCAAACGTAATTATAAAAAGGTAGGTAAAACTGTTAAAAAACAAAACAAAAAATGTAAAATCTAACAAAAGCTAATGAAATAATGGAATAGAAATATATAATACAAAAAAAGAGAAACAATACTTAGATAATATGAGTATATAACTATATAAGTAGACATTCTGAACCAGATCAATAATATACTACAGCATTTAAGACTTTAAAAGTAAGTATTTTAATTAATGCGTAATCAACCCGGGCGGGCTTAACCCTACCACATAGTAGGGGAAGGGGACCTACAGTTTTACATGGGTTCCGAAACATGGAACAGCTCGCATTCGCAACGAAATTCACCTATCCAACTCAGAAAGAAAAAGAAAGTCGTGCATAACCGGGGCGAAGATTTGAACCCGTAACCTCTTGCATGAAATGCAAGTCCTCTAGCCCCTAGACCACGAGCTGAATTTTATGTTTAATTTTTTATTGCACGTATTTGCAGGTACTTTTGATAGTTAATCTACACTAAGTTACGTCACATACTGATAGATCCGCGGATTTCATTTACTTGCAAAGAAACTTCACTGGATTACTGGAAAGATATTAACACACCTCATTCTCGAAGGATCAAGGTGCCTTGCCAGGTCCTTCCCTTACAATGAACCGGATATCGAGGACACGTTTTTTTTATTGCCCTTTAGACCATTTTTCGAGTCCGGACAGGCTTAGCCCTACCATCTGGCATTTTGGGAAATTTACATGGGTTCCGAACCATGGAGTGGACCCACATTCTCAACGAAAGTGCAAGTATGTATTAATCTCTATGTATAAATCCTCTTGTATTTGGACACAGAAGAAAACAGCACCAAACAAAAGTGTTTATATATATTAACACAAATATGGTTGAAATGTAATGTGTTATGATTGACTGGCATGAAATAAATGCGAAAGCAAATTGCCTATGGTCATATAATATATAATTAATTTGTCAACGTATGTATGTGCGCCGAATGAGCGTAGCCTTAACGCCTTCGTGTTGAAGGAAATGACCCAGTTCTTAGCTCATTGTGGGCTGTCCGTAGGTTAAGGTTATTTGTAAATTGATTCATATAGGTTAAGGTATTTTTTAGAATACCTTATCTCAAAGGGAAAAACGGAAATCTGATAGGATCTCTTTGACGTCAGTCCGTCTGGCAAGACTCTCTTGGGAACGGGTAGATCAAATACATGGCTACGGGCCCTTAGCGAGGAGTGTACAATCTCAGGTTGTGATATTTTTTTAATTAAAATATATCCGTACTTAATTTTCACCTGAAGAAGAAATAAGAGAGATCTATAATAACCACAACTACTAACCCTACCGAGTTTGATAAGGATTTGACAGCTTACTTGCCGTTGTCGGCGTAAATACATCGACGTTGCGGTTTGCCGTGAGAGCAGTAAACATTTAAGAAATTAGTGCTGCAGAGATTTCACCCTTGTAGCTGTCATCCTGTAAATTATTTTTTTTTGGTATTAGATTTTTCTAAATATAGAGAATGACAGCTGCTCGAGTGATAGTTTCTCGTGTTCGTGACTACCTAACCAATTTTACAACAAGCTATCAAAGCAGCTAGCTTGACGTCTTCAAACACGTACTGCCTTCGAACATAAAATCGGATCCTGTAAAAAACTTACATTTGTAAATATACTTTTTCATACTAAGCAGGTACGTCGCTTATTCCAAGGAATGTGACATGTATGTATGTATAATCGACCGTGTAGCAAGGACACTTTAATTAAAGAAAGAGCCCAGTGAAAAGAACTACTTTGAGAATATACTGCCAGGCTGGACCCGAACCAGCAAAACATACCATTCGCGGGTATTGCGTCTATCAATTTCGCCACCGGCTGTATACCCATAATTTGGAATTCTCCTACTGTCCCTCCTCCCGTAATGAATGCCTCCTCCTAACACAGTGTTTAAGATTATACCTACATACATTTATTTAACGCTTATGAATGTATAAATGTTTAAAATTTATATATGTGTAAAATAAATGTATGTTGGTATAATCTTAAACACTGTGTTAGGAGGAGGCATGCTTAATATCAAATATGTTTACAAGTGGTCCCCCTGCATTTCATTCAGCGCATGTCGTAAGAGGTGACAAGATTGGTTAGCCTCTATAGGCCAGTAGCATGACGATTCGGCCAGTAATCATCGAGGTTAAATAACCTTAGGTGCGGTCGGGTATCTGGGTGGGTGTTTGTTCGACTGACACTGTAGGTCTCTTACTAACGAGGTATTTTATTTATTTGGGATAGTAAATATAAATGTACAGAATAACAATATACAATTAAACTTAGGCAATATCTAAATACTTAGCCAGCAACGTAATGCACTTAAAGTCTTAAGTGACTTAAGTCGACTTTTTATATTATTTCCAATATAAAAAGTCGACTTTAAGTCGAAATTAAATGAAAGAAGGAAAATTAGGGAAATAAAAAATTAAGACAACACAATGAAAATAAAAACAGAATCCACGTAGGGTAAAATAATACATTAGAAAGAGAAACCAAAGAGTTAGGTGGTAAGGTTAACACACAATTGGTACGATCGCGGTGGTCGAAGCGACAATGAAAATTAACCGTGTTTTGCACAATTTTCCATCCAATTCGATGCATCCGTGCAATACAATGATGTGATTACATATAGTTCCTGTGTGATGATGTGTTGGCTAATATTATTACACAATAAATAAACTATGTGTACCTGAACCTACGTATCAAAGTATCAACTTTATTATATTCACACATCAAATTGATCTATTATCAAAGAACTAACTAGGATGCTCTGAACAATGGTAGGTCATATTTCATATTCAATTGAATTTTATGTAATTACCTCGTATGTGGAAAACAAACAATCAAGGTATGTATATTATATTTGTGTATATGTATTTCATGAATAACGTTATTAACAGAATATCATTTATATTCGTCGTTTCGTTCATCTAGCGAAAATGTTTGTTGGGGAAATAAATGATTAATATTTCCTATTCTTCAAAATAGCTATAAAATAATAAAGACTACTTATTTTACAAGCCGCAAGAAAGAAGTTCCACGATAATAGCCCGGGGGTGGCAGTCAGGGTCAGAAGTCCCCGTCGCGGCGCGCCGAGTGAAAGGAGACGCGCCCCCGCGACGAGACGTATAAAATCTCCGGAGACGCAGCAGCCATCATCAGTCGAGCTGCTGACACCGCAAACATACAACATGGCGTCCAAGGTACGTGGGGAGCCGTCCCCGGCTACCGCGCCTCCGGAGCTGACCGTTGGGCGGTGACAGTGACAGTGCTCAGTGTATGTGCTTTAAAACAACCTCCTGTGCAGTGCAACATCTAATAGTTTGTTTTCTCCTCCGCAGTTCGTAGTATTCGCCTGCCTGGTGGCGGCCGCCAGAGCCGGAGTCATCGCTCCGGCGTCGTACGCTGCTCCCGTGTCGTATGCTGCCGCCCCCGTCGCATACGCGTCGCACGCCGCCCCCGTGGCGTACGCTTCGCACGCCGCCCCAATCGCGTATGCTTCGCACGCCGCCCCAGTCGCGTACGCGTCGCACGCCGCCCCCGTCGCGTACGCCGCACCCGTCGCCAAGCTGGCCGTCAAGACCGTGGAGGAGTACGACCCGCACCCACAGTACAGCTTCGCGTACGACGTGCAGGACGGCCTCACCGGAGACTCCAAGAGCCAGCACGAGAGCCGCGATGGCGACGTAGTACACGGATCCTACTCGCTCGTGGACCCCGATGGTCACAAGCGCACCGTGGAGTACACAGCCGACCCGCACAACGGGTTCAACGCCGTAGTGCACAGGGAGCCGCTCGTCGCCAAGGTCGCCGTCGCCCCGGTCGCCAAGCTCGCATACGCCGCGCCCGCACCCGTTGCCAAGCTTGCATATGCCGCCCCTGCGCAGTACGCGTACGCGGCACCTGCGCCCGTTGCCAAGCTCGCATATGCCGCCCCTGCGCAGTACGCGTACGCGGCACCTGCGCCCGTCGCCAAGCTCGCCTACGCCGCGCCTGCGCAGTACGCGTACTCCGCGCCCGCCTACACCCACGCGGCTCCTCTCTACCACCACTAGGCGAACACTCTTACTAGAACTGCCATTTAATGCCATGACATGGGTTTGGTATATTATTTCATAAATAACAACATGAATCCATGACAAATGTGCCAATTGAATTATCACATAAGTAATTTAATAAAAACAGTCATATTTCTACAATGTTTTTGATTAGATGTTTACAAATATTTATTGTGATAAATAGTAACAAAAACCAAACAATTATAATTATGAAAGATGTTATGAATAAAAATAGTCTTCCATCGGAACAATGGCCGTTGTCCCGATGATCGACGCAGCGTTCCTTCGCTGAATGGCCAGGGTTATCCTTTGCCTGAAGTAGCTCTGGGCACGATGGTCTCCAGACGCCTCAATTAAAAGAGTGCCCAGTTCTTTGATGCATTTTTTAGCGCCTGAGCTCCATACGCCAAGAGTTTCAACAGCAAAAGCTACGATCTCATAAGTTTGATAAGATTATTTAGGTTTTTGATACTCGATATTTATATTTAATAATATTATAAAAATGCACATCACATAGGAACTAGGTGCCATGCCAGGACCTTCATTTTATTGCACGGCCACATTTAACTGGATGAAAAACATATGCAATTTTAATTGTCGATTCGACCCTTTCATTCAATACGATGCATGATGGCAATAATAAAGTTAATAGAGTTATCAGCTGTGTTAATAGAGTTTTGGTCCAGTTGATTATACATCGATTCTCTGGTTCATTTGGAGCAAGAAATGGACGAAACGTCAAAGTAAATAAGTAAGCTGAATACTTTTTACCCGTAAATATAAAATAATAAATCCATCCCTCTCTATTGTATTAAAAATTAAAAAAGTATTTCAAGTTATTTCTGTTAGAGGTAGCAATTTTAAGTAAAATGAAATGACACCGTCTTATGAATATTGGCGAATCCAAGAGTGTGTGCCATGTCAATGTGCTCCTCCCACCTCGGAGGGGGTGAGGGAGTGATACCGAATTGTTCTCTTAACGTTGTGGCTAGGGGCAAGGGGTTTCAGTTTGAGTGAAAGAAGATATAGTCCCACATAGCTTATTTTACGCCTGGCTGAGTGCACCACTGTATTTTACGAGTTACCACAGGAAAAAAAATCCTCCATTGATCGGGAAAATATTTACAGCCTGCCGTTAACTTAACAAAAAAAAACCTCAGCCTAAAATGGTAACTTGCATTATTATAATGGCAACACATCACCGTAGCCGCGAAGATGAACGTTCAAGATGGCGACCGTTTAGTTCCGATTTTAGCTGCACGCAGAATAAGCTATGTGGCACTATACTCAAATTGGGTACTCAAGCGAGCGAACCTTAAATAAACGTACTATCTGACAGATCATTCAACTATTTTCTCATATAAAACTATTTAGGGCTAGAGTGAAAGAGACGACAAGCTGAAGTCTAATGCGTTAACCAGATTTATCTGTTTCCACTAAAATATGATATCTCTTCTCTTCTTCTCTTCTCTTCTCTTCTCTACTTATATAAAAGGGAACGTATGTCCACATGCGAGGGGTAATCTCCGTTACCACAGAACAGATCAAGATGCCGTTTGTACCGATTTTCGGGGCTTGCTTTAGGATACATACCATTACGCTAAATATCCTAAAGGCTGAGCAATATCAATGAAATTACTCTTAAACAAAATTAATACCATCCCGTGGCGCATGACGGCGCTACGTGCGGCGTCATTTTGCCCGCTCTCCAAATATCTCTAAAATAGAAAGAATTAACAATTTTCGCGATAAAAGTAATAAGCAGGTTGGCGTAGCGCGTATAACCTACTGTTTCAAATATGTTTTGTTCGAGGGAGGGTTCAGGATTGAATCCTGAAAAATCAATTTGTTTTCCTGTTTTTTTTTTATCTCGCATATAATTTTTATGTTTTTTTTACAGGCAATATGATAACATGATTACAATATGATAACATGATTACGTAATAGTTTAATGGCAAAACCATTTTCCTAAGGAACAATTTTTAGTCATGGTAGTCAGTTCTTTTTTTTTTTCCCGAGTCATTTGATACGAAGTACGGCTGAGTTAATCAATGTTCAAACACGTCACTTACCGCATGGAGTTCTTTCAATACTGTCCATTCAAAGTGACGTGTTTAATCATATGCTGACATTGATTGTGATGCCATCTGTCGGCACAGTTAACATTGATTAGATTTCCATCACTAAACAGAACCTCTTTTGAATTTTATTTTGGTGAATTTGGTGATACCATCACATTCGATGAAAATATGGTCGAAGCGGCAATTAAAAATTGTCCTTGTTTTTCATCTAGTTAAATGCAGCCGTAGCCATAAAGGGAAAGTCTTGGCATGGCACCTAATTCTCTTGGGAATGTGGTGTATTGGGCTAGGGTTCAAGCCCGCCCGGGTTGGTACCATCGCAATGGATGAAAAGTTGGTCGAAGCGGCAATGAAAAATTGTCCGTGTTTTCCATCCAGTTCAATGTAGCCGTGCTCATAAAGGGAAGGTCCTGGCATGGCACCTAATTACTTCGGGAATGTGGTGTATTGGGCTAATATCATAACGGTAGTAGTGTGGTATTAACCATCCATGTCAGATCGCATAAAAAAAAACTAATTTATGAATATAGGTACTGCAAGGCTGGACCCGAACCAGCAAAACATACCATTCGCGGGTATTGCGTCTACCAATTTCGCCACTGGCTCCTCCCGTAATCAATGCCTCCTACTATCACAGGGTTTAAGATTATACCTACATACATTTATTTAACGCTTCATCTGCGATGCGGACATTGAATGCAAAGATTGAACATCCAAATATATTGCCGTCGTCACCGAGACTACTACACTAGAGCCAGTCGTAGATTGACTTAAGTAAATAAACTTTTTCGTACTAAGCATATTTACTTCTTGTGTTCGTTTTCCGAGTAGGCCTGCAGAACAATACTATGGTTATAGTCTTATAGCCGAATGATGTTCAAGTTTTTTATTCTTATCATTTAGTTCCGAATTTCGCCACGCGCAAAATAAGCTAGTTTGCACTATAAAGATCGCGGTCCGATTTTGGTATTGAACTTCTACAGTTAAAGTAATTGGTTCCATGTTTGTTGTTTTGTTTCCGTAAACGCATACACAAACGGTCCGAATCGTTTGTAATGTTTACTGATTTGAGCGCATAATCTGATTCGGGACGCTTTTAGCAGTGTATTCGTTTACAGTTCAAATCAGAACGCGCAGAAAAGCAAATGGTTCGGAAAAGCAGCTGCGTTCAAAGAGTTCGCGCCTTTCTACGGCTGGGTTAAAGAAAAATGTTTAGTAATCTGTGGTTAAAGGCGTAGGCGAGAGATGGGTGTGTGTCGCGGGCATAGAACATTAATATTCTGCTGAGGGTGTTTTGTGTCGCGTAGCGTAGTGGAGGAAGATGCACAGATAGATATGTAACAAACTATTCGATTCGGGTGTGGTAGTGGGTGTGTCCAATATTATATGTTCTGTGGGTGTGTCTTATTACCGGCCGGTGGCTGCGGCGGTACAAACTCAAAGGCACTTTTTATTTAATAAATTTTCCTCTGACAAATTAATTAAAATATCCCAGAAAGATTTCGAAATTGCAGATAAACTTTTTTGTTCATAGTTGGGCGAGTTTTTTTTATGCATACGTTAATTAAATATTCTATTTTAATTGCATTATCTGTGGATTCCCTAATATTGCAAGCTAACAGAGGTATCTTTGGGTCCCTGAAAGTTGTGAACCTGTCTCAGAAGGAATAGCTTGCATGGTTGTGCCTCGCTTTTTGACTACCATGGTGTCGACCCGTGGGGCTCGCTGCAAGTACGCGGAGGGTGAGCGCGTTCTTTGTTATGAGCCGGACCCCACCAAGGCGAAGGTGCTCTACGATTCCAAGGTGAGCGGCCCCCTAACCTGGGATTGCTATTTTCCCTCCAAACCGCACCCATTCTAACCTCAAACAATGTTTTTCTTCCTTTGTTCTCATTCATCATTCACTATATTAGCAAATTTTTGTTGGTTTCTCTGGCTATTTCAAGTTTCGATCCTTGTTGAGTCGAAAGGTGTATTTATTCTACCGAAATGTGTTGAAAAGTCAGTGAATATTTCCCGCCGCCGATGTAAACAAACAGCTGTCATCCCGAAGTTTACCAACAAACGTTCGAATTGCTTGGCTATAAACAGCGCTTTGCTATCGCCAGATTACGTATGGGCCGCCCCTGCAGTCCGCGGGCTTTGCGCGGGTCCTCTGATGTTATCGCGCTGAGGCGAAACCGCCCTCAGTTTTCTTTGTTTGTTGGGGTGGGGCTGGGTGTGGTTGCTGCAGCCATTTGTACTTGAACTCGATTGTAGTTATTTTTAGATCACCCTTGCGATTAATCAATACAATGTTACACTGCATTCAATGCATGTATGTGTAATGTTCACAGTGCTTCCAATTTTGCACATAGCCTAAAATCTTAATCTGTTACCTGAACCTGGGTACATTTTATGGAAAAAATTTACAAGACTGCGCCATTCTCAGCTTCTAGCTGGATATCAGGGATGGTAGAGTGGATTTTTAGAATCATTTTTGGTCAAGGAACATGGGCGCGAAAAGGAAGTTTTCTATCCAAAATATTTTTTTGAAAATATGAAATTCTCTCAGCAATATTCGTTCGTTCTGTATTCCGACTGTCTGTAAAATTCACCCCTACTTTTCAAAATATTTACAATTTTATTTTTAAAAATGCGTTTGGTTTTTCTGAACAAAAAATTGTTATTTGTATTTTCAAGTCGATCACACCTTGTGTTGCTGTTTTTTTTTGCTTTGTATTTTTTACCCTTAACTGACCCACCATAACTTTAGTTTGGCAGTACCATTTAAATAAGATCTATATAATAATATTAATTTATAAATAAAGTTTACATATAAGCAAATAAGACCTCTCCACTGTCGGAGTCCACAAGATGGGCTCTCATTGAGTCTCACTTATGACCGCTTTATAATGAATCTTATTAGGACATTACTTCTTTAATCCATGTCGAAATATAATGAAAAAGCATATAAAATGACCCAGTATTTTTTTTAAAAGAAGTTATTTTCTGTAGGGTTTCGCAGGATGCGTCAAACCTTGAGTGTTTCCAAATTCCTGGTTTGTTTTCCCTCTTTTTTTTAATAAAATGTGCGTGCAAGCATACATATTTTTGGCTTGCAAATATTTTAATGCTGTAGAAAAAAACAACTTTAAAAGCATTTTGATACAACAAAGGGTTAAGGTTTTTTATTCATTTTATTAATTGCTACGACATCAAATGTAAAATGTATGTATTTTGTAAATATGTGTAACGTAAAGTACATTTTTTTATGTTACTGGACATGGATGGCTAATACCAAACTGACCGTCAGATATTAGCGTAACACACTACATGGGAACTAGCTGCCATGCCAGGACTTTCCTTATATTGCTCGGCTACATTGAACTGGATGGATAACACAGATAATTTCATTGACCGTTCGACCATTGTTCATTGAATGCGATGGTACCAATCCGAGCGGGATTAACCCTACCGCCTATTGAGTAAGGAAGGGGATCTACAGTTTTACGTGGAATCCGAACCACGGCCAGCCTCAACGGTTGAAAATGGTCACCCATCCGGAACCTAACCGCGCTCAGGGGTGCTTCACCAAGCTTATAGGTGAAGCACCCCTGAGGGTGCCCCCCCCAGGCTACTAAGGCTGTACATGGTAGACAATTAAATATTAAAAATTATTGAAGGCGATCGGAACTGGAACCAGCGAGATTTTTTTTAATTTAATATAAAATCTAAAAACGAATGGTGGTTTTTTAATTAAATTAAATTTCGTATGAGTACATAAAGAAATAAATGAAACTGATTTGAAAATTGCCTTTTTTTCTGATATGTACACATTTAATATTATAAAATTAATAAAGAAATGATTGTGTTGCATATTACAATGCACGCCTTGCCGTTGGTTGCATTTGAACTTCACCTCCAACTGCCAGGCTTTGTAGATCTTGAGCAAAGAAACTGAAACAAACTAAATCTAAGGCGAAATCATTGATTACTTAGATAATTTCCTTTATATTTGTCATGTCTGCTAGGTGCTGGAGGTGATCGAGACGAAGGACCGGCGCGGGCGGCGCTCTCTGGAGTACCTCATCCACTTCCAGGGCTGGAACTCCTCCTGGGACCGCTGCGTGAGCGAGGACTTTGTGCTGAAGGACACGGAGGAGAACCGCCAGCTGCAGCGGGACCTCGCCGAACGCTCCCAGCTGCAGCTGTGAGTCATCTAATGCCATAATTTGTCAACCCTTTTTAGGGTTCCGTACCCAAAGGGTGCCAAAAAAAAGGGTACTAAGCCTCCGCTGTCCGTCCGTCTGTCTGTCACAGTGCTGTATCTCTTGAACCGTAATAGATAGGCAGCTGAAATGTTTACAGAGTGTTTATTATTTTTTCCGTTAAAACAACAAATAGGTAAAATAATAAATAAAAAAAGAGGGCCCCAATACAAGAACGTGATTTTTTGTGTTCAATCTTGTACAATGGTACGGAACCCTTCGTGTGCGAGTCCGACCGCAATTGGCCGGTTTTTATTTTTAACAATCTGTCCAAGTTACACGACATTTAGTAAGAAATTGTGATTGTTTTGAGTTTGGGGTGCTTGGTATGAGTTCAGTGATGCATCCAAATAGTTAAATATC
The DNA here is from genome assembly GCA_946894095.1 of Incurvaria masculella. Taxonomy (NCBI): domain Eukaryota; kingdom Metazoa; phylum Arthropoda; class Insecta; order Lepidoptera; family Incurvariidae; genus Incurvaria; species Incurvaria masculella. Next base: position 4,663,342 of record OX335641.1, read on the forward strand.
AGGTTGATAACAGGTCAGATGGAAAAAAACAAATGAATACATTTACAATGAGAAATTAATGATAACAATGAGCGACGAAGTTTATTATAGGCATGATTTTACATTTCGACTGTGACAAACAAATTGACTAGAATACATTTCTATAAACAAACTCGTAGGTAAGAGGTAACAGCTCAGCAATTTTCATAAGTTGACTGACACTCAATTCTGATCATGCGAAATGGTCAAACTTGACCCTCAAGTCATTGCACGATTTTAGCATTCTACATAGGGGTCAAATATGTATCTTGATTTTTCACTGTGTGACAAGGCGAGTACGTTATCTCTAGACTAGAGTGTTTTTTTTAAGTTGCCTTCGTGTACAGCCTGAGCATGTGGTGACATTGGCTTGAGTTATGCACACAGAGAAGTGTCTAATATTACATTGCTGACGATGCTCATAATACGAGGATGCCTAGGTTAAATAATATGAAAAACCATGGATACAAAGGAAGGAGATGTGGCTTCGAGCGCGCCTACAATGGACCCGCTGTCTCCAATAAAAAAAACTACTAATTGAACTTAAACATACATGCCACATGCAAACATAGTCACAGACGTATTGGAGAGTTTGTGTGGGTGGGAACTGACATGAAGAATGCTATTTTATGATGTCGATGTAATTATATGATCATCTTGACCATATAGCTGAGGCGCGATATCGTCCGCATGCCACTTCTCCTTCCTTTCTCTTCTGTGTGATAAACAAAACACTTGATCATTAAAATGTCGGCGGGCACTTTCCAGTGGTGCATATTTGTATCGGCGCGAGCGCAAGAAGGGTGCGCCGTCGGGTGCGGGGGGCGCAGCGCCTCCGAAGCGCAGCCGACACAGCGGCAGCGGACACTTTGAAGATGAGGGCTCCTCTAGCAGCACACAGCAGGATGGTAAGTGGATTCCTCGTCTAGAAAATCTTACCTCCGACATGTCTGTGCTAATGTAAACTCTATTTGACAAATTTTAAGCTTTATTTGATGAAGTCATAGCTCTATTAAGCAAATGGGTGTTTTATTTGAGCAATCGAAGCAGTTTTTGAGCAAATTATAGCTCTGTTTTCGAAAATCCGTGCATTATTTGCACTTGATTGAAACTTTATCTGAAAAAATTATCTATGCTTAATTATCTAGCAACTATCTATGCCCCACCACTAAATTCTGAAATTTTCGATTTCCCCCTCTGCGTAAAAAACTGCTTATTTATCACGACAGGTGGCGTCGAAGTAACCTTACCTAAAATATCTGTCAAAGCTGTCAGATTCCATACAAAATTAAACAGAATAGATTTGAAAATTTTACTTACTCAACCTAAGTGATTAAAATTACTTAATTTTCTTTCTACTATTCTGAAAATAATTTGTACCAAATTATGCTACTGGTATTCCTATAATATTTAATTTCCAACTTTGTGCTTACATTAAAATGAGTTTGAAACAAAACAAAAGCTCTTCTTTTCCTCTAAAACTTATTTTAACTGCATCGTGGAGTACACTTGCTTGCATCTAAAAACTCGTATAGTCCCACATACGTTATTTTGCGCCTGGCTGAGGTCACCACTGTCTTTTGAGAGTTACCACATGAAAAAAAATCCCCCATTGATCGGGAAAATATATTTACAGACTACTGGAAAAAAAAAAAATTTGAGGAAATGAAAATTACTATTTTAGGTAAATAATATTAATCAAAATATAACCAAATTTGATCTTTCATCATTTTAATAAAAAAAATGGGGTTTGTAGAAGTCGGGCTACTTACTACCGCTAGTTTGGTTTTCTTGAAATCTATGAAAAAAATAAACCCCAACGGCAATCCCGGACGTGAAACTCACTTGTCACTATCGTTTCACGTGTCACTCTGTGAAACGATATTTTTTGGCATCCAATTTAGATTAGACTTTATACAGTATTTTTATTATTTCGTTATAATCTAACAACGAGTTTTCGAGTACAACTCGCGATGGCATCAAACCACTTCTACTACTACCCTTCCGGGAAAACGGCTTTAAGGTATGTATGTATGTATGGCTAACCTAAACCAGACACATTTCTTCACAAATGAATAATTACTTAACAAAAAAATACCCTCAGCTTAAAATTAATAAGCAGTGGGTAACTTGCATTGTTATAATGGCAACACATCCCCGTACCGAGAAGATGACCGTTAAAGGTAGCGACCGTTTAGTTCCGATTTTGGCCACGCGCAAAAAGAATTATGTGGCACTCTAAATAAAAATTCACAGGAATGACAGTTTTGATGTTTCTAAGGTGAGTTCGCTTACGCGACACCTACAATAATTGAGTTTTCTTCCCCATTGTAACATAACTGAAAAAGTTTAAATCTCTGCCAGCTCATTATCTGATCGGCCACTACCCTTATGTCAGGTGAAGGCGAAGGCGAGGGCGTGCCAGATGCGAGGGAGCCCCGCGAGGGTGAGGGGGCGGAGGGCACGGGAGCGGAGGCGGAGCGCGCGGATGCCACGGACTCGTCGAGCTCGGGCGCGGGCGCGGCTCGCACCCCGCGCGCGCACGCCGCCGGCCGCGCTCACATCGCCTTGCCTGCGCCGCTGCGGTGCGTGAATGAAATCTTATTTTTGGTGGAATTTTCGGTTCTCTAAATAATACTATAATGTATTCTCTGCGGGAACCTTTTAAAGGAAGCGGTATACAGAATGAACTTTATGACCATATTGGTAGCAGGAGACTTCTTATTAAAGTAGATTTCCTTATTGATTTAGTGATCGACTGACATTCGACTTCCACCTGGTGGTGAAGCGTGGGCGGCTGTCGGCGCTGCCGGCGTCTCCGTGCGTCGCCGACATCCTGGAGGCGTTCGTGCGCTGGTACGCACGCGCCGGCGCCCGCAGCCCGCCAGCCGCCGCTGGGCCGCGCCCCAACCTCACCGACGTGTCGCGCAGGCATGTATACATTTCTACCTGGTGGTGAAGCATGGGTCCTCTGGCTCATGTGCGATTCTGGTTACTCTCAGGAATTGTTGGAACTGATTCATAGATGGCAACAACCCCTGACACACATCTGACTACTTTTAATCGGACTGCAAGCTACAGTTGAATGCCGTTTGGTGTTTTGTGTCAAAGACTATGGTTCCACAATCATGGGTGGAATTTGGCTCAATTCATGGTTCTGAACGCATTAAAAACTGTGGATCTCCTTTGATTCCCTATAGTTTACCACACGTAAAACAAATGCTCATGTGATGATTTTCGAATTATCAAAAAAACAACTCAAAGGTAAAAAAGAAAAAAAACTAAACATAATTTGTCCCTCAATGATGATTCTCTGGATTTGTTACTTTTCCAATTTATTACCTAACTGCTTACATTTTACACCATCTTTATTTTAAAACTGTTGGTTATGAACCAAGGAGCATGAGTTATACTTTTCTGAATGCCATTCTGGAGCTGCTGAATTATGATGAGGTTCGATTTTCTGGCACGGCCCGTGGTTTGTTATCAATTGATAATTTTGAATGCTTGCGAAGGTTAGCTAAGGGTTCTGCAATAAATCTACATAGTTCGGTTAACTTACCCTGTGATATAACAATGGGTCCTCGCTTTGGCTGCAGGTTGAACCTGGTGCGTGAGGTTGCGGACGGGCTGCGCATCTACTTCGACCACGTGCTGCGCGGGCACCTGCTCTACAAGCAGGAGCTCAACCAATACCACGACCTCGTCGGCCGCTTCATCGACAGGTGAGAGAACCGCGATTTCTCCGATAAGGAGATTCACATTTGCCTCGACAGCATCAAACTTTTCACAATAATTTGGGAATAATCTAAAAGAGATAGTTGTGCATAGTAGAGCAGTCCGGCGTTTCAGGTACTGCAAAGGTGCCGAACTCTCACCGGGTTTCCGAACCCGGTGGAAAGTTCTATGTCAAGCCAATTTTTTTTTAATTGACCTAGAAGCGATACAAGTGGAGTCACAGCGAAGAAGGAATCAATATGGAGTTAATACAAGAGATGATTTGACTCGAAATAAAGGAGTGTTTGTGAGTTTTTTTGTCACTCTTTGAACCAAATTATTAATATCGCCTACGATATCGTCATGACAATATTTGCATTGGTGTAATTTCAGTCCAGGCCCGGTGGTGAAGGTAGAGAAGGCCGACTTGGAGCCCGAGGGTGGGATGGATGAGGTGGCAGAGCCCAAGATCAAGGTGGAGCCGCCGGAGATCAAGGAGGAGCCGGAGGAGCCGATGGAGACAGAAGGGGGCGAGGCAGAGGGCGAAGCTACCGGGGAGCTGGGGCCAGAAGCGGACAATTCAGAAGCTGCCCAGCCTCCTGAGAACAATACTATTATGTCAGGTTGGTTGTTTGGATATGGTGATGAGAATTTAGAAGGGTATGTTGAGATGGCCTGGACATGTAGAGCGTATGAGGGATGAAAGAATGACTTATCAAATTTACTGGGTTATCCCTGTATTTAGAGACCATCCAACACCAAAGGGATGTCTATGGTCTTTACCACGGGGAATGCTCATCGGAGCTCATAACGTTCTCCCTCTGTCCAATTTCTACCATAATACAACGCGGAACAGGTATGTAGACATACCAAAAAAAGGAACCAGCCGATCCGGCATATAATTTGTTTATAAGGTCGGTAAACTATGGAATGGACTCCCTCACACACACACTCGACTCACACATGGTGTGAAAAAACTGGCCAGCCGGCATGTCGTCGGGCCCTTATGTGAGGTCCTGGCGTATGACATACGCCTCAAAGTGGAGTGGAACTTCACTCCTGGGTGGCAGGGGAAGGGACCTACAGTCATGCATGGATTTGTGGCGAAATGCACTCATCCAACTCAGAAAGACAAAGAAAGTGGTGCATGAACTGCGTGGGGATTGGGCATGGGAAGCAAAGCTCCTGCCTCTGACCTACGATCTGCTCAAAAAATGTAATGTTCCTCTGTGACAGGGACCGAGGAGCTGCTGCCGGTGAAGGAGGAGCCACGGTCGGATGTTGCAGCGGTGGGCGCGGTGGAGGGTGCTCCGCGCGTGCACAAGAAAGAAAAGCGTGAACTGAAGGCCGACAGCGTCGCGCGCAGGTACCCCCGCTGCTGCCACTTGCACATGAATTCAAAATTCAAATTCAAAATGAATTAATTTGCAAATAGTTACAACAGAGGAACAGTATAATAATACAGTCCATGTATTTTCATGTCCTTACATTGGAAACCGATTTTTTCTACCGGTCTAGTCTCCTTTTAGTCCTAGGTCAACGTTTATACGACAGAAAGGTAACGGGAATTTGTCTACATTTCTGGTGGAACGAGTTGATAGTAAATATCGTGCAGAAGTCTGTTAGCCTCGGTAGCCTATTGGGGTAGCACCTGCCGGTTCAACAATTGAGGTAAACCAACTTTTGGCGTAGATGGTTGACCGTTTTCGCCCATTGAGGCTGGCCATTGTTCGAATTACACACACAGCTATAGAAGAATTACTTATTAATTGTAGGATTAATCCTGCCCAGGTTGGTACCATCGCATTGAATGAAAGGTTGACCAGTACAATGAAAATTGTGCATGTTTTCCATCCAGTTCAATGTATTTGTATGATAGTTACAATATAAGTAAGGGCCTGGCGTGGCACCTAGTTCCAGTTCCATTAAAAAAGACTAGACCATCAAAAACTATCAAGATGCTTAGGCGACACCATCTATTACCCAGTAAACTTTCTTTGTGCATTATTTTTCACTGAATAAGAAGTTTAAATAAATTAATGTAAATGGTGAGCGGATGTACTCAAGCGGCTGATAAAGGCTGCGATTTCCGTGAACGTATCATGAGGAAACCCTAACCAACTGGATCTATCTAGAACCAGGGTTTCTTAACAATCTCTGCGCTCGCTGGTCGGCGTCTGCTGTCTATTGGGTGCCATTTGGCTCTCTCCGTGCGCCCTGTCGCTGACACTCGACGCGTGCACGCGCACATACTGGAGCCGGCCGGCATTGCCGAGTTGGGACACATTTTGTATGGACGAAATCTCAAAGTAATGCAAAGAGACGTCACAAAGTACTACCTTTCTTTAATCTAAGTTTCTGTTACGACTATTTATCTCAGCCTGAACATCAAAATGAAATGTTGCAGGCTGCGGTCCCAGAAGGGCTCCGTGACGTCGCCGGGGGAGGCCGGCGGGGGTGCGGGCGGTAGTGCGGGCGGCGGCGGCGACGAGCCCGCCCCCTCCACGTCGGCTGCGAATGACGCCGAGCCCACCATTGACCGCCGCCACGACAGGTACTGCAGTGATGTTTACCCCGTTTGGAATTATATTTAATTTTGATGTAATGGCCCATTTCGGGCACCCAAAGTAACACAAACTGAGCAGATATTGAATAGTAGGAATTAAAAAATTGTAATGCTGCAAAAAATATTTTTTTCCCTATTTCCTGTGATGTTAATGAAGATAGGTTATTTTAAGTAGCTTGCCATCTCAACAAAATTAGGTGCCTTGTCATGAACTTCTTTTATGAGCACGGCTACATTAAACAGGATGGAAGATGGTCAATTTTTCCTTGACATTTTGACCATCTTTTAATTTATCCAACCCCTTAGGCTTAACCCTTATTTAATTTTTTATATTAAGTGTGGTATATCATGTACGCCAGAACCAAACAAAAATGGCCTTACAAACTTTTAGGAGGGATACAAAAACCATGCCAGCCTGCCAGGTGGTTCATGGTGTGTGAAGGACCCCAGGTAATACTTTTGGGGAAATAGCTCGGCAGAGAGTCGATTCCATTCTTTATCGACCCTGGTGTATTCCCTGCCAGTTCCGCTTTGAGCGATTGTAAAAACCACCTAATAGGCACGGGCACCAACAATTTCAAATGTATTTGCTGTGATGAGCGAGCGGTGCGTGTCGACAGCGTGGGCAGCAGCGGCTCGTCGGCGGGCGAGGGCTGGTGGGGCCGCCCGCGCCGCGCGCTCGCCCCGCACCCCCCGCACCCCCCGCCGCCGGCGCCGCCCGCACCGCGTCCCCTCGACCCGCCCGCCGCGCCACCCCGCAACCCCCTCGCGCTGCTGCTCGACAAGGTCCGTACTGCATATTCATCATCATTGCCTTCCATGTTTTAAGCTTTTGTTTGAATCCGTACTCTCCTGTGTAAGAATGTCGGATATACTTATTTTTTGTATGTTTCAACAACCTTCACCCAAAACAACTCTTGGGAGTAAGGTGCCATGCCAGGACCTTCATTTTATTGCACATGTATATTGTTTTTTTTTTATGCAATCTGATATGGATGGCTAATACCACACAACTACCGTTATTATATTAGCCCAATACCCACTTTCCCAAAGGAATTAGGTGCCATGACAGCACCTTACCTTTATGAGACAGCTACATTGAACTGGATGGAAAACAGGCACAATTTTTTATGGCCGCTTCGATCATCTTTTTATCCAATGCGGCGATACCGACCGGGCGGGCTTAACCCTACCACCAGTAGTTCTACATGGATGCCGAACCATAGAGCAGCTCACATTCATGTCGAAATGCCCTTATCCAATGCGTTACCGTTACCGACATGCGTTAAGACCTGATTAATTGCCTCAGATATTTAGTTTGTTTATGCGGGTAGTTGAGAACTTTTTGCAGGTTTTCCTTGTAGAAGAGAACCTCGCCCGAGAACAGAAAATTTATTTTAACCTAGAATTTTATGATTAAGCGACAAGGCAGTCGCTAGGCAAGCTGATTAAGGTGGCCCATCCCGCTCATCTCCCCATACAAAAGGGAAAAGAAGATCACGCCCATATTTCTTGTCAGAGATCCAAAATTTTTCTCAAAACAGCTTTATTTGATCGAACTAGATGTCTGATAACTATTGGCATTGTAAAATTGTGTTTGGTTTCTAAGTTATAAGGTCCGAAAGTTTGCATTTTTCGCGCGATTTATACAATAACTTTGAAGGTGGATTACGCAATGATAAAGTAAGAACATTTTAAAAAGATTAGTCATCAGACATAGCTCAATTAATCAAGATTTATAATCTGTTTGGTTTTTGTTCGATTTTTTACTACAGCGGTCGTGGTTTACTTTTAGCTATAAGTCGTTTTGAAATCAAAATTTTCGTAAATCTTACCAAATCATACACTATGCACATTGTCTTTTTTGTGGACATGTTGCATCTTCCTCGTCACGGAGCCTGTCTTATTCTTTGAAACAGAGAAGGTCCCAGAGCGCAACAGCACGGTTTTGTACAGTGCCCGCGAATGAGTTGGGCCCGCCGGGTTGGGCCACCTTAAGGCGTGGGGATACAATTCAGTAAGTATGAGAGTGTGGGTCGAGTGCATGTGGAAAGAACATCGGCTCCCGCTGCAGGTGCCTGGCGTTCTCGCCACCCAACGAATAAGGCGTTGCGACTGAACCTCTTTCGTATAGCGGAAGTGTATAAAGTGCAAATACATATATTGACGACAGCGCCAGCCAGACAGGTCGCTCATAGAGATTACAAAGATAGTTCAGTGTGTTTGTGGACAGGTGGCGCAGTGGAGCATCATCCCACGTGAGGGCACGGAGCACCTGCCGTGCCGCATCTACGGAGCCATCCATCTCTCACGTCTCTTCGGTACGTGCTGTTCTCAATTTACATTTGGACTATCGGCTAGTCTTCGAAGACTAGGACTCGGTGACAAATCAGTCCTGCTCTCGCCCTCCCTCTATCTGCACAAATTGACTTTGCAGCTCTCTTCATAAATGTGCCAATTATCGATCTTGGCAGGCCTAGATACTAAAAGAAACTGTAGAGTGACTATGCTGGTAGTCCTCTTGCTCTAACTTTTTTTTTCTCCGGTCTTGTGTCTTTTATCCAAAAGTGCCCTTTTTGTAAAGCTGGTATTATTCACAAAAAAATCCAAATTCCTGTTTTAAGGCGCTAGGACTAGCCAAATACTCGTGCTATACAAATGCACCTTTAAACAAATGTAATAATATATAGTGAAACGCCTCATCTAGTCCAAATAGAACTTCAGACTTATAATGGATTGTTAATATTTTTTTATTCCATCATTTAATTAAATAATAATAATAATAAAACAGTCGATTTTTCATATTAGAAAGTAATATGATTTCTAGATATAAGCAAAAACAGCATACATTCATAAACAAATAATTCTATTTGCTTTTAGATTTCTACATTTAGTCATTTAGGAACTGGACACCGTTTCCGCAATGTATTTTTTATAGAAAAAGGAACCAACAGTTGCGCAGATACCAAATCTGAGATAGTTTTGGTTCTGTGCAGCCGTTTGCGAGTAGGGTGGACCGGCCAAAATCCATCCCGTCAATTCTATTCTGTTTCAATTTTATTCCTATCGTGAGTCTTGCTATAGCATTGATTTGTAAGTTTTAATAGAAATAGGTATATTTTACATCCGTCGAGTGAACGGTTGAGCTGAAAGCGGTGGCACTGATGTGTCGTGTCACGTTTCGTGTTGCAGTGAAACTGCCGGACTTATTGAATGCGGTGCACATGCCCGACGTCAAGCTGAAACTTCTCTTGCACTACATCGACATGTTTGTCCAGTGAGTTTGTTGTTGTTTATATACGTTTTGTACACACAGCAGCGTTCATTTCTTCAAACGCCTTAAAGCTAGAAAGAGCAAAACATGTGAAAAAGTGATGCCAACAGCACTCTCATTTTTGTGTCTACCACCACTATCCGCTTACTACATGAAATGCGTAAAAGTGACTCCTTAATTAGGCGAAAAAAAAATTACCCGTATTGTTTTCCAATGTAACTGACATGGATGTCTAGTACCACACATGACATTAGCCTAACATATCACATGGAAACTTGGTCCCATGCCAGGACTTTTCTAATATGGCACGGCTACATCGAACTGGGTCAAAAACACGGTCAATTTTCATTGCTGCTTCGACCACCGTATAGTTATGGAAAGGGCCAGTTTTACATTGACTACGAACCACAAACAGCAATCCCTTAGTCAGCCAACATTGCCAATTGGAGCAGACCGGTCCCCACATACAGCAGCTCTTCACGAGTCTCACGCTGAGTCCAGCCATCGTCTCTCTCAACCAAATTTTAGGGAAACGGGGCAGTTTGTATCGGTCGAAATATCCTTTAAACAAATATCCATTGGTGTTGCAGGTACCTAGACGAGCACAGGGAATGGTTCGGCGAGACATACTACATGTCCGACAGTATGTCGCGATCTCACTAGGACCGACTGAATCTACGTCGGGTGCGACATAGTGCGCATAGAGCTACGTAAGTGTGTGTAGCACACACCCTCCTAGAAACTCCGCCTATCTCCTGTCCGCTTGTAGATCGTAGACAGGGAGTCGGGTCTACGGTGCTGTTCCGATATGTTGTCCCTGTCAACGTGCAAGGGTACCATGTTAGGTGCCAATTTGTGTTAAGGTGTTGTCAGCTTTTAAAACCCATTGAGAATAGGCAAGATTTGACGGTATAAGACTGGAATGTAGACATATTGCTGTTTGGTTTTAGGTTTACGTACTCCAAGACTTGCGAGGCGAATTTATTTGACAAATGTCTTTTTATAACAACCAATTTTGCGGGTGGGCTATAATTTTTTAATTAACAAACAACAAAGAAGTAACGAAAGCTTTATGTATAACAATTTATCAATATTGGTGACAAATCTAAGCCCCGGTTGCACGAAGAGACAGCCAAGTTAATCAATGTTCAAACACGTCACTTTTAGTGATCGGCATAGAGTTCCTTCCATACTTTTCACACAAAGTGACGTGTTTGATCATACTATGACGTTGATTTGGATTTTTTGTCCTTTCGTGCACTCGGCCCTAAGGGCTGTTACCGAAGTATAATTTATGTTTTTCACATAACTGAGAGTTGAAAATTCAAGTTTGCAGAAATATCTTGCTCCAAGTTAGCTTAAAACAAGCAAGGCCAGATCTCACAATTGGTCCCATTTGATATACTTAAATCTGTACCCGAAGTCCCAGTTGTCACCTAAATTGGCGTTTACAGCTTGAAGAAGTAAAACCAAAGAATATCTAGTAAAACCTTGAATGGAGTTTGACATTTTTACGGAAAACGCCAGTCGATCGGTTTGCCGTATACGCCAATTTAGGTGAAAACTCAGACTGACCACTCTGGCCTCGAAAGATTATTACAGACTTTTGAGGACTGTTTGTGATGATTATTTTTAGATGTTGACGTAAGGATTTTCTTTTTCTCTTTCATATCTACAAGTATGTGCGTAGTAAAACGTTTGACGTTGTTTCTGGCCAAGTTTACCTGAAAAAGGCTTATTTTCGCTTTGAATCCTTTGACGAAATTAAATATTGTTGGTAAAGGACCCCCCTTAAAGCTGCAGCTTCCGGTAAAGTATGTGAGGTATCGTGTAATATGGACTAAAAACCTAAGATAAGAACCACAAGAGCGGGGCATTGTGTGCTTTTCTTCTAAAAACTCCAAGACTACAGATCTTGGAATAAAAAAAATATTTCAGCAGTCCACCTTTGGACAGCGTGCGGACAGCACAGTAGTGATGTAACTCCCTGTTTCTGTTGACAATGGCGAGCGAAGGATTGTTTGCCGTAACGATGTCAAAGGCAGTTTTTTGACATAGTTTGGATGCTAAGAGTGTTGCAGCTAGTTAATGTTATTTAAAATTATAATTCTTATGTTAGGTCTTCTAGATCCACTTTTTTATGTTTAATAACAGTAAACAGCATTTTCTTTGCATAAGTACTTGATATTCCATTCCTAGGTATCCTAATTTCAGCTAGTCATTTTTGCACATATTTACTCAATGCTGGGGTATTTATTAGTTTACACCGGGAGGGACCTCTACCGATGCGGAGGATAGTTGTTTAACACTATCTATGTTAATGTGTGAAGTTGCTTGATCTCATGTGAAAACTCATTACACATGAAAGGCATTTGTAGCTGTTAAAAAATGAAACGAATCTTGTATGCTTACTTAATAGGGTTCAGTTTAGGAGTGCAAAGTTTTATTATCACTATTCTGTGTTCGCACGGGGATAATTTAACGTGTTTACAGCTGATTGTGTTCAGTGTGATAAGGGCATATTTAAGTAAAACCTGTTTCGTTTTATTCAAAAGTAGCTGTGATGAGTTCAATAAAAAAAATATAAAAGATGTAACAGTAAGACCCTGTCGCCCTCATTAATAAAAAAATATGCAAAACACTATGTAATCAGTTTATTCAATGAAAGCGCAAGGGATTTGCCATTATATGTTAACATTTTATCTATTGGACATGTGTAGTTGCACTTATTAAGAAAATGTTTTAGTTATGCTATTCAACTGAACACTATCAGCTGGTAACAGCCCTAATTGTTTTGCTACCAGTTCATAACCATACTTTACATATAATTTATATTAGTATTTTTGAATTGAGAATTGATTGATTGATTGAGATTGAAATTGTAGATTAAAAGTTAGCGAAAAAGAGGCCGTACACTTAAAGACGACAGTATTTGGGGGAATCCCAAAATTACGGTACATGAGTGTCGTTGACAGCAGACAACTTACATCGGAGGCACAGTAGCCGCCGTCTCGTCGAGTCGAACCGCGCCGCCCGCCGCTTCGAGACAACCTATTTAGGGAACAGGCACCTTGAGGTGTTAGCCTTCGTAGAACTTTAGAGAGTTTAGGCCACTTTTTGGAGGAATGTTTCACGATCGTGCGTTGTTGACGAAATTGTTATGTAGACGTTTTCGATGATTATTCACTGTTGAATTAGCTTAGCGACTTCTAGTGATCTTGACCAATCAGTATGTAGGCGTGGGGTATGGAAGCGTGCAGGGTTTTACCTATGGTGATATAATCTTTCGATGGTGAAATAATGTTTCTCAACAATTAAAGATGATTTGAAATATTTAAATGATTCTGCTGTCAGAAAACTAATTGAATATCATCAGTCATTAGCCTCTATGTCGTAACAACTAAGTCTTAACTTGATACTGTCTTTTAGATTTTTGTAGTGCCTTTGACAAAAACCTTAATGCTTGGCAATGTTAAAGACATTTAATATTTCAAACGTAACGTAAACGTAAACAAAGTAAGGACATAAAAGTAAACTAATCTAATAATTATTTTTGACACATCGACTTGGGATGATTCCCTGCATTCTTTACGACCTTGAAAGTGTATTTAAGGTGTTGTCTCGAAGGGGTGAGGATTATCGTATTGCACGGCACCCGGTTGTGACTCATCTTGTGACTCTGCACTAGTTATAGCGTACCGAGAGTACGGTCCGACTGTCACTAGCTTATAAGGTATTTAATCTGAACTGTATTGCGATTATTGTATTGAATCGGTGTTGCTGAATAAAGCATATCAGAACAATGGGATGTCGTTTTAGTTTAAAATAGTTTATGTGCGTTTGTGGAATCGTTGCACAGTTTTATTATCGTCCTCATAAAGGTATGTGCCCTGTGCAGCTGGTAGCTCATTCGGGAAGTCGTGGGTTCAATCCTGACTCGCATGAACCACTTTCTCTTTCCGAGCAGGATAAGTGCAATTCATCTCGAATGCGAGCTGTCGCATGGATCGGAATCCGTGTGAAACTGTAGGTCACCTTCCCTACTAGGTAGAGGGGTTGGTATCATTGCATTGGTTGGAAAATGGTCGAAATGGCAATGAAACATTTTCCGTGTTTCCATGCTCATCAAGGGAAGGTCCTGGCATGGCACCTAATTCCCTAGGGAATGCGGTGTTTTGTTCTGACATAACAATAGTTGTGTTATTATCCATCTATATCCAGTTTCATAAAGGAAAATATTGATACCGTGGTTAGAAATTTCCCGTTCGATCATTATACTGAGTCACACTTTTTAAATTCTTTTGCTTTCAATTATTTTGTTTGACAAAGTTGAAGATATTTCTTGCTGTTGAAGATATGCCTTTCGTTCATGCCAGTAGATTAGGTAAGTGTCGGAGTCTATCATGACTTTCAAATGGGCCATTGGGAGGGTTGCAACAATTGTACCCCTTGGACAATATATAGTTCACAAGTGTACCAGAGCAATAAACAGTTGTCCGATATAATTCGAAATGGTTTTTATCAGTGCAATGTTTAATCCAAGCTTAATATTAAAAGCAATTTTGTGCATAATACGCTAGACTCTCAGCCCAGAGACTCTCGACGACGCCAACGGGCCTACAAGCTTATAGGAGCTGAGAAAGCCTTGCCGGCCGGTCAGATGCTTCTTCACATTACTTTTCAAGGATCCCAGGTTGTAATTTGGGGGAAATACCTCGGTAGGGAGTGCATTTCACAGTTAACCAACCCATAGATAAAGGATGTGACGGATGGGCTGGTTCTTTTTGGAGGATTGTGTATGTGGAATGTGAGGAGGTAAGGTTATCAGACAATACAATTCTCATGTAGCGTGCCCACCTCCGTCGCGACAGGCACGTTCTCCTGAAGATGGAGCCCATGTGAGGCTCCGAAACGTCGAGCAGCACGTCCTGCTCCTCACACGCGCGGCAAGCCGTCAAACTAAATATTGTACTCATGTAGCGGTCTCATAGTGCCCAAACAATAGTCAAATTTACTTTTTTATACGTAACATATTTGATCCTAATTTCAATGACCATCTCAAGTACTGATTGTGTTTAATATTTGCCGCCAATGCATGATTAGTGGGCATTAGAAAGGTATTAAGAGTTTTATGCGTTTAGTAGGTCGACACATAAACAATGTTAGTAGGAGGCATTGATTACGGATAGATGACTTGATGGAGAATGTTCGAATGTGGATTTTCAGAGTGGGCGCCGGAATGGGCAAGAGCACTGCCTACTGTAGATTTTCTTGCCAATTGTGTCCTTGGTTCACGATAGATTCTACACACATTGTTATTCTTAGGAACTGATAAATTCTGTTGCCATTTTCAGGTGATAAGATAAGTGTGAAGCATAAAATAAAACAGAGGTGCCATTAAATATTATTTATTAAAAAAACTACTATTAGCTAACGATTACCGTCGGGGTTCATTACAGTACCCGGTATATTCGATGCATTCCTGCAATAATTTAATAATACTTGACTCTAACCACTTCACCATATTTGATTACAAGTCCTCTGACTCTTTGGTTGTAAGACTATGTGTAATTTCCATTTTCTGTTGAACATTTTAAATGTGATCTCCTCTGCCATGTCCCTGGCCTTGATATAATAGGTTAGGACTAAAAGAATGTTGCCAAAAACACTTGAACAGTATTTTTGTTATGTGACATAGATGGCTAGTACCACACCAACTGTTATGATATTAGCCCAGCACATCTCATGGGAACTAGGTGCTATGCCCACTACCTTTCTTGCTTTATTCCTTTTTTGCTTTATATATTCATCTTTTCTTCTTCTTTTTTGCTTCATTTATATTTTTTTGGCATCATACCTTTATTCTTTTATCTCTCAGCTACATTGAATTGCCTCTTCGACCATCGTTAATTCAATGCGATGAATAATTCATTATTAATTCGGGCTGGATTAACCCTACCACCTCGTAAGTAACCTACAATTTTATGTGGTATCCGAACCACGAACGACCTTAGTCGGCTTTTACGATATGCACGGCAAGAAATGCAGTGGGCATTCGTTTAGCACTTGCCGAAAGGTGACGCTAGGTATAATAACTGGATTCTCTGCCTGCCCTATTTATTCGGACTTGGGCTTGACGGTATTGATGTGTTACTACTCTAAAGTCATTATTTAATGATGTTTTATTGACACAAACTCGTGGACTAACACAATTCAACTGTTTGACGGAACACAGCCGGCGTCATTTAGTGTGCGTCTACCGCACCTCGTTGTCGGCGGAGGCGGGTGATGGCGGCGCCGGCGCAGCTGTCGTGGTGGTGGTAGTGGTGGTGGTGGTGGTTGTAGTGGTGGTGGTGGTGGCTGGGTCCAAGCCCTTGATCTCGAAGGGTCCCCTGAATAGGGGTCGGAAGAGGCGCAGGAAGCTCTGATACCGCACCGCCGAGTTCTGCCGACACGAGAGCATTGCGTTAAATTTGAAGCGGAATCTATTGAGATACTGATCCTGGCAGTTAACTAGAACTAGACACTTGCGCAGGAGTCAATTTTCGAGATGAATCGATGGTAAGGATTGAGCCGCACTGGGGGAGGCGCCACGAAAGGGTTAACTAACCTACATTTCCTCAAATTTAAGGAAAAAAGCCATCCGCTTAAAAAAAATGTTTCCATAAAATTTAGAGGTTTAACAACAGTTCC
This sequence comes from Incurvaria masculella, assembly GCA_946894095.1. NCBI lineage: Eukaryota > Metazoa > Arthropoda > Insecta > Lepidoptera > Incurvariidae > Incurvaria > Incurvaria masculella. Next base: position 4,679,610 of record OX335641.1, read on the forward strand.
ACAGTTTATCAACCCTATAAATGAAGTACCTCTCTTAAGGATCAGATGGTTCTTAAAGGAGAAATGTGATCAGTGAATGGATGCATTCTCTGCTTGTAATTGTAATGCCTGTATTATTTGTGGATATGGCGCCAGGACCTCACATAAGAGGTGCCATACGACGTCCATGGGCTTTCGAACTTTCACGGGGGCTGTGAAATCCATGCCGGCCGGCCAGGTGCTTCTTGAGGACCCCAGTTTGTGCTAAGAGGGAAATACCCCTTTAGGGAGTCGATTTCATAGTTTACCGACCCAATAGATAAATGATCAAGAGGTTCGGTTAGTTTATTTTTTCGGAATGTCGACATTGAATAGGTGCATTCCCTCATTTATTCAATCATTTATTGGCGCGTCTTACGCCTGTGTTGCTTCATTAATATAAAAAAAAAACGCATTTTCAACTCACCTGAACGACCTCGCCGACAATCTTAGTAGTCTTGATCAGAAGGGACACGGATGGCCCAAACAGGTTGCCCGGGAAATCCAAGCTGACCTTGTTGCGGTCGAACACCGGGATGTCGTCGGTCGGGCGCGCGGCGGCCTGGCGCGGCTGGCGGGCGGCGCTGCGGGCCCGCCAGCCCGTCCCAGACGCTGTGCTGGCTCGGCGCGATGTAATGCCACGCTACACCCATGCACAATGTCAGTTTTGGATTGCCTTCGGGACCAGACGGGATGTGTGAGATGTGTCTGTCGCTTTTGATTTTTAGATTATTCTTGATTGTAACAATTTTTGTTTTGTTTGTCATAAAGAAGAAATAATTTAGTTGATGTTGCATTAAACTATATGTATAGGTGATTAGGTAACGGGAACTCATTATGCTCTTAGAAGATTTTTGTGCTCGTACACGGATGTTTGGTCTTAACAGGGTACATTTTTGTGTCGGTCCATTTCAAAAAGGGAAAGCTATTTCCCGCTCCATTTCTAAAGGTATTTGGTTTAAATTATGCGAACATCATGATGCAAGAAGTCGTTTATATTTTTAAATATTGTCAAAGTTTTTCGTTTACCTTAGTATTTTTTTTTATTAAAAAGTATGCGAAATCAAACTGCTTTTAACTCATTTGTCTACGAGACAAACTATGATTTGAAAATATATTCTAGAAAAAAAGTAATAATTAAATCGGACATGTTTTGATGTAAAAAACAGGTTTCTCCTTATGGTAGTTGGACGACATTATGTACGTAAATAATGGACTGGTTTCAATTTTAAAATGTAGGCTCTTAAGGTGCCCCCGTAAGCATCAGAAAATTTCGCCTCCCATACAAACGTAGTTTACTAATCATTTGAAAACCACTGTTCCAATTTACTTGATATTTGGTATCATATATCTGGCAACAAATATCTGTGTCTGCATGCCTTTGTTGTTTCGGTAAATGTATCCTGAGTCAAACCACAGAGAAAACAAAATTAGTATGAAGATTTTGTTTTTGCTTTCATCCGATTCGGTTTGGATTTTTCAAAAAAACAAAAGAATGCAGACACAGATTATTGTTGCCTGATATTAAGTATCAAATATCAATTAAATTGGAACAGTGGTTTTCAAATTATTAGTAAACTACGTTTGTATGGGGAGCATAGCTTACGGGCCGTTCTTAAGTCGTTACACCGGATACAGAGACCAATTCAAATTTCCCCTCTGTCCTCACGTTGATGTTAGAGTAAAAGGCATTCAGTTATTATATCTTTTTCCGAATCGACATGAAAATACATACCAAACTTACCTTGTAATATCTTTTCTTTATAGTACCAATAAAAATCATGTTATAGCTTGAAGCCGGTGGCGAATTAGGTCTCGTAATTTTTTCTCCCCAAAAATCTTCAAATGCGCCTATTTTTTTCTGTTATCAGATTGAAATTTGTGTGTACGTTTGAGCGTAAGTTAATTTTAAATGAATGATTTTAAAAGAAAAACAGCTGACAGGAAAAAAAGACGAATCCGAGTGTGTAACGTACGTCTTACGGAGGAAATTAAGAAGCTGAAACTTAATAAAGGAATGCTCCGAATAATGAGGGCATAAAGTCATGATATCCACGTAGTCAACCTGTGTAGCCATTTTGGATGTTTGACTCGATCGCATACAAGAAGAGCTTTGCAAAGAAAACCTTGGTAGGGGAAAACCAACAGTAGCGGTTGGGCCCAAACTAATCGCCGGTTGCAAGAGGTGTGGATCCGTGCCCTCGTACAGCTTGGATCGGTATCGCCAATTTGAGTAATTTAAAGAAACTTTAATAATTCGTTAAAATTAATTATAAACAGTGAGATAATAATTAACTTTACCATGTCAGCAAACACAATATATATTTAAGTATATTGGCAGGCTGGCCGTGTCGCACCTATCGCCGTAGTTATAAAAGATATAATGCCTCGGTGTCAAGTATGTGAGATTGGGTATTGTTGCGTCCAAAAAATGTCGTGTCCTTCTTATTTTTTATCCTAATTTATAATTTAAACGTTTAACATTAAGTTCGGCAATACAAGAAGTAAGTAGTTTCTTCGGGTTTAATTTATGTTTTAAGTGCCTGAATCAGAGAAATTAAAATGTCCCAAAGCGTTTCTCTGGCGCTGCAATATATATAGGTTGGTTATACGTATGCCTCAATAAAATAATATGCTCTAGGAATATGGGGCATGTAAGGTGCATAACATGGAATATTGCGACACATAGGTTGCATTAATATAATCGACTCTCATTTGAGCAGAGTCACACTACTTAGTTAATATTCTGTAGCCACTGCTGCTGTCGTATTCATAATCAAAGTGGGCATGAAAATACGAAGGAATAAACCGAATACATTTTAACTTCATACGTTGGTATTTGCGACCAGACACCTATGTAAAATTTGGTGCAGTCTGGTTGATTGTACATTGAACTGTCCGTTTGGGTTTTTAATGTTTTTAACTCATCTTGCCACTTGATCCTTGATAGCAGTAGTTGCGGCGATGCATAAATTGTTCATGCTTAAGGCGGTATATGCGTCCATGTTCATAGATGGCACTAGAATAGTTCTTTGCTATTTCGAGTGCCGAGATGAGTTAAACCTACTATACCTGCTATTACAATTTTAACATTCCGTTCACATATTACAACGGATGCATGTCTAGACGTGTAACCAGTCGTAAATAGTATAGTTTTATGTCGGTATTGGAATACTTGAATAAGCAATCTATCTTGTAACTTACGAGTATTTGGGTTTTTGACGGGACTTTGCTTTCGACGTCTTTTCCTATTTTTTGGAATTATCTAACGGAAAGAAAAGAAGCACGCAGATTATTTAATAATTTTATTAAATAACTAACCTTTGAACACATCAACATATATTTCTTTCTGAAACTATGCAACCTCACCGACAAGGAATGGAAGGATTAGGAAAGCTTGCAAACAAATTGACTACGTGATTGGGCATGACAGCAGTGATGCGTTTATTCGCGTTTACATCGACCCTTCAGATGTAACCCGTGGAACTACGGAAAGGTTGAGGCGAACATTGGCAAATATTTCCTGTGGTCAGGTTTTGAGCGGGAAAATTAGATATTCCATTATCCGTGTGTGTGATCATGCGTTGCTGTGCAGTGGACAAGCGATGTCCAACACAATTATCCAATGTGAAACTATAGTATTAAAACTTGTGCGAAACGTATGTGACTCGTGCAGGCAAGTCTTCCACGACCAAGCTAAACTATAAACATACGTATTTCGATGTCATGCTTATTCAATAATCTCCTAAAGTACAAAACGCAAAATCCCACACATTTTTATTCGTAGCCTCGAATGTTACCTCTCATCGACTATCGGACTCAAAAGATGAGACTTTAAATGTCCTTTTTATGAACATGCCATTACTATTTTTGTTTCAATCTTCATTAGTAGGAAAGTATTAGGTAATTCAGTTGTAAAATACGCAGTTCGAAAATTTCTGAAGACTATTTCTACAAACGACGGACGATACAAAGCTACATTTTTCAAAGCTGATATCTAAAACTGTTCATAAGACGGTTTGCATACTGACTAGGTATTATGTTAACATGGCTACTGTGTCTCAGCGCTCCGCAAAAACAATATCTGGAGCATTCACAGCGACTCTACAATTAATTCGCGCGAGCGACGCCGTTCGCCTATTGCTAAACCTTATCTTGAACTATCTAGCGAGGCGAATGAATGGAAAAGTTTTTGCGTGATGCGCGAGTTTATGGACGTGAGGGTTTCGTAATTCGGCAACGAGGTCGCGGGCTGACGGAGAGAGGACAGGCTTACCATCGGCCGAATTTAAGATGGTTATCCTAGCCAATGCGAATAGTTTGATTGCATTAAGTTCCTGATCCCTATGGAATGAGAACATGAAAAAAAAACATGTATAATTCCAGCTAACGTTCTACCAAAACAGAAAGAAAAATGTTACAGAAATTGATATTTTATGCATGAAATTATTTTTTAAAATCAGGTCTAAAATATATTATTTTTCAAGTTTACGGCTTATATTGATATTTACTAATATTTATTTTAATACCATTTCAAAGATCTTAACATTATCTACCCATTCAGCGAAGAACATGTTTAACTTTTCCCAATTTCTTTAACGAAACAATAAAAAAACGGTTTCACGCGTTATGCGGGTTGGTCACATTTAGAAATAATTATTTCGAGCTGCTCTAACGAAGCGACGCGACTTCGGGCTCTGGCTATATTGTTTTAATCGCAAAAATTGGTCCAAAATGTTTAGGTATGAGGATACTCTTAACTAAACATGTGTCTCAGATTTATGTTACGATTTCATAGTGCAGTAGGTGGTGCAAACATATCGGGAGGTTATTTTTTTAGTCTAACCAAATGTATAAGCACCTTACACCTTACAAACATATTTTTGAGAATTGTTCAAGCAATAAAGTGTCCAAGAAACTAAACCTAAACATTAAATTTGAATACTCGTGAGACCTATTAAAGACCATTTGATATTTTAGTAACTAACTATCTTCCACCTTAATCGGTGGTTAATACATTAAAGGGTACATAATTTTCATCCTGTAAATCCATTCGATATTTTAAATTGTTCATAACAATTAAAATTAAATAAATACGAACATTATATCACTTTTCATATCGTACGAAGTAACACAAACCGATGCAGAAAAAAATATTTGTAAACTAAATACTGTTTTTAAACGCTCCTATTAATTCTTGTTTAATACTGTTCCAACAGCAAGAAACACGAAAAATAGTGCTTGTTTTCACATACTTTCAGTGACTCTATATGCAACTGACTTAGTTAGACGGTTTAAATCTTTTTATCAATATAAAATTAAACACGATAACTTAGTTCTGTTTTATAGCGAATATTATAAAAGGTAGAATCAAAAACTTGTTTGTTTGCAATGAATATTCCTAACTCTTAAATAGCTAAGTTAAGTAAGCAGGTACATTGTGTCGGACTAGACGAAAATTAAAACTTTCGTAAGAGACTCATAAAATGTTCTAGGCTACAACATATTTTATGGTTTCCGGTCTATCCGGTCTACTGGCAACCTACCTTATGTCAGTACTTCGGTCTATATATGTAACAGCTAAAAACGGTAAATTATATTAATACGGGATGGATAAAATTAAGGTATAGTTAAGTAAGATATAGTTTGACGAGGCACACAATTCAACTAGCAAAATATATGATTCCTCTTCTAGCGATAAACCTGTTTTCGTACACTTATATTTCCATTTTCCATAAAAAAAAAAATCTGAAAAGTTTTGACCAAAGATAGAAATCTTATGTTTAAACGGATTAATTAGTTTATGCAAAATGACAATTTTAATAATCCTGGCCATCAAGATTTTGTTGTTATGAGAAAGAATAATGGAAAAACAATTTTTACGGTTCCTTACCAAGCCTCTGCTGTCCGTCTGTCCGTCCGTCCGTCTGTGTGTCCATCCGTCCGTGAGAGTGTGTATTTATATTGCCGCTATAACAGCAAATAGTGAAAATGAAAATTATATTAAAATTAAAGGGGAAAAACCCATACAAGAGACAAGAAATTGTATTGTGTTAAATCTTGTACGATGTACGGAACCCTTCGTGTGTGAGTCCGACTCGCACTTGGCCGGTTTTTATAACTAATCTATGTAAACAAATTAACATCATGTCGTCGCACCCGGGACGTACAGGCGTATCTCATTTTTATTAAATTTTCAGTAGAGTTGAAAAAGTGAGAGTTTCTCTCTTTTCTTTCATATTTTACTGAATATTCTGCAAATGCTGCTGTAAAAAATAACCTGGTAAGAAGCTTTGCTAAGAGTTTAAACATAAATAATAGAGCAAATAAATTAATACGTGTATTCTATACATATCTATGTAAAATCTATAATTGTGAGATACGCCTGTATGTCCCGAGAGCGACGATGTGTTGTTCGAGTTGTGTGAAAATTCGAGAGCGGCCGTTGGCACCCATTGGGTACGGAACCCTAAAAACTTGCTGACGTAGACATTTTATTGACTAATGTTAGATAACAATAACAAAGAAAATTAATAAAATAAAAACTATTTTCTTATGGGCGTCACAAAAGAAGAATAGCCCACATGACCTTTCCCGGAATGGGTAGTGGAGTACGAGCCTGGAGGGGGCATGTCTACGTCATGACTACACCGCAGCAGTATTAGTGGAGCCAAGTCTACGTCATGACTACACCGCAGCAGTATTAGTGGAGCCAAGTCTACGTCATGACTACACCGCCGCAGTATTACGTGCACGGGCGCGCCTTCCTCGTCTTTGCCGCGACTCAAAAGGAAAGTGAGAACAGTGGCCGCTTTCCGGTTAGTTGGGTTCGCTCGCGCTGCGCTGGCGGCGCCGCTCGGGCCTTGCCGACCACGCCGACGCGACGGTCAGCTGATAAATGTTACGGACCGACTTGTGCTTGCAGAATACACAAATATGTACTCCAGTTTGGACGCAATGGGTCTTTTTAACCTAGATTTGTGAACCTTTAAAATTATTTAGCAGATCTTATCCTTTTTAGGGTTCCGTACTCAAAGGGTGCGAAACGGAACCTTATTACGAAACCTCCGCTGCCCGTCCGTCCGTACGTCCGGCCGTCCGTCTGTCCGTCCGACACAGGGCTGTATATCATGAACCGTAATAGGTAGATAGGTGAAATTTTCTCTGCTATAACGACGAATAGATAAAATAACGAACAAATAAAAATTGAAGCGGCGATATAAAAGAAACGTGATTTATTTAGGTGAAATTGTATAATGGTACGGAACCCTTCGTGTGCGAGTCCGACTCGCACTTGACCGGTTTTTTTAAAACACATTTCGTGATGACCGTTGAGTATGCTTTTTTGAATTGAGACTTAAGGAAAAATATGTTAGTTCGTTCTACATAATCGAGACCTTTTCAAGAGAATAGAGGTCATGGCGTCAGGTGGAAAAAAGGTCACATCCCCACGTCAGTTGAGCACAAAGGTCCACAATTCCTCGATGGCTACAGAGCTACGAAGAATCTGTGGTCTTTTATGAAATCCTGGAAAAGCAGTAGACCGAAGACTACCCTAATGATTTCACGAATCTATATATTAGAGATAATACATATAATTGGTACGAATGTCATGAAATGAAGATTCATTTGAGAAACACCAAATTACCGACAATTACCGTGAATTTAACGAGCGTAGCAATCTCTATTAAGCTACGGTTGCCTAACTAGAATATCCTGAATCAGACCCTACAATTTGTGTTGATTGGTGATTGCACAGTGCTCAGTTGTGTATGTTTGTGTGGAAAATAGAGTGAGCTGACGTGTGGCAGCGGTGGCGGTCGGTGCATCACACGTGGGCAAGGCATACATTGACGGCCAACATATAAGAGGACCTATTCTCAATGAAACAAATGCGTTTCATTCAAAATAAGTCACTTTCTTCAACGGTTCATTAAATAGACCCATTTAAAGAACAGCTTAAGACGCCGACAGTGCTTAAAATATAGATATATCAGAGCGATATGCCAAAAGTACTTGGATATTATTTTAATATTTGTATCTATTTCTGCAACATGCTCTTTATCCAATTGAACATGACACATCGATTTATCTGTTGCCCTGATTTTTATGACCGTTTGCGGTAGGATAACACGTTTTGCTTAAAATAAATCATGCAGCCTAAATAAGTAGAGATACGCGACACTCTATTTCCAAGCACAAGGCATGTAATTCTGACAGATGTCAAAGCTATATTTTAGGCAATGTAAGTGCTTTTGCTTTTTCCTCCCCGTCAAGCCACAGTTCCGTGGAAGCCTAGCTTGTTCCCGCAATGGACTACGACCGCCCGGCTTGCGTCGAACTTTGGCGGCGGCGGCAGTGCGGTATCGGCGCGAGAGCGTCAGCGACGTCGCATCAGTGGGGGTGCGTGCAGCATACGATGCGGTGCGACAATGTACATTACGACTAGCGGTGCAATTAGGTACTACAGCCGAGAGCGAGCCGAATTCGAACGGAAGCATCGAACGAATTAGGCTCGATTCAATTCGCTCTGACTAGGCAGCAGACTAGATACAGCAGGTACAGTGAAACAACCACCGGTGAGGTTAAAATTTTAATACAAAACAACTCACCTTAAAAACGTAACGTGTGCATCGTATAAACAGAGTGCCAAAACTGTACACGGCATAAAGTCTGTAAATCTTTGCGAGCAGGACACGCGAATCTCGTCAGTTCTCTTCGCACTTGAACGATGGGAACCGATGGGATTCGCGTCGACCCGTCTCCACAGAGGAATTATATAATCTCAGATGAAAAGGAAGGAGATATGCCATCTGGCGCGTCTACTAATGAGACTCACTGTGACCAAATTTCTGAAACAACCAACCCATCTTACGTACCTGCACGCAAATATAGGTACTCGCAGGCGTTCCTGGAAACTGACTTTGGTGCGGCGGTGATGGTTGGACGGTGTGGCCACGTCGAACAGTCAGCTTCCCATACGATTATACATATGTACAATATGTCCATATAATGCGACGACCCTGATAACGGCTAAATGACACTTCTCCTTCCAATCTTCATCTGTGGATTTAACCTATAACATGAAAAAGGAATGGACGCGAGGTTTTAAGATAGTTATGCAATGCTTCACATTTTCCAAATTCTGTTATATAATATTTTTACGCGAGTCCCGCGCGTATTCGACATTGCAATAAGCAACAAGTATGGCGTTTTCCTCTTCAGGCAAACTCTCGGCGATGCGGTTGCCAAGCGTGCATCTAGTCCATTTCTTTTTTCTTTATTTTATACAATTATAGGAATCTGTAGCTGCGTAGTTTCGTAGTCGAGAACCTTTTAATTCCATGTTTGTACCTATATAAGAGAGGAGACATTTACAGACTCAGCCAGATATACGACGCAGGAATATTTACAACAGCTTACGAACTAGGTGCTGGGGGAGGAGGCGGGGCGGGCGATGCGACGACGCCTATGTACAGGGCGCTCAGTCGTCGTCCTCCTCGGAGCTGTCGATGGTGTCGACGCCGGCGCCGGCCGCGCCCGCGCCGATCAGGCCGCCGCCACCACTCGACGAGCCCGACAGTGACGTCACGAGCGACAGGATGCTGCCGAGCCCGCCGCCGCTGCCGCCGCCGCCACCGCCGCCCACGCTGGCGCCCACGCTGACGCCGGCGCCGCCCCCGCCACTCCCGCCGCCGCCGCCGCTCGAGGAGCCCGACAGCGACGTCACGAGCGACAGCAGGCTGCCGAGGCCGCCGCCGGAGCCCCCACCTCCGCTGCCGCCGCCGCCGCCGCTGCCGCCGCCGATGAGCCCGGTGACTGCGCTGATCTTGGGCCCGATGAGCGCCAGCTTGGGCCCCACGACGGAGGAGACGATGCCACCGATGCTGGCGAGCCCGGAGGCCGGCGCCACGATGTTGTACTGCTTGTTCTTGGCGATGTTGGTGCGGTCGAGCGTGTCCACGAGCCGCGTCTTCGCGTCGATGAATTTGTTGATTTTCTAGAAAGCGACAGACGAACGGGATTAGGAGAGCGCAAGCGGAGGGGCCCTATAGGCTAAGCGAGTAATGTGAATGTTCATACCCCGAACACGAGGCCGAGGACGGCGTTTTTGACTCCGAATTTGGCCTGCGTGAACCCTTCCAGCTTCCGCTTCTCCCGCACCTGTCCGTCGTCGGAGCTGTCGTTCTGTGGAGCACAACACAGCGTCAGTCCTGCACGCCACTGCCACTTCAACCGCACCTCACTGCGTTCAAATATTCGTAAAACCGCCGGTTCGTTCTTAAAATTATGCGTTGGTAGATTCAAGTGATCGTCTTATCGTACGTAATTCTGTCGCAAGTGACAGGTGTCGTGTCGCACAATGGTAATAAACCCCATCATCTTTCGCGTACTTGAGAACCGGCCGCTTAATTACATAGGTAATTGGAAGAATTTTGCTTCTGTGGGTATTAAACTCGCAGTTCTAGAGAAACACCATTATGGTTGCATGCAGTGTGGCAATGTGCAGTTATAATTTCATGCTTTTTCTCAAAAACATCAGCATTGGTGGAATATTTGCTGGTTGTATTGTAGACGTTTTCCAATGGTAGACTACATAATGTAGACTTCGCTAATGGCATGATGTTTTAGAACATGTTTTTGACACATACGAGTCACGAGCCCATTGCCGTGCCAATGTTTACGGGAATAGAAAACCTTTCTCGCAACCATTTTTGTGGCACTGGTAAAACCACACATAAGTATCGCCACTGCAAACACACATCAAATGAAATTGTATTTGTTTTATGCAACCAGAGTAGATAGTTAATACCACACAACTACCGTTATGATATTAGCCCAATACTCCACATGCCCGAAGGAATTAGTTGCCATGTGAGGACCTTTCCTTTATGAGCACGGCTACATTGAAATTAATGGAAAACACGAACAATTTTAATTGTCGCTTTGACCATCTTTTCTTCAGATGAGATGGTGCCAACCCGGGCGGGTTTAAACCCTGCTAAACCCTGGATAAGGGGACCTACAGTTTTACATGGATTTCGTATTAAGTATACTAATAGGCTTTGTGCTGTGTGGGTTCCAGAAATGAAAAAAAAATCTATAAGTAGTCCCACTGCATTTCATCCGGTGCGTGAAGAGCCGAGTGAGTCATTTGCCGTTCCTCCTTTGCGTTCCACGTAAAACTGTTTTTCCTTCTTAGTTATCAGGTGGTAAGGATAATTCAGACCACCATTGCATGGAATGAACGATGGTCGAAGTCGCAATGAATATAGTCCATGTTTTCTATGCAGTTTAATGTAGCCGTGCAATGTAGGTGTTGGATGGAACCAAGTTCCCATGTGGTGTATTGGGCTGATATCATGAAACCATCTATAATGTTTAAAAAATATTAGGACTATATAGCTATAGGTTTGCATTACAACAGTATGTATAATAAGCTTTATGATCATAGATAAAATTGATGGAGATATGGCATCGAGCGCATCTACTATGGAACCAGCTGTCTCCAATTTTCAGAAACTACCAATCCAACTTAAACGTACATGCCACATGCAAACGTATTCGCAGACGTATTGGAAGGTTTGTGTGGGTGGGAACGGACTTTATGAACGCAATTTTTAGCACATTCGCGCGCGGTGGCGATGTTTCGACTGTGTGGCATACGACGTGCCGCCGGATTCCAATACAATTATATGGTAAAACCATCTACCGGTGTGTATATGACCAATAGGTTTCATAAAGTTCTAGATTCATTCTCGTTAAAGAGGTGTTTATTGTGGAATACCAAAAATTCGTGTTCGTATGAAAATAAATATTTTCACATAATCTGCAGCTAGAGTAGCGCATTATATGAATAAGTATAATTGCACATTAGAATGTTAGAGGTCTCAAACTGCATTTGCATTTTAGCGCGCGTATTCGAGGGTCACTGCGCGCGTGTCACGCATTCAAATTGGCTGAGTGGCACAAGCTGGTCTCAAACCTAAAGAACCAGAGACAGGAACAGTAGGTTCGTGAAACTTACCCCTCTGTCAGCACAAGAAAGTATGTACGCTATATTCACGTCGAGTCGCACGTCACTAAGTCATTTGTGGCTCGAATTAATTGTGAGAAAATAATAATTAATTATGCCACTGCTGTACTGACAGCAAAATCTTGTGAACTGTTATGCATTGTTACGGTTTTCCCAATGTTCGTTTGGTAATGGTTTTGATTTTGCTAGAATTACATTTTGTTTTGTGAACGTTAACAGAGTTTGAATTGTTCGCTTACTGATATGACAAACTACGTTAAGAAAAACTGTGTACTACGTGAAACAAAAGTTAACCGCCTTACGAGAAATAAATGATTTAGAATAGCGTGTACTACCTGAAACAAAACTTAACTGCCTTACGAAAAATAAATGGGTCAGTCTTGCCCACGTTGCCTAATCAAATTACCCCATTCGAATGTGAAAACTACGACATGGAAAGTGGTAGTCTTGACACTGAAGAATATCTTACTGTAAGTCCCACTGACTTTTCTTGCCGCTCTTGCCTTGTACTCCGTACTCCGACTAAATGTTTTTTGGTGCACCTGGATTTAAATTCTCGGCTTGGTTCATACTGGATTTATTTCATTGTCCTGGATTTTTTTTAATACAGAATACAGAACTGAATGCAATTAAATAAAATAAAAAAATGAATCTTAAGTTGAGTCCATACGTTTCACAAAAAGTGATTTATTTTTTACTGGCGGTTGTGCACTTTGCAGTTTTATATTTCCTTAGTCGAAGTGGAAATTAATCGCTACTTTACTAGTAGCAAGGTCTGGATGAAAATCCCCATTTTCCGAAAAAAATCCCATCATTTAATGGCGCTTGCATGTCTTGTGCAGATAACTGAGGGGTTTTTTGATATAACTGAAAAATAATGGCTCATAACACACCTACTGCTACCTCAAGAAGCCCCATGGGAACTAGATGCCATACCATGGATCTAAATAATATTAGTATACATAATTGTCGATAGATTACTCCTTTACTGGAATACACTATTGAACTTTCTATGCTTGTTATGTGCTTCATAGTTTTCAAAGCGTATAAATAAAGTAATCATTAAAGCACCATTATTAAATCAAATCAGAAAATGTTTGTACCTATGTAAGATTGGCAAACATATAAAAATATGTAATCACCCTAGGTAGTATTACTAGGACCACTTTGAGAAGTCCAATATTTACAATCTTAAATTCAATGAAGTACGGATATGCTAGACCTATCCAAACGTTTGAACTAAGAAGTGGGTCAGATGTTACGAGACAACAATTCACGGAAGACTATAAGACCTCATAAATCACTGTATAATATCGCAAAGCTTAATCGATTGACCCGGATCATCGAATGTATTAAAAGTTACGCCATCGCGCCAAACCATATTCATCGGGGTCATAAACATAATGACCATACAGGAATTGTATGGTTCTTTGTCAAAAGAATTCATCGAATTAACCCAGACATCTTGTTATAAACAACACATTGGACAAGTTACCTCGTTGTTACGACACCACTGATTTAGGCATGTGTCAAACTGTCAGAGGTTCATTAGGATATTGCAAGAGTTTCGTAATCATAAGCTATACGTTCGCACCAGTCTACCTTCGACAATAGTTGACTGTTTCTATTCAAAATTATGGATATTATCTTCATTACGAAATTAAGTAACTAAAAGCGCTGTCGCTTTTACCAATGGGCTTTTACAATGGGCAATACTGCTATAATTTGGCATGAAGATTTATAAAGGTGTTATAAAGTTCATAATACATATGCCCTACAATTGATTCAATAAGGTATTGAATACAGGTGTTATGTAGTGTATGTATTACTTACTTGAACCTACTTGACGTCGACCTAGGAGTGAAATGGACTGAGAAATTATGTATCTTATTAGTGTAACAATTTCAAAATAAGTAACCCTAGAATGTAGTAGCATGAAGTATATTTTTAGCTTCGAGGGGTAAGCAGATGTGATGGATACGCAGCCACTTTTTCGCATATATTCATGCATACTCTCCAATTACAAGTGTACTGACCCTGGCATTTGATTCAATCTGACAAGTGATCGATAAAGTACTTAATGCATTATGCATTTCTTGACTGTAGATTTTACTAATGATGCAACAATCGAGAGGTAGTTTAAACAGTACCTATCTACTGAAACTGAATTGCAAATATTTATGTTTTGCTTAAGGGCCATTTACTAACAGCGCCCTATTTATACATGCATAAATTGCGTGTACATCATAAATAAAAATTATTATTCTAACTAGCCACGAACGGGCTAATCATACCCCTCAGGATACCGGAAATCCCCAGAAAAAAGACATAACATAAAAAAAACAATAGTTTGTGGTAACGGCTCCTCCTTAAAATAAAATCCGGATATCACTTCATCATTTTCTGTCGCAAATTTATAATTTATTTCTTTATCAACTATTCTGCTGAAGTTGACGTGACATGATCAAATGACATCTACATACATTGAAGCATCGTATTCGAATTTTCAAAATAATCAGAAAAAGTTTTTGATCGTGACAAACCTATGCTGTAAACAGTTTTATCAATGCTGCCAAAGTTATTCGATTTTACGTGTCATTTTTTGGGTTCCGTACCCGAAGAGTGCCAACGGAACCCTATTACTAAGCCTCCGCTGTCCGTCCGTCCATCCGTCTCTCACAGGGCTGTATCTCAGTAACCGTAACAGATAGACAGCTGAAAGTTTGCAACAAATAGGTAAAATTGAAAAATAATTAAAATAAAATGGGGCCCCCGTACAAAAAAAACTAGATTTTTTTGTGTTAAATCTTTACCGATGGTACGGAACCCTTCGTGGGCGATTCCGACTCGCACTTGGCTGGTTTTTTTAAATAGATTTTAGCACATGATTTTCTGGGTTAGTGTGGTTTAATTTCAGATACATATTAAAACATTAATTTTGTTATGTAGAGCGAATAAGTGACGAAAGGATGACAAAACCGATTAAGAGGATAATGAGGTGATCGAGTTCCATACAATGGCTCGTGCCTGGTTACTCACTCAAATTAAGAAATACGCCCTTTAACATTTTCATACAAATCTTTATAGTCTTATATCATGGATATAAGATAAATTATCAAAGAAATCAAAATGTATTTAATGTGCAAAATAACAGACACATGTTTCTTTGAGTGAGGAATCAGGCACGAGCCTTTATTTGGAACTCGATCACCTCATTATCCTCTAAACAAATTACAAAGAACGTGAAACCGGAAGACCATACCATAAGTATGTAATAACATTAATAAGCACTTAATAACATTACATACCATAAGTATGTAATGTTATTAAGTGCTTTTTTAACTTTGCAGCATCTGTCATTAAGAAAATGTAGAAGTTTCTAGAAAGGGCTAAACCAGTTTTCTGTGATATAATTTTATGCACTTTATCAATTCGGTCTATCTCTACGGGAAGCGGGGTCATGATATGTATGGATATATTCATGAAAGAGAACAATTTAATGTAATGTACTAACATACTCATTTCTTCTAAGTTTTCTGCCATCCTGCCTCCCTTCGTGCCTCCCTTCGTGCCAAATTACAAGATTATGTTGTAAGTCACCGGTAAAAACTGTAGGTGTCAATCAGCAAGATAGTATGTTAGTTTGAACATATATTTTGAGGGCCTGCATCTTTTTATGATATTGAGTCAACTTGATTTTTATACAGGAAAAGCTGAACATTTTGGTATTGAGATTATTTTTGTTAGTTATCTACTATAGACGTTCTCGAGAAAAGCGTCTTGATGGACAGACAGATGTGTAAAAAAGTGATCCTATAAGGGTTTATTACACAATTATAACCTATATCGCGCCAACTTTAGTCGACAGACTCTTAGAAACAAAAAAAAATACACCGGAACTAGGTCGAGAGCAGCGGAAATTTCCGAATCGGACGTTGACTTAGATAGTGAGCCATTAAGCGAATTAAGCAGCCAATTACGTCTCCTTAAGCGTGCTGGTTAACATTTGAAGGTGGTTCTAACGAGCGGCGCCGCAGTTGCGACACAAGAACCTGCGCGTGCGCCGGCGGCGGCGGCGGCAGCTTCGCGCGGCGTTCAACTCTAACGTATGCGCGCGGTCGCGAGCTCCGTGCCATTGCACTTGCTCGATGACTCTATGCACTTATTATATTCGTCGTTCAAACGAGATAAAATATTTTATGGTTCATGAAATTTATGGAAAAGTGTAATGTTATTGCTTTTATTAAGTTACTTTTATGTTTTAATTAGCAGTTTTTTATATAGATAACAAATGTGTGTGATCGTTTGCAACACTACTTTATTTTAGAGATAAATAATATTTTTTTGCAGAAGTGGTTAAATGTGTGAAAACCGGACTTTAGATAGACCGAAAATAGTATTAGTTAATGATAATTTATATTCTTCAATATTATTTTTTATTCCTTTTTTGATTTTCGATATTCTCAAAAAACTTGTGGTTTAAGCAAAATTTCAAATCAGGTGGATTTAGAAAACATTTGTTGTTTTTTATTAATTTAAGCGCTTTCGGGGGAAACTATCTAAGCTAGAGTGTTAACAATAAATATATTTTTTTCAGTTACTGAACAAAAAAAATGTTTTATGAGATTATTCTATAAAAAATGCTGGTATTTCTTTTTCCCATAAACAATATTTGAAAATAATGGTTAGAAACATTTATGATTTTAGATTTTCTAACGATTATCCTTGAGAAATAAAAACAAAAAAGGGTTGTATTTTAAAACTTTGTGGATTTTTTATTCTATTCGCATTAATCTGGAAACAGTATCGATATAATAGACAAATATGTTCCAGTTGTTATTTTCAATCCATTACACCCCTCTGAGATTCTTTTCAAAGTAATATATATTTCATTACATATCAATCTACGGCCCCGCCATTAAATCTTCGAAATAATTAACGTCTGCAATAAATGTAATTAGAAAGGTTTCTTCCCTCAGAGGTAAGGTGACTTCAAGGGTGCTCCATCTAAGGGGCAAGGGGTGGGGTGGGGGGAGGCGGTCCCCGCGCACGCGAAGGGCGTCCGAGCTCGTTGACATTGCAGAAACGACTTTTACCGGAGCGCAGCCGCCGCCGCAGCCTCCGACTTATTGCGGTCACCGGCTGATCTTACCGCATCACCCACATCTGAATCCGACCGCTCGGCGCACCGTCAGTTACATAAAGAAGACGAGTAACGCACGAACGGCGACCGACGGAGGCGCTTGCGCAACCCGCGAGGCCGCTCGTCTCGTGTGGAAACCAAAACGTTCTCTCCCAGAGCCGACCTGCCTACACACATGTCGCTTAACCTCATTATCGACTTCGACTCACTAGTTTGGAGTTTGGAGGATTTAAGGGCGGAAAACACTCACGTCGAGGGGCTGGAGCGTGTCCTCGCTCGGGAGCTGGCGGCGCGCGCGGCTCGGCGCGGCGCGCTGCGGGAGCGCCGCCGACATCAGCACGAGCGCGAGGAGCGCCAGCGCAGTGGCGCGGGAGTGTCTGCCCATCGTGCGGTCGCCGGGTCTGCGGGAGTGAGGAGCGAGTGAGTGCGTGCGGCGCGCTCCGGCTGCGGCGGGCGAGTGAGAGCACCGCGGAGTGTGGGGTGGGGGTGGGGTGGGGGGGGCGGACGTACCTGTGCGTGTGTCGGAAGGCAGCGCACGAGTGTCGCCGCCGCCGGTCGCCTAATACTTATATAGCGTCGGCGCGACCTCGCCGCGTCCCGGCGCAGGGTTGGGCACCCCGGGGACGCCGGGGCGGCGCGGCGCCGGCGGCAGCGGGCGCAGGGCGGGCGGCGCGAGCCCTGACGTCGCGTCGCGTCCCGTCCGTCCCCGCGCCGCAGCGCTGCGTCCGGGCGCGCGGCGCGCGGCGCATCGAGGAAACTCGTTTCCGCTATTCCCACACGCCCGCCCTAATATCGCCGAATGATGCGACTTCTGGGAGAAAAATACTGGCTTAGATAATACTACCGTGTAAACGGTTTCAAAATATTGAGAGAATTTATAAAAGCAATAGATATAAAATTTAAGGTCCAAAAATATGTAGATTCATGCGAATCCGCCCAATGCTATGAAGCAATGTGTCACAACCCATATTATTTTAACATGTTATTGCGAAAGGTAGGTAGCTCTACTGTGCAAATCGGTAGCCCTCGCCTCGGATTTCGATCTTCGAACTATTGAGGCTAGCCGTGGTCCGCATTCCACATAACTATAGGTTACGTAAAACCTGTTAAGCAAGGAAGGGGTCCTTACTTACCAGGTAGTAAAGTTAATCCCGCCCTGGCTTGTACAATAATCGCATTGAATGAAAAGTGGTCGAAATGGCAAATTTTTTTTATATTTTCCGGGAAGAAAGAAAGGTCCTGGAAAGGGACCAAATTGCAATGTGGTGTTTTGGGCTAATATCATCACAGTAGATATCGTATTGGTATTAGGACACCATGTCCAGTTCGATGTAAAAAGGCATTTAATAAATACAAAAGAACTGTTTCGTGACCTACATACCCGTGAACAGGGACTCCATTCATTTGTTTAGAATCCCCAGAATCTGTTCTACACCATAGCCGGGCCAGTCATCCCAGAATTTTAGAGACCTTCCAACTCCAAAGGGATGTGGAGAATGCTCGTCGGAGCTGCGTAACGCTGCACCTCCGTGCCCCCGTTCTACCTTCGCTCAACGAGGATAAGGGAGAAAATGAACATATTCACAGTCGACATTAAAAAAATGAGAACCCACGGATCTTGTAGATCCTACATCTATAGGGTCGGAAAATAATGAAATGAACTCCCTTCCGAGGTGTTTCTTCCAAAGTAAAAAAGGGTTTGAAGGACCCCAGCTTCAAACCGGGTGTGAAGAAGCACCTGGCCGGCCGACATGGATTTCGCAGCACCCCTGTAAGTTTGAAATCCCGTGGGCCGCGTTGGGCACCTCAAGAGACGCTTAACATAGAAAACATAAAAAGAAATAACAAAATACGTGCATACCTACATATATACATACGTATACATACATGCAAGAACAAATATTGCAAGTTAAATAAAAGCTTGTAAAAGTGAAATGCTTCCTCTACCCCAAGAATTAAGGTGCTTAATCCGAACCTGCTTACCCACAGCACATTATACGTAGCATTCGAATTTTAATTATTTGAATATACTAGCAAGCAGCAAGGTCATATCTTATGAAAAATGTTGTTTTTTTAAATTTAAAAATACTTTATTGTTCACAAATACACTTCTCTGGGTGTCTATTCGACATATCTGTCAGTCATTCAGCGTGTTTGCACCCACTGCTGGACATACGCCTGTCCACATTTTCTCCAGTCCTCCCGGCCCTCAGCGGTACGGAACCACTGCTTTCAGCCGTCACACTTGATGTCGTCGTCTCAACTGGCGGTTGGTCTTCCCACACTCCGTTTTAATGTCCACGGCTGCCAGCGTAGGACACTGTTACTCCAACGGTTGTCGTCTCTTCGGCTGACGTGACCAGCCCACTGCCACTTGAGCTTGGCCACCCGGTATCCAATATCGACTACTTTGGTATAGCGGCATATTGCCTCGTTACGCACCATATCCCGTAGCGATATTCCTAGCATGGCTCGCTCCATTGCTCGCTGGGCAACTTTCAACCTTTGGACGGCGACCGTCAGAGTCCACCTGTGCCCCATTGCCCGGAGGACGCACTGGTCATATAATCTGGTCTTTTAATTTTGCGGAAGGTCAGACCTTAGAGCGAATTTAAGTTTTCTGAAGGCAGCCCAACCTAGTTGAATTTGTCTCTTGACCTCCTAAGTCCACGTATAATAATAATAATAATAATATCAGCCTTTATTTCAGACAATTTTACATGGTTATTAAACAGAAAATTTAGTTGACTTACGCCCGGTTCCACCACCTCCAGCTACAAAAATCCCAAAGTTATCTTTCGGTTACATCATACAAACATGCAATGTAGCTGAAAGTTAACTATCGGATTTCAGGTAACTGGAGGTGGTGAAAATAGGGGTTAGTCTAGTATATGTAATCCCATAATAATAAAACTGTCGACAAATTGTATAGGCCAAGAAGTTCCACTTTTAACGCGCGAGAGTTTTTTTTTGCATTATGCTTTAAATATTTTATTGGGTTACTTGATACCTAAGAACCTATTTACACTGTAAGTCCCTTGCCCTGCTTTTAGGGTTGATTTTTAGGCTATTGTAGTTTGTAATGAAGTTTTCAACATTTGTATTTCCGTCACCCCGTCCGCCGCCCGCCGCCCCCCCGCCCCGCCGCTGGGAAGTGCGCAAGGACCGCCCGGAGTAGTTTTTCCGCTTTTCCGGCGCTCGTAGCCTTCACCGCTCGGCACCGTGCTGCGTTGCTTAACCACTACTCAGCGTGTGAACATTTTTGCTTCTATAGCGAATAAAAAAAAACGATTGAAAACGCAATCATGCAAATAATGCAAACTGCAGGTGGAAATTTATAATTTCGTCAAAATTTAATATAAAAGTTGCCTCACAAGAGGCTATTGCCGCTCACATAGGAGCTACTGGGAAGGGTCATGTCGACTCAAAATCTTCTGTTTCCATCTAGATACATATATAAAGCGTCCTGATAAAAAAGTACATGAGGTGTCGTGGGACACGGACAGAAGCGAGCATTTTGAGTAAGGCGTAAAAGTTCTAAGAAAATAAATCATTTATAAAATACATTGACTATCTCGACAAAGCGGGGTCTTCTGTTAGTGAAATAATCGAAACACAAAGGTCGAGAGACGACTCTGCCCTTCTCGGGCTTAGGTCTCCTTTACTCCAGGCAACCAAGATTTCCTCGTCGTTGAGCATTTGTGGACAAAATACAAGATTAGTAAATTCATAGTTCGTCGTTTCAAGTATCATTTTATTATCCCTATGTACAATTTTACACAGAAACGGTTTAAATCTGTCAACGTGTATGGTAATTGGTTTTATCTTCGGTTTTCCACAAAATCAAGGAAGATAACTTCAGAATTATCAACAATGAATGAATTGAGGGAAAAATTAAGAAAGATATCAGAAAGGTGGTAATAGATTATTTAAATATATGTTAAATGTATATTCGTAATATTCGTAATATTTATTACTGTGTTTTGCTCGTCGTGTGATAACATTATTTGCTAGGTTACATTATGTACCATAAATATTAGTGAACGTTGTGTTCGTCTATAATTAAGAATGCGCTCAGTCTATCCTATCCTATATCTGTGTTTTTATGTATGTTTTAGTGGTGTTCTTGTGGATGAAACTTAATTAAAAAAATTAAACAAGGGTTGATTGGTCACCGATTGCGGTTCATCGTGTGGTAGATATATCGAGTGAGGAATTGACCCAAACTCATCCGTATGCCGACAGCAAAGCTACGTTTAGTGATAATCCACTGACTGTAGCACCGGCCAGTTAGTTCACTTACGAATTCGAAACGCGCAATATATGTAGTATGTTCGTTGCACTAAATGGCGTATTGTGCTCCTCTTTCTAATATCGCTCAACGCGCACCAGGCGGGGAAGAAACAATGGGCCAGCCGACAATGTTGTCGCAGCCGCTGTGAAACTTCGAAACCCCATGGGCGTCGTCCGGCATCTCTTTGGTGCAAGCTACATGTAACACTGTACATAAAAACAACCCATCATCGGCATTAGGTTCTATAAGGTTCTATATCTTTATTTGGAACGCTCGATTCATTCCATTTTATTTTGTTAATTTTTTATTTCTTAATTTTTACGATTTTCAACGAGAAAAAACGAGGTTATTTTCTCGTTGGCGGCTACATAAGAAATGAATAACTTCTCCAGCTTTCAATCAATCAGAGAGCAGATGTAATGAAATGTCGCCAATATCAGGTGAAATATGATTTTGGAGAGGTTGCTGAATTCTCTTGTGTTTTTAGGGCCCTGAAAACAAATTTGCATAAAAAATATGAACAATTTATCATTGCTGCTGTCTCGATAATTTTTCATTAAATGTGGTGAGCTTAGCTTATAAGGACTAGTGAGAAAAGAAGGAGAACTACGTTATTGGTTCTAAATCACGAAGGAGCTAGCGACTTTGTAACTATTTCCAGGTTGTCATTAATATGACAATCTTACTCCTGAAATTTTACATAGAGGAGTTTTAAAAAATAATGATCACTTTTAATTTAAATCCTAAAATTATTTACATCTTAACGGCACCTGGCGGTCGAGTTGTGAAACGAATGTCGCGTAGTTCCGACGACCGCCGGTATCACAGCGCCCCAGCTGTAGCGCTTTCTTCGTTCATTCACACCTGCGCAAGCGCGCGCACAAACAAGTTTGAGTAATGGTATTTTTCTTATTATTTAATATTACTCTTTATACGAAAACGGATTTATTCATTTAATAAAGCAATCGCTGAACACAGAACCGGGCTCAACACGAGTTTGCCAAAAATCATCGTTGGCCGACATTCACTCATCATTATTCCTCAGGTTCTTAAGGGTGATTTAAGTAGCCAATAAAATATGGAAAAAATCAATCAGGTATTCAATTTTAAAGTTATAAGCGCACTGACGGATAGAAAAACTAACCAAAAGACAGATGGACGCCAGACGTTGCATTTTATTAGAGTTAGAAAGTATTTTATTTCCAAATCATTGCCTTGTTTGGGATACCAAGAATGTGAATGCTCTAACTAGCCGGACTACGTTTGACAGTTAACGTGATGCCTCGGGTCTCGAAACTCAGGTTAAAAATACTGAGCGGGGTCGTCCAATGTTTTATTAAATGCGATAGTAAAAATCCCGGCGGGGTTGACCCTATATACCGCCTAATGGGAAGGGAACCTATAGTTTTACATGAACTTGGAACATTGCAGTGACCACTATCCTCAACGAGAAATGGCAAATGTATATATCATATATAAAGAGTGGCTTACCCTGGGAATTGAACCCGGCGTCTTCGACGCAAGAGAACACAGGCGTTACCCCTGCACCGAGGCAAAAATATATAATATGAAAGCCAAACCGTGTGAAAATTTGGTAAAAAAGGGACGGCCCAGGAGTCTGGCACTTTATAAACTGGTGCGTTTATAGTTTAAATTATCTAACAAATTCAATTATATTAGGTACATAGTGCCAAATACAAAATGATTCAAATTACTAAACAAGTGTTTTATAGCGGAAGTACCCTTTATTTTATCATACACGCTTTAACTGATCATGTTAGCTATCACGACCGAATGGTTGTTCTGATAACACTTTATTTTATAGTTGAGTCTACTAAAACCGTGCTAATGGAACTAGGTAAGATTTAACTAAAACATATTTCACGTCTTTTTTCTCAGTATTTGGACCACTGAAGATTTTTATGTATGATTTGGACACATAAAAGGATAGGTTCATCTATTCGCGAATACGTTATTTCCCTTCAATACAAACTACAAAAGTCTATATTTTGTCCCTTCAGTTGAAGTTTGATACAGGGCAGTGAGAATTGGATTACAAGAACTTTATGTAACTGGTATACTCATGCAATTATACTCGATTGGGAAGAAGCACCAAGCTAACATAACCAGATAAATATAATCTTAATGATGTTTTAAATGAACTGACCAGTTAGATGACGAAATATTAACGGTACAAATGTGTGTTGTATTAGATTTGTATTTTAAAGTGACATGCATTATTGCTTACACTCGTAAACAATTAAGAATAACTCAGCATGGTCGGTTAGTTTATTATGGTCCATTAAAGAGTTTGAATACAGCCCATCAATATATTTGGGGTAGCTTGGCTTCCAGTGAGGCGTGCTTATACATAGCTTATTAAATTCTTACAGTTTTGGGACGATATCAAAATGCAACCGATTATCCGAATGTAGCTATGAATTTTTTAGAAAAGCTTTGTAAAAACTGACGCATTAAAATAATTGTTTCTAAATAAGTAAAATCTGACCAGACCGGCTGCAATGAATGTATTATGCTTCGGATTTATTCTATTAGAGGTGAATTTAACTATACATTTTCAAAACGTGAAAACAATGCTACTTTAACATTTATAGTTCTTACTTCTTTCTTGCTTTGTATTAAGTTATTTTATATTCTAGTTATACATGTATCAACATTTTAAACCGAAGTAAAAGCTGCGAAAGAGATGCCAGTTTTGTGTTCGGATTCAGTTTATTTGTTTCTGCCATTACATTTTTATTACACACTCGGATTCAATATTATTTTTCTTTGCTTCTGTTTTGATTACCTATGGCAAAGCAGAGCCAAATCTATCATACAGTATCAGTTTCACTAAAAAGAAGAAATAAGTTCTTCACAGTCGCCCGGGCATGTTCATTTCATGCGGAGCCATACTACATGTCCAAACTGTCTTAACATACCCTTCTCTATCTTTGTCGGTATGATTTCTTTCAGTTTATGAATGAAAACAGCACAAATGACGTGTGTATATAACGGAAAATAATGAGATGCTCGAAACAAGCTCAATTCATCAATACAGATAATAGAAACATAGAATATGGTATTTAGACTTATGACCCAAAGGAACTGTGGGCTCACGGTTCCCTTTGCGCAGCTTATCTGCACGTCATCTCTATATGTCTACTAAACGCGCGATACCAAGGTACGAACCGCTTGCAAAATTTTAAGTACGTCAATATTGGCAAATAGTAAGGAGATACTAAGAGCCAATTGAGTGGAGGTTTTTTTTTTATTTTTGCAATCACACGGTCAAAGTATATGGTCAGTGCATCGACAGCCCTCATGGCCGTCACTGATGGACTTCGATCGTTTGGGTATCGATGCTAATGGTCATGGAGCAACAACACAAGTCTAGATGGCTGGCACCGTAAACCATCGATATTTGTCTGTAATAGAGCATGGGCTTGAGGTATTGGACATTTTGGAAACTCATGTTTGGAAAAACTCACGAATTTTCACGCGGTAGGAGGAGACTTCCTCCGACGCCGACGTTTTGTGCTGATCATCTAAAGGGTAAAGGGAATAACAGACATTATTGGGTGGAAACTTTTTTTTACACAAAAAAAAAGTCTTACAGCTTTTACGCTCAGTATAATCTTTCTGAATTTTATTAGGCGAAAAGATGTCGATATAGTTTATTGATAAAATTGGGCTGAAGAATTGATTTGTATAGGGAGTGTATGTAGACTTAAGTAATTATAAAAATAAGATGAACAATATTCGCACAATAACACTAATACTATTAGGAAGTAATTTCTAAATAAATTTCATAATATTTCAAAAACGATAAGGCCGAGCTCGTCGACGAGCTACAGGTCGACACCGATCATTTTGACCATGGCGCTGTGCGTTGTTGATTTAACAGCTAACCGTAATTACCAACCTATGAAGTTATACAAAGTTGTATGGGAAAATAATCATGTATAGAAATACTATACTGATTGAGCCACCATTTCTACCTACTTTGTCAAATTATATGCCTTAGATACGCTAGAAAGAGATAAATCTACTTCGCTTTGGCAGTATATTATCGTGTAAATGTTAATTAGTGACTTACTTTAAAAATATTTAACTGATATAATTTCTCGACAATTTATTCTCACCAACTTACAAGTCGGCGTGGTATTAGCCCTCCATTTACAGTTTAATTCCAAACTTACCAGGTATATTTTTACAATTCTGTGATGTCAGGTGAAATGGCGGCGTGCCGTCAATCTTCCATTTTTGACAAAATTGCTAGTATGGCTAAATTTCTTATACAGAAATATATTATGTTCTATCATTCGAATAGTCAATAACTGGAATTCATGGTCATGTTTGCCTACTGCTCTTTGTAAAGAAAGATTTTTATATATGTAAATGTCAAATTGAGATGTCCTGTCAGCAGGGAGCTAACTTATCCATCTCGATCTGTATCCCCTGTCAACTTTGCATCTCATTGGTGTTGCCATTACGTTAGAAGTGCAATCCTGCGGTCTATTCGCTGCGCCCGCTCCATTACATCAGCTGACTGTTGCAACACACTGAATGGCAGCTAATTTGCTATCTATTTGTATGAATTACTTGGTTCAACACTAGTTTAAGAATATAAAAACCGCATCCTCTTTACTAATAGAACTATTTCAAAGATTTCATATTAAAATAGAGAAAAAATCACGGACGCAATTTATGGCTCTCAATAAGCGATTATTCGTTCTCTGGTTTCTCAACGCTTGATAATGTCGGCTTAGTGGCCGCCATTTTTTTTGCTTACATCTAAAAGCTTACAGCTATTACTAGACAAAAAAAATTGTATCAGTCTATCCGTAAATATGCCTAGAATTTATGTTGCTGTGTTAATACAAAGATAACATTAAGTTATGTTTCATAAAATTATGATATTGCATTTATTCCCACGCATGTCGTAAGAGGCAACTAAGGCATTCGTCGTCCGTGGTTAAGATACCAAGTAAAACTGTAATTCCTATTCCTTCGTTTCGAGACGGTAGCGTTAATACCGTCCGAGTTGGTCCGCAAAAGAGAAAATAAATAAGAAGTGTCATGGGGGCGTTACCCTCGTCGTCGCCATATGGCCAAGTTGTGCATATAATAGTATTGGAAGCCACACAGACGAACTATCGCTACCGTAATCGAATGTGGTCGCGAAATGATTTCGCCTAATCAGTTTCCACCAACAGAAACCCTCCAATACGTCTGCAACCACGTTTTCGTGTGGAATGTACGCTTAAATTCGATGGCACATCTCCTTAATTTTTTTAACGTTTACCACGTGCATTTTCCGTGTTCTACATCTAGCCAGAAAGGTCCTGACCTAGTACCTAGTTCGATGGGCTAATATGGTAACTGGTCAGGCTATTTAGAATGAAATAGCACAAGAGACGTGATTTTTTCTTAATGAGTTGTCTCGAAGATAATTTTGTCCTAGTTCAATAATTTGAATTAACACTAATTCACAGTTCGATCAGCAACGATCAGATCAGCTCCGTTTGATGATGTGCTCTCAAAGTGACATATTTAAACCGAAGTTAAAGTTATTTACTGTTAATATGGATTTCTGCATTCGGGCAGAATAAACTGGCGGGAAACCATCGATTATGAAGAACCGCGTCGCTGCTGCCTCTTGATATCCACATTTATAATGGGTTTTTTTATAACTTTTAATAGTTAAAAGATCAAAATATTTATTCAGTAGAGTATGTTGTTTCAATTCCAGCTAACTTAATATTATAGTACATGTAAACATTTTACTATAAGTAAAATAAAACAATAATTGTAAGATAAAATAAATCGGTTTTGTCATGATAATATCCTTATCCTAATCAGTGGTTTTCGACAGGTTGGAGACCACACTGTTTACTACTCGTATAAGCACCAAATCCTATGCACGATATATGTAGTAGTGATTGATTGATTGATTGAAAATTCTTTATTACACCACAAAAAAAAACAATTTACAAAAGAAAGTTTAGTGCCATAACAACATAAGTGGGGCGCAAAGGCGTAGCGTAGGATAATATAGAAAAAACTGAGCATGAGAATATATAAGTGATGCATACTTTACGTCACTTTCTTTAACAGAGTCTGCCCTCTTTCCCACAATTGACCATAACTTGATCTGATTCATTCGGGTTTTATTTATTGCCACAGCAACGAAATGGTAATCGTTTGTTCTTCGAAGCAATTTAATTTTACTGTTATGCTGCAACATATTCTCTACCGCCTAAGTTTGGCCCGATTGCAGAAAACGATTGTCTTTTCGTAAATTAAAGACCACACGAATGCATAATATTAGGCAGGTTATCATTATAGTACGTAAGCCCACAGTATATTTGGGTTATAGGTGTGACTTTTGATTATTTCCTTTTTACAGAATTAACCTCTTTGATGGTATCTCAAAATGCAAGCTCAATGCAGGTGGCGCGTGGAGTGTTTCCATTTTATTACCACATGAATTGCGTATTTTTAGAGGTATATTACATATTAGCACAACTGACTGAAAATTTCAGGAAAGTTCAAGCCATTTTGATTACGGAAACCAATGTGTATGATCGACATTTTTGGGACATCTGCATTTTAAGACTATTTCAAAATATTTAATATGTAAGATGTCTGGTCTGTACTGCTCGTGGTGTAGGGCTTGCCTTTCATGCGAGAGGTTGTGAATTCAAGTTCTTGCTCTCGTGTAAAACTGTAGGTCCCCTTCCCGTACTAGTTGGTAGGACTAACCCCGCGTGGGTTGGTACCACCACATTGGATGAAACTATGATTGAAGCGCTACTTAAAAAACTCGTTTTTTATGTTTGCCATGCTCAAAAAGGGAATCTCCTGGCATGGCACTTTGTTCTTTCGGGAGTATGGTGTATTGGGCTAATATCATGACGGTAGGTATGTGGTATAAGCTATTCATGTAGATTTTCATAAAAAAGATGCTCTCGATGCAAAACATAGTTTTGTACTCCATAACGCAAAACTGGCATTAGATAAAATATCAAACAAAATAAAGTAGAAACAGCACAATAATATCGGCAATTGCCTCTGATTATTCCTGGAAATTACAGTTGGATAATTTTCTTGTTACTGGATGTGGTGACTAATACCACACCCACCGTCATTATATTGGCCTAACATACCGCGTTCCCAAAGGAATTAGGTGCCATGTTAGGATCTTCCTTTACAAGCATGGCTACATTTATCTGGATGGAAAATAAGGACAATTTATTATTTCCGCTTCGACCTTCGTTTATCTTATGCGATGGTATAAACCCACGCGGTCTTAGCCCTACCACCTAGCAGGACTACAGTTTTAGATTGATTCCGAAACATATAAAAATTATGACTTAAAAGTGTCTTAAAATTGATACTCCCTACGCATTACCTGCATAACATTTGGTTTGGAGATACTCCTGAAAGTATTAATTTGTATATGCAGGCTATTATTCCGCAGCCACACTTAAACCCAAATGAACCGTGGGCTTACGAACTATTATGTTAGCAACAGACATCGCAATAACAATGGTTGTACATAACAATCTTAATCTCTTTGGTTCCTAATTTAGCATATCTTTCAATTATGACCAAAACAAGATGATTTCTTTTCTATTATGATGTCATACTCACGTAGTCGTTGCATTGTTAGCAGATTTTCATTTTGTATTAGCTTACATACAACCTTTTGATATTTTTAGATATTTTAGATATTCTTAGTACTCTTTACTCTTTACTAGTTAATACTCTTAGATATTTAAAATTAAGTTAATCTAGACA
The DNA here is from genome assembly GCA_946894095.1 of Incurvaria masculella. Classification (NCBI taxonomy): domain Eukaryota; kingdom Metazoa; phylum Arthropoda; class Insecta; order Lepidoptera; family Incurvariidae; genus Incurvaria; species Incurvaria masculella. The sequence goes on from OX335641.1 coordinate 4,708,908, forward strand.
TTGGAAACAGCGGCCTCTGAATTTCTACAGGTTTTGTAAATCATTCGATATTTTTAAGGCTTTTAAAGAGCATTCAAACCTGCGAATGGTGGATTACATGGTCACTATTCTAGCAATGAGCTATCCAGGCAATGACGTCAGCCAACGAATTTTTAGATTATTTTGTACGATAGAAAACGCCTATGCATCCCTGCTGTAGTAAATTGTGGCAACCCCGTGCATTCCACTGTTTAATGATCCTCAAGATTAAGGATCTACAGGATTTGTCGGTTCCTATTTTTGAGCGGCTCGTAGCCTAGTGGCGCGGGGACTGGCCTAGCGTACCAGAGGCCTGGGTCAATACTGACATGCGCCACTGTCTTTCTCTTTCCGAGTTAGATAAGTGCATTTCGTCACGAATGCGAGCTGCTCCATGGTTCGGAATCCATGTAAAACTGTAGGTCCCCTTCCCCTACTAGGTGGTAGGGTTTAAGCCCGCCCGGGTCGGTACCATCGCATTGGATGACAAGATGGTCGAAGCGGCAATGAAAAATTGTCCGTGTTTTCCATCCAGTTCAATGTAGACGTGTTCATAAAGGAAAGGTCCTGGCATGGCACCAAATTCCTTCGGGAATGTGGTATATTGGGCTAGTATTATAACGGTAGTTGTGTGGTATTAGCCATCCATGCCGGGTCGCATAAAAAATTTTTTTTTGGAATTTCGGGAAATGGTGCATTTCCTGCCTGGGGCGGAGGTGCATTATGCAGCTCCAGAGAGCATCCGTGGTAAAGATGATAATATACAGAAATAGACCCAACATCTATTGATATTTTGTTTGCATTCAATGAATACGACATTGTTGTTTTCTCATTATGTTTTCCTCAAAAACTTGCAATGAAATACCACCATTTATTAATCACATAGTTTTAGTTAAATATTAAAAAACCCTCAAACGTTTTATGTTTAGTTAAATTGCATGAATTGTATACTTTATATTTATGTACTTATGGCAACCTGTCTTCGTGAATGTTACAACATATGTTTACTAAGCGGGGAAAATATTTCGACGTAATAAACCCAAATTAATATAAATGTGTGAATATTACACACGATTGATGATGGCGTAAAAAGTTGTATTATGTATGTTCCAGCTAAGTACTTATAAGTTTAACCCATTAAAATTAAAATTAACTTCAGATCAATTATAAAAAACGTCATGTCTACGGCGTTTGTATAATTTAAAAACTCATAGTAGACCTCAAAACTATACAATGTTTGTTTGAAACAAAATAAGTATATATCTATAAAAAAAAGATTATGAGATCAGTGTAATTAGGAGAACATTGTTGCTATGAGATTAGCTATGCATAATATTCACTTGGGTCGGAGAAGCGGGGGCAAGGTACATAAGGGTTGGAATGTTTACGCGCAAGTAGGTTACAAAAACATTGCTCCGTGTCTAACTGACGTATTATACGAATATAATGTGAAATTGGGAGTCACGTCACTTCGGAATTGGATGCTCAGGACATATACGCCATATTCATAATTATATGTGCACAAACAACATTGAATTGGTAACATATAGATTCCTGATTCGTCGCATTCCATGTAACTGAAAATGAATAGCTGCACTGTCATAATAAAAGCCCATCGCACCTTAGAATCGCACCACTTTCTAAAAATACATAGGTGTCGTGCCAGGATCTTCCCTTTATTTGAACACGGTTAGATTCCACTCGATTTAAAAGCGTATACTTATTTTATTATTGATTCAATTTGTTTTTAATATTATTTCATGATACTAATCCGGCCGGGTTTCATCCTCCCACCTAACGTAGATAACAAAACTTTTAGTTTTATATGGGTTCCGAATCATGAAGAGATGTATGTTTTTGTGGAGAGATGAAAAGGTGGGTCAGGTCTTGAGACCCACGGCTGCGCAGCTGCTCTCCTCTAGTCGTGATTTGAATGTTGTATATGTGTTATCTCGCTGGGAAACTTCGTTAGTGCGATATAGTGTCTGGCTGGTAGCCATCTAGCGCCCGCCATGTTAACTAGCTTCTATTGCATCTGTTGGTTGCATTTGTGGCATGCGAAACTAGCAGCTCTCAGTAGAGGGCGCTAGGTCGCTACATCACTTTCCCCCAGTCGAATGGCAAGTTGCCATGAAGACGATGTTGCTGCTGGTTTCGGTGCTGGTCGTCAGTGTCCAGTGTGACGCGGTGAGTTGGCCGTGGTGCTGGATGACGGAGCGCCGGAGGTGCCCAGTGCGACGCGGTGAGTCGGTCGTGATGCTGGGTGACGGCTGCCGGAGGTGCCCAGTGCGACGCGGTGAGTCGGTCGTGATGCTGGGCGACGGCTGCTGGAGGTGATGATGTTACCGGCGTCCTAGTTGGCGTATCGATACACCTACTTAGGACGATGGTGCTGATTTTCTTCTGCTGGGTTGGAGTGATGCTGGATGACGACATGCTTGAGTTACTACCGGTGAGACCCGCTGGTGGGAGGCCGGTAGCAACTGTCGTGACTGCTGAAGTATACCTTGTTGTGACTAGAGGAGGCGTGGTTGTTGTTGCTGAATCACGTCGGGGTCACCACTGTGGAGAGATGAAAAGGTGGGTCAGGTCTTGAGACCCACGGCTGCGCAGCTGCTCTCCTCTAGTCGTGATTTGAATGTTGTATATGTGTTATCTCGCTGGGAAACTTCGTTAGTGCGATATAGACTTCAGGCTGGTAGCGCCATCTAGCGCCCGCCATGTTAACTAGCTTCTATTGCATCTGTTGGTCGCATTTGTGGCATGCGAAACTAGCAGCTCTCAGTAGAGGGCGCTAGGTCGCTACATCACTTTCCCCCACTGTGGAGAGATGAAAAGGTGGGTCAGGTCTTGAGACCCACGGCTGCGCAGCTGCTCTCCTCTAGTCGTGATTTGAATGTTGTATATGTGTTATCTCGCTGGGAAACTTCGTTAGTGCGATATAGTGTCTGGCTGGTAGCCATCTAGCGCCCGCCATGTTAACTAGCTTCTATTGCATCTGTTGGTTGCATTTGTGGCATGCGAAACTAGCAGCTCTCAGTAGAGGGCGCTAGGTCGCTACATTTTAATCTTTTTTTTATGGAAGTGAACATGGATGGCTAATACCGGACTGACCGTTCGATATTAACCTAACACATGACATGGGAACTAGGTACCATGCCAGGACTTTCCTTATATTGCTCGGCTACATTGAACTGGATGGAAAACACGGACGATTTTCATTGCTGCTTCGACCATCTTTCATTCATTGCGATGTATTATATTGCAATCTAAGACATTAACAGTAAGGTCCATTAAAGTGCGACAGGTGCGAGATACACGGCAAGTTAAAACTTATCGAATGTCGAAATCGGCTAAGGCAAGTCTTTGTACATACTTCGACGCTAATTTCAGAGTATTGCCGAAGTGTGTCGTCAAAATTCCAAGGCAAGGTCTTCCACGGCCAGAGTGCGCGGAGATCTCATGATGGAGTACGAGTACAAGAGTGGTAGTGGTGTGTACGAGTGCGGTAACCATGTCTGGGTCTGCACCAATTATCCGCTTGCACGGATACTCGAAACGACTTTTACCTCGCCTCGCACTCCACAAGGCGAACGCTCCGTCGCCCCGCGTCGCCCCGCGCCGCCCCGCACCGCGCCGCGCCGCCCACTCACTTGGAATTCAAAATGTCGTTTATTTGTAGCTTACTACTGGTATGTAGTGCGTCTGCACTGTTTGTTGTTTCTTTACGGCGGCGTTCGGAGTTTGATTCCGAGCGGTACACTTATGCAACACAAATCCTTAAGGCGATTTAAAATATAGTCATAATAATAGACTTATCATTATGATTTAACAAGTATTGTTCAAATGAAGGTTTTCAAATAAGAATTTTTGTATATACAGGGTGTCCCGTAAGTAATGGATCAAACGAATAGTGGGGATAGAAGAGATCAGTGCCTATCAGAAACACCTACTTTAGATTCTAAGTCATTCCTAGTTTAGAAGTAATTAATTTATTTCTGATTATTTTTAAATTTTCAGAATTTAAAATAAAAAAATATGTTTAAAAAAAGTTCATAACTTTTTCTAATTTTTATTTAAATTTATTGTTGCCGAATATCTTACCTTTTTAATAAAAATACATTTGCATCTAACTAATACATTATTTTAAATTTTAAATATGTTTTTCGTAAAAAGTTTCAAATTTCAATAAATTCAACGCTAATTCCAACATTCCCGGTGCAAAAAAAATGTACTACCAAAAGTTTGCCCATAATATCAAAAACTTGTACACTTTATTGCGCTTCTAAAAAAGTATAATACCATTTTACTTTCATTTAAAAAAGTATTTTTTTCAAGTGAAGAACCGAAATGAGTGGTAATTTTCGAAATATCTGACTGCACAATATTCTAAGAAAAATTAATATTGTTTATCAGACACTTATTGTATGCTTGATGATAGTTCTGAAAATATTTAAAATACTGGTATTTGTGTATAAACAAATTTTTACATGACAATCGACCATTATTTTTTAATTAAAATTAAATAGATTTTGTTAGTTCAAAATTTCAAATGGATTTTATTATGAATAAAACAAAAATGCCTGTTCTCTAATCAATTTATTCAACGACTACAACAAGTACTTTATAAGAAGATTTTATTAGAAGATGTCGGTTGTATTTTATTAGAAGATGTCGGTTGTGCATTCGGGTTGGTGGGAGAAATTTTGAGCACTTGTTGTAGTCGATGAATAAATGGATTAGAGAACAGGCATTTTTGTTTTTATTCATAATAAAATCCATTTGAAATTTTGAACTAACAAAATCTATTTAATTTTAATTGCAGGCAAAATAATGGTCGATTGTCATGTAAAAATTTGTTTTTACACAAATACCAGTATTTTAAATATTTTCAGAACTATCATCAAGCATACAATAAGTGTCTGATTAACAATATTAATATTTCTTAGAATATTGTGCAGTCAGATATTTCAAAAATTACCACTCATTTCGGTTCTTCAATTGAAAAAAATACTTTTTTAAATGAAAGTAAAATGGTATTATACTTTTTTAGAAGCGCAATAAAGTGTACAAGTTTTTGATATTATGGGCAAACTTTTAGTAGTACATTTTTTTGCACCAGGAATGTTGGAATTAGCGTTGAATTTATTGAAATTTGAAACTTTTTACGAAAAACATATTTAAAATTTAAAATAATGTATTAGTTAGATGCAAATGTATTTTTATTAAAAAGGTAAGATATTCGGCAACAATAAATTTAAATAAAAATTAGAAAAAGTTATGAACTTTTTTTAAACATATTTTTTTTATTTTACATTCTGAAAATTTAAAAATAATCAGAAATAAATTAATTACTTCTAAACTAGGAATGACTTAGAATCTAAAGTAGGTGTTTCTGATAGGCACTGACCTCTTCTATCCCCACTATTCGTTTGATCCACTACTTACGGGACACCCTGTATATATTTTCTAAATGAAAATGTCAAGTATTTGCTCTAGAACGCATTATCTAGACATTTTAACGGTCTAAGTCCATAAAATAACGAATATTTTACCCTAAATTTAAATGTAGTGGTTTTCCATCAGCCAGATTAGCGAATTTTTCGCCCTACAAAGTGGGTAGATCGTGCGACCCCCTTTATTAATCCCTAAAACACAAAAACATTGTGACAGAAAGCCCTATTCGTTAATTCTAGAATACACTAATCAATTTACTAATATTTTGAGGTATCCATGCCGCTCTATATATAATAGAGCAATCGCAAGGCGTCATGCTATCGGCCACTGAACTCGGCGCCGCTTGCATGTTAACTGCCTATACCCGACACACAATCAACGTAACGTTGAATATTTATTACGTACGAGTGTTACTACCATCTATGATTATTTTTATTGCAGCAATGATATCACCTCTGTATAAAAAATAGATGGGTAATAGATGTATACTCTACTTAAGCGTTTTTCAGTTTTGGCCTTGATTTCAGTTAAAATCATCATCTGATTTTTGTCTGAGCTAGATATAATTTATGGCATATCATAAATTACTTTTGTACTATGCATTGTATTTTCTTTCTTAAAGCATTTGGAATGCGTCATCCTCCGCGAGCATATTTTTATTATGTACTCGTATATGCCAAAATATTTTGCACTAATTTCAAGTTTATGGTAAGAAATAATACCCTAAATATATTTTCATGAAAAAATTATAATTAAAAGATCTTTTTTTTTTATATCAACTTTTAATAAGTGCACTCAACAAGTGCAGAAATCCAATTTAATCGCATTTATTTATTCAACTTCTGGTAGACAAAATACACTAAGTCATGCTACAATTTGATTCACTTAGTTGATTCGATCAACGTGAAATAACACACTTATGACTAAATACCTTAATGCTACTGCCAAACTTATATTTTTGGTGGAACGGTCTAAGGCTATGGTTGCTCATCCAGACCCCCACCTGCGCTTCACCCAGTTTATCGAATCGCAAGGCGTCGCGCCGCTGGGCTACCGAGGCTGAATCTCCAATAAAGTATAACAGTGTTCTTCGACGATGTGAGCTGATGAATGGGTGGCTAAATAATAATACACCTACTGTCATGCTGTAGGCCCAGCACACCACATGGGAACTAGGTGCCATTAAAACACCTCTATTATATTGCTGAAAATACGGTCAATTTTAATTACCACTTTGACTATCATTCATTTAAGGCCACGTGCGTAACATATGGTGATAGGCTATAAGGAGCTAAGGCCATAATGGCGCTGGTGATGAGTTCTAGGTGGGATTAATCCTTCCTCCAAGTAGTTAAGTTATCAAGTACGGGTAAGCGATTTTGAAGCTCCGAAAAAATTAACAAACACTTTGACCATTTCGACCGCGGCTATAAAAGCTTAATCAAACTCCACAGATCTAGCATGCGCGCGCAGCGATCCTATTTCCATGACTAACCCATTTCCTTGAAATTACTCGAGTTTCAATGTTGGCTTTTGCCGTGTATGGTATAGGCCGGCGACTGCGCGCGCCGCCGCCACCGCGCCTCCGCCGTGTCGCCTGTGGCGAGACGCGGGAGGTGATTTCGGAGGTCAACTGTTGAGTTATAGGTCTGCGAAGAAATCCTTGACAGCTGGTCATTCACTTAAACGAAAAATAGGTCAAAATTAAAAATAAATAAATCAGATCATAGCGATTGGCTCTGATTAGGCAATCAACTACGCAAGTGCGCGATTATGTTTGAACTAATATGATTTGAATTAATCAATTCTCGTGTTTTTACATAGCTGTCAAAATGTTTACCAAGGACCCCGCTACATTGAAAAAATACTTTTACAAGAAACTTCAACAAAATTCCTTAGGAAAGGATTTTGGTTGCCAAAAGATTGATCAGAAAAAAAGTCTAGTTACCACATAACCGTTTTCACATTTATTTGAGATTCAAAGTGAACTCTACAGAGTTTTTTCAAATATTAAAAGGTATATATCTCAATCATTGCAGTCAACATGACGGGCTAGTTCTATCGTTCGGAATCCTATGATAATTGTTTCTTATTATTTTGACTAATTTTCCTTTTCGCCTTCATGCGGGCAGCACCTTAGGTAGGCGTGCCCATGACGCAAAGTTAGCAACAATTCAATTATCAGCATATAGGTACTAATGATTGATACGCTTACTAGTAGAGGAAGCATTTGTATCGATTAGAAATGAAACTCAACATTCGCTGGGTAATCATCTGTGTAGCTCATTTGGTTAGAGCAGCGTACATGTAATACCCACATAAGGTCGCAGGTTTGAATTAAGCTTCAGCTTAATGTTCGTTACAGTAATGAGCGGCTCGTAGCCTAGTGGCGCGGGGACTGGCCTAGCGTACCAGAGGCCTGGCTTCAATTCCGACATGCACCGCAGTCTTTCCCTTTCCGAGTTCGATAAGTGCATTTCGTCACGATTGCGAGCTGCTCCATGGTTCGGAATCCATGTAAAACTGTAGGTCTCCTTCCCCTACTAGTTGGTAGGGTTTAAGCCCGCCCGGGTTGGTACCATCGCATTGGATGAAAAGATGGTCGAAACATGGCACCTAATTCCTTCAGGAATGTGGTGTATTGGGCTAATATCATAACGGTAGTTGTGTGGTATTAACCATCCATGTCAGGTCGCATAAAAAAAGAGATTTATCCGGTAAATGATGCATTTTGTTATTAACGTCAAATATAAAGAGATTGCTGGATTAAAACGAAATGAATCTAATAATTGTGATTTCAGAAATGCCAACAAAATTTTAATGCATATTTATAAGTTATAATATAGTAGCTGAGGTAACCGGTTCCGCTCGGGTCAAAGTTGTTTTGGACTGATGTCGAGCCGAATTATTTCCTGGTTATATAAGTTCACCTTACAAACTTTCATGCCCAATTTCACCCCCTTCGAGTTTAATTTTCACCACAATTGTAGCCTTTGTCCTTCTCCAAAGTCCAGACTATCTCTATACCAATATTCATCAAAATTGGTTCAGCGGTTTAGGTGTAAAAACGCACCATACAGACAGAAATACACATACATTACAGTTAATTTCAGTCAGTCAGCTTGTTTTCGTCCACTGCTGGATATACGCCTCTCCAATTTTCATCCAGTCCTCCCGGCCCTCAGCGGTACGAAACCACTGCTGTCCGCAGTCGCCAGGTTCCGTGGGAACCTGGCGACGCATTACTTTCGCATTTATAATATTAGTTTAGATAAGTATAGATATAGATTGCATTTTCCTGAGAAATCATGTAATTTTCTCTAATATAAATTTACACTTTTCTCCAACATAAATATGATTTGATGTAGTTCCCCTGAATACATATATCTCGAATATATTTGAACCGGTTGCAGTAGGCTGGAATACTGGTACTAGCTGCACAAAAGGGCTAATGAACTATGTACTCATAACCGGTACGTAACAATGCAGTAACCGGTTTTATACCTTACTTGAACATATTTCGAAAAGGGTTATTTTCCGTCATTACTTAAATGGCCTTCTGAGCCACTCTCCGTGTTCTCCGTGAAAGTAAGATAGGCTGCGTATGTACATAGTTATATTATTCCTACCTTTTTTACCGTCACAATTCGATATTCAAATGAAAAATGGTTGCATTTTTTCTAGTGGTTGATTTTTTTGTAAACAGCAACAGTTAAATACAGATAATGAATTTGTGTTAATAATTATACATTTCATGTTAGAGCAATGAAACCATATTCTAATCTAATTCATGAAATGCGTCCTATCAATAATAATTTAAGGTCTATAATGACTGCGTAAAAACCTACCAAAACATGTATTCTTAAAAACGTTTTGTATACATTTGGCACTCAGATCGGATTTTCTTAAATGAAATGATCATCTGATTTTTGAGCAACTTAATTTTAGCAATATTAGTAAATTGTTTATATTATGAAATATGCTTACAAAAATATATCTTGTTGCTTTTAACTTTATTTTCTATGGAGGTTTTGCGCCTTAGGACTTCATTAGATCTCTATCAGATTAGCAGTTTAAAAAAAGTTTGAACACTTTTTGTGCGCATATGAAACGACTCAAATATCATACTAGTATTCATTGACATACATCTGTCAGTTTGAGTTTTCGGCAACGAGTTTATAAATATGCTAAATTGCGTAATGTAAGAATAAAATAAACATGACCATATTAAGTAGTCTACTTTCGATTATGCGAATAATAACTTGAGAGACCAGACAGTGCGGGTGCATGGTTTTATAGACATGCACATCATAAGCTAGATTTAGTGAAAAAAAAAACTTTTCTTCCGTTTCCTTGTCGCTTCTTATTCGCCAGCTAGAATAAAAGCTGTGGGTTTGATTAAAATTTTTTGTAAGTTAATATTATAACTTGATTTGGTTGCTCCTTTATGCGTAGATGTTTCAATAGAGATAAAAAATAAGAAATTATGGACAGAACTAGTTATGGGCTAATATCATAATGACCCTTTGGGTGATAAACATCTATAAAACCTACAGAGGTAAGATTAAAAAATAAAAAAAGATGGACACCTTATCAGGTGTTGTAAAACTGTGTGTATGTGTGTCATAGATTCACACCCGCTCTTGTGCCCCGAGCAGGTGTGAATCTATGACGATCGGGTGTTAGGAGTTTTTTATATGGAACCAAACATGGATGGCTAATACCACACATCTACAGTTATATTTGCCCTATAAACCATATTTTCGAAGAAATTAGGTGCCATACCCGAACTTTCCCTGGTATGGATTTGCGAGCAGACGTGGCAAGGATAGGATCGGGATGTAGGAGAGCTGATAATAAAAACTCTAATAGATTCGAGGGATACCAAACATTTTTACATGGTTCACAGTCTCAATAAAAATGCACATCTCTATTACAAAAAAAAATTAGTTGCACACACTGCGGGACTTGAAACCGTGGTCTTAAGAATATAATCACAATGCCTCTTAAGTAAACGCAGTTGAACAACCTGGTAGGAGAGAACGGCTACATCGAAACCGTGAATAGCATACACAATATCGAATTGCATAAATCTTACGGCATCAGAAACGTATGCATCATATCAGATATCCCGCGCAGATGCTCTAGAGGTGCAGGCCGCCGACTCACTGGGTTTGTCCCGCGGGGTGTAGGCGTGCGATACGAGCAATCTCCTGGCCCGAATCAAGTCGCCCGGTTTCGGGGTCATTTGGTCGCTGTGAATTCAGCTGCAAGTCCTGCACGGAAACGTGTTGTCCGGTCAGAGGAGAAGGGGGTAGGAAAGTGGTAAATACTGTTTGTCAGCCTCAATAGCCCGCTCTCCGAAGTTAAGCAACGCTGGGTCCGGTCTGGTCTTGGATGGGTGACCATTCGACCGTTGAGAGAGGCTGGCCGTGGTTCTGATTCCACGTTAAACTGTAGGTCCCCTTCCTTACTTACTAGGTGGTAGGGTTAATCCTGCCCGGGTTGGTATCATCGCATTGAATGCACGATGGTCGAAGCGGCAATGAAAATTGTCCGTGTTTTCCATCCAGTTCAATGTAGCCGTGCAATATAAGGAAGGTCCTGGCATGGCACCTAGTTCCCATGTGGTTTGTTAGGCTAATACCATGACAGAAGGTGTGGTATTAGCCATGCATGTCCAGTCACATAAAAAAAAATACTGTGTACAGTGTCTTTTAACGAATACTAATTGGTGGGTGCGTTTCTTGGTCTTGGTTTGGAATACATTTAAAACTGTAGCAGTCGTATTCAGAGAGGACCTGTCAAAACTCAGTACGAAATAAGCACCGGACTAACCATACAAAAACCAGTTTATTCTGGCGGATTAAAGTTAGTCCGCCCACTCTGAATACAGCTTGTAGGTGCCTTACACTAGTAAATATAGTCGAAGTACATCTAGTTGACTGCAACCCTGCTAATAAAGGGAAGGTCCTAGCTTTGCATCTAATTCCTACGGGAATGCAGTGTGGACTAATATCATGACGGCGCATGTCCAGTTACATAAGAAAAGATATGGGACATAAAAAAAACCCATACAATATTTTTCGCTCTCCTCCTTTGTTAATAAATGGCGTTAGGCGAACGGTTCGTAGCATAGATTAAATCTATGCTACGTTGAATTTATGAAAAATCCACAGAACTTGGGGGGGGGGGGGGGGCTGGCGCATTGAAAATGGCTTTATAAATCATAGGCGATAAATAGGCCATAGGGCCTTTAATAAAAGGGAGAACTTCAAACAAGCATCAATACCGTCGATAACGGAAGCATAAACAAATCTTGTTCCTAAATCCTACCTTGTTCCATGAAGATTCGAAATAATTTTTTGTTTCATTTTTGACTACAGCGTTCGCGATTTTCTTTTAGCTACAAGTCGTCGTGTAATAAAATTTTTGGTTAATAAAGCACCATGCCATGCGCATTGTTTGCTTTGTGGACGTGTTGCATCCTTCTCATCACGTAGACTGTCTTTTTCTTTAAAAGAGAGACAGTGTCCGAGCGCAATAGAACGATTTTGTGCCACCTTAATGCTAATAACTATCTATAATATGAACCATAATGCATTGAAAAAAATGCCCATTACGAGTATGTTGGTTTTTTACTCAGAGTTGAATGATTCTGACAAAATAGTGGCAGTTGTTGGCAAACGATGCCTTGCGACGAACTCCATTGATTTATTGCTCATCATCGTGTCTCATGTTCGAAATTGCAAGCATCGAACCCAAGGCCTTTGAGCCGCAATATTATTGTATTGTACATGATACCCTCTAACACGGAGGTCCAAGCTTACCGCTTTGACACCACGCAAATTATGTGGCTGGCATTTTTATTAGTTGAGCCTTGTCATTTCATCTTCGCGTATTGCTGTGCGCGCATTTCATCGGCATTATTGGTTAGTATCGAAATAAAACTAAAATCGTCACTTTATACATGTAAGAGCCTGTGTACATTGTCATGTACATAATTAATGAAATCGCAGTTGGACACATTTTTAAGTAACAAGAATCTTTCAAATTCTAAAATACACTTTTACCCTATTCCCTCTTTTTGTCTTAGATCAGAGCCCCTAGTCGAGACTTGTCACCCAAATTAGCGTTTACGGCCAAATTAACAAACTAGCGTTTTGTAATGTATGGAGAAATTGAAGAGCGCGCGCAGTGGGCGTTAAGCGAACAAAAATTTGCTAGTCCAAATTTGATTTGACAGCTTACTCATCGTCAACGTAAATACGTTGACGTTGCCGTTTACGTCGAATCCGCGTTTTCATACAAATTGGATGTCCGAGTTTGATTTTGGCAGCTTGAAGAATAAAGCCACAGAATAAGTAGTAAACGTTTGTGTGGGTTTGACATTTTTACGTAACTTCTAATTTCCGTATACGCTAATTTAGGTGACAAGTCGGACTAGGGGCTCCAAGCTATAGTATGTTTGCATGAAATATACATACATATAAAACATTTGATTACAGTTGGTTAAAATTAGATTTTTTATTTTAATAATTGAATATTGTAAAATGAAATAAAAAACCGGCCCAGTGCGAGTCGGACTCGCACACGAAGTGTTCCGTATCATCGTACATGATTTAATACCAAAAAAAATATTTTCTTTGATTTTTATTATTTTTAAATTTTATCTATTTGTTGTTTTAAATTGCACGCTCTGTGAAAATACACACTCTGTGAAAATTTCAGCTGCCTACCTATTACGGTTCATGAGATACAGCCCTGTGACAGACGGACGGACGGACGAACGGACGGACGGACAGCGGAGGCTTAGTAATAGGGTTACGTTGGCACCTTTTGGGAACTGAACCCTAAAAAGCTACACTCGTTTTAGAGGTAATAAGCAATACCTTCAATTAGTAAATATAATTAGGTAAGTAAATTTAATACATTAGAATGAAAATAATGTTACAAAAGAGTAGGGTATAGGAACAACTAAACGTATATGAATATACATTTTTGGCTTAGACCGTTTGACAAAACCATACACTTACAATTAATCTTTCTAATCATTAGTCATGTGGTTTCTCCCGCTTCTTAATGAGCGAAGTTCAAAGACGGTCGCCCTCGTAACAATTTTTTTCCATTTTTCTTTGTACAATTGACCAATGCAGTATGCAACTATTTCGGATTCGTTTCAGATTATAATTCGGCTGAGTGTGCACGCAACACAAATTTATACAGGCTACCGGAACGTTTAATGCTAAGGTTGTATTATATACGTCTGATTTATTTATCAGCATGGCTGGATGGGACTAGATAAAAACCAAATCCAAACATAACCATGTTTATAAAAAGGGCTGCCATGCCTGGGTGGCAACGTTGGTACAACTTTCAATGCTGATTCATCTAGTTATGATAAGCAGTATTGAATTTGATATTAGCTCCGATACATACATACAAACATTTAAAAACATATCAAAAATTAATTTCAATACATAATACAATACATTTAAAGTAATTAAATATCTTTGATCCATAGGGATGGATACCACAACTACTTTCGTTATACTAGCCCAATGCACCCAGATGGAAAGTAGGTGCCAGGACTATATGCACGGCAACATTGAAAAGGATAAAAATCACGGAAAAATTGTAATGTTCACCCATACAAAACCCGCCCAATGTTCCTTAAGAATTTGCCGTGCTATATTTGTGAAATTGTGTGATTGCTGCCAGAGGCATCATGACACTGGGTAGCCAGGCAAACGAGTAAACTCTTTCATAATAAAGGCAGTGATTATTTTCAAAAATACAATTAACAACCTTTATTTGATATACCATAACATAAGATACGAGTACATCCTCGTATTCGTATTCATATCGTAAGGATTCAATTAATATGGTATCTGACCGACCTCTAACAACCTAAACAGACAGTAAAGCGTTAACTATTAGGCTACCGAAAGCCTAGATGTGCATAATTAACGTAGATTGCCACAGCGGCGTTCCAAATATAAAAATCGTGATTTACCGTAAAAAATACTCACGCCATTCCAATTATGAGGCTGATCGAATGGTGCTGAATATCGTTGATTGATTGAACAATGTAGTGCTTAAATATTTAACACAAGCGTGTATCTAATCTAATAAATATTATAAAGGGGAATGTTTGTAATAATGGATGGATGGATGGATGGATGGATGGATGGATGTTTGTTCCTCTTTCACGTAAAAACTACTGAATGGATTGTAATGAAACTTTACAATAATATAGCTTATACATCAGAATAACACATAGGCTACAATTTATGTGCCCATGGGCTTTAGAACTTTCACGGGGCTGCGAAAACGATGCCGGTAGCGATACTTCACACTAGGGGGAGAGGAGCCGGGGGCGGTGGCGGGGAGCGGCGGCGGGGGGAGGGCAGACGTCGTGACTGTTTGGTGTCCGTTTGGCGAATTTTCAAGGCACTAGCGATTTGTAAAACTTAGTACACGTACATTTAACTACCCGGGAATTAGGATTGGCTAAATAGAATTCAGTTCCGCTTACGCTAAGATGGGGCTGTCATACAAACTGCAATGCTATGCACGGCTCGGCTTTGCGGCGGCAGCGCTTACTTTTACTGAAGTACGGCTTGGTATTTCCTGCAACTTTAGGACTACTTGGCATCACGCTAAATCGCCGGAGGAGCGACCAACAGAATAAAATCCTTGAGAACCAATTACTCGATTTAGATGTGCATTGTATCTACGTCTAGCCTGATTCTACTAAAAACTTATAGATTACATAATATAACGCTTCATTACCAGAAGGGTAATTAGTGAGTCTTAAAGTCTTATAACATGCGAACCACTTACCTGATTTATATGCGTATTTTATCAATGTATAGCATCTCTGGGAGCAGTCAGGCTCGAGATGGGTTACTGTTTTCGATGTTGAGGCTGGCTGTGGGTTGTGGAGTCCACGCAAAACTTACCTACGTTACACGTTACTTACTAGGTAAGCAATGTAGCAGTGAAAGTGCAGAAAGGTTCTCGCGGCAAATGTTTTTTTTTTAAATAGCCACCAAACGTCAACGAAGCTCTAAATGGGAATTATTGGATGTTTCTCATTAAATCATGCTATTTCGGCTCGAACGATCTTGATTAAATTTGGTACATGGATACATTGTCCTGGACCAGTTTGACCCTATTTTGGACCAGTCATGTGGGCTACTTTTTATCCATGAGATAATTTAGCCGACACTAACCCGAGCGGAGCCGGGTACCGCAGCTAGTATAATATAAAGCAACCCTCAATGATGCCACAGCTGTTTATGTAATCATAATTTAATAGGTGTGTTATTCAAGCTAGTTAATATATTTATAATCATTTCTTAATCGATAATGTACCAATGAAGATTTGGGTATACCATTACCGTTTTCATCGATCCAGGTGTTTTGGGCTATAATTTAAATATTTTTATGAAGAGAATATTTTTTGTCTTAACAAAATGGGCACATTTTAAAAATGCTGAAATCGAGACATCTCTTTTAGAGCTACGTTATTGTAATGGTATTTTAATCTGACTGCTGCTTTTAAGGCGGCCCAACCCGGCGGGACCAACTCATTCGCGGGCACTGTACAAAACCGTGCTGTGGCGCTCTGGGACCTTCTCTGTTTCAAAGAAAAAGACAGGCTCCGTGATGAGGAAGATGCAACATGTCGACAAGAAAGACAATGTGCATAGTGTATGATTTGGTAAGATTAACGAAAAATTTGATTTCAAAACGACTTGTAGCTAAAAGTAAACCACGACCGCTGTAGTCAAAAATCTAACAAAAACCAAATAGATTATAAATCTTGATTAAAAAAGCTATGTCTGATGACTAATCTTTTTAAGATTTTCTTACTTTATCATTGTGTAATAAACCACCAAAATTATTGTATAAAACGCGCGAAAAATTCGAACTTTCGGACCTCATAACTTAGAAACCAAACACAATTTTGCAATGCCAACGGTCATGAGACATCTAGTTCGATCAAATAAAGCTCTTTTGAGCAAAATTTGGGATCTCTGATAAGAAATATGGGCGTGATCTTCTTTCCCCGTTTGTATGGGGAGTTGAACTGGTTGGGCCACCTTAAACCAAAGATATTAGAAAGCTTTTAAAAAAATATACTTTACCAATCAAAGTTTATTTTTAAGCTTAAGGTGGCCCAACCCGGCGGCCTCAACTCATTTGCGGGCACGGTACAAAACCGTGCTGTTGCGCTCTGGGACCTTCTCTGTTTCTAAGAATAAGACAGGCTCCGTTATGAGGAAGATGCAACCTGTCCACAAAAAAGACAATGTGCATAGTGTATGATTTGGTAAGATTTACGAAATTTTTAATATCAAAACGACTTATAGCTAAAAGTAAACGACGACCGCTGTAGTCAAAAATCTAACAAAAACCAAATAGATTATAAATCTTGATTAAACAAGCTATGTCTGATGACTAATCTTTTTAAGATGTTCGTACTTTATCATTGCGTAATCCACCTCCAAAGTAATTGTATAAAACGCGCGAAAAATCCGAACTTTCGGACGTTATAACTTGGAAACCAAACACAATTTTACAATGCCAATGGTCATCAGACATCTAGTTCAATCAAATAAAGCTATATTGAGCAACATTTTGGATCTCTGACAAGAAATATAGGCGTGATCTTCTTTCCCCTTTTGTATGGGGAAATGAGCGGGTTGGGCCACCTTAATGTAAATAAAGCATGATTTATGTAAAATAATATATGATACCGACATTCCAATGTTCGCAAGCTCGCTTGCCCTTAAACTCTGTCTGGTCGCTAAACTGTGGAATGTAAAAAGGGTTCTTCAAATGTAATGTATAGAAGCATCTAGCCGGAAGCATGGTTTTCGCAGCCGCTCATATTTTATGAAAGCCTATGCCTTTGTCGGGCGCCTATAGTTACTATTTCACTATTTCATAACATTTACATATTTATAACAAAGAGGACCATGTCATATCGTATTTACGCTCAAACCCAAATTTGATAAATACGTGGGCCTCGGGGCGTGGGCGAAAATTCTAACTCCAGTGTAGTTATGTAAGGTATTAGAAATACCTAGGTCGCTACGCTGCGCTGTTGATTACGGTTTCAAATCCATGTTTAGATTTCATTCTGTATCGACATGTTAAGATCATGCATCAATAAATAACCAGTTTTATACGCATGCCTATCTTGATCTTCATCAGTTAATCTATGTAGACAGGTGCGGGTCCAGGATTTCGCTCAGGCGGTGACTTCGGGTTTTTTTCATGTAACATGGCTAAACACACTGCATTCCCGAAGGAATTAGGTGCTATGCCAGAACCTTCCCTCTGAGCAAGGCTACATTTAACTAGATAGAAAACCCGGGTAATTATCAATTGCTATTTCGACCATCTTTTCATTCACCCAGTAGGATTCCGAAACAGTTCGCATTCGTTACGAAATGCACTCATCCAACTCAGAAAGAGAATTGCGCATTAACGGGGCAGGAATTTGAATCCATGACATCTGGTATGGAAGGCAAGTCCACACGCCTCTGTGCTACATTTCAGGTGAGCTTCTGCTTTGCAGGTACTGTCGGGAGACAAACCTAAATATCTCTAACCTAACCTATACCAAAAACTTACAAAAATGTAATAGGTATGTATGAATAAACGACCGTGAAATAAAGATACATAACTTGAAGAAAGAACCACTTTACAAGTGCTTTACTTTGCTTTTTAGGGTTCCGTACCCAAAGGGTGAAAACGGAATCCTATTAATAAGCCTCCGCTGTCCTAGTAAGTAAGGCAGCTGAAATTTTCACAGAGTGTGTATTTATTTTGCCGCTATAACAACAAATAGGCAAAATAAAAATATAATCAAAATTAAAGGGGGGGGGGGGGCATACAAAAATCGTGATTTTTTTGTGTTAAATCTTGTACGAAGGTACGAAACCTTTCTTGTGCGAGTTCGACTCGCACTTGGCCGAACTTTTTTTAAGACCAGTTTTCAAACATTTTTTGGCCGTTTCTGCATAAATATCATATGCGGTTGAATAGCTATATTCTCTTTAGAGTTTTGGATATTCTGTTATAAGAGATTAAGTAATTAAAATAATAATTGAGTTAGTTTTGAGATTAAGATTGCTTAGTAGTAAGTTAATTATTATGCAGACGAGTAAAATTCTGCGTCTACCTGTAGGTATATACTTAGAATTGCGAAATCAGGAATCTTTCAGTCAACAAAACCGCTTTCATACCGTTCATCAAAGCAAATTTTCTGGACGGAAAGGTTTGGAAGCACGGTTTTCCACTGATTCAAGGCTTTCCGTCGAGATAATAGCTTTAACAAATCTGTTTTCGAAACTCAACGATTCCTGATTCCTGGGCACGGAATTCCAAGAATTTAGTCTGCTGCGAAGTTTCATGGATGGAGAAAGCGGTTCAAAGCCAAACTCTAATTTGAATGACCTACTGGAGCCCTTCGTAGCCCAATTTAGAAGTCATGCATTTTATTCCACACCTATCCGCAAGTTCAACAGACGCGCCTGACCCAAACAAGTTACGTCACCGCTCCGAATACGAGACTCGTGACGTAAATCCCTCAGACTAATCGCGCAGACAGCGGCGGTGGTTTCTTCATGCGAATGCATTCCTTGAGCTTTTTTTTCGTGCGGTAACCGCCTCGCACGGCGCTAGCTTGCACAACAATGATACATCGTAAAGATTAACTTGCAAATGCGCAATCTAACATCCGACAGAGAAAATAATACAAATAACTATACAAATTGCATCACTGATACGTACGTATTTGTACGAAATGAATAGGTCGCTTGGTCGTATGCAGTAGTGCCGCCCTGAAAACGCACTGTCACGTTGTCGCCACCTCCGTTATAATTTCACCTAACTGCTTCTTTTTCTGGCATTTGTTATGTTTTTTCACTCAAGAGGAGACAAGAGATGTATCTAATTGTATGTTAGTCATAAGTGTGAACGGACTAGCGTAAAATTAGCGCTGTAGTTCAATCAGGGTTCTGCAGCACAAACGCTTAGGTAGCTCCTTTTTTTTTTCTTCACAAATGAATGTTGAATTTTGTAAATGGTTCTAAATGTAAATGGTAAAAAAAAAATTTTTTATGCGACCTGACATGGATGGCTAATACCACACAACTACCGTTATGATATTAGCCCAATACACCACATTCCCGAAGGAATTAGGTGCCATGCCAGGACCTTCCCTTTATGAGCACGGCTACATTGAACTGGATGGAAAACACGGACAATTTTTCATTGCCGCTTCGACCATCTTTTCATCCAATGCGATGGTACCAACCCGGGCGGGCTTAAACCCTACCACCTAGTAGGGGAAGGGGTCCTACAGTTTTACATGGATTCCGACCAATGGAGCAGCTCGCATTCGTGACGAAATGCACTTATCGAACTCTGAAAGAGAAAGACAGTGGTGCAAGTTGGTATTGAACCCGGGCATCTGGTACGCTAGGCCAGTCCCCGCGCCACTAGGCTACGAGCCGCTGGTGAGTCGGATAAAAATTATGAATTTTATTTCTTTTCCAAAATTTGTACGCTACATTATGTCACTGTCCCTTAATTTATTGAACAGGTCACACTGAATCTGTATGTAATGAACCTTTTAGTCCCTCTGCGTGGAATACGTGCATCCTTGCATCTAATGCGTACGTCATGTCAAATGGTCGTGCCCGCCGTGCAAAACGATTTATTATCTCGGGCAGATATTCGGATTAGGCCATTAAACCAATACAATTGTTTTACCCGAAAATTTTAAGGAATTCAATAACTTTTAAAAGTTGTTGTTTATTTTTGGATAAAAATAAAAAAAAAAATTCTTTTATAAAAAAAGTTTTTTTTTTGCGGGAAAATAGTCCGGCCTGATTTTTGTTTTGAATATGCGTATCTAGACTTAATACTAAAAAGTCATAAGAATTTAATAAAAATGCATTTGAAACTATAAAAAATCGGACGCGATGTATTACGAAGGAGAAAAATTTTTTTTATTTATTGTATAAATGGTATTTCCCCAAACCAAATATAATAATATTAGTCCAATACATCTCATGGAAACGTGATACCATACTAGGACCTCCCTTATATTACACGGCCGCAT
This sequence comes from Incurvaria masculella, assembly GCA_946894095.1. NCBI lineage: Eukaryota > Metazoa > Arthropoda > Insecta > Lepidoptera > Incurvariidae > Incurvaria > Incurvaria masculella. The sequence continues at coordinate 4,729,531 of OX335641.1, forward strand.
TGAAATGGACAATTTTCATTGCCGCTTCGACTTTTGTTTAGCCCGGGCGGAATTAATCCTGCCACCTGGTAAGTAATGAAGTTTTATGTGAAATCCAAACCATGAACTACAAATCTCTTAGTCACCTCTCACGACGGATAGAAACCCTGTTAATTTACGAAACTCACACGGCACACAATTTAATACATCAAAACAAAAAAGGGGTGTGTTAGTTAAAGATAGCCTCAATAGCCCAGTGGCGCGACACTTCGGCGATCGCTCTCCGAAGTTAAGCAACGCTGGGTCCGGTCTGGTCTTGGATGGGTGACCATTCGACCGTTGAGAGAGGCTGGCCGTGGTTCGGATTCCACGTTAAACTCTAAGTCCCCTTCCTTATTTACTAGGTGGTAGGGTTAATCCCGCCCGGGTTGGTACCATAGCATTGAATGAACGATGGTCGAAGCGGCAATGAAAATTGTCCGTGTTTTCCATCCAGTTCAATGTAGCCGTGAAATATAAGGAAGGTCCTGGCATGGCACCTAGTTCCCATGTGGTGTGTTAGGCTAATGCCATGACAGAAGGTGTGGGATTAGCCATCCATATCCAGTCACAAAAAAAAACCTCTGCGTTATAATTAGCTGTAATTATTTAGTAGCGTTATACTGTTCCGGTCTGGCAAAAATTGTTTTAAAACTTTATATATTGGTAAAAACATAGTTGAATTCCTTTCACATACATTCATACATTTTATTTTATTTTGTAAAATAAAATTGTCGGGGTCTCCATACGATCTTAATTCTCATTTGATGGCCTAGTCGACACTGGGCTGTATCCTAATACATGCAAATCACGTCTTAGGTAGAACATTCCTAAACCAAACACGTTACATCCAAGTATTTCTGTCACAAAAATAATGACTTAATACATGCAAAGATTTCAAGTAGAATGAGACTTAGACTTAGATCCGTGTTTTGAATAAGATCGTGCAGTATCGTAACACATCCCAACGTATCACGTCTTAGGTAGAACATTCCTAAACCAAACACGTTACATTCAAGTATTTCTGTCACAAAAATAATGACTTAATACATGCAAAGATTTCAAGTAGAATTAGACTTAAATCCGTGTTTTGAATAAGATCGTGCAGTATCGTAACACCTCCAAAACCGGTACTGGCTCTATAGCCACAAAAGTTAACTAACATTTCTACAAATCCCGGTGTTACTACACCCTCTTGTAACATTTTGCATTCATGAATGAATAAACAACAAACGAGAATGGTCATTGACGTATGAACATCTTATGTTGCGAAAAAATATTAATTGAAGGAAAGCGGGTTCTAAGCTTGAGTATTGCCTATAGGATAAGCTAAATTTGCATATCTACCGATCATAATTTAATTTTTATCGCTTTGGGTAGGTATCTTGATTGTTTCGTGACTGATTTCTGAATATTTCTTAAATTATTAGTTCCTATGGTTTAACTGTATTTGGTTAGTGGCTAAAATAATTAATGAAATTAAAAACGGAAACAATAACTATATAAATAATTAATAACAAAATAAAACAACCATCGGGCCAATACAAAAGTGAAAATGAGTTAACGTTTACCTATCTGCAAAAATAGAATGCAAAAAAATCATGAATTCATGCAATAAAATAAAAAAATTAAGTATCCTGGAAAAACGAACTAAACATAATAGGAGGAGTTTTCACTAAATAATACTAAACAACTCTTATTTTGCTAGAGTATATTTAGGCCGCGAGATTTTTTTCGCATGAATATATATTTTGTGGTGAGTAATTTTAACATTTAGTATCGAGAGCTGATTTTTACGGTTCTTTTTTGAATAAATGGTAGAATCGGAATTCTGATAATTTTGTCCAGTCCGACTGTATACATGAACTTTTAGATATCATTAATATGTCTTAAATAATATATGGATGAAAAATTATATGGATATAGAAGCTTAGAATGATTTCGTTCTGATAATTGGTGAAAACCTTCTGAAATTGTAAAAAATGTTTCCCGGACCTCAGCGTCAATCTAATAAATATTATAAAGGGGAAAGTTTGTAATAATGGATGGATGGATGGATGGATGGATGGATGGATGGATGGATGTTTGTTACTCTTTCACGTAAAAACTACTGAATGGATTCTAATGAAACTTTACAATAATATAGCTTATACATCAGAATAACACATAGGCTACAATTTATGTGCCCATGGGCTTTAGAACTTTCACGGGGCTGCGAAAACGATGCCGGCAGCGATACTTCACACTAGGGGGAGAGGAGCCGGGGGCGGTGGCGGGGAGCGGCGGCGGGGGGAGGGCAGACGTCGTGACTGTTTGGTGTCCGTTTGGCGAATTTTCAAGGCACTAGCGATTTGTAAAACTTAGTACATGTACATTTAACTACCCGGGAATTAGGATTGGCTAAATAGAATTCAGTTCCGCTTACGCTAAGATGGGGCTGTCATACAAACTGCAATGCTATGCACGGCTCGGCTTTGCGGCGGCAGCGCTTACTTTTACTGAAGTACGGCTTGGTATTTCCTGCAACTTTAGGACTACTTGGCATCACGCTGAATCGCCGGAGGAGCGACCAACAGAATAAAATCCTTGAGACCCAATTACTCGATTTAGATGTGCATTGTATCTACGTCTAGCCTGATTCTACTAAAAACTTATAGATTACATAATATAACGCTTCATTACCAGAAGGGTAAGTAGTGAGTCTTAAAGTCTTATAACTTGCGAACCACTTACCTGATTTATATGCTTATTTTATCAATGTATAGCATCTCTGGGAGCAGTCAGGTTTGAGATGGGTTACTGTTTTCGATGTTGAGGCTGGCTGTGGGTTGGAGTCCACGCAAAACTTACCTACGTTACACGTTACTTACTAGGTAAGCAATGTAGCAGTGAAAGTGCAGAAAGGTTCTCGCGGCAAATGTTTTTTTTTTAAATAGCCACCAAACGTCAACGAAGCTTTAAATGGGAATTATTGGATGTTTCTCATTAAATCATGCTATTTCGACTCGAACAATCTTGATTAAATTTGGTACATGGATACATTGTCCTGGACCAGTTTGACCCTATTTTGGACCAGTCATGTCGGATACTTTTTATCCATGAGATAATTTAGCCGACACTAACCCGAGCGGAGCCGGGTACCGCAGCTAGTATTAATATATGTGGTAATCTAACTAGAAACTGATTGCTGATTTTATCTTAACACACCGCGCATTAAGTGTCATTCGAGGACATTTCCTCTATTTATACGACCACATAGATCTAAATGAAAGACACGGACAATTTTCCATTGTCGTTTCGACCATATTTTTACCCAACGCGATGGTGTTAACCTGGGCGAGTTTACCCTACCAACAAGAAGGGAAAAAGACATAAATTTTTTCATAGATTCCAAATCATGGCGCTGCTCGCATTTGTGACAAAATGCACTTATCCAACTCAGAAAGCGAACTAAATTGGTATATATGGGCGGGGATGCATTTATCGTATTGTTTATTGTATATTCATCATCCATAGACAGTACACTGCACTCGGATTTGTCATATTTTATCATTAGCCAGTTCGGGGAAATCCCAGCGGAGAAGAACTGAAAAGAAACTCCGCTGGTTTTTTTTTTTCAACGTCCACTTAGTCTAAATTTACAAAAGTATTTAGACTCACAGATAAACACGCTAAATTAATATGAATTGACGAGAATCAGCAATTCATGTCATATGCAACAGTTCATGACAAATATCAGTTTATTAGTAAAGACCATGCCCGCCATCTAGAATGTTGCCAATTGGAGCAAGCCAGTCCCCACAAACAGCACCCGTTCACGAGCATCACGCCAGGCACAGCCATCGCCTCTATCGACCATATTTTAGGGAAAGAGGAGACCCGAACCCAGCGTCGCCGCAAGTAGGGACCTTAAAGCGATGCACTACTCCAGTGGCAACATGAAAAAGTTGTGAAAGCTCTGTACGAGTAGCAAGGACCCGCTCCGCCATCACCACTTGATTCTTAAATTTAGGCGCGGTTGTAGAAAGATACATTAATATTAAGATTACTGTACTGATGGTATTCAGATGCCCTATGTCAATTTTCAGATGCCCTATGCAAAATACTCGCTCAAGATATTTATTTTTTGTTCCCAAAGCTCGCTGTAATTACAGTAGTAATGTGTTTTTACACCGCAGTTGTAAGACTTATAATGAAGCCTATTCTAACATAGATATTGTTCATTTTTCTTTAAGTAAATTTAAAAAACTATGTTTGGAACAGGCAACTGACTCATAAATAAGAAATGTTTTGTTTATGGATATTTCAATTTGTTACCTAACTCTTTCCTTGGCAATATTTTCCTGGTTATATTGTTTTAAATTATTTGGATATATGCTATTGTGTTTTGTGAAGGTATTTTAATTCTAGCTTATTTTATTGTTTAGAAGCATACACTTATTGTATTCATCACTGTTTAGAAGCATTGTTCAATTAGTTTAATTTTTTTTTCATCGATGTTGACTTTATATGTTTTTCTGTATGTGGAAATTTTTATGGTTTTAAGGTTTTGTTTTCGATTTTTTTTGTAGTCTGTGTTTGTAATAACTGTATATTTCCCGAATAAAATATAAAATAAAAATAAAAAAATAAAATACTATGTATACTATGACTATACTGAACTGAAAAGAACAAGAAATGGCGTTGTGCCTAACAGAGAATGACATATCCGCGACCGTTTAACGGTAAAGCTTCAGTATTTCATATGGATTGAAACTTCGCTGAGTTTTGAACGAATTTATTTACAAATTATTGGTGTTTTTGACGTTTGTGCGAAAAAAATGATCGTTGGTTGTACAATTTCAAAATGACGTTTATCTCACCTCTTTTTCGGTTGCTGCAGGCAGTTCTCCTCTCCTCTCCAAAGTAAATCCCCACAGCTACTTTTCCGAACTTTATGGCTGCTTGTTTCGCGACATTTAGATTCATTTTATCCTGTAACGAAAATAACACAACAGAGTAGAACCGTGCTTTGCGATCACAGCCTTAAATTAGAGGGTTTATAAGAAAGTAAAAGCACATAATAGTTAAATTTGATATTAATATGTTCTTTTTGTTGCGCTTTTGTCTGTCTTCTGGGTAAAGTCAAGACACGCAGGTTTGTTCCGGTGTCGTCTGGCCTGTGCGCTTTGCGACAGGGTCAAAGGTTGCCTGTCAATCGTACACTCTCAGTTGTGGGGAAACTTCGAATATTTCTCCAACGCAAGTGGTTAACCAAAACATTGCGACACGTCATTAGCGAAGGAGAAAACAAAAACACACCCGCGTAAACCACCCGATTACGTTTACTCTTGCAACTGCGATTCATATTTATTTTGCAACTGCTTATTTTTCAATAATTTCAGTTGGGTGGTTCCCAAAACATCAAAACTGTATGCAGTACAGATACGTGAGTAAATATACTTTCCCGTTTCGGAAGTCATGGTATCGATACTATCAGAGTGTGTAACCTCTTCCTTTCTGGTCTGAATTTCCAATACATGCAATATCCCATTTTTTATTGTCATAATTTTACCCCAAACACATCTCTTGGTTCGTAATTTCGTATTCAGAGGATGATCTGGGCTTAGTAACGGGGTTAGTTATTTGCAAAACCAACATATCTTACAATTGTAGTTCAATGTCTAACCCGCAGGACAGGTTGCTGCCATTTGAAGTTGCAATGGAAAACGTAATCGCTCCCCCGGCAAGGGATGTTGCGAAACTTCAGCAATTAGCTGGACAAGTGGCGAGACCTTGAGGCGGAGCGACGGCGGTCAGCGAGCGCCGGCAACGGTCCGTGAAGTGACTCCGCTCTGTCCCGCTGAATCATCTATCCTAATCGGAACCACACTTAACTTATCCTTTCAGCCGTGACTTCCCGTCAGCTGACAAATTCAACAAACAAATTCAGGAAATTCCCATAGGTTCGCGGAACACAATAAAATACCAGCCACATTGCGAGAAACAAATACATTTCTTGATTCTTTCTTCATATTTTGAACCCATGGATGTAATTTATATATGTAATGCATTAATGATTATGTTGGAAGAACTGCCCTAAAAGCGAAAATATGTTTTAAGTAACTGGACATGGATGTGGAATATCATGTCCCACTGTCATGATATTAGGCCAACACATCACATCCCGATATGAATCAGGTGCAATGCCAGGCCAGCTGGTCTATTCCTGGTATTCAGTAATCAGGAATCAGGAATCCTGAGTCTAGAAAACCGCTTTTATAGCATTTTTAAAGCGAGTTTTTCTACGGAAATCCTCGATTGATCAAAAAAAATATGCTCCGGAATATTTTCGTCTAGAAAATCGCTTTAAAAACCGCGACAAAAGCGGTTTTCTAGACTCAGGATTCCTGATTACTGAATGCCAGGAATAGACCTGCTGGACCTTCTCTTTATGAGAATAGCTAAATTGTTTTGAAAGAAGAATAAGATACATTTTTCCTTGGCACTTCGAACATATTTTATCCAATGATATTGTTCCAACCCGAGCGGGCTTAACCATAGTAGGGGAAGGGGCCTTCAGTTTTATACGGATTTCAAGCCATGGAACAGCTCATATTCGTGACAAAATGTACTTATCCAACTTAGAAAGAGCAAGAAAGTCGTGCATTCGGAGCTAAGACGAACCCATAACCTCTGGCATGAGATGTAAGGCCACGCTCCCCTGCGTCAGGCCTTTTAAATGTATAACATGTCAATAAGAAAATTTGATATCGAACTGGTTAAAAGAGTTATTAAATATTACCATGATAACCCTTGCTTTCTGGTTTTGGTTTCGACGCTACTGGACACCTTTCGACTTTTACGAAATTAACGATAAAATTCAAGTAGTGCAGAAGCCTGAGTCCGCTAATAGATAACTCCACTCTCAAGCGTTAGCGTTAAAAGATAACACACAAATTGGTACAATTTTGTGTTTATTCCGGTGTTAACTCACAACGCTAACGCTCGAAAATGGAGTTATCTTTCAGCAGACTTAGTCTTCTGTTTAAAATACCCTGGAAGAGATACCTAAAGAAGATTGGGCACACTGCTTCTATCAATGGTTCCATTGAATCAGACGAAGCATAAAAAGGAGCGGAGACTACTTTAAAAAACAATAAAGCTGTTAGAAACTTCTTACCTTTATTATTGTTTTATTTTAAAATTATTTTCATTGTAATCGATGTACCTACTCGGCTCAAGAGTTTTATCGCTATTAAGATTTAATCGTAACGCCTAATATTCGTAATGATAAACGTACAAAAAATTGTGACAATATATTTATTTAATGAATGGGTAAGCATATAAGAAATTGGTGAACTTACGTGATATGATGTAAGAGTAATGAATAAAAATAAGTATCATGATTATGATGTGATTGGGATGTCAAAAGCGAAAGTCTCATCCTATTTATATCGAGTATCAGATTCCGCGGAACAATGACAGACACACCAATATAATCATCGATCGAAATTATTGGGCGGATATTGTACACGAATTTTATTACGAATGTGGAACGACGTCGCCACCACAGCGGCAATGACGCCGCCTCGGGCTATCGTCGTAACAGTGACCTCTTGCGTAGACCAGGAGAATTAGGTAGGTACAAAATATAAATGGTTAATTATGTACAGTATTTGCAGTATGTCGAGCTAAAGGCACATTCACGAGTACTTGTTTAAAATTAGAGTAGTATTTATGTTTATATCTAAGATGTCTAAGATGTATTTATTCAAAATATCATTCTAACATCTGGCGTCTGTCTGTCCACTTACACTTGAGAATTACTTTCTCGATTTTGATGCAGTTTTCGCCTGTGTTCGAATTGTCTTTTCAGTCATAGGCTATTTACTATCACGATAAATTACCTTAGATATTAGCAGCGGGGTTAAATAAAAAATCTGGAAATAACCGACTTTATTCGTCGGACTATAACTTATACTAAACCGTGGGCAAATTCTGTAATATTATGTCAGTGCATTATATAATCCTGCAAAGTTTTTCCCTACTTCATCTTCCCGTATAGTACAAAATGTATTGAATATCATGTACAAATTTACTCAAGGTACCAGTAGGGTAGCAAATATTCGTCCTCTTAAAGTAGTAACTTCGGATCATTATTTTGAAGCTACACAGCGAGTTAGAAATGTTTTTGAGTAAAAAAAGAAATTTCAGTATATGTTTATGAAACGATTCTGAGCCGGTAGTCTCAGTTGTCACCTAAATTGGCGTTACGGCAAACCGATCGACTGGCGTTTTTAAAATGTATGGAGAAATTGAAGAGCGCGCGCAGTGGGCGTTAAGCGAACTAACATTTGCGAGTCCGAGCTTGATTTGACAGCTTACTCAACGTTGCCGTAAATACGTCGACGTTGCCGTTTACGTCCACTCCGCGTTTTCATACAAATCGGAAGTCCGCGTTTGACTTTGACAGCTTGAAAACTTGTATAGAGTTTGACGTTTTTACGGAACTTCGAAGTTACGTAAACGCCAATTTAGGTGAGAACTGAGACTACCGGCTCTGAATGCGTATTTGGGAGTCTACAGACACTCGCTCTCTTCTGCTGACCGGTCTGTGAGCTCACCACCACGGTAATGTCGACCCAAAAACAATAGTGAATGCACATTTTTATTTCTAACGACGGGAATATTTTTTCTGGGGTACTTTTGTTTTTTAAAAATTTGTAAGTTCTCTTGACTTTGTCAACAGAAATATATGTTTTGTTCTATTCTATTCTAATCGCGATTACTGAGAACTTTACGCATGATGAGATAACATTTAGGTTTGTCTTGATAAATACATTTGTTTATGTTTTTGATATGAAACATGTATTGGCGCGGCTTGGCAGTAAGATCGACTCGTATGACTTGATGCCATGACGGAAAACGGCGTGAATCTCTCTTACACTGTCTTGCCTCTGTTTTGTATTTTTTATGTACAATCCCTGCCGCCCCCGGCATCGCGCTATCGCAACGCTTTTCAAATCGCTAGATATGGAATGTGACATGTATGTACGTATAATCGACCGTGAAGCAAGGACACATTAATTTAAGCAAGATCCCTGTAAAAAGAACTATTTTACTTTTTATATTTATAAATATATAAATATTGTGCAATTATTATCAAAAGTAAAATATTAAGAAAACGTATTGAATTTATTAACGAAATATTTGTATACTCTGCAGTTCATGAAATTGTTTTTTTTTTAGTATAAATTCTAGTATTAACTAAAATGTTTCACACACGCCGGGCGTCCCGTGATTTTTATTTTTTATCTATTTTTATTTACATAATTTTCTGTTTTTTTTAATGCGCTTATTTCTTGAACGGCTGCCAACTGAAGTTAGATTTTAAAATTTTGAGTCGTATTCGGTAGCCTAATTCTTGAAAATCACTTGCTACGACCCTTAGGAGCCAAGCAAAACGAAACAAAGGCAACAAGAACGCTAAGCGAAAAGGAAGTAAAAAACCAGTTCGTGCTATTTAAGTGTGCCGGTTTATGATTCAGTTTATCATAGCCGTATTTTTTAATGACAAATTTCCTGGAATGAGACGGATTTTTTGTAATAACACCTAAGTTTAATTAGGTAAGAATACATCAATATTGATCGATGAAGTCATGATTTAGATCGCGAAAGCCGTTTATAGTCGTCAGTACTGTTTTACCCCGCAAACTTTAGCGTTTACTGCACGCTCCAACACATAATCAGGCAAAAGCATAGTTCAACGCTCGAAATTATGTAATTAAGCTCGAACGGAGGAGAGCCGTGAAAAATAATACTTAGACATTAAACGCAATCAGTTATGAAGGAAAGAGGCCCATAATTACAAGAAGATTGAGTACGGAGAGAGAATATTGCCCCACAGGGTTGTTACAGCTCGGCGCGGAGCCGGCGGTGGATTTTAATAAGTATATCTGTTTAATAAGTCTGTTATACCTGTTTTGGTATAATATCATGACAATCACGCGCCTATTTTGATGGACTTTTTTGTACTTATGGGGTCACGATAAGTTGCTTTGCGGGTTAATAGAATCCGCGGATCTTTGTGACGTAACTTAATATAGTTTGATAACCAAAAAGTTTAAATTAATGAAATTTTTTGACCTTTTTTTCAATTTACTTGAGGACGATATTGAAGCATTCTTAATCTTTCTTTGAATGTGACGGTACCAAGCCGAGCAGGATTATACTCTACTAACTTGAAAGAAGGAATGCCTGAATATGGGTTACGATACCTTTAGAGAGTGCCTTTATTCTAAGAGAAATTCCACATTTAAATATATCTTCAAAAAATAAAGAGATGCATTCTCAGTCGATCTAACTTCTTTTAATTTTGTGTGATTACCACACTATCCATTGTCAATGCGGTGTTGTTGGCTAACGTAGCAATTGGTGTGATGTTAGTCATCTGTGTTGAATTATTATACAGGATAAAACAGCGATGTCTCCTGTAAGTTTAATATTAATAAAACAATATTTTAAAGGAGATATGTTTTCTCATTATTCGATTTCAATTTATTATTTCGTATCTTAACGGGGGTGGCGGCAGATTGCGACGCGATCTTGTCTCTCTCGTTGGGGCTTTCTAGCCTGCCCTTTCCGCCATCTTGGACGCTCGCTCATCGTCAACCCGCCCTTCGTCAGTGCACCCGCTTGGCCGCCGTGAGCTCACTCCCGCAAGCATAACTGAATCTACGTATATTGTTTGTATTTAAATCAATAAATATTTGCCTAACTTACAGCAGTGACTGCGGCTGGACTCTGTACCATAAATGCATATTTCATAACGGCCAAATATCTACACTTGTCAGAAGCCCTTGGAAAGTGTCAAGTAGATTTATAAGCCAATAAATTACGCAAAATATGTTTTATTTGACACTAATGAAAATTCCAAGATTGGTCCAATGAAAACGCGATAAGATGAGAAATTTCGACAAATGCGATAAAAATGGTCAATCGAACAACCATTAAGATGAGATTGCAGAATCATCGATTCCGTGTTACGAGAGAACCGTGTTAAGAGAACGATCGACGCATGGGGTTATCCACACCGCTGTTATATCACGCAGTGTTATAATGTAACAGAACTTGAGACAGCGAGAAACGAAATATGATTCACAGGAGTTGCGGGCCCTAGCCTGGCTGGCTGTGGTGCAAATGCGAAAACGAAAACCGCAGAGGATATACGGTCGCAATATTCATAGTTGCCGCCTAACATTAAACTGTAAATCTCAAAATCGAATGTGTATTGAACTCTTATATCGAACAGAATAAACCTATCACTTATTTAACTGAATTACAAAAATAACTTTTAGAGTTGATTTCGGGGAAGATAATTTTGCAGACATTCAAATGAGAATCTTCATCTAAGGTTGAAATCTAAAATTTTAATATCTTAATAAATCATTATAATTAGAATTGAAACGCTTCGATTTACGTAAACGGAAACCTGTCAGTCCTTTCAAATAAATTAAGGTGTAACTATTAGACAAAAATGATTTCAATGTACCTTTAAGGAATTCAGCATTATTACTGCATTATACTCGAAAACTAAACTACGTGGTTTTCGAATTGAATCGAAGGCGCTTGTGACCCAAGCTAAGGCCCCAGCCCGGTTTGCGGCGGCTCGCAGGTTCCGCACAGGCGCTCTAGATCAAGCGACAAATGCCATCAACCTGGTGAAGTCACTATTGGCGAATTTGTTTCGTAATGTGTTTATGAATGTATCAAACAATAAATTGTTTTGTTCATTAATCGAAGCCTCGGGCGAATAATCCGAGGATCGCAGGTTCGAATATTACTTCCGATGAATACCCGGGGCAAAAATGTTTCTGCTCATCTTCCAAAAATTTAAAAATAAATTTCTTTATTGTAAACAGGATTAGGAAATTCCAAATTTGATCTGAATGATAAAAAAATCTTAAGAATTTACTTTTTTTTAAAGATTAACAACAGATACATTGTTTTTAAATTATTATTATTGTATTATATTATTATTACATACACTAGCAGCTACAAGCTGATGCGTGTACTTCACTGATTGAGTGCACATTGTCTTTTTTATTTTGTATTAAGTGTTCATTATACTAACGTATACATTATTTTATAACTCTCTTTTATTTTTCATATTTTTTACATGATTGTCCAAATTGTTTGTGACACATTCACTGAGCAAAAACGTATGACTTCCTCTGGCAGCTTGTGTGAAGGCGGAACTTTTTTTATATTAAGCGTGGCAGAAGGCGACGCCCATGGGCTTTTGAACTTTCACGTGGGCTGCAAAAATCATCCGACCGGTCAGGTGCTTCTTCACACCATTTTGAAAGCACCCTAGGTTGATCTTTGGGGGAAATAACTCGGGAGTCCATTCCGTAGTTAACCGACCGGATCGGTTGTTTCATACTTATGGAATGCCGACAGTGAATGGGTGCATTGCCTGCCTGTTCCGCAAGGGGGATCTGCACGTCCGACGAGCAGTCTCAAGGGTAGAGACGATAGAGCACTGAGAGAGACCCTACATCTCTTCGGAGTTGGAGCGTCTCCAAATGCAGGGATACCTCGGGATCGTCAACGAGACGCACGGCCCGACGCTGTATCGAGTCCAGGGAGCCAATTAGGTGCTTAGGTAAACCGTCCTACAAATGCCAACAATACTCCATGCAACACCTCTTTTCGCGTTGTAAAAAAGCAGTTCTTGCTCAGGCGTGAAATTCTTGAGGTCTCCCAGATTTTTTGCTGGCGGCTCAAGATTAAAAAATTAAGATTGCTTGAGAGGAATATTTTGGTTAGTTTAGGTTAGGTCAATTTAATGGTGGGGTAGCTGAGAGTGAAGGAGAGGGCCTTAGCAACGCCTTCCCTCTAACGAAAATACTTTCATACATTTCAATATTTGATTTCAATGCCTCAATATAGATGGCGTTGGATAACCTTAAATCAATGGTCCATTAAACATACATAAATATCAATTTACTCCGGTCGTATGCGGAAAGTAATTTTCAGATTCTTCAGTTCGTTCGACCCCCCTCTCACATATAGTACTCACATGCGCCTATACAGGCGCCTACAAACCTGCCCCGCCCCGCCCCGTTATCTCACGCGCCCACCATGATCTTGACATCGCTATTGTCATCTCGAAACAGTAGCAAGATTAAACACAATTGAGAATTGTCACGAAGTGAGCAGGCGTGGCCGCCTCTCTACATCGACTTCGATCTACACGTTGTTACAGCTCGGTTGATGATGTATATGGATGATTGAATGATAATATCTATTGTACTACAAGTAACTTAATTTAGTAAGTACGTTTACTTACTTAAGGTGACATACAACCTTAGAATGACCGCATGCTATTGGATATCGTTATGTATTTTAAGTTTTCAAAATAAGAACTTTTATAGAAACATAGTGATCGCAAAATCTTGGCATTTTCTGATTTTAGACTAATAAAAGTCCAAGTCCAAAACGAATTAAAAAACTTTGACGCGTGTTAATACCTATAACGCAAGTGGTTAGTTAGGGTATGTTAGATTATTTTCGTTTTATTGAATAACCGATTATCTAGTGAACGGCTTAATTGCAATTAATTAAAATGTAAGCGAATCGAGAACGAATTCCCCCAGAATTGCTCATGTTTAAATTAATTGTAATTAATTTATGGCCGAAACAAATACTATTCTAACGCGACACTAGAAAATCGACTACTCAATGTTATGAAATAAAAAATAAAAAAATACCCACGCTAACGTTATAGGAGTACTAAAGCGCATCAACCTTTTGCAAATCAGTTCAAGGCTTGAATTTTTTTGGCAAGGTCCAACTTTTATTACACAAATCATGAAATGATTGCATGGCAAGATTACCATGATTGCATTTAGTCCTTATTAAGAAAACTAAGAATGCAAAATGATAGCTTATCGGTTACGGTCACTCTAGGGTAGTTTCCGGTCAACTCCCCATACAAACGTGGAATGAAGATCATGCGTATATTTCTTGTGTGAGGTCCAAAATTGTACTCAAAACAGCTTTATTTAATCGAACGAGATGCTTCATGGCATTGTTAAATTGTGTTTGGTTTTTAAGCGTGCTTTATACAATAAGATTGGCCGTCGGAAAGCGCCCTCTTAAGAGGGGATTCCGGATATTATTGTTGGGTATCGCTTCGAACGCCGGAAATTGTTGGTCGATACCAATATTTAGAGAAGCGGCTCGTAGGCAGGCCTTCTAATGTAAGAGGTCGTGGCTTAAATCCTTCTAATGTAAGAGGTCGTGGCTTAAATCCTTCTAATGTAAGAGGTCGTGGCTTAAATCCCCGCTCCAATCATGCACCACTTGATTGCTTTTTCTCAGGTGAATAAGTGCATTTTGTCATTAATCCGAGCTGCTAACTGGTTCGGAATAAATGTAAAATGTATGTCTCCTTCCCTATTGGACTTAACCCTCAGGTTAAGTCCGCCCGAGTCAGTGTCATCGGATTATACTATACCATGGTCGAAGCGACTATGAAACATTGCCATGTTTTTGATCTAGTTCAATAAAGCCGTACTTATAAAGGGAAGGTGGACACTTAATTTCTTTGGGAATGCTATGCCTTATGTTGTGGCACTTATTTTTTTGGTACTGAGTAAGTAGCAAAGATTCCTTAAGAATCTGCATATAGCTACAAAAGGAATTTAACCTGTGTGACGTTCTCTTTCAATACTTTTCAAAATTTCAAGTGTTTCAACATTTAATTCAGCTTTTATTTCAAGACTTCTAGACAATTGTTGCAAGACTTCCAGACAATTGTTTCCTTCGTGTTGCGAACAGAATCGGAAGCACGGATCGCTATCATTTGAGGCTCTATTTACCCGGATAATGGGGTAATGGTCGCGTGCAGCGCTTCGCCTGTACCTACCGCGAAAACATCTTATGCTTACTTTCAATGTCAATAAACACTGAATTGCTTCTTCATAATAAGTTTTAATGGGGTGGGCATTAAGGGGAATTAAGTGCCATATCATGTTTTTTTCTGGATGACTATTAGCAGTTTATGTACAATACTATTGGCCGGCAATAGCGTCAACATATTGAAAAATCGGAATCTAGAAAGAATATCTGAGTTAAATGGCTAGGATGCTCAAATATATCGTGACGTCGAAAATAGAAACGATTCTACTTGAGGTTTGAATACTCTAATTGGATAAAGAGGCTACGATATAATATGAATGATATATATGAAGAATTATAGATTCCTCCTATACGAACCAACCAATCCGATAGATCCTTTTTGTATGGGGTCGTTAAACTATAGAATGCACTCGTTATTTTCCCCAAAATAAAAACTGGCGTCCTTTACGAGTACATAATTTGAAGCAACACACGGTTTTCGCAACCCCCGGGAAAGTACGAAAGCCTACGGGCGTCATCGGACACGTCCTAATTGAGGGTTTGGCGTACGCCCTATATCGCGCTTAATAAAAAGACTTGTCATCTTGCCTTATTTTCACTTATTTTTGAACGTATTTTTAATACATGACGATTGTGTGTGTTCATTGATGAGTTTTTTTTATTTATGGAGCTGGCCATGGATAGCTAGAAGAATAATAATAAAATTAGGTGCCATGCACGTACCATCCCTTTTTATTTGTGACGGCAACATTGAATTGAATGGAAAGCAGGGATAATATTTCATTGCACTTCGACAATCTTTCGTCCAAAGCAATGATACCAACCTGGGCGTTCTCGTGATTGATTTGATGCAATTTTCAGGCAGTCCTCAGGTTAGCCCAGGGGGTAATCCTTTTGTAGTTAAAAAGTTTAGAAGCTCAGCTCGTCTGTATGTCCCACGGAGGATAGAGGCATGTCCGTGCTATGTCCAAAATGAAATAACCGTGACCGATTTTAATATTTTTTTAGTTTTTGTTATTCTCGAGAAAATCTAATTCAAATCGTAGGGCGAGCATGGATCGAATTTTGCTCAGTCCCGTCAAAGAATACTCTTATCTGAGCTATCATCTTATCTTCGGCACTTCGCTCCGTACACTAATATAGAATGACGGAATCGATTGCGTTATTCTCTGGCGTATGGTATGTGAGATTCAAAATTGGATGGGAAAACCCGTGCGAAACCAGGGCAGGTCGCTAGTTATACATATTATTATATGGAATAGATGAAATGAAAATGAAAAAATACTTTATTTGCAGCCATACGGTACAAAAAGGCGGAAATTAATGCCATAAGGCATTCTCTACCATTCAACCTTAGAGATGTAGGAGAGGTGCAGTGAGGCGGGCAAAAAAAAGTAAACGTAAAACAAAATGAATTAGCGAAAATATTAACTAACCTAAAAATAAGGATTTATATATTATAATAAATTACATACAAATATGTACATACACTTAAACATATTAATAGGTACAAGATACAAATAACAAATATTATTTTAGAACATATGAACAGATTTACACATAAAAAAAAAAAAAACATATATATATATATATAAATATATATATTTGATAAATAATGTGAAAAAAAAAATACTCTTGATTTTTGAGAACAATGTGACAAGAAACAATCAGGAAGTAAGGAAATGACATTTAAGACGCTCTTTAAATATATTAATTGACTGAGATGTGCGTACATCAAGTGGAAGCTGGTTCCACATACGCGCAGCGCTGACAGCAAAAGAATCTGTGTAGAATGAAGAACTATGTCCCGGAATAGCAAGAAGCAAATTATTTGAGGATCTGAGAGGTAGGCCATGAGAACAGAGGAGTTCTATCCTATCAGTAAGATATTTAGGAGCAGCTGGATTATTCAATAAACCAAAGAGAAGGGAAAGAACATGGGTATTTCTGCGTTTACGAATGTCAAGCCAATTAAGTGAGGCGCGAAAATTAGAAATATGATCAAACTTACGCAACCCATATATATATCTTATGCAAATGTTTAGAAGTCGGTCAAGTTTGTTAAGTAGGTATTCATCTAAATCTGGATAGCAGATATCAGCATAATCAAGTATGGGAAGCAACAAAGAGTTTACGAGCGTAATTTTAGTGTTGATAGGAATAAAGTTTTGCAAACGCTTGAGAGAGTGCATGCTACCGAAAACCTTGCGACTAACTTCACTGACTTGTTTACTCCATGATAGAGTTTCATCAATCCAGAGTCCCAGGTTTTTGACATGTTTGCTGTAAGGGACAGCAATCCCGTCAAAAACAATTGGAGGCAGACTTTGACGATCCAACTTAGCCAACATCATGTGAGAGCCTATTATGATAGCCTGTGTTTTGATGGATTGACTAATAATCCAAACCGACTAGCCCAATCGAGAGCAGTATCTAAGTCAATGTTCATGAGAGAGATAGCAGATATTACATCATCGAGTCGAAAGTGCCTATACAACTGCAAGTCATCGGCGTACAAATGGAAGCGGGAAAGAAAGAGTCCAACAATGGAGTTAATAAAGACTGAGAATAAAAGAGGAGAAAGCACACCGCCTTGAGGCACACCAGCAGTGATGTCACACCAAAGTGAAGTGACATTGTCCACCCGGACGCACTGCCGACGACCCCGAAGGTAAGAAGAAAACCAATCAAGTCCTGACTGTGAAATATTCAGAGAATGCAAGGTAGCAATGAGGATATCAGCATCAACTGAATTAAAGGCACTACTGAAATCTAGCAGAACCAAAAGAGTCAGCTGACGATCATCCATGGCAAAGCGAATATCATCTGTGATTTTGACAAGGGCTGTGGTTGTACTATGACATGGACGAAAGCCAGATTGGTATGGGCTTAAAAGATCATTAAGTGTTAAAAATTGTGTGAGTTGAGTGTGAGCAGCACGCTCCAGGACCTTGGAGAGAAATGGGAGAATAGATATGGGGCGGTAGTCTTTGAACTCAACAGGTGAGTAAATTTTGGGGAGGGGAATGACATATGCTTGTTTCCAGGAAGCAGGAAAATTACCTGACGATAGAGAAAAATTAACTATGTGTGAGATTATAGGTAAAATATTATCCAATAGTGGGACAAGTAGTTGACGACTCATACCATCAGGACCTACAGCTTTGCTTTTTAAAGAAAGTATGATCTTTTTAATTTCACAGTCAGAAACTTGGGTGAAAACGAATGGATCTGTATCAGCAAGCCGAGAAGAATGTAGATGATACGGGTACAAGGATCTAAATAATGCCCAACGACACACACCCGCGTAGGAGTCGATTTGCAAGTCGCATCGCTGACACGAATTAAGCTTCGCAGAGAGGAGACGCCCCACCGCGGTTCATCTCAAGCTCATTCATAACCAATCATAAACCTTAATGTATGCTAAGTTTATACTAAAGTTAATGTTGACTTTTCTTTAGTGTAATTTATGCACCCATCCTACTATGCAAACATACAGGTTATCGATTACTTATGCAAATTTTTAGCAATACCATGGCTTAACAAAAGGTGAAATCTAAAATATTTTTGTACCCCACAATCTTATGGATTTTAAGGTGATATAAACGTATATTTTATACTTGAGTATAACCAATTCAAAAAAGTGATCTGATCTCAGCTGGATAATAGAGAGATATATGCTTAGAACATTAATTGCATCAGGAAAAATCGGAATCAAGGCTGAAATATTACTGGTTTCCAACATTGTACACAAGTGTTTCCGGAAAGGCTCTCCTGATTTGAGCCCGTCTTATCCGCATGTTCGAGTAATTTTCGGTCCGCTCCTGCCATCCACCCGCCTTTCCGCCATTCCTTCTTGGGACATGGGAAAGGGGGATCTTTACCTCTACAAGAAATTTATATGTTTTCTGTTTATATATGTTTGTGTAGTTGTGAAAATATATAATATGTTAAATACAACAATTGTCCAAAGACAGCCCCATAACGCACACATTTTTTTCGGCACTAGCTAAGTTAGTCCGGCAAATTCTCTCAATTTTTTTCCACAAGTTTCATGATCACCTATCACCTTAACGTGATCTCTGTAATAGTGTAGCCAAATATCCGCATGTGACACCCGGGGAGCGTGCAGCACGTCACGGCGCGGTGCCGCAGGGCGGGCGGTGGGGCGTCCGCTGGGCGGCTAGACGGGCTGCGCGCGCGCCGATCGATGTGTATTAACGCGCGCACCGCCGCCAGCGCCAGTCGTGTCCCGCGCTTCGCACTCGCCGCACTCACGTTCAGTGCCCGACGCGGAAAAGTGAGTGACCGACACTTGCTAGTGGACGACCTGCCGCCGCCTTCTCCTTGTGTTCTCGGCGATCGGTAAAGTACATACACATAAACACACATACAGACGCGTAGAGATCCCGGAGGAGTGCTTCGCGGAGCTGCAACGGGGATTTAGTTGAGTGAGAGTCTCGGTGGCCGACGCGGCCGTTACGTCAGACCGTGAGTGAAGGTGGCCGGAGCGTTTCCGCTCCGAGATTGTTATGAAATCCCGCGCACGCGAGCCGGCCACCGCGGCCAGTCGGCCGGCAGGAGCGGCGGAACCCGTCCGTTTTGTGAAATGGAAAGTAGATCTCCCCTCCTTGGCCGCCGCCGACGACTGCTCGATTGACTGTGACGCAACTTGGCCCGCACCTAGTAAAATTCGCGCTGATTTTGCGCGACGAAGGTCGTAACACCGGTGGAACTTTCGGTGTAAAATTGGAACAAATAAACCAATCTAACTAATTAATTCAAATATTAACTAATAGCAATCTCTCCTATGACTATTTCAGTTACTAAATTCAATTACTAAATATATCAGTTACTAAAGTAGATAGGAAACAATTTACTTTGCAAACATTATCTTCACTTTTCGTATAAATGAATGAACTAATCAAGTTTATCATTCCCGGGACAAAAATATTAATAACATTTAAAGGGTGACAAAATTAGGGATTAGCTGGACTTAACTGTTGAGAATATTTGTAACAGTTAACGGTAAATCGTCTTTCCATCATCGCGTGCTTGAAGCCGGCTGTTACGTATTCGAGGTCCACTCTACGAGTTTCGTAATTCTTTGTGACCCAAAACTTCACATCATTGACATAGGGCAAACCGCCATAGATTTCTTGAAGAGACCTCTCTGGGAAGGTCACGGCAGCGGTCGTGTGTCGCAACCTTGCAGCCAGCGGAACCCGGCGGACTTCGGAGAACTATCGCAATGTTTAAACTGGACTTGGCTTTACTTTCGTCATAAGCTGGTTCTTGTGACTATGCCATCGGTTAAGTTAACTGCTGTAGAAGTGGTTCGACCCTGATTATTGGCTTTTTCAGGTGTATCAGTCTTCTCTTGGACTCTATTCATTCCGAAAAGCAAGTTTCAATGTTACTGCCATGAGAACGTTTCGATGCCAAATTAAGCCTTAAGAATTAACCGTTTCCACATAGTTTATTTCTTATCTTTTCAACTAACCGCACATGGAAGTTTTATGTTATGTACCGCATGGCAAATTTGAGCTAGATTCTATACCAGAACCTTCTTCAAATAAGCACGCATACAATAAACTGGTTGGAGAAACTGTATTTATACTATGTGGTCTAGTCAGTGAACATAGTAGGACGGGAGTAGCACGCGAAACTCATTCGTATGGCGGCAGCGTAGCCACGAGTTAGTGGAAAACGTCTAACTGTAGTTAGTTTGCTTACAAATTAGGGACTTGCAACATCGAATGCTCGTTGCACTAAATAACAGCCTGTGAGTTCCTAACGTGTTCTAAGGTGTCGTTGGACCTCGAGAAAATCAGTAATAGGCGAATTCGTAAGCTGACCCACTCGCCGGCGCTGTCGATTTTGTATGTAAAAGTGGCTACACCCCCCCGCCGCTTGTCGAGTTCGGTGGTTCGGGATCTTCTATTAAAATTTGAAACAGTTACTTTAAAGATAAACACGAAATATTTTACCCTAACGTCTCGTTGGTCTAAATACCTTACATAAACGCTTTTATTTGATCTATTCTAAGCACGAGTTCTAAGATATCGACGCAAGGCTTACGATTGCACAATATTAACATCAAATATATGTCCCAGCGGACACTACTTTGGTAAATGTCAACTCTATTTTTAATAGAGATTCTTAACTGAATATATGAAAAAAGTAAGAGCAATCAAAATATACATTTACTCGCGTAAGAAATGACAATTCTTTCCTATACAATAAATTTAAATGAAAACTTAGAAAGTGAGTAAGTACAACGCGTTAAATTCTTAGTGTTACTAATGACTACCCATCACAGCATGAGTGTTTGCTTGCATCTCATGAATATGCTTAAGAATTTACGTTCGATTTTAGTTACTCTTTGGTTCAATTCATTGGCAGGAACCGTTCAAAAAATTTTACAAAAACGTTCGGGTAGTCAACACGCAAATTCGAATCTCCATATCGCATGACGTCCGTGGATAGTTTGCATTTTCCATTAGAAACCGATTAGCCATTCGTAAAGTAAGCAGCTAATGTAAATATTAGAATCAAAGAGATTCCTATTCTATTTGGAGACGAGAATTTCCTTTGTAAAACATCATTTAACTGAAATAATTTAAATTACGTTTCATTTTTAATGACCAATGTAAAAAACGAACTCAAGTACTTTTTTCATAAAAATAAATGTTTTTCCTTTCCTCCAACGTTAGATCGTCGAAGAGTGATAATATCCCAACTGTGTTTTTCGTGATTAAAACCTTAATAATCCCAAATCATCATTACAGATGAAAATTAAATAATAGTCACATTGTTCAACAAAATTGTCACTCCCACGTAAGTCGGATGTCACCTTGAATTTGTACCGGCACCCGCGTAAAGTACGCGATAACGGGTTATTTTTACATTTAATCGCAGATGCAATTGAATGATCATCAGGCGAGATGCACGCAGGCACACTCAGGTGCTATTAAAAAGAGTAGGGTCGAGTAATGTTTGTACACGACAATGTGGTCGGTTCTCATGGGTGTCAGTTGAGTGCGATGCGGTCGTTGGTCGTGCTTGACTTGTCGCGACGGGTATTGCTCGTTGACATGGATCATTATGGCTGCTGGTAAGTGGAGGGCGGATGGGCAGATGGGCGGACGTGGGCGGGAACGTGTCTGCTTAGTGTCTGTGTAATAAGTAGAGTTCATGGTTCAGTGAAGACAACAGTAGAGGTTAGAGGTTAGGAATATTTTGCACTTCTGAGTCATTATAAAGATGCTTTAATAAAGAATAGTCAGTGCTGATAGATTTTTTAGTTAAGCTTTTGCACCAATTCAGCAGCTTTTAAGTAAACTAGCGCTCCAATTTTACACGTATGTATATAATTACAAGTTATTTGATGGATAATGTCAAAGTAAAGGTCATTCTATTACACATTTTTTTTATATTCAGGTATTCTCCGCTAATCGGAAAATTAAAATACAAGTTGGTGCGTGAATGCCTGGTGAAATGCAAATTAAGAACTAAGTGTTAGGAACAATTTGTAGGTAAAAAATAGGTTATGGTGCTGTCTCTACAACAAACACAAAAACAACAATCGTTGTTATTAATATTATGTCTGCCTACAGAACCAATACGGTGAAAATAAATAAATAAGTTAATGAATAAATAAATAATTAAATAAATAAGAAAAACAGCTAATCTGGTTGTATGTAGCTGAACGCCCCCTCTTGTGTCCCGCGCCGCCGTCTCTATGCGGATCGGATGGCGCGAGCCGCGCCCCTGGAGCTGCAATGGGGTGCAGGGAGTGCAGGATCGGGAATCGGGAGCCGATCCTGAAACATAACATAGATATCGTAAACAGCAGTAATATTTCGGCATTCGCCGTTATCAAACGTTTGATAACGGCGAATGCCGAAATATTACTGCTGTTTACGATATCTATGTTATGTTTCAGGATCGGCTCCCGATTCCCGATCCTGCACTCCCTGCACCCCATTGCAGCTCCAGGGGCGCGGCTCGCGCCATCCGATCCGCATAGAGACGGCGGCGCGGGACACAAGAGGGGGCGTTCAGCTACATACAACCAGATTAGCTGTTTTTCTTATTTATTTAATTATTTATTTATTCATTAACTTATTTATTTATTTTCACCGTATTGGTTCTGTAGGCAGACAATAGGTAAAAAATAGAAATTTTAAAGATATTGATCCATGCATGTAAATATGTGTAGGATAAATGAAAAAAAAAAAGTCAGTCTCGGGAGCCCAGTGGCGCGACGCCTTGCGATTCGATAAGCTTGGTGAAACACCTCTGAGTGCGGTTGGGATCTGGATGGGTGACCATTTTTAACAATTGAGTCTGGCCGTGGTTTGGATTCCACGTGAAACTGTAGGTCCCCTTCCTTACTTAGTAGGCGATAGGGTTAATCCCGCCCGGGTTGGTACCATCGCATTGAATTAACGATGGTCGTAGTGGCAATGAAATATGGTGCCATGCTAGGACCTCCTGGCAAGGTAACTAGTTCCCATGTGGTGTGTTGGGCTAATATCTAACGGCCTGTCTGGTATTATCCATCCATGTCCAGTTACAAACCCAATGGCTACGAATGTTTAAAAGAATCTGCGATGGATTAAGATCTATTCTTGATGCATGATGATTGATCGAAAATGACGTGCGCACGCGCAACGAAGCGATAACCGTCACCGAGTGTAATGTCAACAGCATAAAGTGAAATGTAAACGCCGCCGTGGTTACATTGGACCAGACGAGATGCTAACTATTAGTGTACTCTTGTAAACTAACGAAAAACTTGACGTATTTAAATCCCATTTGTTTCCTGCCGTAGAAAAGAGATGGAAGATCAGTGTGTTTCTTGCGAATTTTGTTATAATGAGTTGTTTGTCTTTGAACAAGTCTCAATATCAAGCCTATAGTCACACATCATTTAGCCTAAAATATTTCTAGTTATTATATACTTCATACATGCAACACGTTAAAGTTATATTAATTCCGCGGGTAGGGGGCGCACCAGAATGGTGTAATCTATTAACCGTTGGCAGATTTTAAATTTTAGCGACCACGAATTTTCTCAATCTACTGACAACAAATTTACCATTAGAACGCTAATTAAGTAACCTACGATATATTACGCTCTCTGCTGCAATAATAAACGTGGATCATAAATAAAATAAACAGGCTTTCTCAACGAATACATAATTTTTGTCAATAAGAAATGGCGTAACATACGTTCTTCTGTGTATTTCCAAACGACCTGGCCCTACCGGCCAAGTAACCTAAATTACAAATTTATTTAACCACATAACATGCTGAAGTATTCAAAATTAAAATTTATATTAGATATGTTAATTGGGATAACACATTATAAATCGGTTCATCATTAATCAAAGGTTTGGTTAACACGTTGGAGTGTAGCCAAAAACCACTGTAACTTTATTAAATCTGTGTGCAAGAGTAGTACCGACGAGTTCTATTAAAACCAGTAAACCCTAATGATCAACTGCTTGTGTTTCGTAAGTTTTCCACTGCCGATGTGTAAGTGCACTTACGGGACAGTGTATGGGAGTTATGGCTATCTATCTCCGAATAGGTGGCAATTACATCTTGTTTTTTGGTGCCGGTTCTGATAGGTATTTTTTTGTTGAATTATGGGGAACGTGCTCTTGCCTAAATCTTTATCTCTAATTGGCAACGAAGTTTGGAAATCTGGAATGTTTCATTTACTTTAATTTCCTTAAAGTTTGGGTTAGTCGAAGTACACTTAGGGTCTCTTCCACCAAGTACTGATTAGCTTAATCCTCACATTAAATGGCCTCAGCACTTTAGTAATGAAGGCCCTTAAAGTGTAGATTAAAATAAATCCTCACTTGGTGAAAACCAGGCTAAGTGACGTCACAAACTGAAGGTTTCTTCCAGTTCTTGTGGGAAACAAGAATCTTCCTTGTTTGAAAAAATTTTAACACTAAAACCAAAAGGCTACTGCGAAATGTAAACAGCAAGCCTAAATGTGAACGGCTTGAATAGGTAAATACGTTTACGTGCAAAGAAATAGTTATAATAAATGATGAACTAGACAAACATATTATGTGTAATGAATTACTGTTATTTCTGGGCCCGAATTTATAGTGATTAGATAATCAAATATTTTTTTCTTTATATTATTTCCGATACCTTACAAAATCCTTTTTCGATCTCGCAATCAATACAAAAGTGCTGTATATTGTCTTGAAATTGGTTTTAATGTTAATAATTCCCGTGGTGATTAGCATGCGACAATCATAGGTATAACCCACGTAAAAGAAGATTTCATATCTCCGTGGCTTATCAAAGGAAAAAAATACTTCAAATACAATTGTGATCAAAATCGAACATGTGATAGCATGTTGGCTCCACAATAGTGCAGCTGCATCGGTGGCGTCAGTGCACTTCTGTCAGTGCCGTCATCGCCTTCACCTTTCACCACCACCGTCAGGTTCCACTTATGGCCCAGATTTCATAATACTTTTTGGCCTCGCTGACCACTTTTCACGCGCGAGGCCAACACCAGACACCCGCCCGTCCGGGTGGGCAGGTTCCGATGTTTGGTGATCTGCGCTGGGATAATGGTTCCGTTGCCCACGCATCGTGAGTCAGTCGGTCTAAACGTCAGGCCGGTTTAAGGAGAATGGCTAGTTCTGAACTAGATGTTTTGAAATTAAATTTAATGAAAATATTTCTTATTGCTTACAACTATTATTACATTATTACAAGGCGAGGCAATCTCTAACAGCTAATCTTAATATTAGACAATATAAATATAAACAGGTAGCAAGAAACAATATTTATTTTATTTTCCTATTTAATCTGTCGCAGATGGCTACTATTGATACCAGCCCATCAACACATTCACTAAGGCTGGTTTTCACCAACTGCTGATTTATTTCAATCGACACTTAAAGGGCCTTTATTACTGAAGTGCTGATTATCTTGTACTGGTATCGATGGCGAGATGTTAATAAAGACCCTTTAATGTGAGGATTAAGCTAATCAGTACTTGGTGGAAGAGACCCTTAATCATGTAAAATCCAACATCTGGCGTCAGTGTGTCTGGTTATAAATTGAGAACCAATTACTCAATTTTGATACAGTTTTATTTATGAACAGCTTGATTCAACTCATCAACTGTTATTCCATCAGTTATGTGTGGGTTCCGCCACTTAAAAGTAATATTAGTGGGCCGACTGAATTTCGTCGTTCGCGATTCGGATTCTAGGTCGCGGTGTTCGCAAAACTGGAGATGTAACTATATGTCTTTACTAACGCGATGGTAGGGTTAATAAAGCCCAAATTAGTACCATCGAATTGAGAGAACTATGTTCGAAGCGGCAATGAATATTGTTTTCCGTTCAATTGAATGTAGCTGTGCAATATTAGAAAGGTCCTAGCACGGGCTAATGTCATGACAGCTGTCTAATGTCCGGTTACAAAAAACATAAAACATCACGCTTAGTTACCTAAGGGAAGACTAGTAGGAATTAAATAATACAAGTCGGGGGGACCTGACATATTACGTCAGACTTATCACCAGCAGATCCGTGAGTATATATGGTGTAGTTTTATTTTTTCCTCAAAAATTTAAAAATAGGAACCGGTTTCCCGATTATTGTGAACTGTGATGTTGCCCACACAATAAATAAAATGCTGAATTTTAACTATGAAAAGAAAACAAATGTCAACTTTTTGGAATCGAAGGCATGAACTTTGATACAGAGTTGTTACTGCTAGCCTAAGTGTCCACTTAGGTAGATGTTTAGCAACACAATCATTTCGTTTATTCTAACGAAATCCTAAAGAAATAACATAAACTCCCAATATAGTCGAAACATGTTTCCGTGCATAAGATTAATCTCTGATGAAACAATTTTTAAAAGAAATCAATCATCTAAAATGTACGTAGTAATCCCAATGTAATAATTATCATTATTTGGGATAAGATATTTTGTTTATTTTAAGCATTTTAGCGACATAAAAAGCGTTACAGACAAGAAAATGAATAAAAATAAACTTTGTATTTAGTTCTGCTAACTTGATGTCAAAATCCGTGAAAAAATGCCTCCAATGACATGCATGAGAAGAGATGCAAAATAAGTTAAGAAGACGTCGGACGTGATAATACTGAGCACCTTATAATGGTTGCATAAGATTTTTGTGTGCTTAGTTTTTCATTAGTTTAATTAAGATGTAAAATCAATACTTTAATTTTGTTGAAATAAGTATTTTCACATAAGAGCTGTGCTTGAGCGCGATGTGATTTTTTTGGAGAAATTATCAGTGAACGTTCTGGTTTGAGCATAAAAAAAAATGTATGTAATATATTAACAGGTTGATATTTTTTTTCATGTAACTGCTCGCTGCAAACATAGAAGAGTTTCAACGGAATTTTGTTCATACTTTACAGATACCGCGTAATTCACTTTAAAGTAGAAACGACCTCAGATACCAAGAACTTAATAATCAACTAAATCTAATTAAACCATTACCATCACTCTTCGTGTTAATTAAATTTTATTTCTCAAGTTGCCCGCTCGAGGCCCGAAGGTCACATTATGAGTTATTTTAAACTCTGTTAGTGATATTACTCTGTTGATTGTGCAATTTGCTCTGCATTAAATGGTTAAGTACCCACAGAAGCGACGCTAATCTTTTACTCGACAGTAGGCGCTGTCTTTATGTTACGGAGACCAATTGGATTGACGGTTTTATATCTTGGAAATTACATTGATTCAATTTAATAAAGTTATAATAAAAATTATTCGTACAATACATACCTAATGAAGAACAATAAAAATGGATATTAGTGATCAGCAGAAAGGTCTGGATAACTTGCATAACTTAGTGGTTATAGCAATGGACATCTCATTCAACGATCAAAAGTTCATGCCATTCTTCGAATTAATCTTTATAATTGTATTTAAGGAATACAGTCAACAAAAGCATTGCAATTAAATAATAAAAGGAGTTAGACCTAACGAGAGTGTTAAAATTGTACTTCTTCTACGCAAAATATTTTTAATTTATTTTGTTCTCGTTGTGTTAGAGAATGTCAAACAATACATTTTCTAGAACAGTAAGAAAACGTTGTCTGCATTTAAATGAGTATTACTCTACAATTACCTGGTCAGTTGGTGGTTGTTTGTGTTAATTAGTTGTGCAATGATCAAAGCATCTACCTACAGTTGAAACCATTTCCTGCTAATTCTCTTTTAATGTCCTTTACGTGAGAAATTCTTGTGTGTTCTTAAATGTAAATGTAAATCGTTTCTCGGAAAGGGGGCAAATTTTTGGATGGAATTTTGAATTAAGATATTGAGTAATTATCTGCGTATATCTAGATAGGCCAAGTAATTTCCTTTTCATACAAAATATTTTCTTCTTACATTATTAAAAGTAAATATTGAGGTGCCAGTATGTTCCGATGTATGGCACTGCGCAACATGCAGGGTGAAATATTCACGCATTGATATTAGCTACTCAAAAACAGATGTCAGTACAGCTAAAGACACCGATTGAAGATCAGTCCGCACCAGTGAAGCATTTGCTAAGGGTGTGGTAACACCTCATTGCATTCAGTTCCATAAGGGCGTAAGTTAAACCATATTTTATGAATGCTAGAAAATAACTACTACTTATTTTACTGGATATGGATGATGGTATGGCTATATTTGAAACCTTTTACGGTAAAAATCGGACCGTTCAAACTTTTTTTATGAAAATGTTAGAATATGTGTCTAATTTGAGAACACAAAGCGTGAGCGACTTACAGTTTTATCTTTAAATTAAAGCTCTACCATCCATCTACATATTTACTTTTTGGTTTATCTAAATTCATCGTTGTTATTTTTAAATATAATGAAATGTTGTTTTGCTTATGTCCTCATCAAACTGCCGTACTAAGGTCGTATTTTTTATGATTTTGGTCTATAAACATGTCGAAGGTATATAAAACATAAGCAGCTCTATTAGAGAAAAAATATTTAATGTTTTAATGAGCTATAACAACAAAGCTGTTTTGTCAAAATAACAAATGGGTTATAATCTTATGACGGTTTTCTCTCCAAACATGCTACAAATCTTTCCCTTTATCTACCTAACGATCCATGTCGTATCGATACTTCTGCGAACATCGGCAATGGTACTAAAGGCTGTCCACGCGGTCGCCTCCGGCGGCGAGACAACTTTTACTTTCGTCGGTGAAAGAGAAATGTGGGACACGAAATGGGAACCCGAGTTGTGTCAGAGCGTATGACGTGACGCCGCGGCAAGGTCACCGCGCTGTCCGCCGACCTACTCCTCTCCGTTCAACGGTGGAGCGTGAAAAGTTAACGTTGTATTGTTAGGATGAAAATTCGTGTAATTTACACGGCTTTGACGTGTCATGTCTTCTAAATCGGTCAGAAAGGGCAAAGACAAATAAACAAAAAATACTTAATTTTTGCTGCACATGGAAAAATGAAACGCAGAAAAAATCTATGAAGCATAAGGAATTGCACAAAGCGGATTTACTACCAAAAAAACGTATTTTATCCAGTCAATCTTTGTTTGAGCAAAGACTGACGTGATGTCCGTACTCAATGGACTAGAGGATGTTAAGCCAAAATATTGATAAGGATTGGAAAGGAATGATTGATAGACTAAATACCTAACCTAACCTATCCTAACACAACTTATATAAAGTAAGGTAAGCTGTGTACGGTTCGGTTAAACAAGGTGATCCGATGTTTCCAGCAACACATAACCAGAGGTTATACTTGTGCCACATTTATTGTTTTTCAAAGTATAAGTAGCTTACAATAAATGCATTTTTGCAATCTTTGATATCATTACAAACTGCAGTTGGACCGGTCTTTCTTAGAGACCTCTTCAATGGCTTACTGGAACGGACTCACTGTCGTTTCAGGGTTCGTAAATCGTAAACCTGCTTTCCCTAATTCTTGGACAGAAAAAGAAGTTCCAAGGTGCAAGGTCCGAGCTCCATGGCGGATGCGTCATCGATTTTAGATTTGAAGCCTTCAAATACACATGCGTTACCTTAGCGGAATATGCGGAAGCTTTATCGTGGTGAAGGACGACATTGCCTCGAGGACACTTTTCGAGAACTTTTTCCAGGACTCGGCAGTTTCAGTTTATTTATTTCGTCTATTAGATGTAATTACACACTCGGATTCGAAATGTTTTTTCTCTTGGTTTTTCTGCTGGTTTCATTACTTCTCGCGAATAAGAGCCGACAGGAAACTTCACCAGGATTGTAGTTTTGTGTTTTTTTTTCCATTTATACTTACAAACTGGTTTGAAGTTGTTGATAAATTAGGCAAGCATGTGTTTACTTACTTTCTGTGCTTCAACTTTATTGACTTTAAAGACAAATATTCAAAAGGAAAGACTCATTCTGCCGATACAATTTTTCTTTCCGGTTTAAAGTAGTACACCCAGGTTTCGTCACGTTTCACGACACCACATACAGCCAATGATTGCCCTCCATCATCACATGCATTCGATTCTGGTCTTCCATCAAATCATACGGTATCCATCGAGTGCAAAGCTACCTTACTTTCAGATGCGTATGTAAACTCTTTTCCACTTGAATTATTCCTATGTTTATTACAGTACGAATTTGCTGACAAGTATTTTTTTTGTCGTCTCAATTAGTTGTCATAGAGAATCAATATAATATTCGGAAAGCGCAGTCGCTGGTCGACCTTCACATATGTTGTCATGGAGATGATTACGATCTAAACTTACTGAACTACGCATACACAGAGCTAAGAGATGGAGCTTTATCACCAAATGCCAATAGCCAATGGAAACTTTCTAATTGTTTTAAGCCACAGAAAAAATCATAAAAAATCATAAAGCGAATTTTATCTTGAATTAAATCTATTGAGATGCAGACAAAATAACCATGAAAATCTGACAAATTAAAAAGTTAAAACAATTCAGAAGGCTCTATTTTAAAATTTCGTAAGTTTTTGTATTTATTTCATAATAAGTGAACAGTTTTAGAAACTTTCAGTATGTCCCACGCATACCATTTTTATGGACATACGCGCCCGACGACCAATTTAGTCCTTTTAATAGTCACAGTACAGATGAGCAAACACATAAAGTGAAGTGTCGCAAACTTTAGCGTCTTACTTAGCCACCACTAGACTATGTTGCGTCCGAATGGGGCATTCACTCTTGCAAGACATGAGCTGGCGGCAAAGAGGTTTTCCACTCTGTGGTCGACAAGTGAGGTAATTTTTGCGAGAATGTTTCAATGCAAATAAGTTTTGATGTAAATGATTTTCTATGGAATTTTTATATTTGAATGTTTTTCAATAAAGTTCAGTATTTTAATATTGTCTCAATGACGATTTCAGATGCAAGACAATACGCGATGGCAATTATCACATCTGTCAAAATTGCCAACATGAAAATAAAAATGGTTCAAACATGCCTTGTTTTTAATATTACCTTTCTCACATTAATTTGAGGTTAAATTTTGACATTTAATAGGATCAATGTCGCAACCATATTGTTTGATGACTTACCACGTGTATGAGGAACAGGGAATGTTGCTCCTTACGCGCGCGGTAAGGCGTCAATATAAATATGATTGTTAATTATTGCACCAATATGTTACCATCGTGATATTAGCCCAACGAATGAGGTGCCATATCTTTCCATTAAGAGCACGGCTTCATCGAAATGGATGGAAAACATGGATATTTTTTCATTGCCGCTAGAATAATAGCTATATCCCGCGTAGTTTTAAAACAGAAAACCAACAATTATACGTATTGTTTTTAAAACACATCCGAACCTAAAGTAAATCGAAGTGCATTTATTTAAAGTAATATTAGGAAAATATATTTTTTTGAGGTTCGTGAGGTTTCCACACTTTTCATACCATACTTACTATTCCGAAGTTTGTTTATGATCCGGAAAGTGATATAAGGCTCCTTTTCATCTCGGAAGGAATATGTTATATTCGAGCGGAACGGCGTACGGTTCAACTATGAAATCCGATAAATTAATTTTACCAACTTTCGTTTCATTCAATTATGAGCTGGTGTGCATATCCGTTACCTTACTGGCTAGGTAATTTAAAGCGTGAAGGTCCTCATAGTAGTATAGGTGTACGTATGTATAGCATGGAGGGTGTGCGTGCCTGCCCTCCGCCGCCGCCGCCGCCGCCGCCGCCTCCGCCGCTTGCGCAAGGTGGAAAGCGCTCGACATTAGCCAACGACGCGATAGTGTTTTGCAAGGCCCAGCGTATGTATGCACTGGGATCGATTCGGGACCTCGGGATACCTCATCCAATAAATCCCTATACCGATATGCATTGTCGATAGTACTTAATTATCTCAAACGTAAGGCAGACTGGGTATACATACTTGAAGGTTCATTAAAATTCACTTAATAGTAAACATATTAATATTATCACAATTGAAAAGCAAACAGCAATACAATCTGCTAAATGTTTGGTTTAATTTGTAATCAAGTGAAATCATGGAAATGCGGTGAGCTGGGTTATATCATGATGGTGGGTGTGGTATTAGCCACCCATGTCCGGTCTAGTTACATAAACATTGTTTTTCTCAATAATGATTTTTCAAATATAAAACAGTCAGAAATTGTCTTGAAGAACCTGTTTGAAAAAGTTAAAAAACAAACGAATCTAGTAGACGTCTTTAGGAAAGTTAAACTACTACGGATATATAAATATTGAGAATATTACCGACAATATCTTTGATATGTTGTACGTTTTATGATTTTGTCCTTTACACGCGTTTCCCTAAATGTGGCTATTAAGCTCTTAATTCCGATAATGAAAGTTACTAAGGAAACAGTACGATTAGCAATGATCTCATGATATTGGTTAAAACACTCTGTTCTGTGGTGACTTAAGCCGCAGCATTGCGGACAACCAGAAAACAAATCGGTTTGATTCAAATAATCGATTAATTCCTAGAGCCACTTTCAACAGAACGTGATGGCATAAGCAGATTTATTTGTTGATGATCCAAAAAATCTAATAATAATATATATGAAAAAACGAATTATTTTAGTTGAATTAAAAAATCAAGATTTCTATAAGTATTACTGTTTTTTGCTGCGCGTATTTTTAGCTGCTGGCGAGCAGGATTTTTTTTATTGTTAAAACGCTTTTGAAAACCTAATAACATGATAAAGGAACTGTACTAAGAACTTACATTAAAAAAATCAACTTCGTGGGAAGCACAGCGCGTAGCTCCGGAGGAGCGCGATGGAGGGCGAAGACATCAACGCGCGTGAAAACCTCTTGCGTAGCGCGCTACAATATTGTACTGAACTATTGTACTGAACTATTTTGTTGCAACAGTTTTGTTGTTGTTTGCAACTATGAAATTGAAGTATTTTTGTAGCTTGGTAAATGTAACTTCATTCATTTTAAGTAAACATACTTTTTTGTACTGGCAGATACGTCGCTTATTCCAAGAAATTTGATATGTATGTATGTTCAATCATTGCGGCCGATGTCCGCAACGCAGATGAAGCGTTGTATGTAAATAAATAATCTTTAGCGCTGTGTCAGTAGAAGGAATTCATTACGGGAGGAGGAGCTGAAGGAGAATTCCAAATTATGGAGGCAAATTGGTTAGACGCAATACCTGCCAATGGTATGTTTTGCTGGTCCGGGTCCAGCCTTGCACTATACTCGTAAAGTAGTGTTTTTATTGGGCTCTTTCTTCAATTAATGTGTCTTTGCTTCACGGTCGATTATACATACATACATATCACATTTCTTTATTCATTTTCTCTTAATATTTACAAATATTTGATTTTCTTTCTTCTTTAATAATATATTTTCGCTGCAAACACCGCATTTAAAATCACGGAGTTCGTCGATATCCGTGTTGAAGTGCTGCCTTAATTGAATATTTTTTGATAGTTATCAAATACATTATTATTATATTACTATCTATAAAAATGAGTTTTCAAGTGCCAATATTTGGCAAGAACGATCTATCATAATTCACTGTATCTACGCTGGATGCACTTAGCGTATTGTTTCGTTCAAGTTGCAACGAAATTCTGTTTCAAGCATATTATTAGCACTACTGAGTGGATTCGAGGATGTTTTGCAATAAATTGCCAATCCTCGCTAAATTCTATACACGATTGAAGAAACGTGATATTAAGATTTTTTATTGAAAATGTCAATTGAAATATTGAAGATTTCTTTCGATTTCCCAAAATATTAAATTGTCACCTTGAAGTTATCGTGTAAATTATCGAAAGGCAAAACATGACAACAAAATGTTTTTTGTAGATTCGAACTACCAGTATTGACTATTATGACTAGTAGTATTATATCGTAGTATAGTAGTATATGACTAGTATTATGGACACTAGAGTATGTGGTTCCTTTGAACCACAGAACTTATTTTATTTATAGCTTTTCCTGAACTTAATATTTCTTTAAATAATTTTTTTTATGCGACCCGACATGAATGGCTAATACCACACAACTACCGTTATGATATTAGCCCAATACACCACATTCCCAAAGGAATTAGGTGCCATGCCAGGACCTTCCCTTTATGAGCACGACTTCATTGAACTGGATGGAAAACACGGACAATTTGTCATTGCCGCTTCGACCATCTTTTCATCCAATGCGATGGTACCAACCCGGGCGGGCTTAAACCCTACCACCTAGTAGGGGAGGGGGACCTACAGTTTTACATGGATTCCGAACCATGGAGCAGCTCGCATTCGTGATCAAAATGCACTTATCGAACTCGGAAAGAGAAAGACAGTGGTGCATGTCGGTATTGAACCCAGGTCTCTGGTACGCTAGGCCAGTCCCCGCGCCACTAGGCTACGAGCCGCTCAAATATATGCTTAAGCTCTGTGACGAAAATGTAAGGGATTCTTGATTTTTTTTAAATATAGATGCAATTCAAGTTACCTGAACTATAAATTGAATGAGAAAGTGTTATAAAGTGATAAATTTGTATATAATATACACATTTCATCTCAAATATGAATGTACGATTAAAAAAGGCCAAGTGAAAAAACGTATGCGAAGATGAAGGTTGAGCCAACAAAAGTGGCTTTGACCTCGCGTTCGGTCGCGCTACTCAAGACGAAAGTTCAAAATTAATGTCGACGAAGGATTTTTTCAGAAGTGGTTTCGCCCCTGCGCCGTGCTCCCCCCCCCACCCGCCGCCACCGACGCCTTGGCCCCGATGCAACCGCGCTCTAGTTGGCGTTCGGATCACCGTTTTCAATTATTTATTATTTCTGAAAAGAAATTGAGCAACATCGATTGTTTATACTCACGACTAAGCGTTAGACATCTTGAACCTAACAAAATAGGTATACCATTTTAGACTTTTTGCCTCAAATTATAAATGCAATGACAATCAGCTGGGCATATTTTTATCACACAAATAACGAACTAGCCCATGTCAAATCACTGCTCGAGGTATCGTTTCGAAAATTGTGAAGTTTCGTAAAGGTAGGTTTTAGAGATGTGTAGTTGTATGACTAATTAAGCAAGCATTGATAGGAAGAATTTAAGTACTCTAAACATTGACGCTCTTTTAACGTTAATTATGGATATTAGTTCAATCTTTATTCACGATATGATGAAGAACATTTTTCTCTTTTAATTATATTTGCATCCGCCGGAAACATTAAATTCATGTATTATTCGGTTTTCACCGTTTATAAATAAATATATATATATATATATAAACATACATTTAATTATTTTCTATATTGGCGCAATTCTACTTCACAAATGGGAAAAATAAATTACTGAACTCATAGAATTCTTTGACTAGAAAAACAAGCACAACATTTATTTTGGCATCTTCTTTTAATAAGTTATCATTCTGTGTTAGTTGCGACCTCGCAAACTCATCAAGTTACACGACACGCGTGTCCGACGGCGCACGACCGCACGACATGCGACTCACACTTTGTGTGCTACGTCGCACTCGAACCTACGACAAATCAAGCACTATTCAACCTCTTGTCATTGAATGATGACCGGCAATTCGAATCGTCCACGAAGTTCTATCTTCGTCACGGGTCCTCCGAATTGTCGTATTGTCTTTCGACGGATGCAGTGAAGAGGAAACGCATTCACAATTAAAACACTAAATTCAAACGCTGTTTTTGTACCGACAGGAAATTGTAATTGCCAAAAACCTCTTTTTTGCCAATCGAATAGAAGATGACTATTTCGTTGCTATTTTCGATTAATTACTTCTCATAGACAACAGGAAAATATTTCGTTTTTAAGAATTTAATGTCACTCCCAATTCCCAGAAAAAATTATACCATATATTTTTTTCATTTCCTTCAGACACAATTTGGCTTCAAGATAAATATAGCCCAATGCACTGAATGAAATATGTTTATATTTGTGTTTGTCTTCACAAATCAATTCTCAAAGTAAATCGTTATCGACCTACTTATCCATCAAGCCCGCTCAATCGTTGAGGTCTGCAGTACTTATTCGATTTTAGCAACAGGTCGAGGTCAGACCAAATTAAATTAATTTGATTCAAGTTCACGCTCACTAGCATTCTGAGCCAGAATGCGAGATAGTTACCTCTCGTAAACAGCCTTAGAATATATTAGTTATTTGATTATGCTTATATTTCTCCAAGTTCTGTGCAAATAAAATAGATGTAGATATAGAATCGATTAAAATAAACAAATACATATTTTCGTAAAAAAACATTTGTACATGCGTTAGCTAAAGGCTAGTGAGTCTGCATCATTCGTTTTCTGGGTTCCCGCCTTGACATGCCCATGGGACGTGAACTAAATAATTCAAAGGCTAAAACAGTCATCGCATACCTCACACATAGACCTCGCACAAGTTTCACATATTGAGCGTTGTTTGCCTTTTTTATAAAGTTGAGTAGGAACAATGTAACTCGTTGATTAAGTATGTAAAATACTCTTTAATGAATTCACCAAATGGTGCACCTTTAAAGCTTTTCTTAATAAAGTTTATGCATGGTGTTTTTCAGAAGTTGAACGGCACTTCGGGATCCGAATGGTCGTCCTTAAAGATGACAAATAATAAGATTCATTCAAGTCACGTACAAACATATTTTTATAACTATTATATTTTTTTGTCCAGTTAAAAGGATAGAACCACTAAATTTCACATTTATTAGACATAAATACGGTAATGTCAGTTTTCTAAGTGCATTTCTTCTTTTTGCACTTGCAGTGAATTATCATTTTAATATTAAATGCCGCAAAGTTAAGTTCAAGTAAGCAATGTGCGAAGGTATAAAACTGCATAAAATTCACACGAGTTCACAGTTTCATATTAACAGTCGAGGACAAGTAAGGCGTACAACGAAAGCGCGAAATTCCTTTTAGTTATATAACACCTACGTATTTGGACGTGTAAGCAATTTAATGGTTAATAACAGGATATTTCGAAAATAATTAATTACTATTAATTATTAATTTAATACGAAAATTGCAGAGTTTTATAATATTAATTAAACTAATCTAAACCTGAAACCTTACAGATTAAAATAGGTTATAATTTATCTTTCAACACTCTTTTTAATTTTGCAATGTAGCACAAAAACCATATTGTTTTATTTCGTTTCTGATGCAGTTTTTGTGCAAAGTAAATACTCGGCTTTGTTCACAATTATACGAAGGCGTGTGTGCAGACAACTGTTTCAACATTGTTCACGATCGCAATAAGGTACTTTCCGTCCGGACCTGTTGAAATTATCTTTACAATACTGCCCACAATACCGCTAGCACGTTCGCATAGTTTAATATGAATTGCACATAATAACGAGTCCATTTAAAACGGTGAGCTAGTCTGAGGAACTACACCTTGTTACGCAGGTAATTAGGAATTTAAATCAAGTCTGAAGTAGATGAAAGTACCAGTCAAGCAGACCAATGAACCGGCAAAAATCGGTTAATTCCGGTACGAGAAAAAAATACAAGTGAACCCACTAAATTTCTTACCGTGCGTGTCGTAAGATGCGACTAAGGGGTTCGTCGTTCGTGGATCGGGTTCCACTCAAAACCTCGTCCTTACTTACTTTAAGGTAGTGTAAATCCCGCCCGGGTAGGTAACATCGGATTGAGTGAACAATGGTCGAAGCGATAATGAACATGTTCGTTTTTTCCTCCATTTAAATTTTACTCTGCAATGATATGACACTGGTACGGCACTTGGTTTATATGTAGTGGCCTATATTAAGATAGTAGGTGTGGTCCAGTTACATAAAAAAATACTGCGCTCGTTCGAATACAAATCTTCGGTTACCTCACAACACGAATTTTGTGAAGGGCACTGAAATCCCAGTTATTAGAACCCAAGGCTTTGTCGGAGAGACTGTGTGTTAAATAAATGGAGGAAACCGGGGTCCCCCAATTCGGGGGCCTACTTCTACCAAAAAAAATGTCCGGCCATTTAGCGCGGTAACGCCTCTAATATTCTAGGAAGATAAAAACATATATTTTTCAGATGAATATTTTTATGAAATTTAGCTTTAGTTATTTTTATTTAATTATGAATTATTGTCTTCGACTCAACAAAAAAATTTCAAATTTTACGTACAGTGGATTCGTGGGGTAAAACTTGCAAGGTTAGAAAATATCTCTCTATACTATTTCACGAATACAAGCAATAATTAATAAGCCACATAAGCGTTACACATTCACTTCCAACTCGATATAATTTGCTTGGTATAATTTATACTTACGTCCATGCTTGCAGTCCGTTCCATTCTGACGCGCGCAAGTATTCGCTCTGCTAGCAGCAGCTGACTAGAGGTCATGACAAAACAAAACGGATGCACTACCTACTAGTGTTGTCCGCAGTTTCGCCGCTATCTATTGCAATCACAAAGATGTTTCGCTATTCCATACGCTCCAATAAGCCCACAGTTTTGCAAATAACGTGTCTATCGGATCACCTACATTGGCCTTCTTTCCACATGTCCGACGAGACCGTGTCGACGTAGTCATGGAAAATACATTTTCACTCTCATTCAATATTACATATTCGATTTTAGGCACTCAGTATTTAACTGGGGAATTCAATTATTTTCATGCCGTAAAATTGATATATAATGTGTTCCACGTAGGAATATCATGAATGAATGACTATCTAGCTGCAGTATCCGGCTCTGCTCGGAAGTATCAGTAAAAAACCTTCCGATATAAAAAAATCGCATATGTATGTCACTGTCTATAAAGGCACCTCAAAAGGCTAGATGATTTCTGCTATGCGAAAGGTTATGGGTTCAAATCCTCGCCCGGTCATGCACCACTTTCTTTCTCTTTCTGAGTTGGATAAGTGCATTTCTTCACGAATGCGAGCTGTTCCATGATTCGGAACCCATGTAAAACTGTAGGTTCCCTATGGTTGGAGTGGCGATGGATCCGTGTTTTATAAACAGTTCAGTAAAGCCGTGCTAACGAAGGGAAGGTTCTGGCATGGCACCTAATTCCTTCGGAAATGTGGTAAATTGGGCTAATATCCTGACGGTAGTTTTGTGGTAATAGTAGCTATCCATATCGGTTTCCATAAGTAAAAAACTTCGTGTGGGAAAAAATACTTCAAATCTGTTTCTCCTAACACGCCTAACAAACCTCATTTTAAAATAGGTTATTAAGAATTCGGAGAATTGTTCTCCTTTATTACTTCTTTCGTTGTTTAAAGGTTGTTAATGTGAGCTAACCGCGCTCCACTTTTACAACGACTAAACACAAAGAAAAATCTTATTGCACTGTTTCCGGAAGTGCACAGTCTGCGGAGCGCAATTCTATTGTCATGTCCAGTAGCCGCGCGTGCCTGTCGCGTGCTGACGAACGGACGGACGGACGCAAAGAGTATAACACGTTAGACAAGATCTGATAGCCATCAAGAACCACCTTCGCTGGCTAAAACAATGGGTTTACGGTAGTAGCATAATACTTTCCATGAGGACTTTCCTATGTGAAGGATATGATATAATATCAATGTGATATTAAATTGGTAAAAATATGTTTTTATGGAGCCTGACATGTATGGCTAATACCGCACAACTGCCGTCATAATATTAGCCCAATGCGACACATTCCGGAAGGAATTCGGTGCCATGCCAGGACCTTCCCTTTATGAGCATGGCTGCACTGAACTGGATGGAAAACACGGACATTTATATTTTGCCGCTTCAAATATGGGGTTATGGGGGTTATGAATCAAACTGTATGTGAAATGCATTTTTGGTTAAATAAAGAAATATTATTGTTATTATTAATCATAGTTTCAACCAATGCGGTGGTACCAATCCGGGCGGGCTTAGCCCTACCACATAGTAGGGTTGTGTATCTATTAGTCGGTACCCTACCTTCACTACCTACTACGTAACGGGACGAGATGAAGTACCCTATAAAGATGGAAATACCTAGTAGTCGTTGCGCACGCAGCTTTCTGCTTTTGTGTGTATTAAGATACGAAGAAAATTAAGTCTTTCATTATGTCAAGAAAACAAAACACACAATCGTACAAGTAGTAGTTAGTATATAAGTAGACGAAAGGTTGCCAGCTGACTTTAGCCTAAAAACCTGAATCATTGAAA
This sequence comes from Incurvaria masculella, assembly GCA_946894095.1. NCBI lineage: Eukaryota > Metazoa > Arthropoda > Insecta > Lepidoptera > Incurvariidae > Incurvaria > Incurvaria masculella. The sequence continues at coordinate 4,770,111 of OX335641.1, forward strand.
TCATTGTCCCCAAGACAAACGTTGTTCGAACATCATTTCAAATACACTAAATTTAATGTATGGTTATATTTGATTTAGCTTTTCCTGAGAAAAAAATATCGTGTCAAAGGAACGAAAAAAAATCTGGTGTATTTTCTTAATATTTCCAAAATACATCCCTTGCAACCCACTCGGCACTGTAAGATGTCTTTGTAGTGACATTGGATGTTAATATGTATTAATAATAATCAATTATTTAAATAAAAATACCACCACTGGAATAAATGTGATTCAACTACAATTGACGGAATTATTAACGCAATAACCCTTCGACATTCCCATATAATTAAATGCTACTTAACGTATTAAGCGACATGACACAAAGCGGAAAAACTAATTCGCATCAAATAGATAAACAATAGCAACATCCATTGTCTTGTTAATCATTATATGGCGATTAATATAGATTGTGATTAGACGTTATCTATCGAACGGAAAATAATAAGTAGGTATACTGATTTAGTTATTGAAAACGTGAGACATTCTTATGGTGCACTAATTAAGGATAATTATGACCTACCATTGAGATGTCAAATTAGAATTCACACGAAGTTAAATATAGCTCAATTAGGATAAACCTAAACATCTTTTTAATTCTAGTAGGAGTCTCTGATTTAAAGTTAAAAGTATTCCTTCTGATGCCAAATACAATTTTGGGGACGACGACAACGCGTTCGAATGTCCACTATTTGCAATACATTAAATGAAAAACCCGGTACTTAGGACCTAAGGAGCTCAGAAAAACCAAGAACACTTCGCCTCGCAAAACCACGCTCAGCGAGGCACCATACCAGTGGAATTGCGGACTATCGCTGAGCCATCGTGATTGTTTAAATTACGCTTGAAGAATTCCAGGTTATAGGCATGAGAAAAGGCACCCGCCGGTAGACAAATCCATATCCTGGCGGTGCGGCAGATACATTCGTTTAAGAAACGATCTGTTTTCAAAAACTACATGTCAACCACAAGGGGGTGCTCCTATTCTCTGCGGCGGATGGTTCGGGTATAGGTAGTATGGGGTGGAATAAAGGATGCAAGTTCTATGAAGCAACGTCCATGGTAGCACCTGTAGAACAGACTGAGCGACCCTAGCAAGTAATAATGTCTTCAACGCAATTTAATCGTTAGAGTGTAAGGCATATATTACCGTAAATACTCGGTTCGCACAACAAGAAAACAGTTGCAGTAGCCTGCGATACAATGTTCGTTAATCATTTTTTCCTAGATTCTAACATTAGACTGATTAGTTTTTTTTTAATTGCTTCTTTTGTAATGTGTCGTTGCTTAACGGATAATTCGATATTTAAAATGTATTCGTTGTAAAAAAAATAGCGGCATGCTTGATTAGTAAGAAAAAGTTAACATCAAAAAATATTAATTTCCAATTTAACTGTTATTATTCAAATAAAACGTTAGGCTTATTTTTTTCCAAATAAATACTGTGCCTTCAACCAATATCATCAAGCCACTCTGCCAGTGTTGACGTACGCAGTCGATCTTCGAGTGTCGACGCCGAAAGGTTGCGGGTCGTACAACACAATGGCAGTGAAAGTCGACAAACGTCTCCATACAGGTACCCCGACGCTATCCACGTAATAGGTCGGGGAAAAAGTCTTTTCGCATTATAGTATGTATGAACTTGTAATAAAATCTCTTTGGCTATACTATTTGTATCTGGCTGGTTTTGGTATCATTGAAAGTTTAAATTTTAAAGAACATAATTCCAAATTCAAATTAGGAAAATGTGTGATTCTCATTTGTTTTTCGTACTGTCAAAATGAGTGAATCTAATGAAGAAATTCGATACATTTTAAAATTTTACTACAAAAAAGGTAAAAATGCAACGCAAGCCGCGAAAAAAATTTGCGATGTTTATGGACCTAGTGCAGTGTCTGTGAGAGTAGCACAAATTTGGTTTAAGCGTTTTCAATCCGGAAATTTTAATGTCAAAGATGCACGTCGCTCTGGTCGCCCTATTACGGATAAAATGGATGCCATTTTTGAAAAAGTGGAGCAAGATCGGCATATCAGTAGTTACGACGTAGCTGAAGAACTAGGAATTGACCACAAAACAGTTTTGGCGCATTTGAAAAAAACTGGGTACACAAAAAAGCTCGATATTTGGGTACCTCACGAGCTCACTGAAAGAAACCTAATGAACCGTGTACTCATTTGTGATTCTTTATTACGACGTAATGAAACCGAACCATTTTTGAAGAAGCTGATAACTGGTGATGAAAAGTGGATCACGTACGACAAGAACGTGCGAAAAAGGTCGTGGTCAAAGGCCGGTCAAGCTTCACAGACTGTGGCGAAACCCGGGTTAACTCGCAACAAGGTGATGCTGTGTGTGTGGTGGCATTGGAAGGGCATTATTCATTATGAGCTGTTACCACCAGGCAAGACCATCGATTCTGAACTCTACTGCGAACAACTGATGAGATTAAAGCAAGAAGTTGAGAGAAAGCGGCCGGAATTAATCAACAGAAGGGGTGTGGTTTTTCATCATGATAACGCTAGACCTCACACATCTTTAGCCACTCAGCAAAAACTAAGAGAGTTTGGCTGGGAGGTGTTAATGCATCCGCCGTATAGTCCTGACCTTGCACCTTCAGATTTCCACCTGTTTAGGTCTCTTCAGAATTCTTTAGGCAGTGTCAGGTTAACATCACGAGAGGACTGCCAAAACCACTTGTCGCGGTATATTGATCAGAAGTCCCAATATTTCTATAGCAATGGGATCATGTCCCTACCTACAAGATGGCAAAAAGTTATCGAACAAAATGGTACCTACATACTTTAGTTAAATGTAAATAAACCATATTAAAAAATGTTTTGAATTTTCTTAAAAAATGCGAAGAAACTTTTTCCCCAACCAATATATACACGTGCAAGAACGACAAGCATGCTACAAGCGAATTAATTGCTCTGGCGGTATGAGTGATTGCACTGATGCGACGCGAAATACTTGTCACCTCCGCACATATTACGTAACTGATATCATACAATATATAAAGATACTTCTAACATACTGGACGTATATTTTCAAAATACTGTTACTTGCATGATCATATCCTATAGCATCTATTTCTACAGTGCAAATGGTATAAATTGTGGACTTTGAAATCAATATTACGTGTTTGCTTAGCTAAACATTTTAAACACAAAGCATGAACTCTGAGATGTGAAACAAAATTAATTATTCAATGGTAATAGAAATGTTTCATAGAAAGAGAAATGCGACAAACGTTGATGTTATAAATTATGATTAGGCAGTTGCTACAAATAACGGCTTTTATAAATAGGATAAATATTTATTGGATATGAAAATATGTTAACATACGAGACATTATCAGTTACAAAATGTACAAGATTTCATCAAATTTGTTGTTGAAATGCAACTTTGTAGAGGCCATATAATATGTTATAAATGTACTTAACAAAAAAATAATTGGCGCAGTTATTAATTCAACTGCTATTCTTAAAAAGTTCCTTTATTCCTGTTATACAACTACTATTGGAGCTGCATTAATCGAAAAGAGGTAGTGACTCTCTTTCGCTGCATTATCTGAACATCGAAGATTCTGACAATATGTATTCCATAAACCATTAACACACTTGTTAACTTCATCTGTCATGTTACGACGCATCTAATAGTTACATAACATTGTTGTCTCACACTATAATTGGATGCAGCAATTTCTACACGTCGCTGTCTAATTCTTCGATTTCCCAAGAGACTTGTGCTAGTGGTTGTTTACGAACGGATCTAATGACAGTTCGTCCATTACATTTCAAATTGCGACCTAAAGACTCGCGTAACGTGTTCAACTTGTCTGCTCTTACCAATACGATGTGCCCATTGTCTCCGACTGCGTGCAACAAACTCGGTTCATACCCTGTGGCATGCGTTGAAGACTTCCATAGTATTACTATTATTTCGCAGTGAGTATCAATAGCTTCTCAGTCTAGATCAATTGTGATTTTGCCCCCCTCAGTGACAAACTTATGATTAGTACATGGTAGTATCTTTTGGGTGATTTGTTGTTGTCTCCTTTAGGTGCCTACCGCCTAGGTGGATACTTTATTTGCGTCGATTTGAAGAAAATACCTACCGTTCAATCAGCCATACCCGATCATTGAATATCATTATCACTTTATTTAATGGGTAAAAAAATCATAAATAAATATCTACAATATCTGCAATGTTATCGCCTAGCAGTTGTATAATATGCAGCATCGTTATTTGTTAAAGGTTGCGTACTGAACAAATTGGGCAAAGAAACATCAGGTACTGATTAAATTGAATAGACGGGCAGCATCGAATTCCTAACCACCTGAGAATTAGTGTGTAGTGCGTTGAAAGAAAACAACGAACGAATGTTATAACCAACGAAAAAAAACTACGAGATTATTTTCTCGTTGGTTATAACTATGTACATTTAAATAGGTAATATGTTGTAAATTATAGTTCACAACGGAAGCCTATTGCAGTTAAAGGTTCTTCCTTAATAACAATGCCACGTTACTTGAAATTATCTTGAATAAGATATTAAATAATTAAATACAGAAATTCGTATTTTGGACGTCCTACATCCAAAATGCGAATTTCCATGTTATTCATCTCAATACTGAATACCTATAAAAATATGTTTTACGGTTGAGAACTAAGAGAGTAAAGTAAATTTTTAGGGTTCCGTACCCAAAGGGTGCCCACGGAATCCTATTACTAAGCCTCTGCCGTCCGTCCCTTCGTCCGTCCGTCCATCACAGGGCTTTATTTCAAGAACTATAATAGGTAGGCAGCTGAAATTTTCACTGAGTGTGTATTTATTTGGCCGCTTTAACAACATATAGGTAAAATAAAAAAATAATAGAAATTATATAGGGAACAAAAAACGTGATTTTTTTTTATTAAATCTTGTGCTATGGAACCCTTCGTGTACGAGTCCGACTCGCACTTGGCCTGTTTTTTTTTTTACTTGACTCAAATTAAATATTTTTATTTTTATTGGTCTGCAGTTGCCACGAAAACCTATCACCTCACTTCTAACTGTTACATTACTGTCCTCCTCTATAAATACATACTTGCATCGATTACTTACTTCTTGATAACATTGGGCTGAAAACAGACGACGGCGTGTGAACGCAGCACAGCTTTCGTCTATTGTGCAGTAAAGTATTGCGGTTTGAGCGTAGACGTTATAATTTGATTGCATGTGTTCATCAATATTGACACGTGTATATAGTGCGATGCTCTAAGAGCACTTTAGATATCACTACCAAATTTAAGATTTGGACACCAACACAACATTTACATTTTTATTTTGTGTAGCTTCTGATAATCCATGAAATTAAGAAGACGTAAATATTTTGCCCCAAAAGTGATTGAAACTCGCTTAAAAACAAACGATAAACGACTATAGCAACACCAGTATTTTATTAGGCGTCTATATATTAAGATTCTAATGTTATAAAAATGTTCGTATCTCACTTAATCACTGGACTATGCAATGACATTGGGTACTATAAAGATGCAACGCTTTATCACATAAACACACACTGTTCAATACACATGCATCACTTGGATCGAGAACACAAGGTGGAAGAGCAAGGATGGTTTTTTATTTTGTTAACTTAATTATTTACTTAAATTACTGTTAATTTAAACTTATTTTTGAAATACTTCATAAATTATTGTAAAGCTAACATTATTGGGATGATATGAAGTGGAAACTTTTTAGCCTTAAAACAAACTGTAATTAAGTATTTATGCAATAATTTGCAGCCTTGTGCACTCTATCACCCCCAACCAAGAACCTAACAGACCTAAAAGCTACACCTTAAGCCCACAATGGCCAGAATTTTTCTTATTCTGAAGTCGGACATGGGTCTTGAAAAAGTGTAACACACTGTTTACGATAGTTTTTCCAGGTTACTTTAGAGTTCCCAGCAGCTTTAATTTAAGACATTGCGTCTATTTTTTCTCGCAGTAGTGAACTGTAGATATGACTAATACACATATTCGTAGTAAATATTTACAAGAACTAAATTGTGTGTATTTCTTCCGCAGATACCCACCCCTAGGAACCACAGTAAGCACACACGATGACGAGTTTGAGGATAGCCCTGCTGGTGGCCGCGCTCGCGCTGGTCCGCTCGGCCCCCGCGCCCGCGCCCGCGCCCGCGCCCGCGCCCGCGCCCGCGCCGGCGCCTGCGCCCGCGCCCGCCCCAGAACCCGCGCCCGCGCCCTCTAGTGACGACCAGCCTGAAATTATTGAGATCATCGCGCCAGCTGCTAGCGCACAGGTAAAAAACTCTTCTTGTTTTATTTTTTGTAATATTGGTACATATTCGGCTTACTTCATTAGTGCATAGTTAGCCCTTTTTTTACAGAATGTTGCAATGATTTCATGAACATGATACTTTTGAGATTACCGCGGTCGTTATACATGTTTGAAAAATGTTACGGCTTTTCACGCGACGGGAGGATGACAACGATATACGACCAGGGCGAGCCTAGCTGTCAGTCGTCTGCTATGTACGTACGTGGCGGATGCCTCCTTGACAACGGACTGACCGATCAGCTCGAAACTTCGGAGAATGTCTTCTCCCGCCGCGTGAAAAGCCGTAACATTTTTCAAACATATTTCATGAATGTTTGCATTGATTTGGCAAACGGAAATTTGTAAGTGACTGGACACGGATGGCTGAAAACCCTAACTATTTCCATTACCGCTTCGAATATATTTTCATACAATGCTAATTATACAGTTATACATTGCTTTCGAACCATGCAATTGATCGAATTCGTAAAAAAATACACTTATCCAACTCTGATAGTGAAAGAAAGATTTGCATGAACGGGGCAGGGATTTGCACCCGTGCCCTTCAAATTAAGGCCCCGCGCCATTGTCTATGATCTGTTCTAAATCCAAAAAAGTTGTTGAAAAGGTAAATACCCCCCCCCCCCGTTCCCTCTATTAAACAAAAGCTAAGGAGATAATGAAAGCAGTGCTTCCTTAGAGATCCCATAGGTCGCTTGGGAATGCATCGCCTGAGTACGGAATGGCGCCCCGGGGGCTGAAGTCGAAAGTGACGGCGGCGGGCGGGCGGTGTGAGCGTTACACTTTATTAAATGGTCGGCCTTGCGACTCTTGCGCAAGTCGGCTCGCCTCGCCGCCACCGCGACCCGCTAAACTGCACTCGTTGCGCGCGCAGCGCATTCGGCTGATCTCAATTCGTTTACTAACAGCTATCATTTCGATTGCCAAATCCTTGGCAAGATTAGCGCTCTTAACTATTAGTCACCACGTGATATGCACTCCGTTTCGACCAGGACGCGGAGTGTGATTTTGGTTCCTGCTAAGAAAATTATCAACGGCTTAACTTTTCGTATTTGTAATCTTTTTTTTTAAAGACTTGACGAAGATGTTTTTGAATTTATTTCAGGAGACACTGAACTCTCTCAACCTGGGCGAACCCGGTTCCGAGCTGAGCGAGCGAAACAAACGAACGATAGGCATCCTGCGCCAGCTCTTCCCCACTCTAACCCAGGTGATTTCATTCTTCTGCTCACTCTTTTCTCAACGCCATACATACCTTTAGATTCATGAATCCAAAAAAATCTGTTTATTTTAGTTCCGTCTACTCAGTCGTCTAAATATTAATGGCGATCAACACTTACGGTGGTCCGGTGTTGTAAATCGGGCTTCGCCGACATGTTTCGCCCGCAGCGCCGCGGGTTTCTTCAGAACGGTGGCTGTCCTGGAGCAACTACCAACAGCTCAGCTAAATGGTCGTTCAACATTGCTCAAGCACAGCCACCATGCTGAAGAACCCTATGGTGCTGCGGACGATACATGTGGACGAAGCCCGATACACGACACTGTACAACCGTAAATGTTAACTGTCATAATGTGCAGTGACTGTGTTAACTAAAAAACGTATGTCTCTAACATAGACCTTTGAATATTTTCATCATTAACCCGTCAACAGAAAAATCAATAGGAGTATTGCTTTATTATTGGCTATACATAAGAATACTGAATAAAGCGCCTGTGTTCTAGATTGTGGAACAGAAAATACAGAGCTTCACAAGTACGTTGTTCCAAACGTTCGGCCCGCTGATTCTTGGCTCCCTGGGCGGCGGAGTCTCAGGAGGGGCCGGCGGAGGAACGGTGACCTTCGACGATGACGACGACGATGTGGAATCTATCGATGAAGGAAAAAAGACCGAAGGCTCGGTGAATCTTAAGGCCATTGTGTCAGAACGAACGCCTGACACATCTGCTTCGCCGTCGTCTAGCGCGCCGCTCCTAGAGAGCGAATACCAGCCCACAACAACCGAATCGATTGCAACAACTGAAACTCCATCGACCATTTCTTCCGACGGCTCTGAGATCGCCGACGAGACCGAAGATAGCACCAAGACGATTCGCAAGAGATCCGTGGTAACTAACGCGCCCGAGACCCCGGCACGTCACTAACGCGCATCGATCGCCTTCCAGCTCACACACCACCGCGCCACACCCGGCGCGTCATCAACAACCATACGGCCGACGTTATGGTCCATCCATTCAGCGGCGTCGGTGATGCCCGAGTCACACGAATCGAAGAATCGTTCCGCATTGTCGGTCACGATGAATCGGTCGTTTGACTCGTGCATGTACGCTCTGACCGGTCCCGACGCCGATCATTTCACTCTCATCTCTGTGTCCGCATTCGCTCTGAATGTAAGCCGATTCTGATGTGTCGTGGTCTGCTCAGGCGCAGGGAACCTCGGCCGATGAGAACCAACTGCTCTCGGGGGCGGAGTCGCAGCAGCAAGAGGTGCGCGTGCAGTTCGCGGACGGCGCGGGCAGCGATCAGCAGGCGGCGGCCAGCGAGGACCAGGAGACCGCGGCGCAGACCAACTCGGGCCAACTCGAGGAGATCAGCTTGGAAGACGGTGACACCAGCGAGGAAAATCGTAACAAGAGGTACGTTATGATTTAGTTTTAGGTTGTTTCTTTACAACCTTATATTTAAAAATTGCTAAAAATTCAAGTCGTTCAAAAGCAAAATTTAATGTTTGTTAGGTTGACTTTTCCATTGTAACTTGAAGTTGTGTACTTAAATATTGAATTGAATGAAATTGAATGAACAGTCGAAACCATAACATAGAATGCTTGGATAAAGATACAATTTCTTTCATTTTTTCCACAATTTCCCAAAAAGTACAATCACCTTTCCAGATTGCGTAGTTAGTTATAAATGGGAAAATATAAATTTCGTATGATCATGCAAAAGTATTATCTATTCCGTCAGATTTTAGTTTCATGATAAAGTTAACTCTTTAGTCTACGAGTTAAAATTCCTAAAAAAAAATATAACATGCTGTATTTGTCTTTTATTTCTAGATTTCTGAACTTTGGTTTCGGAGGAGGCGCCGCGGCCGGCTCCGGCGGCGGCGGCGGTTCCGGCAACTTCCTCTTTGACATCGTCAGAGTGAGTTGACGCTCCTCTTCTGATCCCTAATATGTACCGTCTTCCAGATTTAGGGATATCTTCAACGAATATACCTTGGCAATAGCAAACATGTCTGGTTATAGGGATACTCTTCAGCTGCATTGTGCTTAATCATCTGGGATGAGATGGCTTTGTGTCATGATATCAAGGTTTGCATGAAGGTTTGCTTCTCTGTGCCTTTAAACTATTTCTGTTTCACATAACTTCTAACTGACTACAAACGCATATTGGTCAACCTCATCATAAACATAAATTAAGTAAATTTTAATCGATAACTCAGTGCATCAACCTAACTACCTCCATACTCACTTACTTACGACCATACCTAAAGGTTGGTTGAAATCAATCCATTTCATCATTCATCTTGGCTTTCATTTCTCACGATTAATTATTCTATTTCATCGACATCTTCAAACACACTACATTCCGAAGTGAATCATCCAGACGTGACGTCTGAAAGAAGAGACGCGAGGTTCTCCGAAGCAAGAAGACAGGCGCATCGACGGGAGCCGAGTCAGGTCTTGATGACGTACCTTTGTGATGATGGCAGCGGCCTGCGGAGGCGATGGCGCGAGCGGCCGGTTCGGCGTTCCGTTTCATCGCCGGAACGGATTCCCTGAACCTGGGACTCACAGCCACACACACGGCCACCAGAGACAACACACAAGTACAACCCTCGCCCTCCCCGCACCGCACACCGACGCACTACTAGACACCCGCACTGTAGAAAACACGACACACCCTAATTAGTCGCTTATTTTCACTGGCTCTGTCTCATTTTCTAGTGATATTTCCCTTTCTTGGGGCGTTGAAAGTAGTGGTACCTAGTAAAGTGACTTTAAAAAAGTTGGATGTGGAGGCTTCACTAGCTAATCGAAATGTAAAGTCAGGTGGAAAATTATAAAATAGATTTTGCACTTTACAAATACACTCCTTAGATGTTTGAAAAAACTCACGGCTTTTCGACTTTCTCAGACGTTTCGAGCTGATTATTCAGCCCGTTGTCTAGTGTGCAAATGCCACGCGCGTAGGCGCCAACGGCAGCCGACTGACAGCTAGGCTCGTCATTGTCGTAGATTGTAGCTGTGGGTGCGGGTAGTTGTAGAATTAGCTTGGGCTGGGTTCCTTACTTCAGACGACAGGCAGTATGAGCTGACGATATCTTTGTCGCCGATATTATCGTATAGTATGAAATGCCGTGAGTTTTTTGAAAGATGTATAACGATCGCGGTAATCTAAAAACTGTTACATGACTTAGATGTTGGACCGCAAACTTCCATTAATAAAAATTAATGCAGGGTAGGTGCATAGAGTGGCTCGTAGCCCAGGGCGCGGCGCCTTCCCTTTCATGCCAGAGGTCATGCGTTCGATCCCCGCCCCGTTCATTCACTGCTTTTACTTTAAGTGCATTTTGTCACGAATGCGAGCTGTTCCATAGTTCGGTATCTATGTCAAACTGTAGGTCCCCTTCGTCTACATTCTTCAATGTGGTAGGGTTAAGCCCGCCTGGGTCGGTACCATCGCATTGGATGAAATGATGGTCGAAGCGATTGTAACAACGTGTTTTATAACTAGTTCAATGAAACCGTGCCCTGCAGGTTTGCACCGAATTTCTTCCTTGCTATTAGCCAGCAGTCTAGTTACATAAAACATTGATCAATCCAAATATTCATCTACGTAACTGGAACAGCGTTATTAAAGTCATGTTTATTGAAAAAAAAACACAATTACTCATAATCTTTAATCGGGCACTGGGTATGTCCAGAAGCACCGAGTGCATAGGACCCGTCGCGTCACTGTACCCAGGCCAGCGAGGTGCGCGGCGCACGTAGATTAGGCGACTCGTAACACACGGTACTTTCACCCGCGTGATATAACCACTCCGACCCGTTCCGACGGCGCGGCGCGACCACAGAACATATAATATCCTAACGGCGCGACGACGCCCGGCCACAGTGTGTGCAGTTCGCTCTAGCAGAACTACATATACTGCGGTCAACTTAAGACTATTCCGATTTAAAGTGATATTCTACCCTAGAATGACCGTATCCGATAAGTATCGTTACGTATTTTTTGTTTCCTTAATAATTACTTTTATGCAAACATGGTTTCGGGAAAAAAACTTGGCATGTAACGGTTTAATGTTTTAGACTATCTAACAAAAGTTGGTCCTTTACATTAAAACTGCAGTTTATACTAAGGAATGTGACATGTATGTATGTATAATCGACCGTGAAGCAAGGACACATTAATTGAAGAAAGAGCCCAGTAAAAAGAACTACTTTACGAATATACTGCAAGGCTGGACCCGAACCAGCAAAACATACCATTCGCGGGTATTGCGTCTACCAATTTCGCCACCGGCTGTATACCCATAATTTGGAATTCTCCTTTTGCTGGTTCGGGTCCAGCCTTACAGTATATTCGTAAAATAGTTCTTTTTACTTGGCTCTTTCTTCAATTAATGTGTCCTTGCTTCACGGTCGATTATACATACATACATGTCACATTCCTTGGCATAACCGACGTACCTGCTTAGTACGAAAAAGTATATTTACTTCAGCTTATACTGATTTGAAAAACTTTGAAAACTACAACATGAGCGGTGTGAGTATTTTATTCAAATTTTGACTAGTCGTTTCACGAATGTCTCGCTTGGAAACACTTTTTTATTTTGGCTATTTACTATATAAATGAGGTTTATCGGATATGGTCGGTGTAGGGTATTTGAACGGTGTAGAGTCAGCCTCGGTAACCCAGAGGGGGTTAGCAAGGCTCTTGCTCATACTTAAAATGTATTTATAGACCAGGTCATACAGGTCCATGCATATTATGAATTTGATCAGAAAAATAATAAATGGAATAGAAAGCGAAGCAAGTTTAAAAACTTAAAGTCGTATTCAGAGAGCACCTGTCAAAACTTAGTACGAGATTAGCACCAGACTAACCATACAAAACCGGTTTAGTTCGGCGGATTAAAGTTAAATACGAAATTAAATACTGTATGTAACCTAGCAAAGTTAGACTCAAGTATTGTTAGGGTTATATTTTTAGCGCGTTCTATATTGCTTGGATTCTCTGCTTCCAAGCTATCCAAAGCTCAAAACGTCGTCTAATTCCATGCTACGTCAAAACTAGGGCGGTGCAGCATCCTAACTCTGTAGCTGCAACAATCTTCATTCGCCTTCTTTTAAAACACACTAAAAGGAAATCATACCATCTTACTACAAGTTATTAATTTGTACACATACTTTATTCAAGCTTCGCTTATATCGTTTTCTTCTGCCGCCCTTCAAATCAGCCTCAATCCTTACCTCTCCCATCCCCAGACTGACCTGTGTAGCCAAGATGATTCGTAGTTTGTAGATGTGTTTTTGTTTGTAGATGTAGTTAGAATAAGTAGCTTGACTGGAGAACCAGAAAAGGTAACTGGCTGAGAAAATGGTAAGCTTACTTGACAAGACGATAGAAAGCGCGTGCAATGTGGTCTATTGAAACCAAGGGCATATACCTGTCTTACTACTTCATTCATTAACAAGTTCTTGCTCTTGGATTTGGTAGACAGCGTGAAGTCTTACGAGTTAGATTGCGAAATAGCTGTAGTAATGTCCCGCTACAAGATTTCTTACCTTATATGAAAGAAACGTGCTGTGAAAGTAGGCACTTTAGTAATGCTAAACCACGTGTGTTTGCCGTTCCATTACCTATAAGACGTAAGAAACAATTCCTATGCAGCAAAAATGGAATTACAAGATTTATGAACGAAGTTCTATGCACTAAATGTAACTAATCTTGAAGTTGACAACCCTCACACTGGCACATTGAGGTGGCCTAAGGATCTTAAAATTACGCTCTCTTTACAAAAATGTTTAGAAACTTTTTGAAAACCACCGTTCCATTTCATTTTGGTATCGTCACATCAGGCAACTGAACGTTTTTGTAATTTGTTTTAAAAAAAATATTGTGATTCAAATCACGAGAATATTTTTTTGTGAATATTTTATTTTTGCTGTATTTTGACTCGTTTTGTTGTTCTGTCAGATATTGATGGACTGATGATTTATACAAAGATTCAAGTAAATGGGAAGTGGTTTGTTTTCAAATAATTTCCAAACTACTTTTTTATAGCTTGCGGGACATTCTTTTGAATAGTCAGGTTATATAATCATTCAAGTATGTGATGTAAAACTAATCTCTTAAAGTGCCAAGGTGAGGGAGACAACCAAAGTTAGTCGTGGTTCCCTTTTTACTTTCATCTACTGCATCTAGATTTTGTTCATGTATCATGTTAGGTAAGAAATCTTACAGTAGGATCCTAAACTAAGCATCTAAAAGCAAGTAAATGCCTTTCCAAAGAGTACTTACCTCAAAAGCGAAGTTTGACTGATCAAAGATATTAGTATGGGCATTTACACTTTGTACCCATATTTCGCTTCGTAGATAAGGAGGCAATACCATTCAATCCATGCCCTCGGATAATAGTAGTGGCCCAAAAACAAAAGCACAACACCATGGCCTCTACCAGACCCATGAATGTGTATCATTTAGGGTCAGTTCAGGAAAAGTCATAAAATTTGCCGTTTTATGCGTACATTTGCTGCAGTCGTTTACATTAGTCCCAATGCCTTCTTTTAGCCAGCCTGTCTGGCATGACGGTAGTGTCTGCTGTATTTTGCATAAACTAATGAAAGATGTCGACGTCACAGCTGGTAGCCGGCTCGAGCGCGACCGAGCCCGCCGACGACGGCGCGGACGCGGGCGCCGACGACGGCGCGGGCGCGGCCAAGGGCGACGGACTCACCGAGGGCGTGCCCGGCCCCGTCACCCGCCTCTTCATCATCGCCAACCGGGGCATCGCGAACCTCATCCAGGACCTGATCCTGCGCCTCGCCCAGACCTCCGAGCGGATAGTCAACTTCAAGGCGCGGCTCATCACGTCCATCATCTAAGTCTCCGCGCTCGCGAGCGGAGACCACTCGCCGCACACTTGCTCAACTAGATTTCAATTATTTAGCGAGTACTGTCCGGCAGGGGTCTGATGCGGTAGCGCTTTGAAGAGTCTGAAGGTTTCAATAGTTGACTGTTGGAGCTTACATTTCAGATCTATCGGATACTATTAGGGATGTAAGTGGTTGTGCTGACAGATATTGTAGAAGCAGATTCCAAAGACGTTTAAGTTCATATGAGCATACAGACTTTTTACCATTTTAAAATGCTCAGGCTGAAACGTAAATAATCTTCTTGGGAAATACATTTTAAAGGTTCCATTTGGTTTCAAAGCGCTGGCTGAACGTCAGGTCCCTGCCAGGCGGTAGGTGCCGCCTCCAGCGCTGCGTCGAGTACTCATCTACTGTGTGTCCGTCTACGATTTATCGATACAGTGTCAGCTCGAAGTGAGTAGATACGTCAAATCCACTGGCAAAATATTAGGGTCCCAGGTGGACACAATGATTATAGCATTAATACTCCAACTTCGGATTTGCGTTGCAGACAGTGCGCCTGACAACGAATAATTAAACCCCTTTGTTTGCAGATTGCTTAAAACTTTGAACGAAAACAAACACATTAAATCGTACGGAGTTTTCCTTCCACCGTAAGTGTAACGGTTTGAATATTGACGCCCGTACTCATTAGACCTCGCATTAGACGCACTGCCGCGCCGAGGAGCGCCGCTGTGTTTGTAGAAATACCTACACCGACCGCTACGCGGCGCGCTACGAGCATCTCGTTGCGTACTCACTTGATACTGTATCACGTTACATCGCACGATGCACAGTCGATGAGTGCCCGCCGGGTTGCGGTGCCGCACGACAGGACGCTCGGCGCATGCGCCGCGGCGCGCGCTCCGACCGTTGTTAGCTTCGTTCATCCTCCGTAGTTGTAAAATTGTTATGCCGGAGCGCGCGCCGACGCCGAGCGACTCGCTCGCGCCGCTCACGTCGTCATCCATTATTCGCCTTCACATCTCACTACCTACTATAAATCGTTTCGTAATTTTTGTAAATATGTATTATAGCGAAATTTTATAAAAAAAAATAAAATTAGTTAATTTTACCTGTTGAGTTTGATTTTCATATAAGCGATGGCGATGCATAGAAAAAAATGTGGCCATGTCAAATTGTTAGACATGGTATGAGATTACTTATTGGACTGGGGGCCCATTCAGGTACAAGTGAGTTCAACTTCACCGCTAATTATCAAATCACTTTAATAAATACGTCATATTTCCGCACCTAACGTCATTTTAGTTTGGTAAAAATCTGGTTTGCGCTATGAATACGTTGGAAGGTATAATAAAAGTTCGATTATTTCAATAATAATATATTTTCCAGCTATTTTTAAGTTAACTCACTCGCGAACTCGAACTCACCTGAAACTGAATGGACCTATGTACTTACTTATGATCCAATGTCCAAATGAATTCAATGTTAAATATATAAGAGTACAAAAGGCACTCGCGTGATGACGCGGCGTATGCAAATAAACACACTGTCTTCCCCACAAAAATAAGGAAATATTTGTAATCTTCCAACAACGAAAGAACCCGAGGGAAACACTGTGTTTCGAACACAACATGATACTTTTAATCTAGTTACTTTATTCATAACTCCATATCAGTGTGGAGTGCACCGTATCTGGTTTTGATCCTTTTAAAATTGAAAAATATTCTGCCTTTCGTCTGAAGAAGAAAGGATATGGTGCACTCCAGCCTTGAACAAGTAACAATTATTCAACAAAATAATTCAACCAAATTAAGATATACATAATATTAAGGACAGGACTCAATAAGCGACAATTACTAATGCGCTTAGTCTCGAGTACCTGGATGGTCGTCGCGTCTTCACAGCGGTGGTTGAGAAAGAGGTATACTTTGATAGAACGCTAACCTCCATTTAGGTAGCTAATGCACCATAGCTTCCATAAAAGTCGCGATTCGGAAGTTGGCCACAATTCAGTATAGTTAAGAAAGTCACAAGATGCAGTAATGTCTTCATGAGGTCATACTTTAGCGTTTTGCTTCAAAAGCTAAAAGTTATTTGGACAGCTCGCTATGATCGCTGGGCTCCACAAAACCTAGAACGGTCTCGATGTCGCTAGCACGCCGATCTGTGGAAGGACTTGGAGATGCTGCAGCGGAGGTGCCTTCAGCGGGTGCCGTGCCGGCGACCGAGGTGCTCTCCTGGGGAGCAGATCGCGGCCGAAGAAGGAACTTTCGCTTGTTGGTCAATGCCGTATTTGGGCGGAGGTTCGTGTCAGATAGTTGCGTTTGAGTTTTGCCCTGTAATCATTCATTGAAACCGATGGAGTTCGTATATGTCTGAACGTTCTGTATATGTCGGTAACTACTGATTAGTTGAAATAACTATGATCATAATTAGTATAGACTTCTGTATAAAGGACGCATATTGAACATATATGTTTAAGTAAGTATTATTTATTTTATTAACAGGAATTCTTGGAATGAGCTACAGAATTTTCATAAATAGAGCGTATCCATTACGATCCACAAAAAAAACGCCGGATAAATTCCTGCTCCAGGCGAAAATCTAAACAAAATTTTAGGAATAATTGATTTATTTTATTACTATGCTTTAATATTACGGATATTTCGTTAACTTTAATAATACACAAGTTATCAACGCTACAAACATTTTTTTGTTGTTTCCTTAAACTTTGTAACCATCACATAATCGATTTATAACGGGCAAAAATGAAACATCGAAGTTTATATTTGGATAGTAATGTTTATATTCCTGAAGTTTATGTAGCCTTTTCAGATACATGAATATTTAGAACAGAATTAAAAAGAAACATTGACTAGGTGCTGTACGGTTTTGTAAAACGTATGCGATTACCTTTGGTCTAGTACAGGCAGGACCGTAGCTGGGGCCGCAGTCGGGGTTGCAGGACGGGCCCCCGCGCCCCGCGCAGCTCTCCTTGCCGCCGGACGAAATCCTCACAATCTAGCACTATCCGTTAGTTTTAAACCGTGAAATATATCGAACGATCAATTCTAAAATCAATAGAAGGAAACGTCCATTGCTGTGACATCGACAGTAACACGTGTCTGACAGAAGCACTTTAAAAAGTATACAAGATTTTTTTTGTCATTCAATGTTGGGCAGTGGCATTACTTTATTACTGACTGCATTTGTCTTTAGCTAACCATCATCGCTAGAATGCTGCTCGCTTATATTTTACCAGGACTGCTCCAACAAATGTTATGTTTTGGTAAAGCAGAATTTGGCTGCTTAATAATAGCGGAGGGCCTTCCTTTCGTTGAAATATTCTGCTTTTTCGTATTAACTACTATAATAGAGACGTTATCATCCCGCGAAAAGCTTTTTTCATTGCTACTTTCTAAGCATTCAACATGCAAATCATCAATCTTTTCATCATTTAGTGCCTGGAAATAATTATGAACATCGGCATTTTTTATACTTTTTGTCAATTTATCTTTATCGGGTAAATGTGCTAACGGATAATTTATAGATGGTTGTTCAGTTTCTGCTTTATCTTTTGAGTTTGCTGGGTTCACTAAAATTGGCTCCGAACATAAAACATTTGTGTGTCTCATAGAGGACTCATTACTACTAGGACGAACAGAAGATTTTATCTCTGATAATTTTGTCAAAACACGATCCAGTTTCTCTGTATTTTCTTGATTGGTTTCATATAGTGATTTCATTTCATCCTTTGAAAATTGCTTGCTGTATATTTCTCCAGCTTGTAACTCGATAGCTTTTATAATGCAGGATGAAATGTCATCTGTAATCGACTTTTTTTTTTGCGGGTTCATTATCGTAAGCATTATATCAGTGTCATTGCAATCAGAGCTCAAGACTGTCCCCAATATCTCGACCAATTTGGTTTGCTTGATTTTTAATGATTTTGGCTCATTATGTTTTTGTCCATTCGTAGAAATCGTACTTTGGGTTGAGTCCTCTTTTACTGATACATTTTCACCGGAACATGATGTTGAGACAGACATTTTGGTTTGGTTTGCCGTACTGTGTTCTAAATCATTAACTACATTATCGTTGTTTTTTTCCCCTTGGAATGTAAGTCCTTTTTTATATTTACTATTGGATGCCTTCATTGAATAAACATAATCTCTCATTCTGACATTTTCACCATCAAGCTCATGTTGACAACTAAAATTTCGGGTTTCAGATTTGCGTTTTAAGGCATTTATTTTAGTTTCCTTAATTAGTTTGTTCTTTTTATTTTCAACATTAATGGTTTCATTAGACATGGGTCCTCCAATACTTATGTCTGTGTTGGTGGTGGGATATTTTTTTATATGTTTAGTTTTAGTCGTAAATATGTAGTTAACAGAATCTTCATTGTGAATTGGTGCCAACACTTCAGGAAGTATAGACTTAACAAAACGTACCGTTTGTTGAAAAACAGGAGTGGTCAAAGTTGTATTGTTATTTTTTGTCTCTTTCGCAAGATTTAATTGATATGCCGCTGTTTTGTCGTTGACAGCATTGTCTTGAAGGTTTTGTTTATTTATGAACTTCTTATGTATTAATAAGACGGAGTTGTAAGATTTACGTCGTCCAAAATAGTCTTTATAGTCTTCCCAAATATGTTTATTTGTGATGCAAGAACTCATCTCTGTGAAACACATCAAAAATAAGATGAAGAAGGCCAATTGCTTTAGAATTGCTAAATTTGCATAAGACTTTCTCTCTTTTGCACTGTTGTTTATAGAGACCTACCAAATCCAACTAAGTTTTTAATTTCCATGCAGTGATATTGGTGCAATTGATATATGTTAAATATCAATAATGTATGTGGAAATCAAGGTAAACCGATATGCAGGCTACGAAACGAATCGGTTATTTAAAAGGTAACTCATAGAAAATGCAGAGCTTAGCAAAAATATCTTGTAGATATTAACCTTCATTGTGTTATTTTAGACCTTTTAAAATAAAGATAAATAAAAACAAAGTTAACGTTTCTAAATTGTTCTTGGAGAAAAAAAGATACTGACTTTTATAGTAATGCATATTTATAGGTAATACAATACATGGTACAATGTAGACATGGGATTTTTTTTAATGAGAAGCCGGGAATTAATAATCGTTAGCATACGTACAATGAGATTGGAAAGGTGGAAGTTCTGCTAAATTCATAAATCTGATTGCAAATTAAATATTTCGATTACTCACCTGCATTCCCTGTCCTACCTATCCAAATATAAACTGCAATCAAAACCTAACCAATATTATAAAATCTATCTAAAATATATTTCAAAGAAAATTCCGAGTAAATAGACTCTGCAGGTACGGTATCTTTGACATTGTGTCACTACATTTATGTGTCAATGACAAAATAAATTTTATTGACATTGTCATTGGGAAGTAAGACCGCTATGGAGCTCGAAAGCACTTTAGCTGGCCGCAAACCATGGATTTGTTCGAGCAAAGACGGTTCCATTCCGTCCTGTACTTTACATACATTACAGGTGAGGAGTCGGAGAGTGATTCCGAACGATTCCGAACTGTTTTATGACCAGCGAAAACCATAGAGTTTGGAAAAGTAGCTGCGATGGCGAAAACGGCAACTTAACGAAACGGAATGGAACTCATTCTGTCAGCCAAAACGCAATTTCTTACTCCTTCTTGTACGGAGCAGGCTGCGCGAAACGATTTAGTTTTATTTTATGGCTTCTGATATAATTTTTTTACGTGGAGTTCTGCAAATAACTATTTCTATTCTTAATATTCCCTAAATACTTGAAATGAGTATCGCTCAGCGTGAGGTGCAGTCAGGTACAGTCGTAACTTATCAAATGTATACACTGGAAAGAGAAGGATTTTCTAAGTCCCTTTTACTCTATGGTTGACGTCGGCATGTCAGAAAGAGATCTCAAATTTGTCTCTATTTCCGGTGTATAGATTTCAGACGAAACGACTGTACTCAGGCCACGAAAACTAATTCGGAACCTATAAGTTTTGACGCCGACATTGGAGTAACCTATGGGAGTAACATTCTCTTTCCAGCGTTTCGAACATCTATTTAACAGACTTCAAAAAAGGAGGAGGCTATCAATTCGTCTGTATGTTTTTTTTGTTTTTTTTTTAATGTTTGTTACCTCATAAATTTCGCCTGGGATGACCGATTTCTATGATTATATTTTTATATAAAAGCTGGTGCTTCCCATGTAGTCCCATTTTCATTTGGTTTAATTCATGATAACAATGATATCCATGAGAAAATCATTTAAGTCTTAAATTTTTATATATATGCGCGACTAATGGACGAATAACTCAATATAACGCCAACGGATTTCGATGATTATTTTTTTTTGGAAATGACGTGTACAAACTCAGTGTACAGTGTACAGACTCACTAAAAATAAACAAATAACAAAAATGAACAAAAAAATAACCGACTTCGAATAAAAAGTACGAAAAGTAAAAAAATCATTGCCATTTCTGTAGTTACGATTATTGTTATTTTTTGAGTCGGTGTCAGCCAAGGTAGCCAAGGTTCTCTTGACTGGTGCAGCCCGTGCCCAGCTGACCCCGACTAAAAAAAAACCAATAATCGTAACTACAAAAAATTGCAATTATTTTCTTACTTTTTAGTGTTTTTCTTTGAAGTCGGTTATTTTTTTTTGTCAATATTTTTTCATTCAATGAGCTACATGAGAATTGCCGATTAAGAGTAATTATCGCATTGGAGTAAAGGATTGTCGAAGCGACATTAAAAAAAATCCGTATTTTCATCCAGTTGAATATTGCCTTATTGTGGAATGCGGTGTATTCGGCTTGTATGACTGTGGGTTTGGTATTGGTCATCCATGTCAGGTTACATAAAAACCATGCGCTCATAAATAAATTTAGCAAGAAATAAGTGTACTAAGAAATAAAAACCAATTTAGTTTAGTATTCATATTAAAAATAAAAAAAGAAATAAATAAAATGTTAGGTTGGTATCATCGTCTGTACAAATTCTAATAGTGTTAATCACAACTTCTTGAAATAACAATAGATTTTACATTTGTTAGAACTACGAGTCAATAAGGATATATTTATTGGTATTGTTAGACATAGTAAAAGTTTTATATCACTTATTTTATACCATCTTTCGATATAAGTAGCTCACATAATTTCATCTAATTACTCAATGCCAGATAGACTGGAAAATGACGACAATAGTTTTAAGGCTTCTTTCCTTCAAAAAATGATTTCGAGAACTTTATCAATGGATATTAAAACAATCCATCTACAGAAAAGCAGTGTTTCTCAAACTTATAGCCCCACGTATGCCTGTTAATTGCACAGACGACTGAGAAGCACAGAAAGGTCACTTTAATGTAACTATTAGTCGATATAATTGTGTAATCTATGCAATTTTCATAAACAAAAACATAGATGATGTCGAAAACTCTATTTTTGAATAACAGAACAATTTTGGGAAATATTTCCATACAAACGTCTCATAAATTCAAGGGGCTTCGGCAGTCAGTCTATTTATAAGTTTATTTGCACAAAGATATCTTTTCAACTTCTGGTAAAATTAATGATTCAGTACGTTCGCAAGATTATATTTTTATTTTTTATTAATCGCAATTGTTTAGTCAAAATGACCTAAGCCGGGCTGTGGCTCTGTGTTTTGAGTTCCTTCTTTGCAAGAAAATAAAATGTTTAAATATCATTTGTCATCATTACTTTTTTTGCCAAGCGTACTATGTTGTCCTACGGTGCCAGCCTATCAGGTGATAGAACCATATTCTTGATGTAAATATTGCCACCAAGCACCTACGATCAACTGCCGAACCTCAGTAGTCAAGTCCTGCAGTAAAGCACTCAATTTCAGTATTATTATTTTTTATTAAAATTATCTACTTACATACTTTGCAATAATTGATTGTTCGTTCATATAAAGTGTTTCTTTTTCACACGACCTGTGTGCGTCTATGTAGATGGCGCCACTGATCCACAAAAATAGGAAATTACCAACTAAAACTATGTCCGTTTTAATAAAATAAAATATAAAATTATAATAAAGTTTAAGTTATTAACAAAATAATTCAATTCAGAGTAAAAAGCGTGGGGTGCTCGATAAAGTGAATGTAACAATCATTCTATTGGCAACTATCTACATATGAGAGGAGAGTTATGAAAAGTAGTAAAATGCACCCCACGCTTTTTACTATGAATTGAATTATTTTGTTAATAACTTAAACTTTATTATAATTTTATTTTGAGGTGATAAATTCTGATTGATTGTTCGATCTTCTACTACTGTAATATAAACTCTTTAAAATTAAAAATTATTTTATATTTTTTAGTTCGGTTAGCTATAAAAGCACGTTTTTTTAGTTTTTTTAAACTATTATTTATTTTTCATTTTTTAGTTCGATTTATCAATTCGTTATTATTACTACAGAGGATCTACAAAAGAATTTATTAATCCTGGCGGTCCTAATAAGGATAATGGGAAACTGTTATGAAATTTTTGCATTGTCATTGGTCCTTGATACGTATGCAAAGTTTCAAATTAATCAGACTTCTGGAAACTGGTGAAAATTAATCTCAAAGATTCCATTACATGTATAGATACATACAACCCAAGCTTATAAAAGCGTGTTAAAAAGGATATCAAGTGTGAGTTAATTATGTGGCATAGTGAAAACATTTGCAAATTGTCAATACCAACTTTTTGCATTTATCCTCAGAATTATCTAAACAATTTAAGGTTATTTTTGTAATTGTTTAATGAGATTAAATACGTAACCGATTAATGTGCTCGTCGCTACAGTTATAGTCAGTAATTTCCTATGTTTTTATAGATTTATAGAGAATAAGCGACAAACGACTGTGGCGCCATCTGCTTTGACGTACACACACCCTTAAGAGATAATCAGCGTATCGGTAGGATTTCAGATAGGAAATAAAATCTGAAAACATGCATTTCAACCAGAAAAACAAAAAAAACAAGGTATGTATAGCCAGTAAGTATCTACAAACGGTATCACTCTAAACGCCGCACACAGGACTTTGATCCACATACGCTTTCCTTGCAAATGCAATACAATGTCTACTGTGGCGCCGAGGGTGATGCGCTCCATACATGGAGGAAGGCTAAAATCACCAAATCCAGATCGTACTTAAAGCCGGTAACGTATGTCATGGCGAAATGGGCTCCGGGGTTCCGGTACACTGTTCTAAATAATCTGTTCTAAAAACCGGCATTCCACATTCCTAAATTTTACTAAATCTATCACACTAAGGGGGTTAAATCTTGGAATCTCGCGCTCAGGAATGAGGGGTATTTCCGCCAAGAAAACCACTTATCCCTGAGCGCGGATTCAAAGGATAGACCTCCAGAACGAGTGCCCCCGCAGCGTCAAAAGGTAGGGTCGGGCGCGTCCAGGGCGTAGCCGAGCTTCTGCAGGGCGCACTTGACCTCCGTGAAGACTGTCGGGTCGTCGAGCGTGGCGGGCAGGTGCACGGGCTGGTCGCGCGCGAGCCGCGCGATGGCGCCGCGCAGCGCCTTGCCGGAGCGCGTGCGCGGCAGCGCGGCCACGGCGGCGGCGCGCTGGAACGCCGCTATCGGCCCCACGAGCTGCCGCACCAGCGCGATCAGTTCCCGCGTCACCACCGCCTCCGCCACCATCTCCTCGTCTGTGGGCACCGTCGAGCGATTCACATGTAGACTCAAATCAAACTCTTTAAATGTTCGCACCATTGTTGTGTTGAAATGATGTACAGATTTTTTCCAGCCTTTTGTACATTTGATGTAGTTAAGGCGTTAGGGCGAGTCAACTCGTAGCGCCATACAAATGTCACTTCGAACAAAGGTAATAATTTGAATACATTTTTCTTATTAAATATTTTTTCGCTAATATAAAATATTAGCGAAAACTGTCATTTTGCATTATTATAAAAATATATCGGTAGATATACGTACATTTATGTATTAACAAATCATATAGTTTCCATTCAGATTTATACCTTTAGTCAAAAAAGTACGGAAATAGACACCTTTTATACATTTTATTTTGATTTCAAATGGTCAAATAAGTTAACAAAAACAAGTGGATCGCTAGACAAGGAATGGTATATTATAAAAATAATATGTTTAATCATCAGATTTAGCTAGTTTACTTGGGGTGTAGGTACAGTTCCAAAACTTCGCGTCTTGGCCAATACCAGCGACTTAAGTATTATTAGTAGTAAGATTTTAATAAAGTTGTGTTTGCATGCGAATCGACGAGAGCTCAGCTTATATTGCTAGTCATAAATATAAAGTCTACTGGTTTTCAGCTAGGATCAACATATATGCAAGGTTGATAGATAGGTAGATGAGGGTATATGTGTGTGTGATGTTGGATGTGTGTTGAGATAATTTGGTGATTTTCGTGGCATAGCGGTGTGAGTCTGTACACCTGCAGCTATATATTGTTTATTCATCATCCATAGACAGTACACTGCACTCGGATTTGTCATATTTTATCATTTTATCATTAGCAAGTTCGGCAATACCAGCGAAGAAGAACTGGCAAGAAGCTCCGCTGGTTTTTTTTTTCAACGTCCACTTAGTCTAAGTTTACAAAAGTATAAAGTACAAACAATTAATATCATATGCAAATGTTCATGACAAATATCAGTTTATTTGTAAAGACTATGCCCGCCATCTAACATGTTGCCAATTGGAGCAAGCCAGTCCCCACAAACAGCACCCGTTCACGAGCATCACGCCGGGCTCAGCCATCGCCTATGTCAACCACATTTTAGGGAAAGAGGAGACCCGAACCTAGCATCGCCGCAAGCAAAGACCTTTAAGCGAGGCACTACTAGGTAGGGCGTGGAGAAGCACTCACCGTCCTGCGGCGGCCGCATCACGTAGAGGCACAAGGGCACGTCGCCCTTGGTGGGGTCCGGCGCGCCCACCACCACGGCGTCGGCGACCCTGGCGTGACGCAGCACCACGTCCTCGAGGGCGGCCGTGGAGAGCCGGTGTCCCGCCACGTTGATGACGTCGTCGGCCCGCGCCACCACCCACACCGCGCCCTCGGGTCCAATGAGACCGGCGTCTTGGGTGTCGTAGTAGCCCTGCACAAATTCATACCGAACTGGAAATCTATAATGATATTAGCCCATGGTAACTAGGCGCCATGCCATGTCTAATATTACAGGAAGACGAACTCAATGAAAAACTTGAACAATTATCATTGCCGCTTCGACCAACGTTCCATAAATATGATGGTACTAACCTTATCACCAGTATGGGAAAGGATATAGGATGGGAAAGCGATTTGCAGTTTTAAATTGGCTCTTATACTTTAACACTTTTTACATGAAGGCGGTCGTTAAACCTGATTGAAAACTTATAGCTTTTATATCGTCAGCTCATGCCTGTCGTCTGAAGTAAGGAATGCAACCCAAGATAATTCCGCAACTACCCGCACCCACAGCTGTAATCTACGGCAACGGCGAGCCTAGCTGTCAGTCGACTGCTGCGTACGGGCGGGCGTAGCGACTTCCTTCTTGACAACGGGCTGAACGATCAGCTCGAAACTTCGGTGAAAGTCTACTACGACCGCGTGATAAGCAAAGTTGGTTGAATGAAACAATGGTCGAAGCGGCAATAAAACATTGTCCGTGTTTTCCATCCAGTTCAGTGTAGCTCATAAAGGGAAGGTCCTGGCATGGCGCATAATTCCTTCGGGAATGTTTTTTTTTTATGCGACCTGTCATGGATGGCTAATACCACACAACTACCGTTATGATATTAGCCCAACTCACCACATTCCCGAAGGAATTAGGTGCCATGCCAGGACCTTCCCTTTATGAGCACGGCTACATTGAACTGGATGGAAAACACGGACAATTTTTAATTGCCGCTTCGACCATCTTTTCATCCAATGCGATGGTACCAACCCGGGCGGGCTTAAACCCTACCACCTAGTAGGGGAAGGGGACCTACAGTTTTACATGGATTCCGAACCATGGAGCAGCTCGCATTCGTGACGAAATGCACTTATCGAACTCTGAAAGAGAAAGACAGTGGTGCAAGTCGGTATTGAACCCGGGCCTCTGGTACGCTAGGCCAGTCCCCGCGCCACTAGGCTACGAGCCGCTCAATGTGCCGTATTGGGCTTATATAATAATGGTAGTTGAGTGGTGCATGCCATCCATGTCAGGTTCCATAAAAAAAATCAACCTAAAATAAGCAGCCACAATTATATTGTGGCAGAAGTGTATGAACGAGGAGTCAATAATGATCATCCAACCAGGGGACAGCGGATTACCGACTGACTTACGGGGTAGGAATCGAAGTAGGTCTCCTTGAAGCGGAGGTCGGCGCACCACAGGGTGGAGGCGAAGCCCGGGGGTAGCGGCAGGCGCGCCACAAGCCGCCCCACCTCGCCGCTCACGCAGCTCGTGCCGTCCTCGCGGACCACCTCCACTGCGAGCACAAACGAACATCAGCACGGGTGCCATTCCGGGCTCCCGAGCATCTTAGGGTTCTAAGTGGCTGACCATTTATTACCGTCACTTTGCTCGAATTATGTTTAAAGGAACTAAACATTCTGTGTCATCTAGCTATTTGTTAGAAAGCCTATCACCACTTCACAGTGGCAAAATCTCCTTGGAGTTAGAAAACAAAGAGTCTAAGCCTGGTTTTCACAAAATGCTTATTTATTTTAATTGACACGTAAAGGGCCTTTTTTACTAAAGTGCTGATTATTTTGTACTGGTATCGATTGCGAGATGGCAAGAAAGGCACTTTAATGTGAGGATTAAGCTAATCAGTACTTGGTGGAAGAGACCCAAACAATTCAGAGAGCACCTGTCAAAACTTAGTACGAGATTAGCACCGGACTAACCATACAAAAACCGGTTTAGTCCGGTGGATTAAAGTTAGACGGCTCTGAATACGGCTGTAAGAAGAAAACTGTGATATGCATGTACATCTATTGAAAAGCCTATCAGTGGTATTTACAGTGGGCGGATTAACTTTAATACGGGACTATCGCTTAACTAAATAGCACTTTTGTATGGTTACTCCGATGCTAGTCCGCGTAGTAAAATTTGACAGCTCACTCTGAATAAGACTGTATGATATTAAACTTGGCTTACCTCTGTAATGAATTTTGTTCTTAACGTAGAAAATATTATTCTAATTTAGAATTAGAATTATTATTTGTAAGACCAATTCACATGTTTTAAAATAACCATTAAAACCTGCCTAACCCTTGCTAACCACCGTTGACAAGTGGTGTGACGCCTTCGACAATCGAGGCGGCGCGTTCTTGGATGGCTTTTCGGTCATCGAGACTAGTTCTATTTCAGATTCCAAGTAAAACTATATACCCCTTCCTAGCTTAATAGGCGGTAGAATTAATCCGGCCCGCACCATTGCATAAAATGAAAGATGGTGATGCTCGTGAACGGGTTCTGTTTTTGGGGACTGGTTTGCTCCAATTGGCAGAATGTTAGATGGCGGGCATGGTCTTTACAAATAAACTGATATTTCTCATGTACTGTTGCATATGACATGCATTGTTGATTCTCGGCAATTCATACTAATTTAGTGCTTCTACCTGTGATTCTAAATACTTTTGTTAAGACTAAGTGGACGTTGAAAAAAAAAACCAGCGGAATTTCTTACCAGTTCTTCTTCGCTGCGATTGCCGAACTGGCTAATGATAAAATATGACAAATCCGAGTGCAGTGTACTGGGGGTCCATTCAGGGCAAGAGTGAGTTCGAGTACGGGAGTGAGTTAATCTAAAAAGAACTGGGAAAAATATTATTGTTTAAATAACGGAACCGTTATTTATACTTCCAACATATTTGCGGGACGGACCAGATTTTTACATAACTGTAATGATGTTCAAGAAGTGTGGAACCATTAACTATTTAAAAAAGTGAATTGATTTTTTGTGACGAATTCGAACTCACTCTTTCCCTGAATGGACCCCCTGTCTATAAATGATGATTAACAATACACAATAAACTGACGTCTATATCCCGGTACCGGGTAGCCCGCGGAGTGCGCGGGGAGCGAGGTGGTGCCGAGTCCCACGCACGCCGCCGTGATGGCGGAGCCGCTCTCCGTCTGCCACCAGTGGTTCAGCACAGGCACCCCGAACACTCGCTCCGCCCACATCTGTAGCGTTCATGGGTGACTTAAGGCGCTAGGACTAGCCAACTACTCGCGCCATACAAATGCACTTTTTAACAAATGTAATAATATGTAGTGAAACGCTTCAGCAAATCCAAATAGAACTCCAGACTGATAATGGATTGTTAATATTTTTTTAATCCATCATTTATTTAAATAATAATAAAAATAAAAAAGTTGATTTTTCTCATTAGAAATCTGAAAGTAATTCGATTTCTAGATATAAGCAAAAACAGCATATATGCATAAACAAAAAATTCCATTTGCTTTTAGATTTCTACATTTAGTCAAAAAAGTTCGGAAATGGACACCGTTTCCGCAATGTATTTTGTATAGAAAAAGGAAACATACATTAACGAAAATAATTCGATTCCTAGACAAGGAATCATATATTGTAAGAATGACACTCATAATCGTCAGACTTAGTTAGTTAACTTGGGGTGCCTCGTCTAACTTTGCGATTTGGCAAGTACCAGGCCCTTAAGAGGGTACACTTTCCGTGTCGGCTCAAACAAAAAGGGAAAGCTATTTCCTTCTTCATTTCTGAAGATATTTAGTTTAAATTATGCCAACAAATTCACCGTAGTCATTCATGTTTTAATTTCCTGTAATATTAATGATTGTCCGTGTTTTCCATCTAGGAACATGAATCATTTGGAATTAAAAAGTATGCAAAATCTATCATAGGAGACTAGCCAGTAGGATTTAAAAATATATGAAAATTAAAACATAGGAAGCCACTTGGAATCAAAAACATATTTTAAAAAAATCGGAGATGTTTTGATGAAGATAGAAACCAGGTTGACAACGCCATTGAGTACAATGAACAATCGAATTCTAAGGGCCGAGTACACGAAAGGGCAAAAAATCAAAATCAACGTCAACGTACCATTAAACACGTCCCTCTGTATGGACATTATGGAAGGAACTTCATGCGGTTCACTAAAAGTGACGTGTTTGAAAATTGATTAACTCGGCCGTCTCTTCGTGCAATCGGGGCAAAGTCGAGTTTGGTCCCGAATTCATAAGGGAACTGACTGGCCGGCGTTATCGTCAGTGTATTATCATTAAAACATGGCTATATAATAAAATATATAATAATAACATAAAATATAGTACTCGATATGCACGCGTTATCTTGCAGCTGCAAGTGTCATTAATAAAAAATTATAAAACACAAATTCTGTTTGAACAAAATCGTGACTATTACAGAAGTAAATATTTCATTCATTTATTTTGTTAAGACCACTTCTTATTACATGTTGGATTAATTTGTTGATTTTTTTTTCGTTTAACTGAACGAAATGTCTAGTAATTGTATGTATAACTTATAACGAGATGATTACGTAACGTTCTAGCTCGATGATGCAAACTTAACTATCACCCAACACTAGGAATTATATAATTCACTCTTTAACTCACTGCGCAGCGGACTCAATGTCCTCAAACAATGGTGACCTGCGCTAGCCCTGCGGTACCCCGCGGCTGACCCCACAGGCAATTTGCAAATAGGACACCGTCCAACCAGCGATCATTAATTTTGAATGTATTAGTAAAACATGAACCTGCTGCCTCGGTTTACCTATAAAGTTCAATTACTCACAAAAGCTTATTTTGCATATTAAATTAAGAATTGTATTAAGCAACGCTCTGACTGCCCATTTTAGTACTAATGGCTTTGTATTGCTTTATTTATTCCATCTCTACAACATTTAGTTAGAAAATACATTGGCAGTGCCTTTGAATGCCTTAATAGTTATGTGGGACTTTATTATTTTAGCCGACTTAAATAAGGCGATACCTGTTATCTCGTCTAAAACAGACAACATTTTTCTATTCTAATATCGTTTAATTACAAGAAAACATATTGCTATTCCCATACAATTTCTCAATGAGTACCTCCTTTTTAAATTTAATTTTTTTTAACAAACAATACCTGTTTTTTGGAAAAAAAAAACAATTAACTCCAGTAATTAATTATAAATAAGGGAAATGTTGACTCGTTCTATCTTTACGTGAGATTTGAAATGAAGCCATTATAATAAACTAGAGTAATCTAACAGGGGTTACAGGAAGAGAACGCAAATGCTGAGATAAATTGACCGATGTAATGACGAAGATATTAAACCTAGTTTGTAACATCAAGAGGACATACCTTGGTATCTTCGTCGCAATGCTCGCCCGCAATGAAGATGGTGCGGAGAGACTTGGAGCAGTAGCGACGCGCGTACTTGGCCGAGGGGTCCGCGCGCTTCAATACTCGGAAGGCTGTCGGTATCGTAAACAGCGCGTTCACACGATGCTGCTCGATTATTCTGTACAAAAAGGGTATTGCTCTTAATAACGGAATATTCTAGCAATTGTTCTTTGAAAATTTTCCAGATTCAACCAAATTCTAAATGGCAATTGACATGACAATGATGTAGGATGATGAGCGGCTCGTAGCCTAGTGGCGCGGGGACTGACCTAGCGTTCAAGAGGCCTGGGTTCAATTCCAAAATGCACCACTGTCTTTCTCTTTCCGAGTTCGATAAGTGCACTTCGTCACGAAAGCGAGCTGTTCCATGGTTCGGAATCCATGTAAAACTGTAGGTGCCCTCCCCTACTAGGTGGTAGGGTTTAAGCCCGCCCGGGTTGGTACCATCGCATTGGATGAAAAGATGGTCGAAGTGGCAATGAAAAATTGTCCGTGATCCAGTTCAATGTAGCCGTGCTCATAAAGGGGAGGTCCTGGCATGGCACCTAATTCCTTCGGGAATGTGGTGTATCGTAACGGTAGTTGTGAGGTATTAGCCATCAATGTCAGGTCGCATACAAAAAAAGGTATTTTAGTACCGAGATAACTTCGAAATCTAGGTGCCAAAGAAATAGCTTGCGCTACTAGTGTTTAGTCTTACAGCAACCAATTAAATGGCAGGTAAACAGACATAATTCAAGAAAACTCAACATTATTTATTTTAATATTGCCAAGCTTTCTTTATGGTTTCCGAAGAAGAAATAAATGGTGACTTTAAATACTAGAAATCGGTAAACAAAACGAAAAATTTATCCCGAAAAGGATTTAGCTTTTCGTGAGTTTTTTACCCTACTTATAGATTTAGGTTTGGATAGTATCTACTAAAGCAATTTTCTTAAAGATAAACAAGGCATATTAAAGTCAGACCTGAAGTACTGGCCAGGGTCCGGCGTGCGGTCAGGTTTCCCCTCAAACAGGACAGAAGTCAATCCCGCGAGAAGGGGTCCGTAGCAGATGTAGGAGTGTCCAACGACCCAGCCCAGGTCCGAGGCGGCCCACCAGACCCCGCGCCGCACGTTGTACACGGCACCCATGGACCAGCAGAGCACAGCTGCGTGGCCGCCGCACGGCCGTTGCACGCCTTTAGGTGCATCCGTCGTTCCTAAAGGTGCCATTAGGTACGTATGATTCAGGAGGCCTGCTATTAGATCTATCTCGTAGCTTTACAAGATCGGCCCTCTTTTTAACTGACTTCATTACCTCTTGCGATATCAATTTCTGCAAGACACAGGTTGGGGTTTATATAAATATTTGTTCTAGCCAAATGTTCTGCTGATGATTTTCAATAAGTTTTAAACCAGTTGCATAATAAAGGTAAACATAAACCAATCAAAGTTTGCGTGCTGTGTCATTCCGGGTCATAAACTGAAGTACCTACCTACTTTCATTTAGTAGCACTATGCAATCTTTGCTTGAGATCGACGATCTCTGAGTCTACCGTGATCGCGAAAAAGAACTGTGGTAAACCAATATCAGACAATAATTTACCTAATACCTACCACCTATCTACTTTCCTAATATAAACTCCTTCATTAAGCTTCGACCATTCATTTACGAAACGTTATTTCAATAAAGTAAGTAAGAAAGGGAAGTAAGTTAGGTGGAACCCAATTCACCATCAACCCAACCTCAAAGGTCGAACGGTCGTATATCCATAACCCAAAGCAACGGGACTTGTAGTGCTTAGTGGTTTTACTATTTTATTAAAATTATCCCACCTGATGTGTGCGGATCGGCTCATTGGCCTCAGAGCCGATAGACGCGAGCCGATAGACGCGATCTATCGGCTCTTCCACCAGGGCCTCGTGTCAGCATACATCGCGACCTGGCTCCAGCCAGCACTCTAACACGCTGGGACGCTGGTAGACGATGCAGGAACGGGACTGGTGATAACTGACGCTTACTATTAAAGTAAGTAATTTAGTAGAAGGATAGACTGACCTGATGTGTACAAGATATAGAGCGGCTCATTGGCCTCGACAGAGACGCAGCCGGTCGGCTCCGCCGCCAGGGCCTCGTCCCAGCACACGTCGCGGCCTGGCTCCAGCCCGCACTCCAGCACGCTGCGGCGCTGGTAGACGATGCAGCAGCGGGGCTGGTGGCAGCTGGCGCTCAGTGCTTCGTCCAGGATCTCTTTGTATCTGCATCATTCGGACCTAATGTCGTCATTGGAACTGGTTAATTTGGACTGTCAAACTGAAAGCCAAACCAGAGCGGCGTGAGGTCTGAAACGTCTTAAGAAAAGACCAGACTGTTCGAGTGCAATGCGCCAAGCAAACATCGTAAATCCGTGACTGTTCGTTGGGGTTTTCAGCGTTTTTCGCGTAACTCAACTTTTCGTTTAACTAGAATATCTTGATAAAAATTATTCAAATATATCTTCATCGAGTCACAACTGTCCTGTATGCAGTTTGGATTGTTTGTTAGGGTTCCGTACCCAAAGGGTGTCAATGGAACCCTATTACGAAGCATCCGCTGACAGTCCGTCCGTCCGTCCGTCCGTCCGTTCGTCCGTCTGTCACAGAGCTGTATCTCATGAACATACATACTGTATGATAGGTAGGCAGCTGAAATTTTCCCAGAAAATGTATTTATTTTGCCGCATAACAACAAATAGGTAACATTAAAAAATAATAAAAAATTAAGGGGAGGGCATACAACAAACGTGATTTTTTGGTGTTAAATCTTATACGATAGTACGGAACCCTTCGTATGCGAGTCCGACTCGCACTTGGCCGGTTTTTCAACAATACACCGTAGGTGTCAAGGCTAGGAAGCATTTTGACAGCTTCATTTGTCAGATTCGATAAGTTTGGTGAACGGATTCTGAGCGCGGATTTATTCTAAAAAAAATGTAGTTGCCCCAATTAAATAAAGTCCATCGCTCGGCAAGTGATAAAATCTTACTTATCTTCACTTACCATCAAATAACACGCACAAGCCAGATTGTTGAGTTCGTAGACTAACCTGACGATCTTGTTCGGCTCGACCCCGCAGCTGGCGGCGATGATGACGGTAGGGGCTGCATGCTCGATGCGCGCGCGCAGCTCTCGCGCCGCGAAACCTGCCCGCAGGCACGGTGTGTACATTTGTGTGTCGTAAGTTAGTTCCAGTTTGACTCAGATTGCTTTTAATCTAACATAAACAAGCGTTTTCAATTACCACTCCTGTGGTTAGAGCGTAAAGAGGTTACGAACATCGTTAATCAGCAGTAGAGGCTTTTATTTGATAGGATACCAAGACGAATTTCCTTGCACGGCCAGTGACTCGTGGATTATATTCACCCCCTCTTTTTCAGGTAGGGCTGTGAATATGTTCAAAAGGAAACGCTTACGACCAACGAAACACCTACTTAGTGAGCCTCACAATAAATCTGTTTTTGCGCCGTCTCAACTTAACATGTTACTCAAAATTATTTAAAGCTTACCGCCAAACACAACCGAATGCACGGCACCGAGGCGTACTGTAGCCAACATGGCGATGACGGCCTCTGGGATCAGAGGCATGTAGATGAGCACCCGCGAACCGACCGTCACGCCGCGCTCCGCCAGCGCTCCCGCCAGCCGCGACACCTGCACACTCACCATATAATGTCCACTTCCGACATGTTGTACATCTCTGCCCCTTTGATCAGATTAAAATAGTAAAAGAAAGTGCTCGAGCCGATAGTCGCGCGCGCTTGGCGCTTTTTAGGGTTCCGTACCCAGAGGGTGAAAACGGAACCCTATTACTAAGCCTCCGCTGTCCGTCCGTTCATCCGTCCGCCGTCCGTCCGTCCGTCCGTCCGTCCGTCCGTCCGTCTGTCATAGGGCTGTATCTCATGAACCGTAATAGGTAGGCAGCTAAAATTTTCACAGATTGTGTATTTATATTGCCGATATAACAACAAATAGGTTAAATTAAAAAATAATAAAAATTAAAGAGGGGCCCCATACAAAAAACGTTTTTGTGTTAAATCTTGTACGATGTTACGGAAGCTTTCGTGGGCGAGTCCGACTCGCACTTGGCCGGTTTTTTATGTAACTGGACACGGATAACTAATACCAAACTGACCGTCAGATGTTTGGCTAAAACACCACATGGGAACTGGGGCCATGCCAGGGCCTTCCTTATATTGCTCAGCTGCATTTGATTGGCTACCAGCCTCAACGGTTGAAAATGGTCACCCATCTAGAACACAACAGCGCTCAGAATCGCTTCACCAAGCTTATCGAATCTCATGGCGTCGCCACTGGGCTATCAAAGCTGACAAAAGGCTTGCTAGCTTGATACCTGTACGCTGTATTGTTAAACAAACAGTCCAGTTCCTAAACCTATGTACCGTGACACCTGTCACAACGTTTAGTTTCAACATGTTAATCTCTTCCTCCATTACAAGAGGAATATGCCAAACCCGATAACCACACATGGCTTGGCGCTCGATTAACATATGCCTGTACAGTTAAGATCATAATCCAGTTGCAACATGTATAAGCGCATCACAGTCCACACTCGCTATTGGCATTTGAAAGGAAAATGTAAGTGAGTTGTAGTCCAATGTGTGGGAGTTACGGCCTGGCCAGAGCCAGTGGCTAGACTCATTCCCTGTACACTTTACCATATTTAGCTACATTGGTTTTAACTAACGTAAACACAAATTCTTAAAAAAAGCACTCCACGTATCTAATTGCAATTACGGAGTCAAATTCTATTTGACAATCCTCCAAATGTGCTAAACGTGTAGGATAATTTATAACGATTTTCGAGTATAATAGTGAATTGGAACAGTTCAATGTCTGCGTAGCGGCATTCAAATGGATACAGGAGTTCATAAATATTTAAACCATTATGAACGAAAGTTTGAATTGTGTGCAGGGTCATTCGGAATAAAATTAATCATGTAAAACGAGACTACGTTTCTTTTACGAATTGGGTCCATTTTAAATTGTCTTCGTCAGAGACTCGTCATACAATTTGGTGATTAATTAATAAAGACAACGCTTCGCTGAACGAGCAGGTGAGACTTCCCCTTTACATCCGTTCTGTCCACATCGACCGAGTTATGGCGCCAAAATACGCTTTATTGCAAATGGCGAAGTATGGTCGATATTAACAGAGATTTCGGCCCGAAAATCGCCTTATTGTACCTAATTGCAAGAACGAAAGTGAGGCGAATCTGGCATGCAGGAAAATACCCAAGGAATTCTAAGGGCTACACGACCGGATGAAATGTCGGCGTCATAGTAATCACAAATAAAAACCACTCGACTGCAATGGCATGCCGAGGCTACGCTCCAACTACTAACCTGATAAAGTTCTTTGGACTACGTGATCGACATCAAGGCACAGTTGTGCAGGATAACGATTTGTCGTCATTGTTGATAAAAGGTACGCCTTGTCTACTAATCAGGCCCGAATGTTTTGTATGTAATTTCAGTAAGCCTTTAGAGGAATTGTACTATAATAAAATTTCCTTTAATTCTACCTACCCACGGTTTTGGGCCACAACACGAAAAAAACGAAAGTAAGTGCCCGCTAGATTCTAGACTAGATATATGTACTACTGTTTTGGACAAGTTGGGTTGTATGATGTTGTTGATGTGAGGAGTGTAGAGTGTGGTCTGGCGAACACGCAAAACGAAAAAGAGGAAGGGCCGGCAGGACACCACGCCCAGCCCTATTACCTGATCTAGCCGAGCAATTTAAAGTGGATATTAATATAAGGTATCACAAACTTTTCATAATTGTGCCCCGGCCAAAACTCCAGCTACATTTTTTGTGTTCTGGAGTGTGATGGTCCATAAATGCTGCAATTAACCTTCTCAGCGGATCCAGCAGGTTCGACTACGTGAATATTAGTAAAATTGAAATCAGGAGCTTGTACTGGAAACTGACCGATCAAAGCTACACTGCGGTAACCGACTTGATTCGCCAGGGCTAGTCATGCATGAAAGTGACCTTCCGTGCCGTGGTTATGCTCCCCTTACCGACCTGGACGAATTCAGGTAAGAGTGAGTTCGAGTTCGAAAGTGAGTTAACCTAAAAATAGCCTAAATATATATTATTATTTAAATAATGAAACTGTTATTTATGCTTCCAACGTATTTATGGGACAAACCAGATGTTTATCAAACTAAGATGATGTTCAAGAAGTGTGGAAACATTAACTATTTAAAAAAGTGAGTTGATGGTTAGCGACGAATTCGAACTCACTCTTGCCCTGAATGGACCCCCAGTACATGATATTGCGTACAGATAACGTCAGGGTCTGGTCGTACTGGAAAGCGAACTGCCACCGATAAAGGCTACGCTTCGTTTACAGACCTGATCCAGCAAGTCGGAGTACGTGATCTTGCGTACAGTTGACGTCAGAGGTGAATCGTGCAGAAGAGCGACTCGACTACCGTTACCGGCCGCCACATGCCGGTCTACCGCGTTGTGGCATACCGACAGCTCGCCTCCAACGTACCTGAAAAAGTCGCAAAGTACCTTGAAAGCAACGCGTGAAAAATAAATTTGTGTGAACCTGTGATGTTTTATTAGGGTCCATTTGTTATTAAAATACGACATGGTTGATACTCGTTAGCCATAAATGAAAACTGCTTCAAAGCTTCCCAATTTATATACAATGCTGCATGGGGTTTAAAAATGTAAGTATACGTTAGTTGTTCATACATTATTTAAGTATATGTATATGCATATGTGTATGTGTATCTTATGTCTAATTTTTTTTATTTCATCGTTTATGAATATATTTTGTGGTTAGTTAAAATTATTTTCATCTTTAACTTTTGTTTTCATTTTTTTGGCCCGCCTCACTGCACTTCTTTTACATATCTGTCGTTGAATGTGCCTGAATACCTTATGACGTTAATTTCCGCCTTTTGTAACCGTATACACAGTATTTTTAATTTTTCAATTAATTTTAGTTTTAAAATGATTTCCAAACTACGTTCGTGTGGGAAACATAGCTTATTGACTTTTCTGTCGCACCCTGAAATGGATGCACCCAAAATGAAACTCACCACTTAGTGAAAGGCTGGTGCGTGTCGTCGAGGACCCGCTCCCACGGCTTCGTCCACTCCAGCTGCTGGCCCACCTCCGCCCAGAAGCCCTCGGGGTCCTCATTCGACTTCCGGTACGCCTCTTTGTAAGCTCGCGATGCGCCATCTAGCGACAAACGGCGACAATTACAATAGGCGCTGAAGTCAACAGTAGAAAGAGTTTTTTTTCTACATAGTATATTGCTGGCTAATATAATCTACTAATTTACTCTTGTAGGTGCCATACGAGGAGAAGAATACGTAGGTCCGAACAAAAACTGGGCCCGCGTTATAATCAAAATATAAACGTAAATCTAGATGCTTCGGAACATCGACCGATACAATTGTTTTGGAGGTAAGTGAGGTAATTTGCAAGGTGTTTGTTTGTTTACCCAAGATACATTTGGTCAGATGTCGCGTGGTATCAAGATACGATTTTTTTACCTAACCCACTTACCTAAAGAAAATTGCCTGTCGGTAGCCGAACATTCTGTACATCAGATGTTTTAACTTTTATAACTTCACAATTTTAAGTTGATAGATACCTACTTTAAATTACTAACCCTTGTAACTAATCTACGAATGTACTGCAAGGCTGGAACCGAACCAGCAAAACATACCATTCGCGGGTATTGCGTCTACCAATTTCGCCACCTGCTGCATACCCATAATTCGGAATTCTCCTACAGTCCCTCTTCCCGTAATCAATTCCACCTACTAACAGTGTTTAAAGGTTTACCTACATACATTTATTATATATATATATATATATATTAATGTGCTCTAGTCACTTCTCTATTTTTCTTTTACTTGAATTCATTCAAATACCTGGAAAAACGGCCTGACAATATTAAGAGACTAGTTCCGGAGAACCTTAGACAGATCGAAGACGTTAATACAATAAAATAAATATAAAAATTAACCACGCTGTCACAGATTTGACTATTTGTTGAAACTTTAAAACTAAGGTTGATAACTGTTTTTCACGAAAAAGAAGTTTAGTGTCTTCTACAAACATAGATGTCGACACGATAGACGTAAGGACCCCTAGCCCCCTATGGTAGTGGCTGAAGGCTGATCACCAAATAGTACGATGAACCTAGATGATTGCATGCTGAGGGTCTCCATGGGTAAACTGTTTCTCCAGTCGCCTTTGACGATATGCATGGGACGAAAAACATTATTGATTCAAATAAAAAAATATCATAAATTTATGTTTAAGTTTAAGGCCATTTAAGTTCGGGCCAAACCTAAATGTGCCTTGTAAGCTCGCGCGTGTACTCTATAACCTTATCCCAAGAGCGCTTTTTGTATGCGTGAGCTATATGTGCCTTTGGCGCTGTTTGGCGCGTACTGTAACTGACGCGAAAATTCGGAAACTCTTGGACGGAGAACTAATCATTTACCTCGACATTTACAATAGGAAAAGAGTTTCGAAGTGATGAAAGTACAAAAGCAGCTGAAAATATTCACATTAGCATAAGTAGTGTCAAGAGGTGAGAATTGTAATTTATAATCAGTACGCCGCGTAGAAGCGTGCGCCGCTTGATGGATGTGATGAAGATTAAAATGCAGAAAATAGTTTTAAAATCTAGTCTGTCGAAAAAATCTACTCTACAACATAGCTCTTTAAACATCTTTTTCGTTAGTTCTTTTCATACAATACGTTTGTGTGATTCTTCAGAATTGGGAAACTTGCATGAGTAAAGTTTACCAATCAAACCAAGTTAAACAAAGTTTAAAAAGACTATTTCATTGTTTTGAGGAGCTGACTTCAGCGTTCAATGATGATGCCCATATCTATTAGAAACTTCGAACTACATATAGTACATAGATATATAATAGAATACCTACAATCCTGGCCCTAACAGCCTCAGTGACAAATATTTTAAAGGATGCCCAAAAACCGCCTTAAGGTGGCCCCGTAAGCAACAGAAAATTTCACCTCCCATACAAACGTAGTTTACTAATCATTTGAAAACCACTGTTCCAATTTACTTGATATTTGGTATTACATATCTGGCAACAAATATCTGTGTCTGCGTGTTTTTTTTTCCGGTAAATGTATCCCACAGAGAAAACCAAAATTAGTATGAAGATTTTGTTTTTGCTTTCATCTGATTCGGTTTGGATTTTGCAAAAAAACAAAAGCGTGCAGACACAGATAATTGTTGCCTGATATTAGGTATCAAATATAAATTAAATTGGAACAGTGGTTATCAAATGATTTGTAAACTACGTTTGTATGGGCAGCGTAGCCTACGGGCCGTTCTTAAGTGAACGTAATATCGTTGCTTTAAGCGACGTGGCGTCATCTCTATTCAATTAATAAACCGGGGACAGTCAAATAAAGTCTACAAAATCATCAGTGGTGATGAATCTTGGATGCATAGCTACATACAATCCTGATTCTAAGCAGCAATCGACCGTCTGGGTTGTCCAATATCTGCTCAAGTCAACGTTTACTTCTTGCTAAAAGCGATTATGTACTAATTTGAGTATCACTTCGGGTTCATTCAGGGCAAGAGTGAGTTCAAGTATGTACATCCTATTTCTATGGTTCTAATCGACACAACGCCTCTTCGGTCTGTTAGATGGCGCTGATTACGCGTATTGACTGGAACGATTGAGATATAGACCTAAATAGTTGCTATCGTAAACAAAATATATTTTGATGTCACTAGAGGCAGTCTGCATTTAACGTTGATATGTTCTGTATTATCTTCGTTTCCAAATTAATTGGAGGTTAAACAGCGACAACATAAAGAAAACGGTTCCTATTGTAATTAGTCTAAATTACCCTTGACAGTAGTTAGTGAAAAAATTACATCAGTTCAAAAAAAACTAGGGAAAATAATGTATGCATTCAAAATATCACTTATCATCGAGTTGATGATTCTCCCGGAATTAAGTAAAAAATGTTACGCACCACACAAGTCCGCTTCATCCACCAAAGGCGCCTTATCTCTGGAAGCAGAGACATGGGTCTGGAACTTCATCAAGCCTCCTTCCTCGGTCGCCTTCCCCCACACCTCATCAGCAACGCCGTCCTGTAGCATACTTCCTCTGTCTGGACACCTGGTACCTAAATCTGCACTCCACTTCCTCTCTGTCCCTCTTGTCTCTGCGACACGTCCTTCTGTCCAGCCACTTCTCTCGTCTACCCTCGATTTGAGGTATCGCCGTCAACCGTCACGCAGGATTCCCTTTCTCCACCCCTGTGACTCCTTCAGAGCGACTGGGGTTACAGGAAATAAGGAATGTAGCGAGACCACCGCCAATGGCCGACTGAGGATTCCTGCGTTGCGAACACATTAATATTCCCGTATTTGAAATGAGGTGACACCGGAAATCTTTTATGTTCGGCAAGGAACAATTGAGCTTGGGTTCGATGCTATCGCGGAAAAGGTATGTTTAGACTTTTAGAGGCAGCGCTAAAGACTTTATGATTCAACAAATATGTCTGAAGTTTGAAGCTTTCATCTCTCCGGGCGACGGGATGGGATATATCTGATGAGGCGCATGTTCCAGGAGGCCATGTTATGGCCGTATATGCCATCCTATGGTAAAGTTTAAATTTTGATATTATTTTTTTGTGAAGCGCGACTAACCCCTTTTTTTTCACAACCTGCTACCTAAAATCCGATAGTTAAATTTCGTTTACATTCCATATTGATATGGTGTAATCCGAGTGTAATCTCGGTGTAATCTAATTCTTTCGGGAATGCGAGGTGTTGGGTGTGAGGTGGAGGTAATAATCTATGCTAAACCAACTATGATACTGATTAAAAATAATTAATTTGAAGGGAAACAAGTGCTTTTTACCTGGTTAAATAAAGAAACGATATAGAAATGGGGACTTGTACTTGCGTATCGCATGCTATATCGCTTCCACTATGTCACTATCTATACTCACATAATTCGGTACCGACTGCAAAACAAAATATCAGCTCAGAGCGCGAAGTTGGATGTACTCCCGTTGTCAGGTCGGTACTGTGTTGTCATTAGTTGAACTATGAGGAAGATTCTTCGGAGTGACGCTTGCCAAATTTTGTTAGTGATGATAGAATCATTTGAAGAACAAAGTCGATTGGAGCGTTATCACCCACTGCAAACATGCCAACCCATGTGCATCTTTGGCGACCGGTGTACATATGAACAAAATATCTAAAGGAGGTAAGTCTCCACCCATTCATTTGTGCTAAATGTGGTGTGGACCTGTGTTGCCAGACATACTTAGGCTGGAGTGCACTATCTTTTTAACCGACTTCAAAAAAGGAGGAGGTTATCAATTCGTCTGTATGTTTTTTTTTTTTGCTTTTTTTTATGTTTGTTACCTCATAACTTTTGCCTGGGTGAACCGATTTTGATGATTTTTTTTTAAATGATAGCTAGTGCTTCCCAAGTGGTCCCATTTTAATTTGGTTAAGTTCTGACAATAATATCCATGAGAAAATCATAAAAGTCTTAAATTTGTATTAAGATGTGCGCGACAAATCGACGAATAACTCCATATAACGCCAACCGATTTCAGTGATTCTTTTTTTATTGGAAAGGACGTGTACAAATTAGTAAATTTACTTCAGATTCACTAAAAATAAACAAATAAAAAAACAAATTTAACAAAAAAAAAAACTGACTTCAAAGGAAAAGCACTAAAAAGTAAAAAATAATTTTCATTTTTGTAGTTACGATTTCTGTAATTTTTTGAGTCGGTGTCAGCCAAGGTTAGGTTAGGTTAGGTAAGGTTAGGTTAGGTTAGGTTCTCTTGATTGGCGCAGCGCGTGCCCGGCTGACGCCGACTCAAAAAATAACAGAAATCGTAACTACAAAAATGAAAATTATTTTTTACTTTTTAGTGCTTTTCCTTTGAAATCGGTTATTTTTTTTGTTAAATTTGTTTTTTTATGTCTGTTCTGGTTCTGATGTCCTAAGACGCAACAAGAAAGAAGACAGATTTTTTTATCAATAACATCAACTATGACCAGAGATGGTGCACTTCAGTCTTAGTCGTAATGCAGTGGAAACGAAACCAAAAAAACCGGCCAAGTGCGAGTCGGACTCGCACACGAAGGGTTCCGTACCATCGCACAAGATTTACAAAAAAACACGTTTTTTGTATGGGGCCACCCTTTCATTATTATTATTTTATAATGTTACCTATTTGTTGTTATAGCGGCAAATTAAATACATAATCTGTGAAAATGTTAGCTTCCTACCTGTTACGGTTCATGAGATACAGCCCTGTGACAGACGGACGGACGGACGGACAGACGGACGGACGGACAGCGGAGGCTTAGTAATAGGGTTCCGTTTTCACCCTTTGGGAACGGAACCCTAAAAAGGCAGAATTTACCGGTTTAGGCTTTTAAAAATTTACCAATAAAACAAATGAAAAATCGGTTACAGATAATGCGTTCATTAAACAAGAACAGTCGTATTCAGAGAGAACCTGTCAACACTTAATACGAGATTAGCACCGGACTAACCAAACAAAAACCGGTTTAGTCCAGTGTATTAAAGTTGTCTGCCTACTCAGAATACAGCTGGAAGAGTATTACAGTTCCTTATTCGAATTTTTTAAGTATTACAAAAATCTTGAAACAAATGTATGCTTAGTAACAATAATATGTTGACCTTACGGGGTCCAAATGACAAGTACCAGCCGCCATTTCTATATCGTTTCTTTATTGAATTGGCGTATAGATCTATACACTCCCACAACAAAATACCGCAGTCGTAATGATGTTCCACAAAGGTAAAAGGAGCTATATGCTAAGCCGTCAATAAAAAAAAAAGCATTTTATGGATTTAGTAATGTTACATCAAGGTGAATCAGTAAACAAATATAGAAACTACAACTCAAACGCTTTATATATCAAAAGCACGTTTGCGTCGGATAGTCCTTTTCACAGCCACGGCGACAATATCATGACGGTGGGCACTGATATTAGCCAGCCACGTAAAAAAATAAGGTAACTGCGAGTGCTTGATTTCTAATTTGGTCATTGCCCTGCTTTTAATGTGTTGTATCAAATGAATGCTTAAAATGCTCGCATACATTACAGGCAAGATTTCACAGACAATTACAGTTTCGAGTTCATTCATAACCACTGCGTCGGTCTGCTACCTTTGAACACTCTTAAATAAAATCTTGATGTAACGACTTATATAATTCCCCTAGGGCACCTAGTCATGCTATTTTCCATTTGCTTTGCATTGTCATTTTGTCTAGTTTATGTTAATATTTTGAATGCTTTATATTGATATTATGACTGCTTTACACATGGAGGTGAAGAATTTACTCCATGGCTTTACATAGATGTTGTGTCCAATTTGATTCAATCTTTCATATTTTTGTATAAATACCCTAATTTATTTTTTAGCAGGAACGGAGCGATTGTAATCGTAATAAGCGCAAAATATCACATTATGACAATGTTGCCACCGCTTCAGGCAGTTTTCAATTAGGTACCAATCACAGTAAATTTAACATTTTGCCATAAAATTCCCTTTGCAAGTTTTACAAAATGATACAAACGCCCTTTTTTTTAAGACAACGTTGACCAGTAGCTGACCGTTAATTACTTTGTTCTCATTCCGTTGTCATTACGTCATATGCTAATTGTACGTGCTATGTCAATGGAAACGCCTCCAGCCTGCCCGCCGGCAGATTCCTTATGTTGCAGGGAACGTTGAACTAGATCGTTGAATAGGAAGGAATAATTTGTAAAATCAATTAACTGAAGTCCTATTCAGCGAATTGATAACTTTGC
This sequence comes from Incurvaria masculella, assembly GCA_946894095.1. Classification (NCBI taxonomy): domain Eukaryota; kingdom Metazoa; phylum Arthropoda; class Insecta; order Lepidoptera; family Incurvariidae; genus Incurvaria; species Incurvaria masculella. The sequence goes on from OX335641.1 coordinate 4,814,911, forward strand.
GCATTATGTTTGTTTTTTTGTCAAATCTGCATGTTTCAGCGAAATCGTATTCTACTAGCGCAGTTTGCAAAACGCATGCATTGTGTTTGTGTTTTGCATGCAACTCGTAACGCCCGCTCAAAGAGTTGGACTAGCACACGACGGATGGCCGGTATTTTATTGATGGTTTTCAACCCTTTGAAATCACAGGTTTAAACAAGTTTTGAACATACATAAATAGGTTAAAGTGAATTTCGTTGTTGAGTACACTAGTAACACTAGTAAAAAATACAGGGCAACTCTATGGTCATAACATTAATTTTATTAAATTTGCCATTTTTATGTTAATATATGCACATATTTAAGTGCCATTTATGCTTCAGGAAAGATAATCAATAGGTATTAGACAAACGTTTTCTAGGGTGTGAAGCAAAGCCTAAACAGTATGTACCTAGAAAACCCTACAAATGGTGAAACATACACAAAGGAGAGGACAATATAAACCAGACCAAAAAAAATTATTTTAGTGTTTCATTTTATTTCGTGCAAAATAAATTATCAATATTAATCTTGGTTACAATCAAGCAAGTGAACTTAAACTAAATTATAATTTGAGGTACCATAAATAAAGCATTCTCAAAATCGGCTTTTGGATCCCTTACAATTTTTGTTTCTAACATAACCAATCTCTATTTTTAACCGACTTCAAAAAAGGCGGAGGTTATCAATTCGTCTGTATGTTTTTTTTTTGTAAAAAAACCTCTACGTAACAACACCTGGACAAAAATGGGAGCAACAGAAAATTTTAAAAATATATTTGTCTACAGATTGTTTTTTTTTTGTTATTTACTGGAAATTGATGCCTAATATTACACTTGTCACATTAGCATTCCAGAAGGAACAAGGTGTCATGCCAGGACCTTCCCTTCGAGTACAGAGCTACATTATCTTTCATTATAAATAGTGGTTATTGCATGTTGTATGGCTACACATATTGTTTTAAAAGAGTTAATGGCAATGGTGAGATTCAAAACCATTTAAGGATGTTCCGACCCATACAATGTTTTTTTACACAGAACGCCAAAAGCATTGCACTTTAAGGCACGAATTCATCCAAAATATTAAATATAGCCTTAGTAGTTGCAGCGAAAACATATTCACAATTTCAGGTTTAATGGTTTCGTTGTAATTGCCGATTAGAAGTTTTACACCGTTAGATAGCGCTGTTAAATAAAAATCGTATTTAAAAATATTGTAACAAAACTAATAATCCTGAAATTGTGATATTGTTTTCGCTGCAAGTAATATGACTAAAGTCGAGACCAAAATTAGGCGAACTAGTTTGACAGCTCAATATGTACGAATGTTGCCATAAATTGGCTAGTGATGTGTTATCGATGGAAGTGTTGTCGCGCGGGTCAGACGCCACACGGTTGAGACATGCGCGGTTCGGTCTCCATTCTATTCATAACCTGGCCAGTAAAATATATTAAACTTTTATTATTAATTCGTGGCTTAAAGTGCAATAATTTTTGCGTTATGTGTGCAAATATGGGTCGGAATAGTCTTAAAGATAAATAAATGTATGTCTCCGCCAAGTGATTGAATACATGAATTACACACAATGCATTACATTTTTCAGCGCATTTAATAATCTTAGTACCTGTAATCTGATTATGGCCTAAGGGAAACCTTTACTATACATATAGATTCCTAAAATCTTGCTATCGCAGCATTAAAAAGGCTATTGATTTTTGTATAATAGAACTTCGTTCTCTCTAGTTTACAATGCTTATAGTTCCACATATAACGGCCAAAAACCAGCAATGCTCAGCGCACGAAATCGCTCAACTACCTAAGATCCACAAATAGGATCTTTGTACCTTCGTTTCTTTAATCATTTTCATTGATTCGTTGGTAATACTAAACATGTTATGAAGTTCCTCTTAATATTGAAAACAACTGTCATACACGGATATTTTTGAAGTTTTATTGAATTTGGTGCAACGACATGTGTCCTACGTGCCAAGCTGCAAGAGCGAGGGGGAATGAGGTGAGAAGTATAGGAAACAATCGATGTGCAGGCTGGCGGTACAAGGAGCAAAGCAGAGCGGCGACTATTACTTGGGCCTGAATCAGACGCTTCACACTAACATGCAGAAGCACGGTTGCTTTCAGCATACCATCAACCGTGTCGCCGGCGAGAACAACTATACATCACCGCAAATTTCACTGTCTCTTTTTTTCACTGTCTCTTTTCTTCTCACACGGTCTCTGATGCTTCGTGTATCTTGAGTGAAGCGGTAAAATCTATGCAAGCATCTAATTCGAGTTCTGTGGTCCCATTCCCCCCGCACGCTCACGCCTCGTTGGCGAAGAAGGGCGGAAAGGGTGCACTAGCGGCGGCGGCGGCGGCGGCGGCGGGGGGGCGGCGGCGTCAAAGCCCCGCGGCGTCCCACTGCGCGTGCGCGCGCGGCGTGTTGTCCAGCAGGTTGACCCAGTCGCGCACGCGCCGCTCGCGCGCGTACACCTCGCGCGACAGCGCGCGGCTGCTGAGCGCCTCCGTCGCGCCCACTATCGAGCCGCCCAGCCACGCCGTGTAGTTGTCCTGCGTCAGATATCACTTTTATTTTATTTACCTAAATAAATATGTTTGTTTGTTAATACAAGCTTGAAAAGCAGTGTGCCTTGTGCCAGACCCGGTGGAAAACTTTCGCGATATCCAGGCCTATAGCCATACTCATTTAGCCCATCTCGTTTAGCATGTAATTCTTCTTTCTACGCAAATTCTTTTACTGTAAGCGCTGCACGTATGTGCCACGTATGTACCAGCTTCCACTTGAAGTACACATATCCTCGTCTATTTTTATATATTTAAGGAGCATCTCAAATGTCTGTTCCTTGCTTCCTGACTTGCATAATTTTATCATCAATTATTTGCTTGTCAATCTGATCCTATTCATTCAAGACACACTTTGTTTCCTTTATGCATTGATTTAGATATTTATATGTGTTAATATTTGTATCTGTTAACTAATAAATTATAACGCTAGGATATGTATATTTTTCTATGTCATATTTTTTATAAGTTTTTATAAGTTACTTAAAATTTTATTTTAGTAACAGATGCCACAATAAATTGTCAGGGTCTACGAACAGGCATACTCCGGCCTGACGGAAGAGACAAGCCGGGATAGTGCAGGTACGACTAGTCTGTAGTTCATGATATTTGTAAAAAAAGGCATGGCCGGCTTGCTCTGCTGGCTGCACGGCTTTCAGGTTGGTTTTTTCCCCTTTGTTCGCTAGTTCAGCCAAAAAGGTTCTGGGGCTGTGCACCAGTGAGTAAACTTCTTGCCTTTTATTGATGGTCATTTAAATTTGGTGTGAAGGGTTGCATAGGTGAAAGCAACGAGGGTTTGCGGTCAAAGCGCAATATTATGATATTATCACCATCTGCCTGGGATGGTGACTTGCCGACACGATAGACAGAAGGACCTCCCCGTCCCCCAGAAGTGGTCGCCCGGACCATCGTCAGCCCGGTCACCAACCGGCATGAAGAATGAATACGAGAATATGCGCAGAGTTATAGGCAGCTCTGTGTTGATTAGTCACAGACTAATCCCAGGGGGCAGGCAACAGAGCACCCAATATTTAGTTTGACGGCTTACCGCGCGTGTAAGGAGCAGGACATGCTGCTCGACGTTTCGGAGCCTCACATGGGCTCCATCGAGCAGCACGCCCTGCTCCTCATACGCGCGGTAAGCCGTCAAACTAAATATTGTAGGTATGTCCTGCGTAATTTTTAAAATATTTACAGAGCACCCGTTTCAATCAATCTTTTAGAGATCTTGGGCCAGAATTCAGATAATGGTGCTTCAAGAAAAATAATAATTATTTAATACCTTAGCCGGTGGGGTGTGGAACTTGATGTGTTGGATGAATAGTCTGTCGGCGTAGCGTGGCTGGCTCGCGTGGTATCGAAGCTCCTCGGCGAGACGGGACTTAATACCGGGCAGCATGGCCGTGCCTCCTGTCACCAGGATGTTCTCAGCTAGCGGCTTGCGCGTGTCCACTGGGCACTGCAACAGGGGGAAGCAGGAGTGATGTTAAAGTGGGAAGTGTGACTATTGTCCTTGGCGAGACTGGACTTTTCTCAGCTAGTGGCTTATGCGAGTCCAGTGGGCACTGCATTAAAAAAATAAAACAGGAGGTGTGGTTAAATGAGTTTAATGGCTTAGTCATAAGCATGTCGATGACTCAAATTGGCGTAGCGCTTACAGCACGAACCCTACTTACCCTGAGTATAGTGTCGAGGATGGTCTCCGCGAGCCCGGCGTGCTCGTTGTCACGCGGGAACAGGCACTCGGCGGCGAGCTCGCGCGTGCTGCCCGAGACCATCACGGTCTTGTCGCGCAGCGGGTAGTGCACGGGCGGGGGCGGCGCCGGCGGCGAGCCGCTCTCGTACGCCTGCGCGCGCGCCAGTGTCGTTACGAAACATGTCTTCACTGCGGGTGAAATAAATCGTATTATGAATTTAGTGCAGCTTATGATATTACGTAACCCAACCTAACCTAAGCCCATCAGCATGGAACCTATGTAAAGTACAACAGCCAGTCTCAACGACCGAAAAACATCACCAACCCATCCGGGGAGGTGTGCCTAGAGAAGTTATGTCATCATGACATAACTTCTTTAATTTGAACAATAAAAGTTTAACAACTTAAAAGTTTGACATGATTGTTCAGAATTTGATCTCCCTTCGCTTAGACAATTAAACAGGAGAATGAAGCATCAATCTAAATATTGGAATGTAAAATGCTTGTACCATTTAATTCTATGTGCATTTAATTACTCTCTAAAAAAATATAGGAATGTTTGTTGGTTATCAAACTTGGTTACAGCAGATGTATGAAAATCCAGGCTATTCAGGTAAAAAGTAGTTTGTGGTTTGTAGACCTACCGATTACAACAGGCTTTACCTTTAATATCCTCGAGCACGTGATCGGGCAGCTCCAACTCCTCGCAGTTGTCTCCCTTCAGCAGCCGCGCGAGGTTGTCGTGCAGCGCGCGCGCCGCGTGCGGCTGCGAGGCGAGCGCGCGCAGCAGAGGCGTGGCGTGCACCACCGCGCACACCGACGCCTCCTCCCAGCCGAGCTCCACGACAAGCGCGGCGGGCGGCGCGCCCAGCGCCACCGAGCACATTAGCGGCGACGGCGCCCACACCACCGACGACACCTGCCGCCCCGAAAGGACACTTGTATCTTCTTTAATGGCCGCACGGCCCTCTCGTTCAACGTGCGTGCCGCATTAGTAATAGAGCATCAATTGTAAATTTAATGTTTCATAAAAGAACACAAATAACGAAAGTTACATTATTTAATAATTTTATGTATTTAATGGATACGACATTACCATTACCTCAATAATTTGAGTTTCAGGGACATCTAGATTTGAAGCATTGATTGGCTCTAGCAGTGGACATGTAATCCAAAGATCGAAGGCTCGAATCCTGCTTCCGACGAATGTCACGACCGATACTTTTTCAGATTATTTTCAAAATCTGATTACAGTGCTTCAAATTTAAATGTCGCCGAAACTCAAAAAATTACAGTTATTATCTAATGTACAATTATTTAGTTGTTGAAAAATATAAATTTTAATTAGACTATATAATTAGAAATTCGATCAGATTCAATTTGATTTAGGCGCATCAGTTTAAAGCTGCTAGCCTATTATTATTATTATTATTATGTTATTTATATCACTAGCAGCTTGAAGCTGATGCGTGAATTTCATTTTCCCGGAGTGCACTTGTGTATTTTTTTAATTTTTAAATTGGTATTATTAATATTACTTATCATTCAAATTATGTATTTATATTGATTTTATTTATTGATTATTGATTGTTTATTATTATTATTGATTATTTGTTTTTTTTTATTGCCTTTTAATTTTTGTCTAGTCGGTTTTTAAATCCATTTACAGTTTCAGCACTAATGACCTCCTCCGGCAGCTTGTTCCAAGAGTCTACAACTCTGTTGACCAAGAAGTGTTTCCTGGGGTTAGAATTTGATGCAGATTGGTTCAGTTTTAAGCTGTGCCCTCTAAGGTGTTTGTTTGTATTTTTTGTGAACATTTCTTTGAGATTTGGTAAATTATAGTAATCATTGAGGATTTTGTATGTTTCTATGAGGTCTCCTCGCTGGCGGCGTTCCTCTAGGGTGCTGAGTCCGAGAATTTTAAGTCGATGCTCGTAACTTTGATTCTTAAGTGTTGCAATCATTTTTGTGGCCCGTCTTTGAACACCCTCCACAAGGTCTATATCCTTTCTAAAATAAGGGTTCCAAATCAGAAAAGCATATTCTAATAAGGGGCGAACATAGGCCTTATATAATTTTAGGAATAGTTCTGTATTTATGTACGAGAAGGCCTTTCTGATCATGTATAGAAGGGAATTGGCTTTCTTGACAACTTCTGTGATGTGTGTCTCCCATTTAAGATCTTCTGAAATTGTCACACCGAGGTCATGTTGCGTTGTCACTGTCTCTATAATTTTTCCATCTAGCCAGTAAGAGTGATGTGGGTTTTTGGGTCCTAGGTGTAGCACAGTGCATTTATTGGCATTGAGCGACAATAGCCATTCCTTTGTCCATCCAGAAATCTTGTCGAGGGTGTCCTGGATTTTTTGCTGGGCGATAATAGGATTAGCAAAAAATTTGGTATCATCAGCGAAAAGAGAGAATGTGAGGTGTGTTATCTCCCCTAAATCTGTTAGAAATACTCCGAAGACGACTGGGCCGACGACGGATCCCTGTGGTACACCGCTTAGAACTTGGTAAGGTTCGGACATATCCTCTCCAACTCGCACGCGAAACCGTCTATTTGTTAGAAAATCTCGGAACCATGACAGGAGGTTTCCTCGGAAGCCAAAGTGTTCCAATTTATGCAGGAGCCGTTTGGTGGGAACTCTATCAAAAGCTTTTTCGTAATCTAGGTAGAGTATGTCAACAGGTTGCTTCTCGTTCCATTCCTGTGTCCATTTATCAACACACTCGAGCAAATTGGTCACAGTTGATCGCCTCGGAATAAATCCATGTTGTTCCTGCAGAATTATGTTTTCGCGTGCTAGAAATAGTCGTACTTGTTCGACAATGATTTTTTCCATGGCCTTGCAGACAATACTGGTTAAGCTGATAGGACGGTAGTTGGCGGCATCCAGTTTGTCACCCTTTTTATAAATCGGTGTTACAATGGCTTCTTTCCAGTCCATGGGGAGTTTGCCATGTTTGAATGACAGGGTCATTATATGCGCCAACTGATTGCATATATCTACGGAGCATTCTTTTAGGAAGACTGCTGGAAGTCCATCAACTCCCATGGCAGTATTTTCTCTGAAAGACTGCAAGACTTTATAGACAGCGGGGGGGCTGAACTCTACCGTCTCTAAAGAGTTCTCCACCTTGGGTGTGTGTATCTGAGGCATGGGGCCGTCACACTCTAGCACATATGATTTTTCAAATTGTTTCGCGAAAACATTTGCTACTCCTCGGTGATCGGTTATAATTTTTGGTGAGTTGGATGCACGAAGGGCAGGAGGGACACTCACTTTGGATGAGAGTTGCTTTTTAATGTATGCATAAAATGCTTTGGGACCAGTGTCTGCTATATTAGCCTCATATTTCTGTCGTGCTACTCTTGTCATGGCTACAATTTTGTTGTTAATCTTTCGATAGGATGCATACTCTCCGTCCGACTTATTTAGTTGATAGAGTTTCCATGAGTCCTTCTTTTTTTTAGTTAGTTTCAGAATTTCTTTGTTAATCCATGGTTTATTGTTGCATTTTCTGGCTGGATGGTGCAGGGGTGTGTTTGCGTTGAGAGCTCTCGTGCTAATGGTTTTGAAATAGCTCCAGGCATCGAGTACGTCAGCATATTTATTGTTGAGCCTTTCCTTTTTCAGTGCTTCAGTTATTGCTTTATAATCAGCTTTGAAATAATTAGGCCTGAGCCTTGGGCACTGGCAACTATTCTCTTGAACAACTTGTATGTGAGCGATGAGAACGAGGTGATCGCTCTTGCCAATGTTGGGATGATACTCAACCTTGGTACATAGATTTTCTTCATTACACAGGATAAGGTCGAGTAGAGACTCTTGCTGGTTCCTTTTTCGGGTTATTTGCGTTACTAGTTGCCAAAGGTTACTGTTTGTGTACATTTCTAGAAATTTGTCATGTAGAGTGTTGTATCCATTGATTTTTTGTAGCGGCCAATGAATATCTGGCAGGTTAAAATCACCCATAATGAGAGTGGCACCGGTTTCAGCTACTTGTTGCATGACTTCAAACAGTTCTCTATCAGATTCCTCCAGAGCATAGTGTGGGGGTCGATAGACTCCACCAAGTAATAGTTTAAAATTGCAAAAGTCCAAGTCCAGCCACAGTGCTTCAATGTTATCTCGATGATGAGTGTAATTTTGCCTGGCTACAATAGGAATGTTGTTGTGATAATTCGATACATAGATAGCTACCCCGCCCCCCTTTATTCCTCTTCCTCTGTCTTGCCGGAATAGGGTGTATCCAGAAATATCTATGATGCTATTTTGAATATTTGATGATAAATGACTTTCTGTTATTATGATACATGTTGGTCTGTGTTTATTAATTTCAACTAAAAATAAATCAATAGTAATATATATAATATAGTAATATAGTAATATATCAATAATAATATAATATTAAAAATACTAATGATTACAACGTTTTACGGAAACGGGTTGTTTCCACCAATTAACTAAATCAATCAATTACATGAGCAACCTCTCACCTCATAGTGACAGTATAGAACCTTTGCGAGCGTCTCTCGGAACAGTGTGGGGGTGAGTAGGGATTCCACTACCACCACCTTGCGATCTTTAGGGTTCACCAAGACATGTCTGAAATTAAATGAAAATGTATCATTCATTTGTCTCAATTGAGTGTTATTTTTATTGCATGGTTACATTGAAGTGGATCGAAAACACAAACATTTGTCATAGGTACTTCGATTAACGTTCATTTAATGGGATGGTACCTACCCGTACCAACTAAAATGGAATGGGACCTACAGTTCAACGGCCAGCCTCAAAGGTCAGAAAAGGGCTAAAACTATTTATATGTTTACACATCCTGTATTATTGCACAGCAAAAAGTGTCACTAATTAGGAACACATTTTTAAAGTAATGTTAATTAGCGAACTGAAGAAAGGATTGATTTTTAATAAATTGTTTCATATTTTCAAGTACCTAATTCGTGCATTGCTCACACCTTCAATAATCAAGTTATTCGAAGATTATCATGAATAAACTTCTTATCAAAATCGACTCCATGACATGAGTGTTTTTTGCTATTTCTTATAGTTTCGGATTTGTCCATTAAGGCACACTTGAAAAATTCTACTGTATAAGGAGAGAACAAATAAGACGAGCACCTGAAATACAGCAGATGAAGCATCTGTTGAAGGTTGTCTTGCAGCTCCTCGGGGGTGGAGTAGTCGTGGAGGCGGCGCGGCCGGCGCGTGCGCTCGCAGAGGAACTCGGACGGCACAGTGCAGCGCGGACCCGCCTCGCCCGTGAAGCCAAATCTTAGAGTGTCATTTATTGTAATTAATGTATTTAAAATTATTGTCTAATTGTGTTTTAAAACTTCGCTTTAAACCTGCTACGGCACTGATCACTTCCTTTGGCAGTTTATTCTAAGAGTCTACTACTCAGTTAAATGCAATTTCAGTTTCGATTTAAAAAATGACCGCAGAGACAGAATGAAGCATACTGGCACACATTGAATGTTCTACTTTTGTTGTCAAGTGAAGAAATAATCACAGTTTCCAAGTACTTGAAATTGTTTGCACCTTTCTGGGCAGGTGCTGAGTATATTTAACATTTAGGAGCTTCATATTACCACATTTCGTAACTTGTCATTGTACGGACGCTCTCCAATATTTCTTTCTCAAGATGACCTGCTCACCTGTCTTACCTGTCTCTATTCTCACAGGGCCACCACAAGAAGGTTTGATGTCAGCAGATTTCATTCAATAAATGAATGGTTCGCGTGAACCATTTGTAAACTCACTCTCACATTTTGATGGGTAGCTCAGCTGTAGCTGTGTGTCCGCCCTAGAGTGCTTTTAAGCAGATCACGTGAACTAGGACACAAAATGAGGTGATTTTATTTTCACAAAGATTACTAATTATTGACGACAAAATAGATATTATCAAAACAATAAAACATGTTTGAAACCAATGCTGATAAATTTTTTTTTAAATGAACCAAAAGAAAGCAATCTGGATTTATGTATGGTATAATGGAGCAGTATCTATTATCCATTATGTTGTAATGGTATGAAAGGTAAACATTCCTACTACATGCCCATGAATGCAGAAAAGGTCTATTGACATGTTTGCAAAGGACGAAGGTCATTTTTCGCACAAAAGGCGAGCTGAGCTACAGCTCCACCTATAAAGCTATTTGTAACAGTTTCTATTGTAAATGATACTCACTTGGTGTATCTGGCACCCAGATCCAACACGACGGCCTGCTTCTCCAGAATCAAGGTCGGACCCTCGTACATAGACATGGTACCGACGCACTAATATTCACCAAAATGGTCCTAGTGAATTTATTGATATTAACGAGAGTGTCTCACCAATACACCCCTTAAGTTGTAGTTCATAACTAATGGCATGAAACAAGGACGGACCATCTGAGGGTAGAACGAAGAATTCTGTGATCATTTATAATGATAATACAGGTTGATGACTCAAGTGCGAGTTTGAGAGAATGTAATCACTCTGGGAATGACTAGGTGGTTACGGTTTTTCCTTCACACCTGACCCAACAACGTTTTTACCAATTTTACAAATCAGACTCCAGTCACAACCTCTTCAGTCTTCAGCCAACTGCAAAGAGTATGTAAATGTCAGCCGCTGGAAAATAAGTATAGAAAAAATTGACAAATAATTACGGATGTCAGTTTGACACTCTTTGAGCCCGCTATACATGATGGGCGAGCCTTCTTATCGACAGCGCAGACGAACCGAAGTAGAAATGGATACGCTGTTCGTCCGTCCGTCCATCCGTCCGTCCGTCTGTCCGTCCGTCCGTCCGTCTGTCACATGGCTGTATCTCATGAACCGTAATAGGTAGGCAGCTGAAATTTTCACAGAGTGTGATATTTTGCCGCTATAACAATAAATAGGTGAAATTTAAAAATAATAAAAAATAAAGTGGGGCCCCATAAAAAAACCGTGATTCTTTTATGTTAAATGTTGTAAAATGGTACGGAACCCTTCGTGTGCGAGTCCGACTCGCATTTGACCGGTTTTATAATGGTAAAGAAAGGTTATTGAAGAAGTCGCTTGAGCGAGATGATAAAACTGTAATTCCTGTCAAGTTTGATTTACGAGTTTTTGGATGAAAAAGGCGAGGAAAAGGAGAGTTTTTAGATGAGGAAAAGAGCTATTATTTGTGTTAAAAAAAAATTTTCATTGACCAGCACAAAGTATGAAACGAAATATTTGTTTTTGTGATATGTTTTTTTCCCAAGACTTCTTTTGTTTAGCACAATTAAAGACAATTTATTTCGGAAAAATATGGGGAAAATTGAGACATTTCAATTACATAGATTGAGTAAATACAATTTTCAAATCTATTCGGAATTATTATATTATATATGGTATCGGACAGCTTTGACAGATATTTTAGGTGAGCTCGCGTAGACGCCACCTGTAGAGATAAATAAGGAGTGTTACATTCGCGCTGACTGAAAACGACTGTAGCAGCCGTATTCAGTCAGTGTTTAAGCTTATGGAATAATGAAGTTATTTCCATAATTTGTATGCCACGTGTCATCCTTTTCTTTAGTAATCCTCTTTGATTTAAATAAATGTTAATATTTAATAAATTTATTTTACACAGTCTGTCATTTATGACCCTTTATATCTGAGATCATGGATTTTTGGAAAACACAAATTTGTTTTGAAGTAGTTTCTTCTTTATCAGTTATTAGTATATCGCTGATAAAATTCCCAGAATGTATTTATTATTTTACAAGCATCACTTTTTGATAAAAAAAACAGATCATTAAAAAAATACTTAATAACTCAAAAACTATTGATTTTAGACTCCCATTTTACAAGGCCAAATTTGTTGTAAATCAGCTCTAGAATGACCCCTTAGAAGGAATGTATCGAATAACCAAACACCTTGTAGAATAGTAGTTGTAGAATAGTAGTAAAGTGACACTGGCTGTTGCACTCACAGTGCCCTACCTTTAAAAGCTGAGCGCTGTATGTGTATAAGCCATGGAGGTGAATTTCTTCACCTCCATGGTATAAGCCAGTTTATTAAAGAAACTATATAGAAATGGCGGCTTGTACTTGTCCAACGGACGGTACGGTCAGCATAATATTGTTACAAAGTATGCACTCATGTTTTAAGATTTTTGTAATATGTAATTTAATTTATTTATATCATAGATTAAACATAAATACACATCACATTCCCTGTTTAGTACGAAAAAGTATATTTACTTAAAATGTATTAGTTCAGGAGGTAGAAAATTTTAATAAAACTGTGGGTCGTTTAAATGTGTTATTTATGTTTTAAAAGGCATTTTTGCATGCCACTAGGTCTATAAGATTCATCTGAATCAAGTAATTAACTTAAGGCTGTCGAGAAGTCACAGGAAATCTATGAATTGAAAATTTTAAGAAATGCATTCTTTGTCCATTGGTCAAGGCGCAATTTTGTACGGTGACTGCGATTAAACTAGCGAAATCCTCTTCCAGGACCTAACGTTTCCCTACCCCTAAAACTTAACAGATTTAAAAAAAAAACTGGCTTGACGAAGCCTCTTTCTAGGTCTATGTGTTTTTATTTTTCGTAGATATCTGTATTTTCAGTTAAAAATGTAACATAAAGATAGACAACTTTTTCTAATGCTTATTAGCCAATCAATATTTTCCAATCTAAGAGGTATACAGGGTAACATTTTCCAGTGAGCCATCAGGGCTAGATCCGAAACTATAAGAAATAGCGAAAAACACTCAAAGGATGACTCCTCTCACAGATTTTGACAAAAACTAAAAATGCATTATTAGATTTTTGATTTGTTTGTTTCCCTAGCCGCGAATCCAACCTGTATTATTGCGCCAGTCAATAGTGTCGCTTACAAGAAACAAATCCTGTGAAGTAACGTTATACAACAAACTAAAGGAAAGTATTGATTTTTAAAAAACTGATTAAAATGTTCCACTATTCATACATTACCCGTACCTAAAAAATTAAAAAAACTGACGTAGATTTTGACAAAATATTTTAGAATCCAAAATGTCATAAACATAGTTAAACATTAAGAGCATTAACATTATCGCCCGTAGTTTTATTTCACGGGCGACACTCCAAATAATCTTCCCGCGGTTTTTAGAAGTCATAGTTCTGTTCAGTTCAACCAGTAAAACCCTATGCCGACCTAACAACGCAACTGAGTATATATCACTGCGTGCTCTGAGCCGGTAGTCTCAGTTCTCACCTTAATCGGGGTTTACGTAACTTCGAAGTTCCGTAAAAATGTCAAACTCCATACAAGTTTTGACTATATATTCTGTGGTTTTACTTCTTCAAGCTGTCAAAGTCGAACTCGGACTTCCGATTTGTATGAAAACGCGGAGTCGACGGAAACGGCAACGTCGACGTATTTACGGCAACGTTGAGTAAGCTGTCAAATCAAACTCGGACTCGCAAATAGTAGTTCGCTTAACGCCCACTGCGCGTGCTCTTCAATTTCTCCACACATTTGAAAACGCCAGTCGATCGGTTTGCAATAAATGCCAATTTAGGTGACAACTGAGACTTCGGGTACTGTTTTGATATTTTTTTGCAGTCCCTACCTCACTGTTTGAGTATAGATAGCGATATAGTGGAAGCGAGATAGCATGCGATTCGCATTAAACCAGGATATATAGCATTGCAGCGTGATAGTATACCCAAACTGTGAATGAACGTGAGGTGAAAGTGACGTTTTCGGTTCTCCATTTTGAAGGCTGACTTTGCGCGAATCGCATCAGTTGTGGACGCGCTATTGGTACCGTAAGCTCAAATCGGATCTTTGTGTAGTTGACTGTCAACTGTCAGACATATCTTTTCTAGCCCACCGTCCTCCTTTCCTATCAACCGCAATCCACAGAACATATAATATCCTACCGCAATCCCCCGACGCGACGACGAGACGCTGGTCGTCGTATATCTCTTTGTCGTATATTCTTTGTCAGAGTGGCGCTCTTTGGTGGCGCTGGCTGAACCACAGACAATATAATAGTACAATCGCCGCACCTTGTTTGCGATGCTGATAGCCTTTTACTAGTCCAGTTTTCCTCGCCCTTATAATTTTTACAGTGATTGCTGTTCGTGGTAAAATACCAGATACCTATTTGTGATTGAAGTAGTGTCTTCATTTCCATACCTGTTTTACTTTCGTGGTGAGTTTAGTTGTATATTTTTGTAGGGTTAAGTTTTGGTAGGTCTTCAGATTTTGTGAGGGGCTGCAAACCTCAACGAATTACATTGTTTAATATTGCCTCGCCCCACACTTGAGATAAAGGCCTTATCTCTACAGCGTAGAAGCCAATGAGTCATTCCGAGTTAGGGCGTCTCTAGGTATCGCATCCTAAACTTATTCATTTATTTTAGGTTCGCCAACAGATTATGCATGTCTTTATGTGGTTAGGCTCTAAAATATCAGCTAGGTGTGTCAACCCAATTACAGGAAAACCACACATACAGTTGCATTAGGCTAAGAATGCACGAGCCGCAAACCGTTATTTTTCATATATTTTCAAGCAATATCTCCGACAAACCTTCGCCACTCGGCCACACTCGGCCCTTATATAATGTTCATTTACTTATGAAAACCTTTCAAATGAGACATGTTTCATTCGTGGCCTCTCCAGGTACTTATTGCCTATTCTCTTTTGCTGCATGTAGTTTGTTTTTTGCCATACCGTGACCTTCCTTTCATGAGCACAACTATATTAAACTGAATGGAAAACTCGGACAATGTTTAATTACCGTTTCGACGATCTTTTTATCCAATGTGATAATATCAACTCGGCCTTAATCAACAATACTAGACCAAAGTACATCAAAAAACACCAAAATACACAGAAACACCAAACTACACCGTAAAATGCTAATCAAAACAAAACCGAAAAACAATAAACAACACATCACAGTACTAGGCACATTACAAATAAATATATGAAAACGTGTTTCGTAGCACTATTACTAATTCTGTGATTGGGTTACTTTTGGTACACTATATAAGACTTGTCAGTTGTCTTACTTTTTGAATACGACTAGACTAGACGGATGTTTTTGGACAGATGTGGAAGGCGACGACGGGCGTGGCGCTGCCTGCCGCAGCACCCGCGGACGATGACAACTGGGACACGGACCCCGATTTTATCAACGACGTCACGGAGCACGAGCAGCGCTGGGGCTCCAAGACTGTGGAGGGCTCCGGCCGGGACGTCGCTCACGTTGAGTTAGTTACTCCCGTATTAATATTGTTATATTGACGTATCTATTCGTTTTGTCAGAGTCCTTTTACTCCTAGTGCATAAGAATGTAAAGAAATCCAACAGCTTTTTACAGGTATAATTTTTTATTACTAAAAAGTCTATATAACTATTTCTACTAAACCTGTTCCAACATCCTATTTTGGCTGATGTAGTGATATCTCACTGCTTGCAGCATGCGTCAACTGCGACAGGAGATGACCGAGGCGGACGCACTCGCCAAGAAGAAACAATACGAGGCTGGACCTAAACCCTCATTTGGGTAAATATTTCCTCATTCACATTCTCGGCATCGTCATACTGTTAGTAGCTAAAACAGCTTAGTCAAAATTACTGCCACAAATTGATGCATTTGCCACATGCACACAACTTTTGACAAATCAAATGCCCCAACTAGTTAGTGTAAAGATTCTTTAAGGCCAGGTTGTAGAAAGAGATTAAGTTGTTAAAATTAGGTTGATTGTTAACTAAACAAGTAATTTTCTGGAACATGTGTTCTCAATTAAGCATCCTTTAATACTTTTTTTAAAACATATGTGGAACATAACTATAATATTATAGTATAAATTCGACATCATTATAATTGATTTAGGCCCGGTAGCACGTACCGTCGTGCACGTCAACATCACCGTCAACGTATGATTAAAGACTGATCAGTCAAAATTTGCGTTGCACGAAACTTAAACATTACGTTGATTAACGGCCAATCGTAATCACGCCTGACCCATTGATCACAGTCATAATCACGATCAAGTTATAATTAAAAGTGTCAAAAGTCCCTATTTTTACATTTTTGCAGTCTTATTGGACCTTAAATAATAGGCAAACGTCGCCATTAATGGAATACAATGCTTTGTTTTTAGCCTGGCACTCGGTTCCACGGATTAAAAATGTCGGCGCCAAATCTATGTAATCTATGGTGCTACCAACAGCTGATAGCAAGCCGACATATTGGGCGCTAGTAGCGCCACCCCGCTTTTTGATTGACGCTAGATGGTGCTACAAGTGTGTTTGTCTCTTTCTGATAATGTACTGTGGAAAAAGGACAGTACTATGTCAGCTCAGGCGGTGGTGAGAGTTGCGATACAGCAAACATTTTTGCCGATTGTTTCGAGGGACTATTTGTGGTCTGACGGCTGGCAAGCTAACTTTGACGAAAAGATGTTACGTGCAACTCAAATTCATATGATGGGCGATTAGCTGTCACATCATCGTCAAATGTAATCAGTAACGGAAAACATTTTACGAGGCGTCGTGCACTCGGCCCTTACTCTCAGTTCTGGAAAGTAGGTGTTTTAGTTAATATTAAATCAATAAATTTTTTGATAAATTTATAATGCAGTATCTTTTCAACACTAGTCTCAAAGCTATAATGAAAGAAACCAAATCTTGGATTATTAATTAGTTTCTATAATATAATATGTAGGCTAGAATTGTATGTGCCATAACTTAAGCATGGATTTTCATAAAACACTGAAGTAAAGAAAATGCTTATTAGAACAACTTCTGCCGGTTCATGCACCATACAGTACTATCACGTCATACTTCTTTCGATTTCTCAACTGACACATCACAAAATACATGCTCTACGATTGCGGGTGCTAGCGATGGATCATTCTGGCTAATAATAGGAGCCACTGATAGAGCCATCTCCAGCATTTAGGAATTGGAAGAAAAGACCAGACAGGCTCTACTGTATGCCCCACTTTGCCTTACATACATTCGCAAGTAGTGCAAATGCCAGGAGCCGCGAACCGGAGCAGTGGAAGCGAGATAAATATACACCTTTGCATTAGGAATACTTCGATTGGCTACGAGCCGCGAGCCGGAAGCCAAAGCGAGATAAAAATATGCTTTAGCATTAATAAGAAGAGTTCGATAGACTAGGAAGGAAGAAGCCGGAGCTGGAGTAGCCATAGGTCAAAGCGAGACAAACATTTGCTTTTCGATAGTTCTCTTCTTACTAATTAGAAAGAAGAGTACTATCGAAATCGTTTTGGAATTACTATCCAAACAATATCAACAATGCTGCCTATCGAAATATCAAACTGTATGAAAACATTATAGTGTTGAAGGGCCAAAGAAAGGTAATGTAACATTACGCCTACTAGTCCTAGCTTGAGGTGGGTTCAGCCGAATGATAAATCGCTAGTATTGTGACATTTACGACGTTTTTTAAGTAAATATACATGGATGGCTAGTGCTACACAGATATTAGCCCAACGGACCACAAGGGAACTTGGTGTGATGCCAGGACCTTCCTTTCATTGCACGGCTACATTGAACTAGATGGAAAATCACATCACAATCACTACTTCATCAATCTGGTCGTTGTACGTTCCTGGTAAATTCGTGTTATTAGCCTCATTGTTTCTTTGCAGCTATGGCGGTAAGTTTGGAGTACAAAATGACCGCATGGATGCATCTGCTGTGGGACACGACTATGTCGGGAAGGTGGAAAAGCATGTTTCACAGACTGATTATGCCCAGGGTAAGTTTAATCTGTTAAAATAATATTTATATTAGGCCAGGTAAATTTAAAACTGTGTTTAATCAGTTTTTGGTTTAAGCCGCGTTTTAAATTTTTCCAGTCCTTAGAAAATGTAAAATGAGTATGTAATAATTGTAGCTTGTGTCAATGCAATTTTGTTTTGTAATATATTTACAGAAAGTCAATTTTTTTTGGCAGTGAATCCCATAGTATAATGACTTTAAAACTACAATTATTAAAATTTGTTATTGAGGTAATAGTTCTGGTCCCGTTCAGCTATAACGAGATGCATCAATGTGAAGCAAAGTAAATAATTTTGTAGTATACCTGTCAGTAAGACTTATATTACTATGGTTCTAACTGCTGTGATTATCTGATAAAAAAAAATCCTGTAAAAAATGGTAAAAATCCTCAACAAGGTAGTGTGATTCATTGGATACAAACAAACGCAATGTATACTTCAGGCAAGAACACTTACAAATTAACCCAAAGTGATCAAAATAAGCCAATTATTATTAATTTATGTGACTGGACATCAATGGTTAATTCCACACATATTAGCCCAAAACACCACATGGGAACTAGGTGCTATGCCAGGGCCTTACTTATATTTCCATACAACAACACAGACAATTTTTCTTTGCCTCTACAATCCATAATCAATCATCTTTAATTTTACATGTGTTGCACATCCGGAGCGGAATTTATCCTACCACCTATTCAATAAGGCCCCTTCCCTAAATGTTTACATGGAATCTAAACCACGAACGACTTATACCTCAGTTGCCCCTTACTACGCGCATGGAAAGAAATACATTGGCCGCTTGTAATTTTTTAAGCGTCAGAACCTACAGAGCACAATTCATAAGTATTTTCTCTCGTAACCTCCCAACACTTTATCGTCAGGTTTCGGCGGCAAATTCGGCGTTCAGAAGGACCGCATGGACGCATCGGCTGTGGGCCACGACTACGTGGGCAAGGTAGAGAAGCACGTGTCGCAGACGGACTACAGCGCCGGCTTTGGCGGCAAATACGGCGTTCAGACCGACCGCGTCGACAAGGTTTGATACATGTTTAGTTGGACGTGAAGTTCGATAATCAGTGAGATAATTACTAACTACTTAAAAAAAAACACGCTCAGCGTGTGAGAACCACGTATCCGAGTGACTGGAGGCTTTCGAACCACATTGTGACAGGTCTGCCAGGAAGACATTACCCAAGTTCTATCTATTGAGCAGCTAAAATAAATGCTTGAATGTATTCATCTGCTTTTACAACCACGCTAACAAGCTGCTGAGATAGATAGTCGTAACCGAAACAAAGACTTTCGAAAAGTAGTACTTTTAGATGTCCCTTTGACACATTTTGTGTGGACGAAATCTCAAAGTAATTATAAAGTGACGTCACAAAGTACTCCTTAGTCTTAGTTTTTGTGACGACTATTTATCTCAGCCTTACTGAATGCAAAATTTCATCTAAATCGGTAGAATTGTTTCCAAGAAATCCGTTAATTACGTATCTTTATAAATAAATACTAGTAGAAAAAAAGTTTTATGTTAAAGTTTTATAAAGTTAAGTTAAATTTTGCTGGTATGGTTTACCTAAGAACACCTTTTTTCGAACAATGTGTAATAAAGAATAATTGGTTCCGGGACAGAGCGCTGCCGGTTGGGAGCACCGCGAGACTGTTGAGAAGCACGCATCCCAGAAGGACTACTCAGTCGGTTTCGGTGGCAAGTACGGAGTGCAGAGCGACCGGCAGGACTCGTCCGCGCTCGGCTGGGACCACGTCGAGAAGACCAAACACCATGAATCCCAGAAAGGTCAGTCTTTGTCGTTATTTTCTAGCATATATTTCATTGACAAATGTTCACTCTCCGAGTTGATTCTCGGAGCAAAAAGGAAAGAGATGTGCCATCTAGCATGTTTTCTATGAGACCCGCTGTCTCCAATTATTATCTAGAACATTTATTAGTATTCAATTATGATTGATAGGCTAGCAGCTTTAAGCTGAAGCGCCTATATCACAACACTTATTTATTTATCGAATATATATATATATATACGAGATTTGTAAGCAGAAATTAAAATTGAAATCCACCAACGACAAGCGGCTGTTGATACCACTATGATCATGACCAAATTTATGTGTGGATATTTAGGCGAAATCAATGCAGAAGAAGAGGAATGAAGGAAAAGAACATCTGCTCTTTTTCCCGGGAGGTTCCTGGGCGGGAGCAGATTGTTTCCGGCTGAACATCATTATAGCCGACGACTCTCAAATAAACGAGATGAAGAAAATTATATATATGTTTTACGTTTTACTTGATTGTCCAGTTTATTTTTGAAGGAATTTATGGAGACAGCAACTGGGAAGACTTTTCCAAGATTCTACAACTCTGTTGGCAAGAAATTGTTTTCGAGGGTTCTGTTTCGACCGATTGTGATGCAGCTTTTTTGAGTGCCCTCTCAGGTTTTTAGTATTAGCAAAGGTGAACATATCTTATATAGCTTTGGAGAGTTGATTAAGATGAGTTGAGAATTTAAAATGTTTCAATGAGAACTTCCCTGTTCTCTTCGTTCTTGTAGAGTGGTGAGGCCAATCTTATCCTGCTGGGTTTCGAAGCTTTTATTTTTCAGAGCAGTTGGCATTTTTCCTTAAAGTAGGGACTCCAGATCTGGTATGGATAGTCCAGCATAGGTCGCACATACGTTTTATAAAGCTGAGGGTTTATATGGGAGAAAGCTTTATTTATGGTGTACGGCAATGAGTTGATCTCGTCTCTGCAGTTATAATGTGTGCCTCACATTTTAGATCTTCTGTGATTATAACACCCATATGTCTTTGTGTCTTCACACTTTTTACAGCGTTACCCTGAATTGTGTATGTTTTCGTTGGAGTTTGCTTTCCTATATGAAGGACTGTACATTTGTCCGCGTTGAGTGAGAGTAACCAGTCTTGCATCCATGCGGTAATGTGGTTTAGATCATTTTGTATGCCAGTGTGCTGCGTGAGTGGATTTCCGATGACAGCACCTGCAGGAACGGTTGAAAGTCCGTTAGGTAAATACCGAAGGCAATCGGCCCGATAACTGATCCTTGGGGGACTCCGTTATGGACTGTTCTATTATCGGAACTAACCCAACTTAAATGTGCATGCGACATGAATACATAGTCGCAAACGTATTGGAGGGTTTGTGTAGGTGGAAACTGAATTGGCGAAGGGACTTCGTTTGCACATTCGCGTGCGGTGTCGATGTTTTGGTTGTATGGCATTCCTTACGATTATTTGCACAATTTCTCGTAAGTAACGACCGCATGATACTCGTACTTCTTCCTGTTTGCTTCTGTGGGTTGATTAATGTATATTTGCTTGGTTTCAGATTATGCGATCGGTTTCGGCGGGAAGTTCGGCGTGCAGACGGACCGACAGGACGTGAGCGCGCTTGGCTGGGACCACCACGAGCCCGCACAGAAACACCAAAGCCAGCTCGACCATAAGAAGGTAGTGTTTAGTTTTTTTTCCAATGATCCAGTTTGTCAGTAGTTGTGCTATACAAGCGGAGGTCATGAGCTGTGTTAGGCGTATATCACAACAGTAGGTGTGGTAACAGTCATCCATGTTCTGTTGCATAATGCAAGCTTTTCAATGGTTCGGAACTCATTTAAAACTGAAGGTCGCCTCCCCGTACTAGGTTGTAGGGTTGGTACCACCGCTTTGGATGAAACTATGCTTAATGAAAAATTGTCCGTATTGTCCATCCAGTTCAGTGTAGCTATGCTCATAAAGGGAAGGTCCTGGCATGGCACCTAATTCCTGTGGTGTATTGGGTTAATATAACGGTATTTATGATACTGTCCATGTCAGTTTCCATAAAAAAAATTATATCTATATGTAAAAACTCCACAAAACTAGAATGAAATGACATCTTTATAACCTATTCTGTACAGGGCTTCGGCGGCAAGTTCGGCGTGGAGACGGACCGCGTGGACGCGTCGGCGCACACATTCGAGGAGCGCGGCGCGGTGGGCACGCGGCACGAGCGCGCGCGACCCGACGTCGGCGCCGCCAAGCCGTCGGCGCTGCGCGCGCGCTTCGAGAACATGGCGCGCGAGCGCGAGGCGGAGGCCGCCACCAGCGTCGAGCGCATCCGCCGCGAGCGGCAGCAGACGGACGCGGAGCTCAGCAACAAGGTGCGTGAAGCTAGATCATGGGCGCAACGCCGGCTGCTGTATTACATATGCTTATTCAACAGGGCTTTGAGATTTAAAAAATTTGGAGAAATGCTCTCTTTGTCCATTAGCCAAGGCACAATTTTGCACTCTGACTGCATTTCAACATTTCCCTAACCCTAAAAGTTGTCGGATTTAATAAAAAAAGTGTTTTATCACTTATGTTTGCTAGCTTGATTCTATTTTTTTTTATGCGAACTGACATAGATGGCTAATACCACACAACTGTACATTCTACGTCCGTATGTTTTATTATTTAATTATATTTTTACATTTATGCCATGGGCTGTTCATGAGGTTCAGACATTGCAAAAATGAAGATCACACAAAACTACTGACACTTAAAAAAATACGCACAAGCTGAATAGAACCTGTTTTAGCAACGATGCTTGGCTCATTGCCCCGGGAATGGTTAGATCTGTAAGATCCTACCAGAAAAATGCGCTACTACAAAAACTCCGCCCCCTACAATACCTGTTCCGTTTATTTTAGGTTCCCCTCGTATATGTTCGAAGTGATCAGTCACTGACAGCCACACTTTCATTCCAGGAGAAAGACAAGCAGTCACAGGCTGAGCCCGAATCAAAGCCCACAACCCGACCAGCCAGTCCACCCAGGCAGTCTGTCCCTAAAAGCCACGTGACAGCTCCTAGTAACGTGAAGGCTCCTAGCCACGTGACAACTCCTAGTCACGTTACAGCTCCAAGCTCCGTGACAGCTTCCAGCGAGGTGGCAGCTCCCGTCAAGACAACACCATCAGCTGCTCCACAGGATGACTCGCCCGTTAGTGAAGAAAAGCCCGCCATCAATAATCTGCCTGAT
Source organism: Incurvaria masculella (assembly GCA_946894095.1). NCBI lineage: Eukaryota > Metazoa > Arthropoda > Insecta > Lepidoptera > Incurvariidae > Incurvaria > Incurvaria masculella. Next base: position 4,838,047 of record OX335641.1, read on the forward strand.
GTCACCCTCGTGGCACCAGTGAAGGAAGCAACGCACGAAAAAGAAGAGGTGATCATTTGATGTATTTATCTTTATCTTTTTTCTTTTGACTGCAAATATTGAATAGATTTATATTTTTAATAGGTGCTTTGAAGTTCCATCATTGATGTTTAGCGACACTGGGCACCGTCAGGTTCTGGATGAGATGCAGTTGAGGCCGGCCCTTAATATTTGAGTTCCACTTTAAACTGCTACAATTTCCCTTACTTACCAGGGTTAATCCCGCTAAGGTTATTGCCATGCCATGGAAAGCAAAGATCGTTGTCAAAATGGCAATGAAAATTATCTGTTTTACGTCCAGTTCAATGTAGTCATGCAATATAAGGAATGTCCTAGGTTGGGCTAACGTCATGGCTTTCATATTAAATTAGTAAATAGATGGATGTTGTTGAAGTCAAATCTCATTTAAACATAAATACATATTAGGCTACCGATTTGGTGATTGGCCTAGAGCTTAATGTATTTAAGAAATGGGATATTTAGTGAAACATTACGAAATATGTATGAACCAAAAATATTTAATGTTCTAATGTTAATCTTCTTACTTTTTATGAACAGGGCGGTCGGCAAGTAACAATCGTAGTGTCCCCGGTGGGGTGGGAGCGCGAGGGCGAGTCAGCCGCGGCGGACGAGGAGGAGGAGGAAGGCTACACGGCGCGGGCGCTCTACGACTACCAGGCGGCGGCACCAGATGAGATCTCCTTCGACCCCGACGACATCATTACCAACATCGTCATGGTGAGGATACTGTATGCGTGACGCCAGTGGGCGAGTTACGATCGTGGTGACCCTGGTGTGGTGGGAGCGCGAGGGCGAGTCAGCCGCGGCGGACGAGGAGGAGGAGGAAGGTTAGACGGCGCGGGCGCTCTACGACTACCAGGCGGCGGCACCAGATGAGATCTCCTTCGACCCCGACGACATCATTACCAACATCGTCATGGTGAGGATACTGTATGCGTGACGCCAGTGGGCGAGTTACGATCGTGGTGACCCCGGTGTGGTGGGAGCGCGAGGGCGAGTTAGCCGCGGCGGACGAGGAGGAGGAGGAAGGCTACACGGCGCGGGCGCTCTACGACTACCAGGCGGCGGCACCAGATGAGATCTCCTTCGACCCCGACGACATCATTACCAACATCGTCATGGTGAGGATACTGTATGCGTGACGCCAGTGGGCGAGTTACGATCGTGGTGACCCCGGTGTGGTGGGAGCGCGAGGGCGAGTCAGCCGCGGCGGACGAGGAGGAGGAGGAAGGTTACACGGCGCGGGCGCTCTACGACTACCAGGCGGCGGCACCAGATGAGATCTCCTTCGACCCCAACGACATCATTACCAGCATCGTCATGGTGAGGATACTGTATGCGTGACGCCAGTGGGCGAGGTACGATCGTGGTGACCCCGGTGTGGTGGGAGCGCGAGGGCGAGTCAGCCGCGGCGGACGAGGAGGAGGAGGAAGGCTACCCGGCGCGGGCGCTCTACGACTACCAGGCGGCGGCACCAGATGAGATCTCCTTCGACCCCAACGACATCATTACCAGCATCGTCATGGTGAGGATACTGTATGCGTGACGCCAGTGGGCGAGTTACGATCGTGGTGACCCCGGTGTGGTAGGAGCGCGAGGGCGAGTCAGCCGCGGCGGACGAGGAGGAGGAAGGCTACACGGCGCGGGCGCTCTACGACTACCAGGCGGCGGCACCAGATGAGATCTCCTTCGACCCCGACGACATCATTACCAACATTGTCATGGTGAGGATACTGTATGCGTGACGCCAGTGGGCGAGTTACGATCGTGGTGACCCCGGTGTGGTAGGAGCGCGAGGGCGAGTCAGCCGCGGCGGACGAGGAGGAGGAAGGCTACACGGCGCGGGCGCTCTACGACTACCAGGCGGCGGCACCAGATGAGATCTCCTTCGACCCCGACGACATCATTACCAACATTGTCATGGTGAGGATACTGTATGCGTGACGCCAGTGGGCGAGTTACGATCGTGGTGACCCCGGTGTGGTGGGAGCACGAGGGCGAGTCAGCCGCGGCGGACGAGGAGGAGGAGGAAGGCTACACGGCGCGGGCGCTCTACGACTACCAGGCGGCGGCACCAGATAAGATCTCCTTCGACCCCGACGACATCATTACCAACATTGTCATGGTGAGGATACTGTATGCGTGACGCCAGTGGGCGAGTTACGATCGTGGTGACCCCGGTGTGGTGGGAGCGCGAGGGCGAGTCAGCCGCGGCGGACGAGGAGGAGGAGGAAGGCTACACGGCGCGGGCGCTCTACGACTACCAGGCGGCGGCACCAGATGAGATCTCCTTCGACCCCGACGACATCATTACCAACATCGTCATGGTGAGGATACTGTATGCGTGACGCCAGTGGGCGAGTTACGATCGTGGTGACCCCGGTGTGGTGGGAGCGCGAGGGCGAGTCAGCCGCGGCGGACGAGGAGGAGGAGGAAGGCTACACGGCGCGGGCGCTCTACGACTACAAGGCGGCGGCACCAGATGAGATCCCCTTCGACCCCAACGACATCATTACCAGCATCGTCATGGTGAGGATACTGTATGCGTGACGCCAGTGGGCGAGTTACGATCGTGGTGACCCCGGTGTGGTGGGAGCGCGAGGGCGAGTCAGCCGCGGCGGACGAGGAGGAGGAGGAAGGCTACACGGCGCGGGCGCTCTACGACTACAAGGCGGCGGCACCAGATGAGATCCCCTTCGACCCCGACGACATCATTACCAACATCGTCATGGTGAGGATACTGTATGCGTGACGCCAGTGGGCGAGTTACGATCGTGGTGACCCCGGTGTGGTAGGAGCGCGAGGGCGAGTCAGCCGCGGCGGACGAGGAGGAGGAAGGCTACACGGCGCGGGCACTCTACGACTACCAGGCGGCGGCACCAGATGAGATCTCCTTCGACCCCGATGACATCATTACCAACATTGTCATGGTGAGGATACTGTATGCGTGACGCCAGTGGGCGAGTTACGATCGTGGTGACCCCGGTGTGGTGGGAGCGCGAGGGCGAGTCAGCCGCGGCGGACGAGGAGGACGAAGGCTACACGGCGCGGGCGCTCTACGACTACCAGGCGGCGGCACCAGATGAGATCTCCTTCGACCCCGACGACATCATTACCAACATTGTCATGGTGAGGATACTGTATGCGTGACGCCAGTGGGCGAGTTACGATCGTGGTGACCCCGGTGTGGTGGGAGCGCGAGGGCGAGTCAGCCGCGGCGGACGAGGAGGAGGAGGAAGGCTACACGGCGCGGGCGCTCTACGACTACCAGGCGGCGGCACCAGATGAGATCTCCTTCGACCCCGACGACATCATTACCAACATCGTCATGGTGAGGATACTGTATGCGTGACGCCAGTGGGCGAGTTACGATCGTGGTGACCCCGGTGTGGTGGGAGCGCGAGGGCGAGTCAGCCGCGGCGGACGAGGAGGAGGAGGAAGGCTACACGGCGCGGGCGCTCTACGACTACCAGGCGGCGGCACCAGATGAGATCTCCTTCGACCCCAACGACATCATTACCAGCATCGTCATGGTGAGGATACTGTATGCGTGACGCTAGTGGGCGAGTTACGATCGTGGTGACCCCGGTGTGGTGGGAGCACGAGGGCGAGTCAGCCGCGGCGGAGGAGGAGGAGGAGGAAGGCTACACGGCGCGGGCGCTCTACGACTACCAGGCGGCGGCATCAGATGAGATCTCCTTCGACCCCGACGACATCATTACCAACATTGTCATGGTGAGGATACTGTATGCGTGACGCCAGTGGGCGAGTTACGATCGTGGTGACCCCGGTGTGGTGGGAGCGCGAGGGCGAGTCAGCCGCGGCGGACGAGGAGGAGGAGGAAGGCTACACGGCGCGGGCGCTCTACGACTACCAGGCGGCGGCACCAGATGAGATCTCCTTCGACCCCAACGACATCATTACCAGCATCGTCATGGTGAGGATACTGTATGCGTGACGCCAGTGGGCGAGTTACGATCGTGGTGACCCCGGTGTGGTGGGAGCACGAGGGCGAGTCAGCCGCGGCGGAGGAGGAGGAGGAGGAAGGCTACACGGCGCGGGCGCTCTACGACTACCAGGCGGCGGCACCAGATGAGATCTCCTTCGACCCCGACGACATCATTACCAACATTGTCATGGTGAGGATACTGTATGCGTGACGCCAGTGGGCGAGTTACGATCGTGGTGACCCCGGTGTGGTGGGAGCGCGAGGGCGAGTCAGCCGCGGCGGACGAGAAGGAGGAAGGCTACACGGCGCGGGCGCTCTACGACTACCAGGTGGCGGCACCGAACCCACTGTTGGCTCATTTTGTTCGAGAGGCGATTATTTTGGATTTCCACTGGATTGTTGAGGGTTACCTCAGTATATGTTTAGTTTTGCCTGCCTAGGAGGGGTGATGGACGATGATTATTTTGGCTGCTTTTCTCTGTGGATACCTTAATAAGGCGGATGTCTTTGCTTTTGGAGTTGTTTGTATACTGCGCAGCCTTTATTGTTGGCTGGATGATTTCCGTGGCAAAGGGCGCATTTGACATCATCCGTTCGTTCTTTGCAAAGCATGGCAACCAGCACATTTGATGCACCTTGATTTGCAGTAACTTTTAATATATTCCATAGTCTACGCAGTTGGAGCATTGTGGTATGGTACGTTGGGGTTTGGGGGGCTCAGTTTAATACAGTTTAATGTTGTATATTTACTTGTTATTAGAATTTGGCGTAGTTCTATTCAAAACATTTCTAGTGGTTTCTTGCTAATGGTTGGTAACTTTGTGTTACTTCTTTGATGTCTTAAATGTCACTGGGTTTTTAGGATTTCTTGAAATTTCTGTCTTGCTTGGGTTATAGGCATAATATCCAGTTCCTTTGTATTTTTGTTTAATGAAAAAGCGGTATAGAGCCACCGCGGTAAGAACGAAAGGTGCTCAGAAAATCCAAATACACATCGCCTCACGAAACCACGCTCAGCAAGGCACCATACCAACTATTTGTGGACTATCGCTGAGGTATTGAGCTTGTACAAAATATGCTTAAAGACACCCAGTTTATAGGTATGAGGAAAGGCACCCGCCGGCAGACAATTCCATATCCTGGTGGGACGGCAGAGAAATGAGTTTGAGAAACGGTTCGTTATCAAAGCCTAATGGCAACCACAAGGTCTGCACTGTATTGGTACATGGTTGTTACGTAGTATCTTTAAGGTGGCGGTGGAAAGAAGATCATGCGCATATTTATTGGCAGAGGTACAAAATTATACTCAAAAAAAATTGATTTCATCGAACTTGATATATGATTAACATTGGCATTGTAAAATAGTGTTTGGCTTCTAAGTTAGAAGGTCCGATTTATAATCGTTATAAGTTCGATTTTTTCGCGCGTTTTATGCAATAACTTAGGACGGGGATTACTCCACGTTAAATGAAAAACATCTCACAAAGGTTAGTCAACAGACCTAGCTTAGTTGAAGATTTATAATCAAGTCGGTTTTTGTTTTATTTTTGGCTACAGTGGTCGTGATTTACTTTTAGCTGTAAGTCGTTTTGTAATTAAAATTCGTAAATCTTACCAAATCAAACGCTATGCACATTGTTTGCTTTGTGGACGTGTTGCATCCTCCTCATCACGAAGACTTTTTAATTAAAACAGAGACAGTGCCAGCGAAAATGCCATTAATATTGCTGTGAAATCCTATCTAATTATACAATTGAGTACTGATATTGACAGTATTCTACCGATAGTATTCCACCGACTTATTAGATTTTACCCGTGTTATCCCACATTTTTATTCTAACAATGTCCAAATGTTATTGTATCGTTATTATTGAAATTTCCATCTTATTTCTAAATAACTATACATGATCTGAATGCGATCTCTAATATTGTCCTGCTTTGCTCGAGAATTATTAAATCTTACCACTGTTTTTTTTCAACAGATCGACGAGGGTTGGTGGCAGGGTCTCTGTAAAGGCGCATACGGACTGTTTCCCGCCAACTATGTGCAGTTGCAGGACAAGTAGGGCCCCAGCCACAATGTTGTTAGGGTCTTTCTAGTTATCATGTAATGATTAAGTTGAACCCTTGTGTTTCAGACGGAATGAATGTTATCGACTACATTTACGAGAATTAATTATTTTAACGATTATATATAGTTATTTTCACTAAGAGACATGATTCTTATAATTTAATTTGAGGCTGTTTTCTATATTAATTGGCTAGTTCATGAAAACAAATTAAATTTTTGATAGACATGCTACTTCAATGAGTTCTTAATTTTTTAATGTTGAGAAAACACAGAGCAGGAAAAGAAGTTTGTTTTTTGGTAAATTAAGCTTTATTTATTTAATAAACCAGTTGTACTTGTATTTATTTCAATATGAATACCCTAACAGTGTTACTAATAAACCCAGAACACCCTCGGAATAGTCATGCTATGTTTTTTCCCTTTCTATCGAATTTGAAACTGCATGTAATGCAAGGACAAAACATATTATAAACTGTTTGAAGGGTTTAGAGAGCTTACTAAACCTATCCAAGCATGTTCTGGGTGTATTAGTAACACGGTAAATGAATGAAAAATTATTAAGTATCAATATTGTATGAAGACTTTAATTACATTAGACATATTCGTAGCAGATGGTCTTAAGGTTGTTCCGACCCATATAAAGTTGTTTGCACACATAACGCAAAAAGTATTGCACTTTAAGGCACGAATTCGTCAAAAATATTAAATATAGCCATACTAGTTGCAGCAAAAACAATTTTACAATTTCAGGATTATTGGTTTTGTTACAATTTATTTAAATACGATTTTTATTTAACAGCGCCATCTAACGGTGTAAAACTTCTAATCGGCAATTACAACGAAACCATTAAACCTGAAATTGTGAATATGTTTTCGCTGCAACTACTATGGCTATATTTGATATTTTTGACGAATTCGTGCCTTTCAGTGCAATACTTTTTGCGTTCTGTGTAAAAAAAACATTGTATGGGTCGGAACATCCTTAAGTTAAAATTTTTTTAGGAAGAGCACGGTGCAATACCTTTATTGCTGAAATTATTATTTAAAAATAGGTAATAAAACAAGATATTTTGTGCTACATGTATTATGGAATCAGTTTTTTTTTAAAAAGATGTGACGAGTTTTTAGAATACTTTGACTTATAAAATAAATCTTACCATATGGTTTTGGTTGGATCACCAACTTTATTAGTCAAAATTTGTCTCGACTTGAAAATATTTTTGTAGATACATAATTGATTTTTAGATAGTTATTAAATGTTTACTGCAAGTGCTCGTAAAGGAATTTAACACATAGTTACTTACAAAATATAAAGTATTGAAATAAAATATTACGCATGCTGTATTAAACGATTACACTGAAAACCTCGAACAATGGAATTGTTTCAAAAATATGCATACATACAATCATATTTATATTACTAATGTTATACCATTCTGACATTTACACTTTGTAATTTGATGTAAGATTTTTTTAAAGTACTCCATAAAAGTGTATTAATTTACTCCATGGGACTGATTTAATGTTTTCATGTTGGCTTTTATGTTTTTACATAGGAAATGTAGAAACATTTATAATCCATTTCGATCATATTGACCTCAATCTTGGATTGAGATGGAATTAGGAACTTGTTTTATTCCAGTGTAGCGACATGAGTAAATGTGTCTGTACTCATTAATTAATGCATTCCTTTTTTTCAGTGGCTCAACTTATTTTTTTTTTATGAATATGCAATAAATATATGTTTCAGAAACTAGCTGATTCCATTTTTGTATTTTATTCATATTTATTGCTAACTTGCTGATAAATAAATATATGTCCACTGAAACATTAACTATAGGTACCGGAAATACATAGTTAGAATGTTTAATGAAATAATGTTATTTCAAAACCTAACTCTAATGTTACATACTTATGTAATGACAAAATTGGCTTGTATTGGCTAAATAAATAAACTAGAAAATTTAATTATAATTAATACGTTAAAATGTTATTACATAGAACTATGTATATGACTAAAATAAAGTACTTATAAAAAAATCATGTACTTCCAATATGAATCAGACAGTTCATAGACATGCTTTCTAGACATTATCTTCAGATATTGTACAGTCATCGCAGTAAGGTAATTTTTAAAGGTAACATACAGTTACACAGGTACAGTTTATGTATAACAATTTCGAGACAACGCGTCACTTGCGTAGCTCACACGTGGATTCTGTCCAGAAGAAGACAATGTCAAGAGCCTGAAATAGGTTAAAAATGTTTTTTCTACCCATATGTATATTTACAACGTATCACTACCGAAAAAAATATTATATATCAGACAAGAATGCTTTTCAGACGACTTTTACCTTGAAAACACGATTAAGGATACTTCTGTCTATAGAACAAATTGCGAAAGTACCTTTCAATATCGATCACCTATTGCTCCGAGATTAGATTATATTTCAAAATTTAAACATTATGTACTTTATTTCTGCCACACGATCTTCGTCTATTTTTATTGATTTATCGATTTTTTTTTTCTTCAAAATATAACAAAACCAAAATGGCGCTCTCCAATATAATTCTTTCGGTTTGGCGAAGTTATGCTTTGTCTTACGTTCAAAACCTTTCATGTCCTGGTGTTTCTGCCTTTGGAGAAGAAAAGGAATGGACTAGAGATCTTGCAACCTCACTCCAAACATTTGCTTTGGTAGGCAAATGTCATAACGAACTGTATTCTTGTTGACTATTGTGACTAGCTGTCATGTAATATTTCAGTTTGTGGTATATTTTCCTTAAAATAGAAATATGAAGAATGGGCATTGTTACAATACTCTTAAAACTAAACCATCAGTAAATGATTTAAAAAAATATATGATTATGACAATGCTTGTTACCGATAATGCTATGAACACATCTTGTCCATTCTTTCTTTAATGTCTTGATATTATGTTTTGTAAAACATTACAAATAAATAGAAATATATTGATATTTTTAATAAGACGCTGTTTTATTTTGTCAAGTATGTTGCTTACCCTATCAACAATTAATTAATGTACGATAATATAATATACTTCTTTACAATATGCTTCTGATAGCTATGCATAACCATTTTTTCCTAAAGCTTGACCTAACAGCTGTACACTAAATTTTTCATAATTTTGCATGAGTGAAGCGAATCTGTGTGAATGCAAAAACCAGAGTTTAAATCGAAAATAAATCTACCTAAAACAATAATGATTACTTTATAAGTCAGTCAAGTGCCGACGAGAGATCCCAAAAGTTGACAAACATTGCAAATGTAGGACCAAATTTGCTGGTACGTTGAGAGGCATAGAATATACGTAGTTTAATGGTTTGGATGCCTAGTCGATGTAGTAAAAGAAGACCGTGTACCGTCAACGCCGGCGCATAGACGCGTGCGGCTACATCAGTTGGCGCCAGTCATGACATGAGTCTGTACAACGTACAGATCCATTAAATTTTAATTATAGAACTCCTTGCAACCACTGGTTATGTGAACATTAAATAGCGAAACTGCAGATTAAGATGTACTTAATCTGCAGAGTGCACGTGTATTTCACTGTTAGTGAGCGGTAGTGAGAGCTATCTAAATGATTAGCTCTTCCCTCATTATGGAAATCGCCTATGATGGTGCAACAAGCTTGTATTAAAAGTATTGTAATGGTTACCACAAGTCGAGACCCAACACAGGGAAAAGAAGAGTGGGCAAACAACCAGCACGTTGGTCAGACGATATACGTCAGCTAGCAGGTGACAACTGGCCAAGAAAAAACGTAGTTCTCCCGCACAACTTGGCGAAGTCTGGGGGAGGCCTACGTCCAGCAGTGGACAGCAAAAGGCTGAAGAAGAAGAAGAATGGTTACCACAAAAGAAAACCACAAAATTCTAGACTTCCAATGGCTATGTACCAGGATGGTATCACCAGGGGATTGCCATGGTAAACTAACCCGCCGGATGAACAGGCAGGTGAGTGATGAACTCTGCATACATTTTTATAGGGATGAATGTGTGGCACTTATATAGAAATGATGGCTAGCTGAAGGCTGAGACATTAATCCAGCCTGCATACCTGGATGCCTAAATCCTTTAGGTACATTATACTTTTGGAGCGCTTAAACTCTGGCCATATGAAATACCAAGAAAATACTCTGTAAAGCAAGGCCTTTGGCCTTCAGCCCTAATTGGCTACCTACTTATAGGGTTCAGTGTCGTGACAACGCGTAGTAAGAAAAACCCTAACCTAACTAGACGTAATATTAAATACTACTGTATTGATCTTTAGGGTTCCGTACTCAAAGGGTGCCAACGGAGCCCTATTACTAAGCCTCCGCTGTCCGTCCGACCGTCCGTCCGTCCGTCCGTCTGTCACATGTCTGTATCTCATGAACCGCAATAGGTAGGCAGCTGAAATTTTCACAGAGTGTTTATTTATTTTGCCGCTAACAACAAAGAGATAAAATTTCAAAATAATAAAAATTAAAGGGGGCTTCCATACAAAAAATCTGACTGAAAAATCGACTCGCACTTGACCGGTTTTTAACCGACTTCAAAAAAAGGAGGAGGTTATCAAGTCGTCTGTATGTTTTTTTTTTTTTTGTTTTTTTTGTTTTTTTTTTTTATGTTTGTTACCTCCTAACTTTTGCCTGGGTGAACCGATTTTGATGATTATTTTTTTAAATGATAGCTAGTGCTTCCCAAGTGGTCCCATTTTAATTTGGTTAAGTTCTGACAATGATATCCATGAGAAAATCATAAAAGTCTTAAATTTGTATTAAGATGTGCGCGACAAATGGACGAATAACTCAATATAACGCCAACCGATTTCGGTGATTCTTTTTTTATTGGAAAGGACGTCTACAAATTAGTAAGTGTACTTCAGATTCACTAAAAATAAACAAATAAAAAAACAAATTTAACAAAAAAAATAACCGACTTCAAAGGAAAAGCACTAAAAAGTAAAAAAATAATTTCCATTTTTGTAGTTACGATTTCTGTTATTTTTTGAGTCGGTGTCAGCCAAGGTTAGGTTAGGTTAGGTTAGGTTAGTTTCTCTTGATTGGCGCAGCGCGTGTCCGGCTGACGCCGACTCAAAAAATAACAGAAATCGTAACTACAAAAATGGAAATTATTTTTTACTTTTTAGTGCTTTTCCTTTGAAGTCGGTTATTTTTTTTGTTAAATTTGTTTTTTTTTAAAGATACGCTGTTTCCCACACAAAACTAGCATGAGCGCAGAATGGTGTTTCCCATACGTGGCTATGTATAGTATTCCACCAAGAAGTAGTTGCCCTGTCAGTAGAATCTTCTGCAACAGCTATACGATATATAGGATACCTAAACGGCGAGGTATTTTTGGCCTTGGACGAAATTGTTTTAGAAACTTCCTTGGAACGGGAAGGAATCACCTTGGCAGGGAAAACACAGTCTTGCGTCATGCAAACGTTGAAGGCGACAAGGTTATCCTAGCCAACTTTTTGAGATAACTTTTTCGAGAACATTATCCATCGTATCAACCATAGAACCTTGCTGGGGTGTGCATCTCTGCTCCTCCAATCCCTGACATACCCTTCACTTGCGTGCTTTCTGCGGCAGGATGATATCATCAGCGTACCTTTGAATCATTCAGTAAATCGTTATCAGTAAATAAAACAATAGCGTATAGGAGAAAGCACGGAGTCCTGCGAGACATCACCCTTAATGCAGCCTGCAAATGTGAGAACGAACGAACTCAGCTAGGTATTCTGCAGATTAACTCGGTAAATCTGTGCGTACGTAAATAATTCACGTACATTATCCCTATGCAACATAAGCCATTCCTTTCAATTTGCAAAGTCAAATTAAAGAGTCAAAGAAAGTAATTTCGCTAGGCTTGGGTGTGTTCCCAGCTCTACAGAGAGAGGGGTTGTCGTCTTGCATACAAATGTTCAATCAGCTGGGGACACACACATATTATTAGGTCGCGAGATCGCGCTTCGCGGAATTAATACTTCGGCAATATGGTCGTGTCCCGCCATAGGGTAATAATATTGTCAGCTCTCTACCGTGTCCTAAACATAGTAAATAGTAGGCCCGCTCTCTACTGAAAGTTTATAGCTTTCATGAACATATATAAAAATCTACAGTCGGTATGCATAGAGGCCTGAGCATAGTACTACCTATTACGCAGTAATATTATATTATCTATGGTACCTATGCATGGAACTCAATTCATATTCGCATGTATTCATGAGAATAATAAAAATGTTAAAGTACTGCAGAACAACCCACGAAAACAGATAATTCAAAGTTGACTTGCATGTTTTTAAGTATTAGGGGAATGATGGGTCTATTGAATTCGAGTCTATGGGATTCGAGTTAGCTAGGAACAAACAGTAGATCATTATACCTTAGTCTTGTACCTCCGAATGTTTTATTCGGTGGTCAATAAGATTTAAAAAATGTAATAGGTACTCACAACAATTTACATTACAAGGTGATTTTAAGGTAAATTTAATCCAATTTATTATTTTTAAATGCAATTCATATTCACATTTGCATAAAAAAACGAAAGCCTGTTTTCACCACCTGCAGTGACCAGTGATCCGATAAAATCGGTTACATTGGACATTTATGTAGGTGGTGTAACCGAAAGATTACTTTGGGATTTTTGCAACTGGAGGTGGTGGAGATGGCAGCAGTCAAAGGGAAAATTCCCTCTGAACACATATAATAATATATTCGAAAGACTATAAATAAAATATCGAAAATTCTGGCGTAAATTACACATTTACATCTAAGGGCCGAGTGCACGAAAGGACAAAAAATCAAAATCAACGTCAACGTATGATCAATTACGTCACTTTGTATGGACAGTATGGAAGGAACTCCATGAGGTTCAGTAAAAGTGACGTGTTTGAAGATTGGTTAACTCAGCTGTCTCTTCGTGCAATCACTGCTTCGGTGTTAATATATTCGTTATTATATTTACATATAAATTATGAAAAATGTTTTAATAATGTAGCTCCAAAGCTCTTGTACTAAAAGGTAAGAAAGTTACAGTTCGTTTAACTTTTTTTGTATATTTTTAAATTATAATACGCTAGCTCTCTTTGTATGGGGGACCAACCAATGCCTTGTAGACAACTAGAGAAAGTTTGATTTCTTGCAGAGATGGACAGAAGATTAAATATTTCCCAAACGTATAATCGCATTTGTAGACGTGTCCTGTACCTGGTTAGATGCTTAGAATTGGTTTACATTTTTTATGAGGTGTCTAGTCACAAGGTTACTATAATTCTAAAAAGATTCCACCACAAGATAATTACTAGTTACTACGTGTTTATAAATGTCAGATAAACTGGAATGCGTGAGTCCCGAAGTATTTTCCCCAAAGTACAACCCTAAAATGTGGGTAATTGGACAAAAATATCAAAAACCATAACTATTTTGTAGCAAGTCAAAGATATTCCTTACCAATCATGTCAGCTATCGATGAAATAAGACGTATACTGCGAATTAATACTGAAAATAATTATTTTAGATAACTTACATTGACGATTAACCGGCTGATCAAACGGTTCATAACTAACCACGCCGGTCGTGTCAAATACAACGTTGTCTTGCGTAGCGCGTTGTTAATCAAACCTTGTCAAAGCAAATGAGAAAATATGAATGCGGAAAGTGTAAGTAAAGGGTGCTTGGTGGGTAGTTACTAATTAGTTTTGCCCTTCTTGAGTCCTGACGGTCTCTGCAGGACGACCGGTTGCGGATTTACGGCGGGATTCGTACATTTTCCAGATATAATCAGTGGTTTGATGGTCATGTCATGACCGATTGTCTATCACGTTTGGGTCTAGCTAAGGGCCCTGGAAATAATATCTCTTTACAGTGCAACGACATGATATATCACTATGTTTTTTTCACTGATTTTTCTTTTAAAAAGCCATGCTGGAGATTGAACGCAGTGTGCTTTCTGAGATCCGGAATTTTATGGGTTTTTTTATGAAAAACCAGTAGGGGTGGCTGTGCTGAGGAAAAGAAAGGGTCAGAAAAGCCAAAAATACCTCGCCTCGCAAAACCACGCTCAGCGAGGCACCTTTACAGCGAATTTGTGGACTATCTCTGAGGTATGGAGCTTGTACAAATTACTCTTGAAGACTCCCAGGTTATAGGTATCACTTAATTTCTCACTCCGCTCCGATACAGGCTGGAAGGAGAAAATACATTACTCTGTAGATGTTGCATGGAATTGATATACGTAGCTTGAATATTATGTGTAGGATTGTTGGGGTTATGGAATATATCAGGTCTTTCAGGCGGAGGCCGAAGAGGCGACACCTACCAAGGATGGTGGTGAAGTTCTTCTTGAATATTTTTAGGTAATATTAGCCGGCTGACATTTTTTTCATAAGTAGCTGAACTGAAATAAAATAGTTAACTGCTTTGTGTAGGGTAGAATATGCACCAGATGCTCGCATAAACTTGCAAAAATAATAATATAAAAAAAAACTTTTAAATAACAAGCTTTTATTTAAATGCTCTAAGAAGAAGAAAATAAACTTTAAATTAAATCAATCACATTCACTCATAACATTACACGTATATGATATCAAAGCATACCGCGAACTTAACCTGTATAAATTCACTTTATGGAATACATATATCATTTTTTACTTAGAATTACTGCTTGTTTATTTTATTAGTCATCCGAGATCTATCGAAATTGATAACAATCAATCGGCGTAAAAACACTACCTAAAATGCAACGCGGCAGCACCTGTAGTATTGTGAAATCAAATATTTAGGCATATGTTAATTGTCTGCAAGAATATTGCACGCGGGTAAATAATGACAACTAAGGAGGTGTTTAGTGGTGATCCCGAGCAGCGGACGGCTTGACAGATTGCTGAGTGGCTGCTTGGTATGCATTAGTATGGAGTGTCGTACGTCCGTCACTCAAGCCCCTTTCTTCTCACCTCTTAACTTCCTGTCAATTTTTAAGGTTTTAAAAGATACCCTTGGGTAAATATTGACTATAATTTTTGTATAACTTGTGATGAATTGTTTGTAATTGATGTGTATTAATGAAACGTCATATTGAAGGTTGGTTTTAGAAGTTTAAAAAACCTTTTGGCTCAGCTTACTGCTACTATTTTTTCATGTATTTTATTACATCTACTTTTTTTCAGTGTCAACTGCTATACGTGGCTACATAAAATTATATTTAAGGCTTCAAATTCATTAACTGTAATAATTTTTGCAAGTTAATGTGGCCAAATTCAGCCATGTAGGTACATACTAAAACGATTTTTTTTATTGTCATTAGGTGCCAATCCAGGCCCCAAGTATATATGTAGTGGAACAGCTCGCATTCGTGACGAAATGAATGTTCATCCCACTCAGAAAGAGAAAGTGAGTCGTGCATGACCATTACCTACGGCTACGAGCTGAAATTTAGCCAATTTGGAAAATTAATGGAAATACGATGATTTGTTTTCCGATAAGAGCTTTGTTCGCAACCAAAACAGGATGAATTGTAGTAACGTTGATGTCCTAGAACATACAATTAGCATTGAGAAACAAACAACACGGATATTCTCGGATTTGTTAAATAGAACCAAACGAACTGGGTAACTGGCGTAAGACGTGAGTGAATTCGGTGCGTTATCTTTCCTTCTGATGCCTTTGGAAATCTTTGTCATTGTATTGACGTTGTATCAATTTGTTTTCATAGCGACGCAGTGTCCACGGAGGGAGCGGTGGAACTTGCCGCCAACACGAAACGTATCTGCTACATCCGCACATCGCGTCCCAATACGCCTGTGCTCTACGCCAATGATGAGCCTTTCAAGGTAATACTGAATCCTCCCTCTATGAATTTTCCAGTAAAAGGAATAGAAGCGAGCCCTTGTGGAAAATGTATCTGCAGTATATTGCAGTATATTCGTAAAGTAGTTCTTTTTACAGAGATCTTTCTTTAATTAATGTGTCCTTGCTTCACGGTGGATTATACATACATATATGTCACATTCCTTGGAATAAACGACGTACATGGTTAGCACGAAAAAGTACCTAGGACCGGCTCTAGCATCTGATACCAAATACGATTTTGGTGACGACGGCAATATGTTTGAATGTTCAATCTTTGCAGTCAAGGTCCGTAACTCAGGTAGGTATAATCTTAAATATTGTGTTAGCAGGAGGCATTGATTACGGGAAGAGGGACTGTAGGAGAATTCCAAATTATGGGTATACAGCAGGTGGCGAAATTGGTTAGAAGTAACATACCCGCGAATGGTATGTTTCGCTGGTTCGGGTCCAGCCTTGCAGAATATTCTTAAAGTAGTTCTTTTTACAGGGATATTTCTTTAATTAATGAGTCCTTGCTTCAAGGTCGATTATACATACATACATGTTACTTACCTTGGAATAAGCGACGTACATGCTTACTGCTAAAAAGGAATAATACTATTTACTATAGGGAATTCGTATAATTCTACTCCTCCAATCTAATTTCCTACATCACGAAACGCTTGACCAAAAGATAAACGAAAATTTAACGAATCCTTAGTTCTAAAAACTTTATAGGAATTGAAGAATGCTCCCAATGTTAAAGACAAAGGGGCGACACGTCGCGGGTGACGGCCGGGGAGGGAGGGAAAGGAAGTAATATAATTTGAGGCTGCGCGCATTCTTTCGCAGGCTCTTTGAGATTCGTGTTTATTGCTGTTCCGTTTCTGGGGTCGATCACTCCTACGGAAACATCTGAGCCGCTATGTACCTACATTCCGCACTAGTATAACGATCGAGTTAGAAATGAACAAAGTGGCGACCGAAACTCCTAAGTATAGCGGTAGCGTAGCGTTTTAGTGATGACCCACTGATGGTAGAGTTCGCTTACGAATTAGGGACACGCAACATCGAATTTTCCATACACATATAACCACGTAGATTATGGAAAAGAACCGACTTATTAGAACTTGTATTGTAATAATATAATTGATCCCACTGTATTTCTTACCGTGCACCTCGTAAGATTTTTGTCGTTATTGGTTTAGATTCCACGTAAAACTGTTATTCCCCTTCCTTACTTACCAGGTGGAAGCTCTCCCCGGGTTGGTACCATCGCTTTGAATGACCAATAGTCGAACCGGTAATGAAAATTGTCCATGTTTTCCATCTTGTTTAGTTTAAGCGTTTCAATCCTAGACGTTTAATAAAAGTAAAGTCCTGGCATGATATCTGATTTCTATATTGTGTATTGGGCTGATATCAGGACAGTAGGTTGGGTTGTATATTTCATACATGTCGTTACGGAACAAACAATTAGGTTATAATAAATTTTTAATTAATTACAATATACCGTGCGGTATACCAGTCAAGTCACATATAATGTGTTCCATGATTGCCAAAAAAATCTCAAGACGTGAACAAACAATCAGACTATTTTGAATATGACCAAATGTCAAGAGCCTTGTCACCAAAGAAATTGTAAATTAGAAGTGACGTTATTATTTAAAGTTCATTTTAACTTCACCTTTAATACAGTTTAAAAACGAACTCCTCTTTTGACGTTTAGCTGACTTTACTACAATTATATTTTCATTCTTTTCATTCTTTGAAGAACTAGCGAGCGCGTGAAGTTCTCATTATTCAGGAAAGTATGACCACACGAAGTGCAATGCGCGCTTCACTTGTGAACAAATACACGCGAAATATATAGGAGTTAAGAAACAATCCCCAGATTCTTCGAGGAATTTCTCCCAGCGCTATGTTTGCATTGTTCATTGGAGTTCTTATTGAATTGTTTTCCCTCGTGGTTCGAACGCGGGCTTCAATCAACCAATACATTTTCTACAATGGCTAGCTACAAAAGTATCTGCTTACTTTCCAGTAACTAAATGGAGACATTCTAGGTGCCGTTTGATAAATTGTGCACGGGAACCCAAAAACAGTTCGGTCATAGGGTTTAATAAAATAATATTGTGTTCAGCTTACTTGTTAATTTAAATGTGTACTCAACTTGATATTCATAGTAAAAATCATAATGAACATGCTTATTAGCGTTTTCTCTGAATTTAAAATATTTTAATTCTAAAGCTTGAAAGCTTACTGACATAAGTGCCTTTTATTAGTTAGGATAAACTGTGCACGGGAACCCAAAAAGAGTTCGGTCATAGGGTCTAATAAAATAATATTGTGTTCAGCTTAATTGTTAATTTAGATGAGTATTCAACTTGATATTCATAGTAAAAATCATAATGAACATGCTTATTAGCGTTTTCTCTGAATTTAAAATATTTTAATTCTAAAGCTTGAAAGCGTACACACCAAGCCAACACATCTTCATCCTCTCGGATAGTCAGGCAGCCTTGAAGGCACTACTATCTGCAGAGATTAAATCTAAGCTCACCCTTAACTGCATCCAAACGCTGAATGTGCTAGGGGAAATGAATGACGTAACCCTAAGATGGGTACCAGGTCACTCAGGAATCGACGGCAACGAAAATGCCGATGAACTGGCGAAAGAAGGAGCTAATAAACCCCAGATGGGACCTGAACCATCCTGTGGGATTTCCAAAAGCACTGCACTCGGAACATTACATGACTGGGCTCAAAACCAAAGCCTGTGCCAGTGGAAAAGCAAGCCAGGACTAAAGCACGCCAAGGCCCTTATAATGGAATTTTCCCAGAAAAGAGCATTCGAGCTAATCAACCTAAGCCGAAATCAACTCAGAGTAATTACCAGAGCTCTAACAGGTCACTGTAACCTTAACAAACACCTGCACAGGATGAGGTTGACAGATTCAGATTTATGCAGGTTCTGTCTTGAACAAGAGGAAACACCAATCCACCTTCTGTGCGACTGTGGACCACTAATTCATAAAAGAAATGCCATCCTTGGGGGATACTTACTAGACCCAGATGATATCAAAGTCATCACACCTCAAAAAATCCTGCACTTCCTGAAGGAGGCAGGAATTGAGGGTGAACTGTAACAAGGGAAAAGTCACAATAGATCTGTAAAGGTCGCAGTGACAGCGGGCAAAAAAAGCCCGCAGCCCAACTTCAAATAATAATAATTGAAAGCGTACTGACATAAGTGCCTTTTATTACTTAGGATAATGCCACACCACTAATTCTGTAAATCATAATTTTACTATACGTACTTACATCTAACTTTAGTAACAGTGGACGGCCAATGTCTTATTAACG
Organism: Incurvaria masculella; assembly: GCA_946894095.1. Classification (NCBI taxonomy): domain Eukaryota; kingdom Metazoa; phylum Arthropoda; class Insecta; order Lepidoptera; family Incurvariidae; genus Incurvaria; species Incurvaria masculella. The sequence goes on from OX335641.1 coordinate 4,857,332, forward strand.
AGTGAGTTTTAGGTCCTTGGTGCCGATAGCTTAATCGGTATATATCAAGGGCCTTTCTTACCATCTTTCAATAACAGTACAAGATAATCAAAATGTGTATTTGAGCAGTGTGTGTGTTTAACATATCAACCGGTGGATGATTAAGTTAAAAAGTAAAAGAAAATAAGTGTTACAGTAGCTGTAGGTTAACGGCCACTGTAATATAAATTTCAGTGCTTTCATTGTTGGAGCCGGACTTTATAAGAACTTCCAAATGCATTGAGTCACTGAATATTATCCGTCTAATTTACGCTCCGATATTCAATTCCTTATGTATTTTAATATCATCATGCAGTTCATTATCTAAGAAAAAAATATTGTCTGAGTAATTTCCAAAGGCAAAGTTCAAAATGCACCCTACTTCAGATCGTAGGGTCAAACTAAGTCGAGTTAGTAACACCGAATTGAATGAAAGACGCTGAAAAATAGGTATTTTTCATCCAGTTCACTGTAGCTTTGCTTACGAAGGCGAGGTCGTGGCATGGCACCTAATTAATTCATCCTGGAAGTTTGAGCATTGGGATATCATGACCACGTGGTCTTATCAACTCATACGCCATCCACATTAAGCTTCACATTTTATTTCACGTATTAATATATATATATAATATATGTTTGGGAGGTGCCCCATTATTTCCGACGGGTCTCTAGTGCATCTGTCCACCCACATTTCCAGTATATCTCGAGCGGTGGCCATGTAACAAGTGATTCCATCAGGCCGGCGGCACTTACGTTATCTTGTCTGTCTGTCCATCATGATTATCATTCGCTTGATAATCAAAGTGCCCGGCTTTACTTGCACTTCAGGTGTTCATACATAACGAACATTTATATAAATGCATTACTGTAATTTAAAGTGATAATTACATTAATATTGTATGGTTCATTAATAATGTTTGATTGTACTCCACAAATGAGATGACTTTAAGTATGCTTTAATTATGTCTGCATGCGTTCCTCTAGGCACCGAAACAAAGTGACGTATTTCATCAGAGTATAAGTGGCCCCACTGCATCTATTGCCATGCATGTCATCTCTACCGACTGCAAAAAATGACTAAGGGATTTTTCTTTCCGATTCCACGAAAAGTTCTAGCTCCGTTTCCTTTATTACTATGTGGTGGGGTTTAATTCCGCTCGCGTTGGTACCGTCGCATCGAAAATGATAAAATATAACCAATCCGAGTGCAGTGTACTAATTTTAAATGATGTATAAATAATAAAAAAACAATACAATTTAATAAATAACGGTTAAAAAGGAAATTATAATTACGCGGAATTTCTATCAAGTTCTATCTAGCCGTGAAATACAAGGAAGGTCCTGACATGGCACATAGGGTTTGTTGGCCAATTGTATGACATAAGTGTGGTATATACATAGATTAACTGCTCTAAGGTATTAGCCATTCGTCTCCAGTTAAATAAAAACAATAAAATGACTGGTCACATGAGATGTCCGGGCGGTGGATTATACAGAATGTTAACGTGCTTATGGCTAACCAGATATTCCTTGCTCTAAATACGGTAAGGAATACCTGGCTTTCATATATTTGTACCATAAGCTTGTTCACACCCAGTATAGTATAACGGACACAAATGTAATAAAATCCCAATTCCACGGGCAATATATTAATACTAATATAGATACCATAAAATGTATAAATTTTAGCGTAACAACACAGTAAATTTTATCGAAACCATCTTGATCAAAACGTAAATGATTAAACAGTTGTTTTATATAAGTACTATATCAATAAGAAATAGTTTTCATTTGAGCCACCGGCTCGAAAGATGTTAAGAATAGCGTTGCCCTAAGGCTGTGCTTCAAATAAATCTCAAGCAGATACAATAAATGTACGCAAAAAATAAATCTACCTAAAGGCATAATTGACTTTCCCAAATCTAGCTTCGGTAAATCAAGTATTCCACTCTATTCGCTCCATTCATTCGTAGCGCTCCAATTGTTACCGATCTCCACTATTTCCCATATAGTGCACGTTTCGAAACTAACCCGACGCAGCGTAGTGGTCCGGATGTCACGTGCCGGGTGAGACAAGTCGTGGGTACGTGCAGTGACACCCGGCGATATTAGGCGGTGGCGCTCTCAACAGGTGGGCGACACTGGCGGCTAGGGTCGCTCCAGACTGCGGCGAACGGTCGTCACTCGCGGAAAACCTAGGCAGCAACCCAGAAATATGTCTCCAAGCCCATGCAAGTATGTCAACTAAGAATAACGTCCATCGTTTAGTTGCCGCTTCTCCAGTTAGGTTGTTACTTAGGAGTAACATCTACGGAGCAATTTTGTCAGCAAACAGTATTTAGAGGAAAATACCATAGAACCCACAGTGCATTCCACAGTTGACGGTTGGTTATGATTGCATACATTTGGAAATTGAATGCGCGTTGCGCGTTGACCGATGGTAGCAAGGCAGCGCGATGTTATTTAAGATGATATTGAGGTGATCAAGTTCCATACAATGGCTCGTGTCTGTTTCCTCAGTAAAATTATGCACATTCATTAAATCAACTGAGATCTACGTCTGTAGGTTTTTGTTTTTTGTAAAATAAATTTACGAGTTTAGAGGCGATATACGCCTATGTGCAAAGATGCTCTAAAAATATCAGAAAAGTTTTCTCAATTTGACTGAGGAAACAGGCACGAGCGATTGTATGGAACTTTATAACCTCATTATCCTCTTAAGGTAGAGTAGCAGCAGTGGTTCATACAATGACAAACATCTCGTTACTTGGGTTCATACGAACAATTCGTTCAATTAGGCTGGAGTGCACTATCTGGGCATATCGTCTTTGTTCATGGTTTTAGAATTGGAAGCTGTCTTAAATTTTGTGATAGCTCAGAAATGTCGACACGACGCGCCCTTGTATCCAGCTCAAGGAGCCTTTTTTCTTCACCACGCAGAAGAAGGCTATCTTTGACATTAGGTCATCTCACGAGAAATAATCGGGTAGAAGACGAGCGGATGACACCAACAAGAATGTCATTACCTTATTCCTTTTTTGATGTAACTGCAGTTGGATGCTAATAGTAGGTGTATTATCTTAATATTACCCAATCACACAATTACTATGTCGGGACTTTCGTTATATTGCACGTCTACATTAAATTAAATGAAGGTACAGTTACAGAGGTACAGAGTACATTAGGTACAGACAGACATCACGTGCGTCGGCGGAAAGCAGTGGTTCCGTACCGCTGAGGGCCGGGAGGACTGGATAAAAATTGGAGAGGTGTTGGTCAAGCAGCGGACGCAAACACGCTGACTGACTGACAGACTGACAGTTTTACAGAACGACAAATTCCTTAGTCGCCTCTTAGACATGCACCGGAAAAATTTAGTAGGAACCACTCATCGATTTAAATACATACATTTCATGCAAATTAAATGGCTGTCTGAACAAACCCCGCCAAAACGACGCCACCGAATCTCTCGACTTTTGGTTGAAGCCCGTAAGTAACAATTTGTTCACATCCACGCAGAGTCTAGGTGTCAGATGAGAGAAACCTTTGGCGAATCCTCGGTGGACTACTAGTGGTCGGACTCCGACTAATATAAAGCGGAGCTACAACTGTTTGCGCGCGTATTGAGTGATGACGTCATAGATTTTACGATTCGACCTTTCACTCGGATGATTCCAAATCGTTAACTTTTTTTTATTCAGAAAGTTCAGTACTTTAAACTGTTACCACCGAGAAAGTTCGAGTCATAAGATTCCAAAGTTTTCCGTGACTATTTTGCTTTTAATCCTTTCCTGAATTTTGATATTTTATTGTGAGATTGATTGTAAAACTTACTGCACTGCTTTTCATATCATATTTAAACAGTATTAATTTACGCGCGCAAATATATTAAAATAACAGAATTCTTTGCGATATGAACACCCCGTTTTATCACATTAAATTGCAATGTACGCAACAGGCGGCGGCGGCGGTGGCTTGGGCGGGATGCTGCGCGGGCGGGCGCTGGGCGGGACTCCGTGGGCGCCGCCCAGCCTTAAAAGCAGCGGCGGTGCTCGCCGGCGACCACTCGCAGCAGCATCGGCGTAGACCCTCTACGGCGTAGCACTCTACGACACCCTCCCCGCCGCCGCCGCGCACACAACTCGTACCCGACTCCGGACCCTTCGAACTACATACACTCCACAGCAATGGCAATCAGGTAAGAACTAAACATTGTATGGAAAAATAATCTTTATACGTAATCTTTATTTTTTTATTCCAGAAGAATACCATTGCTTATCAATGCTTGCTAAAACATGTGAAACATTGAGAATTTTTTTATAAATTGGAAGAAGAACCCAATTTTAAATGGTAGACTAGAATTATTATATTAATTTCGTTATTTCTAAAAAAATCTGAAAGTTTTAACTGTCTAATAAGAATATTTAAGTAAAATTATAAATAAAACACCAGTGATTAAAAAAACTAAGGTATCTGGCAGAAATATACAATATTCGTGGAAATTATTAGTTTTTAATACTTTAAACGTTGTTTTTTCTTCGCATCTCTCTTGAATATATTGCAGAAACTTTTCTAAATATGCAACTAAACTAAATAAAATGGTTGCAAGGATAATGAAAATACTCGGGCAAAACAATTCAGTGATGGCGTTTCAGTTTTACATTTAATAACAGAGGTATCGCAACATTTCTGGGAAAATATTTAAATATACAGTTGCGCATATCTCGTTCTTTCTATTTTCAGGTTGTAGAGATGCGTTATTACCATAAAACTGTGCATATATTGTTTAAGAGATTATATACATTTATTTTCATTACAAGTTTTACTATGCGAAATTGTTTTTTAGAAAAAAAATTTGCTGTTCAAATAAATAAAGCAACTCGTTGAAATGACCTTTTCATGAAACCCGCTTTTGTTACTAAACATTATGTCTTATTATTTCTGCACTGCAATTTTATCAATCGATTGAAAAAAAAGTACTTATAAAATTTACAATAGCTGTAAAAAATAAAAAAAAATTGTCGAGCCCTTCTTTCAAAAACATTTCTCCATATCACCGCATGTTAATGACTGGCATTTTTCCTCGTATGAAAATGAAATGTATTGTAACAACTACTGACCAAAACAATGCATTTTCAAGACAAATTTGGTCTAACATTAGTTAACTTTGCATGTTTCTTCAGTCTAGGGTGTGAATAGGAGCAAGATCGTATATATTTTTTGCACAGAAACGTGCTGGTGACCCAACTTACAGCGGCCTGCAGTATGAGAATTACATAGAAGTTTTGTGATTCGAATTGCATTAAATACTTTTGTAAAAGTTTGAAATGGTCTTTAACTGTAAAACTAAATGTTACATACATTTTTCCGAAAATATCAACTCGTTACGTTTGGGCCACTGAAGAGAAAAGTAGGAGAAGTGGCATGCGGTCGATATCGCGTCTTAACCGTAGGTCAAAGTGACCATATAATTTTATGGGAACCCGGCGGCACATCGTGTGCCACACACTTAATCCATCGCAACCGCGCGCGAATGTGCTCTAAAAATGTGTTCGTCAAGTCAGTTTCCACCCACACAAACCTTCCAATACTTCGGCGACTATATTTGCAGGGTCGGTAGACAAAATTGGACACACCGGGTCTCGTAGTAATCTCGCTAGATGGCATATCTCCTTCCTTCTCCGTATAGCAGTGGCGCAACGCCTTGCGATTCGGAAAGCTGGGTGCAGCATCTATGAGCGCGGTTGAGTTCTGGTGGGTTTTTGAACCGTTGAGGTGGCCGTGGTTCGGACTCCACCTAAAACTGTAGGTCTCCTTCCTCACTTACTAGGTGGTAGGGTTAATCCCGATCAGGTTGGTACCATTGCATTGAATGTACGATGGTCGAGGCGGCAATGATAATTTTCCGTGCGAAATGTCCAGTACAAGGTAGCCGAGATATATCAGGAAAGTCCTGGAATGGCTCCTAGTTCCCATGTGGTATGTAAGGCTAATAACTCACGGTCAGTTTTATATAAGCTATCCATGTCCAGTTAATAAAAAAAAGTTATGGTTTAGAGTATACGTCCGCACACTAAATAATTTCTCGGTTCGTAACACTTGATTTAGGAAAACGGAGACAAACATTTTTGATGAATTCTTGCAATAATGTTTGTGATGCGAATGCCATTATTGGAATTAATGTGCAAATTAATTTGGCAAAACTGTGAAAGATCGCAGCAGGCAGCAACAGGCAAATGGGCGTTTCGGATGCGGAACTGTTCGATTTTATTGCCCGCAATTAATTTGTCGAAGGCAGAATACAAAAGGTGAAGCCTTCTTGATATGATAACACGCTTGTACCATTATCTATGATATTTTTTATTAGTTATTGTAATCATTTACTAAATAAACTTTAGTAAAGAGCAGACAAGATGTTTGTACAACAAACGTTCAACTGGAATGAAATTTAATATAAGGCCGTCAAATCGTATGTATTTGCAAATGTACTATGTCTATTGTTTATTGTTTATTCATCATCCATAGACAGTAACACTGCACTCGGATTTGTCATATTTTATCATTACCATGGCCAGGATATTACCAATTTGTAAAGGCTAATAAAAATCATTTTTGTTTCTGCATCGACCGTCTTTAATTCAATGCGGTTTGAGTACCTACGTTAGCTCGTAGCTCAGAGGCGCAAAGACTACAACCATAACCATGACAAAGAGGTCATGGGTACGATCCCCGCCCCGTTCTTGCACCTTAATCTTTCTCTTTCTTACTTTCGCGAGCTGGCGCATGGTTCGGAATCCATGTAAAACTGTAGGATCTCTTCCCCTTCTAGGGGTAAGGTTAAGCCTACTCAGGTTGGTACCATGTTTTTTTTTTATGTGACTGGACATGGATGGCTAATACCACAAGTTCTGTCATGGTATTAGCCCAACACACCACATGGGAACTGGGTGCCATGCCAGGACCTTCCTTATATTGCACGGCTACATTGAACTGGATGGAAAACACGGACAATTTTCATTGCCGCTTCGACCATCGTTCATCCAATGCGATGGTACCAACCCGGGCGGGATAAACCCTACCACCTAGTAAGTAAGGAAGAGGACCTACAGCTTAACGTTGAATCCGAACCACGGCCAGCCTCTCAACGGTCGAATGGTCACCCATCCAAGACCAGATTTGATCTCTGACAATAAATATGGGCGTGATCTTCTTTCCCCGTTTGTATGGGGAGTTGTGCGGGATGGGCCACCTTAACCTAAAAAAAATCATGTTATATTGAACTGATGGTAGTTAGTTCACTTAAGAATTCAGGATGCGCAATATCGAATGCCCGGTGTACTGAATAGCATTTTGTACAGTTCTTACGTTTTCTTACGTGTTTTTGAAACTGTAGAACATCAAAAGTGAGCCAATTCGTAATCTAAATGACTGGCCGCGCTATCCATAACTTTTGGTCGCCACTGCAATATATTTAAACACACAGACAGAATAATATTTATATTTCTAATTTCTAGATAAAAACTTTTTTTAGAATGAGAAAAATGTTATTTATATACATGGCATTGCACGTCAAATTTATGACTCGGCTGCAGTCTAGGCTTGAGTTTCGGTTGATCCTGCCGTCCTGCCACGCTCGTTGCGGGCGCACCACGGAGGAGGGAGGTAGAGAGGAGATGTTGTTAGCTCATATTACTAGGGAACGCAGCGTGCGCGGGCAAGCGGGGGAAAAACATTTCATGGTTCAAGCTCCGCCTTTTGTGCTATATCCGTCTACTATATATTACTTTATATATATCCGAAGTTTAATTTGGCGTAAACATTCTTGACGTACCTGGAGTTTTATTGCTGCCGGCACAAACAACTGCGGAAGGCTTGCACTTTGTATGGAGATGGCCATCTATTACGAAGTAATTATTAGTATTATCTTTAGTACCATCGTTTTGCATGAAAATATGTTCGAATAGGCAACACAAATTATCCGTGTTTTCCATCCAGTTCTATGTAGCCCTGCTCATAAAGGGAAGGTCTTGCCATAGCCCCTATTTTTTTCGGGAATGCGGTATGTTGTGATAATATCATGACGGTGGTTGTAGTATTACCCATCCATGTCCAGTTTAATAAAAAAACTTATATCTTGTTTTGGGCCGGCGTACGAAATTTTTAAGGTGGCAGAATCTGTAGAGGCTACATGTATAGGATAATTTTGACTGGCAATTACAATAATTACTGAACGAACTGCACAAGCTTTTGTAAGTAACGTACAGTTATGTATTCACATTTTGTTGCACTTGAAACATAAAAAATCTAACATAGAGAGATCGAATTTTAATTTCTCCTAGTTTCTGTAGGCTCAACTCAAAAGTGTCCGTGTTATCCATTCAGTTCAATGTAGCTGTGCTAATAAAGGAAAGGTCCTGGCACGACACCGAATTCCTTCGGGAATATGGTATATTGGGCTAATATCATAACGGTAGTTGAGGCCATATATATCAGGTTGCATAAGTAAAAAATAAAAAAGAAATATATCTCATACTTCTAGAAAAGTAAGGACATGCCATCTTCTGCCGAACTACCTTTACGGACAAGTAGAAGTCGGTGATAAAACCGCTGGCGATGAGGATTTTATGGGATATTTTATTGTGGGCTCGAGAGGAGCTAATGTGACACCAAATGTTCACTGAATAGATCTTAAGAGTCCGATCAAAGATTGTTATTGCATTTTGATTTTTGGCGGTGGAGTTATTAAAGACATTAATAGGCTTTTATGCTTACGCAGGAATATATTAATGTATGTGAGATATATATATGTAAAATTAATGGAAATGAAGAAATTAATTCACAGAAGTCAATCATTCATCCTTTCAAATTCGTCCTCAAATATGACAAAAAAAAATCCGACTAAAATATACAGGCCAATCATTCTAAAAATGTCAATTAGTACCTAAGTATATGCTTTCCGCAAAATATTTGTTGTAAGTTGTTTATTTACGAAGTATTTTGCCATACTTTAAGGGTCTTGAACGGCATATGCCTATTGACATTTTTATGTGATACGTAAACCAATAAATAATCATTCAAATCAGTCAAGGCGTGAACAAGGCCAGAGCAAATAAACATATACATGAACGTTTCGAAATTATATCTTCCTCCTTTTTAGAGTTCCGTAGGGTGCCAACGGAACCCTATTACTAAGACTCCGATGTCCGTCCGTCCGTCCGTCCGTCGGTCCGTCGGTCTGTCACAGGGCTGTATCACATGAACCGTTATAGGGAGGCAGCTGAATTTTTCTCAGATCATGCATTTATTTTGTCGCTATAACAACAAAATTAAAAAACAAAGGGGGCCCCAAACAAAAAATGTGATATTTTATGTTAACACAACGATCAATATGTATTTTTAATAAATAAATTATTATAAATTTGAATCACCACCCATCCGTTCTCACCATTCTCAAGATCAATAAATTTTATTGATTTTTTTATATTCATAAATCGACTTTACCGAAAATACCAACACGAAGATTACCAAAGTACTTTTTGTGAAATAAATTGTAGCCTTTTTTTAAATAATTACCATGTAAAAATACATTTAAAATATATCTATACATTAATAAGATCTGTTTATGAACTACCTTTCTGCTCTTTTTGTACCCCCTTCTTTACTACCCTGTTTTTATGTAGGCATTTAATATATTTATGGTAAATATAAATTCTGCTCAACACAGGTTGTAACACGTTTTAATGTGTCGTGTTAGTACAATTTTATTGCGGCTGTTCTTGTATTTATTTATGAACCAATGGATTTTATAAATTTTGTAATGACATATTTTTATCGTTTACTTAATTGCTCTTTATTTTATTGCTCTGACTTCAGCACTATTACTGAGATATTACTAAATGTTGTCGACACAATTGATATTAACTTTATTTTACAGAGCACATTACTCTTGTTATGTTTCCAGATTTATTATTAAATTTTTATTTTATTTTAATATACAAATATAAATTTATGTTTATGTTAAATTATTAAATTTAGGTTTTAAACGACAAATGAAAAAAGGAAAACAGGCAATTACAAATAAATAAATTTCTTGAACATTTACAAGCTTGTAAAATTATTTGTTTTTAATAGAAAATTACGTATGAGTATGAATATTTTTTATCTAGTTATTATTTTAACATCGTGCCTATATTATTTTCAAAGTAGGTACTTTTATACACGATCTCGTTTTTAATTTATTGTATTCTCAATATAAATATCAGCCCATCCCTTGCATGAAATGAGGCCACTAGGGCAAAGATAAATTATGAAACGTCTCCGCTTGTACAATTTTGGTATTTTTACCCTATAATACTAAAATCCAAAATACACTCTGTAAGCAATATTATAATGTAGGTCGTATATAACGATATGGTAATTTAAATAATGGGAAGGGAAGATACTGAAAACACAAGATTTTTACACACAATTTCGCCTTTTTTTATGCGACCTGACATGGGTGGCTAATACCACACAACTACCATTATGATATAAGCCCAATACACCACATTCCCGAAGGAATTTGGTGCCATGCCAGGACCTTCCCTTTTTGAGCACGGCTACATTGAACTGGATGGAAAACACGGACAATTTTTCATTGCCGCTTCGACCATCTTTTCATCCAATGTGGTGGTACCAACCTGGGCGGGCTTAAACCCTACCACCGAGTAGGGGAAGGGGACCTACAGTTACATGGATTCCGAACCATGGAGCAGCTCGCATTCGTGACGAAATGCACTTATCGAAATCTGAAAAAGAAGACAGTGGTGCATGTCGGTATTGAACCCAGGCCTCTGGTACGCTGGGCCAGTCCCCGCGCCACTAGCCTTCGAACTGCTCATCTGATAAAAGCTCTCCCAAATATTGAGAATCCGGTTCACCGCCTGCATGTCTGTCTATCTATATGTTTTTAAGAATCACGTTTTTGAGGTATACTTCTTGAAATTCACGAAGTCTAGTGGGCTTCATTTGTGTTAAACACGTATGTGCATAAGTGTCGTGTGCAAGAGCGAGCTCGGGTATGATTAGCATTTATTTTTATTGTTCTTATGCTAACCATACCCGAGCTCTACCTTACGCACACCTTGACATGCATGCAGATACCTGTTTAACACAATTTAAGCCCGTTAGACTTCGTAAATTGCAAGAACTATCCTTCTTACTTAAGAAATAATCAAACATATTTTTTATGCAACCTGACTTGGATTGCTAATACCACACAACTACCTTTATTATATTAACCCAATACACTCAATTTTCTTATAATTTACTGACTTGAAATTGTAAAGTTCTATGTTACAGAAATATAAAAGTGCATAATATTGTAATCCATAAATTTATTACAATTAAAATATATACGTGTTTTCCATCCAAAACAATGTAGCCGTGCTCATAAAGGGAAGGTCCTGCCATGGCACCTAGTTACAATGTGATGTGAGAGGCTAAAACCATGAGGTCTATCCGAGTCTAGTTATTTTAAAAAAACTCATATACGACCCGCCCGCCGAATGCAACACCGTGCTCTCTCGTGTCCAACGTTGGTCACCCGACCACGTGCGTGTGACCACACGCACAACAGGGCCAGCCTAATAGGCCATTAAACGCAGAGTTTTAACGTCATTACCCGTGCAGTTGTCCTCTCGTCCGATATTGTTTGACTATTAAATAGAGTAAAATTTGTGGATGACAATCTACAAGCCTCGGCAGCCCAGTGGTGCGACGCCTTGCGATTCGATAAGCTGGGTAAGCACCTCTGAGCGCAGTTGGGGTCTGGATGGGTGACCAACCGTTGAGGCTGGCCGTGGTTCGGATTCCACATAAAACGGCAAGTGTCACCTTCCTTACTTACTAGGTGGTAGGATATATCCCGGCCAGGTTGGTACCAACGCATTGATAGAACGATGGTCAAAGCGGCAATGATTTGGTTATTAGCCACCCATGTCCAGTTACATAAAAAAAAACAAATAATCTCCAAGTATCTCAGTTAGACTAGGAGGTCGCGACAAAAATGGTAACGATAACGTAAATGGCTGAAACTGGGTTCACAGGATAAAGACCAACCCTCTGAAGCTAAATGTGTCAGTCTGCCTGTGCCAAGTGGTTGCGTTACCTAGATAATGCGCCTGAAAAAGGGGTTATCGTTACAACAAAAATATATGAAAAGGTAAATGGCTGCAAATAATTCAGCATGAAAGTATCAGTACATACTTACTTAGTAGTACCAAAACTGAACAAATCCTTGTTTGCATTTCGTAGTTATAGGCGATTTAGGTTACGGATATAACTTTACGTATATTTAAGAATTTAATTGAAAAATCCAAACATAATATATGTTTTTTTTTAATTAAATACCTGAATGAATGAAAGAATGAATTTTTATTCAGTATTATTGATACATTGTCAAATCATGCATGTTATTACAATTACTTACTAATATATATATATATGCTATTAGTCATCATTTTAAATTTCAAATATGTAGTCAAATAAATTAATTAAATTAAAAGTATTTATACAATGATGTCAAAGAGTATCAAATCATAAAATGACTTGGAGAGTAGCCATTTTATCAACATTTTTTTAAAATATTTTATTTCGATGTCCTCGTCACGCAGTTTCAAGGGTAATTTATTATATATATTAATACTATTTAATATTACGCTAGCTTTAAATTTTACCTACAAACATAAAATGGTTCAAAATAATGAAGTTGGTTAAAAGTAACAACAATTTTTAAAATTACATGCTTGTGCAGAAAGAAGTAAAGTTTCGGGCACAATGTCCTACATTGCCATTTTCTAAATTTTCCGGTACTTATGGCGTCTATTATCCTCACTCGGTCTGATTCAGGTTTTGGAAATTCGATCTCCGAGTCTCAGACGCTCAAAATACTTTCTCTTCATGACTGCGTCCGTTTTATTCTAATATTTAATATCTACCCATTATTATCACAGAGATTCAAATGAACGCGATTCTTGACACTTATTCGTTGTTTTTTTTCTTAAGCTTTATTATGCTGTTTGTATTTAAGTATTCGGGCATGCCATGCATCGATTGCTTTACTAAACATTATCAATAAAAGCTAGATGTTCCTTGGACAAATATTCTGTTGTTGAATTGTTGTGAATTCAGGGACTTAGTAGATAAACAAATGACAAATAAACGGAGAAGAACTTATTGGATATAATTGTAGCCTGTAAAAATATGCCCATTACAGTGCTAAGCCAGTTAAAACGGACAATAATATTTCAGTAACTCCTTATTTTGGAATGAGAACAATTAAAATTAACATAGAATTGCACTTTTCAAAGCCCCCTGAATCGCCTCTTGCAAGATTATGTATTTTAAGTAGGAACATAGTAAAAACAAGGTTGATCGCTGTCCATTTAAATATCTCTTTGATGAAAACAATTAATTCTCTCCGGAGCCTCAAGATGTTTTCTTTCATAACAGACTCTACAAAGAGGTTCTAGTTACATTTCCTTCCTAAACTTATTATTGCGTAATGTTTAAGAATACCTTTGCAAAGGATATGCAGTTTATGCATAATATGAAAGCAAAGGGAAAAATAAAGTTTTGAGATGTTGGTGCAGCTGTTACGTTCGGTGTTCTGGGACTCAAAAAGTCCCGGTTTGATAATGTCCCAAGGGTCTTTCGGTTGGTACTGCAGGACTTGAGCGGGCAGAAACGAAAACTTTTGTCTAGCAGTGAATATGCTTGTGATCGGTATAAAAATGTATAAAAATCCCGTGTCTTGATTTTTCATCGTTTTTCGTGTAGCTGGGCATTCAGAATTGCATGCATGTTAAAATTGTGTTTCATAAATATTTCCATGGATATTATTATTGTGAAGAAATGCATTTTCATTTCGATGATCTGGCCTTTGGGTGTAGAATTTCATAGTTTTGCGCTGTAATGAACAGGGTTCACATTTCCCGCGCTTTGAAACATTCTCTTGTTAGGAAAATAATATTGTTTTCCTACTGAAAAGGCTTTCATAGAAATTATTTCATAATAGGCATCCTGTGTCCGCGTGAACGCTCCGGCGCTTTGGTTACAAAGTGTCGAGTTGCTTCAGGTTAATGTCTTTTTTCGTACAATTTTCGTCCCGAAATTACCCTTCCGGTGTCCTTTTTCTAAAGACAGTCCCTGAACGAAATTGCCCATTAGCCATCGTTACCAGGCGTCACCGAGTTAAGGTCTATCCTAATTACATTGGTATTCGGGTTGTGTTATTGCGGAATTTGTTTCAGCCGTAAAGGAGTTTCCTATTCGATTTTTTTTTTCTATAGCCCAATTATTGACTAAGCTTTTTTATTGTTTGTTCTTACACTAAGTGCACTTCTTTCCATGTAAAGATGATTTCAATTAGCCTTTTTATCAAGTAACCGAATGACACAGATTATGGTAGAGAAAACAGGCAATAAAGGCAAAAAGTAGGTTTATATAGCATTTTATACATACTTTGTATTTATAGGTTTATTTATTAGTTAGAAAAAAATCTATTTAGATTACAAATTGGTATATTAGACATTGAAATAGTCACTCACTTAATTCTCTATTACTCACTCTATTATTGTTTTTTCACCTACTTTCACGAAGTGCCAAAATGCTATCCGAACGTATTATAACAACTTGAGTTATCACTACATAGTATAAAACAAAGTCGCTTTCTCTGTCCCTATATCCCTATGTACGCTTAAATATTTAAAACTACGCAACGGATTTTGATGCGGTTTTTTTTAATAGATAGAGTGATTCAAGAGGAAGGTTTATATGTATAATAACATCCATTAAATATAGGAGAAATACTGTTATTCTTGAGGTTTCCAATGTGATGTCGTAAAAAAAATATTTTTTTCCGCTTACATTGCAAACGCAGGCTGAACCCTACGAAATTTATCAAAATAATGTACTAAGTATTGTATACATTTAAAAGGTCTACAGAAAACTCCGCGATGGTATATATATCTATCTCTTATGGATATCCCACAATACATTTTTTTTCTCATTTACTTTTTACGACAAATAATGGCTAATTTTCGAAGCGATTTTAACCAGTACAGCATAAATCCTTATCCAATTAAATACCTTAAATACATTGTTGATTTAATATAGATCTATACGGCCCTTTACAGCATATGATTTAAATGAATATTTTCGAAGATATTATAGATTTAAAAATTGCGGGATGTAGTGTTTGCGGCGGTACCGGCCGGCCGGGGCGGCGGGAGCGTGCCTCGGAGGCCGCGGTTCTCCCTATAGCACTTTGAATTTATTATTTCTCTAATATCTAATAATCATGTAATAATAATATCTAATTTTTTTTTATTTCAAATACCTCAATGTAGGAACTCTACGTAAAAATGGTTTATTTGTGTATCATTGTGTCAAAATAATATTTTTTTAAATGACATTATGCCCGTGCAAAGCCGGGACGGGCTGCTAGTTCTTATTAAAATTGAAATGTAAGGTTCAGAAAACTTTAGATGTTCAGTCTAAAATAAAAATATACAAGGATATACAGGTAGAAAGATCCGTGTCAACATGGATCAAGCAGGATAAATAATCGTTATTGTGTATGTGTGTGAAAGATAACTGCACCCACATCACATCTAGGAAAGGTCGGTTATCAATATATGTCAATAAACTTTTAACGTTGAATTAACGAAATTTAACAAAATATTTTAAAAAATCTTGTAAAAGCATGTTTAAAGTATATATTACTTATTATTTCCACATAAATTATCTAGAGATTTTTTTAGGCCTCATCTCTGCCTGTTGAAAAACGAATTCGAGGTGTACCATATATGTCATCTAGAGCTATATTCTTAATGCATACACACCATAAGCGATAAATGTGCAGATACAACATTAAATGGATACCATCAGGGTTCCTCTAGTATTGTTGTAACCATTATTTAGTTTTCTTTATAAAACTTTAAACACTCGTAAACATCGATGTATTGAGAAACCTATTTTGCCCCATTAACACGTAACCCATGAAACTCAAGTTAAGCAAACAACAGCCTTAAACGTCTGTAATTTACGACCACTTCCTTTGCCGGAACTCCAGAGAAGTGCATAAAGGTGCAGCGGGTCCGTATTTCTCCCGAGGTTCGTTTTATTTTGCCCCTCGTTGCACCCCTCTATTATCTCTCAACGTTGTCTCCAGCCCTTAGGGGAGAAGGAAAAGTACGGCGTTTGGTTTATCTCTTGTTGGTGGTGACACGGATTAGACGAAATCAGGTTGTTGATAAAATCTATAATTACACCAAATTCCGGAAGTTCATCACTGGAGATTTTGATAGTAGTGATTAATCAAAGTAAGTCACCAAGTTCCAGTGTCATTAATTTAGTGAATTTTACAAAATCTCCTAAGATCAACAACTAAATCACTAATTTAGTAAATTGCATTTTGTACGCCATTCTGGGTTTACCGATTTTTTTTTTCCGAAAATAAGTGTTTAGAAAGACGCTCAGTGTCGATGTCCATGAGCATGCAAGGAAATATGCAAGATTTGCAACGAATGCCTTGTCGGTCGGAGAATTTCAGTCAATGTGAGCCATAGAAATAGGATGTACATGTGAGCAGTAACAAGGTTTTTTATTTTACGCATGTCGCATTGGGATATTGTCATATCTAAGGACCAAATTTTTTTTTAAACGCTATAGAAAACATGTTTCTCTTTCTCGGGCTTGATTTTTGGAATTGGATATGAATGGTCAATACAAACGCACCATTCACCGACATACACACACACACACTTTCGTATTTAGAAATGTTGTACTTGCATGGGTTTAATATTATTATATCCGATTTAAAATAAAACAGTTATCTTCTTAAAAAGGAACAACAAGAAATTACGAAAATTGAGAGTTAACGATTCAAAAATAAAAAGGAAAATTTAAGTACTTCCTTAAATTTTCCAACAATTATCGAAATTTCTTCTCTCATGTAAATATTGCACTTAGAACGTATTCATACATTGCAATAAAAGCATACAAATTTAATGTACTAAAATAAAAGAAAAGTAAAAAAAATGCACATTGTTAAAAAGGTTGAGAGCTTCTGGTTCGACACGCGTGACACCGACACTAATCAAAACAAATGAAAAATACTCGCGGGTAGGATACGGGGTGGTATAATAAGTACCATTTGTTTAATGATGAGTGCGCGCGAAGTGACAGTGACGTCTAAAAGCGTCAGAGGCATGGATACAAACGCATGAATGTGTAATATTTTATATTTTACTTAATCATTACATCGCAAGAAAATATTACGCAAGAAAATTTATGAAATTGATTGGATTCCTTTTCTTTAATTATTACAATGGAAAATGTAACATTTCTCTAGACTGAATCGACAGAATGTCATTTTACTTTTGTATTTCTACTAAACTTTAGTAGTTATGAAGTATTATAATAATATGTACACACCTCCTGTTAATTAAGATGTATATTCTTGTTTATAAAAAAAAAATGGGCATACGAATTTACAATTGGTTTTAAAGCGAGGTGCATGCATTTAGCATTTAATTAAAACTTCTAATCCTAAATTTAAAGTTTACCAATCGGTAATGCATATGATAATATATTTATTTATGGTTATACATATTATATACATTGATTAAATATACATTTGCCTAGATGTCTAGACGACGGTCCCGTCTAGTTGATAGTCTGGCAGCGATTAAAGTACAAAGTACATTAAAGGGAATAAGTGTAAAATCGAGCCGTTATTTTTAACGCGCGTTTAAGTTTAATTGGTCAAACAAAATTAGTTTTTTTCTGGCATTTATCTGACGAAATCGGTATATTCCTAAATTGTATGTACTGGCCGACATAAAATTTTGGAAACCTTTATTGACATTGAAATAAACAAACATAATATCTTCTAAATAAAAAGTTAGACTTTCTATATAAAGTAATTCATTAATTTAGTGTAAAAAGAATTTAATGTTCCGTAAGAGCGTTTGATGGAACTAGACATGGATGGCGATTATCATACATCTACTCTTATAAAATTTGCCTGACACGCCACGTGGGATCTAAGTTTCATGCGAAGGCCTTTTTTATGCACGGTTAAAACACCGCATCAAATTACACTACATAAAAACATACATTTCAATTCGGTAATTAGACACTTTAAAGTTTTTTTTTGTCTTAGAAAAACATAACGATTACGCTGTCGAAATTATTGAACTGGCCGTTGCCACATACTGTATGTAAAATAAAAGAAACATTCATAATGCACGTATTTTGCCAGTTAAATTTCAACTCACGCGTACTTTATACCGGGCATTACGGTATGATCAGACCAAAAATGTTCTGCTCAATTTGTAAATCCTAATCATAAAATGCTATTCAAAACTAAAACCTAGCAAATCGATTGCCATAACTCAATCATATTTGTATTTACTATTTTTTATTAGTTTATTAGTACCGTATACATAGTATCTACGTACAAAGTGTCAGTAGAAGCCAACTACATTCAGATTAATTATTATACTGTGTTGTAACACAAGATGGCGAAGCACGCCGTTTGAACTGTCGTATTGGAGCTTGTTCGGGCTTGAACAACGCACAATGTGGGCGGCACGTGCGTGAATAGTTTCAGGCTTCTATCCACAAAAGCGTCTTCCATTATTATCCATCGCGTGTGGTTCGGTTTCCTTACGCACAATGCTTCCGGAAAGTGTCTTACTAAGGATTGACACTTTTTATATCGTGTCATGCATTATTGTCATGATTTATGGCATAGTCGTATTTGGATATTATTCAGTTTTAATTGCGTAAATTAGTTTTCTGGAAATGGAAATATACAATATTGAACAGCTAACTGTGGAACTGTGGAAAACACTAAACATTTTCATTTCCGCTTCGACCAACTTTCAGTAAATGCGGGCTTGGAAAAAACAATGGTAGTTGGTATTAACCCTTCCACCGGAGAAATAATAAGGACGGGGACCTGCCGTGCTATTTCCCTAATGTAAATCTCGGTACAAAAATACAAAAACGTCGAGTGGTCACTGCACTGGACTACCGAACATGAGTTTTTCAGTAATTATTTAATTAATAATGATTGTCATATTCATACATAGATGGAGCCAGCAGCGCTTTGCGTGGCTTGAATAAGAAAATTGAATTTCAAATTATAGGTATACAGCAGGTGGCAAAATTGGTAAAGCAGTACCGTAGGTATGTTTTGCTGGTTCGGGTCCAGCTGAACAGTGTTATCATAAAGTAGTTATTTTTATAGGCTCTTTCTTTAATTAACGTGTCCTTGCTTCACGATCCATTATACATACACATCAAATTCATCGGAAAAAGCGACGTACTTGCTTAGTACGAAAAAGTATATTTTACTTAGGTTATAATACTAAACGGCTAATTTTCGCTTCAGCAGCGGTTATTTTGCTTGATGAAAAAATCGCAAAATTAGGTTTCTGTTACACTTATTATTATTTCTGTCATCATTACAAACAACAAAGATTTTTTTTGTGAGAAATCCTGTCTAAATCGAATAATATTCTGTGCGCATATACTTATTGCGATAACTTTTCGATGTATCCAATGATAATTATCCGGAATAAGTAATATGAAAGAAATAATCTTATTTGATAATGTGTGTCTCTGATATTAAAAAAACTGAGAGGCAACCAACGTGGTTTACATCATTCTTTTTAAATTTCAAAGACTATCAACCAATTATCATTCCAGCTTTATTTCGCTGTGGATATATGATAAATACTGAAAGGATTTTATGATCACGTAAACAATTGAAACATCAAAAAGCACATAGAATTACTTCTAGATGCCATTGATCGATTGACTGGCCAAAGTGCGAGTAGGGAAATGCTCATCTCGAATTTTGGACAAAGAGTTTCGAAGTAAAATTGAAGCATTTGACAGGAAAGATGTAATATCGAAGGAGCGTGTAAGTCTCTCGGAATGATCAGTAACAATTCCCGAGAGGTGACGAGGGAACATTTTTGATATGCGTAGGGGCTGCGATTAACAAACATGAGGGCAAAATGAGAAAATTTAGTAGAGCGGAAGGGGAGCGATAAAATTCACGAGAGAGGTTGCAAATATTTAAATTACAAGCGGTAAAGAAACTTATTCACAATTCATTGAACGTATAATTCAGCTAAAAACCACCACGGATGCAAAAAATACTAGTGCAATCGAAAAAAAATTTACAGTAGTTATATAAGTACTGCACCGACATTACTATATATATCATATAGTTTTAAATTTAGACAAGAAAACATTTTAACACATATGTATGTTGATTATTGTGACCTTTACGAAGAGCTACTCAATATTGACGTATGTAGTTTCTGTGATCGACGTGCATGTATGAAGAGATGTATGACTGTAAAATAAGCTATATGATGTTCTATTATCTGCTGACCCCTCCGGGGCAGCGACTTGATGGTGCGTATGTGTACGGTATATCACAGCATTTCACCCTTTAACTCATGTAAAATTACTACATTTTCAGGCTTGGAATATACAGAATGTTATTGGAGGTATCGTCTACAAGTTAACCACGTATTCCTGGGCATATTCGGAACAAAAATAAATGTAATTTTTTGTACGACTTAAAAAAAATTGTTCTCCCCATACATTTTGTGTTGGTATGTATGTGGATTCCAAATATTCTTTAAGTCGCACAATTAAATGGCATTTACATTTTTTGCCCAGGAACAGGTAGATGATTAACTTTCGGACCATACTTCCGATAACACCTTTTATAATGGGAAAAACATTTTTGCACGTACTTTGAATACAATAAAAAAAATCATTACAATGATAGCGTTTCGGACACGAGTAGGATGATTTTTTTTTATTTCATTTCATTTATTAAAAATTTTTGGTAATCAAACTACACTAAGCCCCGGTTGCACGAAGAGACGGCCGAGTTAATCAATGTTCAAACACGTCACTTTTAGTGATCCGCATAGAGTTCCTTCCATACTGTCCACACAAAGTGACGTGTTTGATCATATTTTGACGTTGATTTTGATTTTTTGTCCTTTCGTGCACTCGGCCCTTAGTCAGGTCAAAAAGATCCGTACGATGAAAGACAAATTCATCGTTAGGACACTGTTCATTAATTAAATGAAGAGCCGAAAATTTTACTAATTACGTGGTTCTTTGTTTATTCAAATTCTTAACTGCTCTTTCATTAGCCGTTATCTCATTGAAGTAGAGTAAACAAAATAATTTTCAGCTTCATGGCTGTATAATCGTTGAATACACAACGAAATAGAACCATAAAAAACGCATTCACGTTGACACACGCGAATATGCCTCTTACTAATAGGTAAGTATTTAGTTAGTGGATGAATGCACAATGTTATTTAGTTTACATACAGACTATAACGCAATTTCGTTGGAGGTGTAGGCAGATACGATAAATATCTATGTTGACACGTATTCTTTTGGCCTTTGCTATGTAACAAACGGTATCCCTAAAAGTATCTTTTATCAATAAAAAAATCAAGTACTAACATGCATTGTATTATTAAAATTGTTAACAGCCATTTATAATTTGAGTAAATTAAGCATTCCATCCGCACGGCGCGGAGGCGGCCTCCACCGCCGTTTTAGTTGTCATGTTGACAAGTTGACGGATTAGTGCCACGGCCTGCCACGCATTATGCGTAGACACGAGCGCCGGCCAGCGCCATCTATGGACCGCGGCGCGTTGTAATTAGCGCTGTGGTCTTAACTAATTAGTAGTTCGTTACCAAACATTACAGAGCCTTGTTGATTAACTTCCATTTTATAGAATGTGATATGTATGTATTTATAATCGACCGTGAAGCAAGGCCACATCAATTTAAGAAAGAGCCCAGTAAAAAGAACTACTTTACGAATATACTGCAAGGCTGGACCCGTACCAGCAAAACATACCATTCGCGGGTATTACGTCTACCAATTTCGCCGGCCTTATACCCATAATTTGGAATTCTCCTACGGTCCCTCCTCCCGTAATAAATTTATAGGGCTCTCTCTTTCTTCAATTGATGTGGCCTTGCTTCACGGTCGATTATACATACATACATATAACATTCCTTGGAATTAGCGACGTACTTGATTAGTACGAAAAAGTATATTTATTTATTTTATAGAGTTTGCACGTTTACATGGTTCGAGTATAAGGGCGTCATTTTTCAAAATTGTAAATGTTTGAAGTGGAATTTTATCAAACGATTTAAAATTACCTTTACATGCTATGATGTTTTTTCGGTTCTTTATTAATGCTCTGGTAATCCATGCATATGGAGTATCACCAAACAAAAAAACCGGCCAAGTGCGAGCCGGGCTCGCAGACGCAGGGTTTCGTACCATCGTAGAAGATTTCACCGAAAAAATTTTTTTAATGTTTATAATTATTTTATTTGACCTTTATGGTGTTTTAGCTACAACATAAATACACACTCTGTGAACATTTTGACAGACGGACGGACGGACGGACGGACAACGGAAGCTCAGTAATAGGGTTCCGTTGGCACTCTTTGGGTACAGAACCTTAAAAATGGTAAGTGGTTTGAAATTATGGTATTTTTAGAGCATTGAAGATATATATGTTGCGGTTAAAGCCCGATGTTGGTTAAAGTCCGAAATATTATTTTCCTTGAAGGTAAATAAAATGTTGATGATATAACCGTGCCGAGTGCACTAATTTCGATGTAAGAAAAAAAATAACCTAAACCTATTTTTGATCCAACTTTTTCATACAAAAAAAAGGAAATTCAAACAAAACAAAATTAAGATTCAATTGTTTTTCGTAGCATCGACTGAGTATAAGTGCAGAAATCAAATAAAATTGAAGGAAAAAATAATTTCGGGTTTTAACCAACATCGGGCTTTAACCGGCTTTAATGACTCCTTTTAGTGTTTTACGCTATTTCTTATAGTTTTGGAATTGGCCCTGAAAACCCACTTGAAAAATTCATCTGTATAACATATTATTATCAATTCGAAGATTCAGAAGGTTCAGCCTTGTAGTATATTCAAAAAGTATTTCTTTTTAAAGGGTTCCTTCTTGAATTAATTTGTCATTGCTTTAAAGACAATTATCCATGCAAACATATTACATTCCTTGGAAAAAGCGACGTACTTGCTTATTGCGAAAAAGTATATTTACTTCTATAGATTGCTTCAAAATGTCAACGTAGGATATACTCATTCTGTGTGTCGTACCTGCTGCTCCATGAAAGAGGCGTCAATATTACAATCTCTGAAACGTTATACACAGACCAGCGTGGAGCCGGCCAACTTCGAAATAATATATTTTAGGCCGTGATTCGAAGAACAAAATAAAGCAACGACCCCCGAGGTTAATCAACATTAGGCGCGGTTGGGTTCTAGAAGGGGGACCCTTTGAACATTGAGGCTGGGCGTGGTTCTTATACGACGGTAGACTGTAGGTCTCTTACTAAGCAGGTAGCTGGGTTTATCCCACTCGGGTTGGTGCCATCTCATTGAATGAAAAGTTGTACGTACGTGTTTGATAAACGCGCTAAATAAGGAAGGTCTTGGCATGGCACCTAGTTCTCGTGTGGTCTGTTGGGACAGTTACTAGGTAAATAAGTATCTATAATTTTAAATCTTAATACCTAGAACTTTAATAATGTTTTATAAATGCAGAAAGTACTCGTTTCAAGTCTTTAAGCTTTATGATGTCGAAAAGTATATCGATACCATGAATTTTATAGTCTTAAAATCAATAATCGATACTGTTTCATCGTATCAACATCATTCTGATCGATTTAGGCACGATGGTAATGATTGCTAAAAAATCTGTTACAAAAAACATTAACATAATCATAAAAAAAAACAAAATATAGTGACCAGGATTCGAACCAGCTACCCACAGCATCGATTCCCTAGCGTGGTTTATAACTCGTGACCCCAGCCGACTATGTGTACGGTACGCATACGAAAATAAGAAACCGTTTCAATTTTTTCGATTGCAACACAGATGGCGTTGTACGGGCAAGAAAATGAATTATGAACCCGTTTCTTGTTTCCTGAGACACTTTGTTCCTTTACCTATCCAAAGTAACACCAAAACCGTAGGTCCCATTGCCGAACTACCAGGTCATACGGATTTATAGCATTCGTTAGCAACAGTTAAAATTGTCTAAACATTAAACCATGAATATATTTTAAAATAAAAACGTTTAAATCTGACCTCAACGGATATAAGAAAGAAACGTTTATTATTGCATGTAAAAAAATAATATGACAAAAATTACAAGCTATGCACAAATAAGCTGATTAAACTATTACATTTATGCAATAAAAAAATACCCTTATTAATATAAATAGAACTACATGTATATACATAGCCTAAATAAAATTAACAAGGTGAAACAAAAGGTCTAGGCACAGCATGTGACTTAACATATGTTAGTCGTTAAGCCTATATGTACCTAACACATCAACATAAAGGGAAGGTCCTGGCATGGCACCTAATTCCTTCGGGAATGCCGTGTGTTAGGCTAATTCATAACAGTGAGTGTATTATTTGCCACCCATGTCCAGTTACATAAATAAGCCGCAACATGGCCGCACTACCCAACGCATTTTGCAAATTATTTAGAATGTCTTAAGTATTAAGCAAACTTCATAATGGTCGCCGGCACGCATCTGCCATGTGTAGCCTGCGGATAAGCTTAAAACCGAAGATTACGCGTACTGAAAACGTCTAATGCGTTTATAATGAAGGCGAGAGTCTTTGCGGCGCTCAATCGAGTCCTATTATCTTCTCCCCTCGCTGGCAACTTCGTTCTTTTCTCCTATGCGACGAGACGTTCACGGCCATGTTTAGAATATTGTGAGGCAACCTTTTCAAGGAACATACCTACTTCGGAATTTCCACGGAGGATAGAGGTATAACGTATTTATTATGTAACTAGTATGATTCCAAATAAAACTGTAGGTCCTATTCCCTTACCATGTATGTAGCAGGTTTGGTCCCCCACTTTTGAGAAAAGTATAATCATTTTTAGGGTTCCGTACCCAAAGGGTGCCAACGGAACCCTATTACTAAGCCTCCGCTGTCCGTCCGTCCATCCGTCCGTCCGTCCGTCCGTCCGTCCGTCTGTCACATGGCTGTATGTCATGAACTGTTATAGGTAAGAAGCTGAAATTTTCACAGAGTGTGTATTTATTTTGCCGGTATAACAGAATAATAAGAATTAAATACAAAAAACATGTTTTCCTTTAAATATTTTACGATGGGTTCCGTACCCCTTCGTGTGCGAGTCCGACTCGCACTTGGCCGGTTTTTTCAAGGTAAAAGACGGTAGAAAGCTGTTTTTTGTCTAAAGTAAATGTTATTATTGGTAGTGTTATCTAGACTTTGTTTTAACCTAATTCAGAGTCTTCTGTGAACTTTGTTCTAATGTTAAATGAAGGTTTTTTTCTGTCTTTGCATAGCTTAAAATAGAATAAATGTTCACCGCACACAATAAAACAAAATCCAATTATTTTTCTCACTTGGTCTTACGCTTTAAAGTCATTTAACAAAACAATTATTTTTGACATTTTTGATAAAATTGTGAATACTGAAAAATAATTAATCAGGACTTGGTGAAATTCCTTGTGGGTTAACTCGATACAGATGGCCGCTTTGTCGCGCTCCTCCATATCTTTTCTTTCCTTTGTTTCATAAAAGCTCCTAGATCACCTATCTCTGAATTTCCTTGCTTCACCGAAATGTGTATGGATATCGAATAATGTTTAACTTAATTTTAATTAAATTAAAGAGACGTTTCACTTACGCGTACGATTCACAAATTCCTGGAAGGCCTCTACCTGTCTCGTCTCTACACACGTCATGCGAAAATATGTGCGGCTTTGGGTTTATCCGCAGTGAAAGAGATTTAGTACCTATTTATGAGAGGAACCGGCGCTAGCCTTGATGCTATGTGTGCCTTTTGGTTTAAGTAGGACTAGCCGCTTAATTGTTTGGTTTTTGAGTTAAGTCGAACTTATTTTCTATATTTCTCAAAATTGTTGGACATTATGAGTCACTTACCTATCATACAAGATACCTTAATAATTTTTATTTCGAATACAGCGGAATTTTATCGGTATTTTATCTTCCGACTTAACCTATCATTTTCATATAATCGCTATAGGTGGCTATAGTAGAAAAAAATATTTCAAAATAACATTACACCGAGCTATCGAGATCACTTCGTGAGCTAACGAATTTGTCGATTCATTTCTAATCGACACTGCCTCAACCCCAAATAATTGACACACAATATCGAAGAGTTTTCTTGATATTTGATTTATAAAGAGCTTTGTACAGATTCTAAGATTCAAAGTGAAAATGGAATTGTTAAAAAATCCTTAAAAGGGTGAATTCCAGGAAAATAGTGAATGGCGTTATGCACTCTGTAAGGAATCGGTGGGCGATTACACTTATAATTTTTTTATGTACCAAGACATATATGGTCCGCTTAGGTCGTATGAACAGCTTGTGACCATGCCGTTTAGAATTCCGTCGAGTGTAGCAGTAATTATTAGTATTATCTTTAGTGTAAATACGGAATTGTTCCATGTTTACATAACCCGAATTAAGCTGGAGTCCGGAATCCCATCCATCGCATGTTATTTATATAACTAATTATTGGATATTGTAATTTTAGTTATTTTTATTTTTTTTGCTATGCTTTCAATTTTTTTTTTGCATTATGCAATAAAAAATAGACTCACTGTCATGATATTAGCATAACACACCTACAAATAAGGTATCCTCCAAATGCCCTACTTTTAGGAGTCTACTTTGAACAGAATGGAAAACACGGGCAATGTTTCATTGCAGCCTCGGCCATCTTCGATCCGTTTTTCGCGAGTTTCATGGCATGCGCATCCGTGAACTAATTTGTATTTTTGGAACATCTAACATAGCAACTCAGTGCCTTTCCCTATTGTGGTTTGATGGCATGTTTATTGCCCCCAAGCGGTCCTACAGTTTAGGGTTTGGGGGTGGGTCGATTCTTAGAATTCCGTGCTCAGAGTTCCATCTTTCCGTCGAGAAAACCACTTTATTATAAAACTGAACATAGATGTTTAATACCACACGCACGAATAGATAACATATATACATTATTTACATTATTTTCCCTACACTAGCCCATACGACCACCCCTTTATGAGCACGGCTACATTGAATAGAATGGAAAACACGGACATGTTTTCATTGCCGCTTTGACCATATTGTCATCCAATACGATAGTACCAACCCGGGCGGGCAACCTAGTAGGGGAAGGGGACCAGCAGTTTTCATGGATTCAGAATCATGGAACTCCATTTGTGACGAAATGCACTTATCCAACTCAGAAAAAGAAAGAAAGTGGTGCATTACCGGCACGAGGATCGAACCCATGACTTGTATAGAACGCAAGTCCCCGCGTCTCTGGACTCCGAGCCGCATAGTTCTCGAAGGGGAGATTCCTGATTCCTGAGCACAGAAATCCAAGAATGGACCACCCGATCAGCGAGTGCCTTTATGGTGTTTATCGTGGCGGAACAGATATTTACAGACATTGTCTGATTCCCCCTCACTGCGAAGGCTTTCCAATCGTAGGAAGCATTATCTATCTTGGAGCAGGCGCGGCCTTCCTCGAAATTCCGAGGCGTTTCCGCTGAATGTTTACGGGTTTTCGGTCAATTTGGTGAATGTATATATGTTAAAAAAACCATAGCTTATCAGAGGCCACATTTTATTCTAAACTAGCTGAGGTTCCTGACTCCGTTCGGGTCAATTTAGTTTTTTGGACATTCATTTTAAAACTGTCGGTTTAGGAGAACCCTGGATCTCGACAACAGTGCTACCTATCGGGTCCAAAACTATCCTGGCTTTCAAACTGATCACAACCGTAAAAAAATACAAAATTTAATTAAAATCTGTTGAGTGGTTTCGGAGATTAGCGTGACCGAACATAGTGACACTTGATTATTATATATTACTAGCTGCGGTACCCGGCTCCGCTCGGGTCCAAGACTGATGTTGAGCTGAATTATTTCCTAGATAAAAAGTAGCCCAAAGGGCTGGTCGAAAAGGCTGGTCAATAACGATGTAACTTATCTGCGACTTTTAAATCATAACGGGTGGAGCCGATATGGCTTAATCAAATAAGAAATATTCTAACATTCCCATTTATAATACATAGGGCGCACTATAAGTTTTCGGAACTGGCCACTTCGCTAAACAATATCGAAAAAGTAATAAAGTAATTTGGAATTATAACTCATAGGATCGAGTGCACGAGAGGGCAAACCATCAAAACCATTGTCAACTTAAACACGTCATTTCATATGGACGATATGGAAGGAACTCTATGCGGTTCACTAAAAGTGATGTGTTTGAACATTGTTTAACTCATCCCTCTCTTCTGAACAACTAAATTCAAAAGTGGTTCTGTTTAGTGATGGAAATCTAATCAATGTTAACTGTGCCGACAGATGGCATCACAATCGATGTCAGCGTATGATTAAACACGTTACTTTTTATGGACAGTATTGAAGGAACTCCATGCGGTTCGCTAAAAGTGACGTGTTTGAACATTGATTAACTCCGGCTGAGTATCAAATGACCGACTCGGGAACAAACTTTCCCGCACTGACTACCATGACTTCAAATTGTCAAACTATTACGTATAAAAAAAAAACATAAAAATTATATGCGAGATAAAAAAACAGAAAAACAAATTGAGTTTTCAGGATTCGAACCTGAACCCTCCCTCGAACAAAACATATTTGAAACAGTCGGTTATACGCGCTACGCCAACTGGCATCTTACTTTTATCGCGAAAATTGTAAATCCTTTCTATATTTGGAGAGCGAGCAAATTGACGCCGCACGTAGCGCCGTCATGCGCCACGGGATAGTATTAATTTTGTTTGAGAGTAATTTCATTGATATTGCTCAGCCTTTAGAATATTTAGCGTGATGGTATGTATCCTGACGCAAGCCCCGCGATCGAATCTGTAAATCGGTACAAACGGCATCTTGATCTGTTCTGTGGTTACGGAGATTACCCTTCGCATGTGGACAGACGTTCCCTTTTATATAAGTAGAGAAGAAGAAGATAGAGAAGAAGATGTATGATCATAAAAAGTTTAAATATGCGAAATAGCAATACGTTGAGAAATAATATTGGTCGAGAACCAATAAAAGCTAATTTCTTCTGTTTCTATTCCCTGTTCCTTCAGTATTAATTTGTTAAATTATAAACGGAGCTTTTGAGACATTAAAAATAGGGTCGGGGAAAAAGTCTTTTCGCATTATAGTATGTATGAACTTGTAATAAAATCTCTTTGGCTATACTATTTGTATCTGGCTGGTTTTGGTATCATTGAAAGTTTAAATTTTAAAGAACATAATTCCATATTCAAATTAGGAAAATGTGTGATTCTCATTTGTTTTTCGTACTGTCAAAATGAGTGAATCTAATGAAGAAATTCGATACATTTTAAAATTTTACTACAAAAAAGGTAAAAATGCAACGCAAGCCGCGAAAAAAATTTGCGATGTTTATGGACCTAGTGCAGTGTCTGTGAGAGTAGCACAAATTTGGTTTAAGCGTTTTCAATCCGGAAATTTTGATGTCAAAGATGCACGTCGCTCTGGTCGCCCTATTACGGATAAAATGGATGCCATTTTTGAAAAAGTGGAGCAAGATCGGCATATCAGTAGTTACGACGTAGCTGAAGGACTAGGAATTGACCACAAAACAGTTTTGGCGCATTTGAAAAAAACTGGGTACACAAAAAAGCTCGATATTTGGGTACCTCACGAGCTCACTGAAAGAAACCTAATGAACCGTGTACTCATTTGTGATTCTTTATTACGACGTAATGAAACCGAACCATTTTTGAAGAAGCTGATAACTGGTGATGAAAAGTGGATCACGTACGACAAGAACGTGCGAAAAAGGTCGTGGTCAAAGGCCGGTCAAGCTTCACAGACTGTGGCGAAACCCGGGTTAACTCGCAACAAGGTGATGCTGTGTGTGTGGTGGGATTGGAAGGGCATTATTAATTATGAGCTGTTACCACCAGGCAGGACCATCGATTCTGAACTCTACTGCGAACAACTGATGAGATTAAAGCAAGAAGTTGAGAGAAAGCGGCCGGAATTAATCAACAGAAGGGGTGTGGTTTTTCATCATGATAACGCTAGACCTCACACATCTTTAGCCACTCAGCAAAAACTAAGAGAGTTTGGCTGGGAGGTGTTAATGCATCCGCCGTATAGTCCTGACCTTGCACCTTCAGATTTCCACCTGTTTAGGTCTCTTCAGAATTCTTTAGGCAGTGTCAGGTTAACATCACGAGAGGACTGCCAAAACCACTTGTCGCGGTATATTGATCAGAAGTCCCAATATTTCTATAGCAATGGGATCATGTCCCTACCTACAAGATGGCAAAAAGTTATCGAACAAAATGGTACCTACATACTTTAGTTAAATGTAAATAAACCATATTAAAAAATGTTTTGAATTTTCTTAAAAAATGCGAAGAAACTTTTTCCCCAACCTATATATTTTCATATTGATGTTTTTTGTATGCAACTTACACCTAATACGTCTTGATGGGTACCTACAGCTTTATGTGGAAGCTATAGCACGAGCGACCAATGACATGCACGGGAGGAAATACGATGGGACCACTTGTATTATTTTTTATTGGACCACTTGTATTCTTTTTAACCGACTTCAAAAAAGGAGGAGGTTATCAATTCGTCTGTTTTTTTTTTGTTTTTTTTTTAATGTTTGTTACCTCATAACTTTTGTCCGGGTGAACCGATTTTGATGATTATTTTTTTTAAATGAAAGCTAGTGGTTCCCAAGTGGGCCCATTTTAATTTGGTTAAGTTCTGACGATGATATCCATGAGAAAATCATAAAAGTCTTAAATTTGTATTAAGATGTGCGCGACAAATGGACGAATAACTCAATATAACGCCAACCGATTTCGGTGATTCTTTTTTTATTGGAAAGGACGTGTACAAATTAGTAATTGTACTTCAGATTCACTAAAAATAAACAAATAAAAAAAAATTAACAAAAAAAATAACCGACTTCAAAGAAAAAGCACTAAAAAGTAAAAAATAATTTCCATTTTTGTAGTTACGATTTCTGTTATTTTTTGGGTCGGTGTCAGCACAGGTTAGGTTAGGTTAGGTAAGGTTAGGTTAGGTTCTCTTGATTGGCGCAGCGCGTGCCCGGCTGACGCCGACTCAAAAAATGACAGATATCGTAACAACAAAAATGGAAATAATTTTTTACTTTTTAGTGCTCTAGTTATTTTTTTTGTTAAATTTTTAAGTTCCGAAACCGACACAGCGGTCATGAGCTCTATGTATTTTCGTGCATGATGAAAACATAATGTGGAATTCGAGACCATAGCTTACGATGCATTGATCGTCTTAAAGAGCATCAATGGAGTGTCATGCTCCATATTCCATAAAAGAAAAAAAATCGGTAAATATAAAACCCGTAAGATACTTGCCGTCTCGGAGTGCAACAGGTGAGGGCTGCTATAACTCTCAATAAACCCCCAATCTCACCCACCCTCGCTCGCTCGGCACCACCCGCCACGTAACCCCTCAGAAGGGACTCAATTTGCTGCTAACTGATATAAAGCGATCACCTGTATATTGGCTGCTAGTGTTGACGTGCAGGGGCGACGGGCAGGGGTCCGAACTGTGGACTCTACTGGGAAATAGAGAGAGCGGGTTTCTTTCGCGTACGGTGCAGTCCATTACTTTGGAGAAACTACTGATTGGTAAAGAATGGCCCATTCTCTTGATGTGTTGAACCGTTTTTTATTAGATCACTATCGCTTCTGTCTGTCTGCCCGCTTGTATCTTGAGAAATACTTTCATTTATAGGTACGTGCACCTTGATTATACCCAACATGTTTAGGCTACTTACCAACACGCTGAATTGACCGAGGAGCAGAACAGGCTTTTTTGTCGGGGTATAACCCGAGCATCTGAAAAATAATTAGTACTTTCGTGATTCATGACTCAATTGTCAATTGTTTTTTAACATTTATCGAGCAATAAGAGCTGCAAAGATTTTCTAGAGATGTATACAATTCACATTGATAATAAATTTGTTTACCTTTTAAATGTTTAAATTCGTTACAGCGTCAATAAAACTTGAAAATAATAATTGATTGTTTAAAAGAATAATTCATGATAAATGCTGCATTTATTTCGTTATTCAATCTGTATATATGAATTAGTTATATCTACCGTTATATATTGTTCAAATAAAAAGAAAACTTATTTCTACTATTGCAAAGGATAAAAGATATTATTAAATGTATGTATTTTCCAAAGTTACAAACCTTGCATATATTGGATAGAAATATTACTGATTGATATAATAACTAAATTACTTTCTCACATTTGCCTCATTTTTATTCATAAACAGATGCAAACGCATACATGTGCAATAGGCAGAACATAAAAGGACCAATTTCTCAAAGAAATACCTGCTAAATCCCAACCACACCCAAATTGCTTCCTTTGAATTGATCTGTCAGGATCGAAGCAAAATAACGCAATAATTGTTGTAATCAACTTTAAAGCGGGCATTGAATGTGCGTGTTCAAAAACGTTTAACAATATTTAATGGTTATTTATAATATGTACCCACAATTTTATTGCTCGACTCGTGTGATTTGCAAGGGAAAGTTGCAAAAGGTTTATGAGCTGTGCTGTTATGTTTTCAAATACATATAATTTCCTTAGGAGTGTGTCTAGAGTTTGTTGTAGGTATGAATGTATGTCTCAGTTAAGTTGTCATTATACGTAGAAATCTAACGTAATCAGCACAAAAGATGGATATAATGTTACTATACAAATTACAGAATACTTATTCACGAATTGTACTCTCATATACGCTCTTGGTATATATACACAAAGGTGTTTAAAATACCGAATCTTCTTTCACTGCATTTACTGCAATTTCGGTCATTTGACGTTAAAAAAAACATTTTTTTTTTAAATATTGCTTTATCTGTTGCGATTTCATTAAATCTCTTTAAACAAGTCATGGATGAGTAAACCGTTCAGAAACCCCAGATTGATATCACCTTGGAAGCTTTCTAGCATCGTGATGTTTCATTTTTTTGTTTCGAAGCGGAAATGAAACAAAAAATGTGTCGAGGTTCAGTTTCGTTTATTTTTTTCCTCCACGAGGTTCTGACAATGCACCTAGTTCGTTCTTGAATGGCGCGATACTCTAAAACAGTGACAGAATTTCCGAGTAGTAATCTGAAAACTGAAAGAACATATATTTCCAGTAGTTCTTAAAAATATAAATACCTAGTACATACCCATGTAAGAAGAGTGTTGGCATTGACCCCTATTTTAATTATTTGCTTGGTTGCAAAAAAGGGGAGACAACGAAATTGATTCTCTCTGATAAATCAATAATTCAAATTAAATATAAAAGAACAGCGCCCATTGCTTACTGACGCGAATATTCTGAGCAATCCAACGAAAGCAACGGAATTCCCGTAATTAGTCACGAAATAGGTATTCTGCTTTGATTTTATTTCTTACTCCGACTATACAGGGCTGACATAGTCGAATGGTTTGAATGATTTAGAAGGGCTATTGGGGTAAATATAACTGATATTTTTAAATCGTTGAATCGTGAAACCAAGAAGTTTGAATGTTTTATATTTTTAATGGACTGTGGCTGTGACTAATGTGTACATGTTCTGTATGTATGTATATCCCAAGACAGCCTACATATTATTTTATGTTTTGGAACTCACGGTTTGTTATACGAGTAATATATAAGCATGTTAGTGTTATTTAATGTCACAAATAATCACCTATCTGCCTACCTTTCGAGTTAAGCCTGGCGTCGATTAGGCGGTACGGGGCGGGCCGCAATAATCCGCCTGCATAGGTTTATATGTAAGTCCGTCAACTAGCTGTGCCGCACCATTGCGACTGGACGCACTTCCATATATACATAGCAGCGGATTATTGCGGCCCGTCCCGACTTGTGTAATGGACGCGCTCCATCGAACGCATCACTTATCACTAAAATCTCTCCCATAACCTATTCGCTTATTATCGCGGGCGATTGAGTGTATTATCCCTCAAAATGCAGGTGAAAGCTAGCCAAATAGGTAGGTTATCGAAGAGATTAAGTGATAAGTGATGCGTAACTTGTATAGTCATACATTAACATCATCATAGAATAAGTAATCCATCATGAGTACTATCGGTTTGCCCAATCAGAGCGCCAGACAGCAACACAACTCCGACTCCACCTGTAATTGCAGCCCGGCCGGGCATCTTGTTACACTCTAGTCCAGCCAGTTCATTAACTACCGGCTTTATTTAATTAGAGTTGGCGGGAGCGAGCGTGGGACGTGATGGCTTGATCGGCTACCACGTCATTAGCTGTTGGCTGTTTTCTAGTGAACTGGAGCTTTGGTTTATGGATACGTGTGCTTTCCGGCACCGACACGTTATTTCCCGTGCAAGCGGAGAAATATGAGAATTCGCAAATGTCTGGTCGGTGATGTAGAATTACACTAATAATATTTTCATTTTATCAATTTTGATGTCGGTATATTATAGAATAGTTATTTTTTTAGTGTGAATGAATAAGAATGAAACAAATTTTGTTAATAGTTTGCGGAGTGAATTCACTGGACGTGAATAAACCCGAAGTTTCCCATTCGAGAATCGAGAACATAACATACCCAATGTTAAGCATATCAGACAGCACATCTGTATTTAACGCACTGGTAAACAACAAAATAAACTCGGGTCTAATTATGGAATGTCATTGTGCCCTAGAAGAAGTAGCGAGAAACATGTAACTGTGCAGTGGATAAAAGGACACAGTGGCTCTGTAGGCAATGACGCTACAGACCTCTTATTGCCGCTCCGACCACCGTTCATTCAATACGATGGTACCAAACCGGGCGGGATTAACCCTTACTTAACACCTAGTAAGAAAGGAAGGGAACCTACAGTTTTACGTGGAATCCGGTCCACGGCCAGCCTCAAAGTGGTCACCCATTCAGAACACAACCACGCTCAGAGGTGCTTCATCCAGCTTATCGAATTTAAAGGCGTCATGCCACTGGGCTATCGAGGCTGACAATACTGTATAGGTATATGTGTATGGTCTCATTTATTGATTTAAATTTGGTACACTCCGTCGCTTTATTGACATGTAGATGTAAAAATCCCCCGTGATATTACTAAAGCCGTGATTTAATAATGACTTCGATGCAGTAAAAGATTGTATCAAAATGTATTAAAAAAATGCATTTTAAGCAATAAACGTGTGCCGGGACAACGTTGCATTCGTCCAGACCTGTCTCACCACAGATCGGATTACTCGTCCGCGTCGAGACGGAAGCCACACGGTCACGAGGCAGGCTGTCCACTAGGCTGCCCTCAATATCAAAACACATTTATTTATTCATACGCGCTCAATTAATGTAAGTATTAATTGTATAATCATTCACAAGAATGCAAAATGCTTTAGCATAGGCTTATGAAACTTCAGAGAGAGAGAACTCTGTCTATCTGTAACGTTTTCACGCCTAAATCGCTGAACCAATTTTGATGAAATTTGGTTTAGAGGTAGATGGTATATAATTGGAAAACCTTGTAAAAGGACATAGACTACCTTTTGTGATGAAAATTCAACTAAAAACTGGCCAATTGCGAGTCGGACTCGCACAAGAAGGGTTCCGTACCATCGTTAAAGATTTATTCCAAAAAAATCATTTTTTTTGTATGGGGGCTCCCTTTAATTTTCATTATTTATTAATCTTACCTATTTGTTGTTATAGCGGCAAAATAAATACACACTCTGTGAAAATTTCAGCTGTCTATATGTTATGGTTACTGAGGTACAGCCCTGTGACAGACGGACAGACGGACGGACGGACGGACGGACGGACGGACGGACGGACGGACAGCGGAGGCTTAGTAATAGGGTTCCGTTTTCACCCTTTGGGTACGGAACCCTAAAAAAGGTGTGAAAAAGGGGATAAAAGTTTATATGGGAAACTTATATAACATAAAATGTTAGGTTCAGTCTGACATCAGTCCTAAACGACATCCGACGAGCGGAGCCAGGCACCTCAGTTAGGTACATCGTACTTCATAAGTTACATCATTTACTAATGTTTGTCAGTCAAAGGTTTGTCAGGCAACTAATGTTGCACGCTCACATGACTTCACACTTGACCGAGTTTTCACATTCCAATAAAATACGGAAGCGATTTACCCTTGATTTCCCTTCCCTACCTCCAGCTACCTGAAATCCTCTGGTTAACTTTTGGTTACATGGCACATGGTGTAACCGAAAGATAACTTAGGGATTTTTTTAAGCTGGAGCTGTTGAAAACGTGCTTGGTAGCAAATTTCATATGAAAAAACCTTTACAAAAATATTGTTGTCAAAAGAAGAAACAAACATATTTTAATTAAAAATGGTGTCTTTATTTCATGTGCTTTTAACATAATGTTAATATTATTTACTTTATAAACGCTGATTTTTCAATCCTCAGATAGTAGTTATCGGACTGATAGTACAAATTTCACGTTTGTCAAAAGACGGATATAGCCATTGCCGGATAATTATATCTTATATCACAATTATATGACTATAATTTTACTAACAAATTTACGGACTTACTATATCGGATGGATAAGCAGGAGCGTAAATAAAACCGTCGAATAGTTATCTGGCTGTTTATCTGACTAATGAAAAATCAGCCCTAAGTCGTAAAACTCAGAAATAGAGATAAAATGTTTCATGGGCGGGGCGGGGATCGAACCCATGACTTTTGTTATACATATAGCATACGTATGCATATGTATACATATGTTATACATATAGATATTGTTATACATGAAAGCAAGTCATAGCCCCTGAGCAAACGAGCCGTTTACAAATAATCTTGACGATACCGGATAAGTGTCAGTCTGCCTACCGACTTATAACTACAAACCGACTACACAAACCAAAAAGGTTTTGAAATTAAATTGATCGTATATTGTAGACAATTACAATGCAACAATTAGTTACGTTTTGCATACATTATCTATGTATTTATTAAATCGTTAACCCCTTTAAACTGTTGATGCGTTATATTGTAGCATATAAAACGATCAGTAACCAGCAAAATCTTCCGCAGTCGCAAATCATAGTTGCACAATCGATTTTACTGTAAAACCCCGAATAGAACCTTAAAAACATGATAGCAGAGTAGAATTTACGACGCGCAGCGTGGTGCATGAATAGAACGAGTGTCTCGAACCGTCCAGCGATGCGCGTGCGTGCGTACTGGGGTGCAGTATGCAAGTGTAGGGTTGCTGCGTGCGGATACGCACGTATGCACTACTTGTCGATGATTTGTAGAGCTGTTACATTTTGGGGGAAATCAAATATCGATAAAGTTGCGGCAGAACATGTGGAAAATGAATGCACCCCTAGGATACACACTAGGATGGTATTCTTCGTGTGCGCCTTTCTGTGAAACTTTAATACGAAGTTAATAAAAAAAATGGATACAGGCGTTTCAAGATAGGCACTAGAAAAAAAGAAACATCGGACGTTTTGTGGGATAGTTATAAGGAAAACACTAATATGTCTGCAGTATATCCTTAAACAACCTACATTAATTAAACGCCTTAAAAAAACAAATATATTATGTAAACAGCGAATAGGTGAATATACTATACAAGGTTTGAAATATTAATATCAGACCGTAAAAAGAAGTTGTAACGCTTTAATCTAAAATTGACAATCAGGAGCAATTCATCTTTCTTCCATTAAAATATGAAAAAAAAAACATTGTGTTCGATATTCTACTATCGTGTTCATATTTTATATTCTAGGGATACATACATTGTATCGCATCCTTGTGGTGACGATTCCGCTTATCGGCGACGCGTTGCGCCCGCGCAGATGGTCTTTGGTGAAGGTCCCGCTACACTTAGCACTTACAAATGCAAGCACTGATGGAGTTTATGGGCTAGCCCGCTGGAGATTTCAGAAAATTGGCCGCGAGTAGGATGACGTCGGATCATTTGAAGCATCTTTTGCGAGCCCGAATCAATGTCCGCCACTGACCGCGTAGGTTACGAACTCAACTTCCGCCGCTGGCGCTCAAATCACCCTCCGCTATGATGTTGCCTGGGGTCTTGGGGATGCCAGTTGTCGATCGGCCTTTTCCTCAACAGGTATAGTGTACCTCATCTGTATTGTTGTGACAAGGTGTATCGAACACTTCGTTTAAAGAGTTTTAGGAGTGCGCACATTAATGCACGTTTGTCAATACTTATGTGCAAATATTACGTAGAATCGTGTGAGAAATATTATTTGTATGAAATACAAAAAAAAATATATTTCAGATTATACATGAAATAAAATAGATACTTTGACTTTTGATATGACTTTGATTTATTTGCGGACTAACCATCTAACGGTATTAACGGTATCTAATAATATCAACATCTGATTCACTCTTGCAAATCAACATCGACACCGGCACATCCCCAACCGCAGTGACGTCACTAAACGCAGCCTCCAACAAGATAAATAAAGCGAGACGTCGAATTTAAAATCTAGTGAATAACGGTGCGCCCGCGGGGCATTGCGCTTTTTGATCATTATTAAAAAATAATCGACAAATCAAAACTGCGTGCGCCACATCTCCAGACTGCATTCTTGGTCTAATTAATTTTATTTTTAGCGCTATCTCTAAATGAACCCAAGTGTTTTGTCCATTCACAAGTGCATATAGAAAGTATATACGTGTGCTGTGTAGTAGGTTGGATATTGAACATCTCAAACGAAAGTTGGTCGAAGAAAGTAAAGTTATTGCCCCAATGTTGAAGTGTAAATTATATTTCGCAAACTGTTTTAAAACAACTATATGAGCATGTAAGTATGAGTATTTCTTTCTTGCGCCACGTTCCTCCATTTTTTTGATATGCAATACATAATTTCGAAGGCTTTTAAAAAACCTCTAGACTTATTAAATTGTACAGTCAATATAAAACATGAAAAACCTGCTATGCTGAATTGAGTCCAGGGCTCGATCCGTAGAAGTAACTTATTAGTCAGCGAGTTCAGTTAGACTTTCATGTGATGCTAATTCATGACTATTTGTGGAAGGTTGACGTTTACTTGTACTGGTGTACTGAGTCGTAGGCTCCATATTTCCATTATAAATGAAAACTCTTGATTGACATGACGATTTGTAGGCTGAAAAGTTTGGGCCTGCGATATAGGTACGTTCTTTTTGCCTGATTCGATTTCCCTCCGAAACCATTGATC
Organism: Incurvaria masculella; assembly: GCA_946894095.1. Classification (NCBI taxonomy): domain Eukaryota; kingdom Metazoa; phylum Arthropoda; class Insecta; order Lepidoptera; family Incurvariidae; genus Incurvaria; species Incurvaria masculella. Next base: position 4,896,779 of record OX335641.1, read on the forward strand.
TATACAACAAAAAAATACAGTCGTATTGAGAACCTCCCCCTTTTTTTTAGTTGGTTAAAAATCATACATGTTTGTCCAAACGGAATTATTTCCCGTAAAACGAATGCATGTGGTGGTATTTGGAGAGCTTGATTCCACGTATTCAGAAAGAGATTTTAAAATTTGCTAGGCCTGAAGCCCGCTGTGGGTTGGACAATTTTATTGATTAACTATCACAAGCAAACGGTAAAAGAAGTAACATAATTGTATTTTTCTCCTAGCATTAAAGAAAAAACTAATTGTTGTTCACGTTTTGAAGCAAGATTCTACTAAATCATATTCCCGACCAAATTGTGAGAAAAGACAGAACGGATCTTTTGTTGTTGCAAGATCACTTCCAGATTAATCATTATACGGCCTATTCAATAATCTCCGCTTCTAAGAGCATCGGTACATGCATACAAGGAAAGAATCTTACCATTCTGCACACTCAAATGAGCACGAGTCGATTCGATACAATTATGTATTTTACGATCGCGTCGTGAATAGCATGCACGTTATCATAGCGTTCAAACAACAGGATGCGTCTTCAGGAAAGTATTGGAAGGATCATAGATTGGTAGAAAGGGAGAGAAAGCAAGTAGTAAGTACTTACAAACTGTCCACACATACAAGGGGCTATTTAGGTTTATTCAATGGAACTATTGATTGACAAAAAGGGTTCCATTGAAAAAACCTATATACCCGTGCCCAAAAAGGAAACGAAATCAATAAATAACTGTGATATAAACGTAAAAAACATAATTTAAATAAATTTAAAGATTTCGAAATTTAGCACTAACAAATACACAACCATATAAAATAATTTTAAAAGGTACTTCAGAACCTAAACTCCAAAACTAATAAAGGCGATTTTAAAGCAAATAATACGCCAATAGTGAATAACCGAAGACGCCTATTTTTATCTGCAAATATAGTAATTCCTTCCATGTATTTGTTTGTTAACGTAAAGCTGTATAACGCAGCCAATTATTATAAGATTCAAATGATTGATGGTTCGATGCTAATCGCAGTAGATTTTAATTTTTTATCAATCCGAACAAGTTTTTCTGGCCTCGGGTGCTTGCCCGGAGCACACAAACTTAGAGGCCTTGCGGTCTTAGAATAATAACTAGTCGAAGCTTGTGGATATGAAATGTTCGCGGGGGAATTCCCACCGATCGCTGATCCAGAACAGCAGCGGACCGGGTTACTCAGATTCTTTAAGATCCAAACAATGAAATACTGGCAGAATAGTACCTCATGCGAATATAAAATCATTCGGCTTTCACGAAATCGTTAAAGTTTCCCACTAACGTACTCATCAGAAAATATTATTTACGCGTTAGTTAAGAGGGTCGTTACCCTATTAATTCCCCATACTACGGGCGATAACTTTCCATGCTCTTAATGTTTTTCTAGGTTTTTGAAATTTTGATGTCTAAAATATATTGCATTAATATATGTCTGTATGTTCAATATTTCTTATTATACCTTTTAGATTGGAAAATATTGGCTGATTAACATTGGAAAAATGTTGTATTTTTTACGTTCATTTTGGGTTATTATTTTTTACTGAAAAATACAGATATACAAAATAGTATTTTAATAAAAAACCAGTTGTCGACTTAGAACAAAAATATTGACAACGTTTTAATTTAATTTTATGACAAAAAATATTACCAAAAATCTTCATCGGATAATCGCCTTTCAGAGACCTCAATGGCACGTCTAAATAGTGTAAACGAGATATTTAATAAGGCTTACTACAATTTTCTGTTTTCAATGAGTAGAATGAATACCCTGGAGAAATTATACAATGATGTACGTACAGGAGCCAATAACTCGTTTGCTACACGTACGTAATATGTAAATATGATTTCATGTAATCTACACGGAGTGTTTCGAAATAAGAGAAAATGAATGTGGTTATTTTGTGGTGATAGACAGTTTTTTTTATGCAACCTGACATGGATGGCTATAACCACACAACTATCGTTATGATATTAGCCCAATATGCCATATTCCAGAAGGAATTAGGTGCCATGCCAGGACCTTCCCTTTATGAGCACGGCTACATTGAACTGGATGGAAAACACGGACAATTTTTCATTGCCGCTTCGACCATACTTTCATACAATGCGGTGGCATCGACCCGGGCGGGTTTAACCCTACTATCCAGTAGGGGAAGGGGACCTACACTTTTACATGGGTTCTGAACCATGGAACAGCTCGCATTCTTAACGAAAGTGGTGCATGTCCGGGCGAGGATTTGAACCCAGACCTCTCGCATGAAAGGCAAGTCCTCTAGCCCCTAGACCACGAGCTGTACAAGTGATGGAACCCTGTTAGAAGAAAGGAGTGTTCTGAAAGTCTGTATGATGTTTTCTATGATGATTCTATCTGATGTTGAAATATGTTTTCTATTGATATGATATATTCACAAATATTGAGGAAGAAGGTGAACATAATTACGGAAGACGAACAAAAACTATGCATTATGAAACACGAAAAGGCTTTAGAAAACTTACGTTAAAAGGTTCACGATTCGTGGTGATTTCGTTTTTCGTGCATATGAATGTACATGTAATCAAATTATGTACAATGTACTCAATTTATTTACTTGAAGATAAACCATATATCAAGTAGAAGCTTCCGTTGGAACGATGTATTTTCCCGTAAAAGGTAGTTTGCAAGTTTTTCACGTATTTAATAGAACCTTAATGTCCCGAATGAAATTGCTCAAACCTTTAGAGAATCTTTATTTAACGACACGTTTTATTATTCGCTTCTCCTTTTTTATTTATGAGTTTCCTTTTTCAGAGTAAACAATAATTAATTTTATGAATAAATAAATAATTACTTTTATTAATTAATTAATTAATTTTTTAAACTAATAAACATATGGCCTTACTAAATCGAATGGATAAGCAGAAGCTTAAAAAAAACCTGGCTGTTTATCAGACTATTTAAAAATTTACTTTGTCAAATACCTTGTCAAGTTAATTCTTTTTCAACACAGGTAAATGAACTTAGATGAAAAAGGAATTCCTTTTTCATCTAAGTAAATGAACGATTTATTTCTTTCTTTCTTTCCTACTCAGTTGCATTGCATATCACAATTCTGGTCAAATATAAATTGAGTATCAAATCTCCCCATCTCGGCATGCCTCAATAAATTGAGTACTTACCTGAATGGTGCTTATTGGACAATTTCAGAAAACATAGTCGCTATGTCTTGGTTACCTAAGTCTTGATTTTTTTTTATTAACATCCATATTTTGTCTTTAGCCTGAAGTATCAACCTGGACATTAAGAGCATCTAGGGATTGTGTCAACACCTTTTTGTAAGACAAAATACAAAAAATCATTAATACATATAAATAGTTTTGAATACAATGTAAATTTTTTAAATGGTTTTTTTTTAATTTATTTGGAAACTTCGTTGAAGGAAAATAGTTTGGCAATTTATTTATATTTAGGTATATTGTTTTAAATCGGTTGTCTAACCGTCTATTTATGTATCTTCTCTGAATTTTTATGCATAAATGATAGGTAAAAGTAAGGACGCACTTAACCCGTACAAGAAATCCTAACCTAAGTAACCTTTTTTAAAGTACAAGAAAGTAGAAAATCATTGATGATGGGCACAACAAATGTATGAGGGATTATAGGGGGGAGACCATTCCCAGTGATCGTACAGCGGGCGTGATTGGTTGATTTTACCTTCAAGTCTAGTCTAACCTTCAACTAAGCAAATAATTTACTTCAATTCAGTACACAGCCTTTTTCAGGTGTCTTTTTGCATATTTCTTGCTGATTTATTGCTTGCAGTTGATTCTAAAAACAAACCGTAACCGATGAACAAAAAACTTACTTCGTACTAAGCTTCGTACTAGAGAATAAATATGACTCGGTTTATCTCAGACTTAGCGCATTCACGGAAACCGGACTCCCATCGGGCAGGAATAATAGTAACGAAGGCTGCATCTCATATTGTCAAAGGCGACGCGTGGGATGGCGCAACGTGGAGTGGCGCGGCGAGACGTGTTATGATCGGATTTCGCGTCTCGCCTGTCGACGGAATGTAATCGAATATCGGCGATTGAATTTTGCGATCTTGCAAGGATTTATTTAAATTCGACCCGCTTCGGAGGTTTTTATTTCTACGCAGACCTCCCTCAAAACCTCCAACCGTTGGCCCATCCGTTGAATTAGGTTAGATACAGGCATTATGGAGATGAAGATTTTTGACGGATAAATGGGAGGGGTCATTTCATAAACCGATTAGAACGAAAATGATTAAAAGAATGAATGACTCTTGTCATTAATTCTGATTGTACAGTTATGATGTAAACAGTGCAACGATTTGATACTGGTATGACCATCGATATAATCTAAAACAACTTGTATTGTTGCGTCGATGGGTATGATAGTCATACATTTGGATTCGAGGAAGTGGGGTTAGGTGGGCCATTAGGAGTGGGAGTGCGAGTGGGAGTGGGAGTTGGCGTGCGAGTACGAGTGGCAGTGGGAATGTGAGTTGAAATGAGAGTGAGAGTGGTACCTTCTACCGTGTTTTCCATCCAGTTCAATGTAGCCGAGCGATATAAGGAAGGTCCTGGAATGGCACCTAGTTCACATGATGTGTTAGGTGAATATCTCACAGTTCCAGTTCCAGTTTGGTTTTTTCCATCCATGTCCAATTACATAAAAAAATCTAAATTGTTTCATGTATAACTCAAGTCTTAGAATGTCTAATAAAAAAAATAAAGGAAATTATTTATCTATTTTGGGCATCTTAATCATCAACTTTATAAATCTGGTTTAGCAAAGTACTACAATAAGTAGCAAAGTAATAAGTTCATTTATTCCAAACGTTTCGTGGAATACCCACGCTCTGGAAGATTAAAAGCGCTTTATAAGTGAAGTTTCCGTCTTAAACATTGCTTCGTCCTCTTGTCAACATCAGCTATAATTGGCTACTCCATTAGCTGAGATCTCGGCACGAAAACGTAAGGTTTTAACTCTGCCAGTAAATTAACTTCTTGGGGTGACTTTTGGAGACCGATGTTAGCAACCTTTTCTATCTTACATTTGTTTTAAGTTAGTGGATTTCGCAAAATTATAAGCAGTGCTGCTGGAATAATAATATAGTATCTAAAGTCTTTAAAAATATATATATGTCGTATGTCGAACACGCATGTTTGAATCCGTTAAAGTATGTACAGGCTAAAGTTAAAGATTATTAATTTATTTTAATGTTCTTTTTTTCTATTATGGCCAACAGAAATAATAATAAATAACCCCCCTTGTTGCTTCGCCGTATTCCAGTAAAAAAATAGGTATTGTACTAGTAAAAAACTTGCAGAATAACTTATGCCCAGTTCGTTAAGTTTTTCTTTGATTGTGTCCGTATGCTAATATTTCATCAAATATTTTTAAATAATGTAATAAAATAACTCAAGGTCTTTATTTTTTGTTGCTATCAACGAAACATTTCTTCAATTAATCTAAGCATAAAACCAATTTTAAAAATATATCTATCGATCTCTCTCATAAATACTGTTACTGTGTTATTTTTCAATGGATTATTTTTCTCTTTAAGCGGCCCAGGAAACTTGTTTAAAAACTTTGCACAGGTGACAAGACCTTAAACAAATCTACCTGTAGCCAGCTGAAGACGCTAATGTTCCGTGAACTACGTTAAAAGTTAAAAGTCCGTGAAAGTTCAAGACGAACCCTCACGTTACAAACTTTGACGGGTGTCGCAACCGTTCACACGTTCAGGGACTATACAGGAATATTATCAACGGAGCTGACTATTTCGTTCGGATAGGAAAGGAAAAAGTACATTGGGGTAATGCTGCAGATGGTTATAATATGTAAGGATCTTAAAAGTGCAATGTACATTTCAGAACATATTTCATCTGAAACCTTTACTTGATACACATTTAAACTGCAAATTCCATTAATAGATAAAATACCTAAACCAACCAAATATTTTAACAATTTAAGTAACTGAATTTAATTACTCTTCTTTGGGACGCAGGGAACACTTGCCATCGTCAAACATTTACATAATAAAATTAAATCTGTTGTAATAAAATTAAATCTCTCGTTATCATGGCAAGACGCTCACTTAAGTCTAGATTTTTAAATAAACTATAAATACACTTAAATTCTACAAAATCAGCAAGGCAAGAATAAAAAATAATTATAAAAAAATTAAAATTAAATCAAATATAGTAATCATTAAAATAAATATTTGATTAATTAGACTTGTCAGGATATTGGTCACTAAAAATAAAATTAGATCAAATAACAAGGCATCAATGGAATTGTCAAGACAGTTAAAACCAAAAGTTAATGAGCTCAATAAATTGATTGGAAAATTAAAAATCATCATTGTTATAAAATAAAAAAATAAATTAATGTAATTATTTCAAATATGTCTTTACAAGGCTGCAATTCTGACGATGTTTTAGTCAGATATTCCTCGATTTCAATAAATTTATTCTTAACTGCATGTTTGAAACTTTTGCCAGTTAATTCCTTAATATTTCCAGGTAAATAATTGTAGAACCTTATAATATTACATAAAACGTTTTTAGAAATTTGAGCAAGTCAGCACTAGAGGTTTGCAATGTTGTTTCTATTTCGAGAGGGGTAATCATGAAAATTCGAGTTCAGAGGCGTCTAAAGATTGTATTTTCGAGCGTAAATAATATTGTTGTAAATATAAAGTCTCGACATTGTCATGATTCCCGCCTCTGCAAAGTGCTACCTACCTAAGTAGTAACCTACCTAACACAAAAGGTTGGCAATTTGTTTTTGTTTTTAACAAAGTTTTAATTTGTAGATATAATAAATTCCTAGATCGTTTTCGCAAAAGGGGTTAAAGGAATAAAACTAATAAATATGGATATGAAAATAAAATTAAACTAATAAATATGCAGTTAAAATAAGCAGTCTGTTTCAAAACATCGTCTTAGGAATCTTGATATTTGCCTTTACATAAGCCTAGATGATTAATCAGTGATTTTCAGTTGACACTACGTACAAACAAATTTGTAACATCGTCAAAGGGTGAACTTATCACATGCAGTAAAAAAATATACGTGGTTAGGTCTACATAATATAAATCTTTAGTCAATTACATTAAATCAGTATGAATCTAATAATATTAATGCAATCAATTAAATTAAATCAAAAAATTAATGATTAAAACAGTATATTTATTGTAGATAAAATTAAGTAAAAAAATGATGTATGTTGAAAAAAACTAAAGGCTTTACACGCGGCGAGAGCTCGGGCGAGAGCAGACTTTCTCCGACGTTTTTTCAAAAATGTTTAACAACCGCGATAATCTAAATAGTGTTATAATATTTATGTGTGATGTAGGCCATAAATTGTTCCATACTTTTTGGAATACACTATTTTCACAAAAAAACAGAGTAACATCAAATAAAGAAGTGGCTTATTGTTTTCTGAACAGATTGCCATGAAGCAGATACAACACAAAAAAAAAACACTATTTTCACTGCTCTCAATATCACTCACTTAGTGAGCGGGGGATAGGCAAGGAACTTGAAATATTGATAAGAAAATTGTTGACATCGAGCTGTGTCGCTATTGAAATTTCAATCTCTAGCACCGAGTCCCAATACGCGTCCTTATGAAATAACTTAAACCTCCCAGCAGTGAATGGATTCTAAATTCGGTAGCAATAGTTGGATATTGGAAAAGTTTTCTCATGTTGCCTGTGTCGATACGGAATTAAATTGATGTGGTAAGATCTTTCGCTATGTGTTTCAGATGCGTGGCAAACTCCATAAGGTTCACATTGAGTAGTGGCAACGTAATTGAGCTAGTTGAATTTCCTTTCAGTGGGTATAAGGGTATCAAGAACGTTAAAAAGGAATGGACTAGATACACGCCCGGCAACCGAGTTGTTGAGTGTTTGATGTGAAGCATTAGTGCTTGTTCACGTGCAACACGCGGGCGCGCGCCCCGCGCCGTTGGCTTGGCGAGTTCGCACCTGCGTTTTGTGCGTGAAAACTTCAATATTATACCGTATGTATGTAACGTTAAGCAATCAAATGAGACCGCGCCCGCCTACGCACCCGCGAGTAAACTTGAATAAGCATTTACAATCTGCAATGTTATAATAAATTATTTTCGGAATTTCTTTGTAAAACCCATAAAATTGATAACGGCGACTCTTTTAGTGTTTGTGTGTGAAATATGAACATCTCGCGTCCATACCTTTTTAACGTTCTTGAACGGCATCTGTACTTACATTTAATTTACTTTAATGGATAGTAACGCCCGGTCACTGTCCTAAAAGAAATATTTCAGGTGCCCATGATAAACGAGCACATATTTTTCATCACCTTTTAATTTCGAGATATAAATTGGAAAAAAAGGGAGTGACTCTAGGGACGCGATTTTGCCCTAATTATTGCATCTAAGTTTTTTTTAGGGAGAATAATTTCGTGATTTTTGTTACACCTGGATTATGTGTAGGTATGCAAAATCATATAGTTATATATATATATATTTTTAAATTACAATCACATTTTTTTCAAATAGGCGGTTTTCCAAGGTATAAAAACGGAAAAATATATATATTTCGACTAACATAAAGATGTTTCAGAAAACAATTACATGTTCATTTAGAATGAATGCATTCCCGCAATGGAGACCAATAAATTGATCTCACCACAACTGGTTTGAATGATTCCAATCATAGTTGACAAGACAAAGGAGATATATGATTATAAGGACCCCGTACAATGGACCACGTGGGTGCTAAGTGCGAATACAACTGGGCTACATTGAATTTGTAACATTTATAGGTTTATTGTTGTCTATCTTGGTGCAATTTCTTTTAGATATGGGTAGGTAAGGCGAAATATTTAAGTTAATCCAAAAGTAAGCCATTTTCTGTTTAACTACGATTACATCATAAAAGTAATTGTAGATATCTTTCTAAGACAGTGACAGATAAAATAAAGAATTTCTTGCTATTGGTTTATTTATTTGAATCTTTAATACTTTTCCTAATGACTATTACCGATTTTAAAATGAAAAAAAATTTATAATAAATCAAATAAAAATAATAATTCGAATGTCTCAGTATTTTCTTTTACACCAAAATTTTATCCATCGGGTCTACCCGAGCAGAAATTTTTGAGTTGGACCGAACTTGCTAAAATTAATGTGACCACCTAATGAAAACAAATACTTGTAAAGAGTATGAGGAGGTACCGAGTCCGACTAAACTTAAAATTTCCACCTTAACCAAGTAATTAGACTTGTATTTCCGAATAGATATTTCCCGCGAAAAAAATCACCTTGACACAAATCAATCAGAGACTTGAGACAACGCGATGATACATAACCGAAAACCCTTTTCAGGTATATATTTTAGCAGAAAAAACACTGTATTCGATTAATTATCTACCTATGTCTCAGTGTTATAATAATGTCTAAGTCCAATCTATATGTCAAAACCTATAGATTTGCATTGAATAATTTACTTTTAAAGGACTATCCTTTTCAAAATCAATGCTTTGACTTTTAAATCCTTTTGTAAAATGCTTTGCAAAAGGAATTTTGAATATTAGTAAACTCTCTAGGCTTTGTCCACGTTAAAGCCGACCAGAAACAATATGCTTCTCTGATATTATCGCCACCATTAGGTAATTAGCGTGATGGAAAAAATATCAAACTACACGTGCAAAATGCATCAAAAACGTGTGTGTGAGAGACTTCTCGTAGTCAAACTAACTCATGTCACAATCGTATTAGCAGAGCGTAGGTAGCAAAGCAAGGGTGTCAGGTCGGACACTGCATTAAGTATGCACTCCTGCATTGTCTCCGGGGATTTGCACGAGAAAGGGGTAGGTAGGTATCTAATATAAATTCCCTGCAAGCAGCGTGGTTATGGTTGCAAGTGCGGGCCGACGGGTTCCTGAACGATATTTGATGAGTCCGAAGACCGCGCTTTCGTCGTAAACTTGGCTCGGTTATATTGGACACAGACGGCATAGCTTAGGTTATTTATTACGCACTTCGATGGTCTATGGGTTGTATCCATTCAATCTTATATTACCTGGATTTATGGGAAAATAGGTAGTCGTGCAAATTAATTACTGAACCGCAGAGTGATTCGAAAAGCTCGCAAGTAATATGAGGAATTATCACAAAAATATATTTGTTTGTACTTCAGATCGCCAAAATATTAAGATTGACATTGCATTGCCCGCACAACCCCCGTTGGCGGTGCGCCGCTCGATTCTGTGCCGCCCTGGACACCTCCTAGAGCTGGACGCTTGGTCACGCGTCGTTTCTGTACAGCGGTTCAGATGGTCGCTCACGCCGCTCGCCTGTGGTTCTGCTATCGGAGCCGGCGTGCGTCCGCACAATCCCCGTTGGCGGTGCGCCGCTCTGTACAGGTCCGGTGGAGGACGACCGGCGCGCCGCTCGGTTCTGTGCCGCCCTCGACACCTCCCTAGAGCTGGACGCTTGGTCACGTGTCGTGTCAGTAAAGTGGTGCAGGTGGTCGCTCGCGCCGCTCACCTGCTGACTGCTGGTTGTGCCAGCGGAGCCGGCGTGCGCCCGCACAATCCCCGTTGGCGGTGCGCTGCTCTGTACAGGTCCGGTGGAGGACGACCGGCGCGCCGCTCGGTTCTGTGCCGCCCTCGAAACCTCCCTAGAGCTGGACGCTTGGTCACGTGTCGTGTCAGTAAAGTGGTGCAGGTGGTCGCTCGCGCCGCTCACCTGCTGACTGCTGGTTGTGCCAGCGGAGCCGGCGTGCGCCCGCACAATCCCCGTTGGCGGTGCGCTGCTCTGTACAGGTCCGGTGGAGGACGACCGGCGCGCCGCTCGGTTCTGTGCCGCCCTCGAAACCTCCCTAGAGCTGGACGCTTGGTCACGTGTCGTGTCAGTAAAGTGGTGCAGGTGGTCGCTCGCGCCGCTCACCTGCTGACTGCTGGTTGTGCCAGCGGAGCCGGCGTGCGCCCGCACAATCCCCGTTGGCGGTGCGCTGCTCTGTACAGGTCCGATGGAGGACGACCCGAGCGACGCTCGGTTCTGTGCCGCCTTCGACACCTCCCTATAGCTGGACGCTTGGTCACGTGTCGTGTCTGTACAGCGGGTGCAGGTGGTCGCTCGCGCCGCTCGCTTGCTGGCTGCTGGTAGCGCTAGCGGTGCCGGCGTGCGCTCGCGCAAACCCCGTCGGCGGTCCGCCGTTCTGCTCGAGTCCGGTTGAAGATGACCCGCGCGCCGCTCGGTTCTGTGCCGCACTCAATACCTTCCTGGAGCTGTACGCGGAGGCAGCGGGCGAACAGATGCCAGAGTACCAGGGTACGCTATTTTGATCGCCATTTAAATATTGTCATTTTTTATATGTTTGATGAGAGGCAACGAGAGGTACTTAAGAGTTGAAAATCATAATCATTCCTGTTCTGGCAAACACTACTAATTATTTATGTTTTGAAACTTAAGCCTGGAAGTCCTACTTTAGTCCACAATAAAACCTTAACATCTGAATTTTATAATATAATATATATAATATTCTTAACGTTTTATTTGAATACTTGAAAATTAGCGACAAAGCAGTTATAAAACATCAGAAAGAAAGATCGGGAAAAACAATTGAGATAAGAGTCTACTGTTGACATTAGAATCACAACGAGATGTTGTCCATGAATACCGGGATGGTTTCTAATAAAAAAAAAAACAGTACTTACTTGTAAAGGAAACAGGAAAGAATTTTCAATTTTCGTTTAGAAATAGTTATTGATTCACCGCCCTAACACAATTCTTGTGTTTGCAGCTTTGGTGCGCGACTACCCTCAGCTACTCGACACGGGCATGAAGCGGCAAGACGTTGTGCACAGCTTCCTTCGCTTCGGCCGTCGCCGCTGACCGACCAATCACAGCCCGCGACGCCCAACCCGCTGCTAACTTCACACCGCACCGCCACCACTCTGCCGCGCGCGCCCGTTGCCTACGCATGCAACGCGCCACATAAAACTCTCTCTCTCTTTACATTGTTAACGACTAACGTTTAGTATTAAGGTTTGTAAAGGTAAAATAGAGCGTAATTGGTGAATTTATAAAGTATTATTGATTAAAAGAAGTATTATTGTATAGTTAATGAAACCTTTATGTCAGCAGTTTTGTCTTATTTCATTTGGTATAATAAAGAGATGTTAAAACATAAATAAACATTTATGACAAGCTCAGCGACTATCATTGATTCATGCATCACTTCACAGTAGCAATATTAGAGAAACACGCAGTTGAACAGGCTAGCTAAGCTTTGGTTACCATTAAAACACCATTATTTGGCGATTTGTAAGTATACTTACTTCTTTATTTGCAAAAAAAATAAAGCTTAGCTATTTTAACTAAGAATCATCTATTAGAATCACTTTGAAATGTTATTTAAAAACCCATTCTGCGCCATGTGAGACTGGGGCTCGATGGGGTAAGTACTAAAACACGTCAAATTTTCATTTTTTTTTAAAATGCTCCAAGAACACCAGACCTCAATAGATCATAGACCATGGCAATAGAAGCAGATAGCGTATTGATCTTCCGATTCTTTGTTGTTCATTGATTAAGGGCCTTTTTCACCATGTGTTGATTAACTTAATCGGCACATATTAAGGGCCTTTCTTACCAGTATGCAATTAATACCGGTCCAAGATAATTAACACTTTAGTAATAAAGGCCCTTTAAGTGTCAATTAAAATAAATCAGCACTCGATGAAAACCAGGCTATAACTGCAATATAAAATGGTTCCTTTGACTTCATTATGTTTAAAATAAGAACACAAATAAATTTCATTTAATATCCTTTACCTCCGGTGTTTCTTCCGATGGCAGACCCTCTTTGGGCATTTCCGTGTCCGAGCATTACGGTTGAAGATATTAAAGTGTGTCAATTTACGGCAAAGCTCTTCCTGTATTGTTCACTCAGCAGGTTTCTTCAAGGAAATATCCGGTGTCGCTGTTAGTAGAAAGTCAAAATCCATAAATATATTTAAATAACGTTATTAGATTTTTCAAAACCAATTCGTATCAGATTTTTTAATTAGGCTGTTCTCTTATTTGTTGCATTTAAGAAAACTTGAACAAAAAGTGTGGATACTTCAAAAAGATGGACAACTTAGACCTTGGACCTGAGCCACAAAGACAAATTTTAGAAAAAAAAATGCGACCATCCAACTAGAATCTTTAACTTCAGCCCGGCCTCCTGGCAGCCCACTTTTAAATTAACGTTGTTTCTTCTTTCGCGAAAATATTAGCTTTAGGGAAAGCCCAACACCAAGTGGTGGAATTCCTCGCAATGTCTTTACTTCACTGTAAAACTTTAGTGTTATTTATGAGTGTATACTTATCAAAATCTTAACGAGAAAGACAGTGGCAAAGCCACAGGGTTCTTGAACCCACTCCTCCCGGTTGAGAAATAAAAATAACACACACTTAATTTTTTTCATATCTTACCCATAGTGATATGCGACCATATGGCGTACTTCAGACGTCAAAGAGGTGCGCGACGACGCCCAAGGGCTTGCGAACTGTTTGCAAAAATAAACCATAGTAGATCTGATTGTACTTTTGGGGAAAAACCTCGGAAGGGAGTGCTTCCAGGGTTTACTGACCTTATAAATGAAGTATTTAGGTACAAACAGGACAATCACTAGGAGCATTCCCTGCTTGTTGCGCTTTGAGTTATTGTAGAAAGGGAACGGATGGATGGCGTTATGCAGCTCCAAAGAGCATTCTCCGTGTTACAAAAGATGAAAATAAATACACTACATCACTTCCGAATACGAATGGTCTCTAAATTGTGGGATATCCTCCCGGGGTTGTCGACTAGACGAACAGCATGGCGCTGTATTCAGTCCAAGAAGACAAGCAGGTATTTAGCTGAATCATCCCAGAGATGCGAACGATAATCCACGCAAGACCTAATCTACGCCTTGTAGAGCAGCAGATTTTGGTATGAATCTTCGGCATGGTGAATTCGCACCAAGAAATGGATGGCTGTATGGCAGCTCCATCGTCCAGGCCGAATCTCTTCGCCGAGGCCTACAAAAAGATCGGTCTTCTCTTTGGCGAAAGCGACTAAACTAGAACTTCCCTCTTGCTGGAGGCTGCATTTCATTTTGCATACGTATTCGTTTTGCGAATCATGCATTAAAAATAATACAACAAGTAAAATTACAACACTTTATTATCACTCATTTTAGAAGACAAAATGATGTAAAACGTATGCTTACAAATAAAATGACATGATGTTTAGCACCATTTAAACACAACGCGATATCACCAAATGTATAATTGAGCACATAAGTTTCACTAGTAATATTTTTTGAGTCTATCGAGTAGTTTAATTATAGGGATGCGATTCTTCCAGACCTACATAGATCCATAGGTATAGGCACCGGCAGTCAACTAGAAACCTGCCGGGGCGCCTGTCGTCTGCTCGATCGGTCACACAGAAATAGAGTATTCGATGTTTGTCTCTTTCACCGAAAGTTGGTATCTGTTTTGTTAGCATAATCTATGACACAATAAATTAGACTCTAATTACAACGAAATTACATGCAAGTTGAGTTGGATCGATCTGGACTTGATTAGGGAATAGCTGATAGTTTGCGGAAGTCACCATTTGTGTTGAGTGTGACGACTTTTGCTACGCGACAAGGCGCCATTGGGCGTCACCCTCGTTAGCAGAAGCTGACGGCAAGTCAATTCATCACGTCAAGTCAAGTCTTCTTATTTGTATCACCGCAAATTGCGGTTACATCGACTTATGCGCAGGTGTTGGGTGGGCGTTGGTAAGTGTCTAATGTAATCGTTAAAATACCTACATGTAAGCAGACAGATATTTTTGTTAACAACCTTCATGGCTAATCAAATGTGGTAATTGCGTTCAATATACATCGATCACACAAAAGGATGAATAGTAAACCCCTATTAGGAAAACAGTAACCGCTTGCGCTTCTTATCAAACTTTAACAAAACAAGTTGACGAAGATGCTATTAATAACAATGTCCATTCACTCCAAGCGTGATCACTGATACAATTTAAGAGCACAAAACTTATGATAAATACGGAGCAGCCACTGGAAAAAATACAGTAGGCCTAGTCTGAGTATTGCATTAACCGGCTTCCAAGCCTGTCCGACAGCGAAAGTTTGTTTTAAACAATACACAAAAGTAATGGACTTTACAATTGTTAAATATAGCCATATTGGCTGCCGCAAAAATCATTTTCAGAATTTTTAAACACCTAAAAATTCGCGGCAACCGCTATGGCTATATATATTTCTAAAATTCAATGAGTGCCTCAAAGTTTTTTGTGTTGTGTACAAGCAACTGTGTATGGGGAAATGTTCGGTACTATTTTAACGCAATACCGATCGAATGACGTTTAGAAATGTATGGAGATTTCTATGTAGCCTCGGAGGATATTCGAAGTGCCGATTAGATAATGTCATTTTATTACCATGCAATGATAATAAAATGACATTAATCTCTAAGAGGAGACAAATAGTCAATATGAAATGTAGAAAATCTAAAGTTTGAAGAATTTGGTTCGAAATAGCTGAAAGAAAGAGAGCAACTTATGCTGTCATGGAGAAACGTGGCAAGATATACATATGTGGTGCACATGTTGTCAATCCAGTAGATGTGTTATATTTTTTTTATGTAAATGGACATGTATGGGTAATACATACATACTGTCATGATTATTGCCCAACACACGACATGAGAACTAGGTGCCATGCCAGAACCCTTCATATATTGCACGGATATATTTAACTGGATGGAAAATATGGACAATTTAAATTGCCGCTTCGACCATCGTTCATTCAATGCAATGTACCAACCCAAGTGAGATTAAGCCTTACGCCTGGAAAGTAAAGAAGGGGAATTACAGTTTTATGCGTAATCTGAGATGAGTCCTTCATGCACGGAAAGAAATGCAGTGAACCCAGACAGAACAAAATATTTTATTTTGAAGATGTGCACTAAATTTTACAGATTTCACAAAATCACAATCAGAAAAATAAATGAAATCCTAATCTTCTGTGTTTAAAAATGCTTGGTAAAATCATAATGTGTAGTAAAACCGTGAATTCTTTTTTTTTTGTTTTTATATAGTAATAATAAAGAAAAGTAAATTCATATATGTTCCTAGATTTACACCATCGCTGTACATAATGTTTTTAAAACTTACGGTTTTCCAGTGTGCAATGCCGTGCTTGGCCGACATGTTTCGCCTCCCACGACGGAAGCATCGTCAGGGCCACTTCGTTGCCCGAAGTCCAAAGTTCGGGGCAACGAAGTGGCCCTGACGATGCTTCCGTCGTGGGAGGCGAAACATGTCGGAAAAGTAAATTAATATAAAAAAATATGATAAATTGTGCCATCACAATTACCTATCTGCTCGCTAGACGATCTTTGAAGAATAAGATAAATACGTATATAAAGATTTTTTAAAGTGTAAAATTACAAAGAAATTGTTTAAAACAAATGATCTACAAGACAAAGGGTCACCTTAATTTTAGAGTAAAATGAAGGATGACTTATCCCTCCAAACCACCTTCAATTCTTAATTGGAAGGGTTCTTCCAATATGAATTAAGATGTTCCATTTCCATCTGAACACATAATCTACTGCATTAACATTACGTGCATTCATTAATTTTTAGCTACACCACCAGCAAGCTCATATATACATTTTTCACTACATATAAATTGGCTACTTATAAAAACTTCATTTAATTATATTTGTTACCTAATCAATATATAAGCCAATGTAATACAGATTGGTAGAGAATTATGAATGTCTGAAACAAAAGACAGTCATACTCCAGTGATCAGAACAATGTCAATGTTTGTGATTATATTGAAGAAAATAACACAATCTACAATCGGAGTCTTCTTTCATATGATGATCAATGTCAATGGTCGAATCATTAGTGCCCGATTGTTTCAGTTTAGATCATGATTGAGCGCCAAGTCATATTTTTCATGGAACCGTATACTGATTCATATTTCAGTTCTTTTTTCACAGCTATAAATACAAAATTAGTGCTCACAATTTTTTCATTATTACACCTGCATCACGGAGCATATTATATTACAGATATATAGTCCATCAAAAAGCATTTAATACTTGGTAGATGAAGCTGCGTAGATATGTAAAATGTCTATATTTCAGTTCAGTAAGTGACATGAACGACATCGCCTCCAACTGACAACAAGCATTGGCCCTGAAACAAACACAAGTTTATATGTTACGAACAATGCCTCTCCAGTTGTGCCTGTTCCTCTATTGATAGTGCTGCCAACAACCAGACCTAGTTCCCGTCTGATGAACGGCCGCAGAAAGATGGTGGCGCCACTAGTCCTTTTGCAAAATATTATCTTAGTTTACTGGATAATGTTTTCATGTAACTGGGCATAGATGGCTAATACCACAGTATCATGATATTAGTTAAACACACCATATAGCAATCAGGCTCCATGCCAGGACCTTCCTTATATTGCATGGCTACATTGGCAAAATGTAATACACGACAATTTTTTTAAGTGTTGGAACCCACACAGCACCATTCGTTCTATATAAATAGATGTAGACACATCAGTAATAATATAAAGATATAAATAGCGCTCCGTAAATTACTAAATACGATAAATAAGATGTTTAATAAGGATAAATTACACAAAAATATCAATGATCCCGATAGACCCCCACCAGTTAGATATCTCAGGTAAAGCAGTGCACAATGTGCAACTTTTTTGACACAATGCTTCCAACTTTATTGTTATGCTTGCACCTTTCGGCAACCTGTTTACAAGAGTTCATTTCGATAGGGAATATATCATCCCAACTTCGGTCATCCGAATGACTGCTTATTCGAAGTCTTTACCAGATGTAGCAATGCAAATATAATACAAACAGAAAAAGCAAACTCTGCCATTCACACGCTCCGAGGCAAAAGCAGAGTGCATAGACTAACATAGTCTAATTCTGCCGTCGGTATCGTTAATAGTTCAAACCCATTCTAAACTGACACTCACCCTTCTGACGCACCACCCTTCGGTTGCTCAGTTTGTCTAGTTATGTATTAAAGTTCAATTATCCGAAATGATAACTAGTTTGGATAATCGAACCATAGTACAACTTTTAACACTTAAATACTTTGTTACTCCGTTACCTGATTCTTATGCGGATTTTCCTGTAGCATGAGCTCGGTTATGTAGAAGGAGGCGAGCGCGTTGCCTCCGAGGGCCGCCGTGTACGCGCGGACCACGGCCAAGACCTGCGCAGTGGAACGCAGTGCTAGCTGAGGACGGCTAATGTGACATGCAGAGTGATATGCGACCATTAAATATAATTTCAAACGGAGCTAGATGCCCTGCCGGGATTTTGTGGCCGAAGGACTTGCCTTGCATCCCAGAGGTCTGGGTTCAAATCCCCACCCGTTCATGCTCCACTTTCTTTATCTTTGTGAGTTAGATAAGTGCATATTGTTATGAATGCGAGCTTTATGATTCGGAATTCATGTAAAACTTTTTTTCTTATGCGACCTGACATTGTTGGCTAATACCACACAACTACCGTTAAAATATTAGCCCAATACACCACATTCCAGAAGGAATGAGGTGCCATGCCAGGACCTTCCCTTTATGAGCACGGCTACATTGAACTGGATGGAAAACACGGACAATTTTTCATTGCCGCTTCGACCATCTTTTCATCCAATGCGATGGTACCAATCCGGGCGAGCTTAAACCCTACCACCTAGTAGGGGAAGGGGACCTACAGTTTTACATGGATTCCGAACCATTGAGCAGCTCGCATTCGTGATGAAATGCACTTATCGAACTCAGAAAGAGAAAGAAAGTGGTGCACATCGGGGCAAGGAATTCAAGCCAGAACTCTGGTACGCTAGGCCAGTCCCTGCACCACTAGGCTATGAGGCGCTTAAATGTAGATGCCGCTGAATCTCAAATTAATGAGATGACGGTAATGTCGGATCCATTAAGGATGTTCCGACCCATACAATGTTTTTTTTACACAGAACGCAAAAAGTATTGCACTTTAAGGCACGAATTCGTCAAAAATATTCAATATAGCCATAGTAGTTGCAGCGAAAATATATTCACAATTTCAGGTTTAATAGTTTCGTTGTAATTGCCGATTAGAAGTTTTACACCGTTAGATGGCGCTGTTAAATAAAAATCGTATTTAAATAAATTGTAACAAAACCAATAATCCTGAAATTGTGAAATTGTTTTCGCTGCAAGTAATATGACTATATTAAACTTTTATTATTAATTCGTGGCTTAAAGTGCAATACTTTTTGCGTTATGTGTGCAAACAACTTTGTATGGGTCGGAACAGCCTAAATACATAAAATGCACCAACTCAATGCAGCCGTGCTTATAAAGGGAAAGTCCCGGCTGAGCACCTAATTCCTTCAGGTATGCCAGCTGAATAGCATATGGATGACTAATACCAGACCCGCGGTATTAGTCATCCATGTCCAGTAGTCGTGGGACGAGAAATGAGAAATGGGTTCGTATAACTGTTACTAGTGTCAAAAAGAAGTATTCATTTTACGCCGAGCAGTATGGCCGCTACACATTTCTTGTAGCGCACTGGATCGCGCACGCGGCGCGCCAACGAAAGCCGGTAGGTTGCGAGACGTCTAGACGCAACGACCCGCCAGCAGCGAGATTCAAAATTCATGTGAGATGATCGAACCGTGCTAGATGTCATTATACACATTCAATTCCAGCCAAAAAAAAAAAAAGGGAGAGAAAAGGGAGAGGGAGTATTTTTTTAATTTCTTTTTGCAACAGTTTCCGCAAACGGCTATCGGCATCAGTAATAACAGTTACTAACGTTTTCGAAGACCAGTGGAAACGCCCACGACTAATGTCCAGTAACGTAAAAAAAATCTGCCCATTGCCCTTTCAATATAAATCAAGTGGAAGGGCACGTACTTCGGTGATGAAGGTGTGCAGCAGGCCGCTGAGTCCGCCGAGCTCGCGCATGCTGCTCGTCTCGCGCACGAACAGCAGCTGCAGCGCGCACAACCAGCGCTGGCAGCGCGCGCCGCTCAGCCGGCACTGCGGCGTCACCACGATGCCGCTCCACGCGCACACTGGACCCTGCCAAAGTGTTTTTTTAGTGTTTATGGTATGTTAGATTATTTAGTCTTTTACTCAGCTTTTCGTTTGGCGACCAAAGCGAATATAGCTACATAGGCTTCTTAACCTTAACCCATAAGCTGACATGATTCTTTGGAGAAGTATTTGCGAATGTATACCACTCCTGATAAGGTAAATTTCTGGCTTTTTCCGCCATGAGAAGGCTGACCATCTCGTAGGCCTGTTTGCGGCGACCTCACGCCTGGATGATGGCGGCTCCATACCGCCTTCTATTCCTAGGTGCGAAGGAGTACTGTTCGCAGTTGTGGGATGGCTCAGCTATAGTCGAGCCGTTCTAAGAAGCGTTTTTTGACACAGCCGTGTGGAAGGGCAATTAACAATGATTATGGAACAGATAAATTTTCTCCACGTTATATATGTTTGAAACCAGATAATTACTGCTTGCTGAAGTGTTTTTTTTTTATTATTACTTTTAGATTATTGTTTCTTGGATATTGTGTTAATTAATTACCAAGCTATGCACGAATTTATATAATTATGAACAAAATAATGGTACATGGTCAACACTGAGTAAATTTAAATAGGGACGGGAACCTGAGAAATAATATCGACAATTTAAGTTTTCATATTTTTTATTCAAAACTATTACAAATATGTTTTTAAAATAGAAAGTTCATTGCAGTGTCATCTAGCTTTTTATAGTCAGTCAAATTAAAACCACCGAAGAAGAAAGTTTAATCAGTCGAAGTAAACTGACAAAAGCTAACGTTCTTTGCCTAGATCTAAATTTTGTCCATTTTAATTTACTGTAACAGGTTAGATGTGTTAAATGTAATGTTAGCTGATAGTAAGATTCTCACTGGATATACTATAGGTCTGGCAAATGTGAATCCACGATATTTGCGATGCCGCACGTTAAATATTTCCATTTTGGGTGGTTAGGTCTTCCTTTTTTCGGTTCGGACTACTTTTTTTCGACTTCATAAAGTCGTCCTCACCACCCCCACCGACGAACTGCCTGGAGTAGCAGTCAGCGTAAAGATATCACGGCCAAGAGGCAAACGCCAAATGCCGAAAACTACAATGCGATTCCTCAGCGTCAATTTCTACTCTTTAAAATGTATTTGGAGGACGATGTTTTATAAAATGTACAGCAAAATGTTATCAAATTGTTTGCTTCAAATATGTCAAGATCAGTGTTTGGACCAATATTCCATTAAAAGCTATACATGTGCAAAAATGCTTGTTCCGTGCACCTTCCGGAATCAGATAGTCAACTATCAATCTGTAAAAATGTGCTTTTTTTATTTAGAGAATAACACTCATATTATAGCCTATAATTAGATTTTGCCTGTACTTGTTAAAATGTTATCGATATTAAAGTAAAACTCTGGTTTTTACCCTTCCCTATTCCTCAGCTGTCAAAAAACGCTTCTTAAAACGGCTCGACTGTAGACATGATACAGTGTCGGGCCGTGCGTCTCATCGACAACCCCGAGCTCCGAAGGGATGCAGGGTCTCTCTCTGTCTCTTATCGTCATTACCATCGGGAATGGCCGTCGGAGCTGCATAATGCTGTTTCTCCGCCCCCTTTCTACCTTCGCTCAACGCGGAACAGGGAGAATCCCTACGTATATAATACGGAACCCTATTAGTAAGCCTCCACTGTCCGTCCGTCCATCCGTCCGTCCGTTCGTCCGTCCGTCACAGGGCTATATCTCATGAACCATAATAGGTAGGCAGCTGAAATTTTCACAGAGTGTGTATTTATTTTGTCGCTATTTGAACAAATAGGTAAAATTAAGGCCATACAAAAAACGTTTTTTTTTTGTGTGAAATCTTGTATGATGGTACGAGTCCGACTCGCACTTGGCCGGTTTTTGTGCTTCTATCTGTAAGCGGCTATCGAGGTGTTGAACTCAGCTTTGAATGGCTTCAACGAATACATCAGGGTCCACTGGCGTAGTGGAGGGTTTCAATCGTGGTCGGAACTAAATTTAGTGCTCAATCCTCATATCAGATAGTCTGCAAAAACTTAGATGCGGAGACTAACCAGTCCCACTCTCCACCTTTTTCTTTTTACCTATTTAGTTTACTCTACCAAATTCCGAGCCAAAATCTGTGGTCGTAATAGATGATAAGTCCCGCTCCTGAACGAAAACGTGATATGAAATGTAGGATAAAAGAAAAAGGGATTACAGTAGATTTGACGATGTTAAAGTACGGTAATAAATTGGTTAGCCTTTAAAAAAGTTATCTTAAAACATTTAGCAACGATAAGATCTTGAATGCAAAAGGACACACAGTACTACAGTAAGCTAATTTCGATTGAATTCTTATTCCGCTTTTCACATATTTATATTATGCATATGGTGTTCTACCGTGTTTTAGTACTTCCATTATAATAGTAGATATCCATAGCCACACACGCGTCAAAGACTGACGAAAAATCGCCACAGGTAATTTAGTGTAGGTAATGGAAAGTAGCGTATTATTGATGGAAGGAATTAATTAATTATTCTATACTTAGATGCAAGCAACATCAAAATTGGGTTAGTGGGTCTTAAATTATAAGGCACACATTGGATTTTACGAGAGTTGGTTTCATTGAATAGTCTATATGAGAGGATTCTATAGATATATAATGTTCATTCGATGTACAAAGCTGTAATTCCTGTTTGCTTTCAACTTTTACGATACTGGTGCTGTGTAGCCTAGAACTGCTAGTGTTTCGAATTACCTTTATCAGTGACACTGCGAACTTGAAACCCTAACGTACCTGATCGACGGGCAGCGAAGTGCTCTTCTCGTCACTGCTCTGCTTCTCCGTAGAGCTCTGCCTCGGCGGCGTCATCTGCTCCTCGTCCAGCGAGAATATCGTCTCTGCAGCGTCGTCCGCGCTGCCGGCCGCACCGCTCGCCGTGCCGCCCGCCGCGCCGCCCGCCGCGCCGCTCGTCGCGCTGCCCGTTGCGCTGCGGCTCATGCCATTCGCGTACGAGTCACGCTTGCTCGGGTCCAACAGCGGTAGGGCGACCCCGGACACGAGTAGCTGCATCTCATCCTGGAAATTAAAAAGCTTATTTTATTGCGGGTCGATTCACAAGACAGTTTACCTATATACCTATATACCTATATTGCTATATACCTATATTGCTATATACCTAGCCTATAAAAAAGAACCCAGACCAGACCGAAGTATAGGTTGGTGTGACCTACTACAACTAAGAGCACTCTATATGACACTGTTCCTCTTGCACAGTTTTTGAAATAACAATTTAGTTTTGTATAAAAGGCAAAATAGAAAATACTTTTTTAGAAAAATTGTATTCCTAACCCGGAGATAGGTTTAATTTCTGTCAGGTCTGGGTATTTGTTCAGCATTTTTAGCATGCTCCTTTTACAGCAATAGGAACAAGAGGGTCCAGTTGAAAGGATAAAGCAATTGTTTCAGTGATTGGCTCCCAAAAATTTACAAAACTTTTTAAAGTTAAAGGCATGCAGTAGTTTTTGGCTGTCTATTTCCGAAAATTTAGATTGGAATTGTTTGCACTATGGAAACAAGAGGGTCTGATTTTATAAGGTTGGGCAGAATTATTTTCTAGCTTAAGGCATCTAATGAAAAGACCAAACAAGTCAGAACCTAGCAGATTTTGTAATATTTGCAATCCCTAGCCCCGATTGCACGAAGAGCCGGCTGAGTTAATCAATGTTCAAACAAGTCACTTTTAGTAAACCGCATAGAGTTCCTTCCATACTGTACACACAAAGTGACGTGTTTAATCATACTTTGACGTTGATTTAAATTTTTGTCCTTTCGTGCACTCGGCCCCTAGTGATTAAATAACATAGGTAATATTTAAGCAAGTGTGATGAGTCGCAGTAAGGTTTGCCGCCATAGAATAATGTTAGCGCGTCGAAGCATCGGTGGACGGGTTTTAACATTATAATCAGCTAATCTCGCAAGAATCTGGAATGTAGCTTAGGAAGAAGGGATCAAATCTTTCAGTTCTAGAGCTTGGACAAATAGTGCATTAAGTGGATTTTTGAGCTACCCACTAGTGTTCATTGGTAAAGACTAATGAACCCTCATTCTTTGTAACATATTAGTCAAGGAGGCGTACGCCAATCTCGAACATTGTGATACATTTGATTTGACCCGCTCACCACTCACCACTACAGCGATCCTTTAGCATCGTACTTGTTTCACCGTCAAATACCGACGAAAAACCTAGAGGTCAATATTTGGCGGCATTGGGCTCCACTTAAAACGAGGTAAGGGGGGGGGGGGTTCCCTTCTGCGGATTCATACCTCGGGCAGGTCGAGCTGGAAGCGCAGGTCGGCGAGCGCGGCGGGCGCGAGGCGGCGCAGTTTGTACTGCACGCCGTCGAGCGCGCGCGCCACGTGACGCTCCGCCGCGCCCCCGCCGCCGCCGCCGCCGCTGCCGACCGCCAGCCGTGCGCGCCACACCTCGAAACGCACGCGTCATTGTTTACTTTCGACTAGACGAGACGCCCGGCTTAGCCCGGAAGTTCGGTCGTTATGGACATTCACCCGAGCAGAGCTCGGTAAAATGTGGTCAGAAACCTTTGTAGGCGTTTCAAATTTTCGTTGCAATTTGACGAATGATCTAGGAATGCATACAGGGCAAAACATTTCTCGATACAAACTATGCAACCCCCGTTCACCCCTTTAGGTATGGAATAACAAAAATCCCCCCTTAGTGCACGCAAAAATTGCATTTATAGCAGAAAAAAAATTGTAATTTCGGTTAAAAAAAAAAAAATAATTTAAACTAAACCATTACATATCTATTGGTTAAATAGTATCAAAATTCTGAAAACGACACCATAGCTAATCTTTGAAATTAATTTGCTGCACACTTCACTCGGATTTGTCATATTTGGAACATTTATAAAGCTCAATAAATCACAGCGAAGAAGTGGCAAGAAAGTTTGGTGCGGTACCTGCGCGAAGGCGTGGGGGCGCGCGGCGGGCGCGGCGGTGACGCCGCACAAGCGCGACGTGGTGGCGGCCACCAGGTGGCGCGGTCGCTGCACGGCGAGCGCGCGCGCCGTCTCCACGTCCTCCGCCTCGTCCAGCTCCAGCACGCACGCGTCCTGACAACGAAACAAACATTACGTCGAAAACAACACTCAGGAAGTGGCCATAGCAAATAACAATCACATTTGGGTGGAAGAAACCGTAGAATACATGAAAATTAGCTGAAAATTATCAGATACAGATGAAAATTTGTTCCCACGTGCAGAAACATGAAATAAAATAACAAAAAAGGTACAATTGTGAAGAACATTGAAGTCTATTAGTTTCATATTAAAATGATGAACGGTTCCAAAGATAATTTATATTTTAAAGAAAGTGACCCTTTAGGTTTGGTTTTTTTGTATTATTATATTTTTAAAATCAGGGGACACAATTGCACACAATTATCTCAACATCTTTTTTAAATATCTATTTCTTCGCGTGCCTAAAAAATTGCAAGGAAAATAATTTAGTTTTAATTTTAATTTAGCGAAGGTTTGCCTTGCGGAGTAGGCCAAGAAGAAAACGTTTTGGTTAATGACTTTTAAAATTCCCGTTTGCGTCCATTCTGTTTGCATTTCATGACCATTTCCTTTTTCGGAACTAGGTTCCCATCCAAAAGATCAGATCATTAGACAAACATCGTTTCAAAAAACCAAATCAAATACAGCCCTATTCATGGCTGAAAAGAAATACCATGATAGTTGCGATATATTCGCAGGACCGTTAACATCTCTAAAGAAAATTAACTCGCTAAAATAGTATTTCACTTTATTCTTTTCTTTTTAATTTTAACTTTTTCTTTTTAATTTAATTTAATTTTTGTAAAAGTTTTTATTGTGTTTGAAATGTAAATTTTTGTGTTTACATAAATGTAAATGTTATGTAACAGATGTATAACCTATTTGTTCTATGTTTTGTTTGTTTTTATGCATGTTGTGTTCACTACCAGTGGAGTGGGCACATTTTTTAAAATGCCGTTTGTGATTCTCAGTGTATCCTGTGTACTACTCTGTTTGTGAACCTATTAATAAATAAATAAATAAAAAATAAATCTCACCTTATCGGCACAGAGTTCGAGCGGCGGCAGCTCCTCCACCTCCTCGGGCTCCCGCGGCTCGGGGCTCGCCGGCTCGAAGCCGTTGCGCGCGCGGTTGGCGGCGAGCGCGTCGTGCAGCGCGCGCTGCAGCTCGGCGGTCTCGCGCGCGCCCGCGCCGTCCGCCGCCTGCAGCGCGGGCGCGCGCGGCGCCGGCAGCGCCGTCACCAGCGCGCCCGTGCCGCTCGCGAGCGCCACCACCGCGCGCTCGCCGACCGCTATCTGCGTGCGCAGCCCGAACAGGGCGTTGGCACCCTGCGACCAGAAGGTACAGTCGCGGCTCAGTCGGTTCTCAGTCTTCCGTCACCATCTGACCGAGATTTTGTGGACTACAAGAGCCTGATTGACATCCCGAACGAATTTCCTTCATCGTATCTGTTTATGCTGCTTACACAGATAGCCAATTTCCCTTTACACAACAACTCTTTTACAGCTGTATGCACCACTCATATTTGGCAAATTTGTGGAACAGTCGTTCCGTCTTTCTTGACAGTTTGATTAATATGTATTTGGAGATTTCATATTTTTTTCGGTATTTTGACAGAACAATAAAATGACCACAAAGCTGACTCATTTTGGTAGATGGTTGTGAAACATTTGTAATCCTCATTGATAGTAATGATATTCGCTGCCACACCCTTATTATATTGTGACTTTTTTTAATTCAACCACTTGATTGTGGAAAGCCGAAAAAACTGCATGTGATTTGATTATTTTGCTTCGAGAATGGATTTTTTATCTGTTAATAGAACGAGGACGCTCCAAGATGCCTGCGCACACCCATCGAGGCTGCTGCGCTTCTGGGCTGAGTTAGGCTGGATGACCTTCGACACAAAATACGCCACAAAGACTTAAGTGTGGAAACCGAGCCCGACTACAAGTAACAAGTAAGTATCTGTTAATAGAAGCCGAAATTCTTCGGTAATTCGTGTTGGCAACTTAGGCCCTGATAACTTAGTCGATGAGGCGAAACTTGCATCGACAGCGATAGCAACTGTCGAGCTTTTATTTCTTTGCACCAAGCGCCGGCCCATTCTCCAGAGGAGAGGAGCACCCGACAATTTGAAACAAGTCACCGCCGTGACATCGCGGACACAACAGACCACCGGCAAGCGGCGCCCACCTGCATGTACAGCTTGGCCAGCAACAGCCGGTGCAGCTCGTACTCGAGGAAGGGCAGCTGGTCGGAGAGGTCGCGCGCGGCCGGCTCGGCGGAGGGAGCGCGGCGCGCGCGCGCCGCCGCCGCCGTCACGAGGCACGAGCGGCCCGCGGCGGGCAGCGCGCGCGGCCGCTCCAGCGTGCTCAGCAGCACGCCGGGCACGCGGGCGCGCCGGCACACGCCGCACGACGCTAACTCCGCGCGGTAAGGCATACCTGCAAGCGTGCTACACTTTCAGGTGGGCCCATTAGCATCAGATAATCGTATTTAAACATAACCTAAGAAATCATTTGGAGATCACTGTTCCAGAGGGGAAGAAAACTGCTTATTTATCACGACAGGTGGCATCTAGGTGGGGCTAAAAAGAGATCTTTTAAAGCTGTCAGATACCCTATAAAATAAAACCAAAGATATTTGAAATGTTTATTTGCCTATGTAATTGAAATGAGTAAATTTTCCCATTATTATTTCGAAAATGTATTGTTCCAAATTATGCTAACAAAATCAAATAAAATAAATTTATTGCATAAGGAAAGTTAGAACTATTACATACTAGCTGCGGTACCCGGCTCCGCTCGGGTTAGTGTCGGCTAAATTATCTCATGGATAAAAAGTAGCCCACATGACTGGTCCAAAATAGGGTCAAACTGGTCCAGGACAATGTATCCATGTACCAAATTTAATTAAGATCGTTCGAGCCGAAATAGCATGATTTAATGAGAAACATCCAATAATTCCCATTTAGAGCTTCGTTGACGTTTGGTGGCTATTAAAAAAAAAAATTTGCCGCGAGAACCTTTCTGCACTTTCACTGCTACATTGCTTACCTAGTAAGTAACGTGTAACGTAGGTAAGTTTTGCGTGGACTCCAACCCACAGCCAGCCTCAACATCGAAAACAGTAACCCATCTCGAACCTGACTGCTCCCAGAGATGCTATACATTGATAAAATACGCACATAAATCAGGTAAGTGGTTCGCATGTTATTAAGACTCACTACTTACCCTTCTGGTAATGAAGCGTTATATTATGTAATCTATAAGTTTTTAGTAGAATCAGGCTAGACGTAGATACAATGCACATCTAAATCGAGTAATTGGTTCTCAAGGATTTTATTCTGTTGGTCGCTCATCCGGCGATTTAGCGTGATGCCAAGTAGTCCTAAAGTTGCAGGAAATACCAAGCCGTACTTCAGTAAAAGTAAGCGCTGCCGCCGCAAAGCCGAGCCGTGCATAGCATTGCAGTTTGTATGACAGCCCCATCTTAGCGTAAGCGGGTAATTCCCGGGTAGTTAAATGTACATGTACTAAGTTTTACAAATCGCTAGTGCCTTGAAAATTCGCCAAACGGACACCAAACAGTCACGACGTCTGCCCTCCCCCCGCCGCCGCTCCCCGCCACCGCCCCCGGCTCCTCTCCCCCTAGTGTGAAGTAGCGCTACCGGCATCGTTTTCGCAGCCCCGTGAAAGTTCTAAAGCCCATGGGCACATAAATTGTAGCCTATGTGTTATTCTGATGTATAAGCTATATTATTGTAAAGTTTCATTAGAATCCATTCGGTAGTTTTTACGTGAAAGAGTAACAAACATCCATCCATCCATCCATCCATCCATTATTACAAACTTTCCCCTTTATATTATTTATTAGATAATATATGCAGCTGGTCGTCAACTAAGCTAGGCTTGTGCAAGAGGACCAGCCATGACAGATATTATTTGTACATTTACTTCAAACAGTAGCAGGGTAAATAAAGATGTGGGAAAGAAAATATCGCAACGAAACTTATATTTCATTTCAGACTGGTCTATTACATTAAAATTCGTTTGAATATCAACAAAATTTCTTCTCATTCTCCAAACCTATTTAACTGCATCATGGAGTACATCTTTCATCTAAAAACTCGTAAATAAAACTTGACCGGAATTAACTGTTTTGTCGTTTCTATAGTGAGGTGGCTTTCTTCCCCATTAACTTGAATTTTGTGTTAGGATAGCATTGATTTTAACAAGGAACTGTACGAGAATTCTTAGTAATGGTTATAAAACATGTGGCGGAGTTGGGAATTGGGCACTGCCCGCGAAAGGTTTTTTGGCTGATTGGGGTTACAACGCTTACCTGTGGGGGAATAGGGTACGTGTGCAAGCGCACAATTGAGGGGGACGTCTGCTTCCTGGAGTGCAGGCGGGGGCTCCGCTTCGCCGCCGCTACCCGCCAGCGTCGCGCCGACTAACCAAACATCACACAGTTGCAATGTATTAATTTATTGACCGAACGAAGAGCGAAACTTGAGTGAAGCGTCTCCGTTTCGAATTGGGCAATAATGCTATCGTAGGTTCGGCTGTCCTCCTAGGTCTTATTTCTTATATACCGGGAAGTCACGACATTTTTGGTCACGATAAGGTAAATGGCTGAATCTGGGTTCACAGGTTAGAGACCAACTCTCTGATGCTAAATATGTCGGTCTTCGGTTACCATTTTTGTCGCGACTTCCTAGTCTATCAATGATTCTCGTGACATTTTGTGAGCAGGTTCGACAATTATATAGAGTTTTTTAATAGAGCCTGTTCTTGAATTTTCTTTATAAAATTTTAAGGATTAGGTCATTGCATTGCTGTGTTAAAATAAGGGGAATGTCCCAAAATAGCTAAGATGTTAATGTGAGGCATCAGTGCAAATCAGAAAGAAAGCTAAGAGACGACATACTGGATGTGTTGAGTTCGGGATCACCCGTGAAGTCTGTTTCCAGGTCAATGACAGCAGCCGTCCCAGATGCCGATAGTATGCAAACGTCCTCGCTGCAAATGTAATTTTTAACATTACTATTATGCCCACGATCTCTATAATAGGGTTATCCGCCACACCTCCTCAAGTTCTTATCACAGATTGATTTCCATTGACAATGAGAGTATCTCTGTGGTTCGGACCCAGTTTGATATATAATTCGATTAAGGATGCGCACTATACATTTCAGTCAGTGTTTTTTTTTATCTTTTGTTTTTTTATATTTATTTTTTACGTTTCTCCTTATGTTTGCGTGCGGTGGCATTAATTAATCAACTACTTAAGTTTTAAACTTATTTTGTGACTGGCAAAATATGTTTGCCAGTTCTTATGTGCATGGAAGTATGCGACATTTATATCTTTGACATAGACCTAGCATAACGATTCTTGACATGTTTAAGTGTAGGTATGAATGCAATAAAACAATACAATACAATACAATTTAGTTAAATGTAGCCGTTTTCATTTAAGGTGGCCCAACCCGGCGTTCCTAACTCATTCACGGGCACGGTACAAAACCGTGCTGTTGCGCTCTGGGACCTTCTCTGTTTTAAAGAATTAGACAGGCTCCGTGATGAGGAAGATGAAACATGTCCACAAAAAAGACAATGTGCATAGTGTATGATTTGGTAAGATTTACGAAAATTTTAATTTCAAAACCGCTTATAGCTAAAAGTAAACCACGACCGCTGTAAACCAAATAGATTATAAATCTTGATTAAATAAGCTATGTCTGATGACTAATCTTTTTAAGATGTTCTTACTTTATCATTGCGTAATCCACCTCCAAAGTTATTGTATAAAACGCGCGAAAAATGCGAACTTTCGGACCTTGTAACTTAGAAACCAAACACAATTTTACAATGCCAATAGTCATCAGACATCTAGTTCGATCAAATAAAGCTATTTTGAGCAAAATTTTGGATCTCTGACAAGAAATATGGGCGTGATCTTCTTTCCCCTTTTGTATGGGGAGATGAGCGGGTTGGGCCACCTTAAGTAACGAAAAGGTCATGGCATAGGGCTTCATTTCTTCAACTTCACAATGGAGTGTGTGGAGTGTTAAGCTGACAACATGACAGTAGATATGGTATAGTAGCCATCCATGTATATTCAATAAAATATGTATGTATACATATTTTTTTTAATAAAGTTTCAACCGTTACCGTAAACTCTGTTCCCCATACAAACATTGATTACAAATAATTGGAAAACCACTGTTCCAACTTGATATTTGGTGTCTGGTATCAGTCTGCCGCAATTTTTTTTTTTAATTTAGTCAAATAACAGGAAAACTAAAATCTTCACACAAATTGTCTTTCCTCTGTGCTCGCATGCACACGTTGTCACGTAGCAGACCTGGAAGGGTCCAGGTCTGCTCAGTTCCCTACTCCATGGCCTTCCCACCTCCAAACCACCTTTCTTGCTCCATGGGCCGACTGCTGACTCCATTGTTTAAAGATTAACCTCCTACCCTAAAGAAAAAAACCAACCGAAATGCCGTTCTCTTTATGGATCGGAGCTGTTGACTCGTTCATTTACTTTTCTTCAGTCATCGAGTCGAGAGCTCCGACCCATCCAGATCGCGGTTTTCCGGTTAGTACTGGCTCAGGCTGTCGCCCGCCTCCATTTTATTGTTTAATAAGTGTTCCTTTCCCTATTTTTACCATTTAAAATTTGATTCTTTTTTAATTAAGGCCTCCTGGCCCTCAACCCTGGCTTCGCTTCCCAGGCCGGTGTACCACACACAGACATTTGGATTCAATTTAACTTTAATTGCGCCGGCTGCCCGCGAAGCCCTATCTTGCCTGTTGCAGTCGCATCGTTGCGATTTTTGTTAAAAATATAATTATTTAGAAAAGTAGATTCATTCGTATTTATTCCATGCTAACGTGGCCATTTTCTGTGCCACTAGCGATCTCCCGGGGGCTTAAGAGCCACCCGCGTTATTGGTCGCTGCCGCCGAACCACTCCCACCGTAGACGCCTGACGCCGCTGCGCGAGCCGATGCGCGAGCCGCTACGCTGCGACCCGAGGGCAACCGGTCGAGCGGGGCCGCCGCCGTAGCCGCCCTGGCGCTCGGACGGCGCACGTGGCCCACCAGCGCCTCCACCACGTGGCCGCTGCCACGTGGTGCCATGCCAGGCACCGCCCAGGGCCACACGAGCCGCCGGCAGCCAGCCGCCGCGCCCGCGCCGCTCAGCCGAGCCCGCGCGCACGCCGCCTCCGCGCTCCGCGTCGATGACGTCGCCGCGTCGACCAGATAAGTCCCCCCGTGAAGAGGGACACCCCGGAACAAGAAGCCATTAACTATCGCAGGCCCCTCAGGCGCACAGCGTATTATTATTTACCATGTTTGTTAATTTTTCCCAAAATAAATAGTATGTGAAGACTTGCTTGTGTTCTCCTTTGTGTTTTCCCAAGCTCAGTTCGGCAGGCACAGCCCTAGAGACCCTTCTGGTCCCCACGTCGTGGGGAAGGGAGGGCCTCACCCTTCATTCTTAGGGGTTGGAGAGTATGATCCGTGGCGGATCTGTCGGCATCGCCGAATAAATTTAACTTCATTTTCTTTAAAGTTCAAATCATGTTTAACTTCAGTCCCTTGTGTCTATAGACTTAAATTCATTTCGCTTTTCCCTTTTCGGCTTCACCTAAAAGTAGAATCGTGAATTTGGGAGAAAAATTGGGTGACCCTCTCGCATCTAATGCGAACACCATCTCCCCGTAAACTCACTTTATTTAACCCCACTTTATCACTTTTTTTTTATTCATTTTTTTTTCCGCCACGTGACAACGTACACCCATATTTAATAGAAAGAGACAGAGAGAGAGAAAGTAGCATGAAGTTGGCATTAATAACACTTTTTGTTTACATGACAAAAACATACGAAGACAAACATTCTCAATCCAAGTTTTGAAAGACATCTGGAGTTAAAGAAAAAGCGAAAGGACTTCATTCCTGACTGGGTTCTACGACCGCAAACGTTTTTTTTCCAGCGGCTTTGTTGTATCCGACCACAGGGGTGCAGACCGCACTCCGCTCTGTTCATCAGCTTCACGGAGCACACACCGTGCCACCTGCGCTACAGAACATAACAAGGAGGATCCCTACCAGATTGTTGCGGTCTCGTTGTAGCCGAGCACGGCGGTGCAGCGCAGGGCGCGCGCGTGCGCCCGCAGCTCAGTGCGCAGCTCAGCCCACCAAGCCGCGCGCGACCCGCTCTCCGCGCCGTCCATCAGCTTCACGGAGCGCGCGCACACCATGCCACCTGCGCAACATGAGGTCAGTTCCACAATGGTTATCTATCATACATTTAATTAAATTTTACTCCCGGCCTGCCTAATTTAAGTCAAGCCAACGAAGCATGATAAAACTGTAAAACTATAATCCTCCGAGCATGCATTGCTTTAGTCATTATATCCTCGAAGCAGTGGCGTAGCATAGGTCATTAGCACCCGGTGCAGATCCTAATTTTGCCACCCTGTAATTTTATTGATTAATCATAAAATATGCCTTTTTAACCGCATTTTTTCTACCAGCTGTGAAATGCCGCCCCCGTCAAAGTGCCGCCCGGTGCGGACCGCACCCTCCGCCCCCCCCCCCCCCATGCTACGCCACTGCCTTGAAGCACAAAAGTTACATAAAATGCGGCCGCTAGTGGTTTCTTAAATTCTGCGGATTTTTTTTATCACTTCCACAACATACCTTCTGGACTCTGAAAATGCTTATATGTTACCGGAGCAAGGTCAACAAAAATTCAATGTCAAACGGAGTTCAATAATGTGCTTCTACGACATATTGCAGTGATGTTTTTATCACTTCAATGTCTTTAATTATAGTGACCAATAAAAATTGGTGATGATAATAAATTGATGTAGTTTGATGTTGCTATGCGAAAGTAAACACTTAAAGATAGACTTGAACACAAAGGTCAACATGTCACTTGGATTAAAGTGATGTTTCTATGGGGTGCAGCAACAAGCTTCACCTGATTTAATATATTTTAGATAATAAATGACAATAAGAAATTTGATTACCAATATGAACAATGAAATTCGGTGGATACTCAGTCATAGTAAGGAAGGGATACTCGAGCATCTCTAGGTTGTTAGAATTCATGGACGGTCGCAATATGGCACCGCCAATCGTAGCACTTGTGTTGCCAGTCGCCGACATTGTAAGTGAACCTCCTGCAACACAAATAAAAAATTATTGGTCTCATTTAGGTTCATGTTTTAACCATCAGATTAGCAAAATGTGTTGTGAACATGCGATTCATTCATAAACGAAAATTAAAAAACAAAGTGTACAATGAAAAATATACCATCGGTCTGTTATCTTGGTACCATTTGAACTTCGATACACCGAAAAGGTCCAATGCTCACCTTTAGGAGTAATACTGAGATCAGAGTCAGAGGAACGACGATGCATCCCCACTGGCGCAGAGGTGGCGTTAAGCGAGGCATTAGCCGGGGTGTGCGAGCCGTTCACCGCAGCCGCCACCGAGGTCGGTGTATGCTGCTCCTTGCCGCCATAGGACTCCGCGCGTGCATGCGGCGTCCGCGGCGACCCCTTCTCCCTGTCACACGGTGCAGGGCACGCTGCATGCGAGTTATTACACACAATACTAGGATCCAAGGCCTCCGCCGAAACCCTTATGTTATTTGGAGCGGGCTCATCGAGCGAACTGCTCTCCGGCAGGGACGGGATTGTCTCGAGGAAGGACAGCTTGGGCCCATGGCTGCCGCTCATGATCGGGTGAAGATGCTGAAGGACAGGGACGGAGTTAGCGGACGTGAGGCCCGAGAAACTCCCCTCATTTGCGCTGTGGGATTCCACTGCCGATAAATCATTGGTGCTTGAGTGAATGCTGTCCTGGCGGATCAAACGTCTGGCGCAGTCTACTTTTGGGTCTGAGTTCGTTTCCCGATTGCTCTCATCAAACTTTTCCAATCGGTCAGTAATATTGTCGAAAAATATCTTCTCTTGAGTTTCAGTGTCAGCTGAGGGTTTCGCAGGAATCATCAATGACTGTATTCTGTCCATTAGGATAGTTTCCATTGCTGTGTGAAGAAGACCGGTTGGTTTAATTGAAGTGGGACTTGTTGGTTCGGTGTGATATCCCTTCTTGTGATATTTATGGTCATTGAAAAAGTGAAGATCATCAGTTTTCGTAATGGACAATTTGGATGGACTCGAAGGGCCACTGAGTGATGCTCGTGAGATAGGTTCTGATCCGATATACATTGCAACAGGTTTGTGATCGAAATAGCTAGTATGCCCTGAAGTTGGTGATTCGATATTCTCAGCTGCTTGATTGGAGACGCTTACAAGATCAGCATAAGATAAGAATGGTGAGCCTAGAACTGTTTCCCGACCTGGCGAAAGCGATTTCACATCAGAGTTAGAAGCTGAATTAGTTTGAGTCACAATTTCTTTTTCAGCTGCTTTCTTTTTCAGTCGAAGCGATAAATGAGAAAGGCTTTTTATCATTTTATTTTTGGATATTTTCGAAAGCTGTCTTTTGATTCTGACGGACATAAAACTTTCCTTTTTTTCATTAGGTGATGGTGGAAGACTGATGCTTTTTGAAGCAGTTTTGTGAGAGAAGGGATTGTGAAACTTAAAATGAGAGCTTGACACCCCAGGTGTGGCTGGCACACTGAGTGGAGCTGTATATACCTTTGGTGGATTTTCATCTTTAATGCCTTTCTTCTCATACTCCATTGCCTCAAGGTTTTTGTGTTCACTATCTGAGCGTGAGGAATCGGTTGTTCCCATTTCGTTACGGCCTGATGATGCGATGGATGTTGATTCTTTACTAAGATTGTCTAGTTTCTTTTCCATTTGAGCAATGAGAACTGGATCCGTTTTATTCTCTAAGACAGACTTCACAACCGAGCTGATGGTTTCAAGGGAGCGTTCTGTATCTGTCCTTTGGTCAGAACTTTCGTCATCTTCTTCGTCACTGCTTGATTCTATTTCTGAACTTTCTCCAGACATGGCTGATGATAAGGAGCCAAAATACCCTTCTTCACCAGGAAGCTTCAAAAAGTTTTTTTGGACAGAGACTGGAGTATTTGGACATGATTCGGAAATCTTCCGAACACGACGGGATTCTTCCCCAGATGTTTCTTCTCCGAGGGTGTTCAAGGCAGAAAATTGTATTTCCGGTAGTTTTGTTTCATTTTTTTCATTGATGGTTTTCAAATTTAGATCTCTGGAATCGGGACTTGCTTTAATGATTTTTATAGCATCATCATCAGATACATTAATTGCGGGTTCGGATTCACTAGTACGACGCATAGTTGAGCATGGTGAGTCTCCAGAATCTTGGGTTTCGGCTATGCAGGCAAGGCTCGTATGGGCGTGCAGAATGGACCTC
Organism: Incurvaria masculella; assembly: GCA_946894095.1. Lineage (NCBI taxonomy): Eukaryota > Metazoa > Arthropoda > Insecta > Lepidoptera > Incurvariidae > Incurvaria > Incurvaria masculella. The sequence goes on from OX335641.1 coordinate 4,933,479, forward strand.
GCAAGCACAGACGCCATCCCTATACCTTCTCCTTCTTGGTTGCTCGTGGAGCGACGAAACTTCTGGTTTTTCAACTTCTTTAGCTTCTTGAACTCACTTCGTAAATCCGTCATAGATATTCGGGAAGTATCTGACGAGTTGGACTTGAGAGAGATCTGATCTTCGCCTGCTTTATCAGACCTGCGTGACCTCATGCTCGCAAATCGCCTCGTTATGAAGCCATGAGACGACTGTCTGAACATCTTGATTCTCTTGAAGGGCCCAGTTGGCTCTTCGATACCTTCTTCATCTGGGTTCAGTAGTTTTCGCAAATTTCGATGGTCTTCCGCTATATTCTGAAGACTTTGCTGGGAAGCTAAATCGTCTTGATAGATGGAAACACTTTCTGCGTAGTTCTTTAGACTGGCCTGTCTTGTTAACTGTGAGGTGTCCTCGTCTTCACCATCTTGGTCGTCTAAAAAGTTTGAGGATAATTTCGGATGCAAGATATTCAACAGTTTGTGCAACTGATCCTGATGTGTCTGGAAGTATTCGTTGAGATCAGTGATGTTTTCATTGTCCGTCACGAGTATGTCCAAGTATTGTTTAAGTTGTCTGGTTAGTGACAGGGAACCAGAAGGGAATCATGATTGTGATAGGAAAGCAAAGCCAAACCATGCAGAGAAGAATAGCATTAATAGGTTGTTTCATATTTTATGTTTTCAATATTTTTTAAATTGGTGGTATTATTGGGATCATGTAATTATTATTAATATTGATTGTACACATATAAGTATTGTTTATAACATTAAATATAGAAAGACATTTGATGTAAAGTTAAAAAATGTTTTGTTATTCATTGACAAAGAAAAAATTAAGTGGAATGTCATTTAATTTCATGTTAAGTATAATTCCAGATGCTCAAAATTCAGGAATATTTAAAGAAAAAAACTTTTCAAACACAAAGTAATCAAACCCGATATGGCTACCTGCCACCTGGTACTAGATAAGAACTGAGCAATAAAAGAGTATCAGTGTACATATAAGGGTATATTAGTATGTTTTGAGTACTTACTGCTGGGTGTAGCCGGGCACCGTGATTGGCTGGCAAGGCGTGGGTAGTGCTACGATGCTCACGGCCGTACCTAACATCAATGTAATATGACATATTTTATCACATGATTCTTTCAACTGGGTGTTGACAGACAACTCACAGACAGAACCTCACATACCTACAGAATTTAAATTTAGAATTTTAATATAATTAAAATATATTTTTTTTAACATTAAATGTTTAATCATAGCTGTGTTCCGCCGACATCAACTTTTATTTCAGGGCATGATGCTGGAGTAAAAAAAAGCAATAGTTCATTTTTCTACTAAGTTGCAGTTTTATAAGGAGATCGAAATATATTAGCACACAATTTTAATTATAAGAGAAAAAGTCTGTTAAATTTTTGCCTTCACAATCATTCCCTTTACCAGTATTAGCCTGAAGTGTTAAAATAAACATTTTAGTAGTTCTATAATATGGAAATAATATTGAAAAAAATGGCAATGGTAGCAAAGGACGGCCTGCATTATTTATTTGGACATATCACCTGTGCATGTATAGAAATATATGGCAATAAATTTACACAAATACATGAATACATAGACACCAAAAAAAATACACAATTTCATTTAGGCAGTTGCGTAGAAAGATATAAATTCTAATTTTACCATATGCCTGGAACAGATCTAAATGTTCAGCCTTGAAAAGTTGATTGAAATCTGTACTTTTGAATTTGAAGAGTGTGCCAAGTTGTAATAAAAAAGTGCCATTTAAAAATAGAAACATGCTCGGTTCGTTTCAGCACATTTTTTTTTACCTTGACGTACATTTAGGATTACATGTAGTCATTCATGGAATAGGGAGGTAAATGTACCTTTAATGATTGCATAATTAAATACGAATAAGTAAGCGATGTCAATAGAGACAAGCTTCCACTAATGTGCGGAGGCTGGAACCCACGTCTCTACTGTGCCACGGCGCTCATTAGCAATGCAATTTATAATGTCCATTTGAATGTTGAAAGTTATTGTTTCACTAGTAAAAATACTTAAAAATAGTTTCATAACTAGAGTCAACAGCAACGGAAACCTCAAAGAGAATTTTATTATTTTAGTCGGCTTTCGACCAACTTAAAGTGTGAATAGAAAAGGAAGATACTGTGAACCCCTTTTCGAGGGTAAGGGGAACTTTCGTAGTACGAATTTGGCAACATTAAAAGAAGTAACTTTCCCTGTTAGTAAATTTAATAACGCCGAAGAGTTGACTTTCCTTTGCCTGAGCTTCACATTCCTGAGTTCCCTGGCCCGTTCCTGCTATCCGAGCCAATTTCCACAGCCCGACTTGTGGATCTTTCCTTCAGTGAACTTTGGTAGACTTAGAATCCAGGCTGTAGCTCAGTATTTATAAATGTTTATCTTTATAACACTACCTTACGCGCCGACACTGCGCCGACGTACCAAAGTAGTCAAGATTGGATACTGGGTGGCTAAGACAAATGGCAGTGGGCTGGTCACGTCAGCCGAAGAGAAGACGACTGTTGGAGTAACCGTGTCCTACACTAGCGGCCGTGGACAGGAAAACGAAGTGTGGGAAGACCACCCGCCAGAAGGGACGACGACATCAAATGCGTCAGCGGAAAGCAGTGGTTCCGTACCGCTGAAGACCGGGAGGACTGGAGAAAAATTGGAGAGGCATATGTCCAGTAGTGGACGCGAACACGCTGCCTGACAGACTGACTGACTGACCACCTCATGTTTAAGCTGTGTGAAACTCCAAGCAAGGTTCATAACAAGGGCACTTACCTATAGCGCGAGCAACCACCCCTGACTCGCCCTCCAGATCGAAGGCATGCTGGTAGCCGACTACTGCATTTGCACCGAGCTCAGCCGCTTTGAGACCCACCCGACGTTGCACCTGCCATAAAAATATACCTTGTTTCAGCCACACCGGCCAAGGTGTGTAGTTGACTAATTGAGTAGTCCATAAGACTAATTTGATGTTAAACCGCAACATCTGCATCCATATAAGCATTGTTATCAGATTTATTTAAATGAGTAAATTTTTAGGGTTCCTTACCCAAAGGGTGCCAACGGAACCCTATTACTAAGCCTCCGCTGTCCGTCCGTCCGTCTGTCCCTAATTAACCGTAATAGGTAGAGGGCTGAAATTTTCATATAGTGTGTATTTATTTTGCCGCTATAACAACAAATAGGTAAAACTAAAAAATAATAAAAAATAAAGGGGGGCCCCATACAAAAAAAATATTTTTTTGTGTTAAATCTTGTACGACGGTACGGAACCCTTCCTGTGCGAGTCTAACTCGCACTTGGCTGGTTTTTTTCCCTAGAAATTCCGCTGAAATAGGATTTGAAAAATGTTCCAATTGCACGTTTCATACCCAGCCAATTTTGCTAGCAGGAGAAAACTTTTTCTTACCAAGTTAGTACTAAGCAATGACCAATTCCAACAACAGTAACTAAATCCGAGACCTGATTGCTGAGCTTGATGAAGGCAACTTGGCGGGCCTCGTTGGACGCACGAGGAGTTCGGATCTTGTCAATCCACTGGTACTCAGGGTCGTCGTTTACTATGAGCTCCTCCACAAAGCCGTGGATGGCTGATGCGCGGTAGCCGGGTGGCACTGTGGGACCTGGAATGTTGAATAATCAGATTGTTAAGCCAACAAGTGATTAATATGTCATAATAGTAATATCAACCAAAATTCAGAATATATTTAAGTTTTTCCTAAACATGTCAAATCCATTCAGACTATACAGTAAGACCTTACTTTAAGTGACTACCGATTACCTAAATTGTAAATGGAAATATGCAAAATGTGGATGCTATAGGATTATATAGGAAAAATCTATCATCACTCATTTGATCTTCCGTCCAAACATTTTCAATATAAATACATGCATGCTGCGTCTTAGCTAGAATAACGTAATGGTAGTACGGTTGGCACTCACAATGGAAAAAATGCACCCCGCAAGAGGACTGGCGAAACTTGTTGAAGTCAGAGAACAGCTCCACTTTTACGATGATGTTCAACTCGCCACGGATGCCGTGCATCGTGTCAAACACTGGGATCCAGCCGGACATTATCGCACCTGGGTGTAAAACATTTTGAATTATTAACGAGATATTTCTGATTTCGGTATTTCGAAAAGAAAGAATGACCTGTCTTGATAAAATTTAAGTTTTTTGGCATCACTGGGTGAGTATGTGTTGTGTTTCATCATCCACAGCTGCAGTGGCTCATACTGTTTACACACTTAGGTGGGTGCACATTGGGAGTTTTGAAGCGGCTCGCACACTAGAAACAGTGCTAAACTGATTCAGCTACTTGCCCTGATGGAGTCGTGGCTGAATATGTGTAGTGTTTCATCAGACTCATTTATTTATTTATTTTATATTAGACAGGCAGCCTAGGCTGATGTGTCTAAATCATGTTCAAGTATGGTTATCACTTTTCATGTTTGTAAGTTTTTTTTGTCCTAATGGTAGTTCACTTAGTCACTTCCTTGTAATCTATGAATGTCAGTTTTGGTTATTAACACTAACATTTGCCTGGGGGCATCCTATAACTCTGAGTTGTCTCCCTGCTCCCCCTCTCAACATACATACCTGTGTGTGCAGGTCGCTGGGAGCTCTGCAGGGGCTCACGCGCCAGGAGCGGCGCCAGACTGACTACAACCTTGCCAATGGCGTCGTTAGCCGAGTATGTATCATGGTCCATTAGCCGCAGCTGCAGAGGCTCGTCCTGCAGCTCCGAGTCGTCTACCTGCACACCATCCAGATTAATTTATTATTACTGCTTGGAAAACAGTTTATATAAGTTTATACTTTTAATTGATACGGAATTACTATTTGAGGTTATCTAACGACATAAACAAGGATTACCTACAAGCAATGTAATCAGATTTTGAAAAAAATCAGAAAAATGTTTTGGTCTGGGCATTTGCCAGGTTAGGTGAATTTGCTGCATTTTTTTAATTCTCTATATCTGTGACCATTACTTGATAACATCACAGACACAGTATCACAGTGGGAGAGTGATATGTCAACTTAAACACTACTACTGCGAGTTAGAAATAATGAAAATACCTACCGTTCAGTTTTCTAATCGCTAAAACCACACAGTGCCACAGCTCATTAAATGTAAAATAAATTCTTGCAAACTGTCTATTATTTCTCATAGAAAGCAGTGTTGAATTCATGGTGACCTGTGCATTTGTAGATTCTGAGGTGAATGGTATGCACGTCACCCGCATAATTATAACTAGGAGTAATACCATTTTTTCTCGTGGTTATTCTAGTTAGAAGAGGTGGACCCACTTATTCTTTGTCGATAATTTTTCATACCTTTTCCTCACTAGGAATTTCAAAGTAAAACTAGAAACCTAATTTATTAGCATGCATAAAGATATATTTAAGTCTTTCTGCTCAGTTAGTAGCTTAAGAGTTATTATAGTAGAACTCATAACCAGGCAGGAGACTCTTAATGATTTGATCTTGTTAAATCTCTGAACACATTTTCAAACTAAAAACATAATTATAGTGCAATTTAAACTGCTGGTGACTGCATTCGATCGGTTGACAGTTTGTTTAAAGATAGAAACGGGACAGACGCTTCGTTCAGGGCGACATACTAAAAATAACTTCTACGCAAGCAAAACACACACACGTGTTGTGAACGGGAGCAGGTTGACACATTGATGTACGGTACATTGCTGCAGAGGTAGGGACGTAATAGGGGGGAACGGCATAACGTATAATATGCAGATCGTATAATGTCATATTTTACCAAAATTTTAAAACCATGCACAACGTATAATCGGCAGATCGTATAATCTTATACGTAGTGCATGAAGAAGTCCAAAAAATTAAATTACTTATTTCTCCATGCATAACGTATAATAGTCACAACGTATAATGTTATGATCTTTATTTAACAAAAAAAGAAAATCATGCATATCATATAATCCTAAAATATTTCATACGATAAGCGCCCTTATCGATTAAAGATTAAAGATTATACTCGCACGAGACTTTTCGACCGTCTCAATTAGCATTGTAGCAAATTGTTACTCTTCAACAGATATCGATTCGTAGCAATTTCAGCCTTAAATGTATCGTTGTTAGGGCGCTTTATGCAGTGCTTCTTGGCATATTATACGTTCTGCATGGTTTTCTTTTTTTGTGAATTCATGTTAGGAATATTATACGTTGTGACTATTATACGATCTGCATGATGCAAAATGTTTATTTTATTTTTAAACTCATGCAAAACGTATAACATTATACGTTGTGAATATTAACCGATATGCATGGTTTTAATTTTTTGGAAAAAAATACTATAACACGTTGTGAATATTATGCGTAGTGAATACGACTCCGTAATAGTATGTAATATAACATACTTATTGTAAGAATATTTTAAAGTTTTTAATAAGATTTACAAGATTAGCAAGGCAAGCAAATTAATTAAGATTAAAAAATCTGATCATTTATGCTTTCATTTTATGCTTTATTTATGTTGTGCTGTGTTTCTTTCGGCACGTTAAAAGCGCGATGGTGGAGCACGAAAAGGAGCGATGGTGGAATGGGGATGGAGGAATGGCGGTACGCAGCTCCGAGGGAAGCCACGTGTCAATTGTTAGATCTACGAACGGCGTTGTTCCAAAGAATTTGGCCAAGCATTTAAAAAAAATAGATATTGATATTGGGCTCTGATTCCAATGCAGAAAGCGGTTCTACTCTCGAACACGAGCATCGCTCGGCGATTTCTGTCTCTGTAGCTTGGGGCTGCCTCATAGGATTTGTCACAAACTTACATTACATTCCTAAGGTTAAATCCAGTTTTAGGTTTATATTTTTTAAGGCTTCGTTTTTGTGTTTTTGTATTTAATAATGTAAACCTAAAATTTTATGGATAAATATATACTGTTTATATATTATATATATATATTTAACAAACATTCTTTCTTGAAAACTTTTAAAAATGGTTACAAAAGGTGGGCTTAATGCTAAGGGCATTCTCTACCCACCTACGAATTAACTCCATGGCTTCCATTTAATCAATATTGACCAATTTTAGGTGCCAAAATAAGTCTTATTACAAAGTGAGAAGTAAGGTCGATATTGACAAGTATTTGGGCACAAAAATGGCCTCATAGCAAGGGGCAAAAGTAGGGCAATCCGGCATGTTAGACGAATACCTATGGACTCCAAAGGGCTAAAAGAGTTGTTCTTGAAGCGAGGTGTTTTCACAGCACATTGATACTTACTTCAAACCTATACCACTCCGTGCTGTTCCAGTGAGGGTTGAGTGATTTTCGACAGACATCAGTCTTGTGTGTGACGCCTCCAAACTTGATTTCGACGAACGCATCTGTTGTGTCGGCCGCACGGTCCATTACGGGCAGGTTTCGCCCGGCAAGGACCTTGACTTTTATTTTTCCGGGCATTTTTGTGAATTTAACCGTATCCTAGGACTGTGGTACATAAAACTACTTATATTTACCAGTTATCCCTGTATGATATTCAAGGAGCATTTTTTCATCACATCACATCACTATTATGTTGGATACATATTTTGTAACTGAAAAATCCAGTTCACTGTTTAAGTTTTTCTTGCTTGCACCTACTCTTTAATGTTCAAGAGAGTAAGTAAATCAATCACTTTGATAGTAATCTAATCTCGACATCCCTATCAGTAAACTAGGTAGTATGTTGTCATGGTCCAGCTTCGGAATCCTCGGATATGGCTTCACAGAGTTTGTTATGGAACCCCTTTTGGGACAGAAATAGCACTGTTTTGGTGCGTGGCGGCGCACTGACCAAAAGATTGGACGATTAAAAATACACTTTTCCAGTAGAAAATATTAGAAGTTTATGTGAAGAATTTCGACTCCACAAAAGCGGCAAATTCATCAGAAGCCATGGGTCTACACTACACTTTCTTTGGAACAGCTGGATATAAATCCAAATTCCAACAATCCAAACGAAGGAATCCGTCAGCCAGCTGTAGTTGACAGGTTGACACACGGTTGACAGTGACAGCTATCATTGGTGGAAACTTTGTAATATTTGTCCGTTTGGATAGGCAAGGGTTTTTTTACCATACTGCCTCGTTTTGTTTTCGAACGATAGAAGACGTTTCTGATATCAATTGGTTAATAAGCTATAATTTTACCCTTAAACATTTTGATTCAAAAGTTGATTCATTTAATTATTTCAGAAAAAATATTCTTACTTTCATCATAGATTTGACTGAGAAATATCTCTATCATAATGGAACTCGATCACCTCTGTTCCACTGCCGCCGGTACTTTTAATTTGTTATTTAGTCATATTTTTGGCAGCTTGAGGTTTCGATCAAGCATTATAGGTATGCCTTTTTATTATAGATTAACCTTAGGGTATGGTAGGCCCGAAAGATTGAGTGAGGCACCATACCAGCGTATTTGCAGGCTATTGCGCTTGTTTAAATTATATTAGAAGGCTCCCAAGTTGGTACGTTTGAGGAAAGTACGGTTTGGTTGCATTTAAATATTACTCTGCTGGACCGTCTATTACAAGCAATAATAAAAAAAAAACAAATGTTTTTAACAAAGGAGAATTCCGACCATCTACCCACAGCAACGATTTCCGACCCCAGCTGACTTTAAGTATGAGCATTTAGTTAGACAGTTGCGAAAATAAGGAACAGAGTTGGAAAAGCAAAACTGAACCCCGGCGATATTTTTAATTAGTTCATATGTCAGCCTCGGTAGCCCAGAGGCGCGCCGCCTTGTGATTTGATAAGCTTGGTGAAGCACCTCTGAGCGCATTGAATGAACGATGGTCGAAGCGGCAATGAAAATTGTCCGTGTTTTCAATCTAGTTCAATGTAGTCGAGCAATATAAAGAAGTTTCTGCCACTAGATGCCATTAGTTCCCATGTGGTGCGTTAGGATAATATCTGACGGTCAGTTTGATACTAGCCATCCATGTCCAGTTACATAAAAAAACATGTCCACTTCTCTGAGCGCTAAAACTCTACAAATTTCGTCAGCCAACGAATTTGTCGATCATATTCGAATCGATGCTTCCCCTGTCTGCTACCATAGCTGCTACTAAATGGCGCTATAGTCGAGCCGTTCTAAGAAGCGTTTTTTGACACAGCAGTGTGGAAGAAAAGCTAATGACTAAATTATGGAACAGACCACTTTACCCCACGTTTTATATTTTTGGGACCAAATAATAACAGCTTGCTGATGTGTTTTTTTTTATTATGACTTGTAGATTATATTTTATTCTATATTGTGTAAATTAATTACTTAACAATGTATTAAATAATATAATTATGAACAAAATAATGGTACAGTACCAGCACTGGGAGTAAATTGCAATAGGGATGTGAACCTGCAAAATAATATCGACCATTTAAGTTTTAATATCTTTAATTTTCATAACTATTACTCACATATTCAATGTTCAAAACAATGTTGGCTTGTGAGAATGAATATTCGGTCTCGGGATTTCCAGCAATTAACGAATGCCTTCTTCATTTCTTAAATTATATGTTTAGGCACATATAATAAATGGAAAGTTAATTGCAATATCATCTAGCTTTTTAGGGTTCCGTACCCAAAGGGTGAAAACGGAACCCTATTACTAAGCCTCCGCTGTCCGTCCGTCCGTCCGTCCGTCCGTCCGTCCGTCCGTCCGTCCGTCTGTTACAGGGCTGTATCTCATGAACCGTAACAGGTGGGAAGCTGAAATTTTCACAGATTATGTATGTATTTTGCCGCTATAACAACAAATAGGTAACATTATAAAATAATAATAATTAAAGGGGGCCCCATACAAAAAACGTGTTTTATTTTGTAAATCTTGTGCGATGGTACGGAACCCTTCGTGTGCGAGTCCAACTCGCACTTGGCCGGTTTTTCTAGTTAACTTTACACCGCTGAAGAAGAAAGTCGAATCACTCGAATAAAACTGACAGTAATCTTAGGGGAAATAGAATAATAACAATCGGCTTAGATTCACGATATTTGTACTTCGCCCTTTTTTTCATTTTGGGTGGTTATGTTTTCCTTTTTTCGGTCCTCAATACTGTTTTTCGACTAAAAAAGTGGTGCTCACCACAAAAGTTGTCAATTACTACTCACGAAAATGTATGTGGAAGAGGCTCCTTTTAAGGTGTACAGCAAAATGTTATTAACATGTTTTGCTCTAAATATACAATGGTTAATGTTTGGAAAATTATTCCGTTGAAAGCTGTATATGTGCAAAAGATCTTGTATTTAGGTTATGAAACACCTTCCGAAATCAGATAATCACCTGTCCATCTGTATGAATGTGTTTTATTTTAGAGAAGATTGCCTATTATTAGATTTTTGCTTTTCCTTATTGAAATGTTATCGATATAAAAGTAAAACTCTGGTTTTTACCCTTCCCTATCCCTCATCTGTCAAAAAACGCTTCTTAGAACGGCTCGACTATAGCTTCGCATAATTATCATAATATGCTTAGGCATTTTGAGTGCAATGATTGAGATATCAACCTAATTTCTGTCGTCACCAAAGTCGATTTTGGTATCGAACACTAGAGTCGGCCCGGATATAAATTGATAATTAAACGAGAGATGAACGAGAAATTCGTTGGCTGACGCAATTGTCGAGATAGCGGTCACAGCAGTTGACATGTAATCCAAAGGTCGCACGCAGCTCTGAATCCTGCTTTCGACGAATGCCATGACCAAAAACCTTTTTCGATTATTTTCAAAATCTGATTACACTGCTTCAATGTAGATTACGTTGGATAGCTTCAAATCAATGAGATAATGGTAATATCGTATCCATTAAATACATACAATTATCATAGTGGCAATACGTTTAGTATGATATTACTTACCATTCAATTTTGATTCCATACAATTTCGTATCAATAATGACGAGGGCTCTATACATTTTAGTTTTAGTTAACTTTTTTTTTTTTTTAGTTTCTCGGTATTGGTCAAATTTCTCATACGGGAATCTTATTCTTACTTTATTGATAAGGCTGCTCTCAAACCAATATACTCTTAATTTTCTGTGGGTGGTAGCATTTAAAGGGATATGCAACTATGTGATCAGCTCACTGTAGTAGTTTATGACAAAACTTATAGTATTAAAAGCTAATGTGAAAGTGTTTCACAGTGTTTTGTTGCCATTGGAGCAGTGCATCGCTTTAGGTCGTTGCTTACGGTGACGCTTGGCTCGGGTTAACTCTTTCCCTAAAATATGGTCGAGAGAGGTAATGGCTGTGCCCGGCGTGATGCTCGTGAACGGGTGCTGTTTGTGGGGACTGGCCTGCTCCAATTGGCAACATGTTAGTTGGTAAGGATAGTCTTTGCAAATAAAATTATATTTGTCGTGAACTGTTGCATACGGCATGAATTGTAAATTTTTGTAAATACATGTTAATTTAGTGTATTACCTATGTTTTTGTCAAAAAAATACACAAACACTTTTTTAGACTAAGTGGACGCAGAAAAAAAAAACAGCGGAGTTTCTTTCCAGTTCTTCTTCGCTATGATTTGTTTTGCTGAACTGGCGAATGTTAAAATATGACAAATCCGAGTGCAGTGTACTGTCTATGGATGATGAATAAACAATACAATACAATACAATAGATGTACTAGCTAAAAAGACATTCAAGAGTGTGTGTACACCTAATAAAGGTCAGATTCAAAAACAGACATGGCTCAGTCATAAAATATCACGAAATATATAAAACAAATTAAAAGCGCACTACCAATTACCATACTATTTTCGTGCACCCGCTTTAAACTACTTAATCTACAGAATAACAATAAAAAACATCGCGGTATTTTAGAACGGCCTTTGTCGATGAATCCATCTTTTTCAATGTTCTTTAAACGGCAGACGCTCTGAAGAATTTTTAAGACGTCGATGAAGATGTAAAAGATGAATTTCGGTGGTTTAGTGTTTCAGTTATAATAACTCTGAAACAACAGCAGCATTAAATTTGTGTTACACACCTAAACAAACACATTACATTTTTTCAAATCCTAGGGATTATGTTCATAAGTGCCAAAATATGAAATAAGCTTTCCATAAGCTCTCCGTGCGAAGATAATATTGCAATATGTCGGTAATAACCCGATAGAGTCATCGCCATTAGGTAAAATATATTAATTGATGCATTAAGTAAATCCAATATGCGATCGGTATCTAGCCGGACAAGATATGTCCATTATGCCATGCCATTGAACATTTTACAGCCGCCATAAAATAATTACTGTGAGCCATAGGCCTTCGTAGCACGTGCTGTGTGGGTTCCGGGACTTAAAATTAATTAATGTGGTCCGACAGCACTTCGTCGTACAAGTCGACTAAGGTATTATTCGCTTGTGGTCGATTCCACGTAAAACCGTAAGTTCCCTCCACGTAATTTTTTTTCCAGCGAATTTTATTGCCAGTTCCTCTTCGTTGTGATTTTTGAACTGGCTAATGTTAAATTATGACAAATCCGAGCGCAGTGACTCGCTATGGATGATAAACTCTTGATTGTAACACAATTTGTAATTGCCAATAATGTATTTGATTGATTGATTGAAAATTCTTTATTACGCCACAAAAAAAAACAATTTACAAAAGAAAGTATAGTGCAAAAACAACATAAGTGGGGCTTGTCAAGAAATAAAAAAATCAGAAATGGTCCAGCCGTTCTCGAGTTTTGCTCTTACCAACAGATTTTTCAAATAATTTTTATTATATATGTATATTCCCTGCTACTAATAAACGCAGATGATCGTCTGAATAGTTTTACAATGTTTTGTCCCTTTCTCTCGGATTCGAAACTGCATGTCAATGGAAAGGACAAAACATTCTATAACTATTCAGACGATGATTTATTAGTAAAAGGGTAAATGTGTGGATTGCCGACGTTAGTGGAAATTTTTTTGAATAAACCTTTGATATCACCTTTTACGGCAAATCGTTGGAAGATCGGAAGATAACCGGAACTGTAGTCCGACGGAAGCCTAGTAGTGTGAATCACAATCCCGCTCGCTAATTTACGAGACCGATCAATTTGTTCCGCGAATTGCGATAACAGACAACACGAAAAACGTGTTAAAGTTTTCCGAGTGCTTTCCGCCCGAGCGCTGCGATTGGCTGGGCGGCGCGGAGCGCGGCGCGCGGCGATCCCATTGGCCCGCGCTCCACGTAAGTAAACTTGCGGGCGCCTGAAAGTTGGCAGTTTCAGCTTGCACCGAACGGCAACCAGCACGGCCCGACGGCGAACTGGACGTTCCACGTTCGATACCGATTAGTTGTTCAGTTTAATTACGTTGGTTACTCCACAACATCTTGCTGCAATAGAAAGGTAAGATTTTAATTTTATACTTATGCTGGACATATTTTAAATTATTAATTAAATAAAAAAAACACATATTTTTTCTAAATTCTAAAAGGAATTACTCTACATGTCGAATTTTAACTTATTTTACGCTTTTATTAAACTTTAATCAATGTTGTCGCATGTTGTGGATTTTTAAGAAAATATTTTGAAAAATGGATTCAGAGCTAAGGCAAATCGTTTAAGATTAAGTTTACTACTTAGGTAGGTCTTCCCGGTAGTATCTAATGGTATAAGTTCACATATTATAGGTACTGTAACCATACTTTATTTATTCGTGTCATTAATTTGAAATACATATTTCAAAACCAGTTGTTTACATTATCATATTTAATTCAGTAAGGTATTTTCATTCGTTCTTGATGAAGATTTAAAAGATTTAAATGTAAGGCAGAATCATTTCAGGGTATCATTAGTTTGGCTGGTTTTTTAATGTCAATAGGAAACATTTATCCTATTATTCTTCTGTTTTTACGTAGAGTTTTGCCTAAATATTATCTTAAGTTATGGAAATTATTTTGTATTCACCTTGACATTTTAATAATTAACTTAAAATGTTTTTAAATAATAACAACCATGCCATCATTTAAACTCGATAACTTGTCCGTTTACTTTAGTCACCTTATAACGAAATGGATGCACTATATTTTGAATATTATCGTTTGACGTTAAGCGGATTCACTATTCAGTAGTAAAATCATCTAATTTAACCTATTACAGTGACGAGTTTAATTCAGTGAGAGCCTAATTGACTTACACTTACACATTGAATAAATAATAAATTTAAGCAGAAATACCGAAAGAAGATAAAACAAAGTCACGTTTCTACAACTGAAAAAAAAAAAACCTTTTTGAAACAAAGCCTAAAAAACTTGCTTGAGATGTTAAAAATACTTTTGGTACTACATACTAAATACGATTAGTAGCATATTTTTTATTATAAGTTATAGAGGATAGAAAGAAATTATTAGTATTATCTTTGGACAAAGCGCCATACGGTGCGAACACAGCGTACTAATTTTGCTTCTGGCACAGACATAAATGTTTTCATACATGTTCTACGATCATGGATGCCACGTACTCGACCATTACGCACTACATGCTTCGTCAATCTGTACGTAGTATGTTCTGCTAGGACGCTCGGGCCGGCACTTCCACTCACTTCTGTTCTGTTTCTTCATTCTTTCGTCACTCATTCGCTCTACCAAATACTCATTAACACTACATTTTCAAATACCTCAGCCAGCTAACGCGGAACTGGTCTGGTAAATTCACTCGCAAACTTCCTTATCGTTTATTCAATGCGATTGTACTAACCTGGTGGGTTTCACCCAACCGATTTCCCTTGTACACCTTCAACCTTTAGTTGTAAATGGGCTCCGAGGCATGCAGTGAACGACAACAACGAACAACGAAATTGCACATCTGTAACAAAGTTATAGTACCATTTTTTTCCAAGCAAGAGTTGTATTGTTTTGAGTACTTATTGACGTTAGTGCTGTGCTGATCCCAGCAATTAATAAGAATAACAAATGGCCCCATTCATGCATGTCTGAAGAGATGGCTAAAGCATTTTCGTTCGTGGTTAGAATTAAAACATAAAACTGTAAGTTCTAGTTGGTACCATTGCATTGAATGAACGTTGGTCGAAGCGGCAGTGATAAATGACCGAGTTTTTAATCAAGGTGAATGTAGCTACGGAGATCGGCGATCACCGTAAATGTAGCCGTGCAATATAAGAAAGTCTGTGGCATGGTACATAGGTGTTTTGGGCTTTTCATGCCATTTACATTTTATTCACTTAGACAAACACTTCAATATCAACTACACGCATCAGCTTAAAGCTGCTAGTGAATACTATATCAATAATAATAATAGGCCGCACGGCCTGCACCGGCAACCTCTTCCAAAGGCCGGCCCTTTTGCGGCGCTGGTGGAGAAGATACCGGTTTTAGGGTTCCGTACACAAAGAGTGCCAAAGGAACCCTATTACTAAGCCTCCGCTGTCCGTCCGTCCGTCCATCTATCACAGGGCTGTATCTCATGAACCGTTATAGGTGGGCAGCTGAAATGTTCACAGAGTGTATTTTTATTTTGCCGCCATAACAACAAATAAATACAATACAAAAAACGTGATTATTTCGTGTTAAATCATCGGATAAGATGGTACGGAACCCTTCGTTTTCGAGTCCGAGTCACACTGGGCCGGTTAGATTTATTAAAAAACCGGCCAAGTGCGAGTCGGACTCGCACACGAAGGGTTCCGTACCATCGTACAAGTTTTTTGTATGTGGCCCCCCTTTAATCTTTATTATTTTTTAATTTTACCTATTTGTTGTTATAGCGCCAAATTAATACACACTATGTGAAAATTTCAGCTGCCTAACTATTACGGTTCATGAGATACAGCCCTGTGACATACGGACGGACGGACGGACATCGGAGGCTTAGTAATAGGGTTCCGTTTTCACCCTTTCGGTACGAAACCCTAAAAAACTATGCGCCGGAATATTTTCGTCAAGAAAATCGCTTTGAAAACCGCTATAAAAGCCATTTTCGAGACACAGGATTCCTGATTCCTGATTACGGAATTCCATGAATAGGCCTACTGCAGCCCAGCGCTGCCAGATCAGTATACAAAAACTCCCCAAACCATTTCTAACAATGTTTTCTTAAAAAAACCTCCAACTATAAAAAAAAAATACCCCCAAAAAACCGCTGACTACCTGGAAAAATCTAGTTTTGGAGCCAAGCCCCACGAAGTCCAAAACACGCAATTATGAGTATACGACCTCTCCTCACTCTAGCTCAGTCACCTTTTGCTTACTATTAATCAGGAATCAGCAATATTGAGTCTAGAAAACCGCTTTTATAGCGATTTTCAAACCGATTTTATTGACGAAAATATTCCGGAGCAGAATCGCTTTGAAAACCGTTTTTCTAGACTCAGGATTCCTGATTCGTGATTACGGTATTCTAGGAATAGGCCTGCTGCAGCCGCTTGGCGCCTTGAGGGTCAGCAGTGATTTCGGGTGCATCTTTGAAACTATTGCAAAGACCACACTGGTCTTCACCACAAGAATGAACTGTAGATAAAAAAAAGAGTCTGTATTGCATATTTAATTGGTGCAGCTTGTATCTAGATCAAGCCATTGTAAATGTCGAAAAAGAGTGTTCCCGTTCTTTTGAGGTGAGGGCGACTAGTAAAGCTCTTTACTCTGTAAAACACGAGTACTTGTGGGATGAAAGAGATGCCCGGATGCTATTTTCTCCTAATTGAAGAGGGTTTTTGAGTCGATATAATCCTCCAGGTTGGCAAGGATCAATCGCTCGTAGATTTGGTGTGGAAAGAAAACTGTTACGCCTTAACAGTTTTCTTTCCACACCAAAGTAAAGCAAACGTTTATGTCTCCTTTAAACTATATTGCTGAGATAATACCCTATACTGCCCTTAAAGAGGATTATAATACGTTTCTTGTTACTAGTGTCCCTGATCGTACTTGCAAGGATTCACCCGGCTCCTAGCAGCAGGAGTCAGTAAGCTTATCATATGGGGCGCTCGACGACAAATCTGTTCATAAAAACATTTCATAAAACCTGAAAGCATTTTCTCTAGCTCCTTCAGGGCGCAAGCAGCTTCAGATATAGCTGCGAGAATCACATTTTTCTCTAATTAGGTATTGAGAGGGGTTTATGTAGTTCCCTAAACTAATTAATCTAACAAAGGGGTATACATGGACGACTTTGCTCTATTAAACGCTTCAAGAACTAACTGACAGCTACTAAAAGTAGGAAAGCACAAACTATGATCCCCAAGCATATATAGATTTTTTGCATGTATTAGAGACGAATGACAGATATAAACAATTTGTCAACTTTGAAAAGATATGTATTTTTATTAAATTCCTAATATCCTGAAGGTTCAGGTGACAATAGCCAGAGAGATCCAAGAGCTTCCAAACCTATGCTAATATACAGCTTTGCATAGCTTCATTGTGATAGCGATCAAATTTATCCTGTTTGAATTTCCATCACCCGGAGCTTTGCGGGCAGGAGGACCTTGACTTAGTCCAATGTGATTGAGGGCAGTGAAGTCGACCGGCTAGAGGTTAGAGGAGCACTGGGTTTCGAGATAATCGGGGGAGTACTAATTTCACCCTTATTGTAGGTTTAAATTAATGCGGCGGACCCGTATTTTCTGTTGCGAATGCTAGTCTTAGAGGTCCATCGTTCTTGCATGAAGTTGAAGTATACTGATAGCAGGACAAAACTCTCTAAGGCTCAATTGTAAATTTTCGATTTCAAGCAGTTCCTTGTCAGAGCATAGTGAAGCGTTGCGATTTGGTTGGTGACCAGTCAAGGCTGATCGGTTATAGTATCCGGTCATTACAATGCGTCTTTCGTAAGGGTAGTAGGATATTAGAATTTCGCTGAAGAGATATCATATTGTATAAGTACAGTACCCCCAGGCGGCTATTAACATGGTCGTTTCGGCATGTCCGGCTATCTTGGGATCGCGCATATTAGATTTTTCGGCAGTTCTAAGGGGATGTTACCATCTGCGGAATAAGATAATTGCGACGATGAGATTTCTTGATTATATTTTTTTGCCTTTGCTGATGTATTGTTGTGGAAACCATCTTGTTACAATATATGTTACATGACTGGCAGTGGTGGTGTCGTACTATTAATTGATAAATAAATCTTCATTATAATTTAATGGATCCAATTAAGTGTTACTTTTTTTTCAAACTAAAACTTTTTCTTAAGTGATATAATTAAGAGAAAAAATACAATATTGCAAAATATTTAATAATAAATATCACATTTTTAAACCAAGACATGATAAGCTATTCGACCAGGGCCACAGCTATATGTAATCCTAGATTGGCTGTAGCTAGATGTATATATTCTGTGCTATAGAGGTAAAGTCTTAAACCCATTTTTGCTATTAAAAATATTAAACTTTGATAAAAAACAAGAAAATTAAAGATATAATGGAAGGCTCAAAGTAAAAGTTTCCTCTTTTTACACCATGTTGACAAATCTTCAAGCGAACCCGGAAGAGGAGTTGTTTAAATTGCAAGTGAGGGCCTTGGATTAAGATTTTTTTCTACGAGGGCTGAATGAATTTATAGAAGTAATAACCTATTTATATACATATTTGTAATAATAAATATTTTATTTCACACCTTACAATCTATAAATACTTTTGATTAAATTGACACTGCTCCCTTTTTAATTTATTTTATGGAACCTGATATGGATGGATATGTATACTTGTATGTATATTTAGTCATTTGTATTTCCTGTTAATAATTAAATATGTATATCTGTTTTAAGTATCCTTAAAAACTACGAACGACCATGACGTGACACCCACACGGCGATTGACGAGGCCCCGAATGAAAAATGTTAATTATAAAATTTAGAATGTATTGATTTGTTAACTATCATTGGAGGGATGTTATGTATGTAACATGTAGACGTGTGCGTGTAAGCGTGTGCATACAGCGGTTATGTGTTTTTCATACCTACCCGTAGAAGACAAATAAGAGAGTGTTCGTCCATCCGTCACGCAAGCAACGTCTTTTATTGTTTCCCGCATTATAACCATCTCTTATCTACATACATACTAGATACCAAATGAATTACCATCGTGGCATTAGCCCAATACACCATATTTCCGAAGGAATTAGGTGCCATGCCAGGATCTTCGGAGCACGATTACACTGAACTGGATGGAAAACACGGGCAATTTTTCATTGCTGCTTCGACCACAGTTTCATCCAATGCAGTGGTACCCCCCTGGTGGACTCAACCCTATTAGGAGAAGGGAACCTACTGCTTTACGTGGTAGACTTCTACCTCTGAGCTATCTAGACAATTATGAGATTGCAGTAAGACGTCTGTTTAATGCATAATATTTATTTGCGCAGGGCCTTACTTCTCATTCCATAGATTCAGTCCCTGCCTCGCTTTCTTTGTTAGTGCTTTTTCTCATGAGTGCGAGCTATCTCATGGTCCAAAATTCATGTAAAATGGTTGGTCCCATGCCTTGCTAGGTGGCAGGGCTTATCCCGCCTGAATTTATTGTTTAATGTTAAACAATGCTTCGTGTTCGCGCACGGAACCATGCATCGTGGGCCGCGTTCTTAGTAAACCAAGCGACTGCGGATTCCTGCGCGGAGCTTGTCTTTTTAGCACGACTTCGTATCGTGTCCGCGAATGAGTTAGTCCCGTCAGGAAGAGCCACATTAAAACAATATATTCGCGCATTGATTTTTGCAGTTAAAAATTTACTTTAACAGGAAAGGTTAAAAAAAAGGCGTCACATAGTCAACTACTTATTAATAAACGACGTCAGGCTGTTTTTCGGACATGTAAGTTATTAAGAGAAACCAAACAGGTATATCTTAATCTCATCTTTCGTTATCTTAAGTATAAAAGATTTTTCAAGCAATACCTTTTCAAATTCGTAACTCATCAAGTGTTTCTTTTCGGGATCTCTTGGTAATACGAGAAATTGTAATAAGTGTAAACGGAATTAGTAATGTAAGCAATAAATTAACTTAAGCACGCTTTGGGAAATATTTATTACTGAGCCCTTAATTTTTTTCCTGAAATATTTAATTAATGCATAATAATATATTAATGCTATTCGGTTTCTATTTCAAATAATAATATTGAATTCGTGTGAACGATAGCGCTAGCCCTTTTAAGGGTGGTTCTCCCGTGACCCGTTACATAATTAAGGGCCGAGTGCACGAAAGGACAAAAAATCAAAATCATCGTCAAAGTATGATCAAACGCGTCACTTTGTGTGGACAGTATGGAAGGAACTCCAGGCGGATCACTTAAAGTGACGTGTTTGAACATTGATTAACTCGGCCGTCTCTTCGTGCAACCGGAGCTAAGTCTTTTCGGAAATTAATAATAATAACCTTTGAATTAATAAGCACTCCTACAGTCATCATATTAGCCCAACACACATCATGGAAACTCGGTGCCATGTGCTTTTCTTTTATTGCACAACTACGTTGAACTGGATGAAATAAACTGACAATTTTAACCGCCGCTTCCATCGACGTTCATTCAAAGCGATGGTACCAACCTGGGCGGGATTAACCCTATTACCTCCAGTAAGTAAGCAATATGGCACCTAGTACATTATTTGAATTCATGTAGGTTGGGTTTGGTATTGTGTCTTCTTTGGAAACTACAGTTTAACGTGCAATCCGAACCATGAACGACGAACATGCATGGGAAGAATTACAGTGGGGTCAGTGGTATTATTTTTACGTGCCGGAACCCACAAAGCTACAGCACACCTACTGATATGAAAATGTCTGCCGGCGATTGCCTTTCGAGTGGCGGGTTCCTTTTGCAATACCTGAGTCTACAAGCGTAATTTGAACAGTCGATCGAAGTGAAATTGAGTTGAAACTCATTCTGCGATGAATAGCCCGTAAACGGTATGGTGCCTAGCTAAGCGTAGTTTTGCGAGGCGAGGGGTATTTGGTCTCAGTACAGCCAGTTTTTCATTAAAAACATTAAATTTATAAATTTACTTTAAGTTTTAAACATTCATATTCTTACTAATACAACCTCTATTTAATGAGCTTTTTAATATTGCCTTCCACATGTAAATGAGTACGTGTCCTTGGATGTTATTTTTCTATCATTAGTGACCTCTTTTCTGTTTTGTTGGATAACATTGTTTCATAACAATTATTTTCATGTTCAAACCCAGGTTATTTGTCAACATATTTACACAGCTATGAAAAACCTAAGTTTCTGTAGCTGAAAATGCATAGGTACAGGATCACTTTGACGGCCACTATTACAGATTTACAAATATACAGACGACGGAAGGTATACATATATAGAGCCGTGAAAAGCATCAGTTAATTAACAAATTTCAGCCTAATCGCCACTTCAAGATAAATCTCTCCGAAAATAAACCTAAATATTAGTTATGTCGAAATTCAACTTATGCTGTTTATCTAAGAACTCAAAGCGGAGGATAAATTAAGTAAAATTAGGTATATTTTGCTGGTAACTCCTAATTTGCCAAATATGTGAACAGAGTTCACATTATTGGAAAAGTTTTAGGAGGGACGGGAAAATTGCTTTGTTTTTAAAGTAACGAAATACCTTCAGCAAGAAAACAGGTAAAAGTGGCTTATTGAAAATGTCAATAATGTTGAAATTTTAATCCCAGAAATGTCAAATTTCACCAAAAGATCCTGACATTTTTCCATTTAATTTCATGTGCATGTGATTTACTTATTTGAATAATGTAAAGAAAAACATTGTTTAATACTTTTGGAAAATTAAAAATCTGTTTGAGAAAAAAATAAGTATGTTAGAATAATGTAAAGTCAAATAAAATTATGTTTGTACGAAACGTTTTAATCATGTTCGTTGATCACGTTTAAAAATTAAAACGTGTTTTCGCATAAAGTATCTAAGTTTTTAATTTAAAATCTAAATAATATTTGTAGCAAGATTTCAGTAGTAAATACATGATATTGTCATGTATTTGAAATGATGTTGAAATTGCACTTATATCATTAAACGTGCTACGAAAAACTTTGAAAAAGTAAGAAAGTAAAATAAATACAGAAGAAAGAATGACTTTTTTATTCCCTATTTATTCGTTCCATTCACTACTTACTTTTAGGGCATCTGTTAAAATATACCCTTTCACTTGCATAACAATGAATTAAACTGGTTATGCACCAGATTTTTGTGTAATGCTTTTTATTCTCATACTTGTTTGCGGTCAAGTTTATGAAATTTCAAAAAGCAAGCAAAAAAATATTTCTGAAATAATTCATTTACTTCTTAAATTATGGTCGCCAATTATGTAGATTTACGGATAACTTGCATTTGTCCTCGGACGTCAACGAGGATTTGGTTTTAAAAAGGTGCATCCTTCATGATTATTAGTGATATGCGAACAGGATGTAAGCGGAGGTTTAGTCCAAACGTTAACAAGGTGTGTCTTGGTCCGCTTGGAGCAAACAAGGTAGATAACAATTTATTTTACGGCTTAAGAAAAATTCGCCGTTTTCTGTTAATACGTACACATTAAAATGTATGCGGCGGGCAAACATAATGTTACCTAGATTTTTTACCCCAAACACACCCGCTATATGTATGTATGACAGGCATAATATAGGTAGAAAAAAATCACTCAAACCGGTTGCGGTCTACGATAGAGAACTCTCGTTACATAAAAGACAAAACTCGTTCGCACAACTCGCTCTGCGTGAGTTGCAAGTGAGTTGTGCGCATGAAGATGCAACCACACACAGTTAGTTGTTAGACTCGCGGCATTGTACAAAGGCGACGAGGCTCTAACAATGCCCGTACTGACAAACAAACGAAGGCTCTACCTCGGGGGGAGAATGTCGCTTCGCGATTGTTTATTCATGGCTATGAGCAATGTCGACCTTGGAACAAGAAGGCATATGCCAAGTTACATTGCACGCTAAGGAACTTTTACAAAATTGTGTGGATTTGCAGTTCTGTGTTAAATATCTCTAACGTGCGGTCGACAAAAACATAGAAAACTAAACCTAAAATATCTCGTTTTTAACGTTAATGATTTTATGAAATGAAAACAACCCAATAAAGGCAAAAATGAGCAAGTCACTTTATTATGATTGTAGGTGCCGAAAGCGAGAACAGAAGGGGATATTTTTGTAAGATTTAAGAAGCAGGAGCAAAGATAATGCTCCGCCGTGTGGAAATCCGATCAAAAAACAGTCGGGTTTTCCCGGATTATCCCAAATGTATCCCCACTGCACCCCTCTTGTTATTTCGCGCGATGGTTTGTCGTCTATAATTAAACAAGAAACAAGCTAAACGTAATTAAAAACTGCATCAAAATCGGTTGCGTGGTTCTCAAGTTACAAGCGAAACGAAATACAGAAAAACAGACGGTCAGAGCTTGGGTTTTGCAAGGGTCAGTGATATTTTTTATCGCACTACACGTGGATCGGTAATACCACCCCTACTGTCCTACTAGATTATGGCAGATACTGGCAGATAGATTGAACTGGATGGAAAAATAGACAATTTTCAATTCCGCTCCGACCATCGTTCATTCAATGTGATGATATCAACTTAGCGGGTTTACCCTACCAATCGTCCCAACCCAACAATAAAAACAACAAAATGCAGTTACTACCCAGTAAACAATTCAATACATAATTCGCTGTTATGCTCTCAATATTTTCTAAAGTATTACAAATAGGGGGATGATCTCAGAGACATAACTTTCCTCGGGCGAACCGTTTTGCTTTGATTTCGATTTTATTACATATTGTGCCCGATTCGGAAGAATATACACGCGTGACGTCGTAACACGACGCCAATTTCCCGCACGACCCGCGACAAAAGGCCTGCCTCATTTCTGAAAGAAAAAGTCAATGAAAGTGTCATCTTTTCTTTGGGCAATTTTACTGCAAGTTCCTTTGAACGAAATAGTTCAGTGGGAGCGTGGGCTGCCAGTTAGGCTGATGCCTGCCGTGTGTTGACACACGCAACATTATGTTATACGCACGCAGAAAGCTTTTCGACTAACGAAACTGTCTCGTGCCGGAAGAGAGGTGATAAAAACCTTTACCTGGTGCCACTGCCATTTCCAGCCATTTTGGACGGATCGTTAGTCCATACTCTACCAATACTACTAGTCCGTTTAAATAATACCTAAGCACATACATAACAAATTTTAATGTGAGATTTTTCTTTTCCGAAATTAACATATTTAACTTGAACAATCATAATATTTAATACGTTCAGTATACATGGATGAGTAATACCACACCTACTATAATTTATTTATATTATACTAATACATAATACTTTGCAGCTATACACCAAGACCTAGAATGTAGTTTCACAAAATAAAGAAAGTACAGAATATACCCGAAATGATTAGCTATTCTTTTCCAAAAATCCCAGGCAGGCTCGCTTAAACATTCCTCTGATAATCACCAGAAGTCGAAGTTCAAGAGTGTCGAACCCCAACATTCCGAGCAAAAATGCCGTTGGATCATGATATTAGCCCAACAACCACATAGGTATACATCACACATCAAGAATTGAAAACTTCCACCTGGTCTTTCGTCTTAGGTCCTGACATATAATTATGGTTCTGGTATGGCACCTAGTTCTTTTGTCGTATTTAGTGCTAATATTATGACAGTGGTTATGACCATCAATGTCCATTTACATACAAAAACTGATCTAACTAAAGAATACCATGAGGCGATTTCAACGTGCACACAGTTTTCACATTAAACTTATGTGTGCCTTGTTACCCGAGCGTTATGCGATAAACACGGTATTCACTCTTAGCCAACGGAAAAGTTCACACGTCTCTATTCTCCTGCAAGCTGAGAATCGAGAGTTCAGCCATGGCTTCTTCAAATACGAATTGTATACCTATCAGATACCAACGCCGAGGGTATATTTCCCTAACTTTCTTCGAAAACATCACACCTGAAAAATATTTGACGTATCCCAACTATTCTGATTGTATCTATCAAACAAGTTGATTTTGAGTCTACTTCCTGAGGATTTGAAAGAGCAAGAGACATAACTCATGAGCTTCCTGGTTTTTTTAAGGCTGCCTAAAAAGTATATCTACATAGATCCTATAGTTGATTGTAAAGCCGAGTACTTTGGGCTACTTGACTAATCTTGGGTGGAATAGGCAAAGATGTTCTATGAATAAACATGTGATTATTCAACGTTTTGTGATTGTTTGATTTTGACTAAATATTTCGAACGGCAACTTCGATTCCAATCCCTTCTCTCCATAAATGAACTTTCTCTGTACATTTGTGAACTGGTTCAGCTGACTGGCCAACGTTTAATAAACATTTCCGGAGGAGAAGTTATAGGGGCATTTTAAGAATAAATACATATCTCCGAGTAACGTAGGTTTATATTTATTGACTAATGCCCGTTTTCACCACCTCCAGCTACAAAAATTCCAAAGTCACCTTTCGGTTACACCATGTAAATATGCAATGTAACCGAAAGTTACTTATCGGATTTCAGGTAACTGGATGTGGTGAAAACAGGGGTAAGTAATTTGCAAAACCATTAATTGTATCGATACATATTTTATTCAAGAAATCCATATCAATCACATACCTTAAATTATGCAATTTAATATATTTTTCAACTTGCTCTCCTACTACTGAAAGACAATTATTAAATTAATATGCAAGCTTAAATTTAATATATGTATAATTAAGAGCAATGCCCACTTAATACATCGGTCTCAGTTAAATAAATCCTATTTAGATCTTCCCATTGGAGAGTTACGTTGGTCCCCGATTAGAAAGACAAATTCGCTATAAAAGGAATTAAATTTTCGTTTGCCTCTAATTAGGTAATCCACAGGTGGACGGGAAAAAGAAGCGATTAGTACAGATCAGAAATAAAATATATAAAATTACGATACACGGATTCTGAAACGCAAAAAAATACCGTACCTTGTGTTGATTGAAAAGTTTTGCGTTGAATAAGCTTTTAATTATTATTTTTCTCTGTGGTTTCAAACGGAATAAACATTTTCGGAAGATCAAAAACGTGCAGACATATGAATATGAAATGCCTCATATTACATACCAAATATCAAGTAAATGGAATAGTGGTTCTCAAATGTCAGTACACTACGTTTGTTTAATTTTATTATGCTTTGGGCCCATATTAAGGATTTGTTCACTGAAATTAAAATTCGTCTCACCCGAACCACATTATGCTAAAATGCCGCTGCCTTTGAATTGTTTGTTCACTTTGGTGGTATCTGCGTCGATTTTTTCTGTTAGTTACCAAATTTATTATTTTCTATATAGAATTGGACATAGAAGGGTAATTAATATTTAACTTAACTTGACTTACCCACTGCATGGGATCTGAGCATCATAACAGGATAGACTTGTTGTATCTTACGTATTGCACTGCTATATTGCATTGATTGTATCGGTCCTTATTTTTAGATCAACCAGAAAAGACAGTTGACAACCTATTTGACAAACTATTTGAATTTGAATTTGAGTTTGAATTTGACAACCTAACTTTTTTCATAATGATGGATTGATCCAGGGATCCATGAAAACTATGAACTAGTGACTGAACTATGCTTAAAGGTAGCTACATAAAACACATAATATTTCGCCGCCTACTTAGATCTAATAAGAACATCACATATGTTATATTATTTGTTTCATTCCCACACCCCAAGCTTATCAGGCTACTATGTGAATTTAATATGCCATTTCATCTTTTTTGAACGTTTAGGTATTCACTTGTTGACTGACCAAACTTGGCATATGTCTGCTACTCCTTTTCACATCAAGTGATACGGCGCCAGTGTTCAGTGTTATGCCATCCTGTGTAACGTGCCCCGCATACGGAGCCAGCTAATTTAGCGAGACGTGTAAACAAACCTTTATTTAAAAATTAAAAGCGTTCCCTTTTCGCAATTTGCTTTTTAGCGCCGCCGGTAAGCGCGTGTTTTTGTTAGGTTTACCGATATGTAATTACTTATTACCTTACATACCTACTTGTAAAATCGCAATATAGTATATGTAACTTATATTAAGTACGGCGACAGAGCGTACATGTGATAAAATCCGTGCGAACAGGCAACCCGTGTTTTACGACTTGGTGTTAAAATGAAATGTTGATATAATTTATTCGGGAAAATTTACTAGATTTTTTTTATTAGCAAAGGACATTGCAAAGTTTGTATGGGCTAGAGAATCGACACTAATTTAAGTGTTATTTGAACAAACTAACGTGGTTAAATAATTTTGAGTAAGGTGAATCCGAATTGATAAACACATTGATGACACTTCAAACTCGCACGAAAGGACCAAAATAAAAATCAAAGTATGATTAAATACATCACTTTGTATGGACAGTATGAAAGGAACTAGCATGCGGTTCACTAAAAGTGACGTGTTTGAACATTGATTAACTCAGCCGTCTCTTCATGCAATCGAGGTTTAGAAACGTCACCAAATGCATCTAATGTCTCAGTGATGCATTTACTGAAGTGATTACTATTTTTGCAATGGGAACTTGATCTTGTTTAGTAGAGCGCGCTAGGCGTCGCTTCCCGAGCCAGAAGTTGGTGGTTCGCGCATCGCGTTCCAGTTTTTTTATATTATAATCAGATCATGGTTGTCTTTAGATTATCTAGATATTTTAGTGCGCACACCACTGTAGAGGGTTATTCTGTAGAATAAAATGAGCACATTTCTAGTTCAAGCAGTTCCCATACATTATATAGAAGATGCGTGAAATCGTGTATTAACTGATATATTTTTTTGAGATTCGAGATAAAAATGAACGCTTATGTTCTTATTTTGCCTCCAGAAACCGCAGTTTTGGGTATATTCAACAGTACAGTCTCAAGAAACAAGTGTCTCGGAACAAAATACTCTATGACTAGATTTCGCCATTATACAAATTCACATTTATGCAATAAACAATATACGGTCAACTATTTCAAAAAGCATAAAAAGTGGTTATTCGAGAAAACGAGGACAACATAATATCACAATTATGCAATAGATGGCGCTGCAAATTGAATCATAATTATAGCTAAAATATATTATGAATCAATGTATTTATGAAAATACAGGTAATACAAATACAGTACCACAATGTACCTAATTGAAAAAAGAATTATAGTAAGAAATTACGAATTGTTGAAATATCGGTTAGCAGATGGCTCTGCTTTTTCTGCTATGGAACTAATTGTCGGATAAGATCGATTCACGTTAGCCAGAGTTATTATTCGCACAGAACATTCAAATCATTAAAAATAATTATCGATAACATTCTGTTACACCAAAAAAGTCACTCGAGCTCCGGTTGGATATCTCCTTTGAAACGAAAATGTTTATTTAAGTTTTTTTAAGGGCTAACTTAAGTTGGAGCAAATGAAACTGATATCGACAACCATTTTCGTTCCCTTTATTCTAGTTGCTAATATTTTCGAAATTACTACTTTTTCTAAGAGTTTTTATCGTTTTAATGTTCGCCAAATTCACTCGACCGTTTATTATTATTACCGTTATTCGCTTTCAAACGTTAGCAGACCACTAAGAAATTACAACTATGTCAAAATGCTGGTATTTCTTTCGTATAAGATAATTAAAAATATCTAAATTTGAAATCCAACGTATTATCACAATTTTTATACGAATAGGGATGTCCAAGAGAATATAAAGTGCTCGAATGTAAGAAGATGAAGGAACACAATCTTGTTAAGCAAATAGAGTATATAAGCATAGTGAGGAAGCAAGAACGGGTGTGGTGACGGCGTTTATACTGGGTAGGCGTTGGCACTTTTAGATACAATGGCGTTTGCGCCGGCGAGTCAGTTCGCTTCCGAATTCGCTCACTACTGTTGTTCTCGAGTTCCAACGAGAACCGTATAAGAACTCACTTCGATGTTGCATCTCCCTAATTCGTAAGTGAACTAACAACAGTCAGTGCCATTTCACTAACTCGTGGCCACACTGCCGCCATACGAATCAGTTTCGATCACTACTCCCGTCCTTCTTGTTCGCTGGCATATAATGATAAATAAGTATCGTGTGGTCTTGACGCATATCACACACGCATATAATATCTGCTTACCTCTACGGAAACTGCGTGATTTCGTGTGTTTTTTTATGTAACTAGACATGGATAGCTAATAAAACGTACACCGCATTCTCGAACGAATTAGGGGCGGGGTTTTGAACGCAGACAAGGCATGCAAGTCCACGAGCCGCGCCACTAGGCTACGAGCCGCTGGCGTTGCACAAAGGTAATTTAAATTTTCATTAATTTAAATGTGCGATTATGAACAAACCTTGGAACCCCAATTGGTTTTACAAGGTTGCCTAACAGTAGCGATCGCGGTAACGATAGTATCTAGCTGGTCCGGAATCCATATTTTTGTATGATAACGAATGCGATCGGAAATCCATAGTTACTTGACACAGTCTTTAAGAGAAGACGGTACGCCGAAAGACCAGGGAGGGCCAGACACTCACTGCCGTGTTGAGTTAATGAGGTTACAAATACTTCTCTCTTGTTCTCTTGTTAGTCGATAGTTATTTATCGGCGTTTTACAAGTTACAGGGGGTTATTTTAACTTGACGTCCTTTGAGATGTAGAACAAGTTTTATTAGCTTTTCGAGAATTTTGACATAATGAGTTGACATAATGCATGATCCGACATAAAACCAACCTTAATAAAAACATTATTTTATTTGGAAACTATATTTTTCTCAACGCTTGATCTGAAACTGATATGAATTTACACGCGTTTTAAAAACTATTTCGAAAATAGTTTTTTTTTCATCTTAAATAACCTTACCATACATAATCCACAAGACTTATATCATCAAGAACTGAGTCAATATATTATACAAACTCGGCTTGCCAACTCGGCCAAAGCTACGTGACATCAGTCTCGAACAATCTCTCCATCTTGATTTATTGATTAAGCTAACTTCTGTGCAACTAATGTAGACATAACTTACCCTCTTTCTTAACTTATTAGCCCACTTATTATCTCGATTGACTTTA
The DNA here is from genome assembly GCA_946894095.1 of Incurvaria masculella. Taxonomy (NCBI): domain Eukaryota; kingdom Metazoa; phylum Arthropoda; class Insecta; order Lepidoptera; family Incurvariidae; genus Incurvaria; species Incurvaria masculella. The sequence goes on from OX335641.1 coordinate 4,963,552, forward strand.
CCAGAAAATGTTTTCCATGACACGGTGGAAATATTTCGAAGAATAATTCATTTCATTCATCGAAAGTTTTGTTATAGAAATATAATATAAGTTGCAAACATTATTATGATTAATTATTATTATTGGTTTTACCTTTTACTTTTTGTCAATAAATAGTTTACAATTTATAATATTACATAAGTAAATAGCCTATATTATAATTCCAGTTATATAATGTAAAATAAAAATAAACTGAAGAAAATAAATGTAAGTTGCAAACATTATTATGATTAATTATTGTTGGTTTTAGCTTTTACTTTTTGTCATTAAATAGTTTACAATTTATAATATTACATAAGTAAATAGCCTATACTATAATTCCAGTTATATAATGTAGTCTGTTTCGAAAATGTTTCCAAATAAATATTGCGCCGTCCGTAAAATTAAAAAAAAACTGAAGAAAATAAAAGTAAGTTACAAGCATTATTATGATTCATTATTGTTGGTTTAAGCTTTTACTTTTTGTCATTAAATAGTTTACAATTTATAATATTACATAATTAAATAGCCTATAATATAATTCCAGTTATATAATGTAGTCTGTTTCGTAAATGTTTCTAAATTAATATTGCGCCGTACGAAAAATAAAAAAAAAATTGAAGAAAATAAAAGTAAGGTAAATTTATCCAAATTTACCAAATATTTTTTTGGAGTAAGTAGCGCAGAACCGCTCTAGGATGCCCATTGGGCTTTCGATTTTTTATGGGGCCCGCGAAAATCATGCAGCCGGCCAGGTGTAATTTCACACAATTTCGAAGGACCTTGAATTTTTAGTTCACAGTTTACCAACCCTAAAAGGTTGATCGGTCGGCTGATTGTTATTTTGAGAATGGGTCGAAATGCCTATGGCAGCGATAGTAGAAATGGGGCGGAAATATTGCTTTATGCAGCTGCGAAGAGCATTTCTGAGCTTTTTTTATGTGACAGGACATGGATGGCTAATACCACCACTTCTGGCGTGGTATTAGCCCAACACACCACATGGGAACTAGGTGCCATGCCAGGACCTTCCTTATATTGCACGGCTACATTGAACTGGATGGAAAACACGGACAATTTTCATTGCCGCTTCGACCATCGTTCATCCAATGCAATGGTACCAACCCGGGAGGGAGTAACCCTACCACCTAGTAAGTAAGGAAGGGGACCTACAGTTTAACGTGGAATCCGCCAGCCTCTCTCAACGGTCGAATGGTCACCCATCCAAGACCAGACCGGACTCAGCGTTGCTTAACTTCGGAGAGCGATCGCCGAAGTGTCGCGCCACTGGGCCACTGAGGCTGAACGTAAAGTAGATCTTTACGTCAGTCAGTCAGCGTATTTGCGTCTACTGTTGGACATGCGCCTCTCCAATTTTTCTTCAGTCCTCCCGGCCCTCAGCGGTACGGAACCACTGCTTTCCGCCGACACAGTTAATGTGGTTGCCCCACCTGGCGGGTGCTTGGATGGTGGTGTGGAGTGGATCTCTACGTAATTATACGTAATTATAGGGTCGGTAAACTATGGAATGCACTATATACCGAGGTATTACCCCCAAAGTAAACCTGGGGTCCTTCATACGTGGTGTCAAGAAGCACCTGGCCGGCCGGCATGGTTTTCGCTGCCCCTTAAAATTTCGAAAACTTATGGTGCCCGGCGTTGGCCATATGCCGCGCTTTACATAAAAAAGTGGAGGTTCTGGGATACCTCGGATTCATCGACAAGATGCACGGCACTACGCTGTCTTGAGTCATAGGAGCAAACCGTGAGCACGATTACACTGAACTAGATGCAAAACATGGATATTTTTTCATCGCCGTTTCATCTTATATAATTTAATGTGATGGCACTAACCCGGGCGGGCTTAAGTCTACAACCTATTGTGGGAAAGGAACTTACAGTTTACATGAACCATGGAATAGCTCGCGCTCATAATTTATTTTTATTTTTATGCGACCTGACATGGATGGCTAATACCACACAACTACCGTTATGATATTAGCCCAATACACCACATTCCCGAAGGAATTAGGTGCCATGCCAGGACCTTCCCTTTATGAGCACGGCTACATTGAACTGGATGGAAAACACGGACAATTTTTCATTGCCGCTTCGACCATCTTTTCATCCAATGCGATGGTACCAACCCGGGCGGGCTTAAACCCTACCACCTAGTAGGGGAAGGGGACCTACAGTTTTACATGGATTCCGAACCATGGAGCAGCTTGCATTCGTGACGAAATGCACTTATCGAACTCTGAAAGAGAAAGACAGTGGTGCAAGTTGGTATTGAACCCGGGCCTCTGGTACGCTAGGCCGGTCCCCGCGCCACTAGGCTACGAGCCGCTCAATCATCTCATAATGAAATGCACTTATCCTACTCGAAAGAGAAATAAAGTGGTGCATGAACGAGAGGGAGCAATCGAATTCACCATGATCAAGACGTTAAGAAAAGGTATTTTTTTTTGTTGGAAAAAAATAGAGGACATTATTTAGAGCCTTACAGAGGAAATTTGCTGGAAAATAACAAAGTATCGAGATTATTATCTAGAGATCATTATATATATATTATAGAGATTATTTTCGAGATTGGAAAATAATTTATGGAACACCCACAAAGTTTACAAACCACATAAATCTTCGAAAAGATACGTCCCACGTACCACACACTTACGCCTCCGAAAGCTTTCTCATTAAACTACCATTCAGATGTCCCATCCTGTGGCGAGGACACTGTAGGCGGGATCCACAAAGTGTCCTGACGAAGGTCGGAGGGCACGTCACGTGTAAGCTTTCCTTTACAATTCGGCTGTTCACATGGTAATGACAGCGACGTATTGAAGTTTTTCCATTTTTCGGTAATAAAGCTTTTAATATCTGAATTTATTTAACCTTACAAAGGCACTGGTCTTGTCTTTGCATATATCTCTTTATGTTGTTCTAGTAACTTACGTGAAACGTTTAATTACATTTTTGTTTCTGTCAAAAATGTATTTCTTACATATATAAAAGTACTTCTCCTACATGCTTGAATACTAGTATTTCTTTTTGAGAAGAAATACCTACAATATTCGAATTTTTTTAAGTTAATATGCATCTGTATAATACTTTTTTAAATACTTACTTTTGCTTGTAATTTCCGTTCACAGGTTATTTGCAATTATTTTATTTGTTTTTATGTGTATTTTCTTGTAACCGATAACCTTCTTAATATACACATTACATAAGAAAAAAATTGCCATTATTTTGTAAAATAATAAAGAATTTACTGTTTGCAAGTACTTTAATTCTCTAAATATGATTCAGCTAGACAGACGCTGTCTTGATCAGGTGTCAAATCATAATGCGCGAGGTCGCCCTGCCGACCGCATCCGCTTTTTCATCCCCTCTCCGCGCCACCGCGATTCGTTGGCCGGAGATGACGTCACAGCTCAGCCCAGCACACTACGCGTCAGGCATCAGCATATGCCAGTCGCAAGTGTCACAAGCGCGTACTATCTCAGCCAGCATTCGATAGTACGCACTTGCCAGCGCAGCACACCACGCGAGAGGCACCAGCATGTGCCTGACACGAGTGTCGCAAGTACGCACTATATCAGCCAGCAATCGATAGTGAGTACTTGCCAGCTCGGCGCACAGCAACAGCTCCTCCCTTACACTCGGCCATCCTGCAACAATTGCACCCGAAATTGGATGCAACACCAGCATTAGTTAACTCTCTAACATGTCTATTAAGTCCTCCGTATCCAATTGATCATCAGTGCTACTGCCACTATCAGAGACGGGAGCTATACTTGAATAGGGTCTTAGAGAATCCGATGCTACCAGACTAGTGAACTTTTTATATCCCCTTATACCTTTTATGGTCCTTATCCTATATCTGTCCTTACCTAACACGCTTATCACCACGTACGGGCCAGAATAAATGTCATCTAACTTAGTATTAACTTTACTGGCTATGCTGGTAGGTGCTTCTCTCCATAGGACGTAATCTCCTTTTTTATATATAGTGCTCGTCTTCCTTTTCTTATCGTAATTCATTTTCATAAGCCGACTAGCATTCTGATTTTTAACACTAGCCTTTTTACGACGAACGGACACGGGTTCATCAGGTTTCGACGTGGGAGGAATATCACAAACAGACCTACCTTGGTGGCCAAACATGAGATCGTATGGTTTATACCCAGTAGTAGAATTGATGGTGTTGTTGATACCCCAAACGACGTCCGGCAAGTTATTGGACCAATTTTGGGGGTTATCGCTTGCGGCTCGCAGCGCGTCCAGCAGGGTACGGTTAGTCCGTTCCACCTGCCCATTTGCACGAGGATATGCTATTGCAGTTAGGGTATGTCGAAATTGTTTGTCTGTACTAAATTTCCGAAAATGTCTACTAGTGAAGGCCTTACCGTGATCAGTCACAACACGTTCTGGGTAGCCAAATAAACTGAATGTTTGGCGTAAACTGTGCGCAGTATCTAGGGAATTTGTAGTGCGCGTTGGTTGTGCAATTACAAATTTGGAAAATGCGTCTGTCAGCACAAGAATGTATTGTAAACCCTTTCTCGTCCTACAAAATGGTCCGAGGTGGTCGATATGCACCGTTTTCATTGGTACCATCGGTTTGGGAATAGGATTAAGGTAGCCCTCGCGTCTGCCGTAGTTACCCTTACCATAAGCACAGTGCAAGCATGACGAAACATATTTTTTGATGAACCTGGTCATTCGTGGGAACCAATAGTCGTTTTTAATAAGTTCCGTGCATCTCTTAAGGCCAACGTGGCCTATGTCGTCATGGTGCATTTGTAGCATTTTCCACCGCGCTAAATTGGGTACGACTAACCGATTACCATTTAGCGTTTTGCGATAAACTTTTCCTTCGATAAGGGCATAGTTATTACTAACTTCTTTGTCCACTGTGTTAGTAAGGAATAGATCTATGATTCGCTTAATATTGTCATCCTGATTTTGCAAAGTCAAGAACCAGTCATCCACCTCTATTCGGTTAATGTTCATAGAATCTATGGGATTTCTACTCAATGCGTCAACATGCTTCATGCGCTCACCGGGTCTATATTCTATCTCAATGTCAAAATCCTGAATGAGTAACCACCAACGTGCAATTCGTGGTAATAGATCACGTTTAAGTAATGTTGCGCAGACTGCTGAACAGTCGGTCACTACTTTTACATGCATGCCAGTTATGTATACTCGAAATCTACGTAGTGACTCCACCACTGCCAATGTTTCTAGTTCAAAACTGTGATATACACCCTCTTCCCTACTAGTTACTCTACTGAAATATATTACTGGCTTGAGAACACCGTCAATCTGCCTCTGCAATAAAATTCCAGCGATGCCCTTTTGGCATGCATCTGTATGAATTTCAGTCTCTAAGTTATTGTCATAAAGTGCAAGTATAGGTTTTGAGCACAAACACTGTTTTAAGTGATTAAAGCTCTCATTTTGACTTGTGCCCCACACCCAAGTGGCATTCTTTTTCGTAAGGTCAGTTAAAGGGCGGGCGATTATAGCGAAGTTTCTCATGAATTTTATAAAGTAACTGCAAAGTCCTACAAATTGTCTGACCTCGTGTACATTACCTGGTGCCTTGAACCGTGACACTGCATCTAACTTAGAATCACCTGGGCGGATGCCTTCAGCAGATATTTCGTGACCTAAGTAAGTAATTTCAGTTTGAAGGAACGCGCATTTCTTCATGTTCAACTTCAAGTTATTACTTTCGAAAGTGTGAAGTGCACTTTCGAGAAGAACCAACCCTGCCTGGACACTAGTCGATGTCAGCAATAAGTCATCGAGAAAAGCTAGTATTTCCTCATTGTTACCTATAGACTCAACAATCTTCTTAATTAATCGCATAAAGACCGATGGAGCATTCGCTAAACCAAAAGGGACCCTCATATACTCATATTGCCCACCTGGTGTGACAAATGCTGTCTTGTGTACATCTTCTTGTGCAATGGGTACTTGGTGATACCCTTGTGCCATATCCAAGCTAGTGAAACAACTCTTTCCTGCAAGTCTATTCATATGGTCATCTATGTGAGGTAACGGAAACCTATCCTTAACAGTTACTGCATTTAAAGCACGATAATCTACACAAAGACGTCGGTCACCATTTTTCTTTTTAATCATCACTACGGGAGAAGCGTATTGTGATTCTGACTCTCTTATCACACCCGCGTCTAATAGCTCTGCAACCTTATCGTTTACAATACCAGCTTCAGCATGTGATAAACGATACGGCCGACGGAATATCGGCTTGTCTGACGAAAGCCTTATTTTCATTTCCACTAAATCTGTGCATCCCAGCTCATCGGAACCCCCAGCGAAGCAATGAGAATATTTTCTCAATAATACCAATAAAGCAGCACGTTGGCTGTCATTCACTGAACCTACTCTTATCTGTTCGATTGGCACCCCACCTATGGTGTCAGATTTGTCATGAAGCTCAATGATCATGATATGCCCCAGGATTTGTGAACTGACCTCTGTCGCAGCCGGTAGATGAGTGCAGCTTTCAGCACGAACCAGCAGCTCGCCCGCCTTCCACACAATATCCTCCGTCCCGGCGTTGACAACTTTCATATATCCAGCGCCGCCAGTAAGTACTGTGGCTGGTAGTGAGTATGCCACACCACCTAACTCGTAGTGCCGTGTTGGAGTACTAACTTGGTTCCCCTCCTTATTTTCGAGCACACGCACCTTCAATAGTGACGCACCAGGCCGTAGGGTCTCTTCTTCGGCGGTGACAACTCGAAAACGGTGATCTTTGTCTTGAATCGTGATGCATGACAGCGGATCTTCATAGCTTTTTGTGATTGTAACACTCCCGTCGTGTACGAGGAGCGATATTCCTTCCGCATTTATTATTGGTTGGCCAATAATAAGGGTTATGCCAATCATGTCAATATTGGCTAAATATGCTTGGCATGGCATTATCAAGCCGTCGATTTCTAGATTAAACGTTGTTTCTCCACGGCTAGTGATGAATCCCCCTGAAAAACCCTTTAGGACCATGCTTGCGGGTGATACATCTAGCTGCAATGAATTGGCTACTTCAGTTGCTAGAATATTCACTTGGCTCCCAGTATCAATGTAGGCTTTTACGTACATGTCATTTAATTTAACAATCTTTTTGTATACATCATTGTGGTTCTGAACCGTCCTTATCTCTTTTACGATGTTCTGGCTGTTATCTAAACATCTAGATGCTACATGGCCTTGTTGGTTGCATTTAAAGCAACGCCGTAAATCCGGAAGGGAGCAATTCGCAACGTTGTGTCCAGTTTTCTTGCACCTGAAGCACACATCTACATCTATTCTAGGTATTTTATTGTCGTTTGTCGGGCGTTCTTTCAGACTGTAGCGACGCAAATCAAATGTTGTTGTGGACGGGCGGTAATCATCGAATGCAGCTAAAAAACCTTCATAAAGTTCGTCCGGACGCTTACACTGAAAAGCCTTTGCACTAGATTGCAGTGCTGGCGGTAATCCGCGTATAATGCACGATATACTTGCGTCGTCTGAAAGGCCGCACCGAAAACACATTTCAATTTTCTCCTGATAGTATTTTGTCATGTTTTCTGTGGGTAGTTTCTTCCTGTTGAGTAGTTCCTCGAGCATGCTGGAATAATCCCGATGTTTAGGAAAGGCTCGCAACAGCATACTCTTCCACTCCCCCCAGGTGTGACAGTAGTCATCCAGTCGATTATACCACTTCCTAGCTTGTCCCTTTAACTTTCCCTGCAGGTGGAATGACTTCGTTTTGTCATCCCAATCGTGGATCTCACCGAGTTGGTCGATTTTATGCAGCCAATTCTGTACTGTACAATCTTCCGAATCAGGATCAAAGTCTGGTATGAGAACTGCAGCTCCATGATTTTTCGTTGGTCCATATCTGAGGGTAGATTCCTCGTTTAGCTCGTGTAATGCCTTTTGAACTTCCCGTGCCAGTAAATTTTTTAGAATAGTTCTCGCTGGGCGCTCACGGGAAGTTCCGGGAGTAGCTGCGGGTTGACTCTCCTCCTCAGACTCGTCCGTGTTCTGTTTACTCTGTAATGGTCGCGGCGGTAATGGCTGCCGCGCTCGTTTGGATTGATATCTCTCCGCTTCGCACTTTCGAAATCTTCGTTTCATTTTGTTATATTGTCATCCCACTTCTGAGTGTAAAATAATAAAGAATTTACTGTTTGCAAGTACTTTAATTCTCTAAATATGATTCAGCTAGACAGACGCTGTCTTGATCAGGTGTCAAATCATAATGCGCGAGGTCGCCCTGCCGACCGCATCCGCTTTTTCATCCCCTCTCCGCGCCACCGCGATTCGTTGGCCGGAGATGACGTCACAGCTCAGCCCAGCACACTACGCGTCAGGCATCAGCATATGCCAGTCGCAAGTGTCACAAGCGCGTACTATCTCAGCCAGCATTCGATAGTACGCACTTGCCAGCGCAGCACACCACGCGAGAGGCACCAGCATGTGCCTGACACGAGTGTCGCAAGTACGCACTATATCAGCCAGCAATCGATAGTGAGTACTTGCCAGCTCGGCGCACAGCAACAGCTCCTCCTTTACAATTTACACAATTGTTCTGTGTAGGATTTGCTTGAGCCACGAATTTTCGCAATATATGCTGCATGAAAAGTTAGAATCGTGAACATATACTACACTTCTTCTCTATTAATACTACCATAAAGTCGAATAGAAAAACGTGGAATTAAAATGTTAAATTATAATAAAATTCGCGGATTGGAATTCATTTCGTATGGAATTACCAAATTTTTTCTCCAATAAATGCTGAATTTTTAAATTATCTTTTGATACGAACATACAACAGGTGAAGCCGATTTCACCACAAAATAATCCATCCTGCTAGCTCGTAGAGCCTCGCGTGCCGCATGTGGAATCGAATTTATCACTTTCGCTCGGTTGGACGTCGCTGGGACAATATTGAAAAATATCTGACGCTTTTGAATTTACGCGCGCAGAGCAAATATTATTGAATACAGTACCGGAACAGAATGCGTTGGTCATCTACATACGTGCGTTGTCGATGACAGGACACCTGTAAAGATAAAACATCAATCAAAATTCGGAACTGATATTCTCGGCTTGTTATTTTTCTGGTTAGTGGATATAAAACTTATATTTTCAAGTAATCGAATAGCAATCTCAATTAATAGGTCACTGATTCTACACAAGCGATCAGTAAAATCGGCCAACCCAAATTAGTTCAACGTATATTTTACTCTATTCATTTTACTAACATTAGCTGCGCTGTGTCCGACGTGATGCTCGTGAACGGGTGCTGTTGGTGGGGACTGGCTTGCTCCAATTGCAACATGTTAGATGGTGGGCATGGTATTTACAAATAAATTGATATTTGTCATGAACTGTTGCATTTGACATGAATTGATGATTCTCGTCAATTCATATCAATTTAGCGTTTTATTTTGATTTGAGTTAATACTTTTGTAAACTTAGACTAAGTGGACGTTGAAAAAAAAAACAGTAGAGTTTCTTGCCAGTTCTTCTTCGCTGGGTATGCCGAACTGGCTAATGATGAATGACAAATCCGAGTGCAGTGTACTGTTTATGGATGATGAATAAACAATAAATAACAATATGTAGAGCCGTTTTTGTTTTCATACATCTCGTTGCAACACACTGATATTATGCCATATGACGACTTACAGCGGAATTCTACATAACAGTAGATATGGGAATACACTGCGATCCGGCGTAATTGCTATAATAGCGCTTTTCTCGACTAGAATATTCCTGATTCCTGCACAAAATCTGACTGAAATAGCACGGAATTCCAAGAATAGGCCGACTGTTGAGACCTCGGTTGAGACCGTACTGCTGAAACATTACACATTAAATAACATTATTGAATAACATTACAAAACATACCAAAGATTGCAAAAACTAACATAAGATCAAATGAAAGAAGCCGTATCCAACGTACCAAATCAAATATTTTTAAGAATATGCAGGAATTCTGAGCAAGGAATCTAAATTGCATGATTGCGTGACATACATGCATATAGATAAAGAAATATGTTTATATCACAGTTTAGCAGTAACCTGCCTCGGAACACCTTACAATAAGTATTATCAATAACAGGATAAATATAGGCTTACTGTGAAAATTATGTACGTAAGTAAGGAGTTATTGATCTTCAGTCGCCTTTTAACTCATGTATGGGCAAAACTGCAGTGGTACTGTAATGTAACTGCCGAAAACTACACAATACACGTTTAGTTTTGTACGGGCTGGCAATATCCAAGTGCACTCTACGCCGCCAGTTGACATGTGGCCTAGATTCCCCGGTAAACGCTACACTTAGCGGCTGCGACCGAACATTCGCGACCGCTAACTGACTTAGCGGCTCGCTGGAATCTGTGCAGCGAGCGAAGAGCAACGCGTGAGCGATTGTGCTTTACATACGCCCGGTTCCACCACCTCCAGCTACAAAAATCCCAAAGTTATCTTTCGGTTACATCATAATAATATGCAATGTAGCCGAAAGTTAACTATCGGATTTCAGGTAACTGGAGGTGGTGAAAACAGGGGATATACGAGTATTGTGTATACTACCCAAGGCTCAGAAGAACACTTTGCTATGACAGTAGTCATCCTATTATTCACAAGAAAAAACTTACTTTTGGACCCGGTTGCTGAAAATGATATTAAGGTGGCCCAACCCGGCGGGCCTAACTCATTCGCGGGCACGGTACAAAACCGTGCTGTTGCGCTCTGGGGCGTTCTCTGTTTCAAAGAATAAGACAGGCTCCGTAATGAGGAAGATGCAACATGTCCACAAAAAAACATTGTGCATAGTGTATGATTTGGTAAGATTTACGAAAATTTTAATTTCAAAACGACTTATAGCTAAAAGTAAACCACGACCGCTGTAGAAAAAAATTGAACAAAAACCAAATAGATTATAAATCTTGATTAAATAAGCTATGTCTGATGACCAATCTTTTTAACATGTTCTTACTTTATCATTGCGTAATCCATCTCCAAAGTTATTGTATAAAAAGCGCATAAAATGCGAACTTTCGGACTTTATAAATTAGAAACCAAACACAATTTTACAATGCCAATGGTCATCAGACATCTAGTTCGATCAAATAAAGCTATTTTGAGCAAAATTTTCGATCTCTGACAAGAAATATGGGCGTGGTCTTCTTTCCCCTTTTGTATGGGGAGATGAGCGGGATGGGCCACCTTAACGTTAAAGTTAAGTTAATGTGTGATTAAATACGTCACTTATTGTGAAATGATTGGAATTGAATAATTTTCCTTAAATCATTTTCACAAATAAAAACTTTGAAAAAAGACTTTGACGTTATCTTAACGCTGATGTTTTAAAGGTAATTCATTCGAAATTAAACTTCTACGTATTTCATAAAAAGTAACAAAAAGTCGTTAAGCTATTTTTAAAGGGACACTAATCTTTAATTTCATTTAGAAAATAAAATACATCAACATCACACTGATTCTACAGAATAGAAAGGATTAAATATCACATCGCACTATCTTAGCTTGCTAATTTTTCTAAAATGTTGTATTACACTTATATATGAATCATATTTTGTTCAGAGCTTCCCAGACTTTATCTCCGCCATTAAGTGTCAACCTGCCCTGCCTTTCCGGTTAATTGGTGATGTCACACAGTAATTCGGAGTCTGCTCCGTGGCTCTGAGTTAATAACTCCCTGACTCACGGGGGACCTTTTAAGACTGCGAGGGAAGATACATATTGATGACGTTAAGGCAGTGAGAACATATATTTTTATTACAGTGCTTGCCGCACGTGCCTACGTGAAAACAGAAGTGTATAGATTTAGTAGGGCGCCATATTTATTTTATGTGAGTATTGCAAACTAATTTACTTACCGCTCTGGTGGCGAGTGAAAGAAATATTTTTTCTAAAGCATAGATCTCCATCCTGGGATAGAGCAAAGTTTTGTAGAAGAGTGGTGTAACCCATCTAATACTTGATGTTTACGGATATACAGTGTAAAAGATTACTTCTTTCTGACGTTTCGTCCAACACGTTGCGGACTACATCAGGGTCGCGGCGCGACCTCGAGGACCTCTGACGCGTCGTCTAGACAGAAGTCAACATGGTGGACGAAACGTCAGAAAGAAGTAAGCTTTTACACTGTATATCCGAAAAAATCAAGTATTATGTCGAACAATAGTGAAAATCTAAATAAACATATTAGTAACCCATTCCAATAGTAGTTCATATTGTAAGACAATAGTTACATTATTGTTTTCCAATTATTTAATATTGAACAGCGAAGTCTATATTGAAGCATTGTAACTAGATTTTGAAAATAATTAATAAAAAAGAATTCTGAGAATTCAGAAGAACGGCAGGTGTTCGAGCTTGCAGCTCTTAACAAATTATGCGCTGATTTAGCAGCAACTTATTATCTCGTTTATTATAAACTAGCAGCCCGTCCCGGCTTTGCACGGGCATAATATCGTTTAAAAAAATATTATTTTGACACAATGATGCACAAAAAACCTTTTTTACGTAGAGTTCCTACACTGAAATATTTGAAATAAAAAAAACTTAGATATTATTAGATATTAGAGAGCTCCGATAAAAAACGCGTCCGATCGCTGCTAAATTCAAAGTGCTAGAACCGCGGTCTCCGACGCACTATTTATAGGCACGCTCCCTCCGCCCCGGCCGGCCGGTACTGCCGCAAACGCTACGTCCCGCAATTTTTAAATCTGTAATATCTTCGAAAATATTCATTTAAATCACATGATGTAAAGGGCCATATAAATCTATATTAAAACAACAATGTATTTTAGGTATTTAATTGGAGAAGGATTAATGCTGTATTGGTTAAAATCGCTTCGAAAATTAGCCATTATTTGTCGTAAAAAGTTAATGACAAAAAAAAAATTGTGGTATATCCATAAGAGATATACCATCGCGGAGTCTTCTGTAGACTTTTTCAATGTGTACAATACATACTACATTATTTTGATAAATCTCGTAGGATTCAACCTGCGTTTGCAATGCAAGCGGAAAACATGTAATTTATTACGACATCATATTGGAAACATCAAAAATAACAGTATTTCTCCACTATTTAATGGATGTTATTATACATATAAACCTTCCTCTTTAATCACTCTATCTATTAAAAAAAACCGCATCAAAAGCTGTTGCGTAGTTTTAAAGATTTAAGCATACATGGGGATATAGGGATATAGGGACAGAGAAAGCGACTTTGTTTTATACTATGTAGTGATGATGATGTACTTAAATTATATATTTTTACATGAAAAAGAAGTGAAGAGATCAAAATAAAGTAATAAAGCTTTGCCCGATCATTTCCAAATAAATATTTTTATTTAACTGGACATGGATGGCTAATACTACTCCTACAGTCACGATAATAAACCCGACATACCACATGTTAACCAGGTGTCAATCAAGTTTTTACCTCGAATCCGATCCAAGAACGACCAAACAACATTACAAAATCCTCGGAAGGATGCAGTTGGACTGCTTCCTTAACATAGACTTAGTATTTTGAGGATGGAAAAATAATTTAAATAGCTGGTGGAAAAAAAATATTGTTAATTGAAGTTATTACTTTTTAATCTAATGTAACCACATTTAAATCCGCACATCCTGACAACGCGTCTAACAGATGAGTTTTTCAATCCGCAAGGGCATCCGTGCTATTTGCATCCCGAAAAGGAACACTGGTATGGGCTATTCCATGAAGTGACCAGAGGAATAGATGTAATGGAATATGCCTGACCATGATGGATTACATGGTGAAGACCATGACAGATTGGAGGAATGCTTCGATAAGGTAGTGCGTAACCCCTGAATTCGAAGTGTGGAAGATATAAATGCGCGTGGAAGAAACAAATTAAGCATGCTGTGAGGCCTATCTAATGGCTTGAATTTCTTGAATTCACTGCCCTTCTCCTTTGGCGAAGTTCACATATAAAGTATTTGGTTAGAGAGAACGAGAATTAGTTAGAACTTCCTACAGCAATAAAACTGTATCGGAGTAGACAAAACATAATATTTTTTTTAAATGCATATTTTTTATCGAATATCTAAAGAAGAAAATTACATATTTTGCGCTCAAGAAAGCGATGACTTTTTTCCAATTTCAAAAATTTTAAAATCAAATAGCAACAATTTTAACTTTATCTTTGAGAATGTTCTGTTTTACTGCAAACATAGGAATTGTTTATTGTTGTTTGTTCATCATCCACAGTCAGCACACTGCACTCTGATTTGTGATATTTTGATCATTAGCCAATACAGTTCATGGGCTGAGCTAACGCCGTACGCACTTTCTATTTCATGTTTCTATAATTTTCCGGGCCCATTACAAATGGGGACCCCTCATTTATCACGGACAGTAGGGGTCACGAGCGATATCGGGATGTTTTTGCGGGGCTTTGATGAATAATAGCGCAAAAATAACTGGTTGGCTAAATTATCTCGTGGCAATGAAATATTTATATCAACCACATAGGCCTTTGAGCGTAAATACTTTGTAAGGTAGAACATTACTTAAACATTATTCTCTATATTTCCAATATATTTCTACCGTATCTTAATAAAACAATGTTTATTTGATAAAATTACTCATTAATAAAATCCTAACTGAAGATTAAAATATTCCTCCATCAACCCGCAATGAGTGATGTGCCGATGACGGACACCTTGTTCCCCCCAGACTACATCATCTTACCACAGGATGATTTTACTGTCAAACATCCTTCTTAGCGTATGAAAACAATAAGATAAAATAAAAACCGGCCAAATGCGATTTGGATTCGCACACGAAGGGTTCCGTACCATCGTACAGGATTTACCCCAAAAAAAACAGTTTTTATAATTTTTACTTATTATTATTTTATAATTTCACCTATTTGTTGATATAGCGGCAAAATAAATACACACTCTGTGAAATTTACAGCTGCCTACCTATTACGGTTCATGAAATACAGCCCTGTGACGGACGGACGGATAGCGGAGGCTTAGTAATAGGGTTCCGTTTTCACCCTTTGGGTACGGAACCCTAAAAATGATCCATCATGCATGGAATGCGTTTTGTTATGAACGTGAAAATGTACCTATATATCTCATACGCATGAAAACTTTGAACATAAAAATGGCGACATGAGCTGGTTTTCGCTTCAGCACATTTGTCACTAAATTGTGTCACAATCGTCCGACTGATCCAGTGAGTAATTTCATAAACCCCGCCAGAGGGGATGAATCAAAATGTTTACTGAAAAGTAATTTGTCCTTGTGGACAATAAACACTACCAGACTGATGCCTTTACATAATAAAGCAGATTTTTGACGTCAACAGTATGGCCAACTTTTAAAGGATTAATTTTATCGCGTTCTCTATTAGATCGAATTTCGCTATCACTGACTTATCAGAGTTTCTGATGATAACCTATGTAGATATACTGCTAAGTGGACGAGGATAGATAGAGAGAAATAAATGTGTAATGCACCTAGCTTACCAGACTAAGCTTGGTTTTAACCAAGTGCTCATTTATTTTCCTATTAATAAATTGCTGATTATCTTGTACAGGCATCGATTGGAAGATGGTAAGAAAAGCCCTTTAATGTGAGGATTAAGCTAATCAGTACTTGGTTGAAGAGACCCTTAGGGCCTTTAATCCTCACATTAAAGGGCGTTCTTACCATCTCGCAATTGATACCAGTACACAATGGTCAGCACTTTAGTAGTGTCGATTACATGAATTCAGTACTTACGGAAGATAAATTATTGCAACTATTTTTATTAAATGTTTTTTGTAGCTATTTTTTATTTGAACTGACAGCCAGAAAATAAAATGCACTAAAAATTATTTTGTTTTTTTTTTCACTTTTGGTAAATTTATTTTATTTACAGAAAGACAAAAAAATAAAAATATGCAAAACAACAATTAAATCATAAATAAAACTACTCCGTAAATTAACCCGAGGCTGCTATAGTCCCTAATACGCTGACAGCATTGCCTCTTGCATTTTTTTTGTAGCATGAATCACCCGATGCTTCACATAACATTATCGAAACAACAGGTTAAAGCATCAGGTGACCAAGGGTTTCCATCGCCAAAGGTAGAAACACAAATGAGGGTTCAAATTACTTTAATCACAACTAATATTACCTCTTTATATTTGTGTGTCTTATCTATGCAGATCATGTTCTCTGTTATTAAGTGCAATAGTGAAGATCTATTTAAATATCTGGTTAGACTTTTTAAGATTGTACCTTAGCATTGATTGTGACTGAAATGTTTGTAAAGCACAGTTGAACATTGTCGAACATTATCAGCCTACCACTTATAATACAGCCTTTGGGACAGTTTAACAAAAAATGAATAAAAAAAAAAACCTTTCGACCATAGAACCAATGGAGCCCTCATTCAAGTAAAAGTGGGTTCGAGTTCGGGAGTGAGTTAACCTAAAAGTAGCTGGAAAAAATCTTATTATTGAAATAACGGAACTGTTATTTTAACTTCAAACATGTTCATAGAACAAACTAGATTCTTACCAAACTAAAATAATGTTAAAGAAGTGCGGAAACTTGACCTGCTTATAAAAGTGAGTTAATATATAGCACCGAACTCAAGGCCCCCTGGTCTTTCTCGTTTGACTGGAAGCCCTGGAGCTCCTAACAAATTTGTCTTACAAGCGAAATTTTAAGACCTTGGGAAAAAGGTAAGCCACCTGCACATCGCTGCCATGTCAGACTGTGATTACCTTAACAGTCGACGCTGGCTCCACAGATACAGGCCCGGAAATCGAAGTCGATCTCCGTGGATACAGGTGTGAGGTTGACACACCTTCACATCAATATGGACATTTAACCAAATTTTAATGTACTTTTATAAAGCAGAGTGTCGAGTATTTTTTATAAAAATAAAATATATATCTAAGGACAGTCGTTGAACTATCAATCAGTTTTACTAGGTTTTGTTAATTTTTGATTCTAACAAATATTATCAAAACGTACCTCTGTATATTTTTATTGTTTTGCTTTACCTTTTATTTTGGATAATATTGGCTAAAAAAAAATAATTGTCTGTTTAGAATCAAGCATTTTTAAGTTTTCAAAAAATATATTAAAATCCTTAAAGTTTTATATTGAATCGAAGTCGACGTGCAAAATTGTGCCTTGGCCGATGGACAAAGAAAGCATTTCTTCAAATTATTAAATCTCAGATCCCCGTTGACTTCGAGTCAGTCTTAACTTTTTCCTTGAATCTTTTTTACCTTTCTTTAATATTTTTATTTTTCCAGACGTTTATTAGAATAAAAAACGTATTTTTTCTAAGAAATATCGGCATTTTTTTCTTGGAATGTATTTTTCATTTACCAACGTTTTGCATATTGTAATTGATTTCATTCCAAAATAGAGAAAGGGAACTTAAAGAATTGTTTCGTTCGTGAATTATTTACGCGCGTGCAATATTTTTCTTCCGGTTCATGAAATATTACTGAACTTTTTCCAGTTTAAAATAATAAGGATGGGTATTTCTCCGTTCAGTGAAGTGAATCATTTTATATTAGAAAATTCCAAAGTTTTCTGCACTTTCTTATGATAACGAGGAAACGCTGCAGTTATTAAAATGTATTGTTTTAATGGATATGGTTGGACTTACTTTCATTATATTCAGTCAGACAAACTCATTACCTGGGAAATAAGTGCCATCCCAGGACCTTCCTTATATTGCATGGCGGTATTGAACTGACACACGAAAGATTTGTGTTGCTGCTTCGCCTATATTTAATTTGATGCTATGGTTACAGACCAGGTAGGATTGACCCACCCAGTAGGTAATGAAGGGGACCAGTTTAACGTAAAATCCAAACCACACTCAGCTAACTCAACAGCGACAGCGTTGCTTAACATCAATGATCGATCACCGAAGCGAACCCCACTGGGCTACGAATGCTGATAATAACTTCGATGTCAATATTCACATCGTACTAGCCCTCTGAGCTGTAGAATTCTCGAGTTTGTAATTTTGAACATTTAACATTAAAAAAAAACTTTGATGAAAATTTTTCGTGAATTATTTTAAACACCTGGCGCGCCTATAAAAATCTATATAAAACATTACGAATCTGCTTGCAAAATTTCACCAGAATCGATTGATAAATGCGACCTGTAGAGGAGAACCGGACCAGACATACCACATTTAAACATTTTAAAAAATTACTCCGCCATTTTGAAACATTTTCGAAAACTAACTCGACTAAAATATTCTATAAAAATATCGAACCCGCTTACAAAATTCCACGCGAATTGGTTGAGAAATGCGACCTGTAGAGGAACTGCCGGACATAAGACAGCATTTTTGCCCAATCTTGAAACGGAGACCTTCACTAAACTCGGTCAATAAAGTGGAATTGTTAATGAAAACCAATCTAAGGTACCGTGAAATGTTATACATTTCCCATCGTGAATTTGTCATTCAAATTCTTTCATGAACTTAGGGGTCAAGCAAGTACTTTGCATTGATCTCCAGCGTAAAATATTATTGGAATGCTGAAGTTATGCCAATATGTGGCGTATCGTGAAAGTAAATATTCATTACAATTTACACCATGTTTTTGGGCTGAATTTTTCACATATGCATTTTACTCTATAGCGCAAATACTCTAACAATGTGTAGTTTTCGCAACATGTGCAAGACTGAGCAAAGAAACGAGAGCTATTTAGGACCTATTAGCTGCCCTCAGACAAAAGGAAGTACTTACGTTTACGCCGTGAACCTTCCTACTGGGAGATCTTTCAGCTGTTTCTTCAGCGCTGAAAGTTTAACGTTTATGATTCCGTGCATTACGAACAGGTCGGTGAGGAAACTTGAACGTGGTCTAAATTTCACAAGTAAGCCCTTAAAATGTTGAAAGAGTACAAACGAATTTAATTTAACTGCTAACTGTACATTTACTGTCGATGATAACGAGCGTAGAATTCTCAAAAAGAAACTTTGCTTCTTGTCAATTCTTCTGTATATTTTAACTAATACGTATTCACGGCCCCACCCGCTTTAAATTACTGGGATCACCTTTTCTCTGCTTGCAGTTCAGGTTATTAAGTGAGTTGGTAAGTTGCCTAGATAATTGATGGAAATAATAGTGCAGACATAGAAATAAGCTTTGTTCAGAAGCTTGCAGAAGCGCCAACGTTCGATTTTATCAAAGTACATGATTTTACAACAAAAAATCATGTTTTTTGTATGGGGTCGCCCTTTAATTTTAATATTTTTTAGTTTTACTTATTTGTTGTAATAGCGTTATAAAATAAATACGGACTCAGTGAAAATTTCAGCTGCATACCTATTACGGTTCATGAGATACAGCCCTGTGATGGACGGATGGACGGACAGCGGAGGCTTAGTAATAGGGTTCCGTTGGCACCCTTTGGCTTCATAACCCTAAAAATTAGTGAAAATGTCTCAGTACACTCGTCGTCATAAGTCCCTTTTAGTTCAGCTCAACAGTATTTCCTCACCATTCTGAAGCTCTTACCGCTAATAAAATTTCAAGTGCGGAAAACACAGCCACTGAAAGAAAAAAAACTTCAACGGTGATTTATTTGTAACCAGCGGTTGTGCACTCCGTACTAAATATTTCAATTTTTATGTTATAAAGAATATGTTACTGTAAACGTCCGTATATTGGTGAATCCTAGGTTTTACCTGTGCATCTTAGGATTTACATGAGTTGGTAAATGTACTAAAATAAATGATTTTAGGGTTCTTGCCAATAGAGTTTGGTAAATGCTAGGTAAAGTTAGGTTAGGTTTCACCATGTGTCTGAGGTAAATCCTAAGATTTACCGAGTGAATTGTGGTAAAAGTCCGAAATTAGCGATGATCTTATTATTCGAACCACTTTTTAACCATTAGATAATATCTCAGGATTTACCGTGTTTCGTGTTTTTACCGTAACATATGTACCGCTTTCTTTTGATTGGGTACAGCGACGAATTTTAATAATAAATAGGATATTTGATAAAATCTTGGTTGACACGTACTAGACGACAACATTAAGATTGATAACTGATACAGTATTAGATGTCTGCGTAGACAGCTGGGATATTGTTGGTTGGTAACGATAGTAAGCAAGATATTTTGTCAGATATTGGTCTGACTCGCTCGGTTAGTATACTGGTATGTCATCTCAACGTAGTGTGCCTTCACGAACAAATTTTAAACTAAAATAAATATCGAAAAATACTCAAATGAGTCAGAGGGCCGATTTTGATAAAAACTAAAACTGCTTTATTACATAGATTTTTACATAATTTTTTTTCGAAAACTATAAAACCTTACTAAGTCATTGATACACAAGAATAACGGTATAGGATTGTTCAAAAGATCAAGAAAACTTCACATGGAATGCTCTTATAAAGCTTTGGAATCGCTCGGTGTCCTCCTTACTCCATTTAGAAATTTAACGTGGCATCTTTTATTTCCCCTGAGCAAAATTAGCAATCATGAATATTTCAGAACTGTCCCTCCAGGTCGTGTTTACTTTTCATACCAATAGATTAAAAGTACAAATCAACAATATTTTAACAAATCAGGCTCTTCCATATTATTCTACTAGGACTTACAACAAATATCACTGCATGTTATAAAACAAAGTCCCCCTGCACGTCTGTCTGAACGCGATAGACGCAAAAACGATCGAACAGATTTTCATTCGGTTTTGACCAAAAGATGGCGTGATTCATAGGAAGGTATATGTGTATAATTCATTAATGTTTTGTGTTAATTGGTTGAAATTTGACGATAAATGTTGAAGATGTCGAAAAAAAATCAAGCCCACTGGGAGCTATCATCGAAAACGCCGCCTAATCCTTTCAAAATATAACAAAATAATGTTTGCTGGAATATTTCCTCTTTTACGTTTATAGACATATGTTTATCTTTTAATAATAGCTTACTATACTCATCTTTTGTTTAAAATAATGGTCACATATAATGTGGTAATTGGAAAGGTTTTTAGACTGATACGATTTCAACCTTTATCAAATTTAATGTTACCTTAAGCATTTAATGTACAATATAATTGCCCTAATAATGAAATGTAGTTTCTCTTACGCTCTTATGGAACTGAAGGCCATCAGGTGCTATCAGACCCTTAAATGCGATTCGATAGTTTATAGAGCGTCAATGGCCTTTTATGCCCAAATGGCTTCACTTTGCAGAAACCTTCCAGTTAGTATTTAAGGCTCCACGATGTTAGACGTTGTGATCTCTGTCAATATTAAATGTATAAATACGAATATAAATACAATTTAAATTATACAATACATACCACAATAACAGCATCACAATTGATATATTATGTGTATGTAATGGAAACAACCACCGAAAAAAGAAGATGAGAAGAGAAGTGGCATATAGTTGTTATCGCGAATCTGCCGTATGGACAAAGTGTGCATAATATGTAATGTGTGGGAAGCCGGCGGCCGCGCGTCGTAAGCCACGCAATCCATGCATCTTCATCGCGCACAAATATAGTCCACCCACACAAACCCTCCAATACGTCTGCGACTATGGTGGCGCGAGGCATGTACGTTCAAGTTGAGTTGGTAATTTTAGAAAATTGGGAAAAATGGGTCTCTTAGCAGGCGCGCTAGATGGCATATCTCCTTATTTTTTTATCTGAGGATACGACATTACTGTTATCTCATAAATTTTAGGTTAAAAATCAAATTATGTCCTAACAAAAATCGGGATACAATATTAATGTAGATTTTGTATTACCTCAAAGCACAAACATAGTGTTCAACTTAATAATTATATTTTTCCATTGTATGTTTGCTTAGATTGCCCTCAAAAGTGAATTCTCGTATCGTATTTTCTTCTTAAACTATTTGACCCTCATATATAGTAGAATTAATTTATGCTTTCAATTAAAACATTACGACACCGATTGAACCTTAAAATGGCAGGTGGCTCTCAGAATACATTTCAGTATCACCTGAACGCAAGATTATTTGCATCCCACTTCAAGCCACCTTCTCTGTTCTATCTACGTTTTGTGCAAGAAGCTTTTAAGCTTAAAGGCCAAGTGGAAATGATTTTGAACCTTAACGCGATAGCAGTTTGCACCGTTATTGTATAGGTGACAGTTTAATCCGTAGCTTGATTCTGTGGGACAGTGGGGCTGTAGTTTTGAAAGTCTGATCGCTGAAGCATTATTGGTTTAGGTTAAATGGTTCACGGCTGTACAAGAAGGATGTAGTGCTAGCAATACTATCTTTGATCTTCTGGGTACTAAATTTTAGTTCAATCTGGTTTATAAAATGTGTCATAGGAAGTTAGACTTTTTGCGGATTGTTACCAAAATCTTGTTATAATACTTCAATGCAAAAGTCGTTGTGTAACATGAAATTAGTCAAGAGTTCTGTTATATGGACTTAAACAATATTCGTGTGGATGTAAGAATGTCAGCGAATGGTTTGCTTGCCGGTTCGAGTCCTATCAATAATAAATCATAATTTAAGAAAAAAAATACCAATGTTTAATATTACTACTTATTTCCATGTTAAAAGTTAGTCTTTAGAAAGGTAACGCGCATCGATAATGATACCTCAGAAAACTTACATTGAGACATACTTAGATAGACATAGGATGACGGCAGCGTCCTCGTAGCACCTCTACGTAAGTGGTAATGTCCGCCGTAGCACCTCTACGTGAGTGGTATTGGTGAAGGCCCATACATAGAGAGATATTATGATAACTTGCTATAATTATGTCATGGGTCGTAGCTCGACGAATACGTTATGAAAACCCAAATTGCGAGGATGCCTATGTAATGTGTCAAGCTACGATATGTTGGAATCGTCGGATGGATGTGTTGGATACGCAGTCGCTGCCCACTTTTAAAAAAATCTCTGAAATCCCATCTTCTAAGTCAGCAATAAGCCAATTAAATTCAAGTATTCGTCTGAAAACCAGCTTCGTAGTTTTCTGCGATACAACTGAGATTGATCCCATTAGTCACACATTTAAGATGTCTAAAAACAGATACGTTAATGAGAATGCAATGTTAATTATTTTTAATTTAGTTTAATTTTTTTTTTCATGTTTATTACTGTTTTGTAGTTATGTATTGTGGCAAATAAAATGTCATGTTCTTATTCTTATCTTCGTGAGCGTGGATGTATGGGCTCGTTTGCTATGTTTTATACAATCAAACCAGCTTTTTACTAATTTAGCCGAGATCTTTTATTTTCACAATTAGCGATACAACCAACATTTACAACGATTTCAAAGAAGAATAGTAAAAAATACTTGTATTTCCAGCAACATACTGCGGCCTTGAAAAAAAAAAAAAATATGAAAGATACAAACTAGTGTATTTTTTTTATGATAATTTAATGTAATTAATGGATACGACATTATCGTTATCACATTAATTTGAGTTACAGCGACATCTACATTGAAAGCATTGTAATCCGATTTTGAAAAGAATCTGAAAATATTTTTGGTCGTGACATTCGTCGGAAGTATGATACGAATCTGCGACCTTTGGATTACATGTCCACTGCTCTAACCATCCTTCTTCCGACAAATGTCACGACCAAAAACTTTTTGAGATTATTTTCAAAATTGTATTACAATGCTTCAAATGTAGATGTCGCTGAAACCCAATGAGATAACGGTAATGTAGTATCCTTTTGTAACGACAGCAATAAGAGTGATATATCAATAATTGTAGTCAAAATGCCTTAGGATCAATACGCAAAAATCATGAGCGCCATCTCCTGAAGATAAGGGCAGCATTGTGTCCATGCGAATATAATCGAGAAATTCGTTGGCTGACGTAATATTTTTTAAAAATTTTTATTTGTATTTTGTTACAAAACCCGGTCAAGAGCGTGTCTCGTAACATACTCTTTGACAATTGCCTTCATGTAACAATTTGAAAAGTTCTTCCTTCCTTTCTTTTTTTGCTGCAAATCATTGATTGCTACACAGACGATAGCATAGATGGTATTTTAGCCAAGTACACCAGTCACCGGACCGCAAACCACGCCTCGTTATTGTACGAGCAGAGACCCTGGAAACAGTTTTTGGACGTGGTCCCCAGAAGCTTATTAAGAGTATTGTTCACATCTGTGGGATTGAGGTGTGAAGCACCTGGCCGGCCGGAGTTCAGAAGCCCATGGGCGTCCGCGGCCACAGAAACGGACTAAAAAACTGAAACCTAACCATGTTGAGATAGAAAGTTTTTCATTGTTTTTATTAAATCTTGATCCATTACAATTTTCGGGCGATTCCTAGAGCAGTGTGCCATTCCGAGAGATTGATAATGATAAATGAGTGTTTAAATAGGCGTATTTTTCTTATCATGAAGCCATCAGCATTCAATCTTTTATCCCTGCGAGTTCAGT
Source organism: Incurvaria masculella (assembly GCA_946894095.1). Taxonomy (NCBI): domain Eukaryota; kingdom Metazoa; phylum Arthropoda; class Insecta; order Lepidoptera; family Incurvariidae; genus Incurvaria; species Incurvaria masculella. Next base: position 4,988,054 of record OX335641.1, read on the forward strand.
GTGTGAAACAAAATATAAAATAATTAAGTATTATGTCAGTAGTAGGTGATAAGCTAATTCTCGCCAGTTTATAGTACCATCGAACTCATAAAAAGATGTTCGAAGCGGTAATTAAAGTTTTCCAAACAGTTCAATGTAGACGTACACCGTGAGGAATTTCCTGGCATTGCACCTAGTTAAGATTTGGATTCATATTTTTATATTTAGTTAAAGTGATCACAACACACATTCTTAATTATATTAGTAATTATGATGGTTTATAATGTATTATGTACATTAGTAGTAACAATAACAATTTTAAATAAAAACCTTAGGCTATAAAAAAAATACGCATACTTCGACCATCGTGTAAGTTTTTATATTTATGATACTTACATTTGTTAATTAGTATGAATTATGATCTAATAGTAATTAAACTAAATTGAAATAACACTAGAGAACATATGGCTTTATTCTTTCCTTCAAACATTTACTATCCGTGTAAACAATCAAACGTTGACAGAATGGTAAGATGTAGACCGGTACATAGCAGAAAATTACTCTCCCAATAGAAATGTAGGTAGTTTACTAATTATTTAAAACAACTGTTTTAATTTACTTTATATTTACCTTGGATTTAGAAAAAAAAACAAAATCGGGCAGACACAGATATTCATTTTTCAAATTATTAGTAAACGAGCTGTGTATAGGGAACATCCTAAATATGAGAAAAGTCCTCCGTTAGGACCTTCTCGATTTTAAAAAAATTATTAGATCGTTGTTTTTTCTTATCGGTAGCGACGGCACATATCTTTTTCATATAATTAGCCAGTTTTCAAGGAGTGCTCTTAAGGCGATCCCTTGCAACTTTTGCACGTAATTGTGTACAATTTAAATTTTACTACGTTTTATTGCCGAACATATTTTTTACATAACCCCTTCTATTTTTTTTCAAAGGCATACATGTAATACTTTTTAAGGATGAGTTAAGTTGTGGCATGAATTTTATAAAAAAAATCACAGCTTTGATGTGTCATCACTCGATTACGAAACACATTTTCCCCAAATATGACCACCACCGACTGAATATAAAATCCTTGTGCTTCAGAACGGCATGTACTAACAAGCATGTACTACTAATGACTGAACAGCAAGCTTTTTCGCGGAAAACATAACAGATTATATTTTACTGTAACAAAACAAGGGCCAAATGGACCTGAATAACATTCATTCCTGACAAACGTTATCTCGATCCTTGGTATTATTCGAACATACAATTATGTACATTCCATTACCCTAAGTAAACGTAGCTAAAAAAATCAACGATACATCTTTGCTTAACAGGTGAATACTCTGAACGTAGCATAATAAAATGTGAAGAGCTAATATAACAATGAATGCGAGGTTTCCAATTTCAAAGTCAACAGAGATGTCAGATCTGAATCTAAAATCATTTTTCACATCCGGGTGGATACAATTATCTAAAATTACATCCACGCTAGCAAGCCCGTCTTTAATCTCATTGAAGATAGGTCAATAATTTATAACTCTGTATATATATTTAATATAATTCATACAGAACAATGGGTTATATAGCAATATAAGAAAGGTCCTGGCATGGCACCTAGTCCCCATGTGGTGTGTTAGGCTAATGTCTGACGGTCAGTCTGGTATTAGCCGTCCTTGTCCAGTTACATAAAAAAAATAGGTAGTGAAATAAAAATGGTAAAAATTGAGAACGACAGCGGAATGAAAACTCCTTTGCCGATTCTAACAACCGCTCTACCTTATCTGCCACTGGATGTTTATTATCACATCTGTCATGATGTTGTCAAGCTGGCCCAAATTGATATTTTAGAGCTAGTATTATTACTTTTATGTTCGTAACATTGAATTAGTTTTTTTTCTGAAAGCATTCATAAACGCTCTTTATCAATACGACTCGATAGATGACGGGCCGTATGGATTTAGACTTTATAAACCTCTTGTGAAGCGAAACTTCTGTATCTCTTAAATTTCAAATTACATGAAGTAAAAATTCTTAGGTTTCTACTCCGGTTCAGCGAAGAAATAAATGTGTGATGTGATTTTTAATGTATTTTTTTCTAGAATTTAATATAATGCAATTGCATATGCAGCTATGTAATTTTATATACATTTAAGTTCGTTTTCTCATATGCAGGTTGTTACTACATAATATTTGGGAAAAGATTATTGGGATTGACATAAAACTGTATATCCTCTAATTAAAAAGTTAAACTTTCCATACAAAGTAATTCGTTAATTTAGTTTAAAAATAATCTAATGTTACGTAAGAACATTGGATGCAATTGAACATAGATGGAAAAACACGAGGATTACCACCAAGAAATTTACATCGTTGTAACATCCTCAATATATTGGGAAGGGTACTCGTAATTTAATTCCGCACCTGTACCTGGTGAAGGTGCTGATTTCTGAGTTTTTCGAAGATATTTAATAATTCATCATTCACATCATAAAGAAGAATATAATAATATGCACACACGAAAAGCCGCGTCTGATTTTCTTTTGATATCTTGCAACAAGAGTCAAATTTCATGTAGCAGGGCAAAACACGTGCAAATATACCTAAGCATGGTATGTGTATAATCCCCCCCCTCTATGATTGATATAAGATACCATAGAGTTACGGCTACAAGATTGATGTACAGTTAACAACGTGTTTGATTCAGTCAAGCGTGATTGTTTTTCTTGATGGCTATGGAGGATCTGAAATGGTTTGGCTCCTAAAGACTATTTTATAAAATAATTCTTTTTTCCAAAATGGAATCAACAAATTTGAAAAGATAATCGATAATTTCTACAGTGAATAAATTAAATTTTACATTTACTTCTCATATTTAAAATTAAAATATGAATGATAAACTCAGAGCTAGTTACAAGTTCGGTTGCTCTACATCGTACGGTTTTGATTCGAGAAATGTTGACGGTTAAGGTTTTTTTAAAGAATTAACCTAATTATTTTAACAAGCTGATAATAGCAGTATACGCGTTGCTAAATAAACATATACTCTACATTGTTAAATATTGAGCATTTAATTTACCTTACCAGTAAAGATTTTATCACTAAGCGATAAAAATAAATCTGTCTTTCGCGTATGTACTTAAATCTCCCAAATTATAAGCATTTCATACCTGTTTAGGTGCACAGAATAATTTTCTAAGACCCCTTTTGTAGTTACATGAAAGCAAACGCGTCACCGTGGCGCAGACTGATGCTACGGTAGATAACTCTGCGTGGTCACGCGCCGAAGTGCCCCGTGTAAGAATTATGTACGAAAACTAGCCGTCGATCTCACGTCCAACGCCGCTGTTCCTTAATGTTTTGAACCAGACTTTCGAAGCGTAAATTGAAATGTCATGGTACACAAGTTATCAGAGTGACTCGTAGTACAGGGGTGCGAGGACTCGCCTCTAATGCCAGAGGTCCATGGGCAGTAGTTGCAGCTTAGAGGTAAATACTATGGATTCGGCAAAATACACAGTATGACTACCTAGGCCCAAAGATAGCTTACGTCAAAACGGTGTGTAACATCAACCGGATTGTTCAGTACTTTTCACAGTCTGACAGACTGTTGAAACATGTTTTTTTAAAGAGAGCGAAGCAGTTCTTTAAGCCATAAATTCATAAATCTCCCTAAAGAAGCTACAGAATAGGGCCGTCTTCAATCACGCCTTCGCAATCTGTACGAGTGATTTGTGACGGCTACGTCCGACGCTAACTTTTCAGAAATTGGGCGCATTCGTGACCGATCTCGCCGTCAGCATCATGCCGTTTTGGCCACCTAGGCGTAAGTATAAGTATTTTATTATCAGTCATTAGAGTAACGAAAAAAAAATATACAAATCTAGAAAATCTACTGTTTGACTACAATATATTTTAATCGGCTCGTATCTCAGGGCGCATGGTTGCTGCTCACACCAGAATACATGGATCCGAAAAAGAGTAATTAATACAAAACAGATCGATAGTTCTTTTTATTTTGATTTTGAAGAGCACGTCCATTAACTGTAGTTTTGAAAGTAAATCAATAAATAGGTTTTTGAAAGTCTGTCAAATAGAATAGAAAAGGTATTGGTTTCGTATCTTATTCTTATTTCTTGCGTTGAATAAATGAATCAAAATTTGTTCAGTTTTTACCTGTCTACTTTTCTTGTTAATTTTGTCTTTTTTTTATGTAATGATACGGCTTAAGAGAACCTTTTTTATTTCGTATTGGCGTCCGGCGAAGGAAGCCTTTGTGCCTTGACAATTGTTTTGCCAAGCACGATTCAACCCCTCTTGTGTGTTAATTTGGAAAGGAGATTCACTATTTTTCATTTGAGGCACGCACGAAGAGGCGCGGTCGCGGCGAGGCTTGAAACTGGCAACTTAAATTTTCTTGTGGTCAGTACAGTCGACCACAGATTAAAAGATACACTTCCGGTTGAGCTAGACAAAGAATCAGTTTATTACAAAAAAATTGTATTCGCCCGGGTTTTTTACGTCTTCCTTTTTATCTATGGTTTAAACTTAACTCTAGCAAAGCTAAAGGGGAAATAGTTTTTTTCATATTTTCACTAACACTTCACTTTAGACCTGAAATGCGTCCTTTGCAATTTGAACGACTGTACATACTTATTCGGACGACGAAAATGAGCTATAATAATAGTACTTCGCTCTTTTTAAGGAATGCAGTATAATCCGCCATAAAGCTAGGATTTATTAACGAAATTTAATTTAAAAAATAACGAATTCGTATACTGCCTGACTGGTTTTTCTCCCTTTTCAACTGCGAATTTGGACCAACTATTTTTTTAAATTATTGATTGCTGATCTAGTATATTTCAGTAATATTCAGTACATTTCCAGTAATATTGCCACAAATTGATTTCCTATTCTAATCACTCTTTTAACATCGTATCATATTGCTACGTGGGTAAGCTGACTTCCTATTATTGGGAAAGAGATAAACCACCTCTTTTGGGGGTGTAATAACAATCATTATAAAAATGTTTTCGCGTGTAATATGAACCAGTGCTTGCATTTATGAAACGGAGGGGGAAACGATGCTATAGGATTTAGATATTTACTTTTTATAGCGTATCTCACTCACATTTTACTGATGGTTTACTTTTATTATAATCGTTATTGGTTTTTCATCGCTGAGATTTTTTGAGAATTGTAAACACTGCTTATGTTAATGAAAATGTTACATTATTATTACTATTATTATTTATTGATCATAAATAAGCCTTGCGGGCTGTGCACATGTTATAATACGTTAAAATAAAATCATTACATCAAATTAAGCAGATTGTTACAAATTATTACAGGCTCCGTGATGATGAAAATGCAACATGTCTACAAAAAAGACAATTTACATAGTGTATGATTTGGTAAGATTTACGAAAATTTTAATTTCAAAACGACTATGGCTAAAAGTAAACCACGACCGCTGTAGTCAAAAATCTAACAAAAACCAAATAGATTATAAATCTTGATTAAATAAGCTATGTCTGATGACTAATCTTTTTAAGATATTCTTACTTTATCATTGCGTAATCCACCTCCAAAGTTATTGTATAAAACGCGCGAAAAATTCGAACTTTCGGACCTTATAACTTAGAAACCAAACACAATTTTACAATGCCAATGATCATCAGACATCAAGGTCGAACAAATAAAGCTATTTTGAGCAAAATTTTGGATCTCTGACAAGAAATATGGGCGTGATCCTCTTTCCCCTTTTGTATGGGGAGATGAGCGGGATGGGGCCACCTTAAGGATTCTTTCAACCATTGCAAAACAATATCGGAAATCCAGGTTAGTTAGACAAAAAGTCAAATAAAATTGTATTATTTATTTATTTATTTAGAAATATTACGTAATGAAATTGTACAGAATTTCAGTGGGTTCTGAAAACAATTAAAGGTTGCTGTAACAATGATTGAATATGGTGCAGTACATCAGCCGCAGTTTTCGTATCTAAAACAAACACTTGGTTTTATTATGTTTGATCTACGCTATCATGAATAGCCAATATTTTTTTTTTTATATCTCTTGGTTGCATTAGTTTCAATAACGACTCTCATTCAAGTTAAATGTGCACATTAGCTTATTAGGGCGGACGGGGAGGCTTATCCGCTAAAGTTAGCAGGGTGCGCGGTGTTGCATTGCGGCCGAGCATGACTAATCTAAGTTGCCTCCGACTCCCAGCAGACTCAAGGGAGACGGATACATTCCTGCCTACCTAGTTGCAATAAAGCCAATATTTTAAGAACCTACTTCAAAGATATTACCATCATTATAAGTACATGCAATATACTTCATTTATGCATGGTGTACAGCTACCAGTAGCACATGTGCCGTGTGATGCTTAGGTAATATAATATAAAATATCCACTAGTTTTAGTTAGAGTTTCTTTATTTCCTCCATTAGATGTATATTACACACTCGGATTCGTCATTTTTTTTTCCTGTCGGTTCGATTACTTCTGGCGAAGAAGAGCCGACAAGAAACTTCGTCAGGTTGGTCATTGTATTATCATTTTTTCCATTGATACTTACAAACTAGTTTATAGTGATTGATTGATTACTACTGCATACAGAGAACATTATATATATTGGTGAGGAGCAAACTCTTGACTACGATAATGACATCTTATTCTAAATTAATAGGAATTATGATCTAAATTATTCAGGTGTAAAAAGCATCGTTCGTCCATCGCCATAACCATCGCCAGTTCTTCAACAGTATCTCGATGGCGACAAAATCTAAAAAGATGAAAAAATGATAATGCTTTAATGGAGTTTTAGTTTGAATCGATAAGAATAGACGGCATCCACATTCCGATCGAAGTGTTGGCAATTCTATTATAATAGCTGCGGTATCCGACTTCACTCTAGACAATACCGAAAATATGTATCAAAATAATGTCACTATCTGGCTCATCTATATTCTAAATGCGAAAAATCTTGTGAAAGAAGGACAAACTAACCGAGGTTTGTTTTTAAACAAATATGGTGAGCTATAGCAATTAATCATAACAATTTCAACCACATATATTTTAACTTTTTAGATTATGGGCTATCTAAACGTAGCTAAAGATTTAGCGAGCGTTTCTAATCACCGTAACGTTAGTAATACCCCGTGATGTCAAGAGAGATCTTGAGGACAATATGAAATTAAATTCCTATCGTTACAATGGTTACTTTGGACTTAAATCATTGTTGCGAAAGCATTCAATCGGAAGGGATATTTATTTCTCCTAATACAACGATTACATCTTTTGGTTACACTAAGCCCGCTGATACCCTCAGAAAATGCGTCGAATTCTATAAATAAAATCGAACGTGCCATGAATGGAACAGAAAAGAATTGTTCCCACGCGGAGATACTTGCATTATGTTCGATTCGAGCCGGATCTTTTGAAAGGAACAACTGAGATGAGTTTAATCCCTGAAGCTCCTGAGTAATTGAAACGTTTACTCGAGGAGAATCACATATGTTTTGTGTTTAAATTAACCAGTTATAGTTGCGACGTTCCGTGACACAAACACCCTGAATATTTTTAATAGCTGCTCGATATTCTTTCCGTCGAGAAAACCAAGGCAGAAAACCGTCATAAAATCGGTTTTCTCAACTGAAATGTTCATGATTCCTGAGCTCGCAATTCCAAAAATAGGCTAACAGATCTCAAATAGTACATGCATATAGGTAGAAAATACAGCTCATATTATAAATGCTTCATATTCTAAAGAACGCAACTAAGATTTTTATTAAGCTGTTTACAAAATTGTAGGAGGCTGTTATGTAGGTTGTGGAAAAATAGGAGCCATCAAATGGAGCCGATTTCTGAAAGTGGCAAAAGCAATAAGGTTGTCCAGTTGAAAAAATATGGTCTTTAGTCGTGCTTCCGACCGCCGCGGCAAAGAATTTTTAGGGCTTTTTTCACCTACTGCTGATTAGCTTAATCGCCACATATCATAAATCAGCTGATTTATTTTACACACTTAAAGGGCCTTTATTACTAAAGTGCTGATTAACTTAAACTGTTATTGATTGCAAGCAGCTAAGAAACGCCATTAATAAGTGGCGATTAAGCTAATCGGCAGAAGGTCTTCCACTAAGTACTGATTAGCTTAATCCTCACATTAACGGGCCTTTCTTACAATCACGCAATCGATACCAGCACAAGATAATCTGCAATAATGATAATCACTTATTACCAAAGTTCTGATTATCTTGTACTGCTTGATTGCTAGCTACTAGAAAGGCCCTTTAAGTGTTGATTACAATAAATCAGCACTTGGTGAAAACTAGGCTAAGACGATTTAGTCAGGCTAGACACAGCATAGGGTGCCTACCCTGACTACTGCATCTTTCAATTTGTTCTTACCATTACATATTGACGTTTCAATATTTTGCTTGAAGGCGCATTTTTATTGCATATCCATCAAAATAAATTCCTGGCCATTGCTATCAGTAAGCTGACGGTTCAGAAATGGTTTTCTTATTCTTACAGTAATGCGTGATCAATCGAATCTCAATCATTTTTATCATTACTGTGTATCTTAATATGTTTTAAAAACCAATGTATTCATGGAACATCCTAAAATAGTAACATACAGTCGTATTCAGAGAGAACCTGTCAAAACTTCGTACGAGATTAGCACTGGACTAACCATACAAAAACCGGTTCAGTCCGACCTTAAAACGTGTACTAAAGTTAGTCCGCCCATTTTGAATAAGGCTTTATGCAGTTAAATTTTAAGTAAATTAAACTAACACCAAAAAATACTTTACCTTCACACTCGTCGTTCAAACAAACTGGGGTGCTAGCAGTAATTTTCTTTTTATTATGTGCATACATTAAATTGAAGAGGCCTTTGTTTTAGGCCATAAGGGAGTTTAACCGCTATGCGCCCTTCTGACAAGAAAGTGCGGTATCAACTTTATTATATCTTTGACGCTCGTGTACGCTTTGTTCTCACTACGGCGCGATGTTGCTTGTTATTATCCTAAGTTATAATATTTTTCGATTCGTTACGAAATTGTGTGTCCTATAGTAATTACTTCGACTTTTTCACTTTTGGACTGATGTCGGGTTGAATTGTTTGCTAGATAAAAGTCCAAACGGTTGGTCCACGACAATGCCAATATTTCGTGATTATTTCATACCAAAGCGTATATGAAATCCTACATCATAAAATTTTGTTAAAGATTTTTTTAAATAATAAATGTTTAATAAAAGAATATGCCGCCAAGACCTTCCTGCCAATAGCACTGCTTGTATTGACCATCTTTCCTTTAATGCGGTTACACATACCAACCCAGGCGGAGCCCTACCAACTAGTAAGCAAGGAAGAGGGCCTAAAGTTTCACGTGAATTCCGAACCACAGCCTGCCCCAACATAGATAACGGTCACCCATCAGAAACTCGACACCGCACAAAGATACTATACGTAGATATAAATCGATTGAGTGATTCGCAAGTTATAAGCATTTTACCCCATTGGTAATTTTTCTTGTAATTGAGCTTCAATTTTGTCTGCTTCAAAACATTGAAAAAGAAAGTTAGCCTATATCCTTCCCGAGAATAAATTTTTCTTGCCAAATTTCGTTAAGATCCGTTCAGTGTTTTCGTTGTAAAAGGGTAACAAACAAAAAAACAGAGCTACTTTCGCATTTATAATATTTTTGTGGATTACTAATCTAACTCTGGTTTTATAAAGACTTCAATTTAAAGTTAAATAAATCTTTTGATATCGTTATGTATGTATTTTTTTTTCAGGGTCCTACAACACTTTGATGTCTGTTTAATAATTCTTATGTTTTATTAGTCTTACTTTATGGATATTTCTGAGAGAATTGCTTCTATTTTTAAATCACCAATAATTTTTACAATAATAATATGAAAACATAAAAAACAATGTTTTCCGTATTATTATTAGCTTGCATTTCCTATTTTAAATGTACTTATACGTTCTTAATGCACTTGGTATAATATGATCTTAATAAAATTGATTTATTATTTTATTAATACTTAGTAAACATCTAGTTTATTAAGTACTAGCTGCGGTAGCCGGCTCCGCTCGGGTCAATGTCGTGTTGGATTGATTTCGGTCTGAATTATTTTCTGGATAAAAAGTAACCCACCAAAAGGCTGGTCCAGGACTATGTATCCATCTACCAAATTTAATAAAAATCGTTTGAACCGATATGGCATGATTTAATGATAAACATCGACATATTCCCATTTAGAGCTTCGTAAACATTTGGGAGCGAATTTTAAAAGCATGTGCCGCCAGACCCTTACAGCACTGGCACTGATGCATAGAAATTGATATTAAACCAACAAAGGCGAGATTAGGCGGTGGTAGGGGGCACCTTCCTTACCTTTACAAAGTTATATGAGGAATACAAACCACAGCCACCTTCAACATCGAAAACGGTAACCCATCCGGAATCTGACTGCGCCCAGAGTTGCTATACGTTGATAAAAAAAGCAAATAAATCGGGCGAGTGGTTTGAAGTTATCGCTCTACGTTATATCGTGGAACTTTCTGCAGGCCTTTTTAACACCTACAATTTTAAGTACATAGTTTTCATTTTTCTCTTAAGGTTTGTATTAAATATTTAAAAATTACGTATACGCAATCCTTACTCGTTGATCGCTCCTTATATTAATAAAAACCGTATCAAAAAGTCCGTTGCGTGGCTTAGAAAAAGTAAACAAAGAAATAAAGGCAGATAATGATTACCCCCCCCAAGCCACCCCCTCGGGGCATTTCGGTTTGTCTTAACGTAAGCGGAACTGAATTATATATAGCCTATCCTGTGTCCCGTGTATTTACATATACGTGTAGTAAGTTTCATCGAATTCGGATAATCGGTTTAAGAGTTATGGAGGAACATACATACATACATGCATACAGAACTGATTTCTAAAAATCATCAATTTAGTCGTAGTATCATACATAAAGTCTACAAACGAAGTATCTTAGAAAACAAAGCAACTTACTCCATGAACACACCTTACAGATTTATTATTAGTATAGATTAAGAAACAATAACGAGTGCTGTCGTGGGACACTCGGCGGGAACGAAGTTTCTTCTGCTATATATTTACTAGCGACCTGCCCCATCTTCGCACGAGCTTTTCCACGCAATTTTAAAACTAATTTACGCAAGAGAATAACAAAATACGTTCTGCCATCCCATAGTAGTGCACGAAGCGAAGTGCCGAAGCATGAGATGACAGATCACATTTGAGTATACTTTGACGGGATTGAAAAAAATTGTTCCGTGCTCGCCCTGCGATTTCAAATGTTTATTATATACATACGTATGTAAAAAAAAATTGTTTTTAATGAATTTAATTTTGATAGGAAAATGTATGGAGTTTTCTAATTTCTTTCAAACAAATCTTATAATTGCTATACTTAAAACAAATCAATCAATATTTTAGAATATACTTCATAGGTTTTTTAAACCAACACTACTTTACAACAGTACTTTTTAACACATTGTTTCATATTTTATTATTAAAATAGATGAAAGTCCAAATTTCAAAATCGTGACAGAAATCAGGCGAAGAACACCCAATTTGTAGAATGACCGACGCATAGGACACAATTAACAATATTTTTTTCCTACATGCCAAAATATAAATAGAATCAGTTTTACATTTAAAAAAAATATTTTCTCTTTATTTTAACAAAAACAAATGCAAAATCAAATAACGTGCGTAAGTACATAAATTTTTTTTTTTTTTTAGGAACAGTAGTGAATCTTATTAAAAACTATATCAAAAACAAGAATTAAATACGTACTAGCTAAAATGAAAACCGTCCAGGAGCAGTCGAGACGGGATTGCAGCAGTGCCGGGGGCCCCCGACAACCCTGGTGCCCATCAGACGAGATTAATAAAATAAAATAAAAGCTTCTAGTTCCACAAGTCACCTTATCAATTCAACGTAAGCTGACTGACAGTTTAGGCCGATTGCAGAAAAGACTGGAGAAAAATGCATCACGGAGAAGATTGTATTTTCCAGAATGTCGCAATAGCTGCAGTTTCAATATGCACCATGCTCCTCTAACTTAGAATATATTATTGCATTTAGTTTTGACAAAATGTTTGAAATAACATTTATTTTTAAATATAAGCAGCTTTAATGAATCCGAATTGTGAATCCAACAATCAATAACCTGAATTATAAAAAATAAATGTTTACTACGTAAGTACTAAGAAAGTACTTCGCTTATTCAACGAATATGATCGACCACAAAACAAGGATACATAAATTATAGAAAGAGAGCTGTAAAACTTGCTTTTAAAGGTATAGTATGCCACACAGTCGACACATCGCCACCGTGCGCGAATGTGCTCTTTTTTTTTATGTGACTGGACATGGATGGCTAATACCACACCTTCTGTCATGGTATTAGCCCAACACACCACATGGGAACTAGGTGCCATGCCAGGACCTTCCTTATATTGCACGGCTACATTGAACTGGATGGAAAACAAGGACAATTTTCATTGCCGCTTCGACCATCGTTCATCCAATGCGATGGTACCAACCCGGGCGGGATAAACCCTACCACCTAGTAAGTAAGGAAGGGGACCTACAGTTTAACGTGGAATCCGAACCACGGCCAGCCTCTCTCAACGGTCGAATGGTCACCCATCCAAGACCAGACCGGACCCAGCGTTGCGTTCGTCAAGTCAGTTCCCAACTATACGAACCCTCGAATACGTCTGCGAGTAAGTTTGCATGTGGTTTGTACATTTAGGTGGGATTAGTAGTTTTTGAAAAATGGAGACGTGGGGTCCTATAGTAGGTACACTAGATGCCATATCTCATTCCTATTTATCTATGGTTATAGAGCAGGTGGCGGAATCGGTAGACGAACGAAATTTTATTGTACTTTCAGATTAATTAGATATCAACAATACGTATAATATACGTATATATATAATAGGGTACATTAAAAAAAACCATTAAATTACTTATCCACTCTCATCTCTTCTAGCTTACTTTATAAATAGTTTTAAAACGGTATTATGGACCTAAACTTATTAATTTGTAAGAAAATCTGTAACCGCATAGCAACAAAATGTACTTACCTCTATAAGCGAATGTGATAACGTTCTTTGAGATGAATAAAGATTCTATAAACCGAAGTGCCTGCGAAATGCACCTACATGGCACCTAGCTCCCATGTCCCCACTCAATAATGTATTGTGTGTTCTTACAGTATTCTCCCACTCAAAAAGATTAAAAATGGTTGCAGTTTTCCTGGAAAATGGGAAATGTGTCATAGAATGTGAGGTGTGTAGAAGAGAGATATAGCTAGGGTTGCCATCATACAATTTAAATCGCGACAGGACGACAGGAGGAGACCTAGGTTTGGGGAAAACTTTATACCATTATCTTAATCAATAAAAAATGATTTTATTTATTAAGGCATAACATTTTGCATTAAACGAGTATTCCTAGGCAAACCTTTAGAACATGTAGATATAGTAGATCTAACAAAAACATTAACGACCGTATTCAGAGTGAGCCCGTCAAAACTTAGTACGGGATTAGCACTAGACTAACCATACAAAAACCCTGTTTAATCCGAGCATAATCCACGTATCAAAGTTAATCCGCCCTCTTTGAATACGGTTCTATACGATTGACAACGAATTTATAACTATTTGGTTTGTCCCGATATTGATAATATTAGTAGTTCCCAATTTTTGGAGAATTTCTTAAGATTCAGGAGGGACGCCATTTCCTTATGAAAACAGGTCATATACCACTTTTTAGGGTCCGTAACCAAAGGGTGCCAAACGAAGCTCTATAACTAAGCCTCTCCTGTCCGTCTGTCACAGGGCTGTATCTCATGGACCGTAATAGGTAGAAAACTGAAATTTTCACCGAGTATGTATTTATGTTGCCGCTATAACGACAAAGAGTAAAAATAAAAAATATATTTGAAAGGGGGCTACCAGACAAGAAACGTTATTTCTTTGGTTCAAATCTTGTATTATGCTACGGAATCCTTCGTTTGCGAATGCGACTCGCACTTGGCCGTTTTTTTGAAATCACATGACAACCCTAGATAAAGTGCACATGCGCCGAGCGGAGGTGAGAACTTCCGGTTTCCTTATCGTCACTATTCGTATTTTTTCGCAGAGAGCCGGCAAGGCACAACTTTGCTATGGGGCGCCAGAATATCTCGACCACTCCGCACCGCCTCGATTTTGTTGCTCTGTACGGGCATCGGTCAGTCCCTGTGTCAATATTGTATGGACTCTATGTATGTCGTTCTTTTGTTGTGCCATTTCGTCGTTTGGGTCGTTTGACATGATGTGATATGGGATTTTGTTCCATATTGTTTTTCGGGCAATCACATTATCTCCGCCCTCAATGCGCTTGTCCTTTTTGTTGAATTCCTTACAATTACCATATAACGTGTCTGGCATTGTTATAGAAGTACATTAAATGTAATTCTACTAGCTTTGGTACCCAGCTCCACTCGAGTCCATATCGATTTTTTTTTGTTATAAGTTGCCCATGTCCTCTCTCCAGCCTATAACATAAGTGTATGCAAATATCTACGTCAAACCGTTGTTCCATTGCTGTATGAATGAAGGACAAACCAACAAACACACTTTCGCATTTAAAATATTAGTAGGGAATGAACAGTTCGTTTTAATATACACGCGCTTCTCAGTAGGGACTAGAGTGGCGCGGGTTCGATACCAATTGACATGAACTAGGTGTTGTCTTGGTCGGCTATAGTTTAATATATGCATTACGTATTCAACACGAATGCTCGACGGTGAAGGAAAAATATCACGAGGAAGGTACTGTGAGATCATGTTAGGCCTTCTAGCAAAGATGTAGCTATATGACATAGTATTTAACCGTTAAGCGCTGGGTAGGTACTCTGAGTACCATATATCGATGCTCGCAAGCCAGCAATGGTTCCCGTGAAAATGCTTGTGGTGTGTTCTTTTAATCATTAAAAGTTTTGCAAAATCATAACTTATTATATTTAGCTATGATTTGTTTAATCCTTACATTAAAGGGTCTTTATTGCCATCTCGCAAACGATACCAGTACAAGATAATCAGCACTTTGGTAATAAAGACCTTTTAAGAGTCGATTAAAATAAATCCGCACTTGGTGAAAACCAGGCTTGGTGATCTAAATTCTCAAAATTTTCTTAAAATACAAAAACATTTTTAAGAAAAATCTAAGAATTTAAAATAAAACAGTTAATTGTTTTATTTAAAACACCATGCGGAAACATCCAGCTCAACCAAAAACATCTAAACTACCGAGTACATGTGTACATTTCTCACTGTCACGGGCAGTATTTATGGCAACGCCGTCCTTCAATTTCCAACGTTTTAAATACACGTGGGAATATTCGACGCTGACATCGGGAAACGCATATGTGACGCCCACAAACGAATTTCCATTACTTTCCACATATATGGGCACGCCGAGATGTAGTGGATGTACTCTTCTGCCGAAGCCGTCTGGATTGAAAACTATTGTGATCGACGACAGTTTTGAAATAGAATTTGCGGTGTAGGAAAACTTTACGTTACCAATCAGTTTAATTTCATCCAATTAGGTTTTTAAGTTAAGATTGGTGAAAGTTTGAAGTAAGACTGGCACACGGCAATAACAATCGAAACCATTAAAGACCTCAAGTGCTCAGCATATTAATTTTGGACAATCGATCATTTATACGCATTAACATACATGTGAATATTTATATGGGTCCGGGAAAAAAATATCATAAATCATGAGCACCTTCAGATGTGACATTATCAAAGCAATTCATATTTACCAATATGAATATAATTTTGAAATTTTATAATAATAAATGAGCAGTGAGTCAGTGGAGAGATTTAATCATAATTTTTAGGTTTTTAGTACATTTAATTTTTTTTGTTCATAAATTTATTTACTATTTTTTTTTTGTAGAATGCTTAGTGTCCTTTTTAAATTGGTTTATTTAAATGTTCCATTTGCTAGCATTTATGGTGTAATTTAATAAACTGTTGTTCGTTCTTTATTATATGTCTTACAAACAAATAGTTCTAATAAATTATAAAAACATTGGCAAAAACACTCATAAAAATACCGACTTTATATTCATAACATATGGTTGAAACAACTTTGCTAGAATAATACCGGCGTTCTCACAATGAACAGGCCTAGTTTTAACGTATGCCTTATGTCTCAATCAGTATAAAGAGCATGAAAATCTGTGACCGAGAATGTAGGGACGATTTAGTAAAATCCAAGCATACAAACTTTTCCATTTATTATATAGGTAGCTGGGATTGTCTTGATCGTCTTAAAGTTAAATATGATTGTAATTCCAGAAATAAATTTCACTCAAGCGGTACTTAAGTCTGTCTTTTTTAATCTCTTTCATCTAAGTTAGTAAGGCACTCTGATTCTAATTAATTCTTTCATTTAATAAAATAAAATTATATAGTTGACCTTAAAGTAGAGACATTTTCTCGTTACGTGCTTCAGCGTCGGAGGGATGCAAACCTTTTCAGCACTTTGTAAGTGTGAATGTACATCAAAGGCTTAGGGATAATGGGCAGGTGACATCAAAGAAAGTAGCCTTGTTAACTTTGACCGGCCAGGCGTGGGGCTAAAACAGCAACAGGCCAAAAAAGTCAGACCCGCACTTGAGTGTGCACACTTTAGAGAAATGTGGCCAAAAGGCAAGAACAGGACGCCTATAATTTTGCCCTGTCCGTCCATCTGTACGTCTGTTCGTCTATCCGTTTACGACATATACATTTTTCCCGGATTTTTTTTTCACTATATACTATGTAAATTTAATTTCAAAAAAATGTTTTCTATGCATGGTGTAGTGAAATAACTAATAAGTTAAAAATAAGGGTGGCTAGTGACTTAGGGATGAAAATGAAATGCCAGTGGTTACACCTATGAGCGGTAAGGTATCGTTTGAGGTAAGGTCTTGATGAGATAGGAAAGATGTCGAGCTTAAAAATATATAACTATTAGTTTGAGTCAATAGTTAGTGAGATTTGCTTCATTTTAGTACTTTACTGGTATAATATGGACAAGAAAGACGAAGGAGAGGAAACAATTAAAAACAATGGGGGATGCCTTCACCCTGCAGTGGGGAGCACAGTGAATTGATAAAATCATAGATTATATAAATATTAGAATTTCAGTTACAAGATGAAGACGAGAATTTTAACTTAACTAAATCTTATAATCTTTTCCTATAACTATTTCCCATAACTTAATCTGTAAACATAGTTTACTATACAAATATACTACATACATACACTTAAGAAATAATCTTAATTTAACCTTTTACATCTGTGCTTATAAAAATAAATGGTTTTATTATTAGTACTTAAAAATAACCTTTAACTAAAATTAACTTTGATGAGATGCGTCATTTACTTTTTGAGAAATTATATATATTTTCGTTTACGTTCTTCATAACTACGGAGTGCGTGATCCGACACACAACTGGTTGTATGTACACAGATGTATGAAAACAATATTTAAAGTAATTGTCTGCTCTACATAGAACTGTTGTGAACTAGACGGCACTGACAGAGGAATAGGCACTGTCTGCACATTATAAGGGTTTCTGAATTTAGCCTAGAATCAACAACGATTAAGACATCAAACGCAAATAAACTATCTAGTCCACTTTTTAAATTCTACATTATATTTACAATATTTTTTAACTGTGCTAAGCTTTTTATTATTTATTTGAGCACGAAGAATACATAATTCTGAATAGGGTATGTTAAGATTTGTGTCAAAAATAAGCTTATCTGTACCTTAATGTATCTTAACTGTAGTCGAGCAGAGACGGGTACTGAAGCTAGTGTTTAATAAAATTAAATAATAAAACTAAACGCATAGTTGAAACTCTTATTACATACATACAGCATTATATACTTTTTTATCTCTAATGATCTGAAGCTAACTATAAACGGGTAAAAAAATATCTCGCCCAACGCTCAACACTGCAGTGGTACTCAACCCGCTCAAGACCTGTCATTCGGCCCTGGAAAAAATCACACAAGTATACATAATTAAATGTTTTTTGAATGTCAGTATAAAGTCAAACTTTACTTATCGTGAGTCACTACCTGTGCACCGACAACTAGAGCACACAAGATAAAACACACGACAAATTCAAAAAATGTTATGTCTCTCCGTTGGCCATTAACTAATAAAGGTTGAGTACCGCTGCTCTACAGGAAAGGGGTAATCGGGTACGGAGGTAGAAAATCTGCAAGACGAGGCAAGTTTTGAGAGAAAAATTGCGTTGCAAATTCATTTGCTATTCGCTGCATAGTGTGGGTTCGTAGTCGGTACCGAGTATCGATAGAACTCAATACAATTTGTACAATATTTACAAGATGATTCCTTAGTTTCAAAAGGATAAGAACGATACGTATCATCACACTAGCTTTTATACGGAGTAAATTTTTCAAGTGTACCTTCATGGCCAAATCCGATGGTATTATAGAACCAGCTAATAGTGTCGATAATAAGGAACAAATTATGTATAGAATACTGTTACTGCTAAACCATTTTTTATGAAATTTGTTATAGACAAAGGCTGGACCTAGGGAAAAGGCGAAAATTTTACTCAAATGGGGTGAAAGGGGAGACAAAAGTTTGTATGGGTAACTCATATAACATAAAATGTTAGGTTCAGTCCGACATCCGTTCGAAGCGACATTGATCCGAGCGGGTACCTCAGCTAGTGTAGAATATAAGTAAGGCCCTAGCATGAGAACTGTACCAATGTTTGGCCTAATATCATTGCTGTAGTAGTATACATATCATATTCGTTATGTATTAAAAAGTCCTTTTTCAAGTATAATTCTCCTAATAGTATCGACTGCAGCCTATATCTAACGACTTCCGCCTAGAGTCGGTATCGGGAGAGGTTGTAATTGCACGTTTCCGGTTCCCCACTGTAAGCTTAAAGCTTTCAGCCTTTTACAGGAAAATTAAAAGTTCCGTCCGCATTCGAACTCCAGCTCGGGAGCTAGAAAGCCGTTATGTTTTCTTGCGTTCACTGTACATACATAAAGTTTCATTCACTATATATAAAGTTTCGAAGCATTCGTTCACGCTTGCAACATCTTGGCGGAAATAAGGATCAAAACATCGTTATTGCGCTGCTTCCATCGAAGGCTTTTACTTTAAATTCATATTTTTCTTACATGGAACTATAATTTTCTTCACTTTAATATGTACTAAGTCAAAGAGCTACAGGAGAACTGTTTATTTTTGTTAATTTTGGTTATATTTGAGCTTATATTGTGCTATTTAACATTGAAAATAATTAGTTTAGCTATAGTAAATTGTAATGATGGCATTTAGAAGATATCCAAATTATGTTTATTTTTATGTTAATAACTACACCTACTGACATGATATTAGCCCAACACACCTCATGGGACTTAGGTTGTCATGCAAAGACCTCCATAATATTGCATACCTACATTAAACTGGGTGGAAAGCTTAGGCAATTATCTCTGCCGCTTCGACCATTGTTCATTCAATGCTATGGTACCAACCCGGGTGGGATGAACCCTCCATTGAAGTAAGGAAGGGGCATACACCTACAGTTTCACGTGGAATCCTAACCATGAACGACAACTCCATCAGCCGATCTTCGGACTTGCACGAAAATAAATGCAGTAGGCCAATACAACTTTGTACATGCCAGAACCCACAAAATTATCGTTCTTATCTATTCATTAATTTAAAAAAAATATGTAAATAAAATTAAGAAATTGAAAATTTTATACACTTTTCAGAGTGCAAGTTAGAACATAACAACCAAATAATACAGCTGTGCTCTCAACACCGCTCAGCATCAATCTGCAAGACTAATGCGATTCTAATGAGCAAATTGAGGGCTCCACGCCTGTGGGCTGTGCCACCCCTAACGTACCCCTCTTCCCCTGCTCCTTACCCGTCCCCCCGATTCAACATCTGGACTCCACCGGTGAACTTCAAGCAAGGAGCGGAGGCTGTCGTGCATAAAATCGTATAGTCTCATCGGAACATACAGTTTTTGTTTTATTACTTTACAGTTTGTGAAACAATCTTCAATTTTGTGGGAAATTTCTATAATACTCGCGCTGTCTCAGAATGCTAAATTGCATACATTTTTGTGCCGGCGCTTAAAAATAATACAAGTGGTCCCTGTGCATTTTTTTCCGAGCACGGTGTAAGGTGACAAAATGTCGCTTGCGGTTCGGATTTCATGAAAAACTGTAGGTTCCTCTTCCTTAGTAACCAACTACCTATAAACTGTTTATAGGTGGGGTGGTAATCATACCCGGCTCGGTACTATCATATTAAATCCACGATGGTCCAAGCAACAATGAAGAGTGTCCGTATTTTCCATCTTATTCAATGTAACCAAGCAATACAAGTAGTATCCTGGCATGTAACCTAGTTCCCATGAGGCTTATTGGGCTAGCTACTATATATATGTCTATATAGTATAGCTACTATATAGTTACAACAAAAAATGTTAAATTTATTTATTAAGTTGTTTTACATGATACTAAATATAATAAATCGCTGTCTAGCGTCTATGACATTTAGAAGATATCCAATTTATGTTTGCTTTTTAAGGATGGCTAATACTACACCCCATTGGGCTACACATATCAGACCAATAACTTTTGCTATTGCTTTACACCCAATACCCAACATATGCCATACCAGGTTCTTCCTTATATTGCACAACTACATTAAACTGGATAAAAAATACGAACAATTCTCACTGAAGCTTCGATCATCGTACTATGAGCTGCGAGCACATTAACTTTGTAAAGGCATAGATAGATTTCTAAAATAATACTGTCATTGAAAGTCCACAGATGGCGATGCCATTCGAATTTCAGAATACATTTAATAGAAACCAATGAATATTAATAATACGATTTATTTACGATGACACTACTTAATTTATAGACAAAATCACGCCTACCCAGGCAAAATTTTGAATTCAGCTTAGTTTAATAACGGTGTAACTAGTTCTGGCAATGACGGGAGCTGGCATTTGTTAAAAATGTCATAGTATGAAATGTAATGCCTAAAGAAATTAGTTACTCAAAAATTATAATATATTTTTCTTTATTTCGGGTATTGATCTTTTCAAAGTGTTCACCCTAAGAACGTACATAATTTTCCATACGGCTAAACCATTTGTAGTATACCTCTGACCAATCTTCTTTAGACACTTCAGAAATAGCAGCTAGCGCATCATCTTTGCGTTTAAACCTCTTGCTTATATTTTTTTCTTAAATGTTTGCAAATGGGTATCAATCAACTGGTGCTAGGTCAAAGGAATATAGGAGGTAGGCTAGGCACATTTTTTAATTCAAAAAGTCGAATGTTCTGACAGACGTTTGCGGCGAGGCATTGTCATGGTGCCAGAGTAGATGCCGGTATTTCCGGATGATTCCAGTGTGCGGCCGCTTGTCACACAAAACTGATAATACTTTTGGGACACCAACTATCACATTTAATTCTGAGTTAACCGTTCTTTGATCCTCTAGCACCACAGTAGCAATATGACCCGTCTTGCAAAAACATGAGACCATTTGTTTCTGTGTGCTTCAAAGCACCATATCGTCGACTGTCGCTCACTTTCGGGATCATATTATGTAGCCATGTTTCGTCAAAAAAAATCTTACTAGCGTCGAATTCGTCTATCATAAATCGGCACCAATCCACCAACCTTTCTGTTCAGCGGTGAGATTGTGCGGCACCCATCTCGAACAACGCTTACGGAGAGAGAGGTGGTCAATAATGATGGTTTGTATTGCTGCTCATCCGATGCCTAGTTTTCGTTCAAGCTCTACATATGTAATCTTTGGTTTTCACGCATGAGTTTTTCGACTTTTCGCGCACTTTCATGAGTGACCACGGTTGGCGGCAGACCTGTCTTGTCCTCATATTTGAAGCTTCCTCGTCCTCTTTTAAGCTCAGCAAACCAATTAAAAACTGTTGCTCGTGAACAAGCAGGAAGCGTGAAGACTCACCAAAACAATTAGTTAATGAATGACAATAAGGTACTAAAATTATGACTAGAAAACATTATTTGGGTTTTAATCCTTTTTTGTAATGATAATAAATAATGGCGCGAAAATCTCGTCAAGTGAGATCCATGGCTGTGAGCATATTCCCGCCCAATTCTTTCAGATTTTTTTTTAAATATTATTCTAATTCACAAGTGTTCCATTTTCAAATGTAACAGTAAAAAAATAATCCTTACAAAAATTTTTAACTTACTAGTGTCAAGCAAATGTGTAAAGAGTATCTAATTTATTTTGGCATGACCCACGTACCAGCGATATATAAATATATAAATAAATAAATGAAGAGATCTGTATTTGTAGAGAAATAGAAAAAAGGATCAAGTGGTCGAAGAACCAGGAGGTTAATAGGACGTATGCTTGAATTGTTCTCTAAAATATTGTGTGATCAACACTTAATAGTAGTTTTATTTAGGTAGGTGCTGATATGTTGGCACCATTACCTAGCACAAAAAAGCTACAATTAATAATCTACATTTTACGTCTCGCCTGTTACTGGGCGAGGGCTGCAATTAAAAATTCCAGCTCGCTTTGTTTTTTCCTTATTCCCCAGCGATTACCAGTCTAGAACCAATGCAGTAGTGTTTTTTAATTGTTTCTTTCTCTTATTATGATTTACTCGCATTTAAAAACTCGCGTTTTGTATCTCTTTTGTCAGACTGTTGCTGCAGCCCGTTTTAAATACATACATAAAAGAAGATCGAAGAACTTTAAACTGTTTGTTGATTAATATTTTTGAATACCGACACAATTTATTTTATTATTTGACCTAAGTTAATACTTATTAGGAAATGAGGATTGTTATAAATGATGGTACATCCAAATTATTATGTATTTTTATTTAATTTGACGTGTAACTTTGATTATATTAACGTAGTCATGATGTCCTACTATGAAATTACTAAAAACATAAAGTTTGTCAAAAATAATTGAATCAAAAAATCATAAATCAATCGTCTTAGGAAGGGTTGCTTCCCATTTTGGCAACCTGTTGTTTACCCGTGAAAGTCATATTTGGGGCAATATATGCAGTATGAATTGTACCGAACGAAATTGTGCCAAATCCTGCACAACATGGCGGTGGGCTTTGAATTGAAAATCATCTGAATCCATTTCATATTTTCCCTGAAGAAGATTCGGAATCGTAGGTGACATTTTGAATTGAGACGTCATCTGACGTCTTTACTGTCTACGTAGAGCGGCAATGAATTTGATAACGACCTGACTTCGTTGGCCCCTTCCAACGAATTCGGTATTGTTTTAGTGTCCACTTTATCGACGGAGCGAGGAGTAACGCAGACGTACTAATAAAATATCTAAGGTTAATAGCGCCTTAAACTGGCTTCAACTTATCTTACTGTTACCACCAGGTTCATTGAAAAATCTTACTGTTTTATGTAAACATTGGCTTGTAATGTTTAGAAGATAACCTAGCCCGGCGCAGATAACAAAATTGTGGAGGCTAATGTACAAAAATAAATAAAATGACCAGACGCCGATAACCAAGCAAATAAGTACATAGGCTTAGATGAAAAAGGAATCCTTTTTTATCGAAGTACATAGGTATGCTACGATACATTTATGGATTAAAAACCGTTCCTCGATAATTTACACGTACTTCTCAGATTTACAAACACATCACATTCAGGTGTTAACAGATGCATCGCATTGAACAGCCTCAGGACCAGACATATGGGCGACCAGTAGTGAGAGCGGGTGCGCGTCACGATCTCGGAAAATAAGCGTGCGTTCCGCCGTCGAGCGTAACTATCAGGCATGAAAAAGGTGTGGCCATTCACTCAAAAAACATATAATAATGCAACACTTTCGTAGCGCATCTACGACTCGATTATTCAAATATGTTTTGACATCATCAATGCATCACCATTCCTTCGTAGCGCCTCTACGACTGCACTAATTGAAATATTTGATGCTCTTGATGCAAGTAAAACTCTATTTTAGCTTGCTACGATTGATGTACTCAGTTGTGCTTTGATATCAAAGAACCTCTCTGCCGCACGACAAGTAATTGGAAAGCCGTAACACAGTAATTCGATTTTCAGAAAGCTATGGGAGGTAGGAGTCTTGCCTTATTGCAGAACACTTGCAACACTGTTATGTTAATACAATTTTGGAACGCAATTAAAATTTATGACGAAAATAAATATGATTAATTATCATACTGAAATAAGCTAAAAGCAGGTATTAATAAATGGCCTGAATACATTTGTAACGAATGTTCGTGTATCAGTAATGTTTTTTGTGAAGAAAGCTCTTATCAAGATATTTCAATTATTGATGACTTTCTTAAGTGCTCTGTAATCGAAGCAAGTCTACCAAAAAATATCTAGTTGAGAGAGTAAATCTTGGGGTCACATTTCTTTGTAATCCCTTGGGTGGACCTTTCGCTTGTATCTCCCGCCAACCAACAACTCCGCTAAACTGGTAATAAAATAACCATTGTTATGAAATCGAGACTTTTCCTCGATTGTATACCTTTCAGTGGCATTCGTGTGTGATGGTCGTGCAGGACCGGCAATCTTCCTGATGCAAGTCAAAATATAATATGGGAGAAGACACGATTGTGTCAGACAAAGCAGTTATTTCACTTCCTTGTGTATTTTCTTATGCTTATTTTATTCACTGCACGTTAAAGAAAGTCGGCGTCTGCTATTCATTAATAATTTATATCATTTTTCAAATATATGTTGTGCTCTTGTAAACTATATATGATGCACGATTAATGTGGTTAACTTTCATATTGGGAAACCTAGTTTTTTTAGGGGAAAGTAAGAGTTTAATATCATGGCAGAGGTATGATATTAGCCATCCATTTCATTAACATTAAATATAGACAGCAGCAAGAATTTAACTAATTAGATGTTGTTATAGGATATGAATGTTGTTTTAAGAGGCGGTGCTCACCCCGTCTAAATAGTAACGTTGCAGAGGTCATGAGCATATGGGTCTGCGATAGGATCCTAGGGAGCTCACTGAATCCTTGGACAAGCATCGTCGCAGGTTGGTGTTGGCTGGCTGAATAATGCAACCTCACGGCACTACAGCACTCACAAAAGCCCTCCACGACTCGTAGCCCGCACCGAAATACTCACTCGAAACCGCACCCCGCACAAATACACGTATCGTTGGCTTCCCAGCAAAATCCAACCTCTATTCAGTTCGTGCAACTAATTGTGACAGCTCCCCACCAAAGAAAAGCCACCAGCGCAACTCGGTCACTAAACAAAACAAATGTTATTGGCATATAATGCCATCACACGATTTCAAAATAAAAGTGTTTAATGTGTACAAGTGTACAATGCAATGCTCCCCATGGTATATTAATTTATTTTATTCTCATTGAAATTAACAAATAAAAAACTGTATTGTCAGAATCTAGAGGCTTTATTCACAAGAGCGGAAACGGAGAATGGTAAGGTTATGATAATGCAGTGGGTGCCTTAAA
This sequence comes from Incurvaria masculella, assembly GCA_946894095.1. Classification (NCBI taxonomy): domain Eukaryota; kingdom Metazoa; phylum Arthropoda; class Insecta; order Lepidoptera; family Incurvariidae; genus Incurvaria; species Incurvaria masculella. The sequence goes on from OX335641.1 coordinate 5,013,693, forward strand.
AGCGTAAAATCTGCCATCACGCAAGTGAGGCCCGAAAACCCGCTTTTTGGTGCCAGCGATTTGACACCACGCAGCTCCAGAGACAAGAGATTTCACCGCGTTGGGGTGACGTTTTCTTGATCCTCGTGTGAATATGAGAGGAGCGAACAAAAACTAGGCATTGTGTTTATGTTTAGGGTTCGGTAAAAAACCTTTAATGCTTCAGTCTATTGTTGTATGATTGATTTCTTGCGTGTAGATAGACAAAACTATTTTTAATTTATTTTTATTTTTATTGTTTTTAAATATCTTTTTACTGATTACACTAGTTTACAAAATTTAACTTTTTGTTTGTTGCCAAGATTTTAATAGCTGATCTTGTAAATATACAACAACTTGTTTCTAAATACACAGTTCGTTATTTTCTACACATCATATTTTGGTATTATGCATGAAACTATTTTTTTCTTTAATTATGAACATGTTTTAATCGAGATCATTGTGTTAAGAGTATACATTTTTGTTTATTCGCTATGATTAGTCCAAATAGGTACTGTTGAAACAATCTGCAACATTTTTTTCCATTTATTTTGAGAATATGTTTTCAACAAATGCAAAAAAACCGTTTCCGTGTGCCGAGTGCCCCCGGCACTTTCACTCAAACAAATCGAGTTTGTGCAAAACCTTGTGTATGGATACTTAAGATATCTAATCACTTAGAGGCTAGTCGTTTTATTATGCAACCTGGCATGGATGACTAATACCACACAACTACCGTTATGATATTAGCCAATACACCACATTCCCGAAGGAATTAGGTGCCATGCCATGAAATTCCCTTTAGGAGCACGGCTACATTGAACTGGATGGAAAACACGGACTATTTTTAATTCCTGCTTTGACCATCTTTTAATCCAATGCGATGGTACCAACCCGGCCGGGCTTAAACCCTACCGCCTAGTAGGGGAACTACAGTTTTACCTGAATTCCGAAACATGGAGCAGCTCGCATTCGAGACGAAATGCACTTATCCAACTCAGAAAGAGAAAGAAATTGGTGCACGGGGCGAGGATTTGAGCCCAGACCTCTGGTTGCTAGGCAAGTCCCCGCGCCACTAGACTGAGGCTTACGCCGAAGAGATAGAGTATATTTAATGGTGGGGGTTACGCGAACATTTTCGTTTGATGATTCATATCTTGAAACAATTATGTCGGTGAAAAAAGGTCAGGAAGGTTTCCCTTGCGGAGCACAAAGAATGTTGACACATGGAGGACCCACCGCACGTAACGGTTCTGTATGCGACGCCAGCTACCGGCGTACAGCCCGAGGGAACATCCGTCAGCATGACGAACCTCCGACACCTAATAAATGCTAATCGAATCCTCTGCTCACCCCTGAGGCCACGAGTGGGGTGGAGATAAAGAGGCTAGAGGTGCATAGCAACAAGCTGAATTAAGTTATGTAATATTGCGTTAGTCTAGCATTATTTTCTTAATCAAAATTTTTTTGCTGAGCTTGATTCGTTGTTTTTAAGGTGGCCCAACCCGGCGGGCCTAACTCATTTGTGGGCACGGTACAAAACCGTGCTGTTGCGCTCTGGGACCTTCTCTGTTTCAAAGAATAAGACAGGCTCCGTGATGAGGAAGATGCAACATGTCCACAAAAAAGACAATGTGCATAGTGTATGATTTGGTAAGATTTACGAAAATTTTGATTTCAAAACGACTTATAGCTAAAAGTAAACCACGACCGCTGTAGTCAAAAATCTAACAAAAACCAAACAGATTATTAATCTTGAATAAATAAGCTATGTCTGATGACTAATCTTTTTAAGATGTTCTTACTTTATCATTGCGTAATCCACCTCCAAAGTTATTGTATAAAACGCGCGAAAAATTCGAACTTTCGGACCTTATAACATAGAAACCAAACACAATTTTACAATGTCAACGGTCATCAGACATCTAGTTCGATCAAATAAAGCTATTTTGAGCAAAATTTTGGATCTCTGACAAGAAATATGGGCGTGATCTTCTTTCCCCTTTTGTATGGGGAGATGAGCGGGATGGGCCACCTTAAGTTGGGCTTCGAAAATTACGCTCCCCACACAAACCTAGTTCACTGATCATTTAAAAACTACTGTTCCAATTCGCTTGTCCCTTCGCAAGAAGCGAATAAAGGGAGCCTTTTCGTCTGGCTCTGTTGTGTCTGTCGGGCACAAGGATTTGGTCCCGCATTTTGTTTGAAATTGAAAAATAATCATTGTACATCTCGAGGCCCCAAGTCCATGTCCAGCAGTAACCCTCAGCACGTGAATATGTTTACGCTTGAACATTTTGTTAATACAACTTTTCCTGATAGTACACTGATACACCTTGGGAACCATGCCATTCGCCATGTCAGGACTTCATTATTTTGCATGACTACTTTTATAGGGTGCTAAACAATGACCATTTTCATTAACACTTCGACTATCGTTTATTAAATGGAACCAACCCGGGCGTGATTAACTCTGCTACCTCAATAGTAATTAAGGAACCCACAGTTGAACGCGGGATCCATAGACCACAAACGATAAGTGTGGCAAAGAGCTGATTGTCTCTGTGGTATAATATCAACCAGTATTCTCATACTTATCGTGAATGTCAAGGGTGGTGAAGTCGCCAAAAAGTATCATGGCATTCAGTAAATGTAACAGCTCTTTAAAAAGAAAACTGCATATGTGTCAAGCAGCATGCAGTGATAATGAGCGCGACTCCCTTCCCAACAGCCTCCAGCGCTCCTGTCGCTCCACCCTCGGCTGTCCTCTCCGCCCTAGGCGGCGCGGGGGCGTCGGCACTAATGGAGGGTCGTTCCGGAAGGGTACACCGGTTTAACTGGAAACGATTTCGAATAGACTTCGAACAAAACTTTCGAATGATATAACATGCAATTTTATATTTTAGAACTATGAGCGATTACTGTTATGAGTGATCGCCTGATTTAAGTATCGTTGAATTTCGTGCAACCATTGCGGACGATTTAAGTGCAATAAACGTTTTTTGATTTGATTTTATGTGTCCTCTAGACGTGTAGGCAGCGACCTAGGGCCAGCAGACCTATAGGGCGCGGCCTAGGGGCGGCTTATACACATCAAAAGTATAAGTCCGACCCGTGATCTTGGGTCTAACGACAATGGCAGTTATATAAGTGTTCATGAACATATCTAACATTATTTTCCTTTTTTTTCTTTAACATTATCAAAATATCTATCTTCAGCTTGATTTGTTGTTTTTAAGGTCCCTTCGCAAAAAGCTAATATATTCTTTGTTAGTTTTACTATTATTATTTTTTATTTTGATAAGGTATTGAAACAAACTGCGTCCTGATAAGTTAAGCGAACAGAGAATGACGATAACATGTTAGAAGATAAGCCAGTGGACATGTTTATAAAATAAATGTTAATAAATGTTCAACGAAGTTTCTTGGTAATAATTACAGTCAAGATGGCTGTAATTATTGAAGATGCTACATCTTAAAATATGACAAATCGGAGCGCAATATTGGATGACTAATTAATTAAATAAATTTCCTGACCAAGGTGAAATAACGCGCTACACCTAGTCCTTACGATATGTGACGGAAGTTACAAAAATATCTGTACACACTCATAGTTAGCATCCCGTCGCAAAAAACGAAAAAAACTATCATTATTATCTGGTTCTGGTGTCCGTCGGTAATTTGCGTTGCGCATATTGTCCCGAATTGTTGACCACGCGTTCACGTTCACACGTTCACGCTTGACCATTTTTTTTAGTTTCTATAGCGCCAACGCTATTCGGTAATAGGACCTTAACGTTGAATTCTTATTGTCTAGAACACAATTTAAGAGTTTTCTATCATTATCTATTTTCTAGTTATGCTAGAAAGTTCCTAAAATAATTCTGTCCATAGTGAGTAATTCACAAGTAAATTATTACATGTTAAATACGCAAAATGTAAATATTATGCGAATGGTCAATTCTACCATTGTACAGTCGTTTAATTGGCTTATTTTATTAATAAAGTAATTGATAACTTTTGGGTGCGGCAAACCATTGTACGAATCCCAACTAATATTATAAATGCGTAAGCGCATTTGTTGGTTTTTTAGTTTGTTCTTCTTTTACACAACAACGGAGCGACAGATCGACGCGTAAATTTCTGCATAACTATGTTTTATGTGTATGATAGTGATAAAGGCAATATACTACAAAAATACTTTTTCTATCCTGGAAAAGAGTATTTTCGATATTGTCTCGAGCATAGCCGGATACTGAAGCTAGTTAGCTAATAAAGGCACGCACCAAACATATTTTACCATGTATCAAGTATCATTTAGCTACCAACTATTTACATATATTTTCAAGAATGCTCTAAATAATACAGCGGAGTGAGAAATAATTGATTCGTAGGATTATAAGAATTCCCATACAAAGTTTGGATCCCCTATTTCACCTACTTTAAACTTGAATTTCGCCACAAAAGGCCTCTATGTCCTTCTCCAAGGTCCAAACTGTCTCTATACTGATATTCAGCAAAGTTAGTTCAGCGGTTTAGGCGTGTAAACGCAACAGACCGAGTTACTTTGAATTAATAATATTAGTATGGATATGGATAACAGACCTTACCAAACATTAACCTAAATTTGCGCTAGAATTTTCCCCACAATTAATTTGGGCCGTATATTCATTGCAGAATGGCACCTGCAAGCTGTGTAAGGCTGTCACTCCGGACGCTGCTTCTCATCGTAGTTTTCCACGTCGTCCACTCCTCCGCCGGCGATGGCTTCAAGCGTGTACCTCAAGGCTTCATCGGCATGCGCGGAAAGAAATACTTCGACTTTGATGACACCAGCCCCTACGAAAAACGCCGGAGTCAGGGCTTCGTCGGTGTCAAGGGCAAGAAAGACAACCAGCCCTACGATCTCCCTTACAACTTATTCTACAAGAGAGCGCCCATGGGCTTCGTCGGAATGAGGGGCCGGAGGGACTACTACGAACCTGTGTCCGTTGAATATCCTAGGATCAGTTCTGAATTCGTCCCAAAGAGGGGTTCTATTCTCGGTCAAATCGACTACTCTTCGAGCGGAGATGACGCGTTGGATAACGATCAGTTCGCCCTCCTAAACGAGCTCATTCAACGGTATGTCCATGAAAATCAAGTAGAGACCGACGGTATCACGAAAGTTAATAATGACATCGATACGAACAGCTTGGAACAGCCGGAAACTTCGGAGCTAACAAAAAGGGCGGCCCATACCAGCCAATTCTTCGGAGTGAGAGGGAAAAAGTCAGATCCCAGCTACCGTGGGAACAAGCGGCCCTTTGATTTGACGTTCCGAGGCAAGTTTGTGGGGGTGCGAGGCAAGAAGAGTGGAAATGGTGACGGCTTTGACGAAGGCATTAACAAGAGGAAGTCGAGCGGGTTCTTCGGTGTACGCGGAAAGAAGTGGATCGAATCTGGTAAGATCGTGACTTCTATCTAGTTCGTAGGCTGATAAAAAATTAGGTAACTACCCGGGTGGTCACTTGAAAAACGTTTCAGGAAGGTCAATCACTTTGTTTATTGCCGCCTAATAAAAAAATATCTTTCTAGCAACGTGTCAGCATCTTCCAAGTCAGCCGGTGCTACCTCTGATATGTTGCCATCGAAAAAAGTCTGGTGGCGCGGGTAGGTCGCTGGGTTTTTTTGTAAAGGTTTGTAGGCCTATATAATTTCGCAAAAAGAAATGGTATGTGGTTCCATGCAATGCACAATCTTCTAGGGGTTAAGATAAATGAAGGTGGGACGACTGACCACGATGGAGGATTCCAGACATGTGCGGGTGGCCACCACGCTTCTCCTTCTCCCACAGGATGCAGTTCAGGAACGCTGCGTCCTCGACGATGAAGAGCACAGAAAGTATTTTGGATTGTTTCGTGTAAGTTTCGAGCACACGCGTTACTGGCGAGGTACTCCTGGGTATCTAAAGACCCGGCGAGGCGGCGAGATAGTTTTGGCGGTAACCGGTGCTACGATGACATGACGTGTCCGTGCATCGCGGAATTAAAAATTGCACTGAAAGCTGGGCCTTTCAGCCTTTTCAGCAGACGCTGTCAATCTTCGCTCAATCAGGTGAAAGAGAGAGAGGGACATGTGTATGCGGGGAACAAGGATAGGGCTAGGGTCATGCACATTACATATAACCACACAGCCATAGATTACGCGAAGACATTATGGCCTAACCAAAGTCCATAAACGTGTATGTGTGCGTTACTAAAGTATTTATTTGTATTTGCCGTGGAAACGTGGCTATCTGCTCATTTTTAATGCATTTCCAAACACATTGAGAAAAACACACATACAAATTCAGAGGTAAAAATTACGTTCCATCCAATACACAGCAGGAGGCATTAAGGCTCCATATGACGCTAACCTCCAACATTTTGGGTTGATTTTTATTTTATCTCAGCGTCGCGTCGGTTAAGCATAAACATCGGTAAAAAATTCGAAATATCAAAGTTTAGACTATTATCTAGTGTATGACCGTAGAACGGTTTAACAAGTTGTTTACATTCTTTAAAAAATATATGTTTCTAAACACCTATTTACAAGTTTTTACTAGATTTTCAAGCCGGCGCTTGGAAAGTATAAATGATATAGGCAATTTTCTTTTTTTTTTGGTGCAAGATCACATATTTATCTAGTGAATAACCGTGAAATATATATTAATTCACTTTATAAAGTAGATTTTAAGGGTCAATAACCTAAATTTCGTTTCGTCGCCCTCAATTTTCATGCGCATACAACAATGAACCCTAACGCAAACTCAATGCTTCCGAAAATTGCTATTGTCGTTTGTTTGCTGAACGCTGGAGTCAGTTGGAGCCTTAATTACGGGCGCAGGGACTGCAGGAGAATTTTATCGGGAATAGAAATACAGCAGCTGGCGGGATCGGTTGAACGCCCCTTAAAGCTTTGCTTGCTGGTTAGGTCCAAACCTGCACTTTAAATATATTAATGTTGAGATTCATAGACATTACTCGTGCTTGGCTTCGCCAAAGTATGGCTTTCGACTGTCAAATTTGACATTCGGTCAGTACATTTTATGTCAAAACTGACAGTCGAAAGATAAACTTTGGCTCAGCCAAGTACGAGTAATGTCATGAATCTCAGGATAAGTATTCCTTTTACACATTTATTTTATTTAGTTAATATTTTGTTGATTCACAATACATTTCTGTATTCATTCCTTGAAAAAAATTTGGTAGGTATTTCCTAAGTATTAAATAATATATCTTACGTTAGTTAACCGATACTGTGATAACCGATGTGTGTTTTTTTTTCAGATGTGCCGTCCGGGGAAGCCGTGCCGAATTAAGGCGCACGCGAAACACAGCACTACATTCCGCATTCCCTGGTCATCTTTCTTGCCATTTGCCAACGAAAACATTCCTGAAACTTTCTACGGAGAAAACCTTCTTTTTTTTCAAATAATGTTCTGTATTAAATGCATTTATAATTTCACTGTAGTAAATATTATAGCAAATATATATTATTAGTCATCATAGTTTAATTGAAAAAAATATTTAGAAAACCACCGGTGTTGTGGAAGGAATTATCTTCTCCTCTCTTAAATATATTGCTTCAAGGTCTGGTCAAATTAAGAGTAAGTTTAACTTACACCTGCTGCTAACAACAATTAGGTACATACTTACTCGTACAAAACTATCTTCAACGTACAACTTAGAAAATAAGGTAACTTAGTTTTTTTTAGACATGAAATGTATTAAAATTATATTCTGTTTCTGAAACCGACATATCCGCGTATATTAGAAAAAAAACAGGCACAATTATGTCTCCATATCAAGAGTTAATGACCTCCAATTAAAAATCCGGATATCCAAGAGACAATATTTCATATTATTTTACATTTACAAAATAATATAATTTTTTAAATTAGATATTTTTAAATATCACGCTGTTGTGAAAGGTATTGAACAAACCCTTATGTTTTGTTTTGGAGGCTGGTATGAGTAAATACACATTCACAGTACTTGTTATTTTCCTCGGGGCTTTTACTGGATAAATTTTGTGCATTTTATTATGTAAAAAAAATCACTTTGTTTATATTTTTTTAGAAAGCAAGTTTGTTAAGCTAAAAAATAACTAATGGGATCGCTTGTGATCGCCCCACTCTTCTACCACAAACACCGATGTAAAAAATAAACTCGGCGCAAAGGAAAAGTTCTGGAATCTTGCGGGAGTTTTCCGAGTAGCTATCGGGGGGTAAAATCTCTGCTTTTCGGCGGGAAAACTTTTACGGACCGATGAGACGAACCGAGACAGTCTCTAATCTTTCAAAGGGTATCAGTTTCAAGTAAAAACTTTCATAAACGAGGTAGACTTAAGGGATTCACCTTTGAAAGGCTTTTTTTTCTTATTTTTACGAAAATAACCATATGGCGTTTCAATTAGTGTTTATTTTTTCATGTTTTACTTTTTTTAACTTACTGTTAACTCGCCTAGCGTTTAAGAACAATGCTAACAAAATTTAATCAATTAGAATATAGATAGTTCATTGGAAAAAAAATATGAGACATATCTTGAAATGTATCCTATGTAGCTGTAGTCATTGCATTGGAATTGTTTTATGTTTTCATTATTTTGTAAAATTCCTTTACTTTTTACCCGTCTGCACACATTACTTTTTTTTGTTAGAGCGCCATATAGTCTATCACGCATAGTAGAATCACGCACGACTATATGTTCTTGGAAACAGGATCACTTTATGAGTATGTTAAACGTTACGGTTATGGAAAACTTCAATCGTAACGAAACTTTTACGAAACTTCATCGATATCTTTTTTTTTACAAAAAATATTACTTTCCCACATTTAAGCTTTAGGCTGTACATAATTTAAAATTCATTAGAATATTGCGGCATAATTCAAAGACCTTCGCCGCTGGATACGGTGGTAACATGTCCAACAAAAAAAAATGTTTTGCTGTAAAACGACACCTTAATATATTTACCTAACGACATATATACCTGAACCTTTGTCATTTATTAAAAATATTTTTATGGAAAAACCAAATTCTTGATCTGACCAATTTTTTAGCTCTGACAAGTATGATGCTCCTCTTTATGCGCCCGATATCTTGAAATGAATCTCAAGATATCTTTAATTTCATCACTTTAAAAATGCATACTTTACACGTGATCTTTGTATCGTGCTAAAATGCAGAGATGCAGACTTAGCCTGGTTTTCACCAAGTGCTCATTTATTTTAATCGATACTTAAAGAGCCTTTATAACTAAAGTGCTGATTATCTCGTACTGTTATCGACTGCGAGATGGTAAGAAATGCTCTTTAATGTGAGAATTAAGCTAATCAGAACTTGGTGGAAGAGACCCTAAAAGTTCGATCTCTGTGCTAGGCTGCATAGTAAAAACTATCCATCTTTCTTTGCTCTCCTTTCTAATCACCATCTATGTAGTTCGAACATTAAAATTCCAATTTAACTTCCTACAAATAATGCTACGTTACGATTTAGTCTTAAGTATAATGTTGACTTACTAATAAACACAGGCATGTAAATTTAAAATAAGATTATTTAATAACATGGTACCGATTCGTAGCCCTACTGAAATCCTTACAGTTTGTCATTTCTTATAGTTAATGTTCAATATTCATGTTTTAGGTCGTAGACAGTATTTTCTGAGAGTGAAATGTTATTGTGAAGACAGGTGTGTAGATTACCAAGAGCGCCCACAAATGAAACACGTCGTGTACATAAGTCGCGGTCCCATTCGTATTTTTAATACCTATATATTTATTTACTAATTCAAAATTACTGTAAACTTTAAATATGTAGTATCAATTATATATAAAACCATCGGTGAAGCGATAAAGGTTATCCAATATGTTTTTAAATCAGAAAGGGGCGTATTCAAAATAATTCCCAGTAGAAAATCTTTTATAAATCGGCCAATTCCCATCTCGTGTGTATTGAGATATAACAGATGACATAGATACATCCATATGGCAAAGATCACACAGTCTCATAACACTATTTCTTACCTCATAACGTTTCATTCGTGGCCCCTGTTGGTCCTTCTATATGCTTTTAGACCAGGGTAGATACGGTTTGAGAAGCACATGAAATCCGAAATGATTTTTTTTTTCTCAGAAATATATAATTTCATGTTCATATGCTTACATTAAGTTTGCAACATTTAGCGGGGCCCGGAAGATAGAAAAAAAAAATGTATTAAAAAATATATATCTCCTAAACAAATATTTAGAAACGGTATTAAAAAAATTTTTATGTTAAGTCTTTTAAGGCATAATGTAACTGTGAATTTGCAACAATTTTGTAATTACGGAAATGTATTTGAAAAAATGTTTTTACTAAAAAAAAATCTATGCCGCGAACCTAACTTGCTATTGCTATATTTCTTTCTAGAATATGTAAAAGCAAATTAAATTCTTTAGAAACTATACAACGAACGATTTTATATGTATTTCGAATTTTTTGTTTAGCTTTTGTGTGAATGTAAACATTATAAATGAAAAAAAATGTGTTTCTTATATTTGCAACATTTTACAAATTTCACAGAATATAGAGTTTGCGGTCAGTTTCCAATTTCAGAAAATTAAATAGAATTTTCATTATTTGCTTTGCAGATATTAAATATTACAGATATTAAAAGTACAAAAAAATATTTACACAGTTCCGTAAATAAGAAATTGTTGCAAATTCACAGTAATATTACACCTAAAATTAGCTAACATATAACATTTTAAAATAACATTTCTAAATATTTGTTTAGGAGATATCATTTTTTAAACATATTTCATATTTTATTTCTATCTTCCGGACCCCCAAAATTTTGCAAACTTAATGTACACACGTCCACATGAAATACTATGTTTATGAGAAAAAAAAATGCATTTCGGATTTAATGTTTTTCTAAGTGCTGATTTAAGGCTTAAGTTCCTGGAGTATTTGTGGCAACCATCACTTTAGTCCGATTACATATGTTTTCAGAAATAATTTTAGAATAAAATCGTTCTTAACACTTTAAAATCTGTACTATATAATAAACCTACGAGTATATAGTCACGATTAAAATTCACTTTGTATGATCAAATTAAAAGCGTACATTTTGAAAAGGCTGGCAAAATGTTAAAGCAATAAAAGTAAGTACCAAGTTTAAAATTAAACGCAGTTATTTAAATACACTGTCTCTTTTATTTTAGTTTTTCGATAGTAAAATGTTCATCCACTGCCGTATGTAACCTACGTTGACTTTCACCAAGTACTGATTTAACTTAATCGACACTTAAGGGCGTATATTACTAAAGTGCTGATCATACACATTGTAGTGGTGTTGATGGCAATATTGTAAGAAAGGCCCCTTAGTCAATGTTTATGTGCCGGTTGACCCAATCAGTACACGGTGAAAGACCCGATCTACCCCAAGACCGTAAGCCTGGTTTTCACCAAGTGCTGATTTTATTTAATCGACATTTGAAGGGACTTTATTACTAAATTGCTGATTATCTTGTACTGGTATTGATTGCAAGCTGCTAAGAAAGTCCCTTAATATGTGGCGATTAATCGCTTTTATTGGTTTTACAAAGAAACTCTGAAAATAATTTATTGAAACAATCACAAATAATGAGATATTTTTGAGATTGTTCACATTATTCTTGGTTCCGTTTGTTCTGGCATAAATATCTACCACGATTTTCCATTTCAACACTACAGCGAGATGGGTTCGTTTTATTAAGTTTGCCTGATTAGGCAAACGGCCGGCACGCATTTTCTGGGCGTGTCTCTAGTACATTACTTTTTAACGTTCTTTTACATGTTATGAAGGTACGGTGCACGTTTGTTGGAGAGGTAGGCCAATCTTAAAAGGTTCTGAGATTTTTAGGTTTCGAAAAGGTTCTGCGCAGTTTAAATTTTAACAGTTTACATGCTAAAGAAAGGCCAATTGCTTTAGCGCGTATTCCTAAGTAGGTTAGGTTAGGTTAGGTTAGGTTAGGTTAGGTTAGGTTAGGTTAGGGATATTCAGAACTGCACCTCCCCTATAAGCCAGTAACACCGCTGGAACGTTCTGGTCTCTCGTTCGAAGGGGTTCGAACATCAAATGTTTTTATTTCTCGTAGTCACCTCAAGCGCTTGTAGGATGGGAATTTGGACTTTGGTAGTAATAGTGTGTTCCGGCCATAGAAGTGGCCGATGGAAACAAACATCTTGAATTGAATCTTTTTAGGAGAATTCCAAATTATGGGTATACAGCAATTGGTGAAATTGGAAGACGCAATACCCGCGAATGGTATGTTTTGCTGGTTCGGGTCCGGCCTTGCAGGATATTCGTAAAGTAGTTCTTTTTACAGCGCTCTTTAATTAATGACTCCTTGCTTCACGGTCGATTATACATCACATTGCTTGGAATAAGCTACGCACTTGCTTAGTACGATAAAGTAAATTTAAATGAATTGATATTGTTTTGGTCAACTATTACGGGAAAATAAATCATATTAAAACGAGTAAGAAATCTAACTAATTGTGCAGAATAAATATACGGGGTTTAACGGAGGTATGGCCCAAAACCTAACCACGTATTCCTTGCCATATTTGGAGCAAAAAGGTAGAAGACATTTTGTTGTCCAACTTAAAAAAATTTTTTTTTCATTTTTGTAAATACACACATACACTATGATCAATAAGTTCCGGGAATTTGTAGTTTGAATTTAAAACGCTTTACCGATTCGAATTTTTTTTTCTCAGGTTGGTACACCTTTTCCTGACACTCCTGCCAAATGCCAAATATTAAATGTCATTAGTAATTGTTTGGCGTCTGTTTTATTAATGTCTGCTTAATTTTTGAAATTCGTCGCATTTCAACCTTTTTCATCTAAGATTTCAAAATGGAAAAAAATATTGAACAAAGAATTTGTTTGAAGTTTTGTGTTTCCAACGAAATCTCTTGTGCTGATGCATTCAAAATGCTACTAAGCCTACGGGGACTCTGCTCTCTCAAAAACAAGAGTATACGAGTGGTATTCGTCGTTCAAAAATGGTCTCAAAGAAGTTGACGATGCATCTCGTCGTGGACGCCCTTCAACATCATCTACCGATGATAACGTCGAAAAAGTTCAAGAAATCGTACTCGAAAATCGTCAAACAGTCAATAAGGAGTACTACCTGGCCGTAATTAAGCGCTTGAGAGATGCTGTGCGTAGATAACGACCGGAATTGTGGCAAAACAACTCATGGATCTTGCACCATGACAATGCTCCGTCTCACAAAGCGCGCATCGTGACCGATTATTTGACCAAACATACTGTAAATACAATCCAACAGGCACCGTATTTTTCGGATATGGCACCATGTGACTTTTTCCTGTTCTCAAAACTTAAATTACGCCTTCGTGGAAAGAGATTTTCGAGCATCGATGAAATAAAAGAAAATGCGACGAAGGCATTGAAAGCCATTCCTTCACCGGACTATCAAAAGTGTATGGAAGAATGGGTTAAGCGTTGGCGTATGTGCATCGCTTCAGACGGTTGTTATTTTGAAGGTGATAAAAGAAATGTATCCGAAAATTAACACATTTTTTTTTTATTTATTAATTCCCGGAACTTTTTGATCATAGTATGTACACACTAAATATATAGGGAGGACGGTTTTTTTTTGTCATACCAAAAATGTTTTCCACCTTTTTTGCTCCAAATATGCCAAGGAACACGTGGGTAACATTTGGACCATACCTCCGTTAACACCCTTTCTATTTATCTTCTCCAAAATAATCAAAACTCTGTCCAAATAAAGATACTGGGCTGGAAAATAAACTCTTTTTCACCATGTGCTGACTAGCTTAAACGGGACATAAGCATTGACTTAGGGGCCATTCTTACCGTATTGCAATCAATACCAGTACAAGACGACCAACCCTGTAGTAATAAGGGCCATTTACAGAAAAACTAAGCTAAGTAGGTAGGTATGTAACTTATTTACGACTCAGGACTTTTTCTAAAATCAAGAGTTGAAAATAAACTTATTGACTTAATAAATATATTAATTTACAATAGTTTTCTAAGATATAGCCATTGTTTTATCTGGAAGGGGTAGATAATCAGGAATTTTCATATTTGCAAAACCTTTAGAATCAATCGTCTCAAAAATAAGGTAGGTTTTTCCAATACGGTGGTACACTACTCACATTCACGTGAAGCCACAACCGACCAACTTATGCAAGTAGTTACACATTTTGGTCAATGCTTCTGTGCCTCCACTTTTTTTAATAATAACGGACAGGTTAAAAATGCAGACTCCGATATATAAGGACTCATGTTAGATAGAGGATCAATTGGTACAGTGGTAGATAAATTAGTTGCCAACCACCACGTTGTTCTTACCACCAGTAAAATCTATTTGGTTTTTTATATAGAACTTAAACGTTCTCGAAAAGTATTCTCCTAATCAATGTCTTAATACAATGTTTCTCACATATTTAACGATTTTACGTTTATCTAAGGGCGTGATACAGAACCCTCGCTGCGCGAGTCATCGCGCCACCTTAGGAGGTGACGTGCACAGCAACAGATGGCGCCACAGATATTTCAGCATTACTAGTCATGGGTATGTGAGTCATCTTTGAGTCCGTTGTGAAGGCGAGATTACAAATCATAAGCCGATCTGTTTCCAATTAAAATGGAGAGATCACAACTAGGTGCGTCGTTTGCATCGAGTGAGTAGCAGACTCGACTTCACTATTCAAGTGATAAACGACCACGGCAATAAATTGTATTGTAAGCTAACAGGAAGGCACCTACAAACGTATTAATGGTTTAATGGTTTATTAATTCTTACACTAACTTAAGTTCTCACGGCTTCCTACTAGATGCATGATAAAAAATAACATCACTTACCGAGTCATTTCGAAGGATATCGTTACTTTTAAAGCAAAACGCGCCAACCGTAACTCGAGCACAGTCACAGAAAGACGGCAAATGAAAAAAAAGATTGCCAAAGAAGAGAAAGGTGGAACTGTGGATGTTTGGTACAACATGTTGAAGAGAAAGGTGGAACTGTGGATGTTGGTTTGGTGTGATGGTTTGGGCAAATTTATGAAAACTTTTAGTTTTGTTCTTTTCGATTCGTTGGAGAAATAAAATAACCTGTCGTAAAAAACGCTGTCGTTGCGAACACGCCCTCTGCCGATGTCGGCATAATGGAAGGCATGGTAAATTAACTCTCTGCCGATATCGGCAGAATGGAAGTCAGCCGGTTAATACTATCTGATTGTGTGATTATGAATAACATAAATTGTTATTTTTCGATTGTGTAATTGTTTAACAATTTGTTTTAATAAACCATGTATTTGTCTTGTACGAAAAAGATGGTTATAGCGCAAGCTTTGCCTTTCCGTGACGAAAAAGACACAAAATATAATTTAAGTTTGACAGCTTTCAATATCCTAGATTTTAGATTTTCGTATTTCGATCATTCGTTTTTTTTATTTTTCGTATTTTAGGTCTTGGGTTGGTCCACATTTCAACCAACGTTACGACCCATTTTTTAATATATGCTTACGTAAACATAACATACACATAACATGAGTACTCAAACATACAACAGATACCAAAATAAAACTGTCGTATTCTGAGTGGGCGGACTGACTTTAGTACCGGATTATCACCGGACAGACAAAACATACAAAAACCTGTTTAGTCCGGTGTATTAAAGTTAGTCCTCCCACTCTGATTACGGCTGTAGAAGATCAAATATGACGAAAATCTATATCCGAATCAAAGGAAAAGTCACTTCACTACTGAATTAATCTGTGATTATATTTTCTGTGACTACAACCACAGAACATAATTATCTTACTTCAACTTCAAACTTCCTTTTCAAAGAATTTTTAGTGTATTTTGCTTTGTTTTGAATGTGAAATACCAATGAAATCAACTTCGGTAAAAGTGAAAACTACGAGCATATCATGGTAAGTCTTGTAGGTCATAGCTATTTCTACCCAAAACCATTTCTACATATTAACATTTTCTGTGATAAAATCTCATTTTCCAATTTAATGTAAAGTCTTTTGAATGTGGTTCCCGGCAGTTTGACACAAAAATGTTCTACACATATGAATATGACCTATGAAATTCCATGAATCATGTTACGAGGAGTACACCCTTCTTCAGCAAAAAAGTATCTTCATCGTTGGCTAATTACCACAACTGCTGTTGTGATATTAGCCCAAAATACCACATGGGAACTATTTATTTATTTTTTTATTTAATATTGTGATTGCGCTGTTAACTTTTGTGTTCATTTTAGCTCGTAGACAAGGCTGCTGCCCGTTTTTCAGGAAGTCTATTTGCGTTTAGCAACAGTGGTTGATTGGAGGTACTGGGTTCAATGCCCGAACCTTCCTTAACAGCTCCTCTATCGGGCCGAGGTAAACTATAGGTGTAGGAGCCGTCGAGTCTGCAAAGTTAAATAATCCTGAATGTTTCTTGTATTATGCTACATGCACAAATATGCTATTCTTGTACTGAAATGAAAGGATCAACTATACCTTATTCAAAACTTGTGTCATTAATAAAATTCAAAATCACAATGATTTTTTTAACTTGTTTCATAACTGGACGTGTATGGCTAGTGGTAGATCCACCGTCATAATATATTGGCCCAACACCCCACATTATCGTGGCAATTAAGTGCCAATCCAGGTCCTTCCCTTTATGAGCTCTTAGGATTTTTTCATTGCCGCTTCAATCATCATTTAGTTATTTATTTATCATTTGCAATCGTACCAACCCAGTCGGCTTAACCCAACTACCTGGTATCGAGGGGGAAAGGAATCTACAGTTGTACATTGATCTAGTGATCCATGGAACACTTCACATTCATGAAGAAAATGCACTTACTAACTTTTCCTCTTAAACCTACCACAGTTTTATTGTCATTTCAAGATAATTAATAACATGCTTACCAAAAATGTTTTTAAATATTTAACCAGACTATTGGCGCCGCCGATTAAGTCACTTCAAATTGCAACTGTATCTCAAGAATGTCTATATTTAAAGGTCAAATTTATTATGATATTTTATATTTTGACTCATAAGTAAATTGTTAATTTGAACTTATCAGGCGTTTTGCCTGTACCTAATACTTTTACACGTCAGCCGTTTTATCTGGATGTTTTTGAATGATACATAAGCATGTTTTTCCTCACTGGGCCCAATAATGTTAAACTAAAAGCTAACATTATAGCACTGTAATCGTATTTTCCTACATAATCAAAGGTTTCTAAAATTGTACTCTCACATTTAACCAAATATTTAACAATATTTCAGTAGTATTTTTTTCTCTAACTGTTGAGTAAATCTCTGCTAGATAGCAAAACCTCTATCCAGGGTAACTCAAACTATCACCATTCATTCAATAAAAATGGGAACAAACATGTGTGTCTCAAAGCTCAGAGAAAATGTAAATTCATGTATCATCATGTATATCTCATTAGCAACATTTTTTTACTTAGTTTTATTTAATTTACTATTTTACTATGACAATGTATTGTGTTAGCCATTTTAATAATTTTGAAATTCATTTCTAGATTTGTATAGACTGTCGTTCCTTTCTCACTTTTATTGTAGATTGCCTGAATTTTTGAAATATGGAAAAGTCTTTATCATATCGACTAATTAGATATGGGACCATGGGTTAAAAATAAAAATATTTGTCATATCATATTTGGGATAGCGCTAGCTGGGACGATTTCCTCGGATGAAGCAGCCAATTGACCTACAACTACTTACATCTCTTTTATCAACATGTTGTGATAAAGATAACGATCCTGCTTAAAGATTTATCCACTTGTTAGCAATGTTGATAAAAAACTGTCATTTGACACACCTAGGTATATACATGATGTAATTAATTTATTAATTTAAAAAAACCTAATTGTTTATTATAATGTCCGTCAACCACTCCAACTAAAAATCCTGCTGTTTTTGATAACAGGGTATAATAGCCAACTGATCAGCTTTGTACCACTTTTATTTCTGATATTGTTTTTTTTTAAACTGGATTTGAATGTAGTTGCCAGCTAACATGGATTTTTGGGACAACTTTATTAATGTTTGCCAATATTTAAACTAAAATAATGAATACTATTTTAATTTGCAGTGAGAGATTTATTAAAAAAACGTGATCTTCATTTTTAATTAGAATATTTATTTTACTAACATCATTAACTTTAATAGTAGGTGAATATTACATATAATAATAACAACAATGACCTTATAACAACTATTTTTATATTCAGAAATATACACGTACGAAGAGCACTTTTGAAAAACCCAGTCCTTTTCATCAAAAGTGCTTTTAATGTGACTACATAACTATAGATGTACATATTTGAAATTTTATTAAATAATATTACTAAAGTATTTTTTCTGTAAATTGTTTTTCAATAGTAAATTTTACCCATGAATGTAACATTTTTATCATTTAATAAACAGTAAATTAAATACCACGACCGGACAGCTTCGGGATTTTCCAATCAATATGTATTTTTATGATATTGATTTTGTGAATCAATAAATAAAAACACTCAATATGTTTTCAGAAATATAATAATAATATTCTTAAAATCCAACTGTACACTAAGGTGTCAAATAGATGAATTATTATGATCAAAGCGAATATCTCAACGCATTAGGTATATCAAGAAAAATACTTAACATAATTTTTCGGACCTATGATTGATGCTACTTATTTTGTAGACATGCTAAACAAAATAATCTATGTACATAATACTTATACATGATGTACAGCAAATGAACCAAAAATAGCCAACCTTCGCTTATACTGTGCATAACTTTATACAAGCAATATAGCAGTTCAACAAGATCCCATGTTCAACTGTTTTCAAATTAGTTGCTAAGTGCCACTATTGACATTTATTTGACCGGAAGGTCACATCGAATCTGACTTATTTTGTGAGATGGTTGTGAAATTACCAATCTATTCCTCAGTTATAAATGAATAGCTTTTATACAGTTACAATTGGATTTCAAGTGTAAGTAGTTACACACTAGATAACTTTAATTGATGATCTTCAACCGTCTAAGATGTTATTATGATAATTTTTGGCATATTATGTGTGAATTATAACTTACATAAAAAATAATATTAAAACTGTTACTAAATTAGTTATGCAGCCACACCTATCTACAAATGTCTCATATAATGTTACGTATATCGTGGACAGGGACTGCGGCTGCTATGCCAACCTACACAGTCACGCCGTTTGTACTTGATCGACTAGGTACATCTACAATTTGATCCTACTGTCCCTATCTGAGTCATCGTGGATCAGAAAGATGGTGTTAAGCCTATCTTTGATGGTCTGCGTAGATGGTAACCACACTGGGCCGATAATCGGAGGCGATCTCTTCCCACCCCAAGCGCTAAACTTAACCTTCCTCTTGCCATCCTTCTTGGACGTCAGGTCCATAGAGCTTAGGCTCCGACTTGTAAAATCGTACAGCGGCAACCGATTCCTTTTTAGATACTCGTTGTCGTTCCTCTTAAACTTCAAAAGTTGGTACTTCTTCTTGAAAGACGAAATGGACGGCCCTTTGGTGAATCTCAGCGATGGATCCCCCGCGTTCAGCTGCGACCAGAGCTCCGGTGACAAAGAGGAGTAGATAATTTTTGAAGTCTTGCTGGGCTTAAATATGAAGTTGGAGCTCCGTTTGCCGCCCCAGGGGCTGAAGCGGACACGTTTGGGCATGTTGCTCTCCTTGGACTGGGGAGTTCTCTTCCACGACCAGATGTGACCGCCGCGGTTGCGCAACGGTGATACGGGGCCGCGCTTTCCTCCCCAAGGGCTGAAGCTCCGTTTATCTTTTAGTTTATCGGTGGGTTGCTCCAAGCCTGCGACGACGAAGGGGGTAGGGTTATCGCTGTCACCATTTACGTTGATGTAGATTGTTTTGTCAGAGTCGACGATGTTCGGTATCCATCTGCGGCTGCCATCTCCGTTGTCACCTGGGTCGTCCTGATTGGTGTCCGTCTTGTAGAAGGTGCCGTAGTTTTGTTCTTCGGTTTTGTAGAAGTCTCCTTCGCTGAGAGGCGTGTTGTCGTACGGGTCGAACTGGTTGCGGCTGTCGGCGAGCGGATAGAGAGGGTTGTCGACCTCTTGCGGCTCGGAAGTGGCGTCGAGCTGCGGCAGACTCGAAGCGCCGCACCACGACACCATTAGGAGGAGCAGCAGCGACATTATCCTGCAACGGATACATATTTGCTTTAAAATCCAAGATCGAATTTGAGAATTATGATGGTCTATTGATTCACTATGTAAGAGTATGTTAAAGTGGTTTGAACATGTAGAGCGAATTGGTGACGAATACGATTTTCGCTGTGACATTTAGATTTTTGTGTGTATCATTTAGATAGTTCAATTGGCATTTGGTGATGAAGCGCCATCTCACAGCTCTGTGTATGTGTAGTTCAGTAATTATTTATGAACGTTATAATCGTCATGACGATGCACATCGACTGCGGTTGCAACAACTAATTGAGACTGACAAAAAAAATCTTGTCAGCAAATTTGTGCTGCAATAGGCATTGGGATGAGTCAAATGAAAAAGCTTTTGCATGTGCATCGGAAGGTACTGAAGCTGCGCGGTCGATGGATACCGCATGATTTCACACAAGACCAGAAATGACTGCGTATTGAGTGGTGCCGTAACAAAGTTTGAACGTTTACTGCATATAATATCGTGACAGGTGACGAAACCTGGGTGAACTGCTTTGAACCGGAAAGAAAAAGCCAATCGACAGAGCGGGTCTTTCCTTTTTAATTAAAGTTCCGAAAGTTAAGAGAAGTCGAAGCACTAGCAAGAAAACGATTGTTTGTTTTTTCCGCAAATCAGGACATTACGCAACAGTGTCGCTTGTAGACCAAGGGGCGATGACTGTATAACTGATGTGTAAACGCTTGCGTGCCCTGAGTGCTTCCACCATTAACGCGTCCGCACATTGCGCTAAGGTAACGCATGATTTTGAACGCATCACTATTTGAAGGCCTCAAATGTAGAACTGATGACGCATCTACCAGCCGGGACCTGGCACCTTACGACTTCTTTTTGTTTCACAGAATTAAAGATAAGCCAAGATATGTAAGCTTCAAGATTTACGAGTCCGAATGCGGAGGTGAATGCGTTAAACAAAACCTTTGAAAATGTCCCTGAGGAAGACTGGTGCAACTGATGTTTACAATGGTTCCTAAGAATGGAAAACTGAATTTAGTGTGAGGGCATTTAATTTGAAATAGAATAAATCTATTACAAGTATAACATCTGGTTTTATTTATAAGAATCCAGAAACTTTTAGTAGGCCCTAAGTAGTAAGCCTCGGTGGCCCAGTGGCGCGACACTTCGGCGATCGCTCCCCGAAGTTAAGCAACGCTGGGTCCGGTCTGGTCTTGGATGGGTGACCATTCGACCGTTGAGAGAGGCTGACCGTGGTTCGGATTCCACGTTAAGCTGTAGGTCCCCTTCCTTACTTACTAGGTGGTAGGGTTTATCCCGCCCGGGTTGGTACCATCGCATTGGATGAACGATGGTCGAAGCGGCAATGAAAATTGTCCGTGTTTTCCATCCAGTTCAATGTAGCCGTGCAATATAAGGAAGGTCCTGGCATGGCACCTAGTTCCCATGTGGTGTGTTGGGCTAATACCATGACAGAACTTGTGGTATTAGCCATCCATGTCCAGTCACATAAAAAAAAAAAAAAAAAAAACACTGCTTACTAAGCAGGGAACCATGAAGTGCCATGATTCTCAAATAAAATGCCACTTCAATCTCGGATGAGAAATAAGGGGTTTGCGGGTTTAGAATTTGGGTATGGTGAATAATAATTTGGGTAATTCCGCCCGGGATCGCATTGCATGAACGACGGTCGAAGCGGCAATTAAAATTAGCCGTATTTATGACCCAGTTCACTGTAGCAGTGCTTTATAAGAAAGGTCCTGGTGGGGCACATAATTCCTTCGATATTTATTTATGGAACAGGACACCATATAACACCGCTTACCTTAAGATACCAGGCCAGTCCAGGGCTAAATTAAACTGGATGGAACACACGGACAACAACACATCTGGAGCGAGCAAGATAACCCTATCTTGCAACCCTGCCACTTGCCAATATCTCGCTTGTGAACATGTATATAAGCTATCAATCCATGTCTCTTTGCACCGCTGAAATAAAAGTTTATGAAAGTTAAACATTTTATAAACTTCATACCTGCTTTTAGCGACCTAACGTGGTTGTTTTTGCATATTTCAAAGCGCGAAGCCACGATTCACGTGGGTATAACTAACTTTCGGAACTTGTAGACGTCGCCGAGTTCCAACGGAATCATAAATCCAAATTTCCTAGGGTCGGGGATCGCGCAACGCATTACACTAATTTCCTAGTCTCCCAGCGCTCCTGCGTATATCATTGGAACATTTTCACCTTCTGACGTAAAACTTTATTTCTCATGTATACACGAATGCTTGCGGCGAAGGAAAACATAGCGAGCGAATGCGCTCCTACGGCGTTGTTACATATAAGTCGCTGAAGACCCAGTATTTTTACTGGGTCTTCAGCGACTTGTGAAATGTTAAAGCGTGCTAATTTCATTTTAATTTCATTCATTTAGACCTTTTTAGTCAAACAACAATAAGTTCGTCACAAACTGATTGATCCGCGGATTCGTTTAACTAAGTAAAGAAAAGAAATTTCACTGGTTCTTAGATGGTTTTCCCTTCATAAAAATGAAATAAACACTTAGATAGAAAGGCGCATTAAACATACATGTATGTACGTATATAACTATTAAGTGGGGCTGGAATGTTTTACGTACAGTCACATATTTAAATAATGTCAAAACGGTTATAAATACAAGGGAAAATATGTGAAAAAGTACCGTACGCGTTCGTGTAAATGTTTTGACATTAAGGCGCTAGGACTAGCCAACTACTCGCGCCATACAAATGCACTTTTTAACAAATGTAATAATATGTAGTGAAACGCTTCAGCAAATCCAAATAGAACTCCAGACTGATAATGGATTGTTAATATTTTTTGATTCCATCATTTATTTAAATAATAATAAAAATAAAAAAGTTGATTTGTCTCATTAGAAATCTGAAAGTAATTCGATTTCTAGATATAAGCAAAAACAGCATATATACATAAACAAAAAATTCCATTTTCTTTTAGATTTCTACATTTAGTCAAAAACGTTCGGAAATGGACACCTGTTCCGCAATGTATTTTGTATAGAAAAAGGAAACATACAATAACGAAAATAGGTTGATTCCTAGACAAGGAATCATATATTGTAAGAATGACACTTATAATCGTCAGATTTAGTTAGTTAAGGCGCTAGGACTTGCCAACTACTCGCGCCATACAAATGCACTTTTTAACAAATGTAATAATATGTAGTGAAACGCTTCAGCAAATCCAAATAGAGCTCCAGACTGATAATGGATTGTTAATATTTTTTTATTCCATCATTTATTTAAATAATAATAAAAATAAAAAAGTTGATTTTTCTCATTAGAAATATGAAAGTAATTCGATTTCTAGATGTAAGCAAAAACAGCATATATGCATAAACAAAAAATTCCATTTGCTTTTAGATTTCTACATTTAGTCAAAAAAGTTCGGAAATGGACACCGTTTCCGCAATGTATTTTGTATAGAAAAAGGAAACATACATTAACGAAAATAGGTCGATTCCTAGACAAGGAATCATATATTGTAAGAATGACACTTATAATCGTCAGACTTAGTTAGTTAACTTGGGGTGCCTCGTCTAACTTTGCGATTTGGCTAGTACCAGGGCCTTAACTTGGGTTGCCTCGTCTAACTTTGCGATTTGGCTAGTACCAGGGCCTTAATGCGAATCGTCATCGTATATGCTGCACGTGATAAGTTCAGTATGGACAATCCGAGTTATCAGTCTCCCTCCGGTCAGTCGGGCGTCTACGGAACTTGAAAGTTACGTAAAAACGTTTACCCCATACAAGTTCAACAACTTTTCCTGTGGTTTTAATGCTTCAAACTTTATAAATTAAACTCGGACTACCGGTTTGTTTGAAAACCCTGAGTCGGCATGAACAGCAACGTCTACGTATTTACGGCGACGATGCGTAAACTGTCCAATCAAACTTGGACTTGCGAATGTTAGTTCGCTGAACGCCCACTGCGCGCTCTTAAGAGGATAATCAGGTAATCGAGTTCCATACGATGGCTCGTACCTGATTCCTCGCTCAAATTAACATTAAGATTAATAAGAAATAATTTGCCAAATATCAGAAACATATTTCTTAATTTGAGTGACCTCCTTATCCTCTTAAATTCTCCATGCATGTGAAAACGCTAGTCGATCGCCAATTTAGGTGAGAAGTCGGACTACGGGCTCTGATTCTGCGTTTTTAGGGCTCCGTACCCAAAGGGTGAAAACGGAACCCTATTACTAAGCCTCCGCTCTCCGTCCGTCCGTCTGGCACAGGGCTGTATCTCATGAACCGTCATAGGTTGGCAGCTGATATTTTCACAGATAATATATTTATTTTGCAGCTACAACAACAAATAGGTAAAATTATAAAAAGATTAAAAATGTGTTGTTTTTTGTGGTAAATCTTTTACGGGGGTACGGAACCCTTCGTGTGCAAGTCCGACTCACACTTGGCCGGTTTTTTATAATACTGCTACCATCAGAGAGCTATGTCTTTGAGAGTTTGGCCTAATCCACTAGACAGGGTATATACCATAGCCCTAGCATGCGCCCGCAGCGCCTATTTCTATGGTATATACTCTGGATTATCCAGAAAGGGAACCATGAAATGCGTGCCGGACAGAGGCCGTATTCACAAGGCGTCTCAGGGGACATCCAGTTCTCACTGAGAGACGATACAACCGAAATAATAACATGAATAAATTGATCGCGTCTCAAAGGGCGTAGGCGTAGAGTGCGTGGTGACACAAATCGACTTTTTGCCACTTCTGAGGGATTCGGAGAGAAATAGCGCGGTGGTTGAGATTGCTCGTATTCTATTGCGAGGTCGGATTCGGACGCAATTCGATAATTTGCTGCTTAACACGTGGCGCGTGTATGTTTCAAAATTAATACTTGCAACGTATTGTTGTTTATTGTTTTTTCATCATCCACAGGCAGCACACTGCACTCGGATTTGTCATATTTTATCATTAGCCAGTTCAGCGTTCACGGCGAAGAACTAGCAAGAAACTTCGCTGAATTTTTTGCGTGTATTGCGTGGGCTTGAAGCACGGAGGATGGAGGTAGGCTTGAAGCCTTCAGATCCCGGGCCGTATTCCGAGGTTCGGAATCCGTCCGTTAGAAGACCGTCCGTGTTGGTACCAAGGCATTAAATGAAATACGCTCTTCTATATATAATATATTGACTTGATACACTTCATTAGTTGCCGACGGCTTTACTTGTAGTGCTATAAATTATATTAATTTATTTAATTGCATTAGTAACTTTATTAGTTGTAAGTAACTTAAACTGAGAGTTGCTGTTTCTATTGTTCTTCGTTCTTTGCCTTAATCTGTTCTACCAAGGAATTGTTTGGCAGTAGCCTTTAGATCTAAGTATGTATATCATAATTGTGGACGGAAAAATATGTTATGTAAACCCGTGAAGTTTCTTTGCGGGTTCTTCTTTACTGGGTTGATCGAATCCGCGGATCTTTGTGACGTAACTTGGTGTAGTTTGACTACCAAAAAGTTTAAATAAATGAAATTAAATGAAATGGCAATGGAAATTTTTCTGTCTGGTCGTCCAGTATAACGTTGCCCTTCCCAAATAAGGATAACGTTCTGGGATAGAACGATACCTTCGGGAATGTGATGGGCGTATGACTTCAGAGCACTAATCAATCCTTGGATCTTTGAACGTCATAGAAATATGCTCATACAAATGACACAAAAAAATGTTCTTAGCAGAGTTACATTTCTAAAATCGTACAGTTGTATTCAGAGAGCACCTGTAACTTAGTGCGAGATTAGCTACTACTAACCATACAAAAACCGGTTAGGTCCGGCGGATTAAAGTTAGTCCGCGCACTCTGAATAGAGCTAGTAGAAATTATGAGAACATTTTTAAACCTACATAAATAGGAGCTTTTGTTAGTGTACGCACTTCGGTAACCCCCCTATGCAAAATTACAAAGATGACTATTAGGAGACCGAAATAAAACTAAAAGCAGCCTGCATTTCATCGACCTACATCTAGTGTATGTAGAGCTAGGGTGTGTTGAATTATAAAAGCTAATATTTTTTTAATTCAAATATTACGAGAATTCGAAAATGTTTATTCCGTCCCCCTTAAGATGGTTACACTAGCCAATGCGAATGGTTTGATTGCGTTAAGTTCCTGATCTTTATGGAATAAGAACATGAAAAAAAAAAACATGTATAATTCCAGCTCACTTTCTACCGAAACAAAAAGAAAAATGTTACAGAAATTGATATTTTATGCATGGAAAAAAATGTTGAAGTCATGTCTCAAATATATTCTTTTCAAGTTTGCGGCTTATATTGATATTAACTAATATTTATTTTAATACTATTTCAAAGATCTTAACATTATCTACCCATTGAGTGAAGAAAATGTTTAACTTTTTCCAATTTCTTTAACGAAACAATAAAAAAACCGGTTTCACGCGTTATGCGGGATGGTCACATTTAGAAAGAATTATTCCAAGCTGCTCTAACTAAGCGACGTCGGGCTCTGGCTATCTCGTTTTAATCGCAAAAATTGGTCCAAAATGTTTAGGTATGAGGATGCTCTTAAGGCGGCCCAACCCGGCGGGCCTAACTTATTCGCGGGCACAGTACAAAACCGTGCTGTTGCGCTCTGGGACCTTCTCTGTTTCAAAGAATAAGACAGGCTCCGTGATGAGGAAGATGCAACATGTCTACAAAAAAGACAATGTGCATAGTGTATGATTTGGTAAGATTTACGAAAATTTTAATTTCAAAACGACTTCTAGCTAAAAGTAAACCACGACCGCTGTAGTCAAAAATCTAACAAAAAACAAATAGATCATAAATCTTGATTAAATAAGCTATGTTTGATGACTAATCTTTTTACGATGTTCTTACTTTATCATTGCGTAATCCACCGCCAAAGTTATCGTATAAAACGCGCGAAAAATTCGAACTTTCGGACCTTATAACTTAGAAACCAAACACAATTTTACAATGCCAATGGTCATCAGACATCTAGTTCGATCAAATAAAGCTATTTTGAGCAAAATTTTGGATCTCTGACCAGAAATATGGGCGTGATCTTCTTTCCCCTTTTGTATGGGGAGATGAGCGGGTTGGGCCACCTTAAAGAGTCTTCGAAGCTAGAAATAAATGGATGAAATAAGATTATAATTGACCGAGCGATGCGCGAGCCGTCCGTTCAGCTGGGCAAAAATGGTTTCGTATGTTTGTCCCGCGTCCGGCTGTGTGGCTGTTCTCTCCTTACAGGTCGCATTCCTCAACCGAATCTCGTGTAATTGTGTGATCAGGTTCGATTAATTTAGTTAAGTATATCTGACCTACCAAAATATCGATCTAGTCGTTGCCTTCGTTTGGTGTCTATTTTTGTATTGTATGCCTAATTTATGTTTTATGATGTTTGTTATATTTTTTGTTTCTTTTAATTTTAAATTGTCGCATGTTGTAATCTTAAGTTAATGTTTACTTTACTTATTTACGTACCTAAATGATGTTGTTAAATCTAATGGGTAGCGAGGAAGAGATTGCCTCAAGGCAATATGGGGAAATTCTAATAAACTAGTTTCATCTAATAAACAGTTTATTATTATTATTATCAATTATATGGGTAGAATTATTTTTGGAAATTAAAAATAATGTCACAAACGTTTTTTTTTTTGTTACTTAAGCTAAGCTAAGCGCGGTGAACAGACAAACTCGCGAGGTCTACAGCTAAGAGAGCCACTCGTAAATAAATTCTATAACTTGAGAAAACCTATCATTACAGTACACTACGAATAAAGTCAGCACATGTTTTATATCTATCTTTCTTTGTTTTTAGACTATATTAAATAGATTGAAATGCTAAATAGGAAACATGTCACCCCCGGCCGTGTTCGTTTCGTCTGCTATTCCACGGAGATTTCGCGTGTTGTGAGAATTGAAAACATTAACATCTAGCGAGATATATTATTTATCATCTGCGGTATCGTTTGCAAACTTTTGGGCTCTTCTGTAATAGTTAATTAGACTCCAATTAGGCTACATTCCAAGGTGCTCGTAACTTACTGCTCTCTCAGATTTAAAGCCGCTGAAATACATTTGGTAGCTTGTAGCTTCATTTTTAGGGTTCCGAGTTAGTAAAGAGCACTTACAAATCCGTCATGTCCGTCCAGCAAGTATGTAAAATAGCAACCGAAACTCGTGCGCAGCCACTTTTACATACAATAGCGGCAAAGCCGGCGAATGAGTTCGCTTACGAATTCGCTTAGACGTTATTTCTTCACCTCCATGGCTTAGACGAATTCGCGTTCCAACGACACGTAAGAACTTTACAGGATGTCATTTAGTGCAACGAACAACTACAGTTGGACGTTTTCCACTAACTCGTAGCTGCGCTGCCGGCGGACAATGAGTTTCTATCGCTACTTCTTTTATGCTCACATGCCTGTCCGTCCATTCACATGTCACCTGTAACTCCCATTGCCACCATCGCACTTACATCATTTGATAACAAACTCACAAATGTACGGCGACCGTTTTCGGGAAACTGCCCGTAAGCTTTGTTCCCCTTATGATGGTAATAAAATTTCCGAATCGGTACCCGTAGGTTACATGCGGATGCAAATAAACCTACTGAGATAATCACCTACAGCGCTCGGCAACACGAAGTTCCAAATCCTGCTGGGGATGATGATGCGGAATATTATGGAAAAATTAATAAAACGTTGGCCGTGTCGTTAGGTTATGTTTTGATTAGATTGGTAATTTGAAGTTATATACGGCTAATGTGATATGTACGACCCTGAAGTCCCTGACACATTAATGAAAGAAATAAATCTATAAAGAGAACTAATTTATGAATATACTGCAAGGCTGGGCTTAAACCGTCAAACATACCTATAGCGGGCATCGCGTCTACCGATTCGGCCACCCGCTCAATGCCCACAATTTGGAATTCTCCTTCAGTCCCTCCTCCCGTATTCAATGCCTCTTACTAACACAGTGTTTAATGTTATACTTACGTTAATGTAACGCTTCACCTGCGTTTCGGACATCCACTGCTATGATTGAACTGAAGTGAGTGACATGGGTATCTTTTTTATAAAACAAAAACTTCAATGGCTTGGTGCAGCTAGTTATTAATATTTCGAAGTGGGTGTATTTTTGGAAATTCCCGAATCGGTACCCGTTGGTTCGACGTCACCGCGACTTGAGAGTTTCTTATAGTTCGGCCTCCAGGCGCAGCCCTAGAAATATTGTAAAAGCGATAGTGTGTTTGTTGGTTTCGGATTGTTTCCGAAACCAACAAACACACTTGAAAAAAAAATAGTGGATAGGTTGTCCTACTTTTGAAAATATCGAAAAAAAGGTGTAGACGATAAAAAACACATATGTATGTATCTACTGAGTTGTAGGGTCTCCAGATTCTGGGATACTCCGTTGATTTTGGGACACGTTGATGCTACATTTCAGAAGGAATTAAGTTGCATTCCAGAACCATGGCTCAATAAGAGATGTTTCATTGCAATGTCGACCATCTGCGATCATCCACTGCGAAGGTCCTATAGTTGGGGAAGTGGACCTATAGTTTTACATGTGTTCCGAACCATGGAACAGCTCGCATTATTTAAGAAAGTAATGCACTTATCCAACTCAGAAAGAGAAAGAAAGAAAGTGATGTATGAACGAGCCGAGTAGATACACAGAAATGGGCTCGCCACTTATTCTAATGCACTTGTGTGGGGTTAAAAACTCACAAACGAAGTCAACACTCGGCAACTGTGGGAATCCCAATATGGATTCTTGTGATGCAAGAAAAGCGTTTATTTAAAAAGTTTTAGTAGGTTATTTGAAAAAAAAATATCTGCGATGTCCCACCATTATATCAAAATTGAGAATTCCATTAAATAATCGAGGATAAATTAGCAACGGACCTCAGTTCAGACAGTTCGCCCAACAGTCGCTAACTCCTCATATTATAACTCTTTGCGCTGTTAGAATATTCATGAATTATGTTCTCGAATGTAAACGGCAGAAGCGCTCAATAATCGAGTTACGTCGCCCTTCAGAACAGGTTAAGTTTCCGAAGGCAAGCCGAGGCCCAACGTCCGATAGTTGGTTGGGGTTATTTCCGTGTGACTTTGCAGTTTCTAGTTTTTGTCCGCACTGTTATAGTTATTGCTTGAGCTTTAAGAGGATAATCAGTTGTTCGAGTTCCATATTTTTATTTTTTTATTATTTAAGACTATTGTCATTATTATATTGAATTCTATTGTATAACATTGTAATGATTTTCTTTATGTATTATAACCATTGACTGATTTCGTTTATTTGTATATTGGACTGAACATAAACGAAACACACTGAATATGTATTGTGTCATGTAATAGATAACATATATGTATGTCTTTGTGATGAAAAAAATATCTGAATCTGAATATGAATCATACAATGGCTCGTGCCTGTTTTCTCAGTCAAATTATAAAATATATTTCTGAAATAAATCAACTGGGAGTGTCCGTACGTTTTGATTTGTTTTGATAACTTATCTTATATCCATGATATAGGCCTCATGATTGTGAGGAGGATGATTTGTATGAAAATATTTAAGATCATGGATGTAAGTTTAGTTATCAAAAAAATCTAAACGTACAGACGTAGCTCTCAGTTGGTTTATTTAATGTGCAAAATTTCAAACGAAAATTTTCTGATTTGACTGAGGAAACAGGCAGGAGCCATTGTATGGAACTCGACCACCTCATTATCCTCTTAAACCGTTATTTTGTCAACCTCGATAGCCCGTTGGAGCGACACAACTTGCCGTTCAATTATCGAGTTGAAGCAACTTTAGCGAGTTCGCGTTCTGGATGGGTGGCCGTTGAGGCAGGCCGTGGTTTGGACTCCACGTAAAACGATAGGTCCCTATTCCTTACTTTGATAGGGTAAATCCCGCCCGGGTTGGTACCATCACACTAAATGAAAAAACCGGCCAAGTGGTAGTCGGACTCGCACACGAAGGGTTCCGTACCATCGTAAAAGATTTAACACAAAAAATCACGTTTTTTGTATGGGGGCCCCCTTGAATTTTAATATATTTTTTAATTTTACCTATTTGTTGTTATAACGGCTAATAAATACACACTCTGAAAATTTCAGCTTTCTATCTATTACAGTTTCTGAGATACAGCCCTGTGAAAGACGGACAGACGGACGGACGGACGGACGGAGAGCGGAGGCTTAGTAATAGGGTTCAGTTTTCACCCTTTGGGTACGGAACCCTAAAAAGAGCGTCGAATCGGCGTTCTGGCGTGGCACCTAGTTCCCATGTGGTGTGTTGGATCAAGACCATGACAGTGTGTGTGGTTTTAGCCATCTATGTATGTCCAATTACATAAAATATGCAATACATACACTATGCAATACATACATACTCAATGAGAAATAGTATTTGACTGATTTTAGATGCCAAACATGCAGTCGATTGGAACAGTGGTTGCCAAATGATTATACAAATAACTACCTTTGTATGAGAACGTAAATGCTAGGTACTAAAAATCAAGTAAATTGTAACGGTGGTTCTCAAATGATTTCTTAACTACGAGGACATAATTTTAGGGCTACCTTAACGTCCGCAAGTTCATGGGTTCATTTATAAAATATGATATCCTGATGTCCTCGTTAAACTTAATTAGATATAAAATCACTTTATTTGCAACCCTAAACCTACAGTGAGTCTGTACTTATATCACAAGTGCGATTTAGTGCACGTATAATAAAAACAGGTGTCAGAATCAGTTCGAGGTTAAAGTAAACATGCAATGTTTCCGAAATTCGCTTAGAAATAAAAATTGGTACGAATGTTCGGAACATCATTATAAATGAATTCATGATCTATAATTTTTGTCTGATGTATTGTATGATAAAACTTACCGTTAGGCTGAAAAACGCAAGAACCCACATTTGCAAACTTTGACCTTGAATATTTTTTTGGACTTTGAAAATATTATAGGCAGGCATTACAAGACATCTAAAAATGGTAACGGACTTTGTACCCCTAATTTTACCCCTGTGCTTTAATAGGCCCTTAAGGTGGCCCAACCCGGCGGGACTAACTCATTCGCGGGCACGGTATACAAAAGCGTGCTGTTGCGCTCTGGGACCTTCTCTGTTTCAAAGAAAAAGACCGGCTCCGTGATGAGGAAGATGCTACATGTCCACAAAAAAGACCATGTGTATAGTGTATCATTTGGTAAGATTTCCGAAAATTTTAATTACAAAACGACTTATAGCTAAAAGTAAACCACGACCGCTGTAGTCAAAAATCTAACAAAAACCAAATAGATTACAAATCTTGATTAAATAAGCTATGTCTGATGACTAATCTTTTTAAGATGTTCTTACTTTATCATTGCGTAATCCACCTCCAAAGTTATTGACCTTTGGACCTTATAACTTAGAAACCAAAAACAATTTTACAATGCCATCGGTCATCAGACATCTAGTTCGATCAAATAAAGCTATTTTGAGCAAAATTTGGGATCTCTAACATGAAATATGGGCGTGATCTTCTTTCCCCGTTTGTATGGGGAATTGAGCGGGATGGCCCACCTTAAGAGTTTTTAAAAAGTAACAGCTTATTTAAAACTGTATCGGCGGTAATGAAAAAAAATTAATAAATGCGGCGGTAATGCAAGTTTTTTTTAGATGAAACAAACTGTATTCATCTTCTTTTTAATTAATATGTATGTTAGATTCTTACAACATTGAATTCATTTAAAATAAAAATTGGCTCAATTCGAAAATCTAAAAACGAATACCTTGTTCCTAATGTTCCTGGCCATTAAAATTCAAGAAACTGATTCGAAAAACTTTGACGCGCATTACCAAATTTTGTGATTTTCGTGATTTTCCAAAACGAAATTGACCCGAGCGGAGCCGGCAACCTCAGCTAGTGTTATAATGCGCCTCCGCGACTCTATTAGAACTCAATAAACCTGCTACCGCGAAAGGCCGACTTCAACGCTCCGCCCGAGGGAAACTATTTTCTACGGATTTCTATCCAATTAACCGGAGTTATTTTCGCGGAATCGATCCCGTTTCTTGCGTTTGCAGCCATTCTTGGCGTCGGAGACAAAGCGAAGTTATTTTTAAACGCCCAAGCTGCGGGAATAACTTAGCATCTCTAGTGGTTTACAAGCCGCACTGACGCCTCAGTGAGAACGCATAGGAGCCAGTTGGGTAGAGTTTATAAATTGATATAAAAGGCTTCGAAAAGTGAATGCACCGTGGCTCCACATCGAAAAGCTTATTAATTACAAAAAGATCCATGGTAAACTTTTTTTCACTTAATTTCAAATTCTTGAATTTTCATATTTACTGATTTTTTGTTGGTCTCTTAAAGGTGTCACATCACTATCACTACATAGTATAAAACAAAGTCGCTTTCTCTGTCCCTATATCCCTATGTCCCTATATCCCTATATCCCTATGTATGCTTAAATCTTTAAAACTACGCAACGGATTTTGATGCGGTTTTTTTAATAGATAGACTGATTGAAGAGGAAGGTTTATATGTATAATAAAATCAATTAAATAGCGGAGAAATACTGTTATTTATGAGGTTTCCAATGTGATGTCGTAAAAAATTTTTTTTTTTCCGCTTACATTGCAAACGCAGGCTGAACCCTACGAGATTTATCAAAATAATGTACTAAGTATTGTATACATTGAAAAGGTCTACAGAAAACTCTGCGATGGTATATGTCTATCTCTTATGGATATCCCACAATAACATTTGTTTGTCATTTACTTTTTACGACAAATAATGGCTAATTTTCGAAGCGATTGTAACTAATACAGCATTAATCCTTTTCCAATTAAATACCCTAAATACATTGTTGATTTAATATAGATCTATATGGCCCTTTACAGCATATGATTTAAATGAATATTTTCGAAGATATTATAGATTTTAAAATTGCGGGACGTAGCGTTTGCGGCGGTACCGGCCGGCCGGGGCGGCGGGAGCGTGCCTATAAATAGTGCGTCGGAGGCCGCGGTTCTCCCTGTAGCACTTTGAATTTATTATTTCTTTAATATCTAATAATCATGTAATAATAATATCCAAGTTTTTTTTATTTCAAATATTTGACTGTAGGAACTCTACGTAAAAAGGGTTTATTTGTGTATCATTGTGTCAAAATAATATTTTTTTAAATGATATTATGCCCGTGCAAAGCCGGGACGGGCTACTAGCTGAAAATAAATTATTTCATTAAATAGTTTTGCTTAGATTATAATCATAACATAGAGGTTGGGTATTCAATTGAGTTATTACTAACACATCGCTAAAAATTACGAATGAAACCCTTCGAATGAAATGACATCAAAATATGCAAAATAACAAAAGTTAAATGAAATTATTTATGAGATATCTCAAAATTCTAAACAGCTTAAAACAAAAAAGAGAAATTAATGTTTGTTAAATTTATGTTCAAGTGTATCTAAACTATAGAACATGGTTAAGGTAACATTGACGCAAGCCTTGCCATATGACCAAGTATTTTATTTATTAAATTAATATTTTATTTTATGATATTAAATTCTTAATCCTTTAAATAAATGGGTAACCATGGAGGTGAGTTATTTCTTCACCTCCATGTAGGTAACACATAACTATCCATGTAATCATAAATTCGCCCTATACGCTTTACTTTGAACTTTGACACCTGTCTATTAATTTATTCGTTCATACGTATATGTAACACAGAAACACCTATGTCGCTGCCAACGTAACGCGCAACTCAAATTTTAGTAATGGATATTTCCTTTAAACATTTCAACACGCTCGGGTACAAATGTGTCGCGATCTATATTTGCGCCCGCTAAGTACACACGAGACAATACAATTCGTGAAAATTAAGATGATAAAGGAGCTCTTTGCGAGTGCTGTTTTGCGATTTGTCTCGAGCCTCGCAAGTGAAATATTAATTGCGGCACTTATTGTCATTCCTCAACGCCCGTGGCATCACTGGGGACGTGGGTGGAAGGTTCGTAGTCTCCGGATTTGTGCGGGTTCTGTTCCTCTCGGTGATATGCTTCCGTGTGTGTACTGATGGTTAATGACTTATAGTCCGGCCGCCGAGAGAATTATTTTTTGACGTCTGTCAGTTGGTTATGACTAGTGATCGACAATGTGTAAATAAACTAATATTATATCACAAAGTAACACTAATATTTTTACCTAAAATATAAAAGTCGCCTTTACAACATTATCAATTTAATTAATATATCCTATCATAAAGAAATTAGAAAGAAAAACGCATAACATATAACGTTAGAATTGCCCTAGTTATTTTTGCACATCACTACAAAAATAAGCCCGTACCGTGCTGTGTGGTGTACACAGCACGGTACGGGCTTTAGTCTTAAATTAAATGAATGCTTACCTTAGGAATAATTATCATCACTAAAAATAATTCACATAACTTAGTTTAGCCATTACCCAAAAACTTTATTTTTAAGGAATTATTGTAGTTTCCAAAGATGTAAAATATGGGCCACCATTTTAAATTTAAATATTTTCCATATTTTTTTCCTTATTTGCATAATTTAAAATTTTCATTTCTCCAGCACTGACCAAATAACAGACGTCAAAAAATCATTCTCTCGGTGACTGGTATAGCCAGGGATATATCCCCCACCGAATTAGAATGGACTGTAAGCTATGCTCCCCATACAAACGTTGTTTACTAATCATTTGAAAAGCACTGTTCCAATTGAATTTATATTAAATATATTATATCAGGCGTATTATCAATGAATCTAAACGTTTTTGTTTTTTTTTTAATCCTCACGGAGTCAAATGGAATCAAAAATAAATCTTCATACACATTTTGTTTTCTCTGTGGTTTGACTATAGGTTTGACCCAGGATGCTTTTACCGAAAAACCACAATACACACATATATTTGTTGCCTGATATTAGATACCAAATATCAAGTTAATAAGAGCAGTGGTTTTCCTGTGATCAGAAATCCGTAGCATCACTGCTTCTAACTCTGCCCTGTCGTCATCCTATCCAAGCGTTGTAACTAGCATATTATAGTATGCTATTCATGTACCTGCCCCCTCTCAGCTTTCTACCCGCCGTCTTCCTTTCAACACTAGTTTATTCGTTTGAGGGAAGACGCTGCTGAGACTTTTACCATCACTTCCGGTTCCCTCATCACCTGCTAAACTATTCCCAAGCGTACTGAATTGTTCAAGTTTCACTGTAAAAATGCACACAACTGTGTAGACGTCTTCAGTATCATATGTATATTCAGTAATAACTGATTAATGAATTATGTAAGTAAATTCTTGAGATCATCGTAGATATTTTATCAATCAAAATAAATACTTACCTTACGCCATATTTTTTTTTGGTAATTATCACAAAACAGCCAATAACACACTCTCGAGCGTGCAAGTTTCGTTATCGTATGCTAAAGTGCAGGCGGCGCATGGCTTTACTGCGTAGATGACCCAGGTACACAAGATAAAAAAATATTTTCTGGCATCAAAAGCGATTAAAAAAATTAAATTTCAAAAAGTGGGAATTGCACTAAGAAACGACTTCAAATTGAACAGAAAAAAGTTTTTGCTGTATCTTCCATGTTTCGATGCAGTCACTTCCCTAGTTTACCAACCCTATAAATAAAGTACCTAGAGGATCGTTTGGTTCTTATTTTCGGAATGTCGACAGTGCATTGGTGCATTTACTGCCTATTCCCCGTCGAGCGGTGTTAGAAGTGGATCTATCAAATCTAAAAGTTATCTGGCACGTTATGCTAGCGCCACTTTGACAGTTATTTATTGATCAACGCCTGCAACCATCGTTTGTAAAAAAAAAAAAATATAATATCCCTTTAAGATGGTCCTTCCCAACCGGACTAACTTATTCGCAGGGACGGCACAAAACCGTTCTATTGCGCTCTGGCACTGTCTCTGTTTTAAAGAAAAAGATTGTCTTCGTGATGAGGAGGATACAACATCAGACAATGCGCATAGTGTTTGGTTTGGATTTACAAAAATCAAAACATACAACGAATTATAGCTAAAATTAAATCACGAACGCTGCAGTTAAAATATGAAACAAAAACTAAATTTATTTTAAATCTTCATGGAACAAGCAGGATAGAAGACTAAAATTTTTTTGTTTCTTTTTATCGTTGAGTAATGCACGCGCAAAATTATTGTACAAAACGCGCGAAAAATTCGAACTTTCGGACCTTATAACTTAGAAACCAAACACAGTTTTACAATGCCACGGGTAATCAAGAGTATAATTTTCGATCCCCGACAAGAAATATGTCATTAAGCATTTAAGGGCCAAAGTAAAATGGCAGAGTGCCTAAATGAATCGTGTTATGTTTTTTCACCGCTTGTTACAACGCAAGGACGTGATTATTTTGAATTAATTAAAAGTGTGTGTTTTAGGCGGACGAATATTATTCTTTGTCAGGATGTGTTTTTCATTATTTTTATTCGCTATTCAAAGATAAGTCGGGTTTTCGAGGTCTAAATAGTTTAATAGTAGTTCTGAGTGTACACTATTACGGTATTTTTTCCTAATTTAGTGATCA
The DNA here is from genome assembly GCA_946894095.1 of Incurvaria masculella. Lineage (NCBI taxonomy): Eukaryota > Metazoa > Arthropoda > Insecta > Lepidoptera > Incurvariidae > Incurvaria > Incurvaria masculella. Next base: position 5,051,630 of record OX335641.1, read on the forward strand.
CACCCCCTCATTTTGCTTCTGAGCGCTAACTATAAGCAATCAATTAATTCGAAAAAAAAACAACCGTATACTTTTTATTTTATTTTGATTTCACACTTATAATTTGCTTCAATTTCCATGAATAATGATTATAATCTAACTTTTCTTATAACATTTCGAAATTTTCTAACCGCAGTAAATATTTTGTTTCATATTAGAATGACTTTAAGTAGTATATAGGTATATTACGTATCGTTTTATTGTAACAAAATATGATAGCTTTCATTCGGATTATACTGGCGGCGTCGGCTTTTTCTCTGCATATCCACAAGAATATGGTGCGTACACATCAACTTCATTAATTTAAAATTTTTAGTGACCAAATTTTTTTATCAAATGTTATGTTCTCGATGTTGACTAACCCACAATGCCACAGTTACTTTCCTTTTCTCAATTTTTCATTACTTAAATCGAAATGTATTTACTGTCTGGACATGCAATAATTACATATTTCTTTCGCATCCTCCGAAAAAAACTAGATTCGTACGTACCTAATTAAGAAATTCTACGAGATAGTACTGGACCGACTATCTTGACCGCCCATTTATCGGAGGTTTCATGAGATGTGACGAGTCGTGTGTGTTGCTTTACGATTGAGGGACCGCTTGTACGAACTTCGGGTTAATGGAAATGGTTTTCTAAGATTAGAAATCCATCCGCGCGGGGGTTAACCCTACACCCAAAAATGGGAATTTATTTGGTTCGGAACTGCGAAATAATTCACTAAGAACTGAGAAAGAATAAATAATTGCATGCTAGTATAGAACCCTGGATTTCGGCATGAAATTCCGAGTACCGTGTTACAAGCCACATTATGTGTGTAGTTATTCTGAACTGATGGCTATATTGCGATATGTATGTATATCTATATGTATAAACTAAAACTAGCTCTTAGAAATAATGTCTTGTCACACATGATTGCTAATTATAGAGAGATTACTCTGATGACATGCTAAATGGCCTAAAATATTGAACCTAAAACTATTCTAACAGAATGCATCACTGAAAAATAAATTTAAATTTTATGAGGAGGTCATTCGTTAATTCATGCTTAGTGATATCTCCTGCATTTTGGTTATATTTACAATGTTTTCACATGTAGGAATCAGCGCTGTTTTTCGTGCACAGTGTGAACATTGACAGCAGACCGCGCAGTACTCGTTGGGATAAAGACACACGTTAGTTAACAGTCATTTTGTGCAACTGAGCCGGGGCGCCCCTTTTGTAGGCAGAATAGTAAAAGTTAACGTAGTGGAATATCATTATAGTCGCAGATCCTCGTTCGTGTGCTATTTGTCACCAGTTAGAACATTTTGTGATATAAAATAATTCTTAGTTTTCCTGCCTTCGTGTGATATTAAGTAAAGAAAAAGTGTTTTTTTTTTGACATTGATAGATAATACCAAACCGACCGTCAGGATATTTGTTAACACACCCCATGAGAACTAGGCGCCATGCCAGGATTTTCCTTATATCGGAACATTGAGCTGGATGGTAAAGACGGACAATTTTCATTGCCGCTTCGACCATCGATCATTCAATGCATATAATTGTCTGGTCATTTTAATTAATGAAACACATCTCTATGTTAAGTTATGGTATATTAATGTTTTGTTGGTGCCTTACCGTATATTCTACTACAACATGAGAAGAAGCTGTAAATTCTGCAACTTTTTTGTTTTTGTTTTTCACAACTTTTAATTACATTCAAACAACAATATCTAGAACTCGAACGCTATTACTGCACGAATGTACTGTTTTGCGAGCAGAGTATAGACCTTTTTTTACATTCCATGTTTAGTCAACATTATCCAAAGCATATTTATTTTTAGGGCCCGTCGCGAAAATCTAAAAACCTGCCAAGTGCGAGTCGAACTCGCACACGAAGCGTTCCGTACCATCGTACAAGATTTAACACAAAAAAGTAACGTTTTTTGTATGGGGGGGGCCCCATACAAAAAACGTTACTTTTTACGTTTATTTTTTTTAATTAACCTATTTGTTGTTATAGCGGCATAAATACACACTCTGTGAAAATTTCAGCTGCCTACCTATTACGGTTGATTAGATACAGCCCTGTGACAGACGGACGGACGGACACCGGAGGCTTAGTAATAGGGTTCCGTATTCACCCTTTGGGTACTGAACCCTAAAAAGGAACGCTTATGGTCTGGCTCTGGTATCTGTTGACGAATACACGCATTTTGTTCGGGAATGGTCCTACATATGTACTTGTGCACCGACTAATTAGTTTTTCTCAAAACGTCATATCATACTTTTTATGAAAGCTAGATTTCTGGAGCGATAATTTTGTATGTAATTGCAAAATAACCATCAGGCGAGGGCGAATTAATTTCATGTCCAGCAGTGACGGTATCGGCCACTTGACATCAGAAGCTCAGCTTCTCTTGACATTGTCAAAAAACGTATAAAATCATACTTCCTCGCAAAATAAGTACTATCTAAGGACCTTCCCTTTTAAACTGGATGAAAATTACAGACAATTTTTCCTTTCCGCTTCGGCCATATTTCATTCAATGGTATGGTACCTACCCGGGTGGGCTTAACCCTATAGCCTACCCAGTAGGTAGGGAAGGGTATCAAACAGCTATGCAGTGACACAAATTCTCGATAAAAAAGCACATTTCAGTTTTGGAATCGAAAGAAAGCATTCCCAGCTTACCTGGGATTCGAACCCGCTGTCTTCGACACAAAATACCACAGACGTTACCGCTAGCCATTGCTACTTTTATTTTTATTCAAACTAAGTAAACATACATAGCCCAAGTTATTAACATTTATCTTTTCCTGCTTCCCAAGATATCGTATCAGCAGTAATGAGATTCTATAAAAATTACGTAAAAATCCTTACCTAAACTTACAATCTTACAGTAGTTTGGAATAAAGGACATGCTAAGTAGCTAATTATTTAACTTTGTCCATGATACATTATGTTTCTTCAGAATATTAAATATCTGCAATGTTCAAATGTAAGCCAGTTTGAATGTTTTTATTTTTTGTATTACCTACTGCTGCTGACTTCTCTGTACTTTACCATGCTTCACCGTGTGGTTTCCGGAAATTTAGGAATAACACGCTAAAAGTAATCCCGAGCCCTTAACTTAAGGTTATCATCATGTCAGCACCACCCACTTGTTCTGCCAACCACCGACTGTCGAGTAGGGACGTGGTGTTACCGTAAATTCAAAAAGGTTTCCAAACTCACCTTTATCTCGCATGAATTCGGCGTACGTCGAATTGTTCACTTGCGTCACTTCAATTATTTTTAATGTCGCCGTATTAAATCATTTTTCGATTGGCCCCCCGAATTACTGGAGAGGTGGTGCTCGACGGCTGTAGGTTGGCCGCGGTGTAGGGGCGGTTTTGCCGAGTTCTCAGCTTATATAGCGTCGCCTGCCTCTCAGGGCGGAGGCGTAGCGACAGCAGCCACGGGTAGTTTACATCTCCAAACTATTCCGCGTTTGAAAAAATCCACCTCACATTTATTTTTATTAATGTAAAGTTTATCCCAAGTTGTCCCGAAATTCCTCGCATATTTCCTGCATTTTTTCATTGAATTACCCCATTTGAGATATATTCTCTCCACGGTTGAGAAACCATGAAATTCGTAGGTCTCTCATTCTTCTCTCTCTTCATTCTCGATTCGTTCTCCTGTCTGTACTATTGCATTGAATTTATATGATCGAAGTGGCAATTAACAGTTGGTCGTGCTTTCCGTAGTAGTGCTCAAATAAATAAAAAATCCTGACTTGATGGCTTCTTCTCCACGCAGGGATGCGATGTGTTGAACTAACATCAAGACAATATATGTGATATTAGCCATTGTTGCCCAATTCTATATTAAAATGTGTATACGTGTAGTATTGTTAGAAAAAAAATCGTCATTTAAAATCGAGTCGTCTCATTTTCCGTTGAATAAAAAAATGTCTCGTACTGATACGAATTGTATAACAAATACTGGTAACTGACTATTTCCAACTCCCAATCCTAAAATTCTGCATCTCGATATCTGTGTGCAAAAGTGTATCTTTTTTCTTTGCTATTTGTGCGTCGTGGAATCTGTCGGTAGTGCTCGATTGTCGGCGGATGTTGACTACATACTTTCTTCGCTGACGCTACTAGGTGCAGCCAACTGTTGATCTCGGCGGTCCTTCGCGGTGGTTGCGTCACTGTCTACCCCTCAAAGAAAATCACTTATGGTATTCTCGCAATATTAAATGTCGTTCATTCGAAAAAGAAAATCCGTTCACATAACCCGTTCGGCATTCGTTTAAATATTCTCCCTTTGTGCGTCGACGTATTCCAATTGCCTATTCATAGATTAATACCATTCTTAGATTCAAGTGGGGTATGAATCAGGTAAAGGGTAGAAATCGACTTGTTTCTTATATCGAGTTTTGGTCACGTTTTAATAATATTAGAACCTATAATTACTCGAAAAAATATTTTCAAAACTTACGTATTCAACTATTTTAAAATTAAATACATAATTCGGTCGTCAGATTAAAATATATATATTGCTTGATATTGCCATCATCGACCACCTCGGAAATAAACCTGCTCGCACACGAAGGGTTCCGTACCATTATACAAGATTTGACCCAAAGAAATCACGTTTCTTGCATGCTGTATCGTTTTAATTTAAAATTTAATTTTATTTGTATCTGATTTTGTAAAATTTGATTTTATTAAAGCGGCAATTTATCTACTATTACGGTTCATGAGATACAGCCCTGTGACAGACGGACAGACAGACGGAAGGACAGCGAAGGCTTAGTAATAGGGTTCCGTTTGGCACCCTTTAGGTACAGAACCCTATAAACTACATTGTTTGAGAGAAACGCGAAATTGAAATTTTGAATTAATGTATTCATGCATGGCTATCTGGTTATTAGCCAGAAATACATATAATCAAATGTGTATCGATTATATATACGTATTTGTTTATAACCACGTTCTATTATTAACGAGCCATATGAAGACCTTCTTTTTAAAAAAAATCTTTAAAAAATACCAGATAATTTTATGTAAGTAGTTTTCTGTGGGCACGGGCATAACGGCATATATTTATCTCAAGCCATCCCCAGACGGCCAGAATAAATTCAGGAAAACCCCCTGGAAAATATTCCTTGAGTTTATCGCGCCCCAACAGACATACGTTGGATATTCACTAGATTGTTGGCTCAGTAAGCGAAAATTCGGATCCAGTGACCGAGGTTCCATCCAAACCGTTCGCCGTCTCGACGTCGGGTGGAGAAACCCACGAAAGTTCTGCGAGTAATTTCTCATTCTTGATTAGAACGGCGGGTCATCGTGATACATTAACTCGTCGGGTGAACAGGCAAGTGAGTGAAATTCGACTTTCCGTTGCATTTCGTACCATGATAACTGCAAAATAACATCTTATTCGGCCAAGTGAACAGAAATTTACCAGTTATCATGATACGAAATGCCACTAATTGCACTCTGGGTTGGTACCATCGCATTTTATGGAAGTGGGTCAAAGGGGCAATAAAAACTCCGTGTTTTCCGTCCAATTTAATGCAGCCGTGGAATTTAAGGAATGTCCTGGCATGGCACCTACTTCTAGTGTGGCGTGTTGGACTGATATCACTAGGTGTTGCAATAGCCGTGCCCAGATCCTTAAGAAAATGTCATCTCAATCGATCAAAATTTCCAAAGGCTTGATGCCTACACAACACTTACCCCTGTTTTTAACCGACTTTAAAAAAGGAGGAGGTTCTCAATTCGACTATATTTTTTTGTTTTATGTTTGTTACCTTGAACCGATTTTGATGATTGCTTCCCGTGTGGTCCCATTTCAATTTGGTTTAGTTGTGACAATAATATCCATGAGAAAATCATATAAGTATTAAATTTTCATTAAGGCGCTAGGACTAGCCAACTACTCGCGCCATACAAATACACCTTTTAACAAATGTAATAATATGTAGTGAAACGCTTCAGCAAATCCAAATAGAACTCCAGACTGATAATGGATTGTTAATATTTTTTGATTCCATCATTTATTTAAATAATAATAAATAATAAAAAAGTTGATTTTTCTCATTAGAAATCAGAAAGTAATTCGATTTCTAGAAATAAGCAAAAACAGCATATATGCATAAACAAAAAATTCCATTTGCTTTTAGATTTCTACATTTAGTCAAAAAAGTTCGGAAATGGACACAGTTTCCGCAATTAATTTTGTATAGAAAAAGGAAACATACATTAACGAAAATAGGTTGATTCCTAGACAAGGAATCATATATTGTAAGAATGACACTTCTAATCGTCAGACTTAGTTAGTTAACTTGGGGTGCCTCGTCTAACTTTGCGATTTGGCTAGTACCAGGGCCTTAAGTATGTGCGCGACAAATGAACGAATAACTCAATATAATGCCAACCGATTTCGATGATTCTTTTTTATTGGAAAGGACGTTAGGACGAAATTAGTTAGTGTACTTCAGATTCACTAAAATAAACAAAAAAAATCACAAAACAATACCGATTTCAAAGATAAAGCACTAAAAAGTAAAAAAATAATTGCCATTTTTGTAGTTACGATTATTGTAATTTTTTTTAATCGGTGTCAGCCAAGGCAGCCAAGGTTCTCTTGTCTGGCGGCTGACGCCGACCCAAAAGATAACAATAATCGTAACTACAAAAATGGCAATTATTTTCTTCTTTTTAGTGCTTTATCTTTGAAGTCGGTTTTTTTTTGTGAAATTTTTTTTCACCACCTCCCGTTACTTGAAATTCGATGAGTAACTTTCGGTTACATTACATCTTTACATGGTGTAACCGTAAGGTAACTTTGGGATTTTTGTTGCTGGAGACGGTGGAAAGTAGTTTATCTAATCTAGGTAACCGGTGTAACTCCCACTCATGAAAGAAGTTAAACTCTCTGCTCTCCATTCTTCACCAATCTGGAGAGCGTCAAACATTCCACCAAACAAAGAGGGTATATTATATGTCATTCATGAATCGAAATGATCGTAATACTGAATAGAGGCACTTTTAACTCATAAGTTGTAAAAAAATAAATTCGTTTTTACAAATGTTCATCTACGGAATCCTGATATCCAAACTATTGCTTCAAAAACTATATTCAAATTTCCAACATGACGAAAAGATGTAAAAAAAGTCTTGTGAACTTTTTGAAAATAATATTGCATTTTGTTGAATGTTCTAAATTGCTGATTTCGGAGATATAAATTTGAACAATTATGTTCTTAAATTAAAACAAAAATCGATTCGTATCACTGCAATGCTTCCGATTATTAAAGAATTAGTCGAGTGCATGACTTCATTTTGTGGGGGTTACACCAGTTTCGCCTTGGATTAGCAAAGATGTGGTCTTTGTTACATTTTGTGCTTATCGAAAACGGTCATTGCCATTACATTGCGACATCCAGTTTCATCCTGAGCAATAAGCTTACATAATATTGAAACCTTTCGGGTCAAATTTTAGAGGTTTCTTCTTAGCATTCTCTAATATTTAGGTATACGTTTGAATTGCGGTTTCTTCCTTACAAATTTTACCCCTTCTTGCTTTGACCCAAACATAAAAATGTTGAAGTCTCTGATCGTGCAAAGTCGCTTGTCCACTTACGATCTGGTAATTTTATAGAATAAAATAAAAACAAGCCAGATTAACTTACACCATATTTGTTTGTCTTGTCATATTTGCCACAATAAAATTTTACTACATTTCACTTGCCTGCATGGCTTGAAGCATTTAAGCAAAATATAGCATATCCGAATCCTGCTTCTAAAAAAATGTATTCTGCGGCCCAAAAGAACAATGACCATTCTGCATTCAAAAGCAGCGCGGCCTGTTCGGACTAAAATTCGAAAATGATTACTACCAAATCCTGTTATAATTGTGTCAGCAGCGCATTGGGTGCCTATATGAGAAAACCGAACAATAAAAATAGCTTCTTTTGGTTTTATCAGCATGTTTTAACTCAGGCAAGGATCCTGCTTCACCCATCCGTCTCGGTGGCGGCGACCTTCGCCTAGCACTTCCTTACGACACAATCGGAAAACATATTATTAATAAAAACAAAAATATCTTAAAAATCTTAAAAAATATTATTAAATAAATCTACTTTGATATTGAATCTGCAATATACTGTAAATTAAATACCGACTCATTTTTTTTATATTAATCTAAAATATAAAAATTGGTGCTGGGCGCATCAAATATTTACTCCAAGCTTCAAAAAAATATAGATGTGTTATATTGAATTAAAGTGATAAACTTAGAGACGCCGGACATGATTTGAAGTTAATAAATTCGAAAATTATTTATATTATTGAAAAAATCTGTACTCTTGAACCAAAAATTGTCCGTGATCACTGGTTCGAAACAACTGTTTAACTGGCATTGTGATTTTTTTACATACATACAATTTGCATATGATTATCTAAACAAACGTAGACACTGACGAAGAACCCAGACCATATCGTTTCCAAGTCACTCAACGGGCTATGGGAAGAGCTATGCTTGGTATTTTGCTGTATTATGGTATTGGCTTTATAATATTAGAGCTTATCTATCGATCGATGTGCGGAAACTCCTTGTAGAATCACTCACTGGTGATGTCGCAGTTAACATACTGTGACACTCTCTATGGTCCCAGTATACTAAGCAGAACTGAAAAACTAATACAAAAAGTCCAAAATACGTGTGCACTATTCTGCTTCAATATTCCTAGACACAAATATGTAACCCCCTATCTTAATGACCATAATTTCCTCAAAACTAACAGCGTCGACTCTTACACCTATAATGCCAAATCCATAACATAATTTTTAAAAAAACACACGGTAGTTGTATTATTTTTATAGATAAGATAATTTTTAATAAAACACCGAGTATCTATAAAGCAAATTGAAAGAGAGAAAGAATGATCACTCTTATATAATCCGAGCAAGCACATAACTTGTCATTGTACCTAAGCACCATTCGGCATCTTTTGAAGGAATCTTCAGATATGTATACACTAAATGCTGGAATAACTTTCCACCCCCTGAGCAATTAGGTTGTCTGTCAGAGGACGAAAGTGGCCGACCAAGCCCACAAAATCAGCAATTTGAAGTGAAAATGGGCTGGCCATGTCTGCCGCAGAACAGAGCCAACGACGCAAACGAGTTTTTTTTATAGTTCTGGAGTGCAAACCTTGTATCGGCAAACGTAGTGTTGGACAGCAGTTCGTTGACAGGCGACCTGCTGGGTATGCTGCTAGTGGTGGCTAGATGAGGAGGGCAAGGGATTTGAGGAGGCCTACGTTAAGCAATGAACGGCAAGAGGCTTAAATTATGAAATAATTATCATGCAGGTTTTCGTAACAATGCGAACGTTAATTGAAACCACGTATTCTGGGCATGAATATTAACAACTTCTACAGGTTTATATAAAACATTAAATATATTGCATAGTGAGGAACCGTAGACTGACAAGTGGACAAGCTACTCACCTGCCGCAGACTGTTTAACTTATTCAAGGATAACAGTTTTTATTGAACTTTTTTAGGTTTTAAACATTTTTTCCGTCTTGGTTTTTAAATTACGAAACTTTTGTTTATTTTATCGTTTTGCGAATTCGTATATTGTAGGGTTGGCCAAGTGTGTACTAAGTTTTTATGTAATTTTCCGTTTCATAATAAAGTAATCTTTTATAAGGTTTTTTTTAAACTTTACGCGAAAGATCTCCTTTTTGTGTAGACGTCAGGTATTTTATTTTGGCCCCACCAATATAAAATCGTTTGTTTTGTACATTACGGCAACGTTTAGATGCAAAAAAACCGGCCAAGTGCGAGTCGGACTCGCACACGAAGGGTTCCGTACCCTCGTACAAGATTTACCACAACAAAACACGTATTTTGTATGCCCCCCCCCCTTTAATTTTTATGTTTTTTATTTTTTTATAATTTTACCTGGTGTTATAGCTGCAAAAGAAATATATAATCCGTGAAATTTTCAGCTTCCTACCTGTTACGGTTCATAAGATACAGCCCTGTGACAGACGGACGGACAGCGGAGGCTTAGTAATAGGGATCCGTTTTCACCCTTTGGGTACAGAACCCTAAAAACAGTTCTTGCATACAGACCTCAGACATTTGAGAAATGTCTCAACATGTCTTGACACTATCATAAATGTATCTGACTCGAATTCGAAATCGACTAGTATGAAAATCCGATCATACAAAAATGATCAATTTTCTCAATTTTTTTTCATAAAATCAACAAGTTCGATTCCCGGCTAGGAAAACGATTTTTCCAAAAATCTAATAATTCAGTTTTAGCATTTATCAAAATCGGCCTCATGACTCTTTTCAGTGTTTTTCGCCATTTCCAGTTGTGGATTTGGCCCTGATGACTGATGGCTGATGACAAATTAAACCTGTATATAACCACAAATTAAATTATCTTGTGACATTCACCATTTCTTTTGGAAAGTAGTCGTAAAACATGGAAATATTATATATTAATATTTTTTATGTACCTAGACATGGATGGCTAATACCAAACTGACCGTGAGATTTAGCCTAATACACCACATGCGAACATGTCAGGACCTTGCTTATATTGCTCGGCTACATTAAACTCGATGGAAAACACGGACAATTTTCATTGCTGCTTCGACCATCGTTCATTCAATGCGATGGTACTAACCCCACCTGGTACCTTACCATACCATACCATACCACCTAGTAAGTAACGAAGGGGACATACAGTTTTATGTGGAATCCAAACTATGTCCAATGGTCACCCATCCAGAACCCAACCGCGCTCAGGGGCGCTTCACCAAGCTTATCAATCGTAAGGTGTCGCGCCACTAGGCTACTGAGGCTGACACGGCTGACATACCTAAATATTTTTAATTATGATAACAAATACATCTGGATATAAAAACACTTCGTTTATTATAATTTGTAACTACAGTGAATAAAATTTTCATGTTTAGTGGGAGTTATAACTAAAACAGAAAAAAAACAAGTCACAATATAAACCAAAAATGTACTCAGACAGACTCGATGGGCGGAAAAATCTCACATAAAAATATGCAGAAATAACATTTTCTTAATGTTGAATCTAGGTAACATCATTAGCGTCCAGCTGGTTGGTACAAAGGTTACAAAGGCGCGTACCTAACCTGTCTCGATTCCTCTGTAAATCATCACATGTTCTACAGTTTAGATAACGAATAACACTCACTTGTCCATAACAAGATATGTTTAAATACTTAGTCAGATTACGAGTTATTATTGTCGATGAGGATGGTTCACAAGGAAGAATTTGTCTTCGTAATTATTGTAATTGCGTAATAGATTCGTACCTAACCATACTTCAGTGGACTGGCACGTGTCTAGGCATGCGAATCAAAAGAATCGACGAGAAACCAAGAGAACTGTTGGTAACAAACAGTTTTGTTCCGGTCGCGTGCTAGGGGCTGCGAGCGCTAGGGACCTAGAAACAACTGTCCTTAGTTCAACCTCACTCATCACTAACTATTGTTAAGGCTGTTCCGGCCCATATAAAGTTGTTTGCACACATAACGCAAAAAGTATTGCACTTTAAGCCACGAATTAATAATAAAATTTTAATATAGTCATATTACTTGCAGCGAAAACAATTTCACAATTTCAGGATTATTGGTTTTGTTACAATTTATTTAAATACGATTTTTATTTAACACCGCCATCTAACGGTGTAAAACTTCTAATCGGCAATTACAACGAAACCATTCAACCTGAAATTGTGAATATGTTTTCGCTGCAACTACTATGGCTATATTTAATATTTTTGACGAATTCGTGCCTTAAAGTGCAACACTTTTTACGTTCTGTGTAAAAAAACATTGTATGGGTCGGAACATCCTTAAATCCTACGTAAGGCGTCTGCCTGTCCGCTTATGACTAGAACCACTAACACTATTTCGATGCGATTCGTATCTACGTATACCATGATTATATGCTACTTCCAATAAGACTACACTATTTTAAAGTTAAATATGATAGGTCGGGGAAATACTGGCTGATGTCGAAATGCGGACGAGTACTAGTAAAAATAGAAATAATATCAATTTGTTGGTCCCGAGCGCAGCTGGATGCCGCCCTAACTTAAAATAATGCAACTTATCACACGTTATCTGTATCCAATTATTTTTGTAATTTAGAAATGATTTTATCTGGATAATTGCTCCACAAAACTATATCTTACACACGTGCTGTTAATATTACACAGCTTATCAATAAATCTCGGGAATGTATTCATTGAATTTTCTTAAAATTTTCGGGCCCGACTATTATTATGAAACACTTTCCAAAGCTGTAAAATTACCCGTAGCTCGCATTCGTGACGAAATGCACTTATCCAACTCAAAGTTGTGCATCAAAGGGACTAAATCCAAAGATTAAATCCATGACTTTTGGCATGTAAAGCAAGGCCCGCAAAACGAGAGATGATGACGAGGTTGCTACGCGACGGGGCATCTTAAGAATTCTGAGACTCACCTCTGACCAGTCGATGGCAACATAGGTAGGAAATGCACCCAGTCACTGTCGACATTCCAAAAATCAGAACCAACCGATCCTCTAGGTCCTTTATAGGGTCGGTAAACTATGGAATGCACTCCCTGCCGAGTTATTTCCCCCTAAGTACACCCTGGGATCCTTCAAACATGGTGTGAAGAAGCACCTGGCCGGCCGGCATGCTTTTCGCAGCCCCCTTAAAAGTTCGAAAGCTCATGGGCGTCGTCGGGCACCTTAAGAGGTCCTGGCGTACGCCATATGCCGCGCTTTACATACAAAAAAATTATGGTATTAAACGTCGAGTATTTTTTGTTTGTATCAGTTGTATGTGTACAGTTGATTTACTCCCTGTTGTTTGTACCCTTTGCACAGCACGACTAAAAAAATATTTTTCACTCATAGAGGCAAGTGGTCACAAGGAAGCCAACTGCTTCGTAGCCGTATTGTAGCCAATGTCGACAGCTTATCTCAACCGCAAGCCTTGCTTCGGTGCAAGCCTTCGATATTAAAATACAGCTCTCTTCGTACAGTCGTAGTATAAGGAAATATTCCTTTTACTATGTTACAGTGGGCGATGGAAGTATGTAGTATGAAAGAATATAAATATTTAAAATCCTTAACAATAAAAACCCAGAACTTTCGTTACTAAATAAATAATTACGCGAACATAGAGCCACAAGTGGTAACCATGAACATAAACAGAGTATATATCTGGAACGTTATTGTTACACGAATGCTCAAAACCCGGCCAAGTGCGAGTCGGACTCGCGCACGAAGGGCTCCGCACCATCGTACAAGATTTAACCCAAAAAATCACGTTGCGTCTACCAATTTCGCCACCGGCTATATACAACCGGTATACCCATTATTTGGAATTCTTCAGTCCCTCCTCCCGTAATCAATGCCTTGCGTGGCTGACTTTTTACTGGTCGATTATACATACATACATGTCACATTCCGTGCGATTGATTGTTTCCAAAAGTTCACGCTGGGGACGTAATTGTTTCCAGAAGTTTAAGTTCTGCGCGGGCGGCGACTGTCCGCTGTGGGCGCTGGCGGCGCTGCACGCGGCCGCAGCGCTGCCCGCCGCCACGTTCCGGCGGCTCGTCGCCGCTGCGACGGCGGACGCTGAAGACGTGAGTACTGCTCCTGGGGGAAAGTCATCCTTTCCTAGGTGAAGAGAACTGATAGGAGTTAATGTCACTACTTAAAATTATTATGCCATTTATATTGTAATAGTCATGGGTTTGGTTCAGTCGTTACATATTGTCAATCAGATTACTGAAATTATAAGTCTTATTTAAAACTTTAAAAATGTATCACAGTAGAAACTGGAAATCAATTCACGATTAATTTTATACAAATCGTATTTTCATTGATAACTTATCTGGTAAATAATTCAACAAAAGCCCGGCCAAGTGCGAGTCGGACTCGCACAAGAAGGATTCTGTACCATCTTAAAAGATTTAACAAAAAACAAAATTGTAGTATGGCGGCATGTAGCGGCAAAATAAATACACACTGTGAAAAATTCAGCTGCCTACCTATTACAGTTCATGAGATACAGCCCTGTGACAGACGGACGGACGGAAGCACGAAAGGACAGACGGACAGCGGAGGCTTAATAATAGGGTTCCGTTGGCACCCTTTGGGTACGGAACCCTAAAAACGATTATTTACGTCTAGTTGAGCACACAATTTATAGCATAAAGCGGCAAGAACAAGGGATGTTTGAGAACTTTTCTTTCGTAAGTCGCTTCAAAATTGTGTATGCTATTTTCATCGGGAGAACATTTGAACGTGCATTGAACGATCCAACAGCGACACCTTGTATTGTACAAGGTATCGCTTTTGTATCATTTACATAATGTCGTTGAAAACGTATTGAAATTCAACAATATCTTTCAACGTATCGTTTAGCCTACGTGCTTGAGATGATGTCGAAAGTTGTTTCACCGATGTACTCGATATCAGACATTTAAGGTGGCCCAACCCGGCGGGACTAACTCATTCGCGGGCACGGTACAAAACCGTGCTGTTGCGCTCTGGGACCTTCTCTGTTTCAAAGAAAAAGACAGGCTCCGTGATGAGAAAGATGCAACATGTCCACAAAAAAGATAATGTGCATAGTGTATGATTTGGTAAGATTTACGAAAATTTTAATTACAAAACGATTTATAGCTAAAAGTAAACCACGACCGCTGTAGTCAAAAATCAAATAAAATCCAAATAGATTATAAATGTTGATTAAATAAGCTATGTCTGATGACTAATCTTTTTAAGATGTACTTACTTTATCATTGCGTAATCCACCTCCAAAGTTATTGTATAAAACGCGCGAAAAATTCCAACTTTCGGACCTTATAACTTAGAAACCAAACAAAATTTTACAATGCGGTCATCAGACATCTAGTTCGATCAAATAAAGCTATTTTGAGCAAAATTTGGGATCTCTGACAAGAAATATGGGCGTGATCTTCTTTCCCCGTTTGTATGGGGAGTTGAGCGGGATGGCCCACCTTAACACTAGTGGCTCTCTGAGTTGTAGACCTCGCGTCTTTTTTAGCGCGCACTATAAAACAAAATTATATATTTTTTCTCGTATTTTTGTCACTTGGTTAAAAATACGTGACGAATAGCCTAATCTAACCTAACGCTTCAGATTTTGTCGCCAAACGTTTTTTTGGATTTTTTTTTACTTTTTTCAAAGTAGCCATACCATTTTGGAATATTTTCAAAAACTGGCTCCAAAAAATGGCTGACAAAAAATTCCATATAATAATCTAACCTGCTCAAAAAAATTTCACAAGAATCGGTTGAGAAATGCGACCTGCAGAGGAAAACAGCCGGGCAGCCGGACAGACATTCGAAAGCATTTTTGCGCAAGCTGAAACGGAACTGTCGCTCAGTCAATTACTTAAAGCACATATCGCGCAAAGGATCACTGAAAAGTCTATGAAACATATACATTTGTGTAGGCTATTTTTACGGCATGCATCCTGTCTCCACGGCACAATCAGAGCAGACGACAACCTTTAGCTGACTTCCGTCTGGACGAAACGTCAAGAAGTCCTTCAGACCGCACCGCGAATCCGAATGGTATCCACAACGAGCGCATTAAGGGCCTGGTACTAGCCAAATCGCAAAGTTAGACGAGGCACCCCAAGTTAACTAACTAAGTCTGACGATTATAAGTGTCATCCTTACAATATATGATTCCTTGTCTAGGAATCGAATTATTTTCGTTAATGTATGTTTCCTTTTTCTATACAAAATACATTGCGGAAACCGTGTCCATTTCCGAACTTTTTTGACTAAATGTAGAAATCTAAAAGCAAATGGATTTTTTTGTTTATGCATATATGCTGTTTTTGCTTATATCTAGAAATCGAATTACTTTCAGATTTCTAATGAGAAAAATCAACTTTTTTATTTTTATTATTATTTAAATAAATAATGGAATAAAAAAATATTAACAATCCATTATCAGTCTGGAGTTCTATTTGGATTTGCTGAAGCGTTTCACTACATATTATTACATTTGTTAAAAAGTGCATTTGTATAGCGCGAGTAGTTGGCTAGTCCTAGCGCCTTAAAAGTCGAACGAAAAAGGTCAAAAGCCCATGGGCGTCGTCGGGTGCCTCTATCAAAACAAACATTAAAGGTGAATGGCATTACCTCTTTTGCTCACCAAAAATGTATGAAATTGAGGGAGACATTCTATTAGTTTGCAAATATCGATGGTTTACAATTACTAATAACTGCTGGAAACATGTTTGTATTATGTTGAAGGAGAAATTAAAATTCGGTGCTCGTACCTTAACTGTCGTAATTTAGTCGTACCCTTATGTCACTTTTTTGTTCATTTCCGAATATTATTAAATGTATGTACAGAGCGCATCACTCTCGGCGCCACAGTAGGCATTTGCATTTGCAAGTAAAACGTTATGCCGTTTGTACAATCTGCAGTCTAATGATAGATAGACTTGATTTGATTTGGAAAAAATCTGGAAAAAAATCCAAGTACGATGTGCGTGTTGTACACATAAGCAATAGATATTTTATATTTAGATATATTTTCCGGATATTTTAAGTATGTTAACTATAATAACTAAAGAACATTTAAATTACAAATTTAAATTGTTAGATGCTTGTCAGTGTGACATAAACTTGGGAACATTTTAAATCGGGTTTTGTCATTCTCTTTTAATTACTTTAATGCGACTCTGGATGACATTTGACCACAAACGTATGAAGTTCCTGACAATTGGCCTGTACAAATTGGAGCTCGGTCATGGGTCACATGTCATCTCTAGCCCTTTTTAGTGTTCCGTACCCAAAGGGTGAAAACGGAACCCTATTACTAAGCCTCAGGTGTCCGTCTGTCCGCCCGACCGTCACAGGGCTGTATCTCATGCACCGTAACAGGTGGAAGCTGAAATTTTCACAGATTATTTATTTATTTTGCCGCTATAACAACAAATAGGTAAAATTATAAAATAATAAAAATTAAAGGGGGGCCCCATACTAAAAACGTGTTATTTATGGGGTAAATCTTGTACGATGGTACGGAACCCTTGGTGTGCGAGTCTGACTCGCACTTGGCCGGTTTTTTTACTTATATCTCTATGCCATTTTCATTACCGGCCGGGTGCACGCCACCATCATTCTTCTCAATTTACCCGTGCGCTCTCGCGTTACACTCGTTCGACTAGAGAAGCGTCGCAGAACACAAGCCTTCTGTGCCATTAGGCGCGAATTGTCAAAGCCGGCAATGTCCCTGGTGTGTAGCGTCCGCATCTAGATGTCATCTCCCAGATACTGGGCAATGCCCAGCGGGAATGCCGGTTAAACACGGTGGTGATACCGCACATAGCGCGGAATCTGCTGCGGCAATGAAAATTGTCCGTGTTTTCCATCCCGTTCAATGTAGCCATGCAATATAAGGAAGGTCCTGGCATGGCACCTAGTTCCCATGTGGTGTGTTGGGCTAATACCATGACAGAACTTGTGGTATTAGCCATCCATGTCCAGTCACATAAAAAAAAACTATTGTTTTCGTGCATTTTTTATTAAACATTGTTTTGAGAATAACAATATATTTAATGGGATACTCAAGCCGTGATGATTTTGCCAAATATAAATTGTACTTTGATCCACTAATTAATTATAACTATTAAATATAGCAAAAGTAATTGCGGGGAAAAAAATCACAATTTTGCAACGAGCGATTAAATTTAATCTAAATCCCCGTTAGATGACGCTGTTAAATATAAATCTTATTTTAAAAATTGTAACAAAACCAAAAACCGAAAAATCTAAGTGCATTACTTTTTGCAATATGTGTACAAAATTCTTTGTATGGGTCGGTACAGCCTTAATGTGCCAGGGCCCCACCCTGTTTGTGACACAACACCTGTTTGTCTCGCTATTTATGATCTTCAAAGTGCTGTTGACTATATTGCATCTCTTGAAAATTCTCTTCGGGTTGCATGCGAAAAGATTGTTATTTTTATTATTATTATTTCCGGTTAGGGCACATGGCTTAGCATTATTGGCGAAGTACCTTCCGCGCTGCATCCGACATCCGTTCGTGTATCTTACGATACAAGAAAGCTTGCAGCGGATCTCTTGACAAAAAAATATTATTTTCCATGGCTTATAGCCTAATAATTCGTGATTTGATTAATCTTGTAGCATGTTTTGAATTGATGCTATTATGTTACATATGAGATGAGTTAAATGAATGAATGCCACATTGGTCCCTCATTCGTCTGTGAGAGTTTCTCGTTGCGTCTGCGTCATTAACTCTTAGGACAGGCAAATATCGCCTACAAAACTGGCTTTCGAGTCAGGATTATGTCAATGTAATAAACACTTATGCTTTATCCACTGCAATGGTTGTAGGTCAAAACGTTTTAGTGCGATCTATCTCGTTTGTTTTGATAATTATTGTTTATTTACCGGATTTAAAATAAATTCAACAGCGTTACAACCTAATGTTTCATCTTAGTAAAGGCAGATCACCTACAGGTTACAAACTCCTCAGTGAGAAACCAATATGTAAGAATATCTATAAATGTTTTTATTCAAATACTTATCTGGGTCAAAGAAAGGTACAGAAATCCGTATTCTTCATTTATTCTTACTCAATGAAGTATTCTGTAAACAAAAAATCATCTTTAAAAAACCATGTTCTCTTGTTCTTTTTTAGCCATCCTAAAACTGATTACCTATCTACCTCTTACTCTCACGTAAACTAGAAATAACATCTTGTCCCACGTCTGCAAATACTCGATCGTATAAGGGTGCTCTCTCGCGTTGAGTTCTTTCTGAAGTCCTCTCCGTCTCATTGAGTTATGGAATAATGTAGCTTTGACACGTGTGTCTGTCTTGACCTCGCTGGTTGACCGCTACTCGCGTTGAAAATGTCGGAGCGTGTATTTTCTCCGCTGGTTGCGGGTTAGAGCAGCTAACAATGCTTCAATTTAACGCCATTCCCGTATACCTATGTTCCATGCATTTTTTACATTAGAATCTTGCAATCAATATCAGTACGAGATAATCAGCACTTTAGTAATAGCAGGTGAAAAAGGCCCTAAGTCATGTAAACTTTTTCTCGAATTACAACTGTTTTCGAATCACATCGTTGATCGTATATTGTTTATTGCATGCATGCGAATTTGTTAATCGCGACACCTGGCCACAGCCGTGAAACCATTTTTTCCCTTATGAGATTTATTCCCGAGATAACTACTTGTGTTCCCGTAAGTTTTCTGCAATATTTATATATTATGCAGGGTACATGCACACACCACTGCAGATGGCGAAAATCGACCATGTTCTCCATCCAATTCAATCTCGTCAATATAAGGACGGTACTGGTACGGCAACATGTGTTGTATTGGCCTAATAATGACGCTAGTACAGTCGTTTCGTCTGAAATCTATACACCGGAAATAGAGACAAATTTGAGATATCTTTCTGTCATGCTAAAGTCAAACATAGAGTAAAAGGGACATAGGAATTCCTTCTCTCTCCAGTGTATACAATTGAGAGGAAAATACTGTACTTAGGTTTGGTATTTATTACGAACCATGTCCAGTTACATAAAAAAATATTACTAATAGTTCTTTTTATTTACAACTTTATTTGGCTTTTTTGCATTCCATGAAAGTACTTTTAACCGACTTCAAAAAAAAAATTTACAAAAAAAATAACCGACTTCAAAGAAAAAGCACTAAAAAGTAAAAAATAATTTTCATTTTTGTAGTTACGATTTCTGTTATTTTTTGAGTCGGCGTCAGCCGGGCACGCGCTGCGCCAATCAAGAGAACCTAACCTAACCTAACCTAACCTTGGCTGACACCGACTCAAAAAATAACAGAAATCGTAACTACAAAAATGAAAATTATTTTTTACTTTTTAGTGCTTTTTCTTTGAAGTCGGTTATTTTTTTTTGTATTTTTTTTTATTTGTTTGTTTTTAGTGAATCTGAAGTACACTTACTAATTTGTACACGTCCTTTCCAATAAAAAAAGAATCACCGAAATCGGTTGGCATTATATTGAGTTATTCGTCCATTTGTCGCGCACATCTTAATACAAATTTAAGACTTTTATGATTTTCTCATGGATATCATTGTCAGAACTTAACCAAATTAAAATGGGACCACTTGGGAAGCACTAGCTATCATTTAAAAAAATAATCATCAAAATCGGTTCACCCAGGCAAAAGTTATGAGGTAACAAACATAAAAAAAAACATACAGACGAATTGATAACCTCCTCCTTTTTTGAAGTCGGTTAAAAAAGGAGGAGGTTCTCAATTCGTCTGTATGTTTTTTTTTTATGTTTGTTACCTCATAACTTTTGCCTGGGTGAACCGATTTTGATGTTTATTTTTTTAAATGAAAGCTAGTTCTTCCCAAGTGGTCCCATTTTAATTTGGTTTAGTTCTGACAATCATATCCATGAGAAAATCATATGAGTCTTAAATTTATATTAAGATGTGCACGACAAATGGACGAATAACTCAATATAACGCAAATAAAAAAAAATTACAAAAAAAATAACCGACTTCAAAGAAAAAGCACTAAAAAGTAAAAACTAATTGCCATTTTTGCAGTTACGATTTTTGTTATTTTTTGAGTCGGTGTCAGCCAAGGTAGCCAATATTCTCTTGATTGGCGCAGCGCGTGCCCGGCTGACGCCGACTCAAAAAATGACAAAAATCGTAACTACAAAAATGGCAATTATTTTTTACTTTTTAGTGCTTTTTCTTTGAAGTCGGTTATTTTTTTTGTTAAATTTTTAGCATATTGTATCTGTATCTTGAGAAGTATATGAATTCGACTTGGAAGTCTCTTCCAAATCTGATTGACCTTGACACCGCATGGTGATTCCATCCATCTCATTCTGTATTATTTTTTTCAGGAAGATCGAATCTTGGAAATCCTGAAAGATACCCCATTGAGTAAGTCTCCATCATATAAATCACTTAAAAAATAGTATATAGCGTGTGGCAGGGTGACACGCAGAGCAGGGGTGACATGTTGCCAGGTTTCAGCCTCAATGGCCCAGTGGCGCGACACTTCGGCGATCTATCTCCGAAGTTAAGCAACGCTGGGTCCGGTCTGGTCTTGGATGGGTGACCATTCGACCGTTGAGAGAGGCTGGCCGTGGTTCAGATTCCACGTTAAACTGTAGGTCCCCTTCCTTACTTACTAGGTGGTAGGGTTTATCCCGCCCGGGTTGGTACCATCGCATTGGATGAACGATGGTCGAAGCGACAATGAAAATTGTCCGTGTTTTTCTATTCAGTTCAATGTAGCCCTGCAATATAAGGAAGGTCCTGGCATGGCACCTAGTTCCCATGTGGTGTATTAGGCTAATACCATGACAGAAGGTGTGGTATTAGCCATCCATGTCTAGTCACATAAAAAAAAGGTATCAGTTTGCTCGTTTTTTTAATGAATATTGCAAAAATTGCGTACAATATAAATGGCAAGTTTTACAAACTTCACGTGTTTTAAACAATGGTTTCGGATACATTTCAGCATGAAAAAACGCTTTTAGGTAGTCCAAAATCTGAAATTATCGCTCTAGAAATTGAGAAGCTGAATAAAAATGCATGCTGCCACCTCCCATCCTGGCCACGTGCACGGCAGCTTCCCAAACGTATGACGACGTCATGGCATTACCATGCACAGAACCATCACAGAACTGTGCGTCGCAGCGTGGTGTGAATTGACCGTGACATATGAACTTATAACAGCCAAAATTACCATGGCGACGCATGAGCGGCTCGTAGCTCGTAGCTCAGGGGCAAGGGGAATCGCTTTTCATGGTAGATGTCAATGGTTCGAACCCAGCCCCGTTCAACCACTTCATTTATCTTCCTGAGTTGGATAAGCTTCAAATCGCATTATGTCACAAAAGCGACTGTTTTGGGAATCCTGATAAAACTGGTTGGTACCATCGGATTGGATGAAAAGCTGATCGAAACGGCAATGAACAATTGTTTCGTCATTCCATCTAGATCAATGAAGCCGTGCTCATAAAGGAACGCGGTGTGTTGGATTGATATCATGAGGGTGGAAGTGGTATTAGCTATCCATGTTATTGGCGGGTAGACCTTGGCCGGTCCCCTCCAGGCGAAAGCGGCTGCGCAGAAAACAAATCCGACCCACTCCACCCAGCCAATTATGCGGTTATATAAAAAAAACGACTGCCTTAGGGCCCTTGTTAGGGCTCCTGTGTTCTGGAGCAGTAATCAGCTGATTTGAATTATGGACAGAATATATTTTATTTGTAATCTTTTTTTATTTTATTGTTACTAAATAATTCTTCTTTTGATTAATAAAGATAAATATAGTACTTTAAGTTTTCTAGGTAAGTATTAAAAATGCCGTATTCATTTAAAAAAAATATTTGTGGCAACAGTTGTTGGATTAAGATTTATTATATTGTTCTTTGTGTTGATTTATGTATTGTTTTGTTGTCTGTACTCTGTTATGTTGTCCGAAAAAACTAAAGGTTTAATGAAACGATGTACGTGTGCGGCGGCAGGTGCGCGCGACGAGGCAGCGCGCGCGGCCGCCACCGTGCGTTGGGTGTGCGCGAGCGCGCGGCGCGCGGGCTGCGGCGGCGCGGCGCTCGCGCGCGACCTGCACGTGCTGGGCGCGCCGCGCCACCACGCGCTCGCGCTCGCCGAGGCGGTGGACGCGCGCGCCGCCGAGCACGCGGCGCGCGCGCGCACCGACTGCTTCCTCGGTGCGTACAGTCCCAACGAGCGTGAAACTCGTTTGCATAGAGGCGGCGGCGGCGTAGCCAATGTTACATAAAAAAAAAGTAAAAAAAAAATGTTTTGTTAAAGGTTGATAGGAAATGAATTCATCATAACTATTTTTTTATATCTATTACCTAAACTTTCCAGGCAGGCTCTGCTAAGTAATTGTTTATACTTCTTGGAGATTTTTTTTGTCCTGAACAGTAATACGCCATATGATTCTATTATTTTTTATTATATTGTACTTTTAATTACTCCATCGTTATGTAATAGACAGTGACCGGAAAATGTGACAATGTAAAGAAATGACAGCAAAAAATGTAAACCTAAGAAGTTTCATTGCCCGAATCAGCTTCATCCGCGGATGCACCAGCCCCAAGCGTTCGGTAAAACTGCCAACCGTGAAACGGTATTTTCCCAGAGTCCCAGATTCATCAAGTCTCTATACACTACAGAAGAGTTGCAATTCACAGACGGTTACACATTGTATGTTTCATGCTGTGTGGATACCGACGCTCATAAAGAAAACAAGGGTTCCTACTGCATTTCGTCCCGTGAATATCTTAAGAGGTGACTAAAGGAGCCAGCGTAGCCTGCAAATGGGTACGCCACCATATTCGGCGATTAGTTTCGCAGTCAAGCAGTTTACTGTATTCCTGGGTGCATCCCGAGAACTCAATAGCTTGGCGGATGCGCGGAAAAGAGGAATGATTCCATGGCTCTAAAGCTAAATCACTGCTTGGGGGTAAGGGATCGACACGATGGCCATGGAGATTGTTTATTGTTTATTCATCATCCATAGACAGTACACTGCACTCGGGTTTGTCATATTTTATCATTAGCCAGTTCGGCAATCCCAGCGAAGAAGAACTGGCAAGAAACTCCGCTGGTTTTTTTTTCAACGTCCACTTAGTCTAAGTTTACAAAAGTATTTAGAATCACAGATAAAAACGCTCAATTAATATGAATTGACGAGAATCAACAATTCATGTCATATGCAACAGTTCATGACAAATATCAGTTTATTTGTAAAGACCATGCCCGCCATCTAACATGTTGGCAATGGGAGCAAGCCAGTCCCCACAAACAGCAACCGTTCACAAGCATCACGCTGGGCACAGCCATCGCCTCTATCAACCATATTTTAGGGAAAAAGGAGACCCCTACCTAGCGTCGCCACAAGCAAGGACCTTAAAGCGATGCACTACTCCAGTGGCAAAATGAAAAAGTTGTGACCCCGAAAGAAGTGACACCCCATATTCCATTACCTACCTTTCGTTTGTGGGTTAAGTGAGAAGAAACTTGTGAATTCTGTTGACATATGAAATATTTTATAAATGTTTTCAGTGAACCGAGTGTCGGAGGTGTCGGCCGAAGATGGTCCCGAGGGCACCGTAGACGTGCTGCGTCTGTCCGTGCGCACTGACGACGTGTTCACGGGCCAGCGGGCCGAGCACAACCTGCTGGTGCCCCGTGACATCGCCGCGACGATGCTGCAGGACCTGAAGAGGGCCTACGCAAAAATGGAAGAACTCAGCCTGCAATGACGACATTAACGGCTGTCAAAACAAGAATAATAATATTTAAAAAAAAAAACTACTTCAAAGAAAAAGCAAGAATCCTCGAAATCGATTGGCATAATTTATTTAAGATCAAAATTTATTTAAAACCAAAGAAATTTTTATTTTAGATCAAAAAATCTATAATAATTTTGACTTATTCATCCATTTGTCGCCCATATACTTAATGCAAATTTAGGATTTATATGATTTTCTCATGGATATCATTGTCAGAACCAAACCAAATTGAAATGGGACCACTCGGAAAGTAAAAAATAATTGCCATTTTTGTAGTTACGATTTTATTTATTTTTTTGGTCGGGGTCAGCAAGGCACGCACTGCGCCAGTCAAGAGAACCTTGGCTACCTTGGCTGACACCGACTCAAAAATAAAAAAAAATCATAACTACAAAAATGACAATAATTTTTTTACTTTTTAGTGCTTTTTCATTGAAGTCGGTTTTTTTGTAAATTTTTTTATTATTTGTTTATATTTAGTGAATCTTAGTACACTAACTCATTTGTACACGTCATTTCCGATTAGGGTTGCCATATCTAAAATTTGGCAACTGGGACAAGACGTGAAAACCCCTGATTTTAGAGCCCAGAACCCGGACACGTCAACAGGTTTTCTTAAACAGTCAGTGTAATAAAAAAACAGTTAAAAATATCATTAAACACCTTTTTATTATTTTTTGAACCTTAAAATTAAATTTAGTAATCATTTATCATCATTTCAAATGTACTTTCCTAATAAAAGAGAATATTACTACAGTTTGTTACAAATTGTTTTGCGGATGCTCCCCGGATGCCCCCTAAACTAGGACAAATCCGGGGAAACCCGGACGGATAGCAACCCTATTTTTAATAAAAAAGAATCCTCGAAATCGGTTGGCGTAATATTGAGTTATTCATCCATTTGTCGCGCATATACTTAATGCAAATTTAGGACTTATATGATTTTCTCATGGATATCATTGTCATAACTAAACCAAATTGAAATGGGACTGGAATTGGACGGGAATTTGACGGGGATTGGAATGAACTCGGGAAGCACCAGCTTTCAAATAAAAAAATAATTAACAAAATCGGTTCACCCAGGCGAAAGTTCTGAGGTAACAAACATAAAAAAACACATACAGTCGAATTGAGAAGGTCCTCCTTTTTTGGAGTCAGTTAAAAATGGAGGAAGTTTGACGTATTTCTGCAGATTTTTTTTTTTCTTAATTTTTATGCTTACTAATGATGCCAGTAAAGCTGTTTTGGTCTTGTCAACCTGTTGTACTTCGGTCCTCGTCGACTAAGTTAAGCAAAATATTTTCAGTATGGATGGCTGCCAAAACTAGTTGTAAAGTGAACTCAAGTCATCTTTCTTTTTAAAAAAATAAGTTTGTATTCTCTGGTGAATCACATGTCATTGAATTTCAAGGCTAACCCTACAGGGGGTCTACCCATGATATTCTCACGGGCGAGTCACCGGTTTACCGGTGTGTCACTACGCTTTCGTACTCATGAAATGACAGCCTTTCTAATTATTTTAATTAGAGTGCGATGACACTAAAATATTTACAGCTCTATTCAGAGTGGGCCGACTAATCCACCGGACTAAACCGGTTTTTGAATGGCTAGTCCTGTGCTAATCTCGTAAATGTTAGTTAGGTAAGATTTGGTTAGGTCAGCTTAGGTTAGGTTAGATCAAGTTAGATTAGGTTAAATTAGGTTCGGTCAGGTCAAGTTTGGTAAGGTTAGGTTAGGTCAGGTTTGGATAGGTTAAGTTAGGTTAAATGTTCCGCGGCGCCATACGATTTCGCACCCCTACGTATTGTGGCAACGGATCTGCGAAGGGTCCGCTACTGCATCGCCAGCGATGTATTTGCGGCTGGACCGCAGATGGGTCGCCGGCGATGCATATATTGGCGATGTAGTAATGTTGGAGATGGATATATGGAGCACCTCCGACGCATCATCGCTGGCGACGGATTTGCGACTGGGCTGCAGTTGCCTCGCCGGAGACGAACATATTGGCGATGCACATGTTAGCGATGAAGATATTGGCGAAGTAGATGCAGGGCACCTGCGGGGACATTTCGCAAGCGATTCACCGACGGAAGTGAGATTCAGGAGTATGTACTCCGCTTCATCTCTGTATAACTTCATATTCTGTGGATATAGTTCTATGGATTCTTTATCGGTATCCTAGTCTGTGTTTGAATTATGTACGTCAAGCGAGTCAAGTCCTAGCTAAAAAATATTTTCAATTTTGCCTCGATCGGCTAGATCATCAGGCCGTACAGAAAGATCAGCCATGTCCTCAGGCGAGAAGCGCGTGCTGGTGGCTAGCATCGCCACATTCTTGCGCGCGCAGCTCGCCAGCGACGAGGAGGTATTGTCGGCAGACGCTCGGGAATCCCTGGAAGTCGGCGTGCAGTGCATCGAGGCGGCTTACGAATTGTCGGGGGAAGGCGCTGGTACATAACCTCATTTAAAGAATTTGCCTAATTCTTGTATGACATATCTTATCAAGATAAGCGGAGGAATCGCTTTGAGTAAACTTTTGGAACTGGCAAAGATTGAAATACGCCAATAACTTTGTAAAGGACAATTACCATTCTTCTGAGGGCAAGAAAAATTGTGCGGACTTACAATGACATGAATAAAATGACACGTATTTCTGTTTTATATGTTTGGAAAAAATGGTGCCTATGGTGGTACTTATTTCCACAGGGCCCTACATAAATCGATTTTTGTAATAAACGAAACTGACAAATTGTCCTAGTTGAGAACATTCTAAAAATATTTTAATTAATGTTCATCATATAAAATCTTAATTGGTGCTAGCGGCGATAATAGCAGATAAAACTCAACCATCGAACTACTTCTTTCTATTAACAGTGTGCTGTATGAAAGAGAAATATCATCTATCTGTTGGTGACGTACACTAATGAGCTTTCGTGTGGAACAATCCATAGTCAAAAGTATTATCTGCAACCATCTATTTTTATATTAAATACCTTATTGACTCAAAATTATGGAATAAGATACAAAAAAGAGTCCAAAAATATATGCAGCACGATCTCTTTAATCCGAACTCCTTCTAATCCAAACACCTCTGTAATCCGAACGCCCCACCCCCGCCTGCGCTTTTTCACTCGCCGCCTCGCATCTGACCAGTTGCTTGCCGAATGTCGAGTAGGTGTCACGCGCATTTGTTATTGTAACTTGTCCGGCATTTTGTGTTACTATTGCGTGGCTCGTGCATCTCGACAGTTATTTGTGTTTTTTCATCATGGCTTCGATGTCAAATAAATTTAAATTATCTGTACTTATAATCCGAACAGGGTGTAAATTACAGAGCTCCTGCTGTATTTAAAAAGGTACAATGTGTTTTTGTATGAAGTTTTCTCTTTGAGCAGATCAGCCCACTAGTTCACCTCCACTTTTATTTTGCTCTATTGACTATCAACATAAGAAATTATTTATGCCAAATTCAAAGAAATACCCATGAATCGCTTACTAACCACATATATAAGGTGAGTTTATAATAATCTACAAGCCTTATAGGGTTGATTCAGTATCTGATAAAGAACAACTTTTGCTAAGAATGTAGGTTTGTAATCTTTTTTGTTCCATTTGAATTTTTGAGAAATTTTAACAGTACGTTCTTCCCAGTATTCTAAATAACTTTTGCAAAGAAACTATGTACCTATCGGTAATGGTTTTCAAGAAATTATTAAATATTCAAATTAACTAATGCGCGCGAACTTCGTTAGAGCGACGCCGCGCCGGAGCGACACCGCGCCAGCGTGGCGGGGTAGCGGGGGCCAGATGCTACTTACCTACCTACGCGAACCGTTTTGTTTAGTTCCCACTTTGACACCTCGTGCCGAACAAATCCATAGCGGCGCGGCTGTAATGTAGGTAGGTATCTACATATCGAGCTTCTCTATTCTTGGTCGATGTACCTAACCATTTTTACGTCCTTTTCCGCATCCTTTTCAGCCCGATCGGCACTCGCTCGTGTCTGATGCCCACCACCGGCCTAGAGCTGCTACTCTAATAATTGCTTTCACAACGAAAACAAACGTCCTAGGCTGACCTGTCTGCGCACGCGGCGGCGGTAAATTGTGTCTTGCGTCAGTGGGTCACAGTAGGGTCAATGCCCCATGGTTGACCAATTTTTCAAATAGGCAGTTGAAGAGTTAGTGCACTTTAATAAATGATTTTCTTGGAAACCGTTACCGATAGGTTAATAGTTTCTTCGCAAAAGTTGTTGACAATACTGGGAAGAACGTACAGTTTAAATTTCTCAAAAATTCAAATGAAACAAAAAAAATTACATACTTACATTCTTAGCAAAAGTTGTTCTATATCAGATACTGAATCAACCCTATAAGGCTTGTAGATTATTAAAAACTCACCTAATATAGTTCCTACAATCCGGTGAGCGTTGAAAATATTTTGAATGCTTTTCACAAAATGCTCAACCTCCACATTGCTTAAAACAACTTGTATTTGTTTATTCAAAACTTCCTTAATCACGATTCCAGCGGCCGTGCAGACTGTAGACTTGCTGAAGTTGGTCCGTGACCACCTCGCTGTCCGCGAGGTCTCTCCCGAAGCAAAGGCCGAGGCTGAGCGGCTGAAGAACGAAGGCAATGAGCTCATGAAGAGCGATAAATACTCAGAAGCCCTCGAGCGGTACACCCAGGCCATTCAAGTCGACAAACATAACGCCGTCTTCTTCTGCAACCGTGCCGCCGCACACTTCAAGCTCAACGACAATGAAGCCGCCGTCAAAGACTGTCTCTCCGCTCTTGCCATAGACCCCAACTACAGCAAGGCTCACGGCCGACTAGGCCTCGCCTACACCAACCTGGACAGGCACAACGAAGCGCGGGCTGCATACTCTCGAGCCCTCCAGTTGGAGCCAGATAACGAGAGCTACCGCACCAACTTACGTGTCACCGAGGAGCGCCTGTCGCAGAGCTCGCGTGCAAATGGAGCCAATCCCATGAACTTCGGTGCTCTACTCCAAAACCCAGCTCTCATGAACATGGCGACAGAAATGCTTTCGGATCCGGCTATGCAAAATTTAATATCTGGGCTGGTAGGGCCCGGTCTGCAGAATAACACCCAGAATCCGGAAGGGATGAACGCTTTGCTTGAGGCGGGACAGATGTTGGCGCAACACATGCAGAATGCCAACCCCGACTTGGTGGAACAGCTTAGGCGACAGATGCAGCCTCCGTCGGGAGATGGTTCGCAGCAGTGATTTTCACACTTGTCCAAAATTATATGAGGGCTGTAATATGTAAAGATCATTTGGTAGTCCTCTTATCAAACTCGACTCAATTGTAAACATTATATGCAGTGCCCGGCAGTAGATAATGCATATCGGAGGTTGGGAAGAGATGATCGGCTAGTTCTGTCAGTCACTGTCACACGTCGCTCAGTACCTGTCTACTAAGTGCGAGAGAGATGACGCTTTACAACACCAAAACAAGCCAATTGTCTCTTTCCAACGTCCGATGTGCATTATTTTCTGCCAGTTACTGTACCTACATTAGATCTACACATTTAGATCAATAATGTGGGTTTCATTGTAATTGCAGGAATATCATAACCCCAACGTCCCCACTAATGAAATCTTCATCTGTGGATAGTTGTGCCTTTAGAGTTGTTTAAATGATTGTCCTCTTCCTTTATAATCATGACTGTTCATTAACCTAAATATAATATAGATGATGTAAACATTTTCAAATATTCTTGGTGTATGACTTGTTTTTTGAGCTGTTTTATTGATGTCTGTATCACCCCTGTAGCATTTTAAACATGACTGACACATGTGTCAGTTTATAATGTTGGCATTTAAAATGTCCTGTGATGGAATCATAATAATGGATTTTGAGGTACCTAGGTAGAATGTTTATATTTCCACAAGTTGTGCTTGGGAAATCCTAAACTGAATTTATTTACTATCCATCAAAGAAAATGCTTCTTATTTGTGAATTTATTAGTATTAAAGTTCTGAATGATGATTTGTTTATTTTTGATTAAAATTAATTTAATGAACTAAAAGTATATGAAGAGAAACATAGAGTACAACTCACAGTCGCATCTCGCCCTGGCCACGATACCATTTATGTACGCTTATAGATAATTAAACACCGATAAAAAAAAAATATTGCTAAAACCAGACGGTTTCCTGCATACAGTGTTTATAAAAGCAGCCAGAAGTTTTGTTCCTCGTCCCAATAAAAAAGAAATATTTTCTCTGGAGTTCATTGTTTAAGGTGGCCCTTCCCGACAGGACTAACTCATTCGCGGGCACGGTACAAAACCGTGCTATTGCGCTCTGGGACCTTCTGTTTCAAAGACAAAGACACGCTCCTTGATAAGGAAAATGCACCATGTCGACAAAGCAGACAATGCGCAGTGTTGTGTTTGATTTGGTAAGATTTACGAAAATTTTAGTTACAAAACGACTCATAGCTAAAAGCAAATTACGACCGCTGTAGTCAAAAAGCAAACAAAAACCAACTTGATTATAAATCTTCACTAAACAAGCCATATCTGAAGACCTTTTCAATTTGTTTTTATTTTATAGTTGAGTAATACACGTTCAAAGTTATTGTATAAAACGCGCGCAAAATTCGAATGGCAGTCGTCATGCAAATTGTGCCTTGCCCAATGGACAGAGAATGCATTTCTCAAAATTTTCAAACCATTAAATTCCATTGCCTTCACGATACCCTAAGTCTAGAGGCATGCATTGCTGCAGCTCCGCCATGTCTCGGATGCCCTAATTGACCTGGGTCAATATTAGGTAAAATGGAATTAAAATATTAATAATTAAATTGTAAATCATAAAACAATGAACAACTACAAAAAGTTATATTTTCTATTGAGTTTATTCTTTGAATAGACTCTAAGATTTCATTGAAGTAAAAAAAAGTTTAAAGTTGTGTTTTTGTAAATGCAAAATATGGTATAATAAATATCATTTCAGATTTATTTTTCAATAAATTTGGAAACTATTTATAATGTCAAATAATTTATTATTAGAATATTGGTTTGATTCAATAACATTTTAGACCTACAGTAGAATTCATTTACAACGACTTCGCTTGTAACGACTAACCGGTTTTAACGACGATAATGTTTACTCAAGTTAGGTTTCATAGATAGGTACTGAGAAAATATAACCGTTTAGTGCGACTCCGGTTTAAGCGACCAACTGCTTATAGCGACCATTATTTATGATAATACGTCCGGTTAAAACGACGCGCAATGTTTTTTTTTTTTTTATGTGACTGGACATGGATGGCTAATACCACAAGTTCTGTCATGGTACTAGCCCAACACACCACATGGGAACTAGGTGCCATGCCAGGACCTTCCTTATATTGCACGGCTACATTGAACTGGATGGAAAACACGGACAATTTTCATTGCCGCTTCGACCATCGTTCATCCAATGCGATGGTACCAACCCGGGCGGGATTAACCCTACCACCTAGTAAGTAAGGAAGGGGACCTACAGTTTAACGTGGAATCCGAACCACGGCCAGCCTCTCTCAACGGTCGAATGGTCACCCATCCAAGACCAGACCGGACCCAGCGTTGCTTAACTTCGGAGAGCGATCGCCGAAGTGTCACTCCACTGGGCCACTGAGGCTGACATACATAACCTATACACCAATACCTCGGCGCCCCAACTTCACCCCGCCTAATACCAAAGTGCTGATTATCTTGTATTGGTATCGATTGCGAGTTGCTTAACAAAGGCCCTTTAATGTGAGGATTAAACTAATCACTACTTGGTGGAAGAGACCCTTAGCCTGGTTTTCACTAAGTGTCGATGTATTTTAATCAATAGTTAAAGGGCCTTTGTTAGTAAAGTGCTGATATCTTGTACTGGTATTGATTGCAAGCTGCTAAGAAAGGCCTTTAATATGTGACAATTAAGCTAATCGGCAGTAAGTGAAAAGGGCCCTTAGTGTTGTATTAAATTTATCTCTTTGTATTACAGTACATTATGTACCTATGTTGGTAATTTGGAATGTGTAAGAACCATTAAAATAAAGCATCCTACAAAATGTTTTATTTACCTAAATAGGAAAATCAAACTTTCGCCATTATAACACATACATATTTATACGTAAGTTAAGTACACATGTACTTAAGGTGGCCCAACCCGGCGGGCCTAACTCATTCGCGGGCACGGTACAAAACCGTGCTGTTGCGCTCTGGGACCTTCCCTGTTTCAAAGAATAAGACAGGCTCCGTGATGAGGAAGATGCAACATGTCCACAAAAAAGACAATGTGCATAGTGTATGATTTGATAACATTTACGAAAATTTTAATTTTAAAACGACTTATAGCTAAAAGTAAACCACGACCGCTGTAGTCAAAATTGTAACAAAAACCAAATAGATCATAAATCTTTATTAAATAAGCTATGTCTGATGAATAATCTTTTTTAGATGTTCTTACTTTATCATTGCGTAATCCACCTCCAAAGTTATTGCATAAAACGCGCATAAGATTCGAACTTTCGGACGTTATAACTTGGAAACCAAACACAATTTTACAATGCCAATGGTCATCAGACATGTAGTTCGATCAAATAAAGCTATTTTGAGCAAAATTTTGGATCTCTGACAAGACATATGGGCGTGATCTTCTTTTCCCTTTTGTATGGGGAGATGAGCGGGATGGGCCACCTTAAGAAAGAATCCTGCCGTTTTGTACGTCATCCGGTTAGTACGACATTGTATCGCCGGTCCCTTGAGGGTCGTTATATCCGGATTCTACTGTATTTATAATCCATTGCATAAAACATTAACAATGACAGCTTTAGCTACACAGAGCAGAGCCTGGTTTACGGCAAACCGATCGACTGGCGTTTTCTAATGTATGGAGAAATTGAAGAGCGCGCGCAGTAGGCGTTAAGCGAACTAACATTTGCGAGTCCGAGTTTGATTTGACAACTTACTCAACGTTGCCGTTCACGCCGACTCTGCGTTTTCATACAAATTCGAAGTCAGAGTTTGACTTTGACAGCTTGAAGAAGTAAAACCACCAGAATATCGTTTTGAATGCAAGTTTAAAACCACAGAATAACGCAATCCGTCATCCCAAAGTAATGCACGAAGTGAAGTGCCAATGCCAATGGGATGACAGTTTTTATTGAGTATTCTTTGACGTGAATAAGAGAAATTCGTTTCATGCTCTCCCTGCGATTTTGATGTGGTTTTCTCACTAAATACAAACAAACAAAAAAACCGTGTAGATTTGATTGCTACTAAATTTCACAGGATCACCCGCCGGGCTAATAAGAAGATTCCCTGTAAATGTAATAAAAATTGGTCACAATGCCGTTATTTCATTTTGGACATTCACACGAGCGGAGTTTCTAAATTTCTAAATTTCACAGGATCTTCCGTTGGGCTCATCTGAAAATTCGATCAATATCAGTCACAACACCATTATTTAATTTTGGACATTCACCCGAGTGTCCTACATTGGCGGTCGTGGACAGGAAAACGGAATGTGGGAAGAATATCCGCCAGGTGGGACGACATTAAGTGCGTCGGCGGAAAGCAGTGGTCCCGTACCGCTGAGGGCAGGAAGGACTGGAAAAAAATTGGAGAGGCGAATATCCAGCAGTGGACGCCAAAAATGCTGACTGAGTGACCAAAGCGGAGCTTCAAAACTTCCAATCTGAAGTTTTTTTATGTAACTACATGGATAGCTAATACCAGACTGACCGTCATGATATTATCCTAACACAAGACATGAGAACTAGGTGCCATGCCATGACCTCATTAAATTGATCGGCTACATTGAACTGGATGGAAAACACAGACAATTATAATTGCCGCTTCGAACATCGTTCATTCAATGCGATGGTACAATTTTCATCGTCTCTGACCAGATTTTGATTCAATATGATCATCCCTACACCAATTTCCCCTTAAACATGCAATCCAAACCACAATGGTCGATCGGTAATTTTGTTTTAATTGAGATGGTACTAAGCCTGATGGTTTTCGCCTAGCACTAGTATGTGAAGTAGGAGTAGAGAAAGACGCATAGGTTAAGAGCCTACAGTGCCCAGCACTGCTACAACACAGGTGCTATTCCTTTTTAGTTTTACGGTCAGCTATTCCATGTTTTTCAACAAGAATGTATAAATTAGAACTTCAGAAACAACTATATTCCGAAACTTATCTTGGGAGGCGGGGATAAAACTGATAATTATCCTTATCAGCAAAATAATTTTCCAACATTTCTTAAATGATCTACATATAGTTTTTACCATACATAATTATATTCTAAATGCTCACTTTTTCAAACGAGAATCAGACTGTCAAGAAATTCTAATTGAGTATCTTGTTTAATGTCCTTAATCCTTCCAGCGGTACCTAACATCTGGATCAATGCCAAACTGCAAGGTTCAATAACCTCCCGTTTGGTTTGCGTGCGAGTCACTCCAATTACAAAGCATAGACTGCATGCAGCTATGTCCATGTATCGCAGTTGTCGATGCAACCTATTATTAAAGGAAACCCTTCACAGGAGGGTGAATAGAATATGCAGGGGTGGCATGTTTTATAAAAGCAGTTTTACAGTTTTGAACTATGGACATACTTCAGCCATTGCATAGACTGATCAGGTTGGGTGCAATAATAAAACACTAAATTTCCAATACAAGTCATTATTACAAAAATATCAATGTTAAAATATACATAATATCACTGCCAGTAAGTTGACTACTGGAATGCAGTATTACTTGTAACATTATGAAGCATCAATTATCAATTATATTTTATTTAATTAAAATGAAAGAATTAAATAAGGCGTTGAATCTCCTAAATACATTGATTATTGGCTAAATGCGCTAATAAGGATTTTAAATTGTTTAATACAATTTCATAATTTTAAGTACCTTGAGACCTCTTACTAACAGGTTATCAGTCTGGTTATTTTGTTTAACATTAAATGTTTGACGGCCATTTGAAATTTCAATAAAAAAAATGGCAGTAATTTGTTCCAACACAACAAACACTAACAATTTCAGTTCAGATCCAACAGTATTCATAAATGGATACAAAAACAACCGACAAAGCACAACCTACATTCTAATAGAGAGTTTCGGACGTCCAGTATTGATTTACGAATACCGAAAACTTTACATTAATCACTGGAGGAACATCAAACCGCCAAACATTATCTCGACGCAAGCAAAACCGCGAAAAGAAGCATTGAATTGACAAAAGACTAATTGTCGCTGATGTTATTAAGATACCCCCTTGCAGCTTACAGTGAATTATTTTCTTGAGTTATGGCATTGAGCAGAAGTGAAATTTATTAAAATGCATTAGCCAAAAGCAGGTACTACAGACTGTTTATTTCTTGCACTCAATCTTTACCCAATCATTTCCTCTTGAGAATATCCAATATCCAATATCGGAAGACGTTTCATCTGATTGGCAGTTTTCGCCTACTTGGAAGATTTGAAATAATGTCGGTAAAAATTGACACATGATGATTTATGTTGCCTAACAAAGCGGACAATTACGAACTCCGGTCGCTCCGTCAATGCTCCGAAGCACCGTCCGTGTTGGCGCGGTGAATCTCTACCACAGTCCCGAGGAAAAGCCGCCGGGAGGTACGCGCACGCGCTTGGGCGCCTCCACCTGCTCGGACTGCACTGCCTTCGGCTGGTTGTCTAGCTTGGGCGGGGCGGGCTCAGTCTTGTTGTCGTTTGTGTCGGTCGGCGTCGGCAGCTTGGGGGCCGTGCCATTGGTCGGTTTCTCGTCGTTCTCCGTACCTGAAGAGCAAATGATGCCACAATTATGTAAAGATATAGTGACACCAAAGCGTTATCACAAAGAGTCAGGATGCAGTAGGGGGCTGTAAGAGACATTTATTTTGTTTTTAATTAAAATTAAAAATCAAAGCAGTAAATAGTATTGCTGCATCAATATTGCCATGTTGATCCGATGCCAAGCATATCAACCAATATTATCTAAGACATGCTGTATTGCCGAACGGATCCAGTGACCTCAATGCAAGACCAGTGGACATGAACATATCTCTATCTTATTGGATGTAATAGGATTGGGAATTACATTGAATGAAAAATTGTAATAGGTCGGGGAAAAAGTCTTTTCGCATTATAGTATGTATGAACTTGTAATAAAATCTCTTTGGCTATACTATTTGTATCTGGCTGGTTTTGGTATCATTGAAAGTTTAAATTTTAAAGAACATAATTCCAAATTCAAATTAGGAAAATGTGTGATTCTCATTTGTTTTTCGTACTGTCAAAATGAGTGAATCTAATGAAGAAATTCGATACATTTTAAAATTTTACTACAAAAAAGGTAAAAATGCAACGCAAGCCGCGAAAAAAATTTGCGATGTTTATGGACCTAGTGCAGTGTCTGTGAGAGTAGCACAAATTTGGTTTAAGCGTTTTCAATCCGGAAATTTTGATGTCAAAGATGCACGTCGCTCTGGTCGCCCTATTACGGATAAAATGGATGCCATTTTTGAAAAAGTGGAGCAAGATCGGCATATCAGTAGTTACGACGTAGCTGAAGAACTAGGAATTGACCACAAAACAGTTTTGGCGCATTTGAAAAAAACTGGGTACACAAAAAAGCTCGATATTTGGGTACCTCACGAGCTCACTGAAAGAAACCTAATGAACCGTGTACTCATTTGTGATTCTTTATTACGACGTAATGAAACCGAACCATTTTTGAAGAAGCTGATAACTGGTGATGAAAAGTGGATCACGTACGACAAGAACGTGCGAAAAAGGTCGTGGTCAAAGGCCGGTCAAGCTTCACAGACTGTGGCGAAACCCGGGTTAACTCGCAACAAGGTGATGCTGTGTGTGTGGTGGGATTGGAAGGGCATTATTCATTATGAGCTGTTACCACCAGGCAGGACCATCGATTCTGAACTCTACTGCGAACAACTGATGAGATTAAAGCAAGAAGTTGAGAGAAAGCGGCCGGAATTAATCAACAGAAGGGGTGTGGTTTTTCATCATGATAACGCTAGACCTCACACATCTTTAGCCACTCAGCAAAAACTAAGAGAGTTTGGCTGGGAGGTGTTAATGCATCCGCCGTATAGTCCTGACCTTGCACCTTCAGATTTCCACCTGTTTAGGTCTCTTCAGAATTCTTTAGGCAGTGTCAGGTTAACATCACGAGAGGACTGCCAAAACCACTTGTCGCGGTATATTGATCAGAAGTCCCAATATTTCTATAGCAATGGGATCATGTCCCTACCTACAAGATGGCAAAAAGTTATCGAACAAAATGGTACCTACATTCTTTAGTTAAATGTAAATAAACCATATTAAAAAATGTTTTGAATTTTCTTAAAAAATGCGAAGAAACTTTTTCCCCAACCATATATATACTGCACTGAGTATTGATTGTGTATTTCAACCTGTTTACTGTGTTGAGTGACACACTATTACATTTATTGCTGGTTCCAAGCAGTAATTCGTTAGGCTTTTGTTTTTTACATTAGTATCATTAACGGTGAAAACAAAAAGTATTGGACTTGAAAACACAAATGTATTATGGATGTTAAATATATAGTTGCGACTAATATTTTCAGAATTTCATGTTTATTGGTTTTGTTGCAATAAATTTTGTTGGTCAGCCGTATAAAACATCAAATGCTAATTGCAGTAAAACCAATAACACTTATAATTAACTAGCTGAGGTACCAGGCTCCGCTCGGGTCAATGTCGTTCTGGACTGATGTCGGGCTGAATTATTTCCTGGATATTAATGAATTCCCCATACAAACTTTCGTCGCCTATTTCACCCCTTCATGTTTAAATTCTCCACAAAAGGTAGCCTATGTCCTTCTCTATGATCCAAATTATCTCTATACCTAAATTCATCAAAATTGGTTCAGCGGTTTAGGCGAGCAAACGCAAGAGAGTTACTTTACCATTTATAATATTAGTATGAAAAAGTGCCCCTAAGTCCATTAATTCTTGTGTTCAGTGTAAAAGAAAATTTGTATTGGTCAGAACACCTGCAAGACGCTATTTTTAGTAACAGTAGCCTAAGTGCGACATCCCAGCTTGTCCTAGAAGTCCAAGAGGTTCCATATTCTGCAACAGACTTCCGGGAGGGATCCCAGTCCACCTAGTACCCATGCCCATTGGTTGGCCACACTTCCGCACTCCCATGAGACACGGACGGGAGTTTGACGCAGTCAATGCGGCCACCGTGAAGTTGTTTGCCTACTTACCGAGCACGATGGTGGAGGCCACATGCTTCCGCGCGCGCGGTGGCTCCGGCTCGCAGGCCCCGAAGATGTCCGTGTGTCCGCCACCGGGCGGTTTGAGCACGCGCGACGTCAGCTTGCTCTCAGAGTTCAGGCCCACATTGAAATTGGTCGACGTCATCTTTATCTCTGCATAGAATTAAACAGAATTTATAACTTATTCCATTATTTTTCCCCTAATAGATTAACTAGTTGGGAATATGTAGTAGATTCTATATTCTTGCACGTTTCAAATAGGTAAAGTTTTCTTAGGTTTGGACTCAAGATACTTACCAATAGATTTCACTAACAAAGTTAACAACCTATCTGCTTCAAATGTTTTTACCATAACTAGGGTATGCTAATTCGCCTATTCTAAAAGTGGAAATTATAGTACATGTATTCAACAGAACAGTGGCAGCTTTCACATACCTATGTGTATGAGCATTATGAGTTATTATGGTTGCATGTTCAGGCATCATAAAAATAATTTGTCATCATCCATTTGCTAAAAATGCTTCTGACTGTTGATGTGATACCAACCAACCTATTAGGTTGGGGAAAAAGTTTCTTCGCATTTTTTAAGAAAATTCAAAAAATTTTTTAATATGGTTTATTTACATTTAACTAAAGTATGTAGGTACCATTTTGTTCGATAACTTTTTGCCATCTTGTAGGTAGGGACATGATCCCATTGCTATAGAAATATTGGGACTTCTGATCAATATACCGCGACAAGTGGTTTTGGCAGTCCTCTCGTGATGTTAACCTGACACTGCCTAAAGAATTCTGAAGAGACCTAAACAGGTGGAAATCTGAAGGTGCAAGGTCAGGACTATACGGCGGATGCATTAACACCTCCCAGCCAAACTCTCTTAGTTTTTGCTGAGTGGCTAAAGATGTGTGAGGTCTAGCGTTATCATGATGAAAAACCACACCCCTTCTGTTGATTAATTCCGGCCGCTTTCTCTCAACTTCTTGCTTTAATCTCATCAGTTGTTCGCAGTAGAGTTCAGAATCGATGGTCCTGCCTGGTGGTAACAGCTCATAATGAATAATGCCCTTCCAATCCCACCACACACACAGCATCACCTTGTTGCGAGTTAACCCGGGTTTCGCCACAGTCTGTGAAGCTTGACCGGCCTTTGACCACGACCTTTTTCGCACGTTCTTGTCGTACGTGATCCACTTTTCATCACCAGTTATCAGCTTCTTCAAAAATGGTTCGGTTTCATTACGTCGTAATAAAGAATCACAAATGAGTACACGGTTCATTAGGTTTCTTTCAGTGAGCTCGTGAGGTACCCAAATATCGAGCTTTTTTGTGTACCCAGTTTTTTTCAAATGCGCCAAAACTGTTTTGTGGTCAATTCCTAGTTCTTCAGCTACGTCGTAACTACTGATATGCCGATCTTGCTCCACTTTTTCAAAAATGGCATCCATTTTATCCGTAATAGGGCGACCAGAGCGACGTGCATCTTTGACATCAAAATTTCCGGATTGAAAACGCTTAAACCAAATTTGTGCTACTCTCACAGACACTGCACTAGGTCCATAAAAATCGCAAATTTTTTTCGCGGCTTGCGTTGCATTTTTACCTTTTTTGTAGTAAAATTTTAAAATGTATCGAATTTCTTCATTAGATTCACTCATTTTGACAGTACGAAAAACAAATGAGAATCACACATTTTCCTAATTTGAATTTGGAATTATGTTCTTTAAAATTTAAACTTTCAATGATACCAAAACCAGCCAGATACAAATAGTATAGCCAAAGAGATTTTATTACAAGTTCATACATACTATAATGCGAAAAGACTTTTTCCCCGACCTATTAGATATGTATAAGCCATGACGAAAATGTATAGGCGGTTTTTACATGTCTGACATGGTAGGGGGTGGCTCGATGTAAAATAAACAAAAATAATGTCGAATTATTTTCACGAAAACTATCCCTTAGTGTCCCCTTTAGGAAAGTTCAGTCCAGTATTATTTACGTTTTGAGATTAATGTCACAAAACCAGAATGAAATCCAATAAACATAAACAACAAAGATGACGTCAATGAAATGCCAATAAGTGTTGTCTGCTTTTAACCGCATTCCATTGGAGGTCACCACGCTTGTCTCCACTCATGAGAAGTTTCTATGAATGTTAATTTATTAATAATAAGCGTTTGAGTGGGCGATTTCCCATAACAGTTAGCACATAGTAATGCGTTGACGTCTGTAAGACAATTCTCATTTTTTGTTTTATCTCATGCTCAGTGTCATTGAACTGGCTTTACAAGCAGTAACAACTGGTTTCCATTATCATAAAAAAGTGGACAGTAAAGCACCATCAAGTAGGTGCTGTTTAGGAACAATACACTGTGCTGTTGAGGAAATATGCATTGTACATTTAACCACAACTTTATTTGCACGATTTAACCTTAAATGATGGTGTGGCCTAGCATTATTTTTAAAGAATTATTTAACATGATTAAAGGCAAAGTAAATACTAGATATTGACTGATTCATATTAGACACCAAAAATGAAGAAAGCCATTCATCTTTTTTTTAATCAGCAAAAGCAAGGATAACATAAACAAATGTATTTTAAGTTTATGCCAAGATCAGTAGCCTCATACTCATGAAAAAGAATTTCTAATATAACCCAAGATTCCCTGCAGTCTGCATCACCGCAGTCTTGAAGATTTATTTTCGTCTCTGGTAAGACTTAAATAGCATACCATAAGGAGACACTTAAACATTACCAATCGAAAGCTCCATTCTATCTTGCCTTGGTGCTTTTATTTTTGAAACCGAAACATTTATTAAGAACTCCCCCACATTCATTATACCTTAAACAGCTTCAGACTGCAAAGGTGTGATGGACGAAATGAAAAATTGTGGTTAGGTTAGGCTAGGTAAACGAAATTGTGACAATAATACACTTAAACTATTTTCTTTAATGATTTACTGAATATACAAGAAAACATTACTGTCTGTACAATAAATCGAGATTAATGTGAGCTAGTAATGTCAGGAAATGAGATGTCCTTTAGTGACTCAACTATGAATAACCACATCGGTGTCACATTCATTATTCACAGAATGAAAACTGATAGTGATTGTTATCAAAAGTGTTGGCTTGCTTCAAAATTTTGACAGTGAATTTTGTTAACTGCACCCACAATGAATAGACAGTTAATAAAAGATAAAGCTATAACACAAATAACCATTTGAAGACTCAGCAGAAGGAAGTCGCGACAAGGCCAAATAAAATGTTCATAGCACTCATGATTTTTGATGACAGTGGCCGCAATGGCGATACCTACCGAAGTATGATTTCTCTCTAACCAGGCGCTCTTATTACATGCCTAAACTTAGGGCCGAGTGCACGAAAGGAGAAAAAATCAAAATCAACGTCAAAGCATGATCAAACACATCACTTTGTGTGGACAGTATGGAAGGAACTCTATGCGGATTACTAAAAGTGACGTGTTTGAACATTGATTAACTCAGCCGTCTCTTCATGCAAGTGAGGCATTAACTCTTGAAGTTCTCTGTACATGTACAAGAACTGAACGCTATTATCATAGCGATTTTATATATGCACGTCCCGTGACTTATATTGCTGTTTAAATCCAGACTTGCACTTTACTGAAGTAGCTAAATATCTTTC
Source organism: Incurvaria masculella (assembly GCA_946894095.1). Taxonomy (NCBI): domain Eukaryota; kingdom Metazoa; phylum Arthropoda; class Insecta; order Lepidoptera; family Incurvariidae; genus Incurvaria; species Incurvaria masculella. The sequence continues at coordinate 5,094,063 of OX335641.1, forward strand.
TTTCTGTAATTCTTTTGCACTCACTTCATGGTAGATTCTACATTTTAGGTTCGGGATTAAGAAAAGCATGAATATAAAGTTTTGTCGCCTGAAACGGTAAGTTATTTTGTTTAATTTAACAAAAAAAAAAACAAGTCAACGTTTCCAAATGGCTGACATTTGGATTGATTAAGGGTTAGGTAATTTTTGTTACAGTAGGTTTAATATTTTTTGGCAACATCTTTAACAAAGAACTAAACACTTATGTAATTATAGTTTAATAATGGTGGTATTCATATCTATACAATGTACACACTGCTTGAATGGTACACTTCTCCGTTGAACTGATACATCGCTGGCATAGTCTTCAGTTATATTGAATGCGGAAATTATTTAGACATGTGCCTAATGGTCTGTGCACAGCTGCCTTGCTTGGCTAGACATGCTTGGCTAAGCATTATCACACGAAACTGTGCAGTCACTGCTGCAACTTGTTGAAATAGGAGATTGGCTTCTTGCTTAAAGATAACAGTTCCATAACCTTTCTCACCTTGATATTGATTTAAGAAAAAAATAGTTCAGTCGAATTGAGAACCTCCTTCTTTTTTGAATTTGGTTAAAAATCCATACCATTGTGCATAGAGCGAAAATATTTTGACAAATATAATCCTTTGCTATAAACATATTATGAAGTCCATAGGGTTAATGACCAGATCAAGAATGCTGGGATCTTAAAAACTCCCGCTGGCTATGATCTTTTAAAACAAAAACTTACTTAAATACCTAAGTCCTAACACAAGCTTGATTAGAATGCCTATTAGGTTACTTAACAATATTTCTGCTCTAAAGCAGCATTAAACGATTGTTCAGAATATATTAAAGCTGTTGATTGTAGTAGTCTCATCGTTTTCTCATCTTTAGTTCGATAAAAGCTGTATAGCGGCGCTAGAAACAGCTTAGACTATGTATACAATGACAATGAAAAATGCAATAGTCTAGATACATTGTACAGTTTCTAATATTCGAGTACATTGTACAACTTAAGTTTCAAAAAAGCCCTCAATGAGTGTTGTTGAATGCCATCGTCGCACAGCTCTTGTGCTACCAATTCCACCTTAAATAGAAAGAGATCTATGTCCACTATCCAGGCATTCTGTAAAACTTTAAGCTTTTACAAAAGCAGTTGTACAGCCTTTGCAGCGATATTTAGTGCTACCTGGGCTACCTACTAATCCTGGAGAAATCCAACTATAGACTCGTATTTTTGCATGGTGTCCGGGGAGTGCGTGCATTTCTATCTTTTCTTTGAACGAATTTCTCTAAGCTTGGATATTGTTCAAAGTAATTCACACATTTTTATGATTTTCGTAAAACCGGCAGAAGAAAAGTTTTTATTTTAATGCATAGAGAGGATCGAAGAAATGCCCACACTGCCCAGACACCAGCAAAGGTATTGAAATCATAACTTTGTGAAACCTATTTAACGCTATGTCACAGAACTTTGCAGATAATGCCAAACAGCATAATTTTACTTCAGAGGGTTGACCTAAATGCTGAAAAATTTTCTGCACCATGGAATTTCGGAGTATATAAAATAATGTAGATTCGTAAGAGGTAATGGTGGACTTTTGCATTGTGTTAGCATTGTGGCAAATGGCAAGCAGTTAATTGTGACAAGCAGATTGTTAAAGCTAACACAAAGATTGCATTTTTACTTTACTTTACATGAGGTACGTACCAAAATAACGGTAATAGTGTGGGCATATAAATGCATTGCACATACCTAACCAAAAAGGCAATGACTCACCCAAGGGTGGGCAGCAAAACTTTCGTTCTGTCTGTGCGTTGTATGATACCAGCTAACGCCAACTGTTTATGTGGTGAGGTACCTCCCAGGTTAGATCTTCTGCGTTGCAATAAAGTAACGCTGTCAGTCGGAAAGAGAACAATGACCCCTGCTAATAACGGCGAATATTCAAATGATTTCGCAGTATTCTATCAGTGTCAACTCACCTGATACAGTATCCCTGTAGACGTTGATAGGAATTCGTTGATCAAAAGCAGTAATGGGGAAATAGAAAATCAGTTCCACGAGTTCAGAATGTTCGGCGAGACGAGAACGAGCAAACGGACGACCGAACAAAACGAAAGAATGAAGACATGAGACAGAAAACGGAAATAGACGAGAGAGAACGCGAGCGGAGCGGTATGGATAGTGCTGCCATGCTGCAAGTCAACTTACCCGAAAAATTAAGAGTAAAAATATTTTTAAGAACAAGCTTTTTTAAAGGCTTTAAAAAGAAGATTTTTTTAAATCGATCCTATCAATTTATAACATTATACAATTTATGTCAATATATGAAAGTTTTTTGCGATATTGACTTGCATAGGTACACTTATTTTATTATATCACAATATAAAAATAATATATTTTGAATTATCCGTTTTCTATTGCCTATCTGATTATTTCTATGAACTTCTCGTTTTGAAATAAAGAATTTTTTTTTTAATTTCCACCCAATCCCGAAACAACTGTGGTAGTAAACCTTAAAAATGTCAAAACTGTCATTCTTGTCCAGTTGAATTTACGAGTTTTTAATATGAAAGATGTACAGTCGTTTCGTCTGAAATCTATACACCGGAAATAGAGACAAATTTGAGATCTCTTTCTGACATGCTGACGTCAACCATAGAGTAAAAGGGACTTAGAAATTCCTTCTCTTTCCAGTGTATACATTTGATAAGTAACGACTGTACTCTCTTATGAAGATGTACTCTCTTATGAAGTATCTTCGTCTTCAAACAAATTTTAATGTTATTGACCAGCATAAAGGAGATATGCAACCGGAGCTCCAGTGACTTTTTTGGCGTAACAGAAATGTAATCGATAGTGTTCGAAACCATCGATAATTATTATTAATGATTTGAATTTTCAAATATTTCAACTTTCATGAGAACTCCAGCTAATATAACTCGATCTAAACAGACTTTGAACAAATAGCTCCCTTGCAGAAAGAGTAGAGCCATCTGTTATCCGATATTTAAACAATTTACGATTATAGAAATGTTCGTAATTTATTACTATAATTCTTTTTTCAATTAGGTAAATTGTGCCACTACCCATACCATTATATTGATTTTCAAAAATACATTGATACACAATATATCCTAAAATAATAATCCGATGCGCAGCGCCATCTATAGCTTGTGATAATATGTTGTGTTTGTTTTTTTCGAATTTTGTTTCTCTCGAATTTTTATGCTTTTTACATAGTTGACCGCATATCTTTTTTTGTAAAAATTCGAATTCGTATATTTCAAAATGTAGACACAGCGGTCAATAAAACCAAATGAGTATAATGTGCCGAGACACCAAGTTGTTTCCGTAAGTTTTTCCCAACTCTTGAATACACACAGCACTGCGAATTCTGGAGGGAGAATAACCACATTACCATTTTTTTCTCTAATATCAAATAAATATCTCAGTTTACTTACTATTTCATGTAACTTCGATACGAAGTGCTTGAACTAGCAATATTCTTATTTCATCCTTGAGAATAACTCTCTACGGTAGTGTGCCCACTAAAATGAGTTAGAAAATCTAAGAATAAACTTCAAATTATTATAACATAAGAAAATTGGAACGCGATGCGTCGCGAACCTCGGACCTCTGGCTCTGGAATCGACGCCCAGCGCGCTGCACTAAACAAGAAACTTGTTCAAATTGCGAAAATAGTAATCACTTCAGTAAATGCATCACTGAGACTTTAGATGCATCTGTTGACGTTTCTAAGCCCCGGTTGCACGAAGAGACGGCCGCGTTAATCAATGTTCAAACACGTCACTTTTAGTGATCTGCATAGAGTTCCTTACATACTGTCCACACAAAGTGACGTGTTTGATCATACTTTGACTTTGATTTTGATTTTTGGTCCTTTCGTGCACTCGGCCCTAAGAGTTTACAGTGTCTGAAATGTATCAATTCGGATTCACCTTAGTCAAAACAATTTAACTGTGGTAGTTCGATCCAAAAACACTTAAATTAGTGACGATTTTATAGCCCATACAAACTTTGCGATGTCCTTTAAAACAAAATATTATAGGTTGTGTTATCGATGTTTTCTTTCCCACAACTTCATTTGATTAGCGTAATTTGGTGGAATAAAATCGAGGAAATTGGGTCATTTCAATTAAATAAATTGAGGAAATATAATTTTCAGCAATATAAATGGGAAGATTGGGCAAAGCACCTTAGAACGTGTCATCAATTCACCTACAAGACAAAATAGTGTTAGCTCTTTCACTCTCGGGGTTAATAGCATTGTATCTACCATTTTTCATTCCAAGGACATTTTGACGCCAATTTTTACCATTTTAACATTTTAGCAATAATACGATTTGACGGAACCAATATTTGACAATGATCTTCCCATTTTATATCGCTGATACTTTTGAAATCGATTCTGTTTATGTTATGATAAATAACCGGTTACGGTCTCCATTTATGGAAAGAAAATATCATTATGATAATTTGTTTACCAACGTGGGGCTATGCAGTCGACATATTGCAACATTAAAATGAATTTCCGGTTGGAAATGTAATCTGCCTATCTGATAACATTTATTATATTAGCAGAATGTGACTATTCAAAATAATACTTATAGGAAAAATCTACCGTCACTGCCAGAACTATTTACGTCGTATTATACTATTTTGCTTAAGTAGGCATGATTAAAACGTTACATTTGAACTATATATTAAAGTTTTGTCAATATAATATGTACAATGCGATTCAAATATGAATAGGACCAGGACCACCCCCATTTTTAATGTCAAACTGCTAAAGCATATGCTAAACTTCAATATGGTGTGCAAAAAAAGTACCAAAATTTTTTTTAATAAACATTTAAACAAAATAATTTGTTTTAAATAAATATTCATTTGAAGAACCGAGATTCAATTTAATGTTCAACAACTCGATAACAAACTAAACTAACAAATATAATAATGAAACTGTGGAACTTTCGAAAACACCCGACACAAACTAACCACTTGTAACAAAACATGAAACCACAGATATATATACATAATACAGCCCCCCTACACATATAACTGTATATTCTGTGACTGGCACTCAATATCATCCTACTAGCGATGAGTCGTTCGCGATATTTTTGCCACCTGGGTCTGACCGAACGACACCGAAATTGAACGGGTATTTTGGAACCTTTCAATCGTTTGGCGCAAAAAAATCTAATTGCAAAATGAGGTACCCCAATCTGACAGTAAACTGACAGATTTTGTATGCGAAAGCTGTCAGTTTGGGGTAGATGCCGTATCTACACGTTATTTCGCAGTTCGTAATCGCACTGCCGAGAGCTACTCTTGAAATTCAGATTCACCGGTAAGCCACCAGTAAGTCACTAGTGAGTGAGTCATCTGGGATTAATCTTGAAATGCCGATGAACCTGTGAGTCACCAGTGAATCATCAGTGAGTTACAGGTGAAGTTACAAGCCGTTTCTTTCGACCTGTTCTTTTCCGAACGAGCCGAGAACCGAGCTCACCGTTCGGTAGGTCGGTCCAGGCGTCTCATTCAGTCGGCCGGGTAGGTAGAAAGTAGGGGTCGAGAAGACAGGGATCTTTGCAAACGAGATAACGTTCAGTCGTTCAGTACAGACAACCCGGGTCTTCGCAAACGACCCACCGCTACATCCTACAGCTGAAGAGAATATAAGGAGAAGTGGCACGCGCTCGATATTGCGCCTCCGCCGTATGGTCAAAGTGACCATATAATTGTATGGGAATCCGGCCTCGCTGCGCGTATGTGTGCTGCGCGTTAGCTGCACAGTCGAAACCGCGCGTTAGTTGCTGCACCGAGCGCAAATGTGCTCTAAAAATTGCGTTCATCAAGTCAGCTCTCACCCACGCAATACCTCTAATAAGCGCGAGTATGTTTGCATTAAGCATGTACGTTTATGTTGGGTTGATAGTCGGAGGCAGCAGGCATCATAGTAAACCAGATGGCATATATGATATTGGTAATATGTGAGCCTACACTGTGAAGATTCGTGTGTTGGCTGGTGTCGCCATAGAAATAGGATGTCTGCGCGCGCATGCTAGGTCTATGGGTGTCGCTGTCACAGCAAGGCAGAAATGCTATAAAATTAAGAAACTCAAACTCGAAATACGACGTATTCAGATATCACCTGTCAAAACTTAGTACGAGATTAGCACCGGACTAACCATACAAAAACCGGTTTAGTCAGATGTTAGAGTTTAGACTGAGACACTGGCATAAATACACAACATTCACGCGTCACTGCCAAAAAGCGGCCAGTCAGGAGTGAAGCATGGAGGTGAAGAATATTGTTTCTTCACCTCCATGGATTGAAGTCTACGGAAAAAGAAGAAAAATAAATATGTTAAATACATAGCAAAGTCATGCTTTTCTATGGTTATTTACTTGTAGGCATGGAGGTGAACAATGTATGGATAAATAACCTCCATGCAACGAGCGCGCAAACAATGACGCCACGCGATTTACAACTTTATATCGCCGTACACATTTGTAACGTAGTGATGATAACGGAGGAAAATCTAATATTTAGTCTACCAAATTGGTAGGTAAACTTATTATGATAAGAGTTATTTTTCAATATAACAGATGGTCGTTACGTCATTCTTCATTCGTAATTATGTATTCAGCGAGAGCCGAAGCAAAGGCCAAATTCGCTCGTCACGGCACAATTGTGGTGTCGACAATTTTTTAGTTCCATCCGTTCTCCTGTAATTTCTTCACCTCCATGCTTGTAGGTAGTGATTCTAAAATCAAAAATTTAAGTTGAGCATTTTTAGCGACAGAGGCCACTAAAAAACAAAAAGTTAAGCATTTCATTCAGAATGGGGACTATATTTATTTAGATTTTTACTATTATCTACTCGACTTATTATTGTATATTTACGGATAATGAGTGTTAAGTGGTGGACGAAACTTCGTACTAAATACATAAGCTGAACACTGTTTATAACTACTTAAAGATAAAATAATATATGTCGAGCAACCGAAAAAATGTAAACAGAAGTCGGAAAGAGTAGCGAAAATAAATTTCGTTGTCTTAACTTGGGAAATAAGATATTTGAGCAGATCAAAGTAATATGCATAGATATTCTCTGAAAGTGTCATTTGTTTGATCTTGAATCACAAAAATGTGTATTGTTACGGCCATAGGGTATAGATTGTAAGTCTTGTGCCAAAAATTCCACAAAAAATCCTTTTCTTTTCAATAGATTAGAGTGACGCTTGAAAATATGTATCACAATTTCGGTTCTAGAATCGTTTAATGTGGCATGACGGTATCAATAAACAATATTGAGTTCGATCGCAACGATTATTACTCGGATAATAAGTAATTGAAAGTGTGTGGTGTTCCTGTTGATTGGTAACCGGCCAACAAGTGAGATCATCGGATTTGCACCGTCGTGTTCGTCATGATGATTTAAAAAATCCTCATAAAATGCATGATGCTTGATCTTACGCAATAGTTTATTTTTGGCAATTCCTATACATATGCAGCTAGGAGTGGAAATAAGGCAACCAGAAATAAATTTACCTAAATGATAATATTTTCATCTAGCAACACACTCAGCACACGTCACGCACGTCACATCTGTCACACGCCCCTCTGTTGCCTCAGTTTTCTTATCAAGTTTTTCGGTGCTATTCGGCTAGCAGCAGCAGTTCGCTCTGTGAGTGGGTGAGTTGAGGTTGGTGCGTGCGTGTTGTGTGTGTTGTGTACCGGGACAGCAATATGTTCTCGTGGCTACGGAAGGAGGGCGAAAAGAGTGAGAGCATCGACAATGTAGTCGAGGGCCTCAAGAGGATCTACAAACAGAAGCTGCTACCCTTGGAGGAGCACTACCTGTTTCACGAATTTCACTCACCGAAGCTCGAAGAGCCGGACTTCGATGCGAAGCCGATGATCTTGCTCGTCGGCCAGTACTCAACCGGCAAGACCACCTTTATTAAGTATTTACTTGAGCGCGACTTCCCCGGAATCCGCATCGGTCCCGAGCCCACGACCGACCGCTTCATCGCCGTCATGTTCGACGAAAAGGAGGGCATCGTCCCGGGCAACGCGCTCGTCGTAGACCCCAAGAAACAATTCCGTCCTCTTAGTAAATTCGGTAACGCATTCTTGAACCGCTTCCAATGCTCGACGGTCGCGTCTCCCGTGCTAAGGGGTATCTCGATCGTGGACACTCCCGGTATTCTCTCTGGCGAGAAACAGCGCGTCGATCGAGGGTACGACTTTACTGGGGTGCTCGAGTGGTTTGCAGAACGTGTCGATCGTATTATTTTGCTGTTCGATGCTCACAAGCTGGATATTTCGGACGAGTTCCGTCGCTCAATAGAAGCGCTGCGTGGTCACGACGACAAGATCAGGATAGTCCTCAACAAAGCGGATATGATCGATCACCAACAGCTGATGCGAGTGTACGGAGCGCTCATGTGGTCTCTCGGTAAGGTCCTTCAGACGCCGGAGGTTGCGCGAGTGTACATCGGTTCGTTCTGGGATCAGCCACTTCGGTATGATGTGAACCGAAGACTATTTGAAGACGAGGAGCAGGACTTGTTCAGAGACATGCAGTCCCTACCTCGAAATGCCGCCCTACGAAAGCTTAATGATCTAATCAAGCGAGCTCGACTAGCGAAAGTTCACGCGTATATAGTGGCGGAATTGCGAAAGGACATGCCATCCATGTTTGGCAAAGATGGTAAAAAGAAAGAGCTCATTAAGAACCTTGGTCAGATTTACGACAAGATCCAAAAAGAGCAGCAGATTTCTCCTGGAGACTTTCCCGATATTAAGAAAATGCAGGAGACCCTGGCGAACCACGACTTTACCAAGTTTCACCCGCTGAAGCCCAAACTCCTGGAGGTCGTGGACAACATGCTGGCTAACGACATCGCCAAACTCATGGACATGATCCCGCAGGAAGACGTCAATATCGTTCTTGAGCCGCTCATCAAAGGTGAGTGACATTTTATACACGTGCTCTTGATATTTCTACATTTAACCTTTGATCTTGTTAGGTATTTTTAGGGCAGGCTATTTTGGCTATACTTTGCAATGAGGCAAATTTCTTACAGTTACCTGTCCAGTTTTTTAAGTGAAAAACCGGTATGGTAGCCTGTACTGAGAGACCAAAGGTACTTAGAAAAAACAAATTCACCTAGCCTCGCGAATCCACGCATATCGAGGCACTAAACCAGCTGATTTGCAGTATCACTGAGCTATCAAGCTTGTTTAAAGTATGATTGAGAGGTTGAGTGATTTTTTTTAAATGTGCACACACTTTAAAATAGTTTTAAAACACAACAAAATACCTAATTAAGTTTTATTGCGAAACGTAAATTAACATAGATGCCATTTGGATGTATTTCTTGTTTTACTAATTATTTTTTATTTGCCTAGACTAGAAGATTGTACCACCTACATTTAGCATCACAAAATCGTGTTCTTATTTAAAATGTTTATGTATTATTTCTTCATGGTTATAAGTAATGATAAGAGAAAGCAAAATATATTTTAGACAATTTGATTAGTGAAGATATGGGTAGTAATGCATAAACACCTACTTGAAAATTTTAATCAGTTCATTATAGACTAGGGCCTGAGTGCACGAAAGGACAAAAAATCAAAATCAACGTCAACGCATGATTGAACACGTCAATTTGTATGGACAGTATGGAAAGAACTCCGTGCGGTTCACTAAAAGTGACGTGTTTGAACATTGATTAACACAGCCGTCTCTTCGTGCAATCGGGGCTAAGTCACGACAAAAATGGTAACGATAACGTAAATGGCTGAAACTGGGATCACGGGATAATGACCAACCCTAGGTAGCTAAATGTGTCAGTCTGCCTGTTCCAAGTGGTTGCGTTACATAGATAAGGCGACTGAAAAAGTAGTTATTTTGACAAAAAAAATATATGATAAGGTAAATACTTGCTTAAGGTGGCCCAACCCGGCGGGCCTAACTCATTCGCGGGCACAGTACAAAACCGTGCTGTTGCGCTCTGGGACCTTCTCTGTTTCAAAGAATAAGACAGGCTTCGTGATGAGGAAGATGCAACATGTCCACAAAAAAGACAATGTGCATAGTGTATGATTTGGTAAAATTTACGAAAATTTTAATTACAAAACGACTTATAGCTAAAAGTAAACCACGACCGCTGTAGTCAAAAATCTAACAAAAACCAAATAGATTATAAATCTTGATTAAATAAGCTATGTCTGATGACTAATCTTTTTAAGATTGTTGAACATTGTTGAACATAACTAGCCTACCACTTATAATACAGCCTTTGGGCCAGTTTAAGTGGTAGCGAATATTATTTGTTGTTTATATTTGTGTGAATAAATAAATAAATAATAAAAAAAAAAAAAGATGTTCTCACTTTATCATTGCGTAATTCACCTCCAAAGTTATTGTATAAAACGCGCAAAAAATTCGAACTTTCGGACCTTATAACTTAAAAACCAAACACAATTTTACAATACCAATGGTCATCAGACATCTAATTCGATCAAATAAAGCTATTTTGACCAACATTTTGGATCTCTGACAAGAAATATGGCCGTGATCTTCTTTCCCCTTTTGTATGGGGAGATGAGCGGGATGGGCCACCTTAAACATACTTGCTTAGCAATACAATAACTGAACAAATCTTTGGTTGCATTTCTTAGTTATAGGCGATTTAGATATAAGTTAAATTAGATATAACTTTAGGTATGTTTAAGTATTTAATAAAAAAACCGACTGGTTATTGTTGTATAATGAATAGGCATCAATGTTTACAGACAATCAGTATATTCATCAGCAGGTACATACCAGCATATATTTTATGTAGCCAATCTAGATAACACAACCACTTGGCGCAGGCAGACTAACATATTTAGCATCAGAGGGTTGGTCTCCAACATGTGAACCCAGATTGAGCCATTTACCTTATCGTGACCAAAAATGTCGTGACGTCCCGGAATATTAGAAATCATCATTTTCCTTTAGTTTACGGTATAACATACTTCACAGAATTTGTTCCTCATATGTGACACTATTGATTGGTGCAAAAATACAGGATGCATTTGTTTTCTCAAAATCAAAGGGTAGGTACGATTCCCGGCTAGGAAAACCAATTTTTGAAAATTCAAAGTAGTTTTAGTTTTTATTAGAACTGGCATCATGAGTCCTTTGAATGTTTCTCGCTATTTCTTATTTTTTCGATTTGGCCCTGAAGGCACACTTAAAAAATTCACCTGTATACCTGTGAAACAGGAAACTTGTAATCGTAATGAATAAACTTTGAAAAGAACCATCCTATTTGCTGATTTAGTTCGGCTACATTATATTAGACCCCACCTTAACTGGATTACGTTGGGCGGGGTTAGGTCAGATTCGCCAATGTGAATTTATATTTAACAAATTTAATTCCATGCAATTACAAATTGCTTAGGATAGGTACCCTCTTGTAAGCTTACAAGTGTTTCAATTTTTCCGCAAAATATGCATCAGTAGTTCAAAATCTGTGGTTCTACGGATTGCATGTTGCCTATGCAGCATTATGAGCGAAAGTGAAGTTGGTCACGTCCGTCAGACACCTCGGTCACCAACGTCCGCATTGTTGTACCGGCACTCTTTTTAGATTACTTTTTAACATCTACTTATTCAACTAATTTTTTGCATAGGAATTGGGAGTTTCAAGCTTTACTGAGCACTATTGTTATTTCTTTTAATAAGAAACCTCCATTAATTTTCGTCTTGATTTTAATCAAAAGCCTTTTTTTGCATACTTGATTGCCAGCGACGAATAGTGGGCAAAAAATCGAAAAAGTATCTTGTTGCAAAATAAAATATCCGCCCACTGAAAAGGATCAGCTTATTAACTCCTTATTAATCAAATATATTTAAATTAATACATATTTATATTATTATTAATAACAATAATGTATTAATAGAGAGTAGGTCAGCGAGTTCTGATGCTTGCAACCAAATCAACATTGCACTCCCATGTTATCAAGTATTTTTTATGTTTGGGTATAAGTACGTACCTGTAAAAAATCATATTGTATTGAGTGAAGAACCAGCTAAAATATATGGTGAGACAAAATAGCAACACACGTCAAGTCAATAGAAATAGCTTGCATATTTCGTAATAGACTGTGAGCTAGAGCACTCTCTATCGTCAATCACGGTGGTTTCGGGAAATGTCCATGGACTGTTTATGGAAAATTTTATCCACTTCAAATAATATGAGGCGGTGCCGTAGGTGGCCTATTTTTTTTGGGGAAATAACCTCTGCAGAGAGTTTCTTGTATACCACACCCAAAAAGTAGTGGACTTTGAGGCACTAATAAATTATATTTTAATAGTAAGCCATAGTTGTTTCCGAATTTTAGGTTCATATTCAGAATTTCAGGCTGATTATTTTTGGTGTAATACCAATTAGTATTTTGGATGGCGGACGGGAATAATCCTACTACCTACTTAGCTAGCAAGTAAAGAAGAGGACCTATAGTTTTGCATGGAATCATAACCACAGTCAGCCTCAAGGGTCGAAAACGTTCACCCACCCAGAATCGCCCGCCCAGGGTTGCTTAACGGCGAAGTGTCGCACCACTGGGGAGCTGAGGTGTCATAAATTGCAAAATAATTTCGGACAGAGGAATTTCTGAACTTCATAAAGAATTTTACTGGGCAACATTTTCCTTTTATTTATCTTATTAAATCACAACAAAAAACGTAGGTAATCTCCTACCAATTAGTTAGGTACGTACAAATGTTCGATACAACGTATAATGGCCCTGTATCTTTTTTTGTATAACTCAATAAATAATATATTTTTCATTCATCCAATCATTTATCTCACGAAGTTGGCTAATTTTATTACCTGCCTCTATATGTACAATATAAATACTCTTTATGTGCAAACTATGCATCAATCTCTGGGTCTAACTGTTGGGTGACATAGAAGGCACTTATTGTGTCAATGAGCCTCACTCTATTGTCTCGACCCAGAATCGAGTTGCTAACGATGCAATTTCACCTAGATTTGAAAGCAATTGATGACTTCTATTGATGTGCACTCATATGCAGCATCGATCCGAGTGAAGTGTACTGCCTACAGATGGTGAATAAATGACAAACTCTAGAGCTAACAGGGATGAGTGGGAAGATAGAAAGGTTTTTGTCTTAAGAGGATAATGAGGTGATCAAGATCCATACCATGCCTTGTGCCTGTTTCCTTAGTTAATTTAAGAACTTTTCCTTTTTCTTATATTTTGCACATCAAATAAATAAATTGAGAGTTGCATTTGTATCGTATGTCCGTGATAGGTATATACATTTAAAAATTTGTATACAAATGCAAAAAACCGTACATCATGGATACAAGTTTAATTCTAAATAAATAACACCAATATGTACAGACATAGCTCTCTGTTGATTTATTTAATGTGCAAAATGTTAGGAAAATATTTCTTAATTTGACTGAGGAAACAGGCACGAGCCATTGTATGAAAATTTATCACCTCATTATCCTCTTAACTAGCAGTTTACCTCCTAACAGTAGAAGGAACAGTATATCCTGATTAATTGTTTGATGAGCAGCCTTTATTTTATTTTTCACTTCAATTCACCATCGAAATATTTAAAGGAGCAAAAAGTGATCTGTGTATAAAACTTTTTTTCAGCCCTCTAAACGTATAAAAAGTTACAGTTTTCATATGTGATTCCCTGATAATACAGACGCAAAAAACGTATATATGGCACCCATGCCTTTTATCAAGATATGTTTGTAGTTCTTGAGGAGCTATCACATTATCAAGTTTATCGGGGTGACGTAAACGTAACCTACATTGCTGTTGCCACGTAATGTAAGTGTGCCGTTCTGGCGAACTTGCTGCAAGACTAGAGGTACACATTGGCATCGAGGTGATCTGCGGCTAAATAGAACGTCTCTGGTGCTTGTCCTTTTCCCTTGGACATTGAATTCAAAATGGTACATATGTTAAAACAAATATTTTTACGCTCGTATTACTATCTGTTGCCCGCGACTATGCTCGCATGGAATTGAAATTTTCTTAGTTTTGTGTGCTAATCAACTGCCTAGGCTTTTTTGCAAGAAATTCTGTCGGTTTTTAGGGTTCCGTACCCAATGGGTGAAAACGGTACCCTATTACTAAGGCTCCGCTGTCCGTCCGTCCGTCTGTCACAGGGCTGTATCTCATGAACCGTAACAGGTAGGCAGCTGAAATTTTCACAGAGTGTGTATTTATTTTGCCGCTATAACAACAAATAGGTTGATGGTACGGAACCCTTCGTGTGCGAGTCCGACTCGCACTTGACCGGTTTTTTCTCTCTACAACGAATCTAACATCGATTAGTCTGGTTATGTTAAGTTAGGTTTCGTCATTCTTGGTCCACTTCCGATTCCTACGGAAGTTTGAAAATTTTTTTACAGTGCAAAAAAGTTTGGAAGACATATTAATTTATCGCGAATGATTTTTATGTGGAATGCCATAGATCTATAGCAGCCCCTATGTTGACAAATCAGATGCTCCAATTTCTCCTTGCGCGCGAGGTGCCATGCTGGCTTCGAGACAGGGAATTGTTACAGAAGTGAGTTTATCAATATTGCGTTTAGGAAATCCGCAACCTTAATTATTGCATCTGATGCAATACAATATCCCCAATACACTACAAATTTTGTTTGATGTTTGACATATGGAGTACGCCAGACCCTCAACAACGTGCCCGATGACGCCTATGGACTTTCGAACTGTACAGGGTTTCCAAAACCATGCCAGCCGGCCAGGTACTTCTTGACTTAACACCACATTTGAAGGACCACAGGGAAATACCAATTTATTGATTTTCCTCTTATTTTAATGCATACCAATAGTCATGATGTAGCTTCTGATATGATGGCCCTTTATTACTTATTGCATAGAATAGGTAAGTAATATTTTTTTGTTATGAATTATTTCTTGTTCACATTTATGAGGTGTGGCTTGAAGTGAGTGACTCATGGTGTTCAAGGAGCTAGTAGGCAATCGGCGATTCTCTACGAATTGAATTTGTAGTTAACGTTATCTTTTATTATTATTTCGGAATGCATGCCCAATATCAACACATATTTGAGATAAAAAAATATGTACGGTATGGGCGTGTGTTAGGCTGATATAAATAGTTGTAACCTAAAATAAGCCTAACTTTGTGACGTCACTTTGCATTACTTTGAGATTTCGTCTATATTAAACACTAGCTGCGGTACCCGGCTCCGCTCGGGTTAGTGTCGGCTAAATTATTTCATGGATAAAAAGTGAAGTAAAGGGACCAGGCCACATGGCTGGTCCAAAATAGGGACAAACTGGTCCAGGACGGATGTATCCATCATCCAAATTTAATTAAGATCGTTTGAGCCGAAATAGCATGTTTTAATGAGAAACATCCAATAATTCTCATTTAGAGCTTCGTTGACATTTGGAGCCTATTAAAAAAAAAGCATTTGCCACCAGAACCTTTCTACACTTGCACTTGCTACATTGCTTACCTAGTAAGTAAGTAACATGTAACGTAGGTAAGTTTTGCGTGGACTCCAACCCACAGCCAGCATCAACATCGAAAACGGTAACCCATCCCGAACCCTGACTGCTCCCAGAGTAGCTATACGTTGATAAAATATGCATATAAATCGGGTAAGTGGTTCGCAAGTTATAAGAAGTTAACAGTCACTACTCACCCCTCTGGTAATGAAGCGTTATATTATGTAGCCTCTAAGGTTTGAGTAGAATCAGTCTAGACGTAGATACAATCTGCATCTAAATCGAGTAATTGTTTCCCAAGTAATAAGTATTTTATTCCATTGGTCGCACCTCTGGCGATTTAGTGTGATGCCAGGTAGTCCTAAAGTTGCGGGCGCCGCCCCCCCCCCCTCTCCAGCCGCCGCCGTCCCGCCGAGCCGTGCAGAGCATTGCAGTTTGTATGACAGCCACATCTTAGCGTAATCGGAATTGAATTCTATTTAGCCTATCCTAATTCCCGGGTAGTTAAATGTATGTGTACTAAGTTTCATCTAATTCGGATAGTCAGTTTAAGACGTATGGAGGAACATACATACATACGTACATACATACATACATACATACATACATACATACATACATACATACATACATACATACATACATACATACATATATATCTAAGTTTTTTTTATTTCAAATATTTCAATGTAGGAACTCTACGTAATAAGGGTTTATTTGTGTATCATTGTGTCGAAATAATATTTTTTTAAATGATATTATGCCCGTGTAAAGCCGGGACAGGCTGCTAGTTTTAAATAAATAACTAAAATTAATGTAGTTATTATGGTATAAAAGTCCATCGTATTTTTTAAGCAAAAGTATCCACTCAAATCTAAGTTGATAGATTACCAAATTCATTCTATGATGTTGATTTCTTGAATCCAAATCGGAGACTGTAAGAAAAAGCGAAAAATACTAAAAGGAGACATTGGGCCGATATGGATAAAAACTAAAAGTGCATTATCAGATTTCATTAGTACCTGAAGCCTCAGTTGTCACCTAAATTGGCGTTACGGCAAACCGATCGACTGGCGTTTTCAAATGTATGGATAAATTGAAGAGCGCGCGCAGTAGGCGGTAAGCGAACTAACATTTGCGAGTCCGAGCTTGATTTGACAGCTTACTCAACGTTGCCGTAAATACGTCGACATTGCAGTTTACGTCCACTCCGTGTTTTCATACAAATCGGAAGTCCGTGTTTGACTTTGACAGCTTGAAGAAGTAAAACCACAGAATATCTAGTAAAAACTTGTGTGGAGTTTGACGTTCTTATGGAATTTTGAAGTTACGTAAACGCCAATTTAGGTGAGAACTGAGACTACCGGCTCAGAAGTCTACAAGAGTTGAAATTATTATGTGACCGCGATTTGCAGTGTTAGAAATGGAAAGTGCTGATTCACTCACGGTCACGGCCATTGGTGGGTCGACGTGACCTCGACGTGGTAGACTGACTGGCTAGTCAGCTACTGCTGGAGAGACAAATCCCCATAGGCTTACCAGGGGTGCCCGCCACGTCGCGAAATAAACTCTTCACGCACTGAACAAGCGTAGGTTTCGGCACTTATAAATAAGTGCCGAAACATAACTGGTCCCGCTGCATTTCTTCCCGTGCATTTTGCCTCGACTAAGGGATGTGTCGTTCGTGGGTCGAATTATAATCCGAAGCACGATTGACGTGATGATAGTTCTGGCATGGCACCTAGTTACCATGTGGTGCCTTTGGCTTTGACAGTAGGGCATTTATGAAAATATTGATTTTTATAAAGTTCGAGCTTTTATCGTCTTGGGGTCCTTCTGAAATAGAATGAGTTTTCGATTAAAAAAGTCCTTTTTCAGCTCCTTTCCCACCCAAGTGAATGGCTGATGACAGGTGTCAGGCACAAAGTTGCATGCAACACAGATTGTGCCACCAAAAGCAAAAACCACATTTTGGTGAGCAATAAGTACAAATAGTCAACACCAACAATTAAGTTATCTTTTAGTCGAAAGTTGAAAAAAGGTTTAAATTGAATTTGAGTCCTAGACGACATTATTTGGGTTGTCATCAAAAATTATACGTGGGTACACACTATATACACACCTTAAATAAGTCTCTTACATTTTTAACCGACTTCACAAAGGGAGGATTCTATGTTCGACTTTATTGTATGGCAGTCTCCACTCTTCTAAGCGCTCTATGAAGAATTTATCCTCATCGATACAAAATAAAACTATATGTCAGTGAGTACCAGCTACACCAAAGTTAAAAATTTCATTAAAAAATAAAACCACCCAACGTAGAGATGCGAAAGTCTGCCGAAGTGGGCTGGTGAGTGAACGGTGCGTGGTGATTCACTCGTCATGGGTGTTGCTTCAGTGACGTCATTCGCTTTCAGACGGTCGATGCATGGAACTGGCGGGTCATTGAAAGTGATGACTCTTTGGGCATTTTATTATTCATAAGCAAAAGAGATTTTGTTTCAGAGTTTTGGAGCCCTTCGCGCTTCGCTATGGTATTTTTATTTATTCAGGCGCATATGAAAATATCTGCGATTTAAGGCTTTTTAAGTGTAAGAGCGCCCGTAGCTCAGGGGCGTGGGGCCTTGCCTTCTGTGCCAGATTTCATAAGCTCGATCTCCGCCCCGTTCATTCACCACTTTCTTTGTCTTTCTGAGTTGGACGAGTGCATTCCGCCACAAATGCGAGCTGTTCCATGGTTCGAAATCCATGTAAGTAAGACTATCGGTATAAGTCGGAAAAAAGTGGACGAAAAGAAACAATAGACCAGTGTAGTTTATTTTCTGATGTCAAACGAATCCGCGGATAAAAAAAACATTTTGTAATGTACCTAACTTAGTGTTGTTGGACTATCGAAAGTTTAAATAGATAAATACAATTAAATCAATGAAGGATAGTACTAAACTTTTTCAATCTGAGTCATTTAGAAATCACCTCATGCAACCGTATTACGCTACAATCGAATTAAATTCTTTGGCTACAATACCAGTGTGCAGCATTGTCGTAGGTACACGACCGGAAGTTAGATGTACAGTCGGCACCGCGATAAACGCTTCACGCCATAAATGTAGGTGTTTTGTGGTGCTAACAAGTACTATGACGCTGGTGTAGTTCATTATCGTCTACAACTCGCTGTTCGAATGCCTAAATTGACAGTGGTTTTTATTCTGATGCGCACTGTACTTAGTATTGAAATGACCAAACCTTCGTTAACCTGACGAATTATTCGGGTTTGGATGTTCCACGCTCATACCTGTTACTGCACAGATATGTAGGAGATGATTCTTGACTTCGACCTTGTAGCAAAAAGGACATTGGGCTCTTTCTATTTCCAGTGAAACGAAATGTGAATATGTGGGTACATACGTTGCTAAAATGCAGTTGCTTACGGGGCACCGCTAGACAACAAAACAGAGTAAGCTGAGCCCGTAGTCCCAGTGGTCACCTGAATTGGCGCTTACGCCAAACCGATCGACTGGCGTTTTCAAATGTATGGAAAAATACGTCGATGTTGCCGTTTACGCCGACTCCGCGTTTTCATTCAAATCGGAAGTCCGAGTTTGACTTTGACAGCTTGAAGAAGTAAAACCACAGAATAAGTAGTAAACATTAGTATGGGATTTGACGTTTTTACGTAACTTCGAAGTTCCGTAAACGCCAATTTAGGTGAGAACTCAGACTGACCACTTGCTCGCCCGTAACGCTTATTACAAAACGCGGTAAGATGCAAACGCGATTAAAACTTGTATCGAGAGTGATTATTTTTAATTCTGGCTCACGGAAACCGATTACTATTACCCAGGGCAGGGTAGCCAGAGGTTGACTAATGTCGACCGCGTGGTATGTCTCTCTTCAGCCGGATCAAAACGGGACTGCGCTTTTCCCTGTCAACAAATAGGGCGACCGTTCGGCCGCAGTAACTGGCGCGGCTTGTTTCTATTGTCAGGCGCCGTATTGTACGGTGACCGACTTGTTACCAATGTACGCATGCGCCTGCAGCATTGGTACTGTACCATTAATGTAACGCCTTCGATGACCTCCGGACAAAGGGATGAACGATTTAGCGCTGCATTAAATCCACACAGTGGGTATCGACTTCCGTGGTCCTTAAAAAAATGTAATGGATTAAAAAACACTCGTCGACGACCCCGAGGTACTCTTGAGCGGCTCGTAGCCTAGTGGCGCGGGGACTTACCTTGCATTTCAGCTGTCAGGGATCAAATGCTCGCCCCGTTCATGCATCACTCTTTCTCTTTCCGAGTTGGATAAGTGCATTTCGTTACGAATGCGAGCTGCTCCGTGGTTTGGAATACACGTAAAACTGAAGGTCCCCTTCCCCCACTAGGTGGTAGGTTTTAAAACCGCCAGGCTTGGTACCATCGCATTGGATATGAATATGGTCGCAGCTGCAATGAAAATTGTCCGTGTTTTCCATCCAGCTCAATATAACCGTGCTTGTAAAAGGAAGGTCCTGGCATGGCATCGAATTCCTTCGGGAATGTGGTGTATTGATTTAATATCATAACGGTAGTTGTGTGGTATTAGCCATCCATGCCAGGATGCATAAAAACCCAGAATAAAGAGACTCTACAGCTGAGATAAATAGTCGTAACAGAAACTAAGGCTAACGAAAAGTAGTACTTTGTGACGTCACTTTGGATTACTTTGACATTTCGTCCATAAATCGTTAAAGGGATATGTAACTATGTGATCAGCTGACAGTAGTAGTTTATGACAAAACTCATAGTATTAAAACCTAATGTGCAAGTGTTTCACAGTGTTGTGTTGCCACTGGAGCAGTGCATCGCTTAAAGGTCCTTGCTTACGGTGACGCTTGGCTCAGGTTATCTCTTTCCCTAAAATATGGTTGAAAGAGGTAATGGCTGTGCCCGGCGTGATGCTCGTAAACGGGTGCTGTTTGTGGGGACTGGCCTGCTCCAATTGGCAACATATTAGTTGGAGGGGATTGTCTTTGCAAATAAAATGATATTTGTCATGAACTGTTGCATACGGCATGGATTGTAAATTTTTGTGTATTCATGTGAATTTAGTGTTTTACCTATGTTTTTGTTAAAATAATTGACAAACACTTTTGTAAACTTAGACTAAGTGGACGTTGAAAAAAAAAAACAGCGGAGTTTCTTTCCAGTTCTTCTTCGCTGTGTTTTGTTTTGCTGAACTGGCCAATGCTAAAATATGACAAATCCGAGTGCAGTGTACTGTCTATGGATGATGAATAAACAATACAATACAATACATACAAAGTGTGTCGAAATGACGTCACAAAGTACTACTTTTCGTTAGTCTTAGTTTCTGTTACTACTATTTATCCCACCCTACAACTCCGAAGGGCTGTGGGGTCTCTCTTCGTGTTCAATTGGCTTTACCATGGATAATGCTCTTCGGAGCTGTAACTCATCCGTGCGTCATCTTTCTACCATTTTCTGGAGGCCATCTCTTGCGCTTATTAGTTTTTACTGAATACACACTCCTGAGCCCTCACTGAATGGGTCAATAACTTCCGATTTATTCTGGTGCATTTATGGAAATCGATATGTAATTTTTCGTTAGCACTGAATTTGGAAACACATGGGAATGTTTAATTTCATGCCACTCATTCCGTGTGGCGCTGCGATCGAATTCCACAATACATAAGTATAAATGTCAAAGTGAATTCCACTCCTGAGAACACTCCTAAATTAATCAATTCGGAATTCCGTTCCTCCCGTTCGTCTGTCTTGCAAAAACACAAACCTAATTTCCAAAAAAGGTTTGGCCCTTATTAGTAGTGTTGTTATTATTGTTCAACCGAACCCGCATAAATTTCTGTACAAATATAAAAATACTATTCACTTTCGGTTTTTGAGTTAGTCCATCTGATACGAGTAAACAAACAGCACGTTCGTTTTTCAAACGGGCGCGTGTTCCATTTCGCCTGCAATCCACACGCGAGGAAGAGCCTCACATAATGTGGGCATCCCTGTCTTCTGTCATGCACCGTCGATGTTATCCGCCGAGCACGCGCGCTGCGCTGCCGCCGCGCCGCCCGTCGCCCTCCGTCACGCGCGCGCGCCGCCATTCACTCGCGTCTGGCCGGAACCCAGCCGGCCGCGCCTCGCGCTGTCTCATTAGCGCCCCGCGGCTACGCTATGGTGTGCTTTTGTGGTCACACGAAAAAAAAAAAATGTACCATAGTTCATTTATTTTAATTGACTGTTGATTATATACTATCATATTCTTTTGATTTTTATTGGTGGTCCGGGACCCGGATAACACTCCTCTAACATAACTAGAAACACACGGCGCTGTGCAGCTAAATCCGCATCACCAATACCATTTTGAAATATACTTCTGCGCAGGTCTCGAACGGCTCGTAGCTCAAGGGCGAATGGGGCTTACCTT
This sequence comes from Incurvaria masculella, assembly GCA_946894095.1. Classification (NCBI taxonomy): domain Eukaryota; kingdom Metazoa; phylum Arthropoda; class Insecta; order Lepidoptera; family Incurvariidae; genus Incurvaria; species Incurvaria masculella. Next base: position 5,116,094 of record OX335641.1, read on the forward strand.
GCTTGCCAGAGGTCATGGGTTCAAATCCCCGCCCCGTTCATGCACCACTTTCTTTCTCTTACTGAGTTGGTTATTGGGCATTTCGTCACAAATGCAAGCTGTTCCACGGTTCGAAATGCATGTAAAACTAGATCCCCTGTACTAGGTGGTAGGGTTAAGCCCGTCCGGGTTCGCACCAACCGGTGGTTTTGGGGATAAAATTGTCGGTGTATTCTATCCCAGTTCAATGGAGCCGTGCTCATAAACGGAAGGTCCTGGCAAGACGCCTAATTCCTTCGGGAATGCTGTGTGTTGGGGTAACATTACGACGGTGAGTGCTAGTAGCAATACATACCCAGTTAAAAAACCGGCCAAGTGTGAGTCGGACTCGCACACGAAGGGTTCCGTACTTTCGTAAAATATTTAACACAAAGATCACATTTTTTTATGGGGCGTCCCTTTATTTTTTATATTTTTACTATACCTATTTGTTATTGTAACGGCAAAATAAATTCACAGTCTGTGAAAATTTCAGCTGCCTACCATTTACAGTTCATGAGATACAGCCCTGTGACAGACGGACGGACAGAGGAGGCTTAGTAATAGGGTTCCGTTGGCACCCTTTGGGTACGGAACCCTTAAAACAAGGTCTAGATTTCGCGCTTTACTCCTTAGGAATCATATTGACTTTCTGATTTATCCCAGAGGTTAGTCTTGTCTGGGTGCCCCGGGTAGCTCTTGGGCCATTATGTGTCCGTCCCTATATACGCTATATACCCATATTAGGACATTTCACCCCATTGGACACGACTGTTTTGGTCTTCAATCTTGTCAGACGCCCATACGATAGTCTGGAGTTACACGTTGTGATCCAGCATGTTTAGCCTCAATTGCCTCAATATCGAATTGTCTGCAGTGAAAGGTGGATGCTTGGCAACTCTGCGTGTGACGGACGATCAGTCACGATTGCGAACGGTCGGTGCCAGTAGACATCACGGCAGTGATGCAATCATAGACATGTGACGGAAGCGACTGTGTCCTCACTGAAAAAAATATTGCTTTCCGATATAGAAACTGCGTCAGTCACTCAGGGAATCTGGTGCACAATTATTTAGTATTCTCAGTGATCTCAGGTGGAGGAGTCCGAGGAATTTGCTGGGAGTCCGAGGAATCTTTGGAAATCTGGACTAATGTTAGGGAAACTGGGAATCCTACGAATCTGGTGTGTACAATTGTTTAGTAATCTCAGTAATATCAGGTCCGAGGAATCTTCGGAACGTGTTTTTTTTTATCATCCGAAATTTTAGTGAATTTGGAAGATAAAGTTTTTGCAAGACAATCAGCCGCATGACTTTTTTTTGGATTGCTCATTTGAAAAATTGTTTCAGCATTCCAGTGATATTGAAAGAAAAACTTTCTGTTTGTGATACTATCGGCAGCATGACCTTTTTTTTGCTCATGCGAAAAACATTTTCAGTATTTCAGTGAAATTACAAGGGAAACTTTCTGTTTGGGAAACCATCGGCCTCTAATCTTTTTTTTTGCTAATTCGACAAATTCTTTCAGCATTCTTGTGATATTGGAAGAAAAACTTAAATTTTGGGAGACCATCAGCCGCATGACTTTTATTTTGCTCATTCGAAATGCATTCTCGCTGAACCAAGCATTTTAGTTCTAGGAATCTTGGAGTCCTTAGTAATCTTAAGAAATCCCAGAATCTTTGGTAGTCCTTTAAGAATCGTGGAAATCACCAGGAATCTTCGGAAATCTGGTAGGTTTTGGGAATCCTTAGGAATCTAGAAATTACAAGGTAATCCTGGTATTTTTGACAGTGTAATCTTAGTGGAAAATTTTTGCTCATTTGACTGAGGGCTAAATGTTAGTGCTTACATTTAGCCCTCAGTAAATTTAGCCCTCGTTTAATTATTTTATATGCGGGCTGAGTTAGCATAGCCTATCGTTCAGGTGCCCCTTCCCGCTCAACTCGCCATACAAACGTGGAAAGAAGATCATGCCCATAGAGATCCCAAATTTTGCTCAAACTAGCTTTATTTGATCGAACTAGATGTCTGATGACCGTTGGCATTGTAAAATAGTGTTTGGTTTCTAAGTTATAAGGTCCGAAAGTTCGAATTTTTCGCGTGTATCATACAATAAATTTGGAGGTGGATTACTCAACGATAAAGTAAGAACATCTTAAAAGGTTAGTCATCAGACATCAAGATTTATAATCAATTTGGTTTTCGTTAGATTTTTGACTACAGCGGTCGTGGTTTACTTTTAGCTATAAGTCGTTTTGTAATTAAAATTTTCGTAAATCTTACCAAATCAAACACTAAGCGCATTGTCTGCTTTGTGGACATGTTGCATCCTCCTCATCACGGAGCCTGTCATTTTCTTTGAAACAGAGAAGGTCCCAGAGCGCAATAGCACGGTTTTGTACCGTGCCCGCGAATGAGTTAGTCCCGCGCCGGGAGGGCCACCTTAACTTAAGGAGGCCGTTGTAGATGCAAAGTAAGATAATATTTTTGCTAATATGCACTTCACAAGCTCGGGACTAGAATGTAGCCCGCGGAATGTATGCTTGGTGGTTCACGTCCAATCGTGAAACACACGGGCAATTTTCGATGCCGCTTCGACCATCGTTCATTTAATTAGATGGTAACAACCCTACTATCCAGTAGTAAGGAAGGACATGGAATCAGAACCAGGAACGATGAGTTTCTTAGTCGCCTCTTACTACATATATGGGGATTAATGCAATGGTCCCAAATGTATACCTTGTACGTGCCGGACAGCACAAGTATGTCAATATTAATGTTTTATTTGGTCTGCAAAATGAGGGCAGAATCTTTTATAAGTCATCATCATCAAACAAATTGACTGGGCGGTGATTTAGTTGGTAGAAGAAAGAAATACTCGCCTAAGCAGGTAACTAGCTGGATAGTCACGCTCTGTTTTCTCACTTGGTATACTTGTCTTTTTTCTGGCGTACATATGTCTCCATGCATAATGTTTTAGATACATAATGTTTAGAACAGGATTAAGTAAACTTAGACTTAGCATAATCGAATGGGCTGGTATTAGTTACCACATTACAGAAATAGGTAGCCAATGTTCTAACTGTAAACAACGCAATGATTTTCCTTCAGTGTTGTTTCGTTTTGAAAACAAATATGTTCGCTTCCGCTACAAACCAGGAAGTCTGCACTTGCGCCCGCATTCAAATCAAACAAACCTTGAAGATGAGATCCTTGTAGAAGTAAGGAAATAGCTTTTGGCTATTGTGAATTAGAGTTTCAACACTATGGCTATCTTAGAATGTGTACATTTTTACAGATTCCGGATTAAATATGAGTGCAACCGTGTTAAATTCTTATCTTACAAAATAGGTTAAAGTTGCATACACAGATGAAAATGCATACACAAATAAAAAAATGCATATTTTCTCGTTCGCAATTTTTGAATTGCCTAGATTAATTTTAAAAATAATATTTTTTATTTTTCATGAATGTCTTTATTTTATTATATGTTTTTATTTATTTATGTACACAAGGTGTAAAGTAAAAAGTGCTCATTTCCAAAAGGAAAAGAATCTGGAATTTTCGTGCCCAGGAGAACATACCTGATGTAATATATTTAAAGGTCAGGTACGCAGTACGCGCAATCGTAGAGCACGGTTAGAAATATGTAAGTATGTAGTGAAAGCGATAGAAATATTCTGTGATTGTACCGAATGGTGCCCTGCCATCTGCGCCTACCCCTCCAAGCAGTGATGGTATTGTAGGTGATAAGAAAATCCTTATTTCCTTATTACTTCCTTATCCATAAACCAAACGACAGATGACTTGTGCAATGTGATAAAAAGTTACTATGAAACACATAAAATATGCTCACACTAACTCAAGGGCAGAGCAAGGCTTGAATGTTATTAAAATAAACTCTTGTCCTCAGCAAGTACACAGTGCAAGCAGGCTTATTTTTCAGCAATGTAACTATAAGCTGAATAGCTATAAATGGCTGGCCATTTTTGAAGGAAGCTGTTATGCGACCTCTCGGAGAGTTCGGCCGCTGGGGAGTAAACTAAGGAAAAACTTCACAATATAATCAATGTATTTATATATAATTTATGTATAACGTATCATGGTCGGCACCGTCTTCAGGATTGTCCATATTAACGATCTCCCAGTGGGCGTAACGTAGGTAATGTTAGGTCGTGTGTAAATAAAGCACCAGTCTCACCAATACAGGATGTAATTCCAATCAAAAGAGCGAATTCACAATACCGATACAGGCAGACACAAACCAAAAGTATGTAGGTAGTTTCGGATACGGAACGCGGAGGGTTCTACGTCTGTACGCTGCGACCGCCGGCGAACCAATGTGTCCGGACCTCGCCCGCTCCCTCTACCGTAGACTCCCTCAAGTGCCGTACGCGGCGCTTGCGTCGTAATCCGAGTAATATCATCGAGCGTTACTAGATGGCGCTCATCCTAATCCGACACGGCCATCCTGCTAGCACACGTCCTCGTGTGTAGCTACACCTGGAACAAACAACGCACGAGAATCTTGTTCTACTCGGCCTTTCCTGACCATCTCTCTACCTCATCACAGGGTTTCTACAGGAAATGAACGAACTCAATTCGCAACATTCTAGTCACAACTCAGGACTTTATAACTGATTGCTGCTTGCTGTTAAGCAATTACAGGGGTCACATTACTCTGAAGTTACATTAAACTGAACCAAGTAGAGCCATGTACGACCACCATTTGTATCAATCCAAGAATCACACAACTGAAACTTTGAAACTTCACTACTACTACCCGAGTAAGCTGCCCTCTGACCCGCCACGGCTCACAGCCGACCAGCAATCGCATTGCTGCCTCGCTTGTCCATCTCGTGGATCGCGACTCTCTCACATGCCCATCCACCGCGTGGATCGCATCTCCCATACGCATATCCATCTCATGGATAGCACGTGTGCATCACCGCACACTACGGTCTCAACAGACCACGACCTCCCTCCAGAGCTAAACGCGCACCGCGCACCCACGGACTACTTGAGTTACCTCAAGAGACACCGATTTCCACCGGGCTATGACTACGTAATAGCTACTGGCATGGTCGAACAAAATACGGCTGTTAGAGTCCTTACTCGAGTTTCCACCATGATTTTACTCAAACTTTCCCAAAGTTTACTTGCTGACATCGTCAACGTCATCGTCGGCTGGTACATGACCTACTGGCATATTTCTCAATCTATCGTGTGCATACTTGTAAGTGCGTCTAGAGTTTAACGATTTTAATGTGTAACGGTTACTTATACGCTTGCCGCTCAATTTGCATGGAAAGCTTTCTTTCACTAGCGAGCATTCGGCACCAGAATCGTACGTAAACCGAATCAAGTCACCTTTATGATTCATCACACCCGAAAGTGGTTGCACGACGCAGGCGTCCACGCGCCGCTCACCTCGGCCGCCGCCGGGCCCGCCGCCGTGGCCACCACCACCATTGCCGCCACTCGTACACCGGATCGCGATGTGTCCCGGCTTGCCACATTTGTAGCAAATTAGGGGCTTCGTAGACGGCTGCTGTGCTGCTTGGCTCGTCGTTGTAGATTCCGCAGGTCGTCCTCCGACTTCGATACGCTTACTCCTACACTCAGATCGCGTATGTCCAGTTTTCCCGCAGTTAAAACATCTAATCAATGATGTTATTTTTGTTCGCTTAGCGTTGAGCGCGTTCGATGTTTCACCGTGACTATCAATCTTGCGTTTCAAGCACGAAATAGCACTGAGTTCTTGTTGCAACTTGTCCCTAGAAGTAATGTTCGTAGTGAACGCCAACCGTTGTAGTCTCGAATCAAACTGCGACACGTGAGCGAGCGCAGTTGCCACTACGAGTTCTTCCTTTGTCACGTCTTTCCAGCGATTAGTTAACGAAGATACCAACCGACTCGCGTACGCGGCTAGCGATTCTTTTTCACTCGGTTTTTCGCCACGCAGGTTAATGAGTGTACCCGCTAAAGTCTCGGAGGTAACAAATCTCGTCGCGAAAAGTGCCTTGAACTCGATCCACGTCATTCCTTGGTAGGCTACTCGAGATAACCAAGTCGACGCTTCACCTTTCAGCGCCTTACTCACTGCCAGTACAAGTTGTCCGCCTTGTGGTGGGTTTTCAGCAAAGCACAAATCCGCGGTCGCGCACCAAGAACTTGCGTCCGTATCTGTCTTGTCGGGGTCGAACTCCGGCAGACGTCCATCAAAACTCCGTTGAGGCACCTGCAGGGCTTCGATTAGCGCGCGCATGTTCGCGTTCTGTTGTTCAAACATGACACGCCAATTACTGCTATCATTGCCTTCATTTCGACCCAACATTGATCCCACGCCTGATAACGTATCATGGTCGGCACCGTCTTCAGGATTGTCCATATTAACGATCTCCCAGTGGGCGTAACGTAGGTAATGTTAGGTCGTGTGTAAATAAAGCACCAGTCTCACCAATACAGGATGTAATTCCAATCAAAAGAGCGAATTCACAATACCGATACAGGCAGACACAAACCAAAAGTATGTAGGTAGTTTCGGATACGGAACGCGGAGGGTTCTACGTCTGTACGCTGCGACCGCCGGCGAACCAATGTGTCCGGACCTCGCCCGCTCCCTCTACCGTAGACTCCCTCAAGTGCCGTACGCGGCGCTTGCGTCGTAATCCGAGTAATATCATCGAGCGTTACTAGATGGCGCTCATCCTAATCCGACATGTATATATATATTAATATATGGACAGTCGTCGATGCAAATACTTGAGGAGGTATAGTAGTATAAGTATGAAATAAAAAGGAAAAAAATATGTAATTGGTTATTTTACGAAAAAGGTTTTTTTGACCCTTAATGTGATTAAATTGTTTAGTCCCTTTGATTATGTTTGTGTGAATTCACCGAACAGAAAAAACTCTTGTATTAGAAATCCACTGGTATACTATTGATATGTATACTTGAAAAAAAAACCATAACACGTTACTAGGGTATGTTTGGCTTAATGTAATCTAAATGATCTCCCCTGTGGAGGTGACAGGGGTTTGATCTTCCAACCAATAATAATAATAATATTCTTTATTGCTTCCATACACAATGGTACATGCAAGGGCGGACTTATTGCCTAAAGTCAATATCTTACTGTTATACATACATTTAATAGTATTAATTAATGTTTGCATGCCTTTGGATGGTTTTAACTATGATCACGAGATGCCATCAGAGCACCTAGTCCGACTTGCGCTATTCCCCGGGCGGAATATGTGGGCAAAGGCAATTCATAACCTCGATAGACTTCAGAATCACGACTTCCTCGTATCACCGAGCTTCCAAAGAATATAGATTCGAGCACATTTTCCTGACAATGGGCTCGCAAAGAATTGTGCGTGATGTAGGTAGCACTACGTTCACCGTATTGTGCTTGCCATTGCACTTCAACTTCATTACTATTCATAAAACATTAATATCCGTCTATTATTCCTCATACAGATGCTCTTGTACCAGAATGCACTAACTGCGAGATCATGTTTCGCTCTAAATTGGCCTCAATGTCCACTCGTTAGGTTTTACAATTAACCGACAAGCTAACTAGTGTCTAGGTTAAATAACATTGATACAAGATGCTTGGTGTGTGGCTTATCTATCTGATGTGAATATTAAGTTACTAAAGCTAGTTGATTTGAGAAAGAAATAAAACTTTTGATTGGGTCAGTAAAGCACTAAATATTATCAATTATGTATTTTGTAACACATTTTGTCCTGAGAACACTGATGAACACTGACTTGTTAATGGTTGATTATTTTCAGAGTTAGCACTCTGATATTTAAAATTCCACTAAGACGAACATCATGTCTTACTAAAACACGAAATTCGTCTCAGATAATACCAAAGAGAAGCTTCATGGGATATGAAGACCGGCAGATCTGAGTGAAAATTAGACGCTGCCCTTTTCTGTCTACCACAAATAGGTTTTCGACGCACATGTGTATGATTGGAAAGCAATTTCATCAGAGCTGCGATTATGGCATGCTAGTATAGTGTAAAATAGGCATGCGTAGGCTGTATGCTAAAATAAAAAAAATCTATAAAAAAAAAACTTCATAACTTACATGTTTTTAGACTTGACCATTTACTTTAATGCAAGAACAGACTTGGATTACAATGCTTGGATTGCTGTGCGTATCTCAGAATTTTCGTCAAAAGGGGGAGACCAGAACTTAATTTTATTATAACACCTGCTCTTCTGAGCGTCGTTACAGGATCAGTACCCGAAGTCCTAGTTGTCACCTAAATTGGCGTTACGGCAAACCGATCGACTGGCGTTTTCAAATATATGGAGAAATTGAAGAGCGCGCGCAGTGGGCGTTAAGCGAATTACCATTTGCGAGTCCGAGTTCGATTTGACAGCTTACTCAACGTTGCCGTAAATACATCGACGTTGCGGTTTACGTCTATTATGTTTTATTACGTTAATGTTTTTTTAAATCGAACGAATTTCGTTGAAATTTGCATTCAGCCATCCTTTAGTCAGCCATTCAATGTAATATGCATGCAGTTGAGTGGCTTATTTGACTTCTGGAAAAGCTAATATCCCCTCGAGTGTTTCAGCTGTTCAGACCTCTAGCTAGTTGAAGTCTGACTATCCAAAGAAACCGGTCATTACATCCGTCTTCTTCCGAATGAGTCTCATCTATAAATCGACCTCGTAACTCGGATCCAAGCAATCGGCGGACACTGCGCCCGCGCCACGAGACAAGCGACACTGGCATCCATCGTCCGGCGCGTCGGAAGCCATCTATCTGCAAAGGCCAATTTGAAATCGGAGTGGATCAGCTCTAAGATTGCGCTTGAATTGATTTGTTAGGTCCCGGCTCGTGCCCGACGAGTGCTGTCAAGTGACATGGTGCCGTCAGGCTTATGCCAATCAATATACGAGAGCTGACATCTATAAACACACTGCATATGGCACCCATCGAGTAAGAAAGTACGAGAGTGGTGACCGAAACTCATCCGTATAGCGGCAGCGTAGTCACGTTTTAGTGATAATACATACTCTGACTGTAGTGCCGGTTAGTCAATTCGCTCACTCCTGATGTTCTGTAGTCCACCGATACGTAGGAACTGTACAGAGTGCCATTTAGTGCACCGCACGTTCGATGTTGAGAATCCCGATTTCGTAATCGAACTGACTGGCCGGCGTTACCGTCAGTGTATGTACCTATTAACACTGAAGCGTGTCTACGCAGCCGCTATACGGATAAGTTTTTCTGTAGCCATTCCCGTATTCCTTTTTCATCTAAGTTCCCGTACTGTATAGCTGAGATCTACAAATGAACGCACTGCGTATTTCACACCATTAAGTAATAAACCCATCTTTTCAATTATGTTTTAACTTCACCTCACCAAATTCAGCACACTTTAAATCCCCTTAAGCTGTGATTTAGTCAACCTTCGGCAGTTTGTCGTTTGTTTAGATTTATCGGATACCCTGAATTTGCGTTTGACATTTTTAAAATGTGCTTTCTTGTGCCAACTGATGGGTTCAGTCTTACTGATGACATTGACCTTGACTTTGATATAAAATGTACTCAGATTAATAAGTTCTAAAATATTTAGGCGCGGCTTGCCATTTTCGACAGTTGTCTATCTTCTTCTTCTTCTTTAAAGGCTTCACACCGGGCTGGTGGATTAGCCTTTTTGGCAATCGGGCTTGAGTTTTGCGTATTTCTGCCAGTGTCGAGTAAAAAGTTGTCTGTCTTGTCACTTGTTACATATTTTGACAACTTGCCAACGTGTAACAGTAAGTTAATGACATTAAATGCCTTTTATTGAAGCCACTTGACATTTTTATGGAAATAGAAACGATAGAGCGTCATACGGCACTGTCACAGCATACTTCTATCGCGTCCTCTACAGACATACATATTTTTAAAAATGCTCTACAACTACGGGTTCTACGTACCTGACCACTACCAAAGAATATTTAATAAATACTGCATCTACGATGTATAACTAAAATCTACGCGCGGTCATGGCTGCACCTCCATGCTCGCGGTTCGTTCCTCCGTGGCGACACTTCCACTCACTTCCGTTCTGTAAATATTTTCCTTATTCTCTCGTCACCCTTACGCTCCACATTAGATGCAAGAGAAAATTGAGACGTAATTTAAAATTGTATGCACTCACTTCAAGATGATAATATTGTAAGTATAAACGATGCGAATGCACAGGAAGCGTTCATGACTTGAGTGCTGCATCGTGGAGCGGGTCCTGGTGACCGGGGTCGGTGCGATCCTGGCGCAGGATGCAAGCGAGGCAAGGTCAAGACGTGGCGTGGGCGGGATGTGTTTCCTCCTCAGGCGATCGCCGCCCGCTCTCCTGTATCGCGTATCCTGCGACTTCGCTTGGCCGAGGTGTCTGTCGGATCGAAATCGAACCGACAGACGGCCATTTGCAAGGGGAGAGTTTACTTACAACTGCAGAAACATCGTTTTTATATGACTGGACGTGGATGACTAATACCACACCCAATGTCATGATAATAGCCCAACACACCACAATCCCGAATGAATTAATTGCCATGCCAGGACATTCTCTTTATGAGCACGGCTACATTGAAGTGGATATGGAAAATTGAATTTTTTGGAATTTCAGTTTCAGTTTCAGTGCCACCATCGTGGCGTTTATTTAATAAATATAAATCTAAACAAAAAGTACTGCACCTGACTGTACACGCGAAGCTATAGCTTATCTGCGTGTGACAGCATTACACGAGCACACGAGCGAGCGATTACAATCATTTTTTGAGTAACAGAAACACAAAAATGACATATGTATATACATAACTTGATGTCATATGTATATTTTTAAACAAATGCACAAAATGCCTTTACAACGAAAACAGAATTTAGGTAATGGTTCTTATGGCATATTTACTTCATACCTATGCGTTAAGTTTATAAGGGTGTGTATCGTGTTAGTACCTCGTGGTATATTTCAATATTCATTTATCATATGAGTCGCCATGCCTCTATATTGATTGGTAAAAGAACGTGCAATTATGTTCGTGCATTGTTTATGTTTCTTACTTTCTACGATTGATATTGAAAGAGACTGTTTCCACGTATGCTTACAAATGTATCGACTCGAATCGTTAAATCTAGGTACATCTAGTGCCTGTGCAGTGTGTTCCACCAACAACTGCATTTCTTCCCGTGCATGGGCGTGTTGGTTCAAATTACAAATGTACTGTCGGTTCCTTTCCTTTCCCTTCCATACTTTCTTGTTACTCGTTTATGATTGATATCATTGCATTGAATGAGCGATAGTCGAAGCAGCATTCATTGTTGTCTGTGTATTTTTATCAAATTATATGTAGTCGATCAAGTAATGGAAGGTCCGTGCTAAGTTAGGCTAATATTATCATTACAGTAGGTGTGGTAGAAAGAATATGCTATTTGACATACGTGTATAGATACTAATACACCTCAGTACAATGCCAGTACCTACAAGATTTTTTTATGTGGATCTACATATAATAGCATAATACAATTATTATTATTATTTACTCGGCTTCCTACAAGTTGTAGTTCTCCGTCCTCCTCTCTTTCGCCTTTCATGTTCAAGTACCTACTGCGACAGTATACGATTATAAATGCATAGTATATTATTATGATACACGATTCAAGGCTCCAAGCACTATTTTACAGTTATCGATAACAAAATCCAATTAATTTCTAAGCAACTGGTACCTCGGTTTTTTCGAGCGAATTATTATCGAGTTGTAGATAGTCTTTTGTAAACAATCAGGGTACCGATGCATGCTATCAGCTGTTTAGTCTATGGTCGAGCCGCGGCCGCGTGACGCCGACCTCGTCGGGCGACGCCATTGTTTTGTGACAACGCATCAATATCGAGAGCAAGGTCGCTCCGGTGCCACCATTCAATGACCGTCCATTCGTTTGATTACCTCCCGGCAGGCCGCTCCTACTTCCAGACCAGCCGCTCTCAACCTGCGGTCCTTCGTCTGTTTTACCTAAAAAACCAACTATGTAGTTACCAAATATATTATTAGTGCCCGTGTTAGCCCCCCAATACAATCGTATTTTAGTTATGTAGGTAATCATCATAACTCCTAAAGTATTAATCGCAGTCTAAAATTGACGACGAAAATCACGAATTGGCCGTTAAATAATTTTTGGACCAACAAAGAAACAGACAAAGGTGTTTATCCGGTGTTAAGATGACTGCGGAAGTTGGTTGAGTCATGAACTATGGATTCATATTACTTTTGCTATCGATCGTGTCCAGATGTGAACACGACTCTGAAATAGAGCGGTGCGTTTAGGAATCTGCACCGCATTTTGATGAGTTGAATTTTCAAACCCATCATATGTGTAAAATGTACTGTTTCCCGGTGCGAGATGCCGTACTTTCCCGACTAGGATTCATCACTAGCATCACTAGGATTACTTCGGAGCCCTAAAGTTACTTCTAACAGCCCGACTCTTCAAACGGTAACTAGCGGCCGGGTGCGATGATTGCAGGTGTGGGTAGGTTCTAACTGCCGTGCGAATGCGGGTACATAACATTGACATTTAAGGTGGCCCATCCCGCTCATCTCCCCATACAAAAGGGGAAAGAAGATCACGCCCATATTTCTTGTCAGAGATCCAAAATTTTTGCTCAAAACAGCTTTATTTGATGGAACTAGATGTCTGATGACCATTGGCATTGTAAAATTGTGTTTGGTTTCTAAATTATAAGGTCCGAAAGTTTGAATTTTTTTCGCGTTTTATACAATAACTTTGGAGGTCGATTACTCAATGATAAAGTAAGAGCATCTTAAAAAGATTAGTCATCAGACATAGCTTATTTAATCAAGATTTATAAACTATTTGGTTTTTGTTAGATTTTTGACTACAGCGGTCGTGGTTTACTTTTAGCTATAAGTAGTTTTGAAATTAAAATTTTCGTAAATCTTACCAAATCATACACTATGCACATTGTCTTTTTTGTGGACATGTTGCATCTTCCTCATCACGGAGCCTGTCTTATTCTTTGAAACAGAGAAGGTCCCAGAGTGCAACTGCACGGTTTTGTATCGTGCCCGCGAATGAGTTAGGCCCGCCGGGTTGGGCCACCTTAAGGCTTCTTGCAGACATTATTTACAATATCAGTTAGTGCCACCGTGGTGTCGGCCAAGTACGACACCGCGCACCGGGAAACAGTCACATATATTATGTACAGCAACGGCTTGAACCTAACAACATCTGTTATGATGACATAGTCGAAATGGTTCTAATAAACAGATCATGTTCTCAACTTACTTAAATGATGGCCGAATAACAAATGCCAAATTCACGAGAAATTGGCATAACAGGCTTAGATGATGACACTATTCATAGAGAATGATTGTGTCAAATTTGACAGTCGAAAGCTATACTTTGGCTAAGCCAAGCACGAGTAAGGTATGTATTTCAACATAATAGTGAGCCATCCATGAACATGTAACTTATAATTATACGTATTATAGTACTTGTTTAGGGATATTCATGGCTAAGTATGTATGTTTATGACATCATCTCCGTTAATGAGTAAGTTTGCGGCGGCGTCCTCGGCGGCGTCGGCGTCGGTTACCTTTTATGAGTTAGATGCATCGAAAATGTACTCAATAATTTAACTATCACGTGCGTCAACCAGTTGATATCTTGAGACTACAGAAAATAGACGTGGGATTCCTCTTTTATTAGACCTTATAATGTCATTAAAAGCAGTCATTACACCGCATCTGCGAAAAACAATTGTATTATTCCATGATTTTTTTAATACGTTTTCGTTGTCGTTTTCACGATATTTCATTCATAGGAAACATAAACCCTGATTTTGAACTTCACTTTCACTTGTAGTTATGTTGCGAGGTCACAGAAAGGTTAAGTACCTAATTCACGTAAATCACCATTGTTAATATCACCTGGCACCTTTCAATACATTTCCCTTTAAAACATATCTCAACTTTACTAAGAAATTCGATCGAAATTGCTCCAATTGATTAGCGTGTGTCAGTTTTCGCGGTATAATTCCACGAAGACAAACGCCACCTCACCTCTGACATGTGCGTTCCGTACGTGTCATTCGAAATTCGAATTGTGCTTTGGATCTGTGTCAGGCCGGCAATTAGCGCGAATTACCGTCGCAACGCTCACATCCTGCTTGCTCGCGCACCGAGGCACGGTTTCCGAAAAAAATGACGGACTTGTGATGTCAAAATGTTTAGAGAACCTATAAATGGTTATTCTTTCCAAAAAAAAATCCAAAAGTTTTTGGTTGGGTTAGGCTGTCTGCTGCGTTTTCACGCAGCTGTTGTTGTTCATCAAAACAAATTTTGATGAATTTCGGTACAGACATAGTTTGACCTTGGAGAAGGACGTAGGCTACCTTTTGTAGCGAGAAGTATACTCGAAGGTGGTAAAACATGCGATCAAAGTTTATAGGAGGAACTCATATAATATCCAGGAAATAATTCAGCCCGAAATCAGACAAAATGACATGAACACGAACGAAGCCGGGTGCCTCAGGCCGTCTTAAATATGTTTTAGATATACATTTTGAAGGAATAAAAATATTTTAACATCGTTTAATCGATATCTATAGTTAATTTTGTACTATGTTACACTCCGTTCGTTGCTAGAAAATCTTAAAAAAATATATATTTATATTCTGGATATTATTTATATTTTTTTTATTCTGGATAGTTGATTAATTGAATCTCGACATTTCATTCCCAGATTCGCTCGTGTCGACACATTGGCCGGATTGGACACAACGCTTCGGATTGGCCAATACAAATGGTGCGAATGTGTTTTTGTGTAGACGTCCGTGTGAATTGTGTTTGTAAATGGGATATTACCTATATGGGATCGGAAAGTGGAGACAGTGTATATCAGTTAGTGTCATGACGAATCAAGCTTTTATGTTTGTGATCTATGCTTCCATCATGCCTTTATCGTTTATAGTCGCAGCCTCAACTTTATTTTTAAGGCGGAGACAACACTCAAGAAGTTGCCATAGTAAGAGCCTGGGTCGCGTGGCAAACGCCGTTTTTTGCTTTGAAAATAGCTGTTTATATTAATTTCCGGGCTGAAGAAACATTAATTAATAAAAAACCGGCCAAGTGCGAGTCGGACTCGCACACGAAGGGTTCCGTACCATAAACAACAACAAAAAATGTATGCCCCCCCCTCTTAAATTTTTATTATTTTTTTATTTTACTACCTATTTGTTGTTATAGCGGCAAAATGAATACACACTCTGTAAAAATTTGAGCTGCTTACCTATTACGGTTCATCAGATACAGCCCTGTGACTGACGGACGGACGGATGGACGGACAGCGGAGGCTTAGTAATAGGGTTCCGTTTTCACCATTTGGGTATGGAACCCTAAAAAACATAAAATTTACTATCGTAAAGAAAATTTAAGTCTGTCTTTTCTTTTACATTCGTTTCATATCAAAACGATGAGCAGTTCCCTTGAGTCTAGAGAACCGTTCAAAATTGAAATTGTCTAAAGTCTGGACAATTAAAATTTTAAATAAATTACGCTTCATGTTTGGATTTTTTTACAGTGTTTTAAAGTAATTACAAAAATTAAAAAAACGGAGATTTTCAGTTTTAAGATCTTATCTGACTTAGGGTCTTTTTCACCTACTGCTGATGGGCCTTTCTTAGCAGTTTGCAATCGATGCAAGTACAAGACAATCAGCACTTTTGCTAAAAAGGCCCCTTAATATTCCGGGAGGTCACGACAGTTTTGGTCACGATAAGGTAAATGGCTGAATCTGGGTTCACATGTTAGAGACCAACCCTCTGATGCTAAATATGTCGGTCTGCCCGTGCCAAGTGGTTGCGTTTTCTAGATTGGCTATATAAAATAGATGCTGGTATGTACCTGCTGATGAATATCCTGATTATCTCTGAAATATTGATACCTATTAATTATACAACAATAACCAGACGGTTACTTAATTAAATACTTAAATATACCTTAAGTTATATCTGTAACCTAAATGAAAGAAAGAAAGAAAGAAAGAAATAGTTTATTTACCTGCGTTGAAAGAGAAATTAACATAACAAGGTATTTGGCTTAATCTATGAAAATAAATTAATATAAAATTAACAGAACAACTAGATATTTAAAAAGCTTAGAAGTAAAAGTCAATACCTGTACACATACATATAATAAAATAACAGGTAAATCGGAATTCATAATGCAGTGGCGCTGATTTTAAGCCTAGCCGTTCATGGAACAGGAATGTTTGATTTATTGTTTAACATACAGCACAAGGTGACAATACTATAAAATAAATATTAAAAGATAACATTGAAAATAAACAAGTCAATCACCATACTATACCATGTATCAAAAACAGCATGTAAAAAAAAAATCAACCAACTTAACTTACATAACAAGTACACAAAAATAGAAATAATGCATGAACAGGCAGCATTTAACCAATAAGCAAATCGCCTATAACTACTAAATGCAACCAAAGATTTGTTCAGTTTTTGTATTGCTAAGCAAGTATGTATTGATACTTTCATGCTTTGTCATTTGCATCCATTTACCTTATCATATATTTTTTTTGTCACCATAACTACTTTTTCAGGCGCCTTATCTACGTAACACAACCACTTGGAACAGGCATACTGACACATTTAGTTTCAGAGGGTTGTACTTTATCCCGTGAACCCAGTTTCAGCCATTTACGTTATCGTTACCATTTTTGTCGCGACCTCCTAGTCTATTTTTTTTTTTATGCAACCTGACATGGATGGCTAATACCACACAACTACCGTTATGATATTAGCCCAATTCACCACATTCCCGAAGGAATTAGGTGCCATGCCAGGACCTTCCCTTTATGAGCACGGCTACATTGAACTGGATGGAAAACACGGACAATTTTTCATTGCCGCTTCGACCATCTTTTCATCCAATGCGATGGTACCAACCCGGGCGGGCTTAAACCCTACCACCTAGTAGGGGAAGGGGACCTACAGCTTTACATGGATTCCGAACCATGGAGCAGCTCGCATTCGTGACGAAATGCACTTATCGAACTCTGAAACAGAAAGACAGTGGTGCAAGTCGGTATTGAACCCGGGCCTCTGGTACGCTAGGCCAGTCCCCGCGCCACTAGGCTACGAGCCGCTCTATAAGTGTTGATTAAAATAAATCAGCATTTGGTGAAAACCAGGCCTTTATGAGTTGTCATTATGAATAACTCAACAAAACTATTTGAAGGTCCGAGCTATTTCATGGCCCGGATCCATGTAAAACTGTTGGTCCACTTGCCCCTACCGGGGATGAAAAGATGGGGCGAAGCGGCAATGAAACTGCGTTTTTCATCTAGTTCAATGTAGCCGTGCTCAGGTAGGTACGGTCCTGGCATGGCAACTACTACTGGAATCGACGTATGATTGTGGGTGTGGTATTAGCCATTCGTGGTCATGTTCGATCTTAACAGCTTGATGAGAATGAAATGAGAACGGGTAAAAAACTACACATGGTGCGAATTCACTACGCAGATTTAGCTGCAGGTGGTACTAGGCACATAGTTTTTACGAGACACGCACCTTCATGGATATAGAGTAGTATGCTGATGATGCGCGTAGGCGGCAATGCATCCATTTATTTCATTATTCACATGCTGCCGACTCCCGCGGCAATGAGCAGGGAAGTGGCCAAAGAATTGGGTTGCACGAATGTGTGAAAACTTCACTCGCGCTATTCCTTATGCTCGCTCCCCTGCTCTAGCGTTACCATCGGTGGTGGTTTTTTGTGTGGAATCCAAAGAATCGGCAGCGCGAGCAGCAGCAAGTCTTCACGTGCTGCCCTATTGCTTAGTTGCCTCTGCCTCTCCAGCTAGAAATAATTGGTGATATGTTGTTTTACCTACGTTTATTTTGTACGAATGCGCAATAAATACAAAATGTTGTATCGGAACGTTGATTTTATGTTAAGGTGGCCCATCCCGCTCATCTCCCCATACAAACGGGGAAAGAAGATCACTCCCATATTTCTTGTCAGAGATCCAAAATTTTGCTCAAAATAGCTTTATTTGATCGAACTAGATGTCTGATGAGCATTGGCATTGTAAAATTGTGTTTGGTTTCTAAGTTATAAGGTCCGAAAGTTCGAATTTTTCGCGCGTTTTATACAATATCTTTGGAGGTGGGTTTCGCAATGATAAAGTAAGAACATCGTAAAAAGATTAGTCATCAGACATAGCTTATTTAATCAAAATTTATGATCTCTTTGGTTTTTGTTAGATTTTTGACTACAGCGGTCGTGGTTTACTTTTAGCTATAAGTCGTTTTGAAATTAAAATTTTCGTAAATCTTACCAAATCATACACTATGCACATTGTCTTTTTAGTGGACATGTTGCATCTTCCTCATCACGGAGCCTGTGTTATTCTTTGAAACAGAGAAGGTCCCAGAGCGCAACAGCACGGTTTTGTACCGTGCCCGCGAATGAGTTAGGCCCGCCGGGTTGGGCCACCTTAAGCGCGGCATATGGCGTCCGGCCCGATTACGCCCATGGGTTTTCGAACATTCAGGGGGGCTGCGAAAACCATGCCGGGCGGCCAGGTGCTTCTTCACACCACGTTTGAAGGAACCATGTCGTAATTTGGGGGAAATATGTGCATCGGAAGGGAGTTCATTCCATTGTTTACCCTATATATTTATATCTATATATATATATATATATAAAATTACATCCGTATGTAGTTAATCTGCGGAGGTGGCATTACGATTATGCTTCGGAAGTTCTACGTTTTTTGGTTCTCGTTCGAGCGAGGCCGATTACGTGGCTCTGGCTCATTACCGTGAAGCGAGAATTGAAGAAACAATCTCGCACTCCCAAAATAGGAAAACATTGTGTTAACGTGCTGCTCCAAGGTGGAAATTGCTGCTATCTTGTGACGTCTCGCGTGTTCGTAACGTGGTGGAGCTACGTAAAGCATTAGTACGTATTTTTTTATCGAGCTGGACATGGTTGGTATACCACATTATCCTTATTAATAAAATAATGATGGAAGAGTTTTTTTATTTAATGCTTTATTTTTTTTAACTACCAGTCGGATCAGAAAAAACCGGTCAAGTGTGAACGCGTTCACGTGCCGAGGGTCCCGTCACTGCTGGACTTAGAAGAAATTCGCTCTCGTTTCAGACAATATTAGCGCTTCAAATATTTAGCTTTTTCTAAGAAAGTATGACATTTTGAGTGTTTTGAGCAATTAGTTGGTCCAGAATTTTCATATAACCATTAATAGGAGAATCATTCGGGACAAGATGCGTGACTAGCCAGAATATAATCTCTTTTTTTTTTGCGATTGCAATTCTCGAGGAAAGTCATAGGCTATTTAACATCTTAGGATCTAGCAAAATAAAAAAAAGTCTGAAAAAACGCTAAGGGGAAACGAAGTAATAGCACGGGCGGGCGATGGGACGCATTTTACTGGGCTTCGCTCGGATGATTGAAAACTATCCTATTTGCTATAAACCGTTGCCATTTCGTTTTTAAAAAACGAAATAGCAACGGGCAACCTCGCTCCTATGTACAGGGCGCCTCTTTTGAACGCGCACACAATTGAAGTTGATTCTGGAAGTAAAAATAGGCACCTAAAATGTTTTTTTTTATAATATCTCGGAATAAAATCGGAGTTTCCATGCATTTAATCGAAGTAATGTAACAAAAATGTATGGTAGTTGCGTTCTCATTATATTTTAATTAAATGGTTAAATGGTAAGGTGCGTTTTAGCTTTGCTTCCAGAATCAACCCCGTTGTCGTTGTCTCGCTTGACTGCAGAATACCGACTTATTTGTTTGTACATATTGGGACGTTATCGTTTACAAAACTGAAACGAGAGGGCAATTATAATTAAATGAAACTGAATAAGCTATCGAGAGACAGCTGGGGGCCCATTCAGGTAAGTGTGAGTTCGAGTTCGGGAGTGAGTTAACCTTAAAATTTCTAGAAACAATATTATTATTTAAATAACGGAACGTGTTAATGGGACAAACCAGATTTTGACCAAACGAAAATGACGTTCAAGAAGTGCGGAATCATAAACGATTTAAAAAAGTGAGTCGATATTTAGCGCCGAATTCATACTCACTTTTAACCTGAATGGCCCCAGATGCGCCTTCCCGAGACGTACGGAGGTGGTTTTACCAATATAGCCGATGTATAGAAAATTTTACATAAATTGAAATTAAGTAAAAATTTCCTTTATGCATAAAAAAATATTTGTAAATTATTATTATTCTGAAAATTAGATAAACTGTGACTGTTAGTGTCAAGTACGTCGAACATAATCTTGCCACCTGAGAGTTACCTCGGCGTGCGCTGCATAAACTTTTAGAGTTACTCTAAGATAATGTATTGCAAGATTGTTTCTTTTGAAAAGTTTAAAAAACAGTAAACCTATCTTTTATGTGGGAGTCATTATAGCCAAAAATATCGAACTACAAATACATTAGTATAAAACTGCATTATCAGACGATACATTGCACAAACTTTAAATGGCAGATATTTGTAATAGTCCGAATTTAGGCTCCGCTCGGCTGAATGCCCGAAACGAGATTGGCCCGAGCAAAGCCGGGTACCTCAGCTCGTGTTACATACGTGTAACTGCCATAAACTACCAATATGCTTGGCCGACGCGCGAAGGCAGTGGCCCTTTTAATTTATGTCGCTTTTTTAGGGTTTCCTACCCAAGGGTGCCAACGGAACCTTATTACTAAGCCTCCGCTATCCGTCCGTTCATTCCTCCGTCCGTCTGTCAGCAGGCTTTAACTCATGATCAGTAATAGGTAGACAGCTAAGATTTCACAAAGTGTGCATTTATAAACAACTGTAAAAAGGTCAATAAAGGAAACGTTTTTTTGTGTTAAACTTTGTACGATGGTACGGAACCCTTCGTGTCCGAGTCCGACTCACACTTGACTGTCTTCACAGACATTTGTCCTCACTCAACAGAGAGAGAAGCCCTGGCCTCCTGAACCGGTGGCGCCACCTCCGCGCCGTCCGTCGGCCTGAGCGCTAGTCGATCCATTTTAGTTTCTTGCTATCGTCAAAGAATATATAATACATATACCTATCGTATAACTAGCAACTCGCAAATATGTATTTGTACTATGTATTTTTATATACAAATATGTACTATTTTAGGATTAATTACTTTCGTAAAGTGAGTTCTGAAATTGATAAATACGTAGAAATTGATATATACATACTTTTGTGTGAGGTATTCGACGAAATCAAAAAGGGGTCCAACTTCTAAAGTAATGAAATAAATCCATGGTGATTTCGATTGCGATTTGGCCTCGTTCCCCAACTAGGTTTCGTACTGCAGATTCGTGTGATGTTTTCTAGTGTTGTTGTCACGGCAAGGCAAAACAAGGAAACACAAAAGCAGGTAGTAGACGCATATACTTGGATCGAATCTCGATTCTGATGGGCGGAAAAAAGCGTAAGGCTTCCTTTGATATTGAAGCGAATGTT
This sequence comes from Incurvaria masculella, assembly GCA_946894095.1. NCBI lineage: Eukaryota > Metazoa > Arthropoda > Insecta > Lepidoptera > Incurvariidae > Incurvaria > Incurvaria masculella. Next base: position 5,137,685 of record OX335641.1, read on the forward strand.
TCCCGTGTAAACCCGCGCGGACCTACCGACCGTACTTTGCCGCGCAAATTCGAGTGAAGTTAGTCACGAGCCCCGTCCTATTCTTATTTGAATCGCTTTGTATGTATTTATGGTATATATTGTAAATCATTGTATCATAATTTGGATATTGTACAATCTGTAGATAATCAAATATTATAATCGTTATTCTCCTAGTGTAGTTTGTAGTAGTACTTTTTGGCACTATCCATGATGATGGCATTGAACAAATATTTGATCTGATAGCATCCCGTCGCGTCGCGTGTGTTGATATGACAAAAATGGTGTTGATTTAACACAATTTTTCAGGCGTTAACGTTATTATCTCGTCGACGTAGACAGATAAAATTGGGTGATTGTCCCGTACGTTCACACCTCGGTAGAATATACTAATACTAGTATGTACTACTTTTGTGCATCGGCTTTTATTCAAACTAAAATGATTTCAATAGAACGACACACTCGGCTTTGGATTAGGCTCTGTTTAGTTATTGTCAAATTCCAATAAACTCACAGATGCTAATGTCATGTCACACTTCAATACTGCCATGTCTTTTGTTGTGTTGTATTGTTGTGTATTGTAGTTTTGCGTTAAGGCTGTTCCGACCCATATAAAGTTGTTTGCACACATAACGCAAAAAGTATTGCACTTTAAGCTACGAATTAATACTAAAAGTTTAATATAGTCATATTACTTGCAGCGAAAACAATTTCACAATTTTAGGATTATTGGTTTTGTTACAATTTATTTAAATACTATTTTTATTTAACAGCGCCATCTAACGGTGTAAAACTTCTAATCGGCAATTACAACGAAACCATTAAACCTGAAATTGTGAATATGTTTTCGCTGCAACTACTATGGCTATCTAATATCTAATAAATAATATAAAGGGGAAAGTTTGTAATAATGGATGGATGGATGGATGGATGGATGGATGGATGGATGGATGTTTGTTACTCTTTCACGTAAAAACTACTGAATGGATTCTAATGAAACTTTACAATAATATAGCTTATACATCAGAATAACACATAGGCTATAATTTACGTGCCCATGGGCTTTAGAACTTTCACGGGGCTGCGAAAACGATGCCGGTAGCGATACTTCACACTAGGGGGAGAGGAGCCGGGGGCGGTGGCGGGGAGCGGCGGCGGGGGGAGGGCAGACGTCGTGACTGTTTGGTGTCCGTTTGGCGAATTTTCAAGGCACTAGCGATTTGTAAAACTTAGTACATGTACATTTAACTACCCGGGAATTAGGATTGGCTAAATTGAATTCAGTTCCGCTTACACGGTAAAAAAAAATTTCTTGAAATAAAGCAAATTGCTTTGATTCAAAGCAATGCGTGATTCACATATTCGGGAACAAAATATTTTCTTAAAATAGAATAATTATATTCTTAAAATAGTTACTTTGTTCCAAGAAATTATATACTTGAAATAAGATTTTGCTGGTCTCTTGCTTTAAGTTGTTAAAGTATTTAAATCAAGACGATCGTAACGTTAATTTAAGTTGCCACTTTTCTTAGTTGAAAATGTATTATTCTTGCTATAAGAAAATAAATAGTATATGCAACAAATTAATTACTTAAATTAAAACAGCATTGTGTTGCCTCAAGTAAATATTTTCTTGGCCTAACCACTACTTTTCTTGGTGTAATAATATCGTTTCTTCGAACGAAACTATATATTATTAGACTAAGATTTTTTTTTCTTCAATGAAGTAAATATTTTCTTGGCAAATTCTAACACTTTTCTTGGTCTACCAATATCGTTTCTTGTAAGAAAACTATAACATTTTAAGACCAAAACTGTTGTTACTTGAGTTAAGAATATGGTTTCTTGGTCAATGTCTATACTTTTCTTGGTGAACGAATATCGTTTCTTGAATTAAAACTATAATATTATTAGTCCAATATATATTTTTTTTCAATGAAGTAAATAATTTCTTAGCCAATGCTAATGTTTTTCTTGGTATAACAATACCGTTTCTTGGAGTAAAAGTGTACAATTCTTGGACCAAGACATTTGTTTCTTCAATGAAGCAAGTGATGTCTTGTCTTGACGTAGTACTTTTTTCGGTTTATCAATATCGTTTCTTGAATTTAAACTATAAAATTATTATACCAAGACAGTTGTTTCTTGAATTAACAAAATTATTTCTTGGTTGATGCTAATGATTTTCTTGTTGTAATAATATAATTTCTTGGAACAAATCGATTAAAGTTTTAGACCAAAATATTCGTTTCTTAAATAAAGGAAATTATTTCTTAGTCAATGCTAATACTTTTCTTGATATACAAATATTGTTTCTTAGAACGAGATTATGAAGTAATTAAATCAAGATATATATTTCTTCGATTGAAGTAAATGCTCTCTTGGTGTACCAATATCTTTTCTTGGATCCAAATTTTGAAATTCTTAGACCAAGATGTAAGATGTTCATAGCAAGCCGAATGTAATCTTTAAATAAAACAAAGCTAATACTTTCGGAAACGATGTTAATTAGAAGAAAGAAAAAATTTTTTTCCTGACGTCTAATGAACATCATCCCTTACATACTTTGTTTTCTTTCAAGATACATTCAGCTTCCTGCGAACATTTAACATTTTGTGAATTTCACAATTATTAAAGTAAAATAATAAAATAAGGATTTCATTGTTTACAATATTTATTATCTAATTAATTTAAAAAACAAACAATTACAAATCGGTATGTTTTTATCTTATGTAACAACAATAAGTAGCTTCATTTGTTCTAAGGATTATACAGTTGCTGGGCCTTTTTTATGTGTTTATGTATTTTTCCTTTTGGTTTCGACATCTCCACTATTCTGAAAAAGAGTGAGAAGGATGATTAATAATTAATTGTATAGTTTTTTGTAGACAATTTTAAAAATTGAAAATCCCAAAAATATTACACAGAATGTAATTAATACATTGATCATAAAAATATGTTATCTTTTCGTAATGACAATCTTTTACATAATGAATTTACACTAAACATTTTAGGAGTGATTATGTTTTTACATTAGCTAAAGTTAGCGACTTGTCGTTGCTGGGAAGGAAACCCAATAAGAGAGCCTGTAAACACCCGGAAACTGCGCTCGCCATAGAACCCTAGTTTAGAAATAATTTAAAAACCACTGTTATAAGCCAATTTTATGCTTTTGGTGTGTGAAATCTGTGTTATCCTTCTGTTATATGTGTTAGTAGGTTTTATTTTCTTGAAAATTATTTTTTTATGTAACTGGACATGGATGACTAATACAAAACTGAACGTAAGATATTAGCCTAAACACACCACAAGGGAAATAGGTGCGATGCCAGACTTTCCTTATATTGCTCGGCTTTATTTAACTGAATGGAAAACACGGGCAATTTTCATTGCGTTTTCGTTAAATCAATGCGATGGTATCAACCCTGGCGGGATTTCTTAGTTAGTAAGGAGTTAGGTCCCCTATAATTTTACGTGGAATCCGAACCACGACCAGCCTCAACGGTTGAAAATTGTCACCCATCCAGAACCAAACCGCGCTCAGAGGTGCTTTCCCAGCTTATCGAATTGCAAGGCGTCGCACCACTGGGCTACCAAAGCTGACAAAATGTATCCGGCGTCAAATTATAGCGAAAAGAAATGTGGTAGCATATTTGTAGTTTTTGTCGTAATTTAATTCAGTTATGGTTAAAAAACCTAAGTATGCCAATAAATATCGACTGACTGGTGTTAAATACCAAAATAACAAGTGAATCTGCAGTGGTTCTGAAATTAGTTCCAAAATGTATGGGGAAGATAGCTCAAGCAAACAATTTTACCGTTTTCCATAACAATAATAATGATTATAATCTAAATACCTTTATATCTGCTGTTCCATCAGTTGCTCGCAGCGCAGCTTTTAAATACACCTGGTTTACTCGATTAATTAATCAAATAAAATTTGTGAAAAGGTGCTGATTTTTCAGGGAAGATTCGTCAAAATCCTAGTTAATCTGAAAATTATAACACACGTAAATGTCAAATATCGTAATTGATTGTTATGAACCGTATGTTAAATACTGTATTTTTTCATATTATTGTTTCTAGCATATAATTTCTTGTGTAAGCACACATAGCTAGGTAAAGCAAAGTTTATTTTTAGAATCTAAATATTCATGCGAAGAAAACCTCACTTAAAGGAAAGCTTAAAGACAACATTATTTAAAGAATATCCGTTTTTTTGATGCAACATATTAAGTTTTACATAAACGCTAGACATTTTTATTTGAAGAATCGAAATATGTCAAACTAAGAAAGTAATTGTTGAACTAAAACATGAATTTTCATTAAAACTGACAATATTCGTTGTATTCACAATTTTACACACACACATTGACAGTTTTACATAAAATCTCGCTGAGTTTTAGGTAAGGATCTAAATATCTTAAATCAAAAAGTCTTGCTTAAGTGGAAACATTAAAAAAATCTTACCAAGATGTCGCTTATCAAATCATTAAGAGCGGGAAATTGTTGCACGAACTACGTGCACCGTCAGTCCATTTATGTTGATCTCAATGTCAAGCATGATTCCATTTGAAGATTACCGTGTCCCACGGTTCCTTGTTTTTGTTAAGCCAGGTTATGTCTTCTTCAGTCGCTTCTAGAAAAAGAATAATATAATGTGTTGTGTATTTTCTGAGAAAAAATACATCTCTGCTACATTGTTTGGTGCTGGGACAGAGTGTGGAAAAAGATGTACGAAGGGCCATGCAGAGAAGGCCAGGTGGACATATCTTCATTTCAATACCAATGATAACAAAATACTGTCAACTATCGTAAGTTATTAAAGAACGCTGTGCTTGAAGTAATGTTCGACATGAAAGTACAATAATACTACATTGCTTACCAATAAACATTTGGATGTTGTCGGATGGAACGTCCCAGCACTGCAGAAAGCTTTCGATGGTAGTTATGATTGTAGGAATATCGTCAGACATTATTTCTGCTGCACCATAGATTAATAAAGTAAGTTCTCAGCACGTCACCAAATAAAAAAACGAACAACAACCATCACGTACCTCGAGCGGCACGAATCAAGAGTGAATGAACGAGCGAGCGGATTCGGCGCGCGACGACGCTTGCTTACGCGTGGATACATTTTCGTAATTGGTAAAAAGATACAAGTCACCATTTTAAATAATTGAAATTGTATTGGTCTATATTTGATTACTTATGTTTACCGCATAACACCGGTCTGCTACCTAAAATGTACATCGGATTACATTACATGAAGATTTTTGGTTTTATGCATAGAAAAGTTGTGTTTTTACATAATAATTTGCTAAATTCGTTATATATGAATATACTGTCCTGCCCACTTTTTTTTTAGGAAAAAAAAAACTTTTTGCAAATAATAGCTTAATGTCTAACGGCTGTTGTTTATTTGTGCCGAAGACTGTGGGTATAACTCTTTTTTTCCTTTCCGAAATTGTATACTTCGGAACTCAAAAAGTATCGGCCTTACTTACTAGATAGAAGTGTCAAGATGGCTTACATTGGCTTTTACCATTAAATTTTATTTGCTTAAAAATTAGGGTATTTTCTGTGTTATCAATTTTATTCATGTAAATATTGCCACGCTTATAAATAAGATATTATGACAGTAGGTTTGGTATTAGCCATTGATGTCACGTTCCATAAAAAAACTGGTTGGAAGCTGCACACAGCACTACCAGTATAGTCGGTCTTGTCGGAGCCAAACCACTACGCATGCCGCACTTTAAGTAAATACCAATTAGTTCACCTAGTTTCGCACCGAAGAATTGGCTTAATTTTTGTTTTGCATTATCATATTTATCGTGAAATTGTACCGGGGACTAACTAATATGAGAGAGAGGTCTGAGGGCTTTGCCGCTACCGTTAGGATAATTTTATGCCATAATTTTTACCATAATATCGTATTATTTCGTTAATTACCTTGTAAATTGTTATCTTATTAAATTTTAGTTATTATAGATTTTAGTTATTTTAAGTTCTTGTTGTTTTATATTATGCTTTTTTTTTCTTTATTGCTATGTGTTATTTTTATTTTTAAGGTTTACATATAGTTCCGCTATTTCTAGTAGTTATGGTAAATAAACATAATTTCATTTCATTTCATTTCATGCTTGAAGAAATAAGAAATTTAAAAATACTAGGTATCTCAAGTACTAGATACATTTTTACTTTTCTTGCAAATGAAAGTGATATGTATGTATAACAAGTACACATTCATTATAAAAAGAGTCCTGTTAAAATAACTACATTATGAATTTATAAATATACTGCAAGGCTGGACTCGAACCAGCAAAACTCCCCCAAATTTGCCACCTTCTGTATACCTATCATTTGAGATTCTCCTACAGTCCCTCCTTCCGTAATCAATGCCTCCTACTAACATAGTGTTTAAGATTATACCTACATATATTTATTTAACGTTTCTTCTGCAATACGGATATTGACTGCAAAGATTGAGCTTTCAAACATATTGCCGTAGTCACCAAAATCGTATTTGGTATCAGACGCTAGAGCCGGTCCTAGGTTGAATATCGTACGTATTACGTACGTAATACTTTTACGTAATAAGCAGTTACGTCGCTTATACCAAGAAATGTGATATGTATGTTTTTATAATCGATCAAGAAGCAAGGAGTCATTAATTAAAGAAAGAGCCCAGTAAAAATAACTTGAACTTGAAGGTTGACTAGAAGAAATCACTTTTAGTGATAAGCCCGCCTTTGTGCAGTTTCGCTCTGTTAGATTTTATTGTTCTGTATTTGTATTGTATCGTATTCCTGTATCATTTTTAATGTTATTTGCACAATAAAGAATTTATTTCTTTCTTTCTTAAAAATAACTACGACCATACTGCAAGGCTGGAATCGAACCATCAAAACATGCTATTCGTGGGTATTGTGAATACCATTTTCGCCACCTGCTGTATACCCAAAATTTGGAATTATCCCACAGTCCCTTCTCCCGTAATCATCCGTCAATAATAATACCATTGGGCAGACTGCATGTTTTTACTTGCATGAAGCCAATTAAGGGATTCGTCGTTCGTGGTTCTGATTCTACGTTTTACTGTAGGTCTCCTTTAATACTAACACACTAAGATGGTAGAGCTAATCCCACTCAGGTTGGTACCATTGCATTGATTGAACGATGATACACGCGTCAATGAATGTTGTCCGTGTTTTCCATTCAGTTTAATATAGTTGTGCTATAAAAGGAAAATCCTGCAATGGCACCTAGTTCCCCAGAGTTGTGTTGGGCTAATATCGTGATAGTTGGTGTGGTATTAGCCATCGATGACCAGTGAGAAATTAATATTGGCACTGGACAAGAAATATCCTGTTCCGATCGTTTAAAATTATTTGTTTTGCATTTAGGTCGTTTTGCTTTTTACAACAGTCTTTCTACCGTTCCAGTCCTAGCCGTTGATTGGTCAGTTAGGGTGGCGTGACTTGAAGAATTCATTATCTTAAATCAAAGTTAGAAGTCTTGAAATAAGAAACTCAATATTTAAAATTAAGAAAGTCAGTCTTGAATGAAAACTTGAAGATTTTTTTATTAAAATTGTTTTATTTCAAGACATTCAGTCTTAGAGAAACATTAAAGGAGTTTATTTAAAGAAACAAAATATTTAGAAGGAAGCAAATCTCTCTTGAACATTAAAACTTGAACATTATTATTTTCAAAATTGATTCGATCTAAAATATTTAGACTTACGTAAACACTAGCATAGTTTAAGTTAATAGGTAATCTAAATTTGTCCTACCGAAAACTTGCTTGAATGAACACTTGAAATGGTTTTTTTTTATAATTATGTATCGCATGCAACACATTCAGTTTTACTTACATAAACGCTACCAACATTGATTTTAAAAATCCAACTTTGTCAAACGAAAAACTTTCTTAAATGATGATATATATTTCGATGACATCCTTTGTCGTGATCTAACAACAGATATTCTAATAACTATGGATTTATACAAGTACAAATATGTTAGTCATTTAAGTTTTGGATACAAATATACTTTTCTTTCCAATGTTTTTATCATACTAAATCCAAGTATAGATAATCACCCAATTGGATTCATCACATTGGCGTGAGGACAAATAGATATTAGCCAAAATATTAAGTTATTGATGATCGTCCAAAAAAATATATGTACATTGGAATCAAATCGTTTTGCTTGACTACACCAGTATTTTAAGTACACCCGTCCTAGCTATCGATTGGTCGGTTACGTTAAGTTAGGTTAGGTTAGGTGTGTTGGGTTTGGTTAGGTTAGGTTAGGTTAGGTTGGGTTAGGTTAGGTTAAGTTGGGTAAGGTTAGGTTAGGCTAACTTAGGTTAGGTTACGTTAGATTACGTTAGGTTAGACGAATAGATGTAAAACAATATTAAGGTTAGGTTAGGTTAGGTTACGTTAGTTTACGTTAAGTTGAGTTAGGTTACGATAGGTTACATTAGGTTACGTTAGGTTCCATTTGGTTAAGTTAGGTTACGTTAGGTTATGTAAGGTTACGTGTGGAAATGTTAGATTACGTTAGGTATATTAGGCTAGGTTAGGTTAGGTTTAAAGAATCTAAATAAATCAAACGAAGAAAGGGTCGCTTAAATAAATATATATTTTTTGAGATAGTCCATTTATTTAAAACACGAGCTTAGTTTAGTAGAAGAATGTAAATACTAGAAACGTAGGTTCGTTCGGTTCGGTTAAAACTTCGAGAAGACCTCTTTTCTTAATCAGACATACATAAACACTGTTATAATTTATTTAAACAATCTAAGTATTTCAAATGAAGAAAATCTCTCTTCAATGGAAAATTGATAATGCTTGTTTTTGAGAAAATATCCTTTATCTTAATCTAAGACTTTCAGTTTTACATAAAGACTATCATAATTTATTTGAAGAATCAAAATATTTCAAATGAAGAAAATGTCTGTTAAATTTGAGACTCGATGATTCTTTTTTCCAGATAATCCATTGTCTTAATCTAAGACTTTAGGTTTTACATTAACAATAGCATAATTTATCTGAAGAATCTAAATATTTCAAATGAAGACAGCATTTCTTTAATGGAAAATTTATGATATATTTGTTTTGAGAAGAACCCTTTTCTTAACCTTTTAGTTTTGCAGAAACACTATCATAGTTTATTTCAAGAATCTATATATTTCAAATAAAGAAAATCTCTCTTCAATGGAAAATTGATAATGCTGGTTTTTGAGAATATCCTTTATCTTAATCTAAGACTTTCAGTTTTACATAAAGACTATCATAATTTATTTGAAGAATCAAAATATTTCAAATGAAGAAATTGTCTGTTAAATTGAGACATGATGATTCTTTTTTCCACATAATCCATTGTCTTAATCTAAGACTTTAGGTTTTGCATTAACACTAGCATAATTTATCTGGAGAATCGAATTATTTCAAATTAAGACTGCATTTCTTGAATGAAAATTATTGATTTTTTTTTTGAGAAGATAACTTTTCTTAACACAAGACTTTCAGTTTTATAGCAACACTATCATAGTTTATTTCAAGAATCCAAATATTTCAAATGAAGAAAATCTCTCTTCAATGGAAAATTGATAATGCTTTTTTTGAAAATATCCTTTATCTTAATCTAAGACTTTCAGTTTTACATAAAGACTATCATAATTTATTTGAAGAATCAAAATATTTCAAATGAAGAAATTGTTTGTTCAATTGAGACGTGATGATTCATTTTTCCACATAATCCATGGTCTTAATCTAAGACTTTAGGTTTTGCATTAACACTAGCATAATTTATCTGAAGAATCTAATTATTTCAAATGAAGACTGCATTTCTTGAATAGAAAATTTATGATATTTGTTTTTGAGAAGATCATTTTTCTTAACCCAAGACTTTCAGTTTTGCAGAAACACTATCATAGTTTATTTCAAGAATCCAAATATTTCAAATGAAGAAAGTGTCTCTTCAATGAAAAATTCATGATTCTTTTTTTGAGAATTGCCCTTATCTTAATCTAAGACTTTCAGTTTTACATGAACACTATTATAGTTTGTTTTAAGAATTTGAACATTTTGAACGAAGAAATTCTTGCTTGATTTAAAACTTGAAGAATGTTTTCTAACAACAATTTCCGTTGACTAAATCTAAGAAATTTAGTTTTACATTAACATTTGCAGAGTAATTTTGAGATTCTTGTCATTTAGAATAACGCTAATGTATGCTTAATGGAAGAAACATGTTGGTTTTAATTTAAAATCTAATTTCTTAAAACATGAATGTCGTTATTTTACCATAACAATTTTTAATTTTGACATAACATTTAATGATTTACATCAACAATATATTCTTAAAATAAGAATATTAATGACTGTTTGGTTTTAAGACTTACGTGTACTCAATTTAACATCGAGAATTGTTGCAATAAGAATTTAACTTGTCTTGGATTAAGCATACTACTTTTTTTCAATTCGAAGTATTCTCAAGTCTTAGATTAACATAAATTGTCTTCATCCAAGAAATATTTTTGACACTATTAAATTCTTACATTACGAATTTTCATTACTTTAGTTCAAGTTCATAGAGTAAACTTAAGAAATTGTTGTCTTAATCCAAGAATTAAATGCTGACAATATTTATTTTCTTAATTCAAGCAATCTTTTTTTACCGTGTACGCTAAGATGGGGCTGTCATACAAACTGCAACGGCTCGGCTTTGCGGCGGCAGCGCTTACTTTTACTGAAGTACGGCTTGGTATTTCTTGCAACTTTAGGACTACTTGGCATCACGCTGAATCGCCGGAGGAGCGACCAACAGAATAAAATCCTTGAGAACCAATTACTCGATTTAGATGTGCATTGTATCTACGTCTAGCCTGATTCTACTAAAAACTTATAGATTACATAATATAACGCTTCATTACCAGAAGGGTAAGTAGTGAGTCTTAATGTCTTATAACATGCGAACCACTTACCTGATTTATATGCGTATTTTATCAATGTATAGCATCTCTGGGAGCAGTCAGGTTCGAGATGGGTTACTGTTTTCGATGTTGAGGCTGGCTGTGGGTTGGAGTCCACGCAAAACTTACCTACGTTACACGTTACTTACTAGGTAAGCAATGTAGCAGTGAAAGTGCAGAAAGGTTCTCGCGGCAAATGTTTTTTTTTTAAATAGCCACCAAACGTCAACGAAGCTCTAAATGGGAATTATTGGATGTTTCTCATTAAATCATGCTATTTCGGCTCGAACGATCTTGATTCAATTTGGTACATGGATACATTGTCCTGGACCAGTTTGACCCTATTTTGGACCAGTCATGTGGGCTACTTTTTATCCATGAGATAATTTAGCCGACACTAAACCGAGCGGAGCCGGGTACCGCAGCTAGTATTTAATATTTTTGACGAATTCGTGCCTTAAAGTGCAATACTTTTTGCGTTCTGTGTAAAAAAAACATTGTATGGGTCGGAACATCCTTAAGTTCAATCCGTCACTTGCCTTTCGATTAGGTTCTGTTTAATTTTAATGAACCTTAAGGAGTAAACTAACAGATGCTAATGTGTCATATTTCAGTACTGCCGTGTCTTTTGCAATGCATAGTGCGTTTAGTTTAGTCAGCCTTTGCATTAGGTTCTGTTTATTTTTACTGAACCTTAGGGAGTAAACTGACAGGTGCTCAAGACATGCCATCCACATTTCAGTTATTGTGAATTAAGAAAGATTTAAAATATAATTGAGTAATCTGCTAAATAGTTTATTGTAAATTATTTACTGCATAAGTGATTATAAAATATGCAAATTTGTTCTAAAATGTATGGTAAGTTGAATGGTTCACGTTAAAGTTACATAATTTTAGTAGAAAATCATTAAGTCAGTGTTTATTAAAATTAGCCCCTTGTCAAAAAACTATTGTTATCAATTTATTTTCATATTTTCGTGATGCAAGATTATAAAAGTCGAGAAACTCAATATGTACCATAATTCCTTATCTTGTCATGGTTAAGATCTTCGTCGGCAACCTGATGGCACATCTCCTTCTTATTTGATCTGAGGACTGGCCCATGAACTCTGCTACTGAAGGTAATTTACTTAGTCTCTTTAGACTAGTGAAGTGTCTTCTAGTAGCACTGCGAAAGAAACAAACCAGATATTTTTTGGACCAAGCGGTTACCTGAATAGTTCTTAGCTTAGTCCACAACGTGTTGGACGAAACTTCGGGAAGATATGAGCTCAATACTGTGTATCCGTAAAATTAATTTATTATCGCCCGTTTCCACCACCTCCAGCTACAAAAATCACAAAGTTACTTTTCGGTTACACCATACAAATATGCAATGGAACCGAAAGTTACTTATCTGATTCCAGTTAACTCGAGGTGGTGAAAATAGGGGTTATGTCGAACAACGGTAAAAATCTAAATAAACACAGTTCTTACATAGCTATACCTAATTAGGAAATTTTAAACGAACCCCCTAACACGCCCGCGAAGGTTTCCGGTCGTATTTTACCGGGCTCCGTTCGGGTGAATGTCCAAAGCGAAACTGACCCAATTGGAGCCTGGAACCTCAGGCACACATTTAACTTTCTACCAATTTTTCACAATCAAATGCGCCAACTAGAACACTCGAGTTGGAAAGTACTGACATCAAATTGAATTGCGTCAATCGCTAATTACAAATTCGAAACATGTTTAAATTGTATATTATCGCAGCCATTTCCGTATTATAACGGTGTGCGCTAAAATGATTGTAGGTCAAAGCAATGCATTTCGTTAGGAAGTGCGTCCTGACATTGAATGTGACTCGTGTAGCTCATACACATTTCATTTTTAAAGATATAAAACATTAAAACAATTAAGAAGGCACCATATATACATATTATTAAATGCTATATCATTTACAAGGTATGCACCCTATAACTTACTATAGAATTCGGTTTTCATACAATGTATCGTAAAAAGGATCAGACAGTTTGCACAAATGTAAAAATAAAAGGCTTTAATGAATGCCTAGTATAAACACGTTTCTGAAAAAAACCTTAATAAATTAACATTAACATAAAAATAAAATGTAATACATTGGATTCGAGCATGAACTTCTTCAGTTACCTACAATTACATTAATTTCATATTTTTTTCCATATGGTGACTTTGAACACTTTGATAAGTAAGTAGATAATAACATTTAATAACGAAACATTCACACAATACACACCCACTCACTCACATTCTCATAAGACTACATGCCCACACAAATAAATATTACAGACATAGTAATATGTATTACCTATGCTTTTATTATTCTATAGGCATTTTCGTTATATTATTTTATTTAGAAAATATTATCTTTTGTCATTCTATTCTATCTATTTTTTGTTTTAGATAGAGAAATCTATAATTGGATTTAATTTTTGTTTATTTTGTATGCACAACTATTAGGGGTCCATTCAGGGCAAGAGTGAGTTCGAATTCGTCACTAATAGACCGGGGTAGATACGGTTTGAGAAGCACATTAAATCCGAAATTATTTTTTTTTCTCAGAAATATATAATTTCATGTTCATATGCTTACATTAAGTTTGCAACATTTAGCGGGGCCCGGAAGATAGACAAAAAATTAAAATGTATTAAAAAATATATATCGTCTAAACAAATATTTAGAAACGGTATTAAAAAAAATTATATGTTAAGTCTTTTAAGGCGTAATGTAACTGTGAATTTGCAACAATTTTGTAATTACGGAAATGTATTTAAACAAATGTTTTTACTAAAAAAAATCTATGCCGCGAACCTAACTTGCTATTGCTATATTTCTTTCTAGAATATGTAAAAGCAAATTAAATTCTTTAGAAACTATACAATGGACGATTTTATACGTATTTCGAATTTTTTGTTTAGCTTTTGTGTGAACATTACAAATGAAAAAAAATGTGCTTCTAATATTTGCAACATTTTACAAATTTCACAGAATATAGAGCTTGCGGTCAGTTTCCAATTTCAGAAAATAAAATAGAATTTTCATTATTTGCTTTGCAGATATTAAATATTACAGATATTAAGAGTACAAAAACAATTTTACACAGTTCCGTAAATAAGAAATTGTTGCAAATTCACAGTAATATTACACCTAAAATTAGCTAAGCTTTTTTAAACATATTTCATATTTCATTTCTGTATTCCGGACCCCCCAAAATGTTGCAAACTTAATGTACACACGTCCACATGAAATACTACGTTTATGAGAGAAAAAAAATGCATTTCGGATTTAATGTTTTTCTAAGTGCTGATTTAAGGCTAAAGTTCCTGGAGTATAAATATCAACTCACTTTTTTAAATAGTCAATGTTTCCACACTTCTTGAACATCATTACAGTTGGGTAAAAATCTGGTCTGTCCCGTAAATACGTTGGAAGTATAAATAACGGTTCGGTTATTTAAAATCCGCGGCTCTACGTGTGGGGGCAGCCGCGCCAGGACGATAATATATTATGAATATGACTATGTTTTAGAAAATTACTTCTTTCTTGTTTAGGTTAAGATGTTTTTGTATTTCCTATTTCGATAGAGCACGCCGAGGTCTACAAAATGAATGCATCAACACGTTAGGGGTTGTAGCCAGCCACCTAATAAAGAATAATTAAAGGAAAAAAACTAAGACACAGGGGTTAAGAGCCAAGGTAAAATACTTCGTCCAGCGGCGACACGTATGGCAGTGTTCCCATCACGCTTGCTGCATTGCCCCTCTGGATAGCAATGCTCAGTCTCTGTGTTAAATAACTTGCAGACATTTTGTCTCCTGTTAAGTCAATAATTTTCTTTCCGATTTCATAAATAAAGGATTTGGCGCTCTCACACCACGGGCCGAAGGTCTCAACCGCGAAAGGAACAAATAAATAATTTTGATCGGTTATTGCCTGGTATTTTTTTATTTTTAAACTTGCTGCTGACTCGGCAGCCGAACCTACTTTTGATGCTGAGTGCGTGACGTGTGAGGGGGCCAATGTGTCCACACATGTGGCATCCCAAACGAGAGATTTGCCCTCTGACCAGGGAACTAGGGTCATCCCGTCTACCCGTTTCCCATCATTGCGTGAAAGGTTGGGTTCCAGTATGGATGGAATGTTTATCGAGGCGAGTGCGCGTCTGATAATCTCGTTTAACATTGTATGACGTGGAAATCGGCCAGCGCTTCTGCTACAATAAAGCCCATGCAACCCATTGGCCTCCACATTCACGCCACAGGTACAGGTATGAAGTTTTACGACGTCGCACCCCAGACGGAGGCCGACTGAAATTCTTATTGTATTATTGTCCAAAATGGTTGAAATATGTTTGGACGGTAGAGCGCGAAGCCACGAACCCGATTCGTAGCAAAAACTTGCTTTATACCTTGCTTCTTCAATAGAACTGTTGAAAATAAACGTTTCGCTGATTCTTTTGATATTTATTTCGTCCCAGCGCTTTTGTATGTTAAGAGCTGTCGGTCGATCTACATTTGGACACATGTCGTCCCATTAAAGACTGGCCTCCAATAAATAGCTAATCTCGAGTCCGTCTCCTGAAAGGGGTAGGATGAGAGAGACCATATCCGAGACGCCATGTACGGACGCCAGAAAACTAGGGAGTACGAGGTCTGTAACTCGACGAATGCCAATGCCTCCAAAACGAATCGGAAGAGTGGCTTGCAACCATTGGGAAGCATTCAGGTTGATATTGAAAATTGATTCGATCGAATGTTTAATCAAAAGATCAATTTTTTCAAAAAAATCTTTAAACTTCCAAGCAGGTGTTGTGCGGAGTAAGTATGTCAATTTTGGTATAGCAAAACAATTTTTT
The DNA here is from genome assembly GCA_946894095.1 of Incurvaria masculella. Lineage (NCBI taxonomy): Eukaryota > Metazoa > Arthropoda > Insecta > Lepidoptera > Incurvariidae > Incurvaria > Incurvaria masculella. Next base: position 5,153,565 of record OX335641.1, read on the forward strand.
AAAAGTGTGTACCCAATGTGTGAGTTTAAAGTATTAAGACGTTCAAACAGTATCTTCAACTCGTCAATTTTTTTATTTATTATAGAATGGCCAGCTCCAATAGAGATGGGTGTACCAAGGAGTACTAACTCTGTCACTACACGAATGTCGGGCATAATTGCGTGAATCTCATCAAGAGTTGACTGGTTAAGTGACGAGCAAAAATATACTTCACATTTAGAAGTATTAACCTGTAGGCCCATTTTCTTAAATTCATTAGATAATTTTTTAAGGTCACGAATTACAGTTTGAGCTTCTCCTGCGAGGGTGCCATCATCTAGATACCAGACATTAAGCTCTGAATTTAGACCTTCAACTATTGGGTGTATTCCTAAACTGAAAATTAAAGGACCGAGAGGGTCTCCCTGTTGAGCTCCTACGTGATGTGAGAACGTTTTCGCCAAAAAATAGGAGTGAGTCTTCTGAGTAACACTGCCACAAAAATCTATACAATGGCGCAGCCTGGTTTTTTATTGCCAAAAGTAGCGTATCTCTCTCAATGGAATTAAAAGCGTTTTTTAAATCTAATTTCACCAGGATTTTATCCGTAGCTTTGTTGTGATCGATGTAAGTTCGCACTGAATGTACCGCTGCTTCACAGCCTCGAGGAGTGGCAAAGCCTATCTGCTTGGGCCGTAGGTAATTTGATACATCGGAATCACGTGCCGCGAGGCATGCCAGCTTTGCCACCAAACGACGAAAAACGTTGCCAACTGCGATTGGACGTGACCCGCCTTCTTTTTTCCTCAGGGCGCACAACGACGCCCCATATAAAAACTTGCATGCCTCCTTATTCACCAAGCCTGATAACATGAGGTTGCATAAGTTTGTAATTTCTTTAAGCAAACGGCGTCCAGCATCACCACTTGCTGGACTCAACAGGTCCTTAAAGTGTTGCGGTCGTAATCCGTCGACTCCTGCAGCTGAACCGGGTGGGAAACTGAGTATGGCGCTGGATACCTTTGATTCCGTTACGGAAAGATGATCGTTGCAGGGTGGGAGTGGTGCGTCCGGATAAACGAGATCACGGGATGGGGCCGGGTGTTTTTCTTTCAATTCTGACAACACGGAGTCTTCATATGGGGCCAGGTCGTCGGTAGAGGAAATTAGCCTTACAGCGCCTCGGATATCACCGTCTGATACTTTAGCTTCAATTCTTTTCTGGATAGTCGTGGAGTAACCCTTTCGTCTATACGTCGGTTCATTTTTGGATAACAAATTTTCTTTAATTTTTGTCACCAAACTTATATTTTTAGTCTGTAAATTAGGCACTTGGAGAGCGGTGAAAGAAAATGTCATGAGGTCCTGCCATGAAATAATGTCATTCTTTTTAACGCAATTGGCTATGATTGTGCACAGTTTTTCGGCAACAGCAATTCGAGCTCCTTTAGGTATGCGTTTAAGGACAATTACATTCGTTCTGTAGCGAGCAATTTTTGTGGTGAAACTCTCCGAAAGGGCAGCTGGAGCTGTTGCTGGTAAACTTGAATCCTTTGAATGTATTCTCGTGACATGAATTTTCAGCCCTTTCTGGCTTTTAAAGGAGCGAAGTGCGTGCGGTTGGCAGTGGGGACATATGATCTCATTTTGCGTTGAAGTTGTTGCTAGACAATCGGTAGAGCTTGAACCTGTCCCGGAGCTTGTTGTACTTGCAGCTTGTAGGTGTGGTGTTTGGAGATTGGTCGGCGCCGAAGACGGCAACATCGGTTGAAAAAATGAACTTAAAAAATAATATTGAATAAAAAAATATATTCCACTACATGCACCACACATGATTATATTAATATTAAAGCAAATGTATGCTAGTAAAAGATTAAAAGAGATGCAAATAGATAGAATGAAAATAATATTTTGGAAAAAGCCACTGTCAGCGGTGACACTTTTTTACTTTTTTTTTTCTTTTTTTTTTTTTTTAATTTTAATAATATAATAATTTATTTGGGTTAAGAGCCAAGGTAAAAGTATTTTACCTTGGCTCTTAACCCCTGTGTCTTAGTTTTTTTCTTTTTCATGTTTTTAAATTTTTCATCTGTTAATGTTATCAAATAAATAAATAATTCCATTAAAGGAAATGGATGGCGAACCCGCTTACTTGTAGAGCAGTTATCAAGGTGTGGCTCTATATGTAACCGCAACGGTTACAACCTCCTGTAACACTCGATAGATCTTGGTGAAATGTATATGATGTAAAGAGTTTTATATAGAATTTTATATGTAATTAGATATTAGAATTTTAAGTTGACCAAGTAGGGAAATGTATAGCGGCCCGCCGGTCAAAGTGAGACTGGTCGCCTAGTTTATTACTTTGAGTGCAACGGAGGGTAGCCGCTTTCACAAATCAAACATGAGCAACTACGATCGCAAGTTTTATTTCTAGCCTGATCTCGCACTTCAAGTTAAAAGATTTCTCAGGCTGAGATAAATAGTCGTAACAGAAACTAAGACTAACCAAAAGTAGTACTTTGTGACGTCACTTTGCATTACTTTGCCATTTCGTCCATACAAAATGCGTCAACGTGACGTCACAAAGTACTAGTTTTGGTTAGCCTTAGTTTCTGTTACGACTATTTATCTCAGCCTTAGTTTCAGTTTTAGTTCAGTTTCTTTATTTCCTCCATTAGATGTATATTATACACTAGGATTCGTAATTTTTTTTTCTGTCAGTTTGATTACTTCTGGCGAAGAAGAGCCGACAAGAAACTTCGTCAGGTTGGTCATTGTATTTTTATTTTTTCCAGTGATACTTACAAACTAGTTTACAGTGATTGATTGATTACTACTGCTCACAAAGAACATTATTATAAGAACATTATATACATTGGTGAGGAGCAAACTCTTGACTACGATAATGACCTTGAAATCGGTTGAGTGGTTTCGGAGATTGGCTTGTAGGAATTACTAGGAGTATAGAATTTTTACAGATTAAGATTATAGTTCTTAGAATAGGTAGTCTAGGTGTAAATATTACGGATATGTAAATGAGATTGAATCACTGCTCTCGTTACTCGCTTACGAACAGCGACCACGTCCCTATGGCGCATATAATATGCAATATTTCAGTGATCACATATCACATATATTACATGCCAATCAATTTACCTGTTTCTGAGTTTATTGTACAAAAAATATTATATTCAAATTATACCAACTATACTATTATAATTAGTTATATTATACTAGCAGAAAATAATAAAACATTCACACCCAAATTGTTCTCAATTGCAGGCGGCGCATTCGAAGGTGTAGAAGACCAAGTATCTCCCTTTGGTTACGGGCGCGGCGAAGGAGTCGACGCCGGCCACGGCGACCCCGATTGGATCTGCAGCAAGGAGAAGCCTCGATACGACCAGATATTCCAGTCTCTCAGCCCTATTGACGGCAAGGTCACAGGAGCGGGTATGTCCAAGAAAAATGCTCTTAAATTGCTTACAATACTTGCTAAGTCTTCGTACAATTACTATAGGTTTTCAACGCAAATATTGTCGAATTTAATTAAAACTGACCATAATGTTCCTGGGCCGTCTGGTGTAGTTGATATTAGCAAGGTAACTCAAAAAGTAGAGTCTCATGTTAACTCGGGGGATGCGAGTGATGATGATGACAAGCTAGACAATGTTGAAGCTGTAACTCGACGCGTTGACAGAGAGAGAGAATGGTTGGTTAAATCAATAGATAAGGTCTATTCGAGGGATGAGTCGAATCATCCTGATACAATCGGAACCGAAAGTGACACTGCTGGGGGTCTTACCATGAACGACCACTACGCTGAAATTGAGGATGGGGGTAATCCTAAAAGCTCTACTGATGTTGGTAGTTATGTAAGAACTAGGACAGTTGAAAATAATGAAAAGGAAAAAGGAATTCAAAGGAAGGTTTGTTACGGCCTAAATTTTGAACATCTCCAGGATGTTCAAAATTTGGAAGATAAAATACAGGAAACTAAGTATAACATGCTGTTCCTAAATACAGTTTACAGTTGTTTTGTTACTGTTCTGATAGGACTAGCATGGATTTCTCGTATAATTTTAAAGTTATTTTTATTCGTTTTGGTCACACATTTTATAGTTTTGCCTCTTTGCATGCAGTCTTTATTCATGTTCAAAAATTTCATGAAAACTGGAAATGTATATTTGGAATTGGAAATGGTTCCCAAAACTTTATTGGAAAAGACCAAGGCTTTTGTATCCGGTCCCTCTGTAATTAGAATTTACTCATTCGCACAGTATTTGGATTACAAAAACTTGAATGAATAGAAGACCTCCTCCTGCTGGGATGTATAAGGCATAATTATTTATGATAATTAGCCCATAACATTATTTACCTGGCCGTTATTGATCTATGATTTCGGCAAGTTAAACCTTTCCGGATTAGATGCACATGTCACCAGATTTCTTAAGGTGCACTTAAGGTGCACACTAATTTTTCGCATGTTTTAAACAATACCTTTGGAGACGGATTGTTTATCGATAAAAAAAATACAGTCGAATTGAAAACCTCCTCCTTTTTCGGAAGTTGGTTAGTAAAAACATCTTAAAAAGATTAGTCATCAGACCTAGCTTTTAAGGGGTTCCGTAGGCTAAGGGTGCCAACGGAACCCTATTACTAAGCCTCCGCTGTCCGTCCGTCCGTCCGTTCGTCTGTCACAGGGCTGTATCTCATGAACCGTAATAGGTAGGCAGCTGAAATTTGGACAAAAATAAAATAAAAGACAATATACACGGTTAATAATAGAAAAAAAAAATTAAATTAAATAGAAAATTTCATTAAATTTATCCGAGGCTGCCATTGTCCCTAATACACTTATGGCATTACCTCTTTGAATTTCCACGCTTATGCGGCAAATAAAGAATGTTTTGGAGCGTGAATCACCCGATGCTTCACTTAACAGGTTACCAAGTGCAACTGAAAAGGATAAAGCGTCGGGGGACCAAGCGCCAAGAATTCCCACCTAGCTTATTTCATGAATATTAATATTCAATTTGGTTATTGTTTGATTTTTGACTACAGCAGTCGTGATTTACTTTTAGCTATAAGTCGTTTTGTACTTAAAATTTTCGGAAACTTACTAAATCAAACACTATGGGCATTGTCTGCTTTGTGGACATGATCCATCCTCCTCATCACGGAGCCTGTCTTTTTCTTTGAAACAGAGAAGGTCCCAGAGCGCAATAGCACGATTTTGTACCTTGCCCGCGAATGAGTTAGTCCTGCCAGGAAGGGCCACCTTAATGCTAAACCAATTCTGATTTTAAAAAAATCTCAAATATGTCAGGGGCAAGAGGAGTGCTAGCTTTTTAGTAAATGACCGAACAGGTTAAGTTCATTGAGCTTATAGCAGATTCAAAAAGAAATACCTTATTTGCAAAAAAACGTACAAATTGTCAGTGATATGTAAAAGGTAAGGATATGCCCTTTCATACAATTATGTCACATTGTTTGAAAACCTATGGCTTTTCACGCGGCGGGAGGATACATTTTCCGACGTTTCGAGCTGATCGTCAAGCCCGTTGTCAAGGAGTGAAAAGCCGTAATCAATCTCAAATGTATCATAATTTTGTCACCTGTTGCGGTATTCCGATATTCTGTCCTTCTTTGCGTTATTTATGTATTTCTTGCATGGTTTTACCACACAATTGGGCATTTTTGGGGCGTATTATTAGTATTACTATAGCCTGATGCGACGCATACGCGCATAATGACTGCAAGCGACTGTCTGGCGACAAAGTGGTGTCCCTGCGACACATAGAACACAACTTTTGTTGCTCCATTTATGTTGTATGGAATGGAAGGGCCTGTCCTTACTTAGTAATATTTATGTCAATGACAATTTTAAGAAATCACGCATACATAAAGACATAAGAGAAATATATAATACAACTTATTCTTTGCTGAAGTGTTCATTAACAGCAACATGAAACCTGCAACCATTTTTTTAATTAGCGGCCAAAACGGAGATGGTGAAGTCGAAACTGCCCAATTCGGTGCTCGGAAAGATCTGGAAGCTGTCGGACGTGGACAAGGACGGCTTCCTGGACGAGGAGGAGTTCGCGCTGGCGATGCACCTCATCGGTGTGAAGATCGACGGTCACGACCTGCCTACGGAGCTTCCCGAACACCTCGTGCCGCCCTCCAAGCGGAACTAGGCCGAACCTGCTCGTTCATAGGGAAACGAATGGAGACACAGTCTTCGCATTGTTAAATATTTTTCAAAGATTGGCGATGTTTTTATCGATCGCCGTTGCAATTTCATGTAAAAGTATGGCCAGTGATTGTTCATGTCATTGCTTACGTATGCAGCATACTGACATGTGCAACTTCTGAATGCAACCAGACCATTTTCTATGAGAACAGATGGATACGTTGTTCTTTGTAGGAAAATCTTCGTTTTCATTTTGTATGAAGATATTAAAAATTTAAACAATTTGTTTCCCTCCAGTGTGGCATAAAAATTGCACCTCCTAATATTCCCACAGTACAAATTAAGTTTGCCAACGGGAGGGGTGCAATGTTTTTACAGGATTTAAGTCAAATTGCTTCAAAAACTTCACAGATGGATAGGATACAGAGTATGAATATCTTGTTTCGTGCAGTCCAAACGCCTTGTATGTTATAGTTTAGTGTCAGTGAGGCTTGCTATGTGATGTGTAAAGTAATTTTGAATTAGAACTGCGATGTTAAGAAAGCTAAAGTAAGGACAGCTAAAGATTATAAAGCGCCTTTAATCATGATCTTATAGTCCATTTTTATGTGAAAACATTGCTGAACAAGAAATTACTGAACATGGTACTGTGAAAGTCATATTGGTTGATATAATTCAAAGTTCTTTTTTATTTTAATTATTTCTTTCAAATTTACCATAGTCCGCTGGGAACAATGGGATGAGACAAACATTGAATTCCTTTTTGATTTTCAAGAAAATGTAATAGAAATGTAACATGTTTTAGATATTTTTTAGTGAGGCATTTTCAGTCTTGCACTTTTTCCCTTCGGGCGAACGGTGTGATGGTACGTATGTATAGTCTGTCTAAGGTGCCCCTACAGTGCGTCGTCTTCTTCAATGTGTTAGTGAGAAACTGTATATGGCATGTCTTAACACGCTGCAAAAGCAAACGAACGCCGAAGTGCATGTTTTGTATTGCACCTGTACAACTGCTCTGCCGATACATTATTATTATTATTTGGTTTATAACACTAGCAGCTATAAGCTGATGCAGGTTTTAGAATTACTGAGTAAACTTGTTTTTCTTTTACGTTTTATTTTGTTTTTGGTTTTTTGTTTATTTATCTATGATTTATTTCTAAATTTATGTTTTTCTAATTAGTGTTTGAACCCATTAACTGTTTCGGCACTTTGACACTTATTACTTTCTGTGGTAGTTGATTCCAGGAGTGTACAATTCTGTTGCAAAGAATTTATTTTCTGTTATTTGTACTTGAGGAAGAGTGGTTTAGCTTAAGGCTATGTCCTCTAAGGTGATCCAATGTATTTATTGCAAACATTTCGTTGAGCTAGGAGGTACTATAGTAATTATTGAGAATCTTGTAGACTTCGATGATTGTGGCTTATTTTTTTGCTGTTTATTATGACTAGTCGTCGATATAGAACAGAAAGCAAAGTAAAGAATAACAGATAATCAAACGGAGAATGGATAGGCGCTTAGCACTTAGATAGTAGACAGACTGTGCATATGTATATATAGTATGCATATCTCATATATGCATACTTCAGATAAAAATATTGATTAGTATTATCAATAGTATAATACCATTCTGGAAACATTTAGATTTTTGAGAATTCACATTCATAGAAGTGATATGTAAAAATGGGTGTATCGAAAACATGTATAAAGGTGCAAGATATTTTTCTTATTAAAGTGTTTGTATTTGAATTTAAATATGTATATAATCATTTTCGTAGTGTGAATCAAAATTTTAATTATGTCAATTGGAGTAATACCTATACTTACTAATTTACAATGTGTAAAATGGAAAACTTTCTACATTGGGAGGTTTTCAATAGTTGGTAATCTTTTCAGTAAGTTTGCAATATTATTTTTCACAGTGCAATCGCTTACATTTTTCTTACACATGATGTGCATTTAGTGTGCACTTTAAACTTTCTATAAAAATACATGAACAAGAATAATATTAGTTTTATGTTGTAATAAATTCATTGTTATTCATGTATATTTTTATTCCCGTGCGTTGTTGTTTCAGTTAGAAATCAATGAAGCTCACGAACAGAGAATTTGCCGTCCCTAATTCTTTGCACAGGTTTTCAGGATTGCTTTTTTTGGATTTGAGAATGGACAGAAAAATATCGTTATCACCGTTTTAACTAGTTTGTTTTGTTTGTAGCCATGCTTATAAAACATCTTTACCTGTAGGCAAGTGATGGCGTATCCCCGGCCTTCACCTAACAGATGCCCGATGACGCCCATGATCTTTCTAACTTTCTTAGAGATTGCGAAAACTATTCCATCCGGCCAGGTGCTTCTTCATATTACTTTGAAATGAGGTAAAGGATCTATAGGATTGGTTGGGTCTAAAAAGAGGAATCTATGACTATTGCCAAAAAGCCATATGGCCAATAAAATCAAAGGTAATGTGATAATCCATCGGGTGATCAAAGCACATGCAACAATAAGAATTGAATGTTAAAGAAGAATCAGGGAAGTCAAATGATTTGCTTGCGAGTGTTTTAGTTAAGTAGGTCATTCTGAATTGTTTAGTTCCTACGTAATTTATTATTGGAAATTCCAAGGGCACTAAAATGTTAACATTTTTGGTTGCTTAGATTTATATGTTCGGATGATAAGGCATATTCCCTGTCAGAAAACTTAAAATTAGAAAGTAATATATAATAATAATCATTGTTGTATCGATAAAGTAACAGAAGAGAAATTAGTGCCTTTCTTCGCAAACATACTCTCGGTTAAATATATTTTTGAAGAATATTACAATTTTTATAATGTACTGTAACTTTTTTCTGCATACATTTTTACTTAATTGCTTGATAAAATATCCCATAAAACCTGCTTGAAAATTGTTCACGGTAATTTTTTTCATTCATCAAAATGTTTCGCAAGGGTTTGTTAGGAATATTCACTTTTGCTTTAAGCACATTTTGTATAGTAACTGGAATAAAAAGAGTTGTGGACAGAAACAAGTAAAAAAGGCTGTATCCTGGAGGTATAGATTTTTGGGCGCTGGCTTTGAGTCAGTGTTATTAGGTATTGACAATTTTTACAATTTGCTACTGAGAGTTTGTATATAAAAGTGTGTATAGTTACTGTACTGAAGTATATTATAATATAAATAATAAAGTGCTAAGAAAGTTCTTTGTTTATTTTCACCAATGTAAATGGGCTGAGTGCATCTGACATAACAAATAATTACATTATCATTACAAAAAAAGCGGGACATACTTCTGTTAAGTCGTGATATGTTATTTAAACTCTTTCATTTTATAAACTGAAACTATTGAAATTACATAAATCCGGTGCACATTTATGTTTAATGGATGATTATTTTCTTTTAAAACTGGCTAATGGAGAATACAAAAAAAAAAGTTAAAAGAATTTAATGTTTCCACTTTGATGGATTCTGTTGGCTTATATTTCAAGAAAATAACGGTACATTGATTTCTTAATACAAACGCCGAGCACAACTGGCATGCATCAGCAAGGGATATCCTAGTGTTCCATTCCGGTGAAGGATACCGGTGACTGCAAGGCAGAACTGTTTTAAACTGGAGCCGGCGTTATACCGACATATGAGAAAATACACTTGATTGTATTTATGTCAACACAGTAGTATAATAATAATAAATTCTTTTAAGGTGGCCCAACCCGCTCATCTCCCCATACAAAAGGGGAAAGAAGATCACGCCCATATTTCTTGTCAGAGATCCAAAATTTTGCTCAAAATAGCTTTATTTGATCGAACTAGATGTCTGATGACCATTAGCATTGTAAAATTGTGTTTGGTTTCTAAGTTATAAGGTCAGAAAGTTCGATTTTTTCGCGCGTTTTATACAATAACTTTGGAGGTGGATTACGCAATGATAAAGTAAGAACATCGTAAAAAGATTAGTCATCAGACATAGCTTATTTAATCAACATTTATGATCTATTTGGTTTTTGTTAGTTTTTTGACTACAGCGGTCGTGGTTTACTTTTAGCTATAAGTCGTCTTGAAATTAAAATTTTCGTAAATCTTACCAAATCATACACTATGCACATTGTCTTTTTTGTGGACATGTTGCATCTTCCTCATCACGGAGCCTGTCTTATTCTTTGTAACAGAGAAGATCCCAGAGCGCAACAGCACGGTTTTGTACCGTGCCCGCGAATGAGTTGGGACCGCTGGGTTGGGCCACCTTAATTCAGATGCAAGATCCATATAAATTACAGTAAATTAAACAAACATTCAGGAGGTGCGTCAACTGTTACCTGAAGACACTTTACGGCTCCAGAAAGTATAAAAAGGACAAGTCATATCCGTGGCTACACCGGCGACTAGAGAGTTTCGTGATTTCAGTATCCTTGCACTGAAACTCCCAATCGACTTACGGTGTAGCGCATAGAAATCGTCCACTCTGTGCTCCGCAAACATACCTGAGGCGCTGCACCAGGGAGGCAGACGCAGCAGTGCTCGGAAGGCGTTGTTATATTGTACTCGAAGTGCGTTGTATGCACGTGCTGTATAATTTGTCCAAAGTTGACCGGTATACAGCGACTGACAGAAGCTTTTAAACAACGTCACTTTTACGTCCAACGAGCACAACACAAACCTACGGGCCAGCATGTTGGCTTTGACCGAGATAGATCTCCGCTCTCTCTCCATATCGGCATCGTCCTTCATGTCCCCCGTGACAATGTGGCCCAGGTAACGGAAGCGGTCTACCACCCTGATAGCAGCGCCATTCAGGTATACTGGCGGAACATGACTCGGACCCTTGCCCGACCTGAACACCACTATCTCAGTCTTTTTTATATTGTAAATAAGGCCATGCCTATCTGCGTAAGCTTCACATGTTGCGACCAATTTTCTGAGACCTTTGATCGAGGGGCTGAGCAGGACCATGTCGTCCGCATAACTGATATTGTTGCAACACCTCCCAGCAACATGACAGCCGATCCTGGTCCTGTTCAGCTCCCCGATCAGGTCATTCACATACAGATTAAATAACGCAGGTGATGTCAGTCCTCCTTGTCTCACGCCACACGCCATGGTGTACTCAGTTGAGTAAGTATTACCCCACCGAACCGAGTTGAAGTGATGTGTGTACCAGTGTCTGTACAGGTTAATAATATCTTTTGGTATAGTCGTCTTAAGCATTTTGTCGCAGAGTGTGTTATACTGAACGCGATCGAAAGCCTTGCTGAGATCTAAAAAACAGCCATATACTGACGTTGATCGCTTCACATAGTACTGGACACAATGCTTAAGAGTAACAATGGCCATGTCAGTGGAAGTTTGCGGACGGAACCCAAACTGTGCCTCCTCAATGTGCATGCTATCCATCATGATCGGTTGCGTTAGGCGTTCCAGAATCTTACTAATCACCGGAGCCAGAGATATAGGCCGGTAATTGTTAACATCAGCATTGTCTCCAGTCTTATTCTTGATTAAAGGAACAACTGTGGTCTTCATAAGCGAAGGTGGAAGATACCTATGAGCAATGCAGATGTTGAACAAATCGGTTAAATCACGATACAGCTCTGGCCCAGCATGCTGGATGTGTTCGATAGATAGTGCGTCGTGGCCAGGAGACTTCCCACGGCTCATGCCCTTCACCGCAGCCGGAACGCAATGTTCGGTGAAGTGCACGGTCCGCGAGCCGTCGTCATCTCCGGCATGTACACGTGCGGCAGCAGCGTCGCCGGTTCCGGCTCCGCAGCTGCCGCTCCTGTCTTGGACTGTAAAATGACATCGAAAATTGTCAGCCTAGGCTTTTTACAGATCATAACTAGCTTGAGTCAATTAGTTATTTCTGTGCTTGATGTAACGTGCATTTTCGTGTAAACTATATTTTTATTTTCTTTTTTTTTCTATTGTCAATTCCTGGACCAAAAACATTTTTGAAATCATACTGGCATGATTTGCTTCAAAACATAAAAAGTGACATCAACAGTCATTCGAAAAATCAATCACACCTATGAAACGTCACAATCATAATGAAAAAAAATTCTGTGTATTCACAATGAAAAGCAGACAGCAAACCCGAAAATGCTGCTATTAAATACCCCAGCATCCTCTTGAAAACCAAATGCAAAAAATGAAAAGGTATGTATACACAATTAAAACTTTGCTTTAAAAATAATCTCATTTGTTTACGCATGAGTTGTGGTTTCCTTACATAACTCTCAATGCATAACCCACTAGATCCACTAACCTAGAATTGCTATTTTCCTCAACCTTAAGAAACATTGTCTCAGCATTACTCCGCTACTTGCAGATCAGACCTCGTGCGAGCGAAGAATTCGCGTCACTCCTCCCACCTACTAAACCGTCTTTTGGGATGGCGCTGGCGGGGGTCCTCCAATCATGTAGGCCGCCAGTCCCTGCAGCAATCGTCTTCCGTTGCACAAGACCAGCCAACATCAACGCAACGGCCTGCCCAAGACGCCCCGGCCACGGATGGCTCCCAAGCTCCAGCTCTAAGCACAGACGTCCTCTTCTCCATAGTGCATCGGACTATCCAAGACGATCCCGAAAATAAAGCAATGGATCCATGCTGCGCTGAACCAACCTCTTCAAGCTGCTTTGGCCAAGCCTTAACTATTGAACGGCCAAAAGAGCTGTGCCAGAGTTCCGGAAATGGAGGAATCCTCTCACCCGTCCAATGTCCATCTGTTACCAACACAAATGTCGTCACTAAGATTTCAGAGACTACAGACAGCCCCTTGCTTGGGTTACCCTCAGCAACTTTCTCCGATGACCCCAAATACTTATCTAATAACAATAAACACTTTCCGCCTGGCACAAACAGCCACACAATCACAAACCTATATAACAGAAACGTTGCACTCCCTGCAAACTCTGTAAACTTCGATGCAACGATTGCATGTAAACATGATTCATCTGTCGTACAGAACGGTTACGATATTAACAATGACAACAAAGAACTAATCCCTCGCACGCTACCAAATAATCAAAATCTTATACAGGAGCTAGATACACACAATTTTTGGTAAGATGCTTCTTTAATTTATATAAATTTTTAACTTACATTTGATATCATCTTGCAACACCATCGCATTGTGTAAGCATATTGAATAAGGGAGGCACTGCACACCTGTTCCCTTCGGAAATTATCATGGCAGTAGGTGTGATATCAGCCATGTCCAGTTCCATAAAACTTTTCCGGGTGTGTTAGGTACTGTTTTGAAATTGATCTGTGTTATTACTCACTTATTACTATGATTTAAAGAGGTGAATAAAAATATAGAACATTTTGCCATGCTAAATGAAAAGTGTTTGCATTGTATCTTCTAACTGGTTTTGTACATAAAACCGTTACTTGCTCATAGCATCACATTGACATTAATACTATAAGGCGCTATAGGATATGAAGTAGGGATGGGACCTTGAAGTGATGGTGATGGACAATGGAGATGTGACATGAGTCATCCATTTATGGCCACAAATGAATAAAAAAAATGATGTTGTGTTCGTGGCAAATTGAATAAAACTCCTTATATCATGTTTGCAGTGAAGAACCAGCCCTGTCGGAGCAGGAGATGTCTTCGAGTTTCCCACCTGGGACCAACATCTCAGCACAGAACCAGTTCGCTGCAAATTTCGATCAACGGTGAGTCTTATTATTTGGTTGTGAACTATTTGCAAGGGTTATTGTAAACAATTTTTTTTTTTTATTATAAGAAGCCAATTTCCGCAATCTTTGCTGATGATTCGGAGTGAATCGATGTTCGTGGGAAGCTTAAATTGAAATGACCTGTAGCCACCATAGGCTTAATTTAATTTGAGATTAAAGCATTTTCATTGAGAATATGGGTTAACCCATGTAAATCTGTAGGTCGCATTGAATGACTGCTCTTGACAGTATGCGTAATAGCAGCCAGCCATGTCCAGTAGCATAAAAAAAGATTGCCTCAAGTCGAGGCCACAGTAAAGGCCACTTTAATGCTCTGTGAAATGCGTTTGGTCATAGAGAGAGAGCTAATGGATAATCATAACCCAACCCTACACACTTTTTTCCTGAAGTAATAAGGTACTATTCCAGAACCTTCCCTTTATGAGCACGGCTACACTATATGGATAGACATATACATTTTTATTGCCACTCCGACCATCATTTATCCAATGCGATGGTACCTACCTGGGTCGACTTCCTCGTAGGGGCAGTGGACTTACAGTTTTACATGGATTCTAAACGCATTCGTTGCTTAATAGTTTTTGTACAAATATAGCCACACTGTCAGTCTTGGTAGCCCAGTGCCACGAAGCCTTGCCGTTTGATAAGCTATGTTAAGGTGGCCCTTCCCGGCGGGACTAACTCATTCGCGGGCACCGTACAAAACCGTGCTATTGTACTCTGGGACCTTCTCTGTTTAAAAAAAAGGCAGGCTCCGTGATGAGGAGGATGCAACATGTCCACAAAGCACACAATGCGCATAGTGTCTGATTTGGTAAGATTTACGAAAATTTTAAATAGATTTATAGCTAAAAGTAAATCACGACCGCAGTAGTCAAAAATCAATCAAATACTAAATTGATCATAAATCTTTATATAACAAGATATGTGGGATGACTAATCTTTTTAAAGTGATTTTATTTTATCGTTGAGTAATCATACCCCAAAAGTTATTGTATAAAACTTTCCGACTTATAAAACTTAGAAACTAAACACTAGTTTACAATGCCAATGGTCATCTAGTTCGATCAAATAAAGCTGTTTTGAGCACAGTTTTGGATCGCTGACGAGAAAAATGCCGTTTTTGGACGTCGAGGCTGTCCGTGGTTCGAATTCTACGTAAAACTGTAGGTCCTCCTCTTAACGTAGGCATAATCCCGCCGGGTTGGTACCATCGTACAAGATGGGCGCATTCGCAATTAAAATTTCCGTTTTCCCCTGTGGTGTGTTAGGCTAATATCATTACAGTGTATTAGATATCTATGTCCAGTTACATAAAAGAATACATGTGATAAAAAACTGTTGACATGCATCTACTAAGTTCATTGCTACATTTACATATTTACACATTTGTACGCTTTCAGATATGGTGGACAATACTTGACTCCGGAACAGCTCCCCGAGTTCTGCGAACAGCTTCATCAGCTAGTGCAGATGATAAGAAACATCCAGGCTTACTCCACCGTCACGGGCGAATACCCCAGGTTTGATCTATCGGATGGCGTTCGTATACTTTATTACCTTGCTCCGAGCCTATGTGTTTTGTAATGTATGTTTGCGCACGTCAGCTCGCTGGAGCGTCGGCTGGCTTGCGAGGCGCGCGAAGTGGCGGCGCTGGCGGCAGAGGTGCGCAACGCTCGCGACAGCGTGGAGCGGTCGCGCGCTCAGCGGCGGGCGGTGCGCGAGCTACGGCGCGACACGAGCCGCCACATGGCCGCTTTGAGGGAGGAAGGTGACGTATATTACGAGCCCTACGTTCACACACTAGTTCGAGGCGTCGCTGGCGGCAGAGGTGCGCCCGTGGAGCAGGTCGCGCGACACGAGCCGCTCTTAAGGGAGGAAGTTGACGGATAATTAGTTAGTTGGCCAAATTTTTTCCGCGCTAAGCATACTTCACAGAGAGTCCATTGTGTGTAACGAAGTGACGAAGTAAGCTATCCCTGCTCGTCCAGCATCCCTTTACATTCCCACAGGCCTCTGTAAGGGAACCTGGTGCTTCCAGGGTCTGCGCCCGTCGGTCGGCCACACTCTTGCACTCCAACAGATCAATGATGATCCTGTGTTAGAAGTGAATCCTATAGAGCAGTTATTGGTTCATCGGTTGCCAGGAAGCTGAAACCAGGTTTCTCTCGCGCCATCTCTTATTGTAAATGTGTAACTGTACCTTCAGAAATGCGTGAGCTGGAGACGACGGTGCGCGCCGCGGACCGCAAGTTCTACAAGTCGTGGGAGTGCCTCAGGGAGGCGGTTGACGTCAACGATTTTGACTCTCTACTGTCCGAAGTAAAGGTCTGTCCAGTGAATGGCCTCTTGTAGATTTCTCCATAATGTGGGCCCGTAAACATCAGAAATTTCGCCTTC
Organism: Incurvaria masculella; assembly: GCA_946894095.1. NCBI lineage: Eukaryota > Metazoa > Arthropoda > Insecta > Lepidoptera > Incurvariidae > Incurvaria > Incurvaria masculella. The sequence goes on from OX335641.1 coordinate 5,169,847, forward strand.
CATACACACATAGTTTACTGATAATTTTAAAACCACTGTTCCAATTGACTTGATATTTGATATCTAATATCAGGCAAAAGGTATCTGTATCGGCATGCCTTTGTTTTTTCGGTAAATGTATCCTGGGTCAAACCACAGAGAAAACAATATTCGCATGAAGATTTTCTTTTTACTTTCATTTCATTCGGTTTAGATTTTTCAATAAAACAAAAGCATGCAGACACAGATATTTGTTACCTGATATTAGATATTAAATATCAATTTAATTGGAATAGCGGTTTCCAAATGATTATGGGGAGCATAGCTTACAGGGCGTTCTTAAGGGCGAGTGACACATGGACGATGCCCACTCCCTATTCTAGATATTTACCGGAACTGTAATGTACGATCACCGCCTGCGATTGAAGCCGCTAACCTTTAAAATTGGTTTGTAGGAATTTGTTAAAATCACACATTCCGAAGTCATGTTTTATTCATCGTCACGAAGACCTTACTTTTTAATTGATGTCCTCAAAATTTTCTGTCCACCTCTTTCATGTCACAGAGTATGCAGAATGCTCTGAGCTGCCTGTCGCATCTCATTGAGAACCGCTGCGCAGCACTGGAGCTGCTTAGTTCTAGCGCGAACCACGAACCGCGCTCGTCCGTGTCACCACTGCTGCCATCTAGCAGAGTCGGCGCCGATCGTAAGCGCAATTAACATATGTAACTTCTCGTTACATTGGAATCAACAAGGCGAGCACCAAAGTGTTGTGACTTGCGTCGTGATGGCGCCGGGCGAGGCCCTAGTCTGAGTTTTCCGTTAAAAGCATCCTTTCCGACAGGACTAGCTTAGTGGCGGGCGCGGCACAAAATCGTTCTTGCGCTCTGGCACCGTTTGTGGTTCAAAAAATAAGACAGGCTGCCCGATGAGGAGGATGCAATATCTTCATAAAGCAGGCAATGCGCATAGCATTTGATTAATTAGATTTACGAATAACATAAAATAAAAAAATTCAACTCCGTAGGATGAAAGGAAGATTTGACGATTGACAAACATTGCAAATTAAATAAAAACTTGTAACAAAACTTCTTCTAACTAAAAGTAAATCACGATTGCTGTACTCAAAAACCCGACTGATTAGGAATCTTCAAGGAACATGCTCGGCTTAATAACTAAATTTTTTAGATGTCCTTGTTTTATCATTGGGTAATGCGCACATCTCATTACTTAATTGCATAAATGGCACGACAAATTCGAACTTTCAGACCTTATAACTTGAAACCAAACATAAATATTCATTACCAATGGTTATTAAGCATTTATGAACTTCGATGTAATAAAGCTGTTTTAAGTTAGATTCTGGATCTCCGACAAGAAATGTGTGCAAGATCTTCTTTCCACGTTTGTATGGTGGGGAGTTGAGCGGAAAGGCCTGTCTTAAGGTGGGCCTTCCTGCATACGAACGTAGAAAGAAGATCCTGCGCATAATTCTTATTGGAGATCCAAAATTATACTCAAAACAGCTGTATTTGATCCAACTAGATGTCTGATGACCATTGGCATTGTAAAATAGTGTTTGGTTTCTAAGTTATAAGGTCCGAAAGATCGAATTTTTGGCGCGTTTTATACAATAAATTTGGACGTGGATTACTCAACGATAAATTAAAAACATCTTAAAAAGATTAGTCATCACAGCTAGCATTATCACCATTGTTTCCTGAAGATTTATAATCAATTTGCTTTTTGTTTGATTTTTTACTACAGCGGTCGTGATTTACTTTTAGCTATAAGTCGTTTTGTAATAAAAATTTTCGTTAATCTTACCAAATCAACCACTATATGCATTGTCTGCATTGTGGAAATGTTGCATTTTACTCATCACGGAGCCTGTCTTTTTCTTTGAAACAGAGAAGGTCCTAGAGCGCAATCGCACCGTTTTGTACTGTGCCTGTGATTTTTTTATTTTATTTTATTTTTTTATTTTATTTAGGTAATTTCTGTCGTGCCTATTGGATATTCTTGACGTTTGTATTTGGCAACTCGTATTAGTACATTTTTTTTTATTTTTCCGTGGTTCTGACCATGCCATCACAAGCTCCATTATTTCGGCTATAGGAGCCGCGTAGAAATCATACCTACATATTAAAAAAAACATGAGTAAATATGTGTGATACGTATAGCATGATGGTGCTTATATCAATATTAATAATTATTTTCAGAGAGTTCTCGGACAAGATACTATCCAAGCAGGAGACCATTCAAAAGAAAAAAGAGGGAAAGAGACATCCCCTCTCACTCTGTGCCTGTATCCAACGACCCCTCCGAGCACTCCACCGAACAATCATCTTCAAGATACCGGCTTCCGAGCATCTGCACCACAATTCAAAGAGGCATAAACATGAATCCGTTGACAGTTCCATACGAACTGATAAGTCAAAGCGGTATTCCCGCTAATATGCTGCCATCTATGGGTTCAAACTCGAATCACAATCTGAATTTGAATGTACTTGCACTGGCGAATTTCGTTCCCTTTCGGTTCAGCGCAAGGCAGTTCGAGCCTACGACAGAAATTAGGGTCACCAGTTCTGATAGGGAAACAGTAGGTGATATTTTATTGACTAGAATCCAAGATCGAAGTGCTGACGTGTAGGAGCTTACGATTTAATCTGGTAGGGTGCGACATGATTCGGTTCTGATGGAAATAAATAACATATTTGAACAATGACAAATTTGTTTTTTTGATGACAATGAATGTGGTAGCCAACCTGTTTTTCGCTACTGAGCTTTGCCACTAGTCAGCATAATCCGTATTTGCATCCTGATATTTCTCATTAATTTGAGTTTCAGCGAAATCTACATTTGAAGCATTGTAATCAGATTTTTCAGCAAAACATAATATTAAATAATAATATTTTCGAAATCATGTTACAATACTTCAAATGTAGATGTCGCTGAAACTCAAATTAATGAGTTAACGGTAAGGTTGTATCATAGACTAAGGAAGCATAATTAATCTATAGTTGTATCCATTAAATACATAAAAGTATCTTATATTACTCGTCCCACTTAATTCTTGAAAAAAAATCATCTATATAATACCAGCCAATCCACAAGATTACACATATTACAAGATTTGGTAGTCGAATACAATAAGTTTCTTCACAAATCAGTTCAGCTTTTTGCATACACATACTGTCCGTTTGGGGTAGGCACAGAACCTACACATAATTTCGCTCTTGGTTATCGCACTGCTGGTAATCATTAGCTCGACATTGCGTTTTTGGAACATTTATTTTCATAAACCCGCGAAACGCGGCTGCATAGATACGTACCTAATGCCTTTTTGTAATACCTACCTCTGCCCTTGACGCATAAGTAATTTCGCCGCGAATGCCTGCATTAGTCACACATAAATGCATTTCTCGCCACAGCCAACCGAATGGATTGTGTATGTTATCAGCAACACAAATTGGTTGATCAAGCGTGAACTGTTTCTTCGCATGATTAATTTAATAATAAAATTGAAAATTACGATAGTTGCACATGCTAATAAACGTGGAACCTATTCTTGAAAAAAGTAGTAGGCGCTTTTCCCTCGCATATTAGAGACTGGACCAAGAATTTTTTTTAAGTACACTACTAAAAAGCAAAAATTAAAATATTTTTCATTTTTAATAGGCACCTACTTCAAAGGGTAATTAGAAATTAAGAAATTGTGTATAATTACTTGGGTATTAAAATAATGTATAGTATATTAATTAAAAGTAACCAATTATTTTTTGCTTTTTAGTTCCGGAGTTTTTTGAAGGCCAACCAAGTTCAGTTTTGAACGCCCATTATTTTACCATCTGAGCTACCAATACCATTAGTGAATGGTTGAATTGATGCCAATTTAAATATTTTACTATCGTATTTCTAATGTAGATTTCGAGTCTTTGTTTCAGATCAGTCAACCCTTCCAATGCCACCTGAACATAGGTAGGTGCTTAGCGGAAATTTTCGTATTTATGTTGTATGCTAAGTAGATGGTTCCCCGTTTCAGGTCATTTCATAGACAGGTACCTACCTAGTTTGAGGTAGAGTTGCGCATCTAAGGAGTTGTAGACACCTTTACATATTTGCAGATTACTATTACTATACAATTCATGGTCTTCTTAGTTTGGAAGTTACACTTCTTTGCTGGTGTGCCTAAAATTTGCAGGTGTTACGAGAAAGTGCTTCAGATTTTACGTTACGCTGCTTGTACATGTTGTTTTTTCATTTTAGGTTGTACAAGCATCCTTACTCATAAAATTATCTACACATGATGATCAAAAAGTTTCACTTCAATCGTGCTTGGCCACCATGCACAATATTTTTTTTATGAAGTTGGTCAGAGAGGTATTAAACACTGTACTGTGTTGCTAATATATCTCTTTCGATCTAGTTAAAGTACAGCTTGAACATTCACTAGCCATATATTAAACTATTACAACATGCTTTGATCTCATATGATGCCTTCTTCGAACACCAAAAAATATCTAATGAAACTACATTTTATTTAATTTAAAATTATACTATTGCTTTTTGGATTAGACATTTTGATTGTGCTAGGTTGTCTACATGTTACTAAATGTCGGTTCGCTCTGAATACCTGACTATTACTTGCTCTTCTTGTCTTCGAGCTTGGTGTTGTCTTTTTGGCCCTGGTTGTTTCTTCTGTTGGCCACATTAGCATCTGCCTGGTTGGCCGCATTAGCGTCTGCCTGGTTGGCCCCTGCCCTCGCGACTGCGCCTTTGTCAGCCTCTTCTTTCTTCTTCTCTTCCTCTTTCTTATCTGCGGGTGGGTCCTCGCGCCTCTGCCTCTTCGGTGCTGCAGATTTATCGTGGGCGGCCTCGACGGCAGCCTCGTCTTTCTTTTCGTTGTCCTTGGCGTCATTGTGCTCTTCCTTTTGGTCGGCAGGCGCCTCCCGCTTTTTGGCTTCCTAGTGTAAAAATACATGAAGGATAACGCAGAATAAATCGTGATTGCAATGAAGTAAATCAGTATAGGGAACAACATAACAAATATCACTGGGCGTGTGAAGATAGGTATAATTACGCACGATTAAGACTGTGGGATTTTTGCACAGCATGAATTATTTGTCTGTATGTATATGTCTATGTAAATAAATATATAAATATTGGAATTTCTAATCCATCTCATTTCTCGACACTGGTAGGTACAACCAGTTCCAGGCCCGATGGATCGGACTCGATGCCCAGGTGTACTTATGTTTGTTTATGCGCAGAGAAGAAAAACGTCGCGAAGATGCCATAAAGACATTTCCTCATTGTGATATGGATGGCCAAATAATTAATTAATAATTTAAAACTAATACTATTGTACTGAGCCCGATACGCGTTCGGGAACACGCGAGCCGTGCCACCAGCGAGTAAGGAACGACAGGATTGTCCACCAAAACTCATTAGATATGCGTATATATTAGCCACTTTTTAATGAAAAACATACATTGATGGTAGTGCCAGCCAGTCCCCTAGCTTACGAATTCGCTCATGACTGATGTTCCCGAGAGATGTACACTTAAGAACTTCACAGGATGCTATTTAGTGCAAGGTACATTCGATGTTGCGCGTCCCGAATTAGAAAGAGAACTAATTATCAACAGTGCATTTTTGCTGCCTCCATACGAATGGGATTAGATCGTCTTCCTTACTCGCTGTGTGCAACGAATGCCTTTGCCCGCTGAAATGGAAAGGTGAAGGTGGACTCATGGCGATAGAACACACTTCTGCTATAAGTATTTATATGTAGGAAAAGATTACACTATCAATTTCGCGAGTTTTTCAAACGTAATAGATCAGTATGGTACGGGCAAAAAAAAACATCAGAATTAAGAATCTTGTAGACTTATACTTTCGGGTGAGTTTAATTTGGACCTACCTTACAGCCGCTACCCACACATCTGAGCACATTCCACTTGTAAGACAAAAATAGGATAGCAGTATTGACTGCTAGGTGACTTCTAGAACTCTGGCTGTGCGCCTCGCTACTGCACAGCTCAATCGGTACCCTCAATGTACCCAAAGATCCAAACCCCTGCGCAAATATGTAACCAGGACCAGAGCGTCAATTGTTTTATTGAATACTTGAATTGATACAAATGAAACATACAAATCTGCTACAGAAAAAGGACAGTACCGTACTGTCACGTTTCATTCAAGCGAGGTTTTCAGCATTGTTTCATCCAACGAAAACCCTTTTGTTGTCAATTCTTGCGTTTTTTCGTGGAAATGAATAGCGCTGAAATCTCAATAAAAAAACCGGCCAAGTGCGAGTCGGACTCATACACGAAGGGTTCCGTACCATCGTAAAAAAATGTATACAAAAAATATCACGTTTTTTGTATGGGGACCCCCTTTAATTTTAATTATTTCTAAAACTTACCTATTTGTTGTTATAGCGGCAAAATAAATACACACTCTGTGAAAATTTCAGCTGTCTATCTGTTACGGTTACTGAGATACAGCCCTGTGACAGACGGTCAGACGGACGGACGGACGGACGGACGGACGGACAGCGGAGGCTTAGTAATAGGGTTCCGTTTTCACCCTTTGGGTACGGAACCCTAACAACGTAAAACGGACGGGCAGTACTGTCATTTCAGTATTCAAGCGAGGTTTTTAGCACTCTTTCATCCAGCGAAATCCCTAGATTTCCCTCCCTGTACCATTTTAAATTACACATGCAATCTGTGTCTGTACTGAGTTGCTTGCCTTTTACACACTTACTTTCGTATCGGCCTTGGTCAACGGATCAGCCGCCGCCGCCGCGTCGCCCGCCGGGGCCGCCGCCACCCCCGCCGCAGGTACAGCCGCGTCCTTGTCTTCCTTGAGATTCGTCACTGGTGAGTCATCCTTTGCCTTCTCGGCGTCAGGCGCTGGGAAGGCCTGCGTTTAGTAAATACTAAAGTAGTAAAAAAAGTCTTTCAGCTCAATTTTAATAATTCCGAATGTTATTTTTAAACTTAATTAGCTCATAAAAAAACAAGTAATCTGTTATGCTAATTTGAACAATTTTCTTATCACGATTACCGCCTAACTTTAGAATTTATTCCAATGGCTCATTAATTATTTAATTGATTAATTAATAAATTGAACAATTAATAATCCCGAAATATCCTTTGGAAGTCAATTCACTGGGTAGGTATCTCCACTGACCTGGGCGCAGACGAACGCACACACAGTCAAAGCGATGACGATCTTCATTTTGAATTTGTTTTAAATTCACGCATCCACACCCGATCAAGTCGTACTGATATGTAAAAGGTAAGCTCCGGAACACTTTATATATAAGAGCACAAGCAGCGTCACAGTATAAACATCACAATAGTGATTTCTTGGGGTAAGCCACTTTGACTTTTTATTTAGTATAAGCTTCTCGACGACGGTTACTTATAATTACACTTTATGTTTGGTTGCCCAATAAAATTCTCCAATTATATTTTTGGCGCCAAAAACTTGGTTGATATAGACCGACCGAAACAGGAATTCATTGGAACTTTATTCGAAATGCTAATTAAACTATACTTTACTTTAGGTGTAGTAGGTTAAGCATTTTTAAAATTATGAACATATGTACCTGTCTTAATTTTTTAATGTCTCCATTTATGCATAACTAAAGTTTTCCTCTGATCAACAATTAAATTATATTTTTACAAATCTATATAAGGTTAGTATAATTTATTGTCCATATTTGTTGATTGTATTGTATTGCAGCTCATATATATCGTGAACGAAATTATTCTTCGAAACATTCTTATTTTTTTATTGAAAGAGACACAGAGAACCGGTACCATGCACCATTGTACCATGATACAGAGTACGACGAGATACTAAGGCGAGTACTAAGAGATCCCAGGCGACACCCATGGGCTTGGAGATCGACGACCCATGGGCTACGGTGCTCATTTACCTGCAGTACTTAGTAGGCTATGTTTTCTTGGGCCATGCTTTCTACTCTGCTCTATATAAATGGACATGGATACTAGTCTTACTCACACATATCATATTAGACATGTGTGTTATATTGGCACAACACACGACATGGTAACGGGGTACCATGCACTAACCTTCGTTATATTGCACGGCTACGTTGAACTGAATCGAATACACGGATGATTTTAACTGCCGATTCGATCATCGTTTATTCAATGCGATGGTACCGATCCGGGAATACGTACCATTACGGAGATCGACAAGCACCTAGCAAGTAAAGAAGCCCCCTGCAGCCTGAATCCTCTGTGAATGATGTTCTAATTTTACAAAAAAATCATACCTCTGATGACAAAATGCGATCTTCACGTGACATCACCCGTTTTATACTGTGGTCATCCTATGTCGATGAATCGACGTCAAATGTAACGCCTATTTACAAAACAATCACTGCGCACTGTACGCTCGGGGAACAATTAAAACTTGATGGCTATTGTAGTTAGAGGAATCGCTTTTTTATTCGTGTTCTTACGTGAATTCTCAACGGACGGAGGAGCTGCCCCTGAAGATTTAGACAGGACCTACAAATGCACTTCCGTCGTCTAATTGCGGGCGTTCCAATTGCGCCCGCGTCGATGTTCATTCAGTGGAGTTTTAGATTATATCGATGTTCAGTGGCTACGTTTACTCCGGAGTGACACTAAAAGTAAAAAGCAAGCATTTATTTTCGTATTTTTTAAATAGAACGTTACTAGAACTTTTTTCTTTCTTGCATAAACATTGGGTTTTTTAATAACTACCTCTTGGAGTAGCGACTAATAGGGATGAAAGTAAGATTTTTCGAAGAATGAGATTTTTATTCTCATTTCCATTGAGAATGCGGGCTTTCCGTCCAGTTCAATTAAGCTGTGCTCGACTGAAAGTAAGGTCCGAGCATGGCACCAAGTTCTTTGGGGAATGTGGTGTGATGAGGATATTATCATGAGAATTTGTGTGATATTCATGTCCGATTGTACACAAAAAAAAACTGCTTGACCGGGACCTTTTTAAAGATTCCAGGGGAATTTTATTTCTCTATTTTTAATTTGTCTAGAGCCAATTGGTTTTGCGAGGTAAAGTAGAATTGAATTTTCTGAGTAGCTTTGGTTTCTCAGCACAGCTACTCGTGGAATTTCGGCATTGCCTAGAAGGTTCCCCTGTTAAATACGGTCAAAGGGTTTGGAGATGTTCAATGCCACTGCCAGCGACTCCCTAAAATTGTGCGCAGCTAGTTGATAGCAATTTCTTATTGAGAAGAACATTTATATTCTTTTTATTGTTGTATTTATCGTGGTGCATGGGCTAGAGGACTTGCCTTTCATGCGAGAGTTTATGGATTCAATTCCTCGTCCCGGTCATGCACTTCTTTCTCTTTCTGAGTTGGGTAAGTGCATTTCGTTACGAATCCGAGCTGTTCGATCGTTCGGAACCCATGTAAAACTGTAGGTACCCTTCCCCTGCTAGGGGGTAGAGGAAGGCTCGCTCAGGTTGTTACCACGGCATTGGATGAAACCGGTCGGAGCGGCAATTAGATTGTCTGTGTTTTTCATCCAGTTCAATGTAGCCGTGCCCATAAAGGTAAGGTCCCAGCATGGCATCTAATTCCTTCGGGAACATGGTGTAATGGGCTAATATCAAGACGGTAGTTTTGTGGCATTAGCCATCCATGTCAGGCTCCATATAAAGGGTGCTTAGAGAGTCTACATTTTTGCAGCGCGAAATAAAACCTGATTTAGCCGCTGCCGTATATTTATGAACCTTTCTACTTTTAACTATTTACATATATCACCGAGGGGTCATTCACTCAGGGAATCTGGTGTACAATTGTTAGGTAATCTCAGTAATTTCAGGTAATCTCAGGTGGGAGTCCGGGTAAACTGGTGGGAGTCTGAGGAATCTTAGGGAATCTGGGAATCCCACTTAAATAATTGGCAATCCTATCAAATGCATGGTCATGTCGGTGAATCGTGGGTGCGGGAGTCAGAAATCGTCGGAAACGGCGACTATTCCTGAAACAATTCGATAATCTAAAATCGAACACCGGCCGGTAGTTATGCCCTTTTTTGCTCATCCGAAAAATATTTGCAGTATTTCAATCAAATTGTTCACAAGTCTCATGTTGGAAGGCCACCACAAATCCCCGTTTGAATGCATGCGGAGGTGAGGAAATGTCCATGTTTGAATGAAACTAATTTATAAAATCTTTGGAATTTACTAGAAATTTGGTAGGTAGTCCTTTGTCATCTTACGAAATCCCAGAATCTTTGGTAATCCTAGGAATCTTTGGTAATCCCGTAGGAATCCTTGTTATTTTGGTGTACTGTACTGAATATACTGGCCTGACCCAGGCCACTGCTGGACCACGACTGCTTCACCCTTTGGATTTTGTAGGTATTTCTCCCGCATGCCAGATGATATCTTAGATGAAAAAAGATTTGCTTACTTATTTTGCAATAATGTTTATTTTTGCGCCAAAAACTTGGTCGACCGACCGGTTGCAAGGGTTCATTGGAACTTTGTTCGAAGTATCCCTTTATGCTAAATAAACTAGGTGTGATTTGATAACGCCTGATGGTGAAAATCATTTTTATACCAGTCTTAATCAATGAATGTCTCGATTTTTACCTACCTAATGAAGTCATCCACGATCACGAGCGATCGTAAGCTTGAAAACATCCTTCCATTACTGTTTTGATAATTCGTATTTTTACATAACATTTTGCTTCTCAGGAAACGAGTCGTGGTTTATTGAGATGAGAAGGCAAAGTCAAATCGGATCATTGCATTTACGTTCTCTCTAAGCCAATGATTTGAGCGTATAAAAACATATTGGAACCATGTACATTAAGGTATATTGTTTATTGTTCATTCATCATCCATCCACATAATTCATTTTCATGTTTTATCTTTTAAAAACTTGCAATAATATTTTCGAAATTGTTTGGCGTCCAAGTTTACAATAGGTTTATCGCTGTCTACAGACATCTTGTTATTGGTACCTGTTACCGTAAATGAATTAATTCAATTGCTTAAAACATTGCTAGGTTATATAGTAAATATGTTTTGTCCTGTTCGACGATTTAAAGGCTGGATAACTTATAGGATTCTGCCATTTCAAAGGTTGGTTCACTTAAGGGAATTTAGGGACAATTTAGACATGACTTTCGGTCATTCGTTCGGTTATTTCGTGGCGTAAAGTGTTATAAAATCAGGGAGGGAATTCAATCAATTCTGCAGCAATCGAAGTGGATGCCAAACATTTCACCAGTAAGAAAGCAAATTGCAGGACTCCTTCCTAACTTCTCAGGCGGTAGCAATTAGCACGCCCGCTGATTGGTTCGAATTGAAGGAAATATATAGGAAGCTTTTTTCCCCTGGCGAAATTTTTTTTTTTATGTGACTGGACATGGATGGCTAATACCACAAGTTCTGTCATGGTATTAGCCTAACACACCACATGGGAACTAGGTGCCATGCCAGGACCTTCCTTATATTGCACGGCTACATTGAACTGGATGGAAAACACGGACAATTTTCATTGCCGCTTCGACCATCGTTCATCCAATGCGATGGTACCAACCCGGGCGGGATAAACCCTACCACCTAGTAAGTAAGGAAGGGGACCTACAGCTTAACGTGGAATCCGAACCACGGCCAGCCTCTCTCAACGGTCGAATGGTCACCCATCCAAGACCAGACCGGACCCAGCGTTGCTTAACTTCGGAGAGCGATCGCCGAAGTGTCGCGCCACTGGGCCACTGAGGCTGACAAATGTATAGTCGGTTCCTTTTCTTCCTCGGTAGTCCTAGGTACCGCCTTTTAAATTTTAACGAAGCCAAGAGTGTGAGTACACCTAATGGACGTTAGTAAAGGAATAAACGAAACGGCGATGAAAAATTCACCCAACACTCGACCAAACGCAGGACGCCTCTTTGTTCAATTCGGGTGTTAGTAAACAAACATAACCAACACGCACGAGTCTACTCTAAAATTCATTATGTATTAGCCGTGTTTTCTATTGAGGTCAGTGTAGCAGTGCTCATAAAGAGAAGGTTCTGCATGGCACCTAATTCCTTCGGGAATGTGGTGTATTGAGCTTATATCATGGCGGTAGTTGTGTGGTATTCCATCCATGTCAGGTTGCAAAAAAAAGAAATGATGCTTGCCTATTGAAGAAACTAGAGAAGTAGATATCTATGATGTAATCGTCGGTCTACATTCACTTACTCCCCCGGGAAACAATCGTAATTACAAAGTGCCTATTCACCTGCTATTCACCCGGCCAGTTAACTTACCATGGTAACCCCCTAGTCCCCCTGTTAATCCCGGCGTTCCAGCTAATAAAACAAGAGGTAATTCAACAGCTACAAATGCTACCTTCACTGCGCGCAGCAAGTTTTTTTTAACATTCTGTCTCTTTCTTGGTTATATCAATAGAACAGATGAATTATAATATATTTGGTATGTGTATATTCAGTGCCTCGAGTGGCGCGGTGTATTTTAAAGATCAGTCGAGTAAAAACTGAAATGAGAAAAAAAAGAATCTTCTTCTTGAAATTTATTTTTCATCTAAGGGTAAAAAGTAAGAAATTTGCTGAAGCGGCGCCATCTAGCGCCCGCTGTAGTTTTGAAGAGTGATTCCACGGAGGAGGGAGGTAGAGAGATGTTGCTAGCCAGAGCTGTCTGTTATTTCAAGCCTGATTCACAGGAAACAAGTTAAGGTAACTACATAACTAATTTTCCTAAAGAACACAGTTTCTCTAGTGCGAGGAGAGCCATTTCTAGTTGGGGTCATGCACTGCCTATTTTTGCTAAATCCATCTACCGGAAGAGCCGAAAATGTTTTTGTTATTGTAATCTATGCCTTCTCACGGATTTTAATAATTTTACTTTTAATATGACATACATTTTTTAATAATGGTATGAACACTTCTAACCTCTCACCCGTTTTCTCTACCCCCAGCCAAAGAATATGTAATAAATACTTGTCCCAGCTACAAAAATCCTAAATGTATCTTTCGGTTACAAAAAATAACTTATGCGGGCCCCGATACATGAATCGTGTTTTTTTAGGTAAATCTTATACGATGGTGTTCTACCCTTCGTGTGCGAATTTAATTGGCACTTGGCAGGTTTTTATCAAGTTATACACGCTCAAAAATGTCCCATTCGATTTCTTTGGTATTATGGGTTTTGGCCCAAAATTGTCTCAATGTTCATGTTTGTGCTCATTTACTTTGATTATTTTACTGGTACGGCAATAACAAAATCGTCCCTTTTTCTCGAACCCGCCCGCCGACTGACGCTAAGTCACGCCTTCTTATCGTGTGGGCTGTGACGTTAGGGCCCCAGTTCGTCTGCACGTATCCGCAGTACGAAATAGAGGGACCGGCAAGCCCAGTGCGATTACGAAGCGCGAAATGAGGTGTAGGTGCGGTTATTACTTCAAACTGACATATTTTGTATTCGAAAGTCGTCAGTTTCATTGACTTGTCATTTTGCTGTCAATTTAAGGTAGGTGCGGCAGATACAACTCATGCCGCGCTTCGAAATCGCACAGCCGCCGGTTTGCTTAGAACCATGGAGGTGAAGAAATAACAGGAGAACGAATGGAACTAAAAAAATGGCCTTATCACAATTGTGCCGCGGGGGGCGTGTCATCTTGACATAACCTGCGGCCATTTTAGTCTTGCGTCGCTAGCTGTCGCGGGCAAGTTTGACGTAAGATCGAATTGTACCTAATTGAATATGCCGTCGTGCATTGTAAAATGATGCATAAACAACTTGACGAGACATAAAAAACATTCAGGAATATCATATTACCTGTAAGTATACGCTAAATATTCGAAATAGTGGATATTTCACTTGAAAACATTTCTATGGGGATGGTGTTATGCCATCAATCAACACGAACTCAAAATAATCTCAATTCGCTACCTATTTTCATTTATTTGCAGAATTCCTCTATTTAGCCAGAAATATATTTATATAGCATGCAATTAGTATGTCTGTCTGTGTATTGAAATGTCTACTGCTGGATTTATGCTTACCCATAGAAATACTTCTTAAATTATATTTTATGTTATTTGCACGAACCAGCCTAAAATAAAACTCTTACTTGAATATACATAAGTCTGAATATGCGCGATAAAATGTTGACCTAATATATTTTTTTACAAACAAGTTGTACCTTATATTGATAATATACTGAATCTAGCATTATGAAATGATATTTGACGAATATTTAAAAGATAATTGCGTATTTGTAGCAAACAGTGCCAACTTATTTTGGTAAATTTTTTTAAAAATTTGGCTCCATCATTAAGACAAAATATAATAAAAATACGCTTATGAAAAGCCATTGAGGACTTGAGTGGGCACTCTGCTTGGAGCACTCAAATAACGCAAGTCTATACGATATTTACGTAAAGTTCAAGGTCAAGATAATTACGTAAAGTTAGTACCTTAAAGTAACCAAAAAACCGGCCAAGTGAGAGTCGGACTCGTACACGAAGGGTTCCGTACCATCTTACATGATTTCACCCAAAAAATCACGTAAGGGGGGGGATGGACGGACAGAAAAGGCTTAGTATTGGGGTTTCGTTGGCACCCTTTGGGTACGGAACCGTAATAAAACCGAATTCAAACACTAAGAAGTGTGAATAACACCCATTTTTGGGTCAGTGACATATTGGTGTTATTCTTTGGTTGGTTGGCACCGACCCCAAAAATCGGGTATTTTCCACTTTTTAGTGTTTGATGTCGGCCAAAAACTAAAACTATACTTATGTTGATTGATTGATTGATTTGAATTAAGGCCTCTCTGTCCTATTTTTAGACAATTATGCCAGTGTCCAGTTAGGCTTAAATACGGGATTAGTGCTACATTGGCGCATTTAACAGAGAATGCATTTCACACACTTACGTATATTTGTTAGTCATTGTCTTTTCTCGCTATAAATTCTGATGAAACAGCATTTCTTCCGAATACATCTTTGAATTAATGCAGGGATGGTAATCAGATTTTGAAAAAACCTTTTTCTGATTATTTTCAAAATCTGATTACCTAACTAGCTTCAAATTCAATTGTCGCTGAAACTCAAATTAATGAAATAACGGTAAAGTCGTATCCATTAGATACAGAAAATTATCGAATTCAGGCAGTTTACAAACTTTACATAATTGTTTAATAAAAAAACCGAAGTCACAAACCCAATATACATAGGCTATGTAATCGCCTAAATTTATTTTTATATTTGGAGATTCTCTTTCATTATTTTCTAATTACGATGTGTTACATATACATATAAGAACATGCAAATAAAACACCTTTTCAAAATATTTGTTTGTAATTCACTATTTCAGAAAAGTAATTACGAACAACAATTTACAAATGGATCCATGGACGGTGATGTTTTCATCCCGCTCAGCGCCGCGGCATTACCCCTAGCTTCACTTGCCACCACGTTGCTCTAATGAGCAATATTTTTGCTAATGTTTGCAACCAAATTATTTGTTGGCTATGGTTTGCATAACATCTTTCTAAATCATGTAGTTTTCAATGGGTTTGACGGCCGGATTCAGCCAGTATTTATTAGATATTTTTGACTCGGCACTCGCTGTCATCATCACGAATGAGGAATGACGTAACGACCATCTGGTTTATTAAAAAATAATTCTTATCTTTAGCGGTTTACCTACCAATTTGGGAGACTTCAAATTAGATTTTTCTCCGTTTTCATCATTGCGCTACAAATTTGTACGGCAATGAAATGTTGTAAGTTGCGTTACGTCATTTTTTGCGCGCTCGTTGTATGGACGTTATTTCTCCAGTTATTTCTTCACCTCCTTCTTCACCTCCATGCTTAGAACAACTCCTCCTTATCTCTTCCTCCTCCGTGAGCGACTCGAGTCAAGTCAGTTGGTTTTTTTTTCACGTTTAAAAACATCCAGCGCATGCTAGGTCTGTCTTTAAAAAACCCAAACAAAAAAAAATGGTGTAAGAGGAAAAAACTAATTTTCTCTTGCAGGCGACACGTTTTTGTTAAGTTGGCAACAGCTGGCAGACTTTGACAACTGGAATAATATTGCCATATAATTAGCTAATGCTTTGTAAACGGTAAATAAGGCGTTATTCGGGCTCCAATACACGCAACGATGATTAACGATGTTTGCACTTTTTAGTATCATTACGACTTTTATATTGTATTTGTAATATTAATTTGCGCAATTGGTGTGCACAGGTTGATTTCAATTTACATTTCGAAAATCTAAATTTATCTGAAATCTTGTAATCGTATGGTGAGAACACTGTTTCAGATTTGGCACCTCCGCGCTTTTTTGGCAGATCGGAAATTCAGGGAGAATGGGCTTCAAGCCGTTGAATTAGGCTATCTAAATCGGATTGAGAGGAGCATCCTGGTGTAGCCAGCCGATTGATGAGTGGGAATTAAACGCGAGTGGTGAGCGGCTTGAAGCGATGGCGTCTCGCGGCGGGCCGACGGTGGCGGGAACGTGCGGTGCGGACTTCGAGCATCGCGAGCGAGTCGCTGCTCAGTACCACATCAGGTGAGCTCGATTGGTGTCTTATCACTGTGAACCAGGCACATCTACTCGTTAAGTTTCTAAGGACACAGAGCGTTCCGGAATTATAACCTCCTTTAATTGGTGTCCTATGACTTATGAATGAAAAGTCGACAATGTAACCATCATATGGCGAGCAATAACATTTTACCAGAAAATGTTAACTTGGAAGTATTATTACAGTTCAATGCAAATTCACTCTGAGATTACCAATTGACTATCATATCAATCGGAGAAATACTATTTATGAATTTTGCATAAATAATTGTTGAGTTTTCGGTAACAGAAAATTTGTAGGTAGTTGAATGTGTCTTTGTAGGCAACTACAATATTGCTACTTAGTGCCATAATTTAAATTCTAATAAAGTTCTTTAGTCACGTTTTTTTCTTTCGGAAATGAACTCAAAGTTGTCAAACTTGATTGCCAATACCTATTCCCATAAAATTTTACGCACAAATCTAGTTCTGAAATATTCAAGTCATCCTGATTTCTACAAGAGATCTTATCGAACCTGACGGCAAAGCATTTCTGTTATGGATTTGTAAATTATTGCAGTGCCCTGAACAAGTCGCGACTGAAGTACTGCATATTCTTTCACTTCCTGCTGTTCTTCGTGATGCTCACCAAGTTGTCGGCCGACATCCTTGACAAACTAGACATTTTCATATTGGAAATAGAAGAGCTTCAAATACCACCTGTAAGTACCACATAGCTGAATTAAAGATCCTTTTTAACCGAATTCAAAAGAAAGGAGGAGGTTCTCAATTCGTCGGAATCTTTTTTTTTCCCTTTTTTTTAATGCTTCAGGACTTGCTCGGACTTGCTCCCTTTTCTTCCGCCTTGGTTCCTTCATCTCTCCGCCCAAGATTTCTAATCACTCATCCTTAGAAATCAGAAAATTAATAGGGGGCACAATCCAAGAGATGTACATAAACAGTATAACATAGGTAAGTACCTAACTCCTACTCGTTAACTCTTGATGTATGCACATCCAATTCTATTCATATATTTGAAGAGCGTAGTTATTTGCTTGTCAATCTGATCCTACTGATTCAAGAGACACATTGTTTCCTTTGTGCATTGATTATAAATGTACATATTTATTAGTTTATTTATATTATCTGTTAACATAATACATTATAAGCCTATATTATGTATGTTTATTCTAAATATTTTCTAATTAATTTTCAATTAATTTTTTTAGATACTTAATATTTTCTTTAATAAGTTTTTACTTTGTTTTTGCCCACCGCACAGCACCTCTCCTGCGTCTCTAAGGTTGAATGTTAGAGGATGCCTTAGGGCATTAATTTCGCCTTTTTGTAAACCATATTGGCTTGCAAATAAAGATTTTTTCTTTTCAATTCACATCAACTTCGTAATGTCTTTTTGCAATAAATCATTCGTTCATTCACTAAAGCTGTGTGCGTGGTGCGCGGAACTAAAGGTGTCCCAAAAGTAACGCAAGATTTAAATTTAAAAGAAAACACATTTTTTTTAACCTTATACTGTTATTTTTTTTATCATAAAGTACACAGGATAGGGTTATGTATTGAATAGCTCATCGGGGCTTTTGTATTTTGTCAATACTCTGACCATGTATTGTACGAAATTTTTGAACTGTGGCCACCAAACTTTCATTATTTTTTAAATATTATTTAACAAAGAAAGCACGTTGTTCTGTCATATAACGTTCCATTTTTACTAACCCTAAACTGTCAGCTGTCAAATTGTTATTTTTTAGGGTTGCCAACACTTTATTGGACAAATGGCGCCAAATAAAAATCTTGTGTTCATTATGGGACAACCAATACAAGCAAGGCTGATGTGACAAGTAAAGAAGTAGTTAAAACTACTGTACCTATCTAAAAAACACCCTTAGCTTGTATTTGCACCATACACAAGTTGCGAAAAATGGAAAGTGCACCTATGTTGAGGGTTACATTTTTACATTAATGGGAAGAAAAACCTTAACCATTTTTTACCTAGGTGATGAAAATGATAAACCTTTTTTTTGCAAGATAATATTTATTTCCCAAGCAATCAAAGGTTAATATTTCATCCCAACCATCCAGCAAGCTTAAGAAAAGTAGTACATCTGGGAATGCGCAACCAATGTGTAAATGTAATTGAAATAAAACTTTTAGTTCTATGTTGAATCTGTTAGTGAAAAATTACCGACGAACGCATCAGCTGTGTATATGTAAAATTGCACTGTGAATAGTGACCGTTCGTGCAGATTTATTGGGCGATAGGTCTGGTCTGAAGTAAATAAATTTTTTCGTTTAAATGAATTAATTAACATTAATTAAAGAAATAGCTTGGAAAAAAGAACTACTTTACGAATATACTGCAAGACTGGACCCGAACCAGCAAAACAGACCATTTGCGGGTATTGCGTCTACCAATTTCGCCACCTGCTGTATACCAATATTTTGGAATTCTCCTACAGTCCCTCCTCCCGTATTCATAATCCCGTAAACATGTCGGCCCAGTACGGCATTACTCACCGAAAAACCGTAAGTTTGACTAATACTAAAACCTAATACCAACTTTAACGACTCTATTCTCCCCGGTTAAACATAAATATGGCGCTAGCTGAACAGCTGGCGTTTGTCAGTGTCAGCGGAGTTCGGCAATTATTTTGCATTTAAAGCCGCAAAAAATACCCTATATTTGGTTTAATAGCATGCTTGACTGTGAATGGTTAGCATTGTAATTTTAAAAAATGTTTCAGTCGACTGGCAACTTAGTATTAACTCCAACTGGAGATTGTGCATGCCAAATTGCCTTTTGACAGCTACCCGTGGTTAAATTTGATTTTAATTTTGTTATTAACTGTAGAAGTTGTACACTCAACCCTTATTCTTTGTTCAAACTTACATATCTATCTTTAAACAATTTTTAATTAATGTAAAATATTTTTGTACTTATTTTAAATAAAATTAAATGTTATTTTACTTCAACCCCAATAAAACGGAATGCATACAGCTCTTATCATACCCTTAATGAGGGGGTTTAAACAGTTTTTCAATAGTTCTGAACGTTGAATTATTAATCTGAATTCTTTAAGAGAAGAAAAAAATTTTTGAAATTCATGTTTTATAATATTTATTTGAATTTCATGTTTTTGGTTGATATGTGTAACCATCTAGTTATATTCAATTTCAACGAGTCAAATCATTAAATATTTTTAGAATACTCGTGTTATGATATATTTATAGTCCTCGGAAGAGCCATGTCATTTCACTATTCCGACTCATAAATCAGCTCTAAATTTAGTTATTAGAAATGAAAACTGTGATTTTCAGCTTTTCGTTTATTACGTTTTCTTATAAATGCAAGATTATTTTGTGCCTTTCTGTATTTTTCGATCAACGTGCCTATTGTGTTTATTATTTTTGCAACATAATTGATTGATTTTAATGTTTAATGTGATTGTTTTAAAATGCTTTACTACATGCAAGAACTCACCAGTTGCAATACGAAAGTTTTAATATTTATTGAAATTAAAAATTTACTTTTAACTAATTGACTTTCTTAAAATGTAGCTGTATTCTCCTTTCGTTTACAGCCAATCTGGTGGGAATACTTCTGGTGTCTCTCGCTGCTGCTATCCTTCGTTGGCCTCTCTGCCATCAAACGCAACAACATACGCCTGCTGCGACGCTACATGTATGGTGTAGCCGCACTAGGGTATGCTCTTTGTCGATTACACTAACCTAACCCAACCTAACATTTAAAGGCAAAAGAGCTCAATATTCTTTTGCCAGCATGAATGGTATGCAATTATTTTATTTATGGATCTATGCATTTAAAAGTAAAAACTAATCCATTCAATGTGTGACTTGGTTGTCTCCCTGTTCGTCGTCTACACTCCTCTAACTTTATAACCATTGACAGTACAGATATGGATCACAAATCAGTCAGATATTATTTAATACTGTATGTGTTCCGGCACGCAAAAATAAACAATTGGGCCCACTGCATTTCTTCCCATGCATTTCATAGCTGACTAAGGGATTTGTCACTCGTAGTTCGGATACCACGTGAAACTGTTGGTCCATACTAAGTGGTAGGATTAATCCCGCCCAGATGTGTTTCATCGCATTTAATGAACGATTGTCGAAGCGGCAATGAAAATTTACCGTGTTTTCCATCCAGTTAAATGTAACTGTGCATTAAAGAAAGGTCCTGACATGGCATCTGGTCCATAAGGTGTGTTAAGCTAATATAAGGACAGGTGTGAAGAAGCACCTGGCCGGCCAGCATGGTTTTCGCAGCCCCCCTGAATGTTCGAAAACCCATGTGCGTCGTCAGGCGCCTTTAGTACTGGCATACGCCATATGCCGCGCTTAACATAAAAAAGGGACAGTAGGTGTGGTATTGATTGATTGATGAAGCCATCCTTGTCCAGTCAAATAAAAAAAATCAAAGCATTCCCTGGCCCAGCTAGAAATGTGAAGAGGCTCCGGGGTGTACCCGGATTTGTCCTCAATGAAACTCCAATCAAATATATAACTAATGTCATAAAGTTTCTACAATAAATTAGTGAATAACATGAACACTTCTGTTAGGGTTGTTTTGGTAACTTTACCCCTGACCTAGTAGTGATTAATCAATGTTACTATTTCACCATGTACATGGCCTGCAGGTATGGACCTTTGCTGTACTGCATAGCGTATTACTTCACGGACGTGCTGGCGTACCTGTCGCAAGACTCGGAGCCAGAGGACTCGGAAGAGCTCGTCGAGTATGAGCTGTGGCAGGTGAGGGCTTAACTTTTCTACTACAGATGTTAATTTTTAGGGTTCCGTACCCAAACGGTACCAAGGGAACCCTCTTACTAAGCCTCCGCTTTCCGTCCGTCTGTTTGTCACAGGGCTGTATCTCATGAACCGTAATAGGTAGGCAGCTGAAATTTTCACCGTGTGTATTCATTTTGCCGCTATAACAACAAATCGGTCAACTAAAATAATCATAAAAAATTCAGGGGGGCCCCATACAAAAAACGTGATTTTTATATGTTAAATCTTGTAAGATGGTACGGAACCCTTTGTGTGCGAGTCCGTCTCGAACTTGACCAGTTTTTACTGATATTCTGTGAAATACTGGCTAGCATTATATTAGCTGGCATGTTAGCAAATTGGTTGCTATGATGTATTAGCATATTGATTGTTCTAAAGTGTTAACAAAACGGTTGGTCTGAAAGATTAGTAAAATGGTTATTCTGAAGTAATGACATAAAGATGACAGGTGGAGAGGTGAGAGGTGGAGAACATAGTTAATTATTATGTTGAATGAGTTGGCTAGTATCACATAACCATAATCACTTTTTAGGGTTCCGTACCTATAGGGTGTCAATGGAATCCTATTACTAAGCCTCCGCTGTCCGTCCGTCCGTCTGTCACAGGGCTGTATTTCATGAACCAAAATTGGTAGGCAGCTGAAATTTTCACAAAGTGTGTATTTATTTTGCCACTGCTTCTAACTCTAACGTAGAAATCATACAAAAATTCCAATAAAAAATGCTACGCATAATTACGGTTCACCTTGGTACATGACCTATTTATCACTACACCATGACCTTCGCATTCCAATGGTCAAGGAAGAGATAACCAATACAGTCGAAAAATATAAGCACAGACTATCCAACCAGCCCAACATCCTGACTTGCCACCTAATGGAGCGAAAAAACTAACCCCGGAGACTGAATCGCAGAATCCCACAAGACTTGTTACCCAGCAGAAAATGAGTGGATAAAGAAATAAACAAAACATTAACTACGGTTATCATTGTAAGAGTGGGTGCGCCAAAGGACACATCCACAAAAGACATGATGAAAAAGGATCAAACCAGTTGCTCAATGTCCTGCCATAGCGACAGATTGCAATAAAAAGTACAAAAAAAAATGTAGCCACTATAACAACAACTAGGTAAAATACAAAAAATATAAACATTTACTAAAACCTGTTTTTACATCGTACAAAAAATCTTGTACGATGGTACGGAACCCCTTGTGCGCGAGTCCGACTCGCACTTGGCCGGTTTTTGTAGCCTTGCTTCGTTGAATGCATTTTTTTCCATGCATATCGTAAAAGGCGACTAAGGAATTCGTCGTTGGTAGTTTTCGGATTTCATGTAAAACAGTACCTACCTTGCTTAATGGTTGGTAGGGTTTAAGATCGGCCAACTCCTTTGGGATTGGGGGTGAGATAGGTTAATACCATGGCAGTAGTAGATAATATCAATGCTAGGCATCCATGTCTTAGTTTTATATGATGAGGTTTGCATTACTGTTTACTGGAGTTTAGATGATGAAACAATGTTTGAAAAAGTGGTTTCTGGTGTCGGTTGCAGGGTCTCCCTTACGGTCTCCTCTGGTACGCGTTCGTGATGCTGGCCTCTCAGGTCCACTTCTTTTCGTTGTACTTCTCCTACAACCTGCTGGTGGCGTGGCGCTCCCGCGGCGTCCGCAAGGCTGAGTGACGCGCTGACACACGACACGTATTTATGTAAAAACCTTTTAACCGATCGGACTCGTACACGGTTTTCGTATATTTCACTGGTCGTGTGTATCACGTGTTTGCGGTATGGCGCCGATTATCTTAAGCCGAGATTGCACTGTTAAGTTCTGCATTTTGGTTCGGTTGGATTAACAAGATTGAATGGTGTAAACAAATAGATCAATCATTCAATGCTTGGATTTTGTCCCTTTCGATCAGAGTTTACTCGTTGAATTTTCATAATTTTCTTTTTTATTTTTTTCCTATGGTTTGAACTCTGTGTTAATTAATGTGTAAGCATACAATTGCAAAGTAAATACTCGAGTACATTTTATTTTTATTTTTGCCGACACAATATTTTTTTTCATCATGTCATTATTGGACAGATTCCTTGGGCCTTTCCTAATATTTTATTCAAGGATGTGTCTCGCTCTTACCTTAGGATCTATTGTGAATATTTATAATTCCCACTTTGCTCAAGAAAATCGGCGACCTATAACTATGTATCAAGAATCCACACAGTTTTAAATTAGATGTGGTAACAAAAGACATTATACAAAATGTATTTTTACTCTCTTTATCAAAGTGTGACTTGCAGGCAAGATATTTACCCACTAAGAAACGAATCTGATGTTTACAGGCTCCAGTTCAAATATTAGGAGAAATAGTTTTAGCTCATGCTCTATTGTACTGACGCTTACTTTTGCGTCGTTACACCGGAAATTAAAGAAGAATTCGAGATCCCTTTCTGTCATTGACCAACCTTGGAGTAAAAGGGACCTCGGAATTATTTCTCTTTCCAGTGAAACAGCAAGAAGGACACGGCTGTACTTTATAATGGGTGTGTGTGGCGAAATTTAGGTGCAATGTTTAAAGTAAGTCAATCCAGTGGACCTTACAAACTTTTTATAGCTCTCTGTAAGTGGCCTATTGGGTATGTAATTAGATATATTTTCGCAATTTAGAATATAAAGAGTTATAGTTATATAAGGTGTTATCTTCTGTCTCTAAGTAATTTTGGTGAGTCGGATTTTTTACTTTCTGTTTTCCCATTATTGACGGTTTGAATTGTTTTTAAAGTTGTTCCCTAAAATTTGTCTGAAATAAATTTTTCGATCTACTCTTGTGTTTTTGCTATCAGAATTCAGTGAACCAACATATATGTATTTCAAGTTTCAGTAAGCCTTCATTATCATGGCCTGCTTAGATTCACATACATTTCTCAGCTATCAGGCAAATTATTCTTTCAGGTAATTTTATAGACATGGATGACTAATACCACATCTAATGTCACACATTAACTTAACAAACCTCATGGGAAATAGATTTTTTTTATGCAACCTGACATGGACGATTAATACCACACAACTACCATTATGATATTAGCCCAATACACCAAATTTCCGAAGAAATTAGGTACCATGCCATGACCTTCGGCTACATTGAACTGGATGCAAAACACGGACAATTTTTCATTGCCGCTTCGACCATCTTTTCATCCAATGCTATGGTACAGCCTCAATGGCCCAGTGGCGCGACACTTCGGCGATCGCTCTCCGAAGTTAAGCAACGCTGGGTCCGGTCTGGTCTTGGATGAGTGATCATTCGACCGTTAAGAGCGGCTGGCCGTGGTTCAGATTCCACGTTAAACTGTAGGTCCCCTTCCTTACTTACTAGGTGGTAGGGTTTATCCCACCCGGGTTGGTACCATCGCATTGGATGAACGATGGTCGAAGCGGCAATGAAAATTGTCCGTGTTTTCCATCCAGTTCAATGTAGCCGTGCAATATAAGGAAGGTCCTGGCATGGCACCTAGTTCCCATGTGGTGTGTTGAGCTAATACCATGACAGAAGGTGTGGTATTAGCCATCCATGTCCAGTCACATAATAAAAAACCAACCCGGGCGGGCTTTAACCCTACCACCTAGTAGCGGTAGAGGACCTACAGTTTTACATGGATTCCGAACCATGGATCAGCTCGCATTCGTGACGAAATGCACTTATCGAACTCGGAAGAGAAAGAAAGTGGTGCATGTCGAGGCGAGGAATTGAACCCAGACCTCTGGTACGCTAGGCCAGTCCCCGCGCCACTAGGCTACGAGCCGCTCAACTTATTGCACAGCTACGTTGAACTGGATGGAAAACACGGACAATAATTCATTGCCGTAGCGAGCATTGTTCATTCAATGCGATGGTACCAACCTGGACGGGATTAACCCTACCACCTAGTAAGTAAGGAGGCAATCCAAGTGAATTATTTTCACCTGCCGGAACCCACCGTTCCTTTAGAACAATTTACTTTAGAACTAGATCAAATTCTATTATATTCCTTTCTAATCGAAATTAATTTTTCTACTAGGTACCTACTATCAATTGTCATATAGTGTCGACTTATTATTTAGTTGGAAATTTACCATGTTGGCTTTGAACTAAAATCCAAAATGTCATGCCAAGTTCAAGGTCCTTCCTTTTTTATTTTATCTATTACATTTAATAAATCAATGTGCTTACCTCAATATGTTACTGAATAACGAATTACTTTTAGGTTTATATTATATCTTAATATAATTATAATTATAATTATATTAGGAGGATCCAAGAGAATAAAGCTAAAAATGTTTAGCAATGAGTAGAAAAAAGTGAAAATGATGAAACATGTCTGAATTAGACTCATGTAGCCCGTAGCCTAGAGCTCTCATGTACTGAAAACAGTGTCCAAGATATATATTTTTTATGTGTACCGCGACATGACGCACGCAAGGGCCTCACATACTTAATAGGCACAGTGGCTTTAGAACTATTTCGGGGGGCTTTACAAACCAGGCCGACCGGTATGGTGCTTCTTCACATTATTTTGTAAGGACTTAAGGTGGGAAATACCTCATTCCGCTTTCGCATTCGCAATCGGTTAGTTCTAATTCGAGTAATGTAGATAGTGAATGGGTGTATTTACTGCCTACCGCGCGTTGAGGGATGGTAGAATGGTGGACGTAGGGATAGAATTATATAATTTCGGAGAACACTTTCTGTGGTGCAGAAGATGGGTACAGCCTCTACATCCCTCCGGAGTTGGAGGGTCTCTAAATTCTAGGATACCTTGGTGGCGCCGGCGGGACGCACGGCACGGCGTTGTATCGTCTCAGGAGTCTAACAGTTGGTTAGCCGATCCGTCCCACAGATACAATTAATACATATGACCTCCTCTGCGCCTTGTATTAGAGGAGTTTTTGGTCTGTTGTGAAATAATGACGCATCCTGTTGAGGATTCATACCTTTTTTGAGGTGAACTAAGCTTTATCCTTGCTACGGCTTCCGAAGTTCAAGTCATGCCTAACGTCGACCCCGAGAAACCCTATGTGGTCATCAATATGCAGACTAGTACTCTGGAAGGTCTCAGTGACCAAATCCGTTGGCATGGCGCCTCGCTGAGCGTGGTTTCGCGAGGCGAGGTGTTTTTGGCTTTTCTGGTTTTTTTTTTCATAAAAAAAAATTAGAATGTGGGTCACTCCAGGATTCGGAACCCATGTAAAACTGAAGGTATCAGCTGGTCAGCGGTGAACTGTTGACAGGCATGCGGTCTTGATTTACACAAACACGCATCTGCCAGTGTAGGGCAAAACATTTGCGTAAATCGTGTAAACACCACGGCAAACCATAGACAAATGCGAATTGAAGAATGACATTCATATTGAGCCGAATGGGAAACACGGGCTATGGATTCTATGGTTAAGCGCGTTCGGGTTGACACCATCACATTGAATGAAAGGTGTTCGAAACGGCAATGAAATGTTTCCCATGCTACCCATCTAGTTCCAGCCTTCATACTAAATTCGTCCATGGTTGGTGGTGCTGTTTACACCTTTCAAATAAATAAATGTTTTGCCCTACACCGACATGCTTCTGAAAGCTGCGTGTCCTGTCAATCAAGATCTCATGCCTGTCAACACTTCACCATTGACAGCTGGTACATGTTGGTAGCCACTCATTATCTTTGAAGTGTTGTTATCTATGGTTAATTCATTGGGTTCCTATCTAACCACATTATCATTAATTACTGCAGTTTGGGTGATGGCAGAATCTGAGTGAATGACAGAATACTAAAAGCTGGTAAATAGGTATATATACTCATATGATTATGTTTTAAGGAGAACTATAATTTTCGTACAACATGAGTTGGTATGGATTGGTTCCATAGCTCACTTGTGCTTCCGATATGACTGAATTCAACTTTTACTTGACGGGTAGGTAGGTCTCGAGGACTCTTCCTCTGAGTACCAACATAAAGGAACCATTATGTTGGTTGGTCTGGTTGGTATGTTGGATTCCCGAGAAAAGACCGAATTTTGTTTCAGGAAATAATTGCACTGGAAACCTCTATGACTGTTGTACAATATGAGTCCCGGGATGCGGGATCGAACAAATTGATTGAAATCACATTCCTGAAACTGATTTCTATAATTTTATTTAAAAATATTTTTGTGAAAACATCGTGGTGGGATCAAGAGTTATAATAGTTTATGTTGACTAAGGGTCGATTTTTCAATACTCAGATAGTACTTATCGGACTGATATTACAAATTCACGTTGGTCAAAAGACAGATAGTCGTTGCCGGAGAATTATATCTTCTATCACAATTATCTGACTATAATTTTACTAATTAACATATGGACTTACTATATCGGATGGATAAGGAGAACCGTAAATAAATCCGTCGAATAGTTATCTGGCTGTTTATCTGACTATTGAAAAATCAGCCCTAAATAAAATAAATATTTTTAGCATTAGATGATGTTTACAGCTAAATAAGTCCTTAACGACATATGAACAACTTGCTTTCTGATGTATATTCACAGAGCAGCAATCTGTTATACATAAGTATTTGATGCATCTTTCTTCACATTCAATAATTTAAATGTCTACATAGGGGTTTCTAGTTTGAAGTAGACGTTTGGTTTTTACTCATAAAAATAAGATTCACAGATTATCGCATCAATATTGCTCCCACTAGAGGGACGATTATCAGCTCTCATCTCTGGGTTCCTTTCAATGTCATGCCATGCGTTTGTTGAACGACTTAGTAGTTTCCGGTGTTCTGGAACCCACAGATAATCTGTCTACAGTCTATTGACAGTGCACTGTGGAGCTGTTTTATTCGATTCTTAGTTCCCCGTTCTCCTTTCGCGGCATCAGTGCCAGACAGGAAAGTCATCCCTGTACTGTTGTGAACTGTTTTCAAAGAGAATGTAACACCTTGCTTTACAATGGGGAGGCCTACATGATATGCGGCCTGCTTCGGTCGAATTTCCGAAGTTTACTGGGTTAATGAAGCAACCAACATTCTATGGTGTTACTAACCCGTATGTCGTTAGCAATATTTTCTCCTGGTTGCGAGTTGAGGAACCTCAAATCAAGAATCTAAATACTATGTATCGTTTTCCATTTCCATCAGCGCCCAATCGAAACGTCCTTGCTCTCCCCACTGGATAGCTCCTCATCAGAAATATCCTCTATCTCTTGGTCAGAGTCACCGCCACCATTGCTGCGGCGCCACTTGGCGCGACGGTTCTGGAACCACGTCTTTACCTGCAACAAATACTCGGGTCAGTATAGGCTGGGCTGGAGAGCCGGGCTTGTGAGCGCCGCGTCGGTAGCTTACAGTGTGGGTCACTTACAGCGTCAGCAGGCAGTTGCGCTTGGTGTGTGTTTTACAACCGGGCGTCAGCGACGCGCCAGGTGTCTGTATGATCGGGTATCACTAGCATTTAACGTCAGTAGAATCAGAACCATTTGGTACGAATAGCGCCGTGATTAAAATACATAAAAGTATAATAAGCATTATGTTCTTAAGACGGAAATAGGAAGCGTTACTCAAACAGGCTGGACTCTGTAAAGTTGATCGACCACTTAGCTTGAGTTGATGCGCCAATAGCCTCCTGTCGGGAGAACGAAACGTGGCTCCAATAAGTTGGTCTGCCAACTACAGAAAAATCTTAAAAGTAGACTGACTACGTGTCGATCACTCAGCTGGAGCGGTTGCGCTCGGGGGACTGAGGTATTTTTGACGGCGAAGCGTCGATCCAGTGAATTGGTCTGCTGACAGTGACGTTGGCCTTATGAATTAGATTGGTTACCTGACGATCGCTCAGCTTGAGTTGTTGCGCCAACAACCTCCTGTCCTCGGGACTGAGGTACTTGTTGGCGGCGAAGCGTCGCTCCAGCGAGCTAGTCTGCTGACTTGTGAAGCGTACTTGCCCGCCCTTGCGTTTTGCTAGAGCTGGGAGGTAGCCTAGGTAGGAGGGCCAGTATCCGTGGAAACCTAGAACAATAAATATGATTCATCTTCTATAATCCTTATAAAATTCTTACGAAGTTGCTCGGGTCAATGACGTTTTGGACTGATGTCGAACTGAATTATTTCCAGTATATTATCACGAGTTCCCCATACAAACTTTCATCTCCTATTTGAACCCCTTCGGGATTAATTTTCGCCACAAAAGGTAGCCTATGTCCTTATCCAAGGACCAGACTATCTCTATACCGAAATTCATAAAAATTGGTTCAGCGGTTTAGCCGTGAAAACACAACAGACAGAGTTATTTTGCTTTTATAATAGTATGGATAATTTGAACAAAGAATCTTGTCTGATGCCTTATATGCGAAAGTCCTTGCTTACGGTGACGCTTGGTTTGTATCGCATCTTTCCCTAAAATATGGTTGAGGGAGGCGACCGGTTCTGTGATGCTTGTGAACGGGTGCTATTTTTGGAGGGATTGATTTTCGTTAATTCATATTAATTTATTATAGTGACCCTCGTACATTTTCCTATCATCAATGGTAAATACGTTATGTTTCAAGTAGTACAATTAATTGCTTGTTAAAATCAAAATCTGATAAATCTGAGTGCAGTGGATGATGAAAAAACAATAAACAATAGGACCGGGATTATTGTATTGAACATTTCTGACTTAATTTAATTTAGAGAACGAGTGAAAAATGGCGCCGTTACTAATTTTCGTCCGCGGGCATTGGGGAATGTGAAAGGACAGCAACAAATCCAGATTAAAAGGTATGTTATCGATATGATTTAGTACTTTAGATGATTAGAAATTCTGGTAATCTTGTCCCGAATTGCATTATCTTAATATCATGCTTGATAGTTTAATGGATCAAAGTGTCTAAGATTTAGAGAAAAATAATTTTCAGTAATTACGCGTTAGCCAATGGACCTCCATTGGCTAACGCGTAAACGTTAAGGTGTTAATATTTCAGTACCAGGTTAAATTAGATTAAAAAGGGATAGTAAAAATTGTTCTTCATTGCCAATAAAAGTGCAAAAATTAACTGCTCTTTATTTTAAGTACTATGTAATTCAATCTGGTTTAGTTACGATTGTTAATGTTTTTTATTATTTAATGATAGCCTTGTACACTAAATAAAGTGTAACAATATTTTAAATTTCTGAGCTTTTTTTCTTAGTGCCACGAACTGCCGAAGTTTGGTCATTTAAAAAATATCTCCCCTGGTGACCATTCACATCTGGGATAGTATGAATATCTATTCACATTATTCATTCTATTCATATATTATATTTTTAACATAGGTTGCAGATTTTTTTAGCAGTGTTAATGTTAGGTATTTAAATAAAACAAACATTAATAAATAGACGTCGCGCCGTCGTCGGTGCGAATAGTTGAGAAATTTGATTAGGTATACTTCCCGGGACGGATCGAGTCCTTCCCCTTCCAACCGTCAGCGGCTGCACAGAAACCAAATCCGATAGAGTTTTGGTTCTGCGCAGCCGCTGGTGCTTAGAAGGGGTAGTACCTACTCGTTCCATGCCGCCATTTAGGTATATCGGTTGTGGCCTTTATTGAAACGCGTCCGATCATAGGAGACAGTTGCAAAAATAAAACATTACGTAATTTTGAAAACGGAGTTTCAATACAGAGTTTGTTTGACACTTTTGATTCATATTTATTGGTTTGTCGTGCCTACGGGTGGACTTGTGTTGACGTGCATAAATCATACGTTCTTACTTAGTTTGAGGTTGTCAACAAC
The DNA here is from genome assembly GCA_946894095.1 of Incurvaria masculella. Classification (NCBI taxonomy): domain Eukaryota; kingdom Metazoa; phylum Arthropoda; class Insecta; order Lepidoptera; family Incurvariidae; genus Incurvaria; species Incurvaria masculella. The sequence continues at coordinate 5,200,992 of OX335641.1, forward strand.
ATTATTTGAAACGAAATTATTAAAGTATGCATACATAAGGGTATACTTATAAAATATTTATATACTCTGCTGTAAAAAAGACCGATGTTCATTAATTATTTATAAAGTTCTTATCAGGCAAAAGTTATAATGTTCAATTTCATGTCCATGAGGTAATACAAACGTTTATTGTGGAAATCATATCTCTGCAGATTGATGATATGCTGGATTGTTCAAAAACATGTTGCTTATCAAAATAATTGTCTTATATAGCTTCATATCAGTGCCATAATACAATAATCCCAGATTATTAGTTGGGAAAGGGCAATTTTCAACATATTTTAATAATAATATACGTGTAATTTGTGATAACACAACCTAAATGTCCGCAATAAGTCATATTTATCGGTTGAGAATTTATTTTTTAGATTAAAATTCGATGAAGCTAATCCATCGACTAAATCCGTTTGTTTTCGGATAGGCAAGAACCCCTTTAAGAACGGCCTGTTAGTTTTGTTCCCCATACAAACGTAATTACTAGTAATTCAAAAACCACTATGACAACGATCCTGTTGAATATGGTGAGACAAATGTCCAAAAAAAAAAAACGTTGGATTTCAAAAATTAGATTTCAACGCTTCACTTACGTAGTTGACGTAGTAGGTCTGATATGTGTCATTAAATGTTAGTTCCATAAAAGGTAATTGGTGAAATTTTCCATTCTCGGACCCTCAGATATCGATTTAGAATGAATTCGGCCAAAAAAGGCGCTGTATCATGTCTGCCTACCTTTCCGGGCAGGCTGGTATATATGTAACGAAAAAGTTCAAAAATAAAACAAACAACCACAGATTTTGCAATTGCAACACGCACGGCAAATGATGCAGTATTACACAATCGGTTTTAATGCTTAAGGTGGCCCATCCCGCTCATTTATTTATTTATTTATTTACTCTTTGATACATACATGTAAAGGGCGAGCTTATCGCTAAAAAGCAATATCTTACAACTAACCCTACCGAAAAAGAAAGTGTATAGAGTAGTAGAAGTTAAACATTTAAAAAGAAAATTTCTTAAAAACTATTAAAAAACGAGACTATATAAAAAAAAGACTTATAAAAGAAAATCATAGACACACACACACATACGCAACTACAGTAAATTTTCTAAACGATAATTAAACACTGATGTGATATACAAATAGACATTAGGTAACATACATTTTTTTCTGCTTGAATATGTTCTTAACTCTGTACTTAAATGAATTAAGAGATTCACTTACTCTTACTTCATCTCCCCATACAAAAGGGGAAAGAAGATCACGCCCATATTTCTTGTCAGAGATCCAAAATTCTGCTCAAAATAGCTTTATTTGATCGAACTAGATGTCTGATGACCATTGGCATTGTAAAATTGTGTTTGGTTTCTATGTTATAAGGTCCGAAAGTTCGCATTTTTCGCGCGTTTTATACAATAACTTTGTAGGTGGATTACGCAATGATAAAGTAAGAAAATCTTAAAAAGATTAGTCATCAGACATAGCTTATTTAATCAAGATTTATAATCTATTTGGTTTTTGTTCGATTTTGTACTACAGCGGTCGTGGTTTACTTTTAGCTATAAGTCGTTTTGAAATCAAAATTTTCGTAAATCTTACCAAATCATACACTATGCACATTGTCTTTTTTGTGGACATGTTGCATCTTCCTCATCACGGAGCCTGTTTTATTTTTTTAAACAGAGAAGGTCCCAGAGCGCAACAGCACGGTTTTGTACCGTGCCCGCGAATGAGTTAGGCCCGCCGGGTTGGGCCGCCTTAACCACCTTTTGCAACATGCGGGGCAAGTTCTATAGTGTGATAAGGTGTATGTTAGTAGAACCATATCATGTTATAAAAACACTCTTAACAATTTCAAAGAAAAAAAACACAACGGCGGCAACCCTTTTTAGGGTTTCGTACCCAAAGGGTGTCAAACGGAACCCTATTACTAAGCCTCCGTTATCCGTCCGTCCGTCTGTCACAGGGCAAAACAAATTAAAAGGGGTTTCTTGTATGAGATCACCATACAAGAAACGTGATTTCTCTGGGTAAAATCTTGTATAATCGTATGGAACCCTTCGTGTGCGAGTCCGACTCGATTGGCCGTTTTTTTTTTCAAACTTGTTTTTTGCAACTTTGTTGTTGCAACTTCCATTAAAGTTCAAAAAGGCAGCCACTTTTTCTCATGACGTTTCTCATTTCGTTCATGACGAATGTTTAATTTTATTCTGAGTGAGTGAGAGAATGAAGACTTATCATCCCAAACGTCCGTAAAAAAAACTTTGCCTCAAAACATTATAATATGCTATATAATCTTCCATTAATTACATTGAATTTGGTAAGTCAAATCCGTAGCTTATATTTTATTATGCAAAAAGCCACAAATAAACTACGTCGGGAAGTATTTAATCCCACTCTATATCTACACTTAGCCGAAAAGCGGTTTCTTCGACTGAAATATTCTAGATTCCTGAGCACGGAATTCCTAGAATAGGCCTACTAAAAGTATTTCAAGATGATAGAGATATCTATATGGGAGCCTAAAAAGCTGAAACTTAACATTAACATTTTAGAATGGCTACATTTGATATGTCAGAATGTTCGAAATTCAAGGGGTAAATGAGCAAAATAGGTGAAGATTTGTGTTTTTCTTTTAATGACATTTATGACAAATTCTCATACGAAAATGCCTACTCCTTAAATTTATTACCTAGTTCCAAAAGTTACTAACCTCTTTTAGGTGTCTTGCTTAGGGATAAGAAGTGTGCCAAAATAGCCTAAAACTTCTCACTCTGTGTCTGGTAAGTTTCGTCAATTTAATTTTTTTATGGAACTGAATATGGATTGATGCTGTATTCCCGAAGGAATTAAGTGTTATTCCAGGACCTTCCCTTGAAGGGGTTTGCATCGAATAGGATGGATTATAGAAATGGTCGAGGCGGGAATAAAACACATTTCCGTGTTTTGCAAACCATGTTGTATTAGGCAAAACATGTCCATGTGACATGTGTGCGTGTTGCACTCCACTTACGATTATGAATATTTTTTTTATGAATCTATGAGCATGAACTTAGCAAAGCACCTATCACCAATCAAAGCGCGATTAGGTGGATAATTTCTTGCTAATTAGTTATAGTGATTTTTTTGTTTTTTAGTTATAGGATATATTTTTTTGGGTGCTTTGCTAATTTTATATGGACTTCAATTAGCCATAAACGGATCGGAACACTTTTCTGAATTTGTTGGTATTTAGTTAGGGTGACTTAATTTCGTTGCTCTATTTATTGAATATTTTATGGGTGGGAATAAAAACGCGAATAGGTGGATAATTTATTGCAAATGAGTACAAAAAAAAGCTGTAGGCAAAGCGCGCAAAAATGCATCCTCGGGTGAATATCCAAAACTAAATCAGCCTGAGCGTAGCCGGGAGTATTAAATAACTTTACAACGAGAATAGTACAATTTCCCGCTTAGCATTGAGTCATCGGTTTTTCTAATTATAAAAAGGAACATTTTATCCAAGACAAAAGAAATGACAAATAGGTTGAAAATGTGATATCAGGTCCAGGCTACCTTCGATTAAAAATAATATAAAAAAAATGTTTCTCGATCGCTGGACACATTTAGTAGTATATTATTATAAATAATTTATCTACTAAATATGTTTAATGTTTAAAAATTCCTTTTTTGCAACCACGGTTAAAATAATATAGGTTGACGAATTTCAAGACTTAAACATGTGCCTTCTAGTTCTACTTATGACATCAGATTCCACGGTTTCACATATATTGGTCGTAAATATTATTAATTTGTTTGAAATTTAATTTTTGATTTTTTTTGTTATGTACATTCCCTTACGCTGCTTTCCCGGAGGGGTAGACAGAGATAATAGAGCGCCATACGGTACGATCACAGCACACCTCTTTCGCTTCGTCTGCAGACATACATCTTTTCATAGATGCGATTACGGGTGTTACGTGCGTGGACTTTACGAAGTATAACATCGATTTGGTCGCGACGCGTTCTCCCATTTCCGTTAACATCTGCTCTGTAAATTTGTTTCATCATTCTTTCGTCACTTATTCGTTGCTCTCTAACCCAGTCATTTCGAAATTTGTCCATTATTAAGGGCCGAGTGGACGAAAGAACAAAAAATCAAAATCAACGTCAAAGTATGATCAATCACGTCACTTTGTGTGGACAGTATGGAAGGAACTCTACGCGGTTCACTAAAAGGTACGTGTTTGAACATTGATTAACTCAGCCGTTTCTTCGTACAACCGGGGCTAAGTCTGTAAACTTTTCTCAAGGAACGCAATTCCACTGCATTTATTCTACATTCGTGCTTGTTCTGCCATACCCAAGACTCGCTTCCATTCATAAGTGTAGGCACCAGTACACACACAGTTATGTATTTCCATCCTTTGCTGTAGGCGTGTTCTCCCGTCTTTTCACAATAAAATTAATTGCGCTGTTTACTCGACAGAGTCGTCCACAGGTAATCCCTCACCACACGGTCGTAGGCTTTTTCTATGTCCACGGATGCACAACAAACTTTCTGGTGTTTTGCAAGGACTATTTCGGTGATGCAGTTCTAAATCCTGCATTCCAAATATCTTCTTCTTTCAGTCACTTCTTTCACTCGTTCTATCAGATATTTTCGATACAGTTTACCAACTGAGCTGATCAGACTGATGGCTCTGTAGTTTTTTACATTCTTGTTGCTACCCATTTTCCTTTGTATCGTGGGACAACCACCACTGTACACCAATCGTGTGGCCCGCGAGCGACCGTCAGGCACATGTTAAAAAGGCAATGCAGCAATTGCAGAAGTAAATTACCACCAAATCTAAACAATTCAGTAGCAACACTAATATAACCTGCTGCCTTACCTAATGTCATACTATCCATAACCTTACGTAGTTTTTCCATACTTATTTCACCTTCTTCCTCAGCATCCGTGCTATCCTGATATTAAAACTGTTCCAATTCAGAAATCCGGGTCTTTTCGGAATCTTCAAAATCATACAGGATTTCGAAATACTGCTTCCAGTGCTCTAAAACTACTTTCTCTTAACTCACAGGCTTCCATCACTTGCTCTGCTCGTATTCATGTTCGATTTTTTCGAACCTCTTCCGAGTTTGCCTCATATGCATCGTTTGCTCTGAAGTTGTTCAAAATCACGTTATTAACCGACTTCAAAAGAAAGGAGGAGGTTCTCAATTCGTCGGAATCTTTTTTTCTCTTTTTTTTATGTATGTTCACCGATTACTCGAAGACCCCTTGGAATTTTTTTTTTTTGTTGATGGTTATTTTCTTATATTTAAACAATCATATTTGACTTTAGGAATGCCTATTGCATATAAATTGTTCATGGGAATGTTACTTTATTGTGCCTAGAATATTATTTATTCATTTGAAAGGGCTGGTCAAAAACGTTCATACCTAAACCTAGGAAATGTGCCATAGGCTTCGTTTGTATCGCAGCAATGAAATCGGTCGGTTTCCCAAGGATTCTTAATCTTTCCTGTTTCCAGTAGTTATTTTACAGATTCAGTGCTGAAATTTCTTTGTTCGTTTTTATTAAATTTAATATATGTAGTTTATTTTGCACCACACTAAAATCTAGGCACAAAATAAATGAAGCCTTGAACGTGTGTTTTGATGCGGTACAGAAAATAAAAACTGGGGTAAATGGCACCAGCCGCGCAGCCGTTGGCGCTTGGAGGGGGTAGGACAACATCCGTCCCGGGCAGTCTACACTCTCACATACCTCCAGTCATAAGCATAATTTATATTATATTTTAGTATATATCTTAGACGAGATGACGTTCATAAATAAAATAAACAGATTAACTTTACCTCTATCAAACGCGTACGGTGAATATCCCAGCGTCGGTGGGATGCTTGATGGAATGGTACACCTTCTTGAAATTAGACCGTTCCTCAAGAAATGCTCTGGACCTTGCAATGACTCACTAAAAAAGTTGAAGGTACTGGGGGGATCCAATGCCGGATATGTGGGTTTCAAGAAGCCTTGGCAAGCCCACGGGACTTCAGGTTTCAGAGGAGTTGGGACAACCGGCATGTTCGGGTATGATAACCTCCGTTCTGGCAGTTGCGCCAAAGGAGGAATCCTTGGATGGATGGAATGATTAATATTATCAGTTCTGTTTATTGGAATTTCCACCTTTTTGAACGGTCTCTCGTTGATTTGGATAACGGTTCTGGCTCTATCGCTGTTGGAGTCATGTTGGTGATTTGCACTTTTATCGTAATCATTGTTGTTAGAATTATCGATGTACCTTTGTTGTACATTTCGACCGCTATTGGCCGTTTTGTTATCATTTGTTCTATTGACATGTTCTGTTTTGGGTTTGTTGTTTAGGATATCGTCGATTCGAAAAGAGCGTTTTAGTCGTGAACTGCACATATTGGTGGTCGAGCTGTGACTGCCGAAATAATTATCACCAAATTGATAGTGGACCGATACAAGTAAGTGCTCTAGTAAATTGATAGCTACTTAGTTTTAATCTAAGCCGTAATGTGCACGATATGATTGGGAGCAATGATAATCGATGGTTTAATACAAGGTAGCTATCTATTTAGGTTTTGAGTTAGTGAGCTACATGCTTGTTCTGCTTAATTTGAGCAGTTTGATTAGGTTATCGTTGAAATGGTTATAATGACATCAATGCTTTATCTGCATTGTAGTAAACTAATCTTAGATGATTTTTTACTTTAAGTAGTTTAATGATATGCTTAAAAAAAACATCGTAGTATCAATTTATGTATTATGATACGCTACCCACCCATGAATGAGGGCTTTCAAAGAAGGTCTAGCTTCGCCCTTTTACGCACAACTTTCCCGGGAATCGTAGATGACGTCAGTACTCAGTCAGTACAGTGCAATGTCAGCCTGCGTAGCCCAGTGGCGCGACGCCTTGCGGTTCGATAAGTTTGGTGAAGCAACTCTGAGCGCCTTTGGATTCTAGATGGGTGACCGTTTCCAACCGTCGAGGCTGGCCGTGGTTAGGATTAACTGTAGAATGTAGATCCCCTTCCTTACATTGGATGAACGATGTTTGAATCGGCAACAAAAATTGTCCGTGTTTTCCTTCTAGTCCTGGCATGGTACCTAGTTCCCATGTGATGTGTTAGGCTAATATTTTAATATGGTATTAGCTATCCGTGTCCAGTTACATAAAAAAACCCCATTTCCTTTTATGTAGTTATGTAGTTATGTAGTTTATGTATTCCCGTTATTAGATATAAAACTTCGATGATTGATTGTAGAGGCCAAAAAAGGTAATTTTTACCCCGTCCTTAAACTCTTACCGGCCTAACTTCGTTCATATTTTTCACCCATTGTGATGAAGGGGAAGGGCTCCTACAATTTTACATGGATTCCGAACCATGGAATAGCTCGTATTCGTGACGAAATGCAGTGTTATCCAGCTCAGAAATAGAAATAAAGTGGTGCATGAGTTCATGCACCACAGCATGGCTCTGGCATAGGAAGCAAGTCCCGGTGCACTTGAGCTACGAGCAAGGAGACCTAACAGTTTTTCGTGAAATCCTAATACCGAAGGACATGCACATGACGAATTAAAGTGAAACCATTTGTATTTCTTATAAGTTCCGGAACCCACAGAGCGCTAAGCCATCGATGTGATGTAATATCCATCGATATCCGGTAACGAAAAATCATAAATCCAACGTATGGCGTTTGTCTGTCTGTCGGTTTGGCCTCTTATAACTTAAGAACCATTTGTGTAAGTATACTCAATTTTGATGCATAGCTTGATTCTTCCATAGATTAAAAAAGCCTTTTTTTATTTAAAAAATTTCCAAGCCTGGTTTATTATCATCGCTATTACTTCAGTATTTCTAGTTGTCAAAAAATACTAAAAAAAGGTGGTCTACGGTTACTTGAGTACATGAGGATACTTGAGTTCGGAGGATAAGCAGTGGAATAAGAAATGTTTATTGGTTACACAACATTATTATGGACCACTTACTACCACCCTAAATAATCACGCTTACAGCGCCATCTAACGGTACATGAGTTTGAATTTCTGACTGCTTTGTTGACAGTTAACAAAACTCTAAACCACCAATTCTATTTTCGATGCTCAACATTTGAAAAACGACGCGGCAAAAGCCAATTTTGAAAAAATATTCCCCGCGATCTGTGATCCAGTAGCGGAAACAACTCAGCGCTAGTGGTTCTAACCGTAGATAACTGTTAAGTTGAACGTCATTTGGCGTCACCATTAAAACAAAAGATGGCGCTACTAAAATTATTTAAAAATCAAGAATAATGCACAGTTTAGGGAAAAAAAAACTATGTAGTTGTTATAACTATAATATGACCGGTTCACCTACGCGTAAAGGAGTTTACGGTAAACAAATTGGTCATATTTTGGCGGCCTAACACGATTTTCGGCCATCTCGTAGCCCTCGTAGTAGCGCCAAACTAGTTTGGTTGATAAAAATTAGACTAGGTTAAGGTTTTTTTATTCGTATCAACTCGACTTTTGACCTTTGGCGTTGTAATACAATATTTCACAATATATTTTTTATAAAACTGAACAGATGGATTAGATGGCTAATTCGACACCTATAATGATATTAGCCACATGGGAACTAGGTGCCTTCCTTATGAAATGAAATGAAATGAAATAATTTATTTGTTCACTTATGGGTTAATAGGCGATACATTTTTAGGGTTCCGTACCCAAAGGGTGAAAACGGAACCCTATTACTAAGCCTCCGCTGTCCGTCCGTCCGTCCGTCCGTCCGTCCGTCTGTCCGTCTGTCACAGGGCTGTATCTCAGTAACCGTAACAGGTAGACAGCTGAAATTTTCACAGAGTGTGTATTTATTTTGCCGCTATAACAACAAATAGGTAAGATTAAAAAATAATTAAAATTAAAGGGGGCTCCCATACAAAAAACCTTTTTTGGTTTTTTTTTACGATGGTACGGAACCCTTCGTGTGCGAGTCCGACTCGCACTTGGCCGGTTTTTGGTCTTCAGATCTCCATAAGATGCCTGTTACGGCGTACAAATACAAATATCGTATTCACATATTGAATACTATAAAAACACAATTATACATTATTTATATTATAAAAAACACAATATATTTCTCGACACTATCCAATAAAAAATAAAATAATAAAATCCAAGCCAGCATCGCATATCTATTAAGTAAAAAATCAATAATAATAATGATGATATAAAATTGTAATTGTCGTTTCGTACATCGTTCATTCAATGCGATTGTACAAACCCGAGCCGGATTAACCTGAAATCGAAATCGAATCATAAATCCCTTAAGAGAATGGGTATAGAGTCAACATTCATTATTTTTATGTAGAATCAAGATTTTGAAAGTGGCCACAGTCACGTGGTGAAACCCATTGAATGCATCGAAAATAACGTTTCCATTATTTTCCGTGCTGAAGAAACATTATACATACAAAAAAGACACAAAACAAGCAAACTTTAAAACGTTTGCTTACGCCCTTAAACATTTTCATACACATTTTTAGAGGCTTGTACCATGGATATAAGATAAGTTTAAAAAAAAAAACAAAACGTACAGACGTAGCTCTCAGTTGATTTATTGAATGTGCAAAATATGAGAAACATATTAGAATCAGGCACGAATTGTTGTATGGAGCTCGATCAGATCATTATCCTCTTAAGTGAAACCTACACAGAACACTACGGTAAAGAAAAACATTTCGAGCGGTTCATAGCCTAGTGGCGCGGGGACTTGCCTAGCATATCAGGAGTCTGGGTTCAAATCCTCGCCCCGTTCATGCACATTTTTTTTATTTTTCTGAGTTAGATAAGTGCATTTCGTCACGAATGCGAGCTGCTCCACGGTTAGGAATCCATGTAATACTGTAGGTTCCCTTCCCCTACTAGGTGGTAGGGTTTAAGCCTGCCATCTTAATGGTCGTACCATCGTATTGGTACCATCGTATTGGTGTATTGGTCGAAAGGGCAATAACAAATTTACCGTGTTTTCCATCTAGTTCAATGTAGCCGTGCTCTTAAAGACAAGGTTCTATCATAGCACCTAATTCCTTCAGGAATGTGGTGTAACGGGCTAATATCATAACGGTAGTTGTGTACAAACGGTCATGTGTCAGGTTGCATAAAAAAAATTGTGAGGAAACCGACTATTTCGGTGTCACTAATCTCTAGCTAAATAAGACAACATTGTAATCCCAATTCATGATGTGTAAATTGTTTTGAGTTACGGCCTCCGTCCTTTTTTTTAAAGACAATTTTGCCTGTGTTCTGTTGGGTTGACATCAATGTCAACCGCCGGGAACCCTGAGACCGGATACTCGTACTCGGGAGCCAGAAATCGCGATGATGTTTTCAACGAAATATTTTCGTAAGAGATTTATTTCCCCTAAAGATGAAGAGTGCAGAGATAGGTGGCTAGAGGGAGAGGGCGTGCGCAAGTCTCCCCAAATATTTCCCTTTTGTTTTGTCAGTAAAGAAAGCGCTTCCCTCCGCTAATTGTCCTTAATTAATTAAGAAAGGGGCGAATTTTTACACCCCCTATTTCTTTGTGTTATTGTTCTTCAGTTCAGGTAACTTTTACTTCAACTTGCAGACCGGAAGGTGAAGTTAGGCACTTTTAATGGGTGCACAATCGATTTTATGATAATGCCCTCGTATTTTTGATAAGTGTTTTTATAGTATATTTACATTATTTGATTGGCTTTAGAGCGAGAAGAAGCAGTGATTGCGTGGAATCCACACTATCCATATTAATATTATAAATGATAAAGTAACTCTGTCTGTTGCGTTTTCACGCCTAAACAGCTGAACCAATTTTAATGTATTGTATATATAATATTGAAGGGTAAGATAGTTCGGACCTGGGATAAGGACATAGGTGAAATTTTCGTGGCAAAACATTTACTCTAAGGGGGTGAAATAAGCGATGTAAGTTCATATGGGGAACTCATATAATATCCAGGAAATAATTCGGCCCGACATCAGTCCAATACGACATTGACCCGAGCAGGGCCGGGCACCTCAGCTAGTATTAGCATAAATAATGAAGAACTTGAACTTGTCACAGGCAAATATAGTCGAAAGGATTTGTGATGGTGGGCAACGACTCGATGAACGCATTTCGGAAGCATCTTCGGGCGCGGCAGTGATGTCCGATCTATTTTCTGGTCTGTGAATTCGCACATGACTCGTTGCCGACTTCCCATACGATGATATAGACAATGCGGTGGCGTCGACCCGGGTAGTTCCCGTGTACACTTGTTCCTTTTATCTCTCGTGTTCCTAACACACGTAATCAATACTTAACTCTTATAAATCTGAAGTCTGGCATCGGTCTGTCCCGCTTATAACGAATTCATTTCAATTGATTCATCTTCTACCACATTGTACCGACTTATAGTTAGATGTTAGATAATTACTATCATGCTGAATGACCAGAGAGTTTAACAATAGGATATGAGATAATTCGGACAAAACTGACTTTTTTCGGATTTTGACGCAGGTGAAGCCACAAGCACACATGAGAAAGAAATATAATAAAATCAATCTTAAGTTGGTAATTTTCGAATAGGTGCAATGATTTAACATAATTAAAGAACGTGTAGCAATTACTCTAAGCTCAAATTGAATAATACATGCTTGTATATATCCACGTCAGCGCGGTGTTTTATGAAGCAGTTGATGGACTCACAGACGTGGTGAGCTGACTGAGGAGACCTACAGTTTTAAGACATAAGACATAAGACATTTTATTTGCCACAACACATAAGTACAATAGAGTAATGAACATAAAACAAGTTAAACTAAATTAAAAACACTTAAACATTGCATTCTCTTGTAGGTATCTTCAATTTGTGACAAATGGGATCAATCTCAGCTGTCTCGCAGAAAACTACGAAGCTGGTTTTCAGACAAATCCCTTGAGATTCGTCTGAATTTACGTGGAATCTGAACTATGGCCAGCCTCAACGGTTGAAATTGGGCTACCGAGGCTCATATAAATACAAGTTCCTTGACGCAAAGTGACCGAGTGACAGTCGAACATAAAACCGATAAGAAATCACCTAAAACTTCTACTTTTTTCAAATCTACTTTTTTAAATGTTTACTTGTTTTACCCAAAGAATAGGCAAAGGTCTTTCACCTAATATAAATGTGACAGCTGATGCCGAAACAAAGCCAAAACATTTTTCTAAAAACATTACTCTCAATTGCAATATTTTTTATTTCAGTGTTTCCAAGGAAACTATAAAACAGTACACATATCATAAACAAAGATGCATATAACATTCCTAGTCGACTCAAAATCCGAAAGGATATTATCTAATAATTTGAATAATCCCCCCATACTGAACGTGATCCAGTTATCTGAAGTGCTCGAAAACTAATTTTTATGACGGTGTCAGCTACCTGCTCCTTACCCGGGGACCCATCCTAATCGCATGTGGGTAGTAATAAAAACGCTGATCTCGTTTGACGAGCTAAACGGTCTAAATAAGTCATTAGTGATTGTGAACTGGCGAGGGGCGGACGTGTGCTAAGTAGAGGCTTGGACTTTTTATTATTGATTACCGTAATGGAAGATGAGGGTTCGGATATTTTAGATTAAATGAATTTAAATATTTTATGCTATTCTTACAATATACAGACACATTTACGTTTTTCTGCAATATAGGTTCCCTGTGTATTTATATTTTGATAGGGTGATGACTTAAGGCATCTTCTCTATCTGAAAAAAAATACTTTGTTTTGTTCAAGATTGGTATTTTCAGGAGCATGCTTGAATTGATCGCTCTAATACATTAGAAATCTCTCTCACTATGCCATGTGGTATGAACATAGCACAATCCTATGTATATATGTATCAATGACTATGAATTACCTCCGCCATAATTTTTCCACTGTTTGACTTTTCCAAAACATGTCCTAATACTCCTTACAGCATCGTTTCTTCAGTTTACAAGGATTGCATAGATTTGGATGTGATTTCATTGAATTTATTCAGATAAAACATGTACCTAACACGGATCCCTAAATCCGTAATTGGAAGACAGCATCACTCGAGTGGTCGCTTCGTAACCAGCTTTTTATTGAGAACAATAAAAACGAGAAGGACTCTCTTGTGGAAATATTTAAATTGTGTTTTAATGGGTGGCGTTCCTCCAATAGAGACATCCTGCCTGGCCTCGTTAAATGGTTTAAGTTTTTCTGTATTTTTAAATACTCGCTGGCGTTTTATAGTATTTCGGTTTCCCGTTAAGACATAGCAGAGCGATTACAAATTTGTGAGCAAGAAAATACACACATGGTTGGAATAAATTAACCGTACATGATATAATATATAAAGATGGCAATAATGGTAGAGAGAATGAGTGGAGATATAACGACGAAGCAAATTCAGAGTGCGGAATTAAAGCCAATGATGGCTCAAATTTATGAAACTTAAATATGTGAAATTCTAAAATGAAAATGGATTTGAGTGACCAGAAGCCTAGTCCACTAATAGATAACTACATTTTCTAGCGATAGCGCTATGAGATAACACAACATTTGGTACAATTTTGTGTGATTCCGGGGGCAATCTCATAACGCAAACGCTGAAAAGTGGAGTTATGTATTAGCGGACTTGGGCTTCTGGTCAGTGCATTTCTAACCAAACCTAGCCGACGTAGTTAAACGCTTAAAATATGTACCTTTTTACGTATGTGTCAAAGTCAACTGATGTAATGTGGTTATTTTATTGTATCGCAATAGTTACCAAAGGTTTCTGTGATGATATTTATTCTGTTGGGCTAAGTTGGGTTAACAAAAGTTGAGTTTAAAATACATAATAAAATACTTACAATATAACCCAATCCGACACGAAGCAATAGTGGGCAGACCAGTAAGTAACCGCTCGACTGACCCCTGAATAGTAAATACATATTACGAAGCCTATACTGATCAACAAGGTATATCCCTGATTACCTAGGTCCATTCCAAGGTCACTTCAGTAGCTAATTACCGGTCTAACTAACCTACTATGACGTAGAGGCAGCGATGCATATTATAAATAGAAGACACAATAAAACAACAACAAACAATGGAAGTGAATAGATATGGAGTAGAATTTTAAATAAGTAAACGTAATAGTAATAATGCACAACTTTACTTCGCAAAGGAGGCGTAGCACCAATATTAATCACGCAGAATTAACAGCACCAAAGTGAAGCAGTAAACGAGCCATTGAGTGCCCAAAATGACTGCGAAGACAACGCGTAGCACCCATATTATTACTGTAAAAGTGTACTCTTAGCACAAATACGTTTTTAGGGTTCTGTACCCAAAGGGTGCCCACGGAACCCTATTACTAAGCCTCCTCTGTCCGTCCGTCCATCCGTCTGTCAAAAGATTGTATCTCATGAACCGTAATACGTAGGCAGCAAAAATTGTTCACACGTAGTTAAAATAAAAAAAATAAAAAAATCATTTAATTTCTTTTTTATTACAATACAAACAAAAAACGTGATTTCTTGGTGTTAAATCTTGTACGATGGTACGGAACCCTGTGTGCGAGTTCGACTCGCACTTGGCCGGTTTTTGTTTTTTACATAATTTATTTTGTAGATACCTCGTAGCTCCCTTATGCGTAGATTATAGACAACATAATACCAACTAACTACTAAAACTACATAGACATGGCTTAGCAACTGTAATAATGTTATTTGATTGTTTTGCAACTTTGGAATAAAATGGACAGCTAAATTAATGTTCTCAATACTAATTGAATATGTACAGTAATACTGTTATAATAAATTAATTTACCTACTTGGAAAAGGGTCCTGGATACATTTAACATATTTATTTACGGTTTTTTTTCGAAGACTAGTACGTACTATACTGAGGTATTTTAGTTCATTATTTTTATATCATAACTATTAGCTACCCTTGGCTCGAGTTTTCTCCGACTACTCCTATATTTTACACCACTCCCCTAAGTAGCCCTTATTGGTTTTTTGTGGAACTGAACATGGCTGGCTAAAATACTACACCCTCTGTCAAGATATCAGCCTAACACGCACCATGCTAGGTGCCATGCAAGAAAAAACGAGTGACTATCGAGTTTTACAGACAAACAGAAGGACATATACACAGATGTCGTATTTTATAAAAACTCACCAACTTTTGTAAAACACGTATATTCGTATTAATATTTGATATTTTTATGATCCTAATATCTTAAATAGAAAATGTATATAGTACGGATAAAATACCAATAAAAAAGTTATCTAAAACATAATATATGTACTTTATATTCGATGTATCTAAGCAGACTAGCAACGAGGTAGCCATAATCTCCAAAGCTTCCACAAAATCCTTAGAGGTAGAAAAGCAAATTGTCTTTGTCCAAAGATAAAACCCCGAAATATACGAGGGCGAATTAATCTCACAAATCGATCAGCTCACATTACACACGTGCGAGAAAAAGATAGCGCCCTCTAGCGGTGTGCGTGCGCGTGTGTACAGGGTGGTAATGGAGTGGTGACGTGATTCCTGAGCGACCCCGCGCGCTGAGTTATTGCTACTGTGTCGGGCTAAACGGTGCGGCCGCTGTGGCATTGTCGCGACGTTTCCAACAATTTAAATGTAGTGGTTCTAAGAGATGAATGGTTTGCGATAGACTTGAGTCCGGTTAAATTTTTAGGAATAAGCCTAAATATTTCAGTTTAATATTTGTATTATCGAAGTGTTGTTGTATTGTTATAAAAAAAATATCCGAAAACAATTTTAAATGCCATAGATCTTAGAAGATTTTTAAATAATTTTAATTAAATAAAAATCAAATAAAGCTGTTTTGAGCATATTTTTGCATATGCGCATGATCTTCTTTCCACGTTTGTATGGGGAGGATAAGGAGGAAAGTCAACGGAAATCTAATATATTGACGAGAATCAAAGAACATGAACAGTGACAAAAAAATTACCACACAAATTTACAAAAAAGCAGTTAGAATTATTTCATTATGTAAATCGCTCTTGTCATTTTCGCACCAAAGAGGGCCTAGGAAAATGTATGGCCAGATTAGTGTAGTTATTCGGTTTGAAGTACCATTAATCGTAGAGGACGAATTAATATATATCTGTAGTGAAGCATATTTTTTCTATATTATATATCTGAAAACCCCGATGGGGAAGCGGCGTGATGTTATAAATGCTATTAATAGCGCTTTACATATTTTTAACACGATGCATACAAAAATAGCACCTTAATCATTAATAACAGCTTAAACAAAACTGAGGCTTGATCCACAGAATTCTGACACACAGTATGATTCGATTTGAACTTACTCTATAGATAGCACGTTTACAATTGGTTCGATTTGCGTTTATAATTTTCGAATTCGTATATCGATAGGACGCCATATTTACTTCACTCAATTGTACACAGTGCACACACTTTGGATGAAGGGCACTGTATGCACAGTGTAACATTTTGATATTTCTTTAGCGTTGACTGTTATTTTTCATTGTTTCCGAAAACGTTAAATAATCTCATATGTGAAAGATCTAATTCCGATTTCTTTATTAATTAGTAAAGAACTGCTTTAACCAATGTCATTTGTACTATATTTGTTTTTTATTTCTGTAAGCGCGCTTACGATCAGTCCTAATCGTTAGTAAACTCGATCTGAATAGGGACGCTTGTGTTAGCCGTTTACAGTGAAAACGTTGACAGCTCAAAATGAATAGCGCAGATTCATAACACACATTGCAAACCACACACGCTCATTGTCCATCATGCACACAGTTGGGAATGCAATAAGTTGCAAATAGTAGGAACACAATCATGAAACGTTGTTATTGTCTTAACCATTTTTATCATATCATGTCTAAGATTAACTGTAATGTCCTTCTGGCCGAGCCACAAGTTATATGACTCTGCAATCCGTTGAAAGTTTCAAAGACAATGTGAAGGCAAGACAAATTTTCATTTCAAGATCAGTTTTTCAACGAACGCGCGAGGCCACTCCTCCCACGCCGCACGAGGGGGTGGAGAAGGCAACAACTCATAAAATTAAGCGATTTGGATGCGAGTTAGTCTAACTGCGAGGAGCGCCGTGTTAACAACCTCCCGCTCCGTTGCGTTCGTGTTGGTGCCGCACACACTCGCGGACGTTCACACATACACACGCACACACCTCCATCTGCCGTGTGTCACTTTAACTATCCACTTACACCATTACAATCACTTTACGGATTAAGCGGGAGCGAGCGCTAGAGAGGGACGCCACTGCTATAGGTTACCGGGAGTCGAAGATTGTTTCATTAATCGTGTGTTTTTTATCCCGCTCGCTCGCGTCGCGCCGCCACAATAGCCCCTTCGGCTGACGTTTGTGCGAATATAATCGTTTAATGAAAGTGATGTTTTGTTGCGTTACTGTTTTTGTGGTGCAACATTGATGTCAGGAATTGGTTGCCTAATTGTTCCGCCTGGTGACTAACTTCAGTGGGTGTAAGTATTCATAATGTTTTTTGTTAACTATGTAGTTTCAAAAAATCGTCTCTACCTAATAACCGTTCCGAAGAAGTGCTATCCTTGAGAATTTTTGGTATGATTTTTTTTGGCGTGATCGATAGCAACTTACTGGATGTAAAAATCAAATCAATGATAAAATTAAATAAAATATGGATATAAAATCATATTAAACATTGGAAATAATTACCAGTTGTACACACAAACCAAGGAAACATCATTTTAGCAGTGTAGGTTCTTTAAACCTTTTTTTATTGTCCTACAGCTATGTTATGTTGTTTATTAGTTTAGTTACAATTTTCCATTCTTAGTTAGCGGTTGCCATCTGAGCCCGTATTAACTCAATTGCAATTCTCAGAACTTATGTAGAGCAATTCGACTGAAATAAATGAATGAAGACCCACTCCAATCATCCTTAACGCTCCCCGCTTGAACTTTAACACGGTGGCTTAGTTCCGCCATTATATGAATAGGTATGTACTACACAGAAAAAAATGTAGGGAAATTGTAGGGTTATGCATAAATAAAAAATAGATTCATAAAGTTGTAATCTCTACTTATCATAGGATGACTGATGTCGGGCCAAATAATTTCCTGGATATTATATGAAAGAAAGAAAGAAAATTCGTTTATTTTTTCTCAACACAACTTAGAACACTTACAAAATTCAAAATACACATTTGTGGAGAAAAAAAACGTTATATGAGTTCCCTATACAAGCTATCATCCCCTATTTCACCCCATTCGAGTTTAATTTTCGCCGCAAAAGGTAGCTTATGTCCTTTTTCAAGGTCCAGACTATTTCTATACCGAAAATCATCTAAAGTGGTTCAGCACAACAGACAGACAGAGATACTTTCGCATTTATAATATTAGTATGGATAAAACTACAATATTCAAATAATTCATGCATTTATAATCGTACGTAATTATTAATTTTAGGATATTTAATAACAATTTTCACTGTACACTAAAATATTTCCAGAAATCGCCGTATAAAATAAAGTTTTGTACCTTATTAATTTATTATGCTTAAGGAATAATGATAAGGAATAATTTGATTTGTAACTTCAGTACTTTTTTAAGATAGAACTTATTTTTTTTCTGTTTCAAAACATGCGACCAACTACTCTTATTTGCATGTGTATTATAAAAACCGGCCAAGTGCGAGGCGTACTCGCACACGAAGGTCTCCGTACCATCGTACAAGATTTAACACAAAAAAAAACGTTTTTTGTCCCCCCTTTATTTTTTTTATTGTACCAATTTGTTGTTAAAGCGGCAAAACAAATACACACTTACTTATTACGATTCATGAGATACAGTGCTGTGCCAGACGGACGGACGGACAGCGGAGGCTTTGTAATAGGGTTCCGTTGGCACCCTTTGGGTAGGGAATCCTAAAAAGCACAAATTCAAACATAACATATTTTTGGATTTTAGAGTTTTCGATCTTTGGCTTTAGGACTTTATACTGTGTCTCACATAAAATAGCTGACGGAGTTTCAATCTTGCTTCTTTTTCTACGGTACCCATGTGGTGTAATGAAAGCAATAGATTTAAATTTATTTAGAATTCCTAAAGAGACCCAACGTATAGTTATTAAATATGAAATATTTTAGTTTCAGTTTCAGTTTCTTTATTTCCTCCATTAGATGTATATTACACACTCGGATTCGTCATTTTTTTTTCTGTCGGTTCGATTACTTCTGGCGAAGAAGAGCCGACAAGAAACTTCGTCAGGTTGGTCATTGTATTATTATTTTTTCCAGTGATACTTACAAACTAGTTTACAGTGATTGATTGATTACTACTGCTCACAAAGAACATTATTATAAGAACATTATATACATTGGTGAGGAGCAAACTCTTGACTACTATAATGACATCTTATTCTAAATTAATAGGAATTATGATCTAAATTATTCAGGTGTAATCATGTTTGCACCCTATAACTTCTTAGCTTCAGTAAGTTGTGAACTCGTCAATATTACAATGTATAACCTCACCGCAGACCTATGAAGCAATTTCAATATCCAACTATACAGAAAAAAATGCACTATTATATTATGTACTTTAACACCAAATGAAACTGTTTTTGCATAATTGAAGAATATTCCTTTATCGTGTAAACATTTTATGGTTTATGTCATCAATCCTATAATGTAGAGCAAGTAATTTATTCCGAAAAATATCTTTATTAAATAGGTACAAGTGTAATTTAGACTTAAAGATAAAAAACTTCTTCTAAAAGAGCCAAAACTCCAGTTGTACCTTAAATACTGGCGATGTTACCTCTTTGAATTTCGAGGCTCATCCGCCGGATAGAATGTGCCCCGGACGTGGGATCACCGGAACTTTCATGTAATTTAGTTCACAGCATGAATGTAGAGACGATCAATAATTTGAACATATAATCATTAGTCATTAAAGACATAATCGCGCCCCTGGGTTCATAAACACAAAATGCACATGCAATAAAAGGAAGGTGATAGTATGGGACCGATTTCCCGTGTGGTGTGTTGAGCTAACATCATGACAGTTGATATGGCAACTGGTCTCGTATGATATTATGTACGTCTACCAGAGTCAAGTCTTGACATATCTGTTCATGGTCGTTGTTTCATAGGGAGTCTCAGCTACAAAAAACCCATCTCTAGCTATGCAAAATTCCCATAGTTACCTTTCAGTTACACGATGTAAATATGCCATGTAAACGAAAGTTACTTATTGGATTTCAGGTAACTGGAGATGGTGAAAACAAGGGAATTTGGGCCTGTAGCATACACATTAAGTTGAAAATTGGCGACAATGGGTTTCATTGTAGATGCGATAGATAAAGTTTTTGATCTGATGTCGTATTCAGAGAGAATCTGTCAAAACTTAGTACGAGATTGTCACTGGCCTAACCATACAAAAACCGGTTTAGACTAAAGTTAGTCCACCAACTCTAAACACTGCTGTTAGTGTCTCAAATTTCATGGATATTATTGACGCAGCAATTAAAATCGCAAAAAGATATTTCCATCGTACCTGCTCGTGCATTCATATTTTTTATAAATTTTAAAAAACAATTTAAATTTTAGCACCTGCTCTTAATTATTAATATTTTTTATAAAATGAACATTAAAACATTATGCTCGTGACCCTTGTCAAAACATTCTGGAAATTAAATTGTAAAAATAAGTTATAGACAACCAATAAAAAACATCAAAAAGTATTTCATATGATATTTCAGATGATTTCTACTGCTCGTTCTCCCGCCTTTACCTATGTATCCGTCACTATCGCTTCGAGTGATCGCCGTAACTCATATCAATATTATATCGTCTCACGCATGCGCTCTTGTTTCGTTATATCCGGAGCGATGGCGGCGGTGACCACACACCGTCTTCTTTGATCTATCCGCTGTCTACTCTACAGACCAGTTTGTATCGGGAGCAAGGATATTGGAACTTCTTCATACGTTCGTGAATTATTTCTTAGCCGAACAAATGATACAAAATCCCTATTCATTATATAATAAAATTTAAATACTGTCAACATATTAGCTTAACCATAGCCTAACACAGGGGGGAACGGTAGAACGTATGTACAATGCAGATCGTTTAAAATAATGTTTCGAAGAAAAAATAAAAATCACGCACAACCTATAATAAGCATATCGTATAATTTTATACTTATACTGCATAAAGAAGTTGAAAAAGTAAAATAACTATTTTTTTTCATGCATAACGTATAAAAGTCCCAACGAATAAAATTTAAGTAACTTCATGCTGTACGTTGAGCTTCAGATTCAATCGAAAACTGTTTATTTAACAAAAAAAGAGAATCATGCATATCGTATAATGCGAAAGTTTGTGGCGATATTTTACTCTGCAACAAATACTGACTCGTAGCAATTTCAGCTTCAAATTATTTTATCAAATTATATTAGAGCGTTTTATGAAGTGCTCCTCGTCATTTTATACGTACTGCATGGTTTTATTTTTTGTGAATTTTATACGTTGTGACTATTATACGTTCTGCGTGACGAAAAGTGTTGATTTTATTTTTAAACTTTCTTCATGCATAACGTATAAAATGTGTATATTGTAGATTTTATACGATATCCATGGTTTTGATGTTTTGCACAAAACTGCTTTTATACGTTGAGAATTTTATACGTACTGAATACGATTCTTATTTATCACAGCCTTAGGGTCTCTTCAACCAAGTGCTGATTTTCTTAATCCTTACCATCTCGCAATCGATACCAGTACAAGTTAATCAGCAATTTAGCAAAGGCTCTTTAAGTGTCGATTAAAATAAATCAGCACTTGGTGAAAACCAGGCTTAGATACACTGAGCTGTTTGTCTCATTATCGGGACGTCGAACTAATACGACATCGTCGGCCATATTGTCCGGCTACAGCGACCACCGCGGCGCGGCTTTGATGTGCAGCATCAAGCATTCAACGGACGATCCGCAATCAAACGGGGAGGAAATCATTTGATGACAGCGTGTGCGGTCCGCTTCGTAGACGATCAATATTGTTATTACAGAAGCGGACGCTTTGAGCTTGTAGGAAGCGAATTTATGGCATCGTATCGGGATCACAAGATTGTTTTGGCCCGCCGATCTGTGATGCATTTCCGATTCGCTCTGTCCCTCAGGCTTACTTATTCTGTGCCTCAGGTATTTTACCATTATTTCAAACATTTGATCACCTTTGTTAAAGCATCTCTTGAATTAAGAAACTATAAACATAAAATGTACTATGGGGCTGACATAGTCACAATGTGGCTAAAGTCCCAAAAACAAATTAAGAAGAAAAAAAAAAGGTATTTCACAGTTTCTGTTAGTTTATCACGGCGCATCGAACGACAACAAATGTTTGTAGGTTCGTGGAGTAATTTGCAAGGTTTTGACCACTTTTTTGACCTATTGAGGCCTTTTGTCAGATGTCACGTGGTATCGAGATGCGATTTCAATTTTTTTTAATTACCAAAATCTCAGCTTTCAACCACTGTAACTTTTTTATTTATTAGCACTAAACAAAATATATTTGATTTGAAATATATCCTTGTCTTGGAAAAAATGTTATTTAATGAAGTTAATACACTGTAAGGACTAATGACGTCCCAAAGTCACCAGGATGAATAAAAATATTTCATAATTCATAAAACAACTGACAGCACTCGAGAGCTTGCAAGTTTATGCCCTTTCCAACAGTTTATCACGCGTTAAATAAAATCATTCACGATTGGGCCAAAATCAGGTAAAATATTTCGTGTACAATAACAATGTAAAATTTATGTCGTCGATGAGAATTTCCATATTGATTTCGGATAATTTTTAAATTTAGAACATACTATAACGGTCGCGTGGGCAGTTGGTTCAATTCGAACTACTATGTAATATAATTTGGGGTTTCTATAATTATCTTGAAGTTTTCTATAATCAGCTGAGGTACCCGGCTCCGCTGAGGTCAATGTCGTTTCGTACTTATGTGGGGCTGAATTATTTCCTGAATGAAAAGTACTTGCTCGTCCAGAAAGCTGGTCCACGACAATGTATCTACCGATTTCAATCAAAATAGGTTGAGCCAAAATGGTGGGAACAATCTAATGATTACAACAGCGGGTGATCCCGGGTCCGCAGTTTGGAAGTGCGATTAGAAACCTCCAAATGTTTTCATTTGTAATATCAGTGGACGATGTTCGAAGCAGTAATGAAAATCGTTCGTGTTTTCTATCCAGTTAATTCAGCCGCGAAATTGGAACGATAACAAGAAATTCGCCCTCGCCTGATGATTATTTTTTAGGGTTCCGTACCCAAAGGGTAAAAACGGAACCCTATTACTAAGCCTCCGCTGTCCGTCCGTCCGTCCGTCCGTCCGTCCGTCCGTCCGTCCGTCCGTCCGTCTGTCCGTCTGTCACAGGGCTGTATCTCAGTAACCGTAACAGATAGACAGCTGAAATTTTAACAGAGTGTGTATTTATTTTGCCGCTATAACAACAAATTGGTAAGATTAAGAAATAATTAAAATTAAATGGGGTCCCCATACAAAAAACGTGATTATTTGTATACATTTTTTACGATGGTACGGAACCCTTCGTGTGCGAGTCCGACTCGCACTTGGCCGGTTTTTTATGTAAATGCAAAATTTACTTTTTCACTTTTGGCGACGGGACCCTAAAACAGTAAAATGCACTTACAATGCGCTTATAATTTTTAGTATTTATACAAGATGTTTTGAAATACGCTACATAAACTTCAGTACATACTAATAATTGCCCTATTCGAACAATGAAGGAATTTCTTCTTCCATGAGCATTTCATATTCCAGTCGTTTAGCAGCAGCCTGTGTAGTCTTATGAATCATTTCTGAACCACCGGAATATCCTATCAATCTAGGTTCCTGCTGTTAAACTCGTGACCTCATAACACACAAAGTAAAATACAGTGAAATAAGTTATTTTATAATGCTAAGCGTTCGTTTACCTGAAATAATCATTAAAGCAATCGATTGTATAAGTGCCAATATAAATAAAAAAATACTCCCTAAGATACTATAACAACACAGCGATGCAGTAAATGAGACTAATGTTAAGACCACAATCTACTAAGGCTTCCTGGCACATTATATAACCAATATCTAATATATTGTCAAAGGAGCATCGAAAACATTTCACAGTGGCGCCAAACTCGTGAAAGCCGTGTCTCTCCAGGTATTGGAGAATGTTCGCGCCACTAATGAAAACTCTCATTAAATTAAATATGATGGGCTGCACTCGAATTAATAAATACACCACTCGGATCACATCGGTTAGTGATCACGGTGTACGGTCGGGACACTCGATAAATATAAATATCAATACCTTCAGTGAACTCCAAAGGAACGAAGTTGAAAATGTATGTTATGGAATGAACTCAATTTGCCAAGAATGTATTTAGAGGTTATACAATCTTATCTAATTTAGAATCGCCTTTTCGCAAGAAAATAAAGAGATAGATATTGTTTCAACACATGTATTCACAATTTTTACAAAGAAAGGGTTGTTTGCAAAGCGATCAGCCTGAGATCATATTACATCAAAACGTATGTGCTTAAGAGACAAGACTTACAGCATTTTTTTAAATCAAACAAAAGCGACAAGTCATTTGTGATCGAATAGTGGAAAGTAACCATGCTTATATAATAGAGTTAAGACCAATCTGCCCATATCTAGCAAAGTTCAGATTAATAATATTTTTGTTGAAGCAACGGGTCAGCATATGTGTAGGCGAAAAAGCAATGAAATACCCTGACAAATCATTTAATATAAACAAATATTAAATATAAAGCCGGAGTGCCTTAGGAAATTCTTTAGATTAGTACATCGCGAATAAAAAATAAAAATTAATAAATACCTACTAAATGCCTCAAAATACGTCATTCTAAATCAAAATTGGGGTCCGGAAATCGAAAAAAAGCATAGAAAAAACAAAATCTCACCTTTGAATTTGTGACGAAATTTCTGTCATTTGCATTAGAAATACTGAGTAAACACGAATAGTTTCTGCGTCCTTTTCGCACAAATGAAAATGGTATTGCCATGCACTGATTTATTTTTCCGTGGTCTATAAAAAAATTTACCAAAGATTAAATATATATTAACCTTATCAATTAACCTTCACCTAACTGGTCCATGTCGGGTTGCAAACGCTCAGGACGTCCTGTGCGAGCTTTCGTCTCCGCGCTTCTAAAAAACACTCTAAACACGCACACCATCATTTTACCCTTAATTATGGGTAACGACTTTATTAATTATGGGTTATGAGCAATTATTATAATGCCAACAGATAACTTCAGAATGGAAAGACAAGGTATGTTCGCGTCTCAATACAGAACTAAATATATCAATGGAGCACAAAGAAAATAATTAAAAAAAAGTTTTTTCAAGAAAAATAGATATCTCCGCACCCAAACTTTTACATCAAAATGTTTATAAAAAACTACTTTACCATCTCTGATACCCAGCTAGTTGGTAGAAATGATGTAGTAATCTAAAGAGAAGCCGTGCCTTAAATTACTGTTGTGCTTTCATTAGTGTATGCTTTTAAATCCATAAATACATGTGTTTTTCCAAATTTCATTAGTGTACATATCTGCGGAACGTACATATGTATGATAATATAATTATTATCATTAAATAATTATCATCAAATTATAGTTTGTTTTGCAAACCCTACCAGATCAACTATTAACGATCAACCAATGAATGGATCTCTCTTTTTATTGACAGCTTGAACTTAAAAGCTTTTCTATACCCATCACTTGATTCAGGTATATATCGCAATCATTGTCGTATAATATACACATTACTGGAAGAAATATTGAGAAAAAAATATCTCTTACTTGATGACGCTAATCTCTGATGTAAAGATTTGAAATGTGCATTTTCGTTACAGTTCGTTAGCGTGCGGGTAAACTCCATTGATTCATGTAAAAATCCATGAAAAACTCTAGACCCAATTCCCTGCCCAACTAGGTGGAAGCCTCATTTAATGTTTTTCTCCGTGTTTTCCGTCAAGTAGGTAGTAGGTAGCTTTTTTTTTATAAACGGGTGGTCTTGGAAGCAGTAGCAAAATAGATGGGCTAGTAGGTATCATAGGAATAGTTGCCAGTCATCCCCAGATACCTATTTTCTTTAACATAAGCCGTTTTTTTTTTGGGAATCCTTGCAAATTGGTTTACAAGTCTCGGTAAATAAAAAATGCTAGTTTCTGTTATGTCTTAAGAAACATAATTAATTATTTGTTTATTTTAATTTGTCAAGCAACTCATTTAAAAATTAAATTTATTTATCTATAATAATATCCCCATAATAAATAATAGCCCACCTAACTCCTAAATGCATCATTTAGCCTTCATAGCCGTCACGAATGCTACTCATTACCTGTCATAACGAGCTGTAGTCGGCGACGTAGAGTATACGCTCCAAATGCGTCGTAAGAACGGAATAATTAATAGATAATTGATTTAGTAACACAGATAACATTATAATGTATCGTAGGAACCACCTCGTGCCTATCCGATGTTCTACCAAAAATGCCTCAGATGAGAGCCATGAGAATGTTGCTAAACGCTTAGTTGTTGCGAGATAACCTATAAGGCGATATTAAAGCTTGTGAACGAAAACAGCGCGATAGTAATCTAACACTATAGACCTACAAATCTCACGCAACAGCGCATAAAATTACTGTTGCAAACAAATTTTTAAACACTAATCGGTATTTATACCAAACTTCGCGTCCTTAGCTTATAATATAAATATGCACTAGGCTGACATTACGATAATGTTTAGTTTTACAATGGACAGCACATGTGGTGCGGCGTGTCTATCAATATGCAAGCGTTACATACATATCATTTTGCTTTCAACTGTAAATAAACAGCAATATATATGCAAATGCAGCAAAAGGCTGAATATGATGCTATTCTATTAAAACTCCTTTTGTGCCACCTCTAAGCTTTACCTATGCCTGCGACCGATAGTATCGGTGAGTAGACGTCAAATTAAAACGTAACAGCAGCGTTAGTGCGCCCACGGTTACCTCAATCAGTCCGGACGAGAGTATGCGGCAATGCGCCAAGAGCGCTTTAATCTGTCTTTACGAGCATACGGTCTATTTAAGCGATTGATGTATTGAGTAGACATTTCGCCAGAAATAAAGTTAACCAAAATACCAGGGCCAGATTATCCATAAAGCAGATGGGGCGACTGCCTAGGGCCCCCCCCCGCGCCCCCCGCTCATCGAGTGTAAATTCAAGGTCCAAAACTCTTAAGAATACGGATATTTTCAATTAGGTTAGATGCAGGCGACCCCTTCAAAATACGACAAAGAGGTACATCAATAAAGGCGTACATAAGATGTATTTTAAAATTAATTTGTATACTATTGCAATTCAAAATATTAACACGCATTGATAGGTATAAAACTGATTGAGTGGGTCAATGGGAAAACGTCTTAGAAATCAATTGAATCTCAATAATTCGAGTTTTGTATCTTACAATTTAAAATACTACTCAGTGGTAAAATTCAAAAGATATAGCCTGTAAAAAACAAAATGAATCCAAGAAGTCGATTAAATAAATCGCAGACAAAGAGAGCAAAATGAAGTGAGTGCGACGGGTGAGTCACCAATAATGATTACATGATTATGTCATGAACTGATTGATTTAAAATCAAGATTGGCGGTTGATGCACTCAGTCTGGTTTTCCCCAAGTGCTGATTTATTTTTAAGGCCTATATTAATGCTGATAATTTTTCACTGTTATAGATTGCAAGCTGGTAAGAAAGGCCCTTTAAATGTGTCGATTAAGCTAATGGGCCTTTTTCACCAAGTGCTGATAAGCTAAATCGGCACATATCGGCCTTTCTCACTAGCTTGCAATCTATAATAGGATTAAATAATCATCACTTTAGTAATAACGTTCCTGATAAATCATCGTGAACTGTCAAACTTTAATACGGGATTATCACCGGATACAAAATACGATTTAGTGTGGACATAATCCGCGTAACTCTGAATACTACTGGTAGTGTTAATTAAATAAATCCTGAGCTGCTGGCAAAAACGCTGAACTGTATCCTATTATCACCAGAACCAGATGTAAAAGGTAGATACATTTGGGGTGTCCGCCACAGAGCGAATACCATTGGTTTTAAGTTTGCCCAGTCATCTACTTTAAATATGTACATGTTTAATGTAATGATATAACTCCTTGAAGATTATTTGGCTACCTGTCGAATGGTCCAGTTTATTTGGTGGAAGCGGCGGCATGGCAGTGGAGGCGATACCTCAATATCCATACGATAACCACGCATTACCGCATTTTACTTATTCGTTATAGTTTTACCATTGAGCTGGCCAAGCTGTAAGCATAGATTTGTTATTTTTATTGCCGGGGCGGAAAATTGGAGAGGCGTATGTCCAGCAGTGGATGCATACACGCTGACTGACTGACATGTACCTACAAAGAGTATATAGTTTCGTAAAGTATAAACACTAAAAAATAATCTGAGTCTGGGTAAAAAAATGGGAAATTTCTTAACATGGCGGGCGCTAGATGGCGCTACCAGCCAGACATGAAGTCTATATCGCACTAACGAAGTTTCCCAGCGAGATAACACATATACAACATTCAAATCACGACTAGAGGAGAGCAGCTGCGCAGCCGTGGGTCTCAAGACCTGACCCACCTTTTCATCTCTCCACAGGTATTTCCCCCAAATTACAACCTGGGGTCCTTCAAACGTGGTGTGAAGAAGCACCTGGCCGGCCGGCATGGTTTTCGCAGCCCCCCTGAATGTTCTAAAACCCATGGGCGTCGTCGGGCACCTTTAGGTCCTGGCGTACGCCATATACCGAACAATGTGTGTGTTTTTCACTAAAAACTGCATCCGCTGCCGCCATACGAATTAGTTTCGATCGCTACAACGTATTTACTCAAGGCTGTCGTGAAGTCACAGGAAATGTATAGTTTGAATTTTTTAAGAAATGCATTCTTTGTCCATTTGCCAAGGCAAAATTCTGCACGGCGACTACCATTATGCTAGCGAAATCTTGATCCAGACCCTTACGGTTCCATATCCCTAAAAGTAGTCAGATAAAAAAAAAAGAACAATTGAGAAAAAATTGTATTTTTTTTCTTGAAAATTTAATTTTTCAGTCAAAAAATCTAAAATGAACAACTTTTTTTCAATATTTATTAGCCAATATGTTCCTAATAAATATTAAATATAAAAAAAAATGCGGACGTACAGACAATATATTTTAAAATCCAAAATGTCCAAAACCTAGTAAAACATTAAGAGCATGTAAAAAGTTGCGCCTGCAGTATGGAGAATTGATAGGATAACGACTTGCTTAAGTACTCGCTGGCTGAAAAGACCAATAGTTACTGTTCATGTAGATCGACCTCTTCCAAGACTTCACGCTAAGTACGGCTCTAGCAGTCGTATTCAGAGAGCACCTATCAAAACTTAGTACGAGAATAGCACCGGACTAATAAAAACTGGTTTAGTCCGGCGGATTAAAGTTAGTCCGCCCATTCTGAATAAGGCTGTAGATGATTTTGTCTAGTTCAGGTATTAAGACAAATCTTTACTATATCCCTAAGCTAACCCATGTAATGCTAGACTTCATGAAATACACCTCGGAAAGGTGAGAAGATAAATCTTAACTGTTTTCCTCGCTTAACCTTTTAATGAAATAAACCGCCCAATTAATAGAGTCAATAATGAGAATAAATGGAGCCAATATCTACGGCCTACCCTGCTCATGCCACATACAAAGGCACTCACCCCTCTAGTTGCTCCCTCGCAACGTTTCACACCACCCACCCTGTTGCTATAGCTGCGTTCAAGTTAAGGCCCCATATGACGCTAACCTCCAATATTTTGTGTTTATTTTTATTTTGTCTCACCGTCTACAAAAATAGAAATATTACAGTTTAGACTAAGGGCCGAGTGCACGAAAGCACAAAAAAACCAAATCAACGTCAACACGTCACTTTGTATGGACAGTATGGAAGCCACTCAGTGCAGTTCACTGAAAGTGACGTGTTTGAACATTGATGAACTCGGCCGTCGCTTTGTGCAATCGGGGCTAAGTGTATGACCGTAAAATGGTTTTAATGAGTTGCTTATATTATTTAAAAATATGTTTGTTAACACCAATTTACTAGGTTATACTAGGTTTTCAAGTCGGCGTTTGGAATCTATAACAAATTTAGAAAATTTTATTTTTCGTGGTACAAGATCACATATTTACCTAGTAATTAATTATAATTCACTTTATAAAGTAGACTTTACAGGTCAAAAACCTAAATTTCGCTTAGTCGCGCTCGAATTTCACGCGGATAAAATAATGAACCCTAATGCAAACTCAATGCTTTCGGAGATCGCCATTATCGTTTTTCTGCTTAATGCTGGAGTCAGTTGGAGCCTTAAGTATTATGTGGGAGATTCTCACCGTGTTGCGTGTGGAGGAAAATATTTTAATGCAGTGACTTATTATTTCTGCTGTGTGGATACGCGGGAATCTGCCGTACTCTATTAGTGCGTGCTTGATTATAATGCAGTCGTGTATAATATTACACATACAATTTATCGTCACATTGCACAGAGTGGACAATATCAGAGTATACGTTCCATAGCTCCGCTCCCGAGTTGGAATACACTTAAGAATCATGGAGTGATGCAAGGTTCTATCATATAATTTCCTTTATTGCGTCTGCAGATTATGTGCTGCCCATAGAAGTATAGGGAGAACGATATTTACGGTACAAAATGGCAGCGCCGCCGCCGCGCCGGCGAGTGAGTCAAATCATACATTGTTGAATAACGAATTCGCTTACTACTGATTTTCTTTCTAACGACACGTAAGAACACGTAAGAAGGTCACAGGACGCTATTTAGTGCAAAGAGCATTCGTTTATGCGCGTCCCAAACTCGCAAGCGAACTAACTACAGTTAGACGTTTTCCACTAACTCGTGGCTACGCTGTCGCCATACGAATGAGTTTCGATCTCTACTCCCGTCCTTTCATACTCGCTGCGTTCAACTTCGTTATAATATAATCTTCGATATCTTTGTGGTGATGTAAATACCATTTTCTTGAGAATTTACATAATATGTTTAAGGAACCGTCTCGTTGAATGTGATATTTTTCAAGCGAGTCTTGCTTGAAAAAAAATTTGCCAATAATCAACTGTAATCACAAAACTTTTATCTAATTGAGAATCCGAGGTTGCCAACCCTGGATAGCCTCAATAAAAATCAATCAACGCGCCTCCGGGCGCTCCCCCTTCCCCGCTGCCGCCACCCCGAAGTCGCGATAGAAACAATAATGGAGTGCGCATTTCCTAACCATACGAAACGTACCCTCACGTATGTACTTACATCACTCCAAATCAAGGCACTCATGTAAAAAGTAGAATCGGTTTAAAACATAATAAAATTCCTTAAGGCTTCATATGACGCTACCCTCCAATGTTTTGGGTTTATTTATTTTATATCAGCGTCGGTTAAGAATAAAACCTCGTAGAAAATTCGAAATATCATATTTTAGACTATTATCTAGTGTACGACCATAAAGCGATTTGAATGAGTTCCTTATATTCTTAAAAAATAATATGTTTGTAAACTTCTATTTAATAGGTTTTTACTAGGTTTTCAAGCCGGCGCAGCGCTTGAAAACTATGAATGATTTGGTCAATTTTACTTTTCATTGTACAAAATCACATATTTATCTAATAATTAAGCGTGAAACATATATAAATTCTCCTAGTAGACTTTACAGGTCAAAAACCTAAATTTCGCTTCGTTGCGCTCGATTTTCACTCCCATACAACAATGAACCCTAACGCAAACTCAATGTTTCCGGAGATCGCCATTATAGTTTGTTTGCTGAACGCTGGAGTCTTATATATAGATCATTAAATAAGAATTAAAACAATTCAACTCATTTGCGTTCCTTTTGATATGAATTTTATATTTGCATTCCAATGAGTAATGCAAAATTCAAATCAAGTCCAGTGATGCAAAACATATACCTTCAGCAAACCAACGGAAATTTTAGAGTTTGAACATATATTATTACACTCGTAGGAATAACTGACGGACCACTGCTTTTTCATGAGATATTTTTTTCCTGGCATGCCTGGTCTAACAAAATCTAATATGAACAGTCGAGTTGGAAAGCATGAAACTATAAACACTGCTTTGTTTTACTAGTCCGGACATCGTTAGGAAGTGGATGATTCGGGAATCGACCCCTAGGACTCGAAGTTTCGCATGCACAGACCTAGCGTCCTTTTTTCGCGGTTTTCTTATCAAAATTACGGATATCTTTGAATACGATTTCAGTACTATCCGTTCGGCTACAAAATCGAGAAGATATCGAATGTAGGAAGGAGTACACATTCTCGTCTCAATAAAAGGCACTCACAGAGCGAGTCACATAAATAGTTCCCCAACTATTTGCTGTAACTTAAGTATAAGTCGATTTCATAGCATTACTTACGCAATAATTAAAGCATTACTAACGCAATAAAATCTTTCACTAGGGGCGCTTTTATAGATCATAACATTTGACGGAGTAGCGTATACTCGATTAAGTACTTACTTAAGTAGATGCCGATTAAGTTCATACCTACTTTTTGATGTTATGATATCGGAACGAGTTACGGAATTCCGTAACTTAGACTTTTAACTGAATATAAAGAGTGAAAGGTTATCCTTTGTTGTTATAACGCTATGTATGTCTGTAGTGGAATTAAAGTGAAAGAAGCGTGCCAACCCCTTCGGGGAAGCGGCGTGATGGTGTATTTATTAATTCAGTGATGTGTTGCAATGTGCAAAGTTATTATGATACATCCGTCTGTCTGTCTGTGTGTCCGCTTGCAACACGAGAACCAGATACCTGATATTGAAGTAGTTTACAACTACGTGCAGCTTTACCTACACCAACAATATCGGGTAAGTTAAATTTTCACGTCATAACCCACGGAGATCGACATATCCGTGTCATAACCGGACAAACAGACATACGGACAGATTCTTCCCATTATTTATAGGCTACATACCTTGACGATTTCAGTCAGTCAGTCAGCGTGTTTGCGTCCACTGCTGGACATACGCCTCTCCAATTTTTCTCCAGTCCTCCCGGCCCTCAGCGGTACGGAACCACTGCTTTCCGCCGACGCACTTGATGTCGTCATCCCATCTGGCGGGTGGTCTTCCCACACTCCGTTTTCCTATCCATGGCCGCCAGAGCTGGGGGTCCATTCAGAGTATGAGTGAGTTCGAATTCGCCACTAAATATCAACTCACTTTTTTAAATAGTTACTGTTTCCACACTTTTAGAACATCATTATAGTTAGGTAAAAATCTGGTTTTTCCCGTAAATACGTTGGTAGTGTAAATAACGGTTCCGTTATTTAAATAATAATATATTTCCCAGCTATTTTTAGGTTAACTCACTCCCGAACTCGAACTCACTCTTGCTCTGAATGGACCCCCAGGACACGGTTACTCCAACGGTCGTCGTCTCTTCGGATTCGCTTCCATTTAAATAAATGTAACTGTAAAAGATTAAAAATTCACCGAACATAACGAACGAGGCATTTCGAAATATTGACGTAAAATGTTTTACAATTCACATTCATTATAAATTATAAACATCATACCAATTTTGGAGATTAACATTGTAAATAATAATTGCTTAAAGTTATTGTGTGAAACTAATTTGCCTACAATATTTCAAAATAAATAATTAACCTTTGTCATTCGTTAATACCCCCATTAAAGTGTCAAATTTCCTGTAATTTACTTCATTTGTATATAAAGTCGTGACACTGTGACCATTCTATGTAAATATCATCCATACAGTATAAGTAACATTCGTGTTAGACCTATGGAAACGCTAAATAATTGTCTACCATAGCAAACTAAGATACTAGAAGTTCAAAGTTATTCATCCGTACCCAATAAAAACGTATTTTTATAAATATTTTAGGTTGTTTATAAATGTTTTGTTTATAAATGCTGTTTATAAAAAGGCGCAAATCGTTGGTTAATTATTTAAAACAATACGATCCGACCAAATTCCATATATAATATTTATACGTTTTTTTACTATGTTCTTGCTGCAACGTACAGGGGGGTTACTAAAGTAAATAACTCGCCAAGTGAATAGCTAAAATAATATTTAAAACTTTCAAATTCCAGTTCACTTGGCCGAATGACATGTAAGTTGGTAAGCATGGTACGAAATGCAACTAAGCGTCAGTTTCAATCACTTTCTTGCCTGTTCACCTGCTGTTCACCCGGCAAGGTATAACTTACCATGGTAAAACGAAACAACACACAGCACACGTCAACATGGCACACATCTTTATCTTTTTATAAGTAGTGGTACCCTGTAATTGGCTTTAATTTCTGTATTTAGTATTTAACGATCAATTGTTTAGTTTTTAAGCTGTTGGTGTACCTAAATAAATAAAATAAAATAAACTATCGATCGACTAGCATTTTGTAATGTATCGAGAATTCAAAAGCACGCGAAGTGGGCGTTAAGCAAACTAGGATTTACGAGTCTGGAGTTTGATTTGACAGCTTACGTATCTTCACAGTAAATACATCGACGTTGGCGTTTACCCCGACTGCGCGTTTTCATACAAATCGGTAGTCTGAGTTCGATTTTGACAGTTAGAAGAACTAACACCACAGAATAAGTAGTAAAATTTGTATAGGTTTGTCGTTTCTACGTAACTTCGAAGTTCCATAAACGCCAATATAGGTGATAACTCGGACTGACCGTACAGATAAGAAGTAATGATGAATGGACAGAAGCTCCATAATTGATCATGAACATAGATGTATGTATGTACATATTATGTTGTGGTTAGTTTTGCTTTTAAGATGCCGATTCATATACACAAATAATATTGATAATTTCATGTATTTAATGTACGACCCTACCGTTATACCCAGACCAAAAACTTTTTCTGATTATTTTTAAAATCTGATTGCAATGCTTCAATGTGACATTACATATCCTAAAAGAATTAAATAATATTGCTGTTAACACACTCTCAGTCATGAACAATATCGAAACATAGCGTTTAAGCACTCATTTGTTGCAGGTAAAATATCGACGGATGTATTTAGATCTACAAAAAAATCGAGTCTAACCCTGCAGCCATAAACTGATGAGTGTATCATAAAATTATGTTAAAGTAATTCGATGAACCGTCATTACCCGGGTAGGGAAGTATGACGCAAGAGTGCGGGGGACGGAGTGCGGCTCAGAGAGGTACGGGGGGATAAATACGTAGGGTGAGCTGAGTTCGATGTGTGGTGCAAGTTCTTGAAGTTGATAGGAAGGTGGACGCTAAAAATAAATTCCTTTAAATTTGACAAGTTACTTACTTTAAACTTATTATTATCTACCTAAAATGGACAGATTAAATGATACATATATAGCATTATAGATAATATATTTACTAGTAAAAGTACGCATAAATTAATTCAGAAAATATGAGGTTTTATGGAATACAGAAATAAGATCTTTTCTCAGTCCGTGTTATATTAATTAAGTTCAATACCATTTGAAGTTAAATAACATGACTTTTCCCCTCTTTAAACTATGTTTTAACTATCCATCCATAACACTTTTCAATAAATTACCAAAATAATTGAAAAATATAGAAAAAACTAGCCCCTTTGAGCATGAGTTAAAAGAATTCCCATTACAAAAGTCATTTTACACAATAAGTGAATTTTATGAAACCCCATTTAAGTAATGTAATCTTAGCAATTATATATACATACATATATCTTAAAATCACTATTAAATCAAATAATGGAACATAATTTAATTAATTTTTTTTATATGATTTTGGTACTTTGATTGATTTAATATTATATTTTGTTTTAATTGATTTTCAAAATTATTAATATTGCACTTTGTTTGATTTGATATTGTATTGTGATTTAATTTGATTTTCAAAATTAATAATAATGTACTATGTTTGATTTGATATCGTATTTTGTTTAAATTTGATAGAAAAAAATATTGATTATGTACTCATTTTGATTCAATACTGTATTTTTTTTAATGTGGTATTTTATTTTGTAATTCATTTGATATTGGATAATGTGTTAATATGAAATTGTTATGTGTTAAAAATGTTCTAATGCCTAACGGGGAAAGGAATGAATAAATAAATCAATAAAAAAATAGATAGTAGAAAGAAAATCGAAAAATATTAAGAAATTATTTAGTAACTCGATTGTGATAATACTAACGTGCAGACACTATGGTCAAATAATATATGCTATGGTGGCATTCAGCATGGGTCGCCTGTCGTATCCATTAAAACCTACAAAGTGTGAATTGGTAGGTGACCGTATCTGCCGTCATGTAACATTCTAACCACAGTGGTGTTAGATGTTTGTGCTTCCAAAGTGTTCACCGCTTCAGGGCACAGGGGATTCGAGTAAACGTGCCGCTCCAATGGAGATGAAATGTTTTAACGTGATCGTAATTTAGTTGCGTTTCCAAGGGTTGGCTGATTTTATAAATAGGCACGTTTATATCATATAAACGCAGGTGTATAAAGTTGGCATTAGTACAAATATGGGGGAGAATGTCGAGCTGAGTACGCAATATAATTTGTTATGATGGATCTTAAAAGCGGCTGTTAACATGCATGAAGTGTTTTAAATGATTCTGCAATCCTGTTTTATCTCTAATCGCAAACCTACATTTGACTTAAATTGCTTTTCGTTTTATTTTCAGGACGTCGAACATCAAATTTTCTCTGCGAACATCAAAGCTAATACATCCGTGTCATATTTATAAACTCATGACGAACAATCTTGAGGGGCCATTAAAATAATTCGATAATAAAAATAAACATGCGCCAAGAGGATTATTCCGAGCGTAAAGTGTAAAACGAGATCACTTATGACCTCTGAGAGTAAAGGCGAAAGTGAAAAAGAGATTAAGGAATGTCAAGAATACAAAATAATCGATTGGAAAAAAGACAAATTTGACGAAGAAACGTTACCACCATCAGAAAAAGAAGGACCGATCAAAATGCAATCAATACTGCCTCCTTACACAGCCAACCTTGTGAATCGAGTAGACGTTTGCTTTAGAGATACTAACAATGACTACCAACAGATGACTGTTGATACCTTAGATCATCGGACGCCTTTCACACTTTTACATTATTCTCAATATTCCAAGAAATATGAAGAAACTGTCAACACTGATGAGGAAGCCGAGGACGCTGAAGGTACACTTGAAGTTGACATGTCACCTGTAAATATGTATAATGTAAGTGATACGAACACTTTATGTGATGAGAACAAAATAAAGTCAGAAGAAGAAAACTATGAGACCAACGACAATAATATAAATCAAGTGGATAACCAAACTACATCCAATGCAATTCATCACCCAGAACCAAACAAAGAAAAGGATATTGAACCAATAGACGTTGAGCATGAGAAACACTGGAACGAAGTTCCCACCCACAAAGTGTTCAACAGAAAAGACGATTTTGAAAGTTCGTGGCACGCTCACGTATATGGGAAACCGCCCAAAAAGCCGACATCGCACACCATAGACAATATATTAGGAAGACAACAAAATGTGTACTTGAGGTCGGGTTCCGTGCAATATAGTGATATTTCTACACCATTGTACAAAGAAATGAGATCAAATAGTGAAGTGAATAAACTTGACTTCAGCCTTTCTCCACTGGGATTCAAACAAAGTAAGAAATCAAGTACTGTTAGTCAATTAATGAACTTTAAACGAAAAGAAACAATATTGAAAGTAGAGACAAATCTTCCTGAACAACATTTGAAAAAAGAAATGCGTGTCGCTCAAGTACAGACAGTAGCGGTAGACAGGTCTAATTCTTTAATAATACCTAGTGCGGATCCAAGGAAACCTAATGCCAGTGCATCGAGAAATAAGTTTTTACAGGAACAGTTACTGCAAAGAACTGCAAACAGAACGGTCAGTGCCAGTGAATGTAAAAGTAGTTTAAGCGAAGAAGACATTGATAAGAAATACGTGCAATATAACCATTTAGTGCATTATAAACAGTTGGATACGGCGGAGCAGCCTCTAAACCTGTCCGTGGCGAGAAAGGATTCAAGTGTTTGGAGAACGAGGCATCCCGAAGAGAGCGAGCAAACAAAAGGAGGGAAAAGAGGTAAGTTCAATGTTAATAGAACATTCACTGTGCAATATTTTTGTATTTAGTTGGCATACATAGTGATTGAAATGATGGCTTATTGGGCAATACTTTTAAAAGTTTCAGCAGGCTTTGCAGCGTCTCCTCGATGTTAACTCTGTCACTGAAAAATTCGTTTACGTCATTTCGAAGACAGGTCCCTCTAAGTGTGCGTATAAATTACGATTGCTGAGAACGGCCATTAAGTGTTGTTATAAACGTGAGATTTGGTGGAGAATCTCTTTGAACTACCATCTGCGACTTTTCTGTTTTTCGGATAATTTACGACGTGTACTGGCGCGATTTAAGCGCTTTGTGGTCGCATCGGTGGGACGGCAGCAGACGCTAGGTCGCCATACTCATTTACTTGTCAAATGTTCACGCTTATAGTTCTAAACTAAAAGAGAAATAATCGAATTTCGAATTGAACAAACGACGACCAAACTCTTCTTTATTTTATGTACTCGTATCCGTATCTTGTCATAAAATTGTTATTGTAGAAAATTAAATTTGGGAAAGAACTGGTCATGGATGGTTTGAAAGAAGTCAGGTTGTCCTTTGAGAAAATCTCTCATGTTCTGCATTCCACAGTTCACTAACCCAGCAAATTAAGGATTTCCAGGATCAGTTAATTCCTATTCTAGGAATATCTACAGTGAATGTGTGCATTCCCTGAATGTTGCGCGTTGAGCGATGGTAGAAAGTCGGAGGGATGGCGGCTCAGAAGAGCAGTATCCGTGGTATAAGACGGTATAACACAGACAGCGGCTCTATGTGATATAGATCTAACTAAGGTTTCTAAATTCTGGGATGCCAGATGATTTCTCTGGTTCGTCGACGAGACACACTGCATGGCATAGCTGCATGGAGAAAGAAAGGGGTTTTGGGCAAAAAGTTTACTCCAACCGAACTTTACCTAACTGAACCAATCAGAAAAATACTTCGTTCCTTATCCACCATAACTTCTTTTACAAATCTTTTTAGGATGCTCGAAACTTTTCAGATGCAACGGATGTTTTTACATGAAACTGATGTACAGAAAATCTTGGCAATAACACTACTGTTCGTTCAAATTTTAAAAACTCCAAAACATTTTCGACGTGAACTATAGTCATGGATAACCCACGCTGTCATCATATAAATAAATAGACGATCGAGCTATTCCGGCAATAAGAATCTCAATAGAAATTAATTGATGGCTTTCAATTTGAAAGCTTTCGCTTGTGTCATTTATTCTAGCTCCGGACCAAGAATTGCGAGTGTATTGGTATAGTTTAATTTAGATTTCAGAAACTGTTTATAATAGAAAGCTATTGATTTTGTTTCATATGTGATGACATTACCTGTTGCCATGGAACATTGTTACAAGTATTTTGTGTGCCCCTCAAC
The DNA here is from genome assembly GCA_946894095.1 of Incurvaria masculella. Taxonomy (NCBI): domain Eukaryota; kingdom Metazoa; phylum Arthropoda; class Insecta; order Lepidoptera; family Incurvariidae; genus Incurvaria; species Incurvaria masculella. The sequence continues at coordinate 5,240,758 of OX335641.1, forward strand.
CTAGTGGTTAATGACTGTGGTCGCAGGTTCGAATTCCAGGGTAAGCACCTCTTTCTTTCTCTTATTTAAGATTAAAATTTTAATTTTCGTTGACAGTACGGGTCACTCCTACCATGAGTTTGGAACCCATGTAAAAATGTAGGTCCCCTTCCCTCCTTACTACCTAGACCGCCCGGGTTTGTACCATCGCGATGGATGAGAGATGGTCGAAAAGGTAATGAACAACTCTCCTTGTTTTCCATCCAGTGCTCCATGCTCAAATTAAGGTAAGGTTCTAGGGGGTTACCATGGGAAATGAACTTGCCGGGTGAGCAGGTAAGTAAGTGAGTTAAATATGGCATTTAATTTCGTACCGTACTCCCTTTCGAACGACGTATTATTCGGCCAGATGAACTGAAATTTACCATTTAGCATGATACGAAATGCAACCAAACTTCAGATTAAATCACTCACTTGCCAGTTCACCCGTTACCATGGTAACCCTCCTGGTACGGCAACTAGTTCTTTGAGGAATATGGTTCGCACGGGCTAATATTATGGACAGTTAGTAGGTATGATATTAGCCATTCATGTCTAATTCCATAAATCCCTTTGCCGCTCGCTGCAAAATCACCCTAGAATAGCTGTTCTAGCAAACGCATCGGTCGTCTCTCAAATGGTTCCCAATACGCGCCGTGCATTAATAACCCGCTGTCGGCGACTGCAGTCGCGGCCCGCAATCTGTACACGACTTGCATCCGATGCGGTACTGACACGCCAGTAAATCGGACACTTCTCGGATACGGCGCCAACTCGTTGGTGTCAATCCGTAGCGCCATGTAGATGGACCTTCCAATAGAATAATCCGTATTGATACGCCTAGGAAAGTCGAAATGAAACGAATTTCGATTTCATATTTTTAACAAGATTTAAGAAATTCGATCATTTAAATTAAGTTCGATCACTGTCTCTAGTTACTACACTACACTTAGCTAATTTACTTTCGGCGAAACCTTCGCGTTTTGGCTAGTCCAGTTGAGTGGTCAGATGATGGACGTCGCAGGTCCACTGATATTACTTCAATTATCAATTCTAACCAATGAGCTAAATTACGTGTGCGTTTATTATGTACTTAGTAAATAATAACTCAATGTATCTACTGAGCTTAAATGTTTAATATATATCATGCTATCTTAAGCATGAAACATTTGAAATACTACTCTAGGCTAATCGGGGAGGGAGTATGCTACAGACTGAAGAAAAAATAACAAATGAGCTGTTGTGGAAGTTTAAAATATAGTTACGTTGATAGCCAGCGTTACAATATTAAAACAACAAGAGCAAAACGCAACGAACGATAAATGTGAAATTAGAAAGGTATAGCCAAAGCGCTTCGTCAGAGATAAACGGATATGGAATATGCCAGAAATGTGAAGGATATATTCCAGAAGATCAGCACTCGGAGATGACTATAAGCATCTCGAATATGAGGGGGTTGCTATGGTAAATTTACTCACCGGCCGAACATGCATGTGAGTGATTACATCTGACGTTTAGTTGCCTTTCATACCATACTACCTCGGCCGAGTGCACGAAAGCACAAAACATCAACGTCAACGTATGCTTAAACACGTCACTTTGTATGGACAGTATGGAAGCATCTCCGTGCGGTTCACTTAAAGTGACGTGTTTGCACATTGATTAACTCGACCGTCGCTTCGTGCAATCGGGGCTAACTCTCAAATGACCTGTTATTCGGCCAAGTGAACCGTTTACCTATTAGCATGGTACGAAATTCATCTAATCTTCAGATTTAACTCACACATTTGTCTGTTCGCCCGGAGATTTAATTTACCATGGTAACACCTCACGCCTAAGTTGGGAAATATAATTAAGTACATAAAAAAACTAAACTAAAGGTAAGGCTAGGTGTGTTAAAACCTTAACTTCCTTGTCCTATCACAATAGTGTCGTTGTATCTGTGGTTAGTCTAAACAACGCGTTCCCGAAGCGAAGCCACACATCGTCATCAATTGCTTTATTTTAGCTTCGGCGACGAAGAGTACTCCAACTCGAACACATCCTCGTTGCCTCGTTTACATTCTCAATTCGTACTTTGTCTCTGTCACATCTACATGCACAATTAAGTCCTCGTATGCTGTAGATAGATATCTTTCTTATCTGAAAAAAAAACAGGAGAGTACACAAGCGATAATTCGTGGAGAGTGCGTTGAGATGATTTGGTCATTGAATGTTTGACGAAAGAATGATAAATTCAAACTCACTGTGCGAAAGTCTCTGAAAATTCAAACTCACTGGGCGAAAGTCTCTAAAATGTTTTGGATAGAGTCGCAAATAGCTGTTGAATTGTGATCTGAGTGGTCAGTCTGAGTTCTTACCTAAATTGGCGTTTACGGCAAACCGATCGACTGGCGTTTTCAAATGTATGGAGAAAGCGAGCTACCATTTGCGAGTCCGAGTTTGATTTGACAGCTTACTCAACGTTGCCGTAAATACGTCGACGTTGCCGTTTACTTCGACTCCGCGTTTTCATACAAATCGGAAGGCCGAGTTTGACTTTGACAGGTTGAAGAAGTAAAACCACAGAATATCTAGTAAAAACGTGTATGGAGTTTGATGTTTTTACGGAAATTCGAAGTTACGTAAACGCCAATTTAGGTGAGAACGGAGACTACCGTCTCTGGCTCGTAAAGGCCACGCAGCACCCGTAATCGAATAATATGTATGAATACATATATAAAAAACTTAGGATTTATACTATGATCATAAATTATGGCGCCTTATAATTACTGCTGAGACACGATGGTAGATATGTATCAATTTTGTTCATTTAAATATTTTCATGTGCATGGGTGGCTAAAATATTAATTGGCATTACAGGTGGAATAATGCCAAGATGGGATCTTTACTTTATTTTGATTGAGCACGGGTACAAAGAACTTAGTTGAGATCATGAACAATTTACATTGATTTTTTGACCATCTGTCATTCATTGCGGTGGTACTAAACGGAAAGGAAGAGGTGTACTTTTTCCCTGGAATAAATGTTTTTCTCCTTGATTTTTCTTATTGATTTCAGTGCTCTGGAACAATGCAAAATATATTTCTTAGAATACATTTGATCTTTCTATTTCAGTCAGCTGCAAGCGAAGAAACATTGTATGTAGAGCATGCAATAAACACTTGTCTTCTCTTGTTCCAATCGACAATAGGAGTCGTTATGCTCCTAAATAGATTCAAGTGACAAATGTAACCGGCAGTAACCCAACATTGTGCTGGCTCTAATAGAGCAGTAAATTGTACGAGGAGGAATTTGCGCTGTAAAGTAGCTGAGTGATAGTACGGCCTCACTACTGTAATAGCCGTTAATATACATTCTTATTTACACTTCTGCAGTATTAATTCTCTATTCAGTGCACACATAGTTCAATTAGACATTCAACAAAGGAGACGTTCATTTTTTCAATCAAAATAATTAATATTTGAGCAAATCCGCTTTGCTCTGATAACACGGTATTTAAATCTAGATTAAGTGTACTTTTAGGTGTACATTGATGTGTCCGACATTTTAAAAGCGTTTGACGCGTAACGTCTTCCGTCGAAACCGATATGACGGAAGTCCCGGTACAGACGAATAGATTTTTTTTACTATCCCTGCACAAATGAACGTCCTTCAACGTCCGGCAAACTGCGATTGCGTCCCTGATACAGCTTCACAGAAAACGATATTGTGGAAGACATCCTTAAATATAGGATCAGACAATATTTCATTTACGTGTACCGCTATAGTCCAACGATTCAAGCTCAATTTATAGAAGCACACATTCACAGCATGAGCCCTAATACGTTCGCTCTTCCCGCAGACTCCACCAAAGCGGCGAAGAGGAAAAAATCTACGGAGGAGAAGCCCCCGCCCGCCTCGTCGCCGTTCGATGCCGAAGGCTCCCTCACCAGCGAGGACTCGGCCGAGGACGGCGACCGGAAGCGGAAGAAGGCGAGGACCACCTTCACCGGCCGCCAGATCTTCGAGCTGGAGAAGCTGTTCGAGGTCAAGAAGTATCTGTCGTCCAGCGAGCGCGCGGACATGGCGAAGCTGTTGAACGTCACGGAGACTCAGGTGGGTGGTCAGTCACATTAGTGTCGTGAAGTGGCGGAAACAATTCCGCTGTCGCCCCCTTGCAAGTCAACTTTATTTGAGATCTTGACAGCGCATTAGACGTGTATGTATTTAAAAAGCGGAGGGATACGAGGGATCGCTTGCTAAAACGCCAATTAAGGTGGCTCATCCCGCTCATCTCCCCATACAAAAGGGGAAAGAAGATCACGCCCATATTTCTTGTCAGAGATCCAAAATTTTGCTTAAAATAGCTTTATTTGATCGAACTAGATGTCTGATGACCATTGGCATTGTAAAATTGTGTTTGGTTTCTAAGTTATAAGGTCCGAAAGTTCGCATTTTTCGCGCGTTTTATACAATAACTTTGGAGGTGGATTACGCAATGATAAAGTAAGAACATCGTAAAAAGATTAGTCATTAGACATAGCTTATTTAATCAAGATTTATGATCTATTTGGTTTTTGTTAGATTTTTGACTACAGCGGTCGTGGTTTACTTTTAGCTATAAGTCGTTTTGAAATTAAAATTTTTGTAAATCTTACCAAATCATACACTATGCACATTGCCGTTTTTGTGGACATGTTGCATCTTCCTCATCACGGAGCCTGTCTTATTCTTTGAAACAGAGAATGTCCCAGAGCGCAACAGCACGGTTTTGTACCGTGCCCGCGAATGAGTTATGCCCGCCGGGTTGGGCCACCTTAATGAAAATACACCACAAAAAGTTTAATTCATTGATATAACTCAAATAATTTCGAAAAGTCCCAGTACAAAAGTGATCTGGGGCTTTTCATAATTATAAAACAAGAAAATGTTGTTCGGTGTTTTTAGTACTTATATTTTATTTGTACTTCATTATGTTAATGTATGTATGGAAAGTTCCTAAGGTTATAGGAACTTATGGATGGACAGTCATTGTAGGAAAATTAAAAAAGTTATTGGTTTTATCTACAGAAACCTAAACATAATTCAAACTCCCTATTACTTACATCGTTCCGTTCTATAGATATTACATACTCACGCTTGAAATAGTTAAGGAATTGTTAATCCGGATAGACCGACGATATATCTGACCAAGATAACCCTTAGCTTCGGTGTCGGATAACTGATATCCGGTCGGCAGGTGCCGTTCCGCGTCGCTACCCGGATAACTGAACCATTGAACTGGACGTCTGTTGGAGCGGGAATCAAACGGATTGCGCGGGAATCATATTACCATGTTGGACGCCGCCGTAACAGATTCATGTTTGATAGTCGTTGGAGACTTTATTAATAATTTTAAGTTTTCATCTCCTTTGTGTATCATGATACAGGAAATCCATATGACGTTCGCTGTCTCAGGATTTTCAAATAAATCACTTTGGATCTGAGAAAACATTAAAATATTTTATTGGTACGATAATTTCTATTCTATCTCTAGGTGACATTTTAGTTTATGCAATCGCAATGTGATGTGACTAATTTAGTATATCATAAAAGTATGTACTTAAAAAAAACTGTATTTTATATTACTTATTATTTAATGTACTTAAGTTCAATTACACTAAAGTCACTAAATGGAATATAAAGGTTAAATTAATTTAATTGACCGATTTTTGTATGCAACCTGACATGGATAAAGGTGGCTAATACCACAAAACTACCGCTTAAATTAGGGGCCATGCCAGGACCTTCCCTTTATGAGCACGGCTACATTGAACTGGATGGAAAACACGGACAATTTTTCATTGCCGCTTCGACCATCTTTTTATCCAATGCGACGGTTCCAACCCCCCCCCCCCCGGGATGGGGGGGGGGGTTGGCGGGCCTTAAACCCTACCACCTAGTAGGACCTACAGTTTTACATGGATTCCGAACCATGGAGTAGCTCGCATTCGTAACGAAATGCACATATACAACTCAGAATGAGAAAAAAAGTTGTGCATGAACGGGGTGAAGATTTAAACCCAGACCTCTGGTATGCTAGGCAAGTCCTCGCGCCACTATGCTATGAGCCACTTAAATGTAGCGAAGGTCTCGGTTTCAAGATTGGGCAAAAATGCGGTGTTCTCCTCTACAGATCGCATTTCTCAGCAAAGCAAGTTCGATATTTATATAGATTTATTTTTTATCGAGCCAGTTTTTTAAAATGTTTCAAAATGGCAGAGTAATTTTGAAAAAAGCTGTTTCCTCTACAGTTCGTATTTCTCAACCGATTCTCTTAAAATTTTGCAAGCAGTTTCGACAATTTTGTAACATTTTTTAGTGGAGCCAGTTTAAAAAAAAAACAAAATTTTAAATTTAAAAACAAAATTACAAATATTCAAAAGAACAGACTCGCGAGGTCAACAGCTCAGAGAGCTAATAGTAAACATGTCAAACATTTCTCTGAACAAATTGAGATGCTTTTAGTTTGCAATTTTATTCTAAAAATACTAAATTATAGTATGGACACTTCTTTCAAGATAATCCACTATACATTCTTATTAAAATCTGTTTAGCGTAAGCAACATATTTTGAAATAAATTGCGGCTTATCACAAGAAGCAGTTCCATCGTGGTGTGTCGGCGCGGCTGGGTCGGATCGGCACCGTAATGCGAGAGGCCGGAAGTACGTTATTAGTGTCGCGCGTCGCCGCCCCGCCGCCGCTCGGCGCTGCAGTCGACTTCCGCCGCGCCTGAAAGCGAAGCACGCGGTCTTGTGAAATCACTGAAAAAAGTTTACAGAGATTCAGGTTTTGTTTGTTCAAATGTCACACTTTAATTCCGTTTCCGTGATATTTGCGCATAGTACTTGGGTACACAGTGAGAACAGTTAGTTATACCAGAGTTTCTTGACCTGGGGTCCATGGATCCCTTAAAATTAAAATGTGATGAAAAATTGCTGACGGTCCATATTTGATATCATTCCCTTCAATTAGCCTCGGAAGGGGTCCGTCATATTGTTTAAATTTTTGAAGGGGTCCATGAATACAAATAGGTTTGACCAAGTGTTGATTTATTTAAATCCACACTGAAAGGGCCTGTATTACTAAAGTGCTGATTATCTTGTACTGTTATCGATTGCGGGATGGTAAGAAAGATCCTTTAATATGAGGATTAAGGTAATTAGTACTTGGGGGAAGACACCCTAAGTGTCTGTTTCACTATGTGCTGATTAGCTTAATCGGAACATATGCTTTGAGTATGGGGCCTTTCTTACCATCTTGCAACCAATACCAGTACAAGATAATCAGCACTTCAGTAATTAAGGACCTTATACATTATCAGCACTTTGGTGAAAACCGCAGGCTTTGAACTGCTACGCACGGCCCTGAATCATTGTGGAAATCAGGGGAAGTGATGGGGAGCACACTAAGGGCCTTTTTCACCTTCTGCTGATTAGCTTAATCGCCACATATTAAGACCCTTTCTTAGCAGCTTGCAATCAAAAGTAGTACAAGATAATAATCACTTAAGTAATAAAGGCCCTTTAAGTTTCGATTAAAATTAATCCGCACTTGCTGAAGACAAGGCGACCCGTAATAGGTACTAATTGAAATACATTTTGACTGGTCTGAACAAAGTTATGTACAGTCGTTTCCTCTAAAATATTTACACCGGAAAAATATACCAATTTTAAATATCTTTCTGTCATGCTAACATGGCATGCTAACCTCAACCATATGTATGGAGAAAAGTACATATGTAAAGTGACGCTATATCATCTCCGCTTACCCATCCGGAAAAACGGCGCGATGTTGAGTATGCATGCATGCAATAAGAAAAAAAATCAAGTATCTGAATCCTGGTTAATTTTGGAAACGACAATCCTTTCGCAGCGTGCGCGCTCTTAAATTACTTATGGAGTGAAAAGTGTTACAAGTTTCGACTTAATACCGACAAATGGCGAAGCGGCGCCAGTGGCGTTTCTTCAGAAATAGCAGCTCTCAACAACCTCTTTACTAAACTCACCAAAGGGTACATGATCATATCCACTTCCCATTTGATTTACCTTCTTCCTCTATAGCACTTTAGACTCAGTCTTGCGTGTAGTGATTACAAATCCGAAAGCGTTATTCAGCGCTGTAATATTGAACGAGACGATAAAATTATGCTTTGATCTCTGGGGCCCCTTCATTAACTCGAACCCCGTCTGTTTTAAGGTTCACTTTCCTTTGTAAGGTTAATTAGAGTGGAATCCGAGCTATTGACATCTTGTTTTAGTAATTGCATCCGCTTGTAAACCTTAATACCGTAGACATAGAGATAGAATTTGAGGGCTGTGGGTGGGTGTAGATGGGCTTATTTGTTCCCGCAGAGCGGGGGTAGGCAGCCATTTGTAATGTCACGGCTGACGTTGACAGTTTGTATAATTGCCGAGAAATGGAGCGCTGTATAGAGCGTTATGGTGTCTGGATGCGATACTGTTCCACCTGAGGGCTAAGTCTGATCTCTCGTCCACGTTTATTTTTATGCCAACGAAATAAATTAATGACTATAATTATTTTATAACTAGCTGAGGTACCCGCCACCGCTCGGGTCAATATAGTTTTGGACTGATGTCGGGCTGCATTATTTGCTGGATATTATATGAGTTCCTAATACAAGCTTTCATCCCCTATTTCATCCTCTTCAAATTTAATTTTTGCCACAAAAAGTCTATGTCCTTCTCCGAGGTCCAGACTATCTCAATACTAATATTCATCAAAATTGGTTCAGTGGTTTAGATGTGAAAACGCAACAAACAGACAGTGCTATTTTCGTATTTACAATGTTATTATGAATGTATAATGTTAGCATGGACGTGTTTGCCAATGTATGGACCTGATCTTGAAGGAACTCGACTGGACGACTAATAAAACGTTTTCTAGGAACTATATAAAAGAAACAAATATCAGGATTTTGTCAAGTTCTGTTTGTATATCAGTTCGATTATCCGAGTTAAAACCCGATGTTGGTGAAAATCCGAAATAATTTTTTCCGTGAAGTTTTTTGGATTTCTGCACTCATGTTTTTTTTTAGTGCACTAATTAAGAGTTGTTGTCAAGAAAAAAATACAACTTGAAAATGTTTTTTTTTTTATTTTTTTGCATGAAAAAATAGAAAAAAGAATTGATTAAGGATATATTTTTCTTACCATAAACTCTAAATTAGTCTTAGATAAATTGAGTAAACTCTCAAGATATACAGGTATATCTTGAAAATCTTAGTTTCCTTCAAGAAACCAAAGATTTCGGACTTTAACCAACATCGGGCTTTAACCGTAACATATATGTATTTAGGATATTCATTACCGTAGAAGAAGCGAAACACATTTGTATGTTGCCTGCACGAGTGGCTCGTTCGTTTTTAGGGTTCCGTACCCAAAGGGTGAAAACTGAACCCTATTACTAAGCCTCCGCTGTCCGTCCGTCCGTCCGTCCGTCCGTCCGTCCGTCCGTCTGTCACAGGGCTGTATCTCATGAACCGTAATAGGTAGGCAGCTCAAATTTTCACAGAGTATGTATTTATTTTTCCGCTATAACAACAAATGAGTAAAATAAAGAAATAATAAAAATTAAAGGGGGTTCCCATCGTACAAGATTTAACACAAAAAAATCACGTTTTTTGTATGGGACCACCTTTTTTTTATTTATTTTTTACCTATTTGTTGTTATAGCGGCAAAATAAATACACACTTTGTGAAAATTTCAGCTGCCTACCTATTACGGTTCATGAGATAAAGACCTGTGACAGACGGACGAACGGACGGACGGACGGACGGACAGTGGAGGCGTAGTAATAGGGTTCCGTTTTCACCCTTTGGGTACGGAACCCTAAAAATACAAATTTAGCTTTCTTGTTGTTTTGTACCTATTCCGACTGATATTTCCGCCCTAAGGCTGCGCAGCACAAAAACTTACCATTTGGATAAAACGCAACAGAAAATAGTTAAATGTTGTCGCGCTATAGAAGAAGGGTTGCGGATGAAAGTCTAATCCTGCTTGATATGTTATTCGTTGGAACGACACGACCCACCCTCCAGGATCAGGCTAGGCTCACCAAACATCGTTGGGAGCGGACATAACCTCCTATCCATTCCGATATAGCAACCACCTCGTTGCTCTGCTCGGAACCTTCATAGAGGACCGACTTTTTAGTATCGAACGAGGGTAAAGACGAAATATGTTTTTAAAATCCAATAGATTTTTGTTATTCAATATCAATTTAATCAAAGAAGACCTAATGGAACTATAATACCTTCCTGTATGGTGAAATGGTCATTACATGGTTTCATAAATATCCTAACATGTGAACACACGTGACGAGGACTATGGGCTGACTGAACCGAGTTTTGGACTGCAGCGGATGAAATGTTGATTTGATAAATAGTATTATGACTTATGCTATGTCACAGGCGGAGATTAACCATTAACCAACTAGTTGCCTAATATTTCCAATAGGTTTAAGACGTATTTCTTTCTCCAATCAATGGAGCAGATCATTAAATAAAGGGGTTAAAAAACTAAAGTAGCATCCTTCCACCTACGAAGTGTATCTAAATGTGATTTAAACCATATTATATGGTTTCAAACACTTATTATCAAGACTTTAAGGGTCTTCTTCACCTACTGCTGATTAGCTTAATCGCCACATATTAAGGACCTTTCTTAGGAGCTTGTAAGCTATACTAGTATTTATTAATAAAGGCCCTTTAAGTGTCGAATAAAATAAAACAGCCTTTGGTGAAAACCAGGCTAAATATCCATTTAAAAGAAAATACTACTAAAACGTTCAAGTCGAATCTTCGCAAAGCTCTCATTCAAAATAATGATGTTTAGGTTAGTATGCAAGTTAATATTAATGCACTGAAGTAAATCATCAAACATTGTGCACATAATTAGAACATCCACGAACTCAAGGGTGCTTGAAGATAATACCGAAATATGAAGTTATTTTTATTAGGGGCAACATTGGCACGTGACAAGCGACGACGTCAAAGAGCACTCCCCGTGCACTCCATAATAGCTGGATTGAACTAACACGATACTTTATTGTTTAATATAAGAAATAATATCTATAAAGAATGTTTGTTATGTTGCCACAATAATATTAGGAAGTTTAACCTCTAATTTTAAATGTGATGAATAAATGACCTTTTATTTGATAACACTTGCTTTGAAGTTATCCTGTGGCTGCAAATTATAAAACCTAGACAAAAGGTAACATTAGAATAAGCATCAAGGATAGTGAATTGTTGAGCCCTACATTTCGTGAAATCATAAAATTATTTCCAGAATTGAAAGCCACGACATCCTGCCGCCCAAAATGTACTCACACGGACACTAAAACATCGTAAAACATCACTACAGATGCAGTTCGAGCAAATTGCCGAGGACACATAAATCGCTTAACCTTTAGCACTAGAATTGTGTAAATATATCTCCGTTCTTGTCTGTCGTTAGAATACTTAATTGATGACGAAAGAGATGAGAGATGTGTTTTAAATCTGAAGACGTGAGTTGGTTCTTAGAATACAGCGGGTGTCGGAATTATTGGTTGATGATGATAGGTTTGAATGATTTAATGTGCTGACATATTGTAGGCCGAGGTACAGGATTCAATGGATTTTTTGGCTTCAAGTGTTTTATAAGTAACTGGTTAAATAAGTATTGATAGTAATTTTGATCAGACCGTGTTTAATTAATTAAAACAATTCTAGACCTCATATAGATTTGGTTAGGTTAGTTTATAAAAGTTGAGATAATTGTAGTTGAGTGGCTTAGTAGTAGTGAGAGTACGCAAAAGTACGAAATTCTATTAGCTTTGTTGATTGGTTTTAAGATCTTGCATACTTTAAAATAATTTTAATGTGTACTTACATAACTAAAAGATTAACTAAATAACTTTAAATGTGAAACCAGAAATTATCATTTTCCCCAACCGCATATTATAAAAAAACTTATGAACTAAAATCGAGCATTATTTCCTTACAAACATGAGCGAATTTTGAGAACTGTATTATCGCTTAGGGACGACTTTGACAGGCAACTTAAGAGGCCCGACTTCAAAGACGAAATTATCCATTACAGACGTTAATTTCTTTGCTATCTTAAGACTGAAGACGCCTGTCAAAAACCCATCACCCTATTTCACGTCTTAATTGTTCGTCGGCCATAAAGCATTTTATGTCTCAAAAATCGTAAGCATCACCCCTTGAATATTAAAACACAGCAAGCAATCGTTATTTCCCGAGTTGACAGTTTTATTAGTAAGCTTTTATGACATTCCGGCCCGATGCTTATTAAAGGACCAATTTAACCCATTATAATGTTCATAAACGTACATCATCCTGTTGTATCAGCATCTCTTTCGTTCTTTTGAGTCCCGCCGAGCGCCGTCTCTCATGCCTCGCGGTGGTACGATGCTGTTGTGTGCGTAAACGCTGAATATGGTTTATGAGATTGTGAGAGGAGGGATATTTCCGAAGTGTAGAGCGACCAAATCTGAAGGGATGTATCAACAGTTCAAGGAATTTGTGATCGATTAAATTGTTGTGATTCGTTTGTTCGTCGGGAAATGATATGTGGTAGATATGATTTTATCCTTTGATTTTGGGTAATTGAAACATATTACTTTAAAGAAATTACTGACTGCAAAGTTGTAGCGACAAGAAATTCAGTCAAGGTGTCCAGTCTTCGATACATGCTATGCTACGGTATACGAACCCGCGGGGCGGTGACACACGAAACTACGGATTTGGAATGATTTCGAGGTAAGGTCGACGTCAATATGATAGAAACCATCTCAAATGTGTCTCTATTTCCGGTAAAATGACGTGAAATAATGTGACGGCTAGTGCTGCCGGCACGCTCACGATCGGGTAGGTAGTGGCAGACAATTCCCGGTCCCATGTTATGCAAATATTTTATTATTTATAAGAGTAGTATGTTTTTTTAAGAGAGAGAGTGTGAGAGAGATATGAATATTTTTGCACAAATACATTCGAATACATTCCAGTCGGTCCTGCTGCTCGCATCCATAATTCGCTGTACTCTATGGTAACCTGAAAATCCGGCCAAGTGCGAGTAGGACTCGCACACTAAGGGTTCCGTACCATCATAAAAGATTTAACAAAAATCACGTTTTTTGTATGGGCCCCCCGTTTAATAATTAAATAAGTTTACATATTTGTTGTTACAATTTGAAAATTTCAGCTGCCTACCTATAACAGACGGACGGACAGACAGACGGACAGCGGAGGCTTAGTAATATGTTTCCGTTGGCAACCTTTGGGTACGAAACCCTAAAAAAGAAAACTAAAACCTTCACAACGCATCTTTGGGACATGGATTTGATTTCATACCCTTCGTAGATTTACAAATCTATACAATAAATGGAAAATAAAAAAATCGTATGAACAAAAATAAAATGACGTTTCCATGATTTATTTAGTGTTGTCGCAATTATAATATTATATACCAATCCAAAAAAAGTAGAGTTTTTATTAGTACAGCCTTTTCCTACAGGATAGCGTTAGACTGATGAAAAACTGCTAATAAACAATTGTTAGCGCTTTTCACTCTACAACCACTTTATTAAACAATATTTCATGCTATTTCAAAATACACTATCCTAAATAAATTACTGGGAAGTAACAAATTTGAATTTAATAAAAAAGAATGTCCGCCAACTTACAGTAAATAGAACCACTTAATTTTTGCAGTAATAGTTTAGTCATCTATGAGATATTAGGGGCGATCAATTCAATTATATGAAATCGCAAACTACATTGTCGTCTCGACAAAGATTTTAAATTATAAACTCTGAAAAATATGAAAAGCTCAAACATTTATTATTTGCACCTTTCAACATAGCATATCATCATGTTTAAATGTATTTACCCTACTCTCACGTAATACAGATTTAAATTATACATTGCAAATTAATATTTGATATTGGTGGCGCAACCTCTGGAAATGATTACGAAGTGTTTACGCTTCCAATTTATTGAATGGTTCCCACATATGTTAATACTATAAAATCAATGGTATACACTAATTTATGAAAATATAACCGCTAGCACAGTTGTATACGAATCTCTATCTGAGAAGGCAGCATTCTATGATAACAAATCGATTTGAGCGATCAGCTTGCTATTTATTAAAAGATGGAGTACACGTAATATGCTACCACGTACATATTACATTATGATATAAACAATACAATTCATCGATATCGATAACATTAAACGGCACATTACTAGCTATGAATATTTTACTCTCTTCCCATTTGAAGTGGCACGGGATGGATCGAGCGCTGGGGCTTCAAATTCTTTCATTGTTTATTTGCCGGAGTTTGATTTAAGACGGGTCGTTTTTTTTTATTCTCCTTTTAAAATGACAAGCCTTTTATCGAGCTGAGAGCTGCTCTAATTGATCCGGCCCCCTGCGCAAATAAAATGTTTAAGCATCCATCTATCAAAGAGTTTGTAAATTCAAATGGATGTCATTTGAATCGTATACGCAGGGTGTAAGCGACCGCAAGCACATACCTTGTTAAATAAAACCTTGTAATATAATGTGTCATTACACTTTTTTGGAGAAAAATATTTTTTATTTCTTTCCATAACACAATATTCATAACATGTCATCTCAATGCTACTAGAAATATCCTCCATATCAAAAAATATGAAGTACCAACAACAACAAAGGAAGGATCGTACGATCGTACGTTAAGCCCGTGTCGTGATTCATTTCACAGAATTATGATATCAAAACAGAGACGGAAAGGGTTAAAAAAAGACTTCGCGGCGGGTAGGAAGAGAGAGCATTAAATTATGGACTTTTTACAAAGTTTATTTTAGTCTTATTTTCATCTTCTTATGTGCGGGGTTACTGAGGATGCCGTGCACTTACTTCAGCATGAGTAGACATGGCTAAGATGAGTCGCATGTCTCGGAGAGATTCGTGTGAAATTATTTTACGTAAAAAAAACTATTTCACGGATATTCTTATATAAACGAAACCTCTAGCGATTCTAATATGATGTTAGCCAAAACAAAAATAAAAATTGGACACTAAGGCGTGCCTGAGCTTTTATATTTTATTGGAGTCTTTTTTTTTATTTATTTTAACTCGTATTGTACTATCCATATAGTCTCAGTTAAAAATAAGGTGAGATGATGAAACATATCATAAGGTGTACGAATGACAGATTTTAGCGAGAATTCCGTACATAGATGGCAATATCAGAACACAAAGTACAAGTACAAATTAAGCGAAATAGATATTGACAACGCAATCCCTGTATGTAGATACAAATAAATTTGACTGTGTAAGTACCCAAACTAGGCGACGCCTGTCTTTCGTGCCAACCGATGTAAGGCTCGGTATTTAAAAAAAAAGCTGAACACAATTACATCCGCCTAAGTACTGCTCTTTCACATGCCTGGTCTACATGTTTTTTGTCAATGTCTCCTTTACAGTCCATGGCAAAGGCTCGCGTCTTGTGAGGGTAATAATTTGAATTAATTATGTTTTGTTAAGTTTATTTTAAGTGGTATTTTAAAATACGAATCATTGGATCTCCTGTTGTTTTTCGAAATCTTCGTGAGTTTGTGTTGTCAGTTCTTAATGCTTCTAATGGCTCATTAGGGATCGAAATAGGTACCTATGCGTCAAAGTACGATTATTGTAATTTATAGGTTTGGATTAGTTGTTTTTTGAGTTGCAAGACTCATCTTTTTGAGCCACGCTTCTCAATTGGGAGGCTCAGGCTCCATACCTGTACCACTGCACCACTGTCTGTTTCGTTTAAAATTTTATAAGTTTTTATATTAAGATTATATATTATTGCATTTGTATATAACACAATTATGATGAAGGAAAAACATCGCAAATAAATCCACCACTTCGGTAAATAGATATATGACGCAGCAAAACATCATTGGACGAAAAGAGATTGACAATAGTCAGCCGATGGGTACCCTGATACCGTACAACGGTTCCCGGGAGCCAGACATTGGATTACAAAGTTAGAGTGATGATAATAAACCGATACAAAAATAACATAACGACATATTGTTGATGGACACAAAATATCGTTTATAATAATATACAAACGATTCCAAAAATTCGCTTCTCGAAAAACTTCGACGAAGATATTTTTAAGGCAAGAATGTCAAGACTCTCGTCCTACAGGGATGAATGTCTTCTATCCTCTTTTAAATCTTTAAAAAAAAAGTTTGTCTGTGCCTATATGTAAATTAGGTAACAAGGGCATAGTTTCGATGATTTGGGGCAGGCAGAGCATTCCATAATTGAATGAAAAAACTATATTAATGCAGTATCTTCAAAAATAGTTGTCCAATCATTTTGGACAAGATGGAAAACTTCAAGATGGGCACTTTGGCGATCAGCAAACTCTAAAGACAAATCTAGTTTTAATTAAACCAAAAACCAGACACAGTCTCCGTCTGAAACTGAAACTTTGAATAATATATTATGAAACCTATGGATGCAAGGACACGAATGGACAGATTTCATTTCTCATAGTTTAACGCTAAGAAAAAAGAGCAAAAAATACATTCAATGGTAACCCTCAATCGGCTTGGCTTGAAATTTGAAATGAACTTAATAAAATTGATAGCAATATACTATATTGATTACAATTTATTCATAATTGACTGTTGGTGTGTGGACATTGCGTATTAGAAAAACATATTTATATATACATTTTATGAAAGTCTCAAAGTCTAAAACTACGGTTACATGTGGTCAAATCGTCAAATACTTTATTTTGAACTAGTTGATCCAAACAAAGCCGATTTAGACCGAGTTCCCTCGTCACTTCGACAAAAAAGCGTTTAACAAAAATACACCATCGCTTAATTAGTCTAAGACGGCGGTGGGTGTGCATTCACATGTACACGTTCCGCGCGTTAGTGTTGGTGAGGCGGGAGGGAAACCAGACACCGCGCATCCTTCACACATTTGGGTAATTGGTTCCTTTGAAGCGGGCACCGTCAGCAGAAACGTCATTTATACTTTGTTTGAATACTGTGTATGTGTGGATTTTTGACGTCTAACATTTATAAAATAGATCCCTTGCATAAGGCACATGCCATTAAATCGGTTATAGGAATTTATCGTTAAATGTGTAATTGCAAACGTCGAAGGCTACCATTTTTTGCAGATCATCTTAAATATAAAAAATCACGTGTCACTATGTTTGTACATGCTTGTATCCAAAACCACCCAACATAGGTACATAAATACTTTTTCAGTTTTACAGTTTTCGATATTGTTCTGAACGGAGCCGGGTACCGCAGTTAGTTTATTCATAAGATAAGATAGATAAGCTGTGGAATGTACTGTGCTGAGGCATTTCCACCAAAGTACCTGAGATCCTTCTAACCTAAGGAAGCCCCTGGCCGGCCGGTTTTTTGCTGACGCCGAAATGGTTAGAAAGCACATTAGTTTTGTCAGGCGTCTAAGGTGGGAAGCATGGCGAATGTCATATGTCGCGCTTGATCAAGCCATCAACAAAATAAAGCAATATAAAGCAAAATACAATAACACAATCTGGCTTAGGAGGAAATAATATCTTAGGAGATTGAAAGGTTGGTCAGGTCTTGAGACCCACGGCTGCGCAGCTGCTCTCCCCTAGTCGTGATTTGAATCTTTTATATGTGTTAACTCGTTGGAAAACTTCGTTAGTGCGATATAGACTTCTTGCGTTTTGACATGTTTGAGGTAGCGCCATCTAGCGCCATGTTAACTAACTTCTATGCATCTGTTTGTTGGTTTGTGGCTTGTCAAACTAGCAGCTCTCAGTAGAGGGCGCTAGGTCGCTACAACCTTTATGATATATATTTTTATCTAATTTATCAGTTCGCGTTTAAATGCGACAAAGTGAGCATGTATGCGTATGTAGACATTATTATAGTACGATGTTTGTAACGTAAATTCTCCCAAGCATATAACGTAAGACGTTGTGCTGAAGCAGCTTTAACCACAAATCTTAATTTCCAATGATTCATCAGCCAAATTAATTATCTTAAGATTGCGACATTCGCGGCATTAATAAAGATGATATAATCAGTATCTATTTAAACTTCCCTAATGTAGTATTCCTAAATTCCTAAAGAGCGCCGAGAGATTAACGTGCTGAATGTAAAATATACAACAGGTTAAGCTCCACGGTAAGGGACGCCGCTAAGCTCTTATTAATTAGTAAACTGATTCCACCCTTTTAGCTAGAACTCTCTTAATCGAAATTATAAAATCACACATGTTTATAAAATCGCTAAAAATCAGAATTCATTACTTCAACTATTAAAATAGTTCCTGCACGGCTGTTTCTATGTTATCGCAAATGCTTCGCTGTAGTGTAAGGTGCTGAAATGATCCTGTTTAGATAACTAAGTTGATGAAGATAATGTATGTAATACTTGATGTTTACGGATAATCAGTGTTAAAATCTTACTTCTTTTACATTTTCTTTCTTTTTCACTGTTTATCCGTAAACATCAAGTATTATGTCGAACAAAAGTGGACATCTAAATAAACAGATAATGCATGTGTAAATATTGTATGCAGAAAAAACTGTTTAAGAATTCAAAACAATTTAAATTCAATTGTACAAAAAATCTAAGTTTCTCAGTCCTAAACCGCTACGAACTTGAAGGAAAACACAGACGATTTTAGTTGCCAGGGTTTAACCTTGTTAGGGAAGAGGATGTCTTCTTTAAGTAGGTAGTCTTAGGCCACTTGACGAAGAGGCCACAAATATTTTTCCAATAATATCAAAAGTCATGTTCCTATATAATTGTAAGTCTTAAAATGTTCCCTTCTAAAACGTGAAGTGGCTCTTTAAATGTGTATAAAAAATTGCAACACTGAATTTTTTTAACGAAAAGTTCAGTGTCAGACATAAACCATGATGATGTAACTTTTAATGAGTGTTTTAATTTATGACTACAATTTTCGCATGGGTTTTTCTTCCGGTAATGGATAGCGGAAGCTGGGTTTGCTTAATTATATGATTGATCTTATCATACGTTTTCGCTTGGTTGCTAATACATATAAATGACTATAAACTAGGTTCTGATCGAGATGTAGTAATTATCTTCCAACTGTATGTGTCAGCCTCTGTGGCCCAGTGGCGCGACACTTCGGCGATCGCTCTCCGAAGTTAAGCAACGCTGGGTCCGGTCTGGTCTTGGATGGGTGACCATTCGACCGTTGAGAGAGGCTGGCCGTGGTTCGGATTCCACGTTAAGCTGTAGGTCCCCTTCCTTACTTACTAGGTGGTAGGGTTTATCCCGCCCGGGTTGGTACCATCGTATTGGATGAACGATGGTCGAAGCGGCAATGAAAATTGTCCGTGTTTTCCATCCAGTTCAATGTAGCCGTGCAATATAAGGAAGGTCCTGGCATGGCACCTAGTTCCCATGTGGTGTGTTGGGCTAATACCATGACAGAACTTGTGGTATTAGCCATCCATGTCCAGTCACATAAAAAAAAAACTGTGGAATAGTCTCTCTATTTGAATTGACATTGAAAAATGTCATGTGTCTTCTTCTTTATGCTGTCGCTACCAGCCTCCGTGATTATTTAGGCCTAATCGATATCTCCGCTCATATTTTTCAACGAAGCGGGAGCCTCTTAACCACCGACAGCTGCGCTTCGTGAACTGTGTCGTCCTTGAATCTGTATCTGTGTATTCTTAAACAGCATGTTTTATTCATGGGGGGTCAATTTAAAGCGGGTCGGTACTTCATATGTCCGCTTTTTGGATGTCGTCATTAAAACTATTCTAGGTATTTAGATGAAACATAGGTTCAACTTCATATTCCTATTAAAAAACAACGGGAAGATGATGTGATTAGATTATCTAGATTTATAAAAAAAGATTTTTTAAAAAGGCTTCATTATTTGCTGTAAAACTGATATTGGGGCAATAGCGCTGAAAACATTTAAAAGTAAAAAAAAATCGTCAATTCAAATGTCTACTTTTCACATTTCGGTTTAAGGTCATGTACGTAAAATTTTTGCACAATAAATTTTGACAAATTTCGAGTTTTTGTCTTTAGTCCATACTTTGTCCAAAAATGCCTATTCATGCAAACATTTTCCACCATTGGAGTGTAAAGAATTAAGTCGGAAGAAGTCACTAAGAATAATATTTTTAGTTTCTCAAACGGCGTTAAGTTTACATAATGTACATTTAATATGGAATTAGTGTGATTTATCTATAATATATATTCTTCTTCTACATTTAAAAGATTCGATATTTAAAAACATTCCGATTTATGCTTAAAAATGTGAACATAAAATATCTTAGGATCTCACATCCTGACATTCGGTTGTGAGTGAAGGGAAGGCTAGTGTGTGGGAAGGATTGTTTATGCGGGAAGAGCAGTTAAATGCATTGGCAATTAGTGGAAGTAATTCTCCTAACGAGTTTACCCCCGATGTCTTTAAATAACAAGCGCGGCCGGGGTGCAGCGCTAGAGTTCATTATACGCTAAGTTTATACTGGCTAGTTATTTTTACGTAGAACGACACGCAAGGTAATAATTTTAAAATGAGCATAATTATAAATCCATAAAGTTCAAGTCGGCTAGACGGACCTAAAATAGTATTCAGGATGTCAAAGAGTATTTCTTCAGTGTTATTTTTTTGTGGTTGGTGTATTTTTTTTTTTTATTGCAGGAGGAAACACAGAAATAGACAGCATTAACACAAATGAAACATAAATTAAAAAAAATACAACGCCTATTTCCTACCTATTCCTCGCAGGAACACAAACAGTAAATAGTTAACATATTAAAATACAAAAAATGTTACATAGGAGTTCATATTGTTACAGTTTCTTGAGGTTCAAGAGCACTAATAACTTTCCTTTTGAAATTTTCCTAATTCGACGACGAAACGAAACCAACGTAAAAATATATTAAGAATGACGCATCGTCTCGTAAATATGTACTTTACGGGCTTATCAAAATATAATAAACAATAATTGACCGAGCTAGCGCGAAGCGAGAGTTGGTCTCCGTTTCAGCTAGGCAAAAATACTTTCATATGTACTAATGTTCTTCTCTACAGGTCGCTTTTCTCAACCGAATCTCATGAAATTTCGTGAGCAGGTTCGATAATTATATAGAACTAGCTGAGATACGCGGCTCCACTTGGGTTAATGTCGTTTCAGACTGAACCTAACATTTTATGTTCTATGAGTTCTTCATAAAAACAACTTTCATCCCCGTTTTCACCCTCTTTGAGTTGAATTTAGGCCACAAAAGGTAGCCTTTGTTCTTTCCCAAGGGCCAGACTCCCTATACTAAAGTTTAACAAAATCGGTTTAACGGTTCGGGCGTGAAACCGTAACAGACAGACAGAGTTACTTTCGTATTTATAATATTAGCATGAAAAGACAAATCTGCGAGATCTGCAGCTCAGAGAGTCACTAGTATTAATAATAAAATGTCAATATTAATGTTAAACATTAAATTCGTTAAATAATACAATTCCTCGCTCATCCAGTGTAACCGCACCTTTAAGAATCTCGCCTACCGGCCAGTCCAGATGTGTCGTCTCAGTATGATCCCAGGGGAAGCCGCTTCCAGACGATAACCACTCGGGGCTATGGATATAGCATACAAGTGTAGTTAGATGTATGCACACACGGCGATGCCATTAATAGATTGCTTTTAAATTCTGAATGAAAATATCTACAACTGTCAAAATTATGTGGGCGACTTTAGGTCTCGCATGGATTGTGTGACTGAGTTATTTTATATTCATGTACGAATTCAACGCTATATTTTTTTTTCTGTGCTCTCGTATAGTAAATGTTCCCTATCTGGCGTTAATGACGTGTGATAACGGTTTTTGTGGTGGAAAATATTTAGCTACTATCTGATCTTCCAAATCATTATGAATGAAAACAATTTATTCGGAAACGAATTTTAAAATCAAGAACTAAATATAGTAATTCAAGCATATAGCTTACTTTCCATGAACATTTCTAAAAACAATTAAATTAAAATTATAAGATTCTAAGAAGTCAATATACTTCTGAATTAACAATGATGTGACATTAATATCTCAAATGATGTATGCCTGTAAATAAAGCTAAAAGAAATTGTGTTGGAAATATTAGCGATATGACAACATCGGTATGATCTATGGCTGTGACCGTATCCTATGGCCACGTATAGCACTCTAATATCTCTGCCCAGATGGGGGAAGCGGCGTGATAGTATTTAGTATCTATGTGAAAAAACCATTTACGACTAATAAAACAATTATTTAATAAACAAAAATATCTAATGCGTCCTCAATATTGTCACCACTAATCGGCCCGAACTTTTTGTATCGGTTTCTCGCTTCAATGTACTTCATTTATTTATTAAACTTCTGGTACTCAAACTACACTATTCGTGTCATAATTGGATTGATTCACGGGTTTTTTTATGCGACCTGACATGGATGGCTAATACTACAAAACTACCGTTATGATATTAGCCCATACACCACATTCCCGAAGGAATTTGGTGCCATGCCAGGACCTTCCCTTTATGAGCACGGCTACATTGAACTGGATGGAAAACACGGACAATTTTTCATTGCCGCTTCGACCATTTTTTTATCCAATGCGATTGTACCAACCCGGGCGGGCTTAAACCCTACCAAGGGAAGGAACATTAATTCAGAACCATGGAGCAGCTCGCATTCGTGACGAAATGCACTTATCGAACTCGGAAAGAGAAAGACAGTGGTGCATGTCGATATTGAACCCGGGCCTCTGGTACGCTAGGCCAGTCCCCGCGCCACTAGGCTATGAGCCGCTACGGTTCGATGAACTCGGTGAAGAAGAACCCGCAAAGAAACTTCACTGGTGATAATTTTTTTCTTCACATTTATGCTATCCAAAACAATATGAACCAATACCTAAATGCTACTGCCAAACTAATTTTTTTGTAGAACTCTTTAAGGCAAAGAACTAAGAACCACGACGAAACAACAACTTACAATGTGAAATCTTCTATAATATAAAAATGAATCGCAAAATGTGTTGGTAAGCGCATAACTCAACAACGTCTGGACCAATTTGGCCAAATCTTTTTTTTAAATGTTCGTTGAAGTTCAAGGATGGTTTTTACGGCGAGAAAAATTAGAATTATTGCTGGAAAAACCCTAAAAATAGCCCTTTTCTTTTTCCCATACAAATGATTTGTAACTAAAACGTAGTCAATTTGAGCTTTATTGCTATGGTATAAAGTTCATATGAAATTACAAGCACTCACAGTTGTCTAAGTAATGTAGGTGTGTTCCTAACGTCAAAGATCATATCTATCAAAACAATGTGCGTGTGTGCGTTGGAGCACAGAATACATAGTTGGAGGAGTTTAATGTCGCGTTCCGAAACTCGCGTTTCTTTTCTATTAGTTTCGGCACGCGAGATAAACTGCATCAGTTTCCACGTCATTACATCAGTCAAACAAAAATCGCGTTACCAACAGTGTTTTATTATTTTTAATATCCAAATTTTTAATTAATAAAGCAATTCGTACGGCTTAAAAGGATTTGACTTCAAGTCATATCAAATTTAAAAAAAAAAAGTTGTCTGTTACCTAATCTGCTTTGCTTTTGTCAACTGATACACGAAACAAATTCGTATATCGTGTTTTGTGCAGAGTGTTTAGTTAGTTAGTGTTTGTTTAGTTCGTGATTAGGCGGGCGGTCCGACGGGGGCGGGTGCGGGGAGGGGGGGGCGGGTACCGCTTGGTATTTCCCGCAACTTTAGGACTACTTGGCAAAATCCTTGAGAACCAATTACTCGATTTAGATGCGGATTGTATCTACGTCTAGCCTGATTCTACTCAAAACTTATAGGCTACATAATATAACGCTTCATTACCTGAAGGGTGAGTAGTGAGTGTTAAATTCTTATAACTTGCGAACCACTAACCCGATTTATGTGCGTATTTTATCAATGTATAGGATCTCTGGGAGCTGTCAGGTTCGAGATGGGTTACTGTTTTCGATGTTGAGGCTGGCTGTGGGTTGGAGTCCACGCAAAACTTACCTACATTACACGTTACTTACTCACTAGGTAAACAATGTTGCAGTGCAAGTGCAGAAAGGTTCTGGCGGCAAATGCTTTTTTTTTAAATAGCCACTAAATGTCAACGAAGCTCTAAATGGGAATTATTGGATGTTTCTCATTAAATCATGCTATTTCATCTCGAACGATCTTGATTAAATTTGGTAGATGGATACATTGTCCTGGACCAGTTTGACCCTATTTTGGATCAGCCATGTCGGATACTTTTTATCCATGAAATAATTTAGCCGACGCTAACCCGAGCGGAGCCGGGTACCGCAGCTAGTCTTAGAATATAAATGATTTGACCAAAACACTTTATAGCACTAAATATAATATTATAGGTATGTATGTAAATAAATGAACTTGCTTTCTCTACAACTCCTCGGGGTGATATTTTAAGAGATTGTTCTCGGAAGAAGACGCAAAAAGTGCTCAGTTCACATTTGTTTACGCCTCCACCGCTACCGGGGCCCTGGCTCAAGTGGCCCAACTTTTTGCCCAAACAAATATTTATGTAGGATCGTTTAACAGTGTGGCTTTGTTGTCAACTTCTCATACAAAATTATTTTGTAAAATTTAAAGCCCGATTCCACATGTCCACAATGAAAGTGGTTTTTAAACTATTTATAGCCAAAGGGGTTCTTTGGTTTCCTTTGGATATGAAATTGACACGTAGAGCACCTATGAATACCCGCAAGCAACACTTTCTATTTCAGAGAAATTATAGGTACATATATCTGTCTTGTCTTTTAATTATTTTTGTATCTTGCTACTATTTTAATGTCTTTGTTATCTTGTTATGTCGTCGGGATATTGGATTGCCTAGTAGTTCCTCAATATGAATTCATTCAATGATTTGGAGCCTTAACAACATAAAAACAATGGAAAAAATGAGAAACAATATTAAAATTATCTTTCTCCGATCAGTACTTCCACAAATATAAAGAACTGTTAAACATAATTTAAAGATACTACTGTAAAGTTTACTTCGAAGTAATTTTGTTCGCATAGCGATAAAAACTTAAAATTAGGTAAATTTCGAAATATTGCATATCCATGCTAAACATCCATACAAGCAAAGGCTTCTTTACACCTTGTTTGAAGGACCCCAGGTTGGAAAGGATCAGGCAATCACGTATTTATATACAAAAAAAATACAACAAGGGTCAGTGGTTCTCGAATTAAAAGCGGACAGACAGACATGCCCCAGACGTACAAGTTAGTGAAAAAGTAATGAAAAGTTACAGAAAACGTATAATACAACGTATCAGCGTAACTAGCTCATGCCCGTGATTTTGATTAAACCTATACGAATAATAATAGTTAATTAAGTGGTGGCGTATCTCGAAGGATGTGCAGACGAACTCCACCGCGTCGGAGGCCATTCAAATTTGAATTAATTAGCCACATGTAGCCGACACTCTGCTTTTTGTTGTTGTCGACGCCAGCCACCGCCCCTCCGCCCCCCCCCCCCCACTGCTCTCGCTAGGGCGGGCGGCGCGGCGCTCGACCTGGGCGGAAAGCTCCAGGCGCTGATTGTACATGCAAGGTAGCATGCATTTAATATGTAGACACTTGAGGTTGTTTAAAAAAATATATAATATAGTTGTGTTTTTATTTTCCATTAATGATTTCTCACTTGAACGTCAAGGAAACCTAAATATGTAACATTAATTTTGTCACGAAAGTTATTAGGACAGAATGTTACTTCAAATGACCTTGATTGGTGAAGAAAATAATTTAATGATTAAAAAAAGTGGATTTAAAAGACCTTGGTTTACAAAATAGCTAAATGCGGCTCTATGCGGGACAGAATCGTGGCTCTCCGTTGCTGCGTGAAATAAGGACAAACCAACAAACACACTTTAGCACGTATAATATAAGCAGGGATGTGCGCTAAAGGCGGATGGATGAATCCACTGTCAAGTTTCACCTTTTTTTGTAGAATTTTTTTTTTATTTGTACCCGTCCGCTCAATCAATGTCGTTTTGGACTGAAATTGGGCTGAATTATCTCGTGGATATTATATGAGTTCCGCATACAAACTTTCATCCCCTATTTCACCGCCTCCGAGTTTATTTTTTATCTCAAAAGGTAGTCTATATCCTTCTCAAAGGTTCAGACTATCTCTGTACAGAAATTCATCAAAATTGGATCAGCAGTTTAGGCGTGAAAACACAACGGACTGACAGAATTACTCTCGCATTTTTAATATTGGTGTGGATTTTAGTGTGCATTTGTTCGTGGTTCTCCTCCTCCTAAAAGTCTTGACCGAATTTGTGATATTTTTGGTTATAGTTGGACCCGGTAGGTGATGTGAAGCTGTGGACAAGATCCAGAATGTTTTGTTTTCATTTTCGTAACAAATTTTATATTATATTTCTATTATTAATTTCTCACATAAAACACATATAATTCTCAGCCTTCCAACACATCTCAAACATTCTTAACTGGCCGTTTGAATAACACGCCCTTAATACATCTTTGATTCTTCTTTTTTTATTTCAAGCTTCCTCTTCTGTTCAGGAAATAAGTGAGATAGATTGTCAGAGTAATACCGCAAATGTATGCTTACCTACTAAAAGCTATGTTTTTAGGGTACCGTACCCAAAGGGTGCCAACGGAACCCTATTACTAAGCCTCCGCTGTCCGTCCGTCAATCCGTCCGTCCGTCCGTCTGTCACAGGGCTGTATCTCAGTAACCTTAGCTAAAATTTTCACAGATTGTGTATTTATTTTGCCGCTATAACAACAAATAGGTAAAATTAAAAAATTATTATAATTAAAGGGCTCCCTTACAAAAACGTGATTTATTTGTATTAAATCTTTTACGATGGTACGGAACCCTTCTTGTGCGAGTCCGACTCGCACTTGACCGGTTTTTCATATCGCATTTTTCAGCGATTTAAATGGTAACACATTTTTCGCTTTGTTATAATAGCCCTAATTCAGACTACGGATGGCATGTTAATGATGTTTGTTTAAGGCTGATTTTACTCATTTTCTTGGGAACGTTGCTCGTCTAGTAAGAACCTAATCCTAATGGATTCCAGACGGCTCTGCTCACTTCATAATACAGGAGATTGGCTCGAATCGGAAATTAAACCACAAAGCGGATATTAACGCAAAAAGTGTCATAACAAAAGGGACATTTTATTCTGTTAACATAAATATTCTGGTTTGCACCGAAATTGTATCCAAGTTTGCCTTGAGGAACGTTTAAGTTTACCGAAAAAGTACCGCTTGGTGGTCTACTGGAAAAAGATTTAGGACGAGAATTTAAAATGGTTTATTGAGATTGTTTACATTTGCAGATCTAATGTAGATAAGAAAGATTGAAAAAACAATTTTATTGAGAAGAAATTAGTGAAACTGTCGATCCCGGGAGGTCTGGAAGAACCTCCCACGACCAGATTTATGTAAT
The DNA here is from genome assembly GCA_946894095.1 of Incurvaria masculella. NCBI lineage: Eukaryota > Metazoa > Arthropoda > Insecta > Lepidoptera > Incurvariidae > Incurvaria > Incurvaria masculella. Next base: position 5,268,358 of record OX335641.1, read on the forward strand.
CATTCGTGAAGGACAGGTAGGCGCTTACGTAGCACCAAAAAATCGTTGAGCCTCTATGAAAAGAGAAAGTGCTTGCGGGGCCTGACCTGGCCTGGAGAAGTTGTGTGATAGTATTGTTATGTGGTTTTGGGTGGAGATAAACGCCAAAAGTTAACGGCATACATTTTGCATGCATAGTTACTAACAGACTCACAAGTACACTATTTTATGACGGGTCGATGTATTGCTTCCAATACTCATCTCCAGTAACTCTAGGGAACTGTTTCACTTTTTAAGAAGTATATCACTAATATTACTGCCGGGCAAACAGTTGCTCTATTTCCTGTATCGCTGTGATTTTAACGCTTTCGCATCCACAGTGGAACTCACTCTATCACTTGTATAGCTGTGATGTGAGCGCTTTCGCACCCACAGTGGGACTCACTCTATTGCCTGTATTGCTGTTATCTAAGCCCTTTCGCATCCACTGTGGAACTCACTTTGCCTGTATTGTTGTGATCTGAACGCTTTTCCATCCACAGTTCAACTAATTCATTTGTCTGCATCACTGTAAGCGCTACCTATTCCACAGTGGAACTGCCCGCCCCCAATGTTCAAACGCCTTATACGATCGATAGAGCTTCTCTCTAGAACTTACAACGGATTTGTCGGTACCCTCGCATAGCATACTATCGAGAATAATCTCATTCGACCACCACGTTCTACTTGTCAAATGGGTAATACACATGCGCTAGTTACAAAAGTTACATGCTTACTCGTACAAAATAGGGCTACGTATAAATATAATGATTAAGAATGGGTCCGTATAACATCTCGACCGCGACTAAACACAATGCCGCCCTTCGTCCTTTCATAGCGACTAAATACAGATAAATTGCTAAATTGGAAACAATTATATCCAGGGCTCTAATCAGTTTTGCATTAAACATAAGAGTCTGATCCGTGAATCCTTCAATATAAACCAGTCAGTTGCTATGAAAGCTTTGTTACGTTGGAGAAGTAAATTAAAGCAATAACTGGGAAACAAGGCAGTAACAGGTTAATACCCTGAGCACTACCCGGGAAGGGACTTAGCGACTTCGATTTCTCTCTCGCTCGGCTTTAGTAACACTGCTATAACTTTATAACTCTGAATGTTTACACCGTTTACTACTGGATGTTTATAACACTTGAGTACTTAACTGCACAGGTATTCAAAAGTTCTCACAGCAAGTATGTAAATAGAAAACTTTTCAATTAAGAAAAAAATAAAAATAAAGCAAATATAACTACGACCAATGCCAGTTGGTTTTCGAAAGAGAGAAGCAGTTAAGTTTATTTAAGATTTTTGCAATATAAAATTAAACTGGTCAATGATTATGTTTAAATAGCTAGCATGTTTACACGAGACGGAAAGTGCAGCAAGAATATAAAAAAGATGAAATGAAATGAAATGAAAATGAAAATGAAATGAAATGAAATGAAAAAATACTTTATTTGCAGCCATACGGTACAAAAAGGCGGAAATTAATGCCATAAGGCATTCTCTACCATTCAACCTTAGAGATGTAGGAGAGGTGCAGTGAGGCGGGCAAAAAAATTAACGTAAAACAAAATGAATTAGCGAAAATATTAACTAACCTAAAATTAAGGATTTATATATTAAAATAAATTACATACAAATATGTACATACACTTAAACATATTAATAGGTATAAGATACAAATTCACAAATATTGTTTTAGAACATATGAACAGATTTACACATTTAAAAAAATACATATATATATATAAATATATATATTTGATAAATAGTTCGAAAAAAAAATACTCTTGATTTTTGAGAACAATGTGACAAGAAACAATCAGGAAGTAAGGAAATGACATTTAAGACGCTCTTTAAATATATTAATTGACTGAGATGTGCGTACATCAAGTGGAAGCTGGTTCCACTTACGCGCAGCGCTGACAGCGAAAGAATCTGTGTAGAATGAAGAACTATGTCCCGGAATAGCAAGAAGCAAATTATTTGAGGATCTGAGAGGTAGGCCATGAGAACAGAGGAGTTCTATCCTATCAGTGAGATATTTAGGAGCAGCTGGATTATTCAATAAACCAAAGAGAAGGGAAAGAACATGGGTATTTCTGCGTTTACGAATGTCAAGCCAATTAAGTGAGGCGATAGTGAAGGCTGAGAATTTAGTGCTTTATACTATGAACTTGTTATGAAAAGCCGGGTTATCACACTGACAGCTGTCATGGCAGTTCATAACAGTGTGCCGGAGTCAGCACAAAGCTATGAGAGCGAGATTTAAGGGGAATGCAAAAAAGAAGCACGAGAGCAGTATAAATGCGTTCATGAGATAGGTGTTACCCGACAAGATTACAGTGTGATAAGAGATATATAGTGACAAACTTAGGTACGTAATGAACATTTTGAACGAATGAGTGATGAAACAATAACAAAACAAATTTACAAAACCGTTTTGGGTAGAATCGGCACCAGGCAGTCGAACAACAGTCGATTTCCTGGCACCCGTAATCAAAAAGCATGCTTGAAGAGATGCATACCTGTTGAAGAAGCGAGAAAGTATACAGTAATCCTACCGGCTATCATCTCTGCCTAACCTTACGAAGAAGCGGCGTGATGCTATGTATATATTTATGTAGACTGTCAATGTAATTTTTTATACAAACTTGTTAAAACATACATTGTGTACCAAATTGAAGTAAGTAATTCTGGAATTCTGAAATAAATAAATTTAAACACACTTAATAAAATGAAATTTTATTCTTGAAATTAATTGTTGTTTTATCTCGAAGGCCTGAGTAACTGGACATGGATGGCTAATACCAGACTGATCTTCTGATATTAGCCTAACACACCACATGGGAACTAGGTGCCTTACCAGGACCTTCCTTATATTGCTCGGCTACATTGAACTGGATGGAAAACATGGACAATTTTCATTGCCGCTTCGACCATCGTTCATTCAATGAGATGGTACCAACCCGGGCGGAATAATAAAAGGGAACCTACATTTTTACGTGGTTTCCGAACCACAACCAGCCGCAACTGTTGAAAATGGTCACCCATGCAGAACCCAACCGCGACCAGAGGTGCTTCGCCAAGCTTATCGAACCCCAAGGCGTCGCGCCACTGGGCTTCCGAGGCTGAATAATTCAATGAATTTAATAGCAACTAAATTCTGAATAAACAATAGAAAATGAGTTGTTGCATCAATGTACCAATCCACTCGAATCGCCTAGAAATCGTTTAAGTCGCTCTCTTCCGAGAATGACAGATTTGAGAGTAATCTCTTTCGGCGAAGCCGTCCCGTGGCAGCAGCGAAGGGAATTATTGATGTTTTCGGGAAACTCGCCCGTTTCACAGACCATCAGATATTTATAGCCGGGCTGCCGGCCGACCGGCTAAATGCTATTACATAACTCTATTCATAGGTTGGATAAGATAACATTTTTGGAACGAGTTTTAAATAATAAAGTCTGGATAACTACCAATGTGGTAGGGTTAAGACCGTCCGGATTCTTACAATCGCATTGGATGAAAATATGGCCGAAGCGGCAATAAAAAATTGTCCGTTTTATCCATCAAGTATGCCCTGGCATGGCATACATTTGTATTCGAATAATCTTCTCTCCGACTTACGTATGTCCCATTGATTCCATTAAGCTAAAGGGCTTCAGAAAAAAATAAGTAATTGACTTAAGGCTCTCCCGTTTTTTTTTGCATGTACAGCTCGACATATGGCCTACGCCAGATTCGTAGATAAGAGGCACCCGACGACGAGTCTCTCACTTTTTTACCAGGGCTGCAAAAGCTATGCCGGCAGGTTCTTCTTCACATTATGTTGAAGGACCAATAGTTTGTTCTTTGGGGGAAATTTTACCAACTTTTTAGAAAAACATCTACAAGATCAGTTGGGTCTGTGTTTGTTCATTATGGTTATACGTTGTTTTGAAGCTATTCGAACATAATTACTCTTCGTTGATTTAAAGACAGGATGCATTTATTAGGTTAAAAAACAAGTTAATGAAATCTATTCGGCTTCCTCAATAATTATATTTCGATTTAGTCTCAATAACGGACCGCTTTCAACTCCCACGCCAGACATTTAACATTTCAGCGAGCGTCGGAACACTAATTCAGTCGCGACCGCATTAGTCTTCAGTCTGTCAAACGTCTAATTGGCGCGTTTCTGAAAACCGGCGCCGTCGAGCGACATGAAAAATACGAGCTGTCGCAGTAGTCTTGCGACTCTAGTTCGGGTGACAGAAAGCTTTTGGGTAGCTATTGGTGTAGACCAGTGACATTTCGCCGGCGCCAGCACGTAAATATATGTAAATGCCAATGAATGCTTATTTGTAGTTAGTAAGATTGTGACACAATGCTCACAAAACGATGTTAGTAGAGTGCAAACTTCCCATTAAAAAGTAATCTTTGATTTCCTTTCTCGTTGGCAGTAAAATCATTTAGCTGCGTAAAAGTAGTAGCATTATAAATATCACGTGGTTTCCTTGCTCCTGATATTATCGTGATATCAGCTGTAAAATGACAACAGGAAAGATTTGGGGCAGAATATTGAACCGGTATGCGGACATAATTTCAACAATAAATATATACTAAAAATCAAACTCAGATTCATGATTCTATGAGTCGTTGCATAATCCCATTTACACACAAATAATTGCTTCGGTATAACAACATTGAAGATATTCTAATTAAATCTTACGCTGGCGCCAGCGTACTATGCAAAGTGATGTTTCGCCCAACATTCATTTCACAAGATTTTTCAGCGTTTACTTTAGAAAATCATGGATTGTAGCCATTCTCTGCTCGTTCTCTGTCTCGTCGCTTCTTATTTTGCCTCAGTGACTTATTGAGAACATAGCACCTATTTAACTGTAACAAATTATTCATCCATTTAGGCCGACATCATAAGCGGGCCGTTTGTTTACAAGCTTTTATTTAACTTGCCGTGTTAGTAGGTATTGGACAAATCTTGTATTCTAAACTAGAACCATTTCCTCTTATCCTACGGATTTGATTTTTAACCGACTTAAAAAAAGGAGGTTCTCAATTCGACTGTATGTTTTTTTGTATGTTTGTTACGTGATTACTCCGCCAATTATGAATTGATTTTGATGATTATTTTTTATAACATGTAGTTCTTGTATCATCTCTCTAAGCAGTTGTGTATTTAATCTTTTTAAACAATTACAAAAATAAATAGGAGTTTATTTAATCATTGCGATAATGCCTCATAATGATCTAACAAATGCTTTTTTTTATAAATAGTTTTATGACATAAAAAATTGACGACTGCTTTTGCGTTATGTGTAGTTTGTTATTTCCTACTTTTGGGTTATCGCAGAAATAGCGGTGAACAACTTTGAAGCCATCTACTTTCACGTAAACCCTCTCACACTCCAACGTAGTTTCAAACATTTAAAAAATCTCGTTCCAATGTATGCACTTGATATCAATTGGTCTGCAAGTATTTGTTTGTTTGTTTTTTCGAGAAAAATATATATGTACTAAAGGTCAAACCACAGAGAAAATAAAATGTGTTTAAAGAATGTCTTTTTGAAGTCATTTGGCTCGGTCTTGATTTTTTTTTAAACTATAACCTACAATCATACATATTCTCTTGAGAAATTAATATATATATGCTGCCTGATATTAAGTACCTACCAAATGTCAAGTAAATTGGAGCAGTGGTTTTCAACAGCAGTTGACTAACTACTACGTTTTAGGGGGGAACATAAACTTATAGGCTATTTATTCTTAACCGCTGGACGACGAGACACAAAAGATTTGTAATTTCATTGAAATGTACCTTCAATGTGTTTACCGAAAAGCACTCACTCGAAGGAATCTCGCGAACCAAGAATGCTCCAAGTCCGCTATTTATAAGCCGAATACGGCCAAGAGATGGCGATAAATAATATTCAAATGATGTGTCGTCATCTTTGCTTCCGCCCGTCTCGAGTTATTAAAACCGAATAAATCTCGTTTTAAACTGCTTACATTAATATTCATTCGCTCGTGAAGGTTTCGAACGGCGGTCATTCATTAGGAATAATTAGTGCTAATGATAAATAGGAAAATGAGATTTCACGGCGCGCGCGAAGATCTGCATAGTTTACTACCTAAATAAAAGCATGTAACATAAATATACTATACTAATCGTTCCATTTAGGTAAAGTGGGCCTAGCCACAAAATCATATGCATATCTTTATTAAGTTGTATAGCACGTGTTAAACTTTAAAAATAACCCCTAACGAATTGATCCTTTATATAAAATACTAGCTTGTAAAAAAGCTTGAAAAAAATAACAAATTACGAAAACATTTTTTAGCTTTCAATAAGAAAGCGACACAAGAAGTTAAATTATAAATTAACAAAAGAAATACCGACTCAAAAAAGTATTACAAACCAAATGAATATGCATTAAAAAGTAATAAAATTATTGCAATTATTTACGTTACAATTATTGTTATTTTGGGAGCCTTGCAAACCCCATGCAAACGTGGCGATCATGCGCATATTTCTTGTCAAAAAATGTGTCATCAGACCTAGCTCATGCAAGCAACTCATGAGTCAGGATTCCTGATTCCTGATTACCGAATGCCAGGAATAGACCTGCTGAACAAAATAATCATCACATTAGTAATAAAGCCCTTTAAGTGTCAATAAAAAACAGCACTTGGTGAAAACCAAGCTTATCCTCTCCACCTCCTCGGCCATATAGTATTTACCGGCAAAATCTGTTTAATAGTTTACTATTTTTTCTCAACTGTTTTTACCGTGTGATATTTTATACCCCAATATATATGAATGTTCCGTGACAGCATACTGCTAGTAGTAAACCGAATGAAGCGATTACGCATGAGGATCTCATCACAACTCGTAAACCAGTTGACAGGCATTTAACGCAGGCACGTTCTCTGGCGCGGATTGGGAGAGCAATTAATTGGAACACTTTTTGTAGAGACAGCAAAATAATCGTTTATGCCGGTAATCATTTCGAAAGGAAATTTAATGTTATGGTGGGTAGGAACTAATGGCTGGATTAATTTAAGTAAATAGGATGTTAAGTTTTTATTTCGCTCATATAAAACAATGGCTGCGTCTGTTACTATATAAAAATGTCGATTACACGGCTTGATCGTGTTTCATATTCCTTATTATAAGTGGATAAACCCTTACAGTACTTATTACGAAGGCCACAACATTATTCTCTCGCTTCTTTGACAGGAATGCTTCTCTAGATACGTGCTCGTCGATCACAGCAGGTTGCTTGCAGGTTGGCCGTTATTTTCCTGATACAAACGTAGTTCGAAATTCGTTCGAAAATCCCTGTTCCAATTTAGTTCATATTTGGTATTTAATATCAGGGAACGATATGTTCCGGCACGTATTTTATAAAATATTAAAAGCAAAAAAAAAACAACAAAACAAACCTGAAACATTACTTTTTGAGTGCATATATACTCCGGCTGCGTTGCATGGAAATCGCAAATGATTTATCGTAAAAAGATTTTTTTAAATAAAGCGTAAATACAAACATTTGCTATTTTTCGAGGCTAAGGTCGACCTCTAGTGTTCTTCCGTTTAGAAGTTTTTTTTTAAATAAGTATTTTAATAATTAAATACTTATTAAAAAAAAACACCGATAACATTTTTTTGTAAGATCTCTGTATGCCCAGTTCCTTTAAGTAAGTAAGTACACCCCAGCGAACAAAAAAAAAACCCTATTATGAATTAATGCAAGTTTGAACCCTTGTTCTTGCTTCCACTAACGGTCTACTAAGGATTATGCCCGTCGTTGCAATGCTCTCAAGTGGGAGGTAAATCTTTCGGATTTGTTTCCTCTTTCTTCTATACTTTGCCTTCAGCAATTTCATCAAATTTATTCACATTTACCTTTATAATAGCATTTGTGGCCAAGGGTTTTGGGCCACACTTCTAAGAAGCGTGGGTTCTGTACCCGGCTGCACCGCTGTCTTTCTCATCTTTCCAATTTCTGCATTGGGCAAGTGCATAACAAATGTCACACAAACCCTGAGACCGAATATCGGTACTCGGGAGCCAGAAATGGCACCCGTGATGATTCTATGGTGACTACGGTTGCATAGAAGTAAGGCGTTATTTTTTTACTGCGCCTTTTCTGGCTATCACAAGTCAACATAAACGGTTTTTTTCAAATGTAAACTCGAAATGAGTCCCCTCTACATTTAAAAACTTATAACCGTGTATATACCGTGGTTCAAATCTAAACATAGATTTGAACCACGGTAGGATAATCGTGTAATTCGGCTTCTCGGCGGTCGGAGGCGAATCGTTATACAGTTCATCCAATCGCCCTCAGGAGAGATGGACCGAAAAAAATGTAAATGCAAGTGAAGCCGAGAGACACTCGTGCCGTCGACAAAAGCAAAGCGTCGTCAATTCGCAATTAAAACATCGAATCAATTAAACTGGGCCGTGCTCTATCTCACTCGCGCAACGCCGCCGTCACAGTAGGAAACCGAAGCGGTCGGTCGGCATGGTTAGCTTTATTTTATGTTATAAATGAGAGAGTGCGGCTGAGATAAATAGTCGTAACAGAAACTAAGACTAACGAAAAGTAGTACTTTGTGACGTCATTTCGACACACTTTGTATGGACGAAATGTCAAAGTAATGCAAATTGACGTCACAAAGTACTACTTTTCGTTAGTCTTAGTTTCTGTTACGACTATTTATCTCAACCTGCGATTGTTGGTGTATCCTTCTTTCACGCGCCAACGGACCTACGGTCGACGTGAATTTGCATAGATATACTTTATGGGCCGGAACGTAACGAAGTTTTTTGTGCATTTTAGTGTTTATTTTTGAACTTCCATATCATTATCAAGTCTGATTTTTTTTCTTCAAGGGGTCACTGACGGTTGATTTAATGCCTACCTCGTTTCGCCCAATAATGCTTATAGGTACACATAACCAGTGACGAGCCATTGCTATGTCATATAGCTTACTGCTAGAAAGCCTACACCACTGAAATTGTGGGTATCCTCTCGTGTGACATATATAATCTCACATTAATTTACACGAATGCTTATACCGAACCAGCATTCAGTAGTAATTGGGGTAGAGTAGTTTTAAATGTGGGCGTGGCGTGGCGTCCGAGTTTATAGGTAGTTTTCATACTGCTTTATCCGTTCTTCTGTGGCGCCGCCCGCCGACCCATTAGGGGCTTCGCTTCTCGGGCACGCCGCGACACTCCATAAACTCCAATTAGGCTTGGATAGCTGCGGTGCGGCGGATGGCACGCTGGTTGTAGCGGGATCCGTTGCCGCTTCGGAAATGTTTTCTGATGGCATATTGCTAACCATGAAAAATGTGTTCTTGGATATCTTGATTCACGGGGCAAAACTAAATCATAAATATATTTTTGGAACGTAGTGGTAGTATAGGAGGCTCCTCCCATTCATGTTAGATTTTTTAAGTCTTCTTGTACGTAGCAAAACGATATTCGTTCATTTTTACAAGATCTTAAGGCTTACGAACACAAATTAACACTTAAAATCACAAGAATCATGAACATATTTTTATTCCAGTATGCAGATTATATATTAGTGCTAATGTACGTCTAAATGGTTGACACATTTTCCTAAGAAATTCTTTTTCAGCTGAACGAAATTTGCTTTCACATGTATGCGTAGATTAGGGAAGTAAAGACTCAAATATAGCTTATACCAATAGGAGCGAAACTTTGATGTGAGCGTATTTGTTGACGGGCAGGTTTCAATGTAAGATTTTCAATTTAAGAACAAAGGTTGCAGGAAATTTCTCTATCACGGACGTTACGTGACGTGACAAACATTTAAAGTAACATCATCAGAGGAAGAATAGAACGCTTGAAGCAACAACGGATAGCATGTAATAAATTGTATGATGAGGTATCAGCATTTATACCGCTTTTCTGAAGTACATAAATTAATACATTAAAAATCGATGTTAATTACGTGAAAGAAAAATAGCTTATCTGGTTGGTTGTATCCGGTAGTCTTGTAAATAAAACATACACTTAGATACACCCCTCAAATGCTTATTCTTTTATTTACATTACAACTACTCATTGTATAATAGAATATAATACTGTTCCAAATCATGTCAATTCGTCGTTTGGAAAAAAATATGAAAATTGCTTAAATTGTGTCCCTCGAAGGAATGTTTGAGGTGGGCTGTGGTGGAGGCTGTGAATAGGTTGCAATCCGAAAATACGAGAAGTAGCGGGAAAAACTGTCTCAGGAACTTATTATAAGATTATGTTTTAGTTTGGAAGTGTTAATATTTTGGCCTTTGTTTTTTTCAAATATTAATTGTGTCATTTATTCCCATATTTTTTACCATGAAATTCCCATGAATATACGTATATAAAATTAACGGAGCGTTAAATTTGAGTGCTATGTTTAGATAAAATTTTACCCCCTTTAGGGTCAGGTCAGATAAAATACCTAAGATAGCAATTTTAAAATACAACCAAGACCATATCAGTAAGTATGTAGGCTTACGTTTATCGATTGTTTTTAAATAGAAAATCATTAAACATTTACCGAGGCTAAAAGTGCTGCGCACCCATGTTTTAATAATTATAGTGTGCTTAGTCGGGTTCTTCTCTAGTTCTAAAAGCACCCGAAAGCTCTATGACTAAGCGGTGTGCGTAACTTAGCTAGTTACTAGGGCGAGGCACTTTAGTTATTATTGGAATGTTGTTGCTGTATAATTAAAATAAGGATACGCCTTATCGAAGTTAAGTTAATTGTTGAATTAAATTTAACTTTCCAGTGTTTTGCATTTATAATGCGTTTCGTCATTTTACTATTATCGTAGAATAAAAATATGGTGAGCTATTATGGAATTTGTGCAGATAATAAAATGTTATCTGCATACATATATCACTCGATGATTCCGATGTAGATGATACTTTTAAGCCTTTAAATAACAGGCTCATATTTTTTACAGTCAGAGCGAACGCAATTTGACGATCCGAGATGGCTCTTTTGACTGTAACCATCTCATGGGAAATGTATGTATAGTTTTAATTTGTGCGAACAAATACGCATTAGCATAATTCACTTTTACAGGAATTCATGCATAACTGCATGAATGATCTCCCATTACAAGTGATAAGAACGAAGAACATGGCCTATATTGTCATGGCGTTCTTTTTCATCGCCCGGGCATCCCAAAGCAACACATTTCCGCTCTGTTAATTTTCTTCGACGTTTGATTTCTATGTTTGTTTAAATTTTCGCTGTTGTTCGACATATTATTTTACGTTTCCGGATAAACAGTTTTCAGCTAACTGATTTCGCTCGACGTTTTGTCCACCACGCTGTGGACATCATCAGGATTCGCGACGCGAGCTGGAGGAACTCTGACGCTTCGTCCAGTCAGATGTCAACTGCAGGTCATCGGCTGCGCAGATGACGAAGTAGTGACGAAGAACTCCGTTCGGCAATGAAGTCATCCGTGCAAACTATGCTAACGGTGTCACTTTGCATCAGTGTTGGCAGCTGAACTCTTGTGTTGCCATATTTAGCCAGTAACGGCGACCAAGACGCTGACAGCTTCATACTATCGTCTCTGTTAAAGTTGAGATGCTTTGTAATTTCTATTGATGGACTGTAACGTCGAGCTAAATAAGTAAACTGAACACTATTTATCCGTAAATTTAAAAAACATGTATCATGATTTATACATTTCCAAAACATACAATCAGATTTAACATAAATTTTATAAATTTTTCTGGATCGTCCCTACAACGCGGACTAGTTGCTGTATGGACATAATGCAGCTCGCGTTATAGGTCAAACCACGTTCATCCACGATCATCCCCAGATATTCATGCCATTATATACCTTGTTTACACATTTTATAACTTTTGCTTCAACACTTTCACTTTCCTTTCCTCGTCGTGATCATATTCACAATAATGATTGGCTATGCACACATATACAGAGCTCAAAGTTGAACTTTTGATAGGTCTTCTCCGACTGATTTGCCTTCATTTTATTTGATATTACTCTGCTATGCTGCTAATATAGCATTATGCGTTAAACTAAAACACGCGCGGCATAACGGGCAACTGTATAGCAAGGGTCAACAGAAGCTTAGACTCTCAGTTAGTCTAGAAAGCAAGGTCGGGAGGTATGCGGTGTCTAACCATATTGCGGACCGTGGAATGTCGTCCTAAATACAATGGTCACGAAATAGAGATGCTTGGCACATCGGTATTACGTTACTATATGAATTTTGTACATATATTTTTGGATAAAATCAATTAGTCTGAGTCAATGACATATTGTTATGTTGGGATGCGTCCCATTAGTGTCACTTTTGATCTTGCTTTGCTTCTCTTCCTTCAAATTCTCGGTTTATAAAACGATTATTACTTAAACTAAAATATTTTAAAATAAGGCAAACTAAAAGTTTAGTGAATCAAAGAAACTCAAATAAACAATAACAACAAAGATGTACTCTAAATATTTCGAGTGATGTAGTCACGCACCGCTATCGTTTATAACTTGATGATTTTTTTATATGTAAAGGGCTTACAACTTCCTCATGCGCTTCACAATCGCGGTCATGTTAAGAAATATTAATTTAAATAACTTTGTTAGAATTAACTGCAGTAATAAAAAAAGTTAAACACAGGAACCTAACTAGACACGACGAGGTTTCTCATTATCCCTCATCTCATCAACGATCGGCCATCTATGGACGCCCATATATAGCGTTTAGTTAAAGCGATTTAGCGATAACTTAGTGCTATATGTAACGTAAGGTTAATAAATAATACTGAAGCCTTGCCGTGATCGGATAGATATATATTATGCAAACAAATTCAGGGGATTCAGATTTCTGTATAAACATCACTTCATCTTACAGTTTTTTTATGTGGGCCGGAATAGACGGCAGCGATTAAGTGAATTAATCAGAGACCTGAACACCCAGAAGCCTCAGTCCGCTAATACATAACTCATAACGTTATGAGATAACACAAAATTTGTTACAATTTAGTGTGATTACGGGACTTCCTCATAATGCGAATGCTCGAAAGTGGAGTTATCTATTAGCGGACTTAGGCTTCTGGTCGTATGTTTGTGGAAACATATGCGCTAGTATAGGACCTGGAGAGCCTTTTGGGGAAATCTGTCCATCGTACAACAAATTCGGCTACGTGTGTGTCGCGTCGCAATCGGCTAGGATCGGGGCACGGAGATCAACGAACCGCGGTGTGAGGAACTAGGCACGCAATATCCTCAGAGTAAGCACTTTAATTATACGAATGGCTTTAAACTTTCAACTACTTTTGGAATAAGGAGCAGAACCTCTTTATTATTTTTTGTTCAATGCAACTTTTTCCAAGACCTTGATAGTTCTTCTCTATAGTACTACGTACCCATCAATTATTGTTCACTTCTATTCTAGGCAATGCACAACATGCATGCATAACCTTGTGCATTGCCTGAAGCGATAGCGCACGCGCTGGCGGCGCGGCGCGGGCCCACCAGCAACCAGGGTCACATAAGGAGCTACCAGCTTAATCAATTAGGGGTCCCGGCGTTAATTGTAACTGAGTTTTTATGCAAATACCATCCAACCCGGTGGTCCGACGTGTTCCCTTAATTGAACCTCTTAAGGTGTTGGCCGCCCGCTACTGGGCGCCGTATTGAACTGGAATTAATTAAGGAAAACTTTAATTAGGTTCATGTAGCTTGAATTTGTTATGAGTGCCAGATTAGCTATCGATTTTGCTGGGATAACAATCAAGTTCAACTAGTACTGCGGTGTATATAATTTTCGGTTAATAATGGTACGGTCAATAAATTGAATTAAGCAGGAAGGTTATTGCCTTATTACGGTAATGTAGCTGGTCGAGTGATATGTTCTTCGTTTACGAGTGATTCGCGAAGTATTTATTCCAATTGGTAAGTTCATCTCGGTTACCCGGGTAAACTGGCATAGTTTCACTTGCAATTTGCTACGTCAATCTTTCTTAATTGATTCGTTCTACATGCCCAAACCATCTGACATCGTAGTAGTGAAAATAACTGAGTGAATATCACAAAGAGACCAATCGGTTAATAGCCTTGACGCACATTCTTCGAAACAAACTGCTTTGCCATTTCAAAATACATAGCTAAATTTATCATAGGAAACATTTCGAAACATCAAGAGAGTGCTCTCGAACAAGAGAAATTGGCCAATAAGAATTAAATTGTCACATATGTTGATATGTGCGACGTGAGACAGCGCCCGCCAACGCGCTCAGTCCGTCATCTTCATTGGCTAGGTATTTACTTGCCAATGTAGGCTTCCAACGCATCGATATTAAGTTGGTTAACGTTTCGTTGTACGTCTAGTAGAACAAGCCCCTTAACTAGTAAAATACTCATGTTGATAATTTTGTAGAGATCGCAATGCATTTCGAAATGTATTGTCTATGGACACAACTTTAGTTTTTGAAGATTGTAGGAACTAATAAATAGGTAGTAGTAGCAATAGACAACATTTTAGCCAACATCCAATGCTCAAACAGTCGTGAAACTGTTTCACATCAAGTTAAAATTGAAATAAATGCTCGTTGCATTTTCATGATAAATTTATAAATAACGAGCATTATCAGTCCTTTTATGAAAATGTTATCTAGACATAACTAATAAAAAGCACATCGTTATAATTAACATCATTGTTCGGACATTCTTTTAAAATCAAAAAGCCGTGTCCCGCCTTTATTGATACTATGCCAACGTGTAAATATTCTCTCTCAGCCAACGGCAACGCATATACGAATGATCTAGTTGGCTCAGCCAATCGCGAGTTTCTGTCGCGGGCCCACGCATTATTCTGCATATTCAACATAATTTATCTTCGTTGCAGATTATATTGTTTTGATACCAAGTTGAGCTCACATTTACATAACTATAACTATGTATAATATTTATGCGAATATACGTTTTTGGGTTTTAATTTTCATCTATAATCTGCTGGCGAAAGTACGGCCAAATAAGAGATTTTTTTTAGAAATTGTGATAAAAATGCTTTTTCCGTCTAGCTCAATCTACGCGTGCGAAAACGTTCATTGTCATTAGGAAACGCGGTGTGATGACGAATATATTTTAGCCATCTACATAATGTGTCCATTGACCTAAAAATAATAGGGAGCAACAATTTTATTTATATTGTAAGCATCTTAAAAGTATAAATGCCCAGCAAAACTTCGAAACCTAGCTATATACTCGTCCCATCTTCAGAATTGTACCAAGTGGGGTGGGATCAAAATGCACGCGGTGATATATGCGGACGGCAAACCTGTACAAACAACCTGTGTAATGTACCATTCATGGAAAATGTCCATACATAATTAAGCAAATGAGAAAATTATTAATAACCAAATAAATAGTCATCCATTTCGTATGATATAAGTATAAAAAGTTTTATTGATATCGGTATTTAAAAATAGGCAGGTACCTGCCCTTTTTTTGTATTGATTTTTTTGTAAACTTAAATTATTTAACATCAGCAATGTTTCAAAGACCGTTGGAATGTCCAAGTATCCACCAAATATTCAGATCTTAGTTTAAAAATAAAATATAAACCTTGTAGGTATAATCTGAAATAATTAACTACTTAATTATTCGAAATCGTCTTGAACTGGCCGACTGTAGCACCGACCTAATCGTATCTCATGCACCCTTATTATAAAACTTACCTAACGAAACCGAAATCGTACAAATGGCGTTCTGTTAACTGGTTTAGTTAGTTATTAAAATACTACAGCCTTTTTACGGTTCCGTACCCAAAGGGTGCCAAACGGAATACTATTACTAAGCCTCCGCTGTCCGTCTGTCCATCCGTCCGTCCGTCTGTCACAGGGCTGTATCTCATGAACCGTAATAAGTAGACAGCTGAAATTTGCATAGAGTATGTATTTCTGTTGCCGTTATAAAGACAAATAGTAAAAATATAATAATTGAAGGGTAAAAATGTAAACGTGATTTCTTTGTATAATGGTACTGAACCCTTCGTGTGCGAGTCCGACTCGCACTTGGCCGGAGTTTTAATCAATATAATGTACACTTTGCACAGATTTTCTTAAAATTCTGATTGAAAAAAAATTAAAGACGATTTAACTGGATTCAGTATAATATGTTTATATGCAGCTAATTAATGCTCAGCGCAAATGATTCGTCTGAAATAAAGATCAAATGAATGGATGAAAACTCGCCGACGGAATGCATCTTGAAGTGCAAAGTGCAGTGTTGTGATAAGACGGAGACTGCAGAAGTGCAGTTAAAATGAGCGCGAGACACCAAGGCAGGAAGTGCTCGAGAGTTGCGGATTCAAGTCTACTGCAATGCTCTGTGCTGAGAATACCTTACACACTTGGAAAGGGTGTCTCATTTATAAAATATTTTTTTTATCATGCATAATTTACATGTCGATATTATCGACTTAATATCACTAAGTAGTGGTTATATGATAACTGTGCAGTCCTTTTCGTTAGAGTTTTACTTCGTCCCACATGATAGGAGCAATACA
Organism: Incurvaria masculella; assembly: GCA_946894095.1. Classification (NCBI taxonomy): domain Eukaryota; kingdom Metazoa; phylum Arthropoda; class Insecta; order Lepidoptera; family Incurvariidae; genus Incurvaria; species Incurvaria masculella. Next base: position 5,284,958 of record OX335641.1, read on the forward strand.
CTGTCAATATGAGCTTGGTCGAAATAAAAAACATTGGTCACGTCACCAAAATATTAATTCATAATGGATTCTAACGTTGAAGAGGTTTGCTCCGTTACCTTGAAAATGTTAGAGCTATTGACGGCGCGTGCATCTCCGGATTTTGCAATAATTTGTTAAGGTTGTATATTTATATAATTTGAAGGATATTTACTCACAGATACTCATGATACATCCACAGAAAATAAAACAAAATTTAGGTACAAAACGTACACAGTCTGTGTCATTATACAATTTAATTTTTCTGTGCATGGCCTGGCATGACAGTTTGGATCATAAATGATCCTTTGAGCATATGTTTTGTTTAGAAATACCGGAGATCTTTATATCCGTTGAGCGGCCCGTAACGCACGTGGTCTCCTTGTGGCGATGACAATGTCACTCAGCATTAAAATTAGTAAAGAAATAGTGGGGGGTCTAACATGTGGCGGCAATTGTGAAGTGTGCACCTTTTGCTTTCTCTCTTATTATTTAATTGTTCATTTTCCTTGTGAATGCAGCTCATTGTGTCATCGTTATGATTTTTATTCGCCATTAATTATTACTTCAGAGGTGGTAGGGTTAAGCTTTTCCGGATCTATGTTATCGTGTTGAATGATAATATGGTCAAAACAGAAATTAAAAAAAAAACGTGTTTTCAGTACAGGTCCACGTACTCTAATGAAAACCTTACAAATTGAAATTTGTGGTGTGTTTGATATTAGCCCTTGTTCAAGTATATTAAAATCAACTAATTAATGGAAATATAATTTTGTACTATTTATAAAAATTGTAATAAAATCATAATGTAGATTCTCGATAACCTCATTTTTAAGGTACTATATGTATTGATTGTTTTTATTTTGCAGCCAATACATTTGCCGTAATTTGTTCAGATTTTGAGGTCTTTATGCACATAAAAACTCTTAGGCCAGCCTGTAGCCTGCAGTTAACTAGGACGCTAGCACATATTCCTACATAATTTAATTCTCACGATGATTTACCGTGCATAGCAAACTTCATATGTTAGTAAATATTATTAAAAATAAACTGTTTATTTGGATGATAATCAATCGAGCATAAAAAAATAGCTGAATAATTTCTTGATAATTGAGTTTTAGTTCTATTATTTACGCTTTTGGACCACCCGCTACAAGGAGAGACGCTAACATTGCAGAAACGGTTGGCAAGCGGGCACTTTGTCGAGTGGGCGAAATATTGCGCCGTCGCTACTGCAGAGCTACTAAAAGATTAGACCAGGTGTGAACTAATCATATCAAATTCTTGGTCTGAATTATATTTATGTCTGCATGTGGATTTCGCCACTAACATGAAAAAAAAAACGAACTACGCTGTTGCGCAATAAGTTGGAAACTGAAAGTATTATAAAAAAACAAAATTTCGTAACAACGCTGTCAATGAGATTTTATCCCCGCGGATTTTCCAGTCGAATATTTGCATCGCGACGCTCTCAGACAGCAAGCAAAAAGAGCGAAAATTCACATGAGTTTTGCAAATATTTCATATCATTCCGCAGCAGTGCGCAGTGTGGGGACATTTTTTTTATGTGTCTGGACATGGATGGCTAATACCACCTTCTGTCATGGTATTAGCCCAACACACCACATGGGAACTAGGTGCCATGCCAGGACCTTCCTTATATTATACTTCCTTATATATTACTTACCATACATTATTTTGAAGGAACCGGACGAACGATTGTCTACAAAGACATTTTTTTCCAAGGTTGACAGAAATTAGCCCTTATCTTCAATAAATGTTATTTCTGTTTTCATTGAAAGTACGATGAGGAATATAATAAAAAAAATATATATAAATACTAAAGTATTTCGCATTGATCTTGTTTTGTTACAGATTTTTTAAATGCCCTATTCTAAGAGCTTCCTGCGTCTGGATATGGAGAGGGTAGAAATATTGAGCGCATATTGAGTCGCTACAGAGATGCGACGTTAGTCAAGGCTCGGGTGAGGTAATATCGGGGACTTTTGCACGGACTTATGAAAGTATTTCCTTCTAGTAGTGGGGCGAATGGCACGTAAAGTGAGGTGTTGGTTGTCGGTTCGGAAAACTGGACTAAAAGTTCATCCATCACATCACTATAAGCTTGTTTCTTATGTGTCATGAGTTCAATCACTGCTCCATATCCCCCCATTAAATTAACTTACTGGCGTGGTCTTTTCGGGAATGCGATATGTTTTGTTAATATCATGACTAATACAAACATTGGCTAGTACCATACCTGCTACTACTAACAATTCATGATATACAATCTACGGCTCCTCCGCTTTTTATAAAGGTTTATGTACTTTAGGCTATACATTTAAAAAAAAATCTAAAACGCAACGTATATAGATTGGAGGTTATTACTACCCAATAATTGTAGGTGAATCATGATGAAGCTATTTTTAAAAGAAAAAAATATTTACAAAATGATTGTCCTTAGTTCTTTGCTCCAGACCGTTCTACCAATGTAAGTTTGGCAGTAGCATTTAGGTATGAAATCATAATTGTGTTATATCATTTATGTGGACGAAAAAAAAAGACCAAAAAAAAACATTATTTATAGACCAGTGAAGTTTCTTTGCGGGTTCTTCTTCACTGGTTGATCGAATCCGCGGATCAATCAAATTGTGACATGACTTAGTGTAGTTTTACTACCAGAAGTTGAATAAATAAATGAAATGAAATGAAATGAAACTGCATGGAATCTGTTAATCAATCGATTTAACTTTTTTTTTTATGTGACTGGCCATGGATGGCTAATACCACACCTTCTGTCATGGTATTAGCCCATGTGATTTCCATCCATTAGAACTGGATGGAAAACACGGCGTTGGCGTTAACGCGATTTAACCTATCGACGTATCAGTGTTGCATGTAGGAACATCCCTAGCAATAACTTAGATGTGATGGTAGCGGAGGGAGCTGCACGCACTGTGGCGGAGGTGCGCTGCTTCAGTTCTCCCGTGACTACGATTGGATGCAACTCCAATCCAAATATCGGCTTGTATCCAAGTACGCTGTTTATGTATCTTTATATACATAATTCCGTTATGCTTATGTTCGTAATTCTTCTTCTTCTAATAGGCTGGACCGTTTGGTGAAATTGTTAAAGGGTAGGCTGGATAGATTTTAGATATTTTTGGTAGGCAGAGCGTTTGTCCTGATCAAAAATTTGTACAGATTTTTTTTTCTACAAATCTTTCACACATTTTTTTAATTTCTTTCATAAAAACATATGATCCCAAATCTAAATATTATTTACTGATCATTTGAATTACACGCCCGCAAAGGTTTCTGTTCACATTTTATCATGCTCCGCTCGGGTGGATGTCGAAAATTAAATTAACCCGTGTGTAGCCGAGAACCTCAGCTAGTCTATCTTTAAAATTGAAAGCGTGCATTAGCAAAACATCCATGTCTAGTTACATAAAAAAACCTATAAAATCTAATGTCTGGCATCCGCACGGATTTTCTAAGTTTGCAAGCAACGCTGAGTGGAGGTTCAGTTTTGTATCTGTCTGTCCGTCCACTTATAACCTGGGAACCAACCACCAGAATTATATGGGGACTGCATACTCGTGTAGCATAGTTCTTCCCATTCATTATAGGCCACTTATCTAAAGGTTTAGCCAATGGTGTTGGAAAATACGACTGGTTTAGTCGGACTTTATAGTGAGCCAAACTGCCGGAATATGCTGCTATTATCGATATTTTATATGATGAAACACAGTTAGACACGATACTATACAAAACTAACCTTCCACGGGCGATTTGTAAACGTACGGACAATCCACGCGGGCAAACTTAGTGGAAGCACAACTAATGGTTTTGTCTCTATCTAGCTATCCCCGGATTATATGAATGCTCGAACTATTCTGTCTTGATACATTTTTTTCGCGTTACGCTATTTATTAGATACATTATTTTGTAGTCGCTTGATGTTTGTTGTGGTTAAATATTGTCCATTCGAATATTTTACTCGACGCATTGGCTCGAATAATATTTCGGTTTTTAAATTATTTTTAAATTAAGAAAGAGCAAGTCTGAATTGGTAGAATGTATATAGATTACGACAGTTTGAACTTATTTAAAATATGATAGTTATTTTTCCTTGAACTATCTTAATCCGTAGATTCTTCACACCGTAGTATTGTCAATAGTCTGTGTGGTTTTTAATTGAAATCTAGTCTGGTCCGTAATACCAATTCAAATCAATGCGACGCATAATATATATGTTGAATTGTTGTTATTTGTTTTGTGCCTAAAATATTACCGAGTAATCTACCTTTTGAGTCATATAAAAGCAAAGGCGACAATTTGAACCCAATGTGTGAACGAATAATGCAAAAATATTAATCTAAGGACCACAATCCATTACAAATACCTAACCAACAGCAAAGCCTACTTTATCTACTAGAAAACGTCGATTTGTTTTATATTTCAAAGCAAATATGGCAATATCCCAAACAATCCAAAGCAAAGGCGGTACTATCGACATCGACTTATCAGATGGCAGCATGGCAAAAGCGGTACTCTCCATTTATGTTCAAACCATAACGACAATATCCTCGTGTCTCTATCAAATCAAATTATCTCCATCAAAATTTTGCTTAAACACGATACCGCTGCTGTCTTTCAACATAATAACATTTATACAACAACAAAGAAGCATCCAAAATAATAAAAAAAACTGTATGCATGGAACATTTACAGAAGTTTTTTTGTTTCCTGTAAAATTTAGACTTTCAGACGTTATCTCGCCATTTCGCCGTAACAGACATTTTATAGACCACTAATAGGAAACAGCCACCATATTATGTATCAAAACTGCTCATCTAGGCTACAAGCGCGATCAAACGTATCAGTATATCATCAGAATGTTAATCTGGCTAATTCGCCCTGTGACAGACAGTGGGCCGATCGATACAGCCTGCGCTCACCTGGCTACTGCTGGCTGGTTATATTTCATTTATAGTTACGTTGATTTAAGGTTTTTGTGTCAATATGGTGGGGTATTTTGTATGGGCAGAGAGAATGGATGATATAGATGTTAATAAATTGACATTGCTTGACTTAACTGTGCCAATGTAAACTTTGTAAACTGTCAACTTTATACACGTTCGTGTAAGCCCCGCTTAAGAACATTAATAATGTGTGAAAAACGCGAAAGCTTAAGATTTATGATATTTATACTATGTTTTGTCCTTTGCATTGACATGCAGTTTAAAATTCGATAGAAAGGGACAAAACATGGTTTGACCATTTCCAGGAATTCTGGTTTATTAGTAACACTGTATAATTAACATTTAATAACATCTTGTTTGCTACGCATTTTGAAAATATTTAATTCTACCGCTGGCATTAATACATTCAACTTTTGGTAAGCTTTCTATTGAAGTAATTGTAGTACTAGAAATTATATGCAAACAACTGATGTCAAATATATTAGTCGGAAGTTATGTTGTTTGGAAGTAAAGTACATGCATGTTATCTTTCAACATATGTTCCAATTATGATAATACGTCACAAAATAATATTAATTAAATTTTAATAATTTTGTATTGTGTGGTATGCATGGCGAATTCAGCCTGTTATACCTACATGAGGTGTTATTTTTATTAATGAACTTACTATTTCTAATAACCGACATTATTTTTTACTGAATGCACTATTTTGGGAACTACAAAATTTATTTGGGGACATGAAAAAATAAGAAGAAACAATCTTAGCCATTTCATTGTTTCTTTCGCATATTTATTTATTTATATTTCTAAACGAGGCTGATTCTAGAAATATTTAGGCCCCGTCTACCAAAATATTTATCACAATGTCTTTGTAGTTTATTGCATTTTTACTTGCATCCAGGGCAGATTCTTGAAAAAGATTTTTTTTTTATTTATTCATCTTTTCTTATTTTATTATTTGGCCAAGGAATAGAATATCCTGGAGGCGGCGACCATAGAAATTAAGCGAGCTGCGCGCGCATGCTAGGTCTATGGCGGCGACTCATTGCAACGCGATCTTGAGTCTCTTTTTGGGGCTAACTAGCGCCCACTTTTCATTCTAGTCCTTTCCTGCGTCATTCGCTTGCCTGCCGTCAGTCCATCCTCGGTGTTTGATTGATTCAACGAGAAAATATTCATAAATAATATTATAATCATCTGATGAATTAGTTTGAAATCTTTTTTTCCACAAAATATAACATAATAGCATATTCATTTATTGTTTCCATTGACCTCGATAATCATCACCCGACGTTAAGGCAGTTACTGCTGTTACAACCTGTATATCGTAATTTTAAATTTATAATATTATATGAGGAAATACATTTAAAGACCAAATTTAATAGTTATGTAATTCATTTCAGTTTCTGCTTTGATTTAATATTAGTAATAGTACAAAAATAAATTGTGTAGCTACATACATTCAGGCTAAGGAGATCGACATTTGAGAGTATAGTAGGTAATTGCAGGACAGGCATTAATTAGCCTTGTGTGAATTAGTGTCCGTGTCGTGTATCAAATACATTAAGTCATCTGCATAATCATGCGTAGTAATATACATAGTATTATGCACTTGAATAATATACAGATATTGGCTAGATATGTAGTCAAATAAGCGTCACATCCGTACCGCTGAGGGCCGGGAGGACTGGAGAAAAATTGGAGAAGTGTATTTCCAGCAGTGGACGCAAACACTGACTGACATATTTAACAATGTATTGAATTCTGAAACATGTTCATTACTGCATCTCACCATTATTCTCAAACACATCGTGACTAAAACAGCGTGTAAAAGTATTCACTGCCGTTACTTTAAAATATTGGAACAGTTCGGAAAAAAAAAAAAATCTTTTTTTTCTATAACTTTTAGTTATTAAATAATATTCGAAGTTAACTATTTCATCAAGTATGAATTATAGTAATGGCAGCAGCAAATTCCGAACTACCCGATAACATGATTTTTGGACATTTTATCTTTAAAATAACATTTTAGGCATAATCCAACCTTTTTTAAATAAAATAATCTTGGGTACATAAACCAATCTATGGATTTTATTCTCTCAAAAATAATTACCTACTGAAATTAAAATTGCCTTTCGAAACGTTATTCTCCAGCTATCTAGTCTTGAGGTCTAGTCCGTACCCAAAGGGTGCCAACGGAACTCTATTACTAAGCCTCCGCTGTCCGTCCGCCCGTCCTTCCGTCCGTCCGTCCGTCCGTCCGTCCGTCCGTCCGTCCGTCCGTCCGTCTGTCACAGGGCTGTATCTCATAAACCGTAATAGATAGGTAGCTGAATTTTTTACAGAGTGTGTATTTATTTTGCCGCTATAACAACAAATAGATGACATTTTAAAAGAATAATAATTAAAGGGGGACCCGTGAGGGAAAACCGTGTGTTTTTGTGTTAAGTCTTGTTCGATGGTACGGAACCCTTGGTGTGCGAGCCCGACTTGCACTTGGCCAGTTTTTATGCGGAGATCTCGTCTGCGTTTTGATCCATGCATCGCAAATAAAACAATCTACGCAACCAAATGACACTACAGTTTCGTGATACGCGGAAAGGTTGCACTATAAATGGACTAGTATCGGTAGAGACAGGGGTACGTATGTATTCCCAAACCGGTATTTGTTAGTTTAACGTCGCTTAGCCACACGCGACTGCCTCCACCCGTATTGGCGTACCTAGGGATGTGCTCGTTAGTTTAAAACAAAACAAAAAAAAATCGTTTGTTAACTAACTCTCCAAAGTATGTAACTATGACATCTACCTACAAAGCGTTCAGGTATCTTAGCCACTAACGGTAAGCAAATACTTTTTTCTTTTACAAAACAGCGCAACCCAGTCTTACGATAGATGTTGTAGTTATTTCAATATATACTTTCTTGTATAGAATATAATATTAATCATTTTAAACTTTCAAAGAAAATTTCTACATCTCGTAGCGAGTAAAAACGAATACCTATAGCCAAACGAACGAGAATCGATTTATAAGTATTCATAGGTATAATATATTAAATTAATTTATATATTGGAATAATATAAGAATACTACAAATTGTATATTATTTTTTGTCAACCGCCCCATTTGAAGTATCATTCCGTTTAGTGATCTCCGATAAGCCTTCCAATTGGTTTTATTCATAAATATAACTATGGATGCGATTCCTGGATCCCGAGAACACAAAATATTCAGTTTTAGGGCTCCCATCGTCTGACTAAAATTGAAATGCTCGCTATTCTTATAGGTTAATTTTTACAGGGGCAGAAAAATAAATAAATAAAAATATAAACTTGCACTACTTAGGACGATGGACTCCAGACGCTAAATTGAACATTCTTCCGAGTCCAGCCTCCAAAGTAGCAATAACCAGCTAGTTACTGAAATAGGCAAATATGGTGGCTAACCCACTGATATTGCTAGAGCCTCGCAAACCGCAGTTGTAATACTTCAATTTTTAACGTAATCGTTTGATTATCAAATAAAAAAAATAAGCATAAAAAATATCATTGAAAACAAAATACAATAATAAGAAACCTGGCAAAGTTTCTTGTCGGATGTTCTTCGCTAGAAGTAATCAAACCGGCAGGAAAAGAAAGAAATGACGAATCCAAGTGAGTAATAGATATACATCTAATGGAGGAAATTATGAAGCTGAAACTGTAACTATCTAACTATGGAGAGAAAAACAGCAGCACCACCCAGCAAAATTAGATATCAACTCTTTATGCGAGGCGCAGACGCAAACCGCTGTACCACGAAGGCATAAACTTCCAATATTATGTATATTTTACCATGCTTCTTATTCATCTGCCGTCATCAGTTCGAATGATACCGGCACTTAATTTACAGTTTAACATAGCAGTTGGTGAGGCTACCGGCCCACTGGGCCGCCTCAAATGGTGGCTTGTTCGTTCGCCGTCTTTATCTTTGCTACTACATTTTTTAATTGCAACTACTATTTTATCTAACTATCCGTATGAGTTTCATTTCCTAATATCTACTGTATTTATGTTCTTCCCATGCTTCGTCCAGTCACATAGAAAAAAGATAGAAACTATACGAAAAAACATTTGAAAGAGACATCAAAGCTTACCCAATGAGTTTTAATCTTAAATTAAATGTATCGATAGTTCACATTTCGCATCACTAGCGCTTTCATCGCCCACTAATAGGGTCGTGTAATTCTGTTCACCGGTGCGGCTCTGAGTGAACAAAGGATCGACTCGATACATACAAACAGCCATACTGACATCACTATTAGATATACATATCGATGTGCATGCACGTACTACGTTATTCTTTCGTTTTTTGATGGACGCTGCTTTAATGAAGCCATTGATATTATGTAGTTTGTATGTGCTAGGTTTTTCAAGTACGTTCAAGTTTATTCGAGGATTTAAATGTATGGTAAGTTATTCGGTTATTGAATCATAAAAATCCTATAGAAAATATATTACATGTAAAATGATTGAGCGAGCCAATTTTTAGAGGAGAAAGTGGTTGATTTCAAATTTCAGAGTTCATTCTAAACATAGTTTTAGTGTGTCAGTGCCGGACTTAGGTCTTCGACTTATTTTTGAAGATATTAATGAATGATTATGAGTCGATTAATATTATATGTAGAAATAATATTGATCGATCATTTAAATATGTTGAATCTGTCAAAAGTAAATACGCACTATTCCGGCATAATCTAGTCAATCATGCAATTATCCAACAAGCGACAGGCGACTATAATCAGGGACGCGTCAACGAAGATTTAGTGTACAGGTCGCAGGCTAGGACCTAAATCCTCCGCCGTTTCGCATCACTGACCTGACGTATGGCTTTGACAGACATAATTAGCACCGCTACTTTGACAAGACACACATAGCGCTGCAACACGAGGGGATTATGACCCGTCCTGCACTCCCCTTACGATAGGGCCGTCCCTCTCGCACCGGTCTCCCAATTAATGTTGCCGTCTCGCCCGCACGTCGGGTGAAGCAGGGTTAATACGCAATCAATAATAATTATGCCCTGTTTGCTTGCTTGCTTGCCAGTGAATTGCATTGTCTACCTTGGGCGGCCCGATGAATGTAATGCTTCAGCGATAGTATTCGATAGTTTATACATATAGGACGTACCGTCCCGTATTTTTACGCCACTGTTATGTACGTAAAGTATGTATTTATTTCCATTGTGTACGTAAAGTACAAAATGGAAACATATGAAAAGTTATGATAAATTTGACTTTTATTTTATGACGGTGTCGGTTCAAGGGGTAGGGTTACCACATACGAACAAGGAAAGTCCAGATCAAAAGCCCGATTTTCCAATGGTGGTGGTTTTGGTAACGTCTGTTTACCAAAAATAAAAATCCAAATATGTTTTACATATTATTTTTTTAAACTATAATGTTAATTTTTTTTATCGCTGTAGATGTAACTGAAACGGGCAGCCTGTGACCAGAATGGTCAATCTGTGTTCTCACATAAATGAACGTTTACGGAACTTCGAAGTTACGTAAAAACGTCAAACCCCGTACAAACTTTTACTTCTTATTCTGTGATTTTACTTCTTCAAGCTGTCAAAATCAAACTCAGACTTCCGATTTGTATGAAACGCGGAGTCGGCGTAAACGACAACGTCAACGTATTTACGAAGCTGAGTAAGCTGTCAAATCAAACTCGAACTCGCAAATGTTAGTTCACTTAAGGTGGGCCTTACCGCTCAACTCCGCATACAAACGTGTAAAGAAGATCATGCGCATATTTCTTTCCAAAATTATACTCAAAACAACTTTATTTGATCGAACTAGATGTCTGATGACCATTGGCATTGTAAAATATGTAGTGTTTGGTTTCAAAGTTATAAGGTCCGAAAGTTCGAATTTTTCGCGCATTTTATACAATAACTTAGGATGTGGATTACTCAACGTTAAAATAAAAATCCGACCTAGCTTAGTTCATGAAGATTTATAAACAAGTTAGCTTTTGATTCATTTTTGACTACAGCAGTCATGATTTACTTTTAGCTGTAAGTCGTATTGTAATTACAATTTTCGTAAATCTTACCGAATCAAAGGCTATGCGCATTGTTTGCTTTGTCGACGTGTTGCATCCTCATCATCACGAAGACTTTCTTTTTCTTTGAAACAGAGACAGTGCCAGAGCGCAACAGAACGATTTTGTGCTGTGCCCGCGAATGAGTTAGTTCCGTCGGGAAGGGCCACCTTAACGTCCACTGCGCGCGCTCTTCAATTTCTCCATATAGACTAGGAGGTCGCGACAAAAATGGTAACGACAACGTAAATGGCTGAAACTGGGTTCACGGGATAAAGAGCAACCTTCTGAAACGAAATGTGACAGTCTGCCTGTTCCAACTGGTTGCGTTACGTAGATAAGGCGCCTGAAAAAGTAGTTATGGTGACAAAAAATAAATATGATAAGTTAGATGGATGCAAATGACGAAGCATGAAAGTATCCTTTCATACTTGCTTAGCAATACACAAACTGAACAAATCTTTGGTTGCATTTCGTAGTTATAGACGATTTAGGTTACAGATATAACTTTAGGTATATTTAAGTATTTAATTAAAAAACCTACTGGTTATTGTTGTATAAATAATAGGTATCAATGTTTACAGACAATCAGTATATTCATCAGCAGGTACATACCAGGAGCAATCTAGATAACGCAATCACTTGGCATGGGCAGACCGAAATATTTAGCATCAGAGGGTTGGTCTCTAACATGAGAACCCAGATTCAGCCATTTACCTTATCGTGACCAAAAGTGTCGTGACCTTCCGGAATAATAGTTTTTAAAAGGCCAGTCGATCGGTGTGGCGTAAACGCCAATTAAGGTGGCAAGGCACTAGGGGCTCAGGTCATAATTAACAAAATAAAAATGTATGGCACATCACATCATAGATGGCGAGGTCAGAGGAAGAGTAAACGATTGAACTTCCATGTCATTCATTTCTTTATTAGAGAAACTTAATAGCTATTGTGGTTACATTATGGTAACCGGTTATGGTAAACATGCTGCGCAATAGAGAAGGATCCTGTGTACATAATAATCATCCATCTGTCGGTGATTTGCGTGAACGTTTTAATGTGATGTGTGCTTGGCAATATCGAAAGTCAAAATGCAACCATTTATTTGTTGTTAATAATCTAGATCTTCCAGAACTCGCTACTTACACGAAAATGTCTTTGCTCACATTTTCCTAGTACTTCCAGCTCATAACTTCGCCTCCGGTTTGTTTTGATTAATTGTCCTTAGTAGTCAAAAGTCTGCCTGCAAGACAATAAAAAAAGGTCAACTGACCACAAATCCAAGTTTGAATTAGAACATTGGACTTTCTAAAAGTCCTGAAATTTCGACAAAAGGACTAGAATCTCAATCGATAATAAACATTCTGGCAGGATAAATCATGTAAATCATGAAAAATTCATATAATTTTAAGATTATGTTCTTAGCCAAAGCATGGACATCGGTATCGTACCGCAATATAACTAGAGACTAACACCTAATAAAAAAAACTGTAAGCCGTAAAACTGTAAGCTTCACTGAACTGTTCCCATTCAGCTTAATGTAGCCATACTCTTAAAGGAAGCTCCTGGCATGGCACTTAATTCCTTCTGGAATACGGTGTGTTGAGCGAATATCATGACAGCGTATGTGATATTAGCCATCCTTGCCCAGTTACATAAAAACCGGCCAAGTGCGAGTCGGACTCGCACACGAAGGGTTCTGTACCATCGTACAAAATTTAACTAAAAAAAATCGCGTTTGTTTAATAGGCCCCTTAATTTTTTAATTAATTTTTATATATTTTTATTTTACCTATTTGTTGTTATAGCGGCAAAATAAATACACATTCTGTAAAAATTTCTGCTGCAATGGAATTAAATTTACTTCAATTATTCTATCAACATTCTATCACCGAGCCTTCAATCGATGATAGAATGTGTATCGATAGTTTTATACGTCTACGGCAAACATACTTGAATGTCCCGACACTCAGAGATTGATTAGCGCCTGCCACCCGCTTCCCCCCGCTGCTACCGATCTGCTAACAGAATAGCCCTTCTGGGTATTATTTGCCAATATGCGGGCAGTCGGACTATTCATTCAAGTATGAACCCGACAGACTATCTACTGAATAAGCAAAATATTTTAATTAAAAACATCATCAAAGCGAAGTTAATACTAGCCTGGGTACTCTGAGAGAACATCGGTGGTCTGCACCGATATCTGGGATATCTGGGTAGGATACCGTAACCTAGAGTTTCCTTGTTTTAAAACTAGGTTATCTCACGAATCGCGGCGTCTGCTAGCTGTTCGCTGGCCTCTGGCTCTACGTTTATTCACAACACTCACGCCTACACGGCCGGCATTGCTGAGGTGAGAAGCCCAAATCACGTGGCACTAGTTTTGTCGACGATCCCTCAAAAATAACAAGCGTACAAGCATCGGGATGAGCTTCTTGGCAAAATGTCTGAAAACAAATTTTTTAGTAATAAAAAATCAAATAACTAATAGACCGGGGTAGATACGGTTTGAGAAGCACATGAAATCCGAAATGAATTTTTTTTTTCTGAGAAATATATAATTTCATGTTCATATGCTTACATTAAGTTTGCAACATTTAGCGGGACCCGGAAGATAGAAAAAAAAATTAAAATGTATTAAAAAATATATATCTCCTAAACAAATATTTAGAAACGGTATAAAAAAAAATTATATGTTAAGTATTTTAAGGCGTAATGTAACTGTGAATTTGCAACAATTTTGTAATTACGGAATTGTATTTAAAAAAATGTTTTTACTAAAAAAAAAATATGCCGCGAACCTTACTTGCTATTGCTATATTTCTTTCTAGAATATGTAAAAGCAAATAAAATTCTTTAGAAACTATACAACGAACGATTTTATACGTATTTCGAATGTTTTGTTTAGCTTTTGTGTGAATGTAAACATTATAAATGAAAAAAAATGTGCTTCTAATATTTGCAACATTTTACAAATTTCACAGAATATAGAGTTTGCGGTCAGTTTCCAATTTCAGAAAATAAAATAGAATTTTCATTATTTGCTTTGCAGATATTAAATATTACAGATATTAAAAGTACAAAAAAAAATTTACACAGTTCCGTAAATAAGTAATTGTTGCAAATTCACAGTAATATTACACGTAAACTAAACGCTAACATATAACATTTTTAAATAACTTTTCTAAATATTTGTTTAGGAGATATCATTTTTTAAACATATTTCATATTTTATTTCTATCTTCCGGACCCCCCAAAATGTTGCAAACTTAATGTACAAACGTCCACATGAAATACTACGTTTATGAGGAAAAAAAAAATGCATTTCGGATTTAATGTTTTTCTAAGTGCTGATTTAAGGCTAAAGTTCCTGGAGTATAAATATAATGGGCATCATCATGCGTGTCCATCAGTTAGTGAAATAACTTAGTATAGTTTGACTAACAAAAGTTTATATAAATCAATTAAATCTGTATCAGGCGAATATGATAATACCGCCTGCCACTCTTTTTTGACACGGCAGAAATCGGCTCCCACGGAGTTGCTACGTCACTGCTCGTAACTGTTATATTCGGATTAACGATTTTAAACGATTTCATGCACGGTATTGAACTCTCATTCTGTGAGGACTTATTTCTCCTTCCAGTGTATCGATGTAAAAATACGTGACTGTACACGTTCCCATATTGTCCGCTCCTGATCTTTGCAAGGCACTTAACCAATATGGCAACCGTTGATGTCGATTGCCTGGCCCCAGCATAACAAGGTTCGGTGTACCCCGTCGAGTTCGGGAGCGCTCGGTCGTGAATGTAGGCTTTTGAGGGTGTATCGCTGGTGAGCGGGCGCGGGCGAGGCTGTGTGGGAACGCTGGGAGCAGATCAATCAGCCGCGGACGTAATTAACTGTTGTCGAGAATCAACACGTGAGTCGGGAGATATAGCCGGGTTGTTGCGAGGGAACACCTACGGACCCGGCTGCTATTGAAACTGCAAGCTTCCTCTTGTCTTATTATTTAGTAGTAGTAGTAAATTATTGTAATAAGGCTCCATATGACGCTAATCTACAACATTTTGTGTTAATTTTTATTTTATCTCAACGTCGGTAAAGCATAAACACCGGTATAAATTATCAAAGTTTAGACTATTATCTAGTGTATGACCGTAAAACGGTTTTATTAAGTTGCTTATATTCTTTAAAACAAAAATATATGTTTGTAAACAGCTATTTACAAGTTTTTACTATGTTTTCAGGCCGGCGCTTGGAAACTAAGAATGATTTAGACAATAATTTTTTTTGTGGTACAAGATCACATATTTATCTAGTGAATAACCGTGAAACATATATTAATTCACTTCATAAAGTAGACTTTACAGGTCAAAAACCTTAATTTCGCTTCGTCGCGCTCGATTTTCACGCCATTATTATTTGTTTGCTGAACGCTGGTATGTAAGCATGTGCATTTAAAAAAATGCCATTCAAAGTTCTTTGCGGCTTCTTGCTCGTGATGTGTAATGTGTAATCGAAGCCACGTCATATTATCCCTATCCATATCTCTAATTATATTATAAATGCAAAAGTGTGTATTTTGTTGGTTTGTCCTTATTTTACGCGCCAACCGAGCCAACGATCGATGTGTTTGCACAGAGATAGTAAATTGTCTGGACAATGGCATGCATAAATGTCAATTTCACTTTGATATTTTATAAGTAAATGTAATATCAAACAAAACAAAAATCCTATCAAAAGTGGCCCTGGCAATATGAAATGTTATAAAAATTACCTATAAAAAATTGTAGATAGAAAATTTAATTAAAGTTATACAAATACATACCATGTATAGGAGTCTAATTTATAACCTCCCGTTGAAAATTTATGTGCAGTGATTTTGCAAAATGAATATAAAAACCGGCCAAGTACGAATCGGAGTCGCAAACGAAGGGTTTACAATACCAGATTCAACACCAAAATTATGTTTTATTATTTTAAAATTGTATCTATTTGTTGTTATAGCGTCAAACTAAATACATACTCTGTGAAAATTTCAGCTGCCTACCTGTTACGGTTCATCAGGTACAGCCCTGTGACGGACGGACGTATGGACGGACGGACAGTGGAGGCCTAGTAGGGTTCCGTTGACACCTTTTGGGTACCGAACCCTTAAAAGGAAAAAGTGTGCTGCCTAATAATTATTTCTTAAAAAAATGAGTTAAGAGTTCATATATGAAGGGACGAAAATGCCTTGTCATGTAAAAACAAAGGGTTCCGGTCACCAGAACTAGTTAACACCGTCATTAAACTAAGCTTTTTGTCTAGGTAGGCGTGATGAATATGTTACATTTCTTAACCATACATTAAGTTATGCAATTTTAAGTAAAAAATATCATTTATATTCCTTGATTAGTATTGTGGAGAGAAGAAAAGGTGGATCAGGTCTTGAGACCCACGGCTGCGCAGCTGCTCTCCCCTAGTCGTGATTTGAATGTTGTATATGTGTTACTTCGTTGAGAAACTTCGTTAGTTCGA
This sequence comes from Incurvaria masculella, assembly GCA_946894095.1. Lineage (NCBI taxonomy): Eukaryota > Metazoa > Arthropoda > Insecta > Lepidoptera > Incurvariidae > Incurvaria > Incurvaria masculella. The sequence goes on from OX335641.1 coordinate 5,301,569, forward strand.
TATAGACTTATTGTGTTTTTGACATGTTGGACGTTCCAGCGGGTAGCGCCACTAGCACCTCTTTGTAGACTGAACTAGGTCGTCACATAATTGAATGTATTCTGAAATGTCAATTGCAACGCCATTTGTTTCATGATGTTTTCCCTCACCGTAACGCATTCGTTGGATATATATATAATATATATATATATACTTCATTTATTATAAGTTTCCTGATATTTATGCAGATCCACGAATCCTCATAATGAATTTGCCCTTGTCTAATTTTGAAAATCTCCTTGTTGCAGGTCAAAATCTGGTTCCAAAACCGAAGAACTAAGTGGAAGAAGAAGGATAACGTATCCAATGCGGAGGTAGCAGAATTGAAGACACAGAACAAGAATCAGCCATTGGAGGAAAAGAAAGCGGAAGTGGTGGATCCGAAGCATGAAGACTCCAGTATTATCGACATGTCTGCTAAAAGGGAAAAGATCGTCGCCAAATCCATGCCTAAACTTATCAAACAAGTAACTCAGACGCTAAAGAAGGCTGAGAAGGGGGTGGTTTTAGGAGAAGATGCTAACGACGTTGAGAATAAGATAACGATAACGAAGATAACCAATAAATTGGCGGGCACCGAGTTAGCAGCGGAGCTGTCAGTAAAAAGTTTTAGCGTTGACGAGATGATAGAACTGAAATTTGACAGTGAGAGCCTGCGGGACAACGTCGAGATGTAGAAGTCGTTAAAGAGGAATAGGCTTGTGTAGATAATTTGTTGCAATATAAGATTTTAAATTTTGAGTGAACATTTGATGATAAACGCCAAAAAATACATAGAAATTACTTTAAAAGCTATTTTTATTAACTTCTGTAACCGTAACCCGTAACCTGAGATTTTTTTTAATCAAGAAGACTAGACATTTTAAATAAATTTAGTCTAAACTAGCCCTTTATTATGTAAGATTTAGGAATTAACATATCGTGTGTTCAAACAAAAATAAATTGTAGTCATAATATTATGATAGAGATTCCTTTTAAGCTCCTACATCCACATCATTTGTTTAATGATTGTAAACGGTTATAAATAGGCAGTTATCTTATTTGGTAAAGATAATGATATTCTATATATAGCTTTTTACTTATCATATTCTGAAAATTTCTACTTTCAGCTATATTATCATCCTAAGTTAGGTGCACATTTTAAAGATTATATTCTCTTATGCATACATGTAATCAATAGAGCTTCACTGACGCTTTATGGATGATACTTATTATTTGCAAACCCAGCCAAATCAATTTCTGCTTTAAACGTTGTATGTGAATTTTTGTATGTGACCAATATTTTTTTTAAACGTTACGTAACGTACATTTTGTGCAATGTTTTTTTTTTCAATACAAAAGTTCTGACTGGAACTGTTTAAAGCACTTTTACCATAGCACAGGTGACCTTATAATTACTGTAGAAAGAAATTTAAAAAGTTTCATATTTGTAACGCCCATCGTTCATGTTAATCACCCCATGAACCACCCGAAACCCACAGATTTATCAACTATATTAAAGGACTATTTTTGATATATTGAACGCTTTGTTTTAAACTGAGGTACCCGCTTGGGTCAATGTCGTTTCGGACTGATGTCTGGCTAAACCTAATATTTTATGTTATATGATTTCCTAATAGAAACTTCCCCCCCCCCCTTTTTCACCCTCTTTGAGTTTAATTTTCGCCTCAGAAGGTCTATCTATATCAAATTCCATCAAAATCGGTTCAGCGGCTTAGGCGTGACAGCGTAACAGACGGAACGGACGGATTTTCGCATTATATATATTATATATTAGTATGGATTAAATAAAGTGGTAAAGTGTAAATGCAGCCGATGCGCTGGGACGGTGAAGACGGGTTTGAGGGAGGGCAGAAGTTGTCGATATGGGACAATGCAACGCCCTGTTAGGTGTTTTCACACTGTGCCGACAAATTTAAAGGAGCTTATCTTTTATTAATCAACAACTCGATAAATGCGGTTTTAAGTATATTTTTTTCCTTGTACCACAAATGAGCTCGGGGATCTACGGTCTCCGGGTGAATAATAGATTTATTAACACTTTATATCATGGAAGGGACAAGATTAATTTATTAAAATCTAGAAAATGTGTGTAGTAACCAGCCGTTAGCTATACGATCAGTGAGTAACCGGAGTTAACTGCCGCTTAACCGAATTTAAGAGGACGCTTAAAAATAAGTTTTATTGTATTCTTTTTTTTTAAATGCAATATTTCGTATAGCAATAGTTCGGCGCAAAATAACTTCAATATTTTGTATTCGGGTGATATTTTCCTACACGCACTATATGAAGCAGTTTAGTAGCTTCATTTTTGCTCGAAGGAAGCACTGAATGTTATTAAAACTCTTTATTAGCGTCAGTATTTTGGTTTAAAATGCATCTAGGCAGTGAATAGCCGAGTGGTAAATGATTTCAACACTGGAAAAAATCTTTATTTCAAACTTTAAACAATATCCATATCTAGCCGAAAAGTTGCCGAATAAAAATATGCCACCTATTTGTATAAACTACATTTATCTGACCTAAGGTTACAATTACTTTTATTATATCTTTCATCACGCCAGATCAAAAGCAGTATTAATAACGTAATAATACATAATACAGCAGATTCAGTTCACTGAGATAAGTAATACGGTAGATTGAGTTTATTAAGAGAACCTCCGTGATTGATATAACCATTGTGACTTAAGGCCTTTTCCCCCGCCTGCTGATTAGCTTAATCGCCACATTTTAAGGGCCTTTTTTAGCAGCTTGTAATACACCAGTACAAGATATGCACTCCAGTAATAAAGGCCCTTTAAGTGCTGATTAAAATAATTCAGCACTTGGTGAATACCAGGCTAAGTAATACAAAACCGATTCAAATATGTACTGCAGATTGCCTAACGGTAATTCGAGAATTGATTTATTGAGTCTATGTGTTTTCTTACTATTTATTCACAAAGGAGAATTATTTGGGTGTTAGAGCTTGTAAGCAATGAAATGTGTTCAGTTCAAAAAGTATAAGCGCAATATAAGTCCCTTTGTATTAACGACTAATTTAAGAGAAAATAGTAGAATCGTTTTATATTGTAACAGAAAAGTATTATCGACATTTAAAAATACATTTTTCTTTTAATTCGATTGTAAATTATGGCGGTACTCATAAAACTGTTTTGGACCTGAATACATTTTATCTCCTTACCACCTCAAAAGGATGCAAATGGTATACAAAATGTAAGACTGCATGTGACAGCTTTTAGACTAACGTGTAATCTGTAGCTAGTAGCGGAGTTCGATTGTGTCAAATGCCATATTAATAATAAAATAGTTTTCGATAAGCTATGGTTTTATTTTGAAAAGTCGCACGAGGATCAAAATTAAAAAAATAATCATATAGATGACCGCTGTATGACAGGGTTTTTTTGGTAAAACCCCCTTTCATTGGTACATGCCTAGATAGTACACATAACGATGTTAGCAAGCATAGATCTAAATATATTTTCATAACTCTAACTAAACTAAATGTAGCCCTAATTACATCTATTGCTAAATACAAGTTCGGCTTTAGGCACATCCTTTACCAGCTCTGGATTTCTTAGGACTATAACCAAGACGACTTCCATATACTGCCAGACACATAGAAAGTTTAGTAAGAATTACAAAACACTAAAAACCAGCAACGAAGCCTTGATTCTTAGTGTACTCACGGGAAAAAGTTTTCCCAAGAAAAACAACTCGTTTAAAAGGACTATTAAATCGGCAGTGGAAGGTACTGACATCCAAATTGCGGCTAAATAAATGTCTCATTTTGCGGTTAAAGTATAAAGATATGCTTATCATCATTATAATAATCAATATTTGTTATAACTTGGTCAGTGCAAAATTCTAAAACCCTTTAACATATGAATATACAACTTCAAACGATTAAACGCAATAAGTATTTTTAATTGTTCTTTCTCAGTCTGTGAAAACATCCGTTTTTCAATTAAATACCTCCAAAACTAACACATGTTAAGGGCCTGATACTAGCCAAATCGCAAAGTTAGATGAGGCACCCCAAGTTAACTAACTAAGTCTGACGATTATAAGTGTCATTCTTACAATATATGATTCCTTGTCTAGGAATTGAATTATTTTCGTTAATGTATGTTTCCTTTTTCTATACAAAATACATTGCGGAAACGGTATCCATTTCCGAACTTTTTTGACTAAATGTAGAAATCTAAAAGCAAATGGAATTTTTTGTTTATGCATATATGCTGTTTTTGCTTATATCTAGAAATCGAATTACTTTCAGATTTCTAATGAGAAAAATCAACTTTTTTATTTTTATTATTATTTAAATAAATGATTGAATAAAAAAATATTAACAATCCATTATCAGTCTGGAGTTCTATTTGGATTTGCTGAAGCGTTTCACTACATATTATTACATTTGTTATAAAGTGCATTTGTATGGCGCGAGTAGTTGGCTAGTCCTAGCGCCTTAATGAAACCGATTGAACTAGTTTCTAGTCTAGACTCTAATGAATCCGTCTAATGTGCTATATTTTGAGGGAGTCCAAAGTTGCACATACATTTTCAAAGGGTGCTCTTACAGTGACGCCGCTAACTTGGCGGGGGCAATGCCGTGCCTCCCAATATCCATTGGGAATCAGCTGAATCGTTTAGCTCCAATTTTTTTATGCTCTCACAATCATGAACTTTAACGTCAGGGAACTAAATCTATGTTTGATCGATCAATCATTGGAGCTTGATACATTATATTGATACCAATACAGACATCACGATCGGATTGTTTTCGACGTACTAAAGGAACACAACTCCAAATTGACGGGTATGAAAATATGACCTCTATTGATATAAGGTTATGGTATACAATTATTAGAAGCTAATTGATAAAGTAACGTTTACAGCGTGATTAAATGAATTGTTGCAATTCATCGCATCAATTACTGCTAATTGACTACGAGTGAATGGTTCAGTGTGCAGGCAGCATCATCTGATATTGTTTTTGGTCCGTTCCAACACAATGGTAGATTTGGATGTAGTTAAATCGATTTTGTTTGAGTTTTAATGAATCTGTCGTGTTTGAATAGTAAGTTTAAACGTTTTTAATGAGATTTTGTATGTAACTGGACATGGATGGCTAACTAGGTGCCATACCCTGGTAAGGTCCGGACCTTCCTTATATTGCTCGGCTACATTGAACTGGATGGAAAACACTGACAATTTTCATTGCCGCTTCGACCATCGTTAATTCAATGTGATGGTACAAACCCGGGCGGGATTAACCCTAACACCTAGTAAGTAAGGACTGGGACCTACAGCACAGAATAACTAATAGTGCCTACAGTTTTACATGTAATCCGAACCACGGCCGGTCTCAACGGTTGAAATGGTTACACATCAGAACCCAAGTAACAATTTTTGCGGATAGAGGTTCTGGAACTTGCCAATTGGCATTAAATAGGTTATATAATAGCATGTCACTTACCATGTAGTAAATTTCAAGCATCATTTGTTGCCAAAAGGTTTTAGAACCTAAAGGTTCTAATAATTAGCCACGACAACCTCCTGATGACTTAAGTTCAAGACCAAAAAAGGCACTTGCCTGATGGCCCTATTAAGGTTATATTTAAGCCACTTTTTAGCACTGTGGTGTCATTTCATGACCATTTAGAGACCATTTGGCTTTTGACATGCTTATTTGAGACCAATAAGCTCTAACAACCAGAAAGCACTTTTAAAGACCATTGTGTGGCTTTTTGGCAAAAAGGCAGAACCCGTCAGAACCTATTTCGGACTATTTGGCCCGATTCGTTGCTGTTTGGCCATTATTAAGTCAAAATGGTTTGCGCGAAGACCAACTAGTTTTTTTTTGTGGTTTCATCGAGTACCAACGACTATGTGTATATCAATGAGTTTCGATTCACTAGATAGATAGGCTATCTATTATGATGAGTGAAATGCATTCTCAACTGGAATACATCAGGTTTCTATTTCCAGGTAAAATCAATTATTATGTCAACTTTGAAAATAACCTGTGGAAAATTTAAGAAAAAGGCGAAGCGAAATATTATTTGGAATCTAAACATAATTAGTTCAGTTTTACACTTTTTAAGCAATTTCAGCTTGCTTTACAGAGGGTACCTGAGAATAAACTACTTCATTGCCTTTTTTATGTAACTGGAAATAGATGGCTATACCACATTCATGGTACCAACCCAACACATCGCATTCTGGAATAAATAGACCTAAGACCTGCCTTTATATTTCATCTTTTCATCAAATGCGCTTGTATCAGCCTGGGCAGTCTTAACCTTTGAAGAGGGGACATACCACGATTTAAATCATCTAACTTATTTAATGATTTAAATCGTGGTATGTCGGCGAAATTAACTTTTATGAATTGGAAATAGCCTATGACTAAAAGGCTTGTACTACAGTATAGGAAAACCATACTTTATTGGCGATGGATCGTGCGTAATATTTTATCAGGAAGGCGGATAACCTAGTGGTTAGCCTCTTATGCGAGCTTGAGCGAGAGGGTCGAAACTGAAATACTAAAACAGCCAACAATCATTCCGATCGCAATGCTGCTATGTAGAATTTCTTAAATCGCTGGTCGGATACAACTTACATAATTTTACAATAGTTGTAAGTGTGCACATTTGGCAAACGCGCATGCTTATTGGCCTTAAATAGGCCTCTGGGTTGATAAGCAATGGCTTATTCAAAACCAACTGGCCACTATAAATGCTAACTGGCCACAAAAGATGCCAACTTGGCTTGAAATGGCAATACTGTAACAAAACCAGCATGCATGATGGTCAAGAGGCCATATTTAAGAATTTTTCGTAGCCTATTGGTTATCTTGATCATCCGCCATTTTTCAATTGTGAATTTGGTATTTAAAATCATTTTAATTAAATAATAAATTGTTAATAATTTTATTCCGTTATTGTATTTGACTTGAACGGCTCGAGTTGCACATTTTCATGTGTAATACTTATAAGTTTAGAAATTTTTGTTATTTTCGAAACTATATTTTTTTTATTAAATATTAATAATCTAGTGGGCGCACTTGTTCATAATGCATATAATATAGCATTTCATCGACAAACTTGGCTTCCCAGACAAACTTACGCGTATGTGTCCACAACTAGCTATGTTTTACTTACGCCTTGCCACCATGTAACAACCAAGCTTGTATAAGTATGCCTTGTGAACAAGTTAGCGGCCATCGATGGTTGCAACAACCAAAAATACGTGCTAAACGAATTGCTTTCGTGCCGTCGTCGGGTTCTAGCAAAAAAAGATACCCGGTAATAGCAATAAAATGGTTTTTATTTTGTCATAAAGAAGCATTCAAGAGCTCCTACATGCCAAACAGATGGCTAACAGGCACATTTTTAGCCCGCGCGGAAGCCAATTGGTCATATCTTAGCCCGCACCGGGACTGACAGAACCACGCGCTTACTAATAGGCCATATTTTAGCCCTCGTCGTGAATATTTACTTGTTAACAGGTCAGGGCTAAATAGTCATTAGGAGGTTGTAAGGAGGTTGTCGTGGCTGGGCCCTTTTGGTCACCAGGACCTATCCAGGAGGTTGTTTATACCAATATATGCGCTCGTTTGTGCTAATAGGTTCTGAGGTATTGAAGTCTTAAATAGCTCCTAGGGCCTTTTTATTGCCAATTCAGAACCAAAATTGCTGCTTGGGAACCCAAGAGAGGTGCTTACACAGCTTATCGAATCGCAAGACGTCGCACCACTGGGCTACCGAGGCGTGCGTAACATTCTTTGATTAAATTTAAGGAGAAACTTAACATTTCATTTGCATGCTAAATATAAAAAAAAAAAAATCGTAAGCACTGACATACACACACATACATACGTATGTACAATGCGATTCAAATAATAATAGGATGGGACCACCGCCATTTTGAATGTCAAACTGCTAAAACCCTCACTTCACTTCAGAAATTTCAGTATGGATTGCAAAAATAGTTTCTACAAAAAATATTTGGAAAACATATTTTATTTGAACTAAATATTGATTTTAAGAACAGATATTAAAAGAACACTTAACAACGCGATAACGAACAAAATTAAGTAATAAAATAAGGTTGTAATCATTAAAAAAATCATAAAATAAGGACATAATACATGCACTTTCGAGGACACCCGACACAAACTATCAATAAACATAATTAATACACAGAAAAGAAACAAACACAGATAGCAAAAAAAATCGCCTCCCTACTCGTTTACTGTATAGTCTGCGACAGGCACTCAATGTAATCCTATCCAGATCTATTCATGAAAGCGAAAACGAGTTAGTCACAGATGAAAGTGAGACGCTTTCGCCCGACGTCATCAAACATCAAATGTTATGTGAATATACTTTTTCGTACTAAGCAGGTACGTCGCTCATTCCAAGGAATGTGACATGTATATGTGTGCATAATCGAGCGTGAAGCAAGGGAGACATTAATTAAAGCAAGAGCCCTGTAAAATGAATTACTTTAGGATAGGAATAAATTGCAAGTTTGAACCCGAACCAGGAAAATTTCGTCTACTAATTTTAGTTTTTTTTTTAATATTAATGTATATATAAATATATATATATGTATACTTCTAACCTATTACATAAAAAGGTAAGGTTTGTTTGTTTGTTGATAATATTTGGAACTACAGAACCGATTTTAAAAAATATTTCACCAATGGACAGTTATATTATCCGTGTCTAACATAGGCTACATTTTATTTTAGGCTTATACATTTTTATAAACAGAGTCGAAAAAACTGTTCACAACATCGGCGTACACTGCTGAGTGGAGCCGGGTACTGCAGCTAGTAATCTATAATTATATATATATATAAAATTATAAATATAGAGAGATCTAACAAATTCGTTCATAATTTTTAAGTTTTCAAAATTCAAGTTTTTAATGAGACACCTTTATTAATTTCCATTCGTGAATAACTTGATTACTTCAATTGTATGGTACATTCCCACAACATTACACAAGCAGATATTTTCAATATATACCATTCTCGAATAAGTATATATTATTTTCTAAGAAATGCATGTGGATATTATGTATTGTGCTACCATCTAGTAAACATTCGGCAAATCAAATCCTCCAAAGATATACTAGTTTAGCCACCACCGCATAGATGGCCAGAGTTGTAGCTGTATCGCGCCATCTATTTGTCCACAGTTGCACTAAAGTGATTCACAGCATTGTAATTTAGAAAACAGAGTATGTATGTATACTTCCTATTCGACAATAGATGGCGCACTAACATTACCATCTCGAAACACACGCTAGTTCTTCAACTAAGGCTAGATGGCGACAATATCTCAAATGTTCTCTATAAATTTTACAAAACATCTCCGGAATCCTTACATTTTTTTTTATGTGACTGGACATGGATGGCTAATACCACAAGTTCTGTCATGGTATTAGCCCAACACACCACATGGGAACTAGGTGCCATGCCAAGACCTTTCATAAGTACATATATTATTGCAAGCGCAAGAGGAAATTGAGTGAGCAAAATTATGCGGACCGCATTTTGTAAAATGTTTAAAAATCTTGTATACTATGATTCTGGATGTCGCCGAAATGTTTGATACTTTGGAACCATTTAATTATTGTTTTAGTTCTACATCATATTCTCCATAAATGTGTAATTTAATATGCATATGTACGAGCAGCATGCACAGTAATCGAACAAGCTGTAACTTATTTTCAATGCTTGTAAAAAAATATTTACAATTTGTTGGAATTTTGTCAGATGGATTCTTTTAAAATAATTTTGTCTTATTAATATTATACCATTTGGACCTACTTCTCAACATATCGGCTTCATATTTAATTTATTAAAAATACTTTTCAGTCAAAACAAAAATATTGGTGACTTTTTTTTTGTACAGTATTTAAAGTTTTTCTTAAGATTTTTTTTTTCATAGACCATCTTTATTTTTAATTCTACCTTTTATAACTATAAAACTATAATTTATAATTAACTAGTTATAAGTATAATCATAAGAAAAAAATGGGTATTGTCACTCAGCCTAGTTTTCACCAAGTCTATTTTAATCGAAACGCCATAAGGGCCATTATTACGAAAGGTTCCGTGTTTTAGATCCAGCGGAGCGGTATAAGGAAGGTTCCCATGTGGTGTGTTCGACTAATATCTCACGGTCAGTTTGGTGTAAGCCATCCATGTCCAGTTATGTAAAAAAAAGTATTTATAATTTACAATTTTCATATATAATTTCATAGGTTTTTTTTTTTTTTACTTTATATATTTTTTTTTTATGTGACTGGACATGGATGGCTAATACCACAAGTTCTGTCATGGTATTAGCCCAACACACCACATGGGAACTAGGTGCCATGCCAGGACCTTCCTTATATTGCACGGCTACATTGAACTGGATGGAAAACACGGACAATTTTCATTGCCGCTTCGACCATCGTTCATCCAATGCGATGGTACCAACCCGGGCGGGATAAACCCTACCACCTAGTTAGTAAGGAAGGGGACCTACAGCGTAACGTGGAATCCGAACCACGGCCAGCCTCTCTCAACGGTCTAATGGTCACCCATCCAAGACCAGACCGGACCCAGCGTTGCTTAACTTCGGAGAGCGATCGCCGAAGTGTCGCGCCACTGGGCCACTGAGGCCCAAATTACAAAATGTATACCAATTTCATTTTATGCGTATGGTTTGATTGCGTTCAATTTCGTATTGAGCAATGTTTTGGAATCTTCAATGATTCCATATGCAAAGTAAAATTAGGTTTTCCCATAGATTATTTAAGGCCTAGTTTTCTATGCAGAATAGAGATAGGTTAGGAAAATAAAAAAAAATTAAACATATTTATGATTCAAGCTTTAAATTAAGCAAATTTAAGTTCAGCAATGACAAAATGCTCATGCATTTTTAGTAACCGTTAAGTTTATCCTTACATAGAAACATAATGCCTCAAGCCATGATATTTTCCTTCTACGAAAGCATAATACGAAAACAAATCATCACAATAACATTACTGAAACAACATGAGCGGTATAATCAACGAATCTGATCACTTGATCAGCGATTCTGTTTGAAGGCTGATTTCTAAATCAAAGGCCGCCATATTGTGCTTGCTATCAAAACACGGGGAAAGCCATGAAGCGAGTACAACGCTGGGGTACGAAGCATCTTTTAAATGTATCAATCAATGTCACACATTTCAAAATCAATGTGTCTCCCTCGTTTACTTTGGGAAATTTAAATGAATGCAAGCAATTTTTTTTTGTTTTTATTAAACGAATTTGTTTAATTGATGTTAAAGAAACGCAAAGCGGTTAGGCTGACGGTGGGCAAGCGGACGGCGCTGGGAGCCCATTTAGGTAAGAATGAGTTCGAATTCGTCGCTAAATATCAACTCACTTTTTTAAATAGTTCATGTTTCCACACTTTTTGAACATCATTTTAGAATGGTAGAAATCTGGTTTGTCCCATAAATACGTTGGAAGTATAAATAAAAGTTACGTTATTTAAATAATAATATATTTCGCAGCTATTTTTTAGGTTAACTCACAAACGAACTCGAACTCACTCCTACCTGAATGGACCCCCTGATGGCTGATGGAGGGCGGGCGTCCAGAATATCAGAAGCGGCGAAAGCGGCGCCTTAGGATACTGAACGTATACTTGACTAAATTTAAAATAAATATATCTATAAATATAAAATTGTGCGTAAATCTGCATGTAAACCGATTTTCATATTTTTTTCTAGTAATGTTGAGATTACCTAACGGGTTATTCTGTAAAGTTTGGTATAGTTCGGATCAACAGATTTTTATTTATTTTTCGCAAACAGGGGGCCCATTCCGGTAAGAGTAAGTTCGAGCTCGGAAGTGAGTTAACCTAAAAACAGCTGGGAAATATATTATTATTTAAATTACGGAACCGTTATTTATACTTCCGACGTATTTACGGGACGGACCAGATTTTTATCTAACTGTAATGATGTTCAAGAAGTGTGGAAACATTACTATTAAAAAAAGTGAGTTGATATTAAGTGACGAATTCTAACTCACTCTTTCCCTGAATGGACCCCAGGGCAGGGTGAAGGGCGAGCACGGAACGAATTTCTCTTATTTCCGTCAAAGATTAGAGCAATACCATGGAATGACAGAAATGATTGCGTTATTCTGTGGCGTATGTCAGTTTTAAAATTCTACATATGAAGAATTTCCACCAGATCCAGCAGAAGTCATCTGAGCAATTATTATTTCCCGTGCAAAGCCCGGCCCGGACGCTATTCAAGAATAGAAGGAGGTATTACGATACTTTGAATATTTGAATGGCGTAACATACTGTAAATAATTTGTAATAGAGGAATTATTTTGCAATATTTGGTGTGCAGCCGTAGTTACCGAAAAAGGGTCATTGTGTGGGTCACACTTTGTTCCTAAAAAAATTTGCCTCTTTTTACATTTTACACGATTTTTTTTATGTGAAAAAAGCATTTGCGATACATTCAAGTTGGTAACCGAAGGTGAGTTTGTAGGATGCTTGTACCCAACTTTACGCCTTGAAAAATAGGCTTTACTAAAAACATACGATAAAGATATTGAGAATTTTTTCAGTCTTATTTTCTCCGGCTTATTATGGGAATTCCCTCAAAAACGGCAATTAGATTTGTTAACACATTGAAATGCTTCTCTAGCACTTACCCGATCGCCCACTAAAAAAATACTAAAATACTATAAAATTCATCTAAATGAATCACCTATATCAATCATTCACTTTCTCACTCTCAAATTTGCATATTTGTGAGAACCATGTTAAAAGCAGAATCAAGCTACCTATCTATGCGATTGAGTATTTCTCGGAATGTCCGGCAGCGATATCAATTATTATTTAAAGATGAGGTTCGAATTGTTTGAAATGTTTCATCGAACATCTAGAGAATTTTAGAGAAAAAGCAACATTAGCGACCTGACCGATGTGTCAGTCAAGTGTCGTGAGTTCTCCCAAGTCTATGGAGTCGAACTTCTGTCGCTCCTTACCTTTTTTGAGACTTTTGGACACTTCGCCAAGGACAAATTTGACTTCATTGTCTATCTGTTTGTTGATAACTCGCGTCTTGATGACGATGGCGGTATACCTCACAAGTGTAAAACCAACATCAGTCAGATACGATTTGAACAACGTTTAGTCCGGAGCTCTTCTTCGATGCCTGCAAGGAAAGTTGGTCTTAATAATGTGTTAGCGCTGGACGATGCTTTCCATGCAACCGTAGTTTGTAAATTATTTGTTTTTTTGTGCCTAGCCTCAGTCCATGGGATGTATAACCTACGGTAATGTATTCTGCACATCTGCACAGCTTCAAGGGTTTTCGGACTGAAGTGGAAGTCCAGAGTAACTATTCGCTACTTTATTGTTTAGTCGCTCTTGGTCGGCAAACAAGGTAATCAAGACTCGAGCGAGTGAGCGGGCGATGTTAACAACGCCATCTAGAGGTGCGTGACGGAGTTACATAGTTCGCCCGAGGAAAGAGTGCGTTTCAAAACGCTAGCCCATTCATTGTGTTCTTGTTTTGTAAATCCGATCTAATAATGAATCTTAGTTTAGAGTGCTTTGTGAGTCAAATTATATTTACACAATGCAATATGGGTGCGGTGCGAAGATCTCTATATATTTGCGTTCAATACCACTACCAAATTTTTCTTTTTTTTCTCGTTTTATAAAAAAAAATCTATTGTTAACGGTTAGCATTTGTTATGAATATATTTAGAAATAACTTAATGCTCCGTCCTCTTCCTATATTTTTTTCAAATCTTCTTTATTACATTATTTCTTTAACCACTACTATTCTTACCTGTTGGACCTGTTTTTTTCGTTAAATTTAGAATTTACGTATGCCTTGTACGCCTATACGTAGTTAATATTAATATTACTCATTGTTTCTATATTTGATGTGCTATGTATGATTTATATGTAGGTAGGTAGTATTCAGATTAGTTTCACGTGTGCGTATAAGTTTAAATTCATCTTCGCCCACCCCTCAGGTAAGCGGCGTGATGGTATATAAATATGACCTTTATTTGTATTGTTTTTTTTACTCCGTGGTACTATTGCAATAATTATCATGTGCAACTTAATTCAAAACATGATCTGCGTAAGGCTTAAGGATCGACAAGTAGGCTAATGATTAAATATAAAACCTTTGGTAAATCATCTTATTCCATTTACATGTATTAAAGTTAAAGTCGGCCAAAATGTCTTTCACATTTTACACTAAATGCCTTACAAGCTAGAAATAACGGAGTAATAGCGAAGGTATAAATGTTTATAGGTAAGGCAGTTTAGGTATAGTATTTTTGAAGAAAACGTGTGTCAGCTCATTTTGGAACGCCTTTCTAGCTCCCATCGAGACAGCAACGTAAACTCGATCCGATATAAGGCAACACCGATAAAGCGGATAAGGGATCCCCCCGTGTGGGCCGCCCACTCCGCTCTGCAAAGCGCTGATACAAGGCACGGGGTGGCGACGGGCAGGCGAAGCGACTCACCTGTGCGCTGCCTAGTGTGGATATTCTTTTGTTATAAAGTTTGAGTTTCCGTTTTAATTTTTATTTTATAACGTATTTGTAACATATTTTAATAAAATTTTCTTGTTACCACAAAAATCGTGCGTTGATTATTCATTGATTAATTAATTATTAATTAATCAATGAATACAGAGTTGATTTCAACTTAAAATTCTGGAGCTTTAAAACCTTTTACACGTTTTGATTTATTAACCCAATCTTTGACAAGAATGAGCTAGTGACTAACAAAAAATGTGAATTTTTTTTGTCTGCTCCTCTTACAGCTCGAAAAAAAATTCTCTTAAAAGGATAATGAGGTGATCAAGTTCCATACAATGGCTCGTGCCTGCTTCCTCTTTTTGCACTCACGCCTGTTAGGTTTAGTTTTTCTGATACATTATATTACATACATATATATGATTCATTATATATATACGACTCCAAAAATTTGTATACAAATACAGAAAGGAAAATACAGATTTAGTTAAGTTATCAAAAAAAACAAAAATTTATAGACGTAGCTCTCAGTTGAATGTGCAAAATATAAAAAAAAGTTAGCTTGACAGAGGAAACATATGAAACTTGATCACCTGATTTCCTCTTAATACTTGTAAATATTTGTAAAGATTTTTTGAAATCCTTTCGATGAGAGATCCTTGGCATTCGGAAACGTTCCTAGTTCATTTTCCCGCAAATAAACAATGTCACTTTAAAAAGATCCCGCATATATGTTAAAATAAAAAAGATTTATAGAAGCGAGACCAACCGTACAACGATTTCCTTCAACGGACTGCTCTATGCAATTTTATGGCTCGACCCTCTCAAAAGAAACAAACATTATCCCTTTATCCGCTATAAAGACGTGCGCAAATGGAATAGCGAAATAATAATAAAAGCGCTAAAACAGCAGAAGCCGAGATAAATAAATAGAAAAATAATAAAATTCCTTGTCTGAGCTGGCAACACCCTTACCACAGAAAAAAGAATAAATGAAACTTAACTCTTGGAAATATTTTGTTAGTATTCTACTTTGTTAGTAATTTATTTAAAATACCAATGTGAGCTGTGAGATTCCAATTTCTCAAAATATGAATTTAAGGACTTATTGTAAACCGATGCAAGCGTCAAAGTTGTTCGCGGCTATATCTCCCCAAAATGGAGGTTTGGCGAACGCACTCGATGACATAAAACAAATTATAAGGCAGATTGTGACGCAAAAAGCAAAAAGTTCCTAATTTCCTCATAAAATACTCAAAAATGCTAGTATTTTTTATTAAGGCTGTTCCGACCCATATGAAGTTGTTTGCACACAGAACGCAAAAATTATTGCACTTTAAGCCACGAATTAATAATAAAAGTTTAATATAGTCATATCACTTGCAGCGAAAACAATTTCACAATTTCAGGATTATTGGTTTTGTTACAATTTATTTAAATACGATTTTTATTTAACAGCGCCATCTAACGGTGTAAAACTTCTAATCGGCAATTACAACGAAACCATTAAACCTGAAATTGTGAATATGTTTTCGCAGCAGCTACTATGGCTATATTTAATATTTTTGACGAATTCGTGCCTTAAAGTGCAATACTTTTTGCGTTCTGTGTAAAAAAAACATTGTATGGGTCGGAACATCCTTAAGTAATCATTTTATAACTGCTCAGTCTGCACGCCAACACAGTGCCAAACGGAACCCAATTACTAAGCTTCTGCTCTCCGTCCGTCTGTCCGTCCGTCTTTCACATGGCCGTATCTCATGAACCGTAATAGGAAGATAGCTGAAAATTTCACAGCGTATTTGTTTCTGTTGCCGTTATAAAAACAAATTCTGAAAATAAATATTAAAGGTGATTTATTTCGGTCAAATCTTGAATAATGGTACGGAACCCTTCGTGTGCGAGTCCGACTCGCACTTGGCCGTTTTTAACGTCTTAGGAGTTATTGGCAGAAAAAGCTACTGACGACCGTGGCACCATCTGCAATAACGCACTCACACCTACCCTGTGTCTATGCATTTATCAAATAATTGTAATCAAATAGGCACAATGGTAACACCAAAAATAGCCATAGTTAATCTAAAACTAATCCAACGCCTACGTTGCTGTTGTCAAAATGGGTTAGACTAATGACGAAAAACTTGTCTTTAAGTGTATTGTGTTGTTGTGTGTTTGGATTGTATGTTTATGTAACATATTTATTTAGATTTTCACTGTTGTTCGTCATAATACTTGATGTTTACTGATGTACAGTGTAAAAGCTTACTTCTTTCCAGTTAGGTCTGACTGGACGACTAGTCAGAGGTCCTCGAGGTCGCGCCGCGATCCTGATGATGTCCGCAACGTGGTGGACGAAACGTCGGAAATAAGTAAGTTTTTACACTGTCCATCCGTAAACATCAAGTATTATTTAAAATGTTATAGGTTACACATTTAACCTGTCGTACAGTTGATACCATTGGTGATTTGAACAATCGGACATATCTGTAACGATGGAGATTTTTGAGCGTTCTGTGTCGATGGCTCCCCATTGGCCGGCGGCGCTCTTTCTATTTTCAAATTCAATTCTTGGTCCGAGTGCGCGCATTTTTATGTCTCGGGGCGATCTTTCTTGTTTTGAAATTCGAATTGAATATCAATTGGGGTTAGGTCGGAATTTTCGGAGAAATGGCGCACATCCACAAACGTTTAATTTAATATTATGTTAATTTATTTTTACGTTACGCTTTATTAAGATTAAGATTTTTCGGCATTACTTTTGTGATAATTCTTTGGTCCGTCACTGAATACCGTAAATGAATATTTTTATTTAATTTAACTTTATAATATAAATGTTACCTAACCTATTAATATATGGTTAGTAACCTATTAATATAAATGGCTTAATAAGTAAAGTGATTTTGTTTTATTTTTGGGTATCAATTTTACTCGGGTCTCTAGATTAATTTGGGAAATATACTCGTACACAGAGCAATAAGAAGTCACGCTTAGATCTTACTTCCACGCTGTGAGTCTGGAACATTCTAGTTGTAAGACACCCTTGTAAAATGTAAAGCTGACACACTAGCCCACGGGTGAACTCCTGTACATACAACTGAATAGGCAAATAAATAATCACTGAATATGAATCTGAATCTGTGAGTCTGGAGAAAATAGTATTAACAGATTATGCAGCTGCAATATTATTCAGGATTTTCGATTTCGAATGTCAATTAGGCGAATTAGCTTATTTTACATTAATAACTTCCTGACCTGGGCCCGTGGCTACTTTATTCGCAAATTCACGTTCGAGTAAAATGAACGAGTGGCCGTTTTGTTATTACCACACCTATACTCGAAATTACGAGTAAAATAATCCGGTATACGCATTTTACGCAGTTAAAACAAAAATAATAAAACATACTTAGACCAGTTTGCCTTTAAGAAGTGGGTAGCAGGAGGTTTTCTGATGGCAGGGTAGCGAGGCGGTCACCGCGTGAATGCTCACAATTGCCAAAGTTCTTGAACCTTCACTATACTGAGGTCGTTATTTTGGTTGCGAATTACTTGTCATTTATAACTACATATAATATTTTTTATAAATATATATTACGGCCAAAGAAGTCGCCACGAGAAAATCTTTCGAACTTCAAGTGCTTAATTATTTGAAAATGTCGTGGTGCGGAATCGATATAAAACGGAAGAAACCCCTCATCTATTTACCATGTAATAGGGTTAAGCCCGTGCCTCATTATAATAAAACGTTTCTGGCAATGGTACTCAATCCCCTAGGGAATTTGATTTTGGGCTAGTTTAATTACAATAGTATTGGTAATAACCAATAATGTCCAGTGGTATAAACTACTTTTATATACGTTTTTCCTAGGTACATTAAGCAACTACGTTCCTTCATGTTTCTCTTCATCGAATGAAAATTTGTGCAAACAGTCGTTTTCGGAAACACTACTCAAAGAAGAAAAGATCTAAAACATGTTGACAGACCTGAGACGATTGTGTCGGAGGCTGAGAAAATATAGCAAACATTTTGCCGAGGAACTGACCTACCAGTCCACCATCGGTATGCAGCGAGTGTTAAGGTGGCCCAACCCGGCGGGCGTAACTCATTCGCGGCACGGTACAAAACCGTGTTGTTGCGCTCTGGGACCTTCTCTGTTTCAAAGAATAAGACAGGCTCAGTGATGAGGAAGATGCAACATGTCCACAAAAAAAAAGACAATGTGCATAGTGTAAGATTTGGTAAGATTTACGAAAATTTAAATTTCAAAACGACTTATAGCTAAAAGTAAACCACGACCGCTGTAGTCAAAAATCTAACAAAAACCAAATAGATTATAAATCTTGATTAAATAGGCTATGTCTGATGACTAATCTTTTTATGATGTTCTTACTTTATCATTTCGTAATCCACCTCCAAAGTTATTGTATAAAACGCGCGAAAAATTCGAACTTTCGGACCTTATAACCAAACACAATTTTACAATGCCAATGATCATCAGACATCTAGTTCGATCAAATAAAGCTATTTTGAGCAAAATTTTGGATCTCTGACAAGAAATATGGGCTTGATCTTCTTTCCCCTTTTGTATGGGGAGATGAGCGGGATGGGCCACCTTAAGGGCACTTTACCGGCATCGACGCGAACGGTTTTATTGTATTTTAGCTGTTGATATTAGGTTTTTAGATTTTAAGGTGGCCCTTGGCGGCGGGACTAACTAATTCGCGGGCACGGCACAAAACCGTGCTATTGCGCTCTGGGACCTTCTCTGTTTCGAAGAAAAAGACAGGCTCCATTATGGGGAGGATGCAACATGTCCACAAAGCAGACAATGCGTATAGTGTATGATTTGGTAAGATTTACGAACATTTTAATTACAAAACGACTAATAGATAAAAGAAATTCACGACCGCTGTAGTAAGAAATCAAACATAAACGTAATTACTTATGCATTATCATGAAACAAGCTATGTCGGATGACTAATCTTTTTATGATGTTCTTACTTTATCATTTCGTAATCCACCTCCAAAGTTATTGTATAAAACGCGCGAAAAATTCGAACTTTCGGACCTTATAACCAAACACAATTTTACAATGCCAATGGTCATCAGACATCTAGTTCGATCAAATAAAGCTATTTTGAGCAAAAGTTTGGATCTCTGACAAGAAATATGGGCTTGATCTTCTTTCCCCTTTTGTATGGGGAGATGAGCGGGATGGGCCACCTTAAGGGCACTTTACCGGCATCGACGCGAACGGTTTTATTGTATTTTAGCTATTGATATTAGGTTTTTAGATTTTAAGGTGGCCCTTGGCGGCGGGACTAACTAATTCGCGGGCACGGCACAAAACCGTGCTATTGCGCTCTGGGACCTTCTCTGTTTCGAAGAAAAAGACAGGCTCCATTATGGGGAGGATGCAACATGTCCACAAAGCAGACAATGCGTATAGTGTATGATTTGGTAAGATTTACGAACATTTTAATTACAAAACGACTAATAGATAAAAGAAATTCACGACCGCTGTAGTAAGAAATCAAACATAAACGTAATTACTTATGCATTATCATGAAACAAGCTATGTCGGATGACTAATCTTTTTAAGATGTGTTTATTTTATCATTGAGTAATCCATCTCCAAAGTTATTGTATAAAACGCGCGAAAAAATTCGAACTTTCGGACCTTATAACTTAGAAATCAAACATTATTTTACAATGCCAATGCTCATCAGAAATGCTCGTTCAAATTTGGATCTATGAAAAGAAATATTCGCGATATTCTTTCCACGTTTGTGGGGGGAGTTGAGCGGGAAAGCTCATACACTGACAAAAACAATCAGTGAATCAAATTGTAATCCCGATAATTGCAACCGTCTTGCAATGTTAAAATAGAGCCAACTGACCAACGTCCGTTTCCAAAAATCCCAGTTACCTTTCTGTAACACCATAAAAATATGCAATGTTACTAATCGTATTTCAGGTAAGTGGAGGTAGTGAAAACAGGGGTAAATCAGTTATTCTAAATGAAAGAGTTAGCCATAAACATTAAATGTTACTGTATCGTAATTTTTTTTAACCATGAGTAATAACTGTTATAAATACATTATAATATCTTACTGTTTCCAAAACTGTGTAAAAACATTTTACTATTAAAATTACTGTACCTCTTGAAACTGGACCGTTGCACGCATAATTTGTAGTCAGCCGTAATGTTCAATCAGTAATGATTACCATTTTAAAATCATCTGATCTGTCACAAGTGTTATTTTCACTAAGAGGTACTGTTCAATCGGTTAAAATAACTGTTTAATACTGTTTTTACTCATTAATAGATACTTACCACGATACATTAATAGTAATGAGAAATATGTTACCATAAATAACTGAATTTTAACTGTGCTAAAACAGGAAATAGTTGCACATCGTATTTTTGACATCATACGTTATTTTTATTAAGATTATGAAAGCCGGAGAGACTGGTTAGTATTATACTTATGGTTATTATAGATCTATCTTATTTCTTCTTCAGGCGAAAAATAAGGACGGATATAAATATTTAGATTTTAAAATTATCACTAACCAACCAGAGATGGTGCACTCCACGCAAATTATTATGAGAAATTAATGCTTAATTGATAAATATATCTAAAATAATTTCTTAATAGATATAGCCAATCCTTTTTTAAAAACCAAACGGATTTATCTAACGATAATGCACTAATTTAAATATATAGCGTAAATTAAACGAATAAAACCCATTCTATTACACATTAATCCCACTTCGATTGTGAACCGAAAGCGATGTAATCCACTAATCTGCCCCAGATCGGTTACAACAAATTGGAGTGTTGTACAAACATGGTTACAACATGTTTCTCATTACTCCCGCTCGGACGCGTGCCGCCGCGTGCCCGCCGCGTGCCCGCCGCGTGCCCGCCGCGTGCCCGCCACGAGCCGCCGCACGACAGCACCGCCAGCGCGCGGTGTAAACTATACAAGGTACACTAATGAGTTGTTTCAAGATATGGAGCCTTAGCGGCAGTGGCGTAGCATAGGTCGTTGTTGTTGTTGTGCTTCGGGCTTGTTTCCGCACTTAGACGGCAATACATCCATTGTACGTGTCAAGAAGCTCCACCAGCTGTCACGTCAGCCAGCCAAGCTCTTCCACGAAGCGCAGCAGCCTTTTTGGACTCTTCCACACTTCCTGGGCAGTTCCTGTGGTTTCAAGGAACTGGAGTCGTATGTTAGCCACCTCTGGACAATCCAAGATAACGTGAGCGGCGGTCTCTTCCTCCTCCATGCAAGCTCTACAGAGGGCGCTGTCGGTGACACCAAGAGTGAATAAATGCCTTTTTAGTGGACAGTGCCCCGTTAGGAGGCCTATCACAATACGTAACTTACTCCTGCTAAGATGAAGAAGTCTACTCGAGAGGCGCGGATCTAACTCTGGAACGGCCGCTCTCGACTGTCTGCACTCCCTGGAGTTTAACCATCGTTCTTTGTGCGCTGAAGTCGTACGCCTGCGAAGCCACGCCTTCAGCTCACTAAATGGCAAGGGTACATACGGTTCCGGGCCGATTGGGCGCAGGCTGGAGCCCTTTTTGGCGAGCTCATCCGCTGCATCGTTGCCGTGGGATCCGCTGTGACCTTTGATCCACTGCAATGTTACCTTGTTTCTCCTCGCTATAACTTCCAGTGCGCGGTGGCACTGGAGAATCAGCCCTGAGTTGAAGGTGTAGCTGCACAATGCACGGAGTACCGCTGCGCTGTCTGTAAGAATTCTGATAGCATAGGTCACTAGCACCCCAATTTTGCCGCCCTCTTATTTTTGTGATTGATCATAAAATAAGCCTTTTTACCGTGCATAAAATTAAAGCACGGTCGAAATGGTACTCTTATTCGGTTATTACGGCGAAGTACAACAAATTGGGATAAAGAGATGTTTATTTAAATTAAAATCTATTCAAAATTAATTTCTGAAAAAAGATATTTAAGAAAGTTGCATCAGTTCACCCATGCGTACAATGTTTATTGTTTGTGTATTGTTTAAATGTTGAAGGAAATATTTTTTTTCGCCGCCTGTGAAATGCCGCCCCCGTCAAAGTGTCGCCCGGTGCGGACCGCACCCTCCGCCCCCCCCCCCCCCATGCTACGTCACTGCTTAACGGTAATGCCAGGGCGCGGAATTCAAAGCATTGGTTGGAGACCCAGGAAGTATTTTACTCTAAGTTCGGGTTACTTTATTCACGAATCTCCGCGACTTGATTGAACACAAAACGATTGTCGATTTTGTCGTGTTTCTGACTTAACCATCCGTGTCTTTTTCTCTCCTTGTTAGGGTTCCGTAACCAAAGGGTACCAACGGAACTCTATAACTAAGCCTCCACTTTCTGTCCGTCCGTTCAACCGTCCGTCAGTCTGTCGTTCGTCGTTATGGCGTTCTAAAATAACAATTATATTTGCAAATTTGTAGTCGTAGTACCTAAAAATGTGCAAAATGTCAATTTTCAACGTTTTCCAAAAAATGCTCATATCATACAAAACACATTACTCCGATTTTTTTTCCTATTTTTCCCTGGGTAGTTATAAACTGGCCTACTACCTGGTTTGCGCTTGACGTTGAGTTTTGGGACAACCTGTATGCTCGAATACAGTTATCTAGTGCTCCTATTAATTCAGAAATACACTGTTGCAACGGGTGAAACAGATAACAGAAAGTATTATACAGTTTGGGGTATCTAAAAGATATAAGAGCTTATTATGGAATGGTGTTAAACTAGACAACAATTTTACTAAAATGTTAAATCATTAGAATGTAGATCCTTCTTTATGATTCAATTAATAAAAACCACATTAAAGAAATTGCTAAACCAGGATGCTATTTAAAATAATACTTATCATATTTTTATTTTTAATCTGTGATATTTAACTTTGAACGTATTGATGAATTAACATATTGATACTACTATTATTAATATTCCGAAATTCAGTTTCCAAAAGAATTATAATAAATTTAACAATCCGGTATATTTAGTTGTAAGTCATAGTCATAATGTATAATTAGATTATATATGTCTGATTAAATTATGTTATAATTAGATTTGTAATTATCTTACACAGTTTTTAAGGTATTAATTCCTTAATTAATAAGAAACACCAAAATTCATTGTTTAAAATGACAGAAGAAGAAGTTATATGACATATCTCCATGGCTCTCTGAGGTAAATTAATGACGTATTTTTCTCAATATTAAATATGCGTTTTTATGTGAGAGATAGTAACATGTATTTTTTTTTATGCCTTAAAAACAAAATGTGAATATGTGTGTGAAGCCAATACTTCAAGTTCATTATCTTATAACGACGGTGGCACAATTCAACCTAACAATCCATTAAATACTTAACTAATTTATGTAGTTTGGCCCTAATAAGTTTGAAATTTCGCGTGACAGTTATGTCTTGCTTAAATTTATAACGACCAAGTTACAAACAAAGAACATACATGTTTACTTGGAAGATTGCGAGCGTTACGGGGATTCCGATAGTTACAAAGAGCTTTGAAACCGAAAAGTTATTTGAATGATTTACGATGAAGTATTATGTTCATATTATCCTAGCAAACACAGCGGAAAAACTTCTGAGTGCGTCGGAATTTTCTGATGGTACGTTTAAAAGGTCAATCAATTGTTTTTTAATTATTACATAACATTATTGTGTTCGTACCAATCCATTACGTACGTACGAAATGTCTGCTTAAATATTTTATGCATCATACCTTTTCAGTGAATTTAAGACATAAGTCAGAATAGAAAAAATACTAAAGCTAGAAAAAGTTTTCTCACGGTTAGGGAAACGGTAAGAAAAAACAGTAATGACACACATTAAAAAAGAACAATTATAGATATAGTAATATTTAATGCTTAAGGCTAACTTATTTCACTCACTTAGAGTAACCGATTTATTCTGTATGCTCTATTTTAAAGTTGCAAGACGGTTGTTATTATTATAATTACTGTTATATTTTTTAGTGATCTTGCATTATGTTACCATTTTTATGATTATGCATCGTCCACTAATTTTAAATGACTTAATTGTAATATATGGACAGTAATATGTTTACCGGAAAAAAATAAATGACTTTAAAGTAATATATGGACGGTATGACGGATAAACTGTGCAAACGATTTTAAAAAAATATATACATGAACATGAACATGAATATATACATGAACATGAGGATGTTTAAAATAAATCACTTCAAAACATTTCATGATCACCAATACGTACATCCCAAAATGACTAAAATCACCCGAAAACTTCAACAGACAGCCATCACTTCTCAAACGGTTTGATAATCTAGTTAGGAACGCATTAGCGAACGAGACCCCGGCCAAGGACTGTAACTCGTGAACCGGTCACCGCAAAATAAATCTACCTCAATTAAGTAGCACTTAGACACTTTACGGGACTCACCACCCTACGTCGGGGTGGCAGCACCAGCGCCAAGTGGTGAGGAGATGAATGTTCTGGTGTCATTACGTGTTAAATTTCTGCAGATTCGTTTTATTTATTTTTTCATTGGAATGAAGTCTTATACAAAAGGTTGTGCATCGAAGTCATTTTATATTTTTTTATTTTACTAGACATAAGCTATTATTCAAGGTCAACCCTAGATTAGGATAAGGGAGGGGCGGTTAAATTCATTACACTATATTCGGTGTCATGCCAGGACCTTCCTTTAATTTAATCATACGGCTAATTACGGACGGTTAACATTACGTACTAGTCACCATTATCTTGAGTCCACAGTACCTGCCTAGCTATTTATTTTTAGACCTTTGAACAAAAATAAGTTATTTGTCGAGTAATTGAGTCATTATTTCAGCACTGCTACCTATAATGGAAATCGGGATTTTGGTACCAACTAGAGCAGGCTTGTACCTTCTACCTTGAAATTTGGGAACTGGATCTATTGATGCATACTATTTTCCATGAAGTATCGATTTCAATCTCGAGTAAATATATCATATGTTGTACGTCCTGGGCATTGAACCAGTGGCTTCCACCGCAATATTTAATACTATACATGGTGTCGTAACGGCCAGTACATTAAATTTGGGAAATGCTTATGGGGATCGAAACAAACAAAAAAGTTTAATAACTTTTTTGTGAAAATCCTCTAAATAAAAAGTGCCAAGACCTTCTTTATGCACCGTTTCAACATCACGTCAAATTACACTAGACGAAAACATAAATTTCAAAAATTTAAATCTCGGTAACTAGACATTAAAGAGAAAAAAATTAGTAACTTTTTTGTCTCGGAAAAACTGGCGAAATTAATGTACTGGCCGTTACGACACCGTGTATAATTGTCTTCAGTAGACCACGGGCATAAAATTAAATGTAGATACCTAATTGCAACAAAAAACGACCACTAACATGAAATTAATGTCGGGATTTGGAAACATTTTATTAAAGCAAACACAAAACATCATTGCGAGTGCCATTTCTAGCTCTCGAGCGCAGATAGCCGGTCTCAGGCTATCTGCGCTCGAGAGCTAGAAATGGCCTTTCTCGCTCGCTTTTGCGCTCTTCTCGTACCCCTCTCGGGTCGACTACCTCTCTTATGTGAAGACCTGGCGCACACCATATGCCGCGCTTAACATTAAATAAACATCACCACTACACAAAAAATGGAACTGTCCTACTTCTTAGTTACTTTGAGGACAGTTAACTATAGTCATGTTCTGAAAGAAAACAGTTTTGCAGCATTGAATCCAAGTACTCGTTAAAAAAATTCGAAATAATTATAAAATAATAAACAAACTAAGTATTCTTTTCTTTCTCCTTAGTCAATGAGTCTTTTCCAGAACGAAGTGTCGAATGTAGCCACCGCACTTACGCCTTAGGCAAATTGATATTTACTGACACGCTCCACACCGCTACCTACATACGTACACCCCCTAGTTCGATGTTAATCAGTAACATCATTTCAACTAACGCTATTGCTAACATCGGTCTGTCAGCCTCAGAAAAATGAATAGTTTCTAAGTACCAACGCTTTCTTAAGGCTGTCGTGAAGTCACAAGAAATCTAAGATTTGAAAATTTTAAGAAACGCATTTTTTGTCTATTGGCCAAGGCACAATATTGCACGGCGACTGCCATTAAAATAGCGAAATCGTCTTTCAGGCCCTAACGTTTCCATACCCCTTAATGTTGTCAAATTTTAATAAAAAAATAAATCACTTCAGAAATCTTTATTCTATATCCGTATGTTAGATTTTTTTATAAATATATGTATTTTTCAGTAAAAAAAAACTGAAATATACGTAAAAACAGGCAACTTTTTTCCAATGTTTATTAGCCAGTATTTTCCAATCATAAATTTATATTTTAAAAATTAAATCATAAAGGCAGATTTCGCCAATATATTTTAGAATCCAATAACCCAGTAAAACATCAAGAGCATGGAAACAGTTATCTCCCGTAGTATGGGAAATTGGTAGGGTAACGACTCTCTTAAGGATGTTCCGAACGCAAAAAGTATTGCACTTTAAGGCACGAATTCGTCAAAAATATAAAATATAGCCATAGTAGTTGCAGCGAAGACATATGTACAATTTCAGGTTTAATGGTTTCGTTGCAATTGCCGATTAGAAGTTTTACACCGTTAGATGGCGCTGTTAAATAAAAATCGTATTTAAATAAATTGTAACAAAACCAATAATCCTGAAATTGTGAAATTGTTTTCGCTGCAAGTAATATGACTATATTCAACTTTTATTATGAATTCGTGGCTTAAAGTGCAATACTTTTTGCGTTATGTGTGCAAACTACTTTATATGGGTCGGAACAGCCTTAATACACATTTTTTACTATTACCAGCGCCGATCGACAGTCTACAGGTGGCGCCACTGTTATAATGTGCATGGTACTTTTGTTTCCACATTGTTGCAGTCTTTGAAACTTTCTAGAATATTGAAAACGATACTCGAAATAAACGATTCTCTACTATTTGACGCATCGATTAAGGGTGGGGACCGAAACTCATCAATAAGTGATAATACATACAGTGATGGTAGTGCCGGCCTATCAGTTCGCTAACGAACTCGCTCATCCCTGATGTTTCCGAGTTTTAACGACACGTAAGAACTGCAGAGGATGCTATTTGTATTGCGTGTTCCAAAATCGTAAGGGTACTGAGAAATTATACTTTTTCGTACTAAGCAGGGACGTCGCTTATTCCAAGGAATGTGATACGTATGTATAATCGACCTTTCTCTTTTTTCAATTAATGTGTCCTTGCTTCACGGTCGATTATACATACATACTTATCAGATTCCTCGTACTCGTACTGGTTGGTTTGTAATAAACTTTTTGATAACATCAACGACGACGCACGTTCGCTAACTAAAAGAAGTATCCAGCGGTTCATAGGTACATACAATTTAAGGTAAAAAAATATCCAAAAATCACGTGCCCCTTGAAGATCTTTCCTTCGCATTCCGTTAATTAAAAAGTCTGGCGTATGACGTCACTACACCCGTGTGCTGCTGACGCGGCGATAAATCAGACGCCATCTTATTATTAAAGAAAAAGAATCGAAAGAGTTCTCTCTGGCGCAGTGGCTGGCCGCTTCTAACACTCCCAGGTTGAATTGATAATTGGACTATTTATCCATTATACATGTATAGCAGAAACCGTGTAGTAGAGAACAAAGAACAATGTATTTGAAATCTGAATCAAAATAATTGAGAAATTAAAAGAGCACACAACAATCAACGAGCCAAATATATGGCTAAACTTATTAATTTGTAAAACTGTTAGCTATTTCAAGCTTGGCCTAAGGGGGGCGCCATGACTAAACAAAGTAGGCTTCTTTAAAATATACTAGGTAGGCAAAACAGATAAATAAATCAAAACATAGAAAGGTTTAAGCCGCTCGGTATTTTTAAATTTTAATTATTTCTATATGTTCTTAATTATACACCGTTGCTGCACATAATATTTGTCGAACTTACGGTTTTCGGGTGCGCGATGCCGTAATGTTTCGCCTCCAACGCCGGAGGCATTTTCAGGAAAGTGGTCCTGAGTAACGTCTGACAGCCCGGCTCGTTGAACGGTAACTGGCGGGCACGACAATCGACGATCTCCGTGCAGAAACCACATTAGCAGCAGAAAAATACTGCATGGAGACGTCCAACCGGGACGACAGCATCAGACACTCTTCGACTTGGTCTCCGCTGCTTGCTCAACTCAGACCGAAGGATACAAAAGTAACAGTGGTACCATCTGATACCGTTACTTATGTGTGCACGGAACCCTACGTGTCTATGGTAGTGTAAGTTTACAATCTACCCGCATCCGCACGGCAGCCGAGACGTACCCACACCTGAAATCTTTGCAGCCGAATCCCGCCAGTTACCGTTTGACGAGCCGGGCTATCGTACATTTCTAGTTACTTTGACGTCTACTTACTTTCTCTTTGAATATTAATTTTAATAAAACCATTTTTATTATATTTCATTATTACCTAAAGTCATATTTAGAATTTTATCAAAGAAATAAAACAACATTATATTATAACTCATGAAAATTTTACGAGAGTCTCTCTCACTTAACATCCTTAGCATTGGCCAACAATCCCGTCAATTCATTGCATTACTTTTAAAGCCTCACTGCAGGCTACACTTACTAAACTGAGGGTTGATTCCTATTATTCCACGCAACAGATGGATTATTGTAAACTGGTAAAAATGCCAAACTGTACCTTCCGAGAGACGTGATTGCAGTTGTAATGATACATCCGATTCGAAAGAAATCTGCGCTTTCTTGTAACCATTTTCTCGGAATACACGATTCATGCATTTCCATTGCGCGTAGCTCATTGGAAAAATATACCCAGCGTTAATGGCATAAAGAACAATTTTATTCAAAATTGTTAATATACTCGCTGTAATCTTAAATATTTTGAGGGGTTTGGAACTTTGAAGCAATGTGTACAATTAAAGATTTCATTAAATTTTACCGCCACAATTATAGATGTGCACATAAGCAAATGTTATTTAATTGTCGACTGATTTTTTAGATCTTTTTTAAAGTAAATAAAACCAACTAAATAAAAAAAATGGAACTTGTGTGAAACTGGAAAACAATTGTAACTCTTTCTGGAACCTTATGGAATAATAAAATTATTTCCATAATGTGTATGCCACGTGTCAGACTTTTTTATTAGTAATCCTCTTTGATTTAAAATAAATGTTGTAATTTTTTTTTACACAAACTGTCATTTCTGTCCATTTATTTCTGAGATTATGAATATTTTGAATGCATTTATATTTTTAAATAGTCTATCATTTATCAGTTATTATGAAATCGCTGATAAAATGCCCAGTGTGAAGTAGTTATTGTACAATCATCACTTTTTTATAATAACACGGAACATTTTAAAAAGACTTAAAACTTAAATAACTCAAAAACTATTGGTTTTAGACCCCCATTTCACTGGGCCAAATTTGTTGCAAATTAGCTCTAGAATGACCCCCTAGAAGGAATGTATCGAATAACCAAACACCCTGCATAGTAACATCGTTTTAAGTAATGAGAGATCGTTTGATAACTCTCAATTTTATTCTTCTCAATCCCTCTGCCTTCACCCCAGCCGACCCCCCCTCTCTAGCTCCATTCGGCATAAATTACGAGTCTCTTGATCGGACGCGATCGACTATATAGAATGATTCGATTTCATAAGCATTCGAGATCATTCCGAATAATCTAATTCGAAAATTATCTATGTGAAGTGTTGTCTTGTATCACAAT
This sequence comes from Incurvaria masculella, assembly GCA_946894095.1. NCBI lineage: Eukaryota > Metazoa > Arthropoda > Insecta > Lepidoptera > Incurvariidae > Incurvaria > Incurvaria masculella. The sequence goes on from OX335641.1 coordinate 5,332,013, forward strand.
GATAACGATTTTTGTATCCCTTTCTTGTAGTGTAATATGTTTTGAGGTCGGGACTAAACGGAAATAGTTTAGCATTTATTTCTTTAGAAATACGTGGCAAACCAAATAACTGATTTCTTAATCATTTATTGCAGTTTTATAACTATTTGTTTCTTCTCTGAATTTGTTGGTCATAAATAAAATATCAACTCCTTCTCATATCTTGATAATTCAGCTTTATTAGATATTTTAGGTGTTCTAATTGAAATATATGGTCGTAACGTGGTAATGGCCTAGTTATAGGGCATATAATAGAATCTGTCTGTAGATCAAACAGTTTTCATTCATTCGAGCATATTTTCATAAATGCAAACACTCGGGGGAAACAATTTCTTTCCGAACCCTAACCCATAAATTTTTGCCAGTTTTTACTACTTTTATGACAGTCTATTATAAACTCTGATACCATTGCTGTAAAGCTCAGTTTTCAATGAGTATAGGTAACAATAACAGCCTTTTAAAATGAGAAAAGTCAGAATTATAGATTAATTCCAAGTTCAAATAAATATTCCTTCGAATTTTTACCGAAATTGAAAGGTTTTTTTCTGACTTGGAGGCGAGTTCCGTTTCAATTTCCTAATGAATTTTTTCGTCGTTCGACTTTTAAAATGTTCAAGCGTTCGTTTGAGTTATTGACTTATGGTCGAAGATTTACATTCTACTTAGTATGATTACAACTTGCTTAACTAAATTCTGATATCCTTGTTTTCTGCCAATAAATGGAAAGCATTTTTAACACTTTCGTTGTTGATACTGTTTTTTTTATGTACCGAGTCATAGATGGAAAACTAGATCATATTTACTGGCATAACATCAAATCAAATACCTAGCCTAACCTAATCAAACTAAGAGAGATTTTTCTGTTTTTAGATTTGCAAATATTTTTTTGTTTGATCAATCTGAACGCATAATTTTTTTTTTTCGGTTTTGAATGTTTTTATTAAGAGAGTAATGAGGCATTCAAGTTTCATACAATGGCTTGTACCTGATTCCTCAGTCAAATTAAGAAATATTTTTCTGAAATTTTGCACATTAACTAAATCAACTGGTGTTTAGTTTTTTTTTTTTGATAACTTAACTTGTATCCATGATAGTCGCCTTTTTGTATTTTCTAATTATTTATTGTAAGTTAATGTATTACAAAAACAAAAACGTACAGACCTGATTCATTTAATGTGAATAATATCAGAAAAATATTTCTCAATTTAACTAAGGAATCAGGCACGAGCCATTGTAGGAAACATGATTACCTCATTATCCTCTTAAACGTACGTAAAACAGAAATATATAATTAATATATATGCAGGAATATAAAGCCTTAGTGCAGCTCTCCAAGCAATAATATATTTAAATTCATAAAAGCGCACTCGCCGGTAACAATGCGCATAAATCAATACACCAGCCCTAACATAAACAATGGAATTATATCAATTATGTATTTCCAGTAAGAAACCTCTTTCAAATATCGAGGGTGAAAAATCATAAGGATTTTATGACTATGCAATTCAGACTGAGCCGCAGTAATAAAAGATGTATGTGGACATGCCAAACGAACATAGTGTTATGCCAAAACCTCATTTTAATGCCTAATATTGTTTTGGGCTTGTTTAACTTAGGACCGATTTTCCAATCCAAGATAGTACTTATCAGACTAATAGTACAAATACTCGTTGCTCAAAAGACGGATGGATAGTCTTTGCCGGAGAATTATATTTTCTATCACAATTATCTGACTATAATTATAATAATAAACAAATGGACTTACTATATCGGATGTATAAGAAGAAGCGTAAATAAATCCGTCAAATAGTTATCTGGCTGTTTATCTGACTATTAAATATCTGCCGTTAGACTTTTTGCTTTTGCAGCTGTGTTGATAACTAGTAATTATTTATTTTAATTATCAGTATACTAAAATTGTTTTATTTGCAGGCTTTATATTCGACATATCCTTGGTAATTTACCAAGTGCTCAAGTGGCAGTGGGCTGGTCACGTCAGCCGAAGAAACGACGACCGTTGGAGTAACCGTGTCCTATACTGGCAGCCGTGGACAGGAAAACGTAGTGTAGGAAGACCACCCGCCAGGTGGGACGACGACATCAAGTGCGTCGGTGGAAAGCAGTGGTTTCGTACCGCTGAGGGCCGGGAGGACTGGAGGAAAATTGGAGAGGTGTATGTCCAGCAGTAGGCGCAAATACTCTGACTGACTTGGTAATTTTTTCCACTTGGAAATATTAATATATTAAAATAAATTTGCTCATTTGCATTTTTATTTTTAAAATTATTTTTTGTTATTAACTGTAATAAAATATATTAAATTATTAGTTTTAATATATTGTTTTTTAAAAACTTCTTCGTATCGTAATTATAATTATGTAACTGCATTATTAGTAAGTCCCGAAAAAAACTTTTATTTCTGTTGTTTGCGATGTTCCATTGCATCGTGTTTTATATAATCCTTTCTAAAGAATTGCAATTCCATGTACCTATGTGAAAAAATTCCATGTATTGTTTCTTTTGTTAATTTTTGTAATTATTTCTTCTTTTCACATTAACATAATGCTTTTTACGACGAATGAAATTTAGAATTTTATATATGAAGATCCCTATTACAATTATGTATAAGATCTATCATGCATGAAAATCAATAATAATATGTAGGTGAAATTAATACCTGGTGGATTACATAGATGACAAAATTATTAAACTTGAAATCTAAAACGTCGTCCCGTCACAAGAGTTTTAGGGTAAGTAAAACGCATGGCAATGTCCACATTATTCCTCACGGCGTAACAAGGTAACAAAGCTGCACAATTCTTTATTAAACCTGGCGCAAGTAGCCCGGGTCTCGCGCCCGATGCCGATAGATTTGAGCGAAACAAACGCGATAAACACGGCCCCAGGTGTGTTCTTATTGGAAAACTTACACAATTAACGCTATACGCTGAAAGAAAACCGTGTACATGTACTGTGCGGCTATATTTCGCGTTTCCTGTTTGTGCATTGTTTTTGTGGAATTTGTTTTTTTTTAAAGTCATTTATTTTCTGAAAGCCTTACCTATTGCAAGCATCCTAATTATAAATTAACCACAATCAAAATTAAATTAAACATAATTGTTCTTGAGTAAAAACTAACTACGCCTTGAGTAGTTAGTTTTTGGTAGAGTCGAAATAAAAAAAAAATATATACCTTTATTGTAGGTAAAATAAATAATATTTTGGACTTGAACCTCTCTGTATTATAAGTATTAATATAAATTATTTTGGGATAAGGTATTTTCTCCAGATATAAAATCATTACGGTCACTCCTCCGAGAAAAATGTTATTAAGAATTTTTTTTTTCTTTTAACCAAAATTTTAAAACATAGTTGTTTATATGCAACCATATTCTCAATCATGTTGTTTATCTCCCAATATATAATTATAACTTTTAATAACGCTCACGTCGATCGATGATTTCGAGAAAAACAACTTATCATGTTATTTATCATCATATCCGATTTTCAGAATTGCCATAGTCAAACGCGAGGGTAATTAAAAGCGATAATTCTTTACCGTTAAAAGAAATACCAAAAGGGAATTATATCCCTCTTGTAATTAAATTTTGAATTATTTTTTGGATTTTACAAAATGTGTTTTCATTTTTTATTTATTAGTCAATTATATATTTTTTTCAATTATTAATTTAAAAAAATATAGTGCTTTGAATGTCCCAGAGAAGTTTAACATCATTGCTACTTCCAAATTAAACTTGAAAACTAATTTAATTTAATTAAACTACTACATATGCTGATTAGATTCGGACAAATTAGGTTAATTTCATTCAAAACTAGATATAGTTGAGTTGTGTAGGTCATGTTGGTATAAGACAGCTAAGTTTCCAACTAGATGAGGTTTCCGACTCAATTTGGACTGATTTCGTTTTGGACATTCATTCGAGCGGAGCCCAGTAAAATATGGTTACGCGAGCATGTCATTCAAACGTTCAGTTCTGGATTTCGACCACAGCGCCACCTACTGGGTCCAAAATATCGCTAAGAACCTTCCTTGAACTTTTGCATACACATATAATTTTTTTTTTATTTTTTTTATTTTATGTGACTGGACATGGATGGCTAATACCACACCTTCTGTCATGGTACTAGCCCACCACACCACATGGGAACTAGGTGCCATGCCAGGACCTTCCTTATATTGCACGGCTACATTGAACTGGATGGAAAACACGGACAATTTTCATTGCCGCTTCGACCATCGTTCATCCAATGCGATGGTACCAACCCGGGCGGGATTAACCCTACCACCTAGTAAGTAAGGAAAGGGACCTACAGTTTAACGTGGAATCCGAACCACGGCCAGACTCTCTCAACGGTCGAATGGTCACCCATCCAAGACCAGTCCGACCCCAGCGTTGCTTAACTTCGGAGAGCGATCGCCGAAGTGTCGCGCCACTGGGCCACTGAGGCTGAGGCTGATATATGTATGTATACTTACTTAATGTTACGTTTATAAGTGGGTATTTTTCCAATTTTTTTATTTCTATTTTAATACCTTAAATTCACACCACCATGCGTCACAATTTAGATAAATGTAAAAGTACTTGATTCAGAGAGGAGTGTTTGTTGAAACAGTAAGAAATGTTTTTCTTTTCTATAATGGTTATAACGTTCTTTTGCTTACCGGATTTTGTTTTTCTTTTCCCGAATAAATCGATGCAAACCAATAAATAAGTACCCCGTTAGGTACTATTGTACGAAAGTTACAATGGTGTGCATTGAGTGGTATGGGAGGAACTACCCAGTCTCCTGCACTCACCCCTACCATGGCTACCAACCCACCACTCGCGATACACATCGCAATAAAATCGCACAAATATGGAATGGGCATTACTTTTCTATTCGAAGCATAACCCGGTTTACCTCGACATTGTACGGGAGGGCTATTCCGCGTGCGGCAGGTATTTTCAGTCCCCGTAAACTGTTCCGTGTTTGTTCATTCAATATTTAATTGTATCAAAATATTAAAAATAATTTGTAATTTTCACTTAATCCATTTATGATCCAATGATTTCATTTCTTTAACAGTACAGTAAAAATTCCTTGTCTTAAAAATTAAAAGAGCAAAATATTGATCATTTTGACATGTATAACCACTCTTTAAAAGTAAAAAGAGTACATTTGAAGTAAGTTAAGTTTAAGTGAAGTATTCAAATGAGATATACTCGAGAGATGCAATGAAACTAAGTGTTTGATATGTTTGATCTTTTTTGACCGTTTAATGGTGTTTGTCAAATTAACATTTTTTTAACTAATAATCGTCGCCATGCCACCTAAGGCGAATAATTAGTTGCGTTAGTTATTTTTTCCATTTTCAAATTTACACGTAAACATCCGACCAATTCAAAATTGTTTTATGTTTTTAGAGTAAAAGCATAATCATAAAATATTGCAAATATTTTGACTTTCTAAAAAATCTAATTTCGGGCTTTTGTAGCACTTTTCATGAGATAAAAACTATTTTTTATGTTAATTTGGAAAAAATCTTCTTTATTGCCAAAGAACATGGCCCATTCCAGTATGGGCTAGAAAATCGATCGAAACTTACCTAAGCGCCAATTCATCTACACTGTTGGATACCCTTTTACTTTTTTCGAACTGGAAAAAATCATAAAAAGTATTAACATTTTTAAACACTAAACAAGACGCGAAAAGATAAAACAACTAGAGCCCTCTATTATGAACCTGTTTCATTATTTTGTAGATATTTATATAAACAGACGATTTTAGGGCAAGAAATTTGTTTTTAAGTTCCTTTTTTAGGGTTCCGTACCCAAAGGGTGAAAACGGAACCCTATTACTAAGCCTCCGCTGTCCGTCCGTCCGTCCGTCCGTCCGTCCGTCTGTCCGTCTGTCACAGGGCTGTATCTCATGAACCGTAACAGGTAGGAAGCTTAAATTTTCACAGATTATGTATTTATTTTGCCGCTATAACAACAAATAGGTAACATTATAAAATAATAATAATTGGAGGGGGGCCCCATACAAGAAACGTGTATTTTTTTTGTAAATCTTGTGCGATGGTACGGAACCCTTCGTGTGCGAGTCCGACTCGCACTTGGCCGGTTTTTTTATAACCCAGAAATAAAACGAAATCTCTTGCCTTTTCACTTCAAACTTGATAAACATAAAGTACTGCAAGTTACGCTTACTCGCTGCTAAAAATATTTAATTAAAGTTTCTAGAAAAAAAAATAGCAATAAATATTTGAAATATTTTGTAATACCCGTTAGCACTTAATTTTCATAACGCGCTGTTAAAATTGTAATTCCCATTAAACATATTTTAATAAATCGTACTTGAGTTTTAGATAACCCTCATCAAACAATCGAACACTAACATTTGATTTTCTTACAATCTTATAATAGTAACAAAAATGTTTGAATTTAATTTGTCGTAGGGATAACACCTTGCAGTATTATTTAACATTTAGGATTGTTTATTGCATTCATTTATCCACGTCACAAAAAATCTAGCAATCAAATAGCAAAGAACGCAGACTGCCTCCAGTCCCGATCTCTCATTCTTGGGGCAGCATCAGGTGCGCTTCCTATAAACTTTTATACCGGTCCGAGCCGAGCCAAGCCCAATATTCACGATTTACGTCCCCCTCCCCTCCACGCCCCCCCCCCACCCGACACAATACAGGTACACATGTAACGGACATCAATATACAAATATATATTTTAATATCGGCCGCAACGCCTCGAATTATGACATAAAACGGGAGGTTATTGCGCGCGGTAAGAGGAGCGCGTGTCGTTTCTGCTTTTATTGGTGTTTTTGCGGTTGCCTTTTGAATTGAACTGCGTTGTTTTTGATGCTTTGCCTATTCGGAGATTGGAATGGCAGTTATCTTATGTCCATGTGTGCGCAAATGTGCAACATTTGAGATGAGTTGCCTAAATGATAACCCTAAGCGTTCCTTCTTTTTATTCCCTAACATGACTCATGGAATTTCTGAGCATATATACGCATATATATATATATATATACATATATATATATACGCAAAATATACGCATCAACCTCAAAGTTGATTGGATCCCGAAATTTTTGGTATCGTGTTAATTGGTGCTGTCCAAAATGCTTCACTAAACCGAATACTCATAAAACCTAATGTTTTGCGCCTGCCTGTCATTCTGTCTTTTCCTTTATTAACATATCTAGATTATTACTAACAATTGTTAGCAGCTGTGATTTTTACGTTCAATTAACTAAAGGTTAATCAGTGCGTTTAAATTTGAGAGAATTTTGGTGACATTCCACGTGATATTAATGTCACGTTAAATTAACGAAAGGTTCATGAGTGCGTTTAAATTTGAGAGAAGTTGCTGAAATTCCACGTTCGTGATATTCGTTCGTCTGACGTGAGCGTACAGGGATTTATTAGTATTAAATATGGCTTCTATTGGTTAAATAAGAGTGCACTTAACCCGTAAAATATATAAAATAAATATATTTTGGAAAACATGCAAAGAAATAATTTATAACTAAGTGTGACTTAATTAAATGCGTTAGGAGTGGCTAAACAGTTAAATAAGCACACATAAAAATCAAATAATATACTTAGGGACTAAGTCTTTGTTAAAGTAATGTAACTGCACAGTTAAACGCGGTTAGTATGAGTTGTGATAATGCTTACATATACAATAAATTATTCGAATTATGAGAGTTTTGTGACTAGTTTACAAGAACAAAAAAAAATAAACCCAACTATCGTTACGTTCATATTCGCAGATGGAATCATAATTTTCGATGTTTTCAAGAGTCTATGTTAGTTGAATATTCAGGAATCTGCTCAAAAAAGAAAATTTTAATAACAATTTTAACAAACATTGAACCATCAGGTGTGCTTTAGTACCGTCTTCTACTCCAGGATGCTAGGAGCCTGTTAAATGTTTTTTAAAATTGTATTTTTTTCAGTCTGTTTATTATTTAAAAAAATATGAAATAACCACCCCTGAGATATACACTACTATGAGAAAATGAATTATTCAAATCGGTTTAGAGTTTGCGGAGATATCGAGTAACGTACACACAATAAAAAAAATAAAAAACATACAGACGAATTGAGAATCTCCTCCTTTTTTGAAGTCGGTTGAAAGTGATATTATCATTCTATCAAAGCCTAAATGTTTAAGGCTTAAAGCATACATAATGTAAAGGAGTAGTGCTGGACTGCGATATGTATAAATAATGTAAAGGAGTAGCATCAGTACTGGACTGCGATATGTATGTTTATAATGAATCACGATTCTTAACTGGATCTGAGCTGCAGCTTTATAACACGATAGTGAATTGATACATTCTGTCAACATCTTACTTGGCAATAGCGCCCCAACAGTCGGAACACACATTTACTTAGTGGTCTCTAACCCTAAACGGTTTCCGCTTTTCCGAAACGAATGGAATTAGCGCTGGGTCGTTGGGACCCCACACCCCTCTCCCGCATCCCGCGCTCCGCACACACGGAGGGGCCGCGCCGGCTGACTTATTGCTCTCTCTCTATGTTCAAGGGTTGAGGACACGAAACTGTAGAGACGACTTTGGAGCAGGTATCGAAACCATAGATCTAGCACAGCGCGCTGTGCTTACAAGACGAACAAAGTGTGAGAGTGAGTACTACTACCGCGAGTTAGAGGGGGATGGAACACATCTGCACGATGCAACTTCTCAAATCGTTCAAAATTATAGTCGCGCTCATGGTATGTGAAATGTTATTTTGCGAAATCTTCATAATTTCTCTAGTTTTTATTAAAGAAATCATAGTACCCTGTGCATTTATAGATTGTGAAGTGAACGGGGGGTAAAACACGGACAAACACCCCTTTGTTATGGTAAATAAAGGGTAAATAACTGATTCTTTGTCGATTAAACTTCTTAGCTTTACCTCAATATTTAAAAGTAAAACTTAAAACATAACTTTTCGAAGCTAAATAACGATTTAGACAATTTTTTGGGTAAAAAATAAATTTCAGTACATTGTGTATGAAACCGTTTTGGTCTCATCCGTCAGTTGATTCTGTATGTCTTTACATTCTAAGCCTAAGATCGAAACACGGTTGAAACCATAGATAAAATGGAAGGAGATATGTCATCTAGCGCGCTTTTGATATCTGCTGTTTCAAATTTTCAAAAATTAACAACTCAGCTTTAACACACATGCCACATTCAAACATAGTCGCAGACATATCGGAGGGTTTCTGTGGGTAGAAAATGACTTGATGAACGCAATTTAGGAGCACATTCTCGCGCTGTGGCGATATTTCGACTGTGTGGCATACGACGCCTCACCGGATTGCCATACAATTTTATATGGCCACTTTGACGGTGGTGATTCGGTGGTGACATAATATCGACCTCATGCCACTTCTCTTTCCTTTGTCATCAGTGGTTAAAATCCGTGTGACCATGAAGGCTTAAAATGTTAAGATATATAAATATATATAAGAATATGATAAACAATGTCAAGGACTGATGTGACATAAATTGTTTTATACAAAATGTATAAAATGTAGGTGCTTAAATTTGTTATTTTACTCAAAACAATAACTTAATCGCAATCTAGCATCTAAACAATGATATCAAGTTATAGTTCAAAGATTTCTTTGAACAAAAAAGACGAAAAGTTAAAAAAAATAATAAAGAATCAGTAAGCACAGGTCACTATGGGCTATACAAACATGTGGCTCAATAAACATATGCTTTCTTCAAGGGTGTGATGAGAGCTGATTGCGTTCAATTTGATAAGAAAGTATGTAAAACAACATTTAATTAAATTTAAAAATAACCACAACTAATTTCGATACTCAAAAAAGTAAATACATATGTACATTGATGGTCTAGCTATTATTTAAAAATAAAATTTAAGTCTCTGATGCTTTGTGTTCTCAAATTAGACAAATATTTATAATCTATCATTAAAAAGTTTGAACATAAGTAGTAGTATAGTAAAATAAATAATAGTTATTTTTAAAAATATTAAAATACGCTTTCACTTACACTGTTATGGAACTGATTGCAATCAGGTGCTATCAGGCCCTTAAGGGAAATTCTAGAAAATATTGGAGAATTTGCAAAAGAGCATTCCTCATATGATGAGCCGTGTCATTGTGTCTAGCGATTTAAAAAGTCGTCTCATCGGGTTGGTGTATCCTAGCTCCCTCTAAATTAGGTTCTTGTTCTTTGTCTTAAACTGTTCTACCAAAAGTTGTCTGGCATTAGCATTTAGATCTAAGTATGTATTTCATTACTGTGGGCGGAAAACTCGTAAAGTTTTTGACGGAACTTTGTGTAGTTTGATTACCAAAAAAGTTTAAATAAATGAAATGAAACCAATACGAACTGTATACTTGGAGGATTTTAACAGCACTGGAAATGGAAAAGTCAAACAGCTTGCGAAAACAGTCTTTGTAAAACAAACTAATTGAAATCCTAAATGTTAAGAATTCACAACGCAGCAATAGCGACTCTATGACATTTATGTTCTCGTGACATCATTGCTGAGATTTTTTCCGCTTCATTTCATCTACTTTAGCGATGAGTTGTTTAATCAATTTACGCATTATTTAATTTAATAAATCTTTTTAACTTTTCTTTTGCGCTAGTTGAGATTAACTTTTATGTAAAGCCATCTTAATCGGTTCTGAGAACGTAAGTATCTGTTATTGCTAAATTAAAGTTTACCAAACTATGTTATGCGAACGCGTCAGAGTAAGTATTTCACGAATAGTACTGGTATAATAATGTAATATTTACCATTTTAATGAGTAATCAACTAAGTTAATGGCTCTAATAAAAAGAAATGGTACTTCTACATAAATGAGCTTAAAAAATTAAATTTGTAGGTTTTTTAAATTGAGTATTAGTGCTTCGATGCTGATCATGACGCTAAAATGCTGTAAACAATGCTATAATTACATTTCTGTATATAGATATTACCTTACGTTATGATGACAAGAATTTCATTGTACCTTTTTATTTTCTCGTATAAATAATGCGGTACTTTTATTTAAATGAACTATGACCATAATGTATCTATGTTTGTAATTAAGACATAGATTAGATGCAGGCGTGTTTAGGTAAAGGCGAATCATGTCATCTTGTTCCTTCCAGAATGCGGTCATGCGGGCTTATGTCATCATTATCCGTATATGTCCGTTTTCATAAAAGCAAAATATCCAACCAAATTCAAACTACAAAACTGCTCCCCGCCCGAGAGTTCTCCGTCCGAGAGGCAAAGCACATCTGAGACAAACTTTCACAAAAACACGTGCGCGACGCTTTCACGGTGCGGTGGGGTCACGGGAGGGGGAGAGAGGGGGGCGACTGAACCCCTCCCACCCGCCAGCCAACCAATGGAGAGGCGCCGTTCGAAAAACTCGCCCCATGAAATAGCGTTCGAAATTCGAAAGTCGTTTTTCTCTTTTCGTTTTTATCTCGAGATTAGCATCGGAAGCGCGATTCTTAATATCGCTTCACTCGCCTTTTAGACTTTGGCGAGCGGAGATGTTTTTAGTTCGTTTTGCTCATAGAAGTTTGGCCTCGGCTAGCGCGCTGGGCTTAACTTTTTGTCCATATATGTAGTTATTGATCCGAGACAGATAAGAGTTCAACGCACGACAAGGTGTATAGGTTTTAATGATAAACAACAATTGAATTTTTACCAACATTTAGCAATGGATAGTGCCGTGCCCCTAGGGAAACTCGTATTGCTGCAATAACCTTATTAGATATATATTAGATATTATCCCAGCAACCAATTACATTAAAAAAACAAATAAACCGTCTATACCCCACACAACTTTTAAACTTCTTAGAAATATTTAAGACCTTTTTTTCTGATTTACATACATAATCAGACAAGTTGAGTTTAACCATTCCCACACATTAAAATTACTGGTTACTACTACATCAAAGCACAGACACCCAATATAACCACAATAGTGGCTAATACCCCAAAAGGTGTAACGTTTAATTGGCTCGACACCCTCACAATCCTAATGAATACCCCATAAAAGCTAAAACCCCATAAATAGCTGGCGTGAATGGCCCCCGGAAACCGGCATCCATCACGCTCGCTTCAATGGCGTATTGTGCCACATCCGGTGCGCGGGACCGATAAGCGATCAGCGCCCTGCAGCGCTTTGCTGCTAGACGGGTTCTACTTAGAATATGCGAGATTGGTATCAAAGGGACACTAGGTTCGATGCTTTTTAATGTCAGGATCTTTCATGATGCTTAGTTCAGAGTTTTTCCTGGATAAAAATGATTTTTTTTATAGAATTCTTAATATTTAATATAGATTTTTAATGGATTCTCTCCACTATTTATAAGTAGAATCTCTAACTTGGCTAGCCATATCAACAGTTTATAAAATAGAATAGGCTTACTCATAATAGGAGAATACAAGTCAATGTAAAATATTTGCAATAGGCGTACGCGGTATGGGGAAATAATAAGATTTCAAAATATGTGATATTTTAAATAATGTGTTGAATATCCTCAAAAATCTTCTGTGATTGATTAAAGACTTAAGAATGCACCCATTAAATGTCGGCCATCATCGATTTAGAACCAGCCGATCCCGGTAATCCCTTGTTCATATCGTCAGTTGACTGTGGAATCCACTCCGTAGCGAGATATTTACCCAAAATTGGAGTAAGAGTTCTTCTGGAGTTCTTCAAATATGGTGTGAAGAAGCACCTGGCTGGCCGTCATAATTTTTGGAATCTCTGTGAAATTTCAAAAGCTCATGCGCGTCGCCTGGCACCTCTTTGATCACTTGGCATATGCCATATCTCGCGCTTAGACCAAAAAAGTAGTTTGTTTAATAGACGACCTCAGTCCAGTATTACACTATACTTAAAAATATGTATTTTTGCAGCTTTCTTTACTAAGTTAATATATTCTTTCTTTCCGGTTGTAATATATTTGATAGCAGGAAAAAGCTCTTCCATCAGGTGACAGAATGAATCATTTTCTGAATCGGTTACGACATATCCGAATATTTCAAGCTCAGGTTTAAAGTTAAGTTAAATCCTTTTAAATTGTAGCTTATCTATGTTTAAATACATTTATTATTGTACAAGTGAGTGACTTACAAAATGAGCTGTAGTAAAATGCATTATTGCTATGGCCAGGAAATTTTAGTTTAATGATTTATGAATTATTTAAATGTATCAAAACTAAATGATTATCGTATCGTATCTTTATCGACACACTTGAGTAAAACATTTCTTTTGTATATGGGTTTAAATAAATACATTCTGACAAAATCAATAGTTTTTGTAATTGAATTTTACATTATTGAGGTTAACTAATTAATATTATCAAAAATTAAGCCCGTAAGAAAAGACTCAATTTTAATTGTTTTCTTTGATGGCTATTCATTTATTTTATAATACTTGTACGTTTTGTTTTCAATGCATCCAATAAATAAGTATGTCATAAAAAGCAGGGAATTTATAACATTGCATACGCTGTTATATATTTATGTACTTTTTCTGACTAATATTTGTGGTTAAATTGTTTGGTGATTTGATGTAGGTACATGAGCAGCGCTTCAAGCGCATACAGCGAGGGTAAGTTCTAAAGTCAGTCGGATAATACTCTTTGTGTTCAGATTTTATTGGATCAGGAAATGTTCAGTGACTACAAAAGATGGAAAATATATAAAATTATACTATTACAAGCAGGTGCAGATTATCGAGTTTGTATATCGTTTTCAGGCCAAAGCCCATAAGTTTAATTGAAATAGATTTAAATATTAGTACACGATTTTAAAAAAGGTTAAATTACTTGAATGTCTCCTTCGTCGAATTTGGTTTTAACTATAACCTTGACACAATAACTTAGATAACTGAGAAAATAGCAGAAATTAAAGTTATGACTTCTTTAAATTACCATGCGTTTATTAATTTATTAAACATGAAGGGATTAATTTATTAGTTACATGATAATTACTTTTGTCAATGAAACTTAATTTCAGTAATACCTATATAATATATATACTAATCCTCTCATCACATTTTCAGCCAAAAAGCACTAAAAAATTAAAGGAAATAAAGATTATACATAACTTTTAAAGTACCTAATGAAATAGGAAATTCGTTAAAAATTGTCTATATATTTATTTATTTATTTTGTATATTTGCAACAAAAACTATTTAACTGGTTTCTTTTCCAGTATTATAATTTTTTCATGTTAAAGCTATAACTGTAAAAATGTATTTACCTTAAATACAGCATTAATCTCCAAGGTACCTATCCAAAAATATTCAATTATGTTTGTACACTCATACTGGAAAAGCAAAAAGACACCTTATTATTTTGAGCAATTGTCACTACCAGCTACTTTTAGCTTCGTATGTTTCCCTGCGCTGTCAATTACCAGAAATGATGTATCGTACATGAAGGTATATATATATTTTAATCGCCTTACAAACGGGCTTTATAATGGTGAGGGTTGGATCATACCATCATGGCCGCCAGTTTAATCCGCGCTCGCCTTTGTTCTCGCTACCCTCGCTTCGGTGCTGAGGTGTGTTTACTGTGTTTGACTTTTTATTAATTCTGATAGCCACCGTTTTCAATGGGAGAAGTTATGATAGTTATTATTAAAAGCTTAGAGTTAATTTAAATTCGGGACTTGTTTTTTTTAATGGCCCTGCGCAGTAAAGTTAAATATAAATACATTCGTTTATAGTGAATGCATTGGTGTTCATAATTTCGAATTTCATTTACCTTTCTATTAACCTACTTCAAATGTGAAATAAAATCTTAAAAACGATGTCATAGATACTTATTTAAAAACTTAAGTTTGGTGGTTTGTTAATTATTTTCTCCATATGTACTTTGGAAGGCATTTAAAAACCACTAAGCATATTATTTGATATTTGATTTATGTTAGTAACACTATTACATCAATATCCATGAATGACTGCACGTTTCCATTTTTTTTAAGAATTACTTTACATCCATCCGAGTCAAATTGGATCAAAAGTAATATCTAGATACAAAATTTAATTTTGCTTGGTTTAACCGAGTGTTATTTTTTTAGTTTTTGAGTGCGTACACAGGTTATGAGACGAGTGCACGAAAGGATAAGAAAACAAAATCAACGTATCATTACACGTCACTTTGTATGGACAGTATGGAAGGAACTCTATGCGGTTCACCAAAAGTGACGTGTTTGAAGATTGATTAACTCAGCCATATCTTTGTTCAATCGGGGCTTAATTGACTTATGTTGGATACATAACATCACCTTAATGAACGATGGTTTCTCAACAGGTACTTTTTAAAGGGCATAGCACCAAATCCGTTATGGAATGCGACAAGTTGGGCTAATGTCATGACATTTTTGCCAAGCTCCATGAAAAATCTTAATTGTCCTGTTTGGTGACGATCTGGAAATTGCTAAGGTATAGCTTTCTTAATTTGAACCAAATATGTTGCATTCAATATATAATTGGCTGGATTAAAAGTAGACTTTAAATTCGTCCATTACTATATTTATGCTAACAATATTCGATTCCAGTTCAGATTTTTAAACACCTTCAGGTGATGCAATCGAAAATGAACGACCCATAAATTATTTGATAATTTCGACAACAAATCGAATAGACAACAATTTGTCGCGATACCAACTGTCAATTAATAAAATATTTATTGAGAAAGTAAAATCCTCGTCTATTGTTGCCATATCCTTTGCTTCCGACCCCTGCCGCACTCCGTCGTTGTTGTAGCAAATAGACCGACATCGCCATTTATTATAACTTTTATTGCGGACCAACTATTGTTGCGCACTGTACCTACAGAGATAGTGCAGTATAATTCCGCGCGAGCGGCGGCGGGGAGGCGAGGGGGGACCGCAAAAAGTACAGCCAACTTAATTATAAAGAGACAAGGAGAACCATTAAATTGCGATTCGTTAAATCTACAGGAGCGCCGCCACTGTCCGGCTAATGTGTTAAAAACCGTGGCGCGCCGCTCTGTCCTCGTCGGAGCGAGCGAGACGACGCTAGCGGGCCGCTTGCGCCGCGCGGCCGACGGCGAGGTGGGCGGGGCCTCCGCGGCGGCAGACCTTTATTCCGTTTAGATTGACTGGGCGGTCGCCGTTCGAGAGCTCTCCATCCAGTTTTTTTTTGTTTGGGCTTTTGTGGAGCTCCCGAAGCTCATTCTCGGTCGGGCCTCGCGCGAGTACGAACGTTCCGAGCTGCCCCGGAGCGGGATGAGCGTGCGCTGAGTTAAGAGCGGCCCGAGAACTGTGAACCGTGTTCGGGACTGAAATGACTGAGCGGGCGAGGTAGGTTCGGAGCGGCTGTCTTATGTCGGGGGAGTCGGGCGCATGTCGGAGCTGAGCGGCGCCGGGTCCGGTGAGAGGATGCTGGAGGCTCCGCGGATGGGCATGGGGCTCGGGAGTCCGCCGCTGGCGGCGCTGCACACGCTGGCGGAGGCGGGCGGCGACTCGCGCAGTCCGCAGGCGTCGCAGGACCACAACCCGCACGGCATCGACCACATCCTGGCGCGGCCGGCGGGCGCGGGCCTGTTCGCGCCGCGCCTCTCGCTGGCGGCGGCGGCGGCCGGCATGGCCCACTACCTGCACCAGGCGCACAAGCCGCTCTACTGGCCCGGCTTCCAGGGACTCGTCTCCAACCCCATGGCGTGGCGGGACCGCCTCTCCACAAGTATGTACTATTTTCGTTTCGGTTTCTTTATTTTCTCTATTCGATTTATATTATGCACTCGGATTCATTATTGTTTTTTTCTGGCGGTTCGATTACCTCTGGCGAAGAAAAATCAACAAAAAACTTTGCTACGTTTGTCTTTTTTATGTTTACTAACTAGTTTACAATGGTTGATAGGTACCTACTGCTCACATAAAACATGATCTGTACATACCTAGGTGTAGAGCGAACTCTTGACTACTATAGTAACACCATATTATTAATTAATACGTAATGTAATCTAAAATATTCCGGAGTAAAAGCCGATAATTTTCGAATTATGTTTTTGTTATAATTGAATTGAAATTATTATTGTTAGTTCTTTGTTATATATTACTGAAATTACTTAAAAGCAAAGGCATTGAATACAATATTTTAATATCTATAAATATTAGTACAAAAATCCTAATGGAACTTTGTATAACTCAAAATAATTATTACTAAATCCCTACTTGTAAAAAGGACGAAAATTAATTTAAAAAATTAAAAATATAATGATATTGATTATGAAAACATTGATTTAATATTTAATGTTGATTATATGTATAAAATGCATGTACATTATTAATTTATGCTTATTATTATAAGCTTATTAGTTACATTTCTTTTAAGTATATAAAATAAGAAATTAAAATAATACTGAATAAAATTTATGCCTTCTCTTCACCTCACACAATATAAGCCGATAAAACGAGGCCGAGGCCAAATTACACAAACGTCGCTAAATTATATTAATGTTAAAAGAATAAGGCCTACGTTTTATTTCATTCGACTATGACCAACCCTATCAATCTCGAAGATATCAAAAACGGCGAAAACTTAGACCTGTCCTTATATATAATTTTTCTGCACGCTTGTTTGTCACCTTATTTCTCCTAAACGGCTGGGCCGATTTTGATGATATTTTAGTGCGTCTTCAGGTGGCTCCGTACATGGTTTAGATTTACAATTGGACCCGATAGGTGGCGCTGTGTCGAGATACTGACCCGAGTGAAGCCGGGCACTTCAGCTAGTTTCAAATTTTTGCATAACTTTCTTATTATTGAAACTTATAGAAATAATAATTAAATATATACAATGTAAATGATTAAGTATTATTAAAACACACCAAATGTGAACCACACTTTGAATTTATTTAAAGAATCGATATTTTGTAACAGAAAAAAATTATTCCAGAAGCCTCATCTTCTTTCTGGTTTTTTCTGGTACACTGAATGGATCAGATCGACATTATTTCTGCTTATATTTAGGACGATCGGATTTTATTGCAAATTTAATATAAAAAAAATGTTTATATGCATCTACTAACATTTTCCTCAATTGGTGGTCACCTAAATTTGTTCATGTTTAATTCAGCAGATAAAACAAATTCATTTAAATTGTTTTATCATTAATGTTTCGTACTAAAATCTTTGTACATCTATGCTTCAAAAACTTTTCAATAGTCTGATGATCAGCGAGATAACTATTCGACGGATTTATTTACGCGTCTGCTTATCCAACCGTTATAGTAAGTTCATATTATTATTAGTAATATTACAGTAAGATAATTGTGATAGAAAATATAATCCTCCGGTAATGACTATCAGTCTTTTGACGAACGGAATTTTATACTATCAGTCCGATAAGTACTATCCGAGGATTGAAAAATCGGCCCTTAGGGAAAATAATTTTGTGATAAAAAATAACTAGGTGTAATGTTCACTTTCAACCTATTTTACGAGCAGCTAAATTTAACTGGGTATAAAACCAACTAATGAAAATCATTTGTAACAGTTGCCTTCTTACACACTTGGGCGCTGAAACTACATCCTGATACTTGTTTATTCTGATAAGTAATATTCTGCAGAGTGATTCGATTATAGACCAAGATGCCTTAATAAACCTGATTTTAAGTGTTAAAGAAACCACAAAACTTTTTATTACATGGTAAACAAAAAATAACCCATTGGCCTCATTTCTATCCCGTAGGTATATTCGGCCGGCAACAAATATTTACTTGTTTATCAATATAAAATACAAATATTTACTTTGTTATCGTTTTAAAAAAGTGAATGCTAGTTAGCGAGTGATAAATATTCTAAATGAATGAACGAAAGTCTGGCCCGGAGACTTGGAGAAACACAATTAATTACTTAAGAAGAGGATTCGCACAATAGTAAGTGATTTTGTTTTAAACGACAAAAAATAAAAACCGAGCTACATCATTGTTTAAGTTACACACCTTAATTTAATTAGATTTTATGATTTATAATTTTAAATAAGATTAGATTAAATCATCCGAAAAGTTAAATATAAATATTGAATTAAAATGTATCGTTATTTTCCACAAATATTTTCAACCGGTGTAATCTATTCCATTCATATTAAATTAAAATAAAAATAGTTTTTGTCGGCACCTTACAATCAGATCTTACCAGCCGACGGCGAAGTACGAAATGTTGTATCTAATATATGGTTAATTGTTCAATCATTCACCACAGCTACATAACTAAGCCTGGCTTTAATCAAGTGCTGATTAAAAAAATTAAAGGGCTTTATTACTAAAGTGCTGATTATTTTGTACTGGTATTGATTGCAAGCTGCTAAGAAAGGCCCTTCATATGTGGCCATTAAGCTAATCAGCAATATGTGAAAAAGGCCTTAAGTGTAAAATATTTTGAATTTAAAATTTAGCCAAACAATATTCGCTTGGAATTTTAAAAAGCTCTTTATTCTTTATTCGGCATTCATATGGTAGTACAATATACTTGAAATTGTCAAAAAAAAAATTGGTATTTTATACATTTTAATACTATATATACACCTGTGTGCATATATTACCCTTTTACTGTTTGTAATGCTCATAACATGAAAGAAATAAATAAATTTGAAATAATATGCCTATTTTGGCACTTTTTATCAAGAAACTTTCAAGTATGAAAGCGAAAATCGGTCATAAGATGCTCATAACTTTAGTAACTAATTTGAGCTTAATGGGTTAAGTTCTAAGAAATTAACGTTTGATTGATAACCTCGCGTGCTACGGAGGCTTTAATTTAACTTTATTCACGATCCAATTTACATATTGTGTATAGCTATCGAAACGATACATTACAAAAAAAAACTCAAGCTGATTCAAGACAAAGAATCACGCAGACCGACGATCGCCGTGCATAGATCAAATATAGTGCAAATATCAGCAAAGATTTTGAGGTTAGCCGTTATGGCCTGCTCGAGAAACCCACACTATGGATAGGCCCGAGGCCTGGGAGATACAGAGAGAGGATGAGAGATTTGCTGACCTGATGCCCCCAGGCTCGCACCTTCCACAGAGATTTTCGTACGTTCTCCTGGCCAGGAATGTTGCTGGAGGCAGCTAGCAAGCACTCGCATGCGGATACCTTTTCACAACTCGCGTACAACTCCTCGAGCGATGAGGGCAATGCGATGGTATCGCATATTATTGACAGTGGAACGATGGCTTTTCCGCGGAGCGACCATTCGCGGCGCGGTTCTTATGGCGGTCGAACTCCGACTCGCGAGCACGATTTTATTTCATAATCGCGCGCGTCTTGTGGTATGCAGCAGTTCCGTCTCTCTCTCTCAGGTTGGGAAAATCAGAGAATGAACGAGAGGAAAGTGTTATAATGTTCGTGGTTTTTATGCATGAAGTAGTGTTGGTGGGAAAATTAGTTGACGGCGTGTCCACTTTCCATATTTGATTCGTCGAAATAAATGTATTCAATTTAACGTAGACGGATCCAATAAAAACTTTTAGTAGACACATTTATAATTTATAACGTAAAAATAAAGTTTGAATATGTTCATAAATAAGAAACGAGTTCAAAAAAAAATTCACTTATAAAAATGCTTCAAAAAACATTTGTTTCGTTAAAATCCCCACTTCTTTATCTCATAAATTAAATATATCATGATGTTTGTACATGCGATGCAGTAATATAAAACGTTATCAGGTGATATTGTGTTTATCGGCATAGGCGGAACATATGATCGCTTGATCAATCTCGTGATTAAAAAAATTACGATAACACGACACGAGTGTCTCAACGCACTTGATACTTCTTTTGAAGGGGGACGGGTTGTTGATTATAGAAAATGTAATAACTGAGGTTCATACTTCAATTGATTCGTGTTTGTACGCATTCAAATATTTATAAGCCCAAAGTTATGTATACTCAGTAACAAACATAATATAAAAACATTTCACAACATCACAGCCAGAATTTAGAGCAACGTGATGGACACAATATCTTTATTAAGTATTATTAGTACATATAAAATAGACGTTTGAGGCAAGAATATAAAAAATATGCATTCATCACTAATGGAAAACAAATTATTTTTTAAATTGTCTTTACCAATACATATGTTAATTTACAATGATTTGCATTTAATTGCGTCTGAACTTAGACGCAAAACTTAAACGCGAAACCTTAAAGAATGAATTAAAATTAAATTAAAATAATATTTCACTGTTCATGCTTTCATAAAAATCAAGTTCGAAGACTTTCCGAAATATTCTCACTAAAAGTACGTATACAGATGTTTCTAACATAGATTCTCACACTAGAAGGGTTATAACGCAAACACTGTATGCAATTTTTGTATAAATGCACCAAATACGCAATATATTCGTATACTTAAAAAGCATCAAAATGTATTGTGAAATACCCGGAATAAAAAAATATTTTACGATTTTAGCGTTAAGTTACCAATTGCTGCGGATGATTACTTTAATAGTTATAATTACATTGACCAACTTGATACAAATAATAATAAATATCAGTAATAGTAAATTCAGTAATTCTTGGTTTTGGTCGTTTTATTACTTTAACAATATTTCAATTGCCTAAAATATTGATTAGCAAATTTATTTATGTAATATTTTACTAAATAAAATATATAAAATTGTTTTATTGCTTTATGAGCATCTTCCATCTTACTGAAATATTCAGGTCCATCGTGCTCTATGAGTTATCAAATATCTTTAAAAGTCCAATGGCAAAATGGCTATATCATCCCTGCTTATCTACGACGCCCGACAACTTAAAACTAGCCTTCAATTGAATCTGGCTCGAGTTTACTTACCTTATAATCTTCCTCATCACCATGTGTTTCATGCATCGTTCATGTTTATCAACCCTAGTATGAGCTAATCACTTGGAATCAGAACACGAGGGACATTTCCGCAATCACGGACACGACAAAAATATGTTCGCGTAAAGTTGACTAGATAAAAACAAAGCCCTGTGTTTTTCAATTTCATCACCTGACGCAGTCTGTCACTCTACGTCCGGCACCGCTCATGCCATGGAGTAGGCATTGGCAGTGCATTTCTGCCATTCTAAAGAAATAGTCATATTGAAGGATAAGATAATAATTCCACAAGATAGGCTTAATACCGAAAATGCTTCCAAATAATGATTCAATATTTTTATGCGGGAATTATATGTGAGTGATATTTAACCTCTGTTAAGGTGGCCCAACCCGGCGGCCTCAACTCATTTGCGGGCACGGTACAAAACCGTGCTGTTGCGCTCTGGGACCTTCTCTGTTTCTAAGAATAAGACAGGCTCCGTTATGAGGAAGATGCAACCTGTCCACAAAAAAGACAATGTGCATAGTGTATGATTTGGTAAGATTTACGAAAATTTTAATTTCAAAACGACTTATAGCTAAAAGTAAACCACGACCGCTGTAGTCAAAAATCTAACAAAAACTCAATAGATTATAAATCTTGATTAAACAAGCTATGTCTGATGACTAATCTTTTTAAGATGTTCTTACTTTATCATTGCGTAATCCACCTCCAAAGTAATTGTATAAAACGCGCGAAAAATCCGAACTTTCGGACGTTATAACTTGGAAACCAAACACAATTTTACAATGCCAATGGTCATCAGACATCTAGTTCAATCAAATAAAGCTATATTGAGCAAAATTTTGGATCTCTGACAAGAAATATAGGCGTGATCTTCTTTCCCCTTTTGTATGGGGAAATGAGCGGGTTGGGCCACCTTAAGTTTAATATTTCACTATATATTACTCTGACAAATAACATTACAAGACCTATCTCCCTATTTACTGTTTGTGTTCCCGCAAGGAATAGGTAAGAAATAGGCGTTCTAATTTAATTTATGTTTTATTTTTGTTAATGCTGTCTATTTCTGTTTTCCTCCTGCAATAAATAAAAAAAGAAAAAAAGACAAATTCGTGTTAATAGCAACATTGATAACTTCTATTTAGAACAGATCAAATGAAATGAACTGCCAAATTAATATCATTAAATGTTGCTTCACACTATATCTATGTTAATACAAAATTAAACTTTACAAGCCAATTGATAGTTTAAAAAAATCAATTACTTTATTAAAAATGTAAAATTAATATAAATCCTAATATAATTTTCATATAATTTTACTTATCAACTTAGCTTTTATTACGTAGTCTCCGTGAGATAAATGTTACCAGAATGCTAATTGTGTGCCGACTAGTCACATAACCTCCATCCAACTATTACCTTCATGACAACTTCACTCCAATCCCTGAACATGTGGATTAGCTGGATATTAAATATTATGCCGTTATCTACCTTCTGTCCTCACGAAGTTGAGTTAGCTGAGTACGCTTTGTTCCAATCACCGGAGCCTTCGTGATGCAATTTTACTATACATTTGTAAACATTTATTCATTACTTAATTTATAATGTATATTTATCAATCAAATCAATCAAATGAAAATGTATCGTGCTCTCCAGATGGTATATATTTTCCACAGGCTCCACTGATGTAACAAGGTTGATTACGTTCGTCAAGAAATATTTTACCATTACAATTATGTGTCGATTCCATTTATTGTTAGAATACTTTATAATAATATAATTATATCTTTTGTAGGGTTCGTTATTGGTGGTGTGGGTGGTGCGTGTAGAAGGTGGTGAGTGAGGATGTAAAGGTTTTGTCTCCTCCACGGCGACTTGCTAGATATCTAAGAAATGCAGGTGACGTGTAGAGCATTCCTCAATCTCGATGCCTCGGGTCGCTCAGTCGGAAGCTCAGGGTGCAGGGTCGAAGCTACGGAAGAAAACACGTACAAACCCTACCTAATCTATGCATCTGCTTTGAGAGGACTTTTGAGGAAATATTCAAACACACAGCATGAAGGTGAAGTGATGTTTATTGAAGTTTATCATTGCACAAACAGAAGTGTATAACTGTTAGGCTTATGCGACATACCGATGAAGCTCTAGTCCTACCGCCGGTCTCGTTTGTAGGGTCTTCGTCCCGCTCCTCAGCTGAAACTGGAACTGGTCGGACGGCGACAGGCTCCCTGCTCCAACTCCGCTCTCATCAACTGGCTGACTCCAAACATCACCGGAATAAACTGCACAGCCTCTACACTTGGTCTCTTATGAGAACCTGGTCAAAGAGTCATAATGTCTTTCACGGGCCGCGTGAACTGACTCGTACACCACCTGGTGTCGAGGACACGGCGGACACTCGCGGGAGGACTTCCCTCAGGGTGCAGCTGCGTCGAAGGCCAGAGGCGAGATCCTCACACCATTCCGATTGGTGGGGATTCCTTCAAGATGGCGCTGCAAAAAACGCGATGAAAGCTCTCAACGGAGCTCTGGTCTGTACGGGCGCGGGAGTCGAACTGAACCCAATATTTTCATTTTCAGTTCAGTGATATTCTCCTGTTTTTATTTTTATTTTCCAGAATCTTCCAAACTTGTCACATTTCCATGGCAACGTTTCGAAATTTGAAACTCCTAGTGTGTCCTCTCTTGATCATATTTTTCTTTCTTCAGCCATAGACAGTTGTCTATGGGCAACCTATATTTTACTTGCCGCGGAAATAAACACAATACTAAATATAACATCCTACATATATCCCTATTTTCAGTTAAAAAAAAATAATGAAAAAAAAGGAAAGAAAACACCCTATCATAGAATGATAACTTTAACAAAGTGTTATCATATACATTTTAAATCCAATCAAAGCTAACTAATCCTAATCCCTTAAAATTTTACAATATTAACTATTTTTTTGGGATTCCAAAATTAAATTCTCATTACGATTATGCATCAGAATGTTTTAAAAACCTACTAAACTTTCATTCTTAATTAATCATCTAAGTGTACTTAGAGTAAGGCTTTGACAAACAGCAAAAGTATAATCTGTTTAAAGTTTCAATTGCTTACTGCAAATAAAGTTTTATCAATGCAAAAATTTTCTAATTATTTGAACGAAAGCTGCTTAAGTTGGAACAATGCAAAATTTTCCTAATTCTTTGAACAAACATAGCTGGAAGTGAATTTATGCTCGAATTGAAAATTTCAAACAAGTTTGTATTAAATCTTTAACAGAATTTAAAAAGAATATCTTGGTCACAAGGAAAAAACATTCACTAACTTTATATAGAATATCCAAAACATAAAAAAAAAACAAATCGACTATGTTTTCAGGTAAGCACATCATAATATTAAAAATTTTCAAAAAAAAAATAATTAAAAAATAGTTCGACTACCCTCCAGATTTTGTTAAGTTACAAACAAGAAGTTGTTCTAATAAACAGCTGAGCTCATTAAAATTCAAAAACTGAAAGTTTTCAGACCGAAAATCTCAGCGATAATTGAATGCAGTTATAATTACGGATAGGTACTTAATGACTCTTAATATTTACTAGTAAGTAAATTTTCAAATTACAGAGAATAACCCATTAGACTTTATAACATTTGGACTTTAAAATTCCCAGCGAAAATTCCATATCTTAACAATTAATAATTATTTTTTTTACTAATTGACAATATTTAAAAATAATGAAATGAAGATGAATGAAAGTAGAATTAAATTCAAATTCAATGCCAAAGTGGCTTATTACTTGCGCATTCGCGCATCTAATAAATTAAGTCAAAATAAATATCTCTTTTAAACTTCAAAGAGATCTGTCTGTGTTTTCCATCCAATCAGTTCAGAATGGTTGACCATTCAGTATAGCTATAGAGACATTAAAAAAGTAAAAAAAAGAAAATGGTTCGATTTAATGAAATTAAAATAGTAAAATTATTTAAATTATTCTTTGAAAAGAAAATCGAACCATTAGTACAGTACAATATATTGGGCTGTTGAAATTAAACAAGGATTCAATTTTAATGATACATACCTTATGTATGGATCAAAAAAAATGTTTTTCTTAATCATTTAGTAAAAAGTAGATCAACAGTATAATCCAATATATTGGTTTATAGGCAATTCAGTTAGTAATATTGTTATCATAAATTCCGCCTTTTTTTTTTTTTTTTTACTAATTGTCAATATTTTTTTTTTTAATAATTTTTTTTTTACTAATTGACAATATTTAATTTTTTTTTTAATACTTTTTTTTTTTTAATTGTCAATATATATTTTTTTTTTTTTTTTTACTAATTGACAATATTTAATTTTTTTTTAATACTTTTTTTTTTACTAATTGGCAATTATTATTTTTTTTTATTACTGATCTGAATTATATATATATCTATATATATATGTCTTCGGCGAGTAGGCTTCGACGAGTTATTCCCGACGAGTTGACACCGACACTTCGGCGAGTAGGCTTCGACGAGTTGTTCCCGACGAGTTGACACCGACACTTCGGCGATTGAACATCAGTGGAAGCTATCCGTCAAGTTCAAGCTATAGTGTTTCCTAATATCCGGAATAAACTTACCTATCAGTGCTCTTAAATGTTTGCGTTGATCAAACATTCGATTCACAAATAATGAATGATTCTTCTCCATCAGACCTTATAGTGAATCGAAAATTATGAACACAATTGTTATCCATATCTCTCTCGTTTGTCATTTGACAAAATAATAAAATTCGCCCTTCGCTAAGATGCGTTCCTATTGTCAGTTTAGAATTCACTACCTAACACTCCTACAGTGAGATGTCAAGTATTATTTAAATATGTCCTTCCTAATGATGTCTCCAATGACATTATTTAAATTCCAGAAAATAATCATTTTCCTGAAATGTTCATTACATAATTCACTTCCTAAAGAGGCCGTAAAAATATTGAAAAATTTGCCAGGTGCAAATCCTATCATTTAAGTGAGTGAAATTTCCCTAGATTCAAGTATACGTCGTCTTTCGTGTCCCTAATTCTTCACGCTTTCATACTTGGTAAATATTCACTCATAATTACTTTATTTATATCAATATAGATATATCAATTATATTTTCCCCTTTATTATTATATTAACTTCATATCATTATCAAAATCATTTTATATTATACCCCTTTATTCACGTTAACTAACGTATATTCATTATATAGACTAGATTAGACGACCTCCTTTTTCCTAAGAAGTGTACGCCAAAATAGCCACCCAAAATAGAACAAATTTGAGTACAAGAATGTACTCAATATGTATTTAAGTAATACATTCTAGACAAGTTAATGTAAACCT
Organism: Incurvaria masculella; assembly: GCA_946894095.1. Lineage (NCBI taxonomy): Eukaryota > Metazoa > Arthropoda > Insecta > Lepidoptera > Incurvariidae > Incurvaria > Incurvaria masculella. The sequence goes on from OX335641.1 coordinate 5,359,299, forward strand.
CCCTTTCTCTAAGAAGAGTTCACTATGGAGCAAGCTGCTTCCCCAAAAATTTTTGAGTATAAGAGAGTACTCAATATGTATTTTAATCCATACATAATAGTCAAGAATAACGTAAAACCCTTTTTTCTTAAAGAGTAATTATTTACAAGGTTAAGCACAGAGCTTACAAACTAGAATAAATTAGCATACAACTAATTACTCAATATTAAACTAATTCTAAACTAATATAATCTAAACTACACGAGCTATACAAAAAGCACTACGTTATAGCAGCCAAATTAAATATACATTACACCCTTATTTTGGAAAGTTTAAAGGGAAACTATTGTATAGTTTAATTAGGTTTTTATAATATCGCTGACATGAATTATACCCACGCTTGTTCCGTCAACATTCCCTAACAAATAAGTATTTTCAGAGTTTCGTTTTAAAACGATTGACTTAATAAAACGTGGAGATAGTTTATTTGAAAAAAACTTTGCTCCATCAGATTGCACATGAGATCGACGCCAGACTATGTCGCCTTCTTTAAAGTGTATTACTGAACGCCTTAAGTTGTATCTTTTCGCATTTGATTGATATGCGCTCGTTAAATGTGTTTGAACATTATGAAAGATATTAGCTAGCGATTTCAACTTTGTTGACCATTCATCCCGTCCTTCGATAGATAATTCATCCAGAGAACTAAAATTGGCAAATCGATGAAATCTACCATCTAGTATTATTTCTCTACCTGTCATCAACAGATGAGGGGAGTAACCATGCGCTATACTGACATGACTGTTGATTGCCGTTTGGATTTGGACCAAATGTTTCGTCCAATTACGATGATCAGCTTCTACATAGGATGCAATAGCTGTTTCAATAGTACGATTATGTCTTTCCACAACATTATTCTGTGGGAAGTAAACACAATTTCGAAAAATTTTAGGAACATTGTACTTCTTTAACAGATCATTGAATTCTTTAGAGACGAATGGAGTACCGTTGTCACTAATCAACGTGTGAGGCACCCCATGTACTAAAAATATATTATTTTCTACAAACTTATTAATCGAACAGCTATTGGCTTTTTTTAAAGGACATAACCATATGTATTTTGAGAATATGTCCACTACAGTCAATAAGTAAACGTGACCTGAATATGCTCGGGGTAATGGGCCTACAATATCTAAACTTAGTACTTGCATTGGTGCATAAACCCTCTTTTGAAAGGTCATCTTGCCATGTGGCATTTTGTTATTTGCTTTATATGCTTTGCAAATTTCGCAATCAGCTAAAATTTTCTTAATTAGAGTATACATATTCGGCCAATAGTAGGTTAATTGTAGATGTTTAAAACACTTAAATGGACCTAGATGTGCGGACAAAGCATTTTCGTGATTCTTTATGACTAAGTCCCTTACTTGGTCAAATGGAATTACTTCTTTCCAAGAATATGTATCCATTAGGCTGAACTTTGGTTTACAATATCTAAACAGTTTATCTCCCTCTAGTCTAAAGTTAGGAAAACTTAGAGGTTTTTTTACTAAATTATTAACAATATTATTATACCATTTATCTGTTGAAGAATTAGAGTCTAATAATGTTAAGTTATCTAACTTTATGCGCGAAAGTGTATCCGGCACCGTATTAAACTTGCCTTTTTTATGAATAATTTCAAAATCAAACTGTGATAATCGAGTAGACCAACGGGCAAGTCTACCAGAAGGATTTTCTAATTTATACAGCCATTTCAGACTTTCATGATCAGTTATTACGGTGAAAGGCACACCATCAAGGTAATACCTAAAATGAGTTGTGGCCTCGACTATACTCAGTAACTCTCTTTCTGTTGTAGAATAACTCTGTTCACACTTGGATAATGTTCGCGAAAAGTACGCTATCGGGTGTTCCATATTTAAATCATCATATTGAACAATAGCCGCGCCAATGCCGTAATTACTCGCATCACAATTTAAAAAAAACCGTTTTGAATAGTCCGGAGTACTTAACACAGGGGCTGTAATAAGAGCCTGCTTTAATTTATTAAAAGAGACTTCACATTCATTTGTCCAATCGAAGGTCTTAGATTTTACAATAAGAACACTAGTTAATTTAGAAAGAGGAGCAGCAATAGTCGAAAAGTTGTCGATAAAACGCCTATAATAAGACGCTAACCCCAAAAAACTTCCCACATCTTTGACATTTTTTGGAGTAGGGAATTTTTCAACAGACTCTACTTTAGAGGAATCGGTCTGTAACCCATGTTCATTGACTATGTATCCTAGATATTTTAATTCACTTTTCAAAAATTCGCATTTTTTTTGATTAACTGTTAAATTCGCGTACTTAAGTCTTTCATAAACTTTATCTAAGTAAAATATGTGGTCTTTGAAATTGTTAGCTATTATAATCAAGTCATCCAGATAACCGAACACATGGTTCTCAAGCTCTGGGCCAATTAAAAAATCGATTAGCCTTTGTAGATTTTGGGGTGCGTTAGTCAATCCGAACGGGACAGTTTTGAACTGTAAAAGACCTCTGCCTTGAGAAATTATAGCCGTCTTTTCTTTAGCCGACTCAGCTAGTGGTAACTGCAAGAATGCTTTGGATAGATCAATTGATGATATAAATTTAGCATCTCTAAGATTGTCTAATATATTGTCTATCCGCGGGAGCGGATAACTGTCTTTCTTTGTAACTGAGTTTAGTTTTCTAGAATCAATACATAATCTGGAAGATCCGTCACTTTTGGGAACCACTAACACTGGAGAAGCCCATGGAGACGATGACTCTTCTAGAACATCCATAGAAATCATCTCATCAATCAAACTATCGACTAGTTTTTGTTTATATGGAGACATACGATAAAATCTTTGTTTTATTGGTTTACCAATAGTTTCTATTTCGTATTCCATTAAATGAGTCCTTCCTAAACCTTTCTTTTCGAATGAAATTGATTCAAATTTTTCAGTAATTTGGTTCAAAATTACTAATTCCTCCTTTGTTAAGATACAATTTTTATTTTTATATTTTTTTTGAATTGACTCCGATTGTACTATATTATCTTGTATGTTACTAATTTCTTCCTCCCCCAATTTTCTAATCAAAGGATCACTATCGTCAGGTTTCGGTTCTAAAGCTGGTTCTGAAGGTGAATCAACAGGTTGTTTATGAATCTTATTTACCACCTTATTATACATTTTATTTTTAATTTCCTTAGTTTCTTCATTAATATGATTTAATCGTTTCCTAGATATCGTATTTTGTTTTGCTTTTTGTTTATAATCCAAATCGGCAATATGTTTTTGTACTCCTAATATGGCTGAATGTTTTGTTTGTTTTAGACAATCATCACTTGTACAAATAATGCCCTCAAGAATCGATAAAAGATGGGTAAGCCTTCCCCTTAGTACTTGATAAGCGTACTCACTTGTATTATTATCGAAATTAGTTATATTTTTAACTAAAAACTCTAATTGTGCGTGCACTGTATCAATTTTATTTAGTTCAGAGCATTTTAGTATTTTCTTGTCAGAACCTTTACCCTCTAAAATACCAATCGATTTTTGAACTTCCCTAATGGCTGATCGCCTGGTAAATTTTAATTCGCTATTATTTTCGCAAGGAATTGCATCAAGAGATAATAATAATTTTGTTAGCTTCTCATCTAGTTCTTTATACCTTATCGTTGAGATTTTTCCCACATAATCCTCGATCTCCAATTTCATTTGTTTTAATTCGGAAAGAATACCATTTATCTTCTCGACTGCTTTTGAAGTAGTCCCAATAGTTAATATACTTTTAAGTTCTGAATGTACAAATTTTTTATTTATCATTCCCGCAATTCTTTTGGAAAGACCACTTTTCTCCCAAAATTCAGTCCCCAGTATGCAATCAGATTTTACCCCTGGAATTATTTCAAATGTAAGTGGTATACTCATATTATCCACCACGATCGTACATGAAATGGAACCAATGCTTGGTTGTCTATTTCCATCAGCTGTAAAAATCGAACTAATATTTGGTTCTTGTAATTTAAAACCTAAATTAAAAAATTTGTATTCACTGTTATTTCCTATCACATTCATTTCAGCACCGCTATCAAGAAGCGCGTTAAAATTTTGATCCTTAATTTTAAAATGTATGTAAGGTCTTTTATCACCATTGCTGTTTATCCGCACCGGGTTTAGGTATTTTGTGATAAATTTTTGAGAACCGTAGTCCGGTGCGCCTAACCGTTTTTTGGAATTTCTTCTATAGCCAGAGGTTTCCTAACCATATTATTATGACTGCCATCCCCTTTTGCAATTCGTTCGTTCTGATAATAAGATTGTTGTTGATTATAACGAGAACGTGGTACATTAGGCTCCAAATTATAATATTGACCTTGATATGGTTTAGAGGAAGCATTATAATTGTAATTGTTAAAATTTTGTGGAGTTCTGTAATGCGGAGCCTGGTTATAAGCATTATGATTATTGTTAAAATTTTGTTGATGTCTATATGGCGGATACTGGTTGTATGTATTCGCTCTATTAAAGCGCGGACCCTGAAAATTATTTTGGTTGTTGTAGTCTCGAGTCTGTGAATTGTCGTTAAAGTGGTTTTGTTTATCTCCGAAATCTTCTTGGCCGGATTGTCGCCCATCGGTATTAAATGGCCGTGTTACCATGTTATCATTTTGTTTAGAAGTAGAAGCTTGCTTGGATTGACACGTTGAGCAGGTAGCAGTTGTCACATTTAAACGACCGCAAGTAAAACAAATGGGAATTAAAATATTTGGGCACGCTCTAAATGAATGGCCCTTATTTTTGCATTTTAAGCATTCCTCGGATTGCTCTGATAATTTCTCAATGATTTTATTTAATTTGTTTACTTGAGGTTTGTTTTCTGTTAATTTGTCCAATATCAACCCGTAACGTTCAATATTTTTCCCGAATTCATTTAATTCTTTTATATTCTTTGCATTTCCAAAGATAAGTGCCTGCTTATAGGTAGGCAACATGTTGTGTTTAATAATTTCGAAAGCAGCGCTTTCGGAAATCTGCCCTTTTATTTTATTGCATAGTTCATTTATATTTATTATGAAATCAGATAATCTCTGACCTGGTTTTTGTTTTAAACTCCTTATTTGTGATTCAGTTTCAAATGAAAAATCGGCGTTATCGTATTCGCATAGCAACGCGGATTTTAAATCCTCCCAAGACCTTATGTTTTCCCGAACGGTTCGGTACCATCTTAATGGTTCTTCACCTAATAAGTCAATGAAACACCTTAACACAATGTCCCAATTAGAATTCCGAGCATAAGTGAGTTCCTCTACGCGGGCGATAAATTCTCTAACATCCGTCTTGCCATTGAAGGTTAATTTCCAAGAGCTCAAATTATAATAATGTTTATTAAAGATCTGAAGTTCTGTTTTTGGTTGTATGTGTTCTATGGGAGTTGAAGATTGTTGACCTTTGTCTCCGTTATCAATTGAAAAAAAATTGTTTTCATAATTGTTGCCACTTCTGGTTAGTACATTCACGCTTTCAGTTTGATCCTCTGCGATGTCTATAAAGACAGAATCGTTTAAGTTGGCCATATTGTTTGTTTTTTTTAAAATTTCCGAAAAACTTCTAAATCTGAAATTATTATTCAGATGTATTGACTAAGTCCCAAAGTATCCGTAAAGTAAGTGAAAGTTAAAATATCCAAGCAAGCCACCTTGCTTGCAAATGATTAGGTTGCTTGCTGGTGTAATATGTGTTCAATTACCAAGTTACATATAGTACCTATAATCAAATAAATCTCAATTAAAGCTTGAAGTCCTAAGAACCTCCTGGCATATCAGTTTGATAATAAAATATTTTGTTTATAATCCCCGTTTATATTTATTTTAATCAAGTTATAGCACAATCAGTTCAAGTTCAGTTAAGACATGAAGTCTTAAAATCAAACTGGCATGGCACCTTGTTTGTAAAATATTTTGTGTAAAGTCACCATTCGTGCTTGTTTCATATGTATCGAATAAGTATCTCATTAACCAAACACAATACTAAATATAACATCCTACACTTTATTAAAACGAATGAAAGAGTAATTTATAAAATAACATGATATGTTTTAAAGATTTCACGCTTTCTTCTTTTAAATAAATAAATAATTATTCAAGTAAGGTTAAGTTATTATTTATTTATTATTTATTTATTTGGAGAAGAACAGAGAACAGGGTACAATGACACATTAATAAAATATTATAAATTAAAATTAAGCTACGCCTGCCTCCACTACGCTTCCCTCGAAAACACATAACAGTTAAGTTTATCATTTCATATCGTTTTATACATTTCGGCTAGATTTTTAAATGAGTTATCCCGGAATCAGAAAATCAGCTTATTACATATACACGTAAAGAGGAATAACTTCTAATACATGAGACAAAACAACCACATGGAGTCCACACACCTACGGAGTGCACGTGTGGGCGGGCGCCGCCCATTCCGCCGCCCTCCGCCGCCCGCCGCCCGCCGCCGCCGCAAGCGCCGCGCGCGGCAATAAAAAGTGAGTGTGCCTCCGAGACCACTTGCCCGTGTGTCGCCGTGTTCGCAGTAATTAAAAAATATGTGGCCCAAATGCGCTGCGAGCAAGTCGGCGCCGAAATTTGCTCAGCAGAAAGTTATGCATATGGGGGAAGTGTAGGTAGTTGCATTTATTTAAAAGGCGTTAGACCATAGATAAAAAGTGAAGAGATCGAGCGCACATACTATGGGACCCGCTGTCTCCAATTTAAAAAAGTACCAATTAAACTTATACGTAAACTCCAAGTGCAAAAATAGTCGCAGACATATTGGGAGGTTTGTGTTGATGGGAACTGAATTGACGAACGCTATTTTAGAGCACATTCGCGCGCGGTGGCGATGTTTCGACTGTGTAGTATACGACGCGCCGCAGGATTCCCTGACTATTATATTGTCATTTTTACCATATAGCCGCTTATATCGACCGCATACCACTTTTCCTTCCGTTCTCTTCAGATAAACAGTATTTTATTTGTTTGTAAAATTGAATTTATAATTATTAATAGGCATACTCTTCTGAATATTTAGATATTCAGTATATATTTAAGCAATGTTAAGCCATAAGAATAAATACTTAATAGAATTGAGCAAAGGAAAAACGTTTTTAAAAGTACCTAAATTGCTGGCTTTATGACGTGTAGATATATACTTGCCCAGATAATCTACAAATGCAATGCAAACATATTAAGTTAATATAATCCTGATTATAATTAATCGTATCGGCGAAAAACAGAAGCTCAACGAATTAATTGAACCTTAAATTTCATGTAAGTACTACCTTTTACGGAATGCTCACGTAGAAATCTCAGCGGCACCAAAACAATTATACCCAGAAATACTGGGCGAAGCGGCGGCTACCGCTTTTAATCCTTCGCACACAATAACAAAATTAAAATGCCTCCATTGTAAATACGGGCCTGATGGTGCAGTGGATATTCCAGTACGCGTTCGCCTAGAGCGAAATACGTGAAGGAACTAAATCTTTAGGAAGTGCCGTATTTAATATTTGAAACAATTACATTTATTTTCTGTGTCTTTTTTCATTGTTGTATTTATAAGAATGATTGCTCAATCCGATAAATATTATTCTACCTACCTCAATCGCTATTACTGTATAGGGAAATTGTTGGTGTTTCAGTTCTGTAATTAAAGTAAAAAGTGATTGCAATGTATTGTACTTAGTTAAATGGTATAATAAAACTGTTTCCTGTTACATGTAGGTATGTTTTAAAATAGATAAAATCTAATAACTCATCTAATTTATTCCTTTTGAATATAGGACTCTAATCGGACAGATCAAATAGCTTTGGGAAGAAATACCTCAATAGATGTAACGAAGTATATCTCTAATAAGTAAGTAAATTGTATTAAACAACAAAATGGATCTTTACTTGAAATTGAATACTGAATAGACAAGACAATAAACAAGTGCAAGTGCATAATAAAAATAAGTGCACACATCAGCATAATGCTGATAGTGCATATACAATATTATAATAATAGATAACAATTAACAATTAAACGTGATATTATGAACGAAATAAATATATAATATAGCATTCAAGAAATCTATATAAACCAAGCATCGTTGCAGAATTTATTGCCAAAAAAATAAAGCAAATTATTGCCAACTGTGACCCGAATTACAACAGTAACGATATAATATGGCTGCGTACTAAATACGCAAAATAAGCGGATGTCATAATCTCGGGTGCTTTCCTAATGAAATTAAATTAGGCATAACATAATTTTATATCAAGTTTCCCGGCGGAAAGCCGCACATTTTCGCGTTTTCCCACCCTCCGCTTCCGCCCCGCGGCGGCCATTTTCGTTTCGACCTTGTTTTCTGTGTTGGTTGAAAACCTTTTTGTCGTAAATGAGCCGACGGAATGATAGAGAGTGGCTAAATGCATCAACGCCAATGGAAGATTGTTTGCGTATGAGAACTTTATAATTCCCTTAAATGTCTTTAATAAATACATCTTATCTCACATATCTGTTTTCTTCTTATTATGTCATTAATTAAGGATGGATATATAGTATCACTAAAAGTACCTACGTTAACCAGAGACGGTGCACTCCAGCCTTAGAATTCGAATGTCATTTTGGGAATATGATATCGTATCTTAAGGAATTATTCAAATTATTTATCAATTCGTTAGCCTCAGAAGCTTACTGATACGGCGCCTTTGGTGATTATCTTGAGGGTAACCGACACTGGGTTTGGTCAGGTTCTAGATGGGTGATCGTTGAGGTTGGTTCTCATTCTGCTTAAAACTGATCCCTTCCTTACTTACTAGTAGGTAGGGTTGGTACTATAGAATTTAATCAAATGGGGATTTAAAAAATATGTGATTGTTCATCCAATTCATTGTAGCGGTAGGTGGTCCTTTACACATATGCTTACATAACCTAACTTTTAAGGGAACTCACGGTAATGTCGAATCGATGAAAAATAAAACACAAAAAATCAAAATATTTGTTATTAAAAAAACATTTAATGTTTTGATCGCTTTGGCGTTTTCTGAAAGTTCGCTAGTAGCATAACGTAACCATTTTATTTCATTGAAATAGTGAATCTGTTACCAAAATTACGAATAGACCATTAAACATTTTCATCCAAACATAATATAGTGTCCCACGCATCTTCAAGGACGCTTTCCATAGACAAAACAATTAATGTGGTGGCTTTAACAACTCTTGATAGATCCAACATATTTGGAGGCACATAAAATTATTTAAAGTTGTACTTCCATGCTGCGGTAGGACAAAAGGGGGCACGGGAGGGGGGTGGAAAGGGTTACCACCCCCCTCCCCTCTTAGGGTTCCAAGTTGAGAGAAGAATAAATATTTCAACGGAATTATTTAATTAGATTTTATCTAAATTGCTTGTAATCGTTGATCCGTCTCTGAATGAGGTCTTTAGCGCAATTTGGCAACTCTTCATTGGGCATTTGTGCAGGATTTAATTTAGGTGAATATATAGAGTTTCGTCAACTGTGTATAGAGTAGTTTTTCCCTTGTAATAAAAAGAGTCAACACAGAAACGTGATATCTAAAATAATTTTACCCAATTCGATACAAAATATTATTTTAATAATTATGCAAGAAGTCTCATAACATGTATGTTTACTTATGCTTTTTTAAAAAATATTCTTTTATTTCGTTAGTATCATTTGTTAAATTGATGCATAAACACAACGTTCGTGTATGGTCATATTGACGTTAGGCAATCTACCTACAAATCTTAGTTGTACTGACAGACCTAGCATGAGCACGCTGTACTTACAAGACGAACGCGGTGTGTGAGTGAGACGTCAACTCAAATACCACTACCGCTAGTTGGAGAAAGATGGAACGTAACTACCAGATGAGACAACTTTTCGGATCGCAATTGTGACCGCGCTCATGTAATGTTAAATACTTTTTTGAAAAATATAGTGGTTGTCTTCAAAGAAAAGCATGGTGACCTGTGATTTAGTAGATTTTTTATTGGACCGCCGTAAAAACCCCAGAAAAACAAAATTTTTATCTGTTAAATATGAGGTGACCCACTGATTCTTTGTCGATGACATTTCTTAACTTTTGCTCATTATTTAAAAGTGAAACTTGAACCAAAACTTTAGATCATTATTTTGAAGCTACATGGCGATTTAGAAAGGTTTTTTAAATAAAAATATCAATTTCAACACATTTTCAATGAAACAATTTCGGTCCATCCGTTGACTCTGTGTGTTGACACACACACAAATGCCACGACACCTCCCACAGACAGCACGTACAATGTATAATGCAACGATATTTTGCACTGTCTGCCGCCCTAAGTCTTCCTTACCGAAACTGCAGTTGCAAGAACATTTTCAGGACATTACCATAGCCAATATTCGCGAGTGGCGCATGTTTTTTGTTGACCGCGTCGCGCGGCCGGCGGCGGCGGCGGCGGCAGCGGCGGCAGATGGCGTCCCTCGCGCGCTCGGAAGGGATCGCTTTTTGTCGATATTAATATGAGTGTTATGTTTCTCAACTGGACAAGATGGCGCCGCTCGCTTTGCATAGAAGACGCGGGTGGGCGCAATGGAGGATAGTCTGGGGACTGTTAATAACAATTAAGTATAGTAAGTCGAGAAATATATTCAACTTAGCTGTGTTAAATGTATTTAAATCAATCACAAAATTAAGCAAAATTCAACAATATAGGTTCATAAATGAATGATTTCCATGCCTTACATACTTACATACGTTATATTTTCTAGTTTTAATGTAGCAGGAAGACATTTTCGTTGCAGTACAAATTGACCTTTTTTCTTTTTTTATATTAAGCGCGTCATATGGAGTACGCCAGGAACTCTTAAGAACGGCCCGTAAGCTATGTTCCCCTTACAAACGTAGTTTACTAATCATTTGAAATTCACTGTTGTGTAAGACAGGATACATTTTTTAAACAACAAACACATGCAGACATTTGTTGCTTGATATTAAATTCTAAATATCAAGCAAATTGGAAAGGTGGTTTTCAAATGATTAGTAAGTAATTTTCTGATGCTTACGGGCCCACCCCGACGATGCCCATGAGTTTTCGAACTTTCAAGGGGGCTACATAAACCATGCCGACCGGCCAGGTGCCTCTTCACATCATGTTTGAAGGACGTATTTTTCTGATTGTACTTTGGGGGAAATACCTCGGCAGGGAGTGCAAACTTAGGCTAAGTGGTCGTTGAAAAAAAATCAGCGAAGTTTCTTGCCAGTTCTTCTTCGCCGTGAATGCTGTACTGGCTAATGAGAAAATATGACAAATCCGAGTGCAGTGTGCTGCCTGCGGATGATGAATCAACAATAAACAATAAACAATTCCATAGTTTACCGACCCTATATAAATGGAAATAGTAAACTATAATAGTAAGTAGAAATACTATAAATAAGGTATTTGTCTCTTAGCGCCGAACTCATTTAATTTGGCATCGAGATGAACAAACATTTTCTATATATTTTAAAATTAAATATTAGTTTTCAAGTTAAGGATGTTCCGACCCATAAAATGTTTTTTTTACACAGAACGCAAAAAGTATTGCACTTTAAGGCACGAATTCGTCAAAAACATTATATTTATTATTTTTGACGAATAATTTTAGCCATATTATTTTCAGGTTTAATGGTTTCGTTGTAATTGCCGATTAGAAGTTTTACACCGTTAGATGGCGCTGTTAAATAAAAATCGTATTTAAATAAATTGTAACAAAACCAATAATCCTGAAACTGTGAAATTGTTTTCGCTGCAACTAATATGACTATATTAAACTTTTATTATGAATTCGTGGCTTAAAGTGCAATACTTTTTGCGTTATGTGTGCAAACAACTTTATATGGGTCGGAACAGCCTAAGTCAATGTATGACATTTTGATGCTAAACTAAATGTTAAGCAATATACATTTGGAATGATAACCAAGGCCGAAAATTTTATTGTAGCCATCGGATTGTAGAAATCAAAAGCTGCAAATCCAAATGCATTTGCAGATTTTGAAAATAATGTAACCCTCGAGCAACTGAAATCATTCGAAAATATAATTCAATTATAACCTAAAAACCAATAACGCGTTCGTTATCCATATCTAAATTCACTAATCAATCAATAGAATAATCCGAGCAACATTAATATTACTAATACCCTAATACGACACGACATTAACGATTTCGCGACTCACTGACAGGCGCATTAAGCGTTACATGACGTCACATCTCCCGCGCTAAGTGCGATACGCGTCAATAACGCTGTTTAATTAATTTGTGCTATCGGAATATCCGCACATTATTGCTAATATAGATAAGTATACGATAGCAGGGTTTCGTAAAGTCACTTTAACTACATGATTATATTGTTTTTTGGTTGAACGTTATGTACATGAAGGAATGTAATTATGATCCGAAACTGGGACTATTATCTAGTCATATACCATCAATTTATTCCTGCAGATATATTTCCAAACGAATAAGGTTTGCTTATTTTAAAATATGTAATAACCTCAAATTAGTGTTGAGCAGTAATCCGATAAAAACCGTATTGTTTCAAACATTGAAAAGAAACAAAATCATGATATTTAGTGAAATGAATGTGAATTTAGGCCTAACTACAGATATTTATTAAATTGTATAACAAAGTAATGCATTCACGTGAATGTAACTGACATTGAAACAAAGAAATTGTTCATATAAACACAATAATAGCTTTAGCTTTGCCTTGGGCTAAGAAAAAACCGCAATATTTTTTTTAAACACTCATCTATACTTCTTTCAGCCAATATATTGGAGTCTCCGGCATCGTTGTGCCGGCAGTCCGACTTATTCCCGCCCAGGTTCTCATGTATATGTGATTTCTATTCAATATCAAAAGACATATTTATGCATCATTGCACCTGAGATTTCCTAAAAATGTTTGCAATTTATTCAACAAAAAACGGCATTATCTTCATATTTTCATGCGAATTGAAGCATAGTAGTTAATTGATTTTTCATACCTTTCCAAAGTTTTTTATATTCTACATGCACATACATTTGAGTTATGATGTCTGATCTCTGTTTGGGGACTGAAACGTGAAGGTTCAGTGAACTGTATTGATTTCGTGAGGGGTGAAGCGCACGCCATCTGTGGTCGAGTCTGTGAAAACAAACCTCGTCCTTGCATTAGCAGAGATCGCGCCTAAATGTTCGATATGACATAATTATGGGACTGTTCTTTTCATCTTCATACCATTCTGACAGAATTTTGTGTGATTGGACAAGGCAGATAATATATTTATGTGGTAGACGTGGTTTTTCTGATAGATGTGTAAACGTATCTAGAAATAATTTGGACCTGCACTAGTTGAAATCAGACAAATAAATATTGTTTAATACATTATTCTATATTTTTAACCCATTACGTTTTTATAAATTGTTTCGTCATTACATATAGCTAACTTACCATATTAATTATATCTTTTTTATGACATAACTTTTAATTTTAAGATGATTTTATATATTTTTTTCTTTTCATTCATAATTGTTATTCATCTGGAGGTAAAACCACAGCATGTATACGTACGTCATTGGTTTGTGACATAACATACATTCACAAGACAAAAGCTAGCATATGAATGTCTCTGGAGTCCTAAACAAACCGTTATCATCATTTAGCTCTTTAGATATGTACATGGGCACGTGTAAATATGTAGGCAGGATACATCGGGACCTACCCCCATCCTGAGTACACGACAACTTCCTCTCGGAGAATATAAGCCATTTTTAGTATTACTATTGAAGAACTGAACACTAAAATATTACTTATGTGTCTGTGCGTCGGTTTATCTGACACAGGTCAGATCAGGTCAGCAATTATAGGCTCTTACGTATATTAGCTCTCAAATACATGAACTGAGGGGCATAAGGATAATTATACGGTTGAATATTATAAAAAATATTTTTTTTTATTTTGAGAAATGTAAGACATCTATGTTATTAATATTATATGTAAAACACGAGAGTTAAAAGCAAATTTCTATAAACTTTTCTATTTTAGGTTTAGGGTAAAATATTTCCACTTAAATATGACAAGGGAAATTCGGATCGTAGCAAGCAGTCGGCGTAGCACATACGGCGGCGGCGTAGCAGCTCTACGCGACCGCACACAACACTCTCGGGGACGGAAATAAAGAGCTACACGGACTCATTTCCCCGCACGTAGAGCGTTTAACGTGAAGCGCGCACACCTCACGTCGCGGGTAAACACGCGAGAATTGGCACAGATTCTACACGTATCGCTATCTTGTACCCTGACGCGAGACGCATTTTTCTTCTCACACGATTACGCGGGTTTGCCGTTGAATGCTGTGAAATGTAAAATTTACATTCCAATATGGCGGAAACACCCGATTGGACTAACCCAAAGATTTGAAAATGTTTGTATCGACTTGGTCACTTTTTTTTATGAAAACATAATATTGCTATTTATTGGGACTAGGTTATTTTTTTATAAAATACAAAATGTTGTCCGCCCTACGACTTCTTTGTGTTTTTAATCGACCACAGTAAAATGTGACTTATTTCACCAATCCCTCACAACAATGCAACCGACACCACATTCAATACCAAGCCTATTGTGCTAAATTGTTTAAAAATTCAGCTGCGGTCAAGTCAATGTGGTATTTATCAAATGACGGATCACACCGTCAACAATAGCGAATAAAGCTCGGTCTACACGGCGGCAACGCCCCCTATTTGTACTACAATGGGGCTCAGTTGACTCCTCGTTAGGCGCAACCCCTCCCCCGTGACCGCCCCCCCCCCCTCCGCGCGCGCAAATTGAGACACTCAATATGGCGGGCGGGAGGCGGGAGGGCGCTCCATCGGTGTAAGCGTGGATTTAAGATTGATAGTGTATTTAGACAAGTTATTTGGATCGGACGATATATTTGTGACGTGGTCATATTGGACCAAAGAAGTAACTGGAAAACGAGAGAGCAAAACGTTAAATATCCTAATGTCGAAGGTTCTCCAGACATTCAACCTTTCGATTTTATTTTTTGTTTTTTCTGGGATTACAAAAATGAAGCAGTAAGCATTTATAAGTACAGTTTTCATATCTACACTGCAAGGCACATTATTTCAGATAAAGTTTATTCAATTATAAATACTTACTTAATAATATTATTTCGCTTCGTATGCTGAAGGATCTTACCAAAATTCCTCAACGAACATTTCAAAATATGGGTACGATCGCAAGAGATTTTGTTAAAATAAATTTAATTCAAACCATATTTCAGTCGGCTTAGTCATGAGGAACTTTCTATAATTGTGAAATATGGTAGAATTGTAATTGGACTACGCTAATTGGTAATAAATATGCTTACTTCGTTTCAGTTCCATTGCAAATAAAGCAAACTGCATGTCGTGCAAAATAATTACCTCAATGGTGGCAGCGACGCTCTGCTATTTGTATGTACCTATACCACCCCCGCGCGTCACGTGGTCTGGGGAGATTGAAGGGATATGTGTAAGTGTGTCGAAATGTGTATGTGTGCAAGCGGAGGGAGTGAAAAGACGTGTATTTTGATTAAGACGACGCACTGGTGAAAACCTTTTATTTAAGAAGTAAACATATAATACAGTACTCTTCTAACATTATTTTATTAATTATATTTCTTTTCGTTTATTTTTATCGTTATTAGCTTATATTGCATCAGCAAAATAAATTACTTTTTAAATTTAGCCTTTAAAAGTTTACTCACACCTAAATCTCCTCGTAAAACCTCGGTGGCCCAGTGGCGCGACACTTCGGCGATCGCTGTCCGAAGTTAAGCAACGCGGTCTGGTCTTGGATGGGTGACCATTCGACCGTTGAGAGAGGCTGGCCGTGGTTCGGATTCCACGTTAAGCTGTAGGTCCCCTTCCTTGTGGTGGTAGGGTTTATCCCGCCCGGGTTGGTACCATCGCATTGGATGAACGATGGTCGAAGCGGCAATGAAAATTGTCCGTGTTTTCCATCCAGTTCAATGTAGCCGTGCAATATAAGGAAGGTCCTGGCATGGCACCTAGTTCCCATGTGGTGTGTTGGGCTAATACCATGACAGAACTTGTGGTATTAGCCATCCATGTCCAGTCACATAAAAAAAATAAAAATAGAAAACAAATGTGATAAATTGACCCACCAGCAGGGCGTCCTACAGGTTATGACGTACGAGTGTTTAACGTGGACTCTAACGGTCGCCGTTTTTCAGAAGTTGAAAGTTGCCCTGCGAGCAATGGAGCGAGCCATGATGGGAATATCGCTACGGGATACGTACGTAACGAGGCAATCCGCAAAAGTACCAAAGTATTGGAAAAAAAATATTGGACAACGGGCGGCTAAGCTCAAGTGGCAGTGAAGTCACGTCAGCCGAAGAGACGACGACAGTTGGAGTAACCGTGTCCTATACTGGCGGCCGTGGACAGGAAAACGGGGTGTGTGAAGACCTCCCGCGTGGGAAGTAAACAATAAAAACCGGCCAAGTACGAGTCGTTCTCGCACACGAAGGTTTCCGTACCATCGTTCAAGATTTTACACAAAAAAACACGTTTTTTTGTATGGGGCCACCGTTTAATTTTTAATATTTTTTAATTTTATCTATTTGTCGTTATAGCGGCAAAATAAATCAATACTCTATGAAAATTTCAGCGGCCTACCTATTACGGTTCATGAGATGTCCTGTGACGGACGGATGGACGGACGGACGGACGGACAGCGGAGGCTTAGTAATAGGCTTCCGTTTTCACCCTTTAGGTACGGAAACGTAAAAAAGAGCAAACACAGTCTTAAAATTGTGAAGATCTGAACAAAATGAACTTCATCACGTATTTTTTCCAGCCAACCTCGTTTGAACGACCCAAGGTCTGAGAATTATGAAAACACAACCGCCGTTTATCTTCTGTTTTATAAAATGGCAGCACGACACAAAAAAACGTGTGCACGTGTTTGTTCTTAACACATTTCTTTTCACAACAAACGGGCGTTATCTAAAGGGTGGTGGATAGGACTTAGTGGAATCGCCGATCATAAGGATTCATCACAAAAGCGACTACAGTTATCTTACACTGGAAGCATCTTTACTTTGTAAGGTAACAGAATCATAGCTGTCGTTGTCAGCAAATTATGCCAAGTTTCTCTAAAGCTAACCTTGTTTGAACTCTATAAAACCATCAATGCCAATATTCTTTGTCAGCCCGCTGTCCAAAACACTCAGTCTATAGTGCAGCATCTCTGGTTAATGGGTGTATTATTGTTAAGATAAATGTATAATTTTTTTGTTATTGATATAAGAAGAAATAAGATTGACATATTTAAGATAAATATATTCTCCATCTATAGTTAATGTGAACTTTAACTGTAGAGGCGCACTCCTGTCGCTGTTTATACGGATTTATAGGAAATGGGTTTGATTATATCATCGGATACGAGCCTTAAAACGGTGTTTGATATAACAAGACATTGTAATCAAATCATAAGGAACGCTCATATGGTGTAGTCTCAGGTGTAATATCAGCTTCGCAATAGAGAATATGTTCAGAATAATTTAAGCGTCTCTACTTGAAACTTACGTTTAACGTTGTCCGTACAATGCTAGATATCTAAAATGCAGATTGTTCAGGGCACATTTAAATTTTACAAACACGATATAACTACAATTTTAAACTGTCAAATACTTTTATTAGTGCGGTATTGATACTGAAGATAAAATATAATGTATTTTATAAAGGATGTAGTTGCATATCTCTTCACATTCTTAACAGAGGTTCATCTAATTTTAGTAATCAATATTTGCGAAAGTTTTATATCTAACAGCTGAGAGACTGACCTTGACCTACAGCCAAATTTATACATGATTTAAAAAATCTTTAACTGAAATTTTTAAAACTAAAAACCCTTATTTAGATTTTGTTCGGGCTCTCAATTTTTTTGGAAAGTTTTTTGTTGTTATACGTTTTTTGCATGTATATTATATATATATATATATATTATAACGTAATATGTATTTTTTATCATTTTTTTTTTCAGTTTTCAATACAGACTGACATCTTCCGAGTACGCTATTGGATTCAATTACCTATGAGTATTTTATCTGAGTAGGTTTTTATACAATATTTTAACTTTTTTTTATTTTACCTAATTATTTCATTAATACTGGATGAAATAAAAAAATAAAACAGCCCTCTTTATTATATTGATCTGACTAACATTTTTTTAATAAAATTGTAGAATCATCAGCATACGTTTATCACTACGGAATAAACCCTGCATTTAAGTATTTAGGAAGCGCAAAGAGAATGTAACTAAAATACAAGCAGCAAAACGTCGAGTTAGCAAACTGGAAACTGGCGGCGAGTGCAATATGGTGCTGTAAAAACTCTACCAGACACACCACATACACTTATACAACTCCCAACACCTATACACTACACACCTACCAAACTACCGGTCCTAGCATAATTGACTTATAAAACGGGGATAAAACATTTTGGTATGCCTGACACATTCAGTGTGTAGACTAAATCGAATATTATATTATTAGATGACTAAGAATACGATCAGAATTTTTTAAGGGATATTTTCCTCGTCCGAAAAAGGCTGTTTTTACATTTTTTTAATGTATTGTGCATTTAAAAAAATATAATTTCGGGGTTAGACAGAAGAATCAATAATAAATATTAATAACACAGAAAATTTAACACTTCATATCTGTTTTGCTGAACGATTTTTATATGTTTTTCTACTGACCCTAAAGCGGGTTTACTTATGTATTAATAATACAGAAAAAATATAACATTATTGACGCTATAATTACGTATATTCTAATCATACAGGAGAATGAGGCTGAATTTCAATTAGGTTACCATGCATGTTAGTTTGATTGCATAATCATTAAAATGGCTAGATGATACAGAATTGGGCTCGCCAAACATTATGTGCGCCTAAAAACATCATTGGGTGAAACGAGGTTGACAGTAGTCAATCATTGGGAACCTTGAGACCAAAATTGGTGCTAGGGAACCAGAAATGGCACCCGTGTTGATATTGGTTTCTTTTTTCATAATGAAATGATGAACTAAAATTTTGTAACAGCATCTGAAACTTTGTCTTACCTTGTAAACTATTAGTTAAAGTTAAGAAGGTTAGGTGATATTTTTTTTATATGTTTGTATGTTATTAACGTGGAACTAAGTGTAATTGCAATGCTCTCTGGGCCAATGAACAGACACTGCAATAAACTTCACTACGTACACTTCACATACATGCAAACACACCTACAAACAGCCGCGACAGTCCGCAAAATGGAGAGCTGGGAGCGGACCGAAAGTTAGTCCCAGTGAGCAATAATGTTCTGTCCACTGCATTGTTCTTAGTGTCAAAACGTCGCAACGACGAACGTGCTGCAAACGGATCAGAGCACTAAATTATAGGGCAATATAGCTTAGATTTAACTGTATAGTATACAATAGTAAATGAGGATTACAGATTAGCTAAGCGACTTGCATTCTAGAAATAGTACTATGTACATACTTTGTAATGATATCTCATTCTTTATTCGATATGATTCTAATGAATAGTAATACTTCAAAGTATACAAAGTTAACAACTCTACAGAACCTGCTATAGGGAATTAAGTCAACAAAAAAAGGATTCAAGGAAACAAACAATACCTATCATTACAATTATGTTTTACATTAAATTTTAAAACTAGTATGGATGGGAATAAAAAATGTGCCGAGAGACCAAAAGTGTTCAGAACAGAATATTCCACATAATTTCACTAGAACACGTTTAAGAAGGAATCATAGCAGCTGATGAACAAAGTTACATTTGCTAAATAACACTTTGGTGCTGTGTCGGTTCCGGCACTTAAAAATAATACAACTGGTATCTCTGCATTTCTTCCCGTGTATGCCGTCAAAGGCAATTAAGGGATTACTTGTTCGTTGTTCAAATTCCACGTGAAACTGTAGGTCCCTACTTAAGGTTAATCCAGCCCCGGGTGGTACCATCGAATGATATTAACACTATGTGTGTTTTCCATCCATTAAAATGAAGTCGCGTAATGTAAGAAAGCTCCTGGCATGGCTCATATTTTCTATGTGGTGTGTTGGGCTAGCATACTTACAGTATTAGCCATCCAAGTGCAGTTAAAAAATACTCGATTTATCATTGATTAACATGTCGAGTAACCTTAGGCACTAGGCAAATATGAATATTAGAAATACATACATAAAATCAAGAAGTTACCGAAGATTTTCGTGCTTGAATACATTTGTAACGGTGTACAGCAAGATGAAATACTTCTTTGCAATAAATTGTGCCTCGCAGTCAGTTTAACATTTACTTCCTACAAATCAACTGCAATGACGCCTGAATTTTCTGAGTTTATTTACTTGGCTAAGTAAAAATGCTATTTTTCTGATATTTATAATGATTTGTTATTTTGTGTGTGGGCATCATTTTATTAGGTATTGAAAAAAGGCTTTCATGAGAAGTGATTATGCCTTCATATGTTTTTCAAAAGATTTTTATAAAAGTGGGTTTGTTTGTTTTCGCTCATCAACAGAGTAACGGATTGATGTGATGTTTTGCTCAAAATAGGTTATGGCTTGGAGAGTGACATGGACTTAATATTATAGAAAAAACCGGCCAAGTGCGAGTCGTACTCGCACACGAAGGATTCCGTACCATCGTACAATATTAAACACACAAAACACGTTTTTTGTATGATTAATTTTTTATTTTTCGTATTTGTTTTTATAGCCGCAAAATAAATACATACTCTGTGAACATTTGAGCTGCCTACCTATTACGGTTCATTAGATACAGCCCTGTGACAGACGGACGGACGAACGGACGGATATCGGAGGCTTAGTAATTGGGTTCCGTTGGCACCCTTTAGGTACGAAATCCTAAAAAAGTAATACTTGAGTTAGTAATGCATAAAGTTAAAACACTCAATGCGTTTAGTCAGGCTAAATAACATTAAATTACCCATGGAGGTGACTTCACCTCCATGAAATGACCCCGATAGCACTAAATTTATTTAGAGTATTATACTTCCGATGTAGGAACATGTTTAATTCTGTATAACTATTTTAATACCTTAAAAAAACTGTAATAATATTAAATAAAACTTATTTTTAAAACATTAATAGCATAAAAAAACGTTTCCACAAAATGTTAAGGCTGCAAGAAGAACCTTATCAAAAGGAAATTCAAAGCTGGACTCGATTTAATAGACAAAACTAAATCTCGAGAACGGCCATAAAAAACGACCATATTTTAGGAACCAAAATCGAACATCTTACAATTCATTAAAAATATTTAAGACTTAGCCCCGGTTGCACGAAGAGACGGCCGAGTTAATCAATGTTCAAACACGTCGCTTTTAGTGATCCGCATAGAGTTCCTTCCATACTGTCCACACAAAGAGACGTGTTTGATTATACTTTGACGTTGATTTTGATTTTTTGTACGTTCGTGCACTCGGCCCTTTCTTGCGGCTTGTTTCTCTGCGACTCATTCAATCACTGATTTATGACTTATGAGGATTTCGCGTGGAAAAATAAGTGTCTGAAGGAAATGCAAGTCGGCTTTGGTCTGTCTCGTCCAGCACGTCAGCGGTGCCAGACAGTGCCCTAACGTCTACGCAATGCGCGTGAAACCTCATCAAACCAATAGCACTGAAGGGGAGGGACTGAGGTGCCTCGTAAAATGGCGGAGGGATATAGGCACTTCACGTAGGTACTCGGAACTACGCATTGCTTTCGCAGTATGGCCCTTTGAACAGTCATTGAGCTCCATGAATAGAATAGTTACGGTATCTCTTACTTACGTAATAACCGCAATTGGGTTTTAGGCATATTCCTTAGATAGACTAAATATTGGCACAGTACGTTTTGCTGCAGGTTTATTAGTGACATTACCAAAAGTCAAACTGAAAGCTGTTAATGATATCGATAATGATATCGGTCCGACCACTTACTCTTAATAATTAGAAATATTTTTTATATTGTATTGTATTTGTGTAATCCAGAAAATTCCTTTTCTGGATAACGACAAATTTATAATACAAAGTGTCATACATAGTTGAATTGTTCAAAACGGCGGAACAAATAGTATTAAATACAACTTGACCCTGTGATCTAGAGAAAGTCATAATCATCAAAACACGGAAGGACTCAAGGGGTGTCACTGTGACAGCAAAAGTGTCACTGTCACTCGGACATTTTTCAGCTATAGTGTATTTAGCCTAGAGTTTGGTACTTTAAAAGATAAGGCGTGGCAACTGAACTTAACTTGGGAATCGGTCATGCCGAGCGCGTACGCAACAACGCGTACGAACAAACAACTAAACACAAAGTGTCAGCAGTTTTAAGTGATAGGTATTGTAAAGTACTGAAACCTGTTAAGAAGCTTATAATATCTAAAATTATCGTATTTTCAATTCACTATTGATCACATGCAAGCGGAGTTTGATGGCAAAAGGGCCAAAAACGTAGCAATTAAGGACGAATAAAAAAACGTTATGCTCGCGACACGAGTGCGGAATGAAAAATTTAATTAAACGAAAATGTCGGCCGGCGACTGGCAGAGAATCGCTAGGTACTCACTTACGAGTATTCAACAGGGAGATTCCATGCGTGACGGACATTACGTAGTTCCAAAGTTTTTGAAAGCTGTGCTCAGAACGCAAACAATATTAGATCCTTTAAAAATATATACGCAAAAAACAGGGTCCTTCACTCGAGCTGTTACTAACTTCACACTGCTTCTATTTTTAAAATAATAATGACAGCCCGCCAAATTTTCGTGAAACGTCAATTTGTTTCATTGTTATTAAGTGGGCAAGAGTGGGAACAAATTTGAATTAAATAATATTTTTTCGCAATGCATATTAAACGTAACAGTGTAATCCTTTAGTCTTAACATAGTCTTAACAATATTTCAGCCTAGATAAATGTGTTTGGTCCTTTTGTTGATATATGCTGTTATTTTTTTAAGTATCTTACTTTAGCTGCTAATTTTAAGGTTATTTCTTACCTTTATTGGTTTTTCGTTACATTAAATAATTTAATTTTCGTTACTTATATTTATAATTTAGTATAGTACACAATTTAGAAATTAAGTAAGCTTTTTCTGAGTGTATATAACCTAAGCATGATCAATAATAAACATTTTCATTTTCAATGTTTACGGGTAGGGAAACGTTAAGGCCTAGCAGACGATTTCGCTATTTTAATGGCAGTCGCCGTGCAAAATTGTGCCTTGGCCAATGGACAAAATGTTCAACGTTTTGTGACTTCACGAGAGCCTTGAGCTAACCGCGTTATTTGTCGGCAGTGTCGAGCGGCGCGCTGAGCGCGTGCGCCGCGCAGTCCGGCGGCAACTCGTCCATCGACAAGGACGGCAAGAAGAAGCACACGCGACCCACCTTCAGCGGCCAGCAGATCTTCGCGCTGGAGAAGACCTTCGAGCAGACCAAGTACCTGGCGGGCCCCGAGCGAGCGAAGCTCGCGTACGCGCTCGGCATGACCGAGTCCCAAGTTAAGGTCAGTTACCACGCCTTGTGTTTTAAAGTACCAAACTCTAGGCGAAATACACTATAGCTGAAAAATGTACGAGCACACTTTTGCTTTCACAGAGACAGACCTTGAGTCCTTCCGTCAATATCGTGTTTTGATGATTATGACTTTCTCTAGATCAAGTTGTTTTTAATACTATTTGTTCCGCCGTTTTGAACAATTCAACACTTTTGATTGAATCACAATTGACCAACGATCGGCGAAAATATATATTCTTTAATTACTGCAAAAACACTTTTTTTTCTCCAAATGCCACCTAATATCCGCTCAAACATTTTATGATTGTCCCTGCCTACACATACTGCATTTTATTGTCCTTAACTGCTTATTTTTCTATTTATCATACTATACAGTTTATGACAAATGCGACTATTCATATCAAGCATCATATTTCGTGTTCCTTATTTAACAAGTTGCCAATATGACTTTAACAAAGAGAAAAAAAAATCTCATTGGACTCTAATGATTAACTTTATGCAAATTGTAGAGTCTTCCAACTGGGTCGTATCAATATCGTACAAGCAAAAAATCTGTTCTAGTCAGTGCTGGATTGTATCCGAAAACAAGCAATAGGAAATAAACTCTTAGATACATAATGTATATATGTACAAACAGAATTGATGTCAATGCTTAGACAGATTGTCTGTCAACAGGGGTTTTTAGTCACATGAGGGAACCTTGTTTGGATTTTCCTTTAATGCAAAAGAGCCATGAGTCGTTTCACGACTGTGTATCTACACAACAATTTAGCATGAAATAAATTGGTGATGTGGAATAAATAAATGGGTTTTTAGGAAAAGCACCCTAAGTCGTTTAAAATGCTAACTTAGTATTCCTATGCAAGTATATATTGGATTCTCGATCTGGAAATGCAGAGGCAGCAACATAAAATGCGACTCACATTTATTGTTGTACATCGAACGCCACAAAATATAAATCACTTAGCGCAGAGCAATGATCTGGAAACATCAAACGCGCAACTCACGTACAATATGAGCCGTTATTAGATCCGGGAGACATGTGATTCGATTTCGCCTTTCAGCATCAATTCCGATTTATACTTTCTGTTTATTCATGCGAGGTTGCGACGGGAGCAAATGTTTCGCTCCGCTGTCAATAAAAAGTCAACGCCATTCATTCTTAGAACCTACAAGCTTTGTTAGAGTATTGAAAATGAAATTTTGCTTAACGTGAAGCTTTTAACTAAAACACTGTAAATTTTACTTTAGTTTTTTTGGAAACAAAAGTAAGATACTACGACACAAATCATACTCCAAACTTGGGATATCAGCGAATTTAGTTTGAAAACAGTATCTACTTAGAAGCAAAAATATGATTTAGCAAGTACAAAAACTTAAACTTAACTATTTAAATGCCTACTCTTTAATTTGGCCGCTACGATTAGGAAAAACTATTTAATCAAAAAAACCCTAAATGCGAACAGCGAAAGTGTCTACCTTTGCGCATAACCTCACGATTCATAATTGAGAGAGCTATATAATAAACAGCGTGCTTCGGATGTTTCAAGAGACATTTTTGCAAAATACTCATTGAAAATTCGCTATATCCATACAGTCGCAAATGCATGCTACCAGAGAAGGCTTAAGTCTGGTCACAACATTAGCGTTAAATCGTCGACAGCCGCCGCTCGCGCTATAAGCCGATTACTCGGATCGAAAAGTCAATTACTTAGAAAAATCGCCCCTCTTAATACGACTGGTATTCGGTCTCATCGTCGCTAGCTTGGGCTGATTCGATAAGGCATATGCACAGCGAAAGCTCTCCGATTCACGAGCTGATTGAGTCTCTGTGACAAATCTCATTTGATTCGAGTAAGTACGTACAATTTGAATCAATTGCGGCAAACATGAATTAAGTTAATAACTTTTGAATTTTAAACCCATATATTTCTCGAGTGTTTATTATTACTTTTTTGTCCCAATTTTCCTGTACCCGCATAGTTTAGGTCCTTTATTTTCATTTGTTTTTTGCATTCCTGCGACTTCTTAAAAAATCTTGGATAGTATCTAACATACCCATATACATAGGGTTCAGAAATAGTACCCACGATGGATAATTTACTGTTGTCTCACATTTACGCTTACTTCCAAGGAAACAGACGTCTCTACACTGCACGATACATAGTATTCGCTTTATTTAATCAAAATTTCTAGTATATATAATTTTATAAAAGCTTAATTAGATAAGTTTAACTTGGCGTGATGGTGCAACGATCAAATGTATGCTTATATTATAACAGTTCTTCTAATTGAATCAAAATTAAATATTGTTTTCAGTAGCAATGTATGTACAGAGCGCATCGCTCTCGGCGCCACAGTAGGCATTGGCATTTGCAAGGAAAACGTATGTTGGTCAAAGTCCAAAGTCCGTGATGCCATTTGTACAACGCTCTCCGAGCTCTCTACACGAAATAATCACCTGAATAATAGCTAGAATCGAAACGGTACACCCGAAGTGACGTGCGGCCGCGACCGAGCGTCGTCCCACGAGCCCGCTACAGCCTCTCGACAGAGCTTCACCCCTCGCAATTAGCCGCCCCTCACCGCCCCTCGCCCCGCCCCGCCCCAACCCCGCCCGAGGGGTAGTAATTGGTCGGCTCGTCGGGCGACACAAACGCTAAATGTTTATTAAACACCGGCGTCTTTATGCGATGCTCTTTTTGCCTTAATGTCGTTAGCAACCGGTTTTTGTTTTGCCCCGTTCGGTTGCTATGGGGTTTTATTAGGTGGCACAAATTGAGTGCGACTGAGGCCTTGCGTAAGATTTTTGATCCTAAAAATGGTTCATTCAAACTGCTGCTAGACCGAATTGAGGAATACACCTCGGATTAAAGCATCAACCTGATGCTACTACATGATGTTTACGGTTCAATGAATAAGGAAGTATGGGACGCTGATATTTTTGAAACCATAAAGTTGAAAGTAATACAAATGTCACTATTGCAAATATCTCATAAGATGTTATATTTGTGATATATTCATTTTATAGATATGCATGAATTTAGTTTTATGTCTTGAAATATCAAACCCTTCAAATGTGTAGTTTTTTTCATAGTTTGGTAATGATAATAAAAAATATGTTTTTCCTGATGACAATTAGTCCATATTTTTAACATTGTAATGTAACTACCTACCCATTACTCACGTTGTTCTAATCAAAATATTAATTAACAAGTCCATGAAGAGATTTCTATCATGCTAAGTGCTTGTAATGAAATCTTGTCCAAAACGTCGCTGACTGCAATCTCGACGAAAATGTCTCGAATCATCTAATCTAATTTAAAGAGGGTTATAATTACATTACATCGTAATGCTATTCTGATGAAAGTGCATTTAATGTTATGGTATTCGCATGCTATAGAATGCGCTTATATGTTGGTTTTAACACCATTGTTTTGCCTAAATATTTGAGAGGATATCTTCACAAAATAAAGCTAGTAAAACTAAGTATCTATTTTTTTATTTTTTATTTATCCATTTCATTATTTCTCAAGAAGATCGTAGGTATAGTCCCTTTTAAATAAATAGGCATTTGTTTGATAAGGTTGATTTGGAATAGAAAATAAAAAGTGCATAGTTTTTATAATACCTTATTAATAAAATAATTAGAAATATTTCTTTATGAGAGCTCTCTCATTTAACACGTATCGATTTTAATTTGAACTCTGTGGGTTTCCCAAACTTGTTACCATAGGCAAACTCAAGTGCCTTTACTATTCAAACAATAAAAAAATCACTATACATACGTAATTGCTAAATTCTGTAAAGATGCATTGTATTTGTACATTTCGTGCGCTTAGCTAGCGCACTAGAGCAAACATCATATCCCTAATGCAGTGTATAAGTTAAAACGTTTTCCCGCTCAGTTAATCTTCTTTTTAGATTAATTTATTGAATAGCAAATGAGGTATGACATTACTTAAGAGCGCGACAGGAGGGGAGATCCCTTTGTCACTGCTCACCCCTCGACTGGGCGATGCGATGCGTGGTGCAACGTGCGATCTGGTTGGGGAAGCGTGTTCGATTCCCAGGTCAGAGTTTTAACTGCGATGTTCGGGGTGATTCGACCATCTGCATCTGTTTGACCTGGATGAAAAGGTTATCTCATACATCGTTTTGTGCAACTTTTGATGGCTTCTACATCATGATATTAGCCCAACACACCGCATGAAAACTAGGTGAAATGCCAGGACCTTCCTTATATTGCACAGGTACATTGAAATGCATGGAAAACACGGACAATTTTCATTACCGCTTCGATCACTTGCAATGAGATACTACCATACCGGGCGGAATAAATCCTAGATCCCTTAGTTGTCTCTCACAACTAGCATACAAAGAAATGCAACATAGTTGTATTTAACATTAAGTATATATGTTTTTGTCCGTTTTATAAAATCAATTTATATTTCTAGGCAGATGTGGTACTAATTATTATAATAATAGTGCCTAATATTATTATGTACCTATTTTACCAATAAAAGCAATTTAAATAAATATATTGGTTCCGTCAATTATTTAGTTCCTTGTAAAGAAATAAAAGGGTTTATCGCTAAGTTTGAGATAGCTACGTAAACGTTTTATACAGAATTTAGTTTGGCACAGTTGGCGTATGCATAAACACGGTGTGTCGGTAACATTGATCATGCAGCAATCTTTAGAAGAGAGATTTGAATGCAATCATTTTCAAACTAGTTAAAATGTGACCGCATTAAGTTTGGACCGCGCTCGCACTAGAATTCAGAGGGAGTTAGTACTATCTAATGACTAGCGAGATAAGATAGATGGCGCTTTAAACTCATGTAGATGAGTATTGATAGTGGGGGACCGCGGGGCAACTCAAGCATATTAAATTATTTTGATTGATGACACTATAATTTAATTTTAATGTGTTTTGATAAAAATAATAGAAAGCTGCATGATTTTATAGCTGACTTATGGGGTGCGCTTATGCGATGGCAAAATATTTTTAGTATTGTTTGGTGAAATAACTTTTGGAAAAATGTTTCATCAGGGCAAATAAATATACATTCATATCAAAAGTAGAACATTTCGTTGATAAATATAAACATCAATATTTTACTTTAAATATTGTCTGTCTCCTCGCCATTTTTTTTTTAAATGCTTGACTAAAAGTGAAAGTCCAATAGTCCTACTGCATTTGCGTTGTACAGTTCTGTTTTTTCTGATATTTATGATAAATGTTCGATTCGTTTATGAATAAACGAATTTTTAAATTAATTATTATTTACCTTACATATTTATAAGAGAACACAGAAAATAATGTAGTATTCGCGTATACGCCTCTCTCGCATCGGTTCCATAACTGTGTTGTATTTTGTCCATAACAATGTACGCACATTGTTTTATTTCTGTGCCACTACCTTGTTTGATGTTCAGTGGTCCTCTAGCAATAAGCAGACGAAGCAGTAGGCTCGTCATTACTTAGTTCTAGGTTTGTAAAAAAATATGTAAATAAATCGATATGCGTCAGCAGATGGAAATCCCGAGACACAATACTTAATCAGTTTTCCGGAGCCAAAAATGGTACCAGTCATTATTTTTCTTGAAATTTAAATATTATAGAACTCTTCCAAAACGTGCTTATAAAATAGAATGAAATGAAAATGAAATGAAAAAATTCTTTATTTGCAAGCCTGCAAGCATGGTTCACAAAAAGGCGGAATTAATGCCATGAGGCATTCTCTGACATTCAACCTTAGAGACGTAGGAGAGGTTCGGTGTGGCGGGCAAAAGAAAAAAATAAAAAACTAAAAACTAAAGAAAATATTAAGTATCTTAAAAAATATTTTAAAATGGAATGGAAAAATATATATTTTCATAAAATAAACGTACATAATATAGGATTATAATGTATAGTACTTAGTATTAACAGATAGATACATACAAATATTTACACATATAAATATATAAATATATACCTTTATATTCAATGCACAAAAGAATGCAGTAACTTTATCGTGGTTTTTCTAGTAGATAAAAACTATTATGACTCTTACGTTACATTTTACTAATACACACGTTTATTAATATCGTCATGCGTGTGTGTTTCAAAATATTTCGTGCGTGTTAATTTTAAACGTCACTCCACATTCCGCATCACCCCTCGTCCATCACAACCGCTATCTCCTCAACAACAATGCTTCCATCGTCACATTCTAATTCTCCGCAAAATCCGTGAACACATTTCTTGAATTTCACTGTCCTTATCTGAAATTGACTTTAAAACCTTAAACCTCGCCCCGTCCGATAAAATTAGCATAACACATTCTATCGCTAGGGCTGGCAGTTAAGAAGGGCTTAACTTGTAAACCGCTCGTGTTTTGATCCGTTTAATTATGTGCCGCAGCGCCTGTGTCCGTGTGGCCCCGCTCTACCCTACTCGGCGGGGGAGTCGGATGGGGCACTTTCGCCGATACCCATTTTAGTTTCCATCAAACTGTTTAAATTATGCACTTTAGCTTATCGTGAAATGTACTTTCATTTGGAGATAATTGTAGGGAAATTGCGTGTTTGTGTGCCAGTGTATGCATGAAGTCCGCTTATCTAAATCCGATGTGTTTTTTTCTTTACTAAGAATCACAGCACTGTTATGTTGATAGACTTGCATTTAAAAATAACTTGGCCATGATTCCCACACGCATAATTTCTGGGTTCTGAGGAACAATGCGCATGAACAGATATGTACGAGTATGTCGTTATACCAAATATCTGTTCGGCAGACTTTCACACCTACTTCGAACATTCTGACAAAGGGTTAATTCCACTTTCACGTTTGGTTTTCCCCGTTGACGACAGGGTACATTTCCAATCCCTTCGTTTTTTCAAACATACAGATGTCGATTAGCTGAACAGTAGAACTGCTCTCTACACATATAAATTTTGGGTCGATACCAACAATGTTACAGTTTCGTACAAAAAATAAAACGAAAAGATCATACATTTAATCAATCGTTAGTAGTACTTATTGTTGTTATGGATACTCTTCCGCTATTTTATTGGAAGTTAATTAATTCCTTTTTTTTAATCTGAAGCAAAATAAGTAATTTTTAAAGCGATTTTGACTACCTCATCGGAAATAATGTTTTTTTTTTTGCTAACAGTATGTGGTTTAAATTCGGAAAAAAGTGGAAATACAATTTGAAATCTATTGGAAAAATGTATTTCCTAAAATTATAAAGTCAGATCTTAAAATTCTGTAGTTGATAATCCCAGCACTGGTCTACCAATCAGTCACAAGTGTCATTTTTCAAGCCAACTTTATCACCTGGCTCACCCATTGTGATGATCGTTTCCGATCATAGCATAGGATCAAATGTTCATCACAAAATAAGTTACGATTAAGAATCCCATCATTACTTTGAACGCGTGTACGCGAACGTTGAATGCGGTACCCAATTTTCGAGTTTTCTGCATTTCTCATTTTAACAAAAACATATTCATGTTATTTTATCACTTACACCATAATATTATTGGTTCCACTCCATTTTTTCGACATGCCGACTATTGTATTGGTCGTTCGTGGTTCCGATTACAAGTAAAATTGTAGCCCATTCTTTACTTACTAGGTGGTAAGTTTAATCCTGCCCGGGTTAGTATCATCGCACTGTAATTTTCATCCATTAAAATCTAACCGAACAATATATTGAAGGTCACATAGTTCCCATGTGGTATGTCAGGCGGTTTGCCTGCTATGTCCAGTTAGAAAAAAAGGCAGAATAAACTTTTCCTACCCTCGGCTTTGACGCAGCCCCCAGCGAATTGGCCAATCTTGCAAAACCGCATTCGCTGCGAAATCAAATTCACCGCATCTAATCCACGTATCAATTCCACAGGCGCGGAGCATCATATGTTCCTAGTTACATTGTGGGCCGGGCTGTAATAATAATCGGCATTATCATCACAATGGCGGGAAGCGTGAAATCTTTCTGTAATTAATTATTGTGTTTCGATACAAATTGTGTGTTTATGAAGCGACTAAGCCCGGGAATTTGCTTGAAATCGGATTCGTATTTCAGCGATCACGCAGATGAGACCAACTCATCGATTCCAAAGGGGCGATGTAGTACTATGTTCACTCCCTGTAGTTTTTTATACATATATTGCTCAAGCATTAAAGGTATTTATTACTTACCTTATTTAAATATATGCACTATAAACAAATAAAAGAATTCCAAAAAAAATAAATTAGCAACTCACTACTTACTAAAACTATACTAAACTAAATAGGAAATTTTCTCCATGCCCGCCGAGCTTTCCATAGTACCTAAAATGCTCTGTGCGTTTAATCTCTGAATTTCCATGCTAATTCGCAGCATGAAAAATGCTTTAGCTCATTGGTCACCGGATTGCTCAATAAATAGTTTTTTTTTGGATTCTATATAATAATAATAATAAAGCCCTTTATTCTGATCTAAAAGATTATATATTCATACATATTTTTTATGTTTTAATTTATCTATAAAATGTCTCGTAGTTCAGCGTGCCTTTTGGCATAGGCCTCCTCTAACATTTTCCACTGGGTTCTGTCTCTCGCTACCCTTCTCCAATGGTGTCCCGCCGCCTCTGAGCTTCAAGTCGTCTTCCCATCGCGTGTGTTGGCGTCTACCATCTCTGGGGTACCAGTCGGTCACAGTTGTGCTCCATTTGTTTTTCTTATCTCGGATCATGTGACCAGTCCATCTCCACTTCTGTTGATCTATTCGCATTAGTATATCAGCTACTTTAGTTTTCTCTCTCTCTCTTATAATATATATAAATATTCTATAATAAGCTTTAAAAATACATGTGTACAACTGTACACTGCAATCAAAAACACCATAAGGAGAGCTATACACTTCGCACATGGAAGTTTTCAAGTGCACATTTCTTCCAAAATCTGTCATTTTAGTTCATATACTGATTAGGTTGCTAATAATATTATTTTTAGGCATTATTCAAAAGTAACATTTTAATTCAAACTTATAAAAAAGATATTATCGAACACTATTTGGTAAGTAAGTACTCATAAGTCCTTACCGAAATGTTTTATACCGAAAAAACTTAATTAGACTCT
The DNA here is from genome assembly GCA_946894095.1 of Incurvaria masculella. Taxonomy (NCBI): domain Eukaryota; kingdom Metazoa; phylum Arthropoda; class Insecta; order Lepidoptera; family Incurvariidae; genus Incurvaria; species Incurvaria masculella. The sequence goes on from OX335641.1 coordinate 5,392,068, forward strand.
CCTCAATAGATCCTATTTTTTTACTGACAGTTCAATGAAACCAATGGGAAAAATAATTCTCTTTTAAAATAAAAAACAGACACAAAATTTACTCGCTAAAGTATTTATCTTAAGTTGATGGTTGTTAATTGGTGTTAATTTAAAGCAAAATAATATATATAATATTAAATTTTGTGATTTCATCTATGTCAGATAAATTTAAACATAGCGCAAAACATATTTTTTTAAAGATAAAAAAATCAATAATAAAAAAATATTTTACTCTTTTTTAACTGCAAACATAAACTATGGCACTTTTTCAAAAACCAACAAAACGCAAGGAGCGGTGTTAATCAGAGGTGATTTATCTGTCGTTAGGAGCGCGGGTGGGTCAGGGGGTGTGAGGTGTGCGGGTGTGGAGGGGGGGAGGGGGGTTGCAGGGGCGCAGCACCGGCGGTCGCAGCTGCGGCGACGCGAGCCGCGTCTCGCTACCCCTGCCTGCAGGCTTGCGGTTATTGAAAAAGTAGATGATCGACGATTTATAGGGCGGCGGTCAGTTGTGGTGAATCTTTTATGGGCTCGTTTTTGAAGACGCATCACTTTTTTGGGATTTAATTTGTTTATTAGTCACACCCAGATTGGATACTTATCGTTCAACCACGGGATAATAACCGATTTCGACTTAACATAGTAGATTCACCGGGTCTTTCTTCTGACATACTCTATTCATACGCTCGGATTTGTCATTTTTAATCACACTGCCACTTTGTGAAATGGACTTCCGGTGCGTGTATTAAAATGTTCATATGACGGGGGTTTCTTCAAACACAGGGTTTATCCAATACACAAAACAGACCACCTATAGAAGCCGTATTGGCACCTGACTCCCAAGGTGACATTGGCAGCGCCTAGTTCTCACTCAGTCGCTGTCAGCGCTGTGCCAGTCCACACAAAAATATTTGTATGGGCTGCACATGCGCTACTTTTTATGACAAAGAAATTAACCCGACATCCCTCCAGAACGACAACGCCCCGAGCGTAGCTTTAAAGCTATTTGAGAGAAAATTAAAATCAACATTTTATCACCAATGAAAATGTATTTTTTTCATTTTGTGCTATAAACTAACCAGTAACTAAAACAATCCGCAAAAACATTGTAAACCTATATGCAACCTCAAATCATGAAAACTATTTATGTGTTAAATTATTCTAATGTATGCCCATACAATAATCTCATGTTACTCTAAAGGATTAAAAATAGATCAATTTAAAACTGCAGGGTACATACCAAAAATCCAAGGTACTTTCTGACGATCTAAAGAGAGGACATTAGGTTGCGCACCCCTGGCGCGCACTCCGTCCGCAGACTATGTTCGCGGCTGTCAAACTGTCGTTTGTCATTTTGTTCGCCACACGATGTCACTTCTTTTACTCGTGTACGTACTTATTCCCCAAATGAGGTGCCTTGGATTTTGTCGGGAATACTAAATCAAAAACATCTTCGGCAAATTGTGTTACCTATGATCATAGCACACCTCTTTTGGTTCATCTACAGATATAAATCTTTTCATTCATACATGCTCGGCTATTACGCTAGGAGGTGTGTTCTTGGAATTCAGTGCTCAGGAATCAGGAATCTTTTAGTGCAGAAACTCTCTTTTATAGCGGTTGTGAATTGGATTTTCTCGATGGAAACGTTGAAAAATTGAAATACCGTGCTACGAATTTTTCCCGTCCAGGAAACTGCTTTGAACACCGCTATAAAAACTGTTTTCTAGACTGAAATACTCCTGATTCCTGAGCGCGGAATTTCAAGAATTTAAACCACCGTTGATAGCAATGCAGAGAGGGAAGTAAATAAGCCGAATGGTCACGTTAGGTATTCTGCACTTACAGGCCATCTGAGCAAATTATGTTGTCATTTAAGTACACTCTTTCTCTTTACCCGTTAATTTAAGCCTACGCAACTCTTCTTAATTTATTAGAAACGTTCTCGAAAGTTGATTTTTTCATACTTACATTACTTAAAATCATAGCAATGAGATTGATTTTTTAAAGTTTCACGAAATCTCCTTTCTAAAGAAACAAAAATAAAGGTTGCAATAGAAATAGTAATTCCACAACATCTGATACCGAATACAATCGAACGATCTGACAAGCAGAACACGCATTGATTCATGATTGCAAACTCTACGATTACGCTTGGAACGCAGAGCACATGTAAATAAGGCGCAAAGGTATGTAAATAAATGGTATTCTTGACTCACTCCTCGCGGCGTATTTATCTATGGGCGGGCCGCCCAGGGCTCCCCCCCCCCCCCCCCGCCTCACCTTCTCCCGCCGCCCTGGCGCCCGCCCGCCCTAGCGCCGCGTCGCAGTAAAGCTCAGTTTCAACACGCAAGACGAATGTACGCTTTTATCGTGTGCAAATCCTCGCTACGAAACTGATGGAAAACAGAAAAATATATACATGGCGATGGAGATGCAAATTCGAACTTATTTTGTTGCATTTACAAACATATTTCAAGGTTTCACTTGCAAGAATGAAATTGCAACTTGGATTGTATAAAACAAAATAGAGCTGGGTATTTTTTGATTGCGTTTGAATTCGGCTGATCTGAAGATTAACATGATGATGATGAAATAATTCGCCAGGTGAATAGCAGGTAAACAGGCAAAAGAGTGATTACATCTGATGTTTAGTCGCATTTCGTACCATTCTGGTAAATTTCAGTTCTTTTAGCTGAATAATATTTTGCTTGACAGTATGGTACGAAATGCAAGTAAACGTCAGATTTAAACACTCTCTTGTCTATTCACCTGCTATTCTTTGCTAACTTACCATGTGGTCTCTTCATTTAAATTTTTAGCGCGGTACATGGCATACGCCAGAACCTCACATAAGAGGTGTTCGACGATACCCATAGTATTTTTAACTTTCGAGGAGGATACGAAAACCACTCCGGCCGGCCGTATGCTTCTTCACACCGCGTTTGAAACATCTCAGGTTCTACTTTGGGGTATTATCCCATTGGGGTATTAAATACCTCGGAATGGAAGCCCACGGCTTACCGACTCTTTGAATAAAGGATCTATAGCATCGATTGATTCCCTGCCGCGTTGAGCGATGCTAGAAAGGAGACGGATGACAGCGTTGTGCTGCTCCGACGAACATTATTATTGTAGAGATGATAAAACACAAAGAGAGAGAGAACAGCCCTTCGAAGCTACAGTAAGCAAGCTGCTACATCCATATTATTTCATACCATAGTGCAGTTTTCAAATACGAGGCGGAAAAGTTATTACATATTAAGAAATAAACTGCCACTTTCTCAGTAAATTAGATCCTTGGCGTAACGCATGTACTCACATGGGAACTCATATAATTCAATAAAAGCTCCAAAGGGAATATATTTCTCTATCGTGTCAAAAACAACGGTGCTCCGTGAACGTCGCCGCCTTACGGGTGCTCCGACAGCGGGGTGGGGGAGGCGAGGGAGCGAGCGGGCGAGCGCGGGGTGTTCCATAAAAATGCAAATGGCGGTGTCGACAAGGGATTTTATTGTTGTATCAATCACGAGGCTTCCTCGCTGAAGCCTCTTATTATTGCTGGATTGTATCTCCGCGCCGCCGCCGCCGCTGCTACTCTATCTATGTAATATGTATGTGAGTTTCAGTCAGTGTGCATTTACTTATTTGTACATAAACTCTAGTAAGCAATTTCGTACTTTACAATTTACAAACAAATTAAATAGTGTCTGAAAGCGGAAATACTAAAAGTTAACGCTAAAATAAATGTGATATTAAATAACAAGAATCGAACGCATAGGTTATACATATCGGACTATGCAAGAATCATGCTTACTTTTAATACATGAAATATTACGAATTAGGCTCAACAGTAACGTATTATTGCGAATACGCCAAGCCCTAAGTGGCGACCCACTCCTAAATATATTTTTTTGGGATCGTGGCTTATCTAACTCTAATCCCTTAAAAGCTACTTTCAAAGTGTCTGCTTATGACGCGTAAATCACCGAATTCCTAACAATAAAACCGTTACTTATCTCTGTTAAAATACTGTATTCCGACGTTTTATATTCGAGAGTTTCTCACCTAATTTATGCGTACAAGGAATACGGTGATAAAGCGACAATACTTCAATTTTATGACTTATAAAACAATTATTTATTACCGCAGTAAATGTACCGAAACTTAGTTTCTATTGAAATGACTTTATACGATATCGACTCTAGCGTAATCGTAACAGGGTTGAAATTTATTCGACATGAAGAGATGAGTTAGGGCTTCCTGGAATGTGTAATAAGATTAATAGGGTATAAAACGTAAGATAATACAATATACAAGAGACACGTTGTTAACCGTCGTGCTTGTCGTCGGAGGTGCGAGGCAGACAGCTCTCCCGTTCCCACCTTAACCTTTCAGCATCGCCCTGTCTCCCTTCTGTCGTCGTTTCAATTATCTTAGTAATCCCTCAATTACTGCGACAGATGTCGCTGGCTCCTCGTGCTTGGCTTGTGTGGAACTTTAAAGCTGATACAGTCAGCAGCGAGAGCAAGCATACAAGAGATACAAAGTTTGAGATTAGGAATTAGAAGTTTAATAATAGGATTTTCACTTCCCTTTAATGGTAAACTTGAGCAGACAATATTTATTTCATTGAAATTACCTTTATTGTTAAATTGTAAATAATCGAAAATAAAATATGTCAATTTCACTTTACTATAGCGACAGCTAGAGCTGCGCTACGCAGACTATCGGGTAAGTCTTAGAATAACCGCATGACTATAGTTTAGATGAAGTAAAATCACAATAAAAAAAAATATATCATACTGTTAGGGGTGAATTTACAAGCGCCATCGAAAGCAATTTTGGTACATTACATAAATTGTATTATAAGGAATTGTTTCCGCCAACAACATGCTACTGCAGTTTGGCGGATATATAAATATGTAAAAGACATAAATGTACTTTATGTCGTAAATATAAATAAATAAAAACCTGCGAAAATGTTCGACATCGTAAACGAAATGGTGTATTTCGAAATAATTGATGAAAGGTCCGAACTTCCTTAAAATGAATTACTTTAAAAACTGTCTAATAGTAACAGTAATCGATTTTTTGATTTAACAAACTTTATGCTATTATTTTAACTTGACCTCATGATGATCTTGGCCAAAACGTCTGATGAAATGTTGCAATATATTTGTAATACTATATTTACTAAAAAAAACGAACCTAAAATTTTAAATGTATGGTTCTAAGCTAAAGCTTTTAGCATACTTTAATAATACGGTACGTGCCATGTTAGTGTGACGGAGAGTTCTTTAAAATATCTAATCAGTCGTAATGGCGGTGTCTTTTGACAGTTATTACTTATAGCAGGTCATCGGTGTTTGGCTATTACTTATTCTGTGGCTAAAAGAATTAACTATGTTAATAGATGTGAGACTTTAATTTGCATGATTAAATTCATACCAAAAAAGTTACTTGTTTTTGTTGTGTCATAATAAACAATTATATTATCCACCTCGATAACTTTTCTTCCTAAAAATAGTCTAACATTTATGTTACTCTGAAAAGTGTATGGGAGACACATTTTTCTTTGTTAAGTGCTGATTACACAATAAGTATTACTTGTGTGTTTTAGATAAATAAATAAAAAACATAAATTGTTAATATGATATTATGTTCAAGACAAGGGTTTCATAACTGTATGCTGACGCTACCAGTAATCCCGGTTCCGTATAGCTAGCACACAACGCACCGCTTCAGCCTTAGCTAATAATTAATATGGAGATTATGTTTCCATCTCTGCAGTCAAATGATTATTTTTATTGCCCACGAAGCCTCATTTAAACTAATAACATTATCAATAATTTAATCTAATTATTTGGGCTATTACCATTAAATTTTTGTTCAATTTAAACTAATTTTGGATAAAATTAAAACTTATCAGTCATGCATGATGACTTTATTATAAACTAGTGGCCGCATCGACTTCGTCTTGGTTGAACACTGTTGTAACATATTTGCGGGCGAGTTTTATATTTCGATAATAAGCTAGAGTCAAGATAAAGTTATTAATTTAATTTATATATCGTAATAAATGGCTTCGCTTACTTTTTTTTTAACAACATTTTAAAGAAACGAATGATTCTTGTGAGTAATTCATAAGTGAAATATCTTGTCCCGCACCTTTTTATAGCAAATTTTAAGAGCAGAACATAACAACCTTACATAATAATAATAATAAAATTGTTTATTTCAGGCAATTTTTCACCTTATTTTGCAATTTATACTATATAACATATTATATGAATATCATCAGAAATTTTGCTATTTTTTAAAATATATACATGTAATATATAGCTTATGTCCACCTGGAATTCGGAGATTACCCTCCACATATAAACCAACTCTCAAAATCCGCACTCTCTCTTTACAACATTAGTATGAAAACTGTGAATACGTACTAACATACAAACAATTTTATTAAGAAGTTCTTGCACGAAAGGACAAAAAATGAAAATCAACGTCAATGTACGATTTCACTTTTCACGAAACACGTCACTTTGGATGGACGGTATGGAAGGAACTCTATGCGGTTCACTAAAAGTGACGTGTTTTAGCATTGATTAACTCGGCCGTCTCTTCGTGCAAGGGGCTTTAAACGTTGATAAAACGTCTCTGTCATCTCTGCTGACCCCTCTGGGTTTACAAAAACAATCATTGTTTTTGTAAACTCAGCGGTTTGATATATCAAAAAAATATCGAGTTTTATATTAATTATAAATGTATATAATATGACGCACAAAAAGCACATTTTCAAAGAATCAGGACACTTGCATCCGCTATGGAATACACATTTTAAATTACTAAGCCATAATAACTTCACTACATACGTACCTTAACTCATATCAATCTAATCAATTTTCATAATAACTGCACTTACACGGACAAAGCTATTGACACTTTATCTGATCAGAGATTTATCCAAAACAGATCGTTAAAAAAGGTATAACACATGGAACCAGATTACACATACCTTATCACACAAGACAATCCTATCTTTCATCAGTGTTGCTCAAATTTCTTTATTAGACATATTCTGTATGTATGATACATAATTAAAGCAAATATCTTAAGTTTCAAATGCTACTAACTTACATGTTCAATAAACTAAAAATATTCAACTTTTCAAAGTGAGGCTGAACAAAAAATCACATCAACGAATCGTAATTATCCAATTCGTGTTGTGAGAAATCTCTTTTCAAAATGGATAGAGCCAAGCCACAGAATAAGTAATAGCCAAACACCGATGACCTGCTATAAGTAATAACTGTCAAAAGACGCCGCCATTACGGATGAATAGAAATTTTAAAGAACTCTCCGTCACACTAACATGGAACGTACCGCATTAAAGTCCAATCTTGCTAAACGGATTTAGCTCATAATTACTGATGCGTGAGACTCAAAGTCATTTGCCGATATCTATTAGATTCGAGTCTTCATTCACAGAGTAAGCCGATCAATGTGTCAAAATCTATGAGCATTTAACATTTGAAAAGACCAGAAGCGATGGACTCTTTTGTATTCGATTCTCGATCGTGCTAGAACGGGATAGAGTTGATATCATTGAGCGGCGGCATATTTTAAGAGAATTATGTAGGCAATGAAAAGTGTCAAAATTGTAATTATCTGAGGACGGATCTGTGGAATGTTGTGCCGTGTGTAGCCAGTCGGTAGTCTCTTGACAATTTCATTAAGCATTGTATGCGTGAAGTTGATATTCATCAAAGTTCGTCCACACATACATGCATGGAAAATAATTCTGGTTACGGGTTCTTAATCGTTTCGAATATGGTTTTTGTAGACTTAATTTAACTTTGAAGTTCTTTAATGTCGATACCAAGAAGGACTAAGGAATCAATCGCATAGCACCCGTAATTGGAGATAATGTATGAACAGATCTGAACTGCGAAGTGAAAGCAAACTTTTTTCCCTGTCGCACTGTCCGAGGAAACGGCAAGATACCTAAGATGCAGGTGTGCATAATTTTTTTTTTTTACAAATGGCCGGTTCTCTACTATCGGCGTAAAGAATTATTTTTTTTGTTTTTTATGTCAAGCGCGGTATATCGCTTATGTCAGAACTCACATAGGAGGTGTCTGATGACGCCCATGGGCTTTCAAACCACGGGGCTCCGAGAACCATGCCGGCCGGCGAGGTGCTTCGTTACACCATGTTTGCATTCCATTCCATGTGGCGAGTGCATTCCACAGAAATTTTACTGACCCTATGGATAAACAATCTGGATGATCGGTTGGTCCGAAAGGGGAAGGTCCGAAGGGTATTCTTCGTCGTGGAAAGGACACAACAAAGAGACCTAACTTAAACCTATTATCCTTTCGGAGTTGGAGGATAGTCTGGATTGGAGATAGCTGGATGTTGCAATAGATGGCAGCACTGGGCGCCACACCTAGTGGCCTAGTAGCTTCTTAGCAACTCTTCAAGAAGTGACGCCTCGACCACAAATAATCGTACACCGTACGTAAGGTCACAACCATAACTCGAAACCCCCAATAATGAGCTGGTAGCGAGTAATGGATATGGGATCAAGATTAACCAGCGACGCGCATTCAGCTGTAACTTAGTGTAATTATCGTTGGAATCGCTCCGTCGGCCGCAGCAAAGCCGGTTGAACGCAGCCGCCTCTCACGGTAGCTAATTACTTCACACATTACTTACGCGCAGGCGGCGCGGGCGCAGCGAAGGCTTGCCCGGCGTCGTGCTCTGAGTAATCTGACACGGAGGAACTCTACCATTTACGCGGAGGCGTCGCCGTAGCGAGGTGTAACTTCTTTTGATTAAATCCACTCGAAAGTCGGTTGCGTGGAAGCACTTTTGAAAAATGATACGATTCTTGAAGTAAATATAGACTTCTAGAATATGTAAGAACTTTAGAAGACACGTAATAGCATACGCTTTTGTTTGTAGTGACTTTGTACGCATCGTTTTGTCCCAAAATACTTAAAGTCAAGCAAGCCGGATTTTTTTTCCAATTGAAGATCTTATCACTCAAGTAATCTAGGTACTGTTTTAATGTTTTAATTTTATAGATAATGCTTAATGTAGGTACACTTGCAAAGATGAAATATTGTAGAACCAAATCGTTTTTTTTTTTCACTACAAAACAAGAGTTTACGTCATTCCTCAAATTTTACGCTCAAAAAAAACTTTACAATAGAGCGTGCACGGCCGATAGGCGCGGGCGCGTGATTGACAGCTCGCGGCGACATCTGGCGGCGGAGGGACGAATTACAACTGTCACGCTGACAGATGGAGTAGCCGGCGGCCATGATCTCCGCGTTGACGCGCGTGGGTGTCGATCGCACCGCGCTAATGATTCTATGCGCACTGAGCCAACTCGTGGAGACTAGACTAATGCCGAGATTCATAAAGATTACTCGTACTTGGCTGAGCCAAAGTATGCCTTCTGACTGTCAGTTTTTAAATGAAATGTATGGAACAAATCTCAAATTTGACAGTCGGAAGGAATTGTTTGGCTAAGCCAAGTGCAAGTTATATGTATTTAAAGGAATCCTGTGAACTAAAAAATGTGCGGCAATATCTTGCTCCGGCAGTGCGATTACGAAACGCAAAATGAGGTGTAGGTGCTGCACCTGCCCCAATTTGACGTTAAACTGACAGATTTTGTGTATGAAAGCTGTCAGTTTGGGGTAGGCAACATAGACATCAACCATAAGTCAACCACTGGGACCTTGGGACCGTAAATCGGTCCTCAGGAGCCAGAAATACCACCCTTAATGATGTTTTTCATGTTTTTTTGGAGCTTGGGTTTTAAACTCAATCGTACGAACTGACTTGGTTGTGTTTAATTTTTTTTAATAGTTACCTCGGAGGTAAGAAGTGTTTTATAATACGATTCCGCTAGATATCCTGGTATCAGCATCATCCTTTCACTTTACCACTTATGCCTTTTCCACTTATTACTTGAGGTTCTTATCTACAGTATAGCTTGACTCTTTCCATAACCTAAATACTGCTTACCGTCGCGCTAAATTACCTGATGGTTGAGAAATCAGTTTTTCGCCGGACTGTCAGGCGGGGCAGCAAGTTATTTATAATAAGAAAACGTGTTTCTTATCCGATAAATTTACCACTTATTACAAGTATGCTAGAACAAACACATCCATGGCGTCTAAGATACTCCATCCCTCCCGCACTAGCGAACCCACAACCTCCACCACTGGGCCCTTTCACCTCGCCAAAATTTCGCTCTACTGATAACGTGAAAGTAGTGGGTAGCGCGGCTGTGGTGGTGGATGCGATATTAATATAAAAGCGACGGTGTACCTTATTCATGAGCTCGACAATATTACATTATGTAGCCGCGGGGGCGGGCGAGGGAGGGGGGGAGGTCTGGGCGGATTTGATGGCGCTATCTAGCGGGCGAGCGGAGATGTGGAAATTTGATGCTTGCAACTTTTTGCGATTGTTTTCGTGTTGTTCCTTTTTTAAAATAATGCTTATGTTCTCCCAGCTAGCACTAATATATAGGTTGGGGAAAAAGTTTCTTCGCATTTTTTAAGAAAATTCAAAACATTTTTTAATATGGTTTATTTACATTTAACTAAAGTATGTAGGTACCATTTTGTTCGATAACTTTTTGCCATCTTGTAGGTAGGGACATGATCCCATTGCTATAGAAATATTGGGACTTCTGATCAATATACCGCGACAAGTGGTGGTAACAGTAATCGATTTTTTGATTTAACAAACTTTATGCTATTATTTTAACTTGACCTCATGATGATCTTGGCCAAAACGTCTGATGAAATGTTGCAATATATTTGTAATACTATATTTACTAAAAAAAACGAACCTAAAATTTTAAATGTATGGTTCTAAGCTAAAGCTTTTAGCATACTTTAATAATACGGTACGTGCCATGTTAGTGTGACGGAGAGTTCTTTAAAATATCTAATCAGTCGTAATGGCGGTGTCTTTTGACAGTTATTACTTATAGCAGGTCATCGGTGTTTGGCTATTACTTATTCTGTGGCTAAAAGAATTAACTATGTTAATAGATGTGAGACTTTAATTTGCATGATTAAATTCATACCAAAAAAGTTACTTGTTTTTGTTGTGTCATAATAAACAATTATATTATCCACCTCGATAACTTTTCTTCCTAAAAATAGTCTAACATTTATGTTACTCTGAAAAGTGTATGGGAGACACATTTTTCTTTGTTAAGTGCTGATTACACAATAAGTATTACTTGTGTGTTTTAGATAAATAAATAAAAAACATAAATTGTTAATATGATATTATGTTCAAGACAAGGGTTTCATAACTGTATGCTGACGCTACCAGTAATCCCGGTTCCGTATAGCTAGCACACAACGCACCGCTTCAGCCTTAGCTAATAATTAATATGGAGATTATGTTTCCATCTCTGCAGTCAAATGATTATTTTTATTGCCCACGAAGCCTCATTTAAACTAATAACATTATCAATAATTTAATCTAATTATTTGGGCTATTACCATTAAATTTTTGTTCAATTTAAACTAATTTTGGATAAAATTAAAACTTATCAGTCATGCATGATGACTTTATTATAAACTAGTGGCCGCATCGACTTCGTCTTGGTTGAACACTGTTGTAACATATTTGCGGGCGAGTTTTATATTTCGATAATAAGCTAGAGTCAAGATAAAGTTATTAATTTAATTTATATATCGTAATAAATGGCTTCGCTTACTTTTTTTTTAACAACATTTTAAAGAAACGAATGATTCTTGTGAGTAATTCATAAGTGAAATATCTTGTCCCGCACCTTTTTATAGCAAATTTTAAGAGCAGAACATAACAACCTTACATAATAATAATAATAAAATTGTTTATTTCAGGCAATTTTTCACCTTATTTTGCAATTTATACTATATAACATATTATATGAATATCATCAGAAATTTTGCTATTTTTTAAAATATATACATGTAATATATAGCTTATGTCCACCTGGAATTCGGAGATTACCCTCCACATATAAACCAACTCTCAAAATCCGCACTCTCTCTTTACAACATTAGTATGAAAACTGTGAATACGTACTAACATACAAACAATTTTATTAAGAAGTTCTTGCACGAAAGGACAAAAAATGAAAATCAACGTCAATGTACGATTTCACTTTTCACGAAACACGTCACTTTGGATGGACGGTATGGAAGGAACTCTATGCGGTTCACTAAAAGTGACGTGTTTTAGCATTGATTAACTCGGCCGTCTCTTCGTGCAAGGGGCTTTAAACGTTGATAAAACGTCTCTGTCATCTCTGCTGACCCCTCTGGGTTTACAAAAACAATCATTGTTTTTGTAAACTCAGCGGTTTGATATATCAAAAAAATATCGAGTTTTATATTAATTATAAATGTATATAATATGACGCACAAAAAGCACATTTTCAAAGAATCAGGACACTTGCATCCGCTATGGAATACACATTTTAAATTACTAAGCCATAATAACTTCACTACATACGTACCTTAACTCATATCAATCTAATCAATTTTCATAATAACTGCACTTACACGGACAAAGCTATTGACACTTTATCTGATCAGAGATTTATCCAAAACAGATCGTTAAAAAAGGTATAACACATGGAACCAGATTACACATACCTTATCACACAAGACAATCCTATCTTTCATCAGTGTTGCTCAAATTTCTTTATTAGACATATTCTGTATGTATGATACATAATTAAAGCAAATATCTTAAGTTTCAAATGCTACTAACTTACATGTTCAATAAACTAAAAATATTCAACTTTTCAAAGTGAGGCTGAACAAAAAATCACATCAACGAATCGTAATTATCCAATTCGTGTTGTGAGAAATCTCTTTTCAAAATGGATAGAGCCAAGCCACAGAATAAGTAATAGCCAAACACCGATGACCTGCTATAAGTAATAACTGTCAAAAGACGCCGCCATTACGGATGAATAGAAATTTTAAAGAACTCTCCGTCACACTAACATGGAACGTACCGCATTAAAGTCCAATCTTGCTAAACGGATTTAGCTCATAATTACTGATGCGTGAGACTCAAAGTCATTTGCCGATATCTATTAGATTCGAGTCTTCATTCACAGAGTAAGCCGATCAATGTGTCAAAATCTATGAGCATTTAACATTTGAAAAGACCAGAAGCGATGGACTCTTTTGTATTCGATTCTCGATCGTGCTAGAACGGGATAGAGTTGATATCATTGAGCGGCGGCATATTTTAAGAGAATTATGTAGGCAATGAAAAGTGTCAAAATTGTAATTATCTGAGGACGGATCTGTGGAATGTTGTGCCGTGTGTAGCCAGTCGGTAGTCTCTTGACAATTTCATTAAGCATTGTATGCGTGAAGTTGATATTCATCAAAGTTCGTCCACACATACATGCATGGAAAATAATTCTGGTTACGGGTTCTTAATCGTTTCGAATATGGTTTTTGTAGACTTAATTTAACTTTGAAGTTCTTTAATGTCGATACCAAGAAGGACTAAGGAATCAATCGCATAGCACCCGTAATTGGAGATAATGTATGAACAGATCTGAACTGCGAAGTGAAAGCAAACTTTTTTCCCTGTCGCACTGTCCGAGGAAACGGCAAGATACCTAAGATGCAGGTGTGCATAATTTTTTTTTTTTACAAATGGCCGGTTCTCTACTATCGGCGTAAAGAATTATTTTTTTTGTTTTTTATGTCAAGCGCGGTATATCGCTTATGTCAGAACTCACATAGGAGGTGTCTGATGACGCCCATGGGCTTTCAAACCACGGGGCTCCGAGAACCATGCCGGCCGGCGAGGTGCTTCGTTACACCATGTTTGCATTCCATTCCATGTGGCGAGTGCATTCCACAGAAATTTTACTGACCCTATGGATAAACAATCTGGATGATCGGTTGGTCCGAAAGGGGAAGGTCCGAAGGGTATTCTTCGTCGTGGAAAGGACACAACAAAGAGACCTAACTTAAACCTATTATCCTTTCGGAGTTGGAGGATAGTCTGGATTGGAGATAGCTGGATGTTGCAATAGATGGCAGCACTGGGCGCCACACCTAGTGGCCTAGTAGCTTCTTAGCAACTCTTCAAGAAGTGACGCCTCGACCACAAATAATCGTACACCGTACGTAAGGTCACAACCATAACTCGAAACCCCCAATAATGAGCTGGTAGCGAGTAATGGATATGGGATCAAGATTAACCAGCGACGCGCATTCAGCTGTAACTTAGTGTAATTATCGTTGGAATCGCTCCGTCGGCCGCAGCAAAGCCGGTTGAACGCAGCCGCCTCTCACGGTAGCTAATTACTTCACACATTACTTACGCGCAGGCGGCGCGGGCGCAGCGAAGGCTTGCCCGGCGTCGTGCTCTGAGTAATCTGACACGGAGGAACTCTACCATTTACGCGGAGGCGTCGCCGTAGCGAGGTGTAACTTCTTTTGATTAAATCCACTCGAAAGTCGGTTGCGTGGAAGCACTTTTGAAAAATGATACGATTCTTGAAGTAAATATAGACTTCTAGAATATGTAAGAACTTTAGAAGACACGTAATAGCATACGCTTTTGTTTGTAGTGACTTTGTACGCATCGTTTTGTCCCAAAATACTTAAAGTCAAGCAAGCCGGATTTTTTTTCCAATTGAAGATCTTATCACTCAAGTAATCTAGGTACTGTTTTAATGTTTTAATTTTATAGATAATGCTTAATGTAGGTACACTTGCAAAGATGAAATATTGTAGAACCAAATCGTTTTTTTTTTTCACTACAAAACAAGAGTTTACGTCATTCCTCAAATTTTACGCTCAAAAAAAACTTTACAATAGAGCGTGCACGGCCGATAGGCGCGGGCGCGTGATTGACAGCTCGCGGCGACATCTGGCGGCGGAGGGACGAATTACAACTGTCACGCTGACAGATGGAGTAGCCGGCGGCCATGATCTCCGCGTTGACGCGCGTGGGTGTCGATCGCACCGCGCTAATGATTCTATGCGCACTGAGCCAACTCGTGGAGACTAGACTAATGCCGAGATTCATAAAGATTACTCGTACTTGGCTGAGCCAAAGTATGCCTTCTGACTGTCAGTTTTTAAATGAAATGTATGGAACAAATCTCAAATTTGACAGTCGGAAGGAATTGTTTGGCTAAGCCAAGTGCAAGTTATATGTATTTAAAGGAATCCTGTGAACTAAAAAATGTGCGGCAATATCTTGCTCCGGCAGTGCGATTACGAAACGCAAAATGAGGTGTAGGTGCTGCACCTGCCCCAATTTGACGTTAAACTGACAGATTTTGTGTATGAAAGCTGTCAGTTTGGGGTAGGCAACATAGACATCAACCATAAGTCAACCACTGGGACCTTGGGACCGTAAATCGGTCCTCAGGAGCCAGAAATACCACCCTTAATGATGTTTTTCATGTTTTTTTGGAGCTTGGG
Source organism: Incurvaria masculella (assembly GCA_946894095.1). Classification (NCBI taxonomy): domain Eukaryota; kingdom Metazoa; phylum Arthropoda; class Insecta; order Lepidoptera; family Incurvariidae; genus Incurvaria; species Incurvaria masculella. The sequence continues at coordinate 5,407,601 of OX335641.1, forward strand.
TTTTAAACTCAATCGTACGAACTGACTTGGTTGTGTTTAATTTTTTTTAATAGTTACCTCGGAGGTAAGAAGTGTTTTATAATACGATTCCGCTAGATATCCTGGTATCAGCATCATCCTTTCACTTTACCACTTATGCCTTTTCCACTTATTACTTGAGGTTCTTATCTACAGTATAGCTTGACTCTTTCCATAACCTAAATACTGCTTACCGTCGCGCTAAATTACCTGATGGTTGAGAAATCAGTTTTTCGCCGGACTGTCAGGCGGGGCAGCAAGTTATTTATAATAAGAAAACGTGTTTCTTATCCGATAAATTTACCACTTATTACAAGTATGCTAGAACAAACACATCCATGGCGTCTAAGATACTCCATCCCTCCCGCACTAGCGAACCCACAACCTCCACCACTGGGCCCTTTCACCTCGCCAAAATTTCGCTCTACTGATAACGTGAAAGTAGTGGGTAGCGCGGCTGTGGTGGTGGATGCGATATTAATATAAAAGCGACGGTGTACCTTATTCATGAGCTCGACAATATTACATTATGTAGCCGCGGGGGCGGGCGAGGGAGGGGGGGAGGTCTGGGCGGATTTGATGGCGCTATCTAGCGGGCGAGCGGAGATGTGGAAATTTGATGCTTGCAACTTTTTGCGATTGTTTTCGTGTTGTTCCTTTTTTAAAATAATGCTTATGTTCTCCCAGCTAGCACTAATATATAGGTTGGGGAAAAAGTTTCTTCGCATTTTTTAAGAAAATTCAAAACATTTTTTAATATGGTTTATTTACATTTAACTAAAGTATGTAGGTACCATTTTGTTCGATAACTTTTTGCCATCTTGTAGGTAGGGACATGATCCCATTGCTATAGAAATATTGGGACTTCTGATCAATATACCGCGACAAGTGGTTTTGGCAGTCCTCTCGTGATGTTAACCTGACACTGCCTAAAGAATTCTGAAGAGACCTAAACAGGTGGAAATCTGAAGGTGCAAGGTCAGGACTATACGGCGGATGCATTAACACCTCCCAGCCAAACTCTCTTAGTTTTTGCTGAGTGGCTAAAGATGTTTGAGGTCTAGCGTTATCATGATGAAAAACCACACCCCTTCTGTTGATTAATTCCGGCCGCTTTCTCTCAACTTCTTGCTTTAATCTCATCAGTTGTTCGCAGTAGAGTTCAGAATCGATGGTCCTGTCTGGTGGTAACAGCTCATAATGAATAATGCCCTTCCAATCCCACCACACACACAGCATCACCTTGTTGCGAGTTAACCCGGGTTTCGCCACAGTCTGTGAAGCTTGACCGGCCTTTGACCACGACCTTTTTCGCACGTTCTTGTCGTACGTGATCCACTTTTCATCACCAGTTATCAGCTTCTTCAAAAATGGTTCGGTTTCATTACGTCGTAATAAAGAATCACAAATGAGTACACGGTTCATTAGGTTTCTTTCAGTGAGCTCGTGAGGTACCCAAATATCGAGCTTTTTGTGTACCCAGTTTTTTTCAAATGCGCCAAAACTGTTTTGTGGTCAATTCCTAGTTCTTCAGCTACGTCGTAACTACTGATATGCCGATCTTGCTCCACTTTTTCAAAAATGGCATCCATTTTATCCGTAATAGGGCGACCAGAGCGACGTGCATCTTTGACATCAAAATTTCCGGATTGAAAACGCTTAAACCAAATTTGTGCTACTCTCACAGACACTGCACTAGGTCCATAAACATCGCAAATTTTTTTCGCGGCTTGCGTTGCATTTTTACCTTTTTTGTAGTAAAATTTTAAAATGTATCGAATTTCTTCATTAGATTCACTCATTTTGACAGTACGAAAAACAAATGAGAATCACACATTTTCCTAATTTGAATTTGGAATGATGTTCTTTAAAATTTAAACTTTCAATGATACCAAAACCAGCCAGATACAAATAGTATAGCCAAAGAGATTTTATTACAAGTTCATACATACTATAATGCGAAAAGACTTTTTCCCCGACCTATATATGTTATAGCTAGCAATTTATATTGAAATTTTATAGAACAAATAATACCCTATTTCCTCACATTATGTTACCAGTTGGTTTGTAGTTTTATTATTCACAATTTAAATTGTTTATTATCATTATTTCCAATCGTTTTATTAATCATATATTTCTATTAGTAAAAACTTTTTGGATTGTTGTTAAAACGTAGAAAAGTGTCATTCGCTTCTTTGTACTATTTTCAACAGGTCTAACTACAAAATCTAACAAACACAATTTTGCTCACAAATGACAAATTAATGATAAAAAAATGGATTGTTTTTCTTCCAAGAGAATATTTAAATTTCCTAATAACTTCATATAAATCCCAACGAAGTCGAGTACCAAAGTTGGTGATAAGATATGTGACTTCAGCTTCGTTATCAAAGCCCACTCCGCAGGCTGCGAGCACCAGTTTTCATATCGCTTCATGATGTCGACACGTGTCTTACATACGTAGTACATCCCCTGAAGGGCTACATACATATGTATAGCGATAAACTTAGACGTGGAGCGGGTGGTACGGTAGGGGTGGCGCTGAAAATTGTTTCAGGTAACTCGACAAAGTTTGCTGTTCGCAAATCATCCGACAAATGTGAATATTAATACAAATTCGGTATGTACCATGTTTGATTTGATTAAAAATGTTTATATTTAGAAATGTTTTCTGGATTGCCATGGCAAGGTACTATGAACGATAGTTTTTATACATAGGTAATATTTAATTAACTACCGGTTTATGCTCTATTTTTGGGATTTTGCATATAATTTCTGAGGCCATATTTAGCTTATTATTCTAGGAATAAAATTTAGAAGGAATGTAGCTCGAAGTGATAAAAAAATATTGTGAACGGCAAAAAATACATATTTTTACAAGATTGTGTTAAAGTCGTAGGCGATCAATGAATACAATTTTAGCCAAGCCTTGGGTACACTAAAGTCAGAGATTTTGTTCTTGGGAACCAGAAATGGCCCTCGTGGTGATTTATCAAAAAAAATATTCGGCAGGCCAACCATCAACTTTTACTGCAATCTTTTTTCTTATTCCACTATTCTTTTTCAGTTTATTAGAGACACTTATTTTAAGATAAGTGCACAGTTGTAAGTAAAATAACAGAGAGTACCAAATAACCATACAGTTACGACATTTTTTTTATGGACGACATGGAACTTACTTCTGTTTAATCTTGATTGTAGTTGAGACCCTATGTCAAAGCATAAAAATCCTTATGTCATACACAAACCAGTACCAGAAAGAGAAACACTCCACACCAGCGAATATCCAAGAGGCTGCGGCCCTGCAAAAGTCAATATGTATGTAGAAATAATAATATCCGGCGGATATCGAGTGGCTCGCGAAGGTATCCGCCGCATACAGACTGCCGCATTATCGTCTCCGCCACTGCAGAACGCGTTTCCAGGCCCTAGTCTGAGGCAGAACTGGCGAAAATGTTTAAACATCTTGTAGTCATTACGGTCATAAGGGATTCATTTTTTATATTCCGAATTCATGCTTAAAATTATGCCAAAACTGTAAAACATATTTTTCATTCTAACATTTTAAACCAAACAAACTTTGACGTATCTTTATGTAAACAGGCCCCTTTGTCCATGATTTTTTAGACATTATTAAAAAAGTTATCATTTCAGTTAATTCTGGTATCTAGAGCGATTCGTAGCTCAGGAGCGCTGGGATTGGCTTTCCATGCCAGAAGTAGTGGGTTTGATCCCGCTAACTCACTTTCTGAGTTGCATAAGCGGATTTTGTCTCAAATTCGAGATTTTCCATGGTTCGGAATCCATGTAAAACTGTTAGCCGGCCTGGCACCATCACATTGCAAGAAAAGATGATCGAAGCAACAATGAACAATTGTCCCCGTTTTCCATCCGGTTCATCTAGTCTTTCTCATGAATGTAAAGTCCTGGCATGGCACCTAATTCCTTCAAGAATGCGGTGTGTTGGGCTTATGTTACGACGATGGATGTGGTATCCATGGGTAGTTACATTAGAAAAACCTGCACACATTTTTCAAATACAATTATCCTAATTTCTCATTGTGTGCACGTTTATTTCATTCATGCATGGAAATCTTTGCATCCATACAATGATTTTGGTAATTTTCGTCGGAATCGAATCAAACGAATTCAATATCAATTTCCTCCTCGAAGCTAATATCCAAGCTAAGACCATTCCGATCTATATTTCCGCTGCTCAGTTCTCGTGTAATTTCCGACTATCCGGTACTATATACAGCCCCATTCGAATACATTGTCCGACTCCCATACGAACTGATGCGCAATCATTTCCTTATTACTCCATGATTTCGTCCTTTAGTGAATTTTTTATTAATATTACATTGATCTACCCCAGAAGAAACGGCTGTAAATGTAGCGGTAGATTCACTAACAACATAATGGATTACTTTCTAAACATTGTGTTTATAGGTATTAAGAAACAGAATATAATGAGGTGATCGAGTTCAACACAATGACCTGGGGGTCCATTCAGGGCAAGAGTGAGTTCGAGTTCGGGAGTGAGTTAACCTAAAAATAGCTGGGAAATATATTAATAAAAATATATTAATATTTAAATAACGGAACCGTTATTTATGCTTCCAACGTATTTACGGGATAGACCAGATTTTTACCTAACTGTAATGATGTTCAAGAAGTGTGGGAACATAGACTATTTAAAAAAGTGAGTTGATATTTAGTGACGAATTCGAACTCACTCTTGCCCTGAATGGAGGACCCCCTGTGCCTGTTTCCTCAATCAAACTAAGAAATATTTTTCTGAAATTAAATAAATCAACTGAGAGCTATGTAAGTACGTTTAGTAAAAAGTATTTCTTAATTGAACTGAGCAAACAGGCACTAGCCATCGTATGGAACTCGATCACCGCATTATCCTCTTTACACCTAGAGCACCGTTGCACCTATCGAGTGGACGTGAATTTCAAGTATTCTTGGAAACTCTTACGCGGTAACGCTCCTTGCGTTCAAGGGTAAATTTATTCAAAATCCTTAGCATTCGACGTGATTACAGACAACGACGCGACGTCCCACAAAACCCCACGGAACACGCACGCGACGCGTCGCGACACATTTTATGAGGTGCGATCAAAAAGTTCCGAGGTAGACGCAAAGATCTCATCGCGCAATATAATAATAATAATGTCCGGAGTCAGCGCTCAGGTTATGACTGCCCTGCGCCGGAATGTGTTATGGGAGCAGAGGGAGCCAACTTTTATGCGTTTCGGGTCGTTCGTTTTACTTTTCATCATATCTGCCAATATGCCGGTAGTGCAAAGTTGCTTACGAGGGATTGTGTTGTTTACTTGTACATTCTAGCTGCCTCCGATTCGTTACTGGGGCGCTCTCGTTCGCCGGGTAACCAATTGGTGCGTGAACTTCGACGTGCAATCAACTTGGTTGGGGTTTGAAAAATCGGGAACGACTTCGAGGAACATTTACGTTGACGTGTGGAGCCGATCTTGAAAGGGATAGTCTGATATGATTTGCTTGCTCTTGAACGGTTATGAAAAAAATGTAAATTTGTCCTAACAAAATACCTGACTTGAAATACCTACTGAAAGTCAAGTGTAGGGAGATGACTTCCGCCGCGGTTTTCGCGCGCTACACGCTCTCCGTCCTAGTAAGATTATTTTGGAAAATCGGTTAAATGTAAATTGGAAAAGTAACGAGAAAACAAAAATAAAAATTTATTAATGTTACCGTTAGTCTTTAGTAACATATTTTTCCATTTTAATTTTTTTATTGCATTCTCAACACCAAGGCACATTCAAATTACTATTATCGTAGTAAATAGAAGTAAAATAAAATAAAACATGGATAGATATAAAAAAGTGAATGCGGGTAAATTTCAAAATGACGACTCAAAAGAATACATGTGATTCCATTGTGGTTCTTACCGTGCGTCCGAAGAGGCGGCTAAGGTATTTCTCATTCGTGGTTCAGTTTCCACCTAAAACTGTAAGTCACCTTCCACACTTAATTGGTTAGATGGTTAATCCAACCCGGGTTACTTCCATTGCATTGAATGAACGCTGGTTGAATCGGCAAAGAAAGTGGTCCCTGATTTTCCATCCAGTTTAATGTGTTATGAATAATAGGAGTGGTAATTATACGCTTACGAATTTCGGATGCTCAACATGGAATGTTCGTTGCACTAAATGGCGTCCTGTGCAGTGATCTATACTTACGTTGTTCTTACGTGTCGTTGAATCTCGAAAAAATCAGGAGTGAGGTAATTCGTAAGCGAACTGACTGGCTGGCGCTACCATCAGTGCATGGTTAAACTAAAAAGTGACTACGTTGCTACTTCCTTACTCGATGAATACATGCCATGGGATGAATGACATGGCATGTAGTTCCCATGTATTGATACATACATTACATTACTTACATGAGCTAATATCATTACAGCGGGTTTCGTATTAGCCATCCACGTCAGGTTACATAAAAACAAGCATTCTACTGTAACTTAAACTAAACAGCTCGTGGTTAAGGGGCTAGAGGACTAGACTTTCATGCGCGCCGTTATGGGTTCAAATCCTCGCTCCGGTCATGCACCAATGTATTTCTCTTTCTGATTTGGATAAGTGCATTTCGTTACGAATGCGAGCTGTTCCAGGGTTAGGAACCCATGTAAAACTGTAGGTCTCCTTTCTCTACTAGGTGGTAATGGTTCGTACCACCTATCTTTAAAGCGGCAGTTAAAAAAATCCGTGTTTTCCACCCAGTTCAGTGTAAACGTGTTTATAGCGGGAATGGCATGGCACCTAATTCCTTCGGGAATGTGGTAAATTGAGCTAATAACGTGTCGGTAGTTTTGTGGTATTAGCCATCAATGTCGATTTCATAAAAAAAATGTAAAAGCACCTAAATACAAACATAACGTGCACGCAACGCCTAATAAGTAATGAATGTTCGGATCCTACCTGTTAGCGCGGAAGAAAAACAATGTTTACAATCGAGAGGATCCGCAAAAAAAATAAAACAATTCGTTCGCCATTTTGTCATCTGTATCTGGCTTCGGCTCCATTAATAACGCGGACTTATCCCTCACATAATCTGCCGACTCATTTCCACTTTTCGGCGCACCACTTTTTTATGCGTCCTATAGAAAATATAAATCCGTAAAATCTTCATATCTCCCCTCGCGGCCAGATTTATTGTCGCGTATAGATTATGCGATAAGCTAAACAATTTCGACGTTTTATTTTGTGGTAACTTTTCGATCGCCCCTCATTTTAGGACATTTTGATTTTAAACTATGTAAGTTACAATGTTTTATGGTATTTTAATACGCGTTGGACGGGAAGATCGCTCACTGATATGCGGTCATTTCATGTCATGGCTCATAGTTGCGCTACAAGTATGTATTTTGTGCCTATGTATGTCTGCTGATTTCCGGACATTTAATGAGGACTGAAGACAACAGATGGACCAAAATAACTGCGGAATGGCATCCAAGAGATGGAAAAAGAAACAAAGGACGACAAAGAAAGCGATGGGACGATGATATCGCAAAGACCGCTGGAAAATATGGACAAGAGCAGCTAAAGACAGAAGAGCATGGATCTCGATTGGGGAGACCTATGCCCTGCTATGGGGAACTCAGTAAACTACTTTTTACAACAGAAATAACATAACTGTAAACTGAGTAAATAAGAGGCTTTATTATTGTTATATATTATTATTATTATTATGTTTGCTGATAATTTTGGATCGGTAGTTAACTCGAGGCTACATTTTGAACATCACGCCTCTTCGCTAAGCCAATAATTTGATTTTTGTAGTCGCGCTTCCATGTATAAGTAAAAAAATGTATTATAATATTTTGTTAACTGCCTAAATATCACCTAGTAATTTTTTTCTGCTAATTAGTGTTAAATTATGCTCTCTAAAAACAAGCAATAATAAAAAAAACACTCCCGGTTAATAAATATCTAGAATAGCTTCAAGTTGCCTACAGGGATCTGTTACGTTAAGTTGTGGCATTTTATTCTCTTATTACATTAACATTACTAAATTATGCTAAAAATTCCTAAAAACTCCGTCGATCTTATCAATTTTGTCCACTTTTCAAGGGCAATTTTGCGCGATGTAGCGATTCTACAAATGCCCATGCTTACACGATGTGTTTGATGCTTACCACCACATTTAGTTCAATATTTTATAGTATAAGCTCTATAATAGTATAATCATAATATAATACGTGTCCAATCGTACATGGAGTGAACATTTTTACTAGTCGCTTCCTCCAATATAGAATCCATGGTTTAAGAATCGGCATCTTCACCATAATCTATGCTCTTTCCGATGATATCTTCTTACCCTACCCTTCCTAAGACCTGTCGCGATGAGATAAGGCATATCACAACAGTTTAATGACTTTCCATCCACGGATTACGTGTCCGCAAAATGCTAGGACGACTGCGAAACAACGCGGCCGCTTGACACGTGGCGTAAAGCAAAAACATTCGGGGGACTTATTTTAAAATTTACATCTAAAATCCGAGCTTATCAAATCTGATTGCTATTTAAATTTTGTCACTTCTACCTACGTTTTCGGTCGAAAGAGGGGACAATATACAGATAAATATTGATGAATATTGTCCAAAATAGTACTTACATTAATAGGTATGTACCAAAGTTCCCGTTGATAAACATATATTCAGTATAATTTATATTACGAATGCGGGTTAAATCGATATAAAAATTGTAGCCTCTCTTGACTACTTACTAGTCGGTAGAGTTAGGTTAGGTAGGTTAGAAATATTGCTACTTGATACGCGTCAGAAATGGACTGAAGCTTTCTCCAAGCATTTCCAGAAAATTTCCAGGCACCGATTAGGTGATTGAACAATCAACGTCAGCGAAATTAAGCTTCAACTGGCTCATTTTAGTTCGTTTATCATCGACATTTCACTCTCAACTCACTAGTTCACCGAAATTACACATTAACGTAAAACTCGGACTAAGGGTTTCGGTCAAAGCGCCACGTGTCACAAGATTGAGTGATGCTACACCGATCAAACTCGCTGCGGCCGTCTTGATGCTCGCATGGCTGTGTTACTATCGTCGTTGTGTAACATATTTAAGATTTAATTTAAATTTCCCAAAAACTTGGTGCGTGCTAAGTCATTCTTCCAGGAAAATCCACAAATTAGTCACATAAACACTCAATTCTTCCTACCCATTCAGCTACTGGTGTGAATACGTGTGAGTAGAATGGCAGTTCAATATAGCCTTCACTGATGAAATGTTGTTTATTCTATTTGTGTTTTGTTATCACTACAGTCAGCCGTAACTTCGCCTTTTATTTATTTATTTCTTTTTTTTTTTATGCGACCTGACATGGATGGCTAATACCACACAACTACCGTTATGATATTAGCCCAATACACCACATTCCCGAAGGAATTAGGTGCCATGCCAGGACCTTCCCTTTATGAGCACGGCTACATTGAACTGGATGGAAAACACGGACAATTTTTCATTGCCGCTTCGACCATCTTTTCATCCAATGCGATGGTACCAACCCGGGCGGGCTTAAACCCTACCACCTAGTAGGGGAAGGGGACCTACAGTTTTACATGGATTCCGAACCATGGAGCAGCTCGCATTCGTGACGAAATGCACTTATCGAACTCTGAAAGAGAAAGACAGTGGTGCAAGTTGGTATTGAACCCGGGCCTCTGGTACGCTAAGCCGGTCCCCGCGCCACTAGGCTACGAGCCGCTTAAGAAAGAGACCACCGCATCGGATTCATGAAGGGGTGAGCAGAGAATACAGTCATACACAGAACTATCCTCCGGTTGAAACATTTAAGGGGAAATACTACCCTAGAAAGACCGTACATGTAAGATATCGTATTGTATTTTTAGATTTCCCAATAAGCACTTTCATGCACACATTGTTATCGGAAAAACTTGGCATGGAACCATTCTATGATTTAAACTAATACAATTTGGTCCATGCCGTTAGTTGGGGTGAATGCGTCCTCGATTCGCCCATGTTTTGATTGCTTGTAATTAATATCAATTCAAAATTAAAAATATTCACAAACGTGACTCTGTGTAGATAATAGATTAGTCAATATCTTCTTCTTCTGCCTTTTGCTGTCCACTGCTGGACGTTTTCGATTTCGTCAAGTATGAAAGTATGCAACCACTATAGTCCTGCTATCTCGGACGCGCTTGCCTAACCGCGTTTTCACTGATTTCTCGAATTACCTTGTGTGAACAATACAATTTATCTGATATGAAAAATACAGGGAAAGGCTACCATTGTTGATCATTTGTATATAAATCTCTAAAATCATCAAAGTTACGGCATTACCTGCTTTTTAGGGTTCCGTACCCAAAGGGTGAAAACGGAACCCTATTACTAAGCCTTCGCTGTCCGTCCGTCCGTCCGTCCGTCCGTCTATCCGTCTGTCACAGGGCTGTATCTCAGTAACCGTAACAGGTAGACAGCTAAAATGTTCACAGAGTGTGTATTTATTTTGCCGCTATAATAACAAATAGGTAAGAATAAAAAGTAATTAAAATTAAAGGGGGCTCCCATACAAAAAACGTGTTTTTTTTTTACGATGGTACGGAACCCTTCGTGTGCGAGTCAGACTCGCACTTGGCCGGTTTTACACCCTGTTTTTAAATGTGATTGTTCATTTCGACTGATTCAGCATTAATCCATGGCGCAGTGCACAATTACAAAATACAGGGAAAAAAGAAATATGCAAGCTAACTTTCTTAGTATTTTCAAGACGAACATTTTACCAACAACTTAATCAAAACGTGACGGATAGATTAAAAAAACCCCCACCTGTTTCATTATCAACTTGGTTCCGCAAAGAAAAGAAGACTGTCGCATAAAAATGGAGGCGCAGATTAAAATTTAATCGTTATCTTTTTTTATTTAATTAATAAAGCAAAGGTGACTCCCGGCGGGAGGGAGACGAGAGAAAAAAAATTAAACGTCAGAATTACAAGAGAATTTCTTTTAATTATGTCGGCGGGGGCGCGAGGGAGGGGGGGGGGAGGCGGGTGGCTGGAGGCGGGCGGGACGAAATTTTAATCTGCTCTAATTACATTTTCTTAATTTGAAAAGTTGTTTCTTTGTGCCGCCATGTCGTGTTGTGTTGCGCAGATTCGTTTTAAGATATTTAAAATAGCTAGCAAGTATTTAAACACTACAATATATGCAGAGATACAAGACTTCAATTAGTGTTCAAGGCCTATATTTTTTTATGTGAGGATTTCCTATATTTGCTTGACTATAAATTCCCTAATTAATCGCAAAGTGTGGGTTGCATGCACTAAGCATTGAATGGTTGGATTAATGCGTGTAAGCTAGTGAATTATGGGATGGAGGTGAGGTATGAGAAAAGTGAATTTTGAACATTTCGGGGGGGCCCAAAAGTTCAACCGGGCTGCGCCCTCGAACTCCATAGTATAATGAATCTTCTCCTATGAACTGGAGAAACTATTTAAAAATTAAAAATGTAAATTTGAGTCAACGTAAAAATAGATGTAACTATAACAGTAAATTTGTGCAAACGCGTTCACCCCCTCGCTCTGAAGAGGAAAGCTTATAAGATTATTTTAAAGGCGCCACATTAACATTTTTATGAACCGTTCAGTTTTTTACCGCTTCTAAGCAAAGAGTTGAATACCGTAAAAGGAGTCGGGAACACAAATTGGAGATAATTTTCTCGATCTTTTTGCTTCATCTGAATTATAAAGTTTTTTTAAAAGACACTTTGCTTAATGAATTGCAACTGTTGTTTATGTTATTAATTTTTATATTTATGCTTTTTGGGCATAAAATTTGATTCTCCTTAGAGATTGTGCGAATAAAGTGCTTTTACGTGATATTACATACATACAGGGGTAAGCAGAGATGGCTGCCATAGAGAGCATAATTCTTTCGCTCCTTTCAAAGAAAAAGTGCTCGCTACGAAGTACCTTTTCGAAAGTAATAAATTGTTTTATTCCTACTTCGCTAATTGGTTTGGTGCTTGCGTAGAAAAACCAATACTTCAAAACAGGCTTCCAAAGAAATGAGAGCTGCATCGAAATGAATCTGGATTTTTTTACTTTTGTTGCCCATTAGCCGGACAGTGCTGCCATCTATCAAAAAATGCTATTCCAATTTACCTATCGCCAATGAAAACACGGTCACAAATTCTTCAAAAAACATTCACTATCAACCGTTTCCACCAATAAAAAATAATTTCCACGGTCCCAAGAGGCGATGCGCAAACCGTTACATATCAGGTTAAGATACAAGAAAAAAGATCTCTATGTTCGTACGAGTACGGCAGTATTTTGGGTTGTGGGATTTTTTACATACTCCGTTTTGGTATTCGTCATATCCGGCACAATTTCAAACGGAATTAACCCTTTGTGGATTGCATGTAGGGGTGAAATTCGATTGGACGGTTTGATTGCGATTGAGGCTTTATTTAGTGGAGGACATAGTGTCAATTTAATCAAGGTTTTTGCGGCAGCGGCAGCGGTGGTGGCAATCAGTGGATGTGACGTCACGGCGGCTTGATGCATTCCCCGCTCGGGTGACGTCAGAGCGCGAGATGAATGTGTTTGATGAGCAATTTGTATGGGCACAGATGATTGCCCTGGCTCGCTACTGTCATCAATGCACAGACTGTTGTAGAAATGGCAATATGGTATTTTCATCAAAACTTGGTTATTTTTTTTAAACTAAGGATAATTCTGTGTCCTTGTTTCCTAGACAATATTTGTTGACAACCGGTCGCGTACAACCTTTAAGATTTTATCAACAATGTGTAGATACACACCGCACCTCTTCTTCATCTCTAAGGTTGAATGATAGAGAAATGCATCATTGCATTAATTCCCCCTTTTTGTATACCACATCAAAAAATATATATTCATTTTCATTACATTTAACAAAATGATCATTGCTTCAATGTTTTTCCTGAAGTATTCAAACGTTATATATTTTTTCTAATTTTAAAAGATATTGCACATGCCGCAGTTTGCTTTTTTAAAATACACATTCTTAAATTATTTGGCGCTCTATCGTCATATATACCGAAGTATATGTGCATGAATAAATGTTATTAGGTGTCAATTAAGGCGCTAGGACTAGCCAACTACTCGCGCCATACAAATGCACTTTTTAACAAATGTAATAATATGTAGTGAAACTCTTCAGCAAATCCAAATAGAACTCCAGACTGATAATGGATTGTTAATATTTTTTTTATTCCATCATTTATTTAAATAATAATAAAAATAAAAAAGTTGATTTTTCTCATTAGAAATCTGAAAGTAATTCGATTTCTAGAAATAAGCAAAAACAGCATATATGCATAAACAAAAAATTCCATTTGCTTTTAGATTTCTACATTTAGTCAAAAAAGTTCGGAAATGGACACCGTTTCTGCAATGTATTTTGTATAGAAAAAGGAAACATACATTAACGAAAATAGTTCGATTCCTAGACAAGGAATCATATATTGTAAGAATGACACTTATAATCGTCAGACTTAGTTAGTTAACTTGGGGTGCCTCGTCTAACTTTGCGATTTGGCTAGTACCAGGGCCTTAACAGCGTAAAACGCGGCCATTTAATCATCCAAAAGTACCAGTATGTTAATCAATGCGTTTATTAATAATGTATACATAAAACATACTATGTATGTTGTGTACAAGAGAGAGAACGTCTGTCTGTCTGTAGCAATATACGGTACATCGAAACAGGCGCCAGGCTGCCCCCAATGAGATATTGATCATTTGCGTACGTGAAGCCACGGAAGGAACACATTCGTAGATACTATTCTCCAACTTTTTTTGGTAAATAATGGATTTTATTTTGTAAATTAATGATTGTCTTTCATGCGATGTCTGGGTTCTTTCCATCCAGTTCAATGTAGCCGTGCTCATAAAGGAAAGGTCCTGGCATGGCACCTAATTCCTTCGGGAATGTGGTGCTTTGGGCTAATATCCTAACGGTAGTTGTGTGGTATTAGCCATCCATGTCAACCTGCATGAAAAAAAAACAATTAAAATGTTTTTTACACTTACTGCTATTGGTTTTAACTCAAATTAAATATGTATTTATTAAAAAATATAAACTCGGATTGAAGTTATGAATTCCCGACCCGAGTCCCCGAGCTCCCCCGAGCAGCATCACGGTAAATTATCAAAGGCGTGAGCAGTGGGATGAAATGCTTGTAACTTGAGAAATAATTACCCGACTCGCGGTTTGTATCTACGTCTAGCCTGATTATACTGATAAAAGGTAGGTTAACTGGACCAGAATAATGAGCAGTGGAGGTGAAATGAATTTAACAAAATAATACAAGAAATGCACTTGCATCGATCTCCATGGAAATTGGCGAAGTACATCACTCTAAAAATTACAAGAGGGGAGAACAGTGGAGTAAACTCTAATAACTTGCGAATCACTCATCCGATTAATATGTGGATAGTATCTACGTATATCTCCGGGTGTGTTCGGGTTCCCGATGGGTGACTGTTTTACTTCATCAACGGTGACGATCTACTTTTAATTCGGGAAATAATTCAGCCAGAAATTAGTCCAAAACGACATTGACGTGAGCGGAGCCAGCTTCCTGAGCTAGTAATTTGATAGTTATCGACGTGATGAAATAAAAGTATTATTCTTGTACTTTCTCCTCCTCATTGCGTATATGGCTTCATGTGGCAAAAGTATAATGGATCTGAATGTAGTAGGCATGGTACAAGAGCCATCTACTATCGCCAGAACGCACATTACTATGTAAGAAAGGTCATCATATAAACGCTAATAGGTAATGATCGACTAAGGGTTTGAAGTGTGAAAATGGGAGTCAACGTAAATAATAATAATCTTGGAGTTTATGAATTACTCTGTTTGTAATTATCGATAGAGCAGATGTATTAGTAGGCTATTACAATTATTATAGATATCCATATTATTTTAGTTAATCTTTCTCGTGTCTTTTTTTTCGCAAGTCGGCCCACTAAACGACCAATCGCCGGATGAAAAACCTAACCTAACCCAACCGCATTCCGTCTCCCCGCAGGCCCAATCGGCACTTTCGCTCAATCCTTCCCATCAATCTACATCCAAAGCCTCCATCATTAACCCGCCACACATTAGGCGACGATCCCGAGATCTGGTAATCTCCGGGCGCGCCTCGGGGCCATTAGCATCGCGTCACTATTTGTCAGTCCGTCCCGATATCTCTGCTCGACGCCATTCCTGCTCTGACGAAGCACTTTCTAGGCGAGACGGCTCCTCTGTCCAAAGATAAAGGTTCCGACTGCAAGCCGGAAGGGCAATGCTTTGATTGTCGTTTGTTTGCAATGTTATTCCACCTAGATATTTTGATCATTTATCATCACTTCGGACCAACTAGGGTTGACTAAAGGATATCATTCATAGTGATAAGTACGCCTTTGTGCAGTTATCCTGTGGTGTGTTGTTATTTTGTATAAATTTTTGACCATAGTGTACCCCTTCCGTTTTCCTATGCAGGACATATTCATACTCATTCAGATTACGCGTAACTGTAAGGTCAGGTGATTTTCTTCTTTTGTTTCATAAATCTATTTTCATTTTTCTTCATCATGTCCAAACGTATTTTATCCCAGAGTTGGCTATCTTTAGTAAGTTACTCATCAACTAGTAAACATATAAGCCTATCTGATTTATTGTAATATTGTAACAGTGTTAATGTAGTTACCGGATATTTTTTATTTATTTTTGGTCTCGAACAATTTCTTACTTGAAATGAATGTTTTATGGTTTATAGCGGACCTTACAGACGTTTTCCAAACGTTGCAAATCAAATAATAACATAGAACTCGATCGCAGCGCCACCACCACTTGTGGATCTAAATCACCAAGGGACTCCCATAAACACAGAAAAAAACTTCATCAAAATCGGTCTAGCCGATTAGGAGGCATGCAGTGGTGTGTGGAAGAATTATATATGTAAAGAAGTATAATCACATTTATTTGACACTATAGAATGCGATCTTTGTTGTGATTTTCTTGTACTCAGCCAGTTTTCTTACCGCCGTTTCTTGAATTCATACGCCTATGGAGATAGCATAACTTTATGATGATTAGCCATTCGACAGCAATCTTATTCAGAATTCAAAGTAAAACAGTTACGACCCATAACTTAACACTTAAGAGTACGCGATAAACTCCCTAGTAATTGAACACGACTTCCATCTTTTCCATTAATAAATGAATGTAAATATTTTTATAGACAAATATTGCTCCCAAAACGCCATTATATGCCAACGCCTAGTCTTGAAAAAATAATAAAAATACACATAATTATTTGACTCGCGATAGACAGGGACTTTGCGGAGGGGAGCGATCGAACGCGAAAAAACAAAAGAATAAAGTAAGAGAGAGTGAATAGGGGCAAGTCGATGAAATAGAGCGTATGACGTGTTAGAGTGAGATGTGAATATGACCGCACGCTTCGTGTGCGAGCACTTAAGTAATTGAATGCGGGGCGAGAGGCAAGTTGGGACATAAAAGAAGACGCGAAAATAATTTTTCAATGGTCCGTTGTAGTAGAGTAGCAGCTCTCAATTGTGATAATTTAATTTCCTCAAAAACTTGGGTATCAGTATTCGGTGCAAATGTAACTGATATTTAGCATCGATTCCTTTTTTAGGGTTCCGTACCCAAAGGGTAAAAACGGAACCCTATAGCTAAGCCTCCGCTGTCCGTCCGTCCGTCCGTTCGTCCGTCCGTCCGTCCGTCCGTCTGTCACAGGGCTGTAACTCATGAGCCGTAACAGGTAGGAAGCTGAAATTTTCACAGATTATGTATTTATTTTGCCGCTATAACAAGAAATATGTAACATTATAAAATAATAAAAATTAAAGGAGGGCCCCATACAAAAGAATGCTTTTTTTTTGTAAATCCTGTACGATGGTACGGAACCCTTCGTGTGCGAGTCCGACTCGCACTTGGCCGGTTTTTAAGACTTTCTGGAGGAAGAGTATTTCATTGCATGATTTTACTTACATACATAAGCTCAGACCAAATTAATAATATGAAAAAAATATATTCATACGCATTCCATTATGTTAGCGTAAAAGAAATCAAGACTATATGGCCTGCAATATTATTCAACGAATAATCCATAAATAATTTTATGATGATTTCATTTGTAATGTCTATGATAAAATACACAATATAGGATGATTCTTAATTCGTTAATGTATTATTTAAATAATGTATGAACCAATATTAAAAGCTAAGCAAAGACGCATCTACTCTAACTACCTTCATAATTGTAGATACATTTTGTCATTTTTCCTACCAAAACAACGCGGGGTGGTATTTTAATTACATACATTCTCAAATATATACATTTCTAACAAGGTTTCTAGCGGCATATCTAGCCGCGCATTGATATCTAGAAAACCATTCGATACTACTTTTACAAGCCACTTCGTCACCGAACTGTTTAACATTCTTACCGCTCATTAATGTTAAAGTTGAGATGTGACTCTATCGGAGTCTCCCAGCGTCGGATCACTGTATCGCGAGGGTAGTGAGGGGCAAGTCGGTACATGTGATAACTTTTCATATTTTCACGGTTATATGCCCGTAAGCTTTTATCGCGCTCTCTCTATGTATTTATTATGCTTTTATCTCTGACTTTATTGAATTGGACATCTAGATGCTTTATACTAGAACGTAATGTTGCCCTGCTTTCTGTTTATGAAGGCAATTGTTATTGTTTCAAAAACTCTTCGTGCCTTGTCCTACGTACAAACAGGTAATATTTAATATTAAAAATAGAATACAAATTTGCAGGATAAGTAGGCCATTTATATTAAAATCCCGATATCGAAGAGATGACAAAAGTATTGTTTAAATGTTATTTATATGTCCAAGTGGAACGCAAGCTTTAATCTTTTGAAAAAAGGACGGACGGACGGACGGACAGCGGAGGCTTAGTAATAGGGTTCCGTTTTCACTCTTTGGCTACATAACCCTATAAAGCAAGTGCTTTAAGTAATGTTTACTGACTTTTTCCTCGAGAAAACAATTTTATTTCATTTTCTGCATATACGAGGTATTCCAGCAATATAAATGAGTTTGGTAGTCTCAGGAGTTAGGTTAACAAAAAGTTTTTTTTTCCATATTAACATTTTACATGCTGTTTTCAAAACCAATTCACGTCAGATGGATTGGCACCCTGTTTCAAATTCGAGAGAAAACGTCAGAGGATGATCTGGGTTGATTAGTAACAGGGTATGATAACTAATCCTGGTTACTAATAAACCCGGTTCATCCTTTGAATATTTAATACTTCTATCTAGTAATCAAATACTAATTATCTGTAAACGTCAATATACAGTGTAATGAATAATTTATTTCCAACTCACATACATACATCGAATTCAAAGATAGATTCCCCTAGTAAATTCTCAAACATTGAAAATGTACAATTGCCAAAACGAAATCTCATCGCGACAGTGAAAATAACCCGCCCATTAAAATAAACGACCCTATAATATAATAACAAAGTTTGCAGAAGCCGGCACAAAATATTGTACTAATTAAACTCAACAAAATGTTACTCCAAAATTCCGCCGCTCGAATTCTGCGAACACGGCTTTATCTGTTGAGGGCTCCATAAAAGTTTTCGCCACCCAATTTGAACTATAAAGTTGTGTAAAGTTGCACCCTTGCCGTGAAATTCCTGCTTCCCCTGAAACCGCAAGGGCCCGGGGTGGGGGCCGTTAAGGGGGTGAATGTTTACACTCACTTGTGGTGGGGTGCGCTCCGGGACCAAGTAAGTAATTAGACCGGTGGCTATACACACTCACCTACTTACGTGCCTAGGCATTCCCTATGTTATCCTCTTGTGTTATTTTATGGGAGTTATTATCTGATTTCGCAGACTGTCTGGACTCGCTGTGATGCTCGGTGCTGTTTGAAAGGAAAACCAACATAAATGCCTGCTTTTATTGCTTGGCAAAAAACACTTAGCAAAGACATTGTCCAGCGTGCTGTCTCTTGATGACAAACGATAAAGTGAGTTTTTTTATGGAACTGGTCATGGGTAGCTAACACCACACTGAAAACTGACAGGATAATAGGCCAGAACCAAATATTCGAAGGAATTAGGTACCTTGCCAGGACTTCCCTGCATATGTGAGAAAGCCTGCATTGAACTGGATGTAAAACATGTTTTTTTTTATCGCGGCTCAGACCATATTTTTATCTAATGAGTCGGTACCAACCCGGAAGAGCTACCACCTAGTAGGAGAAGGAGACGTACAGTTCAAGTCCCCGCGCCCTTGAGCTATGAGCCGCTCTGTAAACTTTCATCCTTGCCTTAGTGGATGAATAATAAGTAAATAGAGTGGATGATAAAAAGCTGATTTATAGGCAAAAATAAATAGCATTAATTTAACCTTAATGTTGTCCACTCTATTAGTAACAAAAATTTTAATAAACACATAACGCCGGAAATTTTATACATAATTATTTGAAAATGTATATTATCATTTATTATTAGTTCTTACATGTTATTCATAAAAAAACTATTCAGGGTAGCAGGATTTGCAAAACTTATTATTTTCCCTAAAAACAATTACAATTTGGATATTTGCTACAATATAACTATAATCTTCCCAAATGATGCTTCTAAAACTCTCTCTCCACTAAGTTGGTACGCTCTTATACTTATAGAATTATAATTTCGTATGAAGCCTTTATGATAATATTATGTAAATGAACTCTATTGCATTCAGTTCGCAATTCTCGTTGCGGAACAACGTCTGTTACAAATTCCTTTGTTCAGCATTACAGATTGTTGCAAAGAAAGTTCGAAAACAGCGCCAGACGTGTTACCAAGACATTATCATCCGCTCCTTAACGCTATAAGTGGCGATATTTACGAGACCGTTCCATTCCTAACCGGTTATTGCCAGAATAAACCGCTTCCAGTCCGCAATACAGCAGCGCGCCTAGCTTCGAGCGACACTTACCTCGTTAAGCGAAGTTTAACATCGGACCGAGCACTGTAATCATCAAAATGTATTTTATGACCTAATTAAACTTGTATTTGACGCTCTAACCCCACTCTACCCCTAAGTCTGAGAGGGACGCCGCTATAGACACCCACTCGGCTAGAACAGGAGGAACGACTATAGGGCAATGATTAATGAGCGTTATATGGCTGGTTAAGTACCCTGTAATTTGCAAAACGACGCATAATTACCCTGGAAACGGCCGGAATGTAAGCTCGTCTCGTTCTTACCGTCTAGCTTACGGTGAAGAGAGACGGAGAGGAAAGCTGTTTGCGCAACACTGCTAATGTTGGTAGCCAAGGAGCTGGGTTTTAATAAGGTATTATGATGTAGCAATATCAAGTAGCGTTTACATGGTTGGCGTGTAATGCCAACATGCTTTGTCTCTATATTGGATTTACCTATAGTGTATGTACTCTTATATCAGTTTCAGTTTTAGTGCGACCATCGTGGCGTTTATGTAATAAATACAAATCTGAACCAAAAATACTGCACCTCTACACGCGAAGCCATAGCTTATCTGCGTGTAAAGGTGCAGTATTTTGGTTGCATTACATTACATTAGCATTACACGAGCAGACGAGCGAGCGATTACAAGCATTTTATGAGTTACAGAAACATAAAAAAGTACATTTAAAACCAAGCAATCAAAATTAAAACAGAATAAGCAAAAATAATAAGAAACAAGGAAAGATTAGAACAAAAAATAACAAAATCGTTCTTAAAAAAAACGAAAAAAGTGAAATAAGTAAAACTACACATGCGTAATATTATCCTAGAAGCAAAGCAGCAATTTATTTTAACATGCATAACTATGCCAATAATTGCATATTTGAACAGCTTACAATATAATTAATAAATGTTCCTTAAGGATGTTCCGACCCATACAATGTTTTTTTTACACAGAACGCAAAAAGTATTGCACTTTAAGGCACGAATTCGTCAAAAATATTAAATATAGCCATAGTAGTTGCAGCGAAAACATATTCACAATTTCAGGTTTAATGGTTTCGTTGTAATTGCCGATTAGAAGTTTTACACCGTTAGATGGCGCTGTTAAATAAAAATCGTATTTAAATAAATTGTAACAAAACCAATAATCCTGAAATTGTGAAATTGTTTTCGCTGCAACTACTATGGCTATATTTAATGTTTTTGACGAATTCGTGCCTTAAAGTGCAATACTTTTTGCGTTCTGTGTAAAAAAAACATTGTATGGGTCGGAACATCATCTAATGCGAGCCTTGACTTTAAATACACGTAAATTTAACCTAAGTTCAGGCGGCAGTTCGTTAAATACAGATGATATCACGTGATCTATCTTCGGCCATAATATTACTGGTACTAAATACTTATCTTCGTTTCTACTTCGCGTGTTTTTGGCACTCATACTTTTATGTTATTAATTGATACTAAATTACCGTTATCTTATTAATTTCAGGCTATACACCGACATGTGAATTGAAGCATTGTAAGAAAACCAAATAAAAATACACGAAAACGTTTCTGGTCTGGACATTCATCAGAAGCAAGATTCCAACCTGCGAACTCTGCATTACATGTCCACTGCTGTACCGCTGAGCTATCCCGACAAAAACGACAGCCAACGAATCTGTCGATATATTCGAATCTTGCCTATTTTGCTTAGCCTATCTACTACCAAATGGCACTGCTTTCGCGTATCTGATCCTACGCTAAGGTATTTTAACTGCAATAATCAAGATAAATCCGGGCTGACTCTATTGTCTGATACTAAAATCGACTTTGGGGGCGACAGTAATTAGGGTGATATCTCAGTCATTGTAGTCAAAATTCCAAATTAGGTACTTATTGGATATCTTGCTTTGTTAAGTCGAGCGCCATGTGAGCCCTCACTTATCGTCTCACGTAGCCGTGCAGCTACCGGTGTAGCACGTTGTTCACATCTGCTATAAAAATGAGATTTACGGCTGCGGTGGTGGCGGGAGAGAACCGTTGCGACGGAGAACAATTTGGCTAGGCCGCGCGTAGGGTTAAGGTTCTTTCATCCCAAGCGAGAAATCTCCATGGAAAAGTTGATGAAACTTGCACGGGCGAGTGCACATTTTTGGTTATTTTGGCATGTATTGATAGAGTGAAGAATAACGAATCGATATTTGCTTTTACTGTGTATAACATCTCTAGGTCGTCTTCCCATCTGTAGTAATATATTGTTCGATCCAGGCAGTTGGTCGTGGCGCGCCTGTGGTGTCTCTGTATTATTTTGAAATTAAAGTTATTCATCAGAATATGTGTCTTTCTTTTTAGGATCTTTTTCGTAACAACGCTTCGATATTAAACTCAAGTTAACGATTAACAATTTTGATAATTGTTTTTTATAAGATTAATGATTGAAACTAGGAAACTGATTGAAAGTTCGTCTACGTTAAATGTTGGGGAAATCCAATCTTACAAAAATACATTTAAATCATAGAGATATATGAAGGAGAGCTCGTAATTTGGTTCCCACGAAGGAATCTATGAAAAAGTAATGAGATTTACAGTAGTAATGAGATTTTGCATAAAGATTTAAAAAAAAAATACTAAAAGGCAGGAGGGGCAATTAAAGACTTCGGGGGAGTGGGCATTGTACTTAATCTTAAAAACCTCTAACAGTCTAACCTTGTGAACAAAATATTAATTATTACACATGGTATACTATACTAACGACCAGTCGTACAACATCTTGTAATCGTGTAAAATTGCATAATCAAGTGTTTCAAATGAGGGTCTAGAACCAGATGGACCGCGAGCCCTTTGTTAATGTTCTCTACGCGCTTTTCGCCCGCCCTTACCCCCAATCTGGGGGGGCTGCCGACGAGTTAAACCTTAAAGCTCACTTTACACTCATACAGCGAAAAGGAAAACAATGCTCAGTATTGGGAGTGGGTCATAAGTTCTATATCTAAATAATATAATAAATAAATACCTTTAAAGGACATTTCGACTCGAATCTTTTCTCTAAACGGTTTTCTAGTTTTGTAAAGTATCGCTAGGTAACAACAGGTTAAAATACAATTCCCGAAGGTTCTTTTCATGTTCACTATTAGCCCCTTTGAGAAACTGTAGCTAATTTTATTATTTAAAATTAGTTTGTCTTATGAACGAATAAAGTTTTGTTACCTAGCAAAACACCGTTACGAGCACAATATTACAAAATAAGTAGTCAAACATTTCCGCTGCAATTAAAAATTTGCATGACGGTTCAAGTGCGTCCAATTTGCTGATTCTGTTTTCAAAAACGCTCAATCTCGCTTTTCTCTCCTTGCAGGTATGGTTCCAGAACAGAAGAACGAAATGGCGGAAAAAACACGCCGCGGAAATGGCGACGGCGAAGCGGAAGCAAGAGGAGCTGGGCGAGGAGTGCGACGACCAGTCGCTGAACGAGGACAACCTCTGTCACAGTGACCCCGAGGAAGAGTCCGCTGCCAAGAGGCCTAGGGTTGACATGCACCATCATATGCAGCACCGACAGTGATCCCGATATACGCACCGACAGTGATCCCGATACACCGGCCAGAAGTGATCTAGCTGTGTCAAGCGACTTTCTGTTATTTTGCCTATATGTCGATAAACACGGCGTACAGATACCAAATGAGCCAAAAGGGGGTGACTTTGAACATAAAATCCAACATGTTTTGTTCTCCGATTTTTTTCTGGTTGAAAAAACATCTATGTTCAGTTTAGTGTACAGAATCACCCGTTTTATGGTTTCTGTACACCGTCTATATATGAACTTACCAGTGATTCGGAACCTTTAACTTTTCAATCGTTAAGATTTTTGTTACGATTTCATTATTTTTTTTAATAAACCTTGAAAATTATTCGAGTGCATTTGCGAAATCAATCTGCATCTGCAAACCGAAAAACACGTTATTTCCATTCACGTGTAGGTGTTTTCCGGGTCTAGTGGTGTTTTCGTACACGACATCATCAATATTATTCTGGCTCCTTGCGAGCTTGCTCTGCTGAATGAATTTAAATTCCTTAAAACTAAAAGCATTGGCATTTATGAAAAAAAAACGTTATATGCAAAACACCCTCAACATTATTTTAAGAATCTACATGACCTCAATTAAGTGATTATCAAAGTAAGGGAGAATGTAAAAGTGTTCACCCATTTTACTTCAAACAACAGAAATTAAAACGCTAAAAAAATAAAATTTCTAAAAAAAAATTGTAACTTTGCTTAAATTAAATTAAATACTGTTATCAAACAATTGCTATGTATTCGCCAGAGACATCCGGACACAGAGATGAACTATGAGGCAGCTACATTTTCTCCAGAACTTGAAATTATATTAATGATTCTTGTGTGTATTGTAAGGAGTCATGCGCAAGTTATTATTGTTGTACATAATAAATAATATAATATCTTTTTACTATAGTGATGTGATATTGGATAGGTGTTTGTTTGTTGTAACTACGTAAGTTAAATTATATTTAACGTAAACTTATAAATAGGTAGCTAACACGAACATTCAAAATTTCGTCTGAATGTATAGGTTAAAAGTTTATTTTCTGATTCCTTGCACATTTGAGTATTTTAACACATATTGTAAATCTATTTCCTGATACCTACAAAGATGTGCCACTGATTTAAAAACAAGACACGCTTCCATAACATCTCTTTATTATCGCTTGTTTCTTTAAATTGGCAAATCAAATAAAAGTGTAACAATATTGTAAATATCATTGTACTATTTATTATTATAGGCTAGTTATAATATTTATCTAATTCAGAATACAAAATATAATTTAAATGTAAATTAGTGAGACGTTTTAATATCTTTGTAAATAGGCCCGAATGGGGTACTTTTAATGTTAACATGTAGTAATTGTTTCTGTCCCAATTATTTTATGCGCGGTTACTTTAAAAAATAAAATCATTTCCAATTTCTTACTGTGCTAGTAAAATTTAATTTAAGTGCAAGTCGTAAATCCGATATTCCATTGCTATCCATACCGTTGTTAACACCTGTAAATTATTTTAGTCAAGTCAAATGTAAGTCGCCATAACTGTTTCCCATTTGAGGTAACATAGGCAGCGCCTCACGTGAATAATCGACCTATTTTGATAACTTACCTACTAGCAATCCGAATATTTTTTTTAACAAATTCAAAACATGGTTTCTCATGAGATTTCGAAGAAATCCAGCATTTCATTTTCTATATAAAACAGAAAGATCGCTTACTTTTTCTAGGGTGAATGAATTTCTGACACAAGTCTATATTCTATTTAACAAGCAATAATCCTATCTAGAAAATGGTTGAAGTTTAGTAGAAATAATCACCTTGGTACAGGAATTATTTAAATCACAAAGTCATAAAAAAACATCGTAAAATAACGTCAAGGCGACTCAATACATTAACTATGTACCTATACATATATATATTTATATATTAAGGTTTGTCCGCGTTGACACATAATAAACTTGTAGAGATATTTACTTCGTAAATAAGTTTAACAATGTGGATGAAAATGATAAGTATGAAGTATATAATTTATGTATGTACCGAGCACTACTGATGAATGGATTGAATGCGAAATAAACATTTAGAAGAGTATATACAGTGTCCTTATTTGGCTTCATTGCACAAGTTCCAAAATAATTGTATAAATAACACATTTAGCTCAATTTTCACCGGGCACGAAGTGCTGATTTTTTTTTAATTGACCCCTGGCTTTTTTTACTAAAGTCCTGATTATCCTGTACTGGAATCGATTGCAAGATGGTAAGAAAAGCTCTTTAATGTAAGGATTAAGCTAATCAGTACTTGGTGGAAGAGACCCTTACGCTCTTTAATTATTAAAATGTTTGCTTTGAACATAACTTTTCTCTCTCCAAAAATGTCTTCTTCTCTTATTCTCTCTTCTCTATTTTTTGATTACGATAGTCGATGGAAAAATTGTAAAATGTTGTGGTAAGAACAAAACTTTGAATTTGGGCTATGGGACTAGAGGGATATTAAATCGAAGCTCATTATTTATTCAATTTTAAAAAAATACTACAGAAATATTTTTTTCCGATTAAATACTAACATTAATCGGTAAATTAAATATTTGAAAAGTAAGTAATCTGGATATACACCACGTAGAAGAGTCATAAATTATTTATTTAAAAGTTCGTAACTTCGATAAAAAGACAAGGAAAAATCACCTCCACAGTTTTCTTTTCGAACAAAATGAAACTCTAGAAGACACTCCGTAGTCATGGCGGCTACCTCCCCCCCTCCCCCTGTCGCCAAGGCAACCGCTTTCGCATGCCTCAATCCCGACTCCCCCCTGAAAACGCTAAAAGTCCCAAAGCGCAAACTCGCACACACCGAATGAAACTTTAATTCACTCCGGTTAAGATCGAATTTTCTCCACTACTTTCGCGTCACGACTCCTGAAGCTGAAACCTGTAAATGTGGTGGCAAAATAGGTTGTAGTTATAAATGTAAAACACGCTTTTCGCGTGACCGGAAAGGCGGCGTTGTGCGAGCGAGACGGCTGCACTGCAGGACGGGGAGAGGGGTGGGGGAAGCAGGTCGGGCGGCGCTGGGTGGGGGTGGATTGGAAGGATACGCACGATAATGGAACACTTGAGGTAGAAGGTGGAATCAAGATTTACTCGGTTCGAGTGATCTTTTTATTTCTCCGGGCCGTTCCTTTGGAGACACTCGTGATAAGGGAGCGACGCGCACGATGCAGCGCTGGATGTTGGAGGCAAAACTTGGAACATATTTTCCCTCGGTACAAAAAACAGATAGACTTATTAGACTCACATGCGCATCGAATGCGCCTTTCAAAGTTGTTAACTATTTTACGAAATAGAGTTGTTTATTCTTGGAGGGTAGAGAAAATAAATTTAGCTTTTATTAAATTACTTTCAATCGATAAAATATTAATGCTTCTCACCTTTAAGCTAAGGAAAAGCATTACCTCTGTCCTCTTTCCAACATCACACAACGCAGAACAGGCAGAAAATGCAGCCGTTCACTGTGGACATTCCGAAAATCCGAACCAACCGATCCTCTAGGTCCTTTATCTATTGTGTCGGTAAACTATGGAATGCACTTCCAGCGGAGGTATTTCCCCCAAAGTGATTCTTCAAACATGGTGTGAACTAGCACCTAGGCGGCCGGTATGGTTTATCGCTGCAATGAAAAAAATCCTGTTTTTCATCCAGAATTAAGGTCGTGCCATAGCACCTAGTTCCCATGGGGTGTGTTGAGCTAATATCATGACAGTAGGTGTGTGAACGAGTTTGATTCAAAGCTAGATTTTTTTTAACCGACTTCAAAAATGGAAGGAGTCTGGAGTTTTTTTTTTGTTTGTTACCTCAGAACTTTCGCCTGGGTGAACCGATTTTGATGATTATTTTTTTAATTTGAAAGATGGTGCTTCCCGTGTGGTCCCATTTTAATTTGGTTTAGTTCTGACAATGATATCCATGAGAAAATAATGTAAGTCTTAAATTTGCGTTAAATGGACTAATAACTCAATATCACGCCACCCGATTTCGATGATTCTCTTTTTATTAGAAAGGACGTGTACAAATTAGTAAGTGTATTTCAGCTTCACTAAAAAACACTTTCTAGTGCTTTTTCTTTGAAGTCGGTTTTTTTTGTTAAAACGTTTTTATTCTAAATTCGCTCTTTTAGTTTTTATTAAAGTCCGCAACATGTCGACTCCTTTGGGGGTTCTTCGCAATTTCTTATAGCTTCTGATTTTGCCATGAAGCCACACTTAAAGAATTCAGCCTGTGTATAATTATAATCGACCATAAAGCAAGACGGCACCAATTTAAGAGATAAATCTGTAAAAAGAACTAGGTGCATGCTTAATGAAAAAAATGCCAGCGAGAACAGATCCATCGAACGAAACGCATCGTGCGTAACGAATTCCACTTATTCGACTCAGAGAGATAAAGAAAGTAGTGCTTGAACGGGTGGGGACTGAACCAATGACCTCTGGCATGAGAAGCAAGACCTTACGCTCCTGAGCCACTAACGGGTTGGACAGCTTGCTATCGGCTACGTCTTGCCTAATATATTCAGAATCAGGCTAAATTACCAGAGGGGTAACCATTGTTAGAAGTTTTCTCAATTTCAAAGCTGTTTGATCTCGATACAATTTTAGGTTGCTTATCATCATGCCGAGGGTTGAGAAACGCGGTCAAAGACGGACCTGCAAGCATAGCTATTTAAATATATATTTATGTATAAATAACTGTTACTTGGTTTGTCCTGCATGAGTACCCATACCATTTGAGATTGGTAACGTTGATTGTTTGTATGTTTGTCCAAAACGATGTTCCCAAAATAAGAACCAGCTGATCGCCTAAATCCTTTATCTATAGGGTTAGTAAACTATGGTATGGCCGAGGTATTTACCCCCAAAGTACAACGTGGGGTCCTTCAAACATGGCGTGAAAAAGCACCAAGAAAGTTCGAAAGCACATCAGGCACCTTTTATATGAGGGCCGTCCGTACGCCATATTCCGCGCTGAAAATATGAAAAAGGACGGCGATATGTTTAATAACTATACAGAAGTAATAAAGATGATTTTAGTTTTATTTTTATGTCACTGAACATGAATGACTCATACCACACATATGCCGTCCTATGATATTAGACTTCCTTTTTCATTCCTTCCTTCTAATATGCTATAATCAACGAGAAAATAATCATTTCTCGTTGATTTATTATTTATTTAGGTTTTTTCTCGTTGCTTATAATTTATCCGAATTGAAGACATTTTATTGGATTTGACTGTAGTAAAAAGCAACAAATTATGTTTAACCAAGTAAGTCAAAGAGGTCGCACTTACACATAAATTTACGTGCAGTAATTCTTGATTTAGGTCTGTCCTCGAAAGTTATTTACAAAGTGTTCTTATTTGGTAGATTACCAATGCATTAACGGTCATGAGCACGTTAGAAATCTTCTACACAAACAGACATCTCCGAAGGTACGTTACTGGTCATATAAGTGGGACCCCACACACGACTTAGGGTAAGTATTCTGATGACACTCCAGTTGTTAATAATATAATTATTTACAATCAAGAAAACTAGAGACCAAAATTACTTCGTGCTGATCGTTTTTTTTTTGTGAAGTTCTTAAACATCATAACAAAAACAGCCATATTATCATAAATAATTTAATACCAAATCTAATAGGAAAAAAACTATTTTTAACATAAAGCGGTGGGAACCGGAAGAAGTGATGACAGAGATTGGTATTTATTGATGTGATTGTTGGATTTGAAATCCATACTTTATCTTTACTCTAGTAGTAGTAATTTTTACATTATATTACTTGATAATAACAGCAAATTTAAAATAACTTTGATTCAATTTGCACCATATTTAAACCAGAATAATTTAATTACAATTTACTGTAATGTTCAAATATTTAGTAACGGATACGAATATTCTAGATCAGAATACACCTCCTATGTTATTGTGAAATAGCAGTGATACATTTTATATTACAGAAAAATTTAACACACGTCCATCTATGGAGATTTATTATATATAAAACGGGTCAATCCGTCCGTCTGTCCGCCGTACATCAGGCTGATTTATTAGTGTGTTTGTCTGTCAACCTACCTGAAATATTGAGTTCTAGCTGCGGCACTTTGAGTTCACCGATTCGCCTCAAAACGATGCATCATTCGATTTGATGGCGGATGTCATTCAAATACCGATACTTTTAGAATCTATTTACAATTTTTGCGTGTTTTGTTTCAAATTTATGGGCCCACTGAACATGCAAATAATTATTGTAACAGATAAGATTGATTTGCCTTTTATATATTTAAGTAATATATTACACCTGGTAATCTACGGCTTATGTTAAAGAGATATTTTTGTTGAAATATATTAAAAATCATCGATTTTTTTCTTTGCTGTGATTTTTAAAGTAGCTAAATGTTGAAATATTACAAATAAAAAAAAATATTACGGTATATGAGTGAATAATAACAAAATTCGATGAAATAAATAAAATACGAGACTTGGAAATTCGTAAGATTGATTATTTTATGGAATATGATGTAAGTAGAATCGACCTTCAAGCAAAGACATCGTCAATATAAATTTTGGTATTCCGTCAATGTCCGCGTTGGAACGAAATGTGAGGGCCGAGTGAACGAAAGGACAAAATCAAAATCGAATGGAAGGAACTCCATGCGGTTCACTAAAAGTGACGTTTTCAACATTGATTAACTCAGCCGTCTCTAAGTGTAATCGGGGCTAAGAATCTTAAATTCTGGGGAAGCCTCCCTGGCTATGATTACGGTGTAGCGACCTAGCGCCCTCTACTGAGAGCTGCTAGTTTCGCATGCCACAAATGCGACCAACAGATGCAATAGAAGCTAGTTAACATGGCGGGCGCTAGATGGCGCTACCAGCCTGAAGTCTATATCGCACTAACGAAGTTTCCCAGCGAGATAACACATATACAACATTCAAATCACGACTAGAGGAGAGCAGCTGCGCAGCCGTGGGTCTCAAGACCTGACCCACCTTTTCATCTCTCCACAGTGGTGACCCCGACGTGATCCAGCATCCCGACGTGATCCAGCATCCCGACGTGATTCAACATCAACAACCACGCCTCCTCTAGTCACAACAAGGAACACTTCAGCCGCCAAGACAGTTGCTACCGGCCTCCCACCAGCGGGTCTCACCGGTAGTAACTCAAGCATGTCGTCATCCAGCATCACTCCAACCCAGCAGAAGAAAATCAGCACCATCGTCCTAAGTATGTGTATCGATACGCCAACTAGGACGCCGGTAACATCATCACCTCCGGCAGCCGTCACCCAGCATCACGACCGACTCACCGCGTCACACTGGGCACCTCCGGCAGCCGTCACCCAGCATCACGACCGACTCACCGCGTCGCACTGGGCACCTCCGGCGCTCCGTCATCCAGCACCACGACCGACTCACCGCGTCACACTGGACACTGACGATCAGCACCGACACCAGCAGCAATATCGTCTTCATGGCAACTTGCCATTCGACTGGGGGAAAGTGATGTAGCGACCTAGCGCCCTCTACTGAGAGCTGCTAGTTTCGCATGCCACAAATGCGACCAACAGATGCAATAGAAGCTAGTTAACATGGCGGGCGCTAGATGGCGCTACCAGCCTGAAGTCTATATCGCACTAACGAAGTTTCCCAGCGAGATAACACATATACAACATTCAAATCACGACTAGAGGAGAGCAGCTGCGCAGCCGTGGGTCTCAAGACCTGACCCACCTTTTCATCTCTCCACAACGGTAAGAGGGACTGTAGAAGAATTTTAATGTTGAGATTCAAAGACAGTTCTTAAAAAAAATTGCAGTCATCCGACTGCCAATTTTGACATAACATGCATGGAAGTAATTCTTTTGCATTTGCATTTGATAAAATTAGTCAGGGAACATTTAAAATTAGCGGCGTTTTCCTTAAGAATGTTGACGGAATCTATCGAACTCTGAGCTTACGGTAAACACTCTTAGTTTATATCGCTTAAAATTATCATTTCTCCGTTCACATCAGGCACTTTTCCTCCACTGATATAACCATAAAAACACCTTCGGGCCCATTATGAGCCACCTCTCAGATGCAAGCAGATAATAATGCGGCAAGCCGATCGCGAATATGGACGAATGGGCTCCATAAAGTCGGGTTCACACACGGCGAGGGAATGCGAATTTTACGGCCCAATGCGTGGGTGATTTATTTACAACAGTATAAACATGCCCTAACAAGCGTAATTGTACTAATTTTAATAGCTTTTTATTGAAAATTAAACCGCCTGTGGAACCTTATATTTAACGACCCATCGCGAAATGAGAGTTCAAAATATGCGAAGTGATGATGTATGTATGTGTGCATAATAAATATGTAACTTGCGACTCGATTGCCTGTGCATACTATCTAGAATAGCATAGTTAGAATCGAACGTCAATTGTTATAAAAGATTGCTTTCGTACCTAAGCTGGCACACTCTTCCTCGTTTGGAGTTTGGAGAACCTAAATAATGGTGCTAGAGAACAAGAGATGGCATTGGTAGAGAAGAAAGTTAATTTCAGAAAACTATGTTGTAAACAAATATAACCTTTCATTACGTAGGGGTCAAAGCCACTAGTATCCTGTGTCAAATACAATGTGTTTTAATTCTAGAGTGGACTTTCTCCCATGTACAAGATTGTATTGGGTATTATCGTTGGGAACATATGGTTGGAATCCAAGTAAAACTATCTACTCTTCCTTACTGGGTAATAGGGTGCGCCCTCCTGTGTTGGTATCATATCATTGTGTGAACCACGGTGCAGGTTATCTGGTCTGTGGTGTGAACGATGTTCGAAGCGGTATTGGTAATTCTCCATGTTTTCTATCCAGTTCGATGTTCGAAGGTCGTGGCATAGCACCTAGCTCCCATGTGGTGTATTGGGTAAATATAATGTCAGTAATATCGTCCTCACGACCGCACCTGCACGACAACAACCGACCAAAAATGTTAGTGTGGAAGTAGCATTTAATTATCACAAATGTAGACGAAAACAAAATTATAACCTAGACCAGTGAAGTTTCTTTGCGTATTCTTCTTTAGTGAGTTGATCGAATCTGCGGATCAATCAAATTGTGTCATGACTACCAGAACTTAAATAAATAAATTAAATTAAATTAGATGAAAGTAGGTGTGTTATTAGCCATCTACATCCAGTTCCACAAACCAAGATCTGAAGAATGGCCCGTGAACTATGCTCCCCATACAAACGTAGTTTACTAGTCTTTAAAAATCACTCTTCCAATTGAATTGATATTTAATATCTACATAATATCAAGCGACAAATATTTGTGTCTGCACGTTTTTGTTTGTATGAAAAATCTAATCTGTATCAAATGAAAGCAAAAACAAAATCTTCATAGGTATTTTGGTTTCTCTGTGTCTTACATTAGGATTAGGACTAGGATACATTTACCGAAGAACCAAACTCATGCAGACACAATACCATATACAAATTCAATTAGATAGAACAGTGGTTCTCAAATTATAAGTAAACTAGGTGTGTATGGGAGGCGAAATGTCCTGATGCTTACGGACCCATCGGCAGCAGTTTAACTCTCATAAAATTAGGACTTCGCCACACATGTTGACAATAGCCTTTCTCATTTTCCTTGCTCCTTTATCATTGTTAAATTTCATTAAAATCGATCCGTTTTATCGATTAAGTTGTGCGAGCACATACAACAGTACAATTTTCAATTGTAACTGATTTGGAGCCACACATTGTGAAATCATCAATTCAACCATATCTGTGGCCTCAATGTCGCCTACATTTTTATGTTTTGTTGTGCGCTCTCGCGTTAAAAGTTTAAAACGACATAAATTATATTTGGTTTATGAGAGAGCTCGGGGTCCGTCCGTACTAAAATAAAAACCTATTCATTACCAGCCATCAATCGGACTTGTGTTTTTTGATGCTGGAATTACTCCAAAGAAATAACCGGCCACTAACCGTAATATCTATAATGCAATTTAGGTTGGACTTGATGAAAAAAACCTCATCAAGAAATTTCATTACATATGAGATCCAACCTTTGATTCTATAATTCAGAGCTTTATATAACTTAAGAAATAGATAAACATTTCTCTTCCACAGGCATTAAATACTAAGAGTCCATGAATTTTATTTTAAACTAGTCATTAAATAAAAAAAAATATATTTATCCATGTATCTACCTCATCGTCGTCGAAATCTGAAATATACAGTCATATACAAAAACAGTCAAATACCAAAACAGTCGAACTATGCAGGGCTAACGAGAAGTGGTTAAACGAGAAAACTATTAGTAATTGCCATGTCTAGTCATTGTATACTTCAAAAACTTACATGAGTTAAAAGCATAGATAAAAAGGAATAGGATAGATATGCCATCTAGCGCGCCTACTATGAGACCAGTTGTCTCCAATTTTCAAAAACTACCCACCCAAATTAAATGTACGAAAATGTGCCCCATGCAAACATAGGCGCAGACGGATTGAGGGTTTGTGTGGGTGAAAACACATTTTAGAGCACGGCATTCGCGCGTAGTGACGATGATTCGACTGTATGGCATACGACGCTCCGCAGGATTCTTATATCATTATATGGCCACTTTCACCATACGGCGGAGACGCATGCCACTTCTCCCTCCTTTCCCTTCAGTGGTAAGAAGGTAAAATTTCAATATTAGTGAGTAGTTTTTCACACCTTTGTTTATTTCAGGATGCTTCAGGTCATTGTTTTTATGCTGCGTCAATTTTTTCTCCAAACGGCCCAGCCTTGAAGCAGTAAATTGAGTGATATAGGATAGTGAAATAGATATAGGAAGAGAATTGTAACGGTATGAAAAAGACACAGCATCACATTTAAAAGAAAAAAATTAAACTGTGAAAAAACTTGGGCAACTTATCGACATATTTTTTTCAATTTTCAGGCTAGAATATTGTCCAAATCCTTGATATTTTTTTCATTTTGAATTCAAACTACTTTTTTCTATAATGGCACTGGCTTCTGACACGAGACTAAATTTCCATTCGATTTTTCTTAGAATAAGATGACATTTATGGTGGTTGACAAAATATTTGTGAGAATATTAGTTATGTGTCAACAATTATAAACTAGCTTGTAAGTATTACATCTAGAAACACAGACTTACATTACATAGATAAAAAATGGAAACAGGAATGCTTAACTTTGTTTGTGGAGCTGCCCTGCCGGCTCCTTATTGCGACCCTCGGCGGATGAGGTGAGCTGCAGAGGCTTGCTCGGATGTCAGGAGCAGCGCCGTCTCACTGTTCATATTCTGATTATTCGATTTTTATTTCAGGATCAATGCTCCTGTTCCATGGAGGTGTTATTTCTTCACCTCCATGTCCTGTTCCCGATCACAAACAAAAACAAATACTGCGATACTGACAACTGAGACACTATTGAGATAAGAGCGTGTCGAAGTGAATTGAAGAAGGACTTTAATTAAATAATCTTCAAAGGTATGTATATGTGTGGTTAATATTAGACCTCTTTCGAAATATACGCTGCAATTACATTCCCGTTATCTGCACATGTATGTAGAGCATCAATACGTTAATGCTGTCCGAAGGCAATTTAGGAGATGAATCCAAATCCAATTAAACAGCGATGCGACGAGGCGGCCACTGATTGGCTTGTAAAATGTTACGGCAGTAGCGTAGCTGTACATGTCATGTACATAAGTAGCTAAATATCTTAAGAGGATAATGAGGTCTTCGAGTTCTATACAATGGCTCGGAAACATTTTTCATTCGAATTCAGATTTTTTTCTGAAATGTTTGCACATTAAATAAATCACTTGAGAGCTACGACCACAGAATAAGTAATAGTATTTCAAACTATATTAGTATATACAAAAATACTGACAGTAAGTAATCCATTTTGATTTTGATTGACGCTACACTAAAGTATCTATTACTTCGCTCACTTTCGGCGCGGCGGCGAGATGAAACGCGTCCTCGCCCTCTCGCCCCACCACACACTTTTGTCGCTCGAATGTGGCTTGCGCTAGGGTTGCCACGCGCTGCCGCGCCGCCGCCTATCGTTTTAAAAGTGGAATAAAACACAACTTTCAAAACTATTTATTTATAATGTATCTAAAATTATCTAACTCCTACTGAAAAGCTGTGATTATTCGGCCAGTATCATATGTATGTCCGTATTAGCACATATATTATAACAACGTTTGATGTGTTCATCAAGACTCTCTAAGAAAGCCATGTTTCAAAGAATATGCTATGAATCGACCGCCCGCACAATCTTATGTATGACTCGTATGAGCGGCTCGTAGCCTAGTGGCACGGGGACTGGCCTAGCGTGCCAGAGGTCTGGGTTCAATGCACCACTTTCTTTCTCTTTCCGAGTTCGATAAGTGCATTTCGTCACGAAATTGAGCTGCTCCATGGTTCGGAATCCATGTAAAACCGTAAGTCCTCTTCCCCTACTAGGTGGTAGGGTTTAAGCCCGCCCGGGTTCGTACCATAGCATTGGATTAAAAGATGGTCGAAGCGGCGATGAAAAATTGTCCGTGTTTTCCATCCAGTTCAATGTAGCCGTGCTCATAAAGGGAAGGTCCTGGCATGGCACCTAATTTCTTCGGGAATGTGGTGTATTGGGCTAATATCATAACGGTAGTTGTCCATGTCAAGTCGCATAAAAAAAAAGTGACTTACATAGGTACTTGTCAGTACGTGTCTTTTCCGGTCATCTGCCCATTATTCTTTCACTAGAAAAAACCAATTAATATCGTTTTTTCCATATATATGGATAAATAATACCTAATTTATTAAAAAAGTGCTGTGCTGATACCAGTTAATTAAGTGTCAACATGTCCCTCATAACACATATACCTACAGATAAGGCAAAACGTCAATACAAAATGTCAATAAACCTAAACTCAAAAAACAAACTTACCTTTCAGAATCTTTGGGTAGCGCAAAGAAAAATAACTTAATTTTTTTCCGTATATTGTAACATCCGTTCACGCAAAAGTTATTACATTACATTATCTGATGATAAGACATTATTACGAATAAATACGTCGAAAGTTCGTTTGCGATTTCCGAAACGACTGGACGTGCGAGCGTGTGCGCGCGGCCCTGACTCAACTTGGAACCTCGGGTTCCCAAGAGCGGCGGGGGAAGATCTGAGTAGGTATTTAGGAGTGACGGATGCCTGCTGCGACCGTACCTTTTGGTTTTTTTGATAACTTATCTCATATCAGATTCTATCTTATGTCATATGTACATCAAGAATAATGGGTTCATCCATGTCTACCTTATCGATCAGTGCCATGACATCAATTCGAATACCCTGTTTTTCATGCCAGGATTATCCCTTTGAGCTGAACAAAAAATAAATGCTTAATATGTCTGATTGTGTCATATGTTTTTCATGGACTTCAACTCATATGACTTCATTTCATAACCTCTAAAGTAGGAGACCACAGTGAACTTTAATCGATTTTCAGCGTGATAAAGGACGTAGGTCAAATCGTTAACAAGTTTTCGTAATACGATATAAGGAAGGTTCTGGCATGGCACCTAGTTCCT
Organism: Incurvaria masculella; assembly: GCA_946894095.1. NCBI lineage: Eukaryota > Metazoa > Arthropoda > Insecta > Lepidoptera > Incurvariidae > Incurvaria > Incurvaria masculella. Next base: position 5,444,867 of record OX335641.1, read on the forward strand.
TTGTTAAATGTTGGGCTAATATCATGCAGTTTTTGGGGGTCTAGTAGGCATTTGCGCGAAAAGGATGAGCATATATCTATTGTTCATTCATCTTGCATTAGTTTACATTTTCTAGTATTTTTCCGCGTAAACTAAAGATGTGATAATTCGTAATAAAAGTAATAAATCTACAAATATTGAATTGTATGCATAACAGTATACATTTTTTTTAAATTCTTTATTGTAAGGGTTATTGTTAGAAATCGGAACTCCATTAATGGTTTTGGATGGAAATTATCAACGAGGAAATTATGTTTAACCCATATAAAAAAAGGAAGGAGATATGGCATCGAGCGCGTCTACTAGGGGGCCCGCTGTCTTCAATTGTCAAAAAATACTAATCCACATACATGCCACATGCTAACATGGTCGCAGACATATTGGAGGGTTTGTGTGGGTGGGAACTGACTTGACGAATTATATTTTAGAGCACATTCGCGCACGGTGGCGATATTCAGAGGTGCTTATCGAATCGCAAGACGTCGCACACTGAGCTACCGAGGCTGACTGTTTTAACAAAAAGAAAAAAAAATCCTGGGACAATGCGTAATTTTATGGAATTTTGCCAAACATTTTATAAGTGTCTATTTAGTATAACGTTACCAATCAATTCATTCACTGGCATGGTAATCACTATGCTCATATTTTACCTATACGACACACACTCTGGATGGCAACCTTTGGTCTCTCCTGTAGAGCTCGCGTCCTCATTAGGTGTCGCTAGGGATGGATTCACAAACAGGAGAACACAAGTGATACGGCCAGTTAGCTGAACACGCCGCAGTCGACGCGTCGCAATAAACCGGCAGATCATTAAATACCAGCTCCGACATCATTGAGTTGTAAATAAATAAATAAAACGTCTACCTCACAAACGTTATTTATTTTATTATAGCTAGCGCATTCCGATATTGCTTTAATCACCAGCTAGGCCGAGGGGACATGTCGCTGCTAGTTCGTCATTTTCATTCTAGGCATCAGATATTGACATCGAAAAAAATTCTTACAAAGTTTCGTTTTTAAATACATAAAGATTTCTGGAATAATAAAAACATATTTGATCATTATTATGTCGAGCAAGCCCGGCTATCACATGCTTTATACCTGATTTGATGGAATCCTCGGATCAATCAGTTTTAAATCTTTTTCGTCTTGCGTTTTGGTTTGGAGCTTTATGACGGGCCTACGCCCAGTAGAAAACGAGTTGGCAATCCTAGAAGCACCAGACATAGTTAGTGCAGTAGCCCTGGGTAGCCTATTAGACTCACCCCCCACTGCGTAGCATCTGATTGTCCAGTCAGTTGATTCCTGATACACAAATCCCCGCCCCGCTCATTCTGAGTTGGATAAGTGCATTTCGTCACGAACGAGAAATGCTCCATGGTACTAAGCCCATGAAAAACTGTAAGTCCCTTTCTATCCTAGGCAGTAGCCTTAAACCCGCCCGGTTTGGTGTGGTACCATCGCATTGATGAAAAAAAAGTCAAAACGGCAATGAAAAATATTCAGTGTTTTCTATTCAGTTCAATATAGCCGTGCTCATAAAGGGGAGGTCCTAGCATGGCACTTAGTACCTCCTAATCCGGTATGATGGGCTTATATCGTGACTGTATGTATTAGCCATCCATCCCAAAGAAAGAGTAAGAAACACAGCACTAGACTGAGATTTGAAACCTTATACACTTACACCGTGAAAGATGGAGCCACCTTACACTTACACTAGACCACTGTTTCCACAGACAGATGGCAGTGGAATAATATATTTACCAGAAAAGTCAATGGATAAGAAACAGGTTATAAATACCGACCAAGATATTGTACGTTCGCATATATCTTGCAGTAGTAAAAAATATTTCTATGCACATAATTTTTGGACCTATCCAATTTTATATCACAGAAAAGATAGTTCATGAAATTTATTGTTGGCGCATTTGTAGATGTATGGCGCAACTCGGTAGGCACGACGAACGTGATGACGCTTACAAAAAAAATCTGAAACTGTGAAAATTATACTTGCCGTCCAGGTGCTTCTTAACATGTTGTTTGAAGGACCCCAGTATTATTATCATGATTTGTCATCCGTGTCCTGAGCAGGGAACAAAAGTCTTCTCACTATGTTGGCCAGGGTAACATTTTCAGTAGATGGATACGCGTGCAAAATCACTAAAGTAAAATAGGAATGGTCTCCTGTTCTAAAGATGTTACGATTCGGTTGTGACTGATGGTTTATGTGGGCCGACTTGAATTCCGCGTCAGTGATGCCTTTAGTTAAGGGTTCCGTGTTTCTCCTCAGGAATATTATGTGCTTGTGTTGTAGAAATATATATATTGTTTAATCTGCTATTTGCATTTATATCGTATGTGTTCGAACTTCATAACATCTTAAACTAAACATCATATTCTGTATTCTCCGGTGGCGTGATCTTTCAAGACCTTCCTTAAATTACATTTCATTACCGCTTTGCTTCGATCATCTTTTATTCAATGCGATGGCACTAACCTGCCGATTTGCCCGCTACCACCTAATTATTAAAGTAGGGATCTACCCTTTTATGTCGCATTCGAACGAAAGTGAGAATCAACAGTCGAACATTTACATAAACAATACCCGATCGCGCCCAGAAATGCTTAACCTCTATGATCGCATACCGAGGCATGGCGCCCCTCGTCTACCGGGACTGGCATATCTTCTCGACGTGCACGGAATGAAATGCAATGGGACCACTTGTTTTATTTTTAATTGCTAAAACCCAGATATCAGAAATTGTTGTGATTGTTTCTTAGCAGAAACCAATATTTTTGGGTGCGTTTTTGTTTCGAGACTATAGAAAGGGGCTACGCAATGTAGAAGACTACAGTAGGGTTACCTAGGAGCACCATAGGGTGTAAACAAGTGCCCCAAAGTCAAGTAATCCAATGCGGCTGGCATTGCCGTGTGAAGGCTTGCATTCTATTGTATGCATATATGCATGCATTGTATAAGCATGTACGACTTACCCTACTTCGCAGCAGCTGTTTGGCCAGTACCGAGGGAGTAAGAAACGCACAACCAAATGTAAGTAGAAACATTTACTAACATTAAGACCGAGAATATGAGAAGAAGAAGAAGAGAATGTGACATAATAATCCATCCTTTAAAACAACTGAAAACTTTTCTCTAAATACATATTATATTTACTTTCTGAAAATAAACTTAAGCAGTCTTATTCAGAGTGAACCTGTCAAAACTTACTACGTGATTAGCACCGGACTAACAATACAAAAACCTGTTTAGTCCAGCGTATTAAAGTTAGTTCGGCCACCCTGAATACGGATGTGAGTCAGTAAAGGAACTATTCGTTCTAATTATTCTCATTAAGGCTCCAACTGACTTTAGCGTTCAGCAAACAAACGACAATGGCGATCTCCGGAAGCATTGAGCTTCCGTTAGGGTTCATTGTTGTATGCGCGTGAAAATCGAGCGCGACGAAGCGATATTTAGGTTTTGACCTGTAAAGTTACTTTCGAACGTTAATTAATATATTTTATCACGGTTATTAACTAGATAAATATGTGTTCTTGTACCACAAAAAATAAAATTGTCTAAATCATTCATAGTTTCCAAGCGCCGGCTTGAAAACCGAGTACAAACAAATTTTTTTTTAAATAATATAAGCAACTTATTAAATCCGTTTTACGATCATACACCAAAACTTTAATATTTAGATTTTTCAACCGGTGTTTATGCTTGACCGACACTGAGATAAAATACAAATAAACCCAAAATGTTGGAGGTTAGCGTCATATGGAGCCTTAATAATAGAAATGCTGCTTTTCAATACCTCTATCTGTCTATTCTTACCCACTTTTACTGTCAACCGTTAGAACAGTTTCGTATGTTGTGCCTGCCTCGTATCAACTTGTGTACGTATCCTGAGAGGACAACCGCCGATGTGTTGCATACTGTTGCAACACGATACGTTGACGTTACACCATGCCATGGGAGCGAGCATGCACGCCGAGCCAGAGGTGTGTTTTTAATTTAAAATATTTTCATCCAAGTATCAATGATCGGAAAGTCAATTATCGTTAAGAAGTTGTTGAAAAAAAACGTAAGTTTGCTGTTATTTTAGGATTCAATGTTTTCATTTGACAAACCCATTTTATATATTCATCCATGTTGTATTAAATTATTTGGTTTATTTACTTTTGTATTAATTTATTTGTATTGTTGCTTTGGTATGCGTTTATTAATATTGTTGATTCCTATGTTCAGTGCAATTGTGTGCAAATTTATAAGTCTACGAAAGACCCCGCTTCTCATAAGACAGGGAATCCTAGCATGAGAAGCAGGATTACTACACCATATACCAACCTAGCTATTGAATAGATATAAAATAAAATTAAAATAAAAGGGTATTATTAGGCTAAGTTTTTCGGTAAATAAAATAAAATTAGATGTGATAACAGCACGCCGTTTTCAGAAGGTATATGCAGAGAAGATAGAGCGCTATAGGGTACGAACACAGCATACTTCTTTCGATTTTTTTCATCCTTTCATACGTTCTTACCCGACCTTTTTGAAGTACTTCGTCATTCTGGTCGTGATAAATTCTCCTATGTATCCAGGTACAATAATTTTACTCACTTTTTTCATGTAACTGGACATGGATGGCTAATACCAAACTGAACATCAGATATTAGCCTAACACACCACATGGGAACTAGGTTCCATGCCAGGACCTTACTTATATTGCTCGGCTACGTTTGAACTGGATGGAAAACACGGAAAATTTTCATTGCCGCTTCGACCACCGTTCATTCAATGCGTTTGTACCAACCCGGGTGGGACCCTACCACCTATTAAGTAAGGAAGGCGAGCTACAGTTTTACGTGGAATCCGAACCACGGCCAGCCTCAACGGTTGAAAATAGTCACCCTTCAGAACCCAACCGCGCTCAGAGGTGTTTACCCAGCTTATCGAATCGCAAGGCGTCCGCATCGGGTACCGAGACTGACACTTCTGCTTTGTGAGTTCTTCTGATTCGCTGATTTGCTACTTTGTGCCGGAGGGGCTAACCCTAGATCTATTTAATTCCACTCATGAATGAACATTTTTTTTACATTCTTAAACATTAATAAATTTTAGTGATCTAGCGCTCAATTTAAATATTTTAATTTCACACTCATAAATAACACATTAACCTCAGCGCTCATCTAATAACATATTAAATTCATTCTTATGAAGGCTTAGATAAAATGTTTCAAGTTACCCCTATTGGCCTCTTGTGTTGAAAACCACGGGTCCCATACCGAGGCCTTGTACCTCTTTGACCTTGACTTGTGAAATTATTATCTTAGGGATAGCCGTTTCGGGCGGCTCGTAGCCTAGTGGCGCGGGGACTGGCCTAGCGTACCAGAGGTCTGTGTTCAATTCCTCGCCCTGACATGCACCACTTTCTTTCTCTTTATGAGTACGATAGGTTCATTTCGTCACGAGTGCGAGCTGCTACATGGTTCGGAATCTATGTAAAACTGTAGGTCTTCAGTCGTTTCGAGCTGATCGTTCAGTCCGTTGTCAAACGTCGGAGAATGACTATACTGCCGCCGCGTGAAAAGCCGTTAGTTTTCAAACATGTTCAGCGACCGCGGTAATCTCAAAAGTATCATAGTTGTATAGTTACATTATAGTTACAGGAATAGCAGGCTTATTCCTTAAATTCCGTAATCAGGAATCAGGAATTCTGTGTCCAGAAAACCGCTTTTGTAGCGATTTCCAAGCGATTTTTTCGACTCATGATTCCTGCTTTCTGATTACGGAATTCCAAGAATAGGCTTGAAGTAATCTAAAAAGAAGCACAAGGAAGAACGCTTCTGGTTTCTGATGTCTAAGACTGCGGGTTCGAATGCTAGGGTATACCTCGTTGTTTGTGATAATAAGTAAGTGTAAAGAAGAATTCTAAACATATGTCGTATATTTGAATGTTAATTAACTTTCATTTTTAATTTCAAATGACAATTTGTTTTCATATATCCATCCTTTTTTTTAAAGAATAAAGAAATAGCACCACATAGAAAACGGCTCATCCGGCCCTAGGAATCACTCCCGCGACACAGCTTCGTGTACGCTGTTCGATTCTGCTCCAAAGGACAATGTCAATTTGAAAAGGGGAGCTGAAGATGAACGTTAAGATTGGAATGTTACCGAAAAATGCCTAAATTGTTAGCATTTCAAATTAATATGGAGATTTATGGTTTGATTGTTTCTTTGCCGGAAGATTGCATTAAAATGTTTGCTAAATTAAATGGTATATTGATTTCCGATTGTGCCACAAGAACCGCGATTATGCAAGTTTCCAACGGATGTCGCTCACATCAAGCTATTTTAATTTCCTTTGTTGACATGTTTAATAACTGTATGAAAAAATATTGCTTCATTAACATTACTTAAACAATATTTACGTAATCACATATTTTGAGTAAAGCATGTTAAAGTCAAAAAATTAAGAGACCTATACTTTTCACCCATACGGAGCAGGTAAAATACATTAGACCCGATGTGATTTTCAAAAATGTATATCTATAGTTTTCCATCGTACGGAAATTTTAAATATATCAATTATAATGTGATTAAATATTAACAAACGAAGTGCGCTTGTTTCATAGATGAAAAGTCAAGTTGACAGCACTTTTTTCGCCTATACAAGAATGGGCTTACTCCTTTGCGCTTGTGATAATTTTACCTATTAAGTAAATTGGCTTAATAAGACTCGATCCAAAAAAAATATTTTTGGTAATAAAAAATGAACTGAAACCTCAGTTTTTGCAAACCCTTCGAGACTTGTAGACCTCAACACTTGAATGATATTTAAATTGAACGCAGTTTTGATTAATGTGAATATATATATACAAATAGTTATTGGCTTGCTGACATGATTTTAAATCAGGATACTGAGCCGGTAGTCTAAGTTGTCACCTAAATTGGCGTTACGGCAAACCGATCGACTGGCGTTTTCAAATGTATGGAGAAATTGAAGAGCGCGCGCAGCGGGCGTTAAGCGAACTAACATTTGCGAGTCCGAGCTTGATTTGACAGCTTACTCAACGTTGCCGTAAATACGTCGACGTTGCCGGTTACGTCCACTCCGCGTTTTCATACAAATCGGAAGTCCGCGTTTGACTTTGACAGCTTTAAGAAGTAAGACCACAGAATATCTAGTAAAAACTTGTATGGAGTTTGGAGAAAACGCCAGTCGATCGGTTTGCCGTAAACGCCAATTTCGGTGAGAACTCAGACTGCCCACTCTGTTTATCTTACCTATTTGAATACATTCCGGTAAATTAAGCTGTAAAAGTGTACTGTATTTTGGAAAACTTTGAATAACTTGTCATTATTTTTGTGCATAGATGGCGTTAACAGCGGCGTAGCCACTAAACTTATACTTAATACTTTTGGAAGTAACATGTAATAATATCACAATATTATCTAGTACTCACGTTTAATCACTAATTTATTCTACGTATGCTTCTCTATTTTTCTTTTTGTTAACTACTGTCTCTTGAACAAATGTTCCTAATTTTTTCTAGCAAAATATTTTGCGTTGCCATACATAGTTTCCTTAAGGATGTTCCGACCCATACAATGTTTTTTTTACACAGAACGCAAAAAGTATTGCACTTTGAGGCACGAATTCGTCAAAAATATTAAATATAGCCATAGTAGTTGCAGCGAAAACATATTCACAATTTCAGGTTTAATGGTTTCGTTGTAATTGCCGATTAGAAGTTTAACACCGTTAGATGGCGCTGTTAAATAAAAATTGTATTTAAATAAATTGTAACAAAACCAATAATCCTGAAATTGTGAAATTGTTTTCGTTGCAAGTAATATGACTATATTAAACTTTTATTATTAATTCGTGGCTTAAAGTGCAATACTTTTTGCGTTATGGGACATTTCACGTGAAGCGGACAGGGAAAAAAAATTGAGGTTCTGAAAATCGACCACATTCGGGCCATTTGTACTTCTAGTAGGTATGAATGTGTACGCAAAATATTTTTTTTGTATAGTGTATATTTACCAAGTTATAGGTTTCAAAAGAATTGTCGTTGATTGGTACTACATTTTTTCGAAAGTAATTTTTCGAATATAACAAATCTACTATAAAATATTTTACATAGCGATACATATTAAAAATATACTGTTCTTTTTGACAGTAAAAAAAAATTAAAAAATTAAAAAAAAATTAATGGCCAAAACCGGAAGTAAACTTTTCAAACCAGAATTACAGTCACTTCGACCAATTTTTTTTAAATTTTTTTTCTTTCAAAATATAGCTTAAATGATAATGAAAGTACACTAGACAATTTAAAATGGGATCTCTATTAGTTTAGGAGATACGTTGAATAATATACACCCGCGTCGCAAGGGGCGTCATATGTAGCGCTTGCAAGGTTGAGCAGTTTGCGCGATATTGCAACTTTATTAATATTTTATATCGTTTTAGCGTATATTTAACCTCATTTAATGATATGAAATATTTTTTATTAATATAATATAATATAAATATAACTACATAGTACAAATATAAGTTAATAATATATTATAAAGAAAAAACGTTTTTGGAGCAGTAGAAAAGTTTTATTATTTGCGAAACGTGACTAATAGCGCCATCTGTTAGGTCAACGGAGGAGATTCAGTCAAAAGTCGTTTCCTGCAGGAGGTACATACGTAAAGATCTTGTGAAAAACTCCACTTTTGAGCTAAACATTTAGATATTTTCCTTAAATTTTTAAATTTTCGATGAAGTACCAAGTGAAATGGGTTAAAACATCGATCACCGTACGGCGCCATTAATAATAACAACTGTCACAGATTAAAACGTGCACAAGTAGCTGAGCGGTTAAAGCAACACTAAAGTTTAAGTTACGAAACCGCTAGGCGTCATACTTCTATCTCTTTCTTGTAGATAGGTTTGACTCTATCTGAGACAAAAAAGTACTACACGTTACTAACAGATGGCGCTATTAGTCACGTTTCGCAAATAATAAAACTTTTCTACTGCTCCAAAAACGTTTTTTCTTTATAATATATTATTAACTTATATTTGTACTATGTAGTTATATTTATATTATATTATATTCATCAAAATTATTTCATATCATTAAATGAGGTTAAATATATGCTAAAACGATATAAAATATTAATAAAGTTGCAATATCGCGCAAACTGCTCAACCTTGCAAGCGCTACATATGACGCCCCTTGCGACGCGGGTGTATATTATTCAACGTATCTCCTAAACTAATAGAGATCCCATTTTAAATTTTCTAGTGTACTTTCATTATCATTTAAGCTATATTTTGAAAGAAAAAAAAATTTAAAAAAAAATGGTCGAAGTGACTGTAATTCTGGTTTGAAAAGTTTACTTCCGGTTTTGGCCATTAATTTTTTTTTAATTTTTTAATTTTTTTTTACTGTCAAAAAGAACAGTATATTTTTTATATGTATCGCTATGTAAAATATTTTATAGTAGATTTGTTATATTCGAAAAATTACTTTCGAAAAATTGTAGTACCAATCAACGACAATTCTTTTGAAACCTATAACTTGGTAAATATACACTATACAAAAAAAATATTTTGCGTACACATTCATACCTACTAGAAGTACAAATGGGCCGAATGTGGTCGATTTTCAGAACCTCACTTTTTTTTCCCTGTCCGCTTCACGTGAAATGTCCCTTATGTGTGCAAACAACTTTATATGGGTCGGAACAGCCTTAAGCACCAAGTAGCCTCCAGGCACAATCATGCTTAGCAAATAAATAAAAATAAATAATAAATAATAACAAAATAAATAATAAATGGGTTCTTGCAAATAAAATAGTAAAGGCGCTTCTGGTACAGTTAAAAATATTATTATTCCCTGACTGAGGGCACCGCACACGTCCGTATCCTGTCGTAAGAATTCATTCACAGCTTTTTTTACTCCCAATACCTGTGTCCCTTCCGTCCCGAAAACTATCAATTACCAAGCACAACAAGGAACGCGGCGCGAGGCGACACAAAAAACAAATTCTTTCGGAATTTCGGCTATTTATGGGGCATAATGGATACAGTAAGATAATGGGAAGCGGTGCCAAGCTGTCTGGAGTGGCTGCGTGTGTGCGTGTGTGTCGTCTGTGAGGGTGCGGGCGTGTGGGTGACGTGGATGGAGAGTTCTCCAGTCTTCGTCTCAAGTGCGGTCGATTTCACCGGATGGATATACATTTTTCACGAGAATGTTATATTAAAGTTTTGATTACTCTTTGCAGACTTGTGCAAGCTATCTGAAGGGTTTTGATTTTAATAGTCTTAGCCGTTCAATACCTCTTTGTTAAATCGTTGAAGAAATATTTAAAATGTTTGCATAATTTATTTCCCTGATTACCTAATCAGATTAATGTTTTTAAATATGTAAATATCATATTGTTGGAAAGATTAATCAATCATTTAATAAGAATCAAAATATGAATAAGCATCAATGTAGGTACGTAATTTAATTAACTGTGGTAGATTAAATTATAAATATTTGTAGGTTTTAAATCTATAGTCAAATGTTCAAACTGGATAAAATCAACGAATTTTCAAATTCACTAATATGCTTTCCATCGCTCTACCCACCGAAATTGATAGTACCTATATATATATAGTAGTATGTCTACGGAGAAAAGAGTCTTTTAAGAGATGTCTACGGGTAAAGTGCAGTAGCCATGTATTGTAATAAATAATATTTAAATACATAAACATTTTCTTATCATATTTGGGTAGGTAAGTTTGATTAATTTAATCGATGCTCCGCTGCAGAGGTTAGGCCTCCTCTATAGCGCGATTGCATATAACCAATTATATAACATTTGTAAATTTTTCAAAGTCATGGTCAATACTAATAAATCGCGTATTATTTATGAATAAAATTAGCTTTCATTAGGTTTTAATCTTTAATATAAGAGGCATAAACTCTTACTACCAGGGTCTGTAGCATTATACTGAGACAAATTTACATTTGCTTCCAAATCAATCAAGAAATGTATTTCAAACAAGATTACCCGGGTTACTGTCGACAAAAAATCAAAGACATTAACTCGTACAATAACATTCATAATTTCATGTATTTTAATGGATACGACATTTTACCGTTATCTCATTAATTTGAGTTTCAGCGACATCTACTAACATCTAAAATCAGAAAAAGATCGAAAGATCACGACCAAAAACTTTCAAAGATTATTTTCAAAATCTGATTACAAGGCTGCAAATGTAGATGTCGCTGAAACTCGAATGAACATTATAACATGTTTATGTAGAGTCTTTCCATTGAGCAAGTACCTACGCAAGCGTCAGACAGATCTTTCGAAATCACACAAAAGATACCAGAAATATTCCAACAGACAACTGATGAAAAGTAGAGAACTCAATGATCAGAAATAAACCCAACATCCGCCATTTCGTCAAATAAACGGCGATTAAATTATAAACTTTCGCAACGAGCCGACTCATAATCAAAATATTGAAACATTCGAGCCATTAAACACAATTGCGCCGCGGTAATTAAATTTGAAATGAAGTGAAAAACTATAATTCTTCATTATACGGGGAGCGCCGATAGTGAGGGGCCTGCTTTGGCATATTTGTTCTAATGGGATTAATGTTACTTCTATTTAGGGCACTACCAATGCGAGGGTCGCAAGTAGGGGGAAGTCGCGGGCTTTTGATTAAAAATATCATGTGTGGCCATTTCGTATCCAATCGTAAGTGCGTATGTGGATGAAAAGTTTCTTTATTCAATTAAATTGCTTGGATTTGCCTTTTGAAAACGAGGTAATGTGTTGTGGTATGTGGGTTCCAGCACAGACCTGCTCTGTGGTTCCAGCACTTAAAAATAAGTGTTTTTCTGATTATTTTCAAGACCTGATTACAATACTTCAATGTAGATGTTGTTGTATAAACTCAAATTGAGAACTCCACGTAAAACTGTACCAACTGTTTTACTGTGTAAATCACTAGGTCGTAAGGTTTATCCCGCCCGGGTTAGTACCATCTCAATGAATGAACGATGGTCTCTTTTTTCATGCATATAAGAACTGGGAAACCTACTTTGCCAGTCACAAAATAAGTTTAACACTACAAATTTAATAATTTAATTAATCAATACAAGTCCACTCAATATAAGACCACTGTTATTGAAAAAACTAGCATCGAGTCCAGTGCACAGTAAACCTATCCCATGGTCAGTGGAAGTTTTTGCAAGGGCGTTTATTTTGTCGTGCGAGTGTAACTAGTACAGTTGTCAACCCGTGTAGCTCAGTGTACGACGCCTTGCGATTCGATAAGCTAGGAAAGCATCTCTAGCGCGGTTAGGTTCCGGATGGGTGGCCACTTTCAACCGTTGAGGCTGGCCGTGCTTCGGATTCTACGTAAAACTGTTGGTCCCCTTCCTTACTTATTAGGTGGTAGGTTTAATCCGGCCCGGGTTGTTACCATCGCATTGAATGAACGATGGTCGAAGCGGCAATGAAAATGGTCCGTGTTTAGACGAGCAATATAAGGAAGGTCCTGCCATGCCACCTAGTTCCCACGTGGTGTGTTAGGCTAATATCTGACAGTCAGTTCGGTATTAGCCAACCATGTCCAGTTACATAAAAAAACACACTCATTTAAAGCACGAAGTGGCAACTTACTCACTGGACCAGCGGCAACGGGTCTCCAGAACCCTAGTTTCACAAGAAAACGGACTACATTATTCCGCATATCCGTTTCGTCACAATGGTTAAAGTGCGTAGTGACTTCCCCCATTGTCATTTAAACACTGTCATTGTATGATCGCAGGAAATGTCCATTTTGAAGCGATTTCTTGAAGCAAGAATGACCACCATGTAATTGTAACACGTATTCTGTTGAATCTAATTCAGTTTTATGCTTTGTGAATGTCGGTAGCGTTGATGCCGGCACTGCAATTATTGAAGGAATTCAAATATTTTGAAAATAAAAACAACAGTGGAAAACTTGTTTGATTCTGCTACATTTTATCGACTACCCTAAACATAATTTTTAATTATTTAAAAACATTATACTTACATATTTTGGTCCTGTTTCCATTCCATAGAAGAGTCATAATATGTTTTTTATATTGAAGTCGTCAAGCGTAGGTTACATAATGGCCGTCAAAAATATTAACCAAATTCATGTAAATCTTTAAAAAATGCAAAATATTAATAAATATATGTAAAAAAGTATCAGCTTTATCTAGTATCGATATACTATACCTATATTAGCAACTTTTTTTTTGCGTTGTAATTTTTTTTTTAAATAAAATACCGTTTCATTAAAACAATTGTGGCTTTAAGAATATGTGCATATTTGAATCCTTAGAATCACTTTTGTGAAAATATAATTGCGCATTTCGATTTTGCCACATATTTTCGATTTCAACCTTAATCTCTATTTATTTTTTTCTCAATTGTAGCGACCATCTTTTTAATTCCAATGGTAACAACAACTTTACGATGCCATCTTGTCGTATCGTATATTATTTAAAGTATTTTGCAGAGATTGTGCATTCTATACATGCGCGTAAAATTTTGCGCATGATATAAGTATTTGCACTACACGAATATAGTGAAATTTACGCTACACCAATCTAACAAAAGGCCCATTCACGCCGGAATGTATTGTGTGAGCTAAACTGTTATTGACAAACTGCCTGGATTACATGCCCAAGTGTAACGGCGCCATCGCCGATGTGATTCGACTAACTGGCGCTTGCTAAAATGATCGGAGCTGGTATTAGACTAGGAGGTCGCGACAAAAATGGTAACGATAACGTAAACGGCTGAAACTGGGTTCACTGTATAAAGACCAACCCTCTGAAGCTTAATGTGTCAGTCTGCCTGTTCCAAGTGGTTACTTTACGTAGATAAGGCGCCTGAAAATGTAGTTATGGCGACAAAAAAATATACATGATAATGCAAATGGATGCAAATGACGAAGCATGAAAGTATCAGCACATAATTGCTTAGCAATACAAAAACGGAACAAATCTTTGGTTGCATTTCGTAGTTGTAGGCGATTTAGGTTACAGATGTAAAGTTAGGTTTATTTAAGTATTTAATTAAATAACCGACTGGTTATTGTTGTATTATTAATAATTATCAATGTTTCCAGACAATCACTACATTCATCAGCAAGTATATACCAGCATCTTTTTTATATAGCCAATCTAGATAACGCAACCACTTGGCACGGGCAGACCGACATATTTAGCATCAGAGGGTTGATCTGTAATATGTGAACCCAGATTCAGCCAACCTTCTTCTTCTTCTTCTTTTTCAGCCTTTTGTTGTCCACTGCTGGACGTAGGCCTCCCCCAGACTTCGCCAAGTTGTGCGGTCTCCTGTTTTTCTTCGCCAGTTGTCACCTGCTGTGCTGTGTGTATATCGTCTGACCAACCTTATCGTGACCAAAAATGTCGTGACCTCCCGGAATATATTATTTTTATCAGAATCGAGCACTGATAGCCAAAAACATATTGACGACTCCTGTCGACCAAATTGTTTTTCAAATCTGAAACTTCATACGTTTGGAGCTCGCTTGACGAAGCCTATCGTGATAAATAAGCAGTTTTCTTCCCCATTACATCTTGCGCCAGTAACTGTTGTGGAGTGTAAACGCTACTCCAACTTATTGCAGCGCAGTTCGCCTTTTGACTTCACTCAATGAACCTTCCTTTGAATAAATCTAATCCTATAAATGTTGACAATAGACCCGTAAAGTATAGAAATCGGTTGGTCGGCACGATCCACATACAATTTACTCTGATACAGAGATTTTCGATGCAAATTTATTAACTTAAACCGATTGGGTGTTGTGTAGTTGTTTTTTGTTCAAGGTTATTGCAAATTGAACAAAAATTTCTTTTTCGCGTTTATTCCTACAAAATAATTTAAATGATCTTATTACTAAGCAAGATTGTTTATATTTAAAAAAACGTGGTACTTTGAAACATCTAAAGTATACTGAAAACGTATAAAATGAATAGATATTTTAATTAAGTAGTATGTACTTCAATTACTAAAAATAGTATAGTATAAAGTAACTAAAACTTCTTTTGATAGTAAAAATAGCAATGGACATTTGCCAACATTGACCCACTCAGGGTAAGTTTGCTTCCATAAACCAAACCTATGGTATAAATGCCTTATATACGCTAATCTGGAAAACTGTCGTACACCCGATGTGCGCGCCCAGGCAGGTCGCACTTCACAAGCGAAGGAGTTGCAATGTCCGGTAGCCTCGGGACGTCATAGCGGGCCACCAGAGGAGTAGGAACAGCCACCTACCTCCAGCAGCACCAGCTCCTAGGCGTCAGGTCCCGGGACAGCGTTCGGCGGCACAGCACTTCGCGCAGGACGACACAGCGTGGTCAGGCGCGCGGCGGGTTGCGGGCGTGGAGCCGTACGAGGGTTTCACGATGAAAGTTTGCGGGGACGCGGCGCATGCGTGCACCATGCGTGACAGCTAGTAGCAGAGCGAGGGTGGCATAGGAAAAACTTCGGATGGGATTGAATGCTTGTGAAGTGCAAACTACCCACCTAGGTCACCCATGCCATATTGGCGTGAACACCCGAAGGCAAGAAGTACAGATTCAGATATTGAATCGGATAGGCTAGATTGTTTACCAATCTTCGTACAACTCAATAATTTGTCAATAGATAAACATTTTCAAAAAAAAATATTACCTTTTTTTTCTCAAATGACAAATGAAATGGTTAGGGTCGATAAAAACTTTTTGAATAGTCAAATGCTTAAGGTGCGTCTAGATTAAGTAATTTAATGTTGTTATTTATTTTAAAGAAACTAGTGGTTTTGCTTAAAATAAAGCAGCGGGAGACTAAATATTGAGCCCCTATATATTCGTTCTCGTATGCTTTAGTAATAAACATTATGTTAGGGTATATAGTCAAGGCCTCTACTTTAGTATATTTTTCATTAATTGCCTCCCAGGGAACATGGCTCCGTACAAATTTGGTCCATATTTAAATATTATTTAGAAATAAAATTACTAGTCTTTGGTGCAAAAAAACATAAAAAAGTTATACACATTCAATGCTGTCACCAAGTTTCGGATAAACAGTGCTTAGTTCTTCCACCTTTGTGGACTTCTTCAGGACACGCGGCGCGACCTGGTGGACTTGCGACACCGCGTCCACTCATAAATCAACTATAGGTTGTCGGCTGCGAATATTTCGCAGCCGACGACCTATGGGTAGCTCCAGCCGCCTATAAGGGTAGGTTCACAGTACGTTGCTTAGCGATGAATCAATTAGTGCAAACGATGCTAACGTTGTCACTACTCTATGGTTTCGACAACTGAAGCTTTGTGGTGCTGTCATCTCTGTTGAAGTTGTAACGCCTCGAAATCTCAATACATTCTCGAACCAAGCGTGGAATGTAGTGCCTATCTACTGCTATTGTTTCAGCTTTGTCAAAACGAATCCAATGATTTCCTCCACTGTTAAGGCATGTCCACATATAGCTGACTTATAACCACTGAAGAGAAAGGAGTAGAAGTGGTATGTGTTCGATATCGCGTCTCCGTCGTATGGCCAAAGTAGCCATATAATGTTATCGGAATCAGGTGGCGCGTCGTACGCCACATAGTCGAAACATCCCCATGTACGTCAAGTCAGTTCCTACCCACACAAACCTCTGCTTGCATGTGGCATGTTCCTTCTGTCTGCTGTGTGCTCGGATCACGAGAGACGCTGGCACTGAACTCAGCTCAGGTCTCTGTTTTAAAGAAAAAGACATTCTTCGTTATGAGGAGGATGCAACACGTCCACAAAGCAAACAATGCCCATAGTGTTTGATTTGTTTAGATTAACAAAAACAAAAAAAAATATTACAAAACGACTTATAGCTAAAAGTAAACCATGGACGCTGTTATCAAAAATCGAACAGAAACTAAATTTATTTTGAATATTCATAGAACAAGCTAGGTTTGAAAACTAAGACTTGTTTTTATCTTTTTTGTTTAAAAATTTATAAAAAGCTCGAAATTTTCGAACTTTCGGACATTATTACTTAGAAACCATAAACAATTTTACAAATACCAATAGTCATCAAACATCTAGTTTGATAAAATTAAACGGTTTTAAGTATAATTTAGGATCTCCGAAAAGAAATGTGCGCATGATCTTCTTTTCGCGTTTGTATGAGGAGTTTAGCGGGAAGGCCTACTTTAAACCAGTAAGCTGTAATTTGAGCACTGTTTATTCGAAAACGTTTTATTAAAAAGTATTCTATTTCAAATATAGCTAGTTCATCAATGCATCTTTCACTTTTTTAAATTTAAAAATGAGTTATAGTATTTATAAAAAAAATTAGCTAGTTTCACTTTAACCGTTAAAGAAGTGAATAAGAGCAACGGTTATCACGCTCTTAAAGAAAATATAATTTATGATTTGTGCAATAGGACTCATTTCAGTAACACATCCTTATATTTTGCTTCTTTTTTATTAAAATTTGTGAAACAACAACAAAACACTTCCTTTCTGTATCAAGTGCTCGGATGACTGACGTGTGTTTCCTATATTTTCTTAGGACATCTTGAAGACATCGCGTTGTTTTTACAGGATTTTGTGCGTAAACATTCGGAGGTGATCTACTCAATAATTCACGTCGCTCATGGTTTCCATATCCGGTTCGAATCGTTGCGGGGATAAACGGTTCGTTGAAATAAATATGTTGATCTCTGTTAAAGGCTATTACAAATTTCCAACACTTTGCTCATTATTTATGGATTTTGTGTAACCCCTATATTTGTTAACATTCATTTCAGTGAGAATTAGTAGTAGCGGTAATTTTAATGGTTTTTCTTTTGTGTTATTTTTGCAATTGTTATGTATAGTTATCTCTGTCATTTCTAAAAAATATATTTAAATAATTTTACCAATATTTCTTAAAATATAAATAAATGTTAACTTACCTATAATTAGCCCCAGAAATTTTCGTGTCAAATTACATTACCTTCACTGCCCGATGACACATACCAATGATTCATAGTTTATGACCGTCAAATATAACAGAGCTGCTCTAAAATATAACGATTCAGTATAATTCATACATGGAAGTATATTTTCATATTTATATTTACTTATATTTTTAAATAGCATATTCTCACATAGACTTGGGCCGTAACACTCCTTACTACGGTTCAGCCATTCATTGTACACCGATTTCGTTTACACCGCGTCTTCTAAGATTTAGTTTCAAAAAACATGTCAATTATCCGAAATAATCCTTTGAGACCCAGTCCGCAGACAGAAATAGTACAAAACTTCAAAACCGGCTCTTAATAAAGTGCCGGACAACAATAGCAGAAGGCATTTATTAAGATAATATTTCATAATTTTCCTGCGGTGCCTTGAAGGCTTCGTCCGGTCCGAGTCATGAAGACCATACCTCCGAAGAGGTTGCGTAGATAAAACATTCAAAATATATTTACAGTTTATCTGGAAATGTAAAGGTTAAATTTAAAGTTGTAATGGCATTTCTCACAGTGCTAACTGTTAAATTTTATTTACCATGTACCATGTTCCTTATCGCTTATTTGGCGGATGAGGGCTAGACGGAAGATGTGTCCTCGATACTTTTGCTGTCAACGTCAAAGTATGATTAAACACGTCACTCTGTGAGGACAGTTTGGAAGGAACTCTATGCGGTTCACTAAAAGTGACGTGTTTGAACATTGATTAACTCAGCCGTTTCTTCGTGCAACCGGGGCTAAAAGAGTTTGAAACGGCTGGACCGATTTTGATGCAATTTTCAGGCAATTCAAATTGGCAGGTAATTCTGTGCAGTATAGAATTTTAGTAGATCAGCTCGGGTCAATGTCCGCAATGAAATAACGGCGTCGTGGACAAATTTTAATGCAGTTTTCAGGCAATCTTCAGATTACCCCAGCGGGTGATGAGAAGTTTGGATGCTCCGCTCAGGTTCAGAATGTCTAAGATTATATAACGGCGACGCGTCCCGACCAATTTTGATGAAATTTTAAGGCATTTTTCCGATAAGCCCAGCAGATGATCCTGTAAAGTTTGGTAGTGATCGAATCAACAATTTCTTTTATTTTATTCGCAAGCGAATAATATTTTAATCGCAGGGCGAACACGGAACCATATTCTCTCAATCCCGTCAAAAAATACTCAAATCTGAACTGTAATCCCATACGTCGGCACTTTACTTCTGCAGGATGACAGAACGGATTCATTCATTTTGCGGCGTATGTCAGTTTTCAATTTGTGTGAAAATACCTGTGCGACATCGGGGCGGTTCGCGGTTGGTACGATCGCTTTGAATGAACGATGTTCGAATCGGCAATGGAAATTCTCCGTGATTTCCATTTGGTTCAATGTAGCCGTGAAATGTTAGATAGATCCTGGCATGGCAACTAGTTTCCACCCGGTATGTTGGACTAATATCATGACAGTTAGTCATCCATGTTTAAGTTACATTAAAAATAGCCGTGCTTAATCAACCTAAAAGTCCTGACATTTCCTTTACTTCATTCAGTAATGCCGTGTGATCAATGAGAGTGTGAACATTTTAAACGCCATTTCTGGCAATTAAATAAATAAATAAATAATTAAATATATAATTCAATAAATAAAACCACATCCCATTCTAGTTACTTCACGTCTCTACAAGAACACTAACACCGGTAGCCGCTACCTGGCCAGGGTTCCGTTGTCGACAAAGGCACGAGCCTCGATACATTAATCAAGTTCGGATTAGACTCCGCTTGCGTGCCGTTCAGATGCGGCTTAAAGCGTTGGGACATCGTTGGGACGATGAAAAAGGTCGATGACGGACCCGCTTTTTTGGATTATCGACAAAATATCGAAAAAAATATGACGGAAACTAAGTTTACTTTAACTCATTGCAATTATGAGTGCGGGCATGAGTGAGTTAAACCGTGCTATTGCGCTCTGGGACTTTCTTTATTTCAAAGAAAA
The DNA here is from genome assembly GCA_946894095.1 of Incurvaria masculella. NCBI lineage: Eukaryota > Metazoa > Arthropoda > Insecta > Lepidoptera > Incurvariidae > Incurvaria > Incurvaria masculella. The sequence continues at coordinate 5,464,941 of OX335641.1, forward strand.
AGACAGGCTCCGTAATTAGGAGGATGCAACACGTCCACAAAACAGACAATGCGCATAGTGTTTGATTTGGTAAGATTTACGAAAATGTTAGTCACAAAATGACTTACAGCTAAAAGTAAATCACGACCGCTGAAGTAAAAAATCAAACATTAACCAAATTGATTATAAATCTTCATGAAGCAAGCTAGGTTTGATTACTCACCTTTTTAAGATTTTTTTTATTTGATTGTCGAGTAATCCACGTCCAAAGTTATTGTATAAAACGCGCGAAAAGTTCGATCTTTCGGACCTTATAACTTAGAAACCAAACACAATTTTACACTGCCAATGGTCATTAAACATGTAGTTCGATCAAATAAAGCTGTTTTGAGTATAATTTTAGATCGCTGACAAGAAATATGCGCATGATCTTCTATCAACGTTTGTATGGGAAGTTGAGCGGGAAGGCCTACCTTAAGGTGGCCCAACCCGGCGGGACTAACTCATTCGCGGGCAAGGTACAAAACCGTGCTGTTGCGCTCTGGGACCTTATCTGTTTCAAAGAATAAGACAGGCTCCGTGATGAGGAAGATGCAACATGTCCACAAAAAAGACCATGTGCATAGTGTATGATTTGGTAAGATTTACGAAAATTTTAATTACAAAACAACAACAACAACAAAAACCAAATAGATTATAAATCTTGATTAAATAAGCTATGTCTGATGACTAATCTTTTTAAAATGTTCTTAATTTATCATTGCGCAATCCACATCCAAAGTTATTGTATAAAACGCGCGAAAAATTCGAATTTTCGGACCTTATAACTTAGAAACCAAACACAATTTTACAATGGCAACGGCTATATATATAGCATAAAGCTATTTTGAGCAAAATTTGGGATCTTTGACAATAAATATGGGCGTGATCTTCTTTCCCCGTTTGTATGGGGAGTTAAGCGGGTTGGGCCACCTTAAGCAGCAGGCGTTATAAGGAGTTAAGTAGAAAGTTAGGAAGCTTCTGGCATGGCACCTAGTTCCCATGTGGTGTGTTAAGCTAATATCCGACGGTCAGTTTGGTCATCCATGCCCAGTTACATAAAACAAGTTGAAACGTTGAACTCTCTCTCAGACTCACGTCCGTCCCATGGATTACGCATGAGATAAAAGTTGCAAAAACAGTTTCTATGAAGTCATCTAAAACATAAAACAGGTGTATCGATAAATATGTCTACGGCACATCCCTAGACGGTTGATGACGTTGAGTTGAAGCTAGATGTTGATGATTTCGGTTATAATAATTATTATATTTTAGTCCCTAGTCAATTCATATTATATCTTGCTTCTGGATATCTTGCTTCCCAATTAATATTTTAACTGATTCAATTAAAATTAAAATACCTATAATATATATTGAGCATGCCAGAGATCATGGGAACAGGCTCCGTCCGTTCATCCGCAATTTTCTTTCTCTTTCCGAGTCAAGTAAGTGCGTTTCCTCACGAATGCGAGCTGTGTCCATGCTTAGGAATTCATGTAAAACGTAGGTCTCCTGCTACGTGGTAGGATAAAGTCCGCCCTGATTAGCATTGGATGAAAAGATGGTCGAAGCGACAATGAAACATTATCTAAGTTTTCCGTCCACTTTAATGTAGCCAAGCTCGTAAGACTCGTAGTCCAGGCGTGTCACCTGATTTCTGCGGGAATATGGTGGGTATTTATTTATTTATTTATTTAATAGTTCATTAACACCGTTTAGTATGAGAACATTTCAATCACAATTCAATTTCAAACAATACATTAAACAATCAAATAATTCAACATCACACATTAATCATAAATACAATTCAACATTTCTTAAAAATTATAGGGAAGTTAAAATCATCATAAGTGCAGCTCAAATATTAGAAATAAAAATATAATTTGTAAAAAAAAAAACCGTAAAATTATAAACATATCCGTTTCATAGAATTGATTGGGACCAATTTCAAAATTTAGAATCAAATCACTGAGTAGGTATAGTTCAAATAATAAAATACGCAAAATAAAAGTATTCAAGAAAACTCATTTTAATGATTTTAACTTACTTAGGTTTGAAAAACTGTTCATTTACTAGCCATGTTAAAGAAATCATTAAGCGTATAAAATGAGTTTCTTATCAAAAAATCCTTCAGCTCTCGCTCAAACAACTTGGTATTTTTAATGGTCTTCATTTCGTTTGGCAATTTAGTGAACATCTTAATCGATAGTGAGTTAAAACTGTTTGCCTTGAGTTTTGTTCTAGCTGGTGGAACTGATAGATTTAATCTATCTCTTAATACATATTTATTTTGTTGATCTCCTTGTTTAACTATATAATTTATGTTTTTATGGGTATTTGTACATAATTGAAAAATATACATACAAGTTACGGTAAGAATTTTGTGTTCTCTAAAAATTGGTTTGCATGTTTCGTCCCATTTCGAAAAAGTGATTATTCTGAGTGCCTTTTTTTGAAATTTAAGTATTTTAGTTATTTCTCTACTTCCTCCCCACACTTCCAAGCTATATCGCAGAATTGACTTAAAGTATGCAAAATATACAGTTTTTAATGTTTCTATGTTTGTGTATTTTCTTATAGTTTTTAGTGCATAGCAGGCGTTAGCAAGTTTTTTTGATACTTTTTCTATTTGTGATTTCCAGTTTAGATTGCTTTCGACTATGACTCCTAGAAATGTTATTTTGTCCACTTTTTTGAAAGGAAAGTTCTCTATTTCTTCATCTTCTACTGTTTTATTTTTCATTTTATAAATCATATGTTGGCTCTTATCTTTATTTAATTTCAAGTTATTGTGGTAAAACCAATTCGACAATTCGTGAGTTGTGTTTCCGTGCACAGTGCAACTAGTATCATCCGCAAATAAATATGCATGGTGGGCTTATAGTACATGGAAATGGCTTGCGTTTGCCATCCATGACCCGTAACATAAAAATCATCTAGTTACCTAAACATATTTATCTATAAAAACTTTTTCTACTGGTAAGTGTTTTCATACTTATCGATTTTCATACATATTCGATTGACCATATGTTATGATAAATTCCGAGTCATTGAGACGAGACAATCAGTATTTGAGAAAAGTTTTCATTACATCGTGCACTTAACATGAGAACCAAATGTCTGTGTATCTATTTATGAGTATGAGTGTGTATAAGTGTCTATTTAAAATATCTTTCAGTGAAAAGCAACGGGTAATTCCAATGCTATTTAAAATGTCTTCCACTAAAAATAATCTTTAGCAAATCACAATGATATATCCTCCGGACCTTAGTTAACCACCAGGCAAGCAAGCAAGCACCATTCGAAGTTTACACCGTCGCTAAGCCTCCGAAGTGGTTTCCCTCAGGGCTAGCGCTTGTTGTGAAGACTGGCGGATGGTGGACCGGTCAGATAAATAACACACGATTACTACACATTGACAGGGCCGAGTCGATTGAGTGTAGGGCTTATATGACCGCTAATCTGGTCAGTTTTATCTGCGTCTACTAAACCGCAATATGAAAAAAGGCTGCAAGACTATTTCCTAATACGGTTCATGGCTGTAGGTACCTACTGAATAATGGACGCCAATGGAGCCAGTGCCATGAAGCATCAGAAAAATACAGTCCATAAAGATAGTTTTTGAAAACCACTGTTTCAATCTAATAATAATATTAAAAATAATAATAATTTTTATTTCAGGTCATGACCCATATGTTGTTAGTAGACATTACATGGTTAGTACATTTATAAAGTTGTTAACATGAAGCTATGCCAGAATATAAATATTTCGGCATTTAATTGGCTTATAATACATTTTATTATTTCGTTTTGGCTTTCACTAATGGTTTTTTTAAATGCTGCAATTGTTTGCCTCATAATGGCATTAAAGTCATTAACTCTATTCTCAACTAACATACCAGAAGCGCTACACCGCCAGGGGAGACCCATGATACAACGAAATGCGTTATTATATTGAACACGCAGGGTGTTGTACGCTCGTTTCGTGTAGCTCGTCCATAACTGGCATGTGTAGAACGACTGGCAGTACGCTTTGAATAGAGTTATTTTGACGTCATTGGAACAGTTAGCAAACCTTCTGGCAAGCATATTGCTCTTCATGGCCAGATTCCGACGCTGCCGTTCCATCTCCATATCATCACATAGATTATGCATGTCAAGCAACAATATATGTGTCTCTGCATGTTTTTTTTAATCAAACCTAGTAAAATTTGTTTTGACGTAGACCTAATTTTTTATGGTTGTCTGATGATTAGTAAACTACTTTATTATGGGGTGGGCAATTTTCTAATGCTTACGGGCTCACCAGAGTGAAGATCTGCCAAGGGTTGGAACCCAGAGCCGTTCATGATAATATTATGGTCCAGTATAGTCCGTTTTAGTATAGTATAATATTACTCCATGGTTTTTATTATGTATTTTAGGGCGTATTTTTTAAGTCATAATTGGGATTTTTTGTGTTCGTCTTAGATAATGAAAACAAAATATTTCAAAATGCGATTCTCAACTAATGGAAAATTTATATGAGCATTGGCTCTGTACCAGCTAAAAATAATCATTTCCATGATTAAAAAATCGATCGATTATTATTATTAATAAAAAAATACGATCAAATGTAAAATATGAATTTTTTTAGAACATAATTTTTTAACGTATTAATAAATAGTGTGATGAAAAGATTTAATTTCGAGCAAAAATTATCGGCGACGCTTTATTTTAACTGTACCAAATGTGAACTTCATTTTCATAAAATTTAAAATATTTTTAGAATTCAATGTACTCAGAGCTATTAAATTTTATTTCGATTATTTTCTCACATATATATTTTGGTCACATGTAAGCCTACGTTAAAACCAGTTCTCAATAATCTGCCATTATAAACCGTTTCAGAGAAAAACAAATATATTAATTTAATAAGATTTTATTGCCAAAGTAAGTTGACAATATATCTACCTCCACAACCATCTCATTCAGAATGAATGAGATATGTTTTTAATAAAATTAAATAATCATGAGGTGTCTTTCGATCATACTACTTACAGCTTACCATTTTAATATATTGTTTATATGATATGCTTTTAAATCCGATTGTCCCGCAGTCCATCTAGATTAAGTTAAGGTTGTGTTAAAATAAGTTTTTAGTAAGTTCATTTTGTCCCTTCCAGCCATAGTCATTTAACTTCTCTCTGCTGGCAGCTTATTATTTCCGTTAAGTATTTGATAGTTACACAGAGGCGACAGAGAAATGTGGCCAAATTTTTATAAGAAATAGACGTGTTACTACCGCAAAGAGCAAATATAGTAAGTCGTGACACATTCTTTTGTGGGCCCTCGACTTCACTAAATCTTAGCGGGAAGTGCTCACTAAATCACGGGCCCATTTGTCCATTAGAGACAGCGGTCCATTTGGTCCTGGTTTCCAAAACTGCGTTAGAGTTACGTTATCGTTGACTTGTAACGCTAACTTGGTATTCGTACACTTGTTTTTAATAAAGAAATATTTTTTTTAGTAACTGAATATCGATGGCCAAATCTATTTTAGTGATACTAGCCCATTGCATCCCTTTCCCTAGGAAGTGAAGGTTGCATGCCAGAACCTCATCTAAGCACGAATACATTGAACTAAATGGAAAACATGGACGACTTTCATTGCAGGAACTGTCATATTTTATTCGAAGCTGCAATAGTCTTAACTCTTCCACAGAATATGTAATAATAGCTGCCCCTACAATTTGACATAAATTGTTATAAAGTAGCCGCACCCAATCTTAATCATTCATGTAAACCGATATGCTGGCTCGTTTGTGTACAATGAAATAAACATTATAAAAATGTTCATTCAATTAAGACAGATAACAACAGTCAATAGTTAATACTCATGCAAATTTCATATTTCGACCAATCTTTAAAGTATTATAAAACTAATTAAATTGCCTAGAAGAGGCCAACGTTTATTCTTAAATTAGAGACGACTGTACAATAAAAGGTGTTTTCACACAAGATGAAGTGTAATGAAAGCATCGTTCAGTATGAATAATTTCACAACACGTCTTCACTGTAACGTAACCTGTTTTTTATTTTAATCTTACGGACTCGGAAACTCAAGGGGTCAGGAGTCCGAGGATCACAAGAAATATGCGAGGAGCCCCGGGTCCCTCGGAAGGGCTCCGATTGGCGTTAATTAAGTATAATTAGTCCACTGTGTTTCTCATCTGAGGCGGCGTTGGGGTCAATAGCGGTACAAAGTGAGTTCGAGGTTGGCGGTAAGTAGCAACACACTTTTATTTATAGTTCATGTTTCCTGGCTGCTTTAATATCATCTTAGTTCCGACAAAAGCCAGTTCGTCTTGAATTCTCTAGCTCCGTTATATTGGTTTATTTTTATTTTTTCAGCTAAGAGTAACTTCCACTTTGCAATGGCCCCACTGTTTATGTAATTTTTCTTAGTAAGGTCTTAACATTTGAGCTAGAGTGCTGTAGATATATTTGTCTTGTTATCTGAATGCATAATGTATAAGGTGAAGGATATGAAATTAGAATTTTGTCGTAGTGGCCACTTTGATCTCGAATATCTGGTTAGGTTACAAATGCAAAATTCTTTCAAATTAAGGTTTGTGTATTTGTGGTTCGAATTTGGTGAGTTATTTGTTTTCGAACCATTTGTTTTCTTTTTACACCGTTATTTACACAATATGGACAATATGAAAAACTTGATATATCGCGTTATTTTACCGTGGCACCAGTACTGCGGAAACAGCTCGAAAGTAATGATGTATATGGATAATTCGTTCTGGAAATATTGACCTATAAAACAAACCCGGTGGACGGCCGGACAATTCTTCATTGTCAACTAGGGTTCAAAAAGCGATCGTGCAAGCAGATCCATCGCAAACCAAGTCAGAGTTAGCGGCAGGCTTTGGTGCGAGTGATAAAACAATTTAAATTCATTTGAAAGCAATTGGAAAACTGAAAAAGCTCTAAAAATGGGTACCGCATGAATTGAGTGAGTCACACCAACAAACACGCGTCGAATGCCTTTAACACAATATATAGGTTTATTTATTGATTTAACGCTTTGCATACCTTCGTTGCGGAAATTAAGTTTAAGTAAGCAAGCAGTTTAAGGTGGCCCAACCCGCTCAACTCCCCATACAAACGGGGAAAAAATATCACGCCCATATTTCTTATCAGAGATCCCAAATTTTGCTCAAAAGAGCTTTATTTGATTGAACTAGATGTCTGATGACCGTTGGCATTGTAAAATTGTGTTTGGTTTCTAAGTTATAAGGTCCGAAAGTTCGAATTTTTCGCGCGTTTTATACAATAACTTTGGTGGTTTATTACGCAATGATAAAGTAAGAAAATCTTAAAAAAATTAGTCATCTGACATAGCTTATTTAATCAAGATTTATAATCTTTTTGGTTTTTGTTAGATTTTTGACTACAGCGGTCGTGATTCACTTTTAGCTTCAAGTCGTTTTGAAATCAAAATGTTCGTAAATCTTCTCTGACTTTTTCTTTGAAACAGAGAAGGTCCCAGAGCGCAACTGCACGGTTTTGTACAGTGCCCGCGAATGAGTTAGTCCCGCCGGAATGGGCCACCTTAAGAAAGAAGGACTAAATTACTAGCAAGCGTAGATGAACGCAGGAGGTAATAAAACCACTTCAAAATCGCAAGATAAATGCTACGCCCCATTAATCGTCGAACATATTTAACAGACTATGAATGACCCAATTGTGATAGAATGTGCCAGATTTGTCAACAAGAATAATAATTGGCTAACGGCTCTCTGTTAGATTTATTGTGCAACTAAAATTCATCGCACACCAGGTCGACATAATCGAGGTCGACGCTGGTTAGCATAGACGCTCTTTTCGATATCCAAATAAAGGTCACAGCCGGTAGTCTCAGTTCTCACCTAAATTGGCGTTTACGTAACTTCGAAGTTCCCTAAAAACGTCATACATTTACTAGATCATTCACATGTGGCACGCGATTTTTATCTATTAAGATGGTTTGGGTCTTATTTTTTATTACATTTCTTACAATATCGGTAATGTATTTTGCTAAGACACTTAAAAATGCAAGCCAATATCTTGTTTTACAATTTCATTTATGATTTCAATTGATCGATTTTTTATTTTATGTTGAAATTTATTCACGAATGTTGTTGAAGTCAAAGCGATGTTAATTTAAACCAAGACCAAAATAAATATTTGTAAATTTAAAAAAGCAAAGGACATTAAAATGTATTAGCTTTAATGTATGTTTCAGTATTTTTATTTTCAATAATTAGTGACTGTATTCCATTCACATCTCATCAGTAATTAAAACGACAGTTATTATTACGCCGAAATAATTAAAATAAAATCGCCTATTATTAAGGATGATTTTTTCGACCTAAAGTAGTACTAACATCTCATCAAAAGAACTTTTCGTAACAGGCGAGCGGCGCGAGCGACTGGATAGACACAATCGTGCATCGAACCTGGGACACCGGGCAGATGTCCGGCCCAATGAAGACTATTATTGGGTGCATCTGACCCTTTTCTACTATATCTGTCACTGCAGTTGACTGAAAATAACAAGCAATTCTTCAGCTTATTCTAGATCGCTGCAACAAATTTACAAAATACATCATTCTCAGGAACTCGAACCAATGAAGTTTGTATTTAATTGTAATAAATAAATAAATAAAATGAAAACAACGACAGAAGAATATAGTTACATAGTTGTGTATAAATAATAAAAGAATAAATAAAAGCTATTAAATAAGGGTGCTTATAGGTAACTTATTTTGCATTTCGTCTGAGCCTTACAACTAGCACACAAGCTGAGGAAGCAGCCTTTGTACAGCCTACCGGCTATACAATAGACATTGAATGGTTTCTGTATCCTCTTAAACACGTGTACAACATGTACACATGCACACATGTACAACATGTACGTGTACAACAACATAATATTCTGTAGCTCTTCACGAGCTAGGTAGTATCAAATTATCGCTAACTTTGTACAAAGGTGTACATATTTAATCACTGTTGTATGGGCTTTGAATATTAAACAAGGTCAATAAGAAAACATTTAAATGTTAAGGATTTCGAATGGCATTCGAACCATGTCTAGAAAAACTTTGGATGTTAAAATATAATATTTTGAAATCTTTAGTTTTTAAATAGAGTTTATGAAAGCTTTTGTAACCTCCTAAATAGGTGCTATGAAGCTATTTAGTAGCGTCAAAGTTTACAGTATTTTATGGTTTTAGGCTGTATAGACGAAAGCACAAAAAAACCAAATTAACGTCAACTTATTATTATATACGTCATTTTGTATGGACAGTGCGGAAGGAACTCCATGGGCTTCACTAAAAGTGACGTGTTTGAACATTGATTAACTCAGCCTTCTCTTCGTGCAATCGGGGCTTAGCCGTTTCCCAAAAATTTTAAGCGGCTACTGTACGGTTATTTTGTTAGCTTGTGTGCTCGTTCTCAGTAATTATTGTAAAGACATATATATATATATATCTTTACAACTATTAGAATAATTGGATTGTAAAAAAAATAGGGCGGCACAGATCACACTCCAAAACATATTTTATGGAGAAATTAAAGAATATTTAATTGGTAGATTTCGCAATCAGTTATTAGAAAACCCATAGCAATAAGTTATTCGTGATTTAAATGGTCCGTACCTTCATTCGCAATGAAAGCTTCGTGAAATAAAGCAAAATATTCAGAACATGATTAACTCGGTAGTCACAAACCCCATGAAAGAAATGGAAGAAATGCCATTTAAATTAAATAAACAAAATATCTCAATCAAATAAAGTTTTGTTTATTAGAAATGTTCCACTAACTTTGCGATATCAAAAAAGTCAATATGCTTAGAGCAGCCACGCCTCGATCTCTACAAATGAAAAGTAATGCGACGTAAATAAATCTCGAGTTACATTTAATGACTTCCTATTGTTAGTTAGGGAATGGACCCTTAAAGATGACCAGTCAAAATGTGATTACATTCACAAATTCCTATAGCAAGCGCTTAACTCTCCAAAACCAATTTCAAGTCACAAAGGTGATCAAATCCACCCGAACTTAATCCCTGAAAAGGCATCCAAAGCGATATCAAACAAACCCCAAATATCTGCCCCCAGTAACATATCAAAGAAATTTCAAAACCTATTAGTCCAAATCCGCCAAAATGTGTCACAATGGAGATCGATATCATCTCAACATAATGTCGTGTACAGTCTGAAAAAGAATTAAGCGTATAATGACAGTCTATTAGTTCGGTGAACGAGCGCCTATTGTGCTGACCCTACTCCGGCGTAAGTCGTACGTGTGAATCTGACGTGTGACGTCGCCTATTATAATCTGCACACCCTGTGCGCGCTCGTTTTACACGTAATGTTTTCTATAGGAAGTATATTTTATAAGGAATCTAATTTATAGAACACTATAACATTGTTTTCATTATACATTCGTAGAAGCAAATTCCGAGTACTTATGTGCATGAAGTGAAAACATAACACATCATGCATTTGAGATGTGATAGCGAAGTCTTCATTAAAAATATAGTCAATCGATTTATTTAAGGTGAGCAGAATATGTTCTGGGTCTCAAACAGATTCGACTGAAACAGTACCAACTGAGCTTACATGTTCGCTCACCCTAAATTCATGCGAACAATGGTAAAATCATTATGTACATAAAAGGTAATATAAAATATGCAAAACTCACATTTAATTACGAAGAAACTTTCAAACCTAATTCCATGATGAGGCGATCAATGCAATCTCTTGAAAACTGCTATATAATAAAATTGTTACCTGTGAACGGTACCTTTAAAATCTGTAATGTCCCCAACATTACCTCAGTCGGGGATGCATCGAATAATATTGGAGCAAATTGTTTGTTGATACGAAAGCATTGTTGACTTATATCTCGGGTGACCAGACTATGTTTCAACTTGTATGTATTATTGAACTTGTCTTTTTATCATCAATGTTAAGGACAACGACGGTGCCCACGAGCATGCGGAAATATGAAAAGTGGTCTACGAAATTCATGCTCTTTTGACAGGACTAATGCGCCTGCGCCATAATTATTTGTTGAGGTACGTGAGCAACGGAGTTCATCCATGTTTTTACTCTTTCTCGCATTTCGGAAGTATATGTGCACGTGCATGGCGATAACTGTATGTTAAATATATATTATTTTAGATTAAATAAGTACTATGTCTCGTCTTTGGTACATACATATGTACATTTAATTCTAAAATATGATATAAAGTTTTCCAATATCTTTGATTAAAAGTAAAGTAAATTTTAATAAATATACTACGCAATATTTCAAGGATTAACTGATATTTCTACAACTTTTAAACTTCAAAAAACTTGTTTTCTCTATTACAGTTCGTGCCTTCTAAAATGGTGTCTTTGTGTCTTGTCAAATTAAACTTAAATTTAAACATTTCCGTAATATAGTTAATAATTTTCGATTTTGAACGATTTTCTTTTCACCTGGTCACCCTACAATGGTTTCCGCTTCGCCATTGAGCGGAAATGGTAGCACCTGGCTTTTGACTTCTTCGCCTCAATAAGATAAGGGAAGGAACATTTTTTGCTTCTATTTAACTTATTTTACCTTACATTAAACCTATTTGAAGCGATCCTATACAAAGTTTGGTATTCTTCGCGAACACCAGTGAGCTTTAGTTAATTTCACGAAACTTTATATTGGCTAATTCTGGTCCCTCAGTGTCTTAAAATTGTTCCTTGAACTCTACTAACATAACTTTACAAAAAGTGCGCCTATTAGTAGGTTTTGAAAAAAATCTGGCACACGGCAAGCTCTCATACAACAGATGCCTGACGACGCCCGTGAGCAAAACTATGCCAGCCTACCAGGTGCTTCTTAAAACATTGTTTGTTGAACCCCAGGTTGTATTTGGGGAAATACCTGGGTAGGAAACTCATTTCTTAGTCTACCGAGTCTACAGATAAAGGATCTAGAGGATCGGTTAGGTCTTATTTTGGAAACAGTTTGGGCAACAGTGGAAAAGGGACAGTGGGATTAGTTATGCAGTTCCGAGGAGTATTGTTCTTACATTTCTACGAAGTGGTATGCAAGCTACTTGTATCCCAGGTGTCCTGGGGCGAGCTTGGCTTTTTCTATGACTTCTGAAATTTTGGTCATGCATACGGTCCACAGTTAGAATCTTTGTATTGGCGTTATCAGGCGTTTGTATTGGGGACGGGCGCATCTTTTTACGTTGAATGGCGGCAGTGCCGGCGAGGCGGTTCGCTTTTGGATTCACTTAATTTTTTCGAGTTCCAAGGACACGTATGTAAGTACACGTATGAACTTCACTGGACGGTATTAAGTGCAACGAGCATTATATGTTGGGCGTTCGAATATGTATATAAGGGAAATAACTTCAGTTAGAACTTTTCCACTAACTCGTGGCTACGCAGCCGCCATACGAGTAAGTTACGAACTCTCGTCCTTCTATGCTCGCTGGTTGGAGCTCTTAGGCTCGAGTAAATATTCTTGTTAAGATATATGTACATATCTGTTTTCTTTATTATTTTGTCATTAACTAAGGATAAATGTATCTCAACAATTACATTAACGTTAACCAGAAATGGAGCGATCCAGTTATAAACTACAAAAAACCTTAATTTAAGGAGTGGGAACAAGTTTTTTTGGACATTGAAAGCAATAATAACGAAATTAAGAATCAACTAAGAAGTGTTGTATGAAATAATCATTTCTTAATGGAATACATATTTTGCGAGACTCCAAAAACCTATCTATTAAACTTGGTATTGGCAGGTACATAGAACACAGAATGTTTTCCAATTACCTTCGTGTTTTTTCTATTACGAAAAAGTTTCGGAGTTTCGCGGCTGTGCATTTGAACGGAAAAACCTAAAAGACACTTATAAAGAAATTATTATGGTTGAAATTAACTCGATGACTTTGTTAAATAAATTGGCTTGGATATTATATGACAAATTTTTTTTTTTCACTCATAAACAGTAACAAATTAAAAGAAAACACATTTTTAAATTAAATTCTACATGAACAAGTAAAATAAAGATACCTGCTGAACATATTTACCAAAACGTATATCATTACATCAGCACAGTTTCAAATGCCAAAGCAAACTCTAATTCGCCCGGTATCACCGTTCCAATGCCTATAAAGTCATATCAAAACCGTTTAAACTGGCGCCCGAACTCGCGAATTAGCGTAAAAAATGGCGTAAACCTGCGCCCCGCTCTCTGGGCTGATTTATTCGCCACGTCAGCCGACGCCGAGCCAAGACGGAGCCCCTCGTTTGTATCAATTAGAGAGACGTCGCTGGATGTCTTGTTTATTTTCTGCCAATTATATCGTGCTGATCCCACTGCATGGCTCTACTGGTACCTCAGCGATGGCTTGAAGTACATTCATACATCCTAAGATATTGGTAAATAAAGATTGACTCGACTTCCATAACAGTTTTCGTGATAGGTAAAGAATATATCACTTTAGGAAGAACAATAAGAGCGCTCGGCTCGGCATTTTTTTTTCCCATGCGTTCATGTGGTCAATTCCCGCCCGTCCATGCACCAATTGCTTTCTCTCTCCGAGTTGCAATTAAGTTAACTCAAAAAAATAAAGCCTCGCATTAGCAAATAATTCCTTCGGAAATGTGATGTGTTGGGCTATATGACAGTAGGTTATTAGCCAACCATGCCCAGTAAATAATACTTAAATAAGTATGGTCGTTAAAATATCCATTTTGAATTGTAATTATTTTGTATATAACATATTTTTTGCTTAGGTATATGTATAAAGGAATAACGTTCTACTTCCGAATCTGTTCACATGAATTAATGCATTATTATTTCTTTTTTACAAGCTTTTTTAAACTTGCGCTTGTCAAATTCATTGAATTTCATTCTTCGCCCCGCGTCAGTTTTTTTTGTCCATCCCATTCCCGCTCTTTTAACAGCCTGTCATTTATTTGAATATTTCTTAAGTTTCGCGGCCGCTGATTGGCCGAGGCGCCCGGAGAATGGCGGGAGGGCGAGTGATCAACAATTTAAAATTGGAAGACTAATCCCACGCTTGTCAGAGATACTTTTTGAAAATAATTGTACTCCCATTTGTCTTTTTGTTGGAGGATTTGGGGACCGATTTGTAAAAGTCTTCAGTTTCAGCTATCGAGAGGAATAAACAATGTGTTTTCACTCGATTTAAGTAGGTAAGAATCCAAGACAGTATATTGAGAAAGACGGTAGATGAGACCTCCTAGGACACTTTATTCCAAATATGAGAAACAAATTACAATCTTAGCAACTTTAATTCATAACGTTTTTAGTAGACGAAATATGACACGCACAACTTCTGCTTTATTGTCCACCAAAAGATTCTCAAAAACAGAATAATTTTCTTTCCTTTAAGCCCAATTATAGAAGTTATAGAATATAGAATCAGCCCAACAAGTGTTGAGCAACATTAACCATTTTTGCAGAAATTAAAATTTACGATTATTTCATAATTATATTACTGTTTTACTATTTTATAACTATTTTAGGAATAAACTAAATGTATTGTAATGGAAAAAGTGAGAAAGGTAACCTTTTTAAAGTTTTAGGTTAAATATGAACCAAGAATGATACAATTCTAAGCCCCGATTACACGAAGAGACGGCTGAGTTAATCAATGTTCAAACACGTCACTTTTAGTAAACCGCAAAGTGTTCCTTCCATACTGTCTATACAAAGTGACGTGTTTAATCATACGTTGACGTTGATTTTGATTTTTTGTCGTTTCGTGCCCTCGGCCCTAAGTCTCATTATCAAAAGTGACAACGGTCGTGGTCCAAACGGATATAACTGTAATGTTTTGCTTAAGATAATGTAATGTACTCAGAAAGGAGAAAAACATATTTCGACCCCTAAAGTTTTGCATGATCTGATCGACATAGATTGGTCATTCGTCTTACGTTTTGATAATGTTAGTGACGTTAATTATCTAATAAATATTATAAAGGGGAATGTTTGTAATAATGGATGGATGGATGGATGGATGGATGGATGGATGGATGGATGTTTGTTACTCTTTCACGTAAAAACGACTGAATGGATTTTAATGAAACTTTACAATAATATAGCTTATATATCAGAATAACACATAGGCTACAATTTATAAACATATTGTGCCCATGGGCTTTAGAACTTTCACGGGGCTGCGAAAACGATGCCGGTAGCGCTACTTCACAGCAAGGGGAGCGGGGCCGGGGGCGGAGGCGGGAGCGGGGCCGGGGGCGGGGCGGGCGGTCCGACGGGGGCGGGTGCGGGGAGGGGGGGGCGGGTACGGCTTGGTATTTCCCGCAACTTTAGGACTACTTGGCAAAATCCTGCGAGTAATTGCGATTTAGATGCGGATTGTATCTACATCTAGCCTGATTCTACTCAAAACTTATAGGCTACATAATATAACGCTTCATTACCTGAACCTGAAGGGTAAGTAGAGAGTGTTAAATTCTTATAACTTGCGAACCACTAACCCGATTTATGTGCGTATTTTATCAATGTATAGGATCTCTGGGTGCAGTCAGGTTCGAGATGGGTTACTGTTTTCGATGTTGAGGCTAGCTGTGGGTTGGAGTCCACGCAAAACTTACCTACATTACACCGAGGGGTTAGTCACTCGAGCAAAAAGTGTACACCAGATTCCCAGTAGTCAAGATTTCCTTGGGATTTCTTGATTCCTAAAGATTTCCAAAGACTACCAAAGATTCTTAGAGATTCCTAAAGATTTCCAAAGATTCCTGGAGATTCCTAAAGATTTCCAAAGACTACCAAAGATTCTTAGAGATTCCTAAAGATTTCCAAAGATTCCTGGAGATTCCTAAAGATTTCCAAAGACTACCAAAGATTCTTGGAGATTTCAAATATACTGGGATTTCGTAAGATTTCTGAGGACTACCAAAGATTCCTAGAGACTACCAAAGATTACCTGGATTTTTAAGGACTACTAACACATTTTTGGTACATTCCAATGATTTCGGGATTTCTAAAGATTCTTAGTGACCACCAACGATTCATAGAGACTTATAATTGCGCGTTGCGCGCAGCACGTGTCCGTGACGTCATCGAAGACAGGCGGGCGGCGCGGCCGGCGGCGGGGGTCGGCACGGGCGCGGCGTCCGCGCGAGGCGGCAACAGCGCGGGCACGGGCGGCGGGGGCGAGCGGCGCCCGCAGGAGACGGCAACGGCGCGGCGGGCGGGGAGCCCCCGCGCCGTGGCCGGCCGTTGCGTGTTGGTGCGATATTCGTTTTGGACATATTCACCCAGGCGGAATCCGGTTAAATTAGATCCCATATTATCTCAGCGATCTTTAGATCAGCGCTGATTTTTTCTTTCCCTGAGGCATTATACAATACCATTTTTGAATCCACAGTACATATTTCACATACTAAATTTCAAGATGAGGTACTCCGCTCTTTCGAAATCTCTTAGAATCTCAGCCATCATTAGGTCAGGGTTGATTTTTTTTTTGCCTGGGTCATTATAAAAGGCTATATTTGAAACCTTAGCAAATATTTCACGTAGAAAACTTCGCGATTAGGTAGGTACTCTTCTTTTTCGAAATCCCTTGCAGTCGTATTCACTGTGAACCTGTAAAAACTTGGTACGAGATTAGCACCGGACTAACCATACAAAAACCGGTTTACTTCGACCTTAATACGCGTAATAAAGTTAGTCCGCCCCGAGCTCGGTTCACAACATACCTACAATCATCTAATTATTTAATCAAAATACATACAATAAACACAGTAAACAAACCGGCCAAGTGCGAGTCGGACTCGCACACAAAGGGTTCCGTACCATCGTAAATGATTTAACACCAAAAAATCATATTATTTGTATTTTTTTATTAACCGACTTCAAAAAAGGAGGAGGTTATCAATTCGTCGGAATCTTTTTTTTTTTTTTTTTTTTTTTATGTATGTTCACCGATTACTCGAAGACCCCTGGACCGATTTGAAAAATTCTTTTTTTGTTCGAAAGGGTATACTTTCTAGTTGGTCCCATTTTTTTTTTATCAAAATCGGTTCAGTAGTTTGGTACTTAACTATACCAACATCGAATTTCTTAACCCCGCGAACCCAGAAATGTGATTTTTTAGTTACAGTAGCTTTCTTTTCGGGTGAGATTGCTCAGTATGAGAGGTTTTTTTTTACTTCAACTGTTGGGGGTATTCAAGGTGGTAAAAGAGGGCAAATTGTACACATTTCTATCTCTAGAGCCGCTGAACCCAGAAATTTCAGAGTATGTTTGTTTTAGATGGGAATGCTTAAGAAGAAAATATTTTTGGAAATTATACTATTAGGGGGGTAAAACAGGTCAAAATGAACACATTTAGGCGAAAACCACTCATGTTGAGATCTCTGAAACCAATTATCCTCGAAGCTTAAAATTTTCAGTGACTTCTTGTTAAGACGAAAAGGCTCGCTCACAACGGATTTTACAAAATTCAACTGTTAAGGGGGGATAAACGAGGCCGATATGTACACATTTTCATACAACTTAAACTTACGCAAGAAACAGACTATCCGGAACGATGTAAGGATGAGAAATTCAGAAGCTCAGCGGTTCCGGTCATTCGTTGTTTTGTCTTTTTAGGGTTCCGTTCCCAAAGGACACCAACGGAACCTTATTACTAAGCTTCCGCTATCCGTCCGTCCGTCCGTCTGTCACAGCACTCTATCTCACGTGATCTCATCGTATCAATTATCGTACGTATCAACCGTAAACTCATGAATCCAGATAGTTACCGGTCTACCTTTCGTCAGAAATGAGATTTCTTAATGGTTTCATTTCTGCTAATGCTCGTTCATTGTATTGCATTGTATTGTATATGTATGTATATCTTCTTTCCACTTTGTATGTGAAGTTGAGCAGGAGGGCTCGCCCACCTTGAGTCAAAAGTTACGCCACCACTAAAAAGCAAAAAATAAAATATTTTTAAATAAAAAAAGGACCGCCTTCAAAAAAACCGGAACTAAAAAGCAAAAAATAATTGGTTACTTTTAATTAATGTACGAAAAGCTATTTTAATTCTAACTAATTATGTACAATTTCTTAATTTTTAATCATCTTTTGAAGTCGGTGCCTTGGGTAGACGTTCTTTAAGGGCTGCAAGTAGTTAGATTAATATCACCTATGGCTAAGAAAGAAATATAAGTAGGTAGCTACTTACATTTACCTACTTGAATAAAACACAAAAACAAAAATTAAATAAACAAACAGGTCGGAAAAACGTATGAAAGTAGGAATTTAGGCAAGTACTTTGTAATTTAAATATGCCTTATACTTAAACTAAATACCTAACACAGTAAAAACAAAATATTTACAAGAAAACCCTACGAACAAACCAATATAAAAACAATGACCACTTATATGATAAAGATTTAGGTAGGTGTAGCTTGTACTTTTTATTCTACCTAAATACCTACACAACACAAAACAAAAAAAAACAAATATAAAAAAGAACAGAAAACAATAGTTAGCGACTTTGAGGTGTCTGCTCTCAACTACGTGTCAAAACGTGTGTGCGGTTAGTACATATCTCACCAATTTCGGCAGAAATCGTCTCGTTCAGACAACGATGTTGCAGGGAAGTACCAATCAACAAAGAGCAGCGAATTAACGTACTCCTTTACCAGTGCGCGCCTTTATAAAGCCGAAAGTACTAATAATCGTTGAAACCCAATTTCAGTACGCTGCGCTGTATCGATATCAGCTTGCACGTAAACCAACGCTAAGGGCATCTCCAGTTATGTCTGTGGACCAATCATTGCTGACTCAGGTTGTTTACGCTCTCGTAGACTTCGGGTGTGTTCGGCTGAAATAGTGTCTGTTCGGTCAGCAGCGTGCGAAGCGAACTCTACCCAAGGCACCGACTTCAAAAGATGATTAAAAATTAAGAAATTGTACATAATTAGTTAGAATTAAAATAGCTTTTCGTACATTAATTAAAAGTAACCAATTATTTTTTGCTTTTTAGTTCCGGTTTTTTTGAAGGCGGTCCTTTTTTTATTTAAAAATATTTTTTATCTTTAAATTTTACTTATTTGTTGTTATAGCGGCAAATTAAATACTCACTCTGTGAAAATTTCAGCTACGTACTTATTACGGTTCATGAGTAACAGCTTTGTGACAGACGGACGGACGGACGGACAGCTGAGGCTTAGTAATAGGGTTCCGTTTTCACCCTTTCGGTACGGAACCCTAAAAAGTAGTATACGCATGATAACCTTCTATTCGCTTAGTACGCGTATTAAGGTCGGACTAAACCGGTTTTTGTTTGGTTAATCCGGTGCTTATCCCGTACTAAATTTTGACAGGTTTACTCTGAATACGGCTGAATATGTTTTGGAATTGTGTCGTCGGGCACACGCGGGGTGCGCGCTGCGCACACTCGTGCGCACACGTGTGCGTGATTTCTTCGCAAACTGGCGGCCGCGCCCACGGCCGCGCTATCATTGTTAGATTAGATCCCGTATTATCTCAGCGATCATTAGGTCAGCCCTGTTTTTTTTTTTGCCTGATGCATTATGCAATACCATTTTTGAAGCCATAATACATATTTGACATACTCAACTTCACGATGAGGTACTCCGATCTTTCGAAATCCCTTAGTATCTCAGCCATCATTAGGTCAAAGTTGATTATTTCTTTGCCTGGGCCGTTATAAAAGTCTATATTTAAAAACCTAGTAAATATTTCACGTACTCGAGATAAGGTACTCTTATTTTAAAAACCTTTACAGTCTTATTCAGAACTAACCTGTCAAAACTTACGTACTGTACTAGAATTGCACCGGACTAAGCATACAACCGGTTTAGTCCGACCCCGACAAGATTATCTGAGATTACAAAGACTTTGATCGGATTGCCAATGATTCGCTTAGGATTCCTACACTCCCTGGGAGTACTCGAGACTACCCAAGATTTTCCTATTCCTCGGACTCCCGCCCAGGATTACTCGAGATTTCCATTAATTTGAAAGGATTCCCAATGATTTCCTTGGTATTCTCAGATTCCTTAGGATTACTCGGGATTACATAAGATTTCCAGATTCCTCGGACTCCCATCGGATTCCTCGGACTCCGCCTAAGATTACCCGAGATTTCCATGAATTTGATAGGATTCCCAATGATTTCCTTGGGATTTCCAGATTCTTTAGGATTACTCGGGATTACATAAGATTTCCGAGATTCTCCGGACTCCCACCAGATTCCTCGGACTCCCACCTAAGATTCTTGAGATTCCCAAACGATTGTACACCAGATTCCTTGAGTGAGTGACCCCTCGCATTACACGTTACTTACTTACTAGGTAAACAATGTTGCAGTGCAAGTGCAGAAAGGTTCTGGCGGCAAATGCTTTTTTTTTTAAATAGCCACCAAATGTCAACGAAGCTCTAAATGGGAATTATTGGATGTTACTCACTAAATCATGCTATTTCGGCTCGAACGATCTTGATTAAATTTGGTAGATGGATACATTGTCCTGGACCAGTTTGACCCTATTTTGGACCAGTCATGTGGGCTACTTTTTATCCATGAAATAATTTAGCCGACACTAACCCGAGCGGAGCCGGGTACCGCAGCTAGTTATTAATAAAATTCAGTCTGTTATTGCCATTAGCCGAGCTATCTTCCGATAGTTTATTATATATAACGTATGTGTTTAATCGGTTCTGCTAATAAAAACACATCTCCAACTAATCTAGAAACAAAAATGAAAACCGTGCAGGGGTTGAACCCGACGGGGTTACAGCTAAGTTAGAACATTACATTGTATACTCACTGACTGCCTCGTATAGAATGTAATGCCGTGTGTCCTAATATGTTTATTATTTTCTTAAAATATTTTATATGCAAGCGGCTATTTTGTATTTTTCTTAACATGCATAAACATTTTGATTTTGATTTGGTCTTACGACATTCATGGCAATAAATATGTCCAGTTTATTGTTTATTATTTTTACGTGTCGGAACCAACACAGTACATTTTAATGGTTTCATTTTCATTCAAATGTTCGGTACGTAATGTTCATCGAAGTTTTTCGGAAATTAAACAATTATTTCTGCAAAAGAAACTTGAGACAACCCCGATCGTTCCCGGACACCAGATCTTCATTAGTGTAGGTCGCATTTCAGTAACAAATCGTGCTTTCATTTATCTGAACTGTCCCAAAAGATGTTGCGGTCTTCAGTGTTTTGATAAATTGTAAAATGTCGTCTAAGTTTTGTCTCAAATGGAAATATAATTTCAATTTGATGTGATTCGCTATCAGAAACTTTGAAAGGCTATTAGGCGGCTGCTTCTATACGTATATCAATGTATTGTTTTCAGTGTACTTTTAACCTCGCTTTTAACAATGAAATACTTAAATTTCAGCTCAAAGATTAACTTTCTTACTTCTTAAATTCATAAACCTTAGAAATGTTTAAGACATTTTTTGCTATTACATTTTTTTATAGAACGCATGACAAAAGGCACTGTCAGTGTCTGTCTAGGACAGCGACGGTGCCCATGAACATTCAAATACACAGAGCACCGACTAAGATACTGCTTCGTTCTATTCGGAAATATTTCATTATGTGTAATTAATGCCTTGACTATCTTAAAAATTAATATTTATTGTTATATGCATTTAAATTAAACTAATTAAGCAGTAGCTGTCAAAATTGACATCTCTTACAAACTTTTTAGGTAGACTACAAATTTGGGAATATAATTGTGATTTTTTTCTTGGTGGCCTAAATAACCCAGTGCTATTATTGATCAGTATCTCAAATTAAACCAAAATGCCCATAGTTATTTCACAAAAAATAAGTACTTGCCATCATAAAATAATACTTTACTCAGCGAAAATTGCCTTCAATGCCTATGAGACATGATGCATGTTATATAAGGTGAGTTTAAAATAATCTACAAGCCTTATAGGGTTGATTCAGTATCTGATATAGAATAACTTTTGCTAAGAATGTAGGCATGTAATTTTTTTTTTTTAATTTGAATTTTTGAGAAATTTAAACAGTACGTTCTGCCCAGTATTGTGAACAACTTTTGCGAAGAAACTATGTACCTATCGGTGATGGTTTCGAAGAAATAATTAAATAATCAAATTATTAAATGCGCGCGAACTTCGCTAAAACGGCGCGTCACCGCTACACCGCTACCGCGCCGGCCGGCGGCGCGGGGCGGCGCTCGGCGGCAGAGTCTATTTTACCTACCCGAATAGTTTTGCCTCCTTCCCACGCTGACGCACGCCGCGCCGGGCTATGGATTTGGTCGGCGCGGCTGTAATGTAGGTATGTACACAAGCATGCATGCCTTTTTCGCCCGATCAGCACTCGCTTCACTTAAATTCACTCACGTGCGATACTTATGCCCGATGCGCGCCATGGACCTTGATATACTAATTGCTTTCAAAACGAAAACAAACGCCCTTCAGTGAGAGGGGCGGCGGCGGGGGGATGGGGCGGCGGGGCTTCTGTCTGCGCACGCGGCGGCGGCGGCGGCGGCGGCGGAGAATTGTCTTGTGTCAGTGGGTCACGGACGGGTCAATGCCCCGTGGTTGACCTATATTTTTAATTAGGTAGCTGAAGAGTTAGTGCCCTTTAATAAATTATTTTCTTGGAAACCATTACAGATAGGTGCATAGTTTCTTCGCAAAAGTTGTTGACAACACTGGGAAGATCATACTTTAATAAATTATTTTCTTGGAAACCATTACAGATAGGTGCATAGTTTCTTCGCAAAAGTTGTTTAAAATACTGGGAAGAACATACTGTTTAAATTTCTCAAAAATTCAAATTGAAAAAAAAAAATTACATGCCTTATATACCTTATATAAGGTGAGTTTAAAATAATCTACAAGCCTTATAGGGTTGATTCAGTATCTGATATAGAACAACTTTTGCTAAGAATGTAGGTATGTAATTTTTTTTGTTCCATTTTAATTTTTGTGAAATTTAAACAGTATGTTCTTCCCAGTATTGTAAACAACTTTTGCGAAGAAACTATGTACCTATCGGTGATGGTTTCGAAGAAATAATTAAATAATCAAATTATTAAATGCGCGCGAACTTCGCTAAAACGGCGCGTCACCGCTGCACCGCTACCGCGCCGGCCGGCGGCGCGGAGGCGGCGCGGCGGCATAGTCTATTTTACCTACCCGAATAGTTTTGCCTCCTTCCCACGCTGACGCACGCCGCGCCGGGCTATGGATTTGGTCGGCGCGGCTGTAATGTAGGTATGTACACAAGCATGCATGCCTTTTTCGCCCGATCAGCACTCGCTTCACTTAAATTCACTCACGTGCGATACTTATGCCCGATGCGCGCCATGGACCTTGACATACTAATTGCTTTCAAAACGAAAACAAACGCCCTTCAGTGAGAGGGGCGGCGGCGGCGGGGGGATGGGGCGGCGGGGTTGCTCTCTGCGCACGCGGCGCGGCGGCGGCGGCGGCGGAGAATTGTCTTGTGTCAGTAGGTCACGGTCGGGTCAATACCCCGTGGTTGACCTATATTTTTAACTAGCGGCCCGCTCCGGCTTCGCACGGGTATGAAATATATCTGAATGGCTCCCGCCGCCCCGTCCGGCCGGTACCGCCGCAAACGCTACGTCCCGCAATTTTTAAATCTGTAATATCTTGGAAAATATTTATTTAAATCATATGCTGTAATGGGTCATATAGATCTATATTAAATCAACAATGTATTAAGATATTTAATTGGATAAGGATTAATGCTGTATTGGTTAAAATCGCTTCGAAAATTAGCCATAATTTGTCGTAAAAAGTAAATGACAATAAAATGTTATTGTGGGATATCCATGAGAGATAGAAATATACCATCGCGGAGTTTACTGTAGACCTTTTCAATGTGTACAATACTTAGTACATTATTTTGATAAATCTCGTAGGGTTCAGCCTGCGTTTGCAATCTAAGCGGAAAAAAAATATTTTTTACGACATCACATTGGAAACCTCAAAAATAACAGTACTTCTTCACTATTTAAAGCATGTTATTATACATATAAGCCTTCCTCTGCAATCACTCTATCTATTAAAAAAAACCGCATCAAAATCCGTTGCTTAGTTTTAAAGATTTAAGCATACATGGGGATATAGGGACAGAGAAAGCACCTTTGTTTTATACTATGTAGTGATTTGACAAATCTCGTAGGGTTCAGCCTGCGTTTGCAATGTAAGCGGAAAAATGATTTTTTAACCTATTGCATAGCTTCATTCGCGGGGACCGAATCCAGAAATTCCGTAACGAAAAAAAACCTCACGCTCCCCACTCCGACGGGCGATGCCGGTAGTGCTACTTCACACCAGGGGGAGCGGGGCGGGGGCGGCGGCGGGAGCGGCGGCGGGGGCGGGCCGGCATAAGTTGATACAAAATGCTATGCAATAGCTTTACCGCGGCAGTCCCCGAGTGCCACACGTCTTTTTTTATGACATCACATTGGAAACCTCAAAAATAACAGTATTTCTCCACTATTTAATGGATGTTATTATACATATAAACCTTCCTCTTTAATCACTCTATCTATTTAAAAAAAACCGCATCAAAATCCGTTGCGTAGTTTTAAAGATTTAAGCGAACATGGGGATATAGGGACAGAGAAAGCGACTTTGTTTTATACTATGTAGTGATTATGTAGTGAAGAGTTAGTGCACTTTAATAAATTATTTTCGTGGAAACCATTACAGATAGGTGGATAGTTTCTTCGCAAAAGTTGTTTACAATACTGGGAAGAACATACTGTTTAAATTTCTCAAAAATTAAAATGGTACAAAAAAAATTACATACCTACATTCTTAGCAAAAGTTGTTCTATATCTGATACTGAATCAACCCTATAAGGCTTGTAGATTATTTTAAACTCACCTTATATATTACTTACTCGAAATAAAATGTTCGAACTGGTTTCAACCGGCCACACGCACGACACCGCTTTAAAAACGACCTTTTCACCAATGCAATGCAATGCTATGCAGTCACGTATATTGATCTGTTCGGCAGCCTCCAAGATTCCTCGACGTAATTTGCGAATTGTTAATGTGGGTTTCGAATAAACTGAGATTTTCAGGCACACCAGTAAAAGAAGTCCAACAGATTACAATCTGGAGAACGGGGCGACCATAAAATTGGACCAAGGCGCCCAACGGTCTGCATACTCTTGATTCAGATATTCTCGCACAGGATGGGCATAATGAGCAGGGCAACCATCATTTTGGTACCACATGGTACTTAAAATATTTAATGGCACATCATCTAGTAGATCTGGCAAATGGTTTTGGAGAAAATCTAGATAAACTTCACCATTCAAGTTTCTAGGCAATTCAAATGGCCCAATAACTTTGCCGTAATTTAAATAGATACTGAGACTTGTCTTCCCTCAAAAGATGCGGATTCTTGATACTCCAACAATGCATTGATGTTAGTGATACTCCAAAATTGTACTGGTTAGAATATCCGTCTTTTTGCATGTGGTTTCGTCGGTCCATACAATTCTATCCAATAATTGTGGATCTTCAGTATTATTATATTTTCCATTATTCTGCAAAACGAAATCCTGATAGGATAATCACGGGGCAACAGGGTCTGCACACGTCTTGTGGACACGGGTGGAACCTCTGACGTTGCAAAATACGATGTGCAGTACTTTTTGGCACTCGCGTTGCTTCCTCTATGGCCCTCACTGAACGGTTGCATCATTTTCAATTTCTTGAAGAACCTCTTCATCGTAGGTAAGAATCGTACCTAGGTAATCGACCTTCGAGTAATGCTCTATGCACATTCACAAACACTCGATGTACTGGAAAACGTTAAGTTAATATAAGTATTAACAATTGACAATAGGAGATATTAACTAGACGAAATTAGTACAAATTCACGAATATCAAATCCCATTGCTGTAGATTATGATTACTATCTAAAATGTCCATCTACAAAAGATTATGCCTACTATTAAAATGTATCTTGCCAATTAGAGAAAGTCAGTCGCCACGCCGTTCACGAGCATTACGTCGGGTCCATTCATCGTCTCGTTCAACCTGTCAACCTCAGTTGTAAATAGTGGCAAACGCATTTGTAAACTGAGACTAGGTGGACGTTGAAAAAAAAATGTGTTCAGCGAAGATTCTGGCTAGTTCTTCTTCGCTGTCATTAGTTCAACAATAAGCCTAATGATAAGATGATAAAATATAACAAGTGAATAAAAAACGACAACACGAACAACAAAGGTGAACAAATCAAGCTTCGTTGCAAAAAAAGGAAAACATTTGCACAGCAAATTTAATACTATGTACCATACATATGTACACATAGCAACATAAAGAAGAGCAGAATGTGTTTTAAATGAAATGATTTCTGAAAAAGAAAAATTGCGAGGAAGTTTGGAGAATATTGTCAGTTCTCGCCACTACATTAATTTTATAAAATATATTCTGAGCCTCTGAGAAATCTCAAATACGGACCGTATTTGTGATTTCTCAGTGTTAGTACCTTGGGAGGTCACCTCGGGGAGAATGCTGAGAACTGGCCGGCAGAGTTCCCGATTGAATTTCCAGTGCAATTTCAAATCTCATCGACGTATTCATCCCACAAACCTTTCGAGCCCCCCGGGAAGGTCCACATGCGCCCATTCTATTACACGCGGACAGACAGACGAATGTAGTACGTGACGCAATAGCAACTTGTCGATTTTCGATTTGATGCCGGCGCATTATTCACTTATTCAAATTCTGGGGGCGAGGGGAAGGATCTACGATTGAAGAGACCGGTCAAATGGGAGTTCAAGTTCGACAAGGTACCGCCCCATGGCCAGCAAGGGAGGGGGACATCGTGGGACAATGCCTAACTTACCCCTTGGTCCGAATTGGGTTGACAGTGCTCACAAAAATATTCGTGCAAACACCTGGTCCGAATCAGTATTCACGAATACTGCAATATTTGCGATATCAAATCGAACCGATTGTGAGCGTGCTAACGGTGCTCACAAAATAACCTTCAACTATTCTTTGAAGTTTCTTCAACAAAAAAGAGTATTTAATGTTCAACAATGAACAATTTGCAAGCGGATAACTATTTACTAACATTATGTGACAATTAGAGTTATTATGAAGGTGATTTTGAAATGTTGATAGAAATGTAATTTGGCAAACAGGAGAAATAGTAGTAGAACGACAATGGAGAGAGCGCGCATTTCTGCAGTATTGCACACGGTTACGTAGTTACAGCAGCTAAAGGGCGAGCGAAAGCGGTGACGCGTTTTATTTTATATTCTTGCAGTATCAAAATCAAATTTGCCGCGCGATCTATGGCTACCGCTGACCGCGCTCACGGTTTTGCCCTGAGCACCGTAAGCACTTAAACGATGACGTCATAGTGACGTCATACCTCACAATCTTGCATTTGCGAGCACTGTAAGCGCGTCTCGGACCAGCTGTATTCACGCTGTCAGCGTTTAAGCGCAATTCGGACCATAGCCTTAAATACCAATGCCCTGCCCTAAAAAATACCGTCTACTAAGATACTTATGCTATGTTAACTGTTGGTTCTAGCAACAATCACTGTCCTACCTTAAATTCAACTGTAGCTACGGCGCAGTACCACCCAGAGTTCGCTTGTTGCTATCAAACCCAGGATAGAAATATTATTGTTTAAGACTAATCACTAATTTATATTTGAAAAAGTAGCTCAATTCAACAAGTAACTTTTACTTTATTCTGTAAACTCAAAAATACCACGTCCGTAATCGAGAGCGCCAGCGCTGAAGAAAGAGGGCGGCACTGCGGTTGCAATCATTTATGTAGAGGCGGGTGTTGCCATCTCCTAGCCAGGCGGCTAACAATAGTTTTTTGCAAAGTTTAAAAGTACAATAAAACAATCTTTCGCGGGGAGTGCGTCTACCGATTCCACCACCTGCGTTGTGGATTGACTGCCAAGATTGAACACATATTGCCGTCGTACCCAAAATCGTATTCGGCATCAGAGGCTAGAGCTCGTCCGAGGTTGACTTTAGTTAAATATATTGTTTGTACTTGTACTAGCAAGTACATGTATATGTTTGTGCGTCGCTATTATCAACGAATACGAAAATCGAAAGGAATTCGGGAACTTTTAGGAGGCGCACGCTGGCACTTTCGGAGCAAATCCATTCAAAATAGTGAAGTATAACATTTCCGGATTTTTGCGGATTCTTGGAGTACCTTCATTCTCCACTTCCATTGAACCCATCATTCCGTAGGTCATTTCGGACTTGCAGAGTAGGAATGGGAATGCATTTCTCTTTGGAGCCGGAATGAATGAAATCATGGTTGAAGCGGCAATACAAAGTATTCGTGTTTTCCGTCCAGTTCAAAGAAGCAAGGTCCTACCATGTGTGTGAGATGTGTTTATCTAATATCATGACAGTAGGTTTGCTACCTATGCCCCTGTTCCATATAAAAATAATCAGGACAATACTTGTGATATTAGACGGATTTGTAAATCCATGCAAGAAATTGGATTTTTTTCCGACATTAGCCTCTTATACCGTTTTATGCAAGTTTTACGAAATGAAGGGCGCCATCTCCAACGATATATCGCTATAGCTATAGATATAGCTTGTCAACAATAGAGCTTATCATACAAGATGGCGCTAGCCATTACGAAACACGTAATTTTCTGAGAACCAAGCGTGCGCGCTACCGCCACCTAGGTATGAAAACCAACAACATTCCTTCAACAAGAAATAACACATCTATATCATGGCGGCGAAAAATCTTATCATAACGAGGGTAGATGGCGCTGTGCATGAAGTGTGAATTTCTATATCGAATTATTTGAGCGAAATTCACTCACGCATCACGATATCTCCGAAACTACTGAACCTAGAAACTTGAAATTCTTGAGCGAAAACGCTCACTAAGAAAGGATTTTACAAAATTAAATTTTTAAGGGTAAGGTAAATAAGTAAAAACGTATACATAACAAATATTTCACGGAATCTCCGCAACCGCTTAACCTAAAAATGTTAAATTCTGTACAGCATTTTTTTTAAGTTTGCTCGCTAAGAAAGTTATTAGGTAAAATAAGGCAATTAAGGAGATAAAACAGGCCAAAATGAACAATTTTTCAAATTACACACAAAATGGCTAGAACTATTGAACCCACAGATTAAGTAAGTGTAAGCACCACTGAGATCTTCGCGAATCGCTTGGAGTGACAGTTCATGCCAAACCCGTCGAAAGACGCAAGCCACGTCCAAATGGTGGAGGAGCACCTTCGAGAGTACTTCACAGCACCGGTAGCAGCCAAAGAAGACCCAATATTCTTCAGTCCCCGGGTAGTGTGGCGCATGAACCGCCGCACCAAAGCCAAGAAGGCCCCGGGCGAGGATACCATCACAAACGCTGCACTGTAGCACCTGTCGCCTTGTATTGCCGCGATAACGAGGCTATAGGTACAACGGTATCCTTCGCATGGGCCACATCTCTACATGGTGGAAGAACAGCAGAATCATCGTGGTGCCCAAACCGGGTAAGAACATGCAGAAGCCATACATGCAGATGGCATACGGGCCTGCTGTACTAATGTTCAATGTCTCCGGCGCCACGCAGGATCGTGAGGGTCATCCGATCCTTCCTCAAGGATCGCCACTTTAGAGCCGCAGTAGAGGATGCTGTCTCCGACATGCACCCCATTCGCGCACAGTCCTCTCTGGCTCTTGAGAGTGGCTCTCGAGATGTCGCATGTCGGTGAACGCAGGGAAGACTCAAGTCATCGTGACAGGTCGTTCGGTTCTTCCCTTCCTACTACAATTTTAAGGTTAAGACTTCACATGGACCTCTCAGGCGAAGAAGGTACTTCGATGTGATCATCGACCGGAACCTATCCATGACGCCGCCGGTGAATTCTGCCATCGACAAGACCAGAGTAGCACGTGCAAAGCTGTAACCCGTCTTAAGTTCCCAGTTCCCCCTGCGGTTGAAGCTGGGAATTTTCAAGACATACGTCAGATCGCGCCTCACGTGCATAGCACCTGCCTGGTACACCCTCGTCTCGGAGACGCAACGTCAGCGCCTCCGCGCCCAGCAGAGCTTGAGCCTTCGTACCATCACCACACCGCACGTAGCGTGTGGAACGCCACGATGGGGAGGGATCTCCAGATAGAGCCGCTGGATGACTCCATTGGACGTCTGGCCACTGTAATGTTCGCGCGTGCAGATGCATCACCTTTACCAGCTGTCACAGACCTAACGCCCCAGCATGCGAGACCTCCGGACGGCAGCAAGCGGTACCCGCGCGACCTCGTCACTGTCGAAGATGATCACACCGACGTACCCACGAATTCACACGAGACCGCCTAAGGGCTAAATTAGACCAGCCAACGACCTGGCCATTGAAATGGGCAGCGAAGAGACGACAGTAGGAGGCATACCCCCGGAACTGTCACCCCAGTACCGCCTAAAACAAGGGGGGGGACCAGGTGGACACGATGATGACCTGACTGAGAGCGCAATTTCTGGAACAGTCGGGGGATTCCCGATGGAGATTGTTCTCGGCTGGCCCGCCTAGAATTGGGTGGAGTTTTCTAGAAAGAAGCTCCACCTGTATAAAAGGCGCCTCAGTCAACGCTGCCGGCATATCTACAGTGACAGAGAATAAAAGCGTAAAGTATGGTTATCAGTCTGTCCCGTTTCTACCATCACTCAACGCGTAACAGGCAGGGAATGCACCCCTAACGACATTTAATACAAGTAGGTACCCACTGTAAAGCAGCAACACAGAATAAGTAATAGTGGTGCAATCATTTCTCCGTCACGTACGTACTTTGGTCACTAGATGGTGTTACTGAAATGCTAGAGCTAGAAGAAGAAAAATACTAACCTAATTCGCCCGTGGCATCTTGGATGGATTTACATGGGTGCGTTGACATGAAGAAAAATATTTTTGAGGTTTTTAACCATGTAACATACTTTACATATTTTTTACTAGTTGCCAAAGTTTTACAGCCTTGATGATTTTTTGACTTGTCAACTGTTGGCAACTTTGTTGTGCTTTACTAAGTCTCGCATCTAGCTTCACGTCAATATACACCCCCTCATTTCCGTTCTCCGCCGGCGCGCCTCGCTTCGCCTTACCTCAATCTCGCACTTCACTTTGTTAAGAACTCGCGGCGAGAGAGTTTGGTGTAGTGTCGATTTTCATAAAATAAAATATAAGATTATTTCACTATGAAGGGCGACAAGGTAGCAGATCTCCAGACCCTGCGCGATTTGGCGAACAAGCTTCGCATCGATAGCATCGTCTCCACGAACGCCTCAAAGTCCGGGTAACCTATTTGGCCTCTGTACCCACTTACTGCAGTACTATTCAAGGTTACTTGTTTATTTTATTACATCAAAACGTATGCACTACCAGAAAAATAATTAAAAACTTTACCAGAAGTAGTAAGTTTTCGAGTAGTTATACAAGCATGGTAAGTTTTTGGCAAGTGTTAAAATTTGAGGTTATGACCGGCCGGTCAGAGCTGTCAACAATGTGAAAAAAAACTGTGTGTAGTGGTACATACGGTGGTTTTTACTTCATAAGGTGTTAAGCCTCGTGGTTCCACCCATGATTTTTGTTTAATTTGCATGTAGTTGCTAATTATTAAATAATCCGTTTTTACCGCTTGTCCATTTGTACTTTTGACCTTGTAAACGTATCTTTGGAAGGCAGCCTTTTTTTTCCGTCTACCATTTCCTTGTGGACTTGAGTTAATTAGCATGTTGGGAATTTGATGCTGTGGACCCATCTATATACCAAAGGAATAGTCTTCTCCATACAAACGTTTCCGAGATATATCAGTGTTGCTGTTATTTTATTTGAATAAGCCCGCTAATTAAATAAGTTTTCGCTTTCTATATTATCAACACAATTACAAAATAGAATGCAATGATTGAAAGATATCAAACACCGGGCTAATTACGAAGGAACAATCCTGGAAAAGAACAATTCCTTTATTTTCCATCCTGGTATCCCTGACCATGGTCAGTAAGTGTCTAATAATGGGCGTCTTATTCTCTCTCGCTGAACAATCGTTCGCTCTCTCTCGTCTTATTCTGTACCTGATACCTACCAAAGACACACCGGGCTGTTTTACTCACTATTTTGAGTTCGAGTAATATGGACGTGCGGATGTTAATGTATTTCCGAGCCTGTCAAATATGCAAAGTAGTGTTCACAAACACGAGCTCCGAGTTCAAATGTAGCCAGGTACCCATTTCAAAGATTAAGATCTATCTCTGACCTATCTATCTACCTACATTGCGAGCAAAACAGTCCGGCTCCAACACAGGTCATGGAACATTTTCTAGGTTGCCGCCGCTATTGAAATTAGGCATAGAATAACTAACAGTGCTATGCATACAGGCAAAGGATATCAGTAGGTACCTATGTAAGCGCTGCCATCCAACTCAGAAAGAGAAAGTCCTCTGGCACAGCTCCGAAGGCTGCGCGAAATTATGGATTATTAATCTTCTGCCGAAGAACCACCGAATTCAAGGCAGCATTCAGCCTTGAATTCAGTGGTTCGGTCGTCGTTTGCTCATATGCCCCAAAAAGTGTTTTTACCCTATGCAATTTGTTTATTTTTCTCAATTTTTTTTCGGCTGACGTTTGCCCAGCCATGAGGAATAAGGTTCCTAATGTTGCATTAGTATACAACATTGTCATTATCTGTTATTGTATGTCCCCTATGTGCACTTCACTTGTAATGTCATTGAAGTGCCCTTTGCCTTTGTTAGATCGCGTTAGTGCCAAACCAGTGGCAATCGAGAAAGCCGAGAAAACAAGTCTTTGGGAACTTTGTAAGTCATGTAATACAGAGAGGGACACAATCCAAGTCAGTAAATTCGAAGTCCTGAATGCCTTAAGGGCAGGGTTTCTTAACTTAACTTAACGGTCGGTGGCATGACTGCTGGGGGTCCATGATGGATATGATGGCAATACATACTGCAGATGATGGATTTAAAAAATGCAGGCAAAATTTCAAGGGTGTCAAAACCTGGTTAATATGGGGAATTTTGTGGTTTGAGTTTTTTTTTATGTGACTGGACATGGATGGCTAATACAACACCTTCTGTCATGGTATTAGCCCAACACACCACATGAGAACTTGGTGCCATGCCAGGACCTTCCTTATATTGCACGGCTACATTGAACTGGATGGAAAATACGGATAATTTTCATTGCCGCTTCGACCATCGTTCATCCAATGCGTTGGGGTACCAACCCGGGCGGGATTAACCCTACCACCTAGTAAGTAAGGAAGGGGACCTACAGTTTAACGTGGAATCCGAACCACGGCCAGCCTCTCTCAACGGTCGAATGGTCACCCATCCAAGACCAGACCGGACCCAGCGTTGCTTAACTTCGGAGAGCGATCGCCGAAGTGTCGCGCCACTGGGCCATTGAGGCTGTAATTACATCGACAACTCTATTAAAACAGGCCGCACAAACTTTCTTTTCACAAATATTAATAAATCTCACAGATATTAATTTTCGGGAGTTAGTCTGTAACGGTCATGGAACTGTCATCATTTCTTGTTCCAAGCGATTTGAGCAGCCAGCTCAAACTGGTTTATAGCACATAATAAGTAATAGTACTAAGTAAGATGAATTACTGACACAAAATCGTACCTACACTGCAGAGTGAGACACACCTGCAAGTGCGCCATTCTCCACATACACCTCGTTAGATCGTGAGAGCAATAAGTGGCTGACCTCCACCCACTGAGTCAATCGTTTCTAGACCCTCTGTTCCTTTCTAGGTTACCCTAACCTTATTTATTGCAATTAGCTTACTCGAGTAATAATATACCGTATATTATTAAGAGCCTACGAGTCTGTTTGTGGGCTTAAATTTTGCAAACTTAATTTTATTTTCTTTTCCCCAATGCTGCGGACTAATCAAACAGCATGATAAAAAGTTTTAAGGTTTAGGAAAGTCAGGCAATGTAAGAGAAATAAAAGCATTATTCATTTTCATTTGTCTTGGACGGAACATGTGTCAGGATGATTGACAAGTTTACTTATACTTTGCTTTAGTTGCGTTAATCAAATTCTCCGATATAACTAATTGTTTTACCCTTAAATAGTTCATGTCCAGAAAGACTGAGAATGATTTCATTATTTAATCCCACACCAAGTTTATCATTCCTAAATCTTTATCAAAATCACGCTAGTCGTGGCGATGTAGTAAAAGAACTATGATATAACATTTTTCATAACTTCTTATCAGTTTCCAGTGATATTATCAGTCGGTGACCGGTGTCAATGTATAAAAAGTATATCGTACATTTAGTATATTCACACACATTAATTAAGAATGCATTATTTAGTCATGTCTTTCCTTCAGTCAATTGTATGTATGCAAAAGTGGGAAAACATTTACTCACCTCCGAACCTTGGTGATTGAATAAACAAATAATTAAGTGTTTTATACACACTTTATATCGAGCTTATTGTCAAAAGACATATGCAGTTATGAAAAGTGACCATGCGACCGTTGAGAGAGGCTGGTCGTGCTTCGGATTCCAAGTTAAACTGTAGGTCCCCTTCCTTACTTACTAGGTGGTAGGGTTTATCCCGCCCAGGTTGGTACCATCGCATTGGATGAACGATGGTCGAAGCGGCAATGAAAATTGTCCGTGTTTTCCATCCAGTTCAATGTAGCCATGCAATATAAGGAAGGTCCTGGCATGGCACCTAGTTCCCATGTGGTGTGTTGGGCTAATATCATGACAGAAGGTGTGGTATTAGCCATCCATGTCCAGTCACATAAAAAAAAAAACCTGTGATGCAAAACGTTACCAAAATTATTAAATCTCCACTTTTTTTCTGTTTCGCCGGTTCATATAACAATGGCTTATGGATTTATTTGGTCGCAGACATCCGACGTCATGTGCGTCCATCGCGGAAATCATGTCGGTGCTGTTCTACCACACCATGCGCTACAAGGTCTCAGCCCCTCGCGACCCCTCCAGCGACCGCTTCATCCTCTCTAAGGTAACACCATTGACCCTTTCACATTTTTTGTATCAATATATGTGTCTGCACGTTGTACATGTTATGAAAAATCAATACAAACAAATTGTTGGCCATGGTTCGGATTCCACGTAATATTGTAGGTCACCTTCCTTACATACTAGGTGGTAGGGTTAATCCCGCCCGGATTCGTACCATCGCATTAAATGAAAGCGAAAGTCGAAGCCGCAATGAAAATAGTCCATACTTTCCACCCAGCTCAATGTATCCCAGCAATATAAGGAAGGAAGGACACCTAGTTCTCATGTGACGTGTTAGGCTAATATCATGACTGTTGGTGTTAGCTATCCATATCCAGTTATATAAAGAAAACTGTCAAATTACAGCAAAATCAAAGTCAACTTATATACCCACATTTAATTTAACTGTTGTTGATCCCACAATTACAAAAAAAAAGTTTTGTTTTGATTTGTTTTTGTGATTAATTTTCGCACAACATTTATTTTTATAAATTGTGCATAGAAATATTGATTAACTACTAGTACTTATACAAACTCCAAATTGGTAGAGTGCTTTTTAAATTATTTGCTTACTATATTTTGCTTTTATCCATTGCTTTCCGGCCTTTGTTAACATTACGAATACCTCTATCGGAAAAGTATGATTTGCTCCACACAAATTGTCTGCATTGTAAATTAATCCAACATTTCAAAGGTTTCAAAGTTTCCCCTTACAAAACAGGAGGCGATCTCTTACATTTCCGCAGGGGCACGCCGCACCGATCCTATATGCCGCATGGGCTGAGGCCGGCCTCTTCCCGGTGGAGGAGCTCAAGAACCTCCGCAAGATCGACTCGGACCTGGAGGGCCACCCCACGCCCCGCCTCAACTTCATCGACGTCGGCACCGGCTCTCTGGGGCAGGGCCTGGCGGTAGCCGCCGGCATGGCCTACGTCGGGAAATACTTCGACCAGGTGCCATACAAGTACGTTCAGGCCGAGAAAATCCTATTGGCGTATTTACGATAGTACCTTATCGAATACCAAATATTTAAATTCTAGCGTCAGCTTTAATTTATAGCTGTAACTTGAACTTATTACACTTTAAGCAGAAGACGAGTCAGGATTTTATTTAATTTTTTTTGTCTATTTTCTATGAAGCTGCACCAAAATCTTTTTCATCCAGTATTTATTTTAAATGCTGGAAATACATTTTGTGCTAAATTAACATGTTTGTCGTACCCATGCTATGTCATAATAGATGTGGGCAGTAACATTCAAACATTGAAAATAATTCATAAAGGTGGTATCTAATCAATCAATTAACACATTAAAAAAAACCTCTAGTACTTTTAATTTAAATTTAAGGGTGAATAAAACTATCAAGAATACATAAAATACTTTATTTATTAGTTGTACTTTAGAAAAACAAATAAGTATGTAGTCTTTGTATTAACGCCTCTAAAAAAAAAAAACTTTCAACCTGTAGATACTAGATCCAAGATCAGTAAATAATAAATGTAGAGGAAATACAGAATATAAAATTACTTGGACATATCAGCTGCCGGTTTAAAATTATATATCTCAAGGTTTAATGTGGGCATGAAAAGTCATGTTCTAAATTAAAAAATAAAATGATAATAATTTGACACAACAGAGTGTACTGCGTGGTGGGTGACGGCGAGGCTGCTGAAGGTAGCATCTGGGAGAGTCTGCACTTCGCATCCCACTACAACCTGGACAACCTCGTGGTCGTGCTGGACGTCAACCGGCTGGGCCAGTCCGAGCCCACCTCGCTGCAGCACCAGGTCACTCACCCACCGCTTGAATCCCAAAATATGAAATTGCGAAATTAGTTCGAAAGTAAAAAAAATATATCAGCAAAGCATTTCAAAATTGTTTGTGAAAAAAATTGCATAAATATGGTCCCTGAACATTTACCATCCTTGTACTTCTTCACCGAGAACAGAGTTGCCACACGAATTGCACAAAGTAATGAATATCGAGCATTCCACATGGATGTTGGACTAGTATTATGTGCAAAATAAAATGTTTGTCGTACCCATGCTATGTTTCTAGTAGGTGTGGGCAGTAACATTCAAACAGTTTTTATTGAGATGGAATCAATACTTACTATAGCACACCGAAATCGTTTATTGATTAGTGGTATGTTATCTTAGTAACCTAACTAATCTGTGTTATCTTTAGGCGGTATTGGTGGGTAAATTTGCTTTATAGTTGCTATGTATGAGAAATAATAAAAAAAAAATTTATCTCTCATTCTTTGATTCATATATATGATTATGCTATTAGATGTATTCGCAATCATTTTTTTGTTTTAGATCTAGTTCAATGTCAACTGTGTTAGTAAAGATCATCACAGTTTGGAGTCACGAACATTCTTAAATACATCTCATAAATGCATCCCATTGTCCCAATCAGACTAACCAAATTAAAGTAAATAAAAATAAAATATTGCCATTCCATAGATGAACATATACGACGCTCGGTTGAAGGCGTTCGGCCTGCACTCCATCGTCGTAGACGGTCACGACGTGGGTGAGCTCGTGAAGGCTTTCGACGAGGCTGCGGCCACGCCCGGCAAGCCGACGGCCATCGTCGCCAAGACCTACAAGGGCAGGGGCTTCCCCAACATCGAGGACCTGGAGAACTGGCATGGCAAGGCGCTCGGAGGCGAGGGTGACAAGATCATTAAGGTCGGTGCACACAAACGTAATCATTCATCTTTGACCCATATTTTTATAGATAGGTTAACTAATTCAGTATCACTTTATCTTTCGCTTTACTACTTACAATACAGTATTATTGGTTGGTTTAATAGAATTAAACCAAATTGGACGTGAGTAATGGATAAATTACAAAACAAATAAACAGAACTAAAGTGGATAGAACTGGATAAGAGTTAACCATGCCAGAGAACTCATGCTGTAAAGATACAATTCGTAGTAATGAACCCAGCACGTGTGATGAGATGGATGCCAGTTCAAAACTGATCGTTCCGCATGGTGCTCTATTGTATCAATTTTGACATCATTGCATTAAGAGAGAGATCGTTGAAACGAAACGGCAATGAAAAATGGTCAATGATTTCTGTTAAAATCAATGTTCTGCTGGCATGCCACTTCACTCATTTTTGGATGCAGCATGATGAGGTGGTGTAAGATTAATTACAATGCACCTGTTTTATTTATTTTAAGGCACTCAAGAACTTTTTTCTCTACAAAACTTCACAACATGCAATGGCTCTTACAATCTTTGGGTTCGCCTGTTCAAGAACACTAACCAGTTTGCAAGATGACATTGTATCTCACATACTGCCTAGTGTGTGAGAAATGGATTCATGCTAGACTAACATTGTTTGTCGTACTCTCGCTACTTGATGTTATTAGACGGGGGCAGTAACATTCAGACAAGTAAATTACAATATTTAATCATACAGAAATATGATATGGAATTAGAGCCTTGATAAACTGAACCACGCATCTCATATATTAGTAATATAGTGCCATCATAACACGACATATGCAGTTTTCTATTCAGGAACAGATCCTTCTTGCAAGATTTTTAAATATGGTCGGTAGCTAGAATCAAACCCTAAGATCACATTTTTGACTTATAAATGTTGAACTATTTTGCTATACATATAATATTTAGCTAAAAAACGTATTATTTATATTTGCCTAGCCACGAATTGGTGGAAAAGCACTGACTTTAGTTAGTTCGCTTACCTGTTCAGGACGCGCAACATTGAATGTTCGTTGCACTAAATAGCGTCCTGTGAAGTAATTATGTGTTTTTATGTTTAGTTGGGAACATAACTACAATGAATAGTAAGCGAATTAACTCAGTAGCTCTAATGCTATTATATATCAAAGTGGCTACACGCCCCATAAAAACTATTTTCAGTTGCCGTTCCCGTCCTTCCTTTCTCGCTATACATGTCAGCCTTGGTAGCCCCGTGGCGCGACGCCTTGCGATTCGATAAACTTGGTGAAGCAACTCGCGGCTGGGTTCTAGAAGAGTTACCGTTTTCAACCGTTGAGGCTGGCCATGGTTCGAATTCCATGTATGTGCCCTTCCTTAATTACTAGGTGGTAGGGTTAATTACGCCCGTGTTGTTACCATCGCATTGAATGAATAGTGGTCGCAGCGTTAATGAAAATTGTTCGTCTATTCCATCCAGTTTAATGTAGACGAGCAATGTAAGGATGAGCCAAAAGTCAGGTTACTGAGCACAACGGCCTCGTGTCAAGCGTCGGCAGCTGCTCGCCGACAACAACAACAACAACAACAGCAATGTAAGGATGATCCTGGCATGGCACCTAGTTTCCATGTGGTGTGTTAGGCTCATATGATGATCTATATTAGCTATACATGTCTGGTTACATAAAAAAAATATAACACAGCAACTCCCCCCCCCCCCATCCTTTCATTATAGAATAACTATGAATAATAAATTAATAAAAAAAACATTATCAGGTACTGCAAGCTCAAATCAAGGACCTCAACGTGAAGGTGACGCCGCAAGCGCCCACCGTGGAGGCGCCGGCCGTTCACATCGCCGACATCGCGCTGTCGAGCCCGCCGCAGTACAAGCTCGGCGAGGAGGTCGCCACGCGGCTCGCCTACGGCGTCGGCCTCAAGAAGATCGCAGACTCCAACTTCAGGTAGGTGCGAACCGCAACTTGAATGTAACGCCACAAGCGCCCGCCGTGGAGGTGGAGGTTGGCATTATTTTAACCAAAAATAAACAACTGCAATAATATGGTTCTTCACAAATAACTTGTTGCATGACGAATTTTGTATCACAACTAGAGAGAAGAGGCTTAAAAATAACAGTTCTACAAACAGCGTATTATAAGTCACCCGAACTTCCGAAACCATGATGAAAAACCCACATGTTGCCGATTGAAAAGGGAAATTCCTCAACCATATAGCAGGATGACCTTATCACCTTTTTAAATTATTGGTTTGCTTTTGGAAGTAAGGCATACTGCCTTATTACTAATACTAACAGAGTGCAAAGCCACTTGGAACAGTTTTGTTTTGGAATTGTTTAATTCCACTAAATTAATCGAGGCTTTGCAAAGGTGGCACACAAGATGATGCATAATGATGCTGTTGATCTGAAATGTTTTTTTTATAACTTGGTTTTTTCATGTCTACAGGGTGATTGCTCTGGATGGTGACACCAAGAACTCTACCTTCAGTGACAAGCTGAGGAACGCATACCCTGACAGGTAAATATAACACTAATCTGTAGAGAAATTTAATTCACATCATACATTCAAGGGCAAGTGAATTTGAACCGAGATATTCCAAACTCACCTTCGGTAAGGTCATAATCAGAAATTGTCTGTTGCTGGAGAATTATCTGTGACCTTTGTCGATTGCCGGCCATGTTATCATGCGCCCATGAGTCGTACGTAGTAAAATGTCTCCTGTTACTTAATGTTACTTTGATTAGCTGTCATTTAAAGGTCATCTTTGAAGAAGGCAGGCATATTTACTTGTGTAGTATATAGCCTTTCGGCACTTATGACTTATTTCTATGTTTTTTCTGTATTTCCAAGATTCAAAACTCAAAACCACTGGAACATACTTTACAATGCTTATTGCAATACATTCTGTATCTTTAATCGGCCATTAAGACAATCCAACCGCAACGTTAAGGCGCATACTCCAAAGTGATGGACTTAGACGTTTGTCGACAATGAAAAGTGTTCTTGTAGTTAGAACGATTTTGCAACCGAGAAATCGCCAAATGGCCACCTTATTACCAGTTCATTATGATTTTTTTCATACCCAAGTCCTCAGCTTG
Source organism: Incurvaria masculella (assembly GCA_946894095.1). Classification (NCBI taxonomy): domain Eukaryota; kingdom Metazoa; phylum Arthropoda; class Insecta; order Lepidoptera; family Incurvariidae; genus Incurvaria; species Incurvaria masculella. The sequence goes on from OX335641.1 coordinate 5,505,910, forward strand.
CCTTGCTTCTATGCTTGTACTGAACTAACGCTCCCTTTACCGATTAAAGCTTGGTGTGTGACCTCAACAGATACATTGAGTGTTTCATCGCGGAGCAGAACCTCGTGGGTGTCGCCATCGGGGCGGCCTGCCGGGACCGCACCGTCGCATTCGTCTCCACCTTCGCTGCATTCTTCACCCGTGCCTTTGACCAGGTAACTACATGGCCAATAGTGCTCCTGTGTCTGGGAAGGAATACAGCGCCAATTATGGGCCCAGGGACTACTAGAGAAATTTTAGCTATTGGTAGGTTATAGAATCGTTGGGCCCACTCCGAGCTAAAGCCCATAGTGCGATTTAAAAATGTAACTGAGATAACACCTTTTCGTCCGAAATTCCTTATTTGACTCTTTCTATGTATTTACTATGTGTTGTCTCACACCGAGGAACCATTTTCAATTTGAGATTAAAAATGTCTGTCGTTCCCAGATCCGTATGGGCGCAATCAGTCAGACCAACATCAACCTAGCCGGCTCGCACTGCGGCGTGTCTATCGGGGAGGACGGACCCTCGCAGATGGGACTCGAGGATCTGGCGCTGTTCAGGACCATCCCCACCGCCACCGTCTTTTATCCCAGGTGCGCTTCGAGCCGATTTAAACTTTGCGATCTGTGCTGGAAGGAGCTATGTTCAGCGCATTGTCTTTCCTTCTGATGCCTTTGGAAATCTTTGTCATTGTATTGACGTTGTATCAATTTGATTTCATAGCGACGCAGTGTCCACGGAGCGAGCGGTGGAACTTGCCGCCAACACGAAAGGTATCTGCTACATCCGCACATCGCGTCCCAATACGCCTGTGCTCTACGCCAATGATGAGCCTTTCAAGGTAAAACTTGAATCCTCCCTCTATAAATTTTCCAGTAAAAGGAATAGAAGCAAGCCCTTGTGGAAAATGTATCTGTATCCGACGAAGACAGTAAGACACTTGGTAGGCATTTAGCAGTGTGTGTCACAATTGTTTTTTTGCACAAAAGTAAACCACCTATCCAAAACATTTCCTATGATTTGGGTTATTACTTTGTGCTATATCATGATTTGTTTGTCGTACTCACACTATCGGTCATCGTATTTGTGGGCAGTAACATTCATACAAGCTAAACAGACTTTTTTTTAAATTTAATTATATAGTTTTGTATTTGTTACAATTTTTGGCAAACTTAAAAGTCTATCCATTGAAAAACTAAAAATGTATCCAAAGTAATTTGCCACCATTGTTATGTACAATAGCTTATAAATTACTCAATCATTGATTGTTAATTTCATTCGTGTATGCAACTGCTCATTTATGTAATAAAACTATTCATACTCATCGGCCACCTTAAAGCGTCATCTCACTCCGCAGATCGGTCAAGCGAAGGTCGTGCGTCAGTCGCCCAAGGACAGCGTCCTGCTGATCGGCGCCGGCGTGACCCTGCACGAAGCGGTGACGGCGGCCGACAAGCTCAAGGCGGACGGCATCAGCGCGCGCGTCCTCGACGTGTTCACGGTGAAGCCGCTGGACGAGAAGGCGGTGCTTGAGAATGCGAAGGCTGCCGGCGGGAGGATAGTGGTGGTGGAGGACCATTACCAGGCCGGTGAGTTGGCGCTTTTCTTTTTTGCATAGTGCGACATATAGCTTACACCAAACCGTCAAAAAGGTTCTAAAAATGCCGATAGGCTTTCGAACGTCGTAACGCAAAACCAATGCCAGCGGGCCAGGGGCTTGTTCACGCCATGTTAAAAGGCCCCAAGGTACATTCTTTAGCAGGGAATGCATTATTAAAGTCAATATGCTTTCAGCTGGCAGTCAGCTGGTACACAGCTTGGTGGATCGCCACGCGCCGCGCGGCGTATTTTCCTGTTACCCTTCCACTCCGTACTCCTTTCAGTAGGTGTGGTACTAGCCGTCTATGTCCAGTTAATTTGCTTTAGAAAAATGGGCCGCTCTAATTCTGGACATCAAACACTGAAACTGTGTACAAAAAAATTCACTCTCGATACTAACTTGAAATTTTCCTTTAGTTTCAATAAAAAATTTTGAAAAAAAAATTATTTTGATCTCCAAAATCACCCCACAAAGATTCTACAAAATTAACTTTTACATACCACTGTTTTTGCTTCCATGCGTGCCCTTAGCCACTTCTGTAGGGTATTTACTAAACAACATTACAGAGTTAACCACCTGAAAGGCCATTGGCCAAGACTCATCTCAGTAAAAAATGAACCACTAAAATCTGGCCTTAATTCAATGCTAAAATGTCGAAAAGGTGCATGCAATAATTCCATAATCACACAAATCCCATAAAACCCGATCATTTGTGAGTATTGTAAATTTGCATCAATAAAATTAAAGCCTCATTATTTTTTACTAAACACGATTTTACCTTCTATTACAAACATCTAGCTTGATAAAATCATAGTTTGGTATTATTATAAATCTCCAACAAGAATTGTGCCCTAGTCTGTATGTGACTACAACGGCCGTGTCCTCGCAGGCGGCGTTGGCGAGGCGGTGCTGAGCGCCACCGCGCTGCAGCGCGACATCATCGTGAAGCACATCTTCGTGCGGGAGATCCCGCGCTCGGGCCCCCCCGCCGTGCTGCTCGACAAGTATGGCATCTCGTGGAACCACATCGTTGCTGCCGCCAAGGATATCGTCAAGGCGTAAGCGCATGCACGGTTTATTTTTAAATATTGGTGGTAGGATTAGAGTATGAATATGTTCCAACTACAATATTCGTGTCGATGGGAAGCGCAAACCGAAAAATCTATGATATGGTACCATCTTTTGACCCTTGATGATACTGTCTTTAGAAGTGGTGCTTGATTGTGTTACATTTTTTCACAAGCAATGGGCAAATGTTTTTGTAAAAATTATATGTTTCGATTTTTTTACTCTGAAAAGGTGGATTATTATTTAAGGTTTTGCACTACGCGTAGATCAAACATATATTTTGTAACCTGTGACAGTCTTTCAAATAAAAGTGATGTATGGGAAATTCTAGTTCTACCACCATTATTCAAAGCACCGGCAGTTCTGGTGTTTCCGAATTGTTAAAGATATAAAATTACAGCGAAACTGAGGGGTCACATAATGGTCAAAAAAAGTAACCCAATATGGTTACGATATGTAAAATAGGTTACTGTTCAATCAGAACATCAGGTAATTAATGTACATAACCCAGTGGTTGAATCTGTCGTGAATTATATACAATAAATAAATATATTGTACATTCCAAATTTTATAAATGTTGCTGGTAATGAGAGTTCTTTATGATGTATTCAGAAATGTATGAAAATGTATGGCCATCTTTAATAAAATCGGTGATTTTTATCTTCTATAGGATTGTGTCGATGCAAGAAAAAGTTAGCTATGTTTGTGGTTTTAATGTGGGATTTGGGTACGCAGTTCCTTGAAACTATGGGGGTTCAGTGGTTCACTTGCCTTCTGATGTGGTTTTGTGACAGGCCGTTATGTTTGCTTGGTAGTTATAGTTTACACATCTAGAATGTTTGTACATTCCTCTTTGCATTTTTTTGTTTGTATTGATCATGTTCACATTGGTTAAAATACTATTAGTTACTAAGGGCACTTTGTTAATTTCATTTTTTATGAAACCTACAATAAAGTTTTTTTTAAATGATAAAACACCTTTTCTTCCATTCCCCAAAATTACAAAAAATACCTAAATATTTCATTGCATAATAATAAAAAATATTAATATAGTATACCCCTTAACATTGACCTGCCCCATATATTTTCCTAATGCAAAGATTATATATTATATTTTAATACTTTTTTCCTATTTTTCATCCTAATAAAATGTACTTCAATATTATGATATTTTATTGCCAACACGATAGAAATAGGTGGACTCAAATTGGGTCCAAACTTGTGGTTGACAAGGAGTGTTTAATAGTTTTAAATTTACCTTCTAGTTCTACTTTCTACAACACTTTTCCAACACAAACTTTCAGTGATTATGCTCACACTCGATAGAGAGAAGGCCCTAGTTGAGTTACTGCCCCCACACAGAGATGTACAGGGGGGTGTTGTATTTTGGACTAAATCATGATTAGACAATATAGGTATGTGCAATGAAAAAACAGCTACTGCTTCATTTCCATATATTAAAATTTCTCTTTATTACTTTTTATTTACAGTTTTATTGCAATTTATTGTAAATAGCAATAGGTGCTTTAAAGCTTATCAAATATGGACTAGAATACATTTTGTTACATTTTACTAACATTCAATCATCTTTATAAAAGTAAAAAAAACTAAATCATTGACACCGAAGAGAGCCATTTACTTATATTGATACAGTTAAGAATTAAACAACAGTCATTATGATTTTAAAAAATCCTTGTGTTTTAAGCTCTTTATAAATGCTTCCAATTAATTAGGACTAGTTTTGTTAGTAATTTTAATTAACTACAAAGATCTCTTTCTAAAAGAAATTCTTTACCTTGTACTTGCATTCCTCATTATAGGATAATTAGATAAATTAAACATATTTTAATGTTCACCATTCAACTCCATTCTTCTTCACACGGAGTTTCCGGCGTCACCAAAGGTTCCACCTGCTGGCTTCGCTCACCTTCCAGATTCCCCGGTAAGTAATCTTTCCAACTCCTAAATAAATATCTCGTGAATTTTCTCAACTGCCGAAACTTGCAGTATGTTGCACCCTCTGCGGATTGTAGCTGCTGTGTTTGTATCAAAAAACCCTTTTCCTTAAAAGTCTGTTCCAGTTTCTCCCTCTGAATGGACTTCCTCGATTTTCTTTTCTTCTTGCTGCTATCAGAATTGGTTGGACCCGTTAGAGCACCAACTAGTGCACTGCTGGGGCCCTGGTGCATATCCCTATTTGGACTTTTGTATTCGGTAAAGGTATGTGATTTTGCATCTGAATAAGACGGGTTTGTTTTACCGCTCGAAGAGTCCAATTGTTCAGTCCTAGGAGAAGGATCTCTCTGGAAATATTCGTAACCTCTATTCGCCTTGCTTCCAGTGCCGCTATAGTACCGAAAATTTCCCCCAGAATCGACGGAAAGCATCTTTTTTTCTTGTAGACTGGGTTTGGATCCACCGGTAAATTTAAACTTGCAAATGCTGACTTCCGTAGTTGGTGTGGACGAATTTGTCTTTACTGGCATTGGGGGTATAAAAATTGCTGAACGTTTTCTCTTCATTGGGCCTTGAGTGGGGGGGTTGGGCGATGCTCGCTTTAGTTTTGGTTGTTCAGAGGGTTGTTTCTTTGCCTGCTTTGCGACTTTCGGATCTAGAAGTTCCGATATTTGCTTCAGCACTAATTTGCTTTTATTTTCATCCGGTGGTGGAGTGCTTAGATCAGTAGATGCGCTGCTGTTAGGAGTTGATGAAATATTTCTTTCCAGTTCATCTAAACCTTTGGGTAACTGCCCTGAAGCTGCTAACTTTTGGTAGTAAAGAAGTTGGGCTTGTAATGCCATCGGGTGAAGATACAAGCCTGCATTTGGCCAGTATACGTAACCTGGTGGAAATTTACCGTCAAGATCCAAAGGCTGTGGTGCCAGTGCCGGTTCAGAAAGAGTCGGTGATATGTTTCCGGGAAACCTCGTTAGATCGGGTGAACTTTCAGCAGAAGGGGAGAGTAAGTTGGTATTTCTCTGAATTACGGAAATGGTGTTTGAAGATGTCGAAGAGTCTTCGGGTGCATCCAAATCTATTTCAGTCTTAACTTCCGGCAGAGATGCATACATGTGGCCAAATTTCTTCTGTATCTGGATCTTAAGGTCAGTCAAATCCCGAATGCAAAGATTTAAGGGTCCGTCGTCGTTGGTTACCGTAGCCGGTGTCTCCGCTTCTAGGCCCTGATACTTTTTTGAAGAAGCTTCTCTTTTCTTTTCCTGGGTTAACTTTCTTTCGAGAAGACTTGATATTATTTTGTTTTGCAAATCCGTTTTAGAAGTGCTCGTATGGGGGATGGATGTAATATCCGTATCCGATTTCATGTGCCTTCGGAAAGAGTCGCACATACTCAGCCGATTAGTCTTGTCTTCGGACGACGGAACAGGTTGCCCAGGAACTATTGTACCGTAATTTTCATATATTAGGTGGCAAATATCGGCCTTCTTCGGTTTCCTGCCTCTTCTTGGCTTGGAGTTATTTAAAGTCATCTCCCCCATGTAAGGGAGATCATCGTAAGTGACTATTTTACTGGGTGCTATGGCTGGTGTGTTGGGCTTTCTCCTCTTATCGGTTTCAAGCTTGGGAGCCTTAGGTGGTGCCATATTGATCATGGAACCTAGAATTGGTGAGTTGATGAGTGAATTCGAAGTGACCTGTGAGTTTCTATTCCTCTGTAAACTTGACAATCTATCTGCCCATAGCTTAAGCGATTCACTGGTAAAGTTGTTGACATCGAATGCTGGCTCTATCTTTACCGGTTTTTCCTGGGGATTTTTGTTGGCTGGCTTTTCTTGGGCGGCCCTTTGTTTTCCTTTTTGAAGACTTTGCTCGTAGTGGTCCAGGTACTCTGGAGGCAGAGCTTGGTGGTGGAATTTGAGCTTCCATCTGTTCTTCTGTCGGTTCCTTGTCTGCTTGGCCTTAGGAGCTGGGCTCTGTGGCTGCGCCGCTGCTGCCTTGGAGACCGTCGACAGCAATTGTTGCCGCAGTAACTCTTTGTTCTCTTGTGGTGTTGTCCTAAAAGAAAAGATAAAGTGAATATATAATTAATCAATTGGGCTATCAAAAAATATCGTATCGTAATATATCAATAAAACTTCCTGCATTGTGGCTCAAAATGCAAAAAAAAACACCCCAAATACTCCAATAAGTTTTTGGCACTATGAGTTTTTAGCATTAGCCTTGGTGTGAGGCCTAGAAACGAAAAACGTTTTAAATCAGTTAAGTCCCAACAGTTTACCGACAAGCTGCCACATTATTCACTTAAGGTGAGCCGGGCCCGTTAGCTTCAGAAAATTACGCTCCCCATACAAACGTATTACACCCAAACTGTATTAAAGCATTATTTAACTGTAGGTGTTGGTCAGAATCTCTTTCAGGAATCTTATTCGTATATGGTTGCTCTCAACCATTGTACTCTTAATTTTCTGTAGGTGGTAGCATTTAAAGTGTAATATTATACAGTTTTTTTTTAGCTGTAAGAATAATAATGTATTTTGTATTTTGACTCTTTGTTTACAGGTCACTGTAGTAGTTCATGACAGAAATAATCGTATTAAAACTAAATCGTACAGAGCTTTCACAACTTTTTCATGTTGCCACTGGAGTAGTGCATCGCTTTAAGGTCCCTACTTGCGGCGACGCTGGGTTCGGGTCTCCTCTTTCCCTAAAATATGGTCGATATAGGCGATGGCTGTGCCTGGCGTGATGCTCGTGAACGGGTGCTGTTTGTGGGGACTGGCTTGCTCCAATTGGCAACATTCTAGATGGCGGGCATGGTATTTACTAATAAACTGATATTTGTCATGAACTGTTGCATATGACATGAATTGCTGATTCTCTTCAATTCATATTAATTTAGCGTGTTTATCTGTGAGTCTAAATACTTTTGTAAATTTAGACTAAGTGGACGTTGAAAAGAAAAACCAGCGGAGTTTCTTTCCAGTTCTTCTTCGCTGGGATTTCCCCGAACTGGCTAATGATAAAATATTGACAAATCCGAGTGCAGTGTACTGTCTATGGATGATGAATAAACAATAAACAATAAACAATTTATAAACCACTGTTCATGATGTTTGTGTCTCAATATCAGGCAACAAATATCTATGTCTGTTTGTTTTTTCGAAAAATTTATACTGTGTTATACACAACAGAGAAAAGAAAAATTGTATGAAGATTTTCTTTTGCCTGTTATTTGACTTGCTTTAGACTTTTCAGCAAAACAAAAACGTGCAGACACAGATATTTATTGTAGAATATTAGATACCAAATATTAAGCAAATCGGAACAGTATTTTTCAAAACAGTATTTAGTAAACTACGTTTGTATGGGGAACATAGCTTACGGGCCGTTCTTAAATCATCAGCATCGCTATCCAGTATTTCCCATACTGCCAACATATTGAAAATGTTGCATGACCTCTTTGAAGAATATGGTTATACCTATCTACCTACCTTTATATAATTTTTCTGTGTAGCGATTAGTTTGTAGTTATATAATTTTTTTTGGTAATTTACTAATAATATAATGTTTATTCTTAAAAATACATTTAAAAAAATTACATTAATTCGCTACATTTTGCATGAGTTATGCTCTCCTGCATCTTCTTTGCACAGCTACACGCAGCCAAAGTTTTTAATAAATGAGCAATCGAGTAAATAAATAGCGTAGGTAAACTGAATTGCCAAATCCAGCTGGACCAAAACAAAAGATGCCCAAAATAATCACGGAAGCTTTATAGTTCCCCGAATTTGGGCATTCGCCCACACAATTTTCGTTGGATATGTTTCACACTTATTTGCGACATATTGGAATGCTGTGGACGCAAATTCCTTTAAACTGTGCTTGACTATGCTGCGTCGGATGTATTCCTATGAAAATATTTGATACTGGAGCTTGGATTCCATGTTTTTTTAGTTCAGTGAGTGGGCAAAATCTTCAGAAAACATCAAAGCATGACGTGCGGTCAGTGTCTCTATCATCCTATGCTACCCGAGGATTTAATTGTTCAGAGCCTCGTACGATGAGACATAATTGTTGTTGACACAATCTATAGGAAATTAAATTGCTAAAAATTAAATCGGTTAGCGATTTGTCAGGTTTTGGCGGGTCGATTCAGTCTCTGGCCTATATAATGTTAGGTCACATTGTTCATGTCATTAAACTGCAAGTCATTTTTAGGGTTCCGTACCCAAAAGGTGCCAACAAAACCCTATTACTAATCCTCCGCTATCCGCCCGTCCGTCCGTTACAGGGCTGTATCTCATAAACCGTACTAGGAAGGCAGCTGGCATTTTCAGAGTGTGTATTTATTTTGCCGCTACAACAACAAATAGGTAAAATTAAAAAATAAAGGGGGGGGCCCATACAAAAAATGTGTTTTGTGTTAAATCTTGTATGATGGTATCGAACCCTTCGTGTGCGAGTCCGACTCGCACTTGGGCGGTTTTTACTTTTATCTGGAATGTCTCTATTTTCGGCGCATCGTGACCGTTCCTAAGCCAGTTCTGACTCAAGCTAATAGTTGTTCCAGTCCAGGGACTTTAAATAGTTGAGATAATGGTTAGAGTGCGAGGCATATGTGTGTATTACCTGTCTGCGTCTGCGGCGGCGGGAGGGTGCGGATGTTGCGGGGCGGCGGGAGGTGACTCCTGCGCAGGGCACACATCGGCGCACGCCAACCTCCGCATCACTTCTGTAACGACACAAAGCGCACAATTGAAAACGTTTCGAATAATTACGAATATCGTCAATCTATGGCGTGTGTGTATCGGAAAAACATATTAGCAATAAACTCGTATGTAGTGGAATCATCAAATGTTTTTAGTGATTTATAATATTTTGACCAAAACACTGCCTAATATAATATAAACAATTCGAAGGCGTAAGGAATTCCTCTTGTCATATTTTCGCCATACGTTCAACGAGGGTATTTTTCAGAGAATAGCATGGCATTCTCTCAGAGAATTCGTGGATGTTTCGTTTCATAAGAGGATATTTAATGTACCCGACGACACCCCAAATGATTCCGGTCTACTCTCGGGTCTACTTTTAAAATCGTCAGGGTTTTATAATCTAAATAGGGACCAAGACCTAATAGAAAATGAAGGAATTCATCTGTTTTACTTATGGTTTTACCTTATCTGGCACCTCTCTGTTCTCAACTATTTTCAACATAACGACACTTGCGCATTTTGTTTCCAGACTTTGCCTTGCCCACCCCAAATTACCCAATGACTCGCTAAGAAAAGCTAGTTTCGTCTGAAAGCAATTCTCTGGTGAGCACACGCACACGAGAGCGGCTATGTCAGACTTTATTTTCCATCAATTTTAGAAAAAATCCACACGAATTTACATAGAATTAAAATACCTTAAATTATTAACGTCTCTAATTGAGCGAAATTGTGAAATATTTCAGATCAAAGACTAATAGCTACGATAAGTCGGTACCTATGCACGTAAGCTAGACATTTTTTTGGTCATGAGGTTGTGGAACGGGTTAAAATATAGATAAGGCAACATTTCGGAAAGGTTCAGGACTGTCGTAGACATAAACAGTAGTAATATAATCAGAGTGGGCAGACTAACTTTAATACGGGGATTATCGCCGGACTAAATATAATTTTGTATGGTTAGTCCGTGTACTAACCATACAACAATCACCATCAATCATTTAGTTGTAATTTAGAATAATTTTAATATGGACAATTATTGAACCAGATTATGTTTACTTCTTGGAAATGTATTTTGAATTTTAATAATTAATTTATAATAATTTTTTTTATGAATTATTTCTTTTTTAAAATTATAAGATACATTAATTTATGTTATAAAAAGTGCACGGCTCGCAAGGGTTACTCATGCCAAATAAATAAAAAATACTAAATTTCGACAGTTCACTCTGATTACGAATGATTTCAGGCCGCGGCCGGAAGTGACGTCACATGTAAGTACGCAACGCGCCGCGTGTAAGCGGTTCACCTCCAGTGTAACTGGCGCCCATAGTATTAGGACTTTTTGCGAACCAACTTGCATTTTTCCACAAGTGTTATTGCATTTTTTTTTTCGTTGAAATGTAACATTACATTCACGTACTGTCAATCGTTGATAAGAGTATGAGAAACAAACGCCATTGGGGGGTTTCCACATTACGAAACAGAGATTTAAAATGGAGACAGCTGCAGGGGCCCTGTCAGATTCCTATATGTCCGCACTTTACCGTCGAGTTCCATCGTTGAAAACAGCTGCTAGAGAGCGTTAAAAACCTAAAAGTGTCCGCACGGTGGCGCACGCGCCGCGCGGCGGGGGGGGGGAGGCGGGCGGCGCGGTCGCGGGGTAACGTAACCCGCGCTCGCACGCCCAAAATACTTCGGCCGCGCAACCCACCACCGCATATGGGGATCAGGCGTTCGGTTACCGGATTGAGTGACCTAAACGCGAAATTCGGCCGAACGGGCGATGGACAGCGGTCGAGTGTGAGCCAGGGGTTTTTCAGGTCTCCGTGTACAGGTGTCACCGACGTGAAAATGTGTAAAGGCATTGCTGCTGTAATAAGAATTGTCCGTGTTTTGCACCCACTTCAAAGTTTAGGGAAGGTCATGATTGCATGGCATGCCATGAGGTGTGTTAAGCTAATACCATGGCAGTGGGTGTTGTAATTAGCCATCTTGTCCAATTACAAAAAACACCATACCTTGTGTTTGAGGCGCGAGGCGCATTTCTGTTTTATGACCATTTGAAGTCCGCATTTTTCGGTGGTGTATTACATTTTTGAGTATTGACCGACATTTATAGCTAAGGGATAATATTATTTCTGAATCCGAACAGTATGATGACCGAACTTTTGGGGAGTATATTTATTTTATGACCATTTTAATATTTTACCAATGCCCAATTTGTTATTTTATCTATGGCTTATGAATCCGAATGCCGGATATTTTTTACATGGATGAATAGAGCTTTGTTAAGACCGTATTCAAGCAGAAGGTGATACAGGGCGCGCGTGAGAATGAGCTCGTCTTTGCAGTCTTGACGAGTTGCATTCGCAGAACATATAGGTGGTTGCATTCAAGTATTGTAAGGGTTATTCCTTTTTCGTCACCGGCCAAATTTGTATGCAAAATTAGCTTTCTTGTATTTATTTTCCACATTCGTCATCCGAATATTAAGGTAACAAATTATTTTCCTTTTTCGTCACCGGGGTAGGTGAAAGTACACTTGGCAGATGAAATCAAAATACGTGTTTCGTAATGAATATGGCCTTATTCTAATAGCACCATTAAGAAATTTATGTTTCTTAAATCACTAGTTTAAATCACAGACATTAAATCACAAGAGGTATTGAAGTTATAATAGTAAAATTAAATTTACTATTGGATTAAAATAATAAACACGTTTTTTGTTTGGGGCCCCCCTTTAATCTCAATTAATATTTTATTTTACCTATTGGTTGTTATAGCGGCAAAATAAATACACACTCTGTGAAAATTTCAGCTGCCTACCTATCTCCGTCCGTCTGTCACAGGGCTGCATCTCATGAACCGTACCTAATAGGTAGACAGTTGAAATGTTCACAGATTGTGTATTTCAATTGCCGCTTTAATAGCAAGTAAACATACAAGTAACGTGAATTCTTCGACTGGTCAAGCGCGAGTCCGACTCGCACTTGACCAGTTTTTTCTTATTCCGGCGTCAACATTAGCCATCTTCAAGTTGCTAAGTTTTATTTCTCTGCAAAAAATGGTTTTAATGCGCCCATTAGCCGCATTAGGTGGTGGTGCCATGCTTCCACCGAGTTTGTGGCTCTGTGGCGGTCTGCAGAACATGCCCATGCAAGCTGGATAAGACTGTTTGGTAAAATAATCATTGAACAAAGTAGTTCCATCCGTATCTGGACATGTCTGCATGACACAGAGCCAAGCTTCAGTCACGAACTCTTCAAGGAGGCAAGCAAGTCAAATGAAAGTTTCAAAGCAAGTAAAACCCTCGTAATTGTGTTTCTGTCAATTGGTTACGTCGCCTATTTGCGCCGTTTTTATCATGCTCCAATAATTCTTAGTTTAACTGTACCTCCCATACTGTGAGTACTGGATGACGAAAAAGGAAATTAAAAAGTCACCTTATTTTCAGGGTGACGAATGTGGAAATAAATTTGTTTAGCTTGTGACGTCACGATGACGAAAAAGGAATAACCCATTGTAAGACTCAGGGAGGGGCAATTATATCCTTTCCCAACCAATGAATCCGGGCCTGACTGAAAAATCCATAAGTTCGCCATGCCCATTTTCTCACTATACCAGTAGCTCGGCAAATTATTTATACTTCTCACGGATGCATTCATTAGCTCGGCCCAAAATGTTCGTCCTCAGTTCGGCGTCGGACCATTTCAGAAAGCGCTAACCAATTTGAAAACGGACTTAACAAGTGTGGTCGCACTTTTTTTGGCTACTCGACAAACATGAAGCGTCCCAGATCTGTCAGATGACAATAGTTGTCGCGTTGGGTACCGTTAGAGCCTGAGTGATGCGCAAACAGGTATGTGGAAATTGAACGGGGAAGTAGGTACAGTAAGTAAACAAGTACAATCATGTTCTTAAGCGGTTTGCGAACCTCAAGTTTGGATTTTTTTTTCTAAGGACAATAGCTTGAAATGTGCAAGGCAAATAAATAGATAAGTATTATTTTTATATTATTTTATATTATATTATACTATTTTAAAGTGATTTCGAAAGTAAAAACAACGTTTTCTTCTAATTTCGAAATGTGTCATAAGGTCTTGGTTGGTATATGTACAGACATACAGTATGTACAAGACATACTAACTTTCAACTAGAATTTTATCGAAAATCAACTGAGGTGATTCCACGTTAAATTGGAACTGGTGTTTGGAAAGAGTATACCTACTTGCGTATACGCACAGTTCTGACCCGAGCGCCCACGCCAACACCTGACTCACTCAAAAATGATCCGAGACGCATTCGTGTAACTTGACATTACAAATGGGTCTTAACGTAGTTATATGACGACTAACCCGCTTAAACTATTTACACAAATTCTACACAACGAATTTGATAACACAGAAAAAAAATTTTAAAGGATCACCATCTGTGTTTTATCAGGTAAAATGTAATAATAAATAAAAGTGCGTTCTTCTAAAACTGTTGTTGTCATTCTAAATCATTCGATCAAAGTAATTTAACATATTAGTCTAATTCGCGCACCAAGAATTCTGCAACGTAAACTTATTTGCAAACTTGGCTTATTAAACAAATCATGACATTTTAAAATATGTATATGTACTCTAGGTATAAAAACAATGAAAGGTTAAAATGGTGCCGTTTAAATACTTAATTATAACAATCTAAGATCTTATAAAAAATATGCCCATAATTTTAGGGTTGATTCAATATCTCAAATAGAACAATTTTGACAAGAAACTACCCCTATTTGTAATGATTTATTAATAATATTTAAATAATGATTTCTTAATCATTTCCAAATAAATAATTAGAAAAATGAATTAGGAGAGCACTGACAGGGACAGAGCGGTGCGGGAGGGTAGCGGCGGCGGCGGCGCAGGTACGGCGCGCAATGATTTCCTTGGAAAGTATTACAAATAGGCGAATAGTTTCTTGCAGAAAGTTGTTGCCCTTTCTTCCATTTTATCCGTTTTTGTATTTGATGTTCGAGAGATATAAGAGGGTTCTGGATGGGTGACGCCAAGACTGGACGTGATTCGAATTCAACTTCATACTGTCAACTGTAGCTCCCCGTCCTCACATAGGTACTAGGTGATAGGATTAATCCCGCCTGGGTACCGCATTGGTACATTTTTTGAAATAGATTTTAAACTGACTGCACTGTAAAACATTGCAATAAATATGTCTTTGAGTGTACCACGTTTTCAAATGGACTAATTGCTCGAAAAGAAAAAGCAGGAGCTGCAATAGATATAAGGAGAGTAGAGAGTAGCCGTCGTGCACCCCTCGTTTTTCTTTGTCGATAAATTAGCCAGTTATAAAAACAATATTAGGGAAAAGTTTTTAACCTTTCGGTCCTTACATACGCAGTAACATTTTAGCAACTGTTGGAATGCTGCCACGTCCTCCTAACGGAGGACACCCGCCCAGCCCAAAGAAGTTTTTATTGAGGCAGGTCAACCGGGACCGGATGCAACCACACTAAAATTGTCCTAGGTCATCCTTGAAAGTAGTACATATTTAAATATTTTTAAAACAGCTATCAATCTAATCAAATTAATTAACGTAAACAATTTGTTAATTTACAAATGTCAACAGATAAAAATAAATCTTGTATGTAGAAATCAAAACATCACGTTTCCAGTCTCAAGAAGTTATGTTTAAATTGCAATTTCTACATTTCTTCAATTAAATATATATAACATTATGTCTGATTACCTCTGGCAAATAAAAACCGGGAGAGAAGAAACTTCGCCGGGTTAATTTTATTTGATACATCTTAACTACTTTTGCAATTGTTGATAGGATGTGTCTGCTCACAAATAATATTACAATATGTTCATGCTTATTATTTCAGGGCTCAATGGAACCATTATTTACTACATGTTCCCTGGCAACATTTTCGCGGGTGATCCGCATATCCGCTCCACTTAAGGTGGCCCAACCCGGCGGGACTAACTCATTCGCGGGCACAGTACAAAACCGTGCTGTTGCGCTCTGGGAGCTTCCCTGTTTCAAAGAAAAAGACAGGCTCTGTGATGAGGAAGATGCATCATGTTCACAAAAAAGACAATGTGCATAGTGTATGATTTGGTAAGATTTGCGAAAATTTTAATTACAAAACAACTTATAGCTAAAATCTAACAAAAACCAAATAGATTATGAATCTTGATTAAATAAGCTATGTCTGATGACTAATCTTTTTAAGATGTTCTTACCTTATCATTGCGTAATCCACCTCCAAAGTTATTGTATAAAACGCGCGAAAAAATCGAACTTTCTCACCTTATAACTTAGAAACCAAACATTTACAATGCCAATGGTCATCAGACATCTAGTTCGATCAAATAAAGCTATTTTGAGCAAAATTTTGGATCTCTGACAAGAAATATGGACGTGATCTTCTTTCCCCTTTTGTATGGGGAGATGAGCGGGATGGGCCACCATTTTAATCCATAATGATTATTCACAGACCTGTGTGCAGATATTCAAGAAGGACACCCCACGTAGTAAGGAATCGGCATCCAGGCTTTGACATCTAGGCATCATGAAAACGATATTTTTCCGTGTGCAGTCGTAAACAACTTGGCGTAAGTACATGTGCATACATATACTGCTAGGCATCCAAGCATGTGTTCGTATTTCTTTCGTCCACATTGTTGTTCTTCCATTTGGCAACGCGCCAGTCCTCATCAATCATCGGTACTGTGCGCCATTTCAATCCCAATATTTATTAGGTTAATATTTTACTTTTCAATAGCTTTTTACATTACGAAACTAGAATGAACTTCATTATTATTTCAGATTAGTTAATTCAATCTACCTACATAATTTGTACGGAGGTTCGATTGAACGCTATTTAAAAAAGTATATAAATATACATTTATTGATGTCTAAATGGTAAAAAAATAGGATAATAAGTCGTTGACCCCAAACGCGGAATAAACTCCAGCTCAAAATTAAACAAAACTGCTGAATCGAATATTGCCCGAACACAGATAAACAACAGAAGAAGCTTTTCGTCTGAAGCATTTCTCTTATGCTTCCTTTTTCAGCCTATGACGTCACAACGACGTTGTTTTTTTTTAGAATATCTCAGTTTAGCAAAATTCCTAGTGCCACGAGCTGCGCCAACGCAGCGGAGACCTTGCAACAATTTTGCAGACTCTTCTTTCATTTGTGGCCTATATCCAAACTTTACGACTTTTGTTAGTTCGCCTATGCTGTGCGTCCGTCGCATTCATTATATTATTTATTAGTATTTTATTGTTATATTAATGACTAACATTTTTGTCGTAAACGAAGAAAAAATTTAATGACTCGTTTTTAGGGTTTCGTAACCAAAGGGTGCCAACGGAATCCTATTACTAAGCCTCCGCTGTCTGTCCGTCTGTCACAGGGCTTTATCTCGCGAACCGTAATAGGCTGAAAATTTCACAGATTTCGTTTTTTATTTTGCGGCTATAGCGATAAATAAGTGACATATAAAAGTAATAAAAATTTAAAGGGGGGGTTTGTAAATTTGTAAATTTATTTTTTTATTATTTATAAAAAAAAACATGATTTTTTAAATCTTGTACGGTGGTACGGAATCCTTCGTGTGCGAGTCCGACTCGCACTTAGCTGGTTTTTTATAAATGCTTCTGTAGGAAAACAAATTGAAAATAAATATATGTTAGGGTTACGTGGCCTATGCATCCGTTTATCAGAGCCTTCTAACATGAGTAGGTTAATTATGCTTCCATCTATAAAAGCTAGGACCTAGGGCATGCATACACAACGGTAATCCCATTTATTTTACCTAAACCGGGATATGTAATTATTTTTTATGCATCATTTTCAGTTGACCATCTATATAACGATACCTGAGTTCTAGAGGGCAACTTGTCCGAAAATCTAGTTCGAAGTTATTGACGGTTTTGTGTTTTTTTTCGTTTGTGAAATGTTTATTCCTGGTGTTTTCATGTTTACTTTTTCTAAGTAATGTTTCTTTTTTAAGCTACATCTTTCTGGCTTCATTAAGAGCTGAGATTTTTATATATCTCAATCGTAAAAGATATAACAAATAGAAGGTAAATATGTCTGTATTTGATTGAATTAATATAAATTGAACCTACTTTTAAAACAATGGAAAATTGAAATTATTTTATAACCCAATATCACAAACTCTTATAAAATCCAACGCATGTTATGAATACATATCTTTCAAATAAAAATCACGTATCTCGATTTTGTACTTGTTTGGCCTCTGGAACTCCCGGAGCCATTAATAGACCTGCAAACCTTCAAAATATTTTGTTATTAAAAATGGAAATATGTGGGAGATGATGCTCTATTGAACTCATTTTTCTTAAATTTTCGTCAGAATAAAGAGGAACATTAGTAGTAGGAATTTTATATTTATATTTTATACATTTAAAATTATAATATTTTTAGTAAGTGTGAATATTTTGTGCCATGGTGACTTTCGTAAAGTAGGCAAATATTTTACTGCAATTTTATCAACCTACGGTTTCCCGCAGTGCAATTACGAAGCACAAAATTGGGTGTAGGTTGCTGTACTTACAGCAATATGACAGCTTTTGCGATTACGAAATCGATGCATTCACAAATGGTGCGGCACTCAGCGCTACCCGCAGCAATTAGGTCAACTCCATACATTTCGCGTCGAATAGGTATTACCTACGAAACGGCAAAGAACTGTCAAATGCGGGGAGGTAAACGCCTATTTCGTCTGCTCGTCTAGTCAAGTACCTCAAAAGTTGAACTATTGTCGACACAGATTGGTCCGTGCTGGATGTAGGTGGATGAAAAACGGCTTCGTAATCGCGCTTTAGAAATGACGGGGGCGCACCTACATGTACCGCGGCACCATCCTCAAATTTTGCGTAATCGCACTGCCGGTGCGTGATGCCGTACTATTTGGCCTCCCAACTCGAATCGAAAAAATATATCACTTAAAACTTCGCGGTTTTTTTTGTTTATCATTCTGGAAAAAACTATCTCAGGCCTGTTTTCAGCAATGTAATCTAAAATGTCATGTTTGTGATTTTGTTAGCTGCCATTTTTATCGGTGACACTTCAATTGTTGTTCTACTTTGGGTGGCATTTTTAACCGACTTCAAAAAAAGGAGGAGGTTATCAATTCGTCTGTATGTTTTTTTTTTTTTTTGTTTTATGTAAAAAATAATTTCCATTTTTGTAGTTACGATTTCTGTTATTTTTGAGTCGGCGTCACCCGGGCACGCGCTGCGCCAATCAAGAAAACCTAACCTAACCTAACCTAACCTTGGCTGACACCGACTCAAAAAATAACAGAAATCGTTACTACAAAAATGGAAATAATTTTTTAATTTTTAGTGCTTTTTCTTTGAAGTCGGTTATTTTTTTGTTATATTTTTTTTATTTGTTTATTTTTAGTAAATCTGTAGTACACTTACTAATTTGTACACGTCCTTTCCAATAAAAAAAGAATCACCGAAATCGGTTGGCGTTATATTGAGTTATTAGTCCATTTGTCGCGCACATCTTAATACAAATTTAAGACTTTTATGATTTTCTCATGGATTTCATTGTTAGAACTTAACCAAATTAAAATGGGACCACTTGGGAAGCACTAGCTATCATTTAAAAAAATAATCATCAAAATCGGTTCACCCAGGAAAAAGTTATGAGGTAACAAACATAAAAAAAAGCAAAAAAAAAAACATACAGACGAATTGATAACCTCCTCCTTTTTTTGAAGTCGGTTAAAAAGTGTTTTATTGATTTTAGTGCATTTTAGTGCAAAACATATTTATTTCCGTGATAAAGAAACACGTAAAATTTATTATGAATAAAGTTGTAATCGATGCAAAAAAAAAACTATTTAACAGAAGAGTTAGTAAGGAGTACCCAAAGATGGTTATCGCTGTTTTGAACTTTATTACACATTTTCATCTAAACTCGATTAAATCTACTTTGCAAGCAATGTACTGATTTTAGCCCATCACATGTCAACTAGTTAGGTACTAAAGAATATACTACCAGAACCTTCCTATATTTGTTATAATACACTGAATGGAAAACATAAATAATTGTCATTGTCGGTTCGCTTTCTTGCATTGAATGCGATAGAACCGGGGTGGAACTGACCGTCGGGACGGGCTGAACTGACCATCTGGTAAATAAGCAAAGATACCCTCATACTTAGATAATTCCGAAAGATTAACCAATTTGAATTGGAAATAACTCAACAGTTGAAACTAGCAACAAAAGTGTGTTTGAAAAATTATACGGCTTTTTACGCGGCGGGAGGAGACGTTTCGAGCTGATCGACTAGCCCGTTGTCAAGGAGGCATCGTTGGCCTCCCGCCGCGTGAAAAACCGTAACATTTTTCAAACGACCGCGGTAATCTCAAAAGGAATAAAAGTGTTTACATAAGAATTGAATCCTGGTGGATGTATTATATGTACCGTCAAGTACAATCGGAGGACGATGGTCAAGTATATTGACGTCATATTTAACATACCATAGGTCAGTACACATCTATCTCGAAGGTAAATGGACGGTGGTTCGATATGATAAAGTGCACCTCACACGCTGGGGGAACAATAAATTGCTGGATCAAACGCATACATTCTCGTTTAACGTACACACACATTCTGACATGAATATGCCAGCCACACTTACACATCCAAAATACAGAGAGGTACGTCAGACGTATTCAAGAATGATCAGCGCATCGATCGATATTTTATTCTACTAAAGTTGGGCGGGTTTATTTCTATGCGGTAAAAAATCAAATATATGCGGAAATTTACAAGTGCATTAATTTAATTATTCAATAACATTCTCAAGTAAATGTATTATCTAAATAATAACAGTTTCTCCATGATAATAATTACGTTGTATTTTTTTACTTTTATTTAGAATTTTACGAAGCATGGGAATGTATTTATTTCTCGTTAAATAGCCTGGGTTCAGATTATAACACCTAATGTTTAAAAGTATATACTAAGGAAATTAAGGAAGAAAAAGGTACAAGGTACCGTGACAAAGGATTGCAGATTATTAATTTGTTTATTCCAGTTATTGTGTGAATTTGTACGAACAACATGTTTTAATTTTGTCTCGATATTTAGGATAAATAGTTACATATCTTCTGATTACTCAAAATATTCCGGTTATCAACTTAGTAAACCTGTAATATACCCAACTCTATAAAGAATCAATAGTCATCTAAATAAACTTCAAAATATACGTTTTACAAAGTATTACCTGATCCTTCCGGTAGCATTTATCCTTGGAATATTCCCAAATAGAAGCGAAATACATGCACCACACCTCCCACTTATATTTTAATTTAATAAGACTAACGAAACGAAAAGCACTCAGAAATTATTAACAAACGCGTATTTAAACTTTACAGGTTAACCAAAAGCGCGCGAAAGCTCGACGGGCGCTGAAACATGGAGCTTTCTATCTTTCAGCGCCAAAAAGCGCTCACAGACTGACCACTCCGCGTCGGCTCGCGCAGCGGATCACACATACATACATTAACGATGCCAAATAAAGATATCGCGCGAACGCTCGTTATAGCCAACTTTCAAAATCGCTTTCGGTTTCAGTCCAACCTAAAATTAGACGGGCCTTCGTTCTGAAATATAGTTTTCTTATATTTAATTTCGGCGAGCTTACATAACGCATTTGCAAGAGACATCGGCGTTGGGAATGAATAAGTTTTATACTACATTGTATTTTTAATTTTCCGTTGCAAAACATGTAAAAACCGCCCGCCCAAAAGTTCTTGAATGTGTTAGCGAGCGACGCACGCGCGTAGCGGTCCGTGCGCGCGTGTGCGAGCGCACGGCTGTCGAGGTGGCGGCGCGCGTGTGTTGGTTACTTGGCGATACACACGAAACTCGAGATTCCGCCATATTTGGAGATGCTCTCGCGCTTCCTTTTGGGAATATTTATGTAGCGTGTAGACTCGATGCTTTAGACGTTTCCGGTTGATAATATTGGAATACCTTGAGTTGGCTGCTCGATTGATTTTATGCGTCACATTAGGTATTGTGATATTAGTAGGTATATCGCGGTTTTTCCATTTTTTTAAACCAGGCCTTATTACTAACTATACCGAAACCTCGGACAATTTAAGGCCGTGTAAATCAAATTCATTCAAATCGGAATGCACGACGTGCCTAGTTCTCGGCTTACTTTCTACGGAACTGGATCTCAGTGCTTTGGATTTTATGCACCATTTTCGCTTAAGTACATAATATTAATACTTTTCATTATCGTTCGATCCCATATTACTTTGTTATATTTTTATCAGTACGTCGAAGTAAATTTTGTTGTGCGAACACATGGTTTAAGTAAAAATTACTTTTGTATATCCTATTCCTTCTTTAATATAATCTTAAATATTGGTTTGCTTCTTATATAATTATATTGTATCATTTTAAATTCATTTATAATATTTCTAACCTTGTATTATGCTCATAAAGAAGTTCAGAATGTGTACTTGCTTCACGGCTGATTCTAAATGTGAATGTGATATTCGTTGAAAAAAAAGAAAAATAGTATTACGTTATTAGGAAAAAATATATGTTGCTCCAGTTCTGGTTATCATTGACGAAAATTTGTTGTTTGTTGCCTTCGTGGCCGGCCTAGACAATGCCTATCCTAATGTCTAAATTTTTAACTAGTAATATGTAGCGAGTCAAATAAACCAACATCTAACATAATCTAGATCAAGTATTTTAGTTTTATCCCTCCTCCGTTATTTTATGTTACCAAACAGTGCTACCGAATATTATATTGGGCTGGTAATTTCCAGGGCACTCTGATTTACTTTTTAACCGACTTCAAAAAAAGGAGGAGGTTATTAAACGATACTTACATAACACGTATTTATATGATTGCTGAAAATTTAAAAAGTTCTATGGCCAAAAGTCTGCTCGCTCGGGAATACAAGAAGAGGTATTGAAAGTTCTAGAGCGATTCGTTGATTGATTTACAATGCAAGCCACAAACTAACTTACTATACAATGTATAAATTAGTTACAAGATATGATAAATTGTCCGCACTCTGCCCGTTTGTCCTCCCACACTGGTGTCGCGGAGTACCAGTTAGCCCCGTGGGAGGAACCGCTATCTGCAATGTGCCCACCACGGTACACACCGCACACTACATTATGTATGAGTTAATTAATTTAAACCTGTGGCACTCGCTGATGGCAAGTGACACCATTTCAATATGTTTGCACAAGAAAGTATTTTTTTGATAGTTTCTTAAGTCGTCACAGTGCTATTAAATTTTCACGGTATTTATGAACCCCAAAAGATTGCTCTTTGTTTATTGAATTGTCGTAATCGTAGAGCATGTATGAAAAAATGTTTGTCTGGCGATGACACATACGTGGCCAAATCGCCAAAACATAACCTCATAAATTCTTCCTGTAGGGGATGATGCCTACTTTTTTTTTGTATAGAGTTTGACAGAATTGAACACGAAAACTTCTCGTGTTCCCTTTCATGAGTAGATATGCTGGCCGTCTGCCCGTATGTCACAGCCATTTGACTTGGAGACTCTTGTCACGAAATAGAAGAAACTTTGGAGGAAGTGGTTCTCTATGAACTGGCATACCATTATATAGCACGTTAATAACGAAAGAACTGGTGACAACACCTTATTACATGTTACTGATTATTAAACGTTAGATAGGTCTTCAAATATATCCTTTAAACTCAAAGTGCCTTTTTTCTAGTCAATATAAGATGTGTGCTTCTGAAATCGTAAAAAGTGTGTCCTCCTCCCCTCTAACTATGTTGTGGAAAATTATCAAAAAATGTAACGTGTTATTAGTAACTAACTAACTATAAACCTAAAATTAACACTTTCAATAACTTGAGATATGGGGCTTTCTTCCCCGACTGCGGAACCCTTCACTGTGCGTGGTCGTTCCTCGTAATGATGGAATTGGAGAGTTTGACCAAATTCACCAATAGGTTAGATTACCTACAGCTTGGGCACTAAAAATATGGAACCACCTTTTCTAGAGTCCCCAGCGGGGATCAATCAACTAGAAGCCACGGGTAAGTTTGTATACAGCTAAAGTACCGGTATCTGAGAAATACGTAGTGAGTGGATACAAGTCCCGCGAGGCACCCGCAGTAACGTATCCCTTCATTGATAAAGTGATTCGCAAGATTGGACATCAGGGGGTCCATTCAGGGTAAGAGTGAGTTCGAATTCTTCACTAAATATCAATTCACTTTTTTAAATAGTTTATATTTCCACACTTCTTGAACATCATTACAGTTAGGTAAAAATCTGGTCTGTCCCGTAAATATGTTGGAAGTATAAATAACGGTTCCGTTATTCAAATAATATTATATTTCCCAGCTAATTTTAGGTTAACTCACCCCCCAGGAGCCCAACATATGTACATATATCATAAACCACATTCGGTCAATCCTCGGAAAAGAAACAAAGTATGCACCATCCTGAGCCCCTGGTCCGACTTGTCACTTAAGGTGGCCCAACCCGCTCAACTCCCCATACAAACGGGGAAAGAAGATCACGCCCATATTTCATATCAGAGATCCCAAATTTTGCTCAAAAGAGTTTTATTTGATCGAACTAGATGTCTGATGACCGTTGGCATGTAAAATTGTGTTTGGTTTCTAAGTTATAAGTTCCGAAAGTTCGAATTTTTCGCGCGTTTTATACAATAACTTTGGTGGTTTATTACGCAATGATAAAGTAAGAAAATCTTAAAAAGATTAGTCATCAGACATAGCTTATTTAATCAAGATTTTTAATCAATTTGGTTTTTGTTAGATTTTGTTAGACTGCAGCGGTTGTGGTTTACTTTTAGCTATAAGTCGTTTTGTAATCAAAATGTTCGTAAATCTTACCAAATCATACACTATGCACATTATCTTTTTTGTGGACATGTTGCATCTTCCTCATCACGGAGCCTGTCTTTTTCTTTGAAACAGAGAAGGTCCCAGAGAGCAACAGCACGGTTTTGTACAGTGCCCGCGAATGAGTTAGTGCCGCCGGGTTGGGCCACTGCCAAACCGATCCACTAACGTTTTCAAATGTATGGAAAATTAAAGAGCGCCCTCAGTGGTCGTTAAGCGAACTAACATTTGCGAGTCCGAGTTTGATTTGACAGCTTACGCACATACGTTGACGCTGCCGTTCACGCCGACAACGGGTTTTCATACTTTGGTAGTCCTAGTTTGATTTGACAGTTGAAGAAGTGATACCACAGAATTAGAAGTAAAACTTGTATGGAGTTTGACGTTTTTACGTAATATCCATAAACTTGGATGTATAAGAAGTTCAACTAGGGGCTCTGAGTTACGGTCGTCGCGTCGTCGCCGTCATACCTTTCCTCGACGCTTTTATGGCATCACGAAGTGACGAAACTATGCAGAAGCACCTCTAATATACAAACTCTATGGCTGAGATAAATAGTCGTAACAGAAACTAAGGCTGAGATAAATAGTCGTAACAGAAACTAAGACTAACGAAAAGTAGTACTTTGTGACGTCAAATTGAACTACTTTGAGATTTCGTCCATACAAGATGTGTCAAAGTGACGTCACAAAGTACTACTTTGCGTCAGCATTAGTTTCGGTGACGACTATTTATCTCAGCCTAAGACTAACGAAAAGTAGTACTTTGTGACGTCAAATTGAACTATTTTGAGATTTCGTCCATACAAGATGTGTCAAAGTGACGTCACAAAGCACTACTTTGCGTTAGCATTAGTTTCGGTGACGACTATTTATCTCAGCCTATTTATTCATTTTGGTACGATAATCTCCGGTGTTTCCTCCAAGACCATGACTCAGTGTAGGGCAACGATCGGTGCGTGCCGCGCCCACACCGCATCACATTGTATTCTGAGGTGGCAGTTTTTGCGACGCGGACGCCATGAGCTATTGACAGGGCGCAAGATGGGCAGTGATGACATGGACAGGTAACTGGCGTGTAGGTGCGCAAATTACTCTTGCTCTAATGTGTTTTACAAATATTTGTGCAGAAACACCGTACCCTATAGGCCTAGAGTTGTCAAGCAGGAGTCCTACAATATTCGCTTCCTTCAGATGATCTTAGAATGTTTGCAAGCAATACTGCCACATTCCACTATGAATTTTTTATCACTTTTTCCTCGGTCGCAAGCAGGTCGAATGGCATTCATTACGCCTGAATGACTTCTAAATGGCTTGCATCTTTGGGACCCCTGCCAAACTCAGTTAAAGGAAAAGAAAGCAAGGCAACATCTTTGTTTATTACTACAGAAAAATAAATATACCTACAAATTTGATCATATCAAATATGGACCCCCAGCACTTATGCCACGGATTATGGACCCTGGGTCTTACTTATCTGAGCCCGGGTTAAAAACCCCTAATCGTAATTGTATTAGAGTCAAAACAGTTAGTAGTATTAGGTTGTAGAAATCTCAGTTGTGGAAGTGCGATTGATAAAGCAACTATATAAGCATTTCATTTCATTTACTTATTTATTTTAAACTTCTGGTAGTAAAACTACACTTAGTTACGATAAACTCGCAGATTTGACTCTGTAAATAAGATCCCCAAAACAACATTTCCTACAAAAAATATCACTTAAGATGGGCCCGTAAGCATAAGAAAATTGCGCTCTCATACAAACGTAGTTTATAAATCATTTGAAAACCTCTGTTCCAATGTTCTTGATATTTGGAACTTAATATCAGGCAACAAATATTTATATCTGCATGTGTTTGTTTTTTCGAAAAATGTATCCTGTGTCACACCAAAGAGAAAAGAAAATTTGTACGCAGATATTCTTTTGCCTTTTAATTTACTTGCTTTATATTTTTCAACAAAACAAAAACGTGCAGACATAGATATTTATTGTAGAATATTAGACACCAAATATCAAGCAAATCGGAACAGTGTTTTTGAAATTATTAGTAAACTACATTTGAATGGGGAACATAGCTTACTTTGAGATTTTGATTTTTTACTAGACACAAATTTCGTCGGAAGGAAATAATTCCAAACCATAGCTCATTTCTATCGTTTTTCCCTTCCGATAAACATGTTTTGAAGGAAATGTTGTTCTATGTAATTATCATCATATCAGCCTTAGAATTAAGGTCTACTGATAAACTCACATTTTTGGTAGAACATTTAAAGGTACTACCGCACCAACCTGCTATTGGTACGATATGAATAAAAAGTATTTTTTTACTATTTAATTTTACATACACCATCATTAGTAAACTAAAACATCATCTATTTATTTCGTGCTAAATAAACACTTTGTATTGTGTAACACGTAACGTGTCAAAGATGTCTCGTCTACCATTCAGCGTGATGTTGGTGAATTTCAGTCGATTATGCCAAAATCCCACTGCTGAGAAAAAACCTCCCCCATCTTGCCGTTAGCCCTCGTTCGATGCCTTTCAGTTATTGCTACAGCTTTTAACTTTTGCTATTATTATGATACCCTCTGCGCGTTTTTTCTGTAGATTTCTTTAATTTGTGGGCATACATGAAGCAATATAGCTTTCAATAACAAAAATCTAAAGGCCATACTAACAATAGCTATTTCCGATTCAGTGTGATCTCAAACTGGTCTACTATACAACTGTGTATAGAAAAAAAATCGTGTGACCAGTCATGCGACCGCGCACCGCCCCCGTAGACAACTGATCGCCGATAATGTTAGAAGTGTGTAGATTGCATTCAATCATTTAGCAGTCACTGAGTCACCATGAGCTGAGAACTGTCGGCGACAGGAGTGGGTCAAATTGCTACAATTTTTTAAACTAGTTACCGTGGGTAGACATTCGAAGCTTGAAGAATATATTTTTTAGACAATATTAAACGAAATCACGTCGCTAAGATATATCTTTTCACGACATTTTTTTTTAATATGGAGTAATGAAGTTAACTTCACCGTGGGGTGATGGTAAAAGCATCATATTTGCTGCAATTTAGTTTAATCATAAATTTAATATTTAATGGATTAATATTGAGTATCGGAATTTTTGTTAGGGTAGTTTTTTAAACAAGAATAAATCAATCCGTTTAAAAAAAATAAGAAGATTTGTAATGCCTATATAATTTAGCCAACCACAGGTTGGGACCAGTCCTGAGTGATAAATTTGAACCCATATCATTTGTTCAAGATAATCAAGAACACAGGCTTTTTTAATCTCCAACAATGTATGTATATTATTTCTCAAAACCTTTGTTAGGATGGTCTTGGAAAAACGACTATCATAAGTTTATCGCACGACCACAATGTTATATAATATATTAGGGGGTTTTCATTAATACAGTTTTTGGTGTAATAAATAAATAATTAATGAGGCAAGACTATATTTAAACTGTTCAACTGTTTCTTATTTATTTGTTTTAAGATAAGAAGATTGAAATTTAATTTTATCCTATCCAACAGTACTACCAAATAATCTATCGGGCTCGTAATTTTCAGTGCACCTTGATTTTCCTTTGTAACGAAGATGACAGAATAAAGTGTACTTGTATTATTGCTGAAAGACAATGACCATCATTTTCGACGCAATATCCATTGTTGTCCAAATCCGTAGTCACCGAACGCAAACACGTAAAACCAACCGATCTATCACATTGGGTTGCCCAATTTGTTCAACCGCTTTACTTGGAAGACGCTTTATTGATTCATCCATATATAGAGGAACTGTGATCAGAACGTGCAAAAAATTCGACGGACCCTCACAACGTTGACTCAGCGCGATCATTCTATTTAGATACGATCAACCGAGTCTATTGTTTTATATTTATTTTTGATTAAGGGTCAACATCCGGTATTTTTTTAAATTACAGCCACACCTTGCTGTGCGTAAAGTTAAACTGAAATACAAGATAATTTTATGAAATTTTTATTATAAATCTTTATGAATATTTGTCAAATCTAATCGATGAAAGCATTAGGGACTTAACGTTAAGATATCTTTCAAATGAAGCTAGACCATGAATATTTATAAATTATTTTTAAATAAATTTATGTGGTTTTACTTTCGTCCTTACAGAACAGCTGAATCGAGAATTTGCGAACTAAGTAATTGACATACTTTTTACTTTTAAGAGCTCGAAATCGAGGCTATCATTCGCGCCGGTAAGCTGACTTCTCAAAATATTGTCAAAAAAACTTAACAGTTGGAAATATAATCCAAAAATACTGACACTTTTCTCTCTATGATAACCTATCATTAATTTAGGATTTGTAGATCACGAAGCAACATGTAAGTGTAAAATTATTTTTTTAAATCCTTTTTAGAACTTAAAATTAGAGCTTAAAAGATTATATAAAATTTAATAATAATAAGTAACTAAAGTGTAAAATGCTGTGTGAGTTCTAGTACTTAAAAATAATACAAGTGGTCCTACATCATTTCATACTGTAAGAGGTAGCTAAGGGATTAGTCGCCTGTTGCTCGTATTCGGAAAGTTATAGGTGCCCTTCCTTACTTACTAGGTGGTAGGGTTAATCTCGCCCCTGTTGGTACCATCCCATTGAAAGGTGAAGTAATCAATTTTCGTCCATTTTTTCCCAAAAGGACCTATTATTCTTGCAGTCCAGTGCATATGCAATGATAATAAGGCTGGAGTGACGAATCATGATATCCAGGAATGACTATACGAAGAACATCATCTTCGCGCGATGACTTCCATATTTCACTTCCGTGTAGGTTGAGGCATCATTATACAATTATGGAGTAAAAAAATACAATGCCGACATTAAATACAATTATGTCTCGTACGTTGTACAGAGCTTAGGAGTAAAACTTATGAAACATTACCCATTGAAACAACATTTTCAAAATCTTTGAAACCCCCTAAATTAGGAAATTTTAATTCAATTCAATTGTATAGAGGTTGTTAGGTCTGTGTCGAAAAGTTTTGGCTGTTGTCACGAATTAGTAAGCTTACTCTCTATTACTTTTATTTGCTACCTCACATGCTTTCGTGATATCCAGTGGTGATAACCCTGAGCTATAATGTTAGATAATGCCATCTGGCAAGTATTAAGTGTTCCTTTTTGCCATTGTTTTGTTTAAAAGGATCAAAATTATATTTTCATTTTTATTTAATTTGATTACAGTTACGCTAGACCCTGTGGTCTAACTAGTTCGAAGATTTTAGTAACATAAAACAATACAAGGAAACACAAAAACATATCGATAAATAGAAAACCACCGATGATAATGGCTAAGTATGATAGAAAATTGTATTAAAGACAGACCAACGAACTTAAGAATGGAAGCTGTGTTCCCCATGCAAACGTAGTTTACTAATATATTTTATTGTTTATTGTTTTAAAACCACTTTTCCAATTTACTTGATACAAAATATCTGGCTGCACGTTTTTGTTTTGCTGAAAAATCTTAACCAAGTCAATTATCAAAATAAAATCTTCATACGAATTTTCTTTTCTGTTTTTTGTGACGCAGCACATTTTTCCAAAAAAAAAACATCGTTTATATTCAACCTAATATATTTGTTGTCCGCTATTCGATACTAAAAACCAAGCTTCGAATGGTGGTTTTCAAATGATTAATAAACTACCTTTGCATGTGGAACGAAATTATCTGATGCTTACGGACCCACCTTAATATCCAATTGATAAATTAAAGAACCAGGATATTTTATTTGAAAACCGCTAGAATTCTAAATGGTCCATGGCCAGACACTTCTGCGTTACTCAAATCGCTGTACATACTCCCACTGATGGGCAAATGGGTGGGTCGCCCACAGCGCAAACTCCTTACGTGGAGCTATACTTATCGGGAGCAGGCTGTTTAGGACATAATAATAATATTGTGGTAATTTGCTTGAGCATTAATCAAGATACACCATCGAGGCATCATAAAAAAATGTCATCACGTCGAGATTTTAAATTCTAAAACTGTGACTCGTTTTTTTAGGGTTCCGTACCCAAAGGGTGAAAACGGAACCCTATTACTAAGCCTCCTCTGTCCGTCCGTCCGTCCGTCCGTCTGTCACAGGGCTGTATCTCATGAACCGTAACAGGTAGGCAGCTGAAATTGTCACAAAATGTGTATTTATTTTGCCGCTATAACAACAAATAGGTAACATTAAAAATAAAATAAATCAAGGGGGGTCCCATACAAAAAACGTGATTTTTTTTTTAAACTTGTACGACGGTACGGGACCCTTCGTGTGCGAGTCCCACTCGCACTTGGCCGGTTTTTTTAATTGTCGGTTAAAAAAGAACGACGTCAATGGCTTCAGAAGTGAAGTTTCCTATATTTAATGAAGACAGTAAAAGTTGGCTCATGAAATCATTGTTCACTATACTTATTATTAGGTCTGTCTAACTGACCCCCCCTTTATTTTTTATAATATCTTTATTTTGCCTATTTCTTGTTACAGCAGCAAAATAAATACACATTCTGTGAAAATTTCAGTTGCATACCTATTACGGTTCATGAGATACAGCCCAGACAGCGGAGGCTTAGTAATAGGGTTCCGTTTTTACCCTTTGGGTACGGAACCCTAAAAACAGGAGGTTCTCTTCATTCGACTGTATTATATTTTGTACCTATGTTTGTTACGCGATTACTCCTCCTATTATGAATAGATTTTAAAGATTATTTTTTTTACTTAATATTAGTGCAATAAAAAAATAAATGTATTTATTGTGCCTGTGTTGGGACTTATACATTTATTTAAACGACCATAGGCATCTACATTGATGTTTTTGAAAATCTGTAACCGAATATATTTTTTTATAGATGGCTGCTATGTAGACACGAAAAGTAGTCATATCACGCGAAAAGGCGCTAGAATTAAAATAACACTTAGAAATTTTACAAAATAAATGTAAGGAATAAAAGCAATCTCAACGTGTTTTGTCTCCTGCTCCAAACAACATTAGTGCCTATATGCATTTATTATTGTCATAGCCAAGAAGGGTCTTGGCTTGCAACCAATGTAAAACCTTAGATGGTACAGTCAACCAAAGGTTAAAGGATACACTTCCGGTTAAACGTAAAAAATAATGGTGTTTAAATACAACCTCTGATTCATTAGGGTTTTGTTTACTCAGTAGCTAGTAGACATCCTCGACTATGTTTGAATCTATACTCAACACTATAATTGTTTCCAAAAGTCAAAGTATTTCGACTGTTCATATTTTCATTCAACCGGATGTGTATCCTAAATTCTTTTTTCGACTGTACTTGGCCCGCCTGTGTGTCCAATCATAAAATTATTTTCGATCAAGACCCAAATAAAGGGTCATGTCTTGAAGTGTCACGTAATGCGATGTAGACGGTACCATAAACAACTCAAATTATCATTTTGAATTAGAAATAAACACAAATGCCCAGCGTTAACATAATTCATTATAATATGAACACCTCCATATTAGAGGCGTGGGTGCTATGTCGTTTTGAGTTCCAGAGGGTAATGATTCACTCTGGGAATGCCTGCAAGCAGCCTTAGCAGGCCATGCGGTTTTCCTCGAGGCCTAAAGTTTACTTGGCACCTTATAAGCGATCAAATCTGTTTCATAGTTGGTTTTTGGTGTTACAACTAACAATATAATTCTCAAAGAAAATGTGTTCACTTTACTTGCTAGCAAATAGATAATGAAGTTGTCAATGATAAAAACCGCTCTATTAAAATCTGCATGTTAAATTTCTACTCTTACTCTATGTTTGGATGACACGTAAAACTGTAGTTCCTTATCACGGAGGATGGTCCCGCCCGGTTTGGTACCATCGCATTGAATGAACTATTGTCGAAGCGGCAATGAAAGTACGTGTTTTCCATCCAGTTCAATGTAAGGAGCAATATAAGGAAGGTCCTGGCATAGCACCTAGTTCCCATGTGGTTAGGCTAATATCTGACGGTCAGTTCGGTATTAGCCATCCCGAGCCATCCATGCCCAGTTACATAATAAAAGATAAGTTTGGCCGTGAATTACTCAACGATAAAATAAAGACATAAAAAAAACATTTAGTCATCAAACCTAGCTAGTTTTTGTATTACAGCGTTCGTGATTTACTTTTAGTATGCTTTTAGCTATAAGAGTTTTGTAATATTATTTTTTTGTAAATCTAACCAAATCAAACATCCTCCTTATAACGCAGACTTTTTCTCTGAAACAGAGAAGGTCCCGGAGCGCAATAACACGATTTTGTGTAAAAAAAAAATTAACACAACCGATTTGGGGGCTAGGCGCCTTAAACTTTATTGTTCAATCGATTCATCAAACCGATGATTCAAACGCCGTTAAATATTGTTAAATTCATACCGCTTTTTGCTTTCCCGGGTGGGTAGGCATGGATGATAGAGCGATTATTTTGCGATCACAGCACACTTCTTTCGCTTCCTCAAAATGCAAATATGTTCTTACATGCTGTACGATTACGGGTGCGACGTACCTGAACTTTGCGAAGTACTTCGCCAATCTGGCGTTCACGTTATTCATAACACGATAACGGTGTTATGAATAACGTGAGCATTTCTATTTGGCTCAAAACGGGACATCGGCTCATTTACTTCCCTTTCTGCATTGCTATCGTAGTGGTGACAATTCTTGAAATTTTTCGCGTTTAGGAATCATGAATGTTTCAAACTAGAAAAAAGTTTTTATAGCGGTTTCCTCGACAGAAAATTTCCGCAGCACGTTTTTTTCTATTATTTAACGTTTCCGTCAGGAAAATACCTTTGACAACCGCTATAAAAGCGGGTTTCTCAACTGAAAGATTCCTGATTTCTGAGTACGGAATTACAAGAAGACACAAATGCGATCTTTTTCTTCGAGCCGAAGCGAGATCCACCGTAGTCTTCGCCACCGCGGCGCCGCTTTGACAAGTTCTTGCCCCGGGGCCGCGGAATTTTTGTGCGTTTAGAAAAACGGGACAATTTTGCGTCCCGAAGCTTCTTTCGGGGACACCGGGATAAAACACGAAAAAAATGGACAGCCCCGATCAAAACGGGAGGTATGGCAACGTTAGTTATGAATCTAGAGTTAGTTATGGATAGAGCCTTACACCAAAATAAACAATCTGCGACTTGATAAAATCATAAGAAATACGATAAAACCTGTAACCAACGCCGCCGCCCCGTCGCGCGTCGTTCAATTTGCACGACCAAAATATAACACGAATCCGCGGAAACGTTGCGCGTTCCTCTCATTCGATTTTATTGTTATTCAAATAGCTGCTCTAATAAGGGAAAACAAACAATATTTGCCGATATACATCAGTGCCAAAAAGGCAGTAAATGCAATTACAAGAGGACTTATAAGTGCAAAAACGGACATAATTTATCAGCCCACGAGAAGTGATAAAAGTACAGGGTTTGATGTTGGCTTACATGTTGAAATGTGACTTTCAAATCGTGCGTGTATATATTTTCGTCTAATTCTTTGTGTAATCAATTTAAACTTAATTTGAGTGTCGATTACATCAACAGCGTCTCCTACTTGCTGTATGGCTGTACAGTCGACCCCGGTATGAGGAACAACCCGTTTGTTCACGGAAAGAAATTGCATTAAAAAAACGTTCTCCTTCTTTGTTATTTTGACGGGTGGGTGTAAAGGTCATCGCTCCGCTCCGATACAGCAACTAGGTTTTCATTGAAGTTGGGCTTTCAATTGTGTACATTTAAGTAGATTTTAGAAAGACAACATAAAATAGTTGATGTTGAAATAGTTCCCTAGTGCGTTTGATGGTACTGTCCACTCGTCTCCCAGACCACGCGTTTCAAGCGGCCGGCCCGGGCGGAGTCGCCTGCGCACCGCACCGCACCATTCCCGCCCGTTCGATTAGGTCACCTCATCTTCGTCTTTGTTCTAGCTATTTTACTTCCTGATGAGGAAAAATGAACGACTAATTCCACATGATATTAGCCCAACACACCTCATGGGAACTAGGTGCCATGCCAGGACCTGCCATTGCACAACTACATTGAACTGGATGTAAAACACGGAGATTTTTTATTACCACTTTTACCATCGTTCATTCAATGCGATTGTACCAACCTGGGCGGAATCAACCCTGGTAGGGCAGGGGTAAGTCTAGTAAGCAAGTAATAGCTTAATGTGGAATGCGAACCACGAAGGACGAGTCCCTTAGTCATGCGCGTAAACAATTTGCAGTGGTTTGTATTATTTTTACGTGCCGGAACCCACAATGAAAATTGTAACAGCAGTCACTGCCGTAACTTTTCCTAGTAGCAGCTTAGCAGTATTTTGGGTAGAAAACGTTTTCGTTATCTTAAAAACGAATTTATAAAATCAATGCAAAACACTAGCAGGGTTACACTGATTGCGAGCAAGCGGAAGATGCTGGTGCTGGGAAGGGTGACGATGGGGTCGCATCGAGGTTGACTAAAAGGAATAGTACGGACTGTTTAACGTCACATAGAGTGGCAATGTCTCGTAGCAAAGTACTCCCACCGCCTCCGTTAGGATTATCTCATTCTTGACGAAACAATTAACTCTAAAAGTTTACATATCTCCAAACAAGGTTAATATTAAGTTCAAGGTTAAGGAATAAAGTATATTTCATCAGGAGTCATCGAATTACTATCCTGAAAATATTGTCAACGCTTTTAATGCGACCCCGCGCCGCTAGATGGTGCGCCGGCGGCGTCCCGCCTAGGGCCTCTGTCTTATAATATTAGCAACCGAATAGTCCACCATGTAAGCCCACAATTGCCGCGCATAGAAGGCGAGTTGTTTGCGAAAGCGAACGAGTATGGAGTTCGGAGGCGCAGCAGCGCAGGCGGCGGCGGAACGCACTATATTCGGATATGCAGTGGGATGTAAACCCAAAACCACCACTCCACATAAATAACACGATAGAGCAGAAATGTGGGAGCCGCTCTTATATGGAGATAGGATTACCGGATAGTACTTCGGAGATGTCTTTATATCTAAAGCCAGTTTAAATCTGGGTTTTTTTCTTTCCGATAAGTACAATTTGTTTCATGCGATTAATTTAGGTTTTGTACATTCCTGAGCCACAACATCAATAATTAGATGATAAGGTCCCCATTTTTATTATCTCTTTTTTTAAATTGACCTATAATGGTGACCCTTGCTAAATGTAACTTATGTCAATGGATGATTGAATATATTTTATAGTTTCATCGTTAAGAAAGTTAAACAATCGAAACATTATCAAAAAACAATAAACAATTAAATGAGAAATAATCACCTAGGTATATATTTTTATTTTATGCTTTATGTATTTTTGTGATCTGATCATTTCTACAGAGCATGTGGGAACTTGTAATAAAGGACTACTATAAAACTTTAAAAAATATACTCTTTGACACAGCAGCATGGAGGTGAATATTATTTCTTTACCTCCATGTACAGCAGTCGTATATTTATATTGTTTTCTTTTTAAACTTATAACAGGTCACCGATGTTACCCGTTGCACGGGTGTCCGGAGTATCTAATGTTAGGGATTAAAACGATACCACATACATCTAAATCGATTCAGACGTTTAGAAGTAATGGTGAAATGAAAGAAACTCATTCCAGTAGCCAGTCCTGTGAATAAAAGAGGGGTCCATTTAATCGCGGTACCGCGCATTTAATAAACTTAGACTTGACTTAGACCTAACTTAACTTAGACTTAACGATGGATGACGTTGAAAATACCAACCATTCTCGCAGGGTCATCTCTAAGCACTCAAGTGAATATCCCATAGCACTCGCAGGAACTTTTAATGTACTTAGCTCAACCATTCTTTAATCGAGTCTTTAATAGGCATGCCACGCATTAAAAAGTACATTTATATAACCGAACACTGATCCATACTAAAGTTAAATGCAACTTTTCAGTCGTAAACACTGCACTTTATGACACAACTCACGTTTTTAAGGATTTCATACTTAACACACTATTGAAGCTTGTAACTAAGATGCACTCAAGGTTTAAATAATCACGCCAAACTTTCCGACCGTTTCCATCGTGGTTTCTATGATGCGTTTTCGCGCCAAGATGCGTTCCGAAATCGCAGCGGAAGCTCTCACAGAGCGTGCAATGGCGCGCGCGGTTTGCGTCCCAACTGAAACCGCCGGTGGTTTGCGTAGGGGGCCGCATTTAGTACAAATATAGAAGTAAGTACGTCGCGGGTCAGAACGGAAACCCACACGGATCGAACCGCGTACCGCAACCTCCCACAGGCCACTGTTGCGCCGATCGAAGCGCAATGAGATCATATAGCCGTTTATAATAATAAATTGCAACGCATATCTTGATCAGGCTTTAGGTCAATTCTGTGTTTATAAATTAACTAGCCGAGGTACCCGGCTCCGCTCGGGTCAATGTCGTTTCGGACTGATATCCGGTAATCGGTTCAAATCCCCGCCTCGTTCATGCAACATGTTGTTCTCTTTCTGAGTTAGTTAATTGCATCTCGTCACGAATACGAGCTATTAATCCATGTAAATACTAGCTGCGGTACCCGGCTCCGCTCGGGTTAGTGTCGGCTAAATTATTTCATGGATAAAAAGTAGCCCACATGGCTGATCCAAAATAGGGTCAAACTGGTCCATGACAATGTATCCATCTACCAAATTTAATCAAGATCGTTCAAGATGAAATAGCATTATTTAATGAGAAACATCCAATAATTCCCATTTAGAGCTTCGTTGACATTTGGTGGCTATTTAAAAAAAAAGCATTTGCCGCCAGAACCTTGCTGCACTTGCACTGCAACATTGTTTACCTAGTAAGTAAGTAACGTGTAATGTAGGTAAGTTTTGCGTGGACTCCAACCCACAGCTAGCCTCAACATCGAAAACAGTAACCCATCTCGAACCTGACTGCTCCCAGAGATTCTATACATTGATAAAATACGCACATAAATCGGGTTAGTGGTTCGCAAGTTATAAGAATTTAACACTCTCTACTCACCCTTCAGGTAATGAAACGTTATATTATGTAGCCTATAAGTTTTGAGTAGAATCAGGCTAGACGTAGATACAATCCGCATCTAAATCGAGTAATTGGTTCTCAAGGATTTTACCAAGTAGTCCTAAAGTTGCGGGAAATACCAAGCTGTACCCGCCCCCTCCTCCCCGCACCCGCCCCCGTCGGACCGCCCGCCCCGCCCCCGGCCCCGCTCCCGCCGCCGCCCCCAGCCCCGCTCCCCTTGGTGTGAAGTAGCGCTACCTGCATCGTTTTCGCAGCCCCGTGAAAGTTCTTAAGCCCATGGGCACAATATCTTGATAAATTGTAGCCTATGTGTTATTCTGATGTATAAGCTATATTATTGTAAAGTTTCATTAGAATCCATTCAGTAGTTTTTACGTGAAAGAGTAACAAACATCCATCCATCCATCCATCCATCCATCCATCCATCCATCCATCCATCCATCCATCCATCCATCCATTATTACAAACTTTCCCCTTTATTAGATTTATTAGATGGAGGTCCCTTTCCCTAACTAGGTGGTCGGGATAAGCCCGCCCGGGTTGGTACCACCGCATTGGATGAAACTGGTTGAAGCGGCAATGAAACATTTTCCGTGTTTTCCATCCAGTTCAGTGTGGCCGTGCTCATAAAAGGTTAGGAATTAGGTTAGGTCCTGGAATGACACTTAATTCCTTCGGGAATGTAGTGTATTTGGCTAATGTCATAACGGTTATTGTATGATATTAGCCATCTATGTTAGGTTGCATAAAAATACATAATTTTGTATCTGTTGGGAGCAATGATACAATGAACATTGTTGTTTTGTTTTTTTATTATTTGTGAGAAGACGAAACTAGTAAGAATGTTACGACAGTTTTGTTTTAGAAATCAACACCAGTAATGGTTTGCTAGTGTTAGTATTTTTTTTAATGTAAATGTTTCAAACATGATAAATAATGAATTTATCAAAAATAGTATACATATTTCACTAATCCCCTCATATTTTAATACGTATTTGATCGAAAATCTTGCAAACATCCATATATGACATCCGTGCCCCTATTTACGTGTGAGAGAGCCACTGGCGGGTCCCATACTGGCCTTACGCTCTATATTGTCTCCCGAAATTTTCGCGGCCTCCGCGTTCTTCGCGGAAGCTCCTCCCGCACCCATCGAGACGAACGGCGCGCTCTTCTCCAGTCCGCACTTGAAGAAGTTCCACGCGATCTCCTCCGGAGTATCGCCGACTGGTTCGGCGCAGGCCTCCGCCGCTTTGGACGCCGCGCCGGAGCCCGAAATCTTGGAGAATTTGCCGAACACGGCCGGCTTGTGGAGCTTGCCCTCCTTGGTCATCATCTTGCACTTGAGGAGGACGCAGTGGACGTGCTTCCTGAGGGCGGGGTCGTCGATGATCACGCCCTTTAAGAGGTCGGCCACGAGCCTGGGGTCCGCGCGCGACTCGGGGAGACACGCCTCGGAGTGGGAGCGAAGCATCACTCTCTCGTCTTTGGTGAGGGCGAGGGCCTGAAATTCAGTCGGAGGTCTTTAAATCAAGTCTTCAAAAGCCACTAAAGCTGTAGCTTTTAACTGTTTGATATGCCAGGCCATTATTTGTAGATAAGACTCAGCTGTTATACATTAGACACATTCGATAGGTACTGCCTTAATAATAATCAT
This sequence comes from Incurvaria masculella, assembly GCA_946894095.1. Taxonomy (NCBI): domain Eukaryota; kingdom Metazoa; phylum Arthropoda; class Insecta; order Lepidoptera; family Incurvariidae; genus Incurvaria; species Incurvaria masculella. The sequence goes on from OX335641.1 coordinate 5,544,930, forward strand.
TTGTACCTGATTTCTGGTACTAATATAAAAATAGCGGAGTAATATCGAAGGCTGATGTTTTAGATGCCTCGGTTTAAAATAACTTAAATACCTACATATTATTAAATGTACCGAACAGAGATTGCCTTGACATCTAGGTATTAATTTGTCAAGCCTGATTATTCACTTGCATGGGAAGTGTCTGTTTGTGATAATATGCAGAAACATTTGCAATAGAAAACGTATTGTTGTGACTACCAAGATAATTAGGATTGCGTAGTGTTCTTTAACCCACCTTGCATTCGCTACACAAGCATGCTGTCTGAAATCAAAACGTGTACAGATCTAAAGACTATAGTAACAGATCATGAAGTGATGTTTATTATGTTTGCATGAATACTTTTTCATGAAAACGGTTCCCTTACTGTACATATTAGCCTCCTTCAAGGATGTCAAGGGAGGCATTTAAACTTGTATACCTACACACATATTTCTGCGCAAGGGCGTCGCCAAGGGGGGGGCAGGGAGGGGCAGCTGCCCCCCCCCCCCCTAGAGGTTCTAAAAAAGTTGCCAAATATAATGCAACCAAAGTCCTAAGTCTTTGAGTTGATTTGCTTGAAGTTCAAGCCTTGAACAATCATTCCCGTACGTCGAAACTCGAATGAATTCACCAATGAGAATGAGAAAAGTATGAATTGTAGTAGGTAAAGTCAACTTGCCCCCCACTGCGCCAACGGCTGGCGACGCCCTTGTTTCTGCGTCTTTTTTGGACTTTTGAATTCATAGATGATTATTTACCTGTGAGTTAGTGAACCTGATTTAGTGCATAATTACATGGTTTAAGGTGGCCCAACCCGCTCATCTCCCCATACAAAAGGGGAAAGAAGATCACGCCCATATTTCTTGTCATAGATCCAAAATTTTGCTCAAAATAGTTTTATTTGATCGAACTAGATGTCTGATGACCATTAGCATTGTAAAATTGTGTTTGGTTTCTAAGTTATAAGGTCCGAAAGTTCGAATTTTTCGCGCGTTTTATACAATAACTTTGGAGATGGATTACGCAATGATAAAGTAAGAACATCGTAAAAAGATTAGTCATCAGACATAGCTTATTTAATCAAGATTTATAATCTATTTGGTTTTTGTTAGATTTTTGACTACAGCGGTCGTGGTTTACTTTTAGCTATAAGTCGTTTTGAAATTAAAATTTTCGTAAATCTTACCAAATCATACACTATGCACATTGTCTTTTTTGTGGACAGGTTGCATCTTCCTCATAACGGAGCCTGTCTTATTCTTAGAAACAGAGAAGGTCCCAGAGCGCAACAGCACGGTTTTGTACCGTGCCCGCAAATGAGTTGAGGCCGCCGGGTTGGGCCACCTTAAAAGAACAGTATATAACCAAAAACTGCAAACAAGATGTGCTAGACCATTTTTCTCTTAAACCAAAGATTTACGATTTTATGATTGCTAAGCAGGCAGTACACTTCATTCAAAAAACATCCATTCACGTTAACTATTTTTTAAGAGCCTGGTTCTTTAAATTATCCGAAGGCGAGAGGATGGTGAGTAAGTAGAAAGGACGAATCTAAGAACGTAACTGCATACATAATTAGTAGGAAATAACGTAGGTTTTCGTTAGTAAGCAGTACCCAATAAATTGAATTTTAACTCTCTCATAAATGGTTTCGTTTCAATTAATGGAAAACATACTTGAAAATTTTATAAAATTGATCCAAACCTGCGCTATCCCAGCGATGGCTAAGACCATCACGGCAGCCGTCCCGAGGAGTGCCATGGCGTCTTTTTGTCGTCTGGTGATCCGCAGCTCTTCCGCGCAGCTCAGCTCGGAATCGACTGATCGTCGAGAAGACTGAACAGAATTTCTTCAACGAATCGAAATATGACCCGATCATGTTTACATTCCGTGATGTTTACGAAAGGACCATTGTTACGGAGAAAGTGTTTTCATAACGACTCGTTGGAACCACAGGATGTTTGATGTATGTGAGGAACATTTTAACCTATATCTTAAGTTTTCACATTTGAAAACTTTGCTAACTCTTTTGTGCTGTGTGGATTCCGGCACGTACAAATTATACGATTGGGGTGCAGTACATTTCTTCCCGTGCATGTCCGCTACGGATTCGCTGTTCGTAGTTCGGACTCCATGTTAAAGTGCAGGTCCTTACTAGCTAGAGAGTAAAGTTAATCCCGCCCAGGTTGGTACTATCGCATTGAACGATAATGGTCGAAGCGGCAGTGAACATTTTCCGTGTTTTCCATCCAGTTCAATGTAGCTGTGCAATGAAACCAAGGTCCTGGCATGGCACCGAATTCCCATGAGGTGTGTTGGCTAATTTCATTACTGCAGGTATGGTGTGAGCCATCAATGTCCAGTCACATAGAAAAATACCAGACATTAGTCTGTTTGTCCGTTTATAACTTGAGAACAACTTACGAATTTAGATTCGTTTGAATCCACGTATAGCTTGATTCTTCAGGTTACAAATTAATATCACGCTGAATTTTCTGAGGGGTGATCAGGGGGGTTAAATTGGATCGAAGTCTTTCGTCGGGCATAGCTAGTTAGCATCTACTAGTGGCTGTTATAACCATAGAAATAGGATGTACCGCTGCGCGCGCATGCTAGGTCTATGGTTATAACAGGTATAATAGATTACCCTTTGAATGGAGATGGTAAAGGACCCAAAGCATGACGGAATTATTTATGTATTATATTATGATAACTGTGTTTTTCAACACCTTTGTCTCATCCGGAAATTTAAAATTGAATATACATAACATAACCAAAGGATGTTTTGAGAATTGGAGCACATTGGGAATACTTGGGACAATGATGATTTCAATGTTGGTGCCTTCCTTTCTCTTCAGCGTAAGGCACCGATAGAAAAACAATAATTACCTGTTGCATTTCTTTCTTGAGTATATACACAGTAATAGACCATAAAAAGCAATTTCTTTACACATGCAAAATTAATCGATTTTTTGTATTAAGAAATTTAAAGGAACAGTGCTTGTTCCTCTCCCTAATTGCATGCGAAAGCATACGAAAAATACATACATTGGATTGTTATAATCTATAAACACATAAGTTACAGTTTGAAATTATAGATTTTTTTATGGACTAACAGCTACCACTGTTATTCCGGGAGGTCACGACAATTTTGGTCACGATAAGGTAAATGGCTGAATCTGGGTTCACAGGTTAGATAGAGACCAACCCTCTGATGCTAAATATGTCGGTCTATCTGTCCTAAGTGGTTGCGTTATCTAGACTGGCTATGTAAAATATATGTTGGTATGTACCTGCTGATGAATATACTGATTGTCTAGAAACATTGATACCTGGTAATTATACAACAATAATTCACAGGTTTTTTAATTAAATACTTGAATATACCTTAAGTTATATCTGTGACCTAAATCGCCTATAACTACGAAATGCAACCAAAGCTATGTTCAGTTTTGGTATTGCTAAACAAGTATGTACTGAAACTTTCATGCTTCATTATTTGCAGCCATTTACCTTATCATATATTTTTTTTTGTCACCATAACTACTTTTTCAGGCGCCTTATCTAGGTAACGCAACCACTTGGCACAGGCAGACTGACACATTTAGCTTCAGAGGGTTGGTCTTTATCCTGTCAAGCCAGTTTCAGCCATTTACGTTATCGTTACCATTTTTGTCGCCACCTCCTAGTCTATGTTATTATATTAGCCGAACAAGTGTGCCATGCCAGGACCCGGATAACAATAAAAACAGTTTGGCCTTCTATACCAGAGGTCATAGGTTCAGACCCCGGCCCCGTAAGTGCACCAGTTTCGTTCCCTTTCGATAAGTGCACTTTGTTACAAATGCGAGCTTTTCCATTGTTCCGAATCCATGTCAAACCCAGGTTAGGTGAAAAGATAGTCGAGGTTTGTCCGTGTTTTCCATCCAGTGCAAAAGAAACCACAATGCAGTGCACCTAATTCCTTCGGGAATGCTGTGTGTTGGGCCAATATAATTATAATTTCTAATTTTTGGCAGAGCATCTGATGTAAACGTTTTTTTATCCTTTTTTTTATATTCAGACTATAAAAACCCAAACCAAAAACCGCCACACGATGGCAACGGGCGAGTCTAAGAAAATTGGCAACGGAGCAATAGGACATCTGCAAAAATATTTTTTTCAACAGCGACATCTGGAGTTCATTTGATTTGAAACAAACATATACATAACGGAATGAAGATAAATGACACTTTTTAAAAACAACCCCATCATGCGGAAGATGAGTTTATTAAAATTGGTAGCATTATTTTCTCAATTATTTTAATTTAAAAATGTATATTGTCTCAGATTTACTTTTGTCCTGGTGTCTTTTCCAAATTACATAACCTACATTGTAAAAGAAACCTCTAACAACCGCCTTTGCCGTGGAAACCCATGGGACTTGGCGCTTAGGTGACTAAATGTTGACACAAAACCTGAGTGAACGGTTCATTAAGACGACTGGGGACCACCATGCGCACGGCTTTCAAAAGCCACCAGCCTGGCCATTCAGAGGGGGAATGCCGCCTCTGTCATTGGCACTATGTCGAATAGCTTGATCTCTTACATAGTATTCTGTAATGTAAATATCATTTTATTAAATAAAACTCCAACTAAACAAACATTTGTAGTTCAGGTCGGCCCGTAAGCATCAGAAAATTTCGCCTTCCATACAAACGTAGTTTACTAATAATTTGAAAACCACTGTTCCAACTTACTTGATATTTGGTATCTAATATAAGGCTACAAATATCTGTGTCTGCATGTCTTTGTTTTTAGGTAAATGTATTCTGGGGCAAACCACAGGGAAAACAAAATTCGTATGAAGATTTTCTTTTTGCTTTCATTTTATTTGGTTTGGATTTTTAAAAAAAACAAAAGCGTGCAGACACAGATATTTGTTACCTGATATTAGATATTTAATATATATTTTTTTGGAATAGCGGTTTTTAAATGATTAGTAAACTACGTTTGTATGGGGAGCATAGCTTACGGGCCGTTCTCAACCACTTTATTTTCCGGATTTATTTATTACAAAAAGGGTTAATAAAATATCAAAAAAATCTGTAAATAAGCGTTTGCATTTGCCTTTGTACATTTCAACTTATTCTCAGAACCATACAGGAGAATTACTGATGGAGTCTCTATAAAAATGAAAATCTTATTTGATGGCCAATGGCCTAACTGCTTGAATAATCCAAATATTTAGTAAGGTGTGTTTGTTTTGTGAAAGTTGAACACAGTCCCTCACTTTGAGAGTCCGAGTCACAACTGACCTGGGGTTTATATGTTTAATGGGCCAAACCGTAAATACTTTATAGAAATTTGTCTAGCTGCCGTAATAAATCACTAGTTTACATATCTCTGCATTATTATTCTAACACTTGACATAGATAGATTCAAATGGAGGAAAAAAACGATTTTTGGATGCTCAATAAAAAAAACTCAAATTTATTTACACAACATTTATTTTAAATTTCTCATACATGTTTATATACATATGTCAATTAAACTTGTACAAACATGAATCTTAACTTTAATTGACAAAGGTGCAAGCAATTTGTGCACATTTTAATAATTCTAAGATACAGAGCTCTGCTCTGTGGCCGTACGTTAGCAATGACGTTACATAAATATTTTAATAAATTAATATAGTTTATAATTTCACTTCTTTCATATGTACTAAAAAAGCAATTAGTAACGAGTCTGTGTAAATGGAACGCAGTTCTATTAAAAACCGGTCAAGTGCGAGTCGGACTCGCACACGAAGGGTTCCGTACCATCGTACAAGATTTAACACAAAAAAATCAGGTTTTTTTGTATGGGGGCCCGTCCGTCCGCTGTCCGTCCGTCCGTCCGTCCGTCCGTCCATCTGTCACAGGGCTGTATCTCATGAACCGTAATAGTTAGGCAGCTGAAATTTTCACAGATTGTGTATTTATTTTGCCGCTTTAACAACAAATAGGAAAATAAAAAAATAATAAACAGTAAAGGGGGGCCCGATACAAAAAACGTGATTTTTTGGTGTTGATGGTACACCACCCGTGTGCGAGTCCGACTCGCACTTGGCCGGTTTTTCATTATTTACTTTCTGAATCGAAACATTATCTATACAATAAAATCCGCAAACTAAAAGCTATGATTGTGACTACAGAAGAGTATCCAAGTAAGTACAATACAATTATCCTACACACTCAACTAAATACAAATTAGTTATTCTTTTCCTATTTAGCAGCAAATTTCAAGAGCCTATTTAAAAGGAATGCGTTTGAATAAAATTTTACGGAAGCCTATTTTACGACATCAATATAAGTGGTTTTTTTTTAGAAAAGACAAGTTTGCAAGGCGCAATCGATAGCCAACATATTTTTTTCAAATCAATGGCTTGACCTGATTTTTAAGATCCGTCAAACAAATATGTAGGCCAAGACAAATTACTACGTATTCGTCTAAAATTCATTGTACAATATTCATTGCATACATTGTTTAGTTCTAGAACTCGTCATATTTTTTTGATACAATCAAGTACATACCCAAGTCGCATGTCATCATATTTATCATGAATGAAGAATCATAAACGGCTACAACATGCACCAATTTACTGTAATCATAAAACCTATACTTACATGTTATAGGACATTTTAGCCTTAATCAATTTCATCCATCCACTCAGCATTGTTTCAACCTCAAGACATGTAACATATGTATTTATATTATATTAACACTCTGCCGACGAAAACATTGAAATTGAAATTTCTGGCATATTTATAACCGATCTGGCAATGTTTCCAATGACGATGAGTAGTGGCTGAATAATAAAATGCTGGATCTGGCCGTACTAGACGCCGCCGGGACCAAAGTTATTTTTATTTTTTTATTCTGTATTCATATTCTCTCAATCTCATTCATTTCAGTTAAGTTAGTGTATTATAGTTAAAAGTAAGGGTACTTTTCATAGAAAGAATCCGCGGGTGGTCTTGCAACCATTCCATAAATGCGTGTGACCACTAAAATTAACTGCTGAGCAGCGGTTGTCGCGTTCGCACGGCCTTTGCTGATTGAAGGGTTAATACTAACATACGTAGGTACTTCCTCGGTCCTTACAGTTACACTTTTAATCATCGCATCAGGCTTCTGTTGCCTACGACATATATTCCGGGAGGTCACGACATTTTTGGTCACGATAAGGTAAATGGCTGAATCTGGGTTCACATGTTAGAGACCAACCCTCTGATGCTAAATATGTTGGTTTGCCAAGTGGTTGCGTTATCTAGATTGGCTATATAAAATATATGTTGGTATGTACCTGCTGATGAATATACTGATTGTCTAGAAACATTTATACCTATTAATTATGCAACAGTAACCAGTCGGTTTTTTAGTTAAATACTTAAATATGCCTAAAGTTATATCTGTAACCTAAATCGCCTATAACTACGAAATGCAACCAAAGCTTTGTTCAGTTTTGGCATTGCTAAGCAAGTATGTACTGATACTTTCATGCTTTGTTATTTGCAGCCATTTACCTTATTGTAACGCAACCACTTGGCACGGGCAGACTGACACATTTAGCTTTAGATGGTTGGCCTTTATCCTGTGAGCCCAGTTTCAGCCATTTACGTTATCGTTACCATTTTTGTCGCCACCTCCTAGTCTAATAGCTACAGCATCAATAGCTCTGGACGTCAGATACACATTATTTTAATTTCGATGCATCAGTTTTCTGATGCAACTTATTTCTTTAGTGCAATGAATATTAAGATTTTTTTACGAAAAAGATGATGAATTGATATTCTTAGATAATTTGTATTGTGAACGTTGTCGCATCGTAGACTGGCCGTGTCTTCTGCATTAGACCCACAGATGGAGTGACAGTGAGTTGCCTCTCCTGCTAAAACACTAGTGTGTCCGAGTCGCCCTTGCAGCCCGCCCACCAAGTCCTAACTCCTAAAGTGTGACCTTTCTCGTTCATCGAAAATATTTCCTCACCACGACATTGCAAGAACCCAATCAAGCCACACTTACAATGAAGATTTTTATTGTTTGAAGTTTATTGAAGTTTTAGTCAGATGAAGTAACATATAATAGATAACAGAAGTTTTGAAATGATTCCCAAACAATGGAAAGTGTAACTTTCCATTGTTTATATATTTAAAATATATTTAAAATTATAACATATATAAAACATGAAAAATCCGAGTGCAGTGTACTGTCTATGGATGATGAATAAACAATAAACACTTTCGTAAACCGTCATCGCTCTCGCGCGTAGTACACAGGGACTAAGTGACAGCGACGACAGGCAAAACTAGCCGATTATCTTTTTCCAATGTCCGATGGGTATTATTTACCGCACTTTACTCACAATATTACGAAATGAATGCCTTCATGAGTGTCTTTTACAATGTATATTGGACAGTACCATTATTAACAATGTTTCAATGAATTATGAACACTTTGGTGGTATTTATGAAGTGGTCTAAAATTGGGGTTAGATATGTTCACATTTGACGAAATGGGGCATACGCCGAGGCGTTATGGTCCTGGTATTTGGCGGTAGGGGAGGTAAATGTGTGTTACGTAACGATTTTAAAAGTGCCAGAAATATCAAACTTTGGAGTGGATGGCAAAATAAAATGAAGGTGGGATCGCCACTGAAGAAAATTCCGATTCTGATCCCCATATGCCTTTGATTGAATAATTTCAAAAACTTAGGAAAAATCTATTCATAAAAGAGAATATAAAATTCCCAGACTACTCCACTGTTGTCCAATGAATGGTAAATAGATTTTCATTTATTGATAATGTTACACCACACATGAACCAAATAATTTTCTCATAGCACGACATGTTATGGGTCTGGCCAGGCATGCGGGTGGGAGTATTGAAAATTGTAGAATTTCACTTGACATAATTTGCATACGGGTCCGAGGTATAAGGGGTTTAAAAACATTGAGTAAAAGTGTAAGAACCAAAGAAAATATCATTCAGTTTTAGGTTTTCTAGACATTCTTTTGGATTTCCAACTGAATAGCACCAACAGAGCAACTTATTTCTATGCGCGTGTGCGTACATTATTTGCGGTACAGTCGCAGTCAAAAGGAAATCAACAATAATAATAATTATTCACATCAATACTAAAAATTTGTTAAGTGGAGTGTTACAATCAAATTAATTTATCTTTACCGTAGATTAAAAAGGTTTTTAATCCATGGATTTACCAAAACACTTTGATAATAGAGGTTTAGGAGCGGTGTTATAATGATTAGAAATAAGGCACAATTACAGAGATCAAATGCAAATGATGACACATGCCATGTGGAATGCCTATTAGGTACTTCTGACCGGATTTCTTTACATATCTAAAATTCTATGACGTATTGATTAATCTACTATTACCCGAGAAGGAATCCTAGACATGCGCGCGCGGCTTCAACCTGCTGCGCCGCCGCTTGCAATACACGCGCAACAGCACCGATAGGAACACCAGCACGACGCCGAGCACGCCCCACGCGCTCACCTCGTGCCCGTACACCACGCACGATAGCAGGATCGCCGTCGCCTGTCACCCAACCAGAACAGTTACATCACCGCACAACTATAGCAACTGTCGCGTTCGACCCTAAACGTGCGCGCGCGGCTTCAACCTGCTGCGCCACCGCTTACAATACACGCGCAACAGCACCGATAGAAACACCAGAACGACGCCGAGCACGCCCTACACGCTCACCTCGTGCCCGTACACCACGCGCGACAGCAAGATCGCCGTTGCCTGTCACCCAACCAGCAGTTACATCACCGCACAACTATAGCACCTGTCGCGTTCAACCCTAGACGTGCGCGCGCGGCTTTAACCTGCTGCGCTGGCGCTTGCAGTACAAACGCAGCAGCACCGATAGGAACATCAGCACGACGCCGGGCACGCCCCACGCGCTCACCTCGTGGTTTTAAACGTGAATTTTGTACCACCAACACAGCAATCGTGGCGAGGAATCAGACTTCAGATAGCAATGGAATGGTGTGTGTGCATATTTCGTATTAGTAGGGCAAAGACATAAACACTTTCTAAGGCAACAAAGCTATAAGGAAGATGTGAGTTGCATAGTAGCAATAATTTAAAACTGCATGGATGTAGATATGTCTGTAAGAGACAAAAGTTCGAAAAGGTGTGCCAAAATCGAACAGTATGTAAGTTCATTACCTCTGCTAAGGGTTGGCATGTTAACAGAGTTAAAGATTCAGTACATACCTGGCGAAGTGTCATGATGATGGTGAAGACGACAGCTCCAAAACGGGAGATGGTGTGAAATATAAAGAGCTGGCCCAGCGCCGAGCTTGCAGACAGCAGCAGGCAGTCCGATGCAAAAACAGGGTTCTGCAATAAAATACACAGGTTGTTGTTGTTGTCGGCGAGTGGCTGGCGACGCTTGAAAGTACTTGACACGAGGCCGTTGTGCTCAGTAACCCGACTTTTGGCTCACTTCAGCCAGCCGAGCTCTTCCACAAAGCGTAGCAGCCCTTTAGGGTCTTTCCACACTTGCGGGTTGCTCCTTTCGAAGCTAAAGACCCCCGTACAAAATGTCTGCAGTTGTCTACATTCCATGACTATATGTGCCGGTGTCTCCTCCGCCTCCAAGCAGGCCCTGCAGAGGGGACTGTCCGTGACTCCGATGGTGTGAAGGTGTTTGTTGAGCTGGCAGTGGCCCGTGAGTAGGCTTACCACCGTTCTCAACTGTGGTCTGTGCAGCTGTAGAAGTTTTCTTGTTAGGTGTGGATCCGGTGCTGGCACTGCTTCCCTTGATTGTCTACAGTCCGCTGTAGATGACCACCTTGCAATGTGAGCCCGTGTCATTCGTTTCCTCAGCCAGGTCTTGACTTCACTGAAGGGGGTTGGCATGAGTGGCTCTGGTCCAAAAAAACACAGGTTTTGGAACCCATGTTCACACACCAAGTATCTGTCGCCAGGGTCGGTAAAACTGCATTAAATAATAGGATGTTTTCAAAACTTTTTCAAATGTTCTGACATGGCACCTAATTCATAACGGTAATTGTGTGGTATTAGTCATCCATGTCAGGTTCCATAGAAAAAATTGATTGCAAATAAGGTCAATGGTCATGGCAAAAATGATGCCGTTAGACTAGGGGCTTCTGTACACCATGCATTTATATTATCTTGTTTTCATGTCTGTCTCTTTAGTAAATTCTAACTTCCAGATGACCTAGAAAGTTGATATTTTAAAAACAGCTTAGGAATCGATAACAATTCAATGAAATAAAATAAATAAAGCAAAGTACCGTCAGCAGAAAGCGAAAGCTATCGTAGCTGGCGGGCTGCTGCGCGAGGGAGATCCCGGTGAAGAGGCAAGAGAACAGGTTGACACCGAGCATCATCTGCACGGGCGACATGGAGTACTGCTTGAACAGTGCCCCCTGCCAGTTGCTGGTGAAGCTGTCAAATAGCATGTAGCACGCCAGGAGAACGGCTCCCGACAGAGTCGTCACCGTCGATGCTGGAAATAAATATATTTTTCAAAATTGTTGGCGTGGTGCACAGCGTGTGGGCCAGTAAAGGTTATAGGTAATGTACAACTATGTCTCTTTGGATGTATCTTTTACATTTTATCAGTGATTTCCAAGAAAAATTTTAAATTGCCAAGCCCAACAGTAATAAGTGTACAAAACACTTTTTAATTCACTGAATTAATCAAATACGCAGATCAGTTTTTGATTGGCTCACATTACTGTTGGTTTTTGTGCGTGTGTGGTTTTAAGGAATTACAAATTTGTGACACCCGGAAGAATATGACGAAATTATTAAAGTTCTCCAGTAACATAAATAATTAAAGGTTACAACGCACCAGTATAGTCGTCACTGCTGCCAAACATGAAGAGTATCATTCCGACAGAGATGAGCAATGCCGTAACGTATTCATAGAACTCGTACTTGTTGTTGGAGACCACTTTTCCCATGAGCATCACGGGGATTATCTTGCACGCTTTTGATAGCACCTGAAGTGATTTATTGAGAGTCAATGTCATAAAACTGCATAGTTGGATGAGATAATGGCAGGCTAGCGCCACGGCTTACTATTGTAAGGAGATAGTACCCAAAAATGCTCTATTAGCCTTTCACAATCGCCGGTGATTCAGTCACCTGTGGTTCACCAGTGAATACGAGAGTGACAGTAGTGATGTCCCCTTCTAATTATTGTAATTAGAGTGTGATGACAATAAATTAATTTATCAGCGATGACATCATGTGAATGCTGGTCATGCTAGATGGCAGAGTTAAATCTGGGTGGATTGCTGATGAAATAATTTTGGTAGCAACAGCAATAATAAATGGCCCTCTGGTAATTTTCGTCAAGTTTAATGTAGCCTTGTTTAAATAGAGAATGTGCTAGAATTGCACTTAGTTCCATCTAAAATGTGTGCGAAATAAAGTTTTGAGGAGCGGCGCAGGAAAGAGTGGTGTGGTAACATTTAGAATATTCGTACACGCACCTGGGTGGGGAAGCTGACGTACTTGAGCGCCTCGTACTGGCACCAGGCGCTCATGACATTGCTGAAGGAGCTAAACGAGTACTTGTAGAGTGGCGCCTTGTGCACGAGCTGAGCGGTGGCCGCGAGCCGCAGCAGTGCGAAGAGGAGCGCTGACGCTCGGTTCACAAACACGAGGAACTGCGAGTCACGGAACTTGGACTTTGTGCCATCTGGGTTGGCGTAGTTCTGGAGAAATAAATGTGCTAGGTTTTAGTTTAGTTTTACTGTACCGTTGTAGTTTCTGGGGAACGTAAATGCAAGGAAAATGTCTGTTCGAGATAACTCATTCCCCCTTTAATTGGCATAGAAATTTATAACAGGGTTGTTAGTTCGTATTATGTTAGGTAGCGTTATGAGTAAATGGCTTCTCCCTGAACCGTGATGGATCTGTCTACCTGTGGTGGGTTAAAGTATAAAAGGGATCTTCCCGTAGTTTTGGTGAGCACAGCACGTTGAGGGAGTTAGATGTGCTAAATTCTTAGAAAGGGTTGCTAGGATTTTAGTTTAGCTTTGCTCAGTTTTGGGATGGATGTGATTGGTTCTAAATTAATTGTGCTAGGTTATAGGTTGAGCGGCTCGTAGCCTAGTGGCGCGGGAACTGGCCTAGCGTACCAGAGACCTGGGTTCAATACCGACATGCACCACTGTCTTTCTCTTTCCGAGTTCGATAAGTGCAATTCGTTACGAATGCGAGCTGCTCCATGGTTCGGAATCCATGTAAAACTGTAGGTCCCCTTCCCTTACTAGGTGGTAGGGTTTATGCCCGCCCGGGTTGGTACCATCGCATTGGATGAAAAGATGGTCGAAGCGGCAATGAAAAATTGTCCGTGTTTTCCATCCAGTTTAATGTAGCCGTGCTCATAAAGGGAAGGTCCTGGCATGGCACCAAATTCCTTTGGGAATGAGGTGTATTGGGCTAATATCATAACGGTAGTTGTGTGGTAGCCAACCATGTCAGGTCGCATAAAAAAAAGGTTACTGATCACTGTGCACCGTATATGAAAGTACTTTCTGAAATGTGTATAATAACCTATATTGAGTCAAAATTGACATGCGCCGACATCAAGCCCTGTGGTACTCTTAATGAACAGTTAGTAGTGTATATACCTGGGTCATTATCTTCTCCTGTAGAAGCCCCCAAATGAGGTAGGAGCCCATTAGACCGGTGAAGCAGGTCGCCAGATCAAGGAACTCCCTGACCGGAGTCCGGGCCGCGTCGCTGTCCGGCTTGGACTTGCCGCTCTCCGGCAGCCGTTCGCCCACCTCCTCGAATAGCAGGAACAGCAGCCGGGACACGACGCCTTTAGAGCTCGCTAGAACGCAGCATAACACAATTAAACACATCATGGGGGCCATTTCTAGTTCCCGTGCTATGGGATATAGCTACTGCTAAAAACCTATCCCCACCACGTAGTGTGGGTAGTCCCAATGTTTTCAGTAACAGTAAAGCACTCAAAGCACACAAAGTGTTTGAAAAATGTTACGGCTTTTCATGCGGCGGTAGGAGATATTCTCCGTGGCATCCGCCACATTCGTACGCAGCAGACGACTGCTGCGTACAAATGTGGCGGATGCCTCCTTGACAACGGGCTGAACGATTAGCTCGAAACGTCGGAGAATGTCTCCTCCCGCGACGTGAAAAGCCGTAACATTTTTCAAACATATTTAATGACCACGGTAATCTCAAAAGTATCATAAGTAAAGCACTGGTTTTACATATTTAGGTAAATAACCATATTATTTATCATACAAATTTTGATCTGTTGAAAGCATAGACAAAAAGGGAGGAGATATGGCATCGAGCGCTCCTACTATGGGGCCCGCTGTCTCCAATTTTTAAAAAACTACCAATCCAACTCACATTAAAGTTAAAACGTACATGCCACATGCAAACATAGTCACAGGCATATTAGAGCGTTAAAGTGGGTGAAAACGGCGATTGCCACTTGGCCATATTTTTTTTTTTATGTGACTGGACATGATGGCTAATACCACACCTTCTGTCATGGTATTAGCCCAACACACCACATGGGAACTAGGTGCCATGCCAGGACCTTCCTTATATTGCTCGGCTACATTGAACTGGATGGAAAACACGGACAATTTTCATTGCCGCTTCGACCATCGTTCATTCAATGCGATGGTACCAACCCGGGCGGGATTAACCCTACCACTTAGTAAGTAAGGAAGGGGACCTACAGTTTAACGTGGAATCCGAACCACGGCCAGCCTCTCTCAACGGTCTAATGGTCACCCATCCGAGACCAGACCGGAACCAGCGTTGCTTAACTTCGGAGAGCGATCGCCGCAGTGTCACGCCATTGGGCCACTGAGGCTAGCGGAGATGCAATATTGACTGCATGCTACTTCTCCTTCCTTTTTCTTCGGTGTTTGAAAGTGCCTCCCATGACAGCACCAGATGACAGGATAGTTCGGCAGCAGCATACAATTTATTAACCAAACCTGACTGGAAATTTGTGTTAAAATTTACTGCTAAAATTCCCGAATATTTTTAATCAGAATCACCACAACTCAGGTTATCTTCTCATATCTTATCTTTTCCAAAATTAATAGTTATGTGGCTTATCACTTCCAGTTTGGAAATATTAGTATACTTGTGGCCCTTTTTGATGTATTCAATGTACTCTTGCTACTGTCTTGTTGTATTTACAATATGATTTATTTTGCTGCGTGCAATGATTTTTCTGAAATACTTCTTCGGATTTCAATTCGCTCGAGTTGCATCTTTCGTTGCAACGCTAACCTCCCTTACTAGAGTAACCAATCGATCCTGTTGCACCGTTGTTTAAAATGATTGCTTTCAAAATCTTTGCTATGCTCGGAAATATAAGAACCATAATACATTAAACGCTGATGTACATAACTACGATACTAGACATAAAACTGATTTACAAATTGTTGATTTTCAAAAAGTTTTATATGCAATAGTATTAGGTTGTGAAACAAAATTCCAGAGGAGATTTGGATATTAGGGGATGAATGTTAAGAGCAAATTAAAATCAATATTAATATTTTGTGCTCCTACACTATCCAGGAAGTCTTATTAGATATATCCTGATATATGAAATGACATGGGTACTACTTGTAGTATAAATTTGTTATTTACCAACTTATATTTATTTGATATTACCTTGTATCAAAATAAACGATGGTTTTTTACACCTGAATAACTTAGATCGTAATTCCTATTAATTATAATAAGAGGTAATTATGGTATTCAAGAGTTTGCTCTTCACCAATGTATATATTACGGTTAAAGCCCAATGTTGGTTAAAGTCCGAAATTATTTTTCCTAGAAGTTTTTTGGATTTCTTCACTTATATCCATGTTGAGTGCACTAATTAAGAGTTGATGTCAAGAAAAAAAATAGAACTTTAAAATGTTTTTTTTTTTGTATGAAAAAATTGGAAAAAAAATTGGTTAAGGTTATTTTTTTCTTGCCATAAACTCTAAATTAGTGCCCTAAACACAGGTATATCTTGAAAATCTTAGTTATATGCAAGGAACAAAAGATTTCGGACTTTAACCAATATCGGGCTTTAACCGTAACATATATATAATGTTCTTAGTGAGCAGCTGTAATCGATCAGTCACTGTAAACTAGTTTGTAAGTATCAATGAAAAAAAAATACAATGACAAACCTGGCGAAGTTTCTTGCTGGCTCTTCTTCGCCAGAAGTAATCGAACCGACAGGAAAAAAATATATGACAAATCCGAGTGTGTAATATACATCTAATGGATTTCTCCATTAAAAAAACTGAAACCTTACTGCTATTTCTTACCTAGAATATGACCTTCCTGCAACTCAGCATCACATTTAGGATACCTGTGAAACCTGAGTGGGCTGGTCCTTTCACTTTTGAATAATTAGGAGGAAACAACTAAAAGATAATCATTAACCCACATCCCTGCTCTACTAACCCACGTTTTAGCAGAAACATTTCCTGAATATATGCATATTGCATATACGCATATTGCATGCATACATAATGAAAATACAGCTAGAAAACAAAATACCAGTTTGTAACGTTCAAACAGCATTCAACTCACAAGTTCTGCCAAAGTAGTCAGTTCTCCTCAAGTATTTGTAGACGATGAACCCCGGAACGAAGACAGTGGCGTAGCCTACGCAGTTCAGCAGCAAACGGAACACCCACGAATACTCGGTCGTGCCAAGAAAACTGGACTCGTAATACGCCTGCTGCAGCTTTTGGAATCCATGGACTATTAGCCATGCTGTCCCCAGGCATGATGCTGTGATGGCGCTAGAATAATATACTACATATATTTTTGTACTAATATTTACTTATATTTACTATTTATATTTAAAAAAATATAATACACATAGCTCATCTATATCTTGATTCATTTAAATTTCTAAAATGTCAAACTACAGTTCAAATTAGGATTATTTCTTTAATTTTCTTTAGGTGTAAAAATTATTGCCAAAACCTCATGGTAACCTGTCCTTTTAATTAATTGGACATTGGTTTATTAGGTGGTCTAGGGGGTAGAGGACTTGCCTCTCATGCGAGAGGTCTGGGTTCAAATCCTCGCCCGGTCATGCACCACTTTCTTTCTCATTCTGAGTTGGATATGCGAATGCGAGTTGCTCCATGGTAAGGAACCCATATAAAACTGTAGTTCCCCTTCCCAACCCGCATAGGGTTGAGCCCGCCTGGGTTGGTACCACCACCTTCGATGAAACTATGGTTGAAGCGGCAATGAAAAATTGTTCCTGTTTGGTCCGGGCATGGTGCCTAGCTCCTTTGGAAATGTGGTTTATTAGGTTAATATATCATAACGGTAGTTGTGTGGTATTAGCCATGTTGCATAAAATAAAAATACTATATGTATAGTCGGGGACAACTAAATAGAGCTCTTGTCGATGCGGCGGCAGACCACCTTGCTCATGTACACTCAATCAAAAAAATCTTCTTGCATCTAAACATTCACACCAACCGCAACATCGGTATTAAGAATACAATGTTACCTTATTTTTAGCTGTAATATCAATAATTCAATATTAAAAACAAACCTTCACTGGCCTCTTTATCATGCAATAATGTACGTTATACATTATTTTTCTTAATTTTTTTATGCAACCTGATATGGGTGGCTAATACCACACAACCATCATTGACCATCTTTTCATCCAGTGCAATGGTACCAACCTGAGCGGGCTTAAACCTTATCGCCTAGAAAGTGAAGGGGATCCACCATTTTAGATGGATTCCGTACTATGGAGCAACTCGCATTCGCATATCCAACTCAGAATGAGAAAGAAAGTTGTGCATGAACGGGGCGAGGATATGAACCCAGACCTCTGGTATGCTAGACAAGTCCCCCTGTTGCTAGGATAAAAGTCGTACGCATGCCCCTCTACCTGCTAGACTTACTCCTCACCCCTTATCCGACCTGTATTTCGCCTACTGTGCATCTTATGAAGTGGAGGGGCAACATCTCTATATAGATGTCCCGAGGTATAACCACCATTTTTTTTCAGTACCTACCTGTACTTTAACAATGCTATGGATTACAAATTCGCTACTGAGCCTTCTCACTCTAAGGTGTCCTCTACGATATTAATTCTAAGATATTAATTATGATGAAAAGTCACATTTTCTCTGGACCCTTTATTAAATGATATTCTAATTTCTTACTTCGAAAGTTATGCCAACGGAAAAACATTTCCGTGCACAGGGAATGATATGAGCTTATATTTAGAGACTCGGACTCACCAAAAAATTATCTTTTGACGGGTCATGGCTGGCGGGGCGCCAGTAAGATTAGTCCCGGCAATAACAAGACAACATTGCTAATGATAGAAATATGTACTGGTAATTTTATTACATTTTATTAACAGCGGAAAAATTTTTCACGAACTAGCAATTAGCGGCAAGATTTTTTTATCAGATTGAAGTTGACATTTGACGGAAAATGGCATGTTTTTTTTTTGTTATTATGTCCGTTTGGACAGGCAAGGGTTTTTTTTGTTAACCATAGAGCCTTGTCTAGTCTTGTTTAATTACTATATTTTTTCGGAAGTTTCTGAACTGAATTTGTCGTAGAATTGTCTGTATGTCGCATACTCTTCGCATAGACCTAGCATGCGCGCGCAGCGCGCTTATATGTCGCATAGACCTAACAGGCGCGCGCATGTCGGAACCACAGAACATATAATATTGGTCAGAACATGGCATGATCTGTGAAAATGGCTGCGTTCATTTTTTTATATTTATTTTCTTATCCATATGGAAAAGCAAAATCTCTCGCAAACAGACTTATGGCTACGTTCAAAAGGAATAACCGTGGCAAACGCATACCATAACTTCGTCGTCACATAAACCCGTCATCGATTTGTCTAGCCTCTAGCACAGCGTTTCCCAGCCTGGTGTCCAGGGACCCCCAGGGGTCCGCAAAAAAATCCCAGGGGGTCCGCGGACTAAATAAAAATTTATAGAATAAAATTAATTATGAAGCATGGCGCGGCCGAGCGTGCATTGGATAGGAACGTGCAAGCTGACGCTGTACGGGCGGGTTTGTTTTACACATGTAGCGTGCCCTGTCCCATAGGGACCTATGAAAATCCCACTATGATATCCCATGAATCCCACGACCACATAGGGATTATTGGTGTTAACCTGACGCATGACCTTAATTTTGAACGCCATATCAAAAATAAAGCCAAGCTCGCCCCAAAAAAGCTGGGAATCCTCAACAGTATTTTACGCCTGACCAAAAACTTCTCTTTTAAAGGGGCAGATTAGATCTTTCGCGAAGTATTGTTCGCATTTGTGAGACAGCTCCGCTAAGTTAGGGGGCTTTAATCAATTTGTAACGCGTAGTTTGAGTGAAGATATTCCACTCAAAATCGTTGCGACGAATTGGGTGCTCGGACTGCCGGCCGCCCGCTCCCAGCGGCTCTACGCCTCAATAATTCAATGTAGGTAGATATGTACACTGTGAGAACTCGAAATCTCTCTAGAATTATTTAAATTGTAGTGATTTTTGTAAAAAAACAACAGTTAGAGGGTTTAATTTTTTTTTATAGTTTTATGTATCATATGCTATGTTTTACATGAACATAAAAAGTTGCTAATGACACCTAGCATTATTTTATTAATTAGATCTGTAAATATCTGTATGTGTAAAATACTACCTTAACGTATTTTTAAATAAAACTAGCTTACCTACCTAGTACACATATGAGAATTAATTAATTAAATAACATATCATAAATGTTTTTACGTTCTATAAAAAAATAACACGATGTTCCCACCAATATATTGTTGTACTTTGTTACTATCCATACTGGAACATATAAAATCTTAAATGCTCGACCATATAATGCAACCTGTGTTACATGCACAGACAATTTTATCATTTTAAACCTTTATATTTATGCATGTATTGTTAGCGGTAGGTACAGAGCGCATCACCCTCGGCGCCACAGTAGGCATTGGCATTTTAAAGGAAAACGTAGGCATGTGGGTCAAAGTCCAATGTGTGGCGTTTAGGGTCTGTAGGTACCAACAATATTTATTTTTGGTTAAAAACGTATCTCATTGTTGAGAAACGCTAGAAAATTAAAATTAAGTTTGTTTTGCTACTTTGGCTTTGGGCACAAAGTTCGTCGCTAAAACAACTACCAGCCGACAAAATGTAATACTTTAAGTGGTACTTTACTGTAAATGGCTCCTTTACCACATACATACATATTTATTCAAAGGTTCAATTATTTTTCAATGATGAATTTAAAAGGTAGGTATTATACCTTATTATTGTCTATGTGAACGTGAGATTAGTGTACCCAATAATATATATTTTTTTCATTTGCTTAAACATTTTATTATCCCTGAATCGACCGAAATTGTGTTCTGCTGCATGCATCAAACTTATTCTCACCGACGTGCATCCTCGGCTCGACAATGCAATGCTTGCATCTAAGCCCCGGTTGCACGAAGAAACGGCTGAGTTAATTAATGTTCAAACACGTCACTTTTAGTGAACCGCATTGAGTTCCTTCCATACTGTCCAGACAAAGTGACGTGTTTGATCATACTTTGAAGATGATTTTGATTGTTTGTTCTTTCGTGCACTCGGCCCTAAGTATATCTTTAATCAGGATTTCCCTGATCGGTCTGATACATCTCTACGCCAGGTAGCTTTACTCACTGAATCTCAGTGAATTCAGCAGGATTGAATTCCCTAACAGTTTACAGCATGACATTATCGTGGTTATCGAGGACTCGGTCGCCGGCCTGGCCGTCGGCGCGGTCGCAGGCGGGCTTCGAAGGCAGGACCCTCAGCTCGGAGCCGTGCTCGCTGCTGAGCAGGGAGTCCTGCACACAGCATGTTGCAGACGTCTTTATGGACTCGGTGCTTGTTTTGTGGCTCTGAAGACAACATAAGCATTGTATTTAATAATGATCGAAAAGTATTATGGCTTGCTTCCGACTATAACAACCATCGGACTTCAATTTATTTGTCAATACCTTTACTCTCAATCGAATGGAAGTTGTATGAACAAAAGGCACTATGGAAATATGTTCTTGGATGACGGCTCTTGTACCAAAAAATAAGACATAAAACAATGATGTTTTGCTTTTTTAACAAATTCTTTTATAAATACACTTTTGGTCTGATTCCTACTTGCTCAAAAAGAATAAAAACACGCTCTAGATCCCATTAGTTTATTTTATTCAAATTCACTTCGACTTTGTTTATGAAATTGGCATAATATTGGACTCATATTAACACCTATTTTCATCATATTAGCCCAAAACCCCACATGTAATCTAGGTGCCATTCCATGACCTTATACTTGTGCAATTATACGGCTTCATTGAACTTGGTGGAAACATGGACAATTTTCATTACCACTTCGACCATCGTTCATTGAATCTGATGGTTCCACCCCAGAATAACTCTACAGCCTAGTACGGAGGTATAATAAGTATTATGTTTATAGGTTTTTTTTTTGTATGCGACCTGACATGGATGGCTAATACCACACAACTACCGTTATGATATTAGCCCAATTCACCACATTCCCGAAGGAATTAGGTGCCATGCCAGGACCTTCCCTTTATGAGCACGGCTACATTGAACTGGATGGAAAACACGGACAATTTTTCATTGCCGCTTCGACCATCTTTTCATCCAATGCGATGGTATCAACCCGGGCGGGCTTAAACCCTACCACCTAGTAGGGGAAGGGGACCTACAGTTTTACATGGTTTCCGAACCATGGAGCAGCTCGCATTCGTGACGAAATGCACTTATCGAACTCTGAAAGAGAAAGACAGTGGTGCAAGTTGGTATTGAACCCGGGCCTGTGGTACGCTAGGCCAGTCCCCGCGCCACTAGGCTACGAGCCGCTCAAATGTACTTTCTATTATATTTCTAGGCTTCGCAAAGTAGACAAATCAAAGTTCTTTTGTTGTTTTTAAATGGTACACAAAACGCCTACTTGTCTACATACATAAACCAACCATTATTTGTTAACCTTTAATTAAGTTCAAATATGAATTTAATATTAGTAAGTACATTTGTACATAATTGAATAAGTTTGTTTTAACTGTCAGTGTTCTCGAAACCTCAGCCTAATTAGTTTCTCTAAAGTTTGTATAGAGCTCGCTAATATGCCTTTCATATATCATCTGAGATCTCATCGTAGTTATGGACTTTAAAAGCAACAGCTGCATCAATTCGGTAAGATTAAGAAGAAAAGTATTTTAAGATTTCATTTCTTGGAACGATTTCCTGCGAGATCAGAGTTACCAGGCGCCTGCCTTTACCTCGTGTCCGTATTTTTAAAGCAGACGCGAACAAATGAGTTTTTGATAGATATTAATAATAAGATAATAATAGTAATAAGCCCTGCCCCCCCCCCCCCCCATGATAAATCAATGCTATTTCGGGTAAATGTTCAGCATCGAAACGAGTTTATGAACACCGTAAATAATGTATGCCTACAATTTAGGTTAGGCTTTAAAAGCAATTTACCTGGTCCCTTATACCACTTATTTTCAAGCATTTGGGAGAATATTAGAATATGATAACGCTAAAAAGCGGTGGCGCAGCGCAGTACAATTAAATGTAACAATCCAAAATTTCATATCATTCATCAATCATCATATCATTGTTTTATTTCATTACATATTTTGATAAATCGTTTTTTTTTTGTTTACTGCCCAAAATTATTAAACCATTATTTCACAGCTCGGAGCAAATTGGACACGTGTGAGGATGGGGTTTTCCCTTATCATAGCACGGCTGCATATTACAACCAGTTTCATTGCCGTTTCGACAACATTTCATGAAATGCCATCCCCGGCGGCGGGCTGCGATATGTTATCGGTGTTTCTAACCATGAAGTAAATCATTCGTAAAAAACAAAGAAAAATGCTTTTGAGTTACAACCGCTATAGATTTTAAACGTTGACATCGGAAGCATCTAATTAAACTTTACTCAATCGGCCTGGTCGAAACAGCAGTATGTGTTTGTTAATGCAAAAAATCCAGCAGCGCAGTCACGTTGTTGGTTTCACTACAAGAAATCAAGCCTGGTCAAAAAATAAATTAATCCTAGTAAAAATCAATTTCAGCGACCCCAGGGACTCTACAGAATGAAACATTGTGGTCTTAGGTAAATATACTTTTTCGTACCAAGCAGCAAGAACGTACTGGAGGACGTACCTGCTTGGGACGATAAAGTATATTTACTTAGGTCAACCTAGGACGTGCTCTAGCGGCTGATGCCAAAAATCCGATTTTGGTGACGACGGCAATATGTTTGAATGTTCAATCTGTGCAGTCAATGCCCGCAACGCAGATGAAGCGTTGACTGTGTTAGTAGGAGGCATTCATTACGGGAGGAGGGACTGTACGAGAATTGCAAATTATGTCTATACAGCCGGTGGCGCAATTAGTAGACGCAATACCCGCGAATGGTGCCTATGTTTTGCTGGTTCAGGTCCAGCCTTGCAGTATATTCGTAAAGTCGTTATTTTTACTTGGCTCTTTCTTCAATGAATGTGTCCTAGCGAACGTCAGGCGATCCTACAGAGCCAATGGGAGAGGACCAAAACGGCAGCCATCTTGTTGTTCGCCCACCACGGCGCGAGGGCATCTCGCCGCCACAGACCGCCAACCACCTCGAGCACCAGACGTCATCACCAATGGGTACCGTACCGAATCTTGTTTTTTTG
The DNA here is from genome assembly GCA_946894095.1 of Incurvaria masculella. Taxonomy (NCBI): domain Eukaryota; kingdom Metazoa; phylum Arthropoda; class Insecta; order Lepidoptera; family Incurvariidae; genus Incurvaria; species Incurvaria masculella. The sequence continues at coordinate 5,568,751 of OX335641.1, forward strand.
CCGGCATTAGAGTCAGTGCGCGTAACACTTCTCAGTGTCGTCGTTCGTATTAGGACGCCCAATTAGGAACCTACTCTATTTCTTTACCTACTTGTATATTTTTGGGTTTATGCTCATCCTAGAACATTGGTTGTTGTTTCTGTTTGTAAATATTTTATCATTCATAATACATGGTGCATTAATTTAATTTATCTGGTTTTGATTTGATTAGACTGAAAAAGAACACATATTGTGACGTATTGTTGAGGGCCCGGCCCCGCTCACCGACTGATATCCGCATGGCATTCACTTAATCATACGTCACAACTAGCGTCACGCACAGCGTTGAAATGTGCCTCAGACATCCCTTCGATAAAAAAAAATTTAAAACTATACCATTACACCATAGGTAAACTGCCCAACGAACCTGCCAAAATTTGCCCCTATTGCAGAGGTCAGCGAGGCACCGCTTCAGCGAGTAGCGGTTCCTCCTCAGCAGCACGTACAGGTACGGGTCCAGGACGTAGTTCAGCAGCATCATCACGTCCGAGAGCTGCGCCAGCTTGTCGTAACGCTTCCACGAAGTGCTCGGCATCGCCAGGTACAGCGCCGAAGTTATCTGCAATCGATTGCCGTATGAAATCATTTATCCGGGTGGCGAGGGATTATTGACCATTCGTAATCCAAATAGATTTGATTATTTAAAACCATTGCATTTTTGACGAAAATCTTAAGAGAATTTCATCGTAAATCAAGATCACCGGAATTTCATTTAAACAGGCAGGGTTCGGCGGAAATAATCGGTGTTTCCGTATGAACAGATTTATCCGGGTTGTGATCATTGCTACTTTCTTAGTTTGGAGCAAGATGTTGCATTTTAATACATTTCTAAAGAATACGTAATCTATATATAAAAGTATCTGAACTTCATACAATCATACATACACTAATCAGCCTCGGTAGTCCAGTGGCGCGATGCCTTGCGGTTCGATATGCTTGGTGAAGCAACTCTAAGCGCGGTGGGGTTCTAGATGGGTGACCGCATTCATCCGTTGAGGCTTACCGTGGTTCGGATTCGACGTAAAACTGTAGGATCCCTTCCTTATTTACTAGGTGGGAGAGTGAGGCTCGCTCGGTTTGGTACCATCGCACTGAATCAACCCAGTTGAATGTAGCCGAGCAATATAAGGAAGGTCCTGGCATGGCACCTAATTCCTATGTGGTGTGTTAGGCTAACATCGTTACAGTTGGTATAAGCAACAACATAACAATTAACATTAAAAAACTGCTTCCTTGGAGGGTTGGGCGAAGATATTCAAGGGCCTAAAAATCGATCACATAACTACTTCGTTTCTTCCGCTGCTGAGGCTTTTACGTTCTCTCACGCTTGCGGTATAAATTGTTAATCGGTATACATGTTAAATGGTTATAATCACAGAAATCGGAATATTTCCGAGATCTGTGGTTATAATACAAACTGACCTACGCGTTTTAGCCATAATAACCCTATTGTATGTTAACCTGTTGTTATTATCAGAAGTAGGGGTCATGTCATGCGTCACGAATATCGTATTGAAAGTTGCAGACATGATATCCAGGTTCACATTTATTTTAGATACAGTGCGATGTTCCCGATGTTGGGCTTGCACGTTATAGGTGAGAAAATGAGGGAATTCAGGGGGTCCATTCAGGGCAAGAGTGAGTTCGAATTCGTCACTAAATATCAACTCACTTTTTTAAATAGTTAATGTTTCCACACTTCTTGAACATCATTACAGTTGGGTAAAAATCTAGTCTGTCCCGTAAATACGTTGGAAGTATAAATAACGGTTCCGTTATTTTAATAATACTATATTTCCCAGCTATTTTTAGGTTAACTCACTCCCGAACTCGAACTCACTCTTGCCCTGAATGGACCCCCTGGTACTTCGTGAGCACAGATCAGTATTCTTTGAAAAACAGAGAGGCTCCAAATGCATGTAACAGGAAGAAAAAAACCTTTCAAGAAGTGTAAAAGGAAATGTTAGCGACCAAACATTGTAACGAAAGAAATCGCTTAAAATAAATCAGCACTTGGTGAAAACCAGGCTTAGGGTCGCTTCCACCAAGTATTGATTATCTTAATCCGTGCATTAAAGGACTTTTCTTACCATCTTGCAATCGATACCAGTACAAGATAATCAGCACTTTGATAATAAAGGTCCTTTAAGAGTCGATTAAAATAATTCATCACTTGGTGAAAACCAGGCTTAATGTGAAGATTAAGCTAATCAGCAGCAACAAGGCCCTAATAAAGATTTTATTAATATAAGCTTTTTATTACACTTTTTATTAACGGAAAAAAACAAGGTGGCGCAATGAAATGAGTTTCGTAAGTAACCCGACGAGTGGGATATATTGAGTGGGAGCTACAAGTGGCAGCAGTAATACATACCTGCACCCCTCCCTCGCCCAAACGACCAAGCCGTCAGCCGACAAAAGCATTACCCCTACCCCCGGTTTGTACCAAAACAATCGGTAAATTCATCTATTGTTTTGGTACAATTTCATTAACTCTTCTTGATGGTGTTGTGTAAGATTATTGTGTCAACACCACAACAGAATTAGGTGTCATGCCGGGAGATTCAAACACGAAAAATTGCAATTCGGTGGTACCAACCCGGTTGGATAAAGCTACCACCTAGGCTTCGAGCAGCTCGTAGCCTAGTGGCACAGACACTTGCCTAGCACACCAGAGGTCTGGGTTCAAATCCTCGCCCTGTTCATGCACCACTTTCTTTTGTCTTTCTGAGTTGGATAAGTGCATTTCGTCACGAATGCGAGTTGCTCCATGGTTCGAAATCCATGTAAAACTGTAGGTCCCCTTCCCCTACTAGGTGGTAGGGTTTAAGCCTTCCCAAGTTCCCATTGGATGAAAAGATGGTCGAAGCGGCGATGAAAAATTGACCGTGTTTTCCATCCAGTCCAATACAGCCGTAGTCATAAAGATAAGGTCCTGGCATGGCACCTAATTCTTTCGGGAATGTCGTGTATTGGGCGAATATCATAACGGTACTTGTGTGGTATTAGCCATCCCTGGCGGGTTGCATAAAAAAAAGTTAACCTCTGGGTGGGATGACAACATGCGAAATATAGTTTCACTCCTATGTTCATTTTCAATATTTCGCCAAACCTTCATGAAATATAATATTAAGCGTATTCTTACCCAAGCAATAAATATCTCGCAGATTGTAGTGTGTAGTTTTTTAAATATACTCGCAGTCGCAGGTAGGTATGTAAACTAAAAGCTAAATGCTTCATTGTATTGTACTCGAACACGCACATGTCAAGACAATTCTGATAAGGAAAGTAGGTGGATCCCATCACCTTAATAGCTAACATGTGATAGAATCGCACTCATTCGTGCAACTATTCATACAAGATTACGGTGTGGATTGGTGGCCGGTGGATTATCTTTTACTATCCGAATTTTCAATAAAATTAGATACGCGCATAGCATGTGATGCCTGTCCATCCGCTTTTGAATTAAGAGCCACGTACCCCATGTTTATATGAATTATAGCTACGGTTATCCTAACTATTTATAACAATTATTTATAGCCTACTAACCATGACGCTGAATCACCTGAGGAGTAAAGAGTGGGATCTGGGTGGGGCATAATCACGCATAAGTCGCGATGGGGCTGACAGTGGTTATAACTGTTTTTTTTATATAACGTCACGTATATGCCCTGCTTTCGAAATGTGCTTTCGAAAGCACTTCTCATTACTTTCCTTAGAACATGAGGAGTTAGCAACCGTATTTAACCTCGGATTTTCGCCTTCAGCTGCTTCAATAGTAAAAATAGCTTGTTTCATGTGTTAATGTCATAACCTCCATACATATGTAGAAAAATATGTATGGAAAACATTAATTCAAAATTGCAAAGCCAGTTTTGCTCTATAGGAAACAACAAATACTTATTTATTTGATGTTATCTCCGGATTATATTGTATCACTTGCATAATTGGAATTGTTTATTTGTATAACATTACAGGGGGCCCATTCAGGTAAGAGTGAGTTCGAGTTCGGAAGTGAGGTAACCTAAAAATAGCTGGGAAATATTTTATTATTTAAATAACGGAACCGTTATTTATACTTCCAACGTATTTACGAGACAAACCAGATTTTTACCTAACTGTAATGATGTTCAAGAAGTGTGGAAACATCAACTATTTAAAAAAGTGAGTTGATATTTAGTGACGAATTCGAACTCACTCTTGCCCTGAATGGCCCAACAGTTATATAATCAAAACAAATATTATACACATTTATTCATATAAATACACGTGAGCGGCTCGTAGCCTAGTGGCGCGGGGTACCAGAGGCCCGGGTTCAATACCAACTTGCACCACTGTCTTTCAGAGTTCGATAAGTGCATTTCGTCACGAATGCGAGCTGCTCCATGGTTCGGAATGCATGTTAAACTGTAGGTCCCCTTCCCCTACTAGGTGGTAGGGTTTAAGCCCGCCCGGGTTGGTACCATCGCATTGGATGAAGAGATGGTCGAAGCGGCAATGAAAAATTGTCCGTGTTTTCCATCCAGTTCAATGTAGCCGTGCTCATAAAGGGAAGGTCCTGGCATGGCACCTAATTCCTTCGGGAATGTGGTGTATTGGGCTAATATCATAACGGTAGTTGTGTGGTATTAGCCATCCATGTCAGGTCGCATAAAAAAAAAAAAAATGATTTAAATTAATAATGTTCAAATAACCTATTAATTTATGGAAAATGTTTACTTCATTAGAGTTTGAAACACACGGGCAGCGATACCTCTTTGAGTTTCCAACCGTAGGCGGCGAAAAAAACGTTTGGAAACATTAATCATCCAAGTGAAATTTAAAAGGTATTTATTTGAAGGCATCAGAATACCAAGCAACAAGGGCCTTCACCGCAAAAGGTCGAAACTCAAAGAGAGGTACAAAGTTAAATGAGATACCAACTCGATATTGTGTATCTCATCGGCGTAGAAATGCGACACAAATCCTTTGATACCTTATAAGTCTAACGCACGAATATTTTCTGAAGTGTTTTATTAACCAAATAAATGAATGTGAAAGATGGTCCAGACCAGTAATCCTACAAAGCAAATTATACCTGTAATTTGGGGATTTTTTACTCACCAAAAAAATGCCACAAACTCGAAAAAATAAAAAATAAAAAATTGAAATCAAAATGTATCGATGATATGAAAAAAGACAACATTTCAACGGGATCAAGAGATATTTCAAGAGTTTAACCATTGGGACCGTGGTTGATTCCCACATTTTATTAATCAACTAGCTGAGGCTCTCGGCTCCGCTCTGGTTGATTTTGTTTTGGATATTCACCCGAGCGGAGCCCGTTTCTAATGTGGTTTAACCTTCGCGGGCGTGTTTATTCAAAAGGTCATTCACGGATCACGACAACATCATATTTTTTTTCAATATCTAGTTTTTAAGAGTTCATAACAGTTTTGTTTGCGTGGGTGTTCAATCGGTTTTTGGATGCATTAACATTTTTTGCTATTATACCCCCGGTAGTCTGTGCAAGTTTTCCACCACTCTGTTGTTTATGAGTTACTTGCGTCTTTTGCTTTTTTATTTTCTTCTTCAAGCTATGACTACGTAGAATAGGTTTTTTTGTGTTTGTTTTTTTTATGCGACTGGACATGGATGGCTAATACCACACCTTCTGTCATGGTATTAGCCTAACACACCACATGGGAACTAGGTGCCATGTCAGGACCTTCCTTATATTGCACGGCTACATTGAACTGGATGGAAAAACGGACAATTTTCATTGCCGCTTTGACCATCGTTCATCCAATGCGATGGTACCAACCCGGGCGGGATAAACCCTACCACCTAGTAAGTAAGGAAGGGGACCTACAGCTTAACGTGGAATCCGAACCACGGCCAGCCACTCTCAACGGTCGAATGGTCACCCATCCAAGACCAGACCGGACCCAGCGTTGCTTAACTTCGGAGAGCGATCGCCGAAGTGTCGCGCCACTGAGCCATTGAGGCTGACAAACGTATATGTATGTATAGTCTTGGCTATAAAAAAAAACTTCATAGTACTTGATGGCCCGTCGGGTGAACAACAAATAAAGCTGTATATTAACTCGCTTTTATAACAACAATCGCAACAGCCGTGTTATTTAAATTCAATATTTATAAAAATGTTCCTAAGTATATTTTTGGGTAAGACGCCGAGAATGAATGGCGACGAGCGGAGAATCCTTAATTCGAGTTCCTTTATACTTTCGCCCCACAATATCATTACGTCTTTTCGGTGGGTAGAAAATTAATTAAAATACACGCAGTCGACGAAATTAATGCGACATTTTTATCCTAATTGACTCTGTAATCATCACATGGTTTTTCAAATAATTTTAACAAGTACGATTTTTTTCTGTAAAATATATTTTCGCACTGACCTACTTATTTGTACACTGGCTTGCTAGTATATTGTTTTGTGTTAAAACTTTTTTTGCAACCACATTCCCAACTCATTTTATCAAGCACCAGCTTATTTTTATTTTTGTCTACTAAACTAATTACGTTTTTTTTTTGTTTATTTATGCAACCTGACATGAGGATGTTATGATATTAGCCCAATACACCACATTCCCGAAGGAATTAGGTGCCATGCCATGCGGCTAAATTGAATTTGATTGAAAACACGGACAATTTTTCATTGCTGCTTCGACCATATTTTCATCCAATGCGATGGTACCAACCCGGGCGGGCTTAAACCCTACCACCTATTAGGGGAAGGGGACCTACAGTTTTACATGGATTCCGAGGAGCAGCTCGCATTCGTGACGAAATGCATTTATCGAACTCATATGCAATAAGCAGAATGCAATAAGTAAGCATTTTTTTTTGTTTCCTAAATACCTTTATGCTTACGAATAAAGTGAATACCTTATATGTTTTCAAACGATTTTTTACTTCAGTAGATATCGATTTCTTAAAGACGGGTGCATTTTCGTTGAGAATTCAGATCACTCCATAAATAGGAACCCAGATAAACCCATATGTACGAATGGAAGATGTTGCGTGGTAAAGAGGGAGCGATACAGTAACCGTAAAGCCTTATTAACTGCTGGGAGTAACAAATCGAATGACCATGGAGATTAGGGTCCTCGAAGCTGTGTAACGCAATCCCTCGCGTAACAAACAGATTTTCACCTATTCAATGTCTTCACTCACACCCAAATAACAACCAACCGATCATCATTTCTATAAATTTGGTCCGTAAACTGTAAAATGCACTTCCTGACGAGATATTTCCCCCAAAGAAAGTCCTGGGATTCTCTAATCTAAACCATAGGCTTGGAATGTAAAGTCATACAGAATCAACTGACGGATGAGCCCAAAAAAAATCTAAATCGCTATGTAGATCAATAAAGAGGATCGGTAGTTTTTATTTTTACTTTGAAATATTGAAGAAAAGTTAAGAAATTTCATCGTCAAAGAATCAGTGAGTAACCCCTTATTTACCACACAAAAAAGGTTTTGTTTGTTGGTTACCTCCGTTCGCTTTCTTTAAGGACGACTAGAAAAATCATAAATATGTCCCAATATGTCACATTCCATGAGCGTGACTCCTATGTATTGATAACGATTTGAGAAGTTGCACTTGAGTTGACGCCTCACTCCCACACTATGTTCGAAAAAACGAGGTTATTTTCTCGTTGGTTCGACTTGTAAGCACAGCGCATCATGGTGTGAAATCACCTTGTCGGCCGGCATGGGTTTCTAGGCTCCCACAAGTTCTGAAGTCCATAAGCCACATGCTGCACTGAACATGTAAACATTTCTAGACAATATTTCATTAAAAAAATTGTCTTTTATGAAATAGTCTGTTAAATAAAATTATACATCATACGAATTGTATTCAAATAATTGTATTCAAAGTTATTTGTATCAATGTGGTGCTACTGTGCCTGCTTGCAAACAATGAATACTTAAATCAGACTCATTCAGAATATTGATTTAGATTTCATCGCTTGGTGTCGTTGAATACATCGACATTAAAAAATAAGCAATTTTGTGACACGCTTAATTTTTCTAATACGTTACGCTGCAAAGACATTAAAACGTTCAGTTATTGCACGAATGAATATGAAGTGCCTCAAACGGTTTTAGGTATTTTTTTGGAGCGTAAAGAGGGTATTGGAATCAGACACTAGATCCGCCATAAAATCTGATGGTAATATATCAACGGCTATGCATTCTGTAGGTTCTGGCACTTAAAATAATACAAGAAGTCCCACTGCATTTCTTCCCATGCATCGTTTATCGCTCGGGGGACGTCATCACCACTCTACGGCTATATTACTACCACAATTGCTCACATTGTAAGCAACGTTTATTCTTTTGCATATTTAGAATTTTTTACTTTATCATTTGTCGCAAAATCACGGAAAACTAATTTTACAACGATCAGAACACTCTTCATTTTTATATTACATCACGGATAGATAAATAAACGATTCCATAAATCGCTAGCACAAGATAACCAGGCAATAATATCTGCTCCCGCACTTTCCCAAATCCTTAGAGATAAAACACGCGGTGGTACATCTGTATATGGTTAGAACTGATTCAATATTATTTTATCGACAAACGTGATAACGGACCACTCACCTCACTAAAATCAATTCATTACCATTGGTCACTGTTCAAGGTCGACAAAGACGAAACACCGATGACTTCCTATCGACACATATGGCAGAAATTATTTTCTTAGACAAATGATTTGGTATGAATGTCATTAATATCTTTTCAAACATAACATTTATACCATTTAACTGGAAAGCTATCTAGCTTAATTCCTGTCTGTCTGGTAATAAAAACGATTTTGGGTGCTTAAATGTGTGAAACCTTCATCAATTATATAAACCGGATAGTCCAAAAATTAAAACAGCTAAGTATGCATATGTAAAACAGGAAAGTTAAAATTAAGAGGACTCTTATCAACTTCCGGACGGAAACTTCATGCATATTCTTACAATTATTAATCCAACATAACTAAGGGGTTTTGTATTCCTCCTGACGCGTGCTTGGAAGTGTACATATGTATTTGTACATATATAAGCAACTCAGTGTTTCGACAAATGCGTACAAAAATATAAAGCGTTTGGACATAAAAAAATACTGTGATTACAAAATCATTAATGCGTCGCCGTGAAGACTAAATTATCATTTTTCTTTTTGGGAGTTACGACACAAAATTGTTTTTAGAAACAAAAAAACCTTCCGTAACAGGGATAAAAAGAAGCATACCCGATAACATAAGCAGGCATCGTTTACTCTCAGAAGCGATGAACAAATTGAATAAGATTGTGTAGCGCGGAATAATCACCGCTCTTCTGAACTCGGATTTTACATGAGAGCGGCTGCGAAATAAATCCTTTTGAAGAGCGACATAAGCATTCGAATTTTATTATTATCGTTTTTAAAGGATGATGTAGTCTTAGCGACTATTCTTGACTATTATGTTGCTTATTCTGTACTATTATTGTCAGTATCTTTCTCCCCAGAATTGCTTTCTGGGTTTAACTTATCTTATTTAGGTTTAATTTAATTAAAATTTGATGTTTGACATAAAATGTTTGAATGTTCAATCTTTGCAGTCAATGTCCGCGACTCAAACAAAGCGTTAAATAAGATAAATGTATATAGGTATAATCTTAATCACTGTGTTAGTATGAAATATTCATTACTGGAGGAGGGACTGTAGGATAATTCCAAATTATGGGTATAAAGCCGGTGGCGAAATTGATAGACGCAATATCCGCGAATGGTGTGTTTTGCTGGTTCGACTCCAGCCTTGCAGTAAATTCGTAAAGTAGTTCTTTTTACTGGGCTCTTTCCTTGAACATATGAAATATTAGGTTTTAAACATTGGAAATTTTGTACATTTTTTTTTAATTATCTGCTGTTTTATTTCACTCTTTCGTCCATAAGCAGAGCAATGATTAGTGGGCATACTTGCTCTTTATTTCCTCGACTAAATTCACAATGAGAATTTTAATAAAATATATTATGTAATTAATATGTTTGTATCTGCAATTTGTTTAAACCGTCTGTCTCTGTGACTATTTCACCATTAAGCTAAAAAAATATGTTATTTATTTGAAAATTAGACAGATGTTTCAATTAAAATCAGCTTATCTTGAACTCCTTAAATAGGCTAAACCTATATCATGGTAAAGGGTTAAATTACCGGTATAACAAGAGAATTTTATTTTTGGAAGTGCGACCAATCTGTGCTAAGATATACGTATAGTAAAAGTCCAAATTAAGCAAGAATAATCTTCTGAAACCGATAGGAGTAATCCGAAACTTAATGAATTCGGTATTTTTGTGTCACATAGCAGAGTATCATTTATTATTCATGGCATAAACCTTTGAAAATAAGAAAATATATTGCTTATCTTCATATAGGAAGAGGGCGCCAAAATAAAAAGGAAATGAAAGACTAAAATCAAAGATAATGTTATTATAAGGCGACCCGTGCCGTCATAGCAATCTTGTTAATAGACATGTCTACTTTCGTATGTTCTCTCAACTCTAGTTATTTCTGTCGGTGCTTGCATTAATTTGATTATAATTATTTATTAAGTCTCCAACTGACTCCAGCGTTCAGCAACCAAACGATAATGGTGATCTGCGGAAGCAATGAGTTTGCGTTAGGGTTCTTGTTGTATCTTGTACCGAGGCTGACAAGCAAACACAACATAAATCTGTAACGGCAAAAATAGGGATAAGCCATCGATATAATGTACGTCGATGGGAAAAGCATTCAACGGATATAAAAGATAACGACCACGCTACTTTTTGAGCCAGGGCAATATTCCTTATAATATTTTGTAAGTAGGTACTCGCTAAAAGTTGAGGAATACAAGAAGAAAACATTATAAACATAAACATTATAGAAAGGTAAAAATTTAAATACAAACAAAATAAACTCTTTCAAAGGGCAACCTTCTTTGAACCATAATTGAGTAATTTTATTAAGCTAGAAATACAACTCAATAACACGTAGGGCAGACAAGCCGTCTCCTGAAGTTAAGAAAATAAAGTTTAATTAAACTAAGTTTGTGGATTTTTCTGTAATATAATCTTCTATTGCCAGCTTTGAGTGACAATAATATAATATTATTTTGTTTATATGTTACTGGATATGAATGGCTAACATAGCACAACTACTGTCGTGATATTAGCCCAACACCTTTCTTATATTGCACGGCAAAGAAAATACGAACAATTTGTTATGTAAATATTGATCCATATACTTCTGAATTCTTCGTAATATTTTCATCACTCATTTGTTCTAAATTCCCAAACGATCCAATTTGCTTTTAACTCCCTCAAGATTGTGCAGATTTGCGACAGCCAGCATACAGAGAAAATGGTCGGCACTAGTTTGCGCTTAGAGTTTTTCCTGAAGAAGTGGCGCAGAGCCAGCCGTTCCTGGCTCTGAGAAGCTTTTAAGCATTACAGCGCCTTGATCACCACCAGGTTGCAGTAAACCAGCAAAACGCCGAGTTGCCTCCCTATGTACACGATTAAAAATTGTTTGGTACTCACTATCTGCGGCAGCCAGCATATCACGAACAGTGCAGAGAGCGTGGTGCAATCAGTGCTGCACTTTTCGAGTGGTTCCTGAAGAAGTGGCGCAGGGTCAGCTGGTCCTAGCTCTGAGAAGGCGTATGCATTACGAGTACAGCGCCTTGATCAAAATCAGGTTGCAGTAAACCAGCACAATGCGGAGCCGCCTCTCTATCTATATACACGATGTAGAATTGTTTGGTGCTCACCATCTGCGGTAGCCAGCATATCATGAACAGCACGGAGAGCGTGGCCATCAGCTTGCTGAAGGCGACCTCTTCGGCCGTGGCGGTGTTGTGGCTCTGGGTGCGCCACGTGGCCGGCGCACCGCCCCGCTTCGAGTCTTTCTTGGAGTAACGGCGCACGGCGAGCCGGTCCTGGCTCTTCGGAGCACTGATGCTGTACAGTGCCTTGATGACCATTAGATTGCAGTACACCAGTACCACGCAGAGCAGCGTACCTACGCGGAAAACCCCTTTATGTTCATCATTATTAAACGCTAACAGGTATAGCGATTATGACACACGAGTACATTTATAAAGTTTTCCGGTCCAGCGGATTTTTTAAATCTGCCATCGACAATAAAAAATATAAAGCCACCTTGTGGACAAGAATATTTAACTGGGCTGCTTGTTCTGCTACAATATTTATTTTATTAATATTTTATATTTATCAGGATTATTTATGAAAATAAAAATAAGAGCTGATCACCAGACTAAACTTTTGGTAGCATTCAATTAAGTTTGTTAGGAAAAAATATTTACAGCGAAATCAACATATTGACAACTTACCGTTGGCGACAAAGAAAGCAGCATATGCTATGTCGAGATTGGTTTGCGCGTTACGGTACCGCAGGCAGTAACCCTTGCCGGTAGGTGGCTCCGGGTCGTAGTACACTCCCAGCCCCACCAGCGGCATCAGCGTCAGCACCGCCGCCCACGACCACGACAACAACAGCGCCGTGCGGATCACGCGGTACGTCACTTGCTGCAAATGCGAGATATGTTATACGTCATACTACTTGTACATAGCTAGTGACTGAGTTGGCGACAACGAAAGCAGCATATGCTATGTCGAGATTGGTCTGCGCGTTACGGTACCGCAGGCAGTAACCCTTGCCGGTTGGTGGCTCCGGGTCGTAGTACACTCCCAGCCCCACCAGCGGCATCAGCGTCAGCACCGCCGCCCACGACCACGACAACAACAGCGCCGTGCAGATCACGCGGTACGTCACTTGCTGCAAATGCGAGACATGTTATACGTCATACTACTTGTACATAGCTAGTGACTGAGTTGGCGACAACGAAAGCAGCATATGCTATGTCGAGATTGGTCTGCGCGTTACGGTACCGCAGGCAGTAACCCTTGCCGGTTGGTGGCTCCGGGTCGTAGTACACTCCCAGCCCCACCAGCAGCATCAGCGTCAGCACCGCCGCCCACGACCACGACAACAACAGCGCCGTGCGGATCACGCGGTACGTCACTTGCTGCAAATGCGATGTATGTATCATTAATTAAAGAAACTCTTTGCTTCACGGTCGATTATACAAACACATATCACATTCCTTGCTATACTGTATTTAAACGCGCAACATACTTTTTTTAAATGTTACTGTCATAATATGGTTACAAACAAATTTCAGATTTTTCACGAACCGGTCCGTACTCAGTGCCACGATCTGTAATTTCCCTAATTATGTAAATTATGTAAAAATAACCTTGTTTCCCAGTTGTTAGAATGACCGGAAAAGTTTTATCCTACCAATCTGTAACCCCTCATCACGCGTACCGCTATCTTTACATGCCGATCGCTAATATTCGGTTTGACAAGATAAGCCAGAACGATTGCATTGAATATTGGAAAAAGTTTCCTACTTATGAAATACTTTAACACTGATCGTCTTTCGCAGTTTTTTAAACTCCTTTTAGGTTAATTTCATGTTTCGTTTACATTGCTCTATTTCAAAATGTTCTTTAGAAGTTTAAACAATACCAGAGAAGTTTTCGCTGTTTGTTGAACTGGCTAATGACAAAATGTGACAACTCCGAGTGCAGTGTGCATCCTGCACGTATGATGAATAAACAATCAAAATTACTTTGCATAAAATGGGTCGGGAGGAAATTGTTTTTGTGGGCGGGAAAACAGTACCATATATACTAATATTTTTTGAAGCATTCAGTAATGTAGCTGGTTACATAATTTGGTATGAAAACCTTGCTATCGCCTTAGGGTTCCGTACCCAAAGGGTACCAAACGGAACCCTGTTATTAAGCCTCCGCTGTCCGTCCGTCCGTCCGTCCGTCCGTCCGTCCGTCTGTCCGTCTATCACAGGACTGTATCTCATGAACCATAATAGGTAAGTAGCTGAAATTTTCAGAGTATATATTTATTTTTATATTATATTTGTAATAAAAATAATAATATTATAATTTTAAAATAATAAAAATTAACGGTACATACTGGGCTGTTTTCAGCGTTTCATTGAATCCAAGGCAAAAATCGCATCGAAGAGACTTGGAATCCTATATATTCCGTTGACGAAGGTTCTGGTACGGAACCCTTCGTGTGCGAGCCCGACTCGCACTTGGCGGGTTTTTTAATAAAAATAAATAAATTGACGAATGAGTTTTATTTTTATGTAGTTATCAAATGACCAAAAATGTAATCAGAAAGATAAGACCGTAAAATATATTTTGTTTTCAATTAAGGATTCTTTGGGTCAGGTATCAACACTGCTTGAGTAGCAAAATATATTAGAGTTTTTAAATAAATATTTTAAAACTGGGCTTATAATTTGCTCAAAGATATTCGATAGTACATGGGTTTCGTCGGACAATTCCTTGAGGACCTGGCTTCCGACATATATAGTAACAAATATTGTTGTAATCGTGCCAAAAATGCTCTTTGACTTTCACATATATAAAATATATACACAAATATCTAAAAAACATTCGGAATCACTGGTACGGTTCAAAGACCCGGACGGGGTTTGTACATTGGCACTTGGATAAACACATTAGTCGAAGCGGCGTGTTTGTGATCGTGCTCATATACGGAAGGCATGGTATGGCACGTAATCCCTTGGGGAATGCGATGATGTGTTGGGCTAAATATATCACGGTGGGTGTGGATTAGAAATCCATGTCCTGTTAAATAAAAAAATATGTGTCAATAATTCACGGTCAAAATAAAATAATTTACCTTAATACATTTATTTATTTAACTTAAATATTTTTATTTTGCATACAAAGTTGCAAGGAATGTTCGTCCAGTAAAAGTGATCGTATAAGAGGCACCATACCAGCGGATTTGCGGACTATTGCTGAGCTATCGAGCTAGTTCAAATTACGCTTGAAGACTCCCATGTTATAGCTATGAGGAAAGTTGTAACGGTGAAAAGAACCTTCTGCAATAGTATAGGATTCCAAGTCTCTGCGATGCAATTTTGGCTTCAATAAAAAAATCTGGATTCAATAAAACGCCGAAAACCCACGTCTTTGTAGATGCTGCAGCCCAGTAGGTCCAGGTGATCCGAGACAGGTACGACGATTTAGAATTCGTTTAGAAATAAAATCTATACAAGCAACTGAAAACAAACCTACGTGTAGATACTCTACCAAGCATTCACGTGTAATCTAACCGTGTAATACAACCCTTTATATGAAAGCGTCATAAAATGCGATATCAAACGGGGGAATGCCATCCCCTTCCACATAACACCTGCCCATAAAAACTCTGTGCATAAAAACCACCGTTTTCTTCGCAAGACTACGTTTGTATTCAGTCGACCAAAGATTAAAGGATACAGGAAAAGATGAACAGTTAAAATACTTTAACTTTTGGCAGGAAACATAGGGCTGACTATACGTTCAAAAATAACTGAGAACAACAAATTAGAAGGTAGGTTGTACAAAAATACACTTCATTTTAACCTTTAACCGGAGCTTATTACGAAAAACCGGCCAAGTGCGCGTCGGACTCGCACACGAAGAGTTCCGTACCATCGTACAAGATTTAACACAAAAAATCAGGTTTTTGTATGGGGGCCCCGCTTAATTATCATTATTTATAAATTTTACAAATAAATTTTAGTTGTTAAAGCAGCAAGATAAATACATACTCTGTGAAAATTTCAGCTACCTAACTATTACGGTTCCTGAGATACAGCCCTGTGACAGACGAACGGACGGACGGACGGACGGACGGACGGACTGACGGACAGCGGAGGCTTAGTAATAGGGTTCTGTTTTCACCCTTTGGGTACGGAACCTTAAAAATGATCCTGACTGTCACGACCTATCTACCCAAATTGTGTCCTAAGTTCCCAAATATGCGCAGTATTATTACCAGAATCACAGCCCACTTTCAGACATATTTTTCAACCAATGTCAGACGGGGTTTCGAACCGAGTACTCCGGTGAAACCCTGCACGGCGTTCGATTCAACTACGTAAATCGCGAAAGGAACGGGTAGCGAAAATTTCCAAGGGCACATGAAGGACATTCGTGCGTATCCTTACTGGAGGCCGATTAGCATGTTATGAGACGTAGAACCTTCTTGATTATTCGAATCTCAGGAATGTAATAGAAATTGTGGGCAATTTAGGTGTTAGTAACATCGACGAGCAACTATTTCTCAAATATTTTTAACACTATATTTTTCGCTGTTTACATATACATATTTAGTTCACGTAGGTTCGAGTTACTGTATGGTGACAGCGATTTTTTAGGTTCCCGGGGCAAAAAACGAAAGACTCTGATGTCTGTCAATCACACGCATTTTGCCCCGAATAGCTCAAATTCTGAATAAAGATACTTAAGTAGTTGTGTACTAACTATTTTTTTTTTACTAGAATGTAAATAAAATAAATGCGAATTCGTTACCGCCCGTGCAACGAGAAGACACATTTCCTGAACATAAACCCAACCCCCTCGTTAAATTATTATGATGTTCTTTTTTTTTTTTTATTACCAGAATCCCAGTTTAAAACTTTGTAACTTTTTTGTTTATGATTGTATCAGTACAAAAACAAATTTATTGGATTTGACGATGCATCCTTCTTCCAGATTTTTTTTTGATGGAGTTAATAAGTACCATGAAAATGACTTATTACCTTCCTTTTCACAACAATAAACAAATGATATTTTGTTACTACGTGACGTTTGACAAAAGGTATCGTGGGTAACTTTGCGAATAATTCCACATACTAAAAAAAATCCCGGTCATTATGCCGAGCCCTAAGACGGCCCTGCGCATAGACCCTATAGTTATAATTCTATTGTTGCCAAAATGCTAGAACTACAAATGTAAGACGTTTTGTTAGTCCCATCCTTTATCCTTTACCTCGTAATGAAGCCACGTCTTGAAGGATTTAGGAGGCTGAGCTATAAATAAGGACAACAAACAAAGCTTACGCTAAGCCTTACCACACCATCTCTAGAGGCAAAATTAAGGACCATCTAATTAGCTTGGCCTCGTAAATTTAAAGATACGTTCAATTGGTAAATTCTAGTTCCAAATACGGCCCAAGAAATAACCTTATTGAAGTTCATGGACGTTATGCAAGCTAATGATATGTTTTTTTAGGGCATGGATTAATAACATTTGTTTATTGACTTCGAACTGAAAAAACAAAAAAACATGCTCGATTCAGCCCTTGACAACCTAAAAAACCTTTTTAAGGACAACCTTGTAGAAATCGAGATTGATTGAAAGTCCTTAGATAGTCTTGAAACGTTTTATGAATAAAGTTACACTGAAAAAAGCTGAGCCGAGGCCAAGCCCGACACGAGGGGTAGCTGAGGGTGAGTTAGTCAGGCACCGCGTGACGCAGGTAACGCGCGTTTGGTGAAAACGTTTAAATAGATTTAGGTTTAATTTCGAATGGACATCAATCTCGCGTTTTGATCAAAAACGAAAAGGTTTTTTTTCTCATTGTGTAATTTCTTAAAACATTGATTTCATTAATAAAGATTAAGATAATTTTCAATTCATACTTGGGCTTGTAATGTTTGCTTATGGGTGATAAAAACAATATAACAACGTCCCTTTGTGGCAGACATAATGAGGGAGCCCCGGAAAGTTTCTTGTGCCTTTCTTTTATTTTGTGAATAAATTAGACTTTTATTATTTCAGAAAAGTTTATCATTTAGTTATTTTATTGAAAGCAAAGATTACTGGAATATAGTTATACAGACTAATACAGTACTAAGTTAATACAGACAAAACTTAAAATATCTTATAAACTAAAATAAATAATAGATTTCATCCAGTTCGGCGGAATCACCCGCTGTACCCAAAACGCTGGCTGCGTTGCCTCTCTGAATTGCCAAGGCAATGCGCTGCACAAAATAAGCCCTAGCGTGGCGGTCACCGGTCTTTTCTATCAAAAGATTTCCGATTTCTTGACAGAATAGTTTGGCATCAGGTGACCAAACACCTAGGGTCTCTACGGCGAATGCCAGGAATTCAAAGCGGTCGAGGAGGCTAGAATAAATTCCTTTCTTTAGGTTTTGGGCGGACAAAGCGGCCGATCCCGCCGAAGTGGAAGTACCGACAAGGTGAGAAGGAGCAAATGTGTCTGCACACGTTGCATCCCACACAAGCGCTCTTCCGCGGCACCAAGGAGTAAGCGTCATTCCATCAGGGCGACGGCCGTCGTCACGGCACAGTCCGGGCGGCTCTAGTATGCACGGAATATCTACTGAACAAAGCCCTCTTTTAAGAAGGTTGTTAATGGAGCTGTGACGTGACCAACGGCCCGCGCTCCTTCGACAAGAAAGTCCGCGGTGGCCTAGCGGGTCTACGCTGGTGCCGCAAACACTCGTATGGGATTGGCACACCTTTGCTCCAACTCGGAGCGATACTGCAATCCTGACAGTGTTATTATCCAGCAGGGTTCCGAGATGTGGCGAAGGAAAAGCGTTCAGCCATGCCCCAGATTCGGTCTCGAAGGAGGCTAAGATCCTGGCACGATCCGGACCGGTAGATGAATCTAAAAGAGAGTGGAATTTACATTCGACCAAGCTCACGTCCCACTGTTTTTGGGAAGTCAGATTTGACGGCAAGTCTTTTCCAGGGCATGAATTTTGCCAAAGTGTTATAGCGTCTGACAAGTAGCTAACCTCAAACTCACCAAGTGAGGGTGTAAGAATACTTCCCAAGAGGTCAATGCTACTATGTGCTGAAGCCAGATAGGCGGGCAGGGCGATATCCTTTATGCTTCTGATCCCTATTCCCCCGAAGTTTACTGGAAATGTGGCTTGCAACCAAGAATCGACTTCCAATGATATGTTTAAAATTGATTCAATACAATCTTTCATTATTTGGTCCATTATATTTATGCTCTCTTCGTGTTTCCAGATAGGACTGCAACGAAGGAAATAAGTCAGCCTGGGTATGCAAATACAATGTCTGAGTAAAAACAGAGCCACGTGTTTGTTTATCTTAAGCAGACGTTCGGAGAACCGCAGAAGACTCTTCTGTTTTTCGACCAGCAAAGGGCAAACTGCTTCCTCTGTAATTGGAGCGCCTAACAGAAAGAAGGACTCATTTGATAGGGGTTTTATACCCGGCACTATAGAATTAAATGTTTTGAGAATATCTAAACGAAGTGTATTTGGTGTACTATTTGAAAAGTGTATTTCGCACTTACTAGGGTTAAGACTCAGACCTATATCATTGAATTTATCAATGATAAGTTGCAAATCATTGAATATTCTATCTGAATTCCCTCCCAAAACACCATCATCGAGGTACCATAAGTTAAGGTCGGCCGAAAGTAACTTGATAATGTCTATGATTGCTAAGCTAAATAACGCTGGGCCCAAAGGGTCCCCTTGCTGACAGCCGCTTGCAGATTTTACTACATTATTCTTATAAAGCAGGTGGCTGGGGTGTGCATAGCATTGGCTCAAATATTTGAACACATCTGGAATGTACTTCTTGGCAGACTGTAGCATTACGTCTCTTTCGATACTATTAAAAGCGTTGACTACATCGAGTTTTATGAGAATATCCCCTGGTATGTGATTACGGGAATTGAGAAAACATCTGGTAGCATGAACAACTGCCTCACACCCACCCTTTGTTGCAAAGCCTAGTTGAAATGGGCGAAAAGTATCACCTAATGTTAATTGGAGATGCTTACAAGCAATTTTAGAAACTATGCGACGAAAAGTGCAACCGATTGCTATTGGCCTTATACCGCCGCCTTTTTTGTTAAGGGCTATGAGCGATGCCCCATACAGGAATGGCAGGAACTCCTCGATTACGTTGCCGGATAGCATAATATTACATAGCTCACAAATGGCAATTAGAAGTTTTTCACCCGCGGACCCATTTGAAAATGACGTAAGGTCTTTGAGGTGTGTGGCTGAAATTCCGTCGAACCCTGCTGCTGAACCATTAGGGAAACTATTTATAGCTTGGGAAATATCTTTCGTATTCAACTTGGGGCAACGATCTATAGTAGAGCTTGAATCCTGAATCTGAAGTGGACGGCTGGGTTCCGGGTGTTTTGATTTTAATGCTGCCAAGGTTTCTTCGTCTTCACTAGCGGGGGTGTCTTCAGAAAGAAGCAGACGCATAGCTCCTCTCACGTCCCCGTCGAAAATCTTTGTTTCAACTCGTTTTTGAAGAGTTGCTGTGGTGCGAGAATGTTGAGCTTCTTCGATGACAATCGAATCATAGTTTGTAACGTTTCTCTTTAACTTAGCTGTGATGCTTTGGTGTCTGTCGCTGATGGGAACGTGTAGGATTTTATAGCTGAATAGAAACAGTTCTTTCCATGACTGTAGTGAGTTATTGGAGACGCAAGTTTTTATCACTTCACATAACTTGTTCGCTACCGATTCACGCGCGGCCCACGGAATTCTTTTTATTATGGGTACGTTTTCCCTGCAGTTTGTTATTTCGGTGATAAACTGTTGATCCCCGTTTAGTGAAGGAGGAGAGGGAGCTTGGTGACCGTCGCAGGTAGCAGATGATGGGTGACTGCTTTTAGTCGTTGGCGTATGTGGTGCCGAGTGGTGGGACTTCGATAGGTGTAGATTAAGGCCTCTTGTGCCTTTGTACAACCTGCCGCTGGTGCAGAGGGAGCAAGAAATCCAGTTCGGGGCACTTGGACGAATAAAGGCCATATCCTGAAAGTTCCTTTGGGTATTTAAGCATATTCTTCATAATTGAGGAAGCAGTATTCCGAAATCATTGCCGAATCTTTTTCCAAACCAGTTATATTTGTAAACCTAAAATTGTTAAAATCTGTAAATATTTTTATCCTTGTCACTTCTTTGACGTTTTTTACTTTTTTTCTATTATTACAAGATTACTTATAAATTGTAATAATAGTCAAGCAATATTTACATGAACGAATACGATATGTAACCGACCGATATGTTGACCGTTAAGCAGTGCAACACAAATTAAAATAAGGCATTCAAAAGAACGTCGTACTGCACTAATAAAGGCTGGATTATAAAAATAAGTTAATTAAATATGAATCACTAGGCATCGTACATCGGGAAAATAATAAGGGTAACTAATTTCTTAACCTCCGTATTTGGTTAGAATCCTGCAGCACTTTAAGCAAAAAATATGTTTTCCTCATTTCAAAAGCAGAAAGCAGTGGAAAACATCATAATATTGTTCTCTTGCAACAATTCACCTGTTAGGTAAGACATCGCTTCCTGTAGCTCAGAATTTATTGACGCGCGTTTTGTACACGTCCAAAAATATGTCGTGTAGGCTTATGTTAAATTCATTGTTAATTTAGGCACGTCTTCCTGTGGGAAGAAAAGGGCATTCTACATTTGCTTCTTTCGAAAGTACCCAACTATTACTTTTAAAAGTAACAAGTCGTTTGCTAAGACAAATTCATGAAAAATCGTATATTTTGGGTCGGCATGTAGAAGGAACGATTAGCAAATTTTTTGGTCCTTGGAATAGGAATACCTTTTCATCGTCCGACTTAGCTATTGTTTTTTTTTGTTTTTGTGGTTTTTTCGTGTAAAATCAGTGATCAGTCCTCAGATTTTAATCAGATTAGTTTTATGTTATGCGGTCGTTCTCCATTGGGAGCATTTTTGTAAAGCTAGTATAATAAGCTCTATAACATTGCGTCGTTAAGGCCATTTGTTAATCCTCCCATGCCCACTTACCTAAAAAAAAATTATCTTATTTTCATAATTTTCCCGTTAATCATCGTATTTCCGTAACTTGCCGCCAAAACAAATTATTTGTTGGGTTTTCCCATTGCCCACGTGAAATGTTTCAAATAAGCAACATTGTTCATCTGGAAAATTTGACTGACCTACCGTAGAGCTTTGTAGAGGACGGTGCGTGAAATTGCCTCCCTAAGTTTGGTAACGCTTTCAGAACCGGATTTGAGAGAGATCAATGCACATGGGCTTTCAACTTTTACGGGGGCTGCGAAAACTATGTCAGCCGGCCAGGTGCTTTTCGGATAAGATTTTGAGGAACGGTTATGGTATGGAGAAAATACTTTGGAAGGGAATGAGTTCCACAGTTTAACCCGAGCGTTGGGACTGACATTATCGGACCAGTCGTTGCATTTGAATGATGTAAATTGCAATATTGTTAACGGCAAGTGTGATCCAATGATTTTCCTTAATATATATATATATATATTTATTTTATAGTATATTGTAATGTTATCCACCATTGTAATGTCTAGTCCTATGGGCGTCCCGAAAAATTGGCTGGCGGCAATAGGGTGTGCCGAGTGCGCGAACGAACAAAAAATCTAAATCAACGTCAACATACGATTAAACACGTCACTTTGTATGAACAGTATGGAACTCTACTGGAGCAGTTCACTAAATTTGACGTGTTTGAACATTGATTAACTCAGCCGTCTCTTCGTGCAATCGGGGCTTAGAATCATACATTGTGTGTATCGATCTAAGTGGTAAGATATCTAATATGGTTATCATGGGAGGTCCGTGGGTAGTTATGGGTGCAGCATTTTGAATATCCGTAGTTGAGGATTGAATGTCGGGAGTCCTTCGTATTTTTTAAAAGAATCTATTGATAATTATCAATAGATTACTGCAATTATAATTGCAGTAATTATAAACAGGTCACTGAAAATTAATACATTAAAGTTAAATAAAATCATTGATAACAGTACCAAAAAAAATTAGTTTAATTACCATTTGCTTATTACCATATTACCATTACAAGTACCTACTAGTGGAGATACAGCCGTCTAAAGGCGAAGGGATAAAACAATATAATTACTTTTGTAGCTCTGACGCTTTTGGTTCTTAGAGAGAAAATACAATCGCAGAGTTTGTCGAAAGATGACATCGTTACTGGTACCGTTACGATGGACAGTAATAATGCCAAATGAATCAACATATTTCATATATCTATTTTTGTAAGTTTTTAATGGAAACAACTTTACCAATGTCTATTAATTTGAGGCTACAGAACGACCTCTAGTTTGAAACATTGTATTCGGATTTTGAAAATAATCCGAAAAAAAATGTATAATCGAATCGTCCGAAGCAAGATTCGAGCCTACGACCTTTGGATTACATGTCCACTGCTCTCCCGCTGATCTAACCCGACTACGTCAGCCAACGAATTTTTCGAATCGACACAATGCTTCATCAGCCAATTAGTAGATGGCGCTAATTTCGCGTATTAATTCTAAGCTAGGGCATTTTGTCGGGAATAATTGAGATATCACCCTAATTGCTGTCGTTACCTTAGTCGATTTTGGTGTCGGACCCTAATCAGTCCGAATTTAACTTGGTGCTTGGAACCCAGACGCCAAAGAACTGGTAAAGCAGTTCGGCAAACCGCTCATTGAGAAGTCCGGAGACCGTCGCACGTCGTGTCAGAGGGTTCCCAAAACATAAACTTGGCCATTCAGCGGGGGAACGCTGCTTCGGTCATTGGGACAATGCCAACAGCACCAATGGAGGAGCTATTTATTTTAATTTAATTATTTAATTGTATATTCTCTGTTTATTTTACCCTTCATTGTTATTCAAATACATTTTATTCCACACTTAAAGGAAACTTGATGTTTGTATTATTTAATGGATAGGACATTACTATTTTCTCATTACTTTGAGGTTATAGAACGAAATCAACAATGAACCATTGTATTCAGTTTTTAACCGACTTCAAAAAAAAGGAGGAGGTTCTCAATTCGTCGGAATCTTTTTTTAGGCTTATTTTCATAATCTGTATAGAAATCAGAGTAAATGTCGTTATGAAAAAACCAAAAATTAAATATACATCAAAAGAAAAAAAAACAACCACAAAAAAGGTTAAGATAAGGTTAAGTCTACATTGTCCAATGCCAAATGTGTAACTTTTCACTATTTCGCTCAATAGAAAACATGCTCTTTACATCGATGCGCTAAAACATTGCGTCTTATTGTAGCGAAAAAACCAATTATTCGGTGGGCTCCTTGTATCCGAATATTATTCGGCATCGCTGGCACGCAGTTAAGGTGGCCCAACCCGCTCATTTCCCCATACAAAAGGGGAAAGAAGATTTTGCTCAATATAGCTTTATTTGATTGAACTAGATGTCTGATGACCATTGACATTGTAAAATTGTGTTTGGTTTCCAAGTTATAACGTCCGAAAGTTCGGATTTTTCGCGCGTTTTATACAATTACTTTGGAGGTGGATTACGCAATGATACAGTAAGAACATCTTAAAAAGATTAGTCATCAGACATAGCTTGTTTAATCAAGATTTATAATCTATTTGGTTTTTGTTAGATTTTTGACTACAGCGGTCGTGGTTTACTTTTAGCTATAAGTCGTTTTGAAATTAAAATTTTCGTAAATCTTACCAAATCATACATTATGCACATTGTCTTTTTTGTGGACAGGTTGCATCTTCCTCATAACGGAGCCTGTCTTATTCTTAGAAACAGAGAAGGTCCCAGAGCGCAACAGCACGGTTTTGTACCGTGCCCGCAAATGAGTTGAGGCCGCCGGGTTGGGCCACCTTAAGTGGAATACATGTCTGACCGGACGGATTTTCTGTGTGGTGTGGCTGAATATCTGGGTGGATAGTAGATAATGCTTGATTTTTCTGAGAGTCGTTGTTTCAATACTTCGCTATATTACCTAAAATTAGGACAGGACAATCGAAATAGCAACCTGAGTTATTAAAATGCTATGTCTAGTGAAATAAAAAACAAAACCGGCCAAGTGCGACTCGACTCGTAAACGAAGGGTTCCGTACCATGGTAAAAGATTTATATCAAACAAATCATCCTTTTTTTTACCTATTTGTTGTTATAGCGACATAATAAATGCACACTCTGTGAAAATTTCAGCTGTGACAGACGGACGTACGGACGGACGGACGGACTGACGGACGGACGGACGGACGGATGGACGCACGACGGATAGACGGACAGAGGGACGGACGGACAGTCCGCTGTCCGTCTTAGTCCGGCTTAGTAATAGCGTTCCGTTGGCACCCTTTGGGAACGGAACCCTAAAAATTAAATTGCGTTTAAATTAAATTACTTCTTGTTAAGAAGCATACGACCGCGAAGTAATGAATCGGATAAAAATATTAATGCAAGGCTGGACTCGAACCAGCAAGTGGACCTTTACGGAAAATCACAGTCATCATACATCACATAAAAAAAAAAAAACATTATTGCAAGCAGATAAATTTGAAATTTTCCATTTTAGGGTTCCGCCACTAATAAGTTAAAAGAACCCTTATGTTGTTCTTCTTTACGTCTATCTGTCTGTTAATCCACCTCACAAAACCCTTACTTCTTAACCATTGAGAGCAAATAATTGTTAAAAATATATTCATCTTTAACATTTCCAGTCGTATTCAGAGTGAACGGTAAAATTGAAGTACGCGGACTAGCACCGAACTAACCATACAATAGTGCTATTGAGTCCGGCGATAATCCCGTATTAAAATTAGTCCGCCTACTCTGAATACTACCTTCGTGTTTAGGAATGTCGATCTTCACACCCCCTTTTTTACAGCAAGCAAAGAAAACACAGGGGGTATCTGATATAATAAGAACGCGTATAATACCCGATCGTATATGTAAACTAAGAATTTCCCTCAAAAGAAAAACGTCCACTTCTAGTGACGCACGAAAAACTGAATACAGTTTTAATATTTAGGCCAATGTATATTCTTAAGGTTATTGAACCGACTACTGAAGCGACAACCGAGCGCAAACCTAATGATCTCATCAATAAATGTATCGTTTGGTCCAGCGCTGTAGTGTGTTGTTGCAGTCGTTCTGTTGTCAACATAATTCACAAGTTATCACGCTTATTCCACAAAGCACATGCGTACACTATACGCCCTGATTACGTCTAAAACCATAGATTATTAAAACATAATTAAAATACCATCCCAAAAAGGCAAGGTCATTAAATATTTCCACAAAAAACAAAACCTCTGAGTAGAGATTCTGAGATCTGACATTTTCTCTGGAATTCTGAGATTGTATTTCCCCAATAAAGCAACATCAAGACGCACTTTGAGATTCGGGTAATTTTAGGTCAATTGACGAAATCTGCTTTCAGTAGTAATAAAATAGATAGATGAGTACACGTCTTGGCGTATACGTCACAGCACTAAACTATTGCTTGCTTAAAAAACTCTGACACTAGTCGTTGAGATATGAATGGTCAGTTGGCTGATCGGACGATAATTCACATTATACGAGGTGCATCTTTCTTCATACCTTTTTTATGAAAAAGCGGTAAACCGGTTGTGCCGGGAGACCAAAGTTGATCAGAGAGGAAAATCCTAATTACGCTCAGCGAGGCACCATGTCAACGGATTAACAGAATATTACCCGCCTTGAACATCGACTGCCCCCTATAGTACAGTCTAAGAACTAGTTTACGGGGCAGAACCTTATTATGTTATTTTATATATTTTTATTGTGGCTCTCTGTCTATAACATAACATACGGTAATGTTAATTTATTTTATGTAATAAACTTTTTATAAATTTGAATTTTGAATTCCAGAGCTATCGAGCTTGTTTTAAACTTGCCTTGCCTTATTTAAAGATATATAAATTTGAGGTAACAGATTAGTTTATAAATCACCTCATACATAATGTGAATGTATTTTTTTATTTAGGTAACTGGAATGGTTGGACCTGGATGACTAAAACTACAGTTACTGACATGATTTTAGTTCAACACACCTCATGTTATCCTCATGCCTTCACTTAATATTGCACGGCTGCATTTTACTGAATTTAATGGATGAAAATTGTCCGTGTAAGGAAAACACAGACAATTTTCATTTACCAACCCGGGCGGATTAACCCTAGTAAATAATACAGACGTAGATTCCGAACTACGCGCAATTCACTCATATATAAAACCCTGCCAAATATTGTTATGCATAAAGTCACCTGCTTCTTGGGTATTTCATTATTAAGGTGGCCCAACCCGCTCAACTCCCCATACAAACGGGTAAAGAAGATCACGCCCATATTTCTTATCAGAGATCCCAAATTTTGCTTTATTTGATCGAACTAGATGTCTGATGACCGTTGGCATTGTAAAATTGTGTTTGGTTTCCAAGTTATAAGGTCCGAAAGTTCGAATTTTTCGCGCGTTTTATACAATAACTTTGGTGGTTTATTACGCAATGATAAAGTAAGAAAGTCACCAGACATAGCTTATTTAATCAAGATTTATAATCTATTTCGTTTTTGTTCGATTTTTGACTACAGCGGTCGTGGCTTAATTTTAGCTATAAGTCGTTTTGAAATCAAAATTTTCGTAAATCTTACCAAACAGCATGTCTTTTTCTTTGAAACAGAGAAGGTCCCAGAGCGCAACAGCACGGTTTTGTACCGTGCCCGCGAATGAGTTTGGCCCGCCGGGTTGGGCCACCTTAAATTTGGTAAGTCAGTTGGAAACATGGCTGAATCTAACATGAATTCATTTGATATAATTGACAATCAACAAGGGCGAAAAGTCCGAAGGAGAGGTGATCTAATTTTGTAAGTTTATTAGTACGCTAATTTTATGAAGGGATGATTACCGTCTGATTTCGAGTGTCTGGGGTAGTGCCGTATGATCAGTAGGTACACTTAATAAAGATGCAATACAAGCAAGGTCCTGGCTAGTTCCCATGTGGTATGGTAGAGTAATAACACGATAGTAGGTTTGGTATGACCCATTCATGTCCAGTAATATAAAAATTACATATTTTATTATGTAACACACCAGTCAATCAAAACTGAACTCAGCTTAAAATCGACCACTATAAATATAATAATAGCTTTACATAGGTAAACCTATATTATGGAATAATATTGATTATACAGATACATAAAAAGCTGCACTTTTGCTGAGATTCAAAGACAATTCTTGTTCTTTACTCAAGCTTGAGACATTTCTCAAGCCCTCTTGAAACTAAAGTAAGCTTCTAGCATGATCGCTTGGCCCAAAATCGACGCACTCTAAAACAGTTCATGTGCACTGAATTCGAGGAAGACCAGAATTTATTGCAACACCACAACAAATCAGAAGAAATTCCTAAACTCGTGCATAGCAGTAAAAACATATTTTTATGAAATTTGTTACCATTTTATTGATCAAAGTACTGAACTAGGTAGACACTCGTAGTATCATACGACCATATGGGTGTTTGTTACACTGATACTACTTGTACTATACCTACAAGCTTACAATAAACAATTTTATACAAACAGTTATGTATGTTTCAATGAAATTTTACATTAAGTTAGTTTTACATTAACTTAAATAAGCTAGACGATTATCGTGACATTTTGTGCTTACTAAAGTTTCGGTAGATTTCTCGATAAGTTTGGCTTCGACATTAAAGAGGGTTCTGAATAGCTTAGGAAACAATGAGCATGAGTATAAGGACGAAATGGTCTAAAGATTTACATATGTAACTACCGAAGGGCAGAGGGGCCCCGATAGTTGCATCGCCTAGGAGCCACTGCATGGCTTAATTCGGCTCTGTTGATGAATCCTGTCACCAGTCGTCTACCTAAATTGTATTCTTTGGTTCAGAAACATGCGAAGAATCCACTTTATTAACATGAAGGAATCATCGTACATATTTTTTACCCTGGTCAGTTTGGGTTCAACTAAAGCGAAAGTGTGAGTGACGAACGGGGAACGAAAACGTTCTAGGGCATGTGAAGGACGTTCACGTATCCTTACTAGATATTGATAAGCATGTTGTAAGACGTAGAACTATGTAGGTACGGAAGTTCATAATTGTTATATAAATTGTAGGTTTTTAGGGTTCCGTACGAAAAAGGGTGCCAACGGAACCCTATTACTAAGGCTCTGCTGTCCATGACGACGACGGAGTGACGGACCCCTGTATATTCAGTTTTAATTCAATTTCAGTCAGAATACTTGAACAACACATTTTTAGTTAGTCCTTTATCCTGTGCCTTGTAATGGAGCCACGTCTTGAAAGATTTAGGAGGCTGAGCTATGAATAAGGACAACAAACAAACATTACTCCAAGCCTTACCACACAATCTCTGCAGGCTAAATCAAAGACCAGATCTAATTGGCACGGCCTTTGTACACTCGATTGCTATTTCTGTTTCAAATACAGAGTGAACTGTCAAAATTTAGTACGCACCGGACTAACCATACAAAATGCTATTTAGTCCGGCGATAATCCTCGTAGTCGTCCATGTTAGTCCGCCCACTCTAAATACTCCTATATTTACTTTGAAAATTATTGTTCTGGGTAGACCGCCAATTTCTTGTCTTTCCTCTGCATATGGATTTCTCGTAATTCTATATTGGCTTCTATCTAACTAAAACAAAAGCACTTCGGCTCTCAGTTCCGCCTGTCGTAATCTTAAAAAATCCTGTTCAGGTCAACCTAGTAGACACCTAGATTATCTGAAACCTTTGAGGCATCACGGTACTTTGAAAAAAACCGGCGGCCATGGCAGATGACTTGAGCAACTTTTTATCCTTGAAATAATTCAGCCTCTCTCAACAAACGTCCCTCTACTGCAAACCCTAGTTTCTCAGAATATTTGTTTCCTTGAAATACAATACAGACACGACTATGGTCTAGTCAGACGTATTAACTGAATATCGAGTAATTGAGTTGATGTTTCCTCAACAAAAGTAGTTTATTTGTATCAATTTCATTTTTTTTTATTTCACAATTTAATATAATATATGTAATAATCAGAATAACTAAAGATTAAAATATTTCTCCATCATCGGCGCAATTGGCAACGTGCCGATGACGGAGGCCGCGTTCCCCCACTGAATGGCTAGGCTGATCTTCTGCCTAAGATAACTGGGCGCACGTTTGTCCCCAGGCGCCTCAATGAGCAATCTACCAAGCTCTTTTACAAGATTTTTGGCGTCTGGGCTCCAAACTCCTAAGAGTCTCCACAGCAAAAAATTTCATATCAGCTTTATTAGAGGATTGACAGATGATCCACATGATACGCTGAAATGAAATATTACGGAATGGCCGCGGGACGGGGCGGCAGCGGCTGTCTCCGTGACGACCCATACTTATGAAAAAAGTTATCGAACGAAACCAACGAGAAAAGACGAAACAGTTAAGTGTGCTCTGGACTTTTCACCTAAATTATTTATTTATTTATACACTACAATTTCAGCAACAAGACTTGCTAAAAGTCAAGAAAACTAAGTACATAGCTTAGAAAGTCGCTATAGATCTTTCAGCCAAGCGGCTAGCTACTAAAAAAAGGTGTTCACCGGATTACCAAATCTCAAGATTACCAGGATCACCTTGCGATTTCGAGATTCCCAAGGAATCCCAATGGTCTTCGGAAATGAAACTCATCTTGGCCGATTTGAAAATAATACTCTGAATTTTTTCGAATGAGCAAAAAAAAAATTGTCTGGAGGTACCGCCTTTTTAATAAGGAGGGCAGAATTGTGTACAGAAGAGTTGTAACAAACATACAGAACTCGTGGACGCCCCTCAAAATTTACCACAAGAATGGTCGCGCGGACTTTATTTCTACTATCAAATATTTTTTAAATCCCCAATTTACTGAAATCTGAAAGAGAGCCCCCTACCATGCCAAAAATAACGTTTCGATATATGGGGGCTTTAATTTTATTTATTGGTTTTATATTTACTGAAACACACACTCTGTGAAAATTTTAACTGTCTACCTCTTACGATTCATGAGATACAGCCGGCTGACAGACGGACGGATGGACGGACAGACAGTAGTAATATGGTCCCATTGACACCTTATGGATACGGAAACCTAAAAACATAGTATTTCTTTAATTGTAGTAATAATACTAAATGCCTGCCCCTGTTAAAATCATACAGATGATAATCGCAGGCAAACTTATTTCACTATAATACAAAGGAAGATTACCCAAACATACTGATTTGAGAGAAAAAAATACCCGGTCTCTGCGAAGCCGGCGTAATGTATGCACATAAATATGCTATAATTCTCTATTCTGCTGTATATGCCTGCTTGAACCCACTCTACAAAAAAAAGAAACTCCTATCTTTGCACGTTATTTTCACATGTTGTATTAAGCGCATATGCCAAATACCCAGGTTAGTAAGGGTTAGATAAAACTATGCACCATGAAAGATGCATCGGCGTTGGTCTATACGGGGGAACGGCAGAACGTCTAATATGCAGATCGTATAATGTCATATTTTAATAAAATTTTAAAACCATGCACAACGTATAATCGGCAGATCGTATAATCTTATACGTAGTGCATGAAGAAGTCCAAAAAATAAAATTACTTATTTCTCCATGCATAACGTATAATAGTCACAACGTATAATGTTATGATCTTTATTTAACAAAAAAAGAAAACCATGCATATCATATAATCCAAAAATATTTCATACGATAAGCGCCCTTATTGACATACAATTAAAGCGTATACTCGCACGTGACGTTTCGACCGTCTCAATTAGCGTAAGGTGGCCTTTCGAAATTGTAACAAATATCGATTCGTAGCAATTTCAGCCTTAAATGTATAGTTATTAGGGCGCTTTATGCAGTGCTTCTTGGCATATTATACGTTCTGCATGGTTTTCTTTTTTTGTGAATTCATGTTAGGAATATTATACGTTGTGACTATTATACGTTCTGCATGATGCAAAGAGTTGATTTTATTTTTAAACTTTATTCATGCACAACGTATAACATTATACGTTGTGACTATTATACGATATGCATGGTTTTAATTTTTTGGAAAAAAATAAGATTATACGTTGTGAATATTATACATAGTGAATACGACTCGTCTATACTACATAGCTTCTGTTCGCCTTCATCAAGCTACCTAGATAGAGTTAGGTACCAGGCGAGTTGTATTTTCACTATCGTCGTCAATACGAACATTTATTTTACAAAATCGCGGGATTTTGGTGCGGGTTCAGCGTTCAATTCCCCCTCGCCCCTTTGAGTCACGACTAAGGTACGTTAATACGACAATTTCCAAAGCAAGGGTTGGCCCCCTTTTGAGAAATATTTCCCCCCTTTAGCCTTTTATCGGTTATCTGAAAGCAAAGCCCTGCCACGAACTTTAAAGGCCTTGCTTAACTTTTTTTGATCATCCTAAATTTTTCACGCAGGACAACTGCGGAGATCGGTTATGTCCGTAGGGTTGAAAAGCACTAAAATATTTCAGGCCACAAGATAAAATGTATCACAATGTGTTAACGATATACTGTAAGAATTTTAACACAATTTAAATTTATTCAAAAAGTTAAAATACTCAATTAAAATATTATGTATGTTTTTACCGTAACTACGTAACCAGAAATATCAATTAAAATTAAAAATACTGTTATTTTAAATATATATAAAAATTAGCCGACGCTTAACCCTTCGGCGTTTTGATGCGTCGTGATAATATAACTTTTTAAAATTGCCAGCTCTTTTTTTGGAATGATATACTATATTTGTCACAGAACAACAAATTTACTCAACATTCCTTATAGTCAATTGCATTCAAGTACCTACGCGATATACATATTTCCGTTTCACTGAACAACTTTTTAAAAATCACAAATAATACATAATGTGTTTAACCAAGATGCCACGACAAGGCAGAAGT
The DNA here is from genome assembly GCA_946894095.1 of Incurvaria masculella. Classification (NCBI taxonomy): domain Eukaryota; kingdom Metazoa; phylum Arthropoda; class Insecta; order Lepidoptera; family Incurvariidae; genus Incurvaria; species Incurvaria masculella. The sequence goes on from OX335641.1 coordinate 5,601,486, forward strand.
TAACTGGCCCCAATGAGGCTCTATTGTTCCTTGTCAGACACAATGGACGAACCAAACAGCACCGCCATGTACGCACACCCTTAGACTACCTTAAGTGGAGCCCGCTGTGCTGTGAGTGCCACTTTGATCATCTAAGTTAAAACTAAGTGCGATCGAGGCATTCTAAACGCGCTACTGTCTCGCGTTTACAGTCCGGAAATATGGAGGCAGCTCAATTCTATGTTTTTCAACGAGTTCATTGTTTACACCATCCACTAAGGAAGTATGGGAATGGCGATCGAAATGTATTCGCATGGCGGCAGTTCCGTCCTTCCTTACTCGTTTGTGTACACATAGGAACCTGATTTCATTTATTTGGTTAATGAGGTCACGACATTTTTAGGCACGATAATGTAAATGGCTGAATCTGGGTTCAAATGTTAAAGACCAACCTCGAGACCAACCCTCTGATGCTAAATATGTCGGTCTGCCTGCGCCAAGTGGTTGCGTTGTCTAGATTGGCTATGTACAATATATGTTGGTATGTACCTGCTGATAAATATACCGATTGCTTAGAAATATTGATACCTATTAATTATACAACAATAACCAGTCGGTTTTTTTATTAATTACTTACATATACCTAAAGTTATATCTGTAACCTAGATCGCCTATAACTACGAAATGCAACCAAAGATTTGTTCAGTTTTAGGCTTGCTAGGCAAGTATGTAGTGATACTTTCATGCTTCGTTACTTATGGCCCTTTACCTTATCATATCGATTTTTTGTCGCCATAACTACTTTTTCAGGCGTCTTATCTACGTAACGCAACCACTTGGCGCAGGCAGACCGACACATTTAGCTTTAGAGGGTTGGTCTTTATCCTGTGAACTTAGTTATCGTTACCATTTACGTTATCGTTACCATTTTTGTCTCGACCTCCTAGTCTACTATGCAAACTGAAATGGTGAAACCAGCTAAGATCTACTAATAGTTGTTAGGTTGGTTAGGTTGATTAGATGAACAAAAGGAGTTATCTCAGATTAAAATGCATTTTACCATGAAGGTGAAGAAATAACCTTCTTCACCTCCATGCATTTTACTCAAGTAAGCAGAATAACCCATAATGACAGTAAATAGATGCCAACGTTTAAACCTGCTTTAGCATAAGAATGACATTGAAAGGTTTTAGATTGTTAAATAAAAAGTAGACATAATGAACTATGTTAAAATATTGATATCAAATGCTTACGTTATTTTGGTTTCTTTACTTTTAAAGACCAAACTTTGCCGGCGCGCTTGTTCACTAATTCTTGCAAGTTGTAGAACCAATCATTTGAACAATTAAAGTTAAATGGTAATTTGTTGGTACAATTATAGGTAAGTTCACTTTCCAACTTTTCTACGTTGCCTGCTCCAGACTGGTCTGAAGTTGCAAAAGACGAGAGATAATCAGTATTTATCGATGGCATTTATCTTGCAAAAGCCAAACAGTTTTCTCAGGTAGAAGGTACTGTTATGAGATAAAAAAATTAACATCACGTCTTTCAGAAACATAGTTTAATGTTAGAAACTGTCTTTATTATTTAGAGTTAGATAAGTACGTTTATATATGTAACACAAATGCTCTTTGGTAAAGGATAACATCGTGGGGAAACCAACTAGGCAGCAGGTGTTAGGCTTTGTCTTAAAAAGTCTGACCCGTAAATCTGGCTCGGGAGCCAGCAATGGCAACCGTGCTTACATTTCCTTTTTAGATTTTGAAAAACTACACGGCTATCCGTGTGTGCAACTCTACATTGCTTACGTACCATTGAATCTAGAAAGGTTTATGAAACTTCGTGAGAGTGCGACATTTGTAACAAGTGCATAAATAAATTACAATTAATACAATTAAACAAACAAATACATACACATTTTACGGAACCTAATATATTCTACTCTAGCATCGAATTGCACGAACCTACAAATTTTAACTCAAATAAAAAAAAGTGACATATAAAACCTTTAAATCATGTCTCTAAATTGAATATTAAAGAAATATTGTGGAACTAAAAAAACAAAAAAAACAAGTGCATAAAAAACTGTAGCTCACCTTTTGGTAGAGAAAGGGCCTAGTAAGCGCCAGTAGCCGCTCGAGAGCCATGATGACGGTGATCCCAACCGACCCGATGCCGAATATCCTCATCACCACCCGCATCGCGCAGAAGCACTTCGTCCTCTCCACCCACTGCCACAAGTTCTGGGTTATCATCATCGCCATCATCCCGATGAGCGCCACCAGGTCGTTGGCGGCCAGGGTCGTCAGCATCAACAGGTGCTTCCGGTTCTGCATGCGGCGGTCGCCTCGCCTCAGCGCTATAATCGCTGCCAGATTCCCGACTATACCGATGATGTAGAATACTGTCAATATACCCGTCAGGATGGGGTTTCCTGACACTGGTGAGATCGTTGTTCCATTGTTCGACAGTTGTGAAGTATTTTGGGAGAGTGTATTCTGGAGCCATTCTCTCTCTGTAAAGGACTCGACTAAAGTTGTTGATATCGCTTCTTCCATTTTTTTAAAATCATTTGCTAATTATACTTCGATCATTGTTCCTCTTTTCGTCGCCAAAAATGTCTTTGTTTTAATCAGAACATAAGTAACTTTATTAGGTACTAGGTTCTATGGCAGAATTTTGGGAAACTTTTGTTTTGTAATCAAAAAAAAATACGTTAGGGCGTTAGCTGTGATCCTTGCACCAGCTTTGCTACTATCAGGCGACCCTGAATTAATTTGCGACAGTTTCAACTAAGGAACCTGTATCTACTTCGTCAGCAAGTTTCTTGGTTTCAACACATTCTATTTTATTGATTTCAGTTAATCCATCGACATCTACATATAATTGTATTCCGTTTTTTTAAATAATCAGAAAACGTTGGTTTGTTTCCCGGCCTACTGCGTCGTCGCCGATTTTTTAGACTTCGCGCGGGCTCCGGAGTCCTCTTATTGCCTACAAGAGGAGTCCGGAGCCTCTTGGAACGTTCTTGTTTTTAACCGACTTCAAAAAAAGGAGGAGGTTATCAATTCGTCTGTATGTTTTTTTTTTATGTTTGTTACCTCATAACTTTTGCCTGGGTGAACCGATTTTGATGATTATTTTTTCAAATGATAGCTAGTGCTTTCCTAGTGGTCCCATTTTAATTTGGTTAAGTTCTGACAATGATATCCATGAGAAAATCATAAACGTCTTAAATTTGTATTAAGATGTGCGCGACAAATGGACGAATAACTCAATATAACGCCAACCGATTTCGGTGATTCTTTTTTTATTGGAAAGGACGTGTACAAATTAGTAAGTGTACTTCAGATTCACTAAAAATAAACAAATAAAAAAAATTAACAAAAAAAATAACCGACTTCAATGAAAAAGCACTAAAAAGTAAAAAAATATTTCCATTTTTGTAGTTACGATTTCTGTTAATTTTTGAGTCGGTGTCAGCCAAGGTTAGGTTAGGTTAGGTTAGGTTAGGTTAGGTTAGGTTAGGTTCTCTTGATTGGCGCAGCGCGTGCCCGGCTGACACCGACTCAAAAAATACCAGAAATCGTAACTACAAAAATGGAAATTATTTTTTTACTTTTTAGTGCTTTTCCATTGAAGTCGGTTATTTTTTTTGTTAAATTTTGTTTTACCATTTTTTACACCGATAGTTTACAGAGACAACGCGAAATCAAACATAAATATGAAAACGGAAACTCAAGTGTAAACGATGGTTGCTGAAAAGAAACTAATATATTATTCCCATTTCGATCTACTTCGTGCGGTTCGATAAATACGACTGGTACAACTACATTGATGCGAATATACCTAAAGATAAATACTTAAAGCATCTCTCGATGACCACATTTGTATAAATTAAAAACAGTTTTCTTCCTGTAGCAGCCTCTCTAAGAAATTATTTTCTTTACTACTACCCTTGCGCAATCTTTTATCAATCTCTTGGAATTTATTGACGAAAATATCGTAGGCTTTATTCTTCTTGTCACGGTTCGAATAATATTATGTTTTGTTTTTGCAGAGATTTCGATATAAATTCATCAATTCAATTGAAAATTATTGAATTTAACGACGAATACCGAAATGTTTTTAATTTTTTTGAATGCTACGAAACCGCTTTTCATACACAATAAATAATGCAACAAGCAATAATTAAATTATTGTTTTTCAAATTAGAATATTTATTTAATCATTATTATGTTTTCTGAAATGGATTTTTTTTTTGTCTCAAATTTGCCTCAAGAACGTAACATGGAAAAAAACAAAATACCATTGCTTTTAGCTAAAAGCGTTATGGCGAGATTAAGTAGTGAATTAGTTTTATAAGTTTGGATAACTCTACAGGATTATAGGTAACTTAATTTGTGAAGGCTGCTCGCAAAAGGGGCACAATTATGTACCGTTTCAATAACGTTAAACGAATGTGAAGGTGGAACGAAAAGGCTAATCTAGACGGTAAACATTGAAGACGTTAGGCCCAGATAATTCGATCTTCCCAATAAAAAGATTCCGTATTTTTAAAAAAAAATACCGTGATCCGTAACTGTTTATTTACGGAAAACAACGGATCGTAAATAAAATACAAATGGGCCGGCTGCATTTATTCCCATGCATTTCGTAAGAGGCGACTAAGGTAGCCAGCGTGTTAGACTAAAACTGAATCACTGCTTGAGGGTAAGGGATTGACACGACGTGATGGCCCAGGAAATCCCCTCGGAAATCCCTACAACAAGAAGGTCGCAATACCCTTTTCACAATGAAAATATCAGCTCATTTCACAAAGGTTGAAGAAGAAAAACATGTCGCACGATTCGTATTTCTGTCTCCACATTCTCATTTCTTCCCCGCAGAGTCGAATACTAATAACACTATTCCAATTTTACGACATAATACAGCATGATGACTTTATGTCGTCGCGTAGTGTTCGCGTATTCTTCATGTTTATCTTCACTTGTAGGACAAGGATAGAGATGTACAGATCTACAACAAACATTTGCACACAATCACGAAAATAACAGTGGAGTTCTGGGCCCCGAATCGGTGGAACATAAAATTGTTTGTTTCCTGTGGATAGGATAGTTTGTAAGTTCATTATGGTCTTCGATATTTCCTCAGCAAAAGCTCAAGCCTCACATTATCTACATCTACATCTACACTTGTACACTATTATATAAAAAGGTAATGTTTGTTTGTTTGTACAGGCTAGTCTTTAAAACTAACTACTCAACCGATTTCAAAAATTCTTTCACCTATTGAAAGCTACATTATTCCTGTCCGGCTTTATTTATAGCCTATGTTCGTATTTTAATATTTAAACATTTTTATTTATTAATTGCTATATTTATTAACGAAGTCGGAAAAATACCGTTGCTTGGCCGCTTCATTGGCATACGTTTGGTTTCAGATACGTGCAATTTATTTTTATTTTTATGTTAAGTGCGGCATATGGTATACGCCAGGACCTGTTAAGGTGCTCGACGACGCCCATGGGAATTCAAACTTTCAGTTATATCTTAGGAAACACCGGCCGTAGACCCATCTTCCGACCACTCAAAGTAAACGCCCCGACCCATAGCCTGCTGTATTGTTTTGTGTTTGTGTGTGTGTTACAAGCCGTGAAGTAGGATTAGCAGCGTCCCATTTTCAGGTAGTGGTAGGCCTACCGATATCTTAGCTTTGTATGATGGCTCTTTCTATCTTATCGAGCTGAGGTCAAAATATTATCGAAAGACGCTGATTCTAGCCTTGTTCTAGGTATTAATTAGCCTTTTCTTACTTAATTAATGTAACAGTATCTTTTAGCAATAGTTTTTATGAGTGAATGATCATAAATTGTTTGCTATTTCGTGATTGGAATTAATGTAACAAATTAATCATTTTATTAATACGTTATAATTAATTTGTTACTGTGAAAAATGTGCATTACTTTGAAAGTGAAGCTAAAATAAAATATATGTATTATTTATATTTAGTTTATTGGTTCTTATTTTCTAAGCACAAATATCTCCAAACATAGATAGATATTAAACATTCATTTTCAATTATTGACGCAACTACCTAAGACACAAAAAATATAATATTTACTACATATAATCTGCAAACATATACAACTGTACATGTCATCACTTGAATTAATGTTTTCATTAGTAAACATTATTTAGTAGAAAAATATAGAGGACATCATATTTGCTAGATATATCTACAAAAATGGCATAATTTCTTTTTGTAATAGAACCTGCCTCAAAGACAAGGAAATTCATATCTACTACATATTTATCAATGACAATTTTCCGCGATTAAGGCAGGCCCTGGGATAGCTCCTAAATACTATTTGCTGTGTTGAGCTTGACTAATGATAATGTAATATGTCTAGTTCAATATGTTTAATATGTACGTAGGTATATGAAGCTTCAGGAAGGAGTCATTTTAAAATACATATATTTATCGTTTAATCTGTTGCCATGTCTAAATACGTTTTCACTTAAATATGCTACTACATTGAACTTTCAGAATAGATATCGACATTATATATAGGATTCTACATTAAGAATTCTTCTTTATTATATAAATCTAATATTATTTAATCAAATAATGCATTTAGTGTGAAACAAAATAATTCTTAAACAAAATAAAACCACCTAAATTATATATAACTAAACTAGCTCTTTTATTTAACAGAATGGGACTATAAGTACTCGGAAACATTTAAATCCAGTCACTGTCACACATATTTTGGCGCACACACTTCACTAACTTTCTTGTGTATGATTTTTAGAGGTTCACTGGTTGTAGAAACACCACTTATTTACATAATAACAACCAAATCAACACATTTGAGTCAAATCACGAACGAACGAATCAAGCGCACTTCATAGCTGGCGGCACTAAGCATACTGAAAGGCGGGTCGGAGCTACCTGCGTGTAGGCCTACGACTCGACGTACCGAATTTCTACTTCACGGCTTGTAACACACACACAAACGCAAAACAATACAGCAGGCTATGCCCGACCTGATCTACCTACCTGTCATGTCCAAATTAGTTTCGGTTATATCTTGGGAAGCCCTGGTCGTAGACATATCGTGCAACCACTGAAAGTAAACACCTCGACCTGATCTACCTACCTGTCATGTCCAAATTGATTACGGGTATATCTTGGGTAACCTATCATGCGATTACTCAAACTAAACGGCCCAACCCGATCTAACTACCTGCTACTCGAACTTTAGGGGGACTGCGAACATGGGGCTTCACATCCGGAATCAGGAACCGATCCTGAAACACAACATTAAAGTGGTAAAACGCAGTAATATTTCGGTTCCTGATTCCCGATCCTGTGCAGCTCCAAGGGCGCGGCTCGCGTCACCCGATCCACATAGAGACGGCGGCGCGGGACACAAGAGGGGGTCTGCAGCTACAATCAACCAGATTAGCTGTTTTTCTTATTTATTTATGATATTCATTCTGTAGGCAGAATTAATAATGATAAATGGCAATGTTTTCTTTTAAAAAAAACATACGCCCAACATTGTGGCGGCAGAAGGAATATTTTCTCAGAGCGACACTTTCTGTGATATCGCACTTCCCGGCGCGGCGGAAACAATATTTTCACGCCATTGCACACCGACACATTTCACATTGGACGAAGTGATGAGGGAAAACCAGAAATAATACCTTTGTTATTCAAATTGTAAAGATTGACTGACTCCGACTGCTTCTTTTATCGTTCAGTATCGTTTCGCGATATAATAAGGAATCTTGAAACACTAAATTGTATCCACTAAATCTAAAACTAGCGCTATGATACTCTCCAAATATATGTACTTTCGTTAATAAATTAATATTACATTAGTTTGCTTTTATTTAAAAGGCAAACAAATTAATGCAATGACTAGATTTCTGCTCAGCTCCGCCCGTGTTAAAGTCCGACTAAAAAAAACAGATTTTCCCAAGATCATACATTCGTCAAATAAAAACCTATCTAATCATATTAATTTTATTTGACAACTCCGAGTGGAGTGCCTGCCTTACAATAAACTGTTGCCCAGTCAGTTATTTAGCTTTAGTCTTTAGTTGTACAAAAAATCAAGCTATCCGTAGGTTCTCTGGTTCTCTAGTTCGACCGCAGACTTTAGATTTTATTAGTAGTAAATCTAGATAGGTATACAATTATATGGGTTGTCAACTAAAGAGTTTATAACTGAAATGAGGTGTATAGTTGTAATAAGTAGTTTTGGAATTTATGTAAATATTTAATTAAATATCAAACCGACGAAACGAGGTTGGCAATAGTGAACCGCTGGGTACCCTGAGATTGTATATCGGTGTTTGGGAGCCCGAAAATATAGGCATATAAATGTAGGCTCATTTTTTATTTTATGGGTATCATTATACCCATAAAATAAAATTATATTTTATGGGTACATTTTTAAAAACGACTAAAACCGAAATCCAAATTAACCAATTTACAAAAAATATACGAACATAACATAGAGTTAGTAAGGATAAACAGCATACTATATATAAAACGGTTGGACTTTCCCCTTTGCAACTAAATATGATGTAATCAGTAATATTAATGTTTATTTACATTTAATTAGCATTTACCAATATTTCGACAGTTTTGGAATAACATAGGCAGGAGCTAATATATTCACGCATGCAACGATTAAGTCGTTTCATGCATAAAACTCAATATAAACTAATTTATGAGTTCTACCTTCCAAACCATATTTACTAAATCGGTATTATAATGGTTTTCTCAAATATCATCACGTCGCATAGATCGTTATGCGGTACGATCACAGCATACTGCTCTCGCTAACGGCATACAAGTGAAACATTTAAGAAATTCTTTATCAAAGAATATCTTATTTTTTTAGACCTATAGCTGTAGCGAGTCATTAAAGCTTCCTCGATATCGCGAAACTACCTACACAAAATGTTTTTTTAGAAGATTAAAAGTATATCAAGTGGTGTATCCTTTAAATGTGTTCTTATATACATAGGTAAACAAATAATATACAAATTATTAATTCAGACTAACCTCTTTCAAAGTGAGACTAGGTCGTCATTTGTAAGAATATACAAGCCCCTATAGATGCAAGGTGGTATATTTATTTTGATTTCAGTTTATATTAACAAACTAATACATTTAACAAAACAATATTATAACTTCTCATTAGTGATTGTGACGCGAGCCCGGAAAATATTTAATGGTAAAATATATTATATGGTAACCCAGCAGTCATACCTACTTACCTTAAATATGTTTCCTTCTTTCTGCACTTTCGTCATTTATTTAGGCACATTTTTAAAGGTATTCTATGCAGCTCTATATCAAATAAAATATTTTTCATACGCAGATTAAGAACCATATGCCCTAAAGAATCATTGTGGGGGGGGGGGGGGGGATGCAGACGCAGCGGGGTCCGTGCAACATCTCCATGCAAACGTTGACGTCTTAAATTAGAATACTATACCGTGCTTATCAAAGTTATATTTTAGGAAGAATTTAGCAGGGGTTTTATATCGAATACAGATGACGTAGCTTTACTTGAAATCATTTCCACCCCGCATATTCATATGTGCAGAGTATACATGGGTGTACAATCACAAGGCGATATCCCAAATTCTCTAAAATTGGGATTGTCCTAGAACCGTTTAGCTGAATTTATAGGCGGAATATAAGTCAAGCTATAAAACAGGCAAGAAACAGTGGCGAATAATAGAAAAAGGTTTAAAGTCGAAAAAAAAGATTATGTCTAAGGATCTGGACTAAACTAGAAAAGATCTAGTTTATATCTTACAGTTATCCCGCGATATCCGAAAGTTTCCCAAAAGCCACTAACACTGAACCACTGCGCCCGACAACCTCTAAATCCACGGGAGCCGGCAACCTGTTTCGTTTTCGACTTTAATCCGGGCCGAAACGGTCCTGCGCCAGGAGCGCCTCTCAGCCAGGACTAAATTGCACTGAATTAGTCCGTTCGCGCCTTTCCATGGCTGGCTCTGCGCATGGTCCTCGAACGTGTATGTACGCTCGGGGGCAAAAGTCGTTATCAATTGTTATAGTTTGTGAAACCACGGAAAACTTTTTTTAATATATTTTTTTTTATTATTTAAATTATGTAATTTAATGTAATCTCGAGTGATTTGTGAATGTTTCAAATTATGTCTAAGCTACGTCAAGCCAAGAACGTCAAAGCTTACGAGCTCTCCTTGGACAAAGGTCCCTCTACTTGATCGTTAAAGTTAAAGCTAATGTTCGTAAATTACTTAAGGTGAAGATTATCTAGTTAATCTACGGATTACTCAAGTTAAATCATGCATATTCTTGCATTATTTTGCTAGAGTTGTTGGATCTGCATATCTATAGATTTTCTAATCTATAGATTACTGACCAACCTTTTGATCATGTAAAGAACTAAATAAATAAACTCATAACAGAAATTGAAATTGCAACAGAAAAAAAAATGAATAGAGAGTTAGAGTGAATTGTTATTATTTTAAATAGCTATCAAAATATTATTATCAATGCAGTATTTTTTTTTGCTCTGGGTATATTGGGTTAGGTTCGATAACGTTATGTTATGTAATGTTAGGTTTGTTTTATCGAAAAGTGGATAAAAGTTCACGCAAGTTACGCGTTTAATAATAATATTATTACGGCCTATGATCACCTGTCACATGTGACGTAACATGTGACGGCCATCGAACATTTTCGCAAAATTATAATTGTTAAATTTTCCAATTACCTCACCTCTACTGCGCCACCCAACACCTTGGCTTGGGGACCAGCTGATGGCCTCACTACCTCCTGTTGCGGGGCCCACTACTTTTTTTTTTCGTCGTCTTTTAAGTATTTTTCCGCTAAATTTCATGTGCACAACAGTAGAATATCTTATCATTGGCAAGTGATTTTAATAAGTAAGTAAGTTTTTTGAAATAAAATGCTTTACAATTTCATGCAATTTTGCATTAAGGTATATTGAGTATCAAAGATAGATATTCTTAAGAAATCATTTTAAAAAAATATCAAAAAATTGTCTACAGAAAATACAAAATGTCGACAGGAGTGATGGTTTACATTATACAATCACTGGAATTATGGCTCGAATATTTCATATAATCACGCTTCATCATCTTTCGTCGGTTAGGGTTGAATTCCTGAAGTAGATGGTATTGGTGATAGTAGTTGGTAGTTGGCATACGTCGTCAACCTTTGAATTTGTGTTGAGTCTATGTGCAGAAGAGCGTATTCATTAGTAATATTTTGTTTAATATGCCTAACACCTTTATGAGGATAATGGGACTCTACTGATGGGAAATATTAGATACGTATTTAATTAAACCTAGTACAAGTGACTTAAAACGTTTTTAATGTTGCCCTTGGTTTCTTTGACGATTTTTGGCACATTTTTTCTTTTCCTTTTACTAAGTTGCTAACTTTCGTTTTCGTACATCTTCCATAAGATATTGTTTAGGTTTCAACAAAGATCGCAAATATAACTTGTTTATCTTTGCAACTTATGCAGCGTATTTTCAAGCAGTTTTTGCAGCATATTGTTTTGATAACATTTTAAGAATTGTTATGGGTTATTTTCTTTGCAGTTACTACACAAAACATGTTGGTATGTGTAACACATAGGCAGGTATTCGGAAATCTGTAATTGGGAATAAATACCCAAAGAGGACGATATCTCAAAAATGTTGTGTACGATATTTTGTTTTCTGTCTTCTCGGAAACGCTTGATCCAAGTCCCATTGCTGACCATTTTCTTATATTTGATGTATTATATGACATCTTATTGTGAGTTTTATCAAAACAATTTATTTTAGATTCTGCTGCAGCCAATATTTACTTCAGATACAGATTTTAAATTATGAGGCTTCTTCTATTTTTAGCGGCAGCTCCATTTCCTAGCTGTTACTCCTGACAAGGACTGGACGTTGGAGTATAATTATATACAATCCCTTGCATTCTTCTTTGCCTTTTTTGCTGCGATATCTTTGTGTTTTTTCTCTTCAAGCCTTTTTGATAGCTCTCTTTTTTCGTGACGTGTGATCTTCTAAAGTTTTAATTTTACCTTTATTTTTCTTGTGATATCGCTCTCCATCTTTTCTTCTTCATCCTTGGAGTGCCGTATGATCATTCTTAAATTTTTCTCAGGTCTTTCTTATAATTCTCCTTTTTTGTTCTCTTCTGCGTTCCCTTTTTGTTTTTCAGTTAACTTAAAAGGTGACACTGAAATAAGAGTCTTACTGTCACAAACAAAGGCACACGTCATTAAATGCATTTTTTTATATAAAAGAACCGTCTGAATATTAACATCATACATTTGCCACTTTTAATCCACCTAGATAGTATAACTAGTCTCAATATTTTCCATGTAATGAGACAAAATATAAAAATACATAAAATTCTAAAGTTTTTAAGATAATCGCCTAGAACTTCTTCCCGTCTGTAGACGATCATATTTTCTGTAGACATGCCTGTCGACAGGAGATATGTCTACAAAAGGGACTAATGATCATAATATTCCACACCACTTAAAAATGTTTTAGGTTAGAACACCTTAATATGATTCTTATATATCATAACCACAATTGCCCACTTGCTAACTAATATAGAAAAATGAAATAAAACGAATACATACTTGAAAACAACTTCTGCAGAAGTAACGCTCCATAAAACTTTCCGTGAAAGAAACACAGCACTCTCACGATCGTAAAATGTGGTCGTGGTCAAAATTGACATTTTAAAGTGGTAAAATAGCTAGATTAGGCAAATTTGCAAGAATTGATTTATGTGAATATTAGACTAAATACTTCTGTCCACAGAAGGGATCCTTGTACATGTAACAGGAGGTAATGTTAAATTATGCGTTTATTTTAGAAACAAAATTTTTATCTCAATAATTTAAAAAAGTAAGAGAATATATATAAATAGCCCGAAGATGACTTTAGTTTCAAATACAATTTTACATATTTTTTTATTTACTTCAAACGTATGTACCCATAACCCGAACAGTCAGTCTACCAGAAAGGAATATTTTGAGTTAAGCATTTACTTTTTAAAATACATAAAATGTTTTTTTCTTTTACATATATTTCGTAATAGTTAGGGCATGCTTGAAACTAAAACAGAATGGTTGTTTCGAACTCATTATTTAATTAGATATTGCACATGAACAAAAAAATTGCCCTTAGCGATAATGACCCTTTTATCTATAAACTAGCAAACAAAAATTACTGTCGAGACCATATTTTTGCTCGATTTCTAGAGCGGGATCGACATGATACATTTATTGCCTGTATTGTTTGAAGGTGGCGAGTCTCGTCGGAGCATTTTTGAAATATTAGTAACATCGCATGATGTGTGAGTTCCGGCACATAAAAATAATACACTTGAGCCCACTGCAGGTTTTCCCGTGAATTTCAGAACAGTCGACTAAAGGATTCATCGTTCCTCGTTCGTACTCCACGTTAAATGTACGTCCCCCACCTTAGGATGTATTCACGTATGTAGAAAGCAGGCAGCCGGCGGCGGCACCGCGCCGACAATGAGTGACGTAATTAATACTTTAGCTTAACGATAATTAGAATCAAAATTAAAAAAATACTGCCGGGGAGTGCATCTTCTGTGCGTAGCACTATTAGTTATTCTTTGCTACCGGCGCTTATCGGCGCTGACCGGCGCAGGATGTTGCTACACAGTGAAACGTGGCTGTCATTTCATGAGTACGCAAGCGTTGTGACTCATCGGTGAGAATTCGTGAGTAGACCCCCAGTCCTCCCGTCAATCTCCTGTTGAAATTGATTATAGGCAATGTTCAAAATAACCCAGCTGGTGATCCTGTGCAATTTTGAAGGTTAGAAGCTCCGCTCGGATGTCCAAGATGAAATAACGGCGTCGTGGCCGATTTTGATGCATTTTTCAGGCAATCTTCAAATTATTACTAAAATGTTTTCGGATAGACAGTGTTATAAATCGCTTACTTGTTTAAGTCGACGTTTCGTCCACCGCACTGTGGACTTCTTGATGACTGTTTATTTGTTATGTTTGCTTGTTGATTGTTGACTTCTGACTGGACGACGTGTCCGAAGTCCTCCAGGTCGCGCCGCGAGTCCTGAAGAAGTCCACAATGCGGTGGACGAAACTTCGACGTAAACGAGTTGGTAGATAAGCGATTTATAACACTGTCGATCCGAAAACATTTTAGTAATAATCTGTAACAACAGTGAAAGTCTAAACAATCTTCAAATTAGCCTAGCAGGTGATGCTGTGCATTTGAAAGTTGAGAAGCTCCGATCGGGCGAATGTTCAAAATGATATAACGACGCCGTGACTGATTTTGACCCAATTTTCAGGCAATACTCTGATTAGCCCAGCTGGTGATCTTGTGCAGTTTGTATTTTTAGAAACACCGCTCGGTTGAATGTCCAAAAATAACCGTGTCGTGACCGATTATGATGATGATTCTGTGTAGTTTTGGCGTTTAGAAGCTCCGCTCGGGTGAATTTGCAAAATGTGCAAAGAATGTGAAAAACAGCCTCGAGGCCGATTTTAATGAAAATTTCAGGCAATGTTCCGACTAACCGAACTGGTGATCCGCCGAAGTTTGGTAGCGATCGGATCAACATTTCAACGGTCACTTATTCAACGGAGGACTAATGTCACAGTAACAGCTCATTCCGATTTGAACTATAATCGATTACACTGCTAAAAGCGTACACAAGCGCCCCGATCAGATTGCACGCTCAAAGCAGTAAGCATTACAAACGATTCGGACCGTTTACGGAAACAAAAAACAAATGATATTAGTGCTCTTAGTTCACCGCAAATTTGAATCTAATCAATTGTTCTTGAATTTTGAACTGAGGGACATTCAACGGTTTGTGAAAAAACACGGTGGAAAGACGATGATTACTCTTTAGAAACGTCAAATAGTGACATTGACAGGTCCACACACGGTGATCTACCTCCGAAGCGTGAGCACTGTGTACGGCATTGCGTGACGCAGCGCTAACTTCATACCGTTCACGGGACGCCATTTTAAGGGCTGTGAGCGCGATCCGATTTTTTCCGCACTTTTGAGCTCAAATCGGTTCAAATCGGACCGCGGCCTTATTTGAATCGCGTTGTACATACTGGGTAATATTGAACATCGCTTGTAAATATTAGAGCGTAAGCTAAACGCGGCCAGTAAATTTGACAGTTGACTGACAGTGACAGTGACAGTCGACGCTGGCTGCGTACGTGTTCCCTTTGTATTTTTTGTAAATAATAAAACGAAACATTTCATATCGCTCGTGCTTCGTGGCCCAATGACCCGGTGTGTTAAGAGCGCGACGCCAACTCACTGTCTACCAGTTTGTGCCTTTGTGTAACCTCATCAGTTTACAAATATGTGCGGTTCTGGCGTTCTCGGGTCCGTTCGAGCGCTGATTTTGGTAGGCGGTTACGGGACTCGGCTTCGGCCTCTGACGCTGAGCCGGCCGAAGCCGCTGGTAGAATTTGCAAACAAACCTATTCTCATGCATCAGATTGAGGCGCTCGTTGAAGCTGGCGTCACACAGGTAGGTTTTCACTATAATCCTGAAAATCTAAAGTTCCATACTTTTTCTACAGTATTTAAGAGGGCCCTTCCCGACGGCACGGCACAAAATCATGCTATTGCGCTGTGGCACCCTCTCTGATTAAAAACCGGCCAAGTGCGAGTCGGACTTGCACACGAAGGGTTCCGTACCATCGTACAAGATTTAACACAAAGAATCACGTTTTTTGTATGGGGACCCCGTTTAATTTTTATAATTTTTTAAATATACCTATTTGTTGTTATAGCGGCAAAATAAAAAACACTCTGTGAAAATTCCAGCTGCCTACCAATTACGGTTCATGAGATACAGCCCTGTGACAGACGGACGGACGGATGGATGGACGGATGGACGGACGGACGATTATGTTAGATTTAAAGGTAAATCACGAACGCTTAAAAAATCAAACAAAAACAAATATACTTCGAATCTTTATGGAACAATATTGGTGTGATAACTAAGATTTTTTGGATTTTATTGTTTTATCATTTAGTAATCCACGTCCAAAGTTATTGCCTAAAGAGCACAAAAAATTCAAACGTTCCGACTTAATAACTAAGAACCCCAACACTATTTTACCATGCCAATGGTCATCAAGCGCACAAGGGCGTCGCCAGCCGATGGCGCAGAATTCATTCGAGTTTCGACGTACGGGAATGATTGTTCAAGGCTTGAACTTCAAGCAAATTAACTCAAAGACTTAGGACTTTGGTTGCATTATATTTGGCAACTTTTTTAGAATCTCTTAGGGGGGGCAGCTGCCCCTCCCTGCCCCCCCTTGGCGACGCCCTTGATCAAGCATCTAGTTCAATTAAATAAAGATGTTTTTCATGTTTGTATGGGGGAAATGAGTGGGAAGACACACCTTAAATGTTTTTACATGCACTTGTTCCAGTCCGTTTTTTCCTTAGAATGAACAGGTCAGTTGAGAATATATACCTAAAACTACTCATTCTATTTTTATTTCATTTCATGCATATTGGTCATTCATTTGTTCAAAAGCAATTAATTTTTCGTAGTACCATTATGTTCTCCAGTACATCTTATTTTTTGCAGGCGATTTATTCTACAGGAAACACAAAAAAAATAGTTAATCAAAATTGTTTTTTCAACAACAGGATAAAAATCTAGAGCTGGATGGAGCCAAATAAAAGTTCTTGGTCTTTCTGAAATTATTTAGGTTTTAAAAAGGTTTGTTATTTTTCAGGTTATTTTAGCAGTGTCATATCGTGCAGAAGAAATGGAAAAGGAACTAACAGAAGAGGTATGTTATACTGATCTGGTCTTTTTTCTTCAAGTAAATTTTATATTATTCCTATTTAATGTAAGTTTTGTTATTCATTTTCCTTAGTAAATCATTTCCATGCATCTCTATAGGTGGGATGTTTTATAATTTAAATTAAAGTTCATTTAATCTGCCAACTTATGGTTTGGTGTCAAAATCCTGGTCGGTCAAAAGAAGGTCGATATTGACAGGAATTGCATAGAGGGCAAATCTGGCTTGCTGGAAAATACGGTTTAACGGCTTTAAAAAATATGGCAAGCTAATTTAGATAATATTTTGTGTTAGTATTAATTAATAATATTTACTAATGCTCCTTCGGTGGTAGGGAAGTTTCAGGTTTCCTAGACACAATTAAAACAAGTAACATCACAAAAAGACCTAAGCACCACAATCTCTATCGATCTTAAATGGGAACACATATCATGGCAATAGTAAAACGAGCCAACTCCCTATTTTACCTCATAAAGAAAAGATTCCTTGAGGTAACCCTACCGGTAATGCTTAAAATTTACAAAACCTAAGTCCGACCGAAATATGGATATCTGATATGGCAACCATACTTTATAAAACATGTTCAACAATCGGACAATGTTTAAAGAAAATTCGACTGTTAAAATACCTGCCCTATAAATAGAGACTGATCATACTTAAGCTGACTACCTTGGAAGAATGCCGGCATAGGTTGAAGTTTACAAAATTATTCCTGAAAAATATGACTGCCCCGATCTGATTGATATGTGTGACATGAACCAAAACCTTCACTTGTGTGATCACAGAAAAAAACTCAACCACACATACATCCTGAAGCACTTACTATTGAATCTTGTGTTTCAGGCCTGGAACAACTTTCAGAAGATGTGATTGATTCACCATACACAAACACCTTTACAAACCGACTTCATAAAACAAACAGAATAGGACTAAATAAATCCACAAAGTACAATAAAAAAAATCAAATTGAAAGTAGTGCCCAAAACGATAAAAAATCTAATAAAAAATGTTTAATAAAAAACCCTTTAAGAAACTAAACTAAATTATATATCATATCACATCAGCCAATAGCTGCCGGTTCATAAATAAATTAAATAATCAGAGAAAACCGTAATGATTTTAATAAACAGAATTTTCCTAAAATATCAAAAAAAAAACCATACAACACTTAATCGCCAAATATTTCATGGTATGTATTAATTAATTGCTTGGCAGGTCTCAAAGCTGGGTGTGTCACTGACATTCTCACACGAGTCGGAGCCGCTGGGCACGGCTGGACCACTGGCGCTCGCAAAGGCTCTGCTCACCAGCAGCACAGAACCTTTCTTCGTGCTCAATTCGGACGTCATCTGTGATTTCCCGTTTAAGGAGCTGGCCCGGTACCACAAGAGTCATGGAAAAGTAAATTTTATTTCCATACAGTTCAGTTCTCTTGGAATACTTTTAATTATTTACATGGATAGAAATGCCATAAAACTGTTTGTCTTGTCTATGTCCAAGTGCTCAATAACGTCCTGTGGCCCTGACCTACCTTTGATTGAATTGGACTAGGCAACTTCCACAAATCAAATACAATACAACAAATCTGTACAGGGTTCTGTACCTCAAAAGGTAAAAAGAAACCGCTGTGGTTGGTCCATTTTTCATAGCCCTTCATTGGTGGAACAAAAATCTATTGTTGTTAATTGTTTGTTCATCATCCATAGGCAGCACACTGCACTCGGATTTGTCATACTTTATCATTAGCCTGGATGCTTGATGACCATTGGCATTGTCCAATTATTTGGTTTCTAAGTTATAAGGTCCGAGAGTTTGAATTTTTTGAGTATTTTAAACAATAATTCTGGACATGGATTGCTCAATGATAAAACAAAAAAAAAGCCTAGATCGTTCCATGAAGATTCGAAATCAGTTTAGTTTTTAATTGATTTTTGACTACAGCGTTCCTGAGTTACTTTTAACTATAACTTCTTTTATAATCAAAATGTTTGTAAACATATCCAAATCAAAACACTATGCGCACTGTTTGCTGTGTGGACGTGTTTCAGTTTCTTTATTTCCTCCATTAGATCTATATTTTACTGCTCATCAGCACCACAGAACCTTGCAGCCTCCTCATCACGAAGACTGTCTTTTTCTTTAAAACAGAGACAGTCTGTCAAGATAAGATAGGTTAGTCCCGTAGGGTAAGGGCCATCTTTAGTACATTTCTCCCCCAACAATGTTCCTCAATCTAACAATTAATTCATCTTAGCCTTGATACCTTTCACATGTTGGTATTTATGTAAATAGCATGTTACCAGGAGGTGTGTAAGTAAATACATTAGTTGTAAAGTGGCAATAATTTACAAGCATTGTTTTAATTGCGGACACAGGTGTCTTGGCCTATCATTTCATGTAACATTTAATTGATACAAATTTTCCTAATAGTTAAAAATAAATAAGTACTGGTTTCCTGAAAGGCATGTGCTGTTGTTAACTCAGTTATTTGAGTGACCTTGTGCTAAAATACTTTACATACATGCACACATACCTTCACGCTGCTTTCCCGGAGGGTTAGGCAAAGATGATAGGTCACAGTACACTTCTTTCGCTTCATCTACAGACATAATCTTTTCATATATGCTCTACGAGTCAGTCTACCTTTTAAGTACTTTCTCCTAGGCCGTCCGGGTACGACACTACCGCTCGCTTTTGCTCTGTAAATTGGTTTCGCCATTCTTGTGTCACCCATTCGTATTTTAATATACCCTTCTCGATTCTCGTCACGACATATTTTTTCAATTGACACTGCTCTCTAACCCAGTCATTTCGAAAGTTGTTTGTATAATGAACTCAACATACATTCCTCAACGAACGCATTTTTACTGCATTTATTCTGTATTCGAGCATCTTCTGCCATACCCAAGTGTCACTTCCATACTTTAAAAAAACCTACATATGCCTTGTGATGTTTCAGGAGGGTACGATAGTTGTTACCAAAGTAGAAGAACCTTCAAAATATGGTGTCGTCTTGTACAAGGAGAATGGACAGATTGAAAGTTTTATTGAGAAGCCGCAGGAGTTCATATCTAACAAAATTAATGCAGGTAACAATTTAATCTTTCAAAAGTTAGTTTTCCGAAACTTCTAAAAGCAAAAAAATCTTTGAATTTCTCCCACTTGAGGAAATGTTGGAAATGGAGTCAAAAATATGACAATAGAAATTCAAACTTAAATCTGTAATGTTATGTCAGTCCGTAAAATGTTCCAGGCATGTACATCCTTAACCCTTCGGTTCTGGATCGGATCGAGCTAAGGCCAACGTCCATAGAGAAGGAGGTTTTTCCTTTCATGGCTGCTGAAGGTCAACTCCACGCCATGGAGCTACAGGGATTCTGGATGGATGTCGGGCAGCCCAAAGACTTTCTCACCGGTAACGATTAATCATAAAAATGCTGAGTGAAATAAGAGACAAAATAGTGTGACAAAGCAAATTTACAAAGTTAAATTGTGTGGAGTCAGCTCCCTTGAAGAACTTATCATGACTAGTCTCCATCGAGTGCTACATTTTGACAAAAAGCATGTGTGTAAACAAAGCAGTGTATGTTTATGTAGTAAGCCAGAGAGATCATATCCCTCACTAAGCGCCACACACCTACAGTTTGTTGCATCTTAAGGCTGTCGTGAAGTCACAGGAAATCTAAGATTTGAAAGTTTTAGGAAATGGATTATTTGTCCATTCGCCAAGGCACAAATTTGCCCGGTGACTGCCATTAAAATAGCGAAATCGTCTTCCGGGCCCTAACGTTTCTCTACCCCTAAGCGTTGTCAGATTTTAATCAATTTTTTTTATCACTTGAGTAATCCTCATTCTATATCCGTATTGTAAATTGTTTCCATTGTTTTGTAAATATCTGTATTTTTCAGTAAAAAAATCTAACGGTCGATTTTTCAATCCTCAGATAGTACTTATCCGACTGATAGTACAAATTCACGTTTGTCAAAAGACAGATAGTCATCGCCGGAGAATTATATCTTTTATAACATTTAACTAACTATAATTTTACAAATAAACATATGGACTCACTAAATCGGATGGATATAAAAAACGAGAACTTTTTTCCAAAGTTTATAAGCCAATATTTTCTAACCTAAAAGGTATATTCAAAAAAATAAAACTTAAATACATCTTCTTCAGCCTTTTGTTGTCCACTTCTGGACGTAGGCCTCCCCCAGACTTCGCCAAGTTGTGCGTCTCCTGTTTTTCTTCGCCAGTTGTCACCTGCTGTCTGACGTATATAGTCTGACCAACGTGCTGGCGGTTTGCCGACGCTTCTTTTCCCTGTGTAGGGTCTCCACATCAAAATTTCAGTGCTCCATCTGTGGTCATCTCTGTGACATACGTGACCTGCCCACTGCTACTTGAGTTTAGAGCCCTTACCCAAGTGGCCAACTTACACAAAGTAGTAAATGGTGGTTTCAGTGCTCATATGCCTGTTTAATTTTTTTATTTCAAACAGTCCTCTGTATGGTAGTTGCAAGGAGGCAGCAGAAACACCTACCCATTTACTATTATATTACATGAGCGTAGCCAATCAACGAACAAGGATCCTGTGTCCCTGAAAGCTTGTGGCAAGATCTGTAATCTCTTGGACTGAGCCTCTCAGACGAAATAGGTTGATTATCTTCACTGATTGACCTTTTCTTTGTGCTGATAATCTCAACACACATTAAAAATAATATTTTTATGTTGTTTATGTTGCTACAGGAATGTGCCTATACCTATCCAGTCTACGGCAAAAGAAGTCAGATTTGCTTCACAGTGCCTCTTACATCGTTGGCAGCGTCATCGTACATCCGACGGCAAAGATTGGCGAGGGCTGCCGGATAGGACCCAATGTTACCATCGGGCCGGATGTCGTTATCGAAGACGGTGAGTTGAGACTTATATGGGTTGGGAACACTCCTACTAGATAAAAATCTGAATTGCTCAATTGTTTGCAAATGTATAATCATATGTTTAGCAGCCAGAATGGGAAATAATTTCTATGTGTGATGGCGCCAGATGTCACTCGTTCAATAAAGAAAAGATAATGAACAGTTCAAATACATAAAACATATGTATGTCCCTCTAGCATCACTTGCGAAGTATCACAGTCACGACCATAGATAAAAAGGGAGCAGATATGGCAACGAGCGCGCCTAGCAGGAGACCCGCTGTCTCCAATTTTTAAAAAACTACCATACAACTTAAACGTACAGTCAACCAAAGGTTAAAGGATACACTTCCGGTTAAAAGTAAAAATGAATGGTGTTTAAATGCAACCTCTGATTAAATTTTGTTAGGGTTTTGTTTACTCAGTAGCTAGTAGACTCAGTAACTATGTTTGAATCTATACTCAAAACTATAATTGTTTCCAAAAGTCAAAAGTATTTCGACTGTTCATCTTTTCATTCAACCGGATGTGTATCCTAAACTCTTTGTTCGACTGTACATGTCACATGCAAACATAGTCGCCGACGTATTGGAGGATTTGTGTGGGCGGGAACTGACTCGACGAACACTATTTTAGAGCACATTCGCATGTGGTGGCGATGTTACGACCGTTTCGGATTCCCATATAGTCATTTTGACCATATAGCGGAGACGCTATATCGAAAGCATGCCACTTCTTCCTTTCTGTTCAGTGGTCACGACAGTAGGCTTATGCCGATCTCCTGTTCGCCGAATTTTAAAGCACATTGGAAGACCTAGGCCTCCAAGTATCATTGGCAAAATTAAACCTAAGTATGTACGTAATATTTGATTTGCATGGAATTTGATAAGTGCATTTGTATAACACAAATACTATTTATTGGTGAAGAAAATATTATGGGGAAATCCACTACTTCGTTGGTGTTTAAGGCTCTTAAAGTAGTTAGAACCGCAGCCTTTGTGCTCCTTCTATGTGCCTAAAAACAATTGTCAACAGCTGGGTATCCTAAAACCGAATATTTGGTTCTATGGAGCAAAGGCTATAATTATAAATTAATAATATTTAATTAGAATGTTTAATATATAATAAATAATATATAATATTAAACATTCTTAGATATAAAAGTTTTTTTTTATGTAACTGGACATGGATGGCTACTACCAAACTGACCGTCAGATATTAGCCTAACATAGCCTATATTGCTCGGCTACATTGAACTGGATGGAAAATACAGACAATTTTCATTGCCGCTTCGACTACCGTTCATTTAATCCGATGGTACCAACCCAGGCAGGATTAATCCTACCACTTAGTAAGTAAGGAAGGGGACCTATAGTTTTACGTGGAATCCGAACCACGGCCAGTCTCAACGATTGAAAATGGTCACCCATCCAGAACCTAACCTCGCTCAGAGGTGCTTCATCAAGCTTATCTAATCGCAAGGCATCACGCCACTGGGCTGCCGAGGCTGACAACGGCTGACATGATATTTGTGCACGACAGGCGCCTGCATAAAGCGCAGCACGATACTGCGCGGCGCGACGGTGCGGCAGCACGCGTGGCTGGACAGCTGCATCGTGGGATGGCGCTCAGTGGTGGGGCGCTGGGTGCGCATGGAGAACTGCACGGTGCTGGGCGAGGACGTGATCGTCAAGGACGAGCTCTACGTCAACGGGGGCCAGGTGTTGCCGCACAAGTCCATCGCGCTGTCCGTGCCGGAGCCGCAGATCATCATGTAAGCGAGTAGAAATCCTCGAACACATGGAAGAATATGTTAAATTGATTCAAGCCTGATCAATGTAAGGAGAATCACTGTAAATATTCCTGCGTGAATAACGCCTTAGCTCACGATATGGAGAGGGTTTTTAATTTAGTTCCTTCCTCTTAGGAGGTTTATCTGTATTAAGAAGAATTGATTAATAAAAAAAAATATTTAATCAAAACTTCGTTTTGATACAAATTTCTCTGAAGTAAATTTATGTGCAAACCAATATTTTTACTTGTAAAAATTTACAACATTCTTTTTTATTCAACCATTTTAGTTCTGGATGGAGATTGACTCCCTAAGAGTATGAAAAGCAATTAAATACACTGTGTACATAGAATACGTCTAGAATTGTCTGTTGTTTTGTTTACCACTGCAGGTTTACAATTTACAAACATCTGTTTAAAAAAGAGTATAACCTGTGCAAAATATAGAATTCCACACAGAAGTTCTTACAGCAATAATACATTGTAATATTTCTTCAAGCTATTGTTGACTTGACCAATTCATAGACAGCGTGAAGTATCTATAGTAGCTCTGTTTTTTTAATTAACTGAGGGCTAATAATTCAACTCTTAAAAGAGATATAACTTTTTGACCACTTCAGGACACAAATAATATGTTATGCCAGGTTATTTTTAAGTACTCCTGACTAATTTTTTGAGAGTCGTCAGTGCTGTGGCGTTTCTCAAGAAATTTTTGGGTAAATATTTTTTAAATTTACTATGTAATATATTTTTATCATGAAATCATTAACAATTTCAGCAATATTCATCTGAATCTGTAGCTTGCTGGCGGTAACCATTATTGATCGATCATTTTACTCATTTACACTATTATTGATGAGCAAACAAGACCACTGTGCGAGCAGCAAGGAGTTACGAGGGCTAGGTGAAGGCAAACTGCCTGCCTCGAATCAGTTATAACCATTGAACAGTGTAACTGTTATCAATTTTTACTTTAGCCGTTGACATCATCTGACAAATTGACAACTCAAAGCAGCAAATTACGGCTGTGTTCCACTATTGTCATTATTTTTTACATCTTTTTACATGTTGCATTTTTTCTCAAATTTCGCCCCGCCGCTTCAAAAGTTATATGAATTCAAAACACCAATATGTCTCGACAGCTGTAATCTGAAAATTAAAAAAAAATAGAAATGTTGGTGTCATTTGTGAACTTTTAATAAACATTTAATAACAGTTAAGCGTGACTGACTGATGTATTTGTTAGCCATTCGATGTAAATAGCTAACAACTATGGCATGATAGTTGGCCATTCAATTATTTTCATCAAACTTTTAGGGAGCACAAGTTGAGTCATGGTAAAATTGCTATGTTATGTTTATTTTGAAACTAAAACTAAAATTTACATTATTATCTTTAAACGGAGTCTCACTCGTAAATTTGAGCAAACTGACCTTGCTGTTTTATGTGGCTATAAAATGTCTTTGTTTCAGCCAAGTTATATTGAAAGCTAGCAATCACTGCCAAAATGACATAGAAATTTCGGAAAAACGATTGTCTCCACTAAACAAGCTTTAAATGAGATAATAGCAAAAAATTAAAAAAAAAATCAACAAGATCAATATAAATTATAGTATGCAACATTGCAGAAACATTATTACATGTATATGTAGCTACTGAGGAACCATCCAAATATATTAATCCAGGATGAACTGGAGGAAATTCCACCTGGTTCTGAACTCGTTCCATATCCTAGCAAGGCTGATGTACAGCCGTGCTAGTGCTTTGTACTAGAGTGTATTTAAATTAATATATACAAGTGATCTTTGCAAGTATGCATTCATGGCCAAATCCGAAACTATAAGAAACTGCAAAAAACACTCAAAGAAGTCAAACAGCCAATTTAAAAAAAAGAATCACATTATTAGATTTTTTATACCATATTTTTTTCCATCTGGAAATCCAAATCATTGATTTTGAAAAGAAAAATGCAGTCTGTATTATTGCTTAAGCCAATATTTAATTCATTCTTTCCAGTTCTTCTTCGCTGTGTTTTGTTTTTCTGAACTGGCCAATGTTAAAAATATGACAAATCCGAATGCAGTGTACTGTCTATGGATGATGAATAAACAATACAATACAATACAATACAATTGTCGCTTGTAGGGAATAAATTCTGTGAAGTTCGGTAGAGATTTAACCTAAAAATAGCTAGGAAATATATTATTATTAAAATAACAGAACTGTTATTTGTACTTCCAATGTATTTATGGCACAAACCAGATTTTTACCAAACTCAAATGATGTTCAAGAAGTGTGGAAACAGGAAGTATTTAACAAAGTGAGTTGATATTTATCAACGAAATCCACTTCTTACCTGAATGGGCCCCCTGGTTGTGTTATTTGTGTTAAAATCAACGAGTATTCCCAGCTAGAAAGAATATTTTTTCATAAATCGAAATATACAGTTTCAGTTTTTATCAAAACCGGCCTCGTAACTACTTTAAGTGTTTTTCGTTATAATGTCTTATAGTTTTGGATTTGGCCATGAGGAGGAAAGACAATAATATTAAATGTTAAGGTTTTGAACCATAATTGATTGATCTTCTTGTTTGACAAAGTAAATGAAACTTCTTAACAGGATTTCAAAAGTGCCTGGTACATACTAAGTTTCTTGTAACCACCACACAAAACATAATGGATGTTTAGGCACTTGTTAGATATAAATATTAAATATAGCCGTAGATGTTTTGGCCAAATAATTTTAAGAACTTCAGGTTTATTGGTTTTGTTGTACCTATAAGTGATCAGAAAGGGCATTGCGGATTTTACTATGGGCCAGAAAAGCGCTACTACTTAAACGATTTTCATTCCTCACATGCTTACACACAATAATTAATATGGTTTACTTTACTATCACAGCAGGATACCCGTCAGACACTTTTAAAAATGCATATTTGAGGTTAGTCTTGTGAAATGTTACTTCTCTTTGTGTCTTTGCTCACACGGAAAGGCCAGGACTTTCAGCATAGAACCATAAATATCTTTTTTCTATTAATTACGAAAAAGGCATTTAAGTTAAATTATAATTAAAATAGTAGTTGACGAATAATTACAAACGTGTATGTTTGTAGAGGAAGCGAAATCAGTATGCTATAATCGAACAGTATGGTCGTAAACCTTAAAATAAATTGATCTGGCTGATAACCTTTTCCTTCCGATCTAAAGGAAATATAGCGTCAGTCGGTTCTCCGTAAACTATTGAAGACGTAGGGCCGAGTGCACGAAAGAACAAAAAATCAAAATCAACGTCAAAGTATGATCAAACACGTCACTTTGTGTGGACAGTATGGAAGGAACTCTATGCGGTTCACTAAAAGTGACGTGTTTGAACATTGATCAACTCAGCTGTTTCTTCGTGCAACCGGGGCGTACTGACCGATCTTTACCTTGATACATACATACAATCTGTCATGATGACGGCTTGTCGCGGTCGGAGCTGCCAGATATTGGTATAGAAAAGAGACCAAAACTAAACCGGAAGTATAATGATAAAATATTTTATTAGTAACATAATTCATTTTACTATATACGGAGTGTATTTAGTTTACATTTTTATTGCAGATTAACGACTGTGAAATCAGTATGCTATAATCGAACAGTATGGTCGTTAACCTTAAAATAAATTGATCTAGCTGATAACCTTTTCCTTCCGATCTAAAGGAAATATAGCGACATTAATCATTTAGCTGATATCGCAAGATAGGATTCAAATGTCGTTACCTATTACAGCGAAAATACGCAACATCTGACAACACTGAGAACAACATGTTGTGAACTTTTTTAAAAATAATAATCCTTGTCCACTCGGACTTTCATTAATTAGTAATTGAAAGAAATTATTTTTAATTTTAATTTTCAATGACATGTTTGCCTATTGTATCGGTCTTTGTCAATGTACTCTTTAATGCGATTTTGATTTCGGCATTGTCCTTTGATGCTGTTAGACTTTCGGCGCCCTCGGCCTATGAAACATCGCCGCCCAGTGATTTCAATGAAAATTTCTAATGAGCAAAAAAAAGCTTAGGCAGCCGATTTAGGTAATTTTATTAGGCAAAAACAGGTCCTACGCCCATCAAATTATTCATCATATAACATCGGGCATTGAATTTGAGTTCAATGGTAGTCATCTTGTACGGCCGCGTTTTAGTAAGCTGGTTTTCAGCAATGATCGGAAATTTAGAAGGCAAGCGAGCCTACTCAACCTATAGGAAAATTAACCGTTACGCCTAGCCCCTGCTGCCGCCCCTAGGCCGCGGCCTTTATCCAAGACTGGCGCTATCTAACGGTCCAAAATTTCCAAGAAACTTAGAAAACCAATATACTTTAATTTCTTAAAATAATTTGAACACAATATATATAGCTGTATTCAATATTTCTATGGGCTGTACAGATACAGGTATTATGGATCACGTTGGATTTTTTCTGCATTTTCTTAAACATAAGGAACACCAACCTTTCTTGAATGTTTGAATTATTTCTTAACCATAGTTTCTTCTCACAAAAAATATATATCATAGAATTGATTTATGGCAATATTTCATTCCACTGTTTAGATTGTTAGTTTTATTCACATACATTTATTAGTCTATAAGGTAACCTTATTTTCCTATTAATTTATTCACAGGCGATAATCATATTGTTTTATGTTTACAATTTAAATTTTACTTTCTAACATTTCAGTTTAAAACTACAAACATATTTTTATAATATTTTATGATTAGATATTTTATTTTCTACTTGAACCAAAAATTGTATAATCTTTACTGTATGATGTTGGTTTTAAGTCTTAACTGTTAAGCATTTGCAAAATATGGGAAGGCAATTAAAAATAAGAAACAGAATTGTCTATATTATTTTTGTATTAGGTAATCACTGGAAGTATCTAGACTCAAAAAAACGTTGGTATGTTGACTGAGTATGGTCAGTTTACTATCGATGCCAAAGGTTAAATGTTAGAGGATAATGAGGTGATCGAGTTCCATACAATGGTGCGTGCCTAAGTCAAAAAAAAAAAAAGTGAAATTTTGCCCATTTAATAATCCAACTGAGAGCTACGTATGCACTGCCGTGGTTTGTTCAGCTTGCTGTGAACTTAAGGTCGGCCCGTAAGCATCAGAAAATTTCGCCTCCCATACAAACGTAGTTTACTAATAAATTGAAAACCACTATTCCAACATACTTGATGTTTGGTATCTAATATTAGGCTACAAATATCTGTGTCTGCATGCCTTTGTTTTTTCGGTAAATGTATTCTGGGTCAAACCACAAATAAAACAAAATTCGTATGAAGATTTTCTTTTTGCTTTCATTTCATTCGGTTTGGATTTTTAAAAAAAAACAAAAGCATGCAGACACAGATATTTGTTACCTGATATTATATATTAAATATCAATTCAATTGGAATAGTGGTTTACAAATGATTAGTAAACTACGTTTGTATGGGGAGCATAGCTTACGGGCCGTTCTTAAGGCCCCGTTTCCAAGAGGAAGTAAACTTCCGTGAGAAATGTTGGACAGACTGTCAGACAGTAAATCCGTCCGTGTAAATACATCTTGCAGAGGTGTTTACATGGGCTACGTGGAAATGGGGCCTGAGGGGGATAATAATAAGGTACTATGTGCAGGAAAGAATAAGCCTTAGAAGTTAAGCTAACTATTGCCCAAATGGGCCAAGTAAACTTTAAATTGGTTATTTAATTTTTTCTAAATAAAATATCATTTAATTAGTTGAATTTGTTTTACTATATCCCCCAAAGAGGTGCTCCATTGTGAGCTGAGTTGAAATTGGGCCATCCATTTTTTAAGAGAGGAAGATAGTCAAGCCCTAGGTTTCGCTTAGCCTCACGGTTCACAGCCCACTGGAGCTAAATGTGTCGGTCTGCCTACGCTAAGTGGTTGCATTTCCTAGATAAGGCGCCTGAAAAAGTAGTTATCCAAAAAAAATAAGTGTGATAAGGTAAATGGCTGCAAATAATGAAGCATGAAAGTATCAGCTCAGCCTCAATGGCCCAGTGGCGCGACACTTCGGCGATCGCTCTCCGAAGTTAAGCAATGCTGGGTCCGGTCTGGTCTTGGATGTGTGACCATTCGACCGTTCAGAGAGGCTGGCCGTGGTTCGGATTCCACGTTAAACTGTAGGTCCCCTTCCTTACTTACTAGGTGGTAGGGTAAATCCCGCCCGGGTTGGTACCATCGCATTGGATTGGTCGAAGCGGCAATGAAAATTGTCCGTGTTTTCCGTCCAGTTCAATGTAGCCGTGCAATATAAGGAAGGTCCTGGCATGTCACCTAGTTCCCATGTGGTGTGTCGGGCTAATACCATGACAGTGTGGTATTAGCCATCCATGTCCAGTCACATAAAAAAAAACAGTACCTACATACTTTCTTATTAATACCAAAACTAAACAAATCTAGGGTTGAATTTCGTAGTTATAGGCGATTTAGGTTACAGATATAACTTTCGGGTATATTTAAGTATTATTTAAAAAACCGACTGGTTATTGTTGCATAATTAATAGGTATCGATATATCCAGACAATCAGTAGATTCATCAACAGGTACATACCAACATCTATTTTGTATAGCCAATCTAGCTAACGCAACTACTTGGTGCAGGCAGACCGACACAATTAGTATCAGAGGGTTGGTCTCTAACCTGTTAACCCAGATTCAGCCATTTACCTTATTGTGACCAAAAATGTTGTGACCTCCCGTAATATCAGTTTTAGTCCTTTTTTTGCTCTTTAGGGTTCCTTGGCATTCTTCGGTGTTCAAAAAAACACTAAAAACATCTTTTAGGAAAAAGCGGGATAAGTAATGCCATTTTGTTTGTGTCTGAACCGAACTCGCCGAAACAGCATGTCCCATAACTTTCGAAATGCAAAGAGCTCTTTCACATTGTGCTTTGTCTCTATTGTCACCGTATCGCACCGTGTTGCGCTTACTACAGCGTTTTTATAACACCAGCATGACCATCAACTTATCAAAGGTGATGTCTGGCTTACCTCTGAAGAGATCGGTACGATAGATTGAAAATGTTTTTTTTTTTTGTTGCGTCACAAATACGTAGTCGAAATGAGTTGTCGTGTGGCATGTTTGAGATAGTTATGAAAATATAGGGATACTAAATTAAATAATTATTATTTATTTATCATGAACCTGCATGTTATGTGTTTTTGTGTGAAAGTAGATGCAGAAAAGAAAAATAAAATTCCACGGTTCAATTTAGAGAAATTTCGGAAACTACTTTTTTTTTAAAATAGCTTCTTTGCTTAATTTCAGTTTCCCATAAATAGTGACTCATGCGATAGTGGCACCTACATTTATAACAAATTGTTTAGAGGCTGAAATTAATGTAAATATAGAAATCGTTTTTTGTTCATAGTTTATGAGGTAAGAAAAATATGAACCCAATTAATAAATGCACCTCTTTATGGGGCAAGGGCTATAGAGCCTAGAAAGAAATAATGGAAAGACAGATTTTCAGTGAATAATTTCAGAATGAAGAAAAACATTAGTATTAAATGTTTTTAGAGACAAAAAGGATTACAATACCTGCCAATAATATGACACTAAAAGTTTGTTGTAAGGGAATCTTTTGAGCGGCTCGTGCCTCAGGGGCGGTTGGACTTGCCTTTCATTTCATTTCATTTATTTAAACTTTTTGGTAGCCAAACTACACCAAGTTACGTCACAAAGATCCGCGGATTCGATCAACCCAGTAAAGAAGAATCCGCAAAGAAACTTCACGGGTTTACATAACATATTTTTCTGTCCACAATTATGAAATACATACTTAGACACTTTCATCCCATAGGTTTTGTCATATTTTATAATTAGCCAGTTCGGCAATCACTGAACTAGAGCTAGAACTAGCTCTAGAAGATCTAGAACTAGTAGACAATAATCAGTGAACTAAACCAGCACAATATATACATAATGTAATATATGTATATAAAGATTATTTGTACGAAAGAGAAGGATGTATAGTGCTAGGTTTTGCCTTTCCATTAGGAAAAGGACAAAAAAAGAATACTCCCGCCAAATTTGACATTGACATTTATTGACGTTTATTCAGCTTTTGCGCGAAGAGATCGCGAGAGAGGTTCACTAACATCTTTGCCAAAACGAATACTAGGTATATTATCTTATTACTCCACAGAAAATATCGCAACGAAAAACACGTAAAGTAACTTTTATCTATAAACTTCCACAATGTCCAAACGTTTGAGCGGTGGTGGCGGGAATACACTTTTTAATTATTTCGCCAAGACTCCACCAACAAACAAAAAGTCTCGCCCCGCTGAAGATGAGGAGACTCCAGCGGTAACTAATGCCCTGCCTGACACACCTATGAACAAGAAGAATACGGATCAGAGTAAGTTGTATGCCAAATCAAAAGTTTTCAGAAAATTTGAAATCAGATTTATATTAGATTTTAAGGCGTTCGTTGCCTAGCGGTTTGGGTCTGTTTGCATTGTTTACAACATAGGCTTCTAGCTTGGAACTCGATTGCCCCGTGCGGAGCCCCGCTGTTGTCATCCGGTAAAGAATAGTTTCACTGATACTATTGTGTCTGCATGTCTCTTGCTTCCGAGCTGTCCAAAATTATTTTGTTAAAAGTCATTTGAGCTAAGTGTCATGTTAATTCGCCCGTGTTTTAGAAGTTTTAAATCATTATACAGAAAAAAAGATTGACAGAGTTTTGTTCCAATTCATGAGCTCATTTTTGAGTAGTTTTTTGTTAAACTAAAAAATTGCATATTCTCAACACCAATACGAAGTTAAGATTTGAAATAATTGTGCAGACAAGAAGCGGGATCGGCCGACGCCAGATCCTCCCAAGCCGACAGCAATTGATGAGGACCAGATGGATGACTCTCCCATCAAGCCCAGGAAAAAGAGGATCCGCCTGGTCGAGTCGGATGACTCGGACACAGAAAACAAAGGTAAAACATCGATGGCTGAGTGAATGTAGTAAAGTATGGCACATTTAAAGATGGATTTTTTTGCAAATTATTTATGATATGTTAATAAGAGGGTCTTGGAGAAGATAAAAGCCACTTATGTATTTAATTATTTTAATGTGAAGTTGAGTTCTTCACTGATGTTTGTAAGCAGTTCCACTGTAGCCTAGTGGCGCGGGGACTGGCCTAGCGTACCAGAGGCAAGGGTTCAATTCTGACATGCACCAGTGTCTTTCTCTTTCTGAATTCGATAAGTGCATTTCATCACGAATGCGAGCTGCTCCATGGTTCAGAATCCATTTAAAACTGTGGGTCCCCTTCCCCTACTAGGTGGTAGGGTTTAAGCCCGCACGGGTTGGTACCATCGCATTGGATAAAAAGATGGTCGAAGCTCCAATAAAAAATTGTCCGTGTTTTCCATCCAGTTTAATGTAGCCGTGCTGATAAAGAGAAGGTCCTGGCATGGCACCTAATTCCTTCGGGAATTTGGTGTATTGGGCTAATATCATAACGGTAGTTGTATGGTTTTAGCCATCCATGATGATCATACCACTATAATTATTGAGCTGGATAATCCTTCAACTTCTGTTGCCCAGCTTAACTAATTAAAGAGATCATTGCAGTATTTTTCAATCTAGGTTTATATTTACCTCTAATGACTAACAATACTTTTCAGCAGCCAATGGACTTTCTACACCTAAAGAAAAGATTTCACTGGAAAAAAAACTTCAAGACAGTTTCAAATATGAGCCGGGGCAGTCCCCGCAGAGCCAGACTAAAAAGAAACCTGCTTCCAACGGGTAACCGACTCCAAACTACTTACTAATAAATTATAAAATATTTTCTGTTATCTTTGCGTTAAGTTCATAGTTTTGATCAGGTGTTTGTTTACCGTGCTCTTTGCGTTAGTTAGATGATTGGTTTGCCTTCATAATATTTAATTAAGAATGCGGATCACTTTGTGGTTTTAAACCAACCCATGTTACCGTCCCTACTTACTGGCTGGCCTGGTTAAGCCCACCCAGATTTGTATCAACGCATTTAAATGAAAACTCGCTATTACAATCGTCTTTGTTTTGTGTCCCGTTCAATGTAGCTATACTCAAATAACTGCATGAATCCAGGCATGGCATCAAGTTTCTTCTGCAATGCAGAGTGATGGGCTAGTATCATGACAGTCGGTGTTATTATTCATACAAATGCATTATTTTTATAAAAAAAACAAAATGGTTTTCTATATTTTCTTCTACGTGCAAAATATTCACACTTTATATGTGATCTCTTTCATCATTCTTTAATTTCGTGCTATTAAAAAATTGTGACTGTGAAACAAGTCCATTTTCATAAATTAAATTTTCAGCAGCACTCCAGGACCCAAGGCAGGGCCGCAGGAACCGTCAAGCACACCGGAAGAAGGGAACTGGGTGCATTGCCGGCTAGACTGGCTGCGACCGGATAAGGTCCGCGACGCCAGCAAGAGACGACCGGACGATCCTGACTATGATCCAAGAACGCTCTTTGTGCCTGACGACTTCCGGAAAAACCAAACACCTGTGTGTATACCATTTTGGATTATTCATATTTAAGTCCAGTCCATACGCGGGCTGATCTCAATGCATGTTTTTTCAATTATTTTATCGGTGGCATGTGCAGTAACCATTAAAATATTGACTAGTTTACACCTATCGAGCACTCGGCCAACTCCTAAATTCCACAGGTGTAAACGGAAGATTTAGGACTAAAGCGAGTGAAATTTCGAGTAAATTAGCGAGGAGAGCGGATAGAAGCCCTTCCTATTTACTCTTTCAAGTGGCTTCATTCAGCATACCCTGTCTTCACTCGGCGGCGGCGCTCAATACATGTAAACGTTTGATTTAGTAGAATGGCAAGTGTCTAGCGAATGCAAGCATGCTTTCGCAAGGCTCTGCTACTGTCACTCGAAAGAGCGCTGAACGAAACAGTTGTTCGGCATTTAGTAGTCAATTAGTTGAGCAACTAACCGAATGCTCGGCTGAGTCCTCGATGGGTGTAAACTTGGTTTAAGAGTAAAAAGGTACTTACATTTTTTTATAATTATTGAATTGCTACCAAAGTTTTTGAAATGCAACTAACATGCATCTTGCAACCAACGGGACTAGACAAGTACCTAGAAGGCACCAAATAATTAAATAAATCAGCCTCAATGGCCCAGTGGCGCGACACTTCGGCGATCGCTCTCCGAAGTTAAGCAACGCTGGGTCCGGTCTGGTCTTGGATGGGTGACCATTTGACCGTCGAGAGAGGCTGGCCGTGGTTCGGATTCCACGTTAAACTGTAGGTCCCCTTCCTTACTAGGTGGTAGGGTTAAATCCCGCCCGGGTTGGTACCATCGCATTGGATGAACGATGGTCGAAGCGGCAATGAAAATTGTCCGTGTTTTCCATCCAGTTCAATGTAGCCGTGCAATATAAGGAAGGTCCTGGCATGGCACCTAGTTCCCATGTGGTGTGTTGGGCTAATACCATGACAGAAGGTGTGGCATTAGCCATCCATGTCCAGTCACATAAAAAAAAATGTAAAAGATGTAACAAAAATAAAATGCGCAGTGAAAAGAAAGCCGGAAGCATCTTCATCATTTATGAAAATTGTACAAATATTATCCAATGGAAACTATTTACAGATGTGTGTATGTACATTTCAGGCTCACAGGCAGTGGTGGGACATGAAGGCCTCTCACTTCGATTGTGTTCTCTTCTTCAAAGTGGGCAAGTTCTATGAGCTTTACCACATGGATGCTGCGGTCGGGGTCAACGAACTGGGCTTCTCTTACATGAAGGTATTAAGCAACTGGCTACTTTAATGATGTAGAAACGTTGGTTGCCCAAATTATTACCCTTGTTCAAAGCTACATGCATACATATAAACAGCTATACATGCATATAAAGAATGTCTACTTACTAGTCGTGGGACGAGAAATGAGAAATGGGTTTGTAAACTGTTACTAGTGTAAAAACGAAGTATTCTTTTTACGCCGAGCAGTATGGCCGCTACAAGTTTCTTGTAGCGCACTGGATCGCGCACGCGGCGCGCCAACGAAAGCCCGTAGGTTGCGAGACGTCTAGACGCAACGACCCGCCAGCCGCGACTGTCTCGCTCGCGCAATGTAGCTGTAATCGGCTTGAAGCCGGCGCGACTCTCGTAACTGGGGTTACGAGTAATAGTAATATTAATAATTACTTCGTTGCGGCTTGTAGCCGGCGACTCTCGCAACTGGGGTTACCCCCGAAACTGTAATGCGCGCGCGCAGTGCGCGCATTACAGAAATGAAATGAAATGAAAATGAAATGTAGTCGAAGAGGCGCTACATTCTTAACGACCGCCGTTGTGGTTTGCTTACAGAAAAAGTCCAACGATTAGTATTTCTAAATGCTAATAGGCATATGAAATAAATTATAAATATGTTTATTTATCATTTGTGTTATATTATTTCTGGGGATTATTTTGTCGAGGATAAAAAGTTTTGTCTGACTTCTTAATTGTTTGCGATAACTACATAGTATCAAAACCTCATTCTTGATTTAGATTTTTGGATTTTTTGTCTTTTTCTTGTTAGGGTTCCGTACCCAAAGGGTGAAAACGGAACCCTATTACTAAGCCTCCGCTGTCCGTACGTCCGTCCGTCCGTCCGTCCGTCCGTCCGTCCGTCCTTCCGTCCGTCTGTCCGTCTGTCACAGGGCTGTATCTCAGTAACCGTAACAGATAGACAGCTGAAATTTTCACAGATTGTGTATTTATTTTGCCGCTATAACAACAAATAGGTAAGATTATAAAATAATTTAAATTAAAGGGGGCCCCCATACAAAAACGTGATTTTTTTGTTCGATGGTACGGAACCCTTCGTGTTCGAGTCCGACTCGCACTTGGCCGGTTTTTGAATACAGGTCACTGCACTCGAGATTCAGAATTCATGTGAGATGATCGAACCGTGCTAGATGTCATTATACCCATTCATGTCCAGCCAAAAAAAAAAAAAAAAAGGGAGGAGAGGGAGTTTTCTTTCATTTCTTTTTGAAACCGTTTCCGCTAACGGCTATCGGCATCAGCATTAACAGTTACTAACGTTTTCGAAAACCAGTGGAAACGCCCACGACTACTACTTACACCTCAGTTACTCAACCTATATATAATATTATATATAGGTTGAGTGACTGAGTTTTCAGGAAGACACTGTTTGATGGCTTAATTTATTTTTCTGATTATAAAATGTTTGATGTCAACCATAAACTAATAAATATTTGTCATATTTATTAGACCTCCCTCTGCCGAGGTAGTTCCCTCAAAGTACAACCTGGAGAGAAAATGAATGTAAAGAATCATAGCATGGTTTTCGCAGACCTCAAGATGGTTTAAAATCTCATGGGCGTCGTCAGCCACCTTTTAAATAATGGCCTGTCAAACCCAATATATGGCGATCAACATAAAACAAATTAAGAAAATGCGATCATAAAGGGACAAAATACACACATCCAGTGCTATAAAAGGTGAATGTGTGTACAGGGCGACTTCGCCCACTCAGGCTTCCCGGAGAGTGCGTACGCGCGCATGGCCTCCACTCTCGTGTCAAAGGGGTACAAGGTGGCGCGAGTGGAGCAGACCGAGACGCCAGACATGATGCAGGAGCGCTGCAAGAGGAGTGAGTTGTTTGTTTCGTGACATTTTTATTGATTGGAGTCCGGACCCAGGGCTCGATCCAGTCCTGTTAGCCTCCTAAAATTGCACACCCCATACAGTCAGGAAAACATTTCAAAACTTTTTTATATTCACTTTTTCCATAGAGGCATTATCAGTTCATTAAATTCTGTTTGATAACATTTATAGTTTTGCTATATTTTTAACATAATATAATGGGAAACCCTTTGTTTTATGTAACTGGATATGCACCTAATGTCATATTAGCCCAACACACTACATGGGAACTAGATGCTATGCAGGTTCCTTCCTTATATTGCATGGTTGCGTTGAACTAGACGGAAAACCCTAAACTTTGCTTAAATTATCATGCATATTTGTATCACAGATGGTGTACTCGTAACAATAATACTGTACCACCAATACTGTAGAGGAATTATCGTTAAACATGGCTAATGAATTAACTTTTCTGGGATTAATAATTGACAATAGATTCTGCTGGAAACCCCACATAGACAGTCTTGCTGGTAAACTGAGCTCAGCCTGTTATGCCATTAAAAAAATCAAGGAACTCTGTGGCACACAAGCTGCAAAAACTGTCTACTTTGCTTACTTCGATAGTCTCATGTTGTATGGACTAATGTTTTGGGGAAATGCAGCAGAAGCAAATAGAATATTTGTCTTGCAAAAATAAGCCTTGCGTTGTATTCTTAGCATGAAAGCTATAGATTCTTGTAGGAATGTATTCAGCGAAATAGGAATTATGACCCTACCTAGCGCATATGTGTATCAAAATATCTGCCATGCTAGGAAATATAAGCACCATAATACCTTAAATGCTGATGTACATGACTACGATACTAGACATAAAACTGATTTACAAAATGTTAAGCATAGGTCATCAAAATTTTCAAAAAGTTTTATATGCAATAGTATTAGGTTATACAACAAAATTCCAGAGGAGATTAGGAAATTAGGAGATAAATGTTTTAAGCGCAAATTGAAATCAGTATTAATAAAAAAAAGCTACTACACTATCCAGGAAGCCTTATTAGATAGAAAACTTGTTTAAATTAAAGCTCATGACTACATACTTGACCGGGTACCTAACACGGTACTACCAATTTTTTTTTTTTTTTTTTAAGCTAACAACTTGACAATCGATACAATTCTGTATCGTGTTTTTTTTATTTTTTTTTATTATTATTATTTTCTATTATTATTATTTTCTCTGACATGGGTACTACATTGTAGTATGAATTTGTTTATTTCCTAACTTATATTTAATTAGATATTACCTTGTATCAAAAATGACGATGGCTTTTTACACCTGAATAATTTAGATCATAATTCCTATTAATTTAGAATAAGATGTCATTATAGTAGTCAAGAGTTTGCTCCTCACCAATGTATATAATGTTCTTATAATAATGTTCTTTGTGAGCAGTAGTAATCAATCAATCACTGTAAACTAGTTTGTAAGTATCACTGGAAAAAATAATAATACAATGACCAACCTGACGAAGTTTCTTGTCGGCTCTTCTTCGCCAGAAGTAATCGAACCGACAGGAAAAAAAAATGACGAATCCGAGTGTGTAATATACATCTAATGGAGGAAATAAAGAAACTGAAACTGAAACTGAATACAAAATTCTTCAAATATCATTGTCCATGTGTTGGTTCAAATTGTATCTTTTAAGATTACTAGTACCTTCAACTCCCATTCACCCAAATAACATTGAGCTATTAGAGGAACAACATTGTGCATTGTCCACAGCGGGTCAGAACAGCAAGTGGGACAAGGTTGTGGCACGCGAAATCTGCCAGGTGACGTGCCGTGGCACCGAGGTATCCTCCCTTCAGGACTCCGGCCCCCCGGAGCCCACGGCCAGCTATATGATGGCGGTGGCCGAGGAGGTGAGGGTTCATGGTCTCCCCATCTGCTTGCGCATCTGTCTGTCGGTGCGCTTATAACTTGCCCGATTACCGATACCTTTCACTTACCATCACACTGAATTACCTAAGAGGTTACCAGTGGGGCTCGATATGAGAGGTTTTTCATTGGATTTAAACATGGGCGGAGCATATCTACTAATCTCATATTCAATAGGAAGAAGTATAGAATGAAATTCTTTGCTTCTAAATAAATTTCCAGCGAATGTGGACTTTCAGCTAAATCGGTATGTAACCTATTCAACACTCTTGGACTTTCAAGGGCATCAGTGAGTTCCTGCATGGAATGTATCCCTAGGAATGAGGACTAAACGCTCAGTTTTGCAGCGACCACAATAAGGATGCCTCCTTCCTAATTTCCGCTTGCTAACCCTCTCAACGTGCAAGGGTCCGAGATATATTTAATGAAACCATTGATAGCTCAGGAATTCCTTGACCGTGTTTTGGTTTCAGTGCCCGTTTTCCTTCTAAAAAGTTGGAGGTGCCCCATTTACCATTTCGAGTCATATGGTGAGCAGGCATATTCGCTAGCTGCCTCTTGAACGTGAAGAAGATTGTAAAAACAACCTGTCTACTATAAGTGAGACTTAATTTAATCATGAAAACTTTATGTTCTCCAGGAAATGCACGGGCGATGCATGTACGGTGTGTGCTTCGTCGACACCTCCATTGGTGTGTTCCATCTGGGCCAATTTGAAGATGACAAACATTCTTCGCGCCTACTTACCACCTTTGCACACTACCCTCCAGTCTTGGTGAGATATATTTGCTCCTTAGCTTACTAATAAGTACTATTTCTACCTGCCACTTTAGACCTACTGTTAAGCCGGTTCAAAAAGCGGCAGGGTAGCCATCAGTTAGTGGAAAATGTCTAACCGTAGTTAGTTCGCTTATGAATTTGGGACGCGCAAAGCGTTCTGTGAAGTTCTGACGTGTCGTTGGAACTCGACAAAATCTTTAGTACGATCTTACGAGCTTACGATTT
This sequence comes from Incurvaria masculella, assembly GCA_946894095.1. Taxonomy (NCBI): domain Eukaryota; kingdom Metazoa; phylum Arthropoda; class Insecta; order Lepidoptera; family Incurvariidae; genus Incurvaria; species Incurvaria masculella. The sequence goes on from OX335641.1 coordinate 5,641,703, forward strand.
GGTATGTAAAAGTGGCTAAGCCGCATCCATAACACCAAAAGCGTTTTGGTTGCTAGTCCCGTCCTCCTATGCTCACTGGCACTAACTATGCATCTAAATATCTGAAAAGCAAATCTGATTTCATAATTTTGTGTATTTAATGAATACGACATGACCGTTATCTCATTAATTTGAGTTTCAGCGGCATCTACATTTAAAGCATTGAAATCAGATTTTTTAAATAATCTAAATATGTTTTTGTTCGTGACATTTGTCGGAAGCAGGATGAATACACAACTGACGAATGTCACGACCAAAAACTCAAAAATCTGATTTTTTAACACCTCTTTATTCTTAATGCAAGAAGTTAAAGAAGCAATAGAAGCATGCTGTGATCGTTTCGAATGGAAAAAAGATGTGATATTATGTATGTATGGGTTGACATTTGAAGGTGGTATACGAGCGTAAATCGGCAAGCGCCCGGACGTCGAAGCTCATCTCGTCGCACTGCCACAGCGCTCGCAAGGAGAGCGTCGGCCAGTTCTGGCCTCCGGACAAGACGCTGAAGACCCTGGCCGAGAAGTACTACAGGACCGACAACGACGGGGCCTGGCCCGAAGGACTAAAACCCTTTCTGCACGAAGGTAATTTTTGTTAACATGATTTTCCAGATCGGTACGGTTGGAAATATAGAATATTATAAAATTATTCCTTTCTCTCATCAAAGGTGACGCGCTCGGCTTGACGCCGGCCCCAGATAGCCACCTCGCTATCAAAGCCCTGGGCGGCTGCATCTCCTACCTGACGGACGCACTCCTCGACATCCAAGTTCTCGGCATGTCCCAATTCGAGTCCTACTCGCCCCCGGACGTCCTCAACAGAACCCTCTCTCAGGAGAAGGACGGCTGGGAGGGCGGGAACACCATGGTGCTGGACGCCATTACTCTGAGGAACCTGAGAATCGTCGGCGAAGAGGGGGCTCTGTACGACAAGCTCAATTTCTGTTCTACGCCCATGGGAAAAAGGTTAGCTTTGGTGTAGCTTTCAGTACATCATTTGCATTGCGTAATAGATCATAATGAATGACCTATTGATGTCATTTCTTCGAAATCGAAATACCATATATTTGTTGCAGGGAAATAGACACATGCGTGATGAGCTAGTTTCATCACTTGAAACGTTACAAGCAATCTCACAAAATTTTTTCATAATGCTAAAAGGTTGTGTCGTTCAAATTCCACTAAAAACTGTAGTTCCTATTTCCTACTGGGGTGGTTAAGTTATTCCGTCCGAAATGACAATTATTTGTCCTTGTTTTCCATCCAGTTCAGTGCAACAATCTAAGGAAGGTCCTGGCATGGCACTTAATTCCCATCAGGTGTGCTGTGCTAATACACATAATTACTTTAAGTGTGGTATTAGGCATCCATGTCCAATTTCATAAAAATAAACACTAGTGATTTAGACAAATTCTGGCATATAACGTTCTCTACCGTTTAGTTTGCTAACTCATTGGTCTAAATAACATAACATACCTAAGCTTTAACTAAAAAACTGTTGAGAATGCTATGTGCAACGATTTAGCGGAATCACTAGGGATCTAGCCTAATGGATTGTTACATATACATGTAAACCAACACACTTTCCTACAGTGGTAGATAAAGCACCGTGCGGTACAATCACAGCATATTTCTTTCGCTTCCTCTAAAGACATCCATCCTCCACGATTATGAATGCTATTTACCTGACCAATATGAATTATTTCACTAAACTCATCATGGTAAGTTCTTCTAGGCTGCCTGGGTGTGACAGTTCCACACACTTCTACTCTATCAATATATTTTTTGTCATCATATTGTCACTCATCCTCTTTAGACATCAAAGCACATCAACACATTTCTCCTCACATATCTTTTGGTTGGCAATGCTAGGTCACTTGTTCCGTAAATTCACTCTGCCTAATATTTTGCATACGGTTTAGTGCAATCATTGCAATAAGCCGTCGGCGAACATGCAGTGTAAAGTGGCCCATTGCAATGATAACACCTCTGGTCTCTTGTATCTAAGACCACAGGTTTAAAACCTAGATTATGTACTTTGCTTCTTTCTTATTTGAGATTGCATTTTGCGGATCACATTATGATTTGGAACATATACTATGACTAGGTGGCAGCATCAGACTTATACTTTTGTTAAGTACAGGCCACACTTAAATTTGTGAAAGCAAAGTGAAAATCTGCCACCCCTATTGGCAAGTCCAACGCTGCTAGGTTAGGTTAGGTTAGTTAAACCTGCCCCCATTTTGTGAAAGATGCTAAAACTAAAGGGAAGGTAGGTGTATTGCGCTAATACCAGGACGGTGGTTGAAAAAATCCATGTCCAGTTCTATTAAAAACCATTGCAGACTGCTGCGGCTGTGGGTGTGCGCGCCGAGCTGCCGACAAGAGACGATCCGCGAGCGGCAGGAGGCGGTCGGGATACTGTTGGCGCGCCAGGAGCTCTGCCAGGACGCACGTGTGCTTCTGCAAAAGCAGCCCGACCTGGAAAGGCTGCTTGCCAAGTAAGTAGCAGCCGTTTTGACAAACTGGGTGTAAAATTTTGGAAATTATTCCTGAACTCCATACGAACAATAAACTTATATACCAGGGTCTTGGAAACCACCAAGCGTCTCCGTGATGGTCGCAAATGAGCCACACCAGAAAAGTTACTGGTGAAGAACCCCAGAACATAACATTTTGTTTACACATTCCCTGCATGCGTCTGCACATGTGAAGGGAACTCAACAGATTCTATTGATTGCTTTATGGTTCATCTCACTTGCAATTTTATGATTTGCATCATTTGTCAAATGTTCGCAGTTTTTTAAATTCTTGGGGCTAATGTAGCTTTTGTCTCACTCTCTTCGTAGTTATGTTCCTCTAAAGTTTTGTTTAGCTGCATGTGACATCTGCTGGCATCAAAATATTTCCAATATATATATTGTATTATATTTGTATTGTATATGTGTTGTTTATTAATCATCCATAGACACTGCACTCCACTCGGATTTGTCATATTTTAACATTAGCCACATGTAATACAATGGTAGTATTTATGGCCCCAAATTTTTTTCAGTTGCCTAACTTTCGAATCGAGTCATTTTTATTTTCCTGTTAAGATTGTTGGATCTAGCAATGTGCCTAAAAACAACATTATGGAAACGAGGTTGACTTTGGTCAGTAGGTTAGAAACCTGAGACCACCATTGTAGATACTAGTCGTGGGACGAGAAATGAGAAATGGGTTCGTATAACTGTTATTAGTGTAAAAACGAAGTATTCATTTTACGCCGAGCAGTATGGCCGTTACAAATTTCTTTTAGCGCACTGAATCGCGCACGCGGTCTTGTCAGGCGCGCCAACGAAAGCCAAGGTTGCGATCCGTCTAGACGCAACGACCCGCCTGCCGCGACTGTCTCGCTCGGGCAATGGCGGGCGGCAGTAGCTGTAACTTCGGTTGAGGCTTGGAGCCGGCGACTCTCGCAACTGGAGTTGCTGCTTGTAGCCGGCGACTCTCGCAACTGGGGTTACCGCCGAAACTGTAATGCGCGCGCGCAGTGCGCACTGTAGTCGAAGAGGGGCTACATTGTTAACGACCGCCGTTGTGGCTTACTTACAGAAAAAGTCCAACAATTAGTATTTCTAAATGCTAATAGGCATATAAAATAAATGATAATTATGTTTGTTTATTTATGATTTGTGTTTTATTATTTCTGGGGATTATTTTGTCGAGGATAAAAAGTTTTGTCTGACTTCTTAATTGTTTGCGATAACTACATAATAACAAAACCTCTTTCTTGATTTTGATTTTTGTTGAGAATACAGGTTACTGCACTCGAGATTCCGAATTTATGTAAGATGATCGAACCGTGCTAGATGTCATTATACCCATTCATGTCCAGTTGCACAAAAAAAAAGAGAAGAATAGGGAGAGGGATTTTTTTTCATTTCTTTTTGCAATAGTTTCCGCAAACTGCTATCGGCATCAGCAATAACAGTTACAAACGTTTTCGAAGACCAGTCGAAACGCCCACGACTAGTAGATAACCATTAATCCTTCAAATGAATCCTTCACTTCCAGAATGCACACGCTGGGCAACCTGCAGAGGTCCAAACAGCACCCAGACGCGCGAGCGATATTCTACGAAGAGAAGAAGTATTCCAAAAAGAAGGTCCAAGACTTCCTCGCCGTTATAGGCGGGTTCAAGGCGGCGAGGCAGCTGAGTAGTTTGTTTTCCGACGTCGAATCGACACTTCTCAGACGGATAACGCAAATCGAGCCGGATGGAAAGTTTCCGGATTATGAGAGCACTTTGAAATTTTTTGAGGTTAGTAAAGCATTATAGGGTTTTCATGGATATTTTCAGGCAAGGCAAAGATGAAGTTCTGAATTCCATATTCTTAAAGCATTGTGATTATCGACGACTCTATGTAAGGTCCTTTACCTAACCCCTGGCAAAACATGTTGTCAAAAGAACCAAGTTGTCTTTATCATTGGGCTAGCATGGGAAAATATCGGAATTGTGGCCTTTCGCCAGAAAAGATAAGCTGGTGTGAGCTTAGTGTGCCTATATCGGTCGGTAAGCCATCGCCTGCTTGAACATATTGAATAGAAAGGCACGTGAAGAGAACCAAATATCAAAAATGTTAGCCAATTGAGGATTGTGCAATGCAATAACTCGTAACAATTTTTCGTAAGATTTTCTCTACCGAATATTTTCTGGTGCCAGAAATGGCACCCATACAATGTGCGTATGTATGAGAATCAAAACTGCATATGTCACAGGAAGCCTTCGACCACGGCGAGGCGGAGCGGGAGGGGCGCATCGAGCCGGCGCGGGGCGTCGACACTGAGTACGACGCTGCGCTGAGTGATATAGCCGACGTCACCGATGAACTCGAGGACTATCGCAAAAAGCAGGAGGAGCACTTCCGCGCAAGGGTTACTCTTGTGTTTATTTCTTTTAATGTTTAATACCCAATAATTCTACTTGGTCAAAGCACCAACAGTCGCTTTGGTAGGAATGTATTTACAAGGCAAAATGATCTTACCTTACCTAACCCTTACCTTACTTAAGGATGCAGATATGATAGGCTAGCTACTGATGTGTTCCGATTTGGGGGTGATTATTGAGTTTTGCAATTTATACACCAAAATTTTATAAAATGTGACTAATGCATAGTCGGTTGCCTCCGCATTGGTGTAACTGCTTTTTTTACCCTTTTTTTACTCCCTTTAATTTCAATCTGTTACTATGAGAGCAATTAGTCCAACAATTAGTTTGATTCCTTTTATTGACTGTATTTTGTGGAATGTATCCATTGACGCACTCACTAGCAATAGTGACCGTAGTTATTGCTTTGTGGAAATCCAGGATGTTGTGGTGATTGGACAGGCTAAGGACGGTAATGTGCAATGCGCAGGTGACATACGTCGGTAGCGACAAAAAGCGGTTCCAGCTGGAGGTGTCACAAAATGCGGCGGTTCGCGCCACCCCCTCGCACTTGCTCGAGGGCGCCCGCAAGGGCTACAAGAGGTTCTCCACTCCCACTACCAAGGTATGTAGAGCGTGCACTAAACGTGACCTGGGTCTCGACAAGTCTATGGTGACAAAGGTGGGCAGCAACAAGAAGCAGTTCCAGCTGGAGGTGTCACAGAATACGGCATTTCCGGCCAGTATTGCCCGGTCCAGTACGTCCGAAAGGGCTACACAAGGTTGTATGTATAGAGCGCGCTAAACGAGACCACACCATGTACAATGTACAGGTGACATACGTGGGCAGCGGAATAAAACAGTTGCAAATGGAGATGTCACAGAATGCGCCGGTACACCGATAAGTATGTACGACGTGTAGGTTAGGACTTGTTTCGGCATCATCAATCCCGCTAACTCATTTTAAGCATGCACCATGACTGTTTCAAAGTGCTATTATCTTTCGGAGTTTCTGGTGGAATAAAGTAAAAGTAAAAGTAAAAAAGTAAAAAAGTAAAAAAGTTTATTGTATAAAATTGTATACACATAGTCAAACCTCTTACTTACAAATACAGATTAAAATAATAACATTAAATTCATGGTTTGCTTTGACTATGGCCGAGCGAGACTGTGTCCCTTAAACTAGTCTATAGACTGTGAAATAAGGGTCACAAAGTAGTGCCAAAAAACATTTGTTGGGCCTTATGAAATAAATAGGCATGTGATACAAGTACATTAGTAGAACTAAATTGCTACTGTGCTAAATTGTATACAATGTGGGTTGGTATTTATAAAGAAAAAAAAATTTATATAAGTAAAAATAAAATAAAATAGAAGTTCAATAAAATAATAATTAAAGTCAGTGTAGTGTTTCAATGTGTGTGTTATTTTTTTTTATTTCGTTATTGTTAATATGTATTTATGTTCTGTTTATTTTAATTTTGGGTTATTTTCATGTTATTTTACCACGCTTAGCAAATTTTCAATCTGTTCATAATTTTGGGATTGCAGCCATGTTATTATTTGAATTTTGAATTGAAGTTTGGTTAGATTCTTTAAATTTAACACCCTGTTTGCTTTTTTATATATGTGTGGCATTAAAAACCATGAGAAGTGTTGGCAAAAATGTGTTTTCGTCGGAGGAACTTTAATGTCTCCGGCAAACCTGGTTCTAATTACGCTGTCTGTTCTTTTGTCCATTTGCTGTTGTTTTGTTAAAATTGATAGAATATATAGTTTTCGAACACTCAGTAACCGGCTTTCTTCGTAGAGAATATGTGTTGGGAAACGAAAAGCTTTTTTAAATATTACTCTTAAAACCGCTCTCTGAGCTCTTTCTAGTATCAGAAGACGAGTTTTTGTAGCGCCTCCCCAAGATGTTATGCAGTAATTTAGTACGGACTGACATAATCCAAAGTAAACATTTCTAAGAAGAGTTTTATCAGCTATACCTTTTAGGGCCTTGAAAACATATATAAGCCGCCTAGAAACCATCCATAATGATGCAGATGTGCACTCTGTTTTATTCATCGGAAATCTATATTTTCAGCTGCTTGCGTTTTATCTTTAGGAGCCAAACAATGAAGTAGTCGCCCGCCCTCATTCCAGGGCTCACTTCTAGGTCAATTTTGCAAAACTTGATTTGTCAATCGTCCCCAGGAACTGTTAGCCAAGATGATCACAGCCGAAGAGCAAAAGACGAACGTCCTCAAGGACCTGAGTCGGCGGATCTTCGAGAAGTTCTCTTCCCACTACCTGCAATGGGAGAGCGCGGTACAGTGCATTGCCACTCTGGATATCCTGCTGTCCTTTGCAGAATTTGCTCGCCAGCAAACCGGGGATATTTGCCTACCAGAAGTCACAGTCTGCCAAGATGACAGGGTAAATGGTTTGATTTAATTATTTCAAAGATGAAAACCGCCTTTATCGTCAAACTGTTCATAAATAGAGGAACCAAAACTTATTTAATTTGATTAATTATTATGACCTACCAAAGAGTGACATAGTTTAAGACTTACACAAGCACTTTGAAATAATTTGTCTGTTCTGATTCCTGAGGATCTTATTGAATAAGTCAAGACCTAACGCATTGATTGCAGCCGTACGTGCGTATAGTGGAGGGTCGACATCCATGCATTCCTGTCGCTGGCGAGTTCATCCCTAACGACACATCGCTCGGCGGTTCGGGCCGCAGCCTGCTGCTGCTTACTGGGCCGAACATGGGTGGCAAATCCACACTCATGCGTCAGCTCGGCCTGCTGACTGTGCTGGCACACTTGGTAAGTACGCACCTCCATAGTGGAAGACCGACATCCATGCATTCCTGTCGCTGGAGAGTTCATCCCTAACGACACACCGCTCGGCGGTTCGGGCCGGAGCCTGCTGCTGCTTACTGGGCCGAACATGGGTGGCAAATCAACACTCATGCGTCAGCTCGGCCTGCTGACTGTGCTGGCACACTTGGTAAGTACGCGCCTCCATAGTGGAAGACCGACATCCATGCATTCCTGTCGCTGGAGAGTTCATCCCTAACGACACATCGCTCGGCGGTTCGGGCCGCAGCCTGCTGCTGCTTACTGGGCCCAACATGGGTGGCAAATCCACACTCATGTGTCAGCTCTGCCTGCTGACTGTGCTGGCACACTTGGTAAGTACGCGCCTCCATAGTGGAAGACCGACATCCATGCATTCCTGTCGCTGGAGAGTTCATCCCTAACGACACATCGCTCGGCGGTTCGGGCCGCAGCCTGCTGCTGCTTACTGGGCCGAACATGGGTGGCAAATCCACACTCATGCGTCAGCTCGGCCTGCTGACTGTGCTGGCACACTTGGTAAGTACGCGCCTCCATAGTGGAAGACCGACATCCATGCATTCCTGTCGCTGGAGAGTTCATCCCTAACGACACACCGCTCGGCGGTTCGGGCCGGAGCCTGCTGCTGCTTACTGGGCCGAACATGGGTGGCAAATCAACACTCATGCGTCAGCTCGGCCTGCTGACTGTGCTGGCACACTTGGTAAGTACGCGCCTCCATAGTGGAAGACCGACATCCATGCATTCCTGTCGCTGGAGAGTTCATCCCTAACGACACACCGCTCGGCGGTTCGGGCCGGAGCCTGCTGCTGCTTACTGGGCCGAACATGGGTGGCAAATCAACACTCATGCGTCAGCTCGGCCTGCTGACTGTGCTGGCACACTTGGTAAGTACGCGCCTCCATAGTGGAAGACCGACATCCATGCATTCCTGTCGCTGGAGAGTTCATCCCTAACGACACACCGCTCGGCGGTTCGGGCCGGAGCCTGCTGCTGCTTACTGGGCCGAACATGGGTGGCAAATCAACACTCATGCGTCAGCTCGGCCTGCTGACTGTGCTGGCACACTTGGTAAGTACGCGCCTCCATAGTGGAAGACCGACATCCATGCATTCCTGTCGCTGGAGAGTTCATCCCTAACGACACACCGCTCGGCGGTTCGGGCCGGAGCCTGCTGCTGCTTACTGGGCCGAACATGGGTGGCAAATCAACACTCATGCGTCAGCTCGGCCTGCTGACTGTGCTGGCACACTTGGTAAGTACGCGCCTCCATAGTGGAAGACCGACATCCATGCATTCCTGTCGCTGGAGAGTTCATCCCTAACGACACATCGCTCGGCAGTTCGGGCCGCAGCCTGCTGCTGCTTACTGGGCCCAACATGGGTGGCAAATCCACACTCATGTGTCAGCTCTGCCTGCTGACTGTGCTGGCACACTTGGTAAGTACGCGCCTCCATAGTGGAAGACCGACATCCATGCATTCCTGTCGCTGGAGAGTTCATCCCTAACGACACATCGCTCGGCGGTTCGGGCCGCAGCCTGCTGCTGCTTACTGGGCCGAACATGGGCGGCAAATCCACACTCATGCGTCAGCTCGGCCTGCTGACTGTGCTGGCACACTTGGTAAGTACGCGCCTCCATAGTGGAAGACCGACATCCATGCATTCCGGTCGCTGGAGAGTTCATCCCTAACGACACACCGCTCGGCGGTTCGGGCCGGAGCCTGCTGCTGCTTACTGGGCCGAACATGGGTGGCAAATCAACACTCATGCGTCAGCTCGGCCTGCTGACTGTGCTGGCACACTTGGTAAGTACGCGCCTCCATAGTGGAAGACCGACATCCATGCATTCCTGTCGCTGGAGAGTTCATCCCTAACGACACACCGCTCGGCGGTTCGGGCCGGAGCCTGCTGCTGCTTACTGGGCCGAACATGGGTGGCAAATCAACACTCATGCGTCAGCTCGGCCTGCTGACTGTGCTGGCACACTTGGTAAGTACGCGCCTCCATAGTGGAAGACCGACATCCATGCATTCCTGTCGCTGGAGAGTTCATCCCTAACGACACACCGCTCGGCGGTTCGGGCCGGAGCCTGCTGCTGCTTACTGGGCCTAACATGGGTGGCAAATCCACACTCATGTGTCAGCTCTGCCTGCTGACTGTGCTGGCACACTTGGTAAGAAGTGGTTAGTGGAAGATTGACATCCATGCATTCCTGTCTCTGGAGAGTTCATCCCCAATGACTGTTCGGACTGTTGCTCACCAGACCTAACAAGAGTGGCGAGTTTGGTCGTTTATAAAGTGATTGTCAATCAGCAGGACTTTTTTATTTATTTACATTATAAGCTTAAAGCGGATGCTTCACATTTTGAGTGTACTTTTTAGACATCTTATATTTTTTTGTTTCTATTAGAGAATGCCTCCGGCCTTAAGTTGTACCTTTTGCCTAATTTTTTAAGTGCAATAAACATATATAAATAAGTAAATAAATACATATTAGGTAAACTTATTAGTTTCCTCTTTTCAAATGTTTACTGATATACAGTCCACTACTCGGTTAGTTAGAAAGTACATACTTTCTTAGGTTGAAATTTCCACGGAGTTTCTCGATGATGTTTACGGTGTACATTCATTAAAGTTTGCTACGTCGTAATGACCATTTAGAATTTTAAACTTTTCGATGAGGTCTCCTTCTTTGTTCAAGTGTAGAAAGACCCAGTGCGTCCAAGCAGCTTTCATTAGACTTGTTCCTCTGGATTGGAACCATCTTGGTTGCCCGTCTCTGGACCTTCTCAAGTAAGCCAATTAGTATGGATTCAACACTTCGTAAGAATATTTGATGACCAACCTGGTCATCCGTTTTGTATAGTTTGAGGAATAAACCTAGATTTATATAGAAGAATGCTTTCGTGATCATATAAAGGAGTGAGTTTGCTTTTTTGTAACGTTCATTGCTGGCGCATTGGTGCAGCGTGAGCCTGGTGGACCGCGGTTTTCCAGCAAGGGACGACATTCGCTCCGGCTAGTCCCTATTTGAGATGTATATTTCGGTATATTTGAGTATATTTGGAGATGAGCGAGAACTCACAAACTGATTGTCCCTCTTCCCAGGGCTCGTACGTGCCGGCGCAAGAGTGCAGCGTGAGCCTGGTGGACCGCGTGTTCACGCGGCTCGGCGCTAGCGACGACATCCTCTCCGGCCAGTCCACCTTCCTCGTGGAGATGAGCGAGACGGCGGCCATCGTGCGCCACGCCACACGCCACTCGCTCGTTCTGCTCGATGAGTTGGGTGAGTTTTGTTTATCTCACCTAGCTCCTATTTCATATGTTTCTGTTAAGTGGTTTTATGGATGAATAACTGAAAGTCATTCTTCACTCTGTTGACTTCTCATTTAAGCATTTCTTTATTTGTATTGTTTCTTCATCGGTTCGAGGCTCAGGGGCGGGTAGACTTGCCTTCCATCCAGAGTTCTAGGTTCCAATCTCCTCCCCTTTCAAGCACTTCTTTCTTTCTCTTTCTGAGTTTGATAAGTTCATTTCGTTACGAATGCGAGCTGTTCCATGGTTCGGAATCCATGTAAAACTGTGATAGAGTTAAGCCCAACCTAGTTGATACCATCGCATTGGATGAAAAGATGGTTGAAGCGGCAATAAAAAATGGACCGTGTTTTCCATCCAGTTCAATGTAGCTAATATAGGGAAGGTCCTGGCATGGCACCTAATCCCTTCGGGAATGCGGTGCGTTGGCCTTCATTTGGGTGTGGTATTGGCCATCCATGTCGTCACAAAAAAAACATTAATTACTTTGGTACATATAATACCCAAAAATAGCAATGTCAAAATGTTCAAACTCACTCATACATATTGTAAGGAAAACTTTCTCAACCTGTTAACTGTACTAAATATGGTTATCAAGTATGGAGTTATAATTTCCAAAAGAAAGATTTCAGAGAAAGGCCATAAAAATGGCTTTTTATACATTTTTAAGTTATAAAAAGTATTAACAGTAACAAAAATTACATTATTGATAATGTATAACCAACCTTGAATAATGATTTTGACACATCAGCCTAAGATAAATATTATTCTTTTAGTTCTCTTCCAGCAGATATCACTTTAGTGAACATAGAGTATTTCTCAGAAAGCGCAACTTCAATTGCCCCTCTCCGAAATTCGACAGTGGCGTTATAGACACATTGGTGCAGGTCGCGGCACATCGACGTACGACGGCACGGCGATCGCGAGCGCGGTGGCGGCCGAGCTGGCCGCGCGGGCGTGCCGTGTCGTGTTCTCCACGCACTACCACGCGCTCGTGGAGCACCTGCGAGACCATCCCAACGTGCTGCTGGGGCACATGGTGAGGTGGACCCACATCTATTATGACCGCACTTCTTCGTTAACAGGATCATCTTTTTTGGGTTGACTGACAGCTGTTGATCCTGGGATCATTCATAACTAGTCTTAGGCTGGAGTGCACCACTCTGGGTAATGTTATAGTTATGGATATTATAGATATATCTTCTTTCTTCATCAGGCGAAAAATAAAGACTGGTATATAGTAACAATAACAAGAGATTGCACTCCAAGCTAAGGGCGCCCTGCATATTTTCACACATCCGGTCCTTATTGAGGATGGCTATATCATTAGCATACCCTATAATGTAGCACCCTGACTTGTTTAGTCCCTTTAATAGGTCATTTTAATGGCTGGACATTTGTTTTTTAGCGCCTGCTCAATCTTACATAGTAAAGAGCTGATTCAGTAGAGAATGGCTGCGCGAGAAAAAACTGTATCGGATTTGGCGGTTGGGGGGGCACTTAGAAGTACTCGGCTTGCGCCGTAGATTATATCCGGTATGTAGGCGTGTTCGATATGGGTTTTTGGTATGAAGGCCCATCATTTGTGCTGGATATATACTATCCGTCCCTGTGAATTTGTGGGGATTCAAGTTATCAAGAGCCCATTTTCATTCTCTGAACTTTGAATTAAAAACAATCTGTACGATGCCCATGTTTGGTATCATAAGGTAAGTCTTCAAAAATATTGAATTTTTTTTCTAATTTACTTTTTTTTTAAATCAATTGATTTGTGAGACAGTGACTTCTGAACTCGTAAAAACTGTCTAACTACCAATGTTTGCGGTGGAAAATGCCGAAAAATGTAAGGAAAAAATTCAAAAGTAGAACATAAAGAACTGGTTTTGGAAATTGGAAATTTCGTTTAGAGTTTAAGATACACAGATTAATTGTAATATGTGGTTACGTTCTCCCCAACTAACACGGTGCGTGGTCCGATACGTAATTCGCCATTTTTTTTTGGTATCTAGATCAATAGCTATCAGTTTTTTTTTTAAGTAGAAGAGGAAGGCGAGGAAGATGGAAAAGTGTGGAGAGAAGTACGGATTTGTACCTAATAACAGTGAGAGTCCCCCAAGCAAATACCAGGATGTTGAAATTACGCTACCCAATAACAGATGGCACGATATTGGCACAGCATACTGCCAAGGTACCAACTATAGTTGGATTGAGTATTCCTTCTATTGTTTTTGTTGTATTGTTAATTTTTTATAGTCTACCTGGTCTTGTGTATTTAATCTAGTCTTTATTATTACTTTTATCTATAGTTGTAGCACGTATTTGCTATTTGTGTACACCTATAATAGGCACTTAGACCATAACATAGTATTTAATTTAAATTTGTTAATCAGTTTATTGTTTCTTGTGCATTTCAATTAAATAAATAATGTGCGGTGTGGTCGGCAGGCGTGCATGGTGGAGACGGAGGAGGCGGTCGACGGCGACGTCCCCGAGGAGAGCATCACGTTCCTGTACAAGCTGTCGGCGGGGGCGTGCCCCAAGTCGTACGGGTTCAACGCGGCGCGGCTGGCGGGCGTGCCGGCGGCGGTGGCGCGGCGCGCGCACGCCGTCGCGCGCACGCTCGCGCGCGAGGCGGAGTGCGCGCGCGCCGCCCGCGACGTGCTGCGCGCGCGCACCGCCGCGCCGCTGCGGGCGCTGCTCGCAGCCTTGAAGATTTAGCCGTCTGTTGCTGTTTAGCTCTCGCCGTTGCCATTTGAAAGCTGTGATTACTGTTTTGGGACACATTCCATAGTGCCATAAATTCCATTAAGGATTATGCGGAATGAACGAGATTTAGTTATGCCGACAAAAATATTGCATTCGTGGCCTAGCGGTTGGGGCTGCACTCCCGACCAGGAGGTGTAGGTTCATTACGCGGTGTCTGCGCCACTTTCTTTCTCGTTATAAGTTTGATAAGTGTATCATTAAACACAGTGTTAACTTAAACAGGTGATATTTACAAAAGGGGTTATTCTAGGTCACATTGATGCCGAAAAAGGAGGTTTTTTGTTTTGAGCTTCGTTTTTAAAATTGTCGATTTTTAATATTGGTATAAAAGCATAGTATTTCGTAATAATAATCTCACTGTATTACAAAAAAAATCGAGTTCTGGATGTTTTTTAAAATAAATCAAGAAAATAAAATTCAGATAGACTTGATAAAATTGACCTTCAGTCAGTACCTGTACCGGCAGTCAGCTGGTACAGGTACTGGTACCTCTGAAGCATACCTGTATTGTCGCCTTGTAGGTTACAGAATGCTCTCAATCTTAATGGCTTTTCAATGGATTTTGAGTTTGAGTTTGAGTTTGATATATCTCATATCACACACTTTTAAACATATGATACAAATTTACGAGGTCAAATGTACTATGTATTGATCATAATAGGCACAGCTAAATTAACTAGACTGAAAACAAAGTAGGTACATACCTATCATAACTCATGCAAGCACGTGCTGTAGGCCTATTCAGGTATCAGCAATCTTTCAATCTAGATAATTTCCGTTATAGGCGGTTGTCAAAGCCATTTGATCGATGGAAAAACTTTGAATCATTGAAATACCGTGCTCCAGGATCTTTCAATCGAGAAAACCGCTTTTAATACCACCAAGTACACGAAATCATAATTTAATAATCTGTAATAAAAAAGAAATTTCGCGTGTATCTGTAACACAAATGCTTTAAAGTGAAGGAATGCATCGAGAGGATACCTACCACTTCGGTAGTGTTTAGCCTTTCCAGCAATATCTAGATGACACAGCAATTGGCTCGCCACTTATTGTGTGGCTAAAAAAAATTCTAACCACTGGGTAGCATGATGCCATATGTTGAGTCTCGGTAGCCAGACATGGCACCTGTGATGTTTTTTTAAAGTTGCTAAAGAAACTATATCTGATTGAAGCCTCGGAAATAGGTATTCAGGACTTATTACTATTTTTCAGCTTTTGTTAAGTTTAATGTTAAAAAATATTGTAAATGTCATGCGCTGCAAGTGTTCTAGTAATTTTTGGCGAAGTATTTTTTTCCCCCATTATTACGATTACGATTAAGTCCCGATTGTCTAAGTTTTAGTTTTTTTCGATTAGCTTGGCTAACCGGGTATGAGATTGAATCTCTTTTGTTTAATTAAAATGTGTGTATGTTCTCTTTACTATGTTTTTAATTTCAACCAGCATTTAAAGCATAGATGGTATGCGGTGATCATGGCATTGTAAATAACAATAAACAATAAATAACAACAGCTCCACTGAAATCTTTGTTCTGAGTAGCATGCAGATTTTTTTATTTGCCATTAAAATAATTAAATACCCATATTGGGCGCAAGCCAGACAAACGAGGTGCGGGCGCGCTGCGCGGTGGGACGTTATTGAAAAGACTGGTCATGTACATGTACTTTCCTCTTTCCGATATTTGATTGATGCATTCTATTATGCTAGGCAATAAAAAAACATAGTTGATTTCTAACATGGTTTAAAATCAGTCACGTGGTTATGATCGCTCCCTAAAGTGTCGGGCGTGGCAGCTGCTGATTCGAGTCCATTTCGTATGAAGTCTAATAATCATCGTGCACTTCTTTTTATGCACTTGCACTTTTGTTTTTAAGCACTTGAACTTATTTTTTTACTAGTTCATAATTTAAATTATTCCTTCTGTGTTCCGAGATTATTAGTAATGAATCCCATAACTTCTTTACGTCTGGTAGAACTACTCTGAGGATAACCAATGAAATAAGAATATATTATTAGTAAGACAGATTATGTAACTGGACATAGATACAATGCCACACTGTTGTAATGTTAGCCCAACACATGTTTTCCATTCAGCTGAGCACAAACAAATCGGTAAACTATTGTAAATGAAAATTGTTAAATTAATCTATTTTTGCAAGCATAAATATGTAGGTCAATATATTTAACGCCTGAGACATATATCGATGAACTAAGGGCAACACTCTATATTTTATCGTAAGGTACATCTATAAAACAACCTTCATCTCGATTTTTGTCTATGCCATCGGTAAATTTAACCGTAGACGTATGATATACTGGTGTGTGTGCTCGGTCGTCACGATAAATAAAGCAAATAGTAATTTAACTATCGACATAGTCTTAACTACGCTTTATCGATAATTTGTGCTTCCGCTGCAGTTTAATGTAGCCATCCCTATACCAAACTGTCTCAACGAACTTGTTTTGCTTGAATAGGTTATTATTAAAAATGCTAGAAAAAAATATTGAAAAGATGTTTGCAAATAATACTCAAGAATAATTTCAGTTTCTTTATTACATTTGTAAGAATATTTAAAAAAAACAATGCACACAATTCATTCATGCACCATTTTACACCTTACAATTACTGTTTACAAGGCATTGTCAAAGCGATTTCTGTCAACAAGCAAATATTACCCTGCCTTTTTCTAGCATTTTCTAGCCCTACCATTGGGTTACAAAGGGGACCCTAATTTCTATGACTCTACTCTATACATCTGTGGGATTGTTGCGCCACTAACTACATTTCATATCACAACTCAATGCATAATGCCGATTTTTTGTACCATTACACCTAAAATCAATGGCACCCAAAACAATAATGAAATGTGGATGGAAAGAACCATTTATGTATCCTCTATCGCTTGAAAATAAATGGCCTTTACAGCTGGTCCAGACAAACCTTTCGTCATGTACACACAGTTGTATGACACGCTGTTAGTGCATCTGTCCGGCTTTACTCCCAAAGGCCTAAACTCGCCGCTTGCTTGATTCCAATTACATTATTGATATGACATTATACAGTGACATCTACATAAAAGTCTTGTAATAATTGAATCCTGCTTTAAAACAATATAATATTTTTTTAATAAAAATAAATAAATAAATAAATTGTTAGTTATGGGACCATAGAATTGGAATACAAAAAACATAATGTCTGATATGCTAACCAATGTCTGTAAGCAATTTATTGTATTACTATGTTATGTGACATATATATATTATATTATATAATCTTATGTGACTATTGTATGGATATGTAGAGAGCAAATTATTAAATCTTATTTGGGGAAGCAATTTTATAACTCAAACTACCTCTTTTTAAACTCTTATAATGTTTTGATGGGCACTTTTTTTTTATTTTGCTTGCAAGCATCTTTAGTAACAATAAGATATGATTTGTGGCAAAGTACAAAATATTTTATGTATGTAGTTAATGGCCGTATGTGTAAATCATTTTGTCACTAAAAACTTGAGATCTACTTAAGGTGGCCCAACCCGCTCATTTCCCCATACAAAAGGGGAAAGAAGATCACGCCTATATTTCTTGTCAGAGATCCAACATTTTGCTCAATATAGCTTTATTTGATTGAACCTTAGATGAAAAAGAATGGATACGGTACCTCCATACTGATGATAGTTCAAAAGCGTTCCTATTTTTAAAAAAACTCACACACCTATACTTTTACATGCACACCAAACTCTAATACGTAAAGGGTAAAAGAGCAGGACAAAGGTATAAGGAAATGCATCATGCGAAAAAGTGACAAATAGATTCATCTAATCGCGGAAGAATGAAATGAGACAACAATTTCCTTAAATTGAATTAGTTATAGCGTGAGAAAAAGGGATGGTGACATTTGTGACATCTGGTCGTAGATATAGTGCAAAATTCATCTTAATCCATCATGACACATCAACGATGCGCGCATCCTAAGCACTTTATGCAGAATGGCGCGTCAAAACTAAATGAAAAATGAAAGTGAAAACGGCAGGGTTGCCAAAAATGATCACGAAAATAAATAACAATATATTGTATTGTGCATTAAAATATTAAGGTTCCTATTTAGTGATAGTGGTCAGAACAAGTAGTACCATGATTGTATAGTTAACAAGGCATCAAATAATCTTTTCGCGAATTTGCAAGCGGGAAAATGAAAAATATATTAATGGAATCATTCATTAAACCATCGTTATTCTGAGTAAAAATCATCGATATTAAGGATAAATTAATAAAGTCGAATATACACAATTTGTAAATATTGAAATCATAAAATAAAATAGACACAAAGAGGGAATCATTAATGTATTGCAAGTATGGGTCAAACATTGCAAAACAAATAATATTGATTATTCTTGAATTGTACATGTTTGCATTTTATGCATTTAAAAATTTAGTTCAATGCGTTTTAGATGCTAAAAAATAGTCCAAATAATAGTCAGTACAGTGTTATGTAAAACCTGTTGATGATTATTGCCGTTCGCCATAAATGTGTGATGGTATTTTGATAAACCACTAAGTTCTTTCTTTTTAATTTTTTTTTATTTCCTTCAAATAGGTTCAGTTTATTACGCTTTTGTCCTTTTGTGGCGGCTTTAATCCCCGGATTGGTTTTATGTATATGATAAAGTTTTACATTTACATATTTTTCGATAATAGCCCTCAGAAGATGGAGTCTATGATTAAATGTAGCAGGTTGAAGGAATGAATACTCATTCAATGACAAAAGGACATTTGAGCCAAGAAACGACTTGAGAATTTTAATCTTTATGGAAACGAGCTGTCTGTCACATGTAAAATTTTGACCATTTTCAAGGATGTACCTTTTTATCACAGCCTCAGAACTAAGACATATTATACAAACATCCTAAACGACATTATAAAAAATAATAAACAGTACGTAGACTATTGTTTTTTGGCAGCCCTACTTGTTTTTAAAATAAAATTTAGTTCAATATATAATACTGAAATGAAAACAAAAATAAAAATCGAACTGACAATTTAAGTTTGCTTGTGCCAACCCTGTTTGCGCCTTTACAACACATAAAAGGTTTCAGGTCAACTAAACAAAAAATATACTGAATATGCTTGCACTTATACGTGGAATGTGATTCCATTGCTCTTGTTCTCCTTTATGGCGTTATTTCCATATTTTTCAACAACACAAGACGACATTTTTTTGATACTTTGAAATCTCGCCCAACTGAATTCATCACTGACGTCTGACACCGACTGAGAGCATATCGGCTGACTGAGCTTACTTTTGACGGACCGTAAAATTTGTTTAGTCCCCTATCCATTCCTTTTTCATCTAAGGATTGAACTAGATGTCTGATGACCATGGGCATTGTAAAATTGTGTTTGGTTTCCAAGTTATAACGTCCGAAAGTTCGGATTTTTCGCGCGTTTTATACAATTACTTTGGAGGTGGATTACGCAATGATAAAGTAGGAACATCTTAAAAAGATTAGTCATCAGACATAGCTTGTTTAATCAAGATTTATAATCTATTTGGTTTTTGTTAGATTTTTGACTACAGCGGTCGTGGTTTACTTTTAGCTATAAGTCGTTTTGAAATTAAAATTTTCGTAAATCTTACCAAATCATACACTATGCACATTGTCTTTTTTGTGGACAGGTTGCATCTTCCTCATAACGGAGCCTGTCTTATTCTTAGAAACAGAGAAGGTCCCAGAGCGCAACAGCACGGTTTTGTACCGTGCCCGCAAATGAGTTTAGGCCGCCGGGTTGGGCCACCTTAATTGATACTTGTAATAACTGGTATATTCCATCCCATCTAAAGACAATGTATCAATATCGAATTGTGAAGGCGCAATCATTTACAAAGATATATTTTCAGTGTACCGGTAACTTGAGATATCTGGTCAATTTAAATTCGTAAACCGTTCAAGATTCAGAGTAGGCATACTAAAATTAAAAAATATGCATTAATCGTCTTTTTACCGTAAAACTGTATTTAAAAAGCATTCTAGGTTGTAATAAACTACTGAGAATGGGTTTATTAACAATATTATTTATTAAGGTGGCCCAACCCGCTCAACTCCCCATACAAACGGGGAAAGAAGATCATGCCCATATTTCTTATCAGAGATCCCAAATTTTGCTCAAAAGAGCTTTATTTGATCGAACTAGATGTCTGATGACCGTTGGCATTGAAAAATTGTGTTTGGTTTCCAAGTTATAAGGTCCGAAAGTTCGCATTTTTCGCCCGTTTTATACAATAACTTTGGTGGTTTATTGCGCAATGATAAAGTAAGAAAATCTTAAAAAGATTAGTCATCAGACATAGCTTATTTAATCAAGAATTATAATCTATTTGGTTTTTGTTAGATTTTTGACTACAGCGGTCGTGGTTTACTTTTAGCTATAAGTCGTTTTAAAATAAAAATTTTCGTAAATCTTACCAAATCATACACTATGCACATTATCTTTTTTGTGGACATGTTCCATCTTTCTCATCACGGAGCCTGTCTTTTCCTTTGAAACAGAGAAGGTCCCAGAGCGCAACAGCAGGGTTTTGTAGAGTGCCCGCGAATGAGTAAGTCCCACCGGGTTGGGCCACCTTAATATTACCTTTGGTGAAAAGAAGTTCAATCGTAAGGAATTTAAGGAAGCATATAAGGTGTTTTAGAACATGTGCGTTGACTTTATACCTGAAATCCTTTATTTATAGGGTCTGTAAACTGGAATGCACACGGAACGGCAGGTATTTCCTCTAAAATACAACCTGAGACCCTTCAAACACGGTATGAAGAAGCACCTGGCCCGTGAACGTTCAAAAGCATGGGTGTCCTCGGGAATGCACCATGTCACGCTATATATGTTGTAGCCAAATTATTTTCAGAATTTCATGTTTATAGGTTTTGTTGGAATAGCAATTCAAGTTTTATACACTTAAATGGCACCTTTTTTTTTTGTGCATATTACGGTATAACATCTGTGTTTAAAAGAAATTTGTATGGGGCGGAACCTCAAACCAAAAAATTTTAAATCTAAATTCATCATGTGTCAATAAACTTTTTATAAACATTTAGCCATTTAGTTTTAGTATTTTTCTTATTGTTCTGGAGTGACAAAACTTTTTTGTTGTACAATAAACATGTTTATAAAAGAAAAAGCCTAGAAGATGCATACAAATACATAATCAACCAAGAGCTCTTGCTAGGAGGGCCCAAACTGAGGTTTCAATCTACAACCACCAAAGCGATTGTCCCACACTTTGTACATGCTTATAACACTTTGCATACATACAAACATTATTCAAAATGTGATAATGGGAATGATTAGTTTTTAAAACTATACTTTGTACAACAGATTGCTCTTAAAATTATCTAAACTGAAACTATTAAGGATTTGTTATTAGCATGCAGTATTTAGCATCCACACATAAATTACAGTATCTACGCTAGCAAGAGATTTGAATTTTACATCAGAAGTAACTCAGGGTTTTTAGGAAATCACAAAACTACGGCACAACTTAAAATCAGCGTAGACATGTCAGTCTATAATTTTCTTACAAGCCTGTATCAAAGCGCTGCACACTTCAAGAATATTAATGTTCTTTATTTACAGTAATATATTTTCATGTAGTTACAATGGGACATTGAATGTGTGTCTATTTCCAGCTAAACAACATAAAAATAAGTTGAAGGAAAACCATAAATAACATCCAGTCAAGGGAAACACTAAAATATTAGCCTATGTAATGTGTACACAGCCGTAGGAGTCAAAGGCAAGTTGTGAAATAATATGCAAAAATACTTTGTTCATTTGGCAGGAAAATACATCTGGTGAGTACAGATGATGGACAGATTTGGTAGATAATGGAAATCCCACAAAGTAGTTCCTCCCGCGTAAGCTGATTTTAATGCTGATTTTCTTGACAGTGGTTGTCAAGATACGTGAAGTTTGAGGGCTTACAAAGATAATCCCTTTTGGGTGCTCACAAAGGAGTCATAAAAAAGTTAAGAACAGAAGCGGCCACAACACTGGGCTCCACCATCAGTCAGGAAATTTGTAAGGGACAGAGGCTCGCAACATTGAAGCAGCGTCGGATTTATGGGGGGGAGGGCGGGGGGGCGAGAAGGAACACCCCCAGGCGGCGAAGTTTAGGAGCGAGCAGCCTAGCCACAAGTCAGTACCTCTGAGGGCGGCAAATTGGCACTCGCCCCCCCCCCCCTTTTTTTTTAGAAATGTCGATCCGGGGCTGTATTGAAGTCTCTTCCGTCTCGCAAAGTGATGTGTTCACTTGCAGAAGCTATCGAATGATGAGAATCACATTAGACACGGTGAACATTTTTCAGCGGATTTTCAGCGGCTGGATGGAGTCCCCGTGTGGCGGTGTGAGGTGTTCACTCGAAGGAGTCCCTCTCGTGCGGAAGAATGAGGTGCTCACTCGAATGAGTCATCGAAGGATGAGGAGTCGAAGCGGTCGGCGCGCTCCCAGCGGTCGGAGCTCAGCAGCGACTCGGCGTCGTCCGAAGGCCTCCGTTGAGGGTATGTGGCACCCTCGCCCACGCTACTCACAACACACTCTGTTAGCTACTAGCCCTATCGACGGATGTCCATCTGAAGCTTGGACAATTGGGAATTTAAATACATTGTTAAATAGCCAATTGTTTCAGTGGGGGAAAGAACCTACATCATTTATTCTTCAGAATCAAATAGTTTTACCTTATAATTAATGTCTGTGCTCCAAGTAAAATCTCAATGAAAACAGTTTAATGGATTCGCCAATAATGGTTTTCATTAATTACTTATTATTTATTGATTCATAAGTCTACCTTAAACTCACTAAGGCTGAGATAAATAGTCGAAACAGAAACTAAGACTAACGAAAAGTAGTACTTTGTGATGTCAATTTGCATTACTTTGAGATTTCGTCCATACAAAATGTATCAAAGTGACGTCACAAAGTACTACTTTTCGTTAGTCTACTAACTACTTAAGGTCGGCCCGTAAGCACCTGAAAATTTCGCCTCACATACAAACGTAGTTTACTAATAATTTGAAAACCACTGTTCCAACTTACTTGATATTTGGTATCTAATATTAGGCTACAAATATCTGTGTCTGCATGCCTTTGTTTTTTCGGTAAATGTATTCTGGGTCAAACCACAGAGAAAACAAAATTCGTATGAAGATTTTTTTTTTGCATTCATTTCATTCGGTTTGGATTTTTCAAAAAAACAAAAGCATGCAGACACAGATATTTGTTACCTGATATTAGATATTAAATATCAATTTATTTGGAATAGCGGTTTCCAAATGATTAGTAAACTACGTTTGTATGGGGAGCATAGCTTACGGGCCGTTCTTAACATTCATGAAAGAAACTAGTTAACAATCCAGCTCTCCAACTATCACTGAGTGGATGTCATATTAAAAATATCACCAATAACAGAGTTGATATTTTTCATGTTTTGGTGGTTACAAATTACCGTTTTCACATTAATTTAAGGTTGAACATAAAAACATTAACATGAAACATTGTAATCAGATTTCGAAAAAAGGCAAGAACATTTTTGGACTGAACATTAGTGTTAAGCGTGATCAAACCTACCTTCGTAATATAATAGGTCGGGGAAAAAGTCTTTTCGCATTATAGTATGTATGAACTTGTAATAAAATCTCTTTGGCTATACTATTTGTATCTGGCTGGTTTTGGTATCATTGAAAGTTTAAATTTTAAAGAACATAATTCCAAATTCAAATTTGGAAAATGTGTGATTCTCATTTGTTTTTTGTACTGTCAAAATGAGTGAATCTAATGAAGAAATTCGATACATTTTAAAATTTTACTACAAAAAAGGTAAAAATGCAACGCAAGCCGCGAAAAAAATTTGCGATGTTTATGGACCTAGTGCAGTGTCTGTGAGAGTAGCACAAATTTGGTTTAAGCGTTTTCAATCCGGAAATTTTGATGTCAAAGATGCACATCGCTCTGGTCGCCCTATTACGGATAAAATGGATGCCATTTTTGAAAAAGTGGAGCAAGATCGGCATATCAGTAGTTACGACGTAGCTGAAGAACTAGGAATTGACCACAAAACAGTTTTGGCGCATTTGAAAAAAACTGGGTACACAAAAAAGCTCGATATTTGGGTACCTCACGAGCTCACTGAAAGAAACCTAATGAACCGTGTACTCATTTGTGATTCTTTATTACGACGTAATGAAACCGAACCATTTTTGAAGAAGCTGATAACTGGTGATGAAAAGTGGATCACGTACGACAAGAACGTGCGAAAAAGGTCGTGGCCAAAGGCCGGTCAAGCTTCACAGACTGTGGCGAAACCCGGGTTAACTCGCAACAAGGTGATGCTGTGTGTGTGGTGGGATTGGAAGGGCATTATTAATTATGAGCTGTTACCACCAGGCAGGACCATCGTTTCTGAACTCTACTGCGAACAACTGATGAGAAGTTGAGAGAAAGCGGCCGGAATTAATCAACAGAAGGGGTGTGGTTTTTCATCATGATAACGCTAGACCTCACACATCTTTAGCCACTCAGCAAAAACTAAGAGAGTTTGGCTGGGAGGTGTTAATGCATCCGCCGTATAGTCCTGACCTTGCACCTTCAGATTTCCACCTGTTTAGGTCTCTTCAGAATTATTTAGGCAGTATCAGGTTAACATCACGAGAGGACTGCCAAAACCACTTGTCGCGGTATATTGATCAGAAGTCCCAATATTTCTATAGCAATGGGATCATGTCCCTACCTACAAGATGGCAAAAAGTTATCGAACAAAATGGTACCTACATACTTTAGTTAAATGTAAATAAACCATATTAAAAAATGTTTTGAATTTTCTTAAAAAATGCGAAGAAACTTTTTCCCCAACCTAATATCTCGGCTGCTCCAACCAACTTAGCCGCCCAGACAGTAATTACATCAACCTACTAATTCATTGCTTATTTTCTAAAAAAGAAAGTTTAGAAAAGTTTTCCCATCCCTGCCCTACAACCTAGCAGGAGGAGGGGACCTACAGTTTTATATAGACTCCGAACCACGGAACAGCTCGCATTGCAAATGCGCCATCAAACTCGAAAATAGAAAAAAAAATGTGCAATAAATGATGCCTCCTCTACTAACTAGATGGCGCTGATTGCGGCTATTTATCCTACAAGAAGGCATTTTGACTGCAATCAATTGAGATATAATCTAATTGCTGTCATCACCAAAATCGGTTTTTGGTATCAAAAAAATTCGAACGGACTCTAACCCCTGTTTTCACCACCTCCAGTTACCTGAAATCCGAGAAGTCACTTTCGGTTACATGTTAAATTTACATGGTTTAACCGAAAGGTAACTTTGAGATTTTTGTAGCTGGAGATGGTGGAAACAAGCGAAGTCAGTGCAAATTTACCTTGGTATTTTTTAGTAATGTAGCAGGTACAAATCCTGCATCAGAAGAATTTCCAGATCAATTTCCTTTTTGAAAATAACTCTTATGCTTCACAAAATGTTTCAATGTTAATGTCACTATTTAACCTCAAATAAATAGGAGCGGAATAAGCAGTCAGCGCAGATTCTTAGCGAATTTTGGCAAGTTTATTGCTTTATTGCGGCTGGTCACCCTCCTGACCGATGCCATTTATCACAGAAATCTGTAAATTTGCATATTATATTTCTCATAAAGCTGCATTTACTGGAAGCAACTTTGAAAGCATTGAGCTTGTGCAGACTTAAACTGCTCCAAAAGAGCATGTTTGGGAAGCAACACAACCTAGTTGATTGCCTAATGCATATTAATCTAATTTGAAACATGATTAAACGAAGAAACATGGAACATAAAGCTCGTAAAGTTATTTGATACGCGAAGATAGTGTCGCCAGATATTCCTGGCGATTAATAATTATTGTTAAAAAGATCTAATTTTAGTCGTATCACTCGCGACACCTTGAAAAGAAAAGGTATTTTTTCTTCACGAGGACTTTTTCTTTAATTTATTATTATATTAGCTTCTTTATTAATTTATTAAAAGTTAGTCAAGAGATCCAGGTGTTTAATTCTAACCGCCAGAGCTCCGCCCCCAAGTTGAAGATTATTTCACCACAATAATACACAATTCAAGTTTGCTGTTCAGTTTTCTTCCACTGAAATGTTTTTCCCTGCATTACTTTCTAAACTACTTCTACTTCAATTTGTTTTAACTGAGTGTTTTAAAAGCTATTCTAACATTAGGACAAGACTTACCTCAGAACAGTGAACAAATTTACACTTTCTCTAATTTATTTAAGGTCAAAAGTTAATTTATTAACTCATAGTATGTAATGTTACATATAAATAAAATAAAATCTATAGTTATGACAAAACTGAGCTCGCAACAGACATACTCAAAGAGAGTGAATTTTAAAAGATCATCGTTGCTGCCTATTACGACATGCATGGGAAAAAATGCAGTGCCTTTTGGTACGGTGAACCTCTAGCAGCGCAACATAAATGCTACATAACTACAACTAATAAGGTGATGTGGAAGTGATTTCTTACTACATGCCATTTCGCCTGGCATTGATGCAACATTCCATACAGATACAACTAGCGGCACACTTGTGCAGGATGGCTCATGTTTTTGCAAGTAAACACTTTGGAAAGCAAAATGTCGTGTAGGTACATTGGAAAAGAAGTGAATGACAATATATTTTAAGTGGTGCATATTATTGGTAGTTGTTAGAATACCTAATTGATGTCTTCGTTGAATTAAAAAAAGCCATTTTCCGTTACAAACATTTTATTACTAAAGGTGAGTTTTACTTGTAAAATAGTAAATGTATATAAAATGTAAGTACATTTTATGAATGTGATATTAAGAGCTTAAAATGCATTATTTCATGTTTTATTTAAATATAACTAAGCTTAAACTATGTGCGGGACATTTTGCGAGGCGGCGGGCCGCCGGCACAGACTCCACGTCTCGCTTTCCTCTTCTCCACTAAAATAATAATAAAACCATCGCTACATTATCGCCATCAAATCATTGACCCACGGTCACGGAAACAATTGAAGAAATAATTAGGAAAAAATAATAGGTCAGGATTATGCAAGAAAAAAATATAAGCCTCTATAATGTGGAGACAAAGTCCATTTATTCAAATTGACAATAAAATCATAAATTTTGGTTATTTCAGCTGCGGAAAATTTTAATTGTATTTTTCCTTGGTGCCTGCCTAGCTGTATCGTGTGGACACTACGTTCTACATCTAGCAAGCAAAGCAACTCGTGTACAATATTCGTGAGAATGCACGTGAAATTCATTGAATTTATTGCAGAAGCGTTACATTTGCAAAATCTACTCAACTCGTCAATTTTAATTTAAAAATAAGAAAAGTAAAACCTTTTTTAAACAAAACAGTTTTTATTATGTTTTCCTTTTTGACACTCTTAAATACTGGAAAAAAGTACAATAAAATGTAAAAAAAAATGTTAAGACAGAACAATATTTCTTAAGACAAAAATATACTAAATAAAGGACATATTGAACCTAGTCTATGTTATATTCGTAGAATGTCACATAACACGAAATTCACGTAAATGTGCATACCAAAGAAAAAACTTGAGCCCGCTTTCCTATTATTGTTAACTAATAGAAACAAAAACAGCCGCAAATTGGTTTTGGCATCATTTTATCAATTGAATTATTAAAGAATATAATATTCACTATTCTGTGATTCCTTGATTTTAAAACACCAGGCAAAAGAAACAAACATAAATGCGGTAATCTTTTATGTACATTTTTAATTGATGCAGCTTATGCCACTAAATTGCAAGAAGGTTAAATTTTTATAATTATGTAAATACCATAAGTACTATCGCAGTGCGTTTATGTGACATTCTCTGAACGTACAAATGTCGCCGTTATCTGAGTCGGTATCTGACCTGGAGCGGGTCGTGCCCATGGCTTCGTAGCAGCGCGTCTCCGGCGCGGGGAAGGTCTGCCGCCGATGCTCGCTCCGCACGGGGTACTCGCACCCGTCCCCACAGCTGGCAACACCACCAACGCTTAGCACAGCCGCACCAGCCTCCGCTCTCGTCGCCCGGCGTTGGCGGGACGGAACGGCGTTCGCACGTGCATGCGTGTTTTTTTTTTCAATATTGCCTGATGCTGAATGGTAATTTTTAGGCCCTAATTAAAGGTAGCCCTTGTCGCAATCCCTATACATTTTGGTAACGACTGAAGACATTTATGGGATGGCGATTTTTGTATAGATAAAAACCGAAATACTTGCGCCTAATTTTGCCTAGTAATTCACCCTCTGCAGTAGTGTTTGCAGGTTCAACGTGAAGGGCACTTTGTATGTGCAAAATACTGAAGATAAATACAAAAAGCTTATAAAGCTTACATTAGATTTAAAAAAATTGTAATTAATCACTTATAACAAAAAAAAATTTGTAAAAATTGTAGTTTGTGACATAAACAGCGTACAATTGGAAACCTATGTAGTTGCAAAGCGATGTCAGGCAATTAAACCATTTGCAATTAATAGAATACACATATCTGCTTACTTATTTTTACTGTGCATATGGAATCCTTGCAAGATTACTGATCTTATTATTAGATTTAAATGCAAACATATTTTCAACTTTCATGCCACAAAGCCGCGCAATATTAATCCAGGTAAACCCCACCTTCAGAGAAAGTACTCCTATGTACTCTATATCCTTGTTATTAAATGGGGAAAAACGTGTGTTAGTGTCATTCGCTTCTTTTCCGTATACCTAAAGTGCATATCAAGCAGCAAGCCATGCATATTGAGCAATAATACCATTTAACAACATGGGGCCAAGACCCGATCGTTTTCAAATTGACTTTAATCACTTAAATTTATTTATAATTCTGCACACGGTCAGAATTATTTTTTTCCTAAAATGCGTTACATGAATTTCTCAGGCTAACTGTGCAGTAGTTTGGTCTCCTTTGTTGAAATGGATGCGATCAAAGTGTATTAGCAAGGACTATTCAGTTGACAGCACTGCTGACGACACATGTTAAGGTGGGCCCCATGAGCAGTGAACTCCTTACAAACGTAGTTTGGAAATAATTTTAAAAGAGATGCCGAAATATTATCAAATTTCGTTCCGTTTTACGGAACCCCAAAAGGAGCATGTAAGAAAAGTTGGTATTTTTTGTTCACATTGCAGAACAATTTCTTTACCTGTATCGTCATAGCCAGATCTACTTTGCTGCAGCTTGGTAGAAAAATAAGAAGCTATTATGTGCACAAATTATTGACTTGCACCTAATGCATCCATGGCTCATACTAAACCTTCTGTGGTATTCATGTTTAAAATGTACATGTAACGATTGCAATTGAAATCACGAATAAGGTCTGCGTCAATGGGTCTGTGGTTCAGCAAAATAAGGGTTATCTCGTTATAGGTAGATTTAAGATTCAATTTGTAAACGATCGTCTTGCATAATCTCAGGGGACAAACACAGCTGGGAATCGCACATACCTCGTAAAGGTCGGCACCAGCCAGAGTCGCGGGTCAGGCCCGAACACCTCCTTGAAGTTGTTGAAGACACCGATGGAGAACCCATTTTTATCGGAGCCGGAGCGGAACATGGGCGCTCGGAACGACTCTGAAATATGAAGAAAATGTTGATTTTTAAATTAAATACACAACATGTTTGGGCTGCCATTCCCAACGTTAAGGATCAAATGTGAACACTGGAAAGAAAAATTATTCCAGAGTCCCTTTTACTCTTTGGTTGACGTCAATATAACAGAATGAGATCTTGAATTATTATTTTTTCACGTATACCTGTACTTCCTCCCAGACTTCCAGACCGTATCTCATAATTGATTTAAAGTACGCAAAGAAAACGCTTTTTAATCTATCCATGTCAGTATAATTTCTGATAGATTTGAAGGCATAGGAAGCATTTGCATATATGTATGTATGTACGTATATGTACACATTATGTGCTAGAAAACTGTCTCGGTAGCTCTTCTTACAACACAGCTATAATCACCACAATAATTCACAAGGCCACTAGTTGCGGAAAATGAACATTAAGGTGGCCCAACCCGCTCATCTCCCCATACAAAAGGGGAAAGAAGATCACGCCCATATTTCTTGTCAGAGATCCAAAATTTTGCTCAAAATAGCTTTATTTGATCGAACTAGATGTCTGATGACCATTGGCATTGTAAAATTGTGTTTGGTTTCTAAGTTATAAGGTCCGAAAGTTCAAATTTTTCGCGCGTTTTATACGATAACTTTGGAGGTGGATTACTCAATGATAAAGTAAGAACATCGTAAAAAGATTAGTCATCAGACATAGCTTATTTAATCAAGATTTATGATCTATTTGTTTTTTGTTAGATTTTTGACTACAGCGGTCGTGGTTTACTTTTAGCTATAAGTCGTTTTGAAATTAAAATTTTCGTAAATCTTACCAAATCATACACTATGCACATTGTCTTTTTTGTGGACATGTTGCATCTTCCTCAACACGGAGCCTGTCTTATTCTTTGAAACAGAGAAGGTCCCAGAGCGCAACAGCACGGTTTTGTACTGTGCCCGCGAATGAGTTAGGCCCGCCGGGTTGGGCCGCCTTAACAGCATGTCAAAAAACGTCGTGTGCGTAGGCCATTACTACGTAGAGTAGTGCAGCACGAGGTAACACAGTGATAGCCAAGGAGGACTGTGAAGCTGATGGCGAACATGAGTCTCCCAAAGAGGACTATGATACTGCACTGGTGCTGAGCGCAACGTCAAACAGTGTGAATGAGTTAAACATTCCTCACCCAGTGTAGTCCTGTTGTGAAGTACAAGATAGCAGTGATAGCCGAAGAGCGAGGCGAGGCTGATGGCGAACATGAGCCCCACGAAGAAGACAAACACGATGTGGTACCGGCCCGCGTTGAGCGTGATGTTGCCAGCGCCTTCCTTCTGAAACGCACCCGCACTCTGCCACACGCACCTCCGTCACAACACATTCACTATTTCTACTAATACAACACATATGGTGATACACAAAAAATATAAATATAATTTAATCTGGGTGTTCGTCATTTAATGGTAACGGTGTACTGGTGGTCCCATCTTTTTTCTGACTGCCAATGGATTTGGTTTATAATGGAGTTGTAGATTTATACTCATTGCAATTTATAAAATGCTTCTTTCTGCTAGAGCCTATTAAATGAGAGAGAACTTGTGGTTTCATTTATATTTCATATATATTTTATGTATATATATATATATATATATATATATATATTTTATGCGACTATGGCTAATACCACACAACTACCGTTATGATATTAGCCCAATACACCACATTCCCGAAGGAATTTGGTGCCATGCCAGGACCTTCCCTTTATGAGCACGGCTACATTGAAATGGATGGAAAACACGGACAATTTTTAATTGCCGCTTCGACCATCTTTTCATCCAATGCGATGGTACCAACCCGGGCGGGCTTAAACCCTACCACCTAGTAGGGGAAGGGGAGCTACAGTTTTACATGGATTCCGAACCATGGAGCAGCTCGCATTCGTGACGAAACGCACTTATCAAACTCGGAAAGAGAAAGACAGTGGTGCATGTCGGTATTGAACCCAGGCCTCTGGTACGCTAGGCCAGTCCCCGCGCCACTAGGCTACGAGCCGCTCAACCCTGTGATCCTTTGTAGGATGAAATAGGTGTATTTCATCACACGAATGATCAATAAAGATGAGCTGTAAGATAAACTCTGAGAATAAATGTTTCCAGCGTGATTTATGCTCTCATAGATGAAACAATGTTTACAAATTGTATACCTATAAACAGCTAATCTATTGTTCATTCCAGCAAATAAATTGTCTAACACTAGCCTAGGTCTTCCTACTAGCGGGACTACTAGGTAGGGCTGAAAATTGGCCTCTTTACGTCCATGTCACACATTTATTTTTCTGTTAATTACTTACCATAACTTTAGTGAGTCCTTAAAAAAATATTGTATTTCTAGTAGTTTGGATACACAAACATCCTGATGGTCCTAGGATTTTTTTTGCTAACATTTTACCTAACAAAAAAGCAATGATCACACAAGTACCTAATGAGTTAAACTTTCTCGACATTGCCATACTATAGGCATGTTGTATGTAGTTTGCATATAGCTGCATACAGCTTGAGCATGCGATAGGTGACATAAATATGTATACTCCACCACAACCACTAAACAGGCTCACTCCACTTGGGAAGGTGTGACATATTGATTGATATGAAAATCGGCCAAGTGCGAGTCGGAGTCACACACAAAGGGTACCATACCATCGTACAAGATTTAACACAAAAAAATCACGTTTTTTGTATGGGACCCCCTTTAATTTTAATTTTTTTTTTATTTTACCTATTTGTTGTTATAGCGGCAAAATAAATACACACTCTGTAAAAATTTCAGCTGCCTACCTATTACCGTTCATGAGATACAGCCCTGTGACAGACGGACGGACGGACGGACGGACAGCGGAGGCTTAGTAATAGGGTTCCGTACGGAACCCTAAAAAACAAAACACATAATCTAGATAAATGATGAAAATGTACTACTAGACTAGTGTAGACCTGAGTTAGAAACCAAAAGGAATGATTGATGAATGATGAATGACATGTGGAGATGAGGATAATGACTGTGGTAAATTCAATTTCAAGAGTTAATTTAAATTGCCTATCCTCCATTATCGCTAAAAAGTTACCTTTAAAAAAAATCTCCAATATTCTCAAATTAACTATGCAAACAATTTCGATAAAAAATTGCCATTTCATCGATGAGTCAATTTCACAATCTACTGATACAATAAAACGAGATAAACCTGTGCATATTCAGCGAGACATGAATAGTGTCGGTCGTAACAGTTTTGGCGCGCATGCAACTCGTATTTGCTGCATTTTTTTTCTACTTTGACCATCTGAAATCGCAAACTGTAATATATACACACTTTAAAATACTTACGGTTTGAAATGTAATGTTAGATGGATATAAAAAGATTCTAAAGAACCCTCAGATCTGGTGTATTCTGCGGTCAATATAAAAAAAATATTCCTCTGAAACCTCTCATAAAATCTCTTTACAAAAGAGCGAACTATAAGAAATGATGTGTAGATAGCGACGACCCCCAAGGCCAGACTCTCTCACCTAAAGGTTCACGGGCAACTAAAGTTGCTCAACTTACAGCAATTTTGGGAGATTTCGACGTCACGACAACATCCAGCAATCTCTGGCAGCATAGTCAATCGGCAATCATGGACCATTAATGGAGAAATAAATTTGCCCGAGTGTAAAGAGTTATGTGGAGTAATATCCAGCAATTCGGCAATAGGTGCTTACACAAAAACTCCAATGGAGTTTTTCAACTTCCACCACTGGTATTCCCTTTTTTTACATTGCTTTTTGAGAATTATGAACTTTACATTCTTAGGTACTGCTTAGCCTTTCCTCGTAATAGGGTTATTAGACATGTGGAGATCTTTGGTCTATAGGAATCCATTTTAAAACGAGTCGAAGCATGAGAAATGACATTCAGGTTTAAGGTGGCCCAACCCGGCGGGACTAACTCATTCGTGGGCACTGTACAAAACCGTGCTGTTGTGCTCTCGGACCTTCTCTGTTTCAAAGAAAAAGACAGGCTCCGTGATGAGGAAGATGCAACATGTCCACAAAAAAGACAATGTTCATAGTGTATAATTTGGTAAGATTTACGAAAATTTTGATTTCAAAACGACTTATAGCTTTAAGTAAACCACGACCGCTGTAGTCAAAAATCCAACAAAAACCTAATAGATTATAAATCTTGATTAAATAAGCTATGTCTGATGACTAATCTTTTTAAGATTTTCTTACTTTATCTTACCACCAAAGTTATTGCATAAAACGTGCGAAAAATTCGATCTTTCGGACCTTATAACTTAGAAACCAAACACAAATTTACAATGCCAATGGTCATCAGACATCTAATTCGATCAAATAAAGCTCTTTTGAGCAAAATTTGGTATCTCTGATCAGAAATATGGGCGTGATCTTCTTTCCCCGTTTGTATGGGGAGTTGAGCGGGTTGGGCCACCTTAATAATGTAATAGTGCAGCAAGCTCAACAAGGTGTGTCCAGAACCATTCAAACCATACCAAGATAATAAGAAGCAGACATTTCAATAGCTGGTGATAAATCATGCAAGCAGACAATGGACATGCAAAATACGTAAAACACAATCATTTATTTTTTCCCCCCAATGGATATAGTTTCATTTCTATAATTTCAGTAAATATTTTCAATATAAAGCATTAAAACATAGAAATGCACAATCTTGAAAACGTGTGTTAATTTGATGTTGAATTTCTGTTGATGTTGAGTCAAAAAGCGTCTGGCCGAATAATGGTTTAATTTCAGCCCTGTGCTGTGCTATGAATGAAATGCAGTAAAAAGAATGTATTCCCTTTCTTAATTAATATTTTTTCAGATTTGATATTTACAATATAAAATCCCTAGAAAAAACCTACTTACTTGCCTAATATGAAACAGTAAATTGTACAAAAATTACCCGCCAAAATCCGATAAAGTACTTCATGGTAGTGCACATGACGAAGAGGCAGTACGCGAGCGCATAGCCGAGGAACAGGATGAAGAATTTGTAGTTGTGGAAGCAGACGCAGTTGTTGACCCACGGGCAGTGGTGGTCCATCTTGAGTATGCACGTGCCGCACATGGAGCAGTGGTGAGCGCGGTCCGGCTTCACCAGCGCGCAACGATTGCAGTAACGCACCGCGCCCGACATTGTCCTGTCACATGTATCACATTAGAACTGTTACGCGGGTAGAGTGTAGATTAGAGAAGTCAGTCTCAGTGGCCCAGTGGCGCGACACTTCGGCGATCGCTCTCCGAAGTTAAGCAACGCTGGGTCCGGTCTGGTCTTGGATGGGTGACCATTCGACCGTTGAGAGAGGCTGGCCGTGGTTCGGATTCCACGTTAAGCTGTAGGTCCCCTTCCTTACTTACTAGGTGGTAGGGTTTATCCCGCCCGGGTTGGTTGATGAACGATGGTCGAAGCGGCAATGAAAATTGTCCGTGTTTTCCATCCAGTTCAATGTAGCCGTGCAATATAAGGAAGGTCCTGGCATGGCACCTAGTTCCCATGTGGTGTGTTGGGCTAATACCATGACAGAACTTGTGGTATTAGCCATCCATGTCCGGTCACATAAAAAAAAAATCATCAAAAATTGTTAATTTTACTTTATTTGAAACAATTCACAAAAGAAACACAAAATACAATTTTATTTGACTTGTATGCATCGCTTTGAACACCAAATATCGCACTGAGAGCCAGTACACTTCACTAACGTTTGTTGTCGCTAGTTAAGCGCGGCATATGGCATACGCCAGAACCTACTAAGGTGCCCAAGGAGGCCCATGGGTTTTCAAACATTTAGGGGGGTTGTGAAAACCATTCCTGCTGGCCAGGTGGTTCTTCACACCACGTTTGAAGGACCCCAGGTCCCTCGGAAGGGAGTTCATTCCAGTATTTACCGACCCTATAAATAAATGATCTAGAGGATCGGTGGGTTCTTATTTTTGGAAAATCGACTGTGAATTCTTGCATTTTCTCTCTGTTCCGCTTTGAACGAAGGTAGAAAGGGAGCGGAGCATTTATTACGAATTTTAACCGCACATTGCCAGCAGTGATCTACAATGGAGTTGTTATACCATACTCCAAAACAGTCAAGAATTTAGGCATTTTAATTGACGAAACTTAAGCAAACGTAAACGAGGTCAGCAGAAAAATCTTATCTTATTTATACTCCTAAAAGCGCTTGAGAATTTTCTTCCAGTCCGAACCAAAATTACTCTCGTGCAAACTCTCCTCTTTGCAATTTTGGACTACGCAGATGTTTGCTACTTGGATCTAAATGAAATTCTCTTAGACAAGCTGGAACGTTTTCAGAATCTCTGCGTTCGCTTCATATATGGTTTGCGTAAATATGACCATGTATCACAGTACCGTCGTCAGCTTAAATGGCTTCCCATCAGTTTCCGAAGGAACTGTCATTTACTAATTCTTCTTAAAAGAGTTCCAAATAACCCTCACTCTCCTGAATATCTTCGTTCTCGGATTCTGCACCTCTCTTCACATGGTCTCCCTTTACAATCTAGCAATGACAGTATCCTTCCGATTCCTCGCCATACGACGTATTTTTCTTCTAACTCCTTTACTGTTCATGCCGCCCGTCTGTGGAACGCAATCCGCTCCTGTCAAACTATCAGCTCTTTTAAACTTAAAGTCATGGAGTTTTACTTTAATAAAATATAAATACGAAGGCTGTTTTCTCATTGTTTTTTGAAGTGAAAACTTCTTTAGCGGCGCTGAGCACTTTTTTTGGATGGGTAAAAACTTCCAAACTCGCGTCAGGGTCACGTGATGCTGATCGAAAAAGCGTAAGATTGAAGTGAAAACTTCTTAAGCGGCGCTGAGCACTTTTTGTTGGATGGGTAAAAACTTCCAAACTCGCGTCAGGGTCACGTGATGCTGATCGAAAAAGCGTAAGATTGAAGTGAAAACTTCTTTAGCGGCGCTGAGCACTTTTTGTTGGATGGGTAAAAACTTTTCACTTCTGCCGGCACTCCCGGAGTGCTACCGGTGTTTTTTTTAATATTTTATTATTCTTGTAACAGTATTGATTTGAGAATTAATGGTTTTATTATTTTATTTTCATCCTGGTTTGTGGATATAGGAATATGTATTAGTGTATTGTATCATATATGTTTTTAATTATGTGTATATTATGATAAGTGTATGTATAAGGAGTATATTTTTTTAATCGGGTGCACAAATATTTCTGTTGCCTTTCCTTATCACCCCAATGGTTGACTGGAAGAAATCAATCTTAGTGATAATAATAATAATTTTGCTGTATGTTTTCTCTGAAATTGTTTTTTCTTGTGCACAATAAAGAATTTATTAATTCATTCAAGAGATAATACAATTTTGAAATTAGAATTGTGGTGCTGAATGCAGGTGTGTTGAACTACATTTCCAATTATTTGATTTGTGATGGTACGGGTAATGAATTAATATGATACTTTTGAGATTACCGCGGTCGTTAGACATGTTTGAAAAATGTTACGGCTTTTCACGCGGCGGGAAGAGATATTCTCCGACGTTTCGACGATGTGATTCAGCCTGTATATATGTACTAAACAATTCAATTTGAATTTGTTTTGTTTCTAGTCATCCCGTTGAGATTTTAATAAAATATATTATTACAACTTACGTTTTTCTGCACATTTTAATGTCATTTTATTAGTTATTAAAAGTTCTCTATATGGTTGTTGCGAGAAAAACAATAAGTAAGTATTTAAAGACTGATTGGTTACAAACCAAGTAGACTATTTTTCTAACGTTATGTTGTTTTTGTTTCTTTTTCCAATCAAATGAAATATATAATATTGAAATGGCCATAAAATGGAGACACGCCAATTACGCCATTTATGAACTAATGTTGGTAGATGCTCTTATCGGACTTTATTAATATATTCACGAAATAATTCGGTACACAGGTACCCAGGTTACCATAACCCAAAGTTCTTAACAAGTTTTAGTCATCTATGTGTGCCGCTTTTTGGTATGACTACGGCAAGTCTGTTGATACTAATGTTCGGTATGGAATAATACGACGGTGGACTTGTAAAATTAATTGTATTGGATAACACGGTGGCACGCGTAGGTGCCAGGCAATGCTTTCTGAACTGAACACTAGGCCGGCACATATGCATACAATTTTCTGGTCCTCGGATCCATAACCAAAATTTTTTTTTCTTTATTTTCAAGTCAAGGCAAGTCAAGTCCCCTCGCCACTAGGCTATGAGCCGTTTAAAAATTGGAAAAAAAATGTATGTGTACGAGCACCTTTAGGCTTCCTTAGGTATTTTTCCCACACCCATATTTGCTCTACTTTCGCCCTTTGCAGTTTAGGTGCAATACAATTTGTCAATAAGAATGCAAAAAAAAACCTAAAAATAAAGATTATACCCACAAGCCCAGAAAAAATATACAACTACAAATCTGCTGTACACTGTCATCCTCAGCTTTGAAGCAAGATTGGCTGATGATATTTGATATGTATATCAATGGTAATTTCTTTTTTTTTTAATTTTCTATTATTTGATGTTGAACAGATATATCTGCATTCAAGCATACACATCAGAATTATAAAATACAAAAAATGTCAGTCATGACGTTCATCTGAAACAGGACGAGAATGATTTGGCGATTTTCAAAATCGAATTACAACGCTTTCATGTAAATGTCACTGTTTAACCTATCACTCAAAATGGATTAGTTACTAAATGCAAACTGCATTTCAGTGTCCTAATGTGAAATGTCACTCACCTGGTGACGATGGGAAGATCTGCTGCAAAGTGCTCCAAGATTTGCCTCTGTGCATCTTCACTCTCGGCAGCCAGCAGTTTCTCTATTTCGGTGGGAGGTATTTTGTACTGTAACAAGCGTATATTTTTTGTTCCGTTCATTTTATGTTACTCTTGCTGCATGCCAATAAAAACTACAAAATATGCATGCACGCATCATAAATACAACAAAAACGGGTGGAACATCTTGTTGTGTATTGTATTTATAATGTATTTTTTGACATCTATGTTTCAGCAGCGATTGAGGCGAAACTGAGGGTACAACTAAAATGTTTAACTGTATGTTCCGTACAAGCTAGAGATGTGTAAGAGTGACCCAAGGTTGGTTTTTTGACTGCTTAGATGGTTTGCACAATGGTACATGAGTATCTAATGCTTTGTTTATTATTAATTAAAAATCAGTTTACGCACTGTGCACTTCTGTGTGGCTAGTGTTCGTTGTCGTTCTGAATAAGTGTATCGCTGACTCTGCCATATTTTGTTCAAAAATAGTCAAGATGGGGCTTCGATTTGGGTTGGCTACTTTGCTCTTGAATAAATTGAATTGTTGTAATGATAAATAAAGCAACGGTCGCTTTTCTCTATGTGTGGATGGTGTTCTATTTTTTTACACAGATCATAGTCATTGCACAGGATCAAGTCAAGGAGGGATTCTTCAATATTCCACTTTCGTGTTATTTCTTCTACAAGCTGATGCAGATCTGAACTGGTGTACATGTCAATTATCTTTTTATGAAGAGTGTTATTACCCTTTAACTTAACGAGTGGCCAGGAGATGTCTGTTAGATTGAAATCACCTAGAACCTTCTGGATTGCATTAAAAAGTTGAGTACGTAATGAGTGGGCGGTAGACAGCGCATATCAGTAGTTTTAAGTACCCATTCTGAAGATTGAGCCATAGCGCTTCTATTTAGAATTACGATTTGCTAGTATAGGTATTTACTTGTGTGAATGTGCAACAGAAATTGCCACACCTCCACCCTTCTCACCACTTGTACGGTCATGCTGAAAAACTGAACGATCTTGAATAATAAATAGACTGTCTTTTATTTGCAGTGTGAAATGTGTCTCCATTAAGACAACAAACGTAGGGTTTCATTGGTAAATTTTCAATAGAAGTAAATTAAATTTTGCCGTGAGAGATGCCAGGTTGTATAAAGTTCGGTAATGGGTGCGATAATTATTAAATATAAGTTGTATGTGGTAATATTGTACATCATCTTACGTCCTAATGGGTGAATTCGATAATGCGAGCGAACTCCACTTTACAATTTTACATGGGTCTGAACCAGGAAAGTTAATTTGTAATAGGATATTTTTTGAGCGTTCAAATTAATTGTAGAGGATTGCCAAATAAATTCTAAATAATCAGGAAAAGATCAAAATAAACTCATATCTGTGTTAACCATGTTAGGTAGGTGGGTAGTAATGCAGATGGACCAATTGTTGTTTGATGCGAGTGCCTGTTCAAAATCGAAATGCGCAACGACCAGGATAGTTGCCTGAGGCTATATAGTTATTTCAATATGTCAAGTTAACAAGTACGGTGGGCACTTTTGTATTCTTTGCGTTGATCTTTATCGTGAGCTAGACTTGTTGAAGATTTACATAGTTAAATCTAATACATATTTACTTTATAGTGAATCTATATGAGTGCAATAGCAAGGCATACACTCCTGAAGAGACTAAGAAGAGACGTCCCAGCGTATTTAGGTGCTCGCCCCTCAGTTTAAGTGCTCGCCGGACAAGCTTGCCGAGGAGCACAAAAGGGGGGACCCTTAATTGTAATAGCCCAGCAAAAGTCACCAGAACGAGATATTACAATTCTTGGTAGCGCCTGT
Source organism: Incurvaria masculella (assembly GCA_946894095.1). Taxonomy (NCBI): domain Eukaryota; kingdom Metazoa; phylum Arthropoda; class Insecta; order Lepidoptera; family Incurvariidae; genus Incurvaria; species Incurvaria masculella. Next base: position 5,681,897 of record OX335641.1, read on the forward strand.
CTTCAGCACAAGGGGATAACTTTAAGGTTGAGGTGTTTCATCCTATGCTGTATCTACACTATATTTACTGGTTTTCCTGTTCAGCAATTGGTCAGTGTGGCTGCTTCGATTTTGAAAAGATTTGATGAAACACTAGTAGAGTGCTCCATACACTTTAGGTGCAGAGTTGACAGTCCGTGGGACAGGAAAATCAGCCAGAAATTAGAGATTAAATATACTTTACGACCACAACCAAACACATTCATCCACAAAAACCGGCCAAGTGCGAGTCGGACTCGCACACAAAGGGTTCCGTACCATCGTACAAGACACAAAAAAATCACGTTTTTTGTATGGTTTAATTTTTATATTTTTTTATTTTACCTGTTTGTTGTTATAGCGGCAAAATAAATACACACTCTGTGAAAATTTCAGCTCCCTAACTATTACGGTTCACGAGATACAGCCCTGTGACAGACGGACGGACGGACGGACAGCGGAGGCTTAGTAATAGGGTTCCGTTTTCACCCTTTGGGTACGGAACCATAAAACGTGACACGAGATTTTTATATGTACAGAAGGCATTCCATTCTAAATCATGTCGCTATCCAGCCAGCTTTGAGAATTATATGCTGTATATTGTTTTAATACATTTATGTACTGTCACTGAGAATAAGTTTACTTTCAAATTCGAAAGCTGAATCTCGCAAATATAAAAATACATTGAGCAGATTAGTATAAAGGGTAAAATAGTGGTGGTTAAACTATCCTTGACACAGATTAGAGTTTAAGTCAACAAAGCTAAAACGGGAAATGAAGTCAGATAAGAAAATATCAACAAAAGTTATGACTAATTTTAATCTAACTTCCACAGGGTTTAATAATTCATGTGCTTTCATAGCACTGTGATGTCAAATTTGTATCCAAGGTTTATTAACCATTGTTAGTTACTGTTACAATTCCTTAAAGGGATGCAGGGGCATAGCTACGCCAATGCAACAAATGCAGTCGCATTGGCAGTCGCAAGGGTCCCGGATTCAAGGAGTCCCCAGCGGGGCCCGAAATATTAACCATTTTAGTTCAAATAACTGATCTCCGATAGTATAAGGGTTAGTTTTTGTATTAGGGCCCAAAAAGGCTAGTTGCATTGGATGATAACATAACAGAATCAATATCGTATGATACCCATTTTAATTAAGGAGAATTAAAAAAATATTTATTATTTTTATATATCAAGTGTCAATTTGAATAATAAAACTAATAAGAATGCAACATAAACGGTGCATTCGGATGAAACTAAAGAGAACAATACATTTTGGAATTAGGACAACACATACATTCGAGGGTATTTTAATTCCATAAACTTGCACATTATAATATTAGGCCCATTACATATGAAATTGGCCTTTTATATGGAAAAAGTAAAACGTAAAATGAAATTATAAAATGATATAATTAATCAATCAAGTATGTATCATTATCTATGCACTTTCGCCATTTTATGGATAGTTCGTCGATTCCTTTATTGAAAAAATTGTGGGATAAAATCTTTGAAGGCGGTTTTCCGTGCCTCATTAGAATGGAATTTTTTACCTTGCAAGAAGTTGTCCAAATTGCAGAATAAGTGGTAATCTGTTGGAGCAAAGGCCGGGGAGTATGGTGGGTGTCGAAGACATTTAAATTGCAGCTCCTCTAATTTAGCGACCATTGTTGTGCAGTGTGTGGTCTAGCATTGTCCAGAAGCAGTAATGGAATAGAGCAATATAGTTGATAATACAGATATGCCGTCATCGTCTGGCCAGACCTTAGGAAGCTGTATTGGATAAGACCTACTGGTGTTGATAACACCTTTTTCTGAGTCAACTTTCGCTTAGGGCAGGATTTGGCCGGGTCTCCTGGGTCCAACCATTGGGATGAGCGTTTCCGATTATCGTACAGGATCCATGATTAATTACAAATAACGATACGATACAAAACCCCTTTGTTAATGTGATGGTTGAGTAATGCAAGGCAGCACTCGACGCGTGTTTGTTGGTGTGCTTCACTCAATTCATGCGGTACCAATTTCTTTCAAATGAATTAAAATTGTTTTATCACCTATGTAGACGCCCTCCTCTAACTCTGACATGCTGTGCTCGGATGTGCTTCCATGATCACTTTTAATTCTTTATTGTCAACTAAGGTCTCTGGCTGTCCACGGGGTTCGTTGTGTAGGTAAAAATTTCCAGAACGAAAACATTGGAATCAGGAACGTAACATTTCTTCTTTTACATTAGCTTGCCCATACACATCATTAATCCCTCGAGCTGTTTCTGCAGTGCTAGTGCCACGGTAGAACTCGTATTCGTAAATAACGCGATATTTCAAGTTATCCATATTGTGAACAAGACAATGTCAAAGAAAAAAGAAATGGCTAGAAAACAAATTAATCACTACATTAGAAACTTAAATATACAAGCCTAAATTTGAAATAAAAGTTTTGCTTGGCATTTCTAACCAAATGCCAGATATAGATCAAAACGGGCTGTTCGACAAAATTACATTTTCATATGTAAGGAACTAATACGTGCAAGTTCACCGCCAACTCCAAATAGCATAATTATATCATAACTTATTCATTTGCCACCTTACATTTTTACTTTTCCATTGAGTATCCTAATTATACATTTTGTATGGTAATTTTCCAAGTCTTATAACTTTTGAAACGTTAGACAATATTTTATACAGAAATATTATTCATACTTTATTGTAAAGGTCACTCTTAATTATTCTGTAGGTCTGTAGGCAGCATTTAAAATAATAATATGTTCTTTTGCGTCGTGATTATCGAACCGTGTACTAAAATTTACGAATCCAAGAGTGTGTTTGCACCTAATGGAGGTAAAAAACGAATAAACGAATATAAGTACAAAACGTTTGAAACCCATGTAAAAAATCCATACTTACCAGATGGCAAGGTCAAACCTGCCCGGGTTAGTACCGTCACCTACGAATAAAAGATTGACAAAGTGGCAAACAAAAAAATATCCATGTTTCCATCCCGTTTAATGCAGCCTTACTTGGTATCGTACTAACATATAAAAGTTGTTTTTTATACGTTAGTAGTGTTAGTAGTTTAAAAATTAAATCTATTCATCATGCAGAAAGTATAAAAGTCACGATATAAAATTCCTAATGAGAATTTGGATATTCACAAAAAAATTAAACCATGCGGTACGTATAAAATAACACGGAGCACTGAGTAAGGCGCTCTCATAATCATACATTGAATGCTGAAATTGCTACGAAGCCAAATTTTTAAAGACTTAAAATTGCTACAAACCTAACCTAACCTAACCTTACAGTAATGATATATTGTTGAATTGACACTTAATAAATTCGCTTGAAATGTAAGACGTTTAGTGTTTATTGAAAGAACATTTTTCGCATTATACAATACGCATGGTTGTCTTTTTTTGTTAAATAAACAGATCTAAGAAGATTTTTATAGGACTTATTTCTCAAGGCTGGTACTATTTTGGTAGCCCGTCCTCGCACTCACTCCAGGAGGTCAATGTCCTTCCTGAAGTATGGACTCCAAATTTGGAAAGAGTATTCTATGAGGGGACAGACATACATTTTGTACAGTTTGAGAAACAGTTCTGCACTTATGTAGGAGAACACCTTCCTTATATATTATATGTTGGGCGTGGTTTGGTTTTTTTGTCAAAAGAATATTTTATACGATCTGCATTTTATACGATCTGCATTTTATACAATCTGCCTTTTCACCGTTACTGGAAAGTTAAAAGTCCTGGCATGTTTCACCCAATTTATTAGGGAATATGGTGTGGTACATGACAGTACATAGGGGCGGTATTAGAATTCCATGTCCAGTTACATATTAAAAAAATTTAGTAGGATTGTTAAAGAAAAGTAAATTTTGAGATAACAGCATTCCTTAATTAATTAGGGTACCCGAAGCTCTCCTGTATTAGTTTTAAAGTGGGCCTTACCGCTCAACTTACCCCTTACCCCATACAAACGTGGAAAGAAGATCATGTGCAAATTTCTTGTTGTAGATCCAAAATTATACATTATTTGATCAAACTAGATGCTTGATGACCATTTCATTAAAAAAATGTGTTTGGTTCTGAGTGATAAGGCCCAAAAGTTCGAATAAGTTAGTCCCGTCAGGAAGGGCCACCTTAAGATTCCAGTACAGATTCCGAACTCACCTGTGTTGGAATGGGAGCGATCGGCGCAAATATTGTTCTGAGGTAAGACCACATGAACATAACAAATAACACGTGGTAAGGCACCAGGTACGCCACCTGCTCCACTGAGCTTGTAACGGTCACTGCAAAAAACAGAAAAATATTATGGAATTATGCATTAGCTCCTACGTTATATTCAAGGTTAAATGTGAAATAGTACCTCTCTGTGCCCTATTGACTGGGGCGCTAATATCACATGAGTAAATATCCCACTAGAGGCAAAGCTATAAAAAACCAGTCCGCTGCCACTGGGCCTGCACCAGCGATGGGTCATTCCGGCTCTAAAGAGGAATGCATTCACATTCCTACTCCACAAGTCTGGAATGACCTCCGGAACAAAGAGTTCTACGGTACACCGGAGTTACCCACTCCGGAATGGCTCTAAGACCACTCCGGAGTTACCCACTCTGAAATGTTTATAAGCCCACTCCGGAGTAGCTCACTCCGTAAAGGCTTCTCCATAATCCGGTCAGTCAATATACACCAGAATGATCAGCCGCTGAATCACTCACCTCCAAAAAACTAAACTCGAGTCATGCTAGCATTTTATATATAACATTATACATACTACGAACTCAGAACGCCAGTGCTTGCGTGAGTAGACTTATAATCATTCGGATTTGAAATGGAACATTCCACAAGGATGCATTCCTCTATGGACCCGGAATGACCTTAGCGTTTGATATTCCGGAGTGGCCTTGTAAACATTCCAGAGTGGGTCATTCCTGAGTGGGATTAACACCGTTCCGGAGTAACTTGTAGGGATTAATTTTAAGGAGTGGGAATTTGCAACCGAAGTAGGTAAATTTGGTGAGAGTGGTTAGAGGAGTCATTAAAGCAGAGGAGGCGGGTTCTTGGAATGGGGTGGACTTGGACTCGCTAGTGTGGACCCATCACTGATGATTTCAAGTACGCGTTGCTGTGTTCCAAACTTGTCCATTCACCAACTCTGTTACAGGACGTTTAACAGGACTGCAGCGCCACTAGCGCCGTTCACGCCAGTTAATACTTTAAGACTGTTTTCACGATTCCAAAGACATATTTTATAAAACAACCGAATAAATGTCAATGCAATTCAATTCGTTTTCCTGGGCTAATATGATAGTCCATTTACAAAATATCTTTTTCTTGTTACACAAATGTAATCCCCTATGAAAATAGGTAATGTTTTTGACGCTGTTATGGAACTTTGCTTCTGGTGGAATGTTTATTCATATGTTTACTGAAATTGCCTTGTCTGCCTCGTCATTTTAAGGCATTAGAAAATTATCCTCCCCATACAAGTGTAGTTTACTAAGCATTTGAACACCGCGTTCCTATTAACTTGATATTTGGTAAAATATCAATCATTATTTTATGATAAAATTCCTTTAAATAAAAAATGTATTCTTGTGATCTCATAAAAAATGCCAGTTATTTTGATTAGTTGGTAAAGCTTGTGGTCCAAGGACTAGAGGACTTTCATGCGAGAGGTCTGGGTCAAATCCCCCACGCCCCGGTCATGCACCACTTTCTTTCTCTTTCTGAGTTGGATAAGTGCATTTCGTTATGAATGCGAGCTGTTCCATGGTTTGGAACCATGATTAGGTGGTAGGGTTAAACCCGCCAGGGTTGGTACCACCACATTAAATGGAACTATGGCTGAAGCGGCAATGAAAAATGGTCAGTGTTTTCTATCCAGAGCAATGTAGCCGTGCTCATAAAGGGAAGGTCTTGGCATGGCACCTAATTCCTTCGGGAATGTGGTGTTTTGTGCTAATATCATAACGGTATAGTTGTGTGATATTATTAGCCATGTGAGGTTCCATAAAATAAAAGATAAATGAATGCTTGCATGAATTATTGGCAGGTTCAATAGCAAATTACTCATAGACTTATTTTAATTTTTCATTCAATTTTATTTCGTGTCTAAGGGTAGGACACTTAGACACGTTATCAATCTGTCGGTTTGAGAAGAGCCGACATACAAGTTTCATTAAGAAATTAATAAAAATTTAGTTGCCCCATTTTCAATACTACCGCTCACAATTTTGAGTACTTTACAATACACATACGTGATGTAAACTACTCAAAATTGTGTTTTTATTTATTTTCTTAAGGGCGTACGTCCCTCCGCCTCCTTCCGGCACCGCCTCACAGTGCTGCATTCAGACAGTAAATACTGTAGGTACCTTAAGTTTATGAAACATAAACCTATGCAGATTTTGGGCGATAAAACATGTTATGGATAAGGACTATAGAACGCTTACAGAAACACAGTTGGATAACATAGGCGTAGTATGACCACAGCACTATCAAGATGATTATGAGCACAGGTATCCATTTGAATGCTCGCCACCACACACGGCAAAAAGAACACCCAGAACCGCCGCGAGTCGAGCCCGCCATAGCGTTTACTTCAGCAAACCATCATGCAAGCGCTCATCTGGAAATAACACTCCTCTCAAAAACATCCAAACCACACAGCACAGGAGAAGACAAGGAAAAATCAGAAAAAAGATAGAGAACTAAGGCCAAATCAGTAAGGCGGACATCAGGCGATTGAATGCATTATATGACACTGACAACTTTTTTTTTAAACTATTTTGTGGATGGATCAAGTTCCTTTTTGCCAGTTCATTTTCTCTGTATTTACCCTTTTTCGCTTTTTTTTGGGTCGCGGTCCGATTTGAACCAACGTTACCAAAAGCACGCTCTAAACTGGTTCGATTCGAGCTTACAGCCCTCAAAATGATGTCCCGTGAACGGTATGAAGTTAGCGCTGTGTCATGCAATGCCGTTCACAGTGCTCACGCTTTGGAGGTAGGGCACTGTGTGTGCAGCTGTCAATGTCACTTTTTGAAGTTTCTAAAGAGTAGTCTATCGTCTTTTTACCGTGTTTTTTCACAAGGCTTTGAATGTACCTTAGTTGAAAATTCAAGTTCAAACTAGAGCAATTGATTTGATTAAAATTTGAGGTGAACTACTACAATTACCGTCATTTGTTCCAAGTTTGTTGTTTTGTTTCCGGAAGCGTGTACACAAACGGTCCGAATCATTTGTAATGCTTTGAGCGTACAATCTGATTCGGGACGCTTGTATTTTCTTTCAGAAGAGTAATCGATTACAGTTTAAATCTGAACGCGCAATTGGTTTTATTTTATTAAATGGTAATAATTGTGTTTAATGTACTTCTATATGGATACGTAGCTTTCAGTCTTCTGAAGGACGGAGGATAGGCGGAGCGAGATATCATTGGAGTATAGACTTAGCATGCGCGCGCAGTGCGCTTACAAGACAAACAGAGTGTGGGAGTGAGAGTTCATTTCAAATATCAATACCGTGAGTTAAAGAGAGATGGAATGTAAATGCCTGATAAGACCACTTTCAAATCGTTATCGGTACTTTGTGTACAAACTCATAAAATGTCAAACGTTTTTTTGAAATATCTTGAACGTTCCTAAAGTTTGAAAAGTATGTTGAAGAAAAGTAACTGTATTTTTGTAAATTACGATGGTTTTTCTCAGTATTTATGTATTTTTAAAAATTTACTCCATACATTTAGGATATTTTAAAAACGTGGGAAAATATTGTACTTATGCTAGGGCATGACAAAGAACTTTGTTTGACTATCGATATTTACTGACAGATCACCACGCCGTACAGCTCGGGCGCCACTGCTTTCACGGGATAATACATATTAAAACGATTTTTGACCTATAGTCGAGCCGTTCTTAGAAGCGTTTTTTGACACAGCAGTGTGGAAGAAAAGCTAATGACTAAATTTTGGAACAGACCACTTTACCCGACGTTTTATATTTTTGGGACCAAATAATAACAGCTTGCTGATGTGTTTTTTTTTATTATGGCTTGTAGATTATATTTTATTCTATATTGTGTCAATTAATTACTTAACAATGTATTAAATAATATAATTATGAACAAAATAATGGTACAGGATGTGAACCTGCAAAATAATATCAACCATTTAAGTTTTTATATCTTTAATTTTCATAACTATTACTTAAATATTCTTATAAAGGAAAATCATCACCATTACCAATGTTGGCTTGTGAGAATGAATATTCGGTCTCGGGATTTCCAGCAATTAACGAATGCCTCCTTTATTTCTTAAATTACATGTTTAGGCACATATAATAAATGTTAATTGCAATATCATCTAGCTTTTTCTAGTCAGTTAACTTTACACCGCTGAAGAAGAAAGTCGAATCAGTCGATTAAAACTGACAGCAATCTTAGGTAAAATAGAATAATAACAATCGGCTTAGATTCACGATGTACGTCGCCCTTTTTTTAATTTTGGGTGGTTATGTTTTCCTTTTATGTTTTCGTTATGTTTTCGGTCCTCAATACTGTTTTTCGACTAAAAAAGTGGTGCTCACCACAAAAGTTGTCATTTACTACTCACGAAAATGTATGTGGAAGACGATCCTTTTAAGGTGTACAGCAAAATGTTATTAAAATGTTTTGCTCCAAATATACAATGGTTAATGTTTGAAAAATTATTCCGTTGAAAGCTGCATATGTGCAAAAGATCTTGTATTTAGGTTATGAAACACCTTCTGAAATCAGATAATCACCTGTCCATCTGTATAAATGTGTTTTATTTTAGAGAAGATTGCCTATTATTAGATTTTTGCTTTTCCTTATTGAAATGTTATCGATATAAAAGTAAAACTCTGGTTTTAACCCTTCCCTATCCCTCATCTGTCAAAAAACGCTTCTTATAATAGTTCATGGTTATTTTTATGATGATTGTAGTAATAAATCCTATCTGACTGGGAACGGGCCGGCGGAGGAATGAGGCCTGTTCAAACAATATTCAAATCAATATCTATGGAGTTCAACGGAAATTCACGCTACACCGGGCACGACACGGCAACGGGCACGCGCGCCGTACGGGTCCCGTGTTCGAATGTCCGAGCATATTGTTTCCCGGAGCCGCCCCGCACCCGCGCCGTCCCGTTCGTGAATCCCGTGTGTTCGTGCTCACACGGGCCGGCCCCGGGGGCGAGCGACAGTCGACGACGATCGTGTGAATTTGAGAAAGTAGGTTGGTGCGTGTTTTGAAAATGGATTCTGATTCTCCTTCATCAAGGACAATGGCAATTTATGCGCGAAAATTTGGTAATTTTGTGAAATCGATTGCCGCCAACTGAACGGCCGCCTGCGTGGAGGCGGGGGCGACAGCAGCATCACGTGCATGCAAATCCCGTACGGCGCACGTTCCTCCCGGGTCTCCCCGTGCCCGCGCCGTGTCGGCGCCGGTCTAGCGTGAATCATCCTTAACAACGGCCCGTAAGCTATGTCCCCCATACAAACGTAGTTTACTAATTATTTGGAAACCGCTATTACAATTAAATTGATATTTCATATCTAATATCAGGTAACAAATATCCGTGTCTGCACGCTTTTGTTTTTTTGGAAAATCCAAACCGAATGAAATGAAAGCAAAAAGAAAATCTTCACACGATTTTTTTTTCTGTGGTTTGAACCAGAATACATTTAACGAAAAAACAAAAACATGCAGACACAGATATTTGTAGCCTAATATTAGATACCAAATATCAAGTAAGTTGGAACAGTGGTTTTCAAATGATAAGTAAACTACATTTGTATGCGAGGCGAAATTTTTTGATGTTTACGGGCCGACCTTAACTCGTGAATTTTCTCAACTTCAAAAGCGAAAAATTTGATAATATCAAATGTGACACACCTAATGTGTGATCCATCAATGTGAAAGCCTTATCGCTGAAAATGATTCTATATGAAAAAAGCTAAACTTAGCTGCATAATTGTTATCTGTTTGGGCTGGGGTATTTTACAAATTAATTTTTCTTATTTTTTCATCACCAGTCCTTGTAAGATGCAGTTTGAACTACGAGTGTGTGCCACTATGCCACTAATCGTCAGTTTTTAGTCTGTGGGAGTGTTGTTATTTCCAAAGCTTATTCTTACCCCCCAAACATCTTTTCTAAATTGTCTTGATTGAGACGGTTTATCGAGACCGAATAAACAGCCTAGATGTTGTAACATTTTAAACGAACTCTCCATTGTTTCTTTTGTAGCAATCTATCCATTTTGGGAAGATGGAGGGGCCCTGGAGTTGAGTCATCGTTCGCTGGGGCAGCGCACCTCAAACATATTAGGAGTAATGAGCATGTATGTCTATACAAATGTGGATTATCCCTTGGGCAAACTAGGCACGCGCCTAGGGATGCGAAGTTACAAAGGGCGGAATTTTAAATTAATAAAAGGTAATTTAATTAAATTCTAAATATAAAATATTAATAAAAAAATATAATAAAAGGTATACAGGGTGAATTTTTCAAGTGGGCCTTCAGTGCTAGATCCGAAACTATAAGAAATAGCTGAAAACACTCAAAGGAGTCATGAGACCGATTTTGATAAACACTAAATTTGCATAATTAGTTTTTTGAAAAAAAAAATCCCTAACCGCGAATCGAAATCGTTGATTTTGAAAAAAATAACGCATTCTGTATTGTTGCGCCAGTCAATAGTGTCGCTTATAAGAAAAAAATCCTGTGAAGTAATGTTATACAACAAACTAAAGAAAAGTGTGATTTTTTTACAAACTGATTAAAAATTTCGAGTACTCATGCATTACCCGCACCTTACAAATAAAAATACAGACGTAGTTTTCGGCCTTATATTTTAGAATACAAAATTTCAAAAACATAGTATAACATTTAGAGCATGTAAACCATTTATCGCCCGTGCATTGGTAGGATAACGACTCTCTTAAACACAATTTCACGGGCGACACTCCAAAGAATCTTCTCGCGGTTTTAAGAAGTCATAATTCTGCTCAGTTAAACCAGTTAAACATAATACCGACCTAACAACGCAACTGAGTACAAATCACTACGCGCTCTGAATTTATTTTTTTTTTGCAGGCTGTACTGCACTGTGTGAGTATAGACAGCGATATAGTGTGAGCGAGATGACAGGCGATTCGCAAGTAGGAGCCGCCATTTCTAAATCGTATATTTATGAACCAGGTTATAATAACTAAACTCTACACTACAAACCCCTGTTTTCTCCACCTCCAGTTACCTGAAATCAGATAAGTAACTTTCGGTTACATGGCATATTTGTATGGTGTAACTGAAAAGTAACTTTGGGATTTTTGTAGCTGGAGGTGGTGGCAATGGGCGAAAGTCAAGCATAAAAAAACATGATCTAACATCGATGTTCTTTGTAAAATACAGAAGATTTCTTGAAAAGATATGAATTATAGACAAAATATCAAACGAGTTTTTCTTGCCTCTGTGAATATTTAATATCAAAGAATAGAACCCCTAGGTCCTTTTATATACACTGCATTCGGTCTACGTCAATATTTCACTGTTTGGTGCATACGTTTTTCAATTCAAAAATGCCTAAAGGCGCAATTTGATATGAAAAAAAAATCTCTAAAATTTAAGCAATTATGTGAAGGAAAGATAATATTTTACTGTTCTGTATTTTTTTATTTATGTAAATCTGACCGATTGTGAGCGTTTAACGGTGCTCCCAAAATAACCTTCAACTATTGTTTGAAGTTTCTTCGACAAAAAAGAATATTTAATGTTCAACAATGAACAATTTGCAAGCGGATAACTATTTACTAACATTATGTGACAATGAGAGTGTGATAGTGATTTTGATACGTTGATAGACTTAGAATTGGGCAAACAGGAGAAATATTAGTAGAACGACAATAGAGATATCGCGCATTTCTGCAGTATTGCACACGGTTACGTAGCTACTGCAGCTAAAGGGCGAGCGAAAGCGGTGACGAATTTTATTTTAAATTCTGTGTCATCTACTTCTAGCATAAAAATCAAATTTGCCGCGCGATCCATGGCTGCCGCTGACAGCTCTCACGGTTTTTCCCTGAGCACCGTAAGCACTTGAACCATGACGTCATACCTAACCATCTTGCATTTGTGAGCACTGCATTGCGGCTGTCAGCGTTTGAGCGCAATTCGGACCATATGTCACGCAGAGAAAGAAAATGGTGTTATAAGCCAGTTCATTAAAGAAACTATATAGAAATGGCGGCTTTTACTTGTCCAACGGACGGTACGGTCAGCATACTATTATTCCAAAGTATACATTTATGTTTTAAGATTTTTGTAATATATCACGATACATAAATAAATAAATTAAATTAAACATAAATACATACCACATTTCTTGGAATAAGCGACGTACCTGTTTAGTACGAAAAAGTATATTTACTTATAATGTATTAGTTCAAGAATAATAAAACGTTGGGTGGGTCGTGTAAATGTACTTATTTATGTATTAAAATGAATTATTGCATTCCAGAAGATTCATCTGAACTAAGTTATTAAGAAATGCATTCTTTGTCCATTGGTCAAGGCACAATTTTGTACGGCGACTGCGATTAAACTAGCGAAATCGTCTTCCAGGACCTAACGTTTCCCTAAACTTAACAGATTTTAAATTAAAAAAAAATATTTCGAGAAAGCCTCCGTGTGTTTTTATTTTTTGTAAATATCTGTATTTTTAGTAAAAAAATTAACATAAAGATAGACAACTTTTTGTAATGCTTATTAGCCAATCAATATTTTCCAATCTAAAAGATATACAGGGTAAACTTTTCCAATGGGCCTTCAGGGCTAGATCCGAAACTATAAGAAATAGCGAAAAACACTCAAAGCATCACTCCTCTCACGGATTTTGATAAAAACAAAAAATGCATTATTCGATTTTTGATTTTTTTGTTTCCCCAGCCGCGAATCGAACTCGTTGATTTTGAAAAAAATACCTGTATTATTGCGCCAGTCAATAGTGTCGCTTACACGGAACAAATCCTGTGAAGTAATGTTATGCAACAAACTAAAGAAAAGTGTTGACTTTTAATAAACTGATTAAAATGTTCCAGTATTCATACCTTACCAGATCCGTTCGCTTATCCAGAAAAAAAAATTCAGACATAGATTTTGACAAAATATTTTACAATCCAAAATTTCATAAGAATAGTTAAACATTAAGAGCATGTAAACAGTTATCACCCGTAGTTATACATATAATAGGCTAACGACTCACACACTTTCTCGGGCGACACTACAAAGTATCTTCCGGAGGTTTTTAGAAGTCATAGTTCTGTTCAGTTCAACCAGTGAAACAGTATACCGACCTAACAACGCAATTGAGTACATATCACTGCGTGCTCTGATTTGATATTTTGTTTTGCAGTCGGTATCGCACTGTGTGAGTATAGATAGCGATATAGTGGAAGCGAGATAGCATGCGATTCGCAAGTACAGTCGTTACTTATCAAATGTATACACTGGAAAGAGAAGGAATTTCTAAGTCCCTTTTACTCTATGGTTGACGTCAGCATGTCAGAAAGAGATCTCAAATTTGTCTCTATTTCCGGTGTATAGATTTCAGACGAAACGACTGTACAACCGCCATTTCTATATAGTTTCTTTATTGAACCAGGATATAGCATTAGGAAGATTTTCTTTGCCTGTTATTTGACTTGCTTTAGATTTTTACGTCAGACACAGATATTTTTGTAGATACCAAATCGGAACAGTGTTTTTCAAATTATTAGTAAACTATGTTTGTATGGGGAACATAGCTTACGTTCTCGCACACAAAGGGTTCCGTACATGGAGGTGAGGAAATTACTGGAGAAATAACGTCCATACGAGCGCGCAAAAAATGACATAACGCGACTTACAACATTATATCGCCATACAAATTTGTAGCGCAGTGATGAAAACGAGGAAAAATCCAATTTGAAGTCTCCCAAATTAGTAGGATAAAGATAAGAAATATTTTTCAATAAACCAGATGGTTGTTACGTCATTCTTCATTCGTAATGAATGAGTGCTGAGTCAAAGAAAATCTAATAATCCCATAGAAATAGCGCATGCTAGGTCTATGAATAATCCACTATTTCGAATATTTAGCGTATACTTACATGTAATATGATATTCCTGAATGTCTCGTCGAGTTGTTATGCACCATTTTACAATGCACGACGGTATTTTCAATTACAATTCGATCTTGCGTCAAACATAACCGCGACGGCTAGCGACGCAAGACTAAAATGGCCGCAGGTTGTCAATAAGACAGCCCTCCGCGGCACAATTGATATTGGGCCATTTTTTTAGTTCCATTCGTTCTCCTGTTATTTCTTCACCTCCATGATTCCATACCATCGTACAAGATTTACCACAAAAAAATCACCTTTAATTTTAATTATTTTTAAATTTTACCCATTGACTTATATATTACTTCGTAAGGACCCGGTCAACGCGCACGACTAATGGCACCAGTACGTTGGCCCTAAAATATTCGTTTTAGGGCCAACGCGACTCAGTCGTCTGCGGACCACTGCAGAGTGATGTTGAGTCGTGAAAATGCCCTTGTTGCGTAGTAAAAGGATGCATAAAATACGTTACGAAAGTTACAAAGACACGTGTAATAACTTATCGTCGATAAGTAAACTCAGATAATATTTTTTTCTGTTTAACAATTGAATAATTGCATTTGAATCGATAATTTAATTAACTACCAAACTTCATAAGCTGGCAATTGACGCCATGGCGCGCGTCGCACGTGTAGGTGAATTAACCTTGTACGGGCGTCCTTTTTCATTCTGGTTTATTTTGGAGTGGATATGAGTATGAGTGGGTAATCAAAGAATTTTTTTAATGTAATCTATCATGTGACCACTCGAAGTAAACGTCCCGACCTGATCTACTTGCCTGTCATGTCAAAATTTGTTTTCGTTATATCTTGGGAAACACTGGTCGTAGACCCATCATGCGACCACTCAAAGCAAACATCCCGACCTGATCTACCTGCCTGTCATGTCAAAATTTGTTTTCGTTATATCTTGGGAAACACTGGTCGTAGACCCATCATGCGACCACTCAAAATAAACGCCCCGACCTGATCCACCTGCCTGTCATGTGTTTCCCAAGACATAACGAAAACAAATTTTGACATTCCAGATAGTTAGATCAGGTCGGGCGTTTCATTTGAGTGGTCGCATGATGGGTCTACGACCAGTGTTTCCCAAGATATAACGAAAACAAATTTTGACATTCCAGATAGTTAGATCAGGTCGGGGCGTTTACTTTGAGTGGTCGCATGATGGGTCTACGATCAGTGTTTCCCAAGATACAACGAGAACAAATTTTGACATGACAGGCAGGTAGATCAGGTCGGGACGTTTACTTTGAGTGGTCGCATGATGGGTCTACGATCAGTGTTTCCCAAGATACAACGAGAACAAATTTTTACATGACAGGCAGGTAGATCAGGTCGGGACGTTTACTTTGAGTGGTCGCATGATGGGTTTATGACCAGTGTTTCCTAAGATATAACAAAATCAAATTTTGACATTGCAGATAGTTAGATCAGGTCGGGGCGTTTACTTTGAGTGGTCGCATGATGGATCTACGATCAGTGTTTCCCAAGATACGAGAACAAATTTTGACATGACAAGCAGGTAGATCAGGTCGGGACGTTTACTTTGAGTGGTCGCATGATGGGTCTACGACCAGTGTTTCCCAAGATATAACGAAAACAAATTTTGACATGACAGGCAGGTAGACCAGGTCGGGACCTTTACTTCGAGTGGTCGCATGATGGGTTTACGACCAGTGTTTCCCTTGATATAACGAAAATAAATTTTGACATGACAGGCAGGTAGATCCAGACCAAGCAGGCACAAGAGAAAATTCAAATTGCATTTAACTTGAATACCTTGAAATTACAAAAAACATTTTTCATTCATGAAAGTTAAAAGAACTTAAAAGTTTAAATTAAAAAGAAAACATTTAAGGACGCAGGTACAAGGTTACATCGTTAGACCTAATGCAACATGGCGGCGAGTTGTCAACACGAGTTCGACACGGCGCTCACGTACGAGTAGTTCTTCCGAGTTTGGATAGATGGCGCTACATTTTGCTTGTATGGAGAAGATTTGTTTCAATTCTTTATAAGGGTGTATCCTTACCTTTGAAATCATTGATTTTACCTATTTGTTATAGCAGCCAAATAAATACACACTCTGAAAACTTCAGCTGCCGCTGCAGCTGTGTAAAATTTCGCTTGAGAAAACTTCATTTTATGTCCATTGATTTTGATTTTATTGTAAATATCTGTATTTTTCAGTAAAAAAGATATCAAAACTCTACGTAAAAAAGACGACTTTTTTTCACTGTTTATTAGCCAATATTTTCCAGTCTAAAGGTATATTAATGAAAATAAAACATACAGACACATTTCTACAAAATATTTTAGGATCAAAAATAAAAAAACCAGTAAAACATTAAGATCATGGAAACAATTATCATCCATAGTATGGGGAACTGATAGGGTAACGACTCTGTTAATAGGAAAGCATTATAGAAAAAAATAATGGTTGAGTAAAAGAGGCCAAAATAGACACATTTTCATACAACTATTGGGCATTAAGAGCATCCTCATACCTAAACATTTTGGACCAATTTTTGCGATTAAAACGAGATAGCCAAAGCCCGACGTTGCTTAGTTAGAGCAGCCCGAAATAATTCTTTCTAAATGTGAACAACCCGCATAACGCGTGAAACCGTTTTTTTATTGTTTCGTTAAAGAAATTGGAAAAAGTTAAATATGTTCTTCACTGAATGGGTAGATAGTGTTAAGATCTTTGAAATGGTATTAAAATAAATATTACTTAATATCAATATAAACCGCAAACTTGAAAAATTTGAGACCTGACTTCAAACATTTTTTCCATGCATAAAATATCAATTTCTGTAACATTTTTCTTTCTGTTTTCGTAGAACGTTAGCTGGAATTATACATGTTTTTTTTTCTGGTTCTCGTTCCATAGAGATCAGGAACATAACGAAATTAAACCATTCGCATTGGTTAGTATAACCATCTTAATAAAGAAATCTACGGAACCGTTTAACCAAGCCAAAACGAATAAATGTACGTTAAGGAAATATAAATCAAATTTTATTGGAAGGATCACATAAATTTAATGTTACTTTTAACTGAAGGACCACAGTCACACAGTGAGTTTAAGATGTCACAATACCTTTTGTGAACTTGTCATTGGCAAACCATAGCTTTTGATGTAAGAAAGATAATATTCAATTTTCTTAACACAATTTTTTATTATACTTAGATCTAAGTCTGGTAGATACTCATCTCCGTGCTGAGGGAACTTTTTGGAAAATGGTTCTTGTTTATCACTGTTTTTGTGAAAACTTGGTTTGTTTTTCACTTTCTTGATAACAGTAAGAAACTGATGAAGGTCAGACAGTGCAGAAGAGCAGTAATATAGTTGATTTCCTTTACTGGGTCCTTTTAGTATCTGATACAGGTCTTGTTTCATGACTTGTAAACTGGCATCATCGGTTTCGATAATTGCACTCTGTGAATAAAAACATAGTCAAGTGAGTATAATACAGATAATGTTCCGCACGCCGACTTTCGAAGTTCGGTGCCGAAAAGATATATTATGTAGTAAGTAATAGAGTCTATCTGCATCAATGTGTTAATTTCTTGTAAGGCCTGAAACACATGATCGGAATAAAACCGGACGGACAGAATTAATTTTATGAATCGCCTATGGAAGTCTATGGGTCGGGCCGCATGCACTCACTGATTCAGAAGTCCCCTACGTAGGCAGAAATTCCATCCATCCAGATTTTTTCCGATCATGCGGTTTTTTTTAGGGTTCCGTACCCAAAGGGTGCCAACGAAGCCCTATTACTAAGCCTCCGCTGTCCGTCCGTCTGTCACAGGGCTGTATCTCATGAGCCGCGATAGGTAAGTAGCTGAAATTTTCACAGAGTGTGTATTTATTTTGCGGCTATAACAGCAAAGAGGTAAAATAAAAAAATAAAGGGTTAAAAGTAAAATTATTTTATGATTAAAAAAATTAATTTTTTTGTGTTCAATCTGGTACGGAACCCTTCGTGTGCGAGCCCGACTTGCACTTGGCTGGTTTTTTATGGAACGTGGCTGATGGCTAATACACCATATTCCCGAAGGAATTATTTGCCATGCACTTCTCTTTATGAGTATGGTTATACAGAACTGGATGAAAAACAAGAACAATTTTTCATTGCCGCTTCAACCAGTTTCATCCAATGCAGTGGTCCAACCCGGGCAGTGTTAACCCTCGTAGGGGACCAACAGTTTTACATGGGTTCCGAACCATGGAACAGCTCGGTATCGTAACGAAATGCACTAATCCACCTCAGAAAGAGAAAGAAAGTGGTGCATGACCGGGACGAGGATTTGAACCCATAACATCTCGCATGAAAGCTAAGTCCTCTAGCCCCTAAACCACGAGCTGTATTTTATTAACCAACATGCATATTCAAGTAGTTTTTTAATGTACAGTTAACATTTAATATTGAATCTAAATTTTATTACTTGCATAAAAGTTTGAGTATTTGCTTTTTCTTTTCTTTTCTTTTTTTTTTTTTTCAATAAATTATTTGGATTTTACTATATTAGAGTTGAGATCTTTGGATATATACACGTTTGGTTAGTATGTAGTTGTCAAATACTTAGGTTTTCTTAACGGCCAGGCTTAAAACCAGCGTCATTGATTTATGCACCTAAAGTCGAGACCAAAATTAGGCGAACTAGTTTGACAGATAGAGTGTGGCCAGCTGTGGAAGAGTTTTAATAGTGACGGGGAAATGTCGATATTTAACATCGACATTTAACTGTGGCAGATAATTTAAGCAGATAATTTAATTTGGCAAAAGAAACCGCCACTAAAATATTTATATTCTTAGAATTTGTGAGTCCTGCTTAATAATGTATTGAAACAACATTTTATTCTATTCTTTCTTTACTTAAAAATAGGTATTAGCATATTAAATGTTTCAAGAAAGCTAGTCGTAAAATAAATTATTAGTTTATATCTTGTGTAATACTCTGCACTATTAAATTGAAATTTTTAGCTGCTTTTTTATATTTACTTGATTTTAAAAATACTCTTTAATTTATGTTCCAGTATTGTTAACCTACGTGACATGTATTTATATATATTTTTCTTTAATAAACATTGAAGTCAAAACAGGAAAAATAAACTTGTGGAGTAGGGAGACGCTAGACCGAATCTAAGCTTCTTAGCAATTTTCTGGGAATTTCGTTGCCCCGTTTAGGTAACGCTGACTTTTATTTTTCGGCTTACTCACTTGTAGCGGCCGAGGGTGCAACTACGCTATAGAACCTTAAATAAAAAAAAGTTTTTGGTTAAATTATTAGTAAACTATCGGTAATGTTTTTCTGTATTTGTTTATTTACTGCTTTTGGCTTGTTGAATTTTACTCAAAATGAGAATATCAAATAAAACTGAGATAAAAATTCAGATAATTTATTTACCTTTACAAAATACGTGGCTATCTTTTAAAACACATTTACAAGACACTTTTATCTAAATGCTACTGCCAAACAATTTTTTTGGTATAACAGTTTAAGAGCGATACATAGATTCATAGAAACAGCAACTTTCCGTGTAAATGAATGAAAATAGAAATTACGTAACTATCATGGTTGCTAATTAGATAACGTATATAGTATAGTATTACAAGTACACTCTGGTGTAAAAGAAAGCGTCAACTTAACAACCTATATCGGGTATATAAATTAAAAAGGCAAAAAGAATACAATAAACTTGCTATCCTTAATTATTATGATTACCAAAACATTAGAACAACGCTAAGCTGAAGCTAATAACAAATTGTTACGTAAAATAAATTTAAGAACACAATGGGCAGTTTAAAGGTGTTGACATTAAACATACATTGAAACTTATTCAAACAATCACTAACTACTTGGTATTTATAATTCAGTCAGAATCATCGCATTCAGTAATTTCGTCATCATCGTCTCCATCGTCACTTACATTAATAATGAAACTGTCAGATACCGAATCTATTAAATGGTCCAAATCCATCATTTTGTTTTCCGTCTTCACTATATGGTGAACACAGTTTGTCCACTTTTCTTTTGTGACCATATTTAATCCTTCGAGAAAAAGTTGCTTCACATCCTCCAACTTGTAAGTTTTATTATTTCTCGCGACGTGCCCCTTCACCTGCGCCCATACGAGCTCAATCGGGTTCAGCTCGCAGTGGTAAGGAGGTAATCGCAAAATAGTGACACCGTGTTCTCGTGCCATTTCATCAACAACATATTTGTTGAAATGATGTTTCTTTGGCTTGGCAATATCAATTAAGTCACTTTTTGTGGCACTTATTGGAAATTCAAGGCCTTGTTTTCCCATCCACTCAACAATTTTGGTTTTCGTCCAGCCCATGTTGGGGAAGGAATCGATTTTTCGGGAATGGTACGGGGCATTATCTATCACCACAACAGCATTCGGTTTCAATTTAGGTAGTATGCTCCCGAACCATTCCTCAAAGCAATCACTGTTCATCTCTTGATGGTAATCTTCCTTCCCCGTCTTGGACGTGAACATCAACAAACCATCATTTACGAAGCCGTCTTCGTTGCCGATGTGGGATATGATCAAACGGCGTCCTTTTCCGGTTGGTGCTTTAAGGCCCGTGGATAGACCTTCCAAAAACGCTTGACGCGGTGTCTGCACGTTCATGTCCACCCACGCCTTTTTAAGTGTATGTCCTGAAAACATCATTCAGGAATTAGTTTTTTTGTAACACTAGAAATTAGAAACTTCGGTATTCAATACTGTAGCGTGGCTTGATTGCAAAAAATTGCAAGTGGACGCAACTGGCACCACGTTGCGGGTAGCTGTGTTGGCTCTGTTATGTCCTACTCTATAAACACAAAAACCTCATTGAGGAATCCATGCACCTTTAAACATTTTCTGCTACGTTAAAAAGGCAGGGTGAGAACTCAGGTAGTCAAAGCACTACTTTTATTTTATAGGTTGTTCTATAATAAAATTGAAAAAAAAAAGACCCATTCGAGATCAAAACAAAACCATATTAGTATCTTACCACGAGGTATTTTTTCGAAGAAAAATACCACGTGGTACAAATATCTCGGTTAGTTAAAATACAATAACAATTACCTTCATTGACCCATGATTCGTCCTGATAGTAAATAGGTACGCCTTTTCTTCTCAGATCTTTAATTCGTAGTAAATAATTCCTTCGCCAAGAAATAATATCCTGCCTGTCAATAAGCATGCTGCGACGCGTTCGGGTGATGTATTTGAAATTTAAATACTTGAGAATTCTTTTCATCGTAGTCAGAGAGAAGTTTGGTAACTCATCGTCCTCATTCACAGCTTGAAGAACCTAAAAAAAAATTAAATTTAGTTGACTATATTTTGTGATAATAAGCAAAAGATGCAATCATTAATAAAAAATCTTTACAAATTGTATATAAATTTTAGGTACCTTTGCCACAGTCGGTGCTTCATTTTTGTGATAGAAAGCATGAACTTTGCATCGTATCGCTGAGAATGTGAACTCATCATTTTTGTCCTGGAAATTCCTTTTTGGCCCGGGCTTATTAGGAGAACTCAAACTTTCATTTTCTTTACATTCTTTTAGTACCTTATATATAGAGGTCCTCGATACACCGAGAATTTCTGATGTTTTGAGCACACATTCATTTTTGCTAACCCTAATCTTTTCAACACCGGGCAAATCTTGTTCACGTTTTTCCTCTTCAAACTTAACCTGAAACACATGCTTGTAAACGTTGGATACCATGACTTTTTCGGTGTCACTTAAAGCTCGGCATTTTCTTTTTTTTGGAGGCGACACACAGGCAGAGGTTGATGGCTGAGGTGGTTGGGAATCCATAACGAGTTTTTAACAAAAAAGTAAACTTAACAACGATAACGATAACGTAAACAACACTAAGAAAACAAAAACGTAAATCAAAACAAAATTATTGAACCAGGCACGAAAACACATCCAAGCAGTCTGAAGAGTAGAAGCTGAATGCCCAAAAAACGGACTTGAGCGGATACACGTTTTAATTTGTAAACGAAATGGTATTACCATATACGACAGTGTTGCCATAAAATTGACACCGTTAAGGTGGCACACTCTGCGAGCTAAGGCTTAAATACACCAACAAATAACATAACCGTAATTATATAAGCTTAAGAATTACTTTCCAGCAGGCCAAGCACAGGAATAATTTGCAGTTGTTCCATACTGCCAAAGGTCATTCTTCGAATCACAAATGTCAAAATTATTTCAAACACGCTGGAATTCATTCTGTTCTCGCTATTCAAATCTCAGTAAATTAACCAAATGGCGGTTTTTTTCCTTGGTCATAGTAATCATTCATATTTTTTAAAAGTGTACGTAAATGATTAAGTCCTACATTTGGGAACGTGTAGGAGCAGATTTGTATAGTTATTTTACATCCAACTCACTCAATATAGTATTCCGTACGGATAATTATGTGTGCAAATCAAGTTATGATTGGATTTAATTTGATTACAAAATTAATATGCACGTCCTATATAAATTTTATGCGATGGGACAACAAACTAAATATATTTAACTGACCGCCAGGTTAAGAGTAGAATGGAGACCGAACCGCGCGTGTCTCAACCGTGTGGCGTCTGACCCGCGCGATAACACTTCCACCGATAACACATCACTAGCCAATTTATGGCAACATTCGTACATATTGAGCTGTCAAACTAGTTCGCCTAATTTTGGTCTCGACTTTAGCATTGTCAATGACATATGCTGCGCCTGGATCCGATTTACCATAATATTGTATTATTTAGTTAATTACCTTGTAAATTGTTATCTTATTAAATTTTAGTTATTATAGATTTTAGTTATTTTAAGTTTTTGTTGTTTTATATTATGATTTTTTTGTTCTTTATTGCTATGTGTTATTTTTAAGGTTTACATACAGTTCTGTTTTTCTAGTATTTATGGTAAAACTGGCAACACTGTCAACCTGTCAAATATAAAATAATTTCGCTCCACGTAAAATATAATTTTAAGTTAATTTACGTAATATTCGTGTTATTTCATTGCATAAAACTAATTAACAATCATTGACTACAGTGTACAAGTGTTATCCAAGCACCAGCTTAATCAAGAGAACTAGAAAATTGTGAAAGTGCTACAATCAAAATAAACATTTGAATACAAACCAAAAGCAAATATAGAATTCACCAGAAACTTCACGAATTAAGGTCAGCTATTTTCCACAAACATTGAATATATTTTTATCCGGCAAACTTTTACGTAAACAATAAAGTTAAAACTCCAAAAAATCTACATACACTCAAATTGCATCGTATATAAAATGCACGTGCATAAAATGTTTACTTTTATTTTTAACTTTTAATTTATTTTTTAATTTTACTACACAACTGCATGATGGCGCAAGTCGAATTTATTATATAAAATGTTACAAGGTTTTTTTTTACTTAATTTTAATCTTATTTTAATTAATATATTTATTTTTTTAATTTGTGAAATTTTATTGCTGTATTGGTCATCAAGGATTGTGTTTTTAATGTTAATTTAAGTAGTATTAGTAAATAGTATTAGCTACATTTTAGTAATAACTGTGTAAATTATGTAGTGTTTTTTACAATACCGTTTTGACAACGGTCGAATGTAAATAAATAAATAAACATAATTTCATTTCATTCCATTTTCAATTATTTCAGTCTATTTTTAGCGATTTATTTGATGACATTTTTTTTTTTAATATTTTTAGTGATTTGATGAGATATTGATTTTTAATTATTTGTGTATTGTTTGTTTTAAAATATTTTACTATTATGATTTGTTTCAATTTTAATGACTTATTTTTTGAAAATTGTAATAATATAATTTAATGTAATGTTATTTTTTTTATTTTTTTGTGGATTTGTGTACTTGTTAATTTAAGTCATATTTTTAAAAAAATAATATTATGCTTAATGTATTTACAAAACTGTCAAACTGTCGTTAGAATGGTCAAAGAAAATAAATAAATCAAATTAGAAGAGGGCACATGTGAGTTTTCATAAGACCTCAGTATTTCATTGAAGGTCTTGAACCCTAAAAATGTTAAAAAAAACCAGCCAAGTGCGAGTCGGACTCGCACACGAAGGGTTCCGTACCATCGTAAAAAATAAAACAAAAAAAATCACGTTTTTCGTATAGGAGCCCCCTTTAATTTTAATTATTTTTTAATCTTACCTATTTGTTGTTATAGCGGCAAAATAAATACACACTCTGTGAAAATTTCAGCTGTCTACCTGTTAGGATTACTGAGATACAGCCCTGTGACAGACGGACAGACGGACAGACGGACGGACGGACGGACGGACGGACAGCGGAGGCTTAGTAATAGGGTTCCGTTTTCACCCTTTGGGTACGGAACCCTAAAAATCATCCAAGTATTTAAGTATTTCAACATATAACTGTTTGACTATAACCCAGTTTTCTTTGCGTCTTTATTTTAAGAGCATGTTTGATTGAGTATATTTATTTAAATTTTTTTGTGTTTTTTGTAATGTTACAAAATTTCAGTCAAACAAAAACGAACGTTCCCTAGATTGATGGTATAAATTACTGATAGGAACATTGATAAGCACTTACATTTAAACACTCCTGTCGAATAGAACCTATTGCATTTTCTTCGTCTTCAAAGTTGCTGTTTTTGGACAGACAACTGCAAATAGATAATAAATATGGCACAAGCTCTTCACAACTCTGCTCGCCGTTAAAGTATCGCATCGTGAAAGCGTATGCAGCTAGAACATTTATTATGTTGTACTTCACACACTCGGCTGGTTTCACTTTCTGTAAAAAACATTTTAATTGTGACATCTGCCCAAATATTCACATCATCAACAACAAACCAATAGCAAAGCAGCGACCAGTCACACATGAATATGCATAATATTTAGTATATTATTTACATTTTTACTTGATCCAAAATTTAGCAGCAGGACTGAAGAGCAAATATCCCTTAGAAAAGGATACAATAAATAATATATAAATTTCGTTACATATTTATATGGAGATCATAATAGTGAATAATAACTTAAAAAGATATTTTAGACATACAGACAAAGCAGCAAGTTCTGGTACATCTTTGATGCGTGGACACAATTTAAGAGCCTCTTCTTCCTCCCTATTATCCTTGATCTCCTCAACAAGCTTGCTCTCTTTGTGATACCCCCACCAGGGCTCCCAAAGAGGCACCAGTTTGCTCACTTCACCACCGCTAACTAGAGCCTCAAATTCATTCTTCTCGTCCTCGGTAAGAGCATTCCAAACCGCTTCAGGGTCATCGAAGTTTACTTCGTCCATTCTATCCTTGAGATCGAGGAATTCTTCATCATCTGAATCAAGTTCCTCAGCATCGTTTACTTGGTCTTCAATTTCATCACTTGAGCCTGTGTTGGAAATAACAGTGAGGAATACGAAAATTTATTTGGAGGTTCAAGCAAATCTATATAATTTAATTTTACATATTATATATATATAATATGTATATATATATATATATATATATATATATATATATATATATATATAATTATATTATATTGTAATGTAATAATGTTATAATGTAAAACCCAAAACGCGTCAAAAGTTCTCATAAATGTATGTGTCACTCCACGTACAGGTCTCATACGTAAGCATAACCCCCTTGGCTGTTACAGTGTGATGATGATGTGCCACGAAATATGTTCATGACATGTTTGGACATTTGACTGGCGACGACTCATCTACTGATTTATATTTCTGAATGTAACCTACAAAGAGAACCTAATAAAGGTTTGATATATTCTTCCAGTGTTTTCAAGTCATATCCTCAAAATGGCATGGTCTATGTGCCTCAGGACTTACATAGAACCTCCCCATACAAACATGCAAGAATAATGTGTACTAGTTTTTAAAAAATAATAATAGAATGATAGAAAAATTTAAATTTGCATAAAAAAATCTTTATGGTGTCATTTAACTCGGTTTTTATTTATTAAAGAAAAAAAAAACGCAGATGTTTGTTGCCTAATGTTAGATAAATACCTCAAGTTAATTGGAAAAAAACTAGGTTCGCATTTTTCTGATGCTTACGGGGCCTTAGTAAATTAGCTTACCTTAGTAAATTAATCGCAAATTTCATTAAAACAGTTTTTTAAACATATTAAATGTTTGCTTCGTTAAAAATTATCTTAAAGTTCAATAATAACAACCAGTCCAATATACTGTCTCGACCCTAGACAATTTAGTTAGCTAGGTAACCCTGCACACTATTTTCCCACCATGTATTGGATATTCATAGAATAGTGAGTGCTGGGAACCGAGAGAACGGCGCGCGGAACTCTGTGATCTAGCCAGGCCATGGCTACAGCTAGGATGGGGGTTCATAGCTGTGTGCTGTGTATAGGAAAAAAGGCAAAAATGCTGTAGACATGCATAACCTGAGAAAATTTTGCCGAGTGAGCTTACCAGACAAGGTTCCAATAGCTCAATTAGAAAAAAGTAGTCAATTAGTGTCAACTGAAAAAAGACATGGTGATAAGGTAGTTTGGACATGTAGATCAAACAAGTGAAGAAAGAATGACGAAAAAGATTTACGGAGGGGCATCATCGTGGCCAAAAACGTACCATGCCCAGGCTGACGAATAAATTTGTATAGGTCAGGTATTAAGGACCTCCCATTGTAGATCATATATGAAAAGACATATGTCTGTAGATAAAATAAAAGAAGCATGCTGCAATCGCACAATATTTTGCTCTATCACATCTGCCTACCCCGCCTGGGAGTGCGGGGTATGCGTGATGATATGTATGTATTTATGACCCTGCTAACCTGAAACATCTTCTTGCAAGCCCTGCAAAAAGTCCCCGACATCTTCATAATTATCTCCTCCATTATGCATTTTGGTTAAAATTTCCATCATCTTCTTCCTGGACTCATCGTCTGCGGAGGAGCCAGTCAACTCTTCAGTGACACAGTCTCGATAGAAGCTCTCTGAACACTCCGCATGTTTCTCGCACTTGTAACAGTCTAGAGAGCAGTATAATTCACTACAGCGAGGGCAACTGTACTTGCTTTCTTTTTCGCAGCAACTGAAATATATACAGTACATCATTACTAGACATCGGATTATATGCATTTGAATATGCAAATACTTTTATAGCGTTATTCCATATTTTGGTACTTTTTCTTCAATGGTGCATAATTCAGTAGTTTTACGTGTTATAATACACTCAGAGAGCGCACTGAATGCAAGTCCTTGGAAATATTAGAAAGCGAGAGTTCACTATGGCAAAATTAAATGCAGTTTTGTATTAAAACCCCGGTCTTGAAGGAATAAAGAAAATAAAAAAAATCATTTATTAACGGCACCGGACGAACTCTGCCTGAAGAGGTCTCTGCAGAAATGGTGCCAAATTTCAAGTTCTGTCCGGTAACTTCAGTTGACGTCGAAAGGTTTACAGAAAATCTCGAAAAATATATTATTGTTTATTGTCACAAGAATTAAAATAAGTTATAATTTATTGTGCATAATTTGTAGTTTTATAATGTGAAAATAAACATAAATTCCAATAATAAATGGTTTTTTCATAGAGCATATTTTGTGCATATTTCACCCTTTTTTTTAGTGCATATTTTGACATTTTGATAGTGCATATCATCCGATGTCTAATCATTACTTAATTTGAGTGAAATACTGGAAATAAAGTGTTTTTTTAAAAGAAAGCAATTCAAACATTTTTTACACTATACAGGGTGTCGTAACCGGCAGTACATTAAATTTGGGAAATGATTATTGGGATTGAAACAAACAAAAACAATTAATAACTTTTTGCTGAATATCCTCTAAATAAAAAGTTAAATTTTCCATACAAAGTAATTCAATATTTTAGTGTAAAAAGAATCTAATGGTCTGTAAGACCTGACTAATATCACACCTGCTGTCATGCCATTAGCCTGATACGCCACGTTGGATCTAGGTTCCATGCCAAGACCTTCCTTAGTGAAACCAAACATTTCTTATCAAATTACACTAGACAAAACATAAATTTAAAAAATTTATATCTCGGTAACTAGACACTTTAGAGAATTTTTTCTTACTTTTTTGTCTCGGAAAAACATGAGGATTACGCTGGCGAAATTAATGTAGTGGCCGTTACGACACCCTGTATATGGATGGGTAATACAAACTAGTGTCATAACATTAGGCATTCGCAAAGGAATATGTAACCTTCTCTGTTACCCCTTTCTGAACACCGCTCAATTGAATGGAAAATACGGACAATGTTTCAATGCGCTTCCACCATCTTCATCCACTGCGATGGTCCCACCCGGGCTTAAACCATTCATACACAGGGTGTCGTAATGGCCAGTACATTTATTTCATAAGCGTAATCCTCATGTCTTACCAAGACAAAAAAGTTATTTTTTTTTCTCTAAAGAGTCTAGTTACCGAGATTTACATTATTGAAATTTATGTTTTTGTCTTGTGTAATTTGACGCGACGTTGTGACCATGCATAAGGAAGGTCTTGTCATGGAACCTAGATCCCACATGGCGTATCAGGCTAATATGACGTGTGACATTAGACATCCATGTCCAAGTACATTGATGGACTAAAGTATTATATTACAAAAAATAAAAACATACGAACATAGAATCAAGCTTTCCCAAGTGTTCAAACAAAAAAAAAATTATGAAAATTTGATGGAAAAAAATAATGAAAAAAATAAAACATACCGACGTAAATATTTTAGAATCTGAAATTTCAAAAGCAGGGCATGAAACAGTTATCACCAGAAACAGGTATGGGGAATTGATAGGGTCATGACTCTCTTAAGGGTAGGCCCCGTGCACAAAAATGCATCTGGCGTTTTGGATTTGGCCGTAACTTTTAGTAATTTTGTAGTTTTGAAAGTAAATATTTCCAAGTATACTGTAAAGATCGTAGCACAATAAAATGAAGCAAAAAGTTCTTTTGGGAAGTAATATATAGTATTAAATTTAAAAAAACGATGCCAGAAACATTTACAAAAAGACCTGAATGAAATGAAGAGATAAGTTTTTAAAATATAATTCAGGAACTTCAGAGCAAAAATCTAAATTTAGTAATTTTCACACAGTTTTTCCCATACAAATATCTCTAGAGAAGCCACAGACAGAAGTTGTCATGGCGGCGCCATCAATTCAGTCTGCTGCTAGCTTACTGACGGGGACGTTGTGTCGTTGCGCATCATAGTTACGACATTTCTTAATTTCTTGGTGAACCCACCTGCTATGAATTTATTAGGTGATCCTTGGTATTCTTGGGTGTTCTTTCGTATTCTGCACGGGACTTTAGTGTTCTTGGTGCCCGTAGTTCTTTGGTATTATTAAGTATTTTTGGTGCTTTTTGTGCTCTCAGGTTTTTTTTATGTAACTGGACATGAATAGCCAATACCAAACCTACTGTCATATAAGCCCAAAACACCTTATATCTCTGTTATCAAAAACAGTATTCAATTATGCTGAAATTTAGCAAATGACAGTCGTATTCAGAGAGAACCTGTCAAAACTTAGTACGAGATAAGTGCCGGACTAACCATACAAAAATGTTTAGTCAGACCCTAATATGCATGCTAAAGTTAGTCCGCCCAATCTGAATACGACAGGTAGTGTTTATATTTCATGCAATAGGCCATCCCCTAACGAGCTCGATCGAAACATTGGAGGGTTGGTACATTTTACCGCCAAGGTGACAGGGCTGTCTGTTGCCAGTCAAAGAACTTTAAGCACGGATAGATGTGTGACTTTGCCGGCGACCAGGTGTTAGGGTTAATTCCGCCCGGGCTAGCACCACCAAAACATTACAACTTTTTATCAGACACATGCCTACCTATACAGGTCTTGAGTTAATCAATGTTCAAACACGTCACTTTTAGTGAACCGCATGGGGTTCCTTCCATAATGTCCATACAAAGTGACGTGTATATTCATACGTTGACGTTGATTTTGATTTTTTGTCCTTCGTGCATTAGGCCCTTAGGGCCGGGTATCGTATGATTAAACATGTCAGTTTTGACAGTAAACATGGAAGGAACTCCAAGCGGTTCACTAAAATTGACGTGTTTGAACATAGATTAACTCAGCCGTCTATTCGTGCAATCGGGGCTAAGACTGGAGGGTTAAAATTCTTGCTTGATTCTTGCAGGAAGATTTATGTAAAAGATATTTACTCACAAGAAGCAGAGTTTAGACGAGTTAGAACTGCTAGTTTCCATGATGATGTACTCGTCTAATATAGCCTAGAAATCCTCAAACTCCGAACACTCAAACAACTTGCACAGAGTGGTCAGTCTGAGTTCACACCTAAATTGGCGTTTACGGCAAACCGATCAACTGGCGTTTTCTCCAAACTCCGTACAAGTTTTTACTAGATAATCTCTGCTTTTACTTCTTCAAGCTGTCAAAGTCAAACGCGGACTTCCGATTTGTATGAAAACGCTGAGTGGACGTAAACGGCAACGTTGAGTAAGCTGTCAAATCAAGCTCGGACTCGCAAATGTTAGTTCGCTTAACGCCCGCTGCGCGCGCTCTTCAATTTCTCCATACATTGCCAGTCGATCGGTTTGCCGTAAACGCCAATTTAGGTGAGAACTAGTCCCAGAAGTCCATACAAAAAGTAGAAAGTAGACTTCTCTCACTTCCTCTTATCTAATTTGTAAGGGACAGGGGAGATGATTGCTATACCGGTAACCATCCGCATGTTTAAGGAATTTTGGTCGAATTTGTCCAATAATTTAGGGAAAAATACCGGGAGGCCTTTTTCTTACGCATGGTATCATTGACGGTCTTATGTCAATGGCATCGTTGAATTTTAATTTCCAACCGCCATTTTGTGTTTTAATTTGCGTACTCTGAGCAAAAGCAAGTGAAAAATAGCACAAAAACATGGAGTGGAGGCGTCCAAATCGCCCGAATGAGAGCATTTGTTCCGTGCGAGGCTGTAAAAACACTGGTATGGACACAGTTGTTCACCGGTTTCCGAAAGTGCCGACGAGGTGTAACGACTACGTCAATATACGTTTGAAGAGTTCTGCGGTTCCTACAATATTTCCTGAAATGGGTGAGTATCTTAAATACTTATATACTTCTAATAAACACGTTCCTATATTATGACGGGTGCCTATCCCACTACTACTAACTAGTGGCTCTGTGAGCTGCATGAAGACCTCGCGAGCATTTCTGGTCATCATCAGACCTTCAAGGTTCAGTGTGAAGTAAATGCTCCTCGAGCTTTGGCTAGAAACTCAAACCTTAACTAATTTAACTAATTTTGAGGCGGCGCCAAGCAATCAACTCAAAAAGCTGACTTAAAATTATTCCTAAAAAGTTATTTTATGCTTTTCAGTTTTCAACGGTTTAATGTTTTGTTCAATAGTCTTTTTTTTAATCCATGAGCCTCTGGGCCAGCCACGAAGTAAGGAATTCATTATTGTGACAGTCACTATGGGGCTGGCATAGCCAAACCTGGCTCAAGTCCTAATATAATTATCAGAGAAAAAAAATGAATATACTATTTCTAAACTGTTTATACATGTGGTACATACATCCTTTATCAGAATCCGCAAGGGAGTATGATGTGCAGCCATTAGAGAAGCCACCGGAGCAGCCTTCGCCAGAACAACGACAGCAGCAGCAGCCATCTACGTCATCAGCTAACCAGCATTCATCGCGTACGTACAAAATCATCTTTTTCAAATTAAGGATTATTAATATAAATATGTGGATTCATATTTAAGTACATTAAATGGAAAAAACCACGGCCAGCCTCAATGGTTGACGTTCATCCATCCAGTATTTCTCAAAAGGTCCAACTTTTTTTCTGGGTCCAGTCATTTTTTTTTTAACAGTTATCACATGAAAGTACTATGGTATAAAACAGAAAACTGACATACTGTATTGTGTGGGGCTACTTTTCTTGTTGCTATGTCATTTTGTCATTCGTGCATATGCATGCACGGACATAAGCATACCATCATGCCGTCTAGTAATCTATCTATCTATCTAATCTGCCGGATCTAGTAAGCCGAGCCATGCCAAGCCCAAGCCCAAGCCCCAAGCTCAAGCCCAAGCCCAAGCCAAGTCGAGGCAATGTAACAAAATATAATTTATGTTAGTTTTGTAAGAAGTATAATTCTTTACTTGCGTGCATAAGTACACAGACGGTTTATTTGCTATGATTATTATTAGAGGTACCTTTCATTTCTAACATTTATAATTGTTGTGGTTTGTGTGCTCCTAAACCGGCTTCTTATTATAGGAGTGTACAACTTCCTGACGTGTATAAATTGCCTGAGATCTTAAATAAAAAAAATTAAACAATTAAATACCTCTACTTCTAGAAAATTAAAGTTATTTCAATTAAAGGTATACGTAATTTTTAATTTGTTTCCTTTTCAGAAACGAAAGGACTACGAGTCCGGATGCATAGAAGAACACTACAGAGGAGTATAAATATCGTATCTGAGCGTATGCTCAATAAATTAAATAAGACAAATAGAGAGTTTATTAGAATGCAATTATTGAATGTGAATCGTAAGAAAATGGGGCGCAAGTACACATTGAATGAAAAAAAATTTCTGTTTGGCGATGTATAAATCTAGTCCGAAAGGATATAAATTCCTTGAGAAACATTTTGTACTACCGACGACTAAAACACTGCAGTCAATTATAAGAAAGATTAGTTTTGGAACTGGGTTAAATAACAGTATTAAAACCTTTTTAGCAAATGAAACGTTAACTTGGAATTCCACTAGAAAATATTGCTCTATTGTTATAGATGAAATATCTTTGAGTTGTGGGGTTCATTTATCTCCTGATGACAAAATTGTAGGGTTGGTAGATCTCGGGGAAAATGAAAGGCGACGAAAATTTGCAGATCATGCTTTGGTAATAATGTTAAGAGGAGTATGTCATTCATGGAAGCAGGTGATAGCTTATTACTTCTGTGAAGGGACAACACCGAGTGAAAGATTAGCAGGTATATTGAAAGAGGTTGTGGCTATGCTAAAAGAATGTAACTTGGTTCCGCTTTCCTTAATTTGTGACCAAGGCGCATCCAATAGGGGAGCGATCAATATATTGAGGAAGGAAACTATGCGTGACTGTGTTTTGAAAGATGAACATTATGAAAATCAGGTGATTCGAGTGGCCGATGAAGAATTGTTTATTATTTATGATCCTCCTCACCTATTGAAAGGTCTTCGTAATAATTTAATGAAGTACGATATTTTGTTTGGTCGTGACAAAAAGAGGGCCAGGTGGCAAGATCTGGTGGAGGCCTATGAAAGAGATAGTCCAAATGGGGAAGCGAGGATGATACCGAAAGTGACAGATGTACATATTGATCCATTAAAAATGAAAAAAATGAAAGTTAATAAATGTGTTCAAATTTTCAGTTCCAGCATGCACAAGTACCTCTGCACACTCAAGAACTTCGGTAGGCAAACAACTATTTTTTTTAAACTGCAATAGTTTTTGTATTTCTAAGGGTTATTTAGTATGCTTTTTTATTTTGGTTATTGACTACGAATTTATGATTATTTCATGTTGTATCTTCATTGAATTTTAACATAAAATACTGAAAACATAATATGGCACGGAATAGCAGAACTTATAATAAATATATCGTTTAAAGGCGCCCCTAACCTCTGAAGGTGTCTTCCAATCAATTACTTGTACAAACAATATGAACAGAGGCATTTGAAGTACTGAAAGGTAACATGCTAATAAATCAAAGGATGAATAGATACTTATCTCAAAGTAATGATGTGTTGGTTGTCCATCAATGTTGTGCTCAAATGGAAGACAAAATCCACTTAGAACCATTCTAAGAAGGTACTTACACTGAGTTTGCAAGCATTTTATTTTACTTTGCAGCTGGACTACCTGACATCAATGGCAGACGAGTATCAAGTACTATCGGAGACACAGCAGAACTCGTGGGATTTTTTGATAAGTTGTTTGATAGTGTTAATGGATATAAGGCTTATGATAAAGGAAAGTTACGAGTGCGAGTCCAGGAAAATAGTTCACATCATACTTTTTGGATCGAAGCTATTAAAATGTTAGAAACTTTGAAATTTGTAGATACGAATGGGCGTACGCACTCGATTCCTAGTGCCCAGAATTGGATAACTACAATTAAGAGTTTTAGAAGTTTATGGTATTTTCTTAGAAGTAAGGGTGTTAGGTTTTTTTCCCCTAGAAATTTAAATCAGGATCCTCTAGAAAATTTTTTTGGGAAATTAAGGTCTTATAATTATCGTAATGTTAGTCCTATGTGCAACGCGTTTCAAAATTCTATTAAAGCTTTAATAATTAGTGATACCCATAGTGTTCATTCTCCTGGTGCTAATTGTAAGAAAGATAGGGCTCATAATCTTGTTGACTTAAAAAATATGGTAAATTTGTTTAAGGCTAGTTTGGATTCTGAGGCTTCCCAGGCTGTTTGTGGTACAGCCTCTACAAAATGTTGTTTACCAAGTTTGTCAGTTACCAATAAACCCTTTATTACTACTAGTGATGTAATTAATGAAAAATGTCAGAGTTATGCTAATGCTTACGTAGCAGGCTGGGTAGCCAAGAAAATAGTACTAAAATTAGATAATTGTACATCTTGTAAGAATATTTTTGTAACTGATCATAGGTTACCTGAACATGCTTTCATTGAGAATAAGAATTTTTTTAATGTATCCTTCTTCCGATATGATTGAATTTTATAAAAATTGTACATGTGCTATTAATAATTATTTAGACGAACATGCTAATTTAGACGGTATTTCGAAACTATTGTTAAGTCATTTAAGGAAAAATGTTCTTGTAAAATGTATCAATTGTATTCATCACAGTGAACAAGCACAGTCATATCTTTTTGAATTTGTTTTAAAGTTTCAACTCAATTATTGGTGTAAATCTGTTAATAGATAGACTATTATATATATATATAGAGAAGGGAATAGATAGTAGGGCTGATGAGAAGTTAGGTTATTTTCAAAAGTTAGCTGTAGAAAAATTCAAAAAGTCCTTGAAAAGGAAGCACCGGTAGTTATTATAGCACTTATCCAGAGCAGATGAACACGTTCAGATCTTTTCCCATGAATACATGACCGGGTAACAAAAGTAGCCTATTATAATTACTGAATTTCAATCATTTTGACTGTAAACAGGGGATTACATTTTGTATCATTGTTATTGTTAGTATGAATTTGTTTATTATTTACTAACTTATATTTAATTTGATATTACCTTGTATCAAAAATGACGATGGCTTTTTACACCTGAATAATTTAGATCATAATTCCTATTAATTTAGAATAAGATGTTATTATCGTAGTCAAGAGTTTGCTCCTCACCAATGTATATAATGTTCTTATAATAATGTTATTTGTGAGCAGTAGTAATCAATCAATCAATCACTGTAAACTAGTTTGTAAGTATCACTGGAAAAAATAATAATACAATGACCAACCTGACGAAGTTTCTTGTCGGCTCTTCTTCGCCAGAAGTAATCGAACCGATGGAAAAAAATAATATGAATCCGAGTGTGTAATATACATCTAATGGAGGAAATAAAGAAACTGAAACTATTATAATTATTATTTTGATAAATACTACATGTAGTATAAAATTGCTGACAAATTTTTGATGATACAATTTAGTATTAATAATGACGAAGGCTCTGTACACCCGAATTTCGAATTTCGAATACAAATAGAGTTTATAGTATTTAACCGTTGTTAAACACTATTAATTGTTAACATAATGTAGATTTAGTAAATAATAGAGTTCAAATTATAGATGGCGTAAAATGAATTGATCAATATCTCATCTCAGAATACCTCCGCCACCCGGACTTTCATAATCATTTGATTAATTTGAAATCCCTTTTAGTGATTAGCTAAATGAAACTTTCAACTAATCATCATTTGTCTAAGTCCTTTTCTCATTTTCAGTATGAAAATTGCCGCATTTACTATCAACTATTGACTTCCTAACTTTTTTTAACTAATCGTAATTCTACATTTTCCATAGGTAACGAACTAGGTAATAACTCCTGCTTCCGACGAATGTCACGACCAATACTTTTTCAGATTAATTTCAAAATCTGATTACAATGCTTAAAATGTAGATGTCGCTGAAACTCAAATTAATGAGATAACGGTAATGTCGTATCCATTAAATACATAAAATTATCAAGTAAAATCCGGGCTGACTCTTAGTGTCCGATACCAAAAACGTCTTTGGTGACGACAGCAATAAGATTGATAGCTCAATCATTGCAGTCAAAATGCCTTAGCGTAGGATCAATACGCAAAAACATCATCAGCGCCATCTAGCAGAAGATAGGGGAAGCATTGTGTCGATTCGAATATAATCGAGAAATTCGTTGGCTGATGTAATTGTCGGGATAGCTCAGTTGGTTTAGAGCAGTGGACATGTAATCCAAAGGTCGCAGGTTCATGTCCTGCTTCCGACGAATGTCACGACCAATACTTTTTCAGATTAATTTCAAAATCTGATTACAATGCTTAAAATGTAGATGTCGCTGAAACTCAAATTAATGAGATAACGGTAATGTCGTATCCATTAAATACATAAAATTATCAAGTAAAATCCGGGCTGACTCTTAGTGTCCGATACCAAAAACGTCTTTGGTGACGACAGCAATAAGATTGATAGCTCAATCATTGCAGTCAAAATGCCTTAGCGTAGGATCAATACGCAAAAACATCATCAGCGCCATCTAGCAGAAGATAGGGGAAGCATTGTGTCGATTCGAATATAATCGAGAAATTCGTTGGCTGATGTAATTGTCGGGATAGCTCAGTTGGTTTAGAGCAGTGGACATGTAATCCAAAGGTCGCAGGTTCATGTCCTGCTTCCGACGAATGTCACGACCAATACTTTTTCAGATTAATTTCAAAATCTGATTACAATGCTTAAAATGTAGATGTCGCTGAAACTCAAATTAATGAGATAACGGTAATGTCGTATCCATTAAATACATAAAATTATCAAGTAAAATCCGGGCTGACTCTTAGTGTCCGATACCAAAAACGTCTTTGGTGACGACAGCAATAAGATTGATAGCTCAATCATTGCAGTCAAAATGCCTTAGCGTAGGATCAATACGCAAAAACATCATCAGCGCCATCTAGCAGAAGATAGGGGAAGCATTGTGTCGATTCGAATATAATCGAGAAATTCGTTGGCTGATGTAATTGTCGGGATAGCTCAGTTGGTTTAGAGCAGTGGACATGTAATCCAAAGGTCGCAGGTTCATGTCCTGCTTCCGACGAATGTCACGACCAATACTTTTTCAGATTAATTTCAAAATCTGATTACAATGCTTAAAATGTAGATGTCGCTGAAACTCAAATTAATGAGATAACGGTAATGTCGTATCCATTAAATACATAAAATTATCAAACTTAAATACAATTTTCGATCTTCGAAACTTGAAGAAATTATGTATACATCATTTATACTTACTACAAAAAAAATCCGTGAAAATTAAATTATTGTAGATAATATTAAGAGTAAAAATACTTTTAAGTACTTCAGTAGATTTTTTCCAAAGAAAAATAAAGTATATTTATTTCACTAAGAAATTATCGTTTTATTACTTATTTTATCTATGAACATTGCTGGTTAAAAAGTCATAGACTTTGGTTCCAGCGCTCATAAAAATCTTGAAATCTTTTAACTTATCCCTAATCTGGCAACCTTTTGAGTAAAAAGTAGTGCTTTCTCTTTCTAACTTTGGCCTTTATATCGCTGTTTCACCTTGTTAACCGAAGTGTTCCCAGCTTTCCCATCTAATTACGCAGTAATATTATATTATCTATGGGTGAGAACTCAGACTGACCACTCATGTTCTGTGGACCACTCCGTTCTCTAAAAGCGAGGCGTTTACATACTCTTTGGTTTTTTTTTCTTCCTTAGTGGCCTCTGTCGTTATTAAAGCGACAATTTGCCAGCGTCGAGTTTCACTTGTTCTTTTTCAGTATTTTACGCGAATACTTTTATTAATGAGGTAATGGATGAATAATTTGGAGTTTTTTTTTTTTATGTTACTGGACATGATGGCTAATACCACACCTTCGGTCATGGTATTAGCCCAACACACCACATGGGAACTAGGTGCCATGCCAGAACCTTCCTTATATTGCACGGCTACATTGAACTGGATGGAAAACACGGACAATTTTCATTGCCGCTTCGACCATCGTTCATTCAATGCGATGGTACCAACCCGAGCGGGATTAATCCTACCACCTAGTAAGTAAGGAAGGGGACCTACAGTTTAACGTGGAATCCGAACCACGGCCAGCCTCTCTCAACGGTCGAATGGTCACCCATCCAAGACCAGACCGGACCCAGCGTTGCTTAACTTCGGAGAGCGATCGCCGAAGTGTCGCGCCACTGGGCCACTGAGACTGACTAAATGATGACTGAGTAGATTATATGAATGCCAAATATTTTGAGAAATAGTCATGCAGCCAGAAAAGTCAATACCCCGCGGGCATTTTTTTTTTTTTTTTTATGCGACCTGACATGGATGGCTAATACCACACAACTACCGTTATGATATTAGCCCAATACACCACATTCCCGAAGGAATTAGGTGCCATGCCAGGACCTTCCCTTTATGAGCACGGCTACATTGAACTGGATGGAAAACACGGACAATTTTTCATTGCCGCTTCAACCATCTTTTCATCCAATGCGATGGTACCAACCCGGGCGGGCTTAAACCCTACCACCTAGTAGGGGAAGGGGACCTACAGTTTTACATGGATTCCGAACCATGGAGCAGCTCGCATTCGTGACGAAATGCACTTATCGAACTCTGAAAGAGAAAGACAGTGGTGCAAGTTGGTATTGAACCCGGGCCTCTGGTACGCTAGGCCGGTCCCCGCGCCACTAGGCTACGAATATAGAATATACGTCAACATACGACAACACTAGGGTGGCTCGTGGCTGTCATTTCATGAATACGAAAGTGTTATGATTCACCGGTGACTCACAGGTGAGAATCTCATGAGTTGACCCCTGGTCAACGGAAACCTGTATACTGAATGTAAAATTTACAATGAATGACAAGACAAATATGATATTTATATTTATCATATTTTGCTAAATTTATGAAACATTTTAAATCGAGTAAGTAAGAGAAACTACTGCTTTGTTAATGTTTGTTTTGTGTATCTCTCTTTGTTTGTGTTTTAGTCTTAACTTATTTTCGTGTTTTTTTTATTACTTACTGTCATGTTATCTATAATGTATAATATATTTCGTGTGTTTTAGAGAGAAATATTTAGGAATTTGGCTATTGTTATAATTGTTAATTTTTTTCTTTTTGATTTGATCTATATCTGTTTTTTCTCCAATAAATAAAATTTCCGTATTAAAAACATTTCATGAACACTTTTTTTTTCTAGAATATTAACAACTACTCGTCTGAGAACTTCTCGTGTTCGTTCAGCGAGTACGGAGGCTGTGAGTGTCGCACGTATGTAGCACTGAATAGAACGGAAAGAGAAGTGACATACAGTCGATATCGCGTCTCCGCCGTATGGTCAAAGTGACTATATACTTGTACGGAAATCCGGTCACGCATCGTGCTTCCTCTAAAAATGCGTCCGTCAAATTAGTTCCCACCCACACAAACCCTCCAATACGTCTGCGACTAAGTTTGCATATGGCATGCACTTTTAAATTTGGTTGATCGTTTTCGAAAGTTAGCGTGTTTCAGTCACAGTAGGCGCGCTGGATGGAATATTCTTAGAATTATGCGCAACACTGATACCGCGTTTGCTACACATTCGCACGAGTGGCGAGGCAAACGGCGAGCGGATGTGTGCTCGAGTGCGCTCGCTATTCGCCCCACAGAATATAATACTTGATTCGCCCTGCGCGTTGAACTCGAAATCTTGAACATGTAATGAATTACTTCTGTAGCTATGTATCCCCAGTAGCCAAAAACCTATCGTAGTATTCAGAGTGGGCGGACTAACTTTAATACGGGATTAAGAACGGACTAAATAGCAGTTTGTATAGTTAATCCGGTGCTAATCCGCGTACTAAATTTTGACAGTTCACTCTTATTACGACTGCTAGATTTTGATCGGTATGGGTATTCTCCACTTTTTTGTTTTTTTCTTATTTATTGGTTAAATTTTACTCAGTAAAAAATTAAAATCAATTGGTGACATTCTATAAATATTTTAGACCCCTTCAGAATCTTC
This sequence comes from Incurvaria masculella, assembly GCA_946894095.1. Taxonomy (NCBI): domain Eukaryota; kingdom Metazoa; phylum Arthropoda; class Insecta; order Lepidoptera; family Incurvariidae; genus Incurvaria; species Incurvaria masculella. Next base: position 5,722,407 of record OX335641.1, read on the forward strand.
ACAGAGCATTTCTTGGAAATACATTCACCGTAGTTTGACTGTAACAAAATTAAATATTTTTCATCTTCTGCAATTTTAGTAGAAACAGTTAGGACATAGTGTGACATTATAAAAGTATTAAAAATATAGTTAAAAGTACTGATTGAATACATTTGCATGCAATCAGTGCTTTAGATAAGGCGTTTAGACACCAGCTTTACCACGAGTGGAGTCAGGGGCACATTTTACGCATATTTATTTTTTTGTTATATTAACGATGTTACGTAACGCCAAAGTAACTTCACTAGGGCTTTCGATGTATTGTCAAAAAGCTTGTCGCGCGAATTGTGAGGAAAATAACTACATACTTAGGCAAGTACTTGCTGCCCAATTAAATTTATTCGTTCCTCTCTTTATGAACATTTCGAGGCAAGCTGCCATGATCTTTCTTGTTTTGCTCGGCTTAATATGACCGGATGGAAAACACGGACAATTTTTAATTCCTGCTTCGACTATCGTTTATTCAGTGCGATGGTACCTACAACCCGGGCAAAGAATATATAACCCGGGACGCAATGATATATAAGTCAATGCCGGGACGTGATATTTTATGTTTTGTGGTATGGCGAGCGAATTCGTGAAGTTCGAACGGTCGTTCGCGTCGCGTAGGTAGCACTCATACGCGAACGTTTCGTCGAGTGACGCTACGAGTGGCGAGCGCGAATGTGTGGAAATGCGGTCTTAAAAGTATTATTCTGTTGCGCATTCTGTATATCTTTTCGAAAGAATCTGTGCTTTCGCGTTTCGTTGCGTGGTGTTGGTTTGATGGTTGTTCATCACCGTTTTTTTGTTCTCGACGTTCCCGACATTGTAATTTTCGATACGCTATTTATCATTGATTCCAAGACAGTATCGTTCGGTTTTTTCCCATTACTATTTCTAGTGATCTAGTCGCAATGGAAGTGAAAGAATGCAACGACCTCACTGAGGAGGTAAGGGAGGATAGCGTCGGCTTTATTGACTCAACCGAGCTAGCCGGCGGCGTTCTCGTCGATAGCATTTCATATTTGTTTTTGCTTATAGAATCAGTTCGTGGTGGACGACGTGAGTAAGATCATCAAGGAGGCGATAGAGAACTCGATTGGCGGCACGGCGTACCAACACAACAAGGTGAATCAGTGGACATCGGCTGTTGTGGAATCGTGCCTAGGTGCTCTCACCAAGCTGCAAAAACCTTATAAGTATATAGGTAAGGATATAAATTTTTGATATAAGCCAGTTCATTAAAGAAACTATATAGAAATGGCAGATTGTACTTGTCCAACAGACGGTACGGTCAGCATAATATTGTTACAAAGGATACATATATGTTTTAAGATTTTTGTAATATTTAATTTAATTTATTTATATTATAGATTAAAAATAAATACATATCACATACCCTGGAATAAGTGACGTACCTGTTTAGTACGAAAAAGTATATTTACTTATAATGTATTAGTTCAAGAGGTAAGAAAAAGTTAATAAAACTGTGGGTCGTTTAAATGTGTTTATTTATGTTTTAAAAGGCATTGTTGCATGCCACTAGGTCCAGAGGATTCATCTGAATCAAGTAATTAACTTAAGGCTGTCGAGAAGGCACAGAAACTCTATGATTTGAAATTTTTAAGAAATACATTCTTTGTCCATTAGTCAAGGCACAATTTTGTACCGCGACTGCGATTAAACTAGCGAAATCGTCTTCTAGGACGTTTATCTACCCCTAAAATAAAAAAACATATTTTAAATTTAAAAAAAAAAACTTGAGAAAGCCTTTTTCTAGGTCTCTATGTGTTTTTATTTTTCGTAGACATCTGTATTTTCAGTAAAAAAAAAAGATAGACAACTTTTTCTAATGCTTATTAGCCAATAAATATTTTCCAATCTAAGAGGTATACAGGGTAAACTTTTCCAGTGGGCCTTCAGGGCTAGATCCGAAACTATAAAAAATAGCGAAAAACACTCAAAGGATCACTCCTCTCACGGATTTTGATAAAAACTAAAAATGCATTATTAGATTTTCAATTTTTTGTTTCCCTTGCTGCGAATCGAACTCGTTGATTTTGAAAGTGTCGCTTACAAAAAACAAATCCTGTGAAGTAATGTTATACAACAAACTAAAGGAAAGTGTTGATTTTTAATAAACTGATTCAAATGTTCCAATATTAATACATAACCCATACCTAAAAATTAAAAATACAGACGTAGATTTTGACAAAATATTTTAGAATCCGAAATTTCATAAACATAGTTAAAGAGCATGTAAACAGTTATCGCCCGTAGTTTTATGATAGGATAATGACTCTCTTTAACACAATTTTACGGGCGACACTCCAAAGAATCTTACCGCGGTTTTTAGAAGTCATAGTCCTGTTCAGTTCAACTAGTAAAACCCTATACCGAGCTAACAACGCAACTGAGTACATATCACTGCGTGCTCTGATTTGATATTTTGTTTTGCAGTCAGTACCGCACTGTGTGAGCATAGATAGCGATATAGTGGAAGCGAGAAAGCATGCGATTCACAAGTAAAAGCCGCCATTTCTATATAGTTTCTTTATTGAACCAGGATATATAATGTTTACTGATTGATCGACAGATTACAATTTATCTACTTTTATGGCCCAGTCGTACGCCACATGGCGACTAGATGACCACCAATAGAGCTTGAAAACATACACACATCAAAATTTGGGTGTATAAGTCTTTCTATCTCGTCTTTCTTTATTTCTGGGGTTTTCCTCGCCTACATTCTCTAAAGAGCAAAGTTGTTGCTGTTTATTGATCCATAGGTCACAGGTTCCTATTCTCATACCATATCGCTAACTGCTTCATAGTCCCGCTTTTTGTTTAACAGGACATGTATTGTCAATACCAATTTTTATTAGTTTATTTAGATCAATTTTGTTTATGAGGATTCATTATAAATAAAACAAAGTACATACATATTTTGTTACTACTACTTACTATTCTTAAGATCCATCCCTCCTTTCTAAGCCGATTGAAGCAGATACAGCAGAAACAGTAACACCATCTAGGCGAACCGAGTCATGAACAACAGTATTTATTACTGCCCTGCCTCATTTTGCATTGTTTTACTGCGCGAGTTACGCTGCCAATACTAACGATTCCCATACATTCTGCAAGGCAACATCACGCCACCAATCATTCGATTGGTGAAGCATGACCAAATAAGGCAATGTGTTGCACCTTCCTGGGAAATGCATGGCTAGCACTTTATTAGCATAAATACCCTCAGCTCCCTAGAACCATTGATATTTTCTGATTGTCATTCACGCCATGTCCACGTCTCTAATAAAGTATTTTAAATTAATCTTTGCTTTTTAAAAAGGCGTTCCCGTGACTCGTGAACTTAACTCGCGCACCTGCGCCTGCATGTGTGGGTGTGCTGCTGCTGCAAGTACATTTGCGTGGTCCCCGGATGAGTATGATGTTGATAGCGAATCTATGAAGGAAGAATGTATATATTACGGTTAAACGATGTTGATTAAAGTCCGAAATAATGTTTTCCTTGAAGTTTATTGGATTTTTTCACTTGTACCCCCCTGTTGAGTACACTAATTAAGAGTTGATGCCAAAATGCAACTTTAAACGTTTTTTTTTTGTATGAAAAATTCTAAAAAAAAATTGGTTAAGTAAATTTTTGTTCTTACCATAAACTCAAAATTAGTGCACTCAACACGGGTATATCTTGAAAATTTTAGCAACCTTCAAGGAAAGAAAGATTTCGGACTTTAACCAACATCGGGCTTTAACCGTAACATATACATTAATTAACGAAATAAAGCTATTAAAAAGAACAACTATTATTCCGAAGACAGCCTAATCTGTTGATCGCGGCAATCCAAACAAACTTCCCGCTACCCAACCTAACTTCCAAATATCACATGACTATGCTTGTTTGAGCACATTCTTAGCAAAGTCAAGCTGCTTGTTTTTTCGCATAAAAATTGGATTCCGCACCGAAAATTGCGTTCCTTTCTTTTATTCGCCGAAATAAACGCAAGTTTCATATTATAATCTGAATACTCTGATGATTCGAACACAGGGGGTGTTTTAAGGGGTTCGGAGTATTGTGGCTCTACTGTATTTAAAAAGGTTTAGTGCAATACTTGACTTGAACCAGCAAGAAAGTTGTGAAAATTAACCGGCTGGAGAGGGGTTCTCTTCTTTAATTAATTCTACTTACATGTGACATACATCAATAAATATTTTACCTAATTAGTATGTGAAAATATATTTTACTTAAGGGTGTGATAACACCTAATTGCATTATCTTCCATTAGGGCGCAAGTGAAACCACATTCTATATTTTTTTAAATAACTATTACTTATTTTGCAATTTCAAAAAGATTAAAGATGCATTGATGGTCTAGCTATATTTAAAACTAGCTGCGGTACCCGGCTCCGCTCGGGTTAGTGTCGGCTAAATTATCTCATGGATAAAAAGTAGCCCACATGACTGGTCCAAAATAGGGTCAAACTGGTCCAGGACAATGTATCCATGTACCAAATTTAATCAAGATCGTTCGAGCCGAAATAGCATGATTTAATGAGAAACATCCAATAATTCCCATTTAGAGCTTCGTTGACGTTTGGTGGCTATTTAAAAAAAAAACATTTGCCGCGAGAACCTTTCTGCACTTTCACTGCTACATTGCTTACCTAGTAAGTAACGTGTAACGTAGGTAAGTTTTGCGTGGACTCCAACCCACAGCCAGCCTCAACATCGAAAACAGTAACACATCTCGAACCTGACTGCTCCCAGAGATGCTATACATTGATAAAATACGCATATAAATCAGGTAAGTGGTTCGCATGTTATAAGACTTTAAGACTCACTACTTACCCTTCTGGTAATGAAGCGTTATATTATGTAATCTATAAGTTTTTAGTAGAATCAGGCTAGACGTAGATACAATGCACATCTAAATCGAGTAATTGGTTCTCAAGGATTTTATTCTGTTGGTCGCTCCTCCGGCGATTTAGCGTGATGCCAAGTAGTCCTAAAGTTGCAGGAAATACCAAGCCGTACTTCAGTAAAAGTAAGCGCTGCCGCCGCAAAGCCGAGCCGTGCAGTTTGTATGACAGCCCCATCTTAGCGTAAGCGGAACTGAATTCTATTTAGCCAATCCTAATTCCCGGGTAGTTAAATGTACATGTACTAAGTTTTAGAAATCGCTAGTGCCTTGAAAATTCGCCAAACGGACACCAAACAGTCCGGCTGGAGAGGGGTTCTCTTCTTTAATTAATTCTACTTACATGTGACATACATCAATAAATATTTTACCTAATTAGTATGTGAAAATATATTTTACTTAAGGGTGTGATAACACCTAATTGCATTATCTTCCATTAGGGCGCAAGTGAAACCACATTCTATATTTTTTTAAATAACTATTACTTATTTTGCAATTTCAAAAAGATTAAAGATGCATTGATGGTCTAGCTATATTTAAAACTAGCTGCGGTACCCGGCTCCGCTCGGGTTAGTGTCGGCTAAATTATCTCATGGATAAAAAGTAGCCCACATGACTGGTCCAAAATAGGGTCAAACTGGTCCAGGACAATGTATCCATGAACAGAGTCATAATGCCGCTTTCAGAGAGACGAGATTAGCATTTGAGTAACCATACAAAAACTGGTTTAGTCCGGCGTGTTAAAGTTAGTCCGCCCACTCTGCTGTTACAGTTTTGGCTTTAAATTATTGCTATGAAACCATCAACATACATATCTTTTTATCAAACTGAACGCAGATGGCTCTTATCACGCCCTTATTCGTGTGTGTTTTATTTTACAGTGACGTGCACCATAATGCAGAAGAACGGTGCCGGCTTGCACACTGCCTCCTCATGCTTCTGGGACAACAACACAGACGGCTCGTGCACCGTGCGCTGGGAGAACAAAACCATGTACTGCATCGTTTCCGTCTTTGGCCTTGGCATCTAATCTACGCCGTTCACTCTCTCGCCCTTTCGACTACAGGAGGCAGGATTGTATGGAGACATTATGAGATGTTTTTCGATGAACAAAAACAACACCAAAATTATGGAAACATTATTTGGGAGATCTTCGAGGTATTGATGATGCCGCCCACCATGGAGCGAATTACTACTCTGCACTGCCATCTGTAGAGCTGTGAACTTGAGTATCTTGACAGCTTTACTGATGGCATTTTACACTAAAGGTATGCGCAGAGCTGGATGGAAGTGGGATCATTACTTGTTTGAAGATCTCTAAGCTTGTGCCGATGTATGTACATATTTATATATTGGCAGCTGAGTATGACATTTGTGCCTATCCATGATTAAAATGAACACTTCTTTTATGTATGCATGGCATTTTCCTCTTTCTGCCCTACATGTTTACAGTTGTGTTAAGCCTTAATAATTCAGTCCTCTATTATAAAATTAAAATCCTATACACGTCTATACTTTTCCCAATATTACCGTTACACTGGACATCTGTCCAGCTAAACCCAGATAAAAAATAACCTGCAATATGATAGCCTGCAGCCTATGAGATTCGTCTTTGTCTGATTTATATTATTAGATAGTTTCTTGAGGGATTGAGCGCATTGAGCGATTTGCAGAATCATTCTTTCTTATCCTGACTAACGCTTCCTCTATAAAAAATCCACTTGATGTGCTTATTTCACCAACTCGTATTGGACTATATCTATGAAGAACTCATCAGCTTGGTAAAATGCTCTATTACAGTAAACACCCTACAAGCATTTTCAACATAAATATTAATTTAATTACCTTTATGATAGGGCTACATATCTTTGTTGTCCTTTACCTTGTAGATATTTTTTTCAGTAGTTACATTTATTTAGAAACTAGCTGCGGTACCCGGCTCCGCTCGGGTCCATGTCCTTTTGGACTGTTGTCGAGCTGAATTATTTCCTAGATAAAAAGTAGCCCAAAGGGCTGGTCGAAAAGGCTGGTCAATAAATTTGTAATTTATCTGCTCAGCCCTTAGGATATTTAGCGTGATGGTATGTATCCTATAGCAAGCCCCGCGATGTTCTCTTTAAATTGGTTTAAATCGCATCTTGATCTTTTCTGTGGTTACGGAGATTACCCCGCGCATGTGGACAGACGTTCCCTTTTATATAAGTAGAGATAATTTCTCCTTTTGCAATCATGGCTTTTTTCAGATAACTTTTCCAGCGGATATAAAGCAAATGCCAATCAATGTTTTAAAATATTGGTGTCCTTAGATTGTTTTAGTATTTAGAGGGCTGTCAAAATTAAAGCCGCATAATGTCACTTTTCATCACTACCTATGTATATAAATGTATAAACCTCTTTGATAGACACGATAATCATTTTCTTATCATTTACTTTAATGAATAAGGGTTTCATAGTACATAAGACTACAGTATATTTGGGTTTTATGTCTGAGTATCTCCAAACCCCATGTCACGGGTGAGTGTTTCCATTTTATGACCATTTAAATAAAAAAAAAATGGTTATAAAATGGAAACGCCTCAATAATTTTGGTCATATTCATTGGATTCGGCATATACTATAATATACAGATACTATAATGCCCCTGATGTTTACTGAAGATGTCTAGCGGTCCACAAAAATATAACACACCTAAAAAAATTTATTGGTCTTAAAATGGAAACCCTCGCAACTACCAATATGACCTCCGAAACGAAAAACATCCTAACAAGCTTATTTCTTACCCACAGTAAACAATCGGGCAATCAGAGATATAACCCCAATGTTCTGTGGGCTTTGCTTTCATTGTTGGACTGGACTATGTTTTGTCCACCTTTTTAATAAACACAAAAATTATTCTAGTATAGAATGTTTGATAATAATGTGCGATACATTTTAGGATGATTATTATTTCTATTATTGTGGAGTTAAATTGTGTAACGTCATTTAGTTAATTAGTGGAATGTACGTAGAGTTTAATCTCATTTTTATTTATTGGCAAATGTAGTGGTTGCAATGCTATATATCAAGACTACAACCATCCTTCCAAACATAGATTTGTATTTGTAACGTAGGCACCTTAATTGTATAACTATTAAGCTTTTCTGAGCTCCGATCTCTATGAAGAAACGAACAGTTGAAGTCAGTTTCACTTGCAGAGCATTGACTGTCTCGCCGGCTGCTTCGCGCGGCCGACTAAATAATAATATCTGAAACTTCGAGTCAAGCCAGATGGCTGACTTCGCAGTGCAGCAACGTCAGTCTGCGTCTGCATATCACAGCTAAATATTCACTTTTTTTAAATTAAACTGACGTATTGTGCTAAAATTTCTTGGAATAAACAACAAATTTTAACAAAAAAAAACTGTCTTCAAAAAAAAAGTATTCCAAACTCAGACAGACTCAAAAAATTACAATAATTTTAACTACAAAAATGGCAATTATTTTTTTACTTTCTAGTGCATGTTTAATGGTTTAAAAATGTTTGTTTATTTGTCCTTTCCAATAAAATCAAAATGGGTTGGCATGATATTGAGTTATTCGTCCATTTGTCGCGCACATACTTAATGCAAATTTAAGGCTTTTATGATTTTCGCATGAATATCATTGTCAGAACGAAACTAAATTGAAATGGGACCGGACCACACAGGAAGCACCAGCTTTCAATAAAAAAAAATATTATGAAAATCAGTTCACCCAGTCGAAAGTTCTGAGGTAACAAACATAAGAAGAAAAAAAACATGCAGTCGAATTGAGAACCTCCTTTTTTGAAGTTGTTTAGAAACTGAAGTGAAACCGTTAATAAAGCGAATTTTGGCGTTACTTACCACTGATAACTATGTCTCGTCCTTATGATGTCACTTAATCAAAACACAACATTTACGCTCTGTGCACTATGAGTGTGTATGAAGCGCGGGCCACCAGTAAAGCAACGAAGCCTTTAGTGTGACACCAAAATTCTTTACAGATTTCCCAGGGATCCGGAAACAAAAAACAAGTTGGTATTGGTGACTCATTGTCATGGTATCGTTGTATAGGTTTTCAGGTTTCATTATTTTCTTAGAAATGACAACTATCTCGTTCTACTTGGATTGTTCAACATTATCTAACTAAAATGTATCATCCAAATCGTTGCAGCCATTTCCGAGAAACCAATTACATTCAAATATTTATCCAAGAATTACTCGTTTCAAGTGCGTCATAATATATTACCTCAAAGTATTTCATCCGAGAAATTCTGTATTTTCTTATTTTTATTATTCTGTAACCATACTTCTGAGTGGTCAGTCTGAGTTCTCACCTAAATTGGAGTTTACGGCAAACCGATCGACTGGCCTTTTCCGTAATAACGTCAAACTCCATAAAAAAATGTTTACTAGATATTCTGTGGTTTTACTTCTTTACGGTGCACATAGGAGTATTTGAGATAAAAAAGCGGTCAAAAAAATTTTACGCGTTTTTTGACCAGTTTATTAAATGAAACACGATAATTTATCATGATTAAGTTTAATTGTTTGAATAAATCAGAAAAAAAATAAGCACAATAACATAAAAAAAAATAAGATGAACAGAATTGTTAAATAGTTGTTCAGATATCAGAACCATCACTCTCATGCTCGCTCATTATTTCGCCGCCTTCATCGTCGTCGTCGGAGCTATCCCGGTGCTGTGGACTTGGTACCAATATGCTCATCGCTTCCTTGGAAAAAGGTCTACATTTCTTCTTCTGATGTATTCTGTTGCAGCTGATATACGGATCGGATGTTAGCAACAACCTATTTAAAATATCCCTATTGCAGTCCACTCTTGAAAATTTCCTTGCGAAGTCCACGTGATATTTCCGGAAATGTTTGTTCCGGGCTTCAGCAGCCTCCTCTGACAGCTGTCCGATTGGCAAAATCGCTTCTGATATAACTTGAGCGCCATGCATCAGTATCTTGTGAACTGTAGGTGACATTGGATGCCAACCATACAATTCAACGTACAGTTGGGCAGTCGTTTGTGCAAACGTATCAAATTTTGCATAATCGATGTCATAACTGCTTGATATGACTTCAAGAATAACTTTCATTTTTTTAATAAATTCAATGTTTATTCCGGTGATCCGAGAAGAGTTTTCTGGGTTGTCAAAAAATCTTCTCGATGTATTGCCGTCGTTACTGTTCCCGTAACCGGCTTTAGGGATGTCGACCAGAAGGCCCATCTCATCTTTAAAACTTTTTTGAATTCTCTCTTTTGTTTCTTTTATTAATTTTTTCTCTTCTGCCATTCCACATTTTTGTGAATGAATCTTTCTTCCGTATTGCGTGCGGCCGTCCATTTTTCTTTAAAGCTCGTCTTGAAATACTTTAAGGAACGACTTAAAACGCTCCTTTCTTCGGGTGGACATGAAGTCAGTTCGACAAGTCGTTCTTCCATCAAAGAAAACTTTTCCTCCGTGCTTCTTCCTTTAAACTCCTTTAGAATATTAAATAACTCCATTCTGGTGATTTTTTTCACTCTTTCCGTGGGATCTGCAACAAAAAGAACAAAAATGTTACTTAATCCATAAAATGATAATTTCACCTCCTGTACTTTGAAATACAAAAAAAAAATATGGGGTATGTTGGGGTGCGATTTTATTGTAGTTTCTACTTAACAAGAGTCTACATTTTATCTGTACATTAACAGATTAAGGCGACAAGGCGCGACACATAATCAAAAAGACTTATATATTTCAAACATCTTTAAAAAAGGGGGACATAAAACAGTGCTTTTGATATTGACGTTTATAGGTAAAATTTATGAATAAATTAAATGAAACAAGCTTTTGCTTAGAGTACGTACCATCCGCTTCCATGTCCAAGAAGTTTTTCTCCTGTTGTTCACCGCACGAAGACATATTTCTACTGACAGCAATGTAAAAAAACAAGAGCACCGAGAACTAAGACACGCAGTTAGCACAATGACTGAATTCCGACTGATTTTATGACAAGACGCCAGGACGGGGAGGGCCAGGGGTCTGCCATTCAATAAACCGGTTATTGAAGATGAAAAAACACGGATTATGGGTGGCGTTAGATTAACTTTGTGATTTTCTGTTATGACCGGTTTTTTATCCCAAATACTCCTATGTGCGGTGGCCCAACCCGGCGCGGGACTAACTCATTCGCGGGCACGGTACAAAACCGTGCTGTTGCGCTCTAGGACTTACTCTGTTTCAAAGAATAAGACAGGCTCCGTGATGAGGAAGATGCAACATGTCCACAAAAAAGACTATGTGCATAGTGGTATGATTTGATAAGATTTACGAAAATTTTAATTACTAAACGACTTATAGCTAAAAGTAAACCACGACCGCTGTAGTCAAAAATCTAACAAAAACCAAATAGATTATATATCTTGATTAAATAAGCTATGCCTGATGACTAATCTTTTTAAGATATCATTGCGTAATCCACCTCCAAAGTTATTGTATAAAACGCGCGAAAAATTCGAACTTTCGGACCTTATAACTTAGAAACCAAACACAATTTTACAATGCCAACGGTCATCAGACATCTAGTTAGATCAAATAAAGCTATTTTGAGCAAAATTTTTGATCTCTGACAAGAAATATGGGCGTGATCTTCTTTCCCCTTTTGCATGGGGAGTTGAGCGGGATGGCCCACCTTAAGCTGTCAAAGTCAAACTCGGACTTCCGATTTGTATGAAAACGCGGAGTCGACGTGAACGGCAACGTCGACGTATTTACGGCAACGTTGAGTAAGCTGTCAAATCAAACTTGGACTCGAAAATGTTAGTTCGCTTAACGCCCACTGCGCGCGCTCTTCAATTTCTCCATACATTTGAAAACGCCAGTCGACCGGTTTGCCGTAAACGCCAATTTAGGTGACTACTGAGACTTCGGGTACTGAACAAAATATGATGGCACAATGAATTATTTTGCGCATTTGTTAATGAATACTCTCAATGTCCTTTTCATCTCTTACTTGTCCTACTTTTTGCCTATCACACTTCGTTATTGTTTGAACAACATGCTATATTAAGGTTATACTTGCATGGCGACCACGAGGTGGTCAATTACACCAAATCGAATTGAAGTACATTCTAACTAGAAGATTAAAACAATTGACAAAACTATCGACACTCTACAGCGAAGAGAACACGAGCGCTGAGCAACTGTATGTGTGTAGGTGTGAGATATTAGGTCACACCTCCCGGTAACAGGAGTTTTGTATGAAATAATACATTGAGGCGTCTTTAGTAGATGCACAGCGGGCCGGCAGTTCGTGCTCTGTGTTTTCACTAAAATATTTAGCTCTGATTGCATGAAGAGACGTCTGAGTTAATCAATTTTCAAACACGTCTCTTTTAGAGGACTCCAAGTTGACTCATACTGTCCATGCAAAGTAACGTGTTTAATCATAAGTTGACGTTGATTTTGTTTTGTGCAGTCGGCCCTTTGAATGTAACGACACACTGACAGATGAGATTGTTTCATACAAAATGTATGTGTTGAAATTTCTTATTTTACTCAAAAACATCTCTAAATCGCCATGTAGCTTCAAAATAATGATCTGAAGTTATGTTTCACATTAATTAGATTATATTACTATTAACATGGTTGACAAGGAATCAGTCGATAACCTATTATTTACCAGAAAAAAATTATGTGTCCAAGTTATGCTATGCACAGTTCACTGTGGCTTCAACACATGTTCTCTTTAAGGAAAAATTAATAAATATCAGGGAATGGTACTTTTGAGATTACCGCGGTCGGTAGACATGTTTGAAAAATGTTACGGCTTTTCACGCGGCAGGAAGAGACATTCTCCTAGAAGTCTCTCCTAGGAGAATGTTAGTCTCTTCCTGCCGCGTGAAAAGCCGTAACATTTTTCAAACATAAATATCAGGGAATTCGCAAAAACGCATTCCTCATACCCTCTACGATTCAAAAGTCGTCCCATCTCCCTCTAACTAGCGATAGTGACAACTAAGTTAACCTTAAATTCCCACACCCACACTCTGTTCGTCTTGTAACCGTGCGGTGCGCAAGCTAGGTCCGTCGTCTCACTGTAAATTCTGTTTGATTTTTTCTTAAAATTATTTTGACATTTTTTAACTGTGCAGTCTCATCATTAAATTGTCCTTTGCCAGAATGAAACAATTAATTGTATACACTATAACATAAAAGTATTATATTATTCATATTGAAAACGAATCATAGAGCTTTCTTTCACACCTGACCTAGGTATATTATTTACTTGTATCTTAGGTATACATATTTTCATATTCAATAAATAATGTTTAAAACTATGCATTGTTTTTTTGCTTCCCATTCACATGGTGTTATTGCATTCCTTCACAAGCTTGAAGGAAGTCAGTCTGTGTCGAATGTTAAAATCGAATATAAAAAAAGCAAAAAAAAGTACTCCAAATGTTACTTTGCAAAACTAATTTGCAATTTCACAACTATCAAACCCCCCCTTAGTTCATCAATGGACCCCCACCTCTTCTATATTGATTTGCTTGAAAAATAATCTAATTTATGTGGTGATCATAAAACCTATCTAATAGTATATATATCTACCCTTATGATTTGCTATCCCTCCCCATACTTTCAATTCGAAAAAGGTTGAATCGGCTTTAGAACCTCTCTAGCAAAGAAAAAGGTCGTCAATAAGTTGACCTGCAACCAGATATCAAACCCTGTAACTTAAAACTAAGTTACAGGGTCATTAATAGGTACTTATTGTTATTTTTACAGCTGCAAATAACCATCGATATCAACGAACGTACTTATTAAAAAAATATTCAATATCGTTATTGATAAATAGGTTTGGTTTTTGTAAATTCAATTTACCTACTTAATTTTATTAATTCTTAATAAAACTAAACTTTTGTTAATTTTATAAATTCAAAATTTGCATTATTAAACATAATATTTATTTTAATCTTAGTGAAGGCTTTAACTCAATTTTAATATAGATTTATACCTATAAATACTTTATAGTTTTATGTATACTATAAAAAGAGATACTAAAGAATTATAGACTAGGAGGTCGCGACAAAAATGGTAACGATAACGTAAATGGTTGAAACTGGGTTCACAGCATAAAGACCATCCCTCTGATGCTAAATGTGTCGGTTTGCGTGCACCAAGTGGTTGCGTTGCCTAGATATGGCCCCTGAAAAAGCAGTTATTGAAACCCAAAAAAAATGTAATAAGGAAAATGGCTGAAATAACGAAGCATGAAAGTATCAGTACATACTTGATTATTAATTAATACCAAAACTGAACAAATCTCTGGTTGCATTTCGTAGTTATAGGTGATTTAGGTTACAGATATAACTTTAGGTATATTTAAATATTTCATCAATAAACCGACGGGTTATTGTTGTATAATTAATTAATATTAATTTTTCCAAACAATCAGTATATTCATCAGCCGGTGCATACCAACATGTATTTTGTATAACCAATTTAGCTAATGCAACCATTTGGTGCAGCCAGACCGACACATTTCACGATTCAGCCATTTACATTATCATGACCAAAAATGTCGTGACCTCCCGGAATATTATAAGATAGATAATTTAAATAATTTCATGCAATATATAGGTAAAAATAAATAGAAATGGTTAATATATAATATTTTTCGTATCAAAATTGTTCTCAAATACCTATGTTGCATGCATCTCATGCATTTCTAGATTTTTTCCGAAAAAAATTCTTCCTCCCCATACATTTTGTTTTTAGGTATTTACAAAAGTGTATTTGGGTAGAATTTTACAGTGGGTTTTTTTAAGTCGTACAACAAAATGTTATCCACCTTTTTTTTGCTTCTAATATGCCTAGGAATATCTGATTAACTTTTGGAACATACGATACCTCCGTTAACACCTTGTATAATAGGTTCTGGAATAAGGCCTACTATAATAGCCCAGAGGAGCTATGTCAAACTCAAAGTAATTGGTGAGCCAAATGCATAAATACCGTAGAAACCTGACATGGTGCTATGCCAGGACCTTCCCTTTACCAGCATTCAACTGGATGGAAAACATGGACAATATTTCATTGCCGTTTCAACCATAATTTGATCCATTGCGATGGTACCGCCACGGGCGGGCTAAACCTTACCACCTAGTAGGGAAAGAGTCACCTACAGTTTACATGGGCACTTATCTGACCGGGGCTAGGATTTGAACCCAGAACCTCTCGCACGAAATGCAATCTGAATCAGAAAGAGCGCTTTCCGAATTATATTTGAAGTTGGATTCTGCGACTTCGGATTCAGTCTTGATCGCATTTTTGGGTCTGATGACCAATTGAAACCTCTCGTCAGGGTTTCAATTGGTCAGGTCAAATGACGTCAGGCGAAATAGTTTCACTTTCATCTTTGATTTGCTCGCTTTCGCTTCCCTGAGTAGATACATAACAACTCCAGCACATATAAATAATAAAGCTTTAAATATAGCATGAGTTAATAAATGAAAAAAACCTAAATCAGAAAAACCTATTACCATACTCATCTAGCGAACACGAAACGTTCTCACAAAGAATAGCTGTCATCCGCCATATTGATAAAATTATGTTATTAAAATGTAAATAAAAATATAAAAATTCGTGGATAACTATGATGTAAAGCGATCAAACTATTTTACCGTGCATTTGTTTAAGCAGTGTTTTGGCAATCATAATAAATTTGTGGTAGGATTATAATATTTATACCTAGCACCTATTCCGCAAACTTTAATTATTAAAATTAGGTTGATGGGTACAGCAATGGGTACAGCAACATTTTTTTCCGATAATGACGCCATCTAGAATTCATTACATAGAATAACGAGCGTTTAGGAAAACACCACCGGCGCGAGACAATTCCTTCCCCTTCCAAGCGCCAAAGGCTGCGCAAAGAGAAAACTGTATCGGATTTGGTTACTGCTGGTCACAGAACATATAATATTGCTGCTGGTATTTGGAAGGCGAAGGAATCGTTTCGCGCCGGGGCCATAACTTGCTTCCAAATCCGAATTATTTTTTAAATTTCCCGCTTTAGCATCTTCGGGTTTCAAGGATCTCTGATTTTGGGGTCACAGGGAGATTTTTGTCCTGTCTCTTTTTATTACATTTTAAAAACAAGGACATTACTAGTCAAGTTGGGAGAGCTATATTTTTATCACGTGACCGACATCGATCCATCATAGTGGTGGTCCATTCAACTTGAAATAATGTTGCCGTTCACATGTAATCCCAATCAAAAAGTTTTTTATTCATTAGTTTTTCTCTTGCCCTTTTTCAGTAAAACTCTAGTCGTATTCAGAGTGAACAGATTTTCGTACGCGGACTAGCACCGGAATAACCATACAAAATTGCTATTTACCCCTGTTTTCACCACCGCTTGTTACCTGAAGTCCGATAAGTAACTTTCGGTTAGATGGCATATTTTTATGGTGTACATAACCGAAAAGTAACTTTGGGATTTTTGTAGTTGGTGGTGGTGGCAACGGGCGTTGATCCGGAGATAATCCCGTATGAAAGTTAGGCCGCACAATCTGAATACTACTGTAAATTTGGAGGAACATTTAGGGCCGAGTGCACGAAAGAACAAAAAATCAAAATCAACGTCAAAGTATGATCAAACACGTCACTTTGTGAGGACAGTATGGAAGGAACTCTATGCGGTTCACTAAAAGTGACGTGTTTGAACATTGATTAACTAAGCCGTTTCTTCGTGCAACCGGGGCTTAGACATGGTCAAAGTTAAACATAACTCATTCTGAAATAAATAGTCGCAACTGAAACTAAAGTGGTACTTTCCTACTCTTTTTTTTCCTTCGTGGCCTCTGTCGCTATATAAGCGACAATTTGCCAGTTTCTCTCACTCTCACTTTGACACATTTTGTTTGGGCGAAATGTCACTTTATTAAATTAAAGTATTTCTTTTGTAGTCTTGTTTCAGTTGTTACTATCTCAACCTTACGGGCAAGGCAAGTTCGTACTGAATGAAATTCATATTGACAATCTGTCTGCTTATTAATTAATTAAATGAATATCTTTAATTTTCGTAGGTTATCACTGGCTGGCTGGGCATGGAAGGGGATATTTTTCTATTCATACTTAATACGTAATACATACCTCAGCATATTTATATCCCTATTTCGCTCGCACCAATGCGAGAATAATAAGATGAATGAAGTTAGACCGAAACGGAGATAAATTAACAGGCTGTGTTGCCATAATAACGTGCTAAGTTTTCCACTGTAATGACGCCATGCCCCTGCAGGTACATGCAGTCGTTTCTTCTCAATTGTATATACTGGAAAAAGAACGAATTTCTAAGTCCCTTTTACTCTATGTTTGACGTCAGCATGACAGAAAGAGATATCAAATTTGTCTCTATATCAATCGATATCAAATCGGTGTATGATTTCAGACGAAACGACTGTACTTAGAATACTGTAGCTGTCGATTATAAAACTTTATTGTAAAGATAGATCAGCACACCATCCAGGTAAAGGTAGTAAAAACGATTTATAGTGGTTTTCAAAGCGGATCAAAGGAAATCCAAATTATTAAGGGTCTTCACATAGCGACGGGCATGTCCTACGCGCGTACGGTGCGTATATACAAAGGGATGTATGAGGGTGTTCACAGCTGCACGCACCGTGCGCGTGGCGTATTTTGCTACGCCTCGTGTACGGGGAAATGGTACGCGCCACGCGTGCACGCCCCGTGCGCACGTGCTCCGACGCGCTACAGATAGATTTTTTTTTTTTCAGAAAAAAGTTTACTACAAAGAAAAAGGTACAAGTAAACAATGTTACTGCTAAAGTAACAGTATAACTTCATTTGATGAGATATTAAAAGTAGTTGTGTTTATTTAATGTACCTGAATATTAAATGTAGTCAAAACCTTGTCACCTAAAGTGGCCGTTTTTGGCTGTATTTTAGGTTGATAGAAAGGGTATCATAATTTTAACAAATGAGAATTGATTTTAAGGAAGGTTTCCTCTCAATTGTATACACTGGAAAGAGAAGGAATTCCTAAGTCCCTTTTACTCTATTGTTGACTTTGTCAGCATGACAGAAAGAGATCTCAAATTTGTCTCTATTTCCGGTGTAAAGATTTCAGACGAAACGACTGTACGTAAGAAATAAATCTAAAAGGGGTTTAATGAATGAGGGTGTCTTAGGGAGTGTGAGGGTGAGTATGGGTCTAAAGTAAGCGTACAGCGCGTACCTAGTACCAGTGCGGCGAGCGGACGGCCGCGAGTAAATTGAGTATGACGGTGAGTATGGACACGGAACGCTTAATCAAAGAAGTTCGTTCACGTCAAAGGAAGCTTGGTTAAAGGTATACATTGCAGTTAGTTAAAGTTGCAATGCACCTTAACCTTGTAATTTCGCCAAAAACTCCTTATGGATAGCCAGAAGAAATCAACATATATGTCTTCATGTTCTCGTACGTGTGGCGGTGGTGTGGTGGGTACATAGTTGGTGGCACGAAGAAAAAAAATTTAGAAATTTAAAATAATGTTATACTTTATTTTGTGTCTAAGGCTGTAATAATAATAATAATAAAAACAGTTTCCAAACGAATAGATTTTGAACGGTGGTCGAAGTGGCAATGAACATTTTCCTTGTTTCTCATCCAGTTCAATCTAGCCGTGCAATATAAGAAAGATCTTGGTTAGGCACCTAGTTCTCATGTGGTGTGATGGGCTAATATCATGACTGTTGGTGTTAGCTATCCATGTTCAGTTACATAAAAAAAACTTAAAATTTCCCCGAAAATCCGGGAGCTGGAGAACTGATGTCTCGCCGTCGGAAAATGAGATGAGTGAGGGAGTTGAACGAGCGAGCGAGCGAATGCTAGCTAGCTGAAGTAGCCGAGCTTGAGCGATCCGTCGCTGCTGAATTTTTGATGTGGGTGTTCGACTCCAAGGCAGGTTCATGTAGTGCGTCAAATGTTTCTCTGTGATGGTTCCGCGAGTCAGTTACATGGTCCGTTCATCGTGAATCCATAGCTTCCCGTCTCCGCATGACCAGTGTTACACCAAAAAAGTGTGCGAGCGATCCATGGAGGGGGTCTATACTACGATGAGATCGTAGTGGTTTTACTACAGGTTTCGACAGGCCAACCGAGACAGCCATTTCCGTCTCGAGGTTCGCAGCGCCGCGCTGCGTAGAAATGCGCCTAGTGACAGGCTGACAATGGAAAGCGACGGTGCGTACTATTACAACAATACGGGAAATACGTGCGCAACCACCACCGCCGCGAGACGAGTACAAAGAAAAAAATAAACATGTAGGTACTAACTCGGTTCAGGTTCAATGTAATTATTTTGTAACCTGTTTCTCTTCATGCAGATTTGAGTAAAATAAACGGATTAGTCATTGAATGTACAGACCGGAAAACACGCCTTTCTAAACATACATACTGTGGCTTATTGGTAGTTTAGATTGCCTAGGTGAAGAGTGTTGTTTTGTTGTGGATGAGGAAAGCAGCATGCGGTGAGGTATGTTGCAGAGCACTTATCAGCTGATTACTTTATGTATAGCTGAGCATCACGACCGTAGCAATGACATTTTATCAGCAAAAATAGTTTTTTTGTTGCATGTTTCAACTTATGTTAAAATACCTGTCTACCAGAGTTCGAATAAATCCAATCTAGATAAGCTTAATGTTGGTGTAGCCATAGATTGTGTCGTTACCTGCTTTCTTTTTACATAATTGAAAGGTTGTATCAGAGAGTTTATTTTAAACACTTATTCTACGAAGTCAATGTTTTCAGTCGCAATGTCTGAACATGTTCACCCTTTGCGATACATTTTTTCCGACACCAATAATACCAGTTAACGAGTTGACACCTGATACTGAAACTTCCAAAATTGTTCAAACTAGCTTAAATTATTGAAATAAAGAGTAAATGATTGAAAAATATTTATGAAATCTAATTATATTAATTTAAACTGAGACTTCTGAAACTTTCAATCACATGTTAGAGCTATATCATAGTAAACTCAATTATAACATATCGAATATAATTAATAGTAAAGCAAAAGAACAAACACAATTGTTGAAAACGTTAGAATACTGCTCAATAGCTTTGTTGTGTGATTCGTTTACAGCAAACAAGCTTCTGATGAAAAAGGGGATGTGTGCACTTCTCAATCACCAACACGAGTGAATTTGGAAATAATTTGAGTGTTAGATTTTTGGATGATGTCATCGAGCTCCAAGAGTCCCACAAATTTTTGCACGATAAACACCCCAGATATAAGGACCACTACGACACTGTATAAGCAAATTAACTGCAACAAATGAAGCAAAGCATGCTATTATCTCAGAATTCTAGCCCAATCATGTGACACTAAATCATAAATAAACGCATACTATGGTTATTCTCACCCAATAATTGCATTTGGGTTAGAATTCTCGGGAGCGACGGACAACACCCACAAAATGTTCGTGCTGCAAAAGCGTGCTCATTCCCGTCCCGATGCAATTGTCCTCAAATAGGTTTAGTGAAATTAGCAGCATTTGATTACTGCACTAATCACCTTAGTGTTTATCGCAGAGGCGATATAATAAGCAGTTTGTGAAACAATGCTATAATTTGTGTCAAACTGTTTGTGGTATCCCAGCAGGCGCGGGATGAGCGGCGGCCGGTAGCTCGGGGCATGCAGCGCGCGCAGGCGGGCGCCGCGGCCCCGCACGCCCCCCCGCACCCGGCCCCGCCGCACCTCGCGCGACTCCGCCTCTACGACATCGACGACCAGGTTCGCCTCCATCCATCCCATAGGCTAAGAATGTTAAGACATACAGGGTTAACTGACGGATGAGACCAAATCGTTTTTATACAAAATGTACGGAGATTTCTTTTTTACTCAAAAAAATTCCAATTCGCTACGTAGCTTCAAAATAATGATCTGAAGTTATGTTTTAAGTTTTACTTTGGAATATTGAGGAAAAGTTAGGAAATTATCGACAATGAACCCCCCTGGCCCTGCTTATTTACCATAAAAAAATGTTTTTGTTATTCCCAATCACTTAACCATCTCTGAATGCACAGGTCACCATGTTTTTTTTATGGAAAACCAGAGAAATGATAAATATATCACATACAAAAATTCACATTCCATGAGCACGACTCCTATTGTATTGATAATGATTTGAGAAGTTTTCTCATTGGGCAGATGTGTTTAATCTCCCTCCAACTAGTGGTAGTGGTACTTGAGTTGACGTCTCACTCCTACACTGTTCGACTTGTAAACACAGCGCGGTATACTAGGTCTATAATCCATTCCTATTGCAAGGCATGCCTTTTAAGTCTTGTTGTTAACACATTTACCACCTATTTTATTTGGATTTATAACTTTTAGATTTGGAAGCTCAAAACAACTGAAAAATATAGGATTATGATAAATGTTATGCAATAATTTTCTACAACTTTCGAAAGGTACCAACAAGATTTCATTGTTTCGGGGAGCTTACTTTAGTATTCAGTGATGTAGTCCCATGTCTTAAAACCGTCTAACGCTGGTTTAGAATTCCAGCGTGGACTTACCAGCCTTGAGTCCCAAATCTCATGAAGGAAATCCAATGACCGCATTTACCAAAGATAATGTCATTGTGAGATTGAAGCATCATTAGGAATTTCAGGGACAATTATTCCAAAGATCCTGCATAGAAAGAAAGAAAGAAAGAAAATACGTTAATTTTTTCCCAACACACCTTAGAACACTTACAAAATTCAAAATATACATTTGTGGAGAAAAAAAAGGAGCCAGCTCAGCATTTTGTGCTGCAGGTCCCTCTTGATGAGTGAACTACAGCGCTGATTTTACGCTGGTCCGGACACACTTACGACTAACATAAAGCGAGAGCAATAGTTGTTTATCGTGAGTGAGGAAATATAATACACAAAACCAGAAAAAAAACAGTAAGTAAACCCTTAAACAAGTGTTAACATAGACCAATTTGTTAAATTATTATCAAAGAGAACACATGAGGGAAAAAAATAATTACTTTACTCAATTAAAGAAAAACACAAAAATACGATCACACAAACTATTTAACAACACAATTAAATTCAATTACAAGATACAATTTTATCTTATAAAACACGTAAAACATTTTGACTTCTCAAGGAACACAAAAAGGGCTAATATAATGTTCATAAATTTTAAAAATGTGTAAATTAAAATGACTTTCCGCATTGGAGCGCAAGAAGCCAGGACTTGCACGCTCGTCTAAAACTACCGTGGGAAAGTTTATTTCTCACAGGAGGAGGCAGATTATTCCAGCACTTGGTTGCGCTGTATTTAAAACAGCCCTCAAATCCAACGGATCTTGATCTACCTTTAAAAGATAGGAACTGGCCCTGGTTTTATATCTATGGGAATCCTGTGACCAGGCGAGTCGTCTGGTCACCATTTTTAAAATGCCTTTATCGTTTAAATGAGGGGTGATATGGGTATGCTTTGGAATAGGGAAACAAAATCTTGCACAAGCATTCTGCACTCGTTGAATTTACCTTTCGGTCTTCGCTAATAAACGTGGGCCATAGACCGTGTTGCAATAATTAAAAAAGGGATAAAACGAATGCATCTGTAAGCATGACTCTAACCTTTTCTGTAAGGTACATTCTAATGGAATAAAGTATTTTAAGCTTGTAAAAAGCAAGCCTTACTTTGCTGTTGATGTGTTCCTCAAAGCGCATTAGTTCATCAACCACAAGACCTAGATTTCGCCCAGATTGTACAAATTCTATCGGTACTTTATTTATTTCTACTAATGGGTTAAATAATTTGATGGCCTTCATTTGATGCTTATTGCCAAGAAGAAGAAGGGGTGGTATGAGAAAGCTGATCTCCAGTTAGACCCTGCATTCGCTTTCCGATGATCACAAGGTATCAGATGGTGTAGGAAAACTTGTCAACAATTCTACCTAACAGTGACAATTCACGTTTACGAAATGATTACTGGCATTACTGCATGGACGCAAGACTGTTTAATGTCACTCAACGTGGACAAATGTACAGTCCTTCATATAGGAAAGCAAAACCCAAGGAAAACATACACAATTCAGGATAACGCTTTAAAAAGTGTGAAGACCATCCACATACCAAAAGCAATAGACCGACAATCAGAGTACTTCTCCATACAAACGCCCGTGCCACCGTTACAAATTGTTTCAGTGTTGTTGTCTCTATTCTATTTTAATTTGTCCGCTTATTGAATACAATTTGGTTTTCTATATTATCAACATAATTGCTTAAATACGTGAAATTCGTTATAATTACTTTACTAAAATAGTTTTAGATCAAATTCAATAAATAAAAGATAACAAACACCGGACTTTTTAAGAAGAAACGGTCCTGGAAAAGAACAAATTACTTTATTTTCCATCCTGGTATCATTCACCACGGAAGTACGAGTACTTCTTTGCTGGGTTAATCGAATCCGCGGATCTTTGTGACATAACTTGGTGTAGTTTGACTACCAAAAAGTTTAAATAAATGAAATGAAATGAAATGAAAAAACACGCGCTTTTTGTGTTCATACGCTCTTTCTCGCTTGCTCATACTCGCAAGCTCGCACTTGCACACAAACAAATGAGGCCCATTCGCCATCTTGTTCCTTCCTAATGATAACGTTTTCGGATCTTTCAGTCGCGCATTAACCCGGCACTCACACGTACAAAGAGTTCGAAGAAGTCACTCACACGTATGCAAGGTTACAAGCATGGCGGTTGCAGTCACCGCGGTCGCGGCTCTGTCAAGTTAGAAACCCCCCAACGAAAAATCTCTTTTTTTTATTATAGATTTTTTTCTGGCACAACTAACGATGTAATACATTGTTAATAACATGTTCGTCATAATACATTTTTGGATTGTGAGTAAGAGCTAGGCTATTTACTAGAAGCCACTAATTTACCTTAGCAATGTTTGAAAAATGTTACGGCTTTCAAACATATCTAACAACCGCGGTAACCTCAAAAAAAAAAATTACCTTAGCAAACTGGTCTATCAGTGGGCAATATTCAACGTCCTGTAATTATAGATACGAACGCGTACTAAACGTACTTTTTAGGGTTCCGTACCCAAAGCGTGAAAACGGAACCCTATTACTAAGCCTCCGCTATCCATCCATCCGTCCGTCTGTCTGTCACAGGGCTGTATCTCATGAACAGTAATAGGTAGGCTGCTGAAATTTTCACAGAGTGTGATTTATTTTGCGGCTATAACAACAAATAGGTAAATAAAAAATAAAAAACACAAAGGGGGACCCCCCCTTTGTGTTTTTTTGTGTTAAATCTTGTATGACGGTACGGAACCCTTCGTGTGTGAGTCCGACTTGCAGTTTTATTTATTTATTTATTTATTTTATATTAGACAGGCAGCCTAGGCTGATGTGTCTAAATCGAGTACATAGTTCATTGATATATTAACAAATTTTTTTTTTTTTAATTAATCGGTTTCAGTTCACTTAGTTGCTTATTTTAAAAATGTATTTATTTAGATAAGCGTCCAAACGATTCTTAAATTGATTAGTGTTGTTTGCACTTATAATGTCCTCTGGAAGTTGGTTCCAATCGTCAACCACTCTGTTGGTTATGAATTGCTTCCGTGTGTTGGTTTTGTGTTCTGTTTTATTCAGTTTTAGAGTGTGGCCACGGAGGTGAGTGTTATGATTGAGTGTGAACATTTCCTTCATTGCTTCACAGTTGTATTTCTCAGTAAGCATTTTGTACACTTCTATTAAATCGCCTCGCATTCGTCTTTGGTGCAGGGTTGGTAGTTTGAGGGCCTTCAATCTTTCTTCATAGGGTAAGGTTTTTAGCTGCCAAGGGATTTTTGTAAACTTTCGTTGTACATTTTCCAGTAGAGTGATATCTTTGATGAAGTAGGGTTGCCAGACTTGAAAGGCGTACTCCAGGAGAGGTCGTACATACGACTTGTAAATTTTGAGTGTAACTTCAGGAGTGAGGTGGCGAAAGGACTTCTTGATGAGATAGGTCATGGAGTTAGCTCTCTTTATTATCTGTGCAATATGAGGCTCCCACTTTAGATCATGATTTACAAGGACTCCTAGGTCTCTTTGCTGGTGCACTGCAGATAGTCGGGTATTGTTTAGAAAGTATGGAAGGTGCGGGTTCTGCTTCCCTAGATGGAGAACAGTGCATTTCTGAATGTTCAGTTTAATCAGCCAGTCCATTGACCACTGGTTCACTCGGTTTAGGTCTTCTTGTAATTCCCCATGGAGAATATGGGGGTTTGCGAAGAACTTGGAGTCTTCTGCTAAGAAGCTCTTGTGACACTCAATAATAGCGTGGAGGTCAGTTATAAATATATTGAACAGGGTGGTCGAGATTACAGAACCCTGGGGAACTCCACTCCAGGCACGCTTCTTATCGGAGAATACTTCGCCGACTCGGACGGAGAGTCTTCGGCCTGTCAGGAAGGCCTCGATCCATTTGAGGAGTTGCCCTCGAATGCCCGTTTTTTTTATGTACTGAACGTTTCAAAACATGGCCTTTTAGAATATCATTTTCAAAAGTTATTAATGTCAAAATTGAAAAACGTCAAGTTAGAAACCCCCATTCATATGTCAAAGCCGTACTAAATAATTCATTCGGTGTACTTATCAGTACAAAATGAATACTAAACGATTGGATATTAAAAGTAGGTAAAATGAAATGTCGGCGGTCTGAGCGTCAAGTTAGAAACCCCCGTTGCTTGGCCTGTATTTTCTCAATGTTAACCGTACAAAATAAACAATGAGGTGTAAAAATCTGTATAGAATTAGTACTAAACGACTGCATTAGAAAAATACGATTTTTCGTTAAGGCGTTTCCAACTTGACGGAGCCCGCAATCGCTACCGTATTATTATTTCGGACGAAATGTATTCTTGATTTCTATCTATCTAGTGTATCTAAGTATGTTTGCCTATGGTAAGTTATTATACGGATCTTTGTATTCCTTTCACTCCGATTTTTATACCTTTTGACCCCGTATTTCGGCATTTTGTCGCATTGCAAAGCCCGTAGATGGCACGTACGCTCGGATGTCAAGTCGACCACAGACTGACATGCAGTAGGGCATCAACGAGCGGATAGGGCGCATATTACGTGGTACGCGGGGAAAAGCTGATGGTGCATCTTTAGTTTTAGATTATATCGATGGTGAAGACACAAAGAGATTTGGGTGTCATAATCACGGAAGATCTAAAATGGGAGGCACACATTGTAACTTTAGTGAAGAGAGCAAACTCATTGCTGTACACCATAAACAAAGCTTTCTCCCATATAACCCCTGAGCTTTTCCTAAAGCTTTACAAAACATATGTGCGACCTATGTTCGAGTATGCATACCAGATCTGGAGTCCCTACTTCAAGAAAGATATTGACTGCACTGAAAAATAAAAGTTACGAAACCCGGCTGGACAAGCTTGGCCTCACCACTCTACAAGAACGAAGAGAACGGGGAGATCTTATTGAAACATTTAAAATTCTCAACTCTTCTTACAATTCTACCAAGCTACAAGATATGTTCACCCTTGCTAATACTAAAAAAACCTGAGAGGGTACCCAAAAAAGCTGTATCAAAATCGTTCAAAGCAGAACCCTCAACGACACTTTCTTGCCCACAGAGTAGTAGAATCTTAGAACAGTCTTCCCAGTGAAGTTGTAAATGCTGTCTCCGTAAATTCCTTCAAAAATAAACTGGACAATCATATAAAACATAAAAAACAATATATATGTAATAAATAAATAAATAAATGTTGTGATATAAGCGCATCCGCTTAAAGCTGCTAGCCTATCAATAATAATATAATAATGAATCTTGGATGTATGCCTATGCTCCTGATTCTAAGCAGCAATCAACCATTTAAGTCTTACAATATGGACTAAGGCCAACGAAATTTTTCGCTGCTGAAACACATTTGTAGCGAAAATGGGTCACATCGCAACTTAGTATTTAACTAGAGCAGTGGTTCTAAAGCTTTGGTTGATGAGGGACCATTTGACAAATTTTCTGTCTTGCCATGGACCACCAACTGGTTTTAGAGATGACAGTCGAATGATAAAAAGTTACGTCTATGCGAACCACCCATACCCCTGTTTTCACTACCTCCAGTTCCCTGAAACCCGATAGTTAACTTTCGGCCACATTGCATAACTGGTGTAGCTGAAAGGGGATTTTTGTAACTGGAGGTGGTGGAACCGGCCGTTAGACAACTGAGAAACTCAAAGAAGAAATTGCATGTCAAATCCAGCAGCCCTAACTGCAAAATGTACTGCAAAATTTCATCAAAAAAGTGCATACCTGCCAACAGAGCAACAGTGGCTACCTCTATGCATATCTCGATTTTTTTTTAAAATACAACGGTAAATGAATAATTTTTTTTATTACTTTCAAGTTCTTACTGAGACACCTTTTATTTGTCAAAATAAAACTAACTACTTATTAAGATACACTCATAAGTTTCCAGCTGCTGGTCTGTCTAATAATAAGATATGTGATAATACATAATGTAACACATATTCTGATGTATTGTAAGTAGAGCATGTTATTATTGCAACTAAATATCACAATTGCAAATTATGTGTCACATAGCAGGACATCAACTGTCTATTCATATTTCCTGCCATGAAATCCTCTTAAAGTCGTTAGAGAAATTGCCTAGTTTAATACAAATTTATGAGTGTACATAATGAAGCCATAGCTATATTTAACCAATTTATAGTTTATCATTTCGTTTCAAGCACTGTGACTTTGTTGGTATCACCCTCAGATATTACCAGTTGCATTATTTTTTATGGGTAGCTAAATAATTAATATTAGAGTCCCTAAAAAAAATTTACTATTGCTGTCCCTCAAATAATGAATTTAATATTAGAGTCCCTAAAAAAAATTTACTATTGCTGTCCCTCAAATAATGAATTGCTACATCAATGATCGCATGGATCGCTAATGCTGGTATGGTAATATTAGCCCACACACCACATTTCAGAAGGCATTAGGTGCCATGCCAGTACCTTTCCTTTAAAGCATGGCTACATTGAATGGAAAACACAGAACCGTTTTCATTGCCGCTTCGACCATCTTTCATCCAATGTGATGATATCAACCTGGGCGATGCTCTATCAACTAAACTATCCAGACCATTGTCATCTATCGAACGGACATTACCCTCGCTGTGTACTAGATGACACTGATCACTACTCGAAGGCACGTTTAAGGACATTGGTAAAATATTCAACCTTGTTGTCCTGCCTTAGATCATTCTGTGTCTGCTTCTTATTTTTTCCTACTTTCTCAAAATCGAATCACAATACTTTTAATGTGAATGCCAGTAACATTGTAATCATTAAAATATGTAACCTATCATGCTATAGGTTAATTTGTAATTTTTTATAATGAGCAAATGTGATGCAACTTGCTACAACTATTGAATGTAAGTGATTTAGGATATATTTATTGTGCTACTCAACCACTTCATTCAGGAAATTGTTGATCAGTTACGAGTAATTAACTAAATTTCCTCAATCAATGCAAAGTGTTATGTTTGCACAACAAAATAAAACACACACAAATAAAAGTTGATCTAATGATTTGTAGAATACAATCATGCTCCCTACCTTTCTTCCCGTGCATGTCGTAAGAGGGATCTAAGGGATTCGTCATTTCGATTCCACATAGAACTGTACCTCCCCTTCCTTAGTAGGTGGTTGATTCCGCTTAGGTTGGTGCCTTCGCATTCAATGAACGATGGTCAAAGCGGCAATAAAAATTGTCCATGTTTTCCATTTAGTTCAATGTTGCTGCAAAATATAAGGAAGGCACGGCACCTGATTCATATATGATAATATCATGACAGTGGGTGTGGTATAAAAAAAAAAGAATGGTCACTGTATACTTTACTTATAATTAATTTCCTTTATTTTTAATTAAACAGTTTCAAATCATTGTGTTGGCATTATGGATTAGTTGATGCTACCCTATTTTCACTGCAAATTTGTTTAAAATGCTTATTCCTCTGAATTTACTTGCAGATCCCCGCCTCCGTAATAAGCAGCGTCGGGACAGTCAGTCTGTCCCAGTCATCCATCCCGGCTGCCAGCGCTATCATCACCATGGCAAACCCCACCAACCAGAACCCGGGCGGCGCGGCTCCGAACCCACAACCGCCCGCCCAGACCACCGTCCGCAACCTGCCCAAGAAAAGGAAATTCGATCCTGCCGAGTTCGAGGAGACAGTTCCCGTGACGACGATGGACTACCAGGTGTACCAACCGCCCCAGCCGTCCCCCGTGGTCCCGGCGGAGCCTAAGTTCAACTCGTACCCGAGCATCGACCTATCGGAGTGGCGTGAGCACCGCGTCCTGGCGAAGCGGCGCGGACTGTACCTGCCCGGGGTAATACGGCAGGCGGACTGCGGCAGGGTTACCGTGGAGCTGGACGGCCACGACGGCGAGGTGGTGGAGTACGACGACGTGTTCGGCGCGGGCCGGCTAGACATCATCGGTGACGCGAGCCCGTACGTCGGGCACGTGATGATCGGCTCGCGGTGTGTGGTGCGGACTACTGACAGGGAGAGTGGGATGCAAAATGTGTTTGTGGAGGGACAAGTGCATGACGTTCTGAGTGCGCCGATACGTTTTAGGGTTAAGGTGAGTTAACTACGGCAGCAAACAATGGGTGTAATTTATAGCTATCACCTTAAATGATTATTAATGTTTATCCTATGCCTAAAGTGATTCAAATACTGTAAATTCGTAAAAAAATATTTACAAGCTCTCTAAATAATATTGGTATATTATCTAGGGTCGGAAAAAACTTTGGAATGCACTGCCTGCTGAGGTTGTTCCCCCAAAGTACAATCTGGGGTCCTTCAAACATGGTGTGAAGAAGCACCTGCCCGGCCGGCATGGTGTTCGCAAACCTCTTAAAAGTTTGAATGCTCATGGGCGTCGTCGGTCACCTCCTATGTGAGGTTCTGGCCTACGCCATATAAAAAAACTTCGCTTTCAATACACAAACGAAGTGGTGTGTCATAAAGCTATTGAATAACCTGATTCCACTGAAGTAGTGGTTTGCATCACAATGTTTTCATTCCACCATGACACCATCATAACACCATGAAGTGGACATGTTTGAAAAATGTTATGGCTTTTCATGCGGCAGGAAGAGACATTCTCCGATGTTTCGAGCTAATCAGTCAGCCCGTTGTCAAGGAGGCATCCGCAACGTTCGCACGCAGCAGACGACTGAAGTGACAGCTAGGCTCGCCGTGGTCGTAAATCCTAGCTGTGAGTGGGGGCGGAAGCGGAAATGTGTTTGGCTGCGGTCCGAACCTCAGCGACAGGCAGTATGAACTGACAATATCATCGCCGATATTATTGTCTCCTTTGACCTTCCTGAGTAGCTGAAGTACGGGGTTCCACGTTGCAGAGAGCTTAAAAGAGTCTTCTCGATTGAAGTTGCTGTGCTTCTTAATCTCGATGGCTTCTCGGACTAATCTTGGTATAGTTCGTCAGAGAATGTCTCTTCCTGGCGCGTAAAAAGCAGTAACATTTTTCAAACATGTCTAACGACCGCAGTAATCTCAATAGTATCATAACCATGAAGTGGAGTTTGTTTCACGTGAAATAACCTTTTTTTTGCCCCTAAGCGATATCCACGCGACCCCCTAACGGTGCATCTCCCCTCAGGTGATGTCAATGGATGACATGTGCCACGAGACGGCGGAGGTGAAGCGCGCCGACATCCGGCTGCTGCAGCCGCCGTGGGTGGACGAGCTCGAGGACGCCGCCCCGGCGGCGCCGCAGCACATGCGCCTGCATCACGTGCCCCACCCGGTAAATACGACTTTTTTTTATGGAAAACCGGTATGGGTGGATGCGCTGAGGACCAAAGGTGCTCAGAAAAGCCAAATACACCTCACCTCGTGAAATCACTCACGTGATTCAGCGAGGCACCATACCAGCGGATTTACCCTTCTTTTTTTTTTTTTTATGTGACTGGACATGGATGGCTAATACCACAAGTTCTGTCATGGTATTAGCCCAACACACCACGTGGGAACTAGGTGCCATGCCAGGACCTTCCTTATATTGCACGGCTACATTGAACTGGATGGAAAACACGGACAATTTTCATTGCCGCTTCGACCATCGTTCATCCAATGCGATGGTACCAACCCGGGCGGGATAAACCCTACCACCTAGTAAGTAAGGAAGGGGACCTACAGCTTAACGTGGGAGCTTTTTCTAATTACGCTTCAAGACTCCCAGGTTATAGGTATGAGGAAAGGCTTTGCGGACAGACAGTTCCATATCCTGACAGTGCGGCAGAGAAATGAGTTTGAGAAAGGGTTCGTTCTCAAAAGCCTAATGTCAACCACAATGTGTGTAAATTATTGGCAATGTGATAGCATTAAAGTTTTTTGAGGTATTTTTAAAAGTGTCAAGTAAGTGTTGGAGGAACTCAGTTTTCAATGGCAATTAGTAGTCCACTCCAGTTAAACAGAAATAGAAATCGTTGGAAAAAATCTTAAGGTATGGGCTTTGCAGAGTGGTGGCGATGGTTTCTACACGTCGTCGCCAATGGTGGGCGGGGGTGGTGGCGGTGGTGCGGTTACGGTGGCCGTGCCGCCGCTGTCCAACGGCTCAGCGGAGGAGCTGCGCAAGCGCCACTATGACGACTACGGCGAGAGCGATGACGACCTGCGTCGAGAGGACATCATGTTCCCCGCCGACCCCTCGCACATTGGTACGCTCATTAATGCAGTTACTTTCTAGACGTTGAAAAAAAAACAGCCGAGTTTCTTGTTAAAATATGTTGACCAATGTTAAAATATGACAAATCCGAGTGCAGCGTAGTGTCTATGGATGATGAATAAACAATACAATAAAAAAAAAGTTGAGGGTCTGTGCACGTTATTGCCTATGGTGGCAGGAGGAGGCTTGCAGAGGAGCTGTGCAAGAGTGAATTTGACTATTGAATGTGACTATTTACCTTAGCTTTTCGTTGACAATTTCGTTCAGCTTGAACGATTATATGTACAAAATATATGTACAATATATGAACGAATGAATGAATTAATATATGAATGATTATATAGAACTTCTTGAAAATTAGATTCAACGCTCTTTTTAAACCTAACACACCGGTCCAAGCAACCTAGCACCGGTCAGTTGGTCAGTCCAGTCTTTCATTTAATCAGCTGATTTAGCTAAACTAAGGGCCAAGTGCATGAAAGGACAAAAAATCAAAATCAACGCCAACGTACGATTAAACACGTCACTTTGCATGGAGAGTATGGAAGGAACTCTATGCGGTTCACTAAAAGTGACGTGTTTGAACATTGATTAACTCGGCTGTCTCTTCGTGCAACCGGGGCTAAGAGTCGCAAAGACATGCACCTATCCTAAACTGACAGCTTTCGCTCTGTCAGATTAGGGTAGGTGCAATACCTACACACTCATTTCGCGCTTCGTAATTGCACTGCCGGATCTTTTGACATGTTCGTTCGCGAACGACCCAGTGCTGCTGTACGTCAGGCACACAGCTTCCACTGGCAGTGCACAAGATGGGCAAGAAATGAACGCTGTTATGCATGTTCGGTTGTATCTGTCTGCAGACTGCAGCAACAGCAAACGGAGCAGCTTGCAGAGTCGCGGCAGCACCAGCAGCCTCCTTGAGCGCAGCATCACACCACGATCTCAACCACCCACACCTCGGTAACACATGTTTATACATTCATGCCATATGTCAATGCATCGGCAGTAAAACACATTTTGTTGCTGTGCCGACTGATACAAAGTTTTATGTTCACAGAATGCAAAAAATCTTTCACATCATTAAAAATATATTTTATTTTCGTCATATGTGTTGCGGCGAAAGCATTTTCAGATTTTCAGTTTTATTGGTTTTGTTAAAGTTTTCAAAACCAGATTTGTATTTCACTGCGCCATCTAACGGTGTAAAACTTGCAATCGCTAATTACTAACATAACCATTAAACCTGAAATTGGGAAAATGTTTTTGCCGCAACTACTATGGCTATAAATTTAACATTTATAATTAATTCGTGGCTAATTAAGAATGAACAATGCTTGCAATGTTGAAAAAGTTACAGCACGGGCAGCATTTTGTAAAAAACTATCAGACTATTAATGGGCTCCTATGCAGGTTGAATTTTATAAGTGTGCGTTTATAGCCAAATCAGAAACTATAAGAAATAGCTAAAAACTAAAGGCAGATTTCAATAAAAATGAAAACTGCATTAGATTTTTTAAACCATATTTTTCTTCAATTCATCCTAGCCTGATGCTTGGTTCTTGTATTGTAAAGAGAAAGCAAAAGATACCTGCCTAGATATATTTAAAAAAATACAGATTTTTTTAAACTCAATTGCGGCATATGGCTTACGTTAGGACCTTTTATTTATTTTATTTTATTTATTTATTTAGGAGGAAATACAGACACGAACAATGAAAGCAGTAACAATAACAAGTAATTAGAATTTGCTCGTATCCAAAGCTATTCCTCACTGATACATAAGAATACATTAAAGAAAAGGTGGTGCATGCGGAGTTACAAACTAGGAACATACATGTAAATAGGAATAAGATATATAGTTGGTACATATGTTTGCTTACAATAGCTTAAGATTTCTGACTTTATATTTAAATGTACGTGTGGAGTCGAAAAACAAATCTTATTTTATCATCCTTTCATTGTACAGCTGGCACATTCGTCTAACAGGATCTCTAACACCAGCATTTGTGCGTACGTTACTAAGGTGGAATAATGCATTAAATCTAGTGCTTCTTAGCGGGACTCTAAAATCTATCAGTTCGAGAAGGCTAGGGGAGTCGATTATATTATTACAGATCTTATATAGAGTAACTAAATCAAGTTGAGAACGTCTTTCGAGAAGAGTACATATCTTATAGCGATTGATCATTTTGGCATATGAGCTTTTTGGGTCACTCAATCTATAGCTAAGGCATCGCAGAATTTTTTTCTGTACACCCTCTAACTTACTTACATAAACTTCATAGAGTGGATTCCAGACAACGGTGCAGAATTCCAGCTGGGATCGAACAAGTGTAAAATACAAAAGGAGATAAGTTTCAAGTTTTCGGAAAGGTTTACTAATTCTATAGACAAATCCCAGCATAGAATAAGCTTTGTTAAGGTGGCCCAACCCGGCGGCCTCAACTCATTTGCGGGCACGGTACAAAACCGTGCGGTTGCGCTCTGGGACCTTCTCTGTTTCTTAGAATAAGACAGGCTCCGTGATGAGGAAGATGCAACATGTCCACAAAAAAGACAATGTGCATAGTGTATGATTTGGTAAGATTTACGAAAATTTTAATTTCAAAACGACTTATAGCTAAAAGTAAACCACGACCGCTGTAGTCAAAAATCTAACAAAAACCAAATAGATTGTAAATCTTGATTAAATAAGCTATGTCTGATGACTAATCTTTTTAAGATATTATTACTTAATCATTGCGTAATCCACCTCCAAAATTATTGTATAAAACGCGCGAAAAATCCGAACTTTCGGACGTTATAACTTGGAAACCAAACACAATTTTACAATGCCAATGGTCATCAGACATCTAGTTCAATTAAATAAAGCTCTTTTGAGCAAAATTTTGGATCTGTGACAAGAAATATAGGCGTGATCTTCTTTCCCCTTTTGTATGGGGAGATGAGCGGGTTGGGCCACCTTAACTATATTATCAACATGTTGGTCAAAATGTAGCTTCGAGTCAAATAATATACCTAGATCCCTGATACCGTGAACTCTGTCCAGACAATGCTGCCCAAGGCAATAGGTGTGTGTAATTAAATTTGTATTCTTGGTGAATGTGATCACCTTGCACTTGTTGAGGCTGAGAAACAATTTATTTTGAATACAGAAAGCGTCGAACCTAACCAAATCACGCTGAATTTGTAGGCAGTCATTAACACTTCGTACAGAAGAGAACAATTTGATGTCATCGGCATATAGAAGAAAAAGACAGTGTTTGAAGCAGTTTTTGACATCGTTAATGAACATTATAAACAGCAATGGGCCGAGAATGGAGCCTTGTGGCACACCAGAGGTTACTACTTCCCAAATGGAGTTGTAACCTCGGAGGGACACAGCCTGTTGTCTGTTGGATAGGTAAGATACGAACCATCTCAACAGATACCATTATACATTATCTTTTTTATCAGTATTAGGTGGTCGGTGGACCTCTATAGATAAAGAAAATCAAAATATTGGGACCAATTTAGTCAAGATACTGATAATTACTTTGTCCAATTCAGATCTCAAGCGGCAACCCCGCACAAATATAAGAAAGGTGACGTCGTGTCCACTCCGACGGGCATCCGTAAGAAATTCAACGGCAAGCAGTGGCGCCGGCTCTGCTCCAAGGAGGGCTGCTCTAAGGAAAGCCAGCGGCGCGGATACTGCTCGCGACACCTGTCGCTCCGTGGCGTTCCGCGCTCCTCCAATGCGCAGGCCACCACGCACACACCACAGCACAGGTGAGTCGGTGACATCAAATTTTATGGCAAGCAGTGGCGCCGGCTCTGCTCCAAGGAGGGCTGCTCTAAGGAAAGCCAGCGGCGCGGATACTGCTCGCGACACCTGTCGCTCCGTGGCGTTCCGCGCTCCTCCAATGCGCAGGCCACCACGCACACACCACAGCACAGGTGAGTCCGTGACATCAAATTTTATGGCAAGCAGTGGCGCCGGCTCTGCTCCAAGGAGGGCTGCTCTAAGGAAAGCCAGCGGCGCGGCTACTGCTCGCGACACTTATCGCTCCGTGGCGTTCCGCGCTCCTCCAACGCGCAGGCCACCACACACACACCACAGCACAGGTGAGTCGTTGTCATCAAATTCAACGGCACGCAGTGGCGCCGGCTCTGCTCCAAGCAGGGCTCCATCAAGAAGATCCAGTGGCGCGGCTATTGCTCGCGACACCTGTCGCTCCGTGTACTTTAAGCTTCCACCCTGAGGAGGCGGAGGCGGCCAACATGCTCTACTATATAAATTTCATTTCCAAGGTGTTTTTGTGGCAGGAGCAGTAGCAAGTCGCTCTCGTCGAGTGGCACCGGCGTGGAGGGCGACGAGACGTCGCGCGAGTCGGATACGACGCCGCCGCACTTCCGCGTCGCGGGCCGCTTCGACCCCGACGAGACGGAGGCGGCCAACATGCTCGTCTCGCTCGGCAGCAGCCGCTCGGGCAGCCCTGGCGCGTCGCCCGGCGCCGAGCCCGCCGGCCTGCGCAGCAATGTCTTCGTGCCCATCTCCAGCCCGCAGCCGCCGGCCGCGATGGCGCAGGCGCGCGCGCACTACCACCACCTCATCAGGTACCGCCGCACACCTAGCATAGCGCGCTGCGCTTACAAGCACGAACAAAGTGTCGGAGCGAGACATCAATTCAACGTACCACTACCGCTAGTTAGAGAGAGATGAAACACATCTGCCCGATGAGACAACTTCTCAAATAGTTATCAGTGTGACTCCTATCACGCTCATATAATGTGAAATCACAATTTCTCTAGGTTTCCTTAAATAAATGGTGACCTGTGCATTTATAGATTGTTAAGTAAACGGGAGAAAAAACCCGGAAAAAAATTATGGTGAATAATGGGTGACCCACTGATTGTTTGTGGATAAAATTTCTTAACTTTTCCTCAATATTACAAAATAAAATTTAAAACAACTTCAGATCATTAATATTAAGCCACATAGCGATTTAGATTTTTTTTAATAAAAAAGAAATTTCAGTAGGTACATTCAGTACAATGATGGCCTCTTCTGTCATTTGACTCTGTATGTCTTTACATTCTAAGTACATAAATAAGTAAAATAGTAAATAAAGGTTCCACTGTGTACCTTGCTTTTAGGTTCAATAAAGTTCTCTTCTTTTTGCTAGTGGGTAGTTCTAGCAAAACGACTGCACTATTTTCGCTCCTCAGTGTTTTTGGAATATTTTATCTATAAAGTCTAAAAACAATCTTGAATAGTGTTTGGTTGTGTTCCCCACTACTGTTTACACCTGTGGAGGTGTGGGCAAAGTAAGGGAGTGAGCACAGCTAGGGATATTGGATCCTAATGTGTAGTGAGTGAAGTGGCCAACTACCCTCATCCAAACATGAGTGAAAATGTGGATTGCGGTGAAACTGGTGGAGAGTCCGACTCGGATGTTGGGGATCTGGTGGACGTTCCAGTCGAAAATATTGTCACGGAACAGCTGGAGTGGGATGACATGGCAATCATCGTCGAAGCGCGTGAAAAAAGAGCCCGACAGGACTCTGAGGAAGAGGATGGTGGTGATTTTGAGTTGGTGAGATCAAATAAACCTAAGAGAGTCAACCGAATGAACTCCACGGAAGCACCTCAAGGTAAGCTTGAAGTTTATTTATCGAGTAAATCGAAACTTCCTAAGCAGATCGGATTAGCTAAACTGCTTCAAAACATTCCGGGTGTCTCAAAAATTAAGTACCTAACGCAGTGGAAAGCGATCGTTTATTTTGATACGCAGGAAGGTGTCCGGAGGATTCTAGAGACAGAAGCATTGGTAAAACAAGGAATTTCATGCTCTCGAACGACCGAGGTACAGAACTCGTATGGTACCGTGAGGAACATAGATATGGACATAGAGGATAAGGATTTAATGGAGATTTTCAAGAGTGATCAGGGCGAAATAGTTTCAATTAAAAGGCTGAATATGAGAACGGAGCCTGGAAAATGGGTGAAATCAGAAGCAGTGAGGGTGTGTTTCCGGGGGCCGCGCTTGCCTCCGTACATCGTTGTGTACGGAACAAGGTGTAGCGTGGAGCCCTTCGTGTTCTCGGTGACCCAGTGCTCGGGCTGCTGGCGTTTTGGACATACCGTAAAAGTATGTCCATCTAACACAAAGACGTGCCCAAAATGTGGGGGAAAACATGAAAACTGTGTTGCGATGGAGTTTAAATGTGTCAACTGTAAGGGTGAACATATGGCACTCGACAAAAGTTGCCCCTTATTCCTGAAAGAGAAGCAACTTCGTCAGATTATGTCACACAACAATGTTACATATAAAACGGCAATACAAATGTATATTTCGCAAAGTACACCAGAAGTAGCACCGACAACTAGTGAAGTTGTACCAGACCAACAGCAGCCCGCACAACCTGCAAGCGTCCCTTTTCCCTCTCTGTCGAGGTCGTATGCCGCCGCATGCGCCTCAGAGAGGCCAAAAGAAGATGCCTTGCGGAAGACTGCGTCTTCGAGCCACCCTCACGAGACCTTTTCTCCACCAGCAAGACCCCGACGTTCAGACTTTGGAAGGAAATCCCCAAGCCCACAGCGTATACAAGCACAAAATATGCCGACAACCAGCAAGCAACCAACACAGAATGAGGAAACCATACCTCACGCGACACAGAAGGAGAGAGCCCAAGTGCACTGCGAGAAATATTCGATCGTCTGAAAGATATTACGGGAAGTGATGGACAGAGCTGGGGAGACAAAATTACTAGAATGGCACAACTAATTATGAGTGAAATTATAAATTTTCTTAAAAAACTAATATTGGAAAGCTCGCTCGGAATATTCTTAAAATAATGGCTGCTAAAAATATTAATATAATTCAATGGAACGCCCGAAGTTTAATGCCAAAGAAACTGGACCTAGAAAGTTTGCTCAACCAATTAAAAGTTCATGTGTGTCTTATATCAGAGTCCTGGCTTAACAAAAATACGCAGATGAAATTTAGTGGATATAACATTGCCAGGCGTGATAGGGAAGATGGTTACGGAGGGGTCTGTATCATGACGCACAAGTCCATAAAATTTAGGAGTCTGCCAATACAAAACCAGAACCAAAGCATCGAAGTGATAGGTGTCGAGGTATTGAACTGCCCTCCGATACAAAACATAATAGCAATTTATTGCTCTCCATCAGTACGCACCTCACAGGAAGACTGGGATCACCTTTTTGATCAGTTTGATCAAAAAACTGTCATCGGAGGAGACTTTAATGGACACCACAATCACTGGTCCAGCAAAATAGACACAAGAGGGGAATACATTTTTAATGCATGCATGGACAATAATCTTATTGTACTGAATGATGGTAGCCACACCAGAGTCAAATTAAGAAGTAATATTCTGCAAGAAACTTCCCCGGATATCACATTTTGCACACCAGATATCTCCCTCATAAGCAGCTGGAAAACGACTCAAGAAAATTTAGGCAGTGATCACATTGTAATTCAACTTCGCTTTGGGATTGACAACATCGTGATCAGAAAGAAAAAAAGGAATATGAAGTTAGCTGATTGGCACAAATTTCGGGAAAAATTAGACTTTAGCTTTGGAACCTTCAAACGCCCAGAAAATGTTCAAAAGGCTTATGATTTGTTTGTCAAACATCTCGACACAGCCGCAGAGGAATGTATCCCATGGATACATATTAACCCTAATGCACAAGAGATATTTCAACCCAAACCATGGTGGACCATGACCATATCTAAAGCCATAGCAGAGAGAAGACTAGCGCTGTCACAATTTAGGAGAACTGGTACTCCGCAAGCTTACAATGTTTTGCATAATAGGATAACTAATGCAAGAAAAGAAACAAGAAAAGCTAGAGACAAGGGTTGGAACGATTTTTGCAATAGCGTAAACAGTCAGACATCATCAGCAGATATGTGGCGCAAGATGAGGTGGATGAAGGGCATCCGTCAAAGCAGCACAAACATCGAACGCAAAAAAGCCGAAGAACTCCTTTGCAACCTGGCCCCCGATACTGCTGAAGAACCACCGATTTCTTTTGCACATTTTGGACAAAGCATTCTGGACGCCGCATTCACAGAAGATGAATTAGAGAGTACTTTGAAACCAAAGGACACAGCCCCAGTCATTGACGGTATTACTTATTCCATGCTGAGAAACATGCCGCCATCTGGTAAGGTCGTATTGCTTCAATTATTTAACCTAATCTTTTCTACTGGAATTGTGCCCTTGCAATGGAGGAACATTAGAGTGATCGTCATCCCTAAACCTGGTAGGGACCCAGCTCTAACATCATCCTTTCGGCCGATCTCTCTAATGTCTTGTCCCTCCAAATTATTCAATGCGATGATTTCTAAAAGGCTAGAGTGGTTTGCAGAACATAATAATTTAATAAGTAATTCCACACATGGCTTTCGACGAGGACAATCTTGTCTAGATAATCTGTCTCGACTAGTGACTACTATTCATCTAGGACAAGTTAAAAATGAACCCACTCTAGCCTGTTTTGTTGATATTGATAATGCATATAATAATGTTAATTTAAATTCATTGATAAATTGCTTGAATGAATTTAAGTTTGGAAAACTGATGTGTCAATAAATTTGGAGCTTTTTAAGAGTTCGATATCTTGAAATAGAGTCTGAAAATATTTGTGTAAAAAGAAAATGTAACAATGGCCTTGCCCAGGGGGACCCTATGTCTCCGATCCTATTTAATATTGTTACCATCTGTATTTGTAAACATATTGTCAATGTAGGTATAGCTCAATATGCAGACGATTTTATATTTTTTATCACCTCTCAAAAGTTGCAATTTGCAGCCGAAATTATAGAGCAGGCTCTCGAGACAATGTCATGTTTACTAAATGATATAGGATTAAGACTGTCTGAAACAAAAACTGAATGTTGTGTTTTTTCAAGGGGAATGCGGAGAAAACCAATTAAAATTACTATTGATGGAAAAGAGTTAGCACGCAACCCCAATGTTAGAGCTTTAGGATTATGGTTGGATCAAAGTTTAAATTGGAAAAATCATGTAAAAGAAAACATTGTAAGAACAGGAAAATATTTGGATATTCTTAAAGTACTAGCAGGGTCTTCATGGGGAATGCATCAAATACATTTAAGAAGGTTATATATTGCTCTTATACGTAGTCGTCTTGACTATGGATGCTTTCTGTATGGAAACTGTGCACAGTCAAACTTTAAAAAATTAACTGTACTACAGAACAGAGCTTTAAGAATAATTGGTGGTTATGTTAAAAGTACTCCAATTCATGTGATGGAGAGTGATTTGTGCGTGCAACCACTACATGTTAGGTGCAATTATTTGGCAATGAAGTATTTGCTCAAGATTAAAGCGTGCACTAACCACCCTCTGAACATGTTATTGGAAAAGCTAACGTCAACTAAAGAATCCCAGTATTGGAATAACCGTAACTTTCCGATCTTGGCGTCAAACTTTGCAAAGTTAATGAACATTGATGTAGAAAACAGTTCTGTTCTGCCCATGTTTTCACTGGAAACATGGGTAACCAGAATTCCTATTAGAAATTGTGTCCATTTTAATTTAGAGTTTATTAATAAGACAAAAAAGGAGTTAAGCACCAATGTATTAAAAAATAAGACCAATATGATAATTGAAACCGTTTACAAAAACTACTATAAGTTATATACGGATGGATCTATTGATGTAAATGGAATAGGATCTTCTTGGTGGGATCCGTACGCTGATATTGGATTGGAAATGAAAATAGATGGCCAAATACCTATAATGGCAGCTGAGCTTACAGCAATTTCCGAAGCCCTTTCGTACAGCTTATCTCTAAAGGCACAAAATATAGTCATCATGACTGACTCGAAAAGTGCACTGCAACACTTGGTTAGCTGTACAATGGGGACTCGGGGACGGCCTATAGCGTACACAATTTTAAAAATATTGCTGGAACTTGTGTCAATCGGAAAAAATGTTAAATTTCAGTGGATTCCGTCCCATGTTGGCATAGAGGGCAATGAAAAAGCCGACGAGCTAGCAAAAAGAGCTACGGGTTCTAACATAGTTTACAAAACTAAGCCTTTCTTTACCGACTTTCTGCCGACAGCAAAACGAATATGTAGGCAGATGTGGAAAGAACACTTTGACAGGAAGTCTGTAGAGAAAGGAATTTGGTACAAAACAATTGTGTCTGAACCGCTGTGTATCCCTTGGTTTAACATTGTCCAACTCCCTAGAGAAATAATAAAAATTGGCTTAAGACTTAGATCAGGACACACTCCGCTAAATAAAATGGGACATATGATGAAGAAACTGGACTCTCCAAATTGTTCTACTTGTGACAAACCAGAGGATCAATTTCACCTATTTACTGAGTGTGTTCTGAACGAGAGGCTTCGACTGAACCTTGAACGGATATTGTGCACGGATCGAATGAATTTGTTTTTTAAAATACACGAAGCATTAGGAAGGCCCGGGTCAAGCGAGTTTAGGGAAATTATATATTTTTTCAAGCTGTCATTGGCTCTAAGAAGTAACTGATAGCTTGAAGAAAACTATATTCTTAAAGTCACTATGGGGCTGGCATAGTCGGTGACGGCTTAAGCCCCAAATAAACATCTAGACAAAAAAAAAAAAAAAAGTTCTCTTATCACCCTCTTATATGCTTGAGTTGTGCTCACAGTGTCTGTCCCTGTCTGTCTGAGCTGTCAAACTAACTCGTGGAAGAAACTCCCAGAGGGCAGTTAGTGCCACTACAGTAAACTGCTTCAAAAACCGACTTGACATTTATAGAAAAAAAAAACTTTTTACATTATATAAAAAACAAGTGCACCAGCAGTTTTTTGACCACACTTTTTTGCCGGTCTAAATACAACCCGACTCTGAGTTTGCGCATGCTAGGGTAAGCCCCCCGTGCTGCTGACCGAAAGTTTGTGTTCTGCACAGAAAAAAGCTCCGTTATCACATCGGCCATAAAGTTTGGCCCAAACTGCCCTACCATTTTCAATTAAAAACGAAATCCAAATTCACCGGCTGTGCAGGCCTCATTTCTCGCGCAGGTTTTAGTAATTTAGCGTGCACGTAACATCCTCCGAAAATCTAAATGTGTGTGTTCTGACAGGCCCGAGTTAGTCCGTCCCGGCGCGGGCGCCACGGGTGGCGGCTCTCCCTCCGGCGGGGTCGCCACCAGCGTGATCCGGCTCTCGCCTGCGCCCATCCACTACCAGGTACAACATCTCACCATTCAATAAAACTAACAGTTTTTCCCTGTTCTCATATTCTAGTAGAAACGTACCACATAAAAATCAGATAAATCCTTCTTAAGTTGTAATTGGACAGACTGATGGACATTGGATTGATGGAGTTAGTAAAGATGTGAACAGTACCCATAGTCTCCATACCGAGAGACTTCAGATT
This sequence comes from Incurvaria masculella, assembly GCA_946894095.1. Classification (NCBI taxonomy): domain Eukaryota; kingdom Metazoa; phylum Arthropoda; class Insecta; order Lepidoptera; family Incurvariidae; genus Incurvaria; species Incurvaria masculella. Next base: position 5,765,608 of record OX335641.1, read on the forward strand.
TGACCGGCTCTTTTAACCAATTGGTAGTGCAATGCTTGCACTCTCTCCTCGGGAGTGAAATTTTATAATTAATCCATGTAAACATCTTAGTGCAATCAGCAGTTGCTTATATTGTTTATGTGAGCAGGCCCAGTCTTTCACATGGACAAAATATTGCTACTCATAATAAAATAGAAGCTGGGCAATCTCGGAATAGTTTTATCAATTGGTACAGAAAGAACGGGAACTGTAAATTATGAATTTAACAAAATGTTTGTGTTTTACAGATTGAAAACAGAAACGGAAATATTTCCAATAACGTAAACATACAATCCACTCCGCTGGGAATACCTACAAGCATGGGAACACAAAATCATGTCTCTGGTCAGACCAGAACGGTCGAAATGCATAGTCGAAGCATGGAGTTTCACAACAGAGGGGTTGATTCACAGAGCAGGGTACACGAACCTCAGAACCGGGCGATAGAGGTGCAAAACCGAGCAATAGAATTGCAAAGCAGGGTATTGGAGGCTCAAAACCGAGGGATGGATATGCAAAGCCGGGGGTTGGATACGCAAACCAGAGGGTTGGATTTGCATAGCAGAGGTATAGATTTGCAAAACAGGGGTCTCGAAATACAAAGCCGTGTGCTGGATGCACAAAACAGTTTAGCGGTGCAAAACAGTGGCATGGCCATACAAAACCACTTGGCACAGGGTGGTTATAGTTTGCAAAATAGCATATCCCTGGCGAACAGTGTCCAGTCTAACAATCTCGGGATTCAAGCTAACAGCTTAAACCTCCAAGGGAACAGCTTAAGCCTACAAGGGAACAGTATAAACCTCCAAGGGAACAGTCTCAACTTACAAGGGAATAGTCTCAACCTTCAAGGAAACGGCCTTAACCTTGGGAACAGTCTCAACATCCAAGGGAACAGTCTCAATCTTCAAGGAAGCAGTTTGAACTTTCAAGGCAACAAACTGACCATACAAACGAGCTCGGCGAACACAATTCGCTCGAAGGTAAATGACGAAGCCCCTCACAATCTGGTGCTGCAACGGGCGTTGATGCAGGCGGGAATCGACACTGACACCATTTACCAACACTCAGCCCACCTCCGGAACGGCATTCACGACTCTGGTTACCAGCGGAGGGAGGAAATATCGCCTCCGCGCGTCAATCACGAGAACATATTCCTCACCCGACGCGCCATGTCGGAGTACGACGAGGAGGACCTGATGGCGCAGAGGGACGCCATGAACGCCAGGAGTAACGTGGAGTCGAGGCCGCACGAGGTGACGGACTGTCGCATGAGCGAGGAGTCCAGGATCGTGAAGCCCGCGCCGCTTCAGGCGCGGCTGCTGTCGGTGGCGGAGCAGGAGGGCAAGGAGTCGGTGCGGAGACCCACCCTGTACGTGATACCGCAGAACTCGATCGAGAAGAAGTTCGTCATCATCAAGAGCGAGCCGTCTGAAACTGTTCAGGTTTGTAGAGATAAGCGTAATTTGAATAAGCTTCGTTGGTTCAGCGATAGTCCGCAAATCCGCTTGCATGATACCTCGCCAAGCGTGGTTTCGCGAGGCGACGTATATTTGGCTTTTCTGAGCACCTTTGCTCGCACAGGCACCCATTCCGGTTTTTTTAAAAAAAAGATAATACTTTTAAATTAAATGAAATTATGCAGTAGGGATTAATTTATAAATTAAAAAAAAAATGTGTTTGTTGATTTGATCTCCTTTCATGCATCAATTTAGCATCATATTGATGTGATTTTGGCATAGAAATAGTTTATGGTCCAGAGAGTTTTTTTTTTTATAATTTTGCCCAAAGCTGTATACCGAAGCTAGTAATGAAAAAAAGTGTCCATAAATTTTGAGGTAATTTTTTTTTTATGAGTATACATTGAGAGATCATTGAGATATGTTTCTTTACAGTTACACGAAAAAACACCACCTACGATCACAATGAGTTCAGAATCTGAACTAGACCATCACAGGGGTCTGGATAATGGAGAACATGTGAGTTGGAAATTCATATTGATACTTTTTACTGCTTGCAGCACGGACCTCTGTGCTATTAGATGCAAAGAAAGTAAGTCTGTACAGCTCGTGGTGTAGGGGCTAGAGGACTTGCCTTTAATGCGAGAGCTTATGGGTTCAAATCCTCGCCCTGGTCATGCACTACTTCCTTTCTCTTTCTCAGTTAAATAAGTGCATTTTGTTACCAATGAGAGCTGTACCATGGTTCGGAACCCTTGCAAAACTATAGGTTCCCTTCCTTTACTAGGTGGTAGGGTCAAGCCTGCCCGGGTGGATACCACCGCATTGGATGAAACTATGGTTGAAGCGGTGATGATTCTATATTGATACTACGAGGTTGGCAGCAGCGGTAGCTCTAATAAGGGTAACCATGAAAAGGTCACGATCAAATATCAATCTCATTGTTTGGATGGGAACGTTTCATCTAGTTTCATTTTATTCACCCAACACATCACACTCTCAAAGGAACTAGGTGCCATGCCAGAATCTTCCCTTCAATGATAGTGTTGCATTGTAGGCGCAGCAGTTGAACAACGGCACGGGCAGCGCGGTGATCGTTCACCCGAACCAGTTGCTCCCTGTGCTGCCCCCGCCCACATCACACACCGCTATTATAGGTAAATATACTTCTGAAAACTATTCTTGAGTGGTCTAAGTCAATTCGGACTGATGTCGGGCTGAACCTATTTTATGTTATATAAGTTGTGTGGAGACCTAACATTTTATGTTATATAAGTTATGTGGAGACCCTACACAGGGAAAAGAAGCGTCGGCAAACCGCCAGCACGTTGGTCAGACGATATACGTCAGACAGCAGGTGACAACTGGCGAAGAAAAACAGGAGACCGCACAACTTGGCGAAGTCTGGGGGAGGCCTACGTCCCCCAGTGGACAACAAAAGGCTGAAGAAGAAGAAGAAGAAGAAGTTCCCTATGCAAACTGTCATACCCTTTTAACCCCCTATGAGTCCCATTTTCGCCACAAAAGGTATATTAGGTATATTTCTTCCCCATTCTGAAGTATCCGATGTGTACTACACGAAGAGGTCCCTACACGTTGCAGTATCGACGAGCGGGATGGGCGGGGGCGTCTTCCCGTGGCAGTCGCTCGTGCCCCTCCTGTCAGCGGCCTCCCCGCCGCCGCCGCCCCCGTCGCCCCGGACCCCCCACACGCCGCACACTCCGCACACTCCGCACACTCCGCACACACCGCACACGCCTCACACGCTCAAAACGGAAGAGATCAAGTCTGAGACGTCAGGTGAGTCGGACTCTTTGTTGTTATGCATGTTTGTTACCATAGACCTAGCATAGCGCGCTGTGCTAACAAACAAAAGTGTGGGAGTGAGACGTCAACTCGAGTACCACTACCGCTAGTAATAGGGAGATGGAACACATCTGTCCGATGAGATAACTTCTCAAATCGTTATCAATATAGGAGTCGGCACTCATGGAATGTAAAATGTTTTTTTGGGATTTTTTAAATTATTTCTATAGTTTTCCTTAAAGAAAGTATGGTGATTATTGTTAAGTATTGTGCATTGTTAAGTGAACGAGAGTCAAAATCCTGGACAAATGCCCTTTTTACTCGACTGCGCGACGCAAAGGAGGTTAATGTGTTTATCAGTTTATGTATTTTATGGTATATACGGGGCGACCCACTGATTGTTAGTCGATAAAAATTCTTAACTTTTGCACAATATTTCAAAGTAAAACTCAAAACATAGCTTCAGATCATTATTTTGAAGCTACATAACGATTTAGAAAGTTTTTTGATTAAAAAAGGAAATTTTAGTACATTTTGTATGAACCAATTTTGGTCTCATCCGTCGGTTGACTCTATGGCTGAGATAAATAGTCGTAAAAGAAACTAAGACTAACGAAAAGAAGTACTTTGTGACGTCAATTTGCATTACTTTGAGATTTCGTCCATACAAAATGTGTCAAAGTGACGTCACAAAGTACGACTTTTGGTTAGCCTTAGTTTTTGTTACGACTATTTATCTCAGCCTATGAGTCTTTACATTCTAAGCCTATGTTTGTTGCTGATGAGCATACACTGACAGTCTTACTAATAAAAACGAACTAAACACACTAAAAAAAAATTCCAAAGATAACTTGATAAGATGATGATATAATTTCAAAATGGTAACACCACAACTCGTCCGGCAGATGCTGTGAGCGCCCTGTGTGCGGATGAAGATGACGACGTGTTCGAGTGCGATGGTGGAGCGGGTGCGGGCGCTCAGGATGTGGCCGCCAAGTGCCGCAGCCAGAGCATGTCGGCGTTGCCCTCCGCGCCTGGACACACTGTCGATAAGGTTCATTTGTTTGCTTGTTAATTATGGGCAGGCAGCCATAGGCTAATAAAAACTCTCTGATGAGATATTTCGAAAAGTTATACATTTTTAACCATTATTGATTGCGACATATAAAAAAATTATGTCAGCTTTGGTTGAAAATACTCTTAGGCAATTTCTGTGCACAGAATCAAATTATATGTTCGTTTCAGCATAGTTGATAGTGCGATGGTACCGATTGCAGAAGGAGAGCCGCATCCGTCGACCGATGAATGCGTTCATGATCTTCTCCAAGCGGCACCGTGGCCTCGTGCACCAGCGGCACCCCAACCAGGACAACCGCACCGTCAGCAAGATCCTTGGCGAGTGGTGGTACGCGCTCGGCCCCGACCAGAAGCAGAAGTACCACGAGCTGGCCAGCGAGGTTTGTACATTTGTGCATTTTGATCTAAAGCGGCCTTTGATAACAGCGGTGCACCAGCAGCACCCCAACCAGGACAACCTCACTGTCAGCAAGATCTCTAACGAGTGTTTTGCATTTAATGTTTTAATAAAAAAAAAAATATTGAAAATATTCTATAGTTGAGAAATATGTTAAAAAATTTCTGGTGTTATGTTTATGTTTTTATTCTGCAGAAGTGTCACTTTTAATGTGGCCCTTCCCGACGGGACTAACTCATGCGCGGGCACCGCACAAAATCGTTCTGTTGCACTCTGGCACTGTCTCTGTTTTAAAGAAAAAGACAGTCTTCGTGTCAGTCTGTTTTGAGCATAATTTTGGAACTCTGACAAGAAATATGCGCATGATCTTCTTTCCACGTTTGTATGGGGAGTTGAGCGGGAAGGCCCACCTTAATTTCTCATCAGCTTACATGACAATAATTAGTCAAATTCCTCTTAAAGGAACGTAATTTTATTCCTTGACTATATGATTTGTTTTAATGTTAGGTGTATTTCTTTCTAACACTCTCTTTGCTTTAGGGCTCTTTTCTCATTCCTTATTTTCGATTATATGACCTAGGGTTGGTAGAGGCGGAGGCGAGTTATTAATTTATTGTTTGTGTGTGACATGCAGGTGAAGGAAGCACACTTCAAGGCCCATCCGGAATGGAAATGGTGCAACAAGGATCGACGCAAGTCCTCCAGCGGCCGTGATCCCGCAGGCTCCACCCCTCAGGTACCTTCAAAGCTTCGAAGCTTGCTGTAAAAATTATACTTTCTCATTGCCCGCCGTTATCCCAAACGCATTATCTTCAACGAACATATCCAGGCCCATTGGCTATAGAGAATGGGTTCAAAACATGGACGGGACTACAATGAGTGGCCACTTGACTTGCTCCTTAGAGCTGATGTTTCAGCTCGCATCAAGCATTGTTAACTAGTCTGTGAAGACGAGGACGCAGAGACTAACTAGTCCCGCTATCGCCCTCCCTCTCTCTACCTATCCATAATCTGCAGGATGCCTCCGTAGTGATCACTTCGCAGCCCCCTCCGTATACGAGCTTCGTATATATATCTTGGCAGGCCTAGATTTTTCCAGAAATCGTAGACCGACTTCGAGTAATTCTCTTGTTCCGATTTCAACAGCAAAGAATTCAGTTTTGATTTTGGCCAAATCATTTTCAGAATTTTAGGTTTATTGGTTTTGGCATTATAGCAAATATTATTTAAAAAAATGTCAATCACCCTAATTGAATGGGTCATGTACCCATTCAATTAGGGTGATTACCACTAATTACTGTTACCGTCTCTTGTAGAGCCCGCGTACTCCAATGGACGGCGGAGTCGGTGCGTTAGGGTCCGACATACCGCTATCCGTGGCGTCGTTCAACCACGTCGCCTCTCCGGCGCCTCCCAGCGACGACGAACAGATGGTCAGCATTCAGACATTGTTAAATAGTGTTCGTGGTGGACCGGATTGGGTCTTTGCCTTTCACCGAAGGAGGTGTTTGTCCGATACCCGTTAGCTTGTACTAATTTCTTTGTCTTTTAGTTTAACAATTTGGCGATCATAATTAGCAGACCTTAAATGAACTCCGGTGCTGTTTGGTTGTTTTTTATGCAACCTGACATGGTTGGCTGACACCACATTCCCGAAGGAATTAGGTGCCACGCCAGGAATTTCCCTTTATGAGCACGGGTACATTGACAATTTCTCATTGCTGCTTGGACCATCTTTTGATCCAATGCGATGGTACCAACCCGGGCGGGTTTAAACTCTAGCACCTTGTAGGGGAAGGGGACCTACAGTTTTACATGGATTCCGAACCATGGAGCAGCTCGCATTCGTGACTAAATGCACTTTTCAAACTCGGAAAGAGAAAGACCCACTGTCTTGACATGTCGGAATTGAACCCGGGCCTCTGGCACGCTAGGCCAGTCCCCGCGCCACTAGGCTACGAGCCGGTCAAAGAAATAACTAGGTGACGGCAAAAGCTCACCCTTCATTGAAATGAAATGAAATGAAATGAAAATATTCTTTATTGCTTACAACTATTACATAGTATGCAAAGGCGAGCTTATTGCCAAAGGTAATCTCTAACAGCTACCCTTGATATTAGAAAATATATTAAGAGGTAGCAAGAAACATTAAATTACTTAAAACTAAGCACCATAATCACACTTAGAAAACATTAGATAACTTAAAACTAGATAAACAGAAAATATTTGATTGATTTAATTGTTGTAATGTCAAGGACCAAGATTTTAATTTTACCTTAAAAATAGACAAAGAAGCACTTTCCCTAATAGTAAGAGGCAATTGATTCCACAATCGTGCTGAGTGAACTGTAAAAGAACCCGAATAAGCAGTGGAAGAATGTGACGGAATAAGGAGCAGGAGATTATCTGCAGACCTAAGTGGTCATTCTATGTGTCTAAAACTGCTGGACCCCATGATTCAATATTTAGCTCTAGACAACCAGACACTGAATCCATGAGCACGTTTAATTATAATTAAATAATGGTTCGAGGATGTAACTAAGGCAAACATTCGACACACACAAAATATAAAACAATTCAACATCACACCTCGCAGGTGATATGCGACGAGAGTGGCGTGGGTGCCGAGATCGACCTCAAGTGTGCGGAGAAGGTCGCCGACTCGGACTCAGAGAGCCAACACGCAGAGGGGGCGTCAGTGGGGTACCCTCCCCTCTACGCCGACCAGACCAGGCGGCCCAAGCCCATCAAGGCCAGGTATGCGACTTCAGTGCATTTGGATGTCGACCTCCTGAGTTTGAAATATTTGTGTACTCGGTGTGTTCAGAGTTTGGAGCAAACCCCATCGCCATAGTGTAATATTTTTTTCGTAATGAAAAGTTTGTGGATACAACAATATTGGTGATTTCTTGTGCTTTGCTAAGAGGGATTCCCATTAAAAAGAGACCATTAGATCTGGGACTGAAAGCAACCTGTGAACAGGGCCGGGTCATCGGACAACCTGATGGGCGGGCTGACGGTGTCAAGTCCAGGCGGAGTGAGTGCCTTCCAACCGACGGGCGGCGCCTTCAAGTCCATGCCGCACTCGGCCAGCGCCATCAACCTGCTCGTCGACTCAGGTTCCCACTCCTGCTTAACCTCCTCTTTCGGAAATGTTAAGGAAAAAATAACTTTTTGATGGATATTTCTTGGGCTGCTAAATAGAACTGCAATCAATTTTGTAAAGATTTTTATTGGTTACCCTACAAACTATTTGTTGAGTTGTCCATTGCGAGTTAACCCTTTTCTGATATTTTCGGGTTTCAATGTTTCATACTCTAGTTTATGGTCAATCAAAAGTCATCAAATACTCAATTGCTCCTTAAAATATAGCCATTGACCTACACTGTTATCAAGAAAAGTTATGGTGTTGTGTCAGGCGATGGTCACCGGCAGTGGTCGCCGGCATCTTTCGGGCTGATGAAGACGAGCCTAGCCGGGCAGCTCGCCAGCCCCAACACTCAGAGCCTCGCCAACAGCGTGCAGGGCATCTCCATCAGCCACAGCCTCGACTCGCCGCTGCTGCCTCACAGCTCTCCACAATCTCACGGTACACAAGGCTGACGTGGTCAACAATATCTTGGCTGATGAGAGGATCCTGGTGGGGCAGTTGGCCAGCCTTAACTCTCAGAGACTCGCCAACAGAGGGCAGGGCATCTCCATCCACGGCCTCCACTCGCTCTTGCTGACTTATGGTTCTTCACATGGCTCTGCAAGTACTCTTGCATCTAATGTGGAATTTATAATTTTAATTTATTTATTTATTTAAGGAAATTTAACCGCTAATTATATACATTTCTGTTATACATATAATTAATTACCCAGAGCCAATACAAATTTTTCACTGTTTACAATGTTACAGGTACCTAAAAACCTGACCCAAAAACTAAAACTGAATAGAGAAATAACATTTTCACAAATCATTTCATAATAGTAATTGATCAATAAAAACAAACATAATTTTATGTTTTTAAAATATTAATTTATTAATTTAAATGGTAGATGAAAGATATCTGTGTCAATAAAGGACTAGTTGTAAATTCGGATGCAACGATCAATGGTCGACTCGCTTGGATATATAAGATTATATCAGCACTATTGCATGGCAGGCCGTCAACCGCACTCGAGCGGCGCGCAGGTGATGGCGGGCTCGCCGCACGTGTACACGAGCGCGGGCGAGCACGCGCCGACGACGTACGAGCGTCCGGCGCAGACCTTCACCGGCTCCCTGCTCAAGAGTCCCATGGTGACGCTCGTCAAGCCGGTCCTGAAGGGCTCCGACAACAATATGTCCGGTTCGTTTTCATAATTGGAATGTCGATGATGCCCATGGGCATTTAGACACGTGCTGGATTAGCAGCAAGTCCGATACCAGTTTGACAGAAATTACAGATTATGCGATATTCAATGTTGTCTGTGTTTTCCATCTAGTTCAATGTAGCCATGCAATATAAATAAGGTCAAAGCGGTGTAATTTTTTTTCCTGGTTTTCTATATAAGACCTGAAAGATTGGACGTGATTGCATTTTTTTTTTCGCATAAGGCAATACAGCATGTATTTTACTAGATTTCTCACACACTCTCAAACTATCTGAGTATTTTGAGATCATTAACTATAAAATCTTTGGTCTTATGCTTCTATAATAATTATATAAATATAATGATAATGAAATTAATTATCATTATATAAATTAATCAAATTTATTATTTCATTTTTTTTTAAATATGTGGGGTTTGCAGGTCCACTGACGCTGGCCCTAGTATCGGATGCATCGGGCACCAACCTGTTCATCAAGAGCAGCCAGGGCTCCGGCGACTCGCTGTGCACGTCCCAGCCCATGCACTACGTGCACCTGCAGAGCCTCTACCTGCCGGTCAGCGCCGGTGAGAACTCTTGCAAACATCTTCTTGTTTTGTGTGTACCGTACATGCTTACAGTGTCCGTATGTAGTACAGTCCGACACGGATAGGCTTGCCGATGTCACGTTACTTCATGCGCCTAAAGAAATCCCTTACAGAAATTTACACAATAGGATAGATACAATTTCGCCACGGTCAAAAATATTACAATCGCTTTCTACCTTACCTTGGTCCGTGATTAGATTATGAAGACAAAGATGATGGAAAATCTGTTCTTTCATTCCCTATTTTGAACTGAAATTGTGTCAACGGCTGCTTTTTATAAAGAAACATTTTCTTTACCTATCAGCAGGATTGAAAAAAAATCGTGACGTTACTTTGAGTTATGACAACAAGCAAGGCTCAAATATTTCAGCGCTGATTACATATATTTAGACTGTTTCGATTTTTCTGGACCAATGTCATTTGTAAAGTTTTTATTTAATAAAACTTCACATGGTTGACTAATAATAAAGCTGCCTGTAACAATGCTAGCCTATCACATTCATATTTCCAAATAAGCATATTTCAATCTCAGAGAAGAGAAGATAAAAATATTAAATTGCCTACAATCGGTCTCAAACTCTCTTCGACCCATGAAATCACAGGATCCAACTCGCCATTTTTATTTTGACATTCATTAGTCACCATTGGGTCTAAATAGACCACAAATTGGCTGCAACTTACACCCAATGCAATAAAAAAACCAAGCCATACATTTTCACCTATTCATCTTGTAATATCATGAAAACGTTTCTGTTTCTGTTACAGCTGAAATGGAGACTAATCGTGTTCAGTCGGCCCCGGCCCAATCCGTCATTGTGTCACAAAGTAACCATACTACCTTCAGAACAAACATGTAAGTCACATGCAAAGAAAACTCCTTAGTTTACATAGTAATGCCATGACGCTCATATTGAGATTCAATGGAGTTAAATGTCTACTCCACCAGAATAAAAAATTGAGTCATTTGTAAGTAGCACTTGCACCTGGGTTAATTTTCTTGTTGCTGGCTAAACCGGGCTGTACACGCATGCATTGTATAACTTGTGTAATCTGCAATTTATAAATTGCTGGTCTTACATCGGATCAATATGTCCTAAAGGAGCCATGAAAATGTTCTGGCGTCCTAAGGCAGCAGAATATCCTAAAATTTGAATTAAGAAATGTTGAGTTGAACACAAGATACAAAAACGCATCGCGTGCGTGCGATGTTGTTGTTGGGGTAGAATAACTCCAATTTTTTATATTTGTCCCAATTGGCTCGGAGTGTATCGGGAGTGTAATGAACTGCAGGTCTTGCACGGCGGAGGCGGCGAGTGCACCGGCCGTGGTGGCAGGGGCCGGGTCGGGGGAGATGGCGGGGTGGGCGGAGGCCGCGGCGGAGGAGACCAGACCGTTCCCGCTGGCGCCGACGCCGGCGCAGCTCGGCCGGGCGCCACTGCAGAAGCGTCTCAGCCGAGGTACTGTATTAAAATATTGACCAATTATTTTACTAATGCATATTGATACTTATGTAGATCTCTTCCAAATTCGAAGAGGACTGAATTTTTTGCTCAGTTTTCACTGTCTGAAATGTTGTCTAAAGAAAGTTTAAATTCAAATTCCAATTGCTATTGGGCGAGTACAGGCGGCTATAAAGGTAATGTACCATTAATTGTTTTAAATTCATGGTGTGTTATCATTCCCAGGAGCGTCCGTGGGCTCCACAAGTAGTAACGACGCGGCCGCTGTGCGCGCTCCGGACTCAGGCCCTCCGACGCCGCGCGCCACTCCCGATGAGCCGCTGCCGTCGCCCAAGCCTCCGCCGGACGCGCTCGGCAGCCCCTCGCTCAAGAAGAGCCTCTTCCGGCGCGCGACCGAGGACGGCCGGGACAAGTCAGTGCCTCTCTCTAACACTTTGTGTCGTTCTAGCTATGTGCACAGAGTCGAGGCTGGTGATGCTGGTGGACTTCCGATGAGCCGCTGCCATTGCTCAAACTGCCGCCAGACTCGCTTAAAAAGAGTCTCATCCGTCGCAAAACAGCCGGGACAAGTCAGTGCCTCCTTCCAGCGCCGCATGCTTTCCGTCTCCCAATCTGCCACCGGATTTGCTCGGCAGCCTCTAGCTAAAGAAGAGCCTTTTCCGGCGCGCGACCGAGGACAGTTGACTAGGACGCAACGGAGGACAGAGACTAATGACTAGTCTCAGCTGAATGTTTGCTCGATCTCTGCAAGTGATTTTTTGCAAGTTGCATGATATTACAATAAAAAATGATGTATGCGCAAGCTTTCCCCATTATTAGAGCTTAGTTATTTTTAACTGGAAGGATAACACATTTAATGCCGCTCCGGTTATCTTTCCCTCAATGAGATTGTACAACCTGGGTTAGCTTAACTATACTATCTAATGAGTAGGGTAGAGAACCTATAGTTTTAAATGGATTTCCCAGTGTAGTTCTCTATTAATATGCTCATTTTGTCCTCGGATAAGAAACTTCACCGATTTAACAGCAAAGGCGTTATTTAACAGGCAACTGATGACTGATACAGAATTATTTGATTTCTCCTCAGGGTACTGGAGACTGTGAACTTCGAGCAGAAATTCTCCACGCTGCCGCAGTTCAAACCGGACGCGCGCAGCCCGAGCTCACTCGTGGTTCCCAACTCGCCGCAGGTCTACCTGCGCAAGAAGCACTCCAAGCAAATGTCAGGTGAGCACCGCGCACTCTGAAGGGCCCTCATTTATTTCATTGGGTTAACCTAAAAGTAACTCGAATAAATATTATTATTGAAAGAACGGAACTGTTATTTTACCTTCCGACCTATTCCAAACCAAAACCACTTTTTTACCAAACTAAAATGACGTTGAAGAAGTGCGGAAACATGACCTATTTATAAAATTAAGTTGATATTTAGCATCGAACTCGAACTCATTTCCTCAGAGCTTGAAAGTCGTGCGCCTTGTTATCTGGTCCTTGACCAAAACTTAACTGCCAAGCAGGCTAAGTCGCTAAAGACTCCGACGCGAGCCCTTTCCGAGTCCTTTCCCTTTCAAGTGACTGCAGTGCGCCGTAACGGAATCCAATACAGTTTTGTCTCACTGTCTGCACAGTCGCTGGCGCTTGGTAGTTGTTAATTTTAGTTACACCAGAAGTTTTTATGTGTCATATTTCCATGTATATCGGCCGAAAACTACCCTGATGACTGAAGTAAAAGCAGACATAAAGAAGTATGTTCATGCCGCAGGTCCTATTACAAAAGTTCAAAAACATACATTGGGACTGACACGGGTCACCAGATAACCGAACAAAGATGAACACTTAATAAAAAAACTAAACAAAACACTTACAATATTAATTTTTGTTAGACGAGGACGGGGGTAGTGCAGCGGCGGCGGCGGCAGCGGCGGCTCTGAGCGAAGCGGAGCTGCAGGACAGCGTGGCGATGCCGACACCGCACTCGTACAACACTCCACACTCGGGCGCCGCGGGCAAACTCGTTGGCAACACATTCTTCGGACCCGACTTCAACATAGACACATTCCGTGGTATGTATATCTAGCAGGCAGTGAAATTAGCATCTAATTAAAGTGTTTTCAAGATTTTCCAAATACTCTTGAAAATGTGAATGAAAGAATTTACAATTTCTCAAACTTTCTTTTAATGGGCAAAAACTCCTCGCATCCAGCTCGTCACAAAGTGAGCCTATTAATATAATTCGATTGATCCATTACTGCACAGACTCGTGATGGGGAGCCTAACTTCGTGTGTGCTATTCCATCACTCTAGTAAAATCCAACGTCTAGCGTCTGTAAACAGTGTTTTGTTTGTAATTGTTTGGCTGGAGTGCACCATCTTTAGTTAATGTTGTAGTTATGGTTACTATAATTCTGTCTTCTTTCTTTTCAGGTGAAAAATTAGAATGGATATATAATAACAATAACCAGAGATTGTGCACTCCAGCTTTTGTATTGTCCAAAATTCTTTGAGTGTTTTGGTAACAACATAATCGTAAATATGGCATGCTATACAGAGAGTATAATGAAGTAATAACGGCTTTGGCAATTGTATGCAAATCTTTTTTAATAATCTCTGCACTAATGGAGGACTGCTAGAAGCATAGCCATTGAGCGGATCAAGAAGGAAGTACTTTCTTTCAAACAGAGTGGTGGACTCCTGAAATAAGTTGCCTCAAGAAATCACAGTAAATGGTTTTAAAAACCAGTTAGACAAACACCTTAATAGTATTGAACTTAACTAAAAACACAATAATATTAGTAGAAGTGCATTCAATATATCTAAATTTAAAGTACACGCATCAGCTTAAGGGCCAGTATTTCAATCGTCCCTCTTCCTACCCTCAACTTTAAGGTGGCCCAACCCGCTCATTTCCCCATACAAAAGGAGAAAGAAGATCACGCCTATATTTCTTGTCAGAGATCCAAAATTTTGCTCAATATAGCTTTATTTGATTGAACTAGATGTCTGATGGCCATTGGCATTGTAAAATTGTGTTTGGTTTCCAAGTTATAACGTCCGAAAGTTCGGATTTTTCGCGCGTTTTATACAATTACTTTGGAGGTGGATTACGCAATGATAAAGTAAGAACATCTTAAAAAGATTAGTCATCAGACATAGCTTGTTTAATCAAGATTTATAATCTATTTGGTTTTTGTTAGATTTTTGACTACAGCGGTCGTGGTTTACTTTTAGCTATAAGTCGTTTTGAAATTAAAATTTTCGTAAATCTTACCAAATCATACACTATGCACATTGTCTTTTTTGTGGACAGGTTGCATCTTCCTCATAACGGAGCCTGTCTTATTCTTAGAAACAGAGAAGGTCCCAGAGCGCAACAGCACGGTTTTGTACCGTGCCCGCAAATGAGTTGAGGCCGCCGGGTTGGGCCACCTTAAGCGAAGCTTAAGCAGCATTTGAACCAAAACTATACGGTAGCCGAGGTTTTAAGGTGTTACAGGCCTTTGAAAATAGATTGCTGGGGACATTATAAAACTTCGCTTACCATTTAGTTTGCGTTAAAATGCTGCATTTTGTTTCTTAAGCTTCGCTTAAAGTTGAGGCTAGGAAGAGGGACGATTGAAATACCGGCCCTAAAGCTGCTAGTGTATACTATCAATAATAATAATAATAATAATCAAGGTCTCTAACTTACCCTAGAAGTCCTGCTAAAAGTTTACAAGTCTTGCAACCCCTACTAGAATGCCCTTTCCATGTTTGGCAACCCTACTTTGCAAAGTATGTTGTATTCTTGAAAAAATACTCAGGATCCTCAAATTACATTCCGTCCACAATTATGAAATTATAGCTTACGGGCCCACGGGCGCACCTTAAGCATACCAACTGTGTCGCCGATCTGCTACTGCTCTGTAAACAAGTGTCGCCACTATAGTGTGTGTGGTGTGGCGACAGCGGTGGTGTCGGAGGGCGGCGAGGAGGTGTCGCCGTGCAGCGCGGGCGGCGTGTCGGGCGCGGCGGGCGCGGGCGGCGCGGGCGGCGCGCGCGGCGAGGCGGGACACCGTCGCGTGCTCGAGCAGCGGAGGCAGCTGGTGCTGCGGCTCTTCCACGAGCACGGCATGTTCCCCTCCACGCAGGCCACCACGCACTTCCAGGTTACCATCGATTTTATTTTGTTTGACATGGATGGCTGATACCAAACTGATTGTCAGATATTACCCTAACACACCGCATGGGAACTAGGTGCCATGCCAGGTCCTACGTTATATTGTTTTAAAACTTACGCGGGACATAACTATAATATTTAGTTTGACGACGTTTCGGAGCCTCACATGGGCTCCATCTTTAGGAGAACGTGCCTGTCGCGACTGAGGTAGGCATGTTACTGACTATCCGTCGCTCTGCTTGATTTCTCAGCGTCCATGGCAACACTTATACATCTGCTTGAGGATTAGCTGCGGTCCGAATTTCGTGTGAAGTGCAAAACACACTGACTGTGTTTTCCTCGACGTCTGTTGTCGGTGCACCTCTCCGAAATTCAGTTTTCAGCTTATTCAGCATAGGTTTCCATATGGACGAAGACTGTAGACTTTTCGCATGAACACGAACTCTGTAATGGTACCTTGTCCTTCACCGATTTTCGGCCTTCTTGCCTGGCGGTTGCTTGAAGTGTGGTGTTTGTTGTGTTGCTGACTGCACATGATCGAAATATGGAAATCTTAAGTTTTCCCATGGTGCAATGCCATACTTAATATGTACTGTGGCATTAGTGTTTCGTCTCCAATGACTGCAGTATTGTCTACATTGCTTTGTGGCAACAAACCGATTACTCCATTAATCGGTGTAAACCTGAGAACATAAAGTGTTACAAACACCATTTATGACAAATAGGCCGAATAATAGTTTTGGTTGTACTTGCACAACAAAAACTATTGTTTGCGGATAATAAAGATCAACGGATGGAATACAAATTAGTATTCATCACACTCTGGCGTGCACCGTTCTCCCATCCATCGACTGCCTCCAGTGCCTCGCCGCTAATAGTGGAAAGTCCTTGTTCTATGCAAATGATTTTTTGAATTTTGATTATTCTTTAGAAGTGATACATACTTGTTACAAGTGGCACATACAAGTTTGGCGCATACTTTATGTACCTATATGATCAGAAGAAGTTATCTCTGTCCAAACAGTGCGGTGGTGTTCGCGTTTAAATGTGGGGTGGCTTGTTGCAGGCGACTCATATCGACATATTCCCTAACAAGATGTCGCTGCAGCTAAAGATTCGCGAGGTGCGACAGAAACTGATGGCGCAGTCGAGTCTGACGCCACACTCGGAGCTCAGCACACCCACCAGTCAGTATATAATTTTGTACGTTTTGTTATGTATCAGATTGCAGATGGCTAATCCACACCTACAGTCATATTAGCCCAACACACCTCATGGGATTTAGGTGCCATGCCAGGACCGTCCTTGCATTTAAACGGGTACACTAAGCTGGATAGAAAAAATTTGATGATTTTCGCCGCTTCATCATTTCATTCAATTCATTCGATCGTAACGACCCAGATGCCATTCTACATATCACCTGGTAAGTAACGACAAAAAAGTCCACAAACACGTCATGCACGTAAAGAAGGGGAACCACTTGTATCACTACATAGGATAAAACAAAGTCGCTTTCTCTGTCCCTATATCACTATATCCCTATGTACGCTTAAATCTTTAAAACTACGCAACGGATTTTGATGCGGTTTTTTTTAATAGATAGAGTGATTCAAGAGGAAGGTTTTATATGTATAATAACATCCATTAAATATTGGAGAAATACTGTTATTTTTGAGGTTTCCAATGTGATGTCGTAAAAAAATATTTTTTTTCCGCTTACATTGCAAACGCAGGCTGAATCCTACGAGATTTATCAAAATAATGTACAGTATTGTATACATTGAAAAGGTCTACAGAAAACTCCGCGATGGTATATGTCTATCTCTTATGGATATCCCACAATAACATTTTTTTCTCATTTACTTTTTACGACTAATAATGGCTAATTTTCGAAGCGATTTTAACCAATACAGCATTAATCCTTATCCAATTAAATACCTTAAATACATTGTTGATTTAATGTAGATCTATACGGCCCTTTACAGCATATGATTTAAATGAATATTTTCGAAGATGTTATAGATTTAAAAATTGCGGGATGTAGTGTTTGCGGCGGTACCGGCCGGCCGGGGCGGCGGGAGCGTGACTCGGAGGCCGCGGTTCTCCCTATAGCACTTTGAATTTATTATTTCTCTAATATCTAATAATCATGTAATAATAATATCTAAGTTTTTTTTATTTCAAACTAGCGGCCCGCTCCGGCTTCGCACGGGTATGAAATATATCTGAATGGCTCCCGCCGCCCCTCCGGCCGGTACCGCCGCAAACGCTACGTCCCGCAATTTTTAAATCTGTAATATCTTCGAAAATATTTATTTAAATCATATGCTGTAATGGGCCATATAGATCTATATTAAATCAACAATGTATTAAGATATTTAATTGGATAAGGATTAATGCTGTATTGGTTAAAATCGCTTGGAAAATTAGCCATAATTTGTCGTAAAAAGTAAATGACAATAAAATGTTATTGTGGGATATCCATAAGAGATAGAAATATACCATCGCGGAGTTTTCTGTAGACCTTTTCAATGTATA
Organism: Incurvaria masculella; assembly: GCA_946894095.1. NCBI lineage: Eukaryota > Metazoa > Arthropoda > Insecta > Lepidoptera > Incurvariidae > Incurvaria > Incurvaria masculella. The sequence continues at coordinate 5,783,464 of OX335641.1, forward strand.
CAATACTGTACATTATTTTGATAAATCTCGTAGGATTCAGCCTGCGTTTGCAATGTAAGCGGAAAAAAAATATTTTTTTACGACATCACATTGGAAACCTCAAAAATAACAGTACTCACAGTCACGCCCCAAGGTGTAGGCAGAGCTGATAGAGCACCTTTACAGATATACATAATATTCACACATACACGATTACAGGATATACATCTTCGTCAATCTAGTCACATTATGTTCATCCAAGACGACCGGTACAAAAGTACTCAGAAATGTGTCCGCACTGTAAAGAGATGTCATTCTATCATCAGTCATTCGCTCCAAATGTCAAATACATCTCAACATGCCTTTCTCATGCTGAGATTCATAGACGTTACTCGTACTTGGCTGAGCCAAAGTATGGCTTCCGATTGTCAAATTTAACATTCGGTCCATACAATTTATGTCAAAACCGACAGTCGAAAGACATACTTTGGCACAGCTAAGTACGAGTAACGACTATGAATCTCAGCATCAATGGGCTTGTAGAGATGAATTTATATATCAATTCATTATTTTAAAAATAGCTGTCTGCTCAACTTAATAATGTGTTAAAGGAAGTACACAAGTACATGGCGTCACTTTACTTTTTTTATTTCTGACTCTTGCCGGGCGCACATTGTTTGGATGATTATATTATAGTAATCATGTTCCGTGTGTGTGTTCTGTGGGTGTGGGGTGCAAGGAAACTTTAGCACTGCCAAAGTTAGGGAAGTTTAAAATTCATGGTAATGTTTTGTTTTCTTTCGAAAAAGTCTTAGTTGATGTATTTAAATTAAAATAAAATTGTTAATTGATCATGCTTTGACAAAGCTTTTTTGCTTTCTCAAAGTATCTGCCAATATTATCACGTTTCACATAGAAAAAAACATAAAATAAATAAAATTTTCAGACGTTAATTCCCCGATGGTGTCGGCCGCAAGCCTCCAGCCCTCGTCTACGGCCAGCTAGCCCCGTGGCATCGTCCTCTCGGTAGTGGCTCGTCCAGTATGATAGCGCCGCGTCCCGCCGACCGCTGCCCCCGCCAACCTTCGTTGGGACAGCTGACCAGCAGAGCAGATGTTGCCATGGTTTTTAAAAATAAGTGCTATCAGAACGGTAACGAATTTAAACTGCACGCAGTTCGAAAAGGTCCAGTCAAGTGTACGGACTATGTCCGCTCAGTTGTGAGAAACAAAACCCTTGCTGGAATCATGGGTTTTCTAAACAGATGTTGAGATAAAACGTTAAGTTTGTAAACGTGGTCTCTCAATTAGATGGTTTTTAGATTGAGTTATTTGTGTAACCAATATACTGTAAAAAGACCATAAATGTCTGCCGTGTCTCTTTAAGAAATATTATGCAAAGATGAAACACTTATGAGGAATATATTACCAAGGAATATGCTATGTTAATTCTTGAAAAGATCTTTTAAATTATTAAAAAAAGGGTAAACTAAAAAAAAAACACTTTCTATGGAAACATGAATTTCTAGCCAATAAATGTACATACATACGGTGATTGGACTGTTTCTTGTTATGGTTTAAATTTTAAACTTATGCCCTCTTGAATCACCTCCTGAAACTATGAGACCCTTTGTGAAATCACCTGTACACGAATATGATTTCAACCCAAAGTCGAGTGCAGTCATAAAACTTTGCGAGCTACATAGCGAAGTCCTTTTCCTTGCCAAACCGTGACTTATCCATAAAATCGATGTTGATTGTTATCACAGTGCGAGAAAACACAGCATGTTCTACTGATAAAAATATTTATTATTCATATGGACTTTAATTAAATATTTATCAGAATATTATTGTAACTTATAGTTGTTATGTTGTGTGGGTGCTCTTTTTACACTTGTGATGTCCAATTTCATTATGTCTATGTATGAATAAACATGTCACTATTTGTGAAACATATTGAATATTTGACTCTATAAGTTTCACAAAAACGATCTGTTTGAATGTTCATTTCATAGTGCCCCTTTTCATCACGTGCTGGTGTTACAAGCTCATCTATCCCAGTTATCATTATGACATTCATACTTCAATGAATCTGTCGGCAAACTAATAGGCGAAAATGTGTATCGACGTCATGTGAGAATTATATATGTTGTCACATGGGGCCTGTGTTCAGTGTTAGTTTAGCAGGTACGTTAATTTCAGCGGTTGATTTTGGTGGTAAAAAGGACGAAAATTTGGCTTTACCATTGTAAAAAACAAATGTTTACCTACATCAAGCTCCTGAAGTAGTAAGTGTACTGAATTTCTTCGGAACATTACCCAACTATAGTAAGGATACCAAGAAGTGCCAATGTTGAGGAATTCATTTTATAAAGTGTGGGTAAAACGTAATGAATTAAGTGCCATCTTAAATGTACCAAGCGATTTGACCTCTGGAACTTAAGTTGTGTTTCAATGTATTGACAATGACCGAATAGACAATATTCCGTGAAATCGCTGAATGGTGTGTTTTTAATGCTTCATCTTTGCAATAAGACATTTTTATGAGCTGATAAACCTTAATATGGACAGTGGAATGTGTTTTGTAGTTAGCCAAAATGTTTACCATTTTCCATAGACATGTTTATGTTTATGATGGTTGATGTTATTGCAGGTATTATAAAATATATTTGGTAAATGTCACATTTTGCATGCCTGCAATAACAATGAAATGAACTTATCACGTTTAGAGGTCAGAGCAAACGCCGAGGTTTGTCTGCCAAAGTTAATAGGTTTTAATACACCCTACATCGTAAATATAATAAAGTTAAAAGTTGAACACTTAGCTATATGGAACACTGCAATATATTCAAGAGCACAATCTTATAAATGTGTAGTATTGATATACATTGTCGAGTTCATTGACTTTGTGTTGCTGTTAGAAAAAACGAATCTATTAATTGAATCCATCATTCCTAGCTTGAAAAATGGATGACCTTTTTTTTAACAAATACTTAATTTTTCGATAGTGTATTCTCAAAAAGTTTAGATTTGAAGAAATCTTACATAAATATCTAGTGCATCTTTTTATTAAATTAAATTTTTATGTACTTTTACTCCTCAAAGAAAGATCTATTAATTTTTGCTGGTAAAAAAGTCATTTCCTATGGAGATATGCATGTTGTATGGAAATTACTGATTTGTGTGAAAATCACTTACCGCTATTCCAAACAAAAATTGCCCTATATGTTCTTTCAAAAAGATAGAATTATTAAAATACTTATTTAAAATTCCATTTAACATCCCTTGAATTTATCTTTAAATCTTACTTATATGAGAATACACAATCCAAAAAATATAACTTGGTAAATGTATGTGTGAAATGTTAAATCAGGTGGGGTAATGTTTTGAAAACTTACGGTTTTCCGGTGTGCAATGCCGTGCTTGAATGACATGTTTCGCCTCCTACGACGGAAGCATCGTCAGGGCCACTTCGTTGCCGAGGGCACGGCATTGCACACCGGAAAACCGTAAGTTTTCAAAGCATTATGTACAGCGACGGTGTAAATCTTAGAACATATGCAGGTGGGGTAATTAGTCTTTTCTAGCCAGACATGTCACCTCAACACATCAATTGTGTTTATGTAAATATATGGCTGTGCCCTCTTAACGCAGTGAATTACTTATTTTGGTGCTATAATTTTGTCAATAGTCCGTTTACCTCCAATTGAGCTTACGCATGACCATTACAATTCATATACATAACATTACATAACATTGTTACATGATTGGATGTTGTAAGGTCATATTTTTATTAAAAAAAATTCGCTTTACTTAGTTAAAAGTTACCTTTTAGTGACTATTTTATGTATGTTGTGTTATTTCTATGTATTACACTTTCGTCTTTTGTTATTGGTATTGCTAAGGCGCACCTTTGGCAACATTTTAATGTTTTTCATGTTTATAAAGGGAGATTTTATGAGCCCTTATAGCCTAAATATTGTTTAAATTCATGCATTGAATAATTTGAGTGATATATCAACGAAAAAATACGAGGAAGCCTATAGAAAAGTGATGGGGCAGCTTCGGCGCCCTAAGGATTTAAAACTCTGAACGGTGTTGCTTGCACTTTAGTGTTGAACTAAACATTACCTGTGGAGTCGGATCATTACTGATTCGTTTTAAACTGATCTCAAAGGTTTATTTGAAAATCTCATCGTGTCATGACGTTGGAAAATTATTTTCATTAATTATTCCAATTATTCCAACTTGAAAAGTATTTTGATTGTATAAACATATGGTGATATGTGTACACGTCTTTCTATAGAAATAATTTTATTGTTTTAACAATGACAGATATATCACAGTGATACGTTTTATTTATTGTTTTACGTTTTGTAATTGGTTTTACTTATGTACAAACGGCATCACCCTAGACGTCACATATTGGACTTTGCCCACATACATTTTCATTGCAAATGCCAATGCCTATTGTGGCGCCGAGGGTGATGCACTCCGTACATTAATGACCCATGTGGTTTTTTGTTGTGATCTTTGTCTTCCACCCATGTTGCATGCATACATTATGTTTTAGATTTAAGTTTTCCCCAACTCTTTAAACCTCTGACCTAGAGCCTTATTTTCGGACTGGGCTGGGTAGAAATGTAGGAATGGCAAAGCACCTACGCATTAAAAGAGTCCTTTGTGTATTTTATTTAATTGTAGTTGGTTGTTTCTGATGGGGAAGAATACTGCTTATTTATCCTGGAACGTTATATCTAGGTGACTGAACAAGTCAGATACCAACAAAATAAAAGAGAATAAATATTTAAAAAAAATACTTATTCAGTTAATGGAATTGACTCAATTTCCTGGATATGATTGGGAAAATAAAGTGATCAATGTGTTCCCAAATCATTCTAATAACGACAAAAGTCGTAGGGAATAAAATAACACAATAACCTTAACTTATAATATTTCATTACAAACTTTGTGTTGACCAATTACATTCAAAGTAGTTTGAAGACAAGCGGAAACTTTTATTTTAATCCAAACCTTATTTTGCCTGTACCATGGAGTACATTTTTCATTCATGAACATGTAAATAAAATCGGAGTGACAAGTTTTGAAGTTTCTAAGGCTTACACACCATCTATACAAAGCTTAGAGTTTTCTTCCCCATTGTGACAAGGTTTTACAGTTGCTACTTAATTCATTCAAAATTAACTTTGTTCTACTATGAATTCTTTTTGACATACATACATTGTTACTAATTTAAAAAAAAGGCTCAAATCGCTAGGCCCCTAATTTTAATATGATCTATTTATTTCAAAATTATCGTTGTAAATAGTTTCTATATCGAAATTTTACATTATATTTAGCAATAAGAATTTCCGGCTCTCGAAGTGATCACTTTTATTTATCAAAGTGTTACAAATTTAAAAATATATAATTTTTACTCAACATTTGGCTGATACAAAATATTTATGTAAATCAAAATTGTATTTTTTTATCATGTTTGATCTCTCGATGTTAATAACATAGGTTTGATAAATGATTGCTTTAAGAGTCTGGAAAATTAAATAAAGATTGAAGTATAACACAAAAAATATTTTCGCACTGTTGACACTCATACAATCACGTAAAATTTAATGGAGTAGTCAATTTATAATATACAAATACATACATAGAAGAATGAATGGATAACTCGACATAATGATGAGCGTAATTGTGTAGGTGTCATGAGCTTTGTCACTTTAAGAATAGTCCATGTAAATCACAACTGAAATTATGAATATATACTTTCACCAAATAACGAATGTCAAAGCAATTCACATGCAATTTATGTCTAAGGCGAAACTTTGCACAGACTTTTGTTTTGAATGATGTGAAATAATTTTAATTGAATGTCTGAGCTGATTGAGTGATGGGTGCAATTTGTTAGTTTATTTTAGATCACTCATTATTTAATTGTAAGTGAATTGAATGATAACATCGGAGCGTAGGGTTTAACTTTGTCTTTATACTGTTAGATGTTTCTTCTTTGTTAACTAATTGGCTTTGATGTGTTGATTTTGAACTTGATTATGCACTTTAAATTTCTTATTTCATATGTTGTTGCTAAATTGTTATTATTATTTTGCACTTATGTTCAAACCACTAGCTATTCCATTGGCACTGCATTTATTAAAATGCACCAGTTGTAAAATAAATGTTGGGTCTTAAGCTCCAGAACTTTCACAATTAGTCACGTCAATACATCTTTAAAAAGCTTTTTTAGGGTTCCGTACCCAAAGGATGCCAACCGAACCCTATGACTAAGCCTCGCTGTCCGTCCGTCTGTCCGTCTTGGCTGTCAGAGCGCTGTATCTCATGACAGCTGAAATTTTCAGAGAGTGTATTTATATTGCCGCTATAGGACATAGTAAAAATTAGAATTATCCAAATGCGATTTTTTCAGTTAAGTCTTGTACGATGGTACCTTTGTGTGCTAATCCGTCTCGCGCTTAGTTTTTATTAAAAGAGTTAACTTAAGAAACGTTTAACTGCAACAGCATGTTTTAAAATATAATTCAAGTATATATAGACTTGTCTGAAAAAAAAGAGCAGCAATACTTTGGCATTCATATTCTTGTTTTAATTAAATTTATTTATTCTTACTCTGGTGGTTAAAAAAAGTGCCAATAAAATTAACATATAATCAGTTCCAATGTATGCACTCAACGGCACCTATTTATAATAATAGAATTGTGTTGTCACTGGTTTTTTTTAAGAATTAATCTGATGCATTTAATCATTGCTCTGTTTCCGATAGTTTATGATTTCAGCATTTTTCTAATATCATTATCTAAGAATTGTTTTTACAAACTGTTGTTCAGTAAAATTGTAAATCGGAAGCCTTTAGACGTTAAAGTTCAAATTCACTTAGTAATTTTAAATTTCTCTTGTGTAAGGCAAAATAACCATTCATTTAGTCAAATGGCGTAAATGTAAATAATGATTGTCTAGACATTTTATTTAGGTTTTAAGCATTTCATTAAAGTATATTAGAAGAAATTAGATGAAGACGAGAGATTTTAGACAGAATAAGTGATTACAGACCTAAGAATTCTTTTTTATTTATGAATCCAACTAATGGACCAATGGCACTTAATGTAGAGTCAATAAAATAAGCAATGACAAAGGGAAACACAAGGACAGTTAGCAAATCAGAAGCCATTTTTCAGGCCATAGAAGAAATTTGTATCACTGTATGGAAGCATCGTATGACCGTATATCATAAAAACTTAAGAAAAAAATGTATGTTTTTAATACCTTTCCCTTTTTGTAAGTTGGAAAGTAATTTGGACTTCGAAACGTTTTAAAATACCAAAATACATAATTCTGCACTCCTTATTAAAAAGGCGGTAACTATATGAGGCCCATACCACCATAGTTACCGCCTTTTTAATAAGGAGGGCAGATTAGTATTAATAATTTTATCTATTTAATTACCAAGTAGCCATAAAGAAATATCTTTAACCTTCTTTTTTGAGGTTTTTTTTGTTTAGTTCATTTTATGAAGCCTGTTTTGGTGCGCAGACTTACTGTCCGTACAGACCGTACTCGAGACCAGCGGGCAGTACTCTCCTGACATGTCTCTTGCCACAGAATTGTTAGAATGTTTGCAGATTTGGTAGCAAACCAATTATTATTAATCCCATTCAACGTTTATTACAAGCTGCATATCAATAATATAAACATATATATTGAAAGTCCATCAGGCACAGCCAGGGTTCAGAGCACAAAGTGCAAAATAATCTTGAAGTTACGAGGTTATACACGCCCAAGGGCCTTTCAGTATGAAAACTGCAAACATGAAGCAGTAAAGGGTGTTGCCATACATATTCATACATGTATTATGATACTAAGGACTCGGTGAACTAAGTCTAAGGAACTTAAGTCCACTGAAATTAAAGTGTTACTTGCCGTAATTTTTATCTATTTATTGAAACACTATATAAATAAATTAACCTACAATTAACTTTAACTCTAGTATATTGATTTAACTAAACAAACACTCAACTCGCTGGAACCAATTTTATAAGCAGATTATGAATTCCTTCCTCAAGTGCCGCCAGAGCTGCTTCCATCTCAACGTTATCTGTCTCTGTCACGACCAATACTTTGAGAGCAGACATTCTCGACAACGCTATGATGCAGCCCGGGTTCACGTTGCAACCGCTTATGTCCAAATACTCGATGGTGCCAGCGTTCTGACCAGCAATACGGTCTAAAGCCCATTCATTGATATGGCGGTTGTTCCGAAGTGACAGCCACTGAAATAGGAAGAAAATGCACTTATCATAGAAGTTCATTATGTGCTTATCATCAAACAGTGCAAATTAAAATTGTTTTTCGTTTTCGCGCTTAGGGTAGCGATATAACCTTTAGTTCCTGTGAATTTAGACCGTTGAATGTCCATTTTTACTACAAATGCACGTCACATCATGGTATGGTGAACCCATGTACAATACGCGACAGAGCAGGAGTGCAGGTTAGAGGAAAACTTACACAAGTTAGAGAAATTCGCTAGTGATGTGTTAACATTTTTAGTAATAAGAGAAATATGTACATTAAGCGTGAAGTGCACAATCTCTAGTTAGTGATAATTTTAAAATTAAAATAGATCCGTCCTTATTTTTTGCCTGAAGAAAAAAGGAGATCTGTAATAACCAAAACTGTAATACTAACCAGAGATTGTGCACTCCACCCTAAGGGCCGAGTGCACGAACGTACAAAAAATCAAAATCAACGTCAAAGTATGATCAAACACGTCTCTTTGTGTGAACAGTATAGAAGGAACTCTATGCGGATCACTAAAAGTGGCGTGTTTGAACATTGATTAACTCGGCCGTCTCTTCGTGCAACCGGGGCTAAGGGTCCCTGGGTAGTTCAAATTCAAATTATAGTTACGGTTATTGTAGATGATGGATAGGTTATTGTAGAGTTAGATTTCATGCGAAAAATATCAGTTTGTTTGATATGTAATTATATTGAAGTCTAGAAGAAATCGATGCATAATTTATTTTATTAATTTTCAATAGATATTGCAGAAGAATCAGTAATATTTATGATACTTTTGAGATTACCGCGGTCGTTAGACATGTTTGAAAAATGCTACGGCTCTTCACGCCGTGGAAGAGACATTCTCCGAACTTTCGAGCTAATCATTCAGCCCGTTGTCAAGGAGGCATCCGCCACGTTCGTACGCAGCAGACGTGACAGCTAGGCTCACCGTGGTCGTAAATCGTAGCTGTTGTGACACTGCTTACGGAACACATTCGAGCAGTAAAGAAGGACTCCGCGAAATCAGCTTTGTGTGAGCATAGCGAATCAGGACCAAATCACTGGATACGTCTCGATCAGGTTGGCATAATCGCCGCCGAAAAACGAACTATGCCAAGATTAGTCCAAGAAGCCATCGAGATTAAGAAGCACAACAAATTCAATCGAGAAGACTCTTTTAAGCTCTCTGCAATGTGGAACCCCGTACTTCAGCCACTCAGGAAGGTCAAAGGAGACGATATTGTCAGCTCATACTGCCTGTCGTCTGGAGGTTCGGACCGCAGCCAAACACATTTGCGCTTTCGCCCCCACCCCTACGATTTACGACCACGGCGAGCCTAGCTGTCACCTCAGTCGTCTGCTGCGTACGAACGTGGCGGATGCCTCCTTGACAACGGGCTGAATGATTCGCTCGAAACGTCGGAGAATGTATCTTCCTGCCGCGTGAATAGCCGTAACATTTTTCAAACAGTAATATTTGCTCTCTTTATTGCTTCTTTCAACACAACTGATAATTCCTTCTAAGACATCTTTTTTTTTATTTATTTTTCATTTTTGCTGATGTGTCTAAATATTTTTCATTTCTTGCTGATAATATTCAGTAAGTTTAAAAAAAAAAAAAATGTGATTAATCTTGGGCATTCTTTTTTTGTAATTTTGTATTATAATTTTTTTGCTATGATTTCCAGTTGCCTTAGGCGGTGGTTTTCAGGGGTTTATCCAGTTTTTTTAAACTGATTGGTGTTTAAAGCGCTAATTACTTCTTCCGGGAGTTGATTCCAGGACTCGATTGGTAATGAAATGTTTGCAAAAGTTGGCGTTGAATGTCGTGAGATTCAATTTTATGCCATGGCCTCATAGGTGGTGGTGATGGTTCAGGTCAAAAAATCCCCTAAAGTCAAGTCAATCATATTTGGAGGATAGTATTTTAATATGTGATTAATAATTTAATTAATACTTGAACTTTTATCATTGGTTTGTATGTTATTAATGCAAACACTGGATGGTAACATTAAATAATAAAATAAGAGTTGTTCCATCAGTCGAGTAAAGCGAACAAGGCAAGGTCAAGAGCAACACTATGGCTGGGAGTGTTGGACGCATGCAGAGAACGGGGAGAGTGCACGCCTGTGTCGCATCTCATGCTTCGCCCGCACTCCTGCTGTTGTGCACTGTACTCGTCAGCTTCTCTTGTATCACTCTAGTTATATATACACATTTATACAAACCATAGGTTGTTTTGGTGGTAAGAGCTAGCTAAATACCATATAAGTCATAAATGTTACTCAAAAAAATTCTGAGAGAGTTGGGTTCGGGGGTAAATATTGATTTTGTCTGGGTTCCAGACTGTCTGCACCTGAAAATTCACACCTATTACAGGCGTACGAGAGCATGATGGGTAATTTCTCAGGACATCAGCACAACTTGATTAGTTCAATAGCCTAGTGACGCAGGGACTTGCCTAGCGTACCAGAGGTCTGGGTTCAAATCCTCACCCCTTCTTTCTCTTTCTGAGTTCGATAAGTGCATTTTCTCTGCTCCATGGTTCGGAATCCATGTAAAACTGTAGGTACTCCCTTACTAGGTGGGTTTTAAATCCCACCCGGGTTGGTACCGGCAAAGTAAAATTGTCCGTGTTTTCCATCCAGTTCAATGTAGCCGTGCTTATAAAGGGAATGTGGTGTATTGGGCTAATATCATAACGGCAGTTGTGTTGTATAAGACATCCATATCAGGTTGCATAAAAAAACATCCCGATTGCGACTGCTCTTTAAGGCCTGGACCGCATGAACGGAATAAAACCGGATGGACGGAATTTCTGCCTATGTTGGTAACTCCGGTATCCGTGAGTACATGTGGCTGGACCCATGCTCTTTCATAGGCGATTCATAAAATGAATGTCCAGGCAACCTTGCAGTAAATACTTAACCGATCTTGTTAATAGTTTTTTTATCTCTTGAGTGGCCATACCTTGAGGAAGTTAAGGTTGGCCAGGTTAGCAAGTCCTTCATAGCGGATGCCTCCATTTTGAAAGTCAGCAGCGTCCACTGCCTCCACGTAGAACCCTTCTTGGAAGCGATTCGGTAACTGAACCTCGCCAGTCGTTGGGTTACCTTTTAACCACGTCTGGGATCCCCGTAGTCTGAATAATACAAGGTTGGTATTTTAAATGATTATGCGAAAAATATAAATAAAATAGTACTCAATATAACCAATGTTCAGCAAGCAATGGTAAAGTCAGCATCTGCGCCCAAAGTCTGTAACTGGCATCCACTTCTGGCGGTCTAGTTTGTAAATTTATTATAGTCCTTTTCTTTATAATATATTTGTGACATTTGAAAGACAGAATTTGTCCTGTGTTTTCCTTCCAGTCCAATGTAGTCGTGCTCATAAAGGTAAGGTCCTAGCATGCCACCTAATTCCTTCGGGAATGCGGTGTGTTGTGCTAACATCATAGCTTAGTATTGTATAAAGGGTATAGATAGGCTTCTCTAATTAACTCTAGGCATCGCTAGTGCTGCTCCAAGCAGTTGGGTCACCAAAAAATCCTAGAATGGTATTCCAAAACTGAAAAATAAGTTCGCTGTTGGCGAGGCTCGAACCTGTGACACTTTGCCTGAGCATCACACCCCGTAGCGAAGTTGTTAACTATTGAGCTACCATAAACGAATTAAGGTATTTTTCGGTAAAACTTACCTTACTGAAGCATTTCTATACAGAAAAAAATGAGCGGCTCCAATATTGGCTCCCAAAATCTCTACCCGCTCACTAATAAATCTCTGGTTCTCGATTTCGTGGAACTCCTTCATGGTTTTCCACCAGTCCTTGATTATAGCGATAGAGAGCTCTGGAATCTTCTGCATCCCTGTGAGCACATCGGGGCTCGGGTTTTTCTCAGAGACGAAGAGTTTGAGCATGCTGTATTCTCCGCGCCGCTCAGCCCATGGCTGGCGCCAGTCCGGGTACAACTGGCCGTGTATCACGCGCGGCTTCTTGCCTTCCTCATCGCGCTGGTAGCGGGATTTGTCTTCATCATTTTCACGGTACACAGAGCGACGGCTGTAACGGCGGGCGCTCCAAGCGATACGGCGGAGCCCCTGAGGTGCTAGGGTAGTTGACGCCATGACACGGACCAGTAGTATTTCCGGTACTCTCTAGGAAAATAACAAAAGTTATGTAGTTGTTTGTTTGTGATTTATCGATAGATGGAAGAAATAACCTAAAATATTTTGTGTCATAATGTCCGTCACAGAATATAATACTGGTACTTCGTATCTCCGTCGCCAATTTGAGGCAAAGAATTCGGAGAAGTCTCTGAGATTCTCTTTCTACGTCGAGAGGTTTTAAGATCTATGGTCGTGAGCACAGAACATGTAAACGATCGCATTCAGAGCTTAGATGAAAAAGAATGGATACGGTACCTCAATACTGACGATAGTTCAAAAGCGTTCCTATTTTTAAAAAAACTCACACACCTATACTTTTACATGCACACCAAACTCTAATACGTAAAGGGTAATAGAGCAGGACTAAGGTATAAGGAAATGCATCATGCGAAAAAGTGACAAATAGATTCATCTAATCGCGGAAGAATGAAATGAGACAACAATTTCCTTAAATTGAATTAGTTATAGCATGAGAAAAAGGGATGGTGACATTTGTGACGTCTGGTCGTAGATATAGTGCAAAATTCATCCTAATCCATCATGACACATCAACGATGCGCGCATGCTAAGCCCTTTGACCAGAATGGCGCGTCAAAACTAAATGAAAAATGAAAGTGAAAACGGCAGGGTTGCCAAAAATGATCACAAAAATAAATAACAATATATTGTATTGTACATTAAAATATTAAGGTTCCTATTTTGTGATAGTGGTCAGAACAAGTAGTACCATGATTGTATAGTTAACAAGGCATCAAATAATCTTTTCGCGAATTTGCAAGCGGGAAAATGAAAAAAAGATTAATGAAATCATTCTTTAAACCATCGTTTTTCTGAGTAAAAGTCATCGATATTAAGGATAAATTAATAAAGTCGAATATAAACATTTTATAAATATTTAAATCATAAAATAAAATAAACACAAAGGGAATAATTAATGTATTGCAAGTATGGGTCAAACATTGCAAAACAAATAATATTGATTATTCTTGAATTGTCCATGTTAGCATTTTATGCATTTAAAAATTTCGTTCAATGCGTTTTAGATGCTAAAAAATAGTCCAAATAATAGTCACAGTGTTATGTAAAACCTGTTGATGATTATTGCCGTTCGCCGTAAATGTGTGATGGTATTTTGATAAGCCCCTAAGTTCTTTCTTTTTACATTTTTTTTATTTCCTTCAAATAGGTTCAGTTTATTACGCTTTTGTCCTTTTGTCGCGGCTTTAATCCCCGGATTGGTTTTATGTACATGATAAAGTTTTACATTTACATATTTTTATATAATAGCCCTAAGAAGATGGAGTCTATGATTAAATGTAGCAGATTGAAGAAATGAATATGAATGACAAAAGGACATTTGAGCCAAGAAACGACTTGAGAATTTTAATCTTTATGGAAACGAGCTGTCTGTCACATGTAAATTTTGACCATTTTCAAGGATGTACCTTTTTATCACAGCCTCAGAACTAAGACATAATGAGACATTATACAAACATCCTAAACGATATTATAAAAAATAATATACAGTACGTAGACTATTGTTTGTGGCAGCCCTACTTGTTTTTAAAATAAAATTTAGTTCAATACGAGTATATAATACTGAAATGAAAACAAAAATAAAAATCGAACTGACAATTTAAGTTTGCTTGTGCCAACCCTGTTTGCGCCTTTACAACACATAAAAGGTTTCAGGTCAACTAAACTAAAAATATACTGAATATGCTTGTACTTACACATGGAATGTGATTACATTGCTCTTGTTGTGCTTATTAGTGTTATTTCGACATTTGTCAACCACACAAGACATTTTGAAGGTATTTTGTTGATATTTTGAAATCTTGCCCAACTAACGCGCATGGATTGACGTTTGACACCGACTGAGAGCATATGAGCTGACTGAGCGTATTTTTGACGGACCGTAAAATTTTTTTAGTCCCCTATCCATTCCTTTTTCATCTAAGATTCAGAGAGCATCTGTCAAAACTTAGTACGAGATTAGCACCGGACTAACCATACAAAAACCGTCTAGTCCGGCGGATTAAAGTTAGTCCGTCCGCCCATTCTGAATACAGCTGATAATATCCTAACGTGCGTCGTGAGTGCCGGACGCTTGGCGGTCCCCACACGAGTCGGAGGCCGCACGGCTTGATCACTGTGTCTATAAACAGATACCATATTCCCAGTTGTCACCTAAATTGGCGTTTACGGCAAACCGATCGACTGGCGTTTTCAAATGTATGGGGAAATTGGAGAGCCCGCGAAGTTTATTAGATATTCTTTGGCAGTGGGCGTTAAGCGAACTAACATATGCGAGTCCAAGCTTGATTTGACAGCTTACTCACCGACGACGTTACTACGTCGACGTTGCCGTTTACGCCGACTCCGCGTTTTCATACAAATCGGAAATCCGAGTTTGACTTTGACAGCTTGAAGAAGCAAAACCACAGAATATAGAAAAACTTGCATGGAGTTTGACGCCTTTACGTAACTTCTAAGTTCCGTAAACCCCAATTTCGATGACAACTGCACAGTGTGTTATGGAACCCACAAACCGGCCAAGTGCGAGTCGGACTCGCACACAAAGGGTTCCGTACCATCGTACAAGATTTACCCCAAAAATAACACGCTTTTTGTATGGGGTCCCCCTTTAATTTTTATTATTTTATAATTTTGCCTATTTGTTGTTATAGCGGTAAAATTAATACATAATCTGTGAAAATTTCAGCTTCCTACCTGTTACGGTTCATGAGATACAGCCCTGTGACAGACGGACGGACGGACGGACAGCGGAGGCTTAGTAATAGGGTTTCGTTGGCACCCTTTTGGTACGGAATCCTAAAAATGGACATCCTCGTTTTCTGTCACAAACCGACGGTAATTATGATAACAAATAAAAAAGTAGAACTCCCAAGTTATTTGTTAGTTATTTACGAAATAAAAATGTTTAAAGTTAACTCTTTTGCTTAGGCCTGAAAGCAGAACCAAATGTATAATAAATTTTTTTTTTGGATACATACGATTTTGTATAACCTTTTGATAGGGCTACAAAATGCGCTATTATTTAAAAAAAATTACTTTGTGTGCACTCAAGGAAACTTTTGTATATATTTTTTTATGATAAATCTATTTTACTTATATTCTTCGAAATTCTTTTGCACAAATGTCTGATTTAAATACATACTAATTAAAGCCCTTCCTATGTTTTACTCTCATAAACTGAATTACTCACTTATCTCATGTAATTTGGAAGTTATATAATTTTTAAAAGTTTCCGCCTCACAAAGTAATATCGTGAAAATTTTTTGCCTTCAATAATTTCCACAAACCGTCAAAGGTCTTTTAAGACGATCTTGACAATGAAAAAATATCGGACCTGCGGGTGTCCTTTATACAAGCCATAAACTCACTAAAATTATGGTTTGAAGCCAATAACCTTCTTTTAAATGTAAGTAAAACTAACTTAATGCACTTTGTGCTGGGGACCCAGAAACGCTATGTGAATCATGATGTTTTAAATGCAGCACATGATTTGTCTTTGAGTATAACTAAGGAAATAACATTTCTTGGTGTAGTATTTGACAATCGTTTTACATGGAAACCACATATTGATAAGCTTGCTGCTAAGCTTAGCTCTGCATGCTATGCAGTAAAAAAAATTAAGGAGCTTTGTGGTTTAGAAGCTGCTAAATCTGTCTATCATGCCTATTTTCACAGCATAATGTCATATGGGCTGATGTTCTGGGGTGATGCAGCTGAAGTAAATCGTATATTTGTTTTGCAGAAAAGAGCACTGCGATGCATGCTAGGCATGAGGACGAGAGATTCCTGTAGAAAGGTGTTTGGTGACGTAGGAATCTTAACTTTGCCAAGTGCTTACGTTTTTCAAAACATCTGCTATGCAAGAAAACATATAAATGATTTCACCCTTAACTGTGATGTTCATAACTATAACACAAGACACAAGAACAATGTTAAAGTAATTAGTCAAAACATCTAAGAGTGTTATATGTAACAGTGTTAGATTTTATAATAAATTGCCCAAAGAGGTGAGAGATTTATCTGAAAATTCTTTTAAAGTTAAGGTTAAGAAGTTGCTAACACATAAGGCTTACTATTGTATTAAAGATGCCCTAGCTGATAAATTTGAATTTACTGAGATTTTGACTGCCTGCTGACTGGGTACAAAAAGTATCCTATTATTATTACTATTTTGACTAATTTTATTTTTACTAATTTTTGACACCTGATACATTTTGTATCTTTACTACTTTTATGATAAGTACTACTTGTAGTATGAAATTACTAACCAAGCAATTTTGATTTGATACAATTTCGTATCAATAATGACGAGGGCTCTATACACCCGAATTTTATTTTTATTTTATTTTAGTTAAGCATTATTAGTTTCTCGGTATTGGTCAAAATCTCATATAGGAATCTATTATTACTTTATTGATAGGGATGCTCTCAAACCATTATACTCTTAATTGTCTGTAGGTGGTAGCATTTAAAGGGATATGTAACTATGTGATCAGCTGACAGTAGTAGTTTATGACAAAACTCATAGTATTAAAACCTAATGTGCAAGTGTTTCACAGTGTTGTGTTGCCACTGGAGCAGTGCATCGCTTAAAGGTCCTTGCTTACGGTGACGCTTGGCTCAGGTTATCTCTTTCCCTAAAATATGGTTGAAAGAGGTAATGGCTGTGCCCGGCGTGATGCTCGTGAACGGGTGCTGTTTGTGGGGACTGGCCTGCTCCAATTGGCAACATATTAGTTGGAGGGGATTGTCTTTGCAAATAAAATGATATTTGTCATGAACTGTTGCATACGGCATGGATTGTAAATTTTTGTGTATTCATGTGAATTTAGTGTTTTACCTATGTTTTTGTTAAAATAATTGACAAACACTTTTGTAAACTTAGACTAAGTGGACGTTGAAAAAAAAAACAGCGGAGTTTCTTTCCAGTTCTTCTTCGCTGTGTTTTGTTTTGCTGAACTGGCCAATGCTAAAATATGACAAATCCGAGTGCAGTGTACTGTCTATGGATGATGAATAAACAATACAATACAATACAACTTTTGATTTCGAAACTAATTATTTTCCTTTATTAGAAAACATTTTTGTTTCGAGTTTCCTCGCCAAAATTATTACACAAAGAGCATTTATATAACTATGTATTATGTTTAAATCTGCATTACATAAAATTTTCGGCCTCTGTGTTCGGGCAAGAGAGTGACCCTGAGTAAAAGTTGTAATTTAAGATATTTTCGAGGTGAGTGATTATTTTTATGCGAGTAGTGTATAGTAAGGACTTTAAATTAGTATAAAAATCAGACAATTATGAGACAGAATTTCAAAGAAAAAAAAGTGGTGTATTGATATAAATAATAAAAAAAAACCGTAACAACCAGACGGTTACAAACCATTTTGATAAGTGCGCTTTTTGTAGCCCTATCAAGATGTCTTAGAAAACATTCAGTATCTATTATACTTTTCGGACTATGATTTAATTTCGGCTTTAACAAAAGTGTCAATTTAAAATATTTTTATTTTCTAAATAAAACAAAATTGGCACTCGGTAGTTCTACTCTAGCATTGTTATCATGATCACCATCGGTTTGTGATAGAAAACGAGGATGTCTATTTCTAGGGTTCCATAACACACTGTGAACTGGGACAAGGAGCTTTCTGATCACCACTCGAAATACCACTGTATATATATGTTGTATGTAATCATTAAAACCGGCCAAGTGCGAGTCGGACTCGCACACGAAGGGTTCCGTACCATCAACACCAAAACATCATGTTTTTTGTATAGGGCCCTCCTTTAATTTTTTTTTAATTTTACCTATTTGTTGTAGCGGCAAAACAAATACACACTCTGTGAAAATTCAGCTGCCTACATATTACGGTTCATGTGATACAGCCCTGTGACGGACGCACGGACGGACGGACGGACAGCGGAGGCTTAGTAATAGGGTTCCGTTTTTACCCTTTGGGTACGGAACCCAAAAAACTAATGCAATAAACGTGATTTTTCAGGCTTGTCTAAGATTATACATACTTTGATTTAACACTTTACAAAGAGTAAATATTAAAAAATATTGCCGTTGTCGCCAAAACCGTATTTGGCATCAGACGCTAGAGCCTGTTCTAAATATACGTACTTTTTAGGGTTCCGTACCCAAAGGGTGCAAACGGAACCTAATTAATAAGCCTCCGCTGTCCGTCCGTCCATCCTTCCGTCCGTCACAAGGCTGTATCTCATCAAATCTCATGAACTGTAATAGGTAGGCTGCTGAAATGTTCACATAGTATGTTTTTAATTTGCCGCTATTGCAACAAATTAGTAAAATAAAAAAAAAATAAAAAAATGTAAGGGGGCTGCATTTAGTACTAAGCAAGCAAATCGCTTTTTCAAACGAATGTAATAGCGACCGTGACGCAAGTACACATTGATTAAAGAAATAAAGCTCTGAATATAGTGTAAAATCGGACTATCGATTTGTATTATAACGCGGAGTCGGCGTAAACGGCCACGTCAACGTAATTAGTAATAGTAGTAATTATCAAATCAGTTTATTCAGTTACCTACCTGGTAGGCGTGCTCGCGTACCTACCCAACTCGGCTGAGCTCATGCCAAACTAGTTTGATATATTTTTGCGCGAAAATAACCGGTTTCTACAACCGGCGAGCAGCCAGCCAGCATTGTTTGAGCCACGTGAAAGTAGACGCAAGTCCGCGCATGCTCCGACCGACCGACGAGCAGCGAGCCGCGCGCCGCGACAAGGGCCAGCAACTTGTTGATTGTTCGCTCACTTCACTACGATCATATACCGTCAGTTGGCCGCGAACGATGCGCTGGTCGGTTGTGCGTTCCTGTCGTAGCGTTGCCGATCGTAACTTCGGACGCGTTCCGCGAGAATGTGTGAAGTTTTCGACAGTTCCCTTCAGTCAAAGCCCACGCAACTAGCTTCGATCCGGCAAGTTTAGTTGTTTTATGGAGTTTGGCGCGAAATCGCGTGCAGTGGTTCGGACCGCTACCTGCGCGTCCCACGGTGGTTCACCTCGCTTATCGGATAAACGAACATTTTTCAAATGATGTTCGATGTGTGTTAGTGTGAGTGGTGTTGTGTGTGGCAGTGACGAGATACCAGCAAAGGAGTGAAATTGTCACGTTTCGCGGTGCGAAGAAGTTGCAAGAATGCCGCGTGGGGGGGAACGCTGCCGGCGGCTGATGGCCGGTTGTTTTCTGCTGCTTGGAGTGGTTACCTCGGCGCAGATCGCTAAAGGTACGTGCACGCACACACCCTAACAGGACTACCTGTAGGCACACACAGCACATGCATTCTTTTACCTGACGGCGGCGTGGACGTGGTGAGGGCGGTGTGGCGCGGAGGAAGCGGCGCGCGCGCACGGTCCCTATGTCTTTCCTTTGTTCCTCGGAAGGTTTTGTTGAATTAGCCCTAAGTACGTTGGTGCATATCTACATGCTTTATTGAACACGGCACGTGATTTATCCAAAATTGTTTGGTTACGGTTTACGGTCAAAGGTGTATATAAACATAAATATGCCTCTGAACCTAGCGCGTAGGTACTGTACTTTCGTTGTTGCTCCATTGTTGGTACTTTATTGTATAATTTACCCCCCAACGTTTTTAAATACCTCCCATTCCAAAATAATAGTAACAGGTCATATGATAGTATTTATCTGCAATTGGAAAATACATCATAATAAACATTTTGCACCTGTGTAATGAGCTTACAAATGCGCAAAGAATAGGAATTAGTAGATGAATTCCATTGCCATGACGTCAAGTCATGTCAACTAACTAATAAAACACACCCATTCATTCATCGAATGCGAGCTGACGATAATCCACGATACTTTAGAATACATACCTATACATAGCATGTGCGAAATGAACCATGTTTGGTGTCGTTTAAACCCATTTTTTTATATATTTGGAATCACAGCTTTTTCTCTAGCATTAGTTACCATTACTAACTAATATGGCTTGACATACCTACCTACTAATTAACTAAAAAGTAGCTCTCTGAGCTGTAGACCTCGCAAGTCTGTTTTTAACTAAATTAATGTTCACCGCGCACCTTAAAACAAAGTCTTATTATTTTTCTCACTTGGTATCTACCGTACCTAACGCAGGTTTTGTCACATTTTGTGAAATTTTCGGACTGTTGACCTGAATAGACACTTCCCCTTAGTTTTCTGTATAACATTACTTCTCTCTCAGAAAGAGCGACACTATTGACTGGTCGACACTAGATGGTGTAATTTTGCTCAAAATCAACGAGTTCGATTCGCGACTGGATTTTTTTTTAAATCGAATAATGCAGTTAGTCATATAATATAGTAAATAATAATAACCTTGAATTCAATGTTTTTAGGTATAATCTTGTAGGAGGCATTGATTACGGGAGGATGGACTGTAAGAGAATTTCCAATTATGGGTAGGTATCCAGCAGGTGGCTGAATTGGTGACGCAATACCCGCGAATGGTATGTTTAGCTGGTTCGGGTCCAGCCTTGCAGTACGTAAATTAAGTATTTTTCAGGGCTCTTTCTTTAATTAATGTGTCCTTGCTTCTCGGTCGATTATATCTACATACATACACATCACATTCCGGAATAAGCGACCCATACGTATATTATTCAGTAATAGACGAAACAGTATATTTATTACTTAATACAGTTTTCGTTTTTATCATAATCGGTCTCGTGATTTCTTAGGGCCGAGTGCACGAAAGAACAAAAAATCAAAATCAACGTCAAAGTATGATTAAACACGTCACTTTGTGTGGACAGTATGGAAGGAACCCTATGCGTTTCACTAAAAGTGACGTGTTTGAACATTGTTTAAGTCAGCCGTCTCTTCGTGCAATCGGGGCTTAGAGTATTGTTCGTTATTTCTTATAGTTTTGGATTTGGCCATGAAGGCACACTTAAAAAAGTACCTATATGGTGCATTTGATATGGGATAGAGATAAAACCACACAATTCCAGAGAGTGGTTACCCTGCCAATTCCCCGTACTGACGAAAAGTAGGCAGTACTTTGTGTGTGTGGAGTGAACTATTTTTCTCAGCCTTAATGTGTCGAAATCTTGTTGTTTTAATATTTTTTAAATACCTTTACATATTTTGATTTTTGCTTGTAAACATTGGTAAAAAGTTGTCTTTTTTACGTAAATTTTTACTGAAAAATAGGGATATTTACAAAAAAATAAAACATACGGATAAAATTAATTGAAATCTGTCAAATTTTAGGGGTAGGGTTACGTTAGGGCCTGGAAGAGGATTTCGCTAGTTTAATGGCAGTCGCTGTGCAAAAATATGCCTTGGCCAATGAACAAAGAATACATTACTTAAAATTTTCAAATCTCAGAATTCCTGTGACTTCATGACAGCCTTAAATGACCGGACTTTTATTTCTGTCATTGTAATTTAGCCAACGCGTTGAACATATCTATTCATTTTCAAGCGGCCAAGGCGTCACATTGAATTCTGGCGTATGGCGAAAAACCAAGACAATAAGTTGACTGGCTTATTTAACCATTAGGCGCCGACATATACAATTTATCCGCACAATCGGTATGTATGCTACGTAATTTTTTTATTGATAAGAAAGAGGATAGAAGGACAGCGTTAGACAGCTCCGACTATGATAATGTATTTTATAATGTATGATGTATGGTATGTTAAACAAATTAGTGTTCACTATGTCTTAATAAACAATTTAAATTTATAAACAGTAGGCATTTTACCTACATAGCTCTATTGCTATTGGGTGAAACTTTTTAATTTCTTCTATGACGACGTATTTTATGAATAAATTTTTATCGAGCTACAAACGAAGCGAGCCCGATTCGTATTATTTCGTGAAACTGTCACAACCCAGTCCGATGTTAAACATTTCACTGCAAACCATGTCTTCCAACAACCATCCAGGATTTCACACAATTTAGCCCGAGGGGTCACTCACTCAAGGAATCTGGTGTACAATCGTTTGGGAATCTCAAGAATCTTAGGTGGGAGTCCGAGGAATCTGGTGGGAGTCCGGAGAATCTCGGAAATCTTATGTAGTCCCGAGTAATCCTAAAGAATCTGGAAATCCCAAGGAAATCATTGGGAATCCTATCAAATTCATGGAAATCTCGGGTAATCTTAGGCGGAGTCCGAGGAATCCGATGGGAGTCCGAGGAATCTGGAAATCTTATGTAATCCCGAGTAATCCTAAGGAATCTGAGAATACCAAGGAAATCATTGGGAATCCTTTCAAATTAATGGAAATCTCGAGTAATCCTGGGCGGGAGTCCGAGGAATAGGAAAATCTTGGGTAGTCTCGAGTACTCCCAGGGAGTGTAGGAATCCTAAGCGAATCATTGGCAATCCGATCAAAGTCTTTGTAATCTCAGATAATCTTGTCGGGGTCGGACTAAACCGGTTGTATGCTTAGTCCGGTGCAATTCTAGTACAGTACGTAAGTTTTGACAGGTTAGTTCTGAATAAGACTGTAAAGGTTTTTAAAATAAGAGTACCTTATCTCGAGTACGTGAAATATTTACTAGGTTTTTAAATATAGACTTTTATAACGGCCCAGGCAAAGAAATAATCAACTTTGACCTAATGATGGCTGAGATACTAAGGGATTTCGAAAGATCGGAGTACCTCATCGTGAAGTTGAGTATGTCAAATATGTATTATGGCTTCAAAAATGGTATTGCATAATGCATCAGGCAAAAAAAAAACAGGGCTGACCTAATGATCGCTGAGATAATACGGGATCTAATCTAACAATGATAGCGCGGCCGTGGGCGCGGCCGCCAGTCTGCGAAGAAATCACGCACACGTGTGCGCACCCTTGTTCGCGGGATGCGGATCGTGCGGACCTTGACAAATTTACCGATTGTGCGGGCTAGGTGTTCCCGACTAGTTACGCGAGTGTATTTCGGAAGACTTTGTAGCGCCATCTCTTTCGAACACGGCAGTCTATCCGGAATATCTATACACTCGATAGAGACGGATATATACGTAATTAAAAAACGTGACAAAAATCGGTCTTCTGCGGGCCTCAACGTTCGTGCGGTCCGACCGCATATGCCTCAATACATACGTTTTAATACACTGACCGCATTAACGTTTGAGAGTACCTTTTTACACTGGCCCGCATAATATTAAATGCCGTACTTATTTATACAACGTCCGCATAAAACATTAGGCGTACTATTTTACACTCGCCCGCATAATATTAAATGCCGTACTTATTTACAAAACGTCCGCATAAAACATTAGACGAACTATTTTACACTCGCCCGCATAATATTAAATGCCGTACTTATGTACACAACGTCCGCATAACACATTTGACGTACTTTTTTACACTCCCCGCATAATATTAAATGCCGTACTGATTTACACAACAACTCCCGCATAGCACAGTTTATTTCAGGTAGCGACTGCATCTGGTGATCGAGTTCCATACAATGGCTCGTGCCCGTTTCCTCAGTTAAATAAAAAAAAAATTACATTATAATTTTTTTGTTTCTCACTTCATTGTAATTTTTAACTTATTAAAAAAATCTAATTATGTTGAAATAGGTAAGTTCCTCTTATAAATCTTTATCAAATTAACATTGCCATAAAAACATGTTTTTTATTTTAATTTTCAGAGTAAAAATGCATAAGTTATGAAAATATTGATATAGATATTAATAATGCCATCAACGAAATGCAAAAAAAGTATAGAAAGAAATCATCGCTCCAAATATGTATTCAGATAGGACTTATAGGACTGATAGTACAAATTCACGTTTGTCAAAAGACGGATAGTCATTTCCGCTTATATCTTCTATCAAAATCATCTGACTATAATTTTATTAATAAACGTATGGAATCACTTTTTCGGATGGATAAGCAGAAGCGTAAATAAATCCATCGAACAGTTATCTGGCCGTTTATCAGTCTATTGAAAAATCAGCACTTTAATTGAATGACCATACTATATCCTAGGTTCAAAAAAAGATAGCAAAAGAGCCCACAATTTGGTCCATATTTTAGGCTCTAAATTATTTGAATCATCCGTAGGCAAAGATTCAAAAATATTTCTTCGACAACGGATTCTTGCTATTCAGCGGGGCAATGCAGCATGCAGCTTTCGGAAAACTTAAAATAAAAGAAAGAGGAGATATTTTTCTTAGTTTAATTTTATTTAAATAGTTTTAGTTACTTTTTGTTAATTACTTTGAAAAAACGGTGTTGCTCAATTGTATTGTCACATGTATTTTAAAAATAAATTATCATACATATTTTTTTTAAACTTTTAAAAATTTTCTGGATAAGATTTTTTTTAATTGGTTCGGGTAAACTGTGACAGGTCAGGTTTTAGTTAATGCCAGTAAGAAAATATGAGTGTGCAGTCTGATCCCTTTTGTTCCTTCGTACTTGAAGGATATTTTAATAGTGCTACCTACATAGAATAAGGATAAGAAATGCTGAAGTTATGACAACATTGATATGGAGATTACTGTAGCCACATATGAGAAGGTAGTCCCCAGTACCTGTTGGCGTCCTTGGGTTCAATTCAGCGCCGAGCGGTCCGTCTTATTTGGGACCCACAATTCACTGCTGGCTTGAAGTCCCTGAGCCACAGACGGTTTGTGGAGTCGCTTAGTCTGTTCTACATGTACTAACATGGACGTTACTCTATGGAACTTGCATCCCTTATTCCTCCCCATTCTACCTATATCCGAAGCACCAGCCACAGAGAATCTGAGCACCCTCTTGTGGTTGACATAAGGCTTTTGATATCGAACCTTTTCTCAAACTCATTTCTCTGCCGCACCGCCCAGAAATGGAACTGTCTGCCGGCGGGTGCCTTTCCTAATACCTATAACCTGGAAGTTTTCAAGCGTCATTTGAACAAACTCGATAGCTTAGAAATAGTCTGCAAATCCGCTGGTATGGTGCCTCGCTGAGCGTGGTTCGCGAGGACACGGATAATTTATCATTGCCGGTTCAAGCATAGTTATCAAGTAAGCGGTTCATCCAATGCGGTGGTACCAATCCGGGCGGGTTTAACCCTACCACCTATTAGGGGAAGGGAACCTACAGCTTACCATGGGTTCCGAACCATGGTACTGCTTGCATTCTACTTGGTACTACTTACGGTCTTGGTACTACTTTTAAAACTATGTTATTATCACTGTAAGAATTTTTATAAATTTGAGTTTAACGTATTCTGAGAGTTCAAGTTTTTTAATATTTTTTTAAAAATAATGACGAAAGACGCAGTTAATAGTTTTAGTTAATTTTGATTCAAATTAAATAATGATGTTAAGGTAAATCAAATATTTACTCATTTATTCGTTTTCATTTATATCTTGCATATTTATTATATTCATTGCTTAAATACGCAAATTTTGTAACTCACTACACACTCCTCCAGTACCGCTTGCAAATCAAGTGCGGACGTCTGCAGACCTTACCAACCGTACGAAAGCAAATTTATTTACCTACCTTAACATACCCCTCCTTTATCAACTGCAAGTAAAGTGCGGACGTCCGCATAATCTGATGAGCGTACGAACATTTACACACTTGACATTAACAAATATACGATACTATATTTTTTACCTACTTCAACACACTCCTCCTGTACCAACTACGAATAAAGTGCGGACGTCCGCATAATCTGATAAGCGTACGAAAATTTACACACTTTGGACTGGTGGCGCCAGTTGCGGACACACTCTGGAACTAAAAATTTAGCGTGTGTTAACCAAACTAGACCAAAACAAGTATTATGCGGACGTCCATTTGGAAACGCCCATATTTCACCAGTGAACCAATCAGAACCTGAGGATTCGATCTATATATTTGAAACGGCACCTTAAAATTGTGCGGACGTCCGCACAATCTTCCGGCCCGCATAAGCGTGCGTTCTGTCAAGCTTGCGCCCGCACAATACTTGACACGCGAACGCACGAGTGTGCGCAGCGCGCACCCCGCGTGTGCCCGACGACACAATTCCAAAACATATTCAGCCGTATTCAGAGTAAACCTGTCAAAATTTAGTACGGGATAAGCACCGGATTAACCAAACAAAAACCGGTTTAGTCCGACCTTAATACGCGTACTAAGCGAATAGAAGGTTATCATGCGTATACTACTTTTTAGGGTTCCGTACCGAAAGGGTGAAAACGGAACCCTATTACTAAGCCTCAGCTGTCCGTCCGTCCGTCCGTCTGTCACAAAGCTGTTACTCATGAACCGTAATAAGTACGTAGCTGAAATTTTCACAGAGTGAGTATTTAATTTGCCGCTATAACAACAAATAAGTAAAATTTAAAGATAATAAAAAAATACAAATAATATGATTTTTTGGTGTTAAATCATTTACGATGGTACGGAACCCTTTGTGTGCGAGTCCGACTCGCACTTGGCCGGTTTGTTTACTGTGTTTATTGTATGTATTTTGATTAAATAATTAGATGATTGTAGGTATGTTGTGAACCGAGCTCGGGGCGGACTAACTTTACTACGCGTATTAAGGTCGAAGTAAACCGGTTTTTGTATGGTTAGTCCGGTGCTAATCTCGTACCAAGTTTTTACAGGTTCACAGTGAATACGACTGCAAGGGATTTCGAAAAAGAAGAGTACCTACCTAATCGCGAAGTTTTCTACGTGAAATATTTGCTAAGGTTTCAAATATAGCCTTTTATAATGACCCAGGCAAAAAAAAAATCAACCCTGACCTAATGATGGCTGAGATTCTAAGAGATTTCGAAAGAGCGGAGTACCTCATCTTGAAATTTAGTATGTGAAATATGTACTGTGGATTCAAAAATGGTATTGTATAATGCCTCAGGGAAAGAAAAAATCAGCGCTGATCTAAAGATCGCTGAGATAATATGGGATCTAATTTAACCGGATTCCGCCTGGGTAAATATGTCCAAAACGAATATCGCACGGCCACGGCGCGGGGGCTCCCCGCCCGCCGCGCCGTTGCCGTCTCCTGCGGGCGCCGCTCGCCCCCGCCGCCCGTGCCCGCGCTGTTGCCGCCTCGCGCGGACGCCGCGCCCGTGCCGACCCCCGCCGCCGGCCGCGCCGCCCGCCTGTCTGCGATGACGTCACGGACACGTGCTGCGCGCAACGCGCAATTATAAGTCTCTATGAATCGTTGGTGGTCACTAAGAATCTTTAGAAATCCCGAAATCATTGGAATGTACCAAAAATGTGTTGGTAGTCCTTAAAAATCCAGGTAATCTTTGGTAGTCTCTAGGAATCTTTGGTAGTCCTCAGAAATCTTACGAAATCCCAGTATATTTGAAATCTCCAAGAATCTTTGGTAGTCTTTGGAAATCTTTAGGAATCTCCAGGAATCTTTGGAAATCTTTAGGAATCTCTAAGAATCTTTGGTAGTCTTTGGAAATCTTTAGGAATCTCCAGGAATCTTTGGAAATCTTTAGGAATCTCTAAGAATCTTTGGTAGTCTTTGGAAATCTTTAGGAATCTAGAAATCCCAAGGAAATCTTGACTACTGGGAATCTGGTGTACACTTTTTGCTCGAGTGACTAACCCCTCGATTTAGCCTTTAGGTGTAAGTATTTCGTTTGGCCTATCTGCCATAATCACATTGTAAAACAAAATTCTAAGCTTATTTAACTCAACTTCTGCATAATTTGCACAATAAAATTTGCATCGCGAACGCTGTAGTAAAAAGTCAAACAAAAACTAAATTGATTTTGAATCTTCATAAAACAAGCTACCAAGGCTTGATGGCTTGGATTTGTTAGATTGCTTTATCTTTGAGTAATTCGCGTTCAAACTGATTGAATAAAACGCGAGAAAAAATCGTACTTTCGGACCTGCTAACTCAGAAACCAAACACAATTTTACGATGCCGCGATGAAGAAAAAAAGAAAGAAGTTCGAAAGCTGTTCTGATTATAACTTCGGATCTCTGACATGAAATATGCGCATGCTCTTCTTTCCACGTTTGTATGGCGAGTTGGAAGGGATTAGAATGAACAATGACGAAAACCAAGAGTGACAAGATCGCATCGTTCCACGCACACTTGACGAAAGAACAAACTTTGAAAATTTACATCTGACGTATAAGCAGGTTATTAAAAAAAAACATTTTTATCAGTACTCTTCTAATATTAAAACATACTCTGGATTGATCTTCCACTTTTGAATGGATATTTCGCGCGGGGAACAAGCAAAGCCTTCTAAATGAAAACCTCCCTAGTTTTCTCCGAAGTATTACCCTCCCGTAACAACCTCCACGCACGCGGTGCCGACCCGTTGATCAGCGATGTGGTTGAATGTGTACACCACCAGGTAGAGAACGTTGGAAACGCACCTAATGGACAAACACGCCAGTGATACAGTCTGACTGCCGCCACACCTATGCATGTACTATCGCGTATCTTATCAAAATGTGGTCGTTAAACACTTGCGATATGATCACGGCAACCATTCGGAATCTCGACGGAGCTGGCTTGTACGGTGACTTCTATTGATAACTCTTTTCAAAGAAAAGACAGCAAAAAAAAACTATATTCTGGCTCCTAACCGAACCGAAGTGGTGGTTTCCTAAAGATATGTTTCCTCATCGCGAGCGTTCGGGTTTCGTGCACTTGACAAAAATTACCAATTAATATTGACAACACACAAACTCACACAACTGAGAGTTAATTTACTATTAATTTGTAGATTGTGAGGTGAATGGGCGCAACGACCCTGATAAATACACTTTTTTTTGTCACTAAGAGGTGACCCACTAATTCGTGGTCGATTTCTTATTTTTTCCTCGTTATTTCAATAAGCAATGTTCCCCATGCAAACGTAGTTTACTAATCATTTGAA
Source organism: Incurvaria masculella (assembly GCA_946894095.1). Taxonomy (NCBI): domain Eukaryota; kingdom Metazoa; phylum Arthropoda; class Insecta; order Lepidoptera; family Incurvariidae; genus Incurvaria; species Incurvaria masculella. Next base: position 5,812,809 of record OX335641.1, read on the forward strand.
AAACACTGTTCCGATTCGCTTGATGTTTGGTATCTAATATTCTACAATAAATATCTGTGTCTGCATGTTTTTGTTTTGCTGAAAAATCTAAAGCAAGTCATACAAATTTTTATTTCTCTGTTGTGTGACATAGGATACATTTTTTGCAAAAACAAATACATGCAGACATAGATATTTGTTGCCTGATATTAAGTCCCAAATATCAAGCAAATTGGAACAGTGGTTTTCAAATGATGAGTAAACTACGTTTGTATGGGGAGCGTAATTTTCTGATGTTTACGGCCCCACCTCAAACATGACTGCAAATCATTTTGCAGCTGCATAGCGATTCGGAGATTTTTTTGGGTCAAATAATAAATTAAAGAATATACCGTATGAGACACAATTTTAGACCCTTCGTCAGTTGCCTTTGGTGTTGAGACTAACTGTTGCAACAGAAACTAAGAATAACAGAGAGTAATAATGACTTTTTGTCCACATAAAATGAAACAGAAAGTAAGACTAACCAAAAGTAATACGAACTACTGTCAAAAATTACTTCGTGACCTTACAAAATGTGTCGAAAGGACGTAAGAAAGTACTACTTTTCGTTTTTTTTTCGACACTATTGGTCTAAAAACAGTCGCAACAAAAAGTAAGACAAACTATTGTCAAAAGTGACTTTTAGACCTTACAAAATGTATCGAAGGTAAGTTCTAATTTTCGTTAGTTTTAGTTACAGTTACGACTATCGATCTCAGCCTGTGTTCTATGGCTGGTGTGAACAATCTCTGGTTTTATATTTATGGTTATTAAAGGTCTATCTTCTTTCTTCTGCAGGCGAAAAATAAGAATGGATATCTTTGACTTTTAAAATGATCTAACCAGAGATGGTGCACTCCACCGTAAGTCTATGACTTGTCATTTTCCCCTAAACAGACTTGGTTTATTTACCGTGCTCCTTGACTTAAAGCATCGTGTGCATATGAAAGGCTACGATGCTCGATATGGTATCGATCCAACGGGCTATTTCTATTTGACACACCACCTGTCTGGGATACATCAATTGCCGTTTGGCCTCGAATAATGGTTAACATCGACAGACAATGTCCGTTATTTTCATAAACAGCTTGAGAAAGTGGAGAGTGTATTGTTTCGCACAGGTTTGTTAACTAGGGCTTTTCTATGTAACTGGACATGGATGGCTCATACCACACCCGCCCTTATTAGCTATTAGGCCAATCCACCTCATTCCCGAAGAAATTAGGTGCCACGCCAGGACCTTCTCTATATGATCATGCCTACAATTGAAAACACACATTTTTGTTTTGTTTCACTTTCCTATTCACCAGGCGAATTACTATACCATGTTAACCTCCATGATGATACCTTTGTACTATTCTCTGAAATGTTTCAATTAATTCCTTACGCCTCCAATTGATTGCATCATCTCAACAAATGGTCTATGCCCGCTGCAATTGCAGCTCGTTACGGCTCCAATTTCCATATGACCCAACTCCCTTCGCGTGTCGGCTTCTTGTGTAAAGGGGTCCTCTTCTCCTGTCTCCCTCCACACAAATAAGCGTACAGGCCGTCCGGGAACAATGGAAGTAGGCGGAACACCTGTTTAAATCCTGCTTGTTAAACTCGTTCCAGGGACGGGTTGTTTGACTTGTTTTTGAACTGCGATCATGTGTCTTGAGAACAAAGTTTAAAATAATTAATCAACCGTGAATAAAATAATGTATGAACAGACATTATGTATGTGCAATGACATTAAGTACCTGGCATTCGGGAATGCGATGTGTTGGTGTGTTGGTTGGTTGTGCCATCCATGTCCAGTTACCTAAAACAATAGTTTTGACATTTGATTTAGGCTTAACTAGGTACAATCATATAACTTGGTGTCTGCAAACGCGAAGTTATTTATTACTCCCGACACAATCATCTCGAAGCTGGCATGGCACCTCGCTGGCAAGGTGAAATTAGTACCGACTGATTATTATTCCACTTAGTCGCTGCTATATACATTTCAATCCACATACAAGAAATCTTGTTTAACCCCAAATAGACATGTAATGCATTTATACAAGTAAATATTATTTTTTATTTATTCAGGATTGCCAATAGGGAAATACATATATAATTGAAAAAAGGAAAAAAATTACAATGATGTTTCGTTTGTGTGCACCCCAAAAGCGGCAAAAACAACATGCTTAAATATTACAGAACAATAACTTTCATACATATCATGACTATTCTACTATTATTTTCTATATCAGAAGCAGCATTATTTACTAGAAAATCAAGGTTAGAGATAAAAAATTAAACTATACAAAAACAATAAGGACAGGAGAAAATTATTTTTACAATAATTTTAATGGAATTAACAAACCGTACGTACGGTTTTAAAATGATTGTTGGTAAAAATATTAAAAATAATAAATATTAATTATTGCTCACTCTCTTAATTATGCTTAAGGAGTCAGCAAAAATATCAAATTTGTTACGCCAGATGTTGCTTACATAGCACATTCTTACTAATGGTGAGTGGTTGCCAACATTCGTACGGCAGCGTCCAGGGACAAATGTTAGGGGTTTTTTAACTATACTTAAAATAATCTTGTGTTCGCATCAAATAAGCAACTTATTTCTGCTCCATTTTTTCTTAATACATTTTGTGTCCCTATACATGTTGTCGAAGTCACTTCTGAAATGAATGCAGTGAAAACTGACTTCTGAAATGAATGCAGTGGAAGCTGACCGTAAGTATCCGAAAATTACGCTCTCCATGAAAACTTAGTATATTATTAATTTGAAAACCGCTATTGCAATTTACTTGATGTTTGGTATAGTATTTGGTATAGTAACAAATATGTTTGACTTCATGTCTTAAAAAAAAATCGAGCGAAATCTTCATAAAATTTGCGTGCAGCGACTTCTCCGAACTCTTTGTAAAATTTGTCTTTTCTGTGTTGGATTGACACAGGTGCATTTAAACAAAACGCGAATAAATCCATTTGTTGCATGATATTAAATACATTGGAACAGAGGTTTTTAAAATGATAGGTAAACTACGTTTGTATTGAGAGTGTAATTTTCTGATGCTTACGAACCTACATACCTTAAAACTCTATCACACTCGTCCTTTTTAGGGTTCCGTACCCAAAGGGTGAAAACGGAACCCTATTACTAAGCCTCCGCTGTCCGTCCGTCCGTCCGTCCGTCTGTCCGTCTGTCACAGGGCTGTATCTCATGAACCGTAACAGGTAGAAATCTGAAATGTTCACAGATTATGTATTTATTTTGCCGCTATAACAACAAATAGGTAACATTATAAAATAATAATAATTAAAGGGGGGCCCCATACAAAAAACGTGTTTTTTTTTTAATCTTGTGCGATGGTACGGAACCCTTCGTGTGCGAGTCCGACTCGCACTTAGCCGGTTTTTAGTCTTTCCACCAACGGAATTACACCATAATATAGCATGAGTTTTCCCCAAACTATTTTCAACAATGGAAAAGTTGTTCTCGCAAACAAGCAGGTAAACACTCGCATCAGACAACGCATTCGATGCAAACAATTCGCTTAGTTCCCCTAACAACTGTACCCGGAGAATAAAATGAAAATGAAGCTAGGCATGGGACCACGCAGAACACGTTTCCACTGATCCTATTGAGTAAACTGATCTACATTAATATTTGCCATGTCTTGTCTCCTGCCTGTAGAATACAACAATACAACTAATCGCTCTGTCCACACCATATATGGAAAAGCGACCGGTAATAATCTGCAGTTAATTTGATGAACTATCAGTTTTAGGCACTCAGAACCATAGGATTTTGCCTTTACCGTTTTCTTGCTGTCCGGTACTTCTAGCTAGAAATACTGGAGTAATAACGATGGCACAAATGTTTATTAGTAAGGCTAGATAATTAGATTATAAGGTTCAGGTTATTTTCATTCACATGCAAAACAACCGTCAAGCCAATAATCATACAATCTACGTAATATTCGTACCATTACTTCCTAGAGAGTTTTCTACACTTGGCTTGCGGAACTAATAAAATAGAACCTCGTAATCCATATCGTCGGGATGAAACATATCTTTTAGCTCACCAAAGACATCCCTAAAGCTGCTGACGCGGCACGTTTATGGAACGGGGATTTCTTGGAATCGTGCCCCTGAGTCTAGTGTGGAAGGCACTCCAAGTAAAAGGTACTCACTTACCGATTAGCTCTTAATCGAATGCTAACTCTCCAGTGAAATCGTGTTAGACTCCTCTGCGGAGCCATTTGCAATTCATAGCTCCGGTGTTGCTAGGGTTACGTAAAAGCTCTCTCGGTGACATGCGGAGTAATACATTTAAACTGTTTACAACGTCACGTTTTAAATTTAGTGGTATTGTTAAATAATCGTAAACAAACCGAAATCTTTAAGACGATACTTTACAAATCTCATTGCATATATACTAAACAATCATTAACATGGACATAATATTATAAACCATTAAAATACAATATACTATATATATATTCACAGATTTCCTAGCAAGGCTAGCGCCCAGCAGCTAGTTCTTTGTTTTTTATTAAATTGAAAACTAGCTGCGGCATCCGGCTCCGCCCTGGAGAATTACAAGTTTTTTAGCATAAAAAGATGCCTCCTGCCAATAAACAATTTCTATTAAAATTACCAAGTTGATCTATTGCTCTGTTGCTACGTAAAAGGGGGGGACTTACTAAAAAAACACACTTTTCCATTTATAATGTTAGTAATACTGGCTCGGCCCGGAACAGGATCGAACGGTTTTTTTCATAAACGGTGTTTAACTTTGCGGCCCTTAAAGTATCTAAATACAAAAATCACATCGATCAAGTTGCTTCATTGTTGCGTAAAGCAAGAAACACACTTTCCCATTTATGATATTTGTAAGATAGGTAATATTATTTATTCCGTTTATCATAATGCGCTATAAACATTCGTTTTGTAGTGTTTGTAGATAAATTTTGCTACAACTGAAAAAGGAAAAAAAACACAGCTTCTGTATAAATAAAAGCATTGCCTCGCTATTTATTTAATAATTTTCATTAATTTGGAAAACCCTAAAGGTAAATTTTAACGGTTTTTGTACCACGAGAATGCCCACCCGCAGCTATTTGTTGAGGTAAGAAGTCAATCAGTCAGTCATTCATTTAGCGTATTTGCATCCACTGCTGGAAATAGCCTCTCCAATTTTCGTCCAGTCCTCCCGGCCCTCAGCGGTACGGAACCACTACTTAAGTGGTTCCGAAACTCAATGTAAATGGAGTTCTTTAAAACGAATATGTAGGCACATTGTTTGTCATATTCCTCTCGTTGGAGGTGATTTCCCGCGCTGGCCACACCGCCGCCGTCGCCTATTTCCGCCGTATTGCATTGTCTGGACCCGCAGTGGCGACGTTTTGAGTGGAGCCGCTGAATCCACTCCAGCCACTCCGACTACTTGGGAGTTGAGAGGAATTCAATTAGGTGTCTGCGATCCGAGTTGCAATTAGTTGGACGTTGTGAGTTGGCTACTAGTTGCCCCGGCTCATCTGGGTCTTATTAATTGAAATACAAATTTACTTATGTATTCAACTGAAAGCTAAAATTGTGCGCAGCCATGTCTGTACATTCGAATATATCTAACAAACCTAACCAATTTCTAACCAAACTAGCTGAGGTACCCATCTCCGCTCGGGTCAATGTCGTTTTGGACTGATTTTGGGCTTAATCCTCGATATGATTTGAGTTCCCCATACAAACTTTTATCCCCTATTTCCCGAGTTAAATTTTTACCACAAACGGTAGCCCATGTCCTTTCCCAACTTCCAGATTCTCTCTATGCCAAATTTCATCGAAATTGGTTCAGCGGTTGTGGTATGAAAACGTAACAGACAGACAGAGTTACTTTCGCATTTATAATATTTGTATGGATTAGGTCGACTCCACTAAACGCAAATTTCACAATAATAAGTTCATTGCTTGATTAACCTGGTATATGCATGTGTTAGTTAGTTAATACCCACGGCTTCGTCCGCGTCAAAGTCCGCCGAAAAACAGTCGGTTTTACAGCGACTTTACTCGCTCCACTGCATGCATAATAAAACTCTTTACATAAAATATTTTAAATTTTAATAAATATTATAACTTTATCGGAGCGCAAGTAGGCGCTTGTTGCGGAACGAAAAAGAACAGGAACCGGAAACCGGCTGAAAAGCCATATACCAACTTTATGTTTTTAACTCTGCTGACCCCTTAGGGATAATTCCTTAAACATAAAGTTATACGTACAAATAGCTTAAAAATCAGGTAAGTGTTTCTCGAGTTGTAAACTGACAAGGGGACAGACGTCAAACAATGTATTTTATAAGATTAGTAATTTTACATATAAAACCGCTGCCTGTCCAAGAAATCCGACCGAAGTGAACCTGGCAAAAATAAATGTCTATTTTCGTGTGTGTCGCGGGCTGAAATCGCGATCCATGGCAACAATAAAACGGTCGGCGTGTTACGTTATCGTATCGATCTGCAAATATGCGGCGCTGCAGCGCGGACAGACAGCGGCGGCTGCGTTACGTCGGGGCTTCGGCCTACCTCGCCGTCAAATGTGCTCGGTGGTCTGGCTTGGCCGACGCATGCAACACCGCAGCTACAGTCTTGCGAAACCGGCGACTGTGCGCCGTAGGTAGTTTACACTTAAGGCGGCCCAACCCGGCGGGCCTAACTCATTCGCGGGCACGGTACAAAACCGTGCTGTTGCGCTCTGGGACCTTCTCTGTTTCAAAGAATAAGACTGGCTCCATAATGAGGAAGATGCAATATGTCCACAAAAAAGACAATGTGCATAGCGTATGATTTGGTAAGATTTACGAAAAATTTAATTTCAAAACGACTTATAGCTAAACGTAAACCACGACCGCTGTGGTCAAAAATCTATTAAAAACTAAATAGATTATAAATCTTGATTAAATAAGCTATGTCTGATGACTAATCTTTTTAAGATGTTATTACTTTATCATTGCGTAATCCACCTCCAAAGTTATTGCATAAAACGCGCGAAAAATTCAAACTTTCGGACCTTATAACTTAGAAACCAAACAAAATTTTACAATGCCAACGGTCATTAGACATCTAGTTCGATCAAATAAAGCTATTTTGAGCAAAATTTTGGATCTCTGACAAGAAATATGGGCGTGATCTTCTTTCCCCTTTTGTATGGGGAGATGAGCGGGATGGGCCACCTTAAGGCGCTAGGACTAGCCAACTACTCGCGCCATACAAATGCACTTTTTAACAAATGTAATAATATGTAGTGAAACGCTTCAGCAAATCCAAATAGAACTCCAGACTGATAATGGATTGTTAATATTTTTTTATTCCATCATTTATTTAAATAATAATAAAAATAAAAAAGTTGATTTTTCTCATTAGAAATCTGAAAGTAATTCGATTTCTAGATATAAGCAAAAACAGCATATATGCATAAACAAAAAATTCCATTTGCTTTTAGATTTCTACATTTAGTCAAAAAAGTTCGGAAATGGACACCGTTTCCGCAATGTATTTTGTATAGAGAAAGGAAACATACATTAACGAAAATAATTCGATTCCTAGACAAGGAATCATATATTGTAAGAATGACACTTATAATCGTCAGACTTAGTTAGTTAACTTGGGGTGCCTCGTCTAACTTTGCGATTTGGCTAGTACCAGGCCCTTAAGAATAGTAATCTTGAGAGCCCTGCTAATTCTAATTAATAAACCGCGAAATGTGTTACAAGGTGGACAGCGTGTGTATGATTATTGGGAATATTTTAGGGCGATTGCACAATTTCGTTCTGTCTTATGTAAAGCGCCCCAGACGAAAGGATCTAAAGTGCTCAGAATAGCCTCGAGCTTTTTCAAATTGCGCTTGCAACTCCCAAGTTGTAGGGATGAAGAAAGACACCAAAAGAAAGTTTCATACTGCATTACCTTTTTATGCTCATTAAAAAAGTCCGAGTATCGAGCATTCTACGCAAATCGGCTGCATGAGCTTTTTTAATAGAAACATTTTCCGAGCATCGAGCATTCTACGCAAATCAGCTGCATAAGCTTTTTTTGCTAGAAACATTTTCCGAGCATCGAGCATTCTACCCAAATCAGCTGCATAAGCTTTTTTTGCTAGAAACATTTTCCGAGCATCGAGCATTCTACCCAAATCAGCTGCATAAGCTTTTTTTGCTAGAAACATTTTCCGAGCATCGAGCATTCTACGCAAATCAGCTGCATAAGCTTTTTTTGCTAGAAACATTTTCCGAGCATCGAGCATTCTACCCAAATCAGCTGCATAAGCTTTTTTTGCTAGAAACATTTTCCGAGCATCGAGCATTCTACCCAAATCAGCTGCATAAGCTTTTTTTGCTAGAAACATTTTCCGAGCATCGAGCATTCTACGCAAATCAGCTGCATAAGCTTTTTTTGCTAGAAACATTTTCCGAGCATCGAGCATTCTACCCAAATCAGCTGCATAAGCTTTTTTTGCTAGAAACATTTTCCAGAGCATCGAGCATTCTACCCAAATCAGCTGCATAAGCTTTTTTTGCTAGAAACATTTTCCGAGCATCGAGCATTCTACGCAAATCAGCTGCATAAGCTTTTTTTGCTAGAAACATTTTCCGAGCATCGAGCATTCTACGCAAATCAGCTGCATAAGCTTTTTTTGCTAGAAACATTTTCCGAGCATCGAGCATTCTACCCAAATCAGCTGCATAAGCTTTTTTTGCTAGAAACATTTTCCGAGCATCGAGCATTCTACGCAAATCAGCTGCATAAGCTTTTTTTGCTAGAAACATTTTCCGAGCATCGAGCATTCTACCCAAATCGGCTGCATGCCCTTTTTTTTGGTAATTCAAAATGTTCATTGAAATAGTGCGGCAATCTTCCATAGGCCTAGGGCGACGTAGATCTTAAGTCCGGCGCTGCCTGGCGTTGCGACGAGGAATCCGTTTGAAAAACAATTCGTTCTCAAAATCATTTTGCGCTTCGATGCCGTGTGGTTATCAGTGTAGTCCGGTGCGCGCATGCAGTGCGAGAGGTCTAAATTTTTCATCTCACCAACACAACGTCATAAAGGGTATGGTGGTGGGTGCGAAGATTTTAAATTAAATATGTAGAGTGATAAAACCATGTTAGCCCATTCATTGTTTATTGGCACTCCATTATATTATACTAATGGATTTTTTAAGACCATTTCAACGATCGAACGTCGACATTGACAGCTAAGGACAATAATTTCATAGAGTTGTGTCAACCGCATAGGAATGAATGATTGCTTCTAGGGTGAACCTACATACGTGATGCTTTTAACTTAATGCATTCAATCATCCACTCTATCCATCACTTTGGAAATAATAGAAAACCTAAAACATATTATTACTGTCGAGATAAGTTGATTAAGTACGATCACACGAGCACAGGCAAAACCGATATGTAGGCTACAAACCTACGGAACAATATGACAACAACATCGACTTCGGTTGCCAATTCTGGCTTCCAGCAACCAGTCCCAAATATTCGTCATTTTAACATCACCCAATTGCTCTTACCAAAAATGTTTTAGGTTCTTACATACGGACCAACACCATTTTTTACTATTTGATCATCTAATTATTTTAGCCCTTCTCAGTTTTATTAAAATGACTGGACAGAATACCCTAGTGTGCTAATGAGAAAATTACAATTAAGCTTAACTGAATTTGACTATGGGTAGCATAATGATTGGTCGGCCATCTTGTTCGGCGAAGGTTCGGAGCGCGGAGTTTTAACCCGTGACGAACCTGACTCGGCTGCCGCCGAACCTATCGGCCGGCGCGTTCGATCCCGTGACAACAAGCCAGCCGGGTGGGTGATCCATTAATGTGGTCATTAATCAAATTCCAGAGCTGATTGATGTGAAACTCATCGCGTATATGTCCCTGCTATTACGGGCGTACATAACGGCACACACGGGACACTCCGTAGATAACTCAGCTATGTGTTGTCTATAACAATAATGTACGTTATACGAGAAAAATCGAATCTGTGTAGTTGTCCGTGTTTTCCATCCAGTTCAATGTACTCGTAGCCGTGCACATATAAAGGGAAGGTTCTTGCATGGCACCTAATTCCTTCGGACATGTATGTGGCTACCGAATTCATCAATGTCCAGTTCCATAAAAATATGATATATCTAGTAGGTATACTAGATTTATTTCCATAGTTTGTGCATGATGCATACAGGCATTTGTGTATGTGTATTTAAATATTACTACATGTACATGTACTCATTACGATAATGTAATAGGTAACTAAGTTTATAAACAAAGTTTGTTTATGGTACTAAAGTAAAAATATGAAAAAAAAAATCTACAATTTCGGTGGATATAATAATACTCTTGAGCATTAATTCCGTCCATTGTAACGATTGTTTGTTAAAAAAGTCAAACTTTTTTTATTATTATTTCAAATTTAAATATAAATATATATTGAAAGAATATCCACCCAGGCACCTTGTGAATACATTTAATTTATTTTTTTAATTCCATACTATGGAATCCTGTTCATTTTCATTTCATTTCATTTCTTATGCATAGGCAGGATACCTACACTTGGACACGTTATCATAAATAAAATCAGCTGCTTTTACACGAATAGCTTTACTACAAAACATTGTAATCGCGAATACCAAGACTAAAGAACTACAAAAACGGTCAAGCAAAACAATCTGAAGATAGCACGAGAAAAGCGAGGAGTCAAGGAAGCCAAGAAAATCGTAATAAACCGCATTCCTTTGAAGTTGTATTAAAAGCGCAAACAGTTTAGCCCGCGGCAAATTGCGTTCCATAAAATATCGACTCTGAGCCGGCCGGGGAGAAATCAAGGGAAATGATTCCGTTCAACTCGCGAGGTTTCCCGCCCGTTACCGCGGGAGTGTTGCCATACTGCCGCCGATTTCCTCCACATGCGCTTCGGACCGATCGCTTGCGGTGTATTTTTAGTCTCTCGAAAAGATTAGACGTTTACTTATATGGAGTTCGTGAAATAAATTAGTATTTATAAATATACGCATATCACTCTTATAAAATTCAACGTTAATCCTCTTATAAGTTGGGATACAATTCGACGATTTTGATGCAGTTTGTATGTACGTATAGCTTGATTGTTTCCATAAATTGTGTGATCCAACATCAGTTTGTATGTACGTATAGCTTGATTGTTTCCATAAATTGTGTGATCCAACATCATACAAAATTACCAAAGGGATGAGCAGTGGGTTTGTGAACTGGTGATAAACTGTTTTTCAGCCACTAGTCACGTGTGATTCTCAAATTACGTTAAAATTTGTTGAAACATTTTCAATAATACAGGTAATTTGGCGCACATCTTTATATTCTTTAGTTACTTATGCATACGAGTATGTATATTTTTTCCAATCGTGTTTGAATCAGAGCAGTATCCGAATTCAAAGCCTGTGCAAGTTTCGCCCACTTTTATAAGGCGATTCTATTCTAAGTTAATATTCCTTCTTCAATGGGCAACTACTAATTTGCTTACTCGATACATAATTGATAAGTGTGACTTGTCCGCGTTAGGTCACCTCTCTGAGAACGTATAAACAATTGTACACTTGATCGAATCTGCAGATGAAATTTGTTTCACTCCCTGGCCTGTGCACCCTTAATGGCTAGACGGCACTCACTAAATAAGCCTTGAAGTACATCGCCGAAGTAATACACACTTGCCGCTCGTTAAAAACTTAGCTTTATCCTTTCTGGAGTTGCCAATCACTTTACCTGCTTGTAGTCGGCAGAAGTAAAGCTGGATAATTTGAAAGACTGTGCAAGATTGTGTTCTATGTGGGGGGTGTTATCTGAAAACCTGTGGTGGACCCGATGGACCTCATTGGTCCTCACTGGTCCACCGGGGCCACCACCGGGATTTTATTTTTGTTTCTTTTACGAAGTGTATAGTATTCTTGTTACAATGGATACATTCAGTTCTAAGAAGCTTCGCTTTCCGTTTTTAAATGAATAAACGGGTGCTATTTCTCGCTCCCGAGCACCTATATTCAGTGTTATACTGTGTATCTATCCAGGGTGTTGACTGATGTCAACGTCGTTTTATTTAAACACATAATATATAATGAGTGACGAGCCCATGGCTGTGTCATCAATCTATTGCTACAGAATATTCGCCACCGAAGAGGTATAATATTCTTCAATTTTTTTTATTATTTCAGTCCATTAGTAACGACACTTAGATTTCAGTGAATATGACGTAATCGGGATCGCTTATGGAAATGGATATGTAATTTTTCGTGAACTCTGGATTCAGATTTACATGGGAATGTTTAATTCCGTGCCGTGTGGCGCTTCGATCATTACCAGAATATCAAGCAACATCGAAGTGAATTCATCTGCTGAGAACACTCCTGATTCATCAATTCGGAATTCCCAGAATAGGCCCCCAAGTCGCGTGTGGTATGCGTGGAATGCGATTCTTTTCGACATATTTCGACTTTAGTACGACCTTGAACCCCTCAACTAAGCGTAGCTGTCAAATAGCATTCGCTACCCAGATCAAGCATTGCCGAATGTCGGGTTATTTTCTAGGTGCGATCGCTTATATCTAGCATTCTGTATTTTAGGATACAACATAGTATTGTATGTAAAGTGTAATATTAAAAGTTTCAAGGTTTATTTTTCGAACCCCCTACGCTTGTTGGCCCATGCGACGTGGATAGGGAAAAGCGTTCACTAACGTGCGGAGGCTGGATTTGAACCCACGTCTCCGGCACGTAAAGCAAACGCCTCGCCGCTGTGCAACGGCGCTCGCATGTTACGCTATGTTAATGTTAATTACTTAATGCTGTTCCCAAAACACTCCGACCCAACCACTGGCTATAAAAGGTAAGCGGCCGATCTTAGCAACAAACAACACGCCCCTTACCTCGGCATTAGTATTGCGCAGTCGTCGACGCCCTTAAACAGGTTGTTCGTAAGGAACACCCCTCCCGAGGGCTCCGACTGTACGCCGTCATTAAGACGATTGCTCAGGAAGCGCACCCTTAAGTATTCCATCCACGGTGCCGGAATCGCTGATGGAGCCCTCATTACACAAAACACCTTATTAAATAGGGGGTAAGGTGCATTTCGGGAGGAAGATGTTTTCGGGACGGGAAATTGTTTCGGAAAGATGATTCAAGGATGATCGGGCTGCTTTTGTCTGGGGACTCTGAGGCCTCCGTAGAATGCGTGCAGGATATCTCGACCCTGCATCCGCGTACATTTATGCACATAATTAACGTCAAGAACGGCGCTTCAACATTTTCCGCGCAGGAACCGTGCTCGTCTTTCTTGATATGTAAGCTTTTTGGGAATTTTGTTTTCGCTAATGGTTTATTCATTGGCCGGCCATAGCATACTGTTTGCCCCAAGTGGACCCGCCGGGAATAAATGAGGCGCACAATCTGTGCGAGAGGGTTAAAAGTTTTCGAGGAGAATTACTGAATTTACATATTCGTTACGGTTAACACTTAAGGTGGCCCAACCCGGCGGCCCTAACTCATTCGGCACGGTACAAATCCGTGCTGTTGCGCTCTGGGACCTTCTCTGTTTCAAAAAATAAGACAGGCTCCGTGATAAGGAAGATGCAATATGTCCACGAAAAAGACAATGTGCATAGTGTATGATTTGGTAAGATTTACGAAAATTTTAATTTCAAAACGACTTATAGCTAAAAGTAAACCACGACTGCTGTAGTAAAAAATCGAACAAAAACCAAATAGATTATACATCTTGATTAAATAAGCTATGTCTGATGACTAATCTTTTTTAGATGTTTTTCCTTTATCATTGCGTAATCCACCTCCAAAGTTATTGTATAAAACGCGCGAAAAATGCGAACTTTCGGACCTTATAACTTAGAAACCAAACACAATTTTACAATGCCAATGGTCATCAGACATCTAGTTCGATCAAATAAAGCTATTTTGAGCAAAATTTTGGATCTCTGATAAGAAATATGGGCGTGATCTTCTTTCCCCTTTTGTATGGGGAGATGAGCGGGATGGGCCACTACGGTGTCCGTACGTATATCGGTCGCGCACAATTCTCGCTTACTCTTTAATGGGATTAAAGACCACATCTAGGTGTTTACTACATTGTTTTTTTTGTGACAGTGTATGTAACTCAATACATATTTCTCATCGAGCTCGTCCGGTCAGGTTCAATCCAAAGCCTCTTAGTATCTTTTGCAGCTAAATTTCTGAATTTCTTAAAAAACGTAAATCATAACCAATGTTTAATCACACTAACCAGTTGTGTAATAAATATTAGGAAATACATTTGCCATGAGTTAATGACATTTTCAAATGTAGGTACCACAAATATGCGCGCGCACTGTGCGTGCTATAGGTGTTGTCTAAATATTTTTAAAACTGAACATAAGATCGTAAAAAAAACTACGGCATTCAAATACAAACGAGAATGAGTATGTTCCAGTTACCCTTTTCTTTTTTTTTAAACTTAAAATTCCCTTTCAAAAAAACTCTTCACCCTGATCGCCCAAAATGCCTGCCCCGCGAAGGTGACGATTGCCTGCCATCATCAAGTGCTTGGCCTTTTAGTTAGTCTTTCAGTCTTGGAAATTTATATAAATCAATTGTCCTAGAAAAGAGCTTTTATGATCCTAACGACGGATCAAATAGCCTCGAATTTCTTAGGCCCCGCCTCCTTTGACGGCCTTTTGAAAGTCATTGTCCGTTGTTTTGGTCTATCGGTGAAGGCACGTTTCATCTTTGGTTGTGTACCTAGCCATCGGTCAGGATTTTGTTGTAAAAATGCCAACAGAGTTTTCAAAATCCTCAGTCTGCTTTGTTTCTGCACGTTCGGTAAGTATTGCGGGTAGCGACCGCGCGGATACAGTACTACCTGCCGATCTCCTTATTTCTCAGCGATAATACGCACCGCTACACGACGATCTGATTTTTCCCCATTTCTTCTTTCCTGCCGTCGTAGGGCTTCCTGAGTGAGGATGCCCTTCCACTCATTATTGCGCTAGGACTAGTCAACTCCTCGCGCCATACAAATGCACCTTTAAACAAATGTAATAAAAATCTTGATTAAATAAGCTATGTCTGATGACTAATCTTTTTAAGATGTTATTACTTTATCATTGCGTAATCCACCTCCAAAGTTATTGCATAAAACGCGCGAAAAATTCAAACTTTCGGACCTTATAACTTAGAAACCAAACAAAATTTTACAATGCCAACGGTCATTAGACATCTAGTTCGATCAAATAAAGCTATTTTGAGCAAAATTTTGGATCTCTGACAAGAAATATGGGCGTGATCTTCTTTCCCCTTTTGTATGGGGAGATGAGCGGGATGGGCCACCTTAAGGCGCTAGGACTAGCCAACTACTCGCGCCATACAAATGCACTTTTTAACAAATGTAATAATATGTAGTGAAACGCTTCAGCAAATCCAAATAGAACTCCAGACTGATAATGGATTGTTAATATTTTTTTATTCCATCATTTATTTAAATAATAATAAAAATAAAAAAGTTGATTTTTCTCATTAGAAATCTGAAAGTAATTCGATTTCTAGATATAAGCAAAAACAGCATATATGCATAAACAAAAAATTCCATTTGCTTTTAGATTTCTACATTTAGTCAAAAAAGTTCGGAAATGGACACCGTTTCCGCAATGTATTTTGTATAGAGAAAGGAAACATACATTAACGAAAATAATTCGATTCCTAGACAAGGAATCATATATTGTAAGAATGACACTTATAATCGTCAGACTTAGTTAGTTAACTTGGGGTGCCTCGTCTAACTTTGCGATTTGGCTAGTACCAGGCCCTTAAGAATAGTAATCTTGAGAGCCCTGCTAATTCTAATTAATAAACCGCGAAATGTGTTACAAGGTGGACAGCGTGTGTATGATTATTGGGAATATTTTAGGGCGATTGCACAATTTCGTTCTGTCTTATGTAAAGCGCCCCAGACGAAAGGATCTAAAGTGCTCAGAATAGCCTCGAGCTTTTTCAAATTGCGCTTGCAACTCCCAAGTTGTAGGGATGAAGAAAGACACCAAAAGAAAGTTTCATACTGCATTACCTTTTTATGCTCATTAAAAAAGTCCGAGTATCGAGCATTCTACGCAAATCGGCTGCATGAGCTTTTTTAATAGAAACATTTTCCGAGCATCGAGCATTCTACGCAAATCAGCTGCATAAGCTTTTTTTGCTAGAAACATTTTCCGAGCATCGAGCATTCTACCCAAATCAGCTGCATAAGCTTTTTTTGCTAGAAACATTTTCCGAGCATCGAGCATTCTACCCAAATCAGCTGCATAAGCTTTTTTTGCTAGAAACATTTTCCGAGCATCGAGCATTCTACGCAAATCAGCTGCATAAGCTTTTTTTGCTAGAAACATTTTCCGAGCATCGAGCATTCTACCCAAATCAGCTGCATAAGCTTTTTTTGCTAGAAACATTTTCCGAGCATCGAGCATTCTACCCAAATCAGCTGCATAAGCTTTTTTTGCTAGAAACATTTTCCGAGCATCGAGCATTCTACGCAAATCAGCTGCATAAGCTTTTTTTGCTAGAAACATTTTCCGAGCATCGAGCATTCTACCCAAATCAGCTGCATAAGCTTTTTTTGCTAGAAACATTTTCCAGAGCATCGAGCATTCTACCCAAATCAGCTGCATAAGCTTTTTTTGCTAGAAACATTTTCCGAGCATCGAGCATTCTACGCAAATCAGCTGCATAAGCTTTTTTTGCTAGAAACATTTTCCGAGCATCGAGCATTCTACGCAAATCAGCTGCATAAGCTTTTTTTGCTAGAAACATTTTCCGAGCATCGAGCATTCTACCCAAATCAGCTGCATAAGCTTTTTTTGCTAGAAACATTTTCCGAGCATCGAGCATTCTACGCAAATCAGCTGCATAAGCTTTTTTTGCTAGAAACATTTTCCGAGCATCGAGCATTCTACCCAAATCGGCTGCATGCCCTTTTTTTTGGTAATTCAAAATGTTCATTGAAATAGTGCGGCAATCTTCCATAGGCCTAGGGCGACGTAGATCTTAAGTCCGGCGCTGCCTGGCGTTGCGACGAGGAATCCGTTTGAAAAACAATTCGTTCTCAAAATCATTTTGCGCTTCGATGCCGTGTGGTTATCAGTGTAGTCCGGTGCGCGCATGCAGTGCGAGAGGTCTAAATTTTTCATCTCACCAACACAACGTCATAAAGGGTATGGTGGTGGGTGCGAAGATTTTAAATTAAATATGTAGAGTGATAAAACCATGTTAGCCCATTCATTGTTTATTGGCACTCCATTATATTATACTAATGGATTTTTTAAGACCATTTCAACGATCGAACGTCGACATTGACAGCTAAGGACAATAATTTCATAGAGTTGTGTCAACCGCATAGGAATGAATGATTGCTTCTAGGGTGAACCTACATACGTGATGCTTTTAACTTAATGCATTCAATCATCCACTCTATCCATCACTTTGGAAATAATAGAAAACCTAAAACATATTATTACTGTCGAGATAAGTTGATTAAGTACGATCACACGAGCACAGGCAAAACCGATATGTAGGCTACAAACCTACGGAACAATATGACAACAACATCGACTTCGGTTGCCAATTCTGGCTTCCAGCAACCAGTCCCAAATATTCGTCATTTTAACATCACCCAATTGCTCTTACCAAAAATGTTTTAGGTTCTTACATACGGACCAACACCATTTTTTACTATTTGATCATCTAATTATTTTAGCCCTTCTCAGTTTTATTAAAATGACTGGACAGAATACCCTAGTGTGCTAATGAGAAAATTACAATTAAGCTTAACTGAATTTGACTATGGGTAGCATAATGATTGGTCGGCCATCTTGTTCGGCGAAGGTTCGGAGCGCGGAGTTTTAACCCGTGACGAACCTGACTCGGCTGCCGCCGAACCTATCGGCCGGCGCGTTCGATCCCGTGACAACAAGCCAGCCGGGTGGGTGATCCATTAATGTGGTCATTAATCAAATTCCAGAGCTGATTGATGTGAAACTCATCGCGTATATGTCCCTGCTATTACGGGCGTACATAACGGCACACACGGGACACTCCGTAGATAACTCAGCTATGTGTTGTCTATAACAATAATGTACGTTATACGAGAAAAATCGAATCTGTGTAGTTGTCCGTGTTTTCCATCCAGTTCAATGTACTCGTAGCCGTGCACATATAAAGGGAAGGTTCTTGCATGGCACCTAATTCCTTCGGACATGTATGTGGCTACCGAATTCATCAATGTCCAGTTCCATAAAAATATGATATATCTAGTAGGTATACTAGATTTATTTCCATAGTTTGTGCATGATGCATACAGGCATTTGTGTATGTGTATTTAAATATTACTACATGTACATGTACTCATTACGATAATGTAATAGGTAACTAAGTTTATAAACAAAGTTTGTTTATGGTACTAAAGTAAAAATATGAAAAAAAAAATCTACAATTTCGGTGGATATAATAATACTCTTGAGCATTAATTCCGTCCATTGTAACGATTGTTTGTTAAAAAAGTCAAACTTTTTTTATTATTATTTCAAATTTAAATATAAATATATATTGAAAGAATATCCACCCAGGCACCTTGTGAATACATTTAATTTATTTTTTTAATTCCATACTATGGAATCCTGTTCATTTTCATTTCATTTCATTTCTTATGCATAGGCAGGATACCTACACTTGGACACGTTATCATAAATAAAATCAGCTGCTTTTACACGAATAGCTTTACTACAAAACATTGTAATCGCGAATACCAAGACTAAAGAACTACAAAAACGGTCAAGCAAAACAATCTGAAGATAGCACGAGAAAAGCGAGGAGTCAAGGAAGCCAAGAAAATCGTAATAAACCGCATTCCTTTGAAGTTGTATTAAAAGCGCAAACAGTTTAGCCCGCGGCAAATTGCGTTCCATAAAATATCGACTCTGAGCCGGCCGGGGAGAAATCAAGGGAAATGATTCCGTTCAACTCGCGAGGTTTCCCGCCCGTTACCGCGGGAGTGTTGCCATACTGCCGCCGATTTCCTCCCCATGCGCTTCGGACCGATCGCTTGCGGTGTATTTTTAGTCTCTCGAAAAGATTAGACGTTTACTTATATGGAGTTCGTGAAATAAATTAGTATTTATAAATATACGCATATCACTCTTATAAAATTCAACGTTAATCCTCTTATAAGTTGGGATACAATTCGACGATTTTGATGCAGTTTGTATGTACGTATAGCTTGATTGTTTCCATAAATTGTGTGATCCAACATCAGTTTGTATGTACGTATAGCTTGATTGTTTCCATAAATTGTGTGATCCAACATCATACAAAATTACCAAAGGGATGAGCAGTGGGTTTGTGAACTGGTGATAAACTGTTTTTCAGCCACTAGTCACGTGTGATTCTCAAATTACGTTAAAATTTGTTGAAACATTTTCAATAATACAGGTAATTTGGCGCACATCTTTATATTCTTTAGTTACTTATGCATACGAGTATGTATATTTTTTCCAATCGTGTTTGAATCAGAGCAGTATCCGAATTCAAAGCCTGTGCAAGTTTCGCCCACTTTTATAAGGCGATTCTATTCTAAGTTAATATTCCTTCTTCAATGGGCAACTACTAATTTGCTTACTCGATACATAATTGATAAGTGTGACTTGTCCGCGTTAGGTCACCTCTCTGAGAACGTATAAACAATTGTACACTTGATCGAATCTGCAGATGAAATTTGTTTCACTCCCTGGCCTGTGCACCCTTAATGGCTAGACGGCACTCACTAAATAAGCCTTGAAGTACATCGCCGAAGTAATACACACTTGCCGCTCGTTAAAAACTTAGCTTTATCCTTTCTGGAGTTGCCAATCACTTTACCTGCTTGTAGTCGGCAGAAGTAAAGCTGGATAATTTGAAAGACTGTGCAAGATTGTGTTCTATGTGGGGGGTGTTATCTGAAAACCTGTGGTGGACCCGATGGACCTCATTGGTCCTCACTGGTCCACCGGGGCCACCACCGGGATTTTATTTTTGTTTCTTTTACGAAGTGTATAGTATTCTTGTTACAATGGATACATTCAGTTCTAAGAAGCTTCGCTTTCCGTTTTTAAATGAATAAACGGGTGCTATTTCTCGCTCCCGAGCACCTATATTCAGTGTTATACTGTGTATCTATCCAGGGTGTTGACTGATGTCAACGTCGTTTTATTTAAACACATAATATATAATGAGTGACGAGCCCATGGCTGTGTCATCAATCTATTGCTACAGAATATTCGCCACCGAAGAGGTATAATATTCTTCAATTTTTTTTATTATTTCAGTCCATTAGTAACGACACTTAGATTTCAGTGAATATGACGTAATCGGGATCGCTTATGGAAATGGATATGTAATTTTTCGTGAACTCTGGATTCAGATTTACATGGGAATGTTTAATTCCGTGCCGTGTGGCGCTTCGATCATTACCAGAATATCAAGCAACATCGAAGTGAATTCATCTGCTGAGAACACTCCTGATTCATCAATTCGGAATTCCCAGAATAGGCCCCCAAGTCGCGTGTGGTATGCGTGGAATGCGATTCTTTTCGACATATTTCGACTTTAGTACGACCTTGAACCCCTCAACTAAGCGTAGCTGTCAAATAGCATTCGCTACCCAGATCAAGCATTGCCGAATGTCGGGTTATTTTCTAGGTGCGATCGCTTATATCTAGCATTCTGTATTTTAGGATACAACATAGTATTGTATGTAAAGTGTAATATTAAAAGTTTCAAGGTTTATTTTTCGAACCCCCTACGCTTGTTGGCCCATGCGACGTGGATAGGGAAAAGCGTTCACTAACGTGCGGAGGCTGGATTTGAACCCACGTCTCCGGCACGTAAAGCAAACGCCTCGCCGCTGTGCAACGGCGCTCGCATGTTACGCTATGTTAATGTTAATTACTTAATGCTGTTCCCAAAACACTCCGACCCAACCACTGGCTATAAAAGGTAAGCGGCCGATCTTAGCAACAAACAACACGCCCCTTACCTCGGCATTAGTATTGCGCAGTCGTCGACGCCCTTAAACAGGTTGTTCGTAAGGAACACCCCTCCCGAGGGCTCCGACTGTACGCCGTCATTAAGACGATTGCTCAGGAAGCGCACCCTTAAGTATTCCATCCACGGTGCCGGAATCGCTGATGGAGCCCTCATTACACAAAACACCTTATTAAATAGGGGGTAAGGTGCATTTCGGGAGGAAGATGTTTTCGGGACGGGAAATTGTTTCGGAAAGATGATTCAAGGATGATCGGGCTGCTTTTGTCTGGGGACTCTGAGGCCTCCGTAGAATGCGTGCAGGATATCTCGACCCTGCATCCGCGTACATTTATGCACATAATTAACGTCAAGAACGGCGCTTCAACATTTTCCGCGCAGGAACCGTGCTCGTCTTTCTTGATATGTAAGCTTTTTGGGAATTTTGTTTTCGCTAATGGTTTATTCATTGGCCGGCCATAGCATACTGTTTGCCCCAAGTGGACCCGCCGGGAATAAATGAGGCGCACAATCTGTGCGAGAGGGTTAAAAGTTTTCGAGGAGAATTACTGAATTTACATATTCGTTACGGTTAACACTTAAGGTGGCCCAACCCGGCGGCCCTAACTCATTCGGCACGGTACAAATCCGTGCTGTTGCGCTCTGGGACCTTCTCTGTTTCAAAAAATAAGACAGGCTCCGTGATAAGGAAGATGCAATATGTCCACGAAAAAGACAATGTGCATAGTGTATGATTTGGTAAGATTTACGAAAATTTTAATTTCAAAACGACTTATAGCTAAAAGTAAACCACGACTGCTGTAGTAAAAAATCGAACAAAAACCAAATAGATTATACATCTTGATTAAATAAGCTATGTCTGATGACTAATCTTTTTTAGATGTTTTTCCTTTATCATTGCGTAATCCACCTCCAAAGTTATTGTATAAAACGCGCGAAAAATGCGAACTTTCGGACCTTATAACTTAGAAACCAAACACAATTTTACAATGCCAATGGTCATCAGACATCTAGTTCGATCAAATAAAGCTATTTTGAGCAAAATTTTGGATCTCTGATAAGAAATATGGGCGTGATCTTCTTTCCCCTTTTGTATGGGGAGATGAGCGGGATGGGCCACTACGGTGTCCGTACGTATATCGGTCGCGCACAATTCTCGCTTACTCTTTAATGGGATTAAAGACCACATCTAGGTGTTTACTACATTGTTTTTTTTGTGACAGTGTATGTAACTCAATACATATTTCTCATCGAGCTCGTCCGGTCAGGTTCAATCCAAAGCCTCTTAGTATCTTTTGCAGCTAAATTTCTGAATTTCTTAAAAAACGTAAATCATAACCAATGTTTAATCACACTAACCAGTTGTGTAATAAATATTAGGAAATACATTTGCCATGAGTTAATGACATTTTCAAATGTAGGTACCACAAATATGCGCGCGCACTGTGCGTGCTATAGGTGTTGTCTAAATATTTTTAAAACTGAACATAAGATCGTAAAAAAAACTACGGCATTCAAATACAAACGAGAATGAGTATGTTCCAGTTACCCTTTTCTTTTTTTTTAAACTTAAAATTCCCTTTCAAAAAAACTCTTCACCCTGATCGCCCAAAATGCCTGCCCCGCGAAGGTGACGATTGCCTGCCATCATCAAGTGCTTGGCCTTTTAGTTAGTCTTTCAGTCTTGGAAATTTATATAAATCAATTGTCCTAGAAAAGAGCTTTTATGATCCTAACGACGGATCAAATAGCCTCGAATTTCTTAGGCCCCGCCTCCTTTGACGGCCTTTTGAAAGTCATTGTCCGTTGTTTTGGTCTATCGGTGAAGGCACGTTTCATCTTTGGTTGTGTACCTAGCCATCGGTCAGGATTTTGTTGTAAAAATGCCAACAGAGTTTTCAAAATCCTCAGTCTGCTTTGTTTCTGCACGTTCGGTAAGTATTGCGGGTAGCGACCGCGCGGATACAGTACTACCTGCCGATCTCCTTATTTCTCAGCGATAATACGCACCGCTACACGACGATCTGATTTTTCCCCATTTCTTCTTTCCTGCCGTCGTAGGGCTTCCTGAGTGAGGATGCCCTTCCACTCATTATTGCGCTAGGACTAGTCAACTCCTCGCGCCATACAAATGCACCTTTAAACAAATGTAATAATAATAGGTCGGGGAAAAAGTCTTTTCGCATTATAGTATGTATGAACTTGTAATAAAATCTTATTGGCTATACTATTTGTATCTGGCTGGTTTTGGTATCATTGAAAGTTTAAATTTTAAAGAACATAATTCCAAATTCAAATTAGGAAAATGTGTGATTCTCATTTGTTTTTCGTACTGTCAAAATGAGTGAATCTAATGAAGAAATTCGATACATTTTAAAATTTTACTACAAAAAAGGTAAAAATGCAACGCAAGCCGCGAAAAAAATTTGCGATGTTTATGGACCTAGTGCAGTGTCTGTGAGAGTAGCACAAATTTGGTTTAAGCGTTTTCAATCCGGAAATTTTGATTTCAAAGATGCACGTCGCTCTGGTCGCCCTATTACGGATAAAATGGATGCCATTTTTGAAAAAGTGGAGCAAGATCGGCATATCAGTAGTTACGACGTAGCTGAAGAACTAGGAATTGACCACAAAACAGTTTTGGCGCATTTGAAAAAAACTGGGTACACAAAAAAGCTCGATATTTGGGTACCTCACGAGCTCACTGAAAGAAACCTAATGAACCGTGTACTCATTTGTGATTCTTTATTACGACGTAATGAAACCGAACCATTTTTGAAGAAGCTGATAACTGGTAATGAAAAGTGGATCACGTACGACAAGAACGTGCGAAAAAGGTCGTGGTCAAAGGCCGGTCAAGCTTCACAGACTGTGGCGAAACCCGGGTTAACTCGCAACAAGGTGATGCTGTGTGTGTGGTGGGATTGGAAGGGCATTATTCATTATGAGCTGTTACCACCAGGCAGGACCATCGATTCTGAACTCTACTGCGAACAACTGATGAGATTAAAGCAAGAAGTTGAGAGAAAGCGGCCGGAATTAATCAACAGAAGGGGTGTGGTTTTTCATCATGATAACGCTAGACCTCACACATCTTTAGCCACTCAGCAAAAACTAAGAGAGTTTGGCTGGGAGGTGTTAATGCATCCGCCGTATAGTCCTGACCTTGCATCTTCAGATTTCCACCTGTTTAGGTCTCTTCAGAATTCTTTAGGCAGTGTCAGGTTAACATCACGAGAGGACTGCCAAAACCACTTGTCGCGGTATATTGATCAGAAGTCCCAATATTTCTATAGCAATGGGATCATGTCCCTACCTACAAGATGGCAAAAAGTTATCGAACAAAATGGTACCTACATATTTTAGTTAAATGTAAATAAACCATATTAAAAAATGTTTTTAATTTTCTTAAAAAATGCGAAGAAACTTTTTCCCCAACCTAATATGTAGTGAAACGCCTCAGCAAGTCCAAATAGAACTCCAGACTGATAAGGAATTGTTTATATTTTTTGATTCCATCATTTATTTAAATAATAATAATAATAATAAAGTCGTTTTTTCACATTAGAAATCTGAAAGTAATATAATTTCTAGATATAAGCGAAAACAGCATACATGCATAAACACATAATTCCATTTGCTTTTAGATTTCTACATTTAGTCAAAAAAGTTTGGAAATGGACACCGTTTCCGCAATGTATTTTGTATAGAAAAAGGAAACATACATTAACGAAAATAGGTTGATTCCTAGACAAAGAATCATATATTGTAAGAATGACACTTCTAATCGTCAGACTTAGTTAACTTTGGGTGCCTCGTCTAACTTTGCGATTTGGCTAGTACCAGGGCCTTAAACTCTGCACTACAACTTGCAACCGTAAAATATGGCGAAGCATTCACCCCTTATGTTAATTCTAAATCTTGAATGACTTAGTTCTTAGTAAAACAAATCTAGTGCATATTAACTAACTACTGCGCGAACCCTCCATTTTCGCTAATACGTTACAAACGCAAAGAAAATTCTCAAATAAAATAAAACGAAAGATCATCTGTTAACTCTTTTTTTTTCTGGCTGATATAGCCAGTATCATATTTATGTCGTTTCAAGGAGTATGTACCTCATTCTCACTTGTATGTGAACGCCCCTCGTACATTACGTTGCAGCAGGTTGTAACTATTACTTATTCTTTCATCATTACGCTAATATGAGCTGCGCTAAGTTTTGTTAAAGCATTCAATAATGTGTTATAGTATGTTGTGATATATGTGTATATACTATCATACATATGCTTACACTAGTGGCATATATCTTGTCTTGTGTAGAAGGGCTCGCTATGGCTTCCCGGAGGTTATGTAAGGCTTCGATTCATAGATATCGTGTAAGAAGGGGCATTTTCGCATTCGCACGCATGAATGTATTGCTAATTATTTTGTATTTTTCCCAAAATTGCATCTAATTTAAATGTTATAAGGATATCACTTCCGTGATAGTGATGGCTCAATCAGTGCTGTGGAAATATGTATTATCTATGAATATTGTTTTGCTTGCATTGATATGTTAGTGCAAGCACAGATATGAATTTACGTGGTACTGTAACGGGGAAGTATCATCATCTCTATTTCAATTTATATCACTTTTATATGATAAAGCGACACCATGCTCATGTTTCTAACGCCTTTTTATCGCCCTTCATAGAGACGGCTACCTTACACCGCACACTTCGTACCGTCCTTTGAACCCGATCCTTGTTGCATTTTCCGCGAACTGTCTTGTATTAATTATCCAATGTATAGCGACACCACCGCCTCTCCAGTCGTACGGGTTCTTGCGATTGAGCTCAGGGTTGCCAGAGTTCACATCTATTGTTAATGTTCAATAAACATTGGAAATATTTTAATTATTAGCAAGTATTCTATTATGAGTAATTATAACAGTGAGACTCTTGGCGCCATCACACGAGGGGCACATTAAGCAACATACTAGGCAGTCCTTTATGAAACTACTCGACTTGTCCCAGGATAGTGATATGATTAAATAGTATGAGCCCAATGATTAAATATGGGCCAGTCCATTGGCTACTTACTACTGGCCTATTTTAATTTAAGTAACTAGCCTTGTGTGTCTGATGCTGAGATAAATAGTCGTAACAAAAACTAAGGCTAACGAAAAGTAATACTTTGTGACGTCACTTTGACACATTTTGTATGGACGAAATCTCAAAGTAATGCAAATTGACGTCACAAAGTATTACTTTTCGTTAGTCTTAGTTTTGGTTACGACTATTTATTTCAGCCTGAGTCATTTGTCTCCGCAGCATGACCTAATTTATATTATGATAAGTTAACAATGTTTAACTAAAAGAGTACAATGTTTCTCTCTCTCTCGCAGGCACTACTGCAAGTGTTCACTGATTACGATATTATATATATCGGCTCTTCTATCTGTGAGTTGACCAGCCGATTCCCGATAATCGATCAGTAGCGACAAAATAAAACTACCCACGAGCATCACCTATAGCGATAAGATAAGGAATTGCACGAAGATGACTCGCTGAGCGTTTGCTTTATGAATAGCAAATGATGATACCTTACGTTACAGGAAATGTGACTAAACATAAAAATATGCTCAATATTCTGATCACTGGAATTGACAACATATGTTAATAATAATGTGGTTATTATTAATCAATAATAACTACATGACGAAAGCCTGAACAAAGCCGAAAATTTAAAACAAATGAAATATTTTAACCTGGCTCACGAGGTTACCGACATGTGGCGTGCACGGAAAACCACAATAGTGCCAATTGTTATGTCTACAACGGCGTTGTTCCAAAAAAATGGGCCAAACATCTAGAGAAATTAGATATCGATATTGGGCTTCGATTCCAGATGCAGAAAGCGGTTTTACTCTCGAACAGGAAACGTTCGGCGATTCCTTCGATAATAAGAAAATCGACCACCGGACATCCTCTTTACGCGGCTACGTACGTACGAACAATGTTCAATGCTGCTGGGACCATCTTACATTCAATGCTGTGGGTCTATACGTAACGTTAGTACCTTACGGACTTAACGTAGCACCTTTTTAGATAACCTTTATCTAGTAACGTTCCTAAGATAAATCTAAAAAACTTTACCCGATGATGCGGCTAGTAAATATGTTACTAATTTTCGATTATTGCCGCTAGTGCCATTTATGATTTGGAGTAAAATTTACTAATTATGCACCTGAAGTAATACATTTTGAGTAGAACTAAAGGACTCGGCATCGGCCGGGCAGGCATGACAAAAGGGTTTCTAGGTATGTTTAAATAAAGTTTCACTGCATTATTTTATAACATTCAAATGAGCTGTACGTATTTTATATTGCAAAGGCGTTCCTATATAGGCGGTTATCAAGACAACACGCAGGGGTCAAAGGAGCTTTCCGATAATTTCAACTCAGTGAATGCACCAGTATCAAGTGTGCTGATTGCGATGTGTTCGTTCCGCAGGGAACTAATGATTTGTAAATGGCCTTCTTTATTTCTCGGCAACTTACGATATTATTATTGCACACCTGCATCCTTGTAACATCACGTTATTTCAGCGCTGTGACAGACGGACGGACGGACAGCGGAGGCTTAGTAATAAGGTTCCGTTTTCACCCTTTGGGTACGGAACCTTAAAAATAAAAATGCGGGAGAATTTGGAGGCCTTCAAATTGATAATATTCTGGTTATGATAGGATTGTAATCAAGGGTAGATGTTTACCCCTTTCGGATACACCTTTTTGATAATTTCACATATTTCGTTAAAAGTCTGGTCATTGGACATATCGAGAGGACTGTCATAGATATCGTATAATTTTAGAAGATAGGTTTTGTTATGCATGAAATAAAAATGTTTCCACGTTTAATTTAATTCCAACTTTTATTTTAATTACATCTCTAGTTATTGGATGGACCCTGCTATTGTTCTACCAATTCCGTGGGCTGTTGCACTATAAAAACATAATAAGCAATTAAAATCCATGCAAAGAGAGTTCGCGAGGAAACTAAATGTCAGATATGGGCGCATTGATAGCGTCGACTTTCTAATCAATTGTTGGCTCATGAACTCCACAGTGTGGCCATTGTTGCCAGAACAAGGTCAACCTACTGCCAGGTACCGCAGTCTAGTCTACAATAGGCATTCGTTCACTTACATTAACGGTAACGAACGGTACGGTCGCTGGGCTGCATGGCTTTGGAGGTGAAGGAAGTGTGCAATTTCCGTACTATTTTACGGTAAAGAGAATCTAACTCGAGGCTAGTCACCTGCCATTTCCGGGTTTATCGTTCGAGTATATGGATCATATGGTTGATTAAGTATCAGCGAGTTAAACGAACAATTGGAGCTGTTAGTTATCGTTTTAGTTTGCATTGTAGTGATTCTAAATAGAATGCAATGTGGTCAATAGCGCTGAAAGTAATACCATGCAATGCATACCTTATTTATTAATCGATAGCTGATATTCGAGTCATTACAAAACGCGAGACTATTGGAGTTGGCTGGACGCGTTTTATTTAGGCCAGACATTCTCGCTAGACCAGGGGATCTACCAAAATAAATTAAGTCACCTGGTGATCCAGGTAAGTGAGTGATACATTGAAGACTTTTGAATTCCGTGCTCGAATGGTACGAAATACAACAAAATATTTAATATTATTAGTTGTTTAGTTTTATTATTCATCACTTACTTGTCTAGATCATCCGAGGATATCATGGCAGAAGGCCAATACGCTACCGTCGTTTCATTGAGCCACTATTTTAGCCACTAAAACACTTCCCAATAGCTTACCTTCAGACAGTTGTCATTTAAAGGGTAACCGGTATTTTCAGTTTGGAGCCTTGCGCCCATTCGGTAATACAATCATTGAAACCACTCGGGGTATTACCTTCCCATTCCGAATCACTCTATCAAGCTTCCTGTGGGAGGGCATGATTGGTTTAGACAATTCCAAATTATTCAAGGAGCACTGGGATTGTGTTCCCAATGGCTCCATCATTGCTGTGGCGTCGCAGAGAGACGGCGCGACCCTCCATCTCGTTTCGTCGCGCATCGTCGGGCAGCTCGTGTTAACCGGTTTGTCGTCGGGTTCACGTTGCGCGTTACGTTATCGTTACGGACTCACTCCACAATGACTCACTGTGAACTACGATATCGTAACGGTAGCCTCGATTCGGGGAATGACATTGTCTGTATGCGGATGAACTTAGTTCTCGCTGCTTTGTTGGAGAGTTCGTAAGCGATGTTGCCCATTTTTTAAGGTTTGAAAATCTTAACATCTGCCAATAAATATCGGAGTCTGCGGGTTTTGGATCTTTAAAACATTAAAACTTTGCCAAACGGCAGCAAAAATTAAATCTACACTTTTTTGTAGATTTTTTTGGATAAGTACATTTTTTTATCCTAAGGATATTTTTTTCGAAACAAGTAATTCGTGCAGTGGATATTGGTGGACTGGTGTTCCATACCTGCTTAAATTTAAGTATGTACCTGAATTGGAATCATGGTGACGCTTACGGGTCTGGTCACGGGCCCGACCATAAGGATGCACGCATCGAGAGATGAAACATGCACATGCCTAGACATGGAAATAACAATAAAATAAATTTCATAATAGTTATTGATGATTTCGTTAGCCTTCGCGCGACGCCTTGCGATTCGATAAGCTGGTGAAGAAACTCTGAGCGTGGTTGTTGGGTGACCGTTTTGAACCGTTGAGGCTGGCCGTAGTTCGGATTCAACATAAAACCACGACCGGGTTGGTACCATCGCATTGAATGAACGATGGTCTAAGCAGCAATGAAAATTGTCCTTGTTTTCCATCCAGTTCAATGCAAGAAAGGTCCTGGCATGGCACCTAATTCCCATGTGGTGTGTTAGGCTAATATCGTGATTGTGGGTTTGGTATCCATGCCCATTTACATAAAAAAATACATTTTAAAGAAAGGATAAGGGTCCAAAAGAGCTTGCCAACTTACTTAATTTTTAAAATAGGATTAATATTTATGAATAATGGTGCACAATAAGAGAGAGAAAGCAAAGATGGCAAAATATTTCAGTTTGTGGGACGGAACGAATAAGCATCCACTGTATTGCACACTTCAGATAAGTTTTTTCACTGATTTCCGAAAACGAACAGTTCAACAAAAAAGCCGTAACAGTTGTCATGACGAAATTATTGATTTCTTTGGTAAAAACGTAAAATAACTTTCAACTAATTCGGAGCAGTCACTTGGCCGGTTTTTTATGGTCTTGATCTATGATGAAATGGTCTATGAATATGAGACCCACCAAACAGGGTATTGTCAGACATAGGGCAGATAGCTAGACTACAATAACAACAGCGCCGAGCGCTGCCGATCAATCGTGCTCTGTCAATACGGCACGGTCGTCAGTCCTACGCTCTTATATTTATCTGTTTGCTCTGGCAGACGTTGTACCGGTGCTTGTTGCTTCTGTACACAGAATAAGCAGTGTCGCCAGTGTGCATTGGCATGGCCTGCCACTTGCGGGGTGATAGGTGAAATGTTCCACGCCTGCCCAGTTAAAAGGGCAATTTGTAGGTTCGACCACGGTTGTCGGGGATTTCATAATGTTGCCACACTCGTAACTTACGACTATTGATTTTTTTACTGGCAATAAACAATTTTAGTGTGGCCGGGCTATAACGACGCGAGTCGTAAACATCAGGCATGTTTATATCCGAGTTTTTTTTATGAATATCGCTTCCCTGTGTAAATATTACTCGACTGTGCCCGTATGTGCGGACGTGAGTACTGGGCGGATCAACGCGGAAGGGTGATTCTTCCCGTTTGCTCGTAAAAGGAAAACATTCATTTGCAACCAAGCGAAACTAGGGTCTATTCTCGACATTCGAATGTGTTTTTTTTATATCCAAACAGGCGGTTTCTTAGGTCCTGGGTAGGTGTGAATTAATTTGTTTATAAATTAAAAGAATGCCGCGACGAAACGGCCATTTGCAATTGAGATCTCCAGCGTATGTTCCATTTTCAAAAAAATTACCGATGAACAAAAACTGGTATTATTTTTAAGGTTGCCATAAGTTTTTTAATGAGTATATGTATCTTAACATACTGTGTACTTTCGCATTCAACGAAATAAGAGCAGAATGGTTCTGCCCTCGACCACTTATTTATGTTTATCTACCGCCGTTGCCGCATGTTTGACAATATATTTTTATAGAATATTCTGCGGAAAATGACGATGTTGAAAGCTAATAAATTCGACTTTTGGGATCTAAAGGGACCGCGTGGCTCATGAAACTCTCTCGTGTTCATTTCTGCGGCAACGAAATTAATCTGCCTTGGCGAATAAAATGAAAATGACTGCGTTCATGCGGGTTTTATGGTGCGAGGTTACTGCATGGCGTACAAATAAACTGAGCTGAGGCACAGGTACGAAATAAAGGAACCCAAATAAATAGATTTTAGTAAAATCATATTTTTAAGGAATTTGATATGTGTGTAGGAGAATTCCTTATTATGAGTATACAGCAGGTGGCGAAATTTGAAGACGCAATACCCGCGTATGGTATGTTTTGCTGGTTCGGGTCCAGCCTAGCAGTATATTCGTAAAGTAGTTATTTTTACTGGGCTCTTTCTTCATATCATGTGCCCTTTATTTACGGTCAATTATACATGCATACATATCACATGCCTTGGAATAAGCTAAGTACCTGCTTAGCACTAAAAAGTATATTTACTTTAAAAAATTTGTTGTCTAATTATGTATGATTTAATGTAAAATTTTCGTTTATTTTCTTTCGTATGTGGTTTTATTTCCCTTTAGTACTTTATTTTGGCTGTAATAAAAAATGTCTCATTTTAAATGAAAAAACATCACGTGTCTTGGGTGTGGGGTACCCTTGAACCTCACCGCGTATCACCAAGGGGAGGGAGGGGTAAAACTTACCTAACCGTCTCCTTGGACATGCACGGGAGGCTGCCCCGTGGGACTGCACGTTTGGAGGTTAGTGTCACGCGTCACTCCCGCACCGCCGCGCGCACCGCACCGGACCCGCGGCCCACGCGCGTCCAATTTACGCGGCGTACGCTCGCCGCTGCATAATTGGTGTACGTACTTAATTGGAGTTCAAATTACGTCCGAGCTCTTCCTAGGGGCGGCGTAATGAACCGGAAAATTCTTTTATTACGACTCGCTTTTAATATTTGCGGTGATGACCCTTTCACGGAAGTAAAATTGCTGGTTTTAATTTCGTGATTTGCCATCGCCCCTCCGTATGGAAAATGTTTTGACTTTTGGCTCAAATCGCTTGAATGGCGAATATTTCGAAAAACGCTATTTGCAGAGCGGATTTTTGTGGACCCGGCATTTCCGGACGGCCGATTGATTTACCATAAACAGATCATGCTTTGTAAAGGTCAAATTCGTAACGCCCATAATCGAATACTCTACCTCTACCTACTCTGTCTACCCCAAGGAAAAAAGTCTGAGGATATGCATGTCAGCTTGGTTCAATGCCCGTATGTTTTTTTTTGTAAATATCAGTATTTTTTCTAGTAAAAAAATCTAAAATGAACGTAAAATCCAATCCAATCTAAAAGGTTAAAAAGATTTAAAAAAACTAAAACATACCGATGTAGATTTTGACAATTTGTTTTGGAATCCAAAACTTCGAAAACCTAGTAAAATATTAAGAGCACGTAAACAATTACGACCCGTAGTATGGGGAATTGATAGGGTAAGTTCAAATCAATGGTTATTCCAAATATTGAAAATGCTTAAAATATTACCTCTATCCATGGCGTGGTCGTTAGCTCGGTTTATTAGACTTTAAATTGCTCCCAAACAATAGATGTACATAACCGTCTCTGTGAATTCCAAGAATTATATTACTAAGCGAAACGTATTGCAAAATTTCACAATGAGTGGCAACATTGTCGGCCGAAATGACTCACTCTCGCACAATCGAACACTCCTCGCGCAGCAACAAAACGTTGCACAAAAATTAGACTATACTCGATGGAAACTCCATGTTGCAAAACTTTATTGCTAGCGAAGGGTTTTTTATTGTTTTAATAGTTTATCGATGGTGTTTTCCTGTTTGACTTTGATAATATTTTCAGATAAAAAACAGTTGGAGTTGTTCTAAAAAGAACTGATTTAAAATTATTTTTGAAAAAATCGTTAATAAATTTGCTACTTAAAATTATGAAAATCCCATTGTCTAGGAAGAGGTTGTGACAGGAGGCACAGAATATCTTAATAGTACTCTGGAGGGCAAACTACGGTAATCTGAACTGACTATCCAGAATGATAAAACCAACCCCTTTGTAGCCAAACAACTGTGTGCGCGGTTCTGCGCGAGTTCTGGAACGATGACACGTAAAACTGTAGGTCTCTTTCCTCACTTACTAGGTAACATCGCATTAAATGAAAATGGTCGACGCGATAATGAAAACGTTTCCGTCCGGATCAATGCAGACGAACAATATAAGGAATCCTGGTTCCAATGTGGTGTGTTAGGTCATAAAAAATGCAAAAGCCTAACGGATATAAAACCATTAGACGAATTCGTAGATTAATAATACGATCTGATTCTGATTGATTCCATTTCTCCTTTTATCTGATTACCAAAATAGTATTTCCTTCCATGTCTCCAATAAGGTGAAATATGTTTCCGAGATAACGTCGGGATCGCCTTGTAAGCTGCCTCTTGTTAATATCATCATCCTGCTTCGGACTGGTTATGAACCAAGATTACCTATCCTTTAGTAATCACGATTATATTTATTAAGAGAATAATGAGGTGCTCTAGTTCTATACAATGGCTCGTGCCTGTTTTCTCAGTTAAATTAAGAAAGATTTCAGGAACTTGATATGTATGTGTAATCGATTAATTAAATAAAGATCCCTGTACAAAGAACTGCTTTACGAATATACCGCAAGGCTGTGCCCGAACCAGCAAAACATACCATTGCGTTTGACCAATTTCGCCTCCTGCTTCGGGGTTTGTTTATACATACATATTCACTCCTTATAGTCTAGGAGGTCACGACATTTTAGGGAATGATAAGGTAAATGGCTGAAACTAGGTTCACAGGTTAGGGAACGACCCCCCGATGCCAAATATGCCGGTCTGCCTGCCTTAAGTGGTTGCGTTAGCTAGATATAGCGCCTGAAAAACTCGTTATCATGACCAAAAAAAAATCATAACGTAAATGGCTGAAAACAGTATGGAGCGCAAATACTAGTTGTACTCATGTGAATTACGCAAAAACTGAACAAAAATTTGGTTGCGTTATGGAGCAATGCCCATTCAAAGATACTTTATCATGACCGAAAAAAAATCATAATGTAAATGGCTGAAACCAGTATGGAATGCAACTACTAGTTGTACTCATGTGAATTAAGCAAAAACTGAACAAATCTTTGGTTGCATTTCCTAGCAATATGCGAATGAAGTTACAGATATCACTTTCATTGCATTCAAGTTTTTAATAAAATCATACCTACTGGTTATTTTTGCATGATTAATAGGTATGAATATTTCCAAACAAACATTTTATTCATCATTAGGTACATACCAACATCATTTTAGCATCTGTTTTAAAAGTTAAAATACTAGACTAAAGCTAGACTAGAGCCAAACACATTTAATTATTCATTTAAAATGTATTAATAATGTCACCACGGGGACATTATTTTTTGGAGAAATTTAACATATATATAGTGCGAAATCCCAAAATGTCAGAGTTAGGCAGGCGGGAATGCGAGGAGCGTTTGTTTTGGTCCGCGCTCGAGTAAACTCTGCGCGTCGCCTCCAGTAGATAAAAGACATACAATGCGATTAAAATAAGAATAGGACAGGGCTAGTGACTAATTTCACTTGAATTAGCTCGGAAAAGTACGGTCGGCACTCATGCATCAGAATGATCCGGATCCAGTTTGATCCGAGTATGTGCGTGTACATGCTTTTTCCTTTTTTTTATTGTGTAGCCTTTCTGCCGTGACAGCGACACTAGACAAAACACAAATCTACGCAGTGTAGGATGACATTGAGTGCCATTTACAGAATATGCAGTTACATGAGTAGGGGGGCTGTACTTTGCATTTTCGGTTATCTGTTTTATGTATATTACATAGTTACATGTGGTTAGTTTGTGTCGGATGTCCTCAAAAGTGCCTTAGTTTAGTTGTTTAATTGGTTAATTTTGTTTATTATAGCGTTGATGAATATTTTTTTAATCTCTGTTCTTCAAATAATATTTAGTTAAAACTAATTATTTTTTCTAAATGTTAATTCGATATTTTTTGCAGAAACTTTTTTGCACGCCATACTGAAATTAATTGGCTTTCGCAGTTTGACATTTAAAATGGCGGTGGTCCCTGTCCTATTCTTATTTGAATCGCATTGTATATTCCGTTGCTGTTGTTTCTCATGTGACTTTGTAAAATGAAATAAAGGTGAATAAAATATTATCTTTGGTGTGACATTAGAACACTGGGATATTGGTAAAATAATTGCAATATTAAGGTTTCGAGGAGGAACCAGAGCGGCAGCGAAAAGAGTCAGTCTCTGATAAACGTGGGTTGAACACAGGCCCACAAAAAACCCGGAAAATCTCCGCTGCAATGCTTTGAAGGTCCTTTGCGAAATTTCGTATACGTTCTTACTTATACCGGTGCAGGGACAGCCCTAATATAAGACGAACAGGCAGTTTCTCCAGGCGCCTAACCTTTAGATGCTTGATACAAAATGATAACGAAATCCATGAAATGTAAATGTTAAATATTTCCGAAAAATTATGTCCCCGTGGTGAAATTATTAATACATTTTAAATGTATAATTAAATGTGTTTGGCTCTAGTTTAGCTTTAGTTTAGTACTTTAACTTTTAAAACTGATGCTAAAATTATGTTGATATGTACCTAATGATGAATAAAATGTTTGTTTGGAAATATTCATACCTTATTAATCATGCAAAAATAACCAGTAGGTATGATTTTATTAAAAACTTGAATGTAATTAAAGTGATATCGTAACTTCATTCGCATATAGCTAGGAAATGCAACCAAAGGTTTGTTCAGTTTTTGCGTAATTCACATGAGTACAACTAGTAGTTGCATTCCATACTGGTTTCAGCCATTTACAATATGATTTTTTTTCGGTCACGATAAAGCATCTTTGAATGGTCATTGCTCCATAACGCAACCAAATTTTTGTTCAGTTTTTGCGTAATTCACATAAGTACAACTAGTATTTGCGCTCCATACTGTTTTCAGCCATTTACGTTATGATATTTTTTTGGTCATGATAAAGAGTTTTTCAGGCGCTATATCTAGCTAACGCAACCACTTAAGGCAGGCAGACCGGCATATTTGGCATCGGGGGGTCGTTCCCTAACCTGTGAACCTAGTTTCAGCCATTTACCTTATCATTCCCTAAAATGTCGTGGCCTCCCAGAATATTAGAATAAGCCCCGGTTGCACGAAGAAACGGCTGAGTTAATCAATGTTCAAAACACGTAATTTTTAGTGAACCGCAAAGA
Organism: Incurvaria masculella; assembly: GCA_946894095.1. NCBI lineage: Eukaryota > Metazoa > Arthropoda > Insecta > Lepidoptera > Incurvariidae > Incurvaria > Incurvaria masculella. Next base: position 5,849,531 of record OX335641.1, read on the forward strand.
GTTCCTTCCAGTATGGAAGGAACTCTATGCGGTACAAAGTGACGTGTTTGATCATACTTTGACATTGATTTTGATTTTTTGTTCTTTCGTGCACTCGGCCATAAGGGACGTGCTTGCTTAGTACGAAAAAGTATATTACTTAAGATATATTTTTCTGAAACGTTGTTCATTAAATAAATCAATTGAGAGCTACTTCTGATTTATATTTTTTTATAACTTAACTTACATATTATATAAGCCCTTTTGATACACATTTTTTAGACGCGCATATCATGGATTCAATTACAGATATCAAAACAATCGGACGTAGTTCTAAGTTGATTTATTTAATGTACAAAATTTTAGAAAAATATGTCTTAATTTGACTGAAGAAACAGTCACAAGCCATTGTATGGAACTCGATTACCTCATTATCCTCTTATTCTGACATCACATTAAGGGTACTACTCACTCGTCTATTTAGTTTCATAACAAAATATTATGCGCTGTAAGCCGGCGGCGTGACCTTCCCTCTCTTCTGTCCTAAGAATACAGCGGCCCGTAGTGACAACTGGATCGACAGTGAAATCGGCGGAAGCAGACTTAAAAAGGATTTCCGTGTACTCAAAGTACGAGTCGAGTCGCATTTTCCCAGCGAGTACGGTTTGTGCCTTTTAAGGTGGCCCAACCCGGCGGGCCTAACTCATTCGCGGGCATGGTACAAAACCGTGCTGTTGCGCTCTGGGACCTTCTCTGTTTCAAAGAATAAGACAGGCTCCGTGATGAGGAAGATGCAACATGTCCACATAAAAGAAAATGTGCATAGCGTATGATTTGGTAAGATTTACGAAAATTTTACTTTCAAAACGACTTATAGCTAAAAGTAAACCACGACCGCTGTAGTCAATAATGAAACAAAAACCAAATAGATCATTAATCTTGATTAAATAAGCTATGTCTGATGATTAATCTTTTTACGATATTCTTACTTTATCATTGCGTAATCTACCTCCAAAGTTATTGTATAAATCGCGCGAAAAATTCGAACTTTCGGACCTTATAACTTATGAACCAAACACAATTTTACAATGCCAATGGTCATCAGACATCTAGTTCGATCAAATAAAGCTATTTTGAGCAAAATTTTGGATCTCTGACAAGAAATATGGGCGTGATCTTCTTTCCCCTTTTGTATGGAGAGATGAGCGGGTTGGGCCACCTTAATACTCAACTCACATGGAGGAGCATTTGCCGTTGTAGATATCTCGATGCATGATGATGGCTCCCAATACTAAGTGCAGTAAGTGCAAGGTCCGGTCGCAGAGACATCCACGTTAAAATAACGTCAACATGTCGTTATTTGTAATAATTATTAAGGACTTTTAGGGGGATATATCCGTCCTTATTTTTAGATGATTCCGCAGACGTTTTTAAAAAAGTGACGTGCTTAAACAGTGTTTGTGATCCACTGTAGAGTTTTGTAAGCTAGAAGATTGAATCTTCCAATGGTGTTAGGACTCGATGACTCCAATATGATATATCTTTTCGGGAAAGTTTTGGTTTATTGACACTAATCCACCTGAATATGTTTTGCCTCTTTGAAGTTACTGTGGATCGGAGCTCCAAAATTGGCCTGAATGTTCGCTTTTCAGGATTAATCGCAGATGAGCTGAGTTAGTATTTTATTGTGATTCCCTAGTTTTTTTCCTTACCAACAATAATCACACACAGTAAGGTTTTAAAACATTTACACGCCTAGCGCGTAAGGCTTCAAAACGTTAACCTAATGTTTTACAGGAGCCAGCAAAAAAAAACTGTGAAAATTATGGCATGTACTGTCCGGTTGTATTTGCCTCTCGCTCACTTTTATCGCTTTGTTCTTTTCTAATAGTCCCATCAGCATAAAGCTTAATCATTTTTAATCCAAGCCAGATTTAGTTAAACAATGGGCATATGTTACTAATATTTTTTTAATCTCTTTTATACCATTTTAATAGTGTAACAAGTTCTTACTTTAAGAATGTGTAAATTAATATTTTAATCTTCCGTATGGAACGTGTCCTTTATCAGAAATTAATATGTATATGTATTTAAAAGCAAAATAAAATACTCTTTTTATACATTTTGACCACCTGCCTATTTTGCTCACTACGGGTATCTCGTAAAAGTGTACCAGTCGCAATTTTCGTATATTTTCTTTATTGAGCCGGGTTGTAACCAAACGATGTTAGGGAAATGAATTTGTTTTCATGGTCGCATAACTTGCAGCGCCAGAAGTTTAGAAACCTGTTATATTGCATGCGCATCAAAAACTGGAAATGTACGCGTAGACTGAAATGTCTATACCTGCTGAACGCTGGCACCTCACACTTTGGCATGCCGATGGACGGTTGGCAGTCGTTAGAAGATTGTTTATTTTCGCCGCACGTTACAAGTAACCGGGTTAATACACTTTTTTAAACTATCGACACCTTACGAACGCAAGTGTTTTAAAAGCACTCCAGACTTGTATATGCGGAGGTTTCGCAATGAATTTGGTATTTTTAAAACATTGCACAAAAGATAAATTAGTCAGGTCTTGAGCAGCGCATAGACGTGTCTCGTCAGGGTTCTACCTTAATTAATACAGTCTGAAACTGTTGACTATTTTTTGTAACAAAATATATATATAATATACATTATTTTGGGGACTCATCGTGTTTTAAGTTTTTATATAATAAATATAATTATAATTTCTTATAAATAAAGTAGGGAGATTCGATCGCACGGTGGCATAGATAATAATCCTATTTAGTCAAGAACTCTTCACCTATCTGTCTTAATTGTTTCCGATCGCGTTTCGTCATCACTTTCACGCCGTCTCGGGTTGGTGTTATCCGAAGTAGTATCGCTGTTTCGAATTTGGAACGATCGGAATTGTAGGACGCTTCAAGTGGCGGGTGTACGCAACCATACTGTTGTCCAAAATGGCGGCTTCTCCATGGGCTGATTAAGTCAGCGACATGGGCGAAGGAAGCCTAGCTTTTCGTGTCGGCTCGCTATAAATTGACGCCGTAAAAGTGATATTAATACCCGTGGCTCTGCTTTATTTAATTTACTTAATTGACTGACCCGCCAGTTACCTTTTGCTCGGGTTATTTCGTTCCGACGAGTTTTGTAGCTCGTTAAAACGGAGGTGAGTAATGATATTGCTAGCTATCTAAGTGGAAAGGGGTGGATTCAATTCCACTGTTGGATTATGGTATTTCTCTAAACATAAAGGTTTTAATAACACACGCAATGGCGTCATCAATTTAGTTCAACTAAAGCAACAGTCGGTGTGTTAACCCGTTAATTACACGAAGTAGTCCGCGAATACGACCACTTGTCTTTTTCCTTGCAAATTCGATGGTTTTCACTGAAATGCAGTCGGACTGTAACACTTTCGCACTATAATTTCGTTTGGATTATCTCTCGTCGTGAATTCGCTTCGTGTCCCTACCAATGTCAACATAACATCCTTTTTCTAAATCTATCCGGTACGTCGATAAACAACCCTGGTCTTTGAATTTCCCAGGAAAGCCCACGAGAAGTAAACATTCCGACAGTCGCAGAGCGCGCATCGTTTGTACCAATTACGCCCCTAAACCTACGAATCATCAATTTCACGTAAATCCAATTCCCTAACAAAACCGTTACCGTTTAATTAACTATGAAATGTTGATTTAATATATCAATGCTGGAAGCTACCTGCGATAAACTAGTCATAAATCAGCGACGATTACTCAATTCCGCCGAATATCTGGTTCCCTTCAGCATAAAATTCCTTCGACGAAATCCATTAATATAGTTTATAGCTATAGTTAGTTACCCACTATCACGCCCTGCCTTCACGCATCACCTTTATCGATAATGTAGGATTATGGATTATTGGCATAGAACAGTAAAGTAGATTTGATTAAAATATAGTGAATACTCAAATGCATACTTATGTACATTTACTTCGGGATGGTGTTATAGCAGAGACAAACGCTACAGAATAAGCGTATTGCTTTTTATTTTTAGGGTAAATAATATCTATGGCTGTCTTTTAGAACAGATGTTCTGATAACGATTTATAGAAAAACATTGCAAAACATAAACCTACGTGTTTTAAAAATTTAATGTTAATATAAGTATTGATAAGAAAAAAAAACCCTTTATAGTGCCATTTTATTTATGACTATAACTTTTAATATCGTTGGAAATGTTCATGAAATGCTTAAAAAAAATACCAGAGTCGTATAACAGTAATTCTGTGTTCCGCAGCTAACCCACAGTAAAAACAACCATAAGTCAACCTATCCCAGGTCGGAGCGACTTGTCTGTGCGTTGAATAACAGCCACATTGGGCATCACGCGATTGCTACAGGCTGTTAACTTAATTAGGGCCCGATCGGCGCGGATTTAGAAAAGTTGTTGTTTCTAATTGACCCATTTTCTTCCCGCCATAAACGAGGTCATAGCATGTCTGAAGCGGTGGAAAAAGACCGCTGTCGCCAGTTCGTTAAGCTATTGTTTTTCGCCTCTACTTTCACCCCCCCCCCCCCCCCGCACACAACAATAAATATTTAAATTAACTAAGAAAACTCTTGAGCTGCATAATTTTTAATGTAGTACATTTACTTTTTACGCGCGCCAAATAGCACCTTGTCGGTGTCCCCATGAATATAAAAAATATATATGAGTTGTGCAACGAATGCTAATCGTTCTCGACGACTCAACAGGCGACTGTCTTTTAAGGCCCTGGTACTAGCCAAATCGCAAAGTTAGACGAGGCACCCCAAGTTAACTAACTAAGTCTGACGATTATAGGTGTCATTCTTACAATATATGATTCCTTGTCTAGGAATCGACCTATTTTCGTTACTGTATGTTTCCTTTTTCTATACAAAATACATTGCGGAAACGGTGTCCATTTCCGAACTTTTTTGACTAAATGTAGAAATCTAAAAGCAAATGGATTTTTTGTTTATGCATATATGCTGTTTTTGCTTATATCTAGAAATCGAATTACTTTCAGATTTCTAATGAGAAAAATCAACTTTTTTATTTTTATTATTATTTAAATAAATGATGGAATAAAAAATATTAACAATCCATTATCAGTCTGGAGTTCTATTTGGATTTGCTGAAGCGTTTCACTACATATTATTACATTTGTTAAAAAGTGAATTTGTATGGCGCGAGTAGTTGGCTAGTCCTAGCGCCTTAAGGTCCCCATGTTATAAATTTGTGAACAAGCTGGAGCGCATTCCAGTTTTAAGCAGCAAGATATAAAAATTTTATAAATCTCTTATATTCAGACGCTTAAGTCCGCTAATAGTTACTCCATTTTTGAGCGTTAGCGTTATGAGATAACCCCGACATCACACAAAAATCTACCAAATTTTGTGTTATCTCATAACGCTTACGTTCGAAAGTTGAGTTATCTACTAGCGAACTCAGGCTTCAAAGCAACCTATTCATGTTTTGCGTAAACTGGTAGGTTGACAGTAAGGGAGGGCCCATTACGGGTGGATGTGAAGTGGAACGGGAATGGTGGAACCGCGTTGAACAACGGCTCGAACCACTCACCCTGGCACTCAGAGAGTCGACATCCTTACGTAGTTGTAGTAGACCTTGAATTGTGTCCAAAATCTCAAGCTGGTACCCACAGGTGCCAGAAATATTCCATGCAGGAACGAATGCATGTCTTATAAAAGCAGTTTCTAAACCCGGTTTTTTGCGCAAGCTTGGCTATCTTAAGGTGGCCCAACCCGGCGGACCTAACTCATTCGCGGGCACGGTACAAAACCGTTCTGTTGCGCTCTGGGACCTTCTCTGCTCTTTCAAAGAATAAGACAGGCTCCGTGATGAGGAAGATGCAACATGTCCACAAAAAAACAATGTGCATAGTGTACGATTTGGTAACATTTACGAAAATTTTAATTTTAAAACGACTTATAGCTAAAAGTAAACCACGACCGCTGTTGTGAAAAATCGAACAAAAACCAAATAGATTATAAATCTTGATTAAATAAGCTATGTCTGATGACTAATATTTTTAAGATGTTCTTACGTTATCATTGCGTAATCCACCTCCAAAGTTATTGTATAAAACGCGCGAAAAATGCGAACTTTCGGACCTTATAATTTAGAAACCAAACACAATTTTACAATGCCAATGGTCATCAGACATCTAGTTCGATCAAATAAAGCAATTTTGAGCAAAATTTTTGATCTCTGACAAGAAATGTGGGCGTGACCTTCTTTCCCCTTTTGTATGGGGAGATGAGCGGGATGGGCCGCCTTAAAGCTTCAAATTAAGGCCCTGCAAAAGATAGACCTAGGCCCAGGCTGTAACCCAGGTAACTGATTTAATACTAGTTTTGTTAAGTTTTTAAACAAAAAATACTCAACTCTAAGTACAGTATTTACTCAGCCTTTTGATATAATTATAATCTGATGGAAGAAAATAAGGACTCTTCATACATAAAGGCATATAATAAAAGAGCTTCAGTCAAAGCAGATTGTTGCTTAATTCACTTCAGCGATTCATCAAGCCCCGTTAAAAAATAACCCCCATAAGTTCGTGTCGCGTATCGCGATACACATCTCATTCGAAACGTTAACTTTTCCCCCCAACGAGCCTCGCGAGCAACTCGAAATGCGCCAAATAAATCGAGCCATCCATTCTCGCCACTCACTCCCCCGCGAACGCACTCCGACGCGCGTTAGCGGAAAATGCGCTCGAAATGTGTCAAAAGTTCCACGCGCGCGTCGCAACATGTGTCGTGCCGACGCGCCCCATTACACTAAAATGTCGGGTGAAGTTTAGGGGTTAGACACCGCGGCCATCATACGTCAACACAATGACGAAAATTAATCGATCTCACGAGTGGGCCGGCCGGCGACGCTCATTTGTGGGTTGAAATATTGCGTTCACTCAACGGATCGCTGTAATTGAATGCGATTTTTTCCGCGCGATGAAGGTATGAACACCCGGCCGTGTTTTGATTTTATTAGTGCTTACATTCTCGGAACGAGGGAGCGAAAGAGACCGAACACTTTGGGTGTTATTGTTAGGAGATTGCAACGTAGGATTTCGAGGATTCCCTGTTTCCCGCCGAATAATTTAGATAATATATGCGTTATCTCCGCCTTCGGAACGTGTAGTTACGTTACCCGCGCTCTGCTACAAGGATTTCTTCCGAGGTTAGCTGAAACGAAATTAATTTTCGCAGAAGTAGTGTTTCCTCTTGGATCTTCTGGGTCCTTATCTAGACATGTTTATTATTGCGAAGTCCTTGCATGTTGTTCATGCAGATTGGTGTGTTATTCTAGATTTTCGTAATATTTTAAATTAAGCATTTTGGGTCCTGACTTGTTATTAAATTAAATAAACAATCAACAGTCAAATAACTCAATCTCATTCATTCGAAATTTTGAACAGATAGATCTTGTACATTAATCCAAATTTAAGTCTAAGGTGTGGTTATGAGAACTGCAGAGATTAATCTCGCAATAGCTAACTAAAGCGTACCACAAGCAAGATTATGTCGCAGAGATAAGGCGAGATTATAACAAAAAGTTATGTTGGGCTTGACATTATGTGACGAAAATGCGTGCTTTTCATTAGATAGGAGATTTTTGGCGGAAGTAATAAAAACATACAAAGGTTTGAACATATTAATTCCCTTTATTCTTTACTAGCTGCGGCTAAATTATTTCTTCGATAAAAAGTAGCCCACATGGCTGGTCCAAAATAGGATCCAACTGGTCCAGAACAATGTATCCATCTACCAAATTTAATCAAGATCGTTTCAGCCGAAATAGCTTTAATAATAATAGATTTAATGAGAAACATCTTCTGCACTTGCACTGCTACATTGCTTACCTATTAAGTAAGTAACGTGTAACGTAGGTAAGTTTGGCGTGGACTCCAACACAGCCAGCCTCAACATCGAAAACGGTAATCTATTCCGAACCTGACTGCTCCCAGAGATGCTATACGTTGATAAATTACGCACATAAATCGGGTAAGTGGTTGACAAGTTATTAGAATTTAACCTTCACTACTCACCCCTCTTATAATGAAGCGTTATATTATGTAGCCTATAATTTTTTAGTAGAATCAGGCTAGACGTAGATACAATCCGCATCTAAATCGAGTAATTGGTTTTCAAGTAATAAGTATTTTATTCCATTGGTCGCACCTCTGCCGATTTAGCGTAATGCAAAGTAGTCCTAAAGTTGTGGGAAATACCAAGCCGCACTTCGGTACAATTAGTAAAAGTAAGCGCCTCCCCCCCCCCCCCCCTTCCCCCAGCCGCCGCCCTCCCGCCAAGCCGTGCAGAGCATTGCAGTTTGTATGACAGCCACATCTTAGCGTAAGCGGAACTGAATTATATTTAGCCTATCCTAATTCCCAGGTAGTTAAATGTACATGTAAGAAGGTTTATCTAATTTGGAGAATCGGTTTAAGAGTTATGGAGGAACATACATACATACAGAACTGATTTCCGAAAATCGTCAATTTAGTTCTAGTATCATATATAAATATTTAGTTTGACGGCTTACCGCGCGTGTGAGGAGCAGGACGTGCTGCTCGACGTTTCGGAGCCTTACATGGGCTCCATCTTCAGGAGAACGTGCCTGTCGCGACGGAGGTAGGCACGTTACTGGCTACCCGCCGCTTTGCTTCACTTCTCAGCGTCCATGGCAACACTCGTACATTTTCTTGAGGATTAGCTGCGGTCCGAATTTCGTGTGAAGTGCAAAACACGCTGACTGTGTTTTCCTCGACGTCTGTTGTCGGTGCACCTCTCCGAAATTCAGTTTCCAGCTTATTCAGCACGGGTTTCCATATGGGCGAAAGACGGTAGGAATCTTCACGATTGAAGTTCTTGTGCTTGCTGATTTCGATGGACTCCCGAATGATTCGTGGGAGGTTTCGTTGTTCAGGTACTAGGACTTTCACCTGATCAAACCTCAACCAGTGCCCAGGTCCAGATTCTGCATGCTCACACAGCGCTGACTTCGTGATATCTCTGTTCTCGTGTGCTGACGCTCCTCCTCTGCGTGTGAAACTAAATATTGTAGTTATGTCCCGCGTAAGTTTTAAAATATTAATCATATATAAAGTCTACAAACGAAGTATCTTAGAAAACAAAGCAACTTACTCCATGAACACCCCTTACAGATTTATTATTAGTATAGATGGGCGTCAACAATGTCTCATATTTTACATTATGTTATACAAGAATCCAAGCCGGTTCTGACTGGTTTCGTTATGTTTACATTAGAGCTGCGCTGGAGCCAACACCTCGGACTATCCAAACCGCAGTGTGTGCTGCTTACCGCTATTGCCGCAGGGTTGATGACGGATAGCCGCAGGGGGCTGGTTTGATATCGCTGGCCCCGCGACCCGCTCTGCCCTCCACCCCCGTGTCGCTCTTGTTAGGGACAATAACAACACATATGTGTATGTCGTTATCCGTAAAAAAAATGTTGTTTCATGTTTTGTAAAGTTTATAGTTAGCGGTAACGTTACGATTCACTATCCGTAAACGTGCGCACGCAGCATATGTATGGAGACTTTGAACAAGCTTGGATTTCTGTCGAAAATTTTTAATATCGATAAGTTTACTTACCTAATTGACTTTTAACATGCGCGCCGAATACGTGGGCGAAGTCCGTGGGCAATCTGATAGTTTAATGATGCTATATTGGAATTAATGTTTAAGCTTGTCATTTCATCAAACGTATAATAGTTTTTGAATCAAAATGTTTAGATACATGTTTAAGCCAATTATACCAGGCCATTGTGAAGGTTTGCTTCAAGAACGGTAAAAAGGAATAGGCAAGAGAAGTGCCCAGCAGCCGCGCCGCCAAGTGTTTGCCTGAAGAGGCAAACGCCATGCTACAGCCCCCCGCGTGGTGCCACTCAACTATTTAAATTCTCACAAAATCCATGTTTGTTTAAACTCTTACCTATAGTTTAGAGATCATTTTGAAAACTAGCCGCTTTTTAATTCAGGTCCTTCTTAGTGTCTGACATAAGTAAATCTATAACAGTGAGCACGTTTTTATTTTCCAACTCCTTTTTATTTCATGTAACTGGTCGTTTATGACTAATAGCACACCTGCTCTCATAATTTTAGCCCAAGACACCACATTCCCATATGAATTAGGCGTCATGCCAGGACCTTTCCTTTGTATAAGCACTGCTACATTGAACTGGATGGAAGACCTGCAGTGCGATTACGAAGTGGGTTCTGCACCTACCCCAATCTGGCGGTTAACTGACAGATTTTGTATGCGAAAGGTGTCAGTTTGGGGTGCCGCACCTACACTTTATTTCGCGTTTCGTAATCGCACTGCCGGACAATTGCCCATTATTGCAACATATTTCATTAATTACAAAAAAAATCGGTCATACGATAATCTGTCAAAGAAATGATAGCCACCACCACTGAAATATCTATTACAGTTTAATAATTTTTGCAAAATTTTAATAAATCAATGCGAAATCAGTTTTTGTTATGAATTAATGTGAGAACATTACTGTCAATCTGAACGTGCTATTCTTATTCGCCATATTCCATGTGATAATAGATTTTTTTATTGAGATTTTCAAACAAAAATACTATTTATATTTCCGATTTTCCGGTGGATTTTCCAAATGTGTCTTTCATTCGACATTCCGAACACAACCAAACAATTATTATCCAGTTCAGTGCAGTCATGCGCTTACATACATTATGAATAGAAAGATTACGTTATCAACGTTACATACACTGTTGATTGCAAACTATATGCTAGCTTCCTCTCTCTACTGGAGTCCATTAGGCCGAAAAAAAAAGAAATGCAAAATTAATTAAACTTAATTTTAATTAATGGTGGGCACAATCCCACAGTTTTATTTGGATTCAAATTTATTCGTTTGAATTTCAGAATGATAGGAATATTTCTTGGTTAGTCTCGGTTGGTTGGGTAATGAAGAAAAAATCGTGCAGGCGCCCAATTTTTGTAATGGCTTCGATTAGCGTATGCACTTTCGTAAGTATTTGATCTATGACATGATGGAATGACTATGAGCAATACTTTGAGTTTTTTTGATCCTCTAATAAATTTCCTGTTGATATTATGATGATGATTTATGTTATATCTGGGTTGTTACTATCGCATGGAAAAAGTCTTCAGGATTGGTTGGTTCTTATTTCTGGAATGTGTCAGTAGATGGGTGCATTCCCTGCGTGCTCCTCGTTTAATGATGGTAGATAGGGAGCGTACTTAAATAGCTACAGGCGTACGACATAAGCCATCAGAACGACTGTAATGTAATAATTTGCAGAGCTAACAAAATATGCATAAAAACGACACGAATATATTAATATGACGTAGCATGAGATTCTCGAACATGTGCCTACTTAATATGTAAAACTTTTGCGGTTGCTCATAATCCGCTTAAAAGTTAATCCCTGCCTAATATAATTAGTGCCAAACTGGACTAAGCGTCATAAGCTGTGAACATCGGGGCACCAGAATATTGACCAATAAGATTAAAGCAAATCACACATGTAAATGTACAGAGCGCATCACCCTCAACGCCACAGTAGGCATTGGCATTTGCAAGGAAAACGTATGTGGGTCAAAGTCAAAGTGTGGCGGCTAGGCTGATGCCGTTTGTTCTAATACACTCTATAGACTAGGAGGTCGCGACATAAATTGTAATGTAAATGGCTGAAACTAGGTTCACAGGACGAAGGCCAATCTTCTGAAGCTAAATGTATCGGGCCGTGTTTAGTAGGTAATTTTGTTGGGTAAACTCGTGCGAGCGCATTAGCATACTATAATAAGTATTCTTTCGCATTAGTCAGTTGAAGGGCACTGCGCGAAACTATGTCACGAGATTGATTCATGCATGGACGGTGAGTCACGATGGTCGTGCCGGATTCTGCAGTGCGGCCAAGTGTCAGTATTCCAGTTTCAAGTTTTCGTTCAGTCTCGGATAATGTAAGGGAGAGATGCCACGGAAAGTCCGGGTAAATATGTTTTTTTTTACAATTAAATAAACGAGAACTTAGGTGGAGTTTGTTATCATATACGAGCTGAATAATGTTTTCCTATTATCAGCGTCTCACACGCTAAAATAATTGTTGGCACAAATGTAAAATATTAAACTATATAAAATATTTGTGCTATTTTCCTCAAAGTACAGACCGGAGTCCTTCAAATATGGCGTGAAAAGCTCCTGGTCAATCGGCATGGTTTCGCAGCCCCCACGGGCAGCACCCGTGTTCGAAAGCCCAAGGGCGTCCTTGGGCATATCTTAGGTAAGGGCCTGGCGGACGCCATTAGCCGCGCTTTACATAAAAAAGTGGGTTTGGCTGAGTTATTGCCACCTATCACCGTTGGACTAAAGATCAACCGGGAAAAACCACGGCCACACTTGCATGCCGTGATTCGGCTATACGAGGGCCCCGGTATGGCTCTAGGTGCATGCCTCAATGGCTAATTCGGCATCTCCAATACACTCATGTGTTTGTGTGCAATTTACGCGTATTTAGTGCACGGGCATTTAATACCTGATTTAACTTCCCAAATAGATATAACAAAATCATGTAAGTATGAATGGGCAAAAAATACTGGTCTTCATTCTCGAAAATGACAAACATATTTGTTTTCATTACAATTAATAGCCTTTTGTTTATTTTGTTTCAGGTAATTATTTAAAAGCATTCCGTGAAGAAGTCCAAGAAATTCTGCTACATTGCAGCGTGATGACGAAACAGCGTCTGGGCTGTACGTATATAAAGTAATGTTATAACGTCTCGCGGTGGTCAAACTGGTCAGAGCGGCGGGTCGCTGACCTCGCCGCTCCGCCGCCGCCGCGCGCCGCCGCCGCCGCTGACTAATATTCCGGGAGGTCACGACATTTTTGGTCACGATAAGGTAAATGGCTGAAACTGGGTTCACATGTATAGACCAACCCTCTGATGCTAAATATGTCGGTCTGCCTGCGCCAAGTGGTTGCGTTATCTAGATTGGCTATATAAAATCGATGTTTGTATGTACCTGCTGATGAATATACTGATTATCTGAACATATTGATACCTATTAATTATACAACAATAACCAGTCGGTTTTTTAATTAAATGCTTAAATATACCTAAACTTATGTCTGTAACCTAAATCGCCTATAACTACGAAATGGAACCAAAGATTTGTTCAGTTTTGGTATTACAAAGTAACTATGTAATGATACTTTCATGTTGCATTATTTGCGGACATTTACCTTATCGTATATTTTTCTTGTAACGATAACTACTTTTTCAGGCGCCTTATCTAGGTAACGCAACCACTTGGCGCAGGTAGACTGTCACATTTAGCTTCAGAGGGTTGGTCTTTATCCTGTGAACCCAGTTTCAGCCATTTACGTTATCGTTACCATTTTTGTCGCGACCTCCTAGTCTATAACCTTTGTCCCGGCGCGCTGCGGTCTGACTCAAACCTAAGAGATAGCTTAAGACGGCATAATCTGACTATGGCCGCGACGGAAACGAGAACGTATTCTCGGAATGGTCTCGAAATAAATGTCGAGTTACCGGTCAAGTGGGATTTGAGCTGGAAACATTTTTTAAATTATTTTCAACCCAAAGATGTGAATACCTATTCTTTGCCGCTTATGGTGAGCGATCTTATGATTATTGTTATTTTTGCAAAACTTTTATCATAACCATGGCAATCATTACGAGGAGACTTGGACAAATGGTGATGAGCAAAGGACATTCTTATCAATATCCAGCTAAGCTACGTCATCGGAAGCCCATAGCGTGTCCTTTTACCAGCTATAGTCCAGGTCTCAGATTTAACCGTACTGCTCACCCCTCAAGTAATTCAATACCTTATAATTGATGAGCAGAACCAAGCATTACGAAGATAAAAACGTCATAATAATTAGACAGACCAATAAAAATCCGGCCAGTCGGGCTCGCACACGTTGGGTTACGTACCATCGAACAAGATTTAACACAAAAAAATCAGGTATTTTGTATGGGAACCCCCTTTCATTCTTATTATTTTTAAATGTTAGCTATTTGTTGTTATAGCGGCAAAATAAATATATACTCTGTAAATATTTCAGCTGCCTATCTATTACGGTTCATGAGATACAGCCCTGTGACAGACGGACGGACGGACGGACGGACGGACGGACGGACAGACAGCGAAATCTTAGTAATAGGGTTCCGTTTTCACCCTTTGGGTACGGAACCCTAAAAAGGCACATATACGTTCCGCATTGGATCTTATAAACCTAAGTGACTAGTAGATATTCCCCCGTGTTCAATTTCAACGAAGAACTGCTCTCTCCTCAAGTATTTTTTGTTTTACATAAGGTCCAAACCGCACCGAAATCGGGTAAGAGTTTCTCAAGCTAAAGGTCGACAAACAGACGGAAAGACTAGAGACAGAAACAGCCGTACTCAGAGTGGGCGGACAAACTTTAATACGCCGGACTAAACCGGTTTATGTATGGTTAGTCTGGTGCTAATCTCGTACTAAGTTTTGACAGGCTCTCTCTGAATACGACTGTAAGGGATGTGCTAATCCAGCAAGTTTCGTCCAGATTGGTACAGCCATCGAGGCGTGATTGAGTAGCAAACTTTTCCATTTATAATATTAGTGGGATTGGATGGTCGCATTCGCCGGCGAAAATACAAGCGAGAGTGGACGCAGACGTGACCGTATTTCGCCGCGCCAGAGCTCCGCGGGACCCGCTGGCGGCGCGGCTGGGCCGTGCCAAACATATACTCGTACACACCCTCGCCCACCCTAACACACCCTCACACACCCTTTATAGGCGTTTAGTGACACTCGGCCTATGCTCCCACTTCCGCTGGACGTACTTCAAATCAAATCAAATCAAATCAAAAATAATTTATTCTTCATATACATACACAGTAAGATTTACAACATAAAAGCAGCACAATGAGTAAGCAAGTAGTAATGAAGAAAAGGGGCCGCCATCTCAGCATAAGTTGCTTTTCACTCAGTGAGCAGCAACGCTGATTTACGTCTGGTCCCTAAAGAAATAAAATAAAAAAAACAAATCCTTGTAAATATCATATCTGTCGTAACGTATTTAAAAAAAAAGAGAGAAATAAATAAATAAATAAGCAACACAATACAAAAAAAGAGAAAACCAAATATCAAAGAGTAAAACATAAATCACATTTGAAGAAAAAGGAAGCAACATTTGCAAACTAGCTAAACAATCTACATTGTCGCTCAAGCATTAACTTTGAGGGTGCTTTGCTGACTTTTAAGAAGCCACGCTTTGCAAGAGCGCTTAAAACCTAAAATGGAAACATTTTGACGGATTGGTGGTGGAATATTATTCCAACATTTTGTGGCATTATACTTAAAGCAGCCCTCAAACCCAGTACTTACATGCTGCGGCACAATTAGAAGATATGTACTAGCTCGAGTTGGGTACTTATGTCTATCTTGAGAAAAACACAACTTCTCAAATAAATATTTAGGTTCTTTGAAATTTATAATTTTGTGTAGTTGACATGCAAAATGCAATTCGCGTCTTGATTTCATTTTTAAGATTCCGTTTGCGTTGAATACTGGAGTAATATGTGAGTGTCGAAGAATGGAAAAACAAAATCTAGCACAAGCATTTTGAACCCTTTGAACAGCATTTTCGGTTTTTGCTAATAAACGTGGCCCGTAAACTGTGTCGCAGTAATTAAAAGGGGCCAACACAAGTGTTTCTGTGAGCAGAACTCTAACTTTTTCCCAGGTAGAAGACATTCTTAATGAATTGTTCATTTCAGTGTTAGATAAAAATAAAAATAAACTACACGTGAAAATCGATCCCCGGCCTTTACCCACTCAGCTATGGGTCGCATAAAATCTACCTCACAATTTTCCTTTAGACTCGTTAAGTTATTTGACGGAGTTTCATTTCCCTTGATGAAAAAATGGCGAAAACCTTGGATATCTTGGACCAAAGCATTGGCGTATTTCTTCTTTTGAAGTATATTTGGCGGAATTTTAATGTGATGGAAATTTCGTCAAATCGTATGGCAACAATGTTAAATACGTACGGACTAGATACGCCCGGCAATCGCGTGGCCGATAGTTTGCCTAAAGAGGCAAAAGCCATTAAACCAATTCGCAGTAATGCCGACTACGCGCGCAAATCAATGTGATGTAAAAAAATATGCATAACAGCAGAACCTTAAAAAGGTGAAGCACCACAAAACTATCCTATCATCTGTGAAAGTTTCAATAAATTATTTACGGCATTTCTTTGTAAAACCCATAAAACGCTTTATTACAACACTTTTTGTGATAGCGAACTATACTTATCTCGCGTCCATTTCTTTTTAAAAGATTTACAAATATCTGATAATCAATCATCAATAAATTAGAATTATCAAAATTTCATGAAACCGTTAGCGTATACATAGGTTAATTAAATGTGCATAACTAAAATATTGTTTCCTTTATGTGCGCTTGCTTAGCCAAACGTAAGACAAACACTACCAAATTGTAAAATAACATAGATTATGCGGGCCCAAATGATCCTAAAGCAATAAAATAATCTTTCCACTTCTCCGCGAATAAATTTACTATCATCCGAGTGAAAGTAATTTCTTTGAAAAATTCAAAGAAAATAATTTACGCTGTTCCCGAAGCTCGACTAGAAGAGGCCATCCAGCGCTTAGTGGCACATTTCCACACCGGCCCGAACTTGTGCTGGCATGTAAAAAAACCTGGATATGCACGTCACGGTTCCCGTGTGACTGTACGCGTGGAATCGGCGCGGCGGCAGTGGCCCACCGGCTCCAGCTATTGAACGGTTACGCGAAAAACTTCAAAGGGAGAAAGTAAAGGATTATAGGAATACTATAATAAATAAAATAAACCGTCACTATCGTTCAAAAAAACATACTAATTCTAAATTGAATTAATCATTCTCAAAGATAATATCGATCAAGTGACCTCCGATGTGAAATGATGCACATTTGAGCCCGTTGATTTGTCTCTGTCGATAATTTAACAAAGACTTCTCGCATGTTTTACTAGAGGACCGCCAAGATGATTCCTTGCTCGTATGATTAAAAAAAATCAAATTCGAAGTCTAGAGTGGTGGAAGATCAGAAAAAAATTCCGCTTTCTTGAGGAGTGTAGCGTTCCATGGATGACTACGTGTGTATTATGCTTCTGTTTACTTCAAAAATGTCATTGTCCCGGTGAAATAAGACGAAGCGTGCAAAAAATACTTTTACACCTACCTTAACTATTGTTCAAAGTGCATGATATCAACCATTGCGGACTTGTTTTACCATACAAAGTAGTTTTTTGATCGCGTTTAGCATTCCGCATGAGTTTTGCATAATAGTGTAGGCAGGCTCAACATGTAAGTAGCCATTATGCGGTATGGTTCTGGATAGGTGAGAGAAACATCAGCAATGGCAAGTAGTAATTTTAGAAAAAAAAACGAATCGAAATTATTGTTTTTTCGAGTGACCAATGGGAAATACCATGGGCGGGGAAAAAACATCCGAATTCGTGCGATAAAGTTTTTTTTTCTTCTAATACATGAGAACTTTCTTTTCATGAAGTTTTTCCAACCTTTATTTCCGTAACATTTAAATTGGACGTGACTAAAAACCTCGAACTCGGTTTAATCGATTTGTCATACTTTCCCTACTGATAACCTTACATTTCCATCTCACATTTAATTACTGTTCACATTCACGGATTCACCATTATAACTTCACTAGTGAGGGAATTCTTTACGAGCTGCAAAGTTAATAAACACGTTATTAAAACCATTTTGGTCCCGCGGTACACCTGTCCTGGGACAGGTAAGTCCGGTTTTCCTGTAATGAACCAAAATGTCTGTACCATACAATTTTCTCATTTTTTATTTGATCGCCCAATATTTCCCTGAGCGTAGACAGGTATACTTCTACCCAGAAGATTCTTCCTTCCCAATTCTCCCGTGTGAAGGGAAAACGACTTGGCATGCATGAAGTCGGAATGTCGACAAATTGCGAGCAAGTGCGGGAATGGGAAGGGGGCAAGAGGCAGGGCATTCTTCACGGTGCGAATGTAATTTGCCAAACTGTTTTGCGAACAATTAAGGCGCTCGCAGCCGCCAGATATCTCCATAAACCTACTGTTTAGAGTGGGGTATCGGATTTATCGATAAAGGCATTTTTTCATTCTAAAATACTGAATCACAATTCAAACAATGGTTACAGAAACAAAATTCACTTCGCAAATTCAAGAATACCTGAACCTAAATGTCGATGATGGCATGGATGTAATGAGTTCAGGAGTGTGAAACTGTGAAATTTCAAACTGTGAAACTTATTAATTGGCTAAACTATTTGATAAATGCCTGTAATTTTGTAACCATAAATAGCTGTTATGTTTATTTAACAAATAAATAAATAAATAAATAAAATTACTAACCATTGACAAACTTACCAGACTGGAAGCTGGCCTAGACCATTTTATGGTAAAACCGATCGTATCGGTCTGCAACTGTCAATAGTTCTATAGTCGCTGATCACTTTTCAGTTATGCTTGGAATAAAAATTAGAAAGTTTTTTTTTACAATAAAGAGTTCCTAAAGACAATCGTAGACTTATGGGGCTCATCGAAGAAGCAACGAATAGGTTTGCTGATCTTTTTAAATCCCTGATAGAGAAACACATAGCTACCAAGAAAATCAAAAGCAAAGAATACATACACCGTGGGTTACACGGTATTGCTTTTCGGAGTAAGGACGGGGGCGATCAAAGCGGCTTGTCAGTTCACAAATCGTCAAATGTCAAAGTTTCGTTTTCTCGCATGATGAACAGGCTAAAGTAGAGTCAATGGTAGAGACGAAGGCAGTCGTGTCCGGATGCGACTGGCGACGCGACACGCTAGTGACTCATCGCTCACATCGAACGAGTATCGATAGTCGATATCCACTGGCGCCGCTCCTCCCGTGCACAGCTCTCGATCGCCACGCGAGCCAGACGACCAGACGAATTACAAGAATGGCAAAACATGTGGAATCCCCCATTATTTGACGAAAAATCACCTAGACTAGACACCGAGTAAAAAGGTTTCCTTGCAAATGGGATGCAGTCGTTAATCAGAGTGGTTATATGAACTACTTTACTTTACTATATGATCACAAATTAAACATATTCGCATGAAAACATACAAATCTCTCGAGAACCCATATTTGGTATCGGGGCACACAGCGATTGACTCTGCGTTTGTTTTAGGTTCATATAATGAGTCATTAACAATTTAATTATGCATAACTTATCTATCCAGCCACACAGCTGACCGATTTGAAATATGGTTTTTATGTAAATATTAGTTTCACAAGCAAAATTTTTTATGACAATAACTATGCTAACGCACTATTATAATGATAAACAATAACCTTTTCATTAATTCCTTGAATTGAAGAACTGGAATCTGTCGGGATCGCGCGCGTGACCCCCTTCTTATCCTAGTTATGTGGTGCAATATAACTGATAACCGCCATTTGCCATGATTTGTGTCCGCCTGTATAAGAACGGAGGTGCTATTGCGCCGTACTTACATATATCTACATATGTACCCACTGTCTGCACATAATAGACCTAATTCCGGAGTTTATGCGGAAGTCGAATAAGGCGCATATATCACGTATATATGAACTTCAAAGAGCAGTTAAACATGCGAATTTTATGATCACAGATAAGGTAATGTCCAGGGTTTGGTGGAGTTTTAAGGTCTGATAGTATACGAGACCCAGTATAAATAGTTATTTTTCCCTAATAGCGGCTCTCTTTGCTATTACCTAACAATTTATCATTGGGAACATCATTGGGATCAGGGCAAGTAAATATCCTGGAAAACACTTACTTCCTTGACTATATTAAAATATAGTTTGTCTATTATTACATTTCCGATTTCCCAACTTGAATTGAGCTTAATTTTTTTACTTTGTTTGATTGCAGAAAATGCATACTTATGTGAAAACAAGAAGTTACAATTGAATATTTCACAAGCACGACAACAATTATCCAAGGTTTTATCGGTGGCGTAGGCGCAGTTCTAGTACGTGTGACTTATCAGTCGAGATGAACAAGCCATCTTCTTCGCGCCATACATGTGAAGTTCCTCCTCCCTGCTCTGTGTCCCTGCGCCCCTAAAAACCAATTTCAATATTTTGATTTGACCATATGATTACGCCTTTAAATCCATGTGCCTTTGCTTAGTGCTGAGTGTAAACTAAGTTTAAATGTGGTGCGGGCTTAAGCGGTGGCGGGGCCTGTACATTTAAGGTGGCCCATCCCGCTCATCTCCCCATACAAAAGGGAAAAGAAGATCACGCCCATATTTCTTGTCAGAGATCCAAAATTTTGCTCAAAATAGCTTTATTTGATCGAACTAGATGTCTGATGACCATTGACATTGTAAAGTTGTGTCTAAGTTATAAGGTCCGAAAGTTCGCATTTTTCACGCGTTTTATACAATAACTTTGGAGGTGGATTACGCAATGATAAAGTAAGAACATCTTAAAAAGATTAGTCATCAGACATAGCTTATTTAATCAAGATTTATAATCTATTTGATTTTTGTTCGGTTTCTTACTACAGCGGTCGTGGTTTACTTTTAGCTATAAGTCGTTTTGAAATTAAAATTTTCGTAAATGTTACCAAATCATACACTATGCACATTGTCTTTTTTGTGGACATGTTGCATCTTCCTCATCACGGAGCCTGTCTTATTCTTTGAAACAGAGAAGGTCCCAGAGCGCAACAGCACGGTTTTGTACCGTGCCCGCGAATGAGTTAGGGCCGCCGGGTTGGGCCACCTTAAATTAAGATTACAATAAATGTATCCTCCAAATTATCTTGGCATGGTGTTTTACGTAACTAGACACGCAATAATACACGCTTACTGGCATGATATTAGGTGAACCCACAATAACAAATCTAGGATGCCAGGAACTTTCATAAATTGCACAGCTGCATCAAACTGGATGGAAAATACCACCGTTCATTTAATTTGATCGTAACAATCCGGGCGGGACTAAACCTGCCACTTACTAAGTAATGATGGGCCTTACAGTTTTACGTGGAGTTAGAACCACCAACGATGGATCCCTTAGTCGCTTCCTAATTACGTTTACGTGCTAGAACCCACAGAGAGTATTGTTATATACGACCCCGTTAATCAGGCTGAAAAACCTTTGCAATCGCTCCATGCTGTGAAACTCCAGGCAAACAACTAAAGCACAATACGAATGCTACCGCCATAAAAAAAAATTGTTTCATGCAAATGAAGCGACCGGACCCCGGAGTTGGAGTGGCTACACTGTGCTGGGATGTCAGAATAAGTTAGCTTCTGGGAGTTTATCGAGTCAAGAAAGTTCCCTTATGTACCATCACCCCCGTAAGCGGTCGTATATATTGCATTGTAAAAGCATCGTCTGCCTCACGGATGTGTTTGGTTCTTATTTAAGAGAATTTATAAGTAGCTATTTACGTAGACTCTTTTGCCCCCTTACGGGCTCTTGCATACGGTTCTACAGCTATCTTGAATTGACAGAGATCAATATCAAGAAAATAGTCAATTCGCAGGCTGCCCTGAGATGTATTTCGGTGCTCGTGCGACACAAATTGCCCTTTTTGTTTTCAAAAATAAATACATTGGCACGGATTTTTAACAAAAGAAATAGTATGTAAATGGATAAAACTTAAATCAACATGCGCTTTACCTAAAGTCTTAAATCTATGAAACCACATAAGTTTAAATGTAGTTTTGATTTTTAGGGGCACCATTCCATGATACACAATTTACCCTATCTATATTTAATCTGGCTTCTAGAACAATATTTTCTTCAAATGCGATGGGGAACAAACGCACCAATTGGCTTACCGATCAGTTGCTTGTTAGTGACGTGTGAACGCGATGTAACGCCCTGTCAAAGGAAAATCTTTTATTCACGACACACGTCTGCTGACGCCAAACGTGGAAACCCTCCCGTAGGGCTCGCTTTACTTGGCTCCTAATCTTGTCACACTCAAGACAAAAATCTGAAATTCAAACCTAAGAATCGCATCCAGGGTTCCCTCTGTACCGATGTCGAGACGGGAAAGTACCAGATTCATTTGATATTCAAGCAGAAAGTCGGCGGAATAAGGAATCCGAGCAGTTCCTCGCTCGGGTGAGGTCGATCCGACCCATTTGCATCGCTTGTTTTTGCGACGATTACGTGCGTTCCCTGATGCTTGATGTTTTCACTTGCTCCCGTCTTTTCCAGGAGATATTTCTCTATCGACTATCTATCTTCCTATTGAAGTAATGGAACATATACCATATCTCTGGCACATAGGTTAACGGTAATACGCGTTGTAAAAGCATTCTTTTGAAATATCTTAAAATATTATATAGCTGATTAACTGAAGTCACAGTCACATCAGGAACGCATCAGTGAGAGCAAGCAGTAATTCTCGAATCAACAACCTAATTGATTCATCAAAGAATATTTACTTCCTGGTCGATGCTTCACCGAATGCTGACTCAGTAACATCCACTCTGTAGTCAGTACAGAAAGCGCTCCTCGCCTAAACTGCCAAATTAATGACACACGTGTCGGCGTAATGGATACTTCGGTGGGTTTTAATTTATCGGCCTAGCAGGGCGAAGGCGAAGGGTCGTGCCTCGGAGCAAGGAAACGATACGTCTTGCAAGGAAGTTCCATTTGCGATAAAAATGTGTATTGTTCACTGACACATGTTTCCATGATTTAGTTCTTGGTTTGGTGCTACCATTGAAGAGTGACCCTCTTCACTTGAATTGTTGGCATGTTTTGTTCTCTAAGATTTGAATTAGAACCATCAATGCTTTAGATTTTGTAAACCCGTCAGGCGTGAGAAGCTTGAAACGTTGAGAAGATTATCTTCTGTTTGGATATTGATTCTCCGTTTATTTTATTGCATCAACATTCATGATGGGTTCAGAAAGAACCCTGTAGTTTATGTATTATTCTTAACTTAAAATGTTTTACGGCCAACACTTCTGCATTTCATTCCCCGATATGATATGTATGTCCATCAACATTACGTCAATTGTGTAAGCGGACTTACTTTCCACCCACTGCAGCATAACCTGACAAGAAACCTCTTAAGAGCATTCGGCGAAGAGATACGGAGAAGTACGGAGATACATCATGTATCTTCTTGGTCTTCCACTATCGTGAGTTATTATGAATCAAAATGAAGATATTGACGAATGGAGCATCTCCTCGGCGATATATTGGTCCGAGTCGTTCGGTCGGCGAGATTGTCTCGGGGTGGGCGCGGACGGATGGCTCGGATCCGACGTTTTATCGGAGGAATGACGGATCGGAAGCTCCTCCCTCGTCGCCCGTGCACTGCCTGAGGAATTTCCGACACTTTGTTACGGGGATCTTGGGACGGCGAACGGAGAGGGGGAATGGAAACACTAATCTTTTACAGTCGACGAGGCCTTTAGCATGGGTGTAACACGGTTTTAGGAACAAGTAGTTGATAACGTTTTTCGAGGAAATTAAGAGAGATTAAGCACGCGAAACAGGCTACCAATCATTTACTGTCCGTGCCTCTTATATATATTCTTTCTTCCGATTTCTACCGCGAGATAGTAAGGAAAGTACATAAATTGGGCCTTTTTTATAGTTTTCCTCATAAATGCATTAATGTAGGTAGACTTTCCCTATTAAAGTGCAGGTATAACTCTCAAAGAAACATTACAATTATTTTTTGTAAAGATAAAAATGTTTTCTTTTCGTCATTTCATTTTACTAATAAATATATGGACTTACTATATCGGATGGATAAGCAGAAGCGTAAATAAATCCGTCAAATATTTATCTGGCTGTTTATCAGACTATTGAAAAATTAGCCCTTATTATAGTGTGGTTTGGCATTGGCACAGTGCCAATGAACAAGTGTATAATTTTCGCTCAGTACTTGCTAGATTGAGATCTGACCGTAGCCACTTGTTTTGTTATGGTATTGTTACTAAAATACTGTGGCAGGTGGGCCGCTACTATGCCAGAAAGTACATTATATTTTCCTATTTTGGGGATCGGTAAAGTAAATCGGGTCTTATGTAATAAAAAGTCTCGTGATGCTGTACAGTTAACTTTGATGTAGACTTCCGACTCAATTCACTATTCTAATTGTTCAACATCGCCAGCTGAGCTCGGGACTAGTTCCCCTTATTAGGTTCACCTGCCTCAAACAAACTGAGACCCTTTCAAGTCCAGCCTTCCGCATACTTTTCCGATTCCATTGTCCGAGGGCAGTAAAAAACAGTGGGGGGATTTTTTTGCAGGCCCGATGAATGGCGGAATAAAATCGGAGGGACGTCGCTCGGAAGGGTTCGTTTTAATCCCCAATAAAAATATGTCATTTGAATGCTCTTAAAAAGACCCCAGATTTATGCGGGAATTAATGAACCGTAATTGTGTGAAGTGACGGGACCCCTATCATCTGATTTCGTGGAGCTATTGTTGGACGATTTTGTTCAAAGGAACGATGAATTAGATTAAATTGCCTATGCTAATTTTGTATAAAGATCTGATAAGGTGCTGTTAGCTTTTTGTAACTTTGGTTTTGGGTTACATTGTGGCGAGTAATGCTACCTATTGCAGGCTTAATAATTTCAACCCGGAAACGTTTTGGTCAAGCTGTAATACCCTGTTTCTTATTTTCTTATGTCTTCGTTAAAAGCTATTACCATCTTGTACGACAGGATAGATGACAAGTTATCAAGCCGTTATAATTTCACGAGAAAGAATTTAATATGACCGAAAGGGATATCGAATTTATCTCTCCTTTCGGGGAAACGAAATGAAAACACATAACTGTACCTATATCTATGGTTGCAAATACGTCAGCCGGAAGCACTCATTATTATAGGCAGTTGATTTCTTGGAGACTACGTGGTTAATTAACTCGCTAGGTGAAGAGGCAAGTAAACGATAAAATCTGACGCTAACCTCCCAAGGGTCAGTCAAGAATAAACACCCGTAGAAAAATCTAAATATCAAAGATTAGACTATTATACGGTCATACAGTGTATGATCGCTAAACGGTTTTCATGCGTTTCTTATCTTCTTTAAAAAATATATGTAAACACCTATTTACTACGCTTTTACTAGGGTCGGCGGCGCTTGGAATCTATAAATGATTTAGACAATTTTCTTTTTTGCGGTACAAGATCACATAATTATATAATTTCGCTCGCCCGAAAGCGATTTTGACGCGCAAATAACAATGAAACCTAACGTAAACTCAATGCTTCCGGAGGTTGCCATTATCGTTTTTGCTGAACACTGAACTCATTTGGAGCTTTAAACTGCATTTCGTAGAATGCTAACAGACAAAAGAATTGTTATTCGGCCAAGTGAATTGAAATTTACCGGTTAAGTAGCATGGCATACATTATATTTAACATTTACTTGCCTGTTCACCTGGCGAGTTAATTTACAATGGTAAAATCCCTGGAGGATAGATGGCGGCGGTCATGTCACGAATTAAAAAAATTACAAATGCCACAGAATAACACAATTCGTTCTGTCATCCCATGCACGCTGCCGATGTACAGTTCGGAATTTAGTATTATTTGACGGGACTGAGAGAAATTCGTTTCGTGCTCACCCTGCGGTTTAAATGTGCTTTGCTCGGGAATAACCAACAACAAAACTGTTATTTCTTCACCTCCATGCAAAACTGTTGATCCGACCGCTATCAAACTTCACAGGATCACCTGCTGAGCTAAAGATTTTAAAAATAATCGTACACTAGATTTTCACACCATTACAATCGGTCACGCTATTTTGGAGTCCATAGGGAACATATATACATACACACATCGATTTTTATATCTATAAATAGAGTATTTCTCAAATTTTTACGGTTGTAAAACCTTACGGTCGTAAAAGCCCAGTACATTTGATGTTGAAACAATAAGTAAAATATTTACGTTACGGAGTGCTGTTTGCTATAGTGTAATATTGTAGATGATGAGCTTGTTTCACGGGGAAGGGCCATCGATGTCAGTGAAGTGCTTCCACACGTGGCGCATTGTTGACATAAGGCGCGAGCCACACGTCACATCGGGGTCGAGTGTACTCTCACATACAACTACATTCAACATTGAAAGTCATTAGGGGTGCGGGTGTATAAGGTTAAATGTCACAATATTTAATAGTGTTATAATTATTATTATTATTAATTATAGGGGTTTCAAAATCCAAATCATGTTAAATAAATTCACTAAAAAGCTTAAATTGAATAATTGGTCAAAACGATTAATAGGGGAAATCTTCGAAACATTTTAACCTCACTGTTGGCCTTACACGTCCCTGACCCGAAAACAGTATTTCCTAAAAACATTCAGGAGGATAGCGAATGAGGGCCGCTGCCGGGGAAAGGCTGGCGGGTGTTCAGAACACGAACGGAAACGCCGCATGTTATTTTCAACACACAACTCTTCCAGCATTTTCGTTCCGTCAACCATTCGAATGCAATAAAAACTGGCCACAAGAGGTCCTGGAACACACCTTACTTGATTAGATTTCCATTGCGGAATCCGATACCGGCTCTCTGAAAGTCGTCAGACATGTTAGTTTTTTTAAATTAGGAACGAATGGACGAACATTTCCGTTCCGAATGAGTCAGCTTGTTCGCAGAGTTCCTGCGAACAAGCAGTTTCGTTTCGGAAAACGAAAATAGGAAAAAACGTATGTGCCTGGTCTAAATCTTCTATTTCCTGTAAATAATGCGTTTTGGCACCTAGCGCTCAAGACATGCTAACCGTAGACCAATTTTTTAAAGTATATATTTGGTTCCAAAGTAGCGAGAGGGTTACAAAATGGGGTACAAAACGGATGTTTGGTTCTTGTTGATTCAATAAATAAAATAAACCAATGTAAGAAATTAATATAAGAGAATTTCGTTCGTTCGCAAGTGACTTGTCGTGTTCAAGGGGATGGCGTACGAAAATCCGAGCGCCACAAGTCAAGCGTGATACTTTTTAATTGTTTTCAATGTTCGCTTGTTCCGAAGTCCTCGGTGTGTGCACTGTTTCAGCGCGTTCCGTTTCACTTAATGGTTAATTTCGCTTGCTCTGCGCATGTAATTGGAACGGGAGTAATGGCGGAGGTGAGTTTATTTAAATTAGAGTTGAATTTGTATTTTACAGTTGTCCCTTCCGGTTTCCGTGCCGTTATGCATTCAATTCTGCAATCACTCTAATACGCCTGTTCGCCTTACTGTATCGAGGACGACTAGATCTCTCTACCTATCTCATCGAATCCCGCTGTTTTAAATTATTTATACATAGTCTTTTCTAAAACCGCGAGATCATGACCTAATGTATTTTATTTATTTATTTTTTATTTAAGAAAGAAAACAAAGATGCTATTTACAAAATTAAATTTAAACAATATTTTTGAAAACTAATATAGTTTGGCCAATAATATGCCTCCCTGATTGTTAATATTTTTATATACATACATATATACCTTCACACCGCTTTCCCGGAAGGGTAGGCAGAGATGATAGAGCGCCATACGGTACGATCACAGCACATCTCTTTCGCTTCATCTACAGATATACAATCTTTTCATATATGCTCTATGACCTTCTAGTCCCGGTACGTCCTCCTAGGCCGCCCGGGCACGGGCTCTGCTCTGTGAATTTGTTTTGTCATTCTTTCGTTAGCCATTCGTTCCATATGTCCAAACCATCTTAACACTCCCTTTTCGTTTGTCGTCACAACATATTTTTTCAATTGACACTGCTCTCTTACCCAGTCATTTCGAAATGTGTCCCCTACATTAACTCAATTCTACATTCGTGCCTCTTCTTCCATACCCAAGTCTCGCTTCCATACTTAAGTGTGCACAGTTATGAATCGCTATTCTAGCTATAGGCGTGATCGCCTGGCTTTTCATAACGAAATGCATTGCACCTTTTACTCAATTTCCAGCGGTCACTCGTTCAATGTACTTATCCACACTTTCCATCGCGGGAAATCATGCTTGGTTCCTAGACATTTGTTTTCTTCCTTATATATTTTTTTTATATCCAAATTTAATTTTCACCACAACCGCACTTCCATCGATATTCGCCCCCCAAACTCTTCGCCGCGAGTATATGGCTCAAGAGGATTCCCAGCTAATTACCTCGGGTGTTGCCAGCACAACAATATTTCGGGCCGGGTATTGGAATAGTGTAATGGTGTATTGTGTCCGGATCTGCGTCGAGGTGTGAGCCAATCATTGCCAGCGTCCGCGCTGTCGGAATTGATTTGATCGCTCGCTCGTGTCTCGTGAAAGGATCTAATCATTGTTATATTTTTTGGGAAATGAAGTTTATTCGTGCGGCAGCGGTTGCCATTTGTGCAAACGTAATTTGTTTCGATGTTTTTAGATTGCACGAATGTATTTATTTGAGCGTTCATTTCTGTTGTTTGTGGCTAATGGCTATCGCTGTGCGCGATGACACCCACTGTAAAAACAGTGTTTTTTTCTCGTGAAATTGTTTCAAACCTTACATTTATTGTTGAACACTGAATGTTTCGTTTACTTAGATTATGGGAAATAAAGGCGTTATGAGATATAAACATATTT
This sequence comes from Incurvaria masculella, assembly GCA_946894095.1. Classification (NCBI taxonomy): domain Eukaryota; kingdom Metazoa; phylum Arthropoda; class Insecta; order Lepidoptera; family Incurvariidae; genus Incurvaria; species Incurvaria masculella. The sequence continues at coordinate 5,878,224 of OX335641.1, forward strand.
CCGTAAGATTTTTTAATTCTTGAAATCATCATTAATCACCTTTAAAAAATTGATAATTAAGTATTGAACTTAATTACTATTTAACAAATTAAATAATTGTTACAGAATTGTGCGTGGTATTACTAACATTATAATGGATTGCGAACCCGTAAAAACTTAAAAATATAAGCACTAGTACATTTCTTTTGAGGATTTAAAACAATCTAAAACAGTTCATGTATAGTTACGTATAAAAACACAACAAAAAAATTGCGATTCTTTCAAAGGTGTAAATGCAAATTTAAAACCCTTTAATTAGTAACGGAAAAAAACATACGCAGACATGTTTTATGCGATTGGTTGTTTTAGAAGTGATCATCTTTCTGCGTTTAAATGGCAGTGACTTGTCGATGCCGGATAGAGCCTACCTTTAAAATAGGATCTCCAGACGAGATTTGATTATTTCCAACTCTCCTCATTCCCAACAGGAACAAGTGGATTGTACCAGTTATAACCAGAATTGCTTGAAGAGAAAACAAACGCAGATGTCGCAAGTCCACAGGCGCGCGTGCTAGCGAGAGAGCGCTATACGTGCGACCGAGATGCTCTCCACGCAATGAAGTGCGGGCGCGAAATGAAATTACAATGATTTACACCAGAATACCCGACTCGGAATGTAAATTTTCCAACAAAATGCCCCCGCGCCGCACCCCGTCGCGCCGGAAAGAGGCCAACGTTTTTGGATCGCACAGAGCAGTGTAGTCCCTTAAGGGGAACCCACCAAAAATATTTTTTTTAAGCGTCAGTACGTCCGGAGAAAAGTCCTAAACAAGGACTTTTCTCCATTTCAGACAGACCAATGTTAAGACCGTCAAGCATGCAAGCTATTTATGGATCCGCCTCAAAATGGGTTAGTTTTTCTCGATTCAGAGGCGGACAGAAAGAGTTCGTGATATTGTTGAAAAATCGATGTGTCAAGAAACCTAGAACCAAATAGATGCCACGCAGGCTCGTCACACTGGGCTCACGTTTTGAATGTAGTCTCTGATTAGAAGGAACCGGCTCTCTGTGCAAAATTAGAACGAAGGTTGGTGGCCCTGCCACATAGTTTACATAATCCAATTTGCAAATGTTTTACATTAATTTACTACCAAATAATTTTACTGGGATTTGGCGCTAATTGTAAATATATTCAAATCGATGTTTACGGCCCAAGTCTGCAGAGAAAACTGAACGGTCCCCGAACTAAGCTCAGAACGTAAAGTCGGATTTCCCTGACAACTTTAAGTAATACTGGGAACATTATAAACGACAAAGAGGCTTATTGGAACATTTTTGAATAAAATTATTAGTTAACTTCAGCCTACGAATACAGATAAATTTATTCGTGGACTTCAGCCTACCCTAAGGTGCTTTTTATTATAAATTTAACAGAAAGATAATTTTTTTTAACGAATTATTGGTTACAAACTTTGTACTAAATCAGAAAGCCAGAGACTTACCGTTATAATGTTGCCACATTAATCAACCATCAATTAGTCAGTCAGCTCTGTTCTGTCAGCCCCAATAGCCCAGTGGCGCGACACTTCGGCGATTGCTCTCCGAAGTTAAGCAACGCTGGGTCCGGTCTGGTCTTGGATGGGTGACCATTCGACCGTTGAGAGAGGCTGGCTGTGGTTTAGATTCCACGTTAAACTGTAGGTCCCCTTCCTTACTTACTAGGTGGTAGGGTTTATCCCGCCCGGGTTGGTACCATCGCATTGGATGTACGATGGTCGAAGCGGCAATTAAAATTGTCCGTGTTTTCCATCCAGTTCAATGTAACCGTGCAATATAAGAAATGTCCTGGCATGACACCTAGTTCCCATGTAGTGTGTTGGGCTAATACCATGACAGAAGGTGTGGTATTAGCCATCCATGTCCAGTCACATAAAAAAAAATCATTGTAATACAAAATGTGGGGTTTCCTCACGTCCATATTGAAATGGACGTCATCAGCTGTTATCACGCTCCGCTGAGTTCTCGATGACCTGAGGACGTCGTGGTAGCGACTTGCCAGCTGGTAGCCAGCATGGGGCCACCGTGGTGGGTGCCGCGATTGCGGTGGAGGTATTGCTTTTGTTTTGATCAGTTGACTTACTTTAAAATTTAAACGCTTATTTTAAAAGTGGCACATATTTATATTTTAAGACTGACTTTTTTATGGGACGTAAATTATTATTGGATGTTTTAAATAAACGTTTTTGTGAAACATTTTATGTGTACTTATAAATTTTAATTGTATTTTGTTATTGAATTTGACCGTCTTTTATTTAACGCAAGTGTTTTTGTAAAAAAAAAGTGTATTTTAATTGACTGTGTAAAAGTGTGATGTTTCCATACTAATAATGTTGGTTGCAATTTTGCGTGAAATCAAATACTTTGTCTTTGACCTTTGTATAGGACGTGATATTGAGCAAGGCATGTCACTTTCAACAACACTTGACAATAATGGAAGAAGTAACCTTACTTACTTCTGACAAGGACTTATCTACTCTATCAATTCTCAATCCAAAAATAAAAACTATTCAACAGATAGACAGAGAACAATCAAGAAGAATGCTTCTTCTTAACGCTACTTAAATGTAAGACTTGTCACCAGAAACATAAATCATGTTTCGCACAATACATAGATTGTACACATAAGATTGATTCTGTCTCTTGCTTGTTTTATTTAGGTTAGATATTTAAAAAAATACAGACATTTATAAAAAGGTACAGGTCCCGACAGCTGAACATAATTGATTGAAAATTCTCTATTACGCCACAAAATAACTATTTTCTTCAGAAAGATAATTCTTAGGAAGAGATCTCTTCCAGCAGAGCTTTGGGTGTTTGGGATGTTCAATGGGGATATATTCGTAGTAAGTGGCGGTAGGTTTGATTTGACAGAAACCTATGTCCACGTGACACCTGCGCAGGAGTTGATTTTTAGGTCGCTTTGGGGGTGCAAATTAGCGCTACGCACAGGGCAGGCGCTCTACCAGCGTTCTAGTTATTTGAACCGCTTTCTTTTGGCAACTTAAATAACGTATAATGTCACGTAAAATTAAGCGTCATAACTGAAACGAATACCAAAGACTTGAACTCCCACCACACCGTCCCCACCCCACTCTTGGTTGGCAGGGTGTAGGTTTAAATAATGAGTTAGGTGGGAACCCACAAATAATTAATGACCAGGGAAGAATTTAACGCGGCACAAATTGAGCTCGCCGCGCCGCCCGGCGGCTGGACTAATAGCTTTTTAACTAGAAATCGAGCACTCCTTGAGAGAGAAAGCTGGAGAAGTAGTTGACGAAGTTCGCAGAGATGATTTGTTGTGTTTTTTCCCAATGCTTATGCCATGCCCTGAAATAAAAAATGGCCAAGAACGTATTTGAAAAACAGCGGTAGGGATTTTTTGTACCAGTTCCTGATTTCCTTCTGAAGAATTAGATTCTGATGAAATTGCTATTTTTTTCAACTAGTTAATGACATGTTAATTTTAAAAATATGAAGGGCATTTTACTCACGATTTTAATTGTGCGCAGCACGACATTTCGAGCCAAACATTTGGCTCATCTTCAGATGAGCTCCCCTGTCCAGCGGCGACTAGCGGGGAACTGTCAATGATTGTGGGTAGCCTGAAGTTATTGAGCGCCTGCGTTCCTTGCCTTTTCCTGTGCTCCGAACAAATTATGCCGTGAGTACAAAGCCGTTAATCTTTGTAAAATGAACAGTGACAACGTAATCTAAAAAGTTACTTAATAACATGTTAGTTCATTGTTTTATGGTACTGCACACGGATACTATTTTGCCGCATTTTAACTTTGAGTTGTATGATACCAAGCCGAGCGGGATTAATTGAGGAGTTGAGTTACAGTTTTAAGTAAAATCCGAACCGCGATCTGCTGTGTTGCTTAACCTCAAGATCGATACCGGAGCGGGGAAGCGTCACTGGACTACGTACGGAGGCTGTTTTGATGCGTTTATTTGTTAAAAGTATTTATGATAGGCTTCCCACGTCATTACGCTTTGAATGCAAAAAAAAATACATAAATAATAAAAATAAAGTGATAATAAATTACTAAACCGATATCTGTTTACTCCAGCCAAATATAAAACCAACTGATCAACTGAATAAGAGGCGGTTTAGCAGTTTTCTCGAAATGTTAACAACAACAAATAAATAAATGTAACAAACAAATATCATCACAAGTCATTACAGCCTTCCGAAAACCTCAGATCTCAGGGTTCTTAAAAAAACCGGTGCAATCTTAACCATCACCCAAAATTGCGTAAGTAGGTGCGAGCTTGTATTTTCAATTGCTTTTAATGTTCCAATTTCAAATCTGGCCAAACTATAGACCCCAGGTCCTATCCTGTTGCCTCTAACAATCCCCGCCGCCGCTCCAGTCTCATTTGACAGCGAGAAAGAGATGTAGTGGCCTACATGCAGAAAACATCCTGCCGCACGGCCACAAAACACGTTATGTTCACGTCACGTCCAATTTGGAGCTCATGAAAAACCCCTGAAGGCAGAGCCGAGGAGATGATTGAATGAAGGATAATTAATTGAATGAAGTCCTGATTACCGGCTCGTTCGAGAAATCAGGGACAATGAAGAGCGACGGACGGAGTTTTATTGCTTTAAACGAATCTCCAGTCGCGTCGGTCCGGTCCTTAAAAGGATTCAGATTTTTAGGTATAACGGTGATAGACTTATTTTCGAATTCATTTAACTGATTCAAGGTCACGATAGTGGATTTAATCAAGGGCTAAAGGTGGTGAAACTGGTGTAGCTGGTGACGGCTTCCAACACCACAATGTACAATTAAAAGTCAAATTGCATGTTTTAAAAAACAATAACATTTCATTTGCACGTAGAAGTACAGCTTTTTTTCCAAATAAAAAAAACATTAAAAAGGTTACTGGTAGTCAAACTAAATTCAGTTACGTCACGACATGATTGACTCGAGTATTCGATTAACTCAGTGAAGAACCCGCAAAGACATTTTACTGGTTTATATGTAGATATTTTTTTTTCTCTTCAAGGGTTAGAATTTTTCAAGGCCAATTTGTGTAAAACTCGCATACATATTTTTTATTTAAGAAATCGTCACTTAAAGTGCCATTAGACCATGAGCGCGACATTCTCGAAGAGTTGCTATATTGATTTGAGGATATCCTTCGACATGTACATTGAAGCATTGTAATCAAATTTTGAAAATAAAAATCGGAAAACATTTTTGGTTTGTTGGTTTTATATTAATGTATGTCGCATCTAAGCCATGGTGTATGAAAGGGCTTGTAGGAAGATATAACCTCCGGAAACCGATGTGTCTTTGGTAGGATGGCCCTGCGCAGCCGCTGCTGGGGCGCTATATCAGGGGTCTATATCCATCCGTCCTGGGCAGTATATAAAGATTTCGATTTTTACCGCGTGTCTGCCCGCTGAAAATCACTTCTGTCCAAGTAATCTTGACCTTTAAATCTAATAACCGATTTTTCTCTAAATTTTTTACATAATTATGATAATTTTCATAAACAGCTGGAAAAATGGCGAACGCCAGGGGGCCAATTCAGGTAAGAGTGAGTTCGAGTTCGTGAGTGAATCAACTTTATTTTTAGGTAGGTAATAAATTATTATTATTTAAATAACGGAACTGTTATTTATAACTTCAACGTATGGGACAAACCAGATTTTTAGCATACTGAAATGATGTTCAAGAAGTGTGGAAACATGAACTATTTAAAATAAGTGAGTTGATATTAAGCGACGAATTCGAACTAACTCTTACCTGAATGGGCCCCCAGATTCCAAAGGCGTTCGGACACCGCCTATATGTTTAAAAATATTCCGTGAGAAATACCTCGGCATTGCACAGTTTACCGACGCTATATTAATCTGAATACTACCGATGCTTGATCAATGAATCAAAAGTGTGAAGAAATCGCTAGGCCCGTATTCACGTGTTGAATTGGAGCCCTACGCGGAAAAGGGTCAGGGTGAGGCAGGGGTACCCCTCAACCGCTTAGGACGCAGGGACCCAGAACAATGACGAGGCAAATTGGGGCTCTAATCGGTTCGGGAATAAACAGGCCGTTCCGATATTGTTTCTGATCTCACTGCCGGATCGCTCTAATTACGTAATGAGTTCAACCCAGCGCTTATTGTGTCAGCTGTTCGGGAAAGAAATGGATATCTAAGAAATGGATTATTGGCGGCATCGCAGCTTATTCGGTTATTGGCCTTGCGATTCGATAAGCTTGGTGAAGCACATCTGAGCGCGATTAGATTCTGGATGGGTGACCATTTTTTAACCGTTGAGGCTGGCCGTGGTTCCTTACTTACTAGGTGGTAGGGTTAATCCCGCCCGGGTTGATACTATCGCATTGAATGTACGATCTAGTTCAATGTAACCGAGCAATATAAGGAAGGTCCTGTCATGGTACCTAGTTCCCATGTGGTGTGTTAGGCTAATTCTGACAGTCAGTTTTTAGAGTTAATCCAAGGTAAATCTCTCCTTTGTTAACGCTTATGGTCTGCTGTGTCGAATGCCGCGGATTCGAATGCCTGGGTATGCAATTCCTGATTCCTAAACGTGCGAATTATTCCCAAATGTGAATTTTTATTGACAATGACAAGGAGTGACCCACTCCTCGGTTCGGAACCTGTAAAACTGTAGATCTCCTTCACTACTAGGTGGTAGGGCTAAACCCGTCGTAAACCAAAAGATGGTCGAAGCGGCAATGAAAATCCAGTTCAACGTCGCCGTGCCCCGGGGCACATTAGTGCTTCTGGAATTCGATGTCATTGGTCATTATCATGACTTTACGAGACCCTTTTCGGAATCACTTGTGTTCAAGTCACGGTGTATTTAGATAAATTTTAGAAAAGTAAAAATTACCAGAGTTTTATTTTTGGGGAAAATACCCCGTGCATTCCACAGTTTACCGATACTATAAATCTCTGCGTGCTACCGACTGTAGAATCACCGTAAGCTTTTGATTGTTCCGTGCAATCTATATTTTCGTACGGTAGTTGCGTTTCCCGTCGGGGGCGAACGGACCGTTTCGTGATTGTTTATTCGCCTGTAATTTCTAATCCGCTCAACTTCCCGGTCGCTCCTTAACTAAAGTGTTTCCAATGAATTTGGGCAGCAAATTGGTACAATTCATTATTGCATAGCGCTAAGTTTAAACTTTTTTATACCTAACTTCCTTTGTTTCGTTTACTATTTAGACATTGTGTTAAAACCAAGGAACTTGTGTCTCAAAACGTATGCAAGTTCTTTGATTAAAACTACTTAAAAAAGTAAACTGTCAAGGCTGTCACACATAACGTCATCCATTACTTATTTTTAAACTACAGTCATAGAAGAAAATATGTTCACTTTCGGATACAGACTCCCCTTCCCCATTTCGCCTATTATATTACTTTTGTCGTGGGCGTTTATCGTGCCACTGAGTGCCTTGGTTTAAACTAAAGTCGTAGAGGGAAAGATGTTCACTTTCGTGTACAGACTCCCCTCGCCTCTTTCACATATTGTATCACTTTTATCGGGCGTTTATCGAGTCGTACACTGTACGAGTGGCTAGCGCATATGATGGCCAATATGTGATTTTACGAGGGAGAACGCTAGTGTGAAATACTTGAATTCACCAGTTAATTAGCAACTTTGACTCCAGTTTCTTGCGGTGTACCTCTTCTCGGCGCGCTAATTCACTCACTTTACCCTCTGCTGCCGCGCGACGACAAACAAACCCGTGGCACTCGCCGGCATCACAAATTAGACCCTACTTAATATACAAAAACAATTAGATGCCGAATCCACGGCAGCTTAACTTTGTTTCGACCAATCCTCTCGCCTTATTCCGCCGTATAATGAGGACGATGAGGATTGTAAGAATTCGCTGTTTTATTTTAAATGTTTCTCGCGGACTTGTTTCTTTGCTGGATCGAGATGATTATGTCGCTTTAAAAACATTTCGAGCAGCCTTTTTTGACGAAAAGAAAATAATAGATATGAAAAATCCATGGAGATGAAGAAACCATGGAAAATTCGGAACCAACCGAAATATTCGAACCGAAAACTAACCACACGACTAAATTTAACTCTAAAGTAAATGCTTTGTGTATAATACTTTATATTTGTATTAAATGTATTATATTTTTATAATTATTATGTATTATATTTTACTGAACATTACTTTTGACATGACGCCGCTACAATTTTTTTTGAGCTGAATCGTTGACAATAAAAAAACGCTACGCGAAGAGACGCGGCTACCAGTCATACGGGGAGTCATATAACTTAAAAATGTAACGTCTGGCGTCTCTCTGTATTTCTGTCAGCCTATAACTTGAGAACCACTTAACTGATTTAGTGCTGTTTGTCAACGTCTGTCATCTATATTTCTGTCTATTTTAATCAAACTTGAACGCAGGCGAAAGGGGCGTTATTAGACGGATAAAATGTAAAATGTCATAGATTTAATAGAGCCGAATGTATATGAGCACCGCGGTTTGTTACAACAAAGAGTTTAATAATTGGTGTTTTTCCCCCAGCATCTAGCGGTAAACGGGGATGTTCTGATTTATGCGTATACTACTGCAGAGGATGATACTGGGGAAAAAAATACCAATTATTAAACTATTTAATGTAAAAAACCTCGGAACCTATGAAATTTGTGATTTTCTGAAAAAAATAATTTTTTTATTGCGCTTTTTGTCATTCCATAAAAACACTTGCAAACATATCTTTAAAAACAAATTTTGAATGCACGAAAAAACTTTTTAATAGAACGACATATTTAGTCAAGCAATTCGATGGAACGGTCGATCACACCCAAAGATCGCGCCTACTCGCATTCCAAAGTCTACATTAGTGCTATCTGAAAATGACCGTTTGAAGTGACTAGGAAGACATAATTACTCGTTACGGTATGTTAATGGCCTGCTCGTCCGTAAGCAGCCGTCACCATCCGTCAATGGGCGCCTCCGACGGGGGTCGACGACCCTCTGACGAATTGGGACCTCGAACACAACGCGACTTGTGACGAAAGTAAAATAGATGTTCTCACGAAACGTTCGTGTTTTGATTGTTTTGTGAAAGTTTTATTTGGGCCGGCGCGTACCAGAAAACACTGATTGCGGTTGCGTTTTGGGCCGGCCGTAATGACTAGCAGGGGGAAAAGCCTCCGCCTTCCAATCGTCCCGAGTATCGTACGAGAAATTAAGGTTTTTATGTAAAATGCGACATATGTCAGCCCCACGACGCTCGTGGACTTTCGAACTGTTTTCGGTGGCCTCGGAAACCAGGCAATTACGTTTGCGGAACCCCAGGTTTTACGTTGGGAAAATTCCTCGGGAATTCATGTGCATTCAACCGATCAAGGGTAAGGGATCTGCGAGACCGGTTAGTTTTAATAGGAGGAATGTGTGAATTTGCATACCAGGGCTGTCGAATCTGGTTGATAGTTTTCTTGGTTAGGCCAATATTTGACACAAGCGAGATTATCTGTCTGGAACATTTAGTCTGAAATTATGTGCGAGGCTTAGCCTGTTCGCATCCGGGGTATAATGAACGATCGCGAGAATACCAAAAATACAAGAGGCAATTTTACCTCTACGAAGTTATGATTAAAAAAGAATTTCCGAAAAACACGAGACACTTGTCCCACTTTGATGAACACTCCCCGTTGGGCTCTTCGGCCCAGGTCGGCCCAGACAATTGGATCTGCCGCGGAAACTGTGAAACTGTCCGGGTGGCCACCAATAATTATACATAATCCCCAGGGCTGCTTCAAATACCTGCCACCGGCCAGGATCTACATGCTACTTCGACTTGCTTGAATGTAGTTTTGTTTGTTTCACTATTTTAATGTTTACTGCGTGCATTTTTGTTAAAAATACTTGGTTCACAGCATTCTTAAATCACACAAATATTGTTGTTAACTTGTTATCTGGTTTTACGCGGAATCTGAACCACGGACGATGAACCACTTAGACGCCTCTTACGACATGCGCGGAAAGAAATTCAGTGGGACCAGTTGTATTCAGTCGGATTCGGAACGCACACATCACCCGTTTTGTTTTCTTATAACCTAGGCTCGAGTTTCGGTACGATACATTTTTTTTAGTTGTTCTTAATTTTAATTTTAATTTAAATACATAATACTTCGTCTCCCACCGTGTTCCTCACATCGTGTTAGTCCCCTCAATTGATGGTTTCGGAACAGGCGGATCCGACTGTAGCAGTAATTGGACGCACGAGTAAGCAAACAGCCACCACCGGCACCGGTCGAATAGAAACGAAAGTGCCCTGGGAACTGTGCCCAAAATACCTGCCCGTCCATAGTCAACGCTTCCCACTCTATGTACATTATGTATATGCAAACAATCCTATGTTTTTTTAAATTTTAATAATTCCTTTTATTCTTATTTACAGGTAATTCAAGATATTCAAGGAGCTCCAACAAGCAGTGTGTATATACGAAGGTAAACGAAATGTCACATGTAAAATGTGCTGGTTGCAATCTTTGTTTCATTGGCTTGAAAATCTATCTGAGTATCACATTTTGAGAAGTATAGGAAGACGAATAACTCGATACTATGAAAGATGTTTTTTAATTCAATTTATAAAATCTTGTTGTGTTCACTGTCCATATACGAATGTTTATGCACGGTTGCGGTTGTTTATTCACTATTATTATTTGTTGAACATCAACAATTACAATATAATATAAAAATAGGCATTACAGAAATTGACACCAATATTTCACAGCTATAATTGTAATTTTAAAGTCTTCAGACATAAAATTAGGATTACGATTTCCTCATATTTCCTGGCTAATTCAATTCAACAGGGACCTAAGGTTTTGATTAATTTTTTAAACCTAAATTAACCCATACTCTTAGTGATATGCATGCTTCAATCTTAATAAAAATAACTTGCGTAGCTAAAACCCTCTTTAGAGGTCTCTAAAGTGCGTCAGTACATTTCGGACTGTTTACACTTCCTTACTTTTTACCTTCTATCTGTCTTTTCAGTTTGAATGTTGCATATCACGTAACGCTTCAACATATTGGGAAGACCACATGCGTAGCAGCTAGGCTACGAATGGCTACGGTCTACTTAAACCTTCAACAAAGGCAAGAGACCTAGTTCTTTCCCGAAAGCGCTGGTAAGGCCTAATAATATCATGACAGTACGTGTGATATGCTTGTTGTGTTTTGTTAATAACTAAAGAATCTTTCAACTGATCTCTATCTATAGTTTTTCCATAAATTGTGGGCGTTTTACCATCACGCCAAATCACCTAATGACTGAGCAGTGGGGGAGATAAGTTGTTCAACATAAAATACAGATAGACATGCCGACATAATACGGGCAGACATTTCCAACCCGAATATCGACAACGTGCGCTCAATCGATAAATGAAAACAAAGCAACGGGCGAACGGCGCCGAATCACAGATCGCCGTCATTCTCGCATCGCCGACTTTCCCATTTCCTTCTTGATTAAAATCAATTATTTCCTTCATTAAATAGCTCACACGGAATGGGCGATTGGACGCCGTTCAATAACAATTCACCTCTTTGTACGTCGGCCATTTCACTTTCCACCTCACGACCTATTTAATTTACGTAATGCTTTTATTATAGACGTGAACATCACACATTGCCTTTGCGTCTCTTTTATCGAAATGACTCCTTCGCATTACAAACATCGTATTGTTATCAATAAAAATCGTAATATTTCCAAATCCCTCGCTGAGTGCGGCACTTCGACGTTAAGCTGGCCATAATAAAAATAAAAGCTTTTCCATTCAATGCAAACTCAACGAAATGGACACCGAAACAATAAAACGGGATAATTCCGTTGCGTTAGTAAAAACATTAATCCATTCTCCGTACGCGAGATGAGACCTTGCACATTTTAACAAAGACTGGCATTTTCGAAGTGTTTGATACTGAATTTTTATTTCGGTGCCCTTATTACGAATGCTTGTAAACATTATTTAATGATCTATTTGCTAAATTTGGATTAGCGTTTACTTTGGTATGAAGTTTTATAAAAAAATCTGCCTATAAATTCAGGGTTGATTCAGTATCTGCAATAGAATAAACTTTTGCCAAGAAACTGTGCATAAAAATGAATTGGGAGAGCCCGGACTGGACAGAGCGGTGCGGAGCGGGGCGAAGGGGCTCGGTGTATACTTTACATTACATTATTTACTTAGAAACCATTACAAAAATAAATCTCTAGGCGATTTTTTTTAATACTGGAAAGAAATATAATATATAACTATGCAATAAAAATAAAACTTTCTTTTTAAAAGATGTTGTTCTACTAAATATACTGAATTAACCCTAATGATATGGGCACCTGTTTAGATAAAAAAGTATATATAATATTTGTAATAAGACTCCTTCAGATAAAAATAATTAAATGTGACTTCAAAAGGGACCTCGTTTTACTTGGTTAAAAAAGTTTTGGGACGCTTTTACCAGTGCATACTAATGGACGCTAACAACTTTAGTCTCATAAAACGCACAGCACAGTGATTGCGGTTGTTAAAAGTTTCACGAGCTCTGATTTTCGCGACTGGCTGATCGTTGGCGGGGCTGAATTTCGAGAGATTCCACCGACGACCCACTGAAATTGAATGGGGGTTGATCCTACTTGATATATTCCAATCAATCGTTGATGGATTGTTTCGATATCACATAGTACGTGTTATAAATGATTGGGTGCTGTTTGTGGAGACTGGCCTGCTCCGATTGACCATCCATGTCCACTCACATAAAAAAAGATGGCGGGCATAACCTTTGCAAACAACTGATCTTTGTCATGAACTGTTGCATACAGCATGAATCGTTGATTTTCGTGAATTCATATTAATTTAGTGTTTTTACCCGTGCTTTCAATGTTTATGATGAATGGTAAATACTTGCAGTTAAGGTGGGCCCGTAAGCATCAGAAAATGTCTCCTCCCATACAAACGTAGTTTACTAATAGTTTGAAAACCACAGAGAAAACAAAATTCGTATGAAGATTTTCATTTTGCTTTAATTTTATTCGGTTTGGGTTTTTCAAAAAAACAAAAGCGTGCAGACACAGATAGCTGTTGCTTGATATTAGATATTTAATATCAATTTAATTGGAACATCGGTTTTCAAATTATTAGTAAACTACGTTTGTATGGGGAGCAAAGCTTACGGGCCATTCTTAATGTCGCAAGGAATTTAAATAATTAATTTTAACAAACAAGTACCAATTAATAACTCGTATGTCTGAAAGCAGTGCTAAACACTTTTGTACACTTACGCCCGTTTCCACCACCTCCAGCTATAAAAATCCCAAAGTTAACTTTCGGTTACCCCGTCTAAATATGCAATAAAACCGAGGAAACAGTGATTGTTAAACGGGCTGATGATGAAATATGACAAAACCCACTGCAGCGTACTACCTATGGATGACGAATAAACCATAAACACAAGTAACCAAAGTTAATGCATCGAACATAATATAACTAATCCGTAGAATACTCTCTGGATATTGTCCACGTCACATCAACCTATGGTCTGTCACGGCTATATCGCCTGTATATAAAAAATAATAAAACGCCTGCGCTGTGGACCATAGATAATTTCCGTTTGTGACGGCTGGCGGGTTATTTATTCTATCCCATTCAATCATGCGGCGCTCGCAATGATTCTATCGATACAATTACCCAAACTGAAACGACCTGTTAGTCTGTTCAAAGCTATCTTTTAACACACGTGTGGGGCCAGAACTTCACGCTCTAGCCTGTACATTTGCAATGTGTGTATTTATCTCGTTTCATACATCTTGTTTAGGTCAATAAATAAATCGATATATTTGCAGTTGCCCATCACTAGAGCAAGTCGCGTTGGAGCGCAGCTTGGTGATTGGTATTCAGTGCCTGATATTTAATAGATTTAAGATTGTGAATTCACGACTCCTTGTCCTGGTTCGAAATAGTAGGCTACAGATATTTCTAGGATTCCTTTGTTAAATTCTGAGTTACTATTTCAATCACCTAATCCAGTGCTATTTTGAGCGACTAGTTTTCTACAATCTTACCATTGTCTGTTCGTCTGCCTGTCCTGCCCCTCTGCTTATAACTCTAAAACGATTTACCCGATTTTGATGCGGATTGTATCTATGTGTAGCCACACCACCACGCCTAATTACCTTAGGGGTGAGCAGTGCGATCATCATTTCGGAGAGCGGCCATTCGCTCAGCGTGTTCAAACCATCTTTACATACCCACCTCAATTCTACCCCTCCAAGGAACCGGCGTGATGTTACGTACCCGTAGGTATTATTGTAATGTATGAACAAGTTCGTAAAATAAATGTGGGATTATGTATAGAAATGTATTCAAATTCAGATCACGACGCGTCTCAAGTGCCTATCGGGGGTAATCACGAACTTGTAGCGAGGGTGTTCAAAACTCTATTAGCGAACTAAACCGACGAGGATTATACTGTCACTAATTCGTTCGGCGATGAGTAGTAGATTTCGGCGGCCATTTTGAATTTATTGCTGGTATACCGTAACGTCTACCCAGAGGAGCGAGTATTACGGCACTATTGAAAATAGATTCAGGTAGATCTAGTCATAACGACGGGAGGATGTCGCCAGGAAGACGGAAATTGATGGGTGGCTCCAGACAATCTTCAAAGTCTGGGAAGTATTATTAGACACTGGAAGAGAAATAACGTTTCAGCTCAGCTTATTATTTCAGACATGGGCTAAACTATAAGTAAAACGCAAATTAATTGGAAAAATACTCGATGTTACTATTAACATTTATTTTCAAAAGTAAATGTTGCTGCATATATCTTAATCTGTAGATTAAAATGCGCTTAAATATGCTAACGGCAGACGGGATTGAAAAACGATTTGTAGATATTCATTCCTATTTATATTGTCATAAATGCAGTGATAATTTTCCGCAGTTCAGATAGTATACGGTCAATTCCAAGGATTTTTCCATAAGCCAACTATTTGGCATTGCGCGACGAAATATGAGGAATATTCCTTTTGTAACGGTCGCTCCGTTGAACTGCTCGCGTTCCAATTACGAAATCGAGAATGGAATTCTATTGTTTGATTACTCCAGAAACGAACGACGTTATATTAGGTTGGGGAAAAAGTTTCTTCGTTCAAAACATTTTTTAATATGGTTTATTTACATTTAACTAAAGTATGTAGGTACCATTTTGTTCGATAACTTTTTGCCATCTTGTAGGTAGGGACATGATCCCATTGCTATAAAAATATTGGGACTTCTGATCAATATACCGCGACAAGTGGTTTTGGCAGTCCTCTCGTGATGTTAACCTGACACTGCCTAAAGAATTCTGAAGAGACCTAAACAGGTGGAAATCTGAAGGTGCAAGGTCAGGACTATACGGCGGATTCATTAACACCTCCCAGCCAAACTCTCTTAGTTTTTGCTGAGTGGCTAAAGATGTGTGAGGTCTAGCGTTATCATGATGAAAAACCACACCCCTTCTGTTGATTAATTCCGGCCGCTTTCTCTCAACTTCTTGCTTTAATCTCATCAGTTGTTCGCAGTAGAGTTCAGAATCGATGGTCCTGCCTGGTGGTAACAGCTCATAATGAATAATGCCCATCCAATCCCACCACACACACAGCATCACCTTGTTGCGAGTTAACCCGGGTTTCGCCACAGTCTGTGAAGCTTGACCGGCCTTTGACCACGACCTTTTTCGCACGTTCTTGTCGTACGTGATCCACTTTTCATCACCAGTTATCAGCTTCTTCAAAAATGGTTCGGTTTCATTACGTCGTAATAAAGAATCACAAATGAGTACACGGTTCATTAGGTTTCTTTCAGTGAGCTCGTGAGGTACCCAAATATCGAGCTTTTTTGTGTACCCAGTTTTTTTCAAATGCGCCAAAACTGTTTTGTGGTCAATTCCTAGTTCTTCAGCTACGTCGTAACTACTGATATGCCGATCTTGCTCCACTTTTTCAAAAATGGCATCCATTTTATCCGTAATAGGGCGACCAGAGCGACGTGCATCTTTGACATCAAAATTTCCGGATTGAAAACGCTTAAACCAAATTTGTGCTACTCTCACAGACACTGCACTAGGTCCATAAACATCGCAAATTTTTTTTGCGGCTTGCGTTGCATTTTTACCTTTTTTGTAGTAAAATTTTAAAATGTATCGAATTTCTGCATTAGATTCACTCATTTTGACAGTACGAAAAACAAATGAGAATCACACATTTTCCTAATTTGAATTTGGAATTATGTTCTTTAAAATTTAAACTTTCAATGATACCAAAACCAGCCAGATACAAATAGTATAGCCAAAGAGATTTTATTACAAGTTCATACATACTATAATGCGAAAAGACTTTTTCCCCGACCTATTATTTGTTTTGTAAGCGTACGAAATATATAGCATGTCGCATATTTTTTAATATTCTATTTCGTAAATAGCTGTGCCCGCGGCTCCGCTCGCGGTAAAGTCTGCTATTATACAGTCTGCTCGCCGCTGCTCACGTTAGGGTGATGATTGTGAGAATTAGGGTCGGCCGCTGAGACGCCTCCCCGCATCACGTTAATTCGGTGGTCAAAAAAGGTCATTTGCGTTTTCGCTTACTACTCCCTCTTTTTTCTACATATCGTGATGATATTTGGCCACAACTTCTTCGAGATGAGCTTGATTATATTAGTGAAAACCGCATCTAAATATGCTTAGAAGTTTCATCTTGAAAAGCGGCCAAACAATGTTGAAGACAGACAGACAGACCGACAAACACTTCCGAAAAATAGTTTTTTATCATCAGTTTCGTTAGTATAATCCCCTCGAAAAATATTTTTTGTAAAATCCCAAAATTACAGACTCGCCCCCTAGTGTTTTATGACTAGTAGAGAAGATACAGAGATAGAGATAGAGATGTGGTGTATTATTATTGTTAAATTTCACACCTGGCTCATCTGTGTAGTTTCTTAAAGTTATCGCGTTTGCGTGTTACCTCCTTGATTGTTGTTGCAAACTTGCATGGAAGCGTTTCACATTGTAATCTAATTTACGTTGGGAGCATATTAAATCTTTGACTTCAGCCTGTTACATCCGCGTTGGCGCAGCTTCTCCCAAGTCTCGCTTGACGAGGTAGAAGTTGGTCGTCATATATGTCACCTATTGGCAAACCCTTCAGGCGAAATATAATGCAATGAGTAGATTTCATGCAGCGAGCATGGTAGGACTGGAGTGGCGATCGAAACCAATTGTTTGTTATGGCGGCAGCGTAGCCACGAGTTAGTGGAAAAGCTCTAACTGTAATTAGTAAGCTTATGAATTTGGGATGCGCAACATAGAATGTTCGTTGAACTGAATAGTGAAGTTCTTACGTGTCGTTGGAACTCGAGAACATAAGTAGTGAGCGAGGTCGAACTCACTCGCGGGCGCCACCGCCATTGTATGTTAAGTGGCTTCCTTCGCCGCCTTCCACACAAACGAGTTTCGGTAGCGACTCCCGTCCTTCCATGCTCGTTATTTTCATGTTGTCAAGGTAAGCGATGTCTTTAAGAAGGGTTTAAAAAAGTTTATGTCAATTAAAAAAATACAATCTCTGATTCCTTGCATGTTAATAGAAAAAAAAAAACAAAAAAAATTGCTATTTTATTTAAATATATTCAGCTAAATGTGACAGCGCTATCAAGACTAATGTGCCGCAACAGAATCCAAACTCTATGCCTAGGACCAACTTTGCCAATTACTCCTATTGTATTCACACACAGTCGTATTCAGAGTGAACCTGTCAAAACTTAGTACGGGATTAGCACCGGACTAACCTTACAAAAACCGGCTTAATCCGCCAATAATCCGCGCACTAATGTTAGTCCGCCCACCCTGAATACGACAGTAAATTATATCGTCTACTCTACAGTTACAGATGTCACACGCCCGTTGCCACCACCTCCAGATGCAAAATCCCAAAGTTAATTTTCGGTTACACCATACAAATATGCCATGTAACCGAAAGTTACTTGTCGGATTTCAGGTAACTGGCGGTGGTGAAAACAGGGGACAATAGTGTCAGTCTACCTCCACTGTCTTTCTACTCACCCTCCTACGGATACCTAGAGCACAATCTCTTGCTTTTGCCTGGGCTCCTGGTAGCGACGGAGATCGAAGCCGACCGGCAGACATGGCGGCCCGAACGGACTTTCCCCGCGCTCGACTGGCTGTAGCCGACCAAGACACTCTGCTTGCCTAGTACCCGGAGACCGAATGGTTCGCGCGTTCACCTCAATACTACCTATCTTCTTTTTATCGTACAAAAATATGTATTTTGTAACTGTCTCCGTTTTAGCAATTTTGATGCGATTCCGCCTGTTGATATGGTACATCCTTTTTCATCTAAGCATAATGTATATTTATTTTCTCTCAATACATACTTAGTGATCATGAAATTAAATAGAACCTGTGGCATTTGTTTACTGGTTATGCTTGGGTGAGTTAGGGTTGGGAACGTAGAATTTTTAGTTTATTATTCCAACATTTCATACTCATAAATGACTAGCTGAGATGCCCGGCTGCGCTCTGGTCAATATCTCAACAACAGCGCAACCTACCGGGATCATTTACGCATACTAAATTTAACCGAAATCAGTTCAGCTGTTTAGGAGAAGTAGAAAAAAAGAAGAATTTTATAAAAAAAGATAAGCAACAGAAGTTAAGAAAAAGATTGTTTTATTAAGGGTTGTGAGCCTTTTTCACTGCAGACTACAATTATTTTAAAAATATTAGATATAATATAACGGGTCCATTTTTTAGTTTAATCTTTACGACTTTCAGGGCAAGGGTCTGAAAGGAGGACGAACCTATTAAAACTAATCTCGTGGCAATTTTCGTGAATCCTTTTAACGACTGTTTGGAGATCGATAAAGTTAAAATTCATGCTCCAGTACTTATGATGCTTCTGCCTGCGAGTCTTCTCGCCTTTTGCTGTCGTAACTCTATCAGAGGTTAAAAACTGAATGATTACCTTTTTTAGAGTTCCGTACCCAAAGGGTGAAAACGGAACCCTATTACTAAGCCTCCGCTGTCCGTCCGTCCGTCCGTCCGTCCGTCACAGGGCTGTATCTCGTGAACCGTAATAGGTAGGCAGCTGAAATTTACACGGAGTGTGTATTTATTTTGCCGCTATAACAACAAATAAGTAAAATGAAAAAAAATCTAATTAAAGGGAAAACTAAAAACGTGATTTTTTGTGTTAAATCTTGCACGATGGAACCTTAGTGTGCGAGTCCGACTCGCGCTTGGCCGGTTTTTTTACAATGCTCACAAAACGCCTTATAGATTTAGATTTTTGTCCTTTCGTCCACACGGCCTGCATGATACAGAGTTAGATGATGAAAATCGTTTTTGTGCTTTCAGTTAATTCCCTTTTAATATTACATCACTGCACATTTCCCTAACAATATCCGGTCGCTTCTAATTAGAGAGTGTGTGATAGCAGGGTGCTATGCAGGCAGAGGGTGTGTATTTACACAGCTAATCCGAGACGCGGACGGAACCCAATAATGGCGCTGTCTTCGGTTGCACGGCTAGGGACTGAGTGGGGATGTTTTGGCGAGACGGCAAATTGTTGGCAGCATCAACGAATTTTCTAGGGGCAGTAACAAATACTAGCCCAATTAAAAGGTGACTTTACTTTTTACAAATACTAGCCCAATTGAAGGAGCTTTTTTTATTTATGTAACTGGACATGGGCTGCTAATAACACACCCACTGTCATGATATTAGTTACCCCAACATTCTGCGCCCTAGTAATTAGGCCCAATGCTAGAAATTTCCCTCTATGAGCGCGGCTACATTGAACTGGATGGAAAACACCGAAAAATTTTCACCCCAACTTCGACCATGGTCTACACCCTATGGGGACCTACACTTTTACTTGGATTCCGAAATATGCAACAGCTCCCGCATTCCTGACGAAAGAGGAAGAAAGTTGTGCATCAACAGGATGTTTATTACATTGGAAAAAAGTTGTCTTTTTACGTTCATTTTCGATTTTTTTTACTGAAAAATACTGATATTTACAAAAAAAAAAATTAAACGTACGGACATAGAACGAAGTCTTCTCACGTAGTAATTTAATATGATGATGATAATTGAAGGGAAATATTATTAAAATGTGACAACGTTTAGGGGTAGGGAAACGTTAGGGCCTGGAAAACGATTTAGCAATTTTTTTGTGGACGAAGAAAGCATTTCTTAAAAAAATTCAATCCTAGATTTCCTGGGACTTCGCGACAGCCTTCGAGATGAGAACAATTCAGGACAAAATGCGTGTGACCGCCAGACACCAATGCCAGACCCAACGAAAAGGTCCCATTTTTCACTTTTTGACTGACAATTCATTTAACTTCCACCATCGTTCATTCAATCCGATGGTACTAACCCGGCAAGATTAACACTATCACCTAGTATGTAAGGAAGGGGAACTACAGTTTTACGTGGAATCCGAACATAGTACGACAAATTCCAAGTCTCGTCTTACGACTCGCACGGAAAGAAATTCAGTGGGACAACTAGTATTATTTTTAAATGCCGGAAATCACTTCACAGTACTTCATTTACAGTCACGTATGCTCAAGTCGTTACACTGAAAATATAAATAATCCATAAGTCGCTTTCACTCGAAAATATAAGTCAACGTGACAGGAATGAAACTCACATTTGTCTCCATTCCGCTGTAATGACATTTATAAACGATCCTATTAGGTATATTGTTTTATTGCAGTGGTTTGTGATAGAACTTTTTATCCGTGTGACTTGCTTTGCTTCGATAATTTCAGTTAACTTTAATGTTATTTCTGATGCGATATAAATACTTTTTATTGCAATCTTTACGACGACTCTACAATCTAGAAATGCTCATATCAAGTGACCAATGCATACTTCGTATGTCCCCGATTGCTGGAAAGAGAAGACGCTATAAGATAGAAAAAGAAGGCAAATGTTCGCCGGCGAGAAGTCGTTGAATGACCTCGTTCCTTCGGGAACATTCGGTTACGGTCGTTTGACCGACTGTGATAGATCTTGGAACGAGCGTTGCAAGCATATTTTTTTAGTTTAACTGTGTATGATTTAAATCGAATCCGAACTTTTATTTTTCTCCATTTTTCTGTCCTGACAATTCGTCAGATTCGAGATGAAGTGGTTAAATAATATTCTTTATGAAAATAACAGGGTGACAGGAAAAGGACGTAGGAGAATGGAAATCATGCTAGCACCGAAAATATAAAGCCAAGAAAGGGTAATTTGACCAGACAAATTTGGCCCACTATGTAAGGAAGTATCGGCTCCGTACCATAGAGGTACCTATCTTTTTTCCAGAGCTTCTCTCCTCGAGTCAAAGATCATGGGTTCAACCTCCTTTCTGTCCAATCCCAATAAAATATCTTCCAATCTAAAGGGTACTTAAAAATTAAAACTTAAAAAATTCTACAATATTTTTAGGAATCCAAAATTTATAAAACCTAACAAAACATTAAGTGCATGGAAACGGTTATCGACCGTAGTATGGGGAATTGATAGGGCAACGACTCTCTTAACAGTGGTTTTTAAATTTGAAATAAATAACCAGTATAGGTACACTCATGTATCGTGCACTAATTTATTTTACTCAAAACGTCATGCTTTTTGAGCTAGATTTCTAAAGCGCATATTTTGTATGAAATAACAAAATAATCATCGCACGTCTCGAGGTCCCACGTCCATGTCCAGCAGTAACGGGACCCTCCCCGGGTCTAGTGACCCCACCTACCGCCTTACCTACCCTGATTGACACCGCATTTCCGAAGGAATTAGGTGCCATGCCAGAACCTTCCATTCATGAGCCCGTGTCCGTGTTTTTCATCCAGTTCAGTGTAGCCGTGTAATATAAGGCACTACACTGGCGGCCGTCGACAGAAAAAGGGAGTGTGGGAAGACCACCGCGTATTTCCAGCAGTGGACGCACACAAGCTGACTGAATGAAAGTTCTAACTTGACATTCTGACTAGTTCTCATATAGCGTTAGGCTAATATCAAGAAAGTAGGTGTGTTATCAGTCATCCATGTCCAGTTAAATAGAAAAGAACATTTGTATTTGGATGTGTCTATTGAAATCTTCTCCTTTCCTAAACAATTGACTCAATCCGTGTGTCCACTTGTTTGTGGCGTACATGAGCTAGGGAGAAACATGGACATTGCTATACTAAATTGAATAAGATTAACGTGAAGATTGATTTATTTATGAGTTACGGAGATTCACTGTCGTATTTCACGCCGCGTAATCTATTCGTTGAGGCTACGCGCGTCCGGGATGGTTTTTGTTATGATTATAATTTAAATTTTTAATAACTGTGATTACTGTTGCTCCATCATACCTGCAAGTTCGAAGTTAACCACTTTTCCAATATTATTTTAAGTGGGTGGGTCACTTCAACTTTACATCACGCGAACATTATGCAATCAGAGCATATATTGGGTTTGTGAAAGAAGAAAAATAATAAACTTGAACGTAAGTCCAACACCAAGATATCGTTTTGAGCCTTAACAATAAAATAAATATTGACTCAGTATACGATTGTAACTACAACATAATTAAACACGTAGAACGATGACATAAATAAACATAAATAAAACTATAATTCTGTGAACTACTCGGATAACCTAAGCACCTCTTAACTTGCTGAATCCTGAAACAATGAATAATCTTACTGAGTTAACTAACTTGGGAGACAAACTCCGCCCGGCGGCTTTGACTTTAAATCAATTTAATAAAGATTTTATGAGATGTTCGACTGGTTGACGCACGTATTATGACTATAGATTTACGAAACGTGTACGTAGGGTAGAAGATGTACCATACCATAATATAAAAGATACGCTTTTAATGTTGCGTTTCGAAGAGTTCTCTATTTTTAGAACCTTCTTTCTGTTGGATGCAGAGTGAGAGAGTGCAAGATTTTATGAAAGTGATAAAACAATCCAACAAAGTCACGTGACCCTATATTGATATAGTGTGATTAATATATTGTATGTATTCAATGGACATGAAGGCAACTGTCAAAGTGGACCTCGCATGACTTGGAGACCTTTAGTTGAAGTTTGAAAACGGGTTCAAGCTTGCATTCGTTCATAAAGCGTTTTAATTTTTATATTCGTTCGTATCTTTCTTTATATGTTTCGTATCTTTCTAAATCCAGTTCTTAGGATACCCATCCTTATAAGAACTGGATTTAGAAAGATCTTTAGATTAAAAAAAGTAATCCTAAACACTATCAATAATCAGAAAAAAATTAAATGGTCTGAACATTCGTCATCCGTCCTCAGTATTCGCTTCAGACCAGTACGAATGTCCAGAACAAAACATTTTCTTATTATTATCAAAATCTATTGCAATCTTCAAAGAAGGTGTCGTTATAATCATTAGGGATCAATCAATTTTAAAGGTAACATCGATTCAAAGGGTAACACGCAACATTTCTAGAGGAGCAAATAGTTTGGCCATAACAATACGCTCTGAGTAGACTTCCACTAGACGTTAGAGAAGACGGCAACCCTGACATTTTTAGCTGTAGACAGTTCAAGCTTGGCACGCATTCGGGGTCGATGATCCACCTCGTTAGCTGACCTGTTTAATACAAACTCACACGCATTCATAAAGTTTGCCTCGACGATATTATGTAAGAATTTTCTGACTGCCCAGTTGTCAATCATTTTAACAATGTAACATGACAAAATCACTTCAACTGTAGTATGGTTCCTCGACTTAACGAAGCTTGCGCTAGACAAACAGCTAACTACAGGAACAAATTGAGTGTACATTTGTGTATACATTCACTTTGGAACTCACAAAGAATAACCCAAAGATAATCGTAAACCTTATCTTACAATTACACCTTTTCCAAATATTTTAGAATTAGATCATATCTGCAAATATATTTTGATTGTATTTGAACATAGCAAATGGTGTCATAGTCCTTTTTTAGGGTTCCGTACCCAAAGGGTGCCAACGAAACCCTATTCCGTCCATCCGTCGTTCCGTCCGTCCGTCTGTCACAGGGCTCTATCTCAGTAACCGTAACAGATAGACAGCTGAAATTTTCACAGAGTATGTATTTATTTTGCCGCTATAACAACAAATAGGTAGGATTAAAAAATAATTAAGATTAAAGGGGGCCCTCATACAAAAAACGTGATGTTTTTTTAAATCGAATTTACGATGGTACGGAACCCTTCGTGTGCGAGTCCGACTCGGACTTGGCCGGTTTTTTGTGTAAACATAACGATTGCTAACGGTCACGGAGCGAATATTTCACATTGAAAAATCTGGATAATCATTGCTGGCATAGCTTATTCTGGGTGGAAGATGAGGTAACTTACAAGATTGATGCCCCTGACGTGAGACCCTTTCTGACAGTAGTAACATTTTACTCGTCATAAATATCCATCTACCAGTTTGGCCGCCATTTTTCGCAGCCTTGCGGTACACGCCGAGGTTTTTTTTTAATGATAAAATTTTACAACTTAATACAACATAATTGTCTTAACTGAATAATAGAATTGAACAGTTTTTATTCTGCCAAGTTTAACAGACGGTCCAGAACGAAACAATACCTTTGGAAGGTCATGAAGATGATAAGGCAGCAATTAAGTACATCATTTCTGTGATCTGTAATAAAGGACCAAACTTCCTTAGAACATATAATTCATCTTATTTTTGCAAATTTACATTTTTATGCATGCAGTATCCGACATGAATGAGGATAAATATTATTTAACGTGTTATAATCGTCATGCGTTGAACAGAAAATGAAAACATACTTTATGGCTCTCCACAACGTCGGCATGCCCTCCGTCTATCATTTCGAAATATCAAGTTATTAAGTGGGGTTTCACGACAGGCTGGAGTGCGAGAGACATGCAAATTAATGAGGTGTCTGTAGCTGTAACGCGAGCCAAGTATAAATTAATATCTGAAGCACTTATCGGAATACTGTACAACCTGACAAATAATATTCCAACGTCTGTCCAGCATGAGTTGCGTTATCGCAAAATCCCGCATAAATAGCTCAGTTTTTCTGAAAACTATAAATTGTTCTGTTGATATGTTTCATATGCAATATCATCCTAGCCACTAGAAGCTGTGAAGTAGGAGTCGGCCTGATCGGTCGGTCGGCCTTTGAAAGCAGGAATTATAGGCTTTGTAGTCTTGAGATTTTACTCGTAGGTTTTGGGTGGTTTTTTCTTTGCAGGAAAGTGAACGGTATGCATCATGGACTCGATTGCACCAAGCATCTATTTGCCAAATTTGACGGCTACCGATATCTCGTTTCGTGGTTTATTGTAGAACTAGCTGCGGTACCCGGCTTTCCTCGGGTTAGTGTCAAAAGTAGCTCACATGACTGGTCCAAAATAGGGTCAAACTGGTCCAGGACAATTTATCCATCTACCAAATTTAATCAA
Source organism: Incurvaria masculella (assembly GCA_946894095.1). Lineage (NCBI taxonomy): Eukaryota > Metazoa > Arthropoda > Insecta > Lepidoptera > Incurvariidae > Incurvaria > Incurvaria masculella. The sequence goes on from OX335641.1 coordinate 5,903,770, forward strand.
GATCGTTCGAGCCGAAATAGCATGATTTAATGAGAAACATCCAATAATTTCCATTTAGACCTTGGTTGACATTTGGTGGCTATTTAAAAAAAAAAGCATTTGCCGCCAGAACCTTTCTGCACTTGTACTGCTACATTGCTTACCTAGTAAGTAAGTAACGTGTGACGTAGGTAAGTTTTGCGTCGACTCCAACCCACAGCCAGCCTCAACATCGAAAACAGTAACCCATCACGAACCTGACTGCTCCCAGAGATGCTATACTTTGACAAAATACGCACATACATCGGGTTAATGGTTCACAAGTTATAATAAATTAACACTCACTATTCACCCCTCTGGTAATGAAGCGTTATATTATGTAGCCTATAAGTTTTGAGTAGAATCAGGCTAGACGTATATACAATCCGCATCTAAATCGAGTAATTGGTTCTCAAGGATTTTATTCTATTGGTCGCACCTCTGGCGATTTAGCGTGATGCCAAGTAGTCTTAACAAATCGCTAGTGCCTTGAACATTCGCAAAACGGACACAACGGTCAATGACGTCTGCCCTCACGCGTCTGCCCGTGTTCGGGTAGCGCACTCAGCGATGAGCGACGTCTTCCTTCCCACCTCACCCGCCGTGCGTCGGACCCTCCGTCCCGCCCCCGCACCCCGCCCCCGCTCCCAACAGCTGTGAAGTAGCACCTGGCTACCGGCATCGTTTTCGCAGCCCCGTGAAAGTTCGAAAGCCCATGGGCACAATATCTTTATAAATTGTAGCCTATGTGTTATTCTGATGTATAAGCTATATTATTGTTAAGTTTCATTGAAATCCGTTCAGTAGTTTTTTCGTGAAAGAGTAACAAACATCCATACATCCATCCATCTATTACAAACTTTCCCCTTTATAATATTAGTAGGATTGTTATAATACCTTAAATATTATCTTAATAATGTTTTCCTTATACGATGCAATCTTTTGATTTTTTTAAGTACAACTCAATTGACTAATTTGAGTAAAGTTTGCTGATATTCTCTTATGCTAATCACGTATTTACTAATGTTTTTATTTATATTGTGATGATATATGTAAGCTTAAAACCTTCCTAATACCAGTGAACAATAAATAAGATTGTATCCAAAAAATACGAGGTTTTGGGCACAAATAAATTACAAGTCCGTACTCACACACACTAAACATATTTTGCGATAAACTCGTTTTTTTATGGAACTGGACATTGATGGCTAATACTACACCCGCTGTCATGATATCCTAACACAACACATGGGAACTAAGTGCCATGCCAGGGCCTTCGTTATTAATATTGTATACAATGTAGCCGTGTAATTGCGATCATTGAATACGATGTTACCACCCCGGGCGGGATTAACGCTACAACCTAGTAAGTAACTTCTTAAGTGAGACCTACAGTTTTACCTAAAATCCGAACCACGGTCTGCCTCAAAGCTATAACGTTCAACGTTTCTTTCTTTACCCATCCATACCCAGACCGCTTCTAGAATTGCTTAACCTCGCCTCGTTGATCGAACACCGAGGCGTCACGGAGACAGACGGAGAAAAGCGAGTTTTTAGGTGACTGTACATCTCTTGTTATCTCATTCGTCGCAACCTACCTCACAAGTGTCCACATTAACCCAATCCTATCGCACAGTGTAGTGTCATCTTGTTATAACAAGATGCTTAAAACCTTAGTTAAGGTTGTACTCCAAAGCTGATCCGGCAGTAAAGGAGCTAGGGCTGGCAAAGCTTACGATAATGTTCGCTGTAAAGATGCGCACTTAAACAAATGAACGCACATGTGAACTCGTTACGTCGTATCACATGACAAGCTTTTCCTACTTTTAGAATACTTTGTATGTAAATAAATTTAAATGTAAAACAGCATTTTTTATCGTTACGTTTTTTTAAGAAAATACCGAACTACGCTAAGACTATTGTATGTTCCGGTTTCGGTTTTGTCTGCAGACTAGGTATTAAAAAAACACTTCTACAAAAGTCTAAGCCGTTTTAAAACTTACACATTGTCCTTGAAGCCACACAAAAGTTACGAACGCGAAACCAACAGCAATCTAAAGATTTTATGTGGCGTTGGTTCCCAGCTCCACCCAGGCTTGAAAGAGACGAAGGTAAAATTACAAGCTATTAGGGAGGACAGGCTACGGCATACATTAGTTAGGTTATTTAGACGTTTATCCAACCGTATAATTATAACTTACTGTTTAGTGATTTACGTAACTTGCGGGCTCTGATCTTCATTTAAATACCGCAAAGAAACAAAGTGTTTTTCGTGAGTGGACGGATATAAAATGATAAATACACCATTTGACCAGTAGGTAGTGCAATGTTAAATTTGTACTAGCTCTTAAAGCAATGTGGAAGCGTCTACCTCGCTTTTCGATACGTGGGTTGCTGGGAGTTAAAAATGGGAGTAAAACAAAGTGTGTTGGAGTTAATATACGAAAACGATCCGCGTCGTTGAAACTAAATTTAAAAATTGTGTTAAATTTCCAAATTGCCCGCAAACGTTTTCAAACAAACTCCAGCCTCCAATAACTGGCCCATGCAGACGCTCGCTAAAATCTCGTTAGCACTGTGAAATCTATCGAAAGTCCAGCGCTCGGTCTGCCCTCTCTCGCCCTTCGGAGGTGGCGGACCTTGGGCGGCTTTGTGTCTGAAGCGAGGACGTGTCGTCAGCCCGGTCCTGATTATGTTAACTTCTTGTTGCGACCGCGCGTCTCCATTCGTGGGCCGGTGGCAACCGCTCAATCGTCTGATGAAATATTTTGAGGTTAGATATTGTGAGTTGGTGCCAGCAATCTTGCGATCGCTTCAAATTAGAGGCTTATTTTACGCTTGGGGCCATTTGGGAATTGCATTGTTCAGCTTGAAAATGTCAACTTTACTCTCAAAAGGTAGACGAATAATGTTTGGATTGTAAAAGTTTTCGATTAAATCGACCTCTACGTGAAGTGAAATGGTGGCAGCTGCCTCGAAAGTGAATCGTAGTATTGTGCTAGCTCTTGCCACAATAACATATTTGTGTTCGTTGCGATTTACTTACAACACCCTGTAACCTGAAAAACAAATCCCCAAAGTTGATTTATAGTCTTTCCTCGCCAGTACAGTCCCTACAATGTATTGTGCCACAACATGATAACCAGTGTCGTTGCGTTTTTATAAAACTTAAAATCTATTCCTCAATCAAGATGAGATTAAAGGATAACTTTTGTTCTCCGCCAAAAGAATGATTTCAATGGTTTTAATTAGGCTCTATATCTGGTATATTTTATTATCTTTCTCCAATACTGTTTTATAAATGTGTATACTATAGATATAACTAAGTAGAATGTAAATTGTTTGTTGTGCACGACATGACAACCTATGTTATAACATAGTCTTCACTACCGTTTTACTATAAAGGAGACAATACATTGTTTATTGTGCTACAACAGGACTAGATTTGAGGCTAAGATTGTCCGAAAGCGATTCATAAACAAAAAAGGTCACCTAAAGCGCGTGTTAAAATGTGTCCCATTGACTGTACGAGACGTAGCAACAGTCCTGAGATAAATCACAAGTTTGCCGCCGCCCTCAGCTCCGGTACGATATTAGGACCAACACGCGGCGACTTCCCGAAGCGCCGACAGCGAGCGAGATGCACATTTTCCACTTTGCCATCAGACTCGCGCTCGGTATCTCTTTATCTTCGAAGACAGCTTCACAACGCACAGTGTTGCCACATTGACACTAAAGTAGGACCTTGTAGTCAAGTTTTTTTTATCGGCCTTTACGGCTGCCACATGCAATAATTAGCGGACAGTTAAGATTGTTGATCAAAGTTTTCACGATTTCAATGATTTCTTACTGTCATGTAATGGGGTCGTATTGTTGGAGTAGATTTTCTATATATGCGTGTAATATCCTCTTACACTAGCCGCCAACTCAACCAAAGCTCAGTTATTGTTAGGTGCATCGTATACACAATGGCATTCTCGAGAAAGCGAACGAATATTCTGTGGTGTCTACAGCCAATATCAACGTCAATTACTATTACATACTCAAAGGAGTTACAACCTCTTTGTAGGTGGCTTTAACGCACTGGAAGCCTATCAACTCCACATTTTCTTTAAAGTATACCTCTGGCTGATAGTAAAAACTGTAATGTTTATTTGCCCGGAAAATGTAAATGGATATCATTGCAGCTTTTAATACTGTTTTACACAACACATTCAGGTGGTTCTTAATCCAAATAAAATTTGCCTGTTGCAACTTACTACTTAATTTGCTTCATATTCATTGTATGTAAATGTATTGTTTAGGAAGAAGCCCCTAGAGGTTACTGTGCTACACAGTTAATTGATTCATTGACGATTTTGTATAGTTTAATTTCCATTTCGTGAATTTAGTATTACTATATTACTTTATATACTACTATATATAGTATTACTATATGTAGTATTACTATATATAAATATTTGCTGCCGGCACCTCTTTTTTAGTTTTAGGTCATGTTTTCTATGCTCGACTTAAATGAGTTTATAAAAGCAAGTTAACCTAAACGTCTTTTAAATACAATAACCCTCTGGTCCTTTAAAACTACATGCATGCCAATAATGTATCTCGCCCGTATAGAAAATCCGCGGACTTCGAACGTTATTAAGTGTGACAAATGCTTTAGCGTAGAAGGGGAAGTTTCACTAAGTTTTTATTTGCTTAAACGAAGTAGACATAGTAGTTTACGGCACCTTTTATTCAGTTCCCGGGCGGACGCCTACACGCGCGCGGGTGGGTCTCCCACTATGTGTCGATAGGTCGATTGTCTTATTTTTGCATGCTGTCTATTGATTTTTAGGTTTTATTCAAAATACACTAAGGATTGTTAATCGAGCCAATGTCAAAGTCAAGCTAAGATTTATGGGCACGGAGCGATCTGAGAATTTCGAGTCGACAGCCCGCGGTCTCCAATTTTCAAAAACGACTAATCCAACTTAAACGTACATGGCACATGCAAACATTAGCGCAGACGTATCTCGGTTTGTGTGTGTGGGAACTGACTTGACAAACGAATTTTTAGAGCACATTCACGCGCGGTGGCGATGTTTCGACTGTGTCATACGACGCGTCTCCGAATTCTCTTACAATAATTATTTGGTAATTTCGACCATATAGCGGAGACGCGATATCGGCCCCATGCTACTTCTCCTTGCTTTCTCATCAGTGGGATTAACCCTAACCAACTAGTAAGCAAGGTTTTTAGGGTTCCGTACCCAAAGGGTGAAAACGGAACCCTATTACTAAGCCTCCGCTGTCCGTCCGTCCGTCCGTCCGTCCGTCCGTCCGTCCGTCCGTCCGTCCGTCCGTCCGTCCGTCTGTCACAGGGCTGTATCTCAGTAACCGTAACAGGTAGACAGCTGAAATTTTCACAGAGTGTGTATTTATTTTGCCGCTACAACAACAAATAGGTAAGATTAAAAAATAATTAAAATTAAAGGGGGCTCCCATACAAAAAGGTGTTTTTTTTGGGTTTTTTTTACGATGGTACGGAACCCTTCGTGTGCGAGTCCGACTCGTACTTGGCCGGTTTTTTTACTTCGCCGATTGTTGCTTAATGTCCATGACAGAACACTGTCATGCATGTAGAAGAGCTGCTCCCTCCCCGAAGTCGACGTCAACGTATTGCTGGTTCACCGCGACCGCGCCGCCACGCCTCCGCCGGTACCGACGGCAACAACACTGATAAATGCGGCTTAGTCTCAAGATTGTGAGCGATTTTCTTCAACATCTTTCTTGACAGACTCCCGCTCGTGGACATTGTAAAGACACGTTCTCACATGATACATCTGCGACATTGAGGAATTGCGTGAGCGTAGTTGGGACACGTAGAGAGCTTTTCTCAATTGCTAAGTTTTTTTTTATTTTCACTCGCAGTACGTGTAAAAACGATAAATGCTATTTTCTTATTTGAGTCGCTATCTGTCGGTTGATTTTCCGACGGAGACAAGCGACTTTTAAAAAATCGTTGAATGTACTTATTCTTATTTAAAGTTCTTTTAGTATGGTTTCCTTTGAGAAAAAAAAACACATTAATATTTAGGGTAGTTTACATTCAGGTGGCGTTCGTACTTACCACCAGAATATGAAAACAAAGGTACAAAGAAAATAAAACAAATTCCAACATGAACAAGTATCATACCATTTAACACACTTACTCAATAAAAATAATTAGAAGTTTTGCGCGATGGCTGGTATTAATTAAATATGACTGAATTAACTATTAAGCACATTCATTTATTAAAAGTACCGTAAGCCACCAACATTCTGCACCGTCAGTGGATCGATGATCAATTCCATAATTAAGTGAATTGGAATTTTGTTTTGGCAGGTAATTAGGCATCGATAATTTCAATTACCGTTCTGAATTTATAGAACAGCCCGCTCCCATTATTTGACATACACAATTAAAATAACACGTCCATTCCTGACTTGCATTTGATTGCAGAATTAACACCAAAATATTTTAAGATATTTTATTGGAAATGACACGAATAACCGCACGCAAACGTCCCCGGAAAATAACACTTAGATTTAATTAATTATAAATTATTTACTCCTTCGAGTAGTTTTCAACAACATTTTTAGGGTTCCGTACCCAAAGGGTGAAAACGGAACCCTATTACCAAGCCTCCGCTGTCCGTCCGTCACAGGGCTGTATCTCAGGAAGCGTAATAGGCAGGCAGCTGAAATTTTCACAGAGTGTGTATTTATTTTGCCCCTATAACAACAAATAGGTAAAATAAAAAAATAATAAAAATTAAAGGGGACCCCCTTTAATTTTAATTATTTTTACATACAAAAAACGTGATTTTTTGTGTTAAATCTTATGCGATGGTACGGAACCCTTCATGTGCGAGACCGACTCGCACTTGGCCGGTTTTTTACTGTCGACCGAACTACCTCGTATGCACAAAATGAATAAGTCGTTCATTATAATTTGTTTAATTGGCGAGGTGCAACTTGGCCGGTCCCCTCAAAGCGCAAGCTTTGCAAACTTGGTCGTATTTGATTTCTGCGCATCCGCTTGCGCTTCGAGGGGACCGGTCAAGCTCAACCCCAATAATAATAACTACATAAAAATCTGTACTCCATATTCACATTTTTGCGAATTTGGAAGCGTGAAAAGTCAAGACAGCTTGGCATTCGTTGCCCAACTTGCATGTTTCTCATGGCCACTGCATTGTTTTATATATTGCATACGCACCTCCGATACCCATTATTATATCTATGCCTATAATGCATGTGTGCTGCTATGTGCATTGGCTTCATACATTAAACCAGTCGGATATCCCTCGTTTTCTCACTCCCACGCCTCCTCCGTAGACATTACAGTCACAATCGTTCTCGTATCTCTGACGGTGTCATTGGTCCTGCTTGCTATAAAAAACGCTTTGTTATGCTTCCCGTTATGAATCGCTGTTTAAGGCCAAAACTAAACACATTTACAGACAACCCTTAAACACGTCTACTTGATACGAAGGACGACGAGTGTCTGACCCTGGTTGCGCCGGAAGCGATCGGCGGGAGAAGCAGGGGTGACGAAGGGGGGGGGAGGGACTTCCGGCCAATGCGCACAACATCCGGTCGGGACCCGCGATCACCTATTATCGGGGCGCTTGGAAACGTTATCAAACGTTTACAAACTTCGGCATTGAATATTAACAATGGACAGGTAAGGGTGGGCTACGTGTTTACGAGTATGTGTACGAGAGAGACATGCTCGCTGTTTTTATTTGATTTTTAAGGATTTTGTCCACCAAACATTTAACCAACTTAGACTCATGTTGTTGCACATTATTTCATTGAATGCGGCTCCCAATGTGGACAGACCGGTTTTTTATGGCATTTGAACGTGGCATAACAGCATCACGAATATGTGCTTCATTATAATGTTGACTTTTAATAATTATTTTTTTACATCTATTTCATTGAATGCCGAATGGGAAATGCAATGTTTTAGAATATTTTGAAATCACATGTAATTTCTGAGTTTTTTTATAAACGAAAACGGAAGGAGGTAAAAGGTTACTAGCAAATAATAAAAAAGAACTAGCCATAACATATTATTTATGCGAAATATTTGTTAAGATATGTTATTTATTTCTATGGGTTCTACTCACGTAAGGGAAACCTTACATGAGCAAAACCATCCCATCACAGTACCATACAAATAGGAAAACATTAAAAACTAAAATATATAATTATATTTCCATAGTTTACTTTGAATATATTTAAGTGGACGTACACTATTAACAAAATCACTGAAGATAAAACAAGACATTACGGCGCAATATGAAATTCTTTTACTCTTTAAATATACATACTATCTAATAAATATTATAAAGGGGAAAGTTTGTAATAATGGATGGATGGATGGATGGATGTTTGTTACTCTTTCACGTAAAAACTACTGAATGGATGTTAATGAAACTTTACAATAATATAGCTTATACATCAGAATAACATATAGGCTACAATTTATAAAGATATTGTGCCCATGGGCTTTCGAACTTTCACGGGGCTGCAAAAACGATGCCGGTAGCGCTACTTTACACCAGGGGGAGCGGGGCCGGGGGAGGCGGCGGGAGCGGCCGCGGGGGCGGGGCGGGTGGTCCGAGGCGGGGAGGGTGAGGGGGGGGGAAGGAATCGCTTATCGCTGATTGCGCTACCCAAACACGGGCAGACGCGTGAGGGCAGACGTAATTGACAGTTGTGTCCGTTTGGCGACTTTTCAATGCAATGCGATTTGTTAAAAACGCATTGTACTTTATTATGCCCAAGGTTAGTTATTGGCTGTAGGTAGGTAAGTAATTGGTCCTTTTTTGGTTGTTTTGGTTAATTTATATTAATATGAATACCATAACAGCAATAATAATGTAAAATCTATACTAATAATAAATCTGTAAGGGTTGTTCATGGAGTAAGTTGCTTTGTTTTATAAGATATTACGTTTGTAGACTTTATTTATGATACTTAAACTAAATTGACAATTTTTAGAAATCATTTCTGTATGTATGTATGTTCCTCCATAACTCTTAAACCAATTATCCGAATAAGATGAAACTTATTACACGTACATTTAACTACCCTGGAATTGGGATAGGCTAAATACAATTCAGTACCGCTTACGCTAAGATGTGGCTGTCATACAAACTGCAATGCTCGGCACAGCTCGGCGGGAGGGCGGCGGCTGGAGGGGGAGGGGGAGCGGCGGCGGCGGTTACTTTTACTAATTGTACCGAAGTACGGCTTGGTATTTCCCGCAACTTTAGGCCTACTTGGCATCACGATTTATCGGCAGAGGTGCGACCAATAGAATAAAATGCTTGAGAACCAGTTACTCGATTTAGATGCGGATTGTATCTACGTCTACCCTGATTCTACTCAAAACTTATAGGCTACATAATATAACGCTTCATTACCAGAAGGGTGAGTAGTGAGTGATAAATTCTTATAACTTGCGAACCACTTACCCGATTTATGTGCATATTTTATCAATGTATAGCATCTCTGGGAGTAGTCAGGTTCGAGATGGGTTACTGTTTTCGTTGTTGAGGCTGGCTGTGGGTTGGAGTCCACGTAAAACTTACCTATATTTTAAACTTGACTTACTTACTTTTGCTTTTTTTTTTTAAATAGCCACCAAATGTCAATGAATCTCTAAATGGGAATTATTGGATGTTTCTCATTAAATCATGCTATTTCGGCTCGAGCGATCTTGATGAAATTTGGTAGACGGATACATTGTCCTGGACCAGTTTGTTCCTATTTTGGATCAGGCGTATGGGCAACTTTTTATCCATGAAATAATTTAGCCGACACTAACCCGAGCGGAGCCGGGTACCGCAGCTAGTATCTACATAAAACATGCGTCTCTAACAATAAGTTCCTCTCTATGTGCCGCAACGAAGTCTTCCCCTCGCATGCTGAGATGAAATTAAATTTCGACATACGTAATATATGTAATTATTTTCCCCCATAGCCAATGTTGCTGACAATATGTTATTACTCGCCTGGGTACAAATTTCATTACAGTAGGCCATGCCCCCGGCTACACTACTCTGTTCAATGTTTTAGAAATTATGCTTATTTTGTTAACTACATTTGTCAAATTAGCATAATTGAATGGGGCACTTTTAAACAAAATCCTGACTTGAATACAGAGCTTTATGGGATCCGTGGAATGTTGGTGTTTTTAACGTGAAATATTCACATACTTACTTGATTGCAAAGAGTTCATTTTCTGAATATATACAGTAAGTAAAAAGGTGGATCCCTATGAGGATGGCTTTGGTCCTATTTTGTTAATGTTAAAATGGGCATGATGTATTTAGATTACTAATTTTATCTTGCTGCATGTCTACGTACAACTTTGATTACTGTAGCAATATTTATGCCGGATCGCCTAAACATTACACCTTAGATACAATTCGTAGCCATATTTTAAAATAACCGAGCCACATTCGTCCTTAGGCCGATCGCGCGGCCAGATTGGTCTACCCTAATCCTTTATCGGTCGCCGTGCCTATGTCATATTTGTTAGCCAATATATCGGCGTGTGCCGCGCCGCCCACGGTACCGCAGCCCGCGGGCACAGATTAATTGCTGGCGATAAATCGGTCAAGCACGCACTGTGTGCGGGTATGAATGACTCCGCAGTTAAGTCCGTTGTTTTATTACATCGATTGTGAATGGAACCATTCTAGAGAAAGGGAATGAAATATGTTGTGCTCGGACCGTATGTCGCTCTATCATATATGCCTACCACACCAGGTAAACAGCGTGATGGCATATGAGAAAAAATATTTTCGTATAAATATTCGTGGACGCAAGCTGGGTGCGTACTTTGATAGATTATTTAATTGGAAACCATTACACAAACTGTTTCGGCAAAAATTTTTTAAAACACCTAGTGTCAGTTCTTTATGTTACGGAAAATGAAAAATCCACAGATCTCGGGCCATTCGAGACCTTCGGGTACATTGAAATTTTTTTTTTTTTTTTTACTAAATATTTCATGCATTCATTTAATTGTACACAAAACACAAGAACACGATGAATACACATTATACATTCGCGACACCAGGGCGTTTTCATACTCTCAGTGAAAATGGGGGCTATTCTGAAGCGATTTAATTAATATTTTCAATGTTAAAAAATATTATTTCAGATAATGAATCAGCTCTGGAATTATGGGAAGATTTTTGATACAACCTTATATTTATTTTGTTGTGGATGTTGTTATGTTTTAGCATTAATAGTTTAAAATCAGTTTATTTTAAAATTAATTAAATTAAAATTTAGCCACTGCGCCTACTTTTATACCGTATCATATACACTTCCAGGTTCGTTTTGATAGTTTCATTGAAATAATTTTTTTCTTAGTGTTTAATGTAATGTTTTATTCGTATTATTTATCTTCATCACGTCACTCCGAAACCCTAAGCGTATTAAAACCGACCTTCGTTGGGGGAGCAACAGGGGCGCAGGCCGTTCTTCTCCCGGCCGATCCCCAACCGGCGGCGCGGCGTGGGTCCCGCGGCCTGGGGCAGCGCGCTATGAATCGAGCACTATTTCATTACGCACCCGTCTCACTTGTCACGTTTTTATTACAGTGGAGGTTCTAGTTTTTCAAGTGCACAGACCCCCTGCTGTTTCAGTCTGCCATGCTAGGGCCCATGTTATTCTGATAATGCTCTTTGGAACTGCATTCATTTATCCCTCTGTCCCCATTCTGCTTTCGCACGCAACTGGCAAGAAATTCACCCCTACACTGTCCACTTTATCTCTATTAAAACCAACCTATCCTGTAGATCCTTTCTCTAAATCGTGGAATGTAATGCACTCCCCGCTGCCGGGGTGTTTCTATCAGGGCCACGTAAAGTGAAGAAGCGCCTGGCCGGCCGGCATGGTTTTCGCAGCCCCTGAAAATTTTCGCAGGTTTAGAAGGCGACGTTGGACTGAGAGTCGGGCGTACGCCATTTATCGCATTGTTCATAAACAAAACTATCATTATGTAATTCAAGGATCTGCAAGCCAGCTAAATCCGAAGGGATTAGGTGCCAAGCCAGGACCACTTCTTTACAAGCACGGCTACATTGAACTGAATGGAAAATACTTTGTATGGTATGTAAATTTTGTTGCAACGAACATTAATTCTGATTTCTCAATAAAACGAATCTGTTGCCGTTTACTACGAACCGAATTAAGTCACTGAATTTTTTGTCAGTCAGTGTGTTTGCGTCCACTGCTGGACATACGCGTCTCTAACTTTTCTCCTGTCTTCCCGGCCCTCCGCTGTACGCCGTGAACGCCGACGCACTTGATGTCGTCGTCCCACCTGGCGGGTGGTCTTCCGTCGCTCCGTTTTCCTGTCCACGGCCGCCAGTGTAAGAAACTGAGTGTTTGTACAAAAGAGTCATCCCTGAAATATCAAGTATTAGTATTTGCCTCTTCATTTTATTTGTAACTACTGAAATGTGTAGGTCAGCATACGTCATATTTATGTTCTGAAAAAGCATAGGTAGCAGTATTGCAAGAAGTCATCTGAAAATTATGTTTATAGCGACACGATTTCTAGCAAGCAGTCTGTGCTTGCCTAGATTTAAACAATTGATTATGTTCTACACATAAACTATGCTTATGTCATCATATTGCCGATGATTTTGCCGTCATGGTAGCGTAGGTTGAGGATAAAAATACTGTATGCAATTTGTTAGGCTTAAAGCGCCCCCCAGCGCTCTGAAGCCTCTTTATTCGTGGCCATGCAAACATCCTTCCCACACCCTCAAACATTTCGCCATGCGCATATGTAAGTTTCAACGTGCAGCCCACTGTACTTTGCCTCCTAAGTCACCCCTCTTGTATCAAACCGTTGGCCGCCGGGCGCATTAGCCATATCGTGAAAGCGAAGTACAAAATGCTCCCTTATTTGATGAATATGGAGGGGTGACGAATGCGACACCACCTAATCTGTATTTGAAGTTCGTATTTATATTTTTTATAGATGGTGCGCTACTTTCTATCACTTTTTTGTCTCGATCGAGCCATATATTTGCAGGTGTTTACTTTTTCGTCACTGTTACGTTATCATTAAGTCCAAGCAAACGGAACTTCTTACGTAATGATGTCTTATGTTTATAATTCGTTAAGAATTTTATGTTTCTCAAAACACCTTTGGTTTCTATGCTAAAACCGCATTGTGATCAACTGAACCTTACGGATAAATAACATTTTTTGTCGTGCCTACAAGAGGTTACATTAATTTGGTGGTGCACTAATAATAAATCGAAGAGGATGCATTCTATAGAATAAACTACGGAGCTTTGTCTCCGCGATCTATTTGTGTTCTGCAGAAGAAACGAACGCCATAATGTAGGGGTTCCATCATTTTTACCATCTCCTTTAGAAAAGCAGCGTGATGGTATTCTGCCAATGTATTTAATCATTTGGAGTTCAAATAGATGTCAATTTTCGTAAAGATCAGGTAATAATATAAATTACGGGTTATATGTACATATAACCCGTAATTTTAGAGCATGTAAGAGAATATGTATGTCTGCAGATTAAGCGAAATAGGTGTGCTGTGATCGTACCGTATAGCGCTCCATCATCACTGCCTACCCTTCCGGGAAAGAGGCGGCGTGAAGGTACATATGTGGTAACATTTGCCCCTTTTAGTCTTGTCTGCTGAACAACTTTCCTGGCGGCGGCGGGTAATTAAAGGACATTTTGGAGAAATATAACGCGACACCACGCGATCTTCCTCAAGGACACGATGTGTAGTCCTCGCCCGGCCCGGCAACGGCGGTGCGGGGGTTGCGAAGGACGCGGGAGGGGGAGGGGACAGGGGAAGGGATATCGCCCGGGGGTTTATTTTGTGCTATTGACATTTCCGATTACTGTCGGCTCACTTGCTGCGCGATATTGGCAGGCCGAGCTGTGCCTACAGAGGCATATATCCCTGCTTATAATGTAAATTATATTTACTTTATATACCCTATCGCATCATACATACTCAGCCGTAGAACATCATCTCTCTTCCTAAGGTACGGTACACTTTTTTAGGTATGTATATAGATTCAAAGATTCAAAGATTCAAAGAGTTTATTTGTGATCTTTAGTTTTGTACACTTCTATCACATCGTCAAGGTTTATACACAGGTAAGTATATAATTCTACAAGTTATTAGCATTCAAATTATTAAATAAATTTTCATTAAGGCACAGTAAGAAATTCGATATAATAATTAACATTATGCATTAAACATTTAAATTAAAATCATTCCATCAAACATTCATAAATCACAATTAAAATTTAAAACATCAGAAAGTATTGTATTAAAGTCAGTCATTATAAAATTAACTATACTGAATATATATACACCGGAAATTATTAAAATATTACTTATTTTTCTTACAAAAAGTAGTATAGGTCATAAAAAGTTTTTGTGAGCAGCCATTTATGCAGGTTTTGTTTGAATAGGTTGTCACTTTCTTCTCTTTGTAACTCAATGGGTAACTTGTTATATATATTAGCTGCTTGGAACTTAAGGCTTCTTTGGAAACACATGGTGCTGTGGCTTGGCAGTTGGAGGAGGCATTTGTGTCTGGTGCGGTAAGTATGATCGCGTGTGTTGTACTCCGACATATTACTTCTCGCAAACAGCGCGACCCTCTTCACGTACGCATCGTACATCGTGAGCATGCTCAGATGTTTGAATATGGGTGCACAGTGTGCATCCCAAGCTAAACCACCTACAATTCTCACTGCTCGTTTTTGTAAGAGAAACACTCTTTGAGCGTCACCAACCCTACCCCAGAACTCCAGACCGAAAGTCATTGTGGAGTAGAAGTACCCATAATATGCATTTTTCATGGTCTTTGCGTCACATGACTGGGATAGAATCCTGAGGCAGTAGCAGGTTTTGCTCAATTTAGCACATAGTGTTTCAATATGGTCGGTGTACCTAAGATTATGGTCTAGTGTCAAACCTAAAAATTTGTGTGACATTTGAAATTTTATCGCATCGTCCATGTGTTGTATAAATATGTCTTCAGAGAAAATTTTGTTAATAATGGAGAATTGCACGTAACCAGTTTTTGATTTATTCATTAAAAGTTTGTTTGCTGTAAACCAGTCGAACAAAGCTCTTAAGCAGTATTCAAGCTTGGATAGCAATTCTGTTTTATCTTTTGCTTTGACTATTGCATTGGCATCGTCTGCGTACAATATTAGTAAAGCAAATTTTAAAGCCTTTGGTAAATCATTTATAAATACTAAGAATAGAAGGGTTGATAGAATTGACCCTTGCGGCACTCCATATTTTATAGCAAAGGGTGCGGAGTGTACCTCTAATATTTAGGTATCCCTCATACAATTTGTGGTAACTTGGCCTCTTCTGTCATGCAGATATGATCTCAACCAGTCCAAGGCGATGCCTCGTATGCCATAGAAGTCTAATTTTTCGAGGAGCAGCGTGTGATCCACAAGATCGAACGCCTTAGATAGGTCTACGAATATACCTGCGGTTTGTTCCTGTCTATCAAGGCCTTCCAAGACATTTGTTGTGAGCTGATAGGTAGCTGTGGAAATGGACCGCCCGGGACGGAAGCCATGTTGTGCTTCGGTTAATATATCATTGGTGTTAATGAAGTTCATAAGTCTAATATACATAGCTCTTTCAAAAATTTTGGAGAATACCGGCAGTATTGATACCGGGCGATAATTCTCTACAGAAAGTTCAGAACCTTTTTTAAACAGCGGTACTATCTTTGCCTTTGAGAGTTCTGCGGGAAATACTCCAGTCTCAAACGATAAATTAACGAGATATGTCAGCGGAAATATTATTGGTTTATAGCACTGTTTTAATAGAGATACGGGCATATCATTAATATCCTGCGTGTTTTTATTTTTAAAAGAGTTAATTATTTTAATTATTTCTCTTGTGTCGCATGGTTTAAGAAAGAATGTGTTCGGAATATATCTTTTAGTATTGTCTCTGAGTAGTTTATTTGATGTTTGAGTGCATTGTAGTATTGTGGCAAGTAATTTTTCAGCAATTTTTGAGTAGTGTTCCGCAAACATATCTGCCACTTTTTGTGGCTCGGTGATTGGGTGACCTTCATTGTTTACTAATTTAGTATTTTTTACAACCCTATTGTATGGTACTTTCGTAGTTTCACGCTTAACAATGTCCCAAATGGTTTTTTGTTTATTCTCACTATTGCTTATCATTGATTCATAGTATTTTGATTTTTCTTTCTTTATTTGGATGTCGTATCCCTTTTTCAGTCGCTTTAAAGTGTCCTGGTATTCTTGGCTATCGGTACTGCGCCCTAATAGTTCAAATATTTAAATTTTTTCTTTTAGGTATTTGCTGTCTTCCGAGAGCCAAGGTGCGAGAAGTTTGCGTTGGTTATAAACATATGTTTTTTGTTCTTTTGGAAAAGCTACATTAAAGTATTTTGAAAATATATTAAAAAATACATTAAAAGCGTCATTTGCATTGCTGCATGTATACACTTCAGACCAGTCCGTAAAGTTCAGCGCTGATACGAACGAGCAGATGTTACGATGTGAGAATATGCGCTGCCTGCGAGTGCAAATGTCGGGTGGTAAATTCATTGGATTTTTCAGTGTTATTTCCTGAGACATGTGATCAGACAAACTGTTGTAAATTACTCTGCAGACAATGTCCTCTTTTGTCAAGTCAGTCACCACGAAGTCCAAGAGTGACTTTCTAGTTTTACAGGTTCTTGTCGGTTCGGAAACTATATTATTCAGGTTAAATAGATCTAGAAGTATTTTAAGCCTTCTGTACGGGGTGGATTTAACTTCTAAAAAATCTATATTCCAATCTCCACATATTATGAATTTATCGAAACATTTAGAACATTCACTTAGTATATTCTCTAGTGTTTCTAGAAAGTCGGTAAAATCCGGCCCAGTCCTATATAATACAATTATACAAATTTTGTTTTTTTTTAGACAAATTAAAGTTTAAAATTACAGCTTCGAATGTTTGGTCCTTAAATAACGTGTTATACGTTTTTACAATATTAAAAAAATGCTTATAGTGTTCTTGGGCAAAAATGCATATTCCTCCTCCATCCATAGTGGTGCGAGTGTATTGCGCTATGACACAGTACCCTGGAAGTGACGGCACGGGCTCATTGCATCTTAGCCAGGCCTCTGTGATGCAGACGAGTGCGGGGAGATGCAGGAGATTACTAATGAATGCAGCTAGTCCGGTCGATTTATAACGAAGGCTACGTAGATTTTGATGTAAAATGGTCAGTCGATTTGAAGTTTTGCTTTTGCTCTTGTGTTGCCCGATATGGGTCCGGGAATTAGAGGGCTGAAAAATTTGTTTTTCTTCGCTGGAGACAATGGTGGTGTCTGAGTAGATGTTTCCGTTTTTTCCTGATCCGCCATTTGTTGCATTGTTTTGTTCTCTTCTTGGTTTTTTGTCTCTAAAAAAGATGCTAGTCTCTTTTTTTCTAGGTACCTCCTGACTCCGGTACCTTTCGGCCAAAAACTTGCTTCAAGGAGTTTTTCGGCGTGCGATTTCTGCGCTTCAATTTTAAATGACGCGTAGTAATCCCCGCGAGGCGTAAGTTTTTCGACCCGCAGATTTGTTTCATTTATTTCCTTGTAAGATGTTAGAATGTATGACTGAATTTGCTCAATTGTTGTTTGTCGGTCTAGGCGGCAGATATGGACACTCATTGGTGGTTCTGGTCGCTGCGCAACTTTAAGGGTTGTTTCGTTTTCGCCAATGTCCCGTGTGCCTACCAACATTGGGTTGTTATATTTTTTACGTGAATTTGAATGTTGCGCTGGTTGCGCAGTAATGCTCGCATACGAAATAGGCAAAGATTCGTTTGCCGTGTGCGACACTGACCTACGTTCCGTGTTAGTGTTAGTGTGGCTAGTTGCTCGTGCGCCGCCAGTCTGGTTGCGCGGCGCGCGATCGTCGGTCTCGGCAGTCGGGGTTTGTTCCGGTTTGTTTCCGTCGCGTCGCTTGCTCGTACGCGGCGCCGCCGCCGCGCCGCCGACACCGCCGCCGATGTCGATTCAATATCTGAGAGGACAGTTTCTATTGCCGTATTAGATCGCGGGCACGGTTTTCGTTGTAATTTTGAACGATATGTCGGCCGTTGTGTCTGATCCTGGGTGTAGGTAGTGAAACTACTTGAGATCGGAATATTTGACTGTGCTGTGATCGTGTCCATGTGTAGGTGCGTCTTGTTTTGGCCTGTGCCTGATTTTGAATCCGATGGCCGTTGGTACAAGTGTGAATGTGTGAGTGTGTTGTTCTGGGCTGTGATTTTCTGTGTTTCACGTTGAATATCAGCATTTTGCTGCTCCAGACGGGTCGCCTGGCGAATCAGGTCGCCAAGAATTGCCGTGTGATGGGCCTGGGTTGTGGCTAAGTGATCTAGTTTGAACTCTAGACGGCTCACCGTGACGAGTAACTGCGACATCACGTTCATCCACTCCCCGTGTCCGGCTGACCGCGCGAACACTCCCGTTCCGAAAACATCGCCTGGGCTTCCCGCGGGATGCAATGGATGTAGGTATGCCATACTTTTTCTACTTTCTTTAATATTATTCTATAGCTTCGCGCGTAAAAACTGTTTACATGGCTGCAGTGTTGCCAGAAGAGTGAATGTACCACCAGCTCGTGCTAGAAAGGGTCCAAGAATTGTGAGGACTGGAAAACGGCAGGCAGTTTGCCCGTTGGATTAGAACCACAGTACCTAACTGAGGCATGCGCGGCCGAGGATTGCACCACACCACTGGTGCAATCCTCTAAAGCGCTCTGCCATAACTAGCAGATTCAATGTCTACTTAGTTTCTACTTTATTATCTTTGATTCTGTACAGCTAACTTATTCCTGCGCCTACTCATATTGCGTATACTTATACGGTATACAATACCATTATGCAAAGGGTCTTGTAACTTCGTTATTCTTGAGGCGAAAATGAAAAAAAATTTTTTTTTGCCACTCTCGTGAAAGTATGAAAGAAGTACCTCCATACTCACTTTTAAATTTCGCAATCCAGGGGCGCGACGTCTCGGGTTTTAATGGTGGGATGAGTGCTGGTTCTTAAAAGTAAATCTGACCTAAAAAATGGACTTTAATATTTTGGCATCCAGAATCATCCCACGAAGTTAAGAAGCCCTTTTCCGAATCACATATATACATTGTATACAATTTTGCCATTCTATCCCCAAACCAAATTAATAGGGTTCTTCCAAACGCAGCGTTACATAATAAATTTTCCCCTAGGAAGGTTTTCCTGCAGGTTACTTAAAACTACCTCATGCACCTCCTCGAGAATACGGAACCTGAAATCTTTCCGTCATACCGAGCAGCACCGAGCATAATGAAAAATGAAAATTTCATTTTTCCTCCGTCGTTACCAAAACAACCTCACTCACAATGTAAACTCGACTCCTAGGTGCAGGTGTGTGTGCGTGTGACGGTGCATCGCAGCTAAAGTCTTGTTTGTTTTTGTTGGTACATTATTGCAAGCGGGTATAATAAAAGTGTACATTAATTCCGTGGAGGCGGTGCATGAGACGTACCTACTCGCTGCACTCACACCGCGACACCGCTGGAACAACATTCACTAATACCACTCTAAACCGGAATGCAGGCTCGATCTCCCGCGATAGGTCGTTTTGGACCGAAGGATTAACGAAGGTTTAGGCCTATTTCATTACTCAAAAATAAGTGCTTTGTGGTGCTGTACAGGGGGGAACGGCAGAACGTCTAAAATGCAGATCGTATAGTATCATATTTTAACAAAATTTTAAAACCATGCACAACGTATAATCGGCAGATCGTATAATTTTATACGTAGTGAATGAAGAAGTTTAAAAAATAAAATTACTTATTTCTCCATGCATAACGTATAATAGTCACAACGTATAAAGTTATGATCTTTATTTAACAAAAAAAAAGAAAACCATGCATATCATATAATCCAAAAACGTTTCATACGATAAGCGCCCTTATGGATATACTTTTAAAGCGTATACTCACACGCGACTTTTCGACCGTCTCAATTAGTGTAAGGTGGCCTTTCGAAATTGTAGCAAATTGTTACTCTTTAACATATATCGATTCGTAGCAATTTCAGCCTTAAATGTATAGTTATTAGGGCCCTTTATGCAGTGCTTTTTGGCATATTATACGTTCTGCATGGTTTTCTTTTTTTGTGAATTCACGTTAGGAATATTATACGTTGTGACTATTATACGTTCTGCATGATGCAAAGAGTTGATTCTATTTTTAAACTTTCTTCATGCACAACGTATAAAATTATACGTTGTGAATATTATACGATATGCATGGTTTTGATTTTTTGAAAAAAATATATTTTATACGTTGTGAATATTATACGTAGTGAATACGACTCCTGTACAGTGGTAAGTGCTGTGTGGATTCAGGCACTTTTAATAAAATTGGTCCCTTTGCATTTCTTACCATGCATCTACTAAATTGCGTTAAACTAAAGCCATGTAAGTTGAACCGAAGATAATACTAATAATTACTTCCCTACTATCCAAATAACCCTAAATAATGTATTAATAGGAGGCATCAATTACTGCAAGAGTGGCGCTTACAGGAGAATTCTAAGTGATAGTGGATGCATTGCAAAGGTTTGCTTGCTGGTCCGAGTCCAGCTTTAGCACTGTACCTTGTTCATTACTTTAGGTCCCATTTCCACAAGGAAGAAAACTTCTGCGAGAAATGTCGGACAGACTGTCAGACAGTAAATCGGCTGTGTAAACGCCTCTGCAAGACCTGTTTACACGGACAGATTGTCGGTCTGTCCGACATTTCTCGCGGAAATTTACTTCCTCGTGGAAATGGGCCCTTAGAATCGATTCTAGCTGCTTATCATATTCGTTATATAGGATAATCACCTCTTTCCAGACATTTTTGAAAAAAGTTACGCCTTTTCACGCGGCAGGAAGAGACATTCTCCGACGTTTCGAGCTAATCATTTAGCCCGTTGTCAAGGAGACATCCGCCACGTTCGTACGCAGCAGACGACTGTGGCGGATGTCTCATTTTTCAAACATATCTAACGACCGCGGTAATCTCAAAAGTACCTCCTTCAAGAACCACAAAACTTTTTAATATAAAAGGCTAGGTCACAGCCCTAAAAAATGTTTTAAACGCTTCTTCGCAGGGACCGAGTCCCACACATTGCAGCGACAATGTGTTTGCTACGGTATGAACCCCGTGGAGCTTGCAGACTGCTTTTAATACGAATAATAATGGTGCTGCGGCGGTCCTACACGTCCGATTGCATAAACACCCCTCACCCTCCCTTACCTTTCATACAAAAAGGACGAAAGCGTTTTCTTACTTACCCATATCGGAAATTCGTTGTGGTAGCAGACTCCAAACATTTCATATATTCGTTTATTTCCTTCCATTTGTACACTTACTCTTGGATTCGGCAATTCACGAGACGAGATGAGAAATAGATTCCGATAAAATTCGGGTGTACAGTTCTTTTGTTATTATTGATACGAAATTGTATTAACTCAAATGTTTTTAGCTGCCTTGGAGGCATTCATAATAAGAATTGTATGAATGGTAGCATATGCCATACTGGTATTTTGTCCGTGGCCTTGGTATAACCACACAATAGTTCTTTATAGTAAGTAGTTTTACCGCAGAATACTATTTATTGGTATAACACCTAGAAGAGAATCGTTAAAGTGTCGGCCACTTTTGTTTTGGAGATACTTTAAAAAGACCGCATATCACTGTTTAACAATATTGTATTAGTAGACCGTCTGACTTAATTAAATAGAAATCCGCTTGAAGGCTTTAATTGTTGTGTTCGTAAGTGATTATAATATAATAAAAAATAAAAATAAAAGATTTTTTCTAACTAGTGATTGTGAACATCTTGGCGTGCGCCATTTCTGCCTCCGAGAACCAGGGTTCCAACCCGAATTACTTATATCGCCCTCGTTTCGAAATAAAAAACAAAAACATTTACCGTAATGTATTTTTATTCTAATTCAGATGTCACTGTTTAACTCTTTGATTAAAAAATCTGAATAACTTCTATAACATCTGCGTACAAGCATAGGTATAAGGGTGCAACCGAGGCAACAACAATTGTCAGCTTTTTTTTCCATGAGATTTTTCAAGTTTTTTAATTTCGTCAATTGTGAAATGATGTAATGTAGAGATCAACGACGACGCATTGGGACACAATCTTCATTTCATTTATTTATTCAACTTCTGGTAGTCAAACTACACTAAGTCATGTCACAATTTGATTGATCCGCGGATTCGATCAACCAGTGATGAAGAACCCGCAAAGAAACTTCACTGGTCTATAAATCATGTTTTTTTTCGTCTTTTTTTTCCGTTTACATTAATGATATAACACAATTATGATTTAATACCTAAATGCTTCTGCCAAACTTACATTGGTGGAACGGTCTAAGGCAAAGAACTAAACACTACGAGGAAACAATGTTGATCTTCCAGTCTTGCTGGCTTGCTTCCACTCATCGCCAACACACGAGCACCATCTCCGTCAGCTTAGCCGCCACCATTCTAATACGCAAACTACAGTACAACAACATCTAAATTCAATGTTTTTGTTTACTTCAAGAATCAATTCCAAAGGTTATCGAAATGATTGCTGTTACAACCATATACCTAAGTCCGCTAATAGATAACTCACTTTCGAGCGTTAGCGTTACGAGATAACACAAAATTTGGTACAGTTTTGTGTGATTTCATGGTTATCTCATAATTCTAACGCTCGAAAGTGGAGTTATCTTTTAGTATGGAAGAGGAATTTCGTGAAGACATTTTACCTTCCAAGTGGGACGCATTTTTTTGCGGTAGCACCGAGGCGAGCTGACCGGAGCGGTGTTGCACCTGGCCGCGGCAGGCGGGGGACGCGGCGGCCATTTTAGATTAATATACCGAGGCGGTCATGAAAAACTAGCCGCTGTCTTCAGCGTGTGCTCCTTGCCGGACAAGAAGTGGCTCGGTGGCGTACGGACGTACTATTACGCCCCCTAGTCCCAGTGGTCACCTAAATTGACGTTTACGCCAACCCGAACGACTGGCGTTTTCAACTTTATGGAGAAATTTAAGAGCGCGCGCAGCGGGCGGTTAACAAACTAACATTACAAGTTCGAGTTTGATTTGACAGCTTACTCACCGTCGCTGTAAATACGTTGACGTTGCCGTTTTCGCCGACGTCGCGTTTTCATACAAATTGGAAGTCCGAATTTAACTTTGGCAGCTTGAAGAATTAAAACCACAGAATATCTAGTAAAAACTTGTATGGAGTTTGAAGTTTTTACGCAACTTCGAAGTTCCGTAAACTCCAATTTAGGTGAGAACTCGGACTGACCACTCTAGATGTGCAGCTCTAACATCGCCTTAGCCAAGTTCTTATATGACACGCCGATCAAGGCCATTTTGACAGTTATTTGAGACAAGTATGAACAGAAGTTACGTGCACTTATCCGCGATTTCATTCCCGCACCCCCTGAGAATCAATACTTCAACACTTAAGGCTGCGTATGAAGCTAGACAAATTCCCGATTTCCCCCCCACCGCTCCGCTAGATGCCGAAGCAGCAGTGGCGCCGTAAACCTTAGGACAAAACTGAATTGATAGAGCGACACCTATACGCCGTCGCTGGAACTTCGTGGAAGTTGTATCGATCCCGCGGCAAGTCGTCAATGATCATACAACCAATCACAAGGCTCGAGATCACCCGCCATATTATTCACATTGCTGCTAGAAAACAGCCACCATTTCGTCAGCTCTGTTTGGGCCACTTCAAAATCTTTCTCACATTTTAAAAGAAGGCATTCCAATTGACCGGAAACGCTTCAGCATGCATGGACTTAATTTTTTACCTACCGCATGCATGTGACAGTTACCAAAAAAACGTTAAGCAGCGCGCGAATACAGCTCGCTGCCAGTGCTTCCTGTTCCGTTTGAATCGCGAGACGCGCCACATGTCCTCGAGTGAACGTATTCTTTGAACATTATAATTTTGGACGTTTTTACCTCCTAGGAGTGTTTTGTGACCTCTCAACAACGAACGATCTAGTGAACCTGTGATAAGACATTTGGATCGCAGTGCGCGAACCACCACGCTGGTGTGTTCGCCCACATTCAGCAGAAACCCAAGGCCTTGGTGTGCTGAGGACGGATGCCATCAACCTGTGAGTGTTTTCCAAGGATGTCTTTTGGTTTGTCGTATTTTTGAGTGTGTCGAAGACTAGAAGTGGTTCTGTTTCAACCCGCCTTCCTATCTATTTGCAATAAAATAATTTACTCAACAACCGCATTTCTTAGAGTCCTCTGTGGCTCATACACCCCAAAATGGTCCTTCGAGCCGGATGAATAATCTTAATCACCTATGGATAGTAAAATTATTCGAAGTTTGCATACTTCATTCCCGCTGTAACCTCGTTTGGTTATAAATTTTACTACCTATTTTTATTCGTCTGCTTATACGTTTGAATGTACCACGTCGTTCAATCTAAATTTCGTATCGAATAAACTGCATAACCTAAACGGTAAAGAAAGATATAATTAATTAAATCCAGTAAAAAATGTTGTAAACAACCTAATAATATTGTATGCAGATCTCACTCCTACTTTCATTCCTATTACGTTCATTTTCGCTTGCGCGCGGATCAGTGTTTCAGATTAAAGTCGAGTTCACCTCGTGCTCGAGTTGTGTCTACCTACATATTACACATTATTTGCTACAATATTTCACCGCCTATTATTCCATTTGCTATTGTAATATTGCCGCTCGCAATTAATCTTTAACGGATCAGCATTTATTTTATTTTATTTCTTCCGCTATATTTATTTTTATAAATCCGCTATGGGTAAAGATAAGGAAGAGGTTGCTCCTCCCAAGGTGAGATTATTAGAAGCCCGCGTTCAAACATTTTTCAACTGCTTGCAAAATACATACGATGCATCCCGCAATATATCCTCAAAGGAATTGCAGAACCGGTTTCTCAATACTGCGTGTAATATTGAACAGCTGAGATCGGATTACTTGAAGTCAGTTGATGAACTGAACTTGGAAAAAATGCAATATGACCCTGAATTTGATCCGGAGTATAATGCCTTTATTGCCTTCGAAGATGTTTATTCTGCGATTAAAAGAACAATGCAAGAATTGAAAGGACAAGTCAGAGAAAACGTTGGGAATAAGCCTACATTAAAATTGCCGCCTATTAATTTGACTACTTTTGATGGTGAGCTGAAAAATTGGCCTACGTTTTTCGAATGCTATAACAACGCTGTTCATAACAATACAAGTTTGAACAACTCAGATAAGGTGTTTTACCTAATCGGCGTTCTTTCAAAGTCAGCATTAACCAGCATTTCAGATATTCCACCAACCGCAGATAATTATATGCTCATTTATTCTACCTTGGTTGACAAATACCAAGATATCCGCTCACTCGCAACAACTTATTTGCAACAAATTATCAAGATGAAACCGCTGACTTCAGCATCAGCTGATAGTCTCAATCATTTTCTCGACAAATTTTCATCTTCAATCTGCGCCTTTGATAGGTTAAATATGAAGGACAAAAAAGATTTTATTTTTCTATTTTTGGCTTTGCAAAAAATTGATAAAGAAACTGCTCGACTTTTCGAAAATTCCGTGAGAACAGAAAAACTTCCGACTTACGAAAGTTTAATAAGGTTCATTAAAGAACAGGTAAAAATTAATGAACGGACAGATGGCAGTTCATTTCCTTCGTCAAGTTATAATAAAAATAACTATCATAAATATTCTGCTCCACCCGTTCCCAAAATCTATAAACCAAAACCTACAAAATCTTTTGTCACTTCAAATAAAACCAATGTTTGCTCGTTGTGTTCGAAATCTGGACACGAACAGTTTTATCGCTGTCCGGAATTTTTAAAATTAAGCCCAAAGGAACGCTATCATGTGGTTAAAACAAATAACAGCTGTTGTAATTGTTTGAGTTTTAATCATAAAACTGCTGCTTGTAAATCAACAAACCATTGTGGTGTTTGTCAAGCAAAATCGCATCATTCACTTTTGCATTTTAATCAAAATGCTTCCGCTGCCGCAATCGAATCCCGAACTCACAACAACAGTGAAAATATGACACCCGCCACTGCGCCATTGACGGCCGCTTCCGTTCTCGCTCCGAGTGCATCGCGTGACGATGCCGCGCCACAGATGTCGCTATGCTCGCATTCAAATACATCGCTGCATCGACCCGCTGAGACCGTGTTACTCGCGACAGCCCGGGTCGTAGTGAAAAATGTAGATGGCGTTGAATACACTGTTCGTGCATTAATTGATAACGGGTCTATGAAAGATTTTGTTACAAAAGGGTTATGTGATCGTTTATCATTGAATGTTAGTGCGCTGAACGATCAAATAACTGTGAATGGTTTCGGTGGTTCCTCAAAAACTGTAAAGGGTTTTACAAACATTTTAATTCACTCCCGCTTCGATCGTAATATTTCTTTTCAGTTGCATCCGCTGGTTGTGGATAATATTACGGACCGCTTACCTACGTCACTTGTCGATAGGTCGATGTTAGACTATCTCGCTCGCACCCCGCTCGCTGATGATACATTTTCCGAACCTGGAGAGGTGGAAATGTTAATTGGCGCTAAATGGTTTCCTCGCCTTTTGCTGCCTGGTCAGGTCCGAGGACCGCCAGGTACACCTGACGCTATACAAACTTCGTTAGGTTTTATTTTAATGGGTAATGCTCCCGTTATACATCGCTCGCCCCGCACCGCACGCTCACCCCGCACCGCCCGCTCGCCTTCTCATGCACTGTGCGCCTTCACCGGCCAGCCGCTGGAAGAGCTAGTGAGAAGTTTTTGGGAAACTGAGGAAGTTTCAACTCCGCGCTCTGAACTGCTCAGTCAGGAGGAGCAGGCTTGTGAAAATATTTACAAGTCTTCTACGACACGTGATTCCTCGGGTTCTTATACCGTCGCACTGCCATTTAAAACCGATCCTTCAGTTTTAGGTGACTCAATTAAGAGTTCTGAAAAAAGATTCTTCGCTTTGGAGAAGCGTTTTCAAAAATCTCCTGATTTTCGCACCGCTTACAATAAAATTATGGAGGAGTATTGTGAAAAGGACTATGTTTCCCCACAATCTCCGAATAATGACGCATCTCAGCCACCTGGCTACGTAATCCCGCACCATGGTGTTGTCCGCGAGGATAAACTTACTACGAAAACTCGCATTGTATTGGACGCAAGTGCGTGCACAGATACAGGTGTATCACTTAACGATATTTTACATTCGGGGCCAAATTTACAAACAGATTTATTTTTAATTCTTTTGAATTTTCGAATGTTCCGCTTTGCACTGTGCGCTGATGTTGAACAAATGTACTTACGAATAAAGGTACATCCTGAATTCCATAAATACC
Source organism: Incurvaria masculella (assembly GCA_946894095.1). Lineage (NCBI taxonomy): Eukaryota > Metazoa > Arthropoda > Insecta > Lepidoptera > Incurvariidae > Incurvaria > Incurvaria masculella. The sequence goes on from OX335641.1 coordinate 5,931,316, forward strand.
AACGCGTTTTATATCGTTTTGATCTTTCGGACCCGGTCCAGATTTTTGAATTCAAACGGGTTTGTTTTGGATTGACATCAAGTCCGTATCTGGCACTGCGCACTTTGCACCAACTTGCTGAAAATGAGAAAACAAATTTTCCGCTCGCTTCTGATGTTATCGACCGTGGATTTTATTACATGGACGATATTTGTGTTTCGATTAATGATGAAGATTCAGCGAAGGAAACTGCATCGCAATTAATTGAAATGTTTGCTGCAGGGGGTTTTAAACTCCATAAATGGTCCAGCAATTCCACCGAGGTACTATCTGTCCTTCCGAAAGATTTTTTGCACCCCCAAGTTGTCAATTTTGATACTACTGCGACGCAAAAGGTTTTAGGTGTGAATTGGGATCCTCATAAAGATTGTTTTTATTTCGTGACGTGTCCGCCCGCTGCGGTTCCATGCACCAAACGCAATATGCTTTCTGTGATTGCACGTCTTTGGGACGTTATGGGTTTCGCCGCCCCTTTGATATTATATGCAAAGTTGTTAATCAAAGAGCTTTGGTTGCAAAAAATAGATTGGGACGATGAGCCACCGCAACATATTATTTCACAATGGAATCAATTCCAAAGTGAATTGCCACTTTTATCAAAGTTGACTATACCCCGCCACATTGGTATTACTAAATCGTGTAATGCGTATTTGATCGGATTTTCTGACGCTTCTGAAAAAGCTTACGGAGCTGTGCTTTACGTTCGCGCTCAATCTGACGATAGAGTATCTGTGCACTTGCTGTGCGCAAAGTCGAAGGTTGCTCCTGTCCAAACAATCAGTCTTGCACGTTTAGAATTGATGGGTGTTCACTTGATGGCAAAATTGATTCGCATCGTTCTCAAAACTTATGAAAATCGCTTTAAATTTGATGGCGTTTTCGCCTTTTCTGATTCGACGATTGCTCTCAATTGGGTTAACTCGAGCCCACACCGCTTAAAAACTTTCGTGGCTAATAGAGTCACGAAAATCCAAGAGATTCTTGAACCAAAATGTTTATACCATATTTCGGGGAAAGAAAATCCGAGTGATTGCTTGTCGCGAGGATTGACTCCCGCGCAATTAGTTAATCATTCTCTTTGGATTAACGCTCCATTCTGGATCCAAAATAATATACCAGATTGGCCAATACAGCCTTTTATGGCTACTGATAAGGATTTACCTGAGGCCAAGTGTGTGACCTTGTCTAATATTCTGCCGCCTGCAAATGAAAAATCGCCATTGCTCGCCTTGTCAGAACGAGTGTCGCGTTGGTCGAAGCTCCTTCGCGTCGTTGTATATGTTTTGCGATTTTCGAAACGATTGACGTCACGCGGTGATATAACGGCAGCTGATCTGGACAAGGCTGAACTGACGATTTTGAAAGCAGTTCAAAAGGCACACTTCTCTGACACTATTAAGACTATGCAGTCAGGTAAACAATGCCCTCGCTCCCTCCTTAAATTGAGACCTATTCTTGTGGATGGCGTCATTCGAGTTGGGGGCCGATTGGAAAATAGTGATTTGACTTTCGACCACAAACATCCCATCCTGATGCCTAGTAAGAATAAGGTAACAGATCTAATAATTGACCACATACACCGCACCGCTTGTCATGCTGGACCGCAACTTGTACTTTCCTTACTACGACAAATGTATTGGATACTCTCTGCCCGCCGCACTGTACGTGCCAAGATTTTTTCTTGTATTCCATGCTTTAAGGCACGGCCTAAGCCTGCTCAACCCCCGATTATGTCTAATTTACCCTCGTGTCGGTTACAAAAATCAAAACCTTTTGCTCACACTGGAGTTGATTACGGTGGACCGCTTTTTATTACCTTGACAAGAAAACGGGGAGTAAAGAGCCAAAAGGCTTATTTGTGCGCCTTTATCTGTCTGACTACTCGGGCAGTACATGTTGAAATTGCTCCGGATCTAACTACTGATTCCTTTTTAAATGCTTTCAAACGATTTATTTCTCGAAGAGGTCCAGTAGAAAAGCTCTATTCAGATCACGGTACAAATTTTGTTGGCGCTAAAGCTTATTTGACCGAAATTCAACAATTCTTAAATTCTGATGCCTTCAGCACAGATTTTAAATTGGAATTGGCTAATAATCGCATAACATGGGAAATGATCCCTCCTAACGCCCCACATTTTGGTGGTGGTTGGGAAGCTACAATTAAATCTTTTAAAACGCATCTTTTTCGGGTTATCGGGTTACAGATCCTAACCTATGAAGAATTGTTAACAGTGTTGTGTCAAATTGAGGCAATACTGAATTCAAGACCGCTCGGAATCCTTAGTGAGGATCCTGCAGAACCTTTGCCACTTACACCTTCGCATTTTTTGAATACGACTCCTCTGACTTATCTGCCTTCTGCTAATGTTCCGGAAATGAGTCAAAATTTACTTTCGCGCTATATGCTGCTGGATAGACTTGTACACTCGTACTGGCGAAGGTGGAGTGACGAATACTTGCATACCCTTCAGCTTCGGGAAAAATGGAACACTGATGCTCGCCCAGTGAGGGAAGGAATGGTAGTTTTAATTATGAAAAACAATACTCAACCCTTACATTGGCCTATCGGTGTTATACAACAAACTTTTATGGGTAATGACGGACAAATTAGAATTGCGTTGATAAAAACTAAAACTGGTACATTCAAACGTCCGGTAGTTCGTCTCTGTCCTCTCCCTAATTGGGATTAGTACTCGTTTAGAGATATTATCCTTTTTAGTAATTAGTTTTCCCAATAGCTATAACCATGTTAATTATAATTCCACTTATATTCTCTATATTATTGCTCTACTTTCTACTGTTGAAATATTGGAACCTTTCAAGGCGGGGGAAGATGTTTGGGCCACTTCAAAATCTTTCTCACATTTTAAAAGAAGGCATTCCAATTGACCGGAAACGCTTCAGCATGCATGGACTTAATTTTTTACCTACCGCATGCATGTGACAGTTACCAAAAAAACGTTAAGCAGCGCGCGAATACAGCTCGCTGCCAGTGCTTCCTGTTCCGTTTGAATCGCGAGACGCGCCACATGTCCTCGAGTGAACGTATTCTTTGAACATTATAATTTTGGACGTTTTTACCTCCTAGGAGTGTTTTGTGACCTCTCAACAACGAACGATCTAGTGAACCTGTGATAAGACATTTGGATCGCAGTGCGCGAACCACCACGCTGGTGTGTTCGCCCACATTCAGCAGAAACCCAAGGCCTTGGTGTGCTGAGGACGGATGCCATCAACCTGTGAGTGTTTTCCAAGGATGTCTTTTGGTTTGTCGTATTTTTGAGTGTGTCGAAGACTAGAAGTGGTTCTGTTTCAACCCGCCTTCCTATCTATTTGCAATAAAATAATTTACTCAACAACCGCATTTCTTAGAGTCCTCTGTGGCTCATACAAGCTCTCTACTTCATGAAAGGATTTACTATTTTTACATCGATCGTCAGTAGCTGGTTGGTGTAGCGCGTGAGACGTCTTATCTACAGTTATCGTTCGGAGGGGTGTCAGTTCGAATCCTGTAGGTTACAATGTTTTTTTTTCTGTTTTTTTACTTTTTATTGTTAATGGTGTATAGTATACAATTATAGCGTGGGTTAGACTAAATTGATTTACACATATAAAAAAATATTACATAATAATAGGTTTTGGTAAACGTTTTTACCTGAGAAACAATTTTAAAAAGTATAAGCGTCATTTGATACAATAAAAAGTAAAATAACACTTTTAAAAAGGATAAACGTGAGACGATGGAGAAATAATTTCCATAGAACAAGCGCGCAAAAAATTACGCCACGCGACTTACAACATTATATCGCCGTACATAGCGCCGTAGCGCAGTGATGAAAACGGAGAAAAATCAAATTTTTTGTCTCCCAAATTGATAGGTAAAATGATAACAATTAGAATTATTTTTCAATAAACCTGATGGTCGTTACGTCATTCTTCATTAGTAGTGAGAGCCGAAACAATGGCCAAATTCCTCCCGCGGCACAAGTGAAGTAAATTTACTTTTTCGTACTAAGCAGGTACCTACGTCGCTTATTCCAAGGAATGTGAAATGTAGTGTCGACACTTTTTAGGGTTCCGTACCAAAGGGTGAAAACGGAACCCTATTACTAAGCCTCTGCTCTCCGTCCGTCCGTCAATCCGTCTGTCCGTCCGTCCGTCCGTCCGTCCGTCCGTCCGTCCGTCCGTCCGTCCGTCCGTCCGTCCGTCTGTCACAGGGCTCTATCTCATGAACCGTGATAGGTAGGCAGCTGAAATTTTCACAGAGTGTATATTTATTTTGCCGCTATAACAACAAATAGGTAGATTAAAAAAATATATAAAAATTAAAGGGGGATTTAATTTCACGGAATTAAAAAACGTGATTTTTGGTGTTGATGGTACGGAACCCTTCGTGTGCGAGTCCGACTCGCACTTGGCCCGTTTTTATAGTTCAATTTGCTCTCCTGTGGTCGCCTCGTACGCAGTAACCTCTATTTAGCCGCTATTTGCCGCGGCAGCGAGTGCCGCGTTCTTTTGTCGTACCTACAGTGCGTTGTTGTAGTTGGTTCTTTACTCGAAAAGGAACATCTTTTGTTCGACGTTGGCGACGTTGTCGTTGTTGATGTCTAAAACGGAACCCTATTACTGCGTGCAATTGTATTCGGTGCGGTGCGTACCTATTCGCTGCTCGCCGATTGTGCGCGGCGCGTACAATTGCATCGAGGTCGCGTATGCGCGCTCGTCGATTGTATCTCGTTCACTCGCGTCAGTCGCGCGGTCGCACCGCGCCGAAGTGCCTTATAATATTTGGACGCTCGTCCGCTCCGCTGTAGCGCCACAGAGCAGCGCTGTGCAACAGTCGAATAATGTAGATTTGTATTCGAATGAATCGAATAACGGGAACAATCGAATAATTCGATTGTTTTTATTCGCAATCGCCTATCGCTAGCCTACGACCAGTGTTTCCAATGATATAACGAAAACAAATTTTGACATGACAGGAAGGTAGATCAGGTCGGGGCGTTTATTTTGAGTGGTCGCATGATGGGTCTACGACCAGTGTTTCTCATGATAAAACGAAAACAAATTTTGACATGACAGGAAGTTAGATCAGGTCGGGGCGTTTATTTTGAGTGGTCGCATGATGGGTCTACGACCAGTGTTTCCCATGATATAACGAAAACTAATTTTGACATGACAGACAGGTAGATCAGGTCGGGGCGTTTACTGTGAGTGTTCGCTTGATGGGTCTAGGACCAGTGTTTCCCATGATATAACGAAAAAAAATTTTGACATGACAGGAAGTTAGACCAGGTCGGGTCGTTTATTTTGAGTGGTCGCATGATGGGTCTACGACCAGTGTTTCTCATGATATAACGAAAACTAATTTTAACATGACAGACAGATCGATCAGGTCGGGGCGTTTATTTTGAGTGGTCGCATGATGGGTCTAAAACCAGTGTTTCCCAAGATATAACGAAAACAAATTTAGACATGACAGGAAGGCAAATCAGGTCGGGGCGTTTATTTTGAGTGGTCGCATGATGGGTCTACGACCAGTATTTCCCAAGATATAACGAAAACAAATTTTGACATGACTGGAAGTTAGACCAGGTCGGGGCGTTTATTTTGAGTGGTCGCATGATGGGTCTACGACCAGTGTTTCCCATGATATAACGAAAACAAATTTTGACATGACTGGAAGTTAGACCAGGTCGGGGCGTTTATTTTGAGTGGTCGCATGATGGGTCTACGACCAGTGTTTCCCAAGCTATAACGAAAACAAATTTTGACATGACAGACAGGTAGATCAGGTCCGGGCGTTTATTTTGAGTGGTCGCATGATGGGTCTACGACAAATGTTTCCCCAGATATAGCGAAAACATATTTGGTCATGACATGACATGTACAACACATGAAATTGAACTGAACCGTTCCTCCGAGAAATATTGGAGTTTCTTTTCGTCATAGAATATGTCAAAAACTAGCGGTCGAAGCCCGACTTCTACCCACCCTAACTATTCAATGAAATAAACATTAATTATTATTATCACATTTTCTGGAAAAAAAAACCGGCCAAGTGGTATTCGGACTCGCACACGAAGGGTTCCGTACCATTGTACAAGTATTAACACAAAAATAACGTTTTTTGTGTTAAAAACCCCATTTAATTTTTATTATTATTTTATTTTAGCTATTTGTCGTTATAGCGGTAAAATAAATACACACTCCGTGAACATTTCAGCTGCCTACCTAAGGCCCTGTGACAGACGGACGGACGGACGGACAGCGGAGGCTTAGTAATAGGGTTTCGTTTTCACCCTTTGGGTACGGTACCCTAAAAACGAACCAACAAAACAAAACATATTATTTATGTCATTTATTCTTTTCACGGAGTTTTCCTTCTGTTCATGTTATTAATTATTCTGTGCCGCCGACAAAAACTACAAAAATCCGCCCGCCGAGCTATCTGCCAAGGTCATGTGACTTGTCCTGTTGCGACCGCAATGGACGTACTTGTGGACGCACGTTCCATGTGGAGGCGGATATTTGCGGCCGACCCAATGCTCGTAGTGTCCGCTAGGCTTGAGAAGGAGAATTTAGCACGAATACGTAATGATAGTCGTGGCACAACGGTATTGGTGTCGCATTTTTGCTGCGAAGTTCAGAACCACACAAATCTGAGTTCGGTTCCTGGAAACATCACTTTTTTTATATTACAATAAATATTTTTTTTTTATATTTTTATTTATTTATATCTTGCTAACCGAAAGTTACTAACTAGTGTCAAAAGTTTCGGCTTTAGACCTCAATAACATTTGATTGAGAATTTTACAGCGCCATCTATGGAGTTGAGCTAAATGCTCGTAGGTGTTTGGTTCGGAACTGTGTTCCAGCTAGAGTTGCGATTTCGAAACCGCCGCCACGCGCCGCGTCCCGCGCCGATGCGGAGAGGCGTGCGCCCGCTTCGAAGCATCGCAGCGGACTGAGGCTACCGAAAGGGCGATAGATAGTCGCCAAGAGAACGAAAGGGAAAGGGATACTTTACGGTGCTCAGAAATTTTGTCGTAAGTCCAAAATTCATTTTTTTGATGCTTTGAATGAAAAATTGTATCCAAATGCAACAATAATCATTCAAAAATTTGAAAATCATGATGCAAATATAATGTGAGATTACTAGCACTGTAATTAATACCAATTTTGAGAAATTAAGCATTATGTGAAAAAATCGACCTATTTTCGCGATTTTTTTCTATCGGGCCAATGTTATGCTATTGGAACAATAATCATTCAGATTAAGCGGATATAAGTCAAGTTTCATGTAACGCAATTTTAGCATGATTAGTTCAATGTTCTCTGAGAAATTAAGACAAAGCTTTTTTTTTTTTTTTTTTTTTATTTATAGGTTCGTCCACATAGATTCGTTTCTTACATTTACAAATATTAAAAGAAAGAAAAACCACACCAAAACTATCTACAATTAAGGACAAACACAACATGTACAAATGAATTGCTAACTTACAAAAGAAATAAAACAATTATAACCAAAAAACAAAAAAATATAAAATAAAAAATAAAAACAATCATATAACCACAACGTAAAAGTAAGAAAAGTTCGTAAGCTAAAGCTAAGTGCGATTTAGCGTCATACGGAGCCTTAATAAAACTAGTGGCTTTCTGAGCTGTAGACTTCGCGAGTCTGCTTTTTGAAATGCGGCCTGTATAGGAAAAAACCGACATATTTGAAGATTTTTCAAATTACTTTGCCATTAATAAAAATAAAAAACTGACTCGTTTAAAAAAAATCTATAAAAAAATCGATCCTGCTTACAAAATTTCACGCGAATTGGTCGAGAAATGCGACCTGTCGAGTAGAACAGCCGGACATACGAAAGCATTTTTGCCTAATGTTGAAACGGAGACCTTCGCTACGCTTGGTTAAAAAAATTAAGTAAAATAGAATGCCGTAATTGTAACGTTAGTATCTCTTTCTTATACCAGGCCTAAGTCAAGACTTGATTCGTCGTGACTTTGACCTAATCGGATTTTCGGTGATATAGTCAGAATTATCACACGCCTCGTGACCGACGCGACGTGCTCGGTTCACGGTTGCGTAATCAATGGGTTAATGTCGCTCCGTCACGCGCGACGCGGTGACAGCTCTGGGGTGGCCAGGCCACTTTCACAGCCATTGGTAAACCTCAAACCACCGATAATACGCAGAGATAACAGCAAACTGCAAAGAAACTCAACGTCTGGCATCCCTATTAAATAATTATTTACTTATGTGATATCTTACGTTTACAAGAATCCAACGTGATAAACCTGGGCAAGATTCCTTCAATAAAGTCCTGAAATGGACCAGTTTTCTGGATTGTTTTTTTATGGAAAAAAGAAATATAACCAAACGAAAACAAGTTTTTTAGTTTAAGTTAAAGACTTTGGTTTACATGAGGTGCCTCGTTGAACTTCGCATTATGCCTAGTACACGCCATAATGCGAAGCGTAAAGCCATAAAGTTATACCATAGCGTACAGTCAAGAATACGCGCGGCGGAATCTAGCCAGTGTCATAATGTCGTACCCTACGCACGTTTCGCGCGCTCCGTCCCCGCTCGGCAAGGTACGACTAGTCTGATTTTGTCAAAAAAATTAAAAAGAAGATTTTTTAATAGCAAGGGGGATGTGTACCTCGTTATGGCTGAAAGGTATAGGTTTATTTAAAAAGGTTTATATTTTTTTTAAAAAGGTCCTTTTTAAAAAAAATATTATGATATACAAGTGTTCTGGACATAATGGGGATGTGTACCTTCGCAAACGTACAGTCAACCAAAGGTTAAAGGAGACACTTCCGGTTAAACGTAAAAATGAATGGTGTTTAAATACAACCTCTGATTAAATTTTGCTAGGGTTTTGTTTACTCAGCAGCTAGTAGACATCCTCGACTATGTTTGAATCTATACTCAACACTATAATTGTTTCCAAAAGTCAAAGTATTTCAACTGTTCATCTTTTCATTCAACCGGATGTGTATCTTAAACTCTTTGTTCGACTGTACATTCTATAAGCTGAGTATGTTTTCAATGTTTAACAACCAAAGGCTGTACTGTAATCGACTTCAGAAAAACGTTCATATTTAGGTTTTTATTCCCCTTAAGAAGCTCAATCTTGCTACCGTACACCTCGGCGTGTACGGCAGGGCTTGAGTTTATTTAGAAAACAAAGTAAGTTCAAAGACTACGCTCTAAAACGTATGAAGCAAGAAAATATTCTCATTTCTATTTGTTATGTACAAACTATTCAATATGTATCGAATAAACAACTTACACAAAATATATTTTTAATGTATTTAATACATATTAATACTGATGTTCTGAGGATAGCTGTGGTCATATGCTACTTTGCCCTAGAGCTTATGATCGCTTACTACTGTTAGAATGTATTGTTTTTTTAGGTTTTTGTTTTTTTGCTATTCTTGAGAATGGTTATAGTCTATTTCACACCATACTACGACCCTGAGGAGCCAGGCAGAAATGAATATCAGAAAGAACGCTAAGCGAAAACGAAGTAATAGCGCGGGCGGGCGATGCGGTGGATCGGGGTCCGAGGGCGCATTACTTACCGGGCTCAGCTCGGGTGATTATCCAAAACGAAATTGACCCGAGCGGAGCCCGGAACCTCTGCTATAAAATATGTATTCAAAATAAACCAGTTATGTTATACTAAGGGGTTTTCGTACATGCATTAACGAAAAAATATGGGTTATGAGCGTATTATGTTGATGCTTAGTATTATAATAATAAGATATTTTCAAAAAAGAAGGAAGCTCTCAATTCTTCTAAATGTTTTATTTGTGTGTATGTTACTCAATATCTCCGCCAACTGTCCATCGATTTGAATAATATTTTTTGTCATTAGTAGTTGCCCCCTGAGATAGTTTAAAGAATACCTATCCGAAGGGTGGGAAATATTAAAAACAGTGAAACAATTTAAAAAAACATTGAACCGACCTTAGAGAAGGCGGTACGGAAACGTCTTAGTAGAAGGCGGTACAAAAGCACACCCGAAAATGTATGATGGACACCACTTGTGCTTTTTAACCGACTTCAAAAAAAGGAGGAGGTTATCAATTCGTCTGTATGTTTTTTTTTTTCGTTTTTTTTTTATGTTTGTTACCTCATAACTTTTGCCTGGGTGAACCGATTTTGATGATTATTTTTTTAAATGATAGCTAGTGCTTCCCAAGTGGTCCCTGGTTAAGTTCTGACAATGATATCCATGAGAAAATCATAAAAGTCTTAAATTTGTATTAAGATGTGCGCGACAAATGGACGAATAACTCAATATAACGCCAACCGATTTCGGTGATTCTTTTTTTATTGGAAAGGACGTGTACAAATTAGTAAGTGTACTTCAGATTCACTAAAAATAAACAAATAAAAAAAATTTAACAAAAAAAATAACCGACTTCAAATAAAAAGCACTAAAAAGTAAAAAATAATTTCCATTTTTGTAGTTACGATTTCTGTTATTTTTTGAGTCGGTGTCAGCCAAGGTTAGGTTAGGTTAGGTTAGGTTCTCTTGATTGGCGCAGCGCGTGCCCGGCTGACGCCGACTCAAAAATAACAGAAATCGTAACTACAAAAATGGAAATTATTTTTTACTTTTTAGTGCTTTTTCTTTGAAGTCGGTTATTTTTTGTTAAATTTTTTTTTCATCTGATAAGGAATACTTTATTTTTTTTAGGTATATAAATAAAGAATAATGTTCTATAATAATGAATAGACAATGTTATTTAGTTTACCCATACATTTTATTCATTTTAAGACCCTAACATATCCGATTTGGTTCCGTGTAAACTTAAGAGTATGTTTACTTGCGCGCTCGGTTCAGGTCGTCATTGCCCGTGCCCGCTGAAGCGAAAAATTGCTTGTGCAGTTTTCCTCGGAAAATATAATTTTTCACCCGTTCCCTTGCATCCTATTAAACAATCCAATGCATGTGAGTTTTATCGCGATATGTCGATCGGTGGATGCGGCTTACATGTACTAGAAGCGTAAAGTTCTTAATGCTTGGCTTTTTAGGGTTCCTTACCCAAGGGGTCCCAACGGGACCCTATTACTAAGTCTCCGCAGTTCTTCCGACCGTTCATCCGTCCGTCCGTCCGCCCGTCCGTCCGTCCGTCCGTTCGTCCGTTCGTCTGTGACAAGGCTGTATCACATGATCTGTGTAATAGGTAGTCGTGGGCGTTTCCACTGGTCTTCGAAAACGTAAGTAACTGTTATTGCTGATGCCGATAGCCGTTAGCGGAAACGGTTTTTATCATTTATTCTATATGCCTATTAGCATTTAGAAATATTAATCGTTGGACTTTTTCTGTAAGCAAACCATAACGGCGGTCGTTAACAATGTAGCCCCTCTTTGACTACCACACAGCCATGCCGCCATATTTCTTTTCTAAAAAACAGATCATGACACGAAATTAAAATGGTGTGATTATAAAAACATGACATCGCTTTTTCCAATGTACATTTCTCTGAATACGCACTGGCATGCCAGCCGGTATGTCTTGTGGGGGCTTAAACCAACACCAGCTGATACAACACATTGTAAACCGCATTGTTTATTCGGAGCGGGCCGAATGACATACCCTTGTTTTGTATTTTCACCTTTTCCGGAGCACAGCGTCCGGCCCACTCGCCGCTGCCACAACCGCCCAAAAAAATAGATATATTTTAACTTAGATACATATGCTAGCGAACACATACATGTACCAATATGATCATCATTTAAACACAACAAAAGTTACCTCACGTAACACTTTCGGACACTTCAAGTCATGCGCCAATGGAGTGTGAAGTTTGATATTGTTGTAGGCTTTATTTATATGCTACCTAAACTATTTCACGTATTTCTTGCCTTAATTGTGCTTAGATGGGATATTTTGCATATTTACGTCTTGCCGGTGCAGTATTTGTACTACTTCTTTGCCAGCGCCCGGTGCCGTATTTCTGGTACAACATTTATTTTGTCTCCACGACGAAGGACCATTCGGGATCGGATATATTCGAAAGCCCTACTGGACGGCAGCAACGGCAAGTGTATTTTCATCTTTTTCCGGAGCACTTCTTTGCCCGACGTCGCCCATGGGCTTTCGAACTTCCTCGGGGATTTTTTTTTAAATTTATTAGGAGAATAAACAGAAATAGACTAACACACAGAAGAATAAAAATATACGGAAAAAGAGGGAAGACTATTTACAAAAACAATTCTCACATTAACATAAACATAGAATTAAGTAAGTATAGTACATTGCAGCACAAATACTAAATCTATATGTATCTCATTGACAAAATACATGTAAAGACTAAAATAGTATAAGTAAGCATATCCATAAAAACATATATATATTTTTAGATATGTGCCTTTGTAGGCATTGTATTATATTAATAAAATTAAGAAAAAAAAATCACTTTAATGCACTCAGCCTCACATTACTTTAAAAGGACCTCAAGTTGAACCTGGGCAAGGAATTCATTTATACATGAGCACTTCTCTCGGTCAATCAGTGACGTAACAAGGTCCTGCTATATATATTTAGTTTGGAACACGCGCCTCCCCCGCCTTCGCAGCCGCTCGCCGTACGTCTGGCACACAAAGGCAAATTTAAATGAGTCATTTCCTGAAAATGCTGAAAATGGAGTTTTTCTCGTCCGCACTGCAATCAGCGCGCCGGTATTCGCTTTCGAATGCTAATATGTCCATCCGCGCTTTGCTAGCTGCTTTGGAACATATTCTAGGTGCCTGTGTTTCTGCACGTGACATTACACGAATTTCAAACTATGTGTTGCTATATTGTAGGCATTAATAGGACCCAGGTAGTTAAAAAAATCGTGACCTGTCTGAACCTACCCCGTTTGCTAACTGCACTAGCTACGAGTATATTTTGACATTATAATAACAAATAATTCATATCAAACTTTAAGGATCTTTTTACATTTTCTTGAAAGCTTAAGCTTAAAATACTGGAAATGAAACCTCAAGCATAATTTAAATCGTAGCATCGTGATCAAAATACGGAAGACAGAAATACGGGGTATCTCTGCATTGACATAAGTAAAACCTTACACGTTACGCGGTTACAAAGTACACGTAACTCGTACGCGTTGATGATGTTTCCAAGTGAAACTATCTAAAGAAAGATGCTTTGAAAGATGTTCTTCTGAGGTAAAAGTTGAAACTATTTATAGACCAAGTAGAGACGCTTAAGTAGATTGAAGCGATGATCCGGTGCGCAGAACGTAGTTTTCCCCGAAACTGTAGGGTATACATACCGACATATACCGACCTCAAGAAAATACACGAAAACAACTTACGCATCAAATAAGTTGTTTTGCCTGCGTCTTCGTCCGCTTACATTTTGATCTCTACATTTAAGCTCATTGCTCATTCCCCGATGGAATAACTTAATAAACTAATCATTTCTTGCAGTCAAGTTTGTAAGGAGAGCCTATTTATAACCGACTTCAAAGAGACTAAGGATGCTTTCAAATTAGACGTGAATACAATTTTTTTACCGACTAATGAATTATAAAATATTTTTTTTACAGAGTGCTTGATAACAGCTTCCCGGTTGCTGTATATTTTTGAACTTTTGCTAACATGACTAGCGGCTCCGCCCTCATGAAAGTCCGACGAAAAACGGTTGGTTTTTTTGACTTCTCTCACATGTAACCATACTGCTCCTTCCTTAGGTAATTGTATTGTAGGCACCCTTTTCTGTGAGCAAAAGCGGCAAAGGGTCTAACCGCGATTTTATGGTTAAATTGTCATTCTTGTTTTTGAACGTTTATGTACATACATATTGTATGAACTCAAGAGTGTTCAAAACCCATACCGAAACTTACATTGGTGTAGGGGCGCCACTGTACACCTGTCCGAAACACATATTGAGTTTTTGTATTGGTGGATGCATGACGTGTTAACCCACTTACAGTTAAAACTACCCAGATTAATCACATGGCCCTAGTCGCAATATATTCAATTTGATATACCACTCTGTTATTCTTATCAGATCCTAGCCAGATTATAAACAGCATAGTGTTCGCCTGGTTGGGCGCTTAGGTCAGGAGGCGGGTGGGAGGAGAGGTGGTACAATTTGCATCTCGTTACTGAGTTGTCACGCCGCGCTAAAAGATGGCACCTCCACGATAATCGCTAGGGATCGCTTTCGGCTTTCGGCTACACAACCCGCACGCCTAACTTGAGAGGGTGCTGTGCTTACCCTATCCCTTCCATTTGCTCAATCGGGGATTACCCTTTATCTGTACACACTACATTGCGGGTGTTATATTATAAGTAAATTAGCGAGACAATATATCGACTCATCTCCCATTTTATTTATTTAAATTAATATCGAAGGAAGAGCTGTGATGGCTGGCTGTGTAATTAAATGACTGAAGAACCCTTTGATCTTTTCCACCGTAGAAGAAAGAATTGGAATTTGGAAATATCAGAGACAGGGATAGTGGAAACCGACCCCATAGATTCCTTAGCGGTATTCCTGGCGACTGGACGCTCCAAATTAAGCAGATCAGCTCTGATTTTTTCCCCATTATTTATTTTAGGTAATTCCAATTTTCGCTAGGTTTCATATATTTTTATTAACAACATTGTTTGTTTGTGTGTTTGTCATTAGTCGATAACACCATGTCCAGTTCTGTAGTCACAGCGTGCCGTAACTTCGGCTTATGATATTCGAAAAGTACTGGTTAATACCAATAAACCCGGATTATCATCTGAATGGTTTTATAATGGATTGTCATTCCCATTTAATGCAGTTTCGAATTTGAGAGAAAGGGATAAACATTGTATAACTATTCAGAGGATGATCTGGGTTTATTAGTAACAGGGTAGTTGTCATTCCTTTGGTTACCGTATGCAAGTAGGAAGAAGTAAAAAGACAATTGATAATTTGCCCGATATGGTGCTTGGTGAAAGCCTTATTGATCTGGAATTAAATACAAGCCTCGGACCCAGATTTATCTACGAATGTCTACCTAGAAAACTACCGAATTTTTGTGCATACGAACGAGTCTATAAATACTAAATTTATATCCCATCTGATGTTTTCACGCTATTATTAATCCCTCGCTCCGCCGATAAAATCCATAATTTCCACTATTCATCACGCACCGCGCCGCTGCGCGAACCAGAAAATTGCGTTTTTGACGTGAAGGAACTAGTGTGCCATTTGACTTTCGCAAGGTGATGCTGTAGTTGGCTATGGCGACTGTAACTGACTGTCATCACCGTCTGTCGTAAAAATACGCTTAAAACTCAAACTACGCAGGTAATCAAGAGTTTGGGGCGTGGGCACAGTTTATTTGTTTTTGTTTTTATTTTAACTTCTACCTAATACCTAGTAATTAAGGAACTTTAGTTTTCATGGGTTTCGAACCAATGACAAATAACATTCTTCACGAAAATTCACAATTTAATTTCAGATGATAAAGAAAGAGGTCCATTCCTGGGATTCGAATTCATGGTATTCGACCTAAGAACCCTCAGGCATTACTTCCAGGCCCGAGCATTACAATGTCCGAGTAGTTACTTTCTCCTTTATGGTATCGCAGCCCGTCGCCTTGACAACACGAGCGCAAGGTTATGCGTCAAGCTAACGTCACGCCGACATATGTAATATTGAGCATCGATTCTGTCTCATCCCCTTAACTCGCCTCCCCCGTAGTACGCGACCCCTTAACTCGTGTTTATTGTTCATTTTTATAGCGCTTGCACCTTTGCACGCGGCGGTTAGAGTTGTAGTTACGGAAATAATTTAGAGTTCCAAGT
This sequence comes from Incurvaria masculella, assembly GCA_946894095.1. NCBI lineage: Eukaryota > Metazoa > Arthropoda > Insecta > Lepidoptera > Incurvariidae > Incurvaria > Incurvaria masculella. Next base: position 5,947,188 of record OX335641.1, read on the forward strand.
ATTATTTTATCGCTTCTGCGGTTGGTAATGAAGGAAAATAGAAATTTCAAGTTGCAAGTAGAAATAAACTATTGAATTTGTTTTGCCATTCAAAACGGCCGCGTACTTTTCTGTTATAAAGCATTCGATACTTTGGGATGGCGCTGTGAACTAGGCAGAACATTTTTCGGCAGATCACAAATAAATGTGAGTTCTGGTCGCATTCAGATGAGTTCTACAGTTCTAGCGATTTTAGCTCAGTAGTTAGATCAGTAACAAGGCTGCAACTTGGAATAACAAATATAACCAGAACTCACGCTAAAGTGCCAGTAGATCATAGTAGAATAGTTTAAAATATTTTTGCCAATTTTCCAAGTTTTGATTTGATTCCCTCTACGATATAATATTATGTTTACAGTTGTAAGATATTTAACAATGTGTTGATATTTTCTGGATTAATTGCTTTCGTTTTATAACTCTTTTTTAACTTAAATGATGTATCGATGTAGTTCATTTTGATCAAACTATTTATGTAACATGTACAACCGTTTTGGCGCCATATAAATAAAAAAAAAGGATTTATTGACATTTGAGCACGTGTTATTGACTTAACGATTGTTTTAACAATATGGTACGTTATAATGTTTCTTATTTTTGTCTCCAGCACCATTTTTGAAAATTATGTAGTTGATGCATGTAAGCTTGTGCAGGTTTTCACCACCACATAAGGCTTTCAAAGAATAAATACAAAAATATTGTTAAGACTATCTGTAATTGAAAATGAAAAAAATATGTGGGTAATTTCTACAGAGAATGGCCACTCTCTCCCCTTGCACACAGGAGATTTAAGGGTCTATATTATTTATTGCTTTTCGGACATTAAGGGGCATGTTATTGCTAATAGCATATTTTATTAAAGTGCTCCTGGCTCTCAAATTAATAGCGCAATAGAGTGGAGGAAAGTGCAATTTCAGTCCAACACGTAAGCTTAGCCCCCTGCGTGTGTGGCGTGGGGTACTAATGTGCGCGGGGTTGCACTTAGGGGATGCTCTTTTGTACAATGGTGCATACAGAATTAACCGGCTCGTGCTTAAGGGCGCTTCCATGTTAGTGGTCATGGGTTCCACCCCGCCCCGTTTGCATCACTTTCTTTCTCTTTCTGAGTCGGACAAGTGCATTTCGTCACGAATGCGAGCTGTTACATGGTTTGGAATCCATCTAAAACTGTTGGTCACCTTCGCCTTCTAGGTGGTAAGGTTTGTCCCGCCCGGGCCGACACTATCGCATTGGTTAAAACAGTGGTCGAAGCGGCATTGAAAAATTTCAGTGTTTTACATCCAGTTCATTAAAGCCGTGCTCATAAAAGTTAGGTGTGATATTAACCAGCCATGACTGGACATGGTCTACAAAAAAGATCGTATTTGTTGAAAGGGTGGAAGTCCATCACCGGGGGCGTGACCGAAAAAGAAAAAAAAACAATGTTTTATCTTTGTCCTGCACTCTACATGCTTTCAGCTACATTTGAGTATTTTGTAAAGGTTAATTTATACCGGCGGCGGTTTATGTCCTGAGCCCACGCTATTTCAAGCCACGCGTAGCCCTCAAGCCTACACCATGCTTGGGAAAAAATATTACAGCAACGCACCTGCCGCTCCTCTTGCAACTGAGCTACGCGTAGTCGGTGTAGGATTGATTATGCTACGGATAGAGTTTTACTCCCATCAAGAGCACGCTAGGACCCGGTTCGATAAAAATACATCATCGCTAACATTTCGTTGCATGCTTACGTCACTTTTTTGGAAGTCCCTTCAATATTAGGTAACTAGTTTCTTTGAATACTTTTTCCAGCAAGTGAAATACAGCCCCACTTATGTTGTTATTGCACTATACTTTCTTTTGTAAATTGTTTTTTTTTTTTGTGGCGTAATAAAGAATTTTCAATCAATCAATCAAATATTCAATAATAACGTCGGCGTAATTTTCGCGTTGGTATTCCTCTCTGCGACCGATCCTTCGTCACTAACGGAGCTGTGCTGCAGATAGCTATTCCGGCTCCCTTTGGTGAGGAATTCTTTGATCCGAAAGTATCAACCTTCTGATCAAAATCCACTTTGTAAACTCGGTGTCTCGGAGAGCTAACCCATAGAATTGGAAATCGGCTAGAACCGGCTATCATCTCGCTTTCCTACCCCGCGCTGCTTGTCGCCACATCGAATGCTAACTCCATACAAATTGAGCTTCATTGGTCGCACGCCTGTTGGTATATTGGGCGCACTTGTGAAAGGACGTGTTTGACTAAATGTCCACACATTACTTTTTGTAATATTCCGATAGGGCTTGTTGCAAAAATGTGTAAACGTCAATACTAAGCATAGGTAGCCTCGAAGCATGAAATAATTAAAGTGTGGGAGTAGGCATTTCTAATTTATTCCCTATTCTGTGGGTTAACCCTTTTCAGACCTAATCCCTCGCTGGCTCTCGATAACAATATGAACAGTACTATCTAGCGTATTTTTCATCGGAACCCACCAACACAGCATCTTAAACAGGGCACACGGCATTTATATGCTTAAGAATAATGTGTGAATTATTGTTATTTTACTTGTAGTTAAAGGTTGACATGATCTGTAGTATTAAGTGTAGTTAGCTGCACTTGAAATAATATACTCTACTAAATAAATGTATTGAACTATGAACTAAAAAATATTGCTTCATGCGTGTATAAATGTATGGAGCAATAATTGGTCATTGTAGAGGCCATCGCATCGGCCATTGGCCAAAACGTCGCTCCGTTGAACACTCCGTATTGATTGCCCTTTTAAATGTTGTGTAAGGCTTCGGGTACTTACAAAAGTCCCTGCGTTTCGTCCATCATGTATCCTATGGTTACATGCTTACATAGTTTTAGGGTCCGCTCACCAAAAGGAGCCTTTACAGAATCAAGTCGTTTTGCGTCCGACGCCTTTTCTCGGAAACGCGTGGAATGTGTGCATTTAAAAAAAATCTTAGGCCTACAGTCCTTTAGAGCTATAAAAAATCAAGCTTTCAAGACAATGCGATTAAAAAAAGGCCATTCATGCCGCTTATTTTGTCACTCGCAAATACATCAAAGCCTATATAGAGGGCTACTTCCCGTTGACCGGTTGAAATAATGAAATTTGGCAAATTTCTTAATTAGAAGTTGTATAACATAAAACCATAATTTGTGCGATTGCCAATTTACATTTGGAGTTCAACTGCGCAATTCAGATTCGAACTGGTCAGGTTTTTTTTTAGTTGTCCCATTACTCTGAGCCTGCAGGCAGCTTCCCGTGTCAACACGGCGTGTGCACAAGACTTCGTCGAAGCTAAATTAGCTAATGGCTAAGTTCGATATTCGTCTCCCTCGGCTTGGAGCGGAGACGCGATCGAGCGGAAGAACTAGGAGTCGTTGCGGAGCGCTTCTTCTGCGTTCTTATTGCGAACGGTAACGAGCGCCCCGGAGCCACGGAGCTAACGTGGGAGTGGAGGCGCCTCCACGCTTCCGGCTTCAATATGTGTTAAGTCGGTAGAAGCTAAATCTTAGACGGAATTTGCGACAACAATTAAGAATTTTTTACAGAAAATTGTAACAGGAATTTGGGGACTGTGTATGTCTGTATATTGGCGTCAACGAGATCCATATCGACATTAGAAGTACTTAAATTCGATTTCGCAAAATCATCATAAATTCTTAAATCCATTGCACACCAAAGTTGTCATTAATGTGACAGAATCTTGAATTGTTACGGTTCCGTACCCAAAGGGTGCCAACAGAACCCTATTACTAAGCCTTCGCTGTCCGTCCGTCCGTCCGTCCGTCTGTCTCAGGGCTGTATCTAATGAACCGTAATAGCTAGGCAGCTGATTTTTTTACAAAGTGTGTATCAATTTTGCCGCTATAACAACAAATAGGTAAAATTTAAAAAAAAAAAAAATTAAAGGGGACCCAATACAAAAAAAAACCTGGTTTTCTGTGTTACATCGTGTACGATGGTACGGAACCCTTCGTATGCGAGTCTTACTCTCACTTGGCCGTTTATATTTTCGTTAAAAATACGTGACTGTACATAAAAAATACTGACCTTTAAAACCTTCTCAACTTCGCCGTGCTGTACATCACGAACATTAATAATATTGAATGTTTTTATAATTATCTTAATATATTAGTTATCAAATAACACACTGACATAATCTTATACTATTATTAGTTGTAATGAAAATATTTTTTTTTTTCCAATACATTCCCAGCTTCATTGCATTTGCAACTTAGAATACGAGGATGCTTAAATAAATTAAATATTCTACTGCCCGACATTCGCCGGGTGCACTTATATCACCGTTATACAACTTGGACGCAAACTGAGAAATTCTACCAGCGCTAGTGATGTCTCCAATGCTACTTAAACTTAAACAGTTCCCGGTAATGGTATCAGCTGCGTTTCGTTATTTTTATTATAAATTGTCTACTATCTATATGCTCTACCCGTTTGTTCAATGAAACTCAAAAAATGTCCTAAAGATACCTGCGAATACGTTTATGTAGGAATCTGGCATTTCCTACTCAGGAAATAAATGTATAATGAAGTTCTATTGGTCAGTACGGACAGGTGTTTACATATTTCTTAAAATGTTCTCAAACTGCTGTTTTAACGTCCCTGCAAACCTGCGCAAAAAACATTTAAAATGTTGTCTAATATTGTTATTATTCAGCAGAGAGGGCTTATGTCATAATGCTTAAATAAAAAATCGACTACGAGGATAAAAAATCAGTTTGTATCGTATACGTGCGTAAATTTCTTTTTACTAATATAAGTTTATGTGATCGTAATGAAATGAATGTACAATGTCGAGTTGCGTTTGATTTTATTTAAGGAGAAGAGCTCGCAGCTTCTTTGAAGCCCTGCAACACAGTTGCGAGTCTGTGGAGCCGTTCCAAAGAGTACGCAGCGAATCCCATCACTACTTGCTCGGTAAAATAAGAAAATAGGCTATTTCCTACCTTATTTACTTGTCCGCGCATCGTCGCGTCGGAAACTGTTGACGCGACGCCGCGGTAATATTTTCACGTATTTTGTGAATGCGGGAAATCGACGGTAGATGATTTTACTGGAAATTGAGAGTTCCCGGAAAACAAGACGTGCGTTGATGTTGAAAGATGAGATACCCCAAAGCCGGTTTACGGATTAATGTAATTGTTTTTTTTTAACTTATGAAATAAACTTTTTTTACTCAACTTCTTATTTAAGACTTATTCAAGAAGTCGTGTACTAACTGAGAAAGCCGCGGAGATGGTCGACCTGCAATAAAAATGGTGGAAAATTAAGTAAACTGTAGATTTTTTGGAAACGAAAATAAATACTAATCACGGGCTTTCAAAAGCGGACGCCGTGCATTTACGACAGCCGACTCCGACCTGCCAGGGTACAACTGACCATATTGGGATTACTGGTGTTGACCTAACGCATGACCTGAACTTCCGATCACGCTCACCCAAAAAAAAAACACATACACAAAGTTTGCATCAGTATTTCAAGCCGGGCCAAAAACTGATGCTCTATAAAGCGCAGATAAGATCTTGGCACCTTGAACTCGATGAAGTACAGTGCCATGCATCTCATCGACGATCGCGAGTTAACCCAGAATTTAGAGACCTTCCAACTACGAAGGGGTGTAGCATCTTTTTCTAATGGAGAGTGTATCTTCTATACCACGGAGAATGCTATTCGGAGCTGCAAAACGCAAACTTTCGGCCCTCTCTTGCTCATCCGGTTTTCGCAGACCGTGTAAAGACCAAAAAGCCTATATCAGCGTCGTCAGGTACCTTTTTTAATCCCTCAACTTGGGTACGCGATAAGTCGGCTAAAATACATATAAAAATCGCATGAAACGACGAAATAACATAAAATATCATGATCACAAAGGGTCTTAAAACTTTTCAAAGATCGCGCAATATCTTGAACAGCGTTTAAATGACTTATAGAAAACTTTTTCCATTATCTATACTTATTCAAAGCTTAAAACACAATGATATTCAAGCCTGTGGATCAATATTCCCAATCCGCCAGCCCTACCCTATCTGCTAATTCGCATATTTCGCCAAAGAATCAGCCCAGTCGGAGTTATCAGCATGAATGGCTGAGTTTAAGGCGATTAAGTCATCTCGACTTGTAAACTCGGATGGTACAGATGGCTAGCCCCTAAGCCTGCCGGCCTTGAGAGTTCGCCCCGCGCGCGCCCATCGAATTGAAAGAGGTAGAGGAAGCATTTCCAGGTTATAATTATGAAGCTACAAAAGCAGCATAGTCGAAATCTTTATTAGACGTAAAACTTAAGACTTAAGACTTTTCACATTGTGGTTTGTTGTTTCCTCGTAGTCCTTTGCTCCAGACTGTTCTACCAATGTAAGTTTGGCAGTAGCATTTAGGTATGAAATCATAATTGTGTCATATCATTTATGTGGACGAAAAAAAAAAGACCAAAAAAAAAACATAATTTATAGACCAGTGAAGTTTCTTTGCGGGTTCTTCTTCACTGGTTGATCGAATCCGCGGATCAATCAAATTGTGACATGACTTAGTGTAGTTTTACTACCAGAAGTTGAATAAATAAATGAAATGAAATGAAATGAATGAAAGATACAATCCAGAAGATAATGCAATCATATTTATTTATATAACTAGCACACGACGCAGATTTTTAAGACCCATTGATATTTTTTGACTCGCCGAGTGTCCTAAAATACCCGATTTGAGCTCATTTCTCACATAAAAAATATGTGCAAAACGAATATGACCCGACCGGAGGCGGAAGCTCACTAGTTCCTAAATGATCACCCATATTTTCCTGAATATCGCTTAATTCATTTCTACGTATTGTTAGTGCTACTGCTTCGTTGTAATCAAAGACAATGTTGTAATATAATAACTATTGCAACAAAAACATCTTCTATGTCACCGCAGTTGTGCGACGGAGTTGTTTTGCTTACAGTCCGAGTTTTAATTGGAATATTTCGCCTTATTTCGGGGGCTCTGTTGAGTTTTGATTGTCGGGATAAGGACGAGTCGCGTATTTTCGACTGCGGAATTTTGCAAAAGTAGACAAAGTGAAAAGTGTTAGTTATTTACGTTTGTCATCTTAGACTTGCTTTATTGATTTACGTTATCCACATATTAGTTATAGCTATAAATATTGCAGAAAAAAGCAAGCTCATCTGAACTACAACCTGAAAATACTGAAGTGCGGCCGATTATGTTCCAAAACAAATTTAGTAATCTTGCTAAAATGGCGTAGGCGTTATTAGTCTTGTAGTATTATTTAATGTTTGACTTTTCTATGTATTTCTTATTTCTTAAGGTGACCCATCCGGCTCATCTCCCCATACAAAAGGGGAAAGAAGATCACGCCCATATTTCTTGTCAGAGATCCAAAATTTTGCTCATAATAGCTTTATTTGATCGAACTAGATGTCTGATGACCATTGGCATTGTAAAATTGTGTTTGGTTTCAAAATTATTAGGTCCGAAAGTTTGATTTTCTTGCGCGTTTTATACAATAACTTTGGAGGTGGATTACGCAATGATAAAGTAAGAACATCTTAAAAAGATTAGTCATCAGACATAGCTTATTTAATCAAGATTTATAATCTATTTGGTTTTTGTTAGATTTTTTACTACAGCGGTCATGGTTGACTTTTAGCTATAAGTCGTTTTGAAATTAAAATTTTCGTAAATCTGACCTAATCATACACTATGCACACTGTCTTTTTGTGGACATGTTCCATCTTCCTCATCACGGAACCTGTCTTATTCTTTGAAACAGAGAAGGTCCCAGAGCGCAACAGCACGGTTTTGTACCGTGCCCGCGAATGAGTTAGGCCCGCCGGGTTGGGCCACCTTAAATTTGTTTTATTGATATTTTGTATTTGTTCGATGTTTGCATTACTATTTTTCAGCATTATTATAACATATTGTAAATTATTATGTTGAGTGTTGATAATGTTTTGCATAATTTTTTGGCAGTGAAAATGTTTTTCTGCATTAATGTCTGCCCAAAAATGTTTGTTTGTTTTAGCGATGAACATAGGTGCGATTCGGCCCTATTTAACTATGTAGTTTTGACCTAAACTTAACACGGGTTTGGCCTGTAACGTGCATATGGAAGAAAAGCAAACAATAAGTGTTTTCGTTTTGTGTTCTTCAATATACAACGCATACGCGCTTCCTGAAGTTAGCTTACATATTGGACAGGCGTATATAGAATTCGCAATTTAAAAACAACATGTATTTTGTGAATAAAAAAGTACAGGCTTGTGATAGTAATTCAATGAACGATTCAAACTTCCCATAGCTGATATAATTATCAGGTTGACAGCACCTTCAATCTACTTAACGACAATCTATCCTTGTTCGCAGGTATCGCTGAATCTTCAATCGAACTGTCCCTTACGTCTTGCCGCCTCGGCCGATTGTCTGGCTGCATATGCTACATGGATTATGTAAGTCCACTTCCTATTTTCCAGATAGGTACTAAGTTGCAATACGCGCTTACCTCCCACAGCCGAAGCAGCTGACGGCTTCTTATCTCCGCTCGGTGCACAAGATAATCTGGCTATTCTATGCAATGCTATGCAAATCTTGCTGACCAAGAAAGCACTGGAGATGCTAATAAACTACCTGAACAAGTCAGCTTAACTAGCAGGCAATTTTAACGAACTAGAAGAAGTTCGTTGGTTTCAGAGAAGACGCCCGGGCGCACTATTGCCAGGCAACAAATATTGTCCCACATAATAAATGTATATGGCTAGGAGTCCGGCCTCAATGCCAACATGTGTATAATGGGCATCAGGAAAAGATCGACACTCAATTTGGACGCCTTGTGTTATTTCGCCTGCGCCGCCGCTCGTGAGTCGTATTCACTACGTATAACATTCACAACGTATAATAGTATTTTTTTCCAAAAAATTAAAACCATACATATCGTATAATATTCACAACGTATAATGTTATACGTTGTGCATGAATAAATTTTAAAAATAAAATCAAAGCTTTGCATCATGCAGAACGTATAATAGTCACAACGTATAATATTCCTAACACGAATTCACAAAAAAAGAAAACCATGCAGAACGTATAATATGCCAAGAAGCACTGCATAAAGCGCCCTAATAACGAGACATTTAAGGCTGAAATTGCTACGAATCGATATTTGCTACAATTTCGAAAGGCCATCTTACGCTTATTGAGACGGTCGAAACGTCACGTGCGAGTATAAGCTTTAAAAGTAAATACATAAGGGCGCTTATCGTATGAAAAGATTTTGGATTATATGATATGCATGGTTTTCTTTTTTTTTAAATAAAGGTCATAATATTATACGTTGTGACTATTATACGTTATGCACGGAGAGTTAAGTAATTTTATTTTTTAAACTTCTTCATGCACTACGTATAAAATTATACGATCTGCCGATTATACGTTGTGCATGGTTTTAAAATGTTGTTAAAATATGACATTATACGATCTGCATATTAGACGTTCTGCCGTTCCCCCCCGCTCGTCACTGTCTTCACAATCGTGAACGCTATGTAAACGTCTAGTCAAACACTTATTGTCTTCATTGGTCCGAAGTCCAAAGTGTAGCGGCTACCATTCCGTCCACTCTGGACGCGACCTGTAATGTTCAGATGAAATGCGTACAGTTCGCGGAACGAGTGCGGTTCGAATGGCGCAAGCTATTCCGTTTCGAGTTTCAGCAACCGCGACTGTTCTGGGAAACGGGCAGGAAATGTTGCAGTATTTTTAAACGCCGCCGTATCGTTTGCTTGGTTAGATTTTATCCTCGAAATTGTACATTTCGAAAGTATAACGCCCTGGATTATTTTTCCTGTTGTAAAGATCTACTGGTTGATTTGTGACGCTGATCGACTTGAGAACAGCAAATTTCTGAATCAAAGTGTCTTCATGTTTAAGTTCGCAAATCGTGTAAGCTGTATAATGGCTGATAGTAATCATTTTGAAGGCTTTATAAATTTAATATTAAGGTTTAATAACGCGCATTGTCCACTTTTATTAAATCAGCAACGATTGTATATTTTTCATGTAGAGTTGGTCTTGGTGTGGCCTTTCCGTGGCCAATAACACTTTAAGTATACACGTATAATGTAAATCCCATTGCTTGTACAACTGAGAGCCCAATATAGCTCTCACGATAGGCCCCCTTCACAAAGCGCGCCCCGAAAATGGCTCGGCCGGACACACGCGCCTTCAGCAGGCAAGGGCGACCCCACAGGCACAGCTGACCAGTAGAGCAGTTGACCAACTCGAAATGAACGACATGTTCGTAACAAGCACACAGACGCGCGGCGCTGGCAATCGGACAATGATGCACAGGCTTGTGCAAGACGCCGACAAGAATGGGCACTCAGGATGAGGTGAGAAAATCTATCTCACAACGCTCCACGTTCATTACCTGGATCCCCCATTACCCCACACTATTTTTTATTTTATAATTTACGCGTTTGCGGATTAATACAAATATTTTCCCGTAGTAATATTCAAAATCGAATATAAAAATCTCAATTTAGATGTCGCTGTATTCCACTGAATGAACGATGGGTAAAATAATGGGGAAACTGATGTGGTATCTAAATATATACTAATAATAAATCTGTAAGGGGTGTAAGTTGCTTTGTTTTCTAAGATACTTCGTTTGTAGACTTTATGTACGATACTAAAACTAAATTGACGATTTTTAGAAATCAGTTCTGTATGTATGTATGTTTGTTTCTCCATAACTCTTAAACCGATAATCCGAATTCGATGAAACTTGCTACACGTATATTGGATTACATGGGAACCCGGATAGGCTATATAGAATTCAGTTTCGCTTACGCTAAGATGTAGCTGTCATACAAACCGAACTGCCCCGAGGCGGCGGCTTGGGGGGGTAATCGCTATCTGCCTTTGTTTCTCCGTTTACTTCTTCTAAGCCACGCAGCGGATTTTTTGATACCGTTTTCATTAATATAAGGAGCGATGGGGATCAATCAACGAGCAACGATTGTGCATGTATTTTTTTAATATTTAATACAAACTTTAAGAGAAAAATGAAAACTATGAACTTGAAAATTGTAGGTGTTAAAAAGGCCTACAGAAAGTTCCACGATATTATGTACAGCGATAACTTTGAACCGCTCACCCGATTTATATGCGTATTTTTTCAATGTATAGCAACTCTGGGCGCAGTCAGATTCCGGATGGGTTACCGTTTTCGATGTTAAAGGTGTGGTTCGTATTCCTCATAAAACCATAGGTCCCCTTCCTTACTTACTTACTAGGTGGTAGGATTAATCTCCCGCCGTAAGGGTTTGGCGGCACATGCTTTTAAAATTCGCTCCTAAATGCTTATGAAGCTCTAAATGGGAATGCGAAATCATGCCATATCGGTCAAACGATTTTGATAAATTTGAGAGATGGATACATCGTCCTGGACCAGCATTTTGGTGGGTTACTTTTTATCCAGGAAATAATTCAGACCCAAATCAGTCCAACACGACATTGACCCGAGCGGAGCTGGGTACCGCAGCTAGTCTATTATAAAATAACATCATAAATATGCGTAGAATATTCATCCGTTTGACTTTAAAAATGTTCGTCTTACCGCGCATGCCGCGAGCGTGCTGCATATAAACTGTTTTTTTTTTAATTCAAGTTCCTTAAATAAAAACTGGTGACAAAAAGGATTCGATCATTTACTGCTTAAACCTGACAATTACTGTTTAGTGATGATATGGATATAAATAAATTTCATGGACTACTTTGAAACCACTCATTAACCTCACCTTGTGCGCAATTTATTTACGTTCGGTTTCGAAAATGTCCTGGTTTTGAATAAAACTGACAAGTAAAGTTACTGGTTAAGGCTTTCCATGCCTGTGTCAGCGTTCACTACTTACGGCACAATAGCCTCTTGGAAGGGCGCTCACCGGAGGCAGCTAAGGATAACTTTGCACTTTGCATTGTATCGTTCGTGTCAGTTGCAAACTAGAACCGCGAACAATCTTCGCAGAGGAATATTTTCATATTTCTCCCAGTTTCCATATCTTCGAGCTAATTGGAAACTGTATGCTTTGTGTATTTCATCGAAGATCGAGAATGAAAAGAACTCGAACGTTCCTTTGAAACATGGCGATATCGATGATACTATGCGAACATTTTAACGAGCGCTCATACACAGGGACACAATTATATTTCTGTCACTTTTGCCCATATTGAAAAACTTTTATGGTCAGTTTGTAGATCCTGAAACACGAATAGAATAGAACAGAAGAAGGCTGCAGGTATTGTTTATAAAATGTGCATTCATTGGCAAATTTAAGAACCTATAAACGTATGTAATTAAAACGTACCTTTGTGACATAACTTTGCCGCTGCCTGCATTCACTTCCTTCATCCGTCGCCGGCAAAGTTACGTATAAGTATACGTAGAATTTTAAACGTTTATATTAAATACGCCGAGCATAACCCACTAAAATTTATATTTAAAAAATATATTTTAATATCTTATTTTATACATACAAAGTACCCAACTGCACATCTCCTGTAATCGGACTAAATATTACCTTGCAGGGTCTAAATATTAGTTTCAACATTAATTTGTAAATTAATAGAAGCTCCGTGTACGGTCAACATTAGGCCAACATACCCATCTATTAATGCACCCGCAACACCATTACCTTAATAGCTAAGCTACCCTCTATTGATGAGACTAGTTAATCGCTAAAATGGTCGATTTCCTGATACGGCCACAGCAGTTGTACACACAAGCTGTCACGTTACGAGTATGTGGTCATCTGGATTGTACGTATCTATGGCAGGACTACTCGATTGCTCCATTATGAGAGTCAATCTCCTTGGAATGGTGACATTTTGCAAATATTCAACTAATCATTGTTTCACGTGCGGGGTTATAGGTAGCGCAATAGTGTTGAAACCACATCACATTTTAGTCAATTCCGTCAAATTCTTGCAAAAAAATTCTGTCAACATGGCACGGTAACAATTGCCGAAGACAGTCACGGCCTTAGATGAAAAAGGAATTAATCTATTTTTCTTTTCTATTCTTTTTTATCTAAGGTCACGGCGGCAAAAGACTGCATTCCTGCCAACAGAACAATTGGTCACCGTTTTCACCGATATTTTGTTTCATGCAAAGATTTAGATAAATAGCGAAACGCGTCAAAAGTTCTCATAAATGTATGTGTCACTTGCCGTACAGGGTCTAATACGACAGCACAACCCGCCTAGAATAGTTCAGATTTGTCTACGTAAAACGATCGCGCCAACTGGTGATTGGTTTGTATTGGTCAAGCTCCACGGATGTGGTCTCACCTATTTTTTGGCTGTTCCGCCCATTTCAGATATTTTCTCAGGTCATGTGTCGCCTCAAGCACATTTCGTTCATTACTTGTTTTGACATTCGACTTGTATGACGACGACTCATCTATCGATTTAGATCTCTGGGGATTAACATGGTAAATGTACTCGCCAGGTGAACATGCAAGTGAATGATAAAATCTGACCTGAAAGTCAGACAACGTGTTATTCGGCCAAGTGAACTGAAATTTACCAGTAAGTATGGTACGAAATAAAAAAAAAACGTTGCATTTCATCGCTAATTTCCTAATTCACCTGCCTTCCTCGTGTCATATATGTAATTAATCTACCTCCTTACATATTTAAAAGAACATGTAAATGAAACATTGAAATCGGTTTTTTTTATTTATGTAAATTCAAATTGTTCCTGAGACGCCCATTGTTATAAATTGGAAAGTGTATTTGCTCCTGCTTTTACGCAGAAACGGGGCAACGTATCGACTTGTTTTTTAGGATGGAGAGTTAATAGGCCTGATAGTGATATGAGCTACTTGTAATAAAACAATAAATTAAATAGATAAACAAATCGATACTGTCGCGGGTTGAGCCGGGTTGCGGAAGTATAAATGTTAAAACATTCAGAAGCTCATTCCGCACCTTCAACTTGTTGGTGGGGGTCAGATATCTTAATTTAAGTACATAACTAGTTAAATATTAACATTTCTTTCCACGCTACAGTATTCTACCACGAAAAAAGGAAAAATGTTGTGTTTAATAATTTTAATGAATAGTTATTATTTGTCAGCCTCGTTAGCCCAGTGGTGCGACGTCTTGCAATTCGATAAGCTGGGTAAGCATCTCTGAGCGCGGCTGGGTTCTGGATGGGTGACCCTTTTCAACCATTGAGGCTGGCCGTGGTTCGAATTCTTCGTAAAACTGTTAGTCCCATTCCTTACTTACTAGGTGGTAGGGTTAATCCCGCCCGGATTGGTACCATCGCATTGAATGAACGATGGTCGAAGCGGCAATGAAAATTGTCCGTATTTTCCATCCAGTTCAATGTAGTCGAGCAATATGGTGTAGTGTGTTAGTATATATGTATGTATATATAATAATGTATATGTAATAATATATGACGTTCAGTTTGATATTAGTCATCCATGTCCAGTTACATAAAAAAAAGTATGGCTTCAGAACTTAGAAATCCTCATAACTAAAATAATGTATCTGTATCTTTCGGCGGGTGCAATTTTAATGTTTAATTATTGTTTTGCTTGTTTTCATTTAAGATTGTCAATGTTTTCTCCAGGTTACAACAAATTGAGACTTATGATCAATGCAATACACTTTACTGCGTCAAAATTTTGTCTAAAGATAGGTCTTATCCGCTGTAATTAGTGGTGCTTAGTCCTGCCGGACTTACGGACAGTGCCTGCTCACTTGATGGATGACTGCGCCCGACGCGAGAACGGACACGGCATAACAAAAAAATCTTAGCAATACACGTAATGTCATTATTAATTAATTACTTATTTAGCTAGTCGGTGCTTGTAACAGTTTTTGGCAAAAAAACATTTTAATTGATGAATCTCGACGAAGTGAGGCAGGATCTTAAAATTATTTTGATTTTTATTTCGCCGCATTGGCGGGTGCTTCAACTGAAATCAGTTTATATGTAGGTTTTTTTACAAACCTAGGTTAGCTCAATTCCTATGTAGTATGTCCGTGCAATTATCGTCAACAAACTTCGAGCTTTAGAAATGTTGAACGAATAGTGGCCCCCTTATAAATATTCAACAACAAATAAGTACATAATGAATACATCGTATGAATGCTAGCTTATAAACAATTTTAATTTTACTGTCTTGCCAAAATAATTCGAATGCACTAGAAAATGTGTAGCGGTTTTCTGGAGTTTGTTGCAAGCACCGAAATAGTATCAGTGAGGGCGTATGTACATAAGAACAATTATTTAACGATTTTTAGAACACATTAAATGCTAAATTGTATACAAACTTGCAACCTCTCTTTTATTTCTCGTCTTTATCTTTTTCCGCATAAGTCGCGTCTGTATGCACCAACAAAAGTGCACAGCGTGACGTCATTATGCGGTGGCCTTAATGATGCTCTTAGCTGTATTGGCCATTATGGTGATTGCTTGGACAACAGTACTCGCATGAGGTCGCCAATCTCAGTGCATTAGTGTCGCCAAGTATTTCTGCGTTAGATATCCGTCGGGTACTCGGCGGTTACATCGCTATATGGTTATGTAGCGATGTCTTCCCTGATTGAAAGGCCAGTCGTACACCCCCCGTCTGGTATAATTCCGGAAGTTCACGGATCAAGATCACCTGAAAGTTGGCACTTTTTGGGTGAGAGAGAATTATCAACCGATAGAAGATGTGTATAGTGAAGAAATTTGAGATAGATATGTTGAGATGATTTGGACATTACCAAAATAATTAACGAAATAATGGTAAGATAGATTTACAGAGGGGTGGTACGTGGAACTGTGGTGCCCGGGCGGCCTAGGAGAACTTGCCATGACCCGATTGATGAAATATTTTTTAAAGATCCGAGTCGTAGCATCCGTCATCGTAGAGCATATGTGCAACTACGAGTATGTCCGCAGAGGAAGCTGAACAAGTATGTTGTGATTATTTGTATAATGACAACATACTTGAGTGCAGCCCCCTGCTATACTCGGTTGGCCTTTCGCGAAAGCAACGTGACAGTATATTGTATGCATTTGTAATAGTTGCCCTACCCGGCTACGTTCGGGATGATGCCGTTTTTCAACCAAATGGTGGGCTGAACAGTATTGTACCCTGTGTCACAGAATAAGTAATAGCAGATACTTAGCGGTGAGAATGTAACAGATACAGACGAATTAAGTTCAGGTTATTTTTTCCTCCTTGTCTCTATTTGATAGGCTTAGGTGCTTGTTTTAAATTTGAGTTATGCAGGAGTTCTTGTCATCTTAGTAGGTTTTATATGATATGATGTGTATTTTAATTCGCTTTCTGTGGGTCCATCAACCTAATCGTGAAACTCTAAAAATATCCAGTCGTTAGTGACTTAAATGCGTACTCTACAACCGAAATATCGGTTTCGTGATTCCTTAATTTCAATAATTGCATGTCAGCCTTCCAGACAATGTGAAATGAAATTGTGCGCTCTACCTGCTGAAGTTAGCTCCGATATGTTCCCGGGAGCTTCCGTTTTCAAGAAGTTTTAATTACAGGGCCTCGAAGTTTCCACTGTCTCCTGGTTATTTAGTTCGCCGCTTCCTGGACTCCTCGACTGGACAAGCTATTGTTGCCTCGGAACTTTTACGGGCGTAGCGTACTTTTTGGGTATTTAATGTCGAAAACAAATTTGAAAAAAAAAACTCACTTCATTGTAATAACAAGGGGTTTTTTGAAATTTGAATAACGATTTTGTAGTGCTTCCAATGCACAACTTAATTTTTTGTAGTGCTAACATCTTATCCATATAAGTGTCCCGTTACTGGAGCAAACATTTTAAGAATTTGGCACTGTGGTTTTTATAAAGTATATTTTTGGACGCAATGCCTAATGTACTGGCTTGCTTTCACTGGCATGGCTATTCGTGTAAACAAATGAAATGATATATCGTGTCGCCCTGCATAGTCGGCTGTCGCATAGCTCTAAGTATTTACGTGACAAACAGCGGTAAAAACGTTACTACGAACTCCTTATAAAACCCACATTTCAGTTGGAGAGCCCCTTAGAACGTTCACCGCCAATTTCCGGGCGCCGTTATTCAGGAAACACACCGGAAGTGCACTGGCCACGTGTTTTCTTTCCCGCGCTGGCCGGAGTGCCCCCCGTCCCCCGCGCCGAGTGCATGCGGTTACATCTACTTACTCCACACCGCCTCCCGGTGTTACCCGAGCTGCGGATGGCTGGGAAATGGTCATATGTTCCCCACTGCTTATATGTTATGCGCAGTTCGTGATATAAGGTTTTTTTACTTCTTGTATCGCTCCCTTGACTCCGTTCTATTGACCCCATAGCTATTCATTAGAAGGGTTGCGGGATCCACCGAGCGCCCTGCACCAAAAGTAATTTAAAAGTAAGTTAAAAGTAAAAAAATATTTCGTTTGAGCAAAAAAAAAATATATTTCAAAAACCGGCCAAGTGCGAGTCGGACTCGCACACGAAGTCATCAGTTTTCTACGAGCTTGAGCTAGAAACCAGATTAGTCTTCATGTAAACATCTAGCCACAGATGTAATACTCCTGAAATCTTCTCAGCGTTTCGGTACTAATAGACCCCCTCCCACTTGACTCGCTACACCTCTCCCCTCGCCCCGCCGACACACTTTCCCCCCTGTTCTCGGCTAATAGCTTTTGCTTCTGTAACTTATCAATGCTTTTATTGATAATTGCCCATCCCAATTTTGTAGTTATAGTCGTAAGCGGCTTAATGGCTCGGTAGTGTATTTCAGGATGAATTTCGGGAACAACTTGGAATACACGTAAACTACACTTATCTACGTGTGCGGCCGGTAGCCTTTCGTAATCGTCGATCTAGATTAGCGTAATAATTAATGTCAATAATTTTATGGGTATTAAGTTAGCTCAGCACGATCCCGTCTTGCCGCTTAGGTTAATCTTAGGAACATACGCAGTTGAAATAGTAATTAAGGCACTTCTTCGCGTGTCTTTTTAAAATATATGAGAAATGAAAAGTCGTCTTGAATTTGCATTATCTTGAAGGCTTCAGTATTTTTATTGGAAACGATTCGTAAATAAACTTCATCACGCCTTGTTTATCCCAATTCATGTATCAGAGGGTAACAATAAAAAACACGACAACAAAAGCGATTTTCGCGCCAAAGTCTCTGTTAGTATAGAACTTACTTCCCTTTGCAATAAAGAAAAATGAAAATAAACTTACTTCCCTTTGAAACTAGGTCGATATCGACAGAACGGAATTAACTAACGCTCAAAAGGAAATATCAATCAATGAGACTTCATTTGAATACAGCTGATGATGGAAGGCCATCTTGTTTCATAGGGCATGCACACAGTGTGACACGAGTGCTTACACATAACTGATTAGTCAGTTATTTGCTGAACATCGTGTAAGAAGCGCATACAGGGATCGTAATTGTCAATACGAGTAGTAACGCTGTGTATATATGTTGGACGTGCCAGCGAAGGATTAGTGACATGAGCAGGCACTTGAGTTAGATAATGAAACGCAGCAATTCGTTATCTTTATTGGTTCTTGCCTAATTGTCGGCCGCTCTAAAAAACCGGCAAAGTGCGAGTCGGGCTCTCACACGAAGGGCTCCGCACCATCGTACAAGATTTGACACAAATAAACACATTTTTAGGGTTCCGTACCCAAAGGGTGAAAATGGAACCCTATTACTAAGCCTCCGCTGTCCGTCCGTCCGTCCGTCCGTCCGTCCGTCCGTCCGTCCGTCCGTCCGTCCGTCCGTCCGTCCGTCCGTCCGTCCGTCCGTCCGTCTGTCACAGGGCTGTATCTCAGTAACCGTAACAGGTAGACAGCTGAAATTTTCACAGAGTGTGTATTTATTTTGCCGCTACAACAACAAATAGGTAAGATTAAAAAAATATTAAAATTAAAGGGGGCTCCCATACAAAAAACGTGTTTTTTATGTTTTTTTTACGATGGTACGGAACCCTTCGTGTGCGAGTCCGACTCGCACATGGCCGGTTTTTTGTATGGGGCCCCCCATTAATTCAAATTATTTTTTTTATTTTGCCTATTTGTTGTTATAGCGGCAAAATAAATACACACACTGTGAAAAATTCAGCTGCCTACCTATTACGGTTCATGAGATACAGCCCTGTGACAGTCGGGCGGACGGACGGACGGACGGACAGCGGTGGCTTAGTAATAGGGTTCCGTTTTCAAACTTTGGGTACGGAACCCTAAAAACGAGTTTGTCAACTCAATCTTGCTTGTTATCGGTGTGTGTCGGTGCTTCTAGTCCTGTGGTCTAGTCGAATTGGGGCATTTCTTAATCGATATTGTTTTACTTTCAGTTCGGCTTGTATTAAATTTTACTGCGAAACTTGGGTTTGAAGTTTGGCCACAGTTCAGTGGATTTTCTTTAGTATTCTAACATTAATTTTGATGTTTCTAAGTTGGAGATTGATTTCGGGGTCTAGACAAAAGAACTAAACCATTCTTCATCTTGTCAGAAAATTCACAAGGTCTTAAAATAAAACTTTTATACGAAACGAAACTTGAGAATTTCAGGTCTTTGAGACTTAAAATGAAAGACGACACTCTTAGAATTATTTAATGAAAATGCATGTTGTTTATTTAGGGACTAGATAAACTTTAGGGGTGATTGATGTACTTTATCTTTCGTTTTGCAAATAAAAAAAATGTACATCTATCGCCCCCGGTTTCGCCTCCGGCTGCGTCAAAGCCTGGTAAATTCTGAAAATCATAGCATTTTATTTTATTAATGGGATAGTTATAAAGTTTCCATACTTGAAGTCTTATACAGTAAAACTTTTCTTTTATTTATGCTTCCATAAAAAAAAAGATCATTAGGCAGCGTCACAGTTTGTGCGTATTAAACGTACAAACTGTGACTGAAAAATTTGTTTGTTCGTAAATACATAAGGTGATTCAAGATACATAAATAAATCTTCATTTAGGTCGAATAATGTTTAATTTCTTCGGGCATTGTAACAGGCCTTGTCCTTACACATTGTAAACTGTAGGATTAAAAAATAACGTCGCCATAGCGACGAAATTGTGATTATTGCCTTGCTTACAAAAGAGTTTTAAAAAATATAGTAATTTTTACTTAAACTATAGATATATATGTAGGAGTCCAGCACGTCTAGCGCGCATGCTATGAGACTTCCTGTCTCTAATTTTCAAAATTTACCAAGACAACACAACAAGTATTGGAGGGTTTGTTTGGGTGGGAACTGACTTGGCGAATGCATTTTTAGAGCACATTCGCGCGCGGTGGAGATGTTTCGTCTGTGCGGCATACGACGACGCTCCGCCGGATTGCCATACAATGATATGGTCACTATGACCATACTGCGTTGACGCGATATCGCTCGCATGCCACTTCTCCCTTTCTCTATAGTGACTCGAACGTAATCTTATCATTACACTTGGTGGAGGTGCCGGGTACTAGTCAAATTACGATTTGTATCATATTGTAATTACACAGCATAAATGCAAATATTCAACCGGGGTTGATAGATTTATATCATCCTGGGCGAAATTACGAGCCATATTACATCCTTTTACCTAACTAACCAAGTATGGTTGGATCGTGGGTGAAAGCTGGCAGTAAAACTACTTTAATTTACTTCTCTATTCAATTATCTGTATATCGACATCCTCCACACGATCGTACATACTTCTCAGTCAGATTTGCTAACTACGGCATAAAATAGCGCGCATCTCCAGCAAAAATAATTATCATATTAATCTTTAAACTGAATCTTAATTACAGTATTGAAATTGATAAATGCGATGCGACCTTTATTAATACAATTATGTGTTTACAAGTGTGTGTGTATAGTAGACGGGAGTACCTAGTATCGACCTTAGCAAAATTATTGTAATGTTTATCATAATGAAACCATTTTATGGTTGCTGCAGCCAGTTAAGAATGAAGATTAATTAAGATACATAGTTAAAATAACTGCGGTTCAACAATTTGTGCCCACAAACAAACTCGAAGCAGACATACTTGAGATTACCTCTTATGTATTTCGGTCGTATTATAATTTTCTTTAGGAATTCCAACTACTTATAAAGGGCTCAATTCACTTTATCTAATACCGTGAAAAAGCTGTAATGAGTCGATCTCAGTTAATTATCCACTTATTATATGTACAATAATTGTCGATACAGACTGTCAAGAGGAAAAAATCTAATGATTCAAACTAGAAGATGATCCCGGACGAATCTCTGGAATACTTGAGTTTCACAAATTAAGAAAAAAATAAACAATAAGACTGATGTGATGTGACTAACATAACAAAAAATAGTGATAATAAAAAAATGGAAGCCAAATTTCCAGTATTGCCTACACTCACTTCTTAACCGCACCTTTGCGAGCATATCTTGTCCATTCCTTAATAGTATACCGTATATAGACCATAGATTTAGAATATAATGTCAGCACAGCGCTGTCATGGAAGGTCTGTGATCTAGACCTTTGTGGGAGAACTCCTGGCTGGAAGGTACTTCATTTTCATCTTCGTGTTTAGGTAAAGTGTGGAATACCGAGGTATTTAACCCAAAGTAAAGGTGGGGTCCTTCATACACGGTGTGAGCTTTCCCTCAGAACGTTCGAAAGACCAATGGCATCGTCGGACATCTCTGCAAAGATCTGGCGTGTGCCATATGTCGCGTTATACATAAAAAAAATCTTAAAAAACTAAACCCGTGTAGTGATAAAAACTAACTGGCTTTTCACTAGGTTGCTGTCGACATTAATAACGTAATTAGTGTCAATGCTCACTCTACGTTGTGCTTCAATTGAGTACAACCATTTTTATGATGCAGCCGGGCGCTAGGAGCGATAAAATATTGTGATCTGTTCTCAAATATTCGTTGTGCCCAAGCTGAACGCGGCTTATCGATATAATATCTCGTTTAGTCCTCGTCGAAGACTTCTAAGGTTACTCGGCTTGATTAATGAGCGAAATTCATTCATTTATCACGAAAATATGTTCAACTATCGAACCTCTCCTATATAAAATGTTTTATATTATAAGAAGATAATTTACTTCCTAAAATTTGAATTTATCAGATAATTGCTCTCAATATTGTTATAGCACCTCCTCAAAATTAATATGGAGAGATGATAAAAGGTAACAACAATAAAGAACATTAATCAACCTCTGGGTACCCTGAGACGGTATATCTGGTGCTCAGGGTCCAGAAATAGGATCTGTTCTGAGTTCGTTGTTATTTTTTTATTTTTTTTATGTGACTGGACATGGATGACTAATACCACACCTTCTGTCATGGTATTAGCCTAACACACCTCATGGGAACTAGGTGCCATGCCAGGACCTTCCTTATACTGCATGGCTACATTGAACTGGATTGGATGGAATTTTCATTGCCGCTTCGACCATCGTTAATTCAATGCGATGGTACCAACCCGGGCGGGATTAACCCTACCACCTAGTAAGTAAGGAAGGTGACCTACAGTTTAACGTGGTATTCGAACCACGGCTAGCCTCTCTCAACGGTCGAATGGTCACCCATCCAAGACCAGACCGGACCCAGCGTTGCTTAACTTCGGAGAGCGATCGCCGAAGTGTCGCGCCACTGGGCTATTGAGGCTGACAATTTTGACCAAACTTCGACCTACTATCCTGCATATAAATTGTAACCCTGGTTTTCCTATGATGCTTTCACCTGACCGCACTCAAAGGCGTTTGAGGGTTTGAGCTTGTGTCCACTATGTTTTTTTTTGGTAGCTCCTGTTGCAATGACTGATTCCATTTTAACATCGCTACAAATAAACAGACGACGACCGTGTAAGGTATTTCCCGCCACAGCGGTATCAATAATAGTCGATATTCACTCATTTGCACCTCGAATATGCATGACGCTTCACATACCACTCCGATCGGAATATTCAATGTTTTCGCGGTGCGAATTAAAAGCCCGTGCCATATTTTATTGAGGGCAGATTGCATATTTACAGACTGATTTCCTGCGTATGATCACAGGGTGTGCAGAGCAGTACTCGTTTAAATATGCGTTTGTATTTCCATAACCACCCTCTAGTGGTTATGGAAATACTTTTTATTTTTTAATTTAATTTTAAACTTATTATTCTCATCATCTTTGATGCATCAACTGCTCGCTATATTACGTATATTGTTTGTAAAAATATAGCTTCAGTTGGTGTTAAACTCTCCAGGTAGGGGTCGCCGGTCAGATCAGCCTCGATACAGAAATGCTCAAAGAATAGACGCCGAGTCGGCGGTTCGGAGGGAGGGGTAGTCATATTGCGGCACACTCGTCGCCGTGCAAACATAACGCCGCCAAGCCGGAGCCCTGGGGGTTGCTGTGCACCTACCTCCTGCAACGGGAGCTGGATCCTTTCTACTTTTGATATACTGATATCAAAAGTAGAAAGGATCCAGCTCAATCTTCATACTATCAAACGAAACTTAACCATGACTTTGTGTGCTCTGTGTTTGCATAATCGTTGTCACAGACAATTCGGATTCTGTGACACTTGTCAGTCTATCAAACTGTTTGCACCTACATCCTGCAGCGGGAGTTGGATCCTTTCTGTTTTTAATATCGGTGTTCAATCATCATGCTATCAAACAAAAGGGGATCATAAAGTCCAAAAAGCACAAGCTCCAAAACCCATACCGTCCAAAACACGTATGAATACGGATATTATCAATTAGGTTAGATTAGATTATATGCATTTTGTAATGCACACGAAAAATACACACTTTTGGATGTTCTGGGTTTTGCACCTAATCCTTTTTGGACTTCATGAAGGCGACGAAATTTGGCTATCACTTTCTCTCCCACACACAATTTTGATTCTGTGACACTTACTAGTCTGTCACACTTTTGCCGGTTTTTCGTGTATATTGTATCGCCGGTTGATTTCGACATTTTATATGTACCTGGACATGGTTTAGGTATCCAAAGCAACTCATATATTTCATCATATTAGCCCAACACATCTCAGGAGAACTAGGTACCACTACCAGGACCTTCCTTATTGTGCATGGCTGCATTGGACTGAATGGTGAATACGGACCATTAAAATTTTCGCGTTCACAATCGTTTATTTAATGCCATGGTACCAACCGGGACAGGTTTTACCTAGTAAAATTAGAGCGCACCGGCCCATTTGAGCTTCTCGGTGACACCACCCGACTTTTAGTATTAAGGCGCTAGGACTAGCCAACTACTCGCGCCATACAAATGCACTTTTTAACAAATGTAATAATATGTAGTGAAACGCTTCAGCAAATCCAAATAGAACTCCAGACTGATAATGGATTGTTAATATTGTTTTATTCCATCATTTATTTAAATAATAATAAAAATAAAAAAAGTTGATTTTTCTCATTAGAAATCTGAAAGTCATTCGATTTCTAGATATAAGCAAAAACAGCATATATGCATAAACAAAAAATTCCATTTGCTTTTAGATTTCTACATTTAGTCAAAAAAGTTCGGAAATGGACACCGTTTCCGCAATGTATTTTGTATAGAAAAAGGAAACATACATTAACGAAAATCATTCGATTCCTAGACAAGGAATCATATATTGTAAGGATGACACTTATAATCGTCAGACTTAGTTAGTTTACTTGGGGTGCCTCGTCTAACTTTGCGATTTGGCTAGTACCAGGCCCTTAACGCCCCGCTAACGTGAAACAATCAGTATCTCAACTTTTAATATTAGTTCAGGTCTTATTTGAGTTCAATTAAGCTAAGTAAAGTTTTATCACGGCGGGGCGCGGCGGCGGTCCAATTCACGATTACCGATGTGACACCTGTCACGTTTCACAGAAATCTACTTGCTCAAGGCTCCAAATTATTGTTTAAATGGCCGGACTGTCAATTTTACGTAAATTTTAACTGTAAAATTTGTTTTGAGAACGCGTTTATCGATGAAAATGCTTCTAACACACCCACCGACATGATATTAACCCAACACACCGCTTTCCCGTATTAGGTACAATACCAGGACATTTCCTTTACAAACACGGCTACATTGAACTGGATAGAGAAAACATGGATTATTTTGTATTTCCGGTTCGACCATATGTTTATCCAATGCGATGGTACCGAAACGATCTGGGCGGGTTTACCCTACCACCTAGCAGGGGAAAGGGGCCTATAGTTTCAATTATATTCCGAAACATGAAACAGCTTGCATTTGTGATGCGATTAACTTAACCGGCAAGGGAAAAAAAGGGGTGCATTAACGGGTCGGGGATTGAACCCATGGCCTCTGGCATGAGCAGCAAGGCCTCGTGTCCCTGAACCACGAGCCTCTAAAACACATTTCACAGCGCACATTCTGATTCGCACTTTCCGCACTTTTTGGTGATGTGGTACGATGTGATCCCAAGTGGTAGTCTGGTCGCAATAAATTGTGTACAGGGAAAATATATTTATTTTCGTGTAAAGCTTTCCTTTCGTCCACTATGTATCTCTATCGTGTGCTTGCGAAAAGCCTTCTTTATTGTACATTTTACATGGAACTGGCTCTGGATGGGTACTATACTGGCATAATATTTGCTTAAACCCCACCAAACCGCCAAAGGAAGAATCTGACCCTTCGTAGGTCAACCGCTGCCTAGGACTAGATGGTACTACACACGGACATTTTTCAATTCCTCTATTCCAAATTCACAGACTCAAATAATAATGTATGCCTCGTTCCCGTTCAACTCCTCATACAATCGTGGATAGATCATGCGCACATTTCTTGTCTGAGATCTACAATTATACTCAAAACAGCTTTATTTCATCGAACTAGATGTCTGATGACATGATGTTTTGGTTTCAGGTTATAAGGTCCGAAAGTTTGAATTTTTCACGCGTTTTATACAATACATTTGAACGTGGATTACTCAACGATAAAATAAAAACATCTTAAAAAGGTTAGTCATCAGACCTAGCTTGCTCCATGAAGATTTATAATCGATTTGGTTTTTGTTTGATTTTGGACTACAGCGGTCGTGATTTACTTTAAGCTATAAGTCGTTTCGTAATTAAAATTTTCGTAAATCTTACCAAAATTAAACAATATGCGCATTGTCTGCTTTGTGGACATAGTTGCATCCTCCTCATCACGGAGCCTGTCTTTGTCTTTGAAACAGAGTAGGTCCCAGACCGCAATAGCACGCTTTTGTACCGTGCCTGCGAATGAGTTAGTCCCGTCGGGAAGGGCCACCTTAAAATATAATATCTACAAATGAAAATGTACCTAATTAACATTTTGTATTTAAAAAACAACGAGACCGTTAAATGTGTGTATCGAAGGGTCCAACTCCCCGTGTATCCGCACAATCCCGGGATAAGCACTTTTGTTGAGGTGCCATCGCCAGCCAGATAAATACGCCCTCAAGTTTCGCCGGCGGGACGGTGGGGTAGGGGCCCGGCGAGCGAGGGGACAGCTCCAGCCTGCAGCCAGCTCCCAGCGTTTCACCTTCGTTTATTTGATCCTGCGTGCATCTTGTCGATCGTAAATTACTTATTCTGTGACCGTATTTCAAACGGTCCATCCTCTTTAGCGAATACTACGTGCACGTGGAATCGACAGCGAATAACGGATGAATACTATTTTAATTAAATATTAATCAAAGAATGAAAGCTTTAAAAAGAGCTACTATATATAGTGCAGAGCTGGATAGAACGTATTTACCACGGGGAATGCTCTTCCCTGACATACCGAGTAACGTAATCCCTCCGTCCCTCGGAACAGGAAGGGAGTGCACCTATTCACTTTCGACACTCGAAATATAAGAACCAACCGAACTGTGAAATGTACTTTCATTTTCTCCAAAGTCGCGATATCCTAATCCATTAGCCCAACACACTTCGGTGACATGCCAGGACTTCTTTATATTGCATTGCAATATTACATATGTAATAAAAACAATGGAAGCAGGTAGTACAATACATAATAATTCTTCGAGCATATGATTTGATTCGCCTACACGTAACACTTCAAGTGCCGTCGGATTGTGGCCGTAAGCCTCGTCGCGGCTCGTACGGGGCGCCTCGCTGAAGGACATTTCCACGAAAGTCAAAATCACTTTGTGAAATTGTGCGGGCGGGTCGGCGGAGTTCCGCGGGGCGGGGAGGGAGGCGCGGAAATCTCCCGGTTCCCCTGTTAGTTGACCCCGACTTTTTATTATTTTCGCAGTTCCGGAATCGTATTGGTGAGTCAATGTTATTTGTTTACGTGAATTGTTTCAAGATGGAAAAAAGTGGATCAGGGCAGAGTATTCCGCGATCAATTGTGATCAGTATTGCGATGGTGTTTATAAAATTTAAGAAAACTTATCCGCTCACTACTAAGTCGCTTACTACGTTTAGTATCTATGTTCTTGTGATTTTCAGAGTTGTGTCCGGCAAAAATAAGAATCAAATCGACTTTATTTTGTTCTAATCGACTCCACCTCCAAATCCAGACATATAAGTCACGCGAGCGAACCTTGATAAGTTAGCTCTACTAATTTTACAAATCTGAAAATGTGTTTGTTCTTTGGTCATGTAACGGCAACGGAGTAATGGATCGCCGTGTTTCTTCATAAAGACCGTTTGTAAAATGCTGAGTGATAGGATTTTTGTTTCGTGATTGTCTCGAGCGGAACCGGGGCAGCTAGCGTGGTTGCCTAAGTTTGCTCGTATACTTGATAATAACACTGCATGATTGAACTGATATGCCATAACTTGTCTCATAACAAGGCATGTATATAACTT
Organism: Incurvaria masculella; assembly: GCA_946894095.1. NCBI lineage: Eukaryota > Metazoa > Arthropoda > Insecta > Lepidoptera > Incurvariidae > Incurvaria > Incurvaria masculella. Next base: position 5,975,047 of record OX335641.1, read on the forward strand.
AGTTTCTGAGAATAAAGGCTTCTCAACAACGCAACCCTAACCGCAGGTGAGAGAGCCCCACTGAACATCAAAGGTCCCAAAAGCCGCGTCCCGTCATCGGCAATGGACGCGCGACGGGTGCGGCCGGTGCGGGCGACCGCCGCGGCAGGAGGCGCGGATTAATTAGTGCATAGCAGCGGCATAGCTGTGGTCGGGTATAGGTCCCAGCAGGTAGCTGGAACCCGCCGTGCCCTTGACACACCTTCGTCGACTTTTGTCGATTGGTGCGGATTGAGCTGCGCGGACAGAAGTCGCCCCGCCAGAGTTCTAGTTATCTTCCGTTACTTGTACCGCTGACGGATTTGGGCCGCCTCTGAGAAATCTTGCAACAGCGTGCGCATGGCCTCGGCGGGACCGATTCGATTTTGTTAAAAAATAAACGAGGAAATCTTTGGATTTTTTTATGAAAACGTATGTATCATAGTCAACGGATGCAGTATAGTATGTGCAGCTGCGCTGTGGTTAGTCATAAAAAACATCACGGCCTCAGACACTTTTGGCTGCCGAGGACGGAATGTTCGGTCTCAGGGCTCCCAGCTGTCGACCTTGTTTCGTCAATTATACTTTTGGGCACATTTGCTGGCAATTCATTCGTTAAAGTTAATTCTTAAAAATCATTATAGTGGCCCCGATCTTAATTAGTTCATGGGATGGAGTCCTACAGACGCGAGGGCATTTTGATTCATCTGTGCTCACATGTATCGATTCGGCTCCGACACGCTCGTACACGCGTCTGGCTGGTATGCCACAAACGAATTCTTGCTGCCCAAAACTAGTCCCGGGAAGAGTTCACAATTCCGCAGCCCAATCGGACGCCCGGTCCTTCTTATCTGGGAAAATCACTAAACGAATAACAGTTTTTACTGGTAAAATATATCGAGCACAGTGGTTCTTTTGTTTGTGGTCTAACCCTGATTTATTTTACAGTGTAAGTAAAGACGACCATAAGTGAAGTGAAGTGTAATGAAGACTGCATTCAGTATTTTGGAAATATTATAGCATCGTATGTAACAGTGTTAAAAATCAAAAGTATTCTACTTACAGTCGCATGATGCGTTTCTTTCTCGCTGCGGTGAACTGACTGGGCAGTCGGAATCTGCGAGGCAAGGCAAGTCGGCTATGCTTCAGAACAGCAATACATCCAAGGCATGACCGCACACTTCCTTAAATCACACTATGCCTACTGCTATCTCTTTGGAGTGTTCTTTAGTAGCCAGGCTCGCTTCTGACGTAAATTGAAATCAGAATCAATTCGCGATCAAACAATAAACACGCGTGTTTTTTCTACCAGAATGTACGCTTTACAGATAGATATCTGGTCACGGAGACAAATTGCGTGTGACGCACATTATGCCACCAAACAAATACCATATTTCAGTTGGACATGGCGTATGCATTCGTATCATTTGTATGTACTTGAAGCCTTTTGTTGATGAAATAATGATCATCTCTTTAGTTTTTTCCGGGATTTTATTTGGGCAAACAGTACAGCTGAGAGCAACCCTAGCCTTGTGTTTGTGAATTGAGTGTACGCGGCATCCTATTAGTGCTATTAGTCTTACGATGTTGGTATTGTCTTAGATGGAAGTGCTAGCCAGAGATACAGGGTATCTAACAGCTAATGCCTAACAGCTTGGATATGCGTGGAGAGTTTCCTATCTAGTGTTATTGCTCGGTAGAGCCGCTACCAAAGCAATATGTGTGTTCTCATAGGGATAGTCCGTGGGAGCTTTTGGTTCAGGGTTTTTATTACACTCTCATTGTTCATGATATCATTTAATTTCTTGGGGACTATTGTGTGGTTAAATCGTGCAAGTATTACATTAAAAACGCAAGGAACGGACGGAATATCGGAATACCGGAAGAGGCGACAGAATTGTATGAAAGGGCATATCCTTGCCTTTTTCATATTATTGCTGCTGGCACCATCTTGGCACCTGAGCGGCTCGGAGCTGCGGGGAGGGTGGACTTGCGTTCTATGCCCATGTCGTGGGTTGAAATCCCCGCCCCGTTCATGCACTACTTTCTTTCTATGTATTTATGAGTTGGATAGGTGGATTTCGTTACGAATGCGGGCTGTTCCATGGTTCGAAATCCATGTAAAACTGTAGGTATCCCTTACCCTACTAGGTGCCCACCTTAGGCCCGGCCGGGTTAGTACCATCGCATTGGATGAGAAGATGAAAGATGGAAAAGGCCGAAGCGGCAATAAACATTGTCCGTATTTTTCATCCAGTTCAATGTAGTTGTTTTAAAAAGGGGAAGGCCCTGGCATGGCACTCAATTCTTTCAGGAATGCGGTGTGGTGGGCTAAATCATGACGGTGGGTGTGGTAGCTAGCTATCCATGCCAGTAATATAAAAAAAATAAAAAACGACGAACATATTATTTTTTTAGAATATGTCATCTGTCACCGTTTAGAATACTTTACCCGTTTTATAAAGCGATTCACATGTTCAATAGCACGTAATATCTACTGTTCCCCATGGAGGTTAAATTCTTCACCTCCTAGCCATTCCCTGCTTTAAAAAACGTAAATATGTCTATAGAAAATAGTTTAAAAGTAAGTAACGGTACTGCGTTTGTTTATAATGAACAAGTAAGTTTCGTTCCCATAGTAGAATGTTAAACGTAAACGACGCTAGCGACACGTGTTGGCATCTCTCTCGAATAGTTTATTCAAAATCACTCGAACCCCGCGCCTGCTAGACAGCAATATCGGCAACGCGCGCGGACTATAAAGCGGCCCTTTCATGTCGCATCGGGCCCTCGGGTGATGAACACATCAAATCCGACGGAAAGGGCTCGGCTGCGGCAGTAAATTCTCTTACGGCGAATAAAAACCCTGAAAAATTGGATTAGAAACGGCGACTCTACTTTCATGGTCGACCCGTGTTAGATATCTTGAGCCGGTCGTCGGGTTCGACGACCTGATTACAAATTTCCAAGTACGGTACTTCACCATATACCTACGACTTTTTATGTCTAATATCTATTCTAATATCTAATAATGTGTGTAACATCTAATAATGTCTAATATCTATTCCAACGGCAATAGCCATAGACTAGAAAAAAAACTTAATCATAATTTGATTTAAGCACTTACAATGTGTAAGTGCTTAAATCAAATTATCTCAAATCAAATGTAACACAGAACATGTAATAAAGTTGGTACTGAGAACAAACCCACGAAAACCACAAAAAAGTATCCATTGTTGTATTCCTAACAACAGCGTGTAGTTACTAGAGAGGTCGTAACTATTTCATCTTTGATCTCGTTCCTTGTCGGGGAGGCCGTGTGTGTGCTAGCGTGTTCACGCTCTTTATCTCGCTCATGCTTCTTGCGCGCTAAAAAAAAATATGCCATGTTATGTCACTTTAATTTAAAGAATTGCTTAGTCTTCACGGTTAAATTGTGTTGTGGGACTCCATGCAAAATTATTTTGTTTTCAGTCCCCTATAGCGATAAAGTGGCGTTTGGACCACTGTGGTCGTGGCATCTAATTAGACGTCAAGTCAACCACAGAATAAACATGCAGTAGGACATGTGCGAGCGTTAGGAAATTTGATAATGCTACGTGGTGCGCGGGAATGCTGAAGGCGCATCTATTAGTTTTAAGCGCAGTACTTTTAAGATGTAATTGATATACACCATGTCGCTTTGCCAGTGATTCCACTAACCAAATGTTTAAAAGCTAATGCGTTTAGAGATACGATTAATAGTGATTACCTATTTTATAATCCACGACATTTATATTCGCAACATTAAATCCAAATAGGGTAGGCGTACTAGATCTTTACGAAGTACTTCGTCAATCTGGACATCGTATACGTGCCTAGGCCTCCCGCCATGACACTACCGTATATCTGTTTCGTTTAGATCTACATGCAACATACTCTTCTCATTTCTAGTCACTTTGTCATCTCTCAGTTAACACTGTGCTCGAACCCAGCTATTGCGTACTCGTCCGCTTAATTTACTCCGCCGTGTTTCCTTTCCTCAGAGAATGCATTTCTGCAGCATTTATTCTACATTCCCGTTTATAGTACGTACCATACTAGTGCACATAGAAAAAGGGCGCGCAAGTCACTACACAAACACAATTGTTACGCCACGTGCGCTATGATTGTTCCCCAAGTTTCATAAACCCGCACACTATCTAAATGTTTGCTCGACAAAATCCGCTTCCCGCAAACCCTACTGACAAAGCTATACTCTGAACAAACAATCTGAACCGCGATTTAAAAAAAAATGTTACATGCTCTTTCTGTCAAATACGGGGATCACGGAAAGGCAAGGAGCGAAAAGTATTTGAAACTAAAATTGCATCATGCATGTATTGATGTCATGTTATGCATAACGCGTCCAGAGGGATGAGATTATTATTGCGTCGACCCGGCAGAGAATGGATTCCTATAGGGTCTATAAATATTTGAGTGTTCCTCCGATCCGGTTCGCAGCCTTACCGGCCGCAGTCAATATTTAAACGCGGCGCGAGCGGCCCGCGGGGGCCTCCAATTGAATTTGCAATATTTTCAGGTTGCGGGCGCCAGATTCCCGAGAATTGCATCAAAGTTTCGCTTTAAGAATATTCCCGTCGGCCGCGGAGCGAGCAACTTCCGGCGGAGGCGCCGCGCCCGTGTCGCGCCCCGCGGGATTACGTCGGATGGAACGAATTTCCGCCGCCCGCCAACTGCGAGCAGAACGCCGAGATTTCTGTCACTACTTTTAACTTGATTCCGTTATTAAGTTCGCGTCGGTTCATGATAGGATTCTATGGTTGCAATCGAACAGGTGATCTTGTTTTGTCGGTGTTTTAAGTCAGCTGTCGCCACCTATCCTTTTTAACCGACTTCAAAAAAAGGAGGAGGTTATCAATTCGTCTGTATGTTTTTTTTTTTGTTTTTTTTTTATGTTTGTTACCTCAAAACTTTTTCCTGGGTGAACCGATTTTGATGATTATTTTTTTAAATGATAGCTAGTGCTTCCCAAGTGGTCCCATTTTAATTTGGTTAAGTTCTGACAATGATATCCATGAGAAAATCATAAAAGTCTTAAATTTGTATTAAGATGTGCGCGACAAATGGACGAATAACTCAATATAACGCCAACCGATTTCGGTGATTCTTTTTTTATTGGAAAGGACGTGTCCAAATTAGTAAGTGTACTTCAGATTCACTAAAGATTAACAAATAAAAAAAAATTTTACAAAAAAAATAACCGACTTCAAAGAAAAAGCACTAAAAAGTAAAAAATAATGTTCATTTTTGTAGTTACGATTTCTGTTATTTTTTGAGTCGGTGTGGTTTGATCGGCTAGAAGAATACAGGTTTCTGTCATAATTAAAAAAAACCCTATTGCCCCAGGAAAGCGTAGGATTTTTTCAATTAATTTTGGCGGGGTGGATCTTGGCCGGAACCAAATCCAAACTAGTTTTGGTTTTTTGCAGCCGGCGTACGCCAGGACCTCTTAAGGTGCCCGACGACGTCCATGGGATTTCGAACTTTTAGGGGGGCGAAAACCATGCCGGCCGGCCAGGTGCTCCTTCAGACTATGTTTGACTGACCCCAGTTGTACTTTGGAGGAAATACCTCGGAAGGGAGTTCATCCCCATAGTTTTCCAACCCTATAGACGAAGGATCTAGAAGATCGGTGGGTTCTTATTTTTGGAATGTCGACTATGAATATGTGCATTTTCTCCCTGTTCCGCGTTGAACGAAGGTAGAAAGGCTCAAAGAAAATTTCGACGGCGTTTCTCATACGCGGAGACGTTCCCGTATCCCACTGCGGTCCCGTCCCATTGCTGGCTTCCCGTTTGCATTACAACTCCACAATTCAGTCCTCCGTGGCGTGCTCCGCGGTGCGGAGCCGCTGTCGCTCCGGTCGGCTGCTTGTGAATACTCCTCGGGTTTATTTTTAAAGCCATGAGGTCAGTTGGCGCGGAAGGGGTCGGCAGTGACCTTTTTCAAGACTACGGTCCGTTTAAGCTCGCTTGAACTTATTTAATTTACACTTCTGAACTTACTCTTAAACTGCAAGGTTTTAGAATGTCCGTACCAAAGCGCACATATAACGCATCTCGTGCGACTGAATGTAACAAAATGACAATACAATAATTACTTTGGATGGATGATTGATGAGAACTGCTAAACCTACTTATTTATTACTTTCGGTCCATAGAAGTATTTTTAATCTTCCACTAGGTATGTAACAGTAACGACGATGACAGCATGGAGCATGAGGGGTATATCAGGAATTGGGAGGACAAAATATGCACAGCCCAGCGAGGCGCAACGTTCTGTGATTAATAAGGTGGACAATGTTCTCGAAAAAGTAGCAAAAGTAGTAGTCTGGGGCCTGGAGAACCTTGTCGCCTTCAGCGTTCGCAAGACGCAATGCTGTGTTTTCCTTGCCAAGGTAGAACCCTTTCCTCTCCTAGCAAGTTTCCAGGGCAATGCCATCCATACCTGTTTCGGACATCTTTAAAGACCGAGGCCAACATTGCATCGCAGGAACTGGGAATCCTATGCCTTTGCAAAAGGTTCTTCTCACCGGCACAATTTTATTCATTTATTTATTATCCATAATACACATTTACACATAATTAACAACTACTTCTTCTGTACAAATCACAGATAAGGCCGGTGCTAAAATACTGTAGTCATATTTGGGGAGGTATTTCCCAGTACCTGCTGGCGTTCTTGGACTCAATACAACGCCGATTGGTCCGTCTTGTCGGCGACCTGCAATCACCGTTGGCCTCGAGCTGGTATCCCTAACTCACAGACGGTTTGTAGGGTAGCTCAGTCTGTTCTACAGGTACTTATATCATGGACGTTGCTCTGTGGAACCTGCATTTCTCCACATCCAACCTATATACGGAGCACCCGCCGCAGATAATTAGAGCACCCCTCGTGGTTGACATTAGGGTTTTGAGAACGGACAGTTTCTCAAACTCAATTTCTCTGCCGCACCGCCAGGATATGGAACTCTCTTTCTTCAAACCTTTAACGTGGGAGTCTTCAAACGTAATAAAGAAAAACTCGATAGCTCAGCGATAGTCCGCAAATCCTTTGATTTGCCTTTTCTGAGTACCTTTGGACTCTCAAAACAAATTTTGTTCACGCATTTCATTAGTTGCGCTGAATTTTTTTTTATTGTTTTTCGAAAAATAAAATATCATTATGAGAGCTCCTGCCCAAAAACATTGTAAATTTAAATGAAATTAAAGCAAAAATGTATGTCCACTGAAAAGAAAATTAAACTCGGAAAGGATTTTCAACCATCCATTAAATTGTTGAGTTTACAAGCTTACCAAATGTAAACCAATCTGACTTATATTTTTTTAACATTATCATATTCTTTTGTCAACTTTTCGTCTGGTCATTGCAATAAACAATACCGTTTAATAAGCTCCGTTACCAGTAATAGTTTAGTTTTCAACTGAACGCCCAACACACTCGTATGAGAAAACTAAGAGCTCTTACTTCTACACATCAGACGTATTTCTAATCCTGGCATTCTCAACCTAAACTATTTCTATTTCATCTGCAAATCCGCAGCAACTCAGACTCTCCCGGGTCACAGCACCATCCGTTTTCCACTAAAACCGCTATGTTATTAGCAAAGTTGTGCGGCGCCGAGGTGAGGTTAGTGCGGAGGTAGGTGAGGGGGGGACGTGCTGTTTAGGTGCCGGGAGCGATAACGTGGAAATGAAAAATGGCGCCGATTCGATGCATATACGCGCACCGCTAAACACGCGCGTGCGGATCGGCGAAGCCGAACCGTTGTCCGGAAGTCCAGAATGCATGTCGAACTGAGGTGTCTTTCCTACATTCTAGGTGGGCCCGTAAGCGATGTAAAATATTCTTCTTCAGATTCTACATGTTTTTGGTTCCTTAAAAAAAATGGAGGCAAATGACAGCCTAAAATTTTACAAAAGATTTCTCACTGATGTTGTTTGAATCAGGTGTCATTTTTTGAACGAACAAAAACTTTTAAAAACATAATTACTGACCTGAGATGCCGGAGATCGCAAACGTGATTTTCTGATGATCACGGACCCGAGGGCTAGCCGGCGTAAGATGTGAGAAAACATGCGAGGAAATTTGATAAATTGTGAACCAATCAAAAGCGTTTATGTCTTACTTTTTGTCGTACCTTATGTCTTATAGGGTAGAATTTTTGGCATTCACTTGATCGAATTCCCTCATATTTTATCTACACCGGTTCAGCCCCTCCTTTAGTTCACTCTAAGCGGCAATTAAAATTATCCGTATTTTTCATCCATTTCATCGCGTCAGTAGGTGTAACGTTATTTTGATCAAGAATTGTACCTTTAAATTCCATTAGAAAATGTCTCAGCATATCATTGTCGACTTATATGTTTTAATTGAAGTTACGTAAATTTTAACTGTAAAATTTGTTTTGAGAACGCGTTTATCGATGAAAATGCTTCTAACACACCCACCGACATGATATTAACCCAACACACCGCTTTCCCGTATTAGGTACAATACCAGGACATTTCCTTTACAAACACGGCTACATTGAACTGGATAGAGAAAACATGGATTATTTTGTATTTCCGGTTCGACCATATGTTTATCCAATGCGATGGTACCGAAACGATCTGGGCGGGTTTACCCTACCACCTAGCAGGGGAAAGGGGCCTATAGTTTCAATTATATTCCGAAACATGAAACAGCTTGCATTTGTGATGCGATTAACTTAACCGGCAAGGGAAAAAAAGGGGTGCATTAACGGGTCGGGGATTGAACCCATGGCCTCTGGCATGAGCAGCAAGGCCTCGTGTCCCTGAACCACGAGCCTCTAAAACACATTTCACAGCGCACATTCTGATTCGCACTTTCCGCACTTTTTGGTGATGTGGTACGATGTGATCCCAAGTGGTAGTCTGGTCGCAATAAATTGTGTACAGGGAAAATATATTTATTTTCGTGTAAAGCTTTCCTTTCGTCCACTATGTATCTCTATCGTGTGCTTGCGAAAAGCCTTCTTTATTGTACATTTTACATGGAACTGGCTCTGGATGGGTACTATACTGGCATAATATTTGCTTAAACCCCACCAAACCGCCAAAGGAAGAATCTGACCCTTCGTAGGTCAACCGCTGCCTAGGACTAGATGGTACTACACACGGACATTTTTCAATTCCTCTATTCCAAATTCACAGACTCAAATAATAATGTATGCCTCGTTCCCGTTCAACTCCTCATACAATCGTGGATAGATCATGCGCACATTTCTTGTCTGAGATCTACAATTATACTCAAAACAGCTTTATTTCATCGAACTAGATGTCTGATGACATGATGTTTTGGTTTCAGGTTATAAGGTCCGAAAGTTTGAATTTTTCACGCGTTTTATACAATACATTTGAACGTGGATTACTCAACGATAAAATAAAAACATCTTAAAAAGGTTAGTCATCAGACCTAGCTTGCTCCATGAAGATTTATAATCGATTTGGTTTTTGTTTGATTTTGGACTACAGCGGTCGTGATTTACTTTAAGCTATAAGTCGTTTCGTAATTAAAATTTTCGTAAATCTTACCAAAATTAAACAATATGCGCATTGTCTGCTTTGTGGACATAGTTGCATCCTCCTCATCACGGAGCCTGTCTTTGTCTTTGAAACAGAGTAGGTCCCAGACCGCAATAGCACGCTTTTGTACCGTGCCTGCGAATGAGTTAGTCCCGTCGGGAAGGGCCACCTTAAAATATAATATCTACAAATGAAAATGTACCTAATTAACATTTTGTATTTAAAAAACAACGAGACCGTTAAATGTGTGTATCGAAGGGTCCAACTCCCCGTGTATCCGCACAATCCCGGGATAAGCACTTTTGTTGAGGTGCCATCGCCAGCCAGATAAATACGCCCTCAAGTTTCGCCGGCGGGACGGTGGGGTAGGGGCCCGGCGAGCGAGGGGACAGCTCCAGCCTGCAGCCAGCTCCCAGCGTTTCACCTTCGTTTATTTGATCCTGCGTGCATCTTGTCGATCGTAAATTACTTATTCTGTGACCGTATTTCAAACGGTCCATCCTCTTTAGCGAATACTACGTGCACGTGGAATCGACAGCGAATAACGGATGAATACTATTTTAATTAAATATTAATCAAAGAATGAAAGCTTTAAAAAGAGCTACTATATATAGTGCAGAGCTGGATAGAACGTATTTACCACGGGGAATGCTCTTCCCTGACATACCGAGTAACGTAATCCCTCCGTCCCTCGGAACAGGAAGGGAGTGCACCTATTCACTTTCGACACTCGAAATATAAGAACCAACCGAACTGTGAAATGTACTTTCATTTTCTCCAAAGTCGCGATATCCTAATCCATTAGCCCAACACACTTCGGTGACATGCCAGGACTTCTTTATATTGCATTGCAATATTACATATGTAATAAAAACAATGGAAGCAGGTAGTACAATACATAATAATTCTTCGAGCATATGATTTGATTCGCCTACACGTAACACTTCAAGTGCCGTCGGATTGTGGCCGTAAGCCTCGTCGCGGCTCGTACGGGGCGCCTCGCTGAAGGACATTTCCACGAAAGTCAAAATCACTTTGTGAAATTGTGCGGGCGGGTCGGCGGAGTTCCGCGGGGCGGGGAGGGAGGCGCGGAAATCTCCCGGTTCCCCTGTTAGTTGACCCCGACTTTTTATTATTTTCGCAGTTCCGGAATCGTATTGGTGAGTCAATGTTATTTGTTTACGTGAATTGTTTCAAGATGGAAAAAAGTGGATCAGGGCAGAGTATTCCGCGATCAATTGTGATCAGTATTGCGATGGTGTTTATAAAATTTAAGAAAACTTATCCGCTCACTACTAAGTCGCTTACTACGTTTAGTATCTATGTTCTTGTGATTTTCAGAGTTGTGTCCGGCAAAAATAAGAATCAAATCGACTTTATTTTGTTCTAATCGACTCCACCTCCAAATCCAGACATATAAGTCACGCGAGCGAACCTTGATAAGTTAGCTCTACTAATTTTACAAATCTGAAAATGTGTTTGTTCTTTGGTCATGTAACGGCAACGGAGTAATGGATCGCCGTGTTTCTTCATAAAGACCGTTTGTAAAATGCTGAGTGATAGGATTTTTGTTTCGTGATTGTCTCGAGCGGAACCGGGGCAGCTAGCGTGGTTGCCTAAGTTTGCTCGTATACTTGATAATAACACTGCATGATTGAACTGATATGCCATAACTTGTCTCATAACAAGGCATGTATATAACTTAGTTTCTGAGAATAAAGGCTTCTCAACAACGCAACCCTAACCGCAGGTGAGAGAGCCCCACTGAACATCAAAGGTCCCAAAAGCCGCGTCCCGTCATCGGCAATGGACGCGCGACGGGTGCGGCCGGTGCGGGCGACCGCCGCGGCAGGAGGCGCGGATTAATTAGTGCATAGCAGCGGCATAGCTGTGGTCGGGTATAGGTCCCAGCAGGTAGCTGGAACCCGCCGTGCCCTTGACACACCTTCGTCGACTTTTGTCGATTGGTGCGGATTGAGCTGCGCGGACAGAAGTCGCCCCGCCAGAGTTCTAGTTATCTTCCGTTACTTGTACCGCTGACGGATTTGGGCCGCCTCTGAGAAATCTTGCAACAGCGTGCGCATGGCCTCGGCGGGACCGATTCGATTTTGTTAAAAAATAAACGAGGAAATCTTTGGATTTTTTTATGAAAACGTATGTATCATAGTCAACGGATGCAGTATAGTATGTGCAGCTGCGCTGTGGTTAGTCATAAAAAACATCACGGCCTCAGACACTTTTGGCTGCCGAGGACGGAATGTTCGGTCTCAGGGCTCCCAGCTGTCGACCTTGTTTCGTCAATTATACTTTTGGGCACATTTGCTGGCAATTCATTCGTTAAAGTTAATTCTTAAAAATCATTATAGTGGCCCCGATCTTAATTAGTTCATGGGATGGAGTCCTACAGACGCGAGGGCATTTTGATTCATCTGTGCTCACATGTATCGATTCGGCTCCGACACGCTCGTACACGCGTCTGGCTGGTATGCCACAAACGAATTCTTGCTGCCCAAAACTAGTCCCGGGAAGAGTTCACAATTCCGCAGCCCAATCGGACGCCCGGTCCTTCTTATCTGGGAAAATCACTAAACGAATAACAGTTTTTACTGGTAAAATATATCGAGCACAGTGGTTCTTTTGTTTGTGGTCTAACCCTGATTTATTTTACAGTGTAAGTAAAGACGACCATAAGTGAAGTGAAGTGTAATGAAGACTGCATTCAGTATTTTGGAAATATTATAGCATCGTATGTAACAGTGTTAAAAATCAAAAGTATTCTACTTACAGTCGCATGATGCGTTTCTTTCTCGCTGCGGTGAACTGACTGGGCAGTCGGAATCTGCGAGGCAAGGCAAGTCGGCTATGCTTCAGAACAGCAATACATCCAAGGCATGACCGCACACTTCCTTAAATCACACTATGCCTACTGCTATCTCTTTGGAGTGTTCTTTAGTAGCCAGGCTCGCTTCTGACGTAAATTGAAATCAGAATCAATTCGCGATCAAACAATAAACACGCGTGTTTTTTCTACCAGAATGTACGCTTTACAGATAGATATCTGGTCACGGAGACAAATTGCGTGTGACGCACATTATGCCACCAAACAAATACCATATTTCAGTTGGACATGGCGTATGCATTCGTATCATTTGTATGTACTTGAAGCCTTTTGTTGATGAAATAATGATCATCTCTTTAGTTTTTTCCGGGATTTTATTTGGGCAAACAGTACAGCTGAGAGCAACCCTAGCCTTGTGTTTGTGAATTGAGTGTACGCGGCATCCTATTAGTGCTATTAGTCTTACGATGTTGGTATTGTCTTAGATGGAAGTGCTAGCCAGAGATACAGGGTATCTAACAGCTAATGCCTAACAGCTTGGATATGCGTGGAGAGTTTCCTATCTAGTGTTATTGCTCGGTAGAGCCGCTACCAAAGCAATATGTGTGTTCTCATAGGGATAGTCCGTGGGAGCTTTTGGTTCAGGGTTTTTATTACACTCTCATTGTTCATGATATCATTTAATTTCTTGGGGACTATTGTGTGGTTAAATCGTGCAAGTATTACATTAAAAACGCAAGGAACGGACGGAATATCGGAATACCGGAAGAGGCGACAGAATTGTATGAAAGGGCATATCCTTGCCTTTTTCATATTATTGCTGCTGGCACCATCTTGGCACCTGAGCGGCTCGGAGCTGCGGGGAGGGTGGACTTGCGTTCTATGCCCATGTCGTGGGTTGAAATCCCCGCCCCGTTCATGCACTACTTTCTTTCTATGTATTTATGAGTTGGATAGGTGGATTTCGTTACGAATGCGGGCTGTTCCATGGTTCGAAATCCATGTAAAACTGTAGGTATCCCTTACCCTACTAGGTGCCCACCTTAGGCCCGGCCGGGTTAGTACCATCGCATTGGATGAGAAGATGAAAGATGGAAAAGGCCGAAGCGGCAATAAACATTGTCCGTATTTTTCATCCAGTTCAATGTAGTTGTTTTAAAAAGGGGAAGGCCCTGGCATGGCACTCAATTCTTTCAGGAATGCGGTGTGGTGGGCTAAATCATGACGGTGGGTGTGGTAGCTAGCTATCCATGCCAGTAATATAAAAAAAATAAAAAACGACGAACATATTATTTTTTTAGAATATGTCATCTGTCACCGTTTAGAATACTTTACCCGTTTTATAAAGCGATTCACATGTTCAATAGCACGTAATATCTACTGTTCCCCATGGAGGTTAAATTCTTCACCTCCTAGCCATTCCCTGCTTTAAAAAACGTAAATATGTCTATAGAAAATAGTTTAAAAGTAAGTAACGGTACTGCGTTTGTTTATAATGAACAAGTAAGTTTCGTTCCCATAGTAGAATGTTAAACGTAAACGACGCTAGCGACACGTGTTGGCATCTCTCTCGAATAGTTTATTCAAAATCACTCGAACCCCGCGCCTGCTAGACAGCAATATCGGCAACGCGCGCGGACTATAAAGCGGCCCTTTCATGTCGCATCGGGCCCTCGGGTGATGAACACATCAAATCCGACGGAAAGGGCTCGGCTGCGGCAGTAAATTCTCTTACGGCGAATAAAAACCCTGAAAAATTGGATTAGAAACGGCGACTCTACTTTCATGGTCGACCCGTGTTAGATATCTTGAGCCGGTCGTCGGGTTCGACGACCTGATTACAAATTTCCAAGTACGGTACTTCACCATATACCTACGACTTTTTATGTCTAATATCTATTCTAATATCTAATAATGTGTGTAACATCTAATAATGTCTAATATCTATTCCAACGGCAATAGCCATAGACTAGAAAAAAAACTTAATCATAATTTGATTTAAGCACTTACAATGTGTAAGTGCTTAAATCAAATTATCTCAAATCAAATGTAACACAGAACATGTAATAAAGTTGGTACTGAGAACAAACCCACGAAAACCACAAAAAAGTATCCATTGTTGTATTCCTAACAACAGCGTGTAGTTACTAGAGAGGTCGTAACTATTTCATCTTTGATCTCGTTCCTTGTCGGGGAGGCCGTGTGTGTGCTAGCGTGTTCACGCTCTTTATCTCGCTCATGCTTCTTGCGCGCTAAAAAAAAATATGCCATGTTATGTCACTTTAATTTAAAGAATTGCTTAGTCTTCACGGTTAAATTGTGTTGTGGGACTCCATGCAAAATTATTTTGTTTTCAGTCCCCTATAGCGATAAAGTGGCGTTTGGACCACTGTGGTCGTGGCATCTAATTAGACGTCAAGTCAACCACAGAATAAACATGCAGTAGGACATGTGCGAGCGTTAGGAAATTTGATAATGCTACGTGGTGCGCGGGAATGCTGAAGGCGCATCTATTAGTTTTAAGCGCAGTACTTTTAAGATGTAATTGATATACACCATGTCGCTTTGCCAGTGATTCCACTAACCAAATGTTTAAAAGCTAATGCGTTTAGAGATACGATTAATAGTGATTACCTATTTTATAATCCACGACATTTATATTCGCAACATTAAATCCAAATAGGGTAGGCGTACTAGATCTTTACGAAGTACTTCGTCAATCTGGACATCGTATACGTGCCTAGGCCTCCCGCCATGACACTACCGTATATCTGTTTCGTTTAGATCTACATGCAACATACTCTTCTCATTTCTAGTCACTTTGTCATCTCTCAGTTAACACTGTGCTCGAACCCAGCTATTGCGTACTCGTCCGCTTAATTTACTCCGCCGTGTTTCCTTTCCTCAGAGAATGCATTTCTGCAGCATTTATTCTACATTCCCGTTTATAGTACGTACCATACTAGTGCACATAGAAAAAGGGCGCGCAAGTCACTACACAAACACAATTGTTACGCCACGTGCGCTATGATTGTTCCCCAAGTTTCATAAACCCGCACACTATCTAAATGTTTGCTCGACAAAATCCGCTTCCCGCAAACCCTACTGACAAAGCTATACTCTGAACAAACAATCTGAACCGCGATTTAAAAAAAAATGTTACATGCTCTTTCTGTCAAATACGGGGATCACGGAAAGGCAAGGAGCGAAAAGTATTTGAAACTAAAATTGCATCATGCATGTATTGATGTCATGTTATGCATAACGCGTCCAGAGGGATGAGATTATTATTGCGTCGACCCGGCAGAGAATGGATTCCTATAGGGTCTATAAATATTTGAGTGTTCCTCCGATCCGGTTCGCAGCCTTACCGGCCGCAGTCAATATTTAAACGCGGCGCGAGCGGCCCGCGGGGGCCTCCAATTGAATTTGCAATATTTTCAGGTTGCGGGCGCCAGATTCCCGAGAATTGCATCAAAGTTTCGCTTTAAGAATATTCCCGTCGGCCGCGGAGCGAGCAACTTCCGGCGGAGGCGCCGCGCCCGTGTCGCGCCCCGCGGGATTACGTCGGATGGAACGAATTTCCGCCGCCCGCCAACTGCGAGCAGAACGCCGAGATTTCTGTCACTACTTTTAACTTGATTCCGTTATTAAGTTCGCGTCGGTTCATGATAGGATTCTATGGTTGCAATCGAACAGGTGATCTTGTTTTGTCGGTGTTTTAAGTCAGCTGTCGCCACCTATCCTTTTTAACCGACTTCAAAAAAAGGAGGAGGTTATCAATTCGTCTGTATGTTTTTTTTTTTGTTTTTTTTTTATGTTTGTTACCTCAAAACTTTTTCCTGGGTGAACCGATTTTGATGATTATTTTTTTAAATGATAGCTAGTGCTTCCCAAGTGGTCCCATTTTAATTTGGTTAAGTTCTGACAATGATATCCATGAGAAAATCATAAAAGTCTTAAATTTGTATTAAGATGTGCGCGACAAATGGACGAATAACTCAATATAACGCCAACCGATTTCGGTGATTCTTTTTTTATTGGAAAGGACGTGTCCAAATTAGTAAGTGTACTTCAGATTCACTAAAGATTAACAAATAAAAAAAAATTTTACAAAAAAAATAACCGACTTCAAAGAAAAAGCACTAAAAAGTAAAAAATAATGTTCATTTTTGTAGTTACGATTTCTGTTATTTTTTGAGTCGGTGTGGTTTGATCGGCTAGAAGAATACAGGTTTCTGTCATAATTAAAAAAAACCCTATTGCCCCAGGAAAGCGTAGGATTTTTTCAATTAATTTTGGCGGGGTGGATCTTGGCCGGAACCAAATCCAAACTAGTTTTGGTTTTTTGCAGCCGGCGTACGCCAGGACCTCTTAAGGTGCCCGACGACGTCCATGGGATTTCGAACTTTTAGGGGGGCGAAAACCATGCCGGCCGGCCAGGTGCTCCTTCAGACTATGTTTGACTGACCCCAGTTGTACTTTGGAGGAAATACCTCGGAAGGGAGTTCATCCCCATAGTTTTCCAACCCTATAGACGAAGGATCTAGAAGATCGGTGGGTTCTTATTTTTGGAATGTCGACTATGAATATGTGCATTTTCTCCCTGTTCCGCGTTGAACGAAGGTAGAAAGGCTCAAAGAAAATTTCGACGGCGTTTCTCATACGCGGAGACGTTCCCGTATCCCACTGCGGTCCCGTCCCATTGCTGGCTTCCCGTTTGCATTACAACTCCACAATTCAGTCCTCCGTGGCGTGCTCCGCGGTGCGGAGCCGCTGTCGCTCCGGTCGGCTGCTTGTGAATACTCCTCGGGTTTATTTTTAAAGCCATGAGGTCAGTTGGCGCGGAAGGGGTCGGCAGTGACCTTTTTCAAGACTACGGTCCGTTTAAGCTCGCTTGAACTTATTTAATTTACACTTCTGAACTTACTCTTAAACTGCAAGGTTTTAGAATGTCCGTACCAAAGCGCACATATAACGCATCTCGTGCGACTGAATGTAACAAAATGACAATACAATAATTACTTTGGATGGATGATTGATGAGAACTGCTAAACCTACTTATTTATTACTTTCGGTCCATAGAAGTATTTTTAATCTTCCACTAGGTATGTAACAGTAACGACGATGACAGCATGGAGCATGAGGGGTATATCAGGAATTGGGAGGACAAAATATGCACAGCCCAGCGAGGCGCAACGTTCTGTGATTAATAAGGTGGACAATGTTCTCGAAAAAGTAGCAAAAGTAGTAGTCTGGGGCCTGGAGAACCTTGTCGCCTTCAGCGTTCGCAAGACGCAATGCTGTGTTTTCCTTGCCAAGGTAGAACCCTTTCCTCTCCTAGCAAGTTTCCAGGGCAATGCCATCCATACCTGTTTCGGACATCTTTAAAGACCGAGGCCAACATTGCATCGCAGGAACTGGGAATCCTATGCCTTTGCAAAAGGTTCTTCTCACCGGCACAATTTTATTCATTTATTTATTATCCATAATACACATTTACACATAATTAACAACTACTTCTTCTGTACAAATCACAGATAAGGCCGGTGCTAAAATACTGTAGTCATATTTGGGGAGGTATTTCCCAGTACCTGCTGGCGTTCTTGGACTCAATACAACGCCGATTGGTCCGTCTTGTCGGCGACCTGCAATCACCGTTGGCCTCGAGCTGGTATCCCTAACTCACAGACGGTTTGTAGGGTAGCTCAGTCTGTTCTACAGGTACTTATATCATGGACGTTGCTCTGTGGAACCTGCATTTCTCCACATCCAACCTATATACGGAGCACCCGCCGCAGATAATTAGAGCACCCCTCGTGGTTGACATTAGGGTTTTGAGAACGGACAGTTTCTCAAACTCAATTTCTCTGCCGCACCGCCAGGATATGGAACTCTCTTTCTTCAAACCTTTAACGTGGGAGTCTTCAAACGTAATAAAGAAAAACTCGATAGCTCAGCGATAGTCCGCAAATCCTTTGATTTGCCTTTTCTGAGTACCTTTGGACTCTCAAAACAAATTTTGTTCACGCATTTCATTAGTTGCGCTGAATTTTTTTTTATTGTTTTTCGAAAAATAAAATATCATTATGAGAGCTCCTGCCCAAAAACATTGTAAATTTAAATGAAATTAAAGCAAAAATGTATGTCCACTGAAAAGAAAATTAAACTCGGAAAGGATTTTCAACCATCCATTAAATTGTTGAGTTTACAAGCTTACCAAATGTAAACCAATCTGACTTATATTTTTTTAACATTATCATATTCTTTTGTCAACTTTTCGTCTGGTCATTGCAATAAACAATACCGTTTAATAAGCTCCGTTACCAGTAATAGTTTAGTTTTCAACTGAACGCCCAACACACTCGTATGAGAAAACTAAGAGCTCTTACTTCTACACATCAGACGTATTTCTAATCCTGGCATTCTCAACCTAAACTATTTCTATTTCATCTGCAAATCCGCAGCAACTCAGACTCTCCCGGGTCACAGCACCATCCGTTTTCCACTAAAACCGCTATGTTATTAGCAAAGTTGTGCGGCGCCGAGGTGAGGTTAGTGCGGAGGTAGGTGAGGGGGGGACGTGCTGTTTAGGTGCCGGGAGCGATAACGTGGAAATGAAAAATGGCGCCGATTCGATGCATATACGCGCACCGCTAAACACGCGCGTGCGGATCGGCGAAGCCGAACCGTTGTCCGGAAGTCCAGAATGCATGTCGAACTGAGGTGTCTTTCCTACATTCTAGGTGGGCCCGTAAGCGATGTAAAATATTCTTCTTCAGATTCTACATGTTTTTGGTTCCTTAAAAAAAATGGAGGCAAATGACAGCCTAAAATTTTACAAAAGATTTCTCACTGATGTTGTTTGAATCAGGTGTCATTTTTTGAACGAACAAAAACTTTTAAAAACATAATTACTGACCTGAGATGCCGGAGATCGCAAACGTGATTTTCTGATGATCACGGACCCGAGGGCTAGCCGGCGTAAGATGTGAGAAAACATGCGAGGAAATTTGATAAATTGTGAACCAATCAAAAGCGTTTATGTCTTACTTTTTGTCGTACCTTATGTCTTATAGGGTAGAATTTTTGGCATTCACTTGATCGAATTCCCTCATATTTTATCTACACCGGTTCAGCCCCTCCTTTAGTTCACTCTAAGCGGCAATTAAAATTATCCGTATTTTTCATCCATTTCATCGCGTCAGTAGGTGTAACGTTATTTTGATCAAGAATTGTACCTTTAAATTCCATTAGAAAATGTCTCAGCATATCATTGTCGACTTATATGTTTTAATTGAAGTTACGTTCGGCGTAGGGAGGTGGCACGTACGGAAGTTTCGCGTTACAGCGTGTTTCAAGTTACATAATTCACTCGCCGGCGCCGCCGCCGCTGCCACCCCAATCTGAAATACTACTTTGTACGCTGTTATGTGGATCCGTTGACTTTGTTCTGCCTTCTTCTAGACTCTGGCAGAACACCACTGCAACTTTTGAGGATTTTGGAAAGTTGTTATTGCTGCCCCGTTTCCCACGTCCACGTTTTAGTGATAATACACTGATGGTAGTTAGTTTGCTTATGAATGAGGGACGCGCAACATCGAATGTTCGTTGCAATAAATGGCGTCCTATGGAGTTTTACGTGTCTTTGGAACTCGGAGAACAGCAGGAGTGAGCGATTTTGTTAGCGAACTTACTGGTCGGCACTATCTTCAGATTAGAGGTGCTGCGCAAGAGCGAGCCATTAGCATAAACAGAATAATTAAGTAATATGACCTTTCCGTGTCATATCAGTTCCAGCACTAGCAAACAAAATTATATTTACTTCCAGTCTGTTTACTGCAGGTCTTAGAAAATCTTCGTTCTACGGAATATATCTTCCTGTCGATTATGCAGATCAATCATCACCATCAACCCATAACACGGATTTTTCTTGTTTTATACCAAACTTCTCCTTTATCGTGTAATGTAATCAGAGATTCCAGTATAAATATTCGCTTGAAAAAGACTGGCCAAAAGCAACTCCATCCGCCTGCCGTGGTTTATTAGCATTTTCCGAAGTTTCATTGTTTCAGCTCGCGCTTTTTATAAATTTCTCAGCGCTCCCTTAAACAGGTGAAGTTGGATGCAGCAACGTGGATGCATCTTGCAATAATACAATCATGTTGGTAGTAAAAATAATGCCGAGAGGTGGTATAGTCAGTCTTCTATGTGATAACACGCCTCTTCTTAGCGAGATTTATTACCTAAGTAATAATGGCCACCTCGCGTTATCCGAGGGTTTGGTACACCACACACCCCGCACCTTAAGGTCGGCCCGTAAGCATCAGAAAATTTCACCTTCCATACAAACGTAGTTTTCTAATAATTTGAAAACCACTGTTCCAACTTACTTGATATTTGATATCTAATATTAGATATTAAATATCAATTGAATTGGAATGGCCATTTTCAAATGATAAGTAAACTACGTTTTATGGGGAGCATAGCTTACAGGCCGTTCTTAAGTAGCGCAGTTGTAATTAAATTCTTAGTTCAACGCCATTCCAATATTAGTGGTTCTAGATGACTATGGGGTTTGAACCTTTGAACTTCGGCGGATAATTTTCGTTTTACTTCTACTAAGAGCATTGTTTCTTAAAGGTTTTATAGACAGATGAATTTTTTCAGATATCTAAGAATGCCACAGACTCCCGTCAAAATAAATTAAACAAAAACAACTTCCAAAAAACCGGCCAAGTGCGAGTCGGACTCGCACACGAAGGGTTGCGTACCATCGGATCGTACGTGAATCACGTTTTTTGTATACCTTTCATTCTTATTATTTTTTAATTTTACCTATTTGTTGGTATAGCGGCAAAATAATTACACACTCCGTGAAAATATCAGCTGCCTAACTATTACGGTCCATATGATACAGCCCTGTGACAGACGGACGGATGGACGGACGGACAGTGGAGGCTTAGTAATAGGGTTCCGTTGGAATCCTTTTGGGTACGGAACCCTAAAAATGTTGGTTTTTGAAATCACTATTTGAGAAGTAAATAATATTTAAATCGACAATGACGTCGATCAACTGGAAGGAGCTTCAGGAAACATCTAATTCATGCGTCATCTTCGTCTCGTGATACATAGAAGGGAGTTTGGACGTCTTGGCTCTGAACCACCGGCACTTGTTTTACGGACCCTTTGCTGCATCGTTACACATATCAAGAAACTCTCAACTAGAAATGCATTGAAGGGGTGTGCTATCACACATTAGATATACTGTACTAGATGTTTGATAGGAGCTTGTGTTTTATCTGTTATTTTGTTAAGTTTACCTTGTTGTTTTTCCTTTTCCCTAGTTTGCTGACTTCTAGTGTCTATATCGTGTTTGTTCACCGTATACGGCAGGATTGACCGAAATGGATGTTGCTGGAGTATCATTTCGGGATATTTATGTTATGACTGCTTTTTATAAGTTCTAGTCAAATATTCGTGGATGATAACAATATGTATTATATTTCCAAATACAAAAACACAACTAATTAGCAGGGAGTAAGCAGAATAGCCCTAGGCAATTGAAGAGTAATTCTAAAAAGGAAAGACACATGCCAGTGAATCATAAGCTACTTTTTTATAAATACATCTTTGTATTATCACAAAAGAACAACGGTTCTTTAAATACATTAAAATTACATAAACACTAATCAATGACTAATTCAATCGGAGGGTCAATTGATTACCGCTAACATGTGATGTCAGATGTCTCAACCTGGATGGATGATTAACCTAGCAAAAATACATCTTTACCAAAAGAAAACAATGCAGCCATCAGTTGCGTAATCTATATTGGATATAGTGACAATATAAGAAGCAAAGTTAATGCTCTTCCAAAGTATAATCAAGCCAATCTGGGTCCATGGTATACAGCTCTGGGGAACAGCCTCCAAATTAAATGTTGCTATTATGCAAACGTTCCAGTCAAAATGCTCGGAATGATTGTGAATGCGCCCTGATATGTCACAAATGATTCACTGCACGATTACCTCGCTATCCAAACTCACCCGAACTTCCTGGCGACCCACCTGATGGATGACAAGACCACAAGTCGCCCACTGAGACTGAGAATTCCTCGAGACCTTATAGTAAGATGATGCTATCGCCTTTCTAAACCATTCGGTTGGCTTCACTAGAAGCAATACTAGAAATCCAACACTTAAATTGCATAACATAATTACTGAATGTACAAATATGTGACAGATTGTAATATAAAAGGGAATGAAAAAAAAAACTTTTGTTTTGGTTCAGCTTAGTGTTGAATGTTTTACAAACTAAACGTTTATGCGGGTCTATGGTCTTGGATATTATTTTCTATTGCAAAAGTTATTTATGTTATTCACTTTTTCATTGATACTTTCATTCCGAAGTGTGTCTTCTACGTTTTGTATTGTCTACTCATTTTGTTCCAGGTACCCTAGATTTCACGCAGAAGAATTGGCCGTTCAGCATATGCTCAGCATGCCAAAGTATATTTTACCTTATTTTTGCACATATCTTGGAAATATCTAACCTTGTCACACATACCCCAATTTATTTGCTCCAACTTCATTACGGCTGAACTGTTGGCATCGTAGTTCCAAATGTATTTCAAGCAACAAAGTGGTTACGATATTGTAAGACAACTTTAGTTTCGTAGAACGTTTTATATAAATGTACGTGTTCTAGTTTATCTTTCTAAGCAAAATGTCCTTTCGAGGGAAGCTAATAAGTTTCTCTCTGCACAGATCGGGCCGCCACCGTCGCTTTGTGGTCCTAGTATGTTTGATTCTTGCGATTTCGACTCGATAATGAAGGCCAGAGAGAACATAATTAAAACATTTGGTCGGTTATGGCATATTAAAAAAACTCTCAACCCTGGTAGGGCCGAAATTTGTTTCTGTCTAACCAGACTTTAATTTTGTCTAATCTTAATTAAAGCGTGTGGCGTTTTGTAAAGTAGCTAAATAAAGTGACCAGCCGACATACACTTAATCATTTTACAGGATTTTCATCGGCAGTGAATATCGATTTCCCCCAAAATTAAGTCCCCGCTGGCTGGGAGCGGGCCCCACTTGCAAACTCGTGACATCATCATTGTAAAGTACGCGCTGCAGGGTTCCGTGAGAGGCCAGCTCGCCTCCGCTAGTGACAGCTTGTGATTGTCTCGGAAAGTTGTCTTTCCGCGGCGCAACTTGTCCCGCTGCTAACTTCGATGCAGATTGTCCAGGAGTCTGGCGCGAAAGTCTTACGTCAACTTGCCTATGGTAGCTTTTGGTAGTGGTAGCTGTACTAACAAAAATAGATGCGAGATAACGTCGACTGAGTCAAAATTACGTTTTCCGAATTTTGTGCATATAGGTGACATACACGCGATTCCCCGGTAAAACAACAACGAGTCACGAACACGGGAATTTGACAGAAGAACAACGTCATCGGCGAAGCTAAGATGACTGAAAAAATCTCCATGAAGGGAGTGCGAATTAATGTTTTCAATAGATTGAAAGCTGAAAAAAATCATACATAATGTAAGTGTAACTTCGTGGTAGGCCCACTTCTCTGCTTACTAGGTGGTGGGGTTAATCCAGTCGGTACGTTTCAGTTTATCTGGCTCTCCGTCCAGTTCAACTGGACAGAAGACACTGAACTAAACACTGACTGTAGCCGTATGCATGGGATTTACTGGCGTGCCATTAAGTTTCTTCCGGAATGCGATATAATGGGTTATCTTACGACTGCTGGTGTCATATTCGATTATACATACAATTTAATATTAAAAAATGATAATAAGTTATTTGTAAAAACATTAAATTAGTCTATTTTATGTTAATTCGTTGAAATGAGCTCGTGACTACAAGTCTTGAGACTACAAAAGGGAAATGTGGTGGAGAGTCAGTCTTCGCGGCCAGTGAGGACTGACGACAGCTGTCGAATAGCATTCGATTGTAATATTTACATCTTTGTTGTGCGAATCCCTTCATACCTGGCTTCCTAGTATTCCTAGATAGTGTATTATCGCGGGAAACCCAGATTTTGTTTTCATGAATTGAATTGTTTTGGCTTCTTGAAATTTGTAAATATGCACCCTTCTGACGGAGTTCCCAACGTGTCCGGCCCCCAACGAAGTTTCTTGTAAACACCTCGTAAAACGTAATGGACTTTTTATTTTATTAATGTGGCCAAATCATTTTCAGAATTTCAGGTTAATAGAATCTTTCAAAACCTTACCTGGGTTTTGAACTTACTTATTAAATTTTAAATAATACTAAAAAGTAACTAGAGTTAAAACTAGTTTTTAATTTTCTTTCAATTTTATGTTTTTATATTTAAATCGGTAGGAGCTCAATATATTTTTGGGTTTTTTTTTTCATATACTTTATGACATCATTTTTTTATCTCAATCAAGCTGAAAATGTATGGTTTTAAAATTCATAACATAAAACCTGAGCCTAAAATATAAATTTAATTTCATGTAGGCAGTCACATGACAATTGGGACCAGCATGTAATACAATTGTTTTAAAATTCACGCCATACATAACCACCGTGTATATATATATTCTTTGACATAACTATGATATTATTTGGTCTGTCAGTTTACCGCGCTCCAAAGGTCGATATTTAAACGCGCGTCAAGCCGTCGGAATAAATGCTTTATAATAATAAATAGGTAAACTGTTTATTGAATGAAAGGTGCAAATAAACTTTTTCTATGATATATATTTTATGTCAGATTCATGTGTATGGAATAATGGAAAACTTTAATTCCTAAAAGCGTCGCTACGGATGCCGCGCCGTTGGTTGGCCGGGACACATGAACCGACACCAAAAGAGAGTCACACACATCGCCGCTCTTATTAAAATGACAAATTCACAAACATCTCCACGCGTTCAAAGGCGGCCCTCGACAGCGAGCCTCGGCGAATAGTCCGTCGGACACGATAGAAATTCACGCCGGTTGCGTCGCGACCTAACGAGCGCCTGGCGCGACCCGCGGGTGTGTGAGTCGCATGGTTGTCACCTGGCCTTAGTAGCACTACAAAATATGCAGTTTTTTTCTGTTATATGATTTTTAAGGAAACAATTTTTGTTTCATATTACTAAAGTTATTCATTTTGGGCTTTAATCATTCGTTGCATTCATTCTCTCACCTCAATGAGCTTTAGTTCGATATATTTTTTTACGTGCCTTTCTTTATTTCTAGTTTAATACGTTCATTCAAACAACACTAATGTATGCGGTGATGGAAAACATCAAGAGGAAATTCATTACTTCGTAGGTGTTATACTTGGCAATACCTACATGACACACCAAGGAGATCGCCACGGGTTATGTGCGCTTAAAACATTGGCTAAACGAAGGTCGTGCGTTTGACTAGAGCTTGAACTCTGAGACCGAATACGGGAGCCAGAAATGGTATCTAGTTTTTATTTATTGATTTTTTTCTCAAAATGGCTACAGTTACACTGTTTAAACTAAACTGCTTAAAAAAATATGAAATATTAACGTGGCTATTTTAATGCACTATGCAACTTTCCATAGCCCATCTAAAAGTTTTCTAAACTTTCTTTTTCTTTGATTCTTTCACTATATCAAGTCCGATGCATGTCTAAAATACCATTAAACAGATGGTGACAAGGGGTGACATTTTTGGGCAAGCCTTTCAATATAGTATGCAGCAAAGATGTTACTCGATTTCTGCCTTTATTTTATCTCATCTCGCCTGATCGATATTACCTTTTCATTTCTTTGAATATGAATAATCAAAATAAAAATTTAACTCACCCTTCCATCCAAACACCTTACGCGATTGCCCGTTCCACGGCCACAGGGGAAGCTGTCACCTTATCAGAAAAATCGGAGGCGAATGGAGCTATAATTGCGTACTTTCACTGCTTTTGCCTTTATTCCGTGGTCCTAACTACATAGCAGGCGTTGAATACGGCCCACTCGCTGTCTTGACGCTTATTAAACGTTCGGGGACTAGTCACGAAGTTAATTTTAGATGTATACGTAACAAATGAACATGACTCATAAAAAATCGGGACCAAATATTATAATACACAACTTCATATTTACTTATATATGGATTAAATACGTATTTAGCGATAGCAAAGGAATAGAAAAATACCTTAGTTCATGTATTAAAAAATATTAATTATATTTATTAATGATAGTAATTTGAGGCATTGAAGCAGATTTTGAAAATAATCTGAAAATATTATATCTTCTAAATAATAATGATCCACTCCTCCACCTACGCACACAACTAAAAGCAACTAATTCGATACCCCTTCTGTGCTAATACAATTTAATGAACGCACCCGAAAAGTTATTGAATCAGTAAGCTACTGTATTTTGCAACATAGATATTCCTTCCTGGTAGTCCCAACTATTGAAAACCGAAACGGCAGCAGAAGCGGGAGACGGTTGAAGTTTTCGGGGTTTAGTTCTTAGCAGGAACAATACATACGTACGTGCTCTGCTTTAGACAGTATTTAGCGAGTGGCGCGCGAGATGCGAGGAAATGAGGAAACCGCAGTAGCTCGGGTGGAGGGCGTTAGGACGGGAGGTGGCCGTTAAATATTTACGTTATCAGACATTATTATTCATCTTGACACATCGACCTTAGTTGCAGTAATGGTCTCGACGTTATATGAGCTTGACTGTGTTTTAGTAACTCGAACTAATATCAATACCACATACTGAAGCGCAGTGTGCATGTACTCAAGCAGATACAAATATCATATAACATAAAGGGTAGATTTTATTATTGTCATCATCATAGTGTGATGTATTGTTAAAGGAGCGCAGTAGAAAGGCAACAGCTGGGGCATTCTTACCTTGGACACTGGAAACATCTAGACCATGTTGAGTCAGCCAGGCTCCGAAATTATATTTTGTTGTATTTTTTGTTTAGTAGAAGAGCATAGTAAAGTAAGACAGATCCAACGTACTGACATGGTCACTAAGTGAGACCAAGCTCAAAAAAAAAAATAGTCCAAAAAATGCAATATTCATCAATTTTACACGGCTTAATTTAATGTCATTGTTGTGTAATTATCATTGGTGCTTCGACCACTTTGATTTTAATGGTACCAACCAGGGCGATATAAACCCTGCCAGATAGTAACGAAGAGGACCTATAGTTTTCCGTAGTCATAGTAAATTCTAACAGTCATCAATCCAGACCGTTGCTTAACTTCGAACGATCACGCTTCGCGCCGTTATTGCACGTTTTGATTAAGTATGTAGGTAAGTTCGTTACTTATTAACTTATATCTCAGCAGATATTTATTGCAAATACCCTGCATCGCATTACCGCCTGCTCCTAGGGTATTGCACAGACGGCAATGTGATGTTGCGTGAACACAGGTCGGTTTTCATTTAGTTTGTTGATTGAGTATATTAATGAGGGGTGATGTATCAACCTATTAAATAAACATTGCAAGAAAATGGGAACCAATCTGGAGGCTGTGCATACATTTTGATTGTTTTCAGTCAAATCAGATATGTGATAGATATATATGCGTGATAAAATTAAAATGATTACATTTGAATGGACCCAACTACCAGTTTGGTTGCATCAAGAATTGGTTCGAAAACGTTTTTATTTCAAATAGTTTTTATATGAATCTATATTAATAGTTGCGATGTATTGATGGTAGAACATGAAATATATTTTTTTTATTGCTAATTCGACCATATTTTAGTTTTTGCAACCTCACATAGATGGCTAAAACCACACAACGGCCTTCATGATTCAAATTAAAATTAATTTATTTGCTAACAGGTACAACAGAATATAGATATCGAATTCCTGCTATCTTCTTACGTCGTCAAAATTTACTGCATTATTACACATTAATTCAAATATTCTATGATTATATCTAATAAAAGTTTTTGCGTTATATTAGGTTATTTTAAATTACTAGCTGCGGTACCCGGCTCCGCTCGGGTCAATGTCGTGTTGGATTGATTTCGGTCGGAATTATTTCCTGTATAAAAAGTAACCCACCAAAAGGCTGGTCCAGGACTATGTATTCATCTACCAAATTTAATCAAAATTGTTTGAACCGATATGGCATGATTTAATGATAAACATCGACATATTCCCATTTAGAGCTTCGTAAACATTTGGGAGCAAATTTTAAAAGCATGTGCCGCCAGACCCTTACTGCACTGGCACTGCTACATAGAAATTGATACAAAACCAACAAAGGCGGGATTAACCCTACCACCACCTTCCTTACTTTTACAAAGTTTTATGAGGAATACGAACCACAGCCACCTTCAACATCGAAAACGATAAACCATCCGGAATCTGACTGCGCCCAGAGTTGCTATACGTTGATAAAATACGCAAATAAATCGGGCGAGTGGTTCGAAGTTATCGCTCTACATAATATCGTGGAACTTTCTGCAGGCATTTTTAGCACCTACAATTTTTAGGTACATAGTTTTAGTTGTTCTCTTAAGGTTTGTATTAAATATTTAAAAATTACATACGCAATCCTAGCTCGTTGATCGCTCCTTATATTAATAAAAACCGTATCAAAAAGTCCGTTGCGTGGCTTAGAAGAAGTAAATGAAGAAATAAAGGCAGATAGTGATTACCCCCCAAGCTGCCGCCTCGGGGCATTTCGGTTTGTATGACAGCTACATCTTAACGTAAGCGGAACTGAATTATTTAAAGCCTATCCTGTGTCCCATGTATTTACATATACGTGTAGTAAATTTAATCAAATTCGGATGATCGGTTTAAGAGTTATGGAGGAACATACATACTTACATACATACAGAACTGATTTCTAAAAATCATCAATTTAGTCTTCGTATCATACATAAAGTCTATAAACGAAGTATCTTAGAAAACAAAGCAACTTACTCCATGGACAACCCTTACAGATTGATTATTAGTATAGATTACATTATATCAAATGATTACATTATATTCATTTATTATCTTAAATTATTACATTATTCAAAATTGACATTGAATTCATGGATAAAATTATTATTCTCATATTTAGGTTAGTATTTAAAAAAAATATATAGAAATTCTGTGTCTTCATTTTAAAATTATTGTCATTTGTTTGATCTGTGATGTATTTCGGTATTTTGTTGTAGATCGTAGCACTGTTAAAGGTAGGCTCTTTTGTTTTTTAGGGTTCCGTACCCAAAGGGTGAAAACTACTTTAATATACACGTCATAGGTAGTGAGCATCTTTAGTGATAAAAATAATGGTTTGCAATGCTCGTTCCAAGCCCATTAGCATATTAGCCCAATACACCACATTTCCGAAGGAATTAGGTGCCATGACAGGACTTTACTTTCATGAGCAATATACACTTATCCAACTCAGAAATAGAACGAAAGTGATGCACGACCGGGGAGAAGATTTGAACCCATAATCTCTCGCATGGAAGGCAAGTCCTCTAGCTCCTACACCGCGGACTGTACAACACACACTGTCACAGCTAATAACGTTGCTGAATTAGTGTCAACATCGGAACTAAAATTTGTTTTGATCGAATTAATTGACGAATATTGATTATACCAGTACAGTCCGTGGCTAAAAACATAATTGTGTCTCGGGGTCTTATATTTCAATACATTTCATGCTAAACCCTGTTACGGAGAGGATTTTTTTATTTTTACATTCATTAATTGTAATTAAGGCCTAATAGTTTAAACCACCCTTTCCTCTAAATCTCCGAATGTTGCTTTATTCGCTGACTGTACACGTGTTAAACTGAACTGAGCTCAACTGAGTTTATTTATTTACGAAAGTGGGACAAGGATTCCGATGTAGGCGGTGGCAAAGAATATCAAATTAAATTACAAAAGAACAGACACCACTCTTTTTAATTCCGGGTATTTTGATTTCTTGAGTTCTTTTTAATGTAAGGTAATCTAAACCAGAACTTAATGTACATATCTGAATCCATAACAAACACATGAAACGATGCGTTAATTTTTATAACTAGTTTGAGTATTTTGTATAAATTAAGGAAGTCTGTATAGGAGACGCAGCTGCAGCTGAAATGCCTCCCGTTCCGTTAGGAAACAATCCAACGTTACATGGTATCTTAGTAGATTATAAACACGTGACATACATTTTAGAAATATTTTTACAAGTCTAAGCAGCCATCTTATGTTCTAAGGGGCTCGTAGATCGACTCGTATTAGGCGTTGGAAACAATTCTACGTTACACATGGGGTTTATGTAAGCAAATTTTAACAACGATATGCTTCAGAAAAAAGTTCACCAGTCTAAACATCCATCTTATGTTATGAGGTCTGAGGTGCTAAGATAGGCCTTGGTTCTCATAGGATAAGTTATACACGCCCCGTTTATGCACTTTATTTCTCTTTTCAAATTGAATAAGTGCATTTTGTCTCGAATGCGAGCCATGGTTCTGATTGGTAAAATCGCATTGGATGAAAAAATGGTCACAACGGTATTTGACTTGTCCGTGTATGGTAGCCGTGCACGTAAAGAGACGGTCCTGGCATGTCACCTATTTAATTTTGGGAATGCGGTATACTCAGCTTATATCATGATAGGAGGTGCGGTATGAGGCAGTTACATAAAATAATATTAATTATGTTTTAATTTTACCTATTTATTGTTATAGCGGCAAAATAAATACACGTTCTGTGAAAATTTCAGCTGCCTATCTATTCCGGTTCATGAGATACAACCCTGTGACATACGGACGGATGGACGGACGGACGGACAGCGGAGGCTTAGTAATAGGGTTCCTTTGGCACCCTTTGGGTACGGAACCCTAATTAGTAAAATGTTGAACTCTTAGTCGTCTCGTTATTGATTCACTTATAGTCGGTCGTATTTTGATTCGTTCGGGCATAGGCTACTTCTTGCTCGCGTATTATAAAATTGTTGCAATGAAAAGGCAGGTTTACACCGCACCTGTAAATTGTGTAACGTTGGTGGCTGCGCTTTTACTTGTAGAATGAACTTGAGTATACTAGAACGATCGTGACGCTTCTTTGGCGAGTATCGGTTTCTTGTATTCGTTTGATTTCGTCGCGGGCTGTATCGGTGGATGTTGTACCTATTTACTTAGTGTACCTTCGTACTTTGGCTGTGTTAGTTTCTTGTTTGTTCGGCTTGCCTCACTTGTTTGCTTGTTTGTTCCTAGAGCCGCCAATTAGTTTCGTAGATAAAATAATTATCTTAACGAGTTTTGTGGTCGGATTAGAATTCCAAAATTTTTTCCCAATTTTTATTATACAGGTAATTTTGCATGGACTATATAATTTCTATAGACGATTTTGGGGTTAAAATAAATTAAATAGTTGGATTCATAGCTGTATGTAAAACTAAAAGTTTTAGAAAAAAACAGTTTGACACCTTTTTTAACCGGCAAACTCATGCTTTAAATGGTAGCACCTGTAAATAAATACATCCTATCCTAAATGTTAAATCAATAATATCAAACCGAGAGTCGGTTAATCTTTTAAAGCATTTGCATATTGCATACGCGGAGAGATCACGGTATATAAAAGGTACGAAACAGAAAAACTTAACTTTTTTATAAACAGCGCGACATATGGCGTACGCCAGTCTCTCTGTTAAGTCCCATGGGCTTCTGATTTCAGAGTCTGCGAAAACCATTTCGGCCGGGCAGGAGCGCTTCTCATTTCATTACGTTTCAAGGTTGTACTTTCGGGAAAATGCCTCGGCAGGGAAAGAACCAAATGAAACCAAAGAAAAATTAGCTGTCCTATTTTCTTGCTCGGAATGCCTGGATTTTTTGTCAGGGCTTCCCTCCTTCACATTTATCATTGTCGGACACTACCATCTGCTGCGTTTTAAAGGGCGGCGGTACAAATTGCAGAACGTATATTATATTGATTTGTTCCTGCAAAACGTTCATAACCCATGATAGTTGAGTTATTGCATAATACGCGTAAGTTCATTAATCACAATATCTTGTCACGGTAACTTCCCCCGACAGTGATAGCCGACTGCGAATTCGCATTCAATAAAGCTCTAATCGCCTAAAGCATTAATTTGAATTTCCAATTACGGGATGTATTGTTGGCCACAGAAATCGAAAATTACGTTTAGATGGGAGCGCGTGGGAAGTTCTATTAAGTTATATCTTTAACAGCTGTTCGATTTTATTGCCAACTGCTGGGTAGAGATACGACATTGTTAGACATGTAGAAGCGAGTTGTGGAATCGTAAATGTACAGGTAAAAATAATCTTATTTTGGACTCGCTAGGGTAATCTTCTCAATGGTTTTCATGCTTTGATATAATGTAATCCTGAATAAATTCAGTGGAAACGAAATATGCGAAATATTTCGAATTAATTTAATTTTTATTTCTATTTCGCCAAGTACCTACCTTCAGTAGTGCCAGATTAGTGCTGTGTAGTTTTAACAAAAATAATTTGAGTATAGGAGTGCAAAGAAAATAGTGTTAGGATATCTTAATACCATGAGAAAAAAATGTTGACGGCAAAAAGTAAAGAGATAGTTGCTTGATTGACAAACATCAAAGATTATAACTGACGCTGTGGTTTACCGATATAGTTTCAAAGCTACGCATTAGTGAAATCACAAGATGTTAAACCGAGTCTTCGCTAACCCGTAAAGTGATTAATCAAACTGAAACCTTCCACTTCATGCCAAACTTTCACGCCATTTGGAGGGTTAAAGTTCTGTTCGGGAAAGTCACCACTCTATTCGGATGATGCTGAGGCTAAAGTAAAATATGTAACTATATGATATGACCTCAATAAGAATTAACCGGCCCCGTATAATAAACACAGATACAGGTAGGTAATTTATTCATAGAGTCGGTAACCATCCTCTCCAACGAGATATTTCCTCAAAGTGCAATCTGAAGGGCCCCAAACGTATAAAAAAACACCACGAAAGCGTTCATAATCTGGTGTACACCATATTTTGCGCTCATATGAAACATATCATATGAATAGCAGAACTTTTTTGCTAGCATTTCTGAATTATCTATTAATTATAAATGAGACACTTTTTTACAGCGGATTCTGCATAGGGTCCTAAAACTTAGCAAGTAATTCTGAGGGCCAAATTTAACATATTTTGGTCTGTGAGTCTCTGCAGAACATAGTTTACTTTAGCAACACGCAGGAGGGAATCGGCCTGCTTCACAGAGAGAGCATTAAATTTCAAGTTCAGTGTTTTCAGCTCACAATTGTTTCAAAACTGGCTCTTTCTGTTCCGCTCTTTCGGTTTTCATTAGGACTTCGTTCAACAAGAGGCTTTGTTTAACTTGCGACGGTCGCGCGAGTTTTTTCGCCGGGCGGGGCTCGCCACAGCCAACGGGGACAATTTAACTTTACATTTTTTATTTGGTTTATTTCGTGCACACGCGTGGAGATGTGCGACCACATTGGATTTTGTAGCTCATTCCTCTGCTGTAATGTAATTAAAACATTTTGTTTCGAAAAAACATTCCTAAAAGTATTGTCTATTCTTACATTGTATTTGCTATCACTTTAATTATAATACAAGTCAGCGACATATGTTCATAATATGAAGCAGGGCGGAAAATCTTACGTCTTTCGGATTAATGTCTGGTGTTTTATATACGTTCAGATTAACTGGATTATATATATTTATTTACTTAGAAAGCCTTTAAGCTTTTTAAAATAAACCAAACTTATATCCATGATATACGTCCATGAACATTTTCATAAAAATCTTTAGAAGCTCATATCATGAATGTAAGATAAGTTATCAAAGAAATCCAAACGGACAGAAGTAGCTTTCAGTTAATTTATTTAATATGCCAAATATCACATTAACAAAACATAATTTCTTAATTTGATTTAGGAATCAGGTACGAGCCATTGTATGGAACTCGATCACATCATTATATTCTTAAATCATATTTATTCTTTTATTTTATCCGTTATACTCTCACACTTGCATTATTAAATTTTCAAAGAGCGTTCGATTACCGCGGGTGAAGAAGATCCGACATTAAACTTGAAGTTAAAACTCGATCTAAAATACTCACATAGTTTAGAATACGTTGAATCCTCTCTCAGACTCCCGTCCGGTATTACGATATTTTTTAAGTTTGTTAATATTGTATATGATTTCATATTATAATTGATAAAACAAGAGACTTACTACTTAAATGAGCCTTTTGAATTAAATCTTTCCACGATAGCCGCAACGAAACAAGAAATAAATTTAATGTAAGTGTTATAACTCAGTAAAACATTTTTTATAGCATCGCACTTTGCCATAAATAAAATTTTAATTAAATTTAACGGCGTCGAAATCGGGCTTCTATGGCTTAAAGGTAATACACTAACTGTTAAGATGCCTGTATACTGTCCTGAAAGATTTTTTTAACCGAGTTTGGAAATGCTTTTAACGCTTTAGTTTATTTTAATAGTTTTTTTAGGTATCGAATTAAGCGCTTAAGAATTTTTTTTTGTGTTACTGCTATGATTCGAGGAGCTTCTTTAGATAAATACTAGAATGACTTTAATACATCATTTATGTACAGTGAACTAAGTTAGAAAGAGGTTACTTCGCCACTATCTTCATTTTCGAGCGCTATCTATCTTCTTCTATAAACATACAATTCTATATGTGTATGTACGTTTGTATGAACCATATGAATTCCAAAATGGTTGTACCAATTTATTCAAACTAGTCTAGTTAGTAGCAGTTTGGAAACGTTTAAAAGCACCGTTCGGGTGAATGCCCAATAACGACGTAGTGACCGAATTTGATGCAATTTTTAAGCAATCTTTAGATTTGCCCAGCGGTTGATTCTGTGCAGATTGAAAGTTTAGAAGCTCCGGGTGAATGTCCAAAATTAAATAAAGGCGTTGTGACCAATTTTGATGAAATTTTCAGGCAATCTTCACATTAACCCAACTGGTGACCCTGGGAAGTTTGGTAGCAATCGGATTGATGTTTTCGTTATTCGCGAGCAAATCACATTCAAACCACACGTTACTTGCACCCGTGCAAAGCCGGACCGGGTCGCTAGTAAAATAAATTCCTCATTTTCAGACACTACCCTCTACTGGCTCTCCAAATGGTCGTAGCATACATAAATAAATGAAGAAAAGTATTTTTTTCTTTTATTTGGTACTTGCGATGATGAGGTTTTCGTGTACTATGCCGTAAATAGCCGTCACGAGAACCATATGCATGAAAATGGAAAAATAACAGTAAGTAAAGTAAATAAACATAATCGAAATATCGATAAATACACATTTCATTTGGCAATAATATCTGTGTGTCTCTACCCTTATATCAAAGTTGCAAATAGTGTTAACTTTGTGTCTAAAAATATGGTCGCGTGTCGAAATTATTCTCAATACACGGGCTCCACCTGAGGGGGATGCGTCCGCAGTAAATTAGTTTTATTGGTCAGATGTTTCTTTGATTTATACCGGCGATGTGTGCGTGGGTGGCGCAGCCACCATGGCGGCTCTGTTGTCAAGAGATTAGACATTAATCATGTTTTAGACGAAAACAGTAGTGAACGCGTCGAAAATTGCTTAACTACCTCCGACAAATATTTACGGCGCAAAGCTAGCATGATAAATATGTGTAGGATTACTAACATAAAGCTCTGAATAAAACAAATCGAACGACCGT
Organism: Incurvaria masculella; assembly: GCA_946894095.1. Lineage (NCBI taxonomy): Eukaryota > Metazoa > Arthropoda > Insecta > Lepidoptera > Incurvariidae > Incurvaria > Incurvaria masculella. The sequence continues at coordinate 6,011,167 of OX335641.1, forward strand.
CATAAAGAACTGGAAATTACATCCGTGATGGTGTCTTATTTATCGTTTTAAAACGAATCATGTCCTACGCTTATAATCCCTTTCATAACGAAAGTTCATATGTTTTAACAGTTCAGTTAAAATATTTTTTTAATTATCAGTCAAGTACATATAGGCCTACAGTAATTATTATTCTCCCGATCGTTTTTTTTTGCAATATCGTACGACTGATTGTGTAGACGAAAAATGTAAAGGAATCCAACGATTTTTAATGGGGAATTTAACTAAAATATCTTGGGTTTCATAGAAAAGTACTGTTCTATCGCTCTAAACAGTAGTTTATTGAAAACTATCACACACATAATTTCTTTAGATGTATTTAATTTAAATCAAAATATGATACAATTTTCCTCGTTCGAAAGATTAGTCCCATACGATTTTGTATAGTTGAAAATGCATAATTCATTATGTACTAAGTTAATAGATAAAAACAAATTTTGGGGTAATCCACGAATGTTTGTTTTACATTTTTGTAAAAAAATAACATCATTAATACAAAAGAACAATTAAGAAGTAGACGGGCCAAATCAATGCGCGGCATATGTCGTACACCACGCATTAAGGCTTTCGAACTTTTAGGGGTCGCGAAAACATGCTGGCCAACCAGGTGCTTATTCACACCGTATTTGATAGATTTCGGGTTATACTTTGGGGGAAATACCTGGTCAAGGAGTCCATTCCCTAGTTTATCGAGCCTATAAATAAAGGGTATTAAGAATCGATCGGTTCTTATTTTAGGAATGTCGACAGTGATTAGGTGCATTTCCTGCCTATTTCGCGTTGGGCAGTGGTAGAAAGGGGACGGAGCGACCGCGTTATGCGACCGACTAGCTTTCTCTATAGTAGAGACGATAGAACACACAGAGAGACCTTACATACATCCCTTCGGAGTTGGTTTTCGGTGAGGCGTGAAATATGGTTAAACATTAAATGATTCAAAGTAGTTACATTTCGACTAGAGACTGTGCTTGATGGAAAGATCGGCTGTCAAAAATTACTTAATCTCATAGATCGGTCCTTAGAAAATTGGATTTAAAATAAAGTCCCAGATAAAATACCGGCGGATGTGCACAAAATGGGACCTCCAGTTTCGGCTAAATTCACGAGTGGCGAATGTACGTCCCTGCAAAGTAATATGGCTCGGTTTGATTGCTCAAAGAAGTTTATTCGTGCGGTGCGCGTGGTGCGGGGGTGCTGCCGCGGGGGTGCGGGGAGGTGAGATGCGAGGGGGGGGGGGGTTAGGCCGCGCTAACCCCCCCCCCCCCCCCTCGCATAGATCGCGCTCTGTCCGTAAATTAAGTTTTATCGGAAAATTGAGGCCCGCGGCACTTACTTTCAAGCTTATCTGGCGCGCCAAGTATGGAAATATCAGGCTTAGATACCCGCCTGTAGTCTCTCGCTTTGGGTCACCTTCAGGTTATTATATTGTCTTTGTTCATATTATGCTGATGAACGTCAATCTAAACCACTCCGTCATCTGTGGTGTAAGATTTGCATTGTTCTAGTTTTTGTATTGTTTGTTTTGAACAAGTGTTATTTCCTAAATCCCAACATAATTGGTCGCCGATATTTGTAGGCATACGTGACTTGTTTAAATCGACATTGATTTGCCTTCTGAACGAAGAACGTATTGGAGGGCTCTCCGCTAGTCCTGAAGGAGTCCTCGACGAAGTGAACGAAACTTTGACCGTAGGATACAAACAGGCGGACCGCCTATGTTAGGTGCTGGCGTACGCCATATGCCGCGCTTAACATAAAACCGGCCAAGTGCGAGTCGGACTCGCACACGAAGGGTTCCGTACCATCGTAAGTTTAATACAAAAAAAATATATGTTTTTTGAATGGGGCCCCCCTTAAATTTTATTGTTTTTTTTATTTTAACTATTTTTGGTTATAGCGGCAAAATAAATACACACTCCGTGAAAATTTCAGCTGCCTACCTTTTACGGTTTACGAGATACAGCCCTGTGACGGACGGACGGATAGCGGAGGCTTCGTAATAGGGTTCCATTTTCACCCTTTGGGTAAAACCCTAAAAAAGGAACATTCCCTATGTTAATGCGATTTGTTGCTAGCTTCAGACCTCTCATCAATTAAAAGCAACTTCACCATCACGCTTAATTACCTATGCGGCGAGCAGTGGGGTTCAATGTAAGAGAAGTTAAATTCAAATTCAAATTCACAATTCATTTATTTGCAAATAGTTACAACATAACATAGTTATCTAATTCCTGCTCTCTACATACATACATCGTCAAAAATTACTGCATTATTAAATTATTACATTATTTTATATTATTAAATATTATATTATTATCTTAAATTATTACATTATTCGAAATTCACATTAATATTTATAGATAGATATGTATAGACGAAATATCGTTTGCTGTAACGTACGGCTGTATAGCTAAGTACTTGTTAAGCATATTTGTGCTAATTTTGATGCCTTTTTCTCCAACTGGGCTTAAGGTGGCCCATCCCGCTCATCTCCCCATACAAAAGGGGAAAGAAGATCACGCCCATATTTCTTGTCAGAGATCCAAAATTTTGCTCAAAATAGCTTTATTTGATCGAACTAGATGTCTGATGACCATTGGCATTGTTAAATTGTGTTTGGTTTCTAAGTTATAAGGTCCGAAAGTTCGAATTTTTCGCGCGTTTTATACTATAACTTTGGAGGTGGATTACGCAATGATAAAGTAAAAACATCGTAAAAAGATTAGTCATCAGACATAGCTTATTTAATCAAGATTTATGATGTATTTGGTTTTTGTTAGATTTCTGACTACAGCGGTCGTGGTTTACTTTTAGCTATAAGTCGTTTTGAAATTAAAATTTTCGTAAATCTTACCAAATCATACACTATGCAAATTGTCTTTTTTGTGGACATGTTGCATCTTCCTCATCACGGAGCCTGTCTTATTCTTTGAAACAGAGAAGGTCCCAGAGCGCAACAGCACGGTTTTATACCGAGCCCGCGAATGAGTTAGGCCCGCCGGGTTGGGCCACCTTAAGTTGAAATTTCACATGAAATGACTACGGAGTGTGCCCGAATACCCCTGAGCGATTAACGATTCCAATTTGCCTCCGATGGCCTTAAACGATATCGCGTTCCTTTGTTTAATTTATCTCGAAGCAATTTTGAATATTCCCCACAGGAAACGGAATGACTTTTCAAACTTCATTGAATATTCATCATCGATTGCCACAAAAATTCAACGAAAAATTACCGCCGCCCTCGGCTGAAACGGCTGAAGCGACGATCAGTAAACTTAACAAAAAAATTGGGCGAGAGATAAGTATTGCTCCTTTGAAGGTGTTATTTTCGTTTAATTCTGGGTAACAAGAGGTAGATCAAAGGCAGCCTTAATAGGCGGGCCGTTTCCAAGTTTGATACTTCGCAGTGTTACATTATCGATGTTTATGTGGTTGTCGATATTTTTATGGCATACGTTTGTGTGATAAATAACTTGTTTGAAATCTTCTGTCACGGTCGTAAGGTTGATAACTCAGTTAATTACGGTCAATACGATGTTAAATTGGGTTCGGCCATATCTGGATGACAAAAGAAGCATCGTGTTCTATTTGACGTCATCGTCTGTGTTAATTGGTTATTAGAGCAGCATCAGGCATGTCCGAAGGTTGAATTTGGCATAAGGTGAATGTCAGAACAAAAATTGTTATGCTCATTTTAAAATTCGAATTACTTTACTTCAACTTTTTATTCAACGTACGCAAAATGGCGCCATTATTTTAGAAGTTTAACCACCTTGTACTTGCATTTTCTAAATTCTCACATCTAGACTATTGTGTGAAATATAACATAATATGTAACTGACAAAACATTGTGCCATCTGGTTTTAGGTTAGGATCGAAATGTGGAAACCGTATAATTTGGAGCTTTGATTCCCATATACAGGTTGTCCCGAAACTCAACATAGAGCGGCCACTGGTTATGAGGCCACCATATTCCAGTTCTTGTAAAAACAAAATAAAGAATCAATGTCATTTTGTTTAGGGGCATTAGGCTTTTATGGAAACAATTTATTTTTAAAACTTGATTCAAAAAAACTTTATTAATTTTAGTAAATCTCGTTCGTTCATGGTTAATTTAGTCACTTAGGATTACGTTAAAAAAATCCAAAAAGCCTTTTGCCCCTGAACCAAATGAATTTATTTTATCTTTACAAGAACTGGAATAAGTTGGCTTCTTACACAGTTGCCGCTTGACGTTGTGTTTCGGGACACCCTGTATAAGAATAAAAATACAGCAAGTATTAAAATGCGTTCTTGTCGATCCTAGGATAATTCGCATGGCGGTGCCCACGAAAAGTATCGATACAAATACTTTCTGTTACAAACGTGCACGTTACATCATTGAGTTAGTCGTGTGAGGGCCGTGCGGTCAAAACTATTTGGTTGTGAGTCAGCTCTCCGCGCCGCCTCCCCCCCCCCCCCTCCGCCGCTGGCGCCTCTACTAGCAGCGCACGGAATACCAGCACTTCCTAGTAAAGGCGCATTTACACACGCTTACATGTTCCATAGTGCTGTTTGGGGGATTCCCCATGAAAATAATTTTCACTGGTGTGTCGCTCTCGAGGTGAGCATATCTAGAATTGACTAGAATACCATTTGTTAGTACTCAGTGGTAAAAAAAACGTGTTCGTTTGTGAGCACACAGTCAGATCACAAAATCTACCAACTTGGTTTTTAATCGACGCTTCAACGCTGTCCAGGATACAGACTTGCATACGCACAGAACACACACTTGATGCCATAGTTAAAGTTTGTGTAGTGCACTTATATACACACTTAAAAAGTTATATCTTTTCGGCGCGAACAAAAACAGACATTTTGCATGCATTCAAACAGCTGACTGCATGCACAACAACGGAGTCTAATGACCAATAATCGCCGGCGCTCGCCGAAAAAGGAACCAGCAAGAGTCTCTACTCGACCTTATCCTGTGTGATGAAAAAAATCTTTGTACCAAAGTTGAGTATCATCCCAACGTCGGCAAGAGCGATTACCTCGTTCTTACCGCTTACGTACAAGTTGTTCAAGAGAATAGTTGCCAGTGCCCAAGGCTCAGGCCTAATTATTTCAAGGCTGATTATAAAGCAATAACTTAGTCTAATGACCAATAAACACCGGCGCGCGCAATTTCATTACAAGTGAAGCGAATTGAAGCGAAAAAAGACACTCTGAAATGATTTCCCAAACGCGCCAATAGAAGTGTTACTCCAAAAAGCGACCAGTGTGAAAGATACCTAATGCCCGTAACGCAGAGCACCACCCCGGTCCGCTTCGGACAGGCCATAATGGGAGGTGGATTAGTGCAGACAGAGCCTCCCAACATGCCTCGGTGATGCGAAACCCTACCGCTTGATGTGTGCTAATAGCGGTGGGCTTATGTCGGCTGCTGTCCGGAGAACGTGCACGTCACTGCCCTTTTCTTCCAAAAGGCAGTGATTTTATAAGAATCCTCCCAAATTACGATGTGCATTGAATATTTCACTTTTTTCTTAATCTGATCAGAACTATGTGTATTTTATGAGTTTTCAATTATTTAACAACATTATTTGTATTCAACATTGACATTTCTCAGTGTCGGTAGCCCAGTAAGAATAAGCAGCCCGTGGTTGGGATGTGGATGGGTGATCATTTGACCGTAGAGATTGGCCGTGTTCGGATTTAACGTAAAACTGTAGGTCCCCTTCCCTACTAGGTAATAATAATACAGGTAATACAGCTAATCGCGCCCTGAGGGGTAAAACTGAAATTATTTCAGCATGTTAAAAAATGCACATAATGGAACTCTTTGTTTAAGGACCTCCTTGTTTTTTTCTGATTCCTGGATGAGAAGCGAGGTCAAAGCCGAACATACGTGATATTAAAAATGTTTTATTAGCGGCATTCGAATTTTACCTGTTTTTATTTAAAACATTTACAAACACTTATGTAAATTTAGACTAAGTGGACGTTGAAAAAAAAAGAGCGCAGTTTCTTTCCAGTTCTTCTTCGCTGTTTTTTGTTTTGTTGATATGGCCAATGTTAAAATATGACAAATCCGAGTGCAGTGTACTGTCTATGGATGATGAATAAACAATACATAAACATAGACTTATATATTACTAGCAGCCCGTCCCGGCTTTGCACGGGCATAATATAATTGAAAAAATATTATTTTGACACAATGATACACAAATAAACCCCTTATTACGTAGAGTTCCTAAAAAAAGAGCATAAACCTACATTGAAATATTTGAAATAAAAATAACAAATTTTGTGAATATATTTTTTTTGTATTTTTTTTTCTTTTTTGTATTTTTTACTTTTATGTATTTTTTATACTATTAATTATTTTAAAAAGGTCATAACCACAAAACAAAGCCATTAAATAAATAATTTATTGAGTTAAAGCCAGGGAGTAAACATTATTTGATGTTGTTTTATTTTTCACTAAATAATTAGCTTAACTGTTATTATGATACTTTTGAGATTACCGCGGTCGTTAGACATGTTTGAAAAATGTTACGGCTTTTGAGAAGCTGCCGCGTGAAAAGCCGTAACATTTTTCAAACATGTTTAACTGTTATTAGCTACCTACATCTACTACTATAACCTACAATTAAAAAGTATTTAATCGAAAATCATAAAAACTATTTAAGTCACTTATTTATTAGGATAACTAAATGTACAACATATATTAATGGGTCTAGTTCTGAAAAGAACTTTTTGAATGCGTTTAGTTACCTACTAAACTAATTATCATCAAGCGACAAAATATTATCAAGCGACAATTTCTTAAATTCCGCACACGGCTGCTGCGTAGGGAGCCGACTGACTCCCTTCCCGTATCTCTGAGTGACGCCTACAAACTCTAAAACGCATAGTTTGTCAAAGGGAAGTTTTTTCTAATTTTTAAACTCATGATATCTTTCGAATGAAATGTCGGAATCGAATAATTCAAAAAGTAATATGAAGGTATTGAAACAGTCTTAAATAATAATTTATTTATTTTGATAAGGATTCATATCTAGGTACAAATAAAGAGCCTTTTCTAGCGGCGGTATTTAAATTTTTATTTTAAAATAAATGCACACTTATTGTGACATAACTATAATAGTTAGATGTATGCTGTCGCGACATTTTTTGTAGATAATAATGTATTCTATAAAATTGTACTACATCATTTTGTTCTATCGTGAATAGTTTTCGCAGCGCACGCGATGTAAGGAACATTCTTGGTAATTTTTTTGCACCTTGGGTTACGTTATCGGAGTTTTGGTAAGGATCCCTAATTTTTTTAAGATAAAACATAGCCTATGTCCCTCGGATAGACTGTAGCTTTCCAACGGTGAAATAATTTTTCAAATCCGTTCAGTAGTTTCCTATCTGTTCATGTATTTGAGCCTATTCGGTTCAAATACACAAACAATCAAACCTTTCCTCTTTATATAATAGTATAGATAGAGTATAGATTAGAGAGCTCCGATAATAAACGCGTCCGATCGCTGCTAAATTCTAGCTAGAACCGCAGCCTCCGACGCACTATTTATAGGCACGCTCCCACCGCCCCGGCCGGCCCGTACTGCCGCAAACCTACGTCCCGCAATTTTTAAATCTGTAATATCTTCGAAAATGTTCATTTAAATCATATGCTGTAAACGGCCATATAAATCTATATTAAATCAACAATGTATTTAAGGTATTTAATTGGATAAGGATTAATGCTGTATTGGTTAAAATCGCCTCGAAAATTAGCCATTATTTGTCGTAAAAAGTTAATGACAAAAAATTTTTATTGTGGTATATCCATAAGAGATAGACATATACCATCGCGGAGTTTTCTGTAGACTTTTTCAATTTGTACAATACTTAGTACATTATTTCGATAAATCTCGTAGGATTCAGCCTGCGTTTGCAATGTAAGCGGAAAAAATGTAATTTATTACGACATCACATTGGAAACCTAAAAAATAACAGTATTTCTCCACTATTTAATGGATGTTATTATACATATAAACCTTCCTCTTGAATCACTCTATCTATTAAAAAAAACCGCATCAAAATCCGTTGCGTAGTTTTAAAGATTTAAGCGAACATGGGGATATAGGGACAGAGAAAGCGACTTTGTTTTATACTATGTAGTGACTAGCGTATATCACTGTACAAAAACAATTCATTCTAGTATTCCTATTTGTCCCCGAAACTCTATCGCGGCAGTGCGCTTTGCATTTGCCAATTTGCTTAAAAGTGCAATTCAGCCTTTTTGGTGCGTGGTGGGGAACAAACGTGGACCAATCCCGCTCTGTCGCCGTGTATGGATGTTGCGCTATAACGGCAGAAATGGTCATACAACTGTTTAGAGATATCACGTTACACGTAAAATAATAAATAGAGATGAGAAAGTGATATCGGAAACTCAATTCGGAATGTTCAACCTAAACAGTAAGATATTATGCAGACTTGGGCAGACTAGTGACTCTAATTCACTGTAACCCTCCACATATAAACAAACTTATAAAATCCGCTCGATTTAATTATAATATTATTAATAGCATGGATGATTTATTTAATGAGATTATAAAAGTATTGGGCTTCAAATAAATGCATACCAGCGCAGTGAAACCTGCAATAACACTTGTTCTTGATGAGATGTTATTCGATTCTAAAAAATACGCGTCCCGTTAGCCCAAATTTAATCACGGCGCACACTGGAAGCTTAATTTCTACGTACGCCCAGCGCGCGCGAGCGGGCGGATAACGCCGTATCAGCTAAGCAAAGCCGAGTTCGGTTCGACGACCTGCGCACACAGAGGGTCGTCGGCCACGCCGATAAGCGGAAGCTCACCAAACAATAACCGCTTGGGGGCAAGTGCGCCCAGAGAGCTAAGGATCCGTTCACAACTAGCTTCTGTTATCGAATTGGCCTATTAGAGAGATAGTCTCGGTAGACTCCCAAGGATGCCACGACGCATAAAAAAATACGTCACTTACACCCAGAGCCTGTAGTCCCAGTTGTAACCTAAATTGGCGTTTACGGCAAACCGATCGACTGGCGTTTTCAAATGTATGGAGAAATTGAATAGCGCGCGCAGCGGGCGTTAATCGAACTAACATTTGCGAGTCCGAGTTTGATTTGACAGCTTACTCAACGTTGCTGTAAATACGTCGACGTTGCCGTTTACGCCGACTCCGAGTTTTTATACAAATCGGAAGTCCGAGTTTGACTTGGACAGCTTGAAGAAGTAAAACCACAGAATATCTAGTAAAAACTTGTATGGAGTCTGACGTATTTACGTAAACGCCAATTGGGTGACAACTGGGACTTCAGGCTCAGATATCCCCTTAGGATGCTCCCAATAGCCAGGCGCGCTTTTGACAGGGCTTCTGCTATTACATCCACGTCAGAATCAAGCTGCGGTATAACCGAAACAGAGCATGTGCTCTCTACCAAAATCCAAACAAATAGAACCTAAGCCTGGTTTAGTTGGGTTGTAAGGATGCCTACTTGATTATTAACTGTTTTTACAGGTCGCGCTGCATAGGGCGTTTTATTTATGAACAATAAAGACGACATTTTAAGAGGTGCATAATGTTTTTGAGTACCGGCTGAACATTTCAGGAAACCTTCAGGATTAGGAAGAATATGACCGAAGGTTTTCGAGCATTTTCACTTTATGACTATTTCACTCATTTTATAATCTATGCAAGAGATCATCTGGTACTCTAAGTTTCAAACTAACTTTCATACTGAAAGTTAGTCACAAAATTGAATATTGTGTAGCGCGGATATTGTATGTCACTAAAACCATAGAAATATGACTAAAAGAAAGCATATTTCGGGCCAATAAAAAAATCAAACACGATCCGTGCGGCGAATATAAGGTAAAGGTTTTTGCTATCTTAACATTGCATGTCGTTTCGCGTCGCGGTGTGAACTGACCATTACACGTGTTGTAAATTGCTACGAGACGATCTCTTCCTGGCCGGTCAGAACTAATTATAGGGACGCATAGTATATTTCTTCATTCTACAGTTAAATCAATTTAGGTAATAACAATCTGACTGCCCAAAACTAATACCATACAAATGCGACCAATAGCAGTGGAATATGTAATGGGAATTTCAACGATTAGGTGGAATTGGCTCTTTGATTTGGGATGCAGGATATATGTATGACGAATTCTTGTTTTTTTTTTTAATCTGCTGAATCTCCCCGACTGTGATGGTTCAAATTATCGGTTTATTTTTATCTCCACTAGATAAGAAACCGTAACATCACGTAATCTAGAGCCAATATTAGCTTCGCGTTTGCATGATGGATCTTGTAAATACCTAGTAGATACACATTTTATTTGGCCGGTAAATATTTTCCGTAGGTCGGCCGGCCATGCCTCTCCTCTTCCCCTGTGAACGCAAACTATTTGCGGACTTCTGTGCGAGGCAGAATAAATAGTGAAACTGCGAGACAGGGCCGTGGACAATTATTCAAATAAAGAGGACGACACGTCGGACAGATCGGGAGGACTATCCTGCAACGCATCGTTCGAGTCTACAGCAGCCCTGACTGGATCTAGTGAATACCAATATGCGTATAGTGCCAGCATTCCGAGTCCACACTGGTGGCGCACGGTTTTTTTGCTCATTCGAAAATTCTTTCGACCGTCTTACCTAAATCGGTTGCAATCTTTTTTGCTTCGAAAATTGTACCGACCATTTTAACGAAGTCGGCTGAATGACCCTTCTTTTTATTTGAAAAATATTCCGACTATCTTATCGAAACTGGATGTAAAACTTTTTTTTTTATTCTGTATTAAATTCCAGATGTTTTCGCTCCATTCCGTTTTAACCATTCCGGACGTTTTCGGGTTCTCGAAGTACCATCGAACCCCTTATTCCGAAGGTAAATCCGGGGGGATTAGCAATAGGAATACACCACACCTTCGTGTAAAAATATGTGTCTATGTTGTGTTATTCAATAATAATGTCGAATTTATGCTACATAGAATAAGCCTTCTGGGCCAGACGAGGTGAATCTTGTGCTTGGAGTTGTCTGTCACTGTTGCGGAATTCCCCTCTTCGTTCTCTATGGCTCATTCTGCTGTCAGCGGCGAACCGCCCAATTGGAATAAAATTGTGTGGTGTATCTAAAATAGAACGAAACGGTTAGGTCGTAATTACCTTGACGTGTCCGAACTTCTTACAATAATTCAATATGCATATATCTAAACATTATCCTAAATTATTTATAACAAGCTGCGTTATTTACAAGATATTGTGGGCCACAGAGAAAGCCTACCGTGAATTTATACCGCAACCATAGATACAATTCGTTATTTTTTAGGGTTCCGTACCCAAAGGGTAAAAACGGAACCCTATTACTAAGCCTCCGCTGTCCCTTCGTTCGTCCGTCCGTCCGTCCGTCCATCCGTCCGTCTGTCACAGGGCTGTATCTTATGAACCGTAACAGTTTGGAACCTGAAATTTTCACAGATTATGTGTTTATTTTGCCGCTATAACAACACATAGGTAAAATTATAAAATAATAACAATTAAAGGGGGGGCCCATGCAAAAAACGTGTTATTTTTGGGGTAAATCTTGTACGATGGTACGGAACCCTTCGTGTGCGAGTCCGACTCGCACTTAGCCGGTTTTTTTTAATTATTGGATGAAGTATTCTTGCCGCCTGGAAACATTAAACGAAAGCGCCATGTTCCCTGACCACCTTTTCGGTCATAGCACCTAGTCGTTTTGATTTTTTACTATTGGCATTCCTGGATGCCCTTGTTTTCCCTGGAGTGCACTTTTCGTGCCTTCTCTATTTTTTTTATGAAACGATATGGATGGCTAATACCGAATTTACTGTCAGATATTAGCCTAACATACCACATGGGAACTAGGTGCCATGCTGGATCTTCCTCATGTTGCTCGGCTGCATTGAACTGGATGGAAAACACGGACAATTTTTATTGCCGCTTCGACCATCAGTCATTCAATGCGATGGTACCAACCCGGGCGGGATTAACCCTACCAACTAGTGAGTAAGGAAGGGCTACCGAGGCTGACAAATATTTATTATTTATTATATTATTATTTACCATTAATATTTCGAATCGGAATTAGTTGGAACGGTAAACTCTCCTTGCAACCTGTTCAAAGTGATCCTGATACGGCAGTTTGGACTGGTATGCCCTATTGCCATCTTCGCTTAAATTCGAGCAGGGATACTGATTCAGATAGAGTCAGCGACAATGCCGCCGGTTCCATAGTAGTTGCACTCTAACACGGAGATGCGGCTCGGTCCTTGCTTTGTGCAGGTGCCAGTACCAGCCCGAGCGACCGATTAACGTACCGGCTTAAATTCCTTAAAACCAGTGAGTTTTTTTTTACTCATTCGCACTGCTATCAATAAAAAAAATCACTACTTTGCAAAAGTTAAGCTAGTACCCATAATGACATAATAATGAAGCTATATGTTTGAGCACATATGTTAACATAAGCTTTAGTTTTTTATGCATATACACAATATTTGTAGATCCGCGCGGTAGTTTTCGGTTTTTAATCAACTTCATGTCATATTTAACTCTACTACAAACCCCTCAGGTTATTCAGCGAGATGGTATCCTATCATTGACTGGAAAAATCGAGCTATACTCATATGCAAACCACATAAAAATCTAGTGAATGATTTTAAGTGATAACCGCATAGACAGACGAACAGACAGACGCCACTCGCAGAATTTTATAAAAGTTAGTAATTTACATGGCTGGCCACGTCAGAAATTACACACGGTTGACTAATTTTTTAAATGGCATTATTGGTAAATTATCCCTATCCCTTTATTTCTCGTACTCACCTATGTGGGTGTAATTCGTCGGTAGGCACCCTGATCCTGTCTCGCATCGGCGAACACGAATAGTCGTTAGTGAAATTCTCCTTTGAATTTCAGTTGCATGCTCTGCGATGTTCCTATGCAAGGATGTTAGTATTTCTTTGTCATGCTGGTCTATTGAAATAAACGTTTGTTAAAGTTTTCCAGGTATTGTTTTACTATCGTAGGAGAGGGTAGCATCCTTGGTTAGGATGCATAGTAAAATTGGTCACGAAAAACGTTGAAAACTCATGTGTAGGCTAAATTAGAGAGCATCGAAAATTGTGTACTACAAAACAAATTATTCTTACTACAACATTAAACTTTGAGGTTAAACAGCGACGTATACATTTTAAAAGTTTTTTTTTTAATTTGTAGAATCACAATATTAGAATAAAAAAAAACAAAAATATATTTGTTATCAAAAACAAGCAATCCTTTCTATTCCTGATCAATGTTTGCATTCCAAATGACTATTTGAATATTTCTAAAATAACATGCATGCAAACTATTACGCCGGTGGTACCCCAAAAGTTTAGGCAAACTGTTACGACCGCAGGACATTTCTCGATTCCTCTACTCTACGGTCCAAAGATTATTGGAAGGAAAATGATGCCATGCCAGGACCTTCCCTTTATCTCCAGGCTACATTGAAATGGATGGAGAAAACACCACTGAGAACACGGACAATTTTATATTGCCGCTTTGACCATATTTAATTCCATGCAAGGAACTAAGCGGAGCGGGCTTGGAAAAGGCACTTTCAGTTTTACATGGGTAAAATACATCTGTATGGTAAGATCCGCATTTTCAACGAAATGCACATTTCGATATGGCAAGAAAGATAGGGGTGCTGGGATTCGAGCCCGCGATTTCGACACAAGAGGCAGGTCTCCAAACGAATTAATTCGTCAATTTAGTCACAGCTGACATGCTCATAGGGTTACCGTGGTAAGTTAACTCGCCGGGTGAATAGCAGGTGAACAGGCAAGAGAGTCATTAAATGTGATGTTTATTGGCATTTCGTACCATGCTAACTGTCGAACGACTTGTTATTCGGCCAAGTGAACAGAAATTTACCAGGCTCGTTGATATAAGGATTTAACTTCAAATGATTTTAATCATTATAAGTAGATATTCTGACTAAACTCACAAACAAGATATTACAAGCAAATAATATTCAAGATATTCCGCGAAAATAAACACACTTATAATACTGAGGGTGCTTTTAAAGTCGGGCTGGAAACCGGCGTTTCTTGGTAAAAGGATTTCAATGTTGTCATTCTCCACGTTTGCATGAATTACGTGTATTAATAGAATGTATGAGGACGTCGAGGTGTGTGTATCGTCAAAATGAGCTTTCACAGCTACTAATCGCGACTAATAGCCTAGCGTGTGAACCCAAGCACGCAGCTGCCAGCAGGAAATCCATGGTATTATAATATACTTTCAATCTTTATTGAGCATTTCAACTTGCAAGTTTTTGGTTTATTTATTTCGAGACATTCAAAACTCTAGCTCGTAATTGCCAATGATATCCAGAGAAATTACTCTATTTCATCATGGGTCATGGGTTCAAATCTCCGTCCCGTTCATCCACCACTTTCTTTCTCTTTACGAGTTGGATAAGTGTATTTAGTTACAAATGCGACCTGTTCCATGGTTCGGAATTCTCGTAAACTGTAAGTCCCCTTCCCCTACTAGTTGGTAGGGCTAAGCCAGCCCGGGTTGGATGAAAAACTGTCGTAGCGGCTGCATAAAAATGTGCTGGCATAGAATCTAATTCCTTCGAGAATGCGGTATGTTGCGGTTCAAATATCATGACGGTGGGTGGCTGACAGGAACAAAGAAATGATGGTCTTGTGAACTTGCTGATGGTGTTCATTTAGAAAGTACATCGGTTGACAAAAACTAATTTTGAGTCGCTGCTGCGCGGGCCAAGTCGGCGTCCTATGTAGCTCTTTGTCTATAGGCGACTCGGCGCGAGGCAGTGCGCGAGGCAGTGCGCGGGTCAGTCCTGGCGGTGGAGGCGGCGGCGTGTGAAGTATCCGGGAGAGAAGCTGCGATCTCATGTCGTCTGCGCAGACGTGGGTGTAGTATTAGCCATCTATGTCCAGGGTCACATAAAATAAATATTTTTTTCGAATATTAAGTTTAAGAATGTGAAAGAAAGTCAACACTTTTTTTCACTTACCGATTACTTTTTCGAATTTTTTGTTTGGAAAATTTGTGTAAACTAAAAAAATATAATGCGGAGTTTTCTCAATCTCTGTTTCACTCTAAATTAATGTAATAAATACATAAACGCCTTAATTGCTTGACTTCATTTTTTTTAGAGCTTGTAGAACAAATCAGTCCATGGCATCAGTAAATATGATATTTGAAGAAAAAATATTTTCAGGACTGCATGCGCCTTAAGGTAAATAATTTATTATTCCGCAAACATAAATATCCAAGCTTTTCAGAGTTTTAGCGAATAAATATTTCTCTGAATAATTTAAAATTCAAATGCAGCCATTTTGCTTTTGATAACCTCCATGTTTTCTCCTCGCGACGCGGCTCTAACTCGCTGCAAAGCCGATTGAGAGAATTAGGGGGCGCGGCGGTGGGGGTCGGCAGGGGGTACAAAGGGGGTGAATATTCCAAGGCCGCCGCGACGAAAACTCGCCCACAACTTTGCGCGTTCAAACCTCGGCAGGACACTTCACCCCTTTCGACGAGGACTTATCAAAATTGTGCCCGTATGGATAAAGATTTTGGTCATGATGTAATGCTAGGAAGAGGGACGATTGAAATACCGGCCCTTAGTAATACTTGCTTTGTGTTTGTGTAGATAACCTGGAAGAACCATGAAAAATATTTTACACATACTAGTATTACCCTAAAAATTTCGATGGAGTCAATGAGATAATTTCCATTCCTTATCTGATTTTATGATGACATCAGAAACATCTTAATCCCCGGCAGATCTGACAGAAAACGCGTATTGTTTAGTTTTACTAAGTCCCTATCTACCTGCTGTTACTGAATGTTGATTAGGCAAGCGGGTTGGTTCGACGCGTTATGAGCATATTTAACTAGCGTTCTCGTCGCTATACTTTTTTAGTCTTGAGCACCTCAAATGGTATAGAAGAACCCTTAAATTGATATTTTGTTATTTGTCTGTCGGTCTATCTGTTGTTCCTCTGTCACACTTCTCACTTGTGATCCGTTGATAAACGTCAGTTATTCACATATCAATATGCAGTTTGGTATTATAAAATATGTCTATTTAGATTTTCACTGTTGTTCGACATTATACTTGATGTTTACGGATATACAGTGTAAAAGCTTGTAAAAAAACGTCGGAAATAAGTAAGCTTTTACACGGGTATACAATCCGTAAACATCAAGTATTATTGTATAATGCTTGGATTAGGGACTACAAAATTATTAGTTAACCTATATGGAACAAAAAGTTTAATGGTGTTTCTATACCTTCATTTCTAAACTACTGTATCGATAATCCTATAAAAAACCTTGATTAACACACTAAAACAAATGTTTAAGGAACTCTCTATTTTGCTTCCAACGACAATTTTTTTCGGATATTTGCATGCCCTTGTATTTGAAATGACTCGTACACGATTTCTTGTTAAACTGTTAACCCATAAATCGATGCATGATTGGTTGCTGTTTTAACACATTTAATCTGGGAACACAATTAAATAAGTTTAAGTTTCCTATCTCATCGTAATCCTAGGTGCCGAATGTTAGGAAGAAGCTGACATATACAATTTCGTAGTTGCTCTCTGAGATGAGCTCTCTCATCCAGAGAATAAAGTAGGCATAATTTTACAGTTTGGGCTGACGACAGGATCAAGAGTGCTTTGCTTTTGTTGTTGCTGTATGGCTGTTCTGATGACGGCCATGAAGCAAATGTTATGGTGCGTTGGATTTAACTAACCCGGATGGCAAACTTTTGAAGGTTAACAGTTTTTGTAGCACAAACGGTGTGCTGCGAATTTACATGCATTTTTTTTAAACAAACCAGCTTTGTACTATAAAATTAATTGTAACATTATGTATCATAACAATTTATAGATAGAAATAGTTGATTTATGAATCCCTCACCTCACCCCTGCGCCACTCCAATTCGAATCCTTTTAGTTAACGAAGCTGCGGTTTTACTAAAACCTTCAAGTAAAGTGCTTATGCGTACATGAAATCTTAAAATCAGTTAATGGATGTCGGATTTACGTGCAAGCCGCAAAACAATAGCGAAATACATAATATATGTTATACATATTGTGTTCATCTGTAAAATTGTATGGTTAAAAAAGGATACGTGATTGATATTTTCGTAATTTATATGCATAGAAAAAACCATATAGTTAAACTATAAAAAAGTTTATGATATGAGCGCGTACTTATAGAATAAGTGCACGTAATTGTTTTTTAAGCTTTGGGGCATGCAAAACTACTCCTGTGAAGAAATTATATGTACACTCATAGATCAAAAGTGTATCATAAAATTAATGTGGAGAAGAAAAAAATAAGCTTCATTGATGTTTCTTTCCCATTGAGATAATCGAATCCTCGAATCAATCAATCAGTTTGGGACGTAACTTAGTGTAGTTTTTGGGCTCGTAGCCCAGGGGCGGACGGACTTGTCTTCCATGCCAGAGGACGTTTCCGTTTTTGAGCGATTTAACTCGGCCTCCTAATAACAATATGCCTTGGAATTATAAAACAAAGCATTTAAAGTTTCGCTTCAATAAAACTCGAAGCCTGCGAAGGAATTTGCTAATAATTTGATGTGTTCTTTGTTGCAGGTAAGATGTCGGAGCGCATGCGTCATATCATCCGTGTGGGCACGTGAGTAGCTCTCCTGGAATGTTGCAACCGATCCTCCGGGCCGTGTTCCATTCGCCAACGCCTTTATATCCTTTAGCACTACTCAGTTCGGGTGGTCCCATTAATTTCAACGCAAACGATTGGGTGGGTTTAATAAGATTGGAAGAAGTGCATTTTTTAATGAAAAGCGCGGCATATGGCTTACGCCAGGTCCTCACATAAGAGGTGCCCGACGAAGCCCATGGACTTTCTAACTTTCACTGGGGCTGCGAAAACTTTGCCGGCCGGCCAGGCCGCAATGTGAACTATGCACAAAAAATGCCCAGTGCTGTGCTTTTGAGTAAATACCTCGGCAGGGAGTGCATCCCACAGTCTACGAACACTAAAAATAAAATATCCGAACATCGTGACAAAACCAATTGGGTAGATATCTAAATGTTTGCAGTCAAAATGCCTTAGTTTATGATTAGTACGCAAAACCAGCTCCATCTAGTGTAGGAAAAAATCAATACATTCGTTGGCTGACGTAATTGTCTGCGTAGCTGGGTAGAGCAGTGGACATGTACTCCAAAGGTAGGAGGTTCGAATCCTGCTTCAAACGAATGTTCAGTTAACATAAACCGTTGAATAAAAGTTTTATTTTTATTTTGTCTACTTAATAGATAATCCTCCGCAGTTACGAGGCGTTTCGCAGAATCATTATCGACCATGGCTTATTAACTTAGTAATAGGGTATAGTGCTTTTCATTATCCATCGACTTACAGTAATCAAAGCTTGTGGCTTCGAGAGCCGTTCGTTTCATTACGCGATCTCTTGGCGTCTGTTTTACGACTGGCTGATATTATCCCGACGACGACGCCACACTACACTACAGATGTACAGTACTATGCATACAGTGTATCAGCATCAATTGGAGCGGAATCTTGTGATTCACAAGTCGGTGACTGTTCGGATCGATGCTATGCAGACAGTAAATGTGGTTAGTACTTACCTAATAATAGACATTGCAATGATTCATGATTGAAGATCTGGAACGGTGACCGTATTTATATATTAATTCGAGTATTAGCATTTTGCAAAAAAAATCTACAAAACATTGTACATTTTAACGGTTAGATTTAGATTTAAAAAATATTTTACATTAATTTTGTTATTCGATTTACGGCTGATTTTTCAATAGTCCGATAAACAGCCAAAAAACTATTCGACTGATTTACGCGTCTTCATATCCATCCGATATAGTAAGTTGTTGTAAATGTTTATAAGTTAAATTATTGTCAGATAATTGTGATTGAAGATAGATTTCTCAGACAATCATTTGACAAACGTGAATTTGTACTATTAGTCCGATACGTACTATCTGATGATTTAAAAATCGGCCCTTAAGCTGATTTTCGCAAAAGTGTTTTGGTGTAATTGCAAGATGTAGACGGAAGGACAGTTTTATAGTATGCTAGCTAAGCTCAGCTCGGGTCAATGTCGTTTTGGACTGATGTCAGACTGAATTGTTTCCTAGATATTATATTAATTCCCCACGTAAATTTTCATCCTTTATTTTACCCCTTTCGAGTTTTATTTTCGCCACAAAAGTTAGCAGGACCATACTTTCTTTACACCGAATTTCATCAAACTTGGTTCAGCGGTTTCGGAGTGAAAACGCAACAAACCGCTATTTTCGCATTAATAATATTGTGGTATGGTTCCATACTTCAAATAAATATATGTATACAATTCTTAAAACTTTAATAGTGACATGGATACAGGATTATGAACATAACTTTGCTATTAAGTATGCACACGAACGGTCCCATGAGCCCATCATTGAACATTTACTTTTCTTATCCAAAAGTAGAAAGAACAAAGAAAGCCGCGTCTCAAGTAGTGCCAGGGATAAAATGTTTCTTCTTGTGTGGCGATAAAATGTACCGCTAAAATGTCTCAAGTAGATACAAAAATATAGTTTATTATCTAACGGTTCTTTTTTAAATTTCAAGTAGAAAATAACTAGAAATTTAAAATTAGGTAGGTTCTGTCCTTAGAATGTTTCCAGGCGATTGAAGTAAACCTGAAATGAGTTTTATCTTTGATTCGACATGTCAAACTCGGGAAAGCGCTTTATCTCAAAAAACGTCGTAACTCTAAATACATGCAAACAATAACGCCGCTCCCAGGGAGGGCCAGGTTTTTTTTATTTAACTGTACTTGGAATATTGTTAGTTTACATTGAAGACTTATTAATTCCGCTTGCGTGCCAGTAAAACCTATCACCTTGCGGGTTATATATCTCATTTACGAGAATATAGCATATCAGTTCCAAGCGGCGCCAGTGGCGGCCGTAAAACTCGCGGTCGGGCGTTCACATCGCGTGAACTTTGCAACTGCATGAATAGTGACTGAATGATTGAATTAATTCGCACAAGCTCTGCAAGTTGTATGCAAATGTACATATATCGGTCGCGTGACATTGGTATGCTAGGACGATTTTGAAGTTGATTATGTTTTTATGCAAATCACCTGCTGTTTATTTCATTGTATATTGAGGTCAATTCGTATTTTTACTTTTTCCCGACTTTCATATGTGCAAGTGCCAAAACTACCTTTAGTCGCTGCTTTTTTAGATTTTTATTATTTTCCCCTTTAATAGGAATACTTCTTTATCTGTCAACTTACAAGGTATTGTAGTAATTAGTACATGCACATAAATGTAGGTACCCTGTAAATCTGTAGAATATTAGTTCACACTTAAAAAATAATCAGTAAATCTAACTGTTATTCCAATAATAACTACCGTCTTGCAACGTTAACATAGAGCCGACTAAGTAAATCGGTTACTCTAACTGGTTGAAAACACTTACACCTTAGATATTTTTACTGTATCTTTTGTTTTTTTTCAACTGCGTGCAATAACGGTTTTCACTTTACTTTTCCCTAACTGTGTGAAAACTGTTTCAAACTTTAGTATTTATTCCATTCTTACTAACCTCTTAAATTCAGTGTAAAGTTACTGTCCAATCTGTTAAAATTCCTTACATTTTGAACGCTTATAGTGACAGTTGCACGCTTAATTTGTAGTAAGCTATAATGTTCGATCAGTTAAGATCGTTTCAACTCATTTGATCTGTTACACGTGTTATTTTCACCAAGCAGTACTGTTCAATCGGTTGAAATAACTGTTTAATACTCATTAATATATACTTTAAGTTATACATTAATAGTAATGAGAAATACTTTTATATATATTTATAATTTTTTTCAATGCCGATGTTTTATCATAAATGTTTGCATTCATCGATAGTTTTATAGGCAATTATATCTTCTTAAAATAATAACTTGTTGTAATCTCTACACGTTTGGCATAACTGGCAGATTAACGAAGCTTGCTATTAAAGCGCTTGCAGGGTAAATCCAATTATGTGAATGATAGCTGTAGACAACTTTATCTAATGATGGTAAAATAGGCCCATGTATTAAAAAGCTCAGAAATATGGTGCCATTTTATAGAGTATTTAAAATCGAACAGTTGTTATTGTTCGAACAGTTGTGTTTTCACCCATATAGGGTTTATATTTGGTAACAGCAGTTGCATTGTTTTGTGTGGTTTCTCGCTGTCAGGTATTATCTCACTGTTAGAGAAAGAGAGAGAGATAGCAGAAACATTGCGCTCTTAATATTGGTTTGAGAGTTCTGACTAGGCTGTGGGGCAGCGGGCCCTCCACAGCATAGTCAGTCAGTGCTTGGAGCGTTTAGACTTCCGTGATTGATCTACCGTCACCGATATCCGTCCACTCAGCGCAACATGTTGCATTTCTCGTCGCCCGCTAAGTGCATGATCCATTTGGCATCGCTGACTCGATCGGGTGTCACAACAAGGCGGGCAATGTTCGTGCTTGGCGCGATGACGAGACGAGACGTAGGAAAGTGACGTCATTGTTCCCGATAATGTGCTCGCTGGGGCTGCCGTGCGAGAGTTTTTAGGGTTCCGTACCCAAAGTGTGAAAACGGAACTCTATTACTAAGCCTCCGCTGTCCGTCCGTCCGTCCGTCACAGGGCTGTATCTCATGAACCGTGATAGGTAGGCAGCTGAAATTTTCACAGAATGTGTATTTATTTTGCCGCTATAACAACAAATAGGTAAAATAAAAAAATAATAAAAATTAAAGGGGGGTATATAGAACCATAGAAAAAACGTGATTTTTTTGTGTTAAATCTTGTACGATGGTACGGAACCCTTCGTGTGCGAGTCCGACTCGCACTTGGCCGGTTTTTTTATCACAAGTGTTTATTATGTCACATCTGAATATGGTACCTTGTGGGAAATCTTAAAACCCACAGCAATGTCCGCATTTAATTACATATATGCAGGTAAATGCGTGTCCTTTGAAGAATGTTTTTCGTTATGATAACTGTTTTTATCAGAGCACGACAATTGGAGTTCCTCGAATTGTGTCACATTTAACCTGACTGCTCACCCCTTATCCTGTAATTGCTGGTAAGCATGAAGCTTCCTCAAACCGCTTCAAAGTCGGTTAAGTGGTTCTCAAAGTATAAGCGGGCAGTCCATACTCCATTGAACTGCACTGACAAATACGGATATTTTTTTCATTGGCGCTCAGACAATATTTAATTCAATACAATGGCACGTACCAACCGGGCCGGTTTAACTCTACCACTTGTGACAATTTCCCTGTCCCGAGGTTAGTTTCCAAAACGGTCTCTATTTCGTGTAGTTATTCGCGTATAACATTACAACTAACACAAGACCCGCTATGATCTCCGTGTGCCGAAGTTAAGCCGAGCCACTTAGTGGAGAAACCACACGGGACTCACAACTCGTGGAGATAAGTGTGTTTGCGAATTTAACGTCATAGGGCCGCTCTAACGTAATGCGAAATGTATATATGCAATCATCATATATAAGATAGCTCGAGACTTTAGGAATTAAAGTGTTCGCCTCTGCTCAACAATACACATAAATCCTCTTGTGTTATAAAATTATTTTTGTAGTTCAACATTTTTGCAATAAAATATAAATAATAAATCCTCTTAGTGAGAAGTTTTAAACCTAAGAAAGACGAATAAGAATAATTCGATTCAGCTTGCTGGTTCGGCTTTTCTCCCACTTTGATGTCACAATTTTACGTAATTCAGAACTAAATTTGTCATGACCGAAAATATTTTGTGGATAAACATCGCCAACGTCCGTGGCCGCACTATTACCCGAAGTAAAATATTTCTGTTACATTTAGAATATGCAAAATCACTGGCTGTTCGGGGAAACGGGTATATCAAAGTACAAAATGTGGGGTATATTGACTTGACAGCAATGTTTGCACTTAAGGTGGCCCAACCCGGCGGGACCAACTCATTCACGGGCTCGGGACAAAACCGTGCTATCGCGCTCTGGAACTTTCTCTGTTTCAAAGAAAAAGACAGGGTCCGTGATGAGTAAGATGCAACATGTCCACAAGGCAGACAATGCGCATAGTGTTTGATTTGGCAAGATTTACGAAATTTTTTATTACGAAACGACTTATAGCTAAAAGTAAACTACGACTGCTGTAGTCAAAATGTAACAAAACCCAAATTGATTATAAATTTTCATGATGATGTATGATGACTAATATTTTTAAGATGTTATTATTTTATCGTTGAGTAATCCCACCTCCAAAGTTATTTTAATAAATGCGCGAAAAATTCGAACTTTCGGACCCTATAACTTAGAAACCTTACAAAACTTTACAATGCCAACAGTCATCAGACATCTAGTTCCATCAAATACAGCTATTTTGAGTATTATTTTGGATCACTGGAGAAATATGCGCATGATCTACTTTCCACGTTTGTAAGGCCCACCTTAACTCGTCCGTAAACTGTAGCGATTTTCGGGTCTCGAGGCCATCAGCGCAGCTAAGACGTGCACGGGCGCGGCGGCGGCGCGGAGGGAGGCGCGCTCCCGGGAGAGGCGTCCGGAACCTCAGGGCAATTCTCACCGCTATTAAGACGACCTTCCGGTAAGTGCCGCGCACTGTAAAGCAGACTTAAGGTGATGTTTGAAAATCATTAGTAGCTCTTACTGTTTATTTCATAAATGTAGGGTGACAAAACATAAAACCAGTGAAGTTCATTTGCTGGTTCTAATTCACTACGGTGATCAAATTGACGCCAAAGCTAAATAATTATTAAATCATTATTATTTTACAAATTTACTTAAGCCGGAACCTCACAAAAATATAATATGATTGCCAAAAGTATAATGAACAAATGCATGGTAAACATTTTCGTTTGTGTTCACATTACCTATTTTTAATATTTTCAGGATGCTTTTGGTATTGAAAGGGTTTTGGCAGATATATAAAATATTGACAGAATGGTGAAAAAACTATGTTTTTAAAATGTTGTTGATGCTACATTTAATTATATTTCAACATTCATACAATAGCGCCGTCTAAAATGCGTTAAATAAGCAACGAGCGTTTCTTCAAACAAAATACGCTAACATTAGGATTACAATTTACCGAGTGCGGGTAGTTGGGAATTCGGAATGCGCCTCACGGTGGATTGCTCGCGTGGTCATAAACAGGCGGCTAGACGTCACTCGGTCCGCACCTCCCGACGCGCGCGGACGTGACCAGGCCGGGGCGCGCGGATTTACTGCTGAGACCTCCGCTCGCCGAAGCTGCTGGAATGCATAAACCTGGGCGTGTTGACATTACTTTACAGTTAAAATGTGACAACATTTGCGAAAGTTCTTTAAAAGTTATGAGTACAGTGGCCCAAAGTTCAAAGAATAAATACACTTTCGGTAAAAGTAAACGTTCGTTCTGTTAAAATACTATTATCTCTTTACGTAACGCAGTCGTTCTCAATTATTTTTGCACTTATAGTGAATCCGAATGATTCCACTTTCAAAACAAGAAAAAATGCATTGAAGTTTTAGTGCCAAGGTGTTGCGTTTTTGTGTTTAAATAAATTGTTCAAGGCATTACACGCAAAACCTCGCTGTTTTTCTGCATCTGTTTTCTCGAAAAAAGTCAGAACACGCTGGTGAAATAAATGTAATGTCCGTTTTTCCAACCTGTGACTCGAAATGTATATAACATTTCGTCCACACACTCTTCTTGTGCCTGCCCTCTTCACTCCTTGGTAACGGTTATTGTCATAGTGTACACTGCAACGCCTTGGCTAAAACGCCCGTCTTAGCTCCTACCAAGCAACCTCTCTTCGCGCCGTAACGACGGCTTCCTCACAACGGCTCGCACTAATAGCACTGTCGAAGGAAGTTTCTTGGTGGAGGACGGGCTTTATGGGGACAGTGCATTACCGCGGATGCTTTCGCCGAATGTCCGAAATACAGGCAGCGAAATAATGCTCGATCCTTTTTATAGCACTCGTAAACTGGAATAGAGATGGCTTGACCACATCAATAGTATTTTTGGCTCTTTTTCGGAAGGTAAGCTAGTCTACGCGTATTTTTAGCTCCATTTATTTACTAATTGTTTTGGAGACAAAGTAAATATGACGTGAACTACACATGAAAAGACATGTCCACATTTGTTGCTCATCTTAAATTCTAAAAACAATTTCAATGGACGCGCAAAACATTCTAATTAATTAAAATAATTGTTTCTTACCGGAAGTCGAGATGAATTCGTGATTCCATTTTGTCAAATTATGATATAGACTTTCTAGTAAAAGGCTTTACGTATTGTCTCTTTCCATTGTAAAGTAGTCTTAAGGCTTGACTAAACACATTATTAGCGGTTGACCAATGCCGACCACTAAAGATAAATAAACCGAGGTACAATATGCATTAACTTAAATTAGCGATTCCTTCACTAAGTATGTAGAAACAGAGTAACTATAATAAACATTTTATTAGAACAAAGAACGTTTCGTCCTACCATAGGGATTTCGCCGAAATTGCCGGTCCGTGTTGTTGTAAGCTGGTCATTAATGTTCATCAGAAGCTTGGCGAACGCCTCGAAGCCTCCTCGGCTGATGTCTGGGCTACTAACTTTTTAATCTACCCACATTTAAAAGAAAATAATTGTCGCTGTTGGAAATACTTGAATTATGTCTTGTGTACTTGTGAATAGGTAATCTAATGCTTGAGAGGATGACGAGGTGATCGAGTTCCATACAATGGCTCGGGCCTGTTTCCTCAGTCAAATTAAGAATTATTCTTCTGAAAATTTGCACAATAAATAAACCAACTGAAAGCTACGACTGTACGTTTTGATTTTTTTTATAACAAAACTTATATCAATGATATACGGCCCTTAAACATTTTAATACAAATCTTTGAAGGCTTATTTCATGTATAAAAGATAAGTTATCTCTTATCGTTATACTCTCAGTTGATTTATATAATATACAACAAAATCAGAAATATATTTTATAATTTGACTGAGGAAACAGGCGCGATCACCTCATTATCCTCTTATGGAGTTGGCGATTTTTTTTTTCTAATTCCAATAGACATGTATCAGATCGACGATCGCCGTGTCGATAGGTATTGACGCTCGGATTAATACGAATCGATTTCAATCAGTCACGCTGCGTTTATCAATTACAGCGTAGATTCTTGGCGTACGTACTATATTTTGTACACACGGCTGCCTTTCGATTTACGCCTACGCCGAAAACTATTAAGGCAGTCTTAAATATGTTGTCACGGTAAACACAAATCATAACTGTGATAACTAAATCTTTCGTGATCAGGATGTTTGCCTTAATTTTCTGTCGTTATAGGGGCAATTTTATTAACCAAATAGATCGAAAAGCAGATGTTTCCATATTATTTAGTGACTAATGTATATAATTCCGTAAAATAAATACGCTAAGACACCCGACAGGTGTTATTAACTAATGAGGAAATCATTTCCTAAATTAGTAAAAAATATTTTAACTGCCTTGGAAACATGGAATGATTGAGATGAATGTTAACAACCATGTTTATATTGCACTTAGAAATTGTTTTTGTGGTATTTGTATAACATTAATACATATTTAATTAAAATAAAAATATTAAAATGTATATTCACTCTTATATCATTTACATTGTTATGAATTAGGTTAAATATTGATTAACGTTCTAATGTATTATGTTTAAATTATTTTGCATCGTCAATTTGTGAGGTTTCTAATGACTGAGAGCAGCAAAATCGAGCAACTAATCTTTCGGAATATCTCTCGCTGTATTATCATAGAAATGGGAAGGTATTTCAGATGAAATATATGCACGATTAGTTTGCTTCGCGTCCAGATACCCTGCTGGAGACGACCTGATGTGAATTCTGATGTCTCATCGAATCTTTGAGTTCAACATTTGTTTCGCTGCAGATAAGTTACTTTGGGTCGTATCTCTTAAAAGTTCTCCGTGGAAGTATGTTAGCAAGGTCATCTCTAATTTATGAAAGCGTTTGAGTAATCTTGATTTATTTTGTAGCTGCAAGCTACATTGTGTAACCTGACTGCTGCGTCGTCAGCTATCTTTACTTTAGTGAATATACGATCATCAACCAGAACACACGTATTTCACTCCGGCTTTGCGACCCGACCTTTCTTCCTCGCTAAAATTTCTTAGTGATCCCCCTTTTGGGGACAGCTTTCGGGCAAGTGTTTAGCGAGTTTGTTAGTAACTAAATGAATATTTCTTTTATAATGGACCGTGAGGAAAGAACACATTAATAAAAGAAAGAGAGCTCCAAAAATAATTACTTTATGAATATACTGCAAGGCTGGACCCGAACCGGCAAAACATTCCTTTTGCGAGTAATGCGTCTAACCATTTCGCCACCTCTGGACCCGAACCGGCAAAACATTCCTTTCGCGAGTAATACGTCTAACCATTTCGCCACCTTTGGACCCGAACCGGCAAAACATTCCTTTCGCGAGTAATACGTCTAACCATTTCGCCACCTCTGGACCCGAACCGGCAAAACATTCCTTTCGCGAGTAATGCGTCTAACCATTTCGCCACCTACTGTATAACCTATGAAATCTACGGTCCCTTCTCCCGTAATCATTGCCTCCTCCGAACACAGTAATTAAGATTATACTTAAACTGAATTAACTGTTTGTCTGCGTCGCGGACATTGACTACAACGATTCAACATTTCAACAATTCGGTTCAAGTCCAGCCTTGCACTATATCCATGAAGTAGTTATTTTACGGCTCTCCCTTCTCTAGTTGATGTGTCCTTGCTTTACAGTCGATTCTACATAATATTACATTCGTAAAAGGTGTATTGTTGATTTTTTATGTTTTTGGCCCCCGAGCACATCGAGTATTTCAAAGTGCTTTTTTAGGGTTCCGTATCCAAAGGGTGAAAACGGAACCCTATTACTAAGCCTCCGCTGTCCGTCCGTCCGTCCGTCTGTCCGTCTGTCACAGGGCTGTATCTCAGTAACCGTAACAGATAGACAGCTGAAATTTTCACAGAGTGCGTATTTATTTTGCCGCTATAACAAAAAATAGGTAAGATTAAGAAATAATTAAAATTAAAGGGGGTCCCCATACAAAAAACGTGTTTTTTTTGTATACATTTTTTACGATGGTACGGAACCTTTAGTGTGCGAGTCCGACTTGCACTTGTCCGGTTTTAGGGTTTCGTACCCAAAGGGTGAAAACGGAACCCTATTACTAAGCCTCCGCTGTCCGTCCGTCCGTCTGTCACAGGGCTGTATCTCATGAACCGTAATAGGTAGGCAGCCGAAATTTTCACAGAGTGTGTATTTATTTTGCCGCTATAACAACAAATAGGTAAAATAATAAAAATTAAAGGGGGGCCCCATACAAAAAACGTGTTTTTTTTGGTATTGATGGTACGGAACCCTTCGCGTTATATTAGCCCAATACACCACATTCCCAAAGGAATTAGGTCCTGCCAGGACCTTCCCTTTATGAGCACGGCTACACTGAACTGGTTGGAAAACACGGACATTTTTTTATTTCCGCTTCGACAATATTATCATCCAATGCCATGGTACCAACCCGGGTGGGCTTAAATCCTACAGTTTTATGAACCATGGAGCATCTCGCATTCGTGGCGAAATGCACTTATCCATCTCAGAAAAAGAAAGGAAGTGGTGCCGGAACGGGCCGAGGATTTGAACCCAGACCTCTGCTATGAAAGGCAAGTCCCCGCGCCACTAGGCTGCGAGCCGCTGGGAGTGGTAATAATCTGTGCAGTATTTTTGTCCGATTCGCCGAATTTGCGCAACGCAGATCCCACGGAGCCCTTGGCGCGCAATTCTCACTTGCCCTCGTGTAAACGCACCGGCTGTAAAAGCGGTACAACCATGCAGAGGTCCCGCCCAAGTTGTAGAATGAGTCAGGTTACGGGTTTAACTCGCACCCTCGTTCGTGGGTTAAAACGACATTATCCCCGAGGTTTTACGGAATCCTAAAATCCCTGAGGGCTTAATCCACCGGGGACTGAATTCTGGACCGGACGGTTGGACCCGCGAAAGAGGTGCGGGCGGGTCCCCTTTTACAATGTTTAGAGAAATTTCATTTGCGACGTTCGCTCAGAGGTTTGATACCATGCGGCGGGAACATTTTACTATTTTCGCATAATTTCTTTTACGGGAGTCACAACATCGGCTTGAACAGGATTTATTTCCTCTTATCAATAATAGTATAAAAATATTCACTTAAGTTAAGTAAATATGTACGCCATTACCTTTATTTCATTTCATTGTGGAAATCGCTCACTTGGTTAAAGTAGTGGGCATATAATGCAAAGATCACAGGTTCGAATTCTTCCTTACGACGAATGTCAACGGACAAAAACGTTTTCAGATTATTTTCAAAATCTGATTACAATGCTTCAAATAGATGTCGCTGAAACTCAAAATTAAAGTATTTCATTAGGAAAGTAGTAATTACTCTTTGGTATCCTATATTTAACAAAACAAAACAAAAACATCTTGGCAGATAACTACTAACTACTATGAACACGAAAAATAAATACCACAGAACAAGGCATCATTTTCTACTTACATTGCTCTCGTTCAACGCGTAAGAAAATGTAAGTATTCGCAGGTAAGTTGAAATTAAAAATTACTCACTCGTCACGCGTGCCTCGTCTACGTGCAGGCTTTAGTGGTTTCTGGTCTCTACTTTCACTTCTGTGCAATAACAATAAAGTACAATAATTAAACATGATGTCAGTACATGCAGTCGCGAACTCCTCTTTTGATGTGCTAAATTTGTAACATTGATTTGTGTGAACAATAGGTCATTCCCAACCGTAAAGTACTAGCTTCAGGTAATAGCGAACAGTTCTAATGCCGGCGAGAATCGTCATGCACGTACATTTTCATCGCTAAATCATATTCATCGTGTGCCTATTGCCTTCCTAATTGTGCTTTTCCGTGAATTGCCACTGATATTCACGTTTAAATTCCACGATATTTAACATTATGTCTGCCTACAGAACCTAGACGCTAGAAGCTACATACAACCAGATTAGCTGTTTCTCTTATTTATTTATTTACTTTTCGTCTAGGTTCTGCAGGCAGACATAATATTAATAACAACGATTGTTGTTTTTGTGTTTGTTGTAGAGACAGCACCATAACCACGATATTTAACCCTTTTTATCATGTGTATTTTTTCGTGCTGTCTCTTCCTACCGTGTTTCGGTCTTTCGGTTTCATTGTACGCATTTGGTCCAATGAAACCAAATTGAATTGTGCAATTTGGAACATTTTCGGATTTTTATTTGAAATTTATAATCTAGGTTTTTTTTAACTGGAGACACAGGAAATTTAGAGGATGAAATTATGGAAAAGAAATACGAAATACAGACACATGAGTACAGACAAGTATATTGACACAATTAGAAACACTACTTACATAAATTGAAGTACGATCTATGCAGTACTGTAGATTAACTACACATCGTATAGATTAGGAGGTGGCGACAAAAATGGTAACGATAACGTAAATGGCTGAAACTGGGTTCACAAGATAAAGACCATCCCTCTGAAGCGAAATGTGTCAGTCTGCCTGTGCCAAGTGGTTGCGTTACCTAGATAAGGCCCCTGAAAAAGTAGTTATGGTGACAAAACATATATATGATAATTTAAATGGCTCCAAATAACGAAGCATGAAAGTATCAGTTCATACTTGCTTATCAATATCAAAAGTAATCAAAGCTTTGGTTTCATTTCGTAGTTATAGGCGATTTAGGTTACAGATATAACTTTAGGTATATTTAAGTATTCAATTAAAAAGCCGACTGGTTATTGTTGTATAATTAATAGGTATATCAATGTTTCTAGACAATCAGTACATTCATCAGCAGGTACATACCCACATATATTTTATATAGCCAATCCAGATACCGCAACCACTTGGCGCAGGCAGACCGACATATTTAGCATCAGAGGGTTGGTCTCTCACATGCGAACCGAGATTCAGCCATTTACCTTATCGTGACCAAAAATGTCGTGACCTCCCGGAATAGTAGCACGAAGTG
The DNA here is from genome assembly GCA_946894095.1 of Incurvaria masculella. NCBI lineage: Eukaryota > Metazoa > Arthropoda > Insecta > Lepidoptera > Incurvariidae > Incurvaria > Incurvaria masculella. The sequence continues at coordinate 6,042,419 of OX335641.1, forward strand.
TTTTCATCTAGTTAAGGCGCTAGGACTGGCCAACTACTCGCGCCATACAAATGCACTTTTTAACAAATGTAATAATATGCAGTGAAACGCTTCAGAAAATCCAAATAGAACTCCAGACTGATAATGGATTGTTAATATTTTTTGATTCCATCATTTATTTAAATAATAATAAAAATAAAAACATTGATTTTTCTCATTAGAAATCTGAAAGTAATTCGATTAATAGATATAAGCGAAAACAGCATATATGCATAAAAAAAACATTCCATTTGCTATTAGATTTCTACATTTAGTCAAAAAAGTTCGGAAATGGACACCGTTTCCGCAATGTATTTTGTATAGAAAAAGGTAACATACATTAACGAAAAAAGGTTGATTAATAGACAAGGAATCATATATTGTAAGAATGACACTTATAATCGTCAGATTTAGTTAGTTAACTTGGGGTGCCTCGTCTAACTTTGCGATTTGGCTAGTACCAGGGCCTTAAATAGAATTTCTAAGTACGTTTTACTCAAGTCGACGTCAGTTTAAAACATAAGTGAACCAAACAAAACAAACAAAAGCATGTACGATAATAATATAATGCTAGTTTCTCTCTCAATCTAAATCTTACATTCCAAAAACATTCACGCCAACGCAGAATATTATTAGGATTTTAATTGAACTACCACACGGCGATCGTCTGGTCATGCCTCGTACCTGCGGGCATTGACCTGGCGTGTGATAACATTAAGCTAAGCTGTTTAAGCCCGACACAAAGTTGCGGAAAATGAGATTTCCGCGGTTATTATAGTCCGCTGCCGGGCTACATTTCATTTAAGGCGCATTTATCCCTTCTAAGCTATTTTATTCCTCGCCAGCATACCGTTGCAACTTCTGGCAAAGCTCAATTGCAATTGTGCATATTTTCAATTAAATCATTTTAGTGGCACTAAATGTTTTCCTAGTCTTTTAATTTGTAATTTTATTATTTTAGGTTTTCTGTTTTTCTTAGTTTCCGTTTTGTAAAAGTAGAAATAACTCTTAGAAATGTTGTCAGTACCTATATGCTGTGCACTGCAAAATGTATTACTACATGTACGAAGGTTGTGTGGGATCCAGCACGACAGTAGCTCGGATTGCACGTTTAACTGTTTTTACGCAATATAAGGAAGGTTCCTAGTACATGTCCAGTTACATAAAATAATAAATGATTTCATATAGTTATGTTTTTAGTCATTAAACATATTCAAAATGTGAGTGTTCACAACTCGAACAAATGTTTTTAGAAAATAAAAAGGAACTTTCAGAAACGTGTATCGACTTTCTGAAGCCGAACGAATTGATGATGAACGAAGTGAATTCTGTCCTATGTTGTAATTGCAATTCTAAGGTTGGACCATCACTGGTTAACCCCACCCCTTCCCTAAACCAATCCCTATGTTTGTTTTTATACATCCATCCTTATTTTTCGCCTGAAGAAGAAAGAAGATGGGTCTATCATAACCGGAACTATAACTTAACCAGAGATCGTGCACTCCACCCTAAGTGAAGAATCTGTCTCGGTGCTATGTGCCCCCTACGTTTTACCTCGAGCGAGCGACCGCCTGAGTACGGTTCCTTGTACCAGTTTCGACGTGCCCACTTATTACTAACTCAACTGCACTCTGCGCAAGCAGCCTCGAAGCTGGCCTGATACTAGTGCGAACTCTCAACTTCTGCATAGTGCTATTGGACGATCTTAACGCAGCGACGGATAATCCGATGGCTCAACGAGACGTGTGAATAATGAAGTTAATGAATAAAAATAACAACTCTTAGTTGTTTAGAGTCCAACTTTATAGACTACTAAAGCATCATATTACCTCGGACTAAATAGATTTAACTAAGAAATACTTGCTCTTGGACTACGGTATTATTGGTAATTCATATATGTATAAATAAACAACATATTTTGATTTTGAAGTTGTAATTTATAAATTCTCTCTACATTAATAAGTACCTGCTAGCTGATTTTTCCCCCGCTTTTTCGTATGGGAAAGTTTAATAAACGAATTCATTGCTAAGTTTGGCTTTCTAATCCAAGTATATGTTCAGATGTTGAGAGAGTCATATATTTTTTTGATTTTACAAGTGAATTTTAACCTTACTTATTTCTGTTAATATGAACACGGTTATATCCGTAAATATATTATAAATAACCAATACGTAGAACAACAGTGACAATAGACGATGCATGGTTAAGAATCTTAGCTGAATAAGTGCATTGCGTTACAAATGGTTCTAAAACCATGTAAAACTGTAGATCCCCTTAGTAGGGTTAAGCCCGCCCGTGTTGGTACCACCGAATTGGATCAAACCATGATTGAAGCGGCAATCAAACATTCTCCGTGTTTTCGATTCAATTCAATGTAGCCGTGCTCATAAAGGGAACGTCCAGGCATGGCACCCAATTCTTTGGGAATGGGGCGTGTTCGGTTAATATCATAACGGTAGTTGTGTGGTATTAGCCATTCTTGTCAGGTTTAAAAAAATAGTAAGAAAGTCGTTACGAAAAAAAGTACTTACAACATTTGATGCATCCGCCATATTTGTTCTACGCCGGGGTTCATATTTGCTCTCGATGCGCACCGGTCTATTGGCGTCCCCTCATTTGAGACTCTATATTGAAGCGGGGTGCAAGCTTTCTAATATTTGATCTGAGGAGTAAGTCCTTCTTATGAACTGCGGACATCGTCGTACTTCTGGCGGCCTCTTCGTGCCAGCATCGGGAAACTAGAGAGTGGCAGGTATTACGTTTCTAAAAAAATATTTTTGGAAAGCCTCCAAGTCATGTTTGAAATGTTAGGAGTTATTTATTACATCTGACATCTTATCATTCGGAAAATACCTTATTGGTTTATTAAATTATAAAGAACATTTTTTTTCTAAAGTTCAAAGCCCATTGGCATCGTCGCGCCTGGCGTACGCCATATGTCGCGCTATGCATACTTAGATATTTTCTCTTCTAAACCTTCTTGGGTTATTTTTACCTAGATACAGAAAATATAATATTTTTATTATTTAAATTGCCTCAAGATATGTACGTCTTTTTTAATATTTTTCATCTTGTTATTTTAAATTTACTTTCTTGCACTTAACCCCATCTGATTGGATCTGGTTTATCTTCTCACCAGTACGCAGCGTTTGTCTATCCGCCGATCTACACGTCTCAATCGTAGAAGTGAAGCCTGAGGTTACTGGTAGGTACATTCTAATCGGAGACCGTATGTAAATATAGGTACATAATGGTCGGGGAAAAAGTCTTTTCGCATTATAGTATGTATGAACTTGTAATAAAATCTCTTTGGCTATACTATTTGTATCTGGCTGGTTTTGGTATCATTGAAAGTTTAAATTTTAAAGAACATAATTCCAAATTCAAATTAGGAAAATGTGTGATTCTCATTTGTTTTTCGTACTGTCAAAATGAGTGAATCTAATGAAGAAATTCGATACATTTTAAAATTTTACTACAAAAAAGGTAAAAATGCAACGCAAGCCGCGAAAAAAATTTGCGATGTTTATGGACCTAGTGCAGTGTCTGTGAGAGTAGCACAAATTTGGTTTAAGCGTTTTCAATCCGGAAATTTTGATGTCAAAGATGCACGTCGCTCTGGTCGCCCTATTACGGATAAAATGGATGCCATTTTTGAAAAAGTGGAGCAAGATCGGCATATCAGTAGTTACGACGTAGCTGAAGAACTAGGAATTGACCACAAAACAGTTTTGGCGCATTTGAAAAAAACTGGGTACACAAAAAAGCTCGATATTTGGGTACCTCACGAGCTCACTGAATGAAACCTAATGAACCGTGTACTCATTTGTGATTCTTTATTACGACGTAATGAAAACGAACCATTTTTGAAGAAGCTGATAACTGGTGATGAAAAGTGGATCACGTACGACAAGAACGTGCGAAAAAGGTCGTGGTCAAAGGCCGGTCAAGCTTCACAGACTGTGGCGAAACCCGGGTTAACTCGCAACAAGGTGATGCTGTGTGTGTGGTGGGATTGGAAGGGCATTATTCATTATGAGCTGTTACCACCAGGCAGGACCATCGATTCTGAACTCTACTGCGAACAACTGATGATATTAAAGCAAGAAGTTGAGAGAAAGCGGCCGGAATTAGTCAACAGAAGGGGTGTGGTTTTTCATCATGATAACGCTAGACCTCACACATCTTTAGCCACTCAGCAAAAACTAAGAGAGTTTGGCTGGGAGGTGTTAATGCATCCGCCGTATAGTCCTGACCTTGCACCTTCAGATTTCCACCTGTTTAGGTCTCTTCAGAATTCTTTAGGCAGTGTCAGGTTAACATCACGAGAGGACTGCCAAAACCACTTGTCGCGGTATATTGATCAGAAGTCCCAATATTTCTATAGCAATGGGATCATGTCCCTACCTACAAGATGGCAAAAAGTTATCGAACAAAATGGTACCTACATACTTTAGTTAAATGTAAATAAACCATATTAAAAAATGTTTTGAATTTTCTTAAAAAATGCGAAGAAACTTTTTCCCCAACCTAATTAGACAACACACGTTAGGCGTAATAAACATAGAAAAGGCTCTCTGAAAAAAGACGGTCAAGCGTGAACGTGTTCACTCGCCGAGGGTCCCGTCACCGCTAGACATGGAAGAAATTTGATGATGATTATACAATTTCATGCAAAATTAGCGCTTCAGAAATCTAGCTTTTTCTTAAAAAGTATGACGTTTTTCAGCAAAAGTAATTATTTGGTGCTCAACTAAATACATAAGCGTAATTATATTGGTTTTTTTTTCGGAACTTTCAAACAACCGTTGATTTGAGAACAATTCGGAACAAAATACGTGTGACCGACAGACAGCAGAGCCAGACCATGAGCGTCCACTTTTTCGCTTTTAGCAACGGGACCCATATTAAATGTGTAGCAGATACGGCCTCAGCTGCCAGCAACAGATGGTATATCGCTGCACCATTTCAACGTGATGTTGCTTCTCTCTTCGCCTCTCTTTTGTCCGTTTGTGGGATCACTACTAAACATAAATCATCCGACGTCATTACATCTGTACTATTTTCCGTACGTTAGGCTGATTGTTTTCGAAAAATAATCTAAGCCGTGCATAAAGCAATGTTTGGAATAAGAATGCAACAATTATGCATTTGCAACTATAAAAATTCTATGGAATAAATTTTACGAATTAGGAAAAAAAATTACTATTTTTATAGAAGTTATGTAAATCAATCGATACAAAAAAATATGAGGTAGTTAAACGTAACAATACCGAATAAAAGTACCAATTCTTATTTATAAAAAAGGAATAAATGGCACAAGCTAGGTTTTTGTTCACATTTTAGTAAAAAAAATAGATTAAAAGTTGATTTTTTAAAAATATTGAATGATACAGATCTATCCATTTTATGCACATTTATGATATCAATTTGAAATTATTTTGAACTATAAAAGATTATTTCAAAAGAATTTCATTTGTCAGAGTTACTGTGAGTTTAATTAGATGTTACTGTAATAATTTGAGATCTTACTGTACTGAGGACGCATGCATCTGTGAATGTAAAACATCTCAGCACACATACTCAGTAATCAGTAATCAAACGGTTGTTAATAAAAATATTATTATAAATAGATTCGTATGTATCCCGCTTGCATTGTGCGGAATTGGCTTTGACGGTGTTCTCGGAGTTGACGCGGCAATTAAAAACAAAAACACTGTTGGCAAATTGAAAAGTGATGGAAACAGTTTTAATGGATTAGTTGGAAATTTCCTGAGCTTCTAGCGGAATTGCTCGCGAGTTAGAAATGATCGAGAGGCGAAATTTGCCGAATTTCGATTTGATGCAAAACAAAAAGTTTTTGTTCAAAGAAAATGCTCTTTCCTTAAGCATTCGTTGTAAACTTTAAGTTTATGACAGCAAATACTGACTTACCGCACTGTGGGCCTCGACCCGTCTGGCAATTACTTGACATGTCTTGGGCAAGCTAGACGCCCAAATGCTTCAATCCTTCCCTCTCCCATTGCTGACTCGTGATGCAGTTGCCAAACAAACAAAAATATGTCAAAGCCATGTTTGCTATTTATTTCACGCCTTTCTTATAAAATGTACTGTCTATACATATGTAGATCTATGACAATTTGTCAGATCATCTTGAAATGATTTACTGTTTAATAAATTTCGTTTTAAGAAGATGTCTATCGAATCCCATACTTGCCGCAGCTGTTGCTTACCTGGACTGCAACCATCCTCGTTAATTGCGGTTCGAATAGTATCCCCGTCTCTGTCGTTGCGCATGAGTGGATGCGGCAGGTGCTGCGTGAATCTCTGTTCGTTTCTCGCTACAGGTGCGACCACTCGACTCTGTTTATTTTTACAAGTGGAAGGTTGATGCGATTCACTATTGGTCGTTATTTTTGTTTCGTTGCAGATTGATCCTAGAAATAATAAAGTACATAGAATAAGGTACACGCTCCGAGCTAACCGTCATACAACGAGGCCATGTCGATTACGCGCGCGACTAGCTGAAAATCAAAAGATATATGAAAAATGTGAAGCATTACAACACATATCATCTGTTAATTGTTCAATCATAATTTTCGATCATTCTCTCTAAAACCCATGTATATATATGATTATGGCGACGCAGTTACTGAGAGCGAACTATGAACATCCCGCGTAAATATTTTTTTAATGTTTTAATATAAACCACTGAATGTTGTTCAGTGTTTTGTATTACCTTGGTTTGCCCTTTTAGTTAATAAGTAGGATTGCCTATGTCTTTCTTGTGTTTTATCAAAACACGAAGTATGTTCATTGCTATTTGGAGACAATATTATATAAGGCCATTAATGATTAATAATAATGGCCATTAAGGATGTTCCGACCCATACAATATTTTTTTTACACAGAACGCAAAAAGTATTGCACTTTAAGGCACGAATTCGTCAAAAATGTTAAATATAGCCATAGTAGTTGCAGCGAAAATATATTCACAATTTCAGGTTTAATGGTTTCGTTGTAATTGCCGATTAGAAGTTTTACACCGTTAGATGGCGCTGTTAAATAAAAATCGTATTTAAATAAATTGTAACAAAACCAATAATCCTGAAATTGTGAAATTGTTTTCGCTGCAAGTAATATGACTATAAAAACTTATTATGAATTCGTGGCTTAAAGTGCAATACTTTTTGCGTTATGTGTGCAAACAACTTTATATGGGTCGGAACAGCCTTAATATTCGCCATTTTGAAGTGCATACGCCAAAAGAGAGCATCTCGCTTGCCAGATCGCCCGTTAAGGATATATCTGAATTAACGAAGTGGTTAACGCCCACATTCCCAAACATCCTAAGGGAGAGTCCGAAATAGAACTTATTAAGTGCCTCGTGGCGTGGTTGAGTAGTTCATCACCATCATTCACTCTATTTTCGGTCTCCCTCCAGCACCGGAGCAGTGCTTTGCCCAAGCGCTGCCCACTCGAGATTTTTTCCACCCATCGAGCAAGAAATGACGGCAGTGCCGAACCAAACTCATCCGTATGGGGGCAACGTTGCCACGAGTTATTGGAAATGTGGAAAAGCACTGAGTGTAGTTAGTTCGCCAACTAATTAGAGACGCGCAAAAGCGAATGTGCGTTACTCCCTTTGCACCAAATAGCGTCCTGTGAAGTTCTCACGTGTCGTCGGAACTCGAGACCATAAGTAGAGAGAGATTTCGTAAGCGAACTCACTCGCCTGCACTACCGCCATTGTACGTACGTGGTTCCACCAAACGCCAGTAAAAAGTCCTTGACGCATTAATAACTACATGGGACAGAGCGGTTACCGCTTCTGAATTTTCTTCGAGCCAAATAAACCCTGAAAAGTTATTACCATTAATGGCACACTTCGTTTACTGCGGGCTAATTTGAATTTTATTAACTCCCATACGACGCCATTAGGGCGCCTAATGTGCTGTATAGCGACCGCCACTCTAATGTAATTCACCTCTATTGACACAATCTAGCAACGTTATATGCGAACTTTAGCCCTGCCTTTACTTTGTTGGCAATGTAAATAGTTGCGGCGCGAAACGTGAAAACGACCATTAAGATTGATTAAAGAATGTATGGCTGCATTTAGTGATCGATAAAATAAGTTTTATTGGGGTAATATTTTTATCCTTCGTGGTAGCACCAAAGAGCTGTGTAAGTGTCACTTAGCTTGTATTGGTACTACTCTTAGCATGCATGTATCCAAACAGAAAATACAATCGATCCTATTATGTGTTATTTGCTAAAATGAAATGAAATATATTTGATTCGTGACAAATGTCGGCCGAACTATGCTCTCAACATGGTTAATTTCTCTAAATGCTTCTCCCACAATTTGCGTTTTATCGCGTACAAATATATAGCATATTTAACATTTCAAAACAAATATATTTAATTATATAAGAACATTATAAAAACTTTTGTCACTTAACCGATTGAAAATCCGTTACATGAAGTAAATACTTTGGGCACCTTTGGGCGAGCACAGGTTATTACTTGTTCGCGTACGAGTATAATAATTACTTTACACCTTACAACTTTATAATAATGCGGGTTCTTTTTTTACAAAAACGCATACAACATAAATATATAAGCAAACAAATGGTAACTAATTGAGCTCTCTAAAAAGTATACAACATGTGCCTAAATGACCAGAATGAAAAAGAAATGGAGCGAATCATTTTTTTTTTCTCAATTACCTACTTTGTCAATATTGGTAGAGTTACACTAAAATGGTAGACAATATTTCATTACTGAGCTTATGTACCCATGATAGGCTATCAAGGCAGTCTTTTGTTAACTGCCTTAAAACGTCTTAGTGAATAGACAATATTAAGTTTGGAACCAACAGATTCCACTAGATCTTTCCAGCTGCAATACTATCGAGCTGTAGTTATAAAAATGAATTGTCTTTTTTACGTAACTGGCCATGCATGGCTAGTACCACACCCACCGTCATGATATTATCCCAACACACCGCATTTCCGAAGGAATTAGGTTCCATGCCAAGACCTTCCCTTTATGAGCATGGCTACATTGAACTTGATGAAAATACGGACAATATTTTCCGCTTCGACCATCTTTCACCATTATTCATGATGTGTAAGTCACTTGGACATCCTTTGGAAGTATATGTGGGTGTGGGGGTTCTGGCGGGTTCTGTCTGTGTGGGTTCTGGCAAGTATAAAGATAATACAATTGGGGCCACTGTGTTTCTATCCGTGCATGTCATAAGAGCCGACTAAGGGATTTGTCGTTCATGGTTCGAATTCAATTTAAGTCTGTTTATTCCCTGTATTTGTTGGTATGTTTTGTAACGGCCACGCTGAGATTATAGACAACACGTTTATTCACTTTGCCGGGGTGAAGTTTCCCGCGTGGCGAGAAAAGCAAGCTTCCCTCCCACGTACCAATCTCCCCGAGACACACAAGCGTGGCCCGTGATGGATGCCGCCCCCAGGGGCGTTCGCGGCTGAGTAATATGTGCCGCGCGGTGTATATTGCGGCTAAGTGCATATTGATTCCTGACAGGCGTCACCGCTGCACCGTGGAGCACCGACGCGCGGGTACGGTGCGCAGCGCTCACGGTATACACGGCTGAATGTCTGTATTTGTTTTATTTGAGATATCCTTAGCTACCATTCTTGCCATTTGGAAATTACAATAACGAATCCATGAACAGTCCGAATTCCCAGAATGACAAAAGTGTGTCTTCGTACGATTTCTCGGTGTGTGATGCTGTAACTTAGTTTTTTTTCTTTCAACATTTACAAGTTACACATATTTTTATATCCGTCAACCAGTTTCACAAGCAGTTTGGAAGCAATTCCGTCATTATACAGTAAATATAAGCACATTCAGAAGAAATTAAAACAAAAGTCGTAACTTAATAAGAAGGACATACACCACAACTATTTATACGATTTGTTCATATAATTAAGTGTATTAGTGCCATACATGCATGGAGGCACACGTATAGCTCTACTTACTTGTCCCTTCATTTGGTAGAATTTACAATTTTCACATTTGTTCATTCGAATAATTCTTAAGTATATTTTTTTTTGGCCTTAAAGGTATACGACGGAGGCATCGTCTGGTTCGCTAAGGGGCTCTGAGGTTTCGTACACCCGGGGCGTCAAACGTCAAATGGTAGATGTCAGCTGCAAATAATGTAGGTTAGGGTATTTTCCAGCTGGCTCCAAAGTAGCGCACCAATCGGGTATGGAACCCCCGACCCCCATGTCGATAAGCACGGCCCAAACCGCTAGGGCATGAACGACCTTTTGTTTCATTTCTGTAATTACGCTAATATATACCTAAAATGATGAACGTAAATTAAATGAATGGTGTATGTTTGATTATTTCTCACACCCTACTTGCACATTGTCGTGACGTAACTGATACTTGTGCATACTTTGCGGCTTTGACGGATAGTGTATAGTATTACACCGTCTACGTAACTGTTAATAATATCGGTATGTTGGTGCTCACGATAAATCATAACTTTATTTGTGTTACTGTCATGATATTTCCCCAACGAACCTCATGATAACTACGAATAGGTGCCATGCCAAGACATTCCTTATATTGTACGGCTGCATTGAACTGCATAGAAAACACGGACAATTTGAATTGCCGATTTGATCTTCGTTTATACGATGCGATGGTACAAACTCGGGCGGAATAACCCTAACACTTATTAAGTAAGGAAGGGAACCTACAGTTTGACGTGGTATCCAAACTACGAACGACAAATCCTCTAGTTACCTCTGGCGACATGCACGGGAAGAAATGCAGTCACTCGTATTATTTGTAAGTGCCGGAACCCACGTGACTCAAACATTTAATTATTATGAACAAATATAAACAGGAAAATGGTTGACATTAAATAGTGATATTGGAAAAATAGAGGCGATTGACAATAGACCAGGGAATTACAATTAAACTTGTAAATTATAATTGAAATATAAATTGTTATAATATATCACTGCGTCGTATATACGAACATAAAAAATGACCACTGATATTCACTTTTTTATATGAAAAAAATATGTACGAATGGTTCCGTTACAAGCAGTAAATGTAAGAAATGATTTATTTCACTTAGAACAGGGAGTGAAAATTCTTGTAAAACCGCTGGCACCGCGGGTAGCCGCGACTAACTAATTGGACAGACGTGACCACTGCGGTACGGCGTCCCTATTATACACATTTTACATTTCCTCGTCTAGAAGTATGACAGTCTCACACAACTTCTGCCATTGCATTTCTTACCTAAAACATACAGAGCGAGAGGCAATATTAATCTGCAATATCAATAGTATATAATGAAATTGTTTTTTTTGTTGGCAACCAACCATTTTAACGAAGAAATCTTTCTGGCCACCACGTCCAATACTGCAACCAACTTTATTTTTATAATGTTTTTAGGGTTTCGTATTTAGTTCACTCAATGTTACGGTTCATTACTAAATATTTGCTTAAGGCTACTTATTCAGCTAAGCTAAAATGGCAGTGGGCTGGTCACGTCAGCCGAAGAGACGACGACCGTTGGAGTAACCGTGTCCTACACTGGCGGCCGTGGACAGGCAAACGGAGTGTGGGAAGACCACCCGCCAGGTGGGAAGACGACATCAAGTGCGTCGGCGGAAAGCAGTGGTTCCGTACCGCTGAGGGCCGGGAGGACTGGAGAAGGATTGGAGAGGCGTATGTCCAGCAGTGGACGCAAACACGCTGACTGACTGACTGACTGACTGACTTATTCAGTTCAGAGGTTGTACATCCCTTGCTTTTCCGTTTATTTCATGGTTTATAGCCCAGAATGACCTTGCTTATTAGGTACGGTATAATATTTAAACGGTCGCGGTGAATAAAATAGGATAGAGGCGGCAAAGAAAAATTATCCACGTTTTCCATCCAGTTCATTGTAGCCGTGCTCAAATAAAGGAAAGGTCATGGAATGTCTCCCTGTTCCTTCGGAAATGTGTTGTGATGGCTTATATCATGACCGTAGATGTAATATAACTTATCCATGTAAATTTCTATGAAACATCGTGTATATTTGCCGATATTCTGTTGCAAAAACTTGAGTTAGGTAATAGAGTCACCGAGCATGGAACATTGAACAAACCTGGACACAAAATGGGCAAATGTGAACAATGCATAACCTTGAATGGTCATAATGAACACGGGAGAGCGCTGTTGGGGACTGATTTACGCGAGTTGGAATACCTGCGTCTGTAATTTAGACGTTGTTTATGGGCTCGGTGATTTATTCAAGTTTGTGTTTCCGAATCTCGAGGTTGAAATGTAAATATATGGGTCCTAGTGTATTATATTCAATAATAGCTGCCGGGGAAAAATCTATGGGCTTACTCGTAAAACCGAGAATGACTTCAATTGAATGTATAAATTGGGTTATCAATACCCATGACATGCTTTGTATACATACATTTCCATTAAATCTAAAATGGTACGAGTCTTAGTTTATTATTTAATGAAAAACCAGCTGTGCCGAGAGATTAAGGATGCTCAGAACAGCAAAAGCCACCTCCTTGCTATACCACGCTCAAGCGGTGCTATCATAATATTAGACCAACGCACCATATGTTTGTTTAACCTCAAAATCGAAACCTGATGTGTCGCGCCATTGGGCCACCGAGGCTGACTGTTCCATTTGTGGAAACGAACCCCACGAAGCTTTAGTATCCTCGGTACAACCATTTCACCGCAACAATGACCAATAAATCGTTAATAAATCGCAGTTTCCGTGGTATTGAGTTATGCTCCCCTCAAGGACTCCGGCGTTCTAGCATCCAGGACACGATATTAATTAGCGTGATGTATGTGGCGAGCAGTCGGGAGAGGGAGGGAGTTCCCACTGAATTATTGGCGATGCTCAATAAATTGGCGAGGATACGGAGAGCCTGTGGAAAAGAGGTTCGTTAAGCGAATTTTGATAAACTGTATTTTTTGCGCTGCGCTGTTGTTAGTTTTTTTTTATGTAACTGGACACGGCTGGCTAATACCACACCCGCCATCGTTATATCACCCTAACACCGTATTCCAGAAGAAATTACGTGCCATGCCAGGAGATCGATTCGATTTTAAGACCTATAGGACTGCCATACGGCACATACCATCGCTCAACGCGGAACAGGCAGGGAATGCACCCATTCACTGTTGACATTTCTTAAATAAGAACCAACCTAACCTCATATATGTAACGAGTATCTCTTTCTTGGACTTAAAGTTTCTCTTCGTCTAAAAAAAATGTGTGAAAGAAAGGCCTATACTTTTCATCGTAGGAAATATCCATATTTAACTATCTATTCTAATTTCAAGAAATAGTTCCTGTGTTTTCAGAAGTCGCGATATAACGGCGTCTCCGTTAGAAATTAATGCACCCCTGGCGACCTATTTCTAAATTAATCGCTTGAAATATTGCTCACTAAAATCTAAATTAATGGTTTTTCAGTTTGATTTGAGGGCTCAATGTGTTGCATGATTTAGGTACTTTTTAGGGTTCCGTACTCAAAGGTTGCCAACGGAATCCTATTACTTAGCCTCCTCTGTCCGTCCTGTCCTTCCCCTACTAGATGATAGGATTAAGCCCGTCAGTGTTGGTACCATCGCATTGGACGAAAATATGGTCAAAGCGGCGATGAAAAATTGTCAGTGTTTTCCGTCCAGTTCAATCTAGCCGTGCTCATAAAGGGAAGTTCCTGGCATGGCACCTAATTCCTTCCGGAATGCGGTAGGTTTTAAAATCTTGAGTTGCAGACAGATCAAAGTATACATTTCCGTTAAAAGTGCAAATATACGTATTAACCTTGAGTTTAAAGTGCATTTTGTATGGTTAAATATTTTATTGACTTTGTTGTAAATATTTTAGTTTTAACATTTGAGCTGTTGATTTTCATATTTAAATAAATCAATCTTAACCTTACTCTGTTACTTGCCATAATGTACTGACGCAATGGAATCCAGCGCTCTGCAGAGAACCTGCTCAAGTTGTGGCGCTGCAGCGCTACTTTGAAGCATCAGACGCAGCGTAGTGCCCTCGGCGCAAGCTGTTCTTTGTGGCCGGTCTTTGTGGCCAGGCTGGCGTAATCCGCTGCCGAGGGCCGATTGACGCCCGCATAACACGTGTTGTTGCTTGAAGGTATCAACAGTGCGCGTTTATCTACTTACATACACCCTTTGATTTGAAGCCAGAGAGAATACTAGTACTTGTTTAGGAAAATACGTTCTAAAACATTCTAATAAATCCGGGTAATTTACAAAGCGAATGTGGGTGGGACAGGCGTTCTGGGAATTAACCATGGCAAGATAGGACATGTGTTTGAAGGTAATTTTTTTAGCACCCGTTAGCGAAGAGCATGCCTATTGAAGAAGCCCGACATAATGCTTTGCTGAATGGCGCTTCGTCGTCTCTGCAGATCTCTTCGGGGAAACGGCGTGATGTTACGCATGTTGCCGTTAAATTTATGTGGGAATGCTTTGCCGCGAGGAAGACGTATCATACAATTTATTAAAAACATCTTAGCCCTGACAGATTTTTCCAGCTTATTTTTAATGCTTGTTTACAAACTATATATTGGTGTTATTAAAAACCGCACCGGCATTTCAAAAGAAAATATTTATAAACCAACATTCAGCCCACACTTCCCTTACGACAATACTCTCACTTTCCACTAATGGGACTAGTTCAAAGGTGAGGCAGAACCCTCTACCAACTTGAGAAGTTCATCGGAATTTTACGTTAAAAATATTACTCAATTCTACAAACATGGGTTCAAGTTTTAAAATCCCAGTATTAAATGATGATTGAATGCGGGAATCAACAAAAGTTATCTCATGGTTTATGCTTTGACGGTACATACGGTTTAATTATTATATGAACGTTTCAATGTGTTTGGTACCGCTTTGGCCCTGACTATATATCTGCAATAAATTGTATACCTAATTGCGTAAATTAAAGATACATATTAAAGAGACACTTAAAGAGTCTCCGATCAGGTAAACGGACGGACGGACACCAGTCGTTGAATTGTGTAAGGGTCCAGATATAAGATCCATACGCTCATTCAGAGGACATGCAATCAACGGAAAACGCAACCTCATCGTTTCCATCGGCCCAACTGGCGTCTTAAGACTGTCGTGTTGCAGGATATCTAAGATTTTAAGAAATCCCAGAAGTCCATTACCCAAGGCACAATTTTGCACGGCGACTGCCATTAAAATAGAGAAATAGTTTTCCAGGCCAGTCGTTGCCAGATTTTAATAAAAAAAATATCACTTGAAAAAGCTTCATTCCATGTACGTATGTTTCGATTTTTTGTAAATATCTGTACGTTTCAGTAAAACAAATTCTAGAATGAACGAAAAAAAATATTATTTTTCCAATGTTTATTAGCCAATAGTTTCCTATCTAAACGGGTAAATAAAAAAAATTAAACATACAGACATAGATTTGTAAGATATGTTTTAGAATCCAAAATTAAAAAAAAACCTCGTAAAACGTTAAGACGATCGAAACAGTTATCGCCCGTAGTATGGGGAATTGATAGGGTAACGACTCTCTTAAGGGGCATTGGCGCACAAGAATTCAAATCGGAGTAGGTAATTGCCGACGGTCCGTCCCAACGAACACGTAGCCCATAAACTGCAGCCATTCCGCCGGGACGTGAGGACGCGGCCCGCGACCCACCCCTCGCCTTAATGAGGAAAAAATCTCGAACGCATAAACAATATTGCTATTCAGCTCTTCCACCGGGAAGTGATCATTAAAATAACTCACCCTTTTTTGCCGACCATCCTTTGACTAAAGGGAGTCGATTGAGGACGCCAAGGGGAGTTTTTGTGGGCGTAATACAAATTTGTAATTTATTTTCTCTCCTCGCCAGCTGAACCACTTAACAAATTGAATTATTGATCTGAGATAATGTTTGTTTTCTTGGGTGAAGAATTCTTTCCGGGAGGACTTATGGTTATCCTAAAAATATTAAAATTTGGGCCATAGCGCACATGTTTGTCAGGCTGATCGCAGATAGAATCACCGAGAAAAAATCATTTCTATGATACTGGACATGGATGGCTAATACTACACCTCACGATACAAATGGGAACTGGGTCATTTCCATATCAGGATATTCCTCATATCACCAGACTACATAGATCAATAGCACCGATCCGGGCGGGAAGCAAGGAACAGGGATACTAGAGGAAAAGGGGACCTACTGTGGTCCTACGGTTTTTCAACATGGAATTGGCAACACCCGGAATACGATCGCTGTCATAAAAAGTGCAAAAGCCGGCTACCTATTGCTCTTTTACGACTTACAAATCACTTATCAAAATTTCGCTGAGCTCTTCGTTTTCGTATAGAGAAGGCATTTGAGGGATACACTAAATCGACCGTTTATGGATTTTAATATTTGTGTAGAAATATGAAATAATGTTAATGTTTTGATAATTTGTATCTCCACTGATATAAAAATACATGGAAGGGCTATTTAGTGTATCCCTCAAATGCCTGCTCTATTCAATGGTGTAAACCTGTAGAAACGAAAATCTCAGCGATATTTCGATAAATGATTTGTAACACATAATAGAGCCTCTGTTCATTAAAGTTGACTTACATGTTGTCTGTTGCAGGAACTACGTTAGCGTAACAAAATGTCAACCTACATTTGCATTATTACCTTTCTTAATTTTCCCGCACCCTCCGCCGACTAAAACATTACATGCCAAGAAACAAATCGTTTTATAAATGATTTTCCATGACGAGTCATTTGTCACTCAACGTCCGTGATCTTAAAGCTGAAAATGGCTGAAATAAATTTACACTTTCTTGAAACACTCGAATCGGTACGCGAGGAACGATTTTGACTTGTAACGTCTACAAATTAAGGTCTTAAGGTGTCGGACCCTGAAATTGGGGCAAAGGGGGATTTTTTGTCGCTTGAAAAGGACTATTGATAACAAATCACGCGGCGGCTTGCTTAATTGGTCGCGACGTTTATATTTCAAAATGGTAGAGTGTGCACTTTGTTAATATAGAACAAGGCGCGAAGCTGGTTTTTTACGCTTTTAAACACCTACACTTACTGCGCAGTAGATTTTAAAATGTCATTTTATTTCAATGGAAAGAAAAGGGTTTGAACCCATAGACGTTGTCGGTTTGAACCCTGATTCTGCGCCATATGGTAGTCAAAAACTAGAGGCTCGTCCGTTTAATTCGTGTCTTCCATGACGACGCTATATGTCAATGTACTCTTAAGCTTTCGAACTTTCATAAGGGCTGCGAAAAACAAGTCGACCGGCTAGGTACTTCTTCACACCGTGTTTGAAGAACCCCATATTGTACTTAGGCGGAAATACCTCGGCCGGGAGTGCCGAGGTATTTCGAGGTAAAAGTACCAGTTCATGCCACAGGGTATGGCTGAACATGATTGGAAATTATTTACAGGATCGATTTGATATTGACTCAAGAGTAAAATGGTTTAGAAGTTGTGTGTTATCTCAGGGCTATCGACGAGACGCACGGCAGCGCGCCCTATCGACTTTATGCATCCAAGCAGGCACGCCTCACAGAGGCTTTATCTGCGCCTTGTACAGCGCACCTTTCGTCACTAATGTTGATATTATTATTTCTATCCATCTATATATTATGTGTAGTGAAATTGTAACAACGTTGCCGTTTTCTATTTTCAAAATATGCAGACTTTTTTGGGTTGTTTTCGTTCTATTCTGGGTGTTTTTATTCTTATGATACTTTTGAGATTACCGCGGTCGTTAGACATGTTAGAAGCATGTTTTTATTCTTGTGTAGATTTCGAAGTATACGCGCCATAAAAGGAAAAACATTATAAACTTTTACAGTTATTTGACGCTTTTTTGTGTAATATCCGCACTTCTGAGGCCGGAGAGCGAAACAAGATACATTACTGTAGCCCACGGAACCCTGAAATCGCGGAAAAATTTCTCGCTATGTCGGCTACCCTGCCAGCAATTAACATGTCACCCAAGCTATATGGCTCGACGTCGGGTGGACGGGTGGGCGTATGGACAAACGACTTCTTCGTATAATATGAGCACGTAGTATAGTTTTAGTAGTTTTACGCCTTTTTAATGTTTGGCGTATATTGGCATTTTTATTGGTATATATTGAGTTATGCAGTTATTTTGTTGCTTAAAAAGAAGTAGAACAGATCCGGTACTGTAGGAAAATTATTTATTATTTATATAAAAAAATTTAGGACTAAAGTAGTCTAAAATAATAATTGTTGTAGCCCTCTACAGCGGCGTCGTCTCTCACTAACTGCCAACGTTTGTCATTTGTCTATATTTCTGTCTCTCTGTCCGCTTAAATCTTAAGAAACACACCGGGTTTTAATGCAGTATCTTATAGCTTGTTTCTATATCAATTTGATTAATATATCACCTCGACTTACAATAATATTTTAATACTAATAGTTTCCTGGTGTGCGATGTCGTTTTGAGCCTGACATGTTTCGTAATGGGGTTTGACGTGCCGAGCTGTCAAACGTCACTCAATGGCACTGAAGCGGCGATTTACATTCGGAGGTAATTCTCATTTACCTCGGTTTTCACTAATTTTTGACTCATGGAATGACAGCCACTCGCGTGAAATCTTCTCACATGAGTCACCCTAGTTTTGTTCCTTTCAAATTCTAATTAGAGTAAGATGAGACAATATACAATGACGTCATGCGAAACAGAATTAAAGTGATTCATTTTCTCCCATCCATGTGAATTTTATGAGTACATCGGGTGATGACGCGTTCATCTATGTATGAGGCGAAACCTGTCGACCCAGAACAACATCGCATACGGTAAAACCGTATGGACTGTTAACTGTTAATTGGACCGACTAACTGTTATGGACTCGTAGGTAAAGGACTCTGATGGATGGATGGACTGACTATTTTTTTCCGATACTTAGGCTGAAGTGCACCATCTCTGTTATAGTTACGTTTATTGTAGATCTATCTTCTTTCTTCTACTATGAAAATAACCAAAGATGGGTTCACTCCAACCTAAGGATTTCTGGTCAGGTCTGCAGAATCCCGGAATCGAGATACTAAAATAATAATTAAATCAAGTACTGACAACGCGATAACTTAACTTTGATACTGTTAATCGTTACTCTGATACATCGACGATATTGTCCACTGCCATGCCGAAGCCTGCATCTATGTTCCGCCTATGTTTGCATATGTAAAAACGATCCATGCTATTTTCGCGTTGAACCAGGCACACCCTTGAATTCCGCTTAGTTTCTAGACCGTACATTCAGTCGTGGTGGAGTGGCGATGCATCATCACCCGGTGTTAAGTTTGATTCCGACGATTTTCTATTTTTAGACTTAAATATATCCGAAACATCAGAATTTACTTCATAAATAAGACGTACATAGTCTGGAAACGCCTTGCCTGATTGATGAAGAACTTTGGAACGGTCAGTTAGGTAGGACCATGGATAAAAATTAATTAGATATGCATCTAGCGCGCTTACTATGGATATAAAAAAGTACATATCATACTTGATGGTGCTCTACCTCAGCCTACTCTTTTCAAGGAAACACCGTGATTGCATGTATGTAAAGTTAAAACAAAACTTTTGTCATTTCTGGCTGGGTCACAAACCGGCGCAAAATGCTAAGAGGAATTTGGATGAAACTATGAAATACAAATTAATGTTAGGAATATACAGTGTGGTTGGAAAGGGGGTACAGAACAGAAGACACTATTTTATTAGACCCTGGCTATCATGCGTTGACGATAGCGGTGATTGCAGCCGTGACGATAGCCCCGTAGCGAGTGGCGTGTGTGCACACAATATCACGGGCGAAATTCCAGCCGGACTGCGAACGGCCCGCAAATATCTAGCCCGCCCTAAATGCTGCTTTTATTCATGCAGGCAAAATTTACATGAAGATAAAGACGTGAAAATTGCCAAACAAGTACATACTCGCCCCTATGTGACCTAAACAATTATTACGCTTAATCAGTAATGTATTAATATTATAAATGCGGGAAGTATGTTTGTTAGTTTGTCGTTCTTCAATATTGCTCGAAGAGATTTTGGCATAGCTGTATTTTATGGGCCGGAGAATTACATTGGTTTATTATATTCCGGCAAAAATGTGTTCGCTATTTTCCTGAACAGCAGCTAATATACTATATCTACTTAATTCATATCTGATTTTAAACATTCTCGTCATACTACCTACTTATTTTAAACACGGTGTTATAAATATTGTAGTATAAAGTTAAATATCCGATTCTAGGCAGATTTAAATAATCATTTAACTAAAACAGTAAATTGTTGTGTCATAAATGGCTTAATTTTTATACAAAAAAACAAATGTTTATTTACTCGTTTTAATCGCTTTAGCCTATCTTTGAAATATTGACTATATGTAATCAAAGTATCCAAAACGTATGCAAATACCCCATTATTTGAACGCGAGCAAAATCAGTTTAAAACGCGCCGGAGGAAACTGAAATCTCGCAGTGCCCAAATTGAAACACTTGCACGAGAGTTCGTGAGGCCGTTCCGCGCGCGCCGCCCGCGGAATGATTCAACTGTTCGGAGCGGCGGCTCCTCGAACTAATTTAACTTTTATTGCCTCGCATTAGGGAAGGTGTTCCTTTATTCGGGCGGCGCCCTCGGGGTCGATGGGAGCGGATCGCACTTCTGATGTCGAATGGGGGCTACATTAAAATTTATGTTCCGCTCTCTCTTTTTCAGTTAACGCTCGAGCGAGCGAGGTGACGCTGTGTCTGCGTCTTTGGTTTTACTGGCTACGCGTGGCTGGATACTGTTGTAGGTTTTGTTTAAAATATACCGACGTTTTATCAATTTTATAAAGTTTTGACCATTTTTCGCTGCGTATGAGTGGCTTTTTGGCCCCGTAAGTGTGTATTTTACATACCATCACGTAATGCCGAGAATATTTAGGGAAGACTGAGGTTTCGAGCGGTACCTAACAGAAAACGTCTTCTACACCTTTTTTATGGCTACAAATTGTAAAGCTCTATCTGCATTGTGTATTAACATGTTTCTATAAACTTTGAAACATATTGCCATACATGTATTTATTCTAAAATGGCTATTCGTAAAGTTAGGAACCAATGACCATAAAATCGATGTGGACCTATGAAATGTGGCTTTGAGCCACCAGGGTAATATAATATAGGATATTTAATGAATTTGCTGCAAGATGTCTTTTCATTCAAGAAAACAAAAATCTGATTAATGATGTATATTATAGTCTTTAAACATACTTGTTATTTTCGCGCTCAAAATACGAAAAAAGAGATTATTTATAAATAATGAATAATCCACCACTGAATTAAGCTTTCTTCGTTAAGTATAAAAGTTCTAGCTCAAAATTAGCTAGGGTGCTTCCTCAACAATATACCAGAGGAAGTGCTGCAAGTTGAACCGCGTTTATTCCCAAGGAAACTATTCGGACGAAACCTCGGGACAAAACTTTTTGCGCAGTCGGTTAAACTTACATTCATCACGTGAAAGTCAAAAACTTCACCTTGATTTTTTCCGTAAATAAAATTGGTGCGAAAACAAAAATAATCACGGGTGCTATTGCTTTTTTTTCATGGTCTTAATGTTTTACTAGGTTTTTGAAATTTTGGATTCTAAAATATATTGTCGAAATCTACGTCTCTATTTTTTTTATCATGATCACATCATATCATAGATTCGAAAATATTGGCTAATGAACTTTGGAAAAAAGTTTGGTTGGTTAAAAATACAGATATATACAAGAATTAAATCATGCGGACTTAGAATGAAGCTTAAAATATATTTAAATCTGAAAATTTTTAGGGGTGCGGTAACACTAGGGCCTGGAAGATGATTTATAGTTTACGGGAAGTAGCTGTGCCAGAAATAATGCATTTCTTAAAATTTTCAATCCAAACATTTCCTGTAACTTCACGACAGCCTTAAGTCGTGAAGCAAACGTTGTCCTACTTTTCGAGTGCAATTAACATGAATTAATATGTAAAAATAATTAACATAATATAATATGATATAAATGAGTCAATAAATTTATTGAATCGTTAATTTCTGTCTTGTTTCTATATGGATAGCAACAATTAAAGAGATCCATGCATATATCGCTTACCGTTTCTAAGTTTTTAGGATATGGCTGGATCGAGCAAGCTTCCATAATGTATAAACCGTATTCCGAATAAGTTTTAGCGAAATAATGTAGAAGCTAATTAAAACACGGAAGGTCGACGATCGGTTTAAAGAAGCGTATTAAATTTACGAAAATGTTTCTTATTTATAATTTCCTGAAAGTGAAGTTCATAATTAAGTTTGTCTTGAGTTGACTTAAAAAAGTTTCTTCAATGATAACAATGTAGACTTTCATATTTAATGGCCTGGCGGATATTTCCGCGAAGGCTTTTTGCGTTTTAATATTCTCGGAGTGACGATATAAATCACATAGCGAGTGACTTTCCAGCGATATGAACACAATATATCATCTAGATCGGATACCGCTCTTTTCCTTACCTGTTTTTTTTTTTTGCTTTGGTGTTCAGTCCAGAGTAATTTACATCAATTTAATATCCTAAGTATATTTTGTTAGTATAATAGCTTTCCAATGATCGTCGTGGGTTTTGCCTCTGCTTGTTACATTATGTTGCAATGTGACGTTGTGTGGATTTGTAAACAACATAGACAGATGGGATACATTCACATAAACAACGAATGATAATTTAAATTTACGTACTTACTAATAATTAATGAACTATACTCGTTTTACAATAGTACCGAGAATAATACTCACCTGATTTTACGTTAGTCTTAAGCATCTGCATGTCGCCTTTAGGTTGACTCCTATAGAACAAACGTATTTCAGCACAGGAGGTAACATTCATTTCTGTATGTTGTTGGGTTATCAAATGAATACATTATTTAATTACTACTGTATTGTTGCCCTTACTGTGTTATAAGTACTAGTCACTTTATGCTATAGTGCATATATGTAATGTGTGTAACGTTACTAATTATATTTTTCACTTATTTACAGGTAAGCAGCATCCGACATTCGTTTTCACAACTCCGTTGGGCAAATTGTGATGGATGTAAGTTTTCATAATGATTCGGACAGAAGACTATGGAGAAAGTAAAACAATCCACCCCTTGCTTAACATAGTAAATTGCTTACTATGCTGCAATGAATTTGTAATTTCCGGAGCAGATGTATATAATGAAAATTTAAATTAAGCTTATTTTCTAATAGTGCAGCGTAATCTTTCCATAATGTGCTCGGGTCGTGTTATATTTAACTAATCCTTTGCTGCGGCAGCTTCTCACTCAGACGCGACCCTAATAATTAGCTCCCACAGACATCAGAAAGGCATCTCAAAGGCAGCCACAGAAACGAGTCGGAATTTCCGAGCGGAAGTTACGACCGAACGGGTGATGCTGGGTCAGACGGGGACTTCCGAGTCTCTAATAGCGCTATAGAAACGGAATACGGCCGCCAGAGCTGGGAGCTTTGTTTTAAGTGTAGTTTGGATAGTAAAAGGAATCGTAAAGCGACAAGTACCATATCGGAGTGGGCCGGTAATCTGCTCCCGGGGTTAATCCCGTGGCCTTCGGGTGTCGACGGCTCGCGATTCCTTGAGCCAGTTATACTCTGGGACATTTCTGAGACGGTACCCTTGATCGGTTTCCGTACCTTGTTTCAAACGAGAAAGGCTCGGTGTCTCACCAACTGGTCCCGTTGTTTTGTTTTTGGAAGGAGCTCGCCATAATGTTGAGTGGATTGTTTTAGCGGTGAAGTACGCAACTGAAAGCAATATATTTCTATTACAAATAATCTCATTTTTCCCTCACGATGCCTGGAGTTTGCCTGCTTCGGTGGATGTCGGTTGGATGGTACTGTGTTTATTATGTTAAAATAGAATAAATAATGTAATTCTGCACACGATTAATTCAATAACTACATCTACGCATTTGATGTGAAAAAAACACCGGTAGCACTCCGGGAGTGCCGGCAGAAGTGAAAACTTTAGTATTAACGTTGTGTTTAATTATAAGTACAAAAATACTATCATTTATGAGGTAGAATACAATGTTTATTTATTGCGCTATCGTACACAAATATGACAATTTACATGTTATTATTCATAATATTATATCGTTATTTATTTATATATTACATTAATTTTTATCTCTTAGAAAAATCAACTTTCATCCATAATTTCGACGACTTTTTTACCATCGTTATTACCAGAATCATCATCGCAAATTTCTAAAACTGATACAATCGGTTTATGATAGCTGAAGTAAGAAACAAACAGTTTTGATTCGAATCGATGGATGTTTGTTACTCTTTCACGTAAAAACTACTGAATGGATTCTAATGAAACTTTACAATAATATAGCTTATACATCAGAATAACACATAGGCTACAATTTATAAAGATATTGTGCCCATGGGCTTAAGAACTTTCACGGGGCTGCGAAAACGATGCCAGTAGCGCTACTTCACACCAAGGGGAGCGGGGCCGGGGCGGTAACGGGAGCGGGGCCGGGGGCGGGGCGGGCGGTCCGACGGGGGCGGGTGCGGAACAAAAAGTGCTCAGCGCCGCTAAAGAAGTTTTCACTTCAATCTTACGCTTTTTCGATCAGCATCACGTGACCCTGACGCGAGTTTGGAAGTTTTTACCCATCCAACAAAAAGTGCTCAGCGCCGCTAAAGAAGTTTTCACTTCAAAAAAAACTGTAATTTTAAGTTCATTAAAGATTTTACTCTTGGATCTTTTCCAAAATAATTTATCCTTAGGTTACAAAAATAATATTAAATAATAGCATATTTCCAAGTTATTAAATTGTGAATTATAACCATCTATTTTGGTTGAAAGAGAGATTGCGGAATAATTGTTTTCATTGGTAAACTTGACTTACTCGTACCTTCAACGCGCACGTTGCTGCTTTTTATGTTTTTATTTAATTTATAACTTGCCCGTGTCTCGATCAGATACATAATGAATACACTTTGACTAACATTTACGCTCACTGCTCAGTGACCCGATGATACGTCGTAATGGTTCATAGCTTCAAACAACCAAGGTCTTGAGACCACATGTGAACTGATCTAGTAGTTCTCAAGTTTTTAGCTCACAAATATTCTTGACGTAGGCACGCACTGTTCGCTGTACGTATAGTATCGAAGAAAAAAACCGGCTAAAAGCGAGTCGGACTGGCATACGAAGGGGTCCGTACCATCGTACAAGATTTAACACAAAAATCATTGTTTTTTTTCCCTTTACCACCCTTTAATTTTTTTTTATTTGACCGATTTCTTGTTATGGTGGCAAAATAAATACACACTTTGTGAAAATTGCAGCTGCCTACCTATTACGGTTCATGAAATACAGCCCTGTGACAGATGGGCAGATGGGCAGACGGACATGGACGGACGGACAGACAACGGAGGCTTAGTTATAGGGCTCCGTTGGTACAGGCAAAATAGGCACAGGAATCAAACATAATAAAAACGTTGTAATGTTACAAAATAGAGGAGGTGAAAAGCGCTTTCCCACGAGAAATTGCTTTCTTGTGAATGATTCACGTTATGTTCTCGCCGTTTTTATATCGAGGATACATTTTGTGCTAATGCAACGGTGAAACGTTGGTCGGTAGTTAGCGTACACGCTCAAATATTTTAATAACGCTACCTGTTGCCCGTGGCTACGCTCGCATGGAATTCGTGTTTTTAAATATATATATATAAATGAATTTACATAGCGGTATTGGGTAAAACTGGCATGCCCGACGACCCAGAATAATGTATCGTTTACGTCATGTGCTTCTTAAAGGTCAAATTCGTAGCACCTGCAATCGAAGCGCATGCATGAAGAACATTCATGCCTCTTGAAGACTTAGCCCCGGTTGCACGAAGAGACGGCTGGGTTAATCAATGTTTAAGCACGTCACTTTTAGTGATCCACATAGAGTTCCTTCCATACTGTCCGAACAAAGTGACGTGTTTGAACATACGTTGACGTTGATTTTAATTTTTTGTGCTTTCGTGCACTCGGCCCTAAGTGAAAGAGGTATACTGTGATAATCTCGCATGGCGCTCTATCATATCCGCCTACACCTCCGGCGTGACGTTATATTTATAGTTGGTATATTTTTTCTTTTGGTTGAAAAATTTTTACTGTACCAAATCACGGAGCAAATGTGAGAAAAGGTATTTTTACGTCGGTCGTAAGGAATGAGGAAACAGGCACGAGCCATTGTACGGAACTTGATCACATCATTAGGTATCTTCTTAAGAACGGCCCGTAAGCTATGCTCCCCATACAAACGTAGTTTACTAATCATTTGGAAACCGCTATTCCAATTGAATTGATATTTAATATATAATATAAGGTAACAAATATCTGTGTCTGCATGCTTTTGTTTTTTTGAAAAATCCAAACCGAATGAAATGAAAGCAAAAAGAAAATCTTCATACTAATTTTGTTTTCTCCGTGGTTTGACCCAGAATACATTTACCGAAAAAACAAAGGCATGCAGACACAGATATTTGTAGCCTAATATTATATACCAAATATCAAGTATGTTGGAATAGTGGTTTTCAAATTATTAGTAAACTACGTTTGTATGGGAGGCAAAATTTTCTGATGCTTACGGGCCGACCTTAATAAGCAAGGACGGGACCTTTTGTTTTACGTGAAATCCTTATCCTCGTGACATCTCAATGTAGTTTATTTGTTTCTTTAGTTTTGAATTTACAAAAATATTTTTAATTTAGGTTCATAATATTTCAATTACGTTTTTTTATATATTTTCACAACAGCAGGTACTCTTCTATTTACTGTTTCTCGTCTTTTGTTCTATTTTTTAGAAGTTTGCTTAGCTTGATAATTTTTGGAAGCATGCCGTGTTTGTCCTTATTTGTAGATAGTTTCCGATAATCTTAATGTGTTTTGTTTTCTGTAACTATAATACGAACCACGGCCAGCCATCCGAAAAATGGTCACCTATCCAGAACTCAACCTCGCCTAGGCCTATAAAACCTGGATTATCGAACGTTGAGGCTTCGCGTTACTGGAGAGGCTAACAACTGGTTTACGAATGATTTCCTACGTTTATTAACATGAGAGGAACGAGAGAGAGAGGAACATATATTACGGGCCATTCTTAACTCACCATATTCAACAAAAGCCTCTTTAATAACGGCAAACTTTTTCGCTTAGGTCGGCGTTGAAAAAGGTCGGACTACAGAATATAGACTTTCTAATTTGTTAAGACGCGCGCCTTCGTTTATTGTATTAGAGTTACAAAATTTAATGAAAAAGTAGCCTTGCAGTATGGTTATGGATTTTTTTGTTTATTTTCAAGACTGCTTCAGTTCGTTGATTATTCGTTTCCATTTGATAGGTTTGTAGAGATTTTGCTCTTTTGTAATGGGCATTCCGTTTTTTTTTAAGATCAAAGTTTTAGGAGGAACGCGACTTTACACAGTGGACTGAGTATAGTTGTGTATTCTCCAGTGCATATAACACGACGTTAATGCTTGGCAAACTCTGTTACCATAAATGTTTAGTGAGGTGTAACGCCACGGAACTGTCATATTCTCTTAGTGCTTTTCTTTAACGGCACTTGCGCAGTTTTTACTTTGGAAACTACGACAAACTTTGCTTCCCAGAACGGCTAGAGGCTTATATTCATATTGAAGTTGCGGGGACGGTACGCTGCGCCAAAACGGTGAAAACGTTATTTTCTTTGAGATGTACATCTAGGCTACATGGATATATGTACTATACAGATACTACGTTACATGTTCAAGCGTACCAATCAACGATAGGCCGGATGTACGCGGAATAGAGCAAACAGTCCCATCATGCTCACGGCAAACCTAAATGTGATCACGGTTGCTGGGTTACTGGCTTTGGCGAAGTATTTCTCAAATCTGGTCATAAAATGCTGTTCTTACTCGCCCTGTTGCTACCGCGTATGACTGCTAAAACCTAGTGACAAAAATATTTGCAGACATTCCACATCGTGAATACGGTACGACTTCGAAAATATTTTCTTTACCGGACCACGCGAAAGCCTTAAAATAAAACTTGATAATTTTGTTACAAGTGTTTAGGCATCGCTTTAGACGGGCCCTGGTATTCAGGTTTAACAAGAAGGGAAATCTGATTTAACTTATTGCCCGACTGCGCGAGAAGGAGGGTTATGTTTTTCGAGTGTATGTACGTATTAAGACTACACTTTTCCCGTTTTCCGTGATAAATTAGTAACTGTAAAATCCGAATATTGTCTTATGCTTCTTTGAGACATACAAGACACCATACTCGTAATACCCGGTTAGTCGATGAATGTGTTCATATAGTTACTTTAAATTTCTAACGCAAAGCACCTTGGAGTGGCTTACGCGTTTAAATATATGGTCAAATGTGATCAACAAAGTAGCTTTATACTGTAAAGAATGAGAAAGTTAGGGGATAATAAATTAAGATGGCACATAGGGTAAGATGTAGGCAGAGGCACTGAATAAACTGCGGCAGCGGTGCGATCGGTCGAGCGTGGGTAGTTCTTTATTCTACGACCCGGCTCCACTTATCCATCGCCCGCACCACTACCCCCTTCTGCGTTCTTGAATTGAATGCGCACTACGAACTTTGTCATGATTGCACAGGAGATGTTTTGTAGTAATCATTTAAATTTGAATAGATTTTACCTTTTTTTTTTTATTTTTTTACATAATTCCTTTGTTTGGGTAATAGGGTTAGGTAGCCGCTATTTCCACCAACCTCTTGAAACTCTCTTGGGGAAAATCTTGTTAGTAGGTCTTGCCACCTCGATATATCGTCTTGGTTATCTAAATGGCGATTGCCACATGGACTATTCAGCTGCTTTCATCTAATAGTCTTGCATTTTAAAGTTGTATGAATTCTGATTTTCTTGGATAAGTTCAATACCGCGATACATGTTACGAGCGTTAAGCGCTATCTGTTAGTCGTCGTGCATTTGTCGCTACAAGTGTACATCCGGCATCAGACTCCCCACTTAGTTCGCTGTCCGTCTCCACACGTGGAGACTGGAGCAGGAAGCCAGGTAGGTTCCAGCTTGTCTCAGGGATGCGGAAGTGAGACCTCACAACCTCCGTCCGCGTCCGGAGCTAGCTACTTCCGGAGGCGTCTTTAATAATTCTTCTGATATGTCCTGATGCTGTGAGTATATAGATATGGTGTGCATGGAAGATGCTCCCAGGCTTACCGTATCTGAATTTGGTGTTTATACATTTTTATAATTTATACCTAACTCCACGCTGTTTCTACGTATGTCGCGACGACGACCTTTCGAACCAAATGTCTATCTTCGGAAAAAAAAAATATTTTTTTTTTAGGATTTTTTTAGATTTGAAGGAAGATACTTTCGAACGGGAGAATCGTATCCCCATTTAATGCTCTTCGAACCTAACAAGCATCAGCAACCTAGCCAACTAACATTATTATTTTCCAAACTTTTTTCCTACGATAACCATTTTCCCATGGTACTTGTAAGTAAACCCGACGAAATTACGTCCCGGCTGCTCTTTTCTAATTCAAACAAACCACCGAATAAATCATAATCCGTTCCCAAGTAAGAGCTAATAGACAAAACGGGCACACGAGAATCGACGCGACCTCCCCTCAGGGCGACAACTTGTCCAATTAATTCCACGACCCTTAATATTCGAGTTGGGGCCCTTTGGGGGGCGGCCAAGGCAAAAATATTATTTACCCCATCCCGAAGTTAGTTGTGATTGCGACAAGTTATTGGACTAAGACTCTGGAGTGACTCTCCTTGGGGACGGTAGCTTCATTACTGCGGGATTCATCGTTGATTATTCCAGATCTGTGCCGTTTGGCAATCTTGCTTGGTTTTTTAGGGAAAAATATATTTTTTCCCTAAAAAACTCTGCCTCAGTGGCCCAGTGGCGCGACACTTCGGCGATCGCTCTCCGAAGTTAAGCAGCGCTGGGTCCGGTCTGGTCTTGGATGGGTGACCATTCGACCGTTGAGAGAGGCTGGCCGTGATTCGGATTCACCGTTAAACTGTAGGTCCCCTTCCTTACTTACTAGGTGGTAGAGTTTATCCTGCCCGGGTTGGTACCATCGCATTGGATGAACGATGGTCGAAGCGGCAATGAAAATTTTCCGTGTTTTCGATCCAGTTCAATATAAGGAAGGTCCTGGCATGGCACCTAGTTCCCATGTGGTGTGTTGGGCTAATACCATGATAGAAGGTGTGGTAATAGCCATCCATGTCCAGTCACATAAAAAAATAATATTTGCTTGATATAGAAGTTGCCAACGCGAGGGCCCGTGGTGTATCTTCAGAGAAAATGGCAAAATGGCAAGTTAATTAGTATCTGCACGATTTGTCAAGTTTTGTTTTTGGAAAAAAGTTCTTGGTTCAAATCACATCAAAACTTTCTGTTCCATTAAGATTTTCTTTTTGCTGTGATCGACTGATGTTAGGTACAGAATATATATTCCTGCTCATTTATATAATCCATTTATGTAGAGTATATTACATAAATATTTTATTGCTAATTACTTACATACTGTTTGGAAATCGTTTTAAAATTGTATAAAAAAATATATATATATATTGTGCAATGGCACTCAGGTAATCTACACTAGAACGTCGTTTTGAAAAATATGTACATGCAAAGTAATGACAATTTATCAAAAGCTCAACGGTTTTTATTATTGACAAACCTTTCGAATGCCTATGTAGGGCTCTAAAGGTGCCGTTCAAAAAAAATGCCGTCGAAACCCTTTCAGAGATATTAGTTCGCAATTTCAAAATATCACTCGTATAAAAATTCCAATGCCCGTAAAGTTTTGCAATCAATAATCTGCCGCTATTGGAAGCGACAGCGCCGCCGGCGGCACTGCCCGGTCGCGGTGCCGGGCGTCACACCACCGCGTGGACTCCTGTTCTACGACGACTCGTCAGTCGTAACGGGCAGCATATGTTCTAAAACTCTGATTGTTGTACCATTAGGAAATGAGACGTTTTTAAATGAATGTCAGCCCTTAAAACTTATTCAGGATGTTGAGTTATGTCAAATGAAAACGACAAGTACGGTAAACCTGCAGCGGCTTCAGATTAACGCTAATTGCAGTGTATTGTGCTATTTATTTGACTGACTGCAGCAATATAACTTCCTTTTTTTAAATGCAACAAATTGTATTTATGTTGCAGATTGTTTTTTGACGTCTTATTCGAGGTTCGGCAGAGGTGCAGTTTTAACTTCCATACCGTCATAATCGTGTTCGAAGCTTACGAAGCTAAACTAACATACTTAAGATAATATGTTGCATATAATAGGGTGTCTTTGCCTCAACGGATCGGATTCAACGGATTTGTTTCGCACGCATACGCAGTCGGCGCCAGGAGGCGGGGAGCGAGGTACTGATTTTGACGCTAGCGCTCAGACAATATTAGACGCTTGGACTCAATATTCGTGTTATACACGTGTACTATCGAGATGATTCATTTCTTTAATAGCTAATTACGTATACTTTAAATTGTATGGAGACACTTATTAGAAAAAAGTTTGCTCAAAATAAAAAAAAATGCCTGTCCGAAGTGAACCTCATCAGTTCACTTCGATTTTGTTATTTGATTTATTAGTCTTTACGGAGGGATCGAATTCGTGAACATAATAAGCCGAACTTCAGTCTTTATTTGTTTTCAGTTTTTCATGCTTAGCTAAATACTTGTATTTTTTGTGATTCGACTTCTTTGGTCAAAGATCGCACCTAGTATTGGAATAGCGGCGGGGCCGTGTCGGCGTCACCCGACCGGCACGTACCGAGCCGCGTATCGAAAATATTGCACTTTTAATGCAATTACAGCTACATCTCCTATCTGTTGCAACACGTGCCCTCCCATACCCGCGCACACGATGCTTCGACAGGACAAATATCCGACTTGCCGAAAACACAAGTCATAAAAACGATATAATGCGGTGGCGAAGTAAAGTAAACATGCCAAGTATATACCTAAAAAAATACATGTATTGCATCATGAAATGTCATGAAAAAAATGTTTTATTGCTTTTAAAACTGAGATCGGGACAGATATCCATGCTTTAGTGAAAACATTTCTATACACATACGTGCTAAAACGATTTTCTCTTACCTTATATGTAATATTTAAAACAAACTAAATAAATGCTAGATCTGAAAGGAACATCTGCAAAATTGATAGGCATATCAAAATACAATCAAATTAAAAATATAAACTTAGGCGGATATATTTTTATGTTCTGTGTAGCACTAACGTATGAATCCTCCCTCCACTGGCGTGACAGTTCTCTACGTGCGCTGTCGGCGAGAGCTTTTAGCAAGATTAAAGGCGTGTTGGAGTCTCATAGTGCAACGATATTTTCACGTATTTTTCGGTCGGGTGATTGGCATGACAACCGCGAATAAATAAAACTAGAGTTGTAACAACAGAACTTGCAAAACAGACACACCGGTGTTTCCCAAATTCATCCCGCCTGTGACTTTAGATTCTTCGCACCGGCTTACCGGCGCTCGGAGTAAAAGAGAACGGGTGGCAAAAAAGATTGAACGGAAAAGAAATCTGGTGGAAAGGCTCGGTCCATTATCATTTACAAATAAATTCTCGTACCCTCACCGGCGCATAAAGCCCCGGGGGTCTGCTCGCGAGGGCGGTCGACTCCATAATTTTTGCAAAGGGACAAGGGTCGCCGGTGTCGGTGGTCGGCACGGGAGCCTGCACGGGAGCCATCGGCAGCCAGTTCCGAGATAACGCACTACCTCCATAAAAATACGCACATTCTCGCTGATTTGGCGAGCCATCAGCGAAAATGCTTTAGATACTGAAGACTATTTTATTTTGAACCTTTCGCGCGTGACTGTGGTAAACTGTACGTAGCTATTTTCGTACCTGAAGGATTGATTGATTGATTTTACAAAATAAAGGAATTAGGTGGCTTGCCTGAACCTTCACTTTGTGAGCACGGCCGCATTGAACTGGATGGAAAAAACGGTCAATTTTTCACTGCCGCTTCGACCATCTATTCATTCAATGCGATTGCACCAATCCGGGCGGGCTTAATACTCCCATTTATTACCTACGGTTTTACATAGATTACAAAACATGGAAGAGCTCGCATTCATCGATGCGGTAATAAAACATTCGCGTTTTTCACCCGGTTCGATGTAACCGTGCTTCTAAGGAAAAGTCCTAGCATGGCACCTTATTCCTTCGGGACTGAGGTGTTTAGGCTAATAACATGACAGTAGGTGTGGTATGTTTTTAGGGTTCCGTACACAAAGGGTGAAAACGGAACCCTATTACTAAGCCTCCGCTGTCCGTCCGTCCGTCCGTCTGTCACAGGGCTGTATCTCATGAACCGTAATAGGTAGGCAGCTGAAATTTTCACAGATTGTGTATTTATTTTGCCGCTATAACAACAAATATTAAAAATTAAAATTAAACTACAAAAAACCTGATTTTTTTGTGTTAAATATTGTACGATGGTACGGAACCCTTCGTGTGCGAGTCCAACTCGCACTTGGCCGGTTTTTTTAGGCTTTCACTGTTGTTACCTACATTATTAAAAGGTTTCATGCTGTCATCTCTGTTGAAGTTGCGATGCCTTGAAATCTCAATGGAATCTCGGACCAAGCGTGGAATGTGTGCCCTTCTACTGCAATTGTTTCAGCTTGGTCAAAACGATTCCAATGATTTTCTCCTCCTCCTGAAGTCCTCCAGGTCTCGCCGCGAGTCCTGAAGAAGTCCAACAATGCGGTGGACGAAACGTCGACTTATAAGTAAGCGCTTCATAACACTGTCTATCCGAAAATATTTTAATAATAGTAACTGTGGTATTAGCCATCCACGGACCTTTCCATAAAAACAAAATAAATTGCGCTTAACTTTCATTCGTTCGAATGAACGTCGAAAATGTAGGATTTTCGAGCCCAAACGACGGCCTATTCGCCGACACCGAAGAAGATTAAATAAGTAGAAACAAATAAATTAAATGAGATGTGCACATAATTCACAGTCCTGTGAGACATAAAAACGCGATATACATCCTAGTGAAAGTACAAAAGAAGATTGCGTGCAGGACGTTTAGATAGGAAGCAGCGATCTGTGGAACGATATTCAAATGGCGGCGTATACATGAGGGGAGATTGCCGCCATCGGGGAGATTTGGCGTTCAGGAGATTACTGCTCTTCACATTCGGGGCCTTTCCGTTCTTGGCGTCACTCCGGAATACATCATAATCTAATTGAAGGCTGCGCTCTCGGATAACGTGGTTTCAAGGAGTTTACATCTCCGTCCAGGTCGTAAAATAGGCTGGTTGCGTTACTGTGCACACTGCAGCTGAAAGTGACTATGGTTAGCTTTATTTTGATATGACGTTTTTACTCGCTTATTAATCGTGCTTTAGGAATCTGTGGTAAGCCATTTTCACTTCCGCAAAGTGTCTGCAGCCTGAACTGCCACATATTTTCATTCGAAGCCACAAAATTCAACCTTTTATCGGGTCGCCTTCATAAAGTCTAAAAAGCACAAAATAAAAAAAATGTATAAGTTTATTGTATTTCCGTTTTAATAACATATTAGATGCCATGGGTTTTAGATCATATGCTTTTTTTAGACTTTATAGTGCATCCCCTGTTCATCAACTATCCTACTAAATATATCTATGTTTTGATCCAAGAAAAGTTTAGATCACTTCAATTTAAATATTATGACACTAAAACAAGTAAAAAACATCAAAAACTATTTTACGTTTAAAGCGTAGATTTCGAGTAAGATATTCGATATGAAGTTTAATTTTAAGGCCGCGGCCGAAAATGATAAGGGTGTGTTGGAAGCACTGTAATAAGATTCACGTGTCCTTTGATGGCGGAGAAAGCGGCCCTCGCCCTACGGAATGTGTCGAGTTTTTCTCCGTTCTTGACGAAATCAGCGACATCCACAAATGGAGAGCGTTTTGGTCGGGCGCGGTGTTCCCATAAATCCGAGACAAGTCGACTTAACCCCGAACAACATGTAAGTTATGTTAATTTATAGCCACCGCCGGAATGGACTGGCATTCGTATGCGGCGGGCGGGCGATAAGGGAAGGCGTTTTTTTATCAAGGGGATTAGGCCTGTCCGTGTTAATGCGTTTGTCTCTTTGATCGCTTCCCGGATATATGGCGCGTTTAGACCTGGCCGGGGAAACAAAGGAAGTTTATTTTGGGGTGGATCGATAGCTTTACATTTGTAGGCCATCCGCAACACTACGTCCTTGTCCAAATAAAAATTCTGCGAAGGAAACCTAATCTCTAGAAAACATTCGTAACTTTCAATATGTCATAGTGATATTCCTCGTATTTTTTATTTTAATAAAACTTAGAAAAAAATCCATCACTGACCTAGAATGCCATCGTTTAGGATCAATGTAATATGAATAATATTAATGCATGGACTGTTTATAAAGTGGATTGTGCTTATTCTCGACGAATTCTTGACGGCGGCGGCGCGCGGCGCTAGCCCGGCGACTGCGGTTCCTCCTACCAGGTGGCGCATACTCGCGCCACAGACACGTGATTGAACGCCTCCGTGGCGAAGGTCTTTGGCGCCTAGGCCCTCTCAACTCTGAGCGTGGTACAAGTGATACAAATAGTTGTATGGGTGTCGTCCGGCACTCAAAAATAATACAAGTCCTAAATCCGACTCCATTTATTTACGTGCTTGTCGTAAGAGCCGATAAACGGATCATGGACGAACGGTTCGTGGTTCGGATTCCACATAAAACGGAAGGTTCCTTTCCCTACTTACTGGGTAGGTGGTAGGATCCCGCCCGGTTGGTACCATCGCATTGAATAAACGATGGTGGAAGAGCCAATGAAAATAGTCCGTGCTGTCTATCCAGTGGAATGTTTCCGTAAAATATAATAAAGGTGGCACCTAGTTCACATGTGGTTTGTGGGCTGATATCATGACCGTAGGGCTGGTATTGACACTGCCCTGATACAAGAGAGAGACAAACATAGTTGCCGACGTATTTAAGGGTTTGTGTGGGTGGGAACTGACATGACGAACGCATTTTTAGAGCACATTCGCCCGCGGTGGCGATGTTTCGACTATTTGGTCACTTCGACCATACGGCGGAGACACAATGTCGAGGAATAGGCAAATAAACGCCATTTTGGGGCAATGTACTGAACTGAAATACGTTCGCAAGTCGGTTCCCACCAACACACACCCTCGCCACTCTTTCTTTGTGCCTAAAACATCAGTGGGCGCAACAGGGTTGATGTTTGTGAACCGTTGATCTGTGATCTAATCGAATGTTCGCTTAGCGGAACCAGAAATGGCACACGATATATTTAGGTTTGATTTTTTATATTCTTGACAGTGTTTGCATCATATGGTATAGTAGTGTCGAGTAAGCAGCTCCCTAAAGTTTCCGACCGCAAGGTAAACCTGTTGTTACGTTTTGAAATACTAGCGTGGAATAATGCCCGCGGGCCATTTTGAATGTTGTTACTTATGCAAGTAAGAATTTATGCGAGACTGCAAGCACATATTTACAGTCGCCGACTTCCTAGGCTTGTGTCCATACAGAACGAAAGAGCTAAAAGACACACGAGTAATTGCGAATTGGATGATCTCAATGATCTGAATCTATTCATTCGTAAATCTTAAATACAAGATCACTTTATAGAATACTATCTGGTGGTTATACTTTGTATGCAAGGTACTGCAGACGAAATGCTATTGGAAGTGATCGTTTATGGTAATTAAGGAGCGTTGTCACGGTGTAAAAACAGCTGATTCCGGTGTACGAATAAAATAAAATTTGGATAATCTAACTGGTCTGGTTTCAAATAAAATCTAATAATAGTACTAAGCGGTTTATTCTATGAAACCTCCATAGATTCTTAGCATATACTTATTAGAACTATTATAAATAAGCTCAGAGCTAATATATAAAAATAAATAATTTTAGGTCTATTGTTTCACCTAATGGGTCACCATACAGCCTTAAGACACACTTTTTTCCTGGCAACACATCAAGTTTACCATCACAGTTGACAAAGGTACATTCGTATAGACTAAAAGAAAATAAAAATAATTTGCGAGAATTAGAACTAAAATAAACTTTGTTTTGTTGGTTTGGGTTGCAGTATATTCATAAAGTAGTTATTTTTGTAGGACTCTTTCTTTGATTAATGTGTCCTTGCTTCAAGGTCGATTATACATACATATCACATTCCTTGTTAACTTGCTGTTAAAATTTTAACTATTTTAGCATTACTTGATTACATTAAAGGACTAAGTCTGTAAAAAAGCGAAGAAGTGATGCTTCTATCACCTTTGCCTAAACCCGTGCGATGACCAGTGCGTTCTATGCAAATGAACTAGTTCATTGATATACTGAAATACTTCCTAAGCAGTTTTGCCCATCCTTACGTATTTACACTCGCGGTGTACGTACTGACCCCGTTTTCCGTTGGCTATTCTACTTACTGAGTGTAGACATGGCGATTATGAATGTACCAATTCGAATGAAGGAATGGCGCTGCTAACCCGATTCACGGCCCTCGGAGCTATTATGCCCAAAACTACATTTCCGTGAGGATAGTGTACGAAAATTTCTTGGATTCCTGAAATTACTGTCCTTTATAAATAATTAACTGTCCTAGTAAATAATTTAAAAGTTATTACTTATACATATTAGAAAAAATATGGTATTTGTTCATTTACTTAAAATGTTCTCTAATCTCGCGTTATTGCCTGATTCTCAGTATAATCCTCTTTCTAAAAAATCACAAGGTCTACTATAAATGTTTTCAAAAAAACAGCGTTCTAATTATTGTATAATAATAACATACAATTTGTATGTTGCAAATTTCACCGGATTTAACATAATTTAAAAAAAACCTGACTCGGTTTGCATAGTATGGATTCATACATTTAATAGATCAGGGAAATGTATAATATTTCTATCAACGTTCTCGAGGAAAACAAGGTCTTAACGAAACTGGCATCGAAGTTCGTAAACTTGCTTATGCAGTTTGGAAACGAAGCACGGGATCTAGTCGTAAAGTATTTCTGGAAATTTGGACTGTCCCGAAGCATACCGGAGCAATATCGCTCGTCCATCAAAACTTACAACTATTCGCTAACTCCCTAACAGAGAGACACATTTATTAAATATAGTATATTCTACTTATGCGGGTATCTATCTAATTTTAATGTTGCAAGATCAAACTATGTTATGTGCAATTCTGGAAGTGTCATCCATAATATTCTGCTACAAAGCATACCGCTATAATGCCTGTTATGCTTATGTGATTAGTATAGTTATATGTAATGGTTTTCACCGTTTTTTTAATTAAAATTATATTTATTATTGAATGGTGATTAAAACGTTTTTCAATAAAGATTGGAATTATTCGGATTAGACCAGGTGGAGATCAAACAATAAAAACCGGCCAAGTGCGAGTCGGACTCGCACATGAAGGGTTCCGTACCAACAACACCAAAAAATCACCTTTAATTTTTATTATATTTTTATTTCACCTATTTGTTGTTATACCGGCAAAATAAATACACACTCTGTGAAAATTTCAGCTGCCTACCTATTACGGTTCATGAGATACAGCCCTGTGACAGACGGACGGACATACGGACGGACGGACGGACGGACGGACGGACAGACGGACGGACGGACGGACGGACGGACGGACGGACGGACGGACGGACAGCGGAGGCTTAGTAATAGGGTTCCGTTTTTACCCTTTGGGTACAGAACCCTAAAAAGAGGAATCGATTCACAGAGCTGCCAACATGAGCTGAATACTTATTTGAAAATTTTAAATATCTTCTGAGCTCTAATAATGACGTACTCGGACGACCGTCTCGGCTTCTGAAAAATCTGCATAAATATGCCTTGACAATTATCACTGAAAAGCTGGGGATTTGTGTGCACCAATAATATTTCTAGAACCATCCATGGTTTCCGTGTCGCACTGCCGATGACGTGTTAGCGAACGCTGAACTTGGATATGAAGGAATGACGATGAATATAAAACAATTTTCGAGTAACTCCTTTGTAGAGAGAGCTTAGTTAGGCTATTCCGTGAATAAACGGTCTGCTGGCACACAGTTCGAATAAAGTTTGGGCTTTAGTATACTCGAAAATGTCAGCTCACAATAATAATGTAGGTAGTGCTCGCCTTAAAGGAGACGGTCCATTTTACTATAAAGGCCAGGCCCAGATTGTATTCTGTATTTTTTGCACGGGCATACATGCAACTTGAGCGGTTTGAAGAGTCATATTAGTACTAGCTTGTGACGAATATTTTTGTAGCCTTGGGGCATTTTATTAATAACTAATACCTACTGTAAGAATAAAATTCTTATCTATTGTGTCCTCTTACTTTACTGCCTACCCATCCGTGAAACCGACCTGGTGGTATAAAATAATTGTATCGTATTGCATTTTATAGCTTTATTGCACTGTTCCATTAATAACTTTCTATTTGTGTTAGGGTTTCCATAATATTTGATTATAATAAATAACTTAATCCGTGCATAAAAACACAACCACTTTGAAATCGTTGATCAACGGACCTCTACGCTCGTATATACAATGTATA
The DNA here is from genome assembly GCA_946894095.1 of Incurvaria masculella. Lineage (NCBI taxonomy): Eukaryota > Metazoa > Arthropoda > Insecta > Lepidoptera > Incurvariidae > Incurvaria > Incurvaria masculella. Next base: position 6,082,211 of record OX335641.1, read on the forward strand.
CGAAAGTTGTATACAATTATTGCTACTTGTGGGTATGAATTGTGGGGCATGCTAATTATAAATCCCATTGTTTCAATTTCAATAGCCGATGAAATATGAAGGAATGTGACAGGAACGATTGTCGCCGAGTGAGCACGATAGGATAGCTCTTCTCGCTTTGTGTTCGGTTTTAGTCGACTACGCCATCTCACTGTGATATAGGTCGAATGGCATCTGTAGATTTGTGTATTTTCGATAATGTTTTTAATTCTGTTCGGAGGCGAGTGTTTGTAAGTTAATTACTTATTTAACGAATTACATTATTTTTGCTTTTTTCATTTGTTTTGTCAGCTATGCCGAGATTATATTAATCCACAGTAGGCACAATAACTGTGCTCTGTGATTCTGTCATAATACCATCGACTTCGGTCTTTCAATGAGTATAAAAATTAATCATTCAATGTCTACTTGTGTAATAATTATAGTAGAAGCCCGCGTCTCCACCTACGTCAAGGTCCGACAAAACCGAATCTTCTCTCCTTTTAGGGTACGGTAAACCTATTATTTATGGGAACAATCAATACGTAGGTACAAACCGCATCAATATCGAGCAAAGTTAGAATTGGACAGACAGACAAAAAGACGAAGACCTTGCATTATATAAGAATTAGAACATATAAATGCTAGTGCATCTAGAAAAAGCACGAAGTTTTCCAAGGCATCGGCTAACCTAACCTGACCTACTTCTGCTGTGACTTTCTTAAAAAATGTAGTGCCGAATACTGAGCCAGAGCCGCTGCTGGTGAAACCCATTCAATTACCACCCCGATCGGATTTCTGCGGCGATCGACGGCGTCTCTGCAAGTCCGAGTGATTGACGCGGCTGCCGGTGGCGGCGGCGGTGGCGGCGGTGGCGGCGCGGCGGGACTGACGCGTTTGCCAATATGGCTGACGGCACAATAGGGGGCGCCACTTCACTTCCGACTTCCACTCGGGTGGAGCCCACTTAATTCGACTGACACCTTCAACGTCTCGCTGCAGCTTCCTCTATTAATGAAAACCGGTTGCAGAAAAGTTTCCTAAATGTTTATTTATTATTACCAGCGACTGTTAACCAAACATCATTCATGAAGTAGTGAAGAAATCACATTTAATTTTGATGGTTGAAAACAGATTTTCAGGTAATGGGCGCGAATTGTCCCACAAAAAAATTTGCAATGATTTGCATGGTGATAACTCTCGCTAGCGGCGGCGTCTTCTGTCTCCCTTTGATACTTTAAAAATTAACCGTACCAAAAATTACGCTAATCGGTAAAATAGATAATCGGAATAAGCGGTTGAAATCAGAGATCAAATTAATGCAGAAGTGAAATTAGGAATAATCTGTGAGAATCAAGAATTCAGTAATAAGATAGATTTTGGTAACACGCAGCTAACACAATAGCACCATAGCTATCAGATACATGTGTGGAAGGCTTAACTGGTATCAGTTCAATAATGATCGATGGCCCGTTTGTGACTATCTTGTGCAATGGCTGGACATGCATGAATGGGGCGCTTAGCTAGTGGAACCCTATTCAGTAGCGAGTAGGACTCGATCGGTCGGTGTACAGTGTATAGAGCGAGTGAACTGAACTAATCTTACCGCATACACCGGTGCTTGGATATGGGATTTGTGCGGGGGCAGTCACACCGCGGGCGGTCAAGTGAGATTGAATGGAAACGTCATTTGGCGTGGTCTGATCGCGTGTAACCAATGAAATGAACAGTAGGCCTATTGCGAGTTACGCATCACTTATTACTAGTTCGCTTTGACCATCGATTTCGCTAGCGTACACCATTGAATAGAGCATTTGATGATGTACTTAATCGCAAGTCAATGTTTTTTTTTATTTGTCTAGATAAATATTTTCAACACGTTTATATTATTTCATATTTCTACACAAATCCATGTCAGTCAGTCAGTCAGTCAGCGTGTTTGCGTCCACTGCTGGACATACGCCTCTCCAATTTTTCTCCAGTCCTCCCGGCCCTTAGCGGTACGGAACCACTGCTTTCCGCCGACGCACTTGATGTCGTCGTCCCACCTGCACAAATCCATGCACGGGAGGTTTAGCGTATACCTCAAATGCTCTTTAATTTTCCATTTCAGTTTCTTTATTTCCTCCATTAGATGTATATTACACACTCGGATTTCTCATTTTAATGCTTAGCTATATTATTTATATTATATTATGATTAGTTCTAATAGCGCAATCGATGATCGAAGCGGTGTAGTGATAGGCGATGCATAACTCGCAATAAGTCTGAGATCGTCACATTCATCCATGAAGTTCATTCGGAGATGGTTAGACCCTAAGTATGTCATTATTATTTTACAATATACAGAAAACATATTGTTAGCTGGGTTCGCGTGACAGGTTTTTTTGACGGTTTAATTTTTAAGCATCTGGGCTTACTTCTGTATCTCGCCAAAAGACTGTACAATCTCACCATATCACGTTTTTAGATTTAGTATTGGTTAATTTTGATTATATGCCTGCAATCAATTATTTATTATCTCACGGGACTTCGGTTATGCCTAGATTGCTGCTCGAATTTAAGTTGATTATTGTGTGCACACAATATCGTGAATTAATTGCACGTTTTTATTTAATAAAGATAATACGAGTAAAATCAATACAATACGAATGGGACAAAGTCTTCGTCGTCGTTGTAACATTCGGAAGGGTTAAATTATTTGAATCTTGAATGCTATTATTTTAATAATGTGCTCGATTGTTTAAAATTGTCTTTCTATTGTTTCAGGTAAACGCCAGGAAAATACGGAGCAGAAGAGAAATATCAGTACCGTGTCGGAGACAGGCGCATCTGTTGACGTCCTGTTACATTGTGCTCGTTGGAGCAAAATGAGAGGCAGTAAATTAATTTTGCCTAAAATTGTAATTAAATTGGACAACTTTTCAAAGTATCACGAGGGAACGGAATATCACGGTACAAGGAACATAACTGGGACAAGAGAACTTTCTTCTGGGTATTATACTAACAGATGCCCACGGCGCTGCCCAAGTCAAGATCCGATTGAAAACAATTCGTATTTTTCCAACTTCTCTTATATATGTAACCCGACAGCTAACTGTTTTGGTAATTTAGCGTTATAGTATGCCTATTTAGTAGCGTATTAGTAGTTACAGATGAAAATAATCAAGCTAAATGTAGTTACGAACCACATCAAAATCGAGTTAGTAGTTCTCAAGTTGGACAGGACACACAAAAATACTGAAATACGCATATTTTATAAAGACAATTAGTGGACGTGAAAGAAGTTATTTTAACAACGTTTTATAAAAGTTACAAAAAGTACAACAAAAATTGTAAATCCATAAACGTGAATAAATTTGGGATCACAACATTTACTATGTTATAGAAAAAAGGCAGATTACCTTACACTACCTTAGATTACCGTACAACTAATAAACCCATACATTAAACACGAGAAATGGAGGGTGGGTTGTATCAGCGAACGCAATCAGAGGTAATAAATAGAAACTATAATATTAACGCAGGGTAGAAAAGTTAAGGAAAACATCTCCCCAGTGGGAAAAGTGCTGGCAACTAATAAAACAAATCACAGAACAGGATGAGGAAATTGGCGGGCCGGCGTCCTCGAGTGTGGGGACTCCGTTCAAGCAAAATTGGCAGAAACTGCCTCAAATTGAGTAAAGAAATGAGGTAATCCGAAGAGTCGGCGTAAGTGGAAAAAACGTTGATTTGCTATATATTGAACAAGCTACTGGCGCGTTTAGTTGTTACTTATATTGAGCATAAATCTTGGCCTTCTATCTGTCGGATAATTTAATTTAATATTTACTTAACAGGTTATGCAGATAAAAAAAAGAAACAAATATATAGAATTCGGGTATACTTCTCATAATATACTAAGTAGAAGTACATTTTTAAGGTATTGCAACTACGTGTGCAACCACTTTTTAACATTTGGAAATTTTACTGCATAATTAAAAGTGGGCTTACTTTTTTTTAATGTCTAATCTAAAATATTTGATTTTGAATATGTAATAGTGATTAAATGAGATTAGAGCTCATCGAACTTGATTTGCATTGCATTGAAAACACTAACATTAGTATTCAGGGTGTGGGGACTAACTTTTATACAAGATTATCGCCGGACTAAATATCACTTTTGCATGGTTAGTCCGGTGATAGTCTGCGCACTAAATTTTGACAGTTAACTCTGAATACACCTGTAACAATTGTTCATTGCCGATCGGCTATCTGATGTTCTACCCAGGCGGGTTCTACGGGAATGAAACCTACAGTTTTATGTGTTAGGAACTATGAACTGAAAATAAATATTGAATCTCAGAAAGGAAAGAAAGAGGTACCCGTGGCCGGCAGGCTTGGTTTTCGCAGCCTAAGTTCGAAAACCCATTGACGTCGTTGGGCACCCCATATGTGAAGGCCTGGCGTACGCCAAATTCCACGCTTCGGGAATAACTTATTCGTGGGCACAGCACAACTCTTGCCCTCTGCCGCTGTCTCTGTTTTAAAGAAAAAGACAGTATTCGTGATGAGGAGGATGCAACACGTTCACAAAGCATAGTGTTTGATTTGGTTAGATTTACAAAAATAATCATTGCAAATCCACTTATAGCTAGCTAAAAGTAAATCACGAACGCTGAAGTCAAAAATCTAACAAAGACTAAAGTTTCATTGCTGATTAAGAGTTTTATGATTTTTTTGTATTATCGTTGAGCAATCCACGTCAAAAATTGTTGCATAAAACGCGCAAAAAATCGTACTTCCTTTTCCTCTTTACTTAGAAACCAAACACGATTTTGCAATGCCAATGGTCATCGAGTATTTAGTTCGATCAAATAAAGCTGTTTGAGGATAATTTTGGATTCCCGACTAAAAATATGCTCATGATCTTCTTTCCACATTTGTATAGAGAGTTGGGCGTGAAGACCCACCTAAATAAAAAAAAAACACATGGATTCTGGATTTCGAATCCGTGGTATTTTGACACAAGAGACTACAGGAAAACATTACGACATAGGCACTAGCGTAAGGCTACAGGCGCGTTGCCGCTTTGTTAAGGGCCGTTATTGTAACCTTCAAAGCGAGATCAACTACGCACAAATGGATCGTGCCCGAGTCGAAAGTCAATCGTCTTTGGTGAGGCAACAACTTGTTGAGGCGAAAATGCACCATATAACAAAGCGTGCCTATAGAACGTTCGCGATAAACTGAGAACAAAAGTTAATTCACCCGCTTACTGAAGTTCGTAACTTAGGGACTCTGATGGAGCCCAGCAGGATCCTGAAGCCTAACCAAGAGATTTGCAGATTGGAGGGGAGGTTGTTTTAGTTAGGGAGCTGGCGAGCATTTAGTTAAATTATATGCTCATGTTGCTTGTCGCTTACGAAGCTCGGATAAAAGTCGGGTGTTGCTGCGTTTTAGAGGTATAAGCTCTATAGTTAATAGCCAATGGCAATAAATAATGTGCTCACGACTGCATTTCGATTGCCATTGCGAAGGCAGACGTCCAGAACGATGTGTTATCAACATGTCGTAAAACATCCCCTAAAACGTTTCGAGTTGCGTTCCATTAATTCATTGCATGGTCTGTGGACGTTTATGATATGGATATATTGATATGGTATGGTATAGTACGATATGTATTTATTATAGATATATATGGATGAATCGATATGCATATAATTACATCGATATTTTGTTCGCGAGCCCCCTAAATATCCATAAATCTACTTATTTAAGTGACCCTAGTGGCAAAGCTTGTGGTCTCAAGTAACGGAGGACATGTACGTTATTTTTCCTACCTCAGTTTAGAATGTAAATTTTCAATGCGATTGCGGACCACTTCTTGGTTCGGCTCGTATAATATGTACAACGAAAGTAAACTGCCTACTGCGTGGTAAGGTAGAATTTAAATCATCTGGGCTGTTGTCACATCATTGTATGAAAGGTGAGCGCAGAAGCGGCAATGAAAATTGTCCGTGTCTCCATCCAATGAATGCAATGTAGGCGTTTTCAAATAAAAATAAAGATCTGGCACTGCACTTCATTCGTATGAGAATGTTGGGCAAATATCCAAAAATATACGTTTGGTCTCACTGTGTGCATGAATTATGATCACAAGGGGGCTTGGATGATTATTTGACGATACCCGCACTACAAAGAAGTAACTACAAAGATGTGTCCATCTTGATTCATTAAAGGCAGTATAGTAGTGTAACTGCACAGAAATAACGGTGTCAAATAAACGAGTAGGACAGTAGTATATGTTTATTAATAATTGTGATCTGCACAATGCGTGGACCAAACAGTCGGAACGGTGCTTGAAAACGTAATGGCCGCCGCGTTCTTCACTCCCGCGCCGGCGCATTACCCGTCCCTCGTGTGTCGCTCGTTGATTGGCGGCTCCCCACTCCGCTCTCTCCTGATTGGTCCGCAGGCAAGCGCACAACTTCCGCCGGAACTCGTGGCGCCAACATCCGGCCCTCCTGCCTCGTGTCTGTCCTCAGGCACAAAAGTTCCTGCAAATTTAAAACACATGTAAAGTATTTACAAGACAGTGTGTTGAAGGCCGACTTCCCGATGCTATGCAGCCAATTACTGATCCAGATAGTGCCTCGGAGTTCTAATTCGTAAATGATCTCGATTACCCAACCTCGAAAAAGCACGCTCAGACTCAAAGTCAACATGCATCACAAAGTTTTACCAGTTTATCGAATCATTGTTTTTCACGAATCGTATCTCCGGTCCCATTGCCACAGACTCGAGGTCGAACCTCATCTGATCCGGCTTTCGAATCTCATAATTGACTACAAAACAAGGAACCACCTCCAATATTTTTAAAGTTTTGTCAAACACGTCATATTTTCATCAGCTGATATAACAATTATAATGTGAATTGCCTTTTCTTTAAGCCTGAATATGATATAAGTTTATTATTAAATAGGGCTTAATACATACCCTTCTCGCCAACACCACCATCCTCATTCCATTCCGATATTTTTATCCAAGGTTTCATATTTTCAACGCAGGAAATGCCTAAATATTTTTTTGTTGTCCTTTCACTCCCTCTCAAATCAGCCACCCGGTATCTATCTTTGCCTAGAACTTCTGTGACTTTAAATGGTCCTTTAAAAATAGGCAATAACTTTTTGCTGTGCCCACTATTGTTTTGGCTAGGTATCTTTATTAGGACCAAATCACCCAGTTCATAGCTCCTAGCAGAGCATCGTTTCGCATCAAACATCTGTTTCTGGTTCGTCGAATCTACTTTTATCCTTGCATCTATGTTGCGTCTCAGACGCGTCACGTCAACGTATTGTTCATCATCGGCTGAAAATCTGTCACTCTCCATTCTTAGTCGGTAACCAAAAAATGCTTCGCTCGGAACCGCGTTTATAGTCTTCTGAACTGTACTATTAATACCTTGTTGTAGGATCGTCAGCACTTCGTCCCACTTGTCATCATCGGTATCTGCGCCTAGTGAACGCAGTGCTTCCAATATTGTCTTGTTATAACGTTCTACTTGTCCGTTTGATCTGGGCATGCCCGTGGCAATCGTATGGGCACGAATATTTTTATCCTTACAGTAGGACATGAAGGTTTTCGAAGTAAAGGCGGGTCCAGCATCAGTGATCAGTCTTTTTGGGTTACCAAAATGTTTGAACAAATTGTCTAACATTGTCTGGCATATTTAGGGATAGGGTACAACTCTCCTTCTTTCTTGCCGCTCTTATTTTTATTGTAGAGGCAATTTATGCAATTTTTTATGTATTTGGAAACGACTTTTTTCATTTTGGGAAACCAGTATTTATGTCTCAATCGTTCTAATGTTTTATCAAGCGCGAAGTGACCGATATCATCGTGATTGTATTTAATGACTTGCCAGATACATTTTGTTGGAACTACCCATCTACGACCAACTTCTGTACGCCTATAAAGTTTGTTGCCAAGGACTTCATAATTGTTAAAAACATCCTTATTTTCATCGGCCTCCCCTGATAATAATATATCTTTTATTTTATTAAGGTTAGGATCTTGCTCTTGTACGCTTAAAAGCCAGTCAGCCTCTGTTATTGACGTGATAACCAGCTCTTCAGAAGGTTCTCCAGTATCAGTTGGGTTTCTACTCAGTGCATCAACATGTTGCATTTTAATGCCCGGTCTATGACTAATATCATAATCAAACTCTTGGGTTTGGTAGACCCAGCGCGCTATTCTTGGAATCACATCTTGTTTAATCATGGCGCGCCTAACGGCATCACAATCTGTCACTATCTTAAAATGACGACCTAGTAAGTAATGCCGAAATTTTTGAAGTGAAGCAATAATAGCTAATAGCTCAAGCTCGAAAGAGTGATATTTTTTTTCTTCCTTAGTGGTTTGCCTACTATAATAATAAACGGGCCGTTCACCATGTTCATGCACTTGAACTAAAATGCTTGCCAAACCGTCTCGACTAGCATCTGTGTATAATATAATCTCCCTACTGATGTCAAAGATTGCAAGAACGGAATCGCTGGTCAATGATTCTTTCAACTGTTGAACCGTCCGATCATGTTCATCTGTCCAAATCCATTTTTCTCCTTTTTGGAGGAGTTTTGTTAATGGACTGCTTACAGTAGCACACTGTTTTATGAATTTACGAAAGTAATTCACTAAACCTAAAAACTGTCTGAGTTGGTGAATAGTTTTGGGTACTGGGAATTTTTTCACAGCATCAACTTTTCTTGCGGTTGGTTTAATACCATCGCCATCTACGTCATACCCCAGGAATGTTATGTTTGTAAGTAAAAAAAAACATTTTTGTAAATTTAGAGTGAGCCCATGATCTACTAATAGTGATAGTATAGTTTCTAAAGTTGCCAAATTTTGTTCTATAGTTTGGGATACTATTAGCAAATCGTCCAGATATACGATCACACTGCCGAATCTTAAATTTCCTAGGACCTTATTCATAATTCTTTGAAATACCGAGGGTCCGTTTGATAAGCCAAATGGCATACGAAGAAACTCGTAGTGCCCGTCTTCAGTAATAAATGCCGTTTTGTCAATTGATTCATGTTTTACACCAATTTGATAGTAACCACTTTTTAAATCTAGATTAGTGAAGTATTTACAACCTTTTAGTCTGTCCAATAAGTCCTCGATACGTGGCATGGGGTATTTATCTTTAACTGTGATCTTATTTAGCGATCTGTAATCAATACATAAACGTTTTTCCCCTTCTTTTTTTTCAACTAACAAGACTGGGCTGGCATAAGCTGATGTACTCTCTTGAATTATTTTATGTTCGAGTAGCTCGTCAATAATTTTACGTAATAACACTCTGTCCGTTTCAGCTAGTCGATATGGTCGGAAACAAACAGGTTTATTTGATTCTAGTTCAATGTCGAGTTCGGAAGCACGCGCCTTACCTAATGTAGCCAGATTTATCGAGTAACTCTTAGGATATTTATCAAACAGGTGTTTTAGTTCGTCCTTGTATTCCGATGCAACATTAAAATTTATATATTCTGAAGAGAAAATAGCATTAACTTTTTCATTTTTTTCGAATTTCAGAACGTCTCCTACCCTGATATACATGACGGACGGATCTTCCGTAACGTTTCTACCAATCAGTACTTCACAACCTGTTAAATTGCTCACGATGTAAAACTTCACATTTTTGAATTCGACATCATCTAAAATGAGGGTAGTCATAACATAATCAGTAACTGTTACTGTCGACTCTTTGGAAAATCCTTGTAATTTAATGTGTTGTGGTAATAGTTGTTTTTTTAATTTTAAATGTCCGGTCATTTCAGTTGTTATCAAGGAACAGTCACTCCCCATATCAATGAAAACCTGCTGTGACGATGTTCCTAATTTAGCCATTTTAAAAAATTTTTTTTTGACTCGTTTGATCTGACGAATTTTACCTCTGGTTTCACAACATTACGTTTTGTAAAACAATTGATCTCTGTATGGCCCCTTCTCTTGCAATATCCACAAACTTCCGTACAATCAATTCTTTTGTGTTTCCCGCCACAGCCAAAACATTTTATTTGCCTACCCGGTCTATTTGCAGAAAGTGAATTTGAATGTTTTTGATTTTGTACAGTTTGGTGATTAGTTGATTCAGTAGGCGTGTTACTAGATTCGATCTTAGGTTGCATTTTTGATACGTTTTTATACTGATTTAGTGTTTGCAAAGGTGTGTTAGTTATTGTATGTATGCGTCCATGTAGAAATGCTGCGAGCTGGTCACACGAACGAAAACTACTTGCATCTACTGAGGCACTAATGTTAGGGTCATTAATATTGCCAACAATGATTGATATTATATCCCGCTCCGAAAATTCACGTGTAACTTGTCAATTTTGGATTTTTGTTCGAAATAAAATTCGTAAAGGGATTGGGAGGCACTTGGTGTTGAGTGTATGATGTCTTTTAGCAATGTATGCATATTACGTTGCGTTTGGAACGTAAACGATATTTTATCACGCCATTCTTTCCAGGTCCAAGCTGCCCAGCAACTATCATTTTTTATAAAGGACTCATACCAGGTTTTTGATGTACCTTTCAATTTATTCACAGCTTGAAAAATGATTACAGAGTCTTTCCACGAAAATGTTTTTGCGTGAAGGTTCACAATATTTAGCCAATTGTCTACATTATCTGTAAGAGGATCAAATTCTGGAACCATTGAATTTAAAACCATATTATTGCAACTCGGTACCTGACTCTCACTGGATTGCTTTGCCTTTTTACGCCGAGGTGGCGGTGTTCCGCTCGATGTACTGGAACTAGAACTGCTTGTGGATGACGAACGGCGTCTCTTTCTCTTTTTCTTTGCACGTGTGCCTTCTCGGGAACGTCTTCCAGCCATTTTCAGGACATAGATTCAGCACTTCTGATGTAACTGCACAGAAATAACGGTGTCAAATAAACGAGTAGGACAGTAGTATATGTTTATTAATAATTGTGATCTGCACAATGCGTGGACCAAACAGTCGGAACGGTGCTTGAAAACGTAATGGCCGCCGCGTTCTTCACTCCCGCGCCGGCGCATTACCCGTCCCTCGTGTGTCGCTCGTTGATTGGCGGCTCCCCACTCCGCTCTCTCCTGATTGGTCCGCAGGCAAGCGCACAACTTCCGCCGGAACTCGTGGCGCCAACAGTAGGCATATCACCCGTCAAAAAACTGTCAATGTTGCAGGGATTTGAGATGTAACGCTAGGCAGTTGATATTTCGACGTGACTGTTTCTGAAGTAAAGCTGAATTGAGTGCTCATCGTTATTCAACACACAAGTACCGGGCCCTTTCAGTGTCGTAGCGCGACCGAAAAATGATCATTCATAGAGAGCCTAAACACACAAAATACATCAAACGTGATGCCGCGTATCGCACATAAGAATTCAATGAGGGAAGTATCTCAATTCATAAAGAGGCTTTTAGAGGCACCGTCGCCTTCGCTTCCACATCGAAAAATACCTTGAGATATCAATTCAATAGGCCAGCGATGGATGTTTCTTTCATCATCGGCGCGGGCTTAATATTATCATTGATATTATGAGCTAGAAACTACTGAATAGTTGACAGTTTTCCTAGAAGGGCGTGCTTAAAAGGAGAGCAGATTTTAAATGGCAACCTCCTTTGTGCCCTTAAAGCTATCGGTTTCTTATAATAAGTGTCAGTTCGTCCTTCAATATTTGTTAGCTTGTGAATTGTTATTTCATATTTAGCCGTAATTACATAACTTTGTACGATACGTACACATAATGATCTTGTGACTACAGGCCGGTTTTACATATGTTCCCACCACGACGGTGGTGTTAGACTTTCTACCAAATATCTAGATGACATAACATTAGGGTCGCCATTCATTATGTGTGCCTGAAAACAACATTTGGCGAAACGAGGTTGACATTAAGCAACCGCTGGGTATTCGACCGAACATCGGGATTGGGAGCCAGAAATGGCACCCGCGATGATGATCTTGTAGGCTTATGTTCTATCAGACTGTTCGCACATTAAAATACTTAATTAAATGAAAGTAGAAACGGACAATGTACAATAGCAATGATGACAATTTCCACATTAAATTACTTAAAGTAAAGAAAAAATGCTCTCAGAAAAGTTTCACATCTTTCATCACTGGAGGCTTTTATAACCTTTATTTGAGCTTAAAATCGTTATAGGAGCAACAAAAACTTCTTCAGTGTTGAAATAGTGGTAATAATTACTCTTCAAACGAAGATTTGTTATATTTGACTCATGTTGCAATATTGAGTTGTATTACTTTGCCAATTTCTCTGTACAATTAAACTTCCAGATTTTCGGTATCTGTAGCGCCCAAAACAGTTTTTTGAGTCACTCCTTCACTTGGTCAATCCATTACGATATACTTGATAATTATACGTTCGTTGAAAGTCCACTTTGTTTGTATAGCTTCGTTCTAAACGAGTACTTCGCACATATGCAATCATCCTTATCCACTCCACGGACACGTCGACGTCCAACGAGTTTCCGAAGAGATAGTTGACCGGGAGCGGCGACCGGACGCGGCTTCCTTTTATTTCCCGAGCTGATTAATTGTGTTCCGACTCCGTTACTCTTTCCGGCTGTTAATCTTCCGGCTTCCTCGCTGACGGCGGGTGGACGGAACCTCTTGAAAATAACCTCTAAAGTTAACCGCTTTAATATAAACGTCAGTCACATCGCCGGGCCATTCTTCTTTAGCGCTCTCTCCGTTAGGGGATTCGCTCTTTGTTATTTAAAAGACTGCAATTAAGACGGAGTTAAATTTCTGAAACACTAAGGCCGGGTTGCACGCACCGTCGTGCACGGCAACATCTCCGTCAACGTATGATTAAAGACTGATCAGTCAAAATTTGCGTTGCACGAAACTTAAACATTACGTTGATGGCTAATCGTAATCACTCCCGACCCATTGATCACCGTCAAAATCACGATCAATTAATAATTCAAAGTGTCATAAGTCCCTATTTTTAAATTTTTTCAGTCTTATTGGACCTTAAATAATAGGCAAACGTCGCCATTAATGGAATACAATGCTTTGTTTTTAGCCTGGCACTCGGTTCCACGGATTAATAATTTCGGCGCCAAATCTATGTAATCTATGGTGCTACCAACAGCTGATAGCAAGCCGACATATTGGTCGCTAGTAGCGCCACCCCGCGGCTCCAAGAGCAACTGTTTTGTTTGTTAGTACGAATGATTGACGCTAGATGGTGCTATTATTGTGTCTGTCTCTTTCTGATAATATACTGTGGAAGAAGGACAGTACTATGTCAGCTCAGGCGGTGCTGAGAGTTGCCATACAGCAAACATTTTTGCCGATCCTTTCGAGGGACTATTCGTGGTCTGACGCCTGGCAAGCTAACTTTGACGAAAATATGTTACGTGCAACTCAATTTCATATGATGGGCGATTAGCCGTCCCATTATCGTCAAATGTAATCAGTAACGGATAACATTTTACGAGGCGTCGTGCACTCGGCCCCTAGTCTCTCAATAAGTTGCAAGAGATAAATTATTAGTGCAGTTAGAAGTTTATGAACAAGCATTTTATTATATATACAAACCGACCGAGTGCGAGTCGAATTCGCACACGAAGGGTTCCGTACCATCGTACAAAATTTAACACAAAAAAATCACGTTTGTTGTATTTTTTTTATTTCAGCTGCCTACCTTTTGAGGTTCATTAGGTTACAGCCCTGTGACGGACGGACGGACGGACGGACGGGCAGCGGAGACTTAGTAATGGGGTTCCGTTTGCACTCTTTGGATACGTAACCCTAAAAAGGATAGGAGGTCAAAGTACCGCGCAATGTTTTCTTTATCTTCATTGTTAATTGTAGTATAAACGGAACAAGTCTTATTTTTATTGAATAAAAAATTTACACATAGAACGGAAAATAACTTTGGAGACGCGAAATATGAAAAGATCGGTAATGGTTTAATTTCAATAAGCTTTCATTCTTAATTCAACTTTATATTTTTTTCAATTGATTTAAATTTATTTAAATAAATAACGCAATGACTTTGTTACACAAACCTGGGCTAACTTTCTGATCAATCATCATTTATTTGTTCCATGTTAATAACGATAATTAAACTAAAACAACGTTCACTGAATACGAATTGGTAACTGTTGTTACTTAGGTGGGGTGTATTTAGAGGCGAAAAATACCAAATACTCAACAGTACATCCTTACAAGGAAGTTCAGAGCTGGTGGGTTGCAACTAATAATATCCTTTTTATAAAATAATTGCAAATTGTAAAACTGTTTGCCAGCACCGTAGCCATAGTATATGGTACGGAAGAGAATTTCCAATGAAACAGCCGAAGTTCAGTGTTTTCGTCGAGCAAACTGGCAGACAAGAAAAAAACCTATGCCTTCATGAAGTTGCTGACTTCCGAAGCGTTATTTACGCTCCGACGATTGATTGGACCGTATACCATAATGAAGTTCCTCCGTGAAGATTTTCCGCCGTTACGAACTGAGCGGATTTAATAATCGACTACTTTGTACAAGTTGCCGTCTTGCCCCGACTACATTACAGACAGGCAAACTTTATGGGGTCTGAAGTTAAATAAAACTGACGCCGAGACGTGCAACCTTCTTTTAGACACTGGGTCGTAACTTTGTGCGACCGATTTCGGAGTTCTGTATCAAGATGCGCATTGGATGATTGTCTAAGATTACCTTTGTTAATTTTGAGAATATCAGGCAATCAGAAACGCCGGATGTATTATTGCACCAGTCAATACTGTCGCATATGAGGAACACATTCAATATCCACACATAAATTTGGTCATGATCATAGTGGTATCAACAGCCGCTTGTCGTTGGAGGATTTCAATTTTAATTTCTGCTTTATATATACATACATACATACATACATATATATATATATATATTCACAATATCTTGTAGTTTCGCATTCGGTCATTATGCCTTTTTAAAAAATTCTCTTGTAAAGATGTTAAAAAATATTTACATATAACTTAACTGAAGATTTACATTTGTAAAATCCGAAATCCGGAAATTAACTACATTACAATTTCCTGCGCCATCATACTTTCTCTTCAGTGCGCGGCATATATTGATCAGGCTTGAATCTTCTCATCGACCATGCGTTAATTGTTTAATTGTCTTGCGAATGTAAAAGTTGCGAAATATTATATTCGTTTTCTGCTACACAAAGAAAGCAGTCTTGGTAATTTTCGTGGAAATCCCTAATTGCACCGCCTGTATTGTATTGTATTTATTAATCGTAAAATAACGTTACACACATATAACAAAATATTGTCGGGTGGTCATTTAAATTACTCGTCAATATTTTTAAATAAAAAGATAAAAAATATAAAAGATAAACATTCTTAAATGCTTTTAAAATTGTGCATGCATTTGGTACGTCCTTTTAAAATTGTATAGCGATTTCTTTTAATAAGTAGTTCGTCTTCATTCCCCTAAAGGACATTAAAGTTTAATTTGAACTGAAATTCCGACCCAAAGGGGTAAAATCTCGGGGTCGTGCAAACAGTCCACAAACGGAATAAAACCAGTTACCGCTTGGAAATAGCCGGAAGGAAAAGCAACAGGAAACTTGGTAACCAGAGTTCGGACTTGTTTTAAGCTACAATCGGACCCTCTCGGGCTCCGAGTACTAGGGAAGCAGGCGCGGAAAGCAGACACTGTTCGGTCACCTTCGGCTCCGGTCGGTGCTCATCGGAAGTCGTCGGAAGGTCATTCCGCTCGGCCAGACGCGAAGCTAGTTCGGTGCGCGTCGTCGGCTTTCGCCGAGCCATACCGAGCCGATATCTCGGGAGTCGGCAATGGTCGGCGCCCGTTTCGGATTTCGTCGGCCGGAGTCGGTATCTCCGCTACCAGGTGCACAGGCCGAGCTAGGAGATTCGATTGGAATTTGGAGCAACTGATGAGGCAGCGCGCTTACGAGAAAATGATTCATTCAAATGCCAACTGCATTTACATCGTATGCATATTATTTCTCCTATATATAGCAACTAGCGGCCCGCTCCGGCTTCGCACGGGTATGAAATATATCTGAATGGCTCCCGCCGCCCCGTCCGGCCGGTACCGCCGCAAACGCTACGTCCCGCAATTTTTAAATCTGTAATATCTTCGAAAATATTTATTTAAATCATATATATGCTGTAATGGGCCATATAGATCTATATTAAATCAACAATGTATTAAGATATTTAATTGGATAAGGATTAATGCTGTATTGGTTAAAATCGCTTCGAAAATTAGCCATAATTTGTCGTAAAAAGTAAATGACAATAAAATGTTATTGTGGGATAACCATAAGAGATAGAAATATACCATCGCGGAGTTTACTGTAGACCTTTTCAATGTGTACAATACTTAGTACATTATTTTGATAAATCTCGTAGGGTTCAGCCTGCGTTTGCAATGTAAGCGAAAAAAAAATATTTTTTTACGACATCACATTGGAAACCTCAAAAATAACAGTACTTCTCCACTATTTAAAGCATGTTATTATACATATAAGCCTTCCTTTTCAATCACTCTATCTATTAAAAAAAACCGCATCAAAATCCGTTGCTTAGTTTTAAAGATTTAAGCATACATGGGGATATAGGGACAGAGAAAGCACCTTTGTTTTATACTATGTAGTGATTTGACAAATCTCGTAGGGTTCAGCCTGCGTTTGTAATGTAAGCGGAAAAATGATTTTTTAAGCTATTGCATAGCTTCTATCGATGGCCTTGAGCGCGGGGACCGAATCCAGAAATTCCGTAACGAAAAAAAACCTCACGCTCCCCACTCCGACGGGCGATGCCGGTAGTGCTACTTCACACCAGGGGGAGCGGAGCCGGGGGCGGCGGCGGGAGCGGCGGCGGGGGCGGGCCGGCATAAGTTGATACAAAATGCTATGCAATAAGCTTTACCGCGGCAGTCCCCGAGTGCCACACGTCTTTTTTTATGACATCACATTGGAAACCTCAAAAATAACAGTATTTCTCCACTATTTAATGGATGTTATTATACATATAAACCTTCCTCTTGAATCACTCTATCTATTAAAAAAAACCACATCAAAATCCGTTGCGTAGTTTTAAAGATTTAAGCGAACATGGGGATATAGGGACAGAGAAAGCGACTTTGTTTTATAATATGTAGTGAAGTGATAGTGATTATTGAGATTACATATCACTCATGCCAGGACCTTACCTTTATGAACACGTCTACATTGAACGTTGTATTAGCCTCCGTGTCCCAGTCACATATAAAAAACGAATCGTGCTAGACGATCTTTGTCGAAACAAAAAAAAATGGGCCTCATGCTTTTTAGGGTTCCGTACCAAAGGGTGAAAACGGAACCCTATTACTAAGCCTCCGCTGTCCGTCCGTCCGTCTGTCTCAGGCTATCTCATGAACCATAACATCTGATATTTTCACAGAGTGTGTGTTTATTTAGCCGCCATAAAAAGAAATAGGTAAAATAAAAAAAATAATAAAAATTCAAAATTCCATACAAAACGTGATTTTTTGCGTTAAATCGTATACGTTGGTTCGGAACCCTTCGTGTGCGAGTCCGACTCGCACTTGATCGGTTTTTTTTAAACATCGAATACGTTTGCGCAAAAAGCACCTGGCTGACCGGACCCTCCCCAGCTTAGCTGCTTAGCTTAGCTTAATAAGAGATTGTTTCTATGACAACACACTAAAACAAAATTGTTGATCTACAAACCTACAGGATATCTAGATTGGCGACGGCACAGGCGGAAATATTGCCACTTTATTTAATTGTAAGTTGACCTACTTCCGGAGCCTGTCTGTTCGCATAGATTAAAATATTTTAATAAATATTGAAGTGTGCTGTCACTGTGACAGGAAATAAACATTTTTTTCAAAATAAAAGAACTCATTCCTTCATCAGTGGTTAATGGAAATGGAATCAGAATGGGAATACACTTTAAAAGCGGTCATTCCTATCACTTCCACCCCTGTGTACTCTGGTTGCCCTCTTGCCGCCCACTCCACCGTTTGTTATTTCTGGCAGTTATAAAATTGTGAAGTAGCGTAAACCTTGACCCCTACACCCACGCGACAGGACCGGACCCTTCTGTGTACGACCCCCTACGTGGTGACGTCACACTTACCGTACTGCGGCTACGTCCCCGATTCACATATGTGTTCTTTTTTCATATATATTTTTTGTCATTGAACATGGATGATATTGAGACCAACATACCTCATTGGAACATCATCATTGTGCTGTATGGGTTCTGGCACGTAAAAAGGATACACTTGGGCCCACTGCATTTATTGCCGTGTATGTCGTAAGAGCCGACTAAGGGATTTGTCGTTCGTGGTTTGGATTCCACGTTAAACTGTAGGTCCCCTTCCTTACTTAATGTGGCAGGGTTAATCCCGCCCAGGTTGGTACCATCGCATTCAATGAATGTTGGTCGAAGCGGCAATAAGTTTTCCATCTAGTTCAATGTAGCTGTGCAATAGAGGAAGGTCCTTGCATGGCACCTAGTTCCCCCATGACGTGTGTTGGGCTAATATCATGACAGTAGGTGTGTTATTAGCCATCCATGTTCATTTAAATTAAAAAATTAACTAGGTGCAAAGCCGAACTTAAATTATAACTTACGGCTACAATGATCTGAATGGAAAAAACGTTATTTAGGTTTCTTGGGTGAATATTTTCGTCCCCTTAATACGTATGTATATTTTATTTTATCGCCTATAAAACTAACTAATGTTTTTAACAAAACGCAAAGTCACAGATGCAGCACTGCTGAGTAGACTAACGCCGCGCGCCTTTCGCAACGTGTAGTCGCATTCAAAAGTCCAGTAGCAAATTCCAACGCGATTGCTATGAAGCGCTCGCGTTGCGCGGAGTTGAAGCGGGAGGAGGTGATCGCACCGCGCCCGCGCGTGTTGCAGTAGAACGCCCCGCCTAAAAACCGGTCGGCGGGGGAAGGGGCACGCCACATGTGCAAAACAAACCCGACCGTTGGGTGCTACTGGACTTATGTCGTCGATGGTACCTCTTGGATGTTTCTTTGGCGAAGGTGAGGTGAGGCGACAGATGAGGCGCGTGTAGCGTCTACGTATATTTGTCATGTTCCCCTACGCTGCGGTGTGTAGCGTTTGGTGCTATAACAAAAAGCCTGGCGCGCCAAATTTAATTGGACCCTCTTTCGATACGGTTCTGCTGTCTTCTGCGACTACTACGACTAACATGTCGGCATCGCAGCAACGAAATCTTGTTGCGAGTAAATAGCACTAGTAGGTGGGGTCGCCTCTTACGACATGAGGGGAAAGATATGCTTTGGGATCACTTTTATTCTTAAGCTTACTTATTCTTTAGCACACATTTATTATTCGGGTGTATGAATAGTTCCGCCGAGCGGACCGAAGCAGTTTCGCGGAGTGCAGCGCGATTTGTGGATAGATCGGGCTGAGAAAACATCGGTGGGGGGCGCTCGGGGCGCTGCAAATCCTAGATAAACAGAGCGCGGCCGCCGAGGAACCTGCTTCGAAGCTTTCGCGCAGTTTGTGTAGTCCGCGGGCGAGTGGCAACACTATATACGTCATTTCATCGCCTCATTTCGTAGTGAGTGCCGGGATAGCAAGGCATTTACGCCTACGTCTAGGATTCCGGCTCATAACGGCGTGTCTTATGTATGGCAGCGAGACTTTGGTATGGCGGAAGAGGGATTGTAGAATCAATGCGGTTTCCCGGACAAGTGCGGGTTAAAAAGCAAATTCAGCAGTGACGAGAATTGAAAGGGTTTGGTAAGGTGTTTTTGATATGTAGAGCGAATAGGGGACGATAGAAAGTCGAAACAGATTCACATAGAGGAAGTGAATGATCAATCGTGCCGGCAGGTATGGGAAAAGGCACCACGTCCAGATTGACTAAGCACTTGGTCACCCACAATCGTAGACCATGCATGAAAAATATGCATGCTGAGAAAGAAAAGATATCCTGTGATTGGGGACGATACGCAAAGTCCAAAAAAAAACGCAAAGTCGAACATAGACTCCTCCTTTTGTGAAGTCGTTTAAGAAGCAGAAAGATCCAAAATCCATAGCATCCAAAATTCTTATGAATACGGTACATTTCAATTAGATTTTAGGTGAGAATTTATCCTTTTTATAATACACACGAAAAATAGATACCTTCGAATCTTGTGCTTTTTGAATTTTATGAAGGCGACTCCTGTGATTGCACCGTATGAAGCTCTATCATATCTTCCTATCCCTCCAGGGAAACGATGTAGCTGACTGTGGTTTGGAGTCCACGTAAAACTTATGATCCGTCCGTTATTTACTTACTAGGTATGTAATATTGCAGTGTAAGTGCAAAAAGGACACTTGCTTTTAAATGTTTAAAATTTAAAGTTGAAATTTTTATATGTTTCCGAAGCTCTAAATGGGAATGATTTGATGTTTGTCATTAATTATTACGATCTTGATAAAATTTGGCAGATGGATACGTTGTCCTGGACCTGCCTTTTGGACCAGCCCCTTGGGCAACTTTTTATCCAGGAAATAATTCAGCCCGACATTAACCCGAGCGGTGCCGGGCACCGCATCTAGTTTTAACATAAAAATAGTTAAGATCAGGTGCCCAAATTGCTCGCTTACCCTGCGTGACATCTTATAAAATACTATACAAAATTGTTTCCCTTCCTCCAAGCTCTCGCTCTCGCGGTTTCGGTGCATGCAGCTCGCGGCGCGCGGCGGAGGCGTGAAGAGGGCATTGAAATTGAGTGTGACGCCCCTCCCCCCCGCCCTCGCCGCCCACCCCCCGCACTTCCGCGTCTGCGGCGTTGGCACTAGCCTGCGCTGAATACAAACTACGCGGTCGCCTGGCTCCGTGTGCCGCTGCCGCCGCCCCGCGCCGCCGCGTCGCTCGTGCCGTGAGGGGTCAGCCACGGACCGTCGCGTTGCAGCTCTCTTCATCAGTCGTTTGGCCGTTCTTCGTTGTCTAATAGAAATGAACATAGACGGCTATTGTCATAATGTTAGCCTAAAACACACCCCGCATACCTTCCCTCAAGGTAATATAAATATGAACTAGATGGAAAGACACAGTAAATTTTTCATTGCCGCTTCGAGCATGGAGTAAGTGACCAGAATTCTTAAAGAAAATTAAAAAAAATCTCCGATAAAAACAAAGATGGTCTCATACCCGGGGATTTGAACCTGCGGTCTACACCCAATAGACCTCCGAAACGAATTTCTTTTACATAGACTTAGGCTGCAGTGCAGCACCATCACTGGCCACGGTTAATAGTTTTTTTCTATTAACTGTGTGTCTTTGTGTCTGTCTTCTTTCTTCTTAAGTCTTATGACATAAGAATTATAGCAGCAAAATAAATACACACTATGAAAATTTCCGCTGCTTACCTATTACGGTTCATGAGATACAACCCTGTGACAGACGGACGGATAAGGTTCCGTTGGTACCCTTCGGGTACGGAACCCTAAAAAGAAGAAAGGAGACAGACAATATTTAACAATAACGCTAACAATAACCAGAAATGGTGCACTCCAGGTTGATAAGACACACAGATCAACGGACGGATGAGACCAAAATTGTTTTATAGCGCGGTCATTGGATCCTGTGGCTTTTAGTCTCTGTAGCCTTTTCGAATTGATTTCTATTAACGCACCATCTATTTGCCCAGCTTACTCCTGCTTAAGAGGCCATGTTTTGCACGAATCGCCGCGACGCACGTCTTGCGAATCGATAAGCTGGGGTAGCACCTATGAGCGCGGTTACGTTCTGGATGGGTGACCATTTTCAACCGTTGAGGCTGGCCGTCGTTCGGCTTCCACGTAAAACTGTAGGTCCCCTTCCTTACTTACTGGGTGGTAGGGTTAATCCCGCCCGGGTTGGTACCATTGCATTGAATGAACGATGGTCGAAGCGGCAATGAAAATCGTCCGTGTTTTCCACCCAGTTCAATGTAGCCGAGCAATATAAGGCATGGCACCTAGTTCGCATGTGGTGTGCTAGGCTAATATGAGACGGTCAGTCCGGTATTAGCCATTAATGTCCAGTGACATGAACAAAATAAGAATCACATGTACTATATTTATTAACTCACAAGTTGAAGCAAAGCTTGTTTCTGATCCATAGATGGACTGAACTGTAGACTTTAATTGATGTAAAATGTTTTTAAATAAGTATTTTAGTGTGACTATTCCACACTGTATAATCACCAATGAATAGTTCCACCGAGCGTGTCCGCGGAATACATCCGTCCACTCCTGGAGGTCCACGTTAAACCCGACGGTGGCGGGACAGGTGTCCCCTGTGTTGACACCTCCCTCGCCCCCCCCCCCGCCCCGTCAGGCGCCTCCTTCCAGCAGCTGGATCTTCACTGCCGCAATCTCAGCAGGCAAGCGGAAAGGCAAACATCCGTGATTTATTGAGCACTTCGTCGACGAACGTCGAGTCGCTAGATCTTAGATATATTGATGTTCTGCATGAAATTATCTGCGGCAGCGGAGACTGGACTAGCATACCAGAGGCCTGAGTTCAATTCCGACATGCACCACTGTCTTTTTCTTTCCGAGTTCGATAAGTGCAAGTGCAACTCCATGGTTCGGAATCCATGTAAAACTGTAGGTCCCCTTTCCCTACTAGGTGGTAGGGTTTAAGCCCGTCTGGGTCCGTACCATCGCATTGCATGAAAAGATGGTCGAAGCGGCAATGAAAAATTGTCCGTGTTTTCCATCCAGTTCAATGTAGCCGTGTTCATTAAGGGAAGGGCCTGGCATGGCACCTAATTCTTTCGGAAATGTGGTGTATTGGGCTAATATTATAACGGTAGTTGTGTGGTATTAGCCATCCATGTCAGGTCGCATAAAAAACAAATATATTCGCGGAAAAAGGACGATGCTGTTCTTGAGATTCTCCTTGCTCTGCATAATATTAATTGCACCTAGCACCTAGTCTGATCTTTTTCCATGTTTTTTCTTTTTTATCAAATCAGGTGAAATAACCTACTTCAACATATGACTGAGAACATTTATCGGGCGTTCGTACTTACATTTTCACCTCATTCAACGACCGGCTTAGGCCTGCAGAGGAAGGTAAGAAAGGAACAATGAAGAAGACCGTAACATTCAATGAAAATTGGTCGAAGCGGCAATAATTACTTAGTTCACATATGTAATTAAATGTATGAGTAACCCTGCTCGTTCAAAGAGAAGGTCTTGGCATGGCATCTAGTTTTATAGGAATGCGGCGTGTTAGTTTAATCTTATGAAAGTTGATGTGAAATTAGCCGACCATGTTCATTTTATTCCCTAAAAATAAATACACTTATAAAATGTGCAATTTTGAGAAAAAATATTTCTTAATTTGTACTGAGGAAACAGGCACAAACCATTGTATGGAACTCGATCACCTCATTATCCTCTTAGATGTTTTGACGTGTCGTTGAATTCGAAAAAACCGGCCAAGTGCGAGTCGGACTCGCACACGAAGGGTTCCGTACCATCGTACACGATTTAACACAAGAAAAACACGTTTTTTGTATTGTAAATTAAAGGGGACCCCCCTTTAATTTTTTTAATTTTTTTATTTTAACTATTTGTTGTTATAGCGGCAAAATAAATACACACTCTGTGAATATTTTAGTTGCCTACCTATTATGGTTCATGAGATACAGCCCTGCGACAGACAGACGGACGGACGGACGGACGGACGGACGGACGGACGGACGGGCGGACGGACGGACGGACGGACGGACGGACGGACGGACGGACGGACGGACGGACGGACGGACGGACAGCGGAGGCTTAGTAATAGGGTTCCGTTTTCACCCTTTGGGTACGGAACCCGAAAAGCAGTAGTAAGCAAATTTGTAATTAAAAAATTGTTTACTCGTCGGCGCCGCCGCCATTGTATGTAAGTGGCTACGCCGCCGGCCCCATGCTAACGGATTTCGGTCGGTACTCTGGTCCTTCCATGCTCGCTGTGTCTACGCCAGGATTCAAAGCGTCGAACTGATTCGTCTCCAGCGCGCCGCCACGGAGTGCACGAACCCCTTCCATTAAATATTTAGCTTATTTCGGGAATGCGCATCGCGAGTCTCTGTTTATTTTGCGTTTACGTGGCGACGGAAATTGCATCAGCGAACTTAGTGCGGCCGCTGCGTCCTGATACGACGCTGCATATTTGCGCGATAATTTGAATGGAAAGCTCTGCAGGTTTACGTTGAGGCGCATAGGGAAATTTAATCGTATTTGAGATTGCATTTGTAGCTATTGTATTATATTTACTAACTGCTGCATCCGGCTCCGCTCGGTAAAACGTCGGAAGAAAATCGATTTACCAGGTTTCATGGAAATTGATTCCGCCCTTATGGCGTGATTTTCAATTAAAACAAACTTTCACATTTATTAGGATGAGGTAATGCAATGAATTTTATTTTTATCCATTATATAGAGAAAATGATTTTCAAAAAATCTTTGAATAATATTATTTTACAATATATATTTTGGGCTTTCATATTATGAATGAATGAATGAATAAATTCTTTATTGTGCAATAGAAAACAAGTACAATTACAAAAACAATTCGAAACAACAACAAAATTGCACAAAGGCGGACTTATCACTAGGAGTGATTTCTTCCAGTCAACCTTTGGGGTGATGAGGAGAGACAATCTAAAATATCTGTAGGTAGGTACACAATAGCAATTTGAAAGGAAAATAATAAAGCAAATAAAATAAAAATATATACATACAGTATAAACATACATAAACCATATTAAGTTATTAGGAAAAAATTGTAATCGTATAAAAATACCCTCCCGTTAATATAAACTTGATTCTTGAGGGATTAATTTTCCTTTTACCATTGTGATGTAAAAGTATCCCAAAAGAAATGTTACGGGTGGAAAGTTCATACCCGCCGTTCTATTTTTGAAATTATTTTCAATCCCCCGCAGCCAGCGATTTGCAATGCAATCATAAACGCTTGTCAACAGCCAATGGCCGCCGGACGCTGCTATCTAAACGTCATTAAAAAATAGGTAACTGCGTTTTTAGCGTTCAGAATCGCAACAGCAATTTTATCAGCGATCGTTTCAAAAATAGGCCCTTCCGCAGCGTCTGCTGCCGAGGCGGCATCGGGCCTCTCCGTGAAGAAACGAGTAGACTTCGCTCGAATCTCTTGGTCCGCTCTAGAGTCCTACGTACCGGGACCGGTCTGGGATCGGTGGACTCGGGGCGCAGCCACCGAAAGAGGTCTCATGTAGCGGTGTCACGTCGGCGGCGATATAACTTAACTTTAACAACACGAAGCGTATTAAAAAAAAGTAAAAAAAAAACACGGTCTATTTGTTGTTTAAGTGAATGCAAAATAAAGAATATGAAGAAAACAAATAAAATAAAACTATTTAAAACAAAATAAATAAAATGACGAATCTATGTTCTTGAAGCCAGTGCTGATTTACACCCGTTTTGTATGAGTTTATACTCATGTTATTAATGTAGTAACTAAACAGTTCGTTGTGCACTGCGCAAATGTTACGCAGTGGATGACGATTGCCAGCATTGGTGCAGAGATTGATGTGGAATACATCGCATTGTCTGATGACTTGGTACTTACTTGTTACGAAATAGAAAAATCAACCACATGTCTTGCAGGGAGGCAGCGCCGCCTTGAATGGATTTATGTTGCATAGATCTATTCTATATACAACGGAAAAATAATCATAACCTAGCTAGATCATTAATTCGAATGAGCGTATAACATACTACTAACGACCGAAAAGCATTGTTAGCAAACCAATTGAGTTTTAATTACGCGGCGCCCGCGATGTTAGTTTTTGTTTTCAGATAATTTGGAGTGCGGTTTTGGCTGTAGCTTTTCTAGCAAAATGTGTGTTCGGAAACAGCTGAAAATCTAATTAGTAGAGTCAAGAGGAAAAACCCTCAACAACCAAGTTGGTGCGCGCGGATTGGATTCCGTTATTATATTTTTGTTACGGGACATGGAGCCATGTATGGCTTATACCCACGGAGGAGGCCTTATACTGTACCCACTGTCATATTATTAACCCAAGGCACGAAATAAGTGCTATAACAGGATCTTCCTTTTATGACAATGGCTATAATGGAACTGTATGGAAAACGCGAAAAACTATTTCATTACCATATTTCCATCAAATGCGATGGTACCATTTACATAGTAAGGGAAGGGTAGGTCCCCTTCCCCTACTATGTAGCTTTTATGTTGCTGTGCATGGATTCCGATCAATTAATCACCACACATTCCTGAGGAAATGCAACTATCCAATTGAGAAAATGTGGTGCATGAATAAAGTGGGGATAGCACGCATGACCACTGCCATGAGAAGCAACGCCCGCGCCCTACGTGCTACGATCCGTTAAAAAATGGCAAATCCTTAACATACGAAGTCTTTTATTTTAATGACTGCAAAGTTTTCTACGAACGCAAATACTTATTAGTATAACTTTTTTTCGCTTTAAACGTCTTTTTGACAAATGTAAGTTGTTTCATTAGTTAATTAATTTGATATTTAGGATGGCCGAACTTTACAATGTAATTATTTATTGTTAATCCATCTTCATTTTTGTCGAAAGAGTAAACAGCAAAGTAATCAAATAAAGTTTCTTTATACAAATCTGAAAAAACAATTCAAGCTAAATCCGTGACCGACAAATTTGAATTGGACAAAATTCACGTCAAGTGTGGTAATATCGCTAATTCACAAAACTGAAACATCGAACAGCTGTCACTCTGCCCTTGCTGACACCATCAACACGAAAGTTGTCGACTTCAGGGGGTCCATTCAGGGCAAGAGTGAGTTCGAGTTCGGGAGTGAGTTAACCTAAAAATAGCTAGGAAATACATGATTATTTAAATAACGGAACCGTTATTTATACTTCCAACGTATTTACGGGACTGACCAGATTTTTTCCTAACTGTAACGATGTTCAAGAAGTGTGGAAACATTAACTATTTAAAAAAGTGAGTTGATATTTAGTGACGAATTCGAACTCACTCTTGCCCTGAATGGACCCCCAGACGTGTCACTCGCCGGGCGCTTGGCAGTTGGGCACTTGTCAACGCTCGCCACGAGGTGCCGCGAGTGGGGCACTTGTACGGAACCTGTCAGGTCATATTGTGGGCGCGGAGGCCAGTGGGACAGTGTGCGGCTCGGGTCGCCTTACGTGCAGCCTTTGTTCCACGAATCACCGATTAACGAACTTCATGTGTTGAATCAACCGAGGATCATTATGTGTTAGAGCAAGGCTGTTTGCAAAATGGCTTCGCAACTGTTTTAGATAAATTAAGATAATTTGGAATTAGTCGAATTAACTCCTTTCTTTTACGCTGATTCTGCCCTGGTTTTCTTATGCCATGTTTTTACGTTCGTTTATGAATACCATACTTCCGTGCCGAATCTAGAAACGTATTCTATACCTAGGCTGCTATGTTGGTTGAGATCAATTGTAATATTTGCGTGCGCTGCACATAAATACTCATACTTGTATTTTTTATACATGACTGGACATGGAGCGCTAATATCACACCTACTCTCATGATATTAGCCCAATACACCTCATGGGAACCATGCCAGGACCCTCCTTTTATTGCACAGCTACATTGAAATGAATGGTAAATACGGACAATTTTCATTGCTGCTTCGACCACCGGTCATTGAATTCGATACCAACCTGGGCGGGGTACCTTTTAAATAAGGAGTCAACGTGCAATCCGAACGATGAACGACGAATCCCTTTCGTCGGCTCTGAAGACTTGCACGGGAGGAAATGCAGTGTGCCCAATTGTTTTATCTTAACGTGCCGGAACTCACACAGCCTCATTCCACCCGAAGTCACACATAATTCATCAAGGCTCGTGGATACGAGTGAATTTTAACTGTCCGTCACTGAATGCTTCGAGTTCGGCGTAGCGAGAGCGTAACTTGCGAGACCGAGCCAAACCGCGGCTTATGAACGCCGAGAAGTAAGCGGCGGTTTAATGCAATTACTCCGGCTGTTGCAACACCGCCCCGTTTCCCGCCGCTGCTCGCAGAAGCTCCTCGCACCCTGGCACCCTCGCACCTCGGCAAAATTTAAGTCAGCACCTCGGCAAACGAACCTCCGGGCCGCTCATTTTTCGCTCTTCGCTTGTTTATTTCGCCAAACAAGCGAAAGCATGCGGCTAATATGTATGTAATTAATATGTAATATGTATATGGCTGCTATGTCCTTTTTAGGGTTCCGTACCGAAAGGGTGCCAATGGAACCCTATTACCAGTGTTGCCACTGGAGCAGTGCATCGCTTAAAGGTCCTTGCTTACGGTGACGCTTGGCTCAGGTTATCTCTTTCCCTAAAATATGCTTGAAAGAGGTAATGGCTGTGCCCGGCGTGATGCTCGTGAACGGGTGCTGTTTGTGGGGACTGGCCTGCTCCAATTGGCAACATATTAGTTGGAGGGGATTGTCTTTGCAAATAAAATGATATTTGTCATGAACTGTTGCATACGGCATGGATTGTAAATTTTTGTGTATTCATGTGAATTTAGTGTTTTACCTATGTTTTTGTTAAAATAATTGACAAACACTTTTGTAAACTTAGACTAAGTGGACGTTGAAAAAAAAACAGCGGAGTTTCTTTTCAGTTCTTCTTCGCTGTGTTTTGTTTTGCTGAACTGGCCAATGCTAAAATATGACAAATCCGAGTGCAGTGTACTGTCTATGGATGATAAATAAACAATAACATACTAAGCCAATACAATACTAAGCCTCCGATCTCCGTCCGTCCGTCCGTCTATCACAGGGCTGTATCTCAGTAACTGTAACAGTTAGACAGCTGAAATTTTCACAGAGTGTGTATTTATTTAGCCGATATAACAACAAATAGGTAAAATTAAAAAAAATATAAAAATTAAAGGGGTAAAATTAAACGTGATTTTTTTGTATTAATTGTTTTACGATGGGACTCGCACTTGGCCGGTTTTTTTTTAATATCTGTATTGTCTTTAATATATTTGGTTGATACATATATTTTCAGCCTCGGTAGCTTTTGTCTGCCTCGGTAGCTCAGTGTGTGACGCCTTGTGATTCGACAAGCTGGGGAAGCACCTCTGAGCGCGGTTAAGTTCTGGATGGGTGACCATTTTCAGTCGTTGAGGCTATCCGTGGTTCGGATTTCACTTAAAACTGTAGGTCCTCTTTCTTACTTACTAGGTGGAAGGGTTAATCCCGTACCATCGGATTGAATGAACGATGGTCGTAGCGGCAATAAAAATAAACCGTGTTTTTCATTCAGTTCTATGTAGCCGAGCAATATAAGGAAGGTCCTGGCATGGCACCAAGTTCACATGTGGTGTTTTAGGCTAACATCTGACGTTCTGTTCGGTATTAGCCATCCATGTCCAGTGACATAAAAAACACGATGCATCAAATTTTCGTTTCTAAGACCGTGGCCAATCAAAACGTTGTGGTCAATTCACAATTAACGAAGATTCCAGTCAGTCGCGACTTACAATGTGTCCACAGGATTTTGGATTGCGAGTTACCATGTTCGGGATCCTGGCCAGTGTAATGCTTGAGGTCCTGCTGCAAGACTCTATGTTGAGGACCACTAAACATATATATAATAGCTTTTTGTAATATTATATGTAACCTCTACAGAGGTCAAACTCTCTACGACTACATGAACTTAGAAAGTCTTGATAGTTGTTTCGGTACCTCTTTTGACAGTAACCATTGATTTAGCAGAGGATTGAGATAGAATACAATGTCCGCGGTTTTAGAAATCGCAGATTTTGAGGGCAGTGTCGAAAAAAACCAAAGTAAGCATGCATGTTCAAATTGAGCGGGAATCCTGAATTGGCATCTCGGGAAATCCAGTTATGGTCGGAATTCCGCTGGTTTTCTAGAATGTTTTCATGCCGAGACCGCGACGGGCGGAATGTCTTTGATGGTAAGTGAAGAATATTCAAAGTCTACTTTCGTATTTGCTTGGATAACCGTCGCGACGGCTCTCTGGCTCTTCGGTTATTAGACGGCATATTGAAATACCGAGGGAATTTGATAATATCTCAAATATTCACTTTGATAGAGAGAGCGAAACAGTTTATTTCTCAATATTAAAAGATAATGAAATTTATGACGAATGATAGGGACTTTAAAATGAAACGAAAGATCCAATCAACATTTTTCAATTACTTTTTATTGATTTTCTCTGCAGCAACGGAATAATGTCATGGACTTTAATATGATATTAAGTGTCTCACTGAATGTCTTCTCTCTGCGAGATAATAAAAGTAATTCAATTCCTAGTCGAACGTCTCTTTTCGATGCTCTAGTACTGAGGTTTCGAAAGGAGAACATCGGAATTGGTCATCTTAATTCACAAAAAAAAACCGAAAAAAGAATGATCCTTGCCATCCTCAAAAGTAAAGGCGCCATAAAAAGTGAGCGGATAAGGGGACGACCCTTTTCTTCGCGAAAACCTTATCGTTGGCAGGACCTAAGAACTAATTGGAATGGCCGTGACTCAGCTTATTCAATTAGCCTCAGCGACGCGATGCACTTTCTTTACGTCACGTCGCTTAGTCACCACCGGTTCTGGCATGGCACCTAGTTCCTATGTTGTGTGTTGGGTTAATATCATGACAGTAGGTGTGGTATTTGCCACCCTTATCCTACTTCATTAAAACTTTATAATATTCAAATAACACATTTTGAGGGTTGATGAAAGGTTTAATGGAAGCAGGATTGTGTTTTGTGTAATTGTGATTGTAAAAAAAATGAGAAAAAGTTTCTTTGCGGGTTCTTCTTTGCTGAGTTGATTGAATCCGCGGATCTATCAGTTTGACTACCAAACGTTCACAATGGAATTGAAATCTAAATTGTGCGTTTTGAAGTTGGGCGAAGTTATATATAACGTTATATTTCAGGTAAATAAATACTTAGATAGAGAATTAATGCAGAATAGGCGACGAACTACTTTTTCCTTTTTTTAAAAATATTTTTTAGCATAAAATTAAAATTACGTCACATTAACGGGACGCAAATAAATGGAATCGTAAAGTGCGCGGTAATTCCTTCGAAGTCTCCGATTAACGGTGAGATAGGGCTGACTGACGACTCTCGACCGACGGAACCCTTCTGTCGTGGCCATCTTGTTGTTTTCCTTACCTCATAATTTTTATACACAACAACCGCGAACTAATAGAATTGCAGTGCCTCAAATTGTATTGCATTAGTTACAGGACGAAACGTTTCAGTTGAGGTGAACACCTTCATAATTACTAATTCATACTAATTAAAAATAATAGCTATAAAGTGTTTCCACATAGCACTCAGCAAGGCATGGACCGTTCATTCAAAAAGCTTTTATCATGTCGTTTTCGTAAAATGCGTTTGTGGAGTATCGAGTTACCCTCAATTCACACAAAAATACCGGAATTTCCGTTCATGGTGCCATACAATTTAGATAAATATTAGTAAAATTGCTTAGAATGATCACATTTTATGAAGAAAATATATTTCATAACGAAAAAGGTATTAAAATTGACAGACTTGTGTGCAGAACGATTGCCCTTCACTTAAATTTATTATGAGAGTTTCGTACGACCTAAACAAAATCGTTCTCCCCATACACTTTGTGAGCAGGTATTTACAAAAAAATATGGGAATATACCTGGTTAACGTTTGGACCTCAGATCAAAAAGGAATAATATACTATGAGACCCGCTGTCTCCATGCTTTTAAAACTTCCAACTCATACATCAAACATACATGCCTCAAGCAAACCATAGTCACAGACGTATTGGAAGGTGTGTTGGTGGAAACTGACTTGTCGACGCATTTTTGGAACATATTTGCGCGCGATGGAGTTGTCTGGACGCGCTTAAGACGCGCGGTCGGCTTCCCCACCTTAAATGCTCACTTTAGCCCAGAAGGACTCAGAAAGAGAAAGAAAGTGGTCCATGACGAAGGGCGGAGATTTGAACCCAGACCGCTGGGACGGAAAGCAACGCTGAGTAAGCTGTCAAATCAAACTCGGACTCGCAAATGTTAGTTAGCTTAACGCTCACTGCGCGCGCTCTTCAATTGCTCCATACATTTGAGAACGCCAGTCGATCGGTTTCGCGTAAACGCCAATTTAGGTGACGGCTAGGACAAAACTTCTGGTCAAAACAATCCGCGTGCGGTCTGCGAGCTCCATCGGATTCTTCAGTTAGGAACAGGAAGTAACAAGGACAGGACAGAACCAATACATGATTTACAAGTTGTGTTTACAAGCAGTGACAGCTAATTAAACTTATCGGCCACGTGATACCTTCGCGGAAATCGATTTGAGGCTCGTTTCAGCGAGGGGAAGTGGTTCGCCACGGTCCTAGTTACTAGAACCGTGGACCGTATATCTGCCGGGATCTGTACATTCTAATTTTTTAAAAATCGCCTGGTCATTTATGAGCCAAGTTCATGAAATTGGACGGACGCTCAATTCGAAAAGTATTAGTTTAGTAAAATTTTAATATGCAGGCGTTCATCATTAGGAGTAGGTACGCATTTATTGTAAATATACATTATAGTCAATTAAACAACTTTAATGAAATAAAAAAAATTGGGGCCATTAAAACGAGTAAAATTGGCAATTTTGGTTTTTTGGAAAAGTTGTTACTAATAGTGATAAATAAGATTACGTACTAGTTCAGAACATTGGCTGAAACTCGTCTTGTCATCACGGGTGCATAATTTAATTGTTCACAATAAGACACAGATTAATTACTTTAAAATTGTTTAAGCAAAATGAATTGCTCTAGTGACGGATAAGCATGCCCTGTTTGGATATAATTACGATGTGCCTTTTAGTAACAACCGGGTAAGGGAAGCAATCTTTATACGAATTGACTAGCCCCGTTTCACACAATTTTTGTTCATAAACCGCTTCTCAAACATCAACCATTGCGGGGATACAGGGTGGCCTGAAGTAGAACACGCTCATGTGAAAATAGTAGCTCTATTAGATATTTCCTAAAGGATTATTTCCTGGATTTTATATATTCCCATACAAACTTTCATCGCCTCTTTCACTCCCTTCGAGTTTAGTTTTCACGACAAAGGAAAGACTAGGCTACCTCCAGACAATCTCTAGACAGAAACTCATCAAAATTGGTTCAGCGATTTCAGTTGATTTAAAATGCAACATTCATCAGAGTTATGTACTTTCGAATTTAAAATATTAGTATGGAAGTATGAATTTAAAATATTAGTATGGAAGTATGGATGGTGCTCTCAAACCATGCAATTCTTGTTATTTCCGTAGGTTTTAGCACGCTAATCTAATATCTAATAATAAATAATATAAAGGGGAAAGTTTGTAATAATGGATGGATGGATGGATGGATGGATGGATGGATGGATGGATGTTTGTTACTCTTTCACGTAAAAACTACTGAATGGATTCTAATGAAACTTTACAATAATATAGCTTATACATCAGAATAACACATAGGCTACAATTTATGTGCCCATGGGCTTTAGAACTTTCACGGGGCTGCGAAAACGATGCCGGTAGCGCTACTTCACACTAGGGGGAGAGGAGCCGGGGGCGGTGGCGGGGAGCGGCGGCGGGGGGAGGGCAGACGTCGTGACTGTTTGGTGTCCGTTTGGCGAATTTTCAAGGCACTAGCGATTTGTAAAACTTAGTACACGTACATTTAACTACCCGGGAATTAGGATTGGCTAAATAGAATTCAATTCCGCTTACGCTAAGATGGGGCTGTCATACAAACTGCAATGCTCTATGCACGGCTCGGCTTTGCGGCGGCAGCGCTTACTTTTACTGAAGTACGGCTTGGTATTTCCTGCAACTTTAGGACTACTTGGCATCACGCTAAATCGCCGGAGGAGCGACCAACAGAATAAAATCCTTGACAACCAATTACTCGATTTAGATGTGCATTGTATCTACGTCTAGCCTGATTCTACTAAAAACTTATAGATTACATAATATAACGCTTCATTACCAGAAGGGTAAGTAGTGAGTCTTAAAGTCTTATAACATGCGAACCACTTACCTGATTTATATGCGTATTTTATCAATGTATAGCATCTCTGGGAGCAGTCAGGTTCGAGATGGGTTACTGTTTTCGATGTTGAGGCTGGCTGTGGGTTGGAGTCCACGCAAAACTTACCTACGTTACACGTTACTTACTAGGTAAGCAATGTAGCAGTGAAAGTGCAGAAAGGTTCTCGCGGCAAATGTTTTTTTTTAAATAGCCACCAAACGTCAACGAAGCTCTAAATGGGAATTATTGGATGTTTCTCATTAAATCATGCTATTTCGGCTCGAACGATCTTGATTAAATTTGGTACATGGATACATTGTCCTGGACCAGTTTGACCCTATTTTGGACCAGTCATGTGGGCTACTTTTTATCCATGAGATAATTTAGCCGACACTAACCCGAGCGGAGCCGGGTACCGCAGCTAGTGGTAAAGAATATATACACTACCGTACAACATCTGCTAAGGGATAAATTAAAAACATCATTGGGGGAAACTAGGTTGACACCAGTCTGTGTTTTCTTCATTGTTTCGGAATAATCACCATGCAGGCATAGAAACATCTATGTGCGAGTTGTTCTATGGTTCGGCACCCATGTAAAACTGTAGATCTCCTTTCCGTATGTAAACCTCCAGACCCCCCCTTAAATAGACTCCTAGCCTACATTAGCTTATACATATCTAACCTAAGTTATGTACCTTATATTTCCCTTGGATACATCCTACATTAATTACCTATTTACCATGTATCCACTCGTCCCATTTGTTCTCCCCATTGGCTCGTGATCGTCCTATATGCTTTCATTATTTACATTACATAACCATTCGTCTAATATATTCCCATTTACTGTTTCCTGATTTGCTCACGTTAAATCTAGTTATTTTACTACATTACTTGCTTAGGTAACATGTATTCTCCTGAATATTGTTGTCAAATCCTCATTGGTGCTATGCCCTCCTCCTGTACCTAGCTGTCTGTCTCTTTCGGTTCTTCTAATCGGTTCCTTTCTCCCTATCCTAACCTGATACATAATCTCTCTCTCTCTCATACACGCGCTCTCACATACAAACACAAATCTGAATTGATTGGAATAGAGCATTTCAGCATGCCCAGAACTTCAAAAAAATTTTTACCCCATGGGGTAATGGTGACGCCCCTCACAGTCCAAGGTCCATCCATGGCACTGTTATCCCGCGTCCCCACATGATCGCCTTCCTGCCTTCAGGCTGTATATGCGACCTCTGCTTCAAAAAGCGGCGGCCAACCATCCTGAATATGGCCTCTGAACACCAAGGCTCAATTCCCGTGTAGGGATATATGAGTTTATGTAGTTCATTATATACCAATTGGGGTATTGGATTTACAACATGACCACTATATATTTTGAGTGTCCACTGACAACGTCAAGTACGACACATTAGGTATCACAAGAATTTTCGTTTTGTCAGCCGATCAAACGGTGACTGAAAACTACGGCGGGTGACCATAGTTACGAATCTGTCTTGTACCAGCCCACATGAATGTAGGACATACCTCAGACCCTCCCATCTGCCATTACTAATGCATGGACATAAGGGTAGTTTCGTGAACTGCTCCGGACGTACCAAAGCGTAGTCACTTTAAAGATTTTCGCGTCTAGTGACATTAGTCACACGCGTTGCCAAGCCTTTCCTGGACTCAGGGTAGGTCATGAGAGTGTCTCCACATTTTCACGGTTCCGGCACTTGGCAGATCGTGGTAAAGCCAATAAAGGCTTTCAGAAGAGCTGATAGAAACAGCAGTTCAAGATAAGCGGTTATCCGCAGTCATGACAAACCCTCAAGGTTGTCGACTAATTTAAGCAGGGAAACAGGAAGTTGCCTGCGAAATGTACACTGAGGTCAATCCAAGATGGATATGCCTTCAGATTTTGTATTTATTAAGATAGTCAACCTGGTCGCCGGTTGTCGAGCGAACCAGAGTATGGCCTCCGCCTTCCTCTCAAACGAGGTGAACATTTTTATATTGGAACATGACTCCCAGGTCTAAATGCCAACAATTTAAAATACGGTGTCATAGTGTCATTTATGTTCAGAGAGATATTTGGTATGTATTGTATCATCGTAGTGTTTTTTTTTTTTTTGCGATAATGTCAATACTATATTTTTCTTTCATGGTTTTCTAGAGTTTGACTGAGTATGAAAGTCTTAATGGGTTCCGGCTCCTTTCAGTATAAAGGGGTACCGCCCAATCTAACTTGAGGCTCAAATTCAGGATCCGCAGCTTCTCGGAATGTTCGTTAGTGATGCTACATTTACGTTTAAGGTACAATCAA
The DNA here is from genome assembly GCA_946894095.1 of Incurvaria masculella. NCBI lineage: Eukaryota > Metazoa > Arthropoda > Insecta > Lepidoptera > Incurvariidae > Incurvaria > Incurvaria masculella. The sequence continues at coordinate 6,118,671 of OX335641.1, forward strand.
TCTGGCATGGAATCTCATAGAGATCCCAGACCCGACCGATGTCCCGTAATGCCTCGTTTTCTGGCTGCACTGCAAACAAAAATCCACATAGCGTGCACAAGTATGTGGATTAAACATGCTTCCCACAACTCGACATCCATCGCCTTAACATTTCTGTGAAGAAATATCGTTTTATTCTTTTGTAGCTAGCTAGATAGATTTTATCTAGAAAAAGCGAACCGGTGTACGTGACTGTTCCGTCGCCCCCACTATGGACTCCCGGTCCTACTATTTAACACTGATCCTAGGAATTTAATATCTTTCTGGTTCAGCGTGCGCTGACGCACTCCCTCATTTCACTCACACCCAAACACTCCTAAGCCCTTCCTAAATATAGTCCATATAAATCAAACACAGAAACCCATCCTCCTGTGAGGCGAGATTTTGTTCCACGTAAAACCACAGCCTGTAACCCTCATCCGAGCCATCGGACCTTCAATACCCACGTGAGGCCCTTCCTGAATACTGTATACATTATTCGAACACAGAAAAACCCTCCCCCTGTAGAGCAAGATTGTATTCCACGTAAAACCACGGCCTGTAACCCTCGTCCGAGTCGACGAACCATCATTACACACGCGAGGTCCTTTCTAAATATAGCACAAATTATCTGAGCACAAAAGAACCCTCCCCACTGTAACCTGAGATTTTATTCCACTTAAAACTTTACCTAGTACTTTATAAAATCTCCTTCCATACTATTCGTTATTCAAAATGCAGTACATCCTCATATCTAATCCTTCATCCAATGCGCTTGCACATCTAACAGGCCGCGCGAACTTCGATATACAATCAATACATATGCCGTCACCTCACCCACACGGGGCTCCTCATCGCAGTTTGCTACCGCTTGTGGTCCCCAACAATATGTACAGACTTACCAAGGTCCAGTGCCGTCCTTTCTTTCACTCTATTTTAACAAAAGCTGTTTGCAAATCTACCTACTCTGCAAGAAAACATAGATTATTTAGCTAACTCATCTCGTTCCTAAATTTGCACTTTTGCTACTTTCTCAAACTCAATGACTCGTTTCAATGTCCCCAAACAAAATCTAAACGAGGGAAAAGACTTTGCAGGTGCAAATTCCTTAGTAAAACACTTCCGCGTATTCAACCTACGTGCCGTAAGCCCTGAATAGAGGCATACTGCCCAGAGACTCGCTCGCCACCGACTGACGAGGGACGCGCGCGCCTTTTCTGTTCTAGGCTCTGATCCCCCTCGCCCCTCCCTTGGAATCCCGCCATTTTTCGAGTGGTCATGCGCACTCTCCCCTCTCCCCCGCTCATCTTTCCTCCCGGCTCCCCTCTCGACCCGCTCTCCACCCCTCGCCCGGCGTTGGCCTTGGGCGCGTGAGTCGTGTTCTTATTATTTTATTATTATTTACCTGTCGCTAAGCAGAGCATTATTCGAGTACTTTCGAACGTTGTACCTGCGCGATCGCTCAGGGTCATACCTCCGCCCCCTCTACGCCCCTCAGCCTGCGATGACCTTGATTTTATGTTTAGTCAGATGTGCGTAAAACAAAAGTATTATTTTTACTTGTCGCTAAGCGGCATCGCGACGCTACTTTCATATGCCTATAGGACGCTACTTTGTTGTATTTATATATCATGTTTTGAGTGTGGAGGCTGGCCGTCCACAGCCGCCCCCAATTAACTGTGACTGCACATGGCACACGATGCCACACGCAGGGAAGCAGTTAATTCAATAAGGTAAGGACAATTGTTACAACATAAAATAAAATAATGTCTTTATTCCATATTAAGGAAACCTCAACCACGCCCCCAACTCAAAATTACCATCAACATCCTTTTATCTACTGTGAATTTCCCATATTTTTTTTTGTTTCGTTTCCTACCTAACTTTGTAGTTGTTGTTTTTTTTGTTTTTTTTTTTTTAAACTTAATCTAACCTCCTCCAAAGTAATCAACTTATTTAACCTAACCTACATCCATAATTTATCCTAATCTTACCAGCCTAACCCAATCTAATCTAACTATAACCACCTACAGCCCAAACCTAACCTAGCATACCTATACCTATCTACCAATAAAGACTAATAATAATAATAATAATGACTAATAAAGGCACGTGTTCGTCTAGTATTATTAATCTAATTTTAATCCAATCATTTATACTTAACCTCAAATAGAGTTTCCTAAGTATTCAACTAAAATATTACTCACCCATACTATATTGTATATATTCTTCTCTTATTCTTTAACTAAGAAAATATCAAATATTTCAGCAGAAGTTATTATATTGCTGCTCAATAAACTTCGATAAAAACAAATAAAATGAAAATTCGCGGAAATTTTAAAAGAATTATAAAAATTAAGACGATTTTGAGCTAGGCCCCAATAGTAGAGCCCCATTGAAAATTTAAAAAATGTTCTCCACCGCTCAACCAAGTGAAAACCTGCCTAAATATTCGAATCGCTTTCTCCTCTTTGTTGTTACAAATTTTGAAGAAATTTCCATGCTCAAAATTTAGCAAAGTATAAAGAGATCCAAATTACTGATCTCTACTTTACATCTGCCAACAGGGAGGTCAAGCTTATGATATGATCAAATAACTTGATTGAATCTATTTGCATACCAACCATGAAGGTTGGATGTTACTGCATGAATGACATGGTCATTTTCGGATTATTGTTGTACATAGAGCATACCAACTATGAAAGGTTGGATTTTACTGCCACCTCAGCGTCACGCAGCAGCGTGCTAAACCCTGCAAATGCCTGTACTCGCCATTAATAAATAGGTGTGGTTCTGGCATTTTTCCTCTGACATTGGGCTGATTTAGTGAACACAGTCATTATATGATCACAATGCCCTAATATGGAATGGTTCAGGAAGTTGTTTAATGTATTCAAGCAATTCAAACTTTATAGTCTGAAATACACAATGACCGAACCTCAAATTCGCATTGAAATTGTATGGTGTTTTCAGTTGTTCTCTGGGAACAATATGAACAATGTTTACCCTATGTATTCATGGTCAATTCACTAGTAGTACTCGTCAACGTTGCACTCCGGGTGAGTGTGTGGTTTTGAAGGTTAACCAATACTTCCCACGTTGCAGTATGCAAGTTCCCATCTTGACAACTGATCCATCGGTGGAAGTCACCCGCTATTCAGCTAAGGATCTTCTTCATAAACGACTTTCCAGAACTAGTTAAGCCATGAACACAAAAGGCACTCATATCTCCATAATTGGCCATCGGACAACACGGTCAACTAGCAATGTGGATGAACTCTATTTGTTTTGTTATTTTATTGAGATCTCCACAGAATCCATGTCATTTTACTTTAATCAAGACAGGTATTCTACAATTCAGTTAAATTGAATCGTAGCCGACCTCATAATCCATACCAAGAATCAATTTAAAGTTGGTAAAACCACCAACATAAAATGCAGGAAGTATAGATCGTTAATAACTCAAACGTTTGGAAAACGTCTGTGAAAATTGTCTCGCATATATCGTGATCGAAGACAACTCAAACGAGTACTGGATATGTTGAACAAAAGATGTTCTGAAAATATCGGTTGAAACACATCAAAGCCTTTCCTCTTCAAAATCTACATGATTTGAAATTTACTGATTTGAAGCTTAAAGTAATAAAATAAAAATATATTTAATTTCTTGAACCACAATTTATTAAGTGCATTTGTATGTAGTTCATTGTATATTTACCATCAGCAGATTATTTAGTTTCAACCTTGGCAACTCGCTGAAACCATCAAAATATCAAGGTAATTATTTGATGTTGTCCTCGAATATTTTTTAACAAACCATCACAGTGAAATCATCACTATAAATCAAATGTAATAATTTATAATCTAAAACAAAGTCTAATAAATGAATGATTTAATCAAATAATCCAGAGAACCTTATTTAAGCTTCATATCTATGGTAATAAAAAACTAAGTGATTTATATTTACGATATTTCAATTACTGCTCAGCAAAGAAAAACCTAATCAAACACACCCATGGCTCACACTCTCCTAAATATTCTTTCAATAATCAATTTAATAATCATAATAAATCACACAAAATATCAAAGAAAACTATACCATTGAATCAAACGCACTCTTACACTAATCCCCCTTTTTTTTTAACCCCCCCCCCCCCCCATTCTAAACACCTCTACCCTTAACTTACCGAAACCCCCATTATCCTTCTACCCCCCCCCCCCTTATCTGATAACCATTTTATCATACATATATGTAGCCGAATACGATCGCCCCCACTCCCTCCTAGTCTCTGATCCCCCCTCAGCCATAGCGGAAATATCATTTCCACCTTTTCCCCAATTCCGTGGTCCCGCGAAACACCGCCGCATACCCGTAGACTGACTCTTTGGTCATAGTACGTCACCAATATTGGAGCAACTGTCACTTCTTACCTATTTTCCAATTCCGTGGTCACACTGAACTAAGTATTCGAAATTTCCCGCGTAATCTTCCAACAACGTTTGCTCAAGGTCAAATTTAAGTTCACTTCCCTACTTGCTAAAACCAATCGCTATTTTTCTGTCTACTTCTGAAAAAAATTTTTTTTTTTTTTTTTTTTTTTTAGATATCCCGTCGTCACCTCACAATAAGACCGTTTCAATGCTCCCATTCACTAAGTCTATCCACACTTTTAATACTATTTCACTTACACTAAAGTTGAACTCTAGGGAAAGAGACACGCTAAAATAAGCCTATGCCATCATCACTCGTAATCCCCCCCTCCCCCAGAATGTAACCCTATCTTCTTACGCAATTTTTTTTTTTTTTTTTTTTTTTTTTAACCTGACTCCTAAAATCAAACACATATTTAACGATAACCTTGATTCTATTGATCCCAATTGGAATGAAACAACGATTTCAAATGCCACTCCTTGATAAATAAACAATACCTTCATTCACTTAATACCATACGTATATGTATATATATATATATATATATATATATTTATTTATACCGCAACGCGTTCCCCTTCTCCAGTTTGCCTTTATTTTTTTTTCAAAACCCTACCACTAGCATGATACACCTGCTCGAACTACGTTACAATAATACTCAAAACGCAAGCCAAAATACTTGGCCGTCAATATTATGTCAATCTAAATAAATTCAGATTTGTGTCCGAATAATCTCAAAATACGAAAATAGTATTCACCGAATTGTATTAAATTTAAAATACCCGTCAACATTATTGTTAAGAGAAATCAATAAAAAATTGTTAAATAAATTATTATTATATCTTTCTCCAAAAGGTAATACACCATCGCCCACTATCAACACGGTCAGCAACGGGATCCCCTATATACAGTAACCGACCCATCCCTAAGTCATCAAAAATAAATATTTCCCATTCCACACCTCTCGCTCTCGTATACGATGATGACGTCAACCTTCTTGTGGCTAAACCACATGCAAACATCACCCCGACTAACATCCAAACATCATGATATCGCATCATAGCACAAAGTTCGCCCCCACCTTCATACAATAATATATCCACAACTCGTTATCGCGAAGCCACCCACACATCACATTATCCTCCCTAAGTCCAACACTCGTACTATTACGCACCTGCGACCCGAACATTCAGATCTCAGATTTCATCGGAATAGACTGTCACAACAAATTCACCCCTTTTTTTTTTCAATCTCTACGGAACCCTAACTCTAGTTTATCTCGCCCTCACATAAACTCATAGTCATTACTAATTCTCGTTCCGTTCTCGAACTTCCTCACTCACCCAAGGCTACTTGCACTTCAATGTTGTAAATATGTCTAAGTAATTGCACTATAACCCGTAAAATTGTAATCACTTATTCCTAATATTTTTCCCCTATCAAATAACACCAACTTAAAACTCAAAGTAAAACAACAAAACCCCGATGGAATATCGTAACCTTCAAGGAGTCTGTCTTCTTCAATATCTAACATCCATAACCATTCCTTCATTCATAATTAATCAATCTATCTTTAAATAAACCCCAACGCAATCTCTAGAATAATGGTAATAAGCGCGCGTGGTTCCGTTATTCAATAATAATATCATTCTTGACGCTCCTACCGCGACCCTAGACACAAGACGCACGAACCACGTGACCCGCCGCTCGCGCCACCAATCCATGTGACTGTATAGGTATGTACACCCGCTGTTCAGCGCGCGAGTTCACCCCGCCCCGAGTCGGCACCACCGCACTGAACGAATGACGGTTGGAGCGGCAAGGAACGTCCCGCGCCCCATCCAAATCAATGTTACCTCGCAATACTATAATAACCCCACAAAATATGTAATAATGTAATAAAAATAACAAATTATAATAATTATTATTTCCTTCCTTGCTTTCACAAAAGTTTTAACCAATATTTAAGTTACGTGATGGTTTACAACCTAAGTTCCCATGTTTTTCTACTCACTCCATTCTAGTACCAATATTATACCTACTCTCACACTTCGTCTTCGTTACGGACCCCATGCGACAACCAAAATATTATATATCAACTAAATGTTATTCAACTAAGTTCAACTTGGTTCATACCTCATTTTAAAATATTCCTCTCCGCACAACGACTTATTTACACTACCACTCTTTACCTTTGTTTCTATTAATATATTACATATAACCAGTGCACTTTATCAATACTTTCCCGTGACCAATGGTCAACACAAATATTACGCACACGATACTTCTACAATCTCCGCCACGTGTTCGACTCATGATCTCTCTAATACTCAGCGGTGGATCAGACGCCTCGGTAATTCAGGCTCACTTTTAAATCAGTCGCCCCCATAATTTCGACAGGGTACGAACATTTAATTAATGTTTTTACGAAATAATTTAAAGTGAAATGGTAAATCTACAGCAAGCGTAGTCAATAATAGTAATTAAAACATAATTTCATAAGGCTTGGTCGCCCCCACAACATTGCCGCCATCCCTCGGACCCCAATCGGCCCCCCATATAATCGGTCCTGACTGTAGCCAATCCTTTCGTCTAGTAATCTGTAATTTTCCTATAGTAAAATAGAAATCTATGTTCATATAAATACTAAGACAACATTCGCCTTGAGGAGACATTATTCAGTTCTATCCGCTCAACGGAACCAACCGATCCTAAATGCAAATCTTCCTTTGACCGATTTTCGTTCGTGGGAAATTGGTTCTCTATTTAAAGAAACCTAAAAGATATCACTTCCTTGATTGTTTACCGTAGTGAGACGTAAATTAGTTAGGTCTTATTATTTTTATTTCTGCCGACTTTAACGTGCGTGTGTAATTATAATTATTAAAATTTTAATGGTACGAGAGTAACACATGCAGGTAAGATGGAGTTCACCATAATGGTGGGTTATTGATGAATGGCACAGAGCTAAATTCAAGCTGAAATTCATAACACTGTTTAGTACCCAATTCATTAGCACAACCAATTTTATACCGACTTACCTGCGGATAAAACATTTCAGAACACATAATTAACAATTTCCTAAGGTACTAACCTTTGTACTACTTTTTTAAAGTAATTCTGAACCCATGAGCAATAGTTTTCACACATTCTAAACTGTAGTCAAACAGTTTACCTGGTAGGTACCTCTGAGCATTCCCAGAGGTAGACGTTCGGCGTCGCGATCAACGCGTCTCTCATAACGCATCCAATGCGCTAGTGGCGCGATCACACAACGCATTCAATGCGCTGGTGGCGTAATCACACAACCGCTCTCGTGCTGTTGAAACATCCTATACTCCCTAATCTCTTTCCATAGTTTCATAATATACATTAATAAATTACAACAACAATGTAATATGTTAAGAATTGTTTACAAACATGATTTTATTTTTCCGTGAACTGACTAACCGCGTTTAACTATTTCCCTGCTGACAATTTTACGTCTTATTACTTTTATATATTTTTATTCTTTTGCTTCAAGTATTTTCTTAGTTATTTTTCGTGAACAAATACGAATAATATGACTACGCTATTTGACCCATTTTCTTTGTTGTGTCCTTTAGTAACCTTGGTTCTTTTTAATTGTAGGATTTGTTTAAAGATATAAACAAGTCCTTGTCAACAAATCATCCTGTGGTCACGGCAACAGCTGTGAACCTCCAGACCCCCCCTTAAATAGACTCCTAGCCTACATTAGCTTATACATATCTAACCTAAGTTATGTACCTTATATTTCCCTTGGATACATCCTACATTAATTACCTATTTACCATGTATCCACTCGTCCCATTTGTTCTCCCCATTGGCTCGTGATCGTCCTATATGCTTTCATTATTTACATTACATAACCATTCGTCTAATATATTCCCATTTACTGTTTCCTGATTTGCTCACGTTAAATCTAGTTATTTTACTACATTACTTGCTTAGGTAACATGTATTCTCCTGAATATTGTTGTCAAATCCTCATTGGTGCTATGCCCTCCTCCTGTACCTAGCTGTCTGTCTCTTTCGGTTCTTCTAATCGGTTCCTTTCTCCCTATCCTAACCTGATACATAATCTCTCTCTCTCTCATACACGCGCTCTCACATACAAACACAAATCTGAATTGATTGGAATAGAGCATTTCAGCATGCCCAGAACTTCAAAAAAATTTTTACCCCATGGGGTAATGGTGACGCCCCTCACAGTCCAAGGTCCATCCATGGCACTGTTATCCCGCGTCCCCACATGATCGCCTTCCTGCCTTCAGGCTGTATATGCGACCTCTGCTTCAAAAAGCGGCGGCCAACCATCCTGAATATGGCCTCTGAACACCAAGGCTCAATTCCCGTGTAGGGATATATGAGTTTATGTAGTTCATTATATACCAATTGGGGTATTGGATTTACAACATGACCACTATATATTTTGAGTGTCCACTGACAACGTCAAGTACGACACATTAGGTATCACAAGAATTTTCGTTTTGTCAGCCGATCAAACGGTGACTGAAAACTACGGCGGGTGACCATAGTTACGAATCTGTCTTGTACCAGCCCACATGAATGTAGGACATACCTCAGACCCTCCCATCTGCCATTACTAATGCATGGACATAAGGGTAGTTTCGTGAACTGCTCCGGACGTACCAAAGCGTAGTCACTTTAAAGATTTTCGCGTCTAGTGACATTAGTCACACGCGTTGCCAAGCCTTTCCTGGACTCAGGGTAGGTCATGAGAGTGTCTCCACATTTTCACGGTTCCGGCACTTGGCAGATCGTGGTAAAGCCAATAAAGGCTTTCAGAAGAGCTGATAGAAACAGCAGTTCAAGATAAGCGGTTATCCGCAGTCATGACAAACCCTCAAGGTTGTCGACTAATTTAAGCAGGGAAACAGGAAGTTGCCTGCGAAATGTACACTGAGGTCAATCCAAGATGGATATGCCTTCAGATTTTGTATTTATTAAGATAGTCAACCTGGTCGCCGGTTGTCGAGCGAACCAGAGTATGGCCTCCGCCTTCCTCTCAAACGAGGTGAACATTTTTATATTGGAACATGACTCCCAGGTCTAAATGCCAACAATTTAAAATACGGTGTCATAGTGTCATTTATGTTCAGAGAGATATTTGGTATGTATTGTATCATCGTAGTGTTTTTTTTTTTTTTGCGATAATGTCAATACTATATTTTTCTTTCATGGTTTTCTAGAGTTTGACTGAGTATGAAAGTCTTAATGGGTTCCGGCTCCTTTCAGTATAAAGGGGTACCGCCCAATCTAACTTGAGGCTCAAATTCAGGATCCGCAGCTTCTCGGAATGTTCGTTAGTGATGCTACATTTACGTTTAAGGTACAATCAATCTGGCATGGAATCTCATAGAGATCCCAGACCCGACCGATGTCCCGTAATGCCTCGTTTTCTGGCTGCACTGCAAACAAAAATCCACATAGCGTGCACAAGTATGTGGATTAAACATGCTTCCCACAACTCGACATCCATCGCCTTAACATTTCTGTGAAGAAATATCGTTTTATTCTTTTGTAGCTAGCTAGATAGATTTTATCTAGAAAAAGCGAACCGGTGTACGTGACTGTTCCGTCGCCCCCACTATGGACTCCCGGTCCTACTATTTAACACTGATCCTAGGAATTTAATATCTTTCTGGTTCAGCGTGCGCTGACGCACTCCCTCATTTCACTCACACCCAAACACTCCTAAGCCCTTCCTAAATATAGTCCATATAAATCAAACACAGAAACCCATCCTCCTGTGAGGCGAGATTTTGTTCCACGTAAAACCACAGCCTGTAACCCTCATCCGAGCCATCGGACCTTCAATACCCACGTGAGGCCCTTCCTGAATACTGTATACATTATTCGAACACAGAAAAACCCTCCCCCTGTAGAGCAAGATTGTATTCCACGTAAAACCACGGCCTGTAACCCTCGTCCGAGTCGACGAACCATCATTACACACGCGAGGTCCTTTCTAAATATAGCACAAATTATCTGAGCACAAAAGAACCCTCCCCACTGTAACCTGAGATTTTATTCCACTTAAAACTTTACCTAGTACTTTATAAAATCTCCTTCCATACTATTCGTTATTCAAAATGCAGTACATCCTCATATCTAATCCTTCATCCAATGCGCTTGCACATCTAACAGGCCGCGCGAACTTCGATATACAATCAATACATATGCCGTCACCTCACCCACACGGGGCTCCTCATCGCAGTTTGCTACCGCTTGTGGTCCCCAACAATATGTACAGACTTACCAAGGTCCAGTGCCGTCCTTTCTTTCACTCTATTTTAACAAAAGCTGTTTGCAAATCTACCTACTCTGCAAGAAAACATAGATTATTTAGCTAACTCATCTCGTTCCTAAATTTGCACTTTTGCTACTTTCTCAAACTCAATGACTCGTTTCAATGTCCCCAAACAAAATCTAAACGAGGGAAAAGACTTTGCAGGTGCAAATTCCTTAGTAAAACACTTCCGCGTATTCAACCTACGTGCCGTAAGCCCTGAATAGAGGCATACTGCCCAGAGACTCGCTCGCCACCGACTGACGAGGGACGCGCGCGCCTTTTCTGTTCTAGGCTCTGATCCCCCTCGCCCCTCCCTTGGAATCCCGCCATTTTTCGAGTGGTCATGCGCACTCTCCCCTCTCCCCCGCTCATCTTTCCTCCCGGCTCCCCTCTCGACCCGCTCTCCACCCCTCGCCCGGCGTTGGCCTTGGGCGCGTGAGTCGTGTTCTTATTATTTTATTATTATTTACCTGTCGCTAAGCAGAGCATTATTCGAGTACTTTCGAACGTTGTACCTGCGCGATCGCTCAGGGTCATACCTCCGCCCCCTCTACGCCCCTCAGCCTGCGATGACCTTGATTTTATGTTTAGTCAGATGTGCGTAAAACAAAAGTATTATTTTTACTTGTCGCTAAGCGGCATCGCGACGCTACTTTCATATGCCTATAGGACGCTACTTTGTTGTATTTATATATCATGTTTTGAGTGTGGAGGCTGGCCGTCCACACGTACTAAGCGGTAGGGTTAAGCCCGCTCGGGTTGGTACCACCCCATGGGATGAAAATATGGTTGAAGCGGTAATGATTATTGTCCAGGTTTTCCATCAAGCTCAATGTAGCCGTGCTCATAAAGGGAAGGTCCTGGCATGCTTCATAAGAGGCTATTTAGTGCAACAAACATTCGATGTTCCGATTATATCCCGAATTCGTAAGCGATCGCACTGCAATTTGACGTTTTGGACTAACTCGTGGCTACGCTGACTCCATAGGAATGAGTTTCTATCGTGTATTCCGTCCTTTTATGGTCGTTGCCTCTAGCCCACGAAACACATGATGGTGACCTGTTATAAAACTTACTAACATAAAATGCAATGGAAGAGTTGACTCAAAACCGGCAACGGTTTTCCTTATTGCCACATTGACCAGGAATTATTGTAAAGTAGCGCCATTCCGAGCAGCAACGGCCGTTCTGAATTCGCAAATAGCCATTTGATGCGCGGCGAACTATCCTCAGGCCGCCTAAACGCGCCAACTTCCCCTAAAACTCACCCCAACTTCTTCAAAGTCAAATCAACTTTCCAATAGAAGGGATGCCGCCTTCAGTCTTACGTGGACTTAAAAAGTTGGAGCCGTGGTGGTAGCAAGTAGACTGGAGGAGAACTCCTCAAACTATTCAAATGATTTCGTTATATTACTTAACATTATTTTTTTTTATTTCTCATAAAAATGTTCTGATAGTCAAACTACATTAACATATGTTATACTCTGATCCACGGATTCGATAAATAGGCCAATGAATGAAGCTAAAATTTGGGGCTTACCAAAGCACTAAATCGTCCGTCCATGAAATCTTCAGAATGTGTACAAATACAGGTTTTAAAAATGAATTACTCAGAATCTAACATTTTTTTTTCCCGGAACTTAGGTATTTTGGCCAAAAACACAAAATATGCGGTATCATTTGCTGCAAAAATGGCCCGCCAAATTTCTTTTCAATGTCTAATAAAATGGGTTAATAGGTATATATGTGTTCAGGAATCCAACAATTTTTTTACACAAAAGCGAGTTTTTTTTAAAAAATACACAGTTTTCGCTCTCATAAACTCGGCAGAATTGGGCAGCCCAATCTGTCGTCACACATTTGTTCTTAATTCTTATCAGATCGATAATTTCAACGAATCCAACAAATTTATTACTGGCAACACATATATTTTGCTAATGGCCAAATAAAGTAAACGGCATAATTTGCCCGCCTATTTTTTAAATTATAATGATAATAAATGATATAGACGAACATACTTTTAACAGAATCCAACAAAAAATTTACATGCCAGTCAGTTTTGCAGCGTATAACGTAACATTGAATTTCGCGCTAAAATAGCTTGGCGAAAGCGGGTGGTAGGCGGCGCGGTGCGGAGGCAGTGCGGAGCGGTGGCGTGGGAACGGTGGCGGCGGTAAGAAAGGGTTTAGCCTGTGTTAGTGATACCGATTACGAAGTAATTATTAGTATTATCTTTGGTGATACTTATGTATAGTTCGTTTTCATGCGTAGTACCTGCATAATGGACAAGAGTTTATAAGTGTGATGTGAAATTTAAATTAATTAATTCGCCAATTTGATAAAGGTATTATTCTTTTGTAATTGCTAGTGATCGTCGAATATACACATGTAAATGAGTAAAATACTTTGGTAAAGGTTGAATACAATTTGAGTTATTTTATTTTTATGCAAGATGATTCCGCGAAGATAAATCACTGAAATTAGATAAACTACATATTTATAATTCACAAATTGATTCACGGTGGATTAAACATACATTCATGAATGAAGAACGTGATATATCACGTTCTTGGATTCAGTGCCGCACTAGCTTAGTACGAAAAAGTATATTTACTTATTGAATTATGTTGTGCCTTGGGCGTCAGGGCAAATAGGAGCCGAAAGCGCTAAACCCGAGCACGCCTGTGAAATACCCCGCAATTCGCTAGCACCGGTCATATAATACTGACCATACATTTAAAAGTATGGAAAATTTACTGTTTCGAGCGTATTCAAATGCGAATATCTAGTTAATTACTCATCAGATTTTAGTGAAGTTTCATCAATTCAAATAACACGTTGAAGACTCCATAAGCATAAAAAAAGATCGTCGGTGTATAAAGTACCGGTGAAAATGTCTCAAAACATTTTTTTAAATTTTAAATGTATGAAAATATATATACCGTCCATCTTTTTTGTGGAGTGTCTGGCGTGCTATCTTTAATGGTGAAAATCTCATTTAAATCTGACCATTAATTTCCGAGATATTCGCATGTGAATACTGTCGAAACAGTAAATTTTCCATACATTAAAAACTTAAAACAATTTTTGAAAGGCATTTTCACCGATCTAAAAAAACATGAAAAATGTGGTCTATATCGAATATAGATAACGTTGGATCGGTGAAAATGCCTTTAACAATGTTTTAAATGTAAAGGTATTGAAAATTTACTGTTTTGAGTGCATTCAAATGCGAATATCTCGTAAATTAGTCGTCAGATTTTAATGAAGTTTTCATCATTTTAAATAACACGTCAACGACTCCATGAGCATGAAAAACCGGCCATGTGCGAGTCTGACTCGCACACGAAGGGTTCCGTACCCTCGTACAAGACATAACACAAAACAGTTTTGTGTGTAATTTTGACTATTTTTTTATTCCATATTTTTTGCTTATGGAGTATTTGACGTGCTATCTCTAATGGGGAAAACCTCATTTAAATCTGTATATACGGTACATACATTTGCATCGGTATAAATGCCTCTTTCTTTAAAATTCCTTCGAAAAATTTTGAAAATTTTAAATGTGTTTTTTGTTTGCTCAAGGCGTCTTCAACCTGTTATTTTGAATGGTGAAAACTGTATTTAAATCTGACCATTAATTTCTGAGATATTCGCATGTGAATACTGTCGAAACAGTACATTTTCAATACATTTAAAACTTAAAACAATTTTTAAAAGGCGTTTTCACCGGTCTAAAGAAAATGTGTTCTATTACGAAAATAGAAAACGTTGGATCGGTACAAATGGCTTTAACAATGTTTTAAATGTAAAGGTATTGAAAATTTACTGTTTTGAGCGCATTCGAAGGCGAATATCTCGTAAATTAGTCGTCAGATTTTAATACAGTTTTTATCATTTAAAATAACACGTGAACGACTCCATGAGCATGAAAAACCGGCCATGTGCGAGTCTGACTCGCACACGAAGGGTTCCGTACCGTCGAACAAGACATAACACAAACAAGTTTTGCATGTAATCTTAACTTTTTTTTAATTCCATATGTTTTTCTTATGGAGTCTTTGACGTGCTATCTCTAATGGTGAAAACGTCATTTAAATCTGTAAATACGGTACATACATTTGCATCGGTATAAATGCCTCTTTCTTTAAAATTCGTTTAAAAACCTTTGAAAATTTTAAATTTGTGAAAATATAAATACCGTTGATCTTTGTTTGCTCATGGAGTCTTCAACCTATTACTTTGAATGGTGAAAACTTTATTTAAATCTGACCATTAATTTCCGAGATATTCGCATATGAATCTGTCGAAACAGTACATTTTCAATACATTTAAAACTTAAAAGGCGTTTTCACCGGTCTAAAAAAACATGAAAAATGTGTTCTATTACGAAAATAGAAAACATTGGATCGGTACAAATGGCTTTAACAATGTTTTAAATGTAAAGGTATTGAAAATTTACTGTTTTGAGCGCATTCGAAGGCGAATATCTCGTAAATTAGTCGTCAGATTTTAATACAGTTTTGATCATTTAAAATAACACGTGAACGACTCCATGAGCATGAAAAACCGGCCATGTGCAAGTTTGACTCGCACACGAAGGGTTCCGTACCGTCGAACAAGACATAACACAAACAAGTTTTGCATGTAATCTTAACTATTTTTTAATTCCATATGTTTTTCTTATGGAGTCTTTAACGTGCTATCTCTAATGGTGAAAACGTCATTTAAATCTGTAAATACGGTACATACATTTGCATCGGTATAAATGCCTCTTTCTTTAAAATTCGTTTAAAAACCTTTGAAAATTTTAAATGTGTGAAAATATAAATACCGTTGATCTTTGTTTGCTCATGGAGTCTTCAACCTATTACTATTAATGGTGAAAACTTTATTAAAATCTGACTTTTAATTTCCGAGATATTCGCATGTGAATACTGTCGAAACAGTACATTTTCCATACATTAAAAACTTAAAACAATTTTAAAGAGGCTTGTTCACCGGTCTGATAAAAACATGAAAAATGTGTTCTATATCAAAAATAGATAACATTGGATCGGTGAAAATGCCTTTAACAATGTTTTAAATATAAAGGTATTGAAAATTTACTGTTTTGAGCGTATTAAAATGCGAATATCTCGTAAATTAGTCGTCAGATTTTAATGAAGTTTTCATCATTTAAAATAACACGTCAACGACTCCATGGGCATGAAAAACCGGCCATGTGCGAGTCTGACTCGCACACGAAGGGTTCCGTACCATCGTACAAGATATAACACAAAAAAGTTTTGTATGTAATTTTCATAATTTTTGGTTCCATATTTTTTTCACGAAACACATGATGGTGACCTGTTATAAAACTTACTAACATAAAATGCAATGGAAGAGTTGACTCAAAACCGGCAACGGTTTTCCTTATTGCCACATTGACCAGGAATTATTGTAAAGTAGCGCCATTCCGAGCAGCAACGGCCGTTCTGAATTCGCAAATAGCCATTTGATGCGCGGCGAACTATCCTCAGGCCGCCTAAACGCGCCAACTTCCCCTAAAACTCACCCCAACTTCTTCAAAGTCAAATCAACTTTCCAATAGAAGGGATGCCGCCTTCAGTCTTACGTGGACTTAAAAAGTTGGAGCCGTGGTGGTAGCAAGTAGACTGGAGGAGAACTCCTCAAACTATTCAAATGATTTCGTTATATTACTTAACATTATTTTTTTTTATTTCTCATAAAAATGTTCTGATAGTCAAACTACATTAACATATGTTATACTCTGATCCACGGATTCGATAAATAGGCCAATGAATGAAGCTAAAATTTGGGGCTTACCAAAGCACTAAATCGTCCGTCCATGAAATCTTCAGAATGTGTACAAATACAGGTTTTAAAAATGAATTACTCAGAATCTAACATTTTTTTTTCCCGGAACTTAGGTATTTTGGCCAAAAACACAAAATATGCGGTATCATTTGCTGCAAAAATGGCCCGCCAAATTTCTTTTCAATGTCTAATAAAATGGGTTAATAGGTATATATGTGTTCAGGAATCCAACAATTTTTTTACACAAAAGCGAGTTTTTTTTAAAAAATACACAGTTTTCGCTCTCATAAACTCGGCAGAATTGGGCAGCCCAATCTGTCGTCACACATTTGTTCTTAATTCTTATCAGATCGATAATTTCAACGAATCCAACAAATTTATTACTGGCAACACATATATTTTGCTAATGGCCAAATAAAGTAAACGGCATAATTTGCCCGCCTATTTTTTAAATTATAATGATAATAAATGATATAGACGAACATACTTTTAACAGAATCCAACAAAAAATTTACATGCCAGTCAGTTTTGCAGCGTATAACGTAACATTGAATTTCGCGCTAAAATAGCTTGGCGAAAGCGGGTGGTAGGCGGCGCGGTGCGGAGGCAGTGCGGAGCGGTGGCGTGGGAACGGTGGCGGCGGTAAGAAAGGGTTTAGCCTGTGTTAGTGATACCGATTACGAAGTAATTATTAGTATTATCTTTGGTGATACTTATGTATAGTTCGTTTTCATGCGTAGTACCTGCATAATGGACAAGAGTTTATAAGTGTGATGTGAAATTTAAATTAATTAATTCGCCAATTTGATAAAGGTATTATTCTTTTGTAATTGCTAGTGATCGTCGAATATACACATGTAAATGAGTAAAATACTTTGGTAAAGGTTGAATACAATTTGAGTTATTTTATTTTTATGCAAGATGATTCCGCGAAGATAAATCACTGAAATTAGATAAACTACATATTTATAATTCACAAATTGATTCACGGTGGATTAAACATACATTCATGAATGAAGAACGTGATATATCACGTTCTTGGATTCAGTGCCGCACTAGCTTAGTACGAAAAAGTATATTTACTTATTGAATTATGTTGTGCCTTGGGCGTCAGGGCAAATAGGAGCCGAAAGCGCTAAACCCGAGCACGCCTGTGAAATACCCCGCAATTCGCTAGCACCGGTCATATAATACTGACCATACATTTAAAAGTATGGAAAATTTACTGTTTCGAGCGTATTCAAATGCGAATATCTAGTTAATTACTCATCAGATTTTAGTGAAGTTTCATCAATTCAAATAACACGTTGAAGACTCCATAAGCATAAAAAAAGATCGTCGGTGTATAAAGTACCGGTGAAAATGTCTCAAAACATTTTTTTAAATTTTAAATGTATGAAAATATATATACCGTCCATCTTTTTTGTGGAGTGTCTGGCGTGCTATCTTTAATGGTGAAAATCTCATTTAAATCTGACCATTAATTTCCGAGATATTCGCATGTGAATACTGTCGAAACAGTAAATTTTCCATACATTAAAAACTTAAAACAATTTTTGAAAGGCATTTTCACCGATCTAAAAAAACATGAAAAATGTGGTCTATATCGAATATAGATAACGTTGGATCGGTGAAAATGCCTTTAACAATGTTTTAAATGTAAAGGTATTGAAAATTTACTGTTTTGAGTGCATTCAAATGCGAATATCTCGTAAATTAGTCGTCAGATTTTAATGAAGTTTTCATCATTTTAAATAACACGTCAACGACTCCATGAGCATGAAAAACCGGCCATGTGCGAGTCTGACTCGCACACGAAGGGTTCCGTACCCTCGTACAAGACATAACACAAAACAGTTTTGTGTGTAATTTTGACTATTTTTTTATTCCATATTTTTTGCTTATGGAGTATTTGACGTGCTATCTCTAATGGGGAAAACCTCATTTAAATCTGTATATACGGTACATACATTTGCATCGGTATAAATGCCTCTTTCTTTAAAATTCCTTCGAAAAATTTTGAAAATTTTAAATGTGTTTTTTGTTTGCTCAAGGCGTCTTCAACCTGTTATTTTGAATGGTGAAAACTGTATTTAAATCTGACCATTAATTTCTGAGATATTCGCATGTGAATACTGTCGAAACAGTACATTTTCAATACATTTAAAACTTAAAACAATTTTTAAAAGGCGTTTTCACCGGTCTAAAGAAAATGTGTTCTATTACGAAAATAGAAAACGTTGGATCGGTACAAATGGCTTTAACAATGTTTTAAATGTAAAGGTATTGAAAATTTACTGTTTTGAGCGCATTCGAAGGCGAATATCTCGTAAATTAGTCGTCAGATTTTAATACAGTTTTTATCATTTAAAATAACACGTGAACGACTCCATGAGCATGAAAAACCGGCCATGTGCGAGTCTGACTCGCACACGAAGGGTTCCGTACCGTCGAACAAGACATAACACAAACAAGTTTTGCATGTAATCTTAACTTTTTTTTAATTCCATATGTTTTTCTTATGGAGTCTTTGACGTGCTATCTCTAATGGTGAAAACGTCATTTAAATCTGTAAATACGGTACATACATTTGCATCGGTATAAATGCCTCTTTCTTTAAAATTCGTTTAAAAACCTTTGAAAATTTTAAATTTGTGAAAATATAAATACCGTTGATCTTTGTTTGCTCATGGAGTCTTCAACCTATTACTTTGAATGGTGAAAACTTTATTTAAATCTGACCATTAATTTCCGAGATATTCGCATATGAATCTGTCGAAACAGTACATTTTCAATACATTTAAAACTTAAAAGGCGTTTTCACCGGTCTAAAAAAACATGAAAAATGTGTTCTATTACGAAAATAGAAAACATTGGATCGGTACAAATGGCTTTAACAATGTTTTAAATGTAAAGGTATTGAAAATTTACTGTTTTGAGCGCATTCGAAGGCGAATATCTCGTAAATTAGTCGTCAGATTTTAATACAGTTTTGATCATTTAAAATAACACGTGAACGACTCCATGAGCATGAAAAACCGGCCATGTGCAAGTTTGACTCGCACACGAAGGGTTCCGTACCGTCGAACAAGACATAACACAAACAAGTTTTGCATGTAATCTTAACTATTTTTTAATTCCATATGTTTTTCTTATGGAGTCTTTAACGTGCTATCTCTAATGGTGAAAACGTCATTTAAATCTGTAAATACGGTACATACATTTGCATCGGTATAAATGCCTCTTTCTTTAAAATTCGTTTAAAAACCTTTGAAAATTTTAAATGTGTGAAAATATAAATACCGTTGATCTTTGTTTGCTCATGGAGTCTTCAACCTATTACTATTAATGGTGAAAACTTTATTAAAATCTGACTTTTAATTTCCGAGATATTCGCATGTGAATACTGTCGAAACAGTACATTTTCCATACATTAAAAACTTAAAACAATTTTAAAGAGGCTTGTTCACCGGTCTGATAAAAACATGAAAAATGTGTTCTATATCAAAAATAGATAACATTGGATCGGTGAAAATGCCTTTAACAATGTTTTAAATATAAAGGTATTGAAAATTTACTGTTTTGAGCGTATTAAAATGCGAATATCTCGTAAATTAGTCGTCAGATTTTAATGAAGTTTTCATCATTTAAAATAACACGTCAACGACTCCATGGGCATGAAAAACCGGCCATGTGCGAGTCTGACTCGCACACGAAGGGTTCCGTACCATCGTACAAGATATAACACAAAAAAGTTTTGTATGTAATTTTCATAATTTTTGGTTCCATATTTTTTTCACGAAACACATGATGGTGACCTGTTATAAAACTTACTAACATAAAATGCAATGGAAGAGTTGACTCAAAACCGGCAACGGTTTTCCTTATTGCCACATTGACCAGGAATTATTGTAAAGTAGCGCCATTCCGAGCAGCAACGGCCGTTCTGAATTCGCAAATAGCCATTTGATGCGCGGCGAACTATCCTCAGGCCGCCTAAACGCGCCAACTTCCCCTAAAACTCACCCCAACTTCTTCAAAGTCAAATCAACTTTCCAATAGAAGGGATGCCGCCTTCAGTCTTACGTGGACTTAAAAAGTTGGAGCCGTGGTGGTAGCAAGTAGACTGGAGGAGAACTCCTCAAACTATTCAAATGATTTCGTTATATTACTTAACATTATTTTTTTTTATTTCTCATAAAAATGTTCTGATAGTCAAACTACATTAACATATGTTATACTCTGATCCACGGATTCGATAAATAGGCCAATGAATGAAGCTAAAATTTGGGGCTTACCAAAGCACTAAATCGTCCGTCCATGAAATCTTCAGAATGTGTACAAATACAGGTTTTAAAAATGAATTACTCAGAATCTAACATTTTTTTTTCCCGGAACTTAGGTATTTTGGCCAAAAACACAAAATATGCGGTATCATTTGCTGCAAAAATGGCCCGCCAAATTTCTTTTCAATGTCTAATAAAATGGGTTAATAGGTATATATGTGTTCAGGAATCCAACAATTTTTTTACACAAAAGCGAGTTTTTTTTTAAAAAATACACAGTTTTCGCTCTCATAAACTCGGCAGAATTGGGCAGCCCAATCTGTCGTCACACATTTGTTCTTAATTCTTATCAGATCGATAATTTCAACGAATCCAACAAATTTATTACTGGCAACACATATATTTTGCTAATGGCCAAATAAAGTAAACGGCATAATTTGCCCGCCTATTTTTTAAATTATAATGATAATAAATGATATAGACGAACATACTTTTAACAGAATCCAACAAAAAATTTACATGCCAGTCAGTTTTGCAGCGTATAACGTAACATTGAATTTCGCGCTAAAATAGCTTGGCGAAAGCGGGTGGTAGGCGGCGCGGTGCGGAGGCAGTGCGGAGCGGTGGCGTGGGAACGGTGGCGGCGGTAAGAAAGGGTTTAGCCTGTGTTAGTGATACCGATTACGAAGTAATTATTAGTATTATCTTTGGTGATACTTATGTATAGTTCGTTTTCATGCGTAGTACCTGCATAATGGACAAGAGTTTATAAGTGTGATGTGAAATTTAAATTAATTAATTCGCCAATTTGATAAAGGTATTATTCTTTTGTAATTGCTAGTGATCGTCGAATATACACATGTAAATGAGTAAAATACTTTGGTAAAGGTTGAATACAATTTGAGTTATTTTATTTTTATGCAAGATGATTCCGCGAAGATAAATCACTGAAATTAGATAAACTACATATTTATAATTCACAAATTGATTCACGGTGGATTAAACATACATTCATGAATGAAGAACGTGATATATCACGTTCTTGGATTCAGTGCCGCACTAGCTTAGTACGAAAAAGTATATTTACTTATTGAATTATGTTGTGCCTTGGGCGTCAGGGCAAATAGGAGCCGAAAGCGCTAAACCCGAGCACGCCTGTGAAATACCCCGCAATTCGCTAGCACCGGTCATATAATACTGACCATACATTTAAAAGTATGGAAAATTTACTGTTTCGAGCGTATTCAAATGCGAATATCTAGTTAATTACTCATCAGATTTTAGTGAAGTTTCATCAATTCAAATAACACGTTGAAGACTCCATAAGCATAAAAAAAGATCGTCGGTGTATAAAGTACCGGTGAAAATGTCTCAAAACATTTTTTTAAATTTTAAATGTATGAAAATATATATACCGTCCATCTTTTTTGTGGAGTGTCTGGCGTGCTATCTTTAATGGTGAAAATCTCATTTAAATCTGACCATTAATTTCCGAGATATTCGCATGTGAATACTGTCGAAACAGTAAATTTTCCATACATTAAAAACTTAAAACAATTTTTGAAAGGCATTTTCACCGATCTAAAAAAACATGAAAAATGTGGTCTATATCGAATATAGATAACGTTGGATCGGTGAAAATGCCTTTAACAATGTTTTAAATGTAAAGGTATTGAAAATTTACTGTTTTGAGTGCATTCAAATGCGAATATCTCGTAAATTAGTCGTCAGATTTTAATGAAGTTTTCATCATTTTAAATAACACGTCAACGACTCCATGAGCATGAAAAACCGGCCATGTGCGAGTCTGACTCGCACACGAAGGGTTCCGTACCCTCGTACAAGACATAACACAAAACAGTTTTGTGTGTAATTTTGACTATTTTTTTATTCCATATTTTTTGCTTATGGAGTATTTGACGTGCTATCTCTAATGGGGAAAACCTCATTTAAATCTGTATATACGGTACATACATTTGCATCGGTATAAATGCCTCTTTCTTTAAAATTCCTTCGAAAAATTTTGAAAATTTTAAATGTGTTTTTTGTTTGCTCAAGGCGTCTTCAACCTGTTATTTTGAATGGTGAAAACTGTATTTAAATCTGACCATTAATTTCTGAGATATTCGCATGTGAATACTGTCGAAACAGTACATTTTCAATACATTTAAAACTTAAAACAATTTTTAAAAGGCGTTTTCACCGGTCTAAAGAAAATGTGTTCTATTACGAAAATAGAAAACGTTGGATCGGTACAAATGGCTTTAACAATGTTTTAAATGTAAAGGTATTGAAAATTTACTGTTTTGAGCGCATTCGAAGGCGAATATCTCGTAAATTAGTCGTCAGATTTTAATACAGTTTTTATCATTTAAAATAACACGTGAACGACTCCATGAGCATGAAAAACCGGCCATGTGCGAGTCTGACTCGCACACGAAGGGTTCCGTACCGTCGAACAAGACATAACACAAACAAGTTTTGCATGTAATCTTAACTTTTTTTTAATTCCATATGTTTTTCTTATGGAGTCTTTGACGTGCTATCTCTAATGGTGAAAACGTCATTTAAATCTGTAAATACGGTACATACATTTGCATCGGTATAAATGCCTCTTTCTTTAAAATTCGTTTAAAAACCTTTGAAAATTTTAAATTTGTGAAAATATAAATACCGTTGATCTTTGTTTGCTCATGGAGTCTTCAACCTATTACTTTGAATGGTGAAAACTTTATTTAAATCTGACCATTAATTTCCGAGATATTCGCATATGAATCTGTCGAAACAGTACATTTTCAATACATTTAAAACTTAAAAGGCGTTTTCACCGGTCTAAAAAAACATGAAAAATGTGTTCTATTACGAAAATAGAAAACATTGGATCGGTACAAATGGCTTTAACAATGTTTTAAATGTAAAGGTATTGAAAATTTACTGTTTTGAGCGCATTCGAAGGCGAATATCTCGTAAATTAGTCGTCAGATTTTAATACAGTTTTGATCATTTAAAATAACACGTGAACGACTCCATGAGCATGAAAAACCGGCCATGTGCAAGTTTGACTCGCACACGAAGGGTTCCGTACCGTCGAACAAGACATAACACAAACAAGTTTTGCATGTAATCTTAACTATTTTTTAATTCCATATGTTTTTCTTATGGAGTCTTTAACGTGCTATCTCTAATGGTGAAAACGTCATTTAAATCTGTAAATACGGTACATACATTTGCATCGGTATAAATGCCTCTTTCTTTAAAATTCGTTTAAAAACCTTTGAAAATTTTAAATGTGTGAAAATATAAATACCGTTGATCTTTGTTTGCTCATGGAGTCTTCAACCTATTACTATTAATGGTGAAAACTTTATTAAAATCTGACTTTTAATTTCCGAGATATTCGCATGTGAATACTGTCGAAACAGTACATTTTCCATACATTAAAAACTTAAAACAATTTTAAAGAGGCTTGTTCACCGGTCTGATAAAAACATGAAAAATGTGTTCTATATCAAAAATAGATAACATTGGATCGGTGAAAATGCCTTTAACAATGTTTTAAATATAAAGGTATTGAAAATTTACTGTTTTGAGCGTATTAAAATGCGAATATCTCGTAAATTAGTCGTCAGATTTTAATGAAGTTTTCATCATTTAAAATAACACGTCAACGACTCCATGGGCATGAAAAACCGGCCATGTGCGAGTCTGACTCGCACACGAAGGGTTCCGTACCATCGTACAAGATATAACACAAAAAAGTTTTGTATGTAATTTTCATAATTTTTGGTTCCATATTTTTTTCTAATGGAGTCTTTGCCGAGCTATCTCTAATGGTGAAAACCTCATTTAAATCTGTGTATACGGTATAAACATTTGTATCGGTATAAATGCCTTTTTCTTAAAAATTCCTTTAAAAAAAATTTAAAATTTTAAATGTGTGAAAATATGAATACCGTTCATCTTTGTTTGCTAATGGAGTCTTCAACCTGTTATTTTAAATGATGAAAACTTAATTAAAATCTGACGACTCATTTACGAGATATTCGCATTTGAATACACTCAAAACAGTAAATTTTCCATACTTTTAAATTTAAAACATTGTTTAAGGCATTTTCACCTATTGAACGTTGCCTATTTTCGATATTGAACATATTTTTTATGTTTTTTTTTAAATCGGTAAAAATTCCTTTTAATTATATTTTTGAAATTTTACTGTACAATTTTGACAGTATTGACATGCGAATATATCGGAAATTAATGGTCAGATTGAAATGAGGTTTTCACCATTAAAGATAGCAAGTCAAAGACTCCATAAGCGAAAAAAGATGGACGGTATTTTTATTTCCATGCATTTAAAATTTAAAACATTGTTAAGACGCATTTTCACCGATACTTTATACACCGACGATCTTTTTATGGAGTGAATATACTGATAAGTTGAATACATTATCAATTTTCTCTAGCCACATAAAAGTCAATATGAAGGAAACATAAAATGCAATTTTTTTTTAATTCAAAGAAAAATCCGGTGGGTATAACATTTTATTTACTTTTTTAATCATATAACAACATATTAAAAACCGGCCAAGTGCGAGTCGGACTCGCACACGAAGGGTTCCGTACCATCGTAGAAAAAAAAAACCAAAAAAATCACGTTTTTTGTATGGGAGCCCCCTTTAATTTTAATTATTTTTTAATCTTACCTATTTGTTGGCTTAGCGGCAAAATAAATACACACTCTGTGAAAATTTCAGCTGTCTACCTGTTACGGTTACTGAGATACAGCCCTGTGACAGACGGACAGACGGACGGACAGACTGACGGACGGACGGACGGTCGGACGGACGGACGGACGGACGGACGGACGGACGGACAGCGGAGGCTTAGTAATAGGGTTCCGTTTTCACCCTTTGGGTACGGAACCCTAAAAAGTAATAAATAAATAAAATACATACATACTCTGTGAAAATTTCACCTTCCTACTTATTACGGTTCATAAGATAGAGCCCTGTGACAGACGGACGGATGGACGGACGGAGAGCGGAGGTTTAGTAATAGGGTTCCGTTGGCATCCTTTGGGTACGGAACCCTAAAAAAGTAGTATTCAGAGTGGGCGGTCTAACTTGACGACCCGGATTATGTCCGTCCTATGTATTATTTTGCATGGTTAGTCCAGTGATAATACGTATAAAATGATTACAGTTCACTCTGAATACAACTGCTAGAATCTACGAGTCGAGCCGGTTATAAAGATGTGTCACTTGTCATAGAAAACTTACACGAGTTATGCACGTACATGACCAATTTATTTACCAAAATCATCCGAAATGCTCGCCAGCTCCCAACTACGCGCTCGCTTTAGGTACATTCGATTATACACCACCAAAGTAATTATTAGTATTATCTTTGCCACCACACTCCAAAGCCCCGCGCCTCGAGCGTTTCGTTGCCTCGAGCAAAGGTCGGCGCACACGCACACTTACGCAATCACACATATTAAAACACGTGCCTCAGCCGCCGCTGCCGTCCTGCTTCGGCCTGCCTCAGCCTACCACCCGCGCTCATCTTGCCGTTTCAGCGCGAAATTCAAAGTTGCGTTAAACGCTGCAAAACTGACGGTCGTGTAACTTTTTTGTTGGATTCTGTTAAAAGTATCTTCGATTATATCTTTTATTGTCATTATATTTCAAAAAGTGCGCGGGCCAATTATGCTGTTCACTTTATTTGGGCATTTGCAAAATATATGTGTTGCCAGTAACAATTTTGTTGGATTCTTTGAAATTATCGATCTGATTAGAATTAAAAAACAATGTGTGACGACAGATTGGGCTGGCCAATTTTGCCGATTTTATGAGAGCGAAAACTGTGTATTTTTTAAAAAAAACTCGCTTTTGTGTAAAAAAATTGTTGGATTCCTGAACACATATATACCTATTAACCCATTTTATTAGACATTGAAAAGAAATTTGGCGGGCCATTTTTGCAGCAAATGATACCGCATATTTTGTGTTTTTGGCCAAAATACCTAAGTTCCGGGAAAAAAAAATGTTGGATTCTGAGTCATTCATTTTTAAAACCTGTATTTGTACACATTCTGAAGATTTCATGGACGGGCGAATTCATGCATGTCTCAAATGCCCCATTCAACGGAGTAAAACTCCGCGAAGAAGTTCCCGCAAAAAACTTCACTGTCCTATTTTTTTTGTCAATAAAAAAATGGGCTTCTTTTAAAGCTACTGGATGTCAATATCAACCTATAATCCGGGAGTCTTCAAGCGTAATTTGAACAAGCTCGATTGCTCAGCAATAGTCCATAAATCCGCTGGTATGGTGCCTCGATCAGCGTAGTTTCGCGAGTCTAGGTATATTTGGCTTTTCTGAGCACCTTTGGTCCTCAGCACTGGAGGGAAAACTGTTATGTATATGTAATGTATATGTAATCGTTTTTCTGTTTCCGAGCACCTTTGATCCTCAGCACTGGAGGGAAAACTGTTATGTTTAATCGTTATAAGGACTTTTTTCTAGTACTGGCGGAAAAGGTTTGTCAGTTCATATTTTAATCGGAAGTGAACGAAAGTGCATGTTACTTAAAATTCAAAGACATAACCAAGGGCCAAGTAGAAGACATTGGAGACTCTGTGCACAAACGAATTATCTCATCGCAATCGAAATTTTCAGAGAGTCTTCGAAAAAAAGGATAAGATTAAGCAAAACTGCTGCCCGAATACCAGAAGTTTTGCGTTTTGTACTCGTTTGCACGCAGAACAAATGTGTTACGGCTTATATTTTATCTAAGTGCCATTACATGTTCCGTGCGTAGATACATAAGTATTTGCAGGCTCCGAAAAACAGGAGTAAATGCATCCCTTCACATCCTTGAAGGTCAATCTGGATCAAATATTAATGATTGTAAAAAAAAGCCAGTGGAGAATATTTTACAATTCAATTAAAAAAAAAATTCAACTGTCGAAACTAACGATAGAAAGTATGAGACTGACCAGTTTAGCAACAGGCCATGACTTTTATTGACATGATTTAAAAAAAGTTAGATACTTAAATATGACGTCAACTTGCCGTTAATTAAAAACTATATTTGCCTATTCGTTCCCAACTTTAGATTTCTAAATCCCGGATATGAATTCGTTTTTATTATTGTAAAGATTCTACAGCCTCTTTCTATCAATACTTAGTATTCAGCACCGCGCGGGAAACAAAATTAACTTATTGATCTGTTCATTTGGATTGAGTCTCCTGATCCGTAGAGGATTAGAGAGAAATTACTGAGCAATTGTTAGTTGCACACATAATTTTTCGTTATAAGTACAAGCAAACAGGGGGTCTACCATGGTAAGTTTATTCGCTGAGGGAATTACAAGTCAGCGAATAAAGCTGACGACTAGTACCATCCTCGCTGTCAAACGACGTAAGTTCACTCGTCACTCGTTTATGCAGTGTCGGCCAAACTAATCCAAGTAACATTTTTGTACCATCTTATTTTAGCTGCCGTGCTGCTTGGTCGGAACATATACTATGGAAAAGTTGATAATTCTGTAATAAATATATTATGTAGACCATGATAGGTTCCTTGTTATAATTTGTATGTATTGTCTGTGTGTAAATTGGTATAGTTTGAGGTGGTATGGATTTATTCGTTAATGTTTGATGCTCGTCAGTATTTTTGGTGTTATTTGGTGATCTTTGGGTTCTTTGATGTTCTTGTTGGAGTTGTTTGGAATAATTTATAGTTCTGTAGTGTTTTAGGTGTTTATTGGTTTTGGGTATTCTTTGAACAAAAAAGACAGCATGTAACACCATAGTATACCAAAAAATATCACTAAACAACGGCCTACCAACACTGTATTAGACAGCACCAGCATTGACATTTATGAAAACTAATATAACTTTTCCTGTGGCTAAAGTGAATAAAATCAAAAGAATAGCTAGCGGATTACCGAAAATCCACTTTTCATAGCGATATTTCTTATTCTGTGGCTCAAGTGAACGAATAGCTCGTAGATCAAACTCGCCAGCCGAGAATCAACTTGTTTCATACAATGTATTTGTAAACCCTGTTGTTAGTCTGTGATTGTTAAAATAAAAATGGATTTTTGGCTGTTGTGTTTGTGGGAGAGCTGCGGCGCGAAGAGCGCCGATGGTCTCCTTGTACTCGATGAAGCCTCCGACTGCGCTGTGAGTAAGATATCGCCGCCAGCAACAGAGACTTTCCGGACCTCTTTGAGGAGCTTTTTTGGGAGATCGCGCCACTTCTTCCTCAACCAAGGAGATTCGACAGCATTTCCCCAGCCAAAAAAGTAAGAACGTTAATGAATGCAATATCAGCAGCCTTAAAAAATACCTTTGTCATATGGTAGACAAGAAAAATTTGACGAAATGAAAGTACAATACAATTCATTCATTTGGTAGGGAGCTGAGAGACTCTAACTTGCTTATAAATGCCTTTGTAGCCTTTATAGATTGCCTTTGTGAGAGATTGCATGAAATGTAAATTGATTGGCGGATAATTTGCCTACCCATTCGTCAAAATATTCTTAGTTAAGTCAGTAATAAAAAATACTATCAGTAAGTAATTCATAATTTGTAATTACTGACTATGAATCCAGTTTGAAAATGTGAAATGTCTAAATTAAACCTACCTATGCTTATTAAAAAAAATACCTATTCTTTACTTATTGTTTTTTATGTTTACAGATAATGACTACCCTTGCATGCACACCAATGCATGTGCCATAGCACCGTCGATTCCTGCATCGCTCAAAAAATGGTGTCAGTTGTGATGCGTTAAGTGATTGCAGCCCTCAACAACCGAGTCAACAACCTGCACATTCTGGCAAAATTCATCTGCTTTCCTCAGAACGAGCGCGAAAGAGAAGAAATAAAACGAGGATTTGATTTGAACCATTTTTAATATTTTTATTCGGAGCTTCAATAACTATCAACATGAAACAAGAACAAACATCACTTACCTAAATGCTCGCCCATGCTTAACCTAACGTACAAACTAATGACTTTTTATTTATCATTTTATATTAACTTTAACAGGAAGAAATACCAGTCCCGAAAAACTATCATAAGTATAGATGGGCTTTCCCGGATGTGTAGGCAGAGATTATAGAACACCATACAGTACGATCACAACATACTTTTGCTCCCTCTACAGACATTTTCACAGTTCGTGGTGTAGGGGCTAGAGGACTTAAGGATGTTCCGACCCATACAATCTTTTTTTTACACAGAACGCAAAAAGTATTGCACTTTAAGGCACGAATTCGTCAAAAATATTAAATATAGCCATAGTAGTTGCAGCGAAAACATATTCACAATTTCAGGTTTAATGGTGTCGTTGTAATTTTCGATTAGAAGTTTTACACCGTTAGATGGCGCTGTTAAATAAAAATCGTATTTAAATAAATTGTAACAAAATCAATAACCCTGAAATTGTGAAATTGTTTTCGCGGCAAGTAATATGACTATATTAAACTTTTATTATTAATTCGTGGCTTAACGTGCAATACTTTTTGCGTTATTTGTGCAAACAACTTTATATGGGTCGGAACAGCCTTAAAGTTCAATCGCACCCAAGCATCAACAAATCCTTGAAAACACTTCCTAACAAACCAAGTTGTGGATAATTGGAACAGCCTTCCTGAGGAAATAATATGTGCATCGTCAGTAAATGTTATCAAAAAATCTTACTTGCTTAAAATCTAATAATTCATGGACAAGAAAATAAAAAAACAACCCTCCTTCTTGCGCAGTCGGGTAATAAATCAGTGCAAGTGCTTAAAAACAAAAGTGCAAGTGCATAACAATAATTGCACGCATCAGCATGATGCTGCTAGTGCATTACTTTATAATAATAATAAATATTCTCCGTGTTTTCCATCCGGCAATATAGCCAAACTTATAAAAGGAAAGCCCTGACATGGCACCTATGAAATTTCTTCGTGAATGTGGTACATCAACTTTATGTTATGACAATAAGTGTGGTAAAAGCTATGTATATCTAGTTCCATAAAAAACTTCGAACAAGTGCCCAGCCACTACGTTTGCCCTACCATCTGCCTCAGGCTGGAGCTGCCGGCTCTGTACCCTGTCACGCTCTACCATCAAGTGCAGCAGCTCTATATCCGCTTTAATCGTTAGCATGACGGTGCAGGAGATGCTGATGGCCAGCGCGCAGACCTAAAGAACCAAACCGTCAGCATAGCAGAGAACGCAATCCGGTAATGGCGAGCCCCCGCTATTACGCCCAGACGCCACGCAATGAGCTTCGCACCTATGGAAGAGTGTGGCCGAGCAGTAAAATGCATCGAGAGGGTGCATAAAATCATGGAAAGCGTTGAGGAAATTATTAGAATTACATTTGTATGCATAGATTTTTTAGCTAATTCTGTAATATAGTAAGCCGTACTATATTTAATCGTAGAGCATGTATGTATGAAACTATTTATGTCTGTAGATGAACCGAAAGAAGTGTGCTGTGGTCGTACCGTATGATGCTCTATTATCTCTGCCTACCCCTCGGGAAAGCGGCGTAAAGGTGTGTATGTATATATGTATATTTAGGCAATCGCCTTTATAAAGATTTTATTAACATTATTAAGTGAACTTTAAAATAAATAACAGCGGAATTTTGTGCCAGTTATTCTTCTCTATGATTATTGTGGCTAAATGCTAAATGTTAAACTATTTCAAGTCAAGTTCAGTGCACAGAGCGCATCGGCCTCGGCGCCACAGTAGGCATTGGCATTTACATGGAAAACTTATCTGGGTCAAAGTTTAATGTGTGGCGTTTAGGGTGATGCCGTTTGTACATTCTACGGATGATAAATATAAAATACACACACGTATTAAATACCTATGAACTTATGCTTCTAATCTCCTTGGCTGATTTCATTCCGCCGCCAATATACCTACGGTCACTATTTAGGGTATGATTATTTTTTTTTGTTATGGGTATGAATTAATTAAATTTATGGTGATTTTATTAAATCGTCATGACAAAATCATTCATGTTGAGGTTTTTTTATATAAGTAAGCATGTAAGATTAATCTAAATAATAAAATGGTTTCATGTCAAGGTTTTCCGATAATCATGTTTGCTAATAAATGCCTATTTATAAAACTAAAAATATAAAACGATAACTTATTGGATATGGTCATTCTAAGGTCATATGTCCCCTTAAGGACCTCAAATGTACATAGTAACCAACCAACTATTTGAACATTTCAGGACAAGTAGTGTAGTCAATGCAGCCCACAATGACTGGCGTGCCAAATAAAAAAAATCTGAAAGAGTCGGAACAATTACTTTTATTTGTATGGTATGGCTATGCATGGGTAAGCATTTAGGTGACATTTTTTCTTATTTCAAATTGATATCTATTACAATAAAATGGTTCTAATCTAACCCTAGTTTTATTTCTTTCCTTTTGCACTCGTTTTTGCTCAGGCAAAAGCAGATGAATTTTGCCAAAATATGCAGGCTGCAATCACTTGATGTATCACAACTTGACACTATTTGCTGAGCGATGCAGGAGTCGACGGTGCTACCGCATATACGTTGGTAGTCACCGCTCGCAAAAAATGCAAGGGTAGTTATTATCTGAAAGCATAACAAACAATAAGTAAAGCAAAGGTATTTTTTTAATAAGCGTAGGTAGGTTTAATTGAGACATATTTAAGTAATTACAAATACAACTCTAGGTTATATCAAGAATATTTTGAGGTAAATTATCCGCCAATCTACGCCCACTTCAGGACGAATATTTTGACGAGTGGGTAGGTAATTATCCACCACGTAATTTATATTGCATGCTATCTCTCACAATAAGGTAGTAAGAGTCCCTCGGCCCCACCAAATCAGTGATATTGCATTCATGAATGTTCTTACTTTTTGGGCTGGGGAGATGCTGTCGGGTCTCCTTGGTTGAGGAAGAAGTGGCGCGGTCTCACGGCATAGCTCAAGGATATCCGGAGCGAGGCTTAGATGAAAAAGGAGCGAGGTGGTAGAACTTCCGAAAGTCTGTTGTCGGCGGTGATGTCGTACTTACACTTTTTGTTTTCCAATTCATGGCTCGGAATAAGTTGATTTTCGGTAGACGAGTTTGATTGATTCAAATATTATCCAAATCACGTTTGATTACATCCAGTCCAGCCATGGAGGTATACCTCCATGCATTCATCTGTCAAACTATTGAAATGGTACAAAAATGTTAAATTTTTCCTATGGATTTGCTTGACCGACACTGCATAAACGAGTGACGAGTGAACTTACGTCGTTTGACAGCGAGGATGGTACTAGTCGTCAGCTTTATTCCCTGACTTGTAATTCCCTCGGCGAATAAACTCACCATGGTAGACCCCCAGTTCTTGGTCATTAACCCCCAATTCGACACAAAAATCTATTCGACGAAAGTCAGTCATGCGGATTCTGTGTTCATTCATTCTGTATCACTGAATAGAAATGTGGCATGCGGTCGATATCGCGTCTCCGCTATATGGTCAAAATGACCATATAATTGTATGCCAATCCGGATCTACATATTCTAAATTCTACATATTGGAACAAATCATTTTTTAACACGCACGCTGTAAACTCTTTCGTATCTGGAGACGACGAAGACCGCTGTTCGTGACGTCTCAGCAGTCCGCTCACGAACCGATCTTGGATTAATATTCCGCATTGGAATCTACATAAATGAAAGTATCGCTTCCCTCCAGCCGCCAGCTATATGCATGGGAGCGGGACTTACACGATCTCCAAAGAGGGTGGGTATCTTGAAAGTCATCCTTTGTAAATGTATCTGTGCATCCTCCACTAGTAAGATCGACTAGATTTTCTCAATTACTACTCGACGTGGAAAATACAAACATACATTTCTTAAGGGTTCCTTGTAAATATTGTTTTCAGAAATATCCATTTTAGTTTTAACTTTTTACTGAAGTAGATGTGAATTTGAAAAGGTTTACGTAATCGTAAGCGTAATTTGAATAAGCTCGATAGCTCAGCTATAGTCCGCAAATCCGCTGGCAAGGCGTTTCGCTGAGCGTGGTTTCGCGAGGCAAGGTGTTTTTGGCTGCTCTGAGCTTCTTTGGTCTTCAACACAGCCACACATACCGGTTTTTCATAAAAAAAAACTGCTCAAAGCGGGTCCTTTTTTTTGTTAACTTATTCATATGACGCTACTGAGTTTAACACCTTTGCATTTCTCTAAAATTATGAATAGTTTAAGCATAAATATTTCACCTTTGAACCTTGGAAGCTGCTGTTCCAACAACTTGATTGCTACCGTATTCAGGTCACCTTTACAATAAACGCATGTATTAGGTCGGGATTTGGTTGAATATCCGTTTATCGCATATCCCGTCGCAAAAATGTATCCACAATACATATAGAATTTTCTTCGTTTCCACAAATAAAACGAGATCCCTCGACGATCACAGTGGCGCCCGATTCCTTGCGAAATCGAGGAAAACGACTAACGAGTCCCAAATTTCATTTTCCTTTACAATCCGCACGTGAAAAATGAAAACCGACAGATAAGCGACCAAAGCGTCATTTGTTACACCCGCTATGTGTGCGAGCGGGACAGCTGTCTACTGTCGCACTCCTTCCATCACGTCGGGAACATCACAAAGCTAATGTCAAAATATCCTTTCTTTGATAGTTTTGCTTCCGATTTTCCAGTTTTGGAATAATGTGTATTTTATAGTATACGAGCTGAGGTACCCGGCTCCGCTCGGGTCAATGTCGTTTTCGACTGATTGCGGGCTGGTGAAGTTCAGCCTGCGTTTGCAATGCAAGCGGAAAAAATGTAATTATTTACGACATCACATTAGAAACTTCAAAAATAACAGTATTTCTCCATTATTTAATGGATGTTATTATACATATAAACCTTCGTCTTCAATCTATTAAAAAAAACCGCATCAAAATCCGTTGCGTAGTTTTAAAGATTTAAGCATACATAGGGATATAGGGACAGAGAAAGCGACTTTGTTTTATACTATGTAGTGATTTTTAATTAAGAAGTGACGCGATATGCATTTCTCTATGTTTATTTTTATCATGGGAATCATGGGACCCCAACGGCGACCGTCCGTCCATCTGTCAGCGGGCTGTATCTCTTGAACCGTATTGACAGTTAAATGTTGCACAGTGTTTTAGGGTTTGTGGAAAACGGCTTTCTCGCGGTGTGTCGATGATGTTGCACGACATTTCGGACAAAACGTTTTGTCCACCGTCAATTCCCTGCGGACCGCCGCGCCGCCGGCACGGGTGCCCGCCTGATGTTGTACCAAACGTTTGGTCCGAAACTCAATGTTCTGTGGTCCGAAACGTCGTGCAACATCGTTGACACACCGTGAGAAAGCTGTTTTCTACATTTCTAATCATATAGTTGTATTTCTATCGGCGTTATAACAATAAATAAAATAATATTTTAATGGGGCTTCCATACAAGAAACGTGATTTTTTTTGTTAAATCTTATACGATGGTGCAAAATTCTTCGTGTGGACTCCGACTTAGCCGGTTTTTTGCTCATATCTCCTATCAAATTTGTATTAATCTATAAAGTTCCACCCTTGTGATGATCGTACCTAACTATCATTGCGGTGAAATTCCAATAAATTAATTAGAAAAAAAATATGCTAAAAACAACCGCCTCCATGTCTGAAACAATGGTAGCGTTATAGAAATAGGATGTCTAGCTATGTGGGTAGCGCAAACAGACCCGAAGAGATCAGAATTCGATTCAAAATTAAAACGTTCGGCGTTTGGCGAGCCGTCAATGCGGATGGATGGGTATTTGTTCAGCGGTTTTGCGGATTTGAGGTTGCGTCAATTTCATTCACGTCTGCAAATTTAAATTCAGAACAATCGCCAATGTGTTTTTGTTTACTCGCGACTGAAAACATTTTTTTTTGTTTTGCTGTGGGTCTAAAACAAAATAATAGAAACTTTGATTTGTTTTATGACGAATATGTTGCCTTCTGTCACGACATTAGCGCAACACACCACTTGGGAACTAGGTGCCATTCCAGGCCCTTCCTTACATTCCACGTTTATATTGAACTGGATAGAAAACACGAAAATTTTCATTGCCGTTTCGACCATCATTCATTCAATGCTATGATAAAAACCCAGGCGCGATTAACCCTACCACTTACAGTTTTACGTGGAATCTGAACCATGAACGCAGAGTCCCTTGATCGGCTCTTACGACATCAACGGGAAGAAATTGCAGATGCATTACGGAATTATTTTTTGTAATCTGTGCTTTCAATAGGTTTATTACTTTGACACGATTACACATTTTCTATTTTATACCGTTTCCTGAGGTTGTCCGTCTGCAAAGTGTGAACAAGCCGACTGCTTCACACTCTCCCTCGCGTAGGCCTGGGCACTGGCGCGCCACAATCGCCGAGCCGGCGTATGCCAGCTCGTATCTCTCGGAGAATGCTCCAAGTTGGCGCGTAATTCTCAATTAATCTTCATTGCCATTATCCCGGCGTCCGTGTAATGGCTTCTGGGAGTCAAGACGGAGTGTAAATACGAAGAGTAAATCTGAACTGGGGTTATTGGTGGTCGGGGTTATCGGGACGGGCTCGGTGGCCGGGTCAATAATAGGGTTCGGAGACAATTGCGATCGTACAGCGGAGAGGCGTGCGCAACAGGCGTGCAGGGCCCGTGTGTGGCGAGTTTGGAGAATTAGGGGAGGCCCTCGGAAACGGAACGGTTGGAACAGGTGTGCAAGCGGCTGTCGAGCTCAGTTCGTGGACATTTGAAAAAAGTACGCGTGGTCTCGTGAGGTTTGGGTGACACCCGAAAGGGCAAATCTTTTACGCATCTTTCAGATTTAATTTGAGTACCAACACGATGGGTCTAGGACTAGTTGTTCCAGAGATATGACACACAAAGCCCACTTTTACAATATGCACGGGCAAGAGATGCAGTGGGAATATTTCATATTTATCACCCATCAGCACGACCGCTTTCAAATAACTCAAACTATTTACATAAAAAAAGCGTTTACAACGGCGGCCTTTTTTTTTCAAATAAGAATGGCAAACTTACTATGGGTCTCGATTTCCATATTTTTTTATTGTGTCTCTATTGTTAAAATGGTATTACAAATATCGTGTACGTGAAGTACAGTAAAGAGAATTGAAGGATATTTTGCGGAAGTTTGGACGTGTAGAGCGAATGAGTGACAAGAGAATGCCGAAACAGAGTTACGAAGCGAAAGTGATTGAAACTGTCATGCCCGGGCGGCCTAAGAGAACCCATCACGCACATATTGACGAAGTACTTCGTAAAGGTAAGGTATGTAAGAAGTACCCGTTAATCATAGGGAATGTATGAAAATATGTTGGTCTTTAGATGAAGCGAAAAAATTTGCTGTTATCGTACCGTATGGCTATATTATCTCTGCCTACCCCACCGGGGAAACGGTTAATATTTTTTCTAAATCTAAATATGGCATCCTCCCCATACATTTTTGTTGCTATTACCACCGACAAACATGTATGGAGAGAATGAAATTTTTTGTCAGCGATTTTCATGAATTTTCACGACTTGCTAGTCTGGTGAGTCTAAGAAATGTGATATGTATGTATGTATGTAGTTCACGGTTTATTATCACATTCCTTGGAAAAAGCGACGTCCTTTCTTTATACGAAAAAGTATATATTTACTATTGTGAGTCTATATTATGTGGTTTCATTTATTGTTCTAAATTGACTACACAACCAAGGTAAAAGTAGTAAGTAAACTGTTGCAGCATGTCCTTTTAAGAACGTTTGATCTACAAATTCATCCGTTGAATATCAAACAAAGTCCGTGACAATTTTCCAACGAATTTCCGTATCCGTTAATTTATTTTCACAAATTTAATTACATTTTCCACGTTTAGGTCTCGAACTCCGAATTGTCTCGGTGTAATATCCCGAGTTCTTGTATAATTTCTCGTATAATTTTCAAAGCACTCTGAAGAAAATCAAAATTTTCCTGATCGTCGGCAGGTGTTCATTACGTGCGCAGTCTTGGCTGAGATAAATAGTCGCCACTGGAACTAACACTAACCAAAAGTAATAATTACTAGTGTTAAAAATGACTTTCGTCCATAAAAAACTTAGCCAACAGATGTAAGAAAGTATGTACTACTTTTAGTTAGGTTTCGTTTCTGTTACGAATATTTATATCAGTCTTAGCCTGGTTTTCACCAAGTGCTGATTGATTTGAATCGACACTTAAAGGGCCTTTATTACTAAAGTGCTGATTAACTTGTACTAGTATTGATTGCAAGATCCTAAGAAAGGCACTTAATATGTGGCGATTAAGCTAATCAGCAGTAGGTGAAAAGGCTCCTAGATTATGTGTGTTAAGCAAAGCGATATATTTTTATTGTTAATTATTTGGGATCACAATAAATATGTACTGTGAATATTAAAAAAAATAAGAAATGACTTTACATGTTTCGTACATTTCTTTTATTTATTATTTGTAACAAAACAGCCGGACCTGGCACGTCCAAGTCTTGGTCCTCTTTCCCGAACCAATTCATGGCCTCATTGCAATATTTTATGTTTTTTTTTCACTTCTTCGAATATTTATTCATATCACAACATGTGGAAGGTTTCGAGTCGAGTAAGCTCGCGCACTTGTGTCCTCGGGTTGACTCGCCCGTGTATCACTCACTCTCAGGCCGCGTCCTCCGTGCGAACCAGTGCGAACTCAAAACGAACGCGACGCGGAGCGGCGCAGGGCGATGTTTGCGATGTACGAAAATGTTATTAAAATGTTTAAATGTTAAATATCATAAACTAGGATGATAGTGGTAATAAGTCTTCATTTAATATTTAATAATTTAGTATTAAATTATCATAGTTTGACCTTAATTTCTGAGTATATTATTTTATCAAATTTGTATCCATATGTTGCCTTACCTAATATTATAAGATTGTTGTATTCTCTCCCCCTTCACGAAAAATATAAAAAGCGTAGGTTCAAATCCTGTCCGCTTCGGTTCATCCACGAGTTCGCAGGTTTAAAGAACGTAGGTACATGTATCACAAGCTTTATATCTATGTAATGGATTTGGTAAAACATTTCATTACTAATCCATTCGTCAGGCATGGTGCATTTGGAAATCAACTACCGAGTAGAAACGTGTGTCTCATCTGTGTGCTGATATAATAAAACGGAATAGTTTTTTGTTTCAACACGCTAATCTCGGGAACTAGCAGTCGGATTTGAAGAAATATGTTTGCATTCAATAGCCCAATTCTTGAGGAACCATACAGAATAATTAACATCACGCTACGACCCTTAGGAGCCGAGCAAATAGAAGTAAGTGAGAAAGAACGCTAAACTAAAACGAATTGATTAATGTTAGGGATCTAATATACCTTCCTTTGATAACAAGTTTGAATGTAACGTGTTACTTAACCTTTGGTAAAATGTTTTGGTCATCCGTAGCATATTTGTTACTAGCAATGGCTATGCGATTCGCATAAAGTAAACACTTCACGTGCGGAGGTTTGGCTCTGTACAGGGTGCTACATAATATAATGCTCGTCACGTTTTTCCGCGGCGACTTGTCTTTCAGTGCACTTGTAATCGAGTTACTGCTGAAAGTTTCAGCGGCGCCAGCGCAGGCGGCAACTAAATCGCGCTTTCGGTCCTCCTCTTGCTGTCATTTTTTATTTAAAGTGCACATTTTACAGAACTAGTTAGGTCGACTTTGCGAAGCGAGCACAATGGGGTACGTCTCCATTCACAGAATTAAAACGTATACTCTTGGTAGTGATGAAAAAGAACGTTTACATGTTTTTTGTTGCAATTATTGTCATGCGAAAAGGTGAGGACCACTGCCCGTTTGTATTAAATACAAACGGGCAGCCATATTTATATTGAAGAAACTAACTTTGTATTGTCATGTTTTTCAATCGCGTCTGGAGTGAATTCCCTGATTGACCTAACCATCTAGTGTTAGACTTTGGCGGTTACCAGCGCAACATGGTATATTAGAACTGAATAAAAAGTAATTCTTCGATTAGGAAAAAATAACGAATTAGTCACTCTATTGGACCGATATCGATGACTTCACAACTGCGGTTTAAAAGTTGCTCAACGTTTACTCAAATTATAATTTTTCGGAAAAAATGTGACGGTTTCTGGAACCAGGCCTTAAGGCGGCCCTACCCGGCGGGCCTAACTCATTCGCGGGCACGGTACAAAACCGTGCCGTTACGCTCTGAGACCTTCTCTGTTTCAAAGAATAAGACAGGCTCCGTGATGAGGAAGATCAACATGTCCACAAAAAAGACAATGTGCATAGTGTATGATTTGGTAAGATTTACTAAAATTTTAATTTCAAAACGACTTATAGCTAAAAGTAAACCACGACCGCTGTAGTAAAAAATCGAACACAAACCAAATAGATTATAAATCTTGATTAAATAAGCTATGTCTGATGGCTAATCTTTTTAAGATGTTCTTACTTTATCATTGCGTAATCCACCTTCAAAGTTATTGTATAAAACGCGCTAAAAATGCGAGCTTTCGGACCTTATAACTTAGAAACCAAACACAATTTTACAATGCCTATGGTCATCAGACATCTAGTTCGATCAAAGAAAGCTATTTTGAGCAAAATTTTGGATCTCTGACAAGAAATATAAGCGTGATCTTCTTTTCCCTTTTGTATGAGGAGATGAGCGGGATGGGCCACCTTAAATATTCATCTAGGTGATCCGTCATGATCTTGAGACAATGTGCAAAATTTACATTTTAACTAACATACTTATAGCATACTATTGTTGCGCGTAAATAAAAAAAATATGAAAACATAGATTTATCTAGCAAACAAATATAATTCAAACATATAAGAACCAATCACCAGAAGACAATTAATTATAAATTACGTGCCCAATAAGGCTGCAGCGGCGGGACCAATTATAACAGAACCAAACAAACTTGATGATCTTAAATGACATTTCATTGGCATTAAAGAATATGAATGTGTTTTCACGCTATTAACCAGTTCGTCGTCCCACCAAATAAAATAAAACTTTACATAGTTCTGAAGATAGTCTTTGGTGCACTTTAAACGTAAGGTGTAAAGTTCTAAGTCGCATTGATATGGTGATGGCTTAGATTAGAGGTATTCTGAATTTGTTTTGGCTTTGACCATTAACTCAATGCGTTTGTTGTGGTTTTCATAAACGGGTTTCTTATATTCTAAACTGAGATAAATCTAAAGTATCTTGTTGACTTTAAAAAGGTCTACCTAGACTAGACTAGATAATCGTTGTAACAATTTTTCTATACCACTAGATCTTTAGTCACTTCCTGTTGCTTCGTTTGAGTCATAATATTTTTGGAACTCCATTATGTTTTCGAAAGTTTCGCAAAAACAAATAGAAGCCAGGGATGGGAAAACATATTTAAGAATGAAGGACCTATTGCTGCATCGAATTACACCCGCCAAAAGTCCCTTCTTACCCTGTTTGGGTAGCCAGTATCTTAAAATATAAACGTTTTTAAAAATTGTGACGCCCGACAGAAGCGACAATTCGACGCATTTTTAATTGATATTAATATTTTTTTATGTTAACGGTCACGTGAAGAATGAATTCATTTAAAAACACAGGCCGTGGCGGCCAGGTAAGTTCATTTCAGAATAGACTAGATACCCGGAAGCCGATCGCAAAACGAGGCTATAGACGCTTCGCCTAAAAATAACAAGAATTTCAGGTGATTCAAGTGATGAAACAGCGGCAGCCACCACGAACTCGTACAAGTCTTGTTGATACCGTCAATGGATGCAAATGGTTCTAATTTGTGAAGTGAAGAACTTGGTCGGAGGCTAGTCTAAAAAAATATCCTGACTCACGCTACCCCTTTGCTCATCCCGGAGATTTTAGTCCTTACACAATACAAAATGTGCCTTTCTCTATATCGAGTCCATTTAAGGTTGTCGTACGGACGCCACCGCGTCGCCGCCACGCCGCCGCCGCCACGCCGTCCAGTCGCTCGCTGGGTAATTCGTTTCCTTGTATTTGCCTCATCAATCAGTCTGATTAGATTGTAATGAGGCTGGTCGCGTATGATGGATGAACTTGCCTCTGGACTAATGCTCTCCGCTAGACGGACTCCTTATTGTTTCTTTTACAATAGATTTAGGTCAGCCGTTTTGGGAAAATTTATTTTATAAAGTATGAAAAATAAACAGAACATTTTGGTTAGTGTTGATACAGATATTATTTTTTTCTCTCGTCGCACCAAGAGTAATCACTCTTAGTTTTAGTCCGCCTTTATGCAATTTTCTTGTTTATTGTTCTCTGTTACTGTATTTATAAATGTTACACAATAAACCGTTCGTTATAGTTATAAAACGTATATGGAATTATTTAATATGATAATTAATTTACTGATGCAACAGTTTGGTTGAAGCTGCTTAAATATTAATAAAAAAGTCAGCAAATCGTGTCAACTTTCCAAGCTTTTTAAATCTTAATAGTGATAATGATTCTGCGATCAAATTGAACTGACCCACTAACGAAACCCTATACTTTACTGTACGTCGGTTCATATCTGCTTTTTTATTCAAAGTTCTCGCATAAAACAAGCGAAATCGCAGAAGCGAAATCAATGCCGACGTAGAGTCGGGCGTAGGATCATTTTCCGTATGTGCTCCGCATCCTAGTCGAATCACGTACTATCTCGTCGCAAAGTAGATAATATTCCGGAGCTTGGCTTCCAGCCATTGCAATCTCAGATGTATACGAGAGCAAACAGTTTGTGAGAAAAGGGAACGGACCCAAAGGTAGAATCGAACACATTTTGATAAATAGATTTTCGTACACAACGTAAGGAAAAATGCCAGAACCTTCCGGAAATAAATATCATGAATACGATCGTCATTTATAACCGTCAAATGAACTAGGATGTCGTCATAAATTACGAGATGCATGGGCGGTAAATTTATAGTGAGGCTTTCATTAAAGTATCATTATCAGTTCAATCAGTATATCAGTAATCAAAATAGTATATCAGTTCAATGTGTCTGTCAACATTTGAAATGAATCTTCTACCGATAGAAGATCACTAGGCTACTTCCAGACATTGTTCTCTCCATGGCCCACCGAGCGCCGACGACGAAGCCGACACTAGGCCGACACTGGCACTCCGGCGGCGCCGACTGCGCCGACAGCGAACGCCGACACGCCAAGCCTGCGAATATTCTGTTTACATTAGGTACCGCAGGAATCGGGAACTGAGAGTGTGGTGGCATACATGCAAAGCAGTTCGTTGGAAACTCTCCGTGAGGCATACATTAGTGAAATAAATTGCCATTTAAATTATTGTTTCAAAATGTATGCCATGGGGGCATACATTTTGATCCAAGCACACAGCATTACTTAAGGCCCTGGTACTAGCCAAATCGCAAAGTTAGACGAGGCACCCCAAGTTAACTAACTAAGTCTGACGATTGTGAAAGTGTGATTCTTACAATATATGATTCTTTGTCTAGGAATCAACCTATTTTCGTTAATGTCTGTTTCCTTTTTCTGTGCTAAAGACATTGCGGAAACTCTTTTCATTTCCGAACCTTTTTGACTAAATGTAGAATGCATATATGCTGTTTTTGCTTATATCTAGAAATCATATTACTTTCAGATTTCTAATGTGAAAAATCGACTTCATTATTAATAATATTATTTAAATAAATGATGGAATAATAAAGTCTGGAGTTCTATTTGGACTTGTTGAGGCGTTTCACTACATATTATTACATTTGTTTAAAGGTGCATTTGTATGGCGCGAGTAGTCGGCTCGTCCTAGCGCCTTAAGCAAAATGCAACCGGTGCAACATTGCGATACACCTCTTGCAATAATATCGACCCTACCGTATAATTCGCTGCGTCAGTAAGAAGGCAACGACGTCAACCGAAGCCGAGCGCTTCAGAATTCAAGTGCCTCCCCTCTAAAATCGTTCCTCGAGGAGGAAATGAATATGCGAGCGGAAACGAAGGCTCTCACTTCCACCTCACTAGCTTCTTCGAGCTTCCGGTAGATGTCGGAATATGCTGAATCGGTGATTTTGAATGGATTCACTTCTTTGTATGAAAGGCGTATTTTTAGAAATGTGAGACGACTTTTTACTATTTGGCACTTACATTGTTGTGACAAATGTAAAAGATTTCGTAAATAGACTACTTTGAACGTTGGGATATTGATAAGGTTAATATTTACGGGTAGATAGCTATAATTGTTCTACATTTTCATTAACTCTTCATACCTAGTTAATAAACGTCGGCTAAAAATCTAAACTTAAGAGGAAAGTTTAGCTTTTTACCCGACGTGAGGCACTGCTTGCATTAAACAAAATTAGCGCCGACGACAACGACCTCCACCTTAGCCGTTAATTAACTGACTTATTAATACCAATTTGCTGTGACTTTCTCCTTTATTATGTACCTACCGAGAAAGGAAATATTTCGAGTTAATATTGGTGTTATTTCTGAACAACCCCTAAAAAACGATTGTTTTGCCTTTGTGACGTCTAATTATATGCCCTTCCTTTTTTTTAAATGAGAGTAAAATGCTATGTTAATACATGTATTTAATTAGGATAATCCACCTGATTTCATAAACACAGGGACGGGTTTAAATTAATCTTTTCCGGCCAAGCTGGGAGTTACAGCTATTCAGCTTTCTTTTACGTACCACTTACAAAAAGGAACAAACAATACGTTTTGCAACATATAAACAACAAATTCGCTTTAATGTAGTATGTATACGTTAGTCTAGGCCTCATGTTTCGTGTTTTTTTCTGATTTATGTGAATGAGTCAGTTATTTTTTCGAGTCTCATCAATATATCTTATTCGTCTTTTAAACCGAAGAGTACTTCTAAATCATCTTTCAGGGTTAACTATTGATGACTCGTGCGTTGTACATTCATAGAGCCTTCCTTTTCTTTTGTGATATGTTTATTCAATGCGACGCCTGATGCCGCGGTTGATTGGACTGCTATTGTCCCGCAA
Source organism: Incurvaria masculella (assembly GCA_946894095.1). Taxonomy (NCBI): domain Eukaryota; kingdom Metazoa; phylum Arthropoda; class Insecta; order Lepidoptera; family Incurvariidae; genus Incurvaria; species Incurvaria masculella. The sequence goes on from OX335641.1 coordinate 6,163,642, forward strand.
ATTGATTGAAAAAAACCTGAAACTCTGACAATACGAAGGCTGCAAATTAAATTCCGCGAATTGAATATGAATGACGTAAATAAAGATCGTTTTTTCACGTGAATTTCGTGGCGGTATCATCGGCTTGAATCCCAAATAATATAATTTTGTTTATTTTTTATCCGCCTGCTTTTATATGGTATCTTCACGCAATATGTAACAAGAGTCACTGCAGTAAATTCGGCATATTTTTTTTAATCACAAATTTTCCTAGAGATACAATTTATTTTCAAAACAAAGTATCCTATTGAAAGGCATTCATTTATCGTGAATCGTGAAAAATGTTATTTAAGGGTACTCAGCACTTCCTCACTTTTGGACAAGCCAGTTTCCAATAGCCACCTAAACACCGAGTGCTTGAGTTTTTTTTTCGTAGATATTTTGCCATTCTGTGTTATGATTGTACATTCGATGTGCTTGAAATAAATATAAATTTTGTTCGAAATTTAGGTGGCCGTGCAAGTGATGCAATTCGTGTGTTGTGGGAGTGAGGTGGGTTAACGTGGGTGTGTATATTCTTATGGTGATAAATAATTAGAGTTTGGATATATAATTGGCGGACTCCCAAAAGCTAAGTTTTATCAAGCAGTTTTTGGGTTGGGTACATGCGCTTCTTTTTAAAAAGAACCCTAAGTACAGACTTTTGAGCCTTTATGAGCGGATCCATTGCAGACTTATTTGCACCTCCCCATACAAGTATTCCATAATTTAAAAGACTTTGTACTAGAGCGAAATATAACATCTTTAGATGTTTAAATGTCAGAATGTCTCTCAGTTCCTTCAGAAAATATGCTAGTTTTCTTAACTTTCCAGCTACGCTTTCAATGTGTACTGTCCATAACAAGGACTCGTCAATAAAAACTCCAAGATATTTAACGGTACTTGATTTTCTTATCATGGGACAGTTACAGTTAGGCATAGGGGTTCACCCTCTATGCCTGCAACTTGGAAGATTGATCGAAATTGTGGCATATGTGCATTTGCAGTCTCGCATTTGGCTTTGGGTTTGTTCTCTTAGAAATGGCAAAGTAGACACAGCTGCTTTTTTTTACATTTAAGTTTAACAAATTGTGATCGTACGTACCACCATCGCGACCATATCCGTAGCGACTTCTAAATAAACGTCATTAGTGTGAATTAATTTCCTATTAGCTGTGATACCGTCCGGCTCCGCTCAGGATAATGCCGTTTTGCAGGGATGAAATAAATGAAAATGTATTTGCCTCAAGTTATCTCTCTCAAAAATTCTGGTCAAAATCGGCCCGGTAGTTTAGCCGTGATGACGTAGCATACAGACAAACAGAAAAACTAACTTTCGCATTTGATGTGATGATTCAATGTGAATTTATGGGAAAAAAGTAGTTCAAATGTGAGCTTCTGAGCATAAAAATGCAAAGTGTGTGTCCTCGTTCGAGTCAGGGGCGTCCGAGCGTGGCCGGCGGCGGCAACGAAGCGTGGGTCCCCACTCTTGCATCGTGGGAATCGCCTTGGGGCCGCGAGCCTCCAATGTCGTTAGCATCAACATTCATCATACAATTTTGAACCTAATCGCCCTGAAGCATAGTACACATCGTCTTATTCCTAAATCACATAAGTGATTCTACTATTGGAATGCTGCCTACGATATTTTTCATCTCATTAACTAGTTTAGACGGGACTATGGGTGAAATTAGGTCGCCTTAAGTTCTTGTCAATGAAAATTTATTAGAGTTTGCTTATTTATACATTTTTTAAATATGTTATTTACAATATCGGTTATCTTCATCAGGAATTAAGCTCCAAGTGGACTATTCAAAACAAAAAAAAACTATACTTTAAAGTTAGAGTATACATAGAACAAATTGTTTATAAACTTTTGCTTCTCTACCACATTGTTAACATTAAATGGTTTGCTTGTTAACAAAAATGTATGAAAGGACCATCCCTAAGATTTACCTTACTGATGAGAAAATTAATTATTCAAATCAGTTGACAATTTGCGGAGTAATCGAGTAACATACATAAACATAAGGACGAATTGAGTACCTCCTCCTTTTTTTAATCCATTAAAAAGGTCTCTAGTTTTTATTACTTTCAATAGTCGTATACGTATTAAGTGCTATTAGCAACGTCCAAAAATAAAAGTTAAATTTATATTTTTTTACACATATGATTTAAATAATTCCAGCAATGTACATAATTTCGTGATCATGCAAGTTTCGAGCGCCTTTCCTGCCTATACTGGAATCGGCAATGTCCTTTATTGTGTAAAAATGCGACGCGAAACGAAACCTCGCTTCATATTAACTATCTGAGTGGTCAGTCTGAGTTCTCACCTAAATTGGCGTTTACGGCAAACCGATCGACTGGTGTTTTCCGTAAAAACGTCAAACTCCATACAAGCTTTACTAGATATTCTGTGGTTTTACTTCTTCAAGCTGTCAAAGTCAAACTCGGACTTCGGATTTGCATGAAAAAGCGGACTCGGCGTAACCGACAACGTCGACGTATTTACGGCAACGTAAGGTAAAGGTAAGCTGTCAAATCAAACTCGGATTCGCAAATGTTAGTTCGATTAACGTCCACTGCGCGCGCTCTTAAATTTCTTCATACATTTGAAAACGCCAGTCGATCGGTTTGCCGTAAACGCCAATTTAGGTGACAACTGAGACTACTGGTACTGTATCCAGAAACGGAATGAATCAACATATGGTGTATTGACGTGAGTCTCGGGCTTTATTTATCTTGGATGTGTATTTATAGCACATAAAAAAGTTATCGTTCACATTGTTTTAAGAACTTCTGACGGATTGTAATGTGGGAAACAGAGCTGTGGGAACATAAGGGGTTAAATTTAAATCTAAGGTTATTTGGAGTCTGTCTTTTTGAACATTTGATATTTTTAATATTTTTTAATAATTTTCGAAAACTGGCTTTACTAAAATGCATGATAAAACATTATATAATTATCGAAACTGCTCACAAAAGTCACGAAAATCGGTTGAGAAAGCGACCAGACATACTCAATACGTCAATTTGAAATAAAAACGCAGCGCTCGAGCGTCGCTCTTCGCGTTTTATCACTTTAACAAATAATTTAAATTCAGATTTAGAGATAATAAAATTCCTTATACTTGTTACTTCTTCCTCGTAATGTAACTAAAGATACCGATTTGATTAAATTTGGTGCTTAGGGTGATGAATACAGGTCAAAAGTAAAGTTCTTTCCTGAAACCAAGTTAATTGTAGCCGTGCTCATAAAAGGAAGTACCTGGCTTGGCTCTTAATTCCTTTCCTTTTGCAAAATGCGGTTTGTTTGCTAATATATTAGCATGTATTAGACATCCATACAGCTTCGGGTCGTGCGTCTCGTCGACGATCCCGAAGTGTCCCTGAATTTAGAGCCCCTTCAACTCCGAAGGGATGTAGGGTCTCTCTCTGTATTCTATCGTCTTTACCATGGAGAATGCTCGTCGGAGCTACATAACGCTGTACCTCCGTCCCCTTTCTACCTTCGTTCCCTTTCTACCTTCGTTCAACGCGGAACAGGTAAAAAATACACATATTCACAGTCGACATTCCAAAAATAAGAACCCACCGATCTTCTAGATCCTTCATCTAAAGGGTCGGAAAACTATGGAATGAACTTCCTTCTGAGGTATTTCCCCCAAAGTACAACCGGGGGTCCTTCAAACATGGTGTGAAGAAACACCTGGCCGGCCGGCATGGTTTTCGCAGCCCCCCTGTAAGTTCGAAATCCTATTACGAAAGTCGGGCACCTTAAGATTCCTGGCGTACGCCATATGCCGCGCTTAACATAAAAAAAACATGTGCAGTTAAATAAAAAATGCAACTCCTAAAATATCCATTAAAAGCGATACACGAATATTTTAACCAGTTTCCAATTATTTTTTTTAAGATATTTTATATGTATCGCGTACAGTCAGGGAAGAATAAGCGGTGTTGAAATTTATTAAATTTACCTTCTCAATGTCTCTTACGAAACCTTGGGAAAGCCTACTTTCGAAGAATCTGTTGCTTTGTTCTCTGCCGCGTACGAGTACACAACGTGTGTGATTGCTTTTACGTGGAAAGAGTAATAGTGTCAGTTTCTTTCAACTGACTATATATTATGTATAATGGATAATGGCGTACTTCTGCTCAACTTGACACTGAATGGGAGAGGAAAGTTGTTAATTGACGCTAAACCTCACTTCAAATTAACGCGGCACATTTACACGAGAATTGGTGGGGTGAGAAGTGTTTCCCTATTCAGCTGTGTGAATTATTTATTGTGCAAATAATTAGGTGAGAGTAGAAAATAAACATTTATGCAAAACAACTGAAATGGAAAAACAGGCGTCAGATGTGTTTACCAGTTTCTAGAAGTGATGATAAAAGGAAATAATGACTTCAACTTTAATATTCTTATAAAGCATAGGGCACTATATAGATCACGCCAACCATATGCACACTTAAACATGTGTTGCATTTTTATAAAGGATTTTATTATACCTTTTCGTGATCTTAAGTGTTATTCGTAAGACGATTATGGCTATATAATGGTTTATTATAATGTTTATTTTCCTTTTCTTTCAGGTAAGTTCATGAGAGACACAACATTAACTTCGATTGCGAGTTTTTACTTGTTTTCAAAGAGGTTTGCGGATCCAACAATATCATAAGAAGGATGTAAGTGTGTTTTAGTTGGATTAACGTAACCACACGGGAGATATTGTAGCCAGCTTCTCTGGTGTCCCGAGTGTGGATAATAAAACGTTTAGCAGCTTCGGTGGCGGCCGGTAAGCGTACATTGCAACACCGGCAACTATTTCGACAATACAACGTGAATAGAATATACTGACACTCTCCAATATAAGTGCGTTACGTGTATGTTAGTGCGAAAAGCAGTCCCATTTGCTGTGAAATACTGAATGGCAAATTTCGCTAGGAAAATTCATCATGTTCGAACTCCAAGGCGTCGCGCTACTTAGCTCAGACTACCGAGACTGACCATCATTATATCTCACTTGACCATTCTCAACTGATTCACGAGTGCTAAACTACATAATATTCTCACTGTGTGCTGTGTGGGTTACGGCACGTACAAATAATAATTTGGGCCCCGTGCCTTTCGGGGAGCCGTGACTAAGGGATTCGTCGTCATTGTTTCGGATTCCCCTTAAGAACGGCCCGTAAGCTATGCTCCCCATACAAACGTAGTTTACTAATCATTTGAAAACCGCTGTTCCAATTAAATTGATATTTAATATCTAATATCAGGTAACAAATATCTGTGTCTGCACGCTATTGTTTTTTTGGAAAATCAAAACGGAATTAAATTAAAGGAAAAAGAAAATCTTCATACTAATTTTGTTTTCTCTGCGGTTTGACCCAGGATACATTAACCGAAAAAACAAAGACATGCAGACACAGATATTTGTAGCCTTATTTTAGAAAATAAAATTTCAAGTAAAATGGAACAGTGGTTTTCAAATTATCAGTAAACTACGTTTGTATGGGAGGCGAAATTTTCTGATGCTTACCGGCCCACCTTAATAACTAGGTTTTAGGGCTTATCTCGATTGTCGAAGCGGCACTGAAAATTGTCCGTGTTTTCCATCCAGTTCAATGTAGTTGTGTAAAAAAGGAAGGTCCTGATATAGCACCTAGTTCTCATGAGGTGTTTTGGGCTAATATCATGAAAGTAGGTTTGGTATTAGCCATTCATGTCGAACATAAAATAAAACATACTCAACTAGAGAGCGCAATCGGCATCGGGCTGCGTGCCCTTACCCAGCAGAGCGACTCACCCCGCTCGTCGGAAGTGTCGGTCAGGGGAGGAGGGCACAATATCCGTCGCGAGTGTACGCAGGGGGACCGGTGCGAGTCCGGTGTCTGCGGTGACGTCGGCGGCCGTCGTGTGGTGACGTCACCCGCTCACATGCCCGACCTGACTTCGCACCGCCGCACGTTCGAAGGAGGTCGGCCGGAATGCGCCTGACCCCTGACCATTTGAGTAATCGTGGAGGACTAGCGTCCAGAAACGACACTTGTAATCCATGATGAGTTTGTCTTTTGCGTCGACGTAAATGTTCCGCTCCGCTTCCTTTACACACACCTTACCCTTTAGAATACCTGAAAATAGTTTTTTTTTATAGTTAATTTACAACTTGTATTCTGAAATACTTTTACAAATGCTTTCCTGTAATTGTTAAAAAAATGCACCTTGGTTAAAATTTGTGCTCACAAGGTTTTTTAAAATATGGTGTCATAAATATCTGCAAAATAAAAAAATCTATTTTTACATATTCTATGGAATTGTTGGCTTGTTTTTTGTCATGCAGCAACGGAGATCCGATCCGACGTGATTTTTTTGAACGTGCATAATTAATAGGCTAAGAGTAAGCCACTTTTCATGCCGGTATATACTGTTCGAAATTGTGCCGAGTGTAGCAGGGTACCGTAGCTAGTAAATAATCTGTTACCGTTCAAACAAGACCCGAAACTACATTCAATATTTATCAAGTTGAAGCGTAAAAGCTAAGGCCATCAGCGATCAGCCATATTTTGCCTACGATTTGCCGATTGGTACAAATTGCCTACATCACTGTACGACCGAAAGTTTCAAATTTAAGATGTCACACGTTATCCATCGCCACTAGTCAAAGATATTTATAAGAAAGTATATATATATTTGTTTGTACTAAGCAGGTACGTCGCTTATTCCAAGGAATGTGATATATATGTATGTATAATCGACAGTAAAGTAGTTCTTTTTATTGGGCTCTTTCTTCAATTAATGTGTCCTTGCTTCACGGTCGATTATACATACATACATATCATATTTATAAGAGCTGAATATAAAACTCAAGATCTGTAAATATCCCCGTTCAGTGGAATAGTTTCCAATTGTTTGGATGCATATACATACACTAGTGTCGTAAGTCTATCCGTACTGGATCGGCGCTGCCTTGGTCAAGCTGCTTCCGGTCTGCTTGATGAGCGGGAGGTTTCCGGTTCCGTTCCCGGGTGCGGTACGCTTTGTTTGAACTTTTAGGGGTCCCTTTGGTGTTTGTTTGGATACGCAAAGCGCGTAGCGACTTTATCAGTCTGAGTTTGAAAGTTGGTTGTTTTTAGAGTCCCGTCGCAAAAAGTGAAAATCATGTTCTGGCTCTGGTATCTGTCAATCACACGCATTTAGTCCCGAATTGTCCTTCCATTAACAACGGTGGTTGGAAAATTCTGAGAAACAATTTTTTCACCAACCAATTACTCTTGCTCAAAATGTCTTTTTTTTATATAAAAAGTTAGGGATTGCAAAATAATCTTCAGGCGAGGGCGAATTTATTCCATGTCCAGCAGTGACGGGACGGCACGTGAACAGTTTTTTTTAGATACAAGTATTATATAATTGTTAATAATGTTTTAATTCCGTGACCTGTTGACAAAAAATAAATAATAAACGACCGTGTTCTTAAGTCGCAGCACGCATAGAGGAAAATATTATATATTCACAAAGTAATAAACCTTCCCTAACGTTCAGCTAATTACTCGTGCGTGCCTACATAATTTACTTATTTTATGCCACAGGTGTTGTTTCAGCCGCTTTAGTGAGGATAAATAAATTTAAAGTACAACTTCTTTATCCTCCCCTCTCCCCCATCGAGGGAACATTTCAAGGCCGGAAAAAAGCGGAACGAAATTAGGATCTAGGAATAGCACCTATATTGATATTTCGTCATTCATTATGTCAGCGATCTTTGCGCTCAATCGTGCGTTTTTGCGTTCGTCAGCCTCGGTAGCCCAGTGGTGCGACGCCTTGCGATTCGATAAGCTGGGTAAGCACCTCTGAGCGCGGTTGGGTTCTGGATGGGTGACCATTTTCAACCGTTGAGGCTGGCCGTGGTTCGGATTCCACGTAAAACTGTAGGTTCCTTTCGTTACTTACTAGGTGGTAGGGTTAATCCCGCCCGGGTTGGTACCATTGCATTGAATGAACTGCGGTCGAAGCGACAATGGAAATTGGCCGTGTTTTCCACCCCGTTCAATGTAGCCGAGCAATATAAGGAAGGTCCTGGTATGGCACCTAGTTTCCGTGTGGTGTTTTGGCCTAGTATCATGACAGTAGGTTTTTTATTAGCCATCCACGTCCAGTTACATAAAAAAAACATGAGCGCAAACTGTTTGTAAAGAAGGCACATAATAATGTAGTCTTCTTTACGCAATTTCATGTTTCGGAAAATGTGTGCTCACGTTGTCTAGCGACCGCCCTGGTTACACAGCTGTTTTCCAATTTACCGTATTACAGCGTTCCAGCAAGATGTCGTGTGCCACCGTCTCGCCGCGCCGCGCCGATGCAACGCGCAGCGCTGCAGGGTAGTTGCAACGCTGCATTTTGGTCTACCCCCCTTGACTGCATTAAATACTGATATGCGCTCTCCCACAGTACCGAGGACAGGAAAGTCGGGTTTTGATAAATTCCAACTGTGATTGTCTGGAATAGTTCATGCACCGCTTTCTTTCTCTTTCTGAGTTGGATAAGTGCATTTCGTCATGAATGCGATAAGGGGAAGGTCCTGGCACGGCACCTTATTCATTCGGGAACGCGGTGTTTCGGGCTAATATCATGACGGTGGGTATGGTCCTTTCCATGTCGAGTTACATACAAAAAAGCCTGAAAAATTCAATAATCATTAATGTAGTATGAATATCATATATTCAATTTGATAAGACAATAATAAAAAATGTGTTGGGTAAACACGAACAACCCGGGAAACGGGACGGAAAATAAACACGAGAGCGACTATGATCAAATTTCATTATTTTTCCAGAAAATGTATGATAAATACGCTAAAGGACGCAAGGGCTAATATCCTCCGGTTATGTTATTGGATATTTGTCAAATCAACGTATCAAGCATCTCTTACTATAATAATACATATATTTGGTCAATACTATCAATATCAGAAAAATATCAATAACATTAAGGTTTGAGTGCACCATCTCAGGTTAACGTTATAGTTACGGTCAGAGATTAGTCTTTATTTTTCGCCTGAAGAAGAAAGATGTTGGATCTATAACAACCGTAAGTTAACATGCACCATCACTCCTAGACTAGGAGGTCGCGACAAAAATGGTAACGATAACGTAAATGGCTGAAATTGCGTTCACGGGATAAGGACCAACCCTTTGAAGCTAGATGTGTCAGTCTGCCTATTCCAAGTGGTTGCGTTCAGTAGATAAGGCGCCTGAAAAAGTAGTTATGGTGACAAAAAATAAATATGATAAGGTAAATGGATGCAAATGACGAAGCATGAAAGTATAAGTACATACTTGGTTAGCAAAAAAAAAACTGAACAAATCTTTCGTTGCATTTCGTAGTTATAGGCGATTTAGGTTACAGATATAACTTTGGGTATATTTAAGTATTTAATAAAAAAATCGACTGGTTATTGTTGTATAATTAATAAGTATCAATGTTTCTAAACAATCTGTATATTCATCAGCATGTACATATTAACATCTATTTTATATAGCCAATCTAGATAACGCAACCACTTGGCACAGGCAGACTTACACATTTTGCATCAGAGGGTTGGTATCGAACCTGTGAACCCAAATTCAGCCATTTACATTATCGTGACCAAAAATGTCGTGACCTCCCGGAATATCCAGCCTAAAATGAACATCTCTTCGAGGGATAAACCCGCCTTTGCGTCCCACGTATTATTTTGTTATTGCACTGTACTTTCTTTTGCAAATAAGAATTTTCAATTAATCAGAACGTCGGAAACATTTCTCGTATATGATCTTTGCATATATTACATATTTATGTAAGTATAGTCTAGATACACGAAAAAACGTATGTTGTATTGTGTATGATTATGGATGATAAAAAAAAATGTAGTTACGAAATAATTTCAAAACCACTTCTCCGATTTATTTGTTGATGATGTTTTTGAAAATCCACAAATATTTATTTAGAATATTGTCTCGTTTATTTAAGACTTCGTCAAATAACAGTTGCCTGGCCAGATTACTCTGACAACTTTGTGAAGAACGTAAAAAATAAAAAAAAGATTGACCCGTGAAGGATTTGAACCTCCGCCCTCTGATGATCAAATTAGTATTTATATCAGCGCTCTAACCTACTGAGCTAACGGGTCGCTTACGCCTCTGACGAAGTACTCCAACGGCTCTGTGAAAATGACGTCACCGTGACGTCACCCGCCTGGCGTACGAAGTGGACGTGCGCTGACTAACCGATCGATGCGATGCGAGATACGTCATTACGAGTATTTATATCACTGCAGTGGCCGTATCCATAAGATAAATGGTCTAGGTATTGAGTCAGTGAATTAGTCACCCAGTCAGACAATGTCTTAACGATAGCGTCATTCGAATATCAATATCTCAACAACAATTTGAGTGTAAAAAACCGGCCAAGTGCGAGTCGTACTCGCATACGAACTGTTCCGTACAATGGTATAAGATTTAACACGAAACATTATTTTATCACGTTTTTTTATTATATTGTTTTAGCGGCAAAAGAAATACACACTGTGAAAATCGTGTTTGACGGTTCATGAGATACAGCGTACCTACATAATTAATCCATGGATACAGCCCGCTTACAGACAGACGGATGGACAGCGGAGCCTTAGTATAATGGTCCTGTTATGTGAATTAGTCACCCAGTCAGACAATGTCTTAACGATAGCGACATTCGAATATCAATATCTCAACAACAATTTGAGTGTAAAAAACCGGCCAAGTGCGAGTCGAACTCGCATACGAACTGTTCCGTACAATGGTATAAGATTTAACACGAAACATTATTTTCCACGTTTTTTTATTATTTTGTTTTAGCGGCAAAAGAAATACACACTTTGAAAATCGTGTTTTACGGTTCATGAGATACAGCGTACCTACATAATTAATCCATGGATACAGCCCGCTTAAAGACAGACGGATGGACAGCGGAGCCTTAATATAATGGTCCTGTTACCTTATATAAATAAATAGACATAGTTGTAATCGAACATATTTCAAACAAAATGTATCAAAAATACTTTATTTTTATTTTAGAGGTGTATACAAATTGACAAAATAAAAGTTACCTATTATTTTGCTACTAAAACAATACTAGAACAATACTTGACTTTGGATTTGAGAACTTGGGATTTGACTTTCCAGTACCCGTAATTTATGTACTAAGTTTTAATTAATGTCAGTATTATGTTCATATATCGTTTAAAAGCCGTTAACGACTATGTGAATGGTACTTAGCCTCTTAGGGCGGCTCGTTTACAGGAAGCCATTTCAGCTATCTTAGATCTGGCTAGATTGTGCGGTACTTTAGTTGGATAGTGTGAAAGATAGTTGAGGTTTTTCTGTTGAAAGGATGCAATTTGAGATAAAAGTTGGAATAAATTAGGGAAATCTTCCTTAATTAAGGTCTAGTTTTCAAGGTTATGTACCCAAACGGTGCCAGCGGGACCCAATTACTAAGTCTCCGCTATCTGTCCGTCCGTCCGTCTGTCACAGGGCTGAATCTCATGAACAACAATAGTCACATAGTTGAAATTTTCATTGAGTGTGTATTTATATTGCCGAAATAACAACAAATAGTAAATCATTATAATTATATTAAAATTAATGGGGGACCCCATACAAGCAACGTGATTTTTTTATGTCAAATAGCGAGTACGACTCGCACTCAGCCGGTTTTTAGGGTTTTATGATAAGGTACTGGGTAAATCGGAGCCGTCACAGTACGATGATGTTTCAATCATTGGTACGATCTCATTAATCTGAATTTTCTAGTGTTAAGGAACAATTCGAATTAATTAGCTATATAGAAAATATATGTTGAGTCTCATTAAAATATGACAAGAAATTAAACTAAAAATCTTAATAATGTCATTAAGAAGAACTTGTATATTATTGTCATTGCTATTACTTTTATATCAGCATCTACATAAGCTACTTCAATGAATTAAATTTAAACGATGAGCATATTGTTTGAAAAGTGTTACGTCTTTTCATACGGCGGGAAGAGACATTCTCCGAAGTTTCGAGCGAATCATTCAGCCCGTTGTCAAGGAGGCATCAGCCACGTTCATACGCAGCAGACGAGTCGTCTTCCCGCCGCGTGAAAAGCCGTAACATTTTTCAAACATGTCTAACGACCGCGGTAATCTCAAAAGTACGATGAGCATATTGTTAAAAAGTAACATTTTAACTTCTACTCTATAATGGCAGTGCGCCAAAATCTCGGCGTATTGCAATTAAATAATAACGAGGAAACAGGCATTAATATGCAAAATGTGAATAATTTATATCAGTACTCTAACCCTAAACTTAAGTCACCACTAAATGCTAATCCGCAATATAAAGTCATTATTTTTAATCGTACCTTCAGACTGTAATACCATTCTTAGTAGTACATACATTTTAATCACGAAATGACATTATAGATAAGGTATATTAGAGCATATTTATTTATTTTGTTTACTTTTTATTTATATAGCAATATTAATGAAAAATCAAATAAATGTACCAGCATTGTTAAAAGAAATATATCAATACTTTATTTAAATTGCGTAACTATCCTTTAGCGGATGACCCAAGAAATGTGTGTCGGAAGTGTGTGTTATTAAACCTACGTTAGTATTATGCGTTGATGTAATTTTAAAGTTGACGCCTGTTTCTGCAACTGGACCTTCATATGCATACGCCAGTTCCTTAGTATGCTCCACCTGATTTATGAAAGAGCTGATTTTATTCTGCTAACCAAATAATATACTACAGCGTTTAAGCTTAAAATATGGCGCCTGCACTGGGGTTGCTAGCAAAAAGGTACTTTACTATGCGAAGTGTAAATACATTTTATGATCCGCCCTGCATGCAGTGTTTTAGGAATTTTAGTGAGTCGAGGTGAGGCGGTGTTGTGACATTTTATTATAGGATTAAGAAAATATAAATTCTGAGCTGTTGTCGTAATACTGCTTAATGTTCTTTGTCTTCGTGTGAAACAAGACTGTTAGCTAGCACTGACTGGTTTAATAGCATGTATATTATATATATTAGGTTGGGGAAAAAGTTTCTTCGCATTTTTTAAGAAAATTCAAAACATTTTTTAATATCGTTTATTTACATTTAACTAAAGTATGTAGGTACCATTTTGTTCGATAACTTTTTGCCATCTTGTAGGTAGGGACATGATCCCATTGCTATAGAAATATTGGGACTTCTGATCAATATACCGCGACAAGTGGTTTTGGCAGTCCTCTCGTGATGTTAACCTGACACTGCCTAAAGAATTCTGAAGAGACCTAAACAGGTGGAAATCTGAAGGTGCAAGGTCAGGACTATACGGCGGATGCATTAACACCTCCCAGCCAAACTCTCTTAGTTTTTGCTGAGTGGCTAAAGATGTGTGAGGTCTAGCCGGTTCATTAGGTTTCTTTCAGTGAGCTCGTGAGGTACCCAAATATCGAGCTTTTTTGTGTACCCAGTTCTTTTCAAATGCGCCAAAACTGTTTTGTGGTCAATTCCTAGTTCTTCAGCTACGTCGTAACTACTGATATGCCGATCTTGCTCCACTTTTTCAAAAATGGCATCCATTTTATCCGTAATAGGGCGACCAGAGCGACGTGCATCTTTGACATCAAAATTTCCGGATTGAAAACGCTTAAACCAAATTTGTGCTACTCGCACAGACACTGCACTAGGTTCATAAACATCGCAAATTTTTTTCGCGGCTTGCGTTGCATTTTTACCTTTTTTGTAGTAAAATTTTAAAATGTATCGAATTTCTTCATTAGATTCACTCATTTTGACAGTACGAAAAACAAATGAGAATCACACATTTTCCTAATTTGAATTTGGAATTATGTTCTTTAAAATTTAAACTTTCAATGATACCAAAACCAGCCAGATACAAATAGTATAGCCAAAGAGATTTTATTACAAGTTCATACGTACTATAATGCGAAAAGACTTTTTCCCCGACCTATTATTACTTTCACCACTATTATACATTATACAGCTTGTTTATGGCGGACTTCCTGTTGTCTGTGTGTGCTTTGTGAGCTAAGAATTGTTGTTTAGCTTAATAAGATCCAATTATTAAAATTAAAAAAAAATAGTGCTTGCAAAAACCATGCCGGTCGGCCAGAAGCAACTTCATATTAACTATGAAGGATGACAGGTTCTGCTTTGGGGGAAATACCTCGGCAGATCCATTCCACGTTTACCGACCCCATACATCCTCCGTCAGTCTTTCTAAAAGGTTTTCGAGGTCTAGTGGTTTGGGTCTACGACTCTGACCTCGGAATACGTTGGTTCCATACCCGTTGGCTTTCTTCGTGTTGCATTTATATTACAGGGAAACACCGTGAGGAAACGCGCTACTTCGGTGTTGTTAAGTGTTTAGCAACAGTAATTGTTTTGCAACTGGTTCTACGTGCCTGTCGCAGTAAACCCCCTAAGCATTTATATTATAAAAGCTTTGGGGCACACACACACTTCGGTAAGGTTAGGTTAGGTTCGGTTAGGTTATTTTAAGAATTTAAAAAAATGCGGGAAATTCTAATTTCACTAGTACATTTAAAATTCAAGTATTTGGTTGCGCTATTCATCCATACTTTCGATCGAATTTACTGCTCGGTTTTGCAAATAATCATCGAAAAATATCGCAAGTGTGGAAGTAAAGTCGGAAGCGGATGGACTTTGTTCGAGTTTAGGTTCTTAAACTTTTTCAACCATTAAGCGAAACTATTCAATAGCTACACTTTACACCATGCTGTTACCACTTTACAATCACAAATATAGCAACGATATCAAATAGATAATACTGTAAAGGTACATAAGGCAAGATTCATAGATTTTGCCGCGCATCTCGGCAAATACATGAGTGGTCGGCAAACACGATCGTAGGAAGCAATAACACTTGGCAGCACCGCCCGGATCCGATATCCTCGCGAGCGCAGCCTTCAAGCCACCGTGCCACCAGAGCCTATATTCCGTCGTCAATCGTCTGGGGAGGCATTCGGTACCTAAATAAAATTCGCGTTGCTAACGTGACGTTAGTTTTGTGCCAGGGTTGTTTCCGCATACCGCGTGGATTAGAAAGAGAAAATGCTAACATTAGGCATACTTGTACATAGAAATTAATAACATGGTATGCATATACGCGACTAACGGCTTGCTATACTCTTGTGTCTTTTTTGTCTTTTGTATACCGTCAAACCAATTTGGATTGATAACAGCGTTTGATACGAAAACTAATGCCGATGTAGGCCACGCAAACGTCAGTAGTTACATAGGATACTGAATGTCCATCCTACAAATTAAATTAAATATATATGTTTTATCAAATGGAATCCAACCAATTTACATGTGCGTGTATTTGATGTATAGAACCCGTTCGTACACAGACAATGTGACCAGAGCTAGCAGTGTACTCAGGGTTGCATACCTATGTAGGTATCCTTACGTCGTTTCCTGCTTGGAATCGCTTAGAAGCCCCAGTCAAAACCTAGGTGGAAGAATTCCGCCTGTCCTCCTTATTTTTGTTGACTTCCGGCGGGGCAGTGCGGGGCGGGGCGGGGCGTGGGGGGGGGAGGGGACGCGGGAGGTCCGCGCTCCGTGCTCACTCCACAGAGTGCGCAGGCGCAGGACACGCGCCGTTGACCACGTATTGTGCACTCGGCCCCGTTCGACCGTCGCCGTTACATTTGAATATGAGATGGGCAGTGTCGATGAAGTTGGGTTGATATTCTTTGGTGCAATTTTTCTGCTTTCGTTCACAGAGATGCTAAAATTAAACTTTCTGGTATTTATTAAGAGCTGTTTAAACTTTTTCTTAATTCAGTTCAGTTATTGGTTATGTTTTAAATTTCTGAAAGATCTGATTCATTGGCAAGGATTTTTCTTACTCGGTGGCATTGTTTAGTCCAATCGGGTTGTTACCACCGCGATTAAAAACGTCCGTCGAAGCGGTGATGAACTTATAGTTTTACTGCCTGTTCAATATTGTCATGCTCAAATATGATTTGAATGATTCTTCCTGAATGAATAAGTCCTGTCATGCGACCTTTAAGTTTTCTCTTTCAGTTTCAGTTTCTTTATTTCCTCCATTAGATGTATATTACACACTCGGATTCGTCTTTTTTTCTGTCGGTTCGATTACTTGTGGCGAAGAAGAGCCAACAAGAAACTTCGTCAGGTTGGTCGTTGTATTATTATTTTTTCCATTGATACTTACAAACTAGTTTACAGTGATTGATAGATTACTACTGCTCACAAAGAACATTATTATAAGAACATTATATACATTGGTGAGGAGCAAACTCTTGACTACGATAATGAATCTTATTCTAGATTAATAGGAATTATGATCTAAATTATTCAGGTGTAAAAAGCCTCGTCATTTTTGATACAAGTTAATATCAAATTAAATATAAGTTAGTAAATAAACAAATTCATACTACAATGTAGTACCCATGTCAGAGAAAACAATAATAATGAAAAAAAAAACGATACAGAATTGTATCGATTATGGTTAAGTCGGGAATGCGCGGTGGTACGGACCAATATGATGTAGGTGAATTGCGTCAAGCTAACCATCAATTTATGGTAACATTAAAAATAATCCTTTATTGTAATTATCGACATGGTCTCATCCCTTGGCCACGGAGCCGCGTCGTGTTGCCGCGCAAGTAAAAAACAATGGCCAGAGACAGCTAGCTAACCCTCGTCCCGCCTTTCCTTTAACTGGCCTTGCGTGCAGTGCATCTCACGTGCATTTTAACGTCCACGTTAGTATATTGTTAAATCGTTACAGTTTGCATTTATATGTGATTATTATTTATGATATTAGCCCATTCATAAAGGAACACCCAGCTATCTGAGGACGGCTACATTAAACTAGACGGAGAACACAGCCAACCAATCAATGCCGTTTACCTTTTTAAACATTCCTGTTTCATTCGATGCGGTGCTAAGAACCCGGGCCTTGTGAGTAGGTCAGTTTAATATAGGCTCCGAACTATGAAGTAACCCGCATTCTCAGTGAAAATGGCCAACTATTTCGGACTAGAAAGAAGGACGCACGCCGTAGGCATCGAACCCATGGCCTTCGAAATGTGTATGAACCACATTAGTTGCCGCTAGGCTACGAGCCACTGGATTAGAAAAAATAACACATGTGTGCAGTTGACGCGGTAGAAGTGAAATCAAACTCCGAGAGAATGATACGAATGAAGAGTGTGTCTCTTTTTAATGAATATATTTTGCTCCATCGAGTTTAAAATCACAAACGGTGCTAAAGAAGTTTTCAATTAAGAAAATGTGACGGGGAGCTACTTTTGGTCGAGCCTCATTTGTTCAGAGGATAATCAGGTGATGCAAGTTCCATACAATGGCACAATGGCAGCCAAATTAAGAAATTTGCACATTAAATAAATCAACTGAGAGCTACGTCTGCATGTTTTTGTTTTTTGATAACTTAACTTGTATCGATGATGTACGCTAATTTGTATTAATTTTTTTAGAAGCGTATGTCACGGATATAAGTTAATTTATAAAAAATAAAAAAAACGTACAAACGTAGCTCTCAGTTAATTTCTTAAATGTGCAAAATATCAGAAAAATGTTACTTAATTTGACTGATAAAACAGGTACGTGCAATTGCATGGAATTTGATCATCTCATTAAGGTCCTCCTTATTTTAATTTATGACGTGACTTGCTTACAGTCTCACTACTTTAATTACGATTTAATTCCGAGTCTTGTCTACAAATCTGCTGGAATGAAACACGTTAGAAGAAAAATAGGCTTCGAATTATTGATTTTTTTTTACATAGACCTAGATTCTATTTCTATGGTTTTTAAATATCTAATTTGTTTGTGTTTGTTAACATGGAGCACGTTTAAACATGCTGCCTACTGCAACGTATATCTGTTGTAGGCTCGGAAATCTGACCGACTGCAAGTGGAAAAGATTATTTAAGATTAGACGTAGCTCTCAGTTAATTTCTTAAATGTGAAAAATATCAGTAAAATGTTACTTAATTTGACTGATAAAACAGGTACGTGCAATTGCATGGAATTTGATCATCTCATTAAGGTCCTCCTTATTTTAATTTATGACGTGACTTTCTTACAGTCTCACTAGTTTAATTACGATTTAATTCCGAGTCTTGTCTACAAATCTGCTGGAATGAAACACGTTAGAAGAAAAATGGGCTTCGAATTATTGAATTTTTTTACATAGACCTAGATTCTATTTCTATGGTTTTTAAATATCTAATTTGTTTGTGTTTGTTAACATGGAGCACGTTTAAACGTGCTGCCTACTGCAACGTATATCTGTTGTAGGCTCGGAAATCTGACCGACTGCAAGTGGAAAAGATTATTTTGAAGTGCCTGGCTTTTCTAAACTAGACACTATTTGTAACGAGTTTTTCTTCATTATTTATTTAAAAAAAGGTTTTTTTTCTGAAACTGGTTATGGCTTTGTCAAGATGGCGAAGAAAAAAAATGCATTTGTTGTTATTAAAAATCAACATATCTACTTACAAGCTTGTATTCCATATAGATAAAACTGCTGAACCGATTTTAATAAAAACAATTGAACCACCTGGGAAATATACCCTTTGAACAAAAAAATAATTTTCCAAATCGGTTCAGGGGTCTTCGAGTAATCGGTGAACATACATTAAAAAAATTAAAAAAAGATTCCGACGAATTGAGAAGAAGAAGAAAAGTCGGTTAAAAACAAAACAAGACATTCGGTTTCTTGTAGAGCAGTCGGCTTCCTGTTGCGTCGGGCCCAGGCCCGAAGGAATCTATCAGTGCCATTAAAAACACAGGCGTAATGTTCAACAAAGTTCATATTGTTGTTAAAAAGTATGTAAAAAATTGGTGTTAAGGGCGTGGAACACTTGATTGCATTCAGTTAGATATGGACGTAAAACAAAATTTCTTTATATTTAAAAATAACCACAACGAATTTCGATAATCAAAAAAGTAAATATGTGGATTGATGGTCTAGCTATAATTTAAAGAAAAAACTGCACATTTCTGGTGTTTTCCGTTCGCAGATTAGATAGATATTCATTAGCTTTCATAAAACAAGTTTGAACACGGAATATGAGCGTCAGATATTAACGTTACATGTTTCAAATATAGCTAGACCATCGATGCATCTTTCACCTTTTTTAAGTCCCAAAATAAGTAGTAGTTATTTTTTTAAATAATAAAATATGATTACGCCCTAATGAAACTGAATGCAATCAGGTGTTATCACCCCTTCAAACAACTGGAAACCAACACGGTCTCTCTTTTATTTAAACTTCATTCGCACGGGTTTTAATGCTCTCCTTACCCGCGTGTTCATCGGTTGTTTAACAAATATTCGGCTCGTAGTTCTGGAGCGAGTGGACATGCCTCCCATGCCGGTCCGGGATTAAACCCATAACTCAATCCCGGCCATGTTCATGAACCACTTTCTTGCTCTTTCTGAGTTGGATAATTGCATTCCCTTACGAATGCGAGCCATTTACATCGGTAGGTCACCTTCCCCTACTAAACTGCTAGGTGTAAGCCTGCCCGAGTTGGTACCACATTGGTCGAACCGTATTTCGGCGTTCGCCGTTTTCAGACTTTTTCAACAATGTCAAGAGTTAATTGTTGAGTCTGCGGTTTGTAGATTTAGATTTAAATGTTTTCTCATTTAAATAGTTAAGAATGTACATTCCAAATTGGACAGCAGCATGTTCATTGAAATTAGAAATTCCTATTTCCATTACCTCGGTCATTCGGTACAAGTAATTATTTTTCACTCGAATGGTTTTTAGCGAAACTTTTTTTTTTAACGGGAGTTGTTTAAAAAAATACCACCGTTGAATTCATCGTGGCCGTTATTTAGACAGATCCTAGCACAAAGTTCAGATTCCTTGTGATCTTTGCTCAGTTTTCCACAAGAGTATTCCAGGAAAGAAAATTCCAAAGATAATTTTATTCCCGTTTTCCTCGGCGGTTTGAATTTTTACTTGGCTGCCCGACCATCGGCCTTTCGCGACGTGCCGCCTACGCTTTCATTTTATCATTCTATCCAATTAATACTTATTATTATTAAATTACAAATATTATCTCGTAAGTTAACTTGCTTAGTGAGAACCTTAATGAGGAGTTAATATATTAACTCCTCATTATGTAAGTGACATTCTTGCGGACCGTAAGTATCTGAAAAATAAAATAAAACAAAAGAAGGCAGAATAACGTTCATATTGTACGAGTATTGAATTTAGCAGTGCAGTTTAGACACAGATTTCTTGTCGAGGACGACTTACATTCAACCTTCCATCCTGATGATAGCCCATCACACTGCATCCCAGAAGATTTTTTTTTTAATTATAGAACAACCAAAAACATACGTGACAGCACATTAAAAATATTTATCTATGGAAAACAACGCAATATCTTTGCAAATTTGCCGCAAAATCGCTAATAAATCTAAGAAAATTCTGAAATGAAAATGTTTATGTGAGAAATATTGATAATAAGGCTTACATATATTTTTTTTATTTTTCATTATTCGGTTTCTGTTTTTCTCCATTAATAAATAAACCTACAAGGTCTCGTTATTGAATTCTAACTGAAGAAAATTGCGAGAAGAATTTGTTTTTTTTTTAATGGTAAGTATTGTCAGGGATAGTATTGTTAAATTATTTTTAAATTTTTAATTATAGACGCATGGTTTTTAGGGTTCCGTACCCAAAGGGTACCAACGAAACCCTATGACTAAGCCTCCGATATCCGTCCGTCTGTCCGTCCTACCGTCCGTCCATCCGGCCGTCTGTCACAGGGCTGTATCTCATGAACCGTAATATATTAACAGCTGAAATTTTCACGGAGCGTGTATTTTTTTGGTAAAATTTAAAAATAATAGCAAATAAAAGGGGCCCCATACAAAAAAACGTGATTGTTTTGTTATAAATCTTGTACTGTGGTACGGAGCCCTTCGTATGCGAGTCCGACTCGTACTTGACCGGTTTTAATGGCCGTTAACACCTACGGTTGTCCGGTGGACCGTATCGGATTTTGCCGACATGTTTTTTTGACGTATGGCTTTTTCAGTGATTTTCTCTATAAAAATATACTTAGGTTAAACGTGAAACTCACAACAACGGCCGGTCACTATAAGGATAGATACGAAGAGGAATACCTCATTGCTTATCGTATAACGGAGTCATCGGACTATCCATAACTCCTTCCAGTACCTATTATTCAGACTATCGTACCATTATATGCCCTAACCCATCACTAAATCCATTGTGTTAGAATGTTCTAATCTAGGCGGCCCGTAATATAGAGGTAATGTCTGTGTCTACAAGACCACAGGTTCGAAACCCAGGATATTCATCTTCATTTCTTCTTAGCCGTATATTCATTACGAATTCGGGTAACTACATGATTCTGTACACGTTAAAACTGTAGGTTCTTAGTTACTAGGTCGTAGCATTATATCGCCTTAAATGAAAGACGTCCAATTCTATAAATCGGGACTAACATAAAGCAAAGGTCCTGAAATGGCACCTTGCTCTTTCGGAAATATGGCGTGATTAGGTAATATCACGACCTAATCAAGACATGTCTTGCGACTTCGCGCCAAACGTTTTTTCGACAACCAAATGTCATAAAACGAATCGACGCGCTGTGATGTAAAATCCTTGTTTGTGGATGCATACATTCATGCCAAAACGTTAAATATGAAAAATGTATGCATCAAACATGCATGAAATATCGTATCCTCGGTGAGGTTTTTCATCAACTGATATTATGGCGACGCTGGTATTGATAGAAAATTTATGAACATGTCATCGTTCATTTTTTAACGCTCTTGATTAAATCATTGGAACACATGTCATACGAGCCATCCAACCACGTCCATCGGTACAAAAACAGTAAAAGAAGTCGAAATAAAAAAAACTGTACTAACACGGTAAATTCAGTGGAGCCATTAGTGAACTACTCACCCATTTCAATCCTTTAGAAATTGCCAAGTGACAAGTGTCCTGCCGCCACCCCCGCCCCCGCCCCCGCGGTTACCCGCTTCAGTGAGTTTAGAACTCCTTCAGTGGACTCTTTCTGTCAGCGGTTAGCTCTGAAGCCGGCCGGAAACTAACCGCGCTGCCCACTCGAGCCTGTAATATTAGAGAAACGCTTTATCCGTTCAGTCATTCGGCGGGCCGTGAACGCTCCGCTCTTTGATAAAAGCAGAAGAAACCGTTCCGATTGTTAACACGACGTTGTATTGGGCCATTTCAAGACGATTATTTTGATTATTCGATTCGTCGTTAAATCATCGAAGGCACAGGATTGGAGGATGACTCCTCTGACCTCAATATGTAAAACGGAATATAATATTCTAACATGGGAGGGAAGTCTCCGCGCCCCTGAGCTCCTGCTTATTCAACAGGCATTCGTCGCTATTTGCATGCTCTTGCATTACGGGTGCTACGAATTTGACCTTTATCTTGTCATGTTAAGTTCTTCTCGGCCGTCCGATTTTAGCTCCCAAAATAAAACATAACCTGTACTTTCATATATTGTTTTTATTGTTCCCTGAAATTTCTTCGAATCAATACGAAACGCGTTTACCTTCCCTAGGCATTATAATAAAAGGAGATACTTAACGGTCCAAACCAAACACCAATGCGAGCAGCTACAAGGAAAATATGTCCTTTTTATAACTCTGTCAAGTTCGGATAAAAAAGGAACCCGAAGTCTGTTGTAATGTTCGTCACTTGTCTCGCCGCGAGCGTCTGCGTTTATGGCGCGATAAACACGCCATTTTGAAAGAAGCCGCGTAAAAACATCATTTTTCTCGCCACATTTCTGTCAACAAAAAGAGGTGATAATGAATACTTTTGTGGTGCTCTTATGTTCCGAGAAAGGGGAATTTGGTTGTAAAGTTCGCTCGGCACCCCTTTCTAGTACTCCGCGTTGGCTTTATATTGTATTCGTTTTTTTCCAAATTAAATATTTTATATTTAACGACAGACGGTCATACATCAACTAGATTGATGTATGACCGTCTGTCTGTCTCTCTTTCTGCCTTTTTGCCCGTTTATAACTTTTTTAATTTTAATTATTTGTATGTAAAACATATTGTATGTATAATCAAAACCGAAATCTTATTCGTTGTTTGTTCAACGCTGACTCAAAGTGTGTTAAGTATAATAGCGTAGGTGGTTTGTTATTAAGACTAAAACGGTTTATCAATATTTTGTTAGTTTTAATTTTTCATCCGTATCGTTTAGGATAAAATCTTTTTATTGCCAAACTCTAAAAATTTAAGCCCTCCATGGAAGTACGATAATAGGTAATTTGTGCCAATAATATCTCGTACTTTACCTAAAGAAAAAAATACGGAATTATATGTGTATGACGTATGATGATGTATATTTCTTTGTTAATTTATTTATAATTTAATTTGTTATCTAGCACGCCTTCAATGAGGCCTGTCGCCGTGGCCAATTTTCTAAAACAAAAAACCTTACTTAAGGCTGTCGTGAAAGCAGCGGAGACCAAAGATTTGAAAATTTGTAAAAAAAAAACATTACTGGTACGTTTCCAAAATTTGCACGGCGACTGCGATGAAATAAGTGAAATCGTCTTACAGGCCAAAACGGTTCCCTACACTATAAGTTGTCAGATATTAATCAAATATTTTTAATCACTTGAGAAAGCCTCATTCTATATCCGTATATTTTAATTTTTTTTTAAATAAATAAATGAAAGTAAGTTTAAATTTTTTTCCAATGTTTTTAAGCAAATATTTTCCAATCTATAAGGTAGACGTAGTAGGTGGACGTAGATTTTGACATTATGTTTTAGAATCCAAAATTTCATAAACATAGTAAGACATAAAGATAATGTACACAGTTATCGCCCGTAGTATGGGAAATTGATAGGGTAACATACGTTGACACATGACACTTCACATTTATGTCTTCAGTATCATGTTTAACAATTTCAACTTTGTCACGCATATTTGTTTTATCTCATTTAGGTCCGATTTTTCAATAGTCTGATAATTATTCACATAACTTTTCGATGAATTAATTTCCGCCGCTGCTTAACCATCTGTTGCAGTAAGCCTATATTACATATAGAAATATTACATTAAGATAATAGAGATAGAAGATATAATCCGGCAGTGACTATCCGTCTCCTGGCAAAGGGAATTTTTAAGGATAAGTACTATCTGAGGATTGAAAAATCGTTCGTTAGCAAAGTACCTATTTGGATACATTAAATTTTAAAAGAACATTAAAAAGGATCAAACAATTATAATCTTGCGTTCATGCATTTAACATTTTCTTGCAGCGAGGCGACTGCTGCTACAAATGAAATGAATAATGTATGACGAGCGAAAGGGTTAAGTAGCGTGAATTATGCCTCACAATGTTCGTTCGTTATCACAACAAATTCTCTCTCCTGAACCCTTTATCTGATTTTTTTTCAATTCCGGCATTTCCGTGTCGGAAACAAATGCTAGTTACTTGAGGATTGATGGGCCTTTTTTAAATATTTATGGCGTTCCGTGCGTATTAGGATTACGTTTTCAATGCATGCATTAACGATGCTAAAGCCGGAGAGGATCGATCTTAATTACCATCCGAGGATTAACTGGGATTTTGTTACACTCCTATGTACCTGCACGTAATCTTTATGGCCTACGTACGGTCACGAATTTCATATCGTCACACTGGAAAGATAAATAATTCTTGAGGTTCGAGTCCATAGTCGACTACAGGCAGACACGGGTCGCTAGCTACGGAGGATGTGAAATACATAGAAACCAGTAGTGTCGCGGCGACACGTCGTCTGCTGCTGGTGTCTGTACTCGGCTAGGAACTTGTACCTCAAGGTCAAAAAGGCTGCGTAGGCTCTAGCACTTAACAAATAAATAGAATATTCCCACTGTATTTCTTTCTGTGCATGAAGACCTCAGGGATTCCCCGTTCGTGGTTCGGATTCCACGTGAAACTGAACTTACTCGGTAGTAGGGTTAATCTCGCCTGAGTTAGTATCCTCAAATTGAATGAATGAAATTCGTTTTAGTTGCGCCAGTTTACGCTACCATATTTTTTTAAATCTTTGATCTCCTTAGTTCCTCCCTTAGTGTGGTCCTAATAATCCGGGTGGTCACGACATTTTTGTTCAGGATAAGGTAAGATAAGTTAACAAGTGTCGTTTCTTGTTTCGGAGACCACGGGTTCGAATTCCAGGGCGTGCAGCATCTCTTTCGTTCTTATCCGTGATTTAAAAGTGTATTTCTGTTTTAAAAGTGTATTTCTTCTGAGAAGGTGGGCACTCAATTTGCTTCGAGCCTACAGCAGCTATCTCGTCAGTCTGCCCAGACGTAGACCTATGTGACGTAACCGTGGTATGACGGAGTCGGCGGATGTCCGACGGAGGGCGGAAGCCAAGACGCTGATGCGGTCGCTCCGCGCGCGCAAGTGAAAACCCCTTCTGTCACCGGGATTGCGACGAAATATCGATTTAAAGCACCGTTGTTGAGTGCAACAGATATAAAAAGTAGTGAACTGAAGTAGAGGAAGAGGAGACTTTTATGGTGATTATTTATGTGATTGAGCGTTATGAATTTGAATTCGGACAAAGAATGCGATGCATTACCAAGTTCAGTCCGCGCGATCAAGTGTCATATATTTAAGTCTCATACGTGATTTTATTAATTGTATTGATCTATTTCGAATCGTTACCAGCATTTACATAGACATCAATATGTTCCTCTTAATTTGTTTGTTGCCTTCAACTGTTCTAGCAAAAAATATTTGGTAGTACCATTTAGATCTAAGTATGTATTTAATTACTGTAGACGAAAGTTTCTTTGCGGACTCTTCTTCGGATCTATCAATTGTTTACGTAACTTAGTGTAGTTTGACTATCATAAAAGTTTAAATAAATGGAATTAAAAATTCAAGTTTAATGGCACCTGATTCTCGAACTGGGCCGGCCGCTTGGTTTGTTTCATATCCTTCTATTGAATATTCCGGTATTTTCGATATTTCGCTCGGATCCCCGTGAGTGGAGGAGTCCCCGTGTTACTGTATTAACATTCCAGTTTGATTGCTTGCGCTGCGCTCGGTACCTGCACGCTTCACGTTCGCCTATCTAATGCGCACGGACGGTCAGCAGGAAAATGTGACATTTAAATAAACTGGCCAACCCGTTTGTATTTATATTTAGTTTGACGGTGTGGTAAGACTTGACGCCGATTCTGGGTGGGGTTTGATTTTTTGTTACGACAATGAAAGTTTCAAAATTTAAGAAGTGGAATTTTATATTGCCTGGAGTAAACTGTATAAATAATATTAATAATAAGAATGTTGACTGTTATTCAAAAAAATTTATCAAATACAAGTATATCCCCAAATTATCCGTTCGCACAACCTAGCCAGAATCACTTAAATTCGATCCGGTAAATTGTGACCGAACGCACTTCCCTTCATTCAATGGAAAATAAAAACACAGCGTGATCATATTTAAAGCCGCTCAATCATAATTTGCGCTGTCACTCCGTGAGCCACCCTGTGTGGGTGTCGCGCCGTACAGGGTGGTGCGGAATATGGAACATTCCGCGCGGAGGCGGTGTCTAAACGGCGAATTTGTCAATGTCATTAGACAGAGGAGTCGCAAACATATCTGCACGAGTAGGTACCGCCTTGAGGTAATTTGCGTTCGGCTGAACGATATTATCATGCTAGTTTATAATCGTGAACTTAGTAAAAGCGTGATGCTGGATTATTTAAGATGTTTTAACGGAGGGCTCAATATGTGACCGTACGTATTGTTCATCTGTAGAGGCTTTCCCAGACCGAGCGAAATTCATGCAGTGTTTTTTTTGGAAACGATGGAGCTATTAATCAAACGAATATATGATCTCATATATTTGTACACGAACAAAAAAGTAAAAAAAAAAAATCAGCCAAATGTATATATTTGAATGGAAACGCATGCACAAGCACTTGATAAATGCTAGCAGTCTATTCTGTCAACTTTTGCGATAAAAACATGCAATGAAACAAATTGAGCACCAGTGAAATGTGGAAGCTGTTGCCGCCTTTCAACAAACTTGATGAAATACTGGCTTTCGACAACAATTCAGTACGCAATAAAGAATTTTCTTAAAGTAAAATACGTATTTGAAACTAGCTCGATTGTGACTGATACGCGCATTCGAAGCGATGCGATGTCGCGAAAATCCATGGTATGCGCCTGTGTATGGTGCCTACATCCGCGATCTCCTTGCGCGTATATCGGTTTCTCCGCAGCTACGTAAATATTAGGCTCAATTCAATTATATGGATTGGTAAGTCGCGAGCAAACAAGGCATTTGGCTAAGTCTATATTGACGATTGGATCGTCTTCACTAATACGGACCCTCAGATCGTCTCTTTCACTCACCTATTTACACTTGCACACACATATAGAAATTTAGTTAAGATAATTATAACGGTAACTCTGTCTTGTAAGGTCTGTAGTATTTTAAGGGCACCGGCTTAGTTCCCACCAATGAAATGGACAAACTCGTTAATTTTCCATCATTAAGGACGTAAGCCCGGGTAATTTTAAGTTATGAGTCAAAGTTATCGATTATTGTTTGCTTTGTTAAGATCACCTTCAAGTACTAGGTCATGGAGGTCGTGCATTGGCTGTTTCCTTGAAACTTCCATTTCGAAAACGCCTTTTATTTTTGAGTACCAAATCGATATTAATCTTTCATTGTCTGTATGGGGTTTTGTGATTTTATGACCACTTAAAGTGGGCAATTTTCAGTGATCTGTATGATTTGGGTTACCAGGCTGAAATTTGCCGAAATTACATGATTGCTAAGTCTGAGGACCGAGAAAGAAAATTTTGATGAATTTCCTTTTTATTACGATACTTATATTGCATGCCCATGTCTTCCTGAAAAGTTTCCGCTTGGTGCTTAAAATCTTGTTCCGCATCAGAAAAATGTCGACTGAAATGAAATGTCGTTTTTCAATGGTAAAGTAATATGTTGAAACTAGCCCTGATGCTCGAGAAAATCACCCAAAAACCCGTTTTAAGCAAGGACTTCACTGGAAATGTTCCGCGCACGACTTTTAGGGGTGACCTTGTGTTGAAGATGCTCTTGAAGGACTCATAATTTATCTAAGCTATAAATAAATTAGTTTTTTAGATTAATAACTGACATGTTATGACATATCCTCTTCTGAATGGTGACTGCTGTTTCTTTGCAGCTGCTTCGTCATACAACGTGCAACGGAATAAACGCAGTGGGACTTTCTACCAAACGTGGCCGGTATTCACACTGCACGTTACTCAGAATCCTAATCTGTTTACCCATATTGTTTTGCGCGTCTGAAATATTTGCACAGGCTGATTTTTTTTATGCGATCTGACATGGATGGCTAATACCACACAACTACCGTTATGATATTAGCCCAATACACCACATTCCCGAAGGAATTAGGAGCCATGCCAGGACCTTACCTTTATGAGCACGGCTACATTGAACTGGATGGAAAACAGTGACAATGTTTAATTGCCGCTTCGACCATATTTTCATCCAATACGATTGTACCAACCCGGGCGGGCTTAAACCCTACCACCTAGTAGGGGAAGAGGACCTACAGTTTTACATGGATTCCGAACCATGGAGCAGCTCGCATTCGTGACTAAATGAACTTATCAAACTCGGAAAGAGAAAGACAGCGCTAGGCCAGTCCCCGCGCCACTAGGCTACGAGCCGCTCAAAAGCGATATTTGTCAGGACCGATAGCTTTGAATTAATACTCCGTTAACACATTGCTAATTTAGGAACCGAATTTTTGTTTACACACAATTATCACCGCTTTGATAGGACCAAACAAAAAATGTTGGATAGGTTGTTCTATCCTATATGAAAGTATTTTTTTAGGTTATCGCACCGTATTTAAATAAATCGTTCGCGTTCGGTCCATTCTCAAAGTAGTGAATACATACAGTGATTGTGACTTTCGGAACGCAGCCGTCTTAGCAGCTCCAACTACGCGCACGCAGTGATACGAACGGAGAGAGGAGAGGTAAGGCGGCGAAATTTAGTGGAAGCAAGGGCCTCAAAACACAAGTAAAGGAAAAAAACGAGTGTCGTTAATGTATAGTTATATTACATAATCATTTCATATTTATCTACATATAAATATGTACGAAACCCTCGGTGCGAGAGTCGTACTAGCATTTGCTCGGTTTTTACCAGACCATGGCGAAGGAGGGTTATATGTCTTTATTATATTTAAATTAGTCTTCGCGTTTATGTTACGATTGATTATTCCGTTTTTAATGTTTATAGTTTGTCTACACTAAAATTTTAAAAACAATGTCTATAATAATACATATGATTTTTTTTGTGTTATATCATTAAAAATTACTTACGCCGGGTAACATATATTATATTCAACTACCGAATTATTCGTTCCGTCCCGCAGAAAATGCTTACAACTGAACTACGGTCTAAATTCTAGCAGGCGATCTGATGTCGGTGTTTAGTTAGCTGCCAAGTCGAATGTGCAGCGCAACTAGAAAGTGCACGATTACAGCGACGTGGGGTGCGATAGTGAATCATCGTGACGAGCGCTATCGTGGGGTCGTGCCCACTGTGCAGGCACGCGAGAGGCCAGATCTGATGGGGGCATTCTGGAAACTGGGAGACAACGCAACAGCAGCGACTAGGACATGTCGCACCAAACTTTATGGCCGATGTGAAGTTGGCGCGTATCGCTGTCTCTACTTGTTTTCTTCGGTGCGAGCGGGGGAAACCGCATTTGGCTTTGAGCCTCTAGGCCGTAATTGCCTTTGCTGCCTGCTGCTGCAGGCAGATCACTGGGGGGGCCTTTTCCATGCCATTTTTTAGGTCTTCCGCCCTGCAGGTCTTATTTATTTATTTATTTAGGAGAAAACACAGAGATAAAGACAGAAAACATAAAAAAAAAACATTATTAATAACAAGTCAGCCTCAATGGCCCAGTAGCGCGACACTTCGGCGATCGCTCTCCGAAGTTAAGCAATGCTGGGTCCTGTCTGGTCTTGGATGGGTGACCATTCGACCGTTGAGAGAGGCTGGCCGTGGTTCGGATTCCACGTTAAACTGTAGGTCCCCTTCCTTACTTACTAGGTGGTAGGGTTTATCCCGCCCGGGTTGGTACCATCGCATTGGATGAACGATGGTCGAAGCGGCAATGAAAATTGTCCGTGTTTTCCATCCAGTTCAATGTAGCCGTGCAATATAAGGAAGGTCCTGGCATGGCACCTAGTTCCCATGTGGTGTGTTGGGCTAATACCATGACAGAAGGTGTGGTATTAGCCATCCATGTCCAGTCACATAAAAAAAAAAACAAGTAATCTCCCTCCACTACGTTTTCCTCTGGAACATAAAATAGTACAGATGCCCTTGATGCTACACAAGGGTAATCATGAACACAAATTAATTTAAACACAAACATGTTTGTAATCGAAAAACAGTACAAGAAAAAAAAAAAGATTTAAGCGTTACATTGTAGGTTTCTACGGGTGGGAAGGAATACATACACCATGATATTGTAGTAAACATTCGCGTACTGAGAGTTTAAATCTATAAAGTTTCCTGCAGGTGACTCCAAATTCAAAATTGTGCACACGTTTCTATATATTGAGAAAATATAAAGGCTATTAAATTATAAGAAGTTATAAATCATAATTATTAATTTAAGTATTAAGTATGGTTATTGAGTTGGTATAAGATTAGGTAAGTGGTGAAGATTATATCTTAAAGATAACAAGAGATTAGATGAAATTATGATAAGATAAGATAAGATATTTATTGGACAGCAGAGAGCACAGATTACAAATATACAGTGAACATATATAACACAGTATACAGCAAACATACGCCCAATGAGGCACGTCAAGTGTACAAAGGTCTTTATAACCTAAAAAATATACAAATTGTGTACATATTCGTTTAATTTCAGATATTGATATACCAACATTTACAATTCACATAGCTTATATAAATATTTTTCATGTAACAGATTGTTCAGACGGGTGCGGAATCTGTTGTCATCTGTTTCCTTCCGTAGGTCTTCAGGTAGCATCTCATACAACTTTATAATCCTAATGATCTCATTCTCATGCAACATAATAATCCTAATGATCCTTCAAGCTTCAATCTTCTTGACGTTTGCGTTTCGCTGCGCAGCAGGTACAGGTACAGCAGGTAGGCCATCGGGGCGCGAAGGCCGTAGTATCCCCTGCGCAAATTCTGACTACGTGTATTTGCACTGTTTTGGGACCGAGTGTATTTTTTGCGTAAGTTATTCCTTTCAGTACGGCGATTCGAAACTGACGTCGGCGTGGTCTTTCGCAATAGGAGCACGCAGTGCGTTGTCATGCGTCGTGCTGACTGGAGAGTACCCGTACGTACGAATCTAATTCGTGCAGACCACGCGTTGCGGTTTCCACTCCAGTGCTCTAGAATAGACCTCGTCGCGTCCAGCATTGTCTCCCCACTTGCTTTGAACATGCAAAGTACTCTAGTACATGGTGCAAGTTTGACAGATACGCTGGGCAGATAATATGCTGTAAATATAACCCGGCTCTCGCTGCGCTTGTTTCTTTGGATGTGGAGCGTGATGATGCGATGCAAATTATTATATGTAATAATATAAATCGGTATTCTAAACGCAAATATCTTTTCTTGGCAGAATGTTGTGTTATTCGACAGTACATCGTTTGGATTGTATGCGTAGCTTTCCCTCTAATGAAACTGGGAAAAGGGCGTCCAAACGCTTGTCAAGAATCCATTTACGAAAATGGTATCCACTCGTTTGATTAGTAAACAATATTCGCCATCTTACGTCCCCGCGCGATATGATATTCCCAAATATTACCGCTGTCGTGACGATCATCCCCGACGAGTAGACACCCCCCCTAACCCCTCACTCTCCTGGATATCTCGAGGGTGGGGGGGGGGGGGGGGGGATGGTGTCGATTCTCTCTCGGGCTAGAGGCGTCTTGGGAGAGAGCTGATCGAATGATTGCACTCCCAATTGGCTATGGATTATTGTATTATTGGACCAATTTGTGAACAATGGCGCGTTTGCATATCGAATGTGGGCTGGGCCTATCATAACTTTCACCTAGGCAAATATCGTCCAGGGTTCAGTTGGGTACGTTATGTTACCTGAGGTGCCTCAAACGCTGCCATAATAAGCTCATCCTGTACTATATCGCTCGTCTCTCAAGCGGGCATGGCAACTCACTTTGCCAGGTGAAATCGGTAGCATCTGAATTTTGCAGTTGTATTCATAAATGCTGCCATGTATTTCGGTCTACAATATTGCGAATTTGTGGGAAACCTCTATCGGGGACGCAACCACGGTTATCATTATAATTTTCCATAAATATAATTTTTATTCTTAAAACGCAACAATAAAAAATCAAGCAAAATTTACCATCAGAAAAAACAATTCAACCTAATCTAGGGTATCGAACGATGAACCCCTGTTTTCACCACCGCCAGTAACCTGAAATCCGATACGTAACTTTCGGTTACATTGCATATTTGTATGGTGTAACCGAAAAAAAAACTTTGGGATTTTGTAGCTGGAGGATGGTGGCAACGGGCGGAAGACGTCACTAAATCATATAAATATAAATTAATTTGAATGCTGAAGGAACGATGCCGTAAAATTACAGGTCCCTGAGTATGTTTAAAAATTATTTAAATAGCTGCTTGCCGATGTACTTGATAATAATATTAGTTAACCAATTCGTCTCAATGATTCAAGTCTAGACTAAAATCTTTTTACAATTTTTTTCTGTGGATTGATTTTTCTATAAAACAAAAAAAGGTGAAGACACAGATATCGATCAACCCATTAAAGATATTAAAATAACACACATTAAAGTGGTTTTCAAAGAATGTCCAAACTACGTTTGATGCTTACATACCTTCCTAATCATTGTATAAAAATTAAACATTATTAATGTTATTATGATTAAATCAGCTTCAGAATTTGATGTCATCTCACGTACTCAGCATTATTATACCGACTTTTTACAACTGCGCGACGAACGAACACACACAAGTGATTCGTCTTCAGCGCCACGCCTGGAATAAGTGGTATCAATCGAGTAATGGATACCTGACCTCATGAATTCTTCAGTTCTACACGGACGAACGTTAAAAACGTGGAGAGTGGCAGCATGTGCTTTTTCTTCTTGTATTCAATAGGAATAGTAATGAAGTTGGATTTCAATAAGTGTTACATTTATATAGTATCTGACCCAATGAACCGATAAAATTGGTTTTTTCTTCATTCCATAAAATAATAATGCACCCTTGGGATAAACCGGTACGCTTGTGGCCAGCCGTTTGGGCCTGCGTCTCTGTCCCCAAGAGGCGTTGGTTCGAAACCAAATCAAATCAAATAATTTATTGTAACATAAGGCACAGGTACAGAGTAATCTTCCCGCTGCCTACAAAATGCTCTTCGTCACCAGCTTACGTTAACCGCTTTCTTTCTCTTTTGAGTTTGATAAGCCTAAATGGGTTTACTTACGATAAAGAAAAATATCTTAGGTTCTTGAAATTAATCGCTATGATACTGCAAATATGGTCGAAGCGACAGTAATAAATTTTGCGTGTTTTCTATTCCGTCCTAAGTAGCGTCTTCATAAAGGGGGTGCTAATATCATGACGATGGGTGTGGAATTTATAGCCATCCATGTCCACTAACATTCAAAAAATTCGTTCCGTTTTTCTAAATAAATTGGACAACACTTGATCGATATTATTTAGCTGCGGGGATTACTAAAACTGAATATTCTGCTCTCGAACCAAAACGTGTGTGTATTTTTAGAATAATCATAACGATTCATACAATATTCGATGTACATATTTAGCGAATGTGTTTGGTTAATATTGAAAAATAAGTCGTACCTAGAAGCAACTCTCTAAACGTAATCTTGTCCCGCGACGTTATGCATTTCCGTTAAAATATATGGAACACAAATAATATTTCGCTTGGCACGTGATGCCGCTGCTTCACGTTACGTTACATATTCGCAAACTCTATCGTCAAATGTTTTATCTAGGAACCCATAAACTCTGTTGCAAGGAAAGTGTTATTGTTTTTGGCACTTTATCACATCTAGTATTTCTGCTATCGTACGTACTAAATATTATAGTGTCATTCCACCAGGCGCGATATCACTAGGGTCGCTTGTAGTCTTTTTAGGGTTCCGTACCCAAAGGGTGCCAACGGAACCCTATTACTAAGTCCCCGCTGTCCGTCCGTCTGTCACAGGGCTGTATCTCATAAACCGTAATAGGTAGGCAGCTGAATTTTTCACAGAGTGTGTATTTATTTTGCCGATATAACAATAAATAGGTAAAATAAAAAATAACAAACATTAAATTGAAATTTTTATTTAATAAATTTGGAGGGCCCATACAAAACAAAAAATGATTTTTTGTGTTAAATTTTGTACGATGGTACAGAACCCTTCGTGTGCGAGTCCGACTCATATTTGGCCGGTTTTTTTGTTGTTGTTGTTATTAACATGAAGCACGTACACGGTGATAAAAAGCGCCGGTCCTCTCCGCTGTCCTCAAATATGCGTAAGTAGGATATTCCGACCACCTACTAGCATCGGTTTCATAAGATAATGCGTATTCTTAAAGCATTTGCCGCCTGCGGCGCCGGAAAGTTGAGGAGGTGGAGGGGCGGGCGCGGAACCATTTCCGGAAATTGATAAGAGGACGTCTCAAATAGGTCCGCCGGAGCGGCAACGGTTATTGTAGCGGGCCGCACTGGATCCGCCCGAATTCCGCGGAGCTCCTCCGAACAAATGGCGCGGGCAGTTCCGCTCCGGAGCGGCGGCGGCGGCGGAGGCGTCTTCCGGCCGCGCGCGGATTATTGGAGGGTGCGTTGTGTTAGTTCGGCCGTGCGGGCGGACGCTTGATTTATGAATTGGCTACTTAGGCTCGATATTAATTTCTCGGTGCATGCCCGAGAAACTCTGCGAACATATTGAATGGAGGGAAGAAAAAATTGGGCAGATTATATAATTGAATAAGTTATACAAATTATACGGAAACAAGAGACGTATCTGTTTGTGTCCGAGCAGCATCCAATTCCCACGGAGAAATGTCGAGCAGGCTCGATGAACAGGTTCGAGAAAGGTAGACTCAGGGAGCAGGAAAGTTGATCTTGAAACACATGCTTACCATCATAGGAAGTGGTCATATTTCTTTAGTAAATTTAGCTTCTTTGACTTATTTACCATGTCTCATATTAATGATATTAGTTCAACATAAACCTATTTGAAAACCCTGGTATTTAATAATAAGCACACCTAGAGGTGTGAAGTGGTTTCCACTCCGTTTCGAAACCCAATTCAATTCCGAATGACCGAAATTGAATTCCATCGGGCAGCGTTAAGAGCTAATACGAGCCGCTTTCACTCAAATGATGTCTTCACGGCTCGCCTCCCACTTTAAGCGGCCACCTGGATCCAGCCGGACCCATAGCTCGGGGTGGTTTCCACAACTTCATGAATATTGAGTGGCGGCGGCCGTCGTAAATCATGTTCCCCCTCCCGCCGCGCGCCCGCCCTCCCTGGCCGCTGCCTCCTGCTAGATCGACAAAATATTGATTTAATTATTCCATCGAGCCGCTCCCTATATTTGATGCCGAGGACGCCGCTGCTGGCACGGTACCCAACAAAATGTCGCAAGGAGATAACGTAGGTGCATCGCGCGGCCCCCGCTTATCGCCTGGCGTGCCGGTAAATAAAAGTTTAAAGGCGAATTTTATCCCAAATTAACCGACCATACCTCCTCGCGGAGTTGCTACATCCTCCCATGCAACTATAACAGCCGCTCGTCAATCTATACCACGCCACGTCAAGAATCAATAGCTTTGCTCGTAGTGGGTCCAGAATTGGTCTTTGTTCGCGTGCATATCCACAGAAAGGTCTTTGTTGGAGGACGGAGCCAGGGCCACAAATTGATTGAAATCTAAACCAGTAGTCCCAGTTGTCACCTAAATTGGCGTTACGGCAAACCGATCGACTGGCGTTTTCAAATGTATGGAGAAATTGAAGAGCGCGCGCAGCGGGCGTTAAGCGAACTAACATTTGCGAGTCCGAGCTTGATTTGACAGCTTACTCAACGTTGCCGTAAATACGTCGACGTTGCGGTTTACGTCCACTCCGCGTTTTCATACAAATCGGAAGTCCGCGTTTGACTTTGACAGCTTGAAGAACTGAAACCACAGAATATCTAGTAAAATCTTGTATGGAGTTTGGAGAAAACGCCAGTCGATCGGTTTGCCGTAAACGCCAATTTAGGTGAGAACTCAGACTGACCACTCTGTATTAACACTGCAGCAGCCGGAGCAAGTGCATATCTTCGTTAAATCAGTTTACATTTTAATATATTGTTTTGGATATAATCCTATACTTTAAATGAGCAATTGTGTGCATGCTCGGGAATGGCTTTAACGATTTGGATGAATTATATTACATAAATATATCGATATTGTTTTAGTGTCTATGTTTATCTAGATATTTGCGATTCCCGAGAAAATTATAAATAATTAAAATAAATATGTTCTTAGCTTTCGCAGTGCAGCCATCTCTTGCATCTGTGATGCTTTTGATCTATACCCTCACGTACTTTTTATTTACAAACATGAAATCATTTTTCAGCCCAACGATTCACATTTTCTTTATCTTTGCTTAGTCGGTAATGTAAAATCTTATTTTCGGGAATTTATGAGCCTGCACATCCTATGCCCATTGAGTTTGTCTTTGCCAATTTATGTTTATTTATGAGTGCTTTAACGATCGAACAAGTTGAGTGTTTTTCAGAGCCAACTTTCTTAATTAAAACGAAAAGCTGCACTTCGGTGATTATTTGAGTTGCATAAAGGTAGCAAGTTTAAATTAATGTTTATTTCAGTATTTTTCGCTGGGCCTTATTCATTTAGCAGAATGTTTATTTGCTTGAGTCGGTTGAATAAAAAGAATACTACACTATAATATAGAAGATGTTTTTTCAAACTTCTTTATATTTTTTTTAAGTAGATGGGCAACATGAAAGAAACACACTTGTGCAAATCTCTTTAATGTTTAAAAAATAAATTAAAAAAAAACTAGTTGCCACCGAACACTTGGACACATTATAATACATTTTCCATAACATCCTCAAAATAAAGGTTATCACGAAGTGTCAATTTTATTTATTTGTTTTCATGTTTAATATTTTTATTAGTGTTACTTTTTTAACCAATAAAAACTTTTATTCGATTGTCATAATAAATATATATATATATATATATATATCCCTGAGCGAAAAA
The DNA here is from genome assembly GCA_946894095.1 of Incurvaria masculella. Taxonomy (NCBI): domain Eukaryota; kingdom Metazoa; phylum Arthropoda; class Insecta; order Lepidoptera; family Incurvariidae; genus Incurvaria; species Incurvaria masculella. The sequence goes on from OX335641.1 coordinate 6,201,138, forward strand.
TACCGCAACCTTAATCTTTTTTATTTGTTTCTTTTTCAGGTAATTTTCTCGGTTGCTGAAAGTTGAAGATCATGCACTGAAACGTGCTGAAAGGAAGGATACATGTTTCTCCAAAATCCCGTCGTATGTAATGTGCCCTTAATATACACAAAAACGTGACACCATTAATTATTCAGTGGCTGTACATCCTAACGTTTCCTAGTTCAGTAGCCTGTATGGTAAGAATGCGTTGTCTGTCCGTTGCAGATCTAAATCTACTGAACCAGAGCTCGTACATACATGACACATATTATCCCACCTTTACATATACGTAACCCTCGATGCGTTTTTGACTTTCACTTTCTATTTTTCCATTTTTAAGGATTGTTAAGAAATGGGAATATTCCTTAAAATCAAATAATTAGCAAAAAATGTATAAACCAACCTAAACATTCCCAGAGGATTTAGACGAATCGTATCAGATCGAATCTTATGTAAGTAGATCAGAAACAATTAAGTGGCTATAGCCCGGAGTCGCTTACCCTTGATAAGTGAATAGTTAGGGTCAGCGTACACTGGTGCATCGGCCTAGACCCTAGACTAGACGGAGGATACGCTAGTCTTTAGGTACAACTATTATTCTAACGGAGACTTACATATTATTATATGTTAATGCAGTCGACATTCTCCTTTGAGCGACTCGCAATGCCTGGGGAAAGTCGTATTGAAATGTTTTTGTAATAGTAAAAAACGTTTTTCAATTACCTTTTGGTATTCGCAACGTAGACAAAATAAAAATACGCATTTATCAGAATCTAGCAGAATGTTCGCTTGTTAGCGTAAGAAATTTGATCCGTCGGATTTATTTGATATGAATTAATTTTTAATCCAATGCTACGGTTGGTAGATACTTACGACATGATGTGCGCGCGTACACGATATTACAACCAAGGCTTCCCCAGACTTAATCATGCGTTTAATCATGCATGAGACACAAAACTAAAACTTGGGCACACGGCCTCGTTTTTAACATTTATAATCACTGGACGGGCATGTACGTATCGCCCATTTTTCAAGTTTTAATTTGAAAATATTTTTTATATTAAAGATAATTTTGTACGGTAATTTGTTACGATACGAGCGTGTAGGAGCAAACTCCATAATCAGACTTTAACGCGTCCGTGAAAACTCAAATCGTTTGTCCATACATCAATGTTTTTCCTTTATATTTATAACTAGTTCCGAGTTCTTCGTCAGATGGTATTTTCGTAGACATAAACCGCGTCGAGTGAGTAATTCCGAAGATACAAGCGGACAGACGGACAGAAAGACAGGCAAAAGAAAACAGACAGTCAGATGGGTGCCAGACGTTGGATTCTATAAGACTTAGTGATTGGAAAACGAACCCTCGCTGATTAATTCAAATCTCAACCGGATATTGTCTCCCATAGGCACGCGCCCTTATATTGACGGCGCCTAGTCGGTGGGGCGGGACGATATTGGCTCGGCGCGCCGAACTGGCAGGACGCCACGAGGTATTCATCCCAACTCGTAAACCTGTTAGCCGCCATTGTCCGAGGACGCGGGACTTTTTCATAATTGAATTAAATAAGTTCGGGCCCCGCTGGCGCATTTGAATTTCAAAGGATCGGAATCGCATGCGATTTGTGCCCGGGCTCGGTAATGTTTCAAGAGAGGCGGCCACAATATTGGGGAAGCTGTATCGAGAATATGTAATTGGATTGCAAGTTAATGAATACACAGTGTTTTGTAAATTACCTTTATATTTAAATGTACAGGGCTTACTGAAAACGAGATCAAATCTTGATTTTTTAGTGATAATGCACTCACGGTAGCGCCGGCCAGAGTTCTCTTACAAATTGGGACGCGCAATATCGAATGAACGTTGCACTAAATGGCGTCCTGTGCGGCAACTGCTGTTGTAGTTGAAACTAGAAAACTTCAGGATTGATCACATACTTGCACGGATATGACCAGTTTCCTGGTACACTCATGGGAGTGATTGAATACATACATCCTACTGATATTATAAATAGGAAAGTTTGGAATTGTTGTGACATCACGCAAAAACGGCTGAAGGGATTTGGCACATAGATAGTTTATTACCTGGATTAATACATATGATACTTTTTATCGAGGAAAAATACTAGGTTCAGCCCGACATCAGTCCTAAACGACATTGACCCAAGCCGAGCCGGCTACCTCAGTTAGTAGCTCTATATAATTAATTATGACGATCTTGAAGCATATCTCTCGCCCACGAATTAACATGTTTATTCGTAGCTCTCGCGCGTACCACGATAAACCCACCTAACCCTCCCGCGACACGACACCCGAGCATCACCTTTCTCCGAGACGTCGCCGAAGGTTGCGACCCAGAAGTAAGCCCAGGCTCACTCAAATCATTTATCTGGCCTTAAGTGGCCCGTTTTATACGCGTGCAGTTTTTCGTTTTTCTCCTCCGCCGCACCGGAAGGCGGCCCAGTGTGCTTTACACGAAATCATTTATAACACGCGCCTCCGGTACCGACCATAGAGTTGGGAGGACTAGCAGGTCTGACAGTCTTACCACCGAGAGAGGTTGAGTAAGAAATTACTTACTTATTGTAAAGATCTTGTTCTGGTGGTTGTCTTTGCGACCAACATAAAAAGCAACAATTGATATTCCAAGTTTTGTTGCAGTAAAACATTTCTTTTTTACTAAAGCATGCCCTATAAATGAATCATGTTTGATGCCATTCATTTATAATAGTGAAGCTAAATTTAAACAACGTCATACATTTGTGGATACAGCAAGCGCATACATAATTTTCTTTTTAACTTTTTCGGAAGATTATTTGGTAAGGTTAATTCAATGCGGCCTATAGAGGCCTGAAAGTAAGCAAGGATACCTAATTTCATGCTAGTTCCGGGCAAAAAGTAAGAGAAAAATGCACATTATAAATTGAGATCAGAATAAACAAGACTTATAATACACTAGGTATCGAATCAATGATCGATACCTAGTGTACGAACCACGTTTTATGCTTTATTTTTAATTGTATTTAATTATGATTGGAAATGTTTGGCGATTCCAAGTGTTCCCTGCGTCCAAAAGGAGGATTAATAAATACAAATACAAAAGATCCCTAATGGAAGAAACCACAGGTGTCACCACTACGCCACCTACGGGCCACTTGAAAGTACATTTACAGCTGAGCAAAAGGAGCGTTCCATAGGCATTCGAATGTAGAAACTACTTACCCTCATCGGAAGTCTCGGAGGCGTCCCAATCATAAAAAACTCGCCTTTCGTCCATACGCGGCCCGACTGTCGCCTTGCCATTACATTACAACGACACGGCTCACTCTCGTGAGCTGTACCTGTATCGGGTCGGATTGAGGGTGTAGCTAGGGCTACTTTAAAGGTGTGCGAGGGTGTCGTGGGGGCAGCGTGTGAGTGAAGGGGCTTATCCGACTGTCGCTCAGACACGAACGTCTTTCATACACCACCGTTTAACTCGCTCCGACCCCTGTTACGCGTGTCGCTGTGAAAAAAGACGCTGTTTCATTATTTCGACGCGGTATGACATCGAGGGAGTTTTGTTTGCGACGTGACCTAGTTCTAGCTGTAAGTGGAAAAGCATTTATTTACATGCAACGGGAATTGTATCGTACAAATTAGCTTCTATGAATACAACTGGGTGCCTTATCTACATATCTAAGTTTATACGTCCAACGGACATAGTAATTCGTTTGATATCCGATGCATGATTTACAAAACGAATGCCATTCTTGGCAGAGTTGACTTGCATGTGTTCACAGAACTATTAAGTTTAAAAAAGCGGTTATTGGCACTATTTCGAAACTCTCGTCCTGTAAAGAAATCCAAGAACGTAGAATCACATGGCGCTCTACCATTTCTGCCTACCCCTCCGGGCAGGCGGCATGCCATGTTTTTTCAGATTAAAACACCGCATCGGAATTAATTGCCATACCAGGACCTTCCTTATATTACTTGGATATATTGAACTGGATCGAACACTGGACGGAAAAAATGGATTGCCGCTTCGACCATCTTTCAATCAATACTATGGTAGCAACACGGGCGGGCTTAAACCTGCCACCTAAGGTAAGGAAGGGGAACCTACAGTTTTAGGTGGAAACCGATTTACGGCCAGTCTCAACCGTTTACCGATCCATAACCCGACTGTGTCTAGAGTTGATTCACCTCTAATATCAAACGGCAAGGCGTCGCGTCCCTGGGCTGTCAAAGTAGATTTTTTTTGTAGGAAATATTTCTCCTTTTCTCACAGTTAAGGTATACCCCGATGGTTCTAGTACCCTCTTTCACGCGCGGTATGAACTAAACCTTTCTACACGAGGCGGTACCCACCATATGCACGAGCACCCATACGGGAAACTTAGTGCACCTCGATTTATTAATAAAAAGTCGTCGGGGGTATCGTATTTCACTAATCTTTAGTCATGTGACGTATTTACATTTACTTTATGGAACCTGACATGGATGGCTAATACCACAGAACTACCGTTATGATTCATCCCTAACCTAATCATTAGGTTAGCCAATGGAAAACACGGTAAATTTTTCATTGCCGCTTCTACCATGGCTTCATCCAATGCGGTGGTATTAACCCGGGCGGTTTTAACCCTACCACCTAGTAGGGGAAGGGGAACTACAGTTTTATATGAGCTCCGAACCATGAAACAGCTCGCATTCGTAACGAAATCATTAAAATATCTATCGTTGTCTATGAAATAAGGCCATGTATGCATTACATTTTGCCTTTTAAGATATTTATAGATCTCAGATCAAAAAAGGAAGGAGATGTTCGCCTATTATTCGCCGACCGTTGCCGATTTTTTTAAAATATCAACCTAACCTAATGGTATTTGCCACACGCAAATATCCTAGATTCCTGTTTCCTACGAGTGCCCAGACCAAAAATGTTTCTGATTTATTTTATAAATCTGATAAAAATGTTTTAACGCAGATGTCGTTACATGCACACATCTTTATCTTTTTATAAGCACTCTTTATAACTCTCACACAGACGAAAACATAGGACTTCGAGTAATGTAAGTAGTCACAGAATAAGTATGATAGTGTTTCGGATGTTAAGGGTCATCAGAGCAATAAAAGTAGGAACAGAATGATACGGTTAGTATGGAACTTCGTTTTGCTCCATCAAATTATTTCCTTCATATTCAATTCCGTTCTCACCGATCTGAAATGTTAATTATGTACGAAGTTATTAGGAAAGCCATAATCCTCGAATAAGTTAGGTAGAGGTTCGTGATAGGTCAGATCCGGCAGGAATTGCCAGGATGTATATACCAGTATGTACGTACATACTCTCTCGAAATAATGGTATTAATGGTATTATTTGATCGCATTTGTACGGAACATTCCAATAGCTTTGACACTATTACTCTTTTACGTCGTAGCTGAAGTCGTTCTTCCATTGTCGAGTTGAAACAGCCTGGAGAAGTAATAATACTTTTTCTATGAAAATATGACATATCATGTTACAAATTTCATTGAAAATAATATATAAGTACTACTAATGACTATGCCTCTGAAATTAGTATGAACATCTTAAGTTCACATATGTATTTAGTTTTTAATTAAAATATGTGACACTTGTATTTACAATACGGATTACTCATGAAGAACCCACGGCCGCCCGAACTAATATCGCTAACATATCGTATCCAATGACATTTTCCACAGAAATGTATTTCAATTTAGTTGAATCTAGCATACAGAAGGAACCTTCTTGGAAGGCTCCTATTCCTTTCGAAATGTGCTGTTATGGACAATATAATGACATGACACTGGATGTGCTGTGTAGGTACCGCAGGCAATCAAAATGTTAACTAGTGGTCACACTACATTTAATCCCGTGCATGTTGTAAGAGGCCACCCCAGAGGTCTGGTTTTAAATCCCCGCCCCGTTCATTCACCACTTTATTTCTCTTTCGGAGTTGGGTAAGTGCATTTCGTCAGAAATGCGAGTTGTTCCATGGTTCGAAATCTATGTTCAATTGTAGGTTCTCCTTCCCTTAATAGGTAATAGGGTTAATCCCGCCCGGGTCGGTGCCATCTTATTGGATAAAAATATGGTTGAAGCAACAATGAAAAATTGTCCATGTTTTCTATCCAGTTTTACATTCAAATAGTTCCTGGCATGACACCTAGGTAGCCCAGTGGCGCGACCCCTCGGTGTGCAATATTTAAGGTTGAGCAACCCTGGGCTTGGTTGGATTCGGGATATGGTTAATCCCGCGTAGGTTTGTACCATCGCATTGACTGAACCATGACCGAATCGGCAAAGAAAATTGTCCGTGTTTTTATTAAGTTCAATGTAACAGTGAAATTTACGGAAGATCCTGCCATGCCACCTTGTATTGGGCTAATATCATCATGATAGGAAGTCCACCGTTCCAGTTATATTTCGTTATATGAAACTATCCAAAATGCAAGATTGTTTTGTACAAGTAAAAATTCTAAGATTATTCTATTAATTTTGCTTGTCCATTTATACGTAATTTTTATTTATTATTCTATAAGTACATTCCTTAAGCTTTGAACCGAATTAAAAATCAATCTCTACCACATAAGGTTATTGTCCAGTAGCAGAGAATCGAAGCTAACACATAAAACAGCGACCGCGCCAGATCTATATGTGCAGGGAAGAATAAATTCTGCCCATACATAACGCAGCCAGAGAATGACTTTTCACTGAAAGTGCACTTGGCTTATGCATGCAACATTCGAAAGAGTACATTAACTGTTATTTTTTAATTCTGTTGGTTTTTTGTTGGCATTAATTGCGTTAGGACAAGATAATTAATAAATTACGTATGTTTGTTTCAGCCATTTTCTCAAGTTGTTTTCTACATAATAAAATACAACAGATTATAAAATATTCATATTAATTTAGACGTAAGAAGGATAAATGCATGGAAATAAATTACTTGTGTATCGGACCAAAATAAACTTACAAACATGAGCACTGATTATCAACCTTGAACATTGAACATGACAACGTACGACACATCATCCTAGGCCGTCTGTACGCTCTATGTTTATAGGAATATTGGTGGACACACTAGCATATAATGAAAAAGATATGCGAGTTCATATTGGAAAATAAAACATTGGTGTCGTGGGTGTATTGTACAAAGTGAAGTATCTGTTGTAACTAAATCCGGGTATGCTCCCTTGCATGTTTTATTCAAGCAACTAGATCGGAATTAGGGCTGACGGCAGGCGGGTACACGTTAATATCTAATGTGTGTCCGTGGACCATCCTTAAGTCAGTGCACGTAAGGCATAGTATTATCTCCGAATATGGTACAGTGTATAGAATAGGTTGTACCCGTTGGATTTGTCTATGACAGGCGGATACAGGAGTTTCCACCATGTGGCTATTTTATTTTTTAACTATTATTTATTTCTTTTGACTGGGGATTCGTCTCAATACGTTTTCGAGCATAATGGTTTTTTCATGTGTTTCCTTATTAGTCGTGACATTTTATCCAACGAAGTAGTATTTTCCATTATCTTCGTGAAGAGGAAAATAGGTTTGTGATCTTTTGGGCGTTGTTCACACAACTTCATACAGCGGATCCATAGCAAGACTCGCCTGGTGTAAAATGAAATACATTCATGCAAAAATAACAGAATTATGTAGAATTGAATGTTTCGTACTGAATGTTTCAATCAATTATTTTTGGTATTAATTTGTAAAACTCATCTAAACGATTACGGCGACGCTCATACTAAAAGTGGAATATGAATTTCTTCCGTCCATTGGATTTTAGAGTGCCGTACCCAAAGGGTGCCAAGAGATCCTATTACTAAGCCTCTGCTGCCCTTCCGTCAGTCCGTCGGTTTGTCCGTCCATTAGCGGGCTTTATCTAATGAATGAATAGGTGGATAGTTGAAATTTTCACAAAGTTTATATTACTACTTTCTAAATGGGACATACACGAAACGTGATTTTTTGGCGTCTTTTGCTCGATCTTAAAGAAGCTGAAAGAGGTAGACGCTTATAAATTTGAAAGTTCCGTTTCCGCTATAACACAAATAGTCGAATTGAAAAAAATATCATTCCCAAGAGACGTGAAGTTTTGGCATAGTACATGTGCGAGTCCGACTTGCACTCGACCGGTCTTACTTATCGTTCTCGGCCATAGGCTTTGTTTGCAAACTTAAGGATGTTCCGACCCATACAATGTTTTTTTTACACAGAACGCAAAAAATATTGCACTTTAAGGCACGAATTCGTCAAAAATATTAAATATAGCCATAGTAGTTGCAGCGAAAACATATTCACAATTTCAGGTTTAATGGTTTCGTATTAATTGCCGATTAGAAGTTTTACACCGTTAGATGGCGCTGTTAAATAAAAATCGTATTTAAATAAATTGTAACAATACCAATAATCCTGAAATTGTGAAATTGTTGGCGCTGCAAGTGATATGGTGCAGGGGCGCGGATCGCGCCACCCGATCCGCATAGAGACGGCGGCGCGGGACACAAGAGGGAGCGTTCAGCTACATACAACCAGATTAGCTGTTTTTCTTATTTATTTACTTATTTATTTAATTATTTACTTATTTAGTTATTTTTACCGTATTGGTTCTGTAGGCAGACATAATATTCTAGATTACATGGTTTTTATTTTTACTTTTACGATCCGGAACGTTGTTTTAACTATGCATCTATAAATTATGGAACCGGCATTTAATTGTTTTGAAAACATTCTATATAAGGCTGAGAAATAGTCGAATCAGACAAAACGGTAAAGTTCTATTGTCTTCGTGTGTGTGCTCGCTGCACTATACGATTTCTCCATTTTTAAGCACAAATTATTGGTAAACATGTTTACGTAATGAATTTACTAACTCTGTGGGTATTTGGAGAACAATACCGACAAACCACAATACAACACAAAATGTGTGTAATTTAATTTCTACATTTTCAAGGCTGAGAAAGAGTCCATTATAAAAAATGTTTCACTATTTATCGTCTTCGTTTCCTCTATGGTTTTTCGCATATGTATGTATATTCAGTTTACTTAAGCCTAAGCTTTTAAGCAAGAATTGTTCGTCCAAATATTCACGTAATTAATTTTATGGCTTTGCTAATATTTGACGAATTATACTGACAAAGCATGATAAGAGGTGAGTTTCTGTACATGTATTTAAGCTCTATAGTGTTCGTATCCTGCATGGTTTCTTCATGTTCCACTGCCTTGCCAGTTTACTTTAGCCTCAACTTGCAAGTACGAATTGTTCGTACAAATGTTTACGTAATTCATGAGTCCCTGCAGCTCAGCTAATGGGATTAGAGCCGGTTGCGTTATGCGTATGCCCTACTTTTCATCGTTCAGCTCTTTAAATACTTCCGTAAACATAGGATTTTTTTTGGGATTTTATTATTTGTTCCAATCATACCCGGACGAGCAATCATTCAAACATTTTCTGTATCAGGCGGTTTCCATTTCTACTTCCATAAAAAGGTTTTTTTTTCTAAATAATTGTTTGAGACTAAACATAAACAACAGGCGCCAAAAACAGTAAGGATCCTGGTGTAGCACCTAGTTGTTTCTATAATTTCATTTATTTAAACTTGTGGTAGTCAAAGTACACTTAGTTATGACACAAAGTTACAGATCCGCAGCTTTGATCAACTCAGTAGAGAAGAATCCGCAAAGAAACTTCACTGTTTTTTCGTCCACAATAATAAAATACATACTAGATCTAAAGGCTACTGCCAAACATTTTTGAAAGAGTAGTTTAAGGCTGTTAAGAATAAGGAGTGATGGGTTAAAGTAACTCTTTGCAATCCATGTGACAAAAATTGTTACTATAAATCAATACAGCAGCAGAGAATTCCAACATTACAATTCAGTTGCCTGTCCAAAAGTAACTAATTTATCATGTAAAATATGTGACACGATAATTAAGCATTACGTTTTTCCCACAATGTTTATTGGGATTTTAGTTTGGCCCCACCGCAATTTTGACGAATCTGACCTAACAAAGGTAGCCGTGACAGCTGGGTGCGCGTCACTGCTGCATAATCTGCTGCCGTGTGGCATGACCTAGCACAGCTTGATGGTTATTACAGCTGCATTATGTATCAAAGGGCGTCAGCGGGGTATGTGATTCTCTAACGGCGAGTAGAGAGCACGCCGAGCTGATATCTGCATGTGCGGACGAAAAGCAGAAAAAAACCGGTCAACTGGATTTGCAAGCGGAAGCAAATTATCTCAGAAATATTTTAGTTAACAAAATATTTCTGATTTACGGCGGTTGTTTAGGCTATTTTCGAAAAAAATTATAAAACTATAACTACATGCAATTGAAAATAGTTTTTTTATCTACTACGTTACAGTTGTACGATTCGCATGACATGGAATACATTTAAGCCGAGGCAAATATGCTCTGTATGTTTAGTCTGAGTTTTCACCTAAATTGGCGCGTACAGAACTTCAAAGTTACGTAAAAACGTCAAACTCCATACAGGTTTGACTAATTATTCTATATGGTTATATTTCTTCAACTTGTCAAAGTCCAACTCGGACTACCAGATTTGTATGACAACGCGGAGTCGGCGTTAACGGCAACGTCAACGTATTTACGAAGACGATGAGTAAGCTGTCAAATCAAACACAGACTCGCAAATGTTAATTCGCTTAACGGCCGCTGCGCGCGCTCTTCAATTCTCCATACATTTAAAAACGCCAGTCGATCTGTTTGGCGTAAACGCCAATTCTGGTGACAACTGAAACAAGGGGCTCAGAATTTCGAGCCGATAGGATGCATTTACGTTTTCGAGGAAGGCACATAATAGACACAAGTTGCGTCCTGCACCTCCGGTCCCGCGTGCACTCCGCCACTGCAGTTGTCGACAGTGTTAATAGCGTAGCTTACGCGGCTCGGACGTGATGTCGCCTGGCGCCGGCTTTACAATCCGGCTTTGTCATTCCGCTTACATGATTTTCGGATGTTCAGTGTCATTTGGACCGGAATTTTACACGACTGTATCAGTAAGTAAATTTTAAAAGTTTGTCATATAGAGGAAGACGCGAATAAATATAACAGTACAAACACATTCAGTGTAATTAAAAGAACGCAGAACATGTCTCTACTACGCTTTTCACAGAAATGTTAAGAGCGAGGCTTCATAGAGAAAATAATAAAAATGAAATGCGGATTAATTGGCTACATACAATCACTGACGTAATTGAGGAATCGAAAATACATCAATTCTTGATTTATCAAGTGCATCACAAATCCTACGAGAGGATACACGAAATCCCGTATTTATAGCAGATTTTTTCGCTTGGCAATGATATGGAGTCGAACATTCACTAGAGTTTTGATTCAGCAATAATAATGTTACGGAGAGTAGGAGAAGTAATGTCTACGGTCGGAGAAATAATATCTCGAGAATTAAGATCTTTTATAAAACAACACGAGCACAGGAACTGTGAGGTGTTTTCGTTTGTGTCGTATTTCGAGTTCGTCCTTATTTGATACTTAAAAACCAGATACGTATTTTGTAACCTTTTCGTTAAATCGTGTTCTTGCTTCATGATTGAAAACTCCATACTGAAACAGGTATTTAATCAGAGCTGAAATAGGGTCATTCCGTATTCAAAACAGTTTTGTTGAAACATGTTGTTTTTCCACTTATATAAAATCAATCTCCATACATTAGTGTTGACATTTTTTTTTGTTTTTCAAATATAGTTATATCATCAAATATATCTTAGTATAAAATTTGTTTATTTTCGTGTACGTCATCACCTCCTTCCAGTTCTGACTACCTATTTCTGTACACCTTATAATAATATAAATGTGAAAGTATGTTGTTTGGTTTCTACCTTTCCCACATAGTCACGTTGCTACCAATCGACGTGATGTTAGCCTTTTCTTAGATTTTTAATTTCTCGTAATTTCGATATCTCCCGAGTGGAGCCGGGTATTCCGCTAGTAATAATACGTTTTTAAAGAATATAACACATCTTTCGAAGTTCCCTAAGTTCTGGGGGTTGTCATGGTTCATTAACTGGCTGGGTGAACAGGAAAGTGACTGATTAAATCTGACGGATGCTAACGTCAAAATTTACGTGTTATTCAGCTGAGTGAGTTGATATTTGCAAGTCAGCATGACGCGAAATGCAATTTGCCCGGCGAATTAATATACCATGGTAACCACCCAAATCGGCCTGCATGTCACTTGCAGCAGAGGAGCCGGATCGAATGGGAGAGCGCAGCGCACTCGGCTTCGTTGCAATCAATCACAGCTGGAAATAGGCATTGCCGTACCCTTACTGTCGCGTGCTGACTTTTTATTAGCTTTTGTAACCCGGAAAATACAATTTTCCCGACAGGCCGCGGTAGCGCTCGTCGCGGAAACTTACAGGAAATTTCAATTATATTTCACTATCTGCGGCTGCAAGTGTAATGTTTCGTGCTTGGACTCCGTCAAGAACTTCGTGCAAGTGTCTCAGAGTGTACGTCATTTGCACTTCGACACTGTACTAAATGCTTTCCGTGCTCTGTTTTTCACTATGCATTTATTGTTTTAAGCAAAACAAATGTTAATCCTGATTTTTATCTATTGTTGTTATCGGTAATCCAGTTTGTGCTGACAGAACCCTGTTTATATACATATAGGTAAACGTTAGCATACCAACGTTAGGAAGCCGTAAATTCAACTTTAGATAAGAGGTAAGTACAATAGGTAAGTACATCGCTACGGGATATGGTGCGCAACGAGGCAATCCGCCGAGCGACTTACCAAAGTACTAGTCGATATTGGACATCGGGTGGCTAAGCTCAAGTAGCAGTGGGCTGGTCACGTCAGCCGAAGAGACGACGACCGTCGGAGTAACCGTGTATATAAACACTGGCGGCCGTGGACAGGAAAACGGAGTGTGGGAAGACCACCTGCCAGGTGGGACAACCACATCAAGTGCGTCGGCGGAAAGCAGTGGTTCCGTACCGCTGAGGGACGGGAGGACTGGAGAAAAATTGGAGAGGCGTGTGTCCAGCGGCGGATGCAAATACGCTAACTGACTGACATCAGTACTCAAAATTGAATATGGTGCGCAACGAGGCAATCCGCCGAGCGACTTACCAAAGTACTAGTCGATATTGGACATCGGGTGGCTAAGCTCAAGTAGCAGTGGGCTGGTCACGTCAGCCGAAGAGACGACGACCGTCGGAGTAACCGTGTATATAAACACTGGCGGCCGTGGACAGGAAAACGGAGTGTGGGAAGACCACCTGCCAGGTGGGACAACCACATCAAGTGCGTCGGCGGAAAGCAGTGGTTCCGTACCGCTGAGGGACGGGAGGACTGGAGAAAAATTGGAGAGGCGTGTGTCCAGCGGCGGATGCAAATACGCTAACTGACTGACATCAGTACTCAAAATTGAATATGGTGCGCAACGAGGCAATCCGCCGAGCGACTTACCAAAGTACTAGTCGATATTGGACATCGGGTGGCTAAGCTCAAGTAGCAGTGGGCTGGTCACGTCAGCCGAAGAGACGACGACCGTCGGAGTAACCGTGTATATAAACACTGGCGGCCGTGGACAGGAAAACGGAGTGTGGGAAGACCACCTGCCAGGTGGGACAACCACATCAAGTGCGTCGGCGGAAAGCAGTGGTTCCGTACCGCTGAGGGACGGGAGGACTGGAGAAAAATTGGAGAAGCGTGTGTCCAGCGGCGGATGCAAATACGCTAACTGACTGACATCAGTACTCAAAATGGAAGTAAAGGTACACACAATATCCATACATGAAAAGTTAGGACCATAGCACTGATTTTCGTATAGTGATATATAAAAAAAATACTATATAAGGATTTATGTCAAGCGGTTCGTGAAAAAAAGGTGGGATTTAATTCGAGGAGTAAAATGACGACGGTACTTTTTCAAACGGGGTCCGTTCGGCACGACCTGTGTTTGCGTGTATGATTTATTTGTTTTGTATCGCGCTGGCGTCGAATTTGCCAGCCGTCGTTTTGTCGACCTCGAGCTTATTCCATATCGACACATTATATCGACACATTTTGGCGGGTTCACTTTATCTACGTTTGCCACCTATCTTGGTTAATCTTTTTCGGATACGAGCTCTCACATCAAAGTAAATTTCTCCCGCAAATGCATTCTCAACCCAATCGGTTCGCACGGAATGCAACTCTGGGACACAGACACAAAACATTTGGTGCCATGCCTTCCCTTTATGATGAACACGGCTACATTGAATTGGATAGAAAACACGGACAATTCTCAATTGCCGCTTCGACCATCTTTTTATCTAACCAACCTGGGCGGGCTTAACCCGCCTTAAACCTACAGTTTTACATGGATTCCGAAACACGCACAATTCAAGTCGAGCATAAAAGGGGCGGGGATTTCACCCAGAACTCTGGTATGCAAGGCAAGTCTCCGTGCGACTAGACTATGAGCCACTCGGTCTGGGTACGAAGGGACAGCGTATGCAGCTCCGATGAACATTCTCCATGGTAGAAACAAAAGAACACAGAGAGTTGTAGCGTCTCTAAATTCATACTCGCGGTTTTCGACGAGACGCACAACACGATGCTGTATTACGGCAAGTCAGTACTTAGCTTAACCCGATGTACGAGTAATCATCCTTCATACAAAATGGCCGAATTTCGAATAGTATTTTTTTTCAACCTATCATAGAGATCCCCAACTGGGTGCCGGGCAACGCGTTCCATCAATCACATACCTTTTTGAGGTTGAAATATGCATGCAATACTTTTAGCGGTCCAAATGTAATTTTATATCCAAAATTTTGTCATGACAGTTTGCGACCCCTAAAATACTTTGAACGTTTCCTAAAATACATATAAACATGCTACATTTTACTAATAATAACGATGTGATCGGGCCTACTAACGGAAGTGAGAAGAACTTACTCGATGCTGAAATAAGTTTTTTTTATTATTAGGATTTAATTTTCGAATTTCTTAATACTTTATTTACTAACGAATTATAAATATTCTTGTAAGGAAATTGCAACTCTCGGTGCCGTCACTGAATATTATGTCATGCTAGTTTTTTTACAAAGACCCTCTGTGTGCCAATTTAATGTCGATCGATATAAATCTAGGGATGCGCCTACAAACGATGAACCTAATTTACGGCCTTTATGTTTTCTATACGCTGCGCGCAGCCTGGTGTTGGCAATCCTATCCTAGCAGCTGCGTGCAAAACTCTTTGCTTGTATTATATTCTTTGTCTATGCGTGTAGCACGAACATTTTCATGCCGATAGGAGAGTTTCGCTTCTGCCCCCGGGTATAATAGGTATTCTGTGGTTTATTCATCCTTTTGTTTCTCCCATGCAAACTAATATTTACTATATGATCATTTCCACAGCTTTGTTACTTTGCTTTCCTCCAATCAAAATTCATTCGAACGAGCTCCGAACATTCCACGCTACTTATACAATGTGAGTTAAGCATCGACGTCTATTGCAGGAGGGGATTTTTGAGGTAAATTAAGCATTTATGTAGTTAATTTGTATCTCCATTTACGTGTCCATTAGGAAAGAAAAATATTTTTGAGAGTTCGAAAATGTTAAAGATCGACAAAACTCAGCCTGTAAGGAAGGTGATGCTGCTGAGGTCTCGCAACTGCAAAGGGTTATTTTGAAGATTACGATGAA
Organism: Incurvaria masculella; assembly: GCA_946894095.1. NCBI lineage: Eukaryota > Metazoa > Arthropoda > Insecta > Lepidoptera > Incurvariidae > Incurvaria > Incurvaria masculella. Next base: position 6,216,868 of record OX335641.1, read on the forward strand.
AAACTTTATATCTCTAGCTTAAACTCATTTTTAAATTTCTCCCCTCAAAATGTATGGGGCTTAAAACTTGTATGAGCTTCAGCAAACGTTGTAACACAGAAGTTGGTTCTTTTCGCCTCTAAAATCTCCCTCCAAAGGTGTAAATTCTTCGCCGAATCATCCTGTGAACTCCGTTGAGATGGTCAGCACGTCACACGCTGACTAACAAAGCAAATAGGTCAGTAAACATTGATGTTGCACGTGTTAGGTCGGCACTAATTAGGGTTTGCCTAGCCCTCTGCTCGGCTGCCGCTGATTACCTCTCAACGCCGTTCAAAAGTACACGAGTGCTCGATATATATATTATGCTCAATATCACATCTTTTTGCATATCTTTAATACTTCGGTAGTGTTGAGTCCAAAACTATGAGCCGTAAGCATTGACTTATATATTACCTCGTATATATTACCTTTGAAATCATTGGCCGTAAGTCAACAAGGTAAGTGTAAGAAGGTGTAGCTTATCTACTTCATATAGAAAAGGAATTCAGTTCTATATACTCTGTATGTTTTCCCGTGTTTTCAATCTCGCCTCGTTTATTACCCACTAGTTACTATTTAAGTGATATGCCCATAAAAATCATACAAGGAAAAAATACGGAATTCAACTAACGCGACCATGCACACCAAAGCACAAAACGCGATTCCGCGCGTTTTTTTTCCAAAATTCAAATTTGGAACGATTCCACGGACAATGGCGTCCGCACGCGACCTGTATCTACAAATCGGAGCGCGCGATTCGAATGTGGAACACAAAGGCATTGGCCGAGGCGTGCGTGCCGCACGGGAGACCTTGGCGGGAGGGCGAGGCGAGCGGGGACGAGGGTGTGATTTGATATGTTTCGGCACTTTTCGATTTCTGGGTAGATTTGCTGTGACTCCGTATCATATCTACAGTGTTCTCCACAGTTGGGTATAGCTAGGACACTTTTATATTTGTATTTTCTTGTTAACATTATGCGGGCCATTTTTTAATGGCTCGCTAAAGTTCACATGCTTAGGATTCAGGATAGGCCAGAGAAACATAGAAAGTGCTCGTTTCTTACAAGAAAATAATAAAATTTCCATATATTTACATTATTATTATTATGTTGAGACAAAAAAATGCGGAAATCATATTGGAGATATGTATTTACATAATCTTCTAAACATTTTCTGTGAATCATCTGCGGATATGCAACATTAAGAAACGAAGGCCTAGATGAAAACTGACAGTTTTTCCCCGACTTCTCACACGTGTAGCCTACCTAAGAAATGCGTCATAGCAAGTAACCTATAATTCATGGAAATGTTCAAGCTATACATAGATACAAACCGTATAAACATATGTTGTGTTCTAACGTTATATGAGGACGGACAGACGGGCAGAAATAAATACAAACATTTGCCAGTCGTATTTTATAAGAGTCCGTGATGTGCAATTATGGAGAGATAGTTTTAAATAAGGAGTTTAGCTTCAGGAAACTCATATTAGAGAAATATACAAGCTTATTCCCAGCGAAGTTACATACCTCGCAAGTTACGCTAAATGCTCTAACGGCGACATTCGTGCTGTAAATTAATAAGTTAGCGAACAATGCCCGGTGCATAAAGATCTATTTTAACATCTATTGGCCCGTAGGTTATTTAGCATTAAGGCAAATTGGGTCGGCGCAGCCAACTCTCTAGCCACCATTTATATCTATTTATGCAGTTGGTTAGCTGAGCTTGCAGAGTTCGTCGAGCTAGAATTAATTGAAAGCGCAGTATTGTGCCCATGGCAGATACAATGTGAAATTCTGGACGACACCCACACCATCGCACCTGATGCCAGGAAGGTTGGCAAATTATGCAAAGGCATATATTTTTTACTTATAAACAAATGAGCATATACTCATGCGTTTTGATTTAGATCTTAGGATAAAGACTAACCCTCTGAAGCTACCACAACCACCACATTGTACCAACCACTTGGCGCAAGCAGACCGACATATTTAGCATTAGAGGGTTGGTCTCTATCATGTGAATCCAGATTCAGCCATTTACCTTATCGTGACCAAACATTTCGTGACTTCCCGGAATATAGTATTTAAGGCCCTTCGAACAAAGTTTAAAGTCGTCGAAAGTCAGATAATATGGAATCTAATATTTGCCAAATTTCCCAACCCTGAAGTTTTAGCGCTAAAATTATTTTGACGTATTTCGCGCGCCAATATCTAGATCACTTTTCACTAACTGTCAAACTTATTGTTTCCATCGACAGCGTTTCAAAGTATCTTTGAATGGCGAATTGAAAATTGACGTCAAAAGATAATTTAGCCGTAGCTAGGAATAGCCCGTCACGTTGGTCTAATACCCACCGATACAATGCAGGTAGTCGAAGAAACGTCGCACTTGGATCGACGCACGTGCCTCGAGCACAATAGCCGCCTGAAGGGTCCTGAATGACTGTCACAATACTCGATAGAGCGCGCCGAAATGTTATTTCTATCCGGACGTTCCGAAACCGACTCGTTGATGTAACGGCCCGTGTTGGAGAGTAAAAGTTGCGAAGATATATAACCTTGCTAATAAAATTGTGGCCACTGTCTGTAGCATACGGTTCCAAGACACGATGCACAACACATTTATGACCGACATTTATGAACGAGAATAACCCAGATAGAGCCGGCTTCTATCCCAAAATTGAGCAAAATAATGCACCAAGATTGGAATTGATTTTTAATTCGTATGTTAGAGATTTAATAGAAAATTGTAGGCCTATCCCGCTACTTTTGTGGGACTGTTGTTAATAGTCTCAAATCCTCTACGATAGTTATGCAGCTGTATTCAGTTTTTATTAGTAACAATTTTCTATTATTGTTAGTTAAATTTATTAGTAAAGCAGAAATTGTAAATGTGCTTCTGTTACGTCTGTCAAATCCTTTTTTGCTTAGCAAAATTCGTCGCATGGCATGTCATAAAACAATTCTTCAACTAGTAGAAAGTGATTTTGCAGATTGTCGTATAACTTGGAGTGGACAAAAAGTCAACACTGCATATTTAGAGGTTAAGAATTTATAAATTTGTGTGGAGGGTAGAATTTTATGCTTTATTATTTTCATAATCACCTCTCAAAGTCATATGGCCTCTAGAAATTTCACTTTTCTTATGATGTACATTTGTCTAACGTATATTGTACTCTATCATACTTTGAAAATAATAAAAAATATATGTTTCACGAGACGATGATATAGTTTCAGGCTTAAATCTCGTTAATAGCTTTTCGCGTGGAGGGCGAAAAAAAATTCGATAATAGAGGTAGAAAATTAATTGAAACCTCGGGGGAGGTTTTTCCGCAAACTTGTGGCGTTCCTGCGGTTTAGGATAATTCTGTACATTTGAAATTCGTTCTAGAAATAATGGACCTGAAATGGAAGAGCGGAAGTGATGTTTCTGTGGAAAGTGCTCAAACTTCTTCCTAAGTACTTAAGAGTAGCCCACGCCAAGAGATGCCGCGTCGCGTGGTGTAAATTAATGGCTCAGACACACGAGGCTACGTGTAGGAACGTAGGTTAAGGAGCGTCCGTAAACCCCGTGACGGATTTTGACTCTTCATGTGACTACCTGTGACCGAGACGCTAATCCCCCTGAAATTCAACTTTCAGGGGGTGTTGAAGTTATATGACATTTATGACATTCATAAAATCACATTTTACACAACTATTCGAAAATCCTGCTAATTCTGATTAATGGGAACTACATGCTGCTATAATTTAGCAAGGAAGATAATGAAAAGGCCAATATTTATGTGATTACATATACTATATATGGTTAAGGTTGGTCTCTTAAGAATGAATACAGTCCTTTCTTTCATAGTATCAATTAAATACAGGTTTAATATATACCGGCGCGCGGCAGGAGCGCTCGGAACGGCACGACTCGGCTTCGGTGCGTTCCGTCACGAGACTCTCGTAACCCCCCCCCCCCACCCCCCTCGTTCCCAGACGGGACGGAGATCCGGACCCCTCCCCTCTCTAAATCCGTCACGTGGTTTAAGAACGCTCCCTTGGCCGGTTAGGCAGACTGCTAGACTGCCACCGTACCTACTTACTTGATTTCTAGAGGCCGAAATTTAATGTTTGTTAATTTGAGCTTGATAAGTTAATGTCGGCCCGTAAGCACCTGAAAATTTCGCCTCACATACAAACGTAGTTTACTAATCATTTGAAAACCAATGTTTCAACTTACTTGATATTTGGTATCTAATATGAGGCTACAAATATCTGTGTCTGCATGCCTTTGTTTTTTCGGTAAATGTATTCTGGGTCAAACCATAGAGAAAACAAAATTCGTATGAAGATTTTCTTTTTGCTTTCATTTCATTCGGTTTGGATTTTTCAAAAAAACAAAAGCATGCAGACACAGATATTTGTTACCTGATATTAGATATTAAATATCAATTTAATTGGAATAGCGGTTTCCAAATTATTAGTAAACTACGTTTGTATGGGGAGCATAGCTTACGGGCCGTTCTTAAGTCGTCCCGGCAAAATGACACCTGACAGACCACCTTTATACGCAGTCAGCCCATTGAGAAACGATCATCCTCCAGCAATGATTTCTTATGTAACTAACATTCCAGAAGTATTTCGGTTTCATGCCAGGACGTTCCCTTTTATATGTAAGGCTAAGCATGAAAAACACGGACAATTTTTTATTACAGCTAGAGCTTTGACTATCATATCATCCAATGCGATTGTAACAATTCAGCCGGCTTTAACTCTACCACATAGTCAAAAATAAAAAATCAAAATATATGTATTCTTTACCAAAAAAGCTTAGCCTAATATTACATAATTCATATTTTTTATTTCTTTTAATAATAACTATGCTGCTATATACTGTAGAAATCCCTGCTTCTCATGCTAGGATTCCCTGTGTTATGAGAAGCAGGGTCTTTCATCGAGCTGTCGGGTTGAAGTAGACGTGTAATTTAAAAACAATTGCACTTAACATAGAAATTAGTACAGAATATACAATCTTAATAAATGCAAACAGAAGCATCGATACGTGGATTAATACAAGAGCAAAGAACTACATATAAGTTAATGCTACACAATATTTAATATTAATTTAAAATAAGTAAATAACAACTAATTATATTTCAAGAAAAGGAGGGGAAAAAAATCAATAAATCCTATGTAAATAAAATTACAAACGCAAAAACAAAGAAAGACATTAAAAGAAGAAAACAATATCTTTGAACTAATTTTAAGTTTATTTCGATACAGCTAATAGGCATTCAGTTTCATTGCTCGATTTCGATGTAAGCCATCCGTGCACTGCATTTTTACATTTGTGTTTGGTAAGATATAAGATGTTTAGTTGGTTATTTGTTTCGGTGTAGATATTGGGACCTAAAAAGGTAATGAATTTTTGAGCAAAGGAAGTGCGGGTTTTAGGTACAGGCCAGCGACTTTGGCGCACTGGTCTATTTGGTGATAAGATAAGGGGACCTACCATGGATTCCGAACCATGGAACAGTTAGCATTCGTGACGAAATAAATTTATCCAATTTAGAAAGGGAAATAAGGTAGTACATGTACGGGTATTTTGAAACTACGACTTCGCATGATAAGCAAAGCCCTGCGCCCATATCGTAATTAGTTTTAGTATCAGTCCTATGCAAAATTAATAAACACAATAAAATAATACATTATTTAACGCTATTCCCGAAATCGACGCGGGAAAGTTCTCAGTGAATAATAAACGAGCAGCTCGTTGTCTGCACACATCCGATATGTATGTAAGCTACACCCAATCAGTTTGAACAATGCCACTTGTGCGGCGCGGCGCGCGGTGCGCGGTGCTATGGGTTGGCGGGGTGGGCTCCGCGAACAAAGGTGTGTGACACAATTTCGTTGAGCGCACAGCCGTCATGAATTCTCGGTCACTTTGCTCGTCACGGCGGCAGCGCGGCGGGCGGCGCGGTGGTGGAAGCTATAAAAATCGGCCCGTTATAGTTCATTGTTCAAATATTTTACGCTTAAGGTGGGCCTTCCCGCTCAACTCCCCATACAAACGTGGAAAGAAGATTATGCGCATATTTCATGTCGGAGATCCAAAACTATACTCAAAACAGCTTTATTTGATCGAACTAGATGTCTGATGACCATTCGCTTTGTAAAATTGTGTTTGGTTTCTAAGTAATAAGGTCCGAAAGTTCGATTTTTTCGCGCGTTTAATACCATAACCTTGGAGGTGGATTAGACAACGATAAAATAAAAACATCTCAAAAAGATTAGTCATCGAACATAGCTCTGTTTATGAAGATTTATAATCAATTTGTTTTTTGTTTCATTTTAACTACAGCGGTCGTGATGTACTTTTATATATAAGTTGTTTTGTAATTAAAATTTTCGTAAATCTTACCAAATCAAACACTATTCCCATTGTCTGCTTTGTGGACATGTTGCATCCTACTTATTACGGAACCTGTCTTTTTCTTTGAAACAGAGACAGATGCCCGCGAATGAATTATTCCCGCCGGGTTGGGCCACCTTAAATTACAAATCTTACTTAATATATTTTTGTTGTTTTAAATATAAAGAAAAAATATATAAACGTGTTATAATCCGGCCAAGTGCGAGTCGAACTCGCACACGATTATCCGAAATTTTACCCAAAGGAATCACGTTTCTTTTATGGGGGTCAGCCGTTAAATTTTAAAGTAAATGGCGCTTCATGTTTTTAGGGTTCTGTACCAAAAGGGTGCCAACGGAACCTTATTACTAAGCCTCTGCTGTCAATCTGTCCGTCACAGGGCTCTATCTCATAAACCGTATTCTAGTATGAGACAAATACCACAAATTTCACCGTACAACAATATATAATCCTTGTTTTTGCTCCAAGGAATACCTGTGTAACCCTATTTATATTATACGGTCTGGTTATGGGTGTTCAATAAATTAAACGCAAGGATAATGATCGGTCCGAGTGTAGGAACTGTAGAGCCTCCAGCCTACCTCCAGGTAGACACTCCAGGGAGTGGCTCTGAATCGTTTTCCTTTGTGTGTGATAAGTGGGTTATGCCGCCGATACGAGGATTTCTCGTACCCTAAAACATTATTGTGATACAAACTACCCTCGTTCGCTCTCATCATAAAGCTTCTTTTACCATGTTCGCACATCTCTTTCGGCCATAACGATCGTTAACATGGTTAAAAAGAGAGGGCGCTTTCAACAAAATATGTTACAAGGCATTTTATCCCCGAAGAGTATGTATGAAACGTGATCCTTTGGAGTGTAAGAATTGATAGTGTACAGTGTTATGATAAATCTGCGTACAGACATAGTTGTTATTCTGTTAAATTATATAATTTTGTTTACTGTAATGGTGCAACTCCTGATGAATTTGTAGATCATGTAAGCGTATAGTTGAATTGGTGACCACACTCGGTTTTTTTACAAAACCGAATTTGATCCTACAACCTCCAGTGTCCAAGACAGACACCTTGCATAGCTTCCTAATTCCGCATCAAAATCCCCATATTCTAAGAAATAGTTCATAACGACAATACTCTAAGTTCATCATTGATTCGCTTAAATACAATAATGTCGCAATTCGTGTACCGAAGTGACAACATGCCCTACTGAAATAGAACTGAAGGAGCCTCGCTTTCAGTGGCGCAGAGGGTTAAGTGCCCCGCAACGATTGCCACTGACGCTCCAGTCATCTCAAGGACAACTAACAAGGACACTCAGCGAATACGCCGCCACTGATCATAGTTAGAAGTTTCTATCCCTCGCCTGAGGCTCCGTTCACATAAACTACACGACATCGAGCTGTTGCTTTGTTATTTGTTGGTTTTGAGTTTTCCTCGAATTAAATCTTCTTGTCTATTTTGAAAATCGACGATAAACATAATTTTAATCAGTAGCTAATTAGGTATAAATAGTAGGTTGAAAATCTAGTGTTAGAAAGTTCGGTGGGATTCAAAGTGAAACTATGACAGGCCAGACACTTTTTTGAGTAAGTTCCGAAGAAAATGTGTCATTTTATTTTTTATTCAAAAAACTATTTTTTTATTTGAAAATAAAACAATGATTTACTAAGTCTAAGCCAAATGCCAACGGACTAGTTATGTTGCACTTATGAGCAGGGGTCAAACCTGATGCCTGCAGAAATGTACATACACTTATTTTGTTTTGATTAAATGCAAGAAAAAATACTCTACTCACTCATCACCAGATGCCACTGAACTAAGCAGATGACATATTTATATCGTGTACATCTTCCAGACGGGGCGACTGCCATCCAAAATATAAGTGTATTTTTATTCCCTAAGTGTACAACGTTTGTACGCTAGCATCTTCTGTGATATGAATAAATGTGACATGCCTAGACTTTCTCGCTATAATATGGCGACATTCACACCACGCCCTATTCCGTAGCTTTTCATTGGCTTAAAGAAGTAATTTTAAAATCAAACAGTGATAGAAACGAAAATCTAGGGAATTCTTTATTTTCACCCGTTCACGCTTCACAAATGAGTGTTATATGACCTCAAGTTTGCCTATTCTTATTTTCTTCGATTATCGACATTATTTTTTAAACTAAAATAAGTATTACACTCATTTACAAAATTAGGATTTTGTTTCTCATGCTTCTAATATCTAATCTAAATACTTAGAACGTTCTATTGTATTCGATCGACCTGTGGTGGATACATTCCAATATGTGTCTGTTATATCACTTCGGGACCTACATTCGGCTAGTACAAGTTCTTACCGCGAAGTGTCCGTGTCGCCGGCGTCGCCGCTACACCCGCCCGACAGCCGGAAGTTCAATTTCATTAGCTGTTTTTCGACTTTCCCGCCGCGCCGGCGCGGGGCGGCGCCACTGCGGCGCGGCCACTAACTTCCAGGGTGTCTGTGCGCTTGATTTATCGCTTGTCCCGCGATTAAACATTCAACGATTTACTGGTGGTCAAGCGTGCACTCGCATCCACTCAACTATTTAGGAATGCAGTTGAACATGAAACTGAACATCTTTTATTCTACGACTTGTTTTAAATAATAATTTTAAGAATCATCCTTCCTATAAGTTTTTATAACTATAATTTTATAATCTACACCCAAAAATGTTTAGAATGAAATGTTTTAGTCTTAAGTTTTTATTAAAAAACACCGCGAATAAATATACGAAGCCGTAACCCTGAAGAGATAGGCAGAGAGGATAGAGCGCCATACGGTACGAGGGTACGCATCATAAAATCCAAGAAGCTTGTGCAACTTATGTCCAAAACCCATATCGTGCTAAACTCGTATCAATACGGATATTTTCACTTAGGTTAGGTTAGGTGGATTATATGCATTTCACACTTCACAAGAAAAATAGATACTTTTGGATGTTCTGAATTTTGGACCTTATGTTTTTGGACTTTATGGAGGCGACCCCGGTACGTTTCTACCATACATCCTTGCTTCTCCTACAGGCGTCTTCGTTGGTACATATTCTTCAATTATGAGTGCTACGAGCCTGACCTTTACTAAGCACGTAGCTTCTGGTCTGTAAATTCTAGAAAAACGGTATTAAAATAAGAAACATTTAAATAAAGAGGAACATGCCCTTTGATGGGTCGCCGGTTGCAGGCGGCGCGGCGCGGAGTTCGGCGTCTGCGGTTTTGTCTTACCTAAACGCTGATCTTGTGGCGAATCTATGCAGACTGGTAATTGCATGCCGGGATGGTACTTGTCGTGGCAACCATTGCAAGTGCCCAGGGTCGGGAAAGTGCGCCGGGATACTTCGAATGGCCCTTTGTGAGTTGGGGCTCCAATAAAAACAAATAGTGGTGTCGTGGGACGCCCAAGCGAAGCGAAGCTTTTCCGCATTTTTGGACGAGTAAATGACATAATGACTCATCCACCTGTCGATGCCGCGACGGAACGGCTAACGGTGACGTTTTATCCCAGCTTACTCTTCATCGGCCGAGCGCGCAACAAGGCTATAGAAGCTTCGCTTCAAAACACAGTTAAACCGCGGCTAGAGGTTTTTTCTCCATGCGGCCATGAAAACTTGCCACACTGTGATTTTTTCACCAACCACAGCATCAACAACACTACATAGATCTCACAACTACGACACAGAATATAGGATCGCCATGTACTAAAAATGCGAACTCCAAAGCGATTAATTAAAACGAAGTTTTTGAGAAAATTTTGACCATACTTACGGAGTCCTAGGGAATTCTGTTACGTTCAGAGCTTTTTGGGAGTGCGATTCACTTTTCATTTGTGTTTTTGTCTAATTAAAGTGTTGCATTTTCAGTTGCGGTTCTGTTAACTTTTTCATTACACTTTTTTATTCTTCCGTTTACTCTGCATCATTTTGTTTTTATTTGTTTGTTTTTGTGGCTCTTACTGTATTCAGTAGTTACGGAATAGTTGTGAATATATTATTAGTTGGTATAGTTATTTTTCGAGTTTTCCTCGCAACAACGATGACCATGGTTAGTATAAAGATTCCAATCGAATTATGTTTATTTGATTAAGGACCCATTAACCAAATAAATAAAGCTGTATAAAGTAACTACTCTTCTATTTTACTTGAACGCAAGGTGTTAGGATAGGAAAATGATAAAATATTTTACGTAGAAATGGTAAGCGCTCTGTATGTCAAGAACGTTATGTTATCTACGTACTCTCTGATTTTATTGGTACTTTATGTTATAGCTAAATATGGTGTTAAGCTATTACTAACTAAAGCGTTTTCAACCCAGTTCAATGTAGCCGTGCTCATAAAAGAAAGGTCTTGACATGCCACCTAATTCCTTCGGGAATGCGGTGTGTTGGGCTAATATCAAAACTGTAGTTTTGTGGTATTAGACATCCATATGGGCTGCCAAAAAAAAAGTGGGCCAGATATGAGACGACAAGGGTATACGAGAGGCGATATTTTCTAACTGATCTGTGCATCGCTATAATATCGCCTCGAAATCACTGACTTTAAAAATATTTATTCTATGGCTTTAGTGACACATGTTAAAAGTGCAGGCACACACGAATACCCGCTAATAGGTTCACTCTAGCGAACATGAACGGACGGAAGTAGCATCAAAACTCATTCGTATGGCGGCAGCGTAGCCACGAGTTAGTGCAAAACGTCTAACTGTAGTTATGTCGTTTGCCTTCGAATTCGGGACGCGCAACTTGGAATGTTAGTTGCACTAGATACCGTCCTGTAAATTTCTTATGAGTTCTGTCGTTGGAACTAGAGAAAATCAGTAGTAAGCAAACTGACTCGCTGGCGCTGCCGTCTTTGTATGTAAAGTGGCTTCGTCGCTCCCATATTCCCGCCCTTTCATGCTCGCTAGAGTGAATCTACGAGCGGGCATTCGTATAAAACTGTACTTGCACTATTAAGACTAGTAATTTTTAGGGTTCCGTACCCAAAGGGTGCCAACGGAACCCTATTACTGAGCCTCCGCTGTCCGTCCATCCGCCCGTCTGACACAGGGCTGTATGTCATGAACTGTAATAGGTAGGCAGCTGAATTTTTCACAGAATATGTATTTATTTTGCCGCTATAACAACAAATAGGTAACATTAAAAAACAATGAAAATAAAGGGGGAAAATAAAAAATACAAAATACGTGATTTTTTGGTGTTAAATCTTGTACGATGGTTCGGAACCCTTCGTGTGCGAGTCCGACTCGCACTTGGCCGGTTTTTAGATATTAATTTCCCTGATAACACGTACTTATTTCATCGTCAATTCGCTACGTCCATATTGCATTTCGGAAAGGGAATACTTAAATTTTTCCTCGCCGATCCTCTCAAAGGAGCTGTACTGTAATCATTCTTAGCGACATTTCTCTACAAAAGAATGCGTAGGATATTAAATTTCCTCCCGTGTCACTCCGCACACGGATCGCTTACCACACACGTAACTTCGCCTCCGCTATGTTTACAATATCTTGCTACGGGCATAGTATAAAGCAACACTATGTTATACTTGTAGAGAAGTTCCGAACGCGACTTGTGTGTGTGCGCGCCCTGTACAGATGGCATCCAACGGCAGTGACTTAAGGCGGAGTGCAGAAAGGACAAAAAATCATCGTCTACGTACGATTAAACAGGTCACTTTTTATGGACAGTACGGAAGGAACTCCATGCGGTTCACTAAAAGTGACGTGTTTGAACACTGATTAACTCAGCTGTCTCTATGTGCAATCGGGGCTTAGTCGATAGGCAGACACATTAAATATAAAAATTACCTCAAGGACAAATATTGTAACGGTAACGGGCTTACTTCAAGAAAGCGTTAAGTCGGAAAAAGTTGTATTGAGATAATGAATTTTTAAAGTTACAAAAAACACAGTCATATATAGTTTTATATATATTTATGACGTCAATATTACGTTATCTTTGGACCTTGTCAGTGTAGGATGAAGGGCGATCCTGAAGATTTTAGCGTAAAAAATTTTGAACAAAATTCCATCATTAAATACATTCAGTCAAAATCTACTTTTTTGAAGTAAGCCCTCGTATGTTTTGTTTTAACAGATTATTCTGGCTCGTGTTACCATATTAGAATTAGGAAAGTTTTTCAAAAAGCCGGATTTCCAGAAAAAATATGGCATTGACCCTACGTCGACAAAGGTGAACTATCTTGAATACGACGTTCGATGACTGCATAACAAAAAAAAATTAGCTTTCGTAAAACAATGCCCGCCGTAGAAATATGGAATATGCGTCGATATCCGGAACAATTAAAAGTGCGGATAGAAAGCCAAAAAGCCGGACATGTCTGGACAAATACGGTCGGACGGCAACTCTACTCTGGCCTAACTTTACCTTCTGAGATTGAAATGTGCATTTTTCGTTTTATCATGAGGAGGAAAGTAAACGGTCCCAGCCGCGGGCATCCACCTAACTGAATGTAAAATTACTTAACCTAACCAAACCCAGTCAACAAATAAGACGGTTGTTTTCATAGTTAGTAGTAGTGTTCTCCGTAAGAACAGAATTTCTTTGGATATTTGCAAGTTTACGGATATAAAAAGCCCATTTGGTATTTTTCTAAGGGAACTTCCTTAAACGTTAATTTAAGAATTGGTTTGATGTATATAAGCGCTATTGACCATAGCATATGTTATTTATAATGCCACGTAACAAACAAATAAAAGACAATTCGTTCCGCGAATTCGAAAGAAATGAACTCCTGACAATAGAGAACAAAAAACAGATAACCCGCCGCTACAACACAAAAGGGTGAAAACAAGGAAAGTCAAATGATAATCGTAGCAGGCGAACTGGCATTTGATAGGTCGCCATTTAACAAGCCGGAGCGGCCTAGTCGTGCCGGGTGTCACGACGTGTGACGGTACGGCGCGACGTGTCACGCCGTGTCGTGACGTGTCTCGCGTGCGTCGTGACCGCGCGCTCCGGGCCGGCCGCAGGCGTGGTGCTGTTGTGGTGTCCAGATTTATTTGTAACGTATATTTTGTATTTGGAACGTGTCTGTTTTGTATTTGCAACGTGTCTGCTTTAGTATTTGGAACGTAGGCCTTAGCGATAGAATAATAAAGAAGTTGTATAGTCCTACTGCATTTAAATAGGAAGTGGCATCGCCTTCTTATTTCGCGCTCGCTCGAAATAAGCTCTTTAATTCGTAAATGATTAGAACAACGAAAAGATGAAAATATGGACCTAGAAGCACGAATTCATCATAGCCGACATAAACTTAATAATATATCAGAGAAATACAAAGATGTTTCTTTACACTTATTGATGTTAGAAGATCTAAGATATAGGCAGCATAAACTGTTAATTCTTTCATTTCATTCCAACTTCTGATTTCGGATGTGAAGGAAATTCTGGGAAAATTCCAATAACTTCAAGGCCAGTTGACTCGATGATGGTCATTCAGTGCAAGCGCCATTCAATGAACGCCCTTTTATGGGGAAGTCAGCCTTTTTGTCCGGTTTTTTGAAGTGAAAACTTCTTTAGCGGCGCTGAGCACTTTTTGTTGGATGGGTAAAAACTTCCAAACTCGCGTCAGGGTCACGTGATGCTGATCGAAAAAGCGTAAGATTGAAGTGAAAACTTCTTTAGCGGCGCTGAGCACTTTTTGTTCCGCACCCGCCCCCGTCGGACCGCCCGCCCCGCCCCCGGCCCCGCTCCCGCTACCGCCCCCGGCCCCGCTCCCCTTGGTGTGAAGTAGCGCTACTGGCATCGTTTTCGCAGCCCCGTGAAAGTTCTTAAGCCCATGGGCACAATATCTTTATAAATTGTAGCCTATGTGTTATTCTGATGTATAAGCTATATTATTGTAAAGTTTCATTAGAATCCATTCAGTAGTTTTTACGTGAAAGAGTAAAAAACATCCATCGATTCGAATCAAAACTGTTTGTTTCTTACTTCAGCTATCATAAACCGATTGTAGCAGTTTTAGAAATTTGCGATGATGATTCTGGTAATAACGATGGTGAAAAAGTCGTCGAAATTATGGATGAAAGTTGATTTTTCTAAGAGATAAAAATTAATGTAATATATAAATAAATAACGATATAATATTATGAATAATAACATGTAAATTGTCATATTTGTGTACGATAGCGCAATAAATAAACATTGTATTCTACCTCATAAATGATAGTATTTTTGTACTTATAATTAAACACAACGTTAATACTAAAGTTTTCACTTCTGCCGGCACTCCCGGAGTGCTACCGGTGTTTTTTTTATTCACTTATCGTAACTCCATTTGTGTAAAGGAGGAACACCATTTGTAACGAAACCAATTCGATAGCTGACAGTTTAGGGTTATAAAAATGGAGCGTTACACGATATAAAAACGTGTTTTCATTGTTGAACAATATTTCAAAAACAGTGAAAGTTTGGCGAAATATTGATTTAACTTCGTCAACTGTGAAGAGAGTAATTGAAAAGTTCAGGGAGACTGGATCAATTGATGATGATAAACACACGACGGTTAAATGTCAATATCGAAGCATTGCGTGAGAGTGTTGGTGAAAGTCCAGAAACATCAATTCGACGTCGTGGACAAGAATTGCAAATTTCAAGGAGCTCTCTGCAACGGATACTCTGTAAAGATCTGCGTCTCCATGCTTGCAAAGTTCAACTGACACAAGAACTGAAGCCTAATGACCATGTACAGCGAAGAGAGTCTGTTGAATCGATCTTTGAACAACAACAAGTGGATGCTGATTTTTGAGCTAAATCATCCAAAGTTATGAAGCACATTTTCACCTTCATGGCTTTGTTAATCGCCAGAATTGCCGCTTTTGGGGTTCAGAGAACCCACATGTGATTATTGACAAACAAATGCATCCACAACGTGTCACTGTTTGGTGCTGGAGGCATCATTGGACTATACTTCTTCCGAAATTAGGCTGGTCAAGCAGTGACTATTAATGGTGCTCGATATCGCGACATGAAAACACAATTATTTCTGCCTAAATTGGATGATATTGATCTGGAAGAATATGGTTTCAACAAGACGGGGCCAAGTGCCATACAGCCCGTGAAAAAAATCAATTACTGCAAGAGACATTTCCTGGTCGAGTACTCTCTCGTTTCGGCGATCAGAATTGGCCCCCTAGATCTTGTGATTTAACACTATTGTATTTCTTTTTATGGGGTCATTTAAAGTCAAAGGTCTATGCCGACAAGCCCTCATGCTTTGAAGGAGGAAATTCAAAGCTGCATTAACGAAATCCAGTCACATTATGCAAAATAGTCATGATTTCGACAAAAGAGTGCGTATGTGCCAGCAAATCCTAGGAGGCCATTTGTCCGATGTGCTATTTCATACACTACTCTATCCTGAAAACTTTATGATTAAAAAAACAATATAAGGTAAAAAAAAAATTTCTGTTTAATTTTAATCTTGAGTTATTTTTGGGACATACTTTATTGTTGTTTATGTATGTATATATTGTTTATGCGCATTTACATAACACTAAAAATAAAAAAATATATGTCTACTGTGGTTGTACCTATGTGATTTTATTGTGACTATCGGGTAACCATATAACTAATTATTTATATTAAGAAATTACACCTCCTACAAGCTCACTTCGTTTTATCAAATAATTTGGAACACTTGTGTGTATACATAATAAGTTAACTAAAAAAAGTTAAATATGTATTAAATGTTTATATTTCAATAAAAAAAAATTATTACATGTTTAAGAACTAAAGAAGATTAGTTATTTTAGTCTGAGGCTAAATTCATGTAATGTGCAACGATAACGTTATTGATAAGTATTTTAATTGTTTCAGGTAAACTCGTTAGGGGGATGTGGACAAATGCTGAAACATCATAAAAAAGGGAGGAACAAGTTTTACTATACACGCATAGAAAAGCTATTCGGTGTACAAATAATAATGCTCTTCGTTATTAATTGTCTTGGGTGGAGTACCCTCACTCACGCTTGACGGTAGCTGTCAACTTTAGTGGCGCCATCTAGTCGACATCCTCCACATGATAACGCTCCAATTTCAAACAAACGTTTCACTAGACCTAGAGTGATATGAATCTACATATAGGCTATGAAACTTTACATTAGACGTCTTTGATCGTATTGTTATCAAAAAAATATCTATGCTCGTAAAATTAGCAAATCTCATTCCATCTGGCTGTATTATGTATTTAAGGTGGCCCAACCCGGCGGCACTAACTCATTCGCGGGCACGGCACAAAACCGTGCTTTTGCGCTCTGGGACCTTCTCTGTTTCAAAGAAAAAGACAGGCTCCGTGATGAGGAAGATGCAACATGTCCACAAAAAAGAAAATGTGCATAGTGTATGATTTGGTAAGATTTACGAAAATTCTGATTTCAAAACGACTTATAGCTAAAAGTAAACCACGACCGCTGTAGTCAAAAATCTAACAAAAACCAAATAGATTATAAATCTTGATTAAATAAACTATGTCTGATGACTAATCTTTTTAAGATGTTCTTACTTTATCATTACGTAATCCACCTCCAAAGTTATTGTATAAAACGCGCAAAAAATTCAAACTTTCGGACCTTATAATTAAGAAACCAAACAAAATTTTACAATGCCAATGGTCATCAGACATCTAGTTCGATCAAATAAAGCTATTTTGAGCAAAATTTTGGATCTCTGACAAGAAATATGGGCGTGATCTTCTTTCCCCTTTTGTATGGGGAGATGAGCGGGTTGGGCCACCTTAAGAAAAAACTTAGGTTTCCTAAAAATTAATGAAATATATTACATGTGCACACACTTTTGGATTATCAGTTTTCAAAGACGGTTCGATTCCCGAGTTATGACTCCCGGCAAGAAACTTCGCCGGGAGTCATAATTCGAATATATTTTTGTTCTTATAGATATTCAAAGAACATTTTTAATATAATATTTCTTCCAGATGTAACCTTTAATTAATTAAATGCATTATTAAAAATTTAATTACCCCCATCAGATCATAGAACATCAACGCACTTACACCGATGACGAGTACATATAATAAAAAAGACTCCGATTCTGGATCGCAAACACCATTAGCATACTTTCATGCTTGGCGAAATACTAAACTTTGTTAATATCTCAGGATTAAGAGTTGACAGAAACAAAACAGCGTATTCACTTCTAATTCATCAGGAAACTTCAAATATTATGATGGCGAGATTACGGCAGTTATTGTTGTTACACCGTTCACAAAAGTGATATTCTTCGAGTAGGTTGCTCCTTTCATAGAAACTTGCATGGAAAATGCAACAGGAGGAGATTTCTTATGTAACTGTCATAAATCCTGATTGTGATTGAAACGATCCAGAGGAACGTACGCAGACAGAGATTGACGTCTCGGGGAACACAACTTCTCCGATGGGGGAATACAATTTGGTTTGTATCTATGAAGGCCTCTGTGTGATACCAAAACACCTGTATTGCGTACGCGGACCCGGGCACATTATTTCTTCTTCTTCTGCTCTGAAAATGCCTGGAAAATGTATTCCAGAAAATGTTTCCCGCAGAGCTTTGTTAAGAGGCTGTCCACTTCGTTTTCCGATACGTCAGCATTTCCGGGCTTGATTTATGCGAGGGCCCGGAAGTAAATATGTATTTCCCGTACATCCTGGCTGCGCGACCGCCATACGCCGGTGGCGATGTAGATTAGGCACTTTTTAAGGGGTCAATCGCGAACGCAAAATCTCCGGGAAGTGTATTTTAAAAATTTTGATTCAAAGTTGAACCAGGTGGATAAACTTAAGCTCTAATGAAGATATTGAATCGATATCATTTTATCACTTTTATATCAACTGTAAACGTAAAATAGATGAATTGTGGGAACCGATTCCAATAATTTTGATGGATTCTTTTCCTAAGGATTTTGTTTGCACGAAACAAATAATGTTAGTTGGCTAAAATAACCCTCTTAAGGCGCTAGGTTGAGCCGACTCGTAGCGCCATAAAATTCTCGAATACGACGAAAAATTCCCTTAGCCGCCTCATACAAGACGCGCGGGAAAAAATCCAGTGGAACCACATGTATTATTTTTAAATACCGTAACCCACACAGCAAACTCGTATTCTTCTTAAGTGCCGGAACCTACCAGGCAAAAAATCAAAGAACACATGACATGAGCTATGGACAGGGATTTCCAAATAAACAAGGGCTAATTGGCCACACATTGCAGTTGCTCTCACATTATATGTTTTCTCCTTTCCGGTCTAGTCTAACGTATCGCCAGCGGCTCCTGCCCTGTCAGAGTGTCAGATGGCAGGCAGATGGCGAGGAGAGCGGACACGTCCAGTGGATGAATTAATGCTCTCGACCGGCTTCGATGCACTCGCTAGAATCGGTCGCGAAAAGGAATGTATTCATACTTGAGTTTGGTTTACAAAACACCTCTTTGTCCCATATAAAAATTGGAAAGTTTGCCTATTTTCATGGTTGATTAACATGCCGTACCGGCTAAATCAAACCTTCTGATAGTCCATCTTGTGGAATAATGTATAATTAAATCACATGACTGTTACCGACTGGCGGATCTTCTGTTTCCTGGGAGGACTTTTTTCTTCAAGAGAAAACAAAGTAATTCAGAAAAACAATCAGGAACACTTCGACCCACGACTAAATATTAATAAGTCATTGAAAGTAGGCCAACAAATTCAGCTTCAAAATTATATCTAAAGAAAATGTTTACTTAGGTCTAATAGTATTCATGAAATGGTGCATAAAACATCGCTTCCTGCAAAAATGAAAGTCAACTTAAATTCCCGGGACGCCTTGCCTTCGCACAATGGTTAACCACGCTTAACTTGTCGACAGTTCTCCGCGACACGCCAAAGTATAAATTACCCCGCGGCCCAAGGGATGAAACTGAGCCACCCAAAAATGCCCTCATTTCGCGTCGCCGAACTAGCGCTCGACGTGTCCATGAGGTGGTTCAGGGGAGGGCGGGCCCTCGTGAGCTTGGAAACCGTCACAAATCATCCGCCTTATTACAAACCGCCATATTAGCTTGTGTTGTCCATGAAGAAATCCGCTTTAGTCCGAAAATCAGGGCGAGCGCCGGCGGGTGGGGCGTGCTCGGGAAATTAATGAGTATTGTCATCGATACTGGAGCGAAGTTTGGAAGAAGTTGCCTCTTCGGGGAAACAATAAAAATGCAAAAATCTGAGGAGACGCATACCGCAAAGAATAATATTGGATATTGAAGAAAACAACCAACCAAACTGCTTGATATTCTAGCAGATTTCTATACAATCTTTTTCACTTGCTTATATTTTACTTAATTTATAACTCAACTAAATATTAAAATATTTTTTTGCTAATATCGTAGGTTTATCATAACTTCATATTTTAGTGGCAGTCTAGAAATTAAACATTTGATCAACTCTTTCTTTCTCAAAATCTATGACTACTAAAATTGTGTCCGATATTTTCGATTAAAATTTCATGAGGTGAAATTGGGCTGCGTGAATACATTGCCCTTGAATCGTTTTTGTTTACATACTTTATTTATCTGAATGATGATGACATTTAACCAGTTGAATACAAGTACTTTACCTTAGTTTTTCAGGCCTGTGAACTGATATGGTACTCTACGACCTCCCATGGAATAGCCATAAAGCAATACTTTATTACTAACACTTAACACGACAAAAAATAAGATTAAAATGTTTAATTTAGTGCACCTGGAACTTTCAGCGAACTACTAAGGTCTGACGTATCAGATGTGCAGCGCTTACATGAAGTTTGACTCGTGTGAGACGAAGCAGAAGCAGAGTATAGCGCCAAAACTGCAGGAGCCCTGCTAACTTTTGCATTAACCAGAAACTTGAAACACATTCGTGTGGTGCCAGGGATAGTGTAAAACTGAATCTTCCACACTTTCGAGTCTACATCATGCACAACATCTGTCGCACCGCAAATATCGCAACGCACAGATCACTATAGCGTCCTTAGTTGGGAGTTTAAAGATAATCGCGTTTTTTTTAAAGAAGCAGTGACGCCACGTATTTTATCATATGGCGACGCAAATGAAGACGTCAATCTTAAACATTTTGACTTATCCCCCATTTCAAATCGTGATTCAACCGGCATGTCTATGAATTAACCTACATTAGGTCATCGGTAAAGTTTTAACGCGTCATAAATTTGGTTGATGCTACATCATTCAAAATCGTTGCGACTGTTTCGGTGTGTTCAGGTGACGCGATCGACGCGGCGACTATGGTGCGTGATACGGAGATGGGGACGAAAAAAAGGTTATTTTTTATGGGGCTGGACATTTATGGCGAATACCAAACCTAAGGTCATTATAAAAGTTCAACACACTGCATTCTCAAAGAAATTTGGTGCCATGCCAGGACCTTACTTTTATATAAGCACGGGTACATTAAAGTGGATGGAAAACACAGGCAATTTTTTATTGGCGCTTCGACAATCTTTCCTCTAATTTTATGGTACGAGCTCGTGTAAGTTTACAATCTGGTAATTGTTTTTATTATCAACCATAGTTAATAAAGTCATCTACATACTGTATTAAGCATGTTTAGAACGTAAATAAGCGCCCGTACTCAAATATTGGCTAGTGCACCTCTTAAAGGTAGTAGCCAGTGGTAGTGAGCTGGGTATATAAGGTACTGAGGAACTAAACTCAATCTACCAATACAAAGATTTATCTAGAAAATTTAGACACCAAGGCGTACATGAACCCGTCCATATTCATACTTTGTTCATGCGTTTGGCTACCTTTGGCGGATGCTGTGTCCAGTGGTGGCCAACGCAGTGGAGCTTTCAAGCGCTCGCGCTGCACAGAGGCATGATGTTTTTATGACGTTCGCTCTCGGAGTATTCGATGTCATCTTGAATTACTATGCATTGCAGAGCGCGCAATATACGCTCGCTTCCTTCAATACACCCGCTAGATATGCATGTCGATGCGAGGTGAAATATTGAAATGCAGGTCATAAACATATCAATGCAGTCGCTCACTACGAATATGTTAACTACATTATTTTCAAACTGAGTAGATTATTTTCTCATAGGTCCTTAGAGAGTAGACCAGTTATGAGGAATCGTGTTTTACAGCTGCTAAGCAACTAATAAAATGAAATTATTTAATTTTAATTTGGCATTTTACATAGTATTGTGAACAAATAATAGGGCTTTAAATGTGAAAATGCAGTTTTAACATACTCGCCCTTTTAAAACTATAACATTCTAAATTTAAAAAAGATATGACATTTGATTGTTCGACTTTGAATTATTTTTACATTCAGCTTTTAAGGTGAACAATATGTGGTTAAATCCGGTTCTGGTGCTTGATGTAATAGATGCCCCCGTCCTTTGTAAAAATATGGCGATAAGTCCAGTTATCGAGCACAGATAACAGGTGGATGTTCTGCCTTTTCCAGAAACTGCTTATCAAAGTTTTTCACATACACGTGGAAAACTCAGGAGCCACTAGTGATTCTGGAAGTAACTAGTCCTGAGTGAGCAGTGCAGTGTAGCTCTCATCTCGTAAATTAAAATGAAAATGATTTACTTTCATCGATTTGAGTAAATTATATGAGTAGAGCAACGAGTTTTTTTTAAAAATAATAATTTAATGAATGGTTGGTCCTATTCAATGTATCGAATAAATGAAATAATACCTGTTATGTTTGTACGGTTTGTACACAGAGTCAGAAGGCTGGGATAATTTAACTACCGAATAAAAGGAAATATGCTTAACAAAATGTTCCATCTATAGAACCTTGGATATTTATCGTTTTAAATCAGAACGGATCATAACATCAGAATAAATAAACGTATTGTATACACTCATTTTATGAATTAATAAATTGAGATTGAGGCGTTAGAGCGACATGGTTTATCGACATTTAAAATTTCCTACGAAGGTGTGATCGATCCTCTTAACTCGACACATTTGAGAATTCATTAAATACAAATCGATGAATATTTTTTTAGAAAGTACTTAATTTATTGTTAAAATGTAACGTTTTCATCATGTCTGTCTAGACAACATTTGGAATCAAGCTTAGTTTAATAACGTTGTAAATAGTTCTGGCAGTGACGGGAGATGGCGCATGTATGAAATGTGATAGTAACAGCGAAAATATTTAGCGAGAGTATTTTTCCGTTGTCTATCATCAGTAAGCAGCTGGGAAGTAGTTAACATGACACCATTGTTGTTGTTAACCTTTACGCTTTATTTCTTGAAACGTCACTGCGGGCTTATATTATTTGATTTAGGGCCGATTTTTCAATCCTCACATAGTACTTCTCGGACTAATTGCAAATTCATGTTTGTCAAAGACGGATAGTCATTGCCTGAGAATTATATGTTTTATCACAATTATATTACTATAATACTATAATTTTAATAGTTAACATATGGACTTACTATATCTGATGGATAAGGAGAAGCGTAAATAAATCTGTCGAATAGTTATCTGTCAGTCTATCTGACTATTAAAAAATCAGCTCTTAAACGGTAGAAACAATGTGATGTGAAGCCGATACATGGTGAATCTTATTAATTCCGAAAGTACATATTGGTTGATATTATTGTTTAACATCTTAACATTACATATGAATAAACATTGCCAAGGCTCACAGCCTGAAGAAACCACTAAGATAAAATGTGACAGACCGTTGGGAAAACAACAATCTCAAAAAGATAAAACGAAAGAGCGAGGCATCTCCCTTAACGTTTCGTGATATAGGCGCCCGAAAAACCTGAATCTCGTTTATTTTCAGGATAATTTCAATGAAAGATGTCCTTGGGCCGCCGGATTCGTCGGGCGCGGGTGAATAATTAATGACTAAGTCAGCCTGATCCCTGGCAACACCGAGCTCAGAAACGTCAGCGAAGTAATAAAGTCTTCAAGGTGGCATAACGATCAATCCTCTGGGATACAAAAAAGTACGTGAGGTGTTATGGGACATCCGACAGAAGTGAAGCTTCTTACGCTTTGTATACCAAATCAAATACTTGATTATGTAATATAATTTTATTTAATAAGATCGTCAATTGTTATCACGTACTACTATAGTTACTCGGAGCTCGGTTAAATGCCCCAACAACGGCGCATCGTTCTTTCTGTTTCTTTTTTTATATTTTCGTTCAGCTCCGATGGGTCGTAGCGTGACTTTAAATAGCATATTACCTTCCTCAAGAATCAGGATATCAAATGCAATCTTCTAATTCTTAATAATGCTTCCAATCAAAGTGTTAGGTCCTGGGGAGCGCGCTCAACCAAAAAATAAATAAACTCTCCAGCTTTATTACATTGGTATACATTTGACGTACCACACTTATTACTCCATGGATTTAGCCTAGTTTACAACTTAAATGTTTCAACAAAAAACATGAAACCGTTTGTTTTAATTACCGGAATAACGCTACGTACCACAGATGGTACGCATGATTTGGTCAAACTTTGTGTTAAAACTGGTTCATCCGCTAGGAAGTGTAGCCTCAAGGGCGAGGCGGGTCAATATCATGGCTCTGAGTAGCAGTTTGGGGACTAGTACTAATGTCGTTAAGGCGGAAGTACGTGCCGGTGAATCCGAGGGTTAATACGCTTTTACGACCTATCGAGCCTGCGGCCGCGCGCGCTGTGAGACCATACGCAACGAAAACCCCTTTTTATAGCCAACGCTTTCATAGTAATCGAATACTTGCTTTATAGGAGCTTAAACATACATTTTTATCTGTGGACTCTCATTTACAAACATCTGCGGCTGCCTGAATTGGTTTTTGTCCTTAATAATTTGCGCCAATTGATATTTTCAACTAAATTACTTACTTAAGTGCAGAAGACTATCTTAGTCCCATTTAGGGAAACAAAACCAAACGTACAAAATTCAATGTTCGCGTACAAGCTATTTTAACTGGAACGACGTGCCGACAATGCTCACTTTGCGTTGGCAGTAGCAGTCAACCCCCACGCTTGATTCAGTGCAACTCTATGCATTCAACGGCAATATCATAATAAATGTAAGAAAGGGCATAAAACCCAATAAATCTGTTAATAATAAAGGTAGTGACTACTATCACTCCGCACGGCAAGCCGCTGTATCGAGTCCAAAGAACCAAGCAGGTACTTAGCTGATCTGTCCCACAGACACAGCACAGATGCGAGCAATACTCCATGCGAGACCTAATCTGCCCCATGTAGAATGTCCGTTTTAGTCCGGCGTGAAATACTAGCGTCTGATCCTATTAAGGAATCCCAGTATTTTTTAGGAGGGCTTCATCCTCAAAATGGCGTCCAAAGTTCAGTCAAGCGTCAGATAGATCCAGAAAAGCAGTTTTATAAGGCGGTAGGATATTTTAACTTAAGGATGTTCCGATCCATACAATGTTTTTTTTTACACAGAACGCAAAAAGTATTGCACTTTAAGGCACGAATTCGTCAAAAATATTAATTATAGCCATAGTAGTTGCAGCGAAAACATATTCACAATTTCAGGTTTAATGGTTTCGTTGTAATTGCCGATTAGAAGTTTTACACCGTTAGATGGCGCTGTTAAATAAAAATAGTATTTAAATAAATTGTAACAAAACCAATCCTGAAATTGTGAAATTATTTTCGCTGCAAGTAATATGACTATATTAAACTTTTATTATTAATTCGTGGCTTAAAGTGCAATACTTTTTGCGTTATGTGTGCAAACAACTTTATATGGGTCGGAACAGCCTTAAGGTGTCCCAACCCTTTTGAGCGGCTCGTAGCCTAGTGGCGCGGGGACTGGCCTAGCGTACCAGAGGCCCGGGTTCAATACCAACTTGCACCACTGTCTTTCTCTTTCAGAGTTCGATAAGTGCATTTCGTCACGAATGCGAGCTGCTCGATGGTTTTTTTCTGTTTCACAGAAAAAGACAGGCTCCGTGATGAGGAAGATGCAACATGTCCACAAAGAAGACAATGGGCATAGTGTTTTGTTGGTAAGATTAACGATCATTGTAATTAAAAAAGCTAAAAGTTAAGCTATAAACTTATAGCTAAAAGTAAACTACGTCGGCTGTAGTCAAAAATCAAACAAAAGCCAACTTGAATATAAATCTTCACGAAACAAGCTATGTCTGATGACTAACCTTTTTAAGTTGTTTTGATTTTATCGTTGAGTATACCACCTCCAAAGTTATTTTATAAAATGCGCTCTAAAATCGAACTTTCGGACCTTGTAACTTAGAAACCTAACAACATTTTACAATGCCGACAACCATCAAACATCTAGTTCCATCAAATACAGCTATTTTAAGTATTACTTTGGATCTCTGGCAAGAAAAATGCGCATGATCTTCTTTCCACGTTTGTATAGGGAGTTGAGCGGGAAGGCCTACCTTAATATAAACTAACTAAATATTAGACGAAAATAGGATGAAAATGTAGTGGTTCAACAGGTGCCTCCCTCTAGACTTGGCCTAGTGAGTGCGCGCGGCGCGCTGTATGTACGAAATCCTACCTACTTACACTGGGCTTTGTGATTCGCCCCCTTCGTCCGCCTTAAGAGTGGTGTGATACCTACGTTATCCTCCGTGTTTCCCTCCATCTTCGCCCCTGAACAGGTGTCTGTGTCGATCACATGCACAGGAATAGGTAGACAATCGTGAAATTAACTCGACTGACGCCGGGTCCTGCAGCTAGGCCTAATAGTTTGTTACACTAAATATAATTTGCGCGATTTAGGAGGAGCCCGTTTTGAAAATGTCCAAACATAGGATGTTGCTTACGTCTTGTCCATTTCGCACGAATATTTATGACTTCAACGATATGGCGCATTTCAAAGAAGTTGGCGCTATACACGATAGTATCGCTTTGGAAATACTTCTCAACGCATGTTATGTTTCAGTTTCACGTTATGGAATGTAGATGAACCATTGTTAAAATTGGTAAAAAGGGTACAAATTGTAATGGAACCTAACGTGATGATGATGGAGATATTTAATGCCATAATCCAAAAATATCGAGGACTTTCTATTTAATACATTTTAGGAGTTGTTATGCATTTTGTGTGACCTTTTTTCACTCCAATGTGTGGCGCGTGGGCTTGTGAGAGCTTTTATCTATACGACCGGGTAAGAAGGGCATTCGAATCTGAATAATTAAGAGGTCTAGCCTTCGCATTTATTTACATGTACTCAGGAATAAAATATTTAATAAAATACTAGGCTTACAGGCACCTGTTCCAAAATAAACTTTTATACATTTCTCAATTGGTAAAAAATACTAATACTATTCAGTGAAACATTCTGCGGGCCTTGCTTCTCATTCCAGAAGTCATGAGTTCAATCCTCGCCCCGTGCATGCCTCACTTTTTCTTCCTGAGTTGGATGAGTGCCGTGGCGAATGGGAGCTTGTTCCATGGTTCGGCATCCATGATAAAATCCCCCTTCCGTAGGGTGAAAAGATGGTCGAAACGGCAATGAAAAATCGTCCCGGGTTTTTTCATTTAGGTAAATTTGTTCCTACGGGAAGACGGTCGGTTGGGCATTATCATTACGGTGACGTGGTATTAACCATCGAATATGTTATATGGATGAATTGGCTAAACTGTAATAAAAAAAAAAGAATTAATGTCCTGATACATAATAAAGAAAAGTCTAATACTACACTCTTGCGTTAAAATATTGTTTCACTGTCGAGAATTGATTGTACAGAGCCGCGGTTCCTACGAACGGCAGCAGTAAATCGCTGAGGCGGCGCCTCCTATTGCTAAAAAGCTGTTTTCCCCCCGATAAGGGAATATTAGGCGGATAGTGAGCCGTTCCTGAGCAGCCCGGTTTATGCGTCGGCATGCTTCCGGCTTTACGATGTCTCGCAGATAGTGTTGAGCCCCATTTTTTCCATTATTGGCTGCAGCTGTATTATTTTTATTTGGAACCGTTACGGTGAGGCAGTTCATTCCAGATATCGCTATAGCAGTTAAATCGAACGGCCACAGCCGTGTTATGATGCAATTAATCATTGTATAAGTGCTAAAATACAGAGAGAGCACTGAGGTGTTATGTTTCTGCTAAATTCAATAAAAGTCACTTACATAGCAATTTTTTTATTGGAACATTATTAAAAGTAAGTAGTAAATACGTAAAGTAAGTGCTAGATGGATGTTGTCACAAGATGTATTAATTTTTAAAGGTAGAGTCGATGTAAAAAATAACCTTCAAGGGTATATTTTAAGCATTATGTAGTTTGTTTGTAGCAAGAAAGCTGTAAGAAAAAATATCATTGTCGAACCATTTACAACATATTGTTCATCATATTTTCGAAATCAAAATCAAAATCAAATCTTTATTACCGTTTTAGGGTTCCGTACCCAAAGGGTGCCAACGGAACCCTATCACTAAGCCTCCGCTGTGCGTCCGTCCGTCCGTCCGTCCTTCCGCACGTCTGTAACAGGGCTGTATCTCATAAACTATCTATAACTATGTTTGCCTGTATGCCTTAAAATAAGAAAAAAATACCTGTCTGAGTGTAGCTTGTCTACCAATTTGACAAAATGATAAACAATACAATACAAACCGTAATAGGTGGGCAACACAAATTTTCACAGAGTGTGTATTCATTTTGCGGAAATAGGTAAAATTAAAAAATTATAAATATTAAAGACGAAAAACGTGATTTTTTTAATCCTGTATGATGTTACGGAACACTTCGTGTGCGAGTCCGACCCGCACTTGACCGGTTTTTTGCTTAGGTATATGTATTGGTTCACTCTTAACAGGTACGTTAGTCAAGCTAAAACTGCCTGGGTAGGCGTGCAATATGACATGTCAAATAAAATAATACAGTTTTAAATTCACGTTAAAAATATAAAATAATCGAACGTATTGTAAAATAATTGAGTCAATATAAAATAACAAATTACATTTCTATTAAATTTTTTAGACATATAAATTAATTGAACATATTTAAAAACCATTGAAAACATTTAAACATCATATATTAATATTTAAAAATTCGATTAACCAATTATTTAATTCCTTTTTAAAATGAATTTCAAGTTTTTGCCATGTAGTATAAACTATCTCTAGACAAAGTAGTGCGTGGTTGAGTACAATATAGTTTTCCCTTCGATCGAGTATTGCATGAGTGAATGGAGCTGGTTTCCCTAAAATATTGGGAATTTTTCTTGACAAAAACACAAGTTTCATAAATATAGAAGCTAGGAACCGTTAATAGTTTCAACCTTTTGAAAAGGGGTCTACAACAATCTATAGAATATAGATAGAGTATAGAGCTGTTATTTCGCAGTACCGCCACGGCACATCACTATTTCATACTTGTCCAGGCGGTTCGATAAGGTCGGAACAGTTTCATTTTAGTTTGAATCTTCGTGAAGATATTTTTGCAATATATTACAGTCGCCATTAAATTCAGCGTATTGGAAAATATCTGACAATGGTTTCTCATCTATCCACATAACTTTATACGATCAGAATATTTTATAAGTGATAAGAAACACATCGATCGTGTAGGATGGTATATAAATACATATGGATTCGTTATAAGAATAGTGGTTACTCTGCATTTCTTTCCGTGAATGTCGTATACCCGGGGTGGTACCATTACATTAAAGGAATTCTGATTGAAATGGCAATGAAAATAGGCTTTGTGGTTTTTCATTCAGTTTAAAGTAGCCATGGAAGGTTCTGGAATGGTACTAAAAGCAAAGCACAATATTCTGATGAATAAATATATTTCCAAAATAATACACGGAGGGCGCACAGGCGCGCACTTACGTCACGCTAGCTTGATTCAACTCAACTCTTTTAAAAACAATAGCCATGGCTAGAGATGGGAACACTTCCAAGTGATGTTATTAAATCTATAGACTCGATATAATTTAATAATTTGAGTTTCAGCGACATCTACATTTCAAGTATTGTAATCACATTTTGAAAATAATCTGAAAAAGTAATTCGTCGGTAGCAGGATTACATGTCCACTGCTCTAAATCAACTGAGCTATCCCGAAAATTCCCTCAGCCAACGAATTTCTCCATTATATTCAAATCGCCACAATGCTCCTCTATCTTCTGCTAGATGAGATGATGTTTTTGCGTATTGATTCTACGCTATGGCATTTTGACTGAGTTGTCAGTCTTGTTGCTGTCTTCACCAAAGTCGATTCTGGTATCGGACACTAAGCCCGGGTTGCACGAAGAGACGGCCGAGTTAATCAATGTTTAAACACGTCACTTTTAGTGGTCCGCATGAGTTCCTTCCATACTATCCACACAAAGTGAGGTGTTTGATCATACTTTGACGTTGATTTAGATTTTTGTCCTTTGGTGCACTCGGCCCTATAGTCAGCCCGGATTTAACTTGATATTTTGTATGGATTTAATGGATATAATTTACTCTATTAGTACCTAGTTCTCATGAGGTGTATTTGGCTAATATCATCAGAGATATTAGCCTTTACAAGTTACAAAAAAAATATATACTAATTACATTTCATTCGTGAACAGTTTTCATTCGGTATTGGTTAGCATTTATTCACTCCGAAAATGTGAAAATCCGGAATGTTGTTTAATTCATTGGGTAAATAGTTAACGACCCTTTGCGTCTCGTTAAATAATGCAAACATTAATGCTATTCGGTAAATTCATTTGTAGGGTCTCGTTAGTTCGCTCATTTTGTATAAAGAGGTCCGAAAGTGGATCATTCATGTGAAATGCAAACCTTCTTTAATCTTCTAAAGACGTACTATATGTATTTATATTTTATTTATCATCCATAGACAGTTTGTTGCACTCGGAATTGTCGCATTTCCACATTTAACATCGTTAATCATAATCCTACATTCGTCCGCTTGTGAAAACTAATAACGAGAAAATGAAAAAAAATAAATGATCATCAGTTTTAGTGGGGATATGAGCTAATGAATTGGAATCGAATCTTGAGTACTTAGCGGTTAATAAAATGTCGAGTTCTGTAAAATGTATGTAATCAATTACGTAAAAGGGTTTTTTTATGGTGACTGATATTGGACTGATTTATTTCAAGATTGAACATAGTAGTTTGTGATTAAACAGATCTTGTGAATGTACACATATCCATTGTCAACGCTTCATACGAAGAGTGCTGAAGATGGTACAAAGTTTGGTAGACAAGCACGTCCAATTGGCGCGGCACGATTAACCGCACCGCACGCCTCTCCGGTTCAGTCCAGGCGAATCTGAAACTTTGGGGCGCTGCGTGCCTCACGCGACTAGACGAACCACTCCCAATGGTAGGCGCGGATCGACCCATTTTGCTATACATGTTTATAAAATCTTTTCAAACATGTAAAACAAAATGGGCTCGAGCTGATCATACAGCTCGTTTTCGAGGAGGCAGCTCCTATGCCCATCCGCAGTAGCCGACTGACAGTAAGAGTGTCTCCTCCTGTCGCGTGAAAAGCCTGGAGTTTTTTCAAACATGTATAACCACCGCAGTAATCTTTTGTATAAAATTTGGTTATGCTTTATTATATACAGTAGCGATCGGTTTTCATGCCGCAATAGGAATTTATAATTACACGAGTAACCTCTGGAATGAAGACTTCATCGGAACTGGAGAACCCGCCACGGAATGAGTTTGCAGCCAAAGGGCGGGCCTTCGCGTCCAAAAAAAAAAAAGATTCCGACGAATTGATAACCTCCTCCTTTTTTGAAGTCGGTTAAAAAAGGCGCCTAGGTCGTTGAAACTTTGACTCCTGCAAAAAACAAGCGCCGATCAGATTTCAATAAGTCCTCTCTAGAATGATTTTAAGCCCTCTCGGAAATGGTTATAAGCTCACTTCAAAATGTTCTAAGCCAGAATGATGATTTTTGGTGAGGAGTGGGAATGAGGAATATTAAAAGAGTGATAAAAACGGAGGAAGCGAAATCTCGGATGGCAATGGACTCGGAATGGACCCATCGCTAATTTACAGCGTCCAAGTGTCGTAAGCAAGGCTTGCCCCAAGAAATATTAGAATTGTATGATTTAGTGAGATTAAATCCCGGACTCATTGTTAGAATTCTTAAATGTTTTTTTTAAGTGACTAATGTAAACAAAAGGCAACTTTTTGTTAAATCTAATCATCAATTTCATAAAAATGGGCGATTTGACAGGAGCAAGCTATGACTAACGCCCCGATAGTTGGCTTCTTTTTTTAACTTTAATGAAAGTCGTGAACAAGGTCAGCTTGATTCTTTCCATTAACTAGACGCTACACTACCTTAGGGTTGAGCAAGTAGACAGAGCAAATGGCAGAACTCGAAGGGAAAACCTACTTATTTTCTTAAGAAGCCGTGACCACTTTATCAGAAAAGGTGTAATTTGATAAATGTTAACTATTGAATAAACTTCGATGCTGCGTCTAGTCCGGTGAAGATCGAGGGTGGGGCTAGAGAAACTGGAGTGGCGGCGGTTTTCGGCGGCCCAAAAACAGCTGAAACTTCTGGAGGGATAGTTTGCGCGGTGCTAAACGTCCGTCAGCTCGCCACGGAACCCTGGGCCCGAGCGCCCTGGCGACGGGACGAAGGAACCCTGCGAAAGTTTTTCACGCAAAAAGCGTCAAATTTAGATCGGATGGAAATTCTCATTAGTATTCGACAGCGCAGTTACATTCTAATATTTGTTTCAATTCGCCAACACTGAAATTGTTGCTGTTAAAAAATACAATTTCGACAAATGAAATGTCCTACTTCATGCCACCCACCTCGGTCGCTGCTCGGTTCGATGCCACGCAGTTCAGTTGCCATTTTCTTGTTTTTGATGCACCATGTGACATCCACGGGAAGAAATGCAGTGGGACCAACTGTTTAATTCGATTATTTTTGACAATGAAACCGTTTAACTTAAATTTAGTTATCGTTTGTTTCAAACTTACAGAACATTCAAAATATTTTCGAAATCCAATACACTTGGATTTTTAGATACATTGGTTTTTATTTTAGCGCGGTATGCAATAACACCAGCCTCTTGCCAAACTCTCTCAATTCCACAATTTATCAACCCTATAAAAAGAGAGAGTATCTAGAGGATCGATTGGTTCTTACTTTGGGTATGTCTACAGTTAAGGCGCTAGGACTAGCCAACTACTCGCGCCATACAAATGCACTTTTTAACAAATGTAATAATATGTAGTGAAACGCTTCAGCAAATCCAAATAGAACTCCAAATAGAATGGATTGTTAATATTTTTTTATTCCATCATTTATTTAAATAATAATAAAAATAAAAAAGTTGATTTTTCTCATTAGAAATCTGAAAGTAATTCGATTTCTAGATATAAGCAAAAACAGCATATACACATAACAGCATAAACAAAAAATTCCATTTGCTTTTAGATTTCTACATTTAGTCAAAAAAGTTCGGAAATGGACACCGTTTCCGCAATGTATTTTGTATAGAAAAAGGAAACATACATTAACGAAAATAATTCGATTCCTAGACAAGGAATCATATATTGTAAGAATGACACTTATAATCGTCAGACTTAGTTAGTTAACTTGGGGTGCCTCGTCTAACTTTGCTATTTGGCTCGTACCAGGCCCTTAATGGTTGTATTCCCCATCTGCTCCGCGTTAAGCCATGGCTTCGCAAAAGCGTTCACCATTGTAGATACGATGGAACGCAGAGACCACAATATTACCCATTTTGTTTTATGAGATTGGATCTATTTCGAACACGAGACGGTGTAACGCCTCATATTTCACGACTGTACATATTTTCGTTCGTTCGATCTATATTGAAATAAGTTCCCAAGTCTATGAGGCGTAATACCGTCGAAGACTCACTTTTGCGATAAAACTTTTACCTCTGGGAATTCGGAGGTGATCGTGTAGTTTTGTGGCGAAAGACACGATTATATTGAATGAACTTTTTCGCTTTGTGTGCAAGGCACTATTGAAATTAGACTAAATTAACTCATTATACATATTTAAATATATTTTTTCGTACTAAGCAGGTACGTCGCCTATTCCAAGGAATGTGACATTTATATATGTATAATCGACCGCGAAGCAAGGACACGCAAGTATGTTTAGCTGGTTCGGGTCCAGCCTTGCCGTGTATTCGTAAAGTAGTTCTTTTTACTGGGCTCTTTCTTCAATTAATGTGTCCTTGATTCACGGTCGATTATACATACATCCATGTCACATTCCTTGGAATAAGCGACGTACCTGCTTTGTACGAAAAAGTATATTTACTTAAGTCAACCTAGGACTGGCTCTAGCGTCTGATGCCAAATACGATTTTGGTGATGACGGCAATATGTTTGATTGTTCAATCTTTGCAGTCAATGTCCGCAACGCAGATGAAGCGTTAAATAAATGTATGTACATAGGTATAATCTTAAACACTGTGTTAGTAGGAGGCATTCATTGCGGGAGGAGGGACTGTAGGAGAATTCCAAATTATGGGTATACAGCCGGTGGCGAAATTGGTAGACGCAATACCCGCGAATGGTATGTTTTGCTGGTTCGGGTCCAGCCTGCAGTATATTCGTAAAGTAGTTCTTTTTACTGGGCTCTTTCTTCAATTAATGTGTCCTTGCTTCACGGTCGATTATACATACATACATGTCACATTCCTTATTATACATATATTTGGTTTATAGTATATCTGCTCATTCAACGGAATACTGAGCGTGACATGGCTGCATTTCAATGCAGAGTAATGTGCAAAAACATACTCGGTCAAATTCTGTCCAATAGATTAAAATAAAATATTTTATATTTTTTTATATTTTTATATTTTAACTTTACTCCATTAATATATTAATAGACTAAAGTTTGGAATGTATAAAGAGTGTACATAGAAAGACTGCAAAGGCTTTCTTGTTCTGAAGCAAAATTTTCATATGCTGCTTGTACTAGACTAGGAGGTCGCGACAAAAATGGTAACGATAACGTAAATGGCTGAAACTTGTTTTACAGAATAAAGACCAACCCTCTGAAGATAGATGTGTCGGTCTGCCTATTCCAAGTGGTTGCGTTACGTAGAAAAGGCACCTGAAAAAATAGATATGGTGACAAAAAATATATATGATAAGGTAAATGGCCACAAATAACGAAGCATGAAAGTATCAGGACAGAATTGCTTAGCAATACCAAAACTGAACAAATATTTGATTGCATTTCGTATTTATGGGCGATTTAGGTAACAGATATAACTTTAGGTATATTTAAGTATTAAGCACCCAGATTTTCAAATTCATCTTTTTGTTCCAGAATTAAGTCAAAGTATTTAAATAAAGGTTGCTTTGATGATAAAATGACATACTAAATATAAAAGCCGAGAGAGTTGAAGGTTATATTTTAATTGGCACCGTATAAATGCTTTCTGGTTCCAAGAACGAATCGGATACACTGTAATCAAGAGATGTCGCGAAAGCAATTATTACTTTAATGTAAATGGAATTAGCCTCGACTAAGTACCTACATTTATTTTACGAGTCAAAATTAAGTAATTATTAAAACAAATACGAAAAAACATTGGGTGGAAGAAAATATATTTATTTTGCACCATTTATGTCGGTCGGGATTCAGTTAAAATATCTACTTGCATCGGTCAATAAACACGTGTCCACACCCACGTGACCGCTGCCTTCACCCTCGCTACACGTGTGATGTTACACTGGACACGTGTTGGGCTTACAATGGAACGATCAGCCATTGTAAACCGAGTCTGGTGGACTTTTTTACCTATAAGATCCTTGGAATAAAGGCGGGGTTCTTTATCACAGCGGTATCTTTAGTCGGTCAAAAGTATGCATACCAGTTTATCGTGTTTATGGTCCTGTATGTATTTCATTATCTGCTAAATATGTTTGGAAGGAAGTTCAGCGGATGTACTCATGAAGCGAAAACGACTTCAATTCATAGATAAAAGTGAAACGTTTACGCTTTGCTGTCGAATGACGTCATCGCTGAAAAAAATATGTTATGTCATCGCATTCTAATTAGAATAATTCTAAAGAGACAACACTAGGGTTACTCGTTGCTGTCATTTCATGAATAATAAAGTTTAGTGACGCACCGGTGAGTCACCGGTGACTGAGAACTACAGGCGAATTTGGATTTCAAGAGTAGACTCCCTGGGGTCTTACTACGACCGCTATCGAGCAAGCGCTAACGGAAGGGCGACAACGCCGGTCAAAAATAGTTGTATGCGTTTAAGGCGCTAGGACTAGCCAACTACTCGCGCCATACAAATGCACTTTTTAACAAATGTAATAATATGTAGTGAAACGCTTCAGCAAATCCAAATAGAACTCCAGACTGATAATGGATTGGTAATATTTTTTTATTCCATCATTTATTTAAATAATAATAAAAATAAAAAAAGTTGATTTTTCTCATTAGAAATCTGAAAGTCATTCGATTTCTAGATATAAGGAAAAACAGCATATATGCATAAACAAAAAATTCTATTTGCTTTTAGATTTCTACATTTAGTCAAAAAAGTTCGGAAATGGACACCGTTTCCGCAATGTATTTTGAATAGAAAAAGGAAACATACATTAACGAAAATCATTCGATTCCTAGACAAGGAATCATATATTGTAAGGATGACACTTATAATCGTCAGACTTAGTTAGTTTACTTGGGGTGCCTCGTCTAACTTTGCGATTTGGCTAGTACCAGGCCCTTAACAGATCGCTTTCGATTCCAACTATCAAACGCATACAAATATTTTTTCAGCCGATGTCGCCCTCTCGTTCGTATTATAGCCGACTTTTTCCTTTATATATTACTATATATATATATATATATTTTATTATTATTAATAATATTATTATATATTATATTATTATTATATTATATATTTATTTGTAGGAAACACAGATACAGATAAAGTAATAAAACAGTAAGTTAACAAAAGACTATAGAACTAACCTGCATCCTAACCTATTCCTCGCTAATTAATTTATACGTAAATTAGAGTGACTGCTGAGTGATTGCTTGTACAATCATGCGTTTAAATGTGAAACTTCTTTTTTCTTAAAATTTGGCCAGAATCAAACGAAAATTCTAACGCTTCCCCTTCTCCAACTTTAACCGGCAATCGTTTGTACTCTTTCTGCTAAAACTCAAGAAGTTTCACCTCTAACGCGCGAGAGTCGCAGGCACTTTTTTCTAAATGCTTGAACTGTTACCCTAATTGTTGTGTTGTTGTTGTTTCAGCGGGCGCCAGGGATCACCCTTTCATGCACCACGTCACCAGATTGAGGCATTCCAGGCACTTGTTGCCTCCAAGCGTGAGTAGACCACCACCGCTAGCTCTTTAATCACACATAATTTGTTTACCTAAACATGTTGTTTGTTACCTCCTTCGAAACCGCTTCAGACCCCGAAATGTGTTTTGTAATATTGAGTAAATTGCTTTTTACTATAGACCAAAGAGATTGTTTCTTTTTTATTCTTTGTATGTAATTGAGATGGAATGAATTTGAATGAAATTTCTGAAACTATTATCATTTAATGTATTAAAATTGCATGTGAAATTTGATATTGTTATGGAAAAGGTAGTGTTAGATATTTCAAATGTAATGTACCAATATATGTATCTTAACTTATTTTTATCAAACGCATGCATCATTATATTTACATTAATTGTATTTATATTTATTTAATGCTCAAATAATCGTGTAGAAGCGTATTTTTTTAACGTTTTTGTTCTAAAATAACACGCGTTTTCTTTTCAAGAAATTCTGAGTAGCTAGTGAAGACATGCTAAGAGCGTCTAAACGATATTCTTGTACCTACTAATTAATTAAAAAGCGTTAATTAAAAACTCCAAGAACAAATTGTGGGGCCTCAGTCCTTTGCCTCCCTCCGACGAGCGAATTAATAGACTCGCGATTTACGCCAAGAGCTAAGCTTTTTTCTAATGCATAAACACTAAATGTGTATAAGTAACTACATGCATATATGGAAATGAGCGATAGTACAATTAGTGCAAGGCTGAACTCGAACCAGTCGAGAAAACAATTGGGGTTTTTTGTCGGACTTGGCGCAGGCAGAGGCGCGGGCTAATTGGACTTTATAAGGCAATGGACTCAGCCAACCTTGTGATGGCAAGTAGCATAAGCATTATGAAAATTCAAGCTATACCAAGTTAAAAGCATCGCATCAAAATCGGGTATTTTATTCCTAAGTTACTAGCGGACAAACGTTTTTAAGATAGTGATGTTGATAATGTTGCTGGCTGTTTTGGCAGCTTTTTTTTTAATTCAAATTTAATTTCTTAACGGTCGATGTTGACAAAAATTGCTCCTTTTACCTCTATACGAAGTCCTCAGGAAGTCAATGCACCCCATTAAAGAATTTAATTTGTTTTGGTTCCCAAAATTTAATGCATTTTCAGTTAGATTAAAAAGGTCGTTCGCGGATAAAATTGTCAGAACCGACGACGCGACGTGGCTTAAGGCCGCGAAGAAATTGTCGTCTGCATAATAAATGCTCGTCAACTCGCAGACTATAAGAAAGCTGTTTCAGCGCGGTACACTGACATGAAATCCAGTAATGAAATTAATATCCACTGTTGCTTTTCTACAAGGGCGACACGGCGGCACTCTTGTCGTGAAGCGAGTTTACAGAGTGTTTTTTTTTAAACGTGTAATAAATATGAAAGCGTAAATAGCGTAAGGAAAATAGGTTTAAATTTATCAAAATCATCATTAACCCTGATGCAATAGAAGGTGCATAATTTGTTTACACAAGTTTGCTTATAACCACGGCGGGTTAAACAAATAACCCTTCAGCACTTCCGTAATGTGAATGGAAGTTCCGCAAACTACCCCATTAGGCACCCCCATCTCTGAAGGTATCTGGTTCAGTGGTCAAGTTACGTAAAAAAACTCATTCTCCTCCCGCGAGAACTCGGAACTGTTTCCGTGACGTGAGAATCTTGAGCAGCCTGTATCGGAAACGCGGTGGTTTTCTTGGTGCCTAGGGTTGTCAGCAAGGTAGAGAAGCCTGCAACAGTGTGGTAATAATAAATGACAAAAATGTAATTTTTAAAATATGATAAATAAATAATGCTTTCATGCAATATAAGACCTATTTACATGCAAATATAATATTAGTCTAATATTTACTTGCTTGAAAATTGTCCGGCATTTTTTTATGTATCACGAAACAATGTATGTATTTAGAGATTTAATGTAACTGCCAGGACATATCCTTTCAAATAAAATGGTTTGTCTATATGGATAATATTTTCGGTCATAAAATACATATTTAAAAAAAAACGATACAGATATTGCATGACTGATACTTATTAGATGCACACATTCAAGAAAATTCACACAATGCATTCGAATAAATTTAAAACTACGCTTGTTTCGAAATGATAAGTACATAATGCATACGGTTCACCCAAACAATAATAGAATCCCCAAGTAAAAGTTATATTTTTTTTTACGATAGAAACGGTACTTGGAGAATTGGCAACCCTAGGTCCCTTGTATAGTTGGAAATTGTTAGAACTGGCGACTCTACAGCGTTTTTGTTCTCGTCTCGAGTTAATTTGTTAACTGGCTGGTGGAGTTGCGTCTCCGTAGATTTTTACATTTTCATCAGCACCTAATAGAAAAGAAAATTAAAGTTATTAATTTTCCCGAACAGTTCTCTTTTATATTTTTAGTTATTATATTTACTAAGTAGGTAAAATTATTACAAGTAAAATTTGTATTTGTTAATAACCCATCGACCACCATACTCATCTGGTTGCCAAGTCATACGCAAAAGATGCGGACAGGTGAGTCAATCAGTTACCTTCTCAATCACTTTAAATATTTCGTAAATATATGATACGCGATGATTAGCTTTTAAATGCCTTTGCAAATATAGTCAGACTGTGTTAATATTCGTCCATGTAACTTGAAACGAATATTGAATAAAACTTTCAGCGATAACTTTCCGATTTATCTTGACCGCACGAAACGCCGTTTTCACAGAATACTTCGCCCTGTCGATTACGCGAGCAAACTTTCCGCCAATAATCCCCAGGAAACACGCCCAAAACAGTGGCAGTCGGTAAAAAGCGAAAGGAAAAAAAGAGAAAAAACCCGGTTAACTCAAATCGAACACTTTGGAAGTAATAAATTACGCCACTAATCGCCGGGGTCCAACTTCGTCGATAAAATTAAAAACTTGGTAAACAAACGCCCGAGTCGGTGTAAAAAAGACGCCCGTCGCGGTTTACCGTGTTTTCTTTCTTCTCTGAGTTTTGCCTTGAAGGTTGTTCCATCTTGATTGGTTTTGACTTTTTAATTTTTATTTATTGAATTGAGTTATTGTTTTATAGTAATTGTACGAGTTGTCATATACATACTGTATCATCTGCGGAGTGCTTTATAATTATACAATGTTACTAGGTACCTGCCGTTCTAGCGGCGCGTTTGGAGCCGGAACTATGCAAGCAATATAAATCATAAAATATAATTTAATTACAGAGGGTTATTTAATGTTTTGCTTGCATTAAAACAAACATAGTTATGTATAGATATATATATCGGAAAGCATATATTAAATTACAAAATCTCTATACTTAAATTAAATTACTATTCATAAATTTGAAAAAATATATTTATTATATCAACAAAAGGTGATCAAAACATTATTCAGACCACTGAAAAGAAAGGAAGGACAAGTGGCATGCGGTCGATATCGCGTCAACATGATAGTATTCGCGTCGTATACCTCCATGGTAATAACCGGACAGACCGTAAGGAAAGGCAGACAAGCGCGAAACGTTTGATTACCTGTTTTAGGGTCCCGTCGGAAAAAGCGAAAAAGGGACTGGTCTAGCTCTGGTGTGTCTGTCAGTAAAAAAAAGCTAGATTTCTGAAGCACTCATTTTGAATGAAATTGGAAAAATATTATAGTCAGGCGAGGGCGAATTTCTTCCATGCATTTGGTGACGGGACCCTCGACACGCAAACACGATCATGATCGACTGTTTTTTTTTTCCTTTTAATGTGCTCCTCTCAACCTATGACCCCTTTTTCGCCAATATCTGCCTCATTACTAACTCTGCGTCTTGTACCTAGTGTTATAAAATTAAATACACGAACCTGAAGGATACCTCCACGAATGCCTTCGCGCTTCAGGCTAGGAAGTCTGAAATAATTCGAGCAGGTAGCCACGGTTTAACTGTTGAAACTGAAGGGTTATTTGCATAGGACTCGAGCTGAATTGCTCGAAAACTGTGATTAATATTAATTTTGCCATTTCTGGAAGCACTCAGATGCTTCTTTGCACAGCGCCGTGATTTGAATTTTAACTAAATAATAACGGAGTTTGATTTCTTAGTTAAACATTTATTGCTTTGTAGTACAGTCGCAGTAATTTTTGAATATTTGAGGGGATACATTAAGTCGTCTTCATGTTCGTCTCAATATTTTGTATGTCTTTATTGTTTACGAAATTACCTTTTTTTTCGTTTAAGAACCCTGTTGTAGGAAGCTCAATTTTTGTTTATTTTTCAAATTAATTTTGACTAAAAATATTAGACAAACGATTTATGTCAAAAAGCATAGAATTTTAGTACTATTGTCGATGATGTTAATATATTTTAAAATCCCAAAAAGTAATATTTTAAGTCTGTGTCTTAAAACGTTGAAGTGAGAGCGATCATGCGTTTTGAAGAAAGTTAAATAATTAAAAAACCGGCCAAGTGCGAGTCGTGCTCGCACACGAAGGTTTCCGTACAATCGAACAATATTTAACCCAAAAAAATCACGTTTCTTGTATGGGGACCCCCTTCAATTATTATTCAATTACCTATTTGTTGTTATAGCGGCAAAATAAATACGCACTCTGTTAAAATTTCAGCTGCCTATCTCTTACGGTTTATGAGATACAGCCCTGTGACAGACGGA
Organism: Incurvaria masculella; assembly: GCA_946894095.1. Taxonomy (NCBI): domain Eukaryota; kingdom Metazoa; phylum Arthropoda; class Insecta; order Lepidoptera; family Incurvariidae; genus Incurvaria; species Incurvaria masculella. The sequence goes on from OX335641.1 coordinate 6,258,256, forward strand.
CGGACGGACGGACGGACGGACGGACGGACGGACGGACGGACGGACTGACGGACAGCGGAGGCTTAGTAATAGGGTTCCGTTTTCACCCTTTGGGTACGTAACCCTAATAACACAAGTGCAATTTTCGGCTTCTGAGAACATGACATCGTCCCCAGTAATTAGTTGGACTTATGTTGGCCTCATTTCGCCATTGATGGTTTAGGTAAAGTTGTCCTAATGAATGCATGGCGTAAGGAGTGGCTAAGGGATTTGTCGTTCGTGGCTCGGATTCCACGTAAAGCTTTAATCCCACCTGTCTGTAGGTTCATCCCATGCTGGTTGATACCATCGAATTAAATGAACTATGGTCAAAGCAGGAATAAAAACACTTAGCAACGCTACATGTTTTAAATAAACTATATGTCATGAAAAACCGGCCAAGTGCGAGTCGGGCTCGCACACGAAGGGTTCCGTACCATCGAACAAGATTTAACACCAAACAATCACGTTTCTTGCATGTTACCTAATTGTTGTTATAGCGGCAAAATAAATGAACACTCAGTATACAATTCAGCTGGCTATCAATTACGGTTAATGAGATACAGCCCTGTGACAGAGGGACGGACGGACGGATGGACGGACGGACGGACAGCGGAGGCTTAGTAATAGGGTTCCGTTGGCACCCTTCGGGTACGGAACCCTAAAAAGGCACACAGATGTCAGAACTAGAGCCGAATCTATTACGTTAAATCGATTGCTAGAGTTTAACACCACACAAGTAAGTAGTGGGTTTTCTGACTTTTTTTTCTTGGCCATAAGCCATAAGAAATGTTCTAAAAACATTATTGAAAAATAAGCACATTTAACTTCTGCGGTAAAGTATGTATGTGCCTAACTGGTATTATGATAATATATTTAAAAAAAATACTGTTAAATTATATATATAATATATAACTCAGAAAACTCAAATTAACACCTTAGTACACTATTGAAAGGCTTTAAAATAAATCCTATTTGAAACTCTTAACATTACACCATTTAAGAAAACATAGAAAGTCAAAATTTGCTGTGCATCGTGTATAAGAAGCGTATACAGAGATCACTGTTTTTTTAGTAAGCTGTTACTGTTTAACCTCAATTGTTTTGTCTAGTATTGGCTAGTTATAGTAGACCAAACAAGTCTCGATACTTGTATCTCAAGCGGCAGGTCTCGTTACGTAACGAGACGTTACTGTCGCTGTGTGGCACCGTCCTGTCCTTTATTACGCGAAATATGAAGTCGACAGCGTATTAAGGCGCGCCGTACACTTCCAGAACACCAAATGGCTCAATAAAAACATTATTACCGCCGTTCGTGCGACCTCCCCGCCTCCACACCGCACCTCTACCCCCCCGATTCCCAGTGTCGTCTGCTCGCAAGCTGGGTTTCTATCTGATGACTGAGATGGACACGGCGTTGTTACGACTCTCTGTTTTGACGTCTCTGTCTCAATTCGTCGGATGGAAAACGTGGCTTATGTAACAACGACTTTTGATATTGCTGCGAAGCTAACACACACGAATAGCAAACTTGACACAATTACATTTAGTAATATTGTGTTATGAATTACCATAATTTTCGATAAGCGCATTTCGAATGCGAGGTTGCTCCATGGCTCGGAATCTATAAAAAGGCATTTCATACTACGTTAGCTTGTCTGGGTTAATACCATCGCATTGGACTAAAGATGGAAGAGCGTTCAATGTATCATTGTCCGTGTTTTCAATCCAGTTCAATGCAGCCTAGCTAATTTCCTTCACAAATTTGGTGTGCTAGGCTATTATGATGAAGGTGGGTGTGGTAGCAGCCATGAAGGTCCAGTTCATAAAAAAAAATCGATAGGTAGTCAAGGAGAATATTTTTTTTAGTTAGTAGGTTAGTTAGTAAGTAGTTCGTAGTAAGTAAAATAATTTGGAGACCCTCCAACTCAGAAGGCATGTAGGGTCTCTCTCTGTCTTCTATCGCCTTTACCATGGAGAATGCTCGTCGGAGCTGCATAACGCTGTTCCTCCGTCCCCTTTCCACCTTCGGTCAACGCGGAACAGGAAGAAAATGCAAAAATTCACAGTCGACATTCCAAAAATAAGAACCCACCGTTCCTCTAGATCCTTTATCTATAGGGTCGGTAAACAAACGTGGTGTGAAGAAGCACCTGGCCGGCCGGCATGGTTTTCGCAGCCCCCCTGAATGTTCGAAAACCCATGGGCGTCGTCGGGCACCTTTGGGTCCTGGCGTAGGCCATATGCCGCGCTTAACATAAAATAAACTTATTATAAAATTAATTACGCTTAACTTAAAATTTTAGAAAAAAATTTACTGATAAGTTTTGATATCCATTCCCCTAATAATATTGTTGTCCTTTCGCGGACGCATCATAAAGTCCAAAAGCACAATATTCCATAAACCCATAGCATCCAAATCTCTTAATTATACGGAAAAAATATTAGGTTTTGTGTTTTTTAGAATACACATGAAAATTACATACTTTTGGGTGTTCTGGGTTTTAGATCTTGTACTTTTTGGACTTTATGGAGACGAGGTCCTTCCCACGTTCCACACCCAAACTGAACTGCATGCAGTTCGACTAATTAACTCGTACGCGAGCGTTCAATCGTTATGAATGCACCTCAAAGAAAAGTACCCAAGAGAGTCTTTTGTGCTTTAGTACTAGTAATTGTTCCGTGGCGCTACGAACAAATCTTCATTAATTTTCAGCAGTGCTTCAAGAGCATTCCGTTTTCAAACACAGCTTTCTGGAATAATCCACTTGGGTAGTTTCTCTCAAACCGCTAAATGGAACAAATCCTTGCCTCGGTATTCAACTAAAGATTTAGCTATATTCAAGATGATCTCTTATACCCTTTAAATCCATAGCAAAGTTTGACCTCAGATAAAATATATGAATTATTAAATGCTTAATCATATGCATGTTAAAAATGGTGACATGTTATTTCAGGGTATTTCCGAATTTTCTTTTAATTTGTTCTGTCGATAAGCGATCGGAAATAACCCGCTTAATAAGTGCATAATGAAGTGAGGATTTCCTCATGCTTGAAAGTTCGTCGCTCGACATTAATTAAATTTGAAAGGAATACCACACGAGAATATATAATGACCATTATACTGTCTATATGAGTGAATACATTCATTTCAAACCCGAGCTTATTCATTGTTTCAATCAAAAGCTAATCTAAATTGGGTTGAAAATTATTAATGAACTCATTAAACTACTTTTTATTCTACTTAAAGATCAGACTAATTTATCCATAATGAATACCTACCATCATCCCATTTATTCGGAGGAGTAGGTGGAGATGACAGAGCGCTATACGGTACGAACGCAGCTGATTCGCGAAACAATCGTGGCATGAAACCTATGTACATTCAAGAGCGATGATTTCGAAGACTGAAACTTACGGAAGCCAAAATTTCCGGGGAACTTGATCGCAGTTTTCGCAACTAGGACGTTATAGCCATAACCCAAAAGCTCATTTTCGCCCGACCAACAGTATATTACAGAGCTCTGGATAGATAAGAACTCGACCCGCAAAAAGGAAGACGTCTAACCGAAATTCCTTGGCCATTCTGAAATGATATCTGACGGGATGGTGATAGGTTTCATTTTCGATCGGATTTTATTTTCTGAAGTTTTCGGTGAGGTCAAGTATATTTTTTGCCTCCCCTGAAAGTGGTCCTGTTTTTGACGTCCCTATTATTTAGGTTGCAGGTGCTGAAAATGTGCTTATTTCCGTCGTTGTTTAGGTATTTCTCAAGTGGTGGCACTTAGCTCACTTGCCCAGATTTTCTTTGGCGCTTTGTGGCTTCAGCCAACTAACCGGAAACGTCTAACATTGGAATCATTTTTAGCAACGTACTTTCAGCAATTTTTATATTCCGAAATTATTTCGTATGTAAAATAAGTGCGTTTATTAGTCAACATTGTGAGGATACCAACTCCTTTAGTAGTATGAGGATCTAGTAGATGACGCAGCAATGGGCTTTCCACTCGTTGTGTGCCTAAATCACGCAACAACATGAACTCTGATACAGATTATTCTGTTTTCTGGATAGCCAAAAACGGGACCTCATATTCTTTGCCCATGGTGATAGCATTTGTTTTCTGTACAGACATATGCACATTATTGGCGACGATGTCGAAATTAGTCGACCGCTAGGAACCCGACGATATTTTTTTATGTAACAGCGACTCCGAAGCGCAGTTGTGAAAGGATATATGTGTGAAAATGTCTGTTCTGACCTATGAAAATACCTAGAGTAATAGCCGTCCTTTATGGTGCTGGCATGTGATATTGTTTGTTTTACGAGGGGGCTGGTGTTTGCGGAGCCGCGTATAACGACTTCCGCGTTACCTGGGCCCGCCATAACCTTGGAGGCGGTTCGTTTATTCACGTCTTGGAAGGGCACCCTGTAACGGCGAGTCGTCCTTGAAATGACACCTACGAGTATGTAATGCTGCTAATACAGTTTACATTGAATAACTCTTGGTGACAGCAAACCAGCTAGATATCGGACGGATCTTAGTTTGCAGTACTTTCAAGATTTCATAATTGTATGTATGTAATGGATACGACATTACATTTTTCTCATTAATTTGAGTTTCTGCGACATCTATATTTGAAGCATTGTAATCAGATTTTTGAAAATAATCTTGATATCTCAATCATTGCAGTCAAAATGCCTTAGCGTAGGATCAATATGCAAAAACATCATCAGCGCTATCTAGCAGAAGATAGGGGAAGCATTGTGTCGATTCGAATATAATGACGTAATTGTCGGGATAGCTCAGTTGGTTAGAACAGTGGACATGTAATCCAAAGGTCGCAGTTAGATTCCTGCTTCCGACGAATGTGACGACCAATACTTTTCCCGATTTAAATAATAAGAAAATTCAAATCCAATTTTAGTTTTTTTTACTATTTTTTTTTCTATTTTTTGTTTAGCACTTTGCAAAATAGACTTTGGAAACGACATCAATAAGGCAGAAAACGTAACCGTTAGAGCTGAATTTGCCTTTATATTGGAATAATACGCAAAAGCAGTACTTCGTCTTTACTGAGTTCATCGAATCTGCAGATTTATAAGTTTTTGACGTAACTTAGTGTATGTAGTTTGACTACCAAAAAAGTTTAAATAAATGAAATGAAATGACAGATGTCACGTGGGATTGAGATACATTGTTTTTCTTTATTTTTGAAAATTACCAAAATCAAAGCTTTAACAATTTTTCATATAAAACCCCCAAGCTAAGTGTAGCGTTTACTGTGATGCGCTCCGTACATACGCGATCATATGACTGATGAATTCCTGTATATTGAACCTCAAAATGGGTACTGCCGGCAGGAATCGTGTCCGACGGCTTGTCCTTTTAGAACCTCATTCCGGCAGGACGAAGACCATAAAAAATTTAACATAAAAAAAATAACCGACTTCAAAGAAAAAGCACTAAAAAGTAAAAAATAATTTCCATTTTTGTAGTAACGATTTCTGTTATTTTTTGAGTAGGCGTCAGCCGGGCACGCGCAGCGCCAATCAAGAGAACCTAACCTAACCTAACCTAACCTTGGCTGACACCGACTCAAAAAATAACAGAAATCGTAACTACAAAAATGGAAATTATTTTTTACTTTTTAGTGCTTTTTCTTTGAAGTCGGTTATTTTTTTTGTTAATTTTTTTTTTATTTGTTTATTTTTAGTGAATCTGAAGTACACTTACAAATTTGTACACGTCCTTTCCAATAAAAAAAGAATCACCGAAATCGGTTGGCGTTATATTGAGTTATTCGTCCATTTGTCGTGCACATCTTAATACAAATTTAAGACTTTTATGATTTTCTCATGGATATCATTGTCAGAACTTAACCAAATTAAAATGGGACCACTTGGGAAGCACTAGCTATCATTTAAAAAATAATCATCAAAATCGGTTCACCCAGGCAAAAGTTATGAGGTAACAAACATAAAAAAAAAACAAAAAAAAAACATACAGACGAATTGATAACCTCCTCCTTTTTTGAAGTCGGTTAAAAAGCTCGTTAGTTTACGCCCTTTCCAATGGTATCACATGTCTTACAAATATTTCACCATTACGTACATAGATAGCATGGGCTAAAACCTTGCAAATAGTCCCACTTACTCCTACTAAAAAATGCCGTCGGTCGATGTGCCGAACAGCTTCTATAGTGTGCTATCGGTCGGCCCTATTCACTGATGAAGCTAGCGGTGGACAGTGCCTTATCTCTTCACCCGTGCGGCTGCGATGGATGTATTTCACTGGTTTCTATTAAAAGGCTTTAATTAAAACTTTGCTCATTATTTTGACAGCGCTCGGCAGCGTGACGCGCTCTCATGCCATTTTAATCTTTCTTCTGTACCGCCGACTAATCAAAACTTTTAAGCGCTCATAATATCGCCCTGGCCTGGATTTAATTGCAATAAAAACTATCGGTATCACCTAATCTTAACTTATTAAACTTGAAAATGGTTATGCAATCTGCCCAGTTATGTTGCCGCGTCGACCATCGTTCAGTAATGCAATGGTATCAACCCGAATGGGATTAATCCTACTGTCTCATAGTAAGTAAAGAAGAGGACTTCTGTACTTACTGGGTGTTAATTCCAAGCCCGCTCGGGTTGGTAAAATTGCTTTGGGTGAAAGATGGTCGAAGCGGCAATAAAAAAAATCCAACCAGTTCAATGTAGCCGTGCTTATATAAAGGGAATGCCTTGGCATGACACCTAATTATTTCGAGAATATAATGTTTTGGGTTAATAACCTGACAGTAGTGTGGTATTAGCCATAAACAATAAATGTATATACAATTCCTTATGCAATCAAGTTCAGGTTTCGACAGCTAAATAGAACACAGTGCCCTACACATAAGTAGATTTTTGGTTTTAGACGGGGGTGTGTATCGCGCTGCGCACAGGGGAGACACTCCGCCAGGGTTCTGGTTATTTGCCGGTACCTGTAGTTTAAGACGACTGAATCAATATGTTTTATCCATAAAGTAAATCGAGAAGTAAATAAAGTGTTGACTCCACAACCGCCTCTACAATGTCGGCCGCCCGGCAACGTTGGGGTATTGTTATAGTGAAAAGGGTCCGATCATGAATTTAGACCCTGGCAGTGGCCCTGGCGATGTGTAAATTCATTTACCCATTTCTCGTGTACATTGTGCGCTGTTAGTTAAAAGTTAATTTAAACAGTTACAATGGGACAAGCGCAAACTTTCTGTCCCGTCTCAACTTAGCGGGTGACCTCTGTTGTTGAATATGTATAGTTTAGCACCCTGTCAAATAATCGCACCGTCGCTGCAGTGCGCTACAACTTTATTTCTTTCATTGCATGTTATAGGTATTTTAAAAAAAATTAAATGATCATTGCAATTAGTGCACAAACGAAGCACATTTAATTTGTGATCATGAAAATCTTGTATGATTCTCTGTTACAAAAGTGTTGAATTCCCAACGTAGATTTCTTCATACCTTTCGACATGTATCATACTGAAAATAATTATAAAACACATACGTTCCGTCCCTGGTATGTAGGTGCATATAAATGGCTAAAATATTTTTGTTATAAACACATTAAACATAGTTTAACAACTAAAAATCATGTTGATTTCATGAATAATAAAAAAATCTAAAGACATTTGGTTTTATCGCATAATTGCTCTGGAAACAAAAATATGACAATAGGCAGATCTTTTTCACACCTTCCCCCACATTTTATGCATAGTATACGTCCGAAATATCGTTCACTGTGTATGCTTATCGTATGACAATACCCCTTTTGAATATACGCGAAATTCGCATTTGTTGCGTTGGGAATAGTAACACTGGTTTAGCAATACACCGGGGATGCGCGTCATAACTGCATCAATACTGCAGGCTCCTTCCCTGTCCGTAGCGTAAAATCCCCGTCAACAGAATCTGAGCTGTGTCACGAATGTTCCCGACGGACGCCGCATTTTCCGAAGATATGAGGCCGGGAGCTACTCCGGGGAAATCATTTCGGCTGGAAATGCTTTTAAAGGGTCCTGAAATTTCAACCGGGCTCGATTTTGCATGTACAAAGTTCCTCTCGCTTCAGTGCTGCAAGGCTGGAAGGCGTCTCCTTACGATCATGTGTTTGAATTCATAATATTACCTAAAGCCTAATTGAAATTTATGTTTCCAAAATAATTTACATCTACTCCACAAGTACCATAGAGATAACAAATAATCCACCGAAATAATTTGCTAGGTCGGCTCAGTAGTCTAGAACTGGCTTCGCGTCAGTTTTCACATTGTATTCTATCCGAAACTCTGGGAAAAGTCAATCAAAGACTCGAAACTGGAGCGAGCAAGATGCTCTGCTTCTGCTACTTAGCTTCTGTTAAGTTTACCTAAGCGACTAGCCGCGGCAAGCGTAATACGCGCGGTGATTCGAATAACCTGAAAGCCGCCTGAAAAGTTGACCGCTCTCTAAAAGTGGCTTTTAATAGTTTGAGAACTTAACGTTCTGCTGAATAATTGCAGCTTATAACGTATTCTTGTTTCTAAATAGTGTAGCGTTACTGCCGTAACTTCGCTATGGAATCATTTCCCTGATTCGGTGATAATTCGAGCGGCTCGTAGCCTAGTGGCGCGGGGACTAGACTAGCATACCAGAGGTCTGGGTTCAAATCCTCGCCCCGTCTATACACCACTTTCTTTCCCGTTCCGAGTTAAAGTGCATTTCGTCCGCAATGCGGACTGCTCCATGGTTCGGAATTTATGTAAAACTGTAGGTCCCCTTCCCCTACTAGGTGGTAGGATTGAAGCCCGCCCGGGTTGGTACCATCGCATTGGATGAAAATATTGTCGAAGCGGCAATGAAAAGTTGTCCGTGTTTTCCGTTCAGTTCAATGTAGCCGTGCTCATAAAGGGAAGGTCCTGGCATGACACCTAATTCCTTCGGGAATGTGGTGTATTGGGCTAATATCAGTCACTTTTGATAATATAATGTCATTTCAACCACATGTAGATAACATAGGAAATAAAATTGCCTGTGCATGTTATGCTATTAGAACAATTAGAAAATCTGTCGACACAAGTACGTTAAGAATAATATATTTTAGTTATATAGAATCGATTTTAAGGTATGGACTGGATGTATGGGGTAATAATTGCAATGTAAAAAATAATATTCTCAAACTTCAGAAAAAGGTTATTCGAATAATTTGTGGTGCGAAATATGATGATACTTGCCGGCCCCTTTTTGTGAAATTAAAAATAATGACAGTAATTTCGTTATATATATTCATATTATGCATAGAAATCCATAAGATAAAGGAAGATTTGGAAAAAGTAAAAGAAGTACAAAGGTATAACTTAAGAAATAATGAAAGTTTTAGACAAAAAGGACCTAAATGTTTATTATTTAAGAATTCATTTGATTATTTAGGAGTTAAAATTTACAATAATTTAAATATATCGATTAGAAATAGTAATACGTTGACCGATTTTAAGATTAAGTTGAAGGAATATTTATTGTGCCACCCATTTTATAATTTAGAAGAATTTTTCAATGACTCTGATAGCAATTAAGACTTACATATAATAATAATAATAATACATATAACATTTGATTTTGCCATATTATAGTTTTTTAATAATAATGATTTTCAAGGAATATTTAATTTAATTTAAATGTAATTTTTTGTATAATTATAATTGTAATTTTCAATAATTTGTAAATTTAATGTAATGATTTTATTTTAATGTATTATAACATGTGCACGGCCCGCAAGGGTTATTTATGCTCAATAAATATAAATATAAAATATAAAGTATCATAACAGTACTTATGTGGTGTTAGCCATCCATGTCATTGCATAAAAAAAAAGTTTTGATATATCCAAGTTCATCATTGTTTAAATATAAAAGAGCCGGTAACATATTGCGATCGCTGTCCATGATTAGCACCCACCCGGCCTCTCTAGTTGAGGGTTCCTGCCTTGCTAGATGCCCCTCGCCGCCAGTCCGCCTCGCATCAGCAGCGCCCGCTTGCCCCCCGTCAGGTTAACTGACGCATCCAAAACTAGGGTTGATTTTTTTACTTTATAATAAGGGCTTTTGATGGACCTACTAAAAATCCGGCCAAGTGCGAGTAGGACTCGCACATTAAGGGTTCCGTACCATCGTACAAGATTTAATACCAAAAAAACACGTTTTATGTATTTTTTTATTTTTTTGTTTTACCTATTTGTTGTTACAGCATACACACTATGTGAAAATTTTAGCTGCCTACCTATTACGGTTCATGAGAAACAGCTCTGTGACAGTCGGACGGACGGACGGACAGCGGAGGCTAAGTAATAGGGTTCCGTTGGCACCCTTTGGGTACGGAACCCTAAAAACTACGTTCTATTCGAATTCTCCTTCTCAAAATGTTTAATAGCGATGATCATTTGGGATATGTTCCGGAAAAAAATTACCTCCAGAATTAAGCCCCGTAACTTAATTCCTTTGAACCACAAAAGCTCGTCAAAATCAACTTCACTCTGATGGAAAATGACACTGGGCGCGTGTCAGCGTGCGGCTGCGCGAACGCGATAACGCTTCGTTTTTGGAAGCCACGAGAGCAATAACAATTGTTACCCTGGCTGCTAATGAACATATCGCTGATAATGAGTATTTGGCTTCAATCTATTTTGACGCAAAAACGGACACAGATGTGTTACATTCTTATTCAGTTTGGATATGTGAAGAAATGAGTGGAGAAGGAACGACAAGGTATTTTTAGGGTTCCCTACCCAAAGGTTGCCAATAGAACCCTTTTACTAAGCCTACCGCTGTCCGTCCGTCCGTCCGTCTGTCACAGGGCTTTATCTTAAGAACTGTATAGGTAGGCAGATGAAATGTTCACAGAGTATGTATTTATTTTGCCGTTATAACAACAAATAGGTACAATTTTAAAATAATTAAAATTAAAGAGGACTCCCATACAAAAGTCGTGATTTTTATTACATTGTACGATGGTACGGGACTATTCGTGTGGGAGTTCGACTCGCACTTGGCCGGTTTTTTATAGCGAAGGTGTGCGGAACTGTGTCGTGACCTGGCGTCTTAGACGAAAGCATCACGAGTAAATTTGTGATGCGTTTCGGAGAGCATGTATAAATAATTAATAATGTTGTTAGAAACACATAAGAGAAAGGAAAGGAATGTCATGTGGTCGCTACACGCGACTCCTTCCAATGGACAATTTGTGCATATAAACATACATTTAAAAATATACCACCGAAGCGAGGCGGCCCGAAGCGGCATACTATGTATACACTGATATTGATGATCCGACTTTTAACATGTAATTTTAAAGTTCTTCCGTAAAACTTACTTTACTTATTACCCGTCTGAGATGATGTACGCAAATTAGGTCTTACAACAACAGTAATAATCGGTTATAAAGTAAACATACTTATGTTCATATAGAAACGGGACAGAAAATATAAACTTTCTGCTTAGTCTACCGCTGGTAGACAAGACAAATTTACGGTTTACAAAAAGGGCAACTGAATGATTTTGAATCGATTTATTTGTATCCATTCATTGCATGTTTGAATAATTCACCCGGTTTCATGGAAAAAATTAAATGATAAAGCCAAATAAGTTGCATGAATTTCAAAGTCATCGTTCCTTCTGCGAGGATATCATAATCCGTTTAAAGAACAAAATGTCTGAAGCCTTTAAGTAATTTCCACCGCGATAAAGGAACACTTGGCAAAGTAATTGCACTTTCAATAGGAGTAATTCAAATTAATTAAATCCCAGCGAGACTCTACTGCCGACACCTTGCAGGGGGTCGTTAATGTTAGTTGAAAGATGTATTCCACAACTCAAAAATGTGTTTGGTGCACTGACATCTCGACTAACATATCTACATCCTGGACAGTCAGGCTGTAAGAGCCAGGGCAGTAGTTGTGTTGTAAGTCATCAGACTCACATCATATCACTCACGGTATCCAAATATAGCAATGGTTCTCAAGAACTGACCTTACCTATAAAAACAGTTATAGATTAGCAAAAACTGGCCCTAATTTATTAATATTTTTCCTATCCCTTCGGGGAAGCGGAGTTGTTATGTATTTATGATATATTTTATGATCCCCCTATGATATTCCACTTAGCCATCACGGATGCAATAATAACACATAGCTAATATAACATGGTTTTACGAGTCGTATTCACTACGTATAATATTCACAACGTATAATCTTATTTTTTTCCAAAAAATTAAAACCATGCATAACGTATAATAGTCACAACGTATAATGTTATACGTTGTTCATGAGTTTAAAAATAAAATAAACTCTTTGCATCATGCAGAACGTATAATAGTCACAACGTATAATATTCCTAACATGAATTCACAAAAAAAGAAAACCATGCAGAACGTATAATATGCCAAGAAGCACTGCATAAAGCGCCCTAACGACGATACATTTAAGGCTGAAATTGCTACGAATCGATATCTGTTGAAGAGTAACAATTTGCTACAACGCTAATTGAGACGGTCGAAAAGTCGCGTGCGAGTATAATCTTTAATCTTATATCGATAAGGGCGCTTATCGTATGAAATATTTTAGGATTATATGATATGCATGGTTTTCTTTTTTTGTTAAATAAAGATCATAACATTATACGTTGTGACTATTATACGTTATGCATGGAGAAATAAGTAATTAAATTTTTTGGACTTCTTCATGCACTACGTATAAGATTATACGATCTGCCGATTATACGTTGTGCATGGTTTTAAAATTTTGTTAAAATATGACATTATACGATCTGCATATTATACGTTATGCCGTTCCCCCGGTTTTACTATTGGATAATCAATCTTAAATATGCCAGTGCAGTAATCACAACATGAAACATTGAGTTATGTTTTTATCCGAATATTTAAAATAATCATTTATTTTTCTTCTAATCAACTGCTAGTGCACGATACTGTAGAAAATAGGTCAGCCATGTTTCAAAGTTCACAAATTAAAACCAAATACGTATTTCGAATAAACGTGCTCATCCCGCTCAGAACGTCACAATCGTCACCTATTTGAGGGGCGAAATAATGAAATTGGCGTGTGGGGTGAAAATCACTTGCTTCGCTGCGTTCGTTCTGGGCGCAATTTTAGTATCCATGCAACGCTGCAATTAGCCTCTAGCCTCGTAACTACGAGAAAGATCCGCTAAAAACTGAGTACGTCAGTTAAAATCCAACCGCCATTCCGAACCCTGTTAAAAGTAAAAAAAAAACGTTCCCACTAAACCAACATATAGATGTTGTTGTGAGATTTCACTAAATAACAACAAGATTTTCCATATGTTAAAATATAAAAAAACTTCTTCTAAATATAAAAAATATACCAACGTAACTCATTGGAACTTTGTCCATATATATATAAAAAAAAACATTGCATGAAATTCAAAACATAGTCAAAAAAGATTTATTACCGGTCTACTGTTAGTGGTTATTTCTCGCGAAACTGATGGAATACGGGGCGTAACGACCAACCGATCTGTATGCAAATCAAATTTAGCAATTTACATATTTATACTCAAAAGTTAGACCTAAAACTAACCTAAACACATGTATCTTACATGACAGTTCTAAATAAATTCAATCACACAAACACGTTCTTTGAAGAAAATTAATGCGTCAAAATAAACTCGTACTTTCCATTGATTGTTTTTTCTCACCTTATTTCCACTTACCATACGTTTTCATACGAAATAGATAATCAACAAAACCTCTAATACTACTGTGGTGGTTATCGACCGCAAAGGTAAGCTTTCGAAAGCGCCATAATGAAAAGGTTAAAGTGCTCTCCGAAGCTTGTACCGCGCCAAGTTGCTGCCAGGTGCTCGCTTCTTGCATAAACAAGACCTTTGCCGATCTGAAAGTTCTTGTGAATTTAATAATTATAATCTGCGACTGATTCGACTGAAAACGGACGAATACAATACGTGAAGGTTAAACTTAAAAAACTGTCGGGCAAAGATTAAATCCTATGATTATCTAAGTTTAGATTCGAGAATTGATTGATTTATCAATTGATGAATTGATAAATGCGAGGAGAACAGCCGGGTATACGAAAGCATTTTTGCCAGATCTGAAACAAAGACGCTACGCTCGAACTTTCCTCTTCGCTCGGTCAATAATTGTGTAATATTCCTAATAATATTGGTTTACTCATATATTAGTATATTTTTAGCATCTATTATTTTAGCCTCTTATTCTAACGCATTTATAATTGTATATTCATTTATTTTATTGGTTCACTTAATTTATGTTTTTTTCCTTCATTTATATTCACTTTTATTTATTTTACTATTGATGTGTGCATCGTTGATATTCATTCCATCTCTAGTCAGGCATGATCACGTTATTTAAATTTCCACGTTCCATCAATCCATGTTAAAGCAATGACCGAGAGTTGTTTCCGTATAGCTTCGATCGCTTCTGACTGCGTAGCGCCGCTGTGATTCCGTAGTATAGTTGTGTCGTACGTTCTGGGTGTTGTTTCGCAGTCGGCGGCGGGGCCCAAGCTCTCCGTAAAGGACAACCACAAGCCGGTGTTCACCAACTGTTCCAACTACCGGCCGAGCGTCAAGGAGGAGCAGCCGGTCGGCACCTACGTCTTCACGGTACGTTGCACTATCTTACATCGTTTCTTTTTTGTGATTACATTTGTTTTGATGATTATATGTAATAGTGAGAACAATTACGGGACACTGCCCACACAATCAGTAACTATTCAGGGGTGTTGCAACGGCCAGTACTTCCATACCATTGAGAAAATGATTGTTGGGATTGAAATAAATCAAAACGTTAAAGATGTTTTTTTCTGCATATCCTCTAAATAAAAAGTTTCCATACAAAGTAATCAAGTGTAAAAAGAATCTAATGTTCCGTAAGTAGGCGGTAACTGATATTAATGGATAAATATCACACCTACTGTCATGTCGTAAGGCTTACACGTCACGTGGGATCTAGGATTCATGCCAAGACTTTCCTTATGCACGGTTATAATATTCCGTCAAATTACACTAGACGAAAACATTAATTTATAAAATTAATATCTTGGTAACCAGACCCTTGAGAGTAAAAATGTAATTACTTTCTTGTCTTAGAAAAACATGAGGATTACGCTGGTGAAATTAATGTACTGGCCGTTACAACAACCTGTATTTTGGGGGTAATAGGTAGCCCTCTATGTCGTATCAGTATGGAGACAACGGAAACAACCGCCTATATACTGTTGGAGTGCAGGAGTGTGGCCGACCAATATGCACGGGATTACTTCCAGCCTATGGGAATATAAAAAACCTTTTAGACTCCTAATACATTATAACCATTTCAAAATCGGATTACAATGCTTTAATGTTGTATAACCTCAAAGTAAAGTGCAAAGGTGGGGTTTTTGTCCACTAAAGACCCCATTCGACTAAAGTACGAATACAATTTCATGGTATCTTTTCTAGGTAAAATCTAGTTCTTGGTACTCTTTTGACAGGATTTTTGACGCGACGATAAGTATGATTAGATAATTTATTGAAATCTCTTTCTAAAACAATGATCCTTTAAATGAAAGGGGCTACCAATGAACTTATTTGACATTTTTTATTTTTTTTTATTTTTTATTTATTTGGTCCACAAACAGAGTGATATGTTACACATGATACATTTAAAAAATCCCTTAAAAATAGTCAAACATATACTCCTAAGCAGTGAACACGACATGCATTATAATAATATACAGAAAGTACACATATAAAAGGTTTAAACAAACTTACAATTAACTAAGAACAAAAACAAAATGAAAAAGAAAAAAAAGTATGTATGTTACAGTTAGAAGTAAATTCTTAAATAAATGTTGACAGTAGTCAATTACGAAAAGTCTAAAGAAAAATAAATATTCATAACATATTCAGGTGACTTTAATATGTTTAATTTGGAACAGGGTGTCGGCGAAAATGTCACATCTGTCTCTCCATTCATTGCAAATAGAACACATCCTGTGAATAGGAGAGTACTGACCAATATTACTGTAACATAATACATAAAAAGGAAAATAATTTATCTTTCGGCTGCCTACCCTGGGTAAATTTATCTTTACATAGTTTAATAGAGCTGGACAATCCACGTGGTTATTAATAATCTTGTGCATAAAAATTACATCTGCTCTAGAGCGGCGGAACGTTAAAGTTTCTATCTCAAAATGATCAAGTCGCTGTTCATAGGTGCTTAGGGTTCGACAAAGATTATTTGCAAATGACAGGTGATATAGAAAACGCCTCTGAACAGCTTCGAGTCTGTCTGCATGATTCTTATATGAGGGGCTCCAAGCGGGGCTGCAGTATTCGAGTATGCTTCTGACAAGGGACTTGTAGAGGACAAGAAAAGTATGAGGTTTCTTAAATACCTTGGTCTTCCTCGATATAAATCCTAACATTTTCGAAGCCGATTTTACTATATGTTCGATATGCAAGTTGAAGCGCATTTTTTTGTCAACTATAATACCCAGGTCACGCAGTTGCTCGACTTCGGCTAGATTATCATTATTGATTGAGTAAGAAAACAGTGTAGGATTCCGTTTACGTGAGTATTTAATGTGACTGCATTTTGACACATTCAGAGGCATATCGTTTTCCAGGCACCAGGTGTTAATTCCAATGAAATCATTCTGAAGTAAGTTGCAGTCATTTATATTACGAATAGTCATATATAATTTTAGGTCATCAGCATAAACAAGGAAATTACTGTGAATTATTTTTTGGGATATATCATTGATGTAAATTAAAAAAAACAAGGGACCAAGATGGGAACCTCGCCAATGTTAAAAAGTTTTCTGTTTGCGAAAACTCCCGTGGTCAAGCCTTTATTTGAGTCAGCTTCATAACCGAAGTTGAGAAGCTGGTTTGTTAGCAAATTCGAATTTGTCCATAGTCGAGTTTGAAACTTCGCCGTGTTTCCATTATAAATGAATTGTATTGCGGCACAAAGCGGCGTTTGCGATGAGAGCGCACGATTACTAAAAGCATTGTTTATTTAAGATCGAGATTGCGTCTTTTGCACGCTTCGGAAATTTGTCTTCTCTTCAATATCCTCCCTTTTCGCGTTCCCATCGCGAACCCACTGTCAAACGTCAATTTGCCCGTTATCTAATGATCATCAATCTAATATGCGAGATGGGCTTTTTTTGCGAACGATACGAAGCACCTTTCTTTTGTAACAAAGGGAATTCTTTGTAACGTCTTCTCTGTACACCCAGCTAATACAATTCACTCCGCTTAGACAAATTTGAACGTTTTCGAGATTGAGAAAATAATGGTACGCGTAATGACACTTTCGGGTGACTTGTCGATTTGATTGTTCGGCTCTGTGCCGCCGCCGGGGAGCTTCGGGCTGTAACGGACCCGAGGATGCTGAAACATTTGTAAAGCTGTTCTGTAAAGTTCGTCGGAAAAGTTAGGAGATCGGAAAATAAACCCGCAGCATTGAATTTGGGTCCGTTGAGAACTCTCCTGCGGCGGTGAGCTTACGAAACACTTGGGGATGATTTTCGGTAGAAAAGTTCTGTTCTTCGATCCGGTCTAGGTCAGTGAATGGGTCTAGATTACGAGAGCGGGAATGGTTGGGAGAGTTCTTCGGATGTTTCCACTTAAGGGCGTGATAAGAGCCGATTGCGTTCAGTTTGATAAGAACGTAGGTAAAACAACGTTTAATTTTTTTTTATGTAGTTATTTCATTAATTTGAGGTTTAATAGGATAATAGGATAAAACAGAAATAAGGGGAAAAAAACAGAGAATATAAAACTAAATAATTAAATTAAAATAAAAAGCTCCTCCATTGGGACTGTTGACATTGTCCCAATGACCGAAGCAGCGTTCCCTCGCTGAATGGCCAAGCTTATATTTTGGGTAAGGAACGCTCTGGCACGACGGTCTCCGGACTCCTCAATGAGCAGTTTGCCCAACTGCTGTACCAGTTTTTTGGCGTCCGGGCTCCATGCCCCAAGGGTCTCCACGGCAAAAGCGACAAACTCGTAATTTGCTTTAATGTCGCGATACTTTCTATGTTTTACGGTTTGCGCCTTTGCCGCGGCATAGCCAGCTTCCTGACAAGAGCCGCCTATGTGACAGGGGGCTAATGTATCCGCGCATGTGACATCCCAGACAAGAGCTCTCCCTTGCTTCCATGGCAGCAACGACATGCCGTCTGCCCGCTTCCCGTCGTCTCGGACCAAGCCAACCGGCTCGAGAATGCTGGGTATGCGTGCGGAAGCAAGGGAACGCTTGAGTATACGGTTGATGTCAGCATGGCGGGAAAACCTCCCGGCGCTCCTGGAGCATGAAAGGCCGTGGTGCCCGAGCGTTCCCACCGATTGGCCGCACACACATATGTGTGACTCACAAATCCTAACGCCAAATCGGAGGCAGAACGCGGTGCGTAGCGTAACCCGGTCTAGAAGCGTACCGAGATGGGGCGAGGGGTAGACGTTCAGCCACGCTCCGGACTCCACCTCCGACGCCGCCAGGAGGCGCGCTCTGTCCACATCGTTGCCATTCAGCGAGAGCATACTGCGCAAGGACTTGATGATCGGTACGTCCCAGCCTTTTTGCCCATTTGGAAAGAGAGGAATCGGCTCATTCGGACAGAGAGTCCACCAGGCGTCCCTCGCCTCTACTGAGTATGCGACCTCGGCGTCAACGAGTGACGGGATTAAAACAGAACCGACGAGGTCCGCCGTACTATGAGTAGAGGAGAGGAAGGCTGGTAGAGCTACATCCCTTACCGAACGTATACCGCATCCTCCGAATTTTACAGGTAGGGACATTTGTACCCAGGCCGGATCATCTATTTTTACATTTATGTTTAAAATACTTTCTAAAGCCTTATTTAAAATTAAATCTAAGTCAAATAAATTATCTAAATATTTCCAGTAGGGTCCAGTCCGTAATAAATAAGTAAATTTGGGTATAAAAAAACAATGTCTTAAAAGATAGATAGCCACGTGTGGTTCCACCTCCAACAGGTTATTAGTAAATTTGGACAAAACATTTTTCTTTAAATCTATCACCGGTACCACAGCGTCATCGAGAACCGGAGAGCCAAGCAGGGTGAGTTCATGAGCTGATAGAAATCGAACACCCGGGGCCGCTGCATTCATTTTACTTATGATTTCTCTTCTTCTCTCCGCCGAGACTGATGGGCAAATATAAATTTCACATTTTTCGAAATTCAACTCGAGTCCGATTAAGTGAAATTTCGTAATTAGGTTTCCAATATCTTGAAGAGCTGTTTCCAAACTGCCACCAAGCACACCGTCGTCCAAGTACCACAGGTTCAGTTCTGATACGAGTTCCTCTATTATCGGTTGAATGGACAAGCTAAAAATCGCTGGTCCAAGCGGATCACCTTGTTGGCAGCCAACGCATGATGGGATCTGATCATAGCCATTATAAAACAGGTGTGAAGGAGATGAATAGCACTGAAACATATACTTGTAGAGGTCGGGTATGTGTTCGTGGACTTCATGGAGCATTGTATTTCGGTCAACGGAATTGAAAGCATTTCGAACGTCTACTTTTAAAATGATTTCGGCTGTTTTAGCTCCCTTTATATAGGTTCTTGTTGCGTGAACGATCGCTTCACATCCACACTTGGTCCCGAAACCCATTTGGTGAGGCCGAAATTTATTTCCCAGCGATTGCATGATCTTTGTGCAAGATATTTTAGATACTAGTCGCCTTAGGGTGCATCCGACAGCTATCGGCCTGATTCCGCCATCCTTCTTTTTGAATGCACACAATGAGGCACCGTAGAGGAAACTTGTAAAATCGGGATTAACTCGACCCGATAGCATAATATTACATAATTTTGTTATTTCATCTAGTAGGTGGTCTGCGGCGACTCCATTTGCTGTTGACAACAAGTCTTTTAAATGTTGAGGACGTAGCCCGTCGAAGCCACCAGCTGAGCCGTTCGGAAAAGATGCTATAGCATTAGAAACGTTTTGTTTATCCGTGGTCATCGTATTTAAGTCATCCGTCGGAGTTTCAGGCGGACTTGAGGTCGAATGTCGTGAAGGATGCTTAGATTTTAGTGCTTCGTATGTTTCCAGCTTATCTTCTGCTATTGTATCCTCGGATGAGAGAAGACGTACGGCGCCCCGCATATCACCATCAAAGACTTTTGCTTCGACCTTTTTGAAAAGGGGAGTTTTAGCATGTTTCGTTATATTGTTATTTATAGGTTGACTGTTATAATTTTGAAGGTTTCTCTTAATTGCCGAAGATACCGATAATTTCTTTGTGGTGTTCGATACCGGTATATAGAGCACATTATAGGGAAATAAGAAAAGCTCCTCCCAACTTGCAACTGTATTCCTCTCTGTGCATTGTTTAACGATGGCGGTAAACTTTTCAGCCACCGCGGTTCTAGCAGTGCGAGGGATTCTTCTGATAACTGGTACTGTAGATTTCAATCGTGTTATCTGAGCAGAGAAGTCGAGAGTGGTGACGGGCTGAAGAGAATTCAGTAAAAATTGTCCTTGACTGTTGTTTTGTAGTCCTTGAGTGTTTGATTTCTGATGACATTTTGAATTGTGTATTTTTAAGCCTCTGCTTCCTTTCAAGAATTTCGGTTGCACGCATATTGGGCATCTTACAAGATCATAATTAGTTGAATTTAATTGGGCGTCTGTGTTCGGGAGTGTTTGACTCGAGATCATGTAAATTATATATTTTTTCAAAATCTACTTAACCTTCACCGCACATGATCTGCTGATCAGTCTTGCTTCAAAATTTGATAATATTGTATCGGAAAATTGTTCAGATTATTAGTATTTATGTTTTGTAAAAATTATGAAATGAAAATATAACTGACAGCTTTGACAGCTTTGTTTGGTTGTTTAATTATATTTAAGTAACCATACGTATTTCGATAATAAAAAAAGGAAATATGTATATAAATGGTCTACCTATAATTTAAAGATACAACTGGAAGTTTCTGGTGCTTTGTCTTCTCAAATTAGGCAAATATTCTTAAATTATCCTAAAAAAAGTGTCAACGGAAAATACGAGCGGCATATATTTCCCGTTTTAGGATTGAAATATAGCAAGACCATCAATGGCTAATATAGCTAGGCCCTTAAGACCACTCTCATCACTATCGCCCCATTCCATCGTTATCCAATTTAAAGCGCAGCCTCAAAATTTCAGTTACTATTGTTGCACGACGAAAGTACGATTTTATATTTTGAAATTCAAAACTGAGTCAAACAGCAAAAAAATATATTGGTCGAATATTTGCTTTTTCTTAAGAAAAAAGAGGTTAAGATTTAACAGGAAAATGTATTCTTGCACTTGACATGTGTTAATTGTTTGATGTTGCATGATGTTCTCATTATTGAATGATGGAGAGCGTCGCTAGGACTAGGCGGGGCTCTCGATTGTTAAGAGTATGCTGAAAAGATATTTCTGTAGATATCTCTAAAACTGGCAAAATGTGTATCAGAGGTACCATGAGATCTTTGAGTCTGAACAGTAGCTTGAGAATTCGTGCGCTCCATTGCCTTACGTCGCAACTTGAATCTTACGTCGCATTTATTGCACAAAGAAACGGGAAATGCATTCACCGATTCTAGGAACGCTATTCAAAGGAAAGTTTTATTTGCCAGGAGCGCTCGCTCGCCTTGCAAATTATTTATGTGTATTAGTATTTTCAGATTTCACGATAGATGGTGTTTGGTTTGAGTTAAAATTTGAAAATCACAATATCTCGGTGGTTCACTGTTCTAACACTTTTATTTCAAAGAAACAAACGAATTCCTTTTGAGAAGACCCGCTTCACGTACTATTTCAATTGTTTCCCGCGTTGCATCTCGAATCACACGAGGCGCTTTCACACTGCACCGCTTCCACAGTCGGGAAGCCGTGCACGTCCCTCTGTCCGCATCGTCCAGGCTCTTTATTCGCTCGTCCTTCCGGACGAAGCGAGGTGGCACAGAACACAACAAATCATGAAACGTCCCATGCTAACAATTCGTCGAAGTAGTTCCGAAAAATAAATTTATTCTAATTGTATTTGTTAATAATACGAAAGATCACGGCCAAATAATGGTGGAAAAATCTCTAATGGATTGAACCGATTTGACAGTTCGCCGAGTAAATATGGTGACAGATTATACCTGACATAACGATAGAGAAAGTTTGCTTTCCCCCGAGAGCATGCAGACATTTACTTGGACTTGAGATAAGCGTTCACGACAATATCACGGATTTAATCCTGCCTTTTTTATTTTTAAAGTTACCAAAGTCCGAGTACTGAGTAACCTTTCGGATTTAATAACGGCGGTATGGCCTTTACTTTTGTAAACCTCCAGACCCCCCCTTAAATAGACTCCTAGCCTACATTAGCTTATACATATCTAACCTAAGTTATGTACCTTATATTTCCCTTGGATACATCCTACATTAATTACCTATTTACCATGTATCCACTCGTCCCATTTGTTCTCCCCATTGGCTCGTGATCGTCCTATATGCTTTCATTATTTACATTACATAACCATTCGTCTAATATATTCCCATTTACTGTTTCCTGATTTGCTCACGTTAAATCTAGTTATTTTACTACATTACTTGCTTAGGAAACATGTATTCTCCTGAATATTGTTGTCAAATCCTCATTGGTGCTATGCCCTCCCCCTGTACCTAGCTGTCTGTCTCTTTCGGTTCTTCTAATCGGTTCCTTTCTCCCTATCCTAACCTGATACATAATCTCTCTCTCTCTCATACACGCGCTCTCACATACAAACACAAATCTGAATTGATTGGAATAGAGCATTTCAGCATGCCCAGAACTTCAAAAAAATTTTTACCCCATGGGGTAATGGTGACGCCCCTCACAGTCCAAGGTCCATCCATGGCACTGTTATCCCGCGTCCCCACATGATCGCCTTCCTGCCTTCAGGCTGTATATGCGACCTCTGCTTCAAAAAGCGGCGGCCAGCCATCCTGAAGATAGAGCCTCTGAACACCAAGGTTCAATTCCCGTGTAGGGAGATATGAGTTTATGTGGTTCATTATATACCAATTGGGGTATTGGATTTACAACATGACCACTATATATTTTGGGTGTCCACTGACAACGTCA
Source organism: Incurvaria masculella (assembly GCA_946894095.1). Lineage (NCBI taxonomy): Eukaryota > Metazoa > Arthropoda > Insecta > Lepidoptera > Incurvariidae > Incurvaria > Incurvaria masculella. The sequence continues at coordinate 6,281,485 of OX335641.1, forward strand.
AGTACGACACATTAGGTATCACAAGAATTTTCGTTTTGTCAGCCGATCAAACGGTGACTGAAAACTACGGCGGGTGACCATAGTTACGAATCTGTCTTGTACCAGCCCACATGAATGTAGGACATACCTCAGACCCTCCCATCTGCCATAGCAAGCATGGACTTAAGGGTAGTTTCGTGGACTGCCTCGGATGCACCAAAGCGTAGCCACATTAAAGATTTTCGCGACAGGTGACATCACCCACACGCGTTGCCAAGCCTTCCTGGACTCAGGGTAGGTCATGAGAGTGTCTCCACATTTTCACGGTTCCGGCACTTGGCAGATCGTGGTAAAGCCAATAAAGGCTTTCAGAAGAGCTGATAGAAACAGCAGTTCAAGATAAGCGGTTATCCGCAGTCATGACAAACCCTCAAGGTTGTCGACTAATTTAAGCAGGGAAACAGGAAGTTGCCTGCGAAATGTACACTGAGGTCAATCCAAAATGGATATGCCTTCAGATTTTGTATTTATTAAGATAGTCAACCTGGTCGCCGGTTGTCAAGCGAACCAGGGTATGGCCTCCGCCTTCCTCTCAAGCGAGGTGAAATTTTAATATAGGAACATGACTTCCAAGTCTAAATGGCAACAATTAAAATTACGGTGTCATAGTGTCATTTATGTTCAGAGAGATATTTGGTACGTATTGTATTATCGTGGTGTAGTTTTATTGCGATAATGTCAATACTATATTTTTCTTTCATCATTCTCTAGAGTTTGACTGAGTATGAAAGTCCAAATGGGTTCCGGCTCCTTTCAGTGCAAAGGGGTACCGCCCAATCTAACTTGAGGCTCAAATTCAGGATCCGCAGCTTCTCGGAATGTTCGTCAGTGATGCTACATTTACGTTTAAGGTACAATCAATCTGGCATGGAACCTCATAGAGATCCCAGACCCGACCGATGTCCCGTAATGCCTCGTTTTCTGGCTGCACTGCAAACTAAAAATCCACATAGCGTGCACAAATATGTGGATTTGACATGCTTCCCACAACTCAACATCCATCGCCTTAACATTTCTGTGAAGAAATATCGTTTTATTCTTTTGTAGCTAGCTAGATAGATTTTATCTAGAAAAAGCGAACCGGTGTACGTGACTGTTCCGTCGCCCCCACTATGGACTCCAGGTCCTACTATTCAACACTGATCCTAGGAATTTAATATCTTTCTGGTTCAGCGTGCGCTGACGCATTCCCTCATTTCACTCACACCCAAACACTCCTAAGCCCTTCCTAAATATAGTCCATATAAATCAAAGACAGAAACCCATCCTCCTGTGAGGAGAAATTTTGTTCCAAGTAAAACCACAGCCTGTAACCCTCATCCGAGCCATCGGACCTTTAATACCCACGTGAAGCCCCCTCCTCGAATACTGTACACATTATTCGAACACAGAAAACCCTCCTCCTGTAGTACAATATTTTATTCCATGTAAAACCACATCCTGTACCCTCGTCCGAGTCGACGAACCATCATTTCACACGCGAGGTCCTTCCTGAATATATTACAAAATATCTGAGCACAAAATAATCCTCCCCCCACTATAACCAGAGATTATATTCCACGTAAAATCTTACCTTGAACTTTATAAAATCTCTCTTCATACAATTCGTAATTCAAAATGCAGTACACCCGCATATCTAATCCCTCATCCAATGCGCTTGCACATCTAACAGGCCGCGCGAACTTCGATATACAATCAATACATATGCCGTCACCTCCCCCACACGGGGCTCCTCCTCGCAGTTTGCTACCGTTTCTGGTCCCCAAAAATATGTACAGACTTACCAAGGTCCAGTGCCGTCCATTCTTTCACTCTATTTTAACAAAAGCTGTTTGCAAATCTACCTACTCTGCAAGAAAACATAGATTATTTAGCTAACTCATCTCGTTCCTAAATTTGCACTTTTGCTACTCTCTCAAACTTAATGACTCGTTTCAATGTCCCCAAACAAAATATAACGAGGGAAAAGACTTTGCAAGTGCAAATTCCATGGTAAAACACTTCCGCGTATTCAACCTACGTGCCGTAAGCCCTGAATAGAGGCATACTGCCCCAGAGACTCGCTCGCCACCGACTGACGAGGGACGCGCGCGCCTTTTCTGTTCTAGGCTCTGATCCCCCTCGCCCCTCCCTTGGAATCCCGCCATTTTTCGAGTGGTCATGCGCACTCTCCCCTCTCCCCCGCTCATCTTTCCTCCCGGCTCCCCTCTGTACCCGCTCTCCACCCCTCGCCCGGCGTTGGCCTTGGGCGCGTGAGTCGTGTTCTTATTATTTTATTATTATTTACCTGTCGCTAAGCAGAGCATTATTCGAGTACTTTCGAACGTTGTACCTGCGCGATCGCTCAGGGTCATACCTCCGCCCCCTCTACGCCCCTCAGCCTGCGATGACCTTGATTTTATGTTTAGTCAGATGTGCGTAAAACAAAAGTATTATTTTTACTTGTCGCTAAGCGGGCATCGGGCCGCAACTTTCATATGCCTATAGGACGCTACTTTGTTGTATTTATATATCATGTTTTGAGTGTGGAGGCTGGCCGTCCACAGCCGCCCCCAATTAACTGTGACTGCACATGGCACACGATGCCACACGCAGGGAAGCAGTTAATTCAATAAGGTAAGGACAATTGTTACAACATAAAAGAAAATAATGTCTTTATTCCATAATAAGGAAACCCCAACCACGCCCCCAACTCAAAATTACCTTCAACATCCTTTTATCTACTGTGAATTTCCCATATTTTTTTTTGTTTCGTTTCCTACCTAACTTTGTAGTTGTTGTTTTTTTTGTTTTTTTTTTTTTAAACTTAATCTAACCTCCTCCAAAGTAATCAACTTAACTAACCTAACCTACATCCATAATTTATCCTAATCTTACCAGCCTAACCCAATCTAATCTAACTATAACCACCTACAGCCCAAACCTAACCTAGCCTACATATACCCCATCTACTGTACCTACATAACATATGTACCTATATTTTTTTTCATACACCTACTAAATTAAACTCAACTCAATGACTGATAAAGGCACGTGTTCGTTTAGTATTATTAATCTATTTTTAATCCAATCATTTATACTTAACCTCATATATGGTTTACCTAAGTATTTGACTAAAATATTACTCATCCATACTATATTGTATACATCCTTCTCTTATTCTACAACTAAGAAAACATTAAATATTTCAGCAGAAGTTATTAAATTCCTGCTCAATAAACTTCGTTACATAAAAGTCGAAAATTGAAATGAAAATTCGCGGAAATTACAAAGAATGATGAAAATTAAGACGATTTTGGGCTAGGCCCCAATAGTAGAGCCCCATTAAAAATTGAAAAATGTTCTCCACCGATCAACCAATTGAAAGCCTTCCCAAATATTCGAATCGCTTTCTCCTCTTTGTTGTTACAAATTTTGAAGAAGTTTCCATGCTCAAAATTTAGCAAAGTATAAAGAGATCCAATTCACTGATCTCTACTTTAAATCTGCCAACGGGGAGGTCAGGCTTATGATATGATCATATAACTTGATTGAATCTATTTGCATACCAACTATGAAGGTTGGATGTTACTGCATAAATGACACGGTCATTTTCGAATTAGTGTTGTACATAGAGCATACCAACTATGAAGGGTTGGATTTTACTGCCATCTCAGCGTCACGCAGTAGCGTGCTAAATCCTGCAAATGCCTGTACTTGCCATTAATAAATAGGTGTGGTTCTGGCATTTTTCCTCTGACATTGGGCTGATTTAGTGAACTCAGTCATTATATGGTCACAATGCCCTAATATGGAATGGTTCAGGAAGTTGTTTAATGTATTCAAGCAATTCAAACTTTATAGTCTGAAATACACAATGACCGAACCTCAAATTCGCATTGAAATTGTATGGTGTTTTCAGTTGTTCTCTGGGAACAATATGAACAATGTTTACCCTATGTATTCATGGTCAATTCACTAGTAGTACTCGTCAACGTTGCACTCCGGGTGAGTGTGTGGTTTTGAAGGTTAACCAATACTTCCCACGTTGCAGTTTGCAAGTCCCCATCTTGTCAACTGATCCATCGGTGGAAGTCACCCGCTATTCAGCTAAGGATCTTCTTCATAAACGACTTTCCATAACTAGTTAAGCCATGAACACAAAAGGCACTCATATCTCCATAATTGGCCATCGGACAACACGGTCAACTAGCAATGTGGATGAACTCTATTTGTTTTATTATTTTATTGAGATCTCCACAGAATCCATGTCATTTTATTTTAATCAAGACAGGTATTCTACAATTCAGTTAAATTGAATCGTAGCCGACCTCATAATCAATACCAAGAATAAATTTGAAGTTGATAAAAGCATCAACATAAAATACAGGAAGTATAGATCGTTAATAAATCAAACGTTCGGAAAACGTCTGTGAAAATTATCTCACATATTCGTGATCGATGACAACTCAAACGAGTAGAGAATACATTGAACAAAAGATGTTCTGAAAATATCGGTTGAAACACATCAAAGCCTTTCCTCTTCAAATTTACATGATTTGAAATTTACTGATTTGAAGCTTAAAAGTAATAAAAAAAATATATTTAATTTTTTTTTTTTTTTTTTGAACCACAATTTATTAAGTGTATTCGTATGTAGTTCATTGTATATTTACCATCAGCAGATGACATAGTTTCAACTTTGGCAACTCGCTGAAACCATCAAAATATCAAGGTAATTATTTTATGTTGTCCTTGAATATTTTGTAATAAAACATCACAGAGAAATCATCAATATAAATCAAATTTAATAATTTACAATCTAACACAAAGTCTAATAAATGAATGATCTAATCAAATAATCCAGAGAACCTTGTTCAAGTTTCATATCTGCGGTAATAAAACAGTTATTTATATTTACGATATTTTAATTATTGCACAGCAAAGAAAACCCTAATCAAACATACCTATCATTCATACTTTCCTCAGTATTCTTTCAAAATACTAGTTCACACACAATATCAAATAAGACTATGCCATTGAATCAAACGCACTCTTACACTAATCCCCCTTTTTTTTAACCCCCCCCCCCCATTCTAAACACCTCTACCCTTAACTTACCGAAACCCCCATTATCCTTCTACCCCCCCCCCCATTCTAAACACTTCTACCCTTAACTTACCGAAACCCCCATTATCCTTCTACCCCCCCCCTTATCTGATAACCATTTTATCATACATATATGTAGCCGAATACGATCGCCCCCACTCCCTCCTAGTCTCTGATCCCCCCTCAGCCATAGCGGAAATATCACTTCCACCTTTTCCCCAATTCCGTGGTCCCGCGAAACACCGCCGCAAACTCGTATACTGACTCCTTGGTCGTAGTACGTCGCCAATATTGGAGCAACTGTCACTTCTAATTTATTTTCCAATTCCGTGGTCACACTGAACTAAGTATTCGAAATTTCCCGCGCAATCTTCCAACAACGTTCGCTCAAGTTCAAATTTAAGTTCACTTCCCTACTTGCTAGAACCACTCGCAATTTTCCTGTCTACTTCTGAAAATATTTAGATAACCCGTCGTCACCTCACAATAAGACCGTTTCAATGCTCCCATTCACTAAGTCTATCCACACTTTTAATACTATTTCACTTACACTAAAGTTGAACTCTAGGGAAAGGGACACGCTTAAATAGCCTATGCCATCATCACTCGTAATCCCCCCCTCCCCCAGAATGTAACCCTATCTTCTTCCTAAATTTTTTTAAATTTTTTTTTTTTTTTAACCCGACTCCTGAAATCAAACACATATTTAACGATAACCTTGATTCTCTTGATCCCAATTGAAATGAAACAACGATTTCAATTGCCACTCCTTGATAATTAAACAATACCTTCATTCACTTAATACCATACGTATATGTATATATATATATATTTATTTATACCGCAACGCGTTCCCCTTCTCCAGTTTGCCTTTATTTTTTTTTCAAAACCCTACCACTAGCATGATACACCTGCTCGAACTACGTTACAATAATACTCAAAACGCAAGCCAAAATACTTGGCCGTCAATATTATGTCAATCTAAATAAATTCAGATTTGTGTCCGAATAATCTCAAAATACGAAAATAGTATTCACCGAATTGTATTAAATTTAAAATACCCGTCAACATTATTGTTAAGAGAAATCAATAAAAATTGTTAAATAAATTATTATTATATCTTTCTCCAAAAGGTAATACACCATCGCCCACTATCAACACGGTCAGCAACGGGATCCCCTATATACAGTAACCGACCCATCCCTAAGTTATCAAAAATAAATATTTCCCATTCCACACCTCTCGCTCTCGTATACGATGATGACGTCAACCTTCTTGTGGCTAAACCACATGCAAACATCACCCCGACTAACATCCAAACATCATGATATCGCATCATAGCACAAAGTTCGCCCCCACCTTCATACAATAAAATATCCACAACTCGTTATCGCGAAGCCACCCACACATCACATTATCCTCCCTAAGTCCAACACTCGTACTATTACGCACCTGCGACCCGAACATTCAGATCTCAGATTTCATCGGAATAGACTGTCACAACAAATTCACCCCTTTTTTTTCAATCTCTACGGAACCCTAACTCTAGTTTATCTCGCCCTCACATAAACTCACAGTCATTACTAATTCTCGTTCCGTTCTCGAACTTCCTCACTCACCCAAGGCTACGTGCACTTCAATGTTGTAAATATGTCTAAGTAATTGCACTATAACCCGTAAAATTGTAATCACTTATTCCTAATATTTTTCCCCTATCAAATAACACCAACTTAAAACTCAAAGTAAAACAACAAAACCCCGATGGAATATCGTAACCTTCAAGGAGTCTGTCTTCTTCAATATCTAACATCCATAACCATTCCTTCATTCATAATTAATCAATCTATCTTTAAATAAACCCCAACGCAATCTCTAGAATAATGGTAATGAGCGCGCGTGGTTCCGTTATTCAATAATAATATCATTCTTGACGCTCCTACCGCGACCCTAGACACAAGACGCACGAACCACGTGACCCGCCGCTCGCGCCACCAATCCATGTGACTGTATAGGTATGTACACCCGCTGTTCAGCGCGCGAGTTCACCCCGCCCCGAGTCGGCACCACCGCACTGAACGAATGACGGTTGGAGCGGCAAGGAACGTCCCGCGCCCCATCCAAATCAATGTTACCTCGCAATACTATAATAACCCCACAAAATATGTAATAATGTAATAAAAATAACAAATTATAATAATTATTATTTCCTTCCTTGCTTTCACAAAAGTTTTAACCAATATTTAAGTTACGTGATGGTTTACAACCTAAGTTCCCATGTTTTTCTACTCACTCCATTCTAGTACCAATATTATACCTACTCTCACACTTCGTCTTCGTTACGGACCCCATGCGACAACCAAAATATTATATATCAACTAAATGTTATTCAACTAAGTTCAACTTGGTTCATACCTCATTTTAAAATATTCCTCTCCGCACAACGACTTATTTACACTACCACTCTTTACCTTTGTTTCTATTAATATATTACATATAACCAGTGCACTTTATCAATACTTTCCCGTGACCAATGGTCAACACAAATATTACGCACACGATACTTCTACAATCTCCGCCACGTGTTCGACTCATGATCTCTCTAATACTCAGCGGAGGATCAGACGCCCCGGCTCGTTAAGCCCGTCGCCCCCATAATTTCGACAGGGTACGAATATTTAATAAATGTTTTAACGGAATAATTCAAAGTAAAACGGTAAATCTACAGCAAGCGTAGTCAATAATAGTAATTAAAACATAATTTCATTAGGATTGGTCGCCCCCACAACATTGCCGCCATCCCTCTGACCCCAATCGGCCCCCCATATAATCGGTCCTGACTTTAGCCAATCCTTGCGTCTATTAATCTGTAATTTTCCTATAGTAAATAGAAATCTATGTTCATATAGATACTTAAGACAACATTCGCCCTGAGGAGACATTATTCAGTTCTATCCGCTCAACGGAACCAACCGATCCTAAATGCAAATCTTCCTTTGACCGATTTTCGTTCGTGGAAAATTGGTTCTCTATTTAAAGAAACCTAAAAGATATCACTTCCTTGATTGTTTACCGTAGTGAGACGTAACTAAACCTAACTAAAGGTTTTATTATTTTTATTTCTGCCGACTTTAACGTGCGTGTGTAATTACAATTATTAAAATGTTAATGGTACGAGAGTAACACATTCAGATAAGATGGAGATCACCATAAGAGTGGATTATTGAAGAATGGTACAGAACTTAATTTAAGCTGAAATTCATAACACTGTTTAGTACCCAATTCATTAGCACAACCAATTTTATACTGACTTACCTGCGGATAAAACATTTCAGAACACATAATTAACAATTTCCTAAGGTACTAACCTTTGTACTACTTTTTTAAAGTAATTCTGAACCCATGAGCAATAGTTTTCACACATTCTAAACTGTAGTCAAACAGTTTACCTGGTAGGTACCTCTGAGCATTCCCAGAGGTAGACGTTCGGCGTCGCGCTCGCGCGATCAACGCGTCTCTCATAACGCATCCAATGCGCTAGTGGCGCGATCACACAACGCATTCAATGCGCTGGTGGCGTAATCACACAACCGCTCTCGTGCTGTTGAAACATCCTATACTCCCTAATCTCTTTCCATAGTTTCATAATATACATTAATAAATTACAACAACAATGTAATATGTTAAGAATTGTTTACAAACATGATTTTATTTTTCCGTGAACTGACTAACCGCGTTTAACTATTCCCTGCTGACAATTTTACGTCTTATTACTTTTATATATTTTTATTCTTTTGCTTCAAGTATTTTCTTAGTTATTTTTCGTGAACAAATACGAATAATATGACTACGCTATTTGACCCATTTTATTTGTTGTGTCCTTTAGTAACCTTGGTTCCTTTTAATTGTAGAATTTGATTAAAGATATAACCAAGTCCTTGTCAACAATCATCCTGTGGTCACGGCAACATCTGTAAACCTCCAGACCCCCCCTTAAATAGACTCCTAGCCTACATTAGCTTATACATATCTAACCTAAGTTATGTACCTTATATTTCCCTTGGATACATCCTACATTAATTACCTATTTACCATGTATCCACTCGTCCCATTTGTTCTCCCCATTGGCTCGTGATCGTCTATATGCTTTCATTATTTACATTACATAACCATTCGTCTAATATATTCCCATTTACTGTTTCCTGATTTGCTCACGTTAAATCTAGTTATTTTACTACATTACTTGCTTAGGAAACATGTATTCTCCTGAATATTGTTGTCAAATCCTCATTGGTGCTATGCCCTCCCCCTGTACCTAGCTGTCTGTCTCTTTCGGTTCTTCTAATCGGTTCCTTTCTCCCTATCCTAACCTGATACATAATCTCTCTCTCTCTCATACACGCGCTCTCACATACAAACACAAATCTGAATCCGCGTCCCCACATGATCGCCTTCCTGCCTTCAGGCTGTATATGCGACCTCTGCTTCAAAAAGCGGCGGCCAGCCATCCTGAAGATAGAGCCTCTGAACACCAAGGTTCAATTCCCGTGTAGGGAGATATGAGTTTATGTGGTTCATTATATACCAATTGGGGTATTGGATTTACAACATGACCACTATATATTTTGGGTGTCCACTGACAACGTCAAGTACGACACATTAGGTATCACAAGAATTTTCGTTTTGTCAGCCGATCAAACGGTGACTGAAAACTACGGCGGGTGACCATAGTTACGAATCTGTCTTGTACCAGCCCACATGAATGTAGGACATACCTCAGACCCTCCCATCTGCCATAGCAAGCATGGACTTAAGGGTAGTTTCGTGGACTGCCTCGGATGCACCAAAGCGTAGCCACATTAAAGATTTTCGCGACAGGTGACATCACCCACACGCGTTGCCAAGCCTTCCTGGACTCAGGGTAGGTCATGAGAGTGTCTCCACATTTTCACGGTTCCGGCACTTGGCAGATCGTGGTAAAGCCAATAAAGGCTTTCAGAAGAGCTGATAGAAACAGCAGTTCAAGATAAGCGGTTATCCGCAGTCATGACAAACCCTCAAGGTTGTCGACTAATTTAAGCAGGGAAACAGGAAGTTGCCTGCGAAATGTACACTGAGGTCAATCCAAAATGGATATGCCTTCAGATTTTGTATTTATTAAGATAGTCAACCTGGTCGCCGGTTGTCAAGCGAACCAGGGTATGGCCTCCGCCTTCCTCTCAAGCGAGGTGAAATTTTAATATAGGAACATGACTTCCAAGTCTAAATGGCAACAATTAAAATTACGGTGTCATAGTGTCATTTATGTTCAGAGAGATATTTGGTACGTATTGTATTATCGTGGTGTAGTTTTATTGCGATAATGTCAATACTATATTTTTCTTTCATCATTCTCTAGAGTTTGACTGAGTATGAAAGTCCAAATGGGTTCCGGCTCCTTTCAGTGCAAAGGGGTACCGCCCAATCTAACTTGAGGCTCAAATTCAGGATCCGCAGCTTCTCGGAATGTTCGTCAGTGATGCTACATTTACGTTTAAGGTACAATCAATCTGGCATGGAACCTCATAGAGATCCCAGACCCGACCGATGTCCCGTAATGCCTCGTTTTCTGGCTGCACTGCAAACTAAAAATCCACATAGCGTGCACAAATATGTGGATTTGACATGCTTCCCACAACTCAACATCCATCGCCTTAACATTTCTGTGAAGAAATATCGTTTTATTCTTTTGTAGCTAGCTAGATAGATTTTATCTAGAAAAAGCGAACCGGTGTACGTGACTGTTCCGTCGCCCCCACTATGGACTCCAGGTCCTACTATTCAACACTGATCCTAGGAATTTAATATCTTTCTGGTTCAGCGTGCGCTGACGCATTCCCTCATTTCACTCACACCCAAACACTCCTAAGCCCTTCCTAAATATAGTCCATATAAATCAAAGACAGAAACCCATCCTCCTGTGAGGAGAAATTTTGTTCCAAGTAAAACCACAGCCTGTAACCCTCATCCGAGCCATCGGACCTTTAATACCCACGTGAAGCCCCCTCCTCGAATACTGTACACATTATTCGAACACAGAAAACCCTCCTCCTGTAGTACAATATTTTATTCCATGTAAAACCACATCCTGTACCCTCGTCCGAGTCGACGAACCATCATTTCACACGCGAGGTCCTTCCTGAATATATTACAAAATATCTGAGCACAAAATAATCCTCCCCCCACTATAACCAGAGATTATATTCCACGTAAAATCTTACCTTGAACTTTATAAAATCTCTCTTCATACAATTCGTAATTCAAAATGCAGTACACCCGCATATCTAATCCCTCATCCAATGCGCTTGCACATCTAACAGGCCGCGCGAACTTCGATATACAATCAATACATATGCCGTCACCTCCCCCACACGGGGCTCCTCCTCGCAGTTTGCTACCGTTTCTGGTCCCCAAAAATATGTACAGACTTACCAAGGTCCAGTGCCGTCCATTCTTTCACTCTATTTTAACAAAAGCTGTTTGCAAATCTACCTACTCTGCAAGAAAACATAGATTATTTAGCTAACTCATCTCGTTCCTAAATTTGCACTTTTGCTACTCTCTCAAACTTAATGACTCGTTTCAATGTCCCCAAACAAAATATAACGAGGGAAAAGACTTTGCAAGTGCAAATTCCATGGTAAAACACTTCCGCGTATTCAACCTACGTGCCGTAAGCCCTGAATAGAGGCATACTGCCCCAGAGACTCCCTCGCCACCGACTGACGAGGGACGCGCGCGCCTTTTCTGTTCTAGGCTCTGATCCCCCTCGCCCCTCCCTTGGAATCCCGCCATTTTTCGAGTGGTCATGCGCACTCTCCCCTCTCCCCCGCTCATCTTTCCTCCCGGCTCCCCTCTGTACCCGCTCTCCACCCCTCGCCCGGCGTTGGCCTTGGGCGCGTGAGTCGTGTTCTTATTATTTTATTATTATTTACCTGTCGCTAAGCAGAGCATTATTCGAGTACTTTCGAACGTTGTACCTGCGCGATCGCTCAGGGTCATACCTCCGCCCCCTCTACGCCCCTCAGCCTGCGATGACCTTGATTTTATGTTTAGTCAGATGTGCGTAAAACAAAAGTATTATTTTTACTTGTCGCTAAGCGGGCATCGGGCCGCAACTTTCATATGCCTATAGGACGCTACTTTGTTGTATTTATATATCATGTTTTGAGTGTGGAGGCTGGCCGTCCACACTTTGATGAAATTTTTCTAGGTCGCATCAAAAGTACCAAAATGGATCAAGCAAATGACAGATCATTCTCAGGAAAACAAAACCATAATGTTGATAACTAAAGATGGTCGAAGCGAAAATGTTCCGTGTTTTACGTCTAGTTCCATGTACTTAACCTTGCTCATATAGGGACCTAATTCCTTTGGAAATGTTGTGTGTATGTGTTAATATCATGACGGTGGATTAACCATCTATGTAAGTTAAAAATAACGAGTGTATCAATCATCTCTATAATCTGAATTTTTTTTCAACTCATATGTAATCGTCCTTAGGACTCAAGTTTTAAATAACCGACCACTACTTCTTGGATGTTTTGATACATGTTTATTAGTCAACTTATAAATTGACAGTTTCTTAAAACTAAGACGGTCATTATTTATGTGCAACTGTGCATTATTTGCTGGGGTTATGTCTGTTAGTCGCAGTGTACTAAGTAATGTGACGTTCACACTGGCACAACGGCTCCGATGTTAATTGCTTCTGCAGAAAGAACTGTTTTTTTTCAAAACAAACTGTTCGCGCGGGCACACTTCAAATTTACAATGTCCTAAAATTGGACTGAGAAAACCACAGCCCAGTCAATTTTAATTCAAATTGAATTGACGTTAGTAGATCATAGGATGCTAGGCGAGCATTTTCTTAAGGATGAAAAACATAATTATGTCTGTTTACCGGGCTAAATAAATTCAGGCTCGGTAGCAGAAATATACTTTGATTTTAAGGTTACCTAATAGCGCGATCATGAAGTCTGATCACTTACAAAATTAGGTTAAAGTTAATAATTTAGTTGATTTTAACAGATAATCGTTATCACCCCGGACTCGTGGTCTAGAATTTCGATTAAATGTTATTTAAAATTGTTTCATATGCTCGACATCGGTACAAGAAAAAATACTGCCATGAATGCACAAATTGATTGATTTCTTGCAGATTTCGTGCCAGAAAATACTACTGGGAGTTAATTTTACAATCGATTAGCTAAGTGTTGAGAAGTGCTGCAGTATAATGTTTAAAATAAGTAATTAATAAAAGATGTGTGCAGTACAGGCAAAAATCTTAATGGATTCTCAATCTTAATTGTCGACTTAATGACACAATCGTAGGTAATATAAAACCCTAAAGTAATCTATTTGTTCCTACCTTCATAACACTAATATTTAATTTAAATAACATATTTTTTGCCGCAATTTCGTTGTGTTAATTATTCAAATGTGTACTTGGCCATGGAATTATACTAAACATATTTTAATTAACCCAAAAATCTCTTGAAAACTAATTAATTACGGAGAGCCGCTGATCACTCCCTCGGGACGACGCGTTCCTTCCGTAGCGCCGTTGATGTATTTTTGCCAGTTTTACTGTGAAATTAAATTAAGACGCATGAAAGTCGAAAATGGCCGATTGCTCTCTAGGGCGTGGGTAATTGTTTCTCAACGAAGTTTCGTAGCCTTGAAATATGAGATAATTATCAAAGACGCGCGCTCTCTTCTCATCACGGGGGCAACGTCTATCTCCACGTCTAATTCCACCCCCTCATATTAGGTTTCAATTATTACTTTAGAGGAAAATAAAGTGATGCTGAAATGAGTTTCGTGTGATGTAACGAGTTAGTGTTATCTTACCTATTAAAATATTAATTGAGTTAATATTTATGTTTGCTGGATGTCACATGGGTTGCAACCACTTTTTGTGATTCGTGCAGTATTGAAAAATGAAGCCAAAGGCTTAGTCAATTGGGGTCTATAATCTCTGCAAATTGAAATGAATGGATTTATTAGTAAATGAAAAAGGAATCCATGCTTGTATTTTTAATGCTCACATTTTAATATACAAAATGGTCTGCAAGAACTGTTGCTGAAAAATTAAATACATTAAATATATCGTCCGGTATTGCAAAATTAGGAAAAATACTATGTTTAGTGTATTAAATATGTTTATTTTTAGAAATAGTCAAATTAAATGTGTAGGAATAGAATCTTACAAAGAAGTCAATTGCAGTCTTTAAGTTCTGCAGAGTGGAATTAATGATGGAATAAATTGAACTAATGAAAAAAATATTCCATGATTGTGTTTTTGATGCTTACATTTTCCTTTACTAAATTTCCCTTACAAAAAAAATGCAAGGTACATTTTACGGGCTCAGATTACAAAAATAAAAACTTTTGAGAAGTGAAAATTTCACCTCGACGGAAAAATTTCGAAGCGAAAAAACCTGTCTAAAGGGCCGGAAAAAGTTATTCCCTGCCCGGGTGAAGGGTTTATAGAGCGATAGTCGTAACTTATAACAGGAAGGTAGAGAATGAAGTTTTATCAGTAACGGCGACTTTATGTTGTCGTTTGGCTGAGTTTTACTGGCTTTGAGGGTAACCTTGTTTATACACTGCTCCCGGCAACCTCAAGGAAGACTCTTAAAATTTATCTAAAAACTGGATATTTGCACTTTTATATGGTAACTGTGCGGCGTTTTGTTGACTGAGCAAGCCTGGGTCTTGCTCGAGATTGACGTTCGTCTGTCCCCCACAATCAAATATGAAGGCGCATGAAAGTCGAAAATGGCTGATTGCTCTCGATCTACTATATTTTGTCATATAAGTCAACCGTGCTGAGAAAAATAATTTGTTCCAAGTAGCCATGAAAAGTACCGGTCGATTATGTTTAAGAACGATTGAACGTATTATTCCGGGAGGTCACGACATTTTTGGTCACGATAAGGTAAATGGCTGAATCTGGGTTTACATGTTAGAGGCCAACCCTCTGACCCTAAATATGTTGCTCTGCCTGCTCCAAGTGGTTGCGTTTTCTCAATGACTCAAAAAATAACAAAAATCGTAACTACAAAAATGGCAATTATTTTTTACTTTTTAGTGCTTTTTCTTTGAAGTCGGTTATTTTTTTTGTTAATTTTTTTTTGTCACCATAACTAATTTTTCAGGTGCCTTATCTACGTAACGCAACCACTTGGCACAGGCAGACTGACACCTTTAGCTTTAGAGGGTTAGTCTTTATCATGTGAACCCAGTTTCAGCCATTTACGTTATCTTTACCATTTTTGTCGCGACCTCCTAGTCTATATTGAGCTGCATTTCTTTTTCATGCCTATTGTATCATACTAGATTAAGATTTTGTTTCTCAAATCTTGAACTCGTTCACCGACCTTATTACCTGAGATACTCCTATCTGCCCTATCTACATATCCTGAACCGAGGACGTGAATGTGTCTAATGTATTGTTGCGTTGTTCAGGTGAAGGCGGTAGATCCGGACCCGCTCGAGAGTGGGGGTACAGTGACCTACCAGTTCGTCTCGACGCCGGGCGAGAAGGAAAGGTTCCACGTGGACTCGCAGACCGGAGTGATCACCACTGCGGACGTAAGTATGACTCGATCGCCAGTGAGATGTTGCAAAGCCTAGTTGTCTTTCGCCTCAGTCGGATGAGTATGCATTTTATAGCAGTCAGTGCTGCATTCGTGTGTCAAGACACCAAGTCCCAATGTAAACATAGTTACTTCTTGACATCCACGGTATGTTCCATATCTCGAATTCAAGGATCGAAGTGCTAAGAGTGTTGCGTGTGCGCAGGTATTCGTGTTTCTAGAACCAAGTCCCGAGTTTACTTAATTGCTTCATCGATTTCCACATAATGATACATATCTCGATACAAAGGATCGAAGTGCTAAGAGTGTAGTGTGTGCGCAAACATTCGACCGCGACGAGATAGTGATGTATTCGTGTTTCTAGAACCAAGTCCCCAGTTTACTTAGTTGCTTCATTGACATCCAAACAATGATCCATATCTCGATACAAAGGATAGGAGTGCTAAGAGTGTTGCGTGTGCGCAGGTATTCGTGTTTCTAGAACCAAGTCCCGAGTTTACTTAATTGCTTCATCGACTTCCACATAATGATCTCGATATAAAGGATCGAAGTGCTAAGAGTGTAGCGTGTGCGCAAACATTCAACCGCGAGGAGATAGTGATGTATTCGTGTTTCTAGAACCAAGTCCCGAGTTTACTTAGTTGCTTCATCGACATCCACACAGTGATCCATATCTTGATACAAAGGATAGAAGTCTTAAGAGTGTTGCGTGTGCGCAGTTATTCGTGTTTCTAGAACCAAGTCCCGAGTTTACTTAATTGCTTCATCTACTTCCACATAATGATCCATATCTCGATACAAAGGATCGAAGTGCTAAGAGTGACGCGTGTGCGCAAACATTCTACCGCGACGAGATGTTATGCATTCGCGTTTCTAGATTTAAGTCCCGACTTTACTTATATAATTGCTTCATCGAAACCCACGCAAAGATCCATGCCTTGAATCCTAGGATCGAGGTGCTAAGAGTATTGTGTGTGTGCAGAAATTCGACCGCGACGAGCCCTCCCGGGAGAAAGAGTCTTACGTGACGGTGCGCACCAGCGACAACGGCCAGCCACCGCTCGACGACGCCTGCACCATCAAGATCGTCATCGACGACATCAACGATAACCCGCCGGTCTTCGATAAAGTGGTGAGTCTCCCCCTCCCCCCTAATGGACACGAAAGCATTCCTTTATTATATCGTTAGTAGAAATAACTCTCCTAACAGTTTCGTGGCAACTGCTGCCGCCTATCGTCTATTTCTATTTTGTCACCATCAATTTGCGGTGATCGATAATGATTCATATCGTATTTTATTTACTCAATTAGGTACACAACACAGTCCGGGAAAAAACTTAAATACATATATAATAAAATAAACTAATATAATCACTAAAAAAATACTAAATTGCTACTGTAACTAGGGTGAATAAGTGGAAAAAAAGTATGAACAAAAAGCTTTTTAATACGAATTGTCTCTTTATGACTTAAAGAGCTACTCTTTAACTGTACTGATATTTACTAACAACGGCCAGTTTAGACAAAAAGGAAATCTGGCTTAACTGGTAATTATTATCCCGTCGGTGATACTTTGGCATTTGATGCTGAAAAGCGAGAAAAAAGGTTTATTTTCTTCTCCCAATTTGATAAAATTTATCAATTTCTTGTTTGTTTGTGAATATTTTTCATATCACATAATATAGCTTGTAACAACATCCCGTTAATTAAATTTGTAGATTTGTGTCTCTTTGCCAAGTTCATAAATCGGAAAATATTTCCGATCCCAGAACTCCTCCATGTGTGGACTACGAATTCAGAAGTTGTTTTTCTTAAATATGACCTCTAAACGATCACAAACACATTCTCAATGGTTATCATCAGTGATGATCATCACAGACTCAATCGACTCATGCTGTGATTTGATGTGAGCTGTTGTGTGAGCTCCTAATTACATTCACATAGCAGAGACTGTTGTCGCTAAATATTGTCCTTCTCCCTCGACGGCTACAGGGTGGCGCGGATTACAGCCAACTCTCACGCAAGTGGCCGACTACAGGGTGTTTCGTAACGACGAGCCAACTCCATAAATCACTCGCCTCTCGGCTTTACAAATTACATTAAAAGCATTCGCCATTCACAGCCGCACAACAACGCACAAGCGATATTGTGTTCACAGTTAGGCCTGGGGCTTGCTCCGCTGAAGAAACTACTTAAGAAAACAAAATGTATTTACGTCATAATTTAAAGTTAACATTAGAATTGACGTTTTCATAGTTTACGTCAGTTAATTATGTAACTCAATACCATTTTCAATTATAAAAAAACCTCTTTACGGATAGCAAATTATGAATGTAGAGGAATGATAACCTTTTAAGATACAGATAACAGATAAATGACTCAACATATTTAAGGAGTTTTGAATCATAACAAGCATTTGAGCGGCTCGTAGCCTAGTGGCGCGGGGACTGGCCTAGCGTACCAGAGACCTGGGTTCAATACCGACTTGCACCACTGTCTTTCTCTTTCAGAGTTCGATAAGTGCATTTCGTCACGAATGCGAGCTGCTCCATGGTTCGGAATCCATGTCAAACTTTAGGTCCCCTTCCCCTACTAGGTGGTTAAGCCCGCCCGGGCTTAAACCCGACCATCG
Source organism: Incurvaria masculella (assembly GCA_946894095.1). Taxonomy (NCBI): domain Eukaryota; kingdom Metazoa; phylum Arthropoda; class Insecta; order Lepidoptera; family Incurvariidae; genus Incurvaria; species Incurvaria masculella. The sequence goes on from OX335641.1 coordinate 6,299,884, forward strand.
CATTGGATGAAAAGATGGTCGAAGCGGCAATGAAAAATTGTCCGTGTTTTCCATCCAGTTCAATGTAGCCGTGCTCATAAAGGGAAGGTCCTGGCATAGCACCTAATTCCTTCGGGAATGTGGTGAATTGGGCTAATATCATAACGCTAGTTGTGTGGTATTAGCCATCCATGTCAGGTCGCATATAAAAAAAAAGCATCTACGGCCGTAATCAGAGTGGACGGACTAACTTTAGTACGCGTATTAAGGTCGGACTAAACCGGTTTTTGTGTGGTTAGTCCGGTGCTAATCCCGTACTAAGTTTTGACAGGTTCACTCTGAATACGACTGTTAGAGTCTGGACACATTAGGTGGAATCATAGTAAGTAGATGTACGTTCTAGACGATTTTTTTTATCTTGTCATAGGAAATATAACATGTATGTTCTACATCTACTATTATTGTTAATACATAAACACTTATTTATTAGTTTGAGGTTATCAGTGTCTGGATGTAATTAATCAAACTCTTTCCAAAGTTGTGATAACACCATAAAAAACCTTTGCTCTTGTCATTTTCTTTGTAATAGAAATGAGGTTTTAGCTGTCGCCGGGGTAGGTAATTTCCCTGCAGACATTTCGACATTTCGGAGACTGATTAACCTTCCAAGACCTCGAATTTAATTACCGGTTTCAAGCAAACATCAAATTCATTGAAATTGTCTTCATATTCATTTCAACATTGAGTATATATTTTTTATTTTATTCCCAAATACTCGAACTTTTGGGAAATCATTGTTACTTCCTTCCAGTAAAAAGTCCTATGATCGTACTAACCAGTTCTTGTTTTCCCAAGGTCTTCCGAGGGGATGTCTGGAAGGTTTGTTTCTGAAAAACTCCCACATTGCTGGAGCAAACTGGAAAACATAACAAACACGCTGGGATATGTTGTGATTCACTGTCTTGATATGATTCGCCAAATTTGAAATTGCTTCAAAATGTTAATATCATGTTCCAAGTTATTATTGCTGTATTCTAAATAGCTCCTAAGGTTTATTGGGACTTATTTTATTAGGATAATAACCGATGAACAAAAATGTAACCTAGTTATTTCAGATTTGGCTGTGAATTAATCTACATGATATATTATGGCAACTGATATGAAATACCGGCGTTCACTGTAAATATCATATAATATAATATAATATAAAATATTTTTTTTAATTTTGATAAGCTAACAACGAAAGGAATTAACAAATAAAGTCTTCTTATTTTAAAATTTGTTCATATCCCTAAACATAAGAACATCTATTTCCGATTGTTCCTTTTCGCATATCTTCTCCTTCCATAAGTGTGAGCATCGGTATTTCGTGAAACATAAAACGTGTCTTTTCTGTATTGCATGTTGCTGCATGTCTTTAGGATCGTAAGCCGCTCAAGGCGATTTTGGTAAATACTTTAATGTGTCTACTGTTTTCGTTTATACACTTTCTTTGCACATTGGTAGACTGTATTTGTAAACTCATAGCAACGGCTGCTCTTCCCCTGTACAAGCATTTTATCACAGTGCACGGTTTTGATTATTTCGAAATATCTGAACTTTTTCTACGCTTTGGGTATGCTTTGCGTAGAGTTTAGCATTTTCAGAGGGAGGCAATATAGAGTGAGCAACCTTTCAACGGTACTTAACTAGGTCAACGGTAGGAAGTAATTGTGTGAATTGTTGTATTATGCTAAGAACTACACTTTTAGGCACTACGTAATAGAGATTTGTTGCACATTTTATAACACACTCGTTGACAATTTACAGCATTATATGGATAGTTCTGTGATTTATATTGAAGTTATTTTCATAATTTAAAAAAAAAAAAACATTTTTTGAAGCCTTTATTAGTAATTTATTTATTTAACCTAAGAATATGTGTATGTTGCCCTTATTTAAAATAACAATGTCTCAAGAGCAGCCTAGTTTTAATCTCCGCATAAAACCATACATCTATTATAATTCCATATTTTTAGATCACTGCAGCCGTCAGCTTTCGTAATTTATCCACGTCTCTTGCAGCAGACTTTTAATCTTATTAATTTTATTGAAGTATTACGAGACTCCGAAATTTTCTGTACACTATTTTAAAGACACTTAAAGAATCTGAAAGTACGAATTATATTTTAGCTAAAAACTAGACCTTGCGACCCATCGAATTGTGATGGGAGTAGGATGGCGCTGATTTCGGTGCGAGAACACATCTTAATAGACTTTTGTGAATGTTCCTGTTGTTCCAGTATTTACTGCAACTTGACTAATGACCCGATAATGTGTTCAGTCGTACTCGGAGTCGGTGCCTCAAGACCTGCCGAGCGGCCGCGAAGTGATGCGGATCTCTGCCACTGATATCGACGACGGCTACAACTCCATCGTGCACTACAGCCTCGACACCAACTCGCCGGATCAGGCCTACTTCCGCATCGACCCTGACATCGGCGTCATATTCCTCAGTAAAACTATTGACGTGAGTGTATCTTATTTCTTGTTCTACTTTTTCGTCAACGCTATTATGTTTGACAAAATTGTCGACGTGAAAGTACATGTCGACAATTTTACCTATTTCTATAATCTTATTTTCAACTCAATATCTGACCTCTCTAACTTGAACTTTAATATTTGCATAATCTTCATCAAGCAAAACTATAAACGTAACTTGACACGTTTATTTATAAGTTTATGTACAGAAAATGTATTTTTTTCTTTTTCATTATCTTTACAATCTTTCTAAATTAGACAGTTTCCATCTAGTGAATATTACACCTAACGTTTATGTATGTATTTAATTCGTGTGGATTTCTTAATATCAATTTTTTATACGTAATTAAAAGTAGAAATAAAAATGGTGTATACTGATAGCCTGGCAGTTGAGAGATACATGATTAATATAAACATTGTGCCAATGAATTTAGGCTTTACTTACACACTACTTAAGTACTTTTTATTAATACCGATAACTTGAACTAAAAATGTTTTATTATGCTCGTGGTATGTGCACTACTTAATTTCCGTCGCTTATCACGGGGATGAGTTTTGTCCGTTCAAAATTTCGTGAATTGTTTGTAAATTCCCACACGCCGTGGTTTTTTCCAAGTCTAACCAAAAGTACTTTGCGCTTCTTACAGAAACCGCCCGGCTACAAGTTTCAGTTGAGCGCCGTGGTCAAGGACCAGGGGGACATTCCGCAGCAGTCTTCCATAACGCTGGACATCCAGGTAGTGGAGTCCAACAAGAAGAGTCCCTCGTTCGTGGAATACCCAAACCAGCCTATCCGGCTTAAGGAGAACTTCTCGGACTTCAATGCGCACATCGCAACCGTCAGGGCCGTGTAAGTTCACGCTTTGGATTTAAGAAAAAAAAAATACGCGTAAAACCTCTCTTCCTGTAGAGTTTAGTATAATCCGATACCACAATTACTGACAGATATGTAACTAAGACTAATGTACCACTGAGCTTTTAAAAAATAGGCTTGATGCGTTGCTGCCCAACTTTTTCCCTAAAGATTAAGTGCGCCTAAATGTACATATAAACAGACTTTAGGGTGTTACTTGGATGCAGCGTTTATTTGCCGCGACACCCATCGTAGTTCTTTGAAATTTAATGTTAAACTCAAAACAATGAAATCATTCATAAATCTGTGACTATTTATCAGTTCAGACGTCGACCCTGGCAAAAATATGCAACTGCACTGTCAAAGCAGCACCCGAGTCAAGTGTGTTCCGTAGTTTAATATATGACTTGCCGGCCATTATGCTGTCAGGCGCCGCTGCAACCTAATCCCCACCCTCGCCAGTCAGCTGTAGTGCGACACCCTCTCTTGCGACCGGCGCAGCCTCCCCGGACACCCCGCGGCCACGCTTTAATAACATCTTCCCGTCGTCTCCGGTTATGTGTAATTAATGACTCTGGACAACTGGGCCATAGTGGTAATAATAAGCTCTGGGGCTCGAAAATATCTATCGTGGTATGTTTTGTAACGATTTATATGAATGAATGAATGAATGAATTTTTATTCAGTATTATTGATACATTGTCAAATCATGCATGTTATTACAATTACTTATTTTGTATTTATTTATTTATTAATTATTATGTACTAAATATGCTATAAGTCATCATTTAAAATTTCAAATATGTAGTCAAATAAATTAATTAAATTAAAAGTATTTATACAATGATGTCAAAGAGTTTATCTAACTATATTTTTTCCCGATGAGATGCTTTCTATTCAATCTTGGCCATATAAAATTATGTAATTTTATTTGCAGTTGTACTTAACTCAAAAGTAACTAAATAATATGTAACTTGGTCGAACTACGCAACAGCATTGATGCTTGGGCCTTACGGGCAATTGTAAGGGGCAAATTATATCTCAAATTCAACCACGATTTCATTTAAAGTTCCTCGTAACTCTCTCGACTTGTCGCATAAACTCGCAGGAAAAAACTGGCGGAACAATTCCGCTTAGACGTCCAAATTATATTAAGCCTTTTTAAACCCGCTTTCACGTTTCCGCTAAAATCGCTCGCGTTGAATTGTCTTAACAATTTGAGGCACTTCTCTAGGTAAACCTAGGTCGCAGAATCTCTTAGGTTTTCTCTACTTGATTTATTCAATCTCTGAGTCATTTATATGACCGAGTCATTTTATGCACTTAGTTTATTAATGCGAATAAAATGCCTTTAAAAATAGTTTCCAACTTGGGTCTATTATTTCTCTTTGTTACCAAATTACTTTTATCTATTTTGAATTGCATGAAATCAGAATTTTAAAGAGAATAAAAAAAATACTTGTGTCAATGTATTCTGGCATTATGAGAATTTTGAAAAGCGTTTTGCCCAATGAGTGGAGGAATTCTGAAACTACACGAGTGTGATTTATGTTTGGTTCAGGTCGAATATCCCGGAAGAGAAGAAACTGCAGTTTGAGCTGGTCTCAGGGCAAACGGAGCAAACTAATAAATGGCACACGTTTGTGTTGGAGTCTGAGGCGGATTCAGCCTATATTAAGCTCGGCAACCATCTTGACTACGAGAAGATCACTGACTACACACTCACTGTTCGCGTGCAGGTTTGTACTACATATATTTACCATTTTAATACATAATACGACCTTCGCGGTTCGTTATGGAAGTACTCCAAGTAATCATTAATAAAAAATAACAAATAGTTCAATTAACCTACATTGTAGATTTTTATAAAGGTAATATTGACATTTTATTGTTAATAACACTAAAAAAGTATGCCATTATTTTATCAAAACTAGTACATGTTCATAAATAATTGAACGTTGAATCATGGAAGAAAGTATACATTCATTGTAGTTGATCATGTTTGCTTGCCTATTTTAGAATCTGCGTCTTATAAAATCATGGTTACATTTGTGGTTGCTTTTATTTTTAGAACAACTTTAACTTGGCTGCCGAAATAATAATCCAAATCGAAGTGGAGGATGTTAACGACAATATCCCCATATTCAGCGAAGTTAGATCCGGTTTTGTCCTCGAAAACGAGCCCTCAGGCACGCAAGTGATGCAGGTTCGTGCATTCGATGCTGATGGCACGTTAGAAAACAATCAAGTGACGTACCAACTAGCTGATCCAACGGACCCTTTCGTCATAGACCCAATCACGGGCAACATTACCACTCTCAAAATGTTCGACAGAGAAGAGAAAAACTTCTATAACATTAAAATTATCGCTACCGACAATTCTCCATCAGCCTTAATACCGGGAAAGCACAATTCAGGGCAGCAGGTATTCAGAATAGAGATAGCGGATAAAAATGATAACCAACCACACTTCTCTAAGGATACATATGTAGCAGACTCTGTGCCCGAAGATGCAAATGTAAATGAACTGGTTACACAAGTCACAGCAGCTGATGTTGATACGGGTGAGTTTACATTTATTTCACATATTATTTTATTTGTTTGTTCATTTAAAAAGACTGTTGTTTCAAAAATACCTTTCTTGATCCTGTGAGATACTTTTCAGATTGAATATTTTATATTTATTTGTTTTGCAGCCTCGATAGTGAAATATAGCATAGTGGAAGGCAATACTTATGACGCCTTCTCAATAAAAGAACTTTCCGGTGAGATCAGAGTGAACAACAAGCTGGACTATGAGAACATAACGACCTATACGTTGACGGTCCGCGCTTCCGATGGCAGTTTCGAAGATTATGCAAAAGTCATAATCAACATTGACAACGTCAATGATAACCCACCTATGTTCCTCAACAACATCACAAGGACAATTGAAGAAGAGAAACCATACGACGGATGCATAGCTAAGGTAAATGCAGAACAATGCAAAATAAAGACTTGGACCATATTGGACCGTATTTTAAGAAATTGTCAAATATAGTTACTACTACATGTTTATACTATGTTGTAATCCGAGTCGTATTTTAAGTGCTTACACAGTCACCATCCATCAACTGCTTCTTTCTCTGACGTCACCATTATCTTCCCCACAGGTCGAGGCGTATGACCCTGACATAAAAGACCGCAACGCGCCCCAAAACATCGTCTATTTCATCGTGAAGGAAGAGCAGCAGAAGTTTCTGCAGATCGATTCCGACGGCTGCCTCAAGTTGACCAAGCCCTTGGACCGGGATCCTCCGCTGGGCTACTCCACTTGGCAGATCCTCATCGCAGCTGTGGACCAACATGGAGGACCTACCGGCCTGCGGTCCACGACAGAAGTTATATTGGAGCTGACGGACGTCAATGACAATCCGCCTTTCCTGACCAATGTAAGTATTTATCGTTTTTAAAATTTATTGTGGTAATTGAAATGCTGTATATGTTATTGCGGGCTGATGGCAACGCACCTGCATTGCCAAAGTTTGTATACCGTTTAAAACTATAGTTAATTGTAGTTTATTAATCCTTAGTATCTACCTAAGGATAGCACTCGATTACTTTGATACGCTACATTTGGATGAGTAAATATTAGATGTCTAAATTTGAAGGCCCAAAAAAACTAGATAGGGGTTTCTTATATTTTTATCTACAAGGCCTAAAATTAAGATAAATGTACTGAATTTCGTTTAACAATGTGTGTTTATTTTTGTGAATGGCGTTGGACTTTTCCTCATGGTTTGAATGATCGATCCTATCTGTGACTTGATTCACTTCTAAGAAGCCATCGGTATTAACGCGAATAAGTCGGCGGCGGCGGATTCGAATAAGAAAGATCCATCATTATCAAGATGCCATTACTCAGGATCCCGCAAATTACTTCCCATTCGATTGAGGCGCCCGGTTTAAACTTTTTTCTGATGTAAAGGCACAGTGTTTACCAGTGAATTTACTCGTCTTCGCAACCCGCTTTTTGCAAGGTTTAGTGAAATATTTTTTTCCGAGTGATTTAAGTTGCTTGTAGAATTTAAGAAGCTTTTCTTATTTTTATTATTCTTTAGGGAAAACACTGTCAAACTCCAATTAACACAATCTTAGCAGCTTAGATCATCCTCATAGCAATTGATCGCAGCCCCAAAAAACTGTTGCCCTGTCTTTCTTAATGACGATAAGGCTTTGAAATAGTCTTTGGAGATTTTCATTTCTCATTAGGAAAAAGATATTCTTTTCAAAGCATACATTTTAAGAGAGTCACTACCCGATCAATTCCCCATACTACGGGTGATACCTGTTTACATGCTCTTAATGTTTTATTAGGTTTTGAAACGTTGAATTCTAAAATATATTCATTTGAGTTTTTAAATAAATATATTTCCGCCCTGGAATTATTTTCTGTTATTTGTTAGTTGATAACAAGGTTTGTGTTTACATACGTTTGATCGAATCTGCAATTCGATAACTGTGGAGTCGCTTCTTTTTCATGCGAGAACTGATGTTGAATTGTCTACACTTTGATATCATCTGAGTCGCGAATTCTGCATGTAAATTGACGGCTATTGATTTTGAATTACCTTCGCTCCGCCGTGCGTAGTCTTCATACCTTTAGGCTCCTTTTGAAGATTGAAATCAAGCTTGCGATGGATGTTAAATGATAGCATTTGAAACAAGCTTTTCTAGGATTTACCTTTAACTAATTCTTTCATTATATCACTTCGCGAAAATCAGTTAAATGCTTTCTGCATTTTGTACCCCCTACTCAGAGAAAGTGAATCGCAATGAAACACGCAAACGGGAACGCGAACGGAGGTAACAGTAATGTGTCATCATTCATATCTCAGGACCTTCCAGCCCTAGGCCTAGCACTAATAAAAAATATCTCATCGAGATTTTCATATTCGAAATTGTAATATGTCATTTCGTCGGAGTTTCGAATCGGACCATTGGTCCAGTAAATAATTGGAACTTGAAAAATGCGCAAAAGCTTCGGGTTTGTCTAGTCGGGTGTCCAATGACAGCTCACCTACTTTTTTATTATTAAACTGGAAATGACATCTGCTATCATTATACTCGTATTAGTCCATGACACCACATTCCCGAAGGAATTATGTGCCATGCCAAGAACTTTCCTTTATTAGACCAAGGCTACATTGATCTAGATCCACATCTCTAATATAACTCATTGTCACTTCCGACACCTTTCAAAGTGATGATACGAAGCTGGTACTTTAAGAACTTGCTTATTATTAGACCGAGGATCTGTTCTAGACGCAATACTTACAATGTATGCTACATGTGACGGTTTACAATTTAATTCATGTGAAACGCACTCAACGAGGACTCCAAAAATACTTCAACTGAAAATATTAACCATAAAAAAATATTGCTGCTAACAAAATTATGAAAATTAAGTAGCTGCGTAGTATAACACGATTTATGCTTCACTGGACATTGCCGATTCATCGCGGAATATTTGATTTGGCCATATTGAATAGAACAGAAGAGTTACCGCTCAAGCGATCCTCAATTCGCGGGGGTTCGGTACGACAGATCGATTAGGTCGTAGAAGGTTTACATATTAATCTACAAAAATGAAAAAAACGTACGGTTATGAGACTCTCTATATCACTGTTTCAGCAGTGATTGAAGTGGTGATATCAGTATTTGGAGACCCTTAACCTCCTAAGTACCACCTGGTGTCCCAGAAAAAGTTCGGAAGCCCACGGATGTCGTCGGGCGCCTCTGATTCGGGAGGCTGGCGTACGCCATATGTCACGCTTTACATTAATAATATTTAATCTTATCCCAAGCCGACTGTTCATTCTGCTCGGCTTTTTTCATACTTTCACAAACATTAACCCTTATACTATTATTTTTCGAAGCGTGTTGCTTCACATGATCAGGAAAGTATTGTCTCACCGTTATATTGTGGCTTGTCTAGTATTACAATAGACCAAAAATATAGAAAACTTCGTTCTCATTTTCGAATATCAATAATAATGCGGGGCAGAAAGGTACTTCCGATACGATTTTGAAAAAATCTGATTGCCGCAAAGGCTTAGACGGAGATTTTTTTTTTTAGAACGGCACCGGTGCCCTCGACACAAGACATTCATTTGCTGGCGCTGATTGGTTAGCGATGTAGGTCGGTAATCTCCAACCAATCAGCGAGTTGCTATATTATCGCCTCGGCATCGTTCACCGATCAAAATAAATACAGTATAGTTGCCAATGATTGTCGACCTTATGTAAGAAAACGCTTGCTGGCAAATAGTGAAAGATAGAGAGAAAAAAACAATATCAGCCGTTATGTTCGACGTTGTCTGGCTGTAACGAAGCGACCGCGGCGCGACGCCTCCGCGATAAATCTATTTTTTCAGCGGGAACGCTCACACAATCTTTCGGCTTCGCTTGTTTTAACGATATTTTCGCGGCGAAAAGGCGTGATATCATTATTTCAGTAACCCTATTTCCGGAATGAGCGGGTCCACTTTTTTAGAGTACGGTTGTGGTAACTATAGTAGCACGGCTACATTGAACTGGATGGAAAACACGGACAACTCCGCTACGACCATCTTTTCATCCAATACGATCTTACCGATCCGGGGAAGGAAGGGGAAGGTGACCTACAGTTTTACATGGGTTCCGGGCTAATATCATGCATGTGAGTTTGGCATTAGGTATCAATATCTACTTACTTAAAATCAATTCGTGACGAAATGCACTTATCCAACTGACGTGAATCCACTACCCCTCGAATGAGATGCGGGGCCCTGCCCCAACTCGCGTTTATTAAATTGCTAAACATTTCATCGTTCCTAAAAAAACCTGAACGTTAATGAATCTCCTGCTATATGGCGGCAACTTTTGACTTCCGTATTAGAAATAAGCTTGTTAGCCCTAACCATAGTAAAATCCTAAAACAAAATCTCATTATAAAGAGACCAAAACCCCTTTACCAGGATATCACAATTGTTCTGTTCATTTCTCTATATGATTCAGTTGTTTCTTATTATCATATTTGCCAATAACAAATAAAAACTGACGAGGAAATAAAGCAGGGTGACAATATTGTGCCTCAATTGCGTGGCAGAGAGCCTACTTGATAGGCTTTTATGATAGTAAAAGTCGTCTAATATCGCAAACTGGCTATATACCCATAAGTTGATAAATCTACTTATTTTGGGATTGTTATGTTATGTTGACATGTAAATTAACTTGAAATAAAAAAATAAGAGAGAGATATTTATCGTACTTTCTTTCATCAAACTTTCATACACATAAAACGTTTAAAAATCTTTAACATTTTCCAGTAGGTTCATTTGTACATTTTCTTTGGCAGTACATTTGTACAACCTATTATCATTCTTAATTTTATTGTGATTGAGATTTATAATATAATTGATTGATTTATAATATAGAAATGAACTCATTTGACAAATCACGAATGTCTATTGCTGCTACTACATATGTATATAGTACTTACCCGATGCTCGGTTGTTCAATTTATCTAGTTTCTTTTGTGTTTCCGTTCCTCGATATTTTTGTACGAGATTTTGGTATCCGTCTGTCTGTCCGTACGACTCTCACATTTTTTATACCCATTAATCTATCTGTTCATAGATGTAGCCTAATAGGATAGTAAATAGAAATTTCCGAAACTACCTCACCGAGAACTACTTCACCTACTTCATAGAAAACTATTAAGAGGATAATGAGGTGACCGAGTTGCCTCATTATCCTCTTAAGGACCCTCCCTTCGAACAAAATAAGATCATATTTTCACTATAACAAGTTTAGTTGCAGCCTCCAAATTAACCCTTTATCATCTATTCGACTGAGTATTTATACTTTGGACATAAGCTTTGTGTCCAATGTTCTTTTATAAAAAGTAACGGTACTTGAAACAATCCATTCCACATTTTATAGTCTCGTATTTTACGCATATTGCGGAACCCTCATTATAATAAAAAATATTCAATAAAAGTAATACAAAACACCGCGCTGAGACATCGCCCTAACAATGTCGACCTTTTGTTGTCGACAAAACGACTTCATCCTGATCTACCTACAGTAACGGGCTCGTAAAAACTTTATGCGTTCGCGGTAAAAGCGTAACCTTGGGCCTCTGCGTCTTGCCCCTGAGGTGATAGGATTCGAAGGGTGGCGTGGCAGAGTAACCTTGAACAGTTCGATATGCGCCCTCCTGAGCGATGGCCCCTTCGAAATCCAGCCTATTCACATTGAGCGGCTCGTAGCCTAGTGGCGCGGGGACTGGCCTAGCGTTCCAGAGGCCTGGGTTCAGTTCCTCCATGCACCACCGTCTTTCTCTTTCCGAGTTCGATAAGTGCATTTCGTCACGAATGCGAGCTGCTCCATGGTTCGGAATCCATGTAAAACTGTAGGTCCCCTTCCCCTACTAGGTGGTAGGGTTTAAGCCCGCCCGGGTTGGTACCATCGCATTGGACGAAAAGATGGTCGAAGCGGTGATGAAAACTTATCCGTGTTTTCCATCCAGTTCAATGTAGCCGTGCTCATAAAGGGAAGGTCCTGGCGTGGCACCTAATTCCTTCGGGAATGTGGTGTATTGGGCTAATATCATAACGGTAGTTGTGTAGTATTAGCCATCCATGTCAGGTTGCATAAAAAAAATCCCGGCTTCAAAAATGTTGCACATTTTCATGCGAAATCTTTACTGTTATTTTCACACGTTCAAAGATGGCGCACCACAACAAGTTAGGAACTGAGGGTTTGAAGAACATTACCTCACTTTTATCCGTGAAGTGTGCCTTTTTAAGCTAACAATTCGTCGTACCAAAGTTACGTCTATAAGAACGTCTATTAGAAAGGTAATATTAATTCCACACGTAAATATACCTTCATGCCGCTTCCCCGAGGGGTCGGCGAAAATGGAAATGAAAGCCATTCACACTTAAGTATTACTCACCTGAATGCTACCTACACACAAATCATGCATACACATAAAAATAACATCTATTATTCTTAGTATTATTAATGTTGAAAATGTGTAGCATGTACCAAACGTGTTATTTTAGGTTATCTTCTACAATACAAACTTAGTTTAGTTTAGGAGATAACATGTATTATGTAAAACCTTGTACTTTTTATGAATAAAATAAATAAATAAATAAAATAAATTTAAGCTAAAAATTTAGTCGTAACAAAGTTACGTCTATTTAAGCTAACAATTGGTCGTACCAAATTTAAACCGCATGTACATTACATTTCAGTTTGTGGGTTAGGTCAGGTTACCATAGGGAAGGCAAGGTTAGGTTGGGTTATGGAAGGCTGACTTATTTTGTTATAAATCATAATTTATAAAGATTTAGTTAGGTTAGGTTAGCCTAAGTATGTAGTTCCAGAAAAAATAAGGCTACCTAGACTCCATTGTGTGAGGTTCCAGGTCAGGATATGCCACCGATCCCGTACATCTGTTCGTGATTCGTGGATAAGTAATGAAGTGAACTTTGGGGGCGAGCGAATCGGTGGCAAGAAACGACCTGTAAAGCTGATAAGCCTTTAAATTACATATAACGTTTGTGTCAAATATATTGTGTCTAAGCTTATACTGACGTACACTACGATATAGTGTTGTTGAAACAATATTTAAAACGTATTTAGTGTTTGGCCTGACTTGTTAAGACGCGTTCCATCAGTTCATCAATCAATAACTAAGGGGTGAAATGCAAAAGTTACATTTTAACAATAAATGTAATATAATTGTAAAAAAAAATATCATTGATTTTCATTGGTTTGTGCTTAATGTAAGTGTGAATTGCAACGCCCTCTGTAGACTTTTATTAACGTGTATTTATTAATTTATTTAACACTTGTATGATGTTAGCAGTATTTCCCTACTATCATTTATCTCTGATATTACGTATTTGAAATGGAGACTGGCCTGTCAATAAAGTTACCATCAGTCAGCATATTTTAATAATGTCCAAGTTTATTTCATGCAGCCAAAGTATTACGTACCGGACATGTGGCTTAGCCTGTCAATATTGTAGTTGTTAGTTATGTAATCGGGCACTTACTGTCATTGCACTCTTGATAAAATTAACCCCCCATTGACTTTCATTCACAATATTATAGCGATGTGTAGAAAATGTGCTACCTTGGCAGACAGGAACGACAAATTATTGCCATTTCATTTCACTGTCTTTAAGATATCTTTCATTTATGATTTATAGATACATCGGCGATTTATCAGCTATGCAACCAACTATGGCAACGATTGTGACTCCAATTCTCAGGAAACGTTACATGGTTGTGTTGACTTTACAGACGCAGCCAGTGGTTTGGTACGAGAATGAGCCGCCAGGCCGTATCGTGGCGCTCACAGCCAAAGACAACGACTCTGACGACAACGGCCCGCCATTCACGTTCGCGCTCAACGACACGGCTAGCTATGAGATCCGGGCCCGCTTCAACATTGTCGGTCAGTTCATACATTTATTATTTAATTTTATTCCCAACAGACAGATATAACCATATCACTTTAGTTACATTTCCCATGTTGTTTTGGTTATTGGCCTATATTTAACTAAACATTGATAATGGCAATTGTTTTAAATGTATCAATGGGTGATTAGTGCTTTTTTATTTATAAAACATGAAATTTGCAAACAGATGCTGCATACAATGATAATTCTCAATAATATAATTGATAACAGAAGATCTTTTGCTGATGTCAATGGAAAATCACGACCGTATTACCATTATATGGATAAAGTGACGAAATAAATAAACATATTGCAGTTATATAAAGATTATAATCGGAAAGATTACATTTTCGTTCTTATCACTTAAAATTAAGCCCACTATGGCTGCACGTGGGATTATTTGAGGTTTTTAAAATGCGAAACGGTGCTCAATCGGTATATAGCTGATTTATGAATTGTTTGATAATCACCCAGATAACTATTCAACGGATTTATTTACGCCGCTGTTTATTCATCCGTTATAGTAGGTCCATATATTTATCAGTTAATTTACAGTAAAGATAATTGACGGGATGACCCTAGTTCTCTGGTCAGAGGGCAAATCTCTCGTTTGGGATGCCACATGTGTGGACACATTGGCCCCCTCACACGTCACACACTCAGCATCAAAAGTAGGTTCGGCTGCCGAGTCAGCAGCAAGTTTAAAAATAAAAAAATACCAGGCAATAACCGATCAAAATTATTTATTTGTTCCTTTCGCGGTTGAGACCTTCGGCCCGTGGTGTGAGAGAGCCAAATCCTTTATTTATGAAATCGGAAAGAAAATAATTGTCTTAACAGGAGACAAAATGGCAGCAAGTTATTTAACACAAAGACTGAGCATTGCTATCCAGAGGGGCAATGCAGCTAGCGTGATGGGAACACTGCCGTACGTGTCGCCGCTGGACGAAGTCTTTTATCTTGGCTCTTAACCCTTGTGTCTTCGTTTTTTTTTTCTTTTTCATGTTTTTAAAATTTTCATTTGTTAATGTTATCAAATAAATTCCTAGTCACATTGTGATAGAAGATATAATTCTCCGGTAATGACTATTCATCGTTTGACGAACGTAACTTTGTACTATCAATCCAATGAGTGCTATCTGCGGATTTAAAAATCGGTCCTTAATTTGAATAATAAAAATAAAAATATTTTTTCCTGCTAGATGCTTGTACTTACTACATTTGGGTATATTAAAAACGCTTAAAAGAAAAACGCATAATTGATCAAAGTGTCGGAATGGTCGTCGTGTTTGTTTGAGCCGATGTAAATAATCCAGAGGAGGGAGACGATTATTGGTTCTCGGAGATAATCGCCTTGAACTTTTCGAAATGGCGCATTTGAATTGGGATAATTTAACGGAGAATTCTGACGTTTAAAATCGTTTTACATCTGCTTTACTTCTCGAAGTTG
This sequence comes from Incurvaria masculella, assembly GCA_946894095.1. Classification (NCBI taxonomy): domain Eukaryota; kingdom Metazoa; phylum Arthropoda; class Insecta; order Lepidoptera; family Incurvariidae; genus Incurvaria; species Incurvaria masculella. The sequence continues at coordinate 6,315,188 of OX335641.1, forward strand.
CGGCATTAATTGTGGCTACATTATTCGGCTCGAATCCATGTTCCAAACCTCTGAAGTTGTGGATTATGTTTATAGGAACAGTTTTAAATTTACCAGAGAGTCCAGCCACCACGGGTCTTGCTATTGATCATGTTAAGCTGATTGCATTCAGTTCAATATAAACGTATTTATAACAATATTTAATTACATTTCAAAGTAACTACAGCGATTTCCAACTATTTTAACGACTGGTAATATTTATTTGATCAAAAGATGTATGTTTTGTATTAATGTATTACCTTAGGCATTTTAAAGCGATGACCTATCTCGGTTAGGTATGATAATCGGGTGTTTTAGCCGCGAATTTAGAACAAGATAAGTAATCTTGCTACATTGTCGAAAATGTAATGTTTAAAAACCGTGTCGACGTGATCAGCATTGAAGTGATTCCAGAATAAATTTACTAGAACTTATTTGTATCACTTTGAAGTGTCAGTGAATGATTTATGAAGGTATATTGGTTCGCATGACTTTCGCGCCGTCAACGAGTCTTCACGGACTCTGCACTTAACGCCTCTGCCAAATGGAGCGTCCTCTATAAAACTACAAGACAATTTCACGTGATTACTCGATTTTCGAATTCGCCGCCAATATAAAGCTACAAAAATACGCGTATTTATTTTGGTCTCAATTTGAAGCAAGCAGCGGCTTCTAGTGGTTTGTTGAGTGTAAAGAGATTGGGAAGTTGCCAGAGTACTGTTGGAGTTTCGGCAAATAACTACTTACGCTTTGTCTTCACGGACGCATTTCGAGCGGAGTATGGTTGCGTTCTTTTTACTCGTTGCTTCTTTAGGATTTTCTAGACTTGTCTAGTGATTATAAAGTTTCATTTCAGTCCATACAGTTAAGCCACTTAACCTTTCTTCCGTCTATTTATAACCGGACAATAAAAACAAAGACGTGAAGATGTAATGCAATGGAAAGCGTGTTTTAGGCTATTTTATCCGTATGACAACGCAAAAGAGGGTTGGGCAATATTTATCCCAGTGGCCATGAATTTGAAGAAAAAACCAAATAATACTGATGTTTGGGTAACTTGGAAACGTGTTTCTTATCTAATAGCAGTTTGAGAAACCTGCAAACACGCGATATTTTATAATGCAAGATAGCCCCATGCCATCCCTAGTTTTCATTAGAGATCTTCGTACTCTTCCCGATAACGTATTTTCATTGGATTTTTTCCCGCTCCTAAAAAGAAAAGCGGCCGCAAAGGAAAATCATTACGGCGCGGCGCCCGTCCTCGCACAATGCTTCCGATAAATCAATTTCCCGGCACAATATACGCGAATTAATCTCCGGGTAGTGCTTCATTATTTTCTCACTATGATGTGTGATGCTTTCACCCGCTTTTTGTTGGACGTGCGTGCTTGGGCTCGCAGCGGGGTGTAGGAAGCCTTGTGCTATTTCCGTTGTGGGGGTCCTATTTTCTCGGCCGGCAACTAGTTGACGATGTTGGAGCAATATTCACAGGTGCATGTCGTGAAAATTTCATTGAAATATTTTCACTGCGTGCTGGGTTCATAAGAATTTATCTTCATAATATTGAGTTTAATATTGCTATAAGTGGGAACTGTCACTATAAAATATAGCATTTAGATCTAAGTATGTATTTCATAATTGTGGACGGAAAAATATGTTATGTAAACCCGTGAAGTTTCTTTGCGGGTTCTTCTTTACTGGGTTGATCGAATCCGCGGATCTTTGTGACGTAACTTGGTGTAGTTTGACTACCAAAAAGTTTAAATAAATGAAATGAAAAATGAAATAGGTCCTCGAATGATTTAGGTAACAGTAATGACACCTGCTTTACACCTGCTTCTGGAGTTTAGGCCAGAAGCGTTAAGGTTTTTTTTCGTTTAGTTCATTAGTATTTTATGTGATTCAATCTTGCTAAGATAATAAAAATATTTGCTTAATACAATTTTCATCTGTATTCAGAGACAGGCACTTCCAGATATAAATATATAAAATCCCTGAAATCTCAACAAGATAGGTAATAGGTAGCAACAATTCTCACATGGCTGATAGATCAGATGCGGGAATGGAGGGAAGGATACATCTTACTCGGCGCTTGAATAGCAAAATCTCGCAAAAGGCTGCCTCAAATCGGCTTAAGTCATAATTTACTGAGAGTGCTAAGTCGACTTAGAACTTGTGCGAATCGATCACTAAATCCACATAACATTATTATGTTACTTCAAAATCTGAAGAATTAATTTTGCCGCACGATTCTGGTAAGACGTAAGGATCTAAATGTACAAGGTGTTAATAGGTAACAGAAAATTCAGAAATAGAAGTACTTACTATTTGAATAAAAAGCATCATGATGTATGAAATGGGACGCAAAATAAAGTCCAAAAAGCATAAGGTCCAAAACCAATACCGTCCAAAATACTTGCGAATGCCGATATTTTAATTTGGGTTAGGTTTGGTTAGGTTAGGTTAGATTATATGCATTTTATAATACACACGAAAAATACATACTTTTGGACGTTCTGGGTTTTGGATCTTATGCTTTTTGGACTTTATGAAGGCGACCCATTGAAATCCCTAGTGTTTTTTGCGGTATCCATATATTTCGTTGAAGTTACAAAACTAATTTGTATGCGGATACCGAAGAAACATTTAAATTTCGATTTGTGTTGTAACATTTTTTTTTCTAATTATAAGTACTTCCTATTCCTAAAGCTTCGGGAAATTGGTCCTGAAACATCCCATACATATAAACAGCTTATATGTTAGAAATACCTTACCTTTTAATCTAACTTTTACAAATATAACGAGTATTGCAAATATATATTCCTAAATTGGCTTTCCCTTTAATTTTGAGTGTATTAGCGTTATCGGCAGTAAAAAGTCTTGTAATTCAACGTTTAAAAATCATATATATTTTTGCGTCCAATGAATGGCAGATTAAAGATATTTCTGCTTATTTTCACAATCTAAACGCTATGCTTCAAATGTAAATATCGATGTTTAACCTCAAATCAATGATAATGAAATAGACCGTATTTATATCCTTGTATATATTTTTTAGTAACTGCCACGGGGCCTAAAATAGATCCATGTTGCACTCCTCCATCTTTCTATCTTCACTGGGCGACGAAAGGCGTACGACGTTAATTAAACGGAGAATACCGTACCAAATATTAATCACGGGACTAGGCTTAGTGGTGTAATCAAAAACTAGACCCCGGGTAAAGGGCCCAGACCCGACCCAGATTATGGCTAATTATGTCGAACGCTTTGGTATAATTTATTAATTATTCGGGGCGCGTGACGCCCTTTCTTGGACGTTAATGTATTTCAAATAGAAAGTTAGCATTGAAATTGGAAATACCGATGATTCTTCGAATCGGATTATCTAAGACCATATTTTAATGGTACACATGTTAATAACATACCATACTAATAATATCTAAAAGACTGTGGATCATCTCATTATTCTAAATATGTTTTATCCCAGCGCTGATTACTCATTGAGGCAACCACAATGGATCCCGCAGAAAGAAAAAGCGCGGTAAAGATTTTTATTTTGATGTCTATTTTCGGTACTGTACGTTGATACGCGTTTAATTGAGGTAGGATGAGTAATTAAATGTTAACTACGGATAGTTAGATTATTGAAACGAAAAATCAAAAGTTAAAAAATAATAATGTCAGAGGCACAGCCTACGGGATATTTTCGTGAATTCGATCCCTCCCTGAAGAGAATGTAATAAATGAAAGATGAAAATGTCAAAATCAGCCCCTCGCTTCTGGCTCCCTCACGTCGACTGCGCATGCGCGCGAAACTAATTTATTTATTGTATTTATTTATTTATTTATTTATATGTTTACATAATACTTTACAGCAAATACCAATTCGTACAATGTAGATACAAAAAACAAAGAAAGTAAAGAAAATGAACAAAATTATTACCTATTCCCTTCCAAAAATCTCATGCAGGCTCGCTCAAACATTCCTCCCTCGATCACTAGAACATCGCATTCAGGTTTTGACCAGAGCATTGCGTTTAAAAGTCTTCGGACGAACCAGATACCGATCCATTGGGGATCATAGTCTTATGTTAGTATTAATTATGGTAACTTTTAGGGCTTAGCACAGTACACGATTTCGTTACATGAAAGCTGAGGCGGCACCTCAGCTGAACCTATAGTAATACTCATCGAATTTACATAAAAAAACTAGCTTGTTTACTATAATTTTAATGAGAACATCAGTAACATAGGTATGTTATAGTGAGTACTGGCCTCATGCAAGTTTAATTCAAGTTTATACAGTCGATGCAGCTCTCAGCCGTTTTGGCCTCTTGGCCAAATCATACCTGACCATGGGCATTTGAACTTTACCGGGGGATGCAAAAATCATGCAGGCAGTTCAGATGCTTCTTCATACCATGTTTCAACCTCTGGTCCGGTGTACTTTAGAATACCTCGGAGTGCATTCCTCAGTTTACAGAACCTGTAGATAAACGATCTAGAGGATTGGTTATTCTTATTTTGGTGCTGTCGACACTGAATGGGTGCATTCTCTGCCCGTTCCGCGTTGAGCAATGGTGGAAAGTGGTCAGGGAGATGGCGAGCGCAGCTCTGAAGAGCCATGCTTCATGGCAGAGACCATAGTACACAGATCCCCTTAGGAGTTGGAGGGTCTTCGGGATAGCGCTGACGAACGAGATGCTTAGCTGAACCGTCCCACAAACAAATTTGAGTGCATAAATCAAGAATGATCTGTATTATGGCAAAGCATACAATTTAACCTACCTGCTAAAACTTTCTAGCTTTAAAGTCTTATTTACTTTTGTTTGTGCCTACGTTTTGTTAGAATATGTTCGATATATTGATATTATGATATAGATGATATAGATGTAATGATATTAGCACTACAGACATCATGCAGATGTAATGCCAGGACCGTCATGGAATAGAATAGAAATCGCGGATCATTGCCGATTCGATCGTCGTTCATTCAATGCAAAGATATCAATCCTGACGGGATTAACGGATTAACCATACTACCTAGTAAGTTAGAAAGACCTCCATGGTTTTACGTGGTCACCTCTTACGCTTACATAGTTTTTAAGTGCCGGAACCCAAACAGTGCATGACACGTGACTGTACATTTTCTGTTTCCCCGTAGCACGAAAAGAAAATGTGTCTGGATTGCGTACGGCGCGATCTCTACCTCTGACGCTAGGTGCAACTCGAGGTGCAAGTTTAAATTGGAAACAGCTGAAATTTCAGGCGCGAGACTCTGCATTATGCAGGCGAGACACCCCTCCCCTGCTAGCGCCGCGACTTTTAACTTTAGGCGTGAATTCGCGTACATAATTGAATATCCAGTGTCGGTTGCGTTTTTCGTGGCACGCGTCGAACGACTTTGTTGCCAGTGCGATTTCTTCCGTGTTATATACTGCTTTTGCATTGTAATGATCACATACATACCTTCACGCCGCTTTCCCGGAGGCGTAGGCAGAGATGATAGAGCGTCATACGGTACGATCACTGCGCACCTCTTTAGCTCCATCTACAGACATACATCTTTTCATACATGCTCTACGATTACGGGTGCTACGTACCAGACCTTTACGAAGAATTACATCGATTTGGTCGTGCACGTTCTTCTTGGCCGCCCGGGCACGACACTTCCGCTCACTTCTGCTCTGTAAATTTAATTCGGCATTTTTTCGTCATCCATCCGTTTCATGTGTCCAAACCATCTTAGCACTTCTTTCTCGATTCTAGTCACAACATCATTTTTCAATTGACATTGCTTTCTAGCCAGACCCAGTCGTTTCGAAATTTGTCCGTTAGATTATTTCCACAAAATTTCCTCAAGGAACGCATTTCTACTGCAATTATTCTACATTTGTGCCTCTTCTGCCATACCCAAGTCTCGATTCCATACATAAGTGTAGGCACCAGTACAAAGTTATGAATCGCCATTCTAACTGCAGAGTGATAGTTACCTGTGCATTAAAACATTGTTAAGTGAACAGGAGTAAAAAATCCAGAAAAAAACCCTTTTCTTTTTTGTAAATAAGGGATTCTTTGTCGATCAAATTTCTTAACTTTCCTCGATATTTAAAAGTAAGACTTAAAACACTTCAGATCATTATTTTGAAGCTACATAGGGATTTATTAATTTTTTTGAGTAAAAAAAGAAATTTCAGTATATTTTGAATTTCGTGAAATTCGTTTTTAGTCTCATCCCTCAGTTGAAACTGTGTGTCTTTACATTCTAAGCCTGTGGGGAAAACCGACAGTGTATCTTCGGACTTTAACGCGGGCGGAGCGACGTGAATCGGCTATTTTATAATATATAGCTTCAAGCTTTAACAACAAGTTGCAGCACGTACAGTACTGGGATAACCGGGTCCCGTCGTGAGTTAGGGTTCGACTTCAGATAAAAAAGAAAGGGGATATGCCATCTAGGTTGTCTCTATGAGATCCGCTGTCTCCAATTGTGCAAAACTACCAAATCAGCTGAAACTTACTTGCCCTAACCAAACATTGTCCCAGACGTATGTGTGGGTGGGATTTAACTAGGCCAACGCTTTCCTGAAACGTATGTTTGGACTGTGTGACTTAGGACGCGCGGCCGGCTTCCCGTATGATTTTATGCATATTTGTCCATACGGTGCGTAGTCGCGATAACAAACACATGCCACTTCTCCTTCCTTTTCTCTTCTGTGGGTAAGACCGTCCCATCCGGAGCGAGCTCCTTATTGTTTTATCCATAGAGTACGTTACCGGATCAACTAAAAGAGAGATAGAGTGAATTGTCAGCTCCTGGGCGGCGTCGGCTTTGTTTGGGCGGGAAAGCGATCGCTGTTTCCTCGGTGTTGGTTTGAATATCTGCCCTCCCTATTCAAAAGGCGATAACTACATATGAGGACATATGTAGTTACCGCCTTTTTAATAAAGGGGGCAGATATAGCGTCGTGTGCCGTGAATTTTGAAAACCTCCGGAGCTTAGTGGTACTTCCATGGTGGATGGCTTATACCACACATACATTCACATTAGCCCAACAAACTTCATTGAAACTAAGTGCCATGCCAGGACCTTATTTATATTGATGGCTATATTGAGCTTAATGTAATGAATAATTTTATTTACCGCTTCGACCATCGTTTATTCAATGCAATAGTGCCCACCCGGACGGATTTAATCCTGTCACCTAGTAAGTAATAAAGGTGACCTACAGTGTTTCGTTAGCCGCTCGTTACGACTTGCACGGGACAAAATGCAGTGAGATCTTTTTTTTTTATTTTGAAGTTCCCGGTCCCACACAGCAGCATGTTCAATTCATTTATTTAAATTAAAAACCAACGTCTTAACAGTAACCTGGTATTGCATTGTCGGAGTGGCATCTATTTCTCTCGGCGAATCTGCTAGGTGCAGAAGTGTTCTATTTGCTTCATTTTCTCGGGCATAATAAAGCTTCGCTTGCCGCTGCGGTGGCTGTAGGAGTGCCACAGTCAATATGTCGGTGGCAATTATTTCGAGTTGATAGTACGAAAAAAAGGAACATATACAAATTTGTTTTGCTAGCTGTAGCAAAAAAAGTTCATTCTACTAGATTTATAATACCGAACATTCAGGTAAAGCTTTTGGTAGCTCGTGTCAAAGAGAACAGGTTCAAATTTTAGTCTGTGCACCGCTATTACGAATATTGACGTATGCTTTTTTTGAGAATGCTTTTCATGAATCCCATGAAAAACTATAGCTTAGTTTTAATTATTTAGTAAATTTGACGATGGTATATGCCAGAAATTGTAAGCTGAATCTATGTTTGCCTGTATGCCCTAAAATAAGAAAAAATGACCTGTCTTAGTGTAGCTTGTCTACCAATTTGACAAAATGATATACAATACAATACAATAGGTTCCTTTCCAAATTACTTGATGTAGGATGAACCCGGAAAAAATGGTGCCGTTATGAATATTGTCCGTATTTCCCACCCGGTTCAATGCAACCTTGCTCAAATTAAAGGAAAGATTCCGGCATGACGCCTCGTTTCTTCGGGAATGTGGTATGATGTGCTAAAAGCATTACTGCAGTTATTTTACATCCGGTTACGATCGTAAACTAACTCGCCGGGTGAGGTAAAAGTGAGTTGATTTGCGTTTTTATTTGCAATTCATACCATGCTGTTAAACGACGTGTCATTCGGCCTAGTGAACTGAAAATTACCAGATAACATGGTACGAAATTCAATTAATCGTCAGATTGGATCAATCACTTTCCTGTTCACCCGGCGAATTTGTTTACCATGGGAGCTCACCCGGTCTAAGTAAAAGTGACAACCCTAGGTGGTGGGGTGGGGTGGAGCGGATGCAGAGTGGGCAAGGGGCCGACGGGGAGTACGGTAATGAAGCATGCCGCTGCGAAGGAACCAATTTACTCCTCACACAGTTCTGGGTGCTCGGGTGTCGAGAGATGCGAGCCCTGCGCACACACACCCGCGGCGGTAATGACGCTCTGGCTGCACTTAATGCGAGAATCGAATTATTTGAAACAATACTCAAATTAGATAAATTCAAATCGTGCGATGATGAACTAAGCACTCATGAGGCATGATATGATAGAGTGAAAGACAGACCTAAGTATTTACTTTACATTGAAGGCAATGATTAAGGCTGTCGTGAAGGCAGCGGAAATCAAAGATTTGTTTTTTTTAAGAAATGCATTCTTTGTCCAATGGCCAAGACACAATTTTGCTCGGCGACTGCCATTCAACTACCGAAATTATCTTCCAGGCCCTAATGATTTTAATGCATTATTTTTACTTCCTTGAGAAAGCTTCATTCATATCCATATGTTTTTATTTTTTTGTAAATATCAGAATCAGAACTAATATAAGAGTGAGGTATGATGAGGTTATTGTGGACAAAACCGGTCCATAGACTTTAGCACAACGTGCTCATGCTTGGTCTGTGGGTGTGTCAATCAGCCTCGGTAGCCCTTCATGTTTCCAAATTTAGGTCAAACGATAATGGGAGCGGTCGGGTTCTGGCGGTTCTGGTGACTTGCCGTGTCGTTCGGATTCAAGGAAAACGAATAACGAGGAAAGACATTTCTTTCGCTCTTTATTCAACTCCTATTGTGTAATCTGTATATTTTATTTTTCCTATAATTTTTAATTAAAAAAAAAAGTAAGTAATCGAATCAAGAACTTATTTTATTATTATTAAAAGTTACAAATAAAATTGTCAATTATATCTTACTAGCAGGCCGTCCCGGCTTTGCACGGGCATAATATAATTAAAAAATATATTATTTTGACACAATGATACACAAATAAACAATTTTTACGTAGACTTCCTACATTGAAATATTTGAAATAAAAACAACTTAGATATTATTATTAGATGATTATTAGATATTCGAGAGCTCCGATAATAAACGCGTCCGATCGCTGCTAAATTCAAAGTGCTATAGGGAGAACCGCGGCCTCCGACGCTTTATTTATAGGCACGCTGCCACCGCCCCGGCCGGCCGGTACCGCCGCAAACGCTACGTTCCGCAATTTTTAAATCTGTAATATCTTCGAAAAGATTCATTTAAATCATATGCTGTGAAGGGCCATATAGATCTATATTAAATAAACAATGTATTTTAAGTATTTAATTGGATAAGGGATAATGCTGTATTGGTTAAATTCGCTTCGAAAATTAGCCATTATTTGTCGTAAAAAGTAAATGACAAACAAAATTATTGTGGGATATCCATAAGAGATAGACTGATACCATGGCGGAGTTTTCTGTAGTCTTTTTCAATGTATACAATACTTAGTACATTATTTTGATAAATCTCGTAGGGTTCAGCCTGCGTTTGCAATGTAAGCGGATTTTTTTTAATTATTTACGACATCACATTAGAAACCACAAAAAAAAACAGTATTTCTCCACTATTTAATGGATGTTATTATACATATAAATAAACCTTCCTCTTCAATCACTCTATTTATAAAAAAAAACCGCATCAAAATCCGTTGCGTAGTTTTAAAGATTTAAGCATACATAGGGAAATAGGGATATAGGAACAGGGAAAGCGACTTTGTTTTATACTATGTAGTGATAGTGATAGTGATTAACGTTAAAGTCCAATGCGCGTGGAAGTTTATGAACATGTTGTTCAGCTGATTTAGAACCCTCAGTAAGTTCTAACAACGATCGTTGAATAAATAGGATCCTCAGTATTTCGAGTGAGGAATAAATATAATATATAGTTATTCGTACAATAATTTCTTCAATTACGTTTCCTATTTCACAAATAACTGAACAAATGCCACCAACTGATGAAAGCCTGGTACTTACCATAGAAAGTTCTCAAGCCGGCCTCGCACGGTGGTGTGCGGATCTGGAGGCGACATTACGCATTTTCCTTCCGTGACGATTTTTACTAGTCTGCTCCTACCGCAAGCCGCGTTAAGGAACTTCGTTCCAAAAACGAATCAAAAACTAAAAAGTAGCCTGCGACGGCATTACTGGGGCTACAGATGCCCCTACATTTGTACGTACATACTTGTTCTCCAAATATATATGCTCATCTTTGCTCGGTTTATCCGGCTATATTTTCGTCTAATGGTAACGAAACACAAACATTTATGCGCATCACAGCATTCCATAGTTTCAGTTTCAGTTTCAATTTCTTTATCCATTAGATGTATATTACACACTCGGATTCATATTTTTTTTTCCTACACTACAATGGTAATAACGAGTTAGATAACAGGTTAAACCAGTAAATGGTCCATAATATCTGATTGTGGCCCTTTGAACACTTAGGGCCTTTTTCTCCTACTGCAGATTAGCTTAATCGTCACATATTAAGGGCCTTTCTTAGTCGCTTGGAATCAATACCAGTAGAAGATAATCGGCACTTTAGTAATAAATGCCCTTAAAATGTCGATTAAAATAAATCAGCACTTGATGTAAACCAGGCTCAAATTAATAGTTTTTGTTTTATTCTAAATGAACTATGAAAAAAAATCCGTTGACATTTGTTTGTCAAACATTAGTTTTAAAATTAGTCAAAACATGCAACCGCATACATTGCATGCTGCAGATATTTAGCCATAGCCTCATAGAGGTTTGTCGAACTTAATTATTGTACAGTAATAACAACAACCTTGCTGTCATTACCTTAAAATTATAAATCCGTCAATATCCCTCGATATATATACTATCGAAGTTGCTCGACTTTTTTCCTTTGTTGCGTACTGTTTAAAAGAATGGAAGCGAGCCACAATAAACTGAACGATTTAATGTCTCCGCCGTTCCTGAAGCGGGAAATATTTCCCGAGTGGCGCTCTCCACGCGGCCTCATATGAAATTTACCGAGGCACCTATTGAAACCGAAGTATCGCGATATTTAGCACGTGCGAAACTTAAGGCCCCGCGCGCGTTGTAATAACTTTTGAAATGTGTATCTGGAATTTCAAACGTATTGCATGTTATTTCGGATTCAATATTTCTTCAAATGAATCGGTTTGAAGAAGATTTTATTACTAGTATCGATTATATCACCTAAATTTAAAATGTTCTTAGGCGTATCCTGCTTCAAGTTAATGTTATTATTCTGCTTATTTTCAAATTCTAACTCCATTGTAGATGTCGCTATTTAAACTTAAATTTGATGGGAAAAAAAAAAGATTCCGATGAATTGAGAACCTCCTCCTTTTTTTCGAAGTCGGTTAAAAAGGAAAAGCGGCAAGGAGACCAACATACAAAATCAATACAAAGTTATTTTATTGTTATGTAAGATTATTTTTCTCCTTGTGTATTTTGGATTTCTTAATACTTGCAAACGATACATATTTTTAATCTCACCTATGTTCCATCGCAACAGATAGCTTTCACATTGAATTACGTTTGTACAAATATTCTAACGTGGCTTTTAACATGACTATATTTTTACGGAATCCGCTCCCATCAAACTAACAACACAAATTTACATCAACTCGTCTATTACTTTCGAAACACATACAGCGGCGAGCGAACTTCCGGCTCTTACATAGTGTCAAATTGACAAATGAAATGCGGCACCCCACGCCCTTAAGCTCCGACGGAAATGAAATAGGAAGTAACGGGCAGTGGTGTTTGAACGTGCCGCGTTCAACACTCAACTCTCCGTGCGGTACGGCCAGCGCATCCTGACACTGCCCCCACATCACCGACCGTAGCTCCTGTCCTCTGAGCAGTGGCCGAGATAACCTAGACCGCTCCCGAGCAATTTCACTTCAACTGCACTTTGCGGCGCGCAAGAAAATCAAGGATAAGTATGTCCAGAACATTATTATACGTGCGCATATAAGCTTCTATATATAAAAACTACTATCATCAGGTATCGTCCTAATATTGAAAGCGCAAAATCCGATTCTTCCGTACCCAAAGGGTGAAAACGGAACCCTATTACTAAGCCTCCGCTGTCCGTCCGTCCGTCCGTCCGTCCGTCCGTCTGTCCGTCTGTCCGTCTGTCACAGGGCTGTATCTCAGTAACCGTTACAGGTAGACAGCTGAAATTTTCACAGAGTGTGTATTTATTTTGCCTCTATAACAACAAGGTAAGATTAAAAAATAATTAAAATTAAAGGGGGCTCCCATACAAAAAACGTGATTTTTTTGTTTTTTTTTTCTACGATGGTACGGAACCCTTCGTGTGCGAGTCCGACTCGCACTTGGCCGGTTTTTAATATAACTGGACATGGATACCTAATACCATGTCATGATATTAGCCTAACACACCCCTTGCGAACTACGTGACATGCTAGGACTTTCCTTCCATTGCTCGGCTACATTGAACCTAATGGAAACACGGACAATGTTCATTGCCGCTTCGACTATCGTTCATCTTACAAACCCGGACGGGATTAACCCACCACCTAGTAAAATAAGGAATGGTTTTACGTGGAATCCGAACCACGGCCAGCCTCTACGGTAGAAAACGGTCACCCATCTAGATCCCAACCGCGCTAAGAATTGCTACACCAAGCTTATCGATCCACAGGGCTGGGCTTCCGAGGCTGACAATTGTGATGCACATCGAGCACATTTTTTGCGGACCGAAAACAAGAACATTAAAAAGGAATTGATAGTTCGCTAAAACTAAACGCGTCGCATGATGGATGATGCATCATCATTTTTATAGGTTTTTAAAGAAATGCCGAAATAAATTGATCACGTAGAGTAGAGATGATATAAGTAGTGCTTCAACATTTACAAAGTTCTGTTGATTTTTCATTCATAAACACAACAAATTCCGTTTTACATAACAGCTAGTCGCGCACGAAACGATGATCGAGTCGAAACGATTGGCTCTTCGTATGTAGTTAGTTTGCTTCGTCAGGCAAACACTAATCGACGTTAGCCGGACCTTTTCTAGTCGTTTCCTATTTAACGTTCTTGGCTTAAAACTCGCTCAATTTTCTGAAAGCTCGCTTGTTCTTCAACGAACGATGGATAAAAAAAATGTTGCACATAGCATGAACTTGGAACAAACACACTCGAACACTTTTTACCGTGATGTTTGCTGGTTGCACTCCAGCCTTGCATTTATAATGTAGTTCTTTTTTATTCCTTCAATTAATATGTCCTTACTTTACGATCGATTCCACAAACATATCATATTCGTAATTCACAGTTCCATTTGGACTTACCGAGCCGTTTCCAAATATATTAGATATATTTAGTTGTTTTACTACATAGTTATTGATAATTTTAGAAAATAGATTTGCATGGTGACTCGCCCAAGTGCTTCAAGCAATGTCCTAATAATAATACAAATTATAATGATATACATAATTTAGATGTCAAGATCCGGGCTCGAGTTAATGGCGCCTTTTTGACCTCCGTTAAAGAACTAGAAAACGTTTCGAATCACCCCTATCAATTAACAGAAAGTTTTCTCCGGTACATTCCGTCAAATCGAAGATTGGTTATTTTGACAATTAACCATCTCAATGTATAATCAGGTCACCCAGCAGTGAGCGCGAACGTCGGCTGAGGTTGAATTTTCTGCGGGAAGACGCGAGCACCTGCCAGAATTGTCTTGTAGTTGGCATGGCTACCCGACGAATCGACGCGTACGCAATTTGTATTTAATTAACCAAGTTGCGAGTGAATGTAAACTAACCGCGGTCTCCACAGACGGAAGTCGCGCCTAACAAACGTGAAACGCGTTGAATTGGGGTGTCTTTTAACGTTCATTATAATAAAAGTACGCAAGCTCAAATTATAGACGCGGAGGTATCGTCGCCGCCTCGCCGCCATAGATCGACACAAATCATTTACCTGCCTTTCGATATTGACCTTACAATCCCGATAAAACTTTTGTTACTTAAAATTCGTTTAGATTTGGTTTTTTTGCAAGTTATTAAAAGCAAATATTGATTGGTTCCTGTTCTATTCTGAAGTTACACAAAATGGCGTTCGTAGAATAATAGTTGAGGCGTGGCTCTCGACCAAGCGTTGGTTCGTGGGTTGCCTTAATTTCTTTCCCGATTCGACTTTGATGATTGCATTAATATGGCACGAATAATTAAGATGAAGTAAAATATTTTGAGGAAACTACTAGTTTTGGATTCTCTAGAAATAGTTGGATTACCACACACAAATATACTTAAAACGATTGAGCGCAACGATATCGATATAAGTCAACCGATGGGAACCCTGAGACCGAAAATTCTGTGGTCGGGCCGATGTCATTAATGGATTCGTGAATTTTTTTTCAGAATTGTTTTTTTTTAAATATTGTTTACATTATATGCGATGTTAATTTAGCTTGTGATGTATTTGATTTTTTTTTCAAAATTTTAAAAGCTTTTTTTGCAGCAGGCTAGGCAGAATGTTACCTTTTGCCTGTCACATGGTAGACCAAATTGACTTTTAATCCTCCGTGTCGACATAAGGCGCTTTACCCAGATACAAATAAAATATTATTTTTCCTTAATATCATTGACATCAAAGCAGAGAGAAAGTAATTTTCCTAAAATCGGTTCATAGTTCTTGTATATGGAATATTTTGAAAATTCGCAGATTATTTTACTTTACTTCATGAATTCCCCTGATTCCCTGTGCGCCTACAATAGCGTCGATATTGCGCACGAACTCCGCCACGTCAACGCACGGACCGCACATCGCGCGCCGTGCAATTTGCGGTGGGCCGCGCGCCGTTTGTCAGCGTTCGCACGCATTCGCGCTCGTTCGCACACATTGCGAACATTTTCAAAGCTGACATGCGGTAGCGGGGGGAACGGCATAACGTATAATATGCAGATCGTATAATGTCATATTTTAACAAAATTTTAAAACCATGCACAACGTATAATCGGCAGATCGTATAATCTTATACGTAGTGCATGAAGAAGTCCAAAAAATTAAATTACTTATTTCTCCATGCATAACGTATAATAGTCACAACGTATAATGTTATGATCTTTATTTAACAAAAAAAGAAAACCATGCATAGCATATAATGCAAAAATATTTCATACGATAAGCGCCCTTATCAATATAAGATTAAAGATTATACTCGCACGCGACTTTTCGACCGTCTCAATTAGCGTTGTAGCAAATTGTTACTCTTCAACAGATATCGATTCGTAGCAATTTCAGCCTTAAATGTATCGTTGTTAGGGCGCTTTATGCAGTGCTTCTTGGCATATTATACGTTCTGCATGGTTTTCTTTTTTTGTGAATTCATGTTAGGAATATTATACGTTGTGACTATTATACGTTCTGCATGATGCAAAGAGTTTATTTTATTTTTAAACTCATGCACAACGTATAACATTATACGTTGTGACTATTATACGTTATGCATGGTTTTAATTTTTTGGAAAAAAATAAGATTATACGTTGTGAATATTATACGTAGTGAATACGACTCCGGTAGCGTGCTAGTGCAAACTTGTCACCATTATAATTTGTGTTTTGTCATCGGAATGCGCATAACAGCGGTTTGATGATGCTTTGGATGCTGTTCTAGGATATGACAACTCCTCGATAATTTGATAACTCAGAGCTACACCTATAGCTAAACATCTGTACATACGTTACCGTTCCTTAAAAATGCAAATCCTAAAAAGTTCCATATAATTATAATATTTTGCAGTGTTAACATAAAACGTTTGTAAAAAAGTAGCGAGACGGTGGCATACTTACAAAAAAGCTAATAGAACCAGGGATTAACTGAATTTTCACTGAGACTGTATTGATTAGAATAATCAAATTTACCGTTTTTCGTTGCTATTGATATATTGATACATGATAAATCTGTAACGTCATTTATGTTTACTAGTCTTTGCTGAACACGAAAAGTAGCTAGATCTAGCGAGAAGAAAGTTATGTGGCAATATTGAACTGTATTTTACGTAATGTACAGCATAACGCAGTCTTCACCAAAGAGACAAAATTATATTGCAAAATTAAATAAAAATAGCTAAAGCGGGTGGACCAGAAATCTGTGCCCGGTTTACTTCATTAAAACGCTCACAAACCCGAGTCGCACTTAACAATCGGACTCGGCTTTGCATGTGCTCGCACGTGTTCGTCCTTCGCGGTCTTTGTGGAATGTCCTTTCGGCACATGCGCTGCGAATACGAAACTAACTGTTACGGTGGGCCTTTCCGCTCAACTCTCCATACAAACGTGGAAAGAAGGTCATGCTTCTTGTCGGAGATTCAGAATTATTATCAAAACAGTTTAATTGAATCGACCTAAATGCTTGATGGCCAATTGTAATGTAAAATTGCGTTTGGTTCCAAAGTTATTAAGTCGACAAGTTAGAATTTTTCGCGCGTTATATACAATAAGTTGAACTCAACGATAAAACAAAAATCTAAATACTAATCTAATAACATAAAAACACATTAACCCACTCAAGAGCCCTCTTAAGAATGGCCTCTAGGATATGTTCCCCATATAAACGTAGTTTACTTATTAATAATTTGAAAACAGTGTGCTAAATTACTAACATAAGGCAACATCTGTCTGTCTACACTTTTTTTTTTTTTGCAAAGTCATCACCGACACAAATGACAGGAAAAAGTAAATTTAATCTTCATACGAATTTTCTTTTCTTTGCGAGTACATTTTTCGAAAACAAAAATGTACGGACACAGATGTAGATTATCTGATGTTTTCAATTTCACAAAATACGATTGTACGAGGAAAATCGCTCGTCGAGAATGTATACCTAATTCATCACAAAGATACGAAAAATGCCAACACGGCTAGATACTTTACGCATATACAACATTCATAAATGTCTGCTCAATTATTTAGTTAGTAATCTCGAACAAGAATTCATGAAATCCATTTAAACGTGGCATGATCTCAATATTATTCCATTCGCTGCCTCAATAAACTGGTAAACGATTTTTCAGGGCTCAAGACAGAGAAAGAGTTGTTTATGGAACGCTGGCCTGCATCGTGCCGTTACGTCGCGGTCGTATGTTCGATAATAAACGGCGCATACATCAAACTGTATTGCGCCCGACGCGGAAATAAAAATGTTTCCTCGGCATACTTTTTGTTCGCAAATTAAACCCACCATAAAGAAAAATACGTAGCGATCGACGATGCTGTGCTGACCGCCTCGGAACATAGAAAGGAGGAGGCGCTATCTAGTGATGTTAAAAAGTTCTAGATTTCTTTCATTGAATAGATGTGAATACCGACTGTGTCGGTACTCCACCGGCTGCCATATTGAAGTAACGCTTTTTTTTCGTTGGTACTGCTACGAATTTCACCCGGACGTTTACTTACTACATAAAATAAATAAAAAATCCGACGAATTGAGAACCTCCTCCTTTTATTTAAAGTCGGTTAAAAAGGATATAAAATTGCATTATTCAAAAACGGAACCTATAAATTACTTATAAACCTGATACTTACGCTTGATCTTTCCGGCAAGAATTTTCGTCCTCTTCTCCGATATCAATATGAAAGAAATGTCCAATGTGATGTGGTCCATTGATAATAAAAATTGATCTTTATTTTTATAAGAATTTCCCTTAAAACAAAGCTTAGTGTCTGGTTATCTCACCGCTTCTAGACAATAATACAGAGAATAATTCATTCGCACTAAAAACAAAGGATCGCACGGATTGGACCTAAATATGCGATCCATGAGAGACACTAAGGGATTATAACAACGTTATTTGTTCTCCGAGACACGTCATCCCCATTTTCTGTTATGTAGCAAGAGGGGGTGGGGTCGGGGGGGCGGTTGCCGCGGGCGGTAAAATTCATCGCAGTTTTCTTGTCTTTCCGCGACTGTCTACTCTCGGCTATATTGGCTCAATTTTGCTTTTGTTGCGACCGTGTAGGGTTTATTTTACATGTTCACTTGGGTTGTAGGTGGTGGCAATAAAAACAAACGACGAAATATTGTGAAAATATGCGGATTCCGTGCGTTATCGGATAAAGGATTTTCTAAGTTTATTATTCATGCTTTTAAAGTGGGGGTGGAATTGTGACGTTAAAATTAATTAAAGTATCGTGTGTTGTTTATTTTTTAAAAGGGCTACTTGATTTCTCCGTGCTGTTTCAAAAATAGCGTTGACTACGTAAAATGATTGTACTTATGAAACGAAGAAAACTCGTTCCTTCCATTTTAACGCACAATTAGGCTGCATGGAGAACGCACCGCGCAGTGACGCCTCCATGGAAAATAACAACAAAGAATTTATAACATGTTGCCACAGAAACGGGCAAGGGCCTTCGACGTTTACATTTCATGCTACAGTTAAAGCAAGCGAACTCTTACTAGTCCGGGGGGAAATATAACGTAACAGTTCAAGCAATCGATCCCCTCCTTGTACTGAACGGGCATGTAAAGTTACAGTTAAAGCAAACGATCGCCTAATAGTACTCGACGGGTATGTAACGCTATAGTTTAATCAAACGACACCCTACTAGTACTAGACGAACATGTAACGTTAAAGCGTAAGCAGACAACACCTTAATGGTACTGGACGGACATTTCACGTTACAGTTTAAGCAAACGACCCCCTCATAGTACTAAAAGGGCATGTAAAGTTAAAGGTCAAGCAAACCATCCCCTACTAGTACTATAGACGGACATGTAACGTCCACCTAATAGTACTGGACGGACATGCCACGTTACAGTTTAAGCAAATTACCCCCTAATTGTACTAGGCGAGCATGTAAAGTTACAGTTCACGCAAACGACCCCCTAATAGTACTGAACGGACATGTAAAGTTACAGTTTAAGCAGACGACCTCCTAATAGTACTGGATGGACAATTCACGTTACAGTTCAAGCAAACGATCCCCTTATAGTACTGGACGGGCATGTAGCGTTACAGTGGAAACAGACGACCACTTACTAGTACTAGACGGACATGTAACGTTACACCTTAAGCAGACCAGCCCCTAATAATACTGGACGGACATGTATCGTTACAGTTTAAGCCCCCCCCCCCCCCCCCAATTGTACTGGAAGGACATATCGAGGTGCAGCTTAAGCAGACGACCCCCCTAATAGTACTGGACGGACATGTCACGTTTCAGTTTAAGCAAACAACCCCTCAATAGTACTGGAAGGACATGTAGTGCTACAGTTGATACAAACGTCCCCTTACAGTACTGGACGGACACGTAACGTTACAAACTAGCCCATACTAGTGTTGAAGATTCCAAGCGGTTTGTCCGTCCGCAGGCAACGTGCTCCACGCCTCGGTCCGCTTCGACCGGGAGGAGAGAAAGGAGTACCACCTGCCGATCGCCATCACGGACTCCGGCTCGCCGCGCCGCACCGGCGTGTCCGTGCTGCACGTCGTCATCGGCGACCGCAACGACAACGCCATGGCGGAGGGCCACAGCGACATCTTTGTCTACAACTACAAGGTATCAAATTAAATTAAATTAAAATATGATTTATTGCCTACAACTATTATTACATAGTGTGCAAAAGCGAGCTTATTGCCAAAGGCAATCTCTAACAGCTTACCTTAGTATTAGACAATATATTAACAGGTAGCAAGAAACACAAGACAAAGAAGCACTTTCCCTAATAGTAAGAGGTAATTGATTCCACAATCTTGCTGAATGAACTGTAAAAGAACCCGAATAAGCGGTTGAAGAATGTGACGGAATAAGGAGCAGGAGATTATCTGCAGACCTGAGTGTATACCATGACAAGACAGATGTTTGAAGCGATCTTTAAGATAAAGTAGGGAGTATACCTCTCCTACTTCTGATTTCATTAATTATTGCATGCATTCATACATTGGAATTGCCTCACACTTTTTGACAAATGCACAGCATTCGGAGATTGAACGAAAATGGGACGGCCCTGAAGCTCTAGCTTATTGTTTTTAGGGTTCCTTACCCAACCCTATTACTATGCCTCCACTGTCCGTCCGTCCGTCTTTTCAAGGGCTGTATCTCATGAACCGTAATAAGTAGGCAGCTGCTATTTTTACAGAGTGTGTATTTGTTTTGCTTTAAAAACAAAAATAATAAAAATTAAAGGAGGCCCCCCCATACGCGATATTTAGAAGGTGACGTTGATGTTTATTTGTTCGGGCTTCGTTTACGCATATTTTAATATTCCTACACTGATTTGAATGTTTATTTTTTTTATGATTGAATGGCTTCCTGTGGGTCCCATATGAGAATAGCTAGTAAGGATCGTAGATTTCGAAGATATACCGCATCTCTGTCCGCATGTGGGTATGGTCATAGTAAAGGTCCCATCAATGTCTGCATGCATTCCTTTGAGAAGAAACTTGTTACAGTGCCTCGCATCATGCTCAGTGAAGGAGTCGGAGTATGTTGTAGAATTATTTGTGCGAGGGAATAGATAATACCATGGAGTCGATTGATCTAAATCGGAAACTTGTGAATTTGGAGAAAAACTCTCTTTAAAGTGATCCGTCTGATAAAAAGTCAGTAATTGTAATTGAATGAAATGTTATGATTCTGGCCTAAGGCTTGAAAACATGTTTTTCATATTATCAGGCCTTACTAATAAAGAAGATTCATATAGCAATGGAACCGCTTCATTTCTCGAAATTGTTAATTCGTCCAGATACCTTAATACGCTTTTCTGGGAAAAAAGATCCCAGTGAGTGGCGACGTGTAAATCTAGTGAGAGTGCTTTCCTATTAGACGCGTTTGAAAATTCATAAACCGATTCAAACAGTGCCATGCCATAGGTACCGGCAAATAACTAGAATTCCGGCGCTGCGGGCTGTCTCCCATTTGCGCACCTTAGTTCGCACTCCTAAGGCGACTTTTGCGCATGTTTGTCATGTGGGCATTGGGTAGATATCTGCCGGGACCTATACCCGTTAAATTGGCATTGATTAAACTCCAGCTTCTTTGGGCTTGCGGATTTATGAATGGAAGGAAACCCAAAATACAAAATAAATCCATACTAATATTATAAATGCGTAGTTCTCTTTGTCCGTCTGTTGCGTTTTTACGCCTAAACCGCTGAACCGATTTTGAACAATTTTGGTATAGAGATAGTCTGCAGCGGGAGCACAAATGAAAGTGGACACTTGTCGAGCTAGAGGGATAAGAAATTTTGTCGAGGATTTTTATCCACTGTGATATCACAAATGGGGAGCTCGATTAATTTATCGAGATCGAGTGTTAACTCGATAGAGAGTGGCAACACCCACCGTTTTGTCCACAAGAACTGTCACTTTAAACCTCCCGACCCTGGCTGTGTTCGCGCAGGCTGCTCCATGATAACTATTCAGTGCAAGAAGCAAGAAATAGCGTTTTACAGAATAGCGGCGAACAAAATGCCATTTCCTACAAATCGCCTACACCTAAGTTATTTTGAATTGAATTTCGTATAGATGCACAATTAAGTACGTTTTAATGAATTTAGATAAAAAATGCTTGGTTTAGCGCATTTGCCTTGTAAGATTAGAAGGATTTTAGTTTATCTAATGTCAATGTGACGTCAATCTCTGCACTTTTTTCGTTTTCCCGTTCAGCTGGAGCGTTGCTCTAAGCCGTTCCGCCTGATTACTTCCTATAACGGAAAGTAAATGATGGAATGGAAACGTCTTTGCCCAAACAAACCCATCCATCTTTCGCTCTTATTACCCCTTTTCCCATGTCTTTGAACCATGAAAACGTTAAGAAACGCCTGTGCCATCGCCACTACATAGGCACATATTCGTAACACGAACAAACACCTCCTTCTAGGATTTAACACACCCTCCCGGTGGTTGTGACAAAATTATCCTCAACAAACGTCAAATTAGTAGGATTAAATTTATTTGTGCTTCCACAAATGGACAAAATTTATTCTTTGTCGAGATTTGTCTATGGTCTGGGTTTATTTTGACAACCTCACTCGACATAACATTGTTTTTGCTATCAGTTGGCGACAAGTGTCCCGCACACAAGATAAAGACTATGTACGTAAGTTTGTCGGCCAGATAAAATTATTTGTGCTCCCGCTGCTGGACCTAGGAGAAGGACCTTTTGTGGCGAAAATTAAAGTCTAAGGGGGTGAAAGTTTGTATGGTTTGTTTGTATGTATCAGCCCGACATCAGTCCAAAACGACATTGTCCCATGCGTAGCCGGGTACCTCAGCTAGTAAGTATATAAAAAGTGTTTGTCATGTAATAAAACCCCGAGAGAACAATCCTAAACAATTATCTAGAAGCTGAGTTTCATTTTGTACACAATGTATAGGTATTATTGTACCTACCCTTGTGTCATTATGTAAAAAAGGGTAGACTGGCGTAAAATGCCTTAGGCATTAAGCGCTACCATTGTGTACGATTTAAGTGCAATAAACGTTTTTTGATTTTGATTTTACCTCTATAGCTATGTGTCTTGTCAAGTTCATAAACTTTTTATCCGAAAGGTTTTGGATGACCGACAGACTGTAGTATTACAGAACTAAATATTCTCAAACTTCTTTAGGACTTCTTGTAGGATATTGTCAGTACGTAAAACTATTTAATAAAATGAAATATTTTCTTTAAGCACGATTTCTCTAGGAATATAGATTTTTATTTGGTCTGAACGGACTTTTTACAAAATATTGTATCCTACATTAACTGAAGGAAAAAACCGGAAAAAACTAAGACTGAAAACAAATGAATAAAAGAAATGCTTATTAAAGAAAAGTGAACTCAGTCTTCATGGTATAGATTCAGTGGTCTGCAGGATGGACAAAATTTATTCTTTGTCGAGATTTGATTTTTTTATGGTGTGGATTTATTTTGACAACCTCCACTCGACATAACATTGTTTATGCTATCAGTTGGCGACAAGTTTCCCGCACACAAGATAAAGCCTATGTACGTAAGTTTGTCGGCAAGATAAAATTATTTGTGCTCCCGCTGCTGATGCGATGCCTACATTCTCCATGATAAACAGATTTAGCCATGGAGGTGGCGACAATTTTACAAATGGCAACTGCTTGCAAATGCCAACTCTGACAAGGGCCCGCTGGTTGGTTGTTAGGAGCGGAACATGAAATTAATTTCCGTGGTCGCGGCTGCCTGTTTGAGGCCTGCCGCGAACATTCATTAAATTCTAGAGCTCAGTAGTTTAAACCTATACGTTCAGGATAACACTTATCAATTCTTAGTAGGTCTCAGTTATGTTGTTTTCGTTTTGATTAAGTTGTTGATTGTTTTTCCTTTATTCTTATTATTTATTTACTCTTATAAAATCTAACACATGGCGTCTGCCTGGCTTTCGTCTTTCTAGTCGGTTATAACATAAGAACCGCTCAACCGAATTTGATGCGGTGTGTATCTATAGGTGTGTTCTCTGAGCTATAGACCTCGTGAGTCTGTCTTTGCATTGCTTACAACTGAATAAATGTTGACCGCGCACCTCAAGACAGAATCCAATTGTTTATCTCACTTGGTAATTACCTAACGCTTACGGCTTTACGTACTCCAGTTTTACGTACTTACCTTAAACTGGATCGACGAAAAATATCTATGAAGTTATCAATTTCATGAGAAGATAATCGATTGAGAAATCCTACCTGTAGAGGAGAACAGCCGGACAGACATACGAAACCAGATTTGTCCAAGCTGAAACGGAGATCACTTTCGCCTTGCCATCGCTCGGTCTATTAAAAATATAGGATATTTACGTTAAATTTTACGGTGCGTCTTCACACCTTGTTGGAAGGACCCTGGGTTCTATTTGATTTAATGGCGTAATTTAATTGGAAATGTTAATGCTATACACAGGGTGTTATGGTCCAAGTGTAACCATTGATTACTTGGTCCATTTGAAGCAAAAAGGTACCATTTTATCAAAAAGTATGTATTGGGTTCTTCATTAATTTAGTTTTCGCAAGAGAAAACCACGTAAAACTGTAAGGGGACCTACAGTTCTACGTGGTCCTTACTTAACGCACTTACTTAACGTCCTCACCTACTAAGTGATAGGGTTGATCTTTAATAAGGGTACCATCGCATTTTTCCCATCCAGTTCAATGTACCTGCGCAATATAAGAAAGATCCTGGCTTTGTACTTAGTTCCCATTAGGTGTGTTGGGCTAATATCATGACAGTAAGTAGGCGTGTGGTATTAGTGCATCCGTTTCATGTCCAGGTACACAAGAAAAACAAATATCCCCACGGTTAACAAAGCTGCGGATGTTACGTTGCCAGTATCGTAGTAATAGGGCCGAGTGCACGAAAGGACAAAAATCAAAATCAATGTCAACGTATGATTAAACACGTCACTATGGATTAACAGTATGGAAGTGCGGTTTACTAAAAATGACGTGTTTGAACATTGATTGATTCGTGCAATCGGGGCTTAGTATTTATGTATCCCTGTGGTTGCCAGCACGGAGGATCTTCGTTGTTGCCCATATGAGCATCGGAACGTTTGCTGCATATTGAAGAGTTTTTTGGAATTGTGTTTATTATTTCAGTATGGAAAACAATACTAAACGTACACTAACACGTTATCTGCTCTAAATATGCCAAGGTTTACTTAAGTTAAGTGGCTGTGTGCATCCATGTAGATGGCACCACAGTGGTTCGTCGCGATTTCTGCTATAACTCCTCAAAAATAGAAAGTTACCAGACATAATATAGGGGCGACCATGTATTAAATCGCACGCAACAATTCCTAAAAACGGCTATCATAATGAGACAAAGTTCAAAATTTTGCTAATTGTAAATGGCACAAATCCTCAGAATTATCTACGAGACTCCAGCATATTTTGTAATTGTTTAATGAGATTACATTACCGAATAATGTGCTCGCCACTGTAGTTACAGTTTGTAACTTCCTATGTTTAAGGAGTTATAGCAGACATAAATACGAACGACCGTGGCGCCATCTACTTTGATGCACACACCCCCTTAACATATTTTAGTCACAAACATATTTTTACAGTTGGTTTAAATAATTTTTAACGTGTGTACTGCATGATTTAAATAAAGTAATATATTCGTGTTGTTTTTATGCATACGTCCAGAAGGAAATGTACTTCAACGAGATTTCGGACGACTGGCGCTATTTTGTGAGTATCTGTACATTTCATCTGTGTAAGTAGCTTCTATTCACTTAGCAGTTGAATTATTATTTTATTCACAGTATTTAATTAAACATTTGTTACTGAAATGGACATGGATGGCTAATACCACAACGACTATCATGATATTAGCCCAAAACACCACGTCTGAACTAGGTGTAATGCCAGGACCAGGATATTTTGCATGGCTAGATGGTTTTTTATTAATAATTTGAAGATATTTGTATCATTTCGTCTAGTAGCATGAAAGTATTTTGTTTTAAATTTCCATTCTCTTTCACATAGTTGTCTTAGTTTTTGCTTGAATTATTTATTGTTGAAATTTTCCACAATGGTAAGAGTAAAAATTTAAAATGGTATACATGCATAAATTTTAGGGTTTTACAAGATCCTGAAATTACCGTTTACTACGGTAATATTGAATCAAATGATATGAATAAAAAAAATCACGCGTAAATAAATATCGTGTTTTTTTATCAAATACTAGCTGCGGTACCCGGCTCCGCTCGGGTCCATGTCGTTTTAGACTGATGTCGAGCTGAATTATTTCCTAGAAGATAAAAAGTAGCTCAAATGGCTAGTCGAAAAGGCTGGTCAATAGCGATGTTATTTATCTGCTACTTTTTAATCAAAACAGATGGAGCTGATATAGCTTAATTAAATAAGAAATATTATAACATTTCCATTTATAATACATAGGGCACACTATAAGTTTTCGGAACTGCCCACTTAGCTAAAAAATACCGAAAAAGTAATTAAATTTTTTAATTAAATATTTTGGTATTATAACGCATAGGGCCGAGTACACGAAAGGGCAAAAAATCTAAATCATCGTCAACTTAAACACGTCACTTTGCATAGAGAGTATGGAAGGAACTCTATGCGGTTCACTAAAAGTGACGTGTTTGAACAATGTTTACTTATCCCTCTCTTCGTGCAATCGGTTCTTAGGCTGTTTTGTCTTGTTTATTTTTGCAGTGTGGCGTCATTTAAGAAAATGCGTTAAATTTTTTAATTAAATATTTTGGTATTATAACGCATAGGGCCGAGTGCACGAAAGGGCAAAAAATCTAAATCATCGTCAACTTAAACACGTCACTTTGCATAGAGAGTATGGAAGGAACTCTATGCGGTTCACTAAAAGTGACGTGTTTGAACAATGTTTACTTATCCCTCTCTTCGTGCAATCGGTTCTTAGGCTGTTTTGTATTGTTTATTTTTGCAGTGTGGCGTCATTTAAGAAAATGCGTGTCTATATCACCATGGTTATTAACTTATGAAAATTTTCGTAGTATGATTTTATACGATTTTAAGTGTAATTTGACAGTTAACAAAGCCTTGCTCGGCTTCAAACTGCTTTTGGCGATGAAACACTATGAAAGGCGACTATCGCGTCAATCTTCTGACTAATTTTGTGATGGTAAGCTTTATACAACAAAAAGATAAATGATGTGCGCCGTAAAATGAAATAGACAGGCATGCAGACTGTTGCTTTGGAGACTGTAAATAGTGATTTGTATAACACCATGGATGGAAGTAAATGACGAACTCCGTAAAAATAACAGTAAACGCAGCATCATCTTGCATCACAACAATGCCAGTTCTCAGACGGCCATGCAGACACAAATTTTCAAAGGTTAAAAACGTAGAACTTATGAGTAATCCTGCATACAGTCCCGACCTGGCACCTTGTGATATTATTCTGTTCCCAAAATGTTTTAACCAATACGTGGCCAACGATTGTCATCACCAGAAGAGGCTGTCGAAGAGTACCAGGTTCACCCGGATCTTCCCGCAATGACACTTCCACATTCAAATGGATCTAAAACACGACAATATTCATGCCCCGATTATGCATTCCTTCAATGCGATGGTATGTATCATCCCAGGTGGAATTAACCCTACGAAAGGTGAACAAAAGTTTTACGTGGCATACAAAACACAGCCAGTCAGTCAGTCAGTCAGTCAGTCAGCGTGATTGCGTCCACTGCTGAACATACGCCTCTATACAAAACACAGCCAGCCTCAACACCTAAAACGGTCACCCATCCGTAACTCGAGCGCACTCAGAGATGCCAAACGTAGATACAATTCGCATATAAATCGGGTGAGTGGTTCTCAAGTTATAAGCATTTCACCCTAATGCTCACCGCTCTGGTAATTTAGTGTTATTTCATGTAGCTTTTAAGTTGTGAGCAGAATCAGGCTAGACGTGGAACTTTTATAAGCATTTCATACCACTGCTTATTTGCACACCCCTCTCATAATTTTGCATGGGTGCCCATTCAGGTAAGAGTGAGATCGAACTCGTCGTTAAATATCAACTAATTATATATTTCCCAGCTATTTTTAAGTTAACTCACTCCCGAACTCGAAGTCACTCTTACCTGAATGGGCCCACTGATGCTAATTAGCCCTAAAGTTAGCGAGTCTGGAAAGAAGATACATAAGTGCAATCAGTGATGACCAACACCAAACTTATATTCTTGACCAAACCATAGAAACTATTCAATAAAAAACAGGTGCGTTTTCTTATACATAAGTGCAATCAGTGATGACCAACACCAAAATTATATTTTTGACCAAACCATAGAAACTATTCAATAAAAAACAGGTGCGTTTTCTTATACCTAGTTTGAAGATATTATGGGTTACCCATACACATTTTCATACGTTTCAAGATTTTCTTTCAGACAAAAGATAGTTCCCCATGCCTAATTTAATCCTTTTCTGGCCCATACAAAGTTTTTGTACACAAAAGCAAATAATATAATTATAAAGTTACATAATGCCATAGTAAATAGTTGCTGCGAAAATATTTGCAGAATATATTTCTTTTTTACAGCGCCATCTATGATATAACCCATATAACGGTGTACAACTTCTAATCGCTAATACTAATGAACTAAAAAACGCCTCTATCCGGGTAGAGATGGCGCTATAAACCCAACGTCTTCGCCCAAAGTTTCCAAAGGA
Organism: Incurvaria masculella; assembly: GCA_946894095.1. Taxonomy (NCBI): domain Eukaryota; kingdom Metazoa; phylum Arthropoda; class Insecta; order Lepidoptera; family Incurvariidae; genus Incurvaria; species Incurvaria masculella. The sequence continues at coordinate 6,343,735 of OX335641.1, forward strand.
ATTGCATATCAATATCAACGTCAGCGTATGATTAAACACGTCACTTTGTATGGACAGTATTGAAGGAACTCCATGCGGTTCGCTAAAAGTGACGTGTTTGAACATTGATTAACTCAGCCGTACTCGGGAACAAAATTCCTCGCGCTGACTACCATGAATTAAAATTGTTCCTTAGGAAAATAGTTTTGCCATTAAGCTATTACGTAAAAAAACCTGAAACAAAAATTAGATCTATTATGTCGAATCCATGATATAATTATATGCGAGATAAAAAAAAACAGAAAAACATATTGAGATTTCAGGATTCGAACGTGAACCCTCCCTCGAACAAAATATATTCAAAACAGTCGATTATGCCAACCGGCTTTCTACGTTTAACGCGAAAATTGTTAATCGGTTCTGGCAAAATGACGCCGTCATGCGCCACGGGATGGAGTAATTTCATTGATATTGCTCAGCCCTTAGAATATTTAGCGTGATGGTATGTATCCTAGAGTGAGCCCAGCGATATTTTCTGTAAACTCTTGCATGCGTAAACGATGTATATTTATAATATTATATTTATTACTCTTTTATATAAGTAGAGATAAGTCTAATCCATGCTACAATTATTATATGCGAGACCCCATAAACAATAAAATGTAAAATTGACGCTATCAGGATTCGAACCTACAGCCTCCCGAACAATATACGTATAGAAGAGTCGGTACTCCGCCCTGCGCCATCCGCTTTCTGAACATTAATGCGAAAATAGTGAATCGTTGAATGACGTCGCAAGTAACGCCACATTACGCCACGGCATGGTATTAATTTTGTTTGAGAGTAATTACATTGATATTGCTCAGCCCTTTGGATATTTAGCGTGATGGTATGTACCTTAAAGCGTTCTCCGCGATGTTCTCTTGAAATTGGTTTAAATCGCATTTTGATCTGTTTTGTGGTTACGTAGAGATGATTGTTTTTAAACATGTTAATAACACATAGTAATAATATTTATACGTATTTGTAAGTAGCATAAAATAAATAAATCATATTCATCATCACATGCATTCAGCACTTATTGTACAGCTCGTGGTCTAGGGACTAGAGGACTTGCCTTTCATGCGAGATTTGAACCCAGACCGGGTTCAAATACTCGCCCCGCCCCGGTCATGCCCAACTTTCTTTTTCTTCCTGAGTTGGACAAATACATTCGGTACGAATGCTAGCTGTTCCATGGTTCGGAACCCATGTTAAACTGGAGGTCCTCTTCCCTTTCTAGATGCCAGGGTTAAGCCCGCCCGGCCTGTTACCCACCGCATTGGATGAACCTATGCTTGATAGATATGCTTGACGATGCTGAAAAATGGTTTGTGTTTCCATCCAGTTCGAAGGAGCCGTGCTCATGAAGTGAAGGTCCATTCGGGAAGGCGGTGTGCTGGGTTTATATCGCAACGGTAGTTGTGTGGTATTAGTCATCCAAATCAGGTTCTATAAAAAACAAAAATAAACTAATCGTTCGAGGCAGCGTCAACGCATCCGCAGACTGCATACACGCTGGCAATTTGCACTCAACGGTCGTCTAGTTTTTTTACTCAAATTTCCATTCCGCGCCGCCGGTTGCACGCTTATGCTGACTTATCCCTGGGGAGCTCTCCTTGTTCCTGTTCGCCCGTTAACCCCCTAGAGGTGACCTACATCCTAGCAATCCCGATGCGTATGCGTATCAGTTAAAACCAGGGGAAAACAAGTATTTTATATTTAATTTGCTGTAATATTAGAACGATTCGAATGAACTATAATTGACACACCTTTTTGCCTGAAATCCTAATAATCGTAGCAGGGAAAATATTGTCTCATATTTTTTCAGTATGGCGCCTAATATGACTTACGTTTGATTGATCCGCGGATTCGATCAACTCAGTCAAACTTCACTGGGCTATAAGTAATGATATTTAGTGTCCACCTTTATGATACACTTTTTGTTTACTTGTGTTTATTTGGGGATTAAGCCGTCATATTTCTTAATTTGAGTGAGGAATCGGGCACGAGCCCATTGTATGGAACTCTATCACTCTCGTTTCACAAATATCCTGACGAGGGTCTGTCAACTTGAAAGTCTTCTGCTTTCTTTTAGGATAGATGTAAATTTTAATGACTTTTGATAAATATCCGGAAACTTGCAAGTTTCCCAGGAAACGTGTAAAATAATGGATTTTAACACTTTCTTTTGAAATATACATATATTCAATCTCTAAATAATTGAACCATGGTGTGGCATAACAATTATTTAGACCAAAAAAAATATACAAATGTGTTTTCAGGTAAATCTGCAAACACGTTTTATGTCAACCGTTTTGGTCCGCGAGACCTACTCGGAATTTATGATCTTGAATGATCACATTTATTTTAAATTATTTTTTCGAAAAGTTTAACAAACATGAAAATAAATATCTAAAATCATGCACCATATTAATTTCGGCGCGGTACATTACTAATATCCTGAATCGGCTTTAATCATATCCGCGGCTTTTTCTGCTACCATGAACGTAGGTGCGTTGGTATGCGCTGAAGGGATTGTCGGGAATATACTTGCATCAACCACCCGCAAACGTGAGAGACCGTGGACCCTGAGACGAGGATCTACCACCGCCGTCGGATCTCCTGCTGGACCCATTTTGCAAGTGCCGCTTTGGTGATAAAGGGTGAACGAAAAGGTCCTCGTGTGACAAGCCCAGTACTCATCGCTTCCGAAGGGCCCATCATCAAGGCAAGATTTAATCGGGACTTGGTACAATGTAGCGCCAACATTCTTCAGTGATTGTTTATTAATAAGGTCAATTGAGATGCGTATTCCTTTTACAAGTTTGTCCATGTCTTCTCTCTCATCAAAATAATTTGGAAAAATATTCGGATGGGTATATGGATCGCTGTTCTTAAGAGTTAAACAACCCCTGGATTTAGGTCGTAATAAAACGGGAAGTACCAGGATAGTAGCTTTTTCTTCTAGAGGCCCATACACTTCTTTGTAGAGCTCATCCGGAATACCCATGTTTTTCTTATACACTAGATCTGCGTTTATTCCCATGGCCGCCATCAATATCTCCATGTCCGGCCACCCATTTTTATTAAATGGGTCATCTAATTCCATAAAAATACCCGCTTCGGTGCCAGCTGAAGAAAATACTCCAGTGTTGTATTTAAAATATTCAAATATTTTTGTAAAATTTTTGATTATGCCTTTTGTCGTAATTTCGGTGGAAGTGTGATTGACAACAAATGTTATTGGACTGCAGATATGGTCCATTAAGTTTTCACCAACAGGCAGGTCTTTCATCACCGGGATGCCTATTTCTTCCAAATGCTTCTTCGGGCCTATTCCGGATAGCATTAACAGCTGTGGAGAATTGATAGCTCCAGCTGATATAATCACTTCTTTTCTTGCTTTTACCGTATATGTCATTCCTCTTCTTTCAAATACAACTCCGGTCGCTTCGGTACCGTTAAACAAAATGTTTGTGACAAAACTCTCCTGTACTACATTCAAATTTTTTCTGTCGTTGATCGGATGAAGGTATGCGCGACTGGAACTGTCTCTGCTGCCATTCTTTAAAGATAACTGTAACTGAGAGACTCCGCATGGACCGTCAGCGTTATAGTCTCCATATTTCAATCCATACTCTTCTGCAGCTTGAATCCAAGCTTTGCCAATTTCGGTAGAATAAGGAGAATGTTCAACGCTAACAGGTCCATTGTTATTGCGGTACAGGGGATCAGCATTAGGCACTTTGCATGATTCTAACTTCTTGTAGTACGGCAATACGTCTTTCCAACCCCATCCTATGTTGCCGTCTTGTGCCCACCTGTCGAAATCATATGGACTGCCTCTCGTGAAAATCATATTGTTTAAAACACTGGAGCCACCCATGACCTTACCGCGTGGCAAGCTGCACTGTTTATTGTACAATCCATTGCAATAATTATTCGATTGTGCTGATTTGTACTGCCAATCTATCGGTGTTTTTTGCAGAAAATACAGCAATAGTGGGATGTCCATATAGAGAAACTCATGTGATCCTGCTTCTATCAGCAGTACGTTTGAATCCGCCAATTCAGTTAGTCTATTTGCTATTACACAACCAGCTGTTCCAGCTCCTACAATGACGTAATCGTACACTTTTAAAGGAACAGGCGTGTCTTTAGGCTCGTTGTTGTATTGTTCTACTCCTTCCATTATAAACTTGACGGTTGAGGTGATGGGATCTGGGCCTTTGAGAAGTGTTTCAATAGTATAGATACAATTCTTGTCACCTTCTTTTTTGTTGAAAATGTCGAGTATCGGGCTGACGACAGTGTTCTTAACGTCTTTAACGATATCAGACACTGATCCAACAACCCATTCTAAAGGGTTTAAGGTTCCGTACGCCATGCTAACACTATTCAGTGCAATTAGCAATTGGATTTCTAATATATATTTAAATCTGCAATTCATATTAAAATATATCACCGATTTACGTTACGTGCAGACTGACTCGTGTTCACTTTAATATAGAAATCTAAATAATCAACGAAACAAGTAAGAAGAAAAATTTGCTTTGATATCTATTGACTCAAGTGTAATATCGGAACAATATAATATTATGTAGATGCAAATAAACTATGTAGGAAGCTTTAATTCAACTACACATATTAAAACTCGGATTGTTTATATAAAGTGTATTACTTCTTTACATAATAGGTGTTTCTATCCTTGCTTACGTTACCGAAAATTCAATTAACTTAAAATTGTATTTATTTGAATTACTAATTTAAAATCATAAAAAAATTACACTGAGCTCTTTTTAATGCGCACACCACTACAAAGGGTTATTCTGGAGACAAAAATCGCAGTTCCCATACAATTCTTCGAAGTCACGTTAATAAAATGTGTGGGAACTGCATTTTTTTTTTATTGTTTTTTTTTTAATGGTTGGCTTCTTCTTTTTGTCTCCAGAATTACTCACCCTGCTAAAATATTATTTATGCCGCAATAGAAGAAATAGTAAAATAGGCAGTATACAAACTTCACGCTACGCTTTCCAAATAAAGTCAAAATTTACGACCAGTTGAATAGCCACTTGACAAGATGTCGTAAGTTCTGGTTTCTAGCCAATTTGTCAATTCAAACTCCTGGCGCTCCTCTTTTTCATATTCGACTGAAATCGCAAAACAATATATTATTATAGTATTCATAAATTACCCGTACCTTCACAAATATTTTTTTCTTTCTTTTATGATGGCCCTTAACCGCGAAGAGATAATACAATTTTGAAATTAGAACACGATGTTGTAATGTTGAATGCAGTTGTGTTGAGCTTTATTTCGAACGATCTGATTAGTGAAGGTATGGGTAATGTATGAATGCTTGAAAATGTGAATCAGTTTATAAAAAAATCAACACTTTCCTTTAGTTTGCCGTATAATATTATTTCACAGAATGTGTTCCTTGTAAACGACACTATTGGCTGATGCAATAATACTCGTTGATTTTCTCAAAATCAACCCGTTGCCAGGGCGAAGGTAACGAAAGAATATGCTTTAATTATTTGTTTTTGTGTTCATACAGCACCACTTCAAAGTATCAACCATTCTATAAACATTTTACAAATATTCTACCCGGCCGAAACGAGTTGTTGACGCCCAGTGCGTGCGCGCGGCGACAGCGAATTTTAGCTTGTTACATGTTGTCCACCCCGCCACTCCCTCACCTGATGTATCCGATCGGGTAGGGTTCTCAACCGGAACTACAGGTCGGGCTTTACCCCGTCCCTTCGTTCAGGCTGGGGCCCACCTATTTCCGGGTTTTTTAACGGTATTATAACCACGTACCCAACAAGTCTGTCCTTGTTTTTTTCTCGAATTAATCCAAACGGGGCAGCTTTGTTCCATGGGCTGAGTTTAGCATGAACGGTTGGTTCTGTCAAAATGAGCTAGCCAACGCTTTAGCATTTTAAATATTTTAGAGATCAATTTTTGGTTTTTGCAGCCTGACATGGATGGCTAATACAACACAACTACCGTTATGATACAAGCTATCTGCTAATTTCAATGCTGCAAGAAGCCTACTTCCGCTATGCGCAGATGTCGCGGTTCGGTTTTAAATGAATTCTGCACAATAGTTTTGTTCAAAAGATAATGTAAAAGATTTAATGTAATTCACGCACAAAAGCGAGCGCACAGGCGTGAAATGATGAAGTATGCAAAAGTTATTCTCATTCTGTTTGTGGGAAACACATTCTATCTTGAGCTGTGGAAGTTGGAGCGAAGTTTGAAGAAGTGTTCTCCTGACTCACAGCCGCAGCCGACGGGAATGTATCCGACTATGTGTATTAACTATACGCGTACTCACTCGAGCTTGCTTGCTTATCGAATGAAACGTTACGTCTGAGTTATAGGACCATAATGGTTAAGCCGACTCGACTAAAATAGTTTTTTTTTAATCAGGGGTTCAACGGCGACGACATCTACATTGAGATCAGATTCCAATTTACTTTAGTGGAAACTTTAGGAGCATGGTCAACCGAAGCTTTGAAATTTGCAGACTGTCTAGGTAAACTGTTGACGGAGGCTTCAGGTGACTTACGCTCAAAAGCTTTCTTTATTCGCCGCATTAGCCTAGAGATCCAAAGGGGTAACGCAATAAGTGTCTTAGGGACCATAGCAGCTTCAGCTGACTTTGAAGAACTTTTTTATTTATGATTACTGTTTGTTAGGGTTAAGTAGAATTGTCATATTATTTTAATTTTTTCATATGTATCTGTTTCTTGTTGTGTATCTGCATGTGTTCTGTGTTTATAACAATAATAAAAAAAAGCTTAAGAAAAAAAATAAAAAATTACTTGATGTTTGGTATATAATATCGAGCAACGATAATTTTCTGCGCGTTTTTGTTTATTTGAAAAATAAAACCGAGTCAAATGTCAGAAAAAAAATTATTTATGCAAACATTATTCTTTCGGAAAAAAAACAAAAGCGATATTTGTTTTTGTGATAAACACATGACATTTGTAGCCAAATATTAAATCAAATTCTAAGTAAATCTCAACAGTGATGTTCAAATGATTGATGCACTACGTTTCTGGGAGATATTTTTCTGAATATAGCATAATAATATAGCATTATAATACAAGCACCACTCTATACCGCTTGCCTGCTGTATTTATACATTGAAATGATTCCGAACCTTTATAACACCGTACATGTACGCTACGTCTACGGTACGCATAGACTTAATACGGTCTTTATGTTGATTGATTATTGTATAAGTAGGAAAGACCTACCTGTGACCTTATCAATTCATGAATGTATACATATTAAGAGTAAGCTTCTACTCATTTTGTCATTCCCTATTCTCGTTAATCCCCTAGTCTAATGGAAAAGGAAAGGGAACCGTCCACCGAGTCGATCGAGCAAGGATTTGCGAAGGATTTGTCGTTCATTGTGTTCGAAAGGGTAGTATTTGAAAATCAATTGTTTTGTTAATTTATTATAAGGGTAATTTAAAGTGAAAATTAAACGATTGATGTCTATGAAATAAATAATATTGTACTTAGACTTATAACCCAAATATAATGTGGGCTTACGTACTGCTAAGATATATTTTAGGAAATTGTATCTGTTGCTAGACTCTAGAGTCCATTGTTTTATAGTCAAGACTAGAGTTTATACCGTAAAGGAATCGTTCGATTCCGACTTTGAAAAACCTTTACGACATGTAGATTTTTTCTGCCGTGGATAGAATGAAGATGTGCGCCACTGGAACTATCTACCGATAATCATCGAAACCGTGAGATTCAACAACTATTGTCACCGTTATAGTCTCCATAGTTTAATCCATATTCTACTGCATCTTGGATCCAAGCTTCACCTGCAACGGTTTTGCAAGGAGAATACCCAACGCTAACGGAACCATTGTTATTGCGGTATAAGGGATCTTCTTACTTTTTGAAGTACGGCAGTACGTCTTTCCAACCCCATTCTTGGTTGCCCTGTTATGTCCAACTATCGAAATCCTGTAGACTACCTCTCGTGAAAATCATATCGTTTATAACACTAGATCCACCCATTACTTATAGTATCCAGTGCAATAATTATCCAATGGCATCGCTTTGTGCTACCAATCTATCGGCGTTTTTTGCAGACCATATTGTTTATTGTTTACTCATCATCCATAGACAGTAAACTGCACTCGATTTGTCATATTTTATCACTAGCTGCGGTACCCTGCTCCGCTCGGGTTAATGTTGTGTTGGATTGATTTGGTTCTGAATTATTTCCTGGATACAAAAGTAACCCACCAAAAGGCTGGTCCAGGACTATGTATCCATCTACCAAATTTAATCAAAATCGTTTGAACCGATATTGCATGATTTAGTGATAAACATCGACATATTCCCATTTAGAGCTACGTAAACATTTGGGAGCGAATTTTAAAAGCATGTGCCGCCAAACCCTTACTGCACTGGCACTGCTACATAGAAATTGATACAAAAACAACAAAGGCGGGATTAACCCTACCACCTTCCTTACTTTTACAAAGTTTTATGAGGAATACGAACCGCAGCCACCTTCAACATCGAAAACGGTAACCCATCCGGAATATGACTGCGCCCAGAGTTGCTATACCTTGATAAAATACGCAAATAAATCAGGCGAGTGTTTCGAAGTTATCGCTTTACATGATATCGTGGAACTTTCTGTAGGCCTTTTTAACACCTACAATGTTCAAGTACATAGTTTTCATTTTTCTCTTAAGCGTGCAATTAGCGTTTAGATTGCTAATACATATTTATATTTTGAATTCTTATTAAAAGATGTAATTTATTCGTGCTAAGTGCAGATAAACGGTTATTTGCCTATTTGGTGCATAAAATGTGCATATTTGAATGATTGAATAGCTGTACTGCGTAATATTATGTTGACGCATATACGCTACATTGGCTTAAATTTATTTCCCAATATTAAAATTAGAGCAAGTTACAAATTTACTTTCTTTGTAATTTACCGGTGGCATCGTTCGCGTTTTTGTTGCACAATTAAGAATCATTCACCTCGCCTTATTTATTTGAATGTTTACAAGAGTAGACTTTTATCTATTTTGTCATTCCCTATTCTCGCTTATCCGCTAGGTAAAATAAAAAAAAGAACCCAACAGAAACAGAAATGTGGACACGATCCAAGCGATTTGCGCGTTTAAGCTTGCCGTTAAGGTTTTTTGTGTTTGTCCTGAAGGGAAAAGCTGCATGTTACATTAAAATGTTTGAATTGAAGGGATGTTTAGCACCCATGTGATCCATAACTCATCCTTAGGTTTTATCTGTTCGCTTATTCAAACTTTACGCCATCAGGTTTAGTAATATTGGGCGAAACTGGATAGTATGCTTTAATGCAAACCGACCGGTTGCAAATGTATTTGAATTATTGAAGAATATAATAAGGAAAGACATTTTTTTTGTATTTATTTCTATCTATGATAAAGCCATGATCAGATCGGGTTATTTATGCAATAATAAAAATCAGCCTTTACCTTTTTTCTATACTGACAGTCAAGTAACTGTGCGTACGATAAAATATCGTTTCTATTGGTTTTTACAATGGTGACGTTTTACAGGCTCTAAATGTGCTAAGGAATACGTTAAAGTTTGTATCAGATTGTCCGTTAAAAATCCGGAAATATATTTAAAACTTTGTAAAAATGTGCAGTTCCATATACCTTTGTAGAAAATTCCATATTCGGGCGCTTTGGTTGCGGGGTGTGTCAAAATACTATAGACGTTGAATCCGCTACCTATGCGTTGGGTAGAAGTTAAGTACAGACGCGCACACGGAAGCATCTCTCCCATCCCCCTAAGTTATGATTTGTTTGTTGAGCGGATTTCGCTAAATACGTTCGATAGATGGCGCTAAATAAATGTGTTTGTTTTCTAGAACTTGCATGGCTATTCGCGTATTTTCGTTAGAGCGCGAGCTTTGAATTCCGGGTTATCATTTGTTCGAATTTTGACAACAGAAATTGTTTTTGTCCATATTGCATATTCTTATTTCAACATAATAATATATATTTAGGCGCAAGATAGTGTTTTATTTATATCACTCTGTAGAAAAGATTTGCCAATTTATTATCATTTAAATATTTCGAATGCCAATAACGGCTTCCATTTGCGATGCTGAAAGTGTAAACATAGACACCAGATGGGGTTTCCAGACTGCGTCATTAAATTTGCATTATATATAGGTCATCTTAAGATGATTCATAACTATCGCAAGTGTCTAAAAAATCTTCTGGTCGTGTTGATAAGCGCCTCGTAGCACAGGGGCGCGGGGCATATATTCAGTAACAACCCCGTTCATGCAGAGTTGGATAAGTGCATTTCGTCGTGTTATGTCGCATTAGATGAAAAGATGTTCGAAGTGGCAATATCCGAGTTTTCAATCCAGTTCAAGTTGCCAGGTTTTTAAAGAGAAGGTCTTGGCATGGCACCTAATTCGAATACGATGTCTTCGGCTAATAACATGAAGGTGGGTATCCATATCCAAGCTAAAATAAATTAAAATCTTATGGAAATGCTTCAAGTGATTAGTGATTATTAGAGTGTCATTTAAACACATACCGCCTTACTAATAAACATTTGTACCATCGCTATTACTCCGGTATTTCTAGCTAGAAGTACTGGATAGGAATAGATAGCGATGCTATAAAAAAATATTAGTAAGGCAGATCAACATAACATTTCAAGTACTTATCGATGATCTGAGCCAAACATTTCCCTCCCAGATAAAAGTTTGCCAAATGCACTGCCCGGCCGAGCAACTTGGCAACACTGTTGCCGCATCGTCCGAGTACCTGCACCGTGCGTTCATTACCGTCAGTTTAGTGTGCTATTAAACTTACAATATCTGCTATCATAATCTCTGCCACTATTAATATTTTAATTCTAACCCCAACTCGCTATCGGGGGCGGCAGCACCGGTCGACTAGGTCTGTATCTCGCTAAGTAAAATCGTAGAGGTGCATAGGTAAAATGATTAAATATAAATAAATCATTATAATTAAAGAGATAATCTTCGATGTTGTGTAATTTTTCGAGCGAGTTTTCTTCCGTTGTCTACACTATTATATAAAGAGGTAATGTTTGTTTGTTTGTTTGTACAGGGTAATCTTCAAAACTACTAAACCGATTTTAAAAATTCTTTCACCAATCAAAAGTTTCATTATTCCTGTCTAACAAAGGCTATGTTTTATTTTAATATTTAAACGTTTTAATTTATAAATTGCTATATTTATAAAAAAAAAGTCGGAAAAATATCCGTTGGTTGGCCGCTTCATCGGCGTACCCTGCCCAAATGGTTCGAGATACTTGCAATTTATTTTTATTTTTATGTTAAGCGCGGCATATGGCATACGACAGGACCTGTTGAAGCGCCCGACGACGCCTATGGGCATTCAATTTTTCAGTTATATCTTGGGAAGCATTGGTCGTAGACTTATGCGACAACTCAAACAAAACGCCCCGACCTGATCTACCTACCTGTCATATCCAAATTGGTTTCGGTTATATCTTGGGAAACACCGGCCGTAGACCTATCATGCGACTACTCAAACTAAACACCCCAACCCGATATAACTCCCTGCTATCATTCGAACCTTCAGGGTGGCTGCGAAAACCAAGCCGGCCGGTCAGGCTTAAATTCAATTCCAGTCATTGTTAAAATCGGTATGGGTGCAATTGTTGAGAATTGTAAGGAAGGAAACATTCTAAGGAAAATGGGATGAGTTTTCAAATCTGAGATGGCTTAATGTTATTTAAAACCTTATGGGGGTGAATGGGGGATTAAATAAAAGCATTCATGGAGAAACAATATTAATCTTCGAAATCATTCAATGGTTTTAGCATGAGCGAAGCAAAGACAAAGGCTAGTTAATAATAAATCCCGGAAATATGAGTTTTATTCAGAAAAATGCTGATCAGAGAGTGGCTAATTTGGATTCAGTAACTCCCCAAAGTTCTTGTATTTTTGAAATACTAATTTTTACTTAAATTCTGAAAAAATACAAACAAAAATTAAATATAAAAAAACTCCAAAAACATTTTTTTTATAGCTAAAATACAGATGGCAGAACATAAATCTTTTTAATATTGCTAAATTCGATCGTAACAGCCCAGATACTAAATTAATAATAGGAGTAACATGCCACATCTACATTTTCAACTATACAGGCCGAATTTTTTAAGTGGGCCTTCAGAGCCAAATCCAAAAGTATAGCAAATAGCGAAAAACACTCAAACGACTCATGAGGCCGATTTTGATATACACTAAAACTGCATTATTAGATTAATCCTAGCCGGGAATCCATAAGTAATTCATACATTTAATTCATGCTTTCACTCCGCGGTAACAGAGCTGTATCCATTTCCCGAACCGCACATCACCATGAAATCAACAACACGGCCTCGGAGTCTCCTCTGAGTATTTTTTACGTAGCTAAAGACCGCCGTGTCACGTTTAGTGACGTCACAACGCGCCATACAGCCGGGCCGCAATATGCTGACAAGCGCGCAGTGGCTACGGTGTAGAGGGGGAGGGCCGTGAGCGCATGGTGCTATCCGCGTTGTAGCTATCACGGACTCCCGCGGTAGTAAATGGGGATTAGTCATCCGTAAACAAGGGGCTTTGCATTTTACGAACGCCTGGGAGGCCGGGGAGGTATTGTCGAAAACTATGGAAACGATTTTTCATGGTACTCAATAAATACTATTACTGCCACCTACTAGTTTACGCTGTTGTTCTGAGTTGGAACGTATTAGGTCCACGACCCTTAATTTTTTTGTACAGAAAAGGCAGTCGGAAAGAAATATTTGACGTAGTTATTTTTGGGCGTTATATGTACTTTATTTTTTTCTTGATAAAAGCTTCTTAAGAACCAAACTTTTTGTGTTTTTTTTTACTTACTAGTTTTCCATCCGATTCTGTTTACACTTTTGCTCGGCTTACGTTGCTGAGACGTCACCCCGGCATCAACTTTACGAGCGACTCCCCTTTCATTATTCGCCAATGAAATGGCAGCTTTGGGAACTTTATTAATACGCGGTAAAAGTTGGCTAAGTCCTCCTTACGTTCGCCGCGCTTAAGACAGTATTAGGTAAATTGGCTGTAAAAGAACCTAATTTTAGAAAAATCCTAAAATTCCTTCACTTAGGTTTCCTCCAACGAGCTGCAACTACCAAAGAGAGTTTATTTTCAAGACAATAATATTAAAAAAGGAATAGGCTGTATCGAGGACATTCGATCTCTGTGAACCGTATATGCGACCGTTTTTAAAATGTCTATCCATGGACATTTGAAATTTCTTGACCTTTTTATATCGTAGCGTAATTCTTATTAACATGTTTTTTTATGTAACTGGAGACTGATGGCTAATATCCTCACCTACTGTCATTTTAGCCCAAAATACTACACGGGAACTAGATGCCATGCCAGGACGTTCCTTATATAGCTCTGCTACGTTGATCTGGATGGAAAACAAGGAAAATTTGCATTTCCGCTTCGAAGTTCATACAATGCAATAATAACCTACCCGGGCTAGATTAACCCCACCTAATAAAGTCAGCTTAACGCAAAACAGTTAGTCGCTTACTATTTCAAAATCAACAGTCTGGTATCTGTCTCGGTTTGTCTTTCTGTCAGTCTGTTCGCTTATAAATTGAGAATCATTTACCCGATTCTATATAGTAGCACTAAGCTGGTTTTTTATTATTCTTATAGGCTGTTCATCATACTAACCTAACCTAACCTAAGGAGTCAGCAGCGGCCTTAATTTGAGATAAGTCGTTTTCGTTGGACTTTAACGCGGGCGGAACTGCGAAAGTTTTCTGAAGACGTACTCAGGCCTATAGCCAGCGAAAACAGTAAATACGCCGCTAATGGACACCCTTCCATATGCTCCGGGAAGCGTCACACTAGAACTCCGAATATCTATTAGCGAAGTCGGCCCCTCCGACCCAATCCAAGTTAATCTCAATATCGGTTATCAAATTATCAACCCTGTTACGGCAGCTTATGAGCTACCCTAACTTACCTGCGTGGGTTATGACGACCCAATTGTGTTTACTTTAACAACGTACTACGGTAGCGGGCCACGTGTATGCAGATTCGTCTTCATCGATTTGTAATATTCGAGGAGAACCACATCCTTGCCGAAGTAAAGTACATCCAGGACTCTTCTGAATGTTCTGTGAAGAAGCACCTGGTCGGCAGACATCGTCTTTGCAGCCTTGTCGGGATTCAAACACTGAAAAATAATGATGTGCATGCATCATCAAAATACTAAAGCTTGAAATAGTTTTCACACAGTTATGGAAACATAAGACAAAACAGTTATTGCACATAATTAAAAAAACAGTTAAAAGATGCAGTAACATTTCATGTTTGAGGCTAACGTTAGAGTAACCGATTTACTTAGTTGGTTATATTTTAACGTTGCAAGGCAGTTACTATTATGGAATTTACAGTTAGATTAACTGATTACTTTTTTCAGTGAAGACAGTTCTTGTGTCTTTAGAGGATTCTGTAATTTCAGTAAAGTCAAATTTGGCAGTCACAAGACTTGAGAATCGTCTCAAGACCCAAGAACTGTCTTTGAATCGCAGCATTTGATAAGACTGGCGTACCCGATATGTAGCGCTGTACGTAAAAAAACCGGCCAAGCGCCAGTCGAACTCGCACAGGAAGGGTTCCGTATCATCAAACACAAAAAAACAGGTTTTTTATTATTATTTTTAAGCCTTAAATTTTTATTATTTTTTTATTTTACCTATTTGTTGTTATAGCGGCAAAATAAATACACACTTTGTGAAATTTTCAGCTGCCTACCTATTACGGTTCATGAGATACAGCCCTGTGACAGACGGACGGACGGACGGACGGACGGAACCCTAAAAACCAGCCATGTGCGAGTCGGTCTCGCACACAAACTTTTGGGTACGGAACCCTAAAAATGTAGAGATTATGTTAGGTACCTCTTCCCCAACTAGGTGGTGGGGTTAAGCCCACCCGGGTTGGTACCATCGCGCTGGATGAAAAGATGGTCGAAACGCCAATAAAAAGTGTCCATATTCTCAATCCAGTTCAATGTAGACACATATGTACCCATATAGGGAAGGTCCTGGCATGACGCATAGAAAAAACATTTAAACCTGAACGTTTAAAAGTCCACTTTAAGTATATTTTGTATTCCACCAGTGATCACGTGGGACTGCAAATGAACTGCAGCACGAATAGATATTCAGTGAATGTCATGATCGTATCTCGTCGCGCTCAACCAATACTGCTCGCTGATGCGTTTATGATTCGGCCTAATTGAATAGGTTAATTATAGGGTTAGCTGACGCGATTAGAGGGTCCGGGTAGCGGCTACCCGTTAACCCTCGAATGGTCGCCCTTGGTGAATACAAGGGTCCTGCAGACCCGCTATCAGTTCTGACTCCCAGACCGCTTAGAAATGTTTGATAGGGCTAAACATTTTAAATGCATAACGGAAAATGCGCATAGGGCTAGGTCACGGCCGTGGGTTAGGTATTCAATTATTTGTTATTTACAGTCTTATTAGTTTTAATAAACATTTGTTGTGCTGTATCTACTTATTAAAAAATATAATTTACTAATATTTTTTTTTACTTTTGTTATTCAAACAAGTAAAGTAAATATCTATCTACACGAGTATTAGTTGTTTGGATAGTAAGATATGAAAAATGCATCAACAATTTTCGTATACTTGCAAATAAATCTTGCCGGGGTTTTTGTGTTAAACTTTAACAGATATTTTTGACCTTTAGAAAATTAAAATCCCTCGGAAATAGACGGTCAAATAGATCAGGGGTTTGCCAATCATAATATTACTTTTGCAAAACCACTTATTTCACGTTACAGATGTAACGGGAAATCCTTATAGTATTTCACTTGTTGATTTTCCGAAAAATATCTCCCTTCCAACGTCGATTGAGGTAAAGATATGAGGAAAAGAAACGAACACGGGAAGTACTCGTAAATAACATAACCTAATATGCTTGAAAAATCGTACCACGATGCTTCTGCGCCCTTCAAGGGGTGCGAGTCACACGAGTACATTCTATCAGCAAAACGCCACAGTGGAAAGAAGAGCAGTAAGATAACTTTACAGATTTTTCTAGGACGGGCTATGGATATTTATGAAAAGGGATTCGAAGGGTTTTTTTTCAAACAATAGAGTTCTCCACACTTTTCTTTGAAATCACGTGATCGAAGCGGAAACAACATTGGAATTTCAATGTGTGTGATAAAGTTTTATTTTTATAATATTAAACACTTCTTGTTAATTTTAGTTTCTTTAGCCTATCATAAAATACCTTGTAATCAGATTGTTAAGGTATAAGATAAATTATTATAGCTTGGCAGTAGGTACGTAGCTGAGAGCACATGTCCTCGTTTCTTATACCAGAGATCTAGGGCTCAATCCGCGCCCTGTACATGAACCGCTTTATTTTTCTGTCTGAGTTGAATAAGTGTATTTCGTCACGAATGCAGAATCCAAGTAAAACTGTAGGTCCCCTTCCCCTGCTTAGTGGTAGGGTGGTCCAGTTGAAGTCCGATCAGGTTGGTATAGTCGCAATGGATACATAGGTGGTCGGTCGAAGCGGCAATACAAAACTGTCCGTATTATTATTCAATGTGGCCGTGCTCATAAAGGGAAAGTCCTGGCACGGCACCGATTTCCTTCGGGAATGCAGCGTATTGAGCTATTAACTCGACAGTGGCATTAGTCATCCACGTCCAGCTACCCAACAACCTAGGTCGATAAAATATTCGTGTCTACGTATTTTTTAAACGAAACGTCAAATACGAAATTCATTTTTCTAAAAACCTACTGCTGTTTATAACCTCTGTGATGACCACACTCTTTTAACGTTACTGACTTTTATCTTTTATTTGGATATTCACACCAATTCACGCTTTATTGCGTTGCAAGGTCTTTTATATTATTTGTAAGTATGCATTGTGTCAGTAATACATGCACATTACATTATTTAAAAAAAAAACCTTCTGAATATCTAAGTGAAATCATAGCATATGAACACATTTACTGTATTCATGAGCAGCCTCCTAATCTGATCCTATTACCGACTTGTATTTCCTTGCGCAAACACTTAACCAAGTTTCATAATTATGTATTCTATTGAAGGAGAAATTGTTTATCGGGAAGTTATAATGTTTTGCCACACACGCACGATCTTAGACTAACTCAGCAAACGAAAGTTATGAACTCAACCGTCGAAGCGCTCGTTAGCTTTTCATGGAAGTTTTGCTTAATCAATACCGTCGACGTTATAATTTGATGCCACCGGGAATAATTATCAATAATCTTCTTTATGAGACACTTTAGCGCGAAAGCGGCGTCCGAGACATGCTCGAATCTCAACGATCTTTGTTGAGATCGAATTCGGTTGATTCGAAATTCAAAAATATCCATGTTCTAGGATTGTATTTTTAAATGAGGAACTTTTGTTTACGCGTTGACATGTTTATGATGTGTACAATCTGGTACTTCTAACCTGAGACTTTAAGGTGGCTCTTCCCGGCGGGACTAACTCATTCGCTTTCGCTGGCACGATACAAAACCGTGCAATTTCGCTCTAGCATCTTCTCTGTTTCTAAGAAAAAGACAGGCTCCGTGATGAGAAGGAAGCAACATATCCACAAAGCAGACAATGCGTATAGTGTTTGATTTGGTAAGATTTACAAAAAAAGAGATTACAAAACAATAGTCCGATAATTGAGGTTAAGCATCCCCGTACGCGGAGGTTTGCTGGATGGGTGACGGGTTGTTACCATCTTTCAACATGAAAGATGGATGGTCGAAGCGGTGATGAAAATAGTATTTTTGCAATATCATAAAAGTCCTCTCATGGCACCTATTTCTCATGTAGTGTGTTGGGCTACTAACATAACAGTAGTGTGGTATTAACCAATCGTATCCAGTTCCCTAAAAATATCCGGTGCATCGCTGAATGCTCTGCCTGCATCGATTTCTTGTGTTATCAGAGTGACTGTACAATTCGTCGCACCCGGGACAAACAGGCGTATCTCATTTTCATTAAATTTGCAGTAGAGTTGAAAAAGTGATAGTTTCTCTGTTTTCTTTCATATTTTGCTGAATATTCTGCAAATAATGCTGAAAAAAATAAGCTGGTAAGAAGCTTTGCTAAGAGTTTAAACATAAATAATAGAGCAAATAAATTAATATGTATATTCTATATATCTATATAAAAGCTATAATTGTGAGATACGCCTGTTTGTCCCGAGTGCGACAAATGAATTATGCTTTTTTTTTTTTTTTATGTGACTGGACATGGATGGCTAATACCACACCTTCTGTCATGGTATTAGCCCAACACACCACATGGGAACTAGGCTACCACCACACGGCTACATTGAACTGGATGGAAAACACGGACAATTTTCATTGCCGCTTCGACCATCGTTCATCCAATGCGATGGTACCAACCCGGGCGGGATAAACCCTACCACCTAGTAAGTAAGGAAGGGGACCTACAGTTTAACGTGGAATCCGATCCACGGCCAGCCTCTCTCAACGGTCGTATGGTCACCCATCCAAGACCAGACCGGACCCAACGTTGCTTAACTTCGGAGAGCGATCGCCGAAGTGTCGCGCCACTGGGCCATTGAGGCTTGCATTGACACATACATATACATGTCACTGCATATTTGATTTAATTTCTAGTTATCTATTTCTTCGTAAGCAAAAATAAAAGTGATCAAGTGACAATCGAAAAAAAAAATTCGCCAACGTCCGTCCAGTCAACAAAAGGCGAATGTGAGTGATAAGAATAGCTTTTTTGCCCGTTTGATTGGCCGAGCACAAGGAAGGGTTTTGCGATGTTCTGCCGGAGCTCGGGATTTTTCTCGCCTCTTTGACTGTTAGGAGTTCCGCGAGTAATACTGAACGTGGCTTAATCTCTCCTTAATCCAGCGTCTGGAAAAAAAAATCCGGTCCGATTCTGGCTGGCTAGAGTTTCAAAACAGACAGATATCGTCTCCATTGGCTTGGAAAAGTAGGATTTTGCATCTGCGAGAACTCGATGGAAGTTCCTGCATCGATATAAACTTATTTCCTGTTTGCGTTTTGTTAAACCATTATAATTGATTTATTGCGTAATTCGTAACCATTAAAGTAAAAAAATGCAACCCCTTTTTACTTTATATATTTTTCACAAAAATAGATACTTCTTCATGTATTCGTAGTTGACAAAAGTGGTTACTTATGAGCATGAGTTACGTCATAGTACTATAATTATGTTTCAAAACAAGTGTAAAATAACAGGGATGGCTAATACCAAAATGACCGTCAGATATTAGCCCATTGTAGCCCATGTATTTTGTTCACATGTGGTTGGCTAATATCATCACCTTTGGTATTAGCTATCCATGTCCAGTTACATAAACATCATTTTCAGTTCGGTTCTTCAACCGTTGTTCACAGTGCAGTATCTTCGCCGTCGACACCACTTGCGTTACATTGCGTAAGATGTCATCACACGTTGTTCGTTCCGAAAGGTTTTAGATACCTCTCCACGGTTGTTCATTCCGATACCTCGTCAATACTCATAGAAGGTATCTTTTTTTTTCACTGTCTTCTGGCACCGTCACCCGCCCATGATCGAGAGATGCACCGATTGCTTTTCCTTTCTGCGTGGTGCGGATAGGGATCAGGTCTGACTCAGAATCGTCACAGGTCCAGGGAATGGTGCGATTGATGCATTGTTCGTTCCACACGGTGGAGCGATTTTGACGACGTCTCGTTGTTGGCAGGGCGAGGCGCCAGACACGGAGATCGGGCGCGTGTACGTGACGGACCCCGACGACTGGGACCTGCCGGACAAGCGCTTCATGTGGCTGCCCTCGTACGAGGAGCGCAGCCCCTACTTCGACGTGCACAGCGACACCGGCATGATCACGATGAAGCAGGGCACGCCGGACGACACTTACACGCTCAGGTTCAACGTGAGTACTCTGGGCTTGATGTCTTCAAAATATCACGCCTTCATAGAGGGAGTTGCCATTCGGACTAATATGTTGTACTTTATATTCCTGGAGTTTCCGTAGCCTATTCCGAAACAACCTGTATTGAATTTCCATACCAAACTTTTTAATGTTCATTTCCATAAATCGAATTACAATGATCCAACATAGCATGTCGCTGTTTAACCTCAAATTAATGAAAATCTGCAAATTACAACATGCAAGTTATCGAACGATTTGTACCGGTTGTGGAAATATACACGTAGACCTAAATTCGATTTTGATACTTGCACGGTGTTAGTTATCTCATGCCATTAATTGAATTCCCATAGTAGTAGAACACAGTCGTTCATTGCACCGAGCATCGAATGAGACTGTAACCTCATGTGCAGGTGACGGAGTCGAATGAGCCGCTGGTCCACTTTCACTGGGTGGAGGCCACAGTGAACGTGACTGTGAAAGAGATCCCTGAAGAGGCGGTCGACAGCTCGGGTTCCATCCGTTTTATCAACATCACCGCCGAGGAGTTCATCACCAAGGATGCGGATGACGTAAGTTCGGCCTGACCCCCTGTCAGCTAGCTTGGTACTTATTCCTTCAACGTTTTCAGAAATGAAACGTATTCATCTGAGGTTACCCTCTTCGACAGATAGAACGAGAAACTTGAAATTGAAGCGTTGAAAGTTTAATAACAAATAGTAAAAGAGTTCGACAAACAACTCGATTTTAGATTACAACAGTTATAAACTCCAGAGCGTAGATGTGGGGAAATTGCTCGGCATACGACACACACCACAGTACATTCCAAAGTTTACAGATCCTATACATAAAGGATGTAGAGAAGCTGTTGGTTAAAATTGGCGCAGTATTTACGGTGAATGGATGAATTCCTTGCCTGCTGCGCCTATAGCGATGGTGGTAGAATGGAGACGCAGGAAGACGTTATGTAGCTCCGAAAATTGATTGTAAATACCTATAGTATAAATGTAAATACTTATAATAATATGTTCTTAATTTTGGAGTAGAAAATTCACCTTGCCGTCTCTGGTGCTAGGGTCTGAGCAAGAAGGATAAGCTGCAACGTCGCCTTGCCACGATCTACAACACATCCTTGGCCAACGTGGACGTATTTACCGTGTACAACAAGCTGACCGTGAAGGATGCTTTCCTGGACGTGCGGTTTTCGGCGCACGGTTCACCCTATTACCCGCCGGAGAAGCTTGACAGCATGGCGTCGATGCATCAGGATGAGGTGAGACATGTCTTGTGGACTTTCGAGTCGAATCGCAACTACACTATGTAAAAAAAAATAAGGGCTTGTATTCCACTAATATAATTAATAAAAAAGTTTGGATGTTTGTTATTATGGAATTTTGGGAACATATATTATATGTCGTTGACTAGTACTAACATGGGCTAGTTTTTTAAACATTGTTTTCTTTCGCATTTTTCCTATTTTATTTATGTAACAGTAGTTATAGACCAAATTATTTTAGCTATTGACACGTCTAACTCGTGTTAAATTTAGTTTTCATTTCATTCAACAAATCAAGATTCGTAACATTTTCAAAATGCAACTCTCGAAGCTGTAGGAAAACTAAACTTGACTAACAGTACCGCAAAGTATATATCCATCGGACTTTCCGCTCGCAGCTGGAGCGCATCCTCGGTGCCAAGATCTACATGATCACCATCGACGAGTGCATCCTGGAGAAGGTGCAGTGCGAGGACTCATGCCGCAATGACCTGAGGAAGTCGAACGTTCCGCTCTCCGTCTACACCAACACGACCAGCTTCGTGGGAGTCTCCGCCATTATCGAGCCCAACTGTACGTGCGACGTGCCGGAGATCAACGCCTGCTTCAACGGAGGTGAGTTGGTTGGGTTGCTGTGTGAGAGGAAACAGTTGTCTCGTAAGGATGCTGATGTGTTTGTGTAGGTGTGTGCCATATTTTTGAGAGATAGGATATCTCTTTGTTTTATTTGCGTGTGTACGTAGATAGGCCAGTTTGAGGAAAGGACATATCATAGTTGTAGCTTGGTTCCGTTCATGTATCCTGATGTGTCTGTGGAAGGTGTGTATCAAATGAGTAAGAGATTGGTTGAGCACAGGTTATATCAAAGTTTTAGCTAGGTCCCATTTGTGTATGCTGATGTGTATGTGGAAGACTGTTCCAAACGAGTGAGTGATGGAATTTATGTTTGAGCATTTTTTCGGTTTTATTGATCCTATAAATGTCCTCCTAAAATTAGTACACCTTTGAATAATTATGGAGGTGTTTTGATATGGGAAATTTTAGTGACATGTCCGCTTTAGTTTGTCGTTGTTTATTGTATGTGAGAATGAAATATGCTGTACTTGTAAATGTGTACGAAAGATAACTCCAAAAGTAGATTCGAACTAAATCTCTTCGTTTATTTTCAAAACACCTACGTGTATCGTTTTCTCTGGAACATTCCATGGAGGTATTCCATAGGCGATACCTGTCTGACGCCCGTGTAACCGTCCCCGCAGGCACGCTGTTCGCGAACAAGTGCGAGTGCCCCGAGGGTCTGACGGGCCCGCGCTGCGAGCAGACCTCCATCGGGTTCCACGGCGACGGCTGGGCGCTGTACCCGACGCTGCCCGCGTGCCACGAGGGCCGCATCACCGTCACGGTGGCGACCAACAGCGAGAACGGGCTCGTCTTCTACGTGGGACCTACGCGCTACAACCCGCTGCTCGACGTCGAAGGTGACCTTGAACACTTAGAACACATCTATAACACCACAGCTGATAACATGCATGCAAGATTTTTGAAACCAGAATGTATCACCCATACTATTTAATATAATAGGTTAGGTACTTACGAGCATTTAATATTATAATATCGAACAAAGTATTTTAATGTTTTTTTAGGTAAAAGATATGATACTATGCCTTCCGTTATGATATTAGCCCAATACACGTCATAGCAAATAGATGCCATGCCAGGAAATTCCTGATATTTTACGGCTAAATTGAACTGATCCCAGTCGCTTCTTGCGAAATGCACGGGAAGAATTTCAGTGAGCCTACTTGTTTTATTTTTACTACAGCATATATAACTGGCCAGTTGCTTAAAAAAACAGGTTTCCCGGATAGTATGAAACCCGTTTAATCTTGTAATGGGCATTCGTCCATCCTTTGGTATGTGACAGTCTTGTAAATGCTTAGTTTTCAGTAACATTATGTGTAGAAGCAAACGGTTCGTTAAAACGCTTGTTATTTCATGGAACAATAGAGCGTGCATCGTGTGAGGTTTTCTTGCATAGGGTTTCCCCGTAAGGAATGTTCCATTCAACGTCGCCAAGTCGCATCATTTTCGAGATATTTGACTTCAAATTAAAGAAAGTTATATTTTTCCACATTTTTCACCCGTCCCTTGAAACAAATTTAAAGAATTACACCACGTTCTCGTTGGAACTAGGATAGAAAACGGTGACAATTTATATTGCAGCTTTACCTACCCCAATAACCCCAACCCAATGATCGACCCACTACAAATTATTTCAACACGTATGTTGTTTGACAAAAACATATCCAATATGCATATATCCTTCAAATCGCGAAAGTTGAGCGATCGCCAACAAAAAAAACCGGCCAAGTACGAGTCGGACTCGCACACGAAGGGTTCCGTACCATCGTAGAAGATTAAACACAAATAAGTAACGTTTTTTGTTTGGGGCCCCCCTTTATTTTTTATTATTTTTTTATTTTACCTATTTGTTGTTATAGCAGCAAAATAAATACACACTCTGTTAAAATTTCAGCTGCCTACCTATTACGGTTCACGAGATACAGCCCTGCGACAGACGGACGGACGGACGGACGGACAGCGGAGGCTTAGTAATAGGGTTCCGTTTTCACCCTTTGAGTACGGAGCCCTAAAGAACGCCAACTCTGTCGGTGTAAATGATATTATTCTCATATTACAAATCCGAGTGGCACACAATTAGCGGCCAAGGTTCCGCGCTGTCAGAAACGTCGTAATACGTTTCACAACCCCTAGTTTCAGCACAATGAACATGTCACTTCGTCCCCCCTTAATTGTGGCCCTGGCACCCGCAGGCACGCGCGTTCCGTTCGAGGCCTAATGGCGCCCGTCATAAAATATTTGCTTCTGTTTTCATAAACATAGAGCTCGCGTTGTAGTTCTCGGTTCGTTATTAAAGTTTAAAATGTCGCATAAGCAGCGTGGTTATTATGAAAGTTTGTTGTTTTATTATTGAATCGAACAATCAAAATACGCATTACTGTGACATTAGCCATGATATAGCTGCCAGGTCTATTTTTTTTATAAAACTGGACATTGATTTCTAATACCACACAGTCATGATATTAGCAGTCCTGAAGGCTTTGTAAAAATTTGTTTAGTTATCAATGCAAAAGGCGTACCAACCATAATGTACGATGAGATGTATGTCTGTAGTTTTGCGGACTGTCGCTGAGTTAAGGTTTCAGGTTAAACCCGCCGGCGGACAGTTCCATTTCACTGAAAGAAGCCTTATTTTTTATTGGTAGATGCTTTCTGGATTCGTAAAGGATTATGATATCCTATAATAATGCCTATTGTTATTTTTATCTATTTTCCTCTAAGTTTCGATATACGCATCTCGAAATATTTTACGATTCGGATCATGAAAATTATCATGCCCTTGCCAAGAGAGTTACAAAATAGATTTTCGTCGAAATAAAACATAAGGCGTTTATAATACACGTCCGATTTATGAATACATTAGTAATGATTATTTAATGACTGCTGTGTGGTGCGCTACTAACGTGCACACGACTGAAGTGTTAGGTGGGTTTTGCAATATTGGTTGACGCGTTATTAACGGTATCTCTCTCTCCCTTGTCTGTTTTCATTGCTATATGTGTTTTCCGTTTTATAAACGTTTAGAAATTTCCATTTCAACGGAATATACAATCTAATTACTGTTATAACATTGTGAAACAATTGCGCGGAGGTGTAACAGTGCAAGGTTCATAGAGGCTCCATTCTAAATTATTGTTTAAGATAAGAATTATTATGATTAAATCAATCTTAAATCATCGAGTAACCAGCATTCCAAGCAAATCATTAGGCTTACACGTAAAATTAAAATTGGTCCACTGCATTACTTCCAGTGCCTGTGACTAATTGATTGGTCGTTCGTAGCTGTAAATCCGCTTCCTTACTTACTAGGTGGTAAGGTTAATCCTGCCCGGGTTGTTGCCATGGGGTTGAATCAACGAAAGTCGAAGCAGCAAAGAAATGTGTGTATGTTTTCCATTCAATACAATGCAGCCGTGGTGCATAAGAAAGGTCCTAGCGTGGCACCTACCTCACATGAGGTGTGTTGGCTAATATCATGACAGTAGGTGTTCAGTCACACAGTTCAACACAAAAAAGGCTACAGGCATTAACGCGACAGCAGAAATAATAGCGGCTCAAGGAAATAATACATTAGAGGTTTTTTTTATGTGATTCTAAAATTCGACAATCGGTTCGGCCACGTACAGTGGTAGTCCCGTGGAAACGTTGATTGATGAAGTTGCGATGTGTAGATGCAAGGATAATTTCTTAGGAAGCTTTCCATCCAGTTATGTTTTTCTTTTGTGCATAGTACAAAACGTGGAGCACCGAAGCGAGGGGTTCTTTGTTGAGCTGATTGTTGCACTGGCGACGACAGATATTAATGAAAATGTCGAGGGGAGGCCCTGTTCGGAGCTTCGATGGAAATACTGGTGCTTGAATTTATGGGTATTTTTCAACCTCACGTAGTGGCTGACACACTTAATTATGTATATAATTATGTAAGAACCGTGTGCGTAGTAACCTTTACGAGTACCTGTGAATTAATTGACTTTGTCCTTAATGTTTAACTCTCTTACCCAAAATCACTGTAAAATGTATGTCATTTTGGATCGGTAATATCATACATAGTACCGCATGCGATGACGAAGCTCGAAATGAGGTGTATTTGCTGCACCTACACCAAACTGACTGTTCGCGCTACGAGGGACAACGTGCAGGCAGCAGTAGCAATAGCACACCTACTGTCACGATCTGAGCCAATTACATAGAAGGAATTATTTAGTTGCTATACCAGGACATTTCCTATATTTGAGCACTAGTTTGACGGACGAAAACCACGAATATTTTTTTATGTCGGCTATAAACTATCATACCTAGAGTTAATTTTAGTCACTTACTCTTGTATAATCAAACGTCTGGAATCTGTCCGCACGTCTGTCTGTCGAATCAGACATTAGACATCAGAAATTAGCGGCGGCGGAATCGCGGGCATATGTAGGTACTAGACACTGATGAATTATTTTTGGTTTACGCGAAAGTTTTTATGAAAGTCAAATATTCCCTCTGTAACTACTGGTTTTTGTCATCTCCTACGCACGTAAGAGAACATGCTGTGTGTTCTCTCCGTAGTCCTAGGCTGAGATAAATAGTCGTAACAGAAACTAAGCCTAACGAAAAGTAGTACTTTGTGACGTCAATTTGCATTACTTTTGAGATTGCGTCCATACAAAATGTGTCAAAGTGACGTCACAAAGTACTACTTTCCGTTAGTCTTAGTTTCTGTTACGTCTATTTATCTCAGCCGTAATGTCGCTGGACCTGCTGCTCGTGAACTAGAGCTCGGACACGATCCGCTACAACCACAGCGTATTGAAGGTCCGACAGGCGGCTCTGCACTTGGTCGAGATCGCCCTCATGCGCACCTCCATCGAGATGTTCGTCTAATGCTACAAGTTATTTATAAGCTTCCTTTTTGCGCAGACTTCATGTCGCTGGAGCTGCTGGAGGGGTACCCGCTGCTGCTCGTGAACTACGGCTCGGGCACGACCCGCCTCAACCATAGCGTGGTGAAGGTGTCCGACGGACGGCCGCACCTGGTCGAGATCGTCCTCATGCGCACCTCCATCGAGATGTTCGTCGACCGCTGCAAGATGACCAGCTGTATGAACCTGGCCGCGCCCACTGGACCCCGCCAGATACTCAACGGTTAGTAGTGGACGATGTTTCGGGTGTCCTTCAAACCGATATAACACTGTGTATCTAAAAATATAAGGCGTAAATCAATGCATTTGCTTATTTCTCTTTTAGTTTCCCAGTTAATCACCGGATCTTACCAAGCATGGTCCAGATATAAGACCAGACTTTTATGGTATTAATACTTCTTGTCTTACCAATCTTTAATATGCCACACTACTATGATATGCATCCAGCAGTATAAATACCTACTGAACAATTCAGTCGCCGATGGGCATCGGAACCCTTGGAAGTGACTGCCGATTGTATTTCAGATAGATGCTCAAAAGAAAAAAATCAAGAATATACCTATTGGTCCTGATGCCTTGAGTTTGTACATAAGTAGGAGTAACATGAAGCTGACGGAGGTTTGTGTTTCAGTGAACGCGCCTCTTCAGCTGGGCGGCGCCAGCGTGAACCTGGCGGACCTCGGGCGAGCGTACGGCTGGCGGCATCAGCCCACGCACCACCACTTCATGGGGTGCATCAGCAATTTTACTTTTAACTCTCTCGTAAGTCTATTGTGTTAATGTATTTACCATTTACTCGTCCGTCGGACGCTTGGGATTTTGACCCTAGATGAGTTATTTGAGATACGCGTTCGAGATAGGAGACCGCAACGTCAGTATAAAATGATGTGGAGAACTTTTGGAGCAAAAGACCGAGACGTGCGTCAGATACAGCTCGCTTGCGACCGATCCCGAACCGGTGGTGTCGTTTGTTTCTCGTGCTTTAGAGGTGCTTCCAAAATTTCCGCTGAAAAAGGCAGTCTTATTTTAAATGGTGAGGCAGGAAACTCAAAAAAATATGAAGCGCAAGGGAGATAGGATCGATCCTTGTAGCAATACATTTACAATTTCTTATGTCCTATGATGTTGAATTGCAAAATGTTTACACAACTGCCCAAAATAAGGAGTGTTATTGTTTGATATGATCACTTTTGATGTCACTTATGATATAATAGGTCAAAAATACTGTCCTGATACGAGTCCATCCTACGATCACCTGCAAGTTCTTCTCTTCAAGACCAATACGATGACCACGTTCGTCAAGAGTAAATGGTCTACTAAATAATCATTTCTATTGTCGAGTCCGCCTAGTGGGCACCTGGACCGTGATAAATTAACGCGCCAGGTTAACAGAAAAGTGAGTGAATAAATCTGACGTTGAGTTGTATTTTAAACCATGCTATGTCAAACAAAGAATTATCGGCCTAGTGAACTTAAATTTACCAGCTAGCATGGGACTAAATTCAACTAAAGGTAAAATTTCATCATTCACTTACCTGTTCACCCAACGAATTAATGCACCATGGTAACGCCCAGATGGGAGTGTTAAGTGTGTATTGAGGAGATTTGTTAAGCGTGTGTCGTGTCGCGGCAGACGTACAACCTGGGTGCGCCGGCGCTGAGACACAACGCTGACGTGGGTTGCCAGCTCAGCATGGCGAAGGCGATTTCCTTCGGCATCGACACCAACTTCCTCGTGGCCATCCTCGTCTGCATCGCCATACTCATCAGTGAGTATCTACACCCGTGATCACTTTCGCTATTCTGTGCTTGTCTAACTTAGGTACGACTACCCCGAACTGATGAAAATATTTTGAACTGGAACATACGACTTTGCGGTTGTCGGTTTCATGCACTAATTATCATTGTATCGAGCGTAAATATCCGCAAAAACCAAACAAAGAACCGAGAAAGAAAGTTTGATCCGCTGTACTTAAATCGGATCAAACTTTCGGAGGATTTTGTTAACGCAAACACCACGAATTAGTTAAAAATGGAAACCCAAAAGTAACAATACCAAACACAAAAGTGGGAAATAATATATTTTTTTTTTTTATTCAAAGTGTTGATAGGACTTTAGCCGCATTGCGGTTATGCCAGTCCCATAGTAACTATTGTACACAGTTTTAAGGTCTCTCTAACCTCTTAAAGCTAAAGAGGCCTTAAAAAAATGTATTAATGTTTTACAATTTTTAGATAGTGGCTGCGATAATGCATAATGAATTCCGAAAAAATAGTTGTATGCATTTAACTTCAATTTGTCCATTAATTTTCGCCTCAGTGGTACGTTCTGCACACACTCCATCAAAATGTGAAATTGGTCTTCAGTCTTATTACATACATTACAATTAGGTGAATCCACTTTTCGCATCAAATAGGCACTTTTATTTAGTGGAGTGTGTCCTGATCGGAGTCTCAAAGCAATTACAATGTCAGTGCGGGAGAGACCTGAGCTTTCGAACCATGGTCTTCGTAGCGGCTCATTTTGGAGAGTCGTGTACCAAATGCCCTTCTCAACCGATCTTCTGTCGAAGTGCTCTTTCCAGGAAATAATATATTTCGCAGGGCATTACCTACCTAGATGTACCTACTAAACATTGGGAAAATCTAGACACACGCAGGGTTTCTTAGTTGAGTAACGATACATTTTCAACTTCAGAAGGTCAAGGTTTTATGTAAAGCGTGGCATATGGCGTCCGCCAGGCCCTCACCTAAGAGGTCCCCGACGACGCAAATGGACTTTCGAACTTTTCGGAGGCTGCGAAAACCATGCCGGCCGGTCAGGTGCTTCTTCACATTGTGTTTGAAGGATCGCTGAACTTCGGGGGAAATACGTTGGCGGGGAGAGCTAACACTCTATAGATATATGATCTACAGGATCGGTTGGTTCTTATTGGAGCAATGTGGACAGTGATTCCACACTCCATTGTTACAAATGCGGGATCACTTTCTACCAAATAAATGCCAGGGAGAGCGACGATTTGGTTTTAATGAAGTCTCGTATCCCTAGGTTCTTGAACGTACTTTCTATACGCAAGTCGCTATGTTATGCGCTATGCTTTCCATTATGAAAAGTCCGACTGCCCCCGTATGAAGTGTGTCGCGAGCAATATTTCACCCACTTATCATTCCGCACTGAATAGCGTCCAATCACGACCGCAGCTGGCACGTCGGAGGCTTAGTGGTTCCGTCCATGCTGTCTCTAATTTAGCGAGTTTTGTGACCGCAAAAGGAATTGTGTTCAGAAACCTGTTGAAAGTGTGAACAGTGGTCTTCCACTCCTAAGTTGCTATCGTCAAAAATAATGTTCTACGGATAGAGTTGGGGTCTTACCCGAATATTTAATAAATTGGAAGCATTCAAACAAATTTGAATTGAGTCAAACAACCAATAGACGGCACGGCGGCGCCGCGCGTAGGTATGTTCAAATAAATTAATTTCATATTGCATCAGCGCGCGCATCTTCGTTAGAAGCGAAAAGTGTCTCATCAGTTTTACCTAACGGGCTTAAAGAAGTGTAACATCAAAAACTACTACCTTTTAATTAATAATAATGCTCTTGTTATACTAAAAAATAGGTAGAATCCCTGAATTTTGTTTATGAAATTATCTTCTTATTCCCAATTAATGTTAATATTTAAAATAATAATGGTTTTTTAACCGACTTCCAAAAAAAGGAGGAGGTTCTCAATTAGTCGGAATCTTTTTCGTATAGATTTTTTTTCATTGATTGATATTTAAAAATATTAAAAGATGTAAAAAAATGTATTTTCATTTTCGGTAAAACGCATGTATTCGTGTCTTTACACCGGAAATAGAGACTCATTCGATATTCCTTTCTGTCAAAATACCTTGGAGTCAAAGCAACTTGAGAGACTATTCTCTTTTCAGTGTAACTACATAAAAACACGTGACCGTACTTACACGAAATCGTCTGTTCTGCGAGTTCGTTTTTAATTTCTCGAAAAGTCACGCAGAACCCTCAAATCGCCCCAAACTCGTGAACAACAACAGCCCCGGTGATAAATCACGTGAAGCTCCGTACGTACGTGGCGACTTTGAAATAAAAACGCGCCCCCATTCCCAGACACATGGCAACACCAGCCAGCGGGCTCGATAAGAGGTAATTTCGCGCGCAAATTGCGCTCTGCGGGCAATTTACACCTCCCGACCATGTGTTGCCAGCACGAAGCGAGTAACGGGTTAACGTGGAGTTTTGTAATCTCATCTTCTCTATAGTTTGCGATCTTCACATGTCTATTAGAGACCGATTCCATAGAGACCGATTCCAGTTTCCGCGAATATCTGGACATGATTTTGTGCAATCATTTTTGCTGGTGCGTGTGGATTCAGGCACGTAATAATATTACAATTAGGCCCACTGTAATTTTTCCTGTGAATGTCGTAAGATCCGACTAAGGGATTTGTCCATCGTGGTTCGGATTCGCGTTATACTGTAGATGCCCTTCCTTACTTACGAGATGAATCGATCCCAGGTTAGTGCCATCACATTGAATGAACGATGGTCGAAGCGGCAACGAAAATTATCCACGTTTTCCACCCAAAAATAGGTAATAGCTAGATAGACTGGCTATCTCTCTTTCTTTAATTAATGTGACCTGTAACGTGATATGTATGCATGTATAATCAAACGTGAAGCAACGTTTGATTATACATGCATACATATCACGTTCCTAGGTCCAGTCTAGTTTCCATGTGGTGTGTTGGGCTCATAACATTAGGTGTGGTAAGTCATTTTTTATAGAACAAGGATGCATCGTAAAATATAAAATAAAATATATTACGTGGTAATAAAATCATAAATAAAAAGGGTTTAAAGTTGGAATTTTCCATAAAAAAAAAAAAACCGTATATCAATTCCACGTGATATTTGACAAAAGGTCTCATAGGGCAAAACCTTGCAACAAACCACTACCACTAACACACACACACACAACAAATTGTCACTAGACGTGCCAAACATCCTGCATGCATGCATATTTACAAATATAAAACTCTTAAAGTCGTATTCAGAGAGCATTTGTCAAAACTTAGTACGAGATTTGCACCGGACTAACCATACAAAAACCGGTTTAGTCCGGCGGATTAAAGTTAGTCTGCCCACTCTGAATACCAGTGTTAGAAATAAAACTGGCTTTCACTGTTACAATAGTTGATTATTAATAGATAATATAGACCAAAATAGCCATTGTTATTAAAAATAGATATAGGCAATCAAATATGTAATCATTGCGGTAACATATGAAACAAGTTAATTAAGTATGCTTGCTCCACAATAAGCCTATTTGTCATCTCTCAACTTAATCACAGAAAAGACTCATAATTAAAAACAGTACATGTGCAGGTAAATCCACGAACAACCAAAAAGGGTTGGTCCCTTCAGTGTTGACCTTTTCAGTACCTTATTATAAGTTCTGGAGGCTTTGTGCGGGGATAATCGTGCGGGTCTATATACGTGATTTAATCTATATTCAGATATTAAGGCAGGTGGAAATAACCTGTTTATACTTCATAAACCTATCCTCGTAAAATATTCAAGGAAATTTCATGTAAAACAAGCGCCTTATGAAAATTCACCGTTTAACAAAGTGCTTTTCATGGAGCGCGTCAACAACCGAGGGTTCCGTCGCGGATTCGCGACAGTCTCTTTGTTTCGTAATAAAATGATCCGAGAGTGGAAATCGCTGTGTTGTTCGACATATTTCCCCGAATGTGCCTGACGCGCACGTAATAAATAGCCTATTTTTCGCGCCATTGTCATTTTTCCGTGACCCTCTGTCGCTCGTTTAATAGGAGGGAGTGGCTATTACGAATTTTCTTTTTAAGTTTCAGTTGGCGCTCCACCCGTCAGCTTTTATGCCCGGTGTTGTAATAATGTTTTACGAGATTGTATACATCGCTTTCATTTATAAAAATACAGATTTTTTGTCGATGGAGGACCTCTAACAAAATACGTATTGTATCAGGCATGTGAAGCCATTTGAAATGCTGAGCTTTGGTAAACATTGAGCAAAGAAAAGACAGCCAATTATGAACGCTGAAAGCTTCTGAGAAAGAAATGACTCTGAAAATTGTACGAACAAGTATTCTGAACTTCATACTTTTTACGGGGAATGAAATATATTTTTCTCCTCTCAAGGGTATCGGAGGCTTGCTTCCTGCTACCCTCCGATTAAGCCGCTTGACGGTTTCGGGGGTTCGGAAGTGTTTAATTACCCCCGCCTCCGTTACAGGCGGGCCAGATGATGTTGCTAAGAGCGCTTGACGCCGTCTGATTTCGGGTAAATGTAAAATCGACGTATTATTTGTCACGACCGATTAATTTGTCATGAACGGAAACAGCTTTAGGGTAAACACAGACTTTCACAGCTAAGCTTTATAACTGACGAATTGCCACATTAATATTTCGAATTGCAACTTTAAGGCTTAGAAGAACTGATAGGATTGTTAGTGAAGCGCAGGCGGTTGTAGGCGCATATTCCACGCGACTATGCGCAAAATTGGCATAGAAAAGGAAACGTTTTTTTTTTACAATTACCTGGTCGTATAGGACATATTCTGGTAGCCCAGTGAATGAACAGAGGGGTTGCTTTACTCGGCAATAAATCTAAGTTAAGTAAACATGGGCGCGGTCAACGATTACGCGTGGTACGTATATGACCTTCCATGTAAAACTAGTTGTTCCTTACTTGCTAGGTGATAGGATCATTCCACACGGGTTGGTACCGTCCGTCACATTGAATGAAAAATGGTTGGAAACGGCAATGAAAATTGTCCGCGTTTCTCCTCTAGTTCAATGTAGCCTTGGAATATAAGAAAGGTATGGCACGTACATTCATCCCGTGTGTTGCGCTAATATCATGACGGGTGTGGTATTACCACTGGATAAGTAATAGTACCATAATACCTATCAATTCCCAATTCTAAAAATGTGTTTTAACTAGGCAACCTTGTTAAATGGAGTGCTTGGTATCTTAAGATACTTGAAAGATGACCATTCTGATTTTTACTGGTTGTTAAAAGTTAGTCGAACTACACAGTTATTCGACGTTGTAAGTGTGCCTTCATGGCCAATTCCGAAACTATAACTAATACCGGAAAACACTCGAAGGAGTAATGGGGCCGATTTAAAAAAAAAACAACACCGCATTAATGTTCGATTTTTTAATATTTCCGAATATTTTGATTGAAAATTTTATTAAAAATCAGCACTTTCCTTCAGTTTGCCGTTTAAAATTACGTCATAGAATATGTTCCTTGTAAGCGACACTATTGACTGTTGCCATAATACAGAATGCGTTTGTTTTTCCCAAAATCAACCAGTTTGATTCCCGCCTAGAAATATTTTTTCAATAATCGAATAATGCA
Organism: Incurvaria masculella; assembly: GCA_946894095.1. NCBI lineage: Eukaryota > Metazoa > Arthropoda > Insecta > Lepidoptera > Incurvariidae > Incurvaria > Incurvaria masculella. The sequence goes on from OX335641.1 coordinate 6,378,055, forward strand.
GTTTTAGTATTTATCAAAATCGGCCCCATGACTCCTTTGAGTGTTTTTCGACTTGAACATTTTACCAGTTTAATACAACCGACCTTCGTTGCTACCAACGAAAAGTCAGACACTGTTACCACGACCATTTAAAAAAACCGGCCAAGTGCGAGTCGGACTAGCACACGAAGGGTTCCGTACCATCGTAAAAAAATGTATCCAAAAAAATCACGTTTTTTGTATGGGGACCCCCTTTAATTTTAATTATTTCTTAATCTTACCTATTTGTTGTTATAGCGGCAAAATAAATACACACTCTGTGAAAATTTCAGCTGTCTATCTGTTACGGTTACTGAGATACAGCCCTGTGACAGACGGACAGACGGACGGACGGACGGACGGACGGACGGACAGCGAAGGCTTAGTAATAGGGTTCCGTTTTCACCCTTTGGGTACGGAACCCTAAAAAACGTTATATTCTTTATATAACGTTTTTTTTAAATGGTCTGGAAAATTGAGCGTCTGTCGCGTCTATAACGTTCAGTCGTATTATTCTTCTTCAGACACGTTCAGACTATGCTGCGGATAATTACGGGGCCGCTTTCACGGGAAAATTAAACCGAAACACTTAATTAAATATCTGGAGGGGAAATTCCTTTACAAATGTTAAGCGCTTCAAGAGACGAACACTTGTTTGGTTTCAATGGGTTACTAATTTTCTTTGTACCTAATTTCGTTTCGTTTAGTTCGCTTCCTCGCGTAATTTCGTTGCTTGTAACCATTTATCGGGGAACTCGGGATTCGATTTATGTAGTCGAATGTCAAATGATCATCTTCGGCTTGATTTATATCGAATGTAACCACATCGGGACATTTAGGGTGACGCGGACCGCGATAAATTCAAATATCTCGTCAGATATCTGGAAAACTCTCGGAAAATTTGTGGGTTTGAGCCGAAATGAAATGGTATTTTATTTTTGAAAGAACGCTGAATAAATTCGGCTCTATGAATCCATCGATCGAAACCACTTAAAAACCAAAAGGGGCGTATTTTTTTGTCATCATTAGCTCTAGCGACGCCAGTTACCTAGTTAGACGCCATGAAAAATGGGGTGCGTTCGAGTATTAGGTTATTAGGGCCAACTTGGTTTCTGTTTTTATTTTGCTCACGAGTATGAAATTTTTATTTAGGATAGGTAGTAGGCATTTATTGTTCATACCGGCAAAGAGTGGTTAGTCAATGCGTATTTGCAAGTAGGCACCCCAGAACAGGTTCGTATCTGCATAATGCTTGATTTTTTTAATCTAAAATAATTAATAATGATCTGTCAGGTTGTAATAGGAGTTGTAATTTCCACAGTATTGCTGCTCGCGGTGGTCGTGCACAGGCGACGCGCAGACGCGTGGGCCGAGAAGGAGCTAGACGACATCCGCGAGAACATCATCGCGTACGAGGACGAGGGCGGCGGCGAGGGCGACGCCGGCTACGACCTGCACGTGCTGCGGCAGATGTACGACGCGCCCGACGCCGACCGCCGCACCGACACCGACCGCGACTTCATGCAGCCCGGTTTGTAGCCTTGTGTGTACTCGTGGGTTAGCCGCTAGCTGCAGCGGCTTCCCTGAGGCGCGCGGACGCGTGGGCCGACAAGGAGCTAGACGACATCCGCGAGAACATCATCGCGTACGAGGACGAGGGCGGCGGCGAGGGCGACGCCGGCTCCGACCTGCACGTGCTGCGGCAGGTGTACGACGCGCCCGACGCCGACCGCCGCACCGACACCGACCGCGACTTCATGCAGCCCGGTTTGTAGCCTTGTGTGTACTCGTGGGTTAGCCGCTAGCTGCAGCGACTTCCCTGAGGCGCGCGGACGCGTGGGCCGACAAGGAGCTAGACGACATCCGCGAGAACATCATCGCGTACGAGGACGAGGGCGGCGGCGAGGGCGACGCCGGCTCCGACCTGCACGTGCTGCGGCAGATGTACGACGCGCCCGACGCCGACCGCCGCACCGACACCGACCGCGACTTCATGCAGCCCGGTTTGTAGCCTTGTGTGTACTCGTGGGTTAGCCGCTAGCTGCAGCGGCTTCCCTGAGGCGCGCGGACGCGTGGGCCGACAAGGAGCTAGACGACATCCGCGAGAACAGCATCGCGTACGAGGACGAGGGCGGCGGCGAGGGCGACGCCGGCTCCGACCTGCACGTGCTGCGGCAGATGTACGACGCGCCCGACGCCGACCGCCGCACCGACACCGACCGCGACTTCATGCAGCCCGGTTTGTAGCCTTGTGTGTACTCGTGGGTTAGCCGCTAGCTGCAGCGGCTTCCCTGAGGCGCGCGGACGCGTGGGCCGACAAGGAGCTAGACGACATCCGCGAGAACATCATCGCGTACGAGGACGAGGGCGGCGGCGAGGGCGACGCCGGCTCCGACCTGCACGTGCTGCGGCAGATGTACGACGCGCCCGACGCCGACCGCCGCACCGACACCGACCGCGACTTCATGCAGCCCGGTTTGTAGTCTTGTGTGTACTCGTGGGTTAGCCGCTAGCTGCAGCGGCTTCCCTGAGGCGCGCGGACGCGTGGGCCGACAAGGAGCTAGACGACATCCGCGAGAACATCATCGCGTACGAGGACGAGGGCGGCGGCGAGGGCGACGCCGGCTCCGACCTGCACGTGCTGCGGCAGATGTACGACGCGCCCGACGCCGACCGCCGCACCGACACCGACCGCGACTTTATGCAGCCCGGTTTGTAGCCTTGTGTGTACTCGTGGGTTAGCCGCTAGCTGCAGCGGCTTCCCTGAGGCGCGCGGACGCGTGGGCCGACAAGGAGCTAGACGACATCCGCGAGAACATCATCGCGTACGAGGACGAGGGCGGCGGCGAGGGCGACGCCGGCTCCGACCTGCACGTGCTGCGGCAGATGTACGACGCGCCCGACGCCGACCGCCGCACCGACACCGACCGCGACTTCATGCAGCCCGGTTTGTAGCCTTGTGTGTACTCGTGGGTTAGCCGCTAGCTGCAGCGGCTTCCCTGAGGCGCGCGGACGCGTGGGCCGACAAGGAGCTAGACGACATCCGCGAGAACATCATCGCGTACGAGGACGAGGGCGGCGGCGAGGGCGACGCCGGCTCCGACCTGCACGTGCTGCGGCAGATGTACGACGCGCCCGACGCCGACCGCCGCACCGACACCGACCGCGACTTCATGCAGCCCGGTTTGTAGCCTTGTGTGTACTCGTGGGTTAGCCGCTATCTGCAGCGGCTTCCCTGCGGCGCGCGGAAGCGTGGGCCGAGAAGGAGCTAGACGACACGAGCACGAGAATTTTCCCACCAAATTTTACAATCGGGTCACTGTCACTTCAATGACATTGTTATAGCATTTGAGCTGATATGTGTTGGTCGGGACCGTTTGTCGATCTTTCAATTTATTAAAATGCAGTTGTATTGGATGTACATGCGTCTGAGGTGTTCCTTTCGTTTTACGTTTTCCGCTGCATATTTTGTCAGAAAAGGATTTTCCTGGTTCCGAATTTCCTAATAATCATCTCTCAACATGCTCCATTCAGGAAGGTACCTTTAATCATAACATCCTTTTGAAGTGGGGCATTTTATGTGATTCCGCCGGGGTAATTCGGCAACAGGAAATAAATGTAGTATACCTAATATTATAGAGACCGTAAGTAGTCAGTGGTGGAAGAAGATATTATTAGGCACATATTTCGATATCAATACGTTTTAATACAAATAACAGGAATGTTTCTTTTCCAATGCACGCATCAAAGGTTATTATTTCTATAATTTCGCAAATGGGTTTTTCCTTGTTCGCATCCTTGATATGTATTTCGATACTAAGGGAATAAACGAAATATGTTTGTTTCTCCAGGCGGATTCATCCACATTTTCATTCTAACAAATAATGTAACAACGTACATAGAAAAACGCACAGTTGGGAAATTAAAAGTTCTTCGAATTTTGATTCTATCATATCACCGTTTTGCTTAAATCCATTGTGAAATTGTCACTGTACATATACTATCATAGTAACAGACGCCTTTGCAAGGTATATATGCAAGGTACCTCTGTCAAAAATATAAGATATTTTTATGTTGCTCCGGAAACCTATAAATGACAAATGTCGGTACTTTGAGCGTATTCTATCCTCCGTTATACCGCCATATTCGCTTCTCTTCATTCGTATGTACAAAGATGGAGGTTTACTCACCTCCATGTGTACAAAATCATTAATTTTTATTGCATTGGGGTATTTATTTGTATTTATTTTATCATAGGGTACTTTAACATACATGTATACGATTACGCGGGATTCTCAGCAGTGACTGGCAGAGACGTGATGACGTAAATACATTTATTTGATTTGTTTTGATGTGATTTGACGTGGGCAACCGTTTCTTCGTTAAGTCCTATGTGCGGACTTTTGGTGACAGCTCGCAGGTTAAAATTATTTTGACTGGTGAACAGCAAAGCGAGTGATTAAATCTGTCGTTTAGCTGCATTTCTTACCATGCTAACTATCAAACAACATTTTATTCGGCCAACTGAACTGAAATAAACCATTTAGGACTGATAGCTCAAATTTACGTTTGCCAAAGGATGTATCGTCATTACCGGATAATTATATCTTCTGTGACAATTTTGTGCCTGTAATTTTACAATAATATGGACTTAGGTGGCCCTTCCCGGCGGGACTAACTTATTCGCGGGCACGGTACAAAACCGTGCTATTGAGCTCTGGGACCTTCTCTGTTTCAAAGAAAAAGACAGGCTCCGTGATGAGGAGAATGCAACATGTCCACAAAGCAGAAATGTGCATAGTGTTTGATTTGGTAAGATTCATTTAATTACAAAACGACTTTTAGCTAAAAGTAAATCACGACCGCTGTGGTCAAAAATAAAAAAAAAACCAAATTCATTATAAATCTTTATAAAACAAGCTAGGTCAGACGACTAATCTTTTTAAGATGTTTTGTTTTATCGTTGAGTAATCCACTTCCAAAGTTATTGTATAAAACGTAAATTCGAACTTTCAGACCTTATAACTCAGAAACCAAACTCTATTTTACAATGCCAATGGTTATCAGACATCTAGTTCGATCAAATAAAGTTATGTTGAGTATAATTTTGGATCTCCGACAAGAAATGTGCGCATGGTCTTCTTTCCACGTTTATAGTTGAGCGGGAACCATAATATAACGGATGGATAAGCAGAGGCGCAAATAGATCCGTCGAATAGTTATCTGACTTTTTTTCAAACCATTGAAAAATCAGCACTTAGAATGGTACGAAATGCAACTAAACGTCAGATTTAATCACTCACTTGCCTGTTCACTTGGCGAGTTGTATTTGATCCACAGGTCTTTGTTTAGCGGGCAGTGTCCTGTAGGCATACAGTCCTCGGGCTTCCTGGACCACCAGAAGACCGTGCCCGCCGCTCGGATATGTAATTGTATGACGACTTACGCCACTCGTACGAGGGGGACGGCAATTCCAGAGGGTCGCACTTTTCACACTGACGTTCGTTGTTCTCCCGCAGGCGGCATGGTGGGCGCGGCGCCGGACATCTCGGGCTTCCTGGACGACAAGAAGTCCGTGCTGGACCGCGACCCGGACACGAACCCCTACGACGACGTGCGACACTACGCGTACGAAGGGGATGGCAACACAAGCGGGTCGCTCTCTTCACTCGCCAGCTGTGAGTATCGTTCAACGAGAGACAACACTCGCCTTAAGCTTTTGTTTCTAATGGGAATGAATATAGTGTTGCAAATAAATGTAATAATGCAGTTTTCTTGGATTTTTTAAAATAATATTAGCCAATAAATCTATGTACGTTGGCAATTAAAAAAAAACCAAACCAAGGGAAATGACAGGAAAAAAATCTCCTAACAAGCGTTTTCCTCTCTAGTTTAACCCAGCATGGATTTTTGGGAAAAATAAGTACGGACACAGACATTGATTGGCTAATATTCCATTAAAAAATCAAGACAATCGGCTCAGTGGTTTGCAAATTACTAAATATTGTATGCTTCTGAACAACTCCAAAACGCACAATCGTACCATTTATTAAATCTAATTAGACATGATTGGCTAATACCACACATCCTGTCATGATATAAGCCTAGCACCACATGGTAACTAGGTGTCATGTCAGGAACTTCTTATTTTGCACGGCTACGTTGAACCTCCATCATAACTCCCTCATTATAGCCACAGTTTTAAAATCTCACTATGCTACACAAAATCTACACTTGGGATATAAAATAGTTCGTCTAATATCTTCTTTTAAAAGTTATGAGCCTATGAAATATTGTTTTGTATTTTTAAAGATTCATAACTTTTGATTAGACGGTTTTATATTTTTGCGTCAAGTCCCAGGGTATGCACCTCTTTCTTTCTCTTGATATGTGAAAGATGGTCGAAGCCATCAAGAGAAGTAAACATATAAATAAAAAAGCGTATTAAAATGTTCTCGTATTTTGCAAACACTAGGTACTTCTAAAAACACAGGTTGTGGCAAAATTTTATATCGTTGAATATCCCCAAATATTTCTCAAATTTTGATATCCACCGCAGAAGACCGCGCTCTGAAAAGCGAATCCGACAGTAAATTACACCCGTGTTCGAAAAATCCTATTAACAGATGCTATCTCGGCCACCCACCATATCGGGAGCATCTCGCCGGCTCACCCCGTGCCCTGCGCAGGGCACTCAAAGCGCCGCAGACAATAGGAGATTGGACCCGAGCGTAATTGCAGAGGCACCTATTATATTTACCTGTTTTTTTTAACATAAACGATTATACGATTCGGGAAAATATCATACAGCACTTTGGTATTACTTTGTGTGTTATGAAATGTTTGCTTGGATCGTTCACATGCTCTAGTAAGCATCGGATGTTTGTGAAAGAAGTATAATTGGGTTGGGTCCTAATGGATTTTGTGTTCATTCACTTCTGCTACAGAGGTTGTGGCAAGCATCTTGTTACGTTCGTTACGCGTCACGCGAGACGTCACGTTAATACATTTAGTCACATTATAGCTTAGAAAGCAAGTGCTTAGGGAGTGATAAGATTTGCGATATTGACCAGGGCGTGTATTCTTGGCATTCAGTCATTGCGGAAGAATACACGTCCTGGTCTTGTTTAGTTAAAGTTTTTATTAAACGCAAAATATTTTCAGGTATGTGTGAGTGTGCTAGTTAGAATAACTGTTATAATAGTGAAAATTGTTTAAAAACCTGTGCGACGAGAGAAAATGTAACCACTCAGCATCCAAATTTTTTTGTAGTTAGTCATATGTCTACTATCGAGCTGACTCATCGATAGGCATTCCTGTTCCACGAATGGCAACCTGACAGTCCGCTATCTCCCGCAGGTACCGACGACGGAGACCTCAAGTTCAACTACCTGGCGTCGTTCGGGCCCCGGTTCCGCAAGCTCGCGGACATGTACGGCGACGGCGCGGAGGAGGAGCGCGGCGGAGGTGGCGAGTCCTGGTGCTAGCGCCGTCCTGGCGCCGGCGGCCGCCGCTCCGCCGTGCGCAGCTGGCTGGTCTAGCCGGACCCCGCGACTGACGGTACACCGAGAACTGACGCCCGCGAGTGTCTTCATTCCGTGGACTGATGTCCGCGCGCGACAATACCCTGAGAACTGACATGCCCGAGAGAGACTCAACACCGTCCACATGCCCCAATAACCCGACAACGGACGCCCGCGAGTGAATAACACCGTGAAGTGACGTTTCTCTCGCGACAATACCTCGAGAACTGACATTCGCCTAAACTAGGTAACTAAACACAGTGGTAACTAAGACACAATACTCCGGCGGACTGACACCCGTGAGTCTCGCACTAGTTAGGACATCCGGCGCACACCCACCGCATGCGAATTTCGTGGAAATGACAGTGCCCGTATTGGCCCAGCATCAACGCAAGCACTGAAGCACGATTGTCAAGACGCCATATAACCCTCAAGTGAACCTACTGAACAGACAGTCGTGAGTGTTCTTTTCTTCCTCGACATCCGACGAACTTATTTATTCCTGTGACTGACGTTCGCAGGCTAGTGTAGTGACAGGGACTTCTTAAAAGTGTAAGATGTAATAAATTCGAACCGACGATTCCGAGTCTTCGACGTTTGTTGTAGTGATACGCAAATTGGAAGTAAGTGCTGATAGCTTACAAAAACCATTGACAACCACGAGTGTTCGACATTTTATTCGTGATAAATTACCTATTATGCGAAATTATTTAATTACTTTGTTCCGAAATGAAAATCTTTCCTTTTTCTACCAAATCCACTGGTTACTTATCATCAAGTAGCCTACATATTATGGCAGCAAAGAGACTTGTAACTAGTAGTTTAAATGTTGAATTAAAAGCAGAGCAATATGGCTATGCGGAATAAAGCCTGAGTGTGTTTGCGGCGGGGTTGATGATAATAAGTAACTTTAAATTGTTATTGTTACGTGACGAATGTCAGGCCTGTGATATACCCATGTATGTTCGCGAATTATCCCAACGTAAGTAACGATATTGTACGTACTGTAAGGAAAAAGTGAGCAGTTAGCACAATTACTTTCGACTGCCTCCCAAGAAATATCTGCATTTGATTGGAAATTTTGGGGGGTTATACTGCAGTTAAAAAACCAATTATTTTATTTAACTGTTTTAAATATAGAAAAATGTACCGCTATTCCCACACATTTTGGTCACGTGACTTCCATGAATTGTATAGGAATAGCGAAAAAATTATTTTAATTTTTCCCAAATATGTGATTTGACAAAAAATCATCAGAAATACATATTACCGTTATTTCTGGAAACTGCAAATTTTCAACATTAATGAAAAGTTAACGTGTTACAATGATGAGCAGTCAGTCTACTATTAGTGAAAATTGCGGTTTCCACCTAATGAATATCGAGTAACGCTGATAACAAGCTGTAAGTTAAATAGGTTAAAATAAACATAATTATATCTTTAAAACATTTAAAATGACTGACTGTAACATTTTGATACTTAAGAACTACTGTATATTTTCTTTCGTGAAATCGTTTTTTGTAACTATGCTTGTAAGAACGTAGCTATAAGGTATTTACTAGGTGTCATCATATATTTGTAAGTGCATACATCGTCAACTGAGTTTTTATTGTGCCGTAAACACTGAAACGAATTCTTAGCGAAATTATTCTGTTGTAAATAAATTTTGAGGTTTTTCATTTGGCTTTAAATATCCGGTGTTTTTATATAGTTTAGTGCCATTGTTTTTTTTTTCATTTTTAAATTAAATGGATAAACCATTATAGCAAAAAAATCGATTGGTTATTTTGTCCTTGATATTTTTTTTAAATGTCAATTATAGTAAGGGTAACATTTTTGGGTTTCAGTTAAATTTGGAAATAATAGGATTTGTGTGAAAATAGGCGAAACAACTTGTAACGCATCTCATTGTTGAAGTCACTTTCCTAAGTTGTCTCGCACACACAGGATGAGTGGAGCTGGCATAAGCCAGGTGAGCTCTGTTCCATAAAGAGAGTGCAGCTCCGTAAAGTGAGCTTAGTTCCGTAAAATAGGCTCAGATCCATAAAGTGTGGTCAGTTCCATAGTTAAAGTGAGCTCAAAGAAGAAAGCAAAAGGGAGGTATATAGCTTCGTCCTACTCCCTTCTCCTACAAGGCTGTCCTAAGATGCTGCAATAGAAGAAGCCATCTCCTCTCAATTCAATTCAATCCCTCTTGATTGCACATGGAGTATATTTGCAACATACAATATCTTTAATATAAATATTGTAAATAAGAAATTGACAAGGACTTCATGACTATTTCACAATTTCTACTAAATCGATCACGTTTGAATACATGTAATTGGATTTTATATGTATTACTAATAGGTAAAGTTAATACAAGGTGTCTTATAATTATGCATATCAACGAATGGTAAGGAGTGAATTGTATGTTATATTGTTACGGTGTCTTGTACGTTCAACTCGATATTCATACTCCTACCTATGGCTTAGTGTAAAATACGCAGATACAACAATTTGTAGGATGTAAAGTGTTCCCAAAATTGCACAATTTAGAAGTACTTTTAGGTCCCGAGGATTTTTAACCGCTGTTAACTTTTAAATCCAAGTGAATTTAAAATAAGTATTGTGTTAATTTCTTTTTGTTATATTTTTTATTCCTGTACGAAATTTTGCAAAAGAACAAGCTGAATTAGAGACATACTCCTGTTTTCACCACCTCCAGTTACCAGAAATTAGTTATTTGCTTTTACTGATCCTACTGATTCAAGAGACACATTGTTTCTTTTGTGCATTGAATATAAAGGTATATATTTATATATTTATATGTGTAAATATTTGTATGTATCTATCTGTTAATACTAAGTACTAAGCCTATATTATGTACGTTTTTAGGGTTCCGTACCCAAAGGGTAAAAACGGAACCCTATTACTAAGCCTCCGCTGTCCGTCCGTCCGTCCGTCCGTCCGTCCGTCTGTCCGTCTGTCACAGGGCTGTATCTCATGAACCGTAACAGATAGGAAGCTGAAATTTTCACAGATTATGTATTTATTTTGCCGCTATAACAACAAATAGGCAACATTATAAAATAATAATAATAATTAAAGGGGGGCCCCATACAAAAAACGTGTTTTTTTTAATCTTGTGCGATGGTACGGAACCCTTCGTGTGCGAGTCCGACTTGCACTTGGCCGGTTTTTTTTATGAAAATATATATTTTTCCATTTCATTTTAAAATATTTTTTAAGATACTTAATATTTTCTTTAGTTTTTAGTTTTTTATTTTTTTTCTTTTGCCCGCCACACCGCACCTCTCCTACGTCTTTAAGGTTGAATGTCATAATGAATGGCATTAATTCCGCCTTTTTGTGAACCATGCTTGCAGGCTTGCAAATAAAGATTTTTTTCATTATTTCATTTCATTTCATTTAATTTCAGAAATCCGATATAGCTTTCGGTTACATGGCATATTTACAGGGTACATAAAACCGAAAGGTAGCTTTGGGATTTTTGTAGCTGGTGGTGGTGGAAACGGGCGATAGTAATGATTTGGGAGCAATGTTGATATTTAGCACCACAATATGTGGTGTAGTATAATATTCTATTTATATCTGGGTTGTAAAAGTCATAACATTTTTTATGGAGTGCAGTGCCATGTGTCAGTACAAAACTGATTATGTTTTTAAAGACTTTAAAAATGACCTATGTAGCTCACGTAAGTTTTGACTTTAAACAAACTGCCCTAATTCAAATTAAAATAATTTTTGTGTTTAGCTTTTTTCGCTGAGTAATTGTGTGAATGGCCTATTTTGTACTTTTGTATAATTCACTATTTTATGTACGTAAGTTTGTACCTATTATGTTAGGCACAAATGTAATAAAATATTTTGGTTGAGAAATACGTATGTTTGCATATATTAGGCAGATTCAAAATGTTTAAAAAATGTTTTTTTAGTTCACGTTTAAATATGTTTTTTTTTTCGTGAAAAAAATGTTACATTTTTATAGTTCTCCTTTAGATTAATTAATGGTATTAGGTTTTGTTATTTCTTTTCAATGCAAATTCCTAGCAATGTTTTAAAATGACCAGGGATTTTTTTACTAGAATGAGCTTATATAACTCTCTATATCCTTGCATTTGAACTGTGTGCGAACCACCCGTATTTACGTAGACAATAGGCAATACTGTATTTCTGACATTCCAATAAGGTAAATTATTTCTAATAACATAAAACTGTTGATGTATAACTGTTAGAAAAAATTAAGGTTCAATTATTGTGTTAAGACCAAATTAGACTGGGTGACATTTTTTTATTTAAGGGAACATACTCTTAAATTAAAAGTATGTTATGGGAAAGTGACTTGTCGGTGAAATAAACCGTATCCTTAATGTGATTAACGAACAACGCATTAAGGGTACCCTCAGTTAACACAGACATTCGCCAAACTGTACAATCGTACTTCCATTATAATCATTATTATTCGAAGTCTACTAGGTACTAGCAAGTACGTTTGCATCGGCTATCCTATTCCAAATCTATGATTTCACTACAACTTGTGTTAGTGCGACACTTTGAAATTTTGCATAAAATTTTTCTAATCTCTTTAGTTTTATAAGTGCAGACGAACTGTTCTCAAAGCATATGCTTTGAGTAGGGTAGATGATGAAAAAAAAAAAAACATCCACATCCAGGCTCCCTTGTTATGTTCTCAACTATTCGTTTAAATCCGGATTAGTTAAAATAAAACAACATACATATTATTACGAAGTACTTCTAGTGCTAGAATAATCCATCCCACCTTTTACAACGCAGCATTGCAAAACGTGCCGGGCCTGGCTAGACTGCATTGGCGGTAACGCGATTTATGACAGTTCTCGCTTGGGATGTGCTCACACTCCACAGCTAGAAAAAAAACTGTCAAATGAAAACACCAAAGGCATTTACCTACAACAGGCAGTCTGTTATACATTTATCCTGTGATCAAACAGAGCATTCTTCGTTGGATACTGCCCAGCACGAATCGACTCCTTCCCCTTCCAAGCGCCAGCGGCTGCGCAGAAGTCAAATCCGATATAGTTTTGTTTCTGCTCAGCCACTGTCGCTTGGAAGTGGAAGTACTCGGTTCGACCCGGGGTGTACACTACACACTTGTACTAACAGACTATTCGAATGTAACATAAAAATACACCTGAAGTATTTTGTGCCTCATGAGCGCATTTGCGTGTTCAATTGATTTCGAAAACTCGTGCATCTTGGGGTTCCCTATCACTCTAGCTACGGTAAAAATGTTATCACAGACTAAAACTTGTATGACTTGCAAAACCGCAAAAGTCTTATCCATTATGCACAAAGAATATGGACTAAAAGCTGGGCCTAGAGGCTCTATTTTTATTAAATGGACAGTTTTTTTTTTAACAAAATGTCGACTAAAAATATTAAGTTATGATGGTGCTACGATTACATGGGGGCGAATGTGAGTATTGTGTGATATCACCGGGGCGTCACTGAAAACTCATCATCTGCGTACACTGCCATGCAAATGATCAATCGTGTTGGTGACCGTAATCAGTTGTGTAACATTATAAACCTTTTTGTAATGGTTGTGAGGAAAAAATGTAAGTTGTGTGTTTTTATCATCGACAAAATTATGTGTGTACATAATATTATTTGTCCGTATTTCCAAAATGTATTTTTTTCTCGCAGTGAAGTTGAAGATGAAAACACACGGCACGGCGCATTCCTATTGGAAGTGGATGCATGTGAGGATGTGATGGCGCTTGTCGCCTCGTGTTGGTTAAATTGTAAGATGAGCTCGGAGAGAGTCGAAAATGTCATATTAATTTTTTAAACTTAGCGATAATTAATATTTTTAATTTTGTTTATATAGAATAAACGATCCATTGGAAATAAAGCGATAAAATATATTTTTCGTGTTTTATTAAAGAGTCCTAACAAAAAAAAACTAAATATATTTATATTAGCTTGAGTCCCCCATTGCCTTGTTGCTTTAAACAGTAGTTCATTATAATATGAGGACTTTTACTATGTAACTGGACATTGGTCACACCTTATGTCATATTAGCCCATCACACCTCATCCCGAAGCAATAAGGTGCCTTTTTTTATGTAACTGGACATGGACGGCGAATACCGAATTGACCTTCAGATATTAGCCTAACACATCACATGGGAACTAGGTGCCATGTCAGGACCTTCATTATATATCATTACTTCCTTTTGCTCGGCAACATTGAACTGGATGGAAAACAAGGACAATTTGTATTGCCGCTTCGACTATCGTTCATTTAATGCGATGGTACCAACCCGGGCGAGATTAACTCTACCTACAGTTTTACGTGGGATCCGAAACACGGCCAGCCTCAACGGTTAAAAATGGTCACCCATCCAGAACCTAACCGAGATGCTCCCCCAGCTTATTAATTCGCAAGGTGTCGTACACTGAGCTACTTTCTGAGCTATTTTGCCTTCTTTGAAAAATGTTACGGCTTTTCACGCGTCAGGCAGAGATATTCTCCGAGGGGACGCATCATAAAGTCCAAAAAGCACAAAGTCCAAAACCCATACCGTCCAAAACACTAATGAATACGGATCTTTTTCAATAAGGTTAGGTTAGATTAAAATATTTGCATTTATAAATATATGCAAAAGTACATACTTTTGGATGTTCTGGGTTTTGGACCTTATGCTTTTTGGACTTTATGAAGGCGACCCTTCTCCGACATGCAAACATGTCTAACGGCCGCGGTAATCTCAAAAGTATAATATTTTGCCTTCTCTTCATTAGCATGTCTACAAAGAAACTTTTTTTTGTGTCCGCTTCTACCATATTCTCATTCAATGAGATAGATGGTACCAGCCCGGGCGTTTAGCTGGCAGAGTAATGGGACCTACAGTCTTACATGGATTCCAAAACAGCTCGCGTTCGTGATACAATGCACTCATCTAAATCGGAAAGAAATAACATAAGGTGCAAGGCTCCCCGGCCACGAGCACTGCTAGTTACTGATATTTATGAATAGACAGTGTTGAGCAGTTTTGCCCACCAAGTTGTGAACAAGTCAGTGTTGATCTCCGACGCGGAATTCAGACAAACGTCCATGACGAAAGCTGAAAGGGGCAAGCTAGTCTCATCAGTAAACATAAACACTTAAAGAAAATAACAACATTTCTAGTCTTCAGTTTGTTGAATAATAAAACATATAAAAATATCGCAGGAAGTTAGTAACCACCTAGTTAGGTATACAGCTTTACGTGCATTCCGATTCAGGAACAGCTCGCAACAGAACGAGAATTAAATAAAAGGATTCTCAAGAAAAACTTTTACAATTTGCAGGATTTTTTCAGTGCAAATAATGTTATATTATACATTAATGGGTACGTGTACGACATAAGACTGACGATGTGCTGTGCAATTATGTAGACCTCTGTATATTTGCACCAAAGTTAAATTTCTGATTCTGATTCTTGTAAACAAGTGTTTATAAAAAACGTGCTGGTCACAAAAAGAGTACGTAGATTGGGATGCCAGCATTGGGGGCGTCATTGAATAATATTGAATCTGAAGCGATAACTATCTGGCTCAAGTGCATCCATAAAAAATGATAGTTTTTATAATTGCCACTTTTATATTATGTGCGAACAAAAAAAAATCGAAATCGCTCAAAACTACATAGAGCCACAGCGGTACGCGAGCAGAGTGCTAAAGGTGAGGGCTGACGGTAGCATGTCGTACATTGCTGCAATAGATCGACATGCCTTGCAATCATGTGACTTTGTGAGCCGGTAGTCTCAGTTGTCACCTAAATTGGCGTTTACGGCACACCGATCGACTGGCGTTTTCAAATGTATGGAGAAATTGAAGAGCGCGCGCAGTGGGCGTTAATCGAACTAACATTTAGCTTACTCAACGTTGTTGCCGTAAATACGTCGACGTTGCCGTTTACGTCGACTCCGCGTTTTCATGCAAATCGGAAGTCCGAGTTTGACTTAGACAGCTTGAAGAAGTAAAACCACAGAATATCTAGTAAAACCTTGTATGGAGTTGACGGAAAACGCCAGTCGATCGGTTTGCCGTAAACGCCAATTTAGGTGAGAACTCAGACTGACCCTTCTGGATGCAGTCACTGTAACTTCCGAGGGAAAAAAGCACGGAACCGATTTCACCGTCCCATGAATATCAGTTACAGAGTATATATAGCTCATTGGAGTTGTCGGGCATCTTTTAAGAGGATAATGAGGAGATCCAGTTCCATACAATGGTGCGTGTCTGTTTCTTCAGTCAAATCAAGAAATATTTTTCGGAAAAAATCACTTAAAATAAGTCAACTGAAAGCTACGCTTGTACATTTTATTTAATAACTAGTGTGTATGCGGGTAGGTAATTATAATCAGTGCGCTGCCATCGCTACTACGTATCACTTGTGTTTTATTCTGTTAGCTCCCACGTTCATACCTATCAAATGGCGACGATCGCGAACTGTGCGTGCTAAGTGTAAATTTAAGTAAAGATGTCTCTTTTCGGAAAACTGGACTCGTTTGACCATGAGGCTAATGATTGGTCAGTGTATAAGAGTCGGTTACTCAATTTTTACGTGGCTAACGGTATCGACGAGGCGACGGACAAGAATGCTGTGCGACGGAAGGCCATTTTAATCAGCGCACTCACGGAGGGCTCGTATAAGTTGGTACGAGACCTCGCCTTCCCGGACGACATCGACAAGATCGCGTTCAGCGCGCTCACGGCGCTGCTGGATAACCATTTCCAGCCGAAGCGTTGCGGGTTCGCAGACCGGTGGAGCTTCCACCAGGCGCGGCAGCAGACCGGCGAAGGGATCCCGGAGTGGGCTGCGCGCGTGCGCGGGCTCGCGCTGCACTGCGCCTTCGCGGCGCTGGAGGAGTCGCTGCGCGACAAGTTCGTGCTGGGTATGCTGCCTGGACCGGAGCGCGACAAGCTGTTCGAAAAGAGCACCGACAAGTTGACTTTTGCGCAGGCCATCGAAATTGCTCAGAGTGTGCGCAGCGCGCGCCAAGGAGCGTTGGCAATGGCCGCGACGGATGGGGCAGCGGTGTGCAAGGTGTCGACGCGGCGCGCACCCGCCGGCGCACCCGCAGCCACCGACGCCGCGCGGGATCGTGTCGTCGGCCCGGGGAAGTGCGAAAGATGCGGATATAGCAACCACACAAAGGACAAGTGTCGATTCATCAATTATAAGTGTAGAAAGTGTGGGGAAGTCGGTCATTTGCGCAAAATGTGTCGTAGCAAAATTAAGTTAGTGACGTCACACGACGCGGACGAGGACACCGATGACGGTAAGACCAAAATTTGCAACATACGATGCATGGGGGGCAAAGCGATGACGCAAGTAGTAAGATTGGCGGGAAAATATGACGTGACCTTTCAGGTCGACAGCGGATCGTCGGTGACCGCTATCCCGGAAAACATTTACCGGAAATATTTTTCAAAAGTTGCATTATTGCCTAGCAAAATAAGATTAGTAAATTATACGGGCGGGAATATCAATACTCTCGGGACCGTGCGACTGTCTGTCACCTACTCGGGCCGGTCTCGTGACCTTGACGTGTACGTCATACCCGACGCGGACGTGTCGCTATTAGGTAGGGATTTTATTTCTG
Organism: Incurvaria masculella; assembly: GCA_946894095.1. NCBI lineage: Eukaryota > Metazoa > Arthropoda > Insecta > Lepidoptera > Incurvariidae > Incurvaria > Incurvaria masculella. Next base: position 6,395,234 of record OX335641.1, read on the forward strand.
CTTTCGGGTTAGAATTAAGACCGATTCGGTACGGGGAAGTCAAGGGAGAATCGGAGTTATTGCATAATCGGTATCCGCAGGTGTTTTCGGATAACCTGGGACGTTGTAATAAGGTCAAAGTTCACCTGACATTAAAACCAGATTCCAAGCCTATTTTTTTAAAGCTAGGACCGTAGCGTTCGCACTAAGATCGAAGGTCGAAAACGAGATTGACAGATTGGTCGATATCGGAGTTTTAGTTCCGGTTACCTTTTCAAGTTACGCAACACCCGTCGTTCCCATACTAAAGACGAATGGCTCGATCCGCCTGTGCGCCGATTATTCGGTCACTCTTAATAGGCAGTTAGAGATAGAAAAGTATCCGTTACCTAAAATAGAGGAACTGTTCGCTAGGTTGCACGGCGGAGAGGAGTTCAGCAAGTTGGATCTGTCGGCCGCGTACAATCAGCTCGAGATGGATGAAGAGTCACAATCACTCACAACCATAAATACGCATAAAGGATTGTATAGGTATACTAGGCTAGTGTTTGGTTTATCGAGTGCCCCGGCGATTTTCCAACGAACCTTGGAGTCGATATTGTCAGGAATTTCAGATGTTCTCGTATTTTTAGATGACATTTTGATTACAGGTCGGAACAGGGATGAGCATCTTAAGACATTAGAGTTAGTGTTTCAGCGATTAAAAGATGCAGGCCTTACGCTGCAGCGCGAAAAGTGTGTATTTCTACAAAGGTCAGTAACGTATCTAGGCTACGTGATTGATAAAGGAGGAATACATAAATCAGATGAAAAAGTAAAGGCAATGTTGGAAGCGGAAGTACCCAAGAATGTCAGTCAGTTGCGGTCATTTTTGGGTATGATAAATTATTATCGGAATTTTATTCCTAACGCATCGGAGATATTGAGCCCATTGCATAGTTTGTTAAACAGTGGGGTCAAGTGGGAGTGGGGCAGCGCGCACGAGGAGGCCGTCTCGCTCGGGTGAAGGCGGAGCTGGCGTCCGAGCGCGTGCTGGCTCATTTCGATCCGGCCGCTAAGCTCGTGTTGTTGTGTGACGCGGGCCCAGCCGGTGTATCCGCGATTTTAGCACAAATAGAAAACGGAACAACCCTCGAGAGACCCCTAGCGTATGCTTCACGCTCCTTGTCGGCACCAGAAAAAAATTATAGCCAAATACAAAAAGAGGCAACAGCTATAATTTTTGGAGTCCGGCGTTTCCATAATTACCTTTACGGGCGTAGTGACCCTTTTATTTTGAAAACTGACCACAAACCACTGTTAGCGATTTTCGGGTCAAATAAGGGTATACCAGAGGTCACAGCGAATCGATTGCAAAGATATGCTACGTTTCTGTCGGCGTATAATTTTAAAATCGAATATACAAAGGGAGTAGATAACGCCGCGGATTACCTGTCGCGCGCCCTGCCGCCGCTGACGGGGCAGTCTTCTACGGCACAGGCGCAGTGCTCGCTCGACTGCTGTCCTTGCGGAGACGATCGCGCTTCGTATATTCGGTTCGTGACGGACGGGGACTTACCGGTGACGTTGGAGCAGCTGCGCCGCGAGACGCAAGGCGACGACGTGATGCGCGCGGTCACTGACCTCGTGCAGCGCGGCTGGCCCAAAAAGAACGCGGATTCACGACTCGCGCCCTATTTCCACTGTCGACTGCAATTGTCATACGAATCGGGATGTTTAATGAGGGGTCACAAGGTGGTTGTCCCTCCGATGTTTCGCGGCAGGATCATTAGTGAACTACATAGATCGCATCTAGGCATCGTCAAGACGAAGGCGGAAGCGAGAAGTAGGTTTTGGTGGCCGGGGATCGACGCCGATATCGAGCGCTGCATCGCGTCGTGCGGCGTGTGCACGCAGCTCCGAGCTGCGCCACCGCGCGCGCCGCCCGCGCACTGGCAGTTCCCCCCCCACCCCTGGTACAGAGTTCATCTCGATTTTCTTGGCCCGATTCGGGGTAAAATGTATTTAGTAGCAGTCGATGCTTATTCAAAATGGGTCGAATGTTTTCAAATGAACTCTGGTTACGCTACGGAAGCTCTAACGGAAAAATTATATGAGGTAATGTCGAGGTTTGGGGTTCCGGACACGATCGTGACAGACAATGGCACTTCGTTCACTTCCCGAGAGTTCAAACGATTTTGCGAATTAAATAATATTAGGCATATTACGACGGCCGCCTACCATCCGGCGAGCAACGGCCAGGCCGAAAGCGTAGTGAAAATAGTTAAAAAGGGCATAAAAAGTATTGCGGAAAAATGTTCTAATAAAGAATTGCAACGTAAACTATTAGAATATTTATTTCAATATCGTAATTCTGTCCATTCCGCCACGGAACAATCCCCCGCCAGTCTACTGTTTGGTCGTCAGCTGCGCTCTCGTCTCGATGTTTTAAAGCCGGGTAAGGCGCCGCCGCCGGGTAAGGCACCGCCGCCATCGGAGTCCTCGCTCGCCGACACTGTACAGAAAAACCAGTCTTTACAGCTTAAGTATCATGGCGGAGCCCGGAAAATTGTATTTAAAGTAGGGGAAGTAGTGTTATTCAAGCATTACACGCAAAATAAAGTGGACTGGATGAGGGGAGTAATAAAAAAAGTTTTGGGAACAAACACTTACCTTGTGTATGCGGAGTCATTAAATGTCACAGTTAAAAAACATTTGGATCAATTACTGCAGTTTAAGGGGCGTGTGGAAGCAAGAGGATCCTCATACTCATCGGTCGACGAGGACCCCGCTCCACTGCCGCCGTCGCCGCCGCCGCCGCTCCCGCCTCCGCCACCGCCGTCTCTGCAGCCGCGGTGCTCGGGAAGTGCAGATAGAAGCGCGAGCGACCAGTTGAGAACCGACATAGAGGTACGAGGGGGAAATATGGAACAAGAGCAGGAACCGATGGAGGTCACCTCGGGCGAGGACCTCAATAACAACTCCTTGTATAGTGACGCGGAGGAGGAAGTCCTAGAGCATGGTGAAGAGGACGCGGAAGGTGCGAGCACATCGCGCGAGCCGAGGACCGCCTCAGCCGCCGCCGCCGCCGCCGCGCGCGCCCCCTCCCCCTCCCCCGCGCCCCCCCTGCCGCTAGCGGGCCCGCAGCCGCGACGGCCGCGGCCGCGCGCACGCTCGGCTGATACGTCGGGTTCCCCGCAACCATCACCAGTTAAACGAAGGACTCGTAAGCGCGTTAATTACAAAGTGTGAATAGACTAAGATGCAACAGGAATGTTTTTATATAATTTATAGCCTTAGAGATGTTTAGAATTAAGGTGGAGGGATAGTGTGTATGCGGGTAGGTAATTATAATCAGTGCGCTGCCATCGCTACTACGTATCACTTGTGTTTTATTCTGTTAGCTCCCACGTTCATACCTATCAATAACTGAATTTATATCCATGATATACGCCTGTACACATTTGTATACAAATACGAAAAGGCATGTATCATGTATACAACTTTTGGAGAATTGATCGAATTCCCTCACATATTTTCTCACATCTTAGAACGGTACAGCCCCTGCGCGCCAAGACCGGGTTCAGCCGGGATTGCCCATCGCTAGTCTCAGATCTCACCAAAGCGCTGCTGTTCCCCGACCGGCCTGGCGAACCGCAACGGTGTCGGGGTTGACAGTTTCGGTATCATACGTGTTTTAAAGTCTTCCAGTCTTCAATCTGGTTAAGGGGAATAAATACCTAAATGTGAACGTTTTTCTGAAGTCGATTACAGTAAAGCCTTTGGTTGTTAAACATTGAAAAAATACTGAGCTTATAGAGCGTACGTTTGCGAAGTGTTTTGGACAAAATGGGGATGCATTTTGGTCCAAAACACATCGAAATAAAAAATATTTCTAAAAGGACCTTTTTCACCTTTGAAAGCCATTTTTCTGTTATCTTTGTATTTAGAAGAATGAAATAAAAAAATCTTATACCTTTCAGCCATAACGAGGTACACATTCCCCTTGCTGTTAAAAAATCTTCTTTTTTATTTTTTTGGACAAAATCAGACTAGTCGTACCTTGCCGAGCGGGGACGGAGCGCGCGAAACGTGCATCCTCCCGCTGACATGATGGCACTGGCTAAATTCCGCCGCGCGTATTCTTGACTATACGCTATGGTATATTATATAGGCGCCTTAAATTCCGAGGGCCGCGTCATTACCGGCACGTCGACCTAACGCCCGCACGGTTCCGTGTTTGCTGCGCGTTTGTGAATTTATTGATGCGGGTGACCGGCGCAACCCTACGTTTGCGCCGGTCACCCGAGCCGCGCGTCAATCACTCGGAGACGGAGCGCAATGTGTTTGCACGGTCACACAGAACTGAAAAAACACGGAAAATGTTTCATTCCACGCGTTTTTTTATGTAAAACGCGACATAAGGCATGCACCAGACTGGCGCTAGGCGACGCCCATGGGATTTCGATTTTGTTCGGGGACTGGGGAAATACCGGCTGGATAGTTGCTTCGTCACATTACGTTTTAATGGCCTCAGCTTTGGTATGTCGATGGGCCTCCGGGTGTACTTTGGGGTAAATTCCTAAGCTAGTTCTTCAGTTTACCGATATATAAAGGATCTACAGAATCGGTTCGTTTTTATGGCAAGAAAATGGATCGTGATGGGCGCATTATTACATTAACTAATATGATGTGTACGTAGGATCAACCGTAAAGCAAGGACAAATTAATTGAAGACTAAACGAAAAATAATTTCGGACTTTAACCAAGATCGGGCTTTAACCGTAATATATGCAATTCTGACATCTAAGAATTTTCCTTCAGAGTATGTACCCATTATCAATGCTTGGTACTTACTTAGTAGTCTATTTTTGATATTATGCGTATTGAGAATGTTAGGTTATAATGGTGTACAATAATAAGCACTAATTTTAAATTATCCATATGGTGACTCCTATGGACAAATGCTTGCAAAAACAATTTGTAGTGACCAAGAAATATGGGGCCAAATCTATATGTATGTCTAAATTTGTTGCTACGTAGAAAATTCGAAGACGGCTGGACTGATTTAGCCAATTATTTTTTCAAACATTTCTCGAAGTCCGAGTAAGGTTCTTAGCTATAGTTGGACCCGCTCGGTAGCGCTGTTGTTGAGATCCAGAACTGACCGTTTAAATAACACGCCCGCGAAGGTGAAACCACATTTTATCGGGGCTCCGCTCGCGCGAATGTCCAAAACGACCACAGTGAGCGAAGCCGGGAACCTCAGCTAGTTTTTAATAAATCGGTGAAACTATGAGGCCTAATCTGAGCCCCTAGTCCCAGTTGTCACCTAAATTTGCGTTTACGCCAAACCGATCGACTGGTGTTTTTAAATGTGTGGAGAAATTGAAGAACGCGTGCAGGGGGCGTTAAGCGAACTAACATTTGCGAGTCCGAGTTTGATTTTGCTTACTCACCGTCGCCGTCAATTCGTTGACGTTGCCGTTTACGCCGACTCAGCGTTTTCTTACAAATCGTAAGTCCGAGTTGGACTTTGACAGCTTGAAGAGGTAAAACCACAGAATATCTAGTAAACACTTGTATGGAGTTTGACCTTTTTACGTAACTTCGAAGTTCCGTAAACGCCAATTTTGGTGAGAACTCGGGTCTGCTCTCTTAACGTACCATAATGAATGCCCAACTCACTCATCCGGGGGTCCATAATTTACAAACCAGTCCATTCTGGCGTCACAGAGTAATTGGACATTCGCAAGTGTTGCGCCGGGCCGCGCCTACCCGGATTATTCTATGCCCGGGTGACGCGTTGACACAGCCCGGCGCGTGCTAATTAGGATAGTGTACACGCTGCATAATATCCTTGACGTGCCCGGCTCGTACCTGCTCAATCTAACACGTGCAGTGCAAGCTGAGTTCGCTTACGACGTTGGTTTTTTTTTATTTTACATCCAATGCGAGCTGCATTTGCGTTTTGAACACAGTACAATTTGTTTGTTTACTTATGGTACCTGGAGTAGTTTCCTGTCGGTTCTTCTTCATCCGTGATAAACCCACGAGTGTGTGTACAGCTAATGGAGAAAAAGAAACGAATAAACTCTATACAATCGTTGGATTTGACTATTGATGTAATTATAGGGATGATGTAATTATTAAGTAACCATACAGCATACGTATGGTTACTTCATAAAAAAAACTACAGATCTTCCCGTAACTATCGTATTTTATCGTAAATATACAAACGACTTCACGATTTCTGCCATACATTTGACTTCGACTCATACTATTCTACACTCATGCTAACGTCATTATGGTAGTCAAGAGTTTGCTCTTCACCAATGTATACATATTGTTATTTGTGAGTAGTAGTAATCTATCAAGGATTGATAACTAGTGTGTAAGTATTGATGGAAAAACAATGACAAAATGACAAACCTGGCAAAGTTCCTTGTCGGTTCTTCTTCGCCTCGAACCGGCAGAAAAGAAGAAAAAGAAAAAAATTACGAATCCGAGTGCAACCTTAATGCACCATATGGCTGAGCACGCGGCGTGATGGTAATTTGGTTATATTATCATCGCTTTGGAACTGATCCGTCTGATAAATACAGGATGTCAGTTGTCAGTGCCACTGGTATTATTTATTATTATTATTTAAGCTTCTCTAGCACACACATTACTATTTGACCTAAAGTTATCTTATACCACTCTAGTGCCACCCACTGTAGGGCTTAGGCCTCTCTCAACCTTACAGGTTTTGAGGTTGTGGTCATTTTCCTCCCTGGGTGACCAACCATACCTGGGAGTAGATACTCCCAGGTATGGTTGGGATCATTTGATATGTTTTGTGCAGTTACACTTACATGGCTTTAACTAATCACATTAATCAATATTATACATAAATGTAAGCATGGTGAGTCCCAAAAACAATTTACAATATTAATAGTAAGCACACAGTTATACATATACACATATACAGTTACACAATACAGATTACAGTGCCACTGTAGCTTTGGAGAATCTTGAGATAATAAAAGGAGCATAGATTCCATTTGGACACGTATTGTTAAAAAAAAATCTTAAAATCAATGGCTTGCGCTGGTGTGCGAGTTGACCGAGGCGTGACTCCGAGGCATTTCGAAGGACGAAGGTGAGCTAATAGCCCCAGCAAGCGACTACAGATCACGACATTTCATTCTTGATGAAATAATAAACTTAAGGTGGCCCTTCCCGACGGGACTAACTCATTCGCGGGCACAGCACGAAATCGTTTTCTTAAGCTCTGGCACTGTCTGTTTTAAAGAAAACGACAGTCTTCGTGATGAGAGTATGCCACATGTCCACCAAAGCAAACAATGCGCCAAGTGTTTTATTTAAAAATAATACTTACAAAACGACAAAGTAAATCACATCAAAATCAAACAAAAACTAAATTGATTCTGTATCATCATGGAACAAGCCAGGTTTGATGAATAAGATTTGTTTTATTTTTTGTTTTATCGATGAGTGAGTGAGTTTGTTTTATTATGACTAGAAAACACGACGAATTACAAACCATATACAGTTTTATAATGCCTATGGTCACCAAACATCTAGTTTGATTAAATAAAGCTGATTTGAGTATAATTTTGGATCTACATTTGTACGGGAATTGAGCGGGAAGGGTCATCTTAAACAGAAAATATACGTTTCCCAAGAAACATATTTTTTTTATCAGGACTGTTGCATAATTTCGATACTGAAATTACCTTGAAAGTAGCTATACATTCTCACTTTCAGTGCCTGGTCACTGACCTAAAAGCATCACAAGTCACCAGAAAAGTGAGCATGGTGCCTACCCGACCGTTGGTTGGTGTAGTTTGTAGGCATCGCGGCGTCATGTGACGTAATCAGGTTACAGTTGATCAGACTACCTAACGGGCAAGGACACGTGTTTCTTGACTTAATGCTGTTAGAAGAAATCAGTGGGCGGGAGACCGCGATGTGAAGGCGGCGTTCCGCTCTGCATGCAACTAGGTGATTCCGTTTTTTTATGTGCCCTATGTAATTTGTAAGTTGTCTAATGGACCAGGCAGGATTATTCCTTTAAGGCAGCGGTGATCAGTCCAGCTTAGGACCGCTCCATGCGAGGAAACCATTTGTAATGGAAAGTTTTTTCATTTTTTTTCTACACCTCATAACATAAGAAGCGTATGTGATAGATTTGATCATGGGTGGCTAATAACAAACCGACCGTCAAATATTTGCCTAACACACCACATGAGAACTAGATACTATGCCAGGGCCTTCCTTTTATTGCTCGGCTACATTGAACGGGATAGAAAACACGGACAATTTTCATTGCCGCATCGACCATCGTACATTCAACGCGATGGTACCAACCCGGGCGGGATTAACCCTACCACCTATAAGTATAGTTATATTAAGTATAGTTATAGTAAGTAAAAAAGGGGACCTATAGATTAAGGTGAAATCGGGAAAAGGGAAAATGGTCACCCATCCAGAACCCAACCGCGATCAGAGGTGCTTCATCCATCATTCGAATCGCAACCACTGGAGGCTGACTGATGGTATTATTGAAGTAAAATATTAGGAGTAATAAGCCGTTGTGAGTTTTTTTATCTATCGAGATTTAACAATTCGACGACACACTTAATCGTAATGATATATATATTTTTAAATAATTTATGGAACCTCCATTTAAAGATTGATTGGAGACAGAAGAAAATCATATTGACTGAATAACATCTGTGATAAAAGAGCTGCTTGACTGAAGTTGAGTGCAGATTAATAGTGAAGACAAGGCCGTCGTCGCCGTGGACTCGTTAAACAATCTGCCGGATTGCCCCCTGTCGTATAATAATCGCCATCTAAGTTTGGGGTTGTGAAATGAGACCCTAGATCCACCGCTAGTCAACAGGCTTAAGTAAAGTTAGGTTAAAAGATAAGGATAAAATCTTAGCTGAAATGGAAGGAGTCTTTAACCTAAAATCATAAAAGGAACCATTGCAATATAATAGGTGACCCTGGGGCAATTGTATAGTATGAAATAAAGAAATGAAATAAAAATAAATTCAAATATCTACCGATCTTCGGCCATCTTTTCATCCAATGCGATGGTACCAACTCGGGCGGGCTTAAACCCTACCACCTAGAAGCAGCTTGCATTCGTGACTAAATGCACTTATCGAACTCAAAAGGAGAAAGAAAGTAGTGCATGATCGGGGCGAGGATTTGAACCCAGACCTCTGGTACTCTAGGCAAGTCCCCGCGCCACTAGGCAACGAGACAAAAAACATATGATAAATCTTTAGGAACATTTAAAGCATTATTAGAAAGTTGGTGTCGTGCAGTTAATAAATCTGTAATAAAAATACATGGTACATTTTCGAAGCACATCGGAACGCCTCCTCGGCAGAGAAGTCACTAATTGGCGGCGACTCCTCGCGCTAGTCGCAAGTTGCTAATCGGAAACGAACAATTACCTAATTGGAACCTCCCCGAGACTTCGCTACGTGCAAGAAAACATCTCAATTCGATTACTATCTCCTTAGGCGCTTGCTGCTTCCCAATTGTGGTACCATTAGAAGAATAACTCGCAACGACAATCCTGATTTCAATCCTGATTACAGCAGCATAAATAAATTACAGATAATTCAGTGATTCAGCAACAGTCATCATGTCTTCCCGGGAAGACACAAATCAAATATCTCAGAAGACTCAAATCGGGATATCAAAGACTCGATAAACCTTTAGACCTTTAATGTAACTTTAACACATACATTTTTTTAGGGCTTAGAAAGCAAACATATTTGATTTGCTTGGAATTCGGCAAAAAATATATTGACGATGAAACCTGATTAATTTACGAATTGAAAATTAACTTATCCCAATAAAATTACATTGTTTTGTGTACTATTTAAATCAATTCCCAAAACGAAATAATTCTATTCAGTTCTAATTTAAAACTGATTTCACTAATCCAAGCGTACATTTGCCTGAACTAATTCGGTTTCAAGCTGCCCAATTGTCCAATTCACTTGCTAATTTTCAGTTAATCTAGTCGGATCGGGAACTTTACCGGATTTGCAGTGATTTTCGGTAAAATGCAATTAACTTTCAGAGGAAGTTAGCAACGTTTGTGTCAAATTAATATTTCCATGCAACTGGAAAGTGGTCGGGGAATAAGTGGCAGGTAGGTTTATTTGACAGAACGCGGTGAGAAGAGCGCACACCAGAATAATGAAGTCGAAAGGCCTACTCATAATAAGTTGCAAACATGGTAAATTTATCTTTTAAAATATGGTGAAACCTAATCCTAAATCCACTTACCAGCTTACGTCACTACTTATAGCTCAGAGCATAGGTCACCGCGGGTCGAGAGTTGGGTGATCCAGAAACATTGGTCGTTTACCGCAAATTCTGTAGTCATAACCCGTTATGCCTAAGATGACTTAGATCTCTACGGATCTCTCTAGTACCCGTTGCCAAGCGCTGGAAATGGCGGGAAATAAAATTTGCCACTTTGCGCCGCAGCTATATGCACGCTGATGTCTACTGGTAGATATGCTTAATTATTCATTGCCACACTAAAATTGTTGTGTTAACGAAATATTATGCAACAATATTTTAGGGAATTTTATTGCTAAAAGGGCTGAACACACACAAACATCCCCTTGAATCTATAAATGTAAATGCTTTACTCAACAAACCTCAACGAAACTCTTTACCAGAAGTATCCTGGTTTACTGGGCTTGTTATGCATTCAAGCAATTTCTCGAGACAGAAACATCCGAGCAACTTCCCGGCTGTCAGTCAGGAGTTAGTTGTCCCGGGCTACGAAAAGTATTTAACACTATAGCAGCGCTAGCAGTTCAAACCTCGCAGCGGGACACTCGCTCCGCAATCTGCTCTGGCGGCGATCCAAATGCGACGGCACAGGATACGAACGTTTCGTACAGGAATGAAACATAACCATTCTTGGACATAGAAGTATAGCGCGCAGCCGGTTGGGCTATTCATTCTGTGTGGCTGAAAACGCCACTGGCGAAACGAGTTTGACATTAGTCAACCGCTGGCAACCCTGAATATTCGGTTCTTATTATCTGACTCCCGCGAAATGGAATACGTAATCTTAAAATTAATTGAACTATCATCCTCCAATAAAGGTTTGGAGTTTTAAAGTGTTAAGTGCACTCATATCTACAGGTTTTGAGCCTGTAGTTTTAGTTTTTAATTATTAAAAAAAATATTCACGATTTGTGTTGCTGATCGAAATATTATTTTCGTTTTTAGTGACAAGAGTCACATATATATAGGTATATAGGTTTACACATTTAGATAGGTTATATAGGGTACATTTATATTAGGTAAGTGGCTTCTGGTCTACTGGATTCAACTGACACCAGGTATTTAGTATGTTGCTGCCCTCAGATCAAACAAGTAAGGAGATGTGCCAATTAGCGCGGCTTCTATAAAACCAACTATATCCAATTATCTAAAACTACAAATGTAACTCAAGCGTACATGCTACACACAAATATAATCGCAGATGTATCGGAAGGTATGTGTTGGTGAGAATTGACTGAACGAATGCATATCGGAAGTGAATGTGCTCAGCGGTAACGGCCGGACAGTGTGGCATATTTTAGTTTCCCTACGATTACATGAACAATTTGGCCAGATGACGGAGGGAAATAATATCTAATAAATACTAGGAGGAGGTGTGAGTGACGTGACCACCATGACACTTCTCAAATTTTCCTCGGGGAAATGTTCAAAAAGACCACGGCGCTTGTTGTGTGTGTAAAATGTTACTTATATTTGTTGATAGTTGACGAAAAAACCACAACACGAAACGTCACGGTGTCGTGTTGTGTGATTGATTAGACGATAATGGCATAATACTCTAGAATCTAGATAAACGGAGGTGTTTAGGTAAATAAGACGTGACCCACTAATCTTTGGGGATCAAATTAATTATTAATTAAAAGTAAAACTTGAAATATAACTTTAGGTCCTTATTTTGTAGCTGGATGGCATACATATTTTTTTGTAAAATAAGAAATATCTGTATAGTTATTTTGTAGTAATAAAAAATAGTCTCATTTGTCGGGTGGCTTTGTTCAAAAATCTCTTGGTTCAAAAATAATTACAAATCACATGAGTTTAATTTGGATAGCAAATTGATTCTGACCAGTTTGTGAGGGCAATAGCCCTTGTCATAAGCGGTAGTTCAAGAGTACCCCAAAGCAGCAGGAAATTCATCGGTGGTCAATGTTTTCGCTGAGTGGGAGTTTGCCAGTCGGTTCACCACGCCGAGATATCGTCAAGCGCATCACTGTCCGCATTAGTTGTGTTTACTGTGGCTAGTTACCGGCGCGGTATGCAATAGGGTTGCTATTGTTTTTGCAAAGCGACTGCGCCATTGTGCGCTGCGGAACCCTCGGGTAATTAATTTACATTACCTGCCGTCTGCTGCTACTGCCTACATTAGCTGCGCGTATGCGAAAGCTATCAGTCTTGGCTTTTTGTCACATTGTTATCATTTTAAGTGACGTATTTCAGGATGCATTTATAAATACTTGTAATATAGTAATGTATTTCAGTGCTACTTTATGAACTTTGTGAAGTGATGATAATGTAATAATAAGAATCGCAACTTTTGAAATTTCAATCAGTCCCTCAAACAACTTTTTTTTAGTAGAATGGCAAACATGTAATTTTCTAATTTTGAAAACAAAGAAAGACCAAATATATATATATATATATATATATATATATATATATATATATATATATAATATATATATATATATCCATATTTCCTTGGTCTTATTGTCTCCCTTCCACCTAAATAACTTGAAAGAACTGTACCATACAGGCTGTGAAATTATTTTCATGTTCAATGCAATAAACAAGCTTCGAGGCAATTTTGTTGTATTTCTCGTAGGAAAAGTCTTAGTTTTCATACAAACCGATTAACGAAATCAATGTAAAAGAACACTTATTTGGCTATTGACGTGCCCGACTGACGAGCCGACTGATGGCGGGCAAGCAGACGGGCGGCGCGCTGGTGCTGCGTGGGCTAGCAATGTACAGAATGGCGGGAAATGGGAGTGATTTTGTACATGAAACCTTCTCTGTTTCAAAGCATAAGACAGGCTCCGTTATGAGGAGAATGCAACGTGTCCACAAAGCAGACCATGCGCATAGTGTTTGATTTGGTAAGATTTACGAAACCACGATCGCTGTAAACAAACATCTAACAAAAACCAGCTACAAACAAGCTATGTCTGATGATCTTCTTAAGATATTTTTAAAATGTTTTTATTTTATCGTTGAGTAATCTACCTCCAATGTTATTATATAAAAGGCGCGAAAAATTAGAACTTTCGGACCTTGTAACTTAGAAACAAACACAATTTTAAAATGCCAACAGTCATCACCACCTTTCGATCAAATAAAGGTATTTTAAGCAAAATTTTGGATTTCTGACAAGAAATATGGGCATGATATTCTTTCCACGTTTGTATGGGAAGTTGAACGGGAAGGCCCACCTTAATAGCCACATATTAAGGACATTTCTTAGCAGTTTGCAATCAATGAAAAATGAAAAAAAAAAGCAGTAGTAAAACCCGTATATAAGAAAGGTGCAAAAACTGATCCATCGAACTATCGCCCAGTTGCACTTCTTCCAATAATAAGTAAAATCTTCGAGTACATATTAAATGACCGCGTAGTTATTTTTTTAGAAAAAAATGATATATTAAGTAAAAATCAGAATGGATTTCGTAAAGGTCATTCTACTGCTAAAGCGGTATACGATATTTTTTCAGAAATTTGGAAGTGTACAGATAAAAAAAAAGCCATAACAGGACTTCTACTTGACATGACACAAGCTTTTGATTTTGTCAATCATAAAATGTTATTAACAAAAATGGAAGATATAGGTATAAGGGGTGTTCCACTAAAATTATTTGATTCATATTTAAACAATCGAAGTCAAACTGTACAACTAATGGCTATTGACACAAAAACAGTTATACTAACTGAATACTCGTCAAAAAATAACTTTATTATAGCTGGTGTTTCCTACGGCAGCGTACTTTCCTGATATACATAAATGATATTTCTAAATGTACAATTCACAAAATTATTCTTTTTGCTGACGATGCCACTGGAATAATGCATGAACTACTAATTAATCTTACAAAAACCAATATCATACAATTTCATACATATCAGGGCTCTAGGCTAGATATTACTATAACATATTCAGGAACACTCATAGAGGAAGTGACTAGCGCTAAATTTTTAGGTATTATGATTGAAAACAACACACACATTCAAATCTTGGAAAATAAATTAAGCTCCTTTTGTTATTCTCTTAAAGTACTGACTGCAGTCTCATCAGTAAAAACTAGCCTTATGGCATATTATGGTTATGTATACACTCGTTTAAAATATGTTATTATTTTCTGGGGAAATTCTGTGGATGTACAGAAAATATTAATAAATAAATATTCTACAAAAAAGGTGTTTACGAACAATATTTAGCATAAAAGATTTGGATAGCTGTCGAAGTATTTTTAAAGAGAGTCGAATATTAACATTGACCTCGATTTACATATGAGAGTTATGCTGTTTTGTTAAAAAATATCCCTATTATTTTAATGTGGTTTCAGATATAACGGCTTATAAAACACGACATAATATAGCTGGAAATTTATAGAAATTGCCTATGCGCACAACATTAGTTTCAAAAAGCACTACCCAGTCAGATATATTATTATGGATAATTTAGGGTACTATATTTGTCTGTATATTATTATTTTTTTATATAAAATAGTTTGGTTTTTTTTGCTGTGTTTTGATATTTATAAGTGCTGTTTGCAAAAAACAGCATTTCAAACATTGCCATACCTATGTTTAGGTAGCATTTATTAAAACGGTGTTAGTCATTGTACCATATGTTTATACTGTACGTGTACAATGCATGAAAAATGTCTTGCAATAAAATATTTGAATTTTAATTTGTATGCCAGTACAAAATAGGTACATTATTATTATTTTATGTTATTAAGGACGCGACAACAGCTGATGATTCACTTCTATAAGGGTATCTATGTATCACATATGAGTAGCTACCGCTTATTTAGAAATTAAAAAAAACACGAATACTGATGGCCTAGCGTTTGAAACCTAAACGTTGAATATTTGATGCTCTTATTATAAGTTCCAAAATTACCTTCGATGTACTTTTTTTAATATAAATTCCTAGCTGTTTTTTTATATAGTTTAAGGTTCTTTTACTTTTGCCCTCATCGATCAAAACGCAATCAAAGTTGTCCATGTTGAATGATAGATATTAAGTATTTGTATTTGGAATTTATTCATTTCTTTCACATAAAAAAATAATAAAAGAAAGGGTTATTCGATTTATAAAAAAAAAGAATCAAAACGTTTTTAGTGTTAAGAAACAATTTAAAAATCGCCTCGGAAACAGCGTTCAAATTCCACCGGACGCAGCCTTCCAATTACGTTCCCTAAATCTAAATCTAAAAAAACCACCAGATTAGCATAAAAACGCTTTTCATATCCTCGAGAAGCGTCCTACAGCGTCAACACGAAGTAATGAGGCGGAAGGGTCTAATAATAAGCGTGTACAGATTTAATTACCCACAGTGGGGTTTTCAGAGGGCCGAGATTTTTTTTATGAATTAATTTAATTTTGGTGATGCCCCGTACGACCGTTAACGAAAGGAGAAATGTGCTGAAAAGAATAGAACATTTCGTGTGGGAACTTTGTTTGCGTATGCTGGGGTTCGTCGGAAATGACTTGGTGGGATCATAACATCTTCTTTATCGGGTTGAGTATGGTTTTTTTTATTGTGTAGCTAGAAATAGATGGCATCATGATATTTGCCCAACACACTGCATTCCCGTAGGAATTCGGTTTCATGCCAGGACCTTCCCTTTAAGAGCAAGGCTACACGGTCCGTGTTCTCCATTTAGTTCAGTGTAGCCTTGCTAAAGGGAAGGTCCTGGCATGGCACCTCATTCCTTCGGGAATGATGTGTATTGGGCTAATATCATGACGGTAGTTGTGTGGTATTAGCCATCCATAAAAAAACGACAATTTGTCATTGTCGCTTCAACCATCTTTTATTAAATGCGATGGTAGACCGGGAAAGGAAAACTTTAGTTTTAAATGGATTCCGAACCTTGGAACTAGCATTCGTTTCGAAATGTACTAATCTCACTAAAAAAATAAAAAGAAAGTGGTGCATGAACTGGACGGGAATTTAACCCATGACCTCTGGCATGAGAAGTAATGCTTCGCGCCCCTTAGCTACGAAGTGCTCAAAATCCCTAACTCTTATGTTTACTTGATACAAAAATATACATCAACCAGCATTTTAACACTACAAATAAATAAGACATAAATTTGTGTATCCATATGTATATGTCCTTTATCATTTTAACCACAAACTATAATAAGGAGGGAATAGTTCTTACCTGTGGTTCTTACCTTGTCAAATTGCCCCACCGGCTATAGGCGGCTGCTGGAGCAGCGAGTCAGCGACACTGTGCCCTAACCTAACCTAACCTAACCATTACCTACCACGGACCCATGATCGACAACGATAACACACGCGAAAAAACACGCTTCAAGTTTCAGCTTAGTTAGCGACTTGGCCGCGCTTCGGTAGCGTCTCAGGCGAGTTCCTCGGTTAAAAAGGTGCACTGAAGCTATTGGAACTCCGATCCCAGTGGTTTACATGCCAAGACGAGGTTCAAGCCACGAGGTCATATATTATTTTCACACTGGTTATTAATATTTTAACTCATTGAGTCAATGTTTTCACCTCAGTCGTGGGCTAGAGTCATCTATGTTCTCGATTATAAATTAGCCAAAAATAACTAAAATATGTAATTCACTTACTAAATGATTCGACTAATATACCAGAATAGTTACCACGGTAAATAACTGGCTAGGTAAATGGCAGGTGAACAGGCTACAGACTAATAATTTTCAGTTTACTTGGGCGAACAACGGGTCGTTAAACAGTTAGCATGATACGAAATGCAACTTAACGTCAGATTTAATCACTCTCGTGTTCTTCTTGCCATTCACCCGGCGAGTTAACTTACTTGGTAACCCCCCAGCAATGACAAACAAATATAGATAAATTAGACTGACCAACGATATAATTGAGACGAGGCACTCACATTGACACTTGAAGAAATAACGGCCGAATGAAATGTAAGCTGTCAAGATTGAAGATCGCACATCATTGTTTATGGTTATTGTTGCAATGCTCCGAAATGACGCTATTTTTCTTAGATTGAAAAATGTTGGTGTCAAACCATAGACCAGTCGTGCATAGCGCGCTGTGCTTACATTCTATGCCTATGGGACAAATGTCCATCACTCAGTGAATATACTTGTAAGGTGCTTAGTTTTTCCTCCAGAATCACCCCCAACAGTAGTGTGCGCCTTAATAAGAGCATCTATTTACGCTCATAATACTTTCCCGTTTCCTTCGTTGGACAGTTATCGCGGCGTTCATGCATGATACTGTTGCCGTCCATGCCAGGTAGCATCTCAAATACAGGCTTATATCGTGCACTTGTCCGAGTGTTTGTCATATTAGCGCAGCCACCGCACATTTCCCCAGGGGCTCAAGGAAATGATATGCGGAGAGCTACGAAGGTAGGCGAGGGTCGGCGGAACTCATTATAAACTTAATTTGGGACAAGTTAATGGCGTTATTTACATGTTACGAAACCCTGAAAGCGGCGGCGTATGAATTGGTATGAGCATTTTAGAGTTAATTCTCTCCAGTTAAAACGATTTCAGGGCGCTTTGACTGCTAATCCAAATCACGTAGGTAACTGCTTCGTACAAGTGAGCTGCCTCAGCTTAGTACAATTACTTTTACTTCTTCTAAAATTCAAATCTTCAAATCTTTACTTAACGAGTATCTAATTTCTAAAGTTCAAGAGTTCATACTTGTAGGCGATTATTTCGTCGTGCATGAAACAAATGTTAGATCCGAGTAAACTACGTGGTAACTTCTCTCTTCATTACGATTTTAAACAATTGAAAAGAAACTGCTTTTTCCCACGGTTACAACTCTTCAGTTCACATCACACAACTACCTACTTAACGTATGCCCCGCCATATCAGATGTTTGAGTGCAGTGATCGGGCCAGATTTAACTTAGTATATAACGCAGTCTGAAAGAGAAG
Organism: Incurvaria masculella; assembly: GCA_946894095.1. NCBI lineage: Eukaryota > Metazoa > Arthropoda > Insecta > Lepidoptera > Incurvariidae > Incurvaria > Incurvaria masculella. Next base: position 6,413,444 of record OX335641.1, read on the forward strand.
GGCACGTTTAGAAATATAAATGTAAACATAAAATACAAATCTTGATGACACATGCAATGGGCGTGCACAGAAGCCGCAAAACCCCAATATAACGCGAATCTCCGGACGAATGTGTTTGTATTTGCATACTCACCGCAAATAATTCAAACTAATACCCCCGCGTGGACCCGCACCCCGCTACCCTCGCCCCGCGCCCCGCCCCGCCGACCCGCGGCTTGCGGTCGCGGGGTTCATTTTGTGCGTCCGCGCCCGCATGCAGCCGGATTACGAAAAAACTAGATAGAATGACAATCATTAGATTTATTCAAAACTCCCAATTAATTTAATCGAATTAATTTATTTATCGATCATGGATGCCGGGTACGCATACGATTTGTATAGTGTTGCTACTATACCTACCCTGACATAAGCTCTCTGCGACTCCTAAAATTCTCCCGCGCTATGGCGCGTATTAAAAAAAAATATAACTTACTATTCAGACCACCCCTGTATATTATTTACAAAAAAACACGAACGACGTCGTGGGACACCCGGTACTAGCGACCCGCCCCGGCTTCGCACGGGTTATTTCACACAATTTTTAACCCGACATACGCCACTGAATAACCCACGCGAATATCCTAATCCCCTTTGCGAAGCGAAGTCCGAAGCGAAGTACCGAAGTATGGAATGACAGTTGAGATTTGAGTATTATTTGACGGCAGTGAGAGAAATTCATTTCATGCACGCCCTGCGATTTATGTGATTTGCTCGCGAATAAAACAAAATAAAAAAAATACCAGAATACAACAATACCACACTTCACGGGATCACACGGTGGTCTAATCGGCAGATTGCCTGATTTTATGAAAATAGGTCACAGTGCCGGTTTTTTATTTTGGTCATTCAACCCAGCAGAGCTTCTAAACTTGCAAAAGATCGACACTTTTTATAGGCGCAGATTCTCAGAAAAGATCCCATAACGGTTTTAAGGGGTTCCGTACCCAAAGGGTGCCAACGGGGCCCTATTACTAAGCCTCCGCTGTCCGTCCGTACGTCCGTCTGTCCGTCCGTCTGTCCGTCCGTCCGTCCGTCCGACCGTCTGTCACAGGACTGTATCTCATGAGCCCGTAATAGGTAGGCAGCTCAAATTTTCACAGTGTGTATTTATTATGCCGCTATAATAACAAATAGGTTAAATTAAAAATAATAAATATTAAATGGGGCCTCCATGCAAAAAACGTTTTTTTTGTATTCAATCTAATATGATGATACGGAACCCTTCGTGTGCGAGTTCGACTCGCACTTGACCGGGTTTTTCACGGCTTGTGTTCACACCAATATTGCATGGGTGACCTAAGTAGGTAGTTTGCACTTCACAAGCGTTCAATCCCATCCGAAATGTTTCCTATGCCACTCTCGCTCTGCTACTAGCTGTGAAGCATGGTGCACGCATGCGCTGCGTCCCCACAATCTTTCATCGTGGAGCTCCTCTTAGGGATCCACGCCCGCAACCCGCCGCGCGCCTGACCAAGCTGTGTCGTCTCGCCTCGTCTGGGCGAAGTGCTGTGCCGCCGAACGCTGTCCCGGGACCCGACGCCTTGGAGCTGGTGCTGCTGGAGGTAGGTGGCTGTTCCTACTCCTCTGGTGGCCCGCTGTGACGTGCCGAGGCTACGGGGCATTGCAACACCTTCGATTGCGTACAGCTTGATTAAATATTCTAAGTGAGAAATATTTTCATCAAGCGTTCATAAGGCGCCGATCGGTGTCCATGTCCTCGGACCTCGTCGACAACATTCGAAATCGGAAAGTGGAGGCTACGTTTTGCTGTTTGTCGTGTAACGTTGATCTTTGCTTTGTCTTGCGTGTGTGTGTTTTGCGTTGTGCTTTAGTGACTGCTTATGCTTATACATATATTAGTCTAAATTTAAAATGTTATCGTTTATTTTAAGCCAATCTGTGCATATTGCAACTTCCAATTTGTGCTCTATGGGTTCCGGCACTTAAGAACAATGCAAGTGGGTAAGCTGCACGAAGCTTTCGAAAGTTTTTCAATCGTGTGTGATAGTTGACGGTAGTCGAGTAGTTTTAACCATCCATGTCAGATTGCACAAAAAAAAATGTGGCGAATATTACTGAAATTTTAATTTTTTTACGAAGCTTTATTATTCATTTATTTATTCGTTGGAGAATTTACAGCGCATTAACAACTAATATACAGATATACAATGTATTTTTTTATAACCAAAAACATATTTTTCACAAATACAAAATTTGAAACACACGAGCAGACTGCTATCTAAGCGCATGAACCTTATACTAATATACATACCTTTAGATCCGGTGGGGGCTGAAAACCAGAGGGACAAGTTTACTTCGGCAAGTTTGCGTCTATTTTTACTTAAATTTATGTTTCATGCAGTACATACATTATCACAAAAATAATATATATATAAATAGTTAGTAGTCGTTCTAAAGTAAGTAAATAATTATTTTTAAACCTTTCTAAATTCAATTTACTTATTCTCGCTTCCCTGTTGATTTTACATGCATGTAACATTTGTTGAAAAAACGACGTACTTGTTTAGTACGAAAAAATATACTTTACTTAGCTAGGTGAGTTTCCTGCTTGCCTAGTGTAGCGTCTATCGAAGGATTAAGAAACTACCATAAACATTGTTCTAGAAAATTAATCCGATCATAGAATTTACCTGTGACATACAACACATAAAAATATTAAAGTTGTAAAGTCGAGCTTCAGCGTTGTATGTAAAGACTCCCGGGTTCAGCCTTCGACATCGTGGGCGACGGGAGCGTACGGGGGTGCGGCGGTGCGGGGGTGGCGGTATGCTAGGGCGGCGGCGGCGCGTACAAATGAAGACTAATTGCAGGTGTCATAAGGCGTTCCGCGCCGCTTACTCCTTGGCCGTAAAGCCTTCGGCCACAGATCAGAGTATTTGGCATAAGACTAGCTACATAGACTTTGCGTGTAGTCGATTCGTCGCAACAATTGAAATCACGCAGAGATTCAATATTTAAGTATCTTTGTAAGCCACCAATATGTGACACGATGTGTGATGCCGTTTCAAACTGTGGCCCTCAAAATTTTGACTTTTATAAAAATGCCAATTCCAAGGGATTTGGTATGGATATGGTGTTGTTTCAGTGTCTTCGTCTATAGTCGATTTTGATATTTTAATATTAAATAATTTTCTCATCGATAACCGTATAGATTATCGGTGGCTGTTATATGGGTAGGTTTTGTGGGGTATCATTTATTGAGGGAAAATACGACAGACAACGCTATAGGAATGTATTAATCTGACAGTGACAATTTTACCACAGTACCATACCCCCAAAACATGAGAACTGTTTACTGCATTGAGTGACGTAACGGTGGCGTCACATCGTTCACGGTACACATTATGAGCGCTCTTAGCGCGAATCGGACCAGTTGTGAAACCACTATCGGTAGCGAGCTTCAAATAGTACCATCATGTAAAGATCGGTACCGTACCGTATTATTTGGTATCTCTATAGCTGTAAATGATATCTGTGTCCCAAGAAAGTCGTATATTCATAAACTTACAAGCATCCTAGAAAACTTTTATCGTAGGGAGTTCATATTGTAAAAAAGCAACTTAAAACTACCTATGTCAACAACAAAGTTATTTTCCAAGTTTATTCCGTAAGATTACCAGTAGCTTAGGATATACTTATGTTACTAGTTTCCTGCGACATCTCTATTCTGCGGTCCGTATGACCCCTAGTGAGCATATGTGGCGCGGCGGCACTCCCCCTCCCCCCACCCCCGTGCCCCGCCCCGCTGCCTGCTGCCGGGCTGAATGCGAAATTAAACAATTAAGAGTTGCCTTTCGGGAATTTTCAGTTCCATCACGCTGGCACGCCGTGGAAATGTCGTGTTTCATCTTAATTTCACTCGGGAAAATAATGTAATAATGAATGTTACGGTAATTATTACCTTGATATCGTTTCTTTTTTTTATGCGCCCTGACATGGATGGCTAATACCACACAACTACCGTTATGATATTAGCCCAATACACCACATTCCCGAAGGAATTTGGTGCCATGCCAGGACCTTTCCTTTATGAGCACGGCTACATTGAACTGGATGGAAAACACAGACAATTTTTCATTGCCGCTTCGACCATATTTTCATCCAATGCGATGGTACCAACCTGGGCGGGCTTAAACCCTACCACCTAGTAGGGGAAGAGGACCTAAAGTTTTACATCGATTCCGAACCATGGAGCAGCTCGCATTCGTGACGAAATGTACTTATCGAACTCGGAAAGAGAAAGACAGTGGTGCATGTCGGTATTGAACCCAGGCCTCTGGTACCCCTGGGCAGTCCCCGCGGACCTAGGCTACGAGCCGCTCACCATCTTAAGTACCTACCAAGAACAAAACCACCAAGCCCACAACTTTCAAAAGATTCGAGATGAGAAGAATTCGGTTGAGAATGTGTTTTTCATGTGTCTTGTCCTTTGGTTTTTTTTTTATGTGACTGGACATGGATGGCTAATACCACAAGTTCTGTCATGGTATTAGCCCAACACACCACATGGGAACTAGGTGCCATGCCAGGACCTTCCTTATATTGCACGGCTACATTGAACTGGATGGAAAACACGGACAATTTTCATTGCCGCTTCGACCATCGTTCATCCAATGCGATGGTACCAACCCGGGCGGGATAAACCCTACCACCTAGTAAGTAAGGAAGGGGACCTACAGCTTAACGTGGAATCCGAACCACGGCCAGCCTCTCTCAACGGTCGAATGGTCACCCATCCAAGACCAGACCGGACCCAGCGTTGCTTAACTTCGGAGAGCGAAGTGTCGCGCCACTGGGCCACAGAGGCTGATGGTGGTCAAACACTCCGCTAGTACCTACAACGCTTTCAAAATGCATCCTAAATGTTATGTTTTACCTTGATGGCTCACGCGTAGGTAGACGTAGATAACACATTTGCAGGTGTAACGGGTAGTTTTGCCATGGGTACTTATCTGTCTGCTAAGCGTTTAAAAGTTGCTCCGAGCAATTCAATAAGATATTTCTGCACGAAAGAATGGCTCTTTCCCACAACTTTACCCATTTCCACACATCATTGTGTGGTACCGTCACGGCCGTATTTCAAACCTTGATATGTTTTACCCCGCACTTTTTTAGGTAAGTAGATAAAATTACCTGCAAAACTGAAGCAATGTTCTTATTTCTTCGAAATGTGAATATTTCTTCGAATATTTTGTGCATCCTTGTTAAATCTCTGATGAGTGATCTTACTATAAATTGAATGTATCTAAGGGTTTCTACCTAGTGTTTAATGTGTTGAGAAATTATAGTATCTGCTAAAAACCTTGATAATAAAATTATCCGGTTCATCATGGTTTTTTTTATTGAAATATACCTACGTAACAATAAAGATCAATTATTGGTTATTTCATCTTTTTTTTCAATTGATTGATTCGACTACATCATAAAAAATATCCTGAAACATCGGAAATATTCATATCGCTTATCGACCATTGCCCATCCAAAGATAGAAACGAACGTTCACAATGACGTCATTTTCACAGAGCAATTCGAGAATTTCTTTATCATCGTAAGCGACCCGTTAGCTCAGTAGGTTAGAGCGCTGATATAAATTTCAATTTGATCATCAGAGGGCGGAGGTTCAAATCCTTCACGGGTCAATTCTTTTTTCGTTAGCAATTTATTTTGTGGGTGCATCCAGTGATCTCTCCCGGAATCTGTTTAAAAATGACTAGGAAAATTTTTTTTCATCGCAAAGTTTTTACACGTGTACTGGTTCAATGCTCAGCAGGTCTATTCCTGGCATTCAGTAATTAGGAATCAGGAATCCTGAGTCAAGGAAACTGCTTTTATAGCTATTTTCAAAGCGAGTTTTCTACGGAAAACCTTGATTGATTGAAAAAACTATGCTCCGGAATATTTTCGTCAAGAAAATCGCTTTGAAAACCGCTACAAAAGCGGTTTTCTAGACTCAGGATTCCTGATTCCTGATTACTGAATGCCAGGAATAGACCTGCTGTACACTGCCACGAATGCAACTCCAAAAAAAAACTGCATCATAGTTTTACTTATTACACATACTGAAAAGGAAGACGTCAATGTTTTAGGTATTGTATTAAATACTGCGGCGGTTAGGTTATTTGTTTTTATTTCATTGGATTGAAAGAAAGTATGTAAAAATATGAATCTCCATCAAATTGGCTTTAAGATAAGCATTCGTATTAACCCTGTTTAACAGACGCATGGTCCAAACGTTTATAAAGTATTCATTGGCATTTACTCAATACAAATGATGACATTTTGATGTACGGTTAATTTATTGTTTACACTAACATAATAAATACAATTTCAATCAAAAAATCTCTTCCCTACGAATGTTTTGATGCTCATACTGGCAACGTCGCAAAGAACACACGGCTGCTACCGCCAGTTGGTTGTATCATTTTATTTCTTTCGCACCATCCAGGGTGTGTATTCTTGGCATTCAGTCATTGCGGATTCAGTAGAGTTAACAGTAATGTCAAAGTAAATTTTTCTTCTGTTGAACTGAAACTCTACTGAATCCGCAATGACTGAATGCCAAGAATACACGTCCAGAGCAGGTTTGGGTAAAGTACGGCCCGCGGGCCAATTCCAGCCCGCGAACAGTTTAGATTTAGCACACCATGCCATCTTCCTCTCTGCCTCGCTCTCTGCTTACCCTACTCAATGCTGTAGGTTGGGAATGACTAAAACCTCTATGATAAATGATCATGTTTATTCTAAAAAAATGGCCCGATAAGAATTCGTAGTGATGATTAGGCACCGGTTAACCTCTACCGTAGTTTATTCCGCGCAAAAACTAAATGAAAATTCCGTAATTAATACAAAATTACTAGTATTAGAATACTCACGTACATTAATTAATCCAATAATTCAGTCTCTTTATATGGGTGGCTAGTTCGTTTGAATAAATTCGAAATTAAAGTAATAATGAAAAGCTGTCGGACGCAGTGACTCCGTAGAGAATTGTCCGCCGCGAGCGCCTAGTCTGCAGCTAGTTCCTGCTCACGTAAGCGGCCAACTCATGTTTATCTCAATAACTAAAACTGTGCATTTTGAATTGCATCGTGAACGGCTAGGGACCACGGATTTACGGACGCATCCGCGCAAGTTCCGTGCTCTAGCTAGTTCCTAGCCATACACTGTTAAGGCCGTCGTGAAGTCGAAGGAAATTTAAGATTTGAACATTTGAAGAAATGCATTTTATGTAGTGGACAAAACAAAGCCAAGGTACAATTTTGCAAGTTGACTGATTTTAATCTAGCGAAATCATCTTCCGGGCCTAACGTTTCCCTACCCTTAAACGTTGATATATTTTCATAAATTCTCTGAATCACTTGAGAAAGGTTCATTCTATTTTCGTATGTTTTGTCGTAAATATCTGTATTTTTCGGTAAAAACCTCTAAAATGGACGTAAAAAAAGACAATTTTTATCAATGTTTATTAGCCAATCCGAAGTGGAATTGAAACGAGATGTATCTAAATCGTAATATTGGTTTCATGGCGACATTAGGTAACGGGACAGCTGTGTATGTACTCTGTTTCCATAACCTCATGCACTATAATATTAGTTAAGCTTACGGTTCTCCGGTGCCCGATACCGAACTTGGCCGAAATGTTTGGCCTATTTGCGCCATAAAATAAAAAAAGCTTATGAAATTAAGTACATCATCATCTCATAAAATCTCGGAATTTGGAAACCTTTAACTCAGACAATACTGTACCGCGGAGAATGAAACTTTATTTTACCAAATGTACTATATTTATTTTTAAGTCAATTAAATTATGCATTTATTGTGTTGCTTATTTATTCAAAATATGATTATTTCGGCTCAATAGATAGCAAATTTTATTGTTATTAACATTACTAACCTCTTTTTACCAAGCTAACATTCCCCAACAATCGGCCAAAATACTGTTTAGCCAGTTTGTTATAGCCTCAGATATCAACACATTTTGCATTATGAATTAACCTAAGCGCTGGCAGTATTAACTACAATACCTGAAAACATTTAGGTACATCCACATTTTCAGTAAGCATTAGTAATGGAGATATATCCATACATCGCAAAATAATTTGTTCACTACGGAGCATCGGGACAGTTGAAGGACTTCCATGCTCGCTGGGGACAGTATACGTATAAAAATGTTCAGATGAAAAACCATTTTTACTCTCTGGTCCTTTTTAAAGGGATTTCGGGAGAGTGCACTGAACGTAACCTCAAAAAAGATTTAAAAAAAAGATGACCCGTGAAGGATTTGAACCTCCGCCCTCTGATGATCAAATTGAAATGTATATCAGCGCTCTAACCTACTGAGCTAACGGGTCGCTTACGGTGATACAGAAATTCGCGAATTGCTGTGTGAAAATGACGTCATTGTGAACATTCGTTACTGTCTTTGGATGGGCAATGGATAATGGTATATGATATGAGTGTGTTCTATGTATCACTGCTAGGTTATAATAAGATACAGCAATGAAGAGATAATATAGTTTTCGTTTCCGCTTTGACCATATTTGCATGCAATGCGATGATACCAACCCGGGCGAGCTTGACCCTACTATTTAGTATTAGTAGGGGAAAGGGACCTACAGTTTCACATGGTATCCGATCCATTGAACAGCTCGCCTTTGCAATAAAACGCACTATACAACGCAAAAAGTGAAAGAAATTGGTGCATGAATGGGGTATATAAACAGAGGTCACTCGTTAGATACCCCATTCATGTACCGATTTTTGGTATGGGAAACAAGGCACTGTGCTCCTGAGCAACAAGCTGTTACCACTAGAACTATTGCAATGCAACCTACTATGAATAAATACGCGGAAAGAACAATAAAGTGAGGCGAGGCAAAAGTTAGTAAAGGTTGTCGTAATTACTTTCGAGGTACGAGGATACTCTTTTTTTTATGTAACTGGACATGGATGGCTAATACCAAACTGACCGTCAGATATTAGCCTAACACACGACAATGGGAACTAGGTGCCATGCCAGGACGTTCCTTAGAATGCTTGGCTACATTGAACGGAATGGAAAAAACGGACAATTTTCATTGCCGCTTCGACCATCGTTCATTCAGTGCAATGGTACCAACCCGGGCGGGATTAACCCTACCACCTAGTAAGTAAGGAAGGGGATCTACAGTTTTACGTGGAATCCGAACCACGGCCAGCCTCAACGGTTGAAAATGGACACCCATCCAGAACCCAACCGCGCTCAGATACCCAGTTTATCGAATCGCAGCCGTGCCACCGTGGCTGACAACAAATCTGCTCCAATTTTACCAACAAATGGAAAACTCATTGGAAAAAGGTGGCGTTGTAGCAACGGCTCGGATGCTAACTCATGGTTTACTGGTTTCTATTTCAAACGCTCTCATACCTTTTTGAGAGTATATTTTATTAGAATATGATCATATTGGAATTTCAGAGGATAAAAAGCACCTCTCTAATGTGTACACAATACACGTCACGAGGGTTTGATGTGTCATGTAACGGTGGCCTTCATTAAGTCTATAGTTTAATTTAGATTCTGAGAATCGGCAAAAGATATTTTTTTTTTGTTTTGACCACAATTGATATATGTTTTCCACTTGAAAAATAATAAACAATTCATAATCTTGTTCAAAAAAGTATTCAGGATGCATGAATGAAACATTGTCCTGTACAATGTCTTTGCTCCATTAAAGTGAACTGGATCATCTGATACATATCATCCAGCCGCTTTATCACTTCTAGCATACGCCCACAACAATGCCAAATTGCGAGAAGCTGACCTTGAATTTCGTGAGCTTGTTCTATTTGCGAACTCGATGTATGGATAGGATATGCAACATAGGTATAACTTAGAGCTAAATTAATAAGATTGACATTTATCATTGCGCTCATTTCATTCAAAGAGTACTTTTTAAGAAAGGGAGAGGATAATAGTTAAACTTAAATCTATAAATGCCTAATTAGTAGATTTTGTTGAAGTCTCAGAAGCTAAAATATTTTAATGGGAAAGTAAATAGAATTTGAGTCGCTTTTTGGTATGTGATATGCACGAAGCCTTGTAAAACGAACTAATTAACGAATATACTGCAAGGCTGGACCCAAAGCAGCAAAACATACCATTCGCGGGTATTGTGTCTACCAATTTTGCCATATAGTTTTATGGTAACGTTGTAATGGTGAGGTTTTTTATGAAAGGGAGATAGAATTGCGCATTAGTGAGGGAGGAAGGATTGTGAGGGTGGACTGTGAGGGCGCCGCATTCACGTATGCTTTATCCTGGGGAAATATGTTTGGTAACATTTTTTACCAGTATACCAGTTACTTTTGGAGTACTGAAACATTGTAATATTTTTAAGTCATTATTTTCATAGTTTATTTTTTCTTAAAATATAAGTTCTAATATGCACTGTGCCTTCGTTAAAACGGCGGCGTCTACTAAAAAAAATATCACGGTCCTTAGTGGGCTGCTTACCTCGTCGTGGTGAACTGAATGGTATTTGGCAACCGCAGAGGAGGACGAGTCGAGACTCCCAAGGAACGCCTGACAGTCGCATCGCAACACTTATGTATCACCATAGTATCACCCACTCAAAATAAACATTGACCACCATTAGTCTGCCTTTTTCTATTTTCTTGGGGTCCTGCATAGGGCCAGGGAAAATAATTATCAGACAAGGATTTCTGTCCCTAAGGACAAGTCAGAATGAATTTACGATCAAAAAATAAAACCGCATTTTTTAATACTGTTAATCATGGAGGTGAAGAATTTACCTCCATGCTGTTAATGTAATTTGATCGCAGGCCTTGCTGAAGCAGTATTGTTAAGTGTATTGCGACAAAAGTCTAGCGTTCTTGGACATGCTGGTCTCTCGCCGACCAGACGGTTCCCTTGGTCACACAGTATACCGTAACACCCCCCCACGCACACTAACAAATATCTACATGGAGACTCACAAACTCTCCTAACCAAGGTCAATCCGTTGTAAGGGCATTAATGGAACGTGCGGAACGTATCTGTGACCATACCACATTAGTGAGGAAATTGAATTTGTCAAAAACACTTTGAGGGAGAACGGAAACAAGGAAAAATCATACATACATCAGGTTCGTTCTAAATCTCGCCGAATACACACTGCTGAAAGACAGAGCGCTTGTCTGCCGGACCTACGTGGAGTAACTGATATTATTGGGAGGAAATTGAAGAAACTCAGCGTAGACACAATTTTCAAACCGCATCGGAAAATCGCCCACATGGTACGCTCCGTAAAGGATAAGCTACCTCTACAATCATCAGGTGTGTACAAAATTCCATGCAGCTGTGGGTAAGCGTACATCGGGCAGACGAACTGTTGCAACACTGATTTCTGAACATGTAAAAGCAGCGAAGAAACAAGACCCCAACAAGTCAGCTGTTTGTGAGCATATGGACTCTGGCGCGAATCACTGGTTTAGGTTTGACCAAGTGGAAATATTGGCAACAGAATCTAGGTATATTCCGAGATAAATATATAGTCCGAGAGTCCATAGAGATCTCCAAATACAGAAACTTTAATAGAGAGGACTCTTTCAAGTTGTCATCTGTGTGGAATCCGGTGTTGGCGCCGCTCAAGACGAAGAGAAGAGAAAAAAAACCAGACCGCTCAAGACACCGTGAGTGCGTACTGCACATCATCTGACATTCGGAACGCAGCCCAAGTTTCTTCCCAGGCTACCTCCCCCCACCCACAGCTACAATCTTCGTCAACGGCGGAAAATGTCAAACTGACAGTCCCCTGTTGATCGCCGCCGGCACGGGTGCTCGCATCCTGCTAAGCCCCCTAAAGCCCACGATACGTTATCGGAAGTGGAATTCGCCTCGGGCACATCAAGAGACAGCTGACGATGAACCATGGTGTGCGCTTCTGGAGTCACAAAATCGCAATAAGATCCCACATTTCAATATCAGAACAAAGAGCTATCCCTAGCTAGCCCTATCATAGGACGGGGAAATCGTTGCGTACTACTAATGCGGAGAAAAGGGCCCATCGCGACCACCTGCAGTGCACCGCGGCAAGCAAGTTGCAGCGGTAGCCGTGGAGAGGCAGCGCAATGTCTGAGCGCGCTGGCAGAAGCGGCGGTGGCGGTACTCCGGTCGAGCGGCACGTACCGCGGCTTGTGCTATGTTCTCGCCTAGAACAATTCGGTGAGTCGTACTCATTTTGTTACAATTCCGGCGCCGACCTGACGGCATCTGATTGGTCGCGAAATTTTAAAGCTAGCATTCACCGTCAATATGACGGAAACTACCCTCACAATTTCTAAAGTCAAAGATGTAAATGGTTGTAGTATCACCAATCACACTGATTTTGAAGGCGTTAACATTTTCTTATCGCACAAAACGAGGTTAACTTCACTGTTAAAATAATTCTCAGACGCTTTTATAGTCGGCTTACCCCAAACGTATCATATTAACCGGATTCACTGCGCTCGAAGAAACCCCCCGATGCATCAGGTACCAGGAGAGGATGTGATTATCCTACTAAGACCCCTTTAGCCCACGATACGGCAAATACATATTGAACACACACTGTTGTTCGGAAAACCATATTAACTGTTCTTTCGTTCTAATCATTATTCTTCGGTCTTTAAAACTGCTCAGACCGAGAGTCTTATTAACTGGGTCTCAACAATAGATGCTGGAGCCAACGCGCCGTTACTGAGTATCTAGCCGTTGCATGATTTATTCATAACTCATAGATTTCCCAGACGTACAGCCAATGCACCGAGTCGCAACGCCGGAATATTACTGTGCGTAGTGCGCACGCAAGCATTTATTAGACATGGCATATAGCATTATAAACAAAGGCGAATAAAAGGAGTCGACCTTTGGAGACTTCTGAACTGAGGACTGTAGGCTTATCTAATCTAATATCTTCTAATTAAATAATATAAAGGGGAAAGTTTGTAATAATGGATGGATGGATGGATGGATGGATGGATGGATGGATGGATGGATGGATGGATGGATGTTTGTTACTCTTTCACGTAAAAACTACTGAACGGATTCTAATGAAACTTTACAATAATATAGCTTACACATCAGAATAACACATAGGCTACAATTTATGTGCCCATGGGCTTTAGAACTTTCACGGGGCTGCGAAAACGATGCCGGTAGCGATACTTCACACTAGGGGGAGAGGAGCCGGGGGCGGTGGCGGGGAGCGGTGGCGGGGGGAGGGCAGACGTCGTGACTGTTTGGTGTCCGTTTGGCGAATTTTCAAGGCACTAGCGATTTGTAAAACTTAGTACACGTACATTTAACTACCCGGGAATTAGGATTGGCTAAATAGAATTCAGTTCCGCTTACGCTAAGATGGGGCTGTCATACAAACTGCAATGCTATGCACGGCTCGGCTTTGCGGCGGCAGCGCTTACTTTTACTGAAGTACGGCTTGGTATTTCCTGCAACTTTAGGACTACTTGGCATCACGCTAAATCGCCGGAGGAGCGACCAACAGAATAAAATCCTTGAGAACCAATTACTCGATTTAGATGTGCATTGTATCTACGTCTAGCTTGATTCTACTAAAAACTTATAGATTACATAATATAACGCTTCATTACCAAAAGGGTAAGTAGTGAGTCTTAAAGTCTTATAACATGCGAACCACTTACCTGATTTATATGCGTATTTTATCAATGTATAGCATCTCTGGGAGCAGTCAGGTTCGAGATGGGTTACTGTTTTCGATGTTGAGGCTGGCTGTGGGTTACTACTTTACTTACGTTACGTTACTTACTAGGTAAGCAATGTAGCAGTGAAAGTGCAGAAAGGTTCTCGCAGCAAATGTTTTTTTTTTAAATAGCCACCAAACGTCAACGAAGCTCTAAATGGGAATTATTGGATGTTTCTCATTAAATCATGCTATTTCGGCTCGAACGATCTTGATTAAATTTGGTACATGGATACATTGTCCTGGACCAGTTTGACCCTATTTTGGACCAGTCATGTGGGCTACTTTTTATCCATGAGATAATTTAGCCGACACTAACCCGAGCGGAGCCGGGTGCCGCAGCTAGTTGTGATATATTATTCGTCTTAAAATATATTAAAATACTTACTACATTCTTTTTTCTGGAAAACGAGGGAACCGGAATTCGAACCTGAATTTCGAAAACGGGAATCTTAAATAATTCGAATCGCTTTTTTCTGCTTTCATCCTAAACAGTTTGTATTTTTTAGCACTTTTAAAGCGTAAAATGCACTTGCTAACTTGCACTTCCTTCCATGTAACTTCACTATTTAGCGTCACACCAAGAACGTTATATGCTAATTATATAAATGTGTATAAAGCGTTAATTATTAATTTCTCTATCGATATTTTTGAATACTATGTACTTGCTTTTGGCTTCACTCATTAAACATTTGTGCGGGAAAAACAGCAAATAATATAGCACCTAGCACCGACCCTTGAGAGACGCTATATTCTATAGTTTTTTCTTCAGAATAAACATTGATCTTTATTCATAGGTTTTTTTAGGTTTTTTAACCCTTATTTATCTCTATTGTTTTAGATTGCTTAAGTACGGTTTGAGCAACATTAATAGAAAACCATGAATACCATAATAATAAAAAAAACCGGCCAAGTGCGAGTCGGACTCGCACACGAAGGGTTCCGTACCATCGTAAAAAAAAACAAAAAAAAAACACGTTTTTTGTATGGGAGCCCCCTTTAATTTTAATTATATTTTAATCTTACCTATTTGTTGTTATAGCGGCAAAATAAATACACACTCTGTGAAAATTTCAGCTGTCTACCTATTACGGTTACTGAGATACAGCCCTGTGACAGACGGACAGACGGACGGACGGACGGACGGACGGACAGCGGAGGCTTAGTAATAGGGTTCCGTTTTCACCCTTTGGGTACGGAACCCTAAAAATGAGAAATATTTTGTGATTTACACAATCAAAGCCTAGCTGAGATTGCAAAAAAAATCTGAAGGTGATACTCCCGAAGGGATAAGCCCGCCTTTGCGCCCCACTAATGTTGTTATTGCTCTATACTTACTTTTGTAAATTGTTTTTTTTTGAAGAACTGAAGAATTTTCAATCAATCAATCAATCCTAAATAATATTTGTTCAATGTCGTAATAGAGCTACTTCTTGCCATTGTGGTCGACTTATTTTTCCTGTGTGAAAATTGCCTATTTTTAAAGAAGTACGACATCTTTTTAGCGAACAGTTAATATATTCATATATAATAATACCTTTCTTAAATACCGATATTACCTTAGCTTTTTAAAATTCATATGGGTAACCATTTATGATACAGTCGTTAATAATTTATAATGTCAGTTCTAAGACCATCTTAATCGGTGATTCCCCCTTCCCTCGTACTTTTAAGGTGATAGGATTATTAAAATTCTTCGATATTCTTGAAAATGAAATGAAAAAATTCTTTATTTGCAAGCCTGCAAGCATGGTTCACAAAAAGGCGGAATTAATGCCATGAGGCATTCTCTGACATTCAACCTTAGAGACGTAGGAGAGGTGCGGTGTGGCGGGCAAAGGAAAAAAATAAAAAACTAAAAACTAAAGAAAATATTAAGTATCTTAAAAAATATTTTAAAATGAAATGGAAATATATATATTTTCATAAAATAATCGTACATAATATAGGCTTATAATGTATAGTACTTAATATTAACAGATAGATACATACAAATATTTACACATATAAATATATAAATATATACCTTTATATTCAATGCACAAAAGAAACAATGTGTCTCTTGAATCAGTAGGATCAGTAAAAGCAAATAACTACTGATTAAATGATACAAGTCAAAAATCGAGGAACAGACATTTGAAACGCTCTTTAAATATGTGAATAGAATAGGATATTCGTACATCAAGTGGAAGCTGGTTCCACATACGTGCAGCTCTAACAGTAAAATAATCAGTGTAAAAAGAAGAATTATGTCCCGGAATAGCAAGAAGCAAATTAACAGTGGATCTGAGGGGTAAACCATGAGAACAGAGGGGTTCTATCCGAGCAGTGAGATATTTGGGAGCGGCCGGGTTATTCAACAAACCAAAGAGAAGGGAAAGTAGATGGGTATTTCTGCGTTTACGAATGTCAAGCCATTTAAGACTGGTGCGAAATTCAGATACATGATCAAACTTACGCAACCCATATATATATCTTATACACAAATTCAGCAGTCGGTCAAGTTTATTAAGTAGAGTTTCATTTAAATCTGGATAACATACGTCTGCATAATCGAGAATAGGAAGTAATAAGGAGTTTACGAGCGTGATTTTAGTGCTGATGGGAATAAAATTTTGCAAACGCTTGAGAGAGTGCATGGAGCCAAATACCTTACGACTGACTTCGTTGACTTGTGTGGCCCAAGATAGTGTTTCATCTATCCAAAGTCCCAGGTTTTTAACGCATTTGCTATAAGGGACAGCAATTCCATTAAAAACAATGGGAGGCAGACTTAGGCGATCCAATTTAGCGAGCATCTTATAGGAACCTATTATGATAGCCTGAGTCTTCGATGGATTGACTAACAAACCAAACCGAGTGGCCCAATCGAGAGCAGAATCCAAGTCAACGTTCATAAGAGAAACTGCAGATACTGCAGCATCAGGTCGAAAATGCCTATACAACTGCAAGTCATCGGCGTATAGATGAAAGTGGGAAAGAAATAGTCCAACAATGGCGTTAATAAAAATTGAAAATAAAGGAGGAGAAAGTACACCGCCTTGAGGTACACCAGCAGTAATGTCACACCAAAGGGAAGAGATATTGTCCACACGGACACACTGCCGGCGACCCCGAAGATAAGAAGAAAACCAATCAAGTCCTGACTGTGAAATATTCAGAGAACGCAAGATAGCAATGAGAATGTCGAAATCCACTGAGTTGAAGACACTACTGGTTCTGTTGGACTTCAGTAGTGCCTTCAACTCAGTGGATTTCGACATTCTCATTGCTATCTTGCGTTCTCTGAATATTTCACAGTCAGGACTTGATTGGTTTTCTTCTTATCTTCGGGGTCACCGGCAGTGTGTCCGTGTGGACAATATCTCTTCCCTTTGGTGTGACATTACTGCTGGTGTACCTCAAGGCGGTGTACTTTCTCCTCCTTTATTTTCAATTTTTATTAACGCCATTGTTGGACTATTTCTTTCCCACTTTCATCTATACGCCGATGACTTGCAGTTGTATAGGCATTTTCGACCTGATGCTGCAGTATCTGCAGTTTCTCTTATGAACGTTGACTTGGATTCTGCTCTCGATTGGGCCACTCGGTTTGGTTTGTTAGTCAATCCATCGAAGACTCAGGCTATCATAATAGGTTCCTATAAGATGCTCGCTAAATTGGATCGCCTAAGTCTGCCTCCCATTGTTTTTAATGGAATTGCTGTCCCTTATAGCAAATGCGTTAAAAACCTGGGACTTTGGATAGATGAAACACTATCTTGGGCCACACAAGTCAACGAAGTCAGTCGTAAGGTATTTGGCTCCATGCACTCTCTCAAGCGTTTGCAAAATTTTATTCCCATCAGCACTAAAATCACGCTCGTAAACTCCTTATTACTTCCTATTCTCGATTATGCAGACGTATGTTATCCAGATTTAAATGAAACTCTACTTAATAAACTTGACCGACTGCTGAATTTGTGTATAAGATATATATATGGGTTGCGTAAGTTTGATCATGTATCTGAATTTCGCACCAGTCTTAAATGGCTTGACATTCGTAAACGCAGAAATACCCATCTACTTTCCCTTCTCTTTGGTTTGTTGAATAACCCGGCCGCTCCCAAATATCTCACTGCTCGGATAGAACCCCTCTGTTCTCATGGTTTACCCCTCAGATCCACTGTTAATTTGCTTCTTGCTATTCCGGGACATAATTCTTCTTTTTACACTGATTATTTTACTGTTAGAGCTGCACGTATGTGGAACCAGCTTCCACTTGATGTACGAATATCCTATTCTATTCACATATTTAAAGAGCGTTTCAAATGTCTGTTCCTCGATTTTTGACTTGTATCATTTAATCAGTAGTTATTTGCTTTTACTGATCCTACTGATTCAAGAGACACATTGTTTCTTTTGTGCATTGAATATAAAGGTATATATTTATATATTTATATGTGTAAATATTTGTATGTATCTATCTGTTAATATTAAGTACTATACATTATAAGCCTATATTATGTACGATTATTTTATGAAAATATATATATTTCCATTTCATTTTAAAATATTTTTTAAGATACTTAATATTTTCTTTAGTTTTTAGTTTTTTATTTTTTTCCTTTGCCCGCCACACCGCACCTCTCCTACGTCTCTAAGGTTGAATGTCAGAGAATGCCTCATGGCATTAATTCCGCCTTTTTGTGAACCATGCTTGCAGGCTTGCAAATAAAGAATTTTTTCATTTCATTTTCAAGAATATCGAAGAATTTTAATAATCCTATCACCTTAAAAGTACGAGGGAAGGGGGAATCACCGATTAAGATGGTCTTAGAACTGACATTATAAATTATTAACGACTGTATCATAAATGGTTACCCATATGAATTTTAAAAAGCTAAGGTAATATCGGTATTTAAGAAAGGTATTATTATATATGAATATATTAACTGTTCGCTAAAAAGATGTCGTACTTCTTTAAAAATAGGCAATTTTCACACAGGAAAAATAAGTCGACCACAATGGCAAGAAGTAGCTCTATTACGACATTGAACAAATATTATTTAGGATTGATTGATTGATTGAAAATTCTTCAGTTCTTCAAAAAAAAACAATTTACAAAAGTAAGTATAGAGCAATAACAACATTAGTGGGGCGCAAAGGCGGGCTTATCCCTTCGGGAGTATCACCTTCAGATTTTTTTTGCAATCTCAGCTAGGCTTTGATTGTGTAAATCACAAAATATTTCTCATTTTTAGGGTTCCGTACCCAAAGGGTGAAAACGGAACCCTATTACTAAGCCTCCGCTGTCCGTCCGTCCGTCCGTCCGTCCGTCTGTCCGTCTGTCACAGGGCTGTATCTCAGTAACCGTAATAGGTAGACAGCTGAAATTTTCACAGAGTGTGTATTTATTTTGCCGCTATAACAACAAATAGGTAAGATTAAAATATAATTAAAATTAAAGGGGGCTCCCATACAAAAAACGTGTTTTTTTTTTGTTTTTTTTTACGATGGTACGGAACCCTTCGTGTGCGAGTCCGACTCGCACTTGGCCGGTTTTTTTTATTATTATGGTATTCATGGTTTTCTATTAATGTTGCTCAAACCGTACTTAAGCAATCTAAAACAATAGAGATAAATAAGGGTTAAAAAACCTAAAAAAACCTATGAATAAAGATCAATGTTTATTCTGAAGAAAAAACTATAGAATATAGCGTCTCTCAAGGGTCGGTGCTAGGTGCTATATTATTTGCTGTTTTTCCCGCACAAATGTTTAATGAGTGAAGCCAAAAGCAAGTACATAGTATTCAAAAATATCGATAGAGAAATTAATAATTAACGCTTTATACACATTTATATAATTAGCATATAACGTTCTTGGTGTGACGCTAAATAGTGAAGTTACATGGAAGGAAGTGCAAGAAATAGTCCAACAATGGCGTTAATAAAAATTGAAAATAAAGGAGGAGAAAGTACACCGCCTTGAGGTACACCAGCAGTAATGTCACACCAAAGGGAAGAGATATTGTCCACACGGACACACTGCCGGCGACCCCGAAGATAAGAAGAAAACCAATCAAGTCCTGACTGTGAAATATTCAGAGAACGCAAGATAGCAATGAGAATGTCGAAATCCACTGAGTTGAAGGCACTACTGAAGTCCAACAGAACCAGTAGTGTCAATTGACGATCATCCATGGCAAGGCGAATATCATCAGTTATTTTAATTAGAGCAGTAGTTGTACTATGACATGGACGAAAGCCGGATTGAAATTGATTTAAAAGATCGTTAGATGTTAAAAACTTAGAGAGTTGCGTATGAGCAGCGCGCTCAAGGACCTTTGAAAGAAATGGGAGAATAGAAATAGGCCGGTAGTCTTTGAATAAAACAGGTGAGTTAATTTTGGGAAGGGGAATGACATAAGCCTGTTTCCAAGAAACAGGGAAAGTGCCCGAAGATAGGGAAAAATTTACAATGTGAGAAATTATAGGAAGGATGCTATCCAAGATTGGGATAATCAATTGTCGACTCAAATCATCAGGACCGACAGCCTTGCTTTTTAAAGAGAGCACGATCTTTTTAATTTCACAGTCAGAAACTGGGGTGAAAACAAGTGGATCAATATCAGGAAGCAAAGAGCTATGTAATTGTCTTATGGTATTGGATTTTATAGAAGGGTCCATTGTCACAGGAGATGAAGAGAAGTGTTGGTTCAACCCATCAATGTCAATCGAGTGATTAGCCACAGATGAAAGTTTACCAACACCTAGTGAGCGTAGACACTTCCACATGTCTTTGGGACAGCAGTCACTGATATAGTTATGGATATGGCGGCGCTTAGCATTTCTACACATCTGTGTACACCGATTCCTTGCAGATTTGAATAGAGCCCAGTTCTGTTCTGTGGGGTCACGTTTGTGCTTGCGTTTAAGGGCATCACGCTTTGCCATCAAACGTCGAATGTCAGCATTCAGCCAAGGAGCAGGCATATGTTTAACGCGCACAGGATGTACTGGGGCATGTTTGTCATAGAGCTGTGTCAGCGCAGTTGAAAATGTGGAAACCTTATCATCAATGCTGACAGAGCTTAACAGCGCCGCCCAATCAATGGCATTTGCATCATCTCTCAAAGCGTCAGCATTCATCCTATTGAAATTACGCTGCAGAAGAATGCGGGCTGTTTGTTTGGGAGGTTTAACTTTATACGAAATAAAAACAAGGTCATGGTTAGAGAATCCAGGTGCAATTTTTTGGCCAAAAGTACTTAACACAGAACCGATAGCCTTACTAGCGTTGGAAACAATTGAGTCAACGTGTTTGTAATTAATAAGTTGATAACAAAGTTTTGTTTTATTTTCTGGACCATATCTTGCTTGCAACGTAAGCAGGGTCCAGGATGTGAAATTTCCAATAAGGGCCTGACTGGTCACGGAGGTCGACGTGTCTGGTAGTCTCTAAAAGCTGTGGAAGCGTTGCAGTGTGATGTCACGGGGGAATACCAATTGTGTAAAGACGCCTCGACCGCGCGAGATCTGGCTTCATCTCTAATGCGAGCGCAGGACAGCCGCTGCTCGTCTTGCGCTACTTGCGCTAGTGCAGGATGGCACACCTGCATCCCTAAGTAGGCGAGTTCATGCAAAGAATGTGTATGATAGTGATTTTCCGGACCGGAAGGTTTGTTTTGAGGTTGCGTTTTCGTAGAAAGGTGATATAGTGTGATGTACATCTGCTGTAAATATATGTTTATATTTTGTAGCCTAGATATGCTCCTCATCCAAACATAAAAACCGGTCAAGTGCGAGTCGGACTTGCACATGAAGGATTCCGTACCATCGTACGAGATTTAAAATAAAAAAATCACGTTTTTGTATGGGGCCCCGTTTATTTTTTTATGATTGTATAATTTTACCTATTTGTTGTTATAGCAGCAAAATAAATACACACTCTGTGAAAATTTCAGCTGTCTACCTATTACGGTTCATGAGATACAGTCCTGTGACAGACGGTCGGACGGATGGACGGACGGACGGACGGACAGCGGAGGTACGGAACTCTAAAAATAAAACAAAATAAACTTGCCCACTTCTACAATACATTGGTGAAGAGCAAACTCTTGACAACCATAATGACATTTTTGATGCGAGGTAGTATGAAATCAATAAATATAAGTTCCCTTAATGGTGGCGATTCTGTTGGGTGGGATGCTTACGACTGAGGTGGAGGCAATACCGGGGAGAGGTGGCAGGTCGGTGCGATACCGGCAGGATTATTCAGGATCGCGCTCGCTCGTGGCAGTGACAAGTGATTTTATGAGTTCCCATCACAGTGCCTGCTGCGTTTTTCAGTTAACGAGTCCTTTTGCCAGCTTCACCCCCTGTATGTTTAATTTTCGCCAAAAAAAGTAACCATGTCCTTCTCCAATGTGCAGACTACCTTTATACCGAAATTCATCAAAATTGGTTTAGTGGTGGCGTGAAAACGCAACAGACAGACAGAGTTAATTTGGGATTTATCATATTCTAAGTATAGATGTAACTGCACATTCATTGCTAATACTATACCCACCGCCATGATACTAAGCCAACACACCGCGATCGCAAAGAAATTAGGTGCCATGTCCGGACATTCCTTTTGTGAGCGTCGCTACATAAACTGGATAGAAAAAAACGGTAAATTTTTCATTGCACCTTTGAACAATTGTCATCCAATGCGATGATTCAAACCCGAGCGGGCTGATCCCTACCTCGTAGTAAGGGAGAGGACCTACAGTTTTATATATATGCTGAACCAAGTAGCTCTCATTCGTGACGAAATGCACTTATCCCACTCAGAAAGAGAAAGAAAGTGATGCACAAAACAAGCTACATGAATTGTAGTGAAGTATTTGAAAACTACGTTATAGTGTATTATCTTTTCATTGTCAATAAAAACCGGCCAAGTGCGAGTCGGACTCGCACACGAAGGGTTCCGTACCATCGTACAAGATTTAACCCAAAAAAATCATTTTTTTTGTATGGGGGCCCCCCATTCTTTTTCATATTTTTTTATTTATTATTTAAATATATTATTAACATATTTGTTGTTATAGCGGCAAAATAAATAAACACGCTGTGAAAATTTCAGCTTCCTACCTATTACGGTTCTTGAGATATAGCCCTGTTACAGACGGACGGACGGACGGATGGACAGCGGAGGCTTAGTAATAGGGTTCTGTTGGCACCCTTTGGGTACGGAACCCTAAAAACTGAAAAGTGACCTGTCTACCTAAAATGCAGTATAGCGTGCGAAAACAGCGTGCTCCGCTCACAACGATAGTGATTTGTAACGGGGATATTTTGGACGACGCCATTATTCTAACCCCGAAGCTTCGGCCGACTGACGACCGACTGACGCAAATCTGACGGTCAACATCGCGTTACAAATGGCCGTCGTCATCGCTGGCGCCCCTGGAATCGCATCCGATTTTTCATTGGCTTAAATACGTTCAACATTCTCATTCGAACTATTAAAAATTGGAACGTATTCTTCAAGGCATTATCGTATTGTTAGATATATAAAAGATGTTTCCGATAAACGTGACAATTATATGACACATGTTCTTCCAGGAATAGGAATTTCAGAAAAAGGCCTGCTGACATCATTAGTTATGCGTCTACGCAGCCGTATTTGTCTATGGTAGACAAAAATTTCGGGCTACCCTCATCCACCGGCATTTCGCAGCCTACCCACCCACCGATGCAATCTTTGCAGCCGACGGGCGTCAGTTGACGTTTGACAGAAACAAGTCGGCGAAGCCCGATTTGCCGCACCCGGCCAACCGTTACTGTTACCGCCATTCAATAATATTTGTATTAAGTTTTATAAATTATTAATGGACTTAACATAGGCGGGTTAAATAACTACGTTGTCCTAAAACAGTAAATTCTCGATGTTCTTAAAAGCTTGGGGACTATGATTACTAGGAAATTCGGATATTTTATCAATAGAAGCGCACTCAGACTATTCATACGATACCGGATAACCGCCATATGTAACAAGCGTCCCCTCAAATAACAACAATTCACGTCCATAACTCCGGCAGCGCCAGATCACTTCTCGCAAATTTAGCACGTAAATAATATTTAGATGGCATTATCGTGCGGGCAAAGTGAATGAGCTAGCGAGCGTATTTCACCGATTGGATCGGAGCCAAGTCGTTATTCGAGAACTATTGTGGTTGTAACTTCCGGCCTATTGCTCACTCAGTTTTAAGTTGGTTCTGCTGAATGAATGCACCTATAGGTAGGTCAATCTCTTTACATTATAATCGAATTGGGGTCTTGTGCTGTGGATGTTTATTTTGTTTGTAGCTCTAGAAAATGCCATTCAATAATTATTCATATTTTATTATTTACCTTCATAGTTTTATTTAACAATGTCTAAGCATATTTTTTATGTTACTTTAATGGTCTAGAATACTTTTAATTTTTCTAGGTACCGATATTTTAATTAAACATTTTTTTTTAAATAAAACTTTCAGCGTTGGAATAAACCAATAAACGAGGTACACCACTCATCATAGGAGCTCGCAAATAGGTATGTACTTTTCATCTTTAGCTATCGCAATCCAAGCGTGTAGCGATATATGTCAGTTTTTGGTTTTTAGTGATTCAAATGTATGGCCTTCAATCATTGTCGTAAGACTTAGACTATTGCTCTAAGGAGTAAGTCATGTTTAAATTACCTAATAATTACCTAATTGCCAATATAGGAAGGTCCTGGCATGGCACCTAGTTCCCATGTGTGAGGCTAATATCTGACGGTTAGTTTAGTATTAGCCATCAATGTCTAGTTAAAAAAAAACATGTGTCATAACAGCACCTTTACAGCACAAATTCTGGCCTTTTGATTCATGCCGATTATAGTGATATCTTCTTTACGAAATTGAAAAAAAAAGGTCGAATATAGTTGATAAAGGCACCAGAGCGCTTCTATCATATGATACGGCGGCTATCAATTTGGTATACCCATATTTAGCCACCGCGTCATCGCGATCTATTAGGACGATCCCAAACGTGGAATCCGAACGAATTCCTTGCTCGCCCGTTACACTTACGACATGTACTTGAAGAAATGCAGCTCGCCACCTTGTAATAATTTTAAGTCCCGGAGTCCAAAGATATTTAGGTTAGATTGTGTGGGTACATAACCTAGCCTATCCTAACCCAAGCATATTATTTTAAGTGTCGGAACCCCTATACCTCACATTCTGAGTCACAACCAGGACCTCTGTTAACGAAAACCAGAAAGAATTGCATGCCGCTTCACGCCGCCGCTTTCCCGGAGGGGTAGGCAGAGATGATATAGCGCCATACGATACGATCACAGCACACCTCTTTCGCTTCATCTACAGACACATATTTTCATACATGTTCTACGATTACGGGTGCTACGTACCAGACCTTAACGAATAAGGTACATCGATTTGGTCGTCGTACGTTACGTTCTTCTAGGCCGCCCGGGCACGATACTTCCGCTCACTTCTGCTCTGTAAATTTGTTTCCTAATATTTTCGTCATCCATTCGTTCCATTTGTCCAAACCATGAACCAGAAACAAATGCTTAACGATATTATATTGGCCGAGCGGCACGAACGCGCTGCTCCGGCTGCGCTGACTCGACGTGTTTCCGTCAATTAAATATGCCAAATGGACCACGCGCCAATCTGTTTGGACAGTGTCGCTCGGGCGCTACACAACATATCGGCGGGATTCGCCCCACAGGGAGACAAGTGTCGTTTCATTCATGCAAAACTAAGTAGTCAAACTTGGAGTTACGTCACAAATTTATTCGTGTGTTCGATTAACTCGGCGAAGATGAACCCGCAAAGGAACATCGATTGTATAACTATAAATGTAAAATTAATGTTCACCTTGTAGCGTCTCCCGAGAGTATTGTTTTACTTGCTAAAAGCTTGAGTTTACTCGAATTATATCTGAGACCAAATTAACAACAAATAAATATAAAGTAGAACGCTGCACGGGTATGGGATAAACAACCTCCTCTGAGAATCATCCATGAAACAGACGAGTGTTTTGTGCTAATGATTATATTGCATCCCGTTGATATAGGTATTTTTATGTTGATAATCATATATGTACTTGATCTGAAAATTGTCCACCCGAAAACTGGTAACCGCCCTTATACACACATACCCTTACATAAAATTGCAACTCCACAAAACTTACCCACACACCCTTACTACCCTCTCTCTTTTTAATTTTCAGAAACACACACTTTAACTTTTTTTTTCAATATGCAGATATGCAAGAAGTTTAGTTAAAAATTGCGAGCTCTGCACACATTTGTACTTCCTAAATACTGGATATTCCATGAGTTCATAGAAGTCCAGGTTAATTTTATCAAACAGCAGGTAATGATGTTTTAATGAAGGAATCGGTTGTTTAGTCTAGCTCTAATTTGCAGATTATATGATATGTGAATTAAGAATGTGATAAACCTAGCAAAATGGCTAAAAAAATAAAAAAAGAGGCCACACTGTACCATAATCGAGTACATATGTACAATTAGATTCTTTCCACTTCTTTAGAACTGTTCAGATGTCTTCTGATTAGGTTGAATAAATGTCTTATCTATCATTTAAATAAGATAGGGGATTCAAAATCTTTCAGAAATAGAACATCTCGGAAAACCATCGACCACGAACGCCTCTAAACTATTATTGGTCATGTACCCAAAGTAGGTCGTTAACCAACCGATATTAAGAATTTTATAATAATCCAATGCATTCATTTAGTAAGGCTGCCCAAAAGTATGTGTAACATACATACATTATGCTGTCGTATATTCATGTTTTAGGATTCCCTTTCTCAAAGGGAAAAAAGGAAACCAGTTCGTTGTCTGTCTGTCAAAGCTCTTTTTATGAGAAATGCATGGTGGCATAGGTGCCAGTCAGAATCGAATTTTTTGTTGGGTTGTTTTAACGAATGAACAAAAAAGGGTCGTTGAGTCAAAGTAAAACACAGCTGGAGTTTTAATCGGTTCACTGATATTTTGAGAAAATTTCTTGTTCAGGCATAACCGCGTTCAGCCACCTCCCAGGCCACACCGACCGGTTCGACGCAGCCCACGTACGGGTTGTGTACTTATGAATTGGCCCGGCCGGCTGTAAACTGAAATGACAATCAATTTATCAGGTGACCGCACCACATGAATGATATTCGACCCTCATTTATCATGCCGCTCGTGAGTGGACGGCCCGGTAGCGTCGGTCGCATCGGTACGGACGGGGAGCGCAGTGTGCGCTCGCCCTTACTCCAGGGAAGGATCTATAGGTTTCGAACTGTAAGATTGGCTAAGTTGATTGGTCCTGCCGGGTTTAAGAGCATCCTCATACCTCAACATTTTGGACCAATTTTTGCGATTAAAACGAGATAGCCAGAGCCAGATGTCGCTTAGTTAGAGCAGCTCGAAATAATTCTTTCTAAATGTGACCAACCCGCATAACGCGTGAAACCGGGTTTTTTATTGTTTCGTTAAAGAAGTTCGGAAAAGTTAAACATGTTCCTGACCGAATGGGTAGATAATGTTAAGATCTTTATTGATCTGATCTGGTATTGAAATAAATATTAGTTAATATCAATATGAGCCGCAAACTTGAAAAAGAATATATTTGAGACATGACTTAATTTTTTTTTCCATGCATAAAATGTCAATTTCTGTAAATATTTTCTTTCTGTTTTGGTAGAACGTTAGCTGGAATTATACATGTTTTTTTTCATGTTTTTATTCCATATAGATCAGGAAATTAACGCAATTACACTATTCGCGTTGGCTAGTATAACCATCTTAATGTATTCCTCTTGCCGATATTTATTCCTTGCGTATGGGTATATATTTTTACCTTAGAAAAATATGTTTTGCAGTTTTTTTGTTGAGATAGATGTTTCATGTATTTATGATTAAAATTAAAAACACAATTTTCAATTAAAAAATTAACTTGTGTTATTTCTGGCTCCTAAAAACGGAATATTCTATCTCCTGCTGTTAACTGATGCAAGACTAAGCCTGGTTTTTACCAAGAGCTGATTTATTTTATTTGACACTTACTGGCCTTTGTTACTCAACTGCTGGTTATCTTTTACTGGTATTGATTGCAAGCTGCTAAAAATGCCCTTAATATGTGGCGATTAAACTTATCAGCTATAGGTGAAACATGCTCTTAAAAGTAATTGTGGAATCCATATGAAACTAAAAAAGATCGAGAGAATAATCCTTTTTAGACTTAAAATGCTGCGCCGGAATACTATCACAATACACATATTATGCAAACTATTGTTGTATTTTAAAATATCTTGTGGTCATATTAGTGGCGAAAGACGCAATTACAGATTTTCAAGAGGCATTACTTAAAATGTTTAAAGACTATAAAAATCTGCTTAAAAACCCTTATGATAATTCCAAAGATTAACGTATTGATTTTCTCGACTATTTTTTGCCAGGATAACATAACAGGTTTTGTGACAAACATTGGGGTGACTTTTATGAACCTTTAGTCGGCAAAGTATAGATCCGATGCTGGCCAAAGCCTCCGGCGTCGCTACCTACTGACGCCTGATGACTGATGAGGCACGGTGATGTTAGAGGTTTGCGGTATTATAGTGGATTCAATGTGAAGTCGGCGAGCACCTGTGTACAAAGTCCATGCAAATCGAATGCCTCAATTTAATTCCCACGAAGCACTGAGCTCACATGCATGATTCAAATCTCATCCGTGATAATAGTTAACATATTCGTGGATGAACGCACCACTTTCTTTCTATTTCTGAGTTGGATGGATTTACGCACGGATTGCATTTCGTTACGAATGAATGTAAATCTATGTAAAACTTTAGGTTAAGTTTGGGAAAACAACCCTGCATTCCCTGTTGGTACCATTGCATTGGATAAAAGATAATCGAAGCGGCAATAAACATTGTCTGTGTTTTTCATCGTTCAATACAGCCGAGCTCATAAAAGGAATGTCCTCGCATGGCATGTGTATTGTGCTAACGTCATGGCAGTACGTGCCATAAAAGTTCCATAAAAAACGTATGTGAAACCATAGACGTAGAATAGCGCGCTGTGCTTGCAAGACGAACAAAGTGTGGGAGTGAGACGTCAACTGAAGTACCCCTATCGCTAGTTAGGCCGAGATGGAACACATCTGCCCGATGAGACAACTTCTCGATTCGTTATCAGTACATGGCAGTCGCGCTCATGGAATGTGAAATGTTTTTCTGTGAATTCTTTATGATTTCTCTAGTTTCCCTTAATAGAGTCGTTACCCTATCAATTCCCCATACTACGGGCGATAACTGTTTCCAGCCTCTTAATGTTTTACTAAGTTTTTTTTAATTTTAGATGCTTAAATATATTATATAAATCTATGTCTGTATGTTTGAATTTTTTAATATCTTTTTTAAATTGGAAAATATTGGCTAATAAACATTGCAAAAAAATTGACAATTTATAAGTTAATTTTACATTTTTTTAATGAAAAATAAAGATATTTACATAAAAATCAAAACATGCAGACATAGAATGACGCTTTCTGAAGTAATATAAAAATGTTGATTAAAATCTGACAACGATTGGGGGTAGGGAAACGTTAGGGCGATTTCGCTATTTTAATGGATGTCGCCGTGCAAAATTGTGCCTTGGCCATTGGACAAAGAATAAATTTCTTAAAATTTTCAAATATTAGATTTCCTGTGACTTCACGACAGCCTTAAAGAAAGCATCACAGAAAGCACGGTGACGCACGGATGGTTAAGTGAGCGGGAGTAAAAAAACAGGACAAAACACTTTTTTTATGGTAAATACTGGTTGACCGATTCTTTATTGTTAAAATTTCTTAACTTTTCCTCAATTTATGTGTGAAGCAGAGTAAATCCCAGGTAATTGAAACTTTTGACCGGTACCGCACTCTCGGCAGCGGCGGCGTCGCGTTGGTGGTGTCGGCTTGTTAGGGCGGCAGTGATTCGGAAGCTGCGTGATTACAAAGTATCCCCGCTGCAGGTAATTAGAGGAGCACCCTCCTGGCGTGGCCCCGCGCGGGCCCGGGCCTGGCCCGGGACTGGCCGGGCGCTTGCCCGCCGTTCGCGCCATTTTCTCGGAAGGGACGTTTCCTGTTACCAAAGAGTTGCAGGTTTGCCCTGTCATTAGCGTTTTTAACAATCAATTTGGTGTGTTTAAGCATTTTCCTAAATTCAAACAAGGTTGTTTTTGAAAGGTCTTTTCTTATTTTTCTTTCAGACGTGTCTTGTTACGTTACCCTACATCCTAACGCAATATACTTTTATGTGCAATAAAGTTTTTCTTCTTTAATTAATTAATCGTTAATAAATTGATACGTGATATTTTTTATCAAGTCACATTAAATAAAATTCCATACCAAAACCAGATAAGCTCCGATCAATCTGTTCTTTCTATAACACATCTAAATAATGCTTTATTCTCTTTAATCTTATTAATACAAATTATTATATTAGTTATCCGTTAAGTATTTACATATATATTTATTTAGCCCTGTAAGACATTGCAAACGTTTGCTCAGCTTCTTTTGCAAAGGCGGATTGTGCCAGAACAGCGGAAGTTCTGGTAGTATGGAATCTCTACACTGGCTAAGGTATTCGGTATCTTGATTCGGGATTTTTTTAATTTTCTATCTTGAAACATTACTTAACAAACAGCCATAATTCACGGCAAATAATGCGGGCAAAAAAGCCTCTATCGTGAATTGAAAAGAAGCTCTTGTAAATATTGACCCTATTTTGATAAATTGAATTTATCGCATGGTTTAAGACTGGTTAAGAGGCTTGAATACAAATGCATACCATACGTTGCTTCCTACTAAATTTAAATGTTTTCCTTCAATAATATTTTGCTGAAAAGAGCATTCGAGGAACGGATACACATTGCAGCGATCCATAGAAAGGTCTCACTAAACGGATGCAAAAACCTGACGACCGACCTTAGAAGGAAACATTGTTTTTGCTGTCACTCCAGCAGATAACGACAACGACGGTACAATCCTCCCAGGAATAATTGACAATCCTGAAGATACTTTTGAGATTACCGCGGTCGTTAAACATGTTTGAAAAATGTTACGGTTTTTCACGCGGCGGGAGGAGATATTCTCGGACGTTTCGAGCTGATCGTTCAGCCCGTTGTCAAGGAGGCATCCGCCACATTGTTACGCAGCAGTCGTCAACAGGGTGAACGATCAGCTCGAAACGTCGAAGAATGTCTCCTCCCGGCGCGTGAAAAGCCGTAACATTTTTCAAACAAATCCTGAAGATCCTGCGTTCACTCGTACGCGGGTAGCAGTGTCAGTAAACCGCTAACACTGTTTACCATACATAGGTGGTTCTAAGGCATTATGGCACTGGATATTACTTTCAAAATAGGGGTGCTGAAGCTTATAGGTGTGTACAAAATGTTTCGTTAAAGATTAAACATTGATTTATGCACGCGTATTTCTCTAGATTATGTCGGATTCAAATTGCAAGGTTATGTGTCATATCCCATAATAGACTAGGAGGTCGCGACAAAAATGGTAACGATAACCTAAATGGCTGAAACTGGGTTCTCATCATAAAGACCATCCCTCTGAAGCTAAATGTGTCGATCTGCCTGTTCCAAGTGGTTGCGTAGATAAGGCGACTGAAAAAGTAGTTATGGTGACATAAAATATATATGATAAGGTAAATGGATGCAAATGACTAAGCAGGAAAGTATCAGTACATACTTGCTTGGAAATACAAAACTGAACAAATATTTGGTTGCATATCTTAGCTATCGGCTATTTAGGTTACAGATATAACTTTAGGTATATTTAAGTATTTAATAATAAAACCGACTGGTTATTGTGGTATAATTAATAGGTATCGATGTTTCCAGACAATCAGTAATTCATCAGCAGGTACATGCCAGCATCTATTTTATATAGCCAATCTAGATAACGCAACCACTTGGCACGGACAAACCGACATATTTAGCATCAGAGGGTTGGTCTCTAACCTGTGAACCCAGATTCAGCCATTTACCTTATCGTGACCAAAAATTTCGTGACCTCCCGGAATATAATATTATATGAGAACTATGGGTTTCATGAAGCGCGGTCTAGAGTACACAGGGTGTCGTAATCTACATTAAATTTGGGAAATAATTATTGGGATTGAAACCAACAAAAAAGCTTAATAACTTTTTCCTGAATATCCTATAAATAAAAAAGTTAGACTTTCCATGCAAAGTAATTCAATAATTTTGCTTAAAAAGAAACTATCCGTAAGAACGTGGGAACGTTGTATGTACTTGGGCATGTATGGCTAATATCACACCTACTGTCATGGCATTGGCCTATTACACCACGTGGGATCTAGGATCCATGCCAAGATCTTCCATATGCATGGTTACAACGTCTCGTCAAATTACACTAGACAAAAACATACATTTCAAAAATGTATATCTCGGTAACTAGACCCCTTAGAGATTTTTTTTTTTACTTTTTTGTCTCGGAAAAACATGAGGATTACGCTCGCGAAATTAATGTACTGGCCGTTAGGACACCTGTATAGCTTAGGTAGGTTCGTTTACTGCAGTTTATTTTTAGCATGCTATCAACAACGTTAACTAAAGCAATTATATCAATGCATACTATTGTTTTTTTTAAATCTACGATTCAACTTTTTGCCTCATACTAATAAATAAATATAACCATTTAAGGTCTATTGGAATGGTATTAATCCACTTAGAAATAGTTAAATGTGAATGTTATATTGTGTATGATTGTGGATATTAATAAATAAAAAAATAAAAAAGTTAATCAATAAAATATACTTTTTCAGGAGTTCCAAAATGATGTTAGGCTTATCCTCGCGCGGCGGGCGGCATACAAAGTTGACCGAGGCAAAAACCAACCGCCCCGGCCTGATGGATGTCCAACCGGAAGTGGTCACAGCGAGCGAAGCCTGCGAGCTGTCGACTATTCCGTTTCTGTTCTGGGACCGTGCAGGGAGTTTTACATACA
The DNA here is from genome assembly GCA_946894095.1 of Incurvaria masculella. Lineage (NCBI taxonomy): Eukaryota > Metazoa > Arthropoda > Insecta > Lepidoptera > Incurvariidae > Incurvaria > Incurvaria masculella. The sequence continues at coordinate 6,446,298 of OX335641.1, forward strand.
CAACGTTCTCAGGTATAGGTACACCATTGCAGTGCATGATATTTGTCGATATAACGTTGATAAATGTAGGTCCAGCACCGCACCGTGAAACATAAAGTTCGAGAAATAATATATGCACATACTTTTTTATTTATGTATCTGAACGTGGATTGCTAATACCAAACTGAACGTCAGATATTAGACTAACAAATCACATGGGAACTAGGTGCCATGCCAGGACATTGCTCGGCTGCATTGAATTGGGCAGAAAACACGGACAATTTCCATTATCGCGTCGACCATCGTTCATTCAATGCGATGGTACCCCTGACGGGATTATCTTACCACCTAGTAAGCCAGATTCCACTTAAAACTGTAGGTCCCCCCTACAGTTTTAAGTGAAATCTTAACCACGGCCAGCCTCAACGGTTGAAAATGGTCACCCATCCAGAACCCAACGCTCAGAGATGCTTACCCAGCTTATAGATTTGTAAGGCGTGGCACCATTGGGCTACCGAGGCTGAGGGTATAGGTCCAGCTATAGGTGAAATTAGTTGAGTTCGTGTTATTTCAACTCGACTTCAACTGAGATAATAATATTTAACCAATACAGTATATTATTTTTTTGCAAATTAGTATACTTTGGATGCTTTCATAGGTTAGTCCAGAACTTTAAACATAATTTTATAGTTTGTCAACATAATGGTTTCAAGGGTTTTGCATTAATAAACCGAAAAATATGATTAATTGAAACATTCACGGGAGCACGTTTTAATGCTCTGTAATTTTTATATGAATTCATCCAACAAATTTCCATTTTACATCACAACGCAAAACTAATCAATTTTACTATGGGCTTGTTGTGTCAAATACTAGGCGACGCGGTGTTGGTCTCTAGGTACCTATAGTCCAATTCGTTTTAACGTTCTTGGGATACCTAGTCACTACGAAAACATTACGACATGTATGTACGTATAATCGATCGTGAAGCAAGGACACATTAATGAAAGTAAGATCCCTTTAAAAGAACTACTTTACAAGTATACTGCAAGGCTGGACCCGAACCAGCAAAACATACCATTCGCGGGTATTGCATCTAACCAATTTCGCCATCTGCTGTATACCCATAATTTGGAATTATCCAACAGTCCCTCTTTCCGTAATCAATGCCTCCTACTAACACAGTATTTAAGATTATACCTACATACAGTATTGTAGTTCTTTTTACAGGGATCTTTCTTCAATTAATGTGTCCTTGCTTCACGGTCGATTATACATGCATACATGTCACATTCCTTGGAAGAATCGACGTACAAGCTTAGTACGAAAAAGGTGTATTTACTTATCCCTGTTTCTCTTGAGATCACTCATTTCAAGACGTTATCGCGCGAATGTTGCAAGCTACGAACAGGCATACACATCTTGTTCATCGTAGGTGTCGCAAGTCTGTAGCAGCGCGGCTACCAGCGAATTAACTATCATATATTTACTCTGACTGTACATGCTCAGATTACGAGATGGCGGGTCGGGCCGTCAGTTGGGGTTATTGACAGTTTGACAGGTGACAATTCCTCCACTTGCGTGACGTCACGAAATTCTGTGTTCGCCCGAAGACGCCTTTGGGGAAATGTACCATGAGTATGTTTTGTTATTTAGATGAGTGCGTTGATTATTAATCAATAGCACTGAGCTCTCCATGAGCAATCGGTGTCTTGGTGTCCATCTCTAGCACAAATTTCATTTCAGACGTCATACTGTAGACGATTTCAGGGTATTTAACTCCTGTTCAGAAGCTACTTTTGTATAAAACGCAGAATCGATTCTTTATGGAATACTGCTTCCGCCTGGGCAGTTGACCCAGTAATAGCTGCTCATTTGTAAGGAATTCAGTGCGTTTGACAAAATATATTTCAATTTTAAATATTTGGAAAGTGTACTGCTTGGAGAGTTTTCACATGCGCACATCTCGTAAGTTACAAACAGAGTTTAATGAGGTTTTTATAATCCAAGATAACTCGTCGAAAACTCCGTAAGCGTAAGGATCGGACGGTCGTTTACACCTGTATATCAGTCCTTATTCTAAGTCTTAAATAATCATAACTCTAATACCAACCAGAGATAGTGTACTCCTATTTATTATAAGTCGTGTTTTAGCATATATTTTTTTTGGTCCTGTTTAAAGCAGCCCTATTGCAGTACAATTATTCATATACAGGTTGTCATGAAAGCAACATCATTGTAGCAAACGATAATTTACGCACAATCGAAGGCGCCTTAGGGGAAACGACTATATTTTACAGCGTTCCAGGACTCGACGCGCTCGTGGCTAGCCTAGCACGTGACACATCCCAACCCTACACGTGACGCCACACCGCGACACGACACGGCGTGACACGCCATGTGGCCTCGTAAACGGCGCAGTAAAGCGCGGTAATGACAGCAGGTAGATTAGCGGCGATCGTAATGTTTGCGTGACATTTCACGTTCTCTGTTGCTGAAATTATTACGCTCCATGTATTTTCAATTCTAACCGCCCAGAGAGGTTACACTATGGGTTTCTCCACCCAACTCCACTCAAACTGGGTCTGTGTCCACCAAGTGGGTCGCTACGTCACAGCCCACGTGATAAGAAGGCGTGGCTTAGCGACGACATTCGCGACATGGCGCTGGCGGTGTTAGGTTGTGGGACAATATTATGGTCTGCGGCGCAATTTTCAGCGAACAGTCGATTATACGATGAGATTTTGTATAAAATGTTGCAAACATTACACAGGACAAAATAATCTAAAGTTTGTAGTTGGAATTACGTTTTATTTGTCAGTAAAACACCTCATATTTTATAATTTGAGTAAATATTCGAGCATTGTATCGATGTATCGCTCTCGCTATGTGCCGATAGATGGCGCGCTATCATTTTCTTTTTACGGTAAGAAATGTTGATCTCATTATGTAAATTTTGATTACATTTTTAAATTAAAATTATTTGAATCCGCGCGAAGGCATAGATTTAAATTTCGAAGGTTTTTTTATAGAAAAAACACACAGTAAAATTTAAAAGGCGCCATCTAGTTGTAGTCTTGTAACTACTAAGAATAGCTCTCGGAATAGCTGCTACCAGAATATCGATTCTTCCGGTAGATGGATTTCGCAAGAATGGGCGGTGCATGACCCCACCATGAAGCGATTTTCCCCCCGCTTCCCCGCACAGTGTCACGCTGCGATCCTTAGTAATATGAGTTAAAAACATCTCCTCTCTACCTCTTTCCTCCGTGGGTTTCTCTCTGTACGTTAAGAGTTTACCTATGTATGTTCGTCAAAGTAGATCGTACCACGGTCGGTCGTATTTATTTATACTATAACTCAATAAAAAAACCGGCCAAGTGTGAGCCCAACTCGCACACACTGAACACTCAAACTTAACGAACTTGTTTACTTCAACGCGGGACCCGTACATGAACTCATTATTTGCACACCCAAATTCAGTGTAATTATTGAAGTAAAACGAAACAGCGACCATTGGACAAAGCGGTGGACACTAGACATTTCCACGGTTCGGTTCCCAGTTCACGCGAGATTACCGGCCGGTGTTGCCCGCTAGGGCCGCAAACCGCAGTAAATATCAATTACTGGTTTAATTCGCCGCCACCGGAGACGCACGTACGGACCTAATGGAAAGTGCTGGAAACGACTAAGCTTCTTTGCAGTACTTCTGTCATCGTTGTTTATTGTGGCTTTTGTCATTTTATGGACTGTGAACTTCGTCATGAATTTCTAAAAGAACTACACGCGTGTGGGCAAAATCAAGCTTCTCAGGATGTTAGATGAGTGAAATATGTATGGGTCAGCGCATCGACAACATCACGGTGTAGGGTCACGGTTAAGCCAAAATATCATAACAAATTACAATGATGCATGCATGATGCATGATGTTGGCTTAGTTGAAAATATAAATTATTATTATGTAAAATTTTCTAGCACATACTTTACTTTCTTTCTTATTTCTAAGTTTATATTTATTAATTTCAGTGCCACCCGCTGTAGGGCAAGTTGTAGTCATTTTCCTCTGTGGATAACGCACCCTATCTGGTAGTAGATAGTAGATACCCGTAGTATCATACGACGTGTATTGCCACACTTAAAGTACTTTTATTATACCTATAAGTTTACAATAAACAATATTATACACATAGTATTGCATATAAAATAAAGATTTTTTAGAATGTATACAAATTTATTTATCTGAGTAAACAATTCCTTTCATTTTCGTTATTTTCTCAATTAATAAATGTTAAAAAAACGATCTATTATTTTTATGTCGAACTTCGCAAGCATAGTGCTTATACTTTCATCGTGTCATTCACTTAGCTGCTAAGATAATATTACTTGAAAACTGCAACCAAATCATCTGAAGTATAATTCAAGTGCTCCCTTCAATATTATTTAAGCTCATCTAAATGTAATGTCTTTGTTCAGGGTAAGCGCAGAACATTCGTCGTTGAATGTGTAAGAAAGAAGGCCATTATCCCTACAAAGGAAGCAATTCAGTCCATTAAATTAATTGAGATAGCAACAGGTGGACCCTTAAGGACGACACCGGAACATTACGCCCTCTTGCTTCTTCCTATTTCGGGATCGAAGGAACATTTTCTGAAGAGGTGTACATGCATACATATATTTATGTTGAATCTAAGTTGTATGTGTTCATTGTTAGGGTGTGAAACCATCATACTGTTTGAACTTACAGGTTTTCTGGCTTTAAGGTGGCCCATCCCGCTCATCTCCCCATACAAAAAGGGAAAGAAGATCACGCTCATATTTCTTTTCAGAGATCCAAAATTTTGCTCAAAATAGCTTTATTTGATCGAACTAGATGTCTGATGACCATTGGCATTGTAAAATTGTATTTGGTTTCTAAGTTATAAGGTCCGAAAGTTCGAATTATTCGCGCGTTTTATACAACAACTTTGGAGGTGGATTACGCATTGATAAAGTAAAAATATCTAAAAAAGATTAGTCATCAGACATAGCTTATTTAATCAAGATTTATAATCTATTTGGTTTTTGTTAGATTTTTGACTACAGCGGTCGTGGTTTACTTTTAGCTATAAGTCGTTTTGAAATTAGAATTTTCGTAAATCTTAGCAAATCATACACTATGCACATTGTCTTTTTTGTGGACATGTTGCATCTTCCTCATCACGGAGCCTGTCTTGTTCTTTTAAACCGAGAAGGTCCCAGAGCGCAACAGCACGGTACCGTGCCCGCGAATGAGTTAGGCCCGCCGGGTTGGGCCACCTTAAACGGAGAATACTATATCTGTTTACTACAAAGCATGTTCTATTACATCTTTAACATTTGCACCTGGGCTGTCAACATGTTTATGTTTATTTAACTATGTATACGAACGGATTTTCTAAATTCGGAACTCAGAACGGTAGTTAAGGCGGACACAAAACGTGAAAAAAATCCGGTCAAGTGCGAGTTGGACTCGCACACGAATGTTTCCGTACCATCGTACAAGACTTAAACCAAAACAATCACGTTTTTTGTATGGGATCCACCTTTTTTATATTATTTTTTTATGTCACATATTTGTTGTTTTAGCGGCAACATAAAGTGCAAACTCTGTGAAAATTTCAGCTGCCTACCTATTACGGTTCATGAGATACAGCCCTGTGACAGACGAACGGACGGACGGACGGACAGCGGAGGCTTACTAATAGGTTTTTTTAATTTTGTGTTTTTAGTTTTCACCCTTTGGGTACGAAACCCTAAAAACCGACTACTAACTAATGTGAACTTCGGCGGCTCCAGAAAAAATGACACACATACTAAATAGTACTACCACAGTTGAACTAATGAATAAACGTTGTCCATTAAAACAAACTCAGATCAAAAAGAAAGGAAATATGCCATTTGGCGCGCCTACTATGAGACCCGCTGTCTCCAATTTTCAAAAACTACCAACCCAACTTAAACGCACATGCCGCATGCAAACATAGTCGCAGACGTATAGTATTAGAGGATTTGTGTGCGTGGGAACTGACTTAACAAACAAATTTTTAGGGTTCCGTACCCAAAGGGTGAAAACGGAACCCTATTACTAAGCCTCCGCTGTCCGTCCGTCCGTCCGTCCGTCCGTCCGTCCGGGCTGTATCTCATGAACCGTAATAGGCAGGCAGTTGAAATTTTCACAGAGTGTGTATTTATTTTGCTGCAAGAAAAACAAATAGGTAAAATAAAAAAATAATAAAAATTTAGGGGGGGGGGGTCCCATACAAAAAACGTGATTTTTTTTTGTGTTAAATCTTGTACGATGGTACGGAACCCTTCGTGTGCGAGTCTGACTCGCACTTAGCCGGTTTTTAAAGAACATTCGCCGTGGCGATGTTTAAAGAGTTTGGCATACGACGCGCCGCCGATTTCCCATATAATTACATGGTCACTTTGCCCATACGGCAGAGTCGCGATATATGCCACTTACTTTTCGCTTCAGTATATGCAAAAGATCCTAAAATAATTCTACAGATAGGCCATTCCATAAGGCCTAAAAGATAATATTTTTTTTTTCATATTTTTATCCTTTCTAACTGGACATGGATGGCTGGTACCATTCCTACCGTCATGATATCGTCTACCAAGATATTTGCGAAATAAAATTAATATAAAATCTAAAAACAAGTTGGTAAAACAGTGTTGCATAAATCGACGAAATAACATAATGTGTATTCAATTTTTATAAAAAGTCAAGTTGTTAACATTGTTATGTAATCAGGGTGAATAAAATGATGTTGATTTGACTTCATATGATATCACACCACATTCCGGTGAGAATTAGGAACTAGGAACTTTCCGGCCACGGCTAAAATTAACTAAATGGAAAGGAGGACAAATGTTCATTACCGCTCCGACATCATTTTATCAAATGCGATTGCACAAACCCGGGTGGTCTTAACCCTACTCGCTTTCAACGTTCGCAGAACGCATGATTTGTTTTATCTGCCAAGGTAGATCCCTTTCATCTCCTAGCAAGTAAATATGCGTAAATATGACTAAGGCTGATTTTTCAATAGTTAGATAAACAGCCAGATAACTATTCGACGGATTTATTTTCGCTGCTGCTTATCCATCTGATATAGTAAGTCCATATGTTTATTAGTAAAATTATAGTCAGATAATTGTGATAGAAGGTATAATTCTCCGGCAATGACTATCCGTCTTTTGACAAACGTGAATTTGTACATCAGTCCGATAAGTACTATCGGAGGATTTAAAAATCGGTCCTAAGAATAGATCCGCAAAAAAAACGCATTAAGCCCGGAATTGCTTTAGCAGCATTGAATTTTTACGCACAAGTTTTCCAGCGCATGATTTTAATTAGCTCTACTTGGGACATTTATTTTACATTCAGGTACAAGTTTCTGTTTCAGCAGGGTAAGCAATGCCCTATTAATGTTTGATCCAACCAGCGGTGCTTGTTAGCAAAACTATACTTCAACAACCATCGCAAGTTCAGCCCAGCGGCCCAAGTTAGCTAGGGCAGTGTCAACATTTCGTGTTTTGGTTGTTGGGACAATGGCCGCCTAACTCCAAAACGGAAACAGCGCCGGGGGTTGCTAGATAGCAGTTTGGCAGCCTTTTGTTAGCCCGGGTGGCAGTGGCGCAACACCTTGGCGATTTATAATCGAGGTTAAGCAACACAGGGCGCGATCGGGTTCCGGATTGGTGACCCTTCGACCGCTGAGGCTGGCTGTGGTTCTTTACTCGTAAATCGCATTTAATGCACGATGTTCGGAGCGGCAATAAAACTTGTATGTATTTACCACTGAGCAGAAAGGAAGAAGAATTGGAATGCGATCGATGTCGCTTCTCCTCCTTATGGTCAAAGTGACCATATAATTGTATGGGCGGCTTTATTTGAGCGGCTTTTATCCGCGCAGGACTAGCCTAGCATACCAGAGGTCTGGCTTCGTCACGAATGCGAGCTGGTCCATTGTTCGGAGCCCATGTATTGCTGTAAGTCCCATTCCCCTACTAGGTGGTAGGGTTTAAGCCCACCCGGGCTCGTACCATCCATTGGATAAAAAGATGGTCGAAGCGGCAATGAAAAATTGTCCGTGTTTACCATCCAGTCCAACGTAGCCAATGTCGGAATGTGGTGTATTGGGCTAATATCATAACGATAGTTTTGTGGTATTAGCCATACATGTCAAGTTGCATAAAAAAATGGGAATAAGGCAGCGCGTCACATGTCACGCAGTCGGTAGAATACGCTCTAAAAAGGCTTTGGTCATGTCAGTTCTCACCCACACAAACTCTCCATTACGTCTGCGACTGTGTTTGCATGTGGCGTGTACGCTTAATTTGGTTTGGTAGTTTTTGAAAATTGGAGACAGCGAGTCTCATAGTAGGCGTGCTAGATGGCATATCTGCTTTATTTTTATCTATTTAACATTCAATTTATCTATACAATATAAGAACGATTCTGGCATGCCACAAGTTTCCATGTGATGTTTTGGGTTAATATCATGACAAGACACTCCGTGACAGTACATAGGTTTGCCTTCTTACACCTAGTGCATTCGTAAATTCGCATCATAAATGGTAATTTCGAATTGAATCATTTCAAGGTCCCCGAAAATGTCAAAATTTTATGTTGTCTCATAATTATAACAAAATCGCGTTGTTTTAAAAAAAAACACAATTTAAACATTATTGTTCATCTAAAATGTACTGGGAGACGTTCCCCTGGCCATCCATTACTTCCAAAATATTACTAAAGATTACAGTCAAATATGGATATGGAGAGTTCAAGGGACCGCAATCTCGTTTTTCACTAAACCAAGTTTTTCGTTTATACAGGTACAAGAAAGACTTTTCGCTCTTATAGAGCTTAAAACAACACAGAAATTTAAGTAATACATATGTATGTTTGTAATTGTATAAGTTTTGTTAATTAGAGGTTAACTTAAAACAAAAAATATTGTATTCATTTACTTTAATAAATCCGATAATTTCATCTGCGTTTCTGTTTTTACACAGAAAGCAAAAACATTTTGCGCTCATTGTGTTTGCGATTTTTTTACGCCTATAATCATAATAAGAACAATGTTTTCTTAATGGTGTTTAGATTTATTTTAACAAAGTGATTCCACAATATAAGGTTATTGTTGATAAATTTATGATTTCGATACGTATAAGCAGAGGAAATAGTTAACTGGCATTGCTATTGGTTATATCTCTAAAGCTAAAAGCTTTAGAGGAATATTCTATTATTAAACCATTGCCAACAAATGATGTTGATTTTCCCAGAAATATAAATACTGGAAGATCGTTACAGTTACGGACTTCAATTTACTGCCTCCAGATATCGTTGGATTTAAGTTCAAGGCTACCTTAAGTAAAAATCACGTCAATTGAATTTATTAGACAAAATCATTTTACCTACTCCTTTGCTTATTTTACTATTCCATTTTTGTTTTTAATGTAAAAAAGGAAGTTTATTTTAAGCAGCTGGTACTAGTCATAACGGAAAGATGGACAAGGCAGCCCAAGTAAACTAGCTAAGTCGCATTATTTCGATATGTGATTTCTCTACCTCCCTCTATCTCTATCGCTATAGCGATCAACATAGTTTCGGTAATTTTCATGTTCTCATTTCCAAAAAAAAATTTAGAATCGGAACATTATAAAATGAAAACGGAATGATTTGTTTATTCATAAATGTATTTTTATACTAGTGGCTCTCTGGGCTGTAGACATCGCGAGTCTGTCTGTGGATAGCTTAAAACTGAATAAATGTTACCCGCGCACCTATTACACTAGCTGAAACTGTGTTCACGTGATAAAGACCAATAGACCGGGGTAGATACGGTTTGAGAAGCACATGAAATCCGAAATGAATTTTATTTTCTCAGAAATATATAATTTCATGTTCATATGCTTACATTAAGTTTGCAACATTTAGCGGGGCCTGGAAGATAGAAAAAAAAATTAAAATGTATTAAAAAATATATATCTCCTAAACAAATATTTAGAAACGGTATTAAACATTTTTATATGTTAAGTCTTTTAAGGCGTAATGTAACTGTGAATTTGCAACAATTTTGTAATTACGGAAATGTATTTAAAAAAATGTTTTTACTAAAACAAATCTATGCCGCGAACCTAACTTGCTATTGCTATATTTCTTTCTAGAATATGTAAAAGCAAATTAAATTCTTTAGAAATTTATACAACGAACGATTTTATACGTATTTCGAATTTTTTGTTTAGCTTTTGTGTGAATGTAAACATTATAAATGAAAAAAAATGTGCTTCTAATATTTGCAACATTTTACAAATTTCACGGAATATAGAGTTTGCGGTCAGTTTCTAATTTCAGAAAATAAAATAGAATTTTCATTATTTGCTTTGCAGATATTAAATATTACAGATATGAAAAGTACAATAAAAATATATTTACACAGTTCCGTAAATAAGAAATTGTTGCAAATTCAGAGTAATATTACACTTAAAATTAGCTAACATATAACATTTTTAAATAACATTTCTAAATATTAGTTTAGGAGATATAATTTTTTAAACATATTTCATATTTTATTTCTATCTTCCGGACCCCCCAAAATGTTGCAAACTTAATGTACACACGTCCACATGAAATACTACGTTTATGAGAAGAAAAATTGCATTTCGGATTTAATGTTTTTCTAAGTGCTGATTTAAGGCTAAAGTTCCTGGAGTACAACCCTCTGAAGCTAAATGTGTCGGTCTGCCTGTTCCAAGTGGTTGCGTTACGTAGATAAGGTGCCTGAAAAAGTAGTTATGGTGAAAAAATATATATGATAAGGTAAATGGATGCAAATAACGAAGCATAAATGTATCAGTACATACATACTTGCTTGGCAATATAAAAACTGAACAAATATTTGGTTGCATTTCGAAGTTATAGGCGATTTAGTTTACAGAAATAACTTAAGGTATATTTAAATATTTAATTAGAAAACCGACTGGTTATTGTTGTATAATTAATAGGTATCAATGTTTCCAGACAATCAGTATATTGGCACGGGCAGACTGTCATCAGAGGGTTGGTCTCTAACATGTGAACCCAGATGCAGCAATTTACCTTATGACGTGACCAAAAATGTCGTGGCCTCCTAGAATATTATTTTTCTCGTATTTTTCTCACTTGGTACTTTAGGTCTTTAGGGCTCTGTTATCTCAAAACAAAGCAATTGTGAAAATTGTGAAGAAAAACTAAATCGTTAAAAACAATCTACATGATTAGATCGAACCTGATCACAAACATTTCACGTGAATGGGTTGAGAGATGCACCTGTAGAGAACAGCGGAACATCCGGCCGCCTGCACAGACATACGAAAGCATTATTACCCAAGCTGAAACGGAAAGAGCATCTTTCGGTTAATAAAGTTCTATTAAAAAATAGGCAATCGAAACATACTAACGACCAAATAATTATCAGTCTGAAGTCCCATTAGGACTCACTAAAGCGTTTAACTACATGTATACATATTATTACATTTGTTCTAAGGTTCCTTTGTATGACGATAAGTGTTTACTCGCCCTAGCGCCTTGTATATATGTATGGAATGCTTTTTTGGAAAGTTTACATCCTCATAGGATGGAAACTTTATCAAAGGAATTAGACAAAAAATATTATCAAAATTAGTAGCTTTCCAAATGCATCTCCCTATTTTACCCACTAATCACCGACGGAGGGGTGAAAGTACAGTATAAAAATGGGTCACATACGAGTCGCTTGAACAGGTGCTCCTGCTGATATAATATTGATGGATGCAAGTCGCAACTAGACGACGCTAATAGGTCCATCGGCCCACCTCTGCTGCTAGTGAAGTTCTGCGAACATGTCGATATTAAGCCAGCCATTTACGTTATCGTTACTATATTTGACGCGATCTCTAGTTTGGTGTAACTTCATTGAATATTATGCCATTAGTATGGTAATTTACAGTATAAGATAAATTTAATTAAAGCCTCATGGTCAGCAGTATGATACAGTTATTTTAGTTACTTTCAATCAATTATATTGCCGTACTGTGTGTGGGATCCGGCACTTAACAATAATACAAATATATCCACTGCATTTTTTTGTGCACGTCGCAGTCTAAGGGATTCGTCTTTAGTGATTCGGATTTCATGTTAAAGTTTAGGTTACCTTCCTTACTTAATAAGTTGTAGGGACCGCCCGGGTTGGCACTATCGCATTGAATGAACGATGGTCAATTAACGGCGGCAATTAAAATTGTCTAAAATTTCCGCAACAAAATGTAGCCGTGCAAAATAAGGGTGGGATGATCACCTCATTGAGGAAATAAAGAAAAGGAAACTGAATAATAAATGTATTTATTACAATCGTTTCTGGTGCATCGTGTGCATCACTAGAAGCCGCGGCAGCAGTGCGCCGTGAAGGTATCGGAGCGTCTGAATAAATGATACAACCCTTCATTAGGCTTGCAACCGGAATCGATGATATGCTATGCGACCTACTTCATGCAAGCGAGCCCGTCAACACGATACGTTGAAATACTCAAAAGCTCTCTGAAAACATTTTCGGTTTGATAGGTTTTGGATCTCATCACTTTAGTCGAACATATTTAGAGTTTTAATCTCTGAAATCATTAAATCATTAAACCGCTTAAACATCTGAAAATTACTCTTAACTACTGTTTCAATTTACTTGATACTTAGGGCGTTTTTCACCTACTGCTGATTAGATTAATCGCCACATATTAGGGGCCTTTCTTAGCAGCTTGCAATTAATACAAGTACAAGATAATCAGCACTTTAGTAATAAAGGCCCTTTAAGTGTCGATTAAAATGAATCAGCACTTAGTGAAAACCAGGCTTAGTTATATAACGGGTAAAAATGTTGGTAACCACAGGGAAATAAAAAAGGAAGAAATATTTTTCTGTCATTTGACACGGTTTAGATTTTTCATAAAACAAAAACGTGCAGACCCGCACATTTACTACCTGATATTAGTTATCAAACATAAGGAAAACTCAAACAGTTAGTTGTTTTCAAATGATTAGGAAACTACATTTTTATGGGGAACAAAGGTATTTTAAACAATGTCTTTAAGCAATGTATATTAATACAACTTTTACTGTTTTTATGCCATGAAAACTTTGTCATTTATTTTACAAGAACAAAATTTAGGAGCTTACAAATGTTGCCAATTTTAGAATTCCACTTATATTAACTTAAAATAAACGGACACCAGATATTGAATGCAATGAATTATGGTTAGTTAGATTACATAAAGCAGGGTAATATTATAAAAAATACTGTTCATCATTTAATACAACATCTCAAACTAGAAAATCCCCGGTTCTAGAGTCGCCATGTTACCAAATTTAGATGAACGGGTCAGGTGTTTTGTCCAATATTTTAAAACATAAATAAAAACTAACAAAACGATTGCGGCTTGACTTGGCGTAATTTGACTACCAGAAGTTTAAATAAATGAAAGATGACACATCATAACGAACATCATCTATTATTTTTAATTTTATTATATACTGAAATAATATGTGATCACAATCAAATTGTTAACATATTGTACGATTTCTCCGCTTTCAAACTACTTCCAGGTGTTCTTTTTATCAGCGACAGCACACATTTTGACCTAAGTGTAGGGTAGCTGAATAATGAGCCAGTACGGGCGGACTGTACGGCATGGGTGGTGTTTTGCAAGACAAACCACTCCATTATTCAGTGTGTAATGAAAGGGTCTTTGACTTTTTAAATCACAGGGGATTCGAACGTAAAAACTGATATTATTTAATTTGCTTTTTGTCTTGAACGATAAACTTCTAAATAGTGTTTGGTTATCTTTTAAAATGTTTGAAGATGCCATTGATCCAAAATGGTTTTCTAGATTTGTCCCTATTATGCAAAATACAGCTCGTGGTGTGGGGTTAGAGGACTTGCCTTTCATGCCAGAGGGTTATTGGATTCATATCCTGAGTGGTCAGTCTGAGTTCTCACCTAAATTGGTGTTTACGGCAAACCGATCGACTGGCGTTTTCCGAAAAAACGTCAAACTCCATACAAGTTTTTACTAGATATTCTGTGGTTTTACTTCTTCAAGCTGTCAAAGTCAAACTCGGACTTCCGATTAGTATGAAAACGTGGAGTCGACGTAAACGGCAACGTCGATGTATTTACGGCAACGTTGAGTAAGCTGTCAAATCCAACTCGGACTCGAAAATGTTAGTTCGCTTAACGCCCACTGCGCGCGCAGTTTCAGTCAATTTCTCCATACATTTGAAAACGCCAGTCGATCGGTATGGCGTTAACGCCAATTTAGGTGACAACTGAGACTACCGGCTCTGGCCCCGGTCATGCACAACTTTCTTTCTCTTTCTGAGTTGGATAAGTGCATTTTGTGGCGAATGAGGCCGCGAGAGGCAACTAAAAATTGTACGTATTCTTCATCCAGCTCAGTATAGCCGTGCTAAAAAAGGGATGGTTCTGGCATGGCACCTAGTCCCTTCGGGAATGTGGTGTATTGGGCTAATATCATGATGTTAGTTGTGTCTGTATTAGCCATCGAAGTCAGTTTGCAAAAAAAAAACACGTGAACATTAATTAAAACAAATTACATTTAAAAAGCACCTTTAAAGGAGATTACGCTCGCAATTCTCTTTAAATTACTTTGTTGAGTTATAATTGTACTCATATATTATTTCAGCACCACCCTTACCTTACCTTACCTTCCACAGAAGTCAACTTTGGTCTTTGAGAAGGAACTAAAAAGTAACTGACACATTGGTCACCCTCCTCGCAAATTTCCAAATGCTGGTCTTAGGAATTCTACAAAAATGTGTTGTTTTCCAAGATATAATTGCCTGCTGTCCCTTTCCCCGACGCCATTGATATTAGTTAAATTATTATATTATGGCTGATCAAATTTGCTCAGGGCGGCAGACTGTTTATGTTCCCACGCACTAAAAATGGTCCAGAATAACAATGCGAAACAAGTTCTGCTAATTTATAAACACAGCTTTACAAAACTTACAAAGAGTTAAGTTAAATAGACCCCTGGATATATAAACGATGAATTTTGTAACGGACACTTACTTCCCAATTTGATTTTATTTGAACATATTACATGCTTCTTTTCTAGGTCTTGTAGGCCCCTAATTAAAATTTCGGGTATTGGTGCAAGTATTTTCCATTAAACTAAAAATATGTTACTTTAATACTAACCACTTGAAAAGATTAGTCAAATTATATTTAAAATTATAAAATAAACACGATTTTGGCTTATTAACATTTTAATATTTCCTCATGTTTAATATATATGAGAATTTCATATATATTTTTGATCCAATAAGTATGTGAAGATATAAATTTAAATATGCATAATAAAGTAAAGGACGCCAAAAGACCAGCCTGTACATTTGTTGTAAATAGCGAACGGTATACCTACCGCTGTTAATGAATGGTTATTTGTGAGGTATAGGAGATGGGACCAATTCCTTTAACACAAAACTTGGCGCACATAAATTGTGGGGCTCAGAAACTCTTTCTGCAGATTATAATCAGAGTTTATGCCGGCCTACACCCTCGTAGAGTCCGCTTCACTTTTCTAATGAGTTTCTTTTTGTTCTTTTTATAAATGTTTCAGTTTTTTGTTGGTCTATAAGTCATACCTATCTGAGACGCTGGTATGAAATAAGGTATGACATAAATAAGGAAACAAGAAGTTGGCGAATATATTTTAGGAAATTTTGTTTTTTAGCCCGGTTATACGTTTCTAGTTATTGTGACACCATTGGAGCAAGCTTTAAAGTTAAGGTGGCCCTTCCCGACGGAATTAACTCATTCGCGGGCACGGTACAAAACCGTGCGATTGCGTTCTGGGACCTTCTCTGTTTCAAAGACAAAGACAGGCTCAGTGATAAGGGGGATGCAACATGTCCACAAAGCAGGCAATGCGCATAGTATTTGATTTGGTAAGATTTACGAAAAAAATTATTACCAAACGACTTGTAGCTAAAGCTGTACTAAAAAATCAAAAACCAGTCTTATAAATAACCTTTTTAAGATGTTTTTATATTATCGTTGAGTAATCCACGTCTATAATTATTGTATAAAACGCGCGAAAAATTCGAACTTTCTGACCTTATAACTCAGAATCGAAACACTATTTTACAATGCCAATCTGGCCAATCTAGTTTGATCAAATAAAGCAATTTTGAGTATAATTTTGGAACTCTGACAAGAAATATGCACATGATCTTCTTTCAACGTTTGCATGGGGAGTTGAGCAGAAATGCCCACCTGAAGTAATTTAAGTATCAAAACTTTGATTTAAGTCTAGGTGAAGTTTCAGTATCAGTTATTTCTAAAAATAATGTATTCATTATTATTTACTCGGTTTCGCCGACAACATTCTGCCTTCCGGTTCATGCAGCTTTCTGCAGTGACCTGTGACAGATAAAGTTACTAATACATCTTTAAATATAAAATTCCGAATTCTGCTATTAAAAGGCTTGACAAATTTTGTTGATTTTTTTGTACTTATAGGATTTCCTTAGATACTTTTTTAGTTGCCGCTTCAATCATAGTTTTCATCCAATGCGACGGTGCCAACCCGGACGGGCTTAACCCTACCAACTAGTAGACAACTAGTACCAACATATTTTTTTATACAAAATTAAAATTTCATTCCAAATTTTCTGCCTGCCAACCAGCGCCTCTCAATATTTTTTTAATAATTTCATAACTGACCGTTTGAATAACACGCACGAGTAGTGTTATGTTCACATTCTACCGTGCTCCGATCGGGTAAATGACCAAAACTAAATCCCGAGTGGATCCGGGAACTTCATCTTGGTTCTTAAACATATTCGATTACATTTGTTCTTTTAGATTTCAGATGTTCATACGCCTACGAGCTAAAACATGGCAAAGATACACCTAGATTTGGCTCACTAATTACAGACGAGTTTTGAGGCTGTTTCTGCTCACTGACTTCCATACTCGCAGTCTTTTCGACATTTTAATTAGGGAGTACATATAACGAGTCAGATTAATTCATTGAAGCCACTCTGAAATTACATACAAACGTCGACGTGCCGACGACACAATGCCTTACAAAATCCTAATTAAATCCGAGACATAAATTTTACTTACGCTTTGTGAAACATTTCGAAGACAATCACTTTTGTTGTATTCGTAGGGTGTAGCATATTTTTCATTAGCATTTGAGTGCTGACATACGGATTCAGTTGTATAGACCGTCATACTTAGTCACAGGTGCATGTGGTCACAGGTTAGGTTACATAAATGGTCAACCCTGGGTTTAGTAGGAATAGATCCGATTGAAAAAGCGAGGGGCTAAGCTCATTATTTAATTTGTTTAATAAATATTTCTTTAGATTCTCTATTGCCGGCCGAAATAAATCATAGCTAAAATGTATTATGTTTTCCGATCAAATGTCATTTAAATATAACTATTAATTCTAATGCGTTTCAAAATACAAATTCAGCCGTGCTCATGTAGGGAAAGTCCTGGCGTGGCGGCTATGATTTATTCGAGTGTGTAGTGTTAGAATAATATTATGAGTTTAGGTGTAAAAAAAACCGATCCACCTTAAAAAAAGAAGTGCCTTAAATAATTTCCATGTTATGTTATGTAATTACCTGGAGGCCAATTCTTGCCATAATAAGTACAGAATACACACTAATGAATCCTCACTGAATCAGTAAATGATTTCCGACCGATTCATTTAAGGATCGCTAATGGAAATGGATATGTAATTTTTTGTTACCTCTGAAATCCGAAACACATGAAAATCTTTCCCTTCGTGCCACGCATTCCGTGTGGCGGTAAGATTATTACCAGAATACCAAAGGAATGTCAAATTTAATTACTCTCCTGCGAACACTGCTGATTGATTGGCTAGGAATTGCCAGAATTGGCCTGCTGGACGTGTTTCTATCGAATACTATCGATTTGGATTGTTTGGATGGTCTAATCTACGAGGAAGATCTCGCTGAACGTGGAATCCACGAAGACAATATCTTTAATTTCACTGTCGGTTTGCATTGGCCTACCGAAGATCCTAAATTATACTAAAACATATTGATTTAACTAACTAGATGTTTGATGACTTCACATGCTATATGAGCTAAAACTAAAATTAATAACGAAGCCGAAAAATTAATTGGATTTGGGTGTTCGAGTAATTTCGTTTGACGCGAACCTCCAATGGCTGATGTTTTTAATGAATTATGGTTACGATATTACCACGGAATGAATAATCCATTGAGAGTAAATCTGAAGAGAAAAATCCAATATGCATTAAAATCGGAAAAAAATGATGAGCTATATTCTATTTTGACTTTTGTCTTCAGAACAAAAAAAATCTCATAGTCAAAATGGTATTCCAATGCTTCCAATGTAGATCTTTCTGCTTTATGTCTACCGGCTACTAAGTGATTCTGCTTGGCATTAGATGGCATGCTTGTGGTGATTGCGTCCCGGACAGGGGAATGCTTTCAACTCCAGCGCCTTTCCGGACCGCACCTTGGGAAGGCGGCGCGGCGCGCTGCACCTCAGCATAGCGGCAACCTAGATAAAAGAATACCTATAACTTGGATGTGAGTTCCTTAGTATATAAGCAGCTATTTTATGCTGCTTTGTTAGTCCTATATACAGACACGGCCACAGATATGAGCCCAACACACAGCATTCCGGAAGGAATTAGGTGCCATGTGGACCCTTCAATGCACGTTTACATGAGCTGAACGGAAAACACAGACAATTGTTTATTTTCCTAGGTTCTATCATAGCCATGTGGTGTGTTAGGCTAACCATCTCACGGTCTGTTTGGTATTAGCCTTCCATTTCCAGATACATAAAAAAAAACCAACCTACAACCCAACTTGTAGGATTAGAAAACAGTAGGATACTTGTAGGATAAGAAAATCCAATTCAGAAATAGAACGAAAGTGGTGAAGGACCGAGGTGGGGATTGAACACAAGTATTCTGGCATGAGAAGCAAAGACCCGCGCACATGAACTACGAGCTAAGGCTATACAAATGATCGTGCGAAGGCACACGAAACTTCGAACAGTGATTCGAAAGGCCGTTGTAGAAACTCAAAAATAATTTAAATATATATATATATATTTCCGGCTAAACATCATTATAGCCGACGACTCTCACACATATATATTCACACATTCGTTCAAATATGTGCAATTTTTTAGAGCTCCTGTCAAACACAACATATTAATTTTAAGTATTCAAATGGAGCTTTCCATTGACTTTCCTTATCAGATTCGATGGACTTAATTTGATGTCTTCAGGACTTGATGGATGGATTATGCCTGGACGCTTTCTCAAAAGTTCACCCCACCTCAATGTATCGTACCCAGCGATCATTTAAGGACGGGAGTGGAAACAGAAAATCTTTGTGTTGGTGCGGTGTAGCCACTTTTACATACAAAATCGGAAGCACAGGAGTGAGTCAGTTACCAATTCGTATGCTACCGATTTTCTCGAGTTCCAACGACACGTAAGATCACATAAAAAAATCACAACGCTATTTAGTTCAACGAACATTCGATGTTGTGCGTCTCGAATTCGTAAGGCGAATTAACTAGAGTTACACGTTTTGGACTATCTCGTGACTACGCTGTCGCCGTAAAAATAAACTTCGATCGCGTCTCCAGTCCTTCCGTGCTCGCTGTTCATAGCATACATTCGAAACATGATGAGTTATCTCTTCCAGTGGTTGATTGCTATATTAAATTAATTACTTGACGTATCTTAATATTTTTTATTAATAAAAACTCAACAATGACAGTAATAACATCAACACTAATCATATAAATAAATGGGTACATATATCAGAACTATATGAAACAAAAACATGATGTTTGGTTTTGACTTAAAATAAAACATAAAGTATATTGCAAACAAATCGATGAAATACAAGGCACAATAAATGTGACGGGTATTCATATTAAATGTTTCTTTAAGCGATTAATGTTTTAGTACAAAAGCAATATTCATCAAATTTAACAATTTCGTCAAATAAGAGAAAATTCTTCGTACTTTTGTTTTAATTTAACTCACGATCGAGCAGTACTGCACCTTTAATGGGTAAAATGTATTAAATTAAATACTTTTCGAGTTAGTGCAACGTTGAAATGTTTTTAACTAAGGGAATTACCTAAATATATAACAAAATGCAGAAGTTAGGTTGTATATATGCAAGTTCAAAGGAAAAGTTTTAAAAGTGCAAACAATCTTCTAGGACTAGCGACAAAATAGTTTTGTCTCAAATGACTAGTTATAACATAACATCTTATCACATATTATTCATTCCGCACATTCGATACTTGGTAAATATTAATTATTAATACTTTACATAATTTCTCGACCACATTTGACTATTATGTTTAGTATTGGAAATTATTTGTACACTAAATATTATGAACACCATGCATTGTAAAACGAATGTTCGCTCTTAATTAGATCGAAGAACAATATTTGCACCTAATGCAATATTAGTTCCACTACAAGTTCTCATAATGCAAGAAGATAAAAAGCGAATATGGCTCCTACTTTAAAGACATTTTGATAAGCTAGTTTAAAAACTATGTTTGCGTTAACTGTGCGTAGATTTTTCTTGAAATATTATAAACATGCTCACAAATTGTGTCGTATACTATACATTTTTGACAAACTAATACTTAAAATGTACGGATACACACTGTGAAGCTTACTTCTTTCCGACGCTGGTTTCGTCCGATGTAAGATTTACACGGTGTATTCGTAAAATTTAAGAATTTTGCCGAACAACAGTTAAAATCTAAATAAATGGATTTGAAAAACGTAACGAAAAAAGCAAAATCTAAATAGAATTGCGAATTTTCCGAATATGTATGGTGTACAAAAGAAATAGCCACACCCGATGAGGGTTGCTACTAAACTCGAAACTGACCTTTTTGTCCTAGTATATTTTAGGGACCAAAATCTTCATCCTCACTATACATTGTTGATGAATTACACAAAAATATTGATAAGGATGAAATTATTTGTCTTTTAAAATTAAAGTGGTAAATTCGATTAACTGTACAGCCTAAAGAACCCCCCTTTCGGCTGTGACTGATGATTTTGTACACCGTGTTCAAGCGAGTAGGGTGGAGTCGAGCGGCCCGTCCACCGAGCGTCTAGGCGCGCCGCGGCCTCGGCGCCGAGTGCTGCGGGTGTTGGGCGACGAACGGCTCCGGTCGCTCGACGCCGTCCTCGGTGCCGGTCAGCATCTGCAGATACTTGAAGGAGCGGGACTGCACTGGCCTCTCCCGGCCCTGCCCACTCCAGCGCGGCTGGTAATGGTACTCCCTGGAACGGGAGGCACGGCCTTAAGATTTCAGCTGGGGTAAAAAGGTTATGAAATCAGTCACGGCCGCACTTTCGGGATTAGCCCGACGGCACGTTATCAGATGGCGCTGCAGCCGGGTGCGCTGGCGATGAGCGTGCGTCCAGGATGGCGAAAAGGAAGCGTGCGGGCTATTTAGTCCGCATAAGAGTAACAAGATCGAGTCGCAACTTGTCGCCGCCTCTATCTCAAGCAAGTGAAATTTTCACGATTGATAAGTCTTATAAATATGCTTTTGACAAAAGTTTGATAAAATAAACATCAGTAAAATATTTTTAAATAAAAAAAAATCATTAGCGAAGCAGTTATTTAAACTTCGATATTCAGATCTAGTTAATATTCCAGACACCCAAAAGGAAACGACACAGAAAGTCTTCCTGGAAAGATTGAATCTCAGCGCAAGTCAAGCGAACCGTGTTGGATCGACGCCAAAGAAAATAAGGCAGACAACGTGGGTGAAGTCACGAACCCATTTGTTACACAGATCGGCTATAAACAATGCGCCCGGTTCATCTAGAATGCGTTGTTGTTTTTCTTACCGAGGTTCGGTGGGAGCCCGGACGTGGTAGGCCGGCACTTGAGGATTGTGGTAGTGCTGCTGATTCTGCGGACCGCTCGCCGTCTGGGGAGCAGCATCGCTGTATTGCTGAGGCGTTGGCGAGAACAGTTGTGGTTGTTCCTGGGTCTCCCAGGGCAGACTGTAGCTATTCGTGCCCGAAGGAGCATACGGCGCCGGAGGCTGGTAGCTGTTAGCGTTGTATCGGTCTACCGATACACCTCTGGTCCTTTCAAAGCCCGGAGAGTTAAGGCGAGTCTTGACAAATGCGCTCACTGGCCTCCTGTTTAGAGTATTGCTCTTAGGCCACTCTTGCGTGTTCTGATATTGCAGCGTTTCCGCGTCGAAACTCTTCTCTTTGAAAGAGCGTGGACGCAACGTTTGGCTCCAGGTCGGCTGGGGAGTATATGGGGTGGAAGGAGTCTTGGGATAGTTTGATTCATCTTGCCATGGTGGTTGAACAGAGGTCGTCTCTTCGATCTTGGTGGTCTTTTCGGTAAACTCACGCAACTCTTTGCGCCACGGTTGTTCAACTTCTTCTGTTGGTTCCGGATTGTCATAATAATATTGAGGGGAAGCATCCCATTGAGGTTGAACTTTTGTTTCCGCGGGGATGAACGTAGATTCTGGTACAGATATGTAACGTCTTTCGTATTCACTGTAGTAAGTCTTGCGTCCTGGGATTTGTTTGGGAGTAGGAGTGCCTTGTTTGACAAATGATGCATTTGGTGCTGGTGGCTGGTAAGATACAGGTTTGGTACTATAGTTTGGTTGTTGAGGTGAAGGCGTCCACGCAGGTGGTACGTTCGTATTGGAGACAGGCGCAGATGTTGGTGCTTGGTAAAATTGTGGTGTGGACTCCTGGTAGATTCCACTCTTTTCACTCTCCCATGGGGGAGGAACGTACCCTGAAGAATATTGATGCGGCCCAGTTGATTGTTGGGTATAACTTTCAGTGGTTTTCTTATTACTCATAAAAGAGTACTGGTTTGATTGCGTATTTATGCTGGGAAGGCGATCAAGATTGTTTAAATTACTAGATCCCCAAGAACTAGGTTTTGGAGTGTAGCTTTGGTTTTCTGGAGCTTGATAGGTATTCGCAGGCCGTGGTGAGTCGTATGGAAGGTTTTCGGTATAAGACGGCTGCTGATGTTGCTGTGTATTTGGCGTCGTCGGTTGCACGTTATTGTAAATTGCGTTTGGTTGCTGCTGCTGTGGCGGAGTTTGATACCACTGTGAGTTGCTGATGGAGCTGGGCTTAACATTACTGACGTTCACTACCTCCGATTGTGGTTCTTGGTTATACTGGTCTTTAGTCACAGATTCGTAGCTTTGGTTAGATTGATAATTATAAGTATTCTGATAGCTTTCCGGAGGGGCTACTTGGCGTTCTATGCTCAATCTATCCAGCAATAAACTGTGCCTCCTCTCTGGTTTTTGTTCTGGAGAATAGGTTGGTGTATATGGCTTGGCTGGCAGAGGAGAACTAGACAGCTTTTCTCTTGTGGGTGGAGCGAAATAGGTTCTCACGGTAGGCACTCCATGTTGTGTTAGCTGCTCGTATGTGTTGTCCAATGATTTTACAGTTTTATTAACGGTCACAATGTTTTCAACGCGATGCAGTTCAGTCTGAGTACTAACAGGTCTACCGTATGAATTATCTGATACACTCGAAGTAATCTCTGTACTTTCCTTTTTTGTGGTTGTGTGCACTTCAGGTACGGCTGCTGATGTAATGGTTTCTGTTTTGGTTTCGGAAGTTTCTGTTTTAGTGTGAATATTTTCTTGTGAAGAAGTTTTTTCATCTTCTGTAGTTTTAATTGGTTCTTGCTCTTGTGTTATTCGCTCCTCTGATTTATCTTTAACCACTTTTGGTTCAACAATTGTTTGTTCAGTCTTTTCAGTTTCTTCTTCAGTAGTATGCTCACTTTTCTTCTCTGTTTCTTTTACTTCAACTTCTTCTTCAATTTCTTCCTCCTCTTCTTGTGGTTCGCCTTCATCTTCACCCTCAGACGTACGTGTAACATCATCAATATGTTCAGATTTTTGTTTTTCTTCTAATACTTCAACTACTTCTTCTTCTTCCTCTTCTTCAACATCTTCCTCTTCTGACTCTTCAACTTCTTTCTTAGGGGGATCTTGTTTTTCTACTGGTGTAGGTTTATCTGGTACAGCTACTTCTTCTTCTTCTTCAGATTCCTCTTCTTCTTCAGCTTCTTCTTCACTTGGAGTAGCTTCTCTAACAGCTTTTTTGACCTCTTCAGTTTTGGTCTCCACCTTAGTCTCAGATGTAGAAATTGTTTTTTTGGATTCAGGGACGGTCTCCGTTTTAGTCTCAACTTTAGTTTCAGTGGTGGAAATGGTTTTTTTCGACTCCGGCTTTGCCTCAGTTCTACTATCTTCTTTTGTTTCAGTAGTCACGACCGTTTTCTTCGTTTCGGTTTTCACACTAACTTCCGCCTCCTTGCTAAGTCCATTTTGCATCACAGCTGGTTTTTTAGACACCTCTTTGGTGACTTGTTCCTCTTCCTCTTCCACTTCCTCTTCTTCGCTTTCTTCTTCAACCACCGCTTTAGCTTCTTCTGGAGAAAGAATCCTCGTTTCTTTTTGAACTTTAGAATCTTCTATTTTTCCATTAATTATTGTATTGGTGGTTGTGGTTTTGGTTTCTTCTACTGTACCGTCGGGCAAAATCTTTCTCTCGATTTCTACTGATGTTGAAATAGTTTTCTTAGGTTTAGTTATTTTTATTGTAGCTTCGACTTCCACTTCGTCGTCACTTGATTGTGTTTTCTTTTTAGACTTGACTTTCTTATCGTCAGTGTTGCTCTGAAACAGGAAAATAACCATATCTTACTTAATATTGTAATATCTATATGTATAGATACAAATACATATATTTATAGAATGTATTATAGACACTATTTTTATAATTTGAGGCAAAGTAGTGCAGTTACAATAAAAAAATCATCTGAATGTATAAAATAGTACATAGATTTATGTAAAAAAATGAAATTACTTAAAACCGCTTTTCCTCAATTATGATGTGGTAGGGTTCAAATTCAAATTCAAATTCAAATTCAAATTCGGGGATGTGGTGGCATGGACGGGACGCTAGATGGGATGTAATGGATCCATTACTGGTTATTTAATATAGTTTTAGCTATGAGTGTGTATCGATCCTACAAATACTTTCAATTATTCTTCTATATTATCTAGAATCAAAATTTCTAAGAATATAAAAAAAACCTTTTAATTAATTCGGAGTGGAGCTAAGAACCATAAACAATATACATATATCCCATCAAACAACCTGTAATATTTCTGATGGCATTTTTAGGCAAGGTTCGAGGATGATTCTCGGAGTCGTCGTTTCAATGTGTTCGGTGCCATTGCTCCATATGTGTTCGGGCTTTGGCGCCGCGTACGCAGACACCTGTTGCGCCGGCTGAAGTTCCGGGGGTGAGGCCACCTGTGGTGGGTACCCGAATCCGAGCTTCGTCGTCGCTAACGGGGATAGTTCCGCGCTGCTTCTCCTCGGCACCGGCGGTAGGCTCGTCAGGAAATTGTCCTTCGCTATGTCCGTCGAGGGGGGCACGTACGAATAGGGCGGGGGCGTGCGATCAACCGAGCCATCCCGAGGCTGCTGAGGAGTGCTTCGAGTTCGCAGCAGGACCTTAGGGTTCGCTGGCAGTTGAAAGGCGGGAAACACTTGCACCGGGAGGTTGTTGTAGTGCGCGGACTGCGGGAACGCCGGAGGAGGCCCAGTCGGGGACTGCACCACCGGAGATGTCGACTCCTGCACCCCTGGGCTCATCGCGTTCCTCATCAGCCTCCTCGCCATGCGCTCCGACTTGATCTCGGAGAGGTCGAGCCCCCCGGGCGTGTATGTAAAGGGCTTGCGTTCCCTACCCATCGCGTTGTGGATTGCTGCCGGTGGATTCATGATTTACTGCAATAAATACAACAAGCAATAAAGAAAACGAAGCATAAACTTTGAAAGAAAATAGCCGGTTGTAACGGTTGGCTTATTAAGCTGTTATGTTCGAACGCATCTCAAAATGAAAAACAAATATACAAAAACAATCCGGGAGCATGAACAGTTACAGACTCATTGGCAATTTGACAGAATCCCACGAAATATACTGGGAATACTTACGTGCGTAACGTTGATATTAAAATATATTTGCTTCGGGACTCGATCCGATTCTGAACCACTCAATTCATTAAAAACGATACCACATTAACTTAAACTTCACAAGAACATCCGCAACTGACACATCGCAAAGAGTAGCAAAACTTATTTGAAAGATAAGAGAAATTCGAAATAATTCTTATCGCGTCGCCTAAATATAGAGCAGACGGTCATTTCATTTGGATTTAGAAATAAATGTTGTGGAGAGTTGGAAGATGTATGGACGAGCGAGCCCGGCTCGCGGCGTGCGGCCGCCTACTGCCGCGTCGCCGCCGCCGCGAACCAACGCGCCACGCCATGTATTTCCGTCCACGACCTCAATAACGGGCGCCGTGTCTTCAATTTGTCTTGAGCAAATCGTCACAACAAACTCACACGCTTCTTCCGACAGGATCGCAATTATCTATGTGCACCGGCATTTAGCACCGGTGCAGCCAACGACCTGCATCTCTTGAATTAGAAAGATCCCTTCCCGTTATCGTTTCCGCCGCTGCGGAAGCGAGAGATTTAGGGCGTCGGTCGCAGAACTCAGGAAGCGTCGGTTGGGTAAATATAAACGGAAAGTATTAGGCAAGAAATATGAAATCGATAAAACGACTTATCTTTACGGATTATGAGCGTAAACTTACTTATTTCGCTTGACGTTTCCAACAATGATGCGGATATCGTCAGGATTCCCGACTCGAGCTGGAGGACTTTTGACACGTCAGCCAGTCGGAAATGTACATTGGGATCCACCCTTTAAAAATTGCTTGATTTTACTCAATGTACGTTTCCCGACATTGACAAGCCACTTCACAAACGAACGTTTCATGGTTATCATTTATTGTCACAGGATAAATAATTTTCACTATTGTTTTATGTTCACGCAGATATTTGATATTGAATTGATTGATTGATTAAAAATTCTTTAATACGCCACAAAAAACAATTTACAAAAGAAAGTATAGTGCAATAACAACATATGTAAGTGGGGCGTAAAGGAACATCTGTGTTGTAAAACATATTAAATTGTGTTTTGTTTCACAGTAAGGGAAGATCTAATCATGACAAAATTATGATGTGAATCTTAGATGAAAAAGGATGTGAATAGATAGGTTAACCTTTCCGAAATAAGTAATAAATAAGAACTAAAGAATAAATGAAGACTAGGCTGTAAAGTTCGTGGTCAAGTAAAATGAAGCGTGGCGACGGAGCGTCGTCGTGACATTTTTGTTTGGCTGGAAATAAATGACTTCCTGGGAAACGAACGTTTCGGTAATGGTGACGACACGTTGAAAAAATAAATAAGACTAAAACACGGAAAACCAGTGCAGAATATTATGTAGTTATATAATGAGTAGCAATAAGTTTCGGGACATTTAGTTAAAGCTCTTGCAATTAATTATTCTAAAAACAAACCGAATTAACCAATGCATGAAAAGTGGAGTTAAACAAAATACATTTTAAAAAAATAGACAAAAACGTCTAAATCTAATATATCTAATAATAATTATAATATAAATATTATAAAGGGGAAAATCTATAATATAAAAATGAATCGCAAAATGTGTTGGTAAGCGCATAACTCAACAACGCCTGGACCAATTTGGCCAAATCTTTTTTTAAAATGTTCGTTGAAGTTCAAGGATGGTTTTTACGAAGAGAAAAATTAGAATTATTGCTGGAAAAACCCTAAAAATAGCCCTTTTCTTTTTCCCATACAAATGATTTGTAACTAAAACGTAGTCAATTTGAGCTTTATTGCTATGGTATAAAGTTCATATTAAATTACAAGCACTCACAGTTGTCTAAGTAATGTAGGTGTGTTCCTAACGTCAAAGATCATATCTATCAAAACAATGTGCGTGTGTGCGTTGGAGCACAGAATACATAGTTGGAGGAGTTTAATGTCGCGTTCCGAAACTCGCGTTTCTTTTGTATTAGTTTCGGCACGCGAGATAAACTGCATCAGTTTCCACGTCATTACATCAGTCAACCAAAAATCGCGTTACCAACAGTGTTTTATTATTTTTAATATCCAAATTTTCTAATCTACTGAGTTTGCTTTTGTCAACTGATACACGAAACAAATTCGTATATCGTGTTTTGTGCAGAGTGTTTAGTTAGTTAGTGTTTGTTTAGTTCGTGATTAGGCGGGCGGTCCGACGGGGGCGGGTGCGGGGAGGGGGGGGGGCGGGTACGGCTTGGTATTTCCCGCAACTTTAGGACTACTTGGCAAAATCCTTGAGAACCAATTACTCGATTTAGATGCGGATTGTATCTACGTCTAGCCTGATTCTACTCAAAACTTATAGGCTACATAATATAACGCTTCATTACCTGAAGGGTGAGTAGTGAGTGTTAAATTCTTATAACTTGCGAACCACTAACCCGATTTATGTGCGTATTTTATCAATGTATATGATCTCTGGGAGCTGTCAGGTTCGAGATGGGTTACTGTTTTCGATGTTGAGGCTGGCTGTGGGTTGGAGTCCACGCAAAACTTACCTACATTACACGTTACTTACTTACTAGGTAAACAATGTTGCAGTGCAAGTGCAGAAAGGTTCTGGCGGCAAATGCTTTTTTTTTAAATAGCCACCAAATGTCAACGAAGCTCTAAATGGGAATTATTGGATGTTTCTCATTAAATCATGCTATTTCATCTCGAACGATCTTGATTAAATTTGGTAGATGGATACATTGTCCTGGACCAGTTTGACCCTATTTTGGATCAGCCATGTCGGATACTTTTTATCCATGAAATAATTTAGCCGACGCTAACCCGAGCGGAGCCGGGTACCGCAGCTAGTTTGTAATAAAGGATGGATGGATGGATGTTTGTTACTCTTTCACGTAAAAACTACTGAATGGATTTTAATGAAACTTTACAATAATATAGCTTATACATCAGAATAAGACATAGGCTACAATTTATAAAGATATTGTGCCCATGGGCTTTCGAACTTTCACGGGGCTGCGAAAACGATGCCGGTAGCGCTACTTCACACCAGGGGGAGCGGGGCCCGGGGCGGCGCGGGAGCGGCGGCGGGGGCGGGGCGGACGTTGCGACGCGCGGCGGGTGAGGGGGGGGGGGACGTGAGGGCAGAAGACGTCATGCCGGTTGTGTCCGTTGGAGAATTTTCAAGGCACTAGCGATTTGTTAAAAACTCATTGTTTGAGCGCTCGTAGCCTAGTGGCGCGGGGACTGGCCTAGCGTACCAGAGGCCCGGGTTCAATACCAACTTGCACCACTGTCTTTCTCTTTCAGAGTTCGATAAGTGCATTTCGTGCATTTCGTCACGAATGCGAGCTGCTCCATGTGGTAGGGTTTAAGCCCGCCCGGGTTGGTACCATCGCATTGGATGAAAATATGGTCGAAGCGGCAATGAAAAAAATGTCCGTGTTTTCCATCCAGTTCAATGTAGCCGTGCTCATAAAGGGAAGGTCCTGGCATGGCACCTAATTCCTTCGGGAATGTGGTGTATTGGGCTAATATCATAACGGTAGTTGTGTGGTATTAGCCATTCATGTCAGGTCGCATAAAAAAAAAAAAAAACTTAAAGTAATATAGGCCCAAGGATAGTTATTGGCAGGTTTTTTTTTGTTAGGAGTTACACGTACAAAAATATACTTATTTTTTATTTTAATTATATAGATAGGTTACTTACCTGTTAATTATAAAGAATTACTTCGTTTTTATTTAAATTATTAAAGGTTGTAGGTAGGTAAGTAATTGGTCCTTTTTTGGTTATTTTGGTTCATTTATAATAATGTGAATAACATAACAGCAATGATAATATAAAATCTATACTAATAATAAATCTGTAAGGGTTATTCATGGAGTAAGTTGATTTGTTTTATAAGATATTTGGTTTGTAGACTTTATTTATGATACTGAAACTAAATTGACGATTTTTAGAAATCATTTCTGCATGTATGTATGTATGTTCCTCCATAACTATTTAACTGATTATTTGCATGAGATGAAACTTAGTGCACGTACATTTGACTACCCGTGAATTAGGATAGGCTAAATAGAATTCAGTTCCGCTTGCGCTAAGATGTGGCTGTCATACAAACTGCAATGCTATGCACGGCTCGGCGGGAGGGCGGCAGCTGAAGGGGGGGGGGCTCGCTTACTTTTACTAATCGTACTGAAGTACGACAACTTTAGGACTACTTGGCAAAATCCTTCAGAACAAATTACTCGATTTAGATGCGGATTGTATCTACGTCTGGCCTGATTCTACTCAAAACTTATAGGCTACATAATATAACGCTTCATTACCAGAAGGGTGAGTAGTGAGTGTTAAATTCTTAAAACTTGCCAACCACTTACCCGATTTATGTGCGTATTTTATCAATGTCTCTCTGGGAGCAGTCAGGTTCGAGATGGGGATGTTGAGGCTAGCTATGGGTTGGAGTCCACGCAAAACTTACCTACGTTACACGTTACTTACTTACTAGGTAAGCAATGTTACAGTGCAAGCCACCAAATGTCAACGAAGCTCTAAAAGGGAATTATTGGATGTTTCTCATTAAATCATGCTATTTCATCTCGACCGATCTTGATTAAATTTGGTAGATGGATACATTGTCCTGGACCAGTTTGACCCTATTTTGGATCAGTCATGTGGGCTACTTCTCATATCCATGAAATAATTTAGCCGACACTAAACCGAGCTAAGCCGGGTACCGCACCTAGTATGTATATATAACTAACATAAAACGCGAACACAGATATTATATTAGCTCCGACTATACTTCTATAGAAAATAAAGGAAGGCAGTAGTTCTATAAAGAACACCGAAGAAACGTTAATGTTTTTATGTATCTGGACACAAATGACATATCACACCCACCGTCTTCTTATTAGCCCAACACACCGCATTTCCGTAGTAATTAGGCGCTATGCCAGGATGTTCCCTATATGAACTGGATGGAAAACACAGACAACTCCGCTTCGACCAACCTTTTAACCGATTCGATTTTACCAATCCGGGCGAGCTTAACCCTAACACCTAGTAGGGGAAGGGGACCCATCGTTTTACATGGATTCCGAACAGGTCGCATTCGTGACAATATGAACTTATCCAACTTAGAAAGATAAATAAAGTGGTGCATGAACATGGTGAGGATTGAACCCTCTTAGGAAAGCAAAGCCCCACGCCCCTGAGACAAGAGCCATTCGCAAACGTACAGAAAACGTACGCAAATAGGTCGATATATATAGCGTCTTCAAAATTATGAATCGAATGATATTTACAGCATTGTTTACGAATTGATGGCTGGCTCTTGACTGATATCTTGGCTACGAGTTCAATCGCCACATCCTAATGAATTTGGCACCGAAGTAAATTTAGCTTATGCCAATCGATTAATATGATTCATGTACTTTCTATGTACTCACAGCCTCCGATATCTTTGAGTCTCCTAATCATGATCCAACAAGAAGGTCACCATGGTCAAATACATTATGAAAACAGCAAATGCATTATAATTATAAGAGGTTG
Source organism: Incurvaria masculella (assembly GCA_946894095.1). Lineage (NCBI taxonomy): Eukaryota > Metazoa > Arthropoda > Insecta > Lepidoptera > Incurvariidae > Incurvaria > Incurvaria masculella. Next base: position 6,477,981 of record OX335641.1, read on the forward strand.
AAAGCATAGATAGAGGTTGTGAAATTTTGCGCCTTCTCTTACTAAATTGTATAGTTAATTCTGTGCAGGCTGATACTATCGGTTGAATGAAATTTGGTGGCAGGGTCAATAATAAAATACGGTTTTCTGAGTCCGAGTCCAAATAATGGGACCTCCGTTCTGGAAGTCAGTCAGTCTGTCAGCGTATTTGCGTTCACTGCTGGACACACGCCTCTCCAATTTTTCTCCAGTCCTCTCGGCCCTCAGCTTTCCGCCGACGCACTTGATGTCGTCCCACCCTGCGGGTGGTCTTCCCACACTCCGTTTTCCTGTCCACGACCGCCAGGACACGGTTACTCCAACAGTCGTCATCTCTTCGGCTGACGTGACCAGCCCACTGCCATTTGAGCTTAGCCACTGGTCTCCAATATCGACTACTTTGGTACTTCGGCGGATCGCCTCGTTACGCACCATATCCCGTAGCGATATTCCCAGCATGGCTCGCTGGCATGGGTCCTAATTCCTTTGGGAATGTATCGGGCTAACAGTAAGATCATTTTTTTTTAATATATTGATATTAATGATATAGACTAACGTGTATATTTTTACCAGTTCAGCCTTATAATCATATTTCCTAAAGTTATCAATGGCTTGGGAAAGTTATAAATGATCATGGTATGTTAATGTGTATAGGCAATTATTAATTCTGTCAATCCAACAAATATTTGCACTGGGCGAGAATGCTAATTAGGATTCCCAAGTTAATGTTCTGTTCTTTTCCGTTCAGACATACAAGCTAGTCCAAACTGTGCCAACTTGTACATTGGAAAATTGATAGAAGCTAAATTCATTGGAACAGAAAGCTTGCAAATGTCTCTCATCGTGGCAGTTTAAATGTAGATTGTGTTGTCATGTAAACTGCAGCTGTCTTCGCGTGTAAGACAATGTTTTCTTGCGGTTTCTGAAAGACTACATTGCCACTAAAATGTTTGGCGGTTTCGTAAACAACAGTTTTTCGATAAAAATGCTGTATTGTCTCCCGTGTAAATTATCTAGAGATGTTGAATGTTGAATAGTTGCGAGAACAATATCACTTCAAGCGTGCTTTATAATCATTCACAGGCAATACTGCACTCATAATAGTAATATTTGAATGTTTTAACAACGCTGGTTTTTTTTTCAACTTCACTATATATTTTTTTCCAAAATTTGCCACTACTTTTATCATTAATTGCCAAATTTTTCACTAATCATACTTTATCCACCGCACAGTTTATGAAAAACTAGCGGCCCGCTCCGGCTTCGCACGGGTATAAAATATATAGCCTATGTCACTCACTGAAAAAATGATTAAAATCGATCCAGTCGTTTTGAGTTATTAATTACTGCCCGCGGTGGCCCGCACGCGTTAAAGTTGGAGGAAAACAATTCCCCTTTCCCTATACCACAGAATAAGTATGAGTTAGTACCTATACCATGAAGATTATTTATATCGATAAGAACCGCCCCGGCCGGCCGGTACCGCCGCAAACTCTACGTCCCGCAATTTTTAAATCTGTAATATCTTCGAAAATATTCATTTAAATCATATGCTGTAATGGGCCATATAGATCTATATTAAATCAACAATGTATTTAAGGTATTAATTGGATAATGATTAATGCTGTATTGGTTAAAATCGCTTCGAAAATTAACCATTATTTGTCGTAAAAAATAAATGACAAAAAAATGTTATTGTGGGATATTCATAAGAGATAGACATATACCATCGCGGAGTTTTCTGTAGACCTTTTCAATGTGTACAATACTTAGTACATTATTTTGATAAATCTCGTAGGGTTCAGCCTGCGTTTGCAATGTACATCACATTAGAAGCCTCAAAAATAACGGTATTTCTCCACTATTTAATGGATGTTATTTTATATATAAACCTTCCTGTTCAATCACTCTATCAATTTAAAAAAACCGCATTAAAATCTGTTGCCTAGTTTTAAAGATTTAAGCATACATAGGGATATAGGGACAGAGAAAGCGACTTTGTTTTTTACTATGTAGTGATAGTGATGCTGCAACACATGTCAAATATCATAGCTGGTTTTTCTTACAGCAATAAAACACTACAGCACCCATTCACGAGCATCACACCGGGTACAGTCATCAAGATCATAAAAGCAAGGTTATTAAATGAAACACATAAAGATTATATGTTGTAGGTTTTTATTGCGACATTTTTGTTTTTTTATCAATTTCTAAGTTTAACGGTTAATCCTGATTAAGGTTAATGCAGACCAAAAATATTTCAGTTCATTAATTAACTTATTTTTTTTAAATATTCTTTTTCATACTTAGGAAGTAAATCCATTGTTTCGACGAATATGATTTGTATGTATTATCGACCGTGAAGAAAGGACACATTCACATGCAGATAAGGTCTTGCGTGGAGTATTGTTCGCGTTTCTTGGACGAAACAGCTAAGCATTGGCTCCCTGGACTCGATACAGCGTCGGACCTTGTGTCTCGACGACAACCCCGAGGTATCCGCCTGAAGTTGGAGACCATTTACCTCCGAAGGCATGTAGCGTCTTTCTCTGTGTTTTATCGTCTTTACTATGGAGAATGCTCGTCAAAGCTGCATAACGAGGTATCTTTTTTCACCTTCGCCTAACGCGGAACAGGGTGAAAATGCACAAATGCACAGTCGACATTAAAAAATAAGAACCCACTGATCCTCTAGATCCTTTATTTATTGGGTCGGTCCCTTTCCTTACTTACTAGGTGGTAGGGTTTATCCCGCCCGGGTTGGTACCATCGCATTGGATGAACGATGGTCGAAGCGGCAATAAAAATTGTCCGTGTTTTCCATCCAGTTCAATGTAGCCGTGCAATATAAGGAAGGTCCTGGCATGGCACCTAGTTCCCATGTGGTGTGTTGGGCTAATACCATGACCGAACTTGTGGTATTAGCCATCCATGTCCAGTCACAAAAAAAAAAAAAATCAATGAAATGAACTTCCTACCGAGATATTTCCCCCAAAGTACAGCCGGGCTCCATTAAACATGGTGTGAAGAAGCATATGTTTGGCCGTCATAGTTTTCGCAGCCCCTATGGGCGCCTCGGGCACCTTAAGAGGTCCTGGAGTACGCCATATGCCGCGTTTTACTTAAAAAAAAATATAAGAAAGAAAGCTGCTAAAATACTACTTTGTAAGGCTGCACTCCTGCTTTTCTATTTCTGGACTTTTATTTCTTTAATTAATAATGTCCTTGCGTCACGGCCGATTATAGTATTCGATGTGTATTATCTTTCAATATAAATGTCGCTGTTTAAATGCGTACAATTAACACACTAAAACAACAATATGCCACGGAACTAAAACTTTATTAAATGATTTTAGGTTGTTGCTCAGAACAGAATTAAGGACGATTACATTAAACCAAGGTTTTTTTTCCTCTCATCTTTGTAAATATCCGAATTAAAGTGATAATACGCCCACTGCGCTAAGCATCTGACCTACTTAAAACTTGTGGGAAGATACTTCAACACATAAAATCATAAATGTTTAGAAATTTCACCTTACAAATAATAATTTGTGAAACAAGACATTTTAAAATTTTACCTACTAAGCATCCAAATAAATATTCAAAAAATAATTATAATACGTTTTCTATATTATAAGAGTAAATGGATCGTTAGTGGAAATAGAACTTACTTTAATTTCTCCATTTGCTTTCTTCGTCTCACTCGCCATCCTGAAACAAACAATGAAGATGTATTTTAATAAATTATTCGTATCTCTATGTATATATGATAAGGAGATATTCAGATAATGTCTTGATTTGTGCCTTTGGATACCTACAATTTCATCTAAATTAGATATTTCCGGTGTTTAAATTATTTTTTTGGATATGAAATGTTTTATCTGCTCCGGTATGTATAAATAAATCCTGAAAAAACGAAGGATATATTTGAACAAGATTTATTTTTACTTATAGTTACTGCCGGTTGGATTTAAAAAAATAATGGTATACCATTTTTGATTAGTACGAATTAATATCATAAATTTATATTTCTAACCGGAAGTAGTAACTACTAATCAAAAACTTTACTTTTTTGAACGAATTTGATGTATAAATACACAATCGAACGTGATGCAAAGAAGCATTAATTAAAGAAAGTAAATTGTAAAAATGACTATACATTTTATGAAAAGGCTAGACTTGAACCAGCAAGCAAACCTTTCGCGGGCAATGCGTCTACCATTTAAGCCACTACTCTATTTGTGTACCCATAATTAGAAATTCTCCTACAGTCCCTCCTCCCGTAATCAATGCTTCCATCTATTACGGTCTTTAATTTTTTTTATAAAATAATTTAATGCTTACTGATTTGCGGACTGATAGACTTCAAAGATAGAATATTCAAATATGTTGCCGCCGTCACTTGCGATAGGTTCAAATGCAGCCTTGAATTAATAAATTGTGGCCTTGCTTTACGGTCACTTCTATCATATTCTATGTAAATTCACATAACATTCGTTGAAATATATGGCGTTAAGTATTGTTTATAACTGGACGAGAAATACTAATACCACACTCATATATTTTAGTTTTCGCGTTTTCCATCTATTCTTCCGTCATGATATTAGTTTAACAATAAAAAAATTAAGAAATGCACCATTAATGTATGCATTGTAGAACCATTGTCGACAAAATTTTATTTGGGTCATTTATATTTTGGGAAGTGGATGCATTGGGCTGCCTCTAGCCCGTAACATATTGCGTGATTCATTTTATTAAAAAAATATGCAAAACCCCCGCCTTTGAAGCAAATTCTTTGCACACACACGCACGTGAGTCCGCATGCACGTGGGTAAATAGATTAATTACGGCAGGCTCGCTCAAAGGAACGCTGTTGTCCATTGTGTTGGCTTGAGCTGACGAATACCGCGTGGTTTAGTGTTACCAGGAGGATTCTAGTGTGCACATACCATAAAAAAATAAAATGAAGCATCCCGTTACAAAAAAAAAAAAAAAAGTCTTACCATTGACATCTGACCTACCTTTCTAGGAAAATTTTAAAAAAATTGTGTTCACACATATTTTAATTTACTTAACTTGCATTTCTTATTAATTTGTTATGTTATATTGTTTTCGACTGAAGAAAAAATGTACCGTTTCCTTATAACAAATTCAAAAATTTGTCTACGATGTAGTATCTTAATAAATAAAAATCACGTGTTATTATGTTCGTACACGCTAATCTCCGAAACCAACCAACGGATCCGATGTGTATGGTTTGTATCCGGCCCCAAAGCCTTAACATTAGGTAGTTTGGGGATCCTTTACCGTGGCAAAAGGTTATTTTCAGCGGCACAATACAAAAACATCTTCTTTATAAAACACGGATTAGGCCGGTGATACAATTCTGTAGCCACATTTGGGAAGCTAGTTCCCAGAATCTGTTGGTGTCCTTGGACTCAATACAGCACCGAGCGTTCCGTCTTGTAGGTGACCCAAAACTCACCCTGGAGTCTCTGAGCCACAGACGGTTTGCAGCGTCGCTCAGTCTGTTCATCATGAACGTTGACCTGTGGAACTTGCATCCCGTATTCCTCTCCATCCAACATTTATCCAGAGTGATTGAAATTAGCATTTTGAGAACGAACCGTTTCTCCAACTCATTTCTGGGCCTCATCGCCAGGATATGGAACGGTCTGTCTTTCCTCAAACCAAACCTGGGAGATTTCAAACGTCTTTTGAATGAGCAATCGAACGAGTAGTTTAAAGATGCTTAGGAATGGTGCCTACTGTCCACCGCTGCAGTATTGTCACGAGTTTTTTATTTATGGTGTTGGACATGGCTAACACCGCACCTACTGTCATGATATTAGCCCACTATACCCAACGGGAACACGGTGCCATGCCACGACTTTCTTTATAAAGCACGGCTGTACTGAAACTGAAAAAACTATCTGTCATCCCATAAGATGGTACCAACTATATAACATATAACAACACATATAACAATTTCATACCTCTTGCATAATTTTAGTTTTAAGGTACTTACAGATTTTAGGCATGAGCTCTACTTTTTCTTACTCTGTGGCAACTGTTGTTGCTTGTGGATAGTTGTACTTTTATTATGTTGATATGTTTTATTTCTTTTTCTATATGTGTTTGGTTGTCCTCAAATAAAAAACTTGGGCGGACTTCCAAATAATTCGCAAGGCAATGCCCTATCATAATCGGAAAAAGACAGCGCCATGTACTCTCGATGTCTCGAAGGAGAGGCGATGTCCCGCGCCCTAAGCTACGAGCCGCTGACGACCACGTTATATCGATGCGACCACGACCTGGAGGACTTCTTGCACGTCTTCCAGTCAAAAATTAATTAAAGTAAGCGATAATCCTAACGTCTATCCGAAAACTTTTAATAATAACGATCATAATATGGTTTAGAGATGTGTCTTAGCAGGAATGAGATCCTGTTTATGAAACACCGTGCATTAAAAGCTTAGTTATATGAACGAAAGCTTAAAACCACTGATAATTCTGACATTTCATGAGATGGGATTTGGCTGTTGGAAGTGGAATTGGCATTGGCGGCGGTGGGACTTGTCAATAGTGGCAGAAGGATTTGTTTTTGGCTGCAGCGGGACAAAGACCCAAATAAAATATATAAGTAACGATACTTGGCGGTAAATTCGGAAGCTGTGATCAAGAAACGAGAAGTGTATATTGTATACTTTACAATATGACACTTTAGATATTGTTTAGTCGCAATCGGTGATTATCAAGATGCTTGCGTATATACTTATGCTGAGATGGCCCCTTTTCTTCATTACTAGATACTTGATTAACTCATTGTGCTAATTTTATGTTATAAATGTTTCCGTAAAAATATTTCTTATATGATTTGATTTGAACATAAAGATATGTTTGCGAAATCACGCATTTAAAACAACCCTATAAAAGTGTATAAATCTTCCTATGAATTTTACAATTCGCTGGTCAGTGAACCGTATAGCACAAATCTATTCGTTATATTTATTATCAAAATAAAAAACGATCGTTGACCCGTAGAATGTCCTCAAGACAGCGAGCGCGAATTTACGGGAGCAAAAATTTTATGAGAACGCTTTCGAGATAAATTTCGATAGCAGCAATTCTATTTTTCAGCGATTACTTACACTCAGATTCACAGAGCATTACCCTCGCGTATATTTAGCGCATTAAAAGTCTAGCGCGATGCCAAAACTTGCCATTAATAGAAGATCATGTATGTTAAGCATGAATAAGTATGAATACGGGGTATTATTTTAAATATAATACATATATCAGTTTTATTTGTATTCAATAATTAATTTTGTAAATGAATGCGCACCACCTTAGAGGCCAATGAAGTATATCCGCAACCGACGTTGGCAGTAAAAAGAAAGTGTGAACGTGGCTTAAAATTGTAATTAATAAAACACATTATCGTGTTAGTACTTTTAGAAGAGCCCAAGTTATTATTGTTATTGTTATTGTAATTTATTTAAATTAGGTATTTAATTTGTAAATTACATGGCATCGATTTGTGTATGTTCAGTACCGAAGTACGAAATGATTGATTCACCGTACACACGCCCAAACCTTGACTGAGCTTGAAAACCAAAGATAAATATACTAGTCTCAAGAGTACACAGACGGCGCTGCACCATCACGCCGACCGGGCCACCAGTTAATGTGCGGCTCCGTGTCATCATAAACTATTTTTTCGCAAGAAAATGAGTGTAAAAATAGTGGCATGAAGCCCGAGAGACTCGCTATAGTACCACCCACACTGCACGCGGAGAGAACACACCCGGGTTGAGTTTGATTTGGTGAACTAGGTATTTTAGGACGTCTGGAGTTTCAGGGGTAGTAATCAATTATTAAAATAAAAATAAACCGGCCAAGGTGTACAGACTTGCAGACGAAGGATTCCGTACCATCGTACAAGATTACCACGAAATAATCACGTTTTTTGGAAACCCCCCCTTTAAGGTTTTTTTTTATTTAACCTATTTAGCGGCAAAATAAATATACACTCTGTTAAAATGTCTGCTGCCTACCTATTACGGTTCATGTGATACGGCCCTGTGACGGACGGACGGACAGTGGAGGCTTAGTAATAGGGTTTGGCACCCTTTGGGTACGGAACCCTAAAAATAGACATATGTAAACTGAAGTATTCATTTTCGAATTATTGAATTCGTTAGAGTTTGCTGGATATTTTAGGGGTTTAACAAACTCACAGAGCATGAAGTTGATGCTCCGTGGACAAACTCTTCATTTACTACAAAACACATTAAAAAATATCGTCTAACGGTATATGATGGAGCATGGTCGTATTGGAGGATAATTCTGGTAAAGACTAGTGAGTGTTCTATTTCCATATAAAATTGTAGGTCCCTTTTTCTTCACATAGGTACTGTGGTAGACTCAATCCCGCCTGGCTTGGCACCATCGCATTGAACAATGACGGAAGCGTCAATGGGATTTTGTCTCTGTTTTCCATTCAACTCAATATTGCTGTGCAATTTAAGAAATGTCCTGGAATGACAACTAGTTCCTATGGCTAACAATTGACCGAGCAAAGAGCGAAGCTCGAGCGTCTCCGTTTCAGATTGGACAAAAATGCTTTCGTACACAAAATAAACCATAGACAATGTTTCAAATAGTCAGAAGAAGATATTTTCTTAAAATTACTATATAATAATGAGAAAACGGGAGAATAAAGAAAAGTGTTGTTTTCGTTAAATAATGTTTTCTTAAATCAATTAATATAATTATAAATAAAAAATAATATAAAAAAAAAATATCTTACAAGAATTTGAAATGAGAAAATTGTTTCTTGGCTTTCAAATGCTCTTTTTTCCGTGTACATATGTCCGACTGTTCTCTTCTACAGGTGGCATTTCTCAATAGATTCTCGTGAAATGTTGTGAGCAGGTTCGATCATTTTAACACCAGATGGGGTATGTGCCATGCTGTTCAATAACATAAAAGATCGGTCGATGAAGTGAGCGGTCCGTTTGCGTGTTCTCTGACAGCCGCCGGACGCGGATGGATCGCGCGCGGCGCTCGCTGGCGCAGCGATATATTATAGCGCAGTGGACAAGCCCGGCAATTTACAACGACTTTTTATTCACTTTTCAAAAGATAGCCGCGGATAAATATCTCTCGGAACTCTGCAAGGATACCCTTCGTCTGCGGAGCCTGGTGCATTTTGCACGTCCTCTCTACATACGAAATTTAATACAAAATATAATTATTTATTGAATTAATACTTTGATTCAATTTTTTCTTGAACTGTACATGGATGACACGTTATTAGACCAACATACCATATGGGAACTGGGTGCCATGCCAGCATCTTTCTCGTATTGCACGCCTACATTGAGCATTAGGCCTTGACATCCGCTGTAAAAGCGGTTATCTCGACTGAAACATTCCTGAGCACGGAATACAAAGAATAGGGTTACTGACCACAAAACTGGGAACCCCTCCACCCTCCGGTGCCGCGTGCAAACTTCGGAAATCCATGCAAAACGCGGACCATTTTTAATTTCCGTGCATGACGTAAGGATTTTTCTTTTCTCATTCGGATTCGAAGTAAACCATCGTTAGTCTAGTGCGGTGGTAGCAACCAGGTATTTTCCGTGCATAAAACGGCTTTTGCCACGCGACACTGATGCTTACTTACTAAATGCACTTCCTGAGTCTTATCTCCACTTTAAACATGTGTACATTTCAAGTTTATACTTATAATTGCAGAAGTGCTTAAAACATCTCTCGTAGAGATAAATATGCACTATTCAGCGGTTCATAACATTACACGGTTAATGGTATTGGTTCAAATGCATCCATAATGTCCAATAACATCAACCAACATCAAATTCATTCGTACATCTAATTTTAACCGCAGCAGAAGAGAGACGTTTTGCAGATGAAGCTCGCAAAAGTCACAGCAGCCTTATAAATCAGAGTCGGCGTCGAACCTGTATTCTCGAATATATCTGCTTCTGTGGGGATAGATACTGTATTCAGATATCTGTTAAGATTGCAGGACCACAAAAAAATCGTTCAATTAAAATAATCCAACAGTCTTTTTTGTCTCATATAATACACAAAACAAGACACTTAAGGTGGCCCAACCCAGCGGGACTAACTCATTCGCGGGCACTGTACAAAACCGTGCTGTTGCGCTCGGGACCTTCTCTGTTTCAAAGAAAAAGACAGGCTCCGTGATGAGGAAGATGCAACATGTCCACAAAAAAGACCATGTGCATAGTGTATGTTTTGATAAGATTAACGAAAATTTTGATTTCAAAACGACTTACGGCCACCTTAAGGTACCTAAATTACTAAGGTACTTAAGGTACTTAAACCTCATTCCTTCGGGAATGTGGTGCATTGGGCTAAAATCATAACGGTAGTTGTGCGGTATTAGCCATCCATGTCAGGTTGCATAAAAAAACATGCGAAAACATTTTTTTCCCAATCTGAAACGGAGAGGCCACGCTCGCTTTTCGCGCGTCGGTCGGTCATATACGTATTAAGAAATGAGTACCTATATAGGTATGTGAATATTATAATTAGTTAAGGGCCTGGTACTAGCCAAATCGCAAAGTTAGACGAGGCACCCCAAGTAAACTAACTAAGTCTGACGATTATAAGTGTCATCCTTACAATATATGATTCCTTGTCTAGGAATCGAATGATTTTCGTTAATGTATGTTTCCTTTTTCTATACAAAATACATTGCGGAAACGGTGTCCATTTCCGAACTTTTTTGACTAAATGTAGAAATCTAAAAGCAAATGGAATTTTTTGTTTATGCATATATGCTGTTTTTGCTTATATCTAGAAATCGAATGACTTTCAGATTTCTAATGAGAAAAATCAACTTTTTTTATTTTTATTTAAATAAATGATGGAATAAAAAAATATTAACAATCCATTATCAGTCTGGAGTTCTATTTGGATTTGCTGAAGCGTTTCACTACATATTATTACATTTGTTAAAAAGTGCATTTGTATGGCGCGAGTAGTTGGCTAGTCCTAGCGCCTTAATATAGGTAATCGATTTTTCGCTTCATTTATAGGATGTCGAATATAGCCGACTGGTCGGGGAATTTCATACGAATCCCTCTAATGTGAAGTCTTTACCAGCACAGGCGGAGCTGCCAAGAACATTATAAAGTTAGTCGAAAAGCTGTCTGAGCCTGTGATAAAGCTATTTATTATTTAGACCAAAAAAAGCTTCTTCTTTGTAACGTCTCAGAATCGACAGGTTTTATTCTTATTTTCTGGTGAGAGAAATGTGATTTATATATGTACATGTTTACCTTAAAGGATTTTTTATTAGCTAAGTTGGCGCCGATTTACTAACTTCAAGCTATAGCTAGCTCCTTAATATTTGTGAAATATAGATCTACAGGTAATTGATCGTCGCGTGACAGTATATAAAGTATTAGGAAATTTGCGCTTTGTTATGTTTATGTGAACAGAAAAAGTAATGTTGTATGAGAATACAGGATAGTGACGTCTAAAACCAAGTACGAGTATGTTCTTTATTTTTATTACTTTTGGTAGTCATACTACACTAAGTTAAGGACATAAACTAAGGCTACAGAAGATGCCGCAGAGAAACTTCAATGGTTTCCATCCACAATCATGGAATCCATACTTAGATCGAAATGCTAGAACAGTTCAAGGCTGAAACAACGACCAGCTAAGAAACAGCAACTCTCAGTGCACAAGGATTTTTTTTTAAATTTCTTAAAAATGAATTATTGTAACCATGCATTCGATCCAATTTTCATTGGTTACAAATACTTTCAGGGTTTAACATTGTTTCCACTTAATGCTATAGTTTTGTCTTGTTCTGTTTATGTAGGGTCCTATATTTTAATGTTGTTACACATTTTCTGCAAGAAATAAACGGTTAAGTATTTCGGCACCGTTTTTAGCTTTCAGCTGTTATTGCATCTCAAAAATAATACATAGCGTCAAGAAGTTCTCTATTATTCAAGTTACTTTTGGGATATCTTTCCAGTTCGTCTTCACTGTGATTTGTTTTGCTGAACTGGCCAATGTTAAAATATGACAAATACGAGTGCAGTGTACTGTCTATGGATGATAAATAAACAATACAATTAATCAATATTTCTTCTTATTCTTCTGCATATTTTAAAATCAATCTGTTTATTTTTATGGAACTGAGCATTGAAGAATATTACCATATCTGGTGTCATAGCATAAGTCCAACATGCTATTCCCGAAGGAAGGAGGTGCCATGCCAGGGCGTTCTCTTTTGAAAGAACCACCTCATTTAACTGGATTGAAAACGCGGATATTGTTGAATTGCTGCTTCGAGCATGCTTCGACCTTATATCTTCGCGATAGTACCGTACGCGTTGGTTTTACATTGATTCCGAACCTATAACCAGCAACATCAAAACCAGCTCGAAATGTAACACCTAAGATAAGATGCAAATGCTACTTGCATAACAAACAAACAAAGCATAGAACCGAATTATTATATTATATACAGGCTAAAAGGAAGATATGATAATGAATCTTTATACTCCTGTTTTCACCACCTCCATTTACCTGCAATCCGATAAGTAACATTCGGTTACATTGCATATTTAAATGGCATAACCGAAAAGTAATTTTGGTATTTTTGTAGCTGCAGGTGGAAATAGGCGATAATGACTTTAGTAATATATGATAATATGTAGTTACGTTTGTCCAAATTTGGTTAGCAAAGCGATACGCCAATTTCACCAAGATCGTTTATGGCGAGTTAGATTAGTCGTTCACTGCTGCTTTGGGAAGTACCAGCGGTCACTTTATGTACAACCCATTAACTTTAAAAGCTTTTTAACATATTGATTATAAATTAATATATAAAAGTATATTATACCAACCAGGCGCATAACACTCTTAATGATACCGTGTAAGAAGATGTAATAAACTGGAATCATTCACGCTTAAGTCCTTTCGATACTTGGAATGGTTATGCTAAAATATCGGTTTGCGTCTTCAGCCTTCCATGGATTTATATGAATTCCGAACCATGGAGCAGCTCGCGCTTTGATCATGAAAAAAAAAATGGTCTGGCGACTTCTGTGTGCCTAAAAATATTATTCGCTAAACGAGATCGACCTTAGTTAACCGTTGGAAGCCCTGGGGCCGCACATTCGTTTCACAGGTGCCAGAAATGGCACGCGTGAATATATGCTTATGATTTTATCAATAATCTGTAACGTTAAAATAACGAATGCACGCTCCGAGTGCGAGCGTAGTGGTTACATCATTACGCTGAAATATGAAATAAAAACAAACAACAACTGAAAGCGATCGACGGATTTAGAGGAAGGTCGCTGAACATGAAAAACTTGTGAAGGCGGCGACGGGCGTGATAGAAAAGCAACATGTGTTCGTGAAAAGTGAAATATTCGCGAAGATACATATTTCTAATGGAATATAAATATTTAATGAATCTGTACAGTTCGAATCGCTCTTTAGCGGTCTGCTTTGTATAAATAAATAAAAGTTTATGGATATTATGGATTGTGTGTCGGTTTTCTGTCACATAATTTTCACTTTTCTGATATTTCGTTTATATTAACTTTTTATTATTTACGATAAAAAAAATCCTTATGTACAAAGTCCGATTGGCCAGCTAAAATTCTGGTTTTAAAAATAAGTCAACAAAGCGGCGGAAGTCGCCTAGGGCATTCTTACCAAACAGCGAGATTACCATGGTAAGTTAACTCGCCTGGTGACTAGCTGGTGAACAGGAAAGAGAGTGATTCAATGTGAAATTTAGTTCCATTTCGTACCATGCTAACTGTCAAACGACGTGCTATTTGATACGAAGTGCAACTAAACGTCAGATTTTATCACTATTGCCTGTTCCCCTGGTATACATCTGGCGAGTTATTTACCATGGTAACCCCCAGTATTATGTTCACAAATAATAATACTTTATATTTACACAGACGGAAGCACGGTGCTAACCAGATACATCAGTCACCAGAGCCGCTAGTTCCACTTGCCACCTAAATTGGCGTTTACGCCAAACCGATCGACTAGCGTTTGCAAATGTATGGAGAAATTGAAGAGCGCACGCAGTAAGCGTGATTTGCGAGTCCTTACAGCCTGCCAGCTTACTCACCGTCGCCGTTAATACGTTAACGTTATCGTGTACGCCGACTCCGCGTTTTCATACAAATCGGAAGTCCTAGTTTGATTTTGACAGCTTGAAGAAGTAAAACCACTTTAAAACTGGTATCGGACCTTTTTACGTAACTTGAAGTTCCATAAACGCCCATTTAGGTGAGAACTCGGACTGACCACTCAGAAGCCCGAGTGCGCTAATAAATACCTCCATTTTGGAGCGTTAGCGTTATGCGAAAACACAAAATTTGGTACAATTTCCCCAGAACCTCTTCGAGTTTAACGCGAGCAAGACGCAGGCGTGTGTATTTAGTCCGAAGCGGACACCGTTAACTGCAGCTCCGACCTTCCACGGTACAACTCTGCGTATTGACAAAGACATACGGATTCACCTGACGGATGACTTGGACTTCGGAAGCCATGTCGAGGATAAAACCAAGTTGGCCGATAAACTAAGTTTCTTTTTAAAATTTAATTTATTTATTCATTAGTCAATATACCATACATACATATATTAAAATTTTACATCTATATTCGAAAGCGCCACTTTGAATACATTTTTTTTAAATATATCGCAACCAAATGTTTTAGTTAATTTTTGACTGCTGATATCATAACTTTCATTTGATTACATAATTCGATCGCCCTGAATAATCATACTTCAAGTAGGTTAAGCATATGGAATGATCTGGAATGCATTTTCTAGTTCGCATTCTTGCATCGTTAACCCATTTCGCGTGGTGATCACATTATTAACTAGTTTTTGTTAACTTAGCTACAAGATATTTTAATAATAATATCTATCACACATTCATGCCTTCACGGCGCTTCACGAAGGGGCTGACAGAGATGTTAGGGTTAAAAGTATGATAACAATATTTTATATTGCCGTTGAAGCCCGATGTTGCTTAAAGTCCGAAATATTTTTTTCTTTGAAGTTTTTTGGATTTCAGCAATCATGCCCATGTTGAGTCCTCTAAATAAGAGTAAATGTAAAAAATAACGTTAAAATGTTATTTTTAATTTTTCTCATGAAAAACTTGGTTAAGGTTATTTTTTCTTACCATAAACTCCAAATTAGTGCACTCGACCCGGGTATATCTTGAAAATTTCGGACTTTAAGCAACATCGGGCTTTAACCGTAACATGTACATAACTTCTTCTTAAAATCAATTTGGTTTCCAGCATGCTCTTCCATTTCGGGTGCTACGGATGTGAACTTTACGAAGCGCTTCATTATTTAGTGCAGTAACAGTAACAGCCTCTAGGCTACCCGGGCACAATCGTTTCACATACTTTCAATCTGTAATATACTTTTTCATTCTTTCGTCACTCAGCCACCAGACTATCTCAACATACCCTTTTCTATTCTCTCGATAGCACTCATTTACGGTAAAGTTTCCGTCAGACAGTTCCACTGCCAATACGAGCGAATATGTACATTCTGTCCCAAAAAAATCCCGGAAATTCCGCGCTAGAGGTATTTAAAAAAATTGTTTTGCTCGAGGTTGGATTGTGATGGTTTGTGAGGTTGGTAGTGACATGTTAAAAAATAATCTAACCTCTGCCGAGTATTTTGTGAGTAAAATATAATTTGTAACAAACAACGAGCGAATCGCACCCTATAGTGTCGCGGGGACTGGCCTAGCGTACCAGAGGTCTGGGTTCAATTCCTCGCCCCGACATGCACCACTTTCTTTCTCTTTCTGAGTTCGATGTGCATTTCGTCACAAACGCGAGCTGAGCCATGGAAATCAGGCTCTCTGTATCTAAACTCCGCACCGAAATCGGGTGAGTGTTAGATTATAGGTTATAAATGCAGGCAGAGGAAAAAAATTGCTATAATATTGCAGGGTGCGCGGTTCATCGCGCTTATCTGAAATCGACTATAATAATAAAACTTTGTCACGGTTTTGTTTAGATATTCTCGTTTGTTAGAAATAAATTGACTGCTGTGTTACTGCCTAAATGAAAAAAAAAAATCAAACTTGTACCTAGGCTATTGCCTATACTCAAAGAGATGCTAAATCAATCGAGCCGACAAGGCACCTTTATTTTTGCGAGAAAAATGGAAATTCAAAACATTCCTCTCTTGGTTTCCTTGAAAGAAGCGATGAGACGGGAAATATGTTTACCCTCAACAACTGTTACAAGGATAGTATATTTATACAGCGTGTCTCGTAACTTTTATAGCGCAGTAAACGCGTTAGGAAAACTTCTCGAGAGCTTATCTCGTTATAATGGCGGCGCGTTCGTTTAGAAAAAGAAATTAGATTGTACTATGGAAAACCCGAACACATGGCACCACTCACATTAGTGTAAAACGTGAGGTGCGGACAGATGGCGTGTACTTTTGAATCAGACAGTGCCCTATGTCATTTTTAGTCGTACGGAAAAACTTGGACCTCATTTCTTGCTAATTGCTATTTTGGTCTGGTTCGGTTAGGATGTTGAACCTATCCGGGTTGGGTTGGGTCAGGTTAGGACAGCTTACCTTAAGTTTTCGGATATCATATCTTAGCTGTGTCATTTTATTTAAAATGTTTATTCAAAATAAACCATTTTTTTATTATTTATTAACAATTCGTTATTTTTTGGGTATCATGCAATTTTATCAGTCTTATCTTTAACAATTGTACTGTCAATTCGATCGAATGCCCTTTCGACGTAAATACCATTTCGCAGAAAATGGAGATAAGATCGTACCCAAGTGAATGTTGTTCTTAAAATTATGTATACATTTTCGTAAAATTAAAGCATCAAAGAATATTTTTTGGCCGTGAGTCATCCGGCCTACATTTAATTTCCTGAACGTCTTGTAAACAATCATTTTTAAGAATATTTTTTCTCCTATCAAGAAGCCGATGATTTCATTGGTACTTTGTTTCATTTATTTAGGATTTTTTTATGTTTTGATAGATTTTTGCATTAAATAAAATGTATTGAATAAATAATATATCTTTTTTACCTAAACTGTTGACCTTTCAGTTACGCTTGAATAATCTTTGAATTAAACGTAGAACTTTGGACAAGAAAATATTTTAAGTTTCAAAAACAACTATTATAGAAAAATTAAAACGATGCAAGATGATGCCGAAAAATCTGCTTATTAAAATGCTGATTTTATTACAATTATTACAAAAAAACAGGTAGATATTTGTGCATTTAGTTATAGAAATGGACATGGATGAACAATATTAACAGGTGTGTGGGAAAAAAATGCTATAAACTTTCCTTTATTTGATCTATCGTATCTAACAGTTTGTGAGTTAATTTAGAGTAGTTCGACTATTACAAGTTTAAATAAATGAAATGAAATAAAATTAATCACGGTCCGAATTGAACTGAAAACAAAAACAAAATTTCATTAGCGATTCAACGATCTTTCATTAGATAAATTCGATGATACCAACCCCACCCGGTTGGGTTTTACCCAAAGATGAAAATATCTGTGGTTTTACCCAACCACCTAATATATGTTTTATGCAATCTGACATGGATGAATTGTATTGTATTGTATTGTTTATTCATCATCCATAGACAGTACACTGCACTCGGATTTGTCATATTTTAGCATTGGCCAGTTCAGCAAAACAAAACACAGCGAAGAAGAACTGGAAAGAAACTCCGCTGTTTTTTTTTTCAACGTCCACTTAGTCTAAGTTTACAAAAGTGTTTGTCAATTATTTTAACAAAAACATAGGTAAAACACTAAATTCACATGAATACACAAAAATTTACAATCCATGCCGTATGCAACAGTTCATGACAAATATCATTTTATTTGCAAAGATTGCCCCTGTTGAGATATTAGTTGGAGGGGATTGCCCCTCCAACTAATATGTTGCCAATTGGAGCAGGCCAGTCCCCAAAAACAGCACCCGTTCACGAGCATCACGCCGGGCACAGCCATTACCTCTTTCAACCATATTTTAGGGAAAGAGATAACCTGAGCCAAGCGTCACCGCAAGCAAGGACCTTTAAGCGATGCACTGCTCCAGTGGCAACACAACACTGTGAAACACTTGCACATTAGGTTTTAATACTATGAGTTTTGTCATAAACTACTACTGTCAGCTGATCACATAGTTACATATCCCTTTAAATGCTACCACCTACAGACAATTAAGAGTATAATGGTTTGAGAGCATCCCTATCAATAAAGTAATAATAGATTCCTATATGCGATTTTGACCAATACCGAGAAACTAATAATGCTTAACTAAAATAAAATAAAAATAAAATTCGGGTGTATAGAGCCCTCGTCATTATTGATACTAATACCACACAATTACCGTTATGAAATTAGCCCAATACACCACATTGCCGAAGGAATTAGGTGCTATGCCAGGACCTTCCTTTTATGAGCATGGCTACATTTAACTGGAAGGAAAACACGGACAATATTTAATGCCGCTTCGATCGACGTCCATTCACTGCGATGGTACCAATTCGGGCGTGATGAACTTTATCACGTTGTTAGTAAGGAAAAGGATCAACAGTTTTACGTGAAATCCGAATCATGAACGAACAATCTCTTAGTCGAGTATTAGGACCGTTCACGGGAAGAATAGCAGTGGGACCAGTTGGATTCTTTTTAAGAGCCGGACCCTACACATCACGATGAATAATCGGTTAAATATCGGGTGACGTTTATGTTAAGTGTTTTTTTTATTTGTTAAAGGATTCCGTAGATGTATTAGTTTGTGACGTTACTTGGTGTAGTTGGACTACCAAAAGTTTAGATAAATATGAGATACAGTTTTTTTAATTATGTGTAACAACCGTGACAGTTTTTTAATTGTTTACGAACTATGAAGTAGGGATTTTAAGGCATTTGGGAGAATCACGACAGTTCCATTAATTCTATGCCGTGCTGACACTCGGCTTGTTTCTCAATAGTGTTCACCGGATACCGCTGGCCCCATGATTCTTCGTAAAGAAGTATCAGTTAATTCTACGTGTCTAGTTTTATGAGCGTTTAGGTAAATCAGTTGGCGAGTAAAGAGCTATTTCTGTATCCATACGTTATGCAGCTCACTTGAGCTGTCTTGGCGCTCCGGTATTTTGAGTGCGAAACAGATTTCAGCAGTTGGACGGGTGCCTACACACGCTGCTCTTTATAATTGAAAATTGTTACAATTATTCGTGCGGCGACACGTCGTAGGAAATTATCGGACGTTATAATTTGTTTGGTGAAGATGTTTTCTCTTCTACACACGAATGATTTATAAAAATAACTTTAATAATTTATGAAAATATTAACATTCATTAAGGATACGACCAGTCACAACGTTCTCGGGAATACGAAAACGAATAAAGTTTAGTTTCAAATAAAAATATAAAATGTTTTAATATTTATTGAACAAGTTCTAATTTCGTAGCATATGTTCGCTCATTCTGTTCAGTAGCCAAAGGGCTACGTCACATTGGATAAAGTATTTCCGAAGCGGCAGTAAAAAACAACAGTGTTTTCCATTTTGCTGCAATCTAGGCGTGTTCATCCAACTAAAGGTAAAATATAGCATGACTAACTATAGTTCTGTATCTAAATTTCATTCTGACCATGTCATAAAATATAGCATTTTTAAAATCACAATTAATTATTGGTCTATTACAATGTTTTATTACCAAATACGATAATTCCTACCGTTTTTGTAAAAAAAAAACATGAAATTTGGACAAAAAACTAAAAAAACTAAAAAAAACTAAAAAAAAAACAAACACCTCTCAAACCCCCGCGGCGTTCGATGTGTTGGCTATATTCCGTGCCAACTTATTTGGCACAGATTATAGCAGTTCTGTGTAGGCTATTAACTAAATTAAGCTGTTTTGAGACAGTTCAGGGCAACCAAAGATAATTGTTTCACAAAGGATAACGCATCTAATGATACCTCCGAAAATGAACCCTAGGCCTTTTCGGCATGATATTTCAGATTTTTTTTAGCTTTAGATCTAGGTTCTAGATTTAATGTATTATATAAAAATCGAGAATAAAACTTAAAAAAAATAATTACCACATATGTATATAAGACATTCTTGATTTTGTACGTGGCATGCCTATTAAGTGTTGTTGTTTGATTAGTCGAATCACAGCAACAATTTTATCTTCGGTAAAGGCGGTTTTTGGACATCCTCGAGATATTTTACTAGAGCTGATCTTTCGACCCTGGGATTCTAAATAGCATCGACCGCTGAGTTGTTCTAAGATATGGGGCTTCATCAGTGAAAACTGATGTCAGCTTCTCAAACATCGACGTTTTAGATTATATCGATGCACTCAAAACATTGAATGTCGATAGTTTAAGAAATGTTTGCTTGAACGTTTTCATTAGAGAAATTCATTTTCGTACGCAACTATGAAATGCTGCGACTAAACCATTTCACTAATCTTTCAAATGATTTGAGCTTCTAAATTAAAAAAAATGAGGTAAATAATTATGTAAACGACAAGAACTAAAAAGCGTGTCTTGTATAAACACGATTCCAAATTTGAACGCATGTTGCTACCGATAGATATAGTGCATACTAAAGCAAAATGCACATGCCTACTATATTATTATGATGGATGACAGGCAATAAAGTGACAATTAAATTATTGAATTCTCACATGCAACTTCGTTGGCTTATTCGTACTTTTGAATGAAACTAAATAACATCAAATCTTATGCTTTGACTTTCTCAAAACCGGGGGAGTTCGCCGGAGTTCAAGCCATATCTAAACACGGCTATTGCTCCTTTTCAGGCAGAAACAAACGTAGTTAATCAAACAAACAAAAACTATTAAATAAATCGGGATCAAAAAATAAAGCCTTCTCGCAAGAAAACAATCTAAGAGGCTCCAAACACAAATAATAATAAGACTGCACTCAACACGAACCCTAGTCTACTCAAAACAGGAAACTCAATCCAAAGCCGCCGGCAAACGGTAGTAAATAGTAGTAGTATCAGTCCAGGTGTGCGTCCGGCTAGACGGCCGCCACAGACTGCCGTGCACACCTAGCTCGCGCGCAAATTGACACAGGAATAGCCCGCGCACCTGTGCGGGCGGCGGCGCCGCGGTGCGCGGGCGACGACCGGAGGTAAATACGCGCACGTGGTAAGGTGAAGGACCCAGGAAATGTCGCGTTGGACGAGCTTTGGAGCTGGGCGGAATTTGAAGGGCACGGAGGAGTCCGAAGCCGCAGTATACGAAAACGGCCACTACCTGATTTGATTGGTTATACAACGAGGTTTCAATATGCGAGTTAAGATCAGCACGTTTTGCATGAAGTCATTACGTTTAAGGCTGTAGTGAAGTCATAGGAAACGTAAGATTAGAAAATTTTAAGAAATGCATTCTTTGTCCATTGGCCAAGGCACAATTTTGCACGGCGACTGCCATTCAAATAGCGAAATCGTCTTCCAGACCCTAACGTTTCCCTACTCCTAAACGTTGTCAGATTTTATTCATTTTTTTTGTATCACTTCAGAAAGCCTTATTCTATGTCCGTATGTTTTGAATTTTTTGTAAATATCTGTATTTTTCAGTAAGCAAATTAATAAAAAAAAATTAACCTAAAATAAGACAACTTTTTTCCAATGTTTATTAGCCAATATTTTCCAATCTAAAAGGTATGTAAAAAAATTAAAATATGCAGCCATAGATTTTTATAATATATTTCAGAATTCAAAATTTCATAAACCTAGTGACACATTAAGAGCATTGAAACAGTTATTTTATAAAAACTAACAAAAAGTAAAGTCTAACAAATGAGATTGATGAGTAAAGCTACTATAAAAAAACGTTTGTGGGCGCCATCTAGAATTGTGTTTGGGTCTCAAAGATTGGGCGCAATTGAGTATTATTATTGTAAATATTTGTAAAGGGTAATAAATAATTAAAAAGTACACAACTACAACGAACGTTTTGATACGAAAACCTAACTGAACACAATATGTAATTGCATTCCTGTGATGTTTCAACCAACCGTGCTATAAATCCAGCTGGGAACTAAGTGCGGGAACGAAGTTTCATGATCAACCGTCGCCTGTGGCCAGGGCCAAGATCATCCCATGGCAATTCGTCCATCCAATATCTCCATGCCAGTCGGGCATATGCAGGGAGTAGTCTAGTGTCTTTTTTTATGTAACTGGACATTGATGGCTAATGCCAAACCCAAAGTCATGATTGTATACTGAATAAATAACTTCAAATATAACATGATGTTGCCCCATTTTCAACCGTTCAGGCTGGCCGTGTTTCGGATTCCACGTAAAACTGTAGGTCCCTTTCCTTACTTACCAGGTGGAAGGGTTAATCCCGCTCGGGTTGGTACTATCGCATTGAATGAACGATGGTCGAAGCGGCAATTAAAATTGTCAGTGTTTTCCGTCCAGTTCAATGTAGCCTAGCAAAATAAGAAAGATGCTGGCTTGGCACCTAGTTCCCGTGCGGTGTGTTAGGCTAATATAGGACGGTCAGTTTGATTTCCATGACAAGTTACATAGAAAACCCCAACACTCGGTATTCCCGATGGAATTAGGTGTCATGCCAGGACCTTCTCTTTATGAGCACGGCTACAATAAACTGGATGGAAAACACGATAATTTTTTTTTGCAGCTTCAACCATCGTTTCATCTAATCTGATGGTACTAACCTGGGCGGGCTTAATCCTACGACATAGTAGGGGAAGGGAACATATAGTTTAACATGGGTTCCGAACCATGAAACAGCTCGCATTCGTAACGAAATGCGCTTATCCAACTCAGAAAGAGAAATAAATTGATGCCAGACCGTTTTATCATCTTTAAATACCGCTCCAAAGAATCGGTGCAATCGTTGCTTTGTGTAAATTTGTAAGATTATTGTCAGAGTGTTTTTTTCTGCGGCAAATACTAAAATGTATTTAAAAGGCCTAAAAATATTTCATCTATGTAAATAAATCTTCAAGTATGCGACTTAAAGCTAGATTCTACAACCATCGTAATACAAAATAGAAATTCGAGTCGAACTTTAGGTAATTTAATGTCAGATCTGTTTTCAAAATGAAATTAAAATATTTACGAAATAATACAATAAAAAAATTACAACTGTGCTGTGCTAGGTTAACTCTGGGATGGTACAAAGAGACATCACTTGATATTATTTATGACAGACACAGTTGTTCATTAGGATTTTGACAGCACGATAGGCATATAGCTTTCATTTTTAGGGTTCCGTACCCAAAGGGTGAAAACGGAACCCTATTACTAAGCCTCCGCTGTCCGTCCGTCCGTCCGTCTGTCCGTCTGTCACAGGGCTGTATCTCATGAACCATAACAGGTAGGAAGCTGAAATTTTCACAGATTATGTATTTATTTTGCCGCTATAACAACAAATAGGTGACATTATAAAATAATAATAATTAAAGGGGGGCCCCATACAAAAAACCTGTTTTTTTTGTGTAAATCTTGTGCGATGGTACGGAACCCTTCGTGTGCGAGTCCGACTCGCACTTGGCCGGTTTTTCCTGCAGATATGATATTTGGTAATAGGTGCTACGTACCTAATAAACTTTACATTATACCAAACGGTCATGGCACATTCGAATTCACAGATTTCTGTCGTCATTGTTTCGTCACTGCACAGGTCCAAAAAATGCCATTATACAAAGATTTTAATAAGAACTGAGGAATATAAGCAATCACACATTTCTCCAGGGTGGCCATCGAACATGCCCCAATATTTCATTTAAATAAAAAACATATTAAAATTATAAGACTTATGAAATGTCATCCCGCAAAACCTGCTTTAAAAAACGTCTCCTTGGTTTTCGAATTGCAAAGCGTTTGGTAGCTTTCATTTAATTATATACATATATTCAATTTGAGTCATTGACTTGTAGAGCCTTGTTTCGAAAAAAAAAATAATTTAACTGATTTTGACAGCCTCGGTCCTTCGATAATCAAGGTGAAGCAAATCTAGGCGCGGTCAGGGCGGTTACTTTTTAGACCATTTAGGACGCCCGGATTGGTATCATCGCATTGAAGGAAATCGGCAATGGAAACTGTCCGTGTTTTCCATCGAAAGAAAGATAAGCCATCGAGTTATATGTTTCTAGCCATATAATGTAAGAATGTTTCCGGCATGGCACCTAGATGGTGTGTTAGGTTAATATGTATAGTTAATACAGTAAAATATGTACAGTATGAGTTATCATGATTTTTATATATCATTTGAACTATTTGGTGACTTTTCCTAAGCCTTCTTGCAATAGCAGCAGCTGATCCATAAATTTAACAAATCGCTGTACACTAAACAAAAATATATAATCAAAAACAAATGTTTTCAAAATAATCCGTTATTGCCGAAAAGATACCGCGTCCGTGAAGTCGGAGTTGTTTCGAAAATAGAAGCCATTCGATCGGGTCGGGATCGCGGCAGGCGCCAACAACGTCATCGGCCGTTACGCACTTTGTACGCAATGTCAGTTGCATAGACACTGTCGTACTTCCTTTCGAACTACTTTCGGAAACGTTGTTGCGTTCCAAGTTTGAATTCCTACTGTTATTTTAGAAACATAATAATTCGTAAATAAGTACATCATTTTCTGATTAGTCAAAGCAACTTTACAAACTTTTGGCTCCATTTAGACTGGAGTTTTTTTGGTAATAATTAAATTTTATGAACAAAAGATTACACATAATGTTATATGAAATAAATAGATGAATACCGTTCAATTACTTACATCTCTACCTTGCTCTACATTAACTTTTATTTTGAACAAGTTTGTCCCTTTTCATTACAAATTGTAAAATATACGAGTGATTCAAAGTATTTACATTATTTAAAAATGGATATTCTTTAGTAAAATATACTTCGTAATAAGCAAGCACGTCGTTTTTTTCACGTTAAGTCCAGACTTGCAATATATTCAAACAGTCGTTTTTTGCAGCTTTTTTTTCTTTAATTAATATGCCCAATTTTAGATGCATATATCATTCGTTGGATAATATGCTTTGTTATTTAATCCCAGAAGATACACCGGGACTCATTTCCAGGGCAGAATTTAAAAATTAAATTCAGTGATAAACAAATATTTAATTGCATAGGAGCAAGCGTGAGTGTGTCATGAGCATAGATAATAAAGCAGTGACATAGAATCCACAGGCCAGGTGAGCGACCGAGATGCATTACCTGCCGCAGTAGGATCTCTTCGCAGTCGGGTCTCACGTCACGCGGTCGCCTGCCGTCTCCGAGCTCCGCAGCCTCCGCGCGAAATCCCGCTCGTTCTATTTTTAAATTTCAATTTTATTGTTCGAAAAGCGAGCAGACCAGTGCGCGCAGCCGCCGCGCGAGTTCTAATGCCAAAACGTCGAGATTCCGCCGCGCGCGCCACTTTTTCGAAATTAGCCTTCGATCAAAACGGCGTCCGGCGGGAATTCACGAGTGGCGTTAGTGACACTTATATCGCGTCGCTGACGCATCACTGTAGGGCCTGGTTTGTTTTGAAACGGCTGACGGGTCAAAACAACTGCGGCTGAAGCTTCTTTCGGCGTGGGCGGCTGATTGAAGCGGAGACGCGGCTGGGCGGGGCGGCGCGGGGCGGGCGGAAGCAGACGCGACCGCCGCCGCTTTTGATGTACATGATGACTTTTCTGCAAAATTTCTAATTCTTGAAGCAAGAAAAAAAATGGCGTGATTCTTATTTTGGTGTAGAAAAAAATCCGTTTAGCCGTGGGATAATGAAAAAGCCACCTTCTCTATGGTTTGAATATATGTATTTATGAAATGGTGATTTGTGAATCGACCGCAAAGCAAGAATACATTGAAAGAAAGAAAGCTGTAAAAATAATGACTTCAGGAATATACTGCAAGGCTGGACGCAAAGCCCGCGAATGGTATTTTTTATGCAACCTGACATGGATGGCTAATACCACACAACTACCGTCATGTTATTAGCCCAATACTCGTACTCCACACTCTCGAAGGAACTAGGTTTCATGCCGGGACCTTCACTTTAAGAGCACGGCTACAGTGAACTGGATGGAAAACACACCGCTTGCTTTGTTAATGTCAGCCTTGCAGTATATTTCTAAAATTTTAATATTACTTCTTTCTTTATTTCAATGATTCGTTTTTGCTTCACGATAGATTCTACATAAATATTATATTCGTCGTTAAAAATGACGTACTCGCTTAGTACGAAAAAGTATATTTTATTTTTGTCAATAAACTAATTTTTACGGGTAACGGATAAGAGGGTTATCAAAATTCAAAGGGTCTTAACGAAGCAATAAAACCAATCCGAAGCCTTTTTAGGCAGCTTTCGAAATAATGTTTCTATTACTGATATATATAACGGACTCTTAACTTTATGGATCCGCCAAATTTTTGTTCAAAGACTTCGTAAATCCGGAATAGGTCAATGTCGTAGAGAAATTGGAAAATTTCTGTGTCATGCATAAAATATAGAGCGTGATACAATTCAGCAGTCCGCCCAAGGTTACGAGACTTAAACGACTGCGTGAAAGTTATATCTTCATAAGCGTCGTATTAAGAGGGTGTTAGCACCTGATTGCATTTAGTTC
The DNA here is from genome assembly GCA_946894095.1 of Incurvaria masculella. NCBI lineage: Eukaryota > Metazoa > Arthropoda > Insecta > Lepidoptera > Incurvariidae > Incurvaria > Incurvaria masculella. The sequence goes on from OX335641.1 coordinate 6,504,729, forward strand.
CATAAGGGCGTAAGTGAAAGCACATTTTATTATTTTTAAATATAACTACAACTGATTTAAAAAAAAATCAAAGGATGAAGATAAATTGATTGATTAACTGTATTTGAAACATAAAATTAAAAAGATCTGAGGCTCCCATTCTTTGTTAAAACTTTATTTATGATGTTTTATACATGTTTGCCCCGTTTAAGCAATATTAGAAGCCTGTAGAAATAAAGGCTTTATATGTACTGGCTGAGGTACTTGGATTCGCTCGGGTCAATGTCGTTTGGGACTGATTTCCAGCCAAAGTATTTCCTGGGTATTATATGAGTTCCCCATAAAAACTTTCAGTCCCTCTTTCACTCCCTTTCAGTTTTATTAAAATAATAACAAGGAATTTTCAAGTGTAATAAGCTGTTAAGTTTACTATATGTATATAAATAAATAAATAAATATATATAAATAAATAAATTTGGGGGAAATACCTCGGCCGGGAAATCATTCCATTGTTCACCGACCCAATATATAAATATTTTTTTGTTTGATAATTATCTGTAATTTACATATAACGATTTATAATTCATTGAACATATTAAATTTTCTATACATTAAATAGAATCCATGTTAATATTCTTTGTTCGAAAATAAATCACATTGGATTTTATCTAGTACCGTAATCCCATTTAAGGATGATTGATGACTTTTTTAAGTTGAAGGCGGTCATCGAGATGTGCCATCATCGGGTCAATGCGCTGAGCAGTGACCGTAAATGTTCGATATCATGTCATTATCCGATGGAGAAGACCTTTGGAGTACAGCTGGTTGCCAACTATATTGCTTTTATTGATAACTAATAACTTAATTAACTCGTGTGTTAAGTAACTGACTAACAGGCAAGTTTCTACCAAGTTTTACAATTGAGTTTGGATGGTTACCCAATGAGAACATGTCAACGTTCACGTTCCACTTTACAATTCAGGCATGTATATCTTTAGCATATTAGATCACAAACCCAATACAAACCAAAGCGAAAATGTTTTTAGGATGACTTTATAATTTAATGAAAACTATAATTTATGAATGATAGAATTATTGAATTCATTTAACTTCAATTTTGTAATATTCGAAAAGTCCTGATGAAAAGAAAATTCTTGAGATGTGCATTCTCAAAGTTTGATACAAATATGAGACGAGGAATTTTGTTGTATTGCACGGCTACATTCAATTGGATGGATAACACGGAAAGCTTCATTGTCGCTTCGAACATCTTTTAAATCAATGTGATGGCACCACCCGAGTAGCAAGTAAGGAACGGGGCCTATATTATAATGTGAAATCCAAACCACGGCCAGACTCATCGGGGGATGCATATAATTTCCAACGTTTGGAGGATGCCACTCCATTATTGTTGCTGGGTTGGAAAGGTTATTGTCAGACACGAGTTATTGTCTTGCTCACATACAAACTTGACCTAACTTCATTTAAGATTGATTTAAATTGATTACTGTGGCATAGTAACCGTTAAAAGAATAACAATAAAAGAGATTAAATTAACAAAGTTTTGATTTCGTGACAAACAAGCCTAGACATTTTAAACCACATCTTGAGGTCACGTTACATGATGTAAAATCCCATACCCTACCTCCTTCATTAAGGCCCTCATCCCTAAAACTTATGGAATACTGAAGTAGTATTCATAGCAGATTGTAGCATTCTTGGGGCTGGAGAGATTTTGACAAATTAAGTGTCAGTAGGTTGTCAATGAGATGGACCCCGCCGTTAACATGGTATTACGGATTAACTTTATTAAAGCACAGTCAAGACATAAACGCAGCAAGGGCCCTTCCCTTACTGCTAACCGCAGAATCCATGACTTCTTTAAAATATTTGATTTTTGCTCCTCCGCAAGTGAAATCCTTTTCAAGATCGTTTTTGACTAAACCACCTCCGCTCTTGAGTCCAGATTTAACATACATACATACATATTTCAAGAAGCGAAAACAGAAAAAAACTAAACGAAAAATTCTACGCGAACCTTTCACCTGCCTTCGCGTAGGATTAATATAAGAAATAATTAGAAATCATTGAGACAAAGATGGCAATTATCTTTATTAAATCACAAGTTCGAATCCTGCTTTAGATGTATGTAACTGTGTCCCAGTCTGTTCTTCCTTAGTGCAAAACTAAATAACTTTAACCTATGCAGTTTATATAGATAGGTTAAGATATTGCATTGCATCCATCGATATAAAAAACATTGTATCAGTCAGATTTCGTCGTTTCTAACGGGCTACATTACAACCAGCCAACACGTTGCTTGGCATATCGCTATGCCTAACTAACCATTAATTTAACGAGAGGTCTAGGCGTCTAATTGCACGCTGGTGTTCCACGAAAACTGGCGGCCCAAGACGAAGGCAAGCTCAATTGAGCCAGCGCTCCAGCGTAACACGCGCCGCGTCCGCTGCGCGCGCGCACCGATCTATCAGCGTCGTCATCAAGGTCGGGCGCCGCCGAATGGTGTCGGGGTGGCAGAGGCAACAGTTCTCCTCCTCGCCGACCCCCCTCCCCCACCCGCACCTCCCGCCGGAACTGAAATAGCGCGAGATGGAACATGGCAGTTTCGCCGCGCTGCTCTGCAACCGTCGAACGGATTCGAATTCTATTTATTTTATTTCGTTTTGGATTTTAATATTTGAGGATGCGTATCGCTGCCCAGATAAACAATTAAATCAATGTATCGTAAGGAAGGCCATGGCCAGCGGAGGATTTAAGGGAGGACCATTTAACCGGGGCACCTGCCCGAGGCCTCCACAAAAGAGGGGCCCCCACATAAATTATACTCATAAAAAAAAAGTTCGGTATATCCAAATATGCATACTTTGAGCACTCATTTGATAACGAAAATACCATGTTCAGTTGAATGGAGAGTTATTTTATATTTACATATAGAAAATAAATTTTTAAAACAGTGTTTTCATTTGTTCAGCAATCATTTTTCTATATAACAATCTGTTTTTACATTATTTATATGTTTACCTATAGAAAGTCTAGTAATTAATTAGGGGTATCCATCCTGTTTTTCCCCAGGGCCTCCACAACTCTAAAATATGTGTCTTGTTTATAACCAGAAATAAATACAGTTGAGAAAAATTAAACCTTAGTATTTATCTCAGAGCTACCGAACCAACCTAGGGCGAGCGCACTAATATGTAACTGGACTATCTGTGATATTCTTAGTAAGCGATACCGGCGTAAGATTTGATAAAATATGCGAAGGAATTAGATCAATTCTGAAATAATCAGAAGCGTTTATGTCATACCTTCTGCGCTCTTATTAGGTAGAATAATTGGCATCCACTTCTGAATGGTTCAGAATTGATCGGATTCCCTCTCATCTTTTCTCACATCTTACCCCGGTTCAGCCCCTGGATTTCAAAACAGATGTCGAATGTTTAATTTAAAGTTTTTCCTAGCCAAAAATGTAACTTTTTAGAGGTCCCATCCATGCCAATTTATTTATTATCTAAGGCTATATTCCCACCGGATTTCATGTTAAAAGTGTTATTATATTATATCGTCTATGTATTCTTATCCTATCGTCAGGAGGCTGTGGCTCCATAAACCCTTCGTCTAGAGCCAAAGTAAATAGTCAAGTCAAGTGAACAGATCACTTATGTATGTTTTAATCATGTGACACAGACCTATAGGGAACGTGTAAATAAATAGGCACGTAGCCTTGCGTTCGGAATTCGAGAATTCTTATAACGGCATTCATAAATAAAAACTTCGAAATTTATAAGTTTATCGCGGGTTACAAACAAATTCAACGCACCTTTATGTTTCTGTTGGTTTTCGATTTGAGAACTTCGCACTGACCTCTGGAAATTTAATATTACTTTAAGAGTATACAATTCTATCTAAGTGGTATCCTATTATCGCCTTATTACCTGAATCGTCATGAATGTATAAGTCATAATATCATATATAATATAATAATATCATAACGCATAATTTAACGTGCTTGCTTTAAAGGATTTTACATTCGATGACAGTTTAAATATCTTTAACTTTTAATTAAACACGCGTTTTCTCGTGTGTTTTTCGCCAGTTCGTTTCGCGCGAAAGTTGGCAATCGATCCAGCGTTTCTTGTCTAGCTCTATCAAAACGGACGTCGTATTTCTAGAATCGTAAAATAAGTAGTTAAATAAGCGAGTTGACCTTCCCGCTGCGCCGGCGGCGGACCGGACCGGCAGCAACTCTGTGAGGGTTCCGGATATTATAAGCACACGAGTCAATATTTACTTGTGTAAAAGTAAAAGTAAAGTAAAAAAGTAAAAAAGTTTATTGTATAAAATTGTATACACATAGTCAAACCTCTTACATAACAATACAAATACAGATTAAAATAATAACATTAAATTTATGGTTTGCTTTGACTATGGCCGAGCGAGACTGTGTCCCTTAAACTAGTCTATAGACTGTACAATAAGGGTCACAAAGTAGTGCCAAAAAAAACATTTGTTGGGCCTTATGAAATAAATAGGCATGTGATACAAGTACATTAGTAGAACTAAATTGCTACTGTGCTAAATTGTATACAATGTGGGTTGGTATTTATAAAGAAAAAAAAAATGTATATAAGTAAAAATAAAATAAAATATAAGTTCAATAAAATAAAAAATTTGAGTCAGTGTAGTGTTTCAATGTGTGTTATTTTTTTATTTTTTTTTGTTTGGTTATTGTTAATATGTATTTATGTTCTGTTTATTTTAATTTTGGGTTATTTTCATGTTATTTTACCACGCTCAGCAAATTTTCAATCTGTTCATAATTTTGGGATTGCAGCCATGTTATTATTTGAATTTTGAATTGAAGTTTGGTTAGATTCTTTAAATTTAACACCCTGTTTGCTTTTTTATATATGTGTGGCATTAAAAACCATGAGAAGTGATGGCAAAAATGTGTTTTCGTCGGAGGAACTTTAATGTCTCCGGCAAACCTGGTTCTAATTACGTTGTCTGTTCTTTTGTCCATTTGCTGTTGTTTTGTTAAAATTGATAGAATATATAATAGGTCGGGGAAAAAGTCTTTTCGCATTATAGTATGTATGAACTTGTAATAAAATCTCTTTGGCTATACTATTTGTATCTGGCTGGTTTTGGTATCATTGAAAGTTTAAATTTTAAAGAACATAATTCCAAATTCAAATTAAGAAAATGTGTGATTCTCATTTGTTTTTCGTGCTGTCAAAATGAGTGAATCTAATGAAGAAATTCGATACATTTTAAAATTTTACTCCAAAAAAGGTAAAAATGCAACGCAAGCCGCGAAAAAAATTTGCGATGTTTATGGACCTAGTGCAGTGTCTGTGAGAGTAGCACAAATTTGGTTTAAGCGTTTTCAATCCGGAAATTTTGATGTCAAAGATGCACGTCGCTCTGGTCGCCCTATTACGGATAAAATGGATGCCATTTTTGAAAAGTGGAGCAAGATCGGCATATCAGTAGTTACGACGTAGCTGAAGAACTAGGAATTGACCACAAAACAGTTTTGGCGCATTTGAAAAAAACTGGGTACACAAAAAAGCTCGATATTTGGGTACCTCACGAGTTCACTGAAAGAAACCTAATGAACCGTGTACTCATTTGTGATTCTTTATTACGACGTAATGAAACCGAACCATTTTTGAAGAAGCTGATAACTGGTGATGAAAAGTGGATCACGTACGACAAGAACGTGCGAAAAAGGTCGTGGTCAAAGGCCGGTCAAGCTTCACAGACTGTGGCGAAACCCGGGTTAACTCGCAACAAGGTGATGCTGTGTGTGTGGTGGGATTGGAAGGGCATTATTCATTATGAGCTGTTACCACCAGGCAGGACCATCGATTCTGAACTCTACTGCGAACAACTGATGAGATTAAAGCAAGAAGTTGAGAGAAAGCGGCCGGAATTAATCAACAGAAGGGGTGTGGTTTTTCATCATGATAACGCTAGACCTCACACATCTTTAGCCACTCAGCAAAAACTAAGAGAGTTTGGCTGGGAGGTGTTAATGCATCCGCCGTATAGTCCTGACCTTGCACCTTCAGATTTCCACCTGTTTAGGTCTCTTCAGAATTCTTTAGGCAGTGTCAGGTTAACATCACGAGAGGACTGCCAAAACCACTTGTCGCGGTATATTGATCAGAAGTCCCAATATTTCTATAGCAATGGGATCATGTCCCTACCTACAAGATGGCAAAAAGTTATCGAACAAAATGGTACCTACATACTTTAGTTAAATGTAAATAAACCATATTAAAAAATGTTTTGAATTTTCTTAAAAAATGCGAAGAAACTTTTTCCCCAACCTTAGTTTTCGAACACTCAGTAACCGGCTTTCTTCGTAGAGAACATGTGTTGGGAAACGAAAAGCTTTTTTAAATATTACTCTTAAAACCGCTCTCTGAGCTCTTTCTAGTATCAGAAGACGAGTTTTTGTAGCGCCTCCCCAAGATGTTATGCAGTAATTTAGTACGGACTGACATAATCCAAAGTAAACATTTCTAATAAGAGTTTTATCAGCGATACCTTTTAGATTTATGGTGTGGCAAAGCATTCCGTCTTATCATACAAATTATTGAGTATTTATCTACAATTTTTATGATATTTATTATGATACACATTCAGTATGCACGATTTGTTAGTATTTCGTTAGTTGTTGTTATTATGCTACGCCTATGCTAACCGTTTCGAATTTCGTGTTCGTTGAGATTGTTTAATTTATATTTTATGCGTGCATAATTCTGTAGGTTGGTATTGATAAGGGAGATATTTTACTAATTGTCTACGATTAATTTAAATCATATAAAATGTTTAATTTTATTTAATGTCTTCAATTCTTTAACTTAATTAAAAATTAATTAACTTTTTACTCTTAATGTAAAATATATTGATCACCAATTTATAATCTAGAATCTTTATGATACAGATATACAAAATAACTAAAACTTAAACCACTGAATTAAAATCAAAGAATATATATAAATAGTAACTAAGTAAAACGTACTAAGCCTTGCTTAGAAGGTAAATTTTCTGCAGTTTTGTATTATGTTCCGAACTGTGAATCGACCTAAATTTTAATTGATAAATAATAGTATCAGTATTATAAACCTATTAACTCCAGTACCCGGCCCCGCTTGGGACAATATTTTTTTTTCTTGCTGAATAAAAACCCCATAAAAAATATTTATACAAAAAATCATATCGAAGACAAATAAAGATATACTAGGTGTGGTACCCGGCTCCTCCCCCAAGGGTATATAAAACCCGTGTCACGTCAACTATCTCAATGCAAAAAACAGGTCGTTCCGTTCTTCAGTTGAAAGAATGACTAGCCAACAAACAAACATTCGCATTTGTAATATTAGTAGGTATGTATTGTATTGCCTAAGGTAAACAAGAAGCGTATCCTGTAGATCTTCCCTTATCCCCAAGAAGAAATCTATCTCGTGGGTTGTGGAAGCAGGCTCGCCAGGTAGCATCGCCAGGAGCTGCGAAAGACAGACTAGGAAGCTAAGTCTTGAAACCTTAGTTCTGATGTCACTATTAGGAAGTGGCAATACTCCGGCCATTGCTGTTTAAAAATAACATTATATTAGGTGTGGCAAGAGTATATACATACAAGTTTGGTATCGTTTTGATAAGTATAGTTTGCTAATAGAATTATTGACTAATATTGTCAATCGATCACTATATCTTATAAAACAAAGTCCCCAAATTGATAAAATTATTGCGCTGAAAAAAAAAAGGTAATCTAACTCTGATTCCGATAACAACCGTCCCCCAGCGATAAAATAGAGCAAACTAAGTAGAGTGGTTATTCTAACTGAGTGAAAACAGTTAGCCTTAAACTTTAAATGTTACTGTATATTTTAATTAATATTTTAACTGTGTGCAATAATGGTTTTCTCTTACAGCTGGACGTGCTGCTTTGCTATTTATTAGTACGTACGAGTAGCATTAGTATTTTTTCGTCTTATATTCAATAAAAAGGTACTATCCAATCTGTTAAAAATACTGTGCCTCTTGAAACTGTACCGTTGCACGCCTGATTTGTAGTCCGCCGTTAAGTTCAATCAATTAAGTTTGATACGGCTAGTATCAAAATCACCTGATCCGTCACATTTACATCACGACACGTGTTATTTTTACCAAGCTTTATTTGCTGTACAATCGAACTGGCGATTGTTTTGGCTTATGTATAGATACTTACCCTAACACATTAATAGTAATGAGAAATACTTTACCATATATGACTGATTTTTTAATGTGCTAAAACAGTATATATCGACAGTGAACGGGTGCATTTCCTGCCTGTTCCGCGTTGTGCGATGGTAAAGGACAGCGTTATGTAGCTCTGACGAGCATTCTCTATGGTACTATTGTACGCCTACCCAGGCAATTTGTAGATGGCACTCGCTTTTATTTACCTCATTTGGATTCTGTAATAACTCTGAAAATATGCAATAAATTATTTCATTTTGATTTTGATTTTTAAAGACGGTAGAACACAGAGAGAGACCCAACATACCTTCTGAGTTGGAGGGTCTCTAAATTCATAAATACCTTGGGGTCGTCGACGAGACGCACGGCCTGACGCTTTATCAAGTCCAGGGAGCCAAGCAGGTGCTGAGCTGAGCTGAGCTATCCTACAAATGCAAGCAGTACTCCACGTAAGACCTTATCTGCGCCTTGTAAAGGAGCATTTTTGGTCAGGCGTGAAATACTGACGCAACCTGTTGAGAACTCCCAGTTTTTTCGAGGCGAGTTTGGCTTTATCCTCGATGTGGCGTCCAAAATTAAGGTTATGCGTCAGGTCGACACCAAGAATCCCTAAATGCTCGTCAATACGTAGAGTTGCTCCCTGGAAGGTCAGAGCCAAACTGAATGGAGTACGCTTCGCATTGAATACGCACGCCTGTGTCTTACTCGCGTTCAACCCGACAAGGTTCTGGAGACCCCATCCGGAAACTTTTTCCAGGGTCTCTTTGAGTCTAAGGACGAGGCGCCGCCTATCCTCCTCTTCTTCAGCCTGGCTTGCGGTCTGGTGACTGGTGTACCTGGCTAGCACTGTGCTGTCGTCTGCGTAGTCAATGTCGCCCAAATTCAGCATATCATTAATGTGCAGCCAAAAAAGGGTTGGGGACAGCACAGAGCCCTGCGGTACGCCGGCATTCACTGACATGGCTTTGGAGCAACAACCATCAATCAAGACTTTAATGTTGCGGCCATGCAGAAAGTTGGCGATCCAGTCACATAGATTGGTTGGAAGGCCATAGGCCGGTAGCTTGGAAAGCAGTGCCTTGTGCCAGACCCGGTCAAACGCTTTCGCGATATTCAGCCCGATAGCCATACCTTCGCCATGATTTTCGAGCGCATCACCCAGCTCATGTGGGATGTAAACTAGGAGATCCCCAGAAGATCGATTCGGACGAAATCCGTATTGGTAATCACTGAGAAGTTCATTGCTCTCTAGGTACCACACCAACTGAGAGTTAATGATGCGCTCCATCACTTTGCATAGAAGAGGGGTAATGGCTATGGGTCGGTAGTTGGCCGGGTCTGATCGATTCCCTTTTTTAGGCACGGGCTGGACGTTGGCCGATTTCCAAGCTATAGGCACACAACCAGTGAAGTACGATAGGCGGTAAAAGGACAGGGGCTAATTCTGGAGCACTTTTCTTCAACACCAGCGCTGGAATACCATCAGGGCCAATCGCTTTCCTGGAATCTAGGGCGAAGAGCTCACGCCGCACCGCTCTCTGACGGATTCGTATGTTCGGCATAGATTATTCGCACCCAGGAATAGATGGCGGGATTGATCCGCCATCGTCCAGGCGTGAGTTTGCCGCAAAGAGGCCCACGAGAAGGTCGGCCTTCTCTACGGCGGAAAAAGCGAGCATGCTGCAATGGTGGAAGTTTCAGCGCTTTAACGCCTGGTTCACGTCGTCACGATGTACGGAAGGACCCCCGGTCCCCCCCGGAAGTGGCCGCCGGGACCCCGGCAGTCCGGTCACCAACCGGCACGACGGACCACTCCGAGATTATGCGCCGAGTGATGGTGCAGCCTTCTGTGTTGGTTAGACACATACCGGGCCCTGAACTACTCGGCGGGCGGGCAGCGGAGCACCCGTTTCACCGGCTCTCCCTGGCCATCGTGTCAATCCCTTACTCCAGGCAGTGATTCAGCTTTAAAATCACTGGACCACTTCTCTTCGCCCTAAGTCCCCCTTGCACTTCAAATGCAGCATAAAGCTTTTTGTGTAGCATTTACAAAGACATAACTGATTTGAGTGTTCTGTGGGCGTTTAAACTATTGTCTGGTACTGGCTTACCACAGTTATTTTCTTCGGTCCTTGTGGCCGACGTTTCGAACTGTCCCGTGCAGTTCAACGGTTCAAGGCAGTTTAACCCAATATCAGACGATAGTTTAAACACCCACAGAACACTCAAATCCGTTATGACACGGTAAAAAAACCAATGGCATGCGTTAGTATTTACAATACAATTTTCACCTCCAACTTGGTACGAACGGCAGCAAATAAAATATTTTTATTGAAGGTGCATGAAGCATTCAGGCAAGATATCTAGTCATGTTATTTGTGCTTGATATCAGTAGATGGCGCTATTTGAAACGCTCGTCGACGGAATCTAGATGGCGCTATTAGGTATCCAAACATTAAAAAAAATGTCGCCATATGGACTTAAGTTGGTCCTTTTTTCCACTTCTCAGTGAAATATAATATTATTGCCCAATACTGCTTTCACATTCCCTTTTTAAATATTTTTCTTGCGTTTGGCATAGAGAAGTGTTTTAGCATATAGCATATTTTGCAAAATTATATAGATGTGAGGATTCCGCAAATGTTAATGTGTATAAGTAGGTTTGTCAGTATAACTACATATATTTAAATATTATTAATTGTTTCACCTAATGGTGAAATCTAGATGTCGTTGAAGAACTATCGAATCACCTAATAGAAAATATATGGTCAATATAACAACGAAAGTCAGTTATATATAAAGTGCGTATGAAATGAGTACAAACTGTGTCCCCATCACCGTAACCGCCACACATTGGACTTTTGCCTACATATAGTTTCTTTTCTAATACCAATGCCTACTGTGGCATTTACTGTGATGGGCTCGTACATACATACCATCACGCCAGCGTACCCCGGAGGGGTAGGCAGAGGTGATAAAGCGCTATACGGACCGAAGACAGCATACTTTTCTAGCGCTTCCTCTACAGACATTCATCTTTTCATACATGGTCTACAATTGCGGGTGCAACATAACTGACCTTTACGAAATATTACATCGATATGAGAGTTCCGATTTGATGAATAGTATTTATTCTCAGAAGATGAATTCACTTTGACATTACTTTCGTTATAATTCTGGTAATCTATCGGAGCGGAATGAAACATTAACATTTGTTTCCGGAATGAGCGCTAATGAAAAATTACTTACATATCCATTTCCAAAAGCGATCCGTAAACGCACCAGAATAGGTCGGAGAATTCAGGACTGTGCATTCTGTAAGTAAACTAATAAGCGCAAGAATAGGCCTCCTCGTTGTGGTACGTTCTCCTAAAGCCGAACGTCGATTAGGCGAGTCGGGGCGGGCTGCAAAAATCCTCCAACATGCGTTTATATGGAAGTGCGGCAACTAGCGACGGCCCGCCGCCGCCGCACCGCCCATAGTGCATTTCCATTTAAACATAGGTGTTGTTATCTTTTTATTGTATTGAATTAGTTTTTATTATACTGAATTTGTATTATTAACAAGCAATGTTGTAAAATTTTATTCCTTAATTTATGACAAAATCTCATACTAAAACATACTTTAAGAACATGACTTAATTTACTAGTCGTTTTTCCTGGGGACGTGTCACAATATTTTGGGAAATATACATAGGTTATTTGTTTCGGGCTTGTGATATATTCCCGAAACATTTAAGGTCACTTCACTGATACTATAAAACTCTATTGTAAAAAAAAAGACAGCAGAGCAATCAGACTTGCACGTTTTGGGCCCTTGCACTGTTTTTTGCCGAACATAGACTGGCTGCAAAGATTTCCGTAAATTAAAAGTCAAAGTGAGAAGTGGTTGCCCTTTAATGTATGTTTTTATTTCTTCCAATATTAAATTAAGTACTTATTTACACAATAATAATTACATATTTATATACTTACTTATAATGTTATACCATACGATTTCAATATTTACTAATAAAGCAAATATTTAGACTTATTTGACACACGAACACTTATTTTAAAATGATTTGGCACACTGACTAGATATTCACACCCATTGTCTGGGACTGCAATGCCAATATCTTGTAAATAATAAAAAATATAAAAAATATATATTAGTTAGTATAACGTAACATAGGTTTTATTTATTACTCTAGAAAAAATCCATAACAGACTAACTAACAGCTATTATTTATGATATAATTTATAATATTTATTGTTTACAAGACGTGGAAATATCCTTTTGACATTAAAATATAAACAAAAAAGAAACATTAACAGAAAAAAAATACTTATATATTTACATAAAATATGCGTGTATATTATATTCAAACGTAATAATAATAATGTAACTTAATTATAACATTAATGAATGATATTGGTTTTCTTGAAAATAAAAGTTCGAATGAATTAAATTTCATTGCTGGCCTATTTTAATTTGGTAAAACAAAAATATTACATAAAACATATAATACAATTTTATCATCTCATCATTTTATCTCACACATTTCTTATTTAAGTAATTTCAAAGCTAAATAACGCATGGATTAAATTTCTTGAAATAATTTAATTTTAATAATTACTATCTTTGGTGTGTTAGCCGCATCCCTTATTTACTATCCTGGATTATTTAAGATACAGACATATTAATGTATCACTTACAAAATTTTATTTAGAAATTTCCGAACAAATGTTATGCACTCCAAAAAAAATCAGTAAATTTTTAAAATATTTTTTACATAAATTAACGTTTATTTAGATTCTATTTAATATGGTAAACATAGCACCGATTGTCTGACCTACCTATATCTATAAGAACTAAAAAAGTCATGAGTACTTGTAATTCCAATGGCCCTACCTTTTTTTATCGGTTTACTAGTGTTAATCTAAATCAGATAAATACTGTTATAAGTCGGAGAATCCATGTCTGTCCTCTATGCCCTGCATGTCATCTGTCTCCATCGTGCCTGTGATGGTTTGCAGGACTCTAAAGGCTTTCGATTGTCTCGGAGGTCCTTCGCAGGTGAAGTGGTGGCAGTACACCCTGCAAACAAATTACATTTCTGTACTACTGTTTAACCATACAATTTCTTTTAACCGTTTTTTTACGTCAAACCTTCTGAAAGGAACTCCTCGGTTAAATATTTGGACTATTGGAAAAAACAAAAAAAAAGTATTTATGAGGAGTTTATGAAATCATAAATAATATCTGGAAATAAGCAGAATCAACATTTAACAAAGCGAGAATTCAATCAAAATAAAATCTGGTAACAAAAACCAGTAAAATGATATGTAAATTTTCCAATTTAACACGGGTATCATAACATTACAACTTAAATAAAAAATAAAAATAATGCACAGAACACATAATATGAGTATGGCATAATCTGTTTTGTAGTTATGTTAAAAGAAAAATAATGAATTTACAAGTTATTCAACATGAAAATGAATCGATCAAAGTTAGACTACATACTACGATTTGACAAGTGCCGCTGAAAGCATAGGCATGAAAACCAACTGAAACAAAAAAGCTTGTTGAAGCAACGATAATTAAAGCGGTGCTATAAAATGTGTGTTTACGTCGTCATTGTGCATTCTCCGCCTTACAACCGCCCACCGATGCTGAAATAAAGTAATTTTTTGTAGTTACTATGTGTCCTTGTTACTGTGAAATTGTTTAATTTAACGGACTTTGGAATCTAAGCTGGACAGTAAATAGTGTTTGGAACTTTTTTATGAATTTTATGAAGCCCTTTGGGGACCAATATCGAACATTACCGTGCTTTTGAGGGAAAACGATAGTATGTGCTTCTTGTTGTCAGATATTTACCTCCGGTTTGGTGCATCGCTGCCACCCTCCAACTGTATTGGGATGATTCTGGTCCGGGGTTGGTTGCTGTTGAGCGATGGCAGATCAGGCTGGCTTGCTGGCTGTTCCTGATCCATCCTCACGAGCTGTGGTGAGAGCACTCTCATGATGCGCTGTGTTGGCTGTGAGTATGGCGGCTGCGCCTGCGAATGCCCCTGGGGTTGCTGCATATCAATAATGATTCGCAGCTGAGGCTGCTGAGTGCCGCCTCGACGATTATCCTGCACTTCCTTACTGGAAACCTCCATCTGTACTGGAACAACACGACTGCCCTGGCCGTTCTGCGATTGACCATGATTGAATATCGGCTGGGAATCGCGAGGAATACTCTTTCTATTCTCTGAAGGTTTCGTCGACCATATCGGCTGTACGTTCTGCTGAATTCGAGGAGGGCTCGTGAGGTCTCGTGGGACAGACCTCATATCATTGCTTCTCTGCACCCATTCAGGTTCCACAGCCCTGTCTCTCGGCGGACTAACAAGCTCTCTGGTCAAGCTTTTCCGGCCTTCCAGTGGACGCTCACACCATTCCGGTGGAGGCGTCTTCTTTTTTTGAGATTTGACAAATGCGGGCACCGATTTGGGACTCTCTGGATTATGGTAGTAAACTGGCTCCTGGGTCACATAAACTGCTTCTCTGTTGGGTTGTGATTGGGGTGGCGGACGTTCGGGCTCTTGCGGTTTTGGTTGTTTTCTCGGTGTTACCGGAATGGATATATGCGACTGGTAGCGCACATCTTCTGGAAAATTACTGTGACCTACCGGTGGAGACGCCAGTTCTCTTTGTTGATTGGGTTTCCATTGGTTTTGTTTGATTGGCTGGTTCGATATCACAGGATTTTGTTGCCCCAGCGCTTCAAAGGGTTTGTTAAACGGAGGATTATTGAAAGTTTGATTGTTTGCCTGTTGCACATAGTTGTTGTCGAGGTCTTTTTGATTCCGATTGAGTGTGTTTGAACGCCAGGGTGCGGGATTAGATTGGGCAACTTTAGGACTCTCGGGCCTTGGGTCATTCCTTACGTTGTTATAAATAGTATTGTTGAAAATGTTTTTAGGAGGACTTTGCCTAATGTTGTTCGTATAGTTATCTTGCACCCTTGGAGATGCTCGAGGAAGAGTGTGAAATGCAGCAGGTGAAGGATTTTCATTCTGGTACGCCAAAGGCTGAGCGTCGTTTGTAGTAAATTGTGGCGATCTATTGTTTGTATTTGGTGAAAACGGGCTCCTCTGCTGCTGCGACTGATTTAAGATCGCCGGAGATTCGCGACGTTCGGGCTGTTTCCAGAAACTATTAGGGCTTGGTGAAATCGGAGATCCATTGGCAGTCGGAGATGCGTTCATTCCATGTGGTCCGAAAGGAGTTGGGCTTTTATTGAACTGAGAGTCCTGTCTTTGAAGAAGGTCTCTGGTTGGTGTTTGAATGTTCGCCGAAGGTTTAGCTGGATACTGCGGCTCTGGTTTATGGAGGGGGCTTTCTGGCGATTGATTCACCCCACTACCGTAAGGATAGTTCTGGCGGGACACATTATTTGATATCTGTGGTGTGTAGGTCGCCGGCGGTTGCTGTGAGAATGCCATAGGAGTATTTTGCTGCATCACTGGACTTGGAGCCTTTTCGACAAACTTTGGAACGGCTCCTAACCTCTCCTTCTCTGCCTTTTCCTGCTCCCAGTGATACGGACTGTTTGTCTTTCGCAGCATTCCAATAGGGTTTTCTGGTATGACGATTTCCGGACGTTCACCGATTGGCTTTATGACCGTTTCCGGTTTCGCAGCGGCACCATTGGGTGCATGGATGACAAGCGGCGGTGGTGGGGGGGGCGGTGGAGGCCCACCCTGAACCGGTGGAGGCGCTGGGGGCGCCCCTCCGGCTTGGGAGGGTTGTTGTCCGTTGGGAGCGGTGTACTGTGCTGCGTAGGAGTGCTCCTGTTCCTCCTGTGAGCGCTGGCGAGCGAGGCGGCGCGCCATGCTGGGCGTACGAATCTGAGAGAGGTCAAGACCACCAGGAGTGTACGTAAAAGGCTTCTTGTCCTTAGTCATCATTGCGTTTTGTATGCATGCTGGAGGTTCTGCCATCCCGCGACACTGTAATAGATACAATATTTCATAAAAAAACTATTTTAAAACATATTTTTTTGGGTGAACTTGTTTATAGAACTGGATATGATATCTATAATACCACACCCTAAGACAACACCTACTCTCATTATGTTAGCCCAAAACGAGGTGATGTAAGATGGTGTTATATTTTATTACCACTGTTAACCTATATATATATAAAGGGAAGGTCCTGGCATGGCACCTAATTCCTTCGGGAATGTGGTGTATTGGGCTAATATCATAACGGTAGTTGTGTGGTATTAGCCATCCATGTCAGGTCGCATAAAAAAAATAAAAAAAAAATATATATGTAGCTGTAATATTTTCATTTGATTATTTTTAAGAGCCTGTGAAAAGCAATGGTTTGGTTTTTAGTGGAATCGAAACACAACTTTGTTTCTTGACTGATTTATTTAGCGGCAATTTAAGAAAAGAGAGCCAATCCGAATTTAAAAGTGAATTGGAATCCCAAAACCTAAACCAAAATAATTTATGAGACGTAATTAAATAATATAATAATGTATACCTGCAATTAATCTTTTTTTTTCAAACTATAACTAATGCATTACTATTGCTGCACGAAACTTTTCAAACTTGCCTCTACCGATCTACTATTCTTAGTGATCATTCTCGCTCATTTGTACTCTGATAATCTATTATTATAATCTGGTTACATCCTTTGTCTCTCACAAAATAGGCTTTAAAGTTTACATTATTATTATTATTATATATATGTAGTATTTAGTATTTATTTATTGATATTTATGTAGTTATATTTATGTACAGTTATATAAGTTATATATTTAAGTTTAAGTATAATGTGTATTTGTTGTATATTGTGTAGGAATTATGTTTCCTCTAAAGCTATTTCTCCATAGTTACTACTCGCACTACTGCTCACGATACCCAAAGGTAGACTGGTAGAAAATGCCTCCGGCATTAAGTTGTACCTTTTGCCCGAGTTTTTTTGAGTGCAATAAACTTATATAAATAAATAAATATTATTAATATGAATTTAAGGTGGCTCAACCCGGCGGGACTAACTGATTTACGAAAATTGTATTTACAAAATGACTAATAGCTAACAGTAAACCACGACCGCTGTAGTCCAAAATCTAATAGAAACCAAATAGATTATAAATCTTGATTAAATAAGCTATGTCTGATGACTAATCTTTTTTAGATGTTCTTACTTTATCATAGCGTAATCCACCTCCAAAGTTATTGTATAAAACGCGCGAAAAATTCGAACTTTCGGACCTTATAACGTAGGAACCAAACACAATTTTACAATGCCAATGGTCATCAGACATCTAGTTCGATCAAATAAAGCCATTTTGAGCGAAATTTTGGATCTCTGACAAGAAATATGGGCGTGATCTTCTTTCCCCTTTTGTATGGGGAGATGAGCGGGATGGGCCACCTTAAGGACCATTACCCAATTGTATGACCTTCTGAACTGGGCAGTTACTACTTTACTAGTAAGATACTACCACGGATGAAAGAGCTACCGTTACCCACGCATGAAAATGCATAGTTGTAGGTACGTCAACTGTTATTAACGGCAACGATATGTGAGGGTTCTGTTGTCATCAATGACTTTCGGTCAGCAAGTATCATACTCACATCTGGCTGTCCCCTGCTCCCACCGCCATAGTTCGGGATGCGTCCGAGGTGTCCGTACCTGGAACGGTGCCAGTTCGCGCCATTATTTTTAACATTCTGTATCTGTAAACACTTGCTCGGGGCCTAAGATATTCGAACAATACAAATTCGTAGACCACTTTTTGAATCTGGCCTTTAGTTTCATACGAAAGAGGCTAAAACCACACTTAAATCACGCAAGTTCTTGAAAAAAATTCGATTACGAAAATTACCAAATTCGAAATAATGTTTCCACGTGACCATCTCGTTCTTAATATGCTCAATGTTTTTTTTTATTAAATTTCACTTTAACATACAACAAGGTCCAAGAAAAATTACTGTGGTAAGCTAATATCAGACATTAGTTTCAACACCCACAGAACACTCAAATCAGTAACATTTCTTAAATATATACACACAAAGTTTACTGACCCACTTTCAGTCATATTGACTTTTTACTGCTTCAGCTCTTCAAACTACTTCAGTATGTCCCATCGATTGATCCAGTTCGCACTTCGCCAGCTGCAATACGTTTAGCACAGCTAAAGATGTTTCTAGACGCCGACACGGATTCTCAGGAAAGAATGAGATCAGCTTTTTGATGATTTCTGTAAACAGAGAGAAATATTGGGCGTGATTACAGAGCACTCAAATTAAATACTTACAAATGGATATGAAGGTTATAGCACGCACTCGTGTAACGGATTCAAATTTCTTCCAAATAATGTTTACGGATGTCTCGTCCATGAAATTTTGGTTTCGATGCAGCCGCCTCATAAAATCGTATTTCCCTCATAACTTTGGGGTTTTTAGTCGAAGCCTGCAAATTTAATCGTATATCCTACACAAAATCTATTCTTTCACCACCAAACTATCTTATGTCTTCTGTTCAAAATGTATGATGAATCCAAAATCCATTATAATTTTCATAGTCTCGTCTCGATAGAAGGCATTAGAACTATGGATTTATGTTCAAAGCGTAGATTGTAATTATGATAAAAAGTAAAAATTTTAGGCTCAGACTTATAGAATGTAATTCAATGATGGAATCAAGATTGTACACTTTTAATTGAGCACTGGGAATATAACTATTGGTAATTAAGTAAGGGTGCAAACTGATGTTTAAGGAAAATATAAAAAGGAAACCCACTGATTCGGTGGTTATACATAGGCTCTAGCGATTGCTTAACGATACATACACGGTCGTCCTATCTGTATTACTTGGGTGCTGGGATCTGTTCTCGGGGTCAAAAATATTTTTTTTCATGTAAAAGTAAATACAAAGGTGGCTAATGCCACAGCTAATGTCATGGTCTTATACCACATGGGAACTAGTTTCCATGCCCGGACCTTCCTTACATTGCACGGATTCATTGAAGTGGAGGGACCACGGACAATTGGTATTGCCGCTTTAACTACCGTACATCAAATTCCATCCAGGATTTCAATTTGAGGGGGGGGGGGGGCAGAGGCGGGCTTCCTATACCTGGATACGTAGTGGTAGAAACCCGGGCATGATTTAAGCCTACACCACCTAGAAAATAAGGGGCACCTACAGTTTGACGCCGAATCCGAATCACGAATGATAAATCCCGTACTAGCCTCTTACGACATGCATGTGAAGCACATGCCCATCACAATACCTTCGTCTTTGGAATGTGGTATGCATACATGCCTTGAATCGGGAAGCAAGGACACCTTAATTAAAGAAAGAGCCCTGTAACTGTACGAATATACTGCAAGACTGGACCCGAACCAGCAAAATATAACATTAGCGCGTATTGCGTCTCTTTCAATTTCGCCACCTTGAAATTCCAGTCCCTTCTCCCGTAATCAATTCAATCAATCCAGCACTGGTCCACGAGACACTTACCAGTACCTTTTTCTGGGTCAACTTTCGCTTTAGGCAGGATTCTACCGGTTATCCTGGGTTCAACCATTGTGATGAGAGTTTCCGATTATCGCACAGGATTAATTTTTCATCACAAGTAAAGAAAGGATAAAAACATTGTATCCCTCGTTATTGTGACGGTTGAGGAGTCAATGCAAAAAATAATCACTTGATTCGAAGCCAATATTCAAGACTACATTTGAAATAAATTCTGATTTGGAATTATTAACCAAATGACACATAATTAGATCAAAGTGGTCAGTTCGACAAAACACCAATTTCATATGTAAGAACTTAATATTAAAAATATGATAATTCCGATTCAAAATGGACGCAAAGGGCGTTTCCCTTGCGAGTTGCGCGCATTATCCACGCGCCAATTGCCAGCACATAAAATGAAAATAAGACAAAAATATTCGGCCACGTAACCCGGTATAAATAGTCGGCCGAGCTGAAGTTAGCTGCGTGACACATTTTATTCCTTGGGCTATTTCTGCGCGTGTCCGCGGCGGCCGGCGGCGGCGGCGACGGCGGCAAGTGGGACGCAGCGTTTGAGCCCACATGATAATAAGTAAGGGATTTCAACATTCCATGGTATTGTCATCATGGTATCGTCATTCAATGGTAAATTCGTTTTACTTATTGAAGAATATATTATATTACCAAATTTGGGCCAAATAGCAAAGTTAATTATTAGTGCGTGCGCTTAAGTCTCGACTATTCACCGCTTAGGTTATTAAAAATGACGACAAGAAGGTGATGAGATAAATCAACCTCAAATCAACCGCTTCAAAATCGGTTAAGTGGTTCTCAAGTTATAAGCGAATTTACAGACCGATAAAGAGATGCCAGAGGTCTTATAACAGAAACAGCAGTATTGAGAGTTGGCGGACTAACTTTAATACGTCGGACTAAACTAGTTTTTTTATGGTTAGTCCGGTGCTAATCTCGTACTTTTTGTTTAAGTTAAGTTAAGTTTTATTTATTTATTTATTTATTATTTATTAATATGGCTCACATACAGGATAAATCCGTATTACACAATCATAAACACATTTACAGTATAAAAAATGCACGAATCTTCCTACAGGTAGTGGGCACAGCGTGTACAGTTATAGGTAGTCAGCTAAGAAAGTTTATGTCTACGATTCAACAATATGTTTAAAATAAAAAAGTGAAGCTAAGTTTTGACTAGTTCTCTCTGAATACGACTGTTAGTGAATAGTTTCGAGACGAGAAGAGTAAGAATAATGTGTAATAATAGTGAAATGCTATTTAAACATAAAATGAGTGTTTGTCTAGCCCTTTTTTTCGTGATTGTATTGTGCTGCACTTGATGCTGTAACCTCTATACTGTGCTCTCATTGTGATTTCTTCATAATAGAGCATCCTTATAGTATGGTTAGATTTTTTATGAAGTTTCCAGAGTAATTTATGATAACGGTGAAGTTCATTTGCCCCTAAACTGTTAAGCATGGAAAGATGACGGATGATTTGTATGACATACTGGGAAACGTCTAACTGTTGTAAGTTCGTTTACAAATTTAGGACTCGCAATATCAAAAAGTTCATTCGCATGCAAAAGATTCAGAAAATTGAAGAAAACTGGTCGGTGTAAAAAAATATGTTAAAAATTTATTAGATAAATAATTACCAGATAATTTATTACATTTTTTTTAAGTTTTGGGATTAGGATTACAGTTATTTTGTACAAGGTTTGTTTATATAATCAATGTCCAGTTTGTGCAAAATTTTACCTCCATTTAGTAATGAGTTTGAAAACATTTTGGAAAAACGGGTAGTCAAGTTCTGTGATAAAAATACATTCATTCATTCTAAACAGTTCGGATTTCATAAAACATGTCACCAGGTCAAAATCAATATTAGCACTTTGTTCAGAATACTTATGAGATATTTTGTGACTTATGACTATGAAAATCATGAAATAGTGTTCATGAAATTAGAACATTCCGGTGTGCGAAAAAACGAAACAAATATACATGAAACTTAGCTAAAATGCGTTGGTTGTGTAAATAGCTTAGTATCCCAAGTGGAACCTATAACTATGGTTGTACCACAGGTTTCAATACTGGGACCAGTATTGTTTCATATTATGTTAACGACACCTCCAGTTGTATAACCGATAATATTGAGTCTTGGAAACAAAGATATTGTCAAAATAAGGGGATCCCTTTTGTTTGTAATATAATCACTGAAATATTCTTGTATGTGACAATATATAGCTGAATGTAAATATAGGTAATATTATTCACTTTCATGAATGTAGTTACATAGTAGTATTCTGTGTTATTAATTTAACTTGTGTGATACCAATTCTGTCGTAATTTCGCTGGTATGTGTCTGTATATTTATACAAACTATTTTATCTATATATATCGACTGTGTGTTAGGAAAATAAAAAAAGAATTAAATTAAAACTGTAATGCACGGTTACCACCCGCGACAAAGCCCGCAAACCAAAAAAAAAATCCACAATCGGGACGACATATATTTTTTCCATGTTATTGTCTTTCGCTGATTATTATATAGCGCTCTCAATGTCCAACCGTGGAAGACGCTATTCCCACTGCACGTCCAAGAAAATCCATTTAATTTATTTTATTTATTAAGGATAATAATCAGAAAAAAGATGCACATTACAAAGGTGATAAAAAGACATTACTATAGCTGCATCCACTACACTTTCCTCAATAACATAAAATGAAGAAATATAAATCTAGATGGAGTGACAGATTAATAAACATTTTATTAAGCACACAAGAATGTAAAGTTTAAACATGAACTTTAAACACAACAATTTAAACGGGCAAGTAAATCAATTATATAGAAGGCTGTGGATACGTTTTTTTAAACCGGTTTTTAAATCACAGTGAGGGTTTCACACAACCGATAAATATTCAAGCTAGAACCGAACTAAAGCCTGATAAAAAGTTTTATATGATTGTACCATCTTGCATTTTTGGTTGTGCGGTATACAAAACCGAACATTTGGTAGGTTTTTATTTTATTATGGTATTTAAATTAAATTTATTTTATTTTGCAAACTTACAGAACGCAGATAAATAATACATTTAAATCAACAGGTAATTGCCCCAATTAAAAGTTTGCACAGTATTCAAAAACATAATTAACACTAATAGGACGCTATACAATTAATGTAATATACTTGTATTGTTAGGAGACCACTATTTGAAATATTTTTTTAATTTAGTTCTGAAACATGAACAACGGTCGTGAAATACATTGAGATTATGCTGAAAAATATTTACACATTTATTATAAAGACTGCATATTCTTGCGACAGGATTGGTAGAAGAAACATTTGGTAATGAAGAATTATGGATTTCTTAATGATTTAATGTTAAAGTGACAGCTTAAATCATTTATTACCGTATAATATATTTTACCATTAACATTTTTGTAAAAAGCCATTACATCAGCGGTTTTCCGACTACCTTCTAGAGGCTGCATACAAAAATAAATGTACCTGGTCCAAATAGCTATGGATAGCTCTTCGAACGCCTACCTTTGAGGCTAATAGTCTTAATTTAGTTCGTACCGATTCGATTATTTTTATGTGCGTTCAATATTGAGGGTTCCAAATGACGCAGCTGTATTCAAGCAAGCTACGTATCAAAGAGTTATAAAGTAAGAGCAGACTCTCAATTTTCATAAAACGCTTTGTAACTCTAAAAAATTGTTGTGCAACTTAAAATAAATGGCAGATTTTAAATATATACCCAAGTCTCGAACTGCGGAAACACGTGATAATTCAAAGTAATCGATATGGTATTGAAAATCAAATGGGGTTTTACTCTTGACATTTTTTTTATTAAGCGACATTTTATTTGTTATGCACCAGCTTACAATATCTATATCAAATTGTAATAATAAACTATCGTGCTGCTTTACAATTCGCCTAAATTTTTTTATGTCATGAGCGAATGTCAGACACTCACCAGTTATTTTCGTAGAGATCGTTGATAAATATTATGAAAATTAAGGGACCTAGGTGAAAGCCCTGCGGAACTCCAATATCGTTTTTGTTACTACTTTTGTGAATAGGATATTTGAGGATTTCCATATACTGGGAAGGTACCTTCACTCAAAGATTTGCAAAAGATAAGAACTAATTCATGAGAATTAATTTTAAAGAAAATTGGTGGAAAGCCATCCGGTCCAGTTCCTTAGGTTCCGTCAAGGTTATTAAGCGAATTTATAATGTCATCTTTTGTTATTTTTACGGTGGACAGGCAGTAGTTAATTTCGGGAAAAACTGGAATAAATTTGGTGCAAGGAGATAACTGATAAACCGATGAAAAGTAGTCTGCAAATAAATTAGCCACATCAGTTCCAGAAGTACCAGTACGGTTCTTGTAAACCATTGATTTGGGTAGGCTGTTAGTAACTTTTTTGATATTGCGAATGTCCAAAATGATTTAATATTATTGATAAGTTGAGACTCTATACCAATGGATGTGATTTTGTCTATATGTTCATCAAAGTGCAATTTATTGTCAATTATAATACCCAATTATACTTACTGCTAATCTTTTCAAGTATATGTCCACTGATTGTGTTAATATGATCAACAGTCAAAATGTTTAGCTAGAAGGCTAGCGGCGAAAGTCCGAGTAATACGAGGGGGCAGCAGCGTGGAAGCCTCACTTTGAATCTGTTTTGAAGGTATTTTTGCAATGCGGAACAGAAATTCTGTCGTTTAGTTGTATTCTTGTAAACACTTTGAATCTCTTGGAAGAATGCCACAAAAACGTATACATTAATATTTTTCATTCTTAAAAAAAATCTTCATTTTTTTTCGTACGTTGCAGATGATTGGCAAACATTCTTTCAATACTCTTAATCCAGGACTTCTAGAACTTTCTGCGAAAGATTTACTCTAAATTTCAGGCTATGACAAAACGAAGGTTGTTGTATAGAAGGACTATTGGTTGTTGATTGAACATATAGAGCGAATGGGTGATGAAATAATGAGGCACGCGGCACCCGTAATTATAGAGCATGTTTGAAAATTTGTATATTTGTAAATTATGTTGCATGACATGACATAAAGTATGCTGCCATCTGCCGTATGGAGCTCTATCATCTCTGCCTATAGACAGAGGGGCGTGATGGTTGCTATGTTGTTAACATGTGTTTAACGTTATTTCCTTTGCCTTTTTTTCTTGATTGTTCAATAAATGAATAAATACAAAATATTTTTTTTATTTAGTTTTTCTTGTGTCAGTCAGTCAGCGTGTTTACGTCCACTGCTGGACATACGACTCTCCAATTTTTATCCAGTCCTCCCGGCCCTTAGAGGTACGGAACCACTGCTTTCGGCCGACGCACTTGATGTCGTCGTCCTTTCTTATGCACCTAGGTAGATTACAAGTCAATGTTCTGCAAATGGTTCTTGTAAAGTACGGTGCTGGATATATATAAATATATAATAATCTGTTTCCTTTGCATCTTATTTTTTTCTAAATTTTACACCTGTTGGTATTTCCAATAAATAAATAAAAAAATAAAAAAATGGTTGTAGAGTTGCTTCAAAAGTATAAATGTACAAAACCAAAATAATGATAGGTATGAGCACAAGAAACCGGATTCACGTAGGAATTCTGTGTCATGCACACGTAAGCACATGGCGAGCGATTCAAACTAGGACTTTACACCTCGTAACTTAGTAATAACATATCTTTTTTCCAAACACTTTTCAAAACCGAAATTAACGTAAATTTCGAGATTTACAGCTTTATTCTTAATTTTAAATCACAAACAACGAAACTTCAGCAATTACAGCGGTTTTCCAGACACGCCAGAAATTACTCACTCCAAGGGAATTCACTGAAAGATGTTCACACTGCAAGGCCGGCGTACACGTGTACATAAACATTTATGAAGCTGCAGTTGCCACTGAGTCAGTGAACAGAGTACGATCGACGCACAAACAGTTTAATTTGCACGAAAGATTCTTTCAATTTTGACTAACTAGTGTTATTGCCTTATATCGGAAACCAAGTTGCTATATTATTCGTTCAAGATGTTTTAAGTTACTTAAAGTAGCTTTCTGGTTTCTGGCAATGTATTCAAATGTTGAATGAAATATGGTAATATAATCTGAACCTGCTCTCTATATGTAATTGTCTGTTTCTGTTTTTCCTTCTAATAAATAAATAAATCTAATAAATAAATAAAAAACTGTGAAAATACACATGGAATTGATTAATCTCTGGGAAAAGCCACCTTTTTAACATGGTTATTATTTTTTATCAAGACATACATACTATGATCAAAAAGTTCCGGGAATTAAGAAATAAAAAAAATGTGTTCATTTTCGGATACATTTATTTTATCACCTTCAAAATAACAACCGTCTGAAGCGATACACATACGCCAACGCTTAACCCATTCTTCCATACACTTTTGATAGTCCGGTGAAGGAATGGCTTTCAATGCCTTCGTCGCATTTTCTTTTATTTCATCGATGCTCGAAAATCTCTTTCCACGAAGGGGTAATTTAAGTTTTGAGAACAGGAAAAAGTCACATGGTGCCATATCCGGAGAATACGGTGCCTGTTTGATTGTATTTACAGTATGCTTGGTCAAATAATCGGTCACGATGCGCGCTTTGTGAGACGGAGCATTGTCATAGTGCAAGATCCATGAGTTGTTTTGCCACAATTCCGGTCGTTTTCTACGCACAGCATCTCTCAAACGCTTAATTACGGCCAGGTAGTACTCCTTATTGACTGTTTGACGATTTTCGAGTACGATTTCTTCAACTTTTTCGACGTTATCATCGGTAGTTGATGTTAAAGGGCGTCCACGACGAGATGCATCATCAACTTCTTTGAGACCATTTTTGAACGACGAATACCACTCCTATACTCTTGTTTTTGAGAGAGCAGAGTCCCCGTAGGCTTTTTGTAGCATTTTGAATGCATTAGCACAAGAGATTTCGTTGGAAACACAAAACTTCAAACAAATTCTTTGATATAAACAGACGCCAAACAATTACTAATGACATTTAATATTTGACATTTGGCAGGAGTGTCAGGGAAAGGTGTACCAACCTGAGAAAAAAAAAATTCGAATCGGTAACTACAAATTCCCGGAACTTATTGATCATAGTGTACAGTGTTTCTGAATGCTGTGGCCGGTAACGAAAGACAGGAACACTCCACAGTTCTTACATGCCATGCAGAATGTTGACAACTCGATATCATTTGGAATGAACAAATCAACAATATAATAAGAAGGGTCATAAAAAAAAATTTTTTTAATGGCTACACTCACAACAATTGGCCAATCCATATTCAACTGCTGAATTCTTGCATGGGGCAGTGCAAAGAAATTAATTAGCAACGCAACGTCTTGAAACATTTTCAACACTTTCTTCCTAAAGGTAAGGTCAATTTTACCGATAATATAACCCACTAATCATTTTTTTGAAGATGTAGGTCTATCCGTTAAAAAAATAACATTTTAAAGCTTTGCTCTTACTTTCATTCTCATAAAGGTGAAGGCATGCTCAAGCTTTAGAGGAATTCAATTACTCCGTCGAAAACATCGATTCGATAGAAACGCAAAAGTGGTTTTCTCCACTAAAATATTTCTGACTCCCGACCACGGAATTCCAAGAATAGGTCAACAGCTAGTCATGGTACTCTCATCAATGACCGGAGCAATGCATTGCAACAAAGTGCAGTCTTACATTTTTTTGGTTAAATCCTGGATCTGCAATAACTATTTTAAAGTTTTAGGATTTCGAGTTCAGTTGAAACCTGACTAGTAACGAAAACCGCTCCCGACCCTAAAAATTCCAGTTCATATCATACACCTGTCATTTGACGGGAAAAAGCTTCTCCACATGCCCACGACTGCTAAAGTTGCCGAGGACACAAGATGGACTCTCCGCGGCCGTCGCTAACTTCTCCGGAAACGTGGAAACTAAACATTCTGGTAAATTTAGACGTTATAACCTCGCCGGTCGCGACCGCGGACTAGCCAGGGTAAACTTGCTCACTATGTACGAATGAAACGCTAGCAAGAGTGATATGGGCGGCATGTACGTCTGAAGAGCGATATAGGCACAAACAGGCAAAAGGGCCCACTGCATTTCTTCCCGTGCATGTTGTAATAGACTTCTAAGGGATTTGTCGTTCGGTTTTCGGTTAATGTAGGTCTCATTCATCACTTAATCGCTAGGGTAGGGTTAATCCCACCCGGGTTGTTAGCATCGCATAAAATAAGTATTAATGTAGTTGTGCAATGCTGCCGTAAAATTACATAGATAGACAGCAGATCTGGTGGTATTAGCCATCCATGTCTAGTTAAATAAAAAAGGCATGAATCAAACTTGATTTTTTTTAATTGAAATATATTGATGATAAGCATTATAATTGATATAAAAAAATATGCGGGATTTTTCTCAATCAATATAATAATTGTTTGTTTTTAATATGAGGTAATAATATAATTATACTCTCTTGGAAAGTGGTAGGTAAAAATGTAAACAATAAACAATCACTCATGCACAAACTAGTATTTCTAAAATCTAAAATAAAAAAACTGTGAGTTATTCACTTTCGATGGAAACGACAAATGTATTTTCTTGAAAGTAGGGTTTTCCTTTCAGTTCAGTGTACATACAATTAATATTATGTTTTATTGTTAAAAAATCCACAAAATTAATTTTTCTTATTAGGCATTATTAGGAGTTAAAAGAAAGGAAGAATTCCAATCGAGCATCAAACGTGAATAAAAAAGAAATTTTACAAGGTGGCAACATATTTATTTTTATTGAATGCATTAGAAAGCTTATTCCATAAAATGAAACGGACTGACAATGATGCAAACTTGATAATTTAATAGGTATGCACATTTGAAAAAAATCCACACAGACTTTTTGCTGCTTGAAATCTCACCTTCGACGGATAAAATCCAAAAAATTTCGACGCACCACTATAGCACTCAACAGGAAATACCACAGTAAAAAATAAATAAATATCTGCTTTAAAATAAGTACATACAAAAATAAAAATATGACAGCGCCGTTCGTTCGTTCGTCAGTCGCTGCGCGCAAGTCGACTGGACAGCGAGGCGACGGGTCGGGTCGGCGCTATCGATACGCGACGCCAGCCGCGGGGACAGCACTTCGTTGCCGGGGCAGTTCGCACGTAATCACGCAAAGTCTGCGCGTGTAGGAAGGAGAAATGGTCGATGTTTTGTGACGTGAAATGTCATTAAAATCACACCGAAACAAACGGGTAGGACGACAGAAAATGAACCGTTACGAAAAGGTGTATATCATTTTGTGCTAATAACCTCTTAAAAATAGTATCTAGAAAAAAATGTTTTAAGCTTAAATATATTAAAGTCAGCTCACGAATTCATTTGAATCGCGAGCTGTGAGGCGATTGGCCATTGGCTGAGAGGAGAGGAACAGGTGCCTTAACTACCTTGCATTAGGTTTATCTCACGATCCAGATGTAATATTCCGATGATTTGAGTATTTATATCGAGAACGTGTAAAGATCTATCGATTCCAGTAACAATCTCGACAATGTTTATGTACTACTATAATTTGTACGCTGCTACGTGTTGTTTAGGGCTTACCTTTTTATTCTGCAAATAAATGTTTTCCTCAATCTGGATGACATTAGTTTGCTCCGCAGACGACAGAACGGTGCTAGCTAAGTGCACCAGTCAACCGGTTGAAAGCCGGGCTGACGTAGAGTTGGATAGGCACCGTCTTGTTGCTATATTCGAAGAGACCACCGAAACAGTTTTCGGGTGGGTTCTCCAGAACCTCATCGAGTTCAACGCTAGCAAGACGAAGGCATGTGTATTTAGTGCGAACCGTTGCTATTTTAGTGCTTCTTCAGATATAAGTCATTTAATTTTCTTCATTGCATATATACCACTCGCCATTCTACCACACAGTTCATCAACATGTTCTTTATGTAACGTTTCAGTTAAGCAGCCACTTGGATCCTTGGATTCGATATAGCGACGTGATGTCCATCTCGTAGACGATACCGAGGTTTCCCAGAATTTAAAGACTTTCTTCTCACTCCGAAGTGATGTAGCAACTCTCCATTTTCTCATTATTTATTTTTTTGTCACGCAAAAAATCACTTATTCTTACTCTAAAATGTGACATTCGAAGGAAAAGTAGAAAAGAGTGTTTACATACTACTGCCACGACAGCATCGTAATATTTCTGTTTTTTTTAATATACTCATTGCCCGTGAAATTACTAGCCTATGGTCTAGTCCGAAAGCACATATCAAAACCAAAAAACATGTAAACTGTACACTTAAAAACTTCATAATTTACAACTTTATAAAAACCTGCACGTTATTTTTTTGTATCAATAAATATATCTGAATACTTAAAAATATACTATGCATCTACAAATGTGTAACTGTTTCTAAAGAAATAATATGTATTATGTATAAAATGTATTAGGATAGAGCGGGACAGAGAGCTTTGGGCTCGGCGTGGACTTTTACATTGTTTATTCGGAAACTGTTACAAAACTATGCTTAGTGGTTGCTTAGTTATCCTTAGTCAACCTTGAAATGATGGGCCGGTTGTTATAGTATTTTACCTTAAATGCACGAATCATTTTTTTATTTATTTCCATTATTCTATATTTTTCCCATAATTGTTAATGCTGGAAAATATAATGCGTTTCTTTCGGGTAGCATAATACCTCGAATTAAGTTCCAATAACTATATACGTAATGTGAATACTTTAGCACATATCTACTGTGATGCGTTAGCTAAGCACGATATCGATATAATGTTGCAAGAGCTTGGGGCGTCCCTAGGGCGGGCGGTGGCGCGACGCGTGCGCAGCGACGGGTGCGGCAGCGCGGCGGAGGCGGGGCGGGCGGATTATTTTCACCGATCGACTCAACCCATGCGGTGCGGCGTGTCCAGACGCTGACAATTTGTTTAGCCTATGGTATTGTTAACTTTATCATACTAGGGTCATACATACCCTTAGAGTCACATTAAAGGGTCTTTCTTACCATCTCGTAATCGATACCATTACAAGATAATCAGCACTTTAGCAATAATGGCCCTTTAAGTGTCAATTAAAATAAATCAGCACTTGGTGAAAACCAGGCTTACGCAATGTTTTTAACCGATATCTTACGGTTAGATCAATTATATCGTTAATGGAAACTGGAAAACGCACTGCCCGCTAATGGTTTGCTGGTTCGTGTCCAGCCGTGTA
This sequence comes from Incurvaria masculella, assembly GCA_946894095.1. NCBI lineage: Eukaryota > Metazoa > Arthropoda > Insecta > Lepidoptera > Incurvariidae > Incurvaria > Incurvaria masculella. The sequence goes on from OX335641.1 coordinate 6,535,796, forward strand.
CTATTCTGCCTATGTTGGCAACTCCGGAATCAGTGAGTGCATGTGGCCGGACCCATACACTTCCATAGGCGATTCATAAAAAATAGTCCGTCCGTCCCGTTTTATTCCGTTCATGTGGTCCAGGTGCCCTACTTTTTTTTTTATGGGACCTGACAAGGACGGCTAATACCACACAACTACCGTTATGATATTAGCCCAATACACCACATTCCTGAAGGAATTAAGGTTCCCTTTATGAGTACGGCTTCATTGGACTGGATGGAAAACACGGACAATGTTTCATTGCCGCTTCGACCATCTTTTCATCCAATGCGATGGTACCAACCCGGGCGGGCTTAAACCCTACCACATGGAGCAGCACGCATTCGTGACGAAATGCGCTTATCGAACTCAGAAAGAGAAAGACAGTGGTGCATGTCGGTATTGAACCCAGGCCTCTGGTACGCTAGGCCAGTCCCCGCGCCACTAGGCTACGAGCCGCTCACAGTTGTTTCTACACACATATCAAATGTTATGATTGTTCATATTTGAGTAGATGCGTGAGACAGAATCTGTAACTTATCTGTATCTACCCACTTCCTCCTGTCCAGATAGTCCAGAAATTTCACCAAGTTGATTCTGTCCTGCTCTTTTCGTTTAGGCATGTTCGTGTTCCGGCTCATTTTTGCCAGTTTATTGTTCCATTCGCACAGGCTTGCAAACCGATGCAAACCGTACACACACGTATTTGTATGTTTGCATGTTTTTTACTCAAACGATCAATTTGATAAAAAGTTTCAGTTAGGCAATATGCTGAGTGAAGTTCTATAAAATCCACACAATGGTTCAGGCTCCGTAGGGCTCAATTTGGTTGATTTAAAAGTGACTTACTTGTATGGGCAAGAAGTAACCCCACAGTTACATCATTTGTTTCCACATAAAACGTTCAGCGATTGGATACAGTTCAAATTCAACTTATCTGATTGTATTGATCGTAGTAGGTTTCTCGTGCGCAGTTTAGTGTAAATATAGACGTATATTTACTTTTAGGCATTTTATTATTATTGCCAGAGTTGGCATCAATGATTCGACATCTCTGCGACCAGAAAATCTCAGTTGTGACAAGTTCAAGTAGAAAAAGAGCTTAATTATCGCACGGGTTCGCTTGGTGTGTACCCGCCGCAGCGACCCCGTCACGTGGCGTGACCACTCATCGCAGCATTCCTCGACGTCGATTGAACGCGGCATTGGCGGCGAAGGAGCAGCGCGGATGATTTGCACTCTACAGTAGAGTAGTTTAAGTGTTAAGATGAAAGCTCAAAGAGTTGAGGGTTAACAGTCTATTTTGTACGTTTACATAATTGATGTGGTAAAAATGTATAGTGGATTGGTTAGTGTTCTACGTAAGTTCACATTCACTTGAAACGATTACATGTTAATTATATTAATTATAACAATATTTTTGTCAGCCTCGGTAGCCCCGTTGCGCGACGATGCGATGCCTCGATGTTCGATAATCGAGGTAAGGCAACACTGGCGCAGTCGGGTTTCTGGATGGATTCGACCAGTGAGGCCGTGGTTCGGATTTCTTGTTAAACTATAGGTAGTAGGGTTAATTATTTTTTTTCTTTTCCAGTGTTGCAATATACATAACACGTTGGTAGTTGAACATCCAAATTAGGGCTAATATCATAGTAGGTGCGGTCCAACCGAGGGTCTCACTTACTCCCTTTATGTAAATTCAATACAAACTCATTTCAATGTGGTCATGTAATAAAAGGAATAGGCAGAATTCTTCTGCGTAAGTGTGCAATGTTGGTGTTGGGTTCTAGTTACCTATACCTAGTTAAATGGATACCTAGTTAAATTCCCCCAAATAGTACGGTCGATCATAACGGTAGTTGTGTGGTATTAGCCATCCATGTCAGGTCGCATCAAAAAAAAAAAGTGAAGAAGTCCTTGGCCCGCCGGCATGGTTTTGAAAGCCTCTGGGCGTCATAAGGAGCCTCTAAGTTGACATTATCCAAATGTTTAGCTTTGCATGAGAGACAAAATCGTATGACCTAGCAATGAGATGCGTATATGCGCTTGCATTTTCGGAGAAGTACGTCACAGCCCAAATGACGATGACTCATGCGCTATAATAAGCTAAATGTGAGGCCAGGAGTTGGCACGAATTTCGCAATTTATCACAACATGTGCATTCTAACTAAATTTGGAACATGGATACTCAAATTATATACCTGTTACACAGACCCTCTTTCATAGCTTAGCTTCAAATGTCATTACAAACTTAAGTCACTTAATAATATGTTATGAACTCATGTACAATTGCATGTGGCCTCCTCCCTTCGCCCTTATTGGCGCGAATTTTAAGATCTTCATGTGTTTATCAATATGATGACCTTACATGGCACCCAGGACTTTCTAAACTTGGGTGTTCTGTACGTAAGTACTGATATTTATGATAAGTAAAAACATGGTCTTACATAGACATTTCCCGTCTTAAAATGCCTATAACACACAATGTAAAACACATGGCCAATTATAATTATCAGATTGTAGGTACTTCCGGCGGCCAACCGCAACGTTCTCCTTGCAAATATTACTGCGATGCCGTCATCCCGGGCGAAGTTAACGCACACCTTGCGGCCACGGAGGGGATAGCCACTGGCGTTGGCAATTATGCTTTGAGGCCAATTTGAGCTAGTGTATCAAATTGGCCTCCAGAAATTGGTGTCCACATTTTTTCTTTGGGGGCTCGGGACGGACCCCGTTTTTAGTTTTGTAGAATACTTTAGAGTTACAGCATAGGCAATCAATGATCCGATAATTACTCAACAAACAAAAACAAGTATTCAAACCAGCAGCGCTAGTCCAACGGAAACATTTTATTTGCCACTTCGACCATCTGAGTACCGCCTCAAAGTTGGGAGGTATCGCCCTTTTGCCCCAGCCCCCCACTCTTGGATCCGGTGCCTTTGGAAAACCTCTGTGCTCATTTTCTAACTAACCTCCGTGCTAGGATTTCTTATTAATAAATTGGTCTGCTTTCAAAAGTCTTTAAACTTACATTTGAATAGGGCATTAGTCCACAAACCCGAATTTTAAAGGAGAAGCTAAACATTCACCGGTGAAGATGTTGAGACATTTTAACCTTGATATACTCGTATACTCTGAGAAAAGACGAACTTGGACCATTCTCGCTGAAATCATGTGTTACTTCAGGAGAACACGACCTTACATTTAACTCAGTGTTATCAACAATTGGTACTTCCGCCCTTTAAAATTAACCAATTAATTTGTTTTTTGACAACTCTAAAAGTTACCAAATCCTTGGATCAAAGGCGCTGTTCTTCTAAAATAATCCATTTTGGCACGAGTTGCGAATTTTCTACCTGCCAAAATGAGTGACTTGCTTGCGTGCATCTGGCTAGTCATATGTACTTTTGTTTACTTACTACAAAAAGTGGAAAAAAAATCAGTATGACACGTTTTTTATATTCATTATTTTTGGACGTCCTTGCCTATCCCATGATGGTTTTAGATAAAACAAAAAAAGTTTAAAGCATGTATTATATACCATTCAAGGCATTTAAGAAAACACCGTTGCCCATTAAAATCAAAGTAATAAATATCTATTTAAATATTAATGTTTCTCATATAAGTGAATGTAATGTTCTTTTGGGAAATAAAATATTCTTTAACCTGAAATATTGTAATATTTAAAAACTGTAAAAACATATTAATTTAATGTTATATGGACTTCGTAAACTTGTTCAATCTCAGAATTTCGCCACCTGCTTTATACCCATAATTTGGAATTATCTTAAAGTCCCTCTTCCCGTAATCAATCCCTCCTACTAACACAATATTTAAGATTATACCTACATACATTAATTTAACGCTTACCTGCGTTACGGACCTTGACTGCATCGATTGAATATTCAGGGATCTTATGTTTATGGGATTTTATGTTTTGCTGGTTCGGGTCCAGCCTTGTAGTATATTCGTAAAGTATTTCTTTTTGCAGGGATCTTTCGTTAATTAATGTGTCCTGGCTTCACGGTCGATTATACATACATTAGTACATACTAAGTACATGCTTAGTACGAAAAAGTATTTTTACTTAAGTCATCCTAGGACCGGCTCTAGTATCAGAATACCAAATACGATTTTTGTGACGACGGCAATATGTTTTTTTTTTTATGCAACCCGATATGGATGGCTAATACCACACAACTACTGTTATGATATTAGCCCAATACACCACATTCCCGAAGGAATTTGGTGCCATGCCAGGACCTTCCCTTTATGAGCACGGCTACATTGAACTGGATGGAAAACACGGACAATTCTTCATTGCCGCTTCGACCATCTTTTCATCCAATGCGATGGTACCAACCCGGACGGGCTTAAACCCTATCACCTAGTAGGGGAAGGGGACCTACAGTTTTACATGGATTCCGAACCATGGAGCAGCTCGCATTCGTGATGAAAATGCACTTATCGAACTCGGAAAGAGAAAGACAGTGGTGCATGTCGGTATTGAACCCAGGTCTCTGGTACGCTAGGCCAGTCCCCGCGCCACTAGGCTACGAGCCGCTCAAGCTGCAGCCTGACGGATCACTCGCTTTGTCTGCCAAAGAGAAGGCCGACCTTAGCGAATACCAGTGGGCCACTCGCCTTCATGGAATCTAGGCCTACTGGACGAATAGAGGCCAACTGGTGTTCCTGCGCTGGTGTTGAATAAATGTCCTCCAGAATTGGCTCCTGTTCTACCCGCCTTCACCGCCTATCGTATTCCACTGGATGTGTGTCCGCAGCTTGGTATTGGTAGTTAACATAAAACGTAAAAGGCGACCGATCAGACCCGGCCAACTACAAAGTGATGGAGCGCATTATTAACTCTCAGTGTGAGTATATTGTTCCAAAAATAAAACAATGCCGTTTTGGTTTTTATCAAAATCGGCCTCGTGATTCCTTTGAGTGTTTTTCGCTATTTATTATGGTTTCGGATTTGGCAATGAAGTCACACTTGAAAAATTTAACTGTAAATATGAACTGAAATGGCTCATAAACGTCCTAATCTATTGAGGGTTAGTTATTTTTGCACTGGTTTGGCAAACTTTGTAAAATACAGGGATCATTTTCGTTGACCCCGGTTTTATGCCTGCGAACCTTGCACCCATGAGCCATCTCGCACCCGAGCAGAAACTTCCTAGACTAGCCGGCCATGGGTAGGCGCCACGGCCAGCTGTTCTAGGCCAATTGGCCGGTTCGTCGGAGGAGACGTGGCGTGGGCGGCTTCGGAATACACCTCCCGCAACAATTTGGAAGAGTGCCCCACGCGGAACGTAAACGCGCGACGGACTATTTATACGCCGAGCGCGCGCTAGGCCTTGTTGCGTAGTTTGGCCACCGGCGGGACTAACTCATTCGCGGGCACGGTACAAAACCGTGCTGTTGCGCTCTGGGACCTTCTCTGTTTCAAAGAAAAAGACAGGCTTCGTGATGAGGAAGATGCAACATGTCTACAAAAAAGACAATGTGCATAGTGTATGATTTGGTAAGAAATTTTAATCACAAAACGACGTATAGCTAAAAGCAAAACACGACCGCTGTAGTCCAAAATCTAACAAAAATCAAATAGATTATGAATCCTGATTAAATAAGCTATGTCTCATGACTAATCTTTTTGAGATTTTCCTACTCTACCATTGCGTAATCCACCTCCAAAGTTATTGTATAAAACGCGCGAAAAATTCAAACTTTCGGACCTTTCGGGAACTTAGAAACCAAACAGAATTTTACAATGCCAACGGTCATCAGACATCTAGTTCGATCAAATAAAGCAATTTTGAACAAAATTTGGGATCTCTGACAAGAAATATGGGCGTGATCTTCTTTCCCCGTTTATATGGGGAGTTGAACGGGATGGCCCACCTTAAGGTGGGCCCGCAAGCATCAGAAAATTACGCTGCCCATTCAAACGTAGTTTACTTATCATTTGAAATCCTCCGTTTTAAATTGCCTAATATTTGGTACCTAATATCAAGCGACAAATATCTATGTCTGCGCGTTGTTGTTTTTTCGAAAAAAATATGCTGTGTCACAAAGAAAATAAAAATTGTATGAAGATTTTCTTTTGCCTGTTATTTGACTTGGTTAACATTTTTCAGCACAAGAACAACGTGCAGACACATATTCATTGTATTATATTAGCCACCAAATTTCAAGTAAATTGAAAGTGTATTTTTCAAATGATTAGTAAACCCCGTTTGTACGGGGAACACAGCTTACGGGCCATTTTTAAGATAGTAACAGGTCTCAAATTCAAAAACTGTCAATTAAATATGTTTTTTGTTATTCATAAATCATAAACAGAAACAATATGCAAAACACAAATGTTATGCAATCATCATAAAACTGCAAATCTAATTTTATATATTTTTTTTAAATATTTCACACTTGTTACCCCAGTGATGCGACGCTTTGCGGTTGCAGCAACTCAGAGCACGGTTGGATTTTAGATGAATGACCGTTTTCAACTTTTGAGGCTGACCGTGGTTCGAATTCCACGTAAAACTGTAAGTTGCTAGGTGGTAGGGTTAATCCCATAATGCTCATCGTTTTGATTATGAAACTATTTTTTTTAAGACTTTAGTGTTCTTTACAATCATATCTTTTTTATTCCATGTTTATGCAGCACTTAAAATAATAAAAATAAAAACAGGTATTTTCTATGCATAAAACTACTTCTGCTATGCGACTCTTGACTCTTATTTACTATAACAACTTCCTGAGTCTTGTTTCCGCCGACGTTAGGAACGGTAAATCTTGGTAGCTGATGTCTGCCAATACGCTTGCTAGTTCTTTAACGAAATGTAGATGGCGCTGATGGATCAACGTGTATTACAAATTCTTGGTCTTCGGAATCCTTACATGTAGACTATTCCATGAAATATAATCTTTTAAACACTTATCTACACTAATCACGTTGTAAACATTAGGTAAACTTGCCGATCGTTTTTTTTTATGTAACTCGACATCCATGGAACTACTAGGCCCGTGTTATTAGGCCAGAACACTTTTTAATTTTTCATTTAATTTATTTGAACTTTCAAACTACAACTAACGTCAAACTACACTAAGGGCCGAGTGCACCAACGGCCAAAACATCAAAATCAACGTCAACGCACGATTAAACACGTCACTTTGTATTAACAGTATGGAAAGAACTCCGTGCGGTTCACTAAAAGTGACGTGTTTGAACATTGATTAACTCAGCCGTCTCGTCGTGCAATCGGGGCTAAATTACGTCAAAAACTGAAATACTGAAGGAATTAGGTGCCCTTTATGAGCCATGGAGGTGCATGTTGAACTCATGGTAAAACACGGAAAATGTTTCATTGCCGCTTTAAACCTCTTTTCATCCAATGCGACGGGCTTACCCGGGCCACCACTAAAATTCCTGCGGGTAAGGAGCAACCCTACCTATCCAGTAATGCGAGTAAGCGAGTTTTACGTAGAATCAGAGGCACACTCGATCAATCCTTTAGTCGGCTCTTACAACATGCATGGGAAGAAATTGAACTTCTCAAACACCCAAAGGTCGGCTTCAAGAAATCTCTTCGAGGGATAAGCCCGCCTATGCGCCCCACTTATGTTGTTATTGGACTGTATTTTCATTTGTAAATTGTTTTTGTGGCGTATTAAGGAATTTTCAATAAAATTGAGTGGGCCCAATGGGGAAGAGAACTGCTTATTTATCATGACATGTGGCGTCTAAGCGAGCTCACCTGTAAAATCAGTGCGATACCATACAAAATAAAACAGAATAGATTTTAAAATTTTATTTTCTTAATTTACGTAATTGAAATGACTGAATTGTCTCCATGTTATTCCGAAAATAAATTGTACTCAATTGTGATTGATAATCAAAAGAAGTTGTGCGAAATTAAATATCACATAAACATAACCTATAATTTTTCGTTTCATACTTTGTGGTGGGAATTACATTTAAATTCGTTTGAAGACAAACATAAACTCTTCTGTTCCTCGAAACCTTATTCTAACTACATCATTTATCTTTTATTTAAAAACTAATAAATAAAACTTGTCAAAAAGAGTTTTGAAAATTTTAAGGTGAGGTCGGCCATGTGACATCTACAATAAGCTTTGAGTTTTCTTGCCCTTCGATAATCGAAGTGGATCAACTCTGGGCGATGTCAGGTTGTGTATGGGTGAACGCCTTCCACTGTTGAGTTTGAAAGTGGTTTGGAACACCTTTTGAAATAAAACATGTAATAGAGGAATAACTTTTTATATTCATCTCAGCAATAAAGGTTCACTCTTTACCCTATACTTAAGGCTAGGTACGCAACATACAAACTACTTTGTAATTCTTAAAGCCCCATCGCCGGGGGGTAGTTCAACTGAATGTGCTTTTTTAAACATCAACGGATTATATAAACGCGCAGATGCCAACATATATCATCAAATTAATAAAATTGTATTACGAGATAACTAAGCAAAAATACGAAAAAGGCTATAAAATCGGCCGGTCATACCAGCTGAACATAAAAAAAATATAAAAATGCGAGCAGATGTAACTTAAGGCGGCTCCAAATGTGTCTTTACTTCTTCAACCTGTCAAAAACAAACTCGGACTAACGATTTCTATGAAAAGGTGGAGTCGGCGTAAGCAGCAATGTCAACATATTTACAGCGAAGATGCGTAACCTGTCAAATTAAACGTGGACTCGCTCATATTAGTTCGCTTAGTTCTTTAATACTCCATTCATTCATTCGAAAACGCTAGTCAATCGGTTTGGCGTAAACGCCAATAGGCGAGAAGTCGGCCTACAGCCTCAGACCTTGTATATAACACCCAAAAAGCAATAGACTTGAAGCCCTAATTAATAATAGACAATATACATATGAGCACTATATGTTTATGCTGCGACCTAATAGTATAAAATTCAAAATGAGGAGATTTGATGTAACTCTAATATTATAAAAATATATTTTTTTGGCGACAATGTCGAAGGCAATATTAAATGTTTATAATTATTGAGGGCTCAAGTCCAATACTCATATGTGTTGCACACAAAAAAACATTGTATGGGCCGGACACGTTCGAAACCCCGTTAAGTAAGGTAGTTTCAACAATAAGTCTTCAAAAACTTATTTTAACACGATTAACATTAATTTTCACCGTTACATATAATTCTTTGATCACTAGTTTATTTGTATTATGTAATGAGGTAATACTCCAATTTTTAATGAAACATTTTAAATTTCCACACAAACTTTTGATGTATCTTTTAATATAAAATCGTCAACACTAACATTACTGTAATATCGTATGTTTTTTAAATTATGTTCTAAGCAATATCTATTTAAATTTAACCAGATAGCAATATCATTTTAATTGAAAATGTAATACAATGTAATGGGTTTTCAGGTTTAAATAAAATGTGCATGGAAATATGTTTAATTATACAAAAATAATATCAACACATACATACATAGGTAACGGGCGAATCCTTCATAACTTTCAAGGAGTCTTAAAAAACTTTGAAAAAGGAAATAATTAAATTTTAACAACAGTGTGTAGAAATTTGTAATAATCTCCATTCATTTTAAATTTCTTTAACATTTAAAGTAAGATTTTAAATGTTAAACTTTCGATCACAATAAAAGTCACCCCAAATAAACATACACTAACTAAACATATATTAACTCAATAAGGTATAAAACAACAATGGTGATTTTCTTGGTTAGTCCACCAATTGAAGGCAGAACAATTTCGTCGTATAGTAAACTAAAATATCTGATCTAACAATAACGCAATTATATATTTTTTAGCTGTTACAATTCAACATAAAAAAACTGAGTATGTAAAACATATTTTCAAAAAAAGTACAAAAAATATGGAAATATTTGTACATAACGGTGTACGTTTTTTCGTCTACATATAATCCAACTTCTTCCATATACAATCATTTAACTTATCTTAAATATTAAAACTATTACATTTAAAAATCACTAAGTCACTCTGAAAGTGTTAAAAGCTATTTTTTGTTCAACGTTACGCAAATAAAAAATCTACCATAATTAAAGCAAACGCAACCATACCAAAATACACTTAATACATATAAACTACGATGGAAAAATACACTCTATAGCTAGAGCTATTTCTATGATGTCATCGATGTAATGTTATTATAAAATATAAACTGTCATTTCTTACAAAACTACACTTCGTCAAGACAGATAATCGTAACTATAACTGAATAAGCGTAACGAAATGGTTACTGTAGAGCGGCGGTAAAAAGAGTTTTACAGATCATGATAAATATTCAATAACTATAAAGGGGCGCGAAAATTACGACTGAGATAATTTTATCAATGTTAATCCTTCTCAAATTAAAATGACAAATTTACAATACTAAATCTGACAGATGTCAGATATCTTAAGTGATATTTTGACGGCAATGGTAGTTTCAAAGTAAACAAAATATGTTTCAGTTACGACCATCCACTCCGACCTTAGACTTGACTTAAAAATAGCTTCATGGGAGATCCTAGGCGATAAATTCTGCACAGAAATCTTGCATCTTAAATCTTGCATTTTGTGGTGCAAGTTAGAATATTGAACAAGAATTTAATGGATACTTAAATAAACTACACACCTTAGCTGCTGATCCATAAACAATTACACATATGTTTTTTCACATTTACTTTAAATTTGGACAAGCAATAACGTTAGCGTGCTTTGTATCAATTAAGGAACCACTGAAAATAAACAATAAAAAACACTTAAAAGGCAGTTTTTTATTTTCTTATAACAAATTTACTAGGGTGATGCTTCCTCAAAAACTGACAATCCCGCGATTAACTTTATTGGGCATATTTTTGTATGTAAAAAACAATGAAGGTATACTTGATATTCTAATTAGATTATCTTGAGTTGCGTATACTCTCACAAAATTATAAGCATTGTTGTCACTGTATGAGTCCTAATTACCCCTACCAACTTCGCTAAAGACCAATATTCATCTACAAAATCCCACAAGCACATCACAGATTTCTAACTTTAGCAACTGCACACACTTAACTCACAAACTATAACCTCCATACTACTCACAAAATGTGACGTGTTTTATCACACATTAACATCATTACAATGTAGACATCCCTTTCTGTTGTTGACCGCGAGTTGTTTTGTACGTTGCAAACTACAGGATTCTAAAATAATCTTTTGAATTACAGGGAGCTAGCGGAGGTATCACCATGTTAATGTTACGTTGTTCGTTATTTTGTTCATACCTACACGTTAAAATGTATGGGGTGGGCGAAAATGTTTTAAGCCGTACAACAAAATGTTATTGAGCAATTTGCTCCAAATAGGACAAGGAATCCTGGTTAACTGGAGGGACTGGATTAACACACTGATAAAATGCGGCAGGCTCATCTTACTCAAAATGATAATTTGAAGTTGAGTGTGTGAAAGTTGCTTCGTAGGCACAATAATTCCACCAACACATCCAACACAGCCTCATCACCGTTTCACATTTTCTAAGCACGCATCATATCCTAAAAAGCTTCATCTTGTTGCATGAAACTACATTGTTATTTATAATTTAGGTTTTTTTAACCTATTAGATGAAGAACATTTTCCGTGTGCATCTTTCAGAACTTACTATTTATTGTAAAAACTGTGTGGCGTCGGGGATGCCCGAGAGAAGCGAAGCTACTATGCCTTTTTGGACGAGTCAATTTCAAAATGGCCTTGTCCAACCGCCGGTGACGGAACGGGTGACAGTGACATTTTTCTCAGTATACTCACTAGCGGCCTAGCGCAGAATGAAGTTATAGAAGCTTTGCTTAAAAAATCGGTTCATTAAACTCTGATATAGTACGCAATGTTATGTTTAGTCAAAAAATCCATAAATTACATAATGCTAAACTTAAAATATACCTTAAATGCCTAGTTTTTTTTTTCATTTGGCTTCTTTCAAGTTGAACCGTGCGGGTCTTGCCGCTCCGAAAAATTATTGCTTAAAATATTTGTTTCTCGCATGACAAAATAAAAACAAATGCTGTATCGGCCGCTTGAGATCCATGGTAACAATACAGCTAGTTGCGCGGCGACGACACATACATTTTTCATGGAGAGTGCAACAAGACCAAGACGTTTCACCTTATGGTGACCGGCCTACCGATAGTGTGGTGCCCCCTTCATCATCGAGACAAACTACACAATACTTCTTTGGAACACCCCGTATTGGGTGGTCGCTATGCACTCTTAATTTAAATTCATACGTCTCATAGCACAGACCAAAATATTTAATGATTACTTTCTTTAATTCTTCCCAATTCCCGCTATTCCCAACCGTATTAAGTGTTCAGAGAGCATTTTAAAAGTGAAAAATAGAGAATGGAAAACACAAAAACAGAGTTTAATTAGGGATTACTTGAGCAGAAAGAGCAGAATCAGTATTAGCAAAATAAATTTAAAAATAAAGGTGGTATTTGCAATTTCTTTGCTTAAAAAAAATTAAACCGTAGCCAAAACTTAAGCATTTGACGGCCGACAGAAGTATAAGCCATAGACAATCAAAAAAGCCGTGATGAACACAAAATAGAGACACGGTGACAGTATTTATCCATGGCACATAAAACTCAGCCGCCATTAACTCAAAAACTGAACCACGGCCAACACAATGCTACGTCAAGGCCAATACAACACTGGACTGTTGTAAACACAAAACTACGTAATGGCCAACACAATATTGGACCGCTGCAAACACAAAACTAAGTAATGGCCAACACAACATTGAGCCGTTGTGCACACGAAACTAAGCCAGGGACGCGCACAGCACTAAACGGGAGGCCGGCACTCGACAGTCTGAGAACGGGCACGCTCGGCAGTCTCTGGGACGCGTTCTCGGGAAAGGCCTCAAAAGAAGCCGATTAATTCCTACTCGATGTTGGGTCGGGGCCCGTCGATCGGCATCGTGTGCAACACCTCGTCCAGCAGCTGCAGCGCCCTGCCAATGATAGGAATTATTATGGATTATTTTTACTTGAGACTAGACACCAGACCAGCACATTTTGTTTATTTCTTTTTTATTTACCTCTACATCAGGGAATTTCAAGTTATGGATAAAACAAAAACACAGGGAGAATTAGCATTTTTTCCTTGTAAAAAAAAACACAACAGAAAAGTGAACCAGAACATAAAAAAACTTCTACAATTCACACTGTTTCTAAAAAGGTATAGGTCTGATTTCTTCTAGGTCATTTATAGGGTTACAAACTTTACAGTGAAAGTAGTCAGCGAATAAGTAAACATTTTGAAATGCAGTTCAGTGTTCATATTTTTTTTTATAATATGTAAACTCTATATAACGACACTCGTGTAACGATTCAGTTTCAGTTTCAGTTTCTTTATTTCCTCCATTAGATGTATATTACACACTCGGATTCGTCATTTTTTTTTTCCTGTCGGTTCGATTACTTCTGGCGAAGAAGAGCCGACAAGAAACTTCGTCAGGTTGGTCATTGTATTATTATTTTTTTCTTTTTTTTTTCCAGTGATACTTACAAACTAGTTTACAGTGATTGATTGATTACTACTGCTCACAAAGAACATTATTATAAGAACATTATATACATTGGTGAGGAGCAAACTCTTGACTACTATAATGACATCTTATTCTAAATTAATAGGAATTATGATCTAAATTATTCAGGTGTAAAAAGCCATCGTCATTTTTGATACAAGGTAATATCAAATTAAATATAAGTTATTAAATAAACAAATTCATACTACAATGTAGTACCCATGTCAGAAAAAATAATAATAATAGAAAATAATAATAATAATAAAAAAAAATTTAATTGGTAGTACCATGTTAGGTACCCGGTCAAGTATGTAGTCATGAGCTTTAATTTAAACAAGTTTTCTATCTAATAAGGCTTCCTGGATAGTGTAGTAGCTTTTTTTTATTAATACTGATTTCAATTTGCTCTTAAAACATTTATCTCCTAATTTCCTGATCTCCTCTGGAATTTTGTTGTATAACCTAATATTATTGCATATAAAACTTTTTGAAAATTTTGATGACCTATGCTTAACATTTTGTAAATCAGTTTTATGTCTAGTATCGTAGTCATGTACATCAGCATTTAAGGTATTATGGTGCTTATATTTCCTAGCATGGCAGATATTTTGATACACATATGCGCTAGGTAGGGTCATAATTCCTATTTCGCTGAATACATTCCTACAAGAATCTATAGCTTTCATGCTAAGAATACAACGCAAGGCTCTTTTTTGCAAGACAAATATTCTATTTGCTTCTGCTGCATTTCCCCAAAACATTAGTCCATACAACATGAGACTATCGAAGTAAGCAAAGTAGACAGTTTTTGCAGCTTGCGTGCCACAGAGTTCCTTGATTTTTTTAATGGCATAACAGGCTGAGCTCAGTTTACCAGCAAGACTGTCTATGTGGGGTTTCCAGCAGAATCTATTGTCAATTATTAATCCCAGAAAAGTTAATTCATTAGCCATGTTTAACGATAATTCCTCTACAGTATTGGTTACGTCTTCATTATTTTTACGCCTATGTGCCCCAAGAACAAAATGCATTACATTCGTTTTATTAGTATTTAACAATAGATTATTGTGTTCAAACCATGATGTGAGCGACTTAATTACTGACAAGAAAACCTCCCGTAGTTCAATTATATTTTTGTTTTTCAAAACTACTGAGATGTCATCTGCAAACATAACTAGTTCTATGTCTTGCCCGATTGAACCGGAAATGTCATTCACATAAATCAGAAAGAATAATGGACCAAGGATAGAGCCTTGCGGTACTCCTATTGTAACAGGGTCAACATCCGATTTTATACCACTGACCTCACATATTTGTTTTCTGTTTTCTAGGTATGTTTCACATAAACGTAGCTCTTTTTCTCTTACTCCATAATACTCTAATTTTAATAACAATATATCATGTCTTACACAGTCAAATGCCTTTGATAAGTCACAGAAAATGCCATATGTGTGCTGAGAATCATCCAAAGATGTTAATAAAGTTTTTATCATAGCTGCAATGGCATCTCCTGTTGACTTACCTTTGCGAAATCCAAATTGTCTGAAATTTAGTAGATCGTGTTTAGTGAAGAAGTGAGTCAAACGTTTTTCCATAACTTTTTCAAAAACCTTGCTGAAAACTGGTAGTAAGGAGACCGGACGGTAATTCTCAACATTATTGTGACATCCTTTTTTATATAATGGTATGACCTTTGCTATTTTGAGGGAATCGGGAAATGTGCCATTTTCTAGACATTGATTTATAACTTGTTTTAGAGGATTTATGACACCTGTTAATGACTTTAGTAATTTGGGGGAAATATTCCAAAGATCTTGAGAACGTTTAGACTTAAGGTCTCTAAGAATGTTTTTAACTTCTAAGTATGTGACAGGACCGAAAGTAACTGATGCAGTGCTACGTGCTGTATAATCCTGCAGGTGATTTAATGCTAACTGTGTGTTGGAGTCAATTTTATTTGTTGAGGTTTTAGCCACTGAAGTGAAGTATTTATTGAAGTAATTTGCAATCTTACAACCATCAGATACAATGTCTGCCCCAATTTTTAATTTGAGTTGAGTATTTTCAATAATAGGTGCTTTGCCCGTTTCTTCTTTGATTATACTCCAGGCCATTTTAATCTTGTTTTCGGAATTTAGTATTCTGTCCCTTAAAAACAACTGTTTTGCCCTAATTGTGACCTTTTTAAAAACTTTGCTGTAGAGAGATACATATGACTTAAGGTCTGTACTTTTGTTTAACTTCAATAAATCATACAATAGAAATAATTTTTCCTTTGAAACCATGATACCACGTGTAGCCCACTCTGCAAACTTTTTTTTGTTCGATATTTTTATGCGTTTTAGTGGCATATGCATATTTACATAATTCATGAAGGTATTAAAAAACTGTTTAAAAGAGATTTTTTCAGAAACCTTACCAAATTCAGTATTCAAGTCCATATTTAAGGATTCAATTCTATGCTTATTTACAGTTCTTGTCACTTTGAATGAATGTGTGACATTCATTTTGCATTCATTTTTTACAGTTATCAACTGGGCATAATGGTCTGACTGTATACCTGTAAATACCTTTGATCCATGGACTTGACTATCAGTAAAAATATTATCTATACACGATGCACAAGTGTTAGTCACCCTCGTGAACTCAAATATTGTTTGTTGAAGCAAAAAACTATCGAATAAATCCGAAAATTCATGTTTTCCCCCTGCATCTAATGAGAAATTTACGTTAAAGTCCCCACATACTATTATTGATTTGCTATTGTTTTTATTAATTTTGTATAAACATTCTTCTAGTTTTTCTATAAAAAAGGATATGTTTCCTGAAGGAGACCTATAAACACATAAAACAAAGAAGGAATTCATTTCTATGCAGCTTATTTCAAATTCTTTGTCAACTGACATGTTTACAATATCTAGCCTATTTTTTGCTCTCACCCCATTTTTGACGAGCACGAGCGTGCCCCCTCGTATAAAGTTCTTTCTGTGACTACTGCTTGCAATTGTGTAGTTATGGAGGTGGTGAGTGTTGATTTCATTTACATCTATCCAGGACTCGCTAACACAGTAGATATCTATGTTATATTTTTTTAATACTAATTCTAGCATTTGATTTTTGCCACGTAGGCCTTGAACATTTTGATGGCATACAATTAAATTATTCATTGGTATATTTTTCGAAGTAACATTTTT
Source organism: Incurvaria masculella (assembly GCA_946894095.1). NCBI lineage: Eukaryota > Metazoa > Arthropoda > Insecta > Lepidoptera > Incurvariidae > Incurvaria > Incurvaria masculella. The sequence continues at coordinate 6,552,606 of OX335641.1, forward strand.
ATTATTTATATTTTTTTCTGTCGGTATAAAACGATCTATATCCTCTGTGGCATTTATTCTAAAAAAGAATTTATATCTTCACTAATAATGTAGCTACTTTCTTGTGGATGCTCTGTGCATGTAGCTATAAAACGCAAGAACGATGTTTTTATTGTGTAGTTACACTTTTGCACATTTTGCGCTATAAACATGAGCCCCAAGTTACTAATATGACCATTTCTTAAATAACAGATTTAACTCCCTAAAACGTCAAAATTACTTGGCTTCGGTTGGTTTATCTTGTTATTCCATACAATGATACACTCTATGTAGCATCACACCCACTGTAAATACCAAGAACAATTCGTCAATACTAAGCAATAACTAGTATTTTTTTACGCACTTCCAACTAGCTGGGTGGATAGTAGTAAAGAATGACTGACTCTAAAGAAGCTTGTCAGGGAAAAAATATCTTTAAAAATTACTCCATTGTTATTTCTATCAATATTAATGTTTTTTTTTTGGTAAATTGTTTACTTTATTAGTAAAAAAATGTACTTACACATATGTATTATAATATGCATGTATTTATTTCTATATTTCTTGCACGATGTATGCTAAATGGGCTGGCGATCTGGATTGACTGGATAAACAACTTGGAACTAAGACTTACCTATGAAGGTGTACTTCGACCCAGCACGGGGTCTCCTTGATGGACTGGCGCGGGTAGTCGGGCCCCCAGCCCTTCACGAATGACAGACGCACTATGCACAGCCGACGCAGGTCATCTACGCCAATACCCGCCGCCGCTGTCAAACCTAAAAAATAACATTATTACCGGTGCCATTTGGTCGCTCTTGAGATCCTTATATTCGGTGATATGCTGAGAATAAAAGACATTTATTCTACTCTTTCAGTCTTGAGACTTTTCTCAGTACTCTCGATAAGTTTCTGAGAAGCGAATTACCCAAATTCGAACTCCTGAGATTCCAATCTGTCAAAGACGAATCTCATAAACTCCTCAAGATACATTTAAAATAGTATCAGAAAGAGTGCTAAGAAATGTCTCAAGACTGAGTAAAGTATAAGAACTGTCTGAATCTCAGAATTAGGGTTCCCAAATTGGGCCAAACACGCGTTAAGGAACATAATTTCAAAATATTTGTATGACTTGTTCTTGCTGACTCTTCTTCGTCCGCAGTAATCGAATGGGGAAGTCCAATCCTGATTGAGGATTAGTAAATGAATAAACGGTGGCCACAGATGACTAATTTATAAGCGAACACGTTAAAGAATCCAAAATAGGTTAAAGGCATTTATAATTATATCCGTATCAACTCGACTTTATCTCTCAAAACATATACACCGTGTCCGGAATAAGGTTCCGAATACTTAAACCTAAGAAAGGTCTAAACATTGTAAACAACGTTTCCGAAGAAACTATATTAATATACCTAATAGTTTCCGAGAAAAAAAATAATTCAACTTTATTAAAAAGCTGAATTTCTCCAGTGTGAAAAAGCACCATAATATAGCGGGGCGGCGGCGGGGAGCGGAAGGGCGGCGGGGTGCGTTCCCCAGCTGTCTTGCTCGCTTTGTAGGTAGTATTCCGAAGCGGCGGCGGCGCAGCTTCAAAGGCGGTGTCTCTTTGAGACAAAATGCCTACTCGCACCAATTTGCAACGCAGTCAGTGTTTGCGTGGCCTTGTAACTGTGCGGTCGAAAGTGTGTCATGGTCGCGTATTCGCTATGATCGCGAACGTTTTTACTACTCGGGAATATGGAGACATGATATTGGCGTATGGGGAGTGTCACGGGAATGCCTTGGCTGCATTACGTTTGTACCGTAATCGGTTTCCGAACAGGCGTCAGCCTGCTGACTCAAGAACAATAACCGCTGCTTTTCAGCGCATTATTGATAACCGACCCGTAGCACCAACTATGCGAGAAGGTGTGTTAAACCCCCGCGCTCAAAAAGTGATAGATTATTTTCGCCTACATCCTAGGACGAGTACAAGAAAAGCCGCACGAGTGTTAAACATGTCGAAATCAACAATTCATAGTGTGTTAAAACGTGATAAACAGCATCCCTATTTAATCAGAAGAACACACGCACTGCTGCCAGCTGATCACGTTCGGAGAGTTAACTTTTGCCAATGGCTTCAACTCCAGCAGCAACGCCAACCAATGTTTGTGGAATCTGCGTTGTGGACGGACGAGAGCATGTTTACGAACAATGTAATGTGGTGGCAGATCGAGCGGCGCTTGGGCTTAGAAGGGGCCGCTGCCGCCCTCTCCTAATATAAACGTAAGTACCTAAGGTACATAATCTACCTACTATCTTAGGTATTGTGGTAATGTGATGCGCGATGCAACAAATTAAACCCATGCGCGGTGAAGATGGCGCAGCGCGCTTGCAGTAGTTATTAGGGCGCAAGTATACTGATAAATAATATTTTTAATTTTTTTTTTTCAACTTACTACTTTCGAACTTTCTTTGTTATGACGAGCTTACGGATAGGATATATGACCTGCCTTTTAATTATTCGTAACCTTATACCGGACACGGTGTATAATAAGTAGCAGGATACCGGCAGGTAAAATAACTTCACCTGTTGTCCCCATGTTGGCAAAGTTGCAAAGCTAACCTGGAGCCAAAATCCATTATTCGGCTGTTTTGTCGGAGTAGTCTAAGCTGAAATACAATTCTTTTCCTTTAAATATTTCCTAACCTGTGTATTGGTTCGAGAAGAGAAAGATAGATGGATAGAGAAAGTGGTGAGAGGTTGTGAGTACTGACTCTTATTCATGGTGGGATGGTGGTTATGCGGCTGGATGTGGCCGGCGACGGCCGCCGCCTGCGCCGCCGCCGCCGCCTGCGCGGTCGCCGCTTGCGACTGCATCTGCCGGTGGCACTGCCGCAGGTCGAAAACCTGCAACGCATTCACAGCGTTCAGCACAGGAATGTTACACATGTTATACAGGCTGTACGCGACATGAGGGTGAAGGTTTTCATTGCTTTTTAGGGTTTCGGAACCAAAAGGTGTCAACGGAACCTGATGGTAATAGACTAAGCATCCGCTGTCCGTCCGTCCGTCCATCTGTCACAGGGATATGTCTCATGAACCTTAATACATAGGTAGGCAGCTGAAATTTTCACAGAGTGTGTATTTATTTTGCCACTTTAACAACAAATAGGTAAAATTAAAAAATATAAAAATGAAAAGGAGGCCAAAAAAACTTTTTAAGTCTTGTACTACGGTATGAAACACTTTGTGTGCGAGTCGTAAAAGTTAGACTACTCATATGCGAACGAGATTCATATGCGGTGTATGTAAAATTCCAGGAACTTAAGGCTCCGTATGGAGCTAGACAAATTCCCGATTTCCCCCCCACCGCTCCGCTAGATGCCGAAGCAGCAGTGGCGCCGTAAACCTTAGGACAAAACTGAATTGATAGAGCGACACCTATACGCCGTCGCTGGAACTTCGTGAAAGTTGTATCGATCCCGCGGCAAGTCGTCAATGATCATACAACCAATCACAAGGCTCGAGATCACCCGCCATATTATTCACATTGCTGCTAGAAAACAGCCACCATTTCGTCAGCTCTCTACTTCATGAAAGGATTTACTATTTTCACATTGATTGTCAGTAGCTGGTTGGTGTAGCGCGTGAGACGTCTTATCTACAGTTATTGTTCGATGGTTCGAATCCTGTAGGTTACAATTTTTTTTTTCTGTTTTTTTTACTTTTTATTGTTAATGGTGTATAGTATATAATTACAGCGTGGGTTAGACTTAATTGATTTACACATATAAAAAAATATTACATAATAATAGGTTTTGGTAAAAGTTTTTACCTGAGAAACAATTTTAAAAAGTATAAACGTCATTTGATACAATAAAAAGTAAAATAACACTTTTAAAAAGGATAAACGTGAGTCGATGGAGAAATAATTTCCATACAACGAGCGCGCAAAAAATGACGCCACGCGACTTACAACATTTTATCGCCGTTCATAGCGCCGTAGCGCCGTGATGAAAACGGAGAAAAATCTAATTTTTTGTCTCCCAAATTGATAAGTAAGTTGATAAAAATAAGAATTATTTTTCAATAAACCTGATGGTCGTTACGTCATTCTTCATTAGTAGTGAGAGCCGAAACAAAGGCCAAATTACTCCCGCGGCACAAGCAGGTACCTACGTCGCTTATTCCAAGGAATGTGACAAGTAGTGTCGACACTTTTTAGGGTTCCGTACCCAAAAGGGGAAAACGGAACCCTATTACTAAGCCTCTGCTCTCCGTCCGTCCGTCCGTCCGTCCGTCCGTCCGTCCGTCTGTCACAGGGCTCTATCTCATGAACCGTAATAGGTAGGCAGCTGAAATTTTCACAGAGTGTGTATTTATTTTACCGCTATAACAACAAATAGGTAAATTAAAAAAATATATAAAAATTAAATGGGGGCCCATACAAAAGAAACGTGATTTTTGGTGTTGATGGTACGGAACCCTTCGTGTGCGAGTCCGACTCGCACTTGGCCCGTTTTTTTAGTTCAATTTGCTCTCCTGTGGTCGCCTGGTACGCAGTATCCTCTATTTAGCTGCTATTTGCCGCGGCAGCGATTGCCGCGTCTTTTGTCGTTTGAACATCTTTTTTTTGGCGTTGCCAACGGTGTCGTCGTTGTTCGTCGTTGTTGATGTCAAAAACGGAACCCTATTACTGCGTGCAATTGTATTCGGTGCGGTGCGTACCTAGTTATGCGCTGCTCGTCGATTGTGCGCGGCGCGTACAATTGCGTGAGGTCGCGTATGCGCGCTCGTCGATTGTATCTCGTTCACTCGCGTCAGTCGCGCGGTCGCGCCGCGCCGAAGTGTCTTATAATATTTGGACGCTCGTCCGCTCCGCTGTAGCGCCACAGAGCAGCGTGAATCGAATAACGGGAACAATCGAATAATTCGATTGTTTTTATTTGCAATCGCCTATAGCTAGTCTACGACCAGTGTTTCCAATGATATAACGAAAACTAATTTTGACATGACAGACAGGTAGATCAGGTCGGGGCGTTTATTTTGAGTGGTCGCATGATGGGTCTAAGACCAGTGTTTCCCATGATATAACGAAAACTAATTTTGATATGACAGGAAGTTAGACCAGGTCGGGGCGTTTATTTTGAGTGGTCGCATGATGGGTCTAAGACCAGTGTTTCCCATGATATAACGAAAACTAATTTTGACATGACAAACAGGTAGATCAGGTCGGGGCGTTTATTTTGAGTGGTCGCATGATGGGTCTAAGACCAGTGTTTCCCATGATATAACAAAAAACAATTTTGACATGACAGACGGGTAGATCAGGTCGGGGCGTTTATTTTGAGTGGTCGCATGATGGGTCTACGACCAGTGTTTCCCATGATATAACGAAAACAAATTTCGACATGACAGACGGGTAGATCAGGTCGGGACGTTTACTTTGAGTGGTCGCATCATGGGTCTACGACCAGTGTTTCCCAAGATATAACGAAAACTAATTTTGACATGACAGACAGGTAGATCAGGTCGGGGCGTTTATTTTGAGTGGTCGCATGATGGGTCTACTACCAGTGTTTCCCATGATATAACGAAAAAAAATTTTTACATGACAGGAAGTTAGATCAGGTCGGGGCGTTTATTTTGAGTGGTCGCATGGTGGGTCTGCGACCAGTGTTTCCCATGATATAACGAAAACTAATTTTGACATGACAGACAGGTAGATCAGGTCGGGGCGTTTATTTTGAGTGGTCGCATGATGGGTCTACGACCAGTGTTTCCCATGATGTAACGAAAACGAATTTTGACATGACAGACAGGTAGATCAGGTCGGGGCGTTTATTTTGAGTGGTCGCATGATGGGTCTAAGACCAGTGTTTCCCATGATATAACAAAAAACAATTTTGACATGACAGGCGGGTAGATCAGGTCGGGACGTTTAATTTGAGTGGTCGCATGATGGGTCTACGACCAGTGTTTCCCAAGCTATAACGAAAACAAATTTTGACATGACAGTCAGGTAGATCAGGTCCGGGCGTTTATTTTGAGTGGTCGCATGATGGGTCTACGACCAGTGTTTCCCATGATATAACGAAAACAAATTTTGACATGACTGGAAGTTAGACCAGGTCGGGGCGTTTATTTTGAGTGGTCGCATGATGGGTCTACGACCAGTGTTTCCCATGATATAACGAAAACTAATTTTGACATGACAGACAGGTAGATCAGGTCGGGGCGTTTATTTTGTGGTCGCATGATGGGTCTACGACAAATGTTTCCCCAGATATAGCGAAAACATATTTGGTCATGACATGACATGTACAACACATGAAATTGAACTGAACCGTTCCTCCGAGAAATATTGGAGTTTCTTTTCGTCATAGAATATGTCAAAAACTAGCGGTCGAAGCCCGACTTCAACCCACCCTAACTATTCAATGAAATAAATATTATAATTATCACATTTTCTGGAAAAAAAAACCGGCCAAGTGGTATTCGGACTCGCACACGAAGGGTTCCGTACCATTGTACAAGTATTAACACAAAAATAACGTTTTTTGTGTTAAAAACCCCATTTAATTTTTATTATTATTTTATTTTAGCTATTTGTTGTTATAGCGGTAAAATAAATACACACTCCGTGAACATTTCAGCTGCCTACCTAAGGCCCTGTGACAGACGGACGGACGGACGGACAGCGGAGGCTTAGTAATAGGGTTTCGTTTTCACCCTTTGGGTACGGTACCCTAAAAACGAACCAACAAAACAAAACATATTATTTATGTTATTTATTCTTTTCACGGAGTTTTCCTTCTGTTCATGTTATTAATTATTCTGTGCCGCCGACAAAAACTACAAAAATCCGCCCGCCGAGCTATCTGCCAAGGTCATGTGACTTGTCCTGTTGCGACCGCAATGGACGTACTTGTGGACGCACGTTCCATGTGGAGGCGGATATTTGCGGCCGACCCAATGCTCGTAGTGTCCGCTAGGCTTGAGAAGGAGAATTTAGCACGAATACGTAATGACAGTCGTGGCACAACGGTATTGTTGTCGTATTTTTGCTGCGAAGTTCAGAACCACACAAATCTGAGTTCGGTTCCTGGAAACATCACTTTTTTTATATTACAATAAATATTTTTTTTATGATATTTTTATTTATTTATATCTTGCTAACCGAAAGTTACTAACTAGTGTCAAAAGTTTCGGCTTTAGACCTCAATAACATTTGATTGAGAATTTTACAGCGCCATCTATGGAGTTGAGCTAAATGCTCGTAGGTGTTTGGTTCGGAACTGTGTTCCAGCTAGAGTTGCGATTTCGAAACCGCCGCCACGCGCCGCGTCCCGCGCCGATGCGGAGAGGCGTGCGCCCGCTTCGAAGCATCGCAGCGGACTGAGGTTACCGAAATGGCGATAGATAGTCGCCAAGAGAACGAAAGGGAAAGGGATACTTTACGGTGCTCAGAAATTTTGTCGTAAGTCCAAAATTCATTTTTTTGATGCTTTGAATGAAAAATTGTATCCAAATGCAACAATAATCATTCAAAAATTTGAAAATCATGATGCAAATATAATGTGAGATTACTAGCACTGTAATTAATACCAATTTTGAGAAATTAAGCATTATGTGAAAAAATCGACCTATATTCGCGATTTTTTTCTATCGGGCCAATGTTATGCTATTGGACAAATAATCATTCAGATTAAGCGGATATAAGTCAAGTTTCATGTAACGCAATTTTAGCATGATTAGTTCAATGTTCTCTGAGAAATTAAGACAAAGCTAAGTGCGATTTAGCGTCATACGGAGCCTTAATTGCCTCTCCTCGTATTTGTATCCATTTTGTATACAACATTGCCAATCTCACAGAGCGTCTAGTGGGCCAGGTATTAGCGACTGCACGAACACCGAGTGATCGGAGAGATAGCGCACGCGGCCGCACCCACCTTGATGCAGGCGGCCGGGTAGATCTTGTGCACGGCGTCGCCGGGCGCGCGGCCCGCCTCGCGGTCCAGGTAGTACGACTGCACGAACACCGAGTGATCGGAGAGGCAGCGCAGCCACACGTCGCCCTCGCCGCGCAGCTCCAGCTGCACGCCCTTGCCGATGTGGAGTCTGTGTCAAGACAATTTGCAACATCATTTTATTTTCCTGTAGAGCCAACATTATTTTATTTACAGGCAACTACACATACATGAAGGACTAATATTAGTTTTTTAATGTGGGATTCCCAAACTTTGGTATCCGACCCCCTTAGTATAGATTAAAGAGGAAGGTATGGATAAGGTCACAAAATTTATAAAACTCGCCATAAACTGCTTATTTTCTCTGGTACTATGACATCTCTAACCAGAGCCATCTCCCATCACAGCCAGAACTAGTCGGCGGGTGAATGACAGAGAAGTTTAATCTAAGCTAGACTTAGGATTTCCTTAGGTTCGCATGGTAAAAACGTTATATTTTAACTATAAATTAAGTAATGTCATTGTAAGTGAAAAATATAGTTGATATTCATTGGTTGCTATTAAATATATTCTGAAATGTGAGTTGCAACTCCACTTGTGGACTTTTATTATCCTTATTCAACACTGGTATGACAATAGCACTATATCCCTTCCTCTTTAGTCTATGCCCATAGGTACCCAGAATATTTTCATGGTACACACTATGCGATTAATGGATTTATATTTCATCAGCTATCTTGGACAGTATAAAGCAGTTTGCATGTTTGTCAGCCTCAGTGGCCCAGTGGAGTGACACTTCGGCGATCGCTCTTGGATGGGTGACCATTCGACCGTTGAGATAGGCTGGCCGTGGTTCGGATTCCACGTTAAACTGTAGGTCCCCTTCTAGGTGGTAGGGTTAATCCCGCCCGGGTTGGTACCATCGCATTGGATGAACGATGGTCGAAGCGGCAATGAAAATTGTCCGTGTTTTCCATCCAGTTCAATGTAGCCGTGCAATATAAGTAAGGTCCTGGCATGGCACCTAGTTCCCATGTGGTGTGTTGGGCTAATACCATGACAGAACTTGTGGTATTAGCCATCCATGTCCAGTCACATAAAAAAAAAAAGTGTATGCACAATCCAAGGGACAAACTATTGCAGGTTTTAGAAGTACAAAATATCAACAAATTACCCTTTTGTTTTGTATGTAAACAAGGTAGTGTAACAGTAAAAGAATGCAGTCTCTTCCTGGTATGTGCTTCTTCTTCAGCCTTTTGTTGTTTACTGCTGGATGTAGGCCTCCCCCTGACTTCGCCAAGTTGTGCAGTCTCCTTTTTTCCATCGCCAGTTGCTTCAGCCGACGGTACAGGCTTGTCATAGGTTTCTTGTTCATATCACAGTTAATACTGCCTCTCGGCTACTGCTAATATAATGGATAATTACCTCGCTCTCTCGCTCTGCTCTGTCCGGTGCACGTTACTGAGTGCGCCAAGACAAAATCTGTTCCCTCCCGAAGGGTCAACGTATCCATCCACCTATAAATTAATAGTTAGGGTTAAGACGAGACACAACAGCACAGTCACATTGTATTATCGATTTATTACGGGTCCTCCATCATGTTTTCATATGGAGAAGCTAGTCTATGAGGAGTTCATCAAACAAACTAGGAATGCTTCTTCAGTCAGTCAGCGTGTTTGCATCCACTGCTGAACATACGCCTCTCCAATTTACGTCTGGAATTGTACGTAATTTTATTTATTTAAATTTAGGTACGGAAACACTGCTTTCCGCCAACGCACTTTATGTCGTCGTCCCACCTGGCGGGTGCTCTTCCAACACTCCGTTTTCCACGGCGCCAGTGTAGGACACGGTTACTCCAACGGGCGTCGCCTCTTCGGCTGACATGACCGGCCCACTGCCACTTGAGCTTAGCCACCCGGTGTCCAATGTCGACTACTCTGATACGTCGGCGGATCCTCATTTGATCCCAATTATCATAAATTAAAATAAGATAAATTCAATTTGTTTGGCCCTTAGTTTTAATAGGGTTATGTCAGTGGTCTCTTGTGTTGACTAACTTCCTTACTTACTAGGTGGTAGGATTTACCCTGCCAAGTTTGTTTCGTATTGGTTTGAAAAATGGACAGTCTAAGCGACAATAAACAATTATCCGTGTTTTAAAGCCGCGCTTACACATAACTCAGATCTAGCATAAAACCTGATTCCTTCGGGAATACGAATACCTCCTGTATTTCCTTCAAAACTATTTACATTAAGTAATATTAGATTCGGATAAGTTTTCTCAGCTTATTGTACCCAGAAATGCTTTGGTTTATGGTGATTCCTGTCTGCTTATTAAGGTGAGCCTTCCCGCTCAACTCCCCATACAAACGTGGAAAGAAGATCATGAGCATATTTATTGTCAGAGATCAAAAAATTATACTCAAAATAGCTTTATTTGATCGCACTAGATGTCTGATGACCATTGGCATTGTAAAATAGTGTTTGGTTTCCAACTTATAAGGTCCGAAAGTACAAATTTTTCGCGCATTTTATACAATAACGTTGGAGGTGGATTACTCAACGATTAAATAAAAGTATCTTAAAAAGATTAGTCATCAGACATAGCTTCTTTCATGAAGATCATCAATTATCAATCTAGTTTTTGTTTGATTTTTTTATTACAGCGTTCGTGATTAACTTTCAGCTATAACTCGTTTTGTAATTAACATTGTCTGCTTTGGGGACATGTTGCATCCTCCTCATCACGGAGCTTTCTTTTGTTTTTAAACAGAGAAGGTTCCAGGGCACAATAGTATGGTTTTGTACCTTGCCTGCGAATGAGTTAGTCCCGTCTGGAAGGGCCACCTTCAACCTAATAACACCTTTTCCTTTTATTTATATTTCATGAAATTTTATAATTTTACATCATGTGGACATAACTGAGCACCATACTAAATCACTAGGAATAGTAATAGAATACTGGAATAGTTAACTTACGGTAACGTTTGGTCGGCTGGAGGGCACCTTGAAGGTCTCTCCGACTTGCGTGTCTAGCTCGAAGTATGCCACGGAGCACCAGTACTCGGGAGCGGGCTGGGACGACAGTAGCCCTCCGGGGTTGCCATTGTCTGGAAGCATATTTCATTTATTAGGAAAATTTGGTAATGTTCCAAGAACATACCTGGATGGAAAAACTTCTATTCATTTATACATATCAATGAACGTATAAGGGCCAAAAAAAATTATTAAATTTCCGTCTTTTTGTTACTTTCATTTACAAACAGCGACCTTCACAGAACGATATTTCACGGTCATTCAATAAGCAGTGAAATACGAGAGGACGTGTGTTCGATACCACCCCCTGAATACTCCACTCTCGCTCTTGTTCTGAGTCAGATAAGTGCAATTTGGTCATGTATGCGCGTCGTTCGGAAACAATTTACATCTCTAGGTCTTCCTAAAAACAATGGTTTTGCAGAAGAATAATAGATGAAAAGTAAATTTGTGAGGTTGCCACTTAATCATCTGTATATTCACAGGTCACCATCCTTTTTCTAAAGAAACTAGAAAAATCATAAAGATTTCACATTGCATTAGTGCAGCTCCTATGCATGGATAGCAATTCTAAAACATGTCTCACCGGATATGCATGTTCCATCTCTCTCTAACTAGCGGTAGTGGTACGTTGTGTTGGCGTCTCACTCCTGCCCCCTGTTCGTTCGTGTTGTAAGCACAGCGCGCTACGCTAAATCTATGACCACAACAACAAATATGGTGATCGACGCAATGGTGGTCCTCGATGCGTACTCACAGTAGTGGTGGTGGTGCTGGGGCGGGTCGGCGGCTGGCGCGGGCGGCGGCGGCGCCAGGCTCTGCGTGTACGTCAGCGTGTTGCTGCCCGTCCACGTTCCTGTCAACCGCCACACAATTTGGTACACATTTCCAACAATGTATTTAACTTTTGACAGCTCGAGTGAAAATCTACTAGTAATGTGCTAATGCGTTACCGATTCGATTTTTATGATTTTCATTCATTTATGAAGAATCTTTAATCGATTTAATGCATTTATATTTTATTTTTGGTCAACAAATCATCATAACAACAGCATTATTAGTATTGAATTTTTTGCCTGTCAATAATATGGAAATTTATACTCGTAAGTAGAATAAATGGTTGCACCTACTGCTGTAATATTTTTAAGCGGCTTGTAGTTTCACGGGCAAGTATTGCCTACCATGCCAGAGGTTATAAGTTTATCCTGGCCACACTCATGTATTCCTTTCTCTCTCTATCTGAGCAAGGCATGTGCATTTTATTACGAAAGCTGTTCGTAATCCATGTAAAACTGTAGGTCCTCTTCCCCTACTAGGACGTAGGGTATGCCCATCCGGTTCGGTACAACCATGTTCGAGACTGCAATGAAAAATGGTTCATGTTTTCCATCCAGTTCAATGCAGCCGAGTTCATAAAGGGAAGTACTGGCTAGGCACCTAATTCCTTCGGGATTGCGGTCTGTTGAACTAATATCATGACGGTGGGTGTGGTTGTCCAGTTACATAATAAAAGTTATTTGGATGTTTGTTTACAGGCTCATTGAGGGCCACCTTAAGAAGTTGTTATGTGCTCTATCCAAACGGGGGTTAGGATGATACATTAACTCGCCGGATGAACAGACAAGTAAGTGAATAAATCTAATGTTTAGTTGCATTTTGTACCATGCTAACGAGTAAATTTCAGTTCAGTAGGTTGAATATACAAAATGCTAACTAACCATCGCCATATTTAAGAGCATAATGAGGTGATCGAGCTTCATGCAATGGCTCGTGGATGTTTCCTCACTCAAATTAAGAAATATTTTACTGAAATTTTGCACATTAAATAAATTACCTGAGAGCTACGTCCGTACATTTTTGTTTTTTTGCTAACTTAACTTGTTCATTTTATGTATTTAATGGATACGACATTACCGTTATCTCATTAATTTTCAACATTGTGACATTCGTCGGAAGCAGGTCCTGCTTCCGACGAATGTCACGACCAATACTTTTTCAAATTATTTTCAAAATCTGATTACAATGCTTAAAATGTAGATGTCGCTGAAACTCAAATTAACTTAACTTGTATCCATGATGTACGCATTTTTGTATTTACATGCAATATGAGGTGAATATCACAGATATTAGTTAAGTTATCAAAAAAATTAAAACGTACAGACGTAGCTCTCAGTGTATGTGTGTGCAAAATTTCAGAAAAATATTTCTAAATTTAGCTGAGAAAACAGGCACATATCATTGCATGGAGCTTGTGTAGCCTTGTTAATTTAAAGGGTGTGATGCATTAGAAGAAATGAGTAAGTAGGAGTGGTTGCCACGGACAGACCGACAGACATATATAGGGTTTCAAGGGCCCAGGGATCTTCCGGTGGTTCGTTGTAATTTAATTAGGCTACAAGATATCCAGGTGGTTACGCCGGTGTATAAAGTGTGATGTGTAGAGGAGGGATCTCATGAATGTACTTGGTGGCAGCTCTGCAGCGTGTGGGGGAGGCTGTTCACAGGTTGGGAATGGGTGAATTTGTAGGGAATCGATGAATAGCGAATTAACAGACTACAGTAGGTACAAAAAAGATGTAATAAATTATAGACCATTTGAGGCTCAAAACACAAACAGACAATCAAAAATACACCCTGGCATTGTCCTATTTAAGACACCTACAAATTAAGAAAATTGGGCTGTGGCGATCTAACCATCTACCTAAAATAGCCTATATTTAGAAGCACAAAGAAGACTATAAATAATTAACAATCAAGGCGGTGTTCTAACACGGCCTTAGCCTAACCTAATATCCAAATGGCCGGGGTTCCATGCCGGGAGCTCGGGGTGGGTCCGAGGTCGTGCGTAGTCGAATGGGCGGTGTCCTGCTTCAATGGGTGGTCCTGATAGACGCTCTTTGCGGTTTCATCGTAGATTTCTACGGGGGGCTGGCGTTAGAGTATAGGTACCGTGCGGGGATCCAGCAGGCGTACGGCGACGCTGTGGTGGTGGGTCTACGTGTTGAAGATGTCGGACCGGCGACTGTGACAGGACACGGCGGAAGCTGTGGCTGCTGGTCCACGGGCTGAAGACATCGGAAGGCGTGGGTGTGGCCTCGAAGTAGATCACGCCCGGCTGCTCACACGGATACGGAACACGGCGGCACGGCGGGCGCACCGATATTCGCGAAGGGTGGTACGCGGACAGCTCAACCAACTTTTGGGAGCGAAAGTTTTCACATTTTGTTCATGTCGCCTGACTCCGCGGCCTCGGGACCCGCACTCGTCGGAGCACGTGGCGCGACCGTGCGTCTCAAGGTGCTGCCCGCTTCTGCCCGTGTCCCGCGGGCGGCGCGGCGGAGGATTGCCGCGTGTTTCGACATTCCCAATCGGCGTCGCTAAGGCCCCAGTGGCGAGATCCGGTGCAGCATCTCGCTTGCACCTTGCTGGGAGCGCTGCTGTTGCGTCCTTGTCTTGTGTCTAACGAATTTAACTCAAACGGCGCTGTTTGTGCACCAGTGCCGAGATCCGGTGCAGCATCTCGCTCGCACCTTGCTGGGAGCGATGCCGTTGCGTCCTTGTCTCGCACTCAATGCAAAAAGATAATCTCGCCCCTGGTATCGTTACGTCATAAGGCGGCGCGGCGGACGCTACAATACCCGGTTACTTAAAAAACAAAAAAAAACAAGCAAAAAAAAAAGAATTTAAGTACCCTAGACATTTAACAAAGTGACCAGAATGTCACAGTGACTATAACATTAATTGCTGAACTATAATTGACAGTGCAAAAGTAATAATTAATACTGAAGCTAACCAAAATGTTACTAATGATAATCTTTACATCAATGTGATATCGATTGGCAAAACTGTTTTAAATTTCTAGACATTCAACAGGTTTACAATACTATAAGCCAAGCCCAATGGAATGCTAAAACATCTAAATGACAACAGAAATAGAATTAATATCGAACACAGTGTTATGACATTAACATATAAGTAACATTTTTATCAATCAGTAAAATATTTACACACATGTACAAGCTAACACATATTTACAATCCTATGGAAGCCACAGCCCAATGACTTATATCCTTTAAGTTGACTTTCATTATTAATAAAAAGTATAAGACGAGTATGAGAAGAAACATTACTAGCCGAAATTATATTCATGAATGTCTTTTTTTTTTTAAATAAAAACAAGAAAAGCAAGGCATAAAGAGAACAAGTTGTGTCCTTGAGTGTACTTTCAATAATAAGGAAAATTGAGATACGTATAAAAATAAACATCACTAAAGAAGTTGTATCTATGAGTGTAC
This sequence comes from Incurvaria masculella, assembly GCA_946894095.1. Lineage (NCBI taxonomy): Eukaryota > Metazoa > Arthropoda > Insecta > Lepidoptera > Incurvariidae > Incurvaria > Incurvaria masculella. The sequence goes on from OX335641.1 coordinate 6,567,914, forward strand.
TTCCGATAATAAGAATTAAGACAAATAATTTAAGAAAAAAAAACATCAATAAAGGAAGTTTTGTCCTTGAGTGTATTTTCAATAATAAGGATTAAGACAAGTATGAGAAAACATTATTAAGCGAAGTTGTGTCCACCAGCATTATTAAAGCGATAGTAGGAACCACTGTGTGTTCCGGACATTATATTTCTAACATTCCGTATACTTTCTAAATACTATAATGTGTCTAGCGACATCCTACTTAAAATGTGTCACTCTGAACGCGAACTAACTAACTAACTAACTAACTAACTAAGTACCTACGCTTAAGTATTTTAATTGTATTTATATAATTAGCATGTTTATATCTTAATACAATTTGAATTTTCTCAAAATCCGTGTTTAATTTTGTCTTTCCGAGAGTTTATATGTTCAGTGGCTCACTATGCCATATTTATTTAGAGTTCCTACTCTTATTGGTCGCTATTGTGCGCCTATAAATTAATTTTAAGTTTAAACTAAAATTAGCAATATTTACAATTGTACAATTAATACGAAAGTTTTACCAACACTCACGAACGCGTTTTGAGACACATGAAATGATTTGGCAAATAAGACTCAGCAGTCTTCAAAATGGTTTACATTAACCGAATAGAATCCTATGGGAAACGTCATTAACATTTAACCCGTAGACGCTCAAAATCCAAAATAATAAGTGCCTTTTTATAAGGGACGCTTTATAAATGTCATATCCTTGTTCTTACCTAGAGTAAATTTTATCTAAATACGACTTATAAGTATTTTTATATACAGGTATGTACAGAGAACATGTGTTGGGAGGGTATGGTTGTTTGGAACTTAAAACTAAATAATGCAACCCAACCAGTCTTATTATGCCGACTTAACATAAAAAACTGGTTGTAATTGGTGAGCCTCAGAGTGAGAACTCGTAAAACCCCTTCAGATCAAGACACGCGAACTGTCTCGTGTCTCATCTTGGCCCTAGGTAGGTGCCTAGTGCACCGCCTGTCGAGAAGCGTTAAATGGGGTATGGCCTGCACCTAGAGATTCTATAGAATTTTGCCCCCCTCATGGGAGGCGGCATCTATCACGAAATACACCATTATGTGTTTTCAGCTGAACGTGTCTGACGCGACGTGTTGCCCGTTACAGTACACTATAGCTGTTAAAAGAAAAAAAAGAAAAGAGAAAAAAAAAATAGAGAATAACCAAAAGAACTAACATAAAATAAAGCGCGGTGAATGCGCTGTATGCCTTGTCTACGTAAGTGACTCGGTTGAGACCACTTACTAGTGACAGAGGACAGATATGGGGAAAAGGGTAGGAACCACTTGCTTACATCATCATTCACTTATCCTGTCGTATCCTTTCTTTTAAATTATCTATCATACTGGGTTGGGTAAGGTGGTTGGTGTTAGGGTGGGAGGGCGCAAGCTTGCTAGGGAATAGGGTGAGGGGTGAGGTTAAGTGAGGTGGAGGTAAAAGAAAGAGAGAGAAGAAAAAAAAACCCGACGAACGCGAGGCTGGTTTGCTTCGCGGACGTCTGTGAAAGACCCTAACCTAACTAAGAATTTGTCGAACTGATTTTAACGGATTCGAACAATGTGGAGTGTAGATAAGGCTTATATTTATATGGAGGTTCTACAACCGCCTCCAGCTGTGACGACACAAGAGTGACCGTACACATAAGTTTGAGAGATAAGGCTTTATTTTTGCTACGCAGGATTCTCAACCAACCGTCCTGCGGGATATTTTGAATAAGGCTTGGGCGTTTAACGTGCGTTTCAAAAATACCATAAAAAACCGCGCACCGGTGAGTCGATAAGGCTTTAATTTATAACAAAGAACGTTAACTCGACCGCGTTCCATATCGCCCAGGACACACGTGTACCCAATAGTACATTGTGACACAAGCACATTTTTTTTAAAAGACAAAATATATTTTTTTTCCAAAGACAAAATTTTCCAAGAACAAGACACATACTAAAACTTAAATAAACATACCAAAACGAATCTAACCTAAGTACTGTGTCGGCATGATTTGTGACCGAACACCTAGATGCGGGATAAGGCTTAGATTTATAACACGGATTCCCACGTAACCGTCCGTGAGCAAGGATAGGGCTTTTTATTTATTAACGTGAATTCCCTTGCCAATACCGTTCACGGGATATTTTTTCAATAAGGCTTTAGATATTAACGTGCGTTCGAAAAATATTCCAAAAAAACAACCGCGCACGACCGACCCTAACCTAACTATTGGAGTATAGCTTGTTTTACTAAAAAAACTTCTCCAAGAATTACCGTCATCCATGTATCCCTTGAAACCTGGCTCCTTTTTAGGGCGTGTGACACAAGATACAATTTAATAGAGAATTTAACCATTTAAAAATTTTGTAACTTATTGTTACTTAAAGTTATTGTTTAAATTTATGACCAAATATATCAAAGAAATGCAAACCAGTTCAACAAAAGTTTTAATTAATTTTTTTTTTAGTATTTAATAATATCACTCACATGTATTAGGCCTGCCTTGGAACCATCCATGTTGCCCAAAATGTATGTATTTTCAGATTTTTTCTCAAGGACCACAGATTTAATAAAACGAGGGGCTAATTTATTTGAAAAGAATTTAGCGGCGTCCGATTGAACATGGGATCGACGCCAGACTATGTCACCTACATTGAAATGTATCACTGAACGACGAAGGTTGTAGCGTTTGGCATTAGCTTGATATGCTTGAGTCAGGTTCGCTTGGATTTGATGAAAAACGCTTGCCAATGATTTTAAGCTAGTGGTCCATTCGTCGCGACCATCGATAATTAACTCCTCTAATTTAGTGAAATCTGCAAATTTATGGAATCGACCATCGAAGATGAGTTCTCTACCTGTCATTACAAAATTGGGTGAAAACCCATGGGCTAAGCTGACATGGCTATTTAAAGCTGCCTGAATCTTAGGTAAATTTTTAGTCCAGTTTCTATGGTCTGTCTCAACATAAGAAGCAATGGCTAATTCAATGGTACGATTGTGTCTTTCCACTGGATTGTTTTGTGGGAAATAGACACAATTTTTGAAAAATTTAGGGATATTATACCTTTTTAAAAGTGCCTGAAACTCGTTAGAGACGAACTGCACGCCATTATCACTTATCATACAATATGGCACGCCATAGACTAGGAAAATCTCATTTTCAATGAATTTAATTATTGACTTACTATTGGCTTTTCTAAGTGGGCATAACCATACAAATTTGGAGAAAATGTCAACTACAGTGAGCAAGTATGCGTGTCCTGAATAAGACCTCGGCAGAGGACCAATGAGATCGCAACTTAATGTTTGCATTGGAGCGTAGACCTTCTTCTGAAATAACATTTTACCATGGGGTAGCTGATTATTAGCTTTAAATGCCAAACAAACTTCACACGAACTTAAGATTGATTTGATTGAAGGAAACATGTTGGGCCAGTAATAATTCAGTTGTAACTTTTTAAAACATTTAAATGGGCCAAGGTGTGCCGATAGAGGGCTCTCGTGAGTAGCAGTTACTAGCTGTTTAACATGGTCAGCGGGAATAACTTCTTTCCATGAAAATGAATTTAAAAGATTGAATTTAGGTTTGCAAAAACGAAAGAGCTTATCGTCTTCCAACCTAAAGTTCGGGTAACTAGCGGGTGATTTTTGTATACTATTTTTTATTTTCAAAAACCACTCATCAGTTATAGGAACGTTTGGGTTGGATGAGTTTACACTTTCGATCTTAATACGTGACAACGCGTCCGGGACAACATGGAGTTTGCCTTTCTTGTGGACGATATCAAAGGAGAATTGCGAGAGCCTAGTAGACCAACGGGCGAGCCTGCCCGTGGGGTTCTCGAGTTTATATAACCATTTCAAGCTTTCATGGTCAGTCACAATCGTGAAATGAGTTCCTTCTAGGTAATGTCTAAAATGTGTGGTAGCTTCCACAATACTAAGTAATTCCCTTTCGGTGGTAGAAAAACCTTGCTCTTGTTTTGTTAGCGTTCTCGAATAGTAAGCTACGGGGTGTTCCTGAAAATTTGCGTCCTTTTGTACAACTGCTGAACCAATTCCCACTAAACTTGCATCACAGTGGAGGAAAAAGGGGGCTTCAAAATTGGGAACACATAAAACTGGGGCTGAAGTGAGGGCGGATTTTAATTTTACGAAGGCTGCCTCTGCCTCAGGTGTCCAATTAAATTTTGAATATTTTTCAGAGATGGAACTTGTGAGATTGGACAGGGGCGCCGCAATAGTAGAGAAATTTTTGATGAAACGGCGGTAGTAGGAAGCTAGTCCTAAGAAACTGCGTACATCTTTGACACATTTGGGTGTTGGAAAATTTTTCACTGCCTCCACTTTGGCTGGGTCAGTCTTTAAGCCGAACTCGTTTATAACGTAACCAAGATATTTCAGCTCAGATTTTAGAAATTCACACTTCTTTAGGTTAACTGTTAGGTTAGCGAAATGTAAACGTTCGTAAACTTTGTCAAGGTAAGAAATATGGTCTGCAAAATTGTTGGAAATTATAATTAGGTCGTCTAGATAACCAAACACATGGTCATCGAATTCTGCACCTGGTAGTAACGCATCGACCAGGCGCTGTAAATTCTGGGGTGCGTTAGATAGCCCAAAAGGGACCACCTTAAATTGTAATAAGCCTCGGCCCTGTGAGATAATCGCTGTCTTTTCCTTAGCCGATTCTGCCAGAGGGAGCTGAAGAAATGCCTTAGATAAGTCAATGGAAGAAATATATTTTGCGTCCTTTAAATTATCAAGAATGTTATCTATGCGAGGGAGAGGATAACTACATTTTTTTGTAACAGCGTTTAGTTTACGAGAGTCCATGCAAAGGCGGAAGGAGTTGTCCTTCTTGGGTACTACTAACACAGGACTGGCCCAGGGTGACGATGATGGTTCCAGAACATCCAAGTCTATCATTTCATCTATTAATTGGTCCACTAACTTTTGTTTGTAGGGTGACATGCGATAGAACCTTTGTTTGATTGGAGGACCTTCCGTATCAATTTCATATTCAAGAAGATGCGTTCGACCTAGGCCACATTTTTCAAAAGATATGGACTCAAACTTTTCTATCGTTTTATTTAATATTAATTGTTCATCTGGAGAAAGTTTACAATTACTCGAGTTAGAAATAGAATGCAGCTGTTGCGCGTTAGAAACAGAATGCGGGGGCTGTGCGCTCTGAGCGCGATGTGTGGCATTGAGCGCTCCGGAAGAAGGCTTGGTTTCACCGACCGACGCGAGCGGCACGTACGTAGGGAGGGTGGGCGGGGGCGAATTCGGCCGATACGCTTTGCGTTCTAAGACATCTATTGACTCTTGCACAGAAGCGACGGCTATTTTGCGGGCCGACTTAATGTCCGGGTTATTATTAGACGGAATGTCGTCCAAAGCTAACAATAACTTAGTAAGTGATTCATCCAACAACTTATAATGTTTGCTCGAACGGGGGCTGTTAAAGCTAGAAATTTTACTTTTAATGATATCTAAGCTGGAAATAATATCTTTAATTTTTTTAATGGCCCCATCAATGTTTAATGAAGAAATCTGAAATTCTGACGGAATGGAGAAAGTGATTTTTTTATTTATACAGCCGGAAATTTTTTTTGATAGACCGGACTTTTCCCAAAATTCTGTGCCTAAAATGCAATCAGATTTAATTTCTGGAATAACTTCAAAAGTAAGTGGAATTTCAATGCCGTCGACCACGATATTGCAATGGATTGAGCCTGGACTAAATTGTTTAGTCCCGTCTGCCGTAGAGGCGGAACAAATTTTGGACTTGTCTAAAGTATATCCCATATTCAGTATTTCAAGATGTGAATTATTACCAAACACATTTATCTCGGCTCCACTATCTAATAGAGCTGTAAAATCCTTATTATTTAACTTGAAATGAACGTAAGGCCTCCTATCGCCATGTTGGTTTGATAGCACCGGGCTAACTTTCGGAAAGTCATGAACAAATTTTAACCAGTCATGCCATTCTTCCGAGGAGGTATAAGACGCCGGTGCGTTTACCCGTTTTTTGTATGAGAAGCGGAAGATTGAGGGGGGGATGGGGGGGCCTCGATCGCTCGAATATTGTTATGCGGCAGCTCGCGTGCGCTATCGGCGTAGTTCGATGAGTGAAAGTGAGTCGCCGGGGGGTGACTCGCGTTCGGATAATAAGGTCGGTATTGTTGACCCCTAGGACGGTAAGAGTTATTGTATTGGCCTGAATAGACTGGCCTAAAACGAGGATGTTGACCGCCATTAAAATTATTATTGTTGGCGTTGTTAATATAAGTTGGAGGATTCTGTTGCCTAACACTAAATTGGCCTGCATTATTGTTAAACCACGGCGGGTATTGTTGTCCGCTGCGTGGGTGTGACACTTCAGCACGAGATGTGAACCGAGAGTGGGGCTGAGGCGTAGACCTCGAATTTTGATTATCTTTCGCGGCACATGTGGGACAATTTTTGGACGTGACATTTAGCTTGCCGCAGTCAAAGCAGATAGGTATTAAAATATTCGGGCAGTTTTTAAAAGAATGGCCCGTATTTTTACATTTGAGACAAGCGTTTGTGTTTGAAGTCGACACTGTCTCGGCTTTAGGAATATAACTGTTAACTTTGGACACCTCTGATTTGATATTACTGAAGGGGGCCTCATTATTAAAACGTTCAATTTTCTTACCATACGCCAGAAGGTCGCAAGTATTTTTAATCGTACCGTAAATCAGACATTGATTGTACTTAGGTAACATATTTCGTTTTATTATTTCGAAAAGCATGATATCGGAAATTTGACCCTTGATTTTATTTGCCAAATCATTCACATCTGTTACAAAATCTGACAACTTCTGGTTAGGTTTTTGTTTTAACGAGCGAATACGGGATTCCGTGTCGAAAACGTAGTCGATATTATCGTACTCCTCTAACAAGGCTTTCTTAAGCTGGTCCCAATTCGTAACTCCATCCCTCACGGTACGGAACCATTTCAAAGCAGTGCCCGACAACAAATCAATGAAACATCTCAGTACGATGTCATAGTTAGATTTCCGCGCATAAGTAAGCTCTTCGACACGGGCAATGAATTCACGTACATCTGTTTCACCACTATATTTTAGATTCCAGGACGATAAGTTGTAGTAATGTTTGTTGAACACACAATTTTCGTGGAGACCTTCTGGTTTTACCACGGTACTTGAAGATGACTGGTTGGAATCGTTATCCAAGGAAAAAAAACTGGGTCCATAATCACCACCACTACGTGTTACAACATTAACCTCCGACTGTGAGTTTATGGATTGATTGTCATACATCATTAATTGGTCCTCTGGCATGTCAATGCACACGGAATGGTCCTGGCTTTCCATTTTGTAGTACCTATAATAACTTACTTAAAATGAGTTAAAAAAAAAATTACGTAAATTTCCGTTAACGCGACACGCGACTAGATCGAACGAGACGAAAGCCTGATAACTACAGATTAAGGTTTGTTTTAACGAGTGATTAACAATAAGCACGTAGTTAACCTGACTTCCAAATATAACCTACGTGTTCAACGCAAGAGAATAAAGCGAGAAGAAAAAAAAATTTCACACACGTTATTTACACACACAATACATAAGCATCAAGAACACATAAAATTATACACTTAAATGAAACAGCACATTTCAGTTTTTTATATTTCGTTGTTTCATACTAACCCAAGAAGTTCCGGATCGCGGGACTGGCCGGTCGCGTGCTCACGTGCTCGCGATTTGTCCACGCGCAACGTGCTATAAGCTATATTTATAAGAAATGAGAGAAAGACAAAGAATATGCTCTGCTCTCGGCTTCCAATATATGATGACCTAAAAACCTAAGGAAACAGTGCACACCTATAAGAGCGAGAGTTACCGCCTTCGTGCGCTATTGCAAGACTCGATATTCTAAAATGAAATAACGTGCGTAAGTACCTATATACCTATTACGTTGGTGGACACAACTCGTTATTGACACATTTAATATTCAGTTTTGTTAATTCGCTATTTGCTTACCGTCAGGGCTGAAATGGAGAGTTAATTTGTAGTGTATAAAACAAGTGAGGCGTACCATAATAAAATAAATATAATTAATATATACAAATAGGGAATTAAAATAAACCAGTTCGGGTGCCAATTGTAGCCTTGTTAATTTAAAGGGTGTGATGCATTAGAAGAAATGAGTAAGTAGGAGTGGTTGCCACGGACAGACCGACAGACATATATAGGGTTTCAAGGGCCCAGGGATCTTCCGGTGGTTCGTTGTAATTTAATTAGGCTACAAGATATCCAGGTGGTTACGCCGGTGTATAAAGTGTGATGTGTAGAGGAGGGATCTCATGAATGTACTTGGTGGCAGCTCTGCAGCGTGTGGGGGAGGCTGTTCACAGGTTGGGAATGGGTGAATTTGTAGGGAATCGATGAATAGCGAATTAACAGACTACAGTAGGTACAAAAAAGATGTAATAAATTATAGACCATTTGAGGCTCAAAACACAAACAGACAATCAAAAATACACCCTGGCATTGTCCTATTTAAGACACCTACAAATTAAGAAAATTGGGCTGTGGCGATCTAACCATCTACCTAAAATAGCCTATATTTAGAAGCACAAAGAAGACTATAAATAATTAACAATCAAGGCGGTGTTCTAACACGGCCTTAGCCTAACCTAATATCCAAATGGCCGGGGTTCCATGCCGGGAGCTCGGGGTGGGTCCGAGGTCGTGCGTAGTCGAATGGGCGGTGTCCTGCTTCAATGGGTGGTCCTGATAGACGCTCTTTGCGGTTTCATCGTAGATTTCTACGGGGGGCTGGCGTTAGAGTATAGGTACCGTGCGGGGATCCAGCAGGCGTACGGCGACGCTGTGGTGGTGGGTCTACGTGTTGAAGATGTCGGACCGGCGACTGTGACAGGACACGGCGGAAGCTGTGGCTGCTGGTCCACGGGCTGAAGACATCGGAAGGCGTGGGTGTGGCCTCGAAGTAGATCACGCCCGGCTGCTCACACGGATACGGAACACGGCGGCACGGCGGGCGCACCGATATTCGCGAAGGGTGGTACGCGGACAGCTCAACCAACTTTTGGGAGCGAAAGTTTTCACATTTTGTTCATGTCGCCTGACTCCGCGGCCTCGGGACCCGCACTCGTCGGAGCACGTGGCGCGACCGTGCGTCTCAAGGTGCTGCCCGCTTCTGCCCGTGTCCCGCGGGCGGCGCGGCGGAGGATTGCCGCGTGTTTCGACATTCCCAATCGGCGTCGCTAAGGCCCCAGTGGCGAGATCCGGTGCAGCATCTCGCTTGCACCTTGCTGGGAGCGCTGCTGTTGCGTCCTTGTCTTGTGTCTAACGAATTTAACTCAAACGGCGCTGTTTGTGCACCAGTGCCGAGATCCGGTGCAGCATCTCGCTCGCACCTTGCTGGGAGCGATGCCGTTGCGTCCTTGTCTCGCACTCAATGCAAAAAGATAATCTCGCCCCTGGTATCGTTACGTCATAAGGCGGCGCGGCGGACGCTACACTTGATAACCTCATTATCCTCTTTAAGTGGCATTTCCCGATGGGACTAACTCATTCGCGGGCACAGCACATTGTTCTGTTGCAATTTGGCACTGGCACTGTTTTCAAGAAAAAGACATTCTTCGTGATGAGGATGCAACACGTCCACAAAGCAAACAATGCGCAGTGTTTGATTTTGTTAGATTTACAAAAATATAATATTTACAAAACGACTTATGGCTAAAAGAAACTCATGAATGCTGTAGTCAAATCAAACAAAAACGAAATTGATTTTGAATCCTTACGGAACAAACTACATTTGATGACTAAGATTTTTCATTTTTTTGTTTTATCATTGAGTAATTACCGACCAAACTTATTTTGCAAAAAACGCGGGAATATTTCGAACTTTCGGACCTGATAACTTAGAAACTATATACAATTTTACGATGCCAATGGTCATCAAACATCTAGTTTAATCAAATAAAGCTGTTTTAAGTATAATTTCGGATCTCCGACAATAAATAAGCCCATGATCTTCTTTTCACGTTTGTATGGGGAGTGAAGCGGGAAGGCCACCTTAAGGCGGCCCAACCCGGCGGGCCTAACTCATTCGCGGGCACGTTACAAAACCGTGCTGTTGCGCTCTGGGACCTTCTCTGTTTCAAAGAATAAGACAGGCTCCGTGATGAGGAAGATGCAACATGTCCACAAAAAAGACAATGTGCATAGTGTATGATTTGGTAAGATTTACGAAAATTTTAATTTCGAAACGACTTATAGCTAAAAGTAAACCACGACCGCTGTAGTCAAAAATCTAACAAAAACCAAATAGATCATAAATCTTGATTAAATAAGCTATGTCTGATGACTAATCTTTTTACGATGTTCTTACTTTATCATTGCGTAATCCACCTCCAAAGTTATTGTATAAAACGCGCAAAAAATTCGAACTTTCGGACCTTATAACTTGGAAACCAAACACAATTTTACAATGCCAATGGTCATCAGACATCTAGTTCGATCGAATAAAGCTATTTTGAGCAAAACTTTGGATCTCTGACAAGAAATTTGGTCGTGATCTTCTTTCCCCTTTTGTATGGGGAGATGAGCGGGTTGGGCCACCTTAATCATTCATTTGCCTGTCCACACGGCGAGTCAACTTGCGATGGTAACCGCCCCGGTGGAACCTCGCGGGGGCGCGCGAGTACTCGCCCTGCTGGTGCGGCGGCTGCGGCGGCTGCGGCGGCGCGGCGGGAGGCAGCGACGTGAGCGGCGCGGGGGCGTGCGAGTACTCACCCTGCTGGTGCGGCGGCTGCGGCGGCGCGGCGGGTGGCGGCGACGTGAGCGGCGCGGGGCTGGTGACCGGCGTGCTCGCGCCGGAGAAGCCGTTCTGCGCGCCGGCCGGCTCGGCCCGCGCGCCCCCACCTGCCGGCGCAACGCGACCACACCGATACATTGTGCGAACTACGGGGTCACACGGCACAGCAAATTGCAATAGTTGTCAACACGGGAAAGCTTCTGTGACCGATGCGGATGGCTCCGGCACAAATTCACTAACCGTCTTATTCGTGATGTTGGCCTCTCATGGACCAAAACACATTTTTTTATTTACTTAAAAACTTTAACTCATCAGATAGGTAAGTCTTCGTTTTTTGGTGCAATACAATTTATTTTATACGCGGAGGCCACTTCCGATAGAAGTAAAACTATCCCTTATCATGTGTAGATTTTTTTTAATAACTACAAGATAATTATTGATAAGAGTAAGGATGCATGCGGGTATGGTCTCAATTAAAAAAAAAAACCAGCACAATCAGCTGTATCAGGCATCCGTCACTCCTAAATACCTACTCAGATCTTCCCCCGAGGTTCCAAGTTGAGTCAGGGCACGCTCGCACGTCCAGTCAAATTCGAAAATCGCACTTTCGACGTATTTATTCGTGATAATGTCTTATCATCAGATAATGCAATAAAATAACTTTTGCTGTTACAGTATACAGAAAAAATTTAAGTAATTTTTCTTTGCGCTACCGAAAGATTCTCAAAGGTAAGTTTGTTCTTTGAGTTTAGGTTTATTGAAATTTTTTATTGACGTTTTGCCTCATCTGTAGGTATATGTGTTATGAGCATGTTATGAGGGACATGTTGACACTTAATTAACTGGTATCAGCACAGCACTTTTTTTTAAATAAATTAGGTATTATTAATCCATATATTATAAGGAAAAAACGACATTAATTGGTTTTTTCTAGTGAAGAATAATGGGCAGATGACCGGAAAAGACACTTACTGACAAGTACCTATGTAAGTCACTTTTTTTTATGCGACCTGACATTGACAACTACCGTTATGATATTAGCCCAATACACCACCTTCCTGAAGAAATTAGGTGCCATGCCAGGACCTTCCCTTTATGAGCACGGCTACATTAAACTGGATGGAAAACACGGACAATTTTTCATTGCCGCTTCGACCATCTTTTAATCCAATGCGATGGTACGAACCCGGGGGGCTTAAACCCTACCACCTAGTAGGGGAAGGGGACTTACAGTTTTACATGGATTCCGAACCATGGAGCAGCCGTGACGAAATGCACTTGTCGAACTCGGAAAGAGAAAGTGGTGCATTGAACCCAGACCTCTGGTACGCTAGGCCAGTCCCCGTGCCAGTAGGCTACGAGCCGCTCATACGAGTCATACATATGATTGTGCGGTCGATCGATTCTACATCATAGCATATTCGTTGAAACATGGCTTCGTTGTTATATGTGCAAACACGGACATACATATGATACGGGCCGAATAATCACCGCTTTTCAGTAGGAGTTAGATAATTTTAGATACATTATAAATAAATAGTTTGGAAGTTGTGTTTTATTCCACTTTTAAAACGATAGGCGGCGGCGCGGCGGCGCGTGGCAACCCTAGCGCAAGCCACATTCGAGCGACAAAAGTGTGTGGTGGGGCAGAGGGGCGAGGACCCGTTTCATCTCGCCGCCGCACCGACAGTGAGCGAAGTAATAGATACTTTAGTGAAGCGTCAATTAAGATCAAAATTGATTACTTACTGCCAGGGAGTGCAACTTCTGTGCGTAGCACTATTACTTATTCTGTGGCTGTATCCCTGCTGTCACTAGGAAATAGTATGCTATGCATGTACCACCCCTCTCCGCCCGCTTCCTGTCCGCTGTCTTCCCTTTCACAACTAGTTTTCAACCTCTATTCTCCTCCACTGTTGAGTGTCCCACCGCGCACCCAACTATTCCCCTCGAATGATCTTGATTTTTTGTAATGCTTTAAAATTTTAGAACCGTCAGCAAAGAAGTTTCACTTCAAAAACTGTGCTTCTCAAGAATGACCAAATTTTTGGAGGGGTAGTCAGATTATCCGACAACAGTTAACCGACCTGGCATAGACTGGCTCAGCTGGGTGTCCGGCACGGCATGATCCGACGGGAAGAATGTAGTCGTGGTGCTCTCTATCAGTGGCGTCGTACCACCGGGCGACATGCTGACAGTATGCGACATACCCGCTGAAAACAACAACGAACAAACACATAATCCAACAATTTTATTCAATGCGAAACGCACTTGTTCGATTGACATGCGGACCGATCATTTGAGTCATGCTCAGAATTTGTGATTTGTAGTATTAAGCGAAGGTCCGTGCACATTCTGTGGAAGCATTCGCAGCAGGGTTAGATAAAGAAACAAAATTAATATAAAGGCTGGGAAATATGAAATAAAATATGTACAATAACTTAAGATAAAGAATATTATATGTGTGTGTGGGTTAAGGGCACTCTAGTAAAATGACAAACCACATGACTTTATAATTTTAAGTTGTAGCCTCACAATTTGACTTTTTATCGACTATCCCACCCAAATCATACCTATAATGTCTTCTATTCAAATGTTCTGAGACACTGAAATGGCCAAAGATCTATAATATTACCTCATAGAGCATAAGGTTCTGAACTAAACTCCTGGCATGCACTGTTAACAAATACAAAGAATTTTAACAAGTATTCTACGAAAGTATATTATAGAATATTTTTTAGATGACAGTAATATTGTTAGTAGTGGTAAAAATTGTAGATTTATATTTTTACCACAATATTTAATAAGTAATTTACTAGATACAGCTAGATGCCACCTGTGGTGGCCATTCCAAAATAAATTCCGAATTATTTTATATATATTGAAAACACAAGATTTTGAGTAGGATAATTATCCTATATCGATATTATAATCAATGAGGTTGCAACTAAAAGTGATGGTGTTATGACGAAAAGGACATTGAATGGTTGTAACTAGAGTGTCCTCAAAACAAAATAAAAAAACGAAAATAATCTTACAATGATTTATTCGGTTCGGCAGCCACATTGCTCGCGCATCCATTGTGTCCGGAGGTTCAATCTTTGGAGCGAGGTTTGCTCTTTGGTTAATCATGCCCATCTGTTGGGGGCTGCCCATCGACATAGCGAGGCCCAGCGGGGGGGGCACTCCGCGCATCGAGGGGGGCCCGGCGGACATCTGCGGCGGAGACGCCATTTGGGGGGGCCTAGGTGCCATTTGCGACTGCTGCTGCATCTGAGGAGGCTGACCCATCGACGGGGGCCTCTGGCTCATCGTCGGGGGCACGTGCCCCTGTTGCGTGGGCAGTTGAACCATCTGGGGCCCCGGACCCAACTGCGGTGGTCCCTGAACCATTTGCTGTCCTTGGACCAGCTGGGGAGGGCCCTGGCTTCCAGGGGGCCGCTGGACCATTCGCTGCGGTCCCGACGGTGAAAACATACCCGGAACACCCTCTGGGGCTAGTAGAACGGCAAAACAAGAACACTGTAGCGGCAAAACAATGAGAAAAGCACGCAAACACTATCTATGGACGCTCAAAATTACAAAGAAATTATACTGACTATAATTGAAAGGAAATTGTATGGAAATCGCCATTTTTTAAATGGGATGAAATATGGGATAACATATGATAATAGAATAAAAAGCTGTAAAAATAATTAAATTATCATTTGTACAAGACCGTAAACATAAGCGAACAATTTTTTTTTAGTTCATCGGAAAGTCCTGTTGTGCTAGGAATTCTTTCGAATAATTTTCCCAGCTCCATTCAATAAATCGAAAGAATTAATCAAGAGAACTTGATTTTTTATTGGCAGTTACAAATATCATGTCCTTCCGGTCATCGGCCGCTCGGCAGTGCAATACACACTGTGCGCTCAAGCCCACCATATTTCGTATATGGAGAATCGCGGCAAGAAATGTCAAGAAAACATTAAAAAATCTTTTGTTCCATTTCCAACAGCGAGAATGTAAACAAACGTACAAGTGGGGCAGCTTACCCTGTGCCTGTCCCATGATCATCCCGGCGGGGTACTGCTGGTGGTGGTGGCGCGGGCTGGGTGCGTGGTGCTGGATCGTCACGATCTCGCTCGTGTCCATGTCCATGGAGCCGCCGCTGAGGCCGGCAGTGTACTCGTCCTTGACGAGCCGGCTCGGGCCCGACTGCAGCGTCAGCCCTGACAGGTCTGAAGTGGGAAGATTCCATATTTTTCTTTATAGTATGGGACGTGTATTACTCATATATATTAGGCGATATTGCCGCATTCCAAAATGAAAAAGGAGTCATGCCAGGACCTATGAAGTAGGGTATGAGACTCATGGTTGAATACGGGTTCTAAATTCTCAAAGAAAATAAACTTTCTTGTTATGGTTTAATTTTTCGATACATATGAATCAAATTATTTGGGTGGCTTAATTATTTCCTGTAGTGATCAAATCAGCAAAAATACTTGGTTTTCCATCCATTTCAAGGTCAGGCCCAACATGGTGTGGTACCAAGTTCCTTTAGGAATGCGTGACTTTTAACCATCCATCACCGACACAGTAATGCACATTACTAAACCTCAATGTACAGACCCACCGAGCGTAAACAAGGGATATTTTCATTCAATCAAGGTGGAAATCCTAAAACTTTATTTTACACTGAAGTGAACACAAGTTGAATGCTTGACGTAAAGTGGTTCGGCCTGACATGTATCGAAATGTTGTGCAAATGGCGGTTATTTCAATATTAATGTCAGGCAGTTTTAGGTTGTGATTTGTACATATTTAGTGAGTAAATATGGATACATATCAACACAAAAGGCATAAAAAATTGTAAAAAAAAACGAACATAGATTACTGGAGATCCTACTTTTAGGGGGAGCGAATGAGCATTTATGCTGATAAATTAAATAATTTATTGAAAGTATGAAGCTGTGTCAGCATCCAAATCTCTGATAAAGGCTAAGCCCCGGTTGCATGAAGAAACGGCTGAGTTTATCAATGGTCAAACACGTCACTTTTAGTGAACCGCATAGAGTTCCTTCCATACTGTCCACACAAAGTGACGTGTTTGATCATACATTGACGTTGATTTTGTTTTTTGGTTTTTCGTGCACTCGGCCCTAAGACGGCAGGCTGATTTCAGAGAGATTAAAGAAAAAATATTGAGCTCAAACTCAGGCCTGGTAAAATTTGCTTAACCATTCGTTCATTCGATGTGCCGCACATTCTCACAACTCACCAATGCCAGGCGAGACTACCCGCTCGTAATGGTATGGATTGACGCACACGGAGTCGCACTTGAGGTCAAACGCAAATTGGCAGAACTTCACATGCTTCAGCTCGTTCTTGTGCAGGTCTGGCCAACGCCAGATGCGCGCGTAGATCACGTGCGGGAATCCCTTCCTTCCCGCCACCTGATGAGGGTGCGAAAAACATTTCATAATAAAAAAACCACGCACACAAAGAGTTCCATACCATGCCAAAAATGCTTCTTTTATGGGGGCCCCGTTTTTTTTTATTTCCACAGTTTATTATTACAGTGGCCATAGAAATACATACATTTTGAAAATTTTAAGCGTCAGCCTATTGCTATTATTAAGATCGAGTAAAAAATACAAAATCAGGTTTCTAGTACGGGGGACCCGTATTTTTATTTGTATTTTTACTATTTGTTGTTATAGTGGCAATATAAATACACACACTGTGTAAATTTCAACTGTCTACTTATCATGGTTCATGAGATAGAGCCTGCTGACAGATGGACGGACGGGAGGAAGGATAGATAGCGGAGGCTTCGTACCCGGTTTCCCCTATGGGTACGGAACCCTAATGTTCAGTTCTCGAAAATTTTCATTTCACAGTTTAATGGGACCACTCTATTATCACACTATTCTAAGGAATCAACCCGATATCGTGATATTGCTAGGTGATGCTAGTCGTAAACCCCTAATGCATAACGATAATCTCTGCTTAAAAATATGAAAAAATATGAAATATATCAACTTGATATACACAACGGTCAACAAGTTGACATACACTATGATCGATAAGTTCCGGGAATTTGTAGTTTGAATTTAAAACGCTTTACCGATTCGAATAATTTTTTTCTCAGGTTGGTACACCTTTCCCTGACACTCCTGCCAAATGTCAAATATTAAATGTCATTAGTAATTGTTTGGCGTCTGTTTATATCAATGAAGTTTTTGAAGTTCGTCGCATTTCAAAATGGAAAAAATATTGAACAAAGAATTTGTTTGAAACGAAATTGATTTTCCAACGAAATCTCTTGTACTGATGCATTCAAAATGCTACAAAAAGCCTACGGGGACTCTGCTCTCTCAAAAACAAGAGTATTCGAGTGGTATTCGTCGTTCAAAAATGGTCTCAAAGAAGTTGACGATGCATCTCGTCGTGGACGCCCTTCAACATCAACTACCGATGATAACGTCGAAAAAGTTCAAAAAATCGTACTCGAAAATCCTCAAACAGTCAATAAGGAGTACTACCTGGCCGTAATTAAGCGTTTGAGAGATGCTGTGCGTAGAAAACGACCGGAATTGTGGCAAAACAACTCATGGATCTTGCACCATGACAATGCTCCGTCTCACACGCGCATCGTGACCGATTATTTGACCAAACATACTGTAAATACAATCCAACAGGCACCGTATTCTCCGAATATGGCACCATGTGACTTTTTCCTGTTCTCAAAACTTAAATTACCCCTTCGTGGAAAGAGATTTTCGAGCATCAATGAAATAAAAGAAAATGCGACAATGGCATTGAAAGCCATTTCTTCACCGGACTATCAAAAGTGTATGGAAGAATGAGTTAAACGTTGGCGTATGTGCATCGCTTCAGACGGTTGTTATTTTGAAGGTGATAAAATAAATGTATCCGAAAATTGACAAACATTTTTTTTATTTATTAATTCCCGGAACTTTTTGACCATAGTATGTACATAGCTAGGTACCATATTATTTACATATTTTTTTCTGAGTACAATGAAAAGTTTCCGTAAATATTATTTTTCTATATTTATTCACCTCCAATCAAATATGAGCCATATGTAACGGCAGGTAAGTATTTCCAAGATAAGTTTGTTATTATTTTTTGGTTGATAATGTTGTTATTGTCGCCATTGTTTCATTTATTATCAAATAATTAATGATAAATGAAAATGTTATGCTAACAGAACTTTAAGTGCCTGGGATCCACTGTCTAAGGGCCGAGTGCACAAAAGGGCAAAAAATCCAAATCAACGTCAAAGTATGATTTAACACGGCACTTTGTGTGGACAGTATGGAACGAACTCTATGTGGTTCACTAAAAGTGACGTGTTTGAATATTGATTAACTTAGCCGTCTCTTCGTGCAATCGGGGCTTGGTAAATACTTAACTGGACTCCTTAAAAATGGCCCGTAAGCTATGTTCTCCATACAAAGGTTTACTAATAATTAAAAAAGCGCTGTTCCAAATAAATTGATACTTAATATCTAACATCAGGCAACCAATATCTGTGTCTGCACGTCTTAATTTTTTTGAAAATTAATACGCAAACAAACGAAATCAAAAAGGAAATTCTTCTTCTCTCATAGTCTAGCTATACGTAGATACAAACTACATCCAAATAGGGTCAGTTTTTTTTTTAAGTTAACCGCGGTCTGGCCAGGACACCAGAAGCTGGATTTTATAAAAAGTTCAGTGGTTACGATTGTGTGTGAGCGTCTATAAAGACGCTCACTTCTTCAACATTGGTTAGAGAGTGACCCCCTGTGAGCCCATTTTTGAACACGTCAAAAAGCATGCACAACACCAGAATGGCATGTTTTCTAATATTTATATTCAAACAAAGGTGTCAGCAAGTCCATTGCTCTAATAACCCCACATTGATGCAACATGAGCATAGTTAATACAGATGCCACGAGACCAACCAGCGCATGAGCAAGAAGAAAGATACGCTGTCTCAACCTTATAACATCAAATGAAGTGTGATTTCCTGACCTGAAGCCGCCCATCCAGAGTCCGCTGGATGGTGACACACTTGCTGGGGTGAGCGCCGTTGGTGGTGATGGCGGTGATGAGAGAGTCTAACTCGTCGCGCTTTTCCTTGAGCTTCTTAACGAGGCTCTCGATAGCGCGCTTGGCGAAGCCTTCGCTCTCGCCGCCCTGCCGGTGGCACATGAGCGAGTGCACGATGCTTAGGCACGCATCCGCCGACGTCGGCGCGCTGGTCGCGATCGGATTCATCTCCGCCTCTGCTGTAAAATTAAAATAAAAATCATCACAGATGCCAGTTCCGGATCCAATTTGGTTTAAAGGGCCCCGCTGTTGAATAATGTCGATCTCATCTACTAGGTTTTGGCATTCGGCATAAATTTGATGAGTATGGACAGAGCCTAATAATGTATGAATTTAGTGAAAGCATTCAATACATATAATTAGCGAAAAGAGTAAAAAAATCCTTGTTACACTGATTCTGATGTTATGGCAGTCTTACCTTCTCTAACTCCTGGTATGAAGAGATGTCCACCAGACAAGCCGACCATTATACTTAGCAGCGGTTTTCCGTATAGCGTGAGCCGCTAGCCACATACTTTCTTCTGCATAACCGGTCGCAAATTTTTGCCCTCTGTAAATATGTAAATAATCACAATAAAAAATAACCACTAGAATATAAAATTATCCTCATTTATGATGGGAGCAGGGGTCAAACAAGAGAAATTCTAGATTTTAGTACAAAGGACCAGGCCCAATGCACTAGTTACCTTTTTGGATATAAAAATAGGATGAGTCACAGCATTCTGAACCCGCGATCCAAGCAGGAGAGCTGTTTTTATGAATAGCCACCACCAACACACCCGCACTGAATTCTGTACACAGGCCACTTGCAGGCAGGTTTTTGGCTCCCACCTTTCGAAACCGGCCTCACGAAATGCAGTTAATATCGACACCCATGTTTTTGTTAAGAACTGTTATTGTTTCGCGATTATTGATGAATGAACCTGAATTGAATATCAATTATAAAAATGCAGTGAACTCGCTCAGAATAAAAGAAGAATCGGAATTCGGAAATGGCAGAATGCTGGTGTGGCGGTAACACTTTGAAATATGTCTCAAATTACTTTCATACAAGAATGAAGATTTTGGACGTTTGTGCTAAATTCCAAATAAAAATAAATATTATTTAAATTTTTGCTGATGCTTCAATCAATATTGTGACCAATTTGTATGAAGGATCGACTATTTAACGAATCTGTGAGCATGATACTCGTATGTTTTTGCTCTATTGTTGGAATTAATTTCGACAACTGGCAACAAAGGGAATCAAGTATTGCCTTATAGAAATTATTACAGAGTTGCCAATAAAATTAGCCACATTCATTTGCAAGGGGTTGGAGTCTGGGGTCTAATCATGAGATTCTCATCTGTGAGTCACACGAGACTTACCAGTGAGTCACAACGCTTTCGTGCTCATGAAATGACAGCCACGAGTCAATCTAGCATTGTCCGTTTCTAATGATTCTAATTAGATAGTGCGATGAAACAGACATAACATTTTATGTATAATGACGTCAGTCGAAATCGTTTCACTTTCATCTGTGACTTATTCATTTTCGATTTCCTGAGTAGATATGCTGAATGGTGAAATCTGAAAACGCGGCCCGGAGCATCCAAAATGTTGCAACCGAAGCCCTTAATCTGAGTAGAGTAATGAGAAAATCCGGTCGACTCATATTTTGAAATATGAGTGAGTGATAGCATACAAAAATGTGTCAATTTTTGTTCTTTGGTAATACACGCACAAAAACATACAGTCGTATTTGAGTGATGAGAAACTGTCAAACTCTATCAGCTGTATTCAGAGAGGGCGGACTCACTTTAATCCGCCGGACTAAACCGGTTGTTTTATGGTTAGTCCATTGCCAATTGTTGACAGGTGCTCTCTGAATACGATTTTATGAAAAAAAAGGCTACCCTTTTCAATAGATTACGGCTCGAGAGCGACTCAACGAACGAACAACAAAGAGTATGTACACCGACACAGATTTTAGCTTACAGTCCAGTTTTGACGTGATCGTATTCTGTGCGTCGCAAGTAGTATGTAGTTCGGTGCTAGCTCAAAACTTACGTAACGTACTCATGGAGCGAACACGAGAAGTTCTCACGAGTAGCTTCCATCCTCCATATAGAAAAAAATGCAGTATATCCTGGTTCAATAAAGAAGCTATATAGAAATGGCGGCTTGTACTTGCGAATCGCATGCTATCTCGCTTCCACTATATCGCTATCTATACTCACACAGTGCGGTACTGACTGCAAAACAAAATATCAAATCAGAGCGCGTTGCGTTGTTAGATCGGTATAGTGTTTCACTGGTTGAACTGAACAGATCTATGACTTCTAAAAACCACGGGAAGATTCTTTGGAGTGTCGCCTGTGAAATTGTGTTTAAGAGAGTCGTTATTCTATCATGTAACTACGGGCGATAACTGTTTACATGCTCTTAATGTTTAACTATGTTTATGAAATTTTGGATTCTAAAATATTTTATCAAAATCTACGTCTGTATTTTAATTTTTTGGGTATAGGTAATGTATGAACACTGAAAATTTTAATCAGTTTATTAAAAATCAACGCTTTCCCTTAGTTTGTTGAATTACATTACTTCACAGGATTTGTTCCTTGTAAGCGACACTATTGACTGCCGTAATACTGCAGGTTGTGTTATTTTTCAAAATCAACGAGTTCGATTCCCGGCTAGGGTAACAAAAAAATAAAAAATCGAATAATGCATTTTTAGTTCTCAAGATCCGGAAAGTTCTTCTCACGGATTTTGATAATCCGTGATTATTTGAGTGTTTTTCGCTTTTTCTTATAGTTTCGGATCTAGCCCTGCAGGCCCACTGGAAAAGTTTACCCTGTATCTCGCCCTGTATACCTTTTAGATAGGAAAATATTGATTGGCTAATAAGCATTAGAAAAAGTTGTCTATCTTTATGTTAACTTTTTTAATGAAAATACAGATATTTAAAAAAAATAAAAACAGATAATCCTAGAAGGAGGCTTTCTCATTTATTTTTTGTTTTTTTAAATCTGAAAACATAAATGTATCTTTGTAACAATATAATGCTGATCGTACCGTCCGTTGGACAAGTACGAGCCGCTGGCTTATACACACTTTTCCATATGGGTTAGGCTGTAGTTTTTGACACTTTTTGTCTCTGTTTTTGTCTTCGAAGTAATTTCGGTCATAGACACATATGACATTTACACGGTAACTGTTCGTTTATTCCTTTGTAATAAACGAACCCTGCCCTACCCGGCCCTGTTTTTAAATAATGGAAAACAAAACATAATCTCAGAAATAAAGGGTCATAAATGACAGTTTGAGTAAAAAAAATACAACATTTATTAACCGACTTCAAAAAAGGAGGAGGTTATCAATTCGTCGGAATCTTTTTTTTTTTTTTTTTTTTTTTATGTATGTTCACCGATTACTCGAAGACCCGTGGACCGATTTGGAAAATTCTTTTTTTGTTTGAAAGGGTATACTTTCTAGTTGGTCCCATTTTTTTTTTATCAAAATCGGTTCAGTAGTTTGGTACTTAACTATAACAAACATCGAATTTCTTAACCCCGCGAACCCAGAAAAGTGATTTTTTAGTTACAGTAGCTTTCTTTTCGGGTGAGATTGCTCAGTATGAGAGGTTTTTTTTTACTTCAACTGTTGTATTCAAGGGGGGTAAAAGAGGGCAAATTGTACACATTTCTATCTCTAGAGCCGCTGAACCCAGAAATGTCAGAGTATGTTTTGTTTTAGATGGGAATTTTTAAGAAGAAAATATTTTTGGAAATTATACTATTAGGGGGGTAAAACAGGTCAAAATGAACACATTTAGGCGAAAACCACTCATGTTGAGATCTGGTAAACCAATTATCCTCGAAACTTAAAATTTTCAGTGACTTCTTGTTAAGACGAAAAGGCTCGCTCACAACGGATTTTACAAAATTCAACTGTTAAGGGGGGATAAACGAGGCCGATATGTACACATTTTCATACAACTTAAACTTACGCAAGAAACAGACTATCCGGAACGATGGTAGGATGAGAAATTCAGAAGCTCAGCGGTTCCGGTCATTCGTTGTTTTGTCTTTTTAGGGTTCCGTTCCCAAAGGGCACTAACTTCCGCTGTCCGTCCGTCCGTCCGTCTGTCACAGCACTCTATCTCACGTGATCTCATCGTATCAATTATCGTACGTATCAACCGTGAACTCATGAATCCAGATAGTTACCGGTCTACCTTTCGTCAGAAATGAGATTTCTCAATGGTTTCATTTCTGCTAATGCTCGTTCATTGTATTGTATTATATTGTATATGTATGTATATCTTCTTTCCACTTTGTATGTGAAGTTGAGCAGGAGGGCTCGCCCACCTTGAGTCAAAAGTTACGCCACCACTAAAAAGCAAAAAATAAAATATTTTTAAATAAAAAAAGGACCGCCTTCAAAAAAACCGGAACTAAAAAGCAAAAAATAATTGGTTACTTTTAATTAATGTACGAAAAGCTATTTTAATTCTAACTAATTATGTACAATTTCTTAATTTTTAATCATCTTTTGAAGTCGGTGCCTTGGGTAGACGTTCTTTAAGGGCTGCAAGTAGTTAGATTAATATCACCTATGGCTAAGAAAGAAATATAAGTAGGTAGCTACTTACATTTACCTACTTGAACAAAACACAAAAACAAAAATTAAATAAACAAACAGGTCGGAAAAACGTATGAAAGTAGGTATTTAGGCAAGTACTTTGTAATTTAAATATGCCTTATACTTAAACTAAATACCTAACACAGTAAAACAAAATATTTACAAGAAAACCCTACGAACAAACCAATATAAAAACAACGACCACTTATATGATAAATATTTAGGTAGGTGTAGCTTGTACTTTTTATTGTACCTAAATACCTACACAACACAAAACAAAAAAAAAAACAAATATAAAAAAGAACAGAAAACAATAGGTAGCGACTTTGAGGTGTCTGCTCTCAACTACGTGTCAAAACGAGTGTGCGGTTAGTACATATCTCACCAATTTCGACAGAAATCGTCTCGTTCAGACAACGATGTTGCAGGGAAGTACCAATCAACACAGAGCAGCGAATTAACGTACTCCTTCACCAGTGCGCGCCTTTATAAAGCCGAAAGTACTAATAATCGTTGAAACCCAATTTCAGTACGCTGCGCTGTATCGATATCAGCTGCACGTAAACCAACGCTAAGGGCATCTCCAGTTAGACGAACGGTTGCTTAAAATGCTCTGTGGAATGACGATGTCTGTGGACCAATCATTGCTGACTCAGGTTGTTTACGCTCTCGTAGACTTCGGGTGTGTTCGGCTGAAATAGTGTCTGTTCGGTCAGCAGCGTGCGAAGCGAACTCTACCCAAGGCACCGACTTCAAAAGATGATTAAAAATTAAGAAATTGTACATAATTAGTTAGAATTAAAATAGCTTTTCGTACATTAATTAAAAGTAACCAATTATTTTTTGCTTTTTAGTTCCGGTTTTTTTGAAGGCGGTCCTTTTTTTAAATCAAAGGGATTACTAAAAAAAGTATGTCACGTGGCAAACAAATTATGGAAATAACCTTAGATGAAAAAGAATCCTTTTTCATCTAAGGAAATAACTTCATTATTCCATAAGCTTCCAGAAAAGGTACGAATGTTATCCACTTTCACACAAGTTCCATATTTTTTAGCACGGCTATATAGAGGTGGATGTAAAACACGGTCAATTTTCATTGCCGTTTCGACCATCTTTTCATCTAAGACGTTGGTACCAATTCGGGCGGGCGTAACCCCTGCTTATAGATGCTCTTGAGTTTATTTTTATTTTCGTTGAAGTTCTTTGATATGATTTGATTCAATAATAAGAACCCACCGATCCTCTAGATCCTTCATCTATAGGGTCAGAAAACAAAAATGAACTCCCTTCCGAGGTCTTTCCCCCAAAGTGCAACCTGGGGACTTTCCAACGTGGTTTGAAGAAGCACATGGCCGGCCGGCCGACATGGTTTTCGCAGTCCCCCTGTAAGTTCGAAATCCCATGAGTTCGTCGGGCACCTTAAGAAGTTTACTGACGTACGCCATATGCCGCGTATAATAATTATAATATAAATATATTTCCTAGATAACGATATAAATCTTGCGGATATATAAATATAAACAAAGGATAGATTACCGACTGAATTAAAACACTGCTTTTCCGCATTAGATCCATGCATCGGATAAACAATATCGATATGCGGCCTCTCGAGGTATATCAATAATTGCAACGACAGATGCGGCCGTTATCATATTTTGCAAGGCCCTGCGATTCCACAATGTGGTGACCCTTGACCCGATCGGATCGTTCCTTCGTCCTGCGTATCCAGTCGTCGAACCCTGCACAACCGTTTCAGATGGTTGGTCCACATCACCTTTTGCAGGATGCTTATTGCATATTTCTTGTATGGAGCTGGATGGCTATCCAATGATTCTTATATCACACCTATCTTGATATTACCGCGTCACAAATAATTCCCAGAGTTCGTATTTAGATGCCATGCCAGAACCAAGGTAGACACGGATATTCTTTCATTGCCGCTTCGACCATATCATTTAGTGCGATGGTCGGGCTTGAACCATCCACCTTCGTAAGGAATGGTAACTAGCTTTACATGGGTTCCGAACCATGAAGTGGTCCGCGTTCTGAATAAATACGCACATAGCTATGCCAAAATGAAATATTTTACTATTTATTCATCATCCTAGCATTACACTGGTCTCGGATACGTCTTATTTTAAACAGCATTTTAGTTATTATGGTTTTTAAATTATATCAATTTGGTTTTTGTTTGTTTATTTAATACAGCGTTCGTTATTTAATTTTAGCTATAAGTTCGTTTTGTATTTTTTTTTGTAAATCCTACCAAACAAAACACTATGCGCATTGTCTGATTTATCGACATGTTGCATCCTCCTCAACAGGGAGACTGTCTTTTTAAACGGATACACCACTTTCCCGAAGGAATTAGGTGTCATGCTAGGACCTTCCCTTTATGAGCACGGCTAAACTTAACTGGATGGAAAACACGGACAATTTTTCTTTGCCACTTCAATTCATCCAATGCCGTAGTACCAGCCCGCGGGGGCTTAACCCTACCACCTAGTAGGGGAAGGAGACTTGAATTCTGAACCATGGAACAGCTCGCATTCGTAACGAATGGCACTTATCCAACTCAGAAAGAGAAAGAAAGTGGTGCATGACCGAAGCGAGGAGTTGAACCCATAACCTCTCGCATGAAATCCTCTAGCCCCTACACTACCAGCTGTGCAAAAATCTTATATGATTTAAATCTTATTTTATTATAATGTAAATCTTATGTTATAATTACACTAGAACCTACATATATTGTTAATACTAAAGTAAAATTGATGTTAGATATCTACCCCTTTCCAGATAAACTTAAAAAAATAAAATTCCACAGTAATTTCTAACTGAGAAGTATCTTGGTAATCTTTCAAGTACCTAATGGTGTACTCGGACGAGTGAATGTGTCACACAGGTTCCGAAGGCACGTGTTCATACGGTACACGACTCTATGTAAATCAGACAGTTAAGTATGCACAATCGCTCAGATGTTTAGTCTTGATGCAGCCTCCTGCCGGCGCGACGTGCACACGGCTCACCTGGACCAACCTGCATTCCCTAGGTTCCAGTAGGTGTATCCAAGCAAACCATGGAGGCGAACGGAAAGCATTTCCTCGACAGAGTGCTGCACATCCTGAAGGAAGAGATGGCGACGGACCGGCCCCTCATCAGG
Organism: Incurvaria masculella; assembly: GCA_946894095.1. Classification (NCBI taxonomy): domain Eukaryota; kingdom Metazoa; phylum Arthropoda; class Insecta; order Lepidoptera; family Incurvariidae; genus Incurvaria; species Incurvaria masculella. The sequence continues at coordinate 6,594,685 of OX335641.1, forward strand.
TTTGAGCATCCGAAGGACTTAGAGGTAGGTGAAGGGGACAATCATTACCTATGTAAATTAATATATAACTCAAATGCATTAATATATTTTTTTAGGGTTGAATGCTTACATTGAGGGCCTGAACGGTGTTTAAGAGGTAAAACAAAATTAAAAAAATGTTTGTTTTAAATGTTCAAGTATTCCTAATACGTATTTATTAAGACACATGCAACAATATTTTTTTAATTTAAATGCAATAATAATAATATTTAGTCCTAGATTTTTTTTAAAGCGAGATGGTCATGGATCTCAATAAATGTTTGGAAACATTTTGGCATGCATCTTCCGAATAACTATTATTAGTATTAAAACCAGTAACAAATTAGTACCTATACTAGTATTATAAAAGGGGAAGTATGTTAAGACGGTTTGGAAATTAGAGCGAATGGGTGACGAAATAATCGTACATTTTAAAGTGTTTTGAACATATACATTGAGACATTCATTCGTGAAGGTAGCACCCGTAATCGCAAGCATACACAAAATATGTATGACTGTAGAGAGAGCGAAAGAAAAATGTTGTGATCGCACGGTATGGCTCTCCACGGAATATTCCGTGTGGCTCTCTATCATCTCTACCTAACCCTTCGGGGAAGCGACGTGGTGACCCAGGTTGTATGTTAGTGAAACATTCAGATGTGCTGATTAGCTATATTAGCTAAAACAAGTGATGTGATGCTCGACAATTAAGAAGTCATCGCTCGTAAATTTTAGCAAAAATGCTTTCGTTGTGAAAATAATAAAAATAATTCGTAACAATTCTGCGTAAGTGGCAACTTCCGAATGTATTTTATGGAACTGGACATGAGGCTAAAACCGGACACCAACTCGCATGGTATCATTCCAACTCAGCACATGGGAACTATGTGCCATACCAGGAACTTCCTTATATTGCACGTCTACATTGAACTAGATCACAGGCTCAACGTTCGAAAACGGTCACGGATCCAGAAAACGACCTCGCCAAGGATTAGTTAAATTTAATTACAGAATCGACTTCTTTGGAATCCATCTGAACGACCTCAGATTTTAGCTCGGCCGCATTTCACAGTTTACCGATTCTTTGGATCCCAAATGCTTTGGTTTACAGGAGAATGTGCACAGTGTTTTAAGGTGCAAATAAAATGTGTACAGGGAGGAGGCCTGTTATAACAGTGTACCTATTTGAGCATTCCCGGTCTGTTGCGCGTTGAGCATTGCCGGTCTGTTGTCGGAGGATGTCATCACGGAACTCCGAAAAGCATTCTCCGAATTACTGACGGTGGTCGTCAACGAGACACACGGCACGTATATCACGTAGTAGCTGTATCAAACAAGCAGGTGCTTAGCTGATCCGTCCGTCACAGAAGCTAAAAATAAGCCATACAATGAAATGAAATTATTCTTTATTGCTTACAACAATTATTACATAGGACGCAAAGGCGAGCTTATTGCCAAAGGCAATCTCTAACAGCTAACCTTAATATTAGACGATATATTAACAGGTAGAAAGAGACATTAAATTACTTAAAATTAAGCACCATAATAAAAAAATATTAGATTACTAAAAACTATCCATAAAAAACTGACAATAATTGATTAATTTAATTGTTATAATACGTCAAGTACCAAGATTTAATTTTTACCTTGAAAATAGACAAAGAACCACTTTCCCTTATATTAAGGTGGCCCAACCCGCTCATCTCCCCATACAAAAGGGGAAAGAAGATCACGCCCAGATTTCTTGTCAGAGATCCAAAATTTTGCTCAAAATAGCTTTATTTGATCGAACTAGATGTCTGATGACCATTGGCATTCTAAAATTGTGTTTGGTTTCTAAGTTATAAGGTCCGAAAGTCCACATTTTTAGCTTACGCAATGATAAAGTAAGAACATCGTAAAAAGATTAGTCATCAGACATAGCCTATTTAATCAAGACTTATGTTCTATTTGGTTTTTGTTAGATTTTTGACTACAGCGGTCGTGGTTTACTTTTAGCTATAAGTAGTTTTAAAATTAAAATTTTCGTAAATCTAACCAAATCATGCACTATGCACATTGTCTTTTTTGTGGACATGTTGCATCTTCCTCATCACGGAGCCTGTCTTATTCTTTGAAACAGAGAAGGTCCCAGAGCGCAACAGCACGGTTATGCACCGTGCCCGCGAATGAGTTAGGCCCGCCGGGTTGGTCCGCCTTAAGAGGCCATGCAAGACATCAGTGACTTATAGCACTGCTTTTTGGCGCGAAATAATGACGCACAAACTGCGCGTTCCGATTTGAACTGTAAATGAATACACTCCTTAAGGTGGCCCAACCCGCTCATCTCCCCATACAAAAGGGGAAAGAAGATCACGCCCATATTTCTTGTCAGAGATCCAAAATTTTGCTCAAAATAGCTTTATTCGATCGAACTAGATGTCTGATGACCGTTGGCACTGTAAAATTGTGTTTGGTTTCCAAGTTATAAGGTCCGAAAGTTCGAATTTTTTGCGCGTTTTATACAATAACTTTGGAGGTGGATTACGCAATGATAAAGTAAGAACATCGTAAAAAGATTAGTCATCAGACATAGCTTATTTAATCAAGATTTATGATCTATTTGGTTTTTGTTAGATTTTTTTACTACAGCGGTCGTGGTTTACTTTTAGCTATAAGTCGTTTTGAAATTAAAATTTTCGTAAATCTTACCAAATCATACACTATGCACATTGTCTTTTTTGTGGACATGTTGCATCTTCCTCATCACGGAGCCTGTCTTATTCTTTGAAACAGAGAAGGTCCCAGAGCGCAACAGCACGGTTTTGTACCGTGCCCGCGAATGAGTTAGGCCCGCCGGGTTGGGCCGCCTTAAATCGTATACAAGCTCATAACAGTAAGCATTACAATCTATTAGGACCGTTTGTGTGCGCGCTTACGGAAACAAAACAACAAACATGGAACAAATGACGTTAATTGTAGTAGTTCACCTCAAATTTGAATCTAATCAATGGCTCTAAGTTGACCTTGCATTTTCAACTAAGGTACATTCAAAGGTTTGTGAAAAAACACGGTGAAAATACGATAGACTACCCTTTACAAGCGTCAAAACATTGACATTGACAGTTGCACACACAGGCTATGGTCCGAATTGCGCTTGAACGCTGACAGCGTGAATACAATTGGACCGAATTGCGCTGACAGTGCTCAGAAATACAAGATTGTGAGGTATGACGTAACGATGACGTCATCGTTCAAGTGCTTACGGTGCTCAGGGCAAAACCGTGAGCGCTGTCAGCGGCAGCCATAGATCGCGCGGCAAATTTTATTTTGATACTGCGAGTAGAGGACACAGAATATAAAATAAAACGCGTCACCGCAATACTGCTGAAATCCGCGATCTCTCCATTGTCGTACTACTACTATTTCGCCTGTTTGCCAAATTATTTGTCTATCAACATCTCAACATCACCTTCATCATCACTCTCATTGTCACATAATATTAGTAAATACGGATCCGCTTGCAAATTATTCATTGTTGAACATTAAAAAATCTTTTTTGTTGAAGACACTTCAAACAATAGTTGAGATTATTTTGTGAGCACCGTTAGCACGCTAACAATCGGTCCGATTTGATATCGCAAATATTGCAGTATTCGCGAATACTCGGTCCAGGTGTTTGCACGAATATATTTGTGAGCACTGTCAACCCAATTCGGACCAAGGGGACAGTGTCCTACCTCCAAAGCGTGAGCACTGTGTACGGTATTGCGTGCACAGCGCTAACTTCATATCGTTCAGGGGACGCCATTTTGAGGGGTGTAAGCGCGAATCGTACCAGTTTTGAGCGTGCTTTTGGTAAAAATCGGACCGCGACCCTAGTGAGCCCTCATTACAGCTTTTTTGAGGCGCCCTATGGATATGGCCCTATTACGCTAGGCTGGGCTCGTGGCTCACGTGCAGTGGATAATTCCCTCAAAGGAGTACCAAATTGTCACAACCCGATTTTTTACTAATGATTATTTTTTGAACATTGTGTAGCTGCATCACCCGGGCAAAGAATAATATATATCTGGTTGAAGTCCGAAATTATTTTTTCTTTGAAGATTATTGGATTTCTGCACTTGTACCCATGTTGAGTGCACTAATTAAGGGGGCCCAGACGGGACTAACTCATTTGCGGGTACGTTACAAAACTGTGCTGTTGGGCTCTAGGACCTTCTCTGGTGGTGTTGATAGGTAATGTTTTGTATGAAACTATAGGTTAAGGTAATTTTTTTCCCACCATAAACTCTAAATTAGTGCACTTGACACGGATATATCTTGAAAATATTAGTTACGGTCAAGAAAAAAAAATCGGAGTTTAACCAACATCGGGCTTTAAGGTGGCCCATCCCGCTCATCTCCCCATACAAAAGGGGAAAGAAGATCACGCCCATATTTCTTGTCAGAGATCCAAAATTTTACTCAAAATAGCTTTATTTGATCGAACTAGATGTCTGATGACCATTGGCATTGTAAAATTATGTTTGGTTTCTAAGTTATAAGGTCCGAAATTTCGCTTTTTTCGCGCGTTTTATACAATAACTTTGGAGGTGGATTACGCAATGATAAAGTAAGAACATCTTAAAAAGATTAGTCATCAGACATAGCCTATTTAATCAAGATTTATAATCTATTTGGTTTTTGTTCGATTTTTTACTACAGCGGTCATGGTTTACTTTTAGCTATAAGTCGTTTTGAAATTAAAACTTTCGTAAATCTTACCAAATCATACACTATGCACATTGTCTTTTTTGTGGACGTGTTGCATCTTCCTCATCACGGAGCCTGTCTTATTCTTTGAAACAGAGAAGGTCCCAGAGCGCAACAGCACGGTTTTGTACCGTGCCCGCGAATGAGTTAGGGCCGCCGGGTTGGGCCACCTTAACCGTAATATATACACTACCGACCTGGGTTCGACCACTGTAACCAGCGAGGAATGATTACTCGCTGATTGTGTCTAACGTTTACGGTTGTTGTAAGGATTCAAATTTAGTCACCGGTAACAATCCTGCTAATAGACGCCCTCAAAAGCAATGTAAGTCAAAATATATAATATAATATGAATAAAAAACCTAGCTAGAGATCTATCAGAAATGTCAAGGTAAACTAAAGATACATCGAGTTCAGTTTCCAGATGATTTGTTCAAATAACAGTCATATTTTGATGATAAATTTAAACTTTTGGTATTCAACCTAAACCAAGTTAGCAGCGCATTCGGTTCATAGAGTGAAGACACAAGATAAGCAAAATGTAACATTCATTAATAAGTTATTGACCTAAATGCTACTGCAAACATTACATTTATGGTAGAGCAGTTTAAGCCATCGAGCACAATAAATAATAAAAAACAGTAGCTTTTATGTAAAAAAAGTTTTTGAGTTTGAATTTGAATTCTCAATCTATTAGGGAACTGTGAGGCGGTTCAGAAAAGTCAGACACAGCAAATTGGAAAAGCAGTCCTGAAAAATTCTAATAAATAAATAATAGGAAGCGATCATATTTCAGGTTTGCCAAACTAATAAGTTATAGTTGTGTAACAAGATGTAATCAATTTCGACATCGTCATGGACATTTTACTGTACCAAAGATTTAAAATATTGACTAATATTATTATCTGTCCTAGTAATTAAGTTTCTCTGATCGGCATTTCGGACCATGTTGAGGATATTTAGCAAGGTTCTGTTTGGTAATAAAAATATTTTATACACGATATGCATTTCACCAAAATATCAGATCGTATGACATCGGACGACAATATTAATCTATGCGTCAGATTGTCAAAGTAAGCCTAATAGACAGCCTTTGCTGATTTGATACCACCATTGTCGTACCAAATGATATCGATGGATACCATATAATTCCCTTGCTTTGATAGCATAGCATCACCTCCATGATGCAGAGCTGAGTTTACTGACTCTATCTACTCTATATTAGCTTTTCACGTCAGCTTACTGTCAACTATGATTAGATACAAATCGCGATCAGAGTGGGCAGTCTGAGTTCTCACCGAAGTTGGCGTTTACGGCAAACCGATCGACTGGCGTTTTCTCCAAACTCCATACAAGTTTTTACTAGATATTCTGTGGTTTTACTTCTTCAAGCTGTCAAAGTCAAACGCGGACTTCCGATTTGTATGAAAAAGCGGAGTGGACGTAAACGGCAACGTCGACGTATTTACGGCAACGTTGAGTAAGCTGTCAAATCAAGCTCGGACTCGCAAATGTTAGTTCGCTTAACGCCCGCTGCGCGCGCTCTTCAATTTCTCCATACATTTGAAAACGCCAGTCGATCGGTTTGCCGTAACGCCAATTTAGGTGACAACTTAGACTACCGGCTCAGGCTCAGAGATCGCCAGAAATGTGCACTAACCGTTTTATAATAGCTTTCGGGTGATGACTGTTTACATGGTCTTAATGTTTTACTACGTTTTTGAAATTTTGGAAAGAAATGTACGTCTGTAGGTATGGTTTAAGATTTTTAAAGACCTTTTAGATTGGAGAATTTTGGCTAAAATACATTGGAAAAAAGTTCTAAACTCCAGATATTAAAAAAATACGGAGATAGAATGAAGCTTGTCAAGTGTTCAAATTTTGTTTAAAATCTGACAAATTTTAGGTGTATAGCCGTGCAAAATTGTACCTTGGCCAATGGACGAAGAATGTACATTCAAAGGTATTTCCGCTGCCTGCAGCCACTGCGCACGGTGACCATTTATTCAGTTTTAAGCTATTCAAAGACAGACTCGCGAGGTCGCGAGCTCAGAGAGCCACTAGTCTAAAGTATTTACCTACCTATTCAATAAAAAAATGCATCCAGATTTGGAATTCGGAAACAATATGCTTAATGGTTTTTCCCATGGAGGTGTCACCTCCATGGTTTTTCCCCGTCAAAAAAATACATAAGCGACATAATTGTTTTTTCACTTTGATTACCAGGAAAATGAGAAGAACACGTAACCAGGAAGTGCAAGGCTAGAGTTGCTAGGAAATGTGCGGGACTTATCTGCATTGTGAAGCAGGTTATCACGTAGATAAGTGCAGACATGTAGGTATGTTGATAATAGGTAGTATGTAGCTGCCAAGGTGCGTATATTGACAGCATCGATCGGTACGGTACAGTCAATTTTCGAACAGACGTGGCGGATTAGTGACGACACTGATTGATGTGGGAGAACCGAGTGCTACATTTACATCTTCGTACGCATATTTACGGCAAATCAATTCGGTGGATCCATGGAGGTGAATGGGTGGATCTACTCAGGAAGAAGCTGGCAAACTGTATTAAAAAAAAAAGATGGCTACTCAGAATAATAACACAACTTTTTTTCCACCAGAGTTTGACAGCTTCTCACGCAAGAACTTCTCGTGTTCGCTGCCTTGAGAGTAACCGCAGATCGAAGGGATAAATGAACATTCTCGATCATAGTCCGGCACTTTCCTGGAGGAGTATGCAAAGATGATAGAGCCTTCCCTACCCTTCACCACTAGATCCCTAATCGTAACTATCTATGTAGCGTATCTACGATTAGGGAGTTAGGACCATGGAGGTGAAGAAATTAGCTAGGACTGCTGAAAATCCTATGTGTTCCATGTTTTTTAAACAAATAACTTATAGGATGTAAATACTTTATTCAGCAACAAAAAAAATCTGTAAAAAGTTAAATTGATAACGTGTAAATATTTTGGGAAATCAGAATTGTAGGGTTGTATTTAAAGGAAAGATTAAAATCTATCAAATTTCAAAATATTAATAAATATAAAATATATATAAATATAAAAATAGGTCGATCTCTCTTGTAAGGTTATTTTCTACCGAAGTTACTAATTTAAAAATAAATAAGTAAAGTCCGCCAAAGTATGCCCTCCATGGCATAAGATTCAACTTTACACAGCGCAGACAAGGTTCTGTATTGAATATCGTACGCATCTGTGGGATGGTTTAGCTAAATGCCTGCTCGAGTCCCTGGACTAGACACAGAACCGAGCGTCTCGTCGACGACCCGAGGCGTCCCAGAATTCGTAAGCCCTCCAGCCAAGGAATACCTGCTCCAACTGCGAGTGCTTCCTTAGAACTGCATAACGCGATCCCTCTATATTCTCCTATCGCTCAAGGCGCATTAGGCAGAGAATGCACAAATAGTGAATTTTGTCATCGCCGAAATACGTAACAAACGACCCGCTAGATCCTTTTATGTAAAGGATGGGTAAACTGTAGATTGCACTCCCTGCCGATCTATTTCGCCCCGAATTGGCATTGGCATGATTTAACAATGTATCAATGATACTGAATAAAAATTCAAAAAAGTACAGCCTGAGGCCCTTCCAACATCGTGTGAAAAAGGATCTTGGCGGCCGTTACGGTTTTCGCAGCCCCCGTAAAAATTAGAAAGCATCGTCTGGCACCTCCTAGCTGAGAAAAGAACCGCATGCTAAGACAGGTTCAATATCATAGAGGTGGGATGAGAATATGTGGCATTAGCCTTATGCAATTTGCCCTAGTTGAGTAAATCAAGGTGAGTAGGTTACGTGAAAGGATTTGTCGCACGACTTACGCAGAGCATGGTTATTCTGCGTCTAGTTAAACGCCTGGTCAAGTTTTTAAACCCGTCCATGGTTTTTGTCAAATAATTCTCAATACTTTAATTTCTTTGCCTGATTATTAATACTAAGAAAAAATTATCTTTAATGAAAATATGATGCATTCCAAGGGGCAGCCTTTGATGTAGGTACTTAATCAGAGTTTTCACTTCAATGCAGCCGTGCAATATTAAGAATGTCCTAGCATTTATTAGACATTTAAATCCATTTCCATGAAAAGTGTTTTAAATTTTAGCGGGTTGTTTCTCCACTAGGTACCTTAAATATTGATTAAAAAAAACTAAAGAAAAACTTCCTTTATTTGAAAAAAAATAAGTATAACTGCTTTTATTTTATTTTTTTCAAAAGTCGCTTGCTATAAATTGAATTTCATCAATCGACAGAGGTCAATTACAAGGATCAAAGATATTTTAGGAAAAATACTATGAACTCTAACTGAGGCTAAAAAATACAAGGAAGAAAAATCGATTTCTTGCTAAATTATGTTCTAAATTATTTTAAATAAAATAAAATAAAATATTATAAATTATATTCTAATTAATAAGGTAAGCTCGTCGATTCCATAAGTTTACAACATCAATATAGCAGGCATTTGAGGGATACACTAAATCGCTCTTCCATGGGATTTTATATCTGTGTAGGTAAATATTTTCTACACAAATATAAGCATCCATGGACGGGCAATTTAGTGTATCTGTCAAATGCTTGCTCTATTCAATGGAATAAACCTGCGGAAAAGAAGAGCTCAGAGAAATTTCGATGAGTGATTTGTAAACTCTTGATAGAAGCTCTGGGGGGCCATTCAGGTAAGAGTGAGTTCGAGTTCGGGAGTGAGTTAACCTAAAAATAGCTGGGAAATTTATTATTATTTCAATAACGGAACTGTTTTTTATACTTCCAACGTTTTTACGGGACAGACCAGATTTTTACCTAACTGTAATGATGTTCAAGAAGTGTGGAAACATTTACTATTTAAAAAAGTGAGTTGATATTTAGTGACGAATTCGAACTCACTCTTACCCTGAATGGACCCCCTGGTTGTCAGCAACGATTTTTGCGGCAGAATAGATTTTAGCTTCAAGGCGATGGATCTTCGGTCGTGTGCACCGAGCCTAAATAACCGAAACCTTTCCAGAAACTACTCGATCTGGAGGTTGGCAACGGTGCCGACGACGCCCAGCTGGAGCGCAGCGTGAGGCTGGTGCTGCGGCACAGCGTCGACACCGGCAGCTTCAGGTTTCGCAACCAGCTCTATGGAGCCACGGACCCCTACGCGCTGGCCGGCGCTTGGCTCGCCGAGGCTTTCAACACGAGCCAGTGAGTCTATTGGAATAAATAAAGACTTAGTTCTACGACATTTTGAATTCTCTGGTAGATATACTTGTGAATTAGGTCGATCTGTTTTAATGTATAAAGAAACATTTCTAAAACAACATGTCACAAAAAATAACACTTAGGACCTTTTACACCTACTGCTGATTAGTTTAATCGCCACATTTTAAGGGCCTTTCTTAGCAGCTTGCAGTCAATACCAGGACAAGATTAACAACAATTTAGTAACAAAGACCCTTTAAGTACCGATTAAAATAACTCAGCACTTGGTGAAAACCAATATATATCGAATATCGTCAGGACATTGAGAAAGAGATAAATTGATTACTCCATTAGATGTATATTACACACTCGGATTCGTAATTTTTATCCTTTTTTTTACTACATTTATTTATAAGAGAAACATGATATTAATTATTCATAAAGTTTTGCAATGAATTGCAGATATACATTCGAGGTGGCTCCGGCGTTCACCCTTGTGGAAGAACAGATCATTCGCCACCTGCTGCGAAAGTTTGGCCTCCCTCCCGATGGCGATGGAATTTTCTGTCCTGGTGGCAGTGTCTCCAACATGTACGCTCTGGTAGCGGCGCGCTACAGAGCCTTCCCACAGGTCAAGTCGAAGGGCATGAGCTCTCTACCCACCCTGGTGGTCTACACTTCGGAAGATGTGAGTACACCTTATTTGTCATTTGTTATTTATTTATTGGAACTGGTTGTAGGATGCAGTTTAAAGGATCTTTCCAGCTCAGATGTTTCCGTCAACTTCCTTCGGAGATTGTCAAAATGGCGAAAATAATTACAATAAAACTCAGTCAGAAAATAGCCAAGGCTGACTTTATGTAATGTCCCCAAGATATCAAAGATCCCGGCGCTGGGGCTGTCAAACGCTTTGAATTTATCGTAACCATTATCTTTTGATTCATTATTCCAAGAGTAGTCACGTTAATTAATAGATCATCAGCCGCATGGTTCGGCCTCTCCGTGGTTTGACCGAAGTCGATATTGCTAATAGCATAAAACCAGATTTTCTTGAAGTACGCCATAGGCACTATAACATTTAATAAAATATAGATGATCGCTATTGACCTGTAAATGAAGCATGATTAACCTTACGATCGACAGGCTGCTCATTTATACTGATTAGCATGTTACTATTACAAGCTTAGAGAAATTAGATGGGATGGCCCAGAGACTTGACTTGAGTCAACTTTGGAGTGCCAACCCTAAACCCCGTCAGACCTCACAAGTGTGTAATGATGCAGTTCGGTGAACATAGTATTATAACAACCTACAAGTGTTGAGAAGGATATTATTAATCAAGTAAGTAGATGAACATATAGCAAAAGAAAAATGTGGTTTTAAAACATTTTTAAATATAAACTGGGGACTTCGGGGAACACAAAATTATTCAGAATTGTTTAGGGTTTTCAGTTTTTAAAGTCATCTTAAATGGATTTTTTACGTATTTCTACATTTATCAATGATTTATAAATGTTTTATATTGCTAATCAAGATATTTTTATAAGAAATTAAATATAAAAAGAAATGCATGAAAGACAATGTTGTTTCAGAGTCACTATTCATTAAAAAAGGGTGCTCATTGGCTTGGCCTAGGAACTGACAACATTGTCATCGTCAAAGTGAACGAACGAGGACAGATGCTCCCCACTGAGCTGGACAAGGCCATCCAGACGACAAAAGGCGAAGGCAAACATCCACTGATGGTTAACGCGACTGCTGGGACAACTGTACTAGGCGCTATTGATGATCTGGAGACAATTGCCGAGATCTGTGAGAAGCATAACGTCTGGATGCATGTTGATGTGAGTTGTTTAAAAAATAATAATTATGTAATGTAACGAATATAAATAAACATATCATTGTTTACTAAAGCTCTATGGAATGAATGCAATCAGGTGCATTTTAGAGAGGCTAGGTTAGGTCATTTTGAAACTCTCTCTTTCTGTGATTTATCGTCTATTCCACGGAAAAAGTTCAGCGGAATCCCATAACGTTATTATTTTGTCCTTTGGTATTCCTCGCAACCATCGCCCGACGAGCAGTGGCAGGAAATGCACTCATTAGTTAACTGTCCTCTTTAGACTCTTAATCTTTAGAGCCGGTTAACTGTGAAATGCAGTCTGCCGAGGTATTTCCGCCAAGTACAGCCCGGTGACCTTTGAACATGGGGGACCTGGCCGGCCGTCATGGTTTCGCAGCCCTTGTATTATACATAAAAATTTGAAAGTCCATTATTGACGTCGTCGGGGGCCTCTAAGGTGAGGGCCTGGCATTCGCACTTTACATAAAACATGTTTGTAAAAAAATATTAGAAATAAAAGCGTAATTCAACACGAAATGCAGAATATGACTACAGATTTTTGAGATATTTTAATCAACTTCCTTAACCCAAATGTGTATTTATTTCAGGCATGTTGGGGCGGTAGTCTCATTCTTTCCCCAAAGTACAAGTCAAGACTTCGGGGCATTGAAAGGTAATCTGGTAAATGATATTGTAATCTTTTCAGTCTTTATTAACAAAAATATTATCGATCAAACAAGTCACACTGTACAATGTATTGAAGAAGCACTCGATCACAGCATAAGTAATTTTTTCCCTTCTTCTACAGGCATAATATTTTTTCCATTCCACCATTTCAGTTATTTGCCGGAGCCTGTAACGTTGTTAATGTTCCCCAACAGAGCTCACTCGGTGGCGTGGAACCCGCACAAGATGGCGGGTGTGCCGTTGCAATGCTCCGCTTTCCTAGTGCGTCTGCCGACGCTGCTGCACGCTGCCAATTCCGCGGCTGCGCATTACCTCTTCCAGCAGGACAAGTTCTACGACGTCAGTTACGACACCGGCGACAAGAGCGTGCAATGCGGACGGAAGGTGCGTTAACCATAGATTGTGCATTCCACGCTTAAGGTGGCCCATCCCGCTCAACTCCCCATACAAACGGGGAAAGAAGATCACGCCCATATTTCTTGTCAGAGATCCCAAGTTTTGCTCAAAATAGCTTTATTTGATCGAACTAGATGTCTGATGACCGTTGGCATTGTAAAATTGTGTTTGGTTTCTAAGTTATAAGGTCCGAAAGTTCGAATTTTTCGCGCGTTTTATACAATAAATTTGGTGGTTTAATACGCAACGATAAAGTAAGAAAATCTTAAAAAGATTAGTCATCAGACATAGCTTATTTAATCAAGATTTATAATCTATTTGTTTTTTTTTTCACCACAGCGGTCGTGGTTTACTTTTAGCTATAAGTCGTTTTGAAATCAAAATTTTCGTAAATCTTACCAAATCATACACAATGCACATTATCTTTTTTGTGGACATGTTGCATCTTCCTCATCACGGAGCCTGTCTTTTTCTTTGAAACAGAGAAGGTCCCAGAGCGCAACAGCACGGTTTTGTACAGTGCCCGCGAATGAGTTAGTCCCGCCGGGTTGGGCCACCTTAATGTTCCCCCACAGAGATCACTCGGTGGCGTGGAACCCACACAAGATGGCGGGTGTGCCGCTGCAGTGCTTCGCGTTCTTGTTGCATCCGACTTTGCTACACGCTGCCAATTCCTGCGCATTTACTTCTTCCAGCAGGACAAGTTCTACAACGTCAGTTACGACCATAGACCTACCATGCGCGCGAAGCTTATTTCTATGGTTACGACACCGGCGATAGGAGCGTGTAGTGCGTACGAATCTTGGTTCAGGTGGAAAAAGAAAAGTTTAGCAGCAGCATTTAGGTATTAATTCATAAGTAAATGTAGGTAATATCAGTAAGTTGATGAGTTGAGCGATAGGTTTAGCGAATCCACGCATCAATCAGTTTGTGACCTGTTTAAATTTTTTTTTGAGAACCTTTATGCACCTGCTTATAACAACTTAACTTTATCGTTAACACTAAGAAAAGGAAGGAAAAGGAAGGAGGAAAAGGAATAATCTTTCTGTATTATTCTGGGTTTCCGGAAAAAATATTCTGAAATTATAAATAACTTTTCATTCAGTGCTGTATGTATGTATGTATATAGTTAGGTATTACAATTTATATTGGATGGATTCACAAAAGCAATGTTATTGCAACGATAACATTTTGGCCAAGAATTTTGGAAATCAAATATAAGTACCCTCTAAATATAAGTACTCTCTACCTCATTTCACAACTGGGTTGAAGCTTGTCGTTACAATAGTGTTTCTGGGTGATATATTTGTATTCTTTATTTTTTTTTTATTTAAATGAAAGAAATTTTAATATCAATGGCTGAATAAGTGACATGCTGAAGACCCAGAAGACAAAATAAGAAATTAAATCAAATAGGGTTGCACCCACGAGTGCAACTAAAACTAGAACTAAATTTATTCGTTCTTGCTCACACAATCTGGCAGGTGGCAGGATTCATTCTGACCGGATAGGTTCCACAATCCTGAATGTAATCCAAAACCCACAAAGATGATCGAAAAAGCGATATTATTTGTTGTTTTCATATGAGTAGATTCAATGATGGAGGAATACACAAATATTCGAGTACAAGTATCTCTACCAAGTCAAATACATACAGCATGCGTCAGATATTTGTCAGAAAGTTGTATGAAATAAACTTGCATTGCAGACAGACGCATTCAAGCTGTGGGTGATGTGGAAAGCCCGCGGCGACGCCGGCCTCGCCGCGCTGGTGGACCGCACGATGGAGATGTCACAGATCTGCATGGATATGATATCCGAGAGGGCGGGCTTCAGGCTGGTCACGACGGAGATACAGTGCCCGAACGTCTGCTTCTGGTACATCCCGATGTTCATGAGGGGCCGCGTTGAAGACGAAAAATGGTGGGAGCTAATGCATAAGGTAAGGGAGTTGACAATTGACAAGAGCACACTTCTTGATGGTGAGGATTGACCGTTGCATGCTGAATGACAAGCTTCGCTATTTAAGGGTGTTCCGACCCATATAAAGTTATTTGCACACATAACGCAAAAACTATTGCACTTTAAGCCACGAATTAATAATAAAAGTTTAATATAGTCATATTATTTGCAGCGAAAACAATTTCACAATTATTGGTTTTGTTACAATTTATTTGAATACGATTTTTATTTAAAATCGCCATCTAACGGTGTAAAACTTCTAATCGGCAATTACAACGAAACCATTAAACCTGAAATTATGAATTTATTTTCGCTGCAACTACTATGGCTATATTTAATATTTTTGATGAATTCGTGCCTTAAAGTGCAATACTTTTTGCGTTCTGTGTAAAAAAAAATATTGTATGGGTCGGAACATCCTTAACACCCTATAAATGAGCACGGTTACGATGAACAGGACGCAAAAGACGGTTTTTTTTAGCAGCATCGACCACTGTCATTAAACGCGATAGTACCTACCAACCCTAGGAGGATTAACAAACCTTACAGCTTAAAAAGTAGGGAAAGAAAGAGATGCATTCCCTAGGATTCAAACGGTGTAACTCAAATGAGAATTCCTACTTAGACTAGGAACTGCGCGGACGCGGAATCTGTTTTGCTTATTTTTAGAACGTTTTGCCAGATCAGCCCAAGTCGAAATGTATGTGAATCGCTAAATCGTCATTTTCACGAAAACATATTTTTAAGGAAACTACTCGGAAAAATCAACTGTTGGCAATGGTTTTCCCTCTTCTTGCGAGTTTGTAAGTAACGGGAGTAGCAACTATAATGGGGGCGGCGTAGCAAACTTTCTTAACCACCATCAGATACCAAATCCTGACACTCTTTGATACAGTTCACTGATGGTTCCAGATTACGCCGAAGATCAAGGAAGTCCTCACCAAGACGTCACGGCTCATGGTGGCCTACATGCCCCTGCGGCACCACAGGAACTTCTTCCGCCTCGCGATGACGTGTCATCCGTCGGCGTCGAAGGACGAGCTGCGGGAAGCCATTGAGGCTATCGAGGAGTCCGGGGAAACTATCACTGAAGAAATGCTGTGATAAATCTTCTGACGTTTGTTATTAAGGGCCTATTTGGAAAATGTGACTGAATAATAGTCAACGGTTGTTATTACAAATATATTATTATATATATACATATATTATGTTTGAGAACATAAGGATGATGGATCAAACGATGTGTAATTACGTCTGAGGAACTAAACTTAGTTAGCATGGCCCGAAATCAAACGTCAGATTTAATCACCCACTCGCCGTTAACCCTGCAAGTTAATTAAAATGATAAACCCCAGGTCATAGACAGGGAAGAATCCTTTTGTTTGGCCTATCCGAAACATCTTTCGAACATTCCATCCCAAATCGACTGAATAAGTTTGGTTTTTTGTGCTCCAAGCATGAGCTTTTTTTTTTTGCTCTTTCAAAACCAAAAAAGGTCAGGACATTTTTGGTCACGATAAGGTAAATGGCTGAATCTAGGTTCACGTGTTAGAGACCAACCCTCTGATGCTTAATATGTCTGTCTGACTGCGCCAAGTGGTTGCGTTAGCTAGATTAGCTATATGAAAAAGATGTTGGTATGTACCTGCTAATGAATATACTGATTGTCTAGAAATGTCAATACCTATTAATTATACAACAATAACCAGTCGGTTTTTTAATGAAATACTTAAATATACCTAAATTTTAATCTGTAATCTAAATCGCCTATAACTACGAAAAGCAACCAAAGATTTGTACAGTTTTAGTATTTCTCAGCAAGTATGAACCTGATACTTCCATGCTTCGTTATTTGCAGCCATTTAGCTTATCATGTATATTTTTTGTTAACACAACAACTTTTTCAGGCGCCTTATCTCCGTATCGCAACCACTTGGACCAGGCAGAACCCAGTTTCAGCCATTTACGTTATCGTTACCATTTTTTTCGCGACCTCCTAGTCTATAAGGGGGGCAATCCTCTACAACAGGCTTGGGCACCAAGGTATCAAATCCTCCACTATGTATATATATATATATATAATATATATTAATACAGCTACTGGGGGTCTACTCGGGAAGCGAACACGAGAAGTTCTCACAAAGAATATCTGCAAGAAGCTGCCATTTACATTTTTGTCGCGACCTCCTCGTCTATAAGGGGGGCAATCCTCTACAACAGGCTTGGGCACCAAGGTATCAAATCCTCCACTATGTATATATATATATATATAATATATATTAATACAGCTACTGGGGGTCTACTCGGGAAGCGAACACGAGAAGTTCTCACAAAGAATATCTGCAAGAAGCTGCCATTTACATTTTTGTCGCGACCTCCTCGTCTATAAGGGGGGCAATCCTCTACAACAGGCTTGGGCACCAAGGTATCAAATCCTCCACTAAGTATATATATATATATATATAATATATATTAATACAGCTACTGGGGGTCTACTCGGGAAGCGAACACGAGAAGTTCTCACAAAGAATATCTGCAAGAAGCTGCCATTTACATTTTTGTCGCGACCTCCTCGTCTATAAGGGGGGCAATCCTCTACAACAGGCTTGGGCACCAAGGTATCAAATCCTCCACTATGTATATATATATATATATAATATATATTAATACAGCTACTGGGGGTCTACTCGGGAAGCGAACACGAGAAGTTCTCACAAAGAATATCTGCAAGAAGCTGCCATTTACATTTTTGTCGCGACCTCCTAGTCTATAAGGGGGGCAATCCTCTACAACAGGCTTGGGCACCAAGGTATCAAATCCTCCACTATGTATATATATATATATATAATATATATTAATACAGCTACTGGGGGTCTACTCGGGAAGCGAACACGAGAAGTTCTCACAAAGAATATCTGCATGAAGCTGCCATTTACATTTTTGTCGCGACCTCCTCGTCTATAAGGGGGGCAATCCTCTACAACAGGCTTGGGCACCAAGGTATCAAATCCTCCACTATGTATATATATATATATATATAATATATATTAATACAGCTACTGGGGGTCTACTCGGGAAGCGAACACGAGAAGTTCTCACAAAGAATATCTGCAAGAAGCTGCCATTTACATTTTTGTCGCGACCTCCTAGTCTATAAGGGGGGCAATCCTCTACAACAGGCTTGGGCACCAAGGTATCAAATCCTCCACTATGTATATATATATATATATAATATATATTAATACAGCTACTGGGGGTCTACTCGGGAAGCGAACACGAGAAGTTCTCACAAAGAATATCTGCAAGAAGCTGCCATTTACATTTTTGTCGCGACCTCCTCGTCTATAAGGGGGGCAATCCTCTACAACAGGCTTGGGCACCAAGGTATCAAATCCTCCACTATGTATATATATATATATATAATATATATTAATACAGCTACTGGGGGTCTACTCGGGAAGCGAACACGAGAAGTTCTCACAAAGAATATCTGCAAGAAGCTGCCATTTACATTTTTGTCGCGACCTCCTCGTCTATAAGGGGGGCAATCCTCTACAACAGGCTTGGGCACCAAGGTATCAAATCCTCCACTATGTATATATATATATATATATAATATATATTAATACAGCTACTGGGGGTCTACTCGGGAAGCGAACACGAGAAGTTCTCACAAAGAATATCTGCAAGAAGCTGCCATTTACATTTTTGTCGCGACCTCCTCGTCTATAAGGGGGGCAATCCTCTACAACAGGCTTGGGCACCAAGGTATCAAATCCTCCACTATGTATATATATATATATATATAATATATATTAATACAGCTACTGGGGGTCTACTCGGGAAGCGAACACGAGAAGTTCTCACAAAGAATATCTGCAAGAAGCTGCCATTTACATTTTTGTCGCGACCTCCTCGTCTATAAGGGGGGCAATCCTCTACAACAGGCTTGGGCACCAAGGTATCAAATCCTCCACTATGTATATATATATATATATAATATATATTAATACAGCTACTGGGGGTCTACTCGGGAAGCGAACACGAGAAGTTCTCACAAAGAATATCTGCAAGAAGCTGCCATTTACATTTTTGTCGCGACCTCCTCGTCTATAAGGGGGGCAATCCTCTACAACAGGCTTGGGCACCAAGGTATCAAATCCTCCACTATGTATATATATATATATATATATAATATATATTAATACAGCTACTGGGGGTCTACTCGGGAAGCGAACACGAGAAGTTCTCACAAAGAATATCTGCAAGAAGCTGCCATTTACATTTTTGTCGCGACCTCCTCGTCTATAAGGGGGGCAATCCTCTACAACAGGCTTGGGCACCAAGGTATCAAATCCTCCACTATGTATATATATATATATATAATATATATTAATACAGCTACTGGGGGTCTACTCGGGAAGCGAACACGAGAAGTTCTCACAAAGAATATCTGCAAGAAGCTGCCATTTACATTTTTTCTACATGTCAAACTGTCTACATGTCAAACTGACAGCTACTCGCAGGTATTCGTCGAGTTTTTCTCTTTTTTGCTTTATGAGTGCCTATGCTATCGTAATATTAGCCCAACATCCCTTAATTTGAGCAGTTTTTCATTGCCACTTTAATCATCTTTCAATGCGGTGGTACCAATCCGAGTGGGCTTAAGTCTAACGCTAAGTAAACAAGTTTTACATAAGTTTAGTAACATTAAGTGACCCGCATCTTTGAAAATTAGCATTCCAATCTCAGATAATAAAAATGGAGGTGAATGGGTTTGCTTTTCATTTTATTCTACCTATGCTTGAAATCCATTGTTGCGGAATATCCCATGGTCTTGGAAATAAAAGACGAGGAGCGTAACCCGTATGTACATCTTTTTATTTACTTTCTGCTCGGTGCACTGATTGGGAGTTAGGTCTGAATAACATACGCATTTCTTATTAAAGAAATATGTATTATCTTTGTTTTAATTTGGTCCTAAATTGTGAATATAAAATATATACGTTAGTATATTATATCCTATATATTAGTTTATTTTATTCAAATTATGTTTGTATTGTTATGTAAATTATGGTTTATGTATGTTTATACTGTATCGCTATATTTTTATTTTTTTATTATTTTTCCTTTCAAATAGCTTTTGTGTCCCTATCTACATATATTTTAGATAGTCTCTTCTCATCACCCCAAAGGTTTACTGGAAGAAATCACTCTTAGTGATAAGTCCGCCTTTGTGCAATGTTGTTGTTATTTTGAATTGTTTTTGTACTTATATTTGTTTTATATGTTGCGCAATAAATAATTTATTCATTATTCATTCGTTCAGAAATACGACAACATTTATAAACCCCTAAAAGACAGCGAGATAAGATGACTCAGCCATCAGAAGTTGGTATTGTCGACGATCCATCTGAGGTACTTCTGCACGTCGGTGTAGACCCCCGGGTGGCCCGGCTCGCCGCACTTGATGCCCCAGGAGACCACCCCAACCAGGGCCCAGCGGCCGCTCTCCATCCGGTACATTAGCGGACCTCCGCTGTCCCCCTGCGATATCACAATGACCATGACAGTTTTACGAGGCTCAGACGCACTTAATTATTATTCCATTTCTATCACTTCTAAAGTGTCGGCTTCTGCAGCTTTCTAGGTGCCCTTGAAATAACTGGGGGCGGAATAATACTGGTCTCTTTTGCTACTTTCAAGTTTGTACCAACCGTATCGGTTATGTACTTTAGTGTACAAACACTGTACATCCAATGACTAATTTGTACCCACCCGCTTCTCTAAATCTTATAAAATCCGAAGGCGTCTGTCTGGCTGCAGGTCTGTTTGTCCACTTATATCTTCAGAACCACTTGCCCGATTTTGAAGCAGTTCATGATTACATACCTATAGCTTTATTCCTCCCTTCAACTATATGCTAATTACAATAACATCTGTTTTGCTTTTGGTGTAGTGACTAGAGGATTTGCATTTCATGGGAGAGGTTATGGGTTCAAATCCTCGCCCCGGTCATGCATCACTTCCTTTCTCTTTCTGAGTTGGATAAGTGCATTCGATACGAATGCGAGTTGTTCCATGGTTTGGAAACCATGTAAGACTGTATCCATGAGGACTCGTAGGGGACCTCCCCTACGAGGTAGTAGGTTAAGCCCGCCCGGGCTGGTACCACTGTATTAGATGAAACTATGGTTCAAGCGGCAATTAAAAATTGTCCGTGTTTTCTATCCAGTTCAGTGTACCGTTCTAATAAAGGGAACGTCATGACATGGCACCAAATATAATCGAGAATGTGGTGTATGGGGTTAATACCATGACGGTAGTTGTGTGGTATTTGTTTCCATAAATAATAAATAATAAAAGATGTCAGCTTCCATAAAAAAATAAGGGGTCAACGTTGAATATAAGAAGTGGGGGGAAAACCGACTCTTTTTCGTCCTAATTAAATGCGGATGAAGCCACGGGCTTACTTCTGCGAGTGAATCGCAGGTCTCATACAAAATATAATTCACAATTTAGGTAGGCAAGATATTTACGAATAAAATTAATTAGGTTACTTTAAAACCTAGTAAATGTCGTTTAAGCCCGTTCTCACCTGGCAAGAGTCTTGTCCTCCGCTGTAACCACCAGCGCATATCACGGTATCGTAAATGGGGTTGTTGGCAAACGACTCCACGCACTTCTTGTGGGGCCACACTGGGACAGAAACCTCCATGAGGACCTCGCTGGTTGGGCCTCCATAGAACTGTGTACCCCAACCTGTTGTGAAAATACATTTTTGAATATATCACATTAGTGAAGCGCGTAGCGGGGATTCTGGAGACAAAAACTTTGAGACTACCAAAATGTATGGCGACCACCATATATTAGGATTAAAATAAGAACCCTATAAACATGCTGCAGTTTAACTATGTTAGCTGTCATCCGTTGCTTATTTTAGCTGGAATTTGATGATTTCCGATTTCACCAAATGTTCGGAGGCAAAGAGTGAGTGTCCGTTTACCGTTACCTAATGACCGATTAGCTGAATTTATAATGAGAAAATATTTTTAAATCAAAAAAGGACCGCCTTCAAAAAAACCGGAACTAAAAAGCAAAAAATAATTGGTTACTTTTAATTAATGTACGAAAAGCTATTTTAATTCTAACTATTTATGTACAATTTCTTAATTTTTAATCATCTTTTGAAGTCGGTGCCTTGGGTAGAGTTCGCTGCTGACCGAACAGACACTATTTCAGCCGAACACACCCGAAGTCTACGAGAGCGTAAACAACCTGAGTCAGCAATGATTGGTCCACAGACATCGTCATTCCACAGAGCATTTTAAGCAACCGTTCGTCTAACTGGAGATGCCCTTAGCGTTGGTTTACGTGCAAGCTGATATCGATACAGCGCAGCGTACTGAAATTGGGTTTCAACGATTATTAGTACTTTCGGCTTTATAAAGGCGCGCACTGGTGAAGGAGTACGTTAATTCGCTGCTCTGTGTTGATTGGTACTTCCCTGCAACATCGTTGTCTGAACGAGACGATTTCTCCCGAAATTGGTGAGATATGTACTAACCGCACACTCGTTTTGACACGTAGTTGAGAGCAGACACCTCAAAGTCGCTACCTATTGTTTTCTGTTCTTTTTTATATTTGTTTTTTTTTTGTTTTGTGTTGTGTAGGTATTCAGGTAGAATAAAAAGTACAAGCTACACCTACCTAAATATTTTTCATATAAGTGGTCGTTGTTTTTATATTGGTTTGTTCGTAGGGTTTTCTTGTAAATATTTTGTTTTTACTGTGTTAGGTATTTAGTTTAAGTATAAGGCATATTTAAATTACAAAGTACTTGCCTAAATACCTACTTACATACGTTTTTCCGACCTGTTTGTTTATTTAATTTTTGTTTTTGTGTTTTGTTCAAGTAGGTAAATGTACCTACTTATATTTCTTTCTTAGCCATAGGTGATATTAATCTAACTACTTGCAGCCCTTAAAGAACGTCTACCCAAGGCACCGACTTCAAAAGATGATTAAAAATTAAGAAATTGTACATAATTAGTTAGAATTAAAATGGCTTTTCGTACATTAATTAAAAGTAACCAATTATTTTTTGCTTTTTAGTTCCGGTTTTTTTGAAGGCGGTCCTTTTTTTATTTAAAAATATTTTATTTTTTGCTTTTTAGTGGTGGAGTAACTTTTGACTCAAGGTGGGCGAGCCCTCCTGCTCAACTTCCCATACAAAGTGGAAAGAAGATATACATACATATACAATACAATACAATACAATGAACAAGCATTAGCAAAAATGAAACCATTGGGAAATCTCATTTCTGACGAAAGGTAGACCGGTAACTATCTGGATTCATGAGTTCACGGTTGATACGTACGATAATTGATACGATGAGATCACGTGAGATAGAGTGCTGTGACAGACGGACGGACGGACGGATAGCGGAAGCTTAGTAATAAGGTTCCGTTGGTGTACTTTGGGAACGGAACCCTAAAAAGACAAAACAACGAATGACCGGAACCGCTGAGCTTCTGAATTTCTCATCCTTACATCGTTCCGGATAGTCTGTTTCTTGCGTAAGTTTAAGTTGTATGAAAATGTGTACATATCGGCCTCGTTTATCCCCCCTTAACAGTTGAATTTTGTAAAATCCGTTGTGAGCGAGCCTTTTCGTCTTAACAAGAAGTCACTGAAAATTTTAAGTTTCGAGGATAATTGGTTTCAGAGATCTCAACATGAGTGGTTTTCGCTTAAATGTGTTCATTTTGACCTGTTTTACCCCCCTAATAGTATAATTTCCAAAAATATTTTCCTCTTAAGCATTCCCATCTAAAACAAACATACTCTGACATTTCTGGATTCAGCGGCTCTAGAGATATAAATGTGTACAATTTGCCCTCTTTTACCCTCTTGAATACCCCCAACAGTTGAAGTAAAAAAAAACCTCTCATACTGAGCAATCTCACCCGAAAAGAAAGCTACTGTAACTAAAAAATCACATTTCTGGGTTCGCGGGGTTAAGAAATTCGATGTTGGTATAGTTAAGTACCAAACTACTGAACCGATTTTGATAAAAAAAAATGAGACCAACTAGAAAGTATACCCTTTCGAACAAAAAAAGAATTTTTCAAATCGGTCCAGGGGTCTTCGAGTAATCGGTGAACATACATAAAAAAAAAAAAAGATTCCGACGAATTGATAACCTCCTCCTTTTTTGAAGTCGGTTAAAAATAATTCCATTGATCCGAGTGACTGAAATGATTCAATTCAACTAAAATTGGTCTATCGTCCGGTTTTGTGGGTCGCTGCATACAAGCGTCACACAAGGTTGATAAAAAATATGTGTGCTCCCATGCATTGATAAAACAACCTTCATCTTAATTGTTGTCCTTATATGTCATCGGTAAGTTTTATCGTTGACGTATTATATGCCGGTATTTGTGTTCGGTCGTCAAGATAAACGAAGCAATGGTCACTTATCGATCGATACAGTCTTCTTTACAGTCTACAGCTTTATTGATCATTTTTAGAAATGAATACATGTACGGCTGCTGATATTATCAATGTTGTGGCCCTCGGCAGCTGTTTTATAGCATCAATCATTAGCATAGAATCCAGAAGGTATGAATAATTTGAATAACATACCAATAACGGTCATAGACTGATCAGTGAAGTCCCTGCCGACTGGAGGCAGGCATATCGGCCAGACGTAGGAGTTGAAGACGACCGGGCGATGTATCTTGAGAATTGCGATGTCGTCACGGTATGTGGTCAGCTGGAAGTCGACGTGCTGTCTGATCTCGAGGACTTGGAAGTCGAAGGAGCGTGTGTCGTTTCGCCGCTTGAAGTCGTACTCGCCGAGGCGGACTTTCAGATCAGCGGCTTTCCATCTGCGGACGACGGTATTGGGGATTAACTCCACCTCCTAGTAAATTATACGTACTATTAACACGGAGATCATCGATTTCCGTGAATCCTTTAGTGGCGACAGGAAGAAAAGCATTGATTATTTTTACGTGCCGGAACCCATACTGCACAAAGTTGCATCTATATTACTGATATTACTCATTACTATATTAGGAGTTTATAAAATATTATTCTTCTGCATACACACAAATCAATTGCCGTGTGTTAGTATCGCTAAAACTCGAGAACGGCTCAACCGATTTATATCATTTTTATTTTGTTTTGTTTGCTCAGTACTGGAGTAATTTAGGTTTACAATTGGATCCGGTATGTGGAATTGGTTGTCGAAATATTGACCCGAGCAGAGTCAGGCACCTCAGCTAGTCGATCGAACAAAAATTATAATTGCATCTATTATACTTACTGGGATTTTGTTGCTCTTCTTATTGTTTGGTATCGTTATATTATCACCCATGTAATGAAACACGTATACTTTCATACTACGCTTACATCGAAAATATACATACACACACACGAACACACACCCTCTGGCATACATATTAGCTATGAACGCTCTGTTTTGCATCTCTGTAACTGTGTTTCAAATACTAGAACAATCTGTGAAACTTTTAACTGGCTTAATTTTTTGTAAGACGATTTTCCATGTATTAAAAAGGCTGTAAGTTTTAATACATAGATTAATTAATTAATATTGAAATATTTTTTTAGTAATATAGATATACTATAAAATATAAAAGTAATATATAATATTGTCAGCCTCTATGGCCCAGTGGCGCGACACTTCGGCGATCGCTCTCCGAAGTTAAGCAACGCTGGGTCCGTTCTGGTCTTGGATGGGTGACCATTCGACCGTTGAGAGAGGCTGGCCGTGGTTCGGATTCCACGTTAAACTGTAGGTCTCCTTCCTTACTTACTAGGTGGTAGGGTCTATCCCGCCCGGGCTGGTACCATCGCATTGGATGAACGATGGTCGAAGCGGCAATGAAAATTGTCCGTGTTTTCCATCCAGTTCAATGTAGCCGTGCAATATAAGGAAGGTCCTGGCATGGCACCTCGTTCTAATGTGGTGTGTCGGGCTAATACCATGACAGAAGGTGTGGTATTAGCCATCCATGTCCAGTCACATAAAAAAAAATAGAAATGATTACATTACTTGATTTTGTATACTTCCTTAAAACCCTTAAAATGCTTAATAATGTGATTATAGTTTAGAGCGGTGGACATGTAATCCAAAGGTCGCAGGTTCAAGTCCTGCTTCCGACGAATGTCACGACCAATACTTTTTCAGATTATTTTCAAAATCTGATTACAATGCTTCAAATGTAGATGTCGCTGAAACTAAAATTAATGAGATAACGGTAATGTCGTATCCATTAAATACATAAAATTATCAATCATTAATCTTTTTTGGGATACGACATAACTAATTGTATCTTACCAAATCCGGGAACTGATACTCGTGTTGTGCCTACACGTACAATGTGTTAACGACTCAAGATTTTTTTAAAACTTTGGTAGTGTTCTTGCATGTAAGTGCAACAGTATCTTATTTGTAAAAACATAAACTTATCAATGAAATCGTCCATTTGTTTTGCAATTACGCTTTCTTGTCCAGTAAACGTTTACTCATATAGTTACAGCTAATCATATTACTTAGCAAGAAACTTATAGCACCTTTCACTACATTAAACAATGCGTCGTCATTATTTGAGCAACTCCTACGAATATTCAATTTTATGTCGGCACGTGCATCAAGACGATGACATGGTTGTTTCGATCCATACAGGCAGTAGTTGGAGCAAGTTGCAAAGCTGTTTATATATCTAGGTAAGTACAGTTGCTCGCGTGAAAACGTTTCGTGTAAACCCCTGGTCAACGAGGGCTGCAGGTCTATTCCTGGCATTCGGTAATCAGGAATCAGGAACCTTGAGTATAGAAAATCGCTTTTATAGCGATTTTCAAAGCGAGTTTTCTATGGAAAACCTTGATTGATTAAAAAAACTATGCTCCGAGAATTTTTCTTCAAGAAAGTCGCTTTGAAAACCGCTACAAAAGCTGTTTGTTAGACTCAGGATTCCTGATTCCTGATTACTAAGAATAGATCTGCAGATCTAAATCAATCAGAAATAGCTGAATGCGAATGAATCCATGAGATCAAAGGTTTTTTTTTTGAGCTGGAAATAGTTGGATAATACAACACCTACTCTGATAACACTAGCCCAACACCGAATTCTCGAAATAATAACGTGCCATGCCTGGATGTTATGCCTTTATAAGCACGGCTGCGTTGAACTTATGAAAACCAAGGACTAGACCATATTTCTTCCTTTAATTCTTCCGATGGTACCACTAAGAAAGCGTACACATTTTACATAGGTTCCAAACCTCGGAACTAAAATACACTTTTTAATGACAATACTATTTCAACATAGCAAGACTCGTTAAGATACAACTGGTTTCGCAATTGCATAGGTACCTACTTAATACTTAAACCACGTTTAAATATATCCACGGATTGGACAGAAATCGTTGAATTGATTCAGTCGCACTCAAAATTGTAGATTGTGTAAATGGGAATTTCACGAACAATTACTGCCGATAAGCTGTTCAATACGCGCAACAGGAATTACATACACCAATTCACTGTCGAAATTCCCAAAATAGGAACCAATCGATCCCATAGGTTCTTAAATATTGGGCGGGTTAACTATGGAATGCACTCCCTGCCGAGGTATTTCCGGCAACGTACAACCTGGAGTCATTCAAACATGGCGTGAAGAAGCACCTACCCGTATATGGGCGTCATCGGGCACCCACTACGTAAGGGCGCTTCACATAAACGCAAAATAGTTTTCAAAAATGGTGATCGGATGCTCCACAAACCTCATGCTTGCATAGCTGGCGTGTCCCAGAATAAAAATAAAATTAAAAATACAGATTACCCGTATAAGTAATCATACAATGTTTGTATCAAACCAAAGATAATTGCCCAGTAGACATTTGTGAATGACGTAATCCATGCCCCTGATCATTACCATCTACATTGCTGTTACATATTTGCCAGCTCTATGTCAACTTACTAAATCAACTGGCCCGTGCCATGACACGAATACCGAATCATTGTTTTGTCTACGCATAGCAATGAGTATTTGGATATCGTCGTCTGTAATAGAACCAAACCGATTCTCTCGAATCTATTAAGTATTCTAATTATATTGTAATACAGCGCTGTGCATGCTATAGTTATTGGGACGCAATTAAAATACTGGTTGAATTATGCGGAACAAGTTTCCGAACGCCTGGCGCCGTAGTCTTGAGGCTGCAGGGCTGAGCGATAATTCAATAGAAGACTTGCTTTATCCGTGAGTAGAACAGAGGATTAATATGAAATTAATATGATATGAAATTAAGGTGATAAGTGATTATGACCATTCAAAGGTTGTCTTTTTATGGCGACGGACAGAAATAAAGGTGATCCCAGGGTTTGTCAGCCTCGGTAGTCCAGTGGCGCGACGCCTTGCGGTTCGATAAGCTGTTGAAGCAGGTCTGACCGCGGTTTGGGTGACCGTTTTCAACCGTTTAGGCTGGGCGTGGTTCAGACTCCATGTAAAACTGTATACCCCCTAATGTTTTGAAAACTTACGGTTTTCCGGTGTGCAATGTCGTGCTTGGCCGACATGTTTCGCCTCCCACGACGTGTCGGCCAAGCACGGCATTGCACACCGGAAAACCGTAAGTTTTCAAAACATTATGTACAGCGACGGTGTAAATCTAAGAACATATGTGTATACCCCCTTTCTTACTTACTAGGTTGAATGAACGATGGTCAAAGCTGCAATGAAAATTGTCCGGGTTTTCTATCCAGTTCAATGTAGCCGAGCAATATAAGAAAGGTCCTGGCATACCTAGTTTCATGTAGTGTGTTTGATTAATATCATGACAGCTGTTATTAGCTATCCATATCTAGTAAAAAAAATTAGGTCCTTCATAAATACCGTCACATGCAGCATTCCATGCTCGGCAGATTGTATAATCTTACGTCATCGCAGCTTAAAAACATATTTTTCATCGATTAAGATATACTCAAAATCTTAGATGAAAAAGGAACTCAAAATACCTAAATGTTTGGAAAATCACAACATACCGGTTGTTGTGGTAATTTCCTTGACGAGTCACTATCCTGGGTTTATCGTACGGGTCAGGTTTGCAGGAAAATATATGGAATCCGATTATTAGTGCTGAGTTTTAAGTAATTTATTTACTAATATTTACTAATATATTGTCGAATATTAAGGTTAGCTGTTAGGAATTGCGTTTGGCAATAAGCTCGCCTTTGCATACAAAAACAGTTGCAAGCAATAAAGAATATTTTAATTTCATTTCATTCGTCTAATATCGTATGACCTAAGATAGTCAACGTGTTACAATGTTAGAATAGAAGTATATTTTTTGATGGATTAATTGAAAACTGTTTAATACGGCACAAAGAACAATTTACAAAAGATAGTGCAGTGCAATAACAATATAATTAGTGAGGCGCAAAGACGGGTTTATCCCTAGAAGAGATTTCTTCCAGCCGACCTTTGGGTTTGGTAGGTTTAGTTTGAGAATATGAGTATACTTATTATAATAACCTATAAATAAGTACATATTCGGTACATAAATGATTTTTTATTTATTTAATTTATTATGCTGCGTCTAAAATAAATGGAGGACGTTGGAGCTGTTGTAAATAGAGTACCGCTAAAGTCGAAATAATAAATGGCTGAACAAATACATATTCCATGCCACGACTGTGATCACAAATGGCACGGTAAAACGATCTTAGGGTGAAACCATCTGAAATACTGATATACAATATACAATAATAGGTAAAATATGTTTTTCCGATACTGTATAGATATTGTATGATCCATTTAATCAATGCAATGCTTCATGACGGTTGGTGGACGACAGCTGAAACACTTGCATCCATTAGCCAGGTTTTGTCGATGGCCAGGCGGCTATGCGGACGGAGATGGGCTAGAGCACCTTTGCATTGTTAGGCGAGACGATTCAAAAAATTGTTCTCACCTCCAGGTGCAGAGAGCTGCCGTCAATACGCGCATGTCGGTAATGAGGAACTCAAGCTCTCTGCTCTCTGCCATCCGCCATAACGGCCGGCAGTCAGGGCCACTCGTTAGAGTCGGCGAATCGTGAATCCGTCAGCCAGGTCTTGTCGATGGCCTTCGGGTATGCGGATGGAGATGGGGCTAGAATACCTTTGCCTCATTATTCGTCGATTCACAAACTGTCCTCACCTCCTGGTGCAGTGAGCTGCCGTCAACACGTGTCTGTCAGTGATGAGAGATCCTCCGCAGTACTGCTCCCTGCCGTCCGCCATGACGGCTGCCATCCAGGGCCACTCGCGAGGGTCGGCAGGCCGCGCGCCCACCAAACGGGTTCTGGCGGTTGTGCTGATGCCGCAACCTACCACGTAGGACGACAACCATTAAACACATGTTTTGTGTTGTTCAAACATTATCGATCAAATCCAACAATCTGGCATCTGTCTTTCTGTCTCTCCGTTTATAACTAGATTATGATGCGGTGCTAACGTGAAGCTTTGATTGTCTCATCAATTTATTATTGGCTGCTTACCATTACGCTCATTTCATTTGCGAGCAGTCGGGAAAATTGACTGTTTGTCAAGTTTATTTTATTTTTAGATGTAATATTAACTAATGTCCTATTTATACCATATGACCAGCTTATTATATTTTTATGAAAAACTGGCTGTGGCGATGGACCAAAGGCGCCCTGAAAAGCCAAATCCTCCTAACCTCGCAATCTACAGTCACGATTAGTTATAACTAGATTTATCTAGATGGCAAATGACTGCAATGAACAATTTTTTTTAATGTATGGTAATAATTTATAACTTCGATTATTCATTAGCTTAAGGTAAGCCTCAGAAAATTACGCTCCCCATACAAAAGTCAGTCAGCGTGTTTGCGTCCACTGCTGGACATACGCCTCTCCAATTTTTCTCCAGTCCTCCCGGCCCTCAGCGGTACGGAACCACTGCTTTCCGCCGAAGCACTTGATGTCGTCGTCCCATACAAAAGTAGTTTACCAATTAATTGAAAACCACTATTCTAATTTGCTTAATATTTGGGACTTAATATCAAGCAACAAATATCTATGTCTGCACGTGTTTGTTTTTTAGAAAAATGTATCCTGTGTCACACAACGGAGAAAAGAAAATTTGTATGAAGATTTTCTTTTGCCTGTTATTTGACTTACTTTAGATATTTCAGCAAAACAAAAACGTGCAGAGACAGATATTTATTGTTGAATATTAGATACCAAATATCAAGCAAATCGGAACAGTGTTTTTTAAATGATTAGTAAACTACGTTTGCATGGGGAACATAGCTTACGGGCCGTTCTTACGGGCAGATTTTTCAATATTTAGATGAACAACCTGATGACTATTCGATGGATTTATTTATGCTTCTGCTTATCCATCCGATAAAGTAAGTCCATATGTTTATTAGTAAAATTATAGTCCGATTATTGTGACAGAAGATATAATTCTCCGGCAATGACTATCCGTCTTTTGACAAACGTCAATGTATACTATCAGTCCGATCCAGAAGTAATATCTGAGGATTGAAAAATCGCCCATAATGAATGGCTGAACAAATATAATTTCCATGCTACGAGTGTGATCACATATGGCACGGTGAAACAATGTTTTTCGTGAAACCAACTGAACTACAGATCTTCAAGCTTCTTTTTATTAGTAGAGTTCTATCTTACTACCTACCTTAAATGTTTATGCAGTAAATATTTTACAGGCTTTTTTGCCCGCTAAGGTTAAATGTTATTTAACTCGTTGTTCTTCTCAGGTGTGTTTTGTCCAAATGGCAAATGTTAAAATATGACTAATCCGAGTGCAGCCTATGGATTACGAGAATGCCAAGTAAACAATTATTGTCTTGCAAATATATATATTTTTTCATTTTATTTAATATAGGCCAATTAGGCCACATTCTAATAAGTAAACTGCTAAACAGCGACTGGTTTGAAATATTTAGCAAAGGTATTTTTTTAGATAAAAATATGAGACATGCAGACCTCTACTCCTTGCAGTGGTGATCCTCAAAAGTGTATCAGCATCCTCATTAGGGTCCACACTCTGAGGCAAGTCTCCGGCCAGGCCGCTGCCGGCTGAAGGGTCCATGGAGCAGCATGTCCCGATGGCCCTGAAATATTGTTTTTTATGGAACCGGACATGGATGGCTAATACCGCCACCAATCCATTACAATGGCTGAAATCTAAATTGGAAATAGGCGCAATACCATGATCTTCCTTAGGCTCGGTAGCCTAGTGGTGCGACGCCTTGCGATTCGATAAGCTTGGTGAAGCACCTCTAAGCGCGGTTAGGTTCTGGATGGGTGACCATTTTCAACCGTTGAGGCTGGCCGTGGTTCGGATTCCACGTAAAACTGTAGGTCCCCTTCGTTACTTACTAGGTGATGTAGGTACCATCGCATTGAATAAATGATGGTCAAAGTAGCAATGAAAATTGTCAATGTTTCCATCCAGTCCAATGTAGCTGAGCCATATAAGGCATAGTTCCCATGTGGTGTGTTAAGTCAGTTTGGCATTAGTCATTCATGTCCAGTTACATAAATATATACGAGTATAAATATATATATATCTATCTATATATACTCGTATATATATATATATATATATATATATATATATATATATATACGAGTATATATATATATTATATATATATATATATATATATATCCGTCCGTCCGTCCGTCCGTCCGTCTGTCACAGGGCTGTATATCATGAACCGATTGGTTTATTATTTTTTACTGAGTGTGTATTTATTTTGCCGCTATAACAACAAATAGGTAACATTTAAAAATAATAAGAATTAAAGGGGGTCCCCATACAAAAAACGTGAATGTTTTGTGTTAAATCTTGTTCTATGGTACGAAACCCTTCGTGTGCGAGCCCGACTCGCACTTTTTTTTGCAAATTGATGTTTGAATTCGGAATAAGTCCAGAGAATATAATTAAAGTACACAAAAGTAGGCAGACTTACGTGCCATTGTAGACGCACAGGTATTCTGAGTACTTGATGAAGTTCTCTTTGTCCCGCTCGGGGATGCACAGGCTCGAGCGATGGCGACACACACCGCGGTCTCCGCCCGGCAGCGTGCACTCTCGGTTCAGTGGGTCCGTCTGCAGAGGGTCGGCCCGTCATTACATCGGACATTGTTGTGAACCAACCCTACAAATGCTTTTACATACGCTTTATTCAAGCCTCACCTAACTAACATACAAACATACAAACCTACTTACTTATGTGTAAAATGATAAATTCATTTTTCATTCTCTAAAATAAAAGCTTAACTTTGGTTAGAATGTATTCTACCAGGGCACTCAGAAAGTTTTGCGACGAACAGTTTTTGTTGTAGTAGACACTGGGTGGTTTTGATGTCAAATAAAATTATGACTATTCATTACAAAACCAAAACCCAATATACCAGATTTTTTTAGTTCGGCGTGTACTAGACGGAAGAGACGGAAAAATTGTAATTACCGCTTCGCACAGTATGAAATTTAACCTGATTTTCGGACATGGTCTTTTTATTCCAGAACTAGTTAGTCTTTAATATTTTAAAAGGTAGAGTAGAACTCCCATGTGTCAATTATGTTTATTTTCAAACTGATGAATTTATGAAAAACTTAGTTTTTTTTGGCCCTAAATAAAAAAAAACTCAGAGATTATGGAATATTTTGATAATTTTAACTCTTAATATACAAGAAAGACTGCAGCCCACTTTTTTAAATTAATTTCTAACCTTCTGCAGTCACTAAAACACAAGAAATAAATATTTTTTAATTTTTCGTTTTTATTTTTTTCCCTAAACCAAGTCGTACTAGCAAATTTTTTTTACATTAGGATTAACCTTAGACCATCTTCGGTCCTCTTTCATTCAAAATACGACACATGGGTTGCGAGCCACTAAAGGACTCTCATTTTTTATATTAATGAAATCAATGTCGACAACTGCCTCTTAGGTAAGGGCCGATTTTTTCGATATTATTATTCGATTAGCAAAACATCTTGTTAATCTTCTTCTAACTAGATTCAACTCTCACAAGTTATTTGCTTACGAGAAGAATACATGATTAGACGGTGGTTGGTTACGCATGTTGCATTTTCTTATCATCCTTCTACTGAACTGTGACAGCGTTAATTCCTTATCTACTTGCGCTTGTACAAAACCTCACGTAGTCTGGCAGAAGCAAATCGCATCCGACTGAATTGAAATAATATTATGAAAACTAAAATGTAAAAAAAATACGAAAATAGATAGTAGACATCCACTCGCCAATGATTCCAGGGGAATTTGATTCAGGTGATACAGGCCGAGTCCCTAGGTACCATCGTAAATAAACTCGGCAGAGAACAGGCAAGTGAGTTATTAGATATGATATTTAGCTGCATTTCGTACCATGCGATCAAACAACGATTTATTCTGTCAAGTGAACTGAAATTTAGTACAGTAACCCCCCAGGACACTATCTGTATCGCCTAAATGGGATTTAGGATGTATTGGAAAATTAAGTAAGATACAAAGAAAAGTACCAGTTTAATAGATTTTTTTAAAAGTACGTAAAATCTTCTCTGTTTTATCACAACTCAGAAATATGTATTAGACCATAGATTAACTACTGTATACATCCTTAATTATTTTCTTTGTTTTGCTGCTTACCGGACCCACAAATCTTTCACGATCTGTAGTGCCCGAAGTCAGAAAGTATTTCCATTTCATGCTTCTGTTTCCATGAAATAAGTAAATGAGAAACATAATAACTTGATATGTTATTGTTTTTAATTTAGTGTAATACATAAAAATCACAATTTATTTAATTCCACCACCGGTCATGAGCCCAACTTTTTGATTGAAATGTTTCGTCATTGATAAAATCAGAACAGTAAACTGTACTCACCTGTCCTTCCCCAAGTTGCACAAATCTCTTAGTTCGCTCATGTTCTTCGGGTAACTGTCCAGCTTTTTTAGTTAAGTCCACTGAAAGAACGAATACGGTTTCAATTGAATAATTGGCCCCTCAAATCATGAGATCATAATTGAACTCTTTTTCATGTTAGCGGAGCATAACTGGAAATGGCTGGCTAATATCAAATGCTAATATAACCTCTAGTGTAGTGATGTTAGCACATCCCAACGGATTCACGAAGGAAGTAGGTGATATGCCAGGCCCGTTTATTTGAGCACCGTTAAATATTGAACTGAATGGCGAACTGGTGGTGCATTCTAGCCAAACTTATGTAAACACTTTATTGAATCATAGCTGAATCATAGCTGAATCAGTTAATTACTTCCGACCTATTCCTGCGGCATTTACTGAATCGCATACGGAAACGAATATGCTATTTTTCGTTATTCCCGAGGTTATTCCTCAACTCGGAAAGTATGATTTTAAATAGGACTGTGGCAGTGGGAGCTAGTGTAGTGCTATCTCTTTCTGTTTTTCAGTAATAGAAGTGCTCGCTCTAAGCTGCTAACGAATGGTAGCGCACGAAAACAAACACGACTCGGCGTGTCATCGAAGATTTGTATTTTAGCTTATTCTGTGTTTGTTTACTGCTTATGGTGAACCTCACTGAAGTTTCAATTCTAAAAGTAAGTAACTTTCGCTGCCAAAATTACGCTTGCACAATCCTTGCTTCTCCCTTTACTTGATTATGGTGACGTGTGCTATCTTGACCTCAATCAAGAGCTCCTTAACAAACTCGACCGCCTCCTCAACGTGTGTATCCGCTACGTATTTGGGCTTCGTAAATTTGATCACATCTCTGAATTCCGAACTCGTCTTCAATGGCTCGATATTCGTCACCGAAGGAATACTCATGTCCTTTCACTTCTCTACAGCATCCTTAATGATCCCAATGCTCCCTCGTACCTTCGTAATCGGTTTTCATATCTTTGCTCACATGGTCTCCCACTTAGATCGACCGGCTCTTCAGTACTGGCCATTCCCTCGCACACATCCTCCACGTATTCAGACTCCTTTACAGTGCACGCTGCGAGGCAGTGGAATCAGCTACCTCCCCATTTACGAAATTCCCCCTCTATCTATGTTTTTAAAAAAAATCTCAAAGCTTATTTTCTGTCTTTATGATTTCTTTAATTTTCTCCCTCATACTTCTTTAAGTTGGTCAGTATTTATTTTTATTTTTTTATTTCTTTTGCCAATATATATATTTTTTTTCCTTAAAATTATATTGTATTAAGTATCATCTTTTATTTGTTTTTATAATATATATATGTAGTATTTAGTATTTATTTATTGATATTTATGTAGTTATATTTATGTACAGTTATATAAGTTATATATTTAAGTTTAAGTATAATGTGTATTTGTTGTATATTGTGTAGGAATTATGTTTCCTCTAAAGCTAATTCTCCATAGTTACTACTCGCACTACTGCTCACGATACCCAAAGGTAGACTGGTAGAAAATGCCTCCGGCATTAAGTTGTGCCTTTTGCCCGAATGTTTTTTGAGTGCAATAAACTTATATAAAATATAAATAAATAAACTAACGGAACAGTGGCCGTGAGGATATATTATGAACTATTAACATCTTCTTATTCTAACGTTTCGTTTGCCAAAATATTATAGCGTAATGTTTATAAATGCGTAGCGACACCGCGGCGGGACGGGGAGGAAGTCGCCGCTTCTTTCTGGGGTCGGCGTGTCGACGTCATTCTGCATTTCTTCGCCCGCTTAACTAGCAGGCGTGTGACGAGTTACACCACGAACGATGAAAAGCCAAACAAATGCCGGACAGGCCAGACCCGCAAATGGTTTCCAAAAATGTTTCCTAAAATCCCAAACATAACTGGCTAAAGCCGAATGCCTGGCAACCTTTGTCATTGCAGCTGCGGAAACAAGTACGAAATTATTCCACGAATGAATCAGTAAACGCAGCTGTCAAAATCTTCCCAGAATGCCAAAGTTTTCATCGTCCATACAAATAACAATTATTACATATGTAAACGTTTAATTCCGTGGCCACTCATTCCGTGTGGCGCTGCGATCGGTTTCTAGAATGCCAAAGTAATGTCAAAGTAAATTCTTCTTCTGTTAACTCTACTGAATCCGCAATGACGGAATGCTAAGAATACATGCCCTGGACAATTTGCAGCTTTTGCAAGCGGAAAAAAATATCGGGCTCCAATAGTAGGGAAGTAAAATTTCAGAATGGAAGAACATGGTGTTTATGTCTCAGTAAAATGGAAAAGGCCTGGATTTAACTTAATCCCTAGTTTGCATAACTGGACAGAATGTAAGGCGGAATGGAAGGAGGTTCTTTTATATATTTTATGGTGTTCTCTTACACCTCCGGGACCTTGACTGATGTACGGTCCGCTCAGTTGGACACGTGAATGCAGATCTAAATAATTTAAATTAAAAATAGAATTGCAATAAATAATTACAATTATCCAACACAAATAATTGCTTAATGTCAAATTAAATTCAATAATCGACTAAAAATATATATATGATAACATA
Organism: Incurvaria masculella; assembly: GCA_946894095.1. Taxonomy (NCBI): domain Eukaryota; kingdom Metazoa; phylum Arthropoda; class Insecta; order Lepidoptera; family Incurvariidae; genus Incurvaria; species Incurvaria masculella. The sequence goes on from OX335641.1 coordinate 6,632,082, forward strand.
GAGCACGAATCAGTATAACTTAGATTAAATGGACATTTTTACATTAACAATTTTGTGCATACGTTTGAAACTGTTTTTTTAAGTTACGATTCATCGACATCAGACATGAAAGTAATAAGGACAAAAAGGAAATAAAATTTTAAAAAAATATTCAAGCGTCATTAACATTTGAACCGTAATAAAAATGCTAAGCATCCCGGCCACAGGATCACTGATGATCTTTTGATCTGATGCTCTTTTCGGCATAGGCCATAAATTTACCGGCAGCTTTTTTGTTCTGCTTGGTCCAATTTTCGGGCTCAACGGTTTTGCCAGCACAGTGCTCGAACTGTGTCTTTTTGATGCAAATCTCGGGCAATCCGCCCGCACATGTTCCATTCCCTCGTTCATCGCAACACGTCGTAGGAACGAGCCTGGAAGTCGCGGACCTTAAATCGATAGTGGTACTCCCCAATACCAACCATGGCTGCTCCATACCTGGGTTCTGTTGCTAATGAGATCGAGGATCCTCAAAAACTTAAGCCGTTCAGACTTCCGGAAATAACAGCTCTGTAACGCGACCAGTGAACAAAGTCCTCGTCATTTTCCTGCCACAGGCAGATAGTATTCCATCTAATTTGGTGCCTGGCTTTAGAGGAAATCTATTATACTCTGAGACAGATAATATCATTGCCCTTCGAACTGAAATAAGCTATTATAGTTATTATAATAGGTATTTCCATTAATTAACGTGTCCTTGATTCACGTTTGACCGTGATTCTATCGCGCATGAGGCCTTGGGCCTCATACACATTGCGTTATCCGCAATTTTATCTAAGGCCAGATTTTTTAACTGAAAAAAAATCTTGGCAATGGAACAGATCAAAGCAGGAAATATTTATACTAATTAACCATTGTAAATAATTAAGGCAAATGTTAAGGCATTTTGCATACATGTACGGTAATTAAATATATTTTTCATTTTATGAGGCGTACTTAGCACTTACGATTTACTTTTCTGTTGATTGCATCACTAAATATACAATCCAGCACTGCTCCAAATACTAATAACCCTAATACTAGATTTTCCATTATATTCTAAATTGAATATTTTTAAATATTTTAAAGAATTTGTATTTATAATATATTCAATAATTAATGGATTATCAGAATTAAATTTTCACTTATGTATATTTGGTAAAATTTGCGGACGTTCGTCTCCGTTCGATAAGTGAACTTCACCAAATAAAAGCGCGATATGCAAATCGAGTCCACAGCGAATTTGATTATACTAAGTGGCGTTATTCTTACAAAAATCTTTCATATTTTACAAAATGAGTTTTGTAGTGTTGACCATATTCGATCCTACATATAAACGTGATGATCTAAAACATACTAAAATTATAAATGCGGAAGCGAAAAAACTCTGTCTGCCTGTCTGTTACGTTTTCACGCCTAACCCGCTGAACCAATTTTGATTAAATTCCGTAAAATTTTTTTTTAAGTTCAACGCGGCATATGGCGTAAGAAAAAAATACTGGGACTCATGGGGAATTACTAATATTATGTTAATGTGAATTTATTAGATTAGTATTAATTTAAATGGCAATCTTTGTTACAGTAAATTAAAAGAAAATCATGCGCCATTGTAAGTCGTAGTCATGCCCAGACAAATCTTTACGTTTCGCGCGGACCAAAATAGAAAAAATTACATTGTTTCATTAATAAAATAACTGAATATAATATAATAATATAATAAAATAAACGGAACTGAATAACAGGGTCACTTCTTTGAAAGAGGTCAGTCTGTATAGAAAACTTCGATATTTTAGAAAATTTGTAATTATTATAAACATTAAAAATGTGTAAGAGAATAAGCATTCGATTGTTTTTTTTTTGCATAGAAAATTAGGTTTTGCCAACATATGTAGCTAGTCCATTATCGTGTTAACGTGTAGCAGAATAGGCCCGCAGGAAGCGATACGGCACGGACGCCTACGATTTCCAATATGTAATGCAAGGACAACATTGGCAGCAACTGATAACTGATGCACGGAGACCTTTAACAAAAGGCTTTGGGCTCAATTTTTGGTACAAATAATACTGTATATGGAACGTATATCCGATATCGAAAAGTCAATTAAAAGTTCACGAAATTATTACAAAGCTTATTAAGGATTACTTCTACTAATTAAGTGTTAAAATTCCCTAAATGATGTCGTGTCTGTTGCTTGTTTCGTCCGTTTTACGGCTCTAAAACTATTGTGGTTATATTGCTCGCCGAAGATTTTATTCGAATATACTAATCAATCGAGTGAATTGTGTGTAACAAATAAGATCTAAAACAAATTACCTAATCATTACCTATTCAAGATCAAAAATTGCAACAAATACATTTGTAATAAAATTAAATATATATTTATTTTATATATTTATTTATTAAATATATATATATATTATTTTAAAATCTTTCAAAAATAGATTTTAAATGTTTCCTGTCAATCGGGCTCTTAAATAAATACACTAACAACCATAATCATTTCATAATATAATGTATTATTATTCTTATTACCTAAATATTTTATTATCAATAAATATACTTTAGCAGTAGGCATTAATTCCTTAAAAAACATTCGAATCAATTTTAAAACAAACGTAGAAAAAAATCATTAAAGCTTTATGGCTTTATTTTAAATGTAAAAAATAAGTTATCACGCCTCAAACTTAACAAAAACGGTTTTATTGTCTCTTAATAGGTGGTTTTCCAGGCATATTTCACCACGCGAAATGCATTTTTGCTAAAATCAGACAGAGCTCTACGGGTAAAACGAGATGAAAAATTTTGCACCCCTCATACATTTTCATCTCACGAGAAGTGTTTGCAAAAAAAAGTTGTACAGTAGAATACATAGTTTGCAAATTGTTGCAAACACAAATACAAATATGGTCTGTTTTTGAGACGAAACTTGAAAAGCTAGGCTTGTGAACGTAAAAAGTTTAACATAAAACCACGAAAACCCTTTTTGGCAAAATTTGAGATAGCGGGTGATATTTGTCATGAACTGTTTGTTGCATACGACATGAATTGTGTTTTTACCTGTGCAATACTTTTGTAAACTTAGACCAAGTGGACGTTGAAAAAAAATACTATCTGAGTTTCTTGTCAGTTCTTCTTCGCTGGAATTGTTGAACTGGTTAATGATAAAATATGACGAATCCGAGTGCAGTACACTGTCTATGGATGATGAATAAACAATAACACTAGTTTACAAAGTTTTTGTCCTTTGAATGAAACATTTTTTTTCTCAACAATCGAGATGCACTGAGTTTTAGAAAAATTATAAAAAAAATCTAACACGTCATGTTTCCAAGACATTGATTATATTTGATATTTTTTTACAAAAAATTATGCTTACAAAAATATATCAAACAAAAAATTAAAAATGAATTAGCTTTTTTCTTGTATTTATTCGTGTCTGTGTCTCTAATAACAGACCAGCAATAATCACCTAACATGGCCTGGTCCTAGTATCCTTGATAATTTTGCTCTTAATCTTGAAGTGATTCCGTTATGGGATATCCTTTTTTAGATATTATAAATTCACCACAAACATAACAAAAACGATCATAATGTACTTTACACAACCTTTTTGACATTTTAAAAACAAGTATTTATTTGCCTGAACACTGCACAGCATCAAAATTTTAGAATAAAATCGAACCCAACTTATGGGTAGTTTGAAAATAAGATGTTATAAGAACTTGATTTATAGACGTGATAGAAATAAAACAAATATATGTGTTTGCGTTAAGTTATTACTACTAAATACAATGATATGGAATTCATTGAAAGGACATGACTTTTATTATAATTTGTAAACTAGTGTAAGTGAATAAACGAAGGTTGAAGCGGCATTTTTTATTTTATTTATTTATTAGGAGAATAACATTGAAAACTTTCCGTCCAATTCAATGAAGTGGAGAAATATAAGGTGGGTTCTGGCATGGCGCCTGGTTCCCAAATGTTGTGTTGTGCTATTTACAGTAAATGTGGTTTCTAGACAGTTACATAAAAAAAGGCGCGGGCATTTATTGACAGTGTAATAAAGTTTGGGAACGACTTGCGTACAGACATATAAAAGGTCTAACATTGTCCTTTACTTGAAATTTATGAGAATAATTAGGCCTACATAATGCGGGCGATAATTTACTTTGGATGCATTAAGCTATATATATTCGTGAGCGAAGAGCATGTATGAAGTAATGTCTGTAGACCATGCAAAGAAGGTATGTGTGATCGCAAGACCTCATATAGCTCTATCATCCCTGCTTACCCCTCTAAGCAAACTACATCACGTCAACATTACGTATTTACATGTTTATGTGTTTCCATAATTTCTTCAAGATGACGTACCCAAAGGGTTTTTAGGGTTCCGTACCCAAAGGGTGAAAACAGAACCCTATTACTAAGCCTCCGCTGTCGGTCCGTCATTCCGTCTGTCACAGGGCTGTATCTCATGAACCGTAATAGGTAGGCAGCTGAAATTTTCACAGAGTGTGTATTTATATTGCCGCTATAACAGCACATAGGTAAAATAAAAAAAAATAGATTAAAGGGGGTTCCGTACAAAAAACGTAATTTGTTTTTGTTAAATCTTGTACGATGGTACGGAACCCCTCGTGTGCGATTCCGACTCGCACTTGGCCGGTTTTATTAGATGCAATGTTAATAATAGTTATGTTATGTTACCTCATAGATCAGTCACTCTAGTAGTTCAAGACAGAAATAATAGTATTAAAACTAAACGTGCACATGTATCACAATTTATTCTTGTTGCCACTGGAGTAGAGCATCGCTTCAAGGTCCTTGCTTGTGAGGACGCTTGGTTCGGGTCACCTCTTCCCCTAAAATATGGTTGAGAGAGGCGATGGCTGGAACCGGCGTGATGTTCGTGAACGGGTGCTGACATTCAGCGAAGTTTCTTGCCAGTTCTTCTTCGCCGTGAATGCTGAACTGGCTAATGATAAAATATGACAAATCCGAGTGCAGTGTGCTGCCTGTGGATGGTGAACAAACAATAAACAATAAACAAATAAAATCCCAAGATGGTAATAGCTCACCACGTCGCATCCCATAACTAGGTGCCATGCCAGGACCTTTACTATATTGGATCACAGTTACACAAAATTTTGTTGATACTATGGTACCCTGGACAGGCCAAAACCTACTACCTAGTGAGTAAAGTAGGCAGGGGATTTACAGTTTTTTTCGAGCCCTAATACTAGACGCAACAATGTAAAATAAAGATTTTAGTATAATGTATAAAATATTGCTATGGCTTTTTGAAAGGACTTAGCTCTAGAAATACGTTGAAGGCTTATTCCCGACATTTCGTTGTATGCTGGAATTTAACGAAAGGTTGCGTGCAGTTCAGTGGCTTGTGAACACGATAGAAATAAGTCCAAGGTGTACGTTACTCATCATAATTAACAATGATACTGATAATGAATGACGTAATTGCCGCTTACTCACCTCGAAGAGCTATTTCGGTCTTGTCTTGATTCTCTCAGCATCCTGCATATGTAAGGTACGCTGCGGCACGTCGCTCAGGGCGCGAGACCATGCTTCTCATTCGAGCGGTCATGGCTGCAATTCCTCGCCCCGTTATTTACCCCTGCATTTATCTTTCTGATTAGAATCATCATGGTTCGGAATCTCTAGGTGGTAGTTCTAGCCCGGGTTGGTACGATAGCATTGGATGAAAATATGTTCGAGGCGGCAATGAAAGCGTTGTTAGACTCGAAGCGACCCTAGAAAAAGTTTCCGGATGGGTTATCCAGAACATCGCTGAGTTGAACGCGAGCAAGACACGCAGGCGTGCGTGTTCAGTGCGTCGCGGACTCCGTTCAGTGCAGCTCCGACCTTCCAGGGAACAACGACCACATAGGGATTCTTGGTTTTGGACGCCATATCGAGGATAAGCCCAAGCTGGCCTCAAGAAATCTGGGAGTTCTCAACAGCGACCAAAAACGTATCCTTTACAAGGCGCAGATAAGGACTTGCGTGGAGTATTACTCGCATTTGTTGGAAGGCTCAGCTCAGCACATGCTTGACTCCCTGGACTCGACACAGGGTCGGTTCGTGCGTCTCGTCGACAACCCCGAGTTATCCCTGAATATAGAGACCCTTCAAATTCAAAGGGATCTCTATCATTTTACAATGGAAATTGCTCTTTGGAGCTGCATAACGCTGTCCCTCTGTCCCCTTTCTACTATCGCACAACGCGGAAGATGCAAGTAAAGTACCCGTTCACTGTCGACATTCCGAATGTCGATCCGAAACTAACCGATCCTCTAGCTCCTATATCTATAGGTTTGGTGAACTATGGAATGCACTCCCGGCCGAGGTACATATTTCCCCCAAAGTGCAGACAACCTGGGGTCCTTCAAACATGGTGTAAAGAAGCACCTGGCCGGCAGGCACGGTTTTCGCAGCCCCGTTGAAAGTTTCCATCCAGGCATACGCAATATGCCGCCCTTAACAATGTTCTTAAAAACAATGTTCGGTGCTATTCATCCAGTTCGATGTAGCGGTGCTCACAAAGGGAAGGTCCGGGCATGATACTAAATTCTTACGGTAATGCGATGTGTTGAGTTGTAAAAATCACGTGTCACTATGCTCGTGCATGCTAAACTTTGAAACCACTGAACTGATTTCAATTGTGAACGTATATGGTCTGTGCCCGTTGATATATTGGCATATATTTTATTTTCGATGTCTCGAATGGAACCGGGTACCACAGCTAAAATATATAAAAATCACATGTCACTATGTTCGTACACAGCGAAAAATTTTGTAAATGGGTATGGTTGGTTCCAGCTTAAAATATGGTTAATTTTGTAAATGGGTATGGTTGGTTCCAGCTTTAAAGAGGGTTAATTTTGTAAATGGGTATGGTTGGTTCCAGCTTAAAATATGGTTAATTTTGTAAATGGGTATGGTTGGTTCCAGCTTTAAAGAGGGTTAATTTTGTAAATGGGTATGGTTGGTTCCAGCTTAAAATATGGTTAATTTTGTAAATGGGTATGGTTGGTTCCAGCTTAAAATATGGTTAATTTTGTAAATGGGTATGGTTGGTTCCAGCTTTAAAGAGGGTTAATTTTGTAAATGGGTTTGGTTGGTTTTAACTTGAATGATGGTTAATTTTGTAAATGGGTATGGTTGGTTCCAGCTTTAAAGAGGGTTAATTTTGTAAATGGGTTTGGTTGGTTTTAACTTGAATGATGGTTAATTTTGTAAATGGGTATGGTTGGTTCCAGCTTGAAAGATGGTTTCGGACCCCGTTTTTATAGGTTCCGTTCGGGTGAAAATCCAAAACGACATTGACCCGAGCGGAGCCGTGTACCTAAGATAGTATCATATAAAAATTCAATGGGCTGTAAGTGTTGTATTAGTCATCCATATCCAGTTACATAAAAAAAATTCAAAGCTTTAAATAATTTGTAAAGTTTTTCGGCATGTATGAAATTGTAGGTGTTGTTTTATTAATTTTATGCACAATTACAATCTGATACGGGAGTTTAATTCGAGAGGGCACACACGCTTTTTCTTCAAGAAAAGTCGTTAAAATAGAGCTGTAAAGAAGCAAAAAGAAAACCCTAACCCCGCATTCCATCATAATTTTCCATTGGGACAACTCCAACATAAAGTTATATGGTTGTGAACAGCATATTTCTGTCGTGCCAACCCGAAGGACGCCCCTATTAGCGTCTTTCTCGCTGTCGGCAGCATGATGCGTTCTCGTTCTTCAACGAGTGCGGCTCAATGGATGGATATGGTCAGAGCTTGTACCGGTCGCAATTTCTGCGTACCGAGGCCACATCGCTGTTCCAATTGCACATTGGAAGAGGCATATGATTTTTGATCTCGAAATGAAAGCAAATAATCTTAATTTTTTTTATGGAATTGGGCATCGCTCTCTTCCAGTCTCAAGACCGATACCATACCTGCTGTTAACAAACTGAACACACTAATATCGGTAACCAGGAGCCATGCCGGAACCTTCCTTATGCCATAGCGTGGCTACAATAAACTGGACGGAAACACTGTACATGTCATTGCCGTTTCGAAGATGCAATGCTATCCGTCACGGTCTATCATGATCTCACGGCCATATCACGATCCATACCTTTCCTCGGTCGACCCATCCAACAACCTCGGTGTCACGCTCGAGTCCGATATGACTTTCGCGTCCGTAAACTCCGTTTTGTCCTCGGCCGCAGTAATCCTATGATGGGCTATAGAATAAATTGTCTCTTGGAAACAAGGGGAAAATTATGTAGCCTGCATAAGACCCACCTTATTCTGCGGCAGTGTAGTCTTGCGAAGACCCACCTGAAGCTGCTTCTCGTGAGAAACGACTGTTGTTGCTTGGTATTTGCGTAATGGTAATCTCCATCGAGATCCTTCCGACCGTAGGCCAATACTTCAAGTCGCTACTACGCAAAAATCCCTTCCACTGCAATCCACTGCTTTAAAAAGCGGTGACCTACTGGCCGACCCAAACACCTCTACACGCGGTGTTGTATCCGTGAGGATTTCACCTACCTACTCTTCCCCGCGTGGGGATAAGAACAGGGATGGTACCAAACCGAACAGGATTAACCCTATCCCCTACCATCCGCGTCCAGCCTGAATGGTCAAACGGTCATCAATCCGGAACGACCGCACCTAGCGTTGCTTATCTTCATGATCGCAACACGAGGCTGACAGTGAGAACCTAAGTAGGTATGCAAATTTCAATGTTGTTTTGTTTCAGACGTGTGGATATTTTTCGAGGCCACGAACATAAACCGTGTATACAAATAAGGAAACTGAATGTGCAGTTTATTTTCAACTTATGAGAGTAAATTTACGTAGATACTAGTGCAGTTATTATTATGACCATAGCAGTAAAAAGACTGCCGACCAATAATGAACTTTATTTACATGTTATTGTCGTTAACCCACTCCTCGTAACTAAATAACGCCAAAAATATCCCCTTAAATAATGGTTCAATTTACTTTTTCTTTGGAAAGTATCAAGCGGAACGCGTTCGCCAGATATCGAGGCATTCTCCTCTCGAGATGTATCTCCTTTTACGGCTCCTGACGACATGTCGCCGACCGGATGGGCCACGGCCTGGACGCACATAACTGTACGCACGGCCACCGCGCGTCGGCAACCCGTGCAAAAACTCTGGACCACTCAATGGGGACTCGGGCTCAAGGAATGCACGAGCCAGCGATCATTGACGGACGAGCGTGGCGTCAGCGTAGCTGACTAGTTAATTCGCTTACAGTACGCGCCAAAATTTTCATTATCGCGATGGTTCATTATCGCGATGGTACCAACCCGGGCGGGATTCATTCTACCACCTAGTGAGTGGGACAAAACGTTTTACGTGGAATCTGAAACCAGAGCCAGCCTCAACGGTTGTAAATGGTCACTCATCTAGAAACAGAGGTGCTTCACCAAGGCGCAAGGCGTCGCACCACTGGGCTTCCCGCCGCCGCCGCTCCCGTCCTTCCTTCCTCCCTGGCATGAACGATTCGGCCAATGCTTCCGATTTGAGTCGTGTGTCTGTATGTACAACAATGGCGAACGCGGAAGACGTTGAAAGATTTCCATAAATCTCGTAAAATAAGTTACTTAACTGTTTGTGGACGGTGAAGGTATCTCTGTTATAGCTTGCCTCGCTTCTAAAGGAGGATGCTCAATACAGTATGGGCGAGAAACTCGCATGAACGAAAATGTAACTTTACTTTTTTCTAACTGGGTAAGCCAGTGGACGATGTGTGTCGGGACTGTGAAAAGTGATGCAACCATAGACCTGTGATATCCTGTATATAAATACCTGTTTCATTGCTTCAACCGAGAACTCTGCCTGCAGGCCATACTAAGCATATTTTAACGCAAACAGTGTAGGTATGGCAAAGTTTTATAAATAAACAACTTGTTCTATCGACTGAAACTTCTACAATATATGTATTTTCGTTAGCTATTACTAATCATCTCAATATTGTGGAAAGGATGGTGTCAAAATGTGACACCATCTTTTTATTTCTCCTGCTTCATTGTTCAATTCAATATTTCACACACGTTTTTAAGGTCCCGTACCCAAAGGGTGTCAACGGAACCCTAATACTAAGCCTCCGCTGTCCGTCCGTCCGTCTGTCACAGGGCTGTATATCATGAACCGTAATAGGTAGGCACCCGAAATGTTCACTGAATGTGTATTCATTTTGCCGCTACAACAACTAATAGCTAAAATAAAAAAAATGTGTTAAAAATCTTAAATGTAAAAACTGAGTGGAACATGCGGAACCCAATTGATGTCATAGACCTAGACTATGAAAAGGCTTTTGACCGTGTTCCGATAAAACGGCTTGTTCACAAACTTGAACATTTTGGCTTCAGATGGAATTTGCTATCATGGATGGAATACTTTCTGACAAACAGAAGATTTCGTATGCGTATCGGTGAGCACCTTTCAGAATCATATGATGTCCTTAGCGGAGTGCCTCAGGGTTTTGTTATCGGGCCGATCCTTTTTGGAATCTTCCTCACCGATCTAAAAGCTTTAATGGAAGTAAGCTTCACACTATTTGCTGACGACACAAAATTCTTCGGGAACACTCTAATAAGTCACCAGAAAATACAAGATAACCTTGATCGCACTGTACGGTGGAATAAAGACGGGTTACTTTGAGGTTATTTTGAAGTTACCCGAATTTTAGCGAATACTTAGTTAGTTATTTAGAATACTGCGGCAGCCATTGCTGCAGGTAACAAAAGAAAAAAATATGAGTCGCTATCAGACCTCTTTGAATTTTTACCTTTTGCGGTGGAAACTCTTGGTGCGTGGTCATCCGAGTCCTTAGCTTTCGCAGATGTGCTTGGAAAACTCTTAAGCGAGACCTCGGGCGATTCACGCTCCAAAATGTTTTTTGTTCGCCGCATAAGCATTGAAATTCAAAGAGGAAATGCTATAAGTATTTTAGGGACAATGGCTGCCTCGGCAGACCTAGAGGAGATATTTTATTTATAATGCACATACTATATTCTCTATTTGAATTTTCATTATCAATATACGTTATTGTACGCTTAGTCGATTTCCTCGGGTATTTTTGTTGGGTACGTTTGTGTATTCTCTAGTGCAAGGCTGGTCTTGAACCAGCAAACATATGATTGGGTGCTCAAGTCCAGCGTTGAAACAGTCAATAAGTCGTTTTTTTACAGCTTTCTTTCTTTAATGAATGCACCCCTATTCCTCGGTTGATCCTACATACATAATATCCCATTCTTGAAAAAAAAGCGACGTACTTGCTTAGTAATAGTAATCCCTCTCATTTCAGTTTCCCTCAGTTTTTAACTGGGTTAGCACTCTGATTGACATCGTCTGCAAATAATGTTACATCACATTAAGCATGGGAGTATAACAGTTCAGTAACGAGTACTTAGCGCTGGTAAGAGAAGGACAAGTGACAGTTAGGTATAAGCCCACTCACCTCACTAGGCCGAGCTCCAAGACTCCCCGCTGACAGACTTCCCGGCTCCCGGTATTTTCTCGCAGACACAGCACAATCAGGTTTTCTCAAAATACAAGCGTCTTTTTCGCAGGTCACATCGTATGGCACATTCCCAAAAATGTTCTTCCGTTCTTCCGAAATTTTGTCCGTTAGCTCGCGCGCGTTGACCTAGTCCCTTTCTCCCGCTCGCCGTTCTGCCAGACGCGTCGCGGAGATCTCTTTCTGGAGATCTTTGATCTACCCGCAAACTGAGTGGGCGCAGGGTTCCGAGGAGAGGTAGATGGTAGGATTCCGGATCGCGCTAAGTACATCGTTACAGGAGCAAGCACCTTGGGCTACACCAGTGAGGACGGATTTTACGTCAGAAACAACTGGACCTATCCTAAAGGGCAAGAGGGAGACAAAATGATAGGCAGAGGATGGGTAAAATCAGAGATCTATATTTTTTTACAAACTAGACCACTTTCGAATCTCTAGCTGCCCTGCCTCCCACCCCCTGGCGTCTCCAGTGGTAATGTCGACTACAAGAAGTGCTGTGATGTAAAATGTAAGTTTGTGAGGTGTAATCGTCCAAAAAATACAGAACTTCATCATAAAGATCATCAATTACTTTTAGTATTTCATTGTAAACCCGTATAGAAGATTATAGCATAGTAGATATTATGGTGCATTCGTTATATATGGTTTTTATAACAAACCATGAATATCTCGCGACCATTCCTTTTTCAAAGTCATTGTTTTAGTTGACATTTCGAGGAATGTCTGGAGGCCGCTGGTACCTGACTCGATGGAATGCTTTATCGGCATGGCGCAATTGTGAGGCAAAATGCGATCTGCCCACGTCCTTAGGCGAGCCGGCGCCAACGCAAATGGGACCAACTTGTCTCTCAGAAAACCACTCCGTCGATATCTATGTGCAAACGCCTCCGTACTCTGCCTTTCTAGTTACGACAACGCTGTACGTTAATTCTCAGTAATTTGAGTAGTTTTTAGGGTTTCGTACCCAAAGGTTTCCAACGGAACCCCATTACTTATCCTCTGCTGTCAGTCCGTCCGTCCGTCCGTCCGTCTGTCACGGGGCTGTATCTCATGAACCGTAATAGGCAGGCAACTGAATTTTTAATAAAATTATAAATAATAAAAATTAAAGGCCCCCATACAAAAAACGTGATTTTTTTGAGTCACATCTTGTACGATGCTACGGAACCCTTCGTGTGCGAGTCCGAATCGCACTTGGCCGGTTTTTACACAATAATACTGACAATCATTTGACACGAGTCATTCTCTTAAGAACGGCCCGTAAGCTATGCTCCCCATACAAACGTAGTTAACTAATCATTTGGAAACCGCTATTCCAATTAAATTGATATTTAATATCTAATATCAGGTAACAAATATCTGTGTCTGCATGCTTTTGTTTTTTTGAAAAATCCAAACCGAATGAAATGAATGCAAAAAGAAAATCTTCATACGAATTTTGTTTTCTCTGTGGTTTGACCCAGAATACCTTTACCGAAAAAACAAGGCATGCAGACACAGATATTTGTAGCCTTATATTAGATACCAAATATCAAGTAAGTTGGAACAGTGGTTTTCAAATCATTAGTAAACTACGTTTGTATGGGAGGCGAAATTTTCAGGTGCTTACGGGCCGACCTTAAGTAAATTCCTCAAACTTCCACTGTGACCTGGCGTCATCGAAAGGCATGAAAAAGACAATGAAAAAGTATTCAAGGGGTTTTCAAATTTTAAGATTTTAAATGTTTAATAAATGCATTCTTTGTCCATAGGCCCAAATTTGCACGTACCCCTAAACGTTATCAGTTTTTAATACATTTTTTTATCACCTGAGAAACCTTCTTGCATGTTTCTTGCTTCAATGGGTAATTGTTTATGTAAATAGCTTTGCACTGACAATAACAAAACTTACCGACATTTTATGCAATCTGTGACGAGGGACTAGAATGTTATCTAGCATTACATGTATGTATTTCAGAAATATGTAATCTTCCTCGCATAATGTAATCTTTGGAGAACATAGGCACCCGTGAACATTATTATCAGGCAGTAAATATATGTAAACACCATTTAGACCGAGGGGTTAGTCACTCGAGCAAAAAGTGTACACCAGATTCCCAGTAGTCAAGATTTCCTTGGGATTTCTAGATTCCTAAAGATTTCCAAAGACTACCAAAGATTCTTAGAGATTCCTAAAGATTTCCAAAGATTCCTGGAGATTCCTAAAGATTTCCAAAGACTACCAAAGATTCTTAGAGATTCCTAAAGATTTCCAAAGATTCCTGGAGATTCCTAAAGATTTCCAAAGACTACCAAAGATTCTTGGAGATTTCAAATATACTGGGATTTCGTAAGATTTCTGAGGACTACCAAAGATTCCTAGAGACTACCAAAGATTACCTGGATTTTTAAGGACTACCAACACATTTTTGGTACATTCCAATGATTTCGGGATTTCTAAAGATACTTAGTGACCACCAACGATTCATAGAGACTTATAATTGCGCGTTGCGCGCAGCACGTGTCCGTGACGTCATCGCAGACAGGCGGGCGGCGCGCCCGGCGGCGGGGGTCGGCACGGGCGCGGCGTCCGCGCGGGGCGGCAACAGCGCGGGCGCGGGCGGCGGGGGCGAGCGGTGCCCGCAGGAGACGGCAACGGCGCGGCGGGCGGGGAGCCCCCGCGCCGTGGCCGGCCGGTGCGCGTTGTTGGTGCGATATTCGTTTTGGACATATTCACCCAGGCGGAATCCGGTTAAATTAGATCCCATATTATCTCAGCGATCTTTAGATCAGCGCTGATTTTTTCTTTCCCTGAGGCATTATACAATACCATTTTTGAATCCACAGTACATATTTCACATACTAAATTTCAAGATGAGGTACTCCGCTCTTTCGAAATCTCTTAGAATCTCAGCCATCATTAGGTCAGGGTTGATTTTTTTTTTTGCCTGGGTCATTATTAAAGGCTATATTTGAAACCTTAGCAAATATTTCACGTAGAAAACTTCGCGATTAGGTAGGTACTCTTCTTTTTCGAAATCCCTTGGAGTCGTATTCACTGTGAACCTGTAAAAACTTGGTACGAGATTAGCACCGGACTAACCATACAAAAACCGGTTTACTTCGACCTTAATACGCGTAGTAAAGTTAGTCCGCCCCGAGCTCGGTTCACAACATACCTACAATCATCTAATTATTTAATCAAAATACATACAATAAACACAGTAAACAATCCGGCCAAGTGCGAGTCGGACTCGCACACAAAGGGTTCCGTACCATCGTAAATGATTTAACACCAAAAAATCATATTATTTGTATTTTTTTATTATCTTTAAATTTTACTTATTTGTTGTTATAGCGGCAAATTAAATACTCACTCTGTGAAAATTTCAGCTACGTACTTATTACGGTTCATGAGCTTTGTGACAGACGGACGGACGGACGGACAGCTGAGGCTTAGTAATATGGTTCCGTTTTCACCCTTTCGGTACGGAACCCTAAAAAGTAGTAGCATGATAACCTTCTATTCGCTTAGTACGCGTATTAAGGTCGGACTAAACCGGTTTTTGTTTGGTTAATCCGGTGCTTATCCCGTACTAAATTTTGACAGGTTTACTCTGAATACGGCTGAATATGTTTTGGAATTGTGTCGTCGGGCACACGCGGGGTGCGCGCTGCGCACACTCGTGCGCACACGTGTGCGTGATTTCTTCGCAAACTGGCGGCCGCGCCCACGGCCGCGCTATCATTGTTAGATTAGATCCCGTATTATCTCAGCGATCATTAGGTCAGCCCTGTTTTTTTTTTTGCCTGATGCATTATGCAATACCATTTTTGAAGCCATAATACATATTTGACATACTCAACTTCACGATGAGGTACTCCGATCTTTCGAAATCCCTTAGTATCTCAGCCATCATTAGGTCAAAGTTGAGTATTTCTTTGCCTGGGCCGTTATAAAAGTCTATATTTAAAAACCTAGTAAATATTTCACGTACTCGAGATAAGGTACTCTTATTTTAAAAACCTTTACAGTCTTATTCAGAACTAACCTCTCAAAACTTACGTACTGTACTAGAATTGCATCGGACTAAGCATACAACCGGTTTAGTCCGACCCCGACAAGATTATCTGAGATTACAAAGACTTTGATCGGATTGCCAATGATTCGCTAAGGATTCCTACACTCCCTGGGAGTACTCGAGACTACCCAAGATTTTCCTATTCCTCGGACTCCCGCCCAGGATTACTCGAGATTTCCATTAATTTGAAAGGATTCCCAATGATTTCCTTGGTATTCTCAGATTCCTTAGGATTACTCGGGATTACATAAGATTTCCAGATTCCTCGGACTCCCATCGGATTCCTCGGACTCCGCCTAAGATTACCCGAGATTTCCATGAATTTGATAGGATTCCCAATGATTTCCTTGGGATTTCCAGATTCTTTAGGATTACTCGGGATTACATAAGATTTCCGAGATTCTCCGGACTCCCACCAGATTCCTCGGACTCCCACCTAAGATTCTTGAGATTCCCAAACGATTGTACACCAGATTCCTTGAGTGAGTGACCCCTCGATTTAGACTTCAGCGGCTCGTAGCCTAGTGGCTCGGGGACTGGACTAGCATACCAGAGGTCTGGGTTCAATTCCTCGCACCGACATGCACCACTCTCTTTCTCTTTCTGAGTTAGATAAGTGCATTTCGTCACGAATGCGAGCTGCTCCATGGTTCGGAATCCATGTAAAACTTTAGGTCCCCTTCCCCTACTAGGTGGTAGGGTTTAATTTGTGGTATTAGCCCTCCATATCAGGTTGGTATAAAAACCTGGTTTGAGAACCCTTGGTCATATTGTCATCGACCTGGAAAAAAAATATTATTTTACTTTCTGTAGGAACGATATGATAATACACAATCAATAAATTACATAATTACAGCATGTCTATATTTACTTTGCTTTCTGTTTGCATAGGCCCGAGGGCGCCTCGCCTAGCTGCGCGGTTCGGTGGCCGCAAGGACGTCTTGCGTTGGTGCGATGCGGTAGTGCGCGGGTGGAAGAGTGGCCTCCGCCAATCACAGCACCGTGCTTTGACCGTGCCATCGCCTTTGCGTGAGTGTATGTGTGTTTGTCGACGCTGGGTAGCGCACTTTGCTGCTAGTGTGTAGGTGGAGCCAACGACGCGGTTTTTATCGTACTACGTCCGACCGATCACCATCCGATCCGAGCGAGAACACTCGTCTTGCATTGCGCGCGGAGGAAGTGCGGGTTGACAAACTACCGAGAACAACTTTTTTGTGTCAGTTTTGTTTTTTCGCTTAAGCGTCGGTTGACCGTGCATTTATTGAGCCCAGTCGAAGGCAAAACCAAACAAAACGTTTTATTGTGTTCTTGTTTTAATCACGCTGTGGTGTTGCATTCAGTTTATTGTGTCCTCGCATGGCATATGAAGCTTCTGAAATCAGATGGCCGATGTTAACCTCGATGTTGCGCTGTAAAAAGTTCTGTGCCGTATAAGCGCATCCTGGATCGAAACAAGTTTTCAATTTCGAAAGAAAGTTGAATGAGTTTGACAAGTGAACTATTTACGCATCGCGTCAGTGGGAAATGTGGGACTTATGACATTTCAAGAAAGTTCAGAGTTTCAAATGTAAACAAATGGATATCATGGATTGCCACAATAGCCTTGTGGAGCAATGTGCCCAATAACTATATAAAATTGGTGCCAGAAGGCACCAGAACCCACACATTGCCCACACGGTCTCGGCAACAGAGGTACGTTATTGCTATTTATGTGAATATCTGTAGCTATTGCCTTTTGCTGCACTAGTGCACTGTCAGTGCACGGCGAGTTCGTGTTGCAACTGTGCTCGTAAAATTTCAGAAAATGTCGTAAAAACAGCTCATAAACTTCCTGTCTAACTACAAAGGAAACCTGATGAGCCAATTAGAAACATAATACCTACAATTTTACTGTAACCAAAGGTTCACATTAGATCCGTGCCTATATTCTAATCTATGTGTGCACTCCCTCAATATGCAGATTTATCTGTGATGTTACAGAAAGTTTTAAGTGCAGAGAAGAACGTACACAAAAGTGTATTTTTTATCTTATAGCACAGGATGTTAGAAGATTATAAATATGATTTTTTCGCTGGTGATGCTATGAGTTGTTTGAAAAATACATATTATAGCTGACAACATTTTGAATTTACACACCACTTATCCTACTTCTGCCAGGTCAATTGTTGGTTTAAAGAAAATGTGTTCCACATCATACATAAATTAACTTTACCTTAATAGGCAGGGACGGATTTAGAGTTGTGGAGGCCCCAGGGCAACAAAGGAGTGGATGCCCCTAATTATTATTTAAATAATCTGGAAACGGCGGTGCATACGTTTCACAGAGACATTGAAGAGGTCCCTAAGGAAGACTGGTCGAACTGCTTTTTGCATATGTTCCAAATAATGCAAACAATCATTTATTGTGAAAAACTATAATATCACTAATGTAACATCTGGTTTTGTGTATCAGAAGCCAGAAACTTTCAGTATTCCCTAAGTGTAATTATAAATGTTAAAAAAACACACTGTTATAACAAAAAAATACTAAAAACTGCTAAATCCATAAATTGAACATATTTTTGTTATAAAATTAGTGCTCAACCTTTCCTTAAATAAGTAACATTTATGTGGAGGCCCCTCTCTTGTGGAGGCCCCGGGCAGTTGCCCCGGTTGCCCTCCCTTAAGGTCGGCCCGTAAGCACCTGAAAATTTCGCCTCCCATACAAACGTAGTTTACTAATAATTTGAAAACTACTGTTCCAACTTACTTGATTTTTGGTATCTAATATTAGGCTACAAATATCTGTGTCTGCATGCCTTTGTTTTTTCGGTAAATGTATTCTGGGTCAAACCACAGAGAAAACAAAATTCGTATGAAGATTTTCTTGGAAATTCTTTAGATTAGTACATCGCGAAAACTAAGAAAAAATATATATATATACCTACTAAAGGCCTCAAAATACGTTATTCTAAATCAAAATTGGGGTCCGGAAAACGAAAAAAAAAACATTAAAAAAAATCTCACCTTTGAATTTGTGACGAAATTTCTGTCATTTGCATCCACAAACACTTAATAAACACGAATACTGCGTCCTTTTCGCACAAATGAAAGTATTTAAAACCAAACGTGTCCACTTTCACCACTCCCAATTATAAATGTGAAGACAGCATCCAAATCCCAACAAATGCAATGACGACGCGTAGCGAGTCAACAGTCACAGTGCATACATGTGCGCGGAACAACAGCAAAATATGCACCAGTAATATTATATTATCTATGATATGCACTGCAGTGCTCGCAACAACAGCGACACCAGAAAATGGTATTGCCATGTACTCATTTATTTTTACATGGTCTATAAAACAAATTACCAAGGTTAATTAACCTTAACCTAACTGGACCATGTCGGGATGGCTCATGTCGGTTGCAAACGCTCAGGACGTCCTGTGCGAGCTTTCGTCTTCGCGCTTCTAAAAAATACACCATCATTTTACCCTTAATTATGGGTAACGACGTGTTGGCAACTTAAAAATGGAAAACCAAGGTATGTTCGTGTCTCAATACAGAACTAAATATATCGATGGAGCACAAAGAAAATAATTTTAAAAATTTTTTTTCAAGAAAAATAGATATCTCCGGACCGAAATTTTTACATCAAAATGTTTCTAAAAAACTACTCTACCGTCCCTGATACCCAGATTGTTGGTAGAAAGGATGTACTAATCTAAAGAGCAGCCATTTTCTTTTTGCATTCATTTCATTCGATTTGGATTTTTCAAAAAAACAAAAGCATGCAGACACAGATATTTGTTACCTGATATTAGATATTAAATATCAATTTAATTGGAATAGCGGTTTCCAAATGATTAGTAAACTACGTTTGTATGGGGAGCATAGCTTACGGGCCGTTCTTAAATCCGGCGCTGTAGGTACATAGGTAACGGAAAAAAATATTTAATGCTATTTTCGAATGCAGCCTTTATCCATATATAGCACTAGTCTAATGATTGCAACATTTTTGCATGTTGGCTTTAGGCTAATGGCCGCACTGAATATTTACACATATTCCATTACTAAAAATACCACACCAAAATATTTATCCAGAGGAAATGGCTGATTCTCTGTGTGTTCCAAATCCATATTTAGTTGTTTTTTTGTATGTCGCAATCATTGAGTCTCATTAAGAGGTCATTGCACGTAAAAAAGTAAATTTGTATTTTTTTTTTTTTAATCTAATGTTGTTTTAAATTAATCGGCCCCGTGACTCCTTTGATTGGTTTTTCGATATTTCTTGTAGTTTCGGATATTGCTATGAAGGCACACTTGAAAAAATCAGCACTACAAATATACCAGAGCGCAATACCTAACATGACTTTGTGCTGTGCCCACCAATAAGTTAGTCCTGTCGGGAAGGGCGCTGTTAAAACAGATCCACTGTCTTTGGTAATCACGCATCTTCTGGTCTCGACTGCTTCTGCTGCATGGATTAAACACACACATTCTGTTTCATTAAAGTGGCTAATGCATGTGGTAATTTATTATTTTCTCAAAATGAAAATGCGACAAACCTACCTACCTATAATGTGCCTGAAATTAACCAAAAGTTGTTATCAAAATCCATTAGGATATCTTTTAAGGATGTTTATCAAAACAGGTCAGTTTGAAGTAGTTACCTACTTAGTTGCCAGATTACATAGTGGTACACCCACCTACCTGGCAATTTAAATGTAAACTGTCTTATCTAGTGCTATCAGTCAGCCAAGGAGTGAGCGGTGGGCAATATAATTTGATGACTAAATAAATATTGATAACAGGTACTCTATGCCCTGTTTGGGTATAAGAAACATTATAACTTGACTTCATACTGTCTTTCTGTGTGCTACTTTCGTGTTTGTACCAAAACATTTATCACATGGATATTGATACTTATTTTTAAAGCTGGTTTTTAGGAATGGAGTAGACAACACAAAGTTTATGTCATGTGTCGCAAGAGCGATCTCACCTGAAACGTCATAACTGTTATTCCTGTCAAGTTTTATTTACAATATGAAAGGTTTACTCGATTATGTAGTTAGTATAAGGTTAAGGCTTTTTTTGTCTTAAAACTAATTTTAATGTAATTGACTAGTAGGTACCATGGTTGAAATTATATATAAGTTATATTATCGTGATATTATCCTTTGCACAACTACATTATATTTATAAAATAATTTTCTTAATATGATTTTTTTAAATAATGTCGAGGAAGTTGAGTGATTTTAGTAATATAGAATGAGTAAATAAAATTTTCAAATCTATGTCGTTTTATTTTGTATCGTTTTGACAGATTTTACGTAGCAGCATTTTAGGTATATAATGATATAAATAACAGTGTACAATGTGACATAAATAAGCAGTTTTTTCCCTGTTAAAAAAATTCTACATAGGTATGACAGAACTAGTATGATATAGGTACTACAAAGTATAGATGGGCACCCATTATTAAAATACAAGAATTGAAAAGCATTCTTTATCGAATCAATAACAGTACAATGACTGCAATGCCACATAAAAATGTTGATTAGTAGAGTGTGGGTACTAACATACTATTCCGAGCTATCTGTAGAATATTTGCTCAGCGTATTTACCTTTTTGGTACCTAGGACATGTTGAAATAAATTGCTTTTATAGGCAGTAAGACACAAACACTGATGCAGTAGCTGTCGTTTTCAACTGGGTCAACCCAATTGAAGTGCACTTGAAGGCCTATTTAAATATATTATGAGAAATTTGTTCCTCTTATCTGAATGTTGGAATGTTTAATGTAAACATGACTTATGTTTTACATTGGATATTATCTAGAAATTACATAATTAGCGTTCTAATTGGGTAGGTATGTAAAACAAGGATATTGGTAGGTAGTTAAAAATGACTTTCTTCTTATTTTTAAACTAAGAACGATATCTCTCCAGGATGTATGGACAATAATGTATCCAATTTACTATATTAAGTATGTATTTTATAAATTACTTTATATTTGATGGAAATAAACACAATTTATGTTTATTAGGTATAAACATTTTCTTTACCTCTAAAAACAAAATAGCCCTATGTGAAAATACATGATGATTTTAGCTTTACGCTTTATTCCTATAGTTAGTACAAATTTTTACATGTAAAAAAAAGTATTTTATTTCATTTCAAGTGTTCGAATTATTGCAGCTAAGGATAAAATTTACTTTGTATAACAACTGGAAACCACCACCACACCCACACAACGTGAAGTTGATATCCAACCATTTTTTCCAGTTTCTGAGCTTCAAGATGGCTGCCCCCTCACTGCAGCTCTACGGGATTGCAGCCGTTGTACTGTTGGCGACTTTCTCTAAGGGTCACATTCCGGAAGACGACTTCAGAATAATCAACAGGCAGGGTGAGTATATCCTTCGAACACAAATGGTATGTTTTTGTATTAGTGCATAGGTATCGTCTTATTTATCTGTGGGATTAAATTGTTTCAAGAAAAGCAGTGCCAACACTGAAACTGCAGATAATGAGATACAGGATGAATTTTTCAAGTCATGGCGAACTCCAAAACTATCAGAAATTGTGATAAAAATTCAAAAGAGTCATGGCGCTGCCTAATAAAAACTAAGACAACATTATTCGATTTTACAAAAAAAAAAAAGGACACTGAACTGATTATTATGCGAATTGAATACTTAGTCGCCCAACGGCATCGCTTGTCAATAAGATTGTGTCCAAGCAATGAGAAGTAAGCTGATGAAGGATCCATGCACAGACAGATTGAATATACAAAGTCTGGTGACAGAAATGACTATGACGAAACCTAAGCAGGTTATAAGTTATCACGGTGAACCTAGCATAACCTATACAGTCGGGACGTAAAAGTGTTTTAACCACTCTTAAACCTAGTCATTGTAGGAGTGTGTATTAATGGGACATCAAGAAGAAGTTGCTTTATGGTGATATGATAGCCGATTGTGTAACAGAATCAAATTACAATAATTGGAATTAGCGAAAGGATCGTTTGCAGATGACTCTCCCACAAGACAATGGTGTTATTTTTTATGCGTAATTCTCCCACAGCTGTTTGTATAAATGTTTCGATAAATACACCTCCCAGTTGGCATATTTTTTTTCTTGGACATACTCACTAGGATTGTATTGATCATATGCCTCTTTATTTTTTTAATCAAGTAGGCAGTTATTGTCCCAGTTTATGTAAAACAATAAAAAATTGTGCTTTTTATTATTTAACTGGACATGGATGGCTAATACCACACCCACTGTCATGCTATTTTCCCAATAAATTTCGTTCCCGAAGGAGTAGAAGCCATGATTTCTGCCCTTTCTAAGCAAAGTTAGATTGAACTGCATTGAAAACTCGAAAATTTTTGTTCATTGCCGTTTCTATCATCTTGCGACGATACAAAGACAGGTGGGCTTAACAGCTTTCTAAGGATTCTGAACCACGAAACAGCTCGCATTTGTGACGAAATGCACTTATCCAACTCAGAAAGAGTTGCATTACCGGGACGGGGATTTGGACATATGACTCTTAAACAGATTGGCCTTAGAAGTTGTATAATCATTCCATAATAGCTTCTTCGATATGTCTCTCCTCCAATTTGTACCTTTACCACAAGCTGTTCTTTATTTATGTTTTCCTAGCTATAGACCAGGATCCCCGATTTGGGTATACATTGTTGAGGTCTCCGCCATAGATAGGAAGGTGGCCTATTTTGCTTCTCTGTACCTATTCAAACATCATTATGTATAATACAGCACATACATGATTTAGGTTCAAACGAAATCTCTGTTATTCTTCCGACTCATACACAATGCGTAAAATATTATCTGACTGGTTATTTATAACCTAAATAGATAAGACTTACTACTCACTGAACGGCCTTCGTATGGACAATAACGTAATTGAATTTTCAGACTTACTGGCAACCGATTCTGATATCTTTCGAGATAACACCACGGAGTCTTTCAATCAGCTACTGTTCGATGTTGCCAGGGATCAAGTGATTGTCGGCGCAAAGTGAGTATAAACTTTATAAACTGCACAAGCTGTTCGATTTGCCTCTATTATATGTAATGTAAAGTATTATGATTTATCTCAGAATATCATTTTTGACTATGCACCAATGGTACTAATACTTTTTGTAAGTGTTTTAAAAGAAATTGCACAAATGAATAAAAATAATCACCAAAGAGAAAGGTAATGAAATAATACTGGTTATGTTTATTCAAATTTACATAGATATTATTAGCCCTCAAAACCATAAAAAAAACTGCCCTTGTACTGCTGAGAACATGCTATGTTTGCCAATTTATTTTTGCATCGCTCGCAAAACAAACTTCTTCTGAATTAAAATGATGCATGTTTCTTATCCTTTAAAACTCAATGTAACCTCAAAAACGGTAAGCAGGATGTGAGATTACCTTGAAATCTAATGTAAAGGAAACTGATATGGAGCCACAAGAACACTTTGTTTATGAGATCAGATAACACCTTTAATTTACCACTTCAATTTGCCATTTACTTGCTTTTCGTTTTTCAACCCATAAATCAGACTTGTGCTCTGATTTCATTTTTAAATTTGGTTGATTTTTATCAACACAAAAAAGGGAAACGAGTATTTGTTTTTAGTTAGTTATGTTTTTATGTTTTTAGTTTATATGTTACCAGAATATTTGACTGTTTTACCATTATCGCAATTTAGAAATAAGGCCAAGAATCTCCTAATTGACAATGTATTTTATCGAATTGAAGATTTTTTATTACACAAATTTGATTACAAATGATATGTATTGACAATGAATTAATTTGATTAACTATGAACTTTAATATTTTTATTTTAATGATTATTTATATTTGAATTTTGGTTTGCTTTAACCGTTATTTTATTTTTAAGTTAATTTAATTAGTATATTTTTTTTTTTGGACAACTTTAAAGGCTTTTTCTTTTTATTGTATTGTACTGATGTAATCAATCGATATGTATGAATCACTTAATATGACGTATTCTATAGCATTAAGTGCTTACAATGTAATATTGTATACTTGAAAAAAAATGCTCCACTGAATAAAGAATTTGAAATATGAAATATGAAATATTTTATGTTTAGTTATATTTATTTTTGAGTTACTGAGTCAGTGTATTTGTGTGCTACCTGCACTTACTTATTTTATTATTTGGAGCATTATCGACTTTCCCACCTGTCCAATCACTGCCACAATAATATAACATTGAAAACATTGTTACTATGACTTTTTGGGGGAACTCGCATTTTGTATAGAAATATATTAAACAGCTCTTTAACTGTTGTTAAAAACTATTTCAACTGCAACATTGCTAATATTTTTTGTTTATAATCCATATCTGATGCAATTCTAGAATGCAATATCCCACCAGTTACAACGGAATGCACTAACAAATTCTTGCCTACCAAAAGGCAGAAAACTAAATAGTTGAAAAGCCATAATCTATACAGGAAAAGCAACATGTTCTGTGGTTTATAAACATACATTTACAATCCTGTGGTTGTGGTTAAATTATAATGAAATGTACTTTTACGAAACCTCATTCTCTGATATCAAATTCCTGCTCAAAGCATACCTCAATAAAAACTGTTTATTTTATTTATGTTGGTATTCGAATGTATATCCATATCGATTATATTGACAATATTTTTTGCACAATATAATTGTGTAACAAAGTAAGAACAGGATAAACTCCTAATAAAACATTCTTATAAGTAGTTATGAATATTGTCTAGACTGTAATTTAAATACATAAATTGACCAATATTTTCTTCCATTAACGCACGAAATTGACACCATTGCATAACATTTTATTCGGATATTTAAATATGTCGTTTCCCTAGGGACGCCCTTTACCGGTTGTCGCTCCGCGGGCTCCGTCTCCTCGAGAACGCGAGCTGGCCCGCGCCGCCCGAGAAGGTGCAGCTGTGCCAGGACAAGGGCCAGTCGGAGCGCGCGTGCCACAACTACGTGAAGACCCTCCTCGCCGACGCGGACAAGCTGTTTGCGTGCGGCACCGGAGCGTTCAGTCCGCTGTGCAGCTGGCGAAAGGTTGGTTTATTAACCACTACGTGAAGACCGTCTACGCCGAATGGGACAAGCAGTTCGCGTGCACTACCGGAACGTCGAGTCCGCTGTGCAACTGGTGACAGGTTGGTTTGTTCAAGTCGCCTCTTACAACATGCACAGGAAGAAATGTAGTGGCCGCACTTGTATTCCTTTTACGTGCCAAAACCCATACAGCAGATTATTGAGTAGTGCAGAATTTCACCGCTCCACATTTTTATATTGATGACACATGCCACATATACTGTCATGGTATTAGCCCAACAAACCACATTCTCGAACCTTCCCTTCATCGACTCCCTGCCAAGGTTATTCTCTCTAAGTGCAGGGGTCCTTCAAACATGGTGTGAAAAAGCACCTAGCTGACTGGCATTGTTTTCGCAGCCCCTGTGAAAATCTGAAAACGCATGGGCGTCGTCGAGCGCGGGCTTAATTTAAAAACCAACAAATATTTAGTAAAGTAGAAAAATATACTACCTGAGTGGAAAGAAATATTAATTATTACATTAACACATTGTATAAGTACTCCTGGCACCATATTTAGCCTGCTAAGGAACTGAATAATATAAATTGTATTAACATTATTTTTTCTGGGCGAAAAGCCTCGCGAACCACCAGTGTATTGTATTGTATTGTTTATTCATCATCCATAGACAGTACACTGCAATCGGATTTGTCATATTTGAGCATTGGCCAGTTCAGCAAAATAAAACACAGCGAAGAAGAACTGGAAAGAAACTCTGCTGTTTTTTTTAAACGTCCACTTAGTCTAAGTTTGCAAAAGTGTTTGTCAATTATTTTAACAAAAACACAGGTAAAACACTAAATTCACATGAATACACAAAATTTAAAATCCATGCCGTATGCAACAGTTCATGACAAATATCATTTTATTTGCAAAGACAATCCCCTCCAACTAATATGTTGCCAATTGGAGCAGGCCAGTCCCCACAAACAGCACCCGTTCACGAGCATCACGCCGTGCACAGCCTCTTTCAACCATATTTTAGGGAAAGAGATAACCCGAGCCAAGCGTCACCGTAAGAAAGGACCTTTAAGCGATGCACTGCTCCAGTGGCAACACAAAACTGTTAAACACTTGCACATTAGGTTTTAATACTATAAGTTTTTGTCATAAACTACTACTGTCAGCTGATCACATAGTTACATATCCCTTTAAATTCTACCACCTACAGACAATTAAGAGTATAATGGTTTGAGAGCAGCCCTATCAATAAAGTAATAATAGATTCCTATATGAGATTTTGACCAATACCGAGAAACTAATAATGCTTAACTAAAATAAAATAAAATTCTGGTGTATAGAGCCCTCGTCAGTGGGTCTCGCCCCAACGGTTGGGAAACACTGATATAGTTGAACCCATTTCATGCCAGTCTTTTTGGTCACAATTCTGCTTCTTGAATTCACCATTTCATTTCCACAGATCGAGTCAGTGAACACGGTTTTGGAGTGGGTCCACGGTGTTGCCAAATGTCCCCACAATCCGCAGTCAAACGTAACCGCGATATTGACCACGTCTGGAGAGTACTACGTTGGCACACCAACGGACTTCGCCGGCTCTGACACTGCCATCACCAGGTATTGATTTGTTGGACCAACTATGCTAGGGTTCCTAACGACAATGTGGACGTTGTTCCAGCACATTCTAACTGGTCTTTTTTTCTGTAAATGTTTACTGCCTTTTCTATTAAGAATTTTCGTGTCATGTCACCCCAAGTCGAATCAGTTTCAACCTCGATGGGGCACTGAAAATTTCACATAAGACAGTAGATTAGTAGCAGTGCTAAGTGGAATATGTTTGCATGTTGTAGTAGTTCTAACTGGTGCGTACAAGTAGCATAATACAATATAGCATAATACGTACAATAGCTTGGTGTAATTTTTTCTAAGTAATCTTCAATACTTTCCCAAAATTGGTTCACTCATGCAAGTTATTGATAACATAAAATTATATAACAATGATCCAATGTGTAAAAATAAAAATAGCCCTTTTTTGGAACCATGAATATTTGATACATATTTCTTTTTCTAACTTTTATATAATTTTTATAAAATCCAACATCTGGCGATGGTCTGCTGCTCACAATTTTAGAAACACTCGCCCGGTTTCGATGCCGTAATTTTCGTACTTCTTATCAATGAAAGGCTACTTAACTTCACACTAAATTACATGAGGGGGTAACAGTAGTATTTCACACTTAATTATATGAGAATTCAGGGTAAAACTGACTGTTTTTTGTAGAACTTTAATGCGGCCGAGCTGCAGGCATCCACTAGTCGCAAATATATGTGAAACAAGTTTTTTTTATGTAACTCGACATGGGTGGTTAGTACCATACTTACTGTCATGATATTAGCTCAAAACACTGCATTCTCGAAAGAATTAGGTGCCATGCCAGGACCGTCGCTTTATGCGTAAACCTGCATTGAACTGGATGGATTCCGAACCATGGATCAGCTCGCATTCGTGATGAAATGCATTTATCCAACTTAGACAAAAAAAAAAGTGGGACATGCATCAGTCAAGATTAAAGCCACGACCTGAGCCTTCAAGCTATTTGTCTTTAAATTGTTTTATTAAGAAGATCAACATCACTGCTGACATATCACTTCACTTGCAGGAGTCGCGGTGCATCTTCCTCGGACAGCGTCACCCTGCGGACGCCGCAGTACGATCCCAACTGGCTGAACGAACCGCAGTTCGTGGGCAGCTTCGAGGACGATCTTTTCGTTTACTTCGTGTTCCGCGAGGTTGCCGTCGAGTTCATGAACTGCGGGAAGGTGAGAATGAAGCGTTGTGATTAGCGTGGATGTAATCTAAGCGTCGTATTTAAGAAGGCACTGTCTCCTTGCCTGACCTAGAAATTTGTTGCGGCATATATATTCTTTCGGTTGAGTCATTTCGGAATGTTTCTGACAAATTTTTGGAAATGGTTTTTTTTTTTAAATACAACATCTTAATAATTGATTGGGGGTTGTTTGCTAAGACAGCATTTCACATGAATCTGACTCATAAACTTCAGAGTGCATCACTATGGAGTTAACACCAACTATAGGAACAACTTACCAACCAAGATGCCTCAATCCAATATTAATCGTAATATTACCTACTTGTTGAGTCTGTAATTTCAAACGTTGAATATGTTTGTCTGCCTGCATGAAAAGATGACACACAAGTCTTAAATACGTTTTACAGGACTTGAGGGAAGGATAATTTTGTTGATTGATAAAAGTACCATTTATTTTTCTTTCTGTTACGCATTTAAGTGGTTTTTTTTAATGAACTTGAAATAACGAAGAATGTGGCCCATGCCAACAGACATTTCACTACCGACAAAGCTAGTAATGCTGCAAAGACACAGAACATTGCCGGGGCAGCGGAAAAGACTGTTGGGTGTTCAGTACAGGAATATACATGACACATGCTATTTCCAGCACAACGATTGATAATATGTGCTGCTTCAACAATTCAAAACTAGTAGAAATAGCCCACGAGCATTTTCGCCGACTGCTGACATCTTCAAATCCAATATCGGTGTGCCCCGCTTACCGTCAGTTCACTGCCCATGCATGGACTCTATTTCTTAAATCTATCTATCTTAAATCATGCTCCATGTCACTGCAGATAATCTACTCGCGTATTGGGCGCGTCTGCAAAAACGACTCGGGCGGTCACCTGATGCTGCGCGACAATTGGAGCACATTCCTCAAGGCGCGCCTTAACTGCTCTCTGCCAGGGGACTACCCCTTCTACTACGACGAGGTGCAGAGCATCTCGTACCTGCCGCAGGAGGGCCTTCTTGTGGCAACGTTCACTACACCTAGGTGACTAGATACATTTACCGGTTTTATTCGGTTAAACTAAAGGCAAGTTAAGGTCAGTGATAGTGCTCGACAGGAGTGAGGGAGCTGAACAGGGCATACGGTTTGTCCGTGCAGCTATGGTTTGCCTGATGTGGTTCTCGCTTGGGCACTCATAGGAAGATAAACCCTTTGCATTTTAATATGTACAACATCAATGTTGAAGAAAGTGTCACGACTACAATATATTGATGAAATATTTCATTTACCCATGTTTTGCTAGCAGTACCACCATCCTCGTTATTTACTAGGTGTTGAAAACAGCGGTGGAAAATCAGTCATATAAATCCAGGGAAAGTAATTTTTTAGGAGCTACTACTTATTTTTCGATACCCTTCTGAGGTTGACAGCACTTTGTTTCCATACTCAGATCATGTGCTTTCTGATTCATATGTTCTGATTATGTGCTCATATTACTTTACCTTGGGCGATCTTGTCATATTCTGTTAGGTAATCTTCGATAGGTGGACTTGTTCAGCATCTTTTGTGATTTGAAAACAAGTCGAATCAGTTTCAACCTCGATGGGGCACTGAAAATTTCACATAAGACAGTAGATTAGTAGCAGTCCTAAGTGGAATATGCGTACAAGTAGCATAATACCTAGACACTGATTTCACTCAAGCTAGACTTCTAAAAGCCCCAATGGATCGACCGCTCCCGTCCACAGCAACAGCATAGCAGGCAGTGCGGTGTGCGCGTACAACATGTCGTCGGTGCGCACGGCCTTCGACGGCCCGTACCGGCTGCAGAGCGGCGCGGGCGGCGCTTGGGAGCCGCGAGC
Organism: Incurvaria masculella; assembly: GCA_946894095.1. Lineage (NCBI taxonomy): Eukaryota > Metazoa > Arthropoda > Insecta > Lepidoptera > Incurvariidae > Incurvaria > Incurvaria masculella. The sequence continues at coordinate 6,662,503 of OX335641.1, forward strand.
GCAGCTATCGGCGGCGCGTGCGCACTTTAGGTGCCGTGCCGACGATAGGTAAGTGCCAATGGAACATGTTTATTTTAAACATTCGAAAGGAACAGGTTTTAGCCAATTCATTAATGTTTTATTACCTACTGTATATTAGTAAGCGACCATTCCACAATTTTCATGAATAAGTCTATCATACCGTATTCCATGTGAAATCACCCTTCTAAATTCTTCTTCTTCAGCCTTTTGTTGTCCACTGCTGGACGCAGGCCTCCCCCAGACTTCGCCAAGTTGTGCGGTCTCCTGTTTTTCTTCGCCAGTTGTCATCTGCTGTCTGACGTATATCGTCTGAGCAACGTGCTGGCGGTTTGCCGACGCTTCTTTTCCCTGTGTAGGGTCGCCACATCAAGACTTCAGTGTAAATTATAAATTACTTCCCTTCTAAATTATAATACACTAATTTCATTGTACAATCCTCACTCAATACACTCTTGTGCCTGCAATTTCACTGTGGTAAATGTTGACGCTGATTGTGACTGAATTAAATATCCTGCTATCTTTCCACAGTCAGCAGAAGTTCAACGACTACCATCGCTACCAGCTGATGCACGAAGCAGTGCAGCCCATCTCCGGGCGGCCGGTGTACCGCGCCACGCTGGAACGTTTCACCCACGTGACAGTGGACGTCACGCCGACAAGGAACACACCGACGCAGGTCGTGCTGTTCGTGGCGACAGAGGAGGGCGGCGTGATGAAGCTGGCGGTGCTGCCGAGGTTCTCCGGCGCCTGCCTTGTCGAGTTGTGGCGGCTTAGCGACGACAAGAACAAGTTTACCATCGAGAGCATGCAGTTTGTGGAGGATACTGTGAGTGTAGACTACTGCTACGCTAAAGTGGTTCACGCAAGTCACAATCAAAGTTGGAGGGTGTCATAATGAGGTTGGCGAGATTGTACCTGCCTGCTCAAGTTCATCATCTGTTCGTAAGAGTACTATTTCAAGATTACGTTAAAGTGGTTCACACACGTGACAGTGAACGTCACACCCATGGGAACACACCGATGCAGGTCGGACTGTTCTTGACTACGATGAGGGCCGCGGGATGGAGCTGGAGATGGGTTTTTAGGGTCCTTATTGGCGATTAACAGCGTATCAATCTGGCTTTTGCAGACCTCTGTGTACATGGGAGGACGTCAGGGCGTGCTGCGTGTCGGCGCGCACCACTGCGGCCGCTACACGACGCGCGCCGCTTGCGTGGGCGCCGCCGACCCGTACTGCGGCTGGGAGGACGGCCGCGACCGCTGCCGCCACACCGCACTGCACTCCGCGCAGCTCACGCAGTCCTCTGACTATTGTCCCGTGCTCGACATGCCAGGTACAGTGAGTTGCACTTCTCGGTGTACATAGGAGCATGTTGGTTTGTCCTGCATGTTGGCGAACAATACTTTACACAAAATCTTATCTGCACTTTGTAGAGCAGTAGTTTTACCGGCGTTAAATACTGACGCACCGTGTTAAGTACTCTCAGATTTTTTAAAGCTTTTGAGGATAAAACCATTCTCTACACTCGATATGGTGTTGGAAGTTCTGGTCATACGTCAGGTCAACACCAAGAATCCAGATGTCGTCGTCTATGCTCAGAGTTGTACCCTAGAAGGTCTGATCTGTATTCAACGGTGTCTGCTTTGCACTAAATAAACATGGCTGTTCTGCTCGCCATAAACTTGGATGAGGTTCTGGTGACCCCATCCGCAAACTTGTATAAACCATGGCTTACTGACCCAATTAGCTGGTTTCAACAGTGGACGGTGGTTGGTCATCGTGGTCAGATTGGGAGCCGTGCGTCCAGGACAATGGAGACACGTTCCCCGCCACAGAGAAGCCCGACTACTGCATGTGTCGAACGCGCCGCTGCGACAACCCCAAACCGGCCAACGGAGGACAAACATGCAAGGGTGAGGATTCAGTTTGCAGACTAACTTATGTAATTATAGATCAACCATGCATTGACATTTTTTTTTGCCTCTTTATGCAACCGGGACTAAGGAGTTCAACTCAGCTTTTCAAGGAATCAGCTTCATTCAATGGAATCCGCAATTTCATAGAAATGTCCTTGGAAGAGAAGGTGATAATTAAATTCTAACATTAGTACACCTACAAAATGTTAGGAATTTGTTGCATAAAAAAATGCAAATAAAAAATTTGCTAGGGAAGCATTGGGAAAAAAGTGTTAAAAATCTATTAGGAGCAATGTCATCTGTGCCAGCAAGGATGGCATTTTATCAAATTTCCTAAAAAAATATACAAAAGTCGATTTGAATAGCTATGTATAAAAGTTTTGGCTGGCCATCCCCATTATCTTGGTCTCTAATGTTCACCACACGGGTCGGTGTGTGGCAGGCGCGGTGGTGGCGGTGTCCCGCTGCACGGTGCACGGCGGCTGGTCGGCGTGGTCCGCGTGGTCCGCGTGCTCGGCGTCGTGCGGCATCGCCGTGAAGACGCGGCGACGCGCGTGCGTCGCGCCGGCACCGCGCCACGGCGGCCGCCTCTGCGTGGGGCAGGACTCGCAGGAGATCTTCTGCAGCAGTCTGCCACCGTGTCCCAGTGAGTCTTATGTCTTTTGCTATCTTTATTTAAACAACATATAATGGAACTATTGGCTCTCTGAGCTGTAGTTCTTTCTAAACTTTGTTTTTAAACCATTTTTTTAAAACTGGCTAAAAACTGACGCTAAAAGATCAAACCTGCTTGCAAACATTCAAGAGAATCTGTTGAGAAAAACCTTTCAAAATGTATTCGATATTTAAAAAAAATTTAAAAACTGGCTCGACTAAAAAAATCCTGCATACAAATTTCATGGGTTGAGAAATGCCGGAGATATGAAAGTATTTTTGCCCAATCTTGAAACATTGATGCTACAGTACAACGCTATTGATTATAATGTTACTCTACCACCAAGTCGGAAAGAAGATAGGTCCTTTGCATGGATTTCGAACAAAGAAGTGATTCTCTCAATAAAAACGCACCGCGAAAAGCAGTCAAATCAGACTGGGTGTACAGTTTTTTTACTGAATTTTGATCCACAAATGTTGGTGAAAGAATGGCTTATATCATTGCCTTATTTCGTCATGTCGCCGACAAAAGTGTATCAAGGAACTACAGCTGGTAATGTCCCGCAGATCCGACACCGCCGGTGGACGGCGGATGGGGCGAGTGGGGCCCGTGGTCGGCGTGCGCGGGCGAGGCGTGCGGCAGCGGCTGGCGCGAGCGGCGGCGCGCGTGCGACAGCCCGCCGCCGCGCCGCGCCGGCGCCGACTGCGAGGGCGACGCGCTCGAGCGGCAGCCGTGCGAGCGCGCGTGCGACTACAGGCGCGCCGCCGCCTGGACGCCGTGGCTGCAGGTCGCAGGTAGCTAACGAACCTCCTCAGCCTTTGTCAGCCTCAGTGGCCCAGTGGCGCGACACTTCGGCGATCGCTCTCCGAAGTTAAGCTACGCTGGGTCCGGTCTGGTCTTGGATGGGTGACCATTAGACCGTTGAGAGAGGCTGGCCGTGGTTCGGATTCCACTTTAAACTGTAGGTCCCCTTCCTTACTTACTAGGTGGTAGGGTTAATCCCGCCCGGGTTGGTACCATCGCATTGAATGAACGATGGTCGAAGCGGCAATGAAAATTGTCCGTGTTTTCCATCCAGTTCAGTGTAGCCGAGCAATATAAGGAAGGTCCTGGCATGGCACCTAGTTCCCATGTGGTGTGTTGGGCTAATACCATGACAGAAGGTGTGGTATTAGCCATCATGTCCAGTCACATAAAAAAAAAAAAAACCTCCCTCCCGTCTGTATAAGTGGTGGGGCCTGCAGGGCCGACGTGCGTGTGCCCGGGAACCAATCCGTATTGAACTTATAGCTATTCTGAAGTGAAATTTTTGCCACTCAGGGGTGGAAATAGAACCATTCCAGAGACCATTCCAGATATTTGTTGGTTCTCTACTTTGGATGTTATTCCGGACGTGTGGAGTAGGAATGGTAAATGCTATATTTTTTGGAGCCGGATGTTGGAATCCTTTGCTGAGCCCGCTTAATCCATCAGGCCCAACAAGGGTAAATCGATTTCTAGTTGTGTAGTAGGATAATTTACACATGTCCCTTTTAAGAGGTGAAAGCACAATGCCGGTCTTATTGCAGTTTTTTTTTATTTTCTACTAGTTTCAAACGTAACTACCTAATAAATTTCGTCTTTTACAGGAAATGCGTCCGACGGAAGCTATGCGGAGAAGAGGTTCAAATTTGTGTGCAAAGCTCAGTCTCAAGAACAAATTAAAGTACGTACACTGAATCAATTAGCCATTAGCATAGTCACCACTTTCTGATAATAATTAGCTTGCCTGGTTGTTACAATGACATGGTGCTTAAATCTTTTTTTTCCAGATAAGACTGGATAAAGAGGAGGACCGTTACTGTACGGCCCGCGGGTCGTGCGGCCCTGAACCTCCGCAGGAGGAGGGTGGGTGGGGGTCGTGGGGCGAGTGGGGCGCCTGCTCGGCGTCGTGCGGCGGCGGCCAACAGCTGCGCAGCCGCCAGTGTCTCCAGCCGCCCTGCCCGGGCACCGCGGACATGCTGCGGCCCTGCAACACTCACGCTTGCACTGGTGGGTACAGCGGAAGGACTCACGCCCAACACGACCCCAGAGCCGTGCGAGGAATTTGCTCCGGGCCCGTTAGCAGTAGGGTAGGGTTTCAATCGAGGTCGGTGGCCACCCTCCTTAACGTGCTAATGTTTCGAATGGCTTCAAGCATCTCTAGCTAGAACCATCGGACGCCTAGATTACCCCCTCTCGATCTCTCCCTCTCTACTTATTCATATCCTACAGGATGCCCCCCGTGATGACTTCGCACTCTCCATGTAGGTATGAGCGTAGCTTGGAAGGCCTAGATTATTAAAGAAACCAAAACCAGCAACTTCCCTGGCAGTCATCTTGCTCCGATATTATTATTTCATTTTTGATAGACTAGCGCTTTCGCTGATGCGTCTATATCTTAAGTTTCTAAGTATTGTTAAGTTATTTGTAAGTATATATGAAGTTTATTTTGTTGTATTTTCTTGTCGAGTCTGTTCTTAAACGGGTTCACTGAATTCGAACATATAACTTCACTAGCGTAGCTTGTTGCAACAGTCCACAACTTTGAAATGACGTGCGAGGGTTTAGCTTGGCGGAGGTATTGACTGCTTCATGTCAAAACTGTCATTTCTGTCAAGTTTAATTTACGAGTTTTTAGATGAAAGACTTACTCCATGATGAAGTTAGAATAAGGTTTAGAAGAAAAAAAAAGCTTTTGTTTGTCTTCAAACATTATTTAAATATCATTGATTGTAGCATAAAATTTTGAAAATAAAATTGAAGTATAAAATGAGATATTATAGGTTATATTTTTGTGATATTTTCTTTCCCACATCTTCTTTTGATTAGCATGATTAAGAACAATTAATTTTTGGAATAACATGGAGAAAATTGATTTATTACAATTACAGAGATAGAGTAAATACATATTTCAAATCTATTCTGTTTTATTTTGTATGTTATCTAACAGCTATGACAGACCTTTTAGGTAGGTAAGCTCGCTTAGACACCACCTGTCGTGATAAATAAGCAGTTTTCTTCCCCATTACCCTGAGCCATCTGCGGATGCACAGATGTGAGATATTTGACGTGCGCAGGCGAGTGGTCGTGTTGGAGCGAGTGGGGCGCGTGCTCGGGCGGGTGCGGAGCGGGCGGAGCAACCGTCGGGCAGCGCGTGCGCACGCGCAGCTGCCTCTCGCCTGAGGGCTGCGCGGACGCCGCCGCCGCCGTCGAGCGGCGCACCTGCCTCCAGGACACGTGCGGAGGTACGGCTCGTTTTATTTACTTCATAGGAAGGCGAGCCTCGAAACCTGTAGGCCAGGTCACCTCGAGCAAATATGCAATGCCAAACTTTGCGGAGCTCTGCTACCAATTCCTATGGAAATCTTGTAACCAACTTGCTTTCACAGAAGCGTAAGCCCTTCCTATCAACTTTAAAACATTCGGGGGGACAGATCACTATGTGTATGGTAACAAAAGAAAAATGGTCATTGACACATTGACTAGGGTAACTGAATAAAAATTGTGAATGACAAATATTTTTTCGAAGGATGTGTCATGATCAGAGAGCATTGATATCGTGAAGTGTTTTAAGTTATTATTTGTTTCACATGATAAATTAGTTTAGCTTAGATTTTCGTCAGCAAGAAATTATGTCCCCTGTAACAATTATTGATTCCTATAAGTAATATTGAATGTGTGTGACAGGCGAGGGCGCCGGCTGGGGTGCGTGGGGCGAGTGGTCGGCGTGCGGCAGCGGCGAGCGCACGCGGCGACGCGACTGCGAGCGCGGCGCGTGCGCCGGCCCCATCATGCAAGTGGCGCTGTGCGGCACCGGCGCCGACGACGACATGGACAACGGTGAGGAACCCATGCAACCTCCAAGACTGGGAGGGAATCTGGATTAGACGTTGAAAGCTCATTGGATCACATATACATAGGTTGTGTTCAAGTTGGCTTTTCCGTGCTGTACTGTACAGAAAAAAATAACAAATGGCTTAGTCCTGTTTCGACTTTTGGCGTTTTCTCTGACCCGAAAGTGAGTTACGCGCTGTTCTTGCTGCTCCCTTCTCCGCTGTAGTCCACCACGGAATCGGAGCAAGAACAGGTGTCAACTGTCACTTAACATCAAGAAAATAGCAATTCCAATTTCATCTACCTAAACTTCTGGTAGTCATACTACAGGTCGCAATGTTGAGTTAGACTTGCTGAAGAATAAAAATTAAGTGAGCTTTTAATTAATTTAGTTAGGAATGGGCGTTTCTTTTGTGCTTTGATGCATGATTAAAAGGATTTTCGTTGGTGAAATTTTTCCCTATTCTTATTTAGTTTTTGGGTTCGGGCTGGAGCATTTTTCACGATGTTTCGCCTGATTCCACCCTGTACCGGGGATAACAGGACAGAGTAGAACTATTTTTGCTGGCACTCAACATTACCATTAACTCAACTACTCAACATCAACATTACCACCCAGTTAGTTCATGCAATCCGCGATGGTCCATTGGTTCCTCATCTCTCACGCCCACGGTTGCTTAACCTCGATGACCGCACGTCAAGACCACTGGTGTACCGAAGCTGACAAACCTTGGCCCTTAGTCGCCTCTATAATGTAACGCCTTTCCGCACCTCTATAACGTAGCGCATGATATAGACTGACTAATGCCTCCAATGCTCTCTAATAATATATCATGCCGGTGACAATATTTTTCAATTTCAAGTTGAATCTGTATATTAGAAATTCTGAAGAGAAAGAAGAGTCAGTGGGTTTTTACCAGGGTCTTCAGCAGGGAATCCAGGGGTCTGGACTCTGGTCAAATTACCTAAACCTTTGCTTTGTTCTCAGATCTGAATGCACTGCCAGCCTACAGTCACAGCGTGGAGATGGCTTCATTCGTGACTCTGTCCAGTGTTTCGTCCCTCGGCGTCGGCGGGATCGTGGGCTGCGTGCTAGCGGCTTTTATCATTGGTGAGAGACTGAATACCAGCTGTAACTTGCAGCTTGCTTAATGCTGGCTATATTCTCAGTTAACATATCCAGCAAGTATGTACGGTCAGCAAGCGATAACTTGCAGTATTCTAGGCTTTCTTAGGCTTAGGTGAGGGTGTGTATATTTGTATATATATATATATATATACTTGCGTTGGAGTGATAGGGTTTGCTTGCAAGTGATTGTTGATAAATGAGGTGTCAATTAGTTGTATTACTCTTGTCTTTGCAATAGTAAGTGTTTTTTAATCATATTTTTAAAATTGTGTTTTGTAGTTGAAAAAAGATCTGCATTACTAAAACTGCTGTTATAGGTATTAACGAGTCGTGAAAGAACAGAATTTTGGGCATAGTTTGTGCGGTGTAGTTGAGTATGAAATAGATTAGTGTGTCCTGTGCGGCGCATTGGTACATTATAGGTGATTTCACCAACGAGCTCGGGACAATCTATTCGACTATTTACCAAATCAAAGAGGAAAGACATGTCTAGTAAAATTCGGCGCTCTTCAAGTGTTAAAAAGTTATGATACATCTATCTAAGTAGGAATGTAACTTATGCTTTGACTTAAAATTAACGTATTTCAATTGACTGGATCCGTTCAATTTGAGCTTTGTGAGTTAGGTATTGAGGAGACCATATGCATGACCCATATTCTAATACACTTCGAACATAGGCATAAAACAATGTTTTGAAACAATCAATATTTTTAAAGGGTTTTCCTACACGCATAATAAAACCAAGATTTTTATACGCCTTGTCGGTAATAGCATCAAAATTTTCAGAAAAAAGTAGTTTTTCGTCTATTATTACACCTAGGTCACGAACTGAAGCTACTTTATTTATTGGAGCATTGTTCATTGCATATTTAAAAATTATTGGCTTCACACTGCGGGTAAACGATATCTGTAGACATTTATCGGCATTACCATTGATTCTGTTAAGTTTGTAATATTTAGAAAGCAGGATCAGATCAGATTGAAGGTTTTCGCAATCGGTATATTTGTTAATTACTTTTATTACCTTTTTGTCATCGGCATACATTAAATGTCTTGAGTGAGTAATGAAATTGCCTATGTCAAAAAGGTAGGCATTGTAAAACAGCGGCCCCAATAGCGAGCCCTGGGGTACACCTGAGGGTATACTTATAAAATCTGATCTGAAACCACCCATTACGACTGCCTGCAATCTGTTTGAAAGATATGACTCTATCCATCTTAATAAATCCCCATGAATCCCCAAGTATTTGAGTTTGATGGTCAGGATGGTGTCGTCAGGTCAGGTCAATATGACAGTGCATTAATGTCCAGTCACTTACAAAAATAAGAATGGCTAATAGTATGCGTGAGAATGTGCCATAATGGAAGTGTATGTCAGCTGCAGAAATCACAGAGCAATATCTAACATGTTGCTCGGCCGTTTCAGGTTGCTTGCTCACATTAGGGATGGCTATCTACTGTTCACGTCGGCCAGTCGGCGGTCGGCTGCCGTGGTCACGTAGGACCAAGGTGCCTTCCAGTCCACACTACATCACGGCAAAGCAGAACAGCTATGTCACCGTGCCGCTTAAGGACGTGGTATGTTTGAGGTTTTGGGAATGAATTGTGATTGGCGATGGTCGGACGCTTAACAATTTCCTCTCTTTGATGACAAGGCAACCTTTTTTATTTGTTAAGATTTGATGTTTCCCTTAGCATTCATTGCGTCAGTAAAATATACTTATAATTTCTAAAGAGCAAAGGCACAATAATATTAACATGCTGCAAATGTCAATGTTAATAATTCTCATATTAAAAAGTTCAAAGTGCTTTTTTGCAGTGAGTTTTGATTATTGTAGAGTAGATGCATAATAATTATTTATCAGCACCTGAAACTACTTCAAAAACGAGTGAATAATCTGCAATGCAATAAAATTTCATTTTTTCAACTGTATGTAGTTGTTTACCTTAGAATATCAGTATAAAATTAGAATATCTACAAAAAAAATGTATTGGATACATATTCAGTTCATCTCTTTCTCTTAATGTTTCGTCCCTTTTCATACGCCTTTTGCATTATAATAACGAGGGGTCCTAGAGAACCTCCAACACTTTGTTCAGTCAAAATGTCTCAATTTGTTTCTCAAGTGTATATTTTCACCCCCAGCCCCGAAAAGCGAAGCGTCAGCCTTCATTCACCGGCATATGCAGCACATCCGGAGGAATCGTCCTCTCCAAGAGCAACAACCTCTCTAATGCTAACAACCATAACAACACTCTCACTACACCCAAACTTTATCCCAAGGCCATAGCCAATGAGTATGACTCTATGGGCACGCTCAAACGGCACTCCGTCAGCCAGCAGAACAACAAGAATATTGTTGACCCGGATGAGGAAAAGTTCTATTGAATATCTCCATATTATCATAACATATTGAAATGCTCAAACGGTACTCCACTAGCCAGCAAAACAACAAGAATATTGTTGATTCAGATGAGGAAAATTTCTGTCGAACATATTGCCATGTTATCCAAAGTCTATGTGCACACTCACACCGCACTCAGCACCAGCCATCAGTACAAGAGTATTGTTGATCCAGTGGAAGAAAAATAATATACATTTTTTTTAATCTTTGGAGTGCTTTACCAGCCTGAAAACCAATAAGAATATTGTAGAACTGGTTGAGATAAAGTTCATTAAACTTTTACAGATTATCCGAAGTACTCATTGAAATTGAAGTAAATTGATCGAATTGCAGTTGCAGCATCAATGCCTTCCGTAATAATTATTCATAGATCTTCCGAAACTGTCAAAATGACAAAGTTCATAAATATGTTGATCCAGTTGAGAATGTGTTTTCTACTTCAAAGAAAAAAGAATTTGGATTGACTTTGTTTAAAAACAATACAGGGGCACTTTAGAATAAGCTGTCCCCTTAAAAGCATGATTGACCAATGATCCTCTGGGAATGAGGTATTTTTGAGTGTTTGTATCTACTTTTTAGTTGAGTGTTTGTATCCACTTTTTAAATTAATGTGGTTGATGTTTGAAAAAACGTACAGTCACGTGAAAAGCCATGAAGTTTTTCAAACATGTTTGTATCATCAACATTGTGAATTTATTGATCCAGTTGTGGAACATTACATTTAACATGATATAGTGGTTTGAAGGATGTGAGATTGCATTGAGTGAATTCGTGTAAGAAACGGTTTATGACATGAAACATGATGAACAATTTTCTGACATTTGATGTGACACAAGGTTCAGCATGTACAAGTGTAGTGCCAAAACGGTTGTGAAAATTTACAGATATTGTAAAAGTCAAGAAAAGTAACACAAGCTTAACAAGGTTACAAGGTTAAAAGGTTAACAAAGCTCTATTGGACATGTTTTGGTATTAAAACATGTCTGTATATGTCTCAAGAACATTTTAAAACAATACTTTTTAGATTACTGCGGTCGTTGAACATGGTTGAAAAAGTTAACATAAAAGTTTCCGTAAGTTTTTATTTAATAAATATTGGTTAGGGGGTATTTCCATTGAATTGAATTGATTAACCCTCGTCAGGATACTTGAAAGACGAGATATTGTTTACATGTTTACCAGTTCAAAGATCTGTTTTTCGGAAACTTAGAAAAATCCGTTGAGTCGGCAGGGCGGACCCAGCCCACTGCGCTGCCGTAAATTGTTATGGTTGTATAAAAAAAATGGTCTATAAAAAATATCCTTGGTTAATTAAAACTTTAACTTAAGGCCATATTGGGCAGGGACCCAACACCACTAAAAATGTCAAAGTACACCAAGCATCACAAAACATGTTCAATGTTATTTTTCCAGCTGTAAGTAAGATTCCTAAAAAACAGATGTTTATGCTGGAAAATATGTAAAGAGTATCTCGTCTTGCTGCGGGAGGGTCTTACAAGTGTCCTTAAATTGACGGAAACAATGTAAGGTGAATTGCATTCTGATAAGTATCTGGAATTTTATAGTTTCCCAGACCTGGGCTCCAGTTTGTATATATATCCCCAATAACTAAGATCTAGTGCCATTTATGTACTTTGAAATGTTTTTACGTAACATGCATAGATCTATTCAAGTATTGATATAGGAGGCTCGTATAGTTAAGAATGCCAGTGCAAAGTATTGTTCGAACGAATTTGCCACTAGTAATATAAAAAAAAATGTAATAATGGTGATTCCAGTGACTTGTAGATACGTAGTATAGAGTAAAAGATACAAACTAAAGCCAACGATGTGCCATGTAAATATAATAGATTATATTTTTATAGAAAGCTGAAGTATGTTTATATTTAATGGAAGGTATTTTTTATAATGAACAAATACTGTTATAGACGAGGTTTTTATTCTTTTAAATTTTATGAATTTTATTGAGACCGAAAGAAAAGGTTCAACTAAGACACATTTTCTTCCTATTTTGCATAAGTACTCCATTTGTTAATTTGTCATTGAAATACATTTCTCGAAAATTAATTATGAAGTATGTAATTGTGTTCTTGTTAAATACTCAGAACTATTCCATACCAATCCATTCCAATCTACACAGCATTTAATATTATCTAAGTTTTAGTTACAAGAGGAAAATCAGACGTAATTTGGAAGCCCAAATTATACTATATTCATGTTTATTTAAGTACAAACATTCATGTGCCGTAAAAAAGACAATCGCATTTTGTTTATACAAATCTATGTAATGCGTTATTTTTAATGTTTATTTACAATTTTTTATGATATGTGATTTGATTCACCCAACGCAGGCTAATAAATAGCTGAATGAATCAGTTTACAAGTTGTTGATACTTTGAATGTTTATGTAATCCACTTAGTTTGTTGTAAAAAATGTTTAAACTAATTGCAACAAACCAATTTTTAAATGGGTCCGAAATGAATGAATTATATAAATATTATACGTATGTTTACCAACATAATTTGGTTAAACTTGATCAATAAACATTAACACGAAAATATATTTTAAGATAACTTTAAGATTTGTAAAATTGTTTGGATTATTATAATTTAAGAGGCTTGGCGTAAAAAAACAATTTTAAAACATATCCAGCAACACTCACCGAATTTAAAGACTATTTACTTTAAAAATATACATTAGTCATGTCTATGTGTTGTAAGTTATGATGACGTCAAAATTAATATGATCTAGGGTCGATAATAGAGTTCTTCCTATATATCCGTCCAAATTGCCCAAAACGAATGTAAATAGATACATTTATTTGCTTAGGAAGTATATTTTTTATTTTTGTATGGAAAAAAGAGGTTAATTTTAAAAGTGATGTTGAACTGTTTCTGTTTATACTAGTTGTGAATAGTCAGGTTAACTGAACTTTTCAATTTTAGTACTCACAATAGATAACAGCAGTAAAGCTGATTTTTTTGTACCCTAGTTATCGAAGCTAGTAGGCTAGCTTTCATAGCTGCTTCTATTTTTAAATGTTGTCATGGTTCTCGTTGTAACTCACATTTGCAATGTGCAAAAATGTTATTAGGAAAATGTGTGTGTAACATATGGTGCTCTGTGAATGCACAGTGAAATATAGTAAAAAGACTGTTTTAGAATCTTCTTGTTTTATTTAATACTAGCTGTGGTCTCCGGCTCCACTCGGGTCAATGTCGGTTTGGACTAATGTTGGACTGAATAATTTCCTGGATAAAAAGTAGCCCAAAGGGCTGGTCCAAAAGGCATGCCCAGGACAATATATCCATCTACCAAATTTAATCAAAAGTGCCGGGATGGCATGATTGAATGAGAAACATCCAAACATTCCCATTTAGCGCTTTTTCAACATTGGGGCTGATTTTCCCTTACGAGAATTCGTAAGGGAACTGAATAGCTTATGAAATATTGGCTATGCTGCTCCATACAAACGAGTTTCATACTTCCGGTCTTTCTTCCCACGCTGGAAAAGAGGTACCTACTAAAAAGCCACAAACCACCAACATTTGAATACCAGTCTAGGATGCATCTTCGGCTCCCTAGACTGGTAGACCTTCATCGAAATTCTACAGTGAGATATCGAGGGAGGGGCTGCACCATGGTCATCGAACGTTTAGTTAACGCGATAAGGAGAGCAAAAATGATCGCCTTCTACTTCGCGAGGATAGCGAGTGATCCATCAGACCGTTCCAGGGGAGGTGTAGCAGAGCGACAGAAGTTACGACGGATCCAATTGGTGAGATACCAGAATGACCAGCTGCCCGAAGAAATTCGACGTTGGAAATTGACGCATGGCAAAACATACAATTATTTCTAAAGTCATAGTGAATACTAGTACCATATTTGTACATAAACATGGGTAACGCTGCACTGTAACATGCTATTGTCAAGATATCGATGCAAGTATAAATCCTCGATACTTTTGTCATCGGACTCCGCCTTCCTGTTGAACACAACTGGAATTACGCAAAATGTATCCCCTATTCCCACACGAATACGACTCCAAAATCGGAGGCGAGCAGTTTCACGATCACAGAAAGCTATCACAGCCAACGAGGCCGCAGCTTATACGACCTACTTAAGCACAGGCCTAGCAGTTCCGACGAAATGTTTGCGTGGTAGGAAGCAGCCGGGCAGAAACAATTAGCAAGGGTCAAGGAGATACTTTAGGTCGCTGCAGACAGAAGAATGATATGCGAAACCGAACATGCTCGACACGCAGAACGTACAAACACTGCATCATTTATAAGTGTCTCATTTTCATATTCGCAAAATAGTTTTTTTTTTAAGCGACCTGGCATGGATGGCTAATACCACACAACTACCGTTATGATATTAGCCCAATACACCACATTCCCGAAAGAATTAGGTGCCATGCCAGGACCTTCCCTTTATGAGCACGGCTACATTGAACTGGATGGAAAACACGGACAACTTTTCATTGCCGCTTCGACCATCTTTTCATCCAATGCGATGGTACCAACCCGGGCGGGCTTAAACCCTACCACCTAGTAGGGGAAGGAGACCTACAGTTTTACATGGGTTCCGAACCATGCAGCAGCTCGCATTCGTGACGAAATGCACGTATCAAACTCGGAAAGAGAAAGACAGTGGTGCAAGTCGGAATTGAACCCAGGCCTCTGGTACGCTAGTCCAGTCCCCGCGCCACTAGGCTACGAGCCGCTCAATGATAAAGGTCCTATTTATTTCATCTCGGAAAGGGCCTCATAATGTCTGTGTATAAGTTATTTGTTTTAGCTACGCAGACATTATCGTGATATGCCGAACACTATTTTTGGATCAACTAGACATAGTTATAACAATAATCGACTGGATATATCTATGTGTTACTAGCTAAGGTTCCCGGCTCCACTAGGGGCAATGTCGTTTCGGACCACTGAAGAGAAAGAGAGTGACTGGAGAGAGAGAGAGGGCTGAACCTAACATTTCATGTTAACTATATCAGTTCTCCATATACAAAGTTTCATCCGCCTCCCCTGAGTTTAATTTTTGACTTAAATTAAAAGGTAGCCTTTGTTCTTTCCCAAGTTCCAGACTATCTCTATATAATCTGAATGGTTCTAAATTGTTCAAAATATCAAAATTGTTTCAGCGGTTAAGGCGTGAGAACGTAACAGACAGACAGACAGAGTTACTTTCGCATTTATACTATTCGTATGGATAGGCGATTTTAAGTTTAATTTATTTTCAATCATCACTAAACAAATATTTACCTTGTTATATATCTGATGTCTGCAATAGAATAACAAATTAAATATGTCTGCTTGAGATTGTCAATGTTTGTTATGTTTCATATGTACTTATTAAAGTATGTAAATAAAGAAGCATCGAGTCACGAGGTCTCATGCTAAACGTGTGTTGAAATAACGTGCCGTACGTATGTTCAGTTCTCCGTTGACCTAGTCAACTGTTGGTATGAATCCCCCATATGACGAAGGCGGTGGCCTGCGGATAATACCGCACGGATGAGAAACATCACCTGCTTCAGATTCAGTAAAGTAGGTACGAGTACCAAGCTGTGCGGCCCTTTCAATATTTTATTAATGTTTGTGCATAATTATCTCGGGAATTTGCAACCGAAAGTTTCCTATTCGTGCCTACATTGAATTTTGTCGAGCATGAAAATGAAAATGCCCCCCCAGTATCTGTTTTGATGGAATTTGAATGTATTTTAAATATAAACGATTGTAGACTACTATTTCGTCTTTAAATAATTTGGTAAGTCACTTGGCTTACCACAGTTGTGTTTGCGGTAATATTTTATATATTTTATTTTTTTCTACAGAGTATTCTCAACTCTATTCACTTCCTGCAATCGGCCTATAACTGTTCAAAATGAAAACATACCACATTGAAACCAATGTTTATGCTGACGTACCACACCCTTAAGGCGGCCCATCCCGCTCAACTCCCCATACAAACGGGGAAAGAAGATCACGCCCATATTTATTGTCAAAGATCCCAAATTTTGCTCAAAATAGCTTTATTTGATCGAACTAGATTTCTGAACACCGTTGGCACTGTAAAATTGTGTTTGGTTTCTAAGTTATAAGGTCCGAAAGTTCGAGTTTTTCGCGCGTTTTATACAATAACTTTGGAGGTGGATTACGCAATGGTAAAGAAAGAATATCTTAAAAAGATTAGTCATCAGACATAGCTTATTTAATCAACATTTATAATATATTTGGTTTTTGTTCGATTTTTGACTACAGCGGTCGTGGTTCACTTTTAGCTATAAGTCGTTTTGTAATTGAAATTTTCGTCAATCTTACCAAATCAAACACTATGCACATTGTCTTTTCTGTGGACATGTTGCATCTTTCTCATCACGGAGCCTGTCTTATTCATTGAAACAGAGAAGGTCCCAGAGCGCAACAGCACGGTTTTGTACCGTGCCCGCGAATGAGTTAGTCCCGCCGGGTTGGGACACCTTAAACGCACCCAACACATTGATTTTGTTGTGTAATTTTAAGCGCTACATAAAGGACCCCAGGTTGTACTTTGTGGGAAATACCTCGGCGGAAATTATTTCAGGGTCTCTTCGAGTCTAACGAGGGGCTGCCTATTCTCCTTTACATCTTTTTTTTTTTTTAGCGTTTATTTATTTATTTATTATTGGAGGAAAAACAAACCCTCAACCTCAACCCACATCTACACGAATATATAAATACACCAATATCCAATTTCACTTTGTAGATTTTACATTAAAATTATTTTTTTTTAATTTTAAATATAAAAAACATATATTTGACTGTATCGCATTTTTAGGTTCCATGCTCTTTATGAGCAAGGTAAGGCAAGGTTATATTGAACTGAATGGAAAACACGGCCAATTTTTTATTGCCGCGTCGACCATCTTTTCATGCAATAGCTAACCATTACTAACCCGGGCTTTAACCCTACCACCTAGTAGTAAAAGGGAACCTACAGTATTACACGGATACAGAACTATCGAACAGCTTGCATTCTTGACGAAATGCACTTATATAACTCAGAAAGAGAAAATTTCGCGCAGTCGGGAAATAACTGGTGCCAGCCATGGAAACTGATATCGTTATAGTTATGCGTGTACGCAGCCGTATTTGTCCGATATGTGCGCCAACATTCCGGACTACCCTCATCCACCAGCGTATCTCAGTCTACCAACTGGTTGCGTTACCTAGATTGGTTATACAAAATAGATGTTTGTATATACCTACTAATGAATATACTGATTATCTGGACATATTGATACCTATTAATTATGCAACAATAACCAGTCGGCTTTTTAAATAAATACTTAAATATAGCTAAAGATACATTTGTAACCTAAATCGCCTTTAACGAATAATACGAAATGCAAACCAAGATTTGTTAAGTTCTGGTATTACTGAGCAATTATGTACTGATACTTTCATACTTCGTTATTTTCAACCATTTACCTAATCACATATTTTTTTGTTAAGATAACAATTATTTAATGCGCCCTAAATTAATAACGCAACGACCACTTGGCGCAGGCAGACCGACACATTTAGCATCAGAGGTTTGGTCTCGATCATGTGAACCTAATTTCAGCCATTTACGTTATCGTTACCATTTTTGTCGTCAACTCATAGACTAAATCTTCTCATGGTGGCTTCACACGGCGCGTGATATCTCGCGCCGCGTCGCGCCCGTACGCGCCCCGTTTCGTTCTTTGATTTCGTCTGAACTCCTCCGAACGTACTCTCGCATTCGTAAATATGAATGGGGTCGAGCGCGCATCTACCATGGGTATAATTGAAATAAAGAAATAAAGATAGATGCGCGCTCACTCCCAGTTTTACGTAAAGTAACAGCAAGTAACTAAATGTTACTTAATGTTATGAAAACTTACGGTTTTCCGGTGTGCAATGCCGTGCTTGGCCGACATGTTTCGCTTCCCACGACGGAAGCATCGTCAGGGCCAAGCACGGCATTGCACACCGGAAAACCGTAAGTTTTCAAAACATTATGTACAGCGACGGTGTAAATCTAAGAACATATGTAAATGTTACTTGTTACGAAATGTTAGTTTTATATGAAAGCGAACCTTCTTTGTGCATTTTGAAATGATATCCACACAAGTGCGAGTCGGATTCGCACACGAAGGGTTCCGTACCATCGTAAAAGATTTAACACAAAATAACAGGTTTTTTTTGTATGGGATCCTCCTTTATTTTTAATATTTTCTTATTTTAACTATTTATTGTTATAGCGGCAAAATAAATACACACTCTGTGAAAATTTCAGCTACCTACCTATTACGGTTCATGAAATACAGCCCTGCGACAGACGGACGGATGGACGGACGAACGGACGGACGGACGGACAGTGGAGGATTAGTAATAGGGTTCCGTTTTCACCCTTTGGGTACGGAACCCTAAAAATAGAACTGAAGCAGCAGCGATACCTTCTTCTTCCGCAACATTTCTCCATGGCTGGAGGTGGAAATTCGTCTCATACGACATTTCAGGTGTGCTGCTTCAGTTTGACTAGCGGCTCGCGGGCTCGCCTAGGCGCGTGCTTGCTCGGGCGCGGCGCGTGATATTACGCGCCGTGAAAACGGTTAACGCGCGGGCTCGCGTAGGCGCGTGCTTGCTCATCGGTGCGGCGCGGCGCGTGTTATCACGCGCCGTGTGAAGCCACCTTCAGTCAACCCACCGATATAATCTTCGCAGCCGACGACCCTCAGTTGACGTTTGCCAGGCCGAGCTGTTGTGCGTTGCTCCAGGACAACCACCGACCTGAAGAAGCCCGCGGCGGAGCGGGTAAACCATATCGATTAAAACCGATTTGACACACCGAGTAACCATAATAGACCAAGCTCCCATTGCATAAAATCTTACCTCACTCGATTTCTCTACAGACGTGTATTGCAGTGAAAGAAAACACTTGGAAACATCGGTTCATAACAGGTTGCCATTCCGTAACCTGGTAAAACCATGTTTTTTTTCGGGTTTAAAACCTCTATTTTGACCCAAAATTATCTCATAAGATTTCACATAGAAAAGTATATGCAGTGAAAGATATGCCTTAGGAGATGAGAACCCGCACAGGTTGCCTCCCCCCACCCTGGAAGGTTCCATGGTCAGCCAAGTTTAATGAGGCCAAAAAATGGGGTCATTTACCTCATTTGATTTCTCGATGAAATTTGTGCAGAACGATAGCTCGAAATGTGCCATTAATAAAAATATAAGGTTGCCTGTCATCAGCCTGGTAAAACCCTGTTGTCAGCCGCCTCAAAGGAAACGAAGAAAAATCTTCGGTATGAGAAAATCTCATGTAGTCGCTAAATTCAGGGGGGCAATCAGTCCCAATCATGCTATCAAGATAAAATCCATACCCTGACATTCCTGCGCCTCGTTTATTTTGGCAAAAAAGGGTACAGTGGTCGACTATGGACTTATTCGTTTTTTGTATTCAATAATGAAAAAAATCATGTTATCGTTTAGAATAGACGTAAAATGAGTACCACCAACCATGACATAAGTCGAAACCTATATGCACAGATATTTGCACACATTATATGTTTTGATATAATGAGGGTAAAATATTCAAATGTTTGTCTTTCCATTCTCACAGATGTATGATGCCGTTTAGATTCGTGCCCTATGTAATGACATTTTTGAGCTTCATGTTTATTGAAACAGTAGAGTAAATGAGTAAACTGTGTCAAAAACGTACGCTGCCGCGGAGATGCATCAAGGTATG
This sequence comes from Incurvaria masculella, assembly GCA_946894095.1. Classification (NCBI taxonomy): domain Eukaryota; kingdom Metazoa; phylum Arthropoda; class Insecta; order Lepidoptera; family Incurvariidae; genus Incurvaria; species Incurvaria masculella. Next base: position 6,682,263 of record OX335641.1, read on the forward strand.
ACGAGTGCCAGTCGTGATTTTAAGTCAAATGAATCGAACTGATGTAGTGACAGCCATACATATATATTTTACTTTACTTTAATTTACTTGACTAGTCTGGTTGTTTGATTTTAAATAAATATTCATAATGCCGCTCAGTTTCTAAGTATTAGGAGTGCTATTCGTGATATAACGTAAAAACCTACATTCTGGAATATAATATTCTCAAACATTCTTTCTTTATCACGCCATTAAAAGATAAATCTATTCGTCATCAGTTGAATCTAGACTACTATCTGATTCAGTTTTTCTTACTATTATATCTTCAACACTAAAATTAATGGTATCACCTGCTATCATATGTCGGACCACTGAAGAGAAAGAGAGTGACTGGAGAGAGAGAGAGGGCTGAACCTAACATTTCATGTTAACTATATCAGTTCTCCATATACAAAGTTTCATCCGCCTCCCCTGAGTTTAATTTTTGACTTAAATTAAAAGGTAGCCTTTGTTCTTTCCCAAGTTCCAGACTATCTCTATATAATCTGAATGGTTCTAAATTGTTCAAAATATCAAAATTGTTTCAGCGGTTAAGGCGTGAGAACGTAACAGACAGACAGACAGAGTTACTTTCGCATTTATACTATTCGTATGGATAGGCGATTTTAAGTTTAATTTATTTTCAATCATCACTAAACAAATATTTACCTTGTTATATATCTGATGTCTGCAATAGAATAACAAATTAAATATGTCTGCTTGAGATTGTCAATGTTTGTTATGTTTCATATGTACTTATTAAAGTATGTAAATAAAGAAGCATCGAGTCACGAGGTCTCATGCTAAACGTGTGTTGAAATAACGTGCCGTACGTATGTTCAGTTCTCCGTTGACCTAGTCAACTGTTGGTATGAATCCCCCATATGACGAAGGCGGTGGCCTGCGGATAATACCGCACGGATGAGAAACATCACCTGCTTCAGATTCAGTAAAGTAGGTACGAGTACCAAGCTGTGCGGCCCTTTCAATATTTTATTAATGTTTGTGCATAATTATCTCGGGAATTTGCAACCGAAAGTTTCCTATTCGTGCCTACATTGAATTTTGTCGAGCATGAAAATGAAAATGCCCCCCCAGTATCTGTTTTGATGGAATTTGAATGTATTTTAAATATAAACGATTGTAGACTACTATTTCGTCTTTAAATAATTTGGTAAGTCACTTGGCTTACCACAGTTGTGTTTGCGGTAATATTTTATATATTTTATTTTTTTCTACAGAGTATTCTCAACTCTATTCACTTCCTGCAATCGGCCTATAACTGTTCAAAATGAAAACATACCACATTGAAACCAATGTTTATGCTGACGTACCACACCCTTAAGGCGGCCCATCCCGCTCAACTCCCCATACAAACGGGGAAAGAAGATCACGCCCATATTTATTGTCAAAGATCCCAAATTTTGCTCAAAATAGCTTTATTTGATCGAACTAGATTTCTGAACACCGTTGGCACTGTAAAATTGTGTTTGGTTTCTAAGTTATAAGGTCCGAAAGTTCGAGTTTTTCGCGCGTTTTATACAATAACTTTGGAGGTGGATTACGCAATGGTAAAGAAAGAATATCTTAAAAAGATTAGTCATCAGACATAGCTTATTTAATCAACATTTATAATATATTTGGTTTTTGTTCGATTTTTGACTACAGCGGTCGTGGTTCACTTTTAGCTATAAGTCGTTTTGTAATTGAAATTTTCGTCAATCTTACCAAATCAAACACTATGCACATTGTCTTTTCTGTGGACATGTTGCATCTTTCTCATCACGGAGCCTGTCTTATTCATTGAAACAGAGAAGGTCCCAGAGCGCAACAGCACGGTTTTGTACCGTGCCCGCGAATGAGTTAGTCCCGCCGGGTTGGGACACCTTAAACGCACCCAACACATTGATTTTGTTGTGTAATTTTAAGCGCTACATAAAGGACCCCAGGTTGTACTTTGTGGGAAATACCTCGGCGGAAATTATTTCAGGGTCTCTTCGAGTCTAACGAGGGGCTGCCTATTCTCCTTTACATCTTTTTTTTTTTTTAGCGTTTATTTATTTATTTATTATTGGAGGAAAAACAAACCCTCAACCTCAACCCACATCTACACGAATATATAAATACACCAATATCCAATTTCACTTTGTAGATTTTACATTAAAATTATTTTTTTTTAATTTTAAATATAAAAAACATATATTTGACTGTATCGCATTTTTAGGTTCCATGCTCTTTATGAGCAAGGTAAGGCAAGGTTATATTGAACTGAATGGAAAACACGGCCAATTTTTTATTGCCGCGTCGACCATCTTTTCATGCAATAGCTAACCATTACTAACCCGGGCTTTAACCCTACCACCTAGTAGTAAAAGGGAACCTACAGTATTACACGGATACAGAACTATCGAACAGCTTGCATTCTTGACGAAATGCACTTATATAACTCAGAAAGAGAAAATTTCGCGCAGTCGGGAAATAACTGGTGCCAGCCATGGAAACTGATATCGTTATAGTTATGCGTGTACGCAGCCGTATTTGTCCGATATGTGCGCCAACATTCCGGACTACCCTCATCCACCAGCGTATCTCAGTCTACCAACTGGTTGCGTTACCTAGATTGGTTATACAAAATAGATGTTTGTATATACCTACTAATGAATATACTGATTATCTGGACATATTGATACCTATTAATTATGCAACAATAACCAGTCGGCTTTTTAAATAAATACTTAAATATAGCTAAAGATACATTTGTAACCTAAATCGCCTTTAACGAATAATACGAAATGCAAACCAAGATTTGTTAAGTTCTGGTATTACTGAGCAATTATGTACTGATACTTTCATACTTCGTTATTTTCAACCATTTACCTAATCACATATTTTTTTGTTAAGATAACAATTATTTAATGCGCCCTAAATTAATAACGCAACGACCACTTGGCGCAGGCAGACCGACACATTTAGCATCAGAGGTTTGGTCTCGATCATGTGAACCTAATTTCAGCCATTTACGTTATCGTTACCATTTTTGTCGTCAACTCATAGACTAAATCTTCTCATGGTGGCTTCACACGGCGCGTGATATCTCGCGCCGCGTCGCGCCCGTACGCGCCCCGTTTCGTTCTTTGATTTCGTCTGAACTCCTCCGAACGTACTCTCGCATTCGTAAATATGAATGGGGTCGAGCGCGCATCTACCATGGGTATAATTGAAATAAAGAAATAAAGATAGATGCGCGCTCACTCCCAGTTTTACGTAAAGTAACAGCAAGTAACTAAATGTTACTTAATGTTATGAAAACTTACGGTTTTCCGGTGTGCAATGCCGTGCTTGGCCGACATGTTTCGCTTCCCACGACGGAAGCATCGTCAGGGCCAAGCACGGCATTGCACACCGGAAAACCGTAAGTTTTCAAAACATTATGTACAGCGACGGTGTAAATCTAAGAACATATGTAAATGTTACTTGTTACGAAATGTTAGTTTTATATGAAAGCGAACCTTCTTTGTGCATTTTGAAATGATATCCACACAAGTGCGAGTCGGATTCGCACACGAAGGGTTCCGTACCATCGTAAAAGATTTAACACAAAATAACAGGTTTTTTTTGTATGGGATCCTCCTTTATTTTTAATATTTTCTTATTTTAACTATTTATTGTTATAGCGGCAAAATAAATACACACTCTGTGAAAATTTCAGCTACCTACCTATTACGGTTCATGAAATACAGCCCTGCGACAGACGGACGGATGGACGGACGAACGGACGGACGGACGGACAGTGGAGGATTAGTAATAGGGTTCCGTTTTCACCCTTTGGGTACGGAACCCTAAAAATAGAACTGAAGCAGCAGCGATACCTTCTTCTTCCGCAACATTTCTCCATGGCTGGAGGTGGAAATTCGTCTCATACGACATTTCAGGTGTGCTGCTTCAGTTTGACTAGCGGCTCGCGGGCTCGCCTAGGCGCGTGCTTGCTCGGGCGCGGCGCGTGATATTACGCGCCGTGAAAACGGTTAACGCGCGGGCTCGCGTAGGCGCGTGCTTGCTCATCGGTGCGGCGCGGCGCGTGTTATCACGCGCCGTGTGAAGCCACCTTCAGTCAACCCACCGATATAATCTTCGCAGCCGACGACCCTCAGTTGACGTTTGCCAGGCCGAGCTGTTGTGCGTTGCTCCAGGACAACCACCGACCTGAAGAAGCCCGCGGCGGAGCGGGTAAACCATATCGATTAAAACCGATTTGACACACCGAGTAACCATAATAGACCAAGCTCCCATTGCATAAAATCTTACCTCACTCGATTTCTCTACAGACGTGTATTGCAGTGAAAGAAAACACTTGGAAACATCGGTTCATAACAGGTTGCCATTCCGTAACCTGGTAAAACCATGTTTTTTTTCGGGTTTAAAACCTCTATTTTGACCCAAAATTATCTCATAAGATTTCACATAGAAAAGTATATGCAGTGAAAGATATGCCTTAGGAGATGAGAACCCGCACAGGTTGCCTCCCCCCACCCTGGAAGGTTCCATGGTCAGCCAAGTTTAATGAGGCCAAAAAATGGGGTCATTTACCTCATTTGATTTCTCGATGAAATTTGTGCAGAACGATAGCTCGAAATGTGCCATTAATAAAAATATAAGGTTGCCTGTCATCAGCCTGGTAAAACCCTGTTGTCAGCCGCCTCAAAGGAAACGAAGAAAAATCTTCGGTATGAGAAAATCTCATGTAGTCGCTAAATTCAGGGGGGCAATCAGTCCCAATCATGCTATCAAGATAAAATCCATACCCTGACATTCCTGCGCCTCGTTTATTTTGGCAAAAAAGGGTACAGTGGTCGACTATGGACTTATTCGTTTTTTGTATTCAATAATGAAAAAAATCATGTTATCGTTTAGAATAGACGTAAAATGAGTACCACCAACCATGACATAAGTCGAAACCTATATGCACAGATATTTGCACACATTATATGTTTTGATATAATGAGGGTAAAATATTCAAATGTTTGTCTTTCCATTCTCACAGATGTATGATGCCGTTTAGATTCGTGCCCTATGTAATGACATTTTTGAGCTTCATGTTTATTGAAACAGTAGAGTAAATGAGTAAACTGTGTCAAAAACGTACGCTGCCGCGGAGATGCATCAAGGTATGACGAGTGCCAGTCGTGATTTTAAGTCAAATGAATCGAACTGATGTAGTGACAGCCATACATATATATTTTACTTTACTTTAATTTACTTGACTAGTCTGGTTGTTTGATTTTAAATAAATATTCATAATGCCGCTCAGTTTCTAAGTATTAGGAGTGCTATTCGTGATATAACGTAAAAACCTACATTCTGGAATATAATATTCTCAAACATTCTTTCTTTATCACGCCATTAAAAGATAAATCTATTCGTCATCAGTTGAATCTAGACTACTATCTGATTCAGTTTTTCTTACTATTATATCTTCAACACTAAAATTAATGGTATCACCTGCTATCATATGTCGTATACAATCATTCAATTCCTATGGACCATTCAGCAAGACGAAAACGGCTCACTACTATTACTATTACTATATTAAATGCCTTCGTTTTTTCTTTGTCTTGTAAGGCAGATGTGTAGTCGCAACCAGTGTAAACCTGCTGAGCTGCATAATACATTTCCTAGCTAGCGAGCTTACTCTATGCAGTTATAAGCCAAATGGCGATGGTCACTGTAAATTCATATTTCCGAACAATTCGAGAGTAGTTGTAAATTCCCAAATATAAATATCAAAATTTTTTTAATTAAATTTCTCTACATCCAAACTCATCCACAAACCACTGGCTAGACTAAACATACTAGACTAGATGCTCTATTTCCAAGCCAAACTCGAGGATGCTTAGCGCCACGCGATGAGGATGCCGACATCGACAAGGCATATACGAGCTTCGTATCCGCACTAACGGACACTGCAGAAAAGCACTTTAGCAAAAATCGACAGGCAGACCGCAGGAAGTTATCAGCAGAGACGTTGAGGCTCCTGGAAACAAGACGAAATATGAAACCGGAGATCTGGAGTAGTGTCGTGCACAAAAACCTCAACAAGACCATCAGTAAGTCCATTCGCCGTGATGTTCGCCGAGAGAATATGAAGTTGGTTGGTGGTTGAGCGCATTACAGAAGCAAATCGAGGCAGTTAAGTGTTTGCCTGTTCCTTCTCTACCGGCGTAAACCATAACCCGTAGCGTAAACCATTACGCACCATAACCCGTAGCGATATTCCCAGCATGGTTCGCTCCATTGCTCGCTGGGCAACTTTCAACCTTTGGACAGCGGCGACCGTCAGAGTCCACGTTTCATACCCGTACGTCATAACCGGGTGGACACACTGGTCATATATTCGGGTCTTAAAATGTTGTGGAAGGTCAGATCTCAGAGGGAATTTTAAGCTTTTCGAAGGCAAGTCCAACACAGTTGAATCCGTCTCTCAAACTCCTTAGTCAGTTCTTGTCAACCAAGCCGCAGAATTTGACCGAGATATACGTACTCTTCAACCTGTTCGATCACTTCTCTGTCGATAACGATTTGTCCTTCCGTCATGCCCTCGGTCGCCATGACCTTTGTTTTGTCCCGGTTCATCTTCAGACCTACCTTTACCAATGCTTTATAAAGGTTTTACAGCCTGGTCTGAAACTGAACTCGGGAATTCGACAGAAGAACAAAGTCATCGGCGAAGCGAAGATGAGTGAGAAAATCTCCATTAACGTTGATACCCATGTTGTCCCATTCAAGCGTCTTGAACACATCTTCCAATGCGTTGGCGAAGAGCTTGGGTGAGATTACATACCCCTTACGCCTTTACCAAGGAGGATGGATTGGATATTTTCATGGAGACTCACAGTCATGGTCACGAACCGATACACATTTACGATACCTCGATGTAGCGATTCTGCACCTCAGGAGGGAGTTTTCAACTGAGTCGAAAGCCTTCTCGTAGTCCACGAAGTCTAGGAAAAGCGGCTTGTTGTACTCCTCGCACTTCAGCACCTTTTGTCTCACAGTAAATATATGATCCATTGTGCCGTATCCTTTTCTAAACCTAGCTGGCTCATGAGGCTGGTACCAATCCAGCCTTTCTGTCAGCCGACCAAGAGGCTGACTTTCCGAGAGGCAGCGTTTATCTCATAGACACTAAGCTCCGGCGGCGCACGCCTATCAGATTCGACTGGTTTGCTTGGGCTCGGGGTAGGAATTGCTGCGGAGTACAATTCGACATAAAATTCTTCCATTGCCTGAAGTATATCCGGATTTCTTGCAGTGAAAACCCCATTCGCTCGCTCGATTTTTGAAATTTGTTTGCGCCGGTAAAAAAGGAACAGGTAAACACTTAACTGCCTCGATTTTCTGTTATAATGCGCTCAACCACCAACCAACTTCATATTCTCTCGGTATTCGGCGAATGGACTTGCTGATGGTCTTGTTGAGGTTTTTGTGCACGAGACACTACTGCGGATCTTCCGGTTTCATATTTCGTCGTGTTTCCAGGAGCCTCAACGTCTCTGCTGATAACTTACTGCGGTCTGCATGTCGACTTTTGCTGAAGTGCTTTTCTGCAGTGTCCGTTAGTGAGGATACGAAGCCCGTATATGCCTTGTCGATGTCGGCATCCTCATCGCGTGGCGCTAAGCATCCTCGAGTTTGGATTCGAAATAGAGCATCTGGTCTGGTATGTTAAGCTTAGCCAGTGGTTTGTGGATGAGTTTAGATTTGGAGAAATTTAATTTAAGTCCAGCCTTATTCTAAGACACTAACTAATTCATTGTTCCGATACCGAAATTTTGATATTTATACTTGGGAATTTACACGTACTCTCGAATTGTTCGGAAATATGGATTTACAGTGACCATCGCCATTTGGCTTATAACTGCATAGAGTAAGCTCGCTAGCTAGGAAATGTGTTATGCAGCTCAGCAGGTTTACACTGATTGTGACTACACATCTGCCTTAAAAGACAAAGAAAAAGCAAAGGCATTTAATATAGTTAAATAGAACGTGAGCCGTTTTCGCCTCGCTGAATGGTCCATATGAATTTTATGTTTGTGTACGACATATGATAGCAGGTGATACCATTAATTTTAGTATTAAAGATATAATAGTAAGAAAAACTTAATCACATGGTAGTCTAGATTCAACTGATGACGAATAGATTTATCTTTTAATGGCGTGATAAAGAAAGAAAGAAATAAAATTTGTTTATTAAATAAAAAAATAAAAACAAAAACATAAATCGAACAACAATAGTACATTGCACTGGTTCTGGTTGACTGGATCAACTGGCTCAACTGGCTGGTCACCTGAAGTGAAAACCCCCAGCAAACATTGCTTCTCTAATCCACATTTACATTAACTTTTCTAAGGACCACGGACTAAGGTCACTTACTAACTGTTTGAGAATATTATATTCCAGAGTGTAGGTTTTTGCGTTATATTACGAATAGCACTCCTAATACTTAGAAACTGAGCGGCATTATGAATATTTATTTAAAATCAAACAACCAGACTAGTCAAGTAAATTAAAGTGAAATAATATATATATGTATGGCTGTCACTACATCAGTGCGATTCATTTGACTTAAAATCACGACTGGCACTCGTCATACCTTGATGCATCTCCGCGGCAGCGTACGTTTTTCTTTATACCTATACATGCAAACAGGCAGGATAACAACCAATTGACACAGTTTACTCATTTACTCTACTGTTTCAATAAAGATGAAGCTCAAAAATGTCATTACATAGGGCACGAATCTAAACGGTATCATACATCTGTTCTAATGGAAAGACAAACATTTGACTACTTTACCTTCATTATTTCAAAACATATAATGTGTGCAAATGTCAGTGCGTATAGGTTTCGACTTATGTCATGGTTGGTGGTACTCATTTTACGTCTATTCTAAACGATAACATGATTTTTTTCATTATTGAATACAAAAAACTAATAAGTCCATAGTCGACCCCTGTACCCTTTTTTGCCAAAATAAACGAGGCGCAGGAATGTCAGGGTATGGATTTTATCTTGATACCATGATTGGGACTGATTGCGCCCCTGAATTTAGCGACTACATGAGAAGAGAAATCAAATGAGGTAAATGACCCCATTTTTTGGCCTCATTAAACTTGGCTGACCATGGAACCTTCCAGGGTGGGGGGAGGCAACCTGTGCGGGTTCTCATCTCCTAAGGCATATCTTTCACTGCATATACTTTTCTATGTGAAATCTTATGAGATAATTTTGGGTCAAAATAGAGGTTTTAGACCCGAAAAAAAACATGGTTTTACCAGGTTACGGAATGGCAACCTGTTATGAACCGATGTTTCCAAGTGTTTTCTTTCACTGCAATACACGTCTGTAGAGAAATCGAGTGAGGTAAGATTTTATGCAATGGGAGCTTGGTCTATAAGTTAACAGACATTATGTGCAACTTACGGTGTAAAGTTAAAAACTTACACCTAAAAACGTATTTTAAACGATATTTTTCGTTGATCGCTCTAATATTGAATTTTATGTCTGGTTGTGTTTGCTGAGTACCTCGAATTTCTTAAGTACAATCGAGCTTTCGATAAACACAATTCGCATTGCGGATTGACCGACTTCTTCGAAACTCTAGTGAGAGCTGAAGAAATTATTTTAGCCTGAGCTCGGGCGGGCGATGCCCGGGGCTAGGAGGCGGGTTGACGGAGAGGGGCGCAGAAGGCAAGGGAAGGGCATGTCTATCACCCAAGTTGTACCGCCATCGAGAATAAGCGTAGCAGCTCCGATGGGGATAACATTATCTAATGTTCACAAGTAAAACCTAGGATTTATGTTATACGGGCTTTTACAGTAATAATACACCACTTAAACACAATTTATCACAAATACATTATGACATTTCGATTTTAGAACATTACGTAGCACTATTACTTATTGTGTGAATATGTCCAAACCGTACTGGAGTTTGACCCTGTTTATATATATGGTAAAACATACGGTTTTACCACGATTAATTCTTCTCTAATCCTTCTAATGGTAGCTCGATTACCAGCATTAGTACGACAGATAGGGATATGAAAAACTCCTAGACTGCTAGTATTCCTACATGCAACGAGCAAGCCAGTTATGGTAGGGGGACAATAGATGATATGATTTCAGATTTTGTATAATGGCCATGGCATCAAGTAGGAGATATCGGTGAATGGGAATAGCAATGGAGAATCGACTGTCAGTCAGTCAGTCAGCGTGTTTGCGTCCACTGCTGGACATACGCCTCTCCAATCTTTCTCCAGTCCTCCCGGCCCTCAGCGGTACGGAACCACTGCTTTCCGCGAATCTACTGAGAAGGTCGCAAAGCATCGACGATAAATGTATCGTCGAATAATAATAATTCTTATGAATTTGCGCTGAACCATCTCAATATAATGAGGGTGTTTTTCATAGAATGGAGACTAGACAAGATCTCCAGTAGGCTCCTTACCAGAGTGAAATATGGATGTACAAATTCACAGTCGAAATTACAAAAATAAGAAACCACCGGTCCTATAGATCCCTTATTATAGGGTCGGTGAACAATGGAATTAACTCCCTTCCAAGATATTTCCCCCAAATGACAACCTGGGGTCCTTCAAACGCGGTGTAAAGAAGCACCTGACTGGCCGGCATGGTTTTCGCAGCCCCTCTGAAAGTTCTAAAATGGGCGTCGTCGGGCGCCTGAATACATCCTGGCGTACGCCATATACCACGCTGAATAATACAATATGTATGTAAATAGTTACTAGCGTTTCTGAACTTTGACAATGATCTCACCATGAACCATCTGTTCATCATCAATCACCTGATAAACCTTTTAATAACAATCTCAATATGCAGATCCAGATTCTATTAGGAGTAAAAGATCACGCCCAGGTCGTCAATATCGTGCACTTTCTACAGATTTTGGTCACCTAACTCACGTCTAGCTAAAAACTATTGGGGAAGTATTTTTTTGAAAGTATTGGCTTTCCACTCCTTAATTTTCCATTGCATCTTGTTTAATATGGAGTAATCTTAGATGAAAAAGAATGGATACGGTACCTCCATACTGATGATAGTTCAAAAGCGTTCCTATTTTTAAAAAAACTCACACACCTATACTTTTACATGCACACCAAACTCTAATACGTAAAGGGTAATAGAGCAGGACCAAGGTATAAGAAAATGCATCATGCGAAAAAGTGACAAATAGATTCATCTGATCGCGGAAGAATGAAATGAGACAACAATTTCCTTAAATTGAATTAGTTATAGCGTGAGAAAAAGGGATGGTGACATTTGTGACGTCTGGTCGTAGATATAGTGCAAAATTCATCCTAATCCATCATGACACATCAACGATGCGCGCATGCTAAGCCCTTTGACCAGAATGGCGCGTCAAAACTAAATGAAAAATGAAAGTGAAAACGGCAGGGTTGCCAAAAATGATCACAAAAATAAATAACAATATATTGTATTATAAATTAAAATATTAAGGTTCCTATTTAGTGATAGTGGTCAGAACAAGTAGTACCATGATTGTATAGTTAACAAGGCATCAAATAATCTTTTCGCGAATTTGAAAGCGGGAAAATGAAAAAAATATAAATGGAATCATTGTTTAAACCATCGTTTTTCTGAGTAAAAATCATCGATATTAAGGATAAATTAATAAAGTCGAATATACACAATTTGTAAATATTTAAATCATAAAATAAAATAAACACAAAGAGGGAATCATTAATGTATAGCAAGTATGGGTCAAACATTGCAAAACTAATAATATTGATTATTCTTGAATTGTCCATGTTTGCATTTTATGCATTTAAAAATTTCGTTCAATGCGTTTTAGATGCTAAAAAATAGTCCAAATAATAGTCAGTACAGTGTTATGTAAAACCTGTTGATGATTATTGCCGTTTGCCGTAAATGTGTCATGGTATTTTGGTAAACCACTAAGTTCTTTCTTTTTACAATTTGTTTAATTTCCTTCAAATAGGTTCACTTTATTACGCTTTTGTCCTTTTGTCGCGGCTTTAATCCCCAGATTGGTTTTCTGTATATGATAAAGTTTTACATTTACATATTTTTCGATAATAGCCCTAAGAAGATGGAGTCTATGATTAAATGTAGCAGATTGAAGAAATGAATACTCATTCAATGACAAAAGGACATTTGAGCCAAGAAACGACTTGAGAATTTTAATCTTTATGGAAACGAGCTGTCTGTCACATGTACAATTTTGACCATTATCAAGGATTTACCTTTTTATCACAGCCTCAGAACTAAGACATATTTTACAAACATCCTAAACGACATTATAAAAAATAATAATCAGTACGTAGACTATTGTTTTGTGGCAGCCCTACTTGTTTTTAAAATAAAATTTAGTTCAATATATAATACTGAAATGAAAACAAAAATAAAAATAGAACTGATAATTTAAGTTTGCTTGTGCCAACCCTGTTTGCGCCTTTACAACACATAAAAGATTTCAGGTCATCTAAACTAAAAATATACTCAATATGCTTGTACTTACACATGGAATGTGATTCCATTGCTCTTGTTGGGCTTATTAGTGTTATTTCGACATTTGTCAACCACACAAGACATTTTGAAGGCATTTTGTTGATATTTTGAAATCTTGCTCAACTGACGCGCATGGATTGACGTTTGACACCGACTGAGAGCATATGAGCTGACTGAGCTTATATTTGACGGACCGTAAAATTTTTTTAGTCCCCTATCCATTCCTTTTTCATCTAAGGGAGTAATGGTGAAATATTTCAAGATCACGTTGACGTTATTGACATTGTTTATTGTTTATTCATCATCAGCAGCAAACTGCACTCGGATTTGTCATATTTTATCATTAGCCAGTTTTGCATTCACGGCGAAGAAGAACTGGCAAGAAACTTGGCTGATTTTTTTTTCAACGTCCACTTAGTCTAAGTTTACAAATTTGTTTACCACTGCTTACAGAGTTACGGGTTATTGTTTATGTGAATACATTAAATTAGTATTAATTCACAAAATCACGGATCAATTAAATTGTGACATGACTTAATGTAGTTTGACTACCAGAAGTTGAATTAATAAATGAAATGAAATGAAATACACATATCGAGCGCATGCCACTTCTTGTTCCTTTCTCTTCAGTATTAAAAACCATCTAGTGTCCCCATAAGTACAAAAAATCTCTTAGATAAGAGTCTGGTACGCAACGTAAGTAGCGCTTTACATAAATAAAAAAAATGGTTCCTTCATAAAGATGAACTCTCAATATAATTAGCAATTCCCTAAATGAGCCGCAGAATCACATAACATACGCATATTTATTTTGCAGCAGCCTCTGCGATACCGCCTGCACGCTGTGGTAATTAATGAATCTACGGGGTGAGCGTGTCCTCAGAGATCTGAGTTGAGCGATAATCTAGTCAAGAATCAAATAAGGATTAAAGTGCGCAGAAAATTTTAAATGGCGTTGATATTTGTAAGATGGAAACAGAGAGAAACAGAGAAAAAGAGAACAAAACATTATAAATGATCTTTGAATAAGCGACACTTTTTCATTTCCTCCATCAAACCGTGTTGCCTATTTATATCTATATTGTCTATTTATATCCGTCATTTGTCAATATTTCAAACACCTTTCCTCGAACACTCGCGAGAGGTCGCCATCTGTTAACGTTATCAAGTTTATTCACGTATACGCAAACTGAAAATTCCAGTATCATTAATCACAGACCACCCTGTGTCTACTTTCCCCGAAAGCCCTGTGGAAAGCTTTCCCTGTATCGAACCACCAGTGCTCGAAGCTCGCTACGTCGCTCCGGACGCGCCGGCGTAGCGCCGCTACGTAATTCCGTAGCAGTCCGCTTTCGTAGCTCGCGCTGGGGAAATAAACGTTTGGGGAGAGAAAAACTTTTCTCTTTTGGATGTACGAAAAATTGGTGAAGGCTCTTTGGATTCCTAAATTGAAATCATAAAAGTTTTGAAGTTCGTAGAATCACTTTCGAATGTCGGTTGGAGGTTGAGTGAACTCGGTGTTTAGGGAGGCTGGCGCGGAGAGGCGAATTAAGTGAGTGCCCTGTCTATATTTAATGCGGATATATTTTTATGATTTGAGAAAGCTTTTCAAAGACACATCTCCGATTCTGTTTATAAAGAATATTTATGAGAGTTCGTATGAAGTGGATGGTTTCATTTATAAAATGGAAAGCCCGTATTCTGTAATATTTTTTCTGCTGCTCTAAGTAAGGTTACTTACAAATATAATAAAGTGCTCTTTTTAAATTATGGCCACGTGATTTTATGAATATTAACAATAAAGGTCAACTGAACAAATGTCTAAATGTAAGTAGTTCACCCAATCTTACTTGATACCAACTCAAAGTAGCTACCTCTAACAGGTCCCTACAACATAAACAAAAGTACGTATGCAATTAGACTGTCGGATACGGAGGTTGGTCCTGTTGCGAGAAAAAAATAAATTCCGCTTCACATTATATGCGACTGTGGGCCCTTTAGATGCAAAAGGGTTTCCACCTAGGCGGGCTCATAAAGCAACCAGATGAGAATGGAATGATTGCCACCTAAAGTTACTACACTTTATTAGACGCGTGGGAACATAGGGTTGACATAATAGATCTTCTTGGGCCCGAGTGACGTCGGGCTATGGATACCGATTCGGTACTTTTCTGCACTTGAAAAACTTCGAAATAATTCATAATGGTTATTTAATACATTCAAGATCCTTATTATTAACAGCAACATGTTTCATTGTACGTTGGACTGTTAAAATTATAGATTTATTGTCTTACTCTGATCTAACTCTATGGCTGTAATAATTGATATGTTATTTTACTTTTCTTTTTATTTTTCTTTAAGTATAAAGAAGTTATTTAGCCGGATGAGGTGCGAAATAGTTGTGTAGAAGTCGTTAACAGAAAAACCGGCCAAGTGCGAGTCGGGCTCGCACACTAAGGGTTCCGTACCATCGTACAAAAAAATACAAAAAAAAATCACGTTTTTTGTACGGGGCCCCCTTTAATTTTAATTATTTTTTAATATTACCTATTTGTTGTTATAGCGGCAAAATAAATACACACTCTGTTAAAATTTCAGCTCTCTATCTGTTACGGTTACTGAGATACAGCCCTGTGACAGACGGACGGACGGACGGACGGACGGACGGACGGACGGACGGACGGACAGCGGAGGCTTAGTTATAAGGTTCCGTTTTCACCCTTTGGGTACGGAACCCTAAAAAGACAAACTGACGAGATTTTTAAGAGTCTGCTGGAATGGTTGGTAAATAAGTGACTGAGCAACATAGAATAACTTATAATAGCCGAGAATTGACAAGGTGCTTCCTAACGATCAGATGAACACATGTAATCGAATTGTTCATATGCACAATATGTAAGCTGTTCTTTATGGCATTGCCTTTTTCGGGAACGATTCCTTAAGTATGATGTAAGTTTGTAGAGTGTTATTATTATATCCCACAATTAAGTATGTGCGCTACACGAGAAGTTTATATTAAGGTGCACAAGCATTCAACGAGACAAAAGCAAATTGATGTCGTTAGATAAGACCATTTCAGAGTACATAGTTAGATAAGTTCATTTAGTTATATTCATTGTTTGTGAGGCTATGCAGTAGACAGAAATTATTTGTAAAACCAAAACAAAAACTTTTTGTTTTATTGATTTTTAAGTCTAAAAGATCCGAACTTATCAGAGTCCAGTATCCGAAATTAGTGCATAATATTTCATTCTCAAGGATTAGTTATTTTGTTTATAAAACCGGCCAAGGGCGAATCGGACTCGCACACGAATGGTTCCGTACCATCGTACAAGATTTAACAGAAAAAATCACGTTTTTTGTATGCCCCCTCCCTTTAATTTTTATAATTTTTTTATTTTGCCTATTTGTTGTTATAGCGGCATAATAAATACACACTCTGTGAAAATTTCAGCTGCTTACCTATTACGGTTCGTAAGATACAGCCCTGTGACAGACGGCAGGAAGGACGGACGAAATCACGTTTTTTGTATGCCCCCTCCCTTTAATTTTTATAATTTTTTTATTTTGCCTATTTGTTGTTATAGCGGCATAATAAATACACACTCTGTGAAAATTTCAGCTGCCTACCTATTACGGTTCGTAAGATACAGCCCTGTGACAGACGGCCGGAAGGACGGACGGACAGCGGAGGCTTAGTAATAGGGTTCCGCTTTCACCCTAAAGACCTGGAGAAAAAGTTTGATTATGTAGGCATCTACGGTAAGTGCGCCAAGCAACAACTTAATTGACAGCGTGAATTTTGAACTATAAATGAATAAAAATATAAATGCGTTAAGCGTAGGAAACCTCGCTTTACTTCGTTAAACTCAATGAGCACGCACACTGAAACAAACTGCCTCTAAAGAATCCTTGGTGATGTCATCACTTAGTCGACTATAAATCTTAAAAGATTAGGAGCTATGTGCGGCGGCATGCGAATGTGTATGTAAAGGTATGAGGGAGGGTGTGTATGTGTATGATTGAGATTGGAGACAACAATGGGGCGAAGAAAGGCGAGCGCGGGAGGTTAGCCTCCATGGCTTGTGCGACTTGTGCGCTTAGTTGTTCGAATAGAGGCAAGAAATTCTCAGAAATTCACAAAAATTCTTCTCGCCTACATAGTCAAGATATCAATTATGAAACTAATACAAGGTATAAGAACTAATAAAATTAATTCATCGCTGAATGCTGTAGTATACGCTGAATGCAAATAATGTTAAGTAAATTAATAATTTTCTTAATAATCATTAACTATCTATGTTGTCCGAAAACTGATATGAATCTGCTGTAAAACCTGTTTTTTTTAATAACTTGATCGTTATTTTTAATTATAATAGAATAGCTAGACATTATTTGGCTTCCGTTGAATGAAACAGCTCGGTTCTAACTGCATTGGCTCAAAAACGGTCGGAAGCAGGATTCGAACCTACGATCTTCAGATTGCACCGAAGATCCAAAGTGTAGTCAAACCGGAGATTAAGTAGGTGAACCCCAAATAGGTGTGTTTATTATTATAACCTAAGCTTATATAATCCAACCTAACCAAACAGAATTAAACGCACAGGCGGTCTTTACTACTTATTCAAATAGATTAAACGACACGCTATGAATGGAAATATTGACAAACCGGGTATGTATCGGTTTAAAATATAAATGTTGATAGCATTCAACTTAATCATAATAATTTAAATTATATATAATTTGTGGTCTGAAAGAAGAATATCCGAGCTCGTGGTCTAGAGGCTAGAAGACTTGCCTTTCATGCGAGAGGTCTGGGTTCAAATCTTCGCCTCGGTGATGCAACACTTTATTTCTCTTTCTGAGTTGGATAAGTGCATTTCGTTACTAATGCGAGCTCTTCCATGGTTCGGAAACCTTGTAAAACTGTAGGTTCCCTTCCCCTACTAGGTGGTAGGGTTAAGCCCGCCCTGGTTGGTAACACCGAATTGCAATAAACTTTAGTTGAAGCGGCAATGAAAACTTTTCCGTGTTTTCCATCCAGTTAAATGTAGCCGTACCCATAAGAGAACGGTCCTGACACGGCACCTAATTACAGTTCCATAAAAAAAGATGCCTCGAATTTTCCTAATTGTTTTTTTATTGGTTATGGTGCTGTCTCTACAACAAACACAAAAACAACAATCGTTGTTATTAATATTATGTCTGCCTACAGTTTTTTTTATTGAATCCTCAGAATATGAGGAATATACAAAAATAACGCCATGTTAATCCCAGTAGTTTAGGTTATGCTATGTTAGTTTAGGAAAAAAATGTGCCATGTTTTTTTATGTTAAGCGCGGCATATGGCGTAAGCCAGGATCTCTTAAGTTGCCCGTCGACGCCTTTGGGATTTCGAATCGATGGTTATTCTGTCTAAAATTTCAATAAATCAAACCAAGAAAATCGGGAGTAAACAATCGAGGAAGCTTTTTTGTCTCATTTTCGAAGAATACATGAGAAGGGTAAGCTTAGATCGACGACAAAAACCTTTTGTCTGCTCCGTGGCTTTAGAGGACAGTTTGGGGTTATCATTATCGCGGCGTTTATCTTTGTCTCTTTAAAGGTTAGCAAATCCTTTGGCTTATCGTGTTTCGCTCATTTTCACCATCCTGAAATGGAAACCGTGCATGGCAGGAAAACGTTCACAATCAATTTGTGGATGGTGGTGATTTAAACCATTTTTTAAAGATTTGACCCAAATTATGTGATTGATGCTTTTTTGACCATATCCAATTTTATCTGATTCATTTGTTTGAAATTTGTAAGATCGATTCAATTTTTTTATGCAACCTAACATGGATGACCACCGTTATATAAGCCCTATACACCAAATTTCCAAATATATAAGTGCCTTGCTAAGACCTTCCCTTTATAAGCATTGGTACACTGAATTGGAAGGAAAACACGGACAATTTCTCATTGCCGCTTCAATCACGGTTTCATCCGATGCGGTGGTATCAACCCGGGCAGTAAGCCTCCCCGGGTTGGTACCCTACCACCTAGTAGGGAAAGGGGACCTACAGTTTTTTTATGGGTTCCCAACCATGGTACAGCTCTAATTGTAAACGAAATGCACTTATCCAGCTGATAAAGATAGTGGTGCAGGACCAGGGCCTGGATTTGAACCACTTAAAAGAAAATTTAACCCATCCACAACTTCTCGAATGAAAGGCAAGTCCTCTAGCCCACCACGACCTGCACGAATATATACGAAGATGACAATAAATACATGGATTGAAATGATGCAGTTTCGTCTCATTTTCGCTTGCTGCCTGCATTTAACCCACCATATAATTTTTTTCTTAACTATCACGCATTATTTGCGGATATATTTCACAAATAATCCCTGTCATGGTAATAGCTCAGACACAAGGCCGAATCCTCAGACAAGGTTCCATTTTACCCTCTGAGATACTAAATCCTAAGAAATATTCCTTATTATTTTTTTCTCGCAAGTAAATGATATCCACTCATTCTTGTTTAGTGCCACGCTCGGTGGCAGTCTTAATATCTGAAACGAAATTGGTCTCGAATCCCTAATGCCTACACATTTCGGATCCAAATAAGTAATTTCATAAAATGGGAACTTTACTCAACACTTGCAAGCACTTCTACAATCCTCCCTGTGAGAAAAACATTTATCTTTTTTCGAACCAGGAGCACTACAGTCTCTCTCCTATGCCTCAATAAACGCTCGGTGGCAGCCTTATATCTGAAACGAAATTGGTCTCATACCTCTGATGTCTACTCAGTTTAGATTCAAATAAGTAATTAAATTAAATTTTAACTACTCAACGCTTGCAAACCATTTTACTTTTGCGGCCTCGAGTGCATGCAGAGAACATTATTCTGAGTGTAGGTTTTGTACCGATTATTAACTTTATCAATATATTCTTTGCGGTTGATTATTCATACATATTATGGAGTCTAGTGAAGTTTACAGAAAAAAATGTGTAGGGTTTCTCGGATAACATTATGAGCTAAAATGTCTATCGCATATATGAAAGTAATGGGTTTTTTTTAATCTCAAACCCCATAAAAATCTTTCACAACAACAATGTTCATATCAAAAATATTTAACTTTATTAAATTAAATTTTGTAATAAATATATTTGCTCTGATATGTATCCTTTGAGTGCTTGGAGTGCATTCTAAAACTGTAGCATTAATTTTGTAAAAGGGGAAATTGAGATGTTTGTACTTTTGGATAATTTTTTTTCGGTCGATTTCGATAAAAAATTAGAGTTAACTATAGTGAATTGTTACCTCCATAATCTCAGGTAACTTGCATCATTTTCTTTCTTTGTTCAAAACTGATGTTGAGATATCGTATTTTTTATTATCAGCCAGGACAAGTTGGTTTTATTTTAGCTCAGAAGCTATACAAATAAAAATACAAGTGTTACCTAAATCTTACAGAAAGAAAGCGTGTCGCTTGCTATAGTCAATATACCGATATTACAAACTCAGGCATTGGGTGGTGGATATTGACACCGGAAATCTAACAAAGAACCTGCCATCCACCGCACCGCGTGGAGACACAACGAGCCAGAGAAAATGTTTCTGCCGAAAATTGAGTTGGGTTGAGACTCTCGCACCCGTGGATTAAAAAATAATTATAATTTGTCCTTCGCCGACTGCTATTATTTGATAAAGGATTTAGATTTTCGGAAGCCCAAAAATGTGTATTTGTATTTGGTATTCATGGAACGGTCTGAAGTTTCAAAATTATCTTTTTAAATGTCTGTTGTCAACCGATATGTCCTCATTACAAACATTATATAATGACACAAAACTATAATACACAGCCATCGTTGACATAAGTAGGCAGGAATTTGAATAGATAAGATCGAGAAGCTAGATGTAAATCGATTTTTAACCGACTTCAAAAAAGGAGGAGGTTATCGTCTGTATGTTTTTTTTTAAAGCAATTAAACATTAGTTAAAGAAAGAGAGCTGTAAAAACAACTACGTTGTAATGTGGTCTAGTCTTGCAGTATATTCATTACATATACAATTCTCTTTCTTTTAATATTGCTTTCTCCACGGTTCATTCTACATATATATCACATTCGCTGAAAAAGTACGTATGTTTTTACTTAAAACTTGATGAAGAAAAATAAGGTAGCGTCAAACACGCAGTGATGATCGATTATATTTTGAACCAATGCGATTGTATTACCCCGGGCGGGCTTATCCCTACCACCCTTCAACCAAATAGTTGATTTTTTTAGTTGATTTTGTAGCAAAAATATCGTCAAAGTAATCTCAAATCTGTTGAAATCATTCAACGATTAGGTCCAAAAAGATCTGAATGTTCTTCTTTCAGTTCGAATGCTCCTGAAGTATTCAGTGTTAGGTTACACAGCAGTCCTAAAAGCATTATGTTTGTACATCCCTAATTAACGAATTTGCTTAAACATGAGGATTAGGGTAAAAGCTTCCAGATGAATACTTCAGTAGGGTTAAAATTCGCACTCTACTTAACACGGGCGGCTGCCGAAAATACGTAGAGATGGCACGATATACTTTCGCGGAAACAATAGAATAAAGGTAGGAGTTGTTTAGTATGCTACACACGGCCCGCGAACACTTTGAGAAAATATCAGACTCGAAGCAAGCGGGACTTATAAATTCGAGGGGATATGGTCGGGACCCGACCACAAATATCCCTGTTGGGGCCAAACGGAACGGCAAATAGAAATCGGCGGATGGTGATCCCCGGAGAGGTCCCAAGGATGACCTTCTAACTTAACGGAAGTCGGCGAACATGAGGGTCAGAGGGCTTAGCTTATTGAATTTATTTTTCGTACATGAATTATTTATTATTCGTGGAATTGATACAGGTAACTAAAAAATATAACACCATCTGGTTTGTTGAAGTTTTTAGGGTTCCGTACCCAAAGGGTGCCAACGGAACCCTATTACTATGCCTCCGCTGTCCGTCCGTCCCTCCGTCCGTCCGTCCGTCCGTCTGTCACAGGGCTGTATCTCATGAACCGTAATAAGTAGGAAGCTGAAATTTTCAGAGAGTGTGTATTTATTTTACCGGTATAACAACAAATAGGTAAAATTATACAAATGAAAGTAACCATACAAAATACGATACAATATACGCTGCTTCGTGTGCGAGTCCGACTCGCACTTGACCGGTTTTCTACTTACTCGGTCCTTTCTAATTAAGAAAATAATGTGTAGTTGTAGTGGTAATGTTGTTGGCTACTGATGTAACTTTATTAACAATCAACAGTAAACAAAGATTGTACGTGAAAGATCGTTTTTACAAGAAAGTGACCTACGCCACAACTTTATAAATGCTTGTGAAATTATAATACATATTGTTGAATAGACATGGTTATTTTTGCATGTAATTTAATTTCTTCATGGTTTTTTTTTTTCATTTCTGATAGAAGGGTAGCCAAAGGCTAATGAGCATAAAGCGAGTTATCAGTTTTTGGTTACTGAATATTATGTTTTTGCAGATAATAAATATGTCTTTCTCAAACTTGGATACTTTGATGCAAAATAAAATAGTTTAATCTCCGAAACAGGAAAGATAGTGTAGTTTATTTTTAAAAACTGTTAATTATTTTTAATAAATAAAAGATATATAGTTTTTAATAATCAAGTTTCAGTTCCTTATAAATTTTACTTCTCATCGAGTTAGGAACTCTAACAGCCGTATTCAGAATGGGCGGACTAACTTTAATACTCCGGACTAAACCGTTTTTTGTATTTTTAGACCGGTGCTAATATCGTACTAAGTTTTGACAGGTGCTCTCTGAATACGACTGTATTAGACCAAGCTTACATAGTCGGTAAAATTTATTTTATAAGTTTTTTATTTTGAAATGACATAACCGTGCCGCTGTTAATAGGAGATTACATTTAACAAAATCAAATGTTGCAAACGCAGGATTATATTTTGGTCAGGACATTCTTTTGAATGATAAAGGTCAAATCAATCGAGACATTTTCTACTGTCCTGTGTTCTATTTTTATCAAGGTCATCATGATATCAGATTTTTTTAAATGACTGGATATGGATGGTTAACATACCATTGTGAAATAGCCTACCGTACCGAAACCAGGTGCTTTTTTTAGCATGGCTGGGTTTCGGACAATTTTTAGACGACCATTCTCTCACTCAACACCTCATATAATTAATGTAACACGAAAAAGAAGAGCGCTCATCTCTTAAATGTTAGATTAAGTATGATTTGCAAATATGTTTCGAACAAAGTGCAATCATAAAAAGCTCGTTAAACGAAATCGACCTAAACTGAATTTGCATTTCAGGAATATTGGCTCTGAAATCAGTCCGATACGGGAACTCTGGCTCAGCGCCAATGCCGCTAGACACGGCGCAAGTGTTGGGAACTATAGCTATTTGTTTTAACTTTTGACGGAATCCTTATCGATAATTGTCGAGAAAAATTGAAAAGCACAAAACTTCTGAAAACATTTAATATGCGTAGCGAATTGTTCAACAATTTCTATGTAAACAATTTTAAAAATTATTTGGAAGTATTCCCAGAGTGAGTCAGATTATAATACATTAATTTCTGAAGGATAAAATAACAACGCTTTCCCCAAATTTTGATTTTCAAATATTAAACAATTGCTTTTTCAAATGTATGAAGATGAAGTTTTGAGATAGAATCTTATTAATTTCCTATAACAATTTTATATTCTTCTACTTTACGCTGATTCAAATATTTTGGTAAGCTCGGATTCATAATAATATACTTTAATTAAAATAAGTTTCCATGTAATTTTCCATGTTAAATGAACAGGGGTTACCGGACGAATATATATGAGGTAGTATTGAAAGCTAAAAGACAGTGTACATAGTGATAAAGATAAATAAATTGGTTTAGATATGTTGATGTTGATAATACTTGATGGATAAATATCCTTATTAATTTACAGTTCGGAATTGGGTAGAACTAGCATGCCCAAAAGACCGATAAGTCCATGCTAGGACATTTGCTCAGTAAAGGTCAAATTCGTGGCACTCGTTATCGAAGAGCGTGAATAAAAAATTGCATGGCCATTGAATAATTCAGATAACTATGCGATATAATTCATGGCGCACAATGTTCCATGCCTACCCGTCCGCGGAAATCCTCCATGATATTATGTTAGTTATGTAGTTATATAGAAGGTGGCAGCATGCGATAGCATTCGGGTGGAAAGGAACAAAAGGATTTCAGGCCTGCAGGCGGCAGACTGAACGCGACTGTTGTAAAATTGAAAGATAATAAAAAACAAAGGGAGGAAATTAAATAATATACATACCGTTGAGTTAAAGAATCCGTCCTTGAAACACTTTTCAGAATGTACTTAATGTAAATCTTTGACTGTTAATCCTTGAGACCAAATATTTGGTTACATTGTTAATTAAACGTTATTACGCCGTTTCGAACTATCTATTAAGGCTTCAAATTGCTAAGGGCAGGTCAGAATGTTATCATATTTCACGTCGTCGCGTCATTAATCCATAAATAGGATCAAATAAGCGTGTTTATTGGTCGCGGATAATCCATCACAGCTCGGGGGAAAGTTTATTGGCAATTAAATAGTACCAAAGGTTCGAGGGTTTGACGTGATTAGGAGATTCCACCGGGTGTATTAAGTTGATTGCACTGTTTTCTTGTCGTTAAGTTATGAAGAACTGAGAGTTTAATTTATTATTTTAATATTTGCGAATTATTTCGTACCGGAATTATTGCGAAATGCTTTAGTGTATATCCGTGTGCGCTACAACTTTTTATTTCTCATGGAAATGGGCATGGATGGCTACTACCAGCAAGCATGGATAGACGGGAGCGATCGAAATTCGTATGGCGGCAGAGCGTAGCCATGAGTTAGTGGAAAACATCTAACTGTAGTACGTTCTCTTACGAATTCGGGTGGCGCAACATCGAATGTTCGTTGCATTAAATTGTGTCTGTAAAGAAAATTAGAGCCAACGAGTTACAAATCACTTATTCATAAATCGCTAAGATCATCGATTTCGCAGGCTTACACCATTGAATAGATTATTTGACGGATACACTAAATCGCCCGTCCATGGATTTATATATTCGTGTAGAAATATGAAATATGTAGAGAATAAGTACATATATTAGTGACTCGTAATAGGGGCTCAGGTAGTGAGCGAATTCGTCAGCGAACTGACTCGCCCGGCGCTACCGTAATTGTATGGAAAACTGGTTACGCCGGCCTCAAACAAACGAGTTTTGGTCGCTACTCCCGTCCTTATAAATCTCGCTGGCTACTACTGTCGTAGCCCAACACACACCCTGGGGACTTGGTGCTCTGCCAGGACCTTTTTTATATTTCACGGCTTCATTTAACTGTTGAACTCCTGTGAACCTACGTGTTTTCCGGACAACGAGATGAACGGGAAGAAATGCATTGGTCCGACTAGTGTTTGACGTGTATGCCAACAGTTAAAAGGAATATTGTTCACGATTAAAAGAGAGCAATATTGAATTAAGTGAGTATTTTGATTAAACGATATTGTAACATTTTAAGCAGTCATGACTACAAAGGAGTAGAGATCTGATTGTACACGCGGGGACATCCGGCTCCCGTCTGCTTTGTGGTGGTGACATTTGGACGAGTCATGTTGCGTATCCAGGCGAGACTTTTTTAAAGAGAACGTTGACACAGAACGTGTGAGAGACTGAACGTAACCTCAATTTGACCTAGGCTGCCTATTTCATTCATTTTGAAAATCTCTTCCTTACAAATTATAAATACAATTTAATATTTATTAAAATTATCAAATAATATAATTTGATATAATATATTATTATGAAATAATAAATCATTAACAAAACATTTTTTTAATAAAGCAATTTGTTAAATCAATGTATGTATAAACTTAAACATTGTGTTAGTAGGAGGCATTGATAACGAGAGGAGTTTGAAGAAACATTTCAAATTATTGAAATGTTGGGGAAATAATGCCCAAGATAGGTATGATTGCTGGTTTAAATCCAGCCTTGCAGTATATTTATAAAATAATATTTTCTTACAGATATATTTTTTTAATGAATTTGTCCTTGCTTCACCGTCCATTATATATACATATCACTTCGTGCGACGTACAGCAGGTACGAAACATTGACTCATTTCAGTGTCATTTTTTGCGCGTTCCATAAAATAATACGCATATCTTTATTCAGGAATTTCGGATGCAAAGGACTAAGGAAATAATGTAGATCAAAGATATTTGTTTAATTTCATGTTAGTTCCGATTATGCCTTTGGGACAAAGATACTTACTTGAAATATATATGTAATTGTGTAAAGAAACTGAATATTCACAAAAAACTATTTTAAGTTGCGTATTTCGGAAAGTTTCATAGAGCCGTTAGAGTGCTGGCTTCGGCAAGCTACAGTTTTTAAAGTAACTTAAGTACGCTGAAATATAGTTTAACACTACAAAATCAATGCAGACAAGAAAAGTGAGCGGTTACTTTGAAATTGATTCTCGCTTGACAACATTCTTAAACTATGCTCTAAGGACCAATTAAAACTTATGCAACTATAATATTTTGCAATGGAAGATTTTTAAGCGTTAGCTAAAAATCAAGTAAATTGTTCTTTGAGGCTTTTGTGTGAATTGCATTACTTAGGAAACTCATTTTGCTAAAAGCATACTAAAAAGTATCGAAACGAGCAATAAACATTTACTTGATTTAGAAGCAGTGATGATCCGGATTTAAACAGATTTACCCCCGTTTTTACCACCTCCAGCTACCTGAAATCCGATAGTTAACTTTCGGTTACATTGCGTATTTGTATGGTGTAACCGAAAGGTAACTTTGGGATTTTTGTAGCTGGAGGTGGCAAAACCGGGCGTTAAACAGCTTAAAGTTTGACCCTGGATATATTAGACTGCTGTTGTTTTTATGGAATTATATTTTCAGTACTGTTTTTATGGAGATCGACTCCGTGACTGTGTAATAACGTATGTCAGCTTCGATAGTTCAGTGGCGCGACACTTCAGCGTTCGATAGGTTAAGCCACTGTTGTCGCGGTCGGGTTTTTGATGGGTAACCGTTCTTCGACCGTACAGGCTGGCGTTCGGATTCTACGTATAACTGTGGGTCCTGTTCTTTACTTACGGAGGCAGGGCTAGCCCGCTTGAATTGGTACCATTACATTTAATGAACCAATCAAAATTGTCCATGTTTCAGTAAAATGTAGCCGAGCAATATTAGGAGAGTCTAGAGGACTCTTACTTGGTTTTCATGTAGTGTTAAAGAGTAGGTATTCTTTGGTTAAGGTGGCCCAACCCGCTCATCTCCCCATACAAAAGGGGAAAGAAGATCACGCCCATATTTCTTGTCAGAGATTCAAAATTTTGCTCAAAATAGCTTTATTTGATCGAACTAGATGTCTGATGACCATTGGCATTGTAAAATTGTGTTTGGTTTCTAAGTTATAAGGTCCGAAAGTTCGAATTTTTCGCGCGTTTTATACAATAACTTTGGAGGTGGATTACGCAATGATAAAATAAGAACATCGTAAAAAGATTAGTCATCAGACATAGCTTATTTAATCAAGATTTATGATCTATTTGGTTTTTGTTAGATTTTTGTCTACAGCGGTCGTGGTTTTATTTTTAGCTATAAGTCGTTTTGAAATTAAAATTTTCGTAAATCTTACCAAATCATACACTATGCACATTATCTTTTTTGTGGACATGTTGCATCTTCCTCATCACGGAGCCTGTCTTATTCTTTGAAACAGAGAAGGTCCCAGAGCGCAACAGCACGGTTTTGTACCGTGCCCGCGAATGAGTTGGGCCCGCCGGGTTGGGCCACCTTAAAAGTTAATATAATTAACCATCTATGGTTTGTGGTTTATTGCAAACGCTGAAAATTGGGGTGCGTAGAATCGCTTCGCGTTCCTATCTCTGTTCTTCAACATGGAATCAGTACGGCGTGTACCTATAAATCATAACATTGTTTTATTGATGTCATTTCATTAAGAAGAGCATAATTATTTATTTTTCGTTGGGCCGGCTCTTGAAGCATCCGATTATTATTTTATTGCTTTATATATATATATTTATATTATTGCTCTGAATCTTTTAAAAAATCTTTGCTTTGCTCAATGGCTGTTTGACGCTCTAAAATTGATCTCGTATTGGATTTTTCTAATTTAATCACAAAAATTCTGCCAAGTTCGGTACAACTCTAAACGTTGACAGCATTTTTCTAATATTGTTCGCTATTAAACTTTTCGAGGTATAGAAATCGTTTCCCTTTAGTTACGGTAACTTTTACGAAAATTGCCTCTAAGTATAGTATTATCTTTGGTGATACCACGTGTAAAGTATATTTGGGTAAAAAAGTAGAGTAAAAACAAACGCCGATAAGTTAAAACCACGAGTAAAACTTAGATAGAGAAAGGAATAGATATGACATCATTTGTATGAAATATGGTCCATAAAATATATCCGTGTAATTTTATGACACTTGTTCTCTGATAAGTAAATAGTTGGCAAATTACTCTTTTAATTTGTAGGTGTAAGTAAACATTGTTAAGAGCTTTGGTCTTTTAAATGCCGTTTCCTGCGTATTCTAAATTTTTGTTCAATATTCACTAAGTAACCAAATTACCTCCCCCTGAACGGTCTTGAATAATAAATCCAAGTTCTGGTTTAAAACCTCGAAAATCACGATCCCGCAAATATAAATTGAATTTCGTTCGCATCGATCGAATGAGCGTCGGGAGCCAAAGACCCGTGTGATTAGATCGTTCCCGCCATAAAACGAATTGCTGCTCTCGGCTTACTACATCCAAATCGAGTTCCAACTGGGATGCAGACCCATCTAAGATTTTGTTTATGTAAAACTAGAAATAACCACGTTTCACCAAAACTGATGGAACGAAACCTATATATATTTTTTTAAAGTATTTAAATGATTTCAAAGAAACACAAAGGTCAAAAAACTTACAGGTATTTTATATAGAATAAATGTTTACGAAGGAAGGAATATTTATAAGCTATAGCGTACAATATGGACCTATTTATAGGGTTCTATTGGTTTTTATTGGTTTGTTTTGGCCCAAGTTTACGTTTATATGTAACAAAGGTTTTTTTATCTCATGAGCAAATTCACAACACAAACATGTTTATAGGTTTTTATTTTTATTTTATCCTGCTTTGTGGATATAATAATATGTATTAGTGTATTGTATCATATATATTAGTATATTCAATTATATGTATAAATATATAATAGGTCGGGGAAAAAGTCTTTTCGCATTATAGTATGTATGAACTTGTAATAAAATCTCTTTGGCTATACTATTTGTATCTGGCTGGTTTTGGTATCATTGAAAGTTTAAATTTTAAAGAACATAATTCCAAATTCAAATTAGGAAAATGTGTGATTCTCATTTGTTTTTCGTACTGTCAAAATGAGTGAATCTAATGAAGAAATTCGATACATTTTAAAATTTTACTACAAAAAAGGTAAAAATGCAACGCAAGCCGCGAAAAAAATTTGCGATGTTTATGGACCTAGTGCAGTGTCTGTGAGAGTAGCACAAATTTGGTTTAAGCGTTTTCAATCCGGAAATTTTGATGTCAAAGATGCACGTCGCTCTGGTCGCCCTATTACGGATAAAATGGATGCCATTTTTGAAAAAGTGGAGCAAGATCGGCATATCAGTAGTTACGACGTAGCTGAAGAACTAGGAATTGACCACAAAACAGTTTTGGCGCATTTGAAAAAAACTGGTTACACAAAAAAGCTCGATATTTGGGTACCTCACGAGCTCACTGAAAGAAACCTAATGAACCGTGTACTCATTTGTGATTCTTTATTACGACGTAATGAAACCGAACCATTTTTGAAGAAGCTGATAACTGGTGATGAAAAGTGGATCACGTACGACAAGAACGTGCGAAAAAGGTCGTGGACAAAGGCCGGTCAAGCTTCACAGACTGTGGCGAAACCCGGGTTAACTCGCAACAAGGTGATGCTGTGTGTGTGGTGGGATTGGAAGCCTTTTTTTTCATCTAAGATTGGAAGGGCATTATTCATTATGAGCTGTTACCACCAGGCAGGACCATCGATTCTGAACTCTACTGCGAACAACTGATGAGATTAAAGCAAGAAGTTGAGAGAAAGCGGCCGGAATTAATCAACAGAAGGGGTGTGGTTTTTCATCATGATAACGCTAGACCTCACACATCTTTAGCCACTCAGCAAAAACTAAGAGAGTTTGGCTGGGAGGTGTTAATGCATCCGCCGTATAGTCCTGCCCTTGCACCTTCAGATTTCCACCTGTTTAGGTCTCTTCAGAATTATTTAGGCAGTGTCAGGTTAACATCACGAGAGGACTGCCAAAACCACTTGTCGCGGTATATTGATCAGAAGTCCCAATATTTCTATAGCAATGGGATCATGTCCCTACCTACAAGATGGCAAAAAGTTATCGAACAAAATGGTACCTACATACTTTAGTTAAATGTAAATAAACCATATTAAAAAATGCGAAGAAACTTTTTCCCCAACCTAATATATATTATGGTATATATATGTTTATGGAGTTAATGTTTTTTTTCTTTTCAAATTCTGGTGTGTCACCTATCTACAGATATTTCTATTGCCTTTCCTCATCACCCCAAGGGTTGACTGGAAGTCCGCCTTTGTGCAGTATCGTTGTTTTGCTGTATGTTTTCTGTGTAATTGTATTTTTGTTTATGCACAATAAAGAATTTATTCATTCATTCATGTTTCCGAGGGCTAAACAGTAAGCTTAGCGAACATTGATGGTAGACTACAGATACGAAAACTTTAATTAAATATGATAAAAAAGACCACAAGTAAGACAGAAGGCAAACTTAGAAGACAATTTCTCGCCGTGAGCCACGATAATGCGTTTACGTGATCTCGCCAATACCGTTTCGGTACTACTAAGTCGCAGGGTTCGGCATTCTGGATTCCTTATCGTCTTGTACGTCGGCTTCAGCTGTCGTCTTACAAGATATTACGGACCGACGCGGTAGAGGTGCGGGGATAGGAGAGGGCGCTTCAAAGAAACGCGCAAGGAGTAAGAAACCTTTGGGTATTACTATTACTGGTACTAAATAATAATGCTGATTGGATTGGCAAAGATGTGAAGTTTGTAACCAACTTTCAACAGAAACCCTTTATCCACGTCTCAAAAGTAAATATGTTAAGATGAAAAGCTGGATAGTAATATGTATGCAATATGTATATACATACGGACCCAACGGATACAAAAAGTATACTTCCCGTCTTGACGTTGTTTTTAACTCAACAGTGTTATCAAATTATTAGTTTTTTTTAATATGAGTTCGTTGATGCTCAGTTTGAGATTCGGTGACCCAGGTCGTAAAATGGCAAATAACTCTAAATTAAAACCAATGAGGGTAGG
This sequence comes from Incurvaria masculella, assembly GCA_946894095.1. Classification (NCBI taxonomy): domain Eukaryota; kingdom Metazoa; phylum Arthropoda; class Insecta; order Lepidoptera; family Incurvariidae; genus Incurvaria; species Incurvaria masculella. The sequence continues at coordinate 6,713,334 of OX335641.1, forward strand.
TACCATTTTTTTAAATATTTCAAAAAGGGTTCTTGTGAACCTTTTATTTGAAACCAACATTATCACAATCCATCAAACATTTATAATTGTATAAGGCATGGTTTTTTCTAGTTTAGTAGAATACAGTATACAGATGCGTGCACACACACGCTCAAATCAAATAAGATCATTTTATTTACACACATCAATACAATTTTTACAAAAAGCATATAATTATATTTGGCGGCATCGTTTATTTATGCTTCTGCTTGTCCATCAGATAAAGTAAGTCCATATGTTTATTAGTAAAATTATTGTCCGATTAATGTGACAGAAGACATAATTCTCCGGCTAAGACTATCCGTCTTTTGACAAAGGTAAATTTATACTATCAGTCCGATAAGTACTATCTGAGGATTTTATGTCTTCCTACGTATTTTTTTTCCTACGATACACAAAATCTGTGGCCTGGAGGCTTTGGAATATTATTAAAAAACAACATTTAGTGGAACAATGAGAGCTCCAGGGGTTATTAATTCCGTGCGGATGTTGCCGCTGATTTAACGAGCTCGTCGGAGTGACAGCCGCCAGCCGCCCCGCACCCCCCGCACCCCCCAGTAAAGGCACAGCGATAGGGCACACCGCCAACGAGACCCCTTAATTGCAACCCTATTTTAGGGACCCTCAAGCGCGCTTAGTGAAAATTTGGTCGACCGGGCGTTTTAATATTTTCCGGACGCTTTTGTTATTAATTTTAGAATCAGATTAGAACGAAAATATTCTGGATGAAAAATTCTGTTATTTGATCTGACGTTATTTGGTTATAGTTAAATGTTACTGCATTCATTTATTATTATTTTTTTTCTATTTATGTGTCAAATTATGTAACACCACTATATATGGAGTGAAGGTATTTTCATTGCATACATAAAATTCAAAATATCTTTTAAGAGAGCGGCTACAAAGGAAGTCGAGAAACAAAGTAAACGAGCATCTATTTTAAAACTTCTGATGATGATTAATCATTTTATTTAAATGCGACGCGGGAATGTGGCTGAGCACAAAAGAAAATATTAACTGCAACGGAAACTGAATTAAGATTTGTAAATGTGATAATGAAGGCAGCACTCAACCTGTAAAGATAGCTGGAGAACTCAGTCTGAAGAACTGGCTTCCGCTCTCCGAGCTTAGCAGGTGGTCACGCCGGGGAGGAAGATTTTGCAGTAGCCATAGAAATGTTTGTTCCAAAAGTAGTTCAGCAGCAGGAGTGCAGGCTCGATAAAGTAACTGCTATCCAAAAGTGTTCCATTTTGTGCTGTATGGTTTCCGGCCACTAAAAATAACACATGTTCTCCTTACTATCTATATAGGGTGTTACGGAGGTATGGTCCAAAAGCTAACCACTTATTCCTTGGCATATTTAGAGCAAAAAAGTTAGATGGTATTTTGTCGTACGGGATGGGATGTCGTATGGGAATATAAGGGGAGGACGATATTTTTTTTCAAAAAGTTATATAGAATATAATTCTATGTTTACAGAACAACAAAAAGTAAATTTATTTACTTCTTTTGCTCCAAATATGCTGAGGTAACGTTTGGATCATAACATGTAAATAACCTTAATATATTATGATAATAAATAAATAAATGTCATAATAAGAGATACAGCGATAGTCGTTTTTAATTCTAATTCCTAGAAAACAGTGTATCCTTTTCCTTACTTATTCTTTGGTAGGGTTCATCCCGGCCGGTTTGGTACAGTCTCATTGAATAAAAAATGTTCGTGTTTTGAATCCAGTTCAATACAGCCGTGCAATATAAGACTGGTACGGGCCTATTCTGCAGAAAGTTTCTCTCTACTCGGAGTCTCGAACTCATATGCAGACGATACAGGCATAAAGCGAGAAATTGCAAATATTAAGAGAACTAAAACATTATTTAGTAATAATAAATAGGCACTGAATAAAACATACACTTATATATTGCATTATATAAAAAAAGATATGTCAAAAATTGTACCGGTCAATTCAAATACACAACGTCACCTGGACCGTCAGGAGAAAAACCGGTCAACTGTGAACATGCTCACGTACCGAGGGTCAGAATAAGAATCGGAAAACATTTATTTTCCTGTTTGTTGTTATAAATTTTCAGTTCGCTGCGTTTGTGTACGCAGTCGGGTGTGTCAGCTAACTTATTACTACGAACGTATCACCAGTAGATGCACAACCATTCTGAGTGAGGCCTCCTCGAGAGACGACCGTCACTGCTGGATATGGAAGAAATTCGCCCTCGCCTGATAAATATTTTGCAATTTCATATAAAATTAGCGCTTCAGAAAACTTATTTTTCTCAAAAAGTATGATGTTTTAAGCAAAAGTAATTAGTTGGTACCATGGAGGTGAAAAATAACAGGAGGACGGATGGAACTAAAAAAGTGTCGACACGTCAATTGTGCCCCCGGAGGAATTTGGCCTTTGTTTCGGCATATATTCTTTGGTTTCAGTACTCGCTGAATACATAATTACGAATGAAGAATGACGTAACGACCTGGTTTATTGAAAAAAAATTCTTATCAGTTTACCTACCAATTTGGGAGACTTCAAATTAGATTTTTCATCCGTTTTCATCACTGCGCTACAAATGTGTACGGCAATATAATGTTGTAAGTCGCGTGGCGTAATTTTTTGGGCGCTCGTTGTATGGAAGTAATTTCATTATGAATTTTTCATCTCCATGGTTGGTACACAATATATTTAAATGTATAAAAAATATGTATTTTTATTATACAATTTTCAAATAACCGTTAATTGGATAACGATTTGGAACAAATGCGTGTGACGCACGTGACGTGACCAGAGCCAGACCATAACCATGGGTGCCTTTTTTCGCTTTTTGCGACGGGACCCTAAAAACACGAAAGAAACAAAACTTTTTCTAATCAGAAGCAGCTAGATAGGGGTGTACGAAGCTTTATGCATCACGTCCGGACTCTAGAGGCCGTTACAAGCACCCGTGCGCCGCCGTCGGATAAGACCCACCGGTTTTTTATACTTAGGGTAAAATACTTGAAATACTACGGATAGTTTTTCCCAGAGTCTTTGCGGAAAATAAATAAAAATAAAATCAACGGAACGCTGTCATGGTGTAATGTTTAATTCAAATTTCCTGTTCATTTGTTATTTTTTAAATTGTTTTTTTTTTTTAATATTCAATGTGAGAACGATCAAAACAATTCAAAACGCTCGCTAGACGGTACCATAAGTGAAAAATAATTATTTGTACTATATTCATAAAACATCTAAGACTTACTTTTAACCATTGAGTTTATGTTGTCAACTGAATGAAGATAGTATAATGATTAGAATTGACATGTAGAGCGAATGAGTGCCAAAAGAATGACGAAACTAATTTACGGCGTAGAAATGAGTGGAATTGTCGTGCCCAGGCGGGTGCGTAGGGACACGAACCATGACGATTGATGATTACTTTAAGTTTTCACTCATAATAGTAAAGCATGCATGAAGAGAAGTATGACTGTAAAGGAAACGAAATAAGTGTGCTGTGATCCGACCATACGATCTACCACTGCCTATCCCTCCGGGGAAGCGGCGTGGCGTTATGTATGTATTTGTGTGTATATCTTGGTAGTTATTTTAGTATAAGGTGTCCCATCCTGGCGGAACTAACTCATTCGCGGGCACGTTACAAAACCGTGCTATTGCGCTCTGGGACCTTCTATGTTTCAAACAAAAAGACAGGCTCCGTGGTGAGGCGGATGCAACATGTCCACAAAGCAGACATGCGCATAGTGTTTGATTTGGTAAGATTTACGAAAATTTTAATTACAAAACGACTTCTAGCTAAAAGTAAACCACGACCGCTGTAGTCAAAACTCTAACAAAAGCTAAATTGATTATAAATTGTCATGAAACAAGCTATGTCTGATGACTAATCTTTTTAAGTTGTATAGATTTTATCGTTGAGTAATCCACCTCCAAAGTTATTGTATAAAACACGCGAAAAATTCGAACTTTCAGACCCTATAACTTAGAAACCAAACACAATTGTACAGTGCCAACGGTCATCAGACATCTAGTTTGATCAATTGAAGGTATTTTAAGCAAAATTTTGGATCTCTGACAAGAAATATAGGCGTGATCTTCTTTCCCCGTTTGTATGGGGAGTTGAGCGGGTTGGCCCACCTTAATGGAGTTGCACATTTGAAAACTACGTTAGTACTAATTGATTCATCCGTTTTATGTATATGAAGCTACAATAAACATTTTTTAAGATCTTATTTACCTAGCAGGCGCGATTTACACAGAGATGGCAATTGGTGCCATTATACCCTCCTGAGTCCCGACTAAGGCACTTTATTTCGACCAATTCCAAAGCTTGATATGCAATTGCCCCCATTTTGAGAAAGAATTGCTTCCCTGACCCTTTTTCCGGTGCTTTTCCCCCGTGGATCTTCGCCTGTTTCCTTTAAAAGTTCATTATTTTAAGATAAATATCTAATAGGAATATCAAGCGACGTACTTGCTTAGTACGAAAAAATAAATTCACTTCGGAATTTTAAGGTAAATGAACGAATAAATATATAAATGTAAACCACTGTTGTCGCGCGTGTGCCATTAAGACATCGCACACCGGGAAAAGTTTGTTTTATTTCATTCAAAACTAAGATTAAAAAAAAAACTTTCAAAAATATATAATAAATCTGGGAATATTTTTGCTTTTCTTTTATTATGGCCTTTCCTAGTTCGGCTATTTGGTTTGATTACTCGATTTCATCCCACATGTAGAAGAAAATGTTTTCGACGTAACTAACATTTTTGAGAACCTGATCGATTTCATCATACTTACACTTACAAGTATCTTAAAATTTATGACGAGAATCACGCTATATGTAAAAACAAATCGGTTAAGTTATCGTTAAATTATAATACGATGGACGCTGTATATTGCATTTTATAACAGTGAGATGTGTTTTCTTGGATAGTCGACTTTTGTAAGTTTTTTTAGGGTTCCGTACCCGAAGGGTGCCAATGGAACCCTTTTACTAAGCCTCCGCTGTCAGTCCGTCCGTCTGTCATAGGGCTGTATCTCATAAACCGTAATAGGTAGGCAGCTGAAATTTTCACAGAGTGTGTATTTATTTTGCCGCTATAACAACAACTAGGTGACACCTCAGAATAACAAAAATAAAAGGTGGCCTCCATACAAAAAGCGTGACTTTTTTGTGTTTAATCTTGTACGATGGTACCTTGAACACTTCGTGTACGAGTCCGACTAGCACATGGCCGGTTTTATATTACCGTGGTCACTGTTCATTTTAAAAGATAAACGGCTTTGTACTCGATCATGAGCCGAATGATAGGCTCGAAACGCTCCGCACAAATAACGCCGCGAGTAGAAGGCCGTTTTCTTTTAAAATAGTCGACATTTTTAACAGGAGATATTATGGCTCACTATGTTTAAGGCACTCTTCGAGATTACAATGTTTCAATACTTTTAGAAAGAGGCATTACGGCTGAGAGATTTTCAGTTAAAGTGTAATGCATTATTCAGGAGGTGACATTGAATCAGGCCCGACACGTCCGCGTGACCCGCGCCGGTCTCCGGGGCGAACGGATCGAAACGGATAGACGAAAGCACACAAGACATTGTTCATTTTGTTGAATGATATTGCCAAGCTAAAAGTGTTACATTATTTATGTTTGAAAAAAATGGGAAAATGATTAAGATAAAAGTATGTTTGTATTGTTATGTAAATCATGGTTTGTGTATGTTCAAACTGTCTGTATATGTTTTTAGTTTATTTTATTTGCTTTATTCATTTTCCTTTTAAATTGCTATTGCGTACCTACCTACAGATATTTTAGATTGTCTCTACTCATCACCCCAAAGGTTGACTGGAAGAAATCACTCCTAGTAATAAGTCCGCCTTTGTGCAATTTTGTTGTTGTTTTGAATTGTTCTTATAATCCTGTTTGTTTTCTATTGCACAATAAAGAATTTATTCATTCATTCATAAAAAAAAAGAAAGACGATTAAGATAAGAAAAATAATTTTAAAAAACATTAAAAAAACCTTTTATGTAAATTCTCCAGAAAAAAAATTATTAACTTTAATATAAATCAAACCCACAGATTATAAATTCAATATGATAGAAATGCGTGTTTCAAATTCAAGTTTTGGTTTTTTTACACCGGTAAATATCGCAAGATTTTCCAGCAAGATTTACTTTTTTTCGTACTAAGCAGGTACGTCACATATTCCAAGGAATCTGATATGTATGTGTGTATAATCGACCGTGAAGCAAGGACACATTCATTGCAGAAAGAGCCGTGTTAAAAGAATTACTTTACGAAAATACTGTAACGCTGGACCCGAACCAGCAAATCATACCACCGCTCTTATTTGGAATTCTGCTATAGTCCCTCCTCCCGTAATCAATGCCTTCTACTAACACACTGTTTAAGATTATACCTACATACATTTGGTTTACGCTTCTTCTGCGTTACGGATATTGACTACAAAGATTGATCATTCAACCATATTGTCGTCGTCACCAAAATCGTATATTTGGCATCAGACGCTAGAGCGAGGTTGACTTATTCCAAGGAATGTGGGATATCGGAGCTCGGGAGCGACAAAATGGCACAAAATGATATTTAACCTGGTAAGTAAGTAAGGGCACCTACACTTTTACGTGGTATCCGAACTTTGAACGACAACTGCCTCCGGGTGGAGTGCAATCTCTGGTTAGTATTATAGTTATAGTTATTATAGCTCTCTCTTTTTTTTTCTATCTTTAACCGACTTTGAAAAAAAGGAGGAGGTTCTCAATTCGTCGGAATCTTTTTTTTTTCTTTTTTTTTTTTTATGTATGTTTACCGATTACTCGAAGACCCCTGAACCGATTTGAAAAATTCTTTTTTTGTTCGAAAGGGTATACTTTCTAGTTGGTCCCATTTTTTTTATCAAAATCGGTTCAGTAGTTTGGTACTTAAATACAACAAACATCGAATTTCTTAAGCCCGCGAACCCAGAAATGTTATTTTTGAGTTACAGTAGCTTTCTTCAAGGGTGAGATTGCTCAGTATGAGAGGTTTTTTTTTTAATTCAACTGTTGGAGGTATTGAAGGGGGTAAAAGAGGGCAAATTGTACACATTTCTATCTCTAGAGCCGCTGAACCAAGAAATGTCAGAGTAGGTTTTGTTTGAGATGGAAATGTTTACGAAGAGAATATTTTTGAAAATTCTACTATTAGGGGGGTAAAATAGGTCAAAATGAACACATTTAGGCGAAAACCACTCATGTAGAGATCTCCGAAACCAATGATCCTAGAAACTTAAAATTTTCAGTGACTTATTTTTACGACGAAAAGGCTCGCTTGTGATTTTACAAAATTCAACTGTTAAGGGGATACACGAGACCGATATGTACACATTTTCATACAACACTTACGCAAGAAACAGACTCTCCGGAACAATGGAAGGATGAGAAATTCAGAAGCTCAGCGGTTCTGGACATTCGTTGTTTTGCCTTGTTAGGGTTCCGTACCCAAAGGGTACCAACGGATACTATATTACTAAGCCTCCGCTGTCCGTCCGTCCGTCCGTCTGTTACAGCACTCTATCTCATGAACCGTAAACTCATGAATCCAGATAGGTACCGGTCTACCTTTCGTCAGAAATGATATTTCTCAATGGTTTCATGTCTCATAATGCTCGTTCATTGTAGGGTTTAGTAACAGTTTAGAGGGTTCGCATGAGATAGTCAGGTGCGCATGATCTTCTTTCCACTTTGTATGTGAAGTTGAGCAGGATGGCTCGCCCACCTTGAGTCAAAAAGTTACGCCACCACTAAAAAGCAAAAAATAAAATATTTTTAAATAAAAAAAGGACCGCCTTCAAAAAAACCGGAACTAAAAAGCAAAAAATAATTGGTTACTTTTAATTAATGTACGACAAGCTATTTTAATACTAACTAATTATGTACAATTTCTTAATTTTTAATCATCTTTTGAAGTCGGTGCCTTGGGTAGACGTTCTATAAGGGCTGTAAGTAGTTAGATTAATATTACCTATGGCTAAGAAAGAAATATAAGTAGGTAGCTACTTATTAACCTACTTAAAGAAAAAAACACAAAATCAAAAATTAAATAAACAAACAGGTCGGAAAAACGTATGTAAGTAGGTATTTAGGCAAGTACTTTGTAATTTAAATATTCCTTAAAACTTAAACTAAATACCTAACACAGTAAAAACTAAATATTTACAAGAAAACCCTACAAACTAAACAAACAAACCAATATAAAAACAACGACCACTAATATGGTAAAAGTTAGGTAGGTGTAGCTTGTACTTTTATTTCTATCTAAATACCTACATAACATAAAACAAAAAAAATACAAATATAAAACAGAACAGAAAACTATTGGTAGCGACTTTGAGGTGTCTGCTCCGAGGTCTGCTCTCAACTACGTGTGACAACGCGTGTGCGGTTAGTAGGTACATATCTCACCAATTTCGGCAGAAATCGTTTCGTTCAGACAACGATGTCGTAGGAAGCACCAGCGGCGGACTTACACGTTTGCCGCCAGTAGGCTATCCAAATTTTGCCGCCCCTACAGACCTCTCAATTCAATACCCTAGTTCAGAATCATATTAATTCTTTAATTAAATTAAATCTTTTATTTTTTTTATTTTTGCACTATCGTTCTAATTACACAACCTCTTTCCTCTAATAAATATGATTGTAAACTAGGAGATCGATGAGTCAGTTCCTAGAATACTTATTTATACAACCCAATGACTTGTGGTGTGCGTTAAGATTCCACAAGAAATAGTTTTTGGGTAAATTTCTAAGCTAATAATGTTAAAATACTAATACATATAAATAAAAATGCGCAAATACTACTTACACAATTATATTTCATTCGGTGAACGTAATAAAACATTTTCTTTATTGCCCTTCTTCCAACTTAACAATGTGCATTTAATTAACAAATGCATTTTGCGCGATTTTCTATTCGCAAAATCATCATTTATATTGTCATTAGTTCTGACTCTATCCATAAAAGAGCTAAAGATTTTAGCTTTTCTTGGCTTAAGGTAGATCTTTGATAATTGTTCACGCGTTTTAAGCTTCTCTTACCCGAAAAAATTGTAGCTGGTGTACATAGAGTCATGTAAACCGCTTTATTCAAGTTCGAATATTTTTTTCCAAATTCTGTTTTCGCAGGAACAAAGATAGACTTTTCAGTGATCCAGAATCTAGTTTTACCAAATTCTTTCAGAAGAAAGGTAGCATTGAAAACTACGTCAGTCTCTAAATTAGTAGGAAGATTTTTTTCTAATAAAAAATCTGTTTTTCTGGAAGGTTTGATGATAAAAAGGCACTCATTTGGTCGGTAATTAAAACTTTTATTGAAACTGTGGAAGGCCTCCTGCCATTTTTATAATTCGCATGAGAGTCTATCTATGAGGACTAGAAATGTGTTAACCTTGAAATTATCACTTTCATTCATTCTCATTTCTTCATCGGGTGTTTCATCTTATTATTTTTCCTTCCTCGGAAATATAATGCCATATAAATATAATCCTTCAACATTCTTAATCCAATAGCCTTTTCTTTTAAATACTAATTTTTTCACGTCCAGCTGCACAATACTTACAGACAGATAGATTCGTAAATATCGGCAACAGTGATCAAATATACGATAAAGCATGAATTTAAATTTTCATTTTGTTTATTTCAAAAAAAAAAAATCACAAAATAGCAATTACCGCTGTTCTCAGTTTTTCTAAATTTAAAAGTATATCTGGGCCTCGTTTCGGGTTAGAGGTTTTTCAGTACAATCATCCTTGATTTATTCCAAAGTTTTAACGACTTGGTGCCGATAATCTCTCATACTTCTGTATGCGTCCTCTCTAGTTGACCAACGTTACAAATGTACTCTCTTTAGCGTGCCAGATTTGAGTCAAAAAATGTTTCCCCGTTGTGTCGAACTTACAAAAAAAAACCTAGTTTATTTTTACGCAACATGAAGCGTGCACTGTGCATGATTCAGCAGCCGCAGATACTACTAGAGCAAAGATCGAAAAAAGCAAAAGAGGCTTGGCTTTGTAATTATAGCCTGTAAGCCATTATACACACCAGACATTTTCGCGGCATTATCATATGATGGTCCACGACAGTCATTAATATTTATGCTCAGTGTTTTGAGCTCCGAAATAATGGCAGAAAACATTTCTTCAGTTTTAGCACCCACTGAGAGGAATCAAAACCTTGAGACAAACCACAAACTTGAGAATTCTTTCACACGGTTCACCTGTTTCTTATCTGGTTCACGGTTTACCCGTATTTTATTTTGTCCACATGTGCTATATTTGGTGTTGAATCGATTATCAAAGATTTTGGCCCTTCTATTCTCCAATCCCATCAAAAGAATAAACTCATCGCAAACGGTATTAAGTAGTAATTGGTACTTCCACATCCTTGATTCCTCATATTACTCAGCTAAAAGTTCCTAAATCATACAATAATTACTTCAACTGACTCCCGCAGCGGCCGCTCATACAGTAAGTTCAGCCAGACGCACTTAGCGATCATATCATTCTTTCTCGCGCCGCAAACAAACGCGACTACAAAAAATGTAGATTAAAATATTCAAGTGGTGAAATTACATACTGATTTTTTTAAATAATAATATGCATTACGCACATATTAAGACGTCAAAACAGTAATATCGGGCCACAAAAATCTGAAAGTCGATCAAAAGGCGCTGTGACTATAGCAGGCCACAAAAGTTCCGGCGGCCGGGATGGTACTTTAGGGGAAATATAAAAAATTCGGCCTCAAAGCCGCCCCTAAAATCTGCCGCCCTAGGCTCCAGCCTACTCAGCCTGCTGGTAAGTCCGCCACTGGGAAGCACCAATCCACAGAGCAGCGAATTAACGTACCTACTCCTTCACCAGTGCGCGCCTTTATAAAGCCGAAAGTACGAATAATCGTTAAAACCCAATTTCAGTACGCTGCGCTGCTGTATCGATATCAGCTTGCACGTAAACCAACGCTAAGGGCATCTCCAGGTAGAATGCTCTGTGGACCAATCATTGCTGACTCGGGTTGTTTACGCTCTCGTAGACTTCGGGTGTGTTCAGCTGAAATTGTGTCTGTTCGGTCAACGGCGTGCGGAGTGAACTCTACCCAAGGCACCGACTTCAAAAGATGATTAAAAATTAAGAAATTGTACATAATTAGTTAGTATTAAAATAGCTTGTCGTACATTAATTAAAAGTAACCAATTATTTTTTGCTTTTTAGTCCCGGTTTTTTTGAAGGCGGTCCTTTATTTATTTAAAAATATTTTTTTATATTATCACTAATCAGAGAATGTGCACCCCACGCCTTGTCGCCTCTTACGACATTCATTTGAAGAAATGCTTGCATGGGTAAGTTTAAAGTGTTGGACCCACACAACTCACAGACTACACGACCTTACTGATATGTCAATAGTGTGACCATTATTATGTTCCACGGTATGACGCTACTCGAATGACGCTGGCGGATGCGCTGTCCACTTGACATTTCACTGCAGCACCGACACTCAGGCTCAGCTCTTAGGCTGAAATACATAGACGTAGCTGGTACTTGGCTGAGCCAAATTATGCCTCGCGACTCAGTTTTGATATAAAATGCATGGAAAAACTGTCGAATTTGACAGTCGAAAGATATACTTTGGCTAAACCAAACAAGATTAAGGTCTATGAATATAAACATCAGTCGTGTCGGTGAAGAATATTTACTCATGTGGTATAGAGCGGGCAACTGTTGCTGCTGCATCCTTTCTTAGCATATCTTTGCCTTTCATAAACCTTTTTATAGACTAGGCCTAGTCGTTAGGATAACACTGGAAAACACTTGTAACTCGTTACCGTTTGACGAGCCGGGCTATCAGACGTAACTCCGTGCACACCGGACAACCGTAAGTTTCCAAACATTAAACAGTTTTCAGCTTACATCATCAGGAAGTCCTCTGACGCGTCGTCCAGTCAGATGTCAACTACAGGTCGTCGGCTGCGCAGATTTTAGCTGTGGGTAGGTTCAGCCGCAGACGAGGGTAGTCGCATCCGTGTAAACTATGCTAACGGTGTCACTTTGCATCAGTGTTGGCAGCTGAACTCTTGTGTTGCCATATTTCGCCAGTAACGGAGACCAAGACGCTGACAGCTTCATACTATCGTCTCTGTTAAAGTTCGGATGCCTTGTAATTTCTATTGATCCTCGAACCAAGCGTGGAATATATTGTTTTTCTATAGTTATCGTTTCAGCTTCGTCGAAGCGAATCCAATCAGAGGTCCTCCAGGTCGCGTCGCGTGATGTTCACAGCGTGGTGGACGAAACGTCCAGTTAAATAAGTAAGCTGAACACTACTTATCCGTATACGCAAAAATGGTATAAAATGATTTTAAATAGAAAAAAATTTTGGTCTTTTTACTTATATTAAGTAGGATGCCATTAACAAGGGAAATACTTCGATAAATATGTTGATATTTAACTTCGTAACCATAAACACTTGCATCAAACGTAATGTATTTTGAAATTGGCATAAACATTATTCGTAATACAAAAAAAATGTTTTCCATGTTTTTACAATATTTTAATATCATATAGTAACCGATAAAACTATACCGACTGCTCTCACTAAGTTGCTTTATGGAATCAAAACGTCAACGTGTGACGGAATGTCATCTTGGTACAGACAGTCTTTGACCTACAAAAGCTGCAAGCATGTAGGGGTCCGTCTACGAAGTAGCGCGCCAGATGTGACAGCGGACAATGCGGCCCGCTTCAGTAACACAATACTGCCCCCGCTCGCCCTCGCCTCGCTCGGTGCGGTCGTGTGGCGAAGGTATTGCTACGGCACCGTCTCATGGAACGTTACCGGACACGGGTCACTACCCTCACATCGTGTCATGATACTAAACTTGCCCATCACACGTTCCCGATGGATCGAAGAGCTACACTAGGACCGTCTTATTTGAGGATTGTTAAATTTAATGGAACGGACTCTTTATGAAAATTTTGAATTTCACCTCGGATTGAAAATATGTATATTTAGTTACATACTCGCAGTGTCGAATTTATAGGTTCCTAAAAGAGATATAACGTTCTACCACTAGAAAATTAAACAATTAATTAACGATCGTGGGACCTGCCTGCAATTTTTTTTTCTTTATTTCTTTAGGCTTTTTCACCAATGTCTACTACGAAATAAGTGGCGTAATTCTTGTAAATAATGTGAATCGCTTAGTAATAGGGTTCCAACGGAACCCTATTACTAAGCCTCTGTTGTCCGTTCGTCTGTCCGTCTCGGTAGGTAAGCAGCAGCAGGGAAGGAGCTGAAATGTTCACAGAGTATGTATTTATTTTGCCGCTATAATAACAAATATTAGAAAATAATAAAACCTCCCCTCCCCAACATAAAAAACGTGTTTTTTTACCGATGCCGGTTTATATCTTTGTGAAATTAAATGAAATTGAACCAAAACAGCAGCATTTATTATTAAATTAATATTTTTTAAAAATATTCGTGATAGCACCTGATTGCATTCAGTTACACAAAGGCTAAAGTGAAAGAAAATTTTATTATTTGTAAATAAAATGCTGATTTTGAAATCTGAAAAATATGAAATATACTCTTAAATGGATTGTTAAACAGTATTTCAAATATAAAATTACATTTAAATCACGCGACTTCGACGAACTGTATGGGAACTGTGATTTTTTTTGAGGATTTGTATTTTTTTAATAGTTAGCTGCTTATTTTTGTCTTTGTCTTTTAGCGAGAACAATCACTTGCAACTTTCTGTGTATCTAAGGCTCCTTCATTCAAAAATGGTTTTTAAATGTTAATGCATATTTGCCACATTTCAGCATCGAAGCATCGGAGTCTAACAAACTTGTCTTTACCAAGATTTATCTAGACCATCAATCTTCAATTTTTTTTTATTGTCGAAATTCGTTGCATTTATTTTACTTACGCCCTCATCGAACTGAATGCAATCCGCTCATAACACGCTCTTAAAGTGATAATTCACACAAACATAATAATAATAAAAATAAATAAAAAACAATAGTACTGAGAGTGGGTAGACTAACTTTAATACGGGGAGTATCTCCGGACTAAATATCATTTTGTGTTGTTAGTCCATTGCTATTCCGCGTACAAAATTTTGAAGCTAAGATTTTTATAACACAGTTCCTAAAATATAACAAAAAGGCATGACATGGTTTTGGTGTGAAGCTTTGTTATTCCTAACTGTTTTCTTTTCCTGGTTCGCCGGAATGTTTCCTTTCACGTAGTAAATGTCATGGGCACGTGGTAAATCGCAAGACATCACGCGATTCAAGTTCTAGCTTGAATAAATAATAACATGCAGCCAGCATGTCCACTTAGTTATTCCTTGTGACTAACATTAGACAATATGTCTATTATGATAGTTCTGGGAAGAAAATTAACATATATATAAGTTTTTCGATGTTAAAGTTGTTCTGTGGTTGAAAATTCTACTTCTTAACAAATAACACTTCTTTTGTATATACTCCTTCTCTAACAAACCAACAAATAAAGTATGCTTAATTTAATCTGTTCGCATAGTCATTTATGAATAAGAAAAACAAATTCGATCATTCAAATTCACACATTTAGCCCAAACATGTTGGTATTCGTGCAACGAAAAAACAGGATTTTATAATTAACAGAAAATTACCAATTAAAGAAAAAAAGTAAAAAAGTGTCACCGCTGACAGTGGCTTTTTCCAAAATATTATTTTCATTCTATCTATTTGCATCCCTTTTAATCTTTTACTAGCTTACATTTGCTTTAATATTAGTATTATCATGTAGAGGAATAGTGGAAGATATTTTTTTATTCAATATTATTTTTTAAGTAAATTTTTTTAAACCGATGTTGCCGTCTTCGGCGCCGACCAATCTCCAAACACCACACCTACAAGCTGCAAGTACAACATGCTCCGGGACTTAGATGAAAAAGGAATGGATACGGTACCTCCATACTGACGATAGTTTAAAAGCGTTCCTATTTTTAAAAAAACTCACACACCTATACTTTTACATGCACACCAAACTCTACTACGTAAAGGGTAATAGAGCAGGACCAAGGTATAAGGAAATGCATCATGCGAAAAAGTGACAAATAGATTCATCTAATCGCGGAAGAATGAAATGAGACAAAAATTTCCTTAAATTGAATTAGTTATAGCATGAGAAAAAGGGATGGTGACATTTGTGACATCTGGTCGTAGATATAGTGCAAAATTCATCCCAATCCATCATGACACATCAACGATGCGCGCATCCTAAGCCCTTTGAGCAGAATGGCGCGTCAAAACTAAATGAAAAATGAAAGTGAAAACGGCAGGGTTGCCAAAAATGATCACGAAAATAAATAACAATATATTGTATTGTGCATTAAAATATTAAGGTTCCTATTTAGTGATAGTGGTCAGAACAAGTAGTACCATGATTGTATAGTTAACAAGGCATCAAATAATCTTTTCGCGAATTTGCAAGCGGGAAAATGAAAAAAAAATTAATGGAACCATCGTTATTCTGAGTAAAAATCATCGATATTAAGGATAAATTAATAAAGTCGAATTTACACAATTTGTAAATATTGAAATCATAAAATAAAATAAACACAAAGAGGGAATCATTAATGTATTGCAAGTATGGGTCAAACATTGCAAAACAAATAATATTGATTATTCTTGAATTGTCCATGTTTGCATTTTATGCATTTAATTCGTTCAATGCGTTTTAGATGCTAAAAAATAGTCCAAATAATAGTCAGTACAGTGTTATGTAAAACCTGTTGATGATTATTGCCGTTCGCCGTAAATGTGTGATGGTATTTTGATAAACCACTAAGTTCTTTCTTTTTAAATTTTTTTTTATTTCCTTCAAATAGGTTCAGTTTATTGCGCTTTTGTCCTTTTGTGGCGGTTTAATCCCCGGATTGGTTTTATGTATATGATAAAGTTTTACATTTACATATTTTTCGATAATAGCCCTAAGAAGATGGAGTCTATGATTAAATGTAGCAGGTTGAAGGAATGAATACTCATTCAATGACAAAAGGACATTTGAGCCAAGAAACGACTTGAGAATTTTAATCTTTATGGAAACGAGCTGTCTGTCACATGTAAAATTTTGACCATTTTCAAGGATGTACCTTTTTATCACAGCCTCAGAACTAAGACATATTATACAAACATCCTAAACGACATTATAAAAAATAATAAACAGTACGTAGACTATTGTTTTTTGGCAGCCCTACTTGTTTTTAAAATAAAATTTAGTTCAATATATAATACTGAAATGAAAACAAAAATAAAAATCGAACTGACAATTTAAGTTTGCTTGTGCCAACCCTGTTTGCGCCTTTACAACACATAAAAGGTTTCAGGTCAACTAAACTAAAAATATACTGAATATGCTTGCACTTATACGTGGAATGTGATTCCATTGCTCTTGTTGTCCTTTATGGCGTTATTTCCATATTTTTCAACAACACAAGACGACATTTTGTTGATACTTTGAAATCTCGCCCAACTGAATTCATCACTGACGTCTGACACCGACTGAGAGCATATCGGCTGACTGAGCTTACTTTTGATGGACCGTAAAATTTGTTTAGTCCCCTATCCATTCTTTTTCATCTAAGCTCCGGGACAGGTTCAAGCTCTACCGATTGTCTAGCAACAACTTCAACACAAAATGAGATCATATGTCCCCACTGCCAACCGCACGCACTTCGCTCCTTTAAAAGCCAGAAAGGGCTGAAAATTCATGTCACGAGAATACATTCAAAGGATTCAAGTTTACCAGCAACAGCTCCAGCTGTCCTTTCGGAGAGTTTCACCACAAAAATTGCTCGCTCGAATTCGCTTCGAATCGAGCTCGAATTGCTGTTGCCGAAAAACTGTGCACGATCATAGCCAATTGCGTTAAAAAGAATGACATTATTTCATGGCAGGACCTCATGACATTTTCTTTCACTGCGCTCCAAGTGCCTAATTTACAGACTAAAAATATAAGTTTGGTGACAAAAATTAAAGAAAATTTGTTATCCAAAAATGAACCGACGTATAGACGAAAGGGTTACTCCACAACTATCCAGAAAAGAATTGAAGCTAAAGTATCAGACGGTGATATCCGAGGCGCTGTAATGCTAATTTCCTCTACCGACGACCTGGCCCCATATGAAGATTCCGTGTTGTCAGAATTGAAAGAAAAACACCCGGCCCCATCCCGTGATCTCGCTTATCCGGACGCACCACTCCCACCCTGCAACGATCATCTTTCCGTAACGGAATCAAAGGTATCCAGCGCCATACTCAGTTTCCCACCCGGTTCAGCTGCAGGAGTCGACGGATTACGACCGCAACACTTTAAGGACCTGTTGAGTCCAGCAAGTGGTGATGCTGGACGCCGTTTGCTTAAAGAAATTACAAACCTATGCAACCTCATGTTATCAGGCTTGGTGAATAAGGAGGCATGCAAGTTTTTATATGGGGCGTCGTTGTGCGCCCTGAGGAAAAAAGAAGGTGGGTCACGTCCAATCGCAATTGGCAACGTTTTTCGTCGTTTGGTGGCAAAGCTGGCATGCCTCGCGGCATGTGATTCCGATGTATCAAATTACCTACGGCCCAAGCAGATAGGCTTTGCCACTCCTCGAGGCTGTGAAGCAGCGGTACATTCAGTGCGAACTTACATCGATCACAACAAAGCTACGGATAAAATCCTGGTGAAATTATATTTAAAAAACGCTTTTAATTCCATTGAGAGAGATACGCTACTTTTGGCAATAAAAAACCAGGCTGCGCCATTGTATAGATTTTTATGGCAGTGTTACTCAGAAGACTCACTCCTATTTTTTGGCGAAAACGTTCTCACATCACGTGTAGGAGCTCAACAGGGAGACCCTCTCGGTCCTTTAATTTTCAGTTTAGGAATACACCCAATCGTTGAAGGTCTAAATTCAGAGCTTAATGTCTGGTATCTAGATGATGGCACCCTCGCAGGAGAAGCTCAACTGTAATTCGTGACCTAAATAAATTATCTAATGAATTTAAGAAAATTGGCCTACAGGTTAATACTTCTAAATGTGAAATTTATTTTTGCTCGTCACTTAACCAGTCAACTCTTGATGAGATTCACGCAATTATGCCCGACATTCGTGTAGTGACAGAGTTAGTACTCCTTGGTACACCCATCTCTATTGGAGCTGGCCATTCTATAATAAATAAAAAAATTGACGAGTTGAAGATACTGTTTGAACGTCTTAATACTCTAAACTCACACATTGGGTACACACTTTTAAAAAATTGTTTTGCTATACCTAAATTGACATACTTACTCCGTACAACACCTGCTTGGAAGTTTAAAGATTTTTTTGAAAAAATTGATCTTTTGATTAAACATTCGATCGAATCAATTTTCAATATCAACTTGAATGCTTCCCAATGGTTGCAAGCCACTCTTCCGATTCGTTTTGGAGGCATTGGCATTCGTCGAGTTACCGACCTCGTACTCCCTAGTTTTCTGGCGTCCGTACATGGCGTCTCGGATCTGGTCTCTCTCATCCTACCCCTTTCAGGAGACGGACTCGAGATTAGCTATTTATTGGAGGCCAGTCTTTTATGGGACGACATGTGTCCAAATGTAGATCGACCGACAGCTCTTAACATACAAAAGCGCTGGGACGTAATAAATATCAAAAGAATCAGCGAAACGTTTATTTTCAACAGTTCAATTGAAGAAGCAAGGTATAAAGCAAGTTGTTGCTACGAATCGGGTTCGTGGCTTTGCGCTCTACCATCTAAACATATTTCAACCATTTTGGACAATAATACAATAAGAATTTCAGTCGGCCTCCGTCTGGGGTGCGACGTCGTAAAACCTCATACCTGTACCTGTGGCGTGAATGTGGAGGCCAATGGGTTGCATGGGCTTTATTGTAGCAGAAGCGCTGGCCGATTTCCACGTCATACAATGTTAAACGAGATTATCAGACGCGCACTTGCCTCGATAAACATTCCATCCATACTGGAACCCAACCTTTCACGCAATGATGGGAAGCGGGTAGACGGGATGACCCTAGTTTCCTGGTCAGAGGGCAAATCTCTCGTTTGGGATGCCACATGTGTGGACACATTGGCCCCCCCACACGTCACGCACTCAGCATCAAAAGTAGGTTCGGCTGCCGAGTCATCAGCAAGTTTAAAAGCAAAAAAATACCAGGCAATAACCGATCAAAATTATTTATTTGTTCCTTTCGCGGTTGAGACCTTCGGCCCGTGGTGTGAGAGCGCCAAATCCTTTATTTATGAAATCGGAAAGAAAATTATTGAATTAACAGGAGACAAAATGTCAGCAAGTTATTTAACACAAAGACTGAGCATTGCTATCCAGAGGGGCAATGCAGCAAGCGTGATGGGAACACTGCCATACGTGTCGCCGCTGGACGAAGTCTTTTATCTTGGTTCTTAACCCTTGTGTATTCGTTTTTTTTTTCTTTTTCATGTTTTTAAAATTTTCATTTGTTAATGTTATCAAATAAATTAATATCCTTTAAAAAAAATATTTAGAAAATAGTTTTAATGCATATAAAATTAATTACAGCTAATTAGAAGATGTGTCAGTAGGAGGCATCTAATACGGGTGGAGGAACAGTAGAATTGGGTTACAGGGTAGGTTATGGAGCCAGCCATACGGCAAATGAAATCGGCTTACATTTTATGGAGTCAGGATGCGGAGCTAATAGATATATCTTATAATTGGTGTGATATATTAAGGATAACAATGTCAATTTAAAATAATCTAGCTAAGCTACGTGCCGAAAAATACAACCAAAATAGTACGATTCCGACGAGTCGACCACGGCCTTAATTTCTTCTGCGTGTCCAAATGCCAGTGTCAACATGCCAGGTCGTCGGTATTTGCCCCGTGTGCTAATTGCCACCGGCTACCGCATCGCCGGGTGTCAGCCGACCGAGGCTTCTGCACTGTGGTGTTCAGGATTTTTTTTTTAATGTTAATGCATCAGGTTGCACTCTGTTCGGAATGTTACGTTTGGAATAATCGTTAATTCGTGATGTTCGGCTTACTAACAGAAATCAGAGTTATCGGACATTTCGGTTTCTGCGTCATTTTAACTTTTTATGTCGCTATGTAAATTTGAATTTGGAATTTACAGGATTTACCCTGCTAAAGAATGAGATCAAATTCAGTTTTTCCCAAACAACGACACTTTGCTTGGCCTTGCAAATGCCCGGCACATCGCTGCCAATGTCTGGCTCTAGTTTGGACCTAAACTTAAGGTGGCCCAACCCTGCGGAACTAACTCATTCGCGGGCACGGTACAAAACCGTGCTGTTGCGCTCTGGGACCTTCTCTGTTTCAAAGAATAAGACAGGCTCCGTGATGAGGAAAATGCAACATGTCCACAAAAAGCTAATGTGAATAGTGTGAAAGATTTACGAAAATTTTGATTTTAAAACGACTTATAGCTAAAAGTAAACCACGACCGCTGTAGTCAAAAATCTAACAAAAACCTAATAGATTATAAATCTTGATTAAATAAGCTATGTCTGATGACTAATCTTTTTAAGATTTTCTTACTTTGTCATTGCGTAATAAACCACCAAAGTTATTGTAAAAAACGCGCGAAAAATTCGAACTTTCGGACCTTATAACTTAGGAACCAAACACAATTTTACAATGCCAACGGTCATCAGACATCTAGTTCGATCAAATAAAGCTCTTTTGAGCAATCTCTGATAAGAAATATGTGCGTGATCTTCTTTCCCCGTTTGTATGGGGAGTTGAGTGGGTTGGGCCACCTTAACATACATTCTTGGGTGCGTGAGATGTCTTTGCCGCGCGGTAGCGTTGGAAAATTTGGAGAGTGTCGTGGTGTCTCGTTTGTGCGGTTATAAAATTATTATCCTACTCGTAATACTCTGAATTCGTCTAATCCTCTGGAAGTTTAATTTTCTGGAGGTTTCACTTCTACCGCGTGAGAACTGCACACTTGTTTTTGGAACTATGTTTCTTATCGCGCGTTTGGCAGATGCGGGGCTGGGCGAGAAAACGTGTCCGACATTTTTCCTGTGATAGTGAGAATTTAAATGTAAATATGATTATTTCGTCGTGTGTATATACATATATTAGTACAGGTGTCAGTCTGTCTTGGATTCTGCATAACCGAAATTAAAGTTTGCTTGTTGTTTTCACAATTTTTTTTAAATTAAGGGATTAAATAAAGCTGATTGCGATCAATTTAATAGGGACGCAAAAAAAAAAAATTAACAAAAAAAAATAACCGACTTCAAGGAAAAAGCACTAAAAAGAAAAAAATAATTTTCATTTTTGTAGTTACGATTTCTGTTATTTTTTGAGTCGGCGTCAGCCGGGCACGCGCTGCGCCAATCAAGATAACCTAACCTAACCTAACCTAACCTAACCTAACCTAACCTAACCTAACCTAACCTAACCTAACCTTGGCTGACACCGACTCAAAAAATAACAGAAATCGTAACTACAAAAATGAAAATTATTTTTTACTTTTTAGTGCTTTTTCCTTGAAGTCGGTTATTTTTTTTTGTTAAATTTTTTTTTATTTGTTTATTTTTAGTGAATCTGAAGTACACTTACTAATTTGTACACGTCCTTTCCGATAAAAAAAGAATTATCGAAATCGGTTGGCGTTATATTGAGTTATTCGTCCATTTGTCGCGCAATCTTATACAAATTTAAGACTTTTATGATTTTCTCATGGATATCATTGTCAGAACTTAACCAAATTAAAATGGGACCACTTGGGAAGCACTAGCTATCATTTAAAAAAAAATAATTATCAAAATCGGTTCACCCAGGCAAAAGTTATGAGGTAACAAACATAAAAAAAAAAAACAAAAAAAAAAAAAACATACAGACGAATTGATAACCTCCTCCTTTTTTTTAAGTCGGTTAATTAATGAACATTTAATTATATTTAAAGATTACCACGACAAATTTCGTTAATCCAAAAAGTAAATACGTACATTGATGGTCTAGCTATAATTTAAAGATAAAAATATAAGTCACTGGTGCTTTGTGTTCTCGAAATAGGCAAATACTCATTAATTTTCAATTATTCAAACATATTTTGAACACAGAATGTGAACGTCTGATATTTGCCATTACAGGTTTCAATATCATAAAATAATTCATTATAATGCATCTTAGATTCCAAAATAAGTAGTACTTATTTTTAATAATAATAAAACATGGTTTCACTTACGCCCTTATGGGACTGAATTCAATCAGGTTTCATCACGCCCTTAAGAGTAAAAACCGAGTTTAATATTGCATTTTATTATCTATTTTGCTTCATATTATACATTTGATATTTATCCTGAAATTCTACTAAACGAAACAGGATATCTATCCTGATTAAAAATAACGAGCGAATCCGTTATAATTACGTAGGCATATTTCGTTTTGAAAAGGACTTATTATGATTCATTATTTTAGCCGACATTTTCGTTGTTCTATCTATTAGCGCTCATTAAAGAAAATTGAGGGAAAAATTTATTCACTGTTCGGGGTAGCAATTATTGAGTTCATTTCATTTTTTTCATATTCAACGAAGAATCCCTTTTTATTCTGTACGTTTATTCGGATCTGACTGACAATGGTACAACATTATTATAGGACTGTGTGTCTTAAAATAACCTGAAGCTGAAAAAGGACAAAAAGAGTAAGTTCGTTATTATGACTGTTTAATTTCTGCAGCACTGAATCAATTGTTCTGTTAAAACAATATTATTGAACGAGTATGTTTTAGTTAAATAACTGATAATTTAAAGTAAATGCATTTAAAATACAATTTATATTTTTGGTCAAAAAGTTTTTTAGGAAAGATACAAAACCAATGTTTTTATTCCCGATTATATGCTTTTCTGTTTTTGCCTTAATTCTATCTATACGCTTCGTAAGTTCACCAAAAACTGATAAATAGATAAAGAGTTAAACGGACAAATAATCGGAAGAAACGATACTTACTATGATCAAAAAGTTCCGGGAATTAATCCAAAAAAAAAATAATTGTGTTAATTTTCGGATACATTTATTGTATCACCTTCGAAATAACAACCGTCTGAAGCGATGTACATACGCCAACGCTTAACCCATTCTTCCATACACTTTTGATAATCCGGTGAAGGAATGGCTTTCAATGCCTTCGTCGCATTTTCTTTTATTTCATCGATGCTCTTTCCACAAAGGGGTAATTTAAGTTTTGAGAACAGGAAAAAGTCACATGGTGCCATATCCGGAGAATACGGTGCCTGTTGGATTGTATTTACAGTATGTTTGGTCAAAAATCGGTCACAATGCGCGCTTTGTGAGACGGAGCATTGTCATGGTGCAAGATCCATGAGTTGTTTTGCCACAATTCCGCTTAGATGAAAAAGGCAATTCCGGTCGTTTTCTACGCACAGCATCTCTCAAACGCTTAATTACGGCCAATTAGTACTCCTTATTGACTGTTTGACCAGTAGGCACGTACTCATAATGAACAACGCCGCGATAATCAAAGAAAATAGTGAGCATTACCTTTATTTTTGATCGGCTTTGACGCGCTTTCTTCGGTTTTGGTTCATTTTTATAGCACCACTCTGATGATTGACAATCACTAATGACATTTAATATTTGACATTTGGCAGGAGTGTCAGGGAAAGGTGTACCAACCTGAGAAAAAAAAATCTAATCGGTAAAGCGTTCTAAATTCAAACTACAAATTCCCGGAACTTATTGATCATAGTGTATATGGCCATGACGAAACTATATAATGTTTATAAGCCTGTTTTTCACAAAGTTTTTATTTATTTTAATCGACACTTAAAGGGCCTTTATTACTAAAGTGCGGATTATCTTGTACTCGTATTGTTTGCAAGCTGCTAAGAAAGGCCCTTAATATGTGACGATTAAACTAGTCAACAGTAGGTGAAAAACACTCTTAGTTTCATTATGTTTTCGATATTTTTTTCATCGAAAATAATATATCGAGCTTCATGGGCAGAATAAGTTTCGCTATTCAGTTATGCCCAAATATGAAAATAATATACGTTTCCTGGTCAGACACATAAAATAGGAGCGATTTTCCACTTTACTTCTCCCCTGTGTCCAACTGTGGCACGAACTATCTCAAAACGTCTTGTTCGTACTTCGATATCATTCCACGCTAGTCATACTGCATCAAGTCGCCGTAGTTGCCGCAATAAAAGTTTATTGGTTCTACTGCCATTAAAAAGTCATCCGAGTTGGTAGTTTCAGGAAAGATCTGATGCATTTTATCTCTGGACCTATCCTGGCCCTAGATGTTAGTTTTGGTATGTTCTTTCAATTGAACATGTTACATTACGTCCTGCTCAAAGAATACGACGTCAAAATAAGTAAGCTGAAACAAAATAATTAAAGCACAATCTCCAGAATTCTAAAGCATTTTCTTAATTTGTAATGTTAGTGTTTCACAAATAACCCAGCGGATTATTTCATATGAAAAGAAATTTATATATATGAATAACCTCAATTTTCTTTTAGATGCTAACAATTCGTGTTGGAAGTAAAACAAATGCAATTATTCCTTGAATAAAAGTCGTAGACTAAAAATACAGTGGAAATTATTCTGAGACCTTGATGCAAGGTCCGTGTTCTAATTTTAGTGCCATATTGTTGAGGCACGTAAGACAAAATCAAGGCCATCATGCACATTCCTCCCTTGCAAGTTGTAAAAATATTTTTCCAAACGATTCAAATAGCGACAAGGCTTGGTTACCATCTCGACATGTGGACATTCATGTGTTTTATTATACATGGTGTGTAATGTATTTATCAAGAATGTTTACGTAGTCGTCGTATTTTAAAACAACCCGTCTTAGAGAAAATAATTTTGTTATTATTTCATACATTTTAATTAAAATATACTCGAAGTTGTGAAGTGGCGTCTAGTAGTCCGCCCACTTTAGGGTCTCATGGCTATGCGAGGCTAAACCTTTGATACCGCTTTTATAGGGGTTTTCAAAGCGATTTTCTTTACGAAAAGATTCCCGAGCCAAGTATTTTAATTGAATCAAGGTTTTTCGTCGATATATGAATGCGGTTTTCTAGACTCAGGATTCCTGATTACGGAATTCCGGAAATAAGCCTGCAGCTCTTATGTAACTTATGCCAATGCATGGTACGTATTGGCGAACGAGAACTCGTAGGAAGTTATTATGAAACATTCCACAACTCTCTCGTCACATTTTATGAGCGACCCAAGTTCCAGCAAACTTTCCTCATATCCAGCAGCGCGTGTATTCGAGCTGGCGTTGCAGGGGGCATCTGGGCGGCCACGGCGTGTTTATTTATGTCTATAAAACACGGGGACGTGACGCCTCGCCTCGTACGACGACGGGCATAATGAGATCGAGGGCGGGAAAAGGCCGTTTTAATGCCAACGGTGGCTAAAACAATACATAGGTATGTTTGAAAAATGTTACGGCTTTTCACGCGGCAGGCAGGCATCCGCCACGTTCGTACGCAGCAGACGAACGTGGCGGATGCCTCCTTGACAACGGGCTGAATGATTAGCTCGAAACGTCGGAGAATGTCTAAGCCTGCCGCTTGAAAATCCGTAACGTTTTTCAAACATGTGTAACGACCGCGGTAATCTCAAAAGTATCATAATACATAGGTTGTCATCATAACTTAATTTGTCGGGTGTCGGTGAATGGTGCGATATCAACAGGAACGTCAGTTTGAGGTATTCCGCAATTAAAGAAGATTGTATCAATTGTGAGAGTGTCACGGATATTCTATAGTTAGGGTAGTATGCGGAGAAACTTCAGCTGCGTTCCGAATGTCAAATGATGTGCAGTACGAACTAACGGTGTCTTCAGCTGTACTGCTTTTTCTTTTGTTTCTCTCTTTTTTGAAGCAGAGCCAACACTTCACCTTACCGTACGTCAATAATATGTCTATTAAATATATTAAAATACTAGCTTTCTTCTTACATCATAATATATAATTTTACATCCTCCATATTTATTCTAACAATAATGCTCACCAAAATCCAAAATAATTGCAAGTGATATAAAGCTCAAGCAATAAAGAGATAAAACGGAAATGGACTCACCACTAGTGTGCCTAAAGAATTCGTAAACACAAGATCGACGTTCGTCAGCCTTGAGAACCCTGAGAGCACATTTTCAGTTCTTGGGGGCCAAAAACGGCACCCGTGATTACCGTTAAGTTTGCATTTAATTAATGGCATATATATATATATGAATATAATTCTAAAAAGTCTCGGTCAATTATAATTCGTTGTCAAACTTACATTATGAATGATAGTTTAACCAAGGGCCAGATTCTGTAATAAATTATGTTAACTTGGATGTGCATTAAGAAGAAAAATCTATTATAAATTCTTATTTCCACTCGTGCTCTTTGATAGAAAGCTTTTCAAGAAACACAACGAGTAAGAAATGATGTTTCTGTATATTTCAGACACTATCTGTGGTTACATAAAAACTGAATTGTGTTAAAATAAGTATGTTCATTCCCCTTTCTCTTCAGCACAAAAGTTTTTATCATTATTTCAGTCAAAATATAGACGGGAATAAACAGTTCGCAAACGTTCCTATCAATTCGTTACCCAAGACGGTTTTACGACATGTATTCTTCCTCCTAAGAATTTCCACTAGTCTGCACACTTCGCGACACTTTTTTTTATGGAAAACCGGTATGGATTGCTATGCTGAGAGACCAATTCGCGACACTACCCAACATAGTGTTCAGAAGAAGTCAGAACTGACATATAGAACTTGTAGCCCGAGCAGGAACGCACGTTGAGAAGACTAGTGATGGCATAGTGTATAAATGAAATTGCAGCAGAATGAAAGTCAGAAGATCAGAATGAACGGTTAGCTTCACGAAGGCATAATAATGTGAAGTCTAAAGCCCTAATTAAGCTTGCGCACACAAGGGATTCCTTAACATTAACAATAGGATTAATATCAGCTATTACCTAAAACAAACAAAATAACTACCCAATCCAAATACAACTACTTTCTAATCTAAACCAATGTAAATAAAAAACCGGCCAAGTGCGAGTCGGACTCGCACACGAAGGGTTCCGTACGATCGCACAGGATTTACAAAAAAAGAACAGGTTTTTTGCATGGGGCCCCCATTTAATTTTTATTATTTTATAATGTTACCTATTTGTTGTTATAGCGGCAAAATAAATCATAATCTGTGAAAAATTCAGCTTCCTACCTGTTACGGTTCATGAGATACAGCCCTGTGACAGACGGACGGACGGTCGGACAGACGGACAGCGGAGGCTTAGTAATAGGTCTCCGTTGGCACCATTTGGGTACGAAACCCTAAAAACCCTGCAGTTGAGCAGACTTTGGGGATGGTTATAGTGAGTATAGAACGTGAACTCACTAGCTTAGCCTTTGTCACGTGCTCCGAACTAAAGTTCATAGTTCACGGGGTCGAGGGGTGTTCTGTGGGTGGCTGTGTGGCGACTTGAGCTGCACGTTTGTGTGCTAGCTACGCCACTGTGCAAAACGATATCATTACTACACACAAGATGTTATGTTCACAGAGGTTGTACGGGTTGCATCGTCTGGAAGCTTCGACTGCACTTCGACTGCCCTCTTATTGTGATCTCTCGTCTCGTCAAGGAATTTAAGTTAAAATAAATTTATAAGGTTTACAATTATGAGCATATTTGAATATATGTATGTAAAAACTTAAAATATTATACTATCCGCCGATTGCCATCAGTTTGATAGTAAAACAACATTCAATTATATCAAAAAGAACACACAACGAATTTCGATAATAAATAAAGTAATTATGTAGATTGATGGTCTACCTTTAATTTCAAAATAAAACTGCTCAGGTGCTTTGTGTTCTGAAATTAGGAAAATAATCATAAACGATCATAAAACAGGTATTATGGTTTCACTTACACTCTTATGGAACCGATTGGAATTAGAGTTTCTATTACGATCTTAAAAAAAACTATACATTCATAAAATAATACTTAGAAATGATTAGCCTCAGGTCAGCCGATGCAGCTATATCACATTAATGTCTACTAATATTATGTATGCGAAAGTGTATGTTTTGGTTTGCTGGTTTGTCATTCTTTCACCCAGCAACGCAAGGAGGTGTTATTTCTTCACCTCCACGCAGCAACGGAGCAACGGTTCAAATAAATAAGAATAAAATAGGCTCCTATACATCCCCCTAAATGTATTTTTCATATCTTCCCAAACGAAGCCAGGTACTGCAGCTAGTACGTTAATAAATAAAGTTTCCAACTAAATTTAAGCTTTGATTCCCATCCTCTATTCATAAAACGATTTTTACATAACGTGATATTCACCCACGCCCCCAAAAGGATCAGTTTATCCCTAAGCATGTGGGGTATACATATACCTTCCGTTCAAGAAAATTTATCGCCGATCCATCCGAGTTAATGTAGCGAGAAAGGCGCAAAGTCAGAACATATTTGCATGACTTCGGACCGCGTTATGGTAATACGTGCGGAGTAACACATTTTAGGGTTTCCGCACGATGTTTTCCATTAACAAGACTTGAGGATGAATTGGGGCGTGTTATTATTGTATTTGAAATTGTATTAGCCTCGGTTAATACAACCATTGACATGCAAAATTTTGAGCATAGTATTTCAACTTAATCAAGGTTTTCCGTCAAGAAAATCGCTTTGAAAACCGCTATTAAAATGCTTTTCTAGACCCCAGGATTCCAGATTCCTGATTACGTAATTCCAGGAATAGGCCCGCAGGGCGCGGTCGTGTTTTGGACGGGTGACGGTTAGCGACCATTTGGGCTGATCGTAGATCAGATTCCACGTAAAACTTACTAGATGGGTATGGTTAATCCCGCCCTGGTTAGTACTATCACATTGAATCAAGGATGGTCGAAGCGGCAATGAAAGTAGTCCGTGTTTTATGGAAGTTCTTTTTTTTATGGAAGTGGATACGGATGGCTAATACCACAATGGCGCGACCTTTATCTTTTCGCCATTTCAAGTGAAGCTACGCAGCAGGTCAAGTCCTAGAAACCCCGTAATCAGTAATCCTGAGTCTATAAAACCGCTTTTATAGCGGTTTTCAAAGCGATTTTCTTGACGAAAAAAATTTTGAGCATAGTATTTCAACTTAATCAAGGTTTTCCGTCAAGAAAATCGCTTTGAAAACCGCTATTAAAATGCTTTTCTAGACCCCAGGATTCCAGATTCCTGATTACGTAATTCCAGGAATAGGCCCGCAGGGCGCGGTCGTGTTTTGGACGGGTGACGGTTAGCGACCATTTGGGCTGATCGTAGATCAGATTCCACGTAAAACTTACTAGATGGGTATGGTTAATCCCGCCCTGGTTAGTACTATCACATTGAATCAAGGATGGTCGAAGCGGCAATGAAAGTAGTCCGTGTTTTATGGAAGTTCTTTTTTTTATGGAAGTGGATACGGATGGCTAATACCACAATAAGTGGACGTGTAATCCAAGGTCCACATAGTAGGTTCGAATCCTGCTTCAGACTTTCAATAATTAATATCATAGTCTGTTTACAATGTCTATGTCGCTATAGAACGTAAATTGAATTATATGATAAATCGCTCATACGGAAAACATGGAAAATACTTGTTTTTCTAATTGTCAACATCCATGAAAGGAGATGCGATAAAAAGTTTATATGACTTTTATATGCAAAGCAGCGTTTATAAATGCTCATATCAATATAAGCGAACACGCAATATCACTATTAACCAAATACATTAAATTAAGACAACCAGTAGCTGCGGTGAGTACAGTAGGGGTCAGTCCAAAAGATACACTGTCTAAATGAGCGATGTCAAAGCATTCTTTCGTTTGACCCCTACTGTACTATTAATGTATTCCTAGTCATATTAGGTCAATGCCAAAGTGACGAAGCTCGAATCGGAGCCTTTCCGCTAACCAACTAAACATCCTCCACTCCAAAATATAAAACTACCCTTTGGTTAATGACCGTTAAACACCGGAGGTTGTGAGCTGCACGAAACTCCTTCAGTATATATTGTAGTGGATAATATTGACTGTAGGCAATACATCGGATATAAACAATGAAGGAAATTTCTTCAAATCAAACCCGATTGAAAGACCAAAGGTACTCAGAAAAGCGGAATAAAACGCACCTCCCGAAACCACGCTCTGGGGGTCTATTCCTGCCATTCCGTAATCAGGAATCAGGAATCCTGAGTCTAGAAAACCCCCTTTATAGCGGTTTTCAAAGCGATTTTTACGACTTAAAACCTTGATAAATTCATAAAACTATGTTCCGGAATCTCTTCGACAAGAAAATTTCTTTGAAAACCGCTATAAAAGAGGGTTTCGAGTCTCAGGATTCCTGATTGCTGATTACGGAATGCCAGGAATAGGCCTACTGGTATGAGGCACCATACCAGCGGATTTGCAGATTATCACTGAGCTAACGAGCTTGTTTAAATTACGTTTGAATACTCCTAAGTTATAGATTTGAGGAAAGACACCAGCCGGTAGACAGTTTCATATCTTGCCGATGCAACAGTGAAATGAGTTTGAGAAACGGTTCGCTCTCAAAAGCCTAATGTCAACCACAAGGGGGTGCTCGGATTCTCTGCGGCGATTGCTTCGGAAATAGGTTGGATGGGGAGAAATAAGGTATGCAAGTTCCACAAAGATATGTCCATGATAGTACCTGTTGAACAGACTGAGAAACCCTAGAATCCGTCTGTGGCTTAGGCACTCCAGGGCAACGATGAGTTGTGGGTCAACAACAAGACGGACTGCTCGTCGCTGCATAGAGTCCAAGATCGCCAACAGGTACTGAGGACTACCTTCCCAAATTATACCGGCCTAATCTGTAATTTATAAAGATGAAGTAGTCGTGTCGATGAAAAGAACCTTAGGCAACGGTATGTAGTACGAGTGGAGCCTTTAAAGGGCAAATATATTTTGAGAGTAGGCCTGTGAGCAATCACAAAACAACGTCAAAAGGCAAGTAAGCAAGTAAGTACCATTGGGATAGGTGGTTGCGGCCCGGTGGTAGGTAATAAAAAAGTGGGCGCTCATCCTGTTAAAGGAAATTACATTTCTTCATTCCAGTTTTTTTTTTCTAGTGGAGGCGATCGTAATGGATCAGCGAGTATTTCACGGAGTAAGGAAGGCGATTGGATAACCCTTGGTCAAGGAGCAAGTAACACTGGAGTAGGCTAGTTAACAAAACGTCTCCCCCCTCTCAAGGAAAGAACACAGTACAGGACACAGACTAAGCTAAGGGAACTGACACTAAATTAGAAAGTAATACTAATTAGTGTCAAAAGTGATATTTCGTGTGACATAAAAAAGTAATACTTTTCTACTAAAATTAACAGTTTCACTTAGGACTATTTATCTCAGCCTAAGACAACAGGGAGTCGATTTCACGGAGCAGGTAAAATTGTAAAAACTTGCGAGCGACGGGATGTGAAATGTATATGTAAAATTCGATGTGTATGGGTATGCATGTTCCCTATGTAGTCCAAAACGGCCATGCCGATTTTAACGGAATTTTCAGGCAATCTTTAAATGAGCCCAGCGGGCGGTCCTGTGTAGTTTGGAAACCCCGCTCCGGTGATTTTCCAAATTGACACGAGCAGCGCCGGGTACCTAAGCTAATATATCATATTCATTCTCGGACAAAACATACAAATTACCTAACACCTGCTCAGGTTCTTCAGGAATATTAACGATGTTTGATATTTGTAATTAATCGACAAATGATTGTTTTCGGTAGCACAATATATGCCACTTGCATTATTCGACCCTGCCACTTACTAGCTTACATTTAAATTTTCGTAGAAAGCACAAGCTCTGAATTTGGTTTCATCGCAAGTTTGATTCTGATTTGCTTGTAAGAGAATCACTGTCAGAGGCATTATTTGAGTGGAGGCGTGTTTATTCAGAGGCGTAGCAACCTTTAGCGAGACTTGTCTCTTGAGCGGACTGGCCATATCAAGTCCATTTAGTTCGTCACGTCGAGGTAACTTTGACCAACCAAGATGCAAGAGTAAAACCTTTATTAAAAAAACGCCAATCGCAGCAATATTAATGTCTAATCCCAAACACTAATCATCTTTTTACTCCAACTTTATAAATAAGAATATTTTGTTTTTTTTTCTGTTACGGAACAGAAACATTTTTATTCATCATACAAAAGTAGTAAACAAACTCACAAAAACACACAACAACACAACAATTATTTCACCGGATTTCAGAAGTAACGATTCAAATTCAAAATTACATCTTTTTTATGCAACCTGACATGGATCGCTAATACCACACAATTACCGCTGTGATTTTAGCCCAATGCACCACATTCCCGAAGGAATTAAGTGCCAAGCCAGGAGCTACACTAAACTGACCTGATTGAAAAACACGAACATTTTTTCATTGCCGCTTGAACCATAGTTTCATCCGATGCGGTGGTACCACCCAGATGGGCTTAACCCTACCACCTAGTAAGGGAAGGAAACCTACAGTTTGACATGGGTTCCGAACCATCGGACAGCTCGCGTTCGTAACGAAATGCACTTATCCAACTCAGGAAAAGAAAGAAAGTGATACATGAGCGGGGCGAGGATTTGAACCCATAACCGCCAGCATGAAAGGCAAGTCCTCTATCCCATACAACACGAGCTGTACAAAAAAGATGTTTCTACGAGGCTTCGTCTTTCATAAAAGATGCGTTTTTTTATTTATTTATTTACATTGATACATACATGTAAAAGGCGAGCTTATCGCTAAAAAGCAATATCTTAAACTAACCCTACCGAAAAATAAAGTGTATAGAGCAGTAGAAGTTAAACATTAAAAAATAAATTTTCTTAAAAACAATTAAAAACGAAACTATATAAAAAAAAGACTTATAAACGAAAATCATAGACACAAACGCAACTACAGTAAATTTTCGGAACGATAATTAAACACTGATGTGATATACAAATAAACATTAGGTAACATATTTTTTTTCTGCTTAAATATGTTCTTAACTCTGTACTTAAATGAATTTAGAGATTCACTTACTCTTACTTCGTCGGGCAGCTCATTCCAAAGTCTGGCAGCCTGAACTGTAAATGAGTTTGAGTAAGAGGATGAACGGTGCTCAGGGATTGCCAAGGTCTTACACTCAAGGGAACGGAGGGATAGGCCATGTTCTGAAAGGAACGAAAAATTTTCACGTAGATACGAGGGAGCATGAGGATCATGAAGAATGCGATATAACATAAATAGAATGTGACAGTCCCTTCGATATCTAATTGGAAGCCAGTTCAGTCTAGCTCGGTATTCCGAACCATGGTCAAACTTGCGTAAACCATAAATGAAACGAATGCACACGTTCTGTAGTCGTTCCAGTTTATCTAGCATGTCCTGCGAGACGTTCAAGTAACATGTGTCGGCATAATCAAGCAATGGGAGAAGTAGAGATTGTGCAAGTATTATCTTTGTCTGGATAGGCAGGAAATATTGTAAACGTTTAAGAGAGTGCAAGCGGATAAAAAGATTGCGGCTGATATCCCTTACCTGGAGTTTCCAGGACAGTCGATCATCTAACAGAATACCTAAGATTTTTGCAATATTTACGAAAGGAATGCTGGAATCATCATAGACAATCTGAGGAATATCGCTATCAACGGTTATTCTTGTCAGGAAGTGTGACGATCCTATGATCATAGCTTGCGATTTTTTTCGTTTCGGATCAATGTGTACTGTGCCAGGCTACAACTATCGGGGAGGCCACAGATCGTTGCCTTCTAAATTCAATTAATTATATCCGGATATTCAAAGAGTCAACGGACTCGAGTATTCGCAAGGAGGCAAGTTTTTTGGCGAGTTGCCCGCAAGCT
Organism: Incurvaria masculella; assembly: GCA_946894095.1. Taxonomy (NCBI): domain Eukaryota; kingdom Metazoa; phylum Arthropoda; class Insecta; order Lepidoptera; family Incurvariidae; genus Incurvaria; species Incurvaria masculella. The sequence goes on from OX335641.1 coordinate 6,747,393, forward strand.
TTCCAGCCCGAGGGTGAGCCAAATTGTTTAGTAATAAGCTGAGATGGGTGAGTAATTAATTACAATTACCTAGAAGTTTTGAAATAAGGAACTGATGTTTGCCTAATGATACTAATCCGTAGTTGAGTAGTGGAAATGCTGATCTGAATGTCTCGAGCTTTATCTAGAACTAAGATTATACAGAACCAAGGTAACAGACAACATTGAATGACATTTTTTTGGTCTTAATACCGATTTCTCAAATTAAGATTGTATTTACCACCTGTATTCATACAATATTTGTAAATTGTAATCATATTTGAAAAAAAAAAAGTTTACATGAAAGATCCAACCTATCCTCTAGATTTCCTTTAGAATTTCGAAACATGAAAAAACTACTAAAAGCCAGGTAAACTACCGAGAGATGCTCAGTCGTTTTTTAAATAACATGTTTCAACATGTATGGGATGGTCAATAGTCGAAAAGGCTCTTCGGAAAACTTGCTTGTTCGCATGTTTTTCTAGGTATTTTGCAACTCTATCGAAAAATTGGGATGTGTCTGAGCCATTAGGCTTAGTTTTGATTTGATTAGTTTCATGGATATGAAAATCTTCATACCCATTTTTCTCCGTGATTTGACTAGACAGATTTTTCTAAAAAAACGAAGAACTGCAGACACATGTTATATACGGTTACATACAATTGCGGAAGCTGTACTGGTTAATTGGTCGAAAGTCTCAACTACACCTCGAAAGCAAGATTTCAATATACAAAGCCATATTAAAACCAGTCTGGACGTATGGCATCCAACTGTGGGGAACAGCCTCACACTCCAACATAGAAATCATCCAACGTTTCCAAAATAAAATGCTCCGCATGATAACAAATGCTCCTTGGTTTGTACCAAACGACTTGATACACCGTGACCTGGATATGCCAACTGTCAAACAAGAGATAGAGAGACAGACAAAATCATATAAAGCTAGAATTACAAAACACCCTAACATTTTGGCAAAAAAACTTATGGACATTACATCGGAGGCTCGCCGACTGAAGAGAAAGATTCCCCAGGATCTAATCAAGCCCTAGCAGAACTAAAGAAAAAAAATGTGACATTGGTCACATACCAGGCAAGACATGTGAGAAAGAGAAACCAACATACCGTTGAATGTCCAAAAGGGAGACCGATTGCAGTAGAAAAAAGACAAAAAAAAAAACTACTAAAATTTGGACATTAATTTTGAAATGATTTTCAAACCCGTTTTGTATGATAAGTGTTATTTTCGAATGATTGCGGACCCTAGTATGTACATACAGAGCCAGCAGCAAGCTGCAGTCAAATTGCGGTCAAATTGTGTTAAACTAACTTAACGATATCGCACGATGTGTGTAGCCTTCAGTTGAGTGACTTAGCAAGGGTATTCAGTTCAATTTGTCAAAATCAATTGAGAGTTTGAAGGCGCTCTTGCTTGAATCCTGCTGCAGACCAAATTTCAGCCCAATTTTCTAATTTTGAAAAGTTAATTTAAGATGACGTTAAAGGTTATTGTCACTGTTCAACCTTCCATTCATATAAACGTTTCACAATAAAGATTTGATGGTTGCGGCTGCATTAAGAGGACGCACCTAATTGAATATTAGAGTGATTTTTGATGGGCTGTCATGACGTGCCAATAGGCTGGTAGTCATATTTGAATATGTTGTTTCTTTAGTTGAGGAATGACGATATAAGGTATTCACACCACATGAGAAGTTGCTGTTATGCCATCCTTACATATATTGCACGGCTACATTGAATTAGATGCGATGGTACCATTCGGGAGGTTTTTAAATCTAACTGGACCAAATTGACCATTAGCCTAACACACAACATGGGAACTAGGAGCCATTCGAGGACCTTTTTTATTGCTCGGCTACATTGAACTGGATGGAAAACGCGGACAATTTTATCGTTGCTTCGACTATCGTTCATTCAATGCGATGGTACCGGGCGGGATCAACTCTACCACCTATATAGTAAGTAAGGAAAGTAACCTACAGATTTACGTAGAATCCGAACCACGACCAGCCTCATCGGCTAAAAATGGTCACCCATCCAGAACCCAACTGCGCTCAGAGGTGCTTCACCACGTGTGGTAACGTTACCACCTTGTAAATACTAACTCCCTTAGTCGTCTCTTATGACATATGGTATATTACAACAATATTAAAGTACAAACGCTACTGTATCGTAAAGTCGGGAGCAATTCTCGCCACCGAAGACGACGCAATGAAACCGAATGGACTATGCAGCAAACCGTTTTTAGGCGGAGGAAGCACGCCTCTAACGAAGCTCTCTCGAGTTCCATCCAGTATATGTTGACGGTTCATATTATCCACAAAAGAATGAAATATAGCAGAATCATGGTCATGATACTTTTGATGCATTTTATCTGTCTAGCCATCTCCTAATATTATTTCAGAGATGTTTATTAAATTACTTTTTCTCACTGTTCATGTTTTGAAAGCACGGTTTAAGGTTTTTGTTATTGAAAAATAGGGTTTTAAAAACCATTTTGTATCCATGAAATGATATGTATTTTAGATTAAAAACATTAATTTGAGCCTATTTTGTATAAGACAATTTTGGTCTCACCCGTCAGTCGAATTTTGTTATTTCTTTTCTAGTTTAAATTGTTTTAATAGTTGAGAAAACCTTACGTCTGCATAAACAATATTAGCAATTATTTATCAATAGAAATACCTTCAATCATTGAGGCCTCCTTTTTCAGTTGTTCCTCGTTATTTTCGCTAACTTTTGCCATTTTTTCCTCACCTCGCCATAGACACATTAGATAAATGTGGAGATGTTATCTTCAATAATAACTGACAAGACAAACTGCCTGGTCGGATATAGATCTTTATTTATCGTGCCCGTTTGCCGAAGTTCCCCCTAGCTCTGCCCCCGAGGCGTCGCCGCCGAAATAAAAACTTCAAGTTAGAATGAGGTCGGTGATCCAGACGGTATTGCTATGGATATATAATTTGTATGTGTAATCATCTTTATAGTTAAGGTTATTCTTAATAAAGAAATTCAACCCACTGATACAAATTTACTTTGTATCATTTTAAATTAGACAACATTAGGGTACATAATGTTTTTCCTTAATAAATCGCTTTTCTATTGGTTATAATGAAAAATACTACAGCCAAAACTGATGCAGATTCCGTAGGTCCCTGCGTTACTTTTTTAACAATAAAACTTTGTAGATAAATGCTACACCTGATTCAATGTAATGTGATAGATATTTCTCGCGCTAAGATATTTGACTTCATTTTGTGTAAAACATTATGTATTTATTACGTGCTTGGATTTCTTTCTTTCATGCAAGTATCGAGGAACCAACTGTAGATATGAAAAAAAAAGGTTGACGCCATTAAAAGCGGATCTTGATTGCAAAAATTCCGATGTCAATGTGTCAATAAAATGGCGCACAATAGGCCCACAGCATTCCAGGCATGGCGTCTTTATTTGGCGTCCTCTTGCCCCGCTGTGACGTCGTCTAGGACGCCGTGCGTCATAAACGGGACGCGGCGCAGTTGTAGAGTTTGCGGCCGAACAGCAGGGGGCCGGGCGGTGGGCGGCGGCGGCGGAGGCGGAGGTGGTGGGGTACACTCGACTGAGTACACTCGAACGGTTGCAGCCATAGAAATATAATTACATATGGCTGCAACGAACGAGATGTGACGAAGACTGTTAAAAGGTCTACACAGACTCTACTAATATATTACGCTCAGACATACAGAACTATAATAAATAACATATGATTGCAACGAACGAGAGTTTGTGATGAAGACCGTCTAGATGTCTAGACTCTACTAATATATAACGCGCAAACATACAGAACTATAATTACATTACATATAGATGCAACAGACGAGAGTTTTCGATGAAGACAGTCTAGATGTCTAGACTCTACTTATATATTACGCGCAAACATACAGAAATATAATACATTACATATGGTTGCAACGAACGAGAGTTTGTGATGAAGACCGCCTAGACATCTAGACTCTACTAATATATTACGCGCAAACATACAGAACTATAATGACATCAATTACGTATGAAGAAATGTGATATATATTTATGTTTAATCGACCGTGAAGTATGACACATTAATAAAAGAAAGAGCCCAGTTAAAAGAACTACTTTACGAATGTACTGCAAGGCGAATGTACGGCCCGAACCAGAAAAACATACCATCTATACCGTCTACAAATTTCGTCACCTGCTGTGTATCCATAATTGGAAATTCTCCTGCAGTCCCCCCTCCCGTAATCAATGCCTCCTACTAACACAGTGTTTAAGATTATACGTACACACATGTATTTAACGCTTTATCCGTGTTGCGAACATAGACTGCAAAGATTGAACAGTCAAACATATTACAGTCGTCACCAAAATCGTCACCAGCAACTGGAGTCCTGCTTCCCATGCTATGATTCTCTGTGTTATGGGAACCTGGGTCTTTCGCCATAAAGGTATTTTACGTTAATAATGGACAAAACAAATCAGCTACAATCAAAAAACATATTTGAACGAGTCGGGCTCGCACACGAAGGGTTCCGTACCATCGTAAAAAAAAAAACAAAAAAAAAACATGTTTTTTGTATGGGAGCCCCCTTTAATATTGATTATTTTTTAATCTTACCTATTTGTTGTTTTAACGGCAAAATAAATACACACTCTGTGCAAATTTCAGCTGTCTACCTGTTACGGTTACTGAGATACAGCCCTGTGACAGACGGACAGACGGACGGACGGACGGACGGACGGACGGACGGACGGACAGCGGAGGCTTAGTAATAGGGTTCCGTTTTCACCCTTTGGGTACGGAACCCTAATAATTTTGAAATTTTCAGAGTGGCATCCTTTTACGGCGAAAGCGCTCACTAAGAAAGGATTTTTCAAAATTGCATTATTAAGAGGGTAGAAGAGGCCAAAATGTACAAATTTTTATGCAACACTTAGGCATTAAACACGGAATCCCCGGAACCACTGAACCAAGAAATTTGAAATTTGAATAGACGCTTTCTTTTAAAGTGATAATGCAAAGGATTTTTCGAAATTATGTTGTTAAGAGGACAAAATAGACGAGTGAAAACCAACTACACACTCATATACAAATCTCCGGAACCCATTAACATTTAAACATGTACCTTCCTGTAAAGATGCGATTTAATCGGAAAGGATTATTTAAAATTGATTTGTTAAGGGCTAAGAAAGACCAAAATGTACACATTTTCATACAATTGTTTCACTTAATAACTTTTAGAATAATTTCCCAAAGGAACGCCAGTAAAATAATAATTACGAAATTTTAAGCAAGTTCGCCTTTTTACCATTTGAATACGAGCACATCTCTTTATGACATTTTTGCGACGTCTCTCCGAATTCCGCGGCGGCTTACGCTGCAGCGCGCGCAAAGCGAAGCCCCCGGGGTAAATAAACATGTTTTTAGACGCTCTGAAGGGACGAAAGGAGCAGACTGGAACTTGAACAAAGCCACGAATCTATTGAGTGTATGTAATGAGAAAACTTGGGTTTTCATTAAGAAGACTTTCAAATGTAGACAGAGTTGAGTTCTGCGATAATTATAACCTCGCTGTCGCTAACATCCTTTTGTGACGCTGTACTTGTGCACTTTAAAAAGACATGTTTGATCATTATTATAATATCTTATTTATTAATTTGAATTTCAGCTACATCTACAATTGAAGCATTGTAATTAGCGTACTTACAGAGTATGTATTTATTTTTCCGCTATTACAACGAATAGGTAAAATTTAAAAGTAATAAATATTTAAGGCGGCTCCCATACAAAGAACATAATTTTTGTGTTGAATATGGTACGGAACCCTTCGTGGGCGAATCCGACTCGCTATTGGCCGGTTTTTTGACTTAGTATTTATTTCTGCCTTGTCGAGCGCCCATCCGACACCCGGATCACGTGGCATTTGTTCCGCTTAAATAATGAATTAATAGAATACTACGTCTAGGGCCACACATTGCACGTTTATATATCCACATACGTTCACTCTGGCGCCGAGGGTCATATGCTCCGTACATCATTTATGAACGAAAAATCAGCAAATCGTTTCGTTAAAAAACTGGCTCATATCATATAATAACAATTTAGAGACAGTAACTACTTTACAAATATAATGCAAGGCTGGACCCGAAACAGCTAAATATACCTTTATATACCATACAGGTCTATTACTATAATTAATTTGTCCTTGCGTCACATGGTTAGTAAGAAAAAGTATATTTGCTTAGAGACTGTAAAATGGATATATACGAAATCACAGTAAAGGAAATACTCCACTGAAACATTTCAATCCCTTTTCACTCCGCATGAAATCTGCGATGAATATTCACACCGATTGTAAAAGTAGTTTTACTGCTCCATTTTCCGGGGAAACATTTAAAAGCGGTGCCGCCATCGTCGAATGAAACTTTTTATAGCGCAGCGCTCTGATTGAAAATTCACTGAAATATTTCGGCTGCAATCAAAGACGCAAGTTTTTGTAGGAAGTTATCATAGCATTATTTTCAATTACTTGAAAGAAATATATTTTGCAAGGACCTGATTTACATAATTAATATATTACCATTTAGGAAAGAGTAGAGAAGGCGTGGTTTTTTAGTAAATTTTTTGAGCACAGCTAAATTGAACTGGATGGAAAAAAAGTATTTAAAATATAAAAATATGGTGAAATAAAATGAAATGAAAATATTATTTATTGCTTACAACTATTATTGGTAAAAGTATGCAAAGGCGAGCTTATTGCCAGAGGCAATCTCCAACAGCTAACCTTAATATTAGACAATAAATTAACAGGTAGCAAGAAACATTAAATTACTCAAAACGAAGGGTGCCCTGCATCTCCATAGCCAATGTGATCCTTGTCAGATCATAATCAGACTTAGAAAACATTAAATAACTTAAGACTATGCTTAACAAATAGACAATAATTGATTAATTTAATTATTATTATACGTGCGGCAATTAAAACACGGACAACCGTTTTTTATCATCATAGACGATGGTGCGGGCGGTATTGAGTTGACCTAAGCCTCCCGGCACGACACTTCCAGTCACTTCCACTCTGTAAATCCGTTTCGTTAATGTATTTATGATGTTGCCAGCGGTCTAGGGTCCACTCTTGAAATTCCCATTCGCCTGTGATTCACAATCACCTGTGACTTGACTTTCTTAGTCATGAAATGACAGCAACAAGTAACACCAGTGTTGTCCCTTATTCTAATTATAGCGTGCAATGACATAACATGAAAATTTTCAGCGGTGACGTCAGGTAAAAGCTAAGCGTAAACATTTCACTTTTATCTGTGAATTGATGTCGTGTTCCCTTCGTGCCGCGCTTCTCAACCGGGAGGTGTGAGTTCGATGCCCGCTGGTACCACAACTATCTTTCTTATCTAGATTATAATTCGTTCATTACATAAGTAATCATGTCATGAGGAACCTCACCGTTACGGTGGTATTCGTTTTTAGGGTTCCGTACCCAAAGGGTGAAAACGGAACCCTATTACTAAGCCTCCGCTGTCCGTCCGTCCATCCATCCTTCTGTCCGTCTGTCACAGGGCTGTATCTCATGAACCAGCCGAAATTTTCACAGAGTGTGTATTATTTTTGCCGCTATAACAACAAATAGGTAACATTGAATAATAATAAGAATTAAAGGGGTCCCCATACAAAAAACGTGATTTTTTTGTGTTAAATCTTGTTCGATGGTGCGGAACCCTTCGTGTGCGAGCCCGACTCGCACTTGGCCGGTTTTTCTAGGATGGCAGCAATGGGTTCGCTACTGATGAGTGCCTAAAAACCGACTGTATATCGGCGCTAGGGAGCTAGATATGGCACCCGTAATGATGTCTTTTTTGTCGAAAATATTTGGCTTTTTTATTTGGCATATTTGGCTGATAAAAAAAAATACTTGCTCTGTTTCTGTATTTCCTCCCTAAATAAATAAATGAACGCCGGGCCACAAACCAATGAGTATTGTTTTGTTGCAGGATAAAGGATGTCGTTAGTGCCGCCGGGAGGAGGCGACTCGCCAAGTCCGCGCCGCGCGCTCAGCCCGCTGCTGGAGCCGCGGAGGTTGCACTGCACACTGTCCTGCGACTACTGCGCCGCTGTTCTCGAGGACAAGTTTCGCCGTGAGTAATTGCTAAGTGCGAAGATAACGAATGTTGCTTGTGCTGACCTTAGTGACCGTACTGCTCACTGTCCTACGACTACTGCACCGCCGTTCTGGAGGACACGTTTCGCCGTTAGTAAATGCAAAGTGCGAAGATAACGAATGTTGCTTGTGCTGACCGCAGTGGCCGAACTGCACACTGCCCTGCGACTACTGCAACGCCGTTCTTGAGGACACGTTTCGCCGTTAGCAATTGCAAAGTGCGAAGATAACGAATGTTGCTTGTGCTGACCGCAGTGGCCGTACTGCACACTCTCCTGCTACTACTGCACCGCCGTTCTGGAGGACACGTTTCGCTGTAACCATTGACATAAATATTGCTACGTAACGTAACTTTAACATATAACTGGCTACGAACTGCTAACGTACCTTTAACATATCACTAGCTATGAGTAGCAACAAAGTGTGAAAATGGTTAATGTTGCTTGTGCTGTACGCAGTGGTCGTATCGCACAGCATCCTGCGACTATTTTCTGGCAAATGAGTTGCCTGATTATATACAGAATGGGGTGATCAGTTATATAAGGATGTATTTTACTTTGATATAGTCATTTTTCCGATCCCTATTGCAAGGATTCACACGGCCACTTGCAGAAGGATTCAGCAGGCTCGTCGTGGTCTAACATTTATATGACCTATGGATGCCTTTGCTCTAGCTCCTTGGAGATCCGGGGATCTAAATGTTCCCATAGATAATAAGGGGTTTATTAAATTAGGGTTTACTTATCGACCAAGCTGAACACGTAAGTACTTTGACCACTTCGATAATTCAATTTATCAGACTAAAAATAGTTAAAGCTTGCTACTGCCTTAGATCGTCGAACGTAGGGCCGGTGTGGAACCATAGTTTGTTAGTATCGCGACGGAACGATGTTGAAAATGTAGAGCATGACACTGGAACTGATTTCTTTTCAGGGTGCGTGGCAACACGAAGTGATTGTCGTGAGTTCGCATGCAATACAGCGCGGCGACCTCTCTCTAAGGGTTACTCACTTCCCAGCTACGCTACACGGCCGCTCACGATCGGAAGTGCTTTTTTCCTGTCGATAAGAAGCTTGGTTAACAGAGTTTGCAGGACCATACTTGCAAGTTTGAACAGTAGTTACAGAAGACCCTTGATGATTTGGAAATATATAAAATATCTTCAACGTGACAATAGGGAAAGACAGTATCCGGCGCTATTTTGAGCCACGGCGTTTACACAGCACTCGTTACTGAGATTACTACTGTCTGGTCTGGATAACAACTAATGGCAAGTAACTACAGGCAATGCAAAAATAACGCAATCATGCTCAACTGGATCAGTCAGTCAGTCAGTCAGCGTGTTTGCGTTCACTGCTGGACATACGCCTCTCCAATTTTTCTCCAGTTCTCCCGCCACCGCTTTCCGCCGTTGCACTTGATGTCGTCGTCCCACCTTCATACTGTTTCAACTGTCAATTCAACTGCATACTGTCCTGCAATAGTTTGTTCACCCGTAGATATATATTTATTGACCAACATTGATGAAGAGTGATTATAAATCACTTAATCCAAAACTAATCATTTCACACTAATACATTTATTGCATTTTCTCCGATATTTTGCTACGAAGTTCCTTGGAAAACGGATAACCACTTGGGGCTGATGCTACTCATCCGTTATATTTCGATTGGCACGAGAAGCCCCGAAGGGTCCAACCTGCCTACTGACGGAAAACTTTGCCGGGACGTCCGCCACCCATATCACTGTCCAGTTATTGCGCTTCATTTAAGTAAATTTACACCTAATTTGGTTTTAATTTGTATCGAAAAAGGTATGAGGAACCCTGTATTGGTAGTTTTGGCGATTTTTGGAGCATTTATAAATGTATTGTTTCTTCCAATAAATATCAACAATAGGAGATAGAAATATCAATACAGGGTCCGTCACTCGAAGTGTTACCAATTGAAAATAATGTTATTTGGTTAATTGAAGTACGGTTTATTAAAAAATGTATCAAAATGCTTTGCATTTTGCAAAACATTGAATTTTAAGACATTGTTCGATATAGCCTCCTTTGGCACCGATGACGACAACAAGCATTGCAGGCTGCAGGAAGATGGGTTTGCGGTGTTCTGTTCTATTCCCGAAGGAGCGCTGCCTTCAGCGTACCCACACTTTCATATAAGTTTGTTGACACGGCACCTCCAAAATTGACCATACCGAGAAGTCCATAGGATTCATGTCTGGGGATTAGAAAGGCCACTGTTCTGAAAAAAAGGCTCGAGGAACATGGTTCTGTAAAAAAAATTGTGTCAGGCGAGCTTTGTGGGACGGTGCTGAGACTTGTTGGCACTTCCAGCTGTTCGTACCAAATAAATTACGTGTCCATGGTATCAGCGCATCATTTAATACCTTTTGATGGTACACTTGCTGTTTGACTGACGCCCTTCTCGATAAACACCGATGGAGAGCGACCATTTGCAGTCACAGCTGCCTAGACCCATAACAGAACCAGGCGCTAGCTTATGATCGGCAACTCTATGGTCTAATTTCTCGTTGGACTTGCCATTCGTATTGGTGGACGGCAAAAAAAAAATCATCAATTAAACCATATTTTCCAGATCGAGCTCTTTGTAGTCGGTCTGCCTTCTGCGCTGAAGTAAGATTCTGTACTTTTTGTAGCTTGTAGGGTTTCAGTTTCAGTATTTTTTTCAGTATGCGTCAAATATTTGAGTGTAATGCTTTCAGACTTTTTTGTTGAACCATATGATGTGATGTTGCTGTTTTCGGATGACCGCCTCCACGCCGTTTAGCAATGCCCCCGGTGTTGAACTAACATTTTGGTCACACGTAAATGTTGGAGCTCCCAACGATGGCTGGTTTTGATTTTGGGGCCAAATTCAAAACGATCACATTGTTATGTTTTATTTCCATTGCGAAATTTATTATCAAATTCAAATTAGTTACTGCTTTTTTCCCCCACTGAAAAACCATGAAACAAATTGACGTTTCACCAAAATTTGGCGCGCTGTCATTATTATTTTGAAAATAGGAGCAGTGTAAAGTTAGTAACAGTTCGAGTGACGGACCCTGTAGAATGTACAATAGCACCTAGTTCCCATCACCACGTGATAGATTAATATAATTAGTTATAAGTTTTTACTTACTTTCTTGTGCTGCAGTGCTTCTGCCATTGCTCTAATATAAATGGTCTATTAATATCGTATTTAAATTATTGTTTTAATAATTAACTAACGATTCCGTGTTTTTTTTATTTTCGATATAAAAAGTGCAGAATTGATGATATTTACGAGTAAATCATCATTAAATGTGCCATTTTGGCTCCCAAGAATTGTCAGTCTTAATACGCTGTAGACTTTTTAAGCGGGCATAACGATTAACGAGTGTGCAGCCAATAAGATTCACATATCTGTTTGCTAAAGCCTTTCAGGTGAGTTCAGTGTAGCGAAAGAGCAATGAATTCCCTGGAAAAAAGCCAGCTGTCGCTAATGTTAGCTGTCAGCCTCAATGCATTTCCTGCAGGCAACAATGGATAGCTTTAGGTATCGCAGTGATATATTTGGTAGGTATTTGATATTTATACATGATTTTCATTTGTTTTCAAAGCTCAATGCGAGGCTTCGGGCGAGATAACTAGCTAATGTTCCCGGTTCCACTAGGGTTAACTTCGATTTGGTGGAACTTCGGGTGAGTGTCCCGAGCGCAGCCTCGTAAAATGTGATCAGAAACCTTCGCGGGCGTGTTTTTTTTCATGTAACCATGTCTTCGACCATCGTTCATTCAACGCGATGTTACCAACCCGGGCAGGAATAACCCTACCACCTAGTAACTAAGAAAAGGGACCTACAGTTTCACGAGGAATCCGAACCACGGCCAGCCTCAACGCTTGAAAACGGTCAACCATCTAGAACCCAACCGCGCTCAGAGCTGCTTCACCGAGCTTATCGAGCCACAAGGCGTCGCGCCACTGGCCTACCGAGGCTTTTACAATGGTTCGTTTAAAAATATGTAGTTCAACAACAGCGCTCCCATCGGCTCCAACTATATCTAAAAGGTTACCCCGTATATACAAATACAACCATCAAAATCGGTCAAGCCCCTTAGTAGAACTCGAGATGTACAGTATTGTGTACAGAATTAACCCTTTCGGATCTGACTTCTGGTAGTTGTATACTGTACAACCTTAGGTCCTTCAAATATGTTGTGAAAAAGCACCTGGCCAGCCAGCATGGTTTTCGCGACCTCCGTGAAAGTTTGAAAGCCCAAAGCCGCGGCTTACATAAAAAATATAGGGCAGATATTTAAACATATTAACGTAAATTGTATCCTACTTTCAACACGACATTCTTTGATACTTCCTAATGAGACCAGTCGCTGTGAGCCGTGCAGGGGTCCCCAACAGTCGGTCCTCGTACTTCACAGCTGAATGCGATCGATCGACCCCTGCCCCCTGCCCTCGAAAAGGTTCTATACTACTGCCTTACTTACTGAACTGATACATAAGTAACATGCCGTAGGTTTTCATTGGGGGATAGGTTTTCGTAGAGACTTTTCTGTATTTTATTATGAAAAATGTCATGGATGTTTTGTTTGTGGGTTAGTCTACCGTGATATCATTCTCACACCCTCCAACTGGGCTTAAAGCAAGCAGAAGCTCTAGACACGAAAAGCGCCAAGCAAGCAATCGGAAAGAACACTGCTTTATGATATTTGGCGTTTATTGACTCGGCACAACCATGGCCCTTTACAGATTTGTCAAAGATGCCACTTACCATTGTAAATAACTACATGGCCGGTTTTTTATCTCACTTTGGAAACTTCATTGCAACTTGTTTTTTCCTGCGAACAATGGAGAGGACAATGTATAGTGCGAATACGCCGAGGCCGTTTCCATACTCGCCTAGCAGTTGAACTTGTCGAGTTTGGCCACGCAACGTCTAGAAGCTGCGTGACAGGAACCTCATTTCTTGCTCATTTTTTCCACGCGCCATCCCGGACAGAGAAGTTCCTTGTAACGTAATCGAATAAATTATTTTCAGCGTGTTTTTTTAAGCATAATAAATGAATAAATAAATACATTCTGTAATGTGCAATATAGAATAAAATTAAATTATAAGAACAATTCAAAGGCGGACTTATCAATAACAGTGATTTCTTTTAGTCAACCTTTTGGGTGATGAGGAGAGACAATATAAAATATGTGTAGGTAGTTGAAACATATAATTTATTTTTATGGCACCTAGTTCCCATGAGTGGTATTAGCGATAACTATCCAGTTTCATACACAATTTATAAATATCGGCATTTATAAATATCATATTCATAAAGTAAATGAGGAAATATTTCTCAAAGGGGTTCAATTTCACCCAGAATAAGCTCACCTATCCGAACCTGACCTTATGTATGCTTGAGTATTATTAACTTAATAACATTCTTCTCATTAAGTTACAGCTAATATTTCTTAGCAAATCTCCTTGCTAACTCATGACTAACTCTACATGCTCCAGAGAGCCACTTCGTTTTAGGTTGGCGTTAATTACTATCGAATCGCTTTAAACACTTTCCGGCATGCACGATATATGATATTTCAATTAATAACAGCCTTGCTGTTTATATGCATAACATTACTTGCATGAAACCGACTAGTTTCTGACGGGTTTTGTCTTGCAGTCTTGATAATACCGCCGCCAACTCCAAAGTTCCCAACAAATATGGTTTCGCGCGGTTGACACAATGAGATTTTTTACGTATTTTTTATGAATCTCTATCTGTGTACTATCGTCTCTGAGATGACGTATGTTCTTCGGAGCTGCATAATGACATCCCCCCGTCCCCTTTTATCATCCTCCTGTCGAACGTTCCAAAATAAGAACCAACGATCGTCCCTGTCGAGTTATTTCCCACATAGTAGAAGCACCCTGCTTGGCTTTTTCAACCTCGCTAAAGCTGGAAAGCCCATGGCACTTTTGGGGAACTGCCTTGAACCTTATGCCGCGGTAAACATATAAAGTTATGTAGTGGGTCTCCATAAAAGGCAAATATTCGAAGCTACCCTCATTTAGAGCAGTGATAGTATATCACTCATTTAAAGACCTATTTTAATCCGCTTATAATATCTTCTATGGAACTAATAACATCATACCGCATATATGACTATTCTGAGAAGAACATTGAAAGAAATAATCTGTTATTAAAAAGCAGCTCCTCCTCCAAAAAAATCACTGGTGAACCACCGAGTACCCTCATGGACGGTACAGACATAGTTAACTTTTGTTAAGGCTTCACTCGTCATTCACAGGAAGTGCCGAGATGCGGGACCGTGACATACCGCTACTCTCGTCGTCTCGGTGGTAGTCACTCACTGGTGAACCGCTGAGGACCGTCCCGGACGTTGCAGACACGCTTGACTTTTTGTTAATACTCACTTGTCATTCACAGGAAATGCCGATATGCGGGACTGTGATATATCGCTACTCTCGTCTTTCGACGGTAGTCACTCAGTGATGAACCGCCGAGGACCCCCACGGACAATGCAAACACACTTAACTTTTTTTTAATACTTCACTTGTCATTTACAGGAAGTATCCAGATGCGGAACCGTGTATCGCCACTCTCCTCGCCTCGGCGGCTGTCACTCACTGGTGAACCGCTGTGGACCATTACGAACGATGCAGACACCCTTAATTAACTTTTGTTGAAACTTCACTTGTCGTTCACAGGAAGTGCCGAGATGTCGGACCGTGACATATCGCTGCTCTCGTCGTCTCGGTGGCATTCACTTGCTGGTGCACCACCACGGACACTCGCTGACAATAGCCCAGCGGCTAGAGCAATAATATTTTTAACTTTAATTCAACCAATAAAATATTTAAGTTATTAGAGTCGGCGGCAACATGAACATATCGAAACACTCTATCAGCATACAAAAGATTAGAAATATTCAAATAGTGCATTAAATTTAAATATGAATTTAATTCATTCGCTGTACTCGCACAACGCGCGGGGCGCGATCTCGTTCCGCGCCTCTTGATACCTACGTGCGTAGTGCGTAGAACGAATTCAATTATTATTTGACTTAAATTCACTATATGAATATTTCTAATCTTTTGTATTCTGATAGAGTGTTTCGATATGGTCATGTTGCCGCCGACTCTAATAGCTTAAATATTTTATTGGTTGAATTAAAGATAAAAACATAAATAACTTTGAAAACCAACTACATAGATTTCTAAACTTTTTATAGGAGGTTATAATATTCATTCCTAATATGGAAAACAATAATTTAGAGACTTAAATATTTTATTGTAATTATAATGAGCGATTTTTTGTTTTGCTATGTTCCCAAAACGGAATTTTTCTAAACTTTATCTTAAGACATGGAAATAAAGTTTTAAGCAATATGCGATAAAATTTGACTTAAATATTTTATTCAATCTTTTAGATCGAATTATTGAAAATACCTAAATAATTCCAAACGCACCGGTCCGAATTTTCTAATCTTTTGCACCCAACCTTCTATAAGGAAACTACATCGCCTGCAAAAAAATCAGCGACTTTAGAATTATCATAACTTATCATGCCAATTTGGTTCGCTTTGACAGGTCTACAATGCTGACTTGGCTTTTTATTAAGACTTCACTTGTCGTTCACAGGAAATGCGGACATGCGGAACCGTGGCACATCGCCACTGTCCGCGTCACCGCGGCAGTCACTCACTGGTGAGCCGCCGTGGACCCTCACGGACGATGCAGACAGACCTGACTTTTCGGCACTTAAGGAAAATATCCAAAAAATCAACAAGTAAGCGAAGTTAATACTTTTCTGACTTTTTAGGGTTCCGTACCCAAAGGATGCCAACGGAACCCTATTACTAAGCCTCTGCTGTCCGTCCGTCCGTCCGTCCGTCTGTCTCTCGCTGTATCTAGTGAACCGTAATAGGTAGGCAGTTGAATTTTTCACAGAGTTTGTATTTATTTTCCCGCTAAATAGGTAAACTAAAAAAATCATAAAAAATAAAGGAGGGCCCCATACAAAAAACGTGATTTTTGTGTTAAATATTGTACGATGGTACGGAACCCTTTGTGTCCGAGTCCAACTCGCACTTGGCCGGTTTTTTGAATATGTTATGCTGTAGTATATCTTATACTTTTATAAACCAAACCTATGGCTGGAGATTTTTGGTTTTAAAATGTTTATGCATTAGTCTTTCCGAAAGCAAAATCGTCAAGTCTCTTTTCTCAAAGTTCGAAACGAAATCATTTTGTTTTCTCTAGATAGATCTTGCGAATGAAGTCTCATAAAATATTACGACTGAATGCTTCCAGTGATGACAATTGATCCGCGCTCAAAACTTTCTAGAAGTAAACAAAGCGTATATTCTAGAAAATATTATCTCCTTTATAACCTGGAGATATATTTTTTCTCTTTGCAGATTTACCTAATCGGGTCATAACTTCTGTTACATGTTTATTGTTGCAAGCTCTGTTTTATAGTAACCGTTTGTATACCACAAGGAACTTACGAAAACATAGATTCTTGCGCTGACCAAGCTTATTCAAAATGACCCCCGCGAAGCTTTCAACTTTTTTCCGGCAGTCGTCTGTTATAAATAGCACGAACGAGGTCCATATCAATATCTACGGCTGCTTTCATCAAGAACTCGAGTGACTCCAAATCAGGGTGAGGCCTTGAACAGTCCGTTTCTTCCAAGGGTTACCATAATTTATAATCTAACAGATTTAAGTCCGGGCTGGAGAAAGGCTAGTATTGCGGTAGGTCACGACATTTTTGGTCACGATAAGGTAAATGGCTGAATCTGGGTTCACATGTTAGAGACCAACCAACCAAATTAAACAACCATAACCAGTCGGTTTTTTAATTAAATACTTAAATATACCTAAAGTTGTGTATGTAACCTAAATCGCCTATAACTGCGAAATGCAACCAAAGATTTGTTTAGTTTTGGTATTTCTAAGCAAGTATGTTCTGATACTTTCATGCTTCGTTATTTGCAGCCATTTACCTTATCATATCTATTTTTTGTCACAATAACTACTTTTACAGGCGCCTTATCCACCTAACGCAACCACTTGGCGCAGGTAGACACATTTAGCTTCAGAGGGATGGTCTTTATCCTGTGAACCCGGTTTCAGCCATTTATGTTATCGTTACCATTTTTGTCGCGACCTCCTAGTCTATAGTCTTTGTGCCGAATGAAGTCAATGACGCGCGGTCGGCCAGTTTTGCGCGCTTTTCGCTCTATGAACTGGTACAGAATATTACTGCAATAACCAGTAGGTAACCACAAGGGTTGTTAGGACTGTGTTTTGATGGACAGCTTCATTCGTTTTTAGGCCTTTCTCACAAAAATAAACCTCAGTTAAGACCGAATATGACACTCCCCAGCCAAACCATGAGTGACGATGGAAAATAGACTCTCTGAACACGCGGTATGCGGCTGCTCTTTGATGGATGTTTCCATCTTTTTGTTAGTTTTTAACCTAATAACCACTCAATTTTGAGTTTCTTTATACATACTTACAAATACAATGTTTAACAAAGGCGACTTTATCATGCTAATGTGGTTTTGTGAATTGTCAATAAGTGAATTTTAGGAAAAAATATGTTTTTTTATTCTTTAACGCAATGTGCCACGGAAATGTACTTGTATTAAGATAAGAAAAAAAAACATATCACTGAACCAGTCAAAATAAACATATTTACATTTCTCTTTAGTTTCATATTTAAATATACATTTTAATACGAGGTTAAATACTCAACATCATGGTAATGATAGTTAGGTTAGGACAGGTTAGGTCAGCCTTCCAAACCCTTTCTTAGTAGATAGCAATATAATTACTTCACGGGTGAGCTTAGCATCGGATTTACAGCGCAGACCCGAGTCAAATCAGCTAACTCTAATAGAGTCGTGGCTCCCTACCGTGCCCGAGGCTACGTACCAAGCTGAACGAATGACAACCCTTCTCAACATATTGTATTTGGTGGTAAACAAGTACATAAACAAGTACATGTCAGTTTGGATGTTTACACTCGTGGCTTATTATTATTTTTCAGTTTGAATAGAGGGCTGTGTCGCCTTATTATGCTTTTTTTAATAATAACATAAACAAAAATACTTCAAATAATTTAAATTTGGTAAAGTTGATTCGTTTATTAATTTTGCTTTCCTCCATTAGCTGTAAAGACACACTTTTGGATTCGTAAATTTTAATACAACTAGACTTTTTGGCTAATAAGAATGACCGTGTCCAGATTGATGTAATATTTCGTTAAGGCGGCCCAACCCGCTCATCTCCCCATACAAAAGGGGAAAGAAGATCACGCCCATATTTCTTGTCAGAGATCCAAAATTTTGCCCAAAATAGCTTTATTTGATCGAACTAGATGTCTGATGACCATTGGCATTGTAAAATTGTGTATGGTTTCTAAGTTGTAAGGTCCGAAAGTTCGAATTTTTCGCGCGTTTTATACGATAACTTTGGAGGTGGATTACGCAATGATAAAGTAAGAACATCGTAAAAAGATTAGTCATCAGACATAGCTTATTTAATCAATATTTATGATCTCTTTGGTTTTTGTTAGATTTTTGACTACAGCGGTCGTGGTTTACTTTTAGCTATAAGTCGTTTTGAAATTAAAATTTTCGTAAATCTTACCAAATCATACACTATGCACATTGTCTTTTTTGTGGACATGTTGCATCTTCCTCATCACGGAGCCTGTCTTATTCTTTGAAACAGAGAAGGTCCCAGGGCGCAACAGCACGGTTTTGTACCGTGCCCGCGAATGAGTTAGGCCCGCCGGGTTGGGCCGCCTTAAGGTCAGGTACGAAGCACCCGCAATCGTTGAGCATGTATGATGTAAAAAGGTATACTGTGATCGTACAATATGGCGCTCTATCATCTCTTCCTACCCCTCCGGGAAAGCGGCATAATGATATGTATGTATGTGCATAGAAACCATGTGTGCATATGTCTAATACTGTGGCAACACATCTAAATTTAAACCGCATTTCAACCTTTCAGACTAAACCCCTCGCTTCTATTGCGTGAATTAATTTAGTTCTTGCTGTCCCTTAGGTCCGTGGGAGCAGACAGTTGTTTCTCTTTCAAGAGGCTTCCACCATTGTTTGTACGAATTTACACGCATTCCGAAACACGAGGTCCGAAACTATAACGCATATAGTAAACTTATAGGTAACGTAAATCTATACGTAATATACATATTCAGGGTGTTTTGAAGGGGAGGGGTGGACTCGAAATTAGCGCAGTCCTCGTAAGTTGCTGGATTTTGGGAAAAAATAAAATAATAAATTGTGGAATGTATTGGTTATTGAGAGATTGGCGCCCTATAAAATACATTGCGACTGACCTGCCCTACGTGCCAGTGGGTGTTCACGTCCCGAGCTGAAACCCGGGCCCGGTGTTTGCTGGTGTCAGTGGTGATGATGAGAAGGCGCCGCGCGCCGTGGCGATACACTGACTCTATAGGTAAACTACTACTAGGCAAGCTTCGCATTCGCTGCCGACATCGAAGATAGGCAATAAAAACTCATTTTGGATGGAAATCTTGGAATATGTCGAGAGCTCAGTGCAGGAAAAACGTGGCAGTCGAATGGCGTTAAAAATTTCGTGGAATTACTCAAAAGCGACGGAAAATGTGGGTAGTTCGGATTTGCATATAAAGGGCGCCAGATATTCAAATTTGAAATGGAATGATTGAGAGATTTCTCAACAGGTCATTCTAGAGATAATTTGCAACAAATTTGGCGCAGTGGAACGGGGGCCTAAAGTTATTTTATTTTAAATGTTTTGTGTTATTATTGCAAAGTGATCATTGTAAAATAACTACTACACTCTGGGCACTTTATTAGCAATTTTCTAATAGCTGATGAATGAGAGAATACTTTAAGAAAAATCTGCATTCAAAATATCCTCAGAAATAAAAGGTCATAAATAACAGTTTATGTAAAAAAATTAAAACATTTATTTTAATCAAAGATGATTATTGAAAAAAAAATAGAATGACACGTGGCATACAAATGATGGAAATTACGAAAACAAGGCTTAGTAAAAATAGCATCAATTTCAAATTACCTTTTCCAAAAAATTTCACCGTGCGTTTTTTGTTATTGAATCGTTTTGGAATTATTATTATATGTATTTCATAGTAATAGTTTGGATGTCATGATTCCGTCAAAAGCAAATTTTATACGTAATATTTTTTTATTTTTTTAGATAGTGGCGCCAACTATATTTAGTTGAAGATATAGGTTTTGAATCAACACAATGAGGTTCCGAATGTGTCTTCATAAAATTTCTTATAAACATCACACAAAAACTACTACTATTTGACATACCTTTTACGCATAAACGAATTATAAATATTAAATGAAGGATAATAAAATGATAGTACGTCTTAAATAAAATTTAGTCACATGAGGTAGGCTACGATGGTAGAATAGAAGAAGATAGGAATAATAAACGGGACCAACTAATCGAACAATATTGTGTGCAGAGACTGTGAGACATCGACGCGTCTGGACGCTCTACTGACTCAAGTGGAGCAGTACGCCAACAATCTGGAAGCGCTAGTGGAGGAAAGAACCTCGGACTACCTGGAGGAGAAGAGAAAATGCGAAGAGTTGCTTTACCAGCTGCTGCCAAAGTATGTGATATACATTGATCTTATTCTACTTTGAAACATATTTCAACTTATTTGAGTCACTCAACTTGTAGTATTATTATTTATTATCAATTTAAAAGCAACAAGCTAACTATTTTGAAGTTTGATGATGATAAAAAATGCATGATTTATTGCGTCACAGCAATTTCACTTTACTTAATTTGGTGTTAAATAGCGGCATCTAATTAAAAACAATGTAATGAGATTCTTAAAATATGCAGAAAACTATTGTTTAGTGGTCTGGACATTCTCCTGAAGCAAAATTGCTGCAAGAATTTCGGATTATACGTCTGCTGGTCTAAACACTGATCCATCCAGACAATTACGTCAGCCAAGGAATTTACCGCATATTTTCTAATTGACACAATGCCTGCTATATATACTATGTTTCAAAATCTGATTACAAAGCTTCATCAATCTACATGTGGCTGTTTAACCTCCAACTTTGAAAGTTCAAATAAAACATTTAAAGATCCACTTAAAATACGCTACTCCTTAGAAAAAAGTATTCAATTGTGCGCTGATAGAACGGAATCTTCAACTTATTTTTTTATGTCCCTAGATCTGTGGCATCTCAGCTGATCATGGGTCAGCCAGTGATGGCGGAGACATACGACCAGGTCACAATTTACTTCAGTGATATCATAGGCTTCACGCAGCTATCAGCCGAGTCCACGCCGATGGAGGTGGTGGACCTGCTCAACGATCTCTACACCAGCTTCGACTCCATCATCGAGAATTTCGACGTATATAAGGTACAAGTATAGCGAAAGCCGGATGCACATATGTGCTGTCAAGTGGTTGAGTCATATTTAAATGTGTGTACATAAATCACCATTCAAAAAATAGTTATATCAGATTGTATTATTGTATTATATTAACACACCCTGGTCTGTTGCGCAAGCACTGTGCTACTGGTATGTTTGAGCTGTATTGGTTTATAGTTTACACTATTAATATCCAGCCTAGGAGCATCATATTGTTTTATATTAGATATATTTCTGACCAAAACACATCCGATTTTGTAAAGAATTAAGCATCTTCACTTAGCTCGGCATGGGAACACAAATTGGATAAAACTCAAAACAATGACAATTCTAACTGCAGATTCGACCATATGGTAATACAACCAATGGAGCTAGCTGAACCATGTCAGTAAGAAGAGAAAACAGTATTAAATTTGACACATGTTCAGAACCATTTGTAATGATCTGCACGTTACATTAACACTGAACCTCTTTGGGTGGGAACATACTTATTTAAAGACACATTTCCCTTTTTAGGTGGAGACAATCGGAGACGCGTACATGGTCGTGTCCGGACTGCCGATGCGGAATGGATGTCGGCACGCTGTGGAGATCGCGCGAATGTCTCTTGCACTTCTCCACGAGGTTCGCAGCAAGACTGTACCTCACCGGCCAGGCGAACGCCTTCTGCTCCGGATAGGCATGCATTCAGGTAGGAGATGCAAATATCTGCTGAAATATTCCCAGCATTATTATTTCTACTTGATCAGTATAAAATACGTGGCAATCTGATTGTTGAGATATTAACATTTAGCCAGTACAATAATTGCAGCAAAGAAGAACTGGAAATAAATTTTACAGGGGAATTTTATTCCAAAGACAGCACCCTGCACAATTCATATTCTTTATGATGTAACTAATTCACGGTTTATCTAAGCACGATAAGCGGGAATTTAACCACCTCCCGAAGTACGAGCCAATACTTTTGATTTTGGGGGTATAATTTAATTCATCTCCAACCACCAATGCTCCCAGGTCCGCCGAAAGAGGTTCAAACCCTAGTTCAGTTATTTCTTAGCTTCATTTGTTCAATGTTTTAGTCTAATTTAGTGCTCATTCCACAACGGAATTATGAAATTTCCTTGAATCAGTGTTATTTCCCGCCAGGTCCGTGCGTGGCCGGCGTAGTAGGGCTCAAAATGCCACGCTATTGCCTCTTTGGAGATACGGTGAACACTGCGTCCCGCATGGAGTCTCACGGAGAGGCGCACAAGATCCATGTCAGTCCCAAGACTAAGGAAGTTTTGGACCTGTTCGACTGTTTTGAGCTGGAGTGTCGCGGTGAGATTACTCTGAAGGTAAGCGCCATCTACAATAAGCCATTAAAGATAAATAACCCAGACCGATACAAAAAAACGAATAAACACATTACTAGTCCAACGTTATGGAAATGAAAGATTAGTTAGCTCTTGATAAGTTACTGGAATCATCCTAACAGAATCATTATCACAACTAGAAAACTTGTAAAATTATTGATAATATCTAGTTTTTATAATACGTAACAAAAAGTCAATTTCTTCTTCAAGGTCTGACTGATTAACTATAGTTTTTTTTTTATGTGACTGGACATGGATGGCTAATACCACACCTTCTGTCATGGTATTAGCCCAACACACCACATGGGAACTAGGTGCCATGCCAGGACCTTCCTTATATTGCACGGCTACATTGAACTGGATGGAAAACACGGACAATTTTTCATTGCCGCTTCGACCATCGATCATCAAATGCGATGGTACCAACCCGGGCGGGATAAACCCTACCACCTAGTAAGGTTTATTTTATTTTTTTATAGAAAGACTGGCATGTTTCGCTAACAGGTCCATTTTTTATGTAACTTGACATGGCTGGCTAATAAATACCACATCTCTTGTCATGATATTAAAATTCGTTGCCATGATTTATATTGCTCAACTTTATTGAATTGGGTTGAAAACAGGGATTATTTGTATTGTCACTTAGACTATCTTTCATTAAATGCGATAGTCCCAGCCCAGGCGGGATCGTTCATATCAACTAGTAAGCAAGGTATGGATCTATAGTTTAATAACGACATTTTTAATGACATTAATGACGAATTATTTAATCGCCTCTTACGAGCGTAGTCTTTTCTCGTGCACACAACACAGCGATATTGTTTATCTCTAAAACGTTGATTTATTTTAGGGAAAGGGGCCAATGACCACATACTGGTTAATAGGCGAGAAGCTGTCTAAAACCATCGAGGTCCAGAGCTCCTCAGAAGACGAGTTCGAGAGAATCAGAGACTCGAACCCGAGCATCGTATTTCAAGGGCCAGACAGCCCTGCAGTCACCACGACCAGTCCAAACCACTTCGCCGCCAACAGCATCGACCAAAACTCGAAACCCATCGAGATCCGCAGCGAGAGGGATCGAATCAAACACGAGATCGCTACGTTTGTCGCCAAGGACCTCATACATAATATCGACATCGCAGTCAAGGAATTCCGAAAGTCACAAAGCAGCCAATCACTCTTGAGTAGAACTCCCAAAATTTGCAACGGCAATGACAGGGGTCTTATAACCCCGACTTACGATAAGGAGTTGGTTATCAGCAAGGGTACGGTTAGAAACGTCGTCAATAGGTTTAATAGCTGCATTCTCAGCAACGCCACAGACACACCCAATACAAAGGCCACCAAACACGATCAAAATGTATAAATTATTGCACGTAGAATTGTTTAAAGGTGATCTCCATAAAGGTAAAATCGCATTGGCTTGTTTCAATATTTCATATTTATCATACGTTATTAATGTGACATTGGCTGGCGCTTATTTATTGCTTCCCCTACTTTATCATTCAAGTAATTCAGCTCGGGCCATTGAGGATCAAACAACGTTTTATACAATTTGTATTTTAATTTGAACAAAGTGATTTCAAATAAAAGCTTGGACCCATTTTGAGCATTCATTTTTGGCTTGCAAAAAAATAGATGAGGGTAGGTGTTAGGTTTCTTGTTATGGACTGCACTTTATGAAGGTTAACTTCAAAAGTAGCAAGCACCGAATTACAAGAAAATTTAGGTTATACTTTCCGTCCGGTGCAACTCGGATTTGACACGAAAGATGGAGCGAAAGCAGAATTCTCGCTTCCAAATCATTTTCAAACATATTATCATTATATCTTTTCTTTAATTAAAGTCTAGATTCTTCTGAAATGTAATCTGTGGCATGGCTTACATTATTCTCGTGGCCAAAATTAGGAACCCCTTCTAGAAAAAACTGGCCTCCGATTCTCGATGTGCTAAACTTTGTCAACCATACGTATTTGTTTGCGGTACTATCGATCGATCCTTTCGGTCACCACGGACTATAGTTTCAAAGTACCTCTGGTTAAATACCTCGTCACTGTGGTATAAATAACCTGATTACAAGACCTTTGGACACAGTAAACGTTCCTAGCTACCTAGAGCCACCAGAAATAAGCCGCTGCGACGGAAAAAGGCTGGACTAACTTTAGTTTGTTTGAACTCTTCGGTGCTCTTGCGTTCGCCGTAGGTAGATAGATGGTCATCAGATGTTAGTTTTTCAGAATGCGTAGGAAAAGTACGCGAACATGTATTGATTCAAAAGAGGAACTCACAAAACATATTAGGCACCATAGAACAGCGGCGGAACTGGAAGACATTTTCAAATTAATAAAGTTTAAGTTACTAGTAATTACTGTATTGTATTAATTTACCAGATAACATTCTACATAACAGAATATATAATATAAGCATAGAAACGAAACGAAAAATATGTATGTTTTAAAGACGATTTGTACCTAGATATTATTGTGCCAAAGATAATTTATAAGTTAAAATTAATTAATTATGTACCTGAAAATAATAATGATCTCATATGTTACGCAATTTGACATGGTTTTAGCATTTATTTTATTATAATAAAAGTTTGTTGAAGAGTCACTGAAGGACATATACGAAATATTGTAGGTATTAGGATTATTTCAACGTACATATTTGTTGCAAGAAGCAAAATAGGTTACTATTGGTTGATTATTGAGTTAAAATTGTTAGAAATGTATATGCAATATGTGTTTGAAAGGAATCAAATGTGATTTAAGAACAAAGATAACCATTCAAAGATTAATCTAAATTCAGAGATTTTAAAAACGTGTCTGTGGACCACAATAAAAGTATTGTTATCTAAAGAATAAATTACATATTTTAATACATATACCATGGCAGTAAATTAGGGACTTTTGGAAACTGTAATTTCTAGTTAACATCTCTGTAGTAATTCTTAAGCCTTTTGTACCTACTGTCCTATCTAGCCATAGAAATAATGATAATTATTCTTAAATTAGGTCATAAAATTCATATTATACACATATAACTTTTAACTTATCATAATGCCTGAGCCATAGTTGAATAATATTTATTTACTATTTTTTTTTTAAATAACGTTTCCCTTCCGTTATTGAAGTGAACAAAATAGCGAATAATACTTAATGTTTACGTAAATACAGTGTTACGTAAAGCTTACTTCTTTCCAACGTTTGGTCCACCACGTTGCGGACTTCATAAGGATCGCGGCGCGACCTCGAGGACTGGACGACGCGTCAGAAAGAAGTAAGCTTTACTTAACACCAGTCCTGCTTAACACTGTATATCCGTAAACATTAAGTATTATGTCGAACAATAGTGAAAATCTAAACAAACAAAATAGCAAATATTCTGATTTCAATTCAAATTATATTAGCAACAATGTACACAACATGTAGTCTAAAGGTCTTTTTCACCTACTGTTGATTAGCTTAATCGCCACATATTAAGGGCAGCTCGAAATCAATACCAGTACAGTAAGTGGTGAAAACAAAGTGCTGATTTATTTTGATGTGCCGATTAAGCAACACAATAATTGGTCCTGATTTATTTGAATCGACACTTAAAGGGCCTTTATTGCTAAAGTGCTGATTATCTTGTACTGGTATTGATTGCAAGCTGTTAAGAAAGCCCCTTAATATGTGGCCATTAAGCTAATCAGCAGTAGGAGAAAATGGCCCTAATTGTTATAAAACTTCAGATATTTATCAAATAAATAAATGTATATAAATAAAAATATTTTCCTAATTTATGGAACTGGACATGGTTGGCTAATACCTCACCATTGCCATCATCAAAACACCACAGAGAAATTAAGTGCCATACCAGGACTTCCTTATATTACACGACTGCTAAAACCAGGACTATTTTCGTTGCCGCTTTAACTTTCATTCAATCCGATGGTACGAAACTGAGTGGGATTACTTCCTCCTAATAAATTAAAGAAGAACAGTTTTAAGTCCGAACCAGGGCCACCATAAATCGGTCGTAGGGTCACCCAGGTCCAGAATTCAACCGCCTTTAACGTTTTTAGGGTTCCGTATCCAAAGGGTGCCAACAGAACCCCATTACTAAAACCTCTGCTGTCCGTCTGTCACAAAGCTGTACCTCATGAACCGTAATAGGTAGGCAGCTGAAATTTTCACAGATAACAACGAAAATAAAATAATAATAACATACAAAAATCGTTATTTTTTGTGTTAAATCTTGTACGATGGTACGGAACCCTTCGTGTGCGAGTCCGACCTGCACTTGGCAGGTTTTTTTTACTAATTTTATTTATTTCTTCTTTATTATGGTATATTCCTTTCTTTCCTGTACCCGCAACGGCTAATAGTCGACTGCTTTTAGGTCTATCCCGGTTGAACTAACTGTAACCGATATTACATAGTCGGCTAGAAATAAGTATAGAGTTTTTTTTAGGTTCTACGGTTATTCTATGCCGCATAATATACACATAATTTAACCAAACCAGGTAAGGTTAGGATAGTTAGCATAACCAATCAATCTGAATGTAACCTAACCCAGCTTAACCTAACCTAATCAGTAATCGGTTTTACTACCAAGTTGTAGCCTTTCTGAAATTTTTTTTTTTTTTTTTTTATGTGACTGGACATGATGGCTAATTCCACACCTTCTGTCATGGTATTAGCCCAACACACCACATGGGAACTAGGTGCCATGCCAGGACCTTCCTTATATTGCTCGGCTACATTGAACTGGAAGGAAAACACGGACAATTTTCATTGCCGCTTCGACCATCGTTCATTCAATGCGATGGTACCAACCCGGGCGGGATTAACCCTACCACCTAGTAAGTAAGGAAGGGGACCTACAGTTTAACGTGGAATCCGAACCACGGCCAGCCTCTCTCAACGGTCTAATGGTCACCCATCCAAGACCAGACCGGACCCAGCGTTGCTTAACTTCGGAGAGCGATCGCCGAAGTGTCGCGCCACTGGGCCACTGAGGCTGACAATACAATACGCTAGACCTAGTTTTAGCCTACCGCGACCGACTGCATAGCATACGCCAAGAAAAAGGCCAAAGTCAGCTAAGCCCGGGTTCAGTCTAGTACCTACTTAGTATTAACCATAACATACATATATGTAGATATTCGCATGGATAGTGTCCACTTTTAGAATTGCGCAATTTCAGTAATCTGCGTGATATTTATTACGCTGAATGCGCTGTTATTGTGTAGGTATATTATGGTAACTCCTGGAACAGTAAATATATAGTTCGATACGAGCGACGTAGAAGCTTCGTCGGTGCACTGAAGGTTGGAATTATTCAAAGCAGTTCAGCGGCGAATGTTTTATTCAAGGGGCCTTCACAAGTCGGTTCTGATTACGTTCGTATTAACATAATAACCCCTTTCTTGGCGTGGTTTAAGCAATAACTGAGTTTCATGAAAATGGTATTTTGGATATGTATATGTGCTTTCTATCTTACTCATTCCCGAAGAGTAAATTCTATTACAAATATTGCTTAAATGAAGCACTAAGGGACGTGAGTCAACCTTTTAGCGTGGGCTTACCTGCCGATGGACGTCGCCCGATGACTGTAACGAAGTGGAGGAAAACTCGTACAATTCGATTCAAATAAGAATAGGACGGGGACCACCGCCATTTTGAATGTCAAACTGCTAAAGCCAATTAACTTCATATGGAGCAAAAAAAGTTTTACGAGCCACAGATGACTCTAAGAAATGCGGTTGCAGCGTAAATTATTTTAATGAAAATAGATAGAAAGGCGGGATGAAACAGAACTACTTCTGGTCTTCGACACACTCAAAAATACAAGAAACCAAAATAAATCCTTGGAAAACACTCACCGGTTGATGGCATCAGTTCTCAGCACACCAAGGCCCTGGATTTCTGATGAATATGAGCGAACACACCAGCGTGGTGATTCGCGCACTGCAATCCAACGTCTTTAGCACATGTTCACTAGATCGTTCCAATAGTTCGTAATTGAGAGGTTATGTAACACTCCTAGGAGGTATAAAACGTCCAAAATATATGATGTTTATAGATTACGTTTACTCCATGACATGTTGCGCGTCTCGCGGTTCGAACGGAACAGGAAGCACCATAGACTAAATGGGAAGCACTCTGGCAGCGAGCTGTATTAGCGCGCTGCCTAACGTTTTTGGTAACTGTCACATGCATGCTGTACGAGTAGGTCAAACATTTTGAAGTCCATGCATGCTGAAGCGTTTCCGATCAATTGGAATGCGTTCTTTTAAAATGTAAGAAATATTTTTAAGTGGCCCAAACAAAAGTTTTTACAAAAAAACATTTAGTGAACATTTAGAGAGAACAATTTGTTTTAGCTAAATATTTATTTGAAGAACAGAGATTCAAATAATATTCAACAACGTGATAACAAACATAATTTACCAATGAAATAACGAAACTGTGGTACTTTTGGGGATATCCGCGACATCGACACAAAATAACCACATAAAACAGATAATCACGGATAGCAAAGTACAGCCCCCCGTACTCATACGTCACATATTCTGTGATCAACTCAATGTCATCCCACACAACATCCTACACTGTGTAGATTTGTGTGTTATAGTGTCGCTATCACGGCAAGGCAGAAACGCAAAAAAATAAACTACAAAGAAACGCAAACATGTACACGCACATACTCGGATCAAACCTCGATTCTGATGGATGGAAAAAAGTGTCAGGCTTCCTTTGAAGCGGATGTTTCCCGTGTAAACCAGTGTGGACGTGTCGACCGTACTTTCCGCGCTAATTCGAGTGAAGTTAGTCACGAGCCTCGTCCTATTCTTATTTGAATCACATTGTACCTACCTTGTCTAATTTTATTCCAAAAAGATAACTTAAAATAATTTGATTCGCACGTAAAATAGGTTTGCACACTCGTGTTATCTAAAAACAATATTTACAAAAATTGCACAAGACTTGTGATTATGCTATGCTATTAATTTCTTACACTTGATTAGGTAACTGTTCCCACTCCATGGGATTGGTGCCATTTTACACTTGTTTACTTATTCGGATGGTTCATGCTAGACCTTGGAAATGCTTCTCATTTGGGAGCGTATGAATGTATCAATGTGATAAAATAGCTAAAAGCAGATAAGCTCCAAGCAGTTGTCGGTGCCCGCCTTCGCCGGAAAGACGTCAAACGGTGCCGCAGTTCACCAGCCACTCTACATGCGATTATATGGTGTGAGCCAGGCTAGTGCTCCAAATACCCAGCATCGGAAAAGAAGGTAGGTGATTAGTTTTGCATTTTGTATTTGAAATATAATATGAGATATAACTGTGGAGTCTATTTAAGTTCAAAAATTTTATGGTAACTGAGTATCCACAAGCATATAATTAACTTTCTTTATTTGTTAGTAAACTAAATTGATTACCTATGTATCGTCTTATTACCACCACCACGCAGAACGGTAAAACGCAATGTGTTCGCTATTATTGTTTGCCCATATTTAGTAGAAAAAAACATTATTAGAAAAGAATAAGTTTTCCTAGGGAACCTACAGTTTTACATGGATTCCGAACCATGGAGCAGCTCGCATTTGTGACGAAATGCACTTATCGAACTCAGAAAGAGAAAGAAAGTGGTGCTTCTCGGGGCGAGGAATCAAAACAAGACCACTGGTATGCTAGACCAGTCCCCCGCCACTAGGCGACGAGCCGCTGAAAATGTAGAGAATGCTAAATAAAAATAAGGCAGAAGATTCGTTTTATTTAGTTATTTTACAAAAGTTATCGCTATTTACATTTACTTATCATGTTAGCCTACAATTGAACTCTGAGCATCTAAGGCGCATCGTCGCCCCTGAAGGGCAGGTACTGG
Source organism: Incurvaria masculella (assembly GCA_946894095.1). Taxonomy (NCBI): domain Eukaryota; kingdom Metazoa; phylum Arthropoda; class Insecta; order Lepidoptera; family Incurvariidae; genus Incurvaria; species Incurvaria masculella. The sequence continues at coordinate 6,778,333 of OX335641.1, forward strand.
GGCGCGCGCCGGCTGTACTGCGGCCGCCGCTCGCGCACCTGCGGCGTCGGTGCGATCCCCACCTCCGCGTCCGAGCGGGCCTGCGCGTGCGCAGCCGCCACCTCGTGCACCGGCACCGGCGTCACCGAGTACCCCGCCGCCACCAGCGCCGCGAACTCCTCCGGCGTGTACGCCTTATTGTTGCGCGGCGGCGGCAGCCTCGCGCGCTGCTCCTCCAAGCTCTCGCCGTGCCGCTCGACGCTCACCGCCGGCGGGCGCGGCGTCGGCGGCGTCTTCTTCGGCGCTGTGTTCTTGCTGACGAAGATGGACGAGTGCGGCCGCTGCTGAGGCTCCAGTGCCCGAGCGGCGTCCGCCGAGCCGAGCGAGAGATGCGTCAGCTCGTACCTCCCACGCTGCTCGCTGGACCTATACACGGGCCGGATATAGTACTGGTCGCCGATCGGTTGGCTCGGCTGCTGAAGGTTGATGTACCGTTCGACGCTCTTCTCGGCTTGCTTGGGCCCCTGGTACCTACTCAAATACGCGACCGGCCGTTCCACCGAAGGTGCATATCTCACCTGCTCCGGACGGCCCTTCGGGGCGATCTGTTTTGGCTCCTGATACATTCGGTACTGTTTCTGGGCCGTCCCTTCGGGCTGAGGCTGCGAAATGTATCTGTAGGCTTGAGGCCTCGCCGCCGGCTGGAACTGAGGCGCCGGGACAATCTTCAGCCCTTGCGCTTCGGGTCGCTCGTAGTACGCAGGCTGAATGGCGACGTACCGGAGGGACTGCGCCGGTCGCGACGCTTGCACCTGTCTAACCTGCTGCGGGTTGGTCGTCTCTATCAGGTACTGCTGGGGGGGTGGCGCAGTGGGTTGCGCTTTCGGTCGAGACTTGGCGATTTTTGATTTGGAATGCGGCTTCGGGTTGTAACTATCGGGTTGGGCGTACGTCCCGACGAAGAATTTCTGGGCGCTCTGAGCGTTGGCGTACATCGGCTGGAAGGGTTGTTCCTGCGGGGCTTGGGGTAGAGCCGAGCGGAAGTTTTCAGGGGTGTGGCCCAACAGAGCGAGCAGCTCCCGGTCGAAGTTGAGAGAGTCGGCGCTGGCGCCGGCGTCGCTGACGGACAGGGCGGCGCCGACGTGCGCCTCCCCGCCGGCGGAGGCCGAGGGCCGCACGATGACCGCGTGCGAGGGCTGCAGCGCCACCTGCTGCGCCGGCTCCTCCTGGTAGACCCGCTGCAGCTGCTGCTGGTCGATGTAGGGCGCCTTGCGTTGCGGTTCGAGCTCGAGCAGCTCTCGAGGGTTCAGTGAGAACACCTGGCCCGGCCTGTAATCCTCCCTCACTGGTATTCTGTAAGGTTTTTCAATTCATTTATTGAAAGGAATACTGAAATAAAAAAATTACTATAAATAAAAAGAAGCCTACGAAAAGATTTCACAAATAAAGATTAAATTAAGTACAACGATCTTAATTAAAGTGTTTGGGAATGAAATGTATGAAGGAAGGTTTGTGCGTTTATTTTTTTGCGTGAACTCTCAATGAATCACAATTTATATCAAAAGATAATTAAAAAAAACTTAAAATATATCATAGTGAACTCATTTATTTTTTTTAGGTCAAAGAACTTAATTTATTTGAGATAAAGATCTTATCCTTACTTATATATTAACAGGCAAGCTATTCTACAAATTATATAAATTCCAATTATGTGATGGTTGTTAAGCTTGTGGAAAAGAGTAGAAACTATGCTTTTATAATTCTTACCTAGAAGATTCCTCTACACCTTCTTCTTGCTGCTCGTGTACTGCTGCAACTTGCTCCTGGAAATGTTAAGAATTGTATTAATCAAGTCGTCAGTCACGACGCTATAAAACACCCAATCTAGCATCATAGAGGGTAATTTCACATTAAGGCTCTGATTCCAGCGTTAGGCACACAAACAATAATGGCGATCACCGGAAGCATCCAGTTTGCGTTAGGGTTCATTGTTGTATGCGCGTAGAAATCGTTTTCAGGCGAGCGTAATTTAGGGTTTTTGGTCTGTAAAGTCTACTTTTTAAAGTGAATTAATAAATGTTTCACGCTTATTCACTAGATAATTATGTGATCTAGTACTGAAAAAATAAAATTGTCTAAATCATTTATGGTTTCCAAGCGCCGGCTTATAAACCTAGTAAATACCTAGTAAATAAACATATATTTTTTAAATTATATAAACAACCCAGTAAAACCGTTTTACGTTCATACATTAGATCATAGTCTAAACTTTGATATTTTAATTTTTTTAGGGGTGATTATTCTTAATTAACCGACGCTGAGATAAAATAAAAATAACCCCAAAATATTGGAGGTTAGCGTCATGTGGAGCCTTAAGCGTATACGCTGAGATTGCGTGAAATATTAGCGAAAGAATGGAAGTGATATGTTCTCTTCCAGAATTTTCTGGAAGAGGAATGGAGGTGATATGTTTGTCGAATGAATAACAAATATTAATAAAATAAAGAAAATGTATCTAGCGCGCCTACTATGAGAGCCGTTATCTCCAATTTATGTTTGCATAGAGAAAATGTATGGACCGAAGAGTGCCTTTTACAACTTTTTATAAAAGAACATATTTTCGATATTGTCCCAAACGGAGTCGAGTACCGCAGCTAGCTCTCAAAACAATAATGAAAATATTCGGAAAGTATTTTTAACTCAATCAAAATGTTTTGACTATGCATTGTTTGAGCAGTGCTTTAGCATTAATATTATATTTGATATAGGCACGGATATATCTGTGATGTGAGGATTCCGTAGATAAAAATGTATTAAATTAATTTGGTGCATATAGCTGTAATTTTTTTTTCCAATACATATTTTCAGATAAACAGAATTAAAACCTTTACTATTACCAAATTGTGGTTCACTCGTTTCTAATAACTGTATTTTTTCGTCAAAACACCAGAAATCTGAACTTGTACCAATTTTTTTTTAATATTTTAAAGAATTTGTCATCAACGGAAACGTTATATGACTAAACGAAAGCGTCACAAAAATCGTTGATTCAAAATAGATGCTAGGCTGGCCCCAGATGAGAGCCTTGTTAAACTCCTAATGTACCTGTATAGTTCGCGCCAAACGTAAATGTGCCTCTAAAGCTCGTGCGAGTACTCTATGCCCTTGTCTAAAGCGTGCGAGGCACGTTCAAGTTTGGCGCGTACTGTAAATCTATGAAACTCATAGCTATTGACTTCTTCAAGCTGGGCAAAATTAAATCAAACATAAAGTCGACTGTTTACATAATACCTGTGAAATTAATCACCAACCGTCGTTAAGGAACTATTAAAGTAACAAATCGAACTTACATATTCAAGCAATATATGCATAGTTACATATTCTAAATAATATGACGATCATTAATGAGTTCCTTTGCATTGAGTTTCACAAATTATCAACACTAAGAGGACGTTCTAGAATGATTTATTTGAATACACAGTTAACCGTTTGGCAATCCTTATGACTACAATCGGAATAACACAGGTCAAAGAATTTACGTACGTTAACGGACTTCGTTTCCAACAATTAGCTATCTCGCCGCTGCAACAACGTGTCATAACGTAAGTGGTCAATTATTTGTTAGACGCCGGGACCTGGCCGGAGGAGGCGGTGACGCTGTAGAAGAAAGCGAAACGTGACACAATGGACTCTAGCGGCAAAATGTGACACAATAGACGGTTTTGCAAAAGACGTGCACTGAAGAACTTCTCATGATGCGTAAGGAATAGCTATTGATCAGCTAATTTTATTAGATTGCATCGAGTGGTTATGACATTTGGCTGAATGATCGGTTATTGGATGATGTAGGAACCGCGTGGTTATGATTTTTTCCCATGTTTATAGAACAGTAGTATAAGAATAGGGTATTATTTTCTAACTGGCGAACGAAGTTTATTTGGAATTTTAGGGTTCCGTACCCAAAGGGTGAAAACGGAACCCTATTACTAAGCCTCCGCTGTCCGTCCGTCCGTCCGTCCGTCCGTCCGTCCGTCTGTCCGTCTGTCACAGGGCTGTATCTCAGTAACCGTAACAGGTAGACAGCTGAAATTTTCACAGAGTGTGTATTTATTTTGCCGTTATAACAACAAATAGGTAAGATTAAAAAATAATTAAAATTAAAGGGGGCTCCCATACAACAAACGTGATTTCTTTGTATTTTGTGGTTACGATGGTACGGAACCCTTCGTGTGCGAGTCCGACTCGCACTTGGCCGGTTTTTCTGTGTTACTTCTTTTGTTCTTTATTTCTGACTTCAGCGTCGGGCACATCGAGGCCTTGGAGCGTCATATATCACGCTTTATATAAAACAACATTCACGATACATTTTATGATTCTTCGGCATTGTACATAAAAATGGAGATTATGTCTGTCATGGGTTTTTTTTTTTTAAATATTAAAGTAATTTTTGTTTTTAAGAAGAATTTAATCTACGAATCCACGGGCCGTATTCTACGTCCATTAAGTATACCAAAGGAAGCAACGAATTCCACAAAGCGTATGTATCAGAAAAGCTGGCCCTTTTTTTAAAGAATGGGTTGCTTCCTGTGGTTGACTTTGGTAGAATAAGAATAAAGCCCGTAAATTCGTGGCTATAAATGTTAAAGTCTGGTTATACATTTTATTTTATTGCCACACCAGGTGTCATGTCATTAGCCTAACACGCTGCATGAGAACTGAGTGCCAAGCCAGGACCAATAATGTATTGTATTGCTACAAAGTTGTTTTGTCGTCACATTAAGTAACATACTGTAGCGCATCGTAAGCATTTATTTAACATTTCTAAATGGTGCGGTGACAGTTGACAAAGCGGCAATTTGTCTCCACATTCGGAATGGCCACCGTGACGAACACGCTCCAAAAAGTCTTGGTTACAGTTTGTAAGCCAGTGGCGACAAAATTATTACGAAATTTTCTTAGAGATTTCTAACATTGACTTTATGAAAGATTTAACCCACGTCTATGCAAAAAGAAACGATATCTTGTTTAACATATTATGTAGGTAATCATTGCGCAGTGTTCTGATTTAAAATCATGAAGATGGGGAGTCTTAAACCATCTTCAGATATGAAATAAGAAGAATGTTATAGAATTGGTGCTTTCTTAAATATTAAAAAAAATACAGCCGAATTGAGAACCTCCTCCTTTTTGAAGTCGTTTAAAAATAAATAAAGGCAATAAAAAAATACAGAGGCACTGTCTACCGGCCGTCCCGCGAATACTTTCCTGAATTCAAACCCTCCCTGAAGATAATGAAATAAATGAAAGGTCAAAATTGGCCCCTCTCTCTCGGCCTCCTCACTCTGACACCTGACATAAATGTATATCTATCATTTGGTGTGTAACATAATATCATAAGTATGCAGCAGTAATAATTTCGTTACATGAAAGTTGAAGCCGCACTTCAGCCGAATCTCAAGTAAGATGTTCATCGAATTAACGTCCAAATCGGATTTTAATTTCGATAATGGCTTCTAGGCAGAGTGCCCTGGAAAAGGTTTCGTCATTATGCAAATATAATGATTTCAAAATTTTATAAAATAACACTGCCACTGGCTTAACAACGAATAAAAACACTCTAACGAGAACGATAACGATGTGAAAAGTAGTTTGAAGGTGTTTGTGTACACTCTGCTCAATAATTGGTAATCGCGGCGTTTATTATCATCACGTTAATATGCACATGCCATTAAAAAGAGTACCAAAAATGTATAGAAACAATAGTGCATCATGGACAACCCCTGGCATTCTTATTTCAAAACATAAATTGTTTATGACTTGTTAAAACTTAATAATAACCCAGGTCTTAGATCGTATGTATCGCGATATAGTAAAATATTTAAACAAGTTACTATGAAGGCAAAACAAATTTTCCTAAAAAATAAATTAATAAACTCAGATAATAAAATAAAAATGGCTTAGACTATAATAAAGGATGAAACGGGCAAATCACCAAAATGTATTGACGCACAATTAGAACTCAAAATAGACGAAGAACTTACTACAAATGGACCCGCGGTGACTAATCATTTCAATAAATATTTTTCTTCAATCGCACAAGATACAACAAAATGTATCCAATCAAGTTTGGATTTATCATTGGAGCACCTTAAAATGTTTTTGCCACGCAATAAAGACTTCGTGATTTTTGAACCTGTAAGTTATTCTGAGATTGAAAAAATAATTAGAGACCTTAAGTCTAAAAGATCGCAAGATTTATGGAACCTATCTCCTAATTTGTTAAAGTCCATCTCGGACTGTATTATTGAACCTCTTAGAATTGTCATAAATAATTGTCTTGAAGAGGGCACATTTCCGGACTCATTAAAAATTGCTAGGGTTATACCATTGTTTAAAAAAGGATCTCATAATCATGTTGAGAATTATCGACCCGTGTCTTTACTAACAGTGTTCAGCAAAATTTTTGAAAAAATTGTGAATTCTTGAACAAAAATTAGTAAATTTCTTTGACATTCACACTGTAATTAATTATAAACAATTTGGGTGTCGTAAGGGTAGGTCAACAGGAGATGCCATTGCGTCAATGATGAAATCTGTTTTAACTTCTCTAGATAACTCGATGAGTACCTACGGCATTTTCTGTGATCTATCAAAAGCATTTGACTGTGTAAATCACGAAATACTGCTAGGGAAACTAGAACATTATGGTGTTAGAGAAAAAGAATTAAGTATATGTAAATCATATCTATCAAATAGAAAACAAGTCTGTGATGTAAACGGCACTAAGTCTGATGTAGAATCGATCACTATGGGTGTACCGCAGGGCTCAATTCTGGGACCATTGTTCTTTTTGATTTACATTAATGACATTTCAAGCTGCATCGCAACAGACATCGAGATGGTTTTATTTGGTGATGACATATCATTAATTGTAAAAGATCAAAATATATCGGACCTGCGGGTGTCCTTTATACAAGCCATAAACTCACTAAAATTATGGTTTGAAGCCAATAACCTTCTTTTAAATGTAAGTAAAACTAACTTACTTTGTGCTGGGGACCCATAAACGCTATGTGAATCATGATGTTTTAAATGCAGCACATGATTTTTCTTTCAGTATAACTAAGGAAATAACATTTCTTGGTGTAGTATTTGACAATCGTTTTACATGGAAACCACATATTGATAAGCTTGCTGCTAAGCTTAGCTCTGCATGCTATGCAGTAAAAAAAATTAAGGAGCTTTGTGGTTTAGAAGCTGCTAAATCTGTCTATCATGCCTATTTTCACAGCATAATGTCATATGGGCTGATGTTCTGGGGTGATGCAGCTGAAGTAAATCGTATATTTGTTTTGCAGAAAAGAGCACTGCGATGCATGCTAGGCATGAGGACGAGAGAGTCCTCTGGAAAGGTGTTTGGTGACGTAGGAATCTTAACTTTGCCAAGTGCTTACGTTTTTCAAAACATCTGCTATGCAAGAAAACATATAAATGATTTCACCCTTAACTGTGATGTTCATAACTATAACACAAGACACAAGAACAATGTTAAAGTAATTAGTCATAAATTAGTCAAAACATCTAAGAGTTTTATATGTAACAGTGTTAGATTTTATAATAAATTGCCCAAAGAGGTGAGAGATTTATCTGAAAATTCTTTTAAAGTTAAGGTTAAGAAGTTGCTAACACAGAAGGCTTACTATTGTATTAAAGATGCCCTAGCTGATAAATTTGAATTTACTGAGATTTTGACTGCCTGCTGACTGGGTACAAAAAGTATCCTATTATTATTACTATTTTGACTAATTTTATTTTTACTAATTTTTGACACCTGATACATTTTGTATCTTTACTACTTTTATGATAAGTACTACTTGTAGTATGAAATTACTAACCAATCAATTTTGATTTGATACAATTTCATATCAATAATGACGAGGGCTCTATACACCCGAATTTTATTTTGTTTTAGTTAAGCATTATTAGTTTCTCGGTATTGGTCAAAATCTCATATAGGAATCTATTATTACTTTATTGATAGGGATGCTCTCAAACCATTATACTCTTAATTGTCTGTAGGTGGTAGCATTTAAAGGGATATGTAACTATGTGATCAGCTGACAGTAGTAGTTTATGACAAAACTCATAGTATTAAAACCTAATGTGCAAGTGTTTCACAGTGTTGTGTTGCCACTGGAGCAGTGCATAGCTTAAAGGTCCTTGCTTACGGTGACGCTTGGCTCAGGTTATCTCTTTCCCTAAAATATGGTTGAAAGAGGTAATGGCTGTGCCCGGCGTGATGCTCGTGAACGGGTCACGGGCTCCAATTGGCAACATATTAGTTGGAGGGGATTGTCTTTGCAAATAGAATGATATGATAATTTTTGTGTATTCATGTGAATTTAGTGTTTTACCTATGTTTTTGTTAAAATAATTGACAAACACTTTTGTAAACTTAGACTAAGTGGACGTTGAAAAAAAAAAACAGCGGAGTTTCTTTCCAGTTCTTCTTCGCTGTGTTTTGTTTTGCTGAACTGGCCAATGCTAAAATATGACAAATCCGAGTGCAGTGTACTGTCTATGGATGATGAATAAACAATACAATAAACAATACAATACAATTAAATTTTTTTTTCGTAGAGGGTCCCGTTGCAAATTACGTATTTATACATGCCACCTGAACTTTATGTTTGTTTTTCGAATTATCAATTCGTGTTTTTTCCTACATACGTAAAAAACACCAAATGGGGCTAATAAACTTTAGCGAAGGTGGTACTTTCACAGTTTTAGGGTCCCGTCGCAAAAGCGAAAAAAAATACCCTTATGGTCTGGCTCTAGTATCTTTCGGACACACGCATTTTGTCCCGAACCATTATAGGTAAAATTATGTAGTTGTGCACCAAATAATTACTTTTGCTCAAAACGTCAGACTTTTGAGAAAGACCTAAATTTATGAAGCGCATTTTTTTGTATAAAATTGCAAAATATTTATCAGGCAAGGGCGAATTTCATCGTTTTAGGCGTTAGCCGTTAGCAGATGGATGTGAAGAGCTGAAGTCCGCGGGCGTCTTGAGGCCCCACGTCCATGTCGATCAGAACGTGAACATGTTCAAGCTTGACCGTATTTTTCTATCGAAATAAAATCAAGGTAAATCTTGGTTATATATTGTTCTTGTCCATATATTATCTCGTGTTATCTTTATATACGAATGGATAACCCGTCTTATGTTCTTATCGTGGATTGTTCTTATTCGACACATAAGGCTGTTCCGACCCATATAAAGTTGTTTGCACACATAACGCAAAAAGTATTGCACTTTAAGCCACGAATTAATAATAAAAGTTTAATATAGTCATCTTACTTGCAGCGAAAACAATTTCACAATTTCAGGATTATTGGTTTTGTTACAATTTATTTTTATTTTTTATTTAACAGCGCCATCTAACGGTGTAAAACTTCTAATCGGCAATTACAACGAAACCATTAAACCTGAAATTGTGAATATGTTTTCGCTGCAACTACTATGGCTATATTTAATATTTTTGACGAATTCGTGACTTAAAGTGCAATACTTTTTGCGTTCTGTGTAAAAAAACATTGTATGGGTATCTGGTACTGGTATGGATTGCAAGCTGGTAAGAAAGACCCTTCATTATGACGATTAAGCTCATTAACAGATCGTGAAATAGACAGCTGGGTTTTCACCAAGTTCTGATTCATTTTAATTGACACTTAAAAGTCCTTTATTACTAAAGTTTATCTTGTATTGATTTCGATTGCAAAATGGTAAGATTCGCCCTTCATTTTAGGTTATGGCGGTCAAACCTACAGTAGTTTATACCAAAGAAAGTTAGAAAATCGTAAATCTTTAAAATATCAATTTCAAGTGCTTTCTGTGTGAATTGTTACCATCGCATTACCGTCATAGCGGGAATCTAAACTATTCGCACATACTTTCCTGTTCAACGTAGTTGACCTGAATATAAAGGATAACGATATGCATATACATACTCGTTTAAACATGCGATAAAATGTATTTACTAATGTATACATTTCAGAATGTTCATTCGATGACTTTCAAAGCATACAGATTATAGGTATAACTTTGCATAAGTACTAGGATCCCATTACATAGACACTTTATATGTGCAGTAGGAATAGGCGAACGTGCATTATATACACCTAAGGGCCTGAACTACCGAGTCGGCCTGTTGTCCTTTCACTTTAGCTGGTTTCGAAACGAAGGACATTATATAGTGGATTGACCGTATTAAGGCAGTCGTTACCCTATCCATTCCGCATACTTTCTTGTAGTTATATTTTAGTGTAAAATGTAGAACACCAGTGGCTTAATTCTTATCTTATCATTTTTAACCAACTTCGAAAAAAAGGAGGAGGTTCTCAATTCGTCGGAATCTTTTTTTTTTCTTTTTTTTTTACTTTATATGGTTAATAACTATGTCCTTGTGTGTGTGAGGGTGTGTGTGTCTATGCCTAGCTTTCACCACCCGGGCCCACCATGATATCAGCGCTATAGACCATTTTGTCTACTGTTATTTATTTTCATCTTGACTATGTACTGAAATTACTGCAAAAAATATAAACAAATAAACTAGTTTTCTTTCTATCTTTCACTGCGGACGAAAACTGCTTACATGCTCTAAACTAAAATGTTATACAAGATTTTTGAAATTTTTGATTCTATAATATGATGTCAAGATCTACGTTTGTATGTTTTATTTTTTTAATTTACTTTTTAGATTGGAAAATATTGAGTGATAAACGTTTTAAAATTTAATAAATTTTTATTGTATAACATAGATATTTACATAAAAATAAAAACATATGGACACAGAATCATGATTCCTGTAGAGTTGATTTTTTTTTATTAACATCAAACAAATTTTAGAGGCAGGGAACCGTTAGAGCCTACAAGACGATTCTGCTAGTTTAATCTACAGTTGGCGTGCAAAATTATGCCTTGGAAATCGTTTCCCAATTATTTTAAATCTCAGAGCCCCGCTATCTTCATAATATCAATGATAAAGTATGTTGATCGGTTTTGGGTCACTTTCAGGTTTACTTTGGGTAAGGAGACCTACAATTTTAAATAGATTCAGAAGCAAGAAACAGCTCGCTTTTGTGACGAAAACTAATTCACACTTATCCGAGTCAGAAAGAGAAAGAAAGTGGTGCTTGAAAAAATCCAAAGAAATATGATAATAAACGTGAAGAAAAAAGCGAGGATAATTCTCTTAAAAATAATCTGGTCATTAGGAACACCAATAGTTTCAACAGGTACTAATTCGCTGTCAATACTCCTCCGATAAGAACCAACCTGTCCTGGAGATCCTAATTCAGTCCCTTCGGAGGTACTTCCCCCGTTTACGCAGCCCCCGAGAAAGTTCAAAGTTCGAGCCTGGCATGCCATATGATGCGCTTTATACAAAAAACCGCCTAGCGTGAATGTTTACACGTGCGGAGGGTCCCGTCACTGCTGGTTTCAGTGATCTAGCTTTTCTAAAAATATATGACGTTTTGACAACTACATAAGTGTACACATTTTGATATTTTTTCAGAATTTTGAAACAACCGTTAACAGGAGAACTTAGACCATAAGGGTCCCTTTTTTTGCTTGTTGCGACGGACCCTAAACAGTAGAATCAATTAAATGCATATCACGTTGTATCCCCAAGTCTGGTTCCCTATCCCCTCAACTTTCTGTCAAGGTAGCGATTCCATTGTCGCACAGTACCCACAGGGCCGGATAGGGTGGTGTTGTTTTACGGTTCTCAGCCGATCGGAGTCGGAAGGGGTCCCCTGGAATTCTCGGGAATGTAAATTTCAGTAAATTAACTTGAGCGCTTGAATATTAACGCGACATTCGGGAAATTTTCGAGGAACTGCTTTGTCATCGAAATAAAGTATTTGTATCCAAGTTGCAAGTTTGATTTCGCAAACTGGTATATAGACAGCTTACTATATAAATATGTACTGTAAATGGTGCTGAACATAAAATATTGTTTGTTAAACTCAGGAGAGCTATTATTTAACTACGTGAGCGGCTCGTACTTCAGGGGCATGGGCCTTGCTTCTCTATTTTCGTCATACATTATGAATTTGACCATAATGAAGCAACATCCTATCTGCAGGTCTATTCCTGGCATTCAGTAATCAAGAATCAGGAATCCTGAGTCTAGAAAACCGCTTTTGTAGCGATTTTCAAAGCGATTTTATTGACGAAAATATTCCGGAGCATTTTTTTTTATCAATCAAGGTTTTCCGCCGAAAAGGTCGCTTTGAAAATCGCTACAAAAGCGGTTTTCTAGACTCAGGATGCCTGATTCCTGATTATTGAATGCCAGGAATAGACCTGTTCGTCGTGGTGAATTCTTGTCGCTCGTCCGTTTATGCATGTTCACTTCCAAGGTTCCACCCACTTCTGCTCTTTAAGTTTACGTTTGTCATTTGTCGTAAAATTTTAAGAAATCCGGTTTCTCGAAGCAAGACAAAACTTTTCTTTGCACGTTTTTAAGGTAATAATACAGTTGATTCCATATTAGTAATTGCATGGCCTCTAAACGATGGGGTTCGTCCACAAAAGGAAAGTTGCCCAAATACCTAGCTATGAATGAAATGTGCTATGTTTGGAATACCACTGCGGGACAGGTGGATAGTTATCAGACAACAACTAGCGAAAGTGGAATGTTAGTAGGTTAAGAGCACAGAGTCTTAGATGGTGGTGAAGAAATGGGTCGAAGGCACGGCGCTGGTAGGCGGAAGGTGGTCCGAAGACATCATGTTATCATTCTGGAAAATTACAGGGTGTTAACTCAGATGAGTATGCATATTTAGCGCAACAAATCTAGATCACATTTGGTTTTAAGATTTCGTGCCCATACATTTTTCGTAAATGTAGGTATTTAAAATTACAAGCACCTTTGAAGGAAATCACAAACCTAACTAAGAAATCGCACGCAACTGATCGCCATACCTAAATATATCATAACAGAAGTAAATATACTTTTTCGTACTAAACAAGTACGTCGCTTTTTTTAAGAAATGTGATTTGTATGTATAATCAATCGTTATGCAAGGAAGATTTTCATGAAAGAAAAAATTGTAGTATATTCATAAAGTAGTTATTTTTACAGGGCTCTTATTTGTTTTGTTGTATCGTATCTATAATCCAAGGCTTCGAAATACCACATTTTGAGTTTTATTTTTGTTTATTAATTTGGTGCGGTGCGGTTATTATGATATTAATTAAGTCACTATCATTGACGAAATATTCCTATGAATAAGCGTTCCACTACAGTGAGTACGGAATAAATACAATCTCCATATATTTCCTCAGAGTGACGTGATTTTGATAGGAAGGGAAAAATAACAAGAAAAGTTCCTTCTTTACCTCCAGTTCGTAGGAAATCCCGGTATTTCTTTCAAGGTTGTTCTCGAATGCCAGGCTCTATATTTAAGGGTGCATGTACCCTAAGCATCCTGCGGGCCTGATAGCACATAATACTGATAGCACTTGATTACAATCAATCCCAATAAGGGCGTAAGTGAAAGAACATTTAATATTAATTTGAAAAAAATACTACTCATTTAGGAATTTTAAAACGTTGAAAGTAACATTGATGATCTAGCTATATTTAAAACCTATAACGGTAAATATCTAATTCTCATATTTTATGTTCAAATGATTTTTATAATTGTTTATGAATCATTGCAAAACTTGAGAACGCAAATCACTAGAGATGTACACGTATATCTTAAAATTATACCTAGACCATCAATCTACGTATTTATTTTTTTGATTATCGAAATAAGTTTTGGTTAAATTAAATACAATTGAATATTATTTTACTTACACTATTATCAAACTGAACGCAATCGGCGGCGGATAGTCCTAGCCACCGAATTAGGAATAGACTAAACATGTATATTCTCTCGATACTCTCAGCGCGCTTGTCGCCGTGCTATGATCAATTTTCTAGAAGAAGTTACCATGTGGTTCGCGGTTGGCTCGCGCGACGACGCAACTCAATTGAAAAAAGAATTTGATGGATAGTTTATGATTTTTTATTTCATTTAATGGTTTTTGTTTTCTCTTAACGAAGATTAGATTATGTTTTTTTGTTGTACATTTTCTCAAACATTTCCTATTGTTTATTGTGTTTTTGTGCATTTTGGTATTCGTTTTATGTTGTTATTTGTTTTTTTTTCTTTAAAAATGTATTAAAGGTAATTATATTTTTTGTCACACACAGTCAAACCGTTAGGTTTCGCGGTTACAGTTTAATGTAAGTATATAGGTACATTAAAACGCATATGGCTTGAATTTGTTTTGACTTTGAATAAGAACGGCGACAAGCACGCGGCAGTAAAGCGGGAGGTTAGATTTATAGTGTACTAGCTGAGGTACCCGGCTCCGCTCGGGTCAATGTCGTTTTTGACTGATTTCGGGCTGGTCAAATTCAGCCTGCGTTTGGAATTTAAGCGGAAAAAATTTAATTATTTACGACATCACATTAGAAACCTTAAAAATAACAGTATTTCTTCACTATTTAATGGATGTTATTATACATATAACCTTCCTCTTCAATCACTCTATCTATTAAAAATCACGCAATCTGTTGCGTAGTTTTAAAGATTTAAGCATACATAGGGATATAGGGACAGAGAAAGCGACTTTGTTTGATTCTCAATTCGGTCCTAACTTACATATTGGTGCTGCCTGCGGGGAGCGCGGTACACGTAGTGCGCGGGCGCAGCCACCACGACCTCCCCTCGCGTCTGCCGCTTGCCCTTCTCGCCCGCTGCCCCCCTCTCCACCGCACCCGCCGCCTCCGCCGCGGCCTCACCGGACGCGGCGCGCGCGCATCCCGCCAGCACCACAACCCCTGTGAACACAGAACGATCAGAAATATGCATTTTCATCCTTGGCCAACAATGCTTGATTGAGATGACTAAATTTGAAAATCAAAGCATTTGAACTATATCTGCCAACAGACTATTCCCGCCAGCGAGTAGTGGCCAAAACTCATCTGTATAGCGGCAGCGGCGTAGTGAGGTGTAGCGTCAATTCGCTTACGAATTCGAGAAGCGCAACATCGAATGTCCGCGATATTAAATGGCAACCCCTGCAGTTTTTACGCGTCCTTGGAACTTGAGAACATCAGTAGTCAACTAGTTCGTAAGCGGACTGACGTCCGGAGCTACCGTTAGTGTACGTCTTTTCACTACAGCTGCCATGGGTGAGTTTGAGTCGCCCCTCCCGTCCTTTCCTTTTGGCAAGGATTCCCGCAGACAGGACCGCATAACAACACCAATTCCTATAGCATGCAAAGAACGCTCAGTGGCTAATAATATGTCGACGCCAAGCCGCCGCCGCCACAGCGAGTAGCTGCACCGGCCCACCGGTGCACTTTCGAGCTACAAGGCCGCGCGGTCACCGCGCAGTCGCCGCCGCGCGCCCCGCTTCCCAGGACATTCGCGGCGAGCGACACATTACATTAGAACTCCGATTATCCGGACAACGGTTATCCGGACTCGTATTTTAGGGCCCAAAGCATCCGAGGTAGTCAATAAGTCTTAGTTGCTATGCGCCCAAATTGACGCGTGAGGGCGGCGGACAAGGTATCTAGGGCATGCGCGACCGATACCGTCACGCGCGAGACAACATGACTTAACAATGCCTGCTTGTTTATATATGTGCCTGGAGAGGCAGGAAGAATCGGGCCACATACAGCGGTTACAACTTAAACGCATCCGAGATTTAGCTGCGATGAAAAGTTCCAACTATTTAGGCAATTACAACTTATGTTCAGTCAAAGTGATATATTGAACACATATATAGAACAACTTTTGCAGAATGTAGACCTGTATGTAATTTTTTTGTTCCATTTGAATTTTTGAGACATTTAAACAGTACGCACTTTCCAGTATTGTAAACAACTTTAGCGAAGAAACTATGTAACTATCGGTAATGGTTTCCAAGAAATAATTAAATATTCAAATTAATCAATGCGCGCGAACTTCGTTCTACCGTTTTGTTTCGTACCCACTTTGACGCCCCGTGCCGAACAAATCCATAGCGGCGCGGCTGTAATGTAGGTAGGTATGTACATATCGAGCTTCTCTATTCTTGGTAGATGTACCTAACCATTTTTGCGTCCTTTTCCGCCCGATCGGCACTCGCTCGTGTCCGATGCATAGGTCCGATGCCCGTAACCGACCTAGAGCTGCTACTCTACTAATTGCTTTCACACCGAAAACCAACGCCCGCGGCGGAGGCGGCGGCGGCGGTAAATTGTGTCTTGCGTCAGTGGGTTACAGTAGGGTCAATGCCCCGGGGTTGACCTATTTTTCAAATAGGCAGTTGAAGAGTTAGTGCACAAAAGTAGTTAAAAAAAATTACATACCTACATTCTTTGCAAAAGTTGTTCTATATCAGATACTGAATCAACCCTATAAGGCTCTAGATTATTATAAACTCACCTTACATATTATATATTTTAAATACTACACTTATCTATTAAAATTAATGTGATTTTTTAATAACATGTACGTTATTACATAAACATGTATCACAATACTCTCATTCTTCAATAAACCTGCTGATTCAAGTCAACCCTACATAAATTATTTTATTTCACTTTATGATGGATTAGCCAGATTTTATATTTTATGGACTAACCCTGGTCCCAATTAGTCCGGATAATCGGGGTTTTACTGTACGTTCATATATTGTCGAAGTTTTAATACTTATCAAGAAGCAAATGGATATTAGTATGTGCTAGGGAAAAGTACATTCTATATTTTTTATGTAACTGGACATGGATGGCTAATACCACAGTTATTATGTAAACCCAACACACCGCACTCCAGAAGGAATTAAGCACCATGCCAGAACATTCCCTTTATGAGCAATTCTTATGTTATAAAAGTTAACGCGTTCAAAATTTTTCCAACCAGTTTAAGGGTTGATTTTTAATGGCAAGGACAAACTTATAATAATATAAGTCGTAAAAAAGTTTGCATAAAGTTCAAATTCAAATTATAAAAAAAACTTGTGTACTTTGATTTTAATTTTACGAATTAGTTTGTGATAAACTTATTTTATATTCCGTATCGTACCGTAGTCGTATCGACCCAAAGAATCATTTAAACAGCAATAAGCAGAGAAATTCAGAGAGACAACATCCAGTATTTTAGATCCATCGGCTTTTCAAAAGAGGTTTTTTTCTAAGTATAAATTACCTTCCTAAATATTCCCACATGTCTAATGAAATTAAATCTATCTAACAAAAAACCTACTTTATGAATACATTTATCTATTTATGTATACTAATACCTAATGTGTAATACCCAATACCTACGTATGCTATGGTGAGAAAAAAATAATTGATCTCGAACATAAGACACATGTATCCGGCGCGCGTAGATATATCTCCAAAATAATTGTCTATTATTATATTGCAATGATATTGAAACATTTTTATTACGTGAGTACAAATCCGAATAAGATTCCACTAAATAATTCTTACGAGTATCAGATCTAACTTTAGTGTTATATTGGTTTTGGGTATCATTACTTTGATTTAATCAACGTTTCTCATTCGGAGCACTATCGATGTTTCCCAACACTTTTAAACCAACACTATTCGGATAATATTGCAGACAATATAAATTTTAGCTTGCTAAAGACTATGAACACTATATTTAAGTTCTTGCATCAAATTCCAAATCCATTTATTAATTGTGATTTATTGATGGGGGGCCACAGACTATTGTGGGGCCCACAGTTTTTTGCGGCAGTTTGTCAGTTGTTTGTGCAGTTGTCCAGTCACATACATTTTACCTAAAATAAATTACATAGTAACACAAGTTTTTCTTTTTACTTCTGTACACGCTGTACACACTTATTAAACTCTAATTACGAATACATAATTTACAACATATTCTTAAAATTAGATAAAATGCTTATTTAAAAATATCCAAACTATCCATATTAATATTTTAAATGCGAGATTTACTCTGTCTGTCCGTTTTCACGCCTAAACCTCTGAAAAAAAATTGATGAATTTCGGTATAACGATAGTTTGTACCTTGGAGACGGACATAGGCTACCTTATTTGGCGAAATTTAAACTCGTAGGGGGTGAAATAGGGGATTAAAGTTTAAATGGGGAACTCATGCATTATTTATTATCTGTTCAAAACGCCATTGACCCGAGCAAAGCCGGGTAACTCAGCTGGTGCATAATATATTTCAGCCAAGGCACTGCGATGATAAAATAACTCTCTCTCTGAAAATATATGACGTAGTATTTTCAACAGGTTATTTCCACCAGCACAGTGACCTACATCTTCGATGTGGATCGTACGCGATGTAAGTAAGTGACAAGATTCACTAGATCGTACATTGTAATTAGGAAACAATGTAATACGTTACTTTCGTTGCAGCGCGGTTCCTCACGCGACTGGCGCCATCTACCGCATCACTTTCCACTTTCAGCGAATACCTCCGATTTGTCGGGCGGTCCGGTTACTATGTGTGCTACTCGGTGGCGGTGGCGGAAAGTCGAACTATTTTTTTCTGGCAACGAATGTTTTGTTCTCGGTCTAATTGTTTGTTTTCCGCATTGACTGTTAGTATGGTGTACTAAATTTAACATAATTTAGTTTTTTCTTCCGTGTTTCTGAATTCATAATGATTCAAATTTGTCGTGATAGAAAATATGCAAGGTATTTCGGGATAGGGATGGGATACTTTGGGACTTAGAAGTACTTACTATTTGAAGAAAAAAATTCCGGGTACATTTTGAAAATAAAAAAAAAAATTTTTATAAAAATTGTTTACGTGTTCAGCAAAATTAACGGGGACCGCGAAGTAAACACATAGAAATTAAGATTTGTGTCATAAGGATTTTTTCTTCTAATAGATCCATTTTTTAATCCAACTTCCGGAATTTTCTAAACGCATCCTGATACAATATATAGTTACTTACGTATTAAAATATCTCCTCCAAATTCATTTACCAAACCTAGTTATTTTTGGTCTGATAGCACAGGTACATCAATGATTGATAAATTATGAAAAACTAATTTATCACAGCCACAGATGATATTATTACATTTCGGTTTTGCAGGGTTTTTCAGCTATAATACAAAATATTTTTTTAATTACTCTAAGAAAGAAACATTGCTGCTAAATCTCAGAACCAAATCTCATTTAAAAAATCGGTTCCATGCGGCTAGCTCTGTAATCGGAAAATCTATTCATCCGGACTGAATATGCATAGCTAAATCGAAACGAACCCAATTATGGGCTACATAAATCAGGAGCACCCATAAATCTATTGCGACAGTGGCGCCGCCCCGGCGCGGCCTCTTCACGGCGGCGGGCAGTCTCGAACAGACGTACAGTTTTTCACCTCACTCAAAGAAACGTGATTAATTTTCTTGACAGCCGGCAACGCAGTGCAGCGAGGAAATCAGCGGTGCGCGATGCCGCAGCGGCGTGCGGCGAATCGTTTCTTGCGGAGGAAAGGAATTCGGCGATTGATGATACCCGCGTTTTTCAGCTTCCGAAACAAGGTCGGTGCATTCGTTTATATTATTTTTAAGAGGCCGGACACACGCCTGGATTCGTAAATTTGCAACTGTCTGCACAAGCAAGGGTAGATTCTAATAATGGTATGCATGTCAACCCGAAAATCTGACGGTATATATATTTTAGGGTTGCTCTGGCGAAAATTATGAAAAATCGTTATATTTTGGCTTAACATAAAAACATTTCGAAGTATTAACATTTATTTATTTGTTTATTCATTCCTTTCACCGTTAGGCATTAGAACAATATATTAGTAATTTAAGGACTCGTGAGTAAAAGGACTTAAGGAACTGACCGCTTCAATATTTTAAAAATAATTAACAATTGTCGAGACTAGATTAGACTAGAGCTGAACAATTGGACACATTTTTTTAAATATTTTTCCTACTGGTAACCTTAAAATAAAAAAATAAAAAACAGAAAATAGTAGTTCTACAGGACTAGAGTGCTAAGAACTGGATTATTAAGGTAAACATGTAGCCAAATAGTTGTACATGTACCCATAAAATTGAACATTGAGTATTGTGCTCTCAACGGCAACAAAAAAGAAGACTAAAAACTCTACTAGGTGATAGGGTACCTGCCCAGGTAAGTACTATGGCGTTGAATAAACAATTAAACAATGTCGAAGCGCCAATTGAAATCTTCGGTTTTGCCAAAATTTTACGCTTTTTTAAGCAACAGAAATAATAAATGTTGTTTGATTTTCTTTTTGCAGTTTTTTTTAAGCACAATTATTTTCTTTTAGTCAAATATACTCGGCGCGGACTGTAGACTTATATGAACGCAGTAAGTTGGTTTTCAAATTATTCGTAAAATACTTTGTTATGAGGAGCGTAATTTTATGGTCCTCACCGCAATAGGGCTGCTTTTTCAAACAAAATACGAAACTCAGGTTGAATGGACCGTGAAGTAACCCCGTTGTAGCACCGATTGGTGATACTATAGATCTTTTCGTGATTCCCTAGAAGTGTCGACTGTTGCCGATATATGCACGGGTTTGTACACTTTAAAAATATAGGTACTGTTAGGTTTAAAAATGATGCAGACGTGCTTGAATGTAAACATTCAATCAGGCAGCCTCAGTCCAGTGGAATGGACTGGAGGCAGTTCACGATATAGCATCGGCCGAGTTGCATCTCCTGTGACATGTGAATTAATCTGGAATAAATATCCTTAACGAGACGATTGTGTTTATGATTCTAATATCTCAGAAGTGGTATGGACCAATAGAAGTGATAAAAACAGTGCTACTATTCCTTTCCCGGAAAACGACGCCGCCAGCAGTGCGCGTGAGATGACGCAACTCTCCTCGCCATTGTTTGAGTGATTGAGTGGGAGCTATCCTTTCAGCAAATCTTTCATAGAACTCACTGGAATACTATGTGTCTTGTTAATATTCATACTTTGGCCAGTACAATCGAGTAAACACCAGTGTAGTGGTATTCTTAGGTAGAGAAAACACAGTACAGTATAGTGTGGAGTGACGTGACTGTGAAGAAGTTAGGGTAATCCCCGGCCTGAGCGCGCGACGGAGACGCGGCGCGCGGCGGGGCGGAGGAGGCGACGGCGGCGGCGCGGGGTGGTGGCTGCGTGCGAGCGCGCTACCCATGCCGATGCGAAGGCGACACCACACATGACATACCTACGCACCTACTCATGTGTTCGTGTTGTGTTGAACTATCATGCGGTGAGCTTGTTCTATGTTGAAGCTACTTACAATGTTGTGTGATTGTAGACAAACATTGCATTGATTCGGTTGAGACTCAGTTACGAATAATATTTTGTGCACCATTCTTAAGGGACTTAAGGTGTATTCAATGTTCGGATACGAAAGTTTCTTTATTTCCTATACACGTTGAAACATTGTTGTAAGACTTGTTGGAAATTGTTACTGAAATGGGTCCCTGGCATAAGCGGCGTCGTAGGAACAACAGCGACGACTCGCCGTCGGAGACGGACAGTGATAACGAGTACAGCAAAAGAGAACTCAATTATGAAGAAGAGAGGAATAGACAAGCTATGCGCATAATGGGATTGGAAAGGTTAATTCGGGAACTCAGAAAAACTGCAACTTATCATGGGACACAACCATCGACTTCCTCTTCGGTGGCTGAAATTCCGGCCTCAGTACCATCTGTGGGGCCTACTACGTCAACAACACAGTCCCCGCAAATTAGTTTCGCAAACCCCTCGACGGTACCAACAATCCGCTACGTGGGACGAAATGATTCAGTACCCGAGTTCGACCCAGAAAAGGCTACGATATCCGTGGAACATTGGATTCGTAATTTGGAAAGCATTGCAAATATGTATGGCTGGGACGAGAGGACGCTGATCTGCAACTGCACAATGAAACTCAAAGGTTACGCTAAGGGTTGGTATGAGCGCCAACAGAGTTTTGACGTGGACTGGAATGAATGGAAATCTCGTCTAATTAAAGCATTCCCCTTTACGAAAAACAAATTAAGCCAAATAAGGGAATTGGTTAATCGAGTCAAGAAGACACACGAGGACCCAATTACATTTTATTATGAGAAGCTTGGCATCGGAATGGCGTGTGGTATGCCAGACGAAGTAATTTCAGAAGCAATCATAGGAACTTTGGGTGATAAATTGTCCGAGGTTGGAGCTGTATCTGCTGGGTGTCGCGACACGAGTTCTCTTCTCAAATATTTGGCAAGCATCAAAACGGTGGATATCTCAAAGCAAGACTCTCCGCAAAATGACCAAGCTCCCACAACTTCGAGCAAAGTTTCTTGTTATATCTGCGGAAAAAAGGGACATAAGGCTCGTGTCTGCCACTCTAAGAACGCGAGATCGAGTGACGCCAAACGTTGCCACTTTTGTCAAAAAGTAGGCCATTTGGAAGAAAACTGCTATAAAAAGAACAACAAATCAAAAATGTGTGGCTTCTGCCGTATTCCAGGCCATTCATACGAGGAGTGCCGACGACGAAGGAATCAGAAGCCGAATTCGAGTAACACCAATGAGCGCCCAACAAAGAAAGTTCAGATAATATGTCCGGACGAGTCAGACCAGAAGTATCATAAGACAGCGCTAATAAACAGTATATCTGTGCAAGCATACATCGATTTTGGGAGTGCGTGTAATACAATGATAGATCGAGTTCGTCAAAAACTAAATTTAGAGATTAAAAAGGACGAAAGTAATGTCGTACTAAAGGGATACGGTGGTGCACTTATTATACCCCTAGGCAAGGTATCTGGAGATTTGACTGTAGATGGGGTAACGAGACGTACTGAATTTCTTGTTGTAGATAACCAAGTCCAAGCCGTTGAAGCTATAATCGGACAACCATTTACCGAAGCCCCTAATGTTATCATGGTAAAGACACCAACAGAGCTTACCATGTTCGACAGTGAGATTACACTTGAATTACCAGAGTTATCTGAGAACCTATCAAAAATTAGTCTATACCCGAAAACCGACGTCGTGGTGACGCCAGGTGTCAACAAAATCATAGTGACTACCAATCCACCTCTAAGTGGTGTATTGGGGATTTCGCAAGCCGAGCACCGCAAGCCTTTAAAAGAAATGGATGTCTTCGGCGGCCCTTTGGAGGTGCATGATGGAGCCGCCGTAATCAAATTGGTGAATAGGACTACCACCAGCATTCCTCTTAAAAGTGATCAACGGGTCGCCAGAGGAGAAATCATTGACGAGAACCAACCAGGACCACGATTCGGTAAAACTCTCGCGCAGAGCGAGAGAAGACATTTGAATGCCCTTCTTGAGAAATTTGAACATTGTTTTGCAGGTAATAATAGCCTGGAAATCGGTAAATGTAATATTGAAATGAAAATAAAGTTGCTGTATGACAAGATCATAAATTACAAACCTTACCGCTTGTCCTATCATCAAAGAAAAATAGTGAGAACAAAAGTAGCTGAAATGATCGAGGCAGGAATTATAGAGGAATCCAAGTCACCGTATGCCAGTCCAATACTCCTAGTACCAAAGAAAGAGGGTGGATATCGAATGTGCATTGACTACCGCGCTCTGAATAAAATCACGGAAAAAGAAAGATACCCATTACCCGTAATCCAGGATCAACTAGACAGGTTGGTCAATAAGACGTGCTTTAGCAGTTTAGATTTAGCTAATGGATACCACCAGATTCGAATTGCCGAGGAGTCAAGACCGTACACGGCTTTTATCACTCCTGATGGCTTGTACCAATTTAAGATGATGAGTTTTGGTTTATGCAACGCGCCTGCAACCTTTCAGAGAGCTATGAACCACATACTAGCTCCGGTTCTTC
Source organism: Incurvaria masculella (assembly GCA_946894095.1). NCBI lineage: Eukaryota > Metazoa > Arthropoda > Insecta > Lepidoptera > Incurvariidae > Incurvaria > Incurvaria masculella. Next base: position 6,802,218 of record OX335641.1, read on the forward strand.
ACTCGTGTGCCGAAGTGTATATAGACGATGTAATAATATGGGGAAAGGACGTACAGGAGGCACTTGTTAATCTGAGAAAGGTTTTGGAACTTATATCAGAAGCTGGAGTAAAATTGAAATTAAGCAAGTGCTCGTTCTTAACAGATTCCATTGAATATTTGGGTCATGTTATCTCCAAGGGCGAAATGAGACCGTCAAAGTATAAAGTCAAAGCGGTGCAAAACTTCAAGACACCAACGAATGTTCATGAGCTGAGGCAATTCTTGGGATTGGCAAGCTATTTTCGAAAATTTATTAACGGATTTGCTACGGTGGCTCAACCATTAACCAAACTAACAAAAAAAGATCAAGAGTGGAATTGGGGAGATCAGCAAGAAAATGCAATTCAAGAACTAAAGTTATCCCTTACGTCTGATCCTGTGCTCGCGATATTTGCACCCAATAAAGAGACGCAAGTCCACACTGACGCGTCTAAGATTGGACTGGCCGGAATTCTTCTGCAGAAGCAACCCAGTGGAGTTTTCAAACCAGTAGGATACGCAAGTAGACAAACTACGGCCGCAGAACGTAACTACCACAGCTTTGAGCTAGAGGCTCTTGCGGTCGTGTTTTCAATCACGAAGTTTAAGGTCTACCTAACCGGAGCAAAATTCTCCGTAGTAACAGACTGCTCTGCCCTGAGGTTAGCCTGGTCCAAACGAGACCTGTCGGCCCGAATAGCTAGGTGGTGGCTCGACCTGCAAGAATTCGATTTCGAAGTTGAACACAGATCTGGTACTGTGATGGCACACGCTGACGCGCTTAGCCGTAACCCCATAGACATCAGGCAGGTTGAAGAAAAGGATTTGGTAGATACCCTTCAAGAAGCCGATGAGGACATACAACAGTTGGTGCAAAACTTGAAACTTGAAGTCAGTGCTGGAAAGAACAAAAATAATGGCCTAACCAAGGAATATGAAATCAAGGATAACCGCCTGTATCGTATTACCGATGAAGGCCTCAGACCTGTCCTGCCGCGTTCTGCTAGATGGCACATTTTGAAAACGTACCATGACCACAGCGGTCACCTTGGTGTTGAAAAGTGCTTAGAAGCAATTGGAGCCAAATATTGGTTCAGTAAGATGCGAAAATGTGTCGAGAAGTACGTAAAATCCTGCATTGAATGCCAGTTCACCAAGAAGCCAACTGGAAAACAACCGGGATTCTTGCACCCTATTCCACGAGTTGAGGTCCCTTTTCATACGCTGCATATAGATCATCTCGGCCCGTTTTGTAAAAGTGCTGGTAAGACGTACATAGTAGCTATTATTGATGGGTTTTCGAAATTTTTGTGGCTAGAAGCAGTGGCAACTGCCAACGCCAAAGGTGCTTTGCATGCCTTAAGCAAGGTTTCCAGTGTATTCGGGCACCCAGTCCGGATTATAAGCGACAAGGGGACAGCATTCACTGGACGGGAATTCCAGATGTACTGCAAAGATCATGGGATTAAACATGTACAGAATGCTGTGGCTTCGCCAAGGGCAAATGGTCAGGTAGAACGGAGCAACAGGACAATTCTGCAGTCTCTGACCGCTCATATGAACGGAGAAGAAAAAGGGTGGGAGAAGTACCTACCGAACGTTCAGCTGGGGATAAATTCGTCCATATCTCAAGGAACTGGCAAAACACCGTTGCAGGTTTTGTGTGGTTTACGCCCACGCCTATCCGGTGATCTACAAGGGGCAGTGCGATGCACTAAGAGTTTGACATCACTGCGTGATGATGCTGCTAAATCTATCAAAAGGAATGCGGTCGAAATGGAGCACCGTTTTAATCAATCCAGAAGGGCCGTGGAACGACTGGCGCTAGGAGCTTTAGTCATGGTGGAAAGGAAAATTTTGAAACCTGGGCTGACTAGCGGAAAGTTGGTTCCGCGCTATGCAGGTCCTTATAAAGTGAGCGCTGTACTTCCCAACGATCGATATGAAGTGGTATCGGTTAGAAAAGGGAAAAGAGGATATAAAAACGTAGTAGCCCGAGATAAAATGAAAGTGTGGATATCGAGGGACTTTGAGTCCTGCGATGAGGAGTAGGTAAGTTTACCTGCAGAAATAGGGGACGAGTGCATGAAGGGGCAATAAAAGATGACATAGCCGTCAGGGGCAGTATCATATGTCATAGCCGTCAGGGGCAGTACCATATGACATAGCCGTCAGGGGCAGTATCATATGTCATAGCCGTCAGGGGCAGTACGATATGACATAGCCGTCAGGGGCAGTATCATATGTCATAGCCGTCAGGGGCAGTACCATATGACATAGCCGTCAGAGGCGATACAACTATGAATAGCCGTCCGGGGCGATACTATCATTACCAGCCGTCAGGGGCGATACAACTATGAATAGCCGTCAGGGGCGATACAACTATGAATAGCCGTCAGGGGCGATACAACTATGAATAGCCGTCCGGGGCGATACTATCATTACCAGCCGTCAGGGGCGATACTATTACCGACAGTCATCAGTGGCTTTTCTTCACAATATCTGTGTGCCATAGCCGGTAGGGGCAGGCCAGCTGATATCTTCTTTTGGTAAAATTGCCTAAAGAAAAATAATCTGCATTTGATCGTTTTGTTGACGCCAGATAGCCGGTGAGGGGCGAAGCAGAGAAGAAACGACCACGAGTGAAGTTTCTTCTTCATTGACAACTCAGCTTCAAGAAAACAGCGCAACTAACTCCTTCGAGGACGCAGGAGTGTCAGGAAGGCCGAACTGTTAGGTTTAAAAATGATGCAGACGTGCTTGAATGTAAACATTCAATCAGGCAGCCTCAGTCCAGTGGAATGGACTGGAGGCAGTTCACGATATAGCATCGGCTGAGTTGCATCTCCTGTGACATGTGAATTAATCTGGAATAAATATCCTTAACGAGACGATTGTGTTTATGATTCTAATAGTACCTACCTATAATTGTTTGGATATGTTGCGGTGCTTTGCGACCGGTGATTCTGGATACAATTTATTTGCGAAGTTATCAAATATAGAGTAAAAAAGTAATATGTTATATGGATACATTTATTTATTAAACAACAACATATGAAAACTTTTACCTCTAGAATTAGATATCCTTATCCATGATAACCAACAATTTGAATTTTGACTCCGACCAGTTTGGCAAATAAAATGCCCACGCAGGACATTTTAATACACACGAAGTCCTCGCCGGCACGATATGTCCGCAATAAACTTTATGGGGCATATTTTCACAAATCTGGGACTTTACAAAGGCCACTCACCCACACGAGGCTATAAAATGTGTAACGTACTCTCCTGAGGGTCGAAATGGTGCGAGTATTAGCTAAACGTTTTTAGTTTCACGGAAGCTTCAGACTTTAAAAACGGTGTTTAGTTACTGCATCGTCGGCTTTACTTTATTTGTTTGTACCGGGAAATATTGAGAACATAAATTGTTAGGATTTATCACAAGGCTTTGAAGTTACATAGCCGTCAAGCAGCCGATTTTAGTTCTATGGTATACATGTAGGCATAGATTGTGCAGGATTGTCATGTAAATCAATTATTTATCGACCCCGGGATCGGTTTGATAAGCTGAGGACAGATGGTTTTACATGTTACAAAGACTCAACACACGGAAGATAGAGGTTAAGAGGAGATGGTTTAAGCAATCTGGGTCTGTGTCCACCAAGTGGGTCGCTACGTCACAGCCCACGTGATAAAGAAGGCGTGGCTTAGTCATTCGCGACATGGCGCTGGCGGTGTTAGGTTGTGGGACAATATTATGGTCCACGGCGCAATTTTCGGCGAACAGTCGATTACACGATGAGATTTTGTGTAAAATGTTGCAAACATTACACAGGACAAAATAATCGAATTTTTTTAGGTGGGATTACGTTTTATTTGTCAGTAAAACACGGCATATTTTATAATTTGAGTCAATATTCGAGCATTGTATCGATGTATCGCTCTTGATATGTGCCGATAGATGGCGCTCAATAATTTTCGTTTTTCGGTAAGAAATGTTGATCTCATGATGCAAATTTTAATGACATTTTTAAATTAAAATTATTTGAATCCGCGCGAAGGTATTGATTTAAATTTATAAGGTTTTTTTATAGAAAAAACACTTAGTAAAATTTAAAAGGCGCCATCTAGTTGTTGTCTTGTAACCACTAAGAATAGCTCTCGGAATAGCTGCTACCAGAACATCGATTCTTCCGATAGATGGATTTCGCAAAAATGGGCGGTGCATGACCCCACCATGAAGCGATGTTCCCCCCGCTTCCCCGCACAGTGTCACGCTGCGATCCTTAGTAATATGAGTTAAAAACATCTCCTCTCTCCCTCTATCCTCCGTGGCCCTACATGTTCACCATTTTGGATTTTTTTATTTTGTCCATTAAAATGACCCTTAAATGACCCCTATAATGTTATATACATTTATAGTCAAAGATCTATAGGTGTTGAAATATGTAAATCAAGGTCAATTAAGTTATCACTCGTTTTAGAGAACCAGCAGGTAAATGCTGGATGCACAACTTGACGCTAGAAACCTAGTCAACAAAACATACTCTGATCTTTGGACAAGACATTTTTTCCTTTTTAAATTAACGATTTCTTTATACCTGGGCAGATAAAGTTGATTATGACTTTGGTCCACGATTCCCCATAACTATTGGTTTTCCATTCCACGTCAAGCGTGAAACCTAGAAAGAGCCAAAACCAGGTCAGGCAGTGCATGCTTGCAGGCCATAATGTTTATGCAGATCCTACTTCTGCGAACGCCTTTAGCGTTAAAAGATCCGCATTGAGCAATGTCGACTCAGCACACGCAAGATATTACACCGGATAAGAACGTGGACAGAATTTATGAGGTTTTTGCTCGCAAGGTAATTGGAGACATTACAGTCACTAGAAGCATGATCAAGCATATCCAGGTGGCAGATCGGAAGCAAAGAACATCTAATAAAGGTAAGAAGTTAGAGAGAGATCCTACGTCGCCATTCATATTTCAAGTAGCTTATTGATTTACTTCAAAAATAGTCACTAATTGCAATAGCAACTGGCCGATTTAACCACGGAATATTGAGGAGGCAGGAAGTGAAACGTTTGTAAATTTGTTCCAGGACCGCTGTTACCCGTGGATTTAACAAATGACAACGTAAAATATTTTCCTGTTGGCAATATAAATATACAAAGGGTTACAAACCAAAGTAGCTTCTTAACCTCTGGTTAATCTGTGCTGCGTTTTTTTTTTTGTTAAGTTTCCTTTGTCTTACAAGCGATCTTTTCAAGGCTGTCCAACTGATTGCAATTGATCAATCTTATATTAATAAGTACGTGAATGTTTTAGCCAATTTAATGTCAAGGTTATTTTATGTTGGATATTGTGAACGATTACCATTAGATTGATGTACTTGGTCCGGGTAAACAATACGTTATGTTGCGTAGTAACAAAACAATTATTTTGCCATTCGCTGAGGTCAAATCATTCTCGAATTACCTTTTTTTCAATCCAGGCTCGTTCTATTTGTGGATAAAATTAACGCGAGCTCATTTCTGCCTTTAATGGATTAAACAATCCATTTGCAGGCCTGTTCGTGAGAACTATAATAAAACGCAACCATTGAAAGTGACATCGATTGGTCAAGAGAGCTAAGTTACGAACAAATTTTTCTTTCCCATCGTATAGTATGTTCAATTTTGATTCCTGCTCGCCCCAAAATAGCCAACTATATTTTAGATATTTTTTTCGATAAGTAAATTGCATAAAATCGTTAAATAATACCCTATGAGTCTATAGAGTAATATATTTAAAGTGGCTATGCGAACACTGATTTATTTGCAACCAATTCTATTTATGTTTTTCATTCAACTGTAATTTGCCAGATATACGAAGTAATAAAGGGTATGATGCTTAGTAACAGCTTATTCATTTTTTCAGACTAATGTAACATCATATTTGTGGTTTCTCAATTAGATGGTGAACTAAAGGCTGAGGTCATTATAAATATCATATTTTTTTGGTACTTAAACGTCAACACACTTTCACTATGTACCATAATGGCCGTCCTAGACCGAGGCCCTAGTCCGAGTTTTACGTTTACTAGTCGAGCCACATCTTTAAATGTGGGTGATCGATAAGCGATCGAAAATGTGCGCATCCTAGTTTATATGTTCGGATGCATCGCCGATAACGGTTCGGCGATAACGTTAATTTCGGACTCGCGTCTCAGTCATTCTGATGCGACGCAAGTACCTAGCGATATCTCGGTGCTTGCGCTGCGGGAAAAAATACACTCCTCTGCAAATGATATCCAACGTATTGCAGTCACTACCGTGACATATGCAACTGTGCACCAGGAAATAGTTACCAACCGTCTCTCAGCCCGCACCGGCCCGTGTCCCGGTACCTGGCCACGATTTCCCAGTTTCGTTTGCAAGCACGATTCAGCCTTCCGTGTTTGCGTGCGCCGATTCCATCGCACTAACGACACGCTCTGAACTTTCCTGGTGTAAACCCTCGCTTATTCCGACGATTATTATAATGATTAGACGCATTGGTCGCAGAACATTTAATCGGTTGGAAATATTACGAGTATGTAAATGCTTACTTACCTAATAATCGAGCATACACTTAATCTTTTCTAAGCTTTCATCTGGAATGGGCATGTCTTATCGGACGGTGAAAGTCTATTATTATAAGGCTATGAATAAGGGAGAGTCTAATGAACTATGAATAACGGTTAGCTGGATATATAAAAACATTTAGTCTCATATTTTTTTACTATTAGTCTACAGTAAGTCAAAATTACAAATTCCGTATGGACCAGTCGCATTTTCGTCTAGGATAAAAGGAAACGCGAAGTCCGCTGTGTGGGTTCCGGCACATAAAAAGAATACCTACAATTTGACCCACTATATTTCTTCCAGTGCATGTCGTAAAACTAATTCATCATTTGTAGTTCGGATTCCACGTAAATCTGTCGGTCCCCTTCCTTTCTTACTATGTGGTAGGGTTAATCCCGACGAGGTTGATAACATCGCATTAAATAAACGATGGTCGAAGCGGCTATGGATTTTTTCCGTGTTTTCCATCCAGTTCAAAAAGGAAGGTTCTGGCATGGCACCTAGTTCCAATGTGGTGAGCTGAGCTAAAATAATGACAGTAGTAGCGATATTAGTAATCCATGTCCAGTCACATAATAAAAATAAATTATGTATGTGCACATTTTTATATCATGTGGCGTTTAATATTTTTATTTCTTTTTAAAATGTTTTTTTAATTGACATATAACTTAACTAATTAACTATTCTACGGTGTTAGTTCATACCAATTTACCTATATAATTCCGAAGTTAAGTTGCGCAGGCTATTAAGCGTTCCGGAAATGGAACTAGTTTTGCCAGGAGAGGGCGCAACTTCAGTGGTGTGCAATAATTAACCAGCTTGGAGGAACCAGTTGCTCGCTCCAGTCAGCATGCAATGAAGTATTAGAAAAAATCCTCCCCGTATATTTTTGTACTTACATATACACAATAAATATGGGGAGGACGAATTTTTTGAAAAGTAATTACCTTTCTTGGTCCAAATATTCCAAGGAATACGTGGTTAACGTTTTGATCATACCTCCGAAAACAACCTGTATGTATACAGGGTAACTAGGGTACTCTGTAACAGCAGCAACATCTGTAACTCGATTGAGTCGTGCTCGGGCTGTCTATGAGAACGTACCACAACCAGATGTAAATATACTGTCATAAGTCAATTAAGTGGCACCCACAATCGTAGAGCATGCATTAAAAGAAGCAGTGGCGGACTTTGGGGGTGGCGAGCAGGGCAACTGCCCGGGGCCTCGCTCTTGCAGGGGCCTCGCACCCGCGTAACAACCCTAGTAGAAACATATGTTTATTTGAATTTCGCGCCGTAAGTCTCGGAATATAAAACTAACGTCAACCACTTGCGCTCCCTTGTTGGTAGTTATTGGTTGGTAAACGCGGAAACTTTGACATTATTTCGGGGCTGAAATATAACAGATAAGAATATTAACCGAAGTGTACTCTACTTTCGAAGTAGTCCTGAAAATTACAACCAAGACACCTTTAAAAGTTGCGTCGAGGTTAAAAATATTAAAACATTTCTGCCAAACCTGAAATGATATCGGCTTTCAGCTCTTGCTAAACTTTCAAAGGAAAATGACGTAGCTCTTTCGTTGAATTATGATGATTTAATTAATGATTTTCGTCTTTGAGAAAGCTGCAAAATAGAACCCTAGTTCATCATGATTAATAATAATTTATTTTCTATGCGTTTATTATATTTTTTTTATTTCCAAAAAAAAAACATTCACTACTCACACTTTCTTTATTCATAACTTTGCATCAAACTCATTCCTAAACGACAAGGGCCTCGCAAATATCTACTCGCCAGGGGCCTCGCAATGGCTAAAGCCGCCCCTGAAAAGAAGTACCTATATCTGTAGAGGAAGGAAAATAAGTACGCTGTGATCGTGGCATAGGTCGCTCTATTATCTCTGCCTACCCATCCGGGGCAGCGAAATGGTGGTATGTGTGTATGTATGTACGTAAATATATGAAGTTAAGGCGGGCAAGTGGACTGATGTGGGGCAGGCTAGAAGCTGGCGCTCGTCCAGGATTGCGGGAAGGAACCGGGTAGGCAAGTAGTACCGCTTCTATTTTGATACTCTTAAACTTGAATCATTAATTATCTTAAGAATTAAAGGTGAAATAAAATGTATTTTCTTTGTTTTAGAACACTTAAAAAAATATCGGTAAGCTCACATAAATATGTTCCCTATGCAAACTTAGTTAATAAATCATTTGAAAAACGACTTTGCCGATTTACTTGCTTGTACCTTCAGTCAAATCGTATCATTCAACGTTTTCTAACACGATCAATCGATATGAGAGTAATAAGAAAAACTTCACACAGATTTTGTTTTCTGTCCCAAAGAGCCCCATTCCGTAAGAACAAACACTCGCAGACACAGATATTCCTAAACTTGTAATATAAAACAAAATTGAGCAGTAATTTCAAATGATTTTGTAGTTTTCTGATGCTTCCGAGCCTATATAGAGAGGTATCGCTGTTTCTTAAAATATTATGTGCTAGCGAAACCCAAATGTATATGATCACTATTTACTTTTACTGCTAGTATTTGGTTACTTTTATTTATATATTTCTTTCTCTTTCATGATTCAATTCAGTTGAATTGGATAAAACAGTACATGCACAATTTACGTTGCAACACAAACCATAATTAAAAATGTGCACTTCTAGATTATGGAGTCCAGCAGCTACGAAACCCGCATACTTACTTAAATGCCGTTGCATCGCTTGCCTATCTAGGTAAGATGCATTGGTAAACAGGATATCAACGAGTTGTGACATCCGACGGCATAGCGTTGTCGGTTGTCACAACTTGTCATACGCGTGCTTGGCCAATGCGAACGGCTCAGCATCGAAGGGGAGAAGGGCAGCGACTCCTACCGCCTATTGAGCACATTTCACAAACAACGAGTAAGGAAAAACTGAAGTAACGAAAGAACCTCATATATATGTAGCGGCAGCGTTGCCACTTTTTTGTGATTACTTACACTAACAGTGGCGTCGGTCAGTCAGTTCGCTTACGAATTCGCTCACTACTGGGCCGAGATAAATAGTCGTAACCGAAAGTAATACTAACGAAAAGTAATACTTTGTGACGTCACTTTGACGCATTTTGTATGGACGAAATCACAAAGTAATGCAAAGTGACGTCACAAAGTAATTCTTTTCGCTAGTCATAGTTTTTGTTATGACTATTTATCTCAACCCTGATGTTATCGGGTTACTCCAACGACACGTAAACGCCATTTAGTGCTACGAACCGAAGTGCCCCGAATCCGTAAGCTAAATAAAATACCAATATCATACCTCGCTGGTTTTTGATACACATACGGAAAATTAATCATGAAAATAAAAAATCTTATAATGTAAACATATAAGTGGAAGAACCGAAATAAAAGTGGTTAATTTAGTTACTACGTTGCGTAGTGGAATCAGATGCATGCAAGAGACTGCACAAATACTACGACCTTACATTTAAAATATCGCACGAATACTGCGATGCCCGAGATATATAGATGATAAATAACTATAAACTAACGTGAGAAAGCAAAACCTTATAATTTGTAGAGTAGTAATACGACCATAAACTTTTAAAGTCTATTCAACGCTTGTAAAGAACCTTCATTAAGTTCGTAACCGCACCACTGAGAGACAGAAGTCGGACACGTACGCGTAGATCTGTATCAAAATTCATTATCCGGGTCGGGAGTATTTATGAACAAAGGTCCGACTCGTGTGAAAACACCTTGATAGTTTATGAGGCTTGCAAAAGGTAAACGTGCGATTACATACCGAACATTAACGGACGTATGGTTGTATTCCTGAGAATATTTGGAGCAAAAAGGTACAAAATACAATTTTGAAAAAAAGATGCCCTTCCATACCCATTACCAAAAAACGGGAAGACACATTTTCTTAAAAGCCGTGCAAAAAAATGTTATCTACCTGTTTTGCTCTAATTCAAAGAATGCCTGGTTGACGTTTGGAACCTAAGAGAGTCGTTACCCTATCAATTCCCCATACTACGGGCGATAACTGTTAAATGTTCTTAAAGTTCTCTTTTGAAACTTCGGATTCTAAAATATATTGTAAATACCTACGTCTGTATATTTAATTTTTTTTAATATACGTTTTAGATTGGAAAGTATTGGCTAAAAACATTAGATAAAAGTTGTCTTTTTATCTTCTTTATTTTTTTAACCGAAAAATACAAATATTTACAAAAAAGTTAAAAGATGCGGACAAAGAATGAAGCTTTCTCAAGTGAATATTAATATGATTGATTTATGAACTTATATATGCGGATTATGTATGTTCCTAACGTTGACCACGTATTCCTTGGCATATTTGGAACAAAGGTTACAAACTTTTTGTTGTACGACTTAAATTACAAAATTAATGAAAATTGTATAAATGTATTGGGAGGAACAGTGGCTCTAATTAATTCACCGAGTGTGCAGTAGTGGTTGAAGATTCTAAAATATTATTATTCCTTAAAACGATTCAAAACATAATGAATGTAATATGCATACTAATAATTTGGAATTCTCCTACAGTTAGTTTCTCGTCCTTTATATATATTTCAAACGATTTCTTAAAGTGTGTAAAATTTTAGACGAAAGTAGGTTTTTAATATTATTAAACACCCATTATGTACAATTTATGGCAATAAATAAATCTTCACAGAGATCAAGTGTCTACTACGTTCGAGTCAGTATTTCAAATCACAGAGGTATTTCGTAAATTTTAACAATCTTATTGCATTGGATAATACATTAATTGAGATCTTAAAATAGTTACGTAGACACTTTAATTTATTATAGTATGATAAATTGGCGTTGATCCAACCATAATCGTTATTAATGATAGTAAAACTATCGAATTAATGACCATACGATACTATAATCTCATAAACACACTACATATGAGGATTTCATAGGTATTATTAAATACTAAGGGATTTGTTACATACTAGGTGGTAGGGTTCATTGGTGATCGAAGCGGTGATGAAACTTGTCATTCCTTTCGGTCTAGTTTAATCTACATAGAAGTGCTGTTAAAGTAAGGTTCTCATGTGGTGTATTGGGTTAGGTTAGATTGGAATGAGCGATTTATGTTCAGTAACATTAAATTGTCCTTATATACTCAATTCCGTTTTATGGACAATTTTCGAAAGACACGATATGTTTACAAAGAGTCATATCCGTTTCGAAGAATGGAACATGAATTAGGATCTGAAATTATGCAATGACAGTTTAAAGATAAATAAAGAAATACTACTTAACGTTTTGCTTGCTCACTGGAAGGTAAAGGTCAGGTTAGACTGAAAGTGGAACTAGACGAATTGAAAAAAAAAAGATACAATGTAGAATTCCTATACCTAAACCTATCTGTTGTTCTTTGTTGGTTTTTTACAATATGTTGGCTTCCTAATTAGGCCAAAAGATTATCGCTCAATTTTCCATCTAAGTCACGAAATCAGTATACTGAACGGAACATTTAACACGTTAAATGTGTGTAAAAATTGGATGTACTTAATGGAGATGGTACTGGTATCCTACTGTGACTGCGTCCTCAACACAAACTTTTAATCCTAGGTAGTAGGGTAGGTTAATAGGTAGTTTCTAATACAGAGAGCTAAATAAATATCTACTCAAATATCTTTTAACGGAATATCGCTTCGCCTCATGGTTAAATATGTAATTACATATATTACAATGAGGTGCGATATGAACAAAATAAATGATGAAAACACTTTACTGTCTTGTGGACATTGCATTGTTCTATTACACCCGTAATGATATTTCCACGCGCTCGATGTGGGAAGTGCTTTTTACCTTGCTCTCTGAATAATTACATTTACATTCCTAACATTTCCGGTTGATTCTGACAATGAAAACTAGTTAAGTTTAATTAGTTGACAAGTAAATAGTTTCGTAATTTCATCATGCCATAATTATGCCGAAAAAGGTCGCTGCGTTTATGCACCACTTTCATTCTCATTCTGAGTTCAATAAGTGCATTTCGTCACCAATGCGAGCTTCTCCATGGTTCGGAATCCATGTAAAACCGTAGTTCCCTTTTCCTTACTAGGTGGTAGGGTTTAAGCCCTCCCGGGCTCATACCATCGCATTGGATGAAAAGATGGTCGAAGCGGCAATGAAAAATTGTCCGTGTTTTCCATCCAGTTCAATGTAGCCGCGCTTATAAGGGGAAGGTCCTGGCATGGCACCTAATTCCTTCGGGAATATGGTGTATTGGGCTAATATCATAATGGTAGATGTGTGGTATTAGCCATCCATGTCAGGTTGTATAAACAAATTCTTTATTGCACCTCTACAAGTGGTTGATATTATTTTTCACTCCAAAAATCACCACTATTCCAAAAATATGTAGACAACTTTTGTAAATGATTATTTGAATGTTATAAAAATGTACACATAATTTTATATTTCTTTATGTATTTTTATGGAACTGAACACTAATGGCCCAATAGCTAATAATGGGAGCTATCGCATAATAAAAATCCACCCAAGTGAACAGCGCATTTGATCGACGACAGACCGACAACAGAGCGATACCATAAAGATTCCTTTTATCGCAATTCTTGCGACAGGACCCTAAAATACGTTTTTATGTTTGGTATAATTAATGTTATTTTTCTAAATTAAAAAAGAATAAATTGCCTTATTATAAGATATACGTATACCTTGAGCCAAAGAGGTTCCAATGGAAACGATATATATTCAAGCAATTTTTTTTGCGCCATATTTACAATCCATAATAATAAATCTACTATAAAAAGAATTCACCCTTTCCGAGACGGACTTTTTCTTTTATAGAGTGAGTGAGCCTATAAACTATATCATAACAAATTTATTACCCTGTACTGAACAAAAATGTCATTCCTTTCAAAATAAAACATTGCATCCACAAATCAGATGAGCATTAAGGCCCGATAAAGCCACCGACCCCTCAGCGCCGCTCCAGGCCACCGCAACGAAACGACCATCCGTCGAAGTTTCCGCCCGACAATGACCACACAACGAGGTCTACGTCCCGAGGTTTCTCCACGCGACCAATCCGCGCCGCCACAGACCATTCCTAAGCGAGGGAACGCCAATTTGCCGCGACCGCAGCGCCGCCGCCCGGCCGGAGGGAGAACGAGCGCTTTTCGTGACACTTTTTCCGCTGCGAGGCCGCTTGCGACATTCGTACCGCGGAGATGGTTATTAAGCTTTGCGACGGCTCAATTAGTAGGTACCGCTGTACTTAATTAACTATTTCTAGGGCGCCGTACTAAAATAGGTAAAATACGAGCTTATGGGATCACTCAGACGTCCGTTAGGTTGGCCCCGCGGAGATCGACGACCTTGGGTTAGTATGTCTGTGGGTAGAAACGTTATGCACCCGCGTTAAAGTCGGACGAAAAAAGGTAGGTTTTTCCCCGACAATTATTATATTCAACCCCACTGCTCACCCATCGGTTCATTCAGCGTGGTGGTAAGAAGAATCAATACTTAAATACGATAAAAATTGCGTAAGTGTATTCAACTTTTAGCGGACAGAAAGGCTGACATACAAACAGTCGGACGCGTGATAAATCTTATACGCTTCACTTAGTTAAGATTATATCAACAAAGATCTCAAAGTTATCTTTCGGTTACACCATGAAAATATGCATTGCGACCGAAACTAAACTACATAATTTCAGGTGGTCGGAGGTGGTGAAGTCAGGTAAGTAATGTAATGGGGACTCAGTGTGCAATCATGTTTCTTTTATTCTGTGAAAAGATTATAGGTATACGTACCTATCTTTATTCCGGCAAATGGAATTTGGGCTTTTTGGCCTATTGCCTTCAACTGCAGGACCCAATTAAGGAATTAATCTTAATTATATCTATGATCAATTTGTTAAAATGATTAGTTAAACTGTTAACGCTGGGCGTGGGAAAAAAACCAGTGAGGAATGTTTGTATGAGTGACTGTGTTTGTGAAGTAAATACAAATCCATAAAAATGGTTTATTTTAAATGTACTCATAGCAAAATGCTAGCCACCAGTGCTACTTTATATAGTACACAGTAATTATATTTATTTCCAACAACTTAATAAATATTATAACTTAAATACCCTTAGGGCTGATTTTTCAATAGTCTGATAAACAGCCAGATAACTATTTGACGGGTTTATTTACCCTTTTGCTTATAGATCCGATATAGTAAGTCCATATGTTTATTAGTAAAATTATAATCAGATAATTGTAATAGAAGATATAATTTTCCGGCAATACTATACGTCTTCTGACAAACGTGAATTTGTACTATCAGTTCGATAAGTACTATCTGAGGATTGAAAAATCGGCCCTTAATAAAAAGAAATATAATACTTTTATAATTCTATGACACCTATTTCTTAATGGCTTAGAAATAAATATGATAGCATGAAGCTAAACCAACATTCATTTAATCAAAACTATAAATATACTAACAAGGAACCTAGATATCTGGCAAAAGAGGCTTTTAGGTGAATCATGGTCATAGAGGCTACTGATTTTAAGATGTAATGCTCAGAAGAATTAAGGTCGCGGTGTGAGCAGATTTTTCTTATTCGTATGATTTGTCATCAGAAGGTATGAACGCGTATTAACACTGATGATAGTGCACACTTCATTCGATATGTTTCTACTTTCGCTCATTTCTATGTCTTGGTTCTACTTTTTAAAACAGTCTTAGAAATATAAAATTTTTTTGGTGCATGCTAACGGGTGGTAACATAAATAGAAGTAATTTCACTGTACAATCCTTCAAAATAGATGTAATTTTTGTTAGATTGTAATACTCGGTAAATATCAGGTACCCGTTATCGTAGAGCGTGTATGAAAATATATGTATCTATAGATGAAGCGAAAGAGGTATGCTGTGATCGTATCGTATCCCACACTATTTTCTATGCCTACCCTTCCAGGGAAGGAGCGTGTTGGAATGTAAATTTGTATCCCTACTACGCGTCCCCACTCCTCGCACACTTTACGGTAAAAGAACTTTGCTATATGATGGTGTACAAATATTTAATAAGCTTCCAAATGATATAAAAAACCTAGAGTCCGATGACATTATCAAGACAGCTGTTAAAAAATATTTTGCTAATAACTTAAACTAACTTTCTTATACTTTACATTTATATTAAGGTTCTAACTATTAATTAATTGTATTGTAACCGCAACGCAACAACGCAACATACTTATACTAAATGTAATGTTTCTCGTATAAGTAAATGTAATGTTCTTTGGGAAATAAAATATTCTTTAACCTGAAATACAGGCCAAGCTAACATCGTCAGATAACAGTGACTAGGAATATCTAATGAAATATATATTTTATCATTATCGTCCCAATGCCGTGTGACATATTCAAAGCAACAAACACGACTTCGTCATAAAGTTAAACCTGACCTCACATTGTCTTCCCACCTACCGATGTTAACATGCAGAGTTCGTAGCACACCCAACATTAACATTTAACCTATGAGGACTTTCGACAGTTTCGACAGAGTCTGTCCAACGTTCTCAGGATTTCACTTAAATTATACACTCGATACTATTCCAACTGTGTTCAGGCAATTAAACTTGTGGCAGTTACTATTGTCGAAACCCTATTCTACGGGATAATAACCTTCATTGTGCCAATGTGACATTGGCCAACCAAGATGGATAGATATTACTTTCCAACGAATCTGATTGAAATTCTGCGATGGAACGTTACACCATATTTTTTTGACATAACTTAAATTATAATTATATTTCTGTATCAATAATCGACTCAGCTCTGGTGCGCTGCGACCACGGGCTGCGACTCACAAAGAAGCGCCCGAAGACGTCTATGGACTTTTAGCATTTTCAGTTCCTGACAAACCAATGCCGGCCAGGTGTTTCTTCAAATTAAGTTTTTAAAGGACTTTAGCGAAAATACATACAGGGTTGGCTAAATAATTAGCCAACCCTGTATGGATTAATCAACCGCGAAATATCGCCAGTGATAACTTGAATTTTTTGGTGAATTTTATTACCAAAGCTGATTTCTTTTTTTTTGTACATTTTATAAAATCATACGTTCAATTATAAAAACAGAAATATATCAAATTCATTAATAAATATATACCTACCACTTAACTGTCGATTTAATTAAATATATTTAAATCGAAAATGTCTGCTAACAGGTTGCTTCTGATTAATTCAGTGCGTTTCTATCAATAGGACCAGGATGATTGCGAGTAAGGTTTTTTTAGAAATTTTAAAAGATCCTTACAAAAATTACGGAAACAGCAGGAGTCGCCAACAATGTGTAAACGACCTCTAGATTAATTTGTTGCAGCACTGTAAAACAGTAGAAAATAGTTATTGACAGTTTTCTTGGGCCTCAAACTTACTTCTGTTAATCTCATTTATTCATTTACCGATATTTGTGAACACACATACTGACGCTGGTAGGACAGAGCTAACAAGGACAGAGCCCTAGACGAGGTATCATTGATATTCGCCAGCGTATTGAAATATTACAGTTGAATCTTGCTGTAAAGCTAAAACATAGTCTCTCGAAAATATAAATATTCGTTGGCTATCGATGCCTTTTAATCGGAGCTTTTCTTATTAACAGCCTAAAATGGCGCCGGACTATATACAACAAAAGACGTCCGATGACGCCCATGGTCTTTGAAGCCTGCTACGTTAATAATCCTATCCTCCTATGTGAAGAATCTTTCGTCCTATGTGAAGAAACCTGGCAGGGTGCATTCTACAGTTTACAGACCCTATAGATATTAGCTCCAAACACATTTTCTGATTGCCGCCAATAATCAAACCGCCATAATCGAATCTCGCTCGATTGTTATCAAACAAAAACCATAGCAAAAACAATGACTGCAATAAACACTCACCGAACAAAACAAGCACCCTCATATCTGTCACAACCACTGAAATTCTATTTCGAAGCGTGAATTGAATCGAGGTATGAATACGAATCAAAGTTGGCGGCGTCAGCTGTTGGGAGCCGCCGCGGCGCGAGTGTCGGCGGCGTCGCAGCGGCACCTTCACTTTCGAAGACTGGTGGGGTGGGCAGTGGCGACGACTTGGCAGGGGACAGGGGAGTAACCTCGCATCGCTGTCCGCGGACAATGATTACCTGTACGCGGCAATAGAAGAGTGGCGTACGTTTCCGATGAGCTGGATTCTGAGTTAGTGGTTGGTTAAAAATCTGTGGTGACGCACCGTGATGTGTACCTTGGTGTAATTATTTATTTATTGTAAATTAAAGTTTTACAACTGCCCCAAAGTATTCATGGATCACTTGAGTATCAATAATGTGCCCAAAATATGGAGACCATTAAACTCTGTAGAATATCTCTGTGTCTTATCGCCTATACCACGGAGAATGCTATCAGCTACATAATGCAATCCTTCTGTTCCATGTTATGGAAAGCACCCATTCACTTTTGAAACTCCTAAAATATGTTTCTATAATAAATATGTTCATTTTCATATTGAAATTGTATTTTTTTTGTGTTTTCCTATACCACGACTTAAAGGTATGTATATAGGTAGAACATACCATTATTGATTACATAATAATAGATAAATTAATTGTGCTTTGATTGAAATCATAAATTTTGCCACCAAACCCAATAGCACAAGCAACAACCAGCTTAATATATAGCAACAAAGAAGAGATGAAGTTTAACATTATGTAGGTATTTACAAAAAAAATTGGGTATGACAAAGTCGTCCCACAGGTCGTACAACAAAATGTTCGTTTTCGCGCGGAAAAACCTGGAAAGTCTAAGGCGACAAAAGGTAAATGAATAACGAATAAATTGCATTAATTTTAATTATCATCCATGCGACACGTCGTTAGAGCGTCAGCATCGAAACATTTGTGCGTTTATTATCTTAATATTTATTTAAAATAGTCACGATAAAACAATACAGCTTCCCTATTTTGCTCCAAATCTGAACAGGAATTTCGACATACCTTATTCCCATTAACATCCTGTATGGCACAGTGCTTGAGTCCAGAAGATAAATGCAGAAGCAGATGTTCGTGGTAATGTGAAAGGTCGACAAGGTTGGGACATCTGCACCAGTTATTGCTCCTCAACCGGTCAAACAACGACTGCTAACATTTGATAGCGTTTACCCGTCTACTTGAAAGGTGACCAAATAGAAAAAAAACCATGATCAAAACTGTGTTTAGGACGTTTAGAACGCCTTGGCGTATTGCCTCGGTATTCTTAATGGCCGTACCACGAGGACGATGTCAATTCCCTATTTTTTATTCATTGAATACCCATAATGCACACTCACCCGGTACCGATGCTGCTGACATTTCAATATTCACCATTATGTCGTCACATAGGCTGGCTGGCCGTAGTTCGGATTCCACATACAACTGTAGATCCCCTTCCGTACTTACTAGGTGGTAAGGATAATCCTGCCCGGGTTGGTACCATCGCATCGAATGAATGAAGGTCGAAGCGGCAATGAAAATCGTCCGTCTTTTCCATCCAGTTAAATGTAGCCGAGCAATTTAAGGAACGTCCTGACATGGCACCTAGTTCCCATGTGGTGTGTTAGGCTAATATCTGACGGTCAGTTTGGTATTAGCCATCAATTTCCAGTTACATAAAAAAAACTACCGTGCGGTACCGGAGCTGTTCCTTTTTTTTTATGTGACTGTGACTGGACATGGATGGCTAATACCACACCTTCTGTCATGGTATTAGCCCAACACACCACATGGGAACTAGGTGCCATGCCAGGACCTTCCTTATATTGCACGGCTACATTGAACTGGATGGAAAACACGGACAATTTTCATTGCCGCTTCGACCATCGTTCATCCAATGCGATGGTACCAACCCGGGCGGGATAAACCCTACCACCTAGTAAGTAAGGAAGGGGACCTACAGCTTAACGTGGAATCCGAACCACGGCCAGCCTCTCTCAACGGTATAATGGTCACCCATCCAAGACCAGACCGGACCCAGCGTTGCTTAACTTCGGAGAGCGATCGCCGAAGTGTCGCGCCACTGTGGCTGACGATGCACGGCATGATCACTTTCCGATGCTCGTAAAACATCGCTCCATTCCATATCTGCGTCTGGATCGGGTGGCATTTACTTCAAGCAAGTGCTTCCTCTCCGGACTACCACCAGATATCCCGTTCAGTCCGAAGACCGGCCGGCTACACTTGAAAAACGTGAAAAACTCACTTGACCGTCGTATCGTACTGTCCAAAGGCAAGCTCCTATGGAAGTTTCGCTTCTTTCTAAGATGACGGGCTGTTCAGCACTTTAGTCACACATCGTTTCCGTTTCTCCGGAGGTGCAGGCAGATGATTGAGCGCCTCACGACAAAATAATTAGTTCGATTTTTCAACAGATTCACACGAACATTTCAATGGCCGTTGCATCTATTTTCTTGCATTTAAACTTTTAAATAAATCAATTTATTTTTCTGAAAATTAAGCAGAACTTATTTTGGGTTTGGTAGGATGTATTTTTTAATTTAAATTTTCGCTAAATCAATGAACGGTAAAAATATGTTTCCATTAGAATAAACAGAAAGTTATATCCATCGAGCAACCAAGACGCGGAAATATTCAAGGCGTGTAGCGTTGCAGTTTATTTTCTCACGTTATTTTAAATAATTACGCATTCAATCCACTATCCAGTCGAATCATTCTTGTTTCACATTTGACCTTGGAATTTCTGGAACGCCTTGGCTTACATCTCAGTAGAATAAGACTTCCTTTATGTTGTTATGGTCTTCAAACGTGCATTTCACTGAACATGTGCAACTTCATAGTTTGAATGGTTAAAACTATTATGAAATACGTCAAACGTAGTACTACTTTAAAAGATTTGAAGATAGTCGAAGATTAATCGGTGCCCACAGGTTCTCGATCTTATGGTAAAGTCTAGGAGTTCCTTATCTCCTTATTTCTCTATCAACGTTTAAAATTAAGTTATCGGGAATTATTTCAAAGAAGATCTTTGCAAAAAGATAACAAACTCATTTCGTCCACAATAAAAAAATCCATATTACGTTTTGTAAAAAAGTGCCTACGCATCTACGTGGTAATGTAACTGCAATTTATATTACGCATTCAAGACATCTTGACAGCGCGGAGCCTGTAAGTCTGTCTGTGATCCTTTCGGGTAAATCCTGAACCCGGAGCGGATAATGTTTATCACCTCATTCGGTCGGATTCAAGATTTTGCATGAATAGTAAAAAAAAACTTCTTCGCTTCGCTTTAATACAAAAACGTTTCTATTTATCTGGTTGGAATAAGAGTAACTTTAGTTTCAAACTTTAATTAAGAGCCTTCTGAACATGGATGACGTGAACGCAATGCATAGACCAACCGCTTTCAAAGTTCTCAAATTTACCTATAATATGTTGTGCTGTTCAGAAAGGCTAGTCTTATAACTTTATTTTTACTCGTGTTTCTATTGATTGATTTCAAGAAAGAGCTCTGCACGCAAACATCTAAACTACACATCAGCGGAATCTAGAGAATAATTGTGTTTTAACAATGGCGGGGAATTTGGGTTAAGCTCCATTACAATGTTAATATCGATTACATGTAAATGTCCATTACATCTGCCAAATTGTTGCAAAAATGTATTACTTGCGGGTTGATTCTATAAATATCCGGAAATCCTAAAGGAAAAATATACCAAACCAAAACTGTGATTCTACCTCAAAGTTCTCTTAAAGTAATAAAACAAAATTTTAGCCTCTAGCATTACTCCTTGAAATTACAATATCATTCACAAAATTTATTTATTTATTTATTTATTTATTTAAAAGGTTCACTTACAGAGTAATGTGTTAGAACATGTAAAAATAAAATAACAAACAGATACATAGTATGGACACACACTCTAAAACTAGTGAACACAACATGCGATTTATAATGTTGCAGCAGTGAGTGAAACGTAGATTAATAAAAGATTACCAATATAACTAATATGAAAGTGAAAATGAAAACAGGCAATTATCATAAAAGTAAACTAAAAACTAAACATAAACATTTCAATGAGATATTACTTACAACATATTTTAAAAACTTAATAGGAAGTGAAAATAAAAAACAAAACGCAATATAACACGAAGCCTACACGGACTTAGGCATGAGTCTCTTCACTATCGTAGGTGACCCCGAGAAGATGTCAAATTCATCTCGCCAAGTATTGCATTGTTTACACATTCTTACTAGTGGCGAGTGAGTCCCTGCATTAATTCGACATCTTTCAATACTGAAGGGAAAGAAATATTGTGCTCTCGTGCTCACTCGTGGGACCATAATATTAATTTTAGCTAGTAGTTCCTCACAATCAACATTGTTGCTGAGGATTTTATGTAAAAGAATGACATCAGCCTTTGAACGACGCAAAAATAACGTCTCCATCTTGAAAAATTCGAGGCGTTGAGTGTAACTTTGAAGAGTCTTACATAGATTATTTTTAAAGGAAAGGTGGTAAAGAAAACGTTTCTGAATGCGCTCTAATCTTTCCACGTGTATTTTATAGGTTGGGCACCAAGCGGGGCTGCAGTACTCAAGGATGCTTCTAACTAGCGCGTTTTAGAGCATTTTAAAAGTCTGTGATCGTTTGAATACGGAAAATTTTCTGGTTACAAACCCCAACATTTTTGATGCTTTTTTCGCTACGTGGTCTACGTGAAGATTAAAGCGCATTTTGCTGTCCACGATAACTCCTAGATCTTTTAAGTGTTTGACCTCTGCCAAAGCTATACCGTTGATGTAATAGGTAAAAATGGAACGGTTATGCTTACGGGAGAAGTTTATAAAATGACACTTCCCTACATTTAAGGATATATAAATATCGATTAAGTATCCCACAAATTAACACTCCAAAAAACATGGATGGGGTTTGGAAATAAATCTTAAAAAGTAAAAAATATATATGTCACTTGTTAAGCTCTTAACGACGATAAAAGCGTTCTCGTTTATCGTTTACTATACATACATTTAATAAAGCATGTCTTTTTAAATGTAATATTTATTATTAATATTTAATATTGGAATATTTATTGAACATTTCAGTAGCCACTAGGTTCTGCCGCAAATTCCGACCGCAACAGCTAAATTTGTTAAACGGGAAACGAGATTTGGCGTTATGTACATTCATTCAAGAACAATAAACATAATCTAAATAATAATAATAAGATAAAATATGTAATAAATTAGGCCTGAGGATAGATCTTGATGTGAAAGGTAGTTAGCCGTTCACACTTTAAATTATTACTTCATCTGTGCTAGCGCTCTCGAAAAACAACAAGTTGTCCTTGGTGGAGCAATAACAAAACTCGAAATGCTCTTTGATTTACATTACCTACTTATATACTTCCCAATAAAATAACTTGATATTCTCATCACCACTTGCATTAGCAAACATCATATTTGAACAATGTTACCAACTTGCAGTTAACTATTTGTAGGTTCATTGTTTTCTAATTTTACTGCAAAGTATAGAGGCTTTACATAGCTCTAAGGTTTTTAGTTAATTCCCTAAACATGTTTTAAGAGCTATAATCATAGTAAGAAGCGACGAAAGGATTGGTCATGCGCAATCCAGGTTCCGGATTTCATCACATAATGGTCGAATATGCAATTCCATGGCACCTATTTAGATTCCAAGGGCTATTGGCCCAACCAAAAGATATAAAAAATTAATAAAATGTCACACGGTAATAAACCTAAAAATAAAAATAAACCTGTTAAAATGTAAACCCATTCCAAGATAGGGCTTGTTCTTAAAACAAATTGTTATTTGAACTCGCACCGGGAAAAATGGCGCCTAAACCAATAACCTATTTATTCTGTGCATAGCGGTGCAATCTGTACAATCTATTCGTGCTATCACTGCATATCGGTATGCGCTCCACTTCGTGCCAGTACATATATACAGCGAACATTGTTCGACTAGGCACATTTTATTTAGAAGTGCAAGAAATGTACAGAATCGAAAGCTAAGGCATAAAGGCTTCGGCAAATTTAGATAATTTTCATATTGTTTTTTAAGATAAAAATGTAAGTAATAATTGGGTAAAAGAATAAAATAACTAAGAAGGGTATGGAGTATGGGAAGAGAGTATGGGCATGTAGAACAATTTTAAGAATGAAAAACGATACTTGTGAAGCCTATACCTATTCCATCCAATAAAATAAATCTATGGAGAGATTAACATGTATCTGAAGAATCAGCGACAGAAATATGCCCTGATATATCAAAAGCTACTCTGTCGGAGTGATGGTATGTTTGTACTTTTTTTTATCTAAAGCGTGGCATATGGCGTACGCCAGGACCTCTTAAGGTGCCCGACGACGCCCATGACCTGATAAAAGATACCAATTATCAAATCATTTGAATGTGTGGTTTGCAAATTGTTAGTTGACTTCTTTGTATGTGGAGCGTAGTTTTATAAGAATTCATGGCACCTTATTCCCACAGGAATGCGATTGACGGTGGTTCTGATATTAGATATTCATGTCCAAAATCATAAAAAAGGTAAGTAGGAAAGAGATTTAAAATGTTACATGGGTTCCGAACAAACGAGTCGTGTAGTACTCATTCTCTACAAATGTGCATCGGGATTTGCATCTGGGATTCGAACTAGTCTGCTCCGACAGAAGAGACCACAACCATTATTGCAGAGTTCGTGCGAGTTAGAGAACTTTGTAGTTCGCCGACCCGCTCGCTGGACCGTTAGTCACGTTGGGTAATAGGAGTCGTGATCTATCGTCGACATTGTCGCGGTGAGGCTGTAGGAGTAAAGACAAATCGAGACTCGGGCCATTTTCTAAAGTAAAACAAGAGACGGACGATTCTCTGCCGCTTGTTTTTCGTCAAGGTGCTCTTCCAGGGTCCAGGTAGTTAAGTGAGTGAGGAGTCAAGTGTCATATAGGGTGTGAAGTATTTAAACGTTAACCCATATCCGTTTTCCTTGTGTTAGACAGCTATCATATTAACGTATGCGTTAGACTAGACGTAGACTAGACAACTCGCATTTTGTATTTTTACTTTGAGGGAAAAAATAATAGAAAAAACATAAGTAGCTATAATAAGCATGAAATACATTTAAAAAGTGCCGGCGTTTTCACTCATGTGTACGTAAAAATTTGGTAGTGATATTGGTTGAAGCACAGAGAAGTGTTTTTTACTGTAAATCGATGGCAAATTTTGCCGAATTAGGGAAATTATTGACATCACAGAAAATTACTTTGATTGCACCACGGCTACATTGAACTGGATGGAAAATACGGACAGTTTTTATTTTTGCTTCGGCCATCGTCCATTCAATGTAGTATGGTAGAGTGGTACCCGGTGGGATTAATTCCACTATATGTAGGTAAGAAAATACATTAGGGTTTCACGTGGAATCCGAACCACGAAAATGTAATGAGTCCAATCTTTTTATTTTTGCTTAATATATGCTTTGCTTATACGACGAGTGGCAAATAAGCTACAGGATTTTTTTCAATAAAACACAAAGCCACGAAAAAAATGTATTATTGATTAACACAATTATTGTCTTCCTAACTCTACGCAACGATTCTAACGCTGCTCCCACGGTTGACAACAATCTTGGTAATCTTTCGAAGTTAACTTGCTCAGAACCGCGGTTACAGATTATTTACTTGATTTCAAATTAGGAATAGAAGGCAAGAAGGGTCCCTTCTTTCCCCCAACATATTTATGAACCAGTTCAGTAATTGCCAAACTGCGTATATTATTGTGCTTTTTCCTTTCTACAAGGGGTTTTCTGGACTGAAAGATTCCTGATTCCTGGGAACAGAATTCGACAAAGTACTTCCTAAAGGTCTTGAGCGTAAATAGTAATCATAAAGCATGACTGGGCGAAAGAAGTTTTCTGTTATCGTTATTGCAAAGCTCAAATGTTAACGAACAAGCATATTTATTTATTATGATAATTTATTTACTTCTTCGTTAATTTCCTAATAAAAACCTTATTTCGTAGTTGTCGGATTGCAAAGTTGGAGCATATTGGCAACATTGGCGAGAAGCTAATCTCGAAAATACCCTAGATTTATTTTCCGACTGTCTCCAGACCACATCGAGTTTAACGCAAGACACAAAGCACATGTATCTAGTACGAAACTTTTGCTAGTTAGTGCCAGTTTGCAAAGCCTTTGTAAATATTCGAATGGTCATTGGCTTCGTCCGGAACCTCTTTGAGGATTTCGCATATGGCATATGTCGCGCTATACAGAAAAAAACACCTTTGACTGCACAGTGTGGTTAAATATGAGAGACCGCGCGGAAAAACCGACTGAATTTCATAGGAGTTTATCTCAGATGGTGCCGCGGGCATTTAAAGAGACCTTGTTGGTAACATTACTTCCTTAATTTCGTTAGCAAGCGACCTCGACCTTTTAAAACGCTTAATCGTCAAAGTAATGTAATGTTTCCGTTATTATTGGCAAATTATGCACAAACATAACCTTTACTACTGGCTAAATTAATGATATTTAATTCAACTCTCGCATTTTCTATGCAATATCGTTTGCGGTTTATGATACAGGTGAGGTTGATTTGTCTTGGCCTCGCCTGCTTGTGGCTTTCTTCGTAGAGTTATCTAAATATACTATATGTACCTACCTCGCTGTTATTTTATCCTAACTATCACATGCATCTGTATGTTGTGTCTTTTTTACTAATATGCACGGCAACTGATGAATAATTTCAACGCCTTCTTTTTTCAAATTATTAAATTTGTATAGCCAAATGGCTATACCTACACATAGTAAGTACTACACATACTACAGTTTAAAATGGATTCTGGACCATGGAGCAGCTCGCGTTCGTGACGAAATGCAGGAGTAAGTTCCACGTCGAATTTTCCATTGATAGTTAGAAATGTAAGCAAACTAAAAACACTCTAAAATAGGATTGTAACTGTGCGAGTTTCGTAAACGTTTTCAAAAATATTTTCTGTTTGGCATGTGCCGTAAACAAAATAAATATAATTTATGATTTGAGAATATCGTGGTTGCATTTCTTTCCATCGGCACACCTAGAGTAAAGCCATTCTTATAAACCCTAAACCCTTTCAGCCTGTAATAAAAAAAATCTTGGTGCATCGTTACTCACTGTCGTTAGCTGAATGGTAGATTTATTTTCGTAGTATTTGGATGATGATGATGACAGTACATAATTCAAAATTATATCGCGTCATTTTGAGCTGCGGTCGTCTGAATCGGAGACCAGAGATAATCAGACAGAGGTCCCGACACAGATCATTACTATGAATATGTTGATCTTATTTCGCAATGATGCCTACTCTACGGACTGATTATAAACGGGTTGTTCGGCGGATTTCGTGGTGGAGGTATAGGTGTTACTGCGGATTGGAAACTTCATATTTTATGGGGATACACATGTCGCAGGTAACTTGAGATATTTATAAATTTACAAGTATCTTAGAAAACTTGTAATGTTAGAGGATAAGCGAAAATAACCACCTTAATCGCTGGTTAGGAAAGTAAGAAAAGTTTTGATTATGTTGCGTTAGTTTTTTAGGGTTCCGTACCCAAAGGGTGCCAAAGGAACCCTCTTACTAAGCCTCCGCTGTCCGTCCGTCCGTCCGTCTGCCACAGGGCTGTATCTCAGTAACCGTAACAGATAGACAGCTGAAATTTTCACAGTATGTATTAATTTTGCCACTATAATAACAAATAGATAAAATAAAAAAAAATATTAAAATTAAAGCGGGCCCCCATACAAAAAACTATTTTTTTGTATTAAATATTTTACGGTGGTACGGAACCCTCCTCCTCCGGGTTCGCACTTGGCCGGTTTTTATTGGATGATGGTACAATTAGTTACACAAACAATGATTGCAAAAATATTTTGTTTACCTACATATGTAACGTGTATGCACATGGATAATATTGTACCTACCGCCTTGATATTTGTCCAACACACCGCATTCCGGAAGATATTAGATTTCATGCTAGGACTTCGCCATTATGAACACGGCTACATTAAACTCGATGGAAAACAAAAATTGTTTCACTGCCGCTTCAACTCTGTTTTCAACCAATGCGATGGTCTCAACCCGGGCGGTCCTACTAGAAGAGAAAGGGAACCCACAGTTATACATGTATTTCTCATCATCGAACAGCTCGATATTTTTCCGAAAACAGAAATACATTAGTGCCTAAACGGGTCGATTAGGTATAATTTAAATATATGGAGACATAAAAAAACGAATTAATTAAGGACTAATACACGTTTAATATTCACGCTGAATAACATATATGGAGGAAATTGATAAGTTGAATCTGGATGTTAGATAAAAAAGTACCTAAATTCACCACAATTCCATGCTTCATGGTATACCGTCACTAGTTTTGTAAGTCGAAATATTTGCTTGTTGCACACCGACCTTATAAGGTAGAGAACTCTGTTACAATCGAATTGGACCACTTTCGCAATAGTTCATTGGGTCAATTATATCGATTACAAATACGCCGCTAACGAAGCAAGGATAATCATGTCGAATGTTTTGACAGAAGGCATTTTTCACGGGGTCGTTGGTGTTACAATCACTTCATTAACAGGGATGACTAAGACCATTACAATCGAGTTAAAAATTAATGTGTAGAGGTAGGTATATTGCAGATATTTTTATCCCCATTTTATTGGTGATTTTGAGGGGAAAGAAAACAACAGTACGGTGAAGCGAATACTGTTGTAAATTTTAAGATGTTTATTTAATGCCTTCCCGCACTCGGTGCCCATGGATGAGATTTTTTTATCTCGTCTGATGGGCACCAAGGTTGTCGGGGGCCCCCGGCACTGCTGCAATCCCGTCTCGACTGCTCCTGGACGGTTTTTATTTTAGCTAGTACGTATTTAATTCTTGTTTTTGATATAGTTTTTATTGAATGTTTGAATTAAAAATAATACAATTAAAAAAACCTTTAATAAAACGTAAAAAATTTAAGAGGATCACCCCCGAAGTACAATAAAGATTTACACATATTGAGTTATATTAGATGATACAGTCATCTCGCCATTGTGTAAATGTACTCGTAAAATTATATGAATCTCGATACACATTTACCAGAGTTTATCGCTCAGACCCACAGTTAAACTATTGCCAAGTCCCGCAGTTAAGTTGTTACCATTACGGAATCGAAGTCATTCTCCAGAAGATGTTTCTAACTTGTGTGACTCCACCAAATTAGTTGCACTTTCAAATGTATTTGTATTTACATATATTTATACGGTAAAGCTCGAAGAAAAGAACGAACAGTCGTATTCAGAGTTAACTTGTCTAAACTTTTTATGGGATTAGGGCCGGACTAAACATACAATAACCGGTTAATTCCGGCAAAAATCCGCGCACTAAAGTCAGTCCGCCCACTCTGAATACGACAGGTAGATGCTAGGAGTAAGCTAGGTCCTGTGTAAAGTGTGATGGAGTGTATCATGTTTCCATTTTGTTATGGAACTGGCTTTTTATGAATTTTCCGTCCAGGCTACCACATAATATTAACCCAACACGCCACATGTTCGAAGAAATAATGTGCCCTGCCAGGACCTTTCTTTTAGATGAGTACGGTTGCATTTAACTAAACTGAAAACGCAATCCATTGCCCCTCAATATTTTCATCCTATAGATTGTATCGACCCTTATGACCAAACCGTGCATGATGTGTAGAATAAAATCAGGCTTTACACCAGCTCTAGGTGCCGTGCGCTGATGAGTTAATATTGCATAAGAAGATGTCATGCTAAGTTGTATACTTAATGTACATTTTACCAAAAATAAAACAAGTAAAATATTTTATCCAACATCTGTAACCTCGCTAGCCTACATTTTGTGGGTATAAATCCAACCATAACTGCTAAGCTGCATAACGCTGTTCCTCCGTCCCCTTTCTACCTTCTGTCAACGCGGAACAGGGAGAAAATGCACAAATTCACAGTCGACATTCCAATAATAAGAACTCACCGATCCTCTAGATCCTTTATCTATAGGGTCGGTAAACAATGGAATCAACTCCCTTCCGAGGTATTTCCCTCAAATTACGACCTGGGGTCCTTCAAACGTAGTGTGAAGAAGCACCTGACCGGCCGGCATGGTTTTCGCAGCTCCCCCTGAATGTTCGAAAACCCATGGGCGTCGTTGGGCACCTTTAGGTCCTGGCGTACGCCATATGCCGCGTTTAACATAAAAAAAACCTACACTTTGGGGTTGGCAGTGAAGTCGTATTCCATGCACCAATCTTGGTCTTTTCTAAGTCATTCACGATGATGGGTTCTGGGCGTGCTTGTTGATGCCAAAAAGAGAATGGTTCGATCACTATGGACCTCGGTGTATGGGATGGGGTGACAGCCGCGCAATTGGGTCGCTACCGATAAGCCTAATTCTATTAGTGGACTGTATAGAAAAAATCTTTGACCAATTTCATCCCGCCTTGAACGGAATACAGGCAGGATAGGAGAGGACTCACCAATGGCGTAGTAGTGGTCTTCAGCCCTTTCGACTCCTCGGGCTCTGTCTCCGCCAGTATTCCGTGCACGTCACTCACGGGATTCACGTTTCCAGTCCACGTTTCACGTCCACGGCAGGATACGGTCGTTGCCTCGGAATTTGGAGCTCTTGAATACGTGCGAAGCCAGCAGAACG
Organism: Incurvaria masculella; assembly: GCA_946894095.1. Lineage (NCBI taxonomy): Eukaryota > Metazoa > Arthropoda > Insecta > Lepidoptera > Incurvariidae > Incurvaria > Incurvaria masculella. Next base: position 6,832,590 of record OX335641.1, read on the forward strand.
TCCGTCAACATGACATTTGCCACGAGCCTGTTACTACCCACAGTTTTTCATTCGCAGGGCGCGAATGGGGGTTCGGAAATAACGGATTATCCTCGGGAAAATTGTGGCACAAGAGTGTAAAAGGAGGAAGAAAAGTTCGGACATTGTTTCAGTCAATGTACTCGGTTTCCATATTTTTCTATGGTGTCTCTATAGCTTCAGCATAATATAGTGCGTGAAAAATTATAATAACTGTGAAAATGAGTAGTAGATATTTTCATTTTCTTGAGTTGTTAGTGGAAACCAGCGAACACAGCCTCCAGTGCAATAGACGAGGAAATATTAGCCGCCGAGAAAACTGCTACGCACTATTACTTATTCTGTGGTTTCAGGGATAGTATCCTGTATGCAAGTTTTCAAGTGGCCCTTCAGGGCCTAATCCGACACTATAAGAATTAGCGAAAATACTTAAAGGAGTCACGAAGCCGATTTTGATAAAAACGAAAACTGCATTATTCGATTTTTGGAAAAATCTTTTCCTAGCCGGGAATAGAACTCGTTGATTTTTTAAAAAAAAGCACTCTTTATTATTGCACCAGTCAATAGTGTCGCTCATAAAAAACCAATCCTGTGAATTACTGTTTTACGGAAAACTAAAGAAAAGTGTCGATTTTTAATAAACTGATTCAAAAGAGAATGCCCATTGCCCCATGCATTTTTAGTCTGCCCAAATCCAGGGGCATTCTCCTTTCCAAGTATTCATGCATTACCAACACCTTCACTACATCTTACGATACGTTCATTTCATTTTCAGAATGTAAGTTTCATAAGTTTTGCTGTAATACCATTTAGATTTTTTATGCCGCTAGATGGCGATATATCTAAATTTCTTATGATTGCAATGCAATAGTCAAAACTAATGAAAATAATATTTTGAAAATTAAATGGCCGCAATGTATTATGTATCTGTAATTTTTAGCATGTATAATGAATTAGTGCCTCAAGAACCATTTATGTAGTGATCACAAGAACTTCTTAGCATGGGCCAGACCATTTTGAAAATAGTACAAGCGCAGAGACATCTGGTGAACATTGCAAGAACTAATTTTCTGGCTCAAGCTTTCCAGTCGGCACCTTGCTACATTCATCGCTCCGTGTGAACTGACGACGAAGTAAAGACTTCTAGGTGTAGATGGCGCGGCATTATAATAAAATCTTTTCCATATCTTCTCTGTAAAAAGAATGCCCAATGGAAATGAAAACTGCTTATTTATCACAACAGGTGGCGTTTAAGCAAGCTCACCTAAACGATCTGTCAAAGCTGTCAGATACCATCCAAAATAAAACAGAATAGATTTAAAATTTAATTTACTCAACCCATGGAGGTCTTAGATATTTTAAGATGGAGGTGAAGAAATTAACTCAACCTAAGCAGTGATATGTAAAAGCACGCTAGTAATGAACCTAAGTAATTAAAAAACAAAATGACTCAATTTTCTCTTTATTGTTTTAAAAGTGTTTTTTTTCCAAATTATGCTAATAAAATGAAGTCGTATGAAAGAAAATATCATAATTACATAACCCATATTTAATTTATAAACGTTATACTGTATATTACATAAATTAGTTTAAATACAAAGAAAAGGTCTTTTTTTCCTCCAAACCTTATCGCAACTGCATTATGGAGTACCTACCTTCTTCTTCTACTTTAAAGGCTTCACACCAGGCTGGTGGATTAGCCTTTTTCTACATCTTGCATCTAAAAGCTCGTAATTAAAAATTGACAGAAATTACAGTTTTGACATTTCTAAGGTGAGCTTTCTCATGTGTATTACAATAAGCGTTTAGTTTTCTTCGCCATTGTGTTGACCAACACCAGTAAGAGCAAACCTCGATACCGATTCCTGTTCACGCCAATATGGCATGGGTGACCTAGGTGGGTAGTTTGCACTTCAGAAGCATTCAATCCGAAGTTTTTTCTATGCCACTCTCGCTCTGCTACTAGCTGTCAAGCATGGTGCACGTGTTAAAATAGTTTAATTGCCTAATGTAGTAGGTACTCTAGTTATAGTATATAGTTATCTATCGTTATTCAGATGAAGATAAATCGATACGAAATTTCATAGAAAAGGATTTATTGAATGAAACCATAAAATCGTACAAAGTAAAGGTTTTTATTTAGGAACACTTACTAACACAACATAGCTATGACTTTCAGCTCACTTGAACTACAATTTAATAATATATTTTATACTTATCTTAACGTTTGTTGGTCGGGAGTATTCAGAACCGTCTCCACGTGTTTTAGACGAGAGCTGCTAGCGTGCCCGCGGCCCGTCACGGAACTAAAAACTATTTGTTTGTTCTGTTTTACCCCCTCCAATTATGATCTCACTTGTGCGATGTTCAGTAACATTCAGCAGGAATCACAATTCAATATAAGTACTTTTTAAATTTAAGCAGTCTGTAAAAGTCGCTAAATGATGAAAGTTAAAAGCTTACAATTAATAACATAATTATTCATAAAGTTGCATGAAATAATCAAGTAATTTTAGACATAATCTAACACACGCATGCACCGCGTCCCCGCAACCCTTCTTCGTGGAGCTCTATAAGTTCATAGCTCTATTTTGACCCGATATTTATTTTTTTCGATATCAATGTTATCGAGACATAGACTTATTATCACCATCGTATATCACTGTGTCGAGATCACTTGTTGAAGAACACGCCTGCGAGGGTGAAATCACATTTTACGGGGCTATGTGCAACGAAATTGGCCAGAGAGGAGTTGACTGAAGACCTTGGCTGAATCTGCATTAACAACATGATCTACACAGATGGCAGGGCCCTGATTAGACCCTCGGTGTAGGGGCTGCGGAGTTTACTGGAGATAAGCGATACGCGCGTGAACACGGACTAACGCAGAATGTTAGGAAAACAGAGATCATGCAGCCGTATTCAGAGTGGGCGGACTAACTTTAATAGTCCGGACTAAACCGGACAAAACAATATTTGCTTCGAATATCAAACAAGTTTTTTAGTTCTTTTAACTTTTATAATGCACTTGGAATAAACAACGAATTTGAAAATTGGAAAAAATAAATTTTTTTATTTATTTTTCGAGCAAAATTTCTGCTTTGAAAGCGAGATCAGGCAAATAGTGTGGACATACCACAAGTTTATATTTGGTCAAACATTTTAGCACACATGAATGCTAAAAAGAAGATCACACATGAATGCTAAAAAGTAACCTGCCATTTATATCACAGTCACTGGGCTAGCGTAGGAGGCAGTGTAATAAAAGAAAAAAACAAAGAAGAGCTTACTTACCCATTGTAGTTAAGAATATACGCTTATAATAAACCCTTTATTTGTAAAAAAAACTGTATAATATGTTCTTATGTTCTTTTAAAATCTGTTCTATTGTGCTTTGTGCTAAACGAATTAAAATAAATAAAACATTATTATTATTTATTATTATTATTATTATAAATATATATCAATTATACAAATAAAACGCATTGACACGTAAACGTACACCATTTATTTAACTCAACATGGATTTTTTTATTTGGGTACATTATAAAATATTGCATAATTATTATTGATAATTAAAAAGGTAATACTCAAAATTCTATCGAATCTACCATTTTATCAATGAAAAAACCTTAAACTTACGAACCCAATTCTTACCTAACCATTTTACTACTTATATAAGTAATAAAGTTAAAATTGTGAGCGAAAATTGACTAGTCAACTAAATTAAGTTACATATTTCATTTAAGTTCATTAATTGTTTCAGAATTAGAAACCTAAAAACCTGAAATAAAAAAACAAGCCTTGATAGTAATTTTTCTAAAGCAAAATCAGAATGTACACTCAAGAAGAACTTCAAACAGGAATTTTAAATTCCAACATAAATAAAAAAAAGCTAGCTAACATAAATGTACACATCGAATCGAAACGAAACTCACAACGAGTTGCGGTTACTGTAAAATATCCACATCGCGAAATTCGTGTTGTGGCTCTTACAAAAACAAGCGTAACGCGTTCTGGCTCTTTTTAGCTCAATGAGCGTTTTGGTTATTTGAGCTTCACATATTCGTTAACATATACTGCAGGTATAGATATTATCCGTTTATTCAAATTCGGATAAAAGGTGGGGGGTACCGTTGCCAACCCCACCCTGTGTCTTTACCGAAGTAGGTACCTTATTTTGACTAAATAATTAAAAGCCTTTATCCGTAGCTGCATGTATCGGTATTACTTGTTTGCGAATTAAATATTTTTTTAGAGAAATTCACAATTAAGGAAGGCAAATAAAAAAAATGCTCTACGGCTATACTCTAACTAGTGGCTACATCCCATACAATCCCAATTAGGTCGTAAAATGTATTATATGTAACATGAATTGGGACGAAAAGTCCATAAACAATTAATCTTTATGAGCTCTTATTTACTCCCGCGTATTAAAACATCAGTTTTTGACGTAATTTAATGTTGTTAGATCAACAGAATTTTAAAAACAATGAAATGAAATAGCTGGATCTGTAAAAAAAGTCAGTATATTACTTTGCACTCTCGAGCTGTGTAATTATCTTTTATTGCAGTAAATAGAAACTGATTTTAATATTGTAGTATCTACCAACATTTTGTATACAACAAATGTTATAAAACATTACACATTTAATGATGAACACTATCTGAACCTAAGGGCCTTTTTCACCTACTGCTGATTAGCCTAATCACCCCATATTAAGGGCATTTCTTAGCAGCTTGCAATCAATACCAGTACAAGATAATCAGCACTTTAGTAATAAAGGCCTTTTAAGTGTCAATTAAAATAAATCAGCACTTGGTGAAAATCAGGCCAAGTTTTTAAAATATATGTCAGTAATTTTTACCAAACTGGCCAACTCAACAAAATTCTGCATGTATGTCCATTCGTGACTCAAATAAAATCCTATCGCCTTGGCAAGACTAAATTAGTTGAGTTTTAGGTAAATTACGCTTCTATAACGATAAAAACACGATTAATTACAGTGACCAAAAGTGCACAAAATAATCAAATCCCACTTAGTTAGTTATATATATATTCTACAAAAACAGGCGAAAAAATAACGAAAATTATGGAAAAAATTATGAGCGGATATTTATAAGAAATTAACCAAATTGAAGTAAACAGTGAAGAATAATGCATAAATCTTTCTTTTAATCTTTTTTTTTTATACCTTTGGTACAAAAAACATCAACCTGAATGGTTTTTAACTATAGTATACCCGGTTGGTGGCGCTGTTGTCGGAATCTAGATTATTTTGAAATATTCCGTCCACATTTTTAAATTTATTTTTATACCTTACAAAAATGATCTAAAATGTTCAGTCCTCTCGATGTCTCGGCACCTCATGATGTGTTTTTGATTAATTCGGAAGATTTCTGATCACACTTTACCGGGCTATTAAGTGCTGAGCTGGGAACCTCAACTTTACACAGTGACATAACTGATCCATTTTTTTATTTTATCTTCATTTGCTTTTATCTTATGCATTTTTGTTAATTTCTAAAAGGGTTCTGTTGCAGATTTGTATTTGATTACTTTGGGTACCTTTCATACAAAAACTAAACATAAATTTAAATTTAACTCAAAAACCGGCAAATACCGTACCATCGTACATGATGATCAGGTGAGATTTAACCCAAAAAAAACAGGTTTTTTGTATAGCGCACCCCTTTAATTTTTATTATATTTTACCTATTCGTTGTTATAGCGGCAAAATAAATACATAATCTGTGAACATTTCAGCTGCCTACCTATTACGGTTCATGAGATACATGCAGCCCTGTGGCAGACGGACGGACGGTCGGACAGACGGACAGCGGAGGCTTAGTAATAGCGTTCCGTGTTCACCCTTTGGGTACGGAACCCTAAAAACGGCGGTAAAGCTTTCATATACAGTGAGTTGGGTTCAAAATATGAAAATCGAAAATGGCATGTTTAGTTACTACAAAATCTGAAACGTTACTTCCCATTCAGTTCTTAGCTTTCCAGAAAATAGGGTACGTGTGGCCTACCTACTTGCACAATTTAGAGATGTAAGGATTATAACTATATCACATCGGTAAATCTGTTCAAGTGTTTAGTACTTACGGTAAAATATAGAAAGGCACAAACATCATTCATGCACCCTGATAGCATAACAATCCTTTTAACTTTGCAGTTCTGTTGCAGATTTGTATTTGATTACTTTGGGTACCTTTCATACAAAAACTAAACATAAATTTAAATTTAACTCAAAAACCGGCAAATACCGTACCATCGTACATGATGATCAGGTGAGATTTAACCCAAAAAAACAGGTTTTTTGTATAGCGCACCCCTTTAATTTTTATTATATTTTACCTATTCGTTGTTATAGCGGCAAAATAAATACATAATCTGTGAATATTTCAGCTGCCTACCTATTACGGTTCATGAGATACATGCAGCCCTGTGGCAGACGGACGGACGGTCGGACAGACGGACAGCGGAGGCTTAGTAATAGCGTTCCGTGTTCACCCTTTGGGTACGGAACCCTAAAAACGGCGGTAAAGCTTTCATATACAGTGAGTTGGGTTCAAAATATGAAAATCGAAAATGGCATGTTTAGTTACTACAAAATCTGAAACGGTACTTCCCATTCAGTTCTTAGCTTTCCAGAAAATAGGGTACGTGTGGCCTACCTACTTGCACAATTTAGAGATGTAAGTATTATAACTATATCACATCGGTAAATCTGTTCAAGTGTTTAGTACTTACGGTAAAATATAGAAAGGCACAAACATCATTCATGCACCCTGATAGCATAACAATCCTTTTAACGCTAACAAATAGAGAATCGCTTGGTATGAAATTATAATATGCAAAAACAGTCTGTAAAAAATTGGTTTCCAGCATCGAACGACCAATCGCCATTTGGCGAGGTAGAACGAGAGTGGCTCTCATAACCTACTTTTGGGAAACTGATGACAGAGCAGCCGTCATTGTTGAAGTGTCAGCAGTTAGTACGGTGTATTGGCGAGATGGTACGAGGATATCTCGCGCGGCCTACGCTTGGTTAGCCGATGGCAGAGTAGCGGTTTGTCACCGAACTGGTACGTGAATGGCTCACATGGCCTAAGTTTGGCATACTAGCGGCAGAAAGTTGGCTTGCCATCATAGCAACGTCTGCAGTTTGAACGGTGCATCTGCTAGCTGGAACGAGAGTGACTCGCCTAGCTGATGGTAGAGCGGTGGCCTATCATCGTTGCAGCGTCTGTAGTTAGCACGGTGCGTCCGCGATCTGGTACAAGAGTGGCTCGCACGGCATACGTTTGCCGAGGTGATGGTAGAGTCGTGACTTATCATCGTTGCAGCGTCTCTGCAGCTAGCATGGTGTATCGGCGAGCTGCTACGAGAGTGGCTCACACGGCCTACGTTTGCCGAGCAGAATGTATTGCGGTGGCTTGTCATCGTTACAGCGTCTGCAGTTAGTGCGGTGTATCGGCGAGCTGGTACGAGAGTGGTTCGCACGGCCTACGTTTGGCGAGCTGGTGGCATAGCGACGGCGAGCCCACGATGTTCCCAAGGAATACGCTGAGCAGGTAGAACTCCTTAGTCTGTTCCGGAGACCTCTTGTACTGGCTGAAAAGAACAAATGTATCATTCAGTAAGGTTCTAAAATAATAAAATTGAATAGGTATTTCATGTTTGGGGAACATCTATCGTTCGTTTAAGTTTTTTAAAAGAAATAATTACATTAACAAATTCAGCAATTTAATAAATGTTACGCTCGAAAAAATGAAAAAATCGAGGAATTAATAATTTGTTAATTTTTTGTATGTACGCATAAACACATATTAGGGTGTTTGCACTCGTACAAAGTTGGTACTACTACTCGTACTATAGCAACCAGAATGTTATTAACATAGGTGTCATTACTGTAATCGTCGAATGTAACACAGTACACGACAATGGCAGCTGAATGAGATCGACAGCATTGTGTTTTGGTATTGTTTGCTTGAAACTAATCCGTGCTGCTCAAACACAAGATCTTGTTTTGCTCAACCAATTGACAGGCTACATAGACATGTCTGTTCTTGAAGCAGACGAGAAGGCCGTGCAGTGAAAGTGTTCCGACAGGCTCTTGCATAATACTGTTCGCCTGCATCTTCGTATGAATAATATTATGGAATCTAAAACTACTTTATTGCGCACTAGCTGAGGTACCTGGCTCTGCTAGGGTCAATATCGTTTTACACTGAGGAAAAAGTAGGCTGACAAAGTGACAATAATCACGTTGTCAGAAAAAAATGGTTGAAGCGTCAAAATAAGTTGTTACTATAATGAATCAAGCTTATTTCTCAGGACAGCTTTTATTTTGTCATTGAAACAAATTCGCTTTTTTTGCTTTTTGTCATTGAAACAAAGTCGTATTTGTTACTGTAACAACTTTGGTCACTGTTTGTTAGTGTAACAAAGTGGAAGTTGCGAGCGCAACAATGTCTAGTATGTTTTGCTAGAATTACTTTGTTAGATTGTATATATGGTCGACAAAATAAAGGTTGTCGTTGCAACCAATTCACTATGACGGCTCTCCAGGGTTAAAGTTTCTTTGTTGGGCCAACAATATTTTTTTCTCAGTGTAGACTGATGGCAGGCCGTCTTATTTACTGGATATTATATGAGTTCCCCGAACAAACTTTAATTCCTTATTTCTACCCCTTGCAGATTAATATTTGCCACAAAAGGTAGCCTATGTCCTTCTTCAGAGTCCAGAATAACTCTATACCAAAATTCATTCAAATTTTAGGCGGCATTCGCATTTATAATATTAAAATTATATTCAAAACATACATTTTTCTATTCACTTTTTTTATTTCACACCTTTTATTTTTATTTACCAACAGGCATATTCCTGGAATTCCGTAATCAGGAATCAGCAATCCTTAGTACTTCTTGTGTAGCGGTTTTCAAGGCTGATTTCTTGCCGAAAAGATTCCAAAGCATAGAAGTAGTAGGTTTTTCGTCGAAAAAAACCCTTAGAAAGCCGATAACAAAGCGGTTTTGTAAACTCCGGAATTCCGTAATCAGGAATAGGACATTGGGTGTGGTATTCGTAATACGTAATGTTACAAAAAACGACAAGGATAATTTGGTAATTTAATTCAAACACTGAATCGTCAACCTAAAATGGAGTATTACAACTTTATTTTAAACCGACTTAAAAAAAGAGGTTTTCAATTCGACTGTTTGTAACGCGATTACTCCGCCAATTACGAAATAATTTTGATTATTTTTTTGGTCAAAGTGTTTTTAATTCACCTTTATAATGTAATGTACATGTGATAGGGTAGATTTACCCTGAAAGAGGAAGGTGGTGGCAGGTAGGTGATGGCCGCCTCGCGTAACTTATCGTTCCCATCTCAACGGGAGCAAGTTAATAGCTTAGCCGCAAGGAAGTTTAATAGCTTTTCGATACTCTGGCTCAACGTTGCTGTAACAGCAATCATACGCAACGCTGACTTTGTAAGCAATTTTAATGACAATCCTTATTCTTTACAACATTGTAAACTAAAAGTTAAATATATATTACTTACCTGTACATTTTATTATCAACCCAAAACAGTAATGTTCATATATTAAAGCGATATAAAATATTATAGAAACCGTAAATAGATCAAAGTAGCAGATGTACAAGAAATATGTTTATTTAGTAACGAGCTTGGAAATATAGCAAGTCAAGCCGAAGACGAGAATGTTTGGAAAGTAATTGGCTTAATTTAGGCGGGAGAGATTTCTGGAACATCTACTTTTAATTAATATCATCTAGGTCCTTGCAAACATTAAATGATGTACAGCTGTAGAAGGGGGTCTCTTTGAAACGTAAAGACGTGTTCATACAAATCTGTTTGGTTCCAATGTAATCAGAAGGCAATATAGGTATGTTATTAAGGATTATGGTGTTTTTATACATTCATAGTACGACATGTAACCTGAGCCGGTAGTCTCAGTTCTCACCTAAATTGGCGTTTACGTAACTTCGAAGTTCCGTAAAAATGTCAAACTCAATACATGTGTTTCTGTTGTTTTACTTCTTCAAGCTGTCAAAGTCAAACAGAATATCTAGTAAAAATGTATATGGAGTTTGACGTTTTTACGGAAAACGCCAGTCCATCGGTTTGCCGTAAACGCCAATTTAGGTGACAACTCAGACTGACCACTCTGTGCGACGTAAGAAGTGCCCGCTGACACCCATGGTCTTTTGAACTTTCTCGGGGGCTGCTAAATCCACGTCGGTGCTAAATCCACGTCGGTGTTTGTTAACGCCATATTTGAAAGAGCCCAGGTTGAACTTTGGTTTAAAAAACCTCGAGAACGAGTGCATTCCACACTTTTTTGACGCAATAAATAAAGTGTTAACATCATCGATTTGTTGGAATTTAAATAATGTCTACAGTGAATGGGTACATTCCCTGTAGACATTATTTAAATTCAGTCAGGGTTAATCCATCACGGGGTTGAATTAAGTTATATTTCCCGTCCCCTACTAGATTAACTCGTTCCGACTACAAACTTTTTTTACAAAATAAAATTACACACCAATTATTTTAAAAACAGCTTCATTCGTATAATTTTTTTTCCTTCAATAAAAATGCCTAAGTTTTGATATCATAGTTTAATAATAATTTAGGTCATTTAAGATTGTTTGCCATTGGATTAGGTTATTTTTTTCAGTTTATGCTTTGATATATTTTTAATTTTCATGTTTTTCTTTTGGTAGGTTACAAATAGGATTATTGCAGAAGTAATTATTAGCGTTACACGCTACTTAATATTTACTTTTGATGAGTTAAATTTTGTGTAAAAGATTGATTGCTTTCTATTGTATTTTGTTATATCAATATTATATATCAATATATATGTCTTGTATAACAGTTTTTTTCTCAAATGAAGTAACATATATGACAAATACGTAATAGATAGCATATAGTGAATAGATAGCAGAACATTGCGACGTCTAAATTAATAATTAAAAACAAACAAAACTTGTAAAAAGTGATACCAACCTAAAGACATTGTCCCAGTCGAGTTGCTCGTTGGTCGCATGCGCGCGCACCCGCTGCGCGTAGTGCGTGCACACGCGGTCGTACAGGCACGCGCGCGCGCCCAGCTCGCGCACCACGTGCTTCTCCACCTCGAGCACGTCCACGGCCGCGTCGAGCGCGCGTCGGCTGCGCGACCGGTACGTCGCTGCAACAGGCGGACAGAACGCACATTACTGGACCAGCCGACTATACACACGCACGTACAGTCGTTTCGTCTGAAATCTATACACCGGAAATAGAGACAAATTTGAGATCTCTTTCTGACATGCTGACGTCAACCATAGAGTAAAAGGGACTTAGAAATTCCTTCTCTTTCCAGTGTATACATTTGATAAGTAACGACTGTACAGGCACGCGCGCGCGCCCAGCTCGCGAAACACGTGCTTCTCCACCTCGAGCACGTCCACGGCCGCGTCGAGCGCGCGTCGGCTGCGCGACCGGTACGTCGCTGCAACAGTCGGACAGAACGCACGTTACTGGACCAGCCCACTACATTACCATAAGTGTTACCATAAGCCGCTCGTAGCCTAGTGGCGCGGCGTTCTGGGTTCAAATCCTCGCCCCGTTCATGTACCACTTTCTTCCTCTTTCTGAGTTGGATAAGTGCATTTCGTCTCGAATGCGAGCTGCTTCATGGTTCGGAATACATGTAAAACTGTAGGTCTCCTTTCCCTACTAGGTGGCAGGGTTCAAGCGCGCCCAGGATGATGAGATGGTCATTGGATGAAAAGATGGTCGAAGCGGCTCCGTGTCCGTGCTCATAAAGGGAAAGGTCCTGGCATTGCACCTAATTCCTTTGGGAATTTTGTGTATTGGGCTAATATCATAACGGTAGTATAAAAAAATAGATAAAAAGGAAAAATTTTCAATTTTCCAATTTTCAAAACTACCAATCCAACTTAAACTTACATATCACAATGCAAACATAGTCGCCGACACCAAATTATTAGTCATATATTAAGCGTCACACAATGAACAGAACTCACAAGCAAAGGGCCACAAGTTAAACATTCCAGAAAAATCGCAATGCGAAACATAAATATTATGTGAATTTAATTCCGTTAGAAACAGACAGAATGCGCAAACGTTTCATGAAACTGCAACGTTCATTAGTAAAGTGATCCTTAATTGAATCTGCGCGCGCACAACTGAACAGAACCCTGCTTGAATGTGAACCAGTCGTCTCGTGAGTGTGCCTTTTGCTCCGCTTGATTAGCCTTGCAACGCAAAATGAAAACGTACTGAACGCTTTATATTTAATTTAGAAATGGAGATGATTAAGGATCGATTTCGAGAGCCGTAAAGCCCTGAAGGTTTGGAGACGTATAACGAATGAGTATGAACCAATGAGAAAATAACCTTCGTTAGTATGAACGAATGAAAAATCTAGTTCATAGAACTGATTTTGTACCATCAAAAATCCGATCGACCTCGACGAACTTATAGCGGCTAAATTGGTAGCACCTGCAGCAGGAATGGAAGACTGCTTTCTTATTAATAAAAATAAAAATAAATAAAAAGCAATAAAAAACAAAACATTAGCAGTCGTATTCAGAGAGAACCTGTCAAAATTGTGTGCGAGATTAACACCGTACTAACCATACCAAAACCGGTCAACAAGACCACCTGTTCGCGCGCTCTAGCTGCCCACCGCCTCGTAATCGTAATATTAGGTTAAGATTATTTTGACAAGTCGATGCGAAACATACATTCTTATATCGCAAGAGCCAGAAAAGATAGAAACAAGTAAATCTTATTTGCAATTTCATACATATGCTAATTGTGTCTTAGTCTAAAGTACTTAGGAAAATCAATACACCTCGCAATCTACGTGATTTCTTTCCAATTCATTCTGAAGAAACCAATCGAACTTTGCTTCGTAAAGAAAATCGGCCAGGAGTCCGCCTTGACGGATAAGAAGAGCTACCTCGAAAAATTGTGTTCGCCGTAACTCTACCAAAGTTTGACAACTTATTTAACTAATTACTTTTTCAAATAGACTAGGTACATACTTATTAATGTTATGCCAAGGAAAACGGCGAAAGAAGAAATTTATTATACGATAAAGAAGTAGTAAACTTGAACTGGTCAAAAATGTGGACACATTTTTTAAACTAATGGATGAACGCATTAGCTTAACGATGATCCATTTATTGGTATTCTAGTCAAACAATTTAAAAGTCATTTCAACATGGGCACACATTATAACGTGGTGTATTCAGGACACATTGTAATCCTTTTTGAAACCAAAATGTCAAATTTAGCTGTTTTATTGTGTTTTCTATTTGTAAGAACACAAGGTACATTGTTTAACATTGTGAGTAGTTCCAATGTTTTTTTTTGTTTTTCAACAGTATAATTATGTAGCATTTGGTTAGGTATTGAACGGTCTCCGTTACAAAAAATATAAGTTATCAGTTAGTCTGTATATGTGTAATACGCAGACATTTTCATTTCCTTGAATTTAATTTACTGTTGAATATAAGGGCTTAAGTGTGATAGGGTGTGTATACGACGAGTGCGTTTTGACAGATTTTTAGTAAGAATTAAAAAAATATTTCACACAATTATTTTTTTGCCTTGCATTCTTAAATTCCTTGGCATCTCATTTCTTTTTTACATTTTATATTATTTCTTACTATTTTCAAATGTATAATTATTTTCCGCACAGGACCAATTTAAAATAAGAATTAACTTGTAAGTAAAACCCAAAGTTAAGTAAAAAGTTTAACAGACATGTTTATAATAATTGTGAGATCAAAATTTCATAATTTACTTCATTCATTATTTATTTATTTGGTTATTATTACTATCAGATCGTATTTTTAAAATAACTAAAAATATGCCATAACAGCCCGTTTCCCTGAGTAATGGATACTGTTGCATATGTTATATGGTATTTGCTATCCATATTGGTGCATGGTGTGGTATTTGTTTGCAAGAACATTTACAGGAGCGCCTATAGGCGAGTTACACTAATATCGTAATTTTGGGTATCTACCAGGGTCCGTACATATTCTCAATAGACTCGATAGAATCTTGCCAGAACCCAGCTGAGCAGCGCAGGGATCCACTGCCTTTCTATGTAGAGAAGTATTTGGAAGGAGGAAGAGAAATGCTGCGTTGGAATATAACCTTTCCTAACAGAGAAGGCCCTTTGCTAGTGAGTATCATCGATGTACATTTAGAATCGAGTTTGCTTTTAGATATTTAAAACATAGCGTTCGCCTAGGTTTACGCCTATATTAAATAAATGTGAGTTAAACATATTTTTACATAGACAAACGAGTTGGTCTGCTTCGCATCACGCGAACTAATTTGCGGTGTATTGCACAGATATCGAGCTTATTTAAGGTGGCACAACCCGGCGGGACTAACTCATTCGCGGGCACGGTACAAAACCGTGCTATTGCGCTCTGGGACCTTCATTGTTTCAAAGAAATAGACAGGCTCCGTTATGAGGAAGATGCAACATGTCCACAAAGCAGACAATGTGCATAGTTTATGATTTGGTAAGATTTACGAAAATTTTAATTACAAAACGACTTCTAGCTAAAAGCAAACCACGACTGTTGTAGTAATAAATCTAACAAAAACCAAATTGATTATAAATTTTGATGAAACAAGCTATGTCTATTTTGAGCAAAATTTGGGATCTGTTATAAGAAATATGGGCGTCATCTTCTTTCCCCGTTTGTATGGGGAGTTGAGCGGGTTGGGCCACCTTAAATGAATTTAGTTAAATACCAATTTTGGAACAATTTCCGTGGCGCAGTAGGACTAATTGGCCTGGATAATTTACAGATCGCAGCATCCCGTCGAGTGGAGTGCCGCTCAGCGGGATGCTGCTAAATACTAAAATCGAAACTTCCATATAGAATCAACACGGGATTTTATCATGTTTTGTACGAGTATAAACTAACGTAAGAGTACAAATGCAATACACGTCACATTTCGGACACGCCCGCTTCAGCTCGTTGCGTGCACTGCGGATGCGGAGGCTAGTCACTGGAGATACAGCAACAATGTAGGCAGATATAGTATCTCGATCAGATTATCTGATATATTACATGCTACATACCCCTCTAGATATTGGACTCCCTTGATTTTCCTTCTAACGCACAAGGGTCTATTGTTTTTTAATGTTTTGTACCATAATGTACGATGTTTTGTAGTACACAATATAAGTGCATAACTGGTGTTTTTTTGCTGATGTCGCCATGAGATTCCATATGTTTGTGCTTTCTCATACATATCGAAAATAAAGGACAGAAATACTTTGCCATCCATTGTACTAAAAAAACCAGTTATGTATAACATGTGATGCAACACTCATTAAGACAGATGTTAATACAGATTTGATTGTGCATTGTTTTTCATATAGTGCCGATTGGTCCAGATTCAATTTATTTCCAAATAATAGCTTACCTGAATGAAAACGTTTTTGCTTTTTCAGTCAACTGTGAAACTTTTGGAATTTCGAAATAACAGATACGTTAAGGTAGTTGAAACCAGCACCTCTCCCTGCAAGGATAAACTCCTGAAGCCAGTAATGCTGCTCTCATTGATCAGAATGAATCCTAATCGGTGTATCATTGAAAAGGTGATTAAATACTATTATATTGTTCACTGATTATTTCCATTGGTTCTTTATTGAACATTACAGAACAGGTTACATCATTATAAGTTCGTATTATTCGTTTGTACCTACCAAGAGTTCTCGAAAAGAAGTCAGTATGATGTGTACGTACGTTCTATCAATTGTGGTACATGTATATGTGTTTACGTACTAATATTTCTACCTCAATAATATTAGGTCTTTACCTATGAAATTGGAGATTTGTATGAAAATTGTAAAATATAAAAATTTTAGTTATTCATTTATTTTAGCTAATCAAAGTACTGGCCTAAATAATTTATACCATTTTGCCATTTTGATAGCAGTTTTTTAATCTCTTTACTTCAGAAGTATTCCGGATGGGAGGCGAAGTCAGCGAAAACGTTTTGTACTGACCCTCTGGGGTGTTGAATTTTTTCCTACTGAAAAAAATTGTCTAAATTTTTTAAAAAGCAGTAAGCCTATTCCTGGCATTCCGTAATCAGGAATCAGGAATCCTGAGTCTATAAAACCGCTTTTATAGCGGTTTTTAAAGCGATTTTCTTGACGAAAAATTTCCGGAGCATAGTTTTTTTAATTAATCAAGGTTTTCCGTCAAGAAACTCGCTTTAATGCGGTTTTCTAGACTCAGGATTCCTGATTACTGAGTGCCAGGAATAGGCCTGCTGAAATATGTTGGGGTTAGGTCCGATGAATACGGTGGGTGAGGGAAAGCTTCCAGCTGTAACTCTTGTAGCTTTGCGATGGTCTGTCGTGAAGTGTGAGCTCGCGCGTTGTTGTGGAGAAGCAATGGGGAAGAGCGATTGACCAGTCTTGGTTGTATAATTCCGACCTTCTCCATCATTGTTTGTAATTCTTG
Source organism: Incurvaria masculella (assembly GCA_946894095.1). Taxonomy (NCBI): domain Eukaryota; kingdom Metazoa; phylum Arthropoda; class Insecta; order Lepidoptera; family Incurvariidae; genus Incurvaria; species Incurvaria masculella. The sequence goes on from OX335641.1 coordinate 6,849,173, forward strand.
GCAATAGACATTCGCAGTCACTGTAGTGACATTCGGTAAGAAGCTGTGATGTACAAGACCGGCACTGGTCCACCGGACAGTCGGCATCATCTTCTTATGAGTAAACTTTTTTTAGCGCTCTGATTAGGTGCTGTACCCGGGTCCACCCCCTGAGACGAACGCTTATGGTTATTGTGCAGGATCCACTTTTCACGTCAGGTAACAATTCGACTTAGAATTCCCTCGTATCTATGCCGATTCAGAAGTGCTATGCATGCTTCGACGCGTAAGTCTCGCCGTTGGTCGCTTAGTTCATGCGGCACCCACTTGTGTAGCTTTTGACGCAAGTGCTGCAATGTTGTTTTGACATTCACTCCAAATCACGCAACAAGCTCAGCCATAGATTGAAATACGACGATCTATCGTTGCCGGCCGATCGCGAGGCTCGTTCTTGAACCCAAAATTTCCAGATCTACAACGATTTAACCGATAATGAACCGTGTTTATGAAAGCAGTGTTAGAGACCCGTACACGTTGTTAATGTTTTGTGTTGTTTGCGCAGCATTGTTTCTACGCAGGAACTCGGTGACTGTGATATAATATATGTATGGTAAATAGGTATGTAATTAAATTTTAAAACTCCTGTTGAAGCTGTCGATTTAGGCGAGCCTTTATTGACGTACCCTTAGAATATGGATTAAGTTGAATTATAAAGTACTGAGATGCTAGCGAGAAGTGTTTTAAAATTTAACATTTTGTTAAAAGATGTATTGTGGGGTGGGTATGAATATACCCGGTATGTTTCAATTAGTTTTACTAGTACCATTGAGGTTGGTTGATTATGTTATGTTGACACTCAAATGGAATTTATTACTAAAGTGCTGATTATCTGTACTGGTATCGATACAACATAGTAAGAAAGGTCCTTTGATGTGCCGATTAAGCTAATCAGCGTTAGGTGCATTAGCATCAATCGACACATAAGCATTGACTAAAGGGTACTTTTTACCTTATTGTTGTTGTTTATTGTTTATTCATCATCCACGGGCAGCACACTGCACTCGGATTTGTCATATTTTATCATTAGCCAGTTCAGCATTCACGGCGAAGAAGAACTGGCAAGAATTTACAAAAATCTACCATGCATGCCGTATGCATCAGTTCATGACAAATGTCGGTTTATTTTGCAAAGTCATGTCCGTCATCTAACATGACGTTATACGATATTCGACATAGATATACGATCACTTGGTAAAAACCAAGCTAAGTAAGCAACACTTTACACCATGTCCTTTTTCCATCGCAAGGATGTAATAGTCGCTCTGAAATGAGATCTGATTGTTTCCAGGGCACGTACAGTTCTGAAGGCGTGGAACCGGACTCTTTGGTGCACAAAGCTGTGCCAGTACTAAGGCACGGACGTTTCCGTTCGCGAATCTCCGTTACGTCGCCGGCGGGGCTCGTGTGCTGTGTCCTGGCTGATGTGACTTCCAAGCCCATTCCATCCGCTCGGCATAACAACACTCACATGTGAAATTAACTCATCGGTCTTTTAATGGTTAAATGGGATATTGGGGCCAAGTGTACCTGTACTCGTTTAAAAACTAAAATTGTAATTGGGTATTTTGAGGTAAAATATACAATTTTGTACTCTTTACTTTTTAAACGGTACAAAATACGTAGTCCCGTAGCTTTCATTAAAATCAGTTAAGTATAAAATATATTTTTGGAAAACATAAATAGTTTAATTATTACATGTAGGTAATACAACAATTTAGGTTTTATTAATTCGTTACCATATATTCAATATTCAATTAATTTTAGGGATAACAGGTAATTTTAAATATTTAGCTTTTAAACCATAAATTTACTAATAAAACAGCTGGTTTTTGCTTCTTTCATTACCCACGTAAAGGTAACAGTAAATATGTGCAGGTAAAAGGAAATTACATAATATAAGTATATTTCCGGTGACTATTGAACGTTATGTTATATAAATTATAAAGTTGTATAGTTATCAATATTATAAGAAAAACTGTAAAAGAATCAAAACATATTTTAAAAAATAACTATTACATTTTTCTTAATAATATGTCACCAATAATCAGGGTATGTGTTTGCGAACATATTAGATTATAATCTACACTATCTTATAAAGTAAGGTGTGTTTGTAGGAAGTGATTTTTGGAACTACTGAACCTATTCTTTAAATTATTTCACCAAAAGCTACTTTAATTATATTATATTTAAATATATTTATATTATTTCACTTTTTTAGATTAATTAATTTATTTATTTAATAAGGTTAACCAACAGCGTATAAACAAATCAATTTATAAAAAGCTTATGTCTATGAGTAACGCCAATAACAGGTTTACACGAAGTATCCATGAGCGTGTTTTAGATAATAAGTACAAATCACATATGTTCTGCACTGGCGGCCGTGGACAGGAAAACGGAGTGTGGGAAGACCACCCGCCAGGTGGGCCGACGACATCAAGTGCGTCGGCGGAAAGCAGTGGTTCCGTACCGCTGAGAGCCGGGAGGACTGGAGAAAAATTGGATAGGCGTATGCCCAGCAGTGGACGCAAACACGCTGACTGACTGACTGACTGACTGACACATATAAAGGGGTGTATTCTATGTGTGATGTAGGTGATGTTTGCAAGTGTATACTGTAGTGGAGTGTAAGTGAACTAAAGAGTTGAGATTGTTTAGTGTGTGTAATTTGTAAAATACCTAAGATATTACAAAAGCGAAATATAAAATGAAAAAAAAGGAAATAGCTACACGAAATATGTATTAGGAAGGAAATAAAATATTTTTTTACTTAACTTAACTACCTGTTAGTGTTTGAATATTTTTTTTCTTAAATTTATTAAACGAAGGCGCAAAAAAACGTTACTCGGCGTAAGCTGTCGCTTATTATAATTTTTATATTATGTATATTTTATATTTTTGTATAATAATCTTTGTCTTAAGCTTTACCAAATTTGAACTATCTTTTGTGCAAATTTGCGATGAAAAGAGGTTGACGTGTGCTGAGGGGTTACCATGCTAAGTTAAATCACCTGGTGAACAGCAGGTGAAAAACAAGAGAATGAATTACTCTGACGATTAGTTGCATTTCATACCATGATACCTGTAATTTGACGTGTTATTCGGCCAAGTTAACAGAAAATTACCACTTAGCATGGTACAACATGCAGCTAAACGTCAGATTTAATCACTCATTTGCCTGTTTACCTGCCATTCACCTGGCGAGTTACATAATTACCATATTAGCTCCCCTGGAAAAAAACTAAGAGGCATTTTTGTAACTAATGGATGAACGCATTAGCTAAACGAGAAGCCTTTTGAATTCTAGTTAGGCGATTAAAAAGTAATTTTACATAGGTACACATTATAACGCTCACCGCGCAAAAAAACATGCCACAACTTTGGTGATACCATTGTAGTTCATGTCAATCTACAATGTCAAATTCACCGATTTTATCGTGTTTTCTCTTTGTGACAATACAAGGTTCACCGTATAATATTGTGAGCATTTTAAAGGTTCTTAAAGTTTGTTTATAGGATTTGCTTAGGTAGATTTAATTTGGCCGTTTTTAACAACTTATATTACAAAAAATATAAGTTAGCCGATATTTTTAAGCGAGGAATTGCCCTGTAATTCTGTATGCAATGCGCAGGCATTCTCATTTCCTTGAATCTAATATACTGCATCTATGATTATAATCTCAATAAAAATCAAAAGATTTCAGACTGTATTGCGACAAATGAGGAAGCATGCGATCGAACATTTGATACTTTTATATATTTTGAGGGTCTCCAATTCATATTTGTATTGCAATGCCAAATTATTTTTTTTGCCACCTGTGAGTTCTTAATGTCGTTGCCACATATTTAATTTAATTGTGCATACATTTCAAAAACAGTTCTTTCCTCTACCAAATGACGATGAAATCGGATAGTATAATATCCAGGATAACGTGATCCAGCGGAAAAGCTTTCATTGTAGCTTCAAATAAAACATCAAATTATTCATTAAATTCATTATTATTAATGTCGTTTGAGATTACATATTTACTAGTTGCGATACCCAGTATCACTCGGGTCAATTTCTTTTTGGAGACTCACCCGAACGCAGCCTAGGTGGTAGAACTAATACCGTGTTGATACAATCGCAATTGGAAGAAAATGTCGTCGAAGCGGCAATACTCTCTTTCCATCCAGTTCAATGAAGCCGTGCTAATTAAGGGGGTTCGTGGCATGGCACCTATTTGCTTCAGGAATGCGGTGTTTAGTGCTCATATAATGGTTGTGGGTGAGGCCGTTTATTTTAAGTAAAACACAAAATTATAGTGTGCATGGCATATTCATCCAGTCCGTGTGATATGTATTAGCTACGCCATGGGGCTAAGTCCAAATAACCTTTACAGGAGCCCACACAATAGAGTGACACTAATATTTTAATATTGGGTATCCACCAGGGTCCGTACATATTTTCAGTAGACACGATAGAACCGTGCCAGAACCCAGCTGAGAAACGCAGAGAGCCGCTGCCGTTCTTTACGGAGAAGTATTGTGAGAGAGGAATAGAAATGCTGCGTTGGAATGTCACTATTCCTAGTAGAGAAGGCCCTTTGAAAGTGAGTAGGTATCATCTATTATATATTTTAAAAATGACTTTCATTTAGACACTTTATAACATAGAGTTTTTTTGGTGTGTACTATTTTGTACTAACTACCTTCAGATCAGGAGTTCATGTAGCAGATTGTGTAGATGTTGCCACAAGGCTTTAGATTTTTGTACTTTCTCGTGCATTACGAAACTAAAATGCGAAATTACTTGACGCCCTTGTATAATAATAAAACATTACTTAAATACATACAATGTTTGCGGGATGTGATCGCTTACATGTAATAAAAACACTAAAATAATCGTGACGATATATTTTCAATATACTTTTTTCATGGCTCGCCATATTTGATTTCAATCAAAGAAACTTAAATAATTGAAAAGATTTTTGGTGTTTCAGTCAACTACGAAACTTTTGGAATATAGAAATAACAGATATGTAAAGATAGTAGAAACGAACAGCTCTCCATGCAAGGATAAATTGCTGAATGCAGCAATGGTGCTGTCCTCCGTCCGATTTAATCCTAATCGTTGCTACGTTGAAAAGGTAAATACAATTCGACCATTCACTATTTCATTTATCACACTGACCGGTTAGTTCAATTGGTTCTTTTTTGAGCATTACAAAAGAGGTTATACTTTTATACCGACAGATAGTTTTGCCTCGATAGTAAATTGTTTTAGTTCGTAACAAATATTTGAAATGGGAAGGGATTTTTCATTAAATGTTTAAATTAATTACAAAATAATTGAATCAATTCATATAAATCTTTCTTTTTTATCAATGGAGGTTACTCTTTCTCACCCTACGCACCAGAATATTTTTTAGATGTTTTTAAAACTTGCTGAACCGAATTAACCAGTGCTAAAGGGTACTACTCCCCTTTTGAAAAATATATTTTTTGTCATCAACACATACAGGGTGTCCCAAAAGTCAACGTCAAAACTTTAACGGCTGATAAGCCAGCGCATGACTGACAAGAATATCACAATATGACCTCAAAACATTTTTTTCGAAATATTGGCATTATTATAAAATTTGTGAAAACCGACACATTAGATCAGAGGCCCGGCCCTATTACGAGTTACAAATCATTTATCTAAATTTCGCTGAACTCTTTGTTTCCGCTGGTTTAAACCATTGAATAGAGCAGGTATTTGAGGTGTACACTAAATCGCCCGCCCATGGTTTTTTTTTACAATATGAAATAATATAAGTTTGTAGAAAATTTTTGTGCGTGGTAGCTCTTTTTGGTGGACCACTGCGAAGTTCATCTTTGACAGCTCGTACGACCCCATCTAAACTTCTAAACGGCCCATCTATATGTAGAATCACATAACAGTGACCATTTTTATCCTTGTTTAAAACTTCACTGAGAGCGTTCACTATTGATGGCTGACAGACAAAAACAAAAGAGCGCAGCGTGTTTTTTTTTTTCAAATTTAAATCTGATTGGATTTTCACTTTCGAAGGAAGGCAGTTTTTTCAGATAGTTTTCACCCTGGTATATTATTAGGTAAGTAGTAGGTATGTAGTGTATGTTATTTTTCGGATCGTACAGTCGCCCGCAAACAAGACCTGATTGTTTCCAGGGCACGTACAGATCTGAAGGGGTGGATCCGAACTCTCTGGTACACAAAGCTTCGCCAATACTAAGGCACGGAAATTTTCGGGCACGAATCACCGTTACCTCGCCGGCGGGGCTCGTCGGCTGTGTCCAGGCCGATGTGTCTTCCAAGCCAATTCCACCCGCTCGGAATGACAACACTCACCCGTGAAATGAGACCATAGAGATGGGTTTTACCTATCTAAATTTGTTTTCTAATATCGATGCAAAGTTTATAGGATCGAGTGTTCATTCAGAAACTATCATTTCTGGTGATGATTGCGGGGGCAACTAAGGATTTTTATGTATAACTTTTTTCGAACTTACTGTTTAAAAATCAGATGAATTAATTGTTCATGGACATTTTTAATGGTTTGATTATTAATCAAATGTAATAGAACTGGTTAGGTTTTGTGTACTTGTTACGATATTCCATTCATTTTATATTTTTGGCCTCATTCTTTCCCTTGTACACAACAGTAGTTACAGGTAAAAGTAACATTATGTAAATATACTTATTCCGGGTGACTATTGAAGTTGATTACAACCACATATTCAAATAGATTATAAATAGCTAATGAATAGTTATAAATTATTTTATAATTATGAATTATAAATAGTTAACCACATTCTTTGTAAAATGATTCGTAATAATTTGAAAAGATCCTTAAAAAAATTGTACCAAATTCTTCTTTGTTATATTCACCAATATTCAGAATAAATGTTTGCGATCATTTATTTGGAATATTTAAAACGGTGGTTTAAAATGATGGTTTATTTTACCATTGGTTTTCAATTTATCCTAATTTTTTTTAATATCATCCTTTTGTTGATCCGGAGTATTATTGTGCGCACAACCTATGATAAACTGTTTAAACTTTGACTTTAGCAATTTACATATTGTATCACTAAGGAAAACCCCAGGGTTATTATGAATTCTAGAATGGGGACGCTACCTGTCCGTGTGAGACTCAGACTGTGAGTTTTAATCAACATTTATTATTATGAGGCTAAAAAATTTAAATTTAATAAAAATGACATCCCCAATTATTAATTAAGTATTTTTGGTGAGCGTATTTAAAATGATATTATGGATTAGGTTGGAATACATCTAACATTCATCATTTTAACTATAAGACATAAATGAAGAAACAATTTATACGAATAATTTAAATGCGAAAGTAACTCTATCTGTTTGTCTGTCTGTCTGTAACGCCTTAACTGCTAAACAAATTTTGAAGAATTTCGGTACAGAGATAGTCTGAATATTTGAGAAGTACATAGGCTTACCTTTTGCAGCGAAAATTAAACCCGAAGGGGGTAAAATAGGGGATGAAAATTTGTATGGCAAACCAGGAAATCATTCAGTTCAACATTGAAATGAGCGGAACCGAGCACCGCAGCTAGTAAGCAATTCAATAAACAACTCTCGTTTCGCGTTTTCACGCCTACACCGCACCTCTGAAGCAACTTTGATGAATTTCGGTATATACGTAGTCTGGACCATGGAGAAGGACATAGACTGTATTTTGTGGCGAAACAAAACTCGAAGGGGGTGAAAATGTGTATGTGGACTCATATAATATCAAGGAAACAATTTTCGACCTAAGCGAAGCAGGGTACCTCAGCTAGTCAACAAGTAAATGATTTCTGAAACGAGATAAGTGCTTAATTTTATATTTATAGCATTTAATAATGCGTGTAATGATATAACCATAAATTAGAATAATCACAAAACAGCTCTTAATCAAAATGTTTTTATTTTTTAATAGAAGAAAGAAGACGAGTGAATGAACAGTTTCTAGTTAATGATAATTTTAACATTATAGTATAATCATTATAATATAAGGATTATTATAGTATAATCATCCTTATTTTTCGCCTGGAAAATAAAGTTGAGAGAACGAAAAAGAATGAACCATAACTATAATACTAACCAGATATTGTGCACTCCGCCATTATAGTTATATACGAATAATTTAATATAACATGCACGAACTAATCGATCGTGAAGGAAAATCACATCCATTTAAGAAAGTGATGCTCTATGTGGAACGACTTTTTTAGGACTTGTTAGAAATTCATAGCAGATAGTTCTATGACCGTAACCATGAATTCTGCAGTGACACTGATCTTGCCACAAAAACGATGTACCTATTTGCTTAAAAAGTGAGCATAATAGGAAATGTTTCATAGAAATAATCATAGCTGTAGTTAAAATAAAAAGGAATAAAGGTTTTTCATACCAAAATATTAAAGAACCTTTTTTTTTAAACCAATGTCGCCTTGCCTCAAAGGGCACTATTACTATTAGTATTTAATACTATTAGTGCGACGCACGGGAAGCACCGATTTTATCTATAGCCAGATGACTTTTGATGGATGGATGGGAGTGGTCATTTGACGAATTTTAAAACTGACATGCGCCACGAATTAATGCAATCCATTCTGTTATCCCATAGTAGTGCACACTGCCGGAGTATGGGATGACAATTCTGATTTGAGTATTATTTTACGGGACTGAGTTTCGTTCCATGCTGGCCCTGCGGTTTGAATGTGATTATAACAAAAAACCAAAAAAAATATTAATTTGTTTTCCGATCGCTACCAAACTTCACATAATCACTCGCTAGGCTAATCTGAAGATTACCTGAAAATTACTCAAAATCAGTCGCGTTGGAATTGAAGTTCATGGAACATAAATACGCACATCGATTTTTAAATATTTTGAAGATAATATAGACCATATCGATGGATAAACCTTGTAAATGTAAATATGTATATCATATTAATGTAAATATGTAGATCATATTTACATATACGTATATATGAGTATTGTGTTGTTTTAATAAAATGTGTTATGTTCCACAATAAGCTTATTTCTTTGTTGAAATGAACGGAGGTGAAATTTAGATTGATTTTAAAATCTTGACTATGAAATACGTAACCATACCAGAGATAATTTTTTTTATTTCAGAGATATTTTGTTATAATCAGCCCGGAAGGTGACAGTTGAAGTTGACAAAGTGTAACTTCAGACAACATTATAGATGCGATAAATGCCATTGCCTTAGAGCTTCACGAAAATTATACACAAACATCATTGTTGAATGGTAAAAAATATTTTAATGATATATAACCATGATGAAGAATGTACCTCCATGTATATAAGAGCGTTTATTACGTGAAACATTTTAAAACCAATTAGCTTCAACAATTTTGTTTGCTCAATTTGTAAGCTAATGAGGTTAAAGTACTATTTCAGTAATGTATAATGTTTGGGTAGAGAAATTGGTTGTACCTTTGTTCTGGTTTCAGTATTTTTTTTCTAAAGAATGTTTTTATACATGAATCATCAATTCCTTTTGCTTACTTTCATTCATATTTCCAATTCCTTGACAACAGTAAGTAACAATAACTACGTGCCATCTAATTGAAATTTAAATAACTGTTTAAGGTGACATAAGAACATAAGACTGTAGAACGACCGTATCTAATAAAAAATCGTTTTGAATTATTAGTTTTCTTAAAAAGCACTTTTCTGCAAACGATATTATTGGAAAGTCTTAATATTGAGCTATTTTATGATTAAAACTAGTAAAAGTTAGGCATTGTTATTCAAATAAAAGCCTTAAATTGTTTAGAAATATTTTGAAAAGCGATATGTGGTAAGCCTACAACATAAGTGGTAATAGTATATTTATTTTATTTGATTTAATTCAGGAATCTCTTATCTAGTGTCCCACTTAAAACATTTTTAATTTTGGCTGTATACTAATTACTATTATTTAAAACATAAGCGATTCTGAGCAAATCAAGGACGAATATCCCCAGAATCGCTCATGTTTTCATTCTTTTTAATTAATGTAATGTCAAAATAAAAAAAAGTTGTTAATCGCTACACAATAAGATGAGCAGTGAATATAATAAAATTAAAATAATATACCCTCACCACTTATGTGGTAGGAGTTATCGCGCTTTAAACATTTTGAAACTTGTTTAAGGCTTAAATTTTAATGGCAGGGACCAACTTTTATTAATCTAAATCATTAAATGATTTCATGTCAAGCTTTTCCGATAATCATGTTTTGCTAATAAGTGCTAATTATGAAAACAAAAAATATAAAACGATGATTTATCGGACGCGGTCGTTCTAGGGTAATATATATAAGACCTTAATTTTGAAAATATAAGTAAAATTTAGGCTTTTTGGACAATAACACAAGTCACAAAGAACTACTTACAGACGAAATAACACAACAAGATAAAAATAGTATAAAATTTCTTACTTTTGCCTTTTTATTTTAAGGGTCCCTACGTATTAATTATGTATAACGCCACAAACTGTCTGTCAAATGGTCAGAAATCTTCAATTCGTAATCAAGTGGACTTCCAGATTTACGAAGAAAGAGGAAGGCCCTTATTAGCATTCAACTTCACTGTTACCAAAGATTTCATTTCCCATGTTCGAGTAAGTATCCGTAAATTTCCTAGCACTGCTCTATAAATATTTTCAAACAAATATTTTTTTCAATGAACACGACCAAATTCATAACATGATTTACGAATGCATATCTTTTTTAAGATTTATAAGAGATTAATACTTCCTTAATACCCTTGGATCGGGCTCCTACCCTGAAACAAATAGTCAGGGAATCTAACTGTAATTCCAATAAAAACAACCATCTTGCAACGTTAAAATAGAGCCATTAAGTAGATCGGTTACTTTAACTGAGTGGAAACATTAAATGTTACATTATCTTTTAATTGTATTTTTAAAAGTGTGCAATAACTGTTTTTTTTATACCGTTTCCCCAACTGTGTGAAAACTGTTTCTAGCTTTAGTATTTTTCCATTCTTACTTACGTCTTATATTAAGTGAACCTCTTGAAACTGGACAGTTGCACGCCTAACTTGTATTCAGCCGTAATGTGCAATCAGTTAAGATAACCGTTTCACAATCATGTGATTTGTCTCACGTGTTATTTTTACCAACTGGTACTGTTCAATCGGTTAAAATAACTTTTTAATATTATCTGTTTGGGCTCATTAATAGATACTTACCGTAATACATTAATACTAATGAGAAATATGTAATCTTAAATGACGGAAAAGAACCCAGTTATTGAATACAGCAAATGCTACAATATTTATAATGGCTCGGGGGCCCACTCCCGGCGCAGGCATTCTTGCTTGCTTGCTTGCTGCTGAGCTTGCTCAACCAGGCCTGTCGACGCCAGGCTGGGACCTCGGCTCACCGGGGCTGAACCGGCTTCTGCTGCTTCCCTCACCGCCAAGCGTCGAAGGTGTCGCTTCGTATTGCGGCGGTGCCTATTCTTCTCCACAATCGTGAAGCCTTCGTACCTTGGCGGGGGTACTTGTAGATCGTTTGTCGTCTCGTTGTCATATTCGTCAATTAGTCGGTTTTGTTGGGGGGAGGGTGTGGGGGGGTGTTTGATTTATTCTCCATTTTTGGTCCCACGATTACCTAGGGTATTTGGTACACAACTAAACATACGTTCCAAGGTGATTCTTTCGAAATCAATTTCAGATACGAGTTGAAATCTTGTCCATGAAAAACCCACCGACGAAACTTTTGGAGATTGAGGGTTCCGCATGCTCCCACCATATTTTCAAAACGTTTTCCACTTTGCCTGGTATACGCATGAATTTGGCCAGTTGCAGCTTTAGGAAGGTACATCAAACAATGATATACATTGCAGAACTGACGTTTCATCGAAATCGTCATTTCTTTATTATTTTAAAGATTTTTAAAGATCTTTACATTTTAATGTGACCTTACTTGACTCTAAAGTTCGACTTTATGCTTGAATTCCCAGAAAAATATTAACTACCAACTAATATTTGCTGTATTGAATTAATTTGAATATTTTCTTTCAGGGCTTACACGCGAGTAAAGCGATAGATGTGGACATGGAGGCTCACAAAGTGTCAAAAGTTTTCCCTTATGGAGCATTCAAGTTTAACTTAGAATGGAAAATTCCCAAGGCTGTACTGCTTTGTAAACAATTAGTTGGAGAATCCAAACCTATTCAGGAAGAAAGAAGAAAATAAACTTTAAATTAAATCAAACCAATCAATTTACCTGCCCAAATTTATTTTACGAAATAAATTTATTTGTTCTTAGAATTACTTGTCGAGTTACAGATTGTATTATTATACATTACACAGGTAATTTTTGACAAGCTTTCAAATCTATGAATTGTATAATAAAATAAATTGATAAGTTTATTTTCTTCTTTTTAGAGTATTTAAATAAAAGCACGTTTTTAATTTATTTTGTCCAATGCATTACTTATTTTATTTTTCGCTGGACGTGTTTTTAAGACTGTTCATCGTGTTTAATGTATGGTTGTTCATTTAGTACAATCGAATTGTTCAATAAGGAGATACACAGTTAAATTACACAAGTCCAAGCCAAGGATGAAGCCAACGAAGGCGTACTATACGTTATGCCAAACGTTAGAACTGGGTATCATTATAGAATGCATATAAAATACATCGTGCTTGTGCTGTTGATCGTTGAAGGAATGATCGTCATTCGGAATCCAATTTTGAGGGCAGTAGCCATGTCATGGTGACACTTAAAACTAGCCATCATTATAAAATTCGTGGTACATTTCGTGTCCGTGCTATTTAACTGGTGCTAATCCTGGATGTCGATTCAGGTCATGCTTACCATATAAAATCATTATCATCGGAACTGAATTCAGCTCCGTAGGATAAGGGGAAGTGGATCAAATTTAACTTGCAATATTTGATTACAGCCTAAAATGCATAGAATCTTGTAAAAAAATCAAGTTACTTCATATCCTTATGGGATCTATCTTGTACATGTACCTGATATCAGCCGCTGATTGTCTCCAGATTATCCCAAATATATCCATTAATTTATGATAGCTTTAGTTCATTTTAATTCTATTTCGTGTTTATACAATAAATTATAAAACTGCACTTAAGGGGAATGAATACTTAAACATGAAAAAAAACCTATCCGTGATATGATGTTATGTCGGAACCTTCTTCACATCATTTCACTACACCTTTTTTAAAGTCCCAACGACCAAGCGGAGTCGTTTCAATACGAAACGTAGTTTATATATATTTTCAAGTGATTTATCTGTCAATGACATAGTCTTCCTACTCTCAAATCCTCCTACTAGCAATGCAAGTTGCTGACGTAACATTCGATCTAAAAAAAACACGTAAAAGTTCTATGAAACAAAGTAAATTATTTTTTCATCCCCAGTAAATATGTTTTAAAGGGATTGGTCAGAACTGGAATCACATTTGGAAAAAACTAAAAATAATTATTTTGTGCTACAAAATTGTATCACGACGCGCATCCGTTTTTGCTATTAGTTACCAATATTTGTGCTTTCATGTAGATAGCGCCACAGTCGGTTGTCATTATTTATTTTTGCTCTCCCCAAAATTCTCTAAATCCCTAAAATTAGGAATTGAAAAGTGCCAGATTTTGTGAACGATTGATTGTGACGTGATTTTGTGACGGGTCTTCCGCGTGCTGACGGGACTTGCGCATGGCGTTATCACTCCGCTACATGCCTGAAAAACGCCCGCTGAACACGCCCATTTTACTACATTCATAGGACTACCATCACTGCAACAGGTAATAGGTATAAGCCTACCATATAAAAATATTGGTTGAAAAAAGCGTAGTCATGGAAATACGGTGGTCATTGCATAACATCCGTATGTTCTATGTCACATTAGGATTAGTCATACGCTGTTCTGAAAATCTGGGATACACAGACATTTACGGCGGCAAACGGATTTATTGTTTATTTTCCATTAGACACCATACCTCCTCTATCCACCAGTTGGCGCTGATTTCGAGATAGAAGCCTACCCTTACGAATTTATGCCTGCAATAACTTGTCAGGCGTAGGTATGTCGTCGCCATAGTCGATGTTGGTTTCAGCCAGTTTTTGCATCAGTCCTGATTATATGTTTTAATGTCCACTGCGGCCGTGGACAGGAAAACGGAGTGTGGGAAGACCATCCTCCAGGTGGGACGACGACATCAAGTGCGTCGGTGGAAAGTAGTGGTTCCGTACCGCTGAGGGCCGGGGGACTGGAGAAAAATTGGAGAGGTGTATGTCCAGCAGTGGACGCAAACACGCTGACTCACTGACTGACTGAATGTTACATAAAGTTTTATTAATATTTGTTCATGACGCTTGAATGGGACAACATAGGTTAATGGAAATTTCCTGAGTCATCCTCGCTTCGACATTGTTCTTCTGTGAAAATCCCGAGTTCTGATTCAGACCATGCTGGAATGCCAATATAATATATCATAGATAATAAAATATATCTACTACATAAAATCATTTCAGATACAATTCAAATACGATTTCCTCAAAACATCCATTATCTAAAATGACAGAAAACAAGGCTATTTGTTGAATGTTTATAATAAAAACGGATTGTAATCATTTATAAGAGCGTTTAGCATTTCGAATAATTTATTAGCAATTTGGCTACAACTACTTCGTTTGCCTAACCTACAAGCTAGTTGATAATAGTTCGCTTACAATATTACAGTTTTTGGTCAAATCATTTGTTCACACAATTTTCTTATTTCTGTGTTTATGTTTTAAAAAATGTCTTGTTGTGTGTATTATCAATTACTCTCGTTTGTTTTAATTCACAGTTCTAAGTCCCTTACAACGGTGCGTGACAATATCTATGTACTTTCTAACGTAATATATTATTGCGTGACATATTTATGCTGCAATAACCCTACCAATAACTACAAAATTGTCTTTTTTGGAAACCAACTTTTTATACGACGATTGAACCTACGGACACACTTACATGGCGATGTCATGGAGGACTACTTACTACGGAATTAATTTTCCCTTTCCTTGTTTCCTCCATTAGATGTATTTTACACATTCGGATTCGTCTTTTTAGGGTTCCGTACCCAAAGGGTGAAAACCGAACCCTATTACTAAGGCTCCGCTGTCCGTCCCTCCGTCCGTCCATTCGTCCGTCCGTCTGTCACAGGGCTGTATCTCATGAACCGTAATAGGTAGGCAGCTGAAATTTTCACAAAGTTTGTATTTATTTTGCCGCTATAACAACAAATAGGCAAAATAAAAAAAATAAAAAAATTACAAAAAAAACCGATTTTTGTGTCAAATCTTGGACGATGGTACGGAACCCTTCGCATGCGAGTCCTACTCGCACTTGGCCAGTTTTTTTTTCATGTCATTACCTCTGGCGAAGGTTTAGCCAGGTTCGTATTTTTTAAAGTTCTGCTCACAAAGAGCATTGTAACATCTGATTTTAAATTGATAGGTATTCTTCTAATCTAAATTATTCAGATTAAAAAAAATAAAGAAAACCTTACTTATAATGTTTAAGGGACCCTACGTATTCATCATTTTGAATGCCACAAATTGCGAGGCCCCCGGACAGAAATCTTCAAGTCGGACCCAACTGGACATACAGGTTTATCAAGAAAGAGGAAAAAGCTTATTAGCCTTCAATTACACCGTCGACAAAGATTCCATTTCTCACCTTCGAGTAAGTATGTTCATATTTCCTCGCACAATTATTTGTACCATGTTTTTTAATTTACAACGCATCAGTCTAATATCATATGCATTTGGTTTTGTTTATAAGAGATATGATGGAGTATGTCTATTTATCTAATATATTTGTTACCTTTACTATGGCATTACTTTATTAATATAAAGTTATATGAGTTTAAACGGAGGAAAATACCTTTAAGTTTTGAAGTTAGTGAAATGATTACTACATTATCAATTTTGAACCCAAAAACTCTGACAAAACCATCTCATCACCGTTCCTTCGAATATTTGTTATTATGTAATTAGACATGGATGGCTAGTACTACGCCTGCTGTCATGATAATTAGCCCAACACAGTAAATGGGAACCAGGTTTCATGCTTGGTCCTTCTATATTATCCACGGCCACATTGAACTGGACACGGACATTTTTATTTCCGCTTCGACAATCTTACATTAAATGCGGTGGTAGCAACCAGGGTGGGATTAAAGTTTTACCTGGAATTTGAACCGCCTCAGCGTTCGAATGGTCACCCATTCACAACCCTGACGCGCCAATGGGCTGTCGAGGCCAAAAAACCTTGTCCCTTAGTATGAGTTCCTTAGCTCTGTATGAAATGCATTGGGGACACTTATTTCCACATTGCTCAAAACAGTGCCCGGTTTTGTTCTCCGAGTTTTGTGAATACTAAAATTAACGACTTCATTAAAGTTATTGACTCTATGGGGAATATAAATTTTTTTTCTTTAGCATTACTTGTAAACAAAATTTGTTCACTTCAATTCCCATTTCTATAATTCTTCGAAAAAAATCTTTCCTAAAACTCAAAATCCTTCCAACATCTATCCGTTTTTCTGATACGTTTAACTTATTAAGCGCTTTTAAAAAAATCTTATTTTGCACAGTACTATAAATGTATAATACAGTGTTTGTTAGGGCACTTAAATAAATACTACTGGTCGATCCCACTGCAATTATTCCCGCGCGTGTCGTAAGAGAGAACTACGACATCTGTCCTTCGTGGTTTGGATTTCACTAAAGAGATGCAATCGTAAGATTATTTGTGATATTTAGTAAGGGATTTACTGTAAGAAAGTAAATCTTTTGCAACTTACAGATGCGGGTAGTAGTGTCCTCCACGTCTAATCCACCGAGGAAAGTGTTTGAGGTTGAGGGTTCCGCATGCGCCCATCACATACTCAAATACTTTGCCTACTTTCCTGGCGTACGAATGAATTTTGCGGGTTGCAGTCTTAGAAAGGTCTGTATGTCGTCTTGCCTCTATAATTTTGAAGCATTCGTTTTTGCAGCCTTATTTGTTAATATTCCGGGAGGTCGCGACATTTTTGGTCACGATAAGGTAAATTGCTGAATCTGGGTTCAAGGGTTGGGACCAACTCTCGAATGCTTAATAGGTCGTTGTGACTGCGCCAAGTGGTTGCGTTAGCTAGATTGGTTATACAAATAAGATGTTGGTGTACCTGCTAATGAATATGCCGATTGTCTACAAACAATTAAATCTATTAATTATACAACAATTAAAAGTCGATTTTTCAATTAAATATTTAAATATACCTAAAGTTATATCTGTAAGCTGAATCGTCTAGAACTACGAAATGCAACCAACGATTTGTTCAGTTTTCGTATTAATAAGCAAGTATGTGCTATAAGCTGATACTTTCATGATTCGTTATTTGCAGCCGTTTACCTCATCATTTAAGATTTTTTCACCATAACTACTCTTTCAGGCGCCTTATTTAGGTATCGCAACCACATGACGCAGGCAGACCGACACATTTAGCTTCAGAGGGTTGGTATTTATCCTGTGAATCCAGTTTCAGCCATATTTACGTTATCGTTACCATTTTTGTCGCGAACTCCTAGTCTATAATTGAGTCTTTGCTTCACAGTTGTTTCTAAGCGCTTTATTATTAAAACGAACTTGTATTTTTACTTGCTTGATAACAAATATTTAAAATGTCTCCTGAATTTACTTAAATTTGTACTATTTCAGGGTCTTCAAACGGGCAAAGGCATAGATTTGGATGCAGTGGTTCACAAAGTATCAAAAGTTTTCCCTTATGGAACATTCAGATTTGACTTGGAATGGACAGTTTCCAAGAGTTTATATATGTGTAAAAAAATATTTGCAGAATCCAAACCCATTCATAAAATATAAATATAGCTTTACACTTTCATGTGAACATATTGTTTTGGCCACAACGAGTCCTTCATTTACATATTATTTTCTCGTGAGTTACGAACCTAAATGACTAACGTTTAAACTAAAAGTTTAAGGTGGCCCAACCCGGCGGGCCTAACTCATTCGCGGGCACGGTACAAAACCGTGCTGTTGCGCTCTGGGGACCTTCTCTGATTCAAAGAATAAGACAGGCTCCGTGATGAGGAAGATGCAACAGACAATGTGCATAGCGTATGATTTGGTAAGATTTACGAATACTTTAATTTCAAGACGACTTATAGCTAAAAGTAAACCACGACTACTGTAGTTCAAAATCTAACAACAACCAAATAGATTATAAATCTTGATTAAATAAGCTATGTCTGACGACTAATCTTTTTAAGATCTTCTTACTTTATCATTGCGTAATCCAACTCCAAAGTTATTGTATAAAACGCGCAAAAAATTCGAACTTTCGGACCTTATAACTTAGAAACCAAACACAATTTTACAATGCCAATGGTCATCAGACATCTAGTTCGATCAAATAAAGCTATTTTGAGCATAATTTTGGATCTCTGACAAGAAATATGGGCGTGATCTTCTTTTTCCTTTTGTATGGGGAGATGAGCGGGATGGGCCACCTTAACATAATTTATTTTCAGCTCTTTCCTACGTCTGCGTTCGTCAAACATTTGCTTCAGTTTAGTTCGATTCCCCCTCTTAACACAGAAGATAAATACAGTTGATGTTAAAATTAAACATATATTTGTTAATACAGGTAATTGTTTTTCATTCGTTCATCTCAAAATCTGTGAGCCGTTCTTTCTTTGCGGGATCTTCTTGAGTAGACAGTTGAGTAACTTAGTGTAGTCTTACTACGAGAAGTTTCAATAAATTAAATTAAAAATCTATAGAATCCAATATAAAAAATGTAAAATAAACTAAGTATGGAAGGCAGATAAATTAGCCGCTTGGGCAAAAATGCTTTCGTACGTCTGCCTGTCCGGCGTCTAGCTGTTATGTCTACAGAGTGGGCAGTCTGAGTTCTCACCGAAATTGGCGTTTACGGCAAACCGATCGACCGGCGTTTTCTCCAAACTCCATACAAGTTTTTACTAGATATTCTGTGGTTTTACTTCTTCAAACTGTCAAAGTCAAACGCGGACTTCCGATTTGTATGAAAACGCGGAGTGGACGTAAACGGCAACGTCGACGTATTTACGGCAACGTTGAGTAAGCTGTCAAATCAAGGTCGGACTCGCAAATGTTAGTTCGCTTAACGCCCGCTGCGCGCGCTCTTCAATTTCTCCATACATTTGAAAACGCCAGTCGATCGGTTTGCCGTAACGCCAATTTAGGTGACAACTTAGACTACCGGCTCAGGACGCATTTCTCAACGGATTCTCGTGAAATGTTGTGAGCCGTTTCGATAATTATATGGAATTTTCTTGTCGATTCAGTTTTTGGAAATTTTTCAAAATGAAGGAGCCATTTTGATTTTTTTTTTATTGTAAACAAACTTCAATTTTTTGACAAGACCTAAAGCGTTAGGTTATACAGCCTTTGTGATCTATACAGATTAGGCTTAATACAGTGAGAAAAATAATCGAGTTTGGTTTTAATAATAGTCGTCTATTATATTATTGCAAGTACTTGAATTCAGAGGTCTTACCAATGCATTAAATTTCTCGCTCTCAGAATACGAGTTGCTGACGTAACATTCGAACTAAAAATGTACTGCTCACGTGGAAAATATTCAAAGACTCAGTGCCCTGTCAGTTAACTTGGATCCTTTTCAAATCTAGCAGATAAATTTAAAAAGTCCTAAGTAGCAAGGAAAATCAGCGACTCTATATTCATTTTTGTTTGATCGGACATTCATGTCATTGATATCAATCTTCACTGAGGAAGGCCATCAATTTTATCTATAATTTAATCTGTTGAAATGATTTATATTGGTCGCGCAACAATATAATATGGTGGATACCTAAAAACCAGATACATATAACGTATTTATTTAATTTAATTATTTCGGACAGAAAACCTTTATTTCTATGTATGCATTTCCATAAACGCAATTTAATATCAATCTGAACAGGCATACATTATTGAATATAAATCAGCAAACATATAGATATTATTAACTTAAACATAATAACAGTTCTTATTTTCGTAGACCATACCATTTCAAACAAACTGGTTCAATATTCGTATAACCCGCAGCCTTGTAAATAGGGCTTGAATTAGGCGATAGAGAAAGTACATATTTCTCCTCGGTCCCGATTGTATATATTTCCGTGCACATACATAAATTAACAAATAAGGGAAAGTTTCACCACTGTGAACGTAAATGCAGTTTTATAATGTTTGTACATTGTATTTTTATTGCACCCTTATAAAAGTTAGGGCAAAAGGTACAACTCGGTGGAAGTGATAGTAGATGTCAGGTAAGAGATTCAGGTAAATAAAATAGATCACACTTTCAAATAATTAAAAAAAAATCTTAAAATAAATAAACATATATGTATGTGTGATTGGGACTCCCCTATGGATTTCGATGAAATTTTCAGGCAATCTACAGCGAGTGTTTTGGGATTACATGCGATGAGGTAGAGGAGTCGTACGTATAATAATGGTTCCTTTGTGATTATGTTGCCATTGGATTGCCAATATGTCAAAGCGGGCCACAAAAATTATCGCACCAATTAAGAATCAAAGTTATCAACATCGACTTAAGTACTGGGACTTCCTAGAGAAACGCCGACAGAACAGAGTTGTAGACTCTTGGAACAAGCAGCCGTAGGAAGTCATTAGTGCTGAAACTTTAAATAGATTTAAAAACCGACTAGACCAACACTTCAAGGTTTTTCCATAGATACTAACTAAAATAACTGATTTGGTTCAACATGAGATCTCACAACTTTTTGCGGCAGAAAGACGTCGTTGCTAGACTTGCACTCTTGTACATGTTATGTCTTTGGTGGCTAATGTTATTCATTAACTGTATCAAACATTGTAACGTTTTTTTTTGTAATTATAGAAAAATACAAATTCGGGTGTCTTGTTGGTTTTATTTCGGAAAATTTGGTGACGAATCAGAATATGTAATTAAATATGCATCTAATAGAAGAAATCAAGAACTATCCATCAGTTCTTGGCCGGCGCGAAGAACGTCGATATTATATCTGGTAGTCGGTATCCGTGTTGGCCGAACGGGCATATTTTTCTTACAAAATGTGACGGAATGATATAAAAAAAGGTTGTGTTATCACTACATAGTATAAAACAAAGTCGCTTTCTCTGTCCCTATATCCCTATGTATGCTTAAATCTTTAAAACTACTCAACTGATTTTGATGCGGTTTTTCTTAATAGATAGAGTAATTGAAGAGGAAGGTTTATATATATAATAACATTCATTAAATAGTGGAGAAATACTGTTATTTTTGAGGTTTCCAATGTGATGTATTAAAAAATTAAAAATTTTCCGCTTACATTGCAAACGCAGGCTGAACCCTACGAAATTTATCAAAATAATGTACTAAGTATTGTACACATAGAAAAGGTCTACAGAAAACTCCGCGATGGTATATGTCTATCTCTTATGGATATCCCACAATAACATTTTTTTTGTCATTTACTTTTTACGACAAATAATGGCTAATTTTAGAAGCGATTGTAACCAATACAGCATTAATCCTTATCCAATTAAATACCTTAAATACATTGTTGATTGAATATAGATCTATATGGCCCTTTACAGCATATGATTTAAATGAATATTTTCGAATATATTACAGATTTAAAAATTGCGGGACGTAGCGTTTGGCGGTACCGGCCGGCCGGGCTGGGGTGGCGGGAGCGTGCCTATAAATAGTGCGTCGGAGGCCGCGGTTCTCCCTATAACACTTTGAATCTGTTAATATATCTGTTAATATATAATATAAATCATCTGTTAATATATAATAATAATATTTAACTTTTTTTTTTATTTCAAATATTTCAATGTAGGAACTCTACGTAAAAAGGGTTTATTTGTGTATCATTGTATTAAAATAATATTTTTTAAATGATATTATGCCCGTGCAAAGCCGGGACGGGCTGCTAGTTATTGAAATAATTAACAAAAACGAATAGTTGCTTAATTCTTAATTCCTGCAAAACTGCAGAGCTTTGCTGCATATTCCTGGCGTATATTTTGCATTCAATCAATTATCTTCGTTTACATATACACAGTATTTTTCTGTTTCAAATACCCATATTTAGGGCTGTGAATTTTCATGATGCGGCTTGCTTGCTACTCAGGAGCCGCAAGTGACATGTTCAGTCAGCTTTAAATGCAGATGATAAAGTGCAGGTCTTCAATGACTGTACGCATTCAATGTGACCCCAAGTAATATCTGCAAGCCTAAACACGATGACTTCTCACCTTGATAGATACTGCCCTGGTTGGTGCCGTCGCATTTAATGAATACTGCTGTGAGGTTATATAATATTCAAACGTAATTAAAAAGAAGGAATTTTTGTTATTTTGATTTACTAAAGAATAAATAAGTATGTCTTCCCAAAGGTAATCTGTTTTTTTCTATTTTGTTTTTATCTATTCATCATAAACAGCAAAAACTTGACACAATACACATCACATGAATTAAACATGTATCTCATATCTAATGGGTGCCGTTACTACCTAGTATGGCATCTATGGCATTTCATCTTTTTATGCAAACTGACATGGACAGCTAATACCATACAACTACGGTTATGATATTAGCCCAGTACACAACATTCCCACTCCCGGTGCCATGCCAGGACCTTCCCTATTCAAGCACGACTACACTGAACTTAATAGAAAACACGGACATTTTTTTGTGTTATCCATTGCGGTGGTACCAACCCGGGCGGGCCTAACCTAACCACCTAGTAGAGGGACCTACAGTTTTAGATGGAACCGATGGAACAGCTCGCATTCGTAACGAAATGTAAAGAAAGTGGTGCATGAACGGGGTGAGGATTTGAACCCATAACCTCTCGCATGAAGGGCAAGTCCAAAAAAGAAACGTGCCGCTAAGGGTAAGGTAAATTCTTTCCGAAGATTGTGCAGCATACTTTGAACCACGAGCCTTACAAAATAAAAACACTGGGCTCTTGATGCCGTTTGAAGGTTAAAGTTGGGCGTGGTTCTGATTACACGTAGAACTGATTTGTTATGTAGAAGGGTAAATCTTAACTGGGGGTTTACATCCAGTTTCAGGTAGGTTAAGTAGATATTAACTTAGTTGAATTGGGCAACAACCTATAACCTTGAAATGAAACTGTGGCACAGTTATATGTGGCGCCATCTGTGGTAAAGTTTGGCAGCCGTCCTCCCCATTTTTTGCTCCGTTGCTGCGTGTAAGAAGGACAAACCAAGAAAATTTGACCTGACACGTCTTTAAGAAATCATCCCTGAATAATTTCCGAGTGTTTTATTCTGATAAAATATTTAATACATGACAATTGAACGATTTTTTGTTAAGAATTTTAATTGTATTTAATTTCCTGTTAATGGT
Source organism: Incurvaria masculella (assembly GCA_946894095.1). Lineage (NCBI taxonomy): Eukaryota > Metazoa > Arthropoda > Insecta > Lepidoptera > Incurvariidae > Incurvaria > Incurvaria masculella. Next base: position 6,872,718 of record OX335641.1, read on the forward strand.
TCATAATTTTATGTCTCACTTCAAAAACTAACGCATGTAAGAATTATCTTAAAGGATTCCTCATAGTAAACAAACCTGATTTTGTATCAGATGATCTAAATATTGAATACCATAATTATTTCGGCACGCAATCATCATTGATAATTGTTTAGTTTAAATTTAGATTGGAAAAATAGTCATCATGCGATAAAATATATTGTAGATTTCATCATTTTACTTCATCTGTGCATAACAATGTGAGCCACTTTATGAAGAATAATCAAACTTTGACATCGCAAGATGTTTCGAGAGTTAATCTTTGTTATTATTATAAGCACAGCATGCTCTCAGAAAATTGTGAGTAGGTAAACTTGCTTTCGCAATCTATTTTCTAGTTTCGCACATTACTTACATTGATAGTATTCGGTACTTACTGTCGTCGCTGTGAAGTCTGATAAATTTTAATATGGTTGGGAAATATATTAACAACTATATAATATATATATTAAACAATGTTTTATATAAGTATCTCAATCATAACCTCTAGAATTATCTTAACATAGTACTGGCCGAAAAAAATGTTCAAGTATGTTCCAAAAAATCAAAGAAACAAGAATAATGACCTTTAATTCCATCAAATATCGTTACAATTGCTATGTTAATTCACAGGGCCCATATGTCATAGAGACGAATGCAGTTAAATTGTGCGTAGGTACTGGCCGAGTCGCGTACAAAGTACCATGCACAATGGTTCTTTACAAAGAAGATGGGGTACCACTCTTGCGATGGAACCTCACTTTACCACAAAGAAACGTGCCGCTAAGGGTGAGGTAAATTCTTCCTGTAGATTGTGCAGCATACTTTGAATCACCTTTTTATTTTATGGATTTTTTTAGGCTAATGTTATATTAACGATGTCGACCGGAAGCAATCCTCCACACAAAGTGTACGAAAACGATGAAATCGCCTGCCAGCACTTATTCCTAAAATCATTTCTCAAGCTCAGCAATTTCGACCCGGATAAGAGTGTCGACTGCGGTATGAATAGGGTAAGTTGAACCGATTCAAACAAGAAGACATTTGAAAGCTATACGAATTTAAATGTAAGAGGATAAATTTAGTTTATTCAGGTTTCCAACGCGACGGCCCTTCCGTCGTCGGACACATCCTAAATCAACACAAGTTTCTTTGTAGATGGAACATTTTTCACAGTTCCGTATTACATAGCATCTCCACTCATACAACACCTCCAGATATTATCTGTTTCCCATGCTGCTTTATAGATTTAAGAGGTTATGAAGACTATCAAATGTTTATCGCAGCTCTATTAAAATAGGCGGAAAACACTCACCAACTACAGGTCCAGCATGCAGGAAGCAGAAAAGGAGACGTAGAGTATCAAATAGACTCCAAACCATTTACTGAACTCATATAGTTGTGCACACTTTTTGTACACTCTATTTCTTGTGCATATAAACATTCCCGTGAAAAAGAAAAATCCCTAGTTTGTGAAGTATTCTTATTCCTAGTAAATTTGAATTGGTTTTTCCAGAACACGTTGATACTTTATGTTAAACCTTTCCAGGGAGTATACTACAGCGAAAGGATAGATCCTAACCGACTGGCGCACATATTATCTAATACGATGCTTTACGGAGAGTACCAGGTTCGCTTCGAGTGGTACTTTCCCCGTGGGGTCATAGCTTGTCATGAGTTCTGGTTTCGAACCCTACCAATACCTCAGAAGACCACAACCTAAGACGCAGACTACGGGCAAAGCACAACATAACAAAACAGAAATCGGCCCTATCGGGGCCACGTACAAACTTAAAAAAATAGTGCACCACGCTTCCCGGCACCAACAAATCATTTTACGCGCCTCCTAAGGTTTGCAACAAAATTGTTCTGTTTAACTTTCATACGTCTTGGCTTCTGTTCGATGAAATAAAGCCATTTTTAAACGACTTAGGGCTGATTTTACGCTTTTGTTTATCCATCCGATATAGTAAGTCCGTCATACTATCTGTCAGCCTCAGTGGCCCAGTGGCGCGATACTTCGGCGATCGCTCTCCGAAGTTAAGCAACGCTGGGTCCGGTCTGGTCTTGGATGGGTGACCATTCGACCGTTGAGAGAGGCTGGCCGTGGTTCGGATTCCACGTTAAGCTGTAGGTCCCCTTTCTTACTTACTAGGTGGTAGGGTTGATCCCGCCCGGGTTGGTACCATCGCATTGGATGAACGATGGTCGAAGCGGCAATGAAAATTGTCCGTGTTTTCCATCTAGTTCAATGTAGCCGTGCAATATAAGGAAGGTCCTGGCATGGCACCTAGTTCCCATGTGGTGTGTTGGGCTAATACCATGACAGAACTTGTGGTATTAGCCAGCCATGTCCAGTCACATAAAAAAAAAAAGTCCACAAGTATATTAGCAAAATTATAGTTATATAATTGTGATACAAGCTATAACTCTTCGGCAATGACTATCCGTCTTTTGACCGCCGTGAATTAGTACTATCAGTCCGATAAGTACTATCTAAAGATTGAAAAATCGGCCCAAAAAAAAGGATGAGGTTCTCAATTCGTCGGAATCTTCCCCGATTACTCGAAGACGCTTGGACCGATTTGGAAATTATTTTTTTTTTGTTTTTATGATTATACTGGTGTCCGGACAAGAATTGTCCAAATGTCCATCTCGCTACATATGTATTAGGTGACCGGGAAGCATATTGTTTCGTTACCCCACCACGAAAATTAGTTTTGTTACTATAAAAAAAGTTCTATAGTAAATTTAAAATGAAAACCAAACCGTTATATGCAAACAAATGTTTTCGTTCCTTCAAATGATATGCTAATAATGTGGATTGGATCATCGGGCGGGATGTAGTGTACTCCTTAGCAATATAATAAGTATTTAGAGTGTTTGTGTGGGTGGTGACTTGACGAACGCTATTTTAGAGCACATTCGCGCGCGGTGGCGATGTTACGACGATGTGGCATACGTCGCGCTGCCGGATTCCCATACATCTATTTAGTCATTTTGAGCCATACAGCGGAGACACGAAATTGACCGCATGCCACTTCTCCTGCCTTTCTCTTCAATGGGAAAGAGATATGGTTTCGAGCGCGCCTACTATGGGACCCGCTGTCCCCAATTTTCAAAAACTACCAATCTAACGTAAACGTACATGCCACGTGTAAACATAGTGGCAGACGTTTTGGAGGTTTTTTGGGTGGGAACTGACTTGACGAACGCAATTTTAGACTGTGTGGCATACGACGCGCCACCGGATTCCCATACAATCATATGGTAATTTTGACCATATAGCGGAAACGTAATTTTGACTGCATGCTACTTCTTCCTTTCTTTTCAATGGGTCATACTTAGATGAACAAACAATAAAAACATAAACATGATTTAAGAAACAAACTAGTTCATGTCAGTCAGCGTGTTTGCGTCCACTGCTGGACATACGCCTCTCCAATTGTTCTCCAATTTCCCGGCCCTCAGCGGTACGGAACAACTGCTTTCCGCCGACGCACTTGATGTCGTCGTCCCTCCTGGCGGGTGGTCTTCCCACACTCCGTTTTTTTTTTTCACTCACTACCCAAATATAATAAAACAATATTGGTGCCGCATTTCTCACTGGTTGGGGCACGCTAGTTAAATGACAGAGCCCGCAGGCCGAGGCAGCAATTTCAGCCAACAGCCACGCGTCGTCACACCGAGGATCTCAAGGAAACAGCGAAGGCGAGGAACTCAAACTGATCCTTCATGGATGAACCAATACAACCGTGTACCAAGGAACACTGATGGGTACGCCTGAAACCAGGCACCGGACCCTGTTTTCAAGGCAGCCAGCATAAAGACCTCAACTTATCAGGACTCAATTAGTAGAAGAATCTCTTCACAAAGAAATTTCGCACGGCGAGAATAATGAACGGACCCCTTAGGAATGCTCTTGAAGATCTCTTTAAAATTAATGAAGATTATTTCCATTAACTTCAATGGCCTCGACTTTATAAAACCCGCCACTCACTAAGAAAATAAAGGGGTCGCAAACTTTGCAATCTATTTTTGCGGGAGAAATACTGTTAAATTAAAAAAACAATATTTTGCAGGCCCTAGCTTTTTCCAGCTTTACGAAACGCATCCATCTGAATACGGCAATATATTTTTTATTGCAGATTATTGCACATTAAAGTCCGTGTTGTTAAGAACGTTGGTGGCACATTGCATTTTTGAAAATCACGTTGATTTATTTAAGGAAAAAACAAGCGACAGGCACAAGTGACGGTTTTCTGAAAATGTAAAAAGTTGTTGCAGAGGCAATTCATTTATTAATCCTACAATTTTAGTCTGAGAAAATCCTACGTAACTATATTCGTAAATCCATGTTTGTAAATTTTATTAGTACGTCTTGTAGTGTAATACATACAATAAGTATATAATAGCCCATCGCCGGTATTCGTGTAAGCTGGCGTACATAAGACTGACAGAGGACAACAGTGAAAGAGTCTTGGAGAACAAAAAGTAATAATATTTTTTCATTGGACAAATAAATCGTTGAATAATTTAAAAAAAAAGGTATACAATGCAATGATGCTGTCGCTGCTTTTTGTGTTGCTTGTATATTTTGTATTTTTTAGCTTTTAATAAAATAATTTTTATTCAATATCAATACCGACTTTTATTATCACGCCAACCTTTAGTAATCTGGGTGTGCGATTGCCAAGAACGACTATTCAAGGTCCGCAATATACATGCTCAGTCAGCATTAGATACAGACAGATACAGACCTAGGTGGAAATCATCATAGAAATCATTCTGCCAGGGTAGCTTAAATCGAGAATCACACCATCGACTGGCGTGAGCTTCATATTTTGAGGCATTCCTGTTCTAAGCAGGAACAACAAGGTTAAAAAAGGTGGAAATAATATAATAAGGTATTGAACCGAAGAGATGTTATAGAGTCGCGGCGAAGCGGGCAAAAAACGGAAAAAACTAATTAAAGAAAAAAATCATAAAGAAAGAGAAAATAATAATTAAATTAAAAAGTTATATATATGTTTATATTATTTATTTTTCACCGGCTCTGCACTGACTAAGCCCGCCTCGCAGAGGTGTTAATCCATTTTACAGTAAATTTAAAATGTACTAGCTGAGGTCGACTGATGTGGGGCAGAATTATTTTCTGGATATTATATAAGTTCCCCATACAACATTTCATCCCCTATTGCACCCCCTTGGAGTTTAATGATCGCCACAAAAGATCTTGTCTGTCCTTCTCCAAGGTCCAGACTATTCCTTAACCGAAAATCATCAACATTTGTTCAGCGGTTTCACACAGACAGACAGGGTTCCTGTCGCATTTATAATATTAGTATGGATGGAAACAGTATAAACATACATGTATACCATAATATATTCAACACACGAACGAAACGATCGATGAATGGATCAGAGTGACAAGCGAAATCTAATTAGATTGACTAGGAATCTAAAACTTCATATTTTAAATTGATTTCTTCAATAAATAAATCTTAAGTTATAAATAATAAATAATCAGTTATATCCCACAGTTACAAAACCCAATTTCGTATCAGATGATCTGGATATTTAATAGCTTAATCATTTCGGAACACAATTACCATTGATAGTTGTTTATTTTAAATTCAGATTGAAAAAAGATTTATTATCCGATGAAATATATTTTAGTGCACAAAAAAACGAAAAGCGGAACTAACATATTACTTGAAGCCATTTCAGGAAAAATATTTCAAACATTAACATTACAAGATGTTTCAAGAGCTGATTTTGAGTATTTTTATAAGCACTGCATACTCTCAACAAATTGTAAGTAGCTATGTAATTTCACAATTCATTCCCTAGTTTCGTACATCTGATCAATAATACGACTATCGGCGTTGCCGTCAAGTTTGATAGATATAAACAAAGATTGGAAATTATATCAGATGAATGGGTTTGGATGACTATGCATTCTAATATTAAAATACCAATAAACGTACTGATATTGTTAAACACAGCAGCAGCACCAAATTTAAAATTATTTCTCTTACCGAAAACAAAATCAAATTATTGGGCGTCGATTCGTCTCATCCCAAACTAAGCTCTTTTCATATAGCTTGTACGAACGAAAAATACTGACTTTCATCAAATGTCATAACGACTGTTTTACTATTTTGTTAATTCCCAGGGACCCTATATAATAAAGACGGAGGCACTGAAATTGTGCGTAGTGACGGGCCGAGCCGCGTACAAAGTGCCTTTCAACATGATTCTGTACAAAGAAAATGGGGTATCACTTCTGCGATGGAATTTCACTTTGCCGCGTAGAAATGTGCCAATGCGGGTGAGGTAAATTCTTCCTGTGCTAACAAATTCTACTAAAATTGTGCTTTATACAGGAATTGGGCTAGTTGCATGAGAGAGGAAAATTTACTATCCGCTCGCCTCTGCAATCCGTGCGTTGGATACAAATAATTTAAAAAATATCTAAATATACCTTTCTTATATGATTTTTAAACAAATAAAAAATTCTAGCAACTTATTTCTAATAATTAAAAAAAAATAATCCAGACAATTTTTCGCTACTTCATATCATGAGATTTTTTAATTTATTTTTGTGCCATTTATGCAAATCGCCCAATTTGATTCTTAATTATGGTTCAACGACACTCACTGCCGTAACGTAGGCATCGTAATAATCAAAAAGTTCTGATAAGTAAAAAAGGTCACCACTTTTAATGTTTATTATTTTGACAAGTAAGAGAGCATCATGGATGCGGTGACGCGATCTTGTCTGTTAGGACTAATTAACGAGCAATCTCTTCTCGCCATCCTAGACGTTTCATTATCAGCCTGCTCCGCACCAGCGCCGACCGCTAATGTTAATGTTATTTTAAATTAATTTCATAAATTAGTTTTCATGAAAACTAAAACATGTTTCTACGCAAAATACAACAAATGGCGTCCAAGTTTATGTATGTATCGACGCGGACGTCAAGAATTATTACCTGAAGTTACGGCAGTGACTGCTGTTACACTCGGAATGTCAATTGTGCTGAATGTAAGGATTAAAGCATGGATTAAGTGATTTATGCCTCGAGAATAAGCAAGAAAAGTATCCGTACCGCAAGCGTTAAAAGTTTTATGTAAAAAAATATACGAAATAGCGTTACATATTTTGAATTCGTTAATGATATTTATGTAGTATGCTTAACTGGCTGTAAATGTAAATGGGTTATTTCGGAATGGGCTGGCGAATGTTGGGAAACCCTCAAAAGCCGTTATTCCGATTTAAATGTTTATCGTCCTCATACAAAATTTGTTGCCATAACCGATAAAGACGTGGAATTTCCAATGGAATTTCAAATTGTGTGGTAAGGGCACGGAGGTATTAGTTCATATTTCCGAACTTTCTACAGCATTTTAGATTTCTACATTTTATATAATGCTACCTTTTTAGGCTAATGTAATAATGACTGCGACCGGAAACAATCCACCCAGCAAAGTATTCGAAATAGATGAAATCGCCTGTCAGCACTTTTTCCTCAAAGCATTTCTTATGCTCAGCAATTTCGACCCGGATAAGAGTGTCGACTGCGGTATGAATGAGGTAAGTTGGGTTCATTAAATGTATGAACAATAAGAGAATCTTTAGATTATCTATGTAACTTGATTAAAGTAAAAAAACTTAAACATCTCAATGGAACCAATACTACCACTTATTAAGGGGGTGTTACCACCTAATTGCATTCAGTTCCATAAGTACAACAACATTTTTTTTATTTTTATAAAAAACAACAACGAATTTCGATAATCAAAAAAGTACGTTTATATGGTCTGGCCATAATTTAAAGACAAACCTGTGAGATCCCGATGCTTTGATTGCTCAAACGGGACAAATATGTATAAAAAAGTTTGAACAAAGAACAAAACCTCAGATAAATATAATGATATGTTAAATACAACTAAATAATCAATTTATCTTTCATATTTTTGAAAGATCAAAATCAGTTGCAGTTATTTTTAAATTTAATAAAATGTGCTTTCGCTTACGCCCTTACATAACTGAATGTGATCGGGTGCTAACACCCCCTTAAGTAGAGAAGGGGGACCTACAATATTTTATAGGCGGCATTCGTAACATACATGGAAATTACAAACTCTGATAACATAAAAGTGGACAGTACCAAACAAATATCATACATACGTAGTTCGTCGAGCTCATGAAACAAAATTATGAAAAAAATATTGCATTTAACACTAGTGGAGTGTTATTTGGTATTTGTTATTCGCACGCGCCATTATCATAGTGTAGAAACCTAGTTCCCGAAATGTTCGCGTATCAAGATGATTATTTCATTTATTTTTTATTCATCTTATTGTCGGGATGGATGTTAGCCTGGCCCTTCCACTTACAAACTTCTGCGCAGAACCAAAACTATATCGGGTTTGGTATCTGCGCAGCCGCTGCCGCTTGGAGGGACTTCGACAACATCCGTGCCGGACATTCTGCATAACATACACTCAGATAAATCAGATGGTTAATGCTAGAAAAAGGCTACCGGTGTTGGGAGCAAAATAAAAACGGAATTTGGTATTAAGAGAAGTCATATTCAAAGTTTGCAATACACATATTATCTCATTGTCTAAATAAATCCCAACTGTTTCTTAAAGCTTCTACAGTTAATCCCGTATTTTTTAGATATTACTTATGACGCTAATACCAATAATTAATTTCATTAACACCAAACCGTATTTTGCGAGGAAAAAGTTTTATTTTTAAACAAAAATATTTCATTAAATCAATGTTAACGAACGCTAACGGGGTAGGCTGGCGATGAGCTAGCATTTGGACCATCGCTCATCCCATCGATTTGGTACGTCGATGGCTCATCATAAGATGGCGAGAAGGAAGAATGCCGGCTAACTTATTCTGGACTAAGTTACAATCTTATAAACTTATCTTATAATAAGAGGATATAGAATAAAAATTAACATTCATTTCAGACTTTTACGATATTCCGATGTATATTTACGGCAAGGGAGTGCTGTTTCAGCCTGTATCGAGAACCTACCTTAAGTACTACCTTAAGTACTACCTACCGTCAGTGCGTTAATGTAGATGACCCCACAGTCGCTCGTGCGTTTTTTCTGCTATAACTCTCCAAACATTTGTGACTTAATTATAAGTAGCGTTAATCAAAAAGTTGCTAATTTAATATGGCAACTTTTGCACACATCCCCAGAATAATCTCATAAATTCCAGATTATTCTTTAAATTCTTGTATGAGATTAAAATGTTTTCGTCACTACAGTTAGAGTACGATCGTAGCGCCATCTAATTTGACGCAGCCTCTTTAATTTTAGCGTATGAGCATCCTCATACCTAAACATTTTGGACAAATTCTTGCGATTAAAACGAGATAGCCAGCGGCCTTATTGCCGAACAGCGACTGTCGCTGCCAGCGTCAGTGTCGCTGCTAACAAGACATCGCATACCAAATTTTGCGGCTACCGTGACTGCGGATAAAAGATAGGCAACCGCAATTAATTTTTATCTGTAGCCGCCATCGACATAGTCTATGTCGTCGGTATCGGTAAGTCGATGGTAGCCGAAAAATCTTGTATGCGATGGCCCGTTAGCAGCGACACCGACGCTGGCAGCGACTATCGCTGTTCGGCAATAAGGCCGCAGAGCCCGACATCGCTTAGTTAGAGCAGCTCGAAATAATTCTTTTTAAATGTGACGTGAAACCGATTTTTTTATTACTTCGTTAAAGAAATTGCGAAAAGTTAAACATTTTCTTCGCTGAATGAGTAGATGATGTTAAGATCTTTGAAATGGTATTTAAATAAATATTAGTTAATATCAATATAAGCCGCAAACTAGAAATAGAATATATTTTAGACCTGACTTCAACATTTTTTTCCATGCATAAATTATCAATTTCTGTAACATTTTTCTTTCTGTTTTGGTAGAACGTTAGCTGGAATTATACATGTTCTCATTCCATAAGGATCAGGAACTTAACACAATCAAACCATTCGCATTGGCTAGTATAATCATCTTAAAATACTCAAAGAAGCTCAAAGTAAATCATGTATTTCTGCTTTAAATTTCCAGGGAACTTACTACGGCGAAGATATAGACCCTAATCGCATGGCGCATCTATTATCGAATGCGATGCCTTACGGAGAGTACGAGGCTCGCTTCGAGTGGTACTTCCCCCGCGGGGTCGTAGCTTGTCATGAGATCCGCTTTCGAACCGTGCCAATAACTAAGAAGACCACAACCTAAGACGCAGACGACTGGCAATGCACAACACATATTTTTGCCTAGGTTAATTCGCCAACCCTCCCAACCTTCCACTCATTTTGGTACTTTTTCGCACAAGCTCTATGAAAATTTTAAATAAAATCGAAATCATTTTTGAGCGAGAAATTTGTTTTCGATCCTTCCAAATGTGTGCTTATAAATAACTGTGTAAATGCAGAGTAAATTTAATAATTTATATAGAATCGGACAAATTTTTGATTTGTACTCTTTTGGTGCAAGTATGTTCCGTGCCCACTCCGCATGTATAAATATATATAAATACCTCAACTTACCAGGACTCAATGAGTAGGAGAGCTTCTTCACGAAGTTGGTGAGTCGCACCGCGAGGATGATGAACGGGAAGCCAACCAGCTGCACGGGAAGCTCGAACGCTGCCTCCTGCGTCCGGCCAGGAGTCGCCAGCTGCAGTGCCAGCAGACCAGCCATCGCCAGCGCACAACACAGCTTCTTCACTTTCATCGTTGAATTATTCACTTTTCTCAGGGATGCTTATTTAGTACACTATTGTGAAAGCTTGTATCACTGTTGGTTTCAACTGCGATAATTCGAGGTATTATTACTCTTTCTAATAGAGATTATTTACTTTTAATGTGTTATTTAATATTATCACTTCGAATGTAGGTTTTTTAGTGCACAGCCGCTAGTTAAAAAAGAATTACTGATTAAACACGTTACTTTTTGTGAAAATGTTTGAAGAAACGTAAGTGATTCGTGATTTAAATTTAACTGAGAATGTTTTTTTTATAAAACAGAACATGAGTGTGTTTAAAAAATGTTACGGCTTCCTCGTGGCAGGAAGAGACATTTCTCCGGCGTTTCGAGCTAAACATTCAGCCCGTTGTCAAGGAGGCATCCGCCACTTTCGTACGCAGCAGACGTCGGAGAAATATCTCTTCCTGCCGCGTGAAAAGCCGTAACATTTTTCAAACATGTCTAACGACCGCGGGAATCTCAAAAGTATCAGAACATGAATGGGTTATATCGCCTTTTATAATGGTTAGAGCCCTGCTATAATTCATTTTATAATAACATTTAAGAAGGAACTAAGTGCAAAGCGAGATGCGCTTGGACCAACTTCTGGGTGGTTCAGTCCTAACATTTATTTGAGCTAACCATCCCATTGTGCATTATTGATTTCAAATTATGACTTATACTCGCATATTTTGGTGAAAACACTCGCAAAACTTACTTGCATTAACACCACCATGTAAAGCCACTTTAACAATAAAATGTAAATTCACAATACTTGTGAAGTCCAAGCTTTCCCACGAGCGAACGTACCGGCGGCGAGGTATCGAATGCCGAAATCGCTTTCACTATAAAATGCACCGATCGAGATGGTATTACGGAAACCATGAAGCAGTTGCCCATTAGTCGTTATGTAATCACAAGCGAAAGTAGTTCCTATGCTCACAGCCGCTGGGTGTCATTTACAATATTCAATTACAATGATCAAATTCAAGATCCGGTAGTTGCAAAACTCAAGTGGCAACTGCAATTTTATTATCATTAGTGTGAATCAGGTGTGAATCCATAATGTTATACGCGCGTTAGTAGGTGCCGTTTTAACATGTTCATTTATGATTCAAATTAAACATAGTTATGAAAGTCAAACAACCATTTGGTATATTAATACTGTAACAGCAGCCAGTGCTAAAAAAAACTAAAATTGAAAATATTATGAATCAGAGGATATAGGAAAAAGTATATTACGTTATGGTTAAAGCCCGACCTTGGTCCAAGTGCGAAATCTTGTTTCCCTTTAAGGTTGCTAACATTTTCAAGATATACCCATGTCGGGTGCACCAATTTCTAGCTCATGGTAAGAAAAAAAATTAACCTTTTTTTATACTTTTTACTTAAGAAAATTAAAAAAAACCCGTTAAAGTTCATTTTTTTTGGGTGCAAGTGAAGAAATCCAATAAACTTCAAGGAAACAAAATATTTCGGATTTTAGCTAACATCGGTCAATCACAATCCACATCAAATATAAATACTAGTTATTTTAACAATGTATAACCACATTGCAGTTACCAATTTAAAAAAAATCTTGTTTGTTTTCTCGATATTGCCATAATTATTTATTATTGGATAATATGAACTGAATAAAACGAAACATTTGCAGTGGTCATTTAAGACGGAAACAGGACTCAAAACGTTAAAAACCGTCAATTAAAAAAAATGTTATCCTCGCAACAATCTTTAAAACAATATCTCACACACTAGCTGTAACTATATGTTTTGCAACTATTCCAAAAAGTATCCTAGACATATTTGGAGCAAAAAAGGTACAAGACATTTTGTTATCGAACTTAAAAAAAAATTGTCATCCCCATACATTTTTGTAAATACCTACACACAAAATGTATGGGGAGGCCAATTTTTGTTTCAGTCGTACAAAAAAAAAATCTACCTTTTTTGCTTGAAATATGCGAAGGAACAAGTGGTTAACGTTTGGACCATACCTCCGTTAACACCCTGTATAGCGTCATTTACCAATAATAAATGTGTCTTAAGAAAAGTCCATCGTTTTGAGATGAAACTAATAAAAAAATATAGATTTCATTATTCTTTACAATCGCACTCTCTCTCTTTTCCACCACCTGAGTCTCGTTTCTAACCAAATCAAATAATTTTAAATATTTATGAGTTACGAAAGGCTTTATTTCTTCATAACGATATTGCAATGGTTGAACCTTACCAATACCATGTTGAACATACCAAGAAATCCTAAGTTTTGTATTCAAATGCGAGAAATGTTTTTTGTAAATCTCCATAAATATCAAACAACGGGCGAGAATAATTTTGCATACATCTTACAATCTTACCAAGCAAAGCAATTCTTTGATATTAACCGCAAAACCTACCGAAAAAGTGCAGTTATTAATGTTAATGTTAATATTTTCCAAAAAATAATTTCTGATCGCATAAGACGAAAGCACGCTAAAACAAGTTCAAAATATAGGTTTCGAATTCTGCAATACCAGTAGGCAGTAAATCTCTATGTCCATACTTATATTAGCAAAAATGCGAGTGTAACTCTGTCGGTCTGTTGTGATTTCACGTCAAAGCCGCTGAACCAATTTTGATCTGAACCTTGGTAAAGGACACAGGCTACCTTTTTTGGCTAAAATTAAAGTCAAAGGGGGTGTAAAGTGTTATGAAAGTTTTTATGGGGAACTCAAATAACATTAAATGTTAGGTTCAGCCCGATATCAGTCCGAAACGGCTTTGACCCTAGTGTAGCAGGGTTTCTCAGCTAGTGTTTAATAAATCGAATTCCACCAAAGGAAATGCCTCAATTGGAATCAGGTTTATACCGTATAAGTAGGGGAACCATTTACCACAATTGTCATGAAATTATTAATTACGGCATTGAAAGATGCCTATGATTAACGATTCAATTTAATCCAATGTATGCTAACAACATGACTGTGAAATAAATATCAATTACGGCAATAAATAAAAGGTGTGTTGTGTTGAAGTTATGGCCCCACAAGTTTACAAACAATAGCTTTAGATCAATAGGTCCCATTGGTACCCAATAGTCGAAAGTTAACTTCAAATTGGCGGTACAATGCTGTGACAGCAAGAGTTCACCGCCAGCGCAAACTTGCATGCGTGTTATGCAATCCTCAAGGTCTCTAGGCTGTGTTGCCTAATACTCTACGTTCGAAGCAAATGCACGTATTCATCCAAGCATGTAGCAACACTTTTAGCGAGGGTCTGCTAACTCGAGGGCTCCTGTATGACTCTGTGCCTATTTAATTGCTAATTTTTTTAATTAAGGTAGACACTAGAATGATATATTTATCATTCTAGTGTATTCATTCAATTCTTCGCGTGTAACTATTGTAAAAAAAATATACAAAAGACCAGTGTAGTAAACAAGACAGTGCTTGATAATTTAATCTCAATATTTTGCCTTGGTGAGAAATTAATTTACCGACACTAGAACAAAAACGAAGACGATGTGACCTAATCGAAGCGTACAAAATAGTTACAGCCAAATATACATAACTGGAATGCCATTCAAGAGCTGGTCACTATAATCATAAGCCCTTATCTACGTGACAGCATGAAACTAGACGTAACAAAACACACGACCAATGTACGCAAGTATATAAGTAACAGAGTTGTGGAGGACTCCTAGAGGAAAAGCAAATAATTTAAAAACCGTTTGGATGCTCACACCTAAACCAAAACGCTAAAGAACTCCTAAAAACTTGATTTTAGCAAAACCGACATTGTGAAAAGTGTGAAAAAAGTGACCAATTACTACTGGACTAAAAAAACACTTAAAAAGATGAACACTCACTGATAAATCCGCATACAAAACATCATATCATCAGCCTACCTGCCTTTCAGTTTGGCCGTGCCAAAGTCGGAGCCCGTGAAGGAGATTTTTTTATCTCGTTTAATGGGCATTGACGTAGTTAGTAGGTACAGCTGGAACCTCCTTTCGATAGTCCCTAGACGGTTTTTATTTCAGTTTCGAAATACGTTGGAGATGTGTTTACAAATACTCTATTAAATAAATAAATAATTCGGTTATGAAAACTGAAAGGGATGAAATCAATGGACGGGTATTTTTTTCTTTTGACCTAACTATATAAATGCCCATCAACAATCTTGCTGTTGACCGAGGTTGGTATGCTTAGAGCAAGACCTATTTCTTACATTGGCTTTGCGGGGATAACCTCTCATGAAAATGAATTGTTCTGGAGATGAAGCGTAGTTTTTAGTCTTGGCTCTACACTCGTAAATGCCTTCTTTTATTTTCGTAAACGTAAGTACGTATAGTTAATATTTTCCCAATAAATAACATAACTTTAGAAACAGCTCCTAAAAGTTTTCTTTCTTAGTGTGCTTTTTCAATTATGTTTTTTAATTAAGAAGAAATTTTTAATAATCGAGAAAATTAAAACATAATGGAAACTTTCAGCGTCTAACTATTATTGCGAGAAATGTGTAGAAAATTAATTATCAAAGTAAAACGGTTCTAAATAACCCTGCGTTGGTTCCACCAAATAACAATAAGGCAATTGTGCCAACAGCATTTATTTCCGTGCACACCGTAAGAGACGACGAAGGCATACGTCGTTCGGGTTACAGGTCAAACTGTAGTAGAGTAGGGTTACTACGAATTATTTACCTATTGGTCGGATTCATCTCGTTCGGGTTGGTAGGTACCATTGCATTGGATCAATGATGGTAGATACGGCAAAGGAAGATTTCCGTATTTTCCATACGCTCCAATGTGGCCGTGTAATATTACGAAGGTCCTGGCATGGCACCAGTGGTGTGTTGGGAAAATGCCAAGACAGTAGGTGTAATAGTAGCCATAAATGTCCAGTTATATAAAAAATAACCCTCTAGAACTCGTATGACGACGCGTGATCGTATCCATAACAAAAATAGAATTAATCTGGAGTGGAGCCGCCTATCCAGGTTCATAATGCCTATCTTGATGGATTAATAAAAAAACCACACATATTAAATTATTTACAGCGTTATAAAATACTTGCTCTACCGGAATATCTATATCTGACCCAATTAATCAAATTACAATAAAATTCTAGACGCGTACGATGTCGAGTGACTGATGTAACAAACCACGTAACCGCGCGTACGCAACCTGTCAATATAACAGCAACGCAGAAACTGACCAAACCGCATGGGAACTACTCACTTGTAGGATAAGATTATCTTCTTTGACCCAAGGGTTGGCACGGTACCCATCACGCCACTTTTGGAATATGAAGGTATACAACGCCGTATAACGGTATGGTCTTAACCATCTCAAAAAGATTTTGTTACAACAATTACTACTTGAATTTTAGGGGATCATTCCCATCGTAGAAGTTATGAGCCAAAAGAATATCAAAATCAATCAACGATCGGAAATGCAGAGAAAACAAAAATATGAGCGCACTACTTAAATAATGCAAAGCCCGCAGTCCCAGCTGTCACCTAAATTGGCGTTTACGCCAAACCGATCGACTACCGTTTTCAAATGTTGATGAAATTTAGAAGCGCCCGCAATGGGCGTTAAGCGAGCTACTATTTGCGAGTCCGAGTTTGATTTGACAGCTTACTCAAAGTTGCCGTAAATACGTCGACGTTGCCGTTTACGTCGACTCCGCTTTGACAGCTTGAAGAAGAAAAACCACAGAATATCTAGTAACAACTTGTATGGAGTTTGACGTTTTTACGGAACTTCGAAGTTACGTTAACGCCAGTTTAGGTGACAACTGGGACTAGCAGCAGGTATGCTTTTATCTTCCCAGCAGTGCATCGACGTAATAGTGTGAATATGCGAGGTATGTGTAGCCATAAAATGAAAGTTATTTTGTATCATTACCGTGATGCAAACTGTTGGAACCATCAGAGTTATTGCATTACAGGTACTTAAGGTCATTAGTGGTGAGATAAACAACAACTCTGCTATCCAAGCGTTTGTAAACAAAATAACTATTTATTAACTTTCATTTCTACACAGGGAAATAAGCTGTTCACTGAGCTCTTTTATCCACAGTACAATGAAAATATTTTTTTAGATAAAATAGACATTTTTATGTTCCCGCCTAATTACGAATGCGAACCACAGTTATAATTAAGAATATGGAAAATTCAATAAAAAAATGCAAAATGCGGAAATCTTCGCCGCGGATCAAAACAAAATGGAGTTTGGTCTCATTCTGCGCGAGTGAAATTTGAAAATAGAACGGAAGGCGGTTCGAGTTACCGGTTGCGGTGAGAGCGCATGCGCAGAGGCGGCTCGACGCAAAGACAGCGCGGTACTGGAAGTCTGCACGTAGCTCCGTCGGCAAGACGGGGCCCTCCCCACCCCAAGCGGTGACACAATCTACTCGGAAGTTGTTGCTGCGTATTTGAGTCCTCTACGACGAGTAATTTGAAGAAGTCTTTAGTTAGTGCACAAGGAACAAATAAAATGTTTTGTCTCGAATATAAACATTCGAATGAGGATCATAATCTGAGCCGGTAGTCTCACTTGTCACCTAAATTGGCGTTACAGCAAACCGATCGACTGGCGTTTTCAAATGTATGGAGAAATTGAAGAGCGCGCGCAGCGGGCGTTAAGCGAACTAACATTTGCGAGTCCGAGTTTGACTTTGACAGCTTGAAGAAGTAAAACCACAGAATATCTAGTAAAAACTTGTATGGAGTTTGGAGAAAACGCCAGTCGATCGGTTTGCCGTAAACGTCAATTTTGGTGAGAACTCAGACTGACCACTCTGGCTCTGATTAGACCTGTTAAGGTGGCCCATCCCGCTCAACTCCCCATACAAAAGGGGAAAGAAGATCACGCCCATATTTCTTGTCAGAGATCCCAAATTTTGCTCAAAATAGTTTTATTTGATCAAACTAGATGTCTGATGACCGTTGGCATTGTACAATTGTGTTTGGTTTCTAAGTTATAAGGTCTGAAAGTTATAATTTTTCGCGTGTTTTATACAATAACTTTGGAGTTGGATTACTCAACAATAAAATCTATACATATTAAAAAGATTAGTCATCAGACATAGCTTGTTTCATGAAAATGTATAATCAATTTAGTTTTTGTTAGATTTTTGACTACAGCGGTCGTGGTTTTCTTTTAGCTAGAAGTCGATTTGTAATTAAAATTTTCGTAAATCTTACCAAATCAAACACTATGCGCATTGTCTGCTTTGTGGACATGTTGCATCCGCCTCATCACGAAGCCTGTCTTTTTCTTTGAAATGTAAAAGGTCCCAGAGCGCAATAGCACGGTTTTGTACCGTGCCCGCGAATGAGTTAGTCCCGCCGGGAAGGGACACCTTAACGGTGAATTTTAACGACAATAACTCTCCCGGCGGCTCGGAGCTCGTGACCTCCGGTGTGGGCTTGCCTTCCACGCCACAGGGAATGGTTTCTTCATGCCCCGTTCATTCATCACTTTATTTCTCTCTTTTGGTTGAAGAAGTGCATTTCGTCACGAATGCTTGATGGTAGGATTAAGCCTGCTCTGGTTGATATCATCGAATTGGATGAAATACGGCAATGAAACATTCGCCATATTTTTTCATGGTTTCAGATCAATGCACCCGCAGGGAACGTCCTAGCATGACACCAAATTCCTTCAGGAATGCGGTCAGTTGGGCAAATATCATGACGGTGAGTTTCATATGAGCCATCCATAAAACATAATATTTTTCCATACAACAAAGTAAAATATTTAAATGTCGAATGCAACCCATTTTTCCATATTTAAATTGTTAAACATAACATTAGGAACATTGTCCTAAGTGATATTTGTTTTGGAATTTGTAACTACATATGTATGCATAATTTCAGAGTTTGGCACCCGTTACATAAATCTCGTGCTGCACGACTTACGCAAAGCGCTAAGGATCTCTTCTTCTTCTAATTTCTATTTCTGCATGGATGAGACTATTTTTTCCAAAAGTATCCTTTAGTTATAGAAGAACAAATTCTGGACTATTCGTCGCATGACACATTCACTGATGCTGTTCTGGTAGAGTGAGCTCGTTGCCATGATATTCCGGAAGGTCACTACATTTTTGGTCACGATGAGGTAAATGGCTGAATCTGGGTTCACTGGTTAGAGACAAACCCTCTGATGCTAATTATGACAAGTGGTTGCGTTAGCTAGATCGGCTATACAAAATAGATGTTGAGATATACTTGCTGATGAATCTACTGATTGTCTACGACATATTGATACCTATTAATAATGCAACAATAACCAGTCGGTTTAATAATTAGATACTTCAATGTACTTAAAGTTATATCTGTCCGAAATTACCCAAAACTACGAATGCAACCAAAGATGTGTTCAATCTTGATATTACTAAGCAAGTATGTAATGTTAATTTCATGCTTCGTTATTTGCAGCCATTTCATCCACCTTATCATGTATTTTTTTGTCACGATAACTACTTTTTCAGGCGCCAAGTGGCGCAGGCAGACTGACACATTTAGCTTCAGAGGGTTAGTCTTTATCACGTGAACCCCAGCATTTCAGCCATTTACGTTATAGTTACCATTTTTGTCGCGACCTCCTAGTCTATGAAGTTGCCTGACTTTTTCCAAAAAGGCACGCTGGTGTTGCACCTACGAGCTTAGCCTCGCGAGCTGTGAAACCATAATGTAGTGTCCTCGTATGGGCAACAACGCGAAAAGAGCACAGCGTTGAGGGCTATAGACCTGGAGTGGTCGTGCGAGCACGAGCTATGGGGCTGCGAGCTATTACTTCTGCAAACAAACTGAACAACATCAACCCAGAAGAGACCAACCATGAATTTAGGTTATTCGAAAATTGTAAATATTTTAATAGCGCCATAATGATTGAAGTGGAAAGCACAAAGCCGGACTTTATAGCTAACAGTGTTTTTTTTTTTAGTTTGCTTTTGGGAAATTTATTTCTTTTCTTAAAGGTTTTTACGACAAAACTATAACGTTTAGATGTTTGCATTATTTAAGGATTTATTTCTTAGATTGTTTACCGGACGAGTCGTCGAGCCGTATCTTTTTTACCATCCGTAAAAAAAAATTAAAAATATTTTAAGTTTAGTTAAAAAAGGGATGATGTGTGCATTGGATGCAAGATGGTCAAATTTATTTTTCTCTTTGGCTCAAACGATTCTACTTTTAGGTGAAGCCAAAAAAGGAAAATGAATATGAGTTTAGAGGCTCGAGGGGCAAAAGCAAGTTAAATATATTTGGCGATGCAGATAAATCCGCCACGGATCATACTCTCCAACCCTAAAGAGTGAAGGATGACTCTCTCGCCATGACGACGACGTGGGGACCAGAAGGGTCTGCTGGAACTTTTGTCAACCTAAATACAGCCAATAATGGCCAGTTTAGATGACAAGGTATTGATTAATTATAATATTCAGTTGCATTAAATGAACACAACTATTTTTATTATCTCATCATATGATCGGGACTCGGCAGGCGCGACCGTGAAATGAAGCAGGTGGCTTTTAAGTCTCCAGGAGATCGCTAGTAGCAACAGAAATAGCCACTTTAGCACACAACTATAAAATAACTAATTCCTATTTTCCTGTTCAGCTGCTATTCATTAAAACAAAACACGCAAGATGCAATGCAAAAGGAAGATAGAGCTTTGCTGGTGGCCGACGCAATTGAGCACCATGAAATTTAATAACTGTGTGTGGTACACCGGTCTCGGGTCCGGTCTCAAGCCAGGTTTCAGGGGGCCAGGAGGTTGTAACTAAAATGAAACTAGAAACTAAGGTAAAACAAATGTGAAAATGAACACATTAAGCAATATAAGGGAGACGGGCGATAGCTTGGGCCAATACTCACCAGAAAATACCGCGATCTGGTGGGTTGGAGCACTCGACTCGGTGGCTGGAGAAAGGTAAATTAACAAGTCAACAGCTCCGATCCATAAGCAAAATTTGATTTTAGTTGGAGTTTTTTCATGTGGCTCGGACAATTCGGACAATGGATTAGCAGTCGTCCCATGGAGCAACAAAGGTGGTAGAAAAGCCATGGAGTAGAGATTTGATCAGATCTAGGGTTCTACTACGTGACAACGTCCAGCTCAGACCAAAAGGTCCAAATCACTTCGCGTCGCAGAACTCGTTACTCACTCAACACAATCCAATGAGACTGGAATTACATAAATACTGACTTTCACTAATCCAAAACCTTCCACAAGGTTCTAGAACAGATCCTGGGACAGCGTCGCTTCAGCATACGTACAGCAGGCGCAAAACTTGAATGCCGCTGTATGTACCTGCGCAGTAGCCGAATTTTAGGTCAGCGCTGTGTGAGTGCGGGGCGCGGGGCGGGAAAAATGATGGCCCACCCCCCACGCCACCTCGTTACCCTAGCAACCGCTTGTTTGCGCCCGCGCCTTCCCCGCAGCCATCCCCGCAATCCCCGCTCTGTCTATGGAGCGGGGGTTTGTACACTCAATTAAATAGTTAGGTAGTGGATCTTGTTGTTTAATTATAATATTTTCGGTACCTACAGTTATGTAGTATTTAGTTCGTGAAGTAATATTTTTCTAGCTCTAATATAAAAAAAATAACTCGTCTAAGTGAGAACTAGAGGACAAGTCGGATTTAATTGACGAAAAAAAATAAAAAAAGATCCTTTATAAAAAAGAGTAAAAATATTTTTTCTTGTATTCATCGCAAGTATTAATTTAATTGAATAATACTTCATGACTCTGTATGTTTGTAAAAATATATAAAAACGTTGTTTAAAAATCCTTGGAATTAATAAAATATACTTCTTATACTTTTTAGTATGTGACTACTTAGTAGATATGTGAGTATAATCAACCGTGTAGCAATTTATTAAAGAAAGAAATTTGCAAAAAAGAACTACTTTATACGCATACTGCGAGGCTGGAAATGAACCAGAATGCAAACATTTCGCGCACATTAGGTTTTCCTCTTTTCTTGAATGACTTATTTGTTTTTCTTGACTAATGTAATGATTCTACTGTGCTTTACGGTTGATTCTACATGTGTTAACTTGTGCTTATATGCGTGAATACTATATTCGTTAAAACATTGAAATTGTACACTTAGTTTGACTGTACATGCGCAAGCCTAGCGATCGAGCGGCATTAAAGATTTGCGCCTACTGTACGTCGCCCATTCGTAATCCCCAACCATTCCATTTCAACTTCATTAGAAATATGAACTATGAACAGATTAAACAAAAAAAAGTGACATCAAACAGTGCTGTTTTACAACCCTAGAGATAGTGAGACACGACCAGTTTCGCTTGATACTATTTGTTTAGTTAGCACAGACAGGAAATATGAAAACACTGTGACAGTTTTCTGTGTGTCACAGCAAATTCTGTGAGAGTTTTGATTAAACTTGCAGAGAGCATGTCGTGTTCATTTTTGAGATTAAGTCAACTTTAGTGAGTAACGTGTTTTGCTCTCCGACAAATTGTGGCAGTTAGAATTCCTTTGGGAAATGCCAGCCCCGAGAGTGTGTGTAGTGTCACCCGCACCCAGGAGCGCCGTGTTACGTGAGACCTTCTTATAGATATTCCTTTTTTCCATATTTAGGTTAGGGTGTCCCTACGGTACATCTTCGGGCGGAAAATGTCGGCCATTAAAATTGCCCGCTAAACACTTTTAACTTAACAGTACGGACAGTTTACATATTGAAATGAATATAAACACCTACACTTATACTTAACACTTATACACATACTATGTACGTGCCTACAATTAGGGACACACAATTTATTATTATGTACCTACAGCAGTTATGGAGACTAATATTACCTACTTAAAGAGATGACCATGGAACAAACAAAAGATATCCATATAACGCTCTGTCTAAGCCTGTGCCTCGAGAGAAGAATCGTTTTGGGACGTCGTTATCATTGTAGACTTACTTACGCAACCTAAATTATGTATTTTTTTCATTCAAGTTAATTATTAGGTAATTTAGCAATGTGATATTTTTTAAGAAAGAAATGCTTTATTGCGCAATTACATTAAAATGATTGGAAAGAAAAATCAATCTAATAATTGAATTATGCAAATGCGGACTTATTACTAAACTCTTTTCGTCAACTTTTGAGGTGATGAGGACAAAAATTCAAAAACATGTTCTTTCATACACATACGTAAACAATAATGTACACCTAAATGCATATACCGATATCATTATTACATTTGAAGTAATACATATAAATATACTTTTTAATGCACCCGTTCACTGTCGATATTCGAATAATCAGAACCAACTGATCCTCTATGTAGATCCTTTATCTATAGGGTCGGTATACTATGGAATGCATTCCCTGCCAAGGTATTTCCCTCAAAGTACAACCTGGGGTCCTTCAAAGATAGTGTGAAGAAGCACATGGCCGGCCGGCATGGTTATCGCAACACCCATTAAAGTTGGAAGGCTCATAAGCGTCGTCGGGCAACATAAGACATCCTGGGGTACGCCATATGCAGCACTTTATATTAAAAAAAAATAAGAGACCGCTCTCCAAAGTCCTACATGAAGGTGTTGGCAACCACTTGTGCAACTGGCGATCCCATGCCTACCCCGTCGCGTTTAATCTTGTAATTTAGATAATTACGACTTGCCACACCGGACTACCGTAAATGTTAACCGCCATTATATTAAGAACACTATTTGAATATACGGATTCTTTATCGGACATCCATGTTAGTCGTTTAGTTAGTTGGGCAAAATGTTTTCCGCGCTAAGCCTACTTCAGAGAGAGGCCATTGTGCGTAACAAAAGTGATTATGTAAGCCATCCCAGCTCGTCCCAGAAGTCCAGCATACCCTTTATATTCCCACAGGCTTCTGTAAGGGATCCCGGTGCTCCCAGGGTCTGCGCCCGATGGCCGGCCGCACTCTTGCACTCCAACAAGGGCGGTTGTTTCTGTTTTCTCCATGCAGCCACGACGTTATGGAGGTGTTTGTTGAGTGAACAATGTCCTGTCATTGTTCCCACCATTGCGCGTAGATTTCTCTTCAGATGCAAAAGCTTGTGCGTGAGCCGCTTATTGAGGGATGGGATGACCTCCTGGCCTTTCGGAAATCTATACTTTTTAACAGAATATTCAGACTTCAATAATTCAAAAATAAAAAAATCACTAAAATCCTCTTCAGCTCTCACCCTTTATATATGAACAAAGACTAAAATTATAAATCTTATATCCCACTAGAAAGCCCGGAGGGGTAGAACGCCATCGGTATAACATACTTCTATCTCTCCTCAATATGCTTACATTTATTCTTATAACTTCTACGATCGTGTCATATATGAATAAATGTATGCATGTGCTACCTACCTATTGCTTAATCCCTCTTCATGTTTAATTAGGTTGTTTGAAGGAGGTGTTCATTCAGCATTATACAATCAAAACATAAACATAAAAATCTATCGAATTATTCGAAACATCAATTAAAAACAAAAACAATTCTCGCAACGCTATCTTTCTACCGCAAGAAGTTGTGACATCTGATTTAAAATCAAGTCAGTTATCTTAATTAGCATCCATGGAAGCACCTACTTTATTATAAATTTGTTATAAATATTTTCCTAATATAAGATAGTATACCGCCACAACATGTATAGAGATCGCATAAATATTAGACATCTTTGTTTCTATGATAAATTTAATTTATTAGTGTATTGTGATGGTTGACTTCTGCCTTTTTCGTCCCTGCGAAAATGAAAGGATAAATGTACTTCCAAGTACATAATTATTTTCGCAATGCGTCCTTAATATCCTTACGATGACGCAACTCTAGCACACGGGTAAATATCTCTAGGATCGGATGCTCATGGGGTGCTTAATAGCCTAGTAGAAACGAAATCATAATGTTCTATGCTTCAAAATCATTTAAAAAATCGATAATTAGTTA
The DNA here is from genome assembly GCA_946894095.1 of Incurvaria masculella. Classification (NCBI taxonomy): domain Eukaryota; kingdom Metazoa; phylum Arthropoda; class Insecta; order Lepidoptera; family Incurvariidae; genus Incurvaria; species Incurvaria masculella. Next base: position 6,897,470 of record OX335641.1, read on the forward strand.
ATTATAATTATTTTGTAATACTTTTTAAAGTAGATGAATATGTCCGCTCACCTCAGCAATCTGGCGAATACAACATTCGCGCTTATTTATTTACATAATTACGCTTATACGGAACTCTCATAGCGCGAGTCCGACTTGCACTTACTCGTATTTCTTATCACAAACACTATAATATTTAACTTACATTTATTGTTTCCAAACGTAAAGTCGAGATAACATTCATTTGTATTTAATCACACATAAAATAATAATAATAAGCTATTTAAGAACAAATGTTAAAATTATAACTAAGTAAAAGAACACTGTCTATGTATAGAGTTACAATTTTTTGGTCAATTTGTTACTTCCATTTCTATTACATTAATTAAAACAGAGTACCATTAAATATTACGAAATCTGTTTTATGAAAGGCTCACCGGTTTTATTAAAATTTTACCTTTCAACAAGGCCTATCCTGAATAATTCAAGCCGTTTTTTATCTTTAGTCGTCTTGAGCCCACTTTTTAATACGATGTGATTTCCCAAAAGAGCTCTAAAGAAGAACGGGAGTTAGTATAGGCTCCCGGGCTATGTGCTACGGCGGCGGCGTAGCGCGATACGATCCGTCCTGTTAGTCGCCGCGCCACCGCTACGCCGCCCAGCCGACATCCACGCGGGCTCTACGCCGCCCACCGGCCACCTAACGTTTCAAAATCTACGTAAACTTTTGCAAATTGCTTGACATGACAATTTATAAAAAGTGGCAAAAATTGTGCACAACTCAATCGTGATAAATGGTTTTGAAATAGTTATCATTTTGAGTTTATAACATGAAGCAAGTAGGAGAAATCGATTATTTTAGTGTAGTTGTACTTCTAACCTAGTTTTAACACGTGAGCCAGTTCACACGTAACTTTAGTAATGCCCCACGCATTGCGTCATTATAATAACTACGTTTTGATTGCTGGAATTTCTAAAAAAGTTGAAAAGGGAAGTGTAATTAACTGAAGGCATAATGGAATCATGACTGAGGCAAACTTCGAAATTGAAAGGTAAGTAACTAAATGTTGTCAAAATTATTTACAATACAAATTACTTGGCAACGCAGTTTCTAAATAACATGGAATACCTTTTGTGATTCAATATAATTTGCTAAGCTACTAATAAAGGCTTTTATGTTCTGTCTATTATTGCTTAAACAGAAATACTTTACTTCGTTTTTAAAACAAGAAAAATATAATGTAAACTTTTTTTTATTAATAATAAATGTATATCAGTTAATTTTGGTATTAAGTAATAAACTTAAACGTTTATTCTCTCAGTTCATTTAAGTTTTATAATGAGGATGTTTTCTTTTTAAATATTTATTATTAAATCCGTTTGCTTGAACGTTTGGTTCCTAATTTTCAAATAAGCTTTTCTTAACTTTCGTCCGATGCTTTGTTCGCTTCCTAAACGGAGAAAATAGTGATTACATTTTACCATTAATGTACCTATGTTTTTTAATGAAAAAAATGTAGATTGAAAGTCCTATAATATTTTTTTAAGCATTTCTAAAAAAATAGAATCAAACATATTATAACATAAACGTACAATCCATCCATACATACATATTATAAATACTAAGTAACTCTGACTGTCATTAACTCGATTTTCATGAATTATTTTTTTTAATGTGACTGGACATGATATCTTATACCACACCTTATGTCATGGTATTAGCCCAACACACCACATCGGAACTAGGTGCCGTGCCAGGACCTTCCTTATATTGCACGGCTACATTGAACTGGATGGAAAACACGGACAATTTTCATTGCCGCTTCGACCATCGTTCATTCAATGCGATGGTACCAACCCGGGCGGGATTAACCCTACCACCTAGTAAGTAAGGAAGGGGACCTACAGTTTAACGTGGAATCCGAACCACGGCCAGCCTCTCTCAACGGTCTAATGGTCACCCATCCAAGACCAGACCGGATCCAGCGTTGCTTAACTTCGGAGAGCGATCGCCGAAGTGTCGCGCCACTGGGCCACTGAGGCTGGAAGAAAGATATTCTGAATCTTGGAGAAGGACATATGTGACCTCTTGTGGCGAAAATTATACATAAATGGGGTGAAATAGGGGATGAAAGTTTGTATGGGGAGCTGCCATATGGGTTATTTAGGATCCAGAAATATTTCAGCCCGATTTCAGTCCAAAATAACATTGATCAGAGCGGGGCCGGGTACCTCAGCAAGTATAATAAATGTATGTACTATAGTAAAACTTAAGATGTTGATTTAGCTTGCTATTAGATTGTTTTAATTGCAAGTTTATTTATACAAGTCGTTAATTATTATCTTCATACATAACATGTGTGAGTGTGTTCGTAACTCTTCTCCTAAACGGCTTGACCGGTTTTGATGAAATGTTTTTTTGTACTTATGTGGTCAGCTGGATGGTTCAAAGCTAAAGTTGTACCCAGTAGGTGGCGCTGTTGTCCTGCTAGCCGGATAACGTCTGCCTACCAGGTCCGCTAGTTTTATTTATGTATAAAAATTTAATTTTATTTATGTAGCCAAAATAAATTATAAATTAAGGAAAGTTTTGACATGGCACTTATTTTTTATGTAGCGTGTAGTGCTAATAACCTGACTAATATTATGTTTTAAGTCTTACAGTGATAGTAACATTTGACTTTTTCTTGTATGTTTTAAATTATATTATGTAATTTATATTTTTTCTCAAATCTTCTCAAGCTTCAATTACTACTTACTAGCCCAATAATTTCTAATCTAATTTAAGAAAAAAATATTTATCATTATTTTTATAGAGAAAGTTTCACATCGTTAGATTTTAAAGAAACTTTTATTTGGGCCCCAAGTCTGTATAACAGATGAGAGAGAGAGCTTTCTTACCTGTTATCCAAACTTAACTGTGTTTAATATCTACATTATAAAACAAATCGAAATTTCTAATCTCTTTGAACTTCACTAAATACCCCTTAGAGGCACGCGTGCCGAGTAGGGTACTTCATGGACGATTTAAGATCAGCTCTACACTAGGGAATATTTCAACTAAAATTTACGAGCTGACCTTCGAAGCAGAATATTTCAAGCACAAATGAAAAAGCCCTCGCGATTTCAAGCATGATTTAAGATCCTAACATTACGGTAAAAGTATATCCGAAATAAACATAGTTTATTTTTTCAAAAGTTTTTAAATAATAACTCAGGAAATGAAGATTAATAATTGAGTAACTGAAGCAAGATGGCAACATTATCGCAAAAGTAGCAAAAAAATTAATATAATTTTACGACATTAAATTTCCAAAATGTTAGTGTCTTTGCATATCAGTCTTGAAATATTAAAACAATCCTCAAATCCGAATCCAAAGGTAAACATGTTCTCTCTGATAGTGATTAGGCAGTATTTTATAAAAAAAAACTTATTTTATTTATACCTTATGGATCCAGAAAATTTATTTAAAAACAAATAAGGTTTAATGATATGCAATTGTTACTTGTTTCACGGTCGATTATACATATGTATCCTTAAATACATACCTTACATTATTTTTATTATAACAACAAGGCCTTAAAATATAATGCTATCACTGAAGAGAAAGAAAGGAGAAGTGGCATGCGCTCGATATCGCGTCTTCGCCGTATGGTCAAAGTGACCATAAAGTTGTGTGGGAATCCGGTGGCGCGTCAAATGCCACACAGTCGAAACATCGCCACCGCTCGTGAATGTGCTCTAAAATTGCGTTCATCCATTTAGTTTCTACCTACACAAACCCTCCAATAAGTCTGCGACTATGTTTGCATATGGCATGTACTATTAAGTTAGGTTGATAGTTTTTGAAAATTGGAGACAGCGGGTCCTATAATAAACACGCTAGGTATCATATCTCCTTTCTTTTTATCTATGAACGGTATATATCGCTCCCAGGCAACACCGGTCCGCCACATCGGCAGATCTAAGAAGTCAAATAAAAACGATTGCACCTTCATTTGTCTCTATCCTTTCGCTCTCCGCAGACAATGGTTGGGCGGTCGAGATTGTCTTGTAGGCTGCTGTCTGACGAAGGTGCCAGGGTTGGGAGGAAGGACGCTGAATAATTTCGTATTTGCATTGAAGGCGGCGGCGGCGTGATGCTACCGTATCGCCCGAAACACACGGAACGATTTTGCCGAGCCAACAATTGCTAGTTAACTTTTACGATACATTTTATGTCCGATGTTACCATTTGCATGTCGGGACGATGTTTGCAGTGATGTGATTTTGAAATTGTATTATAACCCATCATTAAAGCATATTGGCGGATTTTACCAGGATATAAGAGGGTACTTTTGGCTTTTTAGGAGAAAAACAATTATCACGAACTTAATTAACTACTGACTGGCTATGGCCAATCCATGTTTCCTCTTAAAATACTCTTAAATGGATGACTCAAATTGTTTGTTACTGCAGGTTTTCTAAATAAGAAAAATAAGTTTAAAAGCCTACTTATATGGATGAACAATTATGTTATTAATCGTTAAAATTACGGGTCCTTCCTTTCTTGTGGTCCTTTCTTTGCTTTTTCTTGTAAAATACGGTTTTTATCAAAAGGGTGTTTTATCCAAGGATCTTTTTTTATGTGCCGCAAAACTCGCTCGATGCTGTAATTTTTATGGCATGGTCTGTATTCACTACATTATCTATCGGATTGTCGGTAAGCCATGAAATGCACGCATTGTCGAGATATTTCCTCCAAAGTATAAAGAACTTAATCTGAGAAAGTATACCTAGCTGGCAAGCATGGTTCTTGCATTCTTTGAAAAATTAGAAAGCCCATGGGGGTCGTCGTCAAAATTACGTGATATTTAAAAAAAAATCTAAATGATTTAATATTATTTGATTCCATTACGTAAAATCAAAATAATTCACATTACGAAAATGACCTGCTGCAGGCCATTCGTAGCGCTTAATTGTATGTTTATTCTTCGTTAATAACTGTCGGCCCTCGAAGACTGGCACGACATTTGGTTTTCACGCCGTATAAACCGCGCATGGGCCGTCGAGTACCAACGTTGTTGTATTTGGGTCGGGGGAGCAGAGTAATGTACGCTGCCGCAGCAACTTTTTGGGCCATTTGAATAGCAAGTTGGGGTACAACTAGTTTATTTTTCCATTTTCATTTTAAATATTTAAGTAAGTGTGTGGCTAAACTGTAGCGTCATATTTCTACTTGCTTGTGTTAATATACAAATACAAGAGATACATTATCCAACTCTCTGCCTACCGTAAGGTTAAGTAGGGGTCGATAACCGCGAGGTATACCTGGATTTAGAGACCCTCCAACTCTGAAGTGATGCAGGATATATCTCTGTGTACCATACCATTGTACGTACAATATGTACCAATGAGAAGCTGCATGGTGCTATCCTTCCGTTTTCTTTCTAACATCGGTCAATGCGGAACAGGCAGGTAATGAACCTACTCAATGTCGACATCCCCAAAATAATAACCAATCCTTCAAACGTAAGAAGCGCCTGGCTGGCCAATATGGTTTTCGCTGCGAAGGTTTACGTTCGAAAGCCCATGGGAACTCGGGCAGCTTTTATGTGAGGGCCTGGTATACGCCATATGCCGCGTTTAACAAAAAATGATGTATAAACATTTTAGGAGCACTGAAATTCGATACTCAAAAATGAGTACCGAATTTCAGTATTTTTTATTTTGATATTCATGTGACTAAGGATTCCTACCTGTAACCTTTGAATTATTTACAGTGAGAGGCAGAGCAAATTTATCAATGTTTGGTTAAAAAGCAAATATGAACAGACAAAATGAAAAAACACTTTTTCAAGGATACGTATGAAGACTATTCAGACATCCATTGTCGACTATACCAAAAAGGAAGGATTATGTTTAAGCCGTTTATTTTTAGTACGTACCGGAGATTGTTCCGTCTGTACCTCACTGAGCTGCTGATATTCCACCTTCTTCATTTCCTTATGCTCCTTTGTCGGCTATCCTTCCTGCAAAGCGTACACTAAGCTAGGTCAATGCATTATGAATTACAAGTCCCTAGACAGCGGAGCCAGCTTCCAGAATTACTAAGTTTCCATTCGCAGCACTCACGAGCGCGTGCCCCACTCCCCTGCACCGTTCCACTGCCAAGAGTTATACTGGGAGCTACTGCAATATACAGGGTGAATGTGATATGTATGTATGTATAATCGACCGTGAAGCATGGACACATTAGTTGAAGAAAGAGCCCAGTAAAAATAACTACTTTACGAATATACTGCAAGGCTGGACCCGAACCAGCAAAACATACCATTTGCGGGTATTGCGTCTACCAATTTCGCCACCGGCTGTATACGCATAATTTGGAATTCCCCTACAGTCCCTCCTCCCGTAATGAATGCCTCCTACTAACACAGTATTTAAAATTATACCCTCATACATTCATTTAACGCTTCATCTGCGTTGCGGATATTGACTACAAAGATTGAAAATTCAAACAATTCCTTGGAATAAGCCACGTACCTGCTTAGTACAAAAAAGTATATTTACTTAATACAGGGTGAAATTTTCAAGTGTGCCTACAAGGCAAATTCCGAAACTATAAGACATTTTAAAAAGCACTCAAAGGAGTAATGGGGCGGATTTTGTTAATAACTAAAAGAGCATGCGAAGAATTTGCATTAAATTTTTTTTTTACCAGGAATCGAACCAGTTGTCAGTCAGTCAGCGTGTTTGCGTCCACTGCTGGACATACGCCTCTCCAATTTTTCTCCAGTTCTCCGAGCCCTCAGCTGTACGGAACCACTGCTTTCCGCCGACGCACTTGATGTTGTCGTCCCACCTGGCGGGTGGTCTTCCCACACTCCATTTTCCTGTCCAGTTGATTTTGAGAAAAAAATACGCAATCTATATAAGTACCAGTTAATAGTATCGCTTATAAAGAACAAATTCTAATAAGTTATATCAAACGTCAAACTAAAGGAAAGGGTAATATTGAGTTTGACGGCTTACCGCGCATGGAGCAAGCATAAGGAGCAGGAAACAACTCTCATTTAACAATTGATTAACAATTAAGTTAACTGATGTAAGAACAATTCAATATTGTTTTTTGTTAAAAATTTGTCCTTTCAGTTATTTTGCTGTTTGATATTACTTATTTGTGTTCTTTATAACCGACATTATTGGCTGGTGTAATAACACATGCTGTTATTTTTCTCGACATCAATGGGCTTGATTCCCGGCTCGAAAAGAAAACTTTTCAAAAATCTAATAATGCTGTTTTAGTTTTCATCATAATCGTACCGCTGACTTTTTAGAGTTTGTCGGTATTTCTGATAGTTTTGGATTTGGCAATGAAAGCACATTTAAAAAATCGATATGTGAACATGTGAACAATAACCAAGCGTCGCGGCGTCGTCGTATTTTAAACTTTTGATATGATGTTGTCTCTACGACAATTACAAAGCGATTTATTTTTACAGGCTATACATACATAAACAATAATAAAGAAATTAATAATCGAAATTAAAAAAAAACATAATCAGCCAAATGTTTTACGTGGTTGTTAATGTTTTTTAACCGACTTCAAAAAAAGGAGGAGGATATCAATTCGTCTGTATGTTTTTTTTTTGTTTTTTTTTTGTTTTTTTTTTTTATGTTTGTTACCTCATAACTTTTGCCTGGGTGAACCGATTTTGATAATTATTTTTTTAAATGATAGCTAATGCTTCCCAAGTGGTCCCATTTTAATTTGGTTAAGTTTTGACAATGATATCCATGAGAAAATCATAAAAGTCTTAAATTTGTATTAAGATTGCGCGACAAATGGACGAATAACTCAATATAACGCCAACCGATTTCGATGATTCTTTTTTTATTGGAAAGGACGTGTACAAATTAGTAAGTGTACTTCAGATTCACTAAAAATAAACAAATAAAAAAAAATTAACAAAAAAAATAACCGACTTCAAGGAAAAAGCACTAAAAAGTAAAAAATAATTTTCATTTTTGTACTTACGATTTCTGTTATTTTTTGAGTCGGTGTCAGCCAAGGTTAGGTTAGGTTAGGTTAGGTTAGGTTCTCTTGATTGGCGCAGCGCGTGCCCGGCTGACGCCGACTCAAAAAATAACAGAAATCGTAACTACAAAAATGAAAATTATTTTTTACTTTTTAGTGCTTTTTCCTTGAAGTCGGATATTTTTTTTGTTAAATTTTTTAATTGTCAATAGTTTTCTATGACGTTATGGTCGGTAATAACTTGTCACAAAAACTTATAAAACATTGCCTCGTGCCACACACTTTGCTATTAATTTCCACTATCGCATCTTAAGAGCGTAGCGTAAGAGCAACCTACTCCACATACATACATACATATATTTAATATCCGGCTGATCTTCTTTAATGGTCTCGTTTACTTCCAGAGTCAATTTCGTCGTTTCATCTCTTCTATCATCCTCGCATCGCAGCGTAAGCTCGCATTTCTTCGTTCGAGAACGTCAAGACGGAATAGCCCCTTGAAACTAGTCACTAGGAGGAAGTGATCAGGTGAGTTGCCATGGTAAATTAATTGAAGTGAGTAATTCAATCGGACGTTTAGTTGAATTTTATACTATGCTAACTGTAAAATTTCAACTCATTTGGACGAATAATAAGTTATTTGAAAGGTGGCATGGTAAAAAATACAAATAAACTTCTGATTTATTCACTCATTTACCTCTTCACCAAGCGAGTAAATTTTCCATGGTAACCCTGTTCCGAGTCTGACCGTTAAGGTATCGGATTTTTTTGTAAAATAAACTTAATTAAACATAAAAAACATTAATAAATAGAATACCCGTATTTTCAGCTTTCGAAAAAAATGCATGTCCGGCCGCCTTTGAATCACAAGCGAGCTTTTCGAATCGCCTTACGCCCTATGATTCGAAAAGCAGCGGTAGAATTAATACGCAATATGCTATTTTTCAGCAAAAAAAGATGAGAAATCCGTTCCGTTTCCGTTTCAATTTGGTACATTAACGTTATCCTGAACGTTGTAGCTTCAAACTTGTAAAAAGTTCTTCGGAAATGAATATGAAGGCTTCAAAGTTCTTAACGAGAACCGTCTTTGCATAACTGCTGTAGTTTTTAAATTTACAAGCAATGTTTCATAAAACTCAACACATTTTTTTCCACGGAAAATCTTTATTTCCTATAAGGTTTTTATTCTAGAAGAATATGGAACTTAGATAGGAGCTGCCCGAGGAAGCACATGTCGGGCCGCTTTCGACTTTTCACGGGGGCTGATTAAACCATTACTACGGGCGAAGTACTCCTTCACACCATGTCGGAAGGATCCCCGATTGTACATTGGACATACCTCGGAAGGCCGTGCAATACGAAGTTTACCTAGAGATGAAGGATGTAGAGTAGATGTAGAGAACCTTCGGTAATGTCTTGTGATGAGCTTATATCATAAAAGTAGGTGTGCTAGTAATTTATGTCTTTTACTTTTAAAACAACACAAGCAGAGAAGACTCAGGAAGAAGTGCTCAAATGTATTTTTACTCCAGGAACTTTAGCCTTAAATCAGCACTTAGAAAAACTTTAAATCCGAAATGCAATTTTTTTTTCTCATTAACGTAGCTAAATGTTGCAAACTTAATGTAAGCATATGAACATGAAATTATATATTTCTGAGATAAAAAAAAATCATTTCGGATTTCATGTGCTTCTCAAACCGTATCTATCCCGGTCTATTTGATCTTATGCTTATCATGAAAAAGTCTTATGTAGCGAAATGCAGAAACAATTCTGTATATTCGTGGACTTTAGAAAAAGCTTTGACGTCTGGTGAGGGTTGGACTACGAACCATGGGAATAACAGCGCCTGCTTGAGGACAAATGTATACTTTTTATTTTTTTAATTTATAGACAACAGTGGTTAGGAAATTCAACTGCGTGACTTACTTATCAGACGCCTTCTGTATGCTGATGATGCTGATCTGGTGACTTCATCGATGGATGAACGGCAGAAGATGCTGTCTACCATGAATGATTGATGTATTCACTCCATCCAGTAAACTGGATAGATATATAATATGTCTTACAAATATTGGATGGAAAAAAGATGCGAAATTAAAAGCAAATTATAAATTCGAGCACCACGTCGTAAAAAAAATATGGAAGGACGGGGCCGATGTTTGATGGTCCATTAGCCGACTCTTGCGAGGTAAAGTATTTACATATACACAACTATATATATATAAACACGTATTTTTTCTTCACGGAGAGAGAGAATGGCTGCGATGAAATATCGCAGGGCTCGCATAAAACGAAACCCTATTGACGTGGCGATATAATGTCCCTGCATTAAGGCGAAACACACTGATTTACACGAGAAGCTTGCCATTCGTGGATATGCTCTTACATTAATGTTCTAACAAATACCAAAAATAACAATATCCCTTTTTGTTTTCTTCCTCAAAGCTTTATTTAACATCGTATTTTGCTACGCATCTGCCGAAAGTGATCATTTAGTAAAAAACGTCATTTGGGCCAAGCTATCGTTCTGTATTTTGTGATTAGCATTTTGAATGCAATATTGAATCTAAGGTAAGGTTTTGTATTATTTGGTTCGAAAATAGCCATTACAAAAAACTGATCCAATTTCAATCACATCAATGGAAAAACACATTAACGTACAAATAGGCAGCTAATGGCCATACGCAGTGGTCCCTAGCACCGTTTCACACCTGCTTTATTTACTTCGTCAGAACATTGTTGTTGAAGATGAGTTGGGAAAAGAATAAGAATTCTTTAGGTAGAATAATTAAAGTATCCTTTTATGTCTTAGGTTTCAATTTTGGTATTGTTTTGCATTTATTTTTATCCTTTAGAACACAGGAAACACTTGGAATAATAGGTCTACAACCAAGCCCTTGTGTCAAATTATTGCGCATAAACATATAAATTCAACCAAAATATCAAAATATAATAATACATCGCAACGATTTCAACATTATTGGGACTATGAGTGCACAAAATGTTAACATCATAATGGCCCAAAAAATCAACAACCGCATAGTGCAAACATATTACGCATTCAATGCAATGACTACGGAGGTATTTTATTATTTAAATCGATATTAGGACTGAGCTTCGCTTGCCTGCTGAGCTCTGCCGGCTGCCCTGCCCGGTATCGATTACTTGGAGTCGGAAATAACTTCGCTTGAATAGTGCCTAGTGACAATACGATTGTGTGTGAATATTTACGAATGACGTGATATGGAGTATTTTGCTATTACAGTTTTAGTATACTTGCTCTACACCGACTCTCTTCTCTCCCGACTCCCCTTTTCTCAATGTAAATGTTTCTATCAGTATTTTAAGTAATATTTTTTGTTATTTTACTTCCAAAAAATATAAATGTAAAAAAACCCTGGAAACATAACTTTTTTTTACATTTCTTGCACTGTGTTAAATGCTGCGAGTGCTATTGACTAACATGCGGAAAATCAAGAGATTACTATCATATGCAAAGTATACACAGAGTAAAAATCATACCAAATTATTGAAATGTCATCGGGTCAATCCTTCGATTACTTATGTTTTACCAATTTGCGATTCAGTTTAGATGTATAAGCATGTATTATCGAAAATAATTAAAATAAAATAATCGGGTTGAACTTATTCGCATAATCGGATATTTCGGATGGTAAACTAGTCGCGTATCGTGATTTATCTTTGAATCGACAGTTTGAAATTGACACTCAAGAAGGCAAAACTATCTCAATTTATTAGTTTTTATACTTTTTGTTTTTTTTATCATCATTACTTTTAGGACTTTTTAAGCTTAGCCTATGCCAGTTCCATAGTACCTTTAAAACATAAAACCTAGGAAATACATTACCAAGCCACTACCTCCTAAGAATCTCTTAGAGATAAAAAATAGTTTACAAAACTTATCATAAACATAAAATCCTTAGCATTCGGTTGACATAACACGCTGTGTTTTTTAAGTAAGAGTTTTATCCCGTTAGTGTTCAGTAATACTTGTACTAATCTTCTTCGAAAGTGCCCGTTCCGTTCACATTCTAATAAAATATATTTTTTTATGCAACCTGACATGGATGGCTAATTCCACACAACTACCGTTATGATATTAGGCCAATACATCACATTCCCGAATGAATTAGGTGCTATGCCAGGACCTTCCCTTGCACAACAAATATATTCTCAAGATATATTTACTGTTATTTGACGTTAATGGTTCATGAAATGTTATGAAACGAAAATGTATTCATATATTTTTCATTCTCAATCGTCTGTAGAGTTTGACCTACATTAGTTTAATTGAATAGTATTTATTACCTGCATTAACTTACGTCGGTCGAAAAATTTCAGTAGTTAGTTTTTTTTTTCTGCTGACTTCCAACAGTTCATACATTTCATAAGACAACATCAATACCCAGCGAATTATGTAACTTGTTTACTCGGTCATAGTAGTTTTTAACAGTAATCGTATACATAACGTATGCTTTCAAGTATTAGACTGTATAAATATATACACAATAGTGTAGTACTTTCATTTCCTTGGGGTGATAACGGGCTTATAGTCAAAACGTCCAAAGCAAAATGGGTGAAAAACATTTGATACCCAGCTTAATAAAAATTCATCCTCCCGTGTATTTTTGGTGATACCTACACAAAAAAATGTACTTTTATAGGGAGGCCGACGTCATAAAAAAATTCACCTTTCCTCCAAATATGCCGAGTAATACCAGGTTAGCGTTTGGACCGTAAGCGCGTCAACTCCCTGGATTTCGATTCCGCCACAAACGAATAAACGTATTTGAACGAATGAACTTTATTTTTAATTGCGTAAAGAGAATTGCTAACTTCGCTGGGTCAACTCAAACCTTTACCTGATGAAAGAGTACCTAATGTAAACTCAAGATGTTGAAACCTACAAAGTTATCTTCATTTTGTTATTTTCTTTGTGAAAGTTTTACGAAAATGTCGAAAGCCAATGCTTTCACAAAAGTTCTTGCGTTCTATTGAACATTGAGACGTTTTATATTTGCTAAGCGGCCGGGCTTGTTAACTTATAATTGAGACTTTGACAACTTCAGAAAATCTAATGCTAACGAACTATCGGTTACCAGACTACGATGACTATGCATATATTGTTGTACTTATTTTTACCCTAGAATAATCTCCTTAAGAAGATAAAGAAGCTGAATTCATTTTCATTTTCATTTCTATTGAAGTCAGAAGCATAGTGTTAATGTATATGTCTGTTCTAGTACTTTTTTATTCTATGGTTGCGGGACGCGACTTGCGTTGACACTCTAGCATAGTGTCATGCACTTGCTCATTCGGAAACTTCAGGTGCTGCTGCGGTCGGAGCGGAGAACCTAAAACAAGAAAATATGACATTTTCAAGGACCGTTGAACTCAAGGAGCCCAGATGCAAAGGCGTTCTCGCAGAGGCTTTGCAAGAAATACTCCAGTAACTTTAGCCTTAAATCAGCACTTAGAAAAACATTAAATCCGAAATGCATTTTTTTTTCTCATAAACGTAGTATTTCATGTGGACGTGTGTACATTAAGTTTGCAACATTTTGGGGGGTCCGGAAGATAGAAATAAAATTTGAAATATGTTTAAAAAATGATATCTCCTAAACAAATATTTAGAAATGTTATTTAAAAATGTTATATGTTAGCTAATTTTAGGTGTAATATTACTGTGAATTTGCAACAATTTCTTATTTACGGAACTGTGTAAATATATTTTTTTTGTACTATTTTCATAATATCTGCAAAGCAAATAAAGAAAGTTCTATTTTATTTTCTAAAATAGGAAACTGAACGCAAACTCTATATTCTGTGAAATTTGTAAAATGTTGCAAATTTTAGAAGCATATTTTTTTTCATTAATAATTTTTACATTCACACAAAAGCTAAACAAAAAATTCGAAATACGTATAAAATCGTTCGTTGTGTAGTTTTTAAAGAATTTAATTTTATTTTACATATTCTAGAAAGAAATATAGCAATAGCAAGTTAGGTTCGCGGCATAGATTTTATTTTAGTAAAATCATTTTTTTAAATACATTTCCGTAATTACAAAATTGTTGCAAATTCAGTTACATTACGCCTTAAAAGACTTAACATATACATTTTTTTAATACCGTTTCTAAATATTTGTTTAGGAGATCTCATTTTTTAAACATATTTCATATTTTATTTCTATCTTCCGGACCCCCCAAAATGTTGCAAACTTAATGTTAGCATATGAACATGAAATTATATATTTCTGAGAAAAAAAAAAACATTTCGGATTTCATGTGCTTTTTAAAACCGTATCTATCCCGGTCTAAAAGGACAATGACCAAAATAAAACTGGTCGTGCGTAGGCAGTAGTCGTGGGACGAGAAATGAGAAATGGGTTTGTATAACTGTTACTAGTGTAAAAACGAAGTATTCATTTTACGCCGAGCAGTATGGCCGCTACAAATTTCTTGTAGCGCACTGGATCGCGCGCGCGGCGCGGCAACGAAAGCACGTAGGTTGCGAGACGTCTAGACGCAACGACCCGCCAGCCGCGACTGTCTCGCTCGCGCAATGTTGCTGTAACCGGCAATCTGTAAGGGGTGTTCATGAAGTAAGTTGTTTTGTTTTCTAACATACTTCGTTTGTAGACTTTATATTTGATACTAAGACTAAATCGATGATTTTTTTAGAAATAGTTCTGTATGTATGTATGTATGTTCCTCCATAACTCTTAAACCGATTATCCGAATTAGATGAAATTTACTACACGTATATGTTAATACACGGGACACAGGATAGGCTATAAATAATTCAGTTGCGCTTACGTTAAGATGTAGCTGTCATACAAACCGAAATGCCCTGAGACGGGGCTTGGGGGGGTAATCACTATCTGCCTTTATTTCTTCGTTTACTTCTTCTAAGCCACGAAACGGACTTTTTGATATGGTTTTTATTAACATAAGGAGCGATCAACGAGCAAGGATTGCATATGTAATTTTTAATTATTAAATACATATGTACTAGAAAGTTGTAGGTGTTAAAATGGCCTACAGAAAGTTCCACGATATCATGTAGAGCGATAACTTAGAACCACTTCCACCGATTTATTTGCGTATTTAATCAACGTATAGCAACTCTGGGCGCATTCAGATTCCGGATGGGTTACCGTTTTCGATGTTGAAGGTGGCTGTGGTTCGTATTCCTCATAACACTTTGTAAAAGTAAGGAAGGTGGTAGGGTTAATCCCGCCTATGTTGGTTTTGTATCAATTTCTATGTAGCAGTGCCAGTGCAGTAAGGTTCTGGCGGCACATGCTTTTAAAATTCGCTCCCAAATGTTTACGAAGCTCTAAATGGGAAGATGTCGATATTTATCATTAAATCATGCCATGTCGGTTCAAACGATTTTGATTAAATTTGGTAGATGGATACATAGTCCTGGACCAGCCTTTTGGTGGGTTACCTTTTACCTGGAAAATAGCTCATTCAGACCGAAATCAATCCAACAAGACATTGACCCGAGAGGAGACGGGTACCGCAGCTAGTTTTAAAATATATTTTTTCACATTTGGAGACAAGTTGTAACAAATAATTTCTCCATTTTTCCACTTTTTTTAACAATATGCTATGAATTGTCTAAACATATTAAACAAAACTGCATTTTTTTCATTTCATTACATTTAAGTTGGCACCGCTTTTCATGCCCATATAAGAATGGTCATTGTGCTTTAGGGAGGAAAATGGGGTTGAAACATATTTGAGTCGAAACTTATGTGTTCGAGACCATTCTCTTTCTTATTTGATGTTTTTCTTGGAGCCCAAGTAAAAGCAACAGTTTTAGAATCAAAAAAGGTCTAGGCATGCACTTGCAGCGTTATTTCTAGAATGTGATGTTTGAGGCAAAACTGTTTCACTATGTATTTAATATGTTGTGAAACACCAAAGACATTACGAGGATTAATAACAAAGCCATTGTCGATGTGCCTATTATACATGAACACACTAATAAATAAATAATAAATGTAAGCATTATCAAGAATAGATTGAACAGGTAAATTATTACATAATTATAAAAAAAATCGCAAAAAAGAGAAAACAAAAATAAAAAAGTATATTCTTCTTTCATTTAAATATAATTCTTTTTTCATGTAACAAGACAAGGATAGCTTAAACCACACCTACTTACTATCATGATATTCGTCCAAAATAAAACACAGGAACTAGGTGTCATGCCAGAACCTCCCTATAGTACACGGCTACATAACTTGATGGAAACACTGACAGTTTTCGTTGTACGCTTCGACATTTGTTCATTCAACGCGAATTGTACCAACCTATTTAACTGAAGTCAACTTCCATGTTTCTCCCGAAAAATATTTCAAAAGACGAGACTTCGCATTCAAGGCCGTAAACGCCCGAAAGGTTAACACTTTTCACGTAATCTTCAACATCGCGCTATCCGCCCCGATGCACCCCCCGCCCCCGCGGCTCGGTTGGGCCGGTGACGTCACCGCGGAAGTCCCCCCCCCCCACCCCCTCACACTTAACCCGTCGCCCCCGCCGCCGCAGCTTGCCGCGCCACGATATCAGCATTTCCGTACCCGCGGGTAAAACTTGGTTCGAGTGACATGGGCACTTATTATAATTTTTATGAATATTTAAATAAAAAAATACCATGTCACGATATTAACCTAACATAACACGATTTGGATACGAGCAAATTCTAATGATTTGTTATTGTTACTGCTTTCATTGTTCGTGTCTGTATTTCCTACTCAATAAATAAACACATCGGAACTACATAGGTTCCCAACGAGGACCTTAGTTATATTGCTCGATTACATTGAACTGGATGGAAGTACAGACCATTTTTACTGGCCCTTCGACTATGTTTCATTCAATGCGATGGCACTCACTCAGGCGGAACCCTGTTAAGAAAGTTTACATGGAATCCGAGCCACGGCCAATCTCTATTTTCAGGCATTCGCTCATCCAGAACACGATCGCTCCTAGTGTTAATTAACCTCGATAATTGGAGGCCTCCGGACGCCTCCGTGGCATCACGCTACCAAGTTACGGAGGCTGACAGAATGATATATTACTCGTAGAGATATTTTTCGCAACAGCTTATTATTTAGCGCATGGTGATCGTTGTCAAATTGATCGTTAACCGATGATTCAAAGTTTCATTATTACAATAGGTGATTGTCTAGCGATCATCAATTGGTGTCGATGAATTTTGCCATTTTCCATACAAAACAAATTGTAGAAACGGTGTTCAATTCCGAACTTTTTTTACTGAAATCTAAAAGCTAATGGAATTATGTCGAAATAAATATATGCTGTATTCACTTATATCTAGCTGTAATAATACATTCAAATATCTAATGTGAGTTTCTCATTATATTTTTTATTTAAATAAATGATGGAATCCAAAAATATTAACAATTCCGTTATAAGTATGGAGTTCTTTTTAGACTTACTGAGGCGTTTATCTACATATTAGTACAATAATAATTGTGTAAAGGTACTTTTGTATGACGCGAGTAGTTCACTGGTCCTAGAGTAATCGTTTATCTAGTGTACTGTCGCTTGCTTTCATGTCGATAGTTTTCAGTTGGAGGAAATAATTTATGGTTCAAATTATAAGAACTATTACTTTTTGCTATTGGGTTTAATCCAGATTGTTTTGAATACATTAACTGACCCCAATCTAAACACAACATATTGGACTAAAGGATTGGAATAGACGTAGTTTTAAGGCCATTCGTTATTTACTTAAACCTGCTGAAATCTGTAACTTGACGTACAAGTACGGTCGCTTTCAAAAGTCCAGTCGCATTTCGCAGAGCGCGATTGCTTTGAAGCGCTCGCATCGTGCGGAGGTGAAGCGGGAGGAGGGGATCGCACCGCCCGAGCGGGTTGCGGTAGGACACGCCTGAAGACCGGTCGGCGGGGGAAGGGGCAAGCCACATGTGCAAAACAAACCCGACCGTAGCGTGCTACTGGACTTATGTCGTCGATTGTACATTTACAATATCCGTGTGTAAAAGCTCGGTAAATATGAGTGGTGCTAACATATACTAGACTATATGTGTAACCACCTGTCATGTGTCAAAAATATGCCCTGACCCAATGTTATTATCTCACATATGGTAAAATTCTCAAACTCTATGTTCGATTTCAACTTTTAAAAACTTTGTAAGTAGTTGAATAAATATTGAAAACCATAAATATAAAGTATGTATTCTTCTATCTAAACGTGTATAAACTTACAAAGCAATACCGTATGATAAGGAATTTGGGAGATACATTAGTTAAGTACCCTAGGGTGTGTTATTTTTTAAATTCCGTCCCAAATGGGGTGAACAGAGGTGGTAAATTGTTTTGTAGAAACCATTTAATGTGAATCGCTACCCAATCAGAGTCTTCCCTCGTCGCTTATTTGAGTAAATAAAATATAGTCGTGGCCCTCATTAGTGTGGCTAGATCATAGCGCCCAGGAGTAATCCGCGATATCATTTTACGAGGTCAACTCTTTCGCCTTTTTTTTTTTTTTTAATATTAGCCTTTGTTGGGCACCGCGATATGAATTTAAATGTTGTGTACAAAGCTTGCTATACCTATTACTGTTGACTCGTGTGGACCAATATAATGAGTAGTGTTTGACGGGCCACCTCTGCTGCCCTGTAGATAAGGGTTTTGCATGAGTATTGTTCGCAACTGTTGGACGGTTCGGGGAGGTAACCGGCGTACTATGTGAGAAAGTATGTGAGGGAATTAGATCAATTATGCACCATTCAGAAGCGTTATTGTCATACCTTCTAGGCACTCACTGGGTAGAATATTTTTCCATCCACTTCTGACGCAGAATTGATCGATATATTTTTACTCACTTAATTTCTCACATTTTACGCCAGTTCAGACCCAGCTTAGTATTGTCTCTATCTCGTCTACGACCCCAAGGTATGTCAGAATTTAGAGACTACCAACTTCGAAGGGATGTAGGCATCTATCCGTTTTTTATCATCTATACCACGAATATAGCTCTTTTCAGTTGCATAACCTCCATTCAGCGCTGGAATTATACTTTTGTTAATTACATATTTTTTTCTCCGTTTTTCAATATAATACACGGATACACGGTACCCATCCGGTAACGACATAGACTAGGCGAAAAAGCAGCAAAAGCAAGTAGCAACGTTTTGGGTCAGGGAGGGTCGTAAACATTTTCTTTTTTATTTTCCTCCCGTCCTTTTCCGACTCATCCAACCCAACCCAACCTAAACTATCCCAACCACATGAACAGAGGTAAAAAAACCAAATAAGATTTTCGACAACTGTCTCCAAAAGATAGTCGTCATAAAGCCAGTCATTTACGCCTGTTTCCACCACCTCCAGCTACAAAAATCCCAAAGTTACCTTTCGGTTACACCAGATAAATATGGCATGTAACCGAAAGTTACTTATCAGATTTCAGGTAACTGGAGGTGGTGAATACATAATGTACGCAGAAATACCAGAAACATACAAGCTAAACGCGAATAAATAATGTCAATAATGTGGACTCATTCGCCCGACTTCACATTCGTCTGCAGCAAAATGTTTTGTATTCTTTACTGCGCTCGAAATTTCGCTGGCTCCGGTTCAAAGGGCGGGCTCCAACGGAACAATTTATATTTTCATTTTAGGCTCTCGCGTAGGGGTGGCATTCGGAACTGGTAGGTCGACCGGCTTAACTCCCACAAAAGTGAGGAATAAACTCGCCAATCCTTCATCAATCACAGAAGGGATGTCATGAAATTCCACCAATGTAGAAAGCAGACTTTGTGAGATAAACATTTCTTTGGTGGCCAGTCTAGCTCCTTTGTTTTATAAGAATTGAGAGAAAATCTCGGAAAAAATAAATCTATAACAAATGTATGTAATAGACAGTAAAACCTGATTGACGGCAATTCCCTTATGACAATTATATTTAGGATCCGCCTCAAAATGTTTATATATAAACTGGTTTTGATTGTACCTACACTTTATGGTTTATCCAGATTATACCGATGCTTATCCCCAAAACCTACAATTTGACAATTTCAATTAAATTAATAAATTCTACCACAACAAACGAAGAAGATATAGAAAGTAGTAGAATTCTTCAGTACAGTCTATTGGAATGTGAGTAACAACGATGAAGAGTTACGTCAATAATGTCTAGGTGCACTTAACTAGGGCGGGCGATCCTAGGTTTCCTTAGCTGAGAGATGTGGGGCTGAGCAAACTTAATTCAAACTACATGAGTCATTCCATCAAAAGCATAACAGCCATCACATTTTAACTAACTAGCGGTACCAGCTAACTCGGATTCCGTAGGTATCGTTATTATGCGCGTACACCAGTCCCTCATCTAAGAGGCGCCCGACGCAAAGGGCTTTTGAACTTTCTCATGAACTGCGATTAAAATATTAAAAATTAAAATTGTCCTAAAATTTATACTATTCAAGCGAGCATTGTGCAAGACAATTCCTGCAAGACATTGTGAAACTAACTAAGAAATAATCTGGTACTCAGACCCATAACATAAAAGTAGCGTAGGTTCGCCATGATTTTCGAGGGCATCGCCCGTCTCACGTGATGTACCCAAGATCGCTTATTGGTAATCACTGAGGATGTAATTGCTCTCTGGATACGTCACCAACAGAATGTTGCAACGACCACTTCATACATTTCGGCAGAGTATTTTTATTATTATTTGCAGAGACATAACTTTTTGAAATGTATTTTTTCGTCTAGTATTATTCGACGCAATGTCTTGGCATGAAACCTATAGATGCCACGTGGCGTCTCAGGTAAATGTCATGACAGTAGGTGTGATATTAGCATTTAGCCACCCATGTCCAGTTACATACAACGTTATCACGTTCTTTCTTAGGGAATATTAGATTCTTTTTACACCAAATTAATGAATTACTTGGAATGGAAATTCTAACTCTTTATTTAGAGTATATTCAGAAAAAAGCTATTAAACTGTTTTTGTTTATTTCCCGAATTGTATGTACTGACCGTTGCAACATTCTGTACATCGAAGAAGGATTGCAGTGGTAATTCGTATGCTACGCGCAAGTATACCTACTCGTATCCAAACCATATTTCCAAACCAACTGCACGCGAAATATTTTATTATTACAAAGTTTTAATGAAATATTGTTTGCCCTCTGTATGTCGAAATTAATGATGAAATTATTTGGCAAAGATTAATTTATTAATGGAAAGATTTAGGAAATAATCCCAAGATACCAAAATAAAGGCGAGATGCGGGGCTTTCAGTATTACGAGAGTGCAGGTAGGTGTTGGTTGATAAATGATGCCTGGATTCACAATATCTCTTTATAGCAATTAGATAGCGTCTCGGGTGCAAATGGGTAAACATTTTGTAAGTGACCAACTGCAATCCCCCTCATTTTTAACCTGGCAAACAATAATAACATTTACAATATCTATTTATCAACCATCAAATGTACGCCATATAAGCTGTCATCTGGTAGTCTAGTTTAGATTTTATCGAGGGGCTAGTCACAAAATGCATCGTTGGTGACCAATTCGGGCACCAGAGACTAGGCTGACAAAAAATCACACATATTATCCCATTACCAACGAAACAATACATAGTATCGGTTGGCTTATCTTCAACACAGACAGTAGGATGTACAGGAGTAGGGTTGCCATCTCTAAAATTTGGCAACCAGGACAAGACGTGAAAATACGTATGAAAACCCCGGATTTTAGAGCCTAGAACAATCAACAGGTTTTTTTAAACAGTCAGTGTAATACAAAAACAGTTGAAAATATAATTGATCAACTTTTTAATTATTTTCAGACCTTAAAATTAAATTTAGTGATCTTTTATCATCATTTTAAATGTACTTACCTAATAAAACAGAATATTATTACAGTTTGTTACAAATCAGTTAGATACTAATAGTAAAGACTTTTATAAACCCGGACTAAAAATTAAGCCCCGCCCGGACGCTTCCCGGATACCCTCTAAACTAGGATAAATCCGGGGAAACCCGGACGGATGGCAACCCTATGTAGGAGGTACCTAGATACTTTGTGCGGTAGCGATATCACGGCGAGCTCACAGTGGGCCGCAAATACAGCTACGCTAATCAATCATTACAATTTTGTGAAATTCGCAGAGGAGACGATCGAGACATGGTCCGAGGCAGCAAAACGTCTAGCTAAAGAGCTTGCGTGCTACTTCATGTTTTTATGTAAAGCGGGACATATGGATTACCTACCTCAGATTTTAACCTAATAGACGCCCGAAGACGCCATACTTCTTGTTTATTTGGGATTTATGAAGAAACAAAGGCTAATATTTCGGTTTAAATCCTATCAAATTGAACAATGAGATTTTCTAATATTCATCTC
This sequence comes from Incurvaria masculella, assembly GCA_946894095.1. Lineage (NCBI taxonomy): Eukaryota > Metazoa > Arthropoda > Insecta > Lepidoptera > Incurvariidae > Incurvaria > Incurvaria masculella. Next base: position 6,919,911 of record OX335641.1, read on the forward strand.
ATTTAATATTTTTTCTTCTGATAAGAGCCAATTGCGTTTAGTTTGATAAAGGCGTAATAAAACAACATTTAATTATATTAAAAAATAACTGCAACGAATTTGGCGGTGGCGGCGCTTTCTTCTTCTAAACCACTGAACATTTTTTTTAACAATTGAAATAGGAAGAGCGATCAACGAGGAAGGTTGGTGTTTATAATTTGTAAATATTTCAAATAAACCTTAAGATAACAATGAAAGGTAAATACTCGAAAATTGTAGTTGTTAAAAAGCCTAAAGAAAAGTCCGTGATATCATACATCCTAAGGTACACTCACTATAACATTTTAAATCTGTTTAAGCTAGTTTAAATGGTGCTTTGTGTTCCCAAATCATAAAAAAGTTTGAACATAGACTATGACCGTGGGATATTTACCTTTATAGGTTTCTAACGTAGCTAGGCCATCAATGCATCTTTTAAAATAAAAAAATGGGCAGAGGTTATTTAAAAAATATATATATTACGGTTTTACTTACGCCCTTATGTAACTGAATGCAATCGGGTGTTATCACGCCCATAAAGTTTTTTTAACATTCGCAGCTGGTAGATGAAACATAAAACATAACATAAGCTGGTGTGCATCTCAATTTCACAATGGAAAATGTTATGCTCCATGTAGAATGGGTGATTTATTTATTTCGACATATCAGCAATTTATCCTGCAGCTCTATCGGGACACGCGTTCGACAAACAAATTTCCTACCTCGTAAGTTGTGTGGGGGGGGAGAGTGCTCCGCCATTTTCTTCAGGACGTGTCTTCACTAGTAATGAGTATTAGCGGAAAACTATATCCCACGCAAAAGGGGCGTGCTTGCTTATTACGAAAAAATATATTTACTTCAGTGGTCTTCCATTGATTTCCTAACTACGTTGCATGGGAAGATTTTGTAGGTAGGTTATCTTGTATTATTTATCTTCAAAAATAATAACTATTTTTATTATTTTTTTAAAACAATTTGCTCTCTAGTGTTTAGGGCACTTTTGTCTGGGGTCTTTCATTATTTTCAGCCATCGAGCGCTCGATGTTTTAATCCTGTAAGGTCAGAGTTTCTTACCCTTCTATAGTCATCGACCCTTGCGAAATTATATTAAAATAATAAGACGGACCCCTTTTCAAACGTAATTGAATGGAAAGAAAACAAGGAATTAAAAAAACAACTGTTTTAATTATTTCCACAGAAAGTCAAGATACCTGCTACGGAGAAGGAATAACTGCATTTGTACAGCTCGTAGTGTAGGGACTAGAGGATTTGCCTTTCATGCGAGAGGTTATGGGTTCAAATCCTCGCCCGGTCATGCACTACTTTATTTTTCTTTCTGAGTTGGATAGGCGCATTTCGTTACGAATGCGAATTGTTCCATGGTTCGGAACCCATGCAAACCTGAAGGTCCCCTTCCCCTACTATGTGGGAGGGCTAAGCCCGCCCAGGTTGATACCACCGCATTCCACTAAGCTATGGTTGAAGCAGCAATGAAAAATTGGCCGCATTTTCTATCCAGTGTAGCCCTCTTCGATTCATAAAGGGAAGATCCTGGCACCATGTCGTATCCCCAAAATAATTCATATGGAAAATATCTCTAACTGACCTATCTACCCTGAGGGCGTGTATAGTCTTGTAGCTCTTGATTTCACAAACAAACCCTCGATGTGTGTGGTGGGCGGAGCCGCTGAACGCATCAATTATTCAAGCAATCGCGTCGACTGGGGTATGACCCAATTGTCGTGCACAGCAGCCACTGGCATGTATGTACTGATCGGGCAAGATGCTGCGCATTGCCTCGATTGTATCGGGCAGAGTGTGACACTCAAATGCCACAATTGTAGGGCACTGTGTTGCACGTCGATCAAATTATATTTCACAATTCAATGGCTAGCGCCCGACGGAAAACCATCGATTATTCTCAATCTTCTCTCATATGTGACCCCACTTCTTACCTTGTAGGTAATTTAGCATGATCGTAAGTAGCTAAAAATTCAATATTTTTTCATGTAATTGTAAATGGACGGCCAATAGCAAATCCATTATGATATCTACCGATGACATATATACCTTCCTTTTTTCCACAGTTTAATTGTGCTGGGTGGAAAATACAAAAAAATATTATGATCGCTTAGACCATTTAATTTAATGCTAAAATACAAACCCGGACAAGATTTGCCCTGCCACAAATTAACTTGAAATCGGAACTACAGCGAGTATCGACGCTCTGACGGTAACCCATTCAGAACCAGAACGCGCCCATGTTGCTTAATCTTCATGATCGACCGCCGAGGTGCTCCACGCTGTTGGATTGCTTAGAATACTAACCCACCGACTGTATCGCGTTTGAAAAAATTGTAGGAATTCTGGACGACGAAAGAAAGTTTGAAAATTTCAGTAGCTATCTACCCAACGCTGTCCACGTCTGTTATTAAAATGTTTCCCGCTAAATGACGTACGAATTATTCCAACGATGAACCACTGGCATATATTCCGTGTCGGTCCGTTAACAAAAGGGTCAGCTAGATTGTTCAAGATTATGGCCCGGATAAACAGAGGGGCATGTTAATTTGTTATTTAGGAACTCGGTCTTTCCGGAACGGATGCCAAACTCGGGCAGCATATCATTTAGTGACGGAATATTTAATTTTATTTTGGAAATCCACAACTTACATAATATCTGATCTGATACGATTGTTGAAATTAAAATTACCTTAAACTAATGCCAATTAGCGATTACCTCTAGTGACTTACATGTGACAATTTGGTAGTGATAAGAGAAAAAAGGAAGAAAAAAATTGGAGGGTTTGTGTGGGTGGGAACTGATTTGACGAACGCTTCTTTAGAGCACATTCGCGCATAAGACGCGCCGTTGCATTCCCATACAATTATATGGTCACTTTGGCCATACGGCGGAGACGCGATATCGACCTGCATGCCAGTTCTCCTTCCTTTCTTCTCAGTGGTCGTAACATTAGCCCAACACACCACAATTCCGTAGGAATTAGATGCTATGCCAGAACATTTCCTTTATGTGCACGGATACATTGAACTGAATGAACCACGGATAGTTTTTCTCTGCCGCTTCGGCCATCATTTCATCCAATGCAGAAGTTTTACATGGAATTCGATAAAGGTGCAGCTCGAATTCGTGATGAAATTCAGCTGTGATTGAACCCATGATCTCTCGCATGAGAAGCAAGCCCATCACCCTGACCCAAGCTATGAAAATTTTAATTAGATTTTTTTGATATTCCGACCCATACAATGTTTTTTTTTACACAGAACGCAAAAAGTATTTCACTTTAAGGCACGAATTCGTCAAAAATATTAAATATAGCCATAGTAGTTGCAGCGAAAACATATTCACAATTTCAGGTTTAATGGTTTCGTTGTAATTGCCGATTAGAAGTTTTACACCGTTAGATGGCGCTGTTAAATAAAAATCGTATTTAAATAAATTGGATATCTCCAATAATCCTGAAATTGTGAAATTGTTTTCGCTGCAAGTAATATGACTATATTAAACTTTTATTATTAATTCGTGACTTAAAGTGCAATACTTTTTGCGTTATGTGTGCAAACAACTGTATATGGGTCGGAACAGCCTTAAGTTGATAATTCTCTTTGTCTATCGGTGTTGTTTAACCTCTGTATTACGTTAAATAACTTGTTTTACTATGACTACTGAACCCTGCTGTTGGTGTATTGAATTTTCAGCCTTTCGCGAGTTGTGCGCTGTAGCAGCGATCATAAATCTTCCCCAGTGTGATTGCGTGTTATTATAACATTTCTGGTTGGCCTCGGAACTGTTGGCTGCGTAGCCTCTTGACATCCACTCATCAACTCTGATTACAATCAAACATCATCAGTCAACCTCAGTATCGGTTGGTTCATCGTGATGGTCAAAAAGTAACAGTAAAGGCGGGGTCCATAAGCATCGTAAAAGTACGCTCCCAATACAAACATACCATCCAAACATAGTGTTCGATCGTTTTGATTTTTAGAATAATTTACACATTAGGAGAAACCACCATTGAATTAGTTTACACATTAACTCAATGCAAACCACAGAGAGATAAAAGTATGAAGATTTTGTAGCGACTTAGCGCCCTCTACTGAGAGCAGCATAGTTTCATATGCCACAAATACCAGCAAGACATGAAAGTCTATATCGCACTAACGAAGTTTCCCGGCGAGTTAACGCATATACAACATTCAAAACACGACTAGGGGAGAGCAGTTGCGCAGCCGTGGGTCTCAAGACCTGACCCACCTTTTCATCTTTCCACAATTTTCTATTAGTGGTCATATGATTCGATATTAAAAATCTATTATTATTTACTTTTATATATAATTCTGTATATTTCTTATTATATTTCTATATAATATTATATATAATTTATTATTATTACATAACATATATTAATTTATTGTTTCATATTTGATAATTACCAACTATAAAGCTAAATGGGACAGATGGCACCTTTTTCTGGGGAGCGCAAATTTATTTTATTATTACGGGCCCACCTTAGCCTTCCAATATGTTGTTTTATGTCACTAAGGACGGATCAGATCTTAATAGGATAATGCAAAATCAAGAAGTTCCAACCATAAATCATGAAACTCTGACAAAATAATAAGTATCACACAGTTTATTTGTATGTAAAATAAACTGTTTTTTTTCACCGTTTTTAATATATATATCTAACAGTTTTATTGCATACTCTGATTTGAATGCCTTATATTGTGTGTACTGGTGAAAACCAGCGGCACAAGATTACTTCGGCGGATTTACTGAATTGAACGCGGGCTGAATTAAAAGCTGAGCCACATTACCGTTTTCCTTCAGTACTTATATTGTATATCTACGCGTATTGTTGTATAAATTAAACTTCGTCACGGGTGCCATTTATGGCTCCCGAGCGTTGTTTTTGGTGTAAAGATACCCAGAGGTTGACTAGCCAGGTCGCCTTAATAAAGTCCAAAAAGCACAAGGTCCAAAACCAAAAAAGTCCAAAAAAACTGGCGAGCCTATTGCGGCTAGAAAACCTAAAACACGAAAGTAGTGAGTTTATTCACGGTGTTTACTGTTTATGTAAAAGGATAACTGTGTTCACATGAGAAGATAAAATACTTCCACGTGTATTGTTAACTGAAAGAAGATATAGGATCCAGGGCAGGTTTGAACTGGTAGAGAGAATTAGTGACGAAATCATTACGAAACGGATTTGCAAAGCGAACGTGAGTGGAATTGTCGTACCACGACCGACGAAGTACTTCGTAAAGGTCAGGTGTACGTAGCGCCCGTAATCGTAGAGTATTATGAATGGTCTGCAGAAAAAAGAGTAGTTTGAAGAGGAATACGTGAATGCCGCTGAAGTGTAAAGTTAAGTTAACTTTGAAGTATGTAGGAAGTTTTCCTTCCTAGATACTTCAAAGTTAACTTAAAGATTACTTAAACTCTACCTGGTGTCGATTTTTTCAAAGATTTTTAAAAGCATGAGCCGCCACGCAATTGTAATACTACATAGAAATTAAATGAAAATACGGAAATTGTTCATTGCACCTTCGCTTCAATGCGACGGTACATATGTAGCATCACAGGCGGTTTAACCCAACCTCCAGTAAGTAAGAAAGGGACCTAAAGTTTTACGTGGTAACCAACCCAGAGTCAGCCTCACAATTTAAAACGTCACCCATCCGGAACCATTGTTATTAGTACAGCTTTTCCTATCGAGATGGTCGATGGTCGACAGACGATTGTCAGACTGCTATTTGTCAGACCCGCCATCTTTCAGCAAATAGAACCACTTAATTACAAATATGGGGCAGCAGTTATTCTGCTTTTATCATTTTTAGAACACTGCAGCAGGCCTACTCCTAGAATTCCGTAATATCAAGAATCATCAGGATTAAGGAAACCAGAGTCGAGAAAAGCCGGTTTTTTAAAGCGATTTTCGTGACGAAAATATTCCGGAGCAAAGTATTTCAATTTGATCAAGGTTTTTCCGTCGAAAAATATCTTTTAAAACCGCTATAAAAGCAGTTTTCTAGACTCAGAATTCCTGATTACGGAATTCCAGGAATAGGCCTGCAGCAATAGGCCTAGGGTTGGTTCAGTCTTGCACGTTCTGAGCGGCTCGTAGCCTAGTGGCGCGGGGACTGGCCTAGCGTACCAGAGACCTGGGTTCAATACCGACATGCACCACTGTCTTTCTCTTTCCGAGTTCGATAAGTGCATTTTCATCACGAATGCAAGCTGTTCCATGGTTCGGAATCCATGTAAAACTGTAGGTGCCCTTCCCCTACTAGGTGGTAGGGTTTAAGCCCGTCCGGGTTGGTACCATCGCATTGGATGAAAAGATGGTCGAAGCGGCAATGAAGAATTGTCCGTGTTTTCCATCCAGTTCAATGTAGCCGTGCTCATAAAGGGAAGGTCCTGGCATGGCACCAAATTCCTTCGGGAATGTGGTGTATTGGGCTAATATCATAACGGTAGTTGTTTGGTATTAGCCATCCATGTCGGGTTGCATAAAAAAAAAACGTGTCCTGATAGACTTTATCAAAAGTCCTGTGGCGCCAGCACCATTACGACGGCACGCTTAATGCGGCCACCATAAAAGACGAACGTGACCGAACACAAAGCGTTTCTTTTCAGGATATTAAATTTCAATTAGCGTGCGTTTCGTTGAGCAAATGGGCTCCGTACTAAGGGAAACAGGACGGGATGTATATATGTTTTCAGTATAAATAAAATAACATCTATTAATATTTATTTTCATCACAACAATTTTATATTTAGAACCTCTTGTGACGTAGATACCTCTTGCAACATGAATGAGGACAAAACCCTTATACTTGTATTATTTGAATAGCCAGTAATAAAATAAACATAGCTGGACTCTTAAGTTGTACAATTGTTTTTTTTTTTTTGTAAATGTACATGGATGGCTGATTCCAAACTGACCTTCAGATAATAGCCTAACACACTACATGGGAACTAGGTGCCATCCCAGCAATATCCTTATATTGCTCGGCTACATTAAACGGGTGGAAAACACGGACAATTTTCATTGCCGCTCCGACCATTGTTCATTCAATATGATGGTACCAACCCGGGCAGGATTAGGGAACCCTACCACCTAGTAAGTAAGAAAGGGGACCTGCAGTTTTGCGTGGAACCCAAATCACACCTAGCCTCAACGGTTGAAAATGGTCACCCATCAGAAACCATTCAGAGTGGTCAGTCTGAGTTCTCACCTAAATTGGCGTTTACGGCAAACCGATCGACTGGCTTTTTCCGGAAAAACGTCAAACTCCATATAAGTTTTTACTAGAAATCCTGTGGTTTTACTTCTTCAAGCTGTCAAAGTCAAACTCGGAATTCCGATTTGTATTAAAACGCGGAGTCGGCGTAAACGGCAACGTCGACGTGTTTACGGCAACATTAGTAAGCTGTCAAATCAAACTCGGACTCGCAAAAGTTGGTCCACTGCGGGCACTCTTCAATTTCTCTATACATTTTAAAACGCCAGTCGATCGGTTTGGCGTAAACACCGATTTAGAGGACAATTGGGACTACAGGCTCGGAAAACTTTTTTGGTCGTGACATTGTCGTGCCCTACACTCCAAAGTCGTCGGCCGCATTTAGTTGTACATTCAGTATGTAGGTCAGGACGGCTTGACCCCCACCGAAGGAGTCGAGTTTCAGGGCCCCTCCACTGCCGCGCCCCCCCCCCCCCGCGCCGCAACCCTTTCCGGCGCGCGCCGTGCAAAATTAATGAACTTCGCCCCTGCATTGTCGCGAGGCGTGCTGAATAAAAACCGCGCCTCGCACCGACATGGATTGCCTTTCATGTGTTTTGATGGCGATTGAGAGTGTCAATCGAAAATCTAGATTTTATTTATGAGTGGTATTGTTACGATCAATAGATGGCGCCACAATTTACGGATCAGTTTAGACTTTCATTTTTTTTTTATTTAATTAATTCTTATTTTAGTCAAATTACTGTAAGTTACGTCAAAAACGTAATTTTTTTCAGTTTCAGTTTCTTTATGTCCTCAATTAGATATATATTACACACTCGGATTCGTAATTTTTTTCCTGTCGGTTCGATTACTTCTGGTTCAGATAGTCCAGGTGGTTCAGGTGGTTACTTCAGGCTGGTCATTGTATTTCCATTGATACTTGATGCAACTAGTTTACAGTGATTGATTGATTACCACTGCTCCCCAAGAACATTTTAATAAGAACATTATAAACGTTGGTGAAGAGCAAACTCTTGACTACGATAATGACATCTTATTCTAAATTAACAGGAATTATTATCTAAATTATTCAGGTGTAAATAGTTATCGTCATTTTTGTAACAAGGTAATATCAAATCAAATATAAGTTACTAAATAAAACAATTCAAATGATTCCAAATGATCCGCGAATTCAATGCCCGCGAGGGCAGTGATAGACCGGGGTAGATACGGTTTGAGAAGCACATGAAATCCGAAATGATTTTTTTTTTCTCAGAAATATTTAATTTCATGTTCATATGCTTACATTAAGTTTGCAACATTTAGCGGGGCCCGGAAGATAGAAAAAAATTCTAAAGAATTTAATTTGCTTTTACATATTCTAGAAAGAAATATAGCAATAGCAAGTTAGGTTCTCGGCATAGATTTTTTTTAGTAAAAACATTTTTTTAAATACATTTCCGTAATTACAAAATTGTTGCAAATTCACAGTTACATTACACCTTAAAAGACTTAACATATAATTTTTTTTAATATCGTTTCTAAATATTTGTTTAGGAGATATCATTTTTTAAACATATTTCATATTTTATTTCTATCTTCCGGACCCCCCAAAATGTTGCAAACTTAATGTACACACGTCAACATGAAATACTACGTTTATGAGAAAATAAAATGCATTTCGGATTTAATGTTTTTCTAAGTGCTGATTTAAGGCTAAAGTTCCTGGAGTATGACAGCGCAGTGTTGGCGAGCGCACGGGGCACATACCGCAGCCACACCGCGCTTCGCGCCGACTATCGTGACACCCCTATTCCGTTCTGTACCCGAAGTCCCAGTTGCCACCTAAATTGGCGTTTACGGCAAACCGATCGACTGGCGTTTTCAAATGTATGAAGAAATTGAAGAGCGCGCGCAGTGGGCGTTAAGCGAACTAACATATGCGAGTCCGAGTTTGATTTGACAGCTTACTCAACGTTGCCGTAAATACGTCGACGTTACCGTTTACGTCGACTCAGCGTTTTCATACAAATCGGAAGTCCGAGTTTGACTTTGACAGCTTGAAGAAGTAAAACCACAATTACAACAAACAAGAATATCTAGTAGAAACTTGTTGGAGTCTGACGTTTTTACGAAAAACGCCAGTCGATCGGTTTGCCGTAAACGCCAATTTAGGTGAGAACTCAGACTGACCACTCTGGCCACATTTATGTTAGGATGTTCCTCTGTACGTCTTCAAGTTGATTACGAAGTGATTAGTTTTATTGTTTATTGTTTATTCATCATCCATCCACTGCACTCGGATTTGTCGTATTTTATCATTAGCCAGTTTATCAGTATTATTAGTTTGGGTTTGGTAGGTTAGGTTAGATTGCGTAATCTAGGGAGAGCTCGTCACTTCTCGTAACTCGGTCTTGGGCTCAATACCCGTCCTCGTTCATGCAGCATTTTAGTCATTTCGTCACGAATTCGAGCCATTTAAAACCGTAGGTCCCCTTCCCCGCCCGGGTTCCTATGTGTGTATTAGCCATACATGCCCAATTTAATAAAAACTAATATTCCTTTATATTGTTCTTTCGTTTTAGATAAGGCCTCGACCATGCGAAGGCACGCGCGATGGAGGTGAAGGAGAATTCCCACGACAAGTCTCCCAAGTCTCCAGTCAAATCGTTTCTGAAGCGAGACTACGACAGCGACGCTAAGACGTCCCGATCCAGCAGCGCCAAGTCCGAGAGAGAGCTCAAGTTGCCAGCGAAGTCGCCGTCCGGCGACAGACCGTCGGGCTCCAACGACAGGCGCGACCGGCGGCTGTCCAGGACGAGTGACAGCTCCAAGGAGACGGTAGACAGGTAAGCCCGTTGTCCTTAGCAATAGATTAAAAGACTCTTTACCCTAGCAATTCCCCATACTACGGGCGATAACTGATTGCATTTAATGTTTTACTAGGTTTTTTTAAATTTTGGATTCTAAAATATCTTATCGAAATCTACTTCTGTATGTTTAATTTTTTTTAATATTCCTTTTATATTGGAAAATATTGGCTAATAAACATTGGAAAAAAGTTCTCTTTTATACGTTAATTTTAGAATTTGTATTACTGAAAAATACAAATATAACTACGAAAAATTAGAAACATACGGACACAGAATGAAGCATTCTCAAGTGATAAAAACATGATTAAACTGTGACAACGTTTATGGGTAGGGAAACATTCGGTCCAGGAAGACGATTTCGCTAGTCGTGCAAAGTTGTGCCTGGGCCAATGGACAAAGAATGCATTTCTTAAAAAAAATCAAGTCTTAGATTCCCTGTTACTGGAAGGAAGGGAGGGGTGACCGAAACAAATCTCTGTAGTGGCAGCGTAGCCATTTATTAGTGACTAGCAGCCCGTCCCGGCTTTGCACGGGCATAATATCATTAAAAAAAATATTATTTTGACGCAATGATACACAAATAAACCCTTTTTACGTAGAGTTCCTACATTGAAATATTTTAAATTAAAAAAAACTTAGATATTATTATTACATGATTATTAGATATAAGAGAAATAATAAATTCAAAGTGCTATAGGGAGAACCGCGGCCTCCGACGCACTATTTATAGGCACGCTCCCGCCGCCCCGGCCGGCCGGTACCGCCGCAAACGCTACGTCCCGCAATTTTTAAATCTTTAATATCTTCGAAAATATTCATTTAAATCATATGCTGTAACGGGCCATATAGATCTATATTAAATCAACAATGTATTTAAGGTATTTAAATGGATAAGGATTAATGCTGAATTGGTTAAAATCGCTTCGAAAATTAGCCATTATTTGTCGTAAAAAGTAAATGACAAAAAAATGTTATTGTGGGATATCCATAAGAGATAGACATATACCATCGCAGAGTTTTCTGTAGACCTTTTCAATGTATACTATACTTAGTACATTATTTTGATAAATCTCGTAGGGGTCAGCCTGCGTTTGCAATGTAAGTGGAAAAAAATGTTTACGACATCACATTGGAAACCTCAAAAATAACAGTATTTCTCTGCTATTTAATGGATTTTATTATACATATAGTCCTTCCTTTTCAATCACTCTATCTATTAAAAAAAACCGCATCAAAATCCGTTGCGTAGTTTTAAAGATTTAAGCATACATAGGAGGCATTGTCAGCCTCGGTGGCCCAGTGGCGCGACACTTCGGCGATCGCTCTCCGAAGTTAAGCAACGCTGGGTCCGGTCTGGTCTTGGATGGGTGACCATTCGACCGTTGAGAGAGGCTGGCCGTAGTTCGGATTCCACGTTAAGCTGTAGGTCCCCTTCCTTACTTACTAGGTGGTAGGGTTCATCCCGCCCGGGTTGGTACCATCGCATTGGAAGAACGATGGTCGAAGCGGCAATGAAAATTGTCCGTGTTTTCCATCCAGTTCAATGTAGCCGTGCAATATAAGGAAGGTCCTGGCATGGCACCTAGTTCCCATGTGGTGTGTTGGGCTAATACCATGACAGAACTTGTGGTATTAGCCATCCATGTCCAGTCACATAAAAAAAATATATATGGTTGGGGAAAAAGTTTCTTCGCATTTTTTAAGAAAATTCAAAACATTTTTTAATATGGTTTATTTACATTTAACTAAAGTATGTAGTTACCATTTTGTTCGATAACTTTTTGCCATCTTGTAGGTAGGGACATGATCCCATTGCTATAGAAATATTGGGACTTCTGATCAATATACCGCGACAAGTGGTTTTGGCAGTCCTCTCGTGATGTTAACCTGACACTGCCTAAAGAATTCTGAAGAGACCTAAACAGGTGGAAATCTGAAGGTGCAAGGTCAGGACTATACGGCGGATGCATTAACACCTCCCAGCCAAACTCTCTTAGTTTTTGCTGAGTGGCTAAAGATGTGTGAGGTCTAGCGTTATCATGATGAAAAACCACACCCCTTCTGTTGATTAATTCCGGCCGCTTTCTCTCAACTTCTTGCTTTAATCTCATCAGTTGTTCGCAGTAAAGTTCAGAATCGATGGTCCTGCCTGGTGGTAACAGCTCATAATGAATAATGCCCTTCCAATCCCACCACACACACAGCATCACCTTGTTGCGAGTTAACCCGGGTTTCGCCACAGTCTGTGAAGCTTGACCGGCCTTTGACCACGACCTTTTTCGCACGTTCTTGTCGTACGTGATCCACTTTTCATCACCAGTTATCAGCTTCTTCAAAAATGGTTCGGTTTCATTACGTCGTAATAAAGAATCACAAATGAGTACACGGTTCATTAGGTTTCTTTCAGTGAGCTCATGAGGTACCCAAATATCGAGCTTTTTTGTGTACCCAGTTTTTTTCAAATGCGCCAAAACTGTTTTGTGGTCAATTCCTAGTTCTTCAGCTACGTCGTAACTACTGATATGCCGATCTTGCTCCACTTTTTCAAAAATGGCATCCATTTTATCCGTAATAGGGCGACCAGAGCGACGTGCATCTTTGACATCAAAATTTCCGGATTGAAAACGCTTAAACCAAATTTGTGCTACTCTCACAGACACTGCACTAGGTCCATAAACATCGCAAATTTTTTCCGCGGCTTGCGTTGCATTTTTACCTTTTTTGTAGTAAAATTTTAAAATGTATCGAATTTCTTCATTAGATTCACTCATTTTGACAGTACGAAAAACAAATGAGAATCACACATTTTCCTAATTTGAATTTGGAATTATGTTCTTTAAAATTTAAACTTTCAATGATACCAAAACCAGCCAGATACAAATAGTATAGCCAAAGAGATTTTATTACAAGTTCATACATACTATAATGCGAAAAGACTTTTTCCCCGACCTATTATATAGGGACATAGGGATATAGGGACAGATAAAGCGACTTTGTTTTATACTATGTAGTGATAATGCACTGATGGTAGTCAGTTCGTTTACGAATTCGAGACGCGGAACATCGAATGTTCATTACACTAAATGGCGTTCATACTACGACATATTTTTTAGGTGTGGTTGGAACTCGAGAACATCGGGAGCGAGCGAATTCGTAAGCGAACTGACTGGCAGGCGATACAGTCATTGTATGTGTTGTTATTAAAAAGTTGCTATACGCTTCCTTACTCCTTAAGCTAAAGAATGTAATTTCCTCACCTTCATGCTGCCGTAGATATACGTAGACTATGGGGGTATTGGTATTTTTTGACCTCAACTTATATTGAGACAACTGTAAAGGGTTGTAGTGTAGCCTATTTGCTACGTGAATAAGTAACAAGAGGGAGATCGTTTTCACGAGTCACGAATTCGGAGAGCACTGTTTCGGATGGCTTATTTTTTCATCGTTCCAATATCCGTCAGTTGTACGTACCTACCGTGTTTTGTTTCATTTTATTTTTCTAGTTGATTTCAGAGGTAAATGTCACCACTGAATCGGAATGAATGGTTTTCCCATCACTTAAATGTATTTTATTTTGTAATATTCAAATTAATCTCGATGATAAAACGATGTACATCCCGAAATAAAAAATCTGTACCTAAATTATTCATATAAATTATTAATTTATCTAAAATATTTAATTATTCTTACGTAATTATTCGATTTATTCAAAATTAATCTCTTTCAAATGCAAAACATCTAAGGCAGGTTCAAGACTTTCCGGCTAGAAAACATATAAAAAAAAAATGTGTAGCTAATATTTATGATAATTTCTATATTGCATGTTGTTATGTTTATTTTTTATTTTGTTCGTGGGAAGTCCCAACATATTATTTAACACTTTTGAGGTTACCGCGGTCGTTAGACATGTTTGAAAAACGTTACGGCTTTTCACGCGGCAGGTAGAGATATTCTCCGACGTTTTGAGCTAATCATTCAGCCCGTACTGCTGCGCACGAGCGCGGCGGATGCCTCCTTGACAACGGGCTGAATGATTAGCTCGAAACGTCGGAGAATATCTCTACCTGTCGCGTGAAAAGCCGTAACATTTTTCAAACATATTATTTAACATATTTTGCTTATTTTTAGGTTTTTTTAGTACTTAATTTAAAGATTGTTAAAGTATTTGCGAAATTTCTCATAATATTCATGCATTTAATCTACGCAGCTAAAATTTAATAAAATATAAATTAATCATTTTTATTATGATGGAATAGGCAAAATTTATAATCATTTAAATTGCCATTCATTTATGCGAACATTTCAGTCGGCAAGAAATCAAGGCCGGCAGCAGTCCGAAGGTGTCGCGCAAGTACTTCACGAACTGGCGCCAGGCGTGCGACAAGACGAAGGACAGGACCAAAGAGCTGCTGAAGCGCTGGAGGACGCTTCCCGAGAGCGAGGCGAGCGAAGACACAGCGATGCAGCTGCTGGAAGGGGAAGAGGGGCAGAGCCACGGCTGGAGCGTGCATGTCTGGAGTAAGTTGTCAACCGATGCTGTATGTATTCAACACTAGCCCCCGAAGCATTAGGGAATACTTTCCAAGTGCGACGCGAACGAGGTCCATATCGATGCAGCTGCTGGTAGATAATGCGCAGAGCAACGGCTGGAGCGTGCATGTCTGGAGAAAGTCACTGTCAATATATACCGTCTACTTACAACACTAACTGCTGAAGCGTTGGAGATCAATTCCCAAGTGCGAGACGAGCGAGGACCACATCGACGCAACGGCTACCGGACAATACGCTGAACAACGGCTGGAAGAACCATGTCTGTAGTAAGTCACTGTCAACCGAATCTGTTTAAATACAACACTAGCTTTGAAGCTCTGGGGAACACTTTCCAAGTACGAGGCGAGCGTGAACGTATATCAATGCAGCTGCTGGTGGACAATGCGCAGAGCAACGACTGGAGTGAGCATGTCTGTAGGAATTCACTGTCATTCTGTACCGTCTACTTACAGCACTAACTTGCAGCACGTTACGAGGACACGTCTGTAATTGAAAAAAATATATTACATTTACCACGAAGTAATATATAAGTCAATGCATTTACCTTTAAATTTAGTCTTCATTCGATGTATCTCGATAATCAATCAGAATTTACGACGATACCAACATGAACACCCCCTATTTAGAGTAAGGTCATTATTTGCATAGTTACACGTCTTAATATGTTTTTCTTTGTTTTAAATCCCTCAGCAAACATAAAAATTGAGAACATTTAGGTTCTAATGCATTTCTTTTAGAATTGAATCCACCGTCCTTATTTATTCCCTCAAATTGCAGTTTAATGATAAACACGTTCGGAAAACAAAACAAGATATTATTATTGTCGATACATTTTAACAATTTCTAAAGTACAGATCAATTAGATCAATTAACTGTTGTTAAGTATTTTTAGTTTTTTTCTCTTCACAGCACAAAAGAGAAACATATTAAAATAGAAATATCTGAATTGCAAAATTAATTTTCAAATACTTCTCGCCCACTTGCAAAGTCTTTCGAATTTCAAATATCTGAAACAATCCAATCAGCTCGAATAGACTTCGTCCTGGAATTTTTCGCCAAGTCGGCAGGTTTTTCGCGAGCGAAGAGCTGAAAACTGCGAAAAACGTAGCTGCGGGCTAGAGAGGGTGGATATGGAAGGGAGTCGTGGGGTGTACAACCACCTAGGAGGTGGCTATGAGGGCGCACTGCGGAAAGCGATACGAAACAAATGAGAAGAGAAACATTGTTAGTCGTAGGTAGCTCTTTGCCTTGCTACATGTATATGCATTTTATAAGCTAGTTAATTATTTATTATACCAGTTTTAGCCAAAAAAATATGTGCTTGCTGAAATATTCAAGATGCGCGTTTGTAATGTTCAATGGTATTCAGCGAGAATACGCTGCTGTCCAGTTCTTAGTATTTGTTTCAATTTCTCATATCTATTACGAACATTTTAAAATAGTTTTAGGAAATGCTTAATTTTTTTTAAGTGTGTAAATTAAAATACATACACAAAATGAAGTGTAATGCGGATAATGTTGATAAAACATAATTTCTCATAAAAATGTACATTTCTGTAGTGTTTTGTTTGTTAATACAAAGTCCAAAAAATACATTTATTGTTATCAGTTGTCACTCGCATTATTCGGGTTTGTGACGTTGTATCTTTCACTTAAGAGTTATTTTATATTAATACTAGCTGAGGTACCCGGTTTCGCTCAGGTCAATGTCGTTTTTGACTGATTGCGGGCTGGGCGTGTATTCTTGGCATTCAGTCATTGCGGATTCAGTAGAGTTAACCGTAATGTCAAAGTAAATTCTTCTTCTGTTAACTCTACTGAATCCGCAATGACTGAATGCCAAGAATACACGTCCTGGTAAAGATCAGCCTGCGTTTGCAATGTAAGTGGAAAAAAAATAATTATTTACGACATCACATTAGAAACCTAAAAAATTACAGTATTTCTTCACTATTTAATGGATGTTTTTATACATATAAACCTTCCTCTTCAATGACTATCCATTAAAAAAACCGCATCAAAATCCGTTGCCTAGTTTTAAAGATTAAAGCATACATAGGGATATAGGGATATAGGGACAGAGAAAGCGACTTTGTTTTATACTATGTAGTGATGATGATGAAGAGATCTCCTCTCTCAATAAAACGCGGCATGGCGTACTTAGAAGTCTTCGGAGACGCGCTTCTTCCGGCAGACTCAGTGGTCATTCAGATCATCACGTCTTTAAAACATAAGTGTAAAACTTTTTACTACAACGCCATGAACTGTGTGGGTTTTGTGAAGGTTTTTTTTACCGTCAACTGTAACTTAACTTCGAACACATTAGGTATTTTATTGTATATCATTTTCGGGAATCGATTTTTCTCAAAGAATTTCAAGCATATATATAATTCTTTCAATTTTGGCGTCTATATTTGAAAAAGCGCTGATGTTAATTGCTGATGTCTTACTATAGTTCTGATCTGCAGATTAGGAAGATGTTTTTATTACGTTAGGAAACATACATTCAGTAATTAGGAACGCTGCTACAATTGAAAGTTCGTAAGTAATTATAATAGGTCATTCCATTTCATCTGATACTTCAGTTACTGACAGTTTATCAAAATAATATGAATATGAAATCAACTAAACCTCTGCAATGCTTGATTTCCGGATAATATTAGAACATTTTCATCTTATTTTATCGCCCTCTCCATAATTGTCGAGTCTATTTTTCTGCTTCGTCGGTTTCTCTTTTTGTCTTAGTCTCGAAGGAGATTAATTTTACATCTATTGGCTTTTAACAACGTTCCTTTTTTATGTCTTGGTGAATTTTAGTTATAATTTTCAATAACCTTGAACCCTAATTTTATGATGTAATCTAACCTAACCCATCTCACCGCATTCCCGAAGGAACTTGGCCAGATCATACTTTTATACATAAATTAAAACATATTTTAAAATAATTACATAATTTTCATTTTATTAATAAATGTTTTCTTGTCCTGTAAATAGAATACAAATTAATTTAGTCCATTTGGTAATTCACATTTGTATTTATTTTGAGCCATAAATCCTGTTACAAAGGACATGCGGTTGAGGATCAAATATCCGTCAGCTCTGCTCAAATAACTGAAGCATTTTCCAGGATTAATGTCCGGAAATTTCGAAATGTCACCGCTCCACACTTCCCGTCATTTTAATGTTCAACTAGGGAAAAACACACAAAATACCCCTGTAAAATCCTATTTTACAACGGCAAAAGTGCAGATACGAAAACTGAAACATAAATAAAATTAAGGTGATTTATTTTAAACGTAAGATGATAGCATCAAAGAGCATAATTCTAACGTAGCTTACTTCTCATCTAAAAACTACTGTATTACATATTAGGGCAACCGATTTGTATGTCTACAGGTTTCTTTTCAAAAAATGTATCCTGGTTCAAATGACAGAGAAAAGAAAAATTGTATAAATATTTCAAGGCGAGCGTAATTTTGTGACGATTACAGGCCTTTCTTCCACCTTTACAACTAATATTAGAATTGTTTCGTTACACACTAGCTTCTCAAACTAAAATAAACTAGGGCCTTCTCTTAGATCGATAAAACGAACACAATCATGCCATTTCGACCATATGCTGGCGCCATTCCGGGCGGGTATTCCTATATGCAAGCAACTTGAGAACAAAGGGTTGAAATAAGGCTTTATCGTAAACATTATTTGATCGGCTGATCTTCAAAATTGAATCTTGGACTCCTCACGCCAGCTGGTTTCAGCTGAATGCCTCACAAATACCGTCCAATTATAAGTCAGCGGGAATATATCTCTTTTATGTTGCCAAATGGAAAAGCTAAACTCGCCTAAAACTCGATAAATGAACATTTCCTTTTACCCTTTTACCTTCCCGTAATATTTAAAAACATTGTATATGCTATAGAGTTTTCATAGAATAGAATTACTTGCTGTATAGGGGTATCGAAGAGCACATATTTTTTCATGGAATTTCACGATATTATTTACTAATTTAGAACATTTAATTGTATTCCCTCCTTGATGTGTTTAACAAAAAAGTTCAACGGGAACCACGCCGAAAATTATATATTTACTTCTCAATGTTATCTATCAAATCGGCGGAAAAACAACTTTGTATCGATATTCGATAAAAAAATATTTTCCCCATCACTAATACAAGAAAGCGACATTGATGGCTGTCGCTGAGGCCCAAACGGGAAACATTCTCCATGCACGCCAGAGAGTGATTTTGAAAATATTTTTGGTGTTTGCGTGTTGGTTCGCTATTTATTGCGTGCACATAAATTTCTATCGAGCACACAGGGTCGGACGACCGTTCGTGTGGTTTAAATGCTTTAAGGTGGAAATTAGAGCGAATGCTTTAACTTTAACACAAAAGTTCGTTCACTATTTCCAAGTCATGGAAAAAGGTACCGTGCTATTAAAATATGGTCTGATTGAACAGTCGATCCTCGTTACTAAACCTAAATAACTTACAATAACATCGGCATCTTGTTATAAAGTGTCTTTTAGGGTAGAGTTGGTTTATAGTTATAGCTTATTTAGATCTCTCTTCTTTCTTTTTCCAGAGAAAAATAAAGACCTATCTTATTTTTTTTTTCTAATTATCACTAACAACAGATTATGCGTACATACATATTTTTATTCAACCAATACGATTACGGGTGCTACGTACCTGCCTTTTAATACTTCGCCAAACTGGTCGATTCTTGGTAGGTTCTTATGGGCAGCCCGGGCATGACAATTCCACTCACTTCTGATCTGTAAATTTGTTTCGGCATTCTTTCGTCATCGTTTCGCTCTACATTTCCAAATCCTCTCATCATACTTTTATCAATTCGCGTCGACACTTATCTCTAGCTCAACGATTTTACTTCTGTATGCATATTTTCTCAAGAAACTTACCCTCTGAAATGTTGCTTAAAACACTGATAAAGGAATTACGTTGAATCAATTTATTTTCTCGCTATTTAGTTACCAAAAAACCCCAACGAGTAGCAAGATTGCTAAGTAGATGGTAATATGGTCAAAGAAGTATCAAAGGCACTCGGTGTTGGTATAGGTGCTCATCAGCCAGTGAAACCAACATCCTAAATTGGGAAAAGGCTTCGGCATCCGACCCTTTCTAGAAGGCAGAAAATGTTTTCCCGGCACGGTCACAAAGACCGCTGTATTCCTGGCAGATATTTAATAATAAATTCGTGAAGTAAATAGAAGCTTTTCCGCCTCGGTAGCCCAGTGGCGCGACACCTCGGCGTTCGATAATTGATGTAAAGTCACTCTGGGAGCGGTCCGGTTCTTGATGGGTGGCCGAATTCGTCCGGTTAGGCTGGCCGTAATTGGGATTCCACGGAAAACTGTAGGTCTTCTTGCTTACTAGGTGGTAAGGTCCATCGCTCACGAAATCACATTGAATCAAAGATGGCCGAAGCAGCAATGCCGTGTTTTCCATCCAGTTCAATGTAGCCGCGCAATACAAGGAAGGTCCTGGCATGGCACCTAGTTCCAATGTGGTGTGATGGGATAGTATCATGACAGTAGGGGGGGCCATCAATTTCTAGTTCTGTGAAAAGAAGCTGCTTGCTATCCCAGAGTAAAATTGCTAAAGCGGTGTCGGAAAAATGACAACCCTTGTAAAACGCGAGTACATCCTCATTAATGTTGCATGATATTGTCACAAGAGTTCAGCAGGGGGAAAATGTTGGTCCAACATATTTCGTTAATAATTAAAAGTATGAAACTTCCGTTTCGTTTTTTAATTAAAACATTTTTTGAAATATATTTCTTTAATAATAGTATTCACCCTCGGTGTCTATATATGTCTGCCATTTAATTGGAAGACGAGATGTTACTATGTGGACGTGAACTCCATAAACTATGTGAAGGAATTTTGTATTGCTTTCGGGGTAGAAAATATTTACCGTGGATTTTTTTTTCCAAATCGCGAACACAATGGTAGTCGGTTGGAGCGAGGTCCGGCGAGTACGGAGTATGACGAATGGTTTCCAACTGCAGGTCTTTTCGCCTTCATTGTTCGGAGTTCTGCACAGGTAGGCATCTGTTATTATTGCTTGATTGGATGTGAGGAAGCTGTAATGATTAATTAGGAAGTGACCACCAAACAGTTACCATAACCATTCTATTGGTAAGCTTCGCTTTGGGAAATTGTTGTGGCGTTTGACCTGGGATCAGCCATTGCGTTGTTCTCTTGCGATTATCGTAAATAATCCACTTTTCGTCATGCTTCACAAATTTCGGTCCAAATTCCCTCCATTTCTGCACCGTTTTGACAGGGTAAGGCAAGCTTCAACGCACGCTGGTTTCTGCAGAACAGTCAAATCTTAAAGCACAGATTTTCAAGTTTTTTTTACCGATTTGGTGTAGTGGGTTAATATTGTGGGTATGCTTACGTCAAACTATGCCGCTAATTCCTTGATAATGTTTGACACGGATCGGCCTCCAATATCACACCTTCAATTGATCGTGTTTTACTTTAATGGCTGGTTTTCCTCGTGGTTCATTATTTAAATCCAAGTTTCCACTACCAGAGCGGCTAAACCAAAAGCGCACGGCACGATGCCTTCGCTAGTCGCATCCTCTCCAAACACAGCTGAGCTGTTTCTGGAGCGTTAGTCCCACGTCGGAACTCGTATTGGAAAAATACTCTGATTTTCGCCGTTTCCATGTTTACTATAAAAGCTGAACAATTAAAAGTCGAACAGTAAAATGTCATATTTAATTTTTCTTCATATTTTAAGTTACGATCATATCATAATTCTGCAACTTTTTCTACAAACATACAATATTTTAATACGTGCTCTACGGGTGCTCGGTACCCACAGAAATCGACGCATAGCAATGGCGACCTGGACGAAGTATTAAAGCAAGTTCCATATTTTAGAGACGATAGAGCTCCATACGGTACAATCACAGTCTACTTCTTTCTGATCATCTACGGACATACATCTTTTCATACACGCTCTACGAATAGGGGTGCTACGTACCTGACTTTTACGAAGTATAACATCGAGTTGGTCGCGGTAGGTTTTGCTAGGCCACCCGCCACGATACTTCCTTTCACTTCTGCTCTGTTAATTTGTTTTTCACCCATTTGTTCCATATGTCCAAACCCTTCTCGATTCTCGTCACAACATTATTTTTCATTTGTTTCCCGCCAGAAAATAATAAGAAGGTCAGTTGACACGTGCAGACCGACCTTCCATTCAAGAGACCGTTGAATTTGAAGGGTTGACCTTCCATTCAAGAGACCGTTGAAGGAATTCATGGTGATTCCGACCTAATTTCGCCCTCGAAAAACTTTTTTTTAATTTTTTGACCAATTTCCCTTTCTACCGCCACCTTTTAGAATTTACCGGCCGCATCCGCACCGCCTGCTTGCCCACCGTGTCAGCCTGAGCGCCACAGTTTGTTTTTAAATTTTTGTATGAAAACTAACGCGAACTTGTGCTAACAATTTCCTAAAATTGCGTTAGTGACTTCGCTAACATCCTGTATTTTATCCCAATCAGTTCAAATATATTTATACAAATTTCGAGAAGACTATAAATGGTAAAGAATTATAAGATCTTCTCTGCTGCGTCAATTAATAACAAATATGTTAAGAACATACTTTCAAAACATCAATCTTCTTCATCCTTCAATTTGCATCGCATTTCCTTCAATCGCAAATAAAGCGCGTTCACCGTTTTCAAACAGGAGAGTGATCATAGGACAAAATGTTATCATGATATTATTTTGTTTGAATATTCAGAGATAAATATATTGTTTGATTAATTATTAGAATTATTTGATTATATATTGACTGTAACTTATTTTAAATTGTAAATTAGACGACGTCTCTGCAGAATAACCACTAAGAATCGTAAAAATTATAAAATCTTTTTTTTAAATGACGTAATCATGTTGTTCGAGAAACTGTGATCGCTTAGCAGCCCGCGTCTTTCGAAAAGTGGCCGCCACATTGGTGTTTAATCTAACGATAATATTATTTTAAAAAGCAGACATGCAACTATAAAGCAAAGAAAAAGCATTAGTGAATAGATAGACTATCTAGAAACACTGGGTCTATGTGGTGTCATATATATGAACATGATTTTAGGTGCTTAGTGATTAAGCAATATTTTGTGACCAAAATTAGCAAGTTTTTATTCATGTAGAATCAACAGTGAAACAAATAAACACAGAAAGAAAGCTGTACATTTAATAGATAGTTCTGTTACAAATTCGATTGACTGACATGTCGATGTATAGAATACTTCAAAAAATATCTTCGAAGAAACGTGACTCATTAAATAAATTCCAAGCAATCGATGCTGTCCATGTACTTACAGACGCGCCTTGTAGAAGGCATGTTCACAAGGCTCATAAAAGAAAATGTAATATAAAGCGCCGAGGGTGAGTAAAGGGACGGGTGAGGCTCGAGATGAGGGTAAGGGAGGACTAAATGTAGGTTCTGCTTTTATGTTATAGGAAGTTTCGGGTAAAATTGTTTCCGAAGTTATGGATACAAACCGGATGGTTTCGTTTATTTTGTAACTTTGTGTTTAACGTTTATTTTAACTTTGACTATGTGCTTACCTGATAAGGTTCAAGAATACGGTTCACAATCCCCTTCGATAGTTATTGCTATCTAAATGTGCGCCAAGCATTACATGTGGTTTACACTCAAATACAGAAATTCGTTAGCAATCTTTTTTATGGTTTATAAAAAATATTGGTTGCTTAAAGTACTAGTAAAATAGGTTTTATCAATTACTGATTTTGATATTGGTTTCCTAAGAATCAAATATAGTTTTCTAAGGCAACGTTTTAAGTTTTGGTAACGGTTTAGGGTTTTAATGAGTGATTCAATCAGTCAATCCGTCGATTTGAGTGCGTCAAAATTGCGGAAATTATTTAAGGTTTTACTGTTAAAAAAAATATTTTTGGAAATTTGAGCACACAAATAGATAACAATACATAATGACAAGTATTCAGGTCGAATAGATGCATTGTAGGTAGAAAATAGCAAAAAAAATTGTAACTGCCCCTTAACGAGCCCATGTACTCCCATTTTGGCTGAATCACGTTTGCGATCACCTTCAATTTACTCAAAGTTCAAAAACATTTCTAGATCAGTACTTAACTATTGTATCGCTGCAAAATTACTCGAATCGCTGGTGGTTAGAATAGCCATATAATTCTAAACACAGAAAACACCCACGTCAGAAGTTCGAAGTGAAATGATCCGAAATCTCCTTGCCAAAACTCCTCACATTACATAAATCCGTCCCCTCTAGGGAAATACGCTAAGCACAGGGTTTTCGGGGAACCCTTCGCTTTATTTTGATAGCTCCTTAATATCGCGACAGGACGCGGTGACGAGGTAAATGTTTTAAGAATGCTGGAAGGATTTTCATCACCCGCAATTCCTAGAAAATTTACGTAACATTTTCGATGTTAGATAAGCCAGCTTAATGTTCTTTGACGTTTATCTTACCTCGCAACCATTTCAGTGGTAAGAAATATAAATAAAAGCTTTTATGGAAACCTGCGTGCTTAGAGAAAACGGTTTATGCAAATGATACCTTCGCGTTCATCGAGGTCGTAAAAGTTTGGGTTTACTTGAACATTTTATTAGTCGGTGTGGACAAGGTGGAAAATTATAAATATACTGAACAAAAGGATAACATCGACACGAGTGAACCAGCTCAGAGAGGACCTACAGTGTCAGAAGCTGTGGACGAGGAGCAGCCGCTGGCGCAGCTAAATATGGTGCAAAACGACAAGATCCCTCTATTCTTCAATAGTTTTGATATTTATAGCGAACTGGATAAACCGGCTCAGCGAAGACCTAGAGTGCCTGGAGCTGCAAGAGGAGCAGTCGCTGGTGCAGCTCAGCGCGGAGCAGAGCGGCATGATCTCAATGATCTTCAACTGTCTTCATACTTGCAGCGACATTGGTGAACCGGTTTAGCGAGGACCTAAAGTACCTGGAGCTACAAGAGGAGCAGCCACTGGCTCAGCTCAGCGCGGAGCAGAGCGGTATGATCTCAATGTTCTTCATCAGTCTTGATACTTGCAGCGATATGGGTGAACCAGTTCAGCGAGGACCCAGAGTGCCTGGAGCTACAAGAGGAGCAGCCACTGGCTCAGCTCAGCGCGGAGCAGAGCGGTATGATCTCAATGTTCTTCAACCGTCTTCATACTTGCAGCGACATTGGTGAACCGGTTTAGCGAAGACCTAAAGTACCTGGAGCTACAAGAGGAGCAGCCACTGGCTCAGCTCAGCGCGGAGCAGAGCGGTATGATCTCAATGTTCTTTAACCGTCTTCATACTTGCAGCGACATTGGTGAACCGGTTTAGCGAAGACCTAAAGTACCTGGAGCTACAAGAGGAGCAGCCACTGGCTCAGCTCAGCGCGGAGCAGAGCGGTATGATCTCAATGTTCTTCATCAGTCTTGATACTTGCAGCGATATGGGTGAACCAGTTCAGCGAGGACCCAGAGTGCCTGGAGCTACAAGAGGAGCAGCCGCTGGCGCAGCTATGCGCGGAGCAGAGCGGCATGATCTCAATGTTCTTCAACACTCTTAATACTTGCAGCGACATGGGTGAATCGGTTCAGCGTAGATCTAGAGTGCCTGGAGCTACAAGAGAAGCAGCCGCTGTCTCAGCTCAGCGCGGAGCAGAGCAGCATGATCTCAATGTTATTCAACAGTCTTAATACTTGCAGCGACATGGGTGAACCGGTTCAGCGAGGACCTAGAGTGCCTGGAGCTACAAGAAGAACAGCCGCTGGCGCAGCTCAGCGCGGTGCAGAGCGACAAGCTAACGTTGTTTTTTACGGAGCTGTTGGATCACGACCGCGATGACGTCATTCACGACCAGGACTTCGACAACTTCTGTGAGGTGCCCTATTTATGTTTCTCTCGATGCCTGAGATGTTTTACAGATCCTCTAACTTAATTTTTTGCGCCATTAAATATGAAATTTCAGCAATTGATCTTGTGTTTTGCCAACACGCTGGCTATTCCTAGATACAAAAAAATCTATGAATGTTTGAAAAACTTTTTGCTGAAAGTTCGAATACTTTTAAAAATATTTTGTATTTTATATATATTGAAAAATAGAAACGATAAATGTATCCTATATTCCTGTTTTAAAATGTATGTAATGCTAATTACAGAAACTTGCTCACTTTGCTGACTGGTCCAACAACTCTTCGGAATACCACATCCTTCTGGAAGTCAAGAGCGAGTTCATCGAACATTTTCTAAATCCTTTACCCTCAAAGTAAGTTCTAAAATTAACTAACTTCATTAAAAGTGGAAGTAGTAGTCAAAATTTATGCCGTAGGAATATTGTTCATACGGGATATGATTCACAGGGTAGAAAACACAGAGATTATTCGCGGGTACAGTTTTTATTCATACTCGTAGTATACTTCTGTGTTTACGATAATTATACTACCATCTACCTACAGTTTTACATAGATTCCGAACTACGGAACCGCTCGCATTCGAGACGAAATGCACTTATCTAACTCGGAAAGAAAATAATTGTGGAGCATGAATAGGGCGGGGATTTAAACCATGACCACTGGTTAAGAAGCAAGGCTCCCCATTTTGTTCAATGCGATGCTACCAATCCGGGCGGAATCAACCATACCACGTAGTTAGGAAAAAAGAGGACCTACAAATTTAAGTGCAATCATAACCATGGTGGTCTATGTTGTATTGTTTATTGTTTCGGAATAATTACCATGCAGGCATAGAAACATTTAATTATAAATAGGTACAAACACAACATTTCATTATAAATAGGTACACACAACATTTCATTACAAATAGGTACACACATCACAACTAAGTAATACTATTTCTTATATTTAATCTTCTAAGTTATCTTTATTTATTATAATTAAAATATTCACTGAGAGAGTAAAAAGGATTATCTAATAGGAATTCTTTAAGTTTATATGTATATTTGTCATGCCCTTCGTTGCCTTCATGTGAGACGGTGGGACATCTAAGCAGAGGTCCTACAAATTGTGTTCTTTTCTTCATTGGAATATGTGTTTCGAGGCTAAGGCTATATCAAATAATAAATACGAAGAGAACCTCGATTTTACCCTATCATTTGGACAAAGGGAGGAAAACGTTTCATTCTTGGAACTGAGAGGCTAGATTTAAATTATTAATAAGGTGCTGAAAATATTTGGTTGTTACACCTCGTTCGAAATAAGGCTAAGAATAAAATATATACTTTTGATCATGTTTCCTCACTTTCTGCCATTCTTTATATAATATATTAATTTATTTTCAGATTTTTTATTCTCAATCAAAACATTTACGATATTAAATAAATTGAAAACATAAAATAGTAATTTTCTGTTGTTTTTCTCTAAATTAACTTAGGTTTATTAACTCATGAACTTTTATTGTTAATGCAGGTTAATAATAGCGCAAACTGGTGTTTAAACATTATTAAACATTATTTAATCAACAAGCCTACAACTACCTACAAGCATTAACTACATTTAATCTTATGTCATGCCATTCCCGAACCCTTCTTATTTAGTTCTCATTAGTGTAATGAGTGGCCATTAATGTAAAATATGCACCTGTATTTATTGTGGTCAGATGGTCAGAGCACCCGTATTACCGGCGGGTGTGCGGCGAGGAAGCTGGCGGGTGCGCCGGCCGAACTACGCTGGAAGGCTGGCTCGCGCGCTGGGCGCTCTACCTGGATCAGTACAAGAGGTTCGCGGACTTGCCGCTCTACCTGCAGTACTTCTGCAAAATCCTCTTCGCCGTCGTCGACCGCGCCGGTGAGTCCGATGTTCGGAGCACTACAGGCGGGTGTGCGGCGAGGAAGCTGGCGGGTGCGCCGGCCGAACTACGCTGGAAGGCCGGCCCGCGCGCTGGGCGCTCTACCTGGATCAGTACAAGAGGTTCGCGGACTTGCCGCTCTACCTGCAGTACTTCTGCAAAATCCTCTTCGCCGTCGTCGACCGCGCCGGTGAGTCCGATGTTCGGAGCACTACAGGCGGGTGTGCGGCGAGGAAGCTGGCGGGTGCGCCGGCCGAACTACGCTGGAAGGCCGGCCCGCGCGCTGGGCGCTCTACCTGGATCAGTACAAGAGGTTCGCGGACTTGCCGCTCTACCTGCAGTACTTCTGCAAAATCCTCTTCGCCGTCGTCGACCGCGCCGGTGAGTCCGATGTTCGGAGCACTACAGGCGGGTGTGCGGCGAGGAAGCTGGCGGGTGCGCCGGCCGAACTACGCTGGAAGGCCGGCCCGCGCGCTGGGCGCTCTACCTGGATCAGTACAAGAGGTTCGCGGACTTGCCGCTCTACCTGCAGTACTTCTGCAAAATCCTCTTCGCCGTCGTCGACCGCGCCGGTGAGTCCGATGTTCGGAGCACTACAGGCGGGTGTGCGGCGAGGAAGCTGGCGGGTGCGCCGGCCGAACTACGCTGGAAGGCCGGCCCGCGCGCTGGGCGCTCTACCTGGATCAGTACAAGAGGTTCGCGGACTTGCCGCTCTACCTGCAGTACTTCTGCAAAATCCTCTTCGCCGTCGTCGACCGCGCCGGTGAGTCCGATGTTCGGAGCACTACAGGCGGGTGTGCGGCGAGGAAGCTGGCGGGTGCGCCGGCGGAACTACGCTGGAAGGCCGGCCCGCGCGCTGGGCGCTCTACCTGGATCAGTACAAGAGGTTCGCGGACTTGCCGCTCTACCTGCAGTACTTCTGCAAAATCCTCTTCGCCGTCGTCGACCGCGCCGGTGAGTCCGATGTTCGGAGCACTACAGGCGGGTGTGCGGCGAGGAAGCTGGCGGGTGCGCCGGCCGAACTACGCTGGAAGGCCGGCCCGCGCGCTGGGCGCTCTACCTGGATCAGTACAAGAGGTTCGCGGACTTGCCGCTCTACCTGCAGTACTTCTGCAAAATCCTCTTCGCCGTCGTCGACCGCGCCGGTGAGTCCGATGTTGGGAGCACTACAGGCGGGTGTGCGGCGAGGAAGCTGGCGGGTGCGCCGGCCGAACTACGCTGGAAGGCCGGCCCGCGCGCTGGGCGCTCTACCTGGATCAGTACAAGAGGTTCGCGGACTTGCCGCTCTACCTGCAGTACTTCTGCAAAATCCTCTTCGCCGTCGTCGACCGCGCCGGTGAGTCCGATGTTCGGAGCACCACAGGCGGGTATGCGACGAGGAAGCAAGCGGGTGTGCGGACCGAACCACGGGCGTTCGCGTCTTGGTCACTCTAACTTGACCAGCACAAGTGGTTCGTGGACACCATCATCGATCGCGCCGGTGAGTCAAATGCTCAGGACACCTGCACTAAAGGCGGGTGTGCCGCGAGGAAGCAGGCTGGTGCGTCGGCTGAATCACACTGTAGGGTTGGCTCGCGCCTTGGTCGCTCAACTTTACCAGCACAAGCGGTTCGTGGAAGCCGTCCGATGAGTCAGATGCTTGAAGTACCTGCACTACAGGCGGGTGTGCAGCGAGGAAGCCGGCGGGTGTGCGAGCCGAACGTAGGGTTGACTCGCGCCTTGGTCCCTCTACATAGACCAGCACAAGCGGTTTGTGAAAATTCCATTCTACCTGCAGTACTTCTACAAGATCCTCTTCGCCGTTGTCAATCGCGCCGGTGAGTGAGACAATTTTAAGTAAGTGATTTCTTGTTTGTAAAAAATCTCTTACTTCACTTCTCCTCCAAAACTTCTCCTCCTTCACTTGGAGATGGCTCTGTTTCTCCTGATGCGTCGAGCTGTGTTACCTTTTAACTGAACATATAGTACCTGTAGACCATAACCACACCGACCGTCACGATATTAGCCCAACACAGCTACATTTCGAATTATTTTATTTGTAATGGTACGGGCATCATTGCGGCTACGGCCACCTCTTCACCGCATTCGATGTAATAACCGGGGCGACCTTAACCCCACTACCTAGGTCATCTACCTACAGTTTTACATTGATTCCGAACCACGAAACCGCTCGTATTCGAGACGAAATGCACTCATCCAACTCGGAAAGAAAAGCACTGCGGAGCATGAATAGGGCGGGGATTGAAGCCATGACCACTGGTTAAGAAGCAAGGGTCCGCCTTTTGTTCAATGCGATGCTACCAAACTGGGCGGAATCAACCAAACCACCTAGTTAGTTAGGAAAAGGACCACAAATTTAAGTGGAATCGGAACCATGGCGGTCTAACTGTCCCATCCGGAACCCGACTGCGACCACTGTTGTTTAACCTCGATCACCGAACACCGAGTCTTCGCTGTGATGGCTTGCAAGCCCGGCCAGCAACGACTAATACAATAATTCTGTTTGCTCAGTGCTTAGAGAGTTGTATTCATAGCGAGTAATATTCCTTGAATCGATACTGGCGCGCCCTCGGGCCAAATATGTATATTCATTATCGTTTGTCGATATAATACAGAATAATCCTTCCTTCCTCGTCTTTAAATATCTATATCTCGGCCTTCAATACGATGAATGTAACAGACTTTTTTAGGGTTCCGTACCCAAAGGGTGAAAACGGAACCCTATTACTAAGCCTCCGCTGTCCGTCCGTCCGTCTGTCCATCTGTCTGGACTGTAACTCATCAACCGTAATAGGTAGGCAGCTGAAATTTGCACAGTGTATGCAAATGTTTTGCCGCTATAGGTAAAATAAAATTTGAAAAAAATTAAAGGTAAAATAAAGTCCATTACAAACAACGTGATTTATTTGTGTTAAATCTTATACGATGGTACGGAACCCTTCGTGTACGTGCCGGTTTTTTATTGTAACCGCACCCTACATTCTGACAGTAGAACTTCTTCTTTATCAAAAACTTTTCCTTCTTTATCAAGCTGCTCCATGGTTCGGAATCCATGTAAGACTGTAGGTCCCCTTCCCCTACCAGGTGGTAGGGTTTAAGCCCGTCCGGGTTGGTACCATCGCATTATATGAAAAGATGGTCGAATTTATTAATTATTTTATTATATCGTTTACAAGTGGCCAAATCTAAGAATTTACAGTGTCGCCCTCGTAGTCATTAAATACGAAGATCGACGAGCTCCGTATCATTATAGTACTATTCCCACCAATCATATGGATTCATACACTTACATGAAAATCAATAAAAAAACTCTTCCAACCACAATGTGCACAAAATCAGTTACCAAATGGCTTTTAAATTTAAATTATACTTATGCAGAAAACTTCTTTGTATATAATCAAGTGAATAATCATTCTTAATCTAACGCAAGGTACTACAAAAATACAAAATAAGAACCCATATACTTGAACCCATAACTGCACAACACAACTACATTCAAAATACGTTTTTTTATTTATTTATTACTATGATGATGCACTCTCCTGTTTAAACTTAAATATAAAGCATTGTAAACATAAACATCGAAAGACACTGTCTCCCACAGCACAGGGTATCCTAGTGTGGGAGATGGGGACCAATTAATTTTATAAACCAACTGCATACTAAATACTTCTAAATGTTTTTATTGCTGTGAGCGTATTTGTAATGATGTGCAAATAACTGTTTTTTGTTTTTCTTTTCTATTACTACTTTATTATTTACTATGTTAATTTGTTGTTTTTATCAATGCGAAATAAATAAACTTTTTACTTTACTTAACTATATATGGAGTTGGACGTATAAAAAACTTGCATATTTTTGCATGGAAAGAGACGCCTAGAACTAACTTCATTCGTTTTGAAACTTGCGAGTTATAATTTGCGATTTAAATTTAACCAATTAAGTGGCATAATGTCATCCCCTTTTTCTATGCAAAACTACATATATTGGGTGCGTCATAGAACGTTTCGGTCAGCCGTCGATAGTTTGCTAAAAATAGAGCGACCTACTTCAGTATGGTGGAGGTGATTCTCGGTAGAACGGGCCAGAGGCTAACACAATCAAGGCTGGGGGTGGCTTGGCAGTGACGTCACATTAGTTAGTGAACGGTTGAGCAATCAAGTGATGGTAAATTTGTACACACGCGTCGCAATTGGCAGGGTAATAAAATTCACGCTTGAAGAAATAATTCTCCCTATTCATCGCAATACAATCCTTTAGATTAAAGAAGCGACGATCCTATGTTTATTTTTGGCTTCATCTACGTACAGTGTGACATAAAGCTACAGATTATTTGAAATGTAGGAAGACGCCAAATTTATACGTCTTTACAAATTAATTATTTTTTAAGGCCCTCGCTTAATAGTTACCCGAATAATCGAATAATGAATAATCGAGATTAAGGAGGAATCGAGAGGTTCGATTGGTTATTATATTAGAAAGAACAACAGTGAATGGGTGCAGTCCCTGAAACTACTTAAATGTCTTAAATTTTAAACTTAAATGTTTGGTAAAATAGTTTATTTCAAAGAACAAGAAACACAATTGTCTATAATGTGTTCGGCTTGAAATAAACGAAGTAAACATGGTCCATTTACAAGAAAAAAATATTATTTTTCGTTTTCTGCATTTTAAGTATATGTATACTTCCATCGAAACTGTAACTAAGCTCAGAAAGGATCCCTAACTTTTTCATACTCAACCACCGAATATGAAGTTATGAAATAAAAGTTGCAAAGGTTTCTTAATCCGCAAAAGTTGCCCAAGTCTTTATCCATTGTGAAAACTCTGGAAGAAAAGAAGAGGATAAAATATTCATATCTGACTTATTTATTTGCAAGTATGTATGTATGCGTTGCCTTCCTATTTGGAAACGTATCGTTTCTTTAGCTCGGGTTCGATTAAAAAGTTGGCAGAAGACTGGTTGTAATGTTTTGAAACGAAAAGCATGTTGTGCCGCCGTCTGCGGACTTATTTCACCTAATGCAAGACATTGTAGTACTTCTTCACATTATATTTCTCTTTCTTAGAATTTCTACAATATTCTATAGGTTTACTTTTTTTTATTAAAATCAAATCAGAGCTATGAATCTGTTGGTGTGTTTACTTATTGAACTTCATAAACAACTATGTAACGTAACTACGTATTTATTCAACGAATTAAACATCAATTAAGCTGTCGAATTGTGTAGAAACAATATCTTCAACATGCCCCAAGCGTAAATGTTCCGTCATCATCCACTAATTGAATACCTATGGATTAAGGTTATATATAAATATGCAAGATTTTTTAACGCTTTTAACTTTATTGGAATTACTTTTATTACTCGACTCTAACCATTAACATGCTATGATTTGTCTAAAACTGGCTTTCGAGAAAATTGTTCTACTGGTTGCAATTAAAAGGTATGTTTTGTGTCTAGAAATTGATCTCTTGAGAAGCTGGCCATACATAAGCTATGTTCCCAAAACAAACGTAGTTTCAAAAATATTATAAAAAAACCACTGTTTTTAAGCTATAAATGTGGGTAGGTCAAGAATTTCCGAACGTTATTGCAGTTAGGTCTAGTATGTTTAGGCACAGAGTTTAGGCCTAAGATGAGAATACGATCCTACGAATCAGACATTCATGGAAAAAGTAAGTAGTGAGCTGTTGCGAATTGGAAGTTGATCATGTATGAATGTGTGAATAAGTCGAATGTTGAAATTTTTGTATCTAGGTGTCGTCGTCGCCGTAATATCAGCGTTAACACCCTTGTTCACATATCCCTGCTTATGGCGGCTCATAAATAAAGGGATTTCGTGGCACTTACGTCAGTATATACGAGTATACGGTGCTTACGTAGAGCGGGGTATTGTCTCGACTTCGGTTGCCGCCTCGTTAAGACTGTCGTGGCTCAGAGATTTGAAAATTTGAAGATATACTCTCTTTGTCCATTAGCCAATACACAATTTTGAACGCCGCCAACTGCGAATAAAGCTAGCGAAATTCTCTTCTTCCGGGCCCTAACGTTTCCCTACCCCTAAAAGTCGTCAGATTTTAACCACTTAGGAATCTTGATTCTACGGCTGTATTTTTTTTATATGAAAAATATATTAAAAAAATTAAACTTTTTCTAATGTGTATAACCTAATAGTTTCTAACCTAATATTTCAAATAACATAATAAAAACATACAGACGTACGTTTTGATAATATATTTTAAAATCCAAAACAAACAAAAAAACCTAGTAAATAAAATATTTATAGAGAGCCCATAGTATTGGGAAGTGATAGGGTAATAACTGTCTTAAGGTGGCCCATCCCGCTCATCTCCCCATACAAAAGGGGAAAGAAGATCACGCCCATATTTCTTGTCAGAGATCCAAAATTTTGCTCAAAATAGCTTAATTTGATCGAACTAGATGTCTGATGACCATAGGCATTGTAAAATTGTGTTTGGTTTCTAAGTTATAAGGTCCGAAAGTTCGCATTTTTCGCGCGTTTTATACAATAACTTTGGAGGTGGATTACGCAATGATAAAGTAAGAACATCTTAAAAAGATTAGTCATCAGACATAGCTTATTTATTTAAGATTTATAATCTATTTGGTTTTTGATTGATTTTTTACTACAGCGGTCTTGGTTTACTTTTAGCTATAAGTCGTCTTTAAATTAAAATTTTCGTAAATCTTACCAAATCATACACTATGCACATTGTCTTTTTTTGGACATGTTGCATCTTCCTCGTCACGGAGCCTGTCTTATTTTTTTAAACAGAGAAGGTCCCAGAGCGCAACAGCGCGGTTTTCTACCGTGCCCGCGAATGAGTTAGGCCCGCCGGGTTGGGCCACCTTAAGGACGTTACAGTACTAACCTTTAAAAAATTTAAATTAAAATTGTAAAAACTACTATAAAATTCAATGACAAACTTTTTATCGCTGAAATTAGGACTCCTTACAATGTTCACAAGTAGCTCTTTCAGGCTTTTATGTACAAAGCGAGTTCTTATCAAATCTATAATGTAGGTACAGAAATATGGACCAAAGGTTAACACTTACAGCTGTATTCAGAGTGGGCGGAAGGTTTTTGTATGGTTATTCCGTTACTAATCTCTTACTAAGTTTTGACAGGTTGTTCATTATTTGGTAAATTTGGAGCAAAAAAAGGTTGATGCGTTGTACGAAATGTAGTTCCAATGCTTCAGTTGAATGTAATTTCATTTGAAACTGCATACAAAATATACATGTACATAATAATATACATAAATTGCATACAAATCGGAACTAAATAATTACTTTAAAATAAGCTGCAATGTAAAAAAACTTAAATACGTTTAGTATGAGTACTTTACACCAGAGTCAAGCGAGCACGCCCTAAAATCCAGTCAATATACTTTTTTAGCCTCATCTACGTTTACATCATAAAAGTGAAAATTAAAATACCTCTGAAAATTATATCTCACAAAGGACTTTTTAGATGCCTCATAAAGCGGGACACGGCTTTCTTTGTAATATCATCCGCGTTCTCCACATTTTCTTTTGTGAACCTTCCACTAGTAGCGCGATGGATGTCCCAGCGCGTAAAAATGGTGTCCACTCTAGATCGATACATGATACATAGGTCAGTCAACACATTAAATAAGGTTTTGTTTCGTCCTTCCCTCGTCCGTCTGAAAGTGATCGATGCTTTTTGGTAACTTCGGTTTGTAGCTTTCTGCCTGCCTGAATTCCAACTTCGGCAATCACTCATTTGAGCTATCACATATATTTATTTCACTCGCTGGAAAGATTTATTGTTCTAGAAATGTTTGAATTAGGCTACTGATACACGTGCGTATTTGCTCGTTAGCCGGATCTATCCGCCAGTAGACGTGCTTGCCCGCCAGATGAGTTACTCGTACGTTGTTTGTTGCAGGGCTTTTCTCCGTTCATCCAACGGCTGATGAACTAGCAGGGGTGCACATTTATACGTTTATAGATCGTTACTTTACTATTATGTACAATCTGCTTTAGGATTTTCCGGAGGTCCGTAAAATGATTATAATATTCTTTCATTTCCTGTTATTTTGAATTGAATTGAAAGTTTTTCAAAGCTGTTGCATAACTTTAGCTATTGAAGAATATAAATATGTTGGTTATAAATATGTTTTATTTATAATGAAATATAGAATGTTTCGATTGTTGTAAAATATTTAACATAGGTACCTAGTTCGGTAATATTTTAATATGTATTTATTTCAAACAATCAGCCTTGGCTGATATTTCCAAATCATGTTAAAAACTTGCTCATCATGACAGCAACATTAAAATGTCTTTGGTTACTCCTATATCTTATGCGCATTCCTTTTTTATTATTTGTTCTTTTAGTTATTCCTCGATGTTTATCCAGTCTGTTATGAAACTGATTCGTGCTGGGCCCATAGGGATCAAAGTATCTCGCTTCCCATACAAACGAAGGTTGTTTACTAATCATCTGAAAACCACTACTCCAATTTACTTGATATATGAGGCTGAGAAAATGTGTCTGCACATTTTCGTGTTTATTTCTCTCGTCTCGATCCTATGGTTATTTTTATTTCTACAGTTTTTGCATATAATTGTAGTATATTCCCAACCTATTCTAGTTAAGTATTGTAATTTTGTGTTTGTTTTCAGGCTCAGGGTCAATCAGCAAGCCCGCTCTGGCTGCATTCTACCGCTCCGTGGTGGGCCTCTCTTCGGCGCGCGTCGATGAGATCATTGACACCGCCTACAACCGGCTTACTAGTGTGAGTTCTTGCTGTATCGTCGCCTTGATCGAACACCAGCTTCATCGTATGAAATACTTTCGAAACTTCGTATCAATTATTCAAGCAAATACGGCTAGCACTAATCTGGAGTGCGCCATAAACTGTTATGTCTGTAGTATGTTTAAGTCTGAATTTTTCTTATTGAGTCTAAATAGGCAAATACCTCTGGCAGCTACAGCGCAGTTTTCTTTTTGAGTGCTTCAACAGCACCATTGGGCTTCATTTTCCTTTATAATATAACTACATTTCCATTATTCCAGAACGAATATCTAATCCTCGACTACGGAACCTACGTTCACTGCTTCACCAACTGGTTGCTGGGCAAGAACCCTAATGGACCTGGCCAGTGGCTTCTGGTGCCCCCCAAGGATTCGCTGCCTGCGCCACCCTTCCCCGTCGACTACAGCGCGCTCAACACGGCGCCTGACAAACTGGAGCCCTACGCACCGGACTCCAAGACCAACAGACATTCCGTCATAGTGTAGCCGTACTTAGGTAGCTTACCGACTACCAACAGACTGTGTTGGTGTAAAGGGTCCACAAGATTGTACGAACGAAAAGTATTGGCCCCACCGATCGATTTAGATTGCGCAACCTGTCGCAAGACCTGCAGTACTATTACGAAGCGCAAAATGATATAGGTACTGCACCTACCCCAAACCGACAGCAAACTGATACATTTTGGTTGGAGGGGGGGGGGGGGGGGTGGGCAGCACCTCATTTCGCGCTTCGTAAGTATGCCAGGAATAGACCTGCTGGTCGGTTGATTCGATCTGGCAGTTTCAACCGAAAACCAGTAAACTCAAGTTGTGCCGTTTGCACGCGACCGTTGACGACCTTGAAGCTTTCTTCGCGACCTTGAGACTGCCAGAAGATGATCTGGAAGAATATGGATATGTATAGCTTCAAGATTACACTGCCGATGTTTGAAACATTACTTCTAATATGTCGATTATGCCTACTTATAAGACTAAAGGATACAATGTTCCATTATTTGTTGCAACTTTGTGCGTCTGCCTAGATAGTTCTATTCAGTGGTCTTATTTTCAGAAGACGGTCTGGTAATTAATTTGTTTAGTTTAATAGTTTTGATATCCCTAATGGTTATTACATACATTACCGAATCATACAGGGTACATATAGGTGGGATAGGAAATGCTTGATATATCGTCATTAAAACTCTATGACGCCATTCACTGAAAATTTTAAAAGAGCTATTACAGATCAACTTACTTTTACATATTTATATCTGCGGAATCCTCACACCTTTATAATTAGATGAAATTTTATAGTATGGCCAAAAACACTGCTAAATAAAATGTTCCTTTGTTAAATATTTCGTATGCTTTTTAGGGTTCCGTATCCTGTCCGTCCGTCCGTCTGTCTGTTAAAAAAAATTAAAGGCGGGTCCCATACAAATAATATGATTTTGTTGTGTTAAGTCTTGTACGATGGTACGGAACCCTTCGTGTGCGAGTCCGATTCGCCCTTGGCCGGTTTTCTTAGTCCTTTTCATGATATTTACTTCATCAAACATGATTTTATAAGACAAGAATAGATCTTAAAATCCAATACATTTCATTTTATGCGAATACAATAATATAAAAAATTTACAACGTGTTAAAGATCGAATTTAGGCAATTTTCAAAAATTAAGAAAAAAATTGTATCTCGTTACCAAGTGATAACTGAAATAAGGTTTGATAGATTGAAACCTTGCAAATGACCCCTATAATATACAAAAAAATACTTTAGATGCGCCAAACGCCCTGCATAATTAGGTACCTATTGTTTTCTGAAGTTTCTAACAAACGATAATAGGACAACAAATCGAGATAAAATGCACTGGAGCCAGACCAATACCCTTTTTCGCTTTTTGCGACGTAACTATAAAGAACGTCGTTCTTGAACCAAAAGTGTCCCTAGCAGCAAATAGAGTTTCCACCGTCGATCATTTGAATTAATTGTAAGTAAATTTCAGCTGATTATTTTTTGTTGACTTTAATCTCTCGTTCTTTTTTTATTTTCAATCACGTGAGTCATTATGTTTTATTAAGAATAGTTGGTAAATAACGAATATTAATTTATACAAACATGTGTACATTATGTAATATTAACTACATAATATTTCCTCAAATCCTAACGCATTACATATCTACAGTTTGCTCATCAATATTATTATTTCAGAATATTAATTCAGCTGAAGTTTAAAGTGGGTTTTTATCTCTGTGATTCAATTCGTAAGAGCAATTTCCATTAAAAACCTTTCTGTTTTTTATTGAGAACAAGTTTAAGTCAGTGTTATGTTTGGGAAAAAGCTGAAGCATTTTGTAATAATACAAAATATTCCCGCTTTCATTGATAGCAAAAAACTTAGCATTTGGAAATAAACGTTTAGTATTTTAAAAGTTCCACTGGTACTTAGCTACCTTTATACAAGGTTAAATTTATTTAAGATCTAAATCTAGAATAATGTTAAATACTGTGTTCTACTTCTTGTAGTTAGTAGATAAACGCTTATACGAGTATCCCTATCTATAATTTTAAAAACTATCTACTTAAAAAAGTAATTTCGCAATTTTGTCAACACTAGAGCAAATTGCCTTAATAAATTAGGATTTTCACGAAATAGCCTTATTTACACTTAGATACTATTATTATAAAAAAAATATTGCTCCTTCTAAGCGTACGTACTTCAACTTTATCTGCTTTTTTATTATTTTTATAGACCTAAGGAAAATGAATAAAACCGTACGACATACAACGAGTGCCTGCTTAATGTAATATATAATACCACACCTACTGTCATGATATTAGCCCATACATCACATAAGAAGTGCCAAAGACCTTTCTCATATTGCATTGCCACATTTAACTGGATGGTATTTTGAACATAAATTTCAAGGACGAAAATGTGATAACTGAGATTAAGCCCCGGTTGCACGAAGAAACGGCTGAGTTAATCAATGTTCAAACACGTCACTTTTAGTGAACTGCATAGAGTTCCTTCCATACTGTCCACACAAAGTGACGTGTTTGATCATACTTTGACGTTGATTTTGATTTTTTGTTCTTTCGTGCACTCGGCCCTAAGAAAACTCTTTTTTTTTTAAGTTTCATTAATGTGCCCGGTGCAAAGGATACAGTTTCAGACTTTTAAAAAGGACAAGAAAAACACGATGTCCGTCACAAAAAAGTCTTAAGGCGCTAGGACTAGCCAACTACTCGCGCCATACAAATGCACTTTTTAACAAATGTAATAATATGTAGTGAAAAGCTTTAGCAAATCCAAATAGAACTCCAGACTGATAATGGATTGTTAATATTTTTTTATTCCATCATTTATTTAAATAATAATAAAAATAAAAAAAGTTGATTTTTCTCATTAGAAATCTGAAAGTCATTCGATTTCTAGATATAAGCAAAAACAGCATATATGCATAAACAAAAAATTCCATTTGCTTTTAGATTTCTACATTTAGTCAAAAAAGTTCGGAAATGGACACCGTTTCCGCAATGTATTTTGTATAGAAAAAGGAAACATACATTAACGAAAATCATTCGATTCCTAGACAAGGAATCATATATTGTAAGGATGACACTTATAATCGTCAGACCTAGTTAGTTTACTTGGGGTGCCTCGTCTAACTTTGCGATTTGGCTAGTACCAGGCCCTTAACAACGCACTGAAAAAAATTATATGCAACTGTCTTACTGTTTTACAGTTAAATTTCAGTTAAGCATGGTAAAGTATGGCGAACTACCCACATAAGTCATCAACTTCTGCTCCCGCTGTGGCGCCGAGCCTCCGTGCCGTGCGTGCCAAAATACCAAAGTGGACAAGTGAACATAAATATTATGCAGAACATTATAATCATAAGTAACTCACTCCTACTAATACTACCTAAGTTTTATAACGTTGGCATGCTTTTTTTTTTACTGCATGAATAAATAATTAAAAAATAAAATAAAAATAAAAGTATTTCAGATTACTTTTAACGTCTTAACTTATTTTTAACGGTAAGTATCTTTAAATGTGCCAAAACAGTTAATAACAGTTATTTTAACGGAATGAACAGTATCGCTTAGTAAAAATAGCACCTGTGACAGATCAGATTATTTTTAATATGTTATTTTAACTGATTGAATATTAGGTACGGCAGACTACAAATCAGGCGCGCAACTGTCGAGTTTCAAGAGGTACAGTAATTGTAATAGATTTGACAGTACCTTTTTACTGAATATAAGACGTAAGTAAGAATGAAAAAAAAATAAACCTAGAAACTTTCACAGGCCAACAATAAAAAATAAAAATATACGGGTAGTAACATTTACAGGTGTATTCAGAGAGGACCTGTCAAAACTTAAAACTAAATTAGCACCGGAATAACCATACAAAATATCAGTTTAGTCCGGCGGATTAAAGTTAGTCCGCCCACTTAGAATAACAGTTTTTTACTCTGTTAGAGTAACCATTTTCCTTAGTTGGCTCTATTTTAACGTTGCAAGACGGTTTTAATCACGGATAATTGTTCTGTGGTTGTAATTATCTGAATTACAGTTGAATCTGTTATTTTGAAAATGTGCACATATGGGCCTCGTTTATCCCCTTGATAGTTGAATTTTAAAATCCGTTGTGAGCGAGCCTTTTCGTCGTAAAAAGAAGTCACTGAAAATGTTAAGCTTAAGTATAGGATAATTGGTTTCGGAGATCTCAACATG
The DNA here is from genome assembly GCA_946894095.1 of Incurvaria masculella. NCBI lineage: Eukaryota > Metazoa > Arthropoda > Insecta > Lepidoptera > Incurvariidae > Incurvaria > Incurvaria masculella. Next base: position 6,960,981 of record OX335641.1, read on the forward strand.
AGTGGTTTTCGCCTAAATGTGTTAAATTTGGCCTTTTTTACCTCCCTAGTAGTATGGTTTCCAAAAATATATACTTCGTAAACATTCCCATCTTAAGAAATGCTACCATGACATTTCTGGGTTCAGCGGTTCCAGACATTTAAAATGTGTACAATTTTCCCTCCTTCATCCCCCTTAACAGTGCAATTTACAAAAATCCCTCTTACCGAGCAATCTCCCCCTAAAATAAAGCTGCTGTAAAGAAAAAAACACCTTTCTGGGTACATTGGTTCCGAAAATTCGTTGTTTGTTGTACATAAGGAACAAACTAGTGAACCGATTCAAACTGAGTTAAATATGAGGTCGTGATCTCCTGTGCGTAACAAATTATTTCACTGAAAACATGTCCGTCTATTCTGTGATTACCCAGATATGAGGACTCAAAGGAGATGGTTCACTGGAATAGTATTAGACAATTCAGTAAATTGCATTTATCAGCAAAATATGTTACGTCATTGGTAATGTTTTATTTTTCAATTATATTATAAGCTGAGAAAAGCATAGGTAACTAAAAAAAGGCCGATAAATAGAAATGGAACTGGTTTCCGGGCTGTATTTTCTATATGGCCGATCCGACAGTTTTGCCTAATATATTAGTATAACAAGCTCCTTGATTCTGTGTCTGTGACTTGGCCTCTGTGTGTGTACTCATGAAAGTCTCATCTTTGAGTCACCGGAAAGTCACAGGTGGCTTACCAGTGAGTCACTAAAATTTCTTACTCATGAAATGACAGCCACGAAAAAAAGCTGTAACATCCGGTGACTCACAGACGAGAATCTAATGAATAAACCCGCTGTCTGACAGCGCGCGGGAGCAGCCCACTGAAATCAGACGCCATCTTAGATACCATCGTTGTCAAAAAGTAGTTGTTTTTCACGCAGATTACAGTAATGTAGGGTAGACAGGGGACAATTGAAACGCATTATGATTGAAACAACTCAAATATCTCGAAAACTATAATGCCTACACGTATGACTTAAATCCAGCAGCACTCCAGCTTTCAAGCGAGCAAGCGGTGCACAGGAACGTTAGGATTTCGGCACAAAAAGCAAGTATTTATGACTTTAAATTTTTTGGTACAACATTGTTTACTGTTATGTTTCGACTGGTTTATTTATCTGGTTTTTTTAGTTACCGAAAGCGCGTTCACAACTGGACCGATTCGCGCTTACAGCCCTCAAAATGACGTCTCGTCAATGTTATAACGCCATCGTTACGTCACTCAATGCCGTACACAATGCTCACGTTTTGGAGGTAGGGCACTGTGTGTGCATGCACTGCAGAGCATGCCGAGAAGCAGTCCGGGTAATAGGGGATACCCTCAGGCCCGTACCTGCACACAAACCGTGCAGAAGACCCCAGACGACGACTGTGTGTGCAACAGTCAGTGTCACATTTTGACTTTTCTATAGCCGTAGTCTAGCTTTCCAACCTGTTTTTTCACAAACCGTTGAATGTCCCCCAGTCGAAATTTAAAGTTTAGCTTAGAGCAATTAATTAGGTTCAAATTTGAGGAGAACTACTACAATGAATGTCATTTGTTTGTTCCAAGTTTGTTGTTTTGTTTCCATGAGCGCGTACATTCGATCCGAATCGTTTGCAATGCTGCTAACAGCTTACAGTTGAAAACAGAGCCGGTAGTCTCAGTTGTCACCTAAATTGGCGTTACGGCAAACCGATCGACTGACGTTTTCAAATGTATGGAGAAATTGAACAGCGCGCGCAGCGGGCGTTAAGCGAACTAACATTTGCGAGTCCGAGCTTGATTTGACAGCTTACTCAACGTTGCCGTAAATACGTCGACGTTGCGGTTGCGACAAAACTACTTGTGGGGACTTATTGTTGGTGACTAGAATGTGATTCACGTGAATGTATTTCGGACGGGATTGGCGTGCAACTTCATACTCGTTCCTTTTGACGTTTCGCGGTGAATGGACACGCGAACGTAGGCAAAGTGTCGCCAGCGAGCGACTTTTGCCTGGAGGTATTTACCCATAGTATTCTTAACATAGGCCATTCCTGTTATAAACACAACTTTTCTTACTTCCCGTCTGCTTTACAAGCACTTCCATAAAAGTATACATTTTAAGTGACCTGTTCGCATTTAGGTTATGTGACATATGTTAAGTGAAATTTCAACCTTATTCCTTTACGCTTGGATAAATTAATCAGGCAGGGTTTCAAGTTTCTTCTAACTTTGTAGTTGGCTCTGACTATTTAATAATTTCAACCTGAGTACAGATGCTACAAACTATGTTCCTGTATCTTAATATATGTGATGACTTAAACAGGAAGCTTCATTTCCGGATTTCTATAAGACTAAATAATATAATATATGTTTCTTATAGTTCCCTGATCCCAGCTTCTTCCAAGGAGATTATTTTAAAAAGGTTGGGTTGATAACCTTGTTTTGAAACAGCAATTTCATTTACCACTTTATTTATTGTAAAAGTCAACCACATGATCCTAATTTAAACATTTTCAAACTTCGCACTTATACTACTTAATGTACCACCTTATTATTTATTTAATCAATGAACTTTCATTGCAGCCATGTCTCGTCTGAGAAACAATGAGGAGACAGACAAACTTACACGTATTGCGATTGTTAACGCCGACCGCTGCAAACCGAAGAGATGCCGGCAAGAATGCAAGAAGAGCTGCCCAGTGGTGCGCATGGGTAAGCTCTGTATCGAGGTCACACCCAATGATAAGATCGCCGTCATCTCTGAGGACCTTTGCATTGGTTGTGGTATCTGCGTCAAGGTGCGTATCATTGAGAAAACAATTTCAAATTTCTAATGATTATGTTTCTAAGGATTCTCTCGGTTTCAGTGAGAATTTAATTCTTAATTCATGCAATTCAAAACAATTAGGTAGCACCTATTGAATATCCACTCAATAAACAAATGTCTTTCAGAAATGTCCCTTCGACGCTATCACCATCATAAACATCCCGTCGAATCTGGAGAAGCAGACGACGCACCGCTACTCCAAAAACTCGTTCAAGCTCCACCGGCTGCCGATACCACGGCCAGGAGAGGTGCTCGGTCTTGTTGGCCAGAACGGTATCGGCAAGTCCACCGCTCTGAAGATCCTCGCTGGCAAACAGAAGCCAAACCTGGGCCGCTTCACTGTAAGTTGAATACATTTTTGCAACTTGTTATTTAGTAGTACGATGCAGACATTTTACTATTGGCTAGATGTGTGGCTCCTCTGTGCCCCACCGTGAAGGCGCTGCAGCAGCCAATGGTGCTGATGCAGGCAAAGCCTCATCTTGTATCTGATGATATCAGATACCAACAATTTAAAAGAGAGTGTGTTAACCTTCTCAAACGGATCGCTCTGATGTGTGATTGCCTTTACTGGTGCATAAAATATGGATGCACCATGCCGGACTACCTGATGATTTAATCCATACTAGCTATTGCAGATATAAAAAAACTACTTGACTTACTAAATTATTAACTTGATCTGATGCGTTGGGCCGGCTCGTGTAATGCTGGCAGCGGAATGTTTGACTAAAATCAATTCATTTATAACATTTCGGTGTCGCCTAAACATATGTCACTTGGCGATTTCCCGCTTGCTACCCCTCCCTACTGGCGAGGGTCCCGGACATACTGGGTAAACCATTTCATTTGTCAGATGTTATTGTTCATTGAAATATTAATATCAATCTTAATCCTTATCTTAGTTATTGCTAACACACATATTGGACTCATTTTATGAAATTCATTAATTGGCAGTGGTATGTTTGCCTCGGTACCCCAGTTGCCCGATGCCTTGCGATTCGATAAGCTGTGTTAAGCACCTCCGAGTGTAGTTGGGTTCTGGATGGGTGACCAATTTCAACCGTTGATGCTGGCCGTGATTTATTTTCCACGTAAAACTATAGGTCCCGTATTAATCCCACCCAAGTTGGTACCAACACATTGAATGGCATGGCACCTAGTTCCCATGTGGTGTGTTAGGCTAATATATCTGATGGTCAGTTTGATACTAGCCATCCATATCCAGTTACATGAAAAAAAAATGTTATCACATATTTCTGTTTCTCTTGCCCCAGGACCCTCCCGACTGGTCGGAGATCCTATCGCATTTCCGCGGCTCCGAGCTGCAGAATTACTTCACCAAGATCCTCGAGGACGACCTCAAGGCCCTCATCAAGCCGCAGTACGTGGACCAAATACCCAAGGCCGTGAAGGGCACTGTCGGCCAGCTCCTTGACAAAAAGGATGAGATGAAAAATCAAATGGAGATTTGTAAAATGTTAGGTAAGGTGTTTCTAATCATTCATATACACAGTGTCATCTTTTAGGTTCCAAAAACCTTAAAGGTAGTTTATATATCCAAAAAATCGACTTATAAAAAAAGATTGAAAATAGTTTGAAAAAAAAAATAAAAATATTGAAGAACAGTGTGCTAGCACCCTTGAAGGCCACCATTGACGCTGCGCCACCTCTGTTGCTATCTGCAAAGGTAGGCAGCAGTATGGCCGCCAATATTTATAAGGGTGCTCTTTCACACCAGCGAAATTGTATTTTTGTATAGAGTTTAATTTTTTTTTCTCGGATACTGTTGATGTTTAAATATAATAGTTTCTTGGGAAAAGTTGTTTGCAATGCCTTTCTTAAGTTTAAATCTTCAGAAGGTTTATAAACATGGGCTCTGTTATTTATTACATAATCAATCATATGAATACGTACTTGAAAAGCAAAAAGCTTATGTAACAATCATTCATATACTGCAGCGCTAGGCAGTGAATACTCAGTCAATTAAAAATGGTTTTTGATAATTCTTTTTTATTTTGTAGGTCATACTTCAGAGGTGGTCCCAAATTTTTTGTGTAATGCAACTTGCTAAACTACCTTTTATCCATTAAAATCTTGTCTCTGATGTTGTGCCTACCTTGGTACTTAGTACTCAATGATCTGCCTACCCCGATAGGCTTACGGACTGATGTGTCAGAGTAACTGTTGGCAGATCTATCGCACATCCGCGACCGCGAGATCTCGGCGCTGTCTGGTGGGGAGCTGCAGCGGTTCGCGTGCGCGATGGTCTGCATACAAAATGGCGACATATTCATGTTCGACGAGCCGTCATCTTACCTCGACGTCAAACAGCGTCTTAACGCTGCTCGCACCATCCGCTCCTTGATACACCCCGACAAGTGAGTTTGCTGATTTCTTATCCATTCCAGCCATCATTCATTTTCGACACAGTATTACCAACTACATAATATTATAATTTGTGAATGACTGTAATGATTTGCATGATTCGGTGCCCTTTCACGTGGATTAAATAAAAAAAATATATATCGGTTAACATAAATAAGTTGGGACAATACTTCACCGACAGCGAGAGTGGTTGAGGTGGGTGCAAGCATTGGTGATGGAGATCTCTGGTAAAATAGGAGGTTCCTTCGAGCGATAGTTGGTTTTAGTAAATACAACGACCTCTCAGTTTTGGAGATTTCACGCTAAAATCATCTGAACATCGTCAGGTGTTATACTTTGAACTCAGTTGGCACCATGACCATGTATTTTTCAAAGGTGGACCATTGGAATCTTTCAAGCTCGTTTTTGAACAATTTCTTGACACAGCTGACAATGATCTGTGCACAAGTTAATAAATTCACAATACTCAGCAAATCACGTCCACTACAATTTTGTGAATTTAAAAGATCTTTCAGCTAAATATCAATAAGCTATATGTCTGGCAATATTTTTATGGTTCCATACCCAAAGGGTGCCAACGGAACCCTATTACTAAGCCTAAGGACAGTGGTGTCCGTCCGTCCATCTGTCACAGGGCTGCATCTCATGAATCAAGGTAGGCAGCTGAAATTTTCAGAGTGTGTATTAATTTTGCCGCTATAACAACAAATAGGTAAAATTTTAAAATAATATAGGTTTAACGTGTTTTTTCTGTTTAATATTGTGCAATGGTACGGAACCTTTCGTGTGCGAGTCCGACTCGCTCTTATTTTCGTATGCAGATCTTTACAATGAACCAAACGGTACTAAACTGGAAAATGTTATGTTTTATTTACGTTTGCTGTTGTACTGTTTTATGTTTAAATGTAAATGCTAATTATCTATTATCACATCGGTGTGTAGCTTGTGTACCAATTTGTCAAAATAATTACAATAAATGAGCAATATTTTGTAGGTTTTTTCACAACATGTTGATAACCACTTGCTGGGATAACACAGCATTTGGACGTCTACCTTGGACTTTTCAGTTTATTTATGAATGCAACAGACCGAATGGCAGATGTTTCCGTATAAGTTCGCCCTTATTTTCTTACAAATTTAGAGAGCTGCAACTCCAAAATAAAACTACAGGTCAGTCGTCGCTGCATTTTGGAGTTGCAGTTCCCCACAGATACATATTGATCTCTCTTGACCTATGATATATGTGCAAATTTAGTGCTCGCCAGATCCCTAACCATGAATAAAAGAAAATTAATTTAAAATATGTTGTTGATTATTCCTGTTTATCATTAAAGTGTTATTATTCCAATCAACCACCATGTAGTTTTGTTTCTATTTTGAATCCTTTAAAGTAATTTTGTTAACACACCACATTCTGGAAATATATATTGAATAATTTTTGCTCCAGGTTCATTATCGTGGTGGAGCACGATTTGTCAGTGCTGGACTATCTGTCTGACTACATCTGCTGTCTGTATGGGCTTCCAGGAGCTTACGGTGTTGTCACTATGCCGTTCTCCGTTCGAGAAGGTGGCTCCTTCATTATAAACATAAATGCATGCATAACTGTTGTTTATTTTTATGTAACTGTGTTAATACCACCCTCACAGTCATGATAAGACCCAACACACAGCATTCCTGAAGGAAATAGGTGCCATGCCAAGACCTTCCCTATATAAATAGAGCTACATCGAACTAGATGGACAACGCGGGAAAAAAATTCTCTTCAACCATCTTTTCTTCCAATGCGGTGGTACCAGTCTGGGCGGGCTTAACCCTACCACCTACTAGGGGAAGGCGACCTACAGAATGCACTTACCCACCTCAAAAAGAGAAGAAAGTGGAGCATGAATGGTTTGGGATTGAACCCATGACCTCTGGCATGGAAAATAAGTTGCTGCATCCCTGAGCTACGAGCCACTCATATATATTGATCACATGTTTCATTATCATCATAAAATATGGTTTTGTGGATAAATAATCGAGGCACCTGAAATATAGGAGCAGCGGCAAAATTAATTTAGTTTCTGCCAAGTTTCAGCATCCCCTGGAGTTGTCACGATCGCGTGCATAACTCACGGTTCTGCAATTTATAATTCAAATCAAATTTAATTTTACGTTGGAATACCGGCCGGCCGCTTCCCAGTAGGGGTAGGCAGAGATGATCGGGAAGATCACAGCATGCTTGCACTTTCTGTTTGCATTTTCTCTACCTCTTTGTTTTATCTAAAGCTTTGTTTTGATTATGCAAGAGGTAACTTCTACCTGAGTCAGTGTTTTACTGTGTGCAAAAGTATTTACTTTTTCAAACCCCACTAATACTGAGATTTTATTTCCAAAGTTGTGATAAGAATTAAGAAAAGCTAACTATTTTTTTACATTTCTTGCTTTCGGTTTTGATACTGAAAACAAATTGTAATAAATATATGTATGGTACTAAATTATTATGTGTTAAGATGGGAAATACATTTTTTTCCGCAGGTATAAACATTTTCCTGGACGGCTTCGTGCCGACGGAAAATATGAGATTCAGGACTGAGTCGCTTGTATTCAAGGTTGCTGAGTCCGCGACGGAGGAAGAGGTTTGTCAATTGTTGAAATGCAACATGTATTTTTAAATACTACCACTGAAAGTTCAGGTACCTAACTAATTTGAAGGCTAGTCACACGCCAGATTTTTTATTTTGTGTTAGTGGTTTGAATGGAGGCATACTGAAGAGAGGGTATATGTCCTTGGCTACGTTTTATTTTTCAATTATTTGTGTACAGTTTTTCAGCTTGGTTAACTCATATTTCCAATTCAAACTTCAACAATTCCTGATTTGGTAAATATGTTCATTAGAGTTCTAGGTTGGTATAGACCGGTATCTTTGAAAATTTGAGTTGAGTGCAAATAATTTCAAGTATGACATAATAAAATAAAAAAATGTTGTCATAAAAACGAATTTGCAAAAAACCACACGCTAATGCGGTTTCGTTGATAGCGGCAAGCAGCCGAGATGCCAGAAGGACATAGGGCTAGCTACCAGTCCCAATAAGATTTGCAAGTTTGCTATGCTGTTTCTCAAGTGATAAAAGAACAATCTAGGTGTTGATTTTTTTATCAGGAAGTTTAATTTTCGGGTCGCCTTTATAAAGTCCAAATCCCAGAACATCCAAAAGTATGTATTTTTCGTGTGTATTATGAAATGTTTATAATTTAACCTAACCTTACCTAATTAAAAATATCCGTATTCATAAGAGTTTTGGACGGTTTGGGTTTTGGACCTTGTGCTTTTTGGACTTTATGATGCGTCCCCTTAATTTCAATGAAACGTTACAGCAGTTACTGCTGTCGCACCCTGCATGTCTGCCGGTACCTCCACAATGTTGCAATATATTGCCTCAGACCATTTATTTTGTATCATTGTGCGATAGACGTGAACCTGGTATTTATTTTGTATGAAGATTAAACGAATGAACCACTACGAGTACCCGCACATGGTGAAGACAATGGGAGAGTTTGAGCTGACAGTGAAGCCCGGAGAGTTCTCCGACTCTGAAATCCTAGTGCTCCTTGGAGAGAACGGCACCGGCAAGACCACCTTCATTCGCATGCTCGCCGGAAACCTGGAGCCTGATGCAGGTACAGTAATCTATCTGGTATTGCACTTTTTGTACAGCGTGCCACAAATTGCACACTCAATGACAGTGGCTGTACCCATGGACTTTAACCTATTCTCTTAATTCTTTCTCGCATTCTTGCTAGGCCAATTCTTTCATGTTGTCTCATCCTTTAACAAACCGAGTGAATGCCCAAAACAAATCTCCCAAAAAATAAGTCTTGCCCGTTAATCATGTGAGGCTTAAATGGGGGAGAATGAGCTCTGATAACATTGCTATTTATTACGAGGGGGTGTTCACATATATAACTTGTTTTTTTTTCTCTACCATTTTTTTTCTCAAAAGTTTGTAACTGTGGCAAATTCTGGATTTTAACATTAACTCGTGTATATATTTGTCAACTCGTGAGTACGGAACGCATAAGGTGGGGGTGTCTCCTCCACATATTACCAGGGAGGAGGGAGATGTTAAAAGGGGACCTAATCCACATCACGTGTTCAATGAAAAACCTCTAAAGTACTGGCAACTCCATTAATACATAACTAACCGAGACTTACCATAAGAAACTGAAACCGATTGTGAAAAATCTGCTTGTTAGAGGTTTTTCTGTAACGGTTGTATAAACAACCTCTAAGACGCACAACCGGGATTCAGAAAGGTTCTCCTACAACCGGATATTAAACAACCTTCAAACGAAAACCTAATCATCTTTTCTTATAGTGAAACAACAGCCTTTCAGTTTAGTTGAAGGGCTCTATGCTTAAAATGTTACAGATAAGTCACAAAAATAACCCCCCCTCTCTTCACCCGGAAGAATGCGCGGTTGCCACAACCTTTAGATACAGGTTATTCTTGGAGGTTTTTTGCACAGGGTTTTTATTAGGGTTGCAATAACTAGCTCGTAGCTGGTTCCAAAAGCTTTTTTAAAGGTTTCAATTTGCACAAGGTAATAGAAGTTTATCTGTATTGTGAAAGTGACCAAATATGCAAGTAATTGTGATTAGCACTCGCAAGAGCTACTGCATGTCAGTGGCAATATATTTTATTTACCAAGTATTAATGTCAAATGAAATAATAATAATAGTTTAAGGCACACTATAATACTTGCCTTAGATGCTGGATGCAAAGGGCCTCATTTATATTAAATCAAAAGTTTGCTTGCAGTTTCCCCACGTAAATTTATTGAAATTAATTATATCTATACCATTATATAAAGAGGAAAGGTTTGATTGTTTGTGTATTTGAACTGAATAGGCTCCGAAAATACTGAACGGATTTGAAAAATTATTTCACCGTTCGCAAGCTACAGTCTATCGGAGTAACATAGGCTATATTTTATTTTAAAAAAATTACGGATCCTTACCAAAACTCCAATAACGTAACCCACGGTGGTAAAAATTACCAAGAATGTTCCTTACATCACGAGCGCTGCGAAAACTATTCACGATAGAACAAAATGATGTACTATAATTTTATAGAACACATCATTATCTAAAAAAAATGTCGTGACAGCATACTTCTAACTATTATAGTTAAGGTGGCCCATCCCGTTCAACTCCCCATACAAAAGGGGTAAGAAGATCACGCCAATATTTCTTGTCAGAGATCAAAAAATTTGCTCAAAATAGCTTTATTCAATTCGAATTCGATTAATCGAACTAGATGTCTGATGACCGTTAGCATTGTACAATTGTGTTTGGTTTCTAAGTTATGAGGTCCGAAAATTCGAATTTTTCGCACGTTTTATCCAATAACTTTGGAGGTGGATTACGCAATGATAAAGTAAGAACATCTTCAAAAGATTAGTCTTCAGACTTAGGCCCGAGTGCACGACGCTTCGTAAAATGTTATCCGTTACTGATTACATTTGACGATGATGTGACGGCTAATCGCCCATCATATGAAATTGCGTTGCACATAACATATTTTCGTCAAAGTTAGCTTGCCAGGAGTCAGACCACAAATAGTCCCTCGAAACAATCGGCAAAAATGTTTGCTGTATAGCAACTCTTAGCACCGCCTGAGCTGACATAGTACTGCCCTTCTCTCACAGTACATAAACAGAAAGGGACAGGCACAATTGAAGCACCATCTAGCGTCAACCATTCGTACTAACAAACAAAACAGTTGCTCCTGGAGCCGCGGGGTGGCGTTACTAGCGCCCAATATGTCGGCTTGCTATCAGCTGTTGGTAGCACCACAGATTACATAGATTTGGCGCCGAAAATTTTAATCTGTGGAACCGAGTGCCAGGCAAATAATTATGAAAAACAAAGCATTGCATTCCATTAATGGCGACGTTTGCCTATTATTTAAGGTCCAATAAGACTACAATAATATAAAAATAGTAACTTTTGATACTTTGAATTATAATTTGATCGTGAATTTGACGGTGATCAATGGGTCCGGAGTGTTTACGATTAGCGGTTAACATCAACGGTCAACGTAATGTTTAAGTTTCGTGCAACGCAAAATTTGCCTGATCAGGCCTTAATCATACGTTGACGGTGATGTTGACGAGCAAGACGGTACGTGCAACCGGGGCATAGTTTATTTAATCAAGATTTATAGTATGTTTGGTTTTTGTTCGATTTTGAACTAGTGGTTTACTTTTAGCTATAAGTCGTTTTGTTATTCAAATTTTCGTAAATCTTACCAAATCATACACTATGAACATTGTCTTTTTTGTGGACATGTTGCATATTCCTCATCACGGAGCCTGTCTTTTTCTTTGAAACAGAGAAGGTCCCAGAGCGCAACAGCACGGTTTTGTACCGTGCCCGCGAATGAGTTAGTCCCGCCGGGTTGGACCACCTTAAGTCACAATAAGTGTGCTTTTAACATAAAATAAAAATTTAAATACCATTGGTAGAAAAGGCTCTTTATTTGTACCTAGGTATTAATCCTTATCAAAATAAATAAATTATTATTTAAGACTGCGTCAATACCTTTACATAACTGTTTGAATTATTAGATTCGGACATTCCATTCGAATGATATCACGAGTTTAAAATATTTGAAAAAACTCCGCTCGGCTAGCTATGCGTTTTAGAGTTTGTAGGCGTCACTCAGGATTACGGGAGCCGACTCCCCGTCAAGGCCACAAAATAAACTTGCCGCGCGGGGCATTCCCGCAGTCCCCTGCGGAATAAAAAAAAATGTCGTTTGATAATATTTTGTCGCTTGATGATAATTAGTTTAGTAGGTAAACTAAACGCATTCAAAAAGATCTTTTCAGAACTAGACCCATTTATATATGTTGTACATTTAGTTATCCTAAAAACTAAGTGACTTAAATATTTTTTAGTTGTAGGTTATATTAGTAGTTGTAATAACAGTTAAGCTAATTATTTAGTGCAAAATAAAACAACATCAAATATTGTTAAGGCTTTAACTGAATTAATTAATTAATGGCTTTTGTTTTGTGGTTATGACCTTTTTACAATTTAATAGTATGAACAATACATAAAAAGTAAAAAATACAAAAAATATATATAAAAACCAATATTAATTAAAAAAATAATAAAAGCATACAAAAAAACATTATATTCACAAACAAATTCAAATAATATCTAAGTTTTTTTTTTATTTCAAACATTTCAGTGTAGGTATATGCTCTTTTTTTAGGAACTCGTAAAAAGGGTTTATTTGTGTATCATTGTGTCAAAATAATAATTTTTTAAATTATATTATGCCCGTGCAAAGCCAGGACGGGCTGCTAGTTTTTAATAAAACAAAATAAAACGTTCCTTTGCAAGTAAAAGTGGCAGAATTTACATTGAAGATTGATCTTACATCAATAAAAACTGTTGAGTATAATTTTAATTAATAGTATTATTAATTAATTATTAAGAGTATTATTAACAGCAGTATAATAAGTAATATGCTTTAGTTATACATATTGATATGCGTTGGTGGAAAGCAGTGGTTCCGTACCGCTGAGGGCCAGGAGGACTGGAGAAAAATGGGAGAAGCGTATGTCCAGCAGTGGACGCAAACACGCTCACTGACTGACTGACTGACATTTAATTTGTCTGCTAACTGCAAAGACTTCAATTTGAATAATGGGAAAGAGTAGATAATATTTTACCTCTCCATCAATAATTGAAAGAGTAGATATTATTGTACCTCTCCATCAATAAGAGAAAGAGTAGATAATATTTTACCTATCCGTAAATAAGAGAAAGATTAGATAATATTTTACCTCTCCATCAATAACAGAAAGAGGGTCAGAGAAGGGCCAATGAATAATGCGGGATATAAGTAAATGTTCGACCAACGTAAGTGTGGATGCCCCATGCGATCATGTACAATCGTCTTTGATTATAGAAATACTGAAGATGGAAATATCGCAAACCTTAAAATTGAATTCTTAATGCGCGACGACCCGGATATTGACGACATAAAATGTTATGCGATATCTAGTTAGGAGTGAAGTACGCAACAAGTTACCATGCTAAAAAAATTGTTTGCGATTATTCCACTATAATAATGATTTGTTCGAATTGCCCATTAGAGATTCAGGATTGTAATTTAGTAATCGAATCATCTTTTTGCTAGTCATGTGGTAAAATTATTCTTACCATTCTAATCCACATTTCAAATTACGATTTTATGAAATTCTATAGTTCCATTTCACCACTTTGTGATTCATATACCTGGCAACCATATCTGTCACCTTTTAGTTGACTGACAGCAAGCAGCGCTCTGTCAGATTCCCGCAGTCTTCCGGCACGTCGATATTTTAGCAGTGTTTTTCTGTTGAATTTAGCTAGAATGCCCCAAAGTTCTAGTTTGGCATGGAAGGTTTTGGCCGAATAAACATAATGTGATGCACTAGGAGAACTCGTTGCCCTTTAAAGCCCGTCGGCATTTCGCGAGCAATGCTAGGTTATAGACGCAGTGTTTGTAGATTTACGAAGATGGTGCTTCATTGCTGAGCTCTGGAGGACCCAGAGGAAATGGCGCGCGGGGACCTGTTCGCGCTGTTCTTCCATCCCGTGTTTCAGAAATGTCTGAGGCACGCGGAGGCGGCGAACGGTGGGTGTTGCGTTGCAACTGTCAAATTATTTCGTGATTGATGAGACATTTTATTTATTTCGATGTTTATGCATAAACTATTGATATTGCAGTCACGCTATCTGGAATGTTGATGCAGTTATAATTTATGCATTTCAATGCCACAATTTTCTATTGGCCTGTAAACAATTAGAAGCAGAATCATGTCTTATTTCTTAAGGGCAATACCTGTAAAAGCATGGCCTAAAAAAGCGCTCGAAACTTTCATGTACACCAGTTTATCTAAACTTCAGGAATCGCATTGCATATTATCAAGCTAAAAAAAAACCTTGGAAAAAATCAACCCCAAATTTTTACAATGTACAATTTCATAAACGGTGAAAATCGCTTAAAGCAAAATTAGTTGTTACGTCCCAACTGATTTAGCAAAGAGATTGTGCAGACCCGAGTAGAGTCCATACAAAAACTATGAAATTGTATTGCCTTAGCAACATCACCTATTATAAAGGATGGGCTTTTGCGACGAATATTTCTCTCGTACAACATGCAATCACAAGATCCCCTAAGGTAGTTGTCTACCAAGAACATGGCGGCAATCGAAGTGAAACCAAGGAATGTGGGCGTGGGCTCTTTACAAATACATATATGCAAGTTTGATTGTGCCTTAGTGCCAGCATGCAAACTCACTGCTCATTTACTTAAATCTTAAATTTATTTAAATCTGAAATGGTCCCATGACTCCGAGAAAGGCTATCGCATTGCATGAAAAGGCAAAGTTCATTTCTCTGTCAAAAAAAGTTTGGTTTTACCATATTGTTTTTTTAATAGAATGTATACAATATAGTACGTAGCAAATATTGTATACACTCTATTAAACAATAAGTTTAAATTTAAAATATTATTCCAAATAAATAATCAATATGAAAATGGAGCATGAAATATAAAAAAAAGTTTTTTTAAACCAATTTACAATTAACAATACAAAAAAATTATTATAAAGAGTATCTAGTAAACAATTTTACTGCAATTATTGAATGTTTTATTGTCAACAATATCTGTAATACAAATATCATATGTCATTTTCAATAGGCCCTTTCAAATTTATTATATGCGATTTCTACTGTAGGTTCCTTCCACTGATATTATAAATTAGAATGTTTGGGTTTTTATCCATTTGCGCCATATCGACTCAACCAAGTTTGATTAGATTTTTTAAGATAGAAACATGTTAATGGACCAGTCTTTTGGCAGAAATAATTCAGTCCGATTGACCCGAGCTGAGCCGGGTTCCTCAGCTAGTTTTATGTACTATGTTCAATAATGGCACAGCTAGAATGTAACAAGTGCATCCATTTGTTGCAGGTTCCGGGACGCTGCCACAACTGCACATTAGTTATAAGCCTCAGAAGATATCTCCCAAATCAACGGGACTCGTACGCAGCCTGCTGCATGATAAAATCCGTGATGCCTACGTGCACCCACAGGTAATGTTGTGAATCGATGCACCCCCTTGTGCCAGAACTTGTATATTTTATTCCAGCCATAATACATTTTGTAAGTACTCATAATATTTTAATAATTATGACATTCTATGTAAAAAACACATTTCCAAATAATTTTGAAACAAATTTAAATAAAAACAATCCAGGGACTGTCATAACAGAGTTTCAGCTGTGCCTACCAGCTACGTTGGTGCCCATTAAACAAGATAAAAAATCTTCTTCATGGGCACCGACTGCAGAAAGGTCCTCGTAACGCTTGCTGCGTTACCCCTTTGCACGGCCAGGCTGATGTGCTGAAGGAGCAACGACCCGGCCTGACTGTCCAGACGATTTTCACAACCTCTTACTCAGCTCACTCGACAATTGTTTTCTGGCTGCGCAAAAACGACCTATGGTTTCAAAAGGAATGAAAGTATTATTTTGGCTAATAACTGTCTGGTACTTGGAAATTTTGAGCCCTTAAAATTTCATTTAATATTTACAATCTCCAAGGTCTTCTATTACCAGGTCGCACTGGCCTTCCTATTTTTGATTGTCAACATTTATAACACCTCCGTATAATTAAAATTAAACTAGGCTATACTACTACGTAACTGGAATAAGCTCTGCTTAGTTGGGAGTAATATAGGCAATATAAGCAGAACTACATCATACTTCCTCCTTAAAGTTACTTCTTATTCAGTGTCTGATAATCCTGTTTGTCTGCAGTTCATTACGGATGTCATGAAGCCCATGAAGATCGAGGAGATCATGGACCAGGAGGTGCAGAACCTGTCCGGTGGTGAGCTGCAGCGCGTCGCCCTCGTGCTGTGCCTCGGCAAGCCGGCGGACGTGTACCTGGTGGACGAACCGTCCGCTTACCTTGACTCGGAGCAGCGTCTCGTCGCCGCCAAGGTCATCAAAAGGTGAGTGTTGAGTTTTTCTAGGAAGGTAACTAAATTGACCGGTTGTAGAATTTTGCTAGTTTCACTCTCCAATTGCTAATGAAATAAAAGCTCAGAAGCAAGGAATGTCCAGCACCAAACGGCAGCACGGATAGTGCCGACGGCAGCGGAGGGGTGCCTGCAGCTAGCTGTAATTAGAGTGGCTGTCCCAGTGCTAACAATCAATCTTTTACAAAAATGTTTTAAATTGCACTTGCACATGATAATTGATTAAGTCATATTTTGCTGATGAGGTGTTTTATATTTTTGATTGTACCCTCCTAGGCTGCTTTATCTAGAAGGGATTTCTCTAGACATTACCCATGTTATATTTAGAGAAGCTCTTAAAGTTAGTTATATTTAAATCCGTAGATCTATACAGCTTTTACTTATTCACATATTCTCGAAGCAGTGGAGGTGACTACAGTTTTTTTAGTCACATTAGTTACCTTTGTAATTTCGACCTAACTTCCATTTCTCATAAATACATTTATGCATTTGCATCGCCAGGTTCATCTTACATGCGAAGCGGACTGGCTTCGTGGTGGAGCACGATTTCATCATGGCAACATACCTCGCGGACCGGGTGATAGTGTTCGAGGGCACGCCGTCGACGAAGGCGACCGCTCATGCGCCGCAGTCACTCCTCAACGGCATGAACAAGTTCCTCGAGCTGCTAGGCATAACGTTCCGGCGGGACCCTAACAACTTCCGGCCGCGGATCAACAAGCACGCCTCTGTCAAGGTTATTACTATGATCTGGTTCATAAGTCAACCTCTATTTTCTACAAGTATGCACTTACAATATTGTTTAATATCTTAAGGTAGGCCATCCCGCTCAACTCCCCATACAAATGTGGAAACAAGATCATGCCCGGATCCAAAATTTTGCTCATAATTTGCGTTATCTGATCAAACTAGATGTCTGATGACGGTTGGGATTGTAAAATTGTGTTTCGTTTCTAAGTTATAAGGTCTGATATTTCTAATGTTTTGCGCGTTTTATACAATAACTTTCAAGGAGGATTACTCAACGATAAAATAAAAAGATCTTAAAAAGATTAGTCATCAGACATAGCTTGTTTCATGAAGATATATAATCAAATTGGTTTTTGTTAGATTTTCATTTGTCATTTTGTAATTTTTTTTTTTTTGTAAATCTTACCAAATCAAACACTATGCGCGTTGTCTGCTTTGTGGACATGTTGCATCCTCCTCATCACAAAGCCTGTCTTTTTCTTTGAAGCAAAGAAGGTCCCAGAGCCCAATAGCACGGTTTTCTACCGTGCCCGCGAATGAGTTAGTCCCGCCAAGTTGGGCCACCTTAAGGCCCCACGTCCACGAGAAACTAAAATTCCTCGAGAAGTGTCAGACGGGCTGTCAGACAGTAAATCGCCCGTGTAAAAGCCCTTTGCTAGACGTGTTTACTGTCTGACAGTCTGCGACATTTCTCGCAGAAGTTTACTTCCTCGTGGACGTGGGGTCTAACACAATTTGGAAGCGATTCAATAAAAAATTCGATGTTCATCGTGTAAAGCAGTAAAAGTAGTTACTTCCAGTTCCATGAAAAAATAAGGCCACAAACTAGAACATTTTGCACTCAATAAACCCCAGGAAAATTGTATAGAACATGGCGTTATATTCTTGATTGTATTGAAGAAATTGAGTGGCTTGGCTTGACTGACGATCATTTTTACATTCTAGAATTACTTTTAATTCTTTCATTATCAAAATAACTTTATATTTTGACATCCCACCTACCCATGAAACTTACAGACCATGGCGGCAGTATCCATGAATATTTGGCAATAAGCGAGA
This sequence comes from Incurvaria masculella, assembly GCA_946894095.1. Lineage (NCBI taxonomy): Eukaryota > Metazoa > Arthropoda > Insecta > Lepidoptera > Incurvariidae > Incurvaria > Incurvaria masculella. Next base: position 6,979,105 of record OX335641.1, read on the forward strand.
AATGCTCGTAAAAGAAAATCATGGTGCTCCTAATAACTACGATTTTAATTGGCGCTCCCTAATTGTGCTCTTGTTCACAGGACATGGAGCAAAAGCGTGCCGGGCAATACTTCTTCCTGGAGGACTAGTAGTCTGCTCGGAGCGTCCACCGGACTGTGCTCATTCCGTGCGATGTATGTTTCAATAAATTAGACAATCGTCACAATGCAATGACCTTTTGCTTTTATTTCTGATGTGTAATATTGTATGGTTAATAAAATGAAATCATTTTTAACCTTTTTTTAATTACGTTGCCTTCATTAACTGCAAAATGGCTTCGATGACTAGATGAAAGGTGTTATAAGCCTTTTATATTTTCATGCAGGTATGGCTTTGCATCTTTCTGGAAACCAAAAGTGCAGAAAAATGTAGAAATTTTCCCTTATAAATCAAAAATTCATGATATTTGGCCAACAAACTACAATCCTAAGGGACTAGATCCCATGCCAGGACCTACCCTTTATATGATAATGGCTACATTGCTCTGGATTATATACATGGACAATTTTTCTTTGCCACTTCGTCCATCTTTCATTAAATGTGAGTCCGTTCAGTTTCACATGGGTTCCGGCCCAGTGAGTGAGAGATTTGACAAGGCAAATGCACATTCCCAGACACATCGTGTAGGTTCTGGCATGAAACCTAATTACTTCGGGAATGCAATGTGTTGTGTGTGTGTGTGAATGTCCGGTCACATAAAAAAAATCACTAGCATACTTGCAGCACTTTACCATTCTGTTCACTTCACCAATTCATTTTAAACAATCCTTCAAGTATCGAAAAACCTGTAAGTACTATTGCAATGTACGTACGTAGATTACGTACGTATCTTTTTCTTATTGCAATAACAAAATTTTATTTGTCTAATTCAAACTTTCTAAATTATTATGAGTTATTGGGTCGTAATTCTTTATGGTAACATCCATAAAGAATTACGATTCATCCAATTGCATTAATGGTGGTCCCCATAAGCGATGCCCCCCATATGTAAACTGTAGTCGGAAGACACTGTCGATTAAGGTCTTACAAGATGCCCAAGCGGCTTGAGGCAAGCACGTAGAAATACTTCTGCTTGATGCGTGGCTTCACTCACACTTTGAGCTGTTTGATCAAGCGTGAGGTAATTTTTTTCTCATTCCTCCTTCTTGGATGGTGATCACTCGAATGTAATTAATTATGTGTAAAATAGACTCAAGCATAGAATAGTCAATACCCTTTTTAACCCAACAATAACCTTTTTTATTTTTATTTTACAGCATGTTAAGGTGGCCCAACCCGCTCATTTCCCCATACAAAGGGGAAAGAAGATCACGCCTATATTTCTTGTCAGAGATCCAAAATTTTGCTCAATATAGCTTTATTTGATTGAACTAGATGTCTGATGACCATTGGCATTGTAAAATTGTGTTTGGTTTCCAAGTTATAACGTCCAAAAGTTCGGATTTTTCGCGCGTTTTATACAATTACTTTGCAATGATAAAGTAAGAACGTCTTAAAAAGATTAGTCATCAGACATAGCTTATTTAATCAAGATTTATAATCTATTTGGTTTTTGTTAGATTTTTGACTACAGCGGTCGTGGTTTACTTTTAGCTAAAAGTCGTTTTGAAATTAAAATTTTCGTAAATCTTACCACACTATGCACATTGTCTTTTTTGTGGACAGGTTGCATCTTCCTCATAACGGAGCCTGTCTTATTCTTAGAAACAGAGAAGGTCCCAGAGCGCAACAGCACGGTTTTGTACCGTGCCCGCAAATGAGTTGAGGCCGCCGGGTTGGGCCACCTTAAGAGTATTCAGAATAAAGATAGTTTTATTGTGCATGCAAATATATCATCACCCTCTGAGCTGTCTTGGAAAAAATAATTTGGGACAGAAATTATGTTTACATGTTGTTTCATTGGAAAGAGAATTTATGTCCAAGACCCTTTTGCTCCAAGTTAACCGACAATATTTACAGTATTAGTCTCTGTAGTATTTATAATTAGTGTCTATTATTTTGGTGTCTCGGAAGCCCATTAACTTGATATTTTTAGCCAACTAGTCAATTCATTATAGTCTGCAACTTTTTTATAAGCATAACTGAGGCAAATAATTCCAAAAAAATCTACATGACCAATTTTCTTGTTCTGTGGTTTAACACAAATATTTTTTCATCGACTTTTTTAAATATACATGTTTTTTTATGATTTTCAAACTGTTTCTATGGTGAGTGTAGTTTTCAGATTAACTTTGTTGACCCAGCAATATTATATGGATCCGGACATAGATGGCTAATACCACACCTACCTGTCATGATAATAGCCCAACGCACTACTAGGAAACTAAGTGCAATGTTGTGTTCAATGCATTGATTTGTTCAATGCATTGACTTGTTCAATGCATTGACTTCTTCAATGCGATTGTAACCAAGGCACGATTACACTACCACATCCTAAGCAAAAAACCTGCTAAGTGCGAGTCGGACTCGCACACGAAGGGTTCCGTACCATCGTACAAGATTACACAAAAAATCACGTTTTTTGTATGGGACCCCCCTTATTTTTTATTATTTTACCTATTAGTTGTTATTGCGGCAAAATAAATACATACTCTGTGAAAATTTCAGCTGCCTACCTATTACGGTTCATGTCGATGTTCATGAGACACAGCCCTGTGAAAGACTGACGGACGGACGGACGGACAGTGGAGGCTTAGTAATAGGGTTCGGTTTTCACCCTTTGGGTACGGAGACCTACAGTTTTACAAGTTTCGGAACCACAGCTAGCCACGTTTCGACGAAACAAACGGCTCCCCATCCAGAACTCGACCGCGTCCAGCGTTGCTTCACCTCGATTATCAAACGCCGAGACGTCGCGCCAATGTGCTACCGAAGCTGTCTAAAAATGATGCCTCAAGAAAGCCTTGCTTTATTGTTGTGTGGTAAGAATTAAAAATCTGCTCTGCCTGCCTACTGATTAGTCTGGCAAGTTGATGAATCATTCAAAACTTGAATGCCTTCACAAGAAATACCTTGAACGTTGCCTCATTGACTAACTAATCGCGTCAGTGGTGATGCTGATTTCTGAATCCATAAAAATACGTCACAATCTAGATGTTGATTCATCCGCCTAATGCATTCGTCACAAAATATGTATATCGCAGAAAACGCATCGTTCATACCATTTGGGTATGATTGTGTGGAAGATGTATGAGAGCCATGGAGATCAAATTATATAAATTCAAATCTACATAATAAGTTAAATAACTTCGCACAATATATTTTACTATGAAAATGAAATTTGTTGAAGGTTACTATGTTTTCAATCTCAAAGAAGAGGCCATGAACTACTACACGGATTTCCGCGAACTTGAAACGCCCGCCTTTTTGACGCCGTTTTACAAACTACCCGCTAATAATTGGCAATTTGATTTTAACTTTTTTCTTGCTAGCGGCCGCGTAAGTAGTTATTTGTCATTTTGACGCATGCAATTAAAGTAAACAATGGCTTTGTTCAGGATCTATTCAACTAAAGAATTCAAAATGCAAAATATCTATCGTGCTGCTGTGACTAGTGTATTAAGGAAATACACTGCGGACTCGACAAACCTTAAAAGCATTTTACATGAGAAAATTCCTAGAGAACAGTTTAAAGTGAAAGAGTTGAGGAAAAAGTATGGTGCTGTCACGTTAGGAAAGATCACGGTCGATATGTTGTACGGTGGATTGCGCGGAGTGAGCGGTCTCGTCTGCGAGACGTCAGTGCTCGACCCGGACGAAGGCATCCGGTTTCGGGGCCTCTCTATCCCGGAGTGCCGGGAGCTACTGCCGAAATCCCCAGGCGGTGAGGAGCCCCTACCCGAGGGTCTGTTCTGGCTGCTTCTAACCGGTGACATCCCCACCGATGCCCAGGCAAGGGCCGTTTCCCGGGAGTGGGCTCTGAGGTCCAAATTACCTTCCCATGTCATCACCGCGATCAACAACTTTCCAAAAAAATTACACCCGATGGCCCAGCTTTCCGCCGCCGTCACTGCTCTAAGTAGCGAAAGCGAATTTGCCGCCGCCTATTTTACCGGAGCGCACAAATCAAGGTATTGGGAGCACGTGTTCGAGGACTCTATGAACCTAATAGCTAGACTACCAGTCGTCGCTGCTACTATCTATCGCAACGTGTACCGCGATGGTGAACCTATCGGCGCCGTTGAGGTCGGTAAAGACTGGAGTGCAAACTATTGCAACATGCTCGGCTTTCACAACCGCCAGTTCACCGAACTAATGAGGCTCTACCTGACGATCCACGGTGACCACGAGGGCGGCAACGTATCCGCGCACGCGGTGCATCTGGTCGGCTCGGCTCTGAGCGACCCCTACCTCGCCTTTGCGGCGGGGCTTAACGGCCTGGCAGGGCCTCTGCACGGACTGGCTAACCAGGAGGTGCTCGCGTGGCTGGAACGACTAAAGGAGCAGGTCGGTGATGACTACACCGAGGGACAGCTCAAGGAGTACATTTGGAGGACCCTAAAATCCGGTCAGGTGGTACCGGGCTATGGACATGCGGTCCTACGAAAGACGGACCCTAGGTACTCATGCCAGCGCGAGTTCGCTTTAAAACACCTGCCCGAAGACCCAATGTTCAAACTGGTTTCAGCGCTTTACAGGGTGGTGCCTCCGATCCTCGGAGACCTTGGAAAGGTGAAGAATCCGTGGCCCAACGTGGACGCGCACTCTGGTGTGCTCCTTCAGTATTATGGGTTAAAGGAAAGAAACTATTATACAGTGATGTTTGGAGTATCCCGTGCGCTGGGCGTTCTTGCTCAACTGGTTTGGTCTCGTGCGCTTGGTTTCCCCATCGAGCGACCGAAGTCATTTAGTAGTGATCATCTGTTGAGGAAGCTGCAGCAAACCTCCGATCAAGTTAGCTCTCCCAATTATAACCTTTAATGATAATGCATGTTTAAAAAAACTTTGAATTTGTATAATTAAAAAAACATATTAAATGCTATTTCATAAAAAGTTATCGTGTTTTATTCTTCCATGAACATTTTTTGCTCATCTGATATGCCCGCTCAAACAAAACTAATTTTAATATTCCTATAAGAAGGATTTACAAGCAATCTTGCAGCCCTTTATCTATATATAGTTACGAAATCCAAGAATCTTTGGTTATCCTAGGAATCTTTAGTAATCCCTTAGGAATCTAAAGGGAACGGAGGAATTGCGATAAGCAGCTCTGAATAACAGCATTCTTTATATCCGTGTCTAACTGATTTTAAACCAAACAATGTGTTGTTGATTGAGACAGACTAAAAGAAGTCGATATTTCGTAATGGAGAAAAGGGGAAAATCAAAATTGAAAAACATGTGTTTCATAATAGCCTCAACTTCAGAAAAGACAAAAATCTACCTCAAGAGTTTGTTTTCCACTGCAGCTTATCGCCGGATTGAAATTGTATTGGAATACTGACCCACCGCTCCACCGCGACCCGCCGATGACTTGGGATGACATCATCTTTCGACACGCATACATTCACATCAAGGTAATCTAATATAACCCCGTCATGACAGGAACTGAGTCACGGAAATCACACACAAAGCTGTGGTCACGAGATGATGCTCATATTATAACGCACACACACACTTCGTTAACTTCAGTCCAATCTCCTCTCTCGCTCGTTTCGCTAGTGCACCTCGCTCGCTCGCCCTCTCGGCTCGGCTTCGTTCGCTCGCACTCAAATATTTTAGCATCGCTGTGCGGTTGTATTTCAGGCTTTAGCACGTAAGTTAAAAATTATCCGCTTATTTACCTCAACCATCCATCCATTGCTATTTTTTCTGTTGTATGTACACACAATTTTGTTACTGCTAAATTAAATTCGCTACTTTGAGAAGCAATCTGAAAATCGAGAAATGTAGCCGCGCCGGTTTTAGCCGGCCGCCACATCGACAAGGTGTTTCTTGGGCCCCAAGCAAGAGGTATACGAGCTTATTTTTAGATTAGTGGTTTAACGAACTGCAGATTTTCTCGTTTTTTGGTAAGTATTGTGTATATTTGCTGTAAGCACACAGAAATTTACAAGATTACTTTTTTTGTTTTAGACTTCACCAAAATGAGCGGCCAACAGTACTATCCGTACAAGGTAAGCATTAACTTTTAAAATTATGTGTATTCAGATACTTATACAATCTCTCTAAACAAAATGTTTCCATAACTCCATGAACGCGGTTCGTTTCGCCGCGGTGATGTCATCGTCGAAGGTGTGGTCCATTCGAAACTGAATGCGTGCAAATTAAAATAATGTATTACCCATCCAATTTCATAACTACTATGTACCTGCCTAGGTAGGTACTTGCATCTAGTAGACCTAGGTACACATGTGCTTACGTGAGTACGTATGTATTACTTACTTTATTGACAATACTACTACTTGCAATGTAAGAAAAATACTGCCAACTTATGTCCTACCTTCATATGAAAACTGAAATCTCATCAGTTTCCTATTAGACACTTCAAAGAATAAAAAAATATGTTGGTGCTTATTGCGAACCGCTCGAAAAGACTTGAACCAGTCAAGATTACACGATCAGACAATGTTTCAGTAATTATCATGATCTTATTACTCTCAAATAGCCAAAAAACCTTACGTAGATAGGTACCTACCTAGGCAGGTGAGTTGGTTGTTGGCCAATCAAAACAACAGACCTTGTACGAGGTCAAGTCATGCAAGCATGGTTCCTACATTATTCTCCATGGTTCTCTGGTAGGTATAGTGACTGCTATTTGATTGCTCACATGGTGGTAGGTTTAAACCGGACTCCCGGTTGTTTACCATTTATTTAGATGAAAGAACCCTTCCGGGTTGGTAACACCGCATTTGATAAAACTATGGTTAAAACGGCAATAAAAATTATCCGTGTTTTCTATCCAATTCAGTGTAGCCATGCTCATAAAGGGACGGTGAAGGTCCTGGCCTGACACCTAATTCCCTCGGGAATGGGGTGCATGGAGCTAATATGACGGCCATCCATGTCAGGTTCCATAAAAAATATTATCTCCGGTAAAAAAAAAATAATCTTGGATAGCTCAAAAACAGCGCTGGCGCTCTAGAGGGTTTAATTTTTTGCAAGAAAAGTAGTTTTTCAGTTAGTCACTAATTATGGTATCTCATTTGTTATGTAGTTTAAAATATATTATCTAATTGATGTAATAAAACTGTTGAATCACAAATAAGCAATAAACAAAATATTAAAAAAATACATTTAATAAGAACTAGATGTATGAGCCAAGTTCAATAATATTTTTTAAGTAATAAAACACAATACTTACAAACTTAATCTTTTTATTTGTCTGGTAGTGCACCCCGACGGTGTTCCCGGCGGACCCGTTCGACCCGGAGGCGGACGCGGCCACGCTGCGCAAGGCCATGAAAGGCTTCGGCACGGACGAGCGTGCCATCATCGATGTGCTGGCGCGCCGTGGCATCGTACAGCGCCTCGAGATCGCAGAGCACTTCAAAACCTCCTACGGAAAGGTTAGTCTTCACATACTTACGAACTGCATAGTTTAGACTGATCAAATAATATGTATTAGGTAATAACGGATTCGCAGTGTGCGATGCCATGCTGGGTTCATATGTTCCGCATCTATCGGTGGAGGCATCATCAGGAAGGCGAAGCATGTCAATCAAATACAGACCTGTCGAAGTATTGCACACCGGTAAACCTTGAATTTGCAACTTAATATGTAGGTATATTCAAAGAATTTCATGATAACCAAAATAACAAAATAATTTGAAAGTTCTGTTTTTCCAGTGCCTCCTTTTTTTATTCAATATTTCTGCACTTTTTTCTGTTAATCAAATCAGTTGGATGATCAGAGTCTATAATGGGATTAACACGTCAATAGATTAACAGAAAAAATGCTTCAAGGTGATAATGGTGTTTAGGGTAGATATGTAGGTAATGTAGATTGGCATATGTTTGTGTGAATTTTGCAATGTTATCATTTAATATTTGTATGATACCATTGGTAAATCCAGATACCCATAGTGTCATTACAATATCTATCTGTCCCTCAGTTAGAACAGTAGTAGATCTAGAGCTGAAAACGTTACCTCATTATGAGAACATCAGTTAGGGGCCCTTATAATGCTAACCTTATCATGAAAATAACACACACTGCTCATTATAAAATATTTCGCACAAAAATATTTCTACCAATAGCCTCATAAACACAAAACCATGATGTCTGTGGATATCTAGTTCTCTTTTTTTTCGTTCACTTTCCTGCTGTAAACAATTTTGAACATTATGATAATCAGACAGCCTTATCTGCATTGTTTGGACTGATAAATAATATTTACACACTTAATTAAGAGACAATGCCAACAGTCCCAATGGAGGAGCTATTTATTTTAATTTAATTATTTAGTTTTATATTCTCTGTTTTTTCCTTATTTCTGTTTTATCCTATTATTCTATTAAATGAAATTAAAAACAAAAAAAATTAAGAGATGACATGATAAATATTTTCTATATGTACTTCCAAAGTTACGTCGAATTTCCGAACTGGTACAGTCATATACTTTCATGGACTTGCACTGAAAATAGAGACAAATTCGAGATCCCTTCGACGATCGGAATTATTTTTCTTTCCAGCCCCATGACAATACGCTATAGGTTTTCATTACTGAACCCCAAAAAGATTAAGACTTAATAGAGCTGCATTGCTCATATTATGTAGATGACAAGGTTAGTATTTAAACCACATTTAACTGTGAGTAGGCATGAGTCAAACGACCTTGGCTTGGAACTAAAAGAATTACTCACAGTTTGTATTGTTGATTCACTTCACCATTCTTCTCAGCTTGATTGAGATAATGAATCTACTCACCAAATTCATTTCCTTATTACCTCATGGAAATAATTATTCGGTTAAGCATGTAAAGAAAAAGGTCAAAGCTCCACTTAATTACTATAAATGTATTGAAAGATAATATTGATAAAACATATTTTTGAAAACAACACATTTCCTAAAATCCACTTAGTGATACCGATAAAATTATGCTTGACCTTGACGTGTTTACAATGTCATCCTCTCAGCTGAGCTGAACACACAGTTGATAACTCCATACCGCATACTTCATCCGTTTTATTCAGACGCGCAAAACCTGTACTTGTGCATATTTTATACCTGGTCTATAGTATAGTGGTAGTTTGAGCGGCTCGTGGCTCCGGGGCGGGTGGACTTGCCTTTCATCCCAGAGGTCTAGGTTCGAATCCCCGCTCCGTTCATGCACCAATCTTTTTCTTGTTACGAAAGCTAGCTGTTACATTGTTCAATCCATGTAAAACTGTAGGTCCCCTTCCCCTTCTAGGTGGTATGATTAAGCCCGGCCGGGTTGGTACCATTGTATTGGATCCAAAGATGGTTTAAGTGGCAATCCGTGCTTTACATCCAGTATAATCTAGCCCTGCTCATAAAGGGACAATCCTGGCATGGCACCTAATTCCTTCTGGAATCTGGTGTGTTGGCTAATTATTATGACGGTGGGTATGGTATTAGTCCAGTCCATGTCTACGCAAAGTACTACTAGTTTCTCAACTTGTGCCAACCATATCACAAGGGAAGTTATTTTATGTAGGTATTTTCTGCATAGCTGAGTTAGGCCATAATTTGTTACAAACATAGCAACAGTCACATTCTTTGCTCATTACTATTAGGTAAAGATAGCAAACAATATTACATGTGACAAAAAAATGTAGAACTGGAATTCCCTGACACATAATACCTCCTATCTGGGGTTAATGAGGTTTGGAGTTAGTATTATTATCAGCGACCATTTGCAGAGTAAATGGTAACGTATGTAACATAGTTATAATGGATCTAAATCCAACCAGTGAAGAAAAACAGACTTTCTAATGCAGTAAGCATGTACCTACATTGCACAAACTTGGCATGGGGTTATTTAGAAGATTGAAATTGTAAGTTTTTTCTTGAACACAATCGCCACATTCATTTCATCGCTTTACCTTCAAGGATTCAGTAGCGATTTACAATTTAGTCGAATTTAAGTTTTGGGCTACTTCCTTTCAGCATTCGTCACGTATGCGAGCAAGAAACTGTATTGTGCTGCATTGAGACGACAATTCATTCATTGTGTGTAACAAGTAGCTCTGCCACGCCAGCCAAGTCAGCCAGTCAAGCTCTTTCACTAACCATAGCAGTATTTTTAGGACTACCCCCCCCTTTTGGGAGCTCCTATGTTTTCAAGAAACTTTGCATTTTATTTTAAGCGTCCAGGGACTGAACCAATTTCAAATATATTTGAATTCAATATATTTAAAGTGGATGTTAAATATTCACCCAGTAAGATAGTAGATGCTACATATGCCGCGGACTAATTGGTACAGAAAAATGATTGAATTCACTCCCTCATGCGAATAAGACAACCACTGGCCTTTACTATGAATCACTTAAAAACCGCGACGTGATGGCAGGACCTGATCAGCGAGCTGAAAAGTGAGCTCGGAGGCAAGTTCGAAGACGTGATCGTGGCGCTGATGACGCCTCTACCGCACTTCTACGCAAAGGAACTGCACGACGCCGTCTCCGGCATTGGCACTGATGAGGAGGCTATCATCGAGATTCTCTGTACACTCTCCAACTACGGCATCCGTACCATTAGCGCTTTCTACGAGCAACGTGAGTATACTGCGCTCACTGATAGATTACATAGATAAATGTATGCAACAGAATAGACCAGTTAACCTTTTGTCTATAAACTTTGAATAAACATTTATCATTATGTTTACTATTAAAATAAAATTATTTTTGGTAAGCACCCACAACTAAAATTTGTGTTTATGAGCCCAATGTTAAAAGAGCATTCATACCATTTTAATTATTCAAACCACCATGGAAATCTTAAAAATATTCATCAAAAGAGTATCGCAAATCAAATTTGAAAAGGGGACAGGAACATCTAATAATATAGTAGTAAATGATGAACAGAAAAAAAACACATTCTATCAAATAATCTGTATGAATAGTAGTCTGTATAGAACTGGTTTGTGCAGCGAGCGTTTAATTAAAATGATGCACGTTATAACTTTTGGGCAAAATATTTGCATATTCCATTTAATATAAGAATGATTCTATTATATTCATAGATATGGTATTTAATCTCAAATTAATGTGGAATAGTAATTTAAAATATACCTTTTCGTATTATCTTTCGTAGCTTTATGTAACAATACCGTGCAATTCCCAGGTCGTTATCTGACACTGTTTAGAATCTATCTGATTACCTCTGTGCGCTTGAGTTCTCTCATGCTGTCATCGGCACGGTCCGTCTTTTTTTAACTCAGTATAAATTTGTGCATTATGATGTGGAGGTAGAAATCAATATGCTGTATACAATTTGATATTGTCGCTTCGCTTCCACTCGGGGGTGGGGGGGGGGGATGTGGTCGAGCCATAGGCCACGAACCTTCAGCGAATGCAACCAACAACTCCTCGCGCAGTGTACGGCAAGACTCTCGAGCACGACCTGAAGGGCGACACCTCCGGCCACTTCAAGCGGCTGTGCGTGTCGCTGTGCATGGCGAACCGCGACGAGAACCAGGGCGTGGACGAGGCGGCGGCGGCGGCGGACGCGGAGGCGCTCGCCAGCGCCGGCGAGGGCCAGTGGGGCACCGACGAGTCCACATTCAACGCGATCCTCATCACGCGCTCCTACCAGCAGCTTCGGCAGGTCAGTACCGGTCTCCATCACCTTCACTACATTTTTTTTTCGTTTTGTCATGATATTAGCTCAAGGGTTTCATCTCCTGTCACCAACCGTTGAAAAAAACTTGCTGGGTCCTCACCAATCAGGTCCAAGTTCTCTTGAAAACATTCGCGTCGGGCATCCTTTTGAAGTGGTGTCAGAGACCATCTCTATGCTGCTCGAAATCAATCAAATTTTTAGTAGACTCAGACATCGATGCACTTGTCATGCTGTCACTCTAAAAAAAAATCGGACTAAATTAAAATTTGGAACGAGTTACATAAAGAAACATAGCTATATGTATACACATGCCTCAACTTGTTCAGCGGAGCTCTTAACCCTAAGGTAGATAAATTATTGAACGCTCCTCGTAGTAGTGCATGAACGGGGCAGGGATTTAACCCATAACCTCTCGCATGAGAACCACGGCCCCACAACATAAGTTTCCCAGAAAAGAGCATTCGAGCTAATCAACCTAACCAGAAATCAACTCAGAGTAATTACCAGGGCTCTAAAAGGCCACTGTAACCTTAAGGTATAAGCAGTGGGGTTGACTAGTAGAGTAGTTCGGATTTAATTTTGACGCCAGCGGAGCCGTGGGTATCTACTTTTTACGTATATAATCCTACGGTCAGAAATGCAGCGAGCACAATAAGATGGGCAAGTGCTAATTTTCTGCTTTCACTTTCAAGATTTCACATAATATGTGAAATCAAGATGAGAAGAATTTTAAGAACAAAATGAAAAACCGGTAAAAAGTGTAGTAGAAAAAAAAACAAATTCTCAACTTTATTAAACCAAAGTTAAAATCAAAACTGTATTTGTTGTAGAATATTATGTGTGTTGATCATCGTTAATTCTCAGTGGATTTTCCAAAGCGCCAAAACATTAAACATTTACGGTCATATTCAGAGTGTGCTTTCAAAACCCAGATCTCCTGACTTGCTATACAAAATGTGATTTAGCCCGGAGTTAATACGAGTATGAAAGTTAGCACGCCAACTCTGAATCCTCCACTACGAGAGAGAGAGAGAGAGAGAGAAATTTTCTGTTCATTAACTTATTGTTTATTTCAATAAAAGGATTGCTGTTTGTGAAATGTCTGATATGGTATCTACACTACACTAAAGATAAAAGTGTTTAATTTTACTGAACTGTAGCTGAGGCATTAACTAAACAGAAAGACAGTATTTTCCAAGAACATATGTAGGTACCTACTTACAATTTTATTGTATAAATATTCATTATGTACAGTTGCTGCACTATTATTGATCAGAATGACACACAAATATACATACTGTGTTGTCAGCTGAATATAGTTCTTATTTCAATGACAGAGTGTTATAAATACTACCAATGCTCTCTGATCTGTGTGCCTACAATGATCAGTGGCACATGCGTGTACTATTCGTATTGTCTGACTCATTAACAATGCTAACTAACCTTTGCATATGCTTGCAGATATTTGCCAAGTACGAGGAGCTGACAGGGAAAGACATCGAGGAGACCATCAAGAAGGAATTTTCTGGAAGCATCGAGAAGGGCATGCTTGCTATTGGTAAGTTTTCCAACAAAATCCAACCACTCACTTGATTTCCTTGTTATTGTGATGTACAAGCTTGATTCTTCCCATTAATTATAGGCCTCTTGCCATCGCGCTTGATTACCTAAGGGGTGAGCAGTGGGGATATGAAAGAAATTGGGCAAGTTTTTACTGCTTTTCGTCAGAAAATGCGGTCTGAGCCACAAGCCTCTACCAGTGACCCCTAATAGAGATTTATTCGGCCCATATGAATGAACTCCCATCGATTCGCTGTACTTGTAAAATATATTTTTTGCAGCATTCTTTCTGTGATTCCACATGCATAAAAATAGTACAAAAAAATGTTATTACGTGAACGATTCTTACACTTATGTTTACAGATGGTGCTAATAAATAACCTAACAATTACGGAGTAAATGTAGATAAAAGTGGATTTTGTTATCCTATTAGGAGTTTATTTTACAAACACTACTTATAATATTTCAATGTACACTTGCTATTGTTGGGTGGATATACCTCTTAAAATAAGTTCATTCCCAGAGGTTAATTCCATTTTGATTTCCATCAACACAGTGATATTAGGCTAAGAGTAAGAGTAAAATTTACATAAAAGCATTATGAAATATGGACATTGTAACATATATGGCATGAGCTACACACTTTCTTTCTTTTATTCCTGGTGATTGCGGTAACCTCATAAAAGTTGGGAACACTGTATTTAATAGGTCATTCTGCTGGAGCAACATATTATTGTTGGTTTAATTTCCTTAACCCAATGATGTCATATGGCCTTACATTTAGTTTCATGGTCAAAACATGGTGCCGCCCTTTATAGCAGACAATAACTAGTCGATCATAAACATCGTCATCATTTTCGTAATTAAGGTATCATCTGAGACAATTATGCAAAGTGTTGTTTCCTTATTATTTTCAAAGAATGTTTTTCCTTTAGCCTTAAGCAATGAAATGATATATTTACTTAGTACAACGATACTTTTGATGAAGATATTTGTTGTCCATAAACCTAACGTTATATTAATAATATTTTACTAATCTTTTTTTGTTATTTGATCTCTCTGAATGGTTGTGCTAAAAATGTATGTTAAGAATGGCCCGTAAGCTATGCTCCCCATACAAACGTAGTTTACTAATAATTTGGAAACCGCTATTCCAATTAAATTGATATTAAATATCTAATATCAGGAAACAAATATCTGTGTCTGCATGCTTTTGTTTTTTTTAAAAAATCCAAACCGAATGAAATGAAAGCAAAAAGAAAATCTTCAAACGAATTTTGTTTACACAACACCTTTTTTCATCATCAGCTCGCTGCGTCAAGAGCAAAGTCGGCTTCTTCGCCAACCGCCTCTACCATTCCATGAAGGGCATGGGCACCAACGATAAGACCCTGATCCGGATCATCGTGAGCCGCTCGGAGATCGACCTCGGGGACATCAAGCAGGCCTTCCTGCAGAAGTACGAAAAACCCCTCGAGGAGTGGATCAGCGTAAGTGGAATCTTGATTGAATACGCTTCGGTGACTTGACGGGTCTGGACCACGGACCAAGCAGCCTTGATGCTTTAGGAAAAAAAATCCAAAACTGCTAGGTATTCCGGGGATATATACATTTTATTGTGTTTTAACGCCGCTATGCCTCTATCCGTGTAATCAGAACTCGGGAGAAATGGAAAAAAAAGTTGCACTGCCATAGTTTCCACACTATTTCCATAGTACCTTAGTTAAGAGCTAATTATAACATTTATCTATATTTATTGGTTCATTTCCATGAACTTTCGATGACTGCACAGTTTATTTAATTATTTTTATATGCACTTGATTGTTTTGTTGGTGCTATTTTATCAGAAGTTCAAGTAAAATACCTATACCTTGATAAAGACTGTTTGGTCATGGTCTATACGGATGGTAAAAACCAGTATACTAATGATAGCTGTTTATTTAAGGAAAGACATTTAATAAATCATGGCTAGAATCCTAATGGCAATCTGGAATTTATCATCCGTCTCCCGTTAGCATTGTAATTGCTTTCTTGCTTGTGTGATAGAAAGATTTGTGACTAAAATTACATTTTGCAGACCAATCTAAGCATATTTTTCCCTGAATGCAGTGTCTGAGCCCGTCTTATTGAAATAATAAAATGCAAAATGAGTTTTTTCCTTTAACCATTACACTATACCATATTTTACTTTGGTTGCATGTATCTTTTAACTTGTCATTTACCTTACCCCAACCAGATAACGGCGCTCTTCAAACATTTTAATCAACTTTTATCTCTAATGACGAACTAACACTTAAAATAGTTATGCTTTTATTCTTCTGCATGTTTTGCGCTCAGAAATGTTCTTGTGTCAGTCAATCATTTTCATTTTATTTGGCCTACTATTTTTTTCTGGATTTAGTGAGATTTTTCATCGACACAATTTGATAGAATATCACAGAATGTTGCATGATTTCGTAACTGTACATCGAACATCTCATGATATGCTAATACTGTCAGAAAAACACAAGACTTTTATCTGCGACGGTACACATAAATCTGACCCATTTACGTTAGCTGTTGGCTCGTCCAGCGCGGGTCATGTATAGATCCCTCATTGTTGTCCTACCTTTTTTTAGGTGTTTGGGGCCTGGGGAGGGTGTCTTAATTTCGTGATTTCAGCAATAAATCCTATAGGTCTGTTATTAGCAGTATTTTTTGTTTGTAGTGCCTGAAACTAGCTATTTTTTGGTAACCAATTAGATAGTACATATAGTACAGCACACTCCAAGCACAGAAAATAATGCGTGGAGCTAGGCTGCCTGACCACAAAGACGGAAATTATTATGAAGAATAAGATAAAACTTAGTAACTAACTTAATCCATAGACAAAAAATAAATCATTTTGTCTCACAAGTTAGCTCAGGTTAATAAACTCGTTTGGGATACAGGCAGTAATGGTCATATATTTTCATTTTATTACATCGCTTTCTTGACTAAACTATGTTTTATTTTTACAAGGTTTGAATCTAACTTGGGGTATTTCAATCAAAATTACTAATGTGTTCGTGCCTGTATGGTCACCTAACTTTCGTGCCGGTTTTAATGTCTAAAATTAAACAGCAAGAGAAAAAAACTCTGACGGTTGCATTGTGCTGTCTTCATACTCCAGCTTTATGTTTACAAGACTTAAGCCATTGGTAGATAGACTTTGTTATATTTGGCGGGAAGGATCGAACTCTACCCCCTCGGGGCGCCAACGACTGCGCAGAACCAAAACTATATCGGATATAGTTTCTGCACAGCCGCTGGCACTTGAAGGGGTAGGACTCAATCCCTCCCGGGCAGTATAGTAATAAATTCGGAGTTACAGCCAGGCTCAATTCCCGGTGAAATCTGGGAATAAGGAAGAGGAGTTTTCGGGGAGTTCGTATACATTGACTTTCTTTTCGTTTTAGCCATTTTTTATGAATAAAGTGCTTCCGCCACTTAATTGCCTAGACGTGAAAATTTAAAGCAAATTGTTCAATAGACGACTCACTTCAAACCATATCTGACCTCTGGCTTTTGACTGAAACGAAAATGAGCAAGACAAGCGTTATAGCATCGTCGAGTGACAGGGCACGGACTGTAGCGGACATTTTGGACTGTTCCAGGGAGACACTTCCGGAGATTACAAGAGGATTTTGTTGACTCTTATCGATTAGACGGGCCGGCGTCTTCGCCAATCAACCTACCTTCAATCTCAGTGTATTTCCAATCGAATTTGTTGTGTGTCAATAATGTGTTCTTAGGTACATTAAGTTAGCATACATACGTCCATAGGCTATTTAGTAGGTAATTCCAAAGTCACAATTCTTTCTTCGTAACACATACCGCATACATCATGGCTACTTGCTCTTCTAAGCACTCACAAAACATAGTTAATCGTTGTACATTAACCGCTTGATCGTGGTGGCATGAATGGGATGTGGTTAGACTCCACTGAACAGTTTTCGAGTGACTAGAGAATGTTTCACATTTTTCAGGAAGATGTCGGCGGCGAGATCGGTGCTTTGTTAGCCACAATGTGTTACTAAGCCAACGCCATCTGTCTAGCGCTTGAAGTAATTAACTCAGTATTAAACATCTATGCTGTCGTGTGGTTTGAATTACCTACTTACGTTTTTTCGTTAAGAGCATTTACATTCATAACCTCAAAGACATTGCACAGACACACACTTTTTTATTATTCTTAAGAATGTATCACATGAATATTTACAATTTATACTTAAGTTTCAATATTTCACTTATAGATCTGTTCTCTTTTTATGTCTCAGTCAATTATTATACTCACATCTATTGAAATCTCATGTAGTCTAGAAAAATAGTAGGCCAGTAGTTTGCTTGAAGTGATCATGTATTGCATTTAAAATAATGTTGTTCGCAGGATGACATAGGTGGTGACTACGCCTACGTCTTAGCGACACTCGCGTGCTAACTCGAAATGTACAAAATATTGTGCCTACATTGCAGCGGTCCTTTCGAGGGCTGTCTAAGAGCGGCTTAAGCATGTTATACTAAATTTTATATATCTTTTACGTAATGTTTAAGCAAAGCTTGTGCGTGTTGAAGCAACGCTTGTTATACTTAGATTGTGATATTTTGCAGGATGACACAAAAGGGGACTACAAATACACGTTACTGTCTATTGTATCATGAAGATTCGAATAATTTGTTATTTAATAAACTTTTTACGCTTTAAAGAATGTCCTCTCGAATAAACGTTTCAAAGCCTTTGAATGTGTCTAGATCTGCCAGGTGCCGTTTTGAAGCATATTTAATATATTCAGAGTAATGAAAATCATATTTTGTTTACATGCTATATTTTTTGTTCAAATGTATTTACCTACAAAATAAATATGTATGTTCAGTAACTTAGTTTTTTTCAAGATCCCTTATTCCATCAGTTGTCACCTGAAAAGTTAACGTAAAATTAAAACACAACAAACACAGTTACAAAAAGTAATACAAATTTCACAATTCCATCCTTTTAGGGGGTCCATCCAAGTAAGGGCTTACTATGTGGTTTGGTAAAAAAATGAAAACACCTAGTTTGGTACCATCGCATTGATGAAAGAGATTGAAGCAACAACTAATCAATCACCTGCACTTTGGGCAAATTAACTTTCGACTGATATACTGATAGTTCCTGGTACAAACCTGAAAGTGAGCAATATTCTGGGGTGCAGTATTGCTCTTGAGGAGCAGGGCTATTCTCTCCGGCCGATAGGCGTGCGGTGCGGACATCAGCACTCGTGTATTGCAGCGATGCGCCCATGCATCTCCCATAGCACCCACCACCTCGCCTTTGGAAAGCCCTATACGGGTGCTCATTTCATTTGTTATTACCACCTGTGGAAATTATAACAGACTGAGAGCTGATTTCATTGACTTTTCTATCGGTAACCCCTTGGCTATGTAGGTATTTTTTAAATAGTGGGTATTTTAATTACAAGTTTTCTCCCTGTTTCAGTCCGTAAGGATATTTTCCCTGAAGCGAGGACCAATTAGGGTTAGTGTATCATTTCATCTGTATCTGTGATTTGAGGATAAAGAGCAAAATCTTCATTGTATTGTACTGTGTATTCATCGTCCCCATCCCACTTCACATCTAACGTACATGTCGTAAGAGGCAAATATGGGATTTATCAATCGTAATTCAGATTCACGCAAAAAACTAGGTTCCCTTACTAGGTGGCAGAGTCAATCCAGTCAGCAATAAAAGATAGCCGAGTTTTCCATGCACTTCAATGCTCAATGTCTGCTTTATGAACCATGTTGCATCCTCCTGATTACCGAGCCTGTCTTTTTCTTTGAAACAGAAGGTACCAGAGTGGGCAGTCTGAGTTCTCACCTAAATTGGCGTTACGGCAAACCGATCGACTGGCGTTTTCAAATGTATGGAGAAATTGAAGAGCGCGCGCAGTGGACGTTAAGCGAACTAACATTTGCGAGTCCGAGTTTGATTTGACAGCTTACTCAACGTTGCCGTAAAGACGTCACCGTTGCCGTTTACGTCCACTCCACCTTTTCATACAAATCGGAAGTCCGCGTTTGACTTTGACAGCTTAAAGAAGTAAAACAACAGAATATCTAGTAAAAACTTGTATGGAGTTTGACATTTTTACGGAACTTCGAAGGTACGTAAACGCCAATTTAGGTGAGAACTTAGACTACCGGCTCAGAGCGCAATATCACGATTTTGTACAGTGCCCGCGAAGGAGTTAGTCCCATCTGGAAAGGCCACCCTTAAACTATATGTAGCATATTGTCAGCCTAGGTAGTCCAGTGGCACGACACCTTGGGATTCGATAAGCTGGGTGAAGCACCTCTGCGCGTGGTTGGGTTCTGGATGGGTGCCAGTGGTTCGGATTACACTTCAAACTGTAGGTCCCCTTCCTGACTTACTAGGTGGTAGGGTTAATCCCGCCCGGGTTGGTACCATCACATTAAATGAACAATGGTTGAAGCGGCAATGAAAATTGTCCATGTTTTCCATCCAGTTCAATGTAGCCGACCAATACAAGGAAGGACCTGGCATGGCACCTAGTTCCCATGTGGTGTATTAGGCTAAAATCTCACAGTCAGTTTGGTAGTAGCCATATATATCCAGTTACGTAAAACAAAAAAAAATAATTAAATCCACGCCTTGCGGGACCCAAGAAGTCTCCATGTTTGCAGTTTGTCTTTACCACAGTAATCAATTTTGCACACCCTTTGTGGGACATCAGAGTCTATGTATATAATGAAGCAACTTACGGCAATCTGTTTCTCCGATGCGATTCTCTGCAAACTAGCCAGTTCCGTGAATAATATACCGGTTCTTAGTCTCTCTGACGTGCCATCTTTAAATGGGAAGCAGATCGAGTCTATTGCTATCAGTCTTATCTGAAAATATTAAAGTATCAGAAAACAATTCAATAAATATTTCTCGATCTCCCTGATATCTATTAAA
Organism: Incurvaria masculella; assembly: GCA_946894095.1. Lineage (NCBI taxonomy): Eukaryota > Metazoa > Arthropoda > Insecta > Lepidoptera > Incurvariidae > Incurvaria > Incurvaria masculella. The sequence continues at coordinate 6,999,427 of OX335641.1, forward strand.
CTTGGCCTCATATTATAAGGTTTCCACAATTTGACTCGAGGTCAAGCTCTCGCTCTTGACACATCTTTCTCCTTTGACAGAATTACGTTTTGGAGACCGCGTTTTTAGCCCCGGTTGCACGAAGAGACGGCTGAGTCCTGTCAATCACCTTGTCTTAAAGTTTTGCTCTTGAATCCTGAACAAGTCTAGATACTTTCAGCATAACAACTCTCCTTGATTAATTCAAGTTATTGCTGTACTTACATTTGGGTGGTGTTGAAGAAACATGGGCAGTTCTTGAAGGACAGCACGAAACCTGTCTAAGCCAAAAGCGTCGACAAAGTGGAACTTATCTAAATAGTTCTCTATTTCAACATCAGCGGTCCCTCCGAGGAGTCTCTGACATTTGGACATGCTTGCTTTCAGAATATCTAAAAATTAAATATTCCAAAAATTACTAAGAAAGCACCAGGCAAAACATTAAAAAATATTAAGTTGTGTCAACATATATTTACCTACAAATCTTAGAATTGAGAACTTGGTATTAGTGTCTATGAACAGTGCCTCGGCTTCTAGGCCTCCGAGAGCTTTGGGCACTTGCACTGCGGCACATAGCTGCAAACTACAATACAACACAAGTGCATACATATGAAAATACTATATAATAACCTATTGTTAATCTGTGCTATAGTGAAAGGTACAGATTAAAACTACTGAGAGTTAGAGAAAGTACAGCTTAAAGTTAATGCGAAATTAAATCGATTTATTACGAGATAGATACTTCTACAAAAAAACTAACTTAGATTATACATAATATTGCAAAGTTGAACCGTTCAGGCAAGCTGTGATTCGGATTGCACGGTGTCCCTTATAAGGAAGGTCCTGGCATGGCACCTAGTTTCTTTGTGGTGAGTTAGGCTAATATCATGACTTTCGAGTTTGAAATAGATTCCCATGTCCAGTTACGTAAAATAAAACTGCCTCTCCATAATGAGTAACAACTAAATATTAGGAACTTATTGATTCAATTACTAACCATAGCTGAAGTTTTCCGACTCCTGGCAGACCTAGAAGCTCTGTTACTGCTCCAAGCTGCACGCCGTCACTGCCCAGGGCCTCATCCAAGCTACGGCTGAAGGTCGGAATGGCTGGAAGACTTGTTTCACGCTGGAACATTTAAATTCTTATCACTAACACATATTTTATCTACTCATCAGTGTCATATCAATAACAATTCATATCACAAACACATCATATCTACTAGGTGGAAGGGTTTCGCATTGGATGAAATGATGACCCAAGGCGGCAAGCAAAAATTGTCCGTTTCTTTCATCCAATTAAATGTAGGCGTGCTCATAAAGGGAAGGACCTAGCATGGCACCTCATTCCTCCGGGAACAACTTTGTTTTTTTTCATTTTCATTTTCATTTCATTTCTTATCCATAGGTAGGATACCTACACTTGGACACGTTAACAATCTATCGATTCGAGAAGAGCTGACATACAAGTTTCATTAATTAATGAATTAAGAAGTAGTTTATATTACACATATAAAGTTTTACAATATTGAGTTCTATGGTCATACAAAATTATCCTAATTACTCTGTTCGGGAGTATACAGCCATCGTCATTTTGGATATCATATATCACGTCAGGATAAAAATAAAAAATAAATAAAAATATAAAATAAATAATTAATATGTTCAGGTGTATACAGCCATCGTCATTTTTTATATCAAATACCACGTCAACATTACGATGAATATAAAATAATAATAATAATACAAAGTTGTACTCGTAAAGAAACGTCTACATTAAAAATCTATCGTCCAAACCTTCCTTAATAGTATAATAGCTTTTATTTACCAACAATGCTTTAACTCTTTTCTTAAATATATTGTCTCCTAGATTTTTTATATCGTCTGACAATTTATTGTAAAACCTCGCACTATTACATACAAAGCTCTTGGAGGTTTTGGCCAGTCTGTGCCTTATGTTCTGTATTTTTTGTTTACCACGTGTGTTATGATTGTGTACATCTTCATTCAGAGTGTATTCATGATTATGTTTCTTTGCGTACATAATATTCTGATATATGTATGCACTTGGTAATGTCATGATCCCTAACTCGCTAAAAACATTTCTGCATGAGTCTCTTGGCTTGATGCCTAGGATGCTACGCAAAGTTATTAAGTAAGAATCCATTTGCACAGAGGGTTGCTGTTTCTTTTGTTCTTGTTCTTTTCAGGGTTCCGTACCCGAAGGGTGAAAACGGACCCCATTATTAAGCCTACCCTGTCCGTCCGTCCGTCCGTCCATCACAGGGCTGTATCTCATGAACCATAATAGTTGAAATTTTCAGTGTATTTATTTTGCCGTTATAACAACAAATATGTAACATTAAAAAATAATAAAAATTAAAGTGGGGCCCCGTACAAAAAAAGTATTTTTTTGTGTTAAATCTTGTACAATGGTACGGAACCCTGTGTCTGCGAGTCCGACTCGCACTTGGCCGGTTTTTCTTAAACTGTTCTACCAAAATTGTTTGGCAGTAGCATTTAGATCTAAGTAAATACCTATTTCATTACTGTGGACGGAAAACTCATACAGCTGTATTCAGAGTGGGCGGACTAAATTTAATCCGCCGGACTAAACCGGTTTTTGTATGGTTCGTACGGTGCTAATCTTGCACTTCGTTTTGACAGGTGCTCTCTGAATACGAATGGTAGTATCTTTGTGGATTCTTCTTTACTGAGGAGATCGTATCCGCAGATTTATCAGTTTTGACATAACTTAGTATAGTTTGGCTACCAAAAAGTTTAAATTAATGAAATTACGACGACGAAATCCTAAAAAAGACGAATTCCTATAATTATCCACAATAAAAAAAATATCATGAATAAAATTTAACTATTAATTAGCTTCAAGCAGTTATGTTTTACGAACCTACATCCAAAAGCTCTTTGAATGTTTTAGGAACTTGTATGAAAGGTTTATTATATTTTATTAAGGTTAAAGAAATATAAAAAAACAAAACGAACGCCACAAAAACTTTTTGTTGCGAGTTTGTACTTGAAATTCAAAGCCTACCTGCCAAATCTCAATTGAGCTGACAATAGAAAAATTATTGGCGGAAGTCATGGAAATCATTTACAGTATGTAGTCTGACGAAATCAGCAATAAATTCCTTTTGTTAATTTGTTGTTTCCAGCTTTTTTCGTGAATTCAAAACCACAGAAAAAGTATTTCAATCAAAAGATTGACAAAGAGAATATAATATCTGAGATTCTTGACGGACACATTAATCTTCTGTGGTGTTCTAGGATTGTTTGGGCAAAGATGATTCCATCCCATCCCGTACCACAGAATAAGGAATAGTAAGAACTGTCCGTTACAGAACGGAATCGGGCGGACCGCTCAGGGGGTCTACTCATGAGATTCTCACCTGTGTGTCACCAGTAAGTCACAACGCTACATCCTTATTCGGTGGTACGGGATGGGATGGAATCATCTTAACCCAAACAAACATAGAACACCACGGAACATTAATTTGTCAGTCGAGTCAATCTTTTGAGTGAAAGACTTTTTCTGTGGTTTTGAATTCACGAAAAAAGTTGGAATCAACAAATTTACAAAAGGAACTAATTGCTGATTTCGTCAGACTACATAATGTAAATAATGATTTCCATTACTTCCGCCAATAATTTTTCAATTGTCAGCTCAATTGAGATTTGGCAGGTAGGCTTTGAATTTCAAGTACAAACTCGCAACAAAATTTTTTTTTCTTGCGTTCGTTTCGATTTTTAAAATATTTTTTTTTCTTTTAATATGATAATAAACTTTTCATACAAGTTCCTAAAATATCCGAAGAGAGACACCTTTGGATGTAGGTTTGTAAAACATAACTGCTTGAAGCTAATTATTCGTTACATTTTTTTTTTTTTAATGTGAATAAATATGGTAATTTGTCTTTTTTAGCGCGCACGGTTGAAAGCATGTACGCCGTGTACACCTTTAATATGGCTGTCATCAAGCTTTCATTGAGCGTGCTATAGTTCTCTGATCGTATGCACTTGTATTCTGAAATAACGAAAGCCTTTCGCCGTTTGTTAATTTAATTAGACAATTCTAGGCCTGACATAACCACTCTCGAGACTTACAAGGCATTTTCGAGGTAGTTAGGTTAGGCTGATACATATGTCTGCTCAAATACGTTCCGATTTGATATCGTGCGATTATGGCTTTGAGCAGAGATATCAATTCGGAACACAAGTATTCACTGTATTCGCTTTCTCTGAGATATTTGCAATGTACGCATTTCGGAATGCAGGGGATCCGTGTGCGGTCGAGAGTCACGTCCCTTATATCAACATGACGTTCACTGGAGTGAATAAAAGTAATTCGGAACGGTTCGTGTACGCTTACTTTGTTGAATTCTCCGCAATATACGCATTTCGGAATGCACTGTATGTGATTTATTCTGTGATTCTCTCTTTAGTCTGTGCAAAAGGCTGTATAGCGAAAGCTTTTGCCTGTCCATTGCATAAACAAACAAAAAAAAATTAGTCTGTGCAAATTATTATTTACTGTTTTGACCATTTTCACGTGCAAAATCAATTGAAATTAAAACTGACCGATTTCTGTCTAAGAACGGCTTTGTTCGGCATATTGAAGTATACACCATGAACCAGATGAACATGCACTCGATGCCGCCAGGTGCAGTCGGTACGGGACCTGGGGGCATGGGCCCCGGAATGCCAGGACAGGGAATGAGTGGTCCGGGCATGGGCGGGCCTGGAATGGGAGGTCCCGGTATGGGTGGCCCCGGTATGTCCGGCCCAGGTTTAGGCGGTCCAGGTATGGCTGGTCCAGGTATGGCTGGACCAGGCATGGGAGGCCCTGGTATGGCCGGGCAGGGGATGCAGGTTGGGGGAGGGATGATGCAGCAGCCGTCTCCGCAGATGCAACAAGTGATGGCCCCTCAAGTGCCTCCTGAAAAAATTGATAATATTTCTAAAGTAAAGTCGTTCATTGGACCCTTGCGGGAATCGTTAACTGTAAGAACCGTTTTGAAGATCTGATATGAAAACCAATTCCAGAAGTAACTTTAGTGTGTATGTATATTTTTATTCATTTTTTTACAGTCAACACTGAAATCTGCAGCTCAAGTCTTGCATCAAAACCACAACATAGATGCTGGTTCCCAGTGAGTTACTTCTTTAATTAAATTGTATCCTGAATTACTAAGGCCTGCCCTGTCCATTGTTATCAAATCTATTCTCATATAATATTGCATCTGGCAATTTGAGTATTGAAGATTCATGCATCCTTTATGAAAATCATCAAGAAAAATCATTTAAAAAAAATACCTGCTTAGGCTAAATAAAAAAAAGAAACCAAGAGCCTCGCCACCCTGAGGTTGCTTTTCCTTTATTGAGTCCATGACGAGCACACATGTATGCATTATTCCCGGGTGCTCACCTAGGCTACACGGCTAGACTTCCTATGAAAAACATGTTGCAGTTGCAAAATAATCATAGGTACATTTTTTATGAGAGACTAGGGGAAAGCCGTGGGCCTCGAGACCTGCACAATAGTCACAACTCTAAAAGAAATTGAAGTTCAAGTTTTTTTTATTACCTTAATAACTGACCCGATTTTATTCCAGGAAAGGTATAGACCCAGTGCCCCGATTCGACAAGAATTTAGAAGAATTCTACTCTGTATGTGATCAAATTGAACTCCACTTGGTAAGATTGTTACACTCTGAATTTAAAGTACCACCATTTCTTTTTATGTAACTAAACATAGATTACCACAATTACTCTCATAATATTAGTGCAATACACCGCATTCAAAGATATTTTTAAGTCATTCCAAATAGGATATTCCGCTCATCTCCGCATATAAACGTGGAAAGTTGATCATGCGCACATTTCTAAGATCTAAAATTATACTAAAAATAGCTTTATTTATTCGAACTAGATGATTGTCTTGTAATAGAAAGTGGTTAGGTTTTCAGAGTGAAATAAAATCAAACATAAGTACGATTCTGCTTTTTGAAGCTGGGTGCATTATTATGTTCACCTCATTCTCTCATATTCGCTCTAACTGTTTAAGTGTTGCTGTAATAACGGATTGTGCATTGCTCGGTCATTGAATGAGGTATTTTGTCCGTTCATAATAAATTTACTTCGATATTGGGTTGCATGTAAATAATTATTGGAAATATATACAATTTTAAAACGTCACAAGAGATTATCAGTGCGAAAACAACTTGCGCAACCATACATATGTATGTATACATTTTGCTGACCATACTGTCTTTCACTAAGCTTTATTAATATGAATTGATTAAGAAAAAAATACGAACCACATTATAATGTAGGCATATTTAGTATTTAATAGTAATAATAACTAGTGGCTCTCTAAGCTATAATTAATGTTCTCCATTATATTTTTCTCTAGGTCTTGTCTGTAGGCCATGTCACAAAAAAAATTTAGATATTTTAAATTTCCATTGAGATCATAAATTTCCAGATACACAATCGATCTGAATAATTATCAAACCTGCTCACATAATTTCACGAGAATCGGTAGACAAATGCATTTTTGCCCAAGCTAAAACCGAGATGATTGGCTCGGTTAATAAAATTATTTTATGGTTACAAAAGGTAGACTTAATGCCCAAGGGCATTCTCTACCTATCAACCTTTGGGATGTAGTAAGACAAATTTGGCGGTAGACAAATAATAAAAATAATTTTAATAATAACAAATTTATATCTATAATACAGTTAAGGTGTCCCTTCCCGGGGGGACTAAATCATTCGCGGGCACGGTATAAAACCATGCTATTACGCTCTGGGACCTTCTATGTTTCAAAGAAAAAGAATTACAAAATGACTTATAGCTAAAAGTAAACCACGACCGCTGTAGTCAAAAATGTACCAAAAACTGAATTGATTATACATTTTAATGAAACAAGCTATGTCTGATGACTAATCTTTTTAAGATGTGTAGATTTTATCGTGGAGTAATCCACCTCCAAAGTTATTGTATAAAACATGCGAAAAATTCGAACTTTCAGACCTTATAACTTAGAAACCAAACACAATTATACAATGCCAATGGTCATCAGACATTTAGTTCGATCAAATTAAACTATTTTGAGCAAAATTTTGATTCTCTGACAAGAAATATGGGCGTGATCTTCTTTCCCCGTTTATATGGGGAGTTGAGCGGGATGGGCCACCTTAAAGCCTGATGTTAGTTAAATTCCGAAATTATTTTTTCCTTGAAGTTTATTTGATTTCTGCCCTTGTACCCATGTTAAGTGCACTAATTAAGAGTTGAATATCTCGTATATTACTGATGCGATTTTAATGAATTTCACCATTTAAGGTGGCCCATCCCGCTCATCTCCCCATACAAAAGGGGAAAGAAGATCACGCCCATATTTCTTGTCAGAGATCCAAAATTTTGCTCAAGATAGCTTTATTTGATCGAACTAGATGTCTGATGACCATTGGCATTGTAAAATCGTGTTTGGTTTCTAAGTTATAAGGTCTGAAAGTTCGCATTTTTCGCGCGTTTTATACAATATCTTTGGAGGTGTATTATACGCAATGATAAAGTAAGAACATCTTAAAAAGATTAGTCATCAGACATAGCTTATTTAATCAAGATGTATAATCGCCAGTTATACAGGGTGTTCCAAAAGTCATGGATCAAACGAAAAGTGGTGATAGAGGAGGTCATTTGCAATTAATTTCACCCCATATTCTGTAGTACATTTTTCTTCAGTAAACCTCTTTCAAAGTCTAGGCATTGTTCGGAAGAAATAAATAAAAATCATAAAACATATGATTTACTATTGTAATATGAAAGTGATGATCATGAAGTCATGTTTACTAGAAAGAAGCATAACTAGTAAGCACAAAACTTTGAAAATTTTTTTTAGAAAACATAACATTTTCTTAAAGAAAATTTTTTTATTTGAGCGGGAAGAAATAAAAAAAAAATTTAAATTTGCTCTAACTCCTAAACCATTGAAAATGGGGTAACTACATATGGGGTGAAATTGATTGCAAATGACCTCCTCTATCACCACTCTCGTTTGATCCATGACTTTTGGAACACCCTTAAAGAAAACATATAGAAATGGCGGCTTGTACGTCCAACGGACAGTACGGTCAGCATTATATTGTTACAAAGTATACATTTATGTTTTAAGATTTTTGTAATATTTCACGATAGATTAAACATAAATACATATCACATTCCTTGGAATAAGCGACGAACCTGTTTAGTATGAAAAAGTATATTTCCTTATAATTAGTTCAAGAGGTAGGAAAAGTTTAATAAAACTGTGGGTAATTTAAATGTATTTATGTATGTATTAAAAGGCATTATTGCATACCACTAGGTCCAGAAGATTCATCTGAAACATGTAAATAACTTAATAATCAAACGAGAAGTCACAGGAAATGTATGATTTGAAAATTATAAGAAATGCATTCTTTGTCCATTGGTCAAGGCACAATTTTGTACGGCGACTGCGATTAAACTAGCGAAATTGTCTTCCAGGACCTAACGTTTCCCTACTTCTAAAACTAAACAAATTTAAAATTAAAAAAAAAAATATTGAGAAAGCATCTTTCTAGGTCTATCTGTTTTTATATTTTGTAAATATCTGTATTTTCAGTAAAAATATTAACATAAAGATAGAAAACTTTTTCTGATGCTTATTAGCCAATCAATATTTTCCAATCTAACAGGGATTTTTTTTCCAGTGGGCCTTCAGGGCTAGATCCGAAACTGTATGAAATAGCGAAAACGACTCAAAGGATCACTCCTCTCACGGATTTTAATAATCTGTGAGAGGAACTTTCCGGATTTTGAGAACTAAAAATGCACTATTCGATCTTTTATTTTTTTGTTTCCGTACCCGGGAATTGAACTCGTTGATTTGGAAAAAAATAACACAACCTGTATTATTACGCTAGTCAATAGTGTCGCTTACAAGGAACAAATCTTGTGAAGTAATGTTATACAACAAACTAAAGGAAAGTGTTGATTAATTACACTTACCCAAAAAATAAAAATACAGACATAGATTTTTAAAACATATTTTATAATGCAAAATTTCATAAACATAGTTAAACATTAATAGCATGTAAACAGTTATCGCCCATAGTTATATGATAGAATAACGACTCTCTTAAACACAATTTCATGGGCGACACTCCAAAGAATCTTCCCGTGGTTTTTAGAAGTCATATATCTGTTCAGTTCAACCAGTGAAACACTATACCGACCTAACAACGCAACTGAGTACATATCACTGCGCGCTCTGATTCGATATTTTGTTTTGCAGTCAGTACTGCACCGTGTGAGTATATATAGCGATATAGTGGAAGCGAGATAGCATGCGATTCGCAAGTACAAGCCGCCATTTCTATATAGTTTCTTTATTGAACCAGGATATATCTATAAAATCTTCTATTCTATTCTATTCTAAATTATATAGCTTAATCCCTGTAACAGCTGTCGTTGGTCATGCTCCCAATCTTGTATATTTTCTCTACCCAATTTTTTGGATAACATTACTTTTTTGCCATACATTAATAATTGCTAGTTAGTATTTTTGGATGGCATTTTTTTTTGAAGATCGACTTTTATTGATTGGATAACAAGAGGATACTAAAATATGGCAAAAATAAGTAAACGAAAACAAGAAAGAGGAATATTTTATTTTAAAAATATGTTTAATAATCGTTAGACTTGGGGTGCCACATCAAACTTCACATTTTGGCTAATGTTATCAAATAATCAGTTAATGTTAGCAGTCAGTCAGTCAGCGTGTCTGCGTCCACTGCTGGACATTCGCCTCTCCAATTTTTCTCCAGTCCTCCCGGCGTTCAGCAGTACAGAACCACAGCCACAATTTACCTGTGTACCTTGTGTCATCATTTTAGGACTGCTGTTGAAGGAGAAACAATGATATTGATTGCATGAAGTATTTTGTGACAAAGGATGAATTCTATAGTTAAATTTGCAAATATTTTACATTTGATCCAATGGGCCATCCCCTGGGTTCAAAAATCTGACTCGCACTTGATTTTTATTTTTGTTCTGTTATCCCCTGAGCATCACTAGGAATAATGGTTTTGACCTTGCGGCGGTAAGCTGGTGACCCGTCATATCGACGTACTCCTCTAATTGCTCTACGTGATAGTGTTATCATTTATTAGAAATGACCTGGCCAGCGAGTGTTTCTATGTGCCAGCTATTTAATTATCAGGAAAATTAACTGAGACAACGAGATTATCAAAATTGTTAAATTCTCAGACTCTTTTTCTGGAATAGGTATAATGGCTATATCTCCAGCCACATAACTTATGTTGTTACACCGGAAATAGATAAACATTCGAAATTACTTTCTGTCCTATATACATCCACTTTGGAGTAAGATTTCTCTTTCCATTGAACGATGTTAAAATAAGTTACCTTTCATATTGTAGGATCACGTATTTTCATGCCGTTACACTGGAAATCGATATAAACTTGTAATCACTTTCAGAAATATTAACATTGACTTTAGTTTAAAAGGGAACAAGAAATTATTTCTATTTCCAGTTTTATGACATCAAAATGGAACCTTACAGGATTTAATCTAATCCTACTAATATTATTAAAAAAAAATGTGTTTATTGGTTTGACCCCCTTTTACTAAGCAACGAAGACGAATCAATGTGTTTTTTGCATAGTGATAGTTAGTTATAAAAAAAAACATATAAAAATATAGGCAGAAGATAATTTTCTAAATCATAGCATGTGTTTTCTCTTCCAGCGTACATCGATATCATGCATTCAGCAAGCGCAGTCGGCCGCACATTACCTGCCGCTCTCCGTTCTGCCATCTCGTATGGACCCCCCTCCTTCTACGCAGGTATGACATCTCAAGTTGGTAATTTTCCAAAATTGATGTAACAGTGATAGCAATGCCTAATTTTACAGTTGAATACTTGTAATTTTATTGAAACTAAGGCTATGGTCCGAATTGCGCTCAAACGTTGACAGCATGAATACAGTTGGTCCGAAACGCGCTGACAGTCCTCACAAATGCAAGATTGTGAGGTATGACGTCACGATGACGTCATCGTTCAAGTGCTTACGGTGCTCAGGGCAAAACCGTGAGCGCTGTCAGCGGCACCCATAGATTGCGCGGCAAATTTAATTTTGATACTGCAAGCAGAGGACACAAAATATGAATTGAAACGTGTCACCGCTTTCGCTCGCCCTTTAGCTGCAATAACTAAACTATGTAACCGTGTGCAAAACTGCAGAAATGCGCGCTCTCTACATTGTCGTTCTAATACTATTTACGCCAAATTCTATGTCTATCAACATCTCAAAATCACCCTCATCATGTCATCATCATTGTCACATAATATTAGTTAATAGTTATCCGCTTGCAAATTGTTCGTTGTTGAATATTAAATACTCTTTTTTTATTAAAGACACTTCAAACAATAGTTTGAGGTTATATTATATTGGGTGCACCGTTAGCACGCTCACAATCGGTCCGATTTGATATCGCAAAAATTGCAGTATTCGCGAATACTGATTCGTACCAGGTGTTATTATATATTAGTATATTTGTGAGCGCTGTCAACCCAATTCGGACCAAGGTGTAATTTTACTGGTCCCTCATAAATGCGGGATTTGGATTTGATTGTTTACATACTGTTACGAGCGCGCCATCTGTTGGAGTTCGGCTGCAACGTCGATGCGTTTCGTCAACAGATGGCGCTTCTTACAACTTCTATCGCGATAGTGATTCGGTGGTGCTGGTACAATATAACAAAAATGTTTGGCGCATCTGGCTGAGAGCAATTTCTGGAACGGTCGGGCGATTCCCGATGGAGATTGTTCTCGGCTGGCCCGCCAGGTGGGGGGCGCCTAGAATTCGGTGGAGTTTTCTAGAAAGAAGCTCCACCGATATAAAAGGCGCCTCAGCCAGCACTGCCGCCAGTCTATTTTGAATAGTGAAGCGAGCGAGACAACAAGCGATAGTGCAGTAAAGTGAGTGAACTAGCTCTCAGTGATACAGTTCAGCGATATTTAGAATTTGGTGATCGAAGTGACACAAAATTGTCTTTGTTTGTGTTTCATTCGTGAATTGTTTTCAATAAAAGAATATTTGTTAACTTTTGGTGTTTCTACTCTAATCCGCACCCTACCCGCGTAACAATTGGTGTCAGAAGCGGGGATTAGAGATGCCGATCACACCAAGGGAAGACAAGGAAGGTATGAGGACCAGGAGCCAGACAGCAGCCGACCCAACTCTGGCTGAGGATGGGGCTGCTTCAGGGACGCAAGGCCTCGAAAGCCATCAAACAATGACGCCGAATCCTGCATTGGACTTGGCTGCGCTGATACATTTCATGCAGGAAAAATTCCGCGAACAAGCCGTCCGTCAGGAAGAACAGTCGCAGGAGCAGACCCGCCGTCAGGAAGAGCAGGCCCGCCGTCAGGAAGAACAGCAACTAGAGTTAATGCTGGCCGTCAAGGAATCCAACGCTAAAATAAAGAGGCAGTTGGATGAGGTCAGCTCAAGAATCGAAGAGCAAGACCAAACCCTTGACCGTCATGAAAAGCGGCTGAACGGGCTTGAATCAAAGATAACTGAAGAAGTGCAAAAGATCAAGACTTGTGGAGTGACTATGACTTCATCGGCAACAGGGGGAACAAGATTTAAGGTTCCTCCTTTCGATGGCACAACATCTTGGGCGGCGTACAAACGCCAGTTTGAGTCGGTCATCAAAGCGAATGGATGGAGTCAAGACCAAGCCAAGACTGCTCTGACCTTGGGATTACGAGACAAGGCTCTCCATGTACTTGAAGCTCTTGGCGACGAGGTCACTTATGACGAGCTTCTTGAAGCACTTGAATCAAGATTTGGTGACAAGCACTTGGAGCACGTTTACCGCGCTCAACTTCGTGACCGAGTGCAGCGATCAAGTGAAGGACTTCAGCAGTGGGCCCTGGAAATTGAAAAACTGGTTCGAAAGGCCCACCAATCATCACCGAAGACTTCATTAGACGATTACTTGGTGCAGGCTTTTGTGGATGGCATCAAGGACATCGAAGTGCGAGCGGCTGTACGACTAGGCCACCACACAACGGTGAAGGACGCTCTTGCCCACGCATTGGAGGTTGAAGCAGTCCGATCAGATCCTCGAGCGCATCGGGTAAGAGAAGTGGTAACTTCGGAAACCAGAACACCTGGTAGACGTAAATTTACTCCACGCTGCTACGGATGCAATGAGCTGGGGCACCTTCGAGCCAACTGCCCCAAGACCAAAAAAATAAGCTCCGATGCTGCGGTCGAGGATGAGCAGCAGGGAAACGAGTAAAAGCCAGGACCAGGGGGCGGGTGCTGGCTGGTAGAATAGAAGCCCCGAAAGTCACAATTTCACAGGCATTTACTGGGTACAGCCTGCTCGTTGAAGGTCAAGTGAACGGGATCAAATGCAACTTGACCTTGGATACCGGAGCGTCTCGTACAGTCGTTAAGTCGAAAACCTTTGGCCACGTGACATGGAATCGTCGCCAATATTTCAATGTTTGCAGGCTTCAGACAGCTACCGGCCAGCACATACCCGTCCATGGAGAGATGGAAGTGACAATTAAAATTGGAAGTAAGACTTATCGTCATACCGCCATTTTAGCAGATATCATCGATGATTGCATTCTCGGCTTGGATTTTATGAGAACCAACAACTGTAAAATAGATTTGGCAAATGGCGTGCTCATGTGTGGCAGAGAAGAAGTATCCTGGCTACGCAAATGTGATGAAGTTTCCTCAGATGCGTTGACCACAGGGAGATCTAAGGTGGCCGCTCTTTTGGAAGACAGCAGACGGAACCTGACTGTTTATGAGTTGCAGAAGGCAACAAGTCTGCTTACGCGATATTCAGACATCTTCTCTTCGCACGAAGGAGACATTGGTAGAACTAACATGGTTAAGCACCGGATTAATACAGGAGATGCTCTTCCAATACGCCAGAGGCCACGCCGCGTTCCCGTAGCTAAGGAAGAAGAAGTTCAGAAAATGATAGCTGATATGCAGAAAAATAATGTTATAGAGACTTCGTCAAGTCCATGGTGTTCACCCGTAGTTCTGGTGAAAAAGAAAGATGGCAGCACCAGATTTTGTGTGGACTATCGACGCTTAAATGATGTAACGAAAAAGGACAGCTATCCGCTTCCTAGGATTGATGACACGCTGGATACATTAAGTGGCATGAAGTGGTTCACAACTCTGGACCTGAAGAGCGGCTACTGGCAGGTGGAAATCGACCAAAAAGATAAGGAGAAGACAGCATTCACGACAGGGCATGGGCTGTGGCAATTCAAAGTGATGCCGTTTGGACTCTGTAATCCTCCCGCGACCTTCGAAAGGCTTATGGAACGAGTACTTTTTGGGCTGATCGGGAAAGCTTGTTTAGTGTATCTGGACGACATCATCATAATAGGGCGGACATTTGATGATCACATTAAGAATTTGGAGAATGTTTTGAGCAAAATCCACCAAGCTAACCTTAAACTAAGTGGCAATAAATGTTCTTTCTTCAAGCGTCAGGTTAGCTATTTGGGTCTCGTTATCTCCGAAAATGGCATCCAAACTGACCCAAAGAAGATCGAAGCCGTACAGGAGTGGCCAGTTCCGAAGGATAAGACAGAAATTCGTGCGTTTTTAGGACTGTGCTCTTATTACCGTCGTTTCGTCCGAAACTTCTCCGAAATTGCTAAGCCATTGCATCGACTTACTGAAGATAAGCGACATTTTACTTGGGACGAGGACTGCATGAGTTCGTTCCAAGAACTTAAGCAACGTCTCTGTAACGCTCCTATCTTGGGTTATCCCGAAGCCGATAAAGAGTACATAGTCGACACCGACGCAAGTAATACCGGAATCGGCGGGGTACTCTCACAACTTCATGAGGACAAGGAGATCGTTATAGGTTATTTCAGTAAATCCCTTTCAAAGCCTGAAAGGAATTATTGTGTGACAAGGCGAGAGCTTCTGGCGGTGGTGAAGACTTTGCAGCATTTTAACAAGTATCTTCTCGGCCGAAGATTCCGCTTAAGGACTGACCACGCTGCGTTAAAATGGCTGCTTCAGTTTAAAAATCCAGAAGGGCAGGTTGCGCGCTGGCTGGAACAGCTGCAAGAGTATAACTTTGAAACAGAGCATAGAAGTGGTAAATCCCATGGAAATGCTGACGCTTTGTCTCGTCGACCCTGTCCAGAAGAGTGTAAACACTGCATCAGGGAAGAAACAAAGGAAACTGCCCGTTTAAAGGCGATCCGAATGGATAACATCAGTGAAGAATGGAGCAATGAAAACATGAAGCTAGCACAGGAGGAGGACGAAGATTTAATGCCCATTATTCGCTGGAAGCGATCAGGAGAGGCAAAGCCGGAATGGAAAGATGTTTCCGCAATGAGCACTGCGACTAAGAGTTACTGGGCTCAGTGGTCGAGCTTGCTACTTCATAACGGTATCCTTTACAGAAAATGGGAAACACCTAACGGTAAGGATACCTCTTTGCAATTAGTCATCCCCAGAACTAAGATAAAAGAAGTTCTTCGTTGCCTACATGATGGAACTTCAGGTGGACATTTGGGAATAAAGAAAACGCTCCTGAAGATTCGCCAGCGGTTCTACTGGATTAATTGCCGCGACGATGTTGAAGAGTGGTGCCGCAAATGCACGTCCTGTAGCGCTGTCAAAGGTCCTCAGACACGGAGCAAAGGAGCTTTAAAACTCTACAATGTTGGAGCTCCGTGGGAGAGAATTGCTATTGACGTGGCTGGCCCTTTTCCCCCAACTAATGACGGCAACCGTTACTTTATGGTTGTGATGGATTATTTTACTAAGTGGCCTGAGGTATTTGCAATACCAAATCAGGAAGCAACCACGGTTGCACAAAAATTGGTCCATGAAGTTTTCTGTCGCTTCGGAGTACCTCTCGAGATACACACCGATCAAGGCAGAAATTTTGAATCCAGAGTGTTTCAGGAGACATGTCGATTGATGGGAATCCATAAGACCAGGACGACTCCATACCACCCACAATCAGATGAAATGGTGGAACGATTTAATCAGACACTGGAAAGACACTTGGCCAAATTGGTGGAAGAACATCAAAAGGATTGGGACCAGTATATACCTCTCTTTCTATTGTCTTACCGAACAGCTGTGCATGAAAGCGTAGATGAAACTCCAGCCTACATCAACTTTGGACGCGAGCTTAGACTACCAGCTGACCTTCTGACGGGATGTCCACCGGAGGCCTCTCGTAGTGTAACAGAGTACGTGTCAGATCTTCGAGGGAAAATGGACACCGTATATAAACATGTCAGAGAGGTTGGTCTACGAACAAGCGAACGGATGAAGACACGTTATGACCGCCGGGCTCATGGCAACGTATTCGAAGAAGGATCTTTAGTTTGGCTTCATAATCCTTTACGGAAGAAAGGAAAAAGTCCCAAACTGCAGCCAAAATGGGAAGGTCCTTATACAGTAGTGACTAAAATGAATGACGTGACATATCGTATCCGCCGGAATGATAGATGTCAGGCTAAAATTGTACACGTTGATCGTCTGGCCCGATACCACGGAGACAATTATGCTCGAGACGAGCATAACTAAGGAGGGGGCAGTGTTACGAGCGCGCCATCTGTTGGAGTTCGGCTGCAACGTCGATGCGTTTCGTCAACAGATGGCGCTTCTTACAACTTCTATCGCGATAGTGATTCGGTGGTGCTGGTACAATATAACAAAAATGTTTGGCGCATCTGGCTGAGAGCAATTTCTGGAACGGTCGGGCGATTCCCGATGGAGATTGTTCTCGGCTGGCCCGCCAGGTGGGGGGCGCCTAGAATTCGGTGGAGTTTTCTAGAAAGAAGCTCCACCGATATAAAAGGCGCCTCAGCCAGCACTGCCGTCAGTCTATTTTGAATAGTGAAGCGAGCGAGACAACAAGCGATAGTGCAGTAAAGTGAGTGAACTAGCTCTCAGTGATACAGTTCAGCGATATTTAGAATTTGGTGATCGAAGTGACACAAAATTGTCTTTGTTTGTGTTTCATTCGTGAATTGTTTTCAATAAAAGAACATTTGTTAACTTTTGGTGTTTCTACTCTAATCCGCACCCTACCCGCGTAACAATACTTTTGATATTAAGTACTGTAAAACGAAATCAGGGCATTTAAGTTGTAGCAAACTCTGTACTAATTATATTAATTATTGCTAATCAATTTTCACCCTTTCAACTTGGCACCCAACAAGGCACAGAGCGATCATTAAAATAATATTTTGCAACAAAATTATTCTGTACTTATTTATTGAATGTTTTTTGTAGAAATGTATGTTGCAATTGGATTTGTTATATTTTATCATTTAGCCAGTTCAATAAACATAGTGTAGAAGCACTGGCAAGAAAGCTGACGTGGAATTGGGGTGGTGAAGCCCCTACCTGAATTAGTTTTTACTGTTAATACATTTGCTCCCATTTTGCATCCCCTCCTTGGGCATTATTCATCCGAAAAGTGCCCCCCTTGAGCGAAATCCTAGATCCTCGTCTACAAGAAACTACAGATTGTACAAGTGAATGTCTGTGCGAGCAGGAGGGGAGCGCCCTGAGCTACCCGCAGTACCTGAGCACGGTGCAAGCGCAGGTCGCATACGCCAAGGAACTCCACGACACTCTCGTGGCGGCCGCTCAGAACATCTCGCCTACCGAGTGACCGGAGCAGAGCCCGTGAGATGTGCGCTAAATCTCGACGGCCGACCCTCGTCACGTGTCACCAGTCACTGGCGACTGTATAGACCAAAACACGACTGTTACACGCGTGTTATGAACCATTCCTTCTGAAAAGACTCAATATAATTTGAACTGGTTATGGTGCTGTCTCTACAACAAACACAAAAAAACAACAATCGTTGTTATTAATATTATGTCTGCCTACAGAACCAATACGGTAAAAACAACTAAATAAGTAAATGAATAAATAAATAATAAAATTAATGAGAGAGAATGCGAGCTGCTCCATGGTTCGGAATCCATGTAAAGCTGTAGGTCCCCTTCCCCTACTAGGTGGTAGGGTATAAGCCCGCCCGGGTTGGTACCATCGCATTGGATAAAAAGATGGTCGAAGCAGCAATGAAAAATTGTCCGTGTTTTCCATCCAGTTCAATGTAGCCGTGCTCATAAAGGGAAGGTCCTGGCATGGCACCAAATTCCTTCGGGAATGTGGTGTATTGGGCTAATATCATAACCGTAGTTGTGTGGTATTTGCCTATCAATGTCAAGTCGCATAAAAAAAATGTGGGACAGTTAGAACACATTTTTTACATGTTGCCATTATTTAAATATTAAGGGATGTGTTATTGAATAAGTAGGTACATATTCAATTTGTATTATGTGGGTACCTACCTACTCAGGTGGGTGCACAAAGTTGTTGTGAAGGGGGAAAAAATAAAGTAAGGAGTGTATTATGACAGAAGTCGTATATTTTTTGTTAATCATAAATTATCATATAATTATGTAGATAAGTTAACTGAATGTGATCTAATGATACACGGCTAACATGGGTTAAAACATTTTGCTGATTTGAGTGGCCTTCGTTTTTTATTATATGGGACCTGTAAATCAGTAGGTCCGGCCGATGCTTTGGTACTCTTAATGGCGAATGCCACGTGGATGTTCTCCAGATTAGTACCGGAGCTGTAATGCACGCTTACCGCTTACGATCGTAGCCATTAACGTTTCAATCCATCCTCGGGCCGACATGCCGATACCATACTGGAGATATGGGAGTCAACTTATCTGTTGCCCCGAGCGTGGATTGAAACATTAGCAGCTTCGGTTGCGGGCGGTGAGCGTGCATGTAATAGTGCTCCGGTACCTGTCTGGTAGCGATGGCACGTACGAGTATTTCTAGATACTTAGTACGACGAGTACGGTGACAAAAAAATACTAGTGACAGTAACTAATGACAAAATATCTAAAGTGACAGAATAAAACCATAAAATCTCTGGTTTATCTGGGAAATCCCTCCGTGTCGTTTCTACCACCGCTCAACGCGTAACAGGCAAGGAATGCGCCCATTCACTGTCCAACGGTTGGTCACTGGAAGCGCTTTACAATAAACAGCGAAGGGAAATTCGTATAGCCTGCACAAACAGAACCTGTCGGTCCGGGAACCGTATACATAGACAATTCAAATTTTGAAAGAGTGTATTTATATTGCCGCTATTACAACAAATAGTAAACAATAATTAAAAAGGGCCCCCATACAACAAGGTGTTTTTTTGGCATGGTAGCACCTTAATAGATGGCCTTCGAGTCCGACTCTCACTTCGCCACTTTTTTGGTAGCTATTATTTTTCCCATAGTAAATGAAGAACAAAAAAGAATAACGACACTACTTAAAATACTTTATTAAATAAAATAATTACAGTGTTTTAAGTAATTGAAAGGTAACCTACTATTGTTATAATTTATACACGCAAACATTAGGCACTGAAAGTTTCACTAACTCATTTCCTGTTAATATTTGATGAGCCATGAAAATGTCAACTTTTACAAAATCCATTAATTTTGAGGACTTCATTTAGTTATTGATTTGGTAATAAAATAATAATCTCATTGTTAATATTACTTGCACAAGTAAACATAACATTGAGCATCATGAAATTATCATCCATTCTACAGGATTCACCTGAGGTTTTCATTATTTATGTATAAAAAAAAATTATCCAGGTGAATGCATTGTAAATGAAATATCATTTGCTTGCTATTGTAACATGCGACTGAAAAATGTATTTGTGGGCAATAATTTTATTTTGTTTAAACTAATAATAATACTTATTTCCACCTCGACAATAAAGATATTGAACTGCCTCCTACCCTTTGCTTCGAGCAAGTGTCGCCGTTTAAAATATCACTTCTGCACTACTCCTGGAAATGTGTAGAGTGATTTTTTACATATGCAATGAGCATTTCTCGTTTGAATCCTGATATTACAGAAGTTCCTTGTTGACCACTTTCGTTTTATTCCAGTGCCTATAATGTTTTGACCTGTTAGTAACTTACACGAAAGGAACATCAATAGGATCACATTTTAATATCATTTTAAACATATTAGATGCAAGTTTCAATTAGAGTATTCAATATCATATTATGAAGCGTTCCGATGGAAATTGTTTTACAACTTCGAAACCTTTTTTATGGATCTTTCCAACATACATTAGTATTTGAAATAAAAAATATGTTTGCATCAACAGTCCAATAAATAGCACAATGATAACTGATAAAGCTACATTGCAGTTCTTTGCAATAACAATTTTAAACATTTCTATTACTACCGAGATAATAGGAATATGTTTACTGCCAGAAGAGTCGATAGGTTAACGGGTGCATTGTAGGAGGCATTTTAACTGGCGCTATCTTATCAGTCTTACTTAATATTTTCTTAATAAACATGGCAATGTTGCTGCCTTGTTCGCTAGGCACAGTCGGGCAGCTTCTCATCCGCTGGTAGGTCATCTGTAAAACAATAACAACATTACACACAGTCTTCAACAGCAACCAACACTTTTATTCCACTTTCTTAATTTTGAATTGAGATACCTACATATATTTGATTTTACGTAGATAGCTATCACACCTACATATGACCACCTATGAGTCATATCGAGTTCTGGGAGTTAATGAATCAGGACTATTCTCAGGAGAGGAATTCACTCAGACCTTACTTTGGTATTCTGGTAATCGATCGCAGCGCACACAGAATGAGTGGCACGAAATGAAACATTTCCATGTATTTCCGAATTCAGCGCTAATAAAAAATTAAATGCAATAGATAAGTTCGGAAGTAGGTATTTACTGATTCAGGGGGATTCAAGAGTGGCTATTCCGCATGTAAACGAATGAGCTCAAGAATTGGCCTGAGCTATCCGTAACTAGCAGTAAACTTAGCCCCGATTGCACGAAGAGATGGCTGAGTTAATCAATGTTCAAACACGTCACTTTCAGTGAACCCCATGGAGTTCCTTCCATACTGTCCATGCAAAGTGACGTGTTTGATCATACGTTGACGTTGATTTTGATTTTTTATCCTTTCGTGCACTCGACCCTTAGTCATAGTAAAACTTGTTTTTGTCTCTTCTCTTTGTTCCGAATGGGTTCGTGGATAGGCGGGTGTACAGTCCCGTAGTTGCACTGGAAATACAAATCCCGTATATTATAAATGAGAAACGAACTCTGTCTGTCTGTTGATTTTCACGCCTAAACCGCTGAACAAATTTGAATGAAATTTGGTATAAAGAGAGTCTGCACCTTGGGGAAAGGATATAGGCTACTTTTGTAGCGAAAATTAAACTTAAAGGGGTGAAAAGGCAGATGAAAGTCGGAGTCGCGATATCGACCGCATGCCACTTCTTCCTTTTCTCTTCAGTGGTGCAGATACGTAAGTACCTACACAATTTATTTGTGAGATGTACCAAGATACACCTAAACAGATCCCGTTTGGTCACGCACGCCCTGACTGCAACGCCTAGCGACTACAAAGTATCTCCAGCTGAAGATCCCATAAATCTTCGCTATCGCTAAAAGGGATGCAACGCGAGGGGCGACTTTCGCAAGTGTTTATTTATTGCGGATCGCCGCTTGCGCCCCATTTTGACCCCTGATAAGCTTATTATTGTGACATAAATCTACGGCGGCCCTGTTGCTCGCGAGCCCGAACGGAATATTACAGACAGAGGGTCCATCCTTTGCCGACGCGACGACGCTCTGCTAAGGAGTTGGATACCTACATTGTAACTGATTTTATTTAAAGGTTTTGTATGTATAGTTTAGAATATAGGGATATTAAAATGTACATATAGCAGGAAACTTCTTCTTTAAAATTTACATTGAAGCTTTATATTCTTACCCTTCATCACAGTCTGCTGCGGTAATCTGCAACCCCAAGAATACAGGGGGTGCGTAGTCAATTTTGATCAATACATTAAAATTAATTCATGAAAAGCGGAGACATAAAATTTCATCCTTCCCATAACTAAATGTTTGTTGAAGACAAATTATACATACATATTTGTAATAAACATTAAAGAGTTGACACGGTTTCAATGAATTATGATTCTTCATGTAATCTTTCATTGGCATAGGATAGGGCTCGCATTTCGATAAAATACTGGAAGGCTTTTTCATCTAAGCTGGAAGGCTCAATTAAGGTTGGCTGAAAGGCATTTGTTGCTTGGGGAGGTTTTATGTAGCACGAAAGATGACGTTTTTAGGGTTCCGTACCCAAAGGGTGAAAACGGAACCCTATTACTAAGCCTCCGCTGTCCGTCCGTCCATCCGTCCGTCCGTCCGTCGGTCACAGGGCTGTATCTCATTGACCGTAATAGATAGGCAGCTGAAATTTGCACAGATTGTGTATTATTTTGCCGATATAACAACAAATAGGTAAATGGAAAAAATAATAAAAATGAAATAAAAAAACGTGATTTTATTGTATTAAACCTTGTACGATGGTACGGAACCCTTCGTGTACTCGCACTTGGTCGGTTTTTTTTTAATCAGATAAAGTGCTGGGGACAGCACAGAACCCTATAGTCCATCCACCAACCACCATCGACTTTTATGTTATAGCCATGCAGAAAGTCAGCAATGGTCACACCATAGGCTAAGGGCCGAGTGCACGAAAGGACAAAAAATCAAAATCAACGTGAAAGTATGATCAAACACGTCACTTTGTGGGGACAGTATGGAAGGAACTCTATGCGGATCACTAAAAGTGACGCGTTTGAACATTGATTAATTGGGCTGTCTCTTCGTGCAACCGGGGCTTAGAATGTAGATCGGGTGGAAGCTTGGACTGAGGTAAAACTAAACCCTGAAGTAAGTTCCCTAGGCTCACCACAGGTTTGAGACAGGGTGACTTGAGTTACGTATTTATTTAGTATGTTTTAGTAATTTTTTGATACAGTTTTGAAAGTGAAACTTCGTAGATTAGACTAACAGTCATTTTATCATGACCCTTGTTTTAAATGAGATGGAAATCAACGCAATCTTGCTGAAACCAAATACTATATATTTAAATATTAACTTCAATTGAGCATAGATGAAATCAATATTTTTATTATTTTATCTTTCACTTCGTTTCAATGATTTTTTTTTACAATCAGAAATAAGAACAATATTTCTCAATTTGACTGAGGAAACAGGCGCGAGCCATTGTAGTATGGAATTTGACTACCTCAACATCGTCTTAATCCAATTATTAACTTACTGTACTCGCATCACAAAATGGTTGGTGATGTTCAATGAGATGTTTGAACTAATTCGTGATCACTGCGTTCAAAATCCTCTGGAAGTTCATTCTGTGCAGCGAGCATGGAAGCACGGGAGTAGCAACCGAAACTAACTTGTATTGGGGCGGCGGGGCGGGGCGTTGCCACTTTAACATACAAAGGCGGCAGCGCCGGCGAGTGAGTTCGCTTACTACTAATTTCCTCGAATTCCAAAGACGAATGAACTTCACAGGACGCTATCACGCTATATTAGTGCAGCGGACATTCGACGTCGCGCGTCCCTAATTCGTTAGCGAACTAACTACAAGATGTTTTCCACTGACTCGTGGATAACTACGCTGCGCTGCCGCCATACGAATAAGTCTCGATCGCTACGCCTGTCCTTCCATGCTCGCTGGTTCCATGTCTCTGCCATCGCGTAGCCATGTAGGGGGCAGAGGTAGGAACGCTCCTCCCCCATAATACTCGATGCAGAAAAATCCAAAATAAAAAAAACCTTCCAGCCCCTCCGAGTTCATGTAGCCGGGATATGGGTATGGAGGGGTCCATACCCATACCCCGGCTACATGAACTCGGTTCGTTATGATCTTTAGGACTGATTTTTCAAAAGTCTGATAAACAGCTAAATAAACTATTCGACGGATTTATTTACGCTTCTGCTTAACCATCCAATATAGTAGGTTCATATATTTATTAGTAAAATTATAGTCAGATAATCGTGATAGAAGATAGTTATAATAATCCGGCAATGACGATCCGTCTTTAGACTAACATGAATGTGTACTATCAATCCGATAAGTACCTACTAGTTATCTGAGGATTGAAAAATCGGCCTTTATAAGAATATTTGAGAAAGCTTACGTTTATTGCTGAGAACTGGAAGTAGGACGTTCAGGTTCAATGCAATAAACGGTCTCTTTTAATAATAAATTTACAAAAGATTTCTAAATTTAATTTGGTGAAGTAAAAATAGCGTAAGCCCGTAAGAAGGAACCGTTATGCCACTGCTGAGGTCATCGTTTACCGATAACCCAAAATGCACATAACTAAACAAATAACATAGATAAGGCATACCTAGTGGAATATCCCTTGCAAAGAGCTATTGTCATTGTGAAATTAATAATATCCTATTAGTGTATAGATTCTTTATGTTTTGTCACACGAACGACAGCAGTACCTACCTATTATTCGTGCGAAATAGTGGTATTCCTACGTACCTATGATGGGACATACCATCATGACATATTTTTGCATTTGAGGCAGGCAATTAAATATGTTTCCAAAGACAATCTATCTATCCATACAGGTTGTTGCAACGGCCAGTACATTAATTTCGCCAGCGTAATCCTAATGTTTTCCAAGACAAACCGTGATATTTTTTTTTCTCTAAACTGTCTAGTTACCGCATGGGGGGTTATTTCTTCACCTCCATGAGTTACCGAGATACAGGTTTGAAATTTATGTTTTCGTCTAGTGTAATTTTCCGTGCAAAAATCTTGGCACGGAACCCGGAACCTACATAGATCCCACGTCATGGAGGTGAGGAAATTATTTCCTCACCTCCATGTCCAACGTGGCATGTCAGGCTAATGTCATGACAGTTGGTTTATGATATTAGCCATCCATGTCCAGTTACATGCAACGTTCCAACGTTTTGGTTTGGTTTGAACATTGTAGGTTATTATTATTTGTATGTAACGTCTAACTTTTTATTTAGAAATACTCAGAAAAAGAGTCATTAAACTTTTTTGTTTATTTCAACTTCAATAATAATTTCCTAAATTTAATGTACTGGCTATTGGAACACCCTTCATACATAAAAATGAATGACATGTGTTGGTGAGCGCAAAACTCGAGAACGGCTGGGCCAATTCGGCAAACTTTCGAGAACCATACCAACTGGCAAAGTGCTTCTCTACATTATGTTTGAAGGAATCCGGAAGATGTTCGGCAATTGGCCGAAGACAAAACTTTTTATAGGATTTTAAGAATCAGTTAGACGAGTAAATAAATACTTGTAATTTAAGATAATACTTATATAAATAAATACTTCTCGTTAAAGAGAGTTCATATCTTTATGTTGCAACTATTTTTATTATTAACCTGAAAGTGCAATAATAATTGATAAATGTGGTTCATTGAACTAGATGACACTGAGCTGTCATTACATTGTGTTATTTATTTCTCAAGTATGTACCTAGCATCCCGTAAGATAAGTTATTATACGTATGGGAATGACAATAACATATTTTTTGACAATTTTACTGAAATTTTAAATGTTATTTGTATTTGTGTATTGACTTGTTGTATTGTTTTTATTATGATTTTAATCTAGATCCTGAATTGTTTATTTTGATAATTTATTTAACAATTTCGAATTCTATCTATTTATACTATTCTTATCGTAATTTTATTATTTACCTTTTTTGACGTGTCTAAGTGTATGATTGTATACCAAAAAGACCAAATAAAAATGAAATGAAATGAATGGGATAGGAATCAATTAAAGGTTTTTTCACATTAACAAAATGTCATTACTGATCCATAAATACACCAAGTTTTGGTCAAGGCGAAAGGCCAAGGTCAACCAGACCTCCCAGTTAAGTAACCTACGCTCTTTTTAATTAGCCGTAAGTAAGTTT
This sequence comes from Incurvaria masculella, assembly GCA_946894095.1. NCBI lineage: Eukaryota > Metazoa > Arthropoda > Insecta > Lepidoptera > Incurvariidae > Incurvaria > Incurvaria masculella. The sequence goes on from OX335641.1 coordinate 7,025,450, forward strand.
TAAGAGGGGCGAAATCTTGGATTCCGCCTGGTGTGATGAGCTGATATGATGACAGCAGACGTGATAAGAGGCCATCCATATAATACGTCATAATGGGACAAAAATGTACAGGTAGCAACAAGAAAAGTAACCTAAGAATAGATGTTGTGCACTATTTATTAATATAAAAAAAGTTACAGACCAAATTAATAACTATGGACATAAGTATGTCAGTTCAAAAATGTATACAGAATTTATGCAAAAAAAAAAGACGTAGTGGACGGATTGCCAAAATTGACGACATTCTTGGATCCAAGTTTTGAAGGCATTGGTGGAAACCCCATGGAAAACGATTAAAGAAAATAAACAGAAACAGTTATTAAATAATTTAGATGTTTTTTTGTTACAGTATTTTTTTTATTGAATTTTAATTTTCATCCTGTCTTAGCCTAGCCTACTTATGCTTCAACTTCTATCCCAGTTGTTGGTGCCCTGTCTGTGCCTTGTCTGCCAAGTCTTCTAAAAAGTTGCAATAATAAATAGTCTGTGGCAAAAACACATTGTTTAGGCGAAGAACTAATGTGTAAACAACTATTTGGTTGCATCATTAATTTGTATCATTATCAGTCAATGAAAAATTACGCCAGTTTTTGGTGAGGGGGGGGGGGGTTCGTTGGATGATGACGATGGAATGATTTTAGGAGGGGGTCCAAAATCGGCAAAATAAGATGACGTAATATATGGATAGGCTTTAAGTCGTCCATAACAATCTATGTCCATGGCTAATGACGATCAAGCTTACCTCATGCGTGGCATGAGCGTGGCGCGTCAACCGAACACCTCCTGGGAAGCGTACGTGACATAGAGGAAGCCATCCTCATCGCAGTAGTTGGCGTACGCCTGCGCCATGGTCTGGCTCATGCTCAGCATGGACCGGTTGTTGATGATGAGGTACAGCGCCTGTCGCAGAGGGTATGCATTAGACCAACACAATAATGAACTGTATTAACTAAATATAATATAGTATTAACCCATGCTTAGCCTCGAATATCTAATGACGAGACGTCGCGCCAATGAGTTGTGATTCCAACTGAGGTTGTTGATTTGCTTATAAAGGGCTAGCCAGCACGGATTTTAGGGGGCGGATTATACGACAAATCTACTAAAACGACGTGTAACATAATAACATAGTAAAATTATAATACATTGAAGACTTTTTGTTAGATTCCATGCCCGCATTAATCCTAATTATTCTGTCCCCGTGTGTACGAATTACAACAAAATATTTAATTAGGTATAGTTAATAATTATTTAGTTTTATTATTTTTTTTTTGTATTTCGTACCATTCGGGCACGGAATTTAAAAAAAGTCCGCAAGTATTATTATTATTATTATTATGTTACACGTCGTTTTAGTATTACATGGTACTAATTGCAAATGAACGTTAGATTTAATCACTCTCTTGCCTGTTCACCTGCTATTCACAACTTACCCCCCAGGCCAGGCTTCTCATTCCTTCGGGAATGCGTAGAGCTATTAACATGGCAGTCGGCGTTGTATTAGCCATCCATGTCAAGTTCAATAAAAAAAACACCTGCCTGCCTTGGAACTGAAAATTATCGTTTAGCTTGCAACGTACCTACCTGGTTTGGCAATATCTTCATCCGGTTGCGAATTATCACGAGGAACTGTGACATGGTGATCTCTTGAGGCACAAGGAACTTCGATTTGTCTAGAACTGGTAAGTTTCTTTCCTTGTAATATCTTTCCACGACCAGCTGCAAAGAAAGTATATCGTCAATAATACAGTTGTTTTCAATGGTTTGAAACACACATTGAATGATGTCTATTATTGATAGTGGTTTTTTAAGTTAAGCACGGTATACGGCGTACGCTAGGGTGCCCAACGACGCCCATGGGATTTCGAACTTACGGAGGCGCTTCTTCACACCATGTTTGAAGGACCCCAGGTTGTACTTTGGGGGAAATACCTCGGAAGGGAGTTCATTACATAGTTTTCCGACCTTATAGATGAAGAATCTAGAAGATCGGTGGGTTCTTATTTTTGGAATTTCGACTGTAAATATGTGCATTTTCTCCCTGTTCCGCGTTGACCGAAGGTAGAAAGGGGACGGAGAAACAGCATTATGCAGCTCCGACGAGCATTCTCCATGGTAAAGACGATAGAATACAGAGAGAGACCCTGCATCCCTTCGGAGTTAAAGGGGCTTAATAATTCGGGAATTTACTTATGGGAAGCTAGCCTTGATTTGCTTTATTTACGTTAATACTTAGTATTATAAAATACAAATGTACGTAGTAATCCGGCAAACTCAGTTTCTTATGTAATATGAAACTCGGTTTGTCAGACTATGATGTTGGCCTGACTAAGTAAACTAATTATGTTGATCAAATTTGACAGATCTTTAAGTCCGGATAAAACATAAGTAGAGTATGTACCCAAATTCCGAATGTCAAACCAGCGAAACCGTGTACATTTACGCTGTACCTATCTCACATTGTTGAATGTACTCACCGGTACTTTATTAGGGAATTTACTTCTAATTGCTACGACTTCATCTTTCCTTGTGTCTGAAACAAAGACATTTTATTTGATTAGTTCTATGCAGAGGTATTTGGTTCTGGATGGGTAACCGTCCACCGGCCAGACAATAACCTCGAATGCCTCTCCTGGTTCGGATTTCATGTAAAAATGTAGGTCCCTTTTATTACTTAGGCCCGGGTTGTTAGGGCAATAAAAATGTACGCTGTGTCCACCCAGTTGAATGTAGCCGTGCATTATTATAGGGAAGGTTCCGGCATGACACCTGATTCCGTTGGAAATGGTTAGGGTAAATTCATGACAGTAGCCGTGGTATTAGCCAGATAAACGCCTGTAATAAAAGGCTGTACCAAGTTTTGGAACGGTTAGTGTACTACAATATTCGTCTTAATTTTGATAAATGTAAATTCTTCCATGTGCAGTTCCGCAAAAAAGGAAGGGACAAGACCGGCCGTGCTATTTTTGAAATTATTTGCAATCGCTTGCAGCCAGCGATTAGCAATGCAATCGTAAACGCTCGACAACAGCCAATGGCCGACGGGCGCTTCTATTCAAAAGTCATTTAAAAATACGAAACTGCTGCAGCAATTTGATAGCGATCGTTTCAAAAATAGGGCAGCCGATCGATTATTTCTCATAAACGACTAAATTAAATTTCGCGTGAGGGTTCCGAAACGGAACAGGTTTTTTATAAAGTTATGATAAACTTTCACATATAGTCAGATATTTATAGCTACAGACTGTTTCAAAATAAATATAGATTGTTTTGTAAAGAGCTCCTTGTTTCTATCTACCTGCATTATCTTTTATCTATTAACACATATTTTATTACGAGTGGTGGAGATTAAAAACAAGGATTTTCATGTGTCATTTATTTATAAAAAAATTCTTTTCTCCTCTTTCCTACCACTCCTATCCACTGCCAAAACTATCTACTAACTTCGTTGAACTTGATGTTCAATTATCATCGGATAAGTTGCAAGAAGCTTTCCCGTCATTGACAACATAAATTAAATGTATGCTTTCCACTGTACACATATGCACAGTGCATTAATGATTGTGTCTAAGGTAACTTATGCTTATATTCTCGGTGGTAACAAGTACTCTACTATCTCCACAAACAATAAGACCTTCTTGCGCCCCCTAGGGTCTGATAAGGCTGTGTACCAACTCATATTTATGCAAGTTAAATACCGAGCCTGGAGAAAGCTGGAGCAGTAGGTATGGATGTGTATCAGCCGAGATATCATCTCGTAAACATGCTTACAAAGTTTCGACGAAAACAAGGGCGGTTTCCGACTGATTGTTGTGTCTGCGCAAGCGCAATGATCATATCGCGTTTTATTTTTCCAATTGGCGATTGTTGGAAAGCAAAATAAAGTGATATTAATATGTCGTTGAGTAGGTAAATTATAATTTTATTGTTTTTTTGTTATTCTGCCTGAGACCCTAAAAACCCCACGGAATAATTACCTACTGAAGGAGTCTGAATATTCATTAGATGCCTTGATTTACATATTTTTTTATTAACTCTTATGCGGCTGGAACTCGTTCCTATTTATAGGTAATTTTAAGGAAATAGTTATGTTCGAGCTGGCTGCTCGCTGCTCCTTACCAAAAAAAATTCGAATGTTTCGGCTAACATAATGACAGTTCATATTAACGGCGTACCTACTTACAGTCGTATTCGGATAGCACCTGTCATAACATAGTACGAGATTAGCACCGGACTAACCATACAAAACCGGTTTAGTCTGGCGGATTGGTTTGAATAGTTTTTTGTATGTCAAATCGGGAGATAGTCCACGTTCAGCACAGAATAGCGCAGACTGGCGACAGTTTGTAGCGAGACATTTTCTTCTCGTTGAGGTGTCTCCGGAAAATGCGATCCAAGGGCAACACTGTTTTATCGCTACAAACTACACCGGCGACAGCTCGCCGTCAAAAATGCGATCATTTGCATCCATGGACTTCGTTAAAAATCAGCGATTTGCACTCTTGTACAGCTTGGCAAATAAGAGTATGGAAATAATGAGGGCGTTCCTTCTCCACATATGGCCACTCCGTATACTGTGACTAAACGTGTTTAATACTTTTATTTTATTTTAAGGTACTCACATTTCACTTTACAGGGTCCATGTCGGGGCCCACATGTCGGTATCGCAGCCATTATTAATAAAAGTTAACATATATTTTTCTACACTAGTCCTATTTAAAAGCTAAGTAAAACCTAAGTACAATAATTATTGTACTGCTAAAATTACATTACAATGCAGGTTTATGCTTGCCACCTGCCCACAATTAAACAATTGAAATTGTAAATCGCGCGATCAATTCAAAATGATGAAATACTAATATGAAAAGTTTAATTAATTATTTTAAAATGAAGATTTTTTTCTGCAAGAAACATTTCTATGCCGAGCTTCTAAAAGGTCAATGTTTCACCTACGTGTTCAGCAAGGTTTTAAGAACGAGACGGAGGAGGACCGATAAGCAGACAACTGCCAAAGCGCTGGAATGATTCCGGAGCACGGACATACTTCAATGAGACAAGAACCGCCTAGTTATAATTTCCTAATTTCGATTTGGATTTCGTATACATTTAAATTCCAGCGAGCCTTTCATTAATTTAATCAGAAATTGTTCGTTTGTGTACGTTTGCCAATATTAAAAGAATGATTGTGTGAGTAATGTCAAAGTGACCATTATCTATGCGCTATCGCGTTCGATGGAGCATCGCTCCAGGCCATTCCTCGGATTCCGTCCTGTATAGTGAAGGACAGAAAGTAACAGTTTCTGCTCGAACAAACCTTGGGGTTCAATAATAAAATCCGTTCGGTCAACTGCGAACTTGATCGCGAGTCTTTCTAATTATTGCACGTCACTAGACTAAAAAGTTACAAGAACTTCGAAGAAGAAGAAGAAGAGTTCGAAGGAAACTTGGTTTTCGAACAAAGAAACTCGCGAGTTTGCAAGTTCTATGTTCCTTGTCCAAGTCCTTGCGAATTTGCAAAACATCGACCATGACTTATAATGTATTTTATATTTTTTTGCTGTGAAGGCGTATATTTCAGCATTCCACATGTTATGATTCCGCTGGGAGCCAAAACATCGTTAATCATTTTATAGCACCTTATTGCCTTTGATGAGTCTTATTTTTAGACAACGAATAAACTATTCAGGAATTTTGTTTGCGAAGAAACGATGAGCAGATTGGTATTGTCCTCGCTGTTGCAGTAGGTACCAACATCTTTTTAGGGTTCCGTACCCAAAGGATGCCAACGGAACCCTATTACTAAGCCTCCGCTGTCCGTCCGTTCGTCCATCCGTCCGTCCGTCCGTCTGTCACAGGTCTGTATCTCATGAACCGTAACAGGTAGGCAGCTGAAATTTTCACAGAGTGTGTATTTATTTCGCCGCTATAACAACAAATAGATGAATTAAAAAACATAAAACATTTTTTTATGCAACCTGACATGGATGGCTGATACGATATATATATACCACACAACTACCGTTATGATATAACCCAATACACCACATTCCCGAAGAAATTAGGTGCCATGCCAGGACCTTCCCTTTATGAGCACGGCTACACGGCCACATGGAACACGGACAATTTTTCGTGGCCGCTTCAACGATATTTGTATCCAATGCGATGGTACCAACCCGGTAGATGAAGTACCTAGTAGGTGAAGGGGACCTTCAGTTTTACATGGATTCCGAACCATGGAGCAGCTCGCATTCGTGACGAAATGTACTTATCCAACTCGGAGAGAGAAAGAAAGTGGTGCATGAACGAGGCGAGGATTTGAACCCATACCTCTGGTATGCAAGGCAAGTCCCCCCACCTCACAAGGTTACGAGCCGCTCAGTTGGTCACACTTCATTTCTTTTCGTACTTGTCGTAAGAGGCGACTAAAGGATTTGTCATTCGTGGTTCGGATTCCATGTTAACTTGTAGGCTTTCTGCTTAGGTGGTTGTTCTAATCCTGCCCGGGTTCGTACCATCGCATTGAATGAACGATGGTCGAATCAGCAATGGAAACTCAGTTTCTTCCATCGAGCCCAATGTAACCGTGGAATATAAGGAAGACACTAGCATGTTGGGCTAATTAATTTTGAGCAGTTTTTGCGGTATTATCTATCCATCAATACAAGACATATTTTTTACATTTCATATTTGTAAAAGTCTTTAATGCTGTTCATGACACTTTGACCCCTACGGTACCTACTGAAATAGAATAGGTAAGTATATTTTTATGTAAATGTTAGGTTAATCTTGAAATTCGACATTCGCCGGTTATTCACACTCACCTGTGACTCACCGGTGAATATATTATCTTACTCATGAAATGACAGTTACTCGCGTAAACCTTCTAACACGATTCACCACAGTGTTGGTCTTTTTTTATTATTCTACTTAGAGTGCGATGACACAACATACAATGACAGCGATGACGTCACCCGAAAGGTAAATTCTCCTGTCTATTTGAGGGTTTACTGGACATGCCAGATGGCTAATACAATACTGTATTCCTGCGTAAATTAGGTGCATATGACATGAAGGTGCTCTTCGCAGTTACATGCATTGAACTAGATGAAAAATCCAATCCAATTCAATGGTGCCAACCTACGGTTGACATGAATTCCGGGCCATCAAACAGCTCGCATTCGTTAAAAAATGCAATTATCAAATTCAGAAATAGAAAGAAAATGAAAGGAGCAAACGCATGGCCACTAGTATGATGATAGCAAGGGCCCGCGCCCTTGAAATACAAGCCGCTCTATGTATCAACCTATTTCTGCTAAGGTAAAAAATCCCAAATCCTGGGCACGAAAGGCAAACAATCAAAATCACCGTCAACGTATGATTAAACACGTCACTTTGTATGGACAGTATGAATGGAACTCCAAGCGGTTGACGTGTTTGAACATTGATTAACTCAGCCGTCTCTTAGTGAAATCGGGGCTAAGTTAGTATCAAAACTAAGGAACCACAAAAAGAATGTTAGCTGGGTTCGAAAGTTTTCGAAATTCCGAAGTGCTTTTTGTCGATTGTCATATTGATTTGCCTTTGTTTCTAATCGTGTTGATTGAATTCTAATGTTCCAAAGTATGTTTGCCTTATTATACCCGTTATCTACTCCACTACATTACATTCTTGCTAATATTATATTCCAAGATCGTACATACCGATGATTTCATACATCTTGAGCGAATTAATTCGAAAAAATAAATAACAATTTAAAATTTTATATAACACTATTTCAGAACCTTCTCTTGGTCTTGTTGCACCAAAAATGCAGTGATGAATCCCTTATATATAGGTTATCTTAATATTGTTTATCAACAATTAATTGTTCATGTGAGATAAACAAAAAAACAGTACTCACCAAAAGGCTTCTTATTTTTAAAACACGTTTTAACATTGCAGTTAACATCGTGCCTGATTAGATTTGCAGCCACACAGTTGAGCTCCATTCTTAGTCCAACACTTCGCACAACCGGCACAGCCTCCCAGCAGACAGCGGACACAGACGCTGAGAGCACTACAAGATGTGAACTGTCAACTTTCGCACTATATGCACCTCCCTATGTACTTTCTGTTTGCTATCAGCGGAGCGGTCAAGACCTAGGCACTCAAATCATATTTATTTTGTTATTATTATGAGCTGTCCGAGCCACAATGCAACTTCGCGATAAACCCGATGGTTTTAACTCTTGTTTCAAATTCGATTCTACCCGCAAAGTGCGTTCGGCCCGCTCCAAGTCGCGTGGACGTCTAACTTGTAATCGTGTAATAAATGTTCTGTTCTTGCAATGAACTATTTCGGGACACAGGACGATAGCGTCCAGATGAGCTTACTAATCACGAGATCGTGTCGGGCTCAAAACAAACACATTTTGAAATGTAAATAAATGATTGTGCTGCGTAATTAAGGAAGGTTTCATCAGGGTTCGTAACGCAGCTTGCGGAACGACACTTACATTCAACGAATCAGGAAATTCTACATTATGACGATCTGCAGTCTTTTTTTTCATGAAAGTTTGGGACTACAAATTAAAGCGATCAGCGAAAAATATGCATGGAAATAGAGGTAATACTGCATTGTATTCAAGCCGACGTGGAAAGTACGCCTATGATATGCTTACATATATAATATGTAATATAAGCTTACAAACTTAGTTTCGGAAGATTTTCATACTTCCTGAGTATCTCCATGAGTATCTCATGTGGTGTGGAAAGACTGCTAACACAACCTGGCGTATGCCCAACTTGGTGTAGGTAATATGGAATTACTGTACTTACCGGGCTGTTGGTACTGGAAATTCCTATGTAGCAAGGTCTTGCATGGCACCTAGGCGTGATGATATACGTTCTTGGTCATGACAGTATAGGTAAGTAAATTAATAAACCATATCATTGTTCTAAACGTTCTACTTATCTGCAATATGTTTTGGAAAATTGTTTATTATTTGCATTGAGGTGTTATGAGTAAGAGTGTTTAACCTCTATCGCACGAATTTCAATTCAAGTTATTGATACCGCCATAATGATAAAGTCTGCTTACAAGGATATTTTAATGACTATATCCGAAACTAACTGTACAAGAAATAGCGAAAAACACAGAAAGGAGTCACCAGGCCGATTTTGATTAAGATTAAAACTGCATTATTATTCTTTGTTCTAGTCGGGGGTTTCGCTCAGGAGGACATGGAAAAAGGATTCAAACTACACGCCTTGAAACTAGAAATGCGGAAGGACTGGCTAACCGTGGGTGACTCCTGCGTTTAAGTGGAAAACCATAATTTACAACTGGTCCCCCGAACTAGTTCGAGTTCTAGTTCTATCGAAATGCTTTCCAAATCACACTCCCTTACCCGAGAAACCTAATCCAATAGAGAAAACAACAAGTAATTGATGCCTATCGTATAATTTGTAGGCACAGCCAAACACTTGGTTTGTGGATGCTAAAGGAAAAGAAGGCTCATTTGAAAAGCGAGACTGTTCCCGAAAAATTACTAATTTGTTGGAGTTTCAAATTAATACGGAGATTTATGGTGTGATTGTTTCATCGCAGAAAGATTCCATAACAAGTTTTGCTTAAGGTGGGCCCGTAAGCATCAGAAAATTACGCTCCCATACAAACGTAGTTTACTAATAATTTGAAAACCACTGTTCCAATTTGCTTGATATTTGGAACTTAATAGCAAGCAACAAATATCTATGTCTGCACGTGTTTGTTTTTGCGAAAAAGTTATCCTGTGTCACACAACAGAGAAAATAAAATTTGTATGAAGATTTTCTTTCGCCTGTTATTTGACTTGCTTTAGATTTTTCAGCAAAACAAAAAACGTGCAGACACAGATATTTATTGTAGGATATTAGATACCAAATATCAAGCAAATCGGAATAGTGTTTTTCAAATAATTTGTAAACTACGTTTGTATGGGGAACGTAGCTTACCTTACAATAAATTGTGTTTTGACTGCCGATTGATCCACACGAACGGCGATTTCGTAAGTCTCCAACAGATGTCGCTTGCAACAAGCTTGTTGATTTGTTGACATAATTAATTTATTCTTCGAAGAAAAATATGCATTATAATAATACAATATTTAAGCAATATTTACATTACTTGAACAATATTTACATACCTAATCACATATTTTTAGTAGAACATTGTAAAAAAAGGACAATGGGCGCTGTCATAGCCTCCTATAATTGAAAGAAGCTATGGCGCTGTCGTACCCGCATGCGAAGTACGTTATAACAACATGTGTCACATGTCAAATGAAAAAAGCAAATTTTGTGTACAATAATACCTACATTGTATCACAGCTAAGTCGTAATCAGTGTCCGCGAGGAGTAGCGATTTATTTTTAACTATTTAATGCAATGGCCAGTCTTAATTTTTCAATTTAAATGAAGTTATTAAAGTGGCATCTGACATTTAAAGAACATATTTAATTTGAATATAATTGATTCATTTGTATTATTATTATTTTAAACTAATTATATTGATCGGAAATGACATATTAGATCGATTAAAACATTAAAGTTTGATTATAGTGAGTAAATAGATTCAAGTAATCTGATATTCTTAGTATTTTGAAAACAGGTATTATTTGATAATTATTACAAGTAACTCTATTATTTTTAATGACTTCATATTGAGAAAAAATGTTTTTTCTGATTATAATCATTTATTTCTATTTACTCACAGTTTTATTTACCTTTTCCCTTCCTCTTGAACTAAAACATTATAAATATTACAAAAATCTTAAAACATAATTGGATACTTGGTAACAATATCATGTTGACCGTACCGGCCGTTCGATAAGTAGTAGCCGCCATTTCTATATCGTTTCTTTATTGAACTGGCTTATAGCAAGAAAATGATGTCATGATGGCTTCTGCGATGCAACACCCGATTTGGAAAGCTGCGGATACGAAATCCACTATCTGGCAACAAAAACAGAGGACCAACTATAACATTTGTACAAGTTAATAAATTCCATTTAGTGACAATTCTTCACTGGGTAGGCGAAGGTAAAAATTACCGATTTAAAAGGGATTTACAGATTTTTACGCAAGAATACAAGTTCATCCTCACATTAATATTTAAAGGAAATCCGATAGCCGAATGAAGTTCAAGATGGCGACTGTTTAGTTCCGATTTTCGCCACGAGCGAAAAGAGCTATGCGGCACTATACCTGGTAATATTTACTTTCTTTGACTGACATTGACATTCAATTGACATTTCACATTTGCTCCACAGTCCGCCCGTTTTCTTTCAGGAGGGTAATATTTTTACTCACAAAAAATTGCATTTCAGATTTACGAATGCTTACCTTCAGCGCTTATCCTAGCCGTCACTGACTGTGTATTATGACAAAAAAATTGGAAAGCCTAAACATGCGCTCGTTCTTCACCCTAAGGAAATAGCGCACCAAGTGCGCGCGGTGGACTTTAGAATCGATAACCCAGTTTTTGGCGATGCAACGCTTGGTGATATAAGAGCTGAAGACGCCGCAAGATGTTCCTCACCCCCATCTACATGGCGATGACATTCGTAAGGACCTGGCGCATGCGTTCATTTCGTGCGCGCCTTCTCGAGTTCCTCGGCGGGGACACCTCGGTGGCTTTCTGTCGGGTGCCCGAGAACGCTGCCGGTGAGTGCTGCCTTAGCACCGAAATCAATCGGGTTTTTTACAAATAACAATTTCATAACTTCATTTGATTCTGATGGTGTACTTTTAGTACGAGTGGTATACATATACTTCCAGTACCCTTCAACAGATTTTTATGCTAGAAGTGTAATAAGCAGAGGCCAACAAGGCTGCTAAATTTGTAATAGTTTCCACACCTCCGGCCTGATAGGCCGTTACTTTGCTATTGCAGATATGTAGATAAAAAGAGATTAAAGCCTAATTTATAAATCAAATATGTATATAGAATTGATCTAGCAGCAAGGACACAAAGAAGGAAAGCTGTAAATCTAGTTGATTCTCTACTATACATATACATATATAATTGAGAACAGCGACTTACTTGCTTAGTACGAAAAAATATGTTTACTATGCACAATATTATGATAACTTACAGTCTGATATATGTTAACAACTAAAAATGTAGTAATGAATTATTGCAAATATTATGATATCTTACAGTCTGATATATGTTAACAACTAAAAATGTAGTAATGAATTATTGCAAATATTATGATATCTTACAGTCTGATATATGTTAACAACTAAAAATTTAATAATGAATTATTGCAGAAACCCCTACACTGAGCTCCAAGCTGTGCACAAATCCCAAGAATGCCCACCTGTGCGACCTGCTCGACTACACCACCACCACCCGGGTCTGCAGCATGAAGCCACAGCAGGTCTTTTCATTTGTCTTAGTAAGGCCGCACACCGTACGAACACGCCACAGCCTCGGTAGCCCAGTGTCGCGTCACTTCTGGCTGCAATCTTGAGGTTGAGCAAACACTGTTCGCGATTGGGCTTGGGATAGGTGACCGTTCGGCTATTGAGGCTTACCATGATTTGGATTTTACGTAGAACTGTAGTTCCCCATTCTTGCTTTCTAGGTAAATTAAAGATGGGTCAAATCAAAAATTCAAATTGCTTGTGTTTAATATAACTGTAATATAAAGGAGGTCCTGGCATGAAACCTAGTTCTCATGTGGTATGTTTTATTAGGTATAATTTTGACTGCTGATTGTACCAACGAAATTGTTTACTTTGACATTACCTACAAACGGATCATTCTAATGTGGGGCAAAAGTCACGACGAGGCTTAGAAAATTAAATATGACATTGGCACGGACATTTAGTATTCTTTTGTTTCCACAAATTATAAAATAACTTTTGTAGATTCATAATGGATAATTTCAGCGTTATCCAACAATGGCTATCCTAAAGCAGACTTTTGGCGAGCGTTTAATCTCAAGATTTTCAACAATTCACTGGCCCGCTCGTTCGCCAGATTTAATGGCCCTGGATTATTTTCTCTGGGGTTATTTAAAAGAAGAGGTGTACATAATAAGCCCAAAAAAATCGAGCAGCTGAAGGCAAGCGTTTGCTAACTCCTCATGTTCTAAAACAAATTATGAGAAGTGCTCGAGAAGAGAGAGCCCGTCTTTGTGAGGCTGTAAATAGTGGTCTCTTACTTGACGTAATATTTCAAACCTAAATAAAAAATATCTGCATGAGTTTTATTTAATTATCTGATATCTATATATTTAAGAATTATAGAAAAAAGGTATAACCAGTTGCAACCTCTTTGTGACTAATGCCCCTGTACATGCATAATCCTCTTTACGATTATAATAATAATAATAATAATATGCTTTATTGCTTCCATACACATAGGTACATGCAAGGGAGGACTTATTGCCTAAAGTCAATATCTTCCAATCAACCCGATTATGGGACAAAAATATACAGGTAGCAACAAAAAAAAAGTAACCTATGATTGTTTCTTGTGCACTATTTATAATTACTCTAACTAAGATTATGATGACTTTATTGAACGATGGTCGAAACGGCAATGAAAATTGTCTATGTTTTCCATCAAGTTCAATGTAGCCGAGCAATATAAGGAACGTGCTGGCATGGCACCTAGTTCCCATGTGGTGTGTTAGGCTTATATCTGAAGGTCACTTTGGTGTAAGCCATCCATATACAGTTTCATAGAAAAATTCTGGTTAAAGAAGTCATTTTGATAGTATGATTTCTTCATTCAACCTACCATGATGATTTTAATTTAAGTGTCAGGGCAACTTTTCAATAGTCCATATCTACAGTACCCCACTTTTACAAAATACCTCCTTAATAAATGAATAAAATATTGTCTAATATGAAAAAAAATACATTACATCTGCATGACTTTATGAACCCATAGAAGAATATTACAACTTACAATCACATCCATCTAACTGTCAGGTTTTTCCCTATCAGAGCATCGAACTGCGTGACTGGGTGTCCAGCGCGGGCGGCTTGCCGCTGGGCTCTGGGGATTCACTCACGGACATCCTCGACCTGGACATCTTGCTCGAATGTGAGATGACACCTGCGGATGTTGGCTTCAGCTCCCACCTCAATCTTGTAAGATGTTTTAAATTATATACTACTCTGTCAATAAAGTACTACTCATGAAAGTACCAGGAAAAGTTCAATAAAACACAAAAAGGTAATTATTCTTCAAATTGTATTGTATTCCCTTCAATACACTTAGGGCCGATTTTTCAATCCTCAGATAGTTCTAATCGGACTGATAGTACAAATTCACGTTTGTGAAAAGATGGATGTCATTTTCGGAGAATTCTATATTCTATCACAATTATCTGACTATAATTTTACTAATAAACATATGGACTTACAATATCGGATGGATAAGCAGAAGCGTAAATAAATCTGTCGAATAGTTATCTGGCTGTTTATCAGACTATTGAAAAATCAGCACTTACACCAACAACTAACGAATAAAAAAAAATCTGAATGCAATTTCCGGAATCCACTTCAGTTCTCGCCGAAATTTCCGTTTATGTCTTCTATTGACTGAAAATGGGTGCCTCAAAGTGGTAATTTGAGTTTTGGAAAGATAGCCAACCAAATCTAGGTAAATCTTTCACCACATGTCGACCTCTTTTGAATGCACTGTACCACTCATTTACATATGTTTTTGGTAACGTCGATTCTCCGTTCCTGTTCAAATTCCATTTTCGATTCCTGTTTCTTATAAAGCTGTGCCCGACTGTTTTTTTTTTCGTCTCTCTTATAAAATCCTGTTTCCTAACTCAAGAACACCGGCCAAGTGCGAATCAAACTCGCACACGAAGGGTTCCGTACCGTCGTAAAAGATTTAACACAAAACAACAACATTTTTGTAGGCGGGCCTTTAATTTTTATAATTTTTTAATGTTACCTATTTGTTGTTATAGCGGCAAAATAAATACACACTCTGTGAAAATTTCAGCTGCCTACCCAGTACGGTTCATGAGATACAGCCCTGTGACAGACGGACGGACGGACAGCGGAGACTTAGTAATAGGGTTCCGTTTTCACCCTTTGGGTACAGAACCCTAAAAACCAAGTCCATTATTTGAGTAAAACCACAATAAAGTCTAAAGTCTAAAATAATTCCCAAAAAATAAGCTGCTAGTGTATATAAATAATGAAGTGAAATTAGATATTATCACTGATCGACTCTCATTTACTAATTCCCAATTGGGTTCCACCAAGACAATGGTGGAACCCAATTGGTATTCTGCATGCCCGTGGTATTCTGTGCGAAGGTTAAAAATGAGATTAATGTGTGTTCTTTTTGTCAGCTCGAATCGTTTGGGTCTGCAGTAGCGTGGAAAGCTGGGTCTCACCTGGCGCTGGTGGTCCGGACCAATATGGAGCACCTCGCCATGATAGGCTTTAACTTTGTCGGTGGAGAATTTCTAGTTGATCACAAACTGCCTGTTGTTAGGATACAGAGTGAGTGAGAAAACAATCATATTGTTGTTTTATATAACCTGCGCGAAGGAAGACAGAATGCCGTAACATTAAAGAGATAAAAAAAACTGCTTTGGAAGCTCTGAAAAAGTAGAATAAGGTCATTTATCACTTATGTGAGCTGTTCCATGTTTCACACATGTTAAACTCTAGTTCCCCTTCCCATACTAAGTGGTAGGGTTAATCCCGCCCAGGTTGGTACCATCGCATTAGATGGAATGCTGGTCAAAGCAGCAATGTAAAATTGTGCATGTTTTCTATCCATTTCAAAGTAAATGTGTTTATAAATGGAAGGTTCTGTCTGGCATTGCACATTCCTTCGGAAATGTGGTGTGTTGGACTAATATCGGGTGCGGATAATAATATGCGGGTATGGTATTAGCCATCCATTTCCAATTACATAATATATATATTTTTATAAATTCCTATCAAAAAAATATTAGGACTTGTATTATTGTTTTTTTTACACCGTTCCTGTACATGTTTATTTAAAAGCTGGTTTCCTGGTGTGGGGGGTTGTTGTGGGTCTACATGTTTCTTCTCTACCAAGACCACTTGGAAGTTCACCACAGAAATGCAGAAGGATAATAGATTGGCATTTCTAGATGCATTAGTCTTGCATATACACGTTGGTACACTGGGATATCCTGTGTATCAAAGATTCAAAGATTCAAAGTTTGAGTTCGTTTATCGAAAGCCGATGCACGCAGACAGATATTTCTATGCTAACACCCATCATCATCCTGCCCAGCTGAGATCCCGGTAGTAAATTGAACATAACAAATCAGTGACCAAGAACATCTTTGAAAGTAACTTGAAATGTGAAGAGAGTTGCCAACATGATGGTTGTGCGGTGCAAGATTGCAGCAGAAAACTGATGAACCCTCAACATCTTAGGCATGCTTTTAAATGTTAGGAATGAATACTACTCCAGCCTCTGGCTATGTACAAAATTCCTTGCAATTGTAGCAAAAGCCACAGTGGGACTGTCCGAGCATATTAGGAGGGTGAATAATAATGAATTCTACAAGTCTGTCATTTATGAGTGTGTCTTTAACCCGCTATTGCAAACATTTGATTATATACTAGTGTGCTTGGTACGAAAATGCATTGAAATCGCTAGACATGCGAATTTCAACGGAGATGGCAGCATCAGACTCTCATATATAACCTAATTATTCACAAGATCCTCATCCTATCTGCTGATACGATCAGGTATTTTCATTGAACCCTACCTATTTGCGGTGCATCAAGCTGGAAATCTCAAAAAAAATTATAATTAACATCATCACTGGTGTCATTTCTGGCTCTCAAGCACCGATATTCTGTGTCAGTGCCCTGTGCAGTTGACTAGTATCAATTTCGTTTCGCCCAATTGCTGTGCCATCTAGCTATGCTAAAAAGCCTTCCAACACCTAATCTACCCAAATCCACGAACCACTCAGAATCTACCCACAGCTAAAATATACACTGCCAGCGCTGCCAAGTTAACCTTTATACCTTCTGGACTCTCTAATATTATGATGGGATTCCAAAGCAGTCCTGATAATGCCTCAGTCTATGGAGGTGAAATATGTCGACCCAGAACAATATCGTACACCAGGGAACAAAGCAAAACTATTTTAAATAAATTATTATTGTCATTAAAAGTGAATAATGCTTATTTATACTATCACTGTTGCTACACATTATTATTCAAATGTTTTCGGATAGACAGTGTTATGATTATCGCTTACTTGTTTAAGTAAGTGAGTAAGTCCACAATGCGGTGGATGAAATGTCGAATTAAACAAGTAAGCAATAATCATAACACTGTCTATCGGAAAACATTTTAATAATCAAAGTTAATTAGATTTACAACCAACCAACCAACTAACTTGGTTCACTTTTTTGAAATAACACTTCTGTACTTTACCACATAATATAGGGCAGGGCATATGTAAATGAAAAAACAAAAACTATTTTAGTGCATTACTAGCCATCCAAACTAATTTTACGTTGTTTTCAGCTGTTCTTTTAACCGGAGAACCTAATAAAGCCATTGACCCATCGATGAGAAGTTTACGAAGTGACATCCAACACAGTCTCAAAAAGCCAACTAGTCAATTCCAATGGAGTGTTCACGCTGCCTTACTTAGGAAACTTTCGAAAGTCGTTGATATTAAGACTGAGAGTGGAAATACCCTTGAAATGAATGGAAACACAAACAACCTGCAGCGAACTTCAATCTCAAAATCAAACATGTCGCTCACGGATGTGAGCGTTAATACTGTCCACACTGCTTCGAGTGATATAGGCACTGCCACAGAAAATGGTATCATAAAAGAGATAGAAGATAAGCCAGTCACCTCGGAATCTAAACCAGAAGTACTAGTTAGCAATCAAAATTTCACTGTTGAAATACAACATAATATAACACCAAAGAAAACTAGCCTAAAACTTGATCTAAAAAAGGGGACTGCGCAATTATCATCGTCCCTACTTAATATTACTAGTCAAATCAAGTCAGTCACAACTCATAAGAGATTAGTTAGCACAACAGGTCCTAAGAAATCACTGCCAGACTCCGAAAAAAGGTCAAAAACCATGGAAGAATCTCAAAAGAATGTTGAAGTTGATAAAACGCCCACCAAGACCACTCGGGCTTCCCGGCCACTAGTTAACACAAAGGCAGTGAACGTGCTCATATATTCAGATAGCGTTGTCACTAGGGATAACCTAGAAACAACTCTGAAGCAAATTCTGGATACTGATAGGTAAGACCTTTTATTAAATTATTGCATGCATTATTTCACATCTGTGGGGTGGATCTGCTTCCAAGACGTGATATAGAGAGAAAAGACCCTACAACCCTGAAAGGATGTTGGGTCTTTTTCTGTGTACTATCGTCGGAACTGATCTTTGGAGCTGCAGAACGCTATTATTTTTGCCCTCATATCGCTCAACAGGCAGGGAATGCACCCATACACTATTCACATTCCTCCAATGTGACCAACTGATTCTATAGATAGTTTATCCATAGAGTCTGTAAACTGTGGAATATCTAACTCTCGGTCTTTGGGTGCCTCTTAGCTGAGTCCGGTGGACGCCATGTCTCATTGCAAATAAAGAAAACTAACAAATAATGTGCAAACATTTACAGGTACACAATATATGCGGTGAACGCTGACACATTGGAAAGTGGTGCGTGGCGCGGGCGCGCCGCGCTGGTGGCGGTGGCCGGCGACGTGCCGAGCCGCGCCGCCGCGCTGTTGCTCGCCCACCTCCTGTCCGGCGGCCGCTTGCTGGCGCTTTGCTCCGACTTGCTGCACACTACACTCCCTTACTACAAGACGGCCGAGGTACCTTCTCGATCATAACAGTGCGACACTGCTTATTGTTGCCAGCAGTAATTAGTTGTACGTTCAGACATTAAGTAACAAGCAACTATGCCCTACATTTTCGCTAATTGTGTATTCTCTGGACCATTATCACTGATGTGTTATGTGTCACATCATTACATTTCTTGCGCAGAACCGACCATTTGGTGTCAAAGTTCCCAGAAGCTGTCTAATCACGACCTAATGTTCACCACATTTCTAGGCAAGCACAATGAGTGGCAAAACCATTGCTAGAGCCCAACACCACTATGCCATAATGTATTCACTACTAGACTATGGATTCATGCTTTATTTCTGACAGGTTGGCTCCTTTGAGAAGGCTGACCAATGATCCATGTAATTAATCTAGGATACTATGCCCGAAGTATTCAGACTTGTGTAGCCAGAATTAACATTGACATGCGCAATGTTAATTCATATTTAGGATGCCATGGCACAAAGATTACCCTATTGTCACTGTCTTGTGTGGTTTATGTATTGACATGTGCAGGTGCGTGAGAACGAAGTGGTGCAGTTCTCGTATGACAAGTGGCAGTCGGTCCGCATGAAGCATCACATATTCTGCTACCAGGCCTCACCCGCCAAGAAACAGTTCTCCACGGAGAGTGACAAGCAGTGAGTGCCATTCACTTGTCTCTGATTTGTTGTTAGCGTTGCGTGGTTGCTGTTTTTCAATTCTGTGCTATATGCAACCAGTGACCTCAAAATAAATCTCAAATTACATTACGGTTTATTATGCGGCCTGAATAATTTTCAATTTCCTTAATCGCAATTTTTTTTGCTGCATTCAAAAATTCTGCTTCTATCAATTTTATTGAAAAATAACCGTGAACAAAATTCACAATGTGATAAAGCTTCAATACATTTACTTTATTATTTAATTTAGGATTGTGTTTTCTAAGCCTGCCAAAAAGTAAACAAAAAAATATTGAACTCAATGCCATGCCAAAGTATATCTGTAGATCCTTTTTCTCTCTATTGGAAGTGTAGAACAAGTTTGCAGCCAAATATAACGGCCAAGCCATTTAAGAGCTGTCAACAAAAACCCTAATCGTCAGAGCTTGAAGCTGGACTAAACAATAGGCTCATTATGTGTAATGTATCACCTATCACTAAGTCGCTTCGATGTTCAATTTAGCAATCTTACTCCACTGAATAAAGCATTTGAAGTATGCATAAATCGCCCTTCTATGGATTTGTTATATTTCTGTTGAAATATATTTTATAAGAACAAAGTTTTTATAAGTAGCAAAGTTGGATTTAAATACATAAATCTTAATATTGATTGGACAGACGATTGGCTTTGAATTTCCGAAACAATTTAGGTAAACAATATCACTTATCAAGCAATACTCGTAATAACCCTGAGCACTAGATCGCCCAGGTTATGATTGTGATACAGTTAGACTCATACACAGACTCAAAAACCGGTGTTTTCAATCAAAATAACTTCTTCA
Organism: Incurvaria masculella; assembly: GCA_946894095.1. NCBI lineage: Eukaryota > Metazoa > Arthropoda > Insecta > Lepidoptera > Incurvariidae > Incurvaria > Incurvaria masculella. The sequence continues at coordinate 7,045,854 of OX335641.1, forward strand.
ATTTTACACCCTTAATTAATTCTAAAATCGTTTGCATCACATCTTAAAAACTCGATATTAGCATAACCTACATTGTTAGCATTACAAAGAAGTGACTAAGCAAACTACTAACTAGACCAAAGGAAACTTACAAACATGACCACTGATAACAAACTCGTTCGGTCTGTCTAGATAATATATAAGTAAATGTCCATTCAAGCGGGTAAACAATATTTTGCATTACTCATTTAGCGTTATATGTTGATGTTGCAGAACTGGTCAGGAGCTGTTTAGGTATGGCCTACTCCATATGTCAATTTGTAAACTTTTCAATCCTCATTGCTTGTGTAAATCTAGTTACATTTAATAACCCTTATCATTATCTGCATCAATTAATTAATTAGATTTAATAGTAGTCTTTTGAAAATATTCATGGAATATTTATTATAATTTCAAGGTAAGTTTTCAATAAAATACAAGCATTACATTTTATGTTATCTCATTTTACGATCATGAATGCTTCAATAGCACATAATTAATTATAATAATCTGCATTTAATTGAATTAATAATAACATATCGCTTCTCAAAACATGCCTAGCAAGTTAAGAAAAGTAGCTTATTTGTATGCACGGTTCACTCAATTTCTATTTGGTACAGAAGAAGGAGCTTCTGGGATTGAGAACTGAACACGATTGCTCCCCTTAACCTCCAGAAATACCCCCTGAATTGTATTATTATCTCTGTAGAAAGATCTCCGAGAAGAACATTAGATATTTTTTTTAAGAAAACAAAACATTTACGAAAAGAGCTTATATTTTATTAATTCAGTAAATACGAGCAAGAATGATGTTACACTGAGAAATTTCTATATCGAGACTAGTTAGCTTTACACAATCTATGTAGGCACTTCTGTCGAAATATTTGTAAGATTTCACAGAAACCTCATTATTTCTTAGCTTTAAATTATTGTAAAATTACCTAATACAGCGTTACCTAATTCACGGGTGAAATAAGTTTCGAGAATGTGAATTAGCAATAATACGCATTTTGCCATTTCTGCGCCACTCCCACCTATATATAAAACTTTTTTGAACTTTTGATTCGGTAGTCTGTCGACGGCGGTACTATAGTGGCTAGAGCGTAATCCGTCTGCGTAGGCCGTCCAAGTACACGGGCCACCCGGGCCACGAGTTGGACATCCAGATCCTGGCGTCGGAGGAGACGTGGAAGACGCCGTCGCTCCTGCAGGCCACCGACAGGGATACTGGTGGCATCGCCGTCTTCTCACAGGTACACTCGGTCGGACTTTCTGTTTGACGGCTGTATAAACCTTTCCTGTATTGTTACAACAATTGGTTCTTTCGTAATGCTGACAGCTCTCTAATACAAGTGGATAAATTACTGAGTTAAAGAAATGTGTGACAGAAACCACAGAATAAACAATGTCATGTCCAAGTTCTGTAATAACGATATGAAAAGAATACAGAAATATTCTCCATATTTTAATCAAGCATACCTGTTCAATTAATTGGCATGATTATTGGCCGCTTCGAATTCGTGTTTACAGAAAAAATATTGCTCAAATTTTCCTACTGTCATGAACTAGCCCATCACACCAAATTTCAGAAGGAACTGGATTTCCCCAGCCTGCATTGAACTGGATAGAAAATTTGGACAACGTTTAACCTAATTATCGCTCAGCGAAACGTTGCACCCACTGGGCTACCGAGGCTGACCATGCAATAATATTTTTTTTTTATTTGCTGTTACTGTCTGTGGTGAAGTAAGTCATAAAACGAATTGTATTCAACAAACACTACGCAGATCCACTTAGAGGCCGTGCCGAGCGAATACTTGGGTGCGGAGGGAGCTCCGCTGGACACGGTGCGGCTCGAGATGCTGCGCAAGGTGCTCGGCGAGCTGCTGGGACTGCACACGCGCTCAGCGCCCGCGCCACCGCTGTACACGCGCGGCTACTTCCTCGGCGAGCACGTGGTGAGTCCGTCGACCCATCCCACCCGACCAAAGCGCACAAGGCGCACGCGAAAGTGATCCACCTGGAGGCGGTGCCGAGCGAGATGGTGCGCAAGTGCTCGCGGTGCTCCTGGGACTGTATACGCGCTGAGCGCACGCGCCTCCGCTCTATGCGCGAAGCATGCATGAGCATGTGGTGAGTCTGCAAAATGGGTATGGGTGGCCGGACTCAGGGAACAAATGCGCTCAAAACAGGCTAATTCACCTCACCTACTACTACGATCAGCGAGGCACCATGCCATCTGATTTGCTAATATCATAGGGCTATCCACGTTGGTAATCCTACGCATGAGGTATAAGGAAAGGCATTTGCCAACAGACAGTTGCTGGGACCTGCAGGCGAACCTCTGTCTAGTGCACCTATTCTTTACCGTCCTCTGAATCTAGTATATGTGTCACATTAACATGTGTGCTATATATGTATCAACAAATAAAAGAGTTCAAAGTGTCTTCTTATAAAGAATGATGTTCAATTCATAATATTTCTAGTAGATTGTCAATTTTTTTTACTCGTATATGAAAAAGGTCTATAAGTTGGCGATCTATAAAATGTACATCGTTCATCTGTCATCACATTCGGCAGTCTTAGTTTGATTTTATGTTGTAGAGATTTTTTAAGAATTACCTTACCTCACCTTAATTATTTATAATGTTACGAGAACTTAAATGCCGCCTCAAATACTTCAGTACCTATTGTGCAACTCAGTAAAATTTTGGAGATATTAGCTATTCAATGGATTCATAATAAATAGAGACATAAAGAAATGGTACATCCTGGCTCCGACCAACTTTTAAAGAGTGACTTGGAGCTGCTGTTTTTGATGGTGATATGGTTGATGATTTTATGTAGCGAAGAACAGCGTTGCAAACAATGCTTCACAAAGTCTGCACTGTCCGTTAAGTACTGTCCTATTTCGAATGTTACAACTTTAAATTCAAAGCAAAGATATAACAAGTGTTCTAGACTAAATAACTACATATCTGTCAATATTGTGAAACAATATGTCACTTTTTGTTTTTTGCTCCATAAACAAAAAGAAAATGTTGTAACTTTGCATTGCAGCGCTAAAGACATATACTTGGGTCAGAGTAAATCCGGATACAGAATGAAAGAAAAATAAATACATTTTCGTAAGTCTCTTTGTAAAATGAATCCACATTGTGGTTCCAATGTTAAGTTTAGTTACAAGTCCATCGCCCTACCAATCTCATGACAACCTTTAACTTGTATATCTTATCCAATTAAATGGTATCTTTTTATATCAAATGCTGCTACAACCAACTTTCTTTTCTTTTACATAATCACATCCATTTAGTTGGTCTTCTATGATTCTGGCTCCCGGAAGGTCACGATTGTGCAGCACTGCGTGTACATTCCTAGTGACAAGTTTACAGCTGGAATTGTATGGAATCTCATTCTTAATTCCTTCTAATGTCTTCTTAGTCAGATTAGAAATTGTATTATTGAAGTACAGGAAAACAAATGTATCCCTCAGTTACCCCATTTCCTCACCTAGTAGCATGCACGACAATCGGCACCATGGACTGGGTTGCCAGATCCCCGATTTTTTAACATCCAGTTCGTGTATTCACTGCATTTTTTTCTGCCGTAAATACAATCCCTTGCCCAAACAATTATTCCATCTACCTTATGTAATGTCTAGGTAAACCATCTAACTACCTGGCAACCCTGTTTAGATGTTTCCACACCCGCTCCCCTCTCTTACACAATCACAGCAAATGGAATGAGCGAAGTTGTTATTCTGACAGGTTCGTTGCATTATCTCTCACATTCTGAGTAGTTCTAGTGGTGTGTATTTAGTTTAAAACAATAATGTACTTAATGTTTATGTCACACAATAGTTCATAGAAAGTTACGATGTAATAATAGTGTTTTGTTGAGAGGATCTTGCAAAATTAGAATTGCAAGATGATAAAAAATATGTTTGAAAAATGTTACGGTTTTTCACGCGGCAGGAAGAGACATTCTCCGACGTTTCGAGCTAATCATTCAGCCCGTTGTCAAGGAGGCATCCGCCACATTCGTACGCAGCAGAGGACTCTGCCCTAACATTTTTCAAACATGTCTAAATCCGCAGTAATCTAAAAAGTATGGTAAAAATAGCAAAACCGGTGCACTGTTTTAATAGTTACCACGAATAAAAATAAAAATTACAGTTTTTTATGTCAAGCGCGACATATATATTCTACAGGCGTAAGCTAGGTCAAAAGTCTTTAAGAAAAAAAGAGAATATTTTAACTTATAACTACCAAATCACTATCTTTACATCGCCACTTGAGAGTTAGCACGTGATACTAAAGTCGTAGTGCGGGTGTAGCGATAGGTGTGTAACGTGTGTGCTTGTGGGCCGGCGGCGGCGGTAGGGTGCGGGCGGGGGCGGCGAGGGGCGGCGGCGCGGCGACGCGGGTGCGGGCGGGGGCCGCGCGGCAGTGTGATGTCCGGTGCGGGTGAGCCGCGTACACGCAGACCGCTTGCCGCTGCACTGGCCGGAGCGCTAAACTGGCCTATGAGACGAGATAGAAAATTAACACTGTCACTGGTTTTCTAGGTACATAGTTTCATGAATTTATCATTTGATTGTCACTAATCAGCCTAGGCTGATTTGTCTAAATGATGGTCAAGTTAGTTATCACAGCTAATGTTTCTAAGAGCAGTAAGTATATAATATTTTGATAAGTAGTTCGCTTAGTCACTTTTTAAAACTATTGAAGCTATTGAAGCTAATAATATCAGTTTTTTATATTCAGTTTTTAAGGGATCTTCTTTAAATGATTAGTTAATTTGGGTGTCCAAACGGCTATAAACATTATTTGCTATTATTAATCATCTGGAAGTGTGTTCCAGTCCTCCACATAATTTTTTTAGACAATTTTTTTTGCATAGAAGTTATGAGTCAATACTTTTCTTGTGTAACCATAGGTTTTGAGTAGGATGATGCTTTAAGGTGGGCCCGTAAGCATCAGAAAATTACGCTCCCCATACAAACGTAGTTTACTAATCATTTGAAAACCACTGTTCCAATTTGCTTGATATTTGGGACTTAATTTCGGGCAACAAACATCTACGTCTGCACGTGTCTGTTTTTTCGAAAAATGTTACCTGTGTCACATAACAGAGAAAAGAAAAATTTTATGAAGATTTTCTTTTGCCTGTTATTTGACTTGCTTTAGATTTTTCAGAAAAACTAAAACGTGCAGACACAGATATTTATTGTAGTATATTAGATACCAAATATCAAGCAAATCGGAACAGTGTTCTTCAAATGATAAGTAAACTACGTTTGTATGGGGAACATAGCTTACGGGCCGTTCTTAAGGCTACAAGAACAAAATTTGAAGCTTTAATGAAAATATAATTTTATGAGATGGGGCCGTGTACATGAAGGGCAACCTCCATTCAAGTGCAGAGTTACCGTTTGAGCACCTTCCTTAAAAACTTGGTCAGTGACAAAATAGTAGTCTACTCATCCATTGCCTATACCACGAATAATTTGTGAAATTGTTGGCTGTCATCGGCGCTCGTGTAACAGGATAACAGATTAGTATCGATAGGGACAGAACTCATTCAAAGGCAGTTGGTTAATACTTATATCTTGCTTCATGGGCCAGACTTATGTACGTCTTTTGTGGCTTGCACGAATTGGCGGATGAGAAATGCGCTTTTATGGATCAAGTGCTTTGCTTAAAATTTTTTGAGCTTGGCACACATAAAGCCGCTTGCTGCTAATTCGATTTTTGGAAAAAATATTTATATTGCACATTATTTACAGTTGATTCAGATATTATATAATTTAACAGAAAAAAAAAATTTACTCTGTTTTGGGTTTCATTCACAGGTTTTTGTTTGATTTTACTTAGTTTGTTCAAAGGAAAGCATTTTGCTTGTAGAATTGATAATGAGTTCTGTTTGGTAATTTTGGAAATTACAATGGTTTTGTGCCATCACTCTCTGCAGTCAGCAGAATTTTGTGCTCCGTTGTTAATATTTTTTCACTTCTCCGCAAGAGCCGATGCTGCCGCCTTATTGATATCTGACATTTTATAGACACATTTCTTATCATGTACATTGCAACAATAGCACCTTTTTACCCTTAGATTACTAATTGAGCAAACTATTTTCATATTAATGTTGTTTGCATGTATTGAGTTCATATTCGGTTCACTCCAACACTAAAAACGTTTTAGCATTTACTGTAAATTTTTGCATGAAAGCATACTGTCGAAACCGGTGTTCTCTTTTTAGACGTATTTAATAAAAAAAAATTTTTTACTTTTTAAACCATCCAGGTGACAGATGAACACTTTATTGTGCAATGTGTAAAGAAACGTTTTACTATGAAAGATGTCAATAAAAATCAATTACTCTGGACACAAATATACAGCTTGTAAGAAATGTTTAATAATTATTTGTAGGAATAGAAGAAGTGTAAGATAGTGGGGAAAGGCACCCACGTGTCGTTATCAGCGCAACAATTCATATTTTTCGTTCAGTCTACCACTCATCATAAAAAAAAATTGATGACTCTATTTCTACTGCGAAATGTCTTTGAGTAACGCTATGAAACACTGCGAGCAACCAAATGCATATGAGCGCACGGCGTGTAACATGACATCATCGTGCGCAGCGCAAGATGGCGGTGGTGGAGGCGCTGTGCCCGGCGGGAGAGGGAGGAGGTGCACGCGTGAGCCGCTCCAGCGCGGTGACGATGCAGTGGTGCGCGCGCGGCGAGCCGCCGCAACGGGCGCCCGCCGCCGACTTCCTGCCCGTGATGGTGCACGAGTGCCCCGAATACTTCTCCACCGTTGACTACTTCGATGTGAGTTGGCTTTTTTTAAGAATGAACAAGTAACGTTATTCATTTATTGATACTTAGAGTTAGTAAGTATCACACCATCCGAAACATTTCGTCAAAACAACACCCAATCGTGTAATCAACAAAATAATATATGTGTAATACAACAAATAAAAGTTAATGTTCGCTTTTGTTGCATGTTTCAATTTTCATTACTTCTTTTGAATATTTTTGTGTACCAAATCATCTGAGGTGGTAGCATTATTATTACAGTTTTCTTCTTTTACAAATAACTAGTGATTCTCCCCACGAAATCTAACCTAATTTCTGCAGATTCGGTAGCTGCCTTTTAAAATTATATTAATTTTTTCGCAAATTTAAATTTGAAAAGAAAATTTTTACAAAATGTAAACCAGAGGGTTTTTTAAGATGACTAATACCCTACTTTCTATCTTGATATTAGCCCAACATGCATGCATGGGAACTAGGTGCAATGCCAGGACATTTTATGGCTGCATGCCATGCTGGTTCTTGCACAATTTTGGTTGCCGTTTCGAACACCATTCACGCAATATGATGTTACCAACACGGGCATGATAAACCTTACCTCCTAGGAAGTAAAAAAGGTTTTATCAGTTTTATGTGGAATCCGAACCACGAATTACAAATCCCTTAATCGCCTCTTACGACTGCAAGACTGAAGGTGTACAGGGACATGTTGATGAGCACGAGACATGAACCTGGCTTTGGGGTATAGAGAAGCAAGGAAGCGGTCGGTACAGCGACGACTTGTTTGGCTGCAGAACCTGACATCGGAGTGTCTCGGCCGGCTGGTGGTGTATAGCGACGCGCTGGCGAGCACGCACGAGCTGGTGGCGGCGGCGCGCGGCGCCCACGGGCTCGCCGTGGTGGCGCGCGAGCTGAGCGCGGCGCGCGGCCGCGGCGGCAACCGCTGGATCGGCGCGCGCGGTTGCGCCATGATATCGCTGCAGGTGAGCACTCGGTGCCTAAAGTTTTGCATGGATAACTAACCGTGAGAGACTCCTAGGAGACTCCTTGAAACTGAACCGCAATAATACTACTTCAAAGCCGAGGAAGCACTTCCTATCTAAACAGAGTTGTTGACACTTGGAATAAATTGCCAGAAGATGTGATAAGTGCTAATTCAGTGAACAGTTTTAAAAACAAATTGGACAAATATCAAAAACAAGATATTTTTTATTTCTTAAACTTCTGAAACTTAACTTTAAAAAAACTACAAATAGAAAAATACAAGTACAGTGCACACAATAATTAAAATACACGCATCAGCTTGTAGCTGCTTTAACTGCTTTAAACAATAATAATACATTATTTAACCCATATTTCAATGAAAATAATCATATCGGTGGGGTGTAGTTAGAGAAGAAATACCAAAATTCTACAATATTTATTCACAGAGATACTTACAAAATCACAAACACCATTTTATTACTTATATTTAGCTCGTGAATTGTCTTACTACTAAAGAACTAGATCACCCATAACACTTCTGAAGATCAGTCTGTATCGCTGGCATCGCTTGTGATGTGAGTGCTGTCGCATCCACAGGGCGTTTAATATACTAGGCAGAGCTTCACCTAGAACTTTCGATGCACCCTTACCTTGCCTCGTACAGCTCGTACTCATTCGTGGGAGTGGGCGGTGAAATGCTTTTTGCATCCCTGAATACGCGGCACCAGGTTATATGTTCGGAAGGGTTCCACTTAAGGCAATGACAACATTTTACCCACTGAAACACCTCCCATTCACTTACCTTAAGCCAGTTGTCATTTGGGGTAGCCGGTCTTTTGGTGGGCGCAGAAGTGTGTGTGTGTGTGTGTGCGCAACTAGGGTGCTGCACTTAAGGCCGAGGGACGTTGCGAGGAGCGCCTGGGTGTGTTGGGGAGAATCGGCCAGGTACACGCCGGTACCTGCTGAGTTTACAGCGGGGTCTACGTGTCCTGAGTCGGGGTAATTTTTTATCAGAGGAAATTTAACGCTATGTATAATGCAGCTGTGTAGAATCAAAAGCGCCCGATATACATTCGTGGAGCTATCTGTTGACCTCCAGTCCTTCGACAAGAGCTATTTGTAGCAGTTGACACATTCTGTCATAGACGGCACGCCTATACGCATTTGAATCTCCTATTTGAAAGAAATCAGATACAGGTTTAAACAATTTCTTGCTCAGCGTTTAAAAGTGCGTTTATGCAATCGACTGTCAACTTGACAGGTTTGGTTGAAGACGTCGTGCGTGACACCGCTCGCGCAGCACGCGGCGGCGCTGGCGGCGGTGCGCTGCGTGCGCACGCTGCCCGGCCACGAGCAGCTCGACATCAGGTGAGGAGCACAGTGTACGTTGTCCGCACTGCTCTTGTCTAGCATAGGGGGGGTTAATATTTTAATCTCAACTGCAACTAAGACTAACCAAAACTAATACTAATTAGGGTAATAGTCGTTCATCAGAGTCACTGTTGGAAGGACATGGCTGATGTTCACGCCTTTATTCACTCATGTCGATTGGGACGTTGAGATTTAATCCCACCTCTGATAACGACGCCTCATAAGGGGGCTCGTTATCAAAGTGGTCCGACATGATGTGAAACCCGAATTAATAGTCAGGATGTGATCTATGTTGGATACATTTTTATTAACCATCGATAATAGTCCAGGCTAATACAGGATTACTTGATGTTTCCAACTCTGCCGATAGATGTCGATACTTTGTATGATCAATGATAAGCAATCGAACACTACGGTATGCAACTAAAATGTGGCACCACTGAAACGTCGCTCCGAAATAAATATTATATACAATATAATACAAAAAAATACTGATAAATGTCAAAATAAAATTAATAATGATGAGTCCTTGTCTTAAAAAAAGTTATGTCACAAAATATGGTTATATCAAAAGGAGCCTTGTTTACACTATATTGGGAGTAACATTTCTGATTTCTATAGGTAATTTATTGTAAAATAAAATAATATTGTGATTGAAGCTCTGAAGTTTTAACTTTTGTCACGATATTATATTAGCCAAATAATCTTTCATGGCTACATACGTATGTACGTACGGAAAGTACGAAAATCTTTCATCCAATGAAATGGTACCAGGCTTGGTGTACTTAACCCCCCCCCCCCCCTAGCAGGAGAAGGGAACCTACAAATTTACATTGATTCCAAACCATGGAGCAGCTTGCATTCGTGATGAGATGCACTTATCGAACTCAGAAATTGAAATAAAGTGGTGCATTCACATGTCAGGATTGAACCCTCGACTTAATTTTAACCCCTTAATTTTTCAAGAATGTATCAAAATTGGAATGTTATTTTTTTTCAAATTATTATAGTAGAACTTTAAATTAGTGCCTCATGTGGATATTATTAATTATTTTAGTAAAAATACCATCTATTTTTGCAGAATAAAGTGGCCTAACGACATATATTATGGCCGAGAGTCGAAAATTGGGGGAATCCTGACAACGGCTACATGCATTGAGGACGACGTTATTGTTAATATTGGTGAGAACACAGCTATAATTAATTTACCTGCTTGCATGCAAAAACAAGCCATCTTACTTCACTTCCTACACCTTTATATTTGTCACTATTAAACATTTCATACCATTCATTTCAGTTGATTGCCGTTTCTACTTGATTTCTTGTAAAATGTTTGCATGTATTGCTCTCGCTAGTTTTTTTCTAACCTAACCTTTAAAATCCTCACTGAAGCAAAAAAAATCTGGAAATTCACTTTCGCCGGTGACTCATTTGCAAAGACGAGTAGCCGTCATCAACAATGTAGAAAAGAAAAATTCTACGTGAAACATTTTGAAGATGATGCGAGAACTGTTCATTTTCGTTCCACGAGTACCAACCCTACCGTTTTTTAGTGATTTTTACATTTGTTTTTAGTATGGTTGTTTCCATATATAAACAAGACCGTAACTAGAGTTGAATTTAAGGTAGGGCAGCCGTGGTTACTACGAACAAGCAGCTTACTTTTGGCTGTTATATAACGCTGCAAGATAAATGTATAAATGACCATTGCAATTATTATGGAGTTTATAAAACTTGTATTACAGGCATAGGTGTCAACTTGAGCAACGAGCATCCAACAACTTGCATCAACGAAATAATCAGACGGCACAATGCGACTAGCAAGGGCACCGTGCTTCCTCCGCTCTCGCTCGAGAAGTTTCTCGCGCGCTACTGCTCGCAGCTGGAGCGCATCCTCGCCTACATGCAGACAGACGGCGGTGTCGACGCTTTCCTCGAGCAGTACTACGCGTATTGGCTGCACGAGTTAGTACTCTCAAATAATTCTACTACACGTAGTGACTGTCTCACATGATTCGACGCTAACACTGCGTGCTCTCCGGCACAGTAGATATATAGCTGTGCGACCGGGGTAACAGCAGTAGCTCCCCTCAGGTGATTTTTTTAGATAAATACCTTCCCTCCATCTATTGTTGGGGTTGTCACTTAAATATTGACAGAGCACTGCTGGTTCTGTTATTTTTAAAAAGATTACTTCGGAGGACCCTTTGCGACAGCACCGCGAAACTAGCTTAGAGCCCATACAAGCGAAATGTGCCTATATAGCTGCACGAAATTGGGACTTTGTATGGAGTTGAGCTACTGGAAGTAATGCTATACAAATTTTGAGTCTCCGCTCTAGCTTGAGATTCGACTACACATACTCAGCCTCGATGGGTGATTTAGGCAGTCAAACAGCAACACAGCTACGCGGGCATAGCCTGAAAATTATGAAACTAAAACAACTACGAACCCCAGGAAGCACTTCCTATCAACAGTTTTATACTGTTCGTGGTCTAGGGGCTAGAAAAATTGCCTTTAATGTGAGATGTTATGGGTTCAAATTCTCGATCGGTCATGTACCATGTTCTATCTCTTTCTGAGTTGGATAAGTGCATTTCGTTACGAATGCGAGCTGTCCCATGGTCCCCTTCCCCTGCTAGGTGGTAGGGTTAAGCCCGCCTGGGTTGCTACCTACACATTGGATGAAACTGGATGAAGCGGCAATGAAAAATTGTCAGTATTTTCCATCCAGTTCAATGTAGCAATGGTCATAAAGGGAAGGTGCTGGCATAGCACCTAATTCCTTCGGGAATGCGGTGTGATGTCATCCATATCAGATTTCATAAAAAGTTCTAATCAATAAAGTAATAAAAAAAAATCATAGATGTTTAAAAAGTAGTGTGGAAAATCCAATTAATAAAACTTAATCAAAACTATATAAATAAATTAAACCCAAAATGCTAATTCATACTATATAAAGCCTGTCATATCAAATCATATCTCAATCATGTAAATACATTTTTTAGGTTTATTATTTTGATGAATTACTGTTTATTTCATGTATTTAGGACTGTGTACCTCAATAAAACATTATTATTATTATTATTATTAGCCAAGATATGAACGGTATATATACGAACTTTGGCTGCTTATTCATCAATCCAACAATAATAAACGATGACTCATCACTAAATGTGACGTGGCTTGCAGCGGCGAGGAGGTGCAGGTGCTGCAGAGCGGGGCGGCGGCGCCGGTGGCGGGAACGGTGCTCGGGCTGGACGGCGCCGGCTTCCTGCGCGTGCGCACACCGCGCGCCGACCTCGTCGTGCATCCCGGCGACAACACATTCGACATGATGAGCGGGCTCATCGCGCCGCGCCAGTGAACTACGCACACTCGCCACCATGCTCCTCACACGCTATTCTAATGTATCAACAACGGATTCCAATTGGATCAACAATACATCTAAATTAAATCAACAGGGTTGTTAAAGATTGAATGTCAACTGAAAGAAGATATAGTGACCAGAATTGAGAAAGGTATCTGCAGATGGTTTGGACGTACAGAGTGAATGAGTGATGAAAAAATGATTTTTCAGAGCAGTGTGTAGGAATGTAGTAGCAACTTAAATAAAATTTGTAGAGAAAACGAAAGTTGTTTGCTGTGATCGTGCCATGTACTGTGATCATGCTCTATCATTTATGTTTACCGCTCCACGAAAGCGGCGTGATGTATGCATGCTTGATGATAGGCAATATTGATCTAAGGTTGATCAACACAAAACAGCAACACAGCTACGCGGGCATAGCCTGAAAATTATGAAACTAAATCAACTACGAACTCCAGGAAGCACTTCCTATCAACAGTTTTATACTGTTCGTGGTCTAGGGGCTAGAAGAATTGCCTTTAATGTGAGATGTTATGGGTTCAAATCCTCGATCGGTCATGTAACATGTTCTATCTCTTTCTGAGTTGGATAAGTGCATTTCGTTACGAATGCGAGCTGTCCCATGGTTCGGGTTCCATGGTCCCCTTCCCCTGCTAGGTGGTAGGGTTAAGCCCGCCTGGGTTGCTACCTACACATTGGATGAAACTGGATGAAGCGCCAATGAAAAATTGTCAGTATTTTCCATCCAGTTCAATGTAGCAATGGTCATAAAGGGAAGGTGCTGGCATAGCACCTAATTCCTTCGGGAATGCGGTGTGATGTCATCCATATCAGATTTCATAAATAATTCTAATCAGTGCCATGTACTGTGATCATGCTCTATCATTTATGTTTACCGCTCCACGAAAAAGGCGTGATGTATAATATGCATGCTTGATGATAGGCAATATTGATCTAAGGTTGATCAACAAAAATTTACCGTCAGATCGTTCAGTTCCAGTTAAAACTCGATGCATCCGATGCGTAAGCATCAGGCTTAAAGCATGTAAATCCATCTCAAGTCACCATCAATGGAACTTAAAGCTAATGTAGGTCCTATTTTAGATGTGCAAGAATCTCACATCTACCCTTAAAGGGTATAAGAAACTGTATGTGAAACACTTCTACATAGGTGACACGACTAGCGATAATAGCTTTCCTTACTTATAATTAATTTACAAACTAAAACTATGTATAGTAGCGAGTGCAATGAGCAATGATGTATTTAATTAATCGTCCTTTTTTCAAACCTCGAAGTGTTATATAATTAGAACGTTTTCAGGTTTTATTGGAGGTATTTGTTGTGTTAAATGCAGCAAATGACCATTGGTGTTCCCTTAAATAATGCAGCAAAAGTCATGTGGGCGATATCCGGGGGGCTGTCGTATGGACATATTGTCCATGTACGCGTATGGGAAGCAGGCCGCACGTCGTGTGCCACACAGTCCAACCATCACAGTCACGCACGAGTGTCTTTCCAATTTTGATATGATCCTGAAGTCATTAGGAAAAGTGATCTACTACATTAGTCATAAAAAGAGACAGATTTAATAATAATAATTTTGATACTAATGTCTGAGTGTCATTGGTATGCTTGACAAATCATTTTAGACGCTTGATACACTTCTATGGATTAGAATTTGCTTACATTTCTATGGATTAGAAGCTAATTGACTGTGTCGCCATCTATCGAAAAATCCTAATCCATTGCTTGAACAATTGGTATCAACTATAAAAATAAAGTTACAGGTTGCCTTTTAAGCATGCATGTGTTTGTGTGTATGGTGAATTAATAATATTATCATTCTAAAGCCACTTAGTGAGATGACGAAATGGCTATATCAATGGCAATATCAAATGGCAGTTACTTGATTTGGGTGTAGTTAGATGCGAAAAAAACAAAAGTATTTTCTTATTATCAAAGGTTTCTCAACAACTCACAAACAAACAAGTTCATTATGTGTTGATTCGTCGCTTCCAAATCCCTTCACTACCTCTCGTGAACTGTTTCACTTTCAACGAACTACTTGCAAATTTTTTTGAGAACTGTATCTATATCGTCTGTATTGTTGCGATCTATTGCATCCACAGGGGAAAGTGCCCGACTCTCGCCATTGAGGTTTCGTGCTGGGCAAATCCGCCTACAACTTGCTACCAGGTTCTGAGTGCTTTAAGTCGCTTCGACGCGTCTAGAAACATGGCTCTCAAGACGCTTCTAACCAGTTTTAAAAAAAATATTTTATAAGAAATATTCATAGAACAGTTTCGGTTTTCATAAATGTGCTAACATTTGTGTGCCAGGTGGAGTTTAACTTATACTTTTGTTTAAGCCTAAGCCTGGTTTTCACCAACCGCTGATTTATTTTAGTCGACACTTTAAGTGCATCAATACCAGTACAAGGGCATCTTGTACTGGTATTGATTGCAAGCTTCTATGAAAGGCCCTTAACATGTGACGATTAAGCTAATCAGCAGTAGGTGAAAAAGGCCTTAGGTCCTTAAATCGGCACTTGGTGAAAACTAGGCTAACTATACTATGTTATGTCAGAAACTGAGTGATTGATCCACAGATTCGATTAACTCAGTAAAGAATCCACAGAAAAACTTTACTAGTTCATAGATTTATATAATTATTCCTGTCTACATTCATTTTATAACACATTTACATTTAGGTAAAATAGTTTAAGGCCAACAACAAACAGCAACCTTCAATGTCTGGCTTAAAAGTAGATATTGCTTAACTAAATAAAGTTGATAGTATGAGAATAAGTATTTGTTGTGTATAAAGCCCTCTTCACTATGATATGGGTGAAGTATTTTACTGGTACTGGTAGCATTACCTGTTATCGTAACGCTCCGCGGACAAGAGCATTTGCGCCATTCCATCATGCTCGTAACATTATTTTACAAATTTCTTATAAAAATGCTCTCTACTGTGATTACAAAAACGAATAAGCTAAATGTGGAATCTTTCACCGTTTTTTTTCTCAAAGTATCGAAGAAGTTGAGTGGCGATGAGTTACTTCCTCTTCCAAATAACCGCCTTGTGCAAGTCCTATTAATGTGATTATGTTCGGATCTATTTCATTGGCTACATGCGGTATTTTGCAATCTTTTCATAGATTTGTTTTAGTTCGTAACTTTGCGTAGTAACAAAAGCTTGATGTTACCATCATTTATTCCTAGTTTAGGTTACTAAAACTGAACTGATTAAAAATCCAGCTGAGTATACTCTAAGTATACTTTAGCTGGATCAACGTGTCTATAAAATATAATTCCAAGTCCTTAAATTATCAATGTTGTGACCAATGTAAATTTTTGTGATCATAATTTATGTTTCCATTCATAATTTGGAGCCGTCCAACGTAGTGTTCTCATAGAAAAGTGTTTGTTAAAAAAAAAAAAGAAGTGCAAGATATGTAGTATCCTCCATAACACAAATAGGGGTGTGAGGAGTAACATGATACAATTGTGCAAGGCAAACATATAGTTTAGAATTGTACTTTGCTTTTTTGTTTCCATATCTTTAACTGTACCCGAAGTCTCAGTTGTCACCTATATTGGCGTTACGGCAAACCGATCGACTGGCGTTTTCAAATGTATGGAGAAATTGAAGAGGGCACGCAGTGGGCGTTAAGCGAACTAACATTTAGGAGTCCGAGCTTGATTTGACAGCTTACTTAACGTTGCCGTAAATACGTCGACGTTGCCGTTTACGTCCACTCCGCGATTTCGTACAAATCGGAAGTCCGCGTTTGACTTCGACAGCTTGAAGAAGTAAAACCACAGAATATCTAGTAAAAATTTGTATGGAGTTTGACGTTTTTACGGAACTTCGAAGTTACGTAAACGCCAATTTAGGTGAGAACTGAGACTACTGGCTCAGATTGCTCTCTCCTCGAATACACATGTTCAAATTGTATGGAGACCGAAAAGTTGCTTGTTTTTGCAATCTGGAGGCACATTTAATTATGTAGTCAATGATAACTCACCTGTATGTAAAGCAGATGTAATCGGAATATATAGATAGTGTCTTCATTACTAGCAGTCAAATACCTAGCTATCCTATCTAGTTTATCAAAAGAGATCCAGATCATTCCTATTATTAGTTGTAGAAACAATGCTATGCCTAAATGATTTTATGAATGTTAAAGGCTCATACCACAGGCAGTGCAAATTTACAAAGATAGAGCAAAGCTCCCTAAAAATGTCCAATCGACGAATAAGGTATGTAGTATATCTCGAACTTAATAGAATTAAATTCAGACTCAACTGGCCCTTTTAGTCTAAATAAATAAATTTTAATTTAAATATTTTGTATTTTATTTATTTAAATATTGGATAATTTTACTTATTTTTTTAAAAATATTTTATGCATTGTTATTTATTGATTTTTCCTTGCCAAGTGTTCTTATTTGAATACATATAATATAGGTTTAAAATTGCTATGGCATGGTAAGTGATTCTTTAATTTATTTAACGGGATTATGTTATGCTTATCAGCCTCAGTGGCCCAGTGGCGCGACACTTCGGCGATCGCTCTCCGAAGTTAAGCAACGCTGGGTCCGGTCTGGTCTTGGATGGGTGACCATTCGACCGTTGAGAGAGGCTGGCCGTGGTTCGGATTCCACGTTAAGCTGTAGGTCCCCTTCCTTACTTACTAGGTGGTAGGGTTTATCACGCCCGGGTTGGTACCATCGCATTGGATGAACGATGGTCGAAGCGGCAATGAAAATTGTCCGTGTTTTCCATCCAGTTCAATGTAGCCGTGCAATATAAGGAAGGTCCTGGCATTGCACCTAGTTCCCATGTGGTGTATTGGGCTAATACCATGACAGAACTTGTGGTATTAGCCATCCATGTCCAGTCACATAAAAAAAAAACCATTAAATTACTTTAAAATATGTATAATATATAATATGAACGATGGTCGAAGCGGCAATGAAAATTGTCCGTGTTTTCCATCCAGTTCAATGTAGCCGTGCAATATAAGGAAGGTCCTGGCATGGCACCTAGTTCCCATGTGGTGTATTGGGCTAATACCATGACAGAAGGTGTGGTATTAGCCATCATGTCCAGTCACATTAAAAAAAAATATATATCAGTTACAATAAACATGCCAGGGTGCAAGTGAATGAATTTGTTTGGATATGATTATGGTTGAATATGTTATTTTTGTATATTTTTTTTTACTTTTAAGATACCATGCACAAAATCTTTGAACGAAGGCTTTAGAACATGTCTGAAATGTTTGATAGCTGACTGAAGATTTTGTGATTCTTAAGTATCTGGATCCTTAGAGGCACATTGTAAAGTACGCTGTGTGTTAGATGCGACTATTTAGTGTTAACTCTTTTTAAATAAATTGATATATCCTATTGTAAAATACATAGTTTAAAATGTCGTTTTCATCTTTATGAGGTCTTGGTAATTCACTGTTGTCTTGTGATTTCTTTGTTATTACGTTTTGGCTATTTGGAGCTCTAAGATGTTTGTTGTTAATAATTTAATTGTTGTTTACCACTCGTTGTCTGCTGGTACTTCACGTTCATTGTGTTACAGTAAAGTATTTGTTATAAAATCGTGTTTTACTTAGTTGTATGTAGGTATGTACTAAACTGGCTGAGGGCCAGGAGGACTGGAGAAGGATTGGAGAGGCGTATGTCCAGCAGTGGACGCAAACACGCTGACTGACTGACATGTACTAATATTAGCCACTCGATATATAGTATAATGGCCGATAATAGTAGCCGCTCGATATTCGTCACCGAAGGAATACTCATATCCTTTCACTTCTCTACAGCATCCTTAATGATCCCAATGCTCCCTCGTACCTTCGTAATCGGTTTTCATATCTTTGCTCACATGGTCTCCCACTTAGATCGACCGGCTCTTCGGTACTGGCCATTCCCTCGCACACATCCTCCACGTATTCAGACTCCTTTACAGTGCACGCTGCGAGGCAGTGGAATCAGCTACCTCCCCATTTACGAAATTCCCCCTCTATCAATGTTTTTAAGAAAGATCTCAAAGCTTATTTTCTGTCTTTATGATTTCTTTAATTTTCTCCCTCATACTTCTTTAAGTTTGTCAGTATTTATTTTTATTTTTTATTTCTTTTTCCAATATATTTTTTTTTCTTTTAATTATATTGTATTAAGTATCATCTTTTATTTGTTTTTATAATATATATATATGTAGTATTTAGTATTTATTTATTGATATTTATGTAGTTATATTTATGTACAGTTATATAAGTTATATATTTAAGTTTAAGTATAATGTGTATTTGTTGTATATTGTGTAGGAATTATGTTTCCTCTAAAGCTATTTCTCCATAGTTACTATTCACACTACTGCTCACGATACCCAAAGGTAGACTGGTAGAAAATGCCTCCGGCATTAAGTTGTGCCTTTTGCCCGAGTTTTTTTGAGTGCAATAAACTTATATAAATAAATAAATAATTATCGAAGAAATATCATAAGATTCTTTGTGCTGCGACCCCACACGTGGGGGGAGTCCACGAAGAACTTAACCACAACTGTACTGTTCTTTTACACACGCGTCACTCCGAGCCCATCACCTATTGAGGTAGGGACAATATATTGAAACAAGTATATTCTTTTATGTGCATGTGTAATTAAAAAGGACAGAGCGTAACTACACGCTCGACCAAAATAGGAAAACACGGCGGTCGAACTACGCTCAATGTTAAAGTAGGCCAACAGATGGTGACACAAACCGGAAACAGGAAGTAACATTTTATTTTTAACATAGACTAATTCAATTACATCCCGTACATACTACATACCATAAATAAACGTATTTATTCATATTGTATTCTCGCTATTTACTCGGTTGCTTAGTTTTTTCTGTAGAGTACCATTACACCTAGGGTCATTTAAACATTTGGCCTTCTCGAAAATAAAAAAACAAGTATGCTTAATTGTTTATTATCCTTACTAATAAAATTATCTTAAAATTATCAGATATTTCTTACGTAAAACCATTAATTATCCTATTGACACTATGCATGTTAGAGACATCTGTGTTTGTTCAAATACAGTCAATACCTGATGTTCTTATAGCAAAGAGCTAGAGGACCTTTTTCGAGTGGGAAAAAAATCTTTATCTCAGAAATAATTTATAAAGATCAATATTGGCAATATTGGCACTACTGATGCAATATCGGAGCAAAACACATAAGGGAATATTTTTTTTTAATTTTTTGTGAACTTTAATTGGAATAATTCTGGAAAGTGAGAATCGTAGATAGCAAAGAATAAAATAATACAGGATAGCAATAACAAATTTATAAATTATCGTCCACGGACATTATTACGTTTTTTTATGGAAGTGAGATGACTTGCAAAATTTTAATCACACAACTAATCGCTTTTTTAAATATTTTTTTATCTTTGTAGCAAAGCCGTTCTGCTAACAAATATAACATGTTTATTTTTCAGGGTGTTCGCTTGAATCTAAACATGCTAATTCTTGATAGCGTCAATTTACTATTTCGACCGTACATGTCGCATGCTCAAAAACTGCTGAAACACTCAACCATTCAAAAATACTTTACTCCATGTAAACAAAAAATTACATGAGCAGTGCTTAACAGTACTTTCACAATGCGAGTATGTGTCAAAGACGGGCAAAACCAAATGACCGTATTTTGAGGACATACTGAACATATTAGCGTATGCTGCATGGGAGTGATGTCGGTGCGGTGCGGTGCCTACGCGTGCAAGGCGGGCGCGGGCGCGAGAGGGGCGTCGGTGGGCGGCGCGTCGGCGGCGGGTGCGGCGGGCACGGCGCCCGCGCCCGGAGCCGCCGGCGCCCCTGCCTCCTGCTGCAGCCTGCCACCACCACTCCGGTTAGTCGCGCGGAGGGGAGTGGGAGTGAAGCATTGTGGGAGGCTATTTTGGAGGTGCTCTTAAACTGGTTATGGAAGAAAAGGAATTTTGTAACCATTTGATTAACAAGAAAAGAAATTCACATTTTGCTCTAAAGACATTCTATCTTGAAGATATCATTCATTTCATTTGCCAAATAAACAGTGATATGGACTTATTTTTTTTTAGTGCTGGAAAGTACTAAACCCCCAACCTACTTTTGCATTAGCCCAACACACTTCGCTGTGACCTTCCCTTTTTTTCGCTACATTGAACTGCAGCGCGAGCACAAACAAACAATACGGCTGAATCAATCGATAATAGTATATCTTTCTCGTTTCCGCTCGTAAGATAAGCGAAACAACATTTCGTTTGTCGATCGATGCAGTCATATCGTTGCATTTGTGCTTCCGCTGCTGGAGGGAAATCAAAGATAATTTTGGCTTTCCGCTTTGATCATCTTTAATTTCGACGTGATAGTACCCAATCAGGGCAAGCTTAACCCTATACCACCTAGTTAGTAGTTTCACAAAGGTTCCTTGAAACATGTGAAAATGCCGATGTCTATCTCAGATAAGAACAAACGAGGGGCATAAACTGGGTTTCGAACCCACGTTCTTCGACACAAGAGACGACAGCGTTACACCTAGGCTGCGGGCAACTTAGGTTATGTACCTGTGGTGCGCCTGATGCCGCGCACGGAATTCTGCCGCTTTCAGCTGCTCCAGGTGGAACTGTTGCCGCTCCGTGATGAGCTGCTGTCGCTGGTACTCCAGCCCTGCACTCCACAAGCCTCATTAGAGTCAAGTTATTTGTTTCAAAATTATTATTACCCTACGAGGGTGAAACATGAACATCTTAAGGCCCCTATATACCATAGCGTAAAGTCAAGAATACGTGCGGCGGAATTTAGCCAGTGCCATCATGTCAGCGGTAGGGTACGCACGTTTCGCGCGCTCTGTCCCCGCTCGGCAAGGTACGACTAGTTTGATTTTGACAAAAAATAAAAAAAGAAGATTTTTTAACAGCAAGGGGGGTGTGTACCTCGTTATGTCCGAAAGGTATAAGTTTTTTTTATTTCATTCTTCTAAATAGAAAGATAACAGAAGCCTTTAACAACTAAAGGCTTTACTGTAATCCACTTCAGAAAAACGTTCATGTTTAGGTACATATTTATTCCCCTTAAACTATAGGGCAAGGGCATTTAACAAAGCTCTAATTAATTTAGTTATTTTTGATATAATAACATATTCCAAATAGCTAAGTAGGTACCTTATAGGTAAAATAAGTATCAATTTGGAAGATACTACTCTCAGATTGATCTCCACGCCAGCGAAGTGCTGGAGCCGACTCAGAGAACACAACTAGCACAACCGACCTTCCCTCTCCCGCTCCATGGTCGCCTCGAGCTCCTCGAAGTGCCTCAGCTTGATCTCGAGCTTCTTCATCTGCGTCTCGACGAGCAGCGCAACCAGCGACTTGATCTTGTGCTCCTCAACGCCAGCGAGGTGCTGGAGCCGGCTCAGAGACCACAACTAGCACAACCGACCTTCCCTCTCCCGCTCCATGGTCGCCTCGAGCTCCTCGAAGTGCCTCAGCTTGATCTCGAGCTTCTTCATCTGCGTCTCGACAAGCAGCGCAACCAGCGACTTGATCTTGTGCTCCTCAACGCCAGCGAGGTGCTGGAGCCGGCTCAGAGACCACAACTAGCACAACCGACCTACCCTCTCCCGCTCCATGGTCGCCTCGAGCTCCTCGAAGTGCCTCAGCTTGTTCTCGAGCTTCTTCATCTGCGTCTCGACGAGCAGCGCAACCAGCGACTTGATCTTGTGCTCCTCAACGCCAGCGAGGTGCTGGAGCCGGCTCAGAGACCACAACTAGCACAACCGACCTTCCCTCTCCCGCTCCATGGTCGCCTCGAGCTCCTCGAAGTGCCTCAGCTTGATCTCGAGCTTCTTCATCTGCGTCTCGACAAGCAGCGCAACCAGCGACTTGATCTTGTGCTCCTCAACGCCAGCGAGGTGCTGGAGCCGGCTCAGAGACCACAACTAGCACAACCGACCTTCCCTCTCCCGCTCCATGGTCGCCTCGAGCTCCTCGAAGTGCCTCAGCTTGATCTCGAGCTTCTTCATCTGCGTCTCGACGAGCAGCGCAACCAGCGACTTGATCTTGTGCTCCTCAACGTCAGCGAGGTGCTGGAGCCGGCTCAGAGACCACAACTAACACAACCGACCTTCCCTCTCCCGCTCCATGGTCGCCTCGAGCTCCTCGAAGTGCCTCAGCTTGATCTCGAGCTTCTTCATCTGCGTCTCGACGAGCAGCGCAACCAGCGACTTGATCTTGTGCTCCTCAACGCCAGCGAGGTGCTGGAGCCGGCTCAGAGACCACAACTAGCACAACCGACCTTCCCTCTCCCGCTCCATGGTCGCCTCGAGCTCCTCGAAGTGCCTCAGCTTGATCTCGAGCTTCTTCATCTGCGTCTCGACAAGCAGCGCAACCAGCGACTTGATCTTGTGCTCCTCAACGCCAGCGAGGTGCTGGAGCCGGCTCAGAGACCACAACTAGCACAACCGACCTTCCCTCTCCCGCTCCATGGTCGACTCGAGCTCCTCGAAGTGCCTCAGCTTGATCTCGAGCTTCTTCATCTGCGTCTCGACGAGCAGCGCAACCAGCGACTTGATCTTGTGCTCCTCAACGCCAGCGAGGTGCTGGAGCCGGCTCAGAGACCACAACTAGAACAACCGACCTTCCCTCTCCCGCTCCATGGTCGCCTCGAGCTCCTCGAAGTGCCTCAGCTTGATCTCGAGCTTCTTCATCTGCGTCTCGACGAGCAGCGCAACCAGCGACTTGATCTTGTGCTCCTCAACGCCAGCGAGGTGCTGGAGCCGGCTCAGAGACCACAACTAGCACAACCGACCTTCCCTCTCCCGCTCCATGGTCGCCTCGAGCTCCTCGAAGTGCCTCAGCTTGATCTCGAGCTTCTTCATCTGCGTCTCGACGAGCAGCGCAACCAGCGACTTGATCTTGCGCTCCTCCACGCCGGCGAGGTGCTTCGCCTTGACCGCGGCCGCCGCCAGCGCCGCCGCCGCCGCCGCCTGCAGCTTCGCGTCCCCGCCGCCTCCGCCGCCGCCGCCCTCTTCTGTGCCACACGACACCGTAGCAATTAGGAGTACAGTATCTAACATCAGTTAAACAATAACTGTGTTGGAACGTTTGTTTTAAAAAATAAACAAAAACCAAGCCAAATAACAGCAAAAAGAAATTCTTCAAAAACATTTTATTTCCTCTGTGGTTGCATCCAGGATATGAAAAATATGCAGACACAGATGTTAGCTCAATAATGTTAGATACAAAAAAAAGAGAGTTGGCAATGCTTTTCAAATGGTTTCCTAACTATGTTTGTATAGGGAGCGCAATTTACCAACGTAGACCTGCTTGATATTAGATAACATTAATACAATTTGAAACATGCTTTTTAAATTATTAGTAAACTATGTATGGGAAGCATATCTTACGGGCCATTCTTAAAGGCATGAAATGTATAATGTATAATGCACATTCAAATAATAGTTTGGCTCAAGTTATTGGTTGCATCACACTATGCTATGGTGTATTACATACTTGCGTTGTCAAGGTCCCCTTGCCTTCAAGTTTCGAATTTTCAAACTAACAAAAACATGCCGACACAGACGTTAACTATGTTTAGTAAAAAAAAATGGCAAGGGGTTTTCTAATGACTTTTATACTCGTCACTGAATGGCCGCCCACTTTAAGATGAGTAATGGCTGACCTGGTGAGAGTTCCTCCTTGCCGTCTGCGTCGGCCGGCTCCTGCTTGGGGCGCGCCGCACCCCCCGCACCCACCGCCCCCGCACCCTCCTCCACCTCCATCGGCTCTCCTTTCACTTCGTCTTTCTTGTCGCCTGCACGCACATCCGACACACATTCAGTGCTAAATCATAAATTAATGAAGACCTAGATGTTTCACCAATGACAAAGGGACAAAAAATAGATGGCGCAACTGCATAGATTACGTTTAAGGCTATGGTAATAGGATCGCGCTACTTTCGTACCTAGAACTTGCGAAATAGCCAATAGATAGCGCTATACATTAGAGGATTTTTGATACAAACAAGCTCAGTACATACAACATACAACTGAATTAAATTAGAATTGCGATATTTTTTCTCGGGCTCCATGAAAAGTCATCTGGTCTAGAGTCTAATTTTATGTCTAAATTTAGTGGTTGCATAAACTTAGCATAGTTGCATGGATTTTACTTTTAGGGGAAATTTGCAAGGTTGGTTTCCGAAAAGACATTGGCTGCATTAAACACTACACAATTTTTTTATTGCCTCTTCAACCATCTTTTCATTAAATGTGATTGTACCAACCCGGGCGGACTTAACCCTCCCACCTAGTAGGGGAAGAGGACCAATTGTATGGATTCCAAATCGGGAATTGCATCGATTCCAAACCCCAACAGAGAGACCGAAAGTAGTGCATGAACGGGAAGGGGAAGGAACTGATGGCCCATAGATGTGAAGCCCCGCGCCCCAGAGCTGCGGGTGCCTACTAGTACGTACAGGTGGAGTGGTTACCTGGCGGGGCGTCGGGAGCGGTGCCCGCGATTCCGGTGGCGGCGAGCGCGGCGGCCGCCCCGCCCGCGCCGCCCGCCGCCTTCACGTGCGCCTCCATCATCGCCGCCGGCACCTCGTCCTGCGGGAGGGTCGCCCCCAACACACAATATGGATTCAACATTATTGTTTCACAATCTGTTTCTCAACATTTTTTTTATTTTAAAAATACTGTAAAATTAGATTACTTTTTTGTTGTATTACGACAAAACATATTTTAAAAAGTCATATTTGGTATAATATGAGGAATGTTTATGTATATTATATTTCTGTAAACATACCCGGGGTGATTCTGGTGCCAAAAATAAGCACCTAATTTTTTTTTAAATCATTAAAGTAACATTACAAAAATGTATTGGAACTGCATTGTATGGGAACTAGATACGGTAATATATACCCTTAAAATCACCCCTACAGTGGTGTGCACATTCGAAAGAGCACTCTTCAATAGGATTGTAATTCGATTTCGAATCTTACAGAAAAAACTTAATTATAATGCTTACAAATGAAGACATTGCATACAGCCTCGAATAAATTCGAAAATTTTCGTAAGCATAAAAACATATAAAGAAACTAGAAACCCAATCAGCACATAGAGATACTGAAGTAAGCGTGTGTCGCAACTGTTAAGTTGTCAATAACCTTGATGGCTGAGAACTCCTCCATGGCAGCCTTGGCGGCCCGGCTGGCAATGCGCGGGTCGACGACGGACGCAAGGAACGCGACTGTGCTCATGACCGGGTTGCCACTCTTGCTGAACGGTATCGGCTGATAGGCCAGCGGGCCGAGCACACCACCTGGAAACCGCAAAATACTTGGTCACATGACAGAGAACAATATGCATGAAGTGCCTAATACGGTACTTCTTTCTTCTTCACGTTCAGTAATTATTTCTCTTCTCAGGGTATACAATTGAAAGTAAACGACTGTACTGTAGAATTGTTTCACCCAAGAAGGGCCTAGCCCAGTGCAGAGTAGGTGAGCCTAAAAAAATCACGCTCCACCGTTATGAATCTGTATGAAAATGTCATTATTATAACATAATAATATTATTATTGATAGGCTAGCAGCTTTAAGCTGATGCGCACAACACTTATTTATTAATTTGTTATACATATATTTTTTATGTTTTTTATGATTGTCGAGTTTATTATTAAAGGAATTTACGAAGACAGCATTTACAACTTCACTAGGAAGACTGTTCCAAGATTCTACTACTCTATTGGCAAGAAAGTGTCGTCGAGGGTTCTGTTTTGACCGATTGTGCTTTTTTGCCCTATCAGGTTTTTAGTATTAGGTGAACATATCTTGTAGCTTCGTAGAGTTGTAAGAAGAGTTGAGAATTTTAAATGTTTCAATAAGATCTCCCCGTTCTCTTCGTTCCTGTAGAGTGGTGAGGCCAAGCTTGTCCAGCAAGGTTTCGTAACTTTTATTTTGCCGTGCGGTTGGCATTTTTGTTGCTCTAAGTTGTACTCGTTCCAGCAGGTCAATATCTAGTCCAGTCTCCGGACTCCAAATCTGTCCAATAAATCAAATCAAAGCAAAGATGAAGTAGTGCGAGCGAGGTACCAACCTGAGGGCGCGTCCTGCAGGTACGGCTCCTCGATGGGCAGGCGCAGGAAGTGCAGGATGCACTCGTCCTGCGTGCGCGAGCCCACGTGCTGCGCCACGCGGTTCCAGTCGTCGCGGTGCAGCTCCAGCGCCTCCAGCAGCAGCAGTGTCTCCTGCTCGGTCCACTCGCGGCCGCGCGTCGCGCCCGGCCCACCCTGCGGCCGGTACTGCAACACTCAATCAATATCTTCAGTTTATATTCATCACATATTTTTTATTCTCATTAGGAAAATTCTCTATGTTTTTAAAGCCATTTTAGTAGGATTAACAAAATAAGTCAAGTTTTTAATTGATCAATTAAGACGAATTTTCTCCCCATCTTCGCGGCGCCGTGCGTAAACGTTGATGTATTGGCCAATGTCCCAATACAATTATCCCATAACAATGTTTGAAATAGTCATGGTACTCTGCCTATACATTTCAAATGGACGCAGCGCCCAATCACAGCACTGATGCTATGCCATACACGCCAGAAGAG
The DNA here is from genome assembly GCA_946894095.1 of Incurvaria masculella. Classification (NCBI taxonomy): domain Eukaryota; kingdom Metazoa; phylum Arthropoda; class Insecta; order Lepidoptera; family Incurvariidae; genus Incurvaria; species Incurvaria masculella. The sequence goes on from OX335641.1 coordinate 7,073,077, forward strand.
TTGAGATGAACAATCCTGGTAAATTATGCTCAAAAAGAAGAAACTCTGACTTATGAAGGCCTGCGTACCTGATCGAGTTTAAGGCCGAATGCTCCGCCCTGCGCAAGTGCAACCTCGGCAGCAGCGGCGGCGACCGGCGGCGCCTCGCCTCCCGCGCCGTTCGGCAGACCCGCCTCCAGCTTGGGCACCGTAGCATTCTCAACTGAACACACAACACACAAGTCCGGTTACTTAGTTCAGAGGTGAAAATACAAGGAAAAAACATCCAAAAAGAACAAAAACCAAAGACATCCAAAGAGAATGTACATGAAAGTAAATTTGAAAGTAAATTTAGTTATTGCACACTTGTCAATTAAAATGCACATTCATTCATTCAATTCAATGGTTTGAAACCGGTTGCATTGCAATTGGGGAAATTGTATTGTATTGTTTTATTCATCATCCATAAGTATACTGCACTCGGAATTGTCATATTTTAACATTAAATGTAAGTGAAATCTTGAATGCGGGAAAAACACCTAATGGTTTTAATTTTTCACTGTTCTGCCATAGTCTGCTCCAAGAGTTTACATGTATGTACTTACTAGTTTTGTCCAAATATACTCACTTAGATTTGAATGAAAGCTATTTCGGTTTAGTTTTTAAGATTAATTTGTTGAATTACCACGACTAAACTCTAAGCTAGCAATAACTATGGTGATAGAAGTCGGCCAAGTCAATGGTCATAAAGAGTAAATGTACCAGGTCGTGGCTGGTGCGGGGGTCTCGTCGTGAGCGGCTGTAGACCCGACGGCGTGTCCGAGAGCACGTGGAAGTGTGAGGTGGGCGGGGGTCCCATCGCTGTCGGACGCACGTCCGTGTCCATCTGATCACAAAATTCATGACAATTTGAAGTCAAGACACTGATTCACAGGTTAGCTAACAGTTGTGCAAATCTGCACTGAGCCTGTGCGCCTAGTCGGGGTTTTGCATGAATGCAATACCGATTGAATTAAGATTTAGAAAGTTATTAGATTCCCGTGGAAACTGTGCATTTTAAAATATAAACGGCTTTCTAATCACAGTATTATTTGGAATTTGACATATAAATCAGTTCAACTTACAATACATAATTACATATGATGGGTTGCCTTGCCTGGTAGTTGATGAGGCCCCACTGCTCAAGGAAGCCGTGCACTCGCATGATGGCACACACATCGCCGGCAAGGTTGCGGCGGCACGCGGTGCTCGTGAGGTACTCCGTCGGGTTCAGCCGGTACGTGTCGATCATGAAGTTTCTGTAAAAGTCAAACGTCATTCATCTCTTTTATGTCGATGCTCCTCACTACGAAGGTCTTTTCACTTTCGAAGGTTTTTTCATATAGTTACGCTGAAAAGAGAACAAAATATTTATCACTTTTACTTCAAGGTTTAAACCAAACTAACAAAAATTAATCTCGATTTTTTCTATTTTCAAACGTAACAATGTAAAAATATGTTACCTAGATAATTGTAACTTTATTTAGTTACAAATAATATGTAAATACATAGATAATACGGTCTTCAACTCTTTCAGCAAACAGCAATAATCAGCAAAATATACATCATTGTTAATGTTTTTTTACAATGTAATTATTCAGTTACATTACATTCGCAAAAAAACCATGCTTAAAAACTCATGTGACATTTATACCTCATTATTACCATGGTTCCAATTTAACCTATCACGATGTTTCTGAAGGAATAATTCTGGTGTAGAAGCACCCGTGAAGTTTCTTTGCGGGTTCTTCTTTACTGGGTTGATCTTTGTGACGTAACTTGGTGTAGTTTGACTACCAAAAAGTTTAAATAAATGAAATGAAAAATTAAATCAATACTGTTTAAAGATAATTCAGGTATATATATATCGAGGTTTTGAATTTGAAGATTTACTATGCATTCTTTTTCAGACAAATATCTTTAATGAGTAATCTGTTTGTTCTTAAGGCCCTGGTACTAGCCAAAATGCGATGTTTGGCGAGGCACCGCAAGTAAACTAGGTCGTTCTGATGGCTATACATTGTTTTGATATGCGTAATGGTTCTTCTTCTGTGAATCGAATAATTTTTGTGTTCGTTGACATGACATTTCCATATAAATTATGATGTCGAAAGAGTGTCGATGTCTAAACTTTTTTGACTAAATGTCGGAAACTATAAGGATTTAAAAAATATTGATTATACTAACATTTCACTATGTATCACATGTAGAAATCGAATGAGTTTGACAGTCCTAATGTAAAAGATCGATTATTTTTCCAAAATGCCTAGCTTAAAAGATACCCGCAATAGATATTTAAAACTACCAATCATTAGTCCGGCGTAGCAAACAAGCGTCTATAGGCGCTACTCCTTGCATTTACGCGTTCTTATCCACATATTTTTCCGGCTTTGACGAAAATTGAATGAAAATATGGTCGAAGCCTAAATGAAAAAGTGTGGAAAATGTTTCGTTTACTATCCAGTTCAAGGCAGCTGTGCTTATAAAGGGATATTTCTGGTATGTCACCTGATTCCTTCGAGAATGCGGTGTGTTGGGCTTTTATCATTACGGTGGGTGTAGCCATTGAATGCTCGGTTTCACCACTTCCAGCTACAAATATCCCAAAGTTACCTTTCGGTTACACTATGTAATTATGCAATGTAGCCGAAAGATACTTATCGGAATTCAGGTAACTGGAGGTGGTGAAAACAGGGGTTAGTCCAGTTGCATTAAAAACCGGCCAAGTGCGAGTCGGACTCGCACACGAAGGGTTCCGTACCATCGTACAAGATTTAACACAAAAAAAATCCCTTTTTTTGTAGAGGCCCCCCTTTAATTTTCAATATTTTTTTATTTTACTTATTTGTTGTTATAGCGGCAAAATAAAGACACAATCTGTGAAAATTTCAGCTGCCTATCTATTACGGTTCATGAGATACAGCCCTGTGACAGACGGACGGACGGACGGACAGCGGAGGCTTAGTAATAGGGTTCCGTTTTCACCCTTTCGGTACGGATCCCTAAAAAGGTAAGGAGATCCCTATAGGTGCGACCGATTTGGTCAGGGTTTTTCCTATAGTTGTTATCTTGTGAATGGGGATAAATAATGTTTAAAAACATGGGCACATATCTTATCGTCACAAAAGTCTATTAGTTTAATTTATGTAATGAGCAGGATGAAAGTTTAAAAAAAAAAGATAATTCAATAAAAAAAAATATATTCTTGTGAGATTCGAACCCGAGACCTTCGGGTCGCTAGGCCAACACGTCGGCCATTGCGTCGTGCAAGCCATATCTGACGAGGTCAAATCATTGATTCCTTTTTAACCGTCTAAAGAATTTACCTTGGTTAGAATCAATTTACTCTGAGTAGGTAGGTACTTCGAAATGTATTCTTGATTTCGTCATTATCAGCGTTGCCGATCGCTCCCCCTATACGTTGGTCAGGATTTTACCTATAGTTGTCCTCTTATTTTTTTTTTATGCAACCTGACATGGATGCTAATACCATACCGCTACCGTTATGATATTAGCCCAATACATCACACTCCCGAAGGAATTAGGTGACATGCCAGGATCTACCCTTTATGACCACGGCTACATTGAACTGGCTGGAAAACACAGACAATTCATTATTGCCGCTTCGACCATATTTTCATTCAATGCGATGGTACCAACCCGGGCGGGCACCCTACCGCCTAGTAGGGGAAGGGGACTTACAGTTTTACATGGATTCCGAACCATGGAGCAGCTTACATTCTTGACAAAATTCACTTATCTAACTCAGAATGAGAAAGAAAGTGAAAAATTATGTTTAAAAACATTTGCACATATCTTGTCGTCACAAAAACCTTTTAGTTTAATTTATGGAGCGGGCAGGATGCAATTTTACAAAAAAAAAGATATTAAAGATAAGATGGGTACGGAACCCTTTTTAGGGTTCCGTACCCAAAGGGTGAAAACGGAACCCTATTACTAAGCCTCCGCTGTCCGTCCGTCCGTCCGTCTGTCCGTCCGTCCGTCTGTCACAGGGCTGTATCTCATGAAGCGTAATAGGTAGGCAGCTGAAATTTCCACAGAGTGTGTATGTATTTTGCCGCTATAACAACAAATAGGTAAAATAAAAAATAATAAAAATTAAAAGGACCCATACAAAAAACTTTTTTTGTGTTAAATCTTGTACGATGGTACGGAACCCTTTGTGTGCGAGTCCGACTCGCACTTGGCCGGTTTTTTTTTAATTTCTTGGACCGCCTATAAAACTCACTTTATCATCACATCATCCGCTCCGTCCGTACCTCGCGGTGAATTGAGGCGACAGAGGAAACAAATAAATACTATCTACTCAACGGCGCGTGTGGTTCTAGATATAGAATTGAAAGCTCTTTTTCATCTAAACCCAAATCGTTCCTATATTTTATATCTCAGCCTTTAGCATGATCGACTTTCTTCCAGTTTCTTTAGTTTTATTATCGTCACATGGCATAGGTATTACATATGCATAATTGATTGCCACGGACTAGCGATATATGTAGGTATTTTATCTCAACGCGCAACGAGTAGGTTATATCGATGGAGTAGGTAGACTGTGAATGACTCGCCCGCTCGGCTCATCCCGCCGCGCCCGCGCCACCGCACCGGCCGCCCCGTCCATATCAGCGGGGCGAGGCGCGGGAAGGTGAGGTGAGGCGACGAGGCGGTGAGAGACAAATATAGAGCATCTACGTCTGTATGTCACGCTCATCAACGATGCGGTAGTGTGAGGCCAGTGATACTGTAAGCAAATGGCCTGGCCCGCCCAATTGAATTGGACCCTCTTTTTCATATGTGTCTACGCTTTCGCTACGCGCTACGAAAAATATTCGCTCCGGTGCTACGGAATCGCGCTACGAGCTGGCTGTACCTAGCGTCTTAATAAACATTCACGGTGAAATAAAAAATTACAGAGTAGCAGCGGACAGGATAGGTGACAGGATAGTACAGACTTTCGCGTAAAAATCTCTGTCAATATCGACTTTACAATACCATACCTTTGCAATAAGCGCCATATTTTGGTGCCAAAAACTCAACAAGAATAACAAGAACAGAAGCCAAGGGTTAAAATGGTTAATAAATAACTACTGCTCGCATACTCGTTGGAGCATACCCTAAATCTTCAAAACACGGCTACAATACCTGTAAGCGAGGTATATCTCCGGGGTCTTAGACTTATTCTTCCCATTGAAAAACTCGGGCATGGCGCGTTTCTCTATGGTGTGGATGGAGTTGTAGTCGAACCACGCAGAGTAGGACGGCACCACGATGTGGTGTGTCTGGTCCGTCACATTATCCTCCAGTTCTTCCTTTGACAGCATTTCCTGGGAACGAGAACATTACTTATTCAGAATTGTTTTTTTATTTAAATAATACTATTTTTAGGTATTCACTACAAAACAATACTTTAAAATTTTCTATTAAAATATCAATAGATATTATTTTACAGTTGACTTTTCTTTGCTGTCATATGAAAGATACTGATTTCTTCATTAGCGAATCAATATTTTTTTGTAGGATTTGTCCATGATGACACGGTATCTTCAACGGAACCAGAATCGATGCGTCTGTCTGTAATGTCTTTAATGTGCTGTGGAAAAATAATAAAATTTGGTAAAAATGGTAATTTGTTGTTCATGGTTAAAAAATTTAAAAAAATTAGGTCCCTTTCCTTGCTTACTTTGAAGATAGGGTAAATCCCACAAAATTGATACCATCACATTGAATGAACGATGGTCGAAGCGGCAATGAAAATTGTCTTGTGTTTTTCATTAAGTTAAATGTAGCTGTGAAATTAAAGGAAGGATTTTTTATGGAACTCGACATGGATAGCTAATACCACACCACTACCGCCATGATATTACCTCAATCAATCAAATCATTCTAATTAGGTGATTTGGGCTAATATCTTGACAGCAGGTGTGGTATTAGCGATCCATTTCCAGCTACATAAAAAAATTTTTTTTGGAAAAGTCTCGGACATTAAACAGTCCGCCTACTTAAGACTACTGACGCTACATATGAAACAGCTAGCTATCAACAAACAAATGAGTAATGGAGGGGCGCTTGGCTAGACGGTAGGGTGGACGGCTGGTACCTGGGTGTCGGTGTCGCTCTTGCCCTGCGAGTCGTCGTGGGTGTCGGGGGGCTGCGCGGGCGTGGCGGGCGCTTCCGGGGCGGGCGCGGGGGTGGCGGGCGCGGTGCTCGGCGGCGCGGGCGTCTCCGGCGCCGACGCCGACGGTGCTACATCCGTGATCATATTAATGCATTTTAAAAAAAAAAGTGTGGGCACGAAAATGGGTGCATCGGAATGTTCAGAGTGCGGTGGTCTCCGCTCAGTTGGGTGGCGCGATTCTTACTCGCTGCGGTGACCCGACTGGCCAGTCAGCTGCTGGGATGTCGGATAGGCTCACCAGGAGTCCACCGCCGCGTGTAGATTAAATTCACACAACCACCCAACTTATAAAAGGCATAAAGGCCATCCTTATCATGCACCTAGGTTGACCCGTTTTCGAAAGAGCCATACAAAAGGAATCCAAAATACCTGTGTCTTCAAAATTTGATTCTGCCAGGAGTCACGAAAATAAGACTTTTTTAATTTTTTTTGTATTTTTATGTTGTTTTTATGATGAAATATTCATCTTTCGTCGATATAAGGTGAAGCGGCAGTGAAAATCGTTTTCCATCCACTTCAATGTGTATGACAGTTGGTGTGGTATTTGGCCATTATTGTCAAGATACATAAAAAAGTTAATATTGATACAAATCAGTCCCAAAATCATGTGAAGCTCTCTGTAAAGATACATGTACTGACTGTCACTGGAGCGCTCGGGGTCGGGCGGCGGCGCCGAGTCGGTGTTGTCGCGGGAGGCGTTGTCTTCCTCCTCGTCCTCCTCCACGTCGCGCCCGCGCTTCATCAGAGAACGACTGCAAAAGAGACCACAGTTAGACCGCAGATAGGAGTCGCACCAAAATATGAACCCGCATCATCAGACAATTATGCTTACCATATAAACGTAGTTAAGAAATAATTTTAGAACCACTTATTTTTGTATAATAAAATGGTCTTAATAGATTCTGGGTTAATCTTCCGATAAAAGAACATTTGTAGAAAGAATTTCTTTTTGCCCTCATTTGGCTTAAGTATGATTTTTTTAAAACATAAACAGGTAGATACAGACATTTATTTATTTATTTTTAAGTTTATGTTTCTAAAACCAATTTTTATCCTTTTGTTTAGTGGTTGATTGTCTGATATTAGACAGTGAAGAAAGTAGGTTTAAAATTATTTCCTAACGATGCTTGTATGGGCACATATGTTAAGGGGAAGTCTTAATCCTACAATACAATAAAAAGTTACAACATCACATTATTTACTACAGCCCAAACATTTTAATTTTTATCTTTGGAATTTATTGAAGGAAAACATTGCGATGAAGACGGCTTTATGTGGTGTAGCAATATCTAGAGTCTAGACGATACAGGTTCTCCACTCGCCTAAGCCCTTCATTGACAAAACAGGTCAATAGGTGAATAATCGGTTCTTATGAGAAGCAGCTAGCAAAAGGACCCCATTTTTGTATCGAGAGTTTGACAGTACTGTGGTTCTATCAAATTGAATATTATTACAAGTTACTAGTAGGGATTGTAAAAATCTCAAATTTCATTTTAATTCCACCTATGCACGATCAGGAATGGCAGGGAGGAAACGACCAGCGGTAATAATATTTATCAATAAATCTGCCCTGTTGAAGAAAGGTGTAACAAGTATATAGTGTAGAAATGCGTCGTCACCTCTTCCGCTTGCCGTGCTTGGGCGCCGGCGACGGCGACGGCGTGCGCTTCCGCTTGCCCTTCTTGGTCTTGGCGGTCGCCGGCTCCGCGCCCGGCATCAGGTCGTCCACCGACAGCCGCAGCTTGTGCACCTGCCCAGACAAATATTATTGCGTGCAGGACCGCTCGAAGCTGGCTATAATGCGATAGTGATGCGATTTCGTGCTGCGGTTGTATATGGGTACAGTCCATTGTATCACGAGGGTTATTAACCAACTTGGATCCTTAAAGAGAATGTACCTAAGATATTTATTTGATTAAAACTGGAAATGGATGACTAATATCACACCTGCTGTCATGATATTAGCCTAACACACCACATTACTGAAGGAATTAGATGCTATGCCAGGACCTTCCCTTTATATTATGATGAGTACGGCTACATTGAACTGGATGAAAAATATGGTAAGATTTTTCAATGCTGCTTCGACGACCTTTATATCCAGTGAGAGGTACCAACTTGAGCGCTACAGTTTTACATGGGTTCCAAACTATCGAGTGACCCGCATTCTCGACGAAAATGTGCATTTAAATTTTGCTTAAGAGGTGCCTACCCTGTGATTTGAACCCACGGTCTTCGACAAAAGAGACCAGAGGCGTTAACCACAAAAGACCACACAAAAAGATTACCTTCTTCTTGCCGGCAGCGTCCACCTCGTAGTCCTCCTCGTTCATCCACTCGTTGTACTGCGGCAGGTCGAGTGCCCACGTCGCCACCACGCGCCACGGCTCCGCGCGCGTTAGCTCCCACGACACGCTCTCGGGCGCCTCCAGCTGCCGACAACCACACGTCACTGTTGGCGATGACACACCACGGTCGCAAGGCGGTGATAAATATGGATGTCGACACGTTACTGTTTGTCTATCTCAGTCCCTCACGTAAAGACAGAGAGTGCTCTCATGGCGTCCTCCGACTATACACATGTATATAATATGTACAGTCATACTTGATACGAAAATGGTTCAGTTCTGTACTAGTTTCCTATAATCCTTAAATAGCATTCCTATAATGGCCTTCATCATGTATTGTTATCCATAGCTTAAATTGGAGTAGATGTTTGTAGTTACACAATTTGAGGGTTAGAAGGATATGTTCAAAGAAATGTGTCGACCTAGGTGTCATGGCCGAGCTTCATCACCAGCCGTTTGTACTCCTTCTTTTAGCAGGTTCACACTCGGGTGATTGTGTGTAGGCAGGCTAAGAGTTATAAAGATGTGCTCACAGGCAGGTCGGTGTCGACCTTCATCAGCGGACGTTTGTACGCCTTCTTCTAGTGGGTCCACACTCAGGTGATTGTGTGTAGGAAGGCTAAGAGTTAGAAAAATGTGCTCACAGGCAGGTCAGTGTCGACCTTCATCATCGGATGTTTGTACGCCTTCTTCTAGCGGGTCCACACTCGGGTGATTGTGTGTAGGAAGGCTAAGAGTTAGAAAGATGTGCTCACAGGCAGGTCGGTGTCGACCTTCATCACCGGACGTTTGTACGCCTTCTTCTAGCGGGTCCACACTCGGGTGATTGTGTGTAGGAAGGCTAAGAGTTAGAAAGATGTGCTCACAGGCAGGTCGGTGTCGACCTTCATCACCGGACGTTTGTACGCCTTCTTCTAGTGGGTCCACACTCAGGTGATTGTGTGTAGGGAGGCTAAGAGTTAGAAAGATGTGCTCACAGGCAGGTCAGTGTCGACCTTCATCACCGGACGTTTGTACGCCTTCTTCTAGCGGGTCCACACTCGGGTGATTGTGTGTAGGAAGGCTAAGAGTTAGAAAGATGTGCTCAAAGGCAGGTCGGTGTCGACCTTCATCACCGGACGTTTGTACGCCTTCTTCTAGTGGGTCCACACTCAGGTGATTGTGTGTAGGGAGGCTAAGAGTTAGAAAGATGTGCTCACAGGCAGGTCGGTGTCGACCTTCATCACCGGACGTTTGTACGCCTTCTTCTAGCGGGTCCACACTCAGGTGATTGTGTGTAGGGAGGCTAAGAGTTAGAAAGATGTGCTCACAGGCAGGTCGGTGTCGACCTTCATCACCGGACGTTTGTACGCCTTCTTCTAGCGGGTCCACACTCGGGTGATTGTGTGTAGGAAGGCTAAGAGTTAGAAAGATGTGCTCAAAGGCAGGTCGGTGTCGACCTTCATCACCGGACGTTTGTACGCCTTCTTCTAGTGGGTCCACACTCAGGTGATTGTGTGTAGGGAGGCTAAGAGTTAGAAAGATGTGCTCACAGGCAGGTCAGTGTCGACCTTCATCACCGGACGTTTGTACGCCTTCTTCTAGCGGGTCCACACTCGGGTGATTGTGTGTAGGCAGGCTAAGAGTTAGAAAGATGTGCTCACAGGCAGGTCGGTGTCGACCCAGGTGTCGTGGCTGTCCGGCATGTAGTACCAGTGCAGCAGCATGTTGGAGCCTCGCTTGAACACCGGCCGGGCGTACTCTTCTTCCAGTGGGTCCACACTCGGATATATAATGTGTGTAGCCTCATCTTCTTCTTCTGCAACGGAATGTATTTCCAATGAAGCCTTACTCAAAGTGGCATTGAAACATAAATGCACATTGTTTTAAGAAATATTGACATTGAATCTATTTCAAAAACTACTTTGTTCATAATTATAACTCATTTTTTTATTAGTTTGGAACTCACAGGTAATATTGTACATCATCAAACTTTAAGGTGGGCCTTCCCGTTCAACTCCCCATAAAAACGCGGAAAGAAGATCATGCACATATTTCTTGTCAGAGATCCAAAATTATACTCAAAACAGCTTTATTTGATCGAACTAGATGTCTGATCACCGTTATCATTGTAAAATAGCTAAGTTAAGAAAGTTCGATAGTTCGAATTTTTCGCGCGGTTTATACAATAACTTTAGAGGTGGATAACTCAACGATAAAATAAAAACATCTAGAAAAGATTAGTCATCAGACATAGTTAAATTTTTTACTACAGCCGTCGTAATTTACTTTTAGCTATAAGCCGTTTTGTAATTAAAAAAAACTTATGGTGCGTACAGGTGCAAAGAGTGGTTGATAAAATACGGAAATCTCTCGAAGGCAAAGAATATTGTTCAGCGGGTTTCCTCGATGTACAGCAGGCCTTTGATAAAGTGTGGCATAATGGACTCCTCTACAAACTTAAGAGTAAATTACCACATAACTATTATGCAGTCCTGCAATCCTACCTTGGAAACCGAATCTTTCAGATAAGAGTGGGAGAGATAACCTCGTCATTCCACGACATACTTGCAGGTGTTCCCCAGGGTTCGGTTCTGGGACCTGTGCTATACTCACTATACACTGCCGATCTACCTAAAACTGATAATGTCCTTACTGCAACTCTTGCTGACGACACGGCTGCACTCGCTAGTGACAAAGATCCCCAAAAGGCATCACAACTCCTACAGTCTCAGCTAAATAAAATAAATCTCTGGCTTAAACGTTGGAGAATAAAAGTCAGCGCAACTAAGTCAAACCACGTGACATATTCCCTTAGGCGCGAAAATTGCCCCAGTGTAACACTCGGGAGTGATATTCTACCACACAAAGATTGCGTCAAATATCTGGGCATGCATTTGGATCGGAGACAGACATGGAAAGACCACATAAATAAAAAGAAGATCGAAATCAACGCAAGAATAAGTAAACTTGACTGGCTACTAGGAAGAAAATCGAGACTCAGCCTTAGCAATAAATTACTCATATATAAAGCCATTATAAAACCCATTTGGACCTATGGTATCCAGCTCTGGGGAACAGCCAGCATATCGAGCATTGAAGTATTGCAGCGAATACAAAACAAAATATTACGCCAAATAAGTAACGCCCCATGGTTTGCTCGCAATACAGAGATCCACGAATACCTCGGCATTCCCACAGTAAAAGATGAAATGCGTCTCCATTGTGTAGCATACAAGAGAAGACTAAGATCACATGTCAATGAACTAGCCCTTGCGCTACTAAACCCTTCTACAGGGATGGATCGACTCATGCGTCCTAGAGTATTAGAACTCGACAATAGACAGTGAAGAACCCATATATGGACGATCTTTGATGAAAGTTTGTCCTCACAAGCCACAAAACACATCAAAAACACCTGCTCATAGTATATACTGATCGCATGGTAGCCAAATAAAAAAAAATGGCGTGTACACATTGCTGTAATGTAACATGTAATGTATCACGTAATGTAATTTTCACCAGTGTGGACGTATCGCGAGCACGAAGCAAGCATTGCCTACGAGCCTCGAACGAGCATCTGTTTCCGCCAGTGGCCGTAAGCACGCGAAGCGACATGGAGTGCGACGATCAACTTCTTGCTCTCACGATTGTCAGTGCTACATTCATTTTTATGTGGAAGTAAATACATATGTTTAGATATTTAATTGTATTTTTCTTACCTTTTCCAGTTCCCATCGAGTTTTTTTCTTTCATTTTCTCCCGGCGCGCGTTATGAAGCCAGAAGTCTCACCATTTTGTTTTTGCATTTCTTCAAACTTCATCAAGTTTTTTTTATAGAAGTTTTAATTTTTTGGATTCCATAAAATGTCTCTACACCTATACGCCTCAATTAAACTGATCGACTTTTCCTCACTCCACGTGTCTTCACTCTGTTCCATGTTTTCACTTGTGCTCGATTCGTGCTCGTGCTCGCGAAAACGAAACCATCCACGGCGCTGGCCCGAGTACACTGCGAGCCCCTTTGTGTTCGTCAAAAAACCGATAAACGGCGGATCGGTCCGAGCATGCCTTGTGATGATCGTGTCGTGCTCGATGTACGCTCGGTTCGTGCTCGAAAGACGTCCACACTATGCGAATTCGATTACATTACGTGTTACATTACATCAATGTGTACGGCAAATTCTTTCATTGCATGATCCATTACGCGTTACATTACAGCAATGTGTACGCGCCATTAAATTTTACCAAATCAAGCACTATGCGCATTGTCTGTGTGGACATGTTGTATCCTCTTCATCCCGGAGCCTGCCTTTTTCTTTGAAACAGAGAAGTTCCCAGAGAGCAATATCACTGTTTTTTACTATGCCCGCGAATGAGTTAGTCCCGCCGAGAAGGCCACTTTAGGTGTTTCTGAATACTTAGGTATTAGATTAACTTGTAGATATGAATTTGGCAAAATTCCGGTTCTTGCGAAATTATATTTTAACAGCTGCTGGAACAATCACTATTCAGGCATTATTTACACGTGTAGAGTATTTATAGAGATTACTTAATGCCAACTAACAACTGTTGCTATGTTTGCAAGGGTTGATTACTTATTATTGATGTCAGTACATGCCAACTGACAACTGTTGCTATGTGGTCAAAGATTGAGTAATTATTGACATTACTACATGCCAACTAACACCTGTTGCTACGTTGGCAAGTGAACTCTTTCGCGAAAATGTCGGACCGCGATGAATTTCTTGTGAAGGATGGACCGCGATGTTACTTTACCGTTAATGTTTTTTCTATTGATTTTTAATAGTCAATAAGCTAGCAGTTTTGGTGTACTTCTTTGGGTAAAATAAGCAGATATCTAGTTCGATCTTTAGAGTTTTTTTGTTTTATTCAAGTTTAATCAGTGCGTTCATACATGATGTAGAATTCAATAGGGTTAGGCTTTAGCAAGTAGCTATTTTTAATTTAGTTACCAATGGTGCAACCAAAAAGTTTGGCAGCAGCATGTAAACCCTATGAATTAATAAAATGAATGTGGACAAAGAAAATAATGTATGTGAAGTTTCTTAGGGGGTAGAATATGCGGATAGATCGTAAATTAGTGAACTTTAAGGTGGCCCATCCCGCTCATCTCCCCATACAAAAGGGGAAAGAAGATCACGCCCATATTTCTTGTCAGAGATCCAAAATGTTGCTCAAAATGGCTTTATTTGATCGAACTAGATGTCTGATGACCATTGGCATTGGAAAATTGTGTTTGGTTTCTAAGTTATCGCATTTTTCGCGCGTTTGATACAATAACTTTGGAGGTGGATTACGCAATGATAAAGTAAGAACATCTTAAAAAGATTAGTCATCAGACATAGGTTATTTAATCAAGATTTATAATCTATTTGGTTTATGTTCGATTTTTTACTACAGCGGTCGTGGTTTACTTTTAGCTATAAGTCGTTTTGAAATTAAAATTTTCGTAAATCTTACCAAATCATACACTATGCACATTGTATTTTTTATGGACATGTTGCATCTTCCTCATCACGGGGCCTGTCTTATTCTTTGAAACAGAGAAGGTCCCAGAGCGCAACAGCACGGTTTTGTACCGTGCCCGCGAATGAGTTAGGCCCGCCGGGTTGGGCCACCTTAACACCAGAAGTTTAATTAAATGAAATAAAATTTAATAAATTCCTAGTTCCCATGTGGTGTGTTGGGCTAATACCATGACAGAACTTGTGGTATTAGGCATCCATGTACAGTCACATAAAAAAAAATGAAATAAATGGAATAAAATGCAATGAAATCGCCAGATGACAAGCATCAGGATCGGCACTCGGGGTCGACAATAATCATCCGCTGGGATCCCCGGGACCGTTTCGCTTCTCGGAAGCCTGAAATGGCAACTGTGCTGATGGTTTTTTTATATTGGCAGACCAAGACACCGACCTGTGATCTCGCCCTGGTGGCCGACGATGATGTCCTTGACCTTGGCGGCGGTGGCCTTGTCGACGTCGGGCCGCACGAACACGGCCGGCAGCCGCAGGATCTCGGCCTCCAGCAGCGCCGACTCTATCTCCATCATCATCTGGATGTTCAGGTCCTTGCGCGATGGGTTCTGAAAAGGCGGGAGGCGGGCAGGGAGGGAAAAACTCACGTTAGATAATTTGTTAAGCATAGAGGTTGCCTATAATAATATAATAGTAGTCTCACTAAAGGAAGACCTATGAGAAATTATCTTTTCCGCATGATTATAATCATCTTTACATAATATTTTCTAAGTTCCACTACAAAGAGACTATCTAAGTTTGCATAATATTTTGTATTCTGTTTATTCTAAAATATATGTAAATGATTGATTTACAAATTCTATTGCCTGTATCAATGCTAGCTGAAAAAAATAGAAGTAGAAATCTACCTGATTGATGGGAAAAATCCAAAATAAAAGGAACATATATGTATAATTTGTGCCCTTCGAATGGTACCTTTATTATTGAAATTATTCGTTTTTTTTTAAGCAAAGCAACTAGCAAAGTCATAATTTATATATGTATAGGAATCTTAAATTTTAATAAAAATTCAGATGGGATTTTCTTGAGAGATGGGATACGGAAGTATACAAGATAAATTTCGTCAACCTCAGAAATGTATTGATCCTATTTAAGATTTTTTTTCTGAAATTAATTATTTTTCCCTAACTTACATAACATACTGAACCCAATATGGTGAGGCATATGCAGTCAGGCTTTACTTAGATATTACAAGTCGCAGTGCAAGCATACACAAGAGAGACATCAGGGTAAGCTGTAAATATTAATAAAAACTAGAGGAATTCAATAACCCTTTAGGGCTCAGATGAAAAGGGTCGGAGAAAAAAAAAATGCTACTGTCAAAGGGGGTTAAAAAAGAATAACCCACCCATATTTAAATATTCACATAATTAAGTTCCTGAACCTAATGAAATGAGAACATAAAAAAAAACATGTATAATTGCAACTAAAGTTCTACCTATTATTAGTGTCATTCTCATATTAATTTCTACCAATATTTTAGAATAATATTTTTTGCATGGAAAAAGGTCAGGTCTCAAACGTATTCCTTTTCAAGGTTGCTGCTGATATTGACAGTAACTGATGTTAATTTAAGTGTCATTTTATGGAGCGTAACATTATATACCAATTTAGTTAAGGTTATGTTTAATTTTTTTAAATTTCTTTAACAAAACAATAAAAAAACCGGTTTCACGCATTATGTGTATTGGTCACATTTCAAAAGATTATTCCGAGCTACTCGAACTAAGCGACCGTAAGCGATTGTTCGAAAATGTTTAGGTATAATGATGCTCTTAATAGTAAAAGAATACATATTTTAAACAATGGTTTAAGTAAAGACAATGTATTTGCTGCTGTTTTATTTTTTCTTTACTGTCTCCGACTGTACATATCAATCAGGCATGCAGTACGTCTATCACAGATGTCTAAAGCTCTATGACAAGGCACTCTTAGTACACTGTTTCTTTTGGAAAGCCTTTTACATATATCTGCGACCCAAGATTTTATTGCACACGGATTTCTTTCAATGACCCAAAGGTGATATTTTCCGCTTACACACTGACGTTTCTCTTTGACATTATATTCATTGCTTAGAACTAGGTGTTATTTACATACATACAAATCATTCAGTTACACACACATGACACTAGCCACCAAAACAAATAGCGCAATGTCAGATTTTCCGTAGTCAAGGCAACAAATTATTAAATGTAACCCAAACTTTTCTATGTTTGTAGTGAACCCGTTACAATGACTGATAATGAATAAAGCACCAAGAAAATAGTTAAGTCACTATTTTGCAACCAAAAAGTCGTTCATGAGTCATACTATGTAGTTTTGGCAATGCTTATTCAATTATGTGTTTATTTATTCTTGACATATACATTTTATTCATGAAACTATTTACAAATAAGTATAATAGTTGTGTATTGAAGACAAAACTAAAACACATAAAAGGAAAAAGTGCACATAAGTACATTGCAATAATTAATTGCTGTTAATCGTAGATATGTCGCCGCAAATTCGTCAAATTAGCCTCATTACGAAGCGACCGGACATTTTGTAATACAATGATTTAACCTTGAGCTGGATTTTCATCACATTTTACAAAGCGGCATTTTACCAAGCATACCGCGATGTGCTTACAAGACACGAACAGAACAAGTGTGGGAGTGAGACATCAACTCAAGTACCAGTACTTCTCAAATTGTTATCAATGCATAGGAGTCGCGCTCATGGAATTTGAAATGTTTTTTTTGTAAAATCTTTATGATTTCTCTAGTTTTTCTTAAAGAAAGCCTGTGACTTTATAGATTGTTAAGTGAACGGAAGTAAAAAACCCAGACAAAAACCCTTTTTTTTTTTTGTAAATAATGGGTAACCCACTGATTCTTTGTCGATACAATTTCTTAACTTTTCCTCAATATTTCAAAGTAAAACTTAAAACATAACTTCAGTTAATTATTTTGATAGTGATTTAAAAATAGTTTTAAGTGAAAAAAGAAATTTCAGTAAATTTTGTATGAAACGATTTTATTCACGGATGACTTTACATGGTCTGTATGTCTTTACATTCTAAGCCAAGCCTATTGATTATTCTATGCTGCTAACATCATCCAGCCGCTTTGTAAAATATGACTTGATGAAAATGCAGCTCAAGGTTAAATCATTTTATTACAAAACGGCTGGGCGCTTAGTAATTAAATTATTTCTACGACGAAAGGGCGGCGACAGATCACATTTACAAATAGTTCTCAGACATCGTGCGGTTAATGAGTAGTCTATAGAAAAAAACCTAAATTGTGTTTAGTGTCAAACTTAAAGTCTACCTATATTATTTGAATTAATCGGCAAATTACGCAACTTTAAAAATCACACAACGATATTTCACTAGTTTTCATGTATAGTGATGCTATACATGAAAACATATATGTCATGCTTTTTTGAAGTTGCGATTCTGCAGAGGTTTGTTCACCACGCACCTACGACTTTGGTTTGATTTTTACATTTGTTGACTCATGGCCATTAGTCTAAGACAGTGAGCAACTATTTAGCGTTTAACTATTTAATTTAATTTAAAGTCTTATTTTGCATTAAGAGTTTTTTCTGGGGAGCGATACATTCTTATCATAAATGGGGAAGAAAACTACTAATTTATCACTACAGGTGGCGTCTAAGCGAGTTCACCTAAAAGTTCTGTAAAAGCTGTCAGATACCATACAAAATCAAACAGAATAGATTTGAAAATTTTATTTACTCAGTCTGTGTAATTGAAATTACTCCAAATTCTTCATGTTTTTCCGAAAATTGTTCTTAGTTACGCTAATCAATAGAAGTTTTCCTGTTGCATTCAGAGTGGACAGACTAACTTTAATCCGCCGGACTGAAGCGGTTGTTGTATGGTAAGTCCGGGGCTAATCTCGTACTTAGTTTTGACAGGTGCTCTCTGAATACGATAATTGGGAAATAAAATGTCACAAAAAGTAACCTATAAAATTTCGTTTCATACTTGACAATGACAATAAAGTTTGGTTTTGTTGAAAATGAGTTTTCTTTCCCATTTTCATCACTGTCCACTTTGCTTACAATAAAATGAGCGAGCAAAAAAGTAGTAGGTGCGCGATGAGCAGACGTGGCTACCGGAGTGGCCGATGCGTTGCGCGTGCGATGCGGCGATGCGGTGATGCGATGGGACGGAGTGTAGTAGCGGGCTTCACACGACCAATGCATACCTTACCAACCTGGAAGTCGAACTTGCGCCAGCGCTGCTCCGACTTGAAGCGGAACATTGTCGCCAGCACGGTGCAGAGTGAACCCGCCGGCTTCATGTCCATGAACACTTTCATCTGCGACAAGGAAGATAAAGATTATCGTTTTGTGTTCAGCGACAACATTAGTACTTTGAGAAAGGAAGGGCGGATTAATTGTGACTAGGTGGTAGGGTTAAGCTCGCGTGATGAAAAACTGTCCATCCAGTTCATTGTAGCTGTGCCCATAAGGGAATTGCCTGCCGTGGCACCTAATTACTTCGGGAATGCAGTGTGTTGGGCTAATTATCATGACAGTGATGTGGTATTAGCCACCCATGTCCAGTTACGTAAACAAAAAGAATCCGAAAATATCAAGAGTCGTTCTAAATTTTAAACGCTGCTTATCTTTGGACTTACCATTCAAATAGATAAATAGTTAATGTGATTTCGTCAAAGGATAATACATGTATTAAAGTTGGCCAGTATATTGTTGTAAGAGTTTAAGGGTGTGATAATGTCTAATTACATTAATTTCCATAAGGGCATAAGAGACAACACATTTTATTATTTTTAAAATAACTACAACAACTTATCATGATATATAAATTAAATAAAAAAAACAAAGTAAAATTCATCAGTCTAGCCATATTTGAATCATATAATGCTAAATATCTGATGCTCCTAATTCCAGCCATAAAAATACTTAATATATTTTCAATCAAAAATGTACGAGTAAATTTTCCCCCCACTGATATATATTTTTTCTAAACTATAAAGAAATAACATCATGCTAATACCTAACGCAGGGATTGAGCATGGACATTCAACACTTGAGGTAAATAAATATGTTCATTACATGCTTATATCTGATGGAGAGAGGAGAGGAGATGAGGTTGAAGCCATTGGCTTCAACCTCATTTGCATATAAACTTACCGATATATTTTGAAATAATTAGCTAGTTCATCACGGTATTAGATTAATTTGTGTTTACTTATCGCAAGAATATAAATTCACATACAGAACACTGAATGAATATGAAAACCATTAAAGGTAATGTTTTACCAAATCATATCATGAAACATGAAGTAAATTTATTTGGTACAAATCCATCATCATTATTAAAAAGTGAAAATAATCGCATCCATGAAAGCTAAAGGAAACAGTGAAAATGTATGAAGTGCAATGACCAGCATAGATCAGAAAAACATGCAGAAGTTAAAATCAAGATTCCCTCCAGTCAGTCGGAGTTAGAAAATATTGTGCTCAATTTTGCGACCAAACTGTAGAATTACTACAGGAGTGCACGTACAGAAATAAAAAATAAACCCTCAAAGTTTAATCATTATTCTTGTGCTTAGCATTTCCTCTTCAATTAATCAGTGTTCAACAGAAAAAACCAGTAATAGGAGGCCACAGAGACTTCCTCGGGCGAGAAGTCACTGTACCGCGTCCATTTCGCAGAATATTCGCGAAATTCAACATCGACAGGGTCAGTCGCTTGTCATACATCATTCAAGTAGTGTGTACAGTGCCTGGGTGAGGGGGTCGGTGCAGTGCCTTAGAAATATTTGCAACAATGCACCCAAAATCAAAGAGCACGAATTATGACTGCAGAAGATGCGAATGAAAGGATGTCGTGATTCGTTTTTAAGGTTCCGTACCCAAAGGGTGCCAATGGAACCCTATTACCTGGCTAATGATAAAATATGACAAATCCAAGTCTATGGATGATGAATAAACAATAAACCAAGCCTCCGCAGTCCGTCTGTCCGTCCGTCAGTCCGTCCATCCGTCCGTCTGTCACAGGGCTGTATCTCATGGACCGTAATAAGTAGGCAGCTGATTTTTTCTCAGAGTGTGTATTTATTTTGCCGCTATAACAAAAAATAGGTAAAATTTTAAAATAATATAAATTTAAGTGGGGTCCCCATACAAAAAACGTTATTTTTTTTATATCTGCCTCCCTCCAGGGAAACGGTAACGCCTACTATTAGACAATTCAACCCCTGGCATCCATCCGCCTGTCCGCTTGTAACTTGAGAACCCCTTGCCCGATTTTTAAGCGTTTCGTATTTAGCTAAAAAAAAAACTTGATTCTTCCCATAGATTTTATAGAATGCCTTACATTATCCTAAATTAACTGAGGGCTGAGCAGCGGAGGTATGTATAAAATAAGCTAGAAAAATACCGACTGAATTTAACGCGGGCGAAGCCGCGCGTGTCGTTAGTATGTAATTACGGTTAAAACCCTATGTTGGTTAAAGTCCGAAATTATTTTTCTCTTCAAGTTTATTGGGTTTTTGCAGTTGTAACCATATTGAGTGCACTAATAAAGTTTAACCTGTTCGTTTTGTCGGAAATAAAATGTTTAAGGTTATTTTTTTCTTACGACTAACTCGAAATTGCCGTGCACTCGGCACGGGTATATCTGGCAAAGGTTAGTTACCTTCAAGGAAAAAAATATTTCGGACTTTAACCAACATCGGGCTTTAGCCGTTACTGATATATAAATTGCAATATACATTGCTGTCAGTCGGAAGATTATAATCTCAAACGGCTTATCTCAAGTATTTGTTTAGTAGAAACTCTTAAAGTCAATCGATTCTGAAGTCAGATAGTCCATATCTGTAATGTATATCGAGTCTTGATTTTGATGTGGAAAGTATCCAACGACAACTCGTAAAAATGTGTGTGCACATGCTGTCCATGTGACACGAGGCTTGTTATACGGAGCCAGGATAGCAAGACCGTACCCAGCTTCTAGTTCGATTTACTATCCATCCAAATGTCCATGCAGATAGTTGCAGCAGGGATCTGTCTTAAGGACGGCCCGTAAGCTATGCCTCCCATACAAACGTAGATTAAATAAGCTATGTCTGATGACTAATCTTTTAACGATGTTCTTACTTTATCATTGCGTAATCCACCTTCAAAGTTATTGTATAAAACGCGCGAAAAATTCGAACTTTAGGACCTTATAACATAGAAACCAAACACAATTTTACAATGCAAATGGTCATCAGACATCTAGTTCGATCAAATAAAGCTATTTTGAGCAAAATTTAGGATCTCTGACAAGAAATATGGGCGTGATCTTCTTTCCCTTTTTGTATGGGGAGATGAGCGGGTTGGGCCACCTTAAAACCAGTTTCTCAGTTTTCGGCGAGCCAGCTGATATTGTTCCCATTTTTCACAAAATTCAGACGTAAAAAATACACAAGACAGAAAACATATTAAACTCGGCGAGCGGCGGACTTGCCTTCCATGCCTCAAATCCCGGCCTGTCCATGCACCACCATCTTTCTCTTTCTGAGTTGGATCAGTGCATTTCGTTACGAATGCGAACCGTTCCATGGTTCGGAAGCCATGAAAAACTGTAGGTACCTCCACCTGAGTTAAGCCCGCCGGGGCTGGTGCCATCGCATTCGATGAGAATATCGTGGAAACGGCAATGAAAAATGGATCGTCTTTTCAATACAGCATGCTCATAAAGTGAAAGGTCATGGCATGGCACCTAACTCCTTCAGGAATGCTGTGCATTGGGCTAATATCCTGACGGTGGGTGTAGTATTAGCCATCCATGTCCAGTTCATTAAAAATACCTACACTATTAAATTGGTATTTTCTGTGTTCTAATTAAATTCGTTTTATAAGATGGAACTAATCAAAAACGTATTTCTTATTCATCCAGACATTAGCGAAAAACGTTGTTTCGTCCATAACGTCCATTATACTCAATCTATGGGTAACAGAGGTAACGAATAAAGTTGTTTCACAGCAGATATTACAATTATGACCTACTCTGTGTTCCATTCACCTGCGTCTGAGTACCTTCGAATATGTAAGTAAGAACGAGTCGCGGAATCGCTCATTTATCTGAGAGTCACGGTGGTGTGCACACCTAATTGAAAAGGTCGCTAATGAATATGGCAAACGTAATCTTGTTGGCCGCAGTTGCTGTAATAAGTCTGGAAGTAGCTTGCTGTGGAGATGGAAAAGAAAACCCGCTGATAAAAAATGTAAGTTGTTCCTAACAAATTCGGTTTCGTGTTAGTGGCAAATAAAGCCCACTGATTCAAATGTAATGCAATCAATTACACGATACCTACAACATTCCACTTTATTTTTACATGTTTTGTTGTTTTTTTTTTTCATTTGCGTCAGGGACATCCACATTAGAAGTTGCTATTGTAACTGAACATGAAACATTTATCAAACATTTTCGGAAGTGCTGCAGTCAATGTTTAAAACTATTTAAAATTACACTTTAAATAGTTTTAAATATACTATTGTTTTATTTATACTATTGTAATGATCATACTGATCATTCGTTTTCGATATTAAAAAAATATTGATGAAAAAAAAAACCTTTTATTAACGGGCTTTTTTATTGAATAATTTTATTTTCAACTTTTTAGTTTTGTCTAAACTGTACATTTTCGCATTTTTCTCAGCAAACTCGTTCATTTGATACCCTCTATAACGATGGTAGATAAGAAAATGTTGACAGCCATTTTGGTGAGTCCGCCATTTGAATTTAGTGACACATCATTTTATTTTTCGTATTTTTCTAAGCGAACCCTTTCCTTTGATGCCCATATCATGGGAGTGCACGAAAAAGAACTGATTCGCCATCTTTGAGACTGCCATATTGGATTTAGAATGACCACAGCA
Source organism: Incurvaria masculella (assembly GCA_946894095.1). Lineage (NCBI taxonomy): Eukaryota > Metazoa > Arthropoda > Insecta > Lepidoptera > Incurvariidae > Incurvaria > Incurvaria masculella. The sequence continues at coordinate 7,096,083 of OX335641.1, forward strand.
GTGAAGCCAGACTCAATCCTGCGACCTTTTAGTTAAACGCCAAAATAATACTGGTTCACTTTACATTAAGAGAGTCGTTACCCTATCAATTCCCCATACTACGGGCAATAAATGTTTCCATGCTTTGAATGTTTTAATAGCTTTTTGAAATTTTGGATTCTAAAATGTATTATAGAAATCTGTGTGCTGTATGTTTTAATTTTTTTTATTCCTTTTATATTGGAAAATTATGGCTAATAAACATTGGAAAAAAGTTGTATTTTTTTTATGTTCATTTCAATTGAACTTAAAAAAACCGATACAGATTACTACTGTTAAATAGTACTTTACTTTTACTGAAAAATACAGATATTTACAAAAAAATCAAAACATAGCGACATAGATTGAAGCTTTATCAAGTGATGTAAAAAAATTGATTAAAATCTGATAACGTTTAGGTATATGGAAACGTTAGGGCTTGGAAGATGATTTCACTAATTCAATGACAGTCGCCGTGCAAAATTGTACCTTAGCCAATGGACAAAGAATGCATTTCTTAAAATGTTCAATTCTTAAATTTCCTGTGACTTCACGACAGCCTTAACTAAATGTTTTCGTTGTCCCATACCGCCCCCAGCTATCTATTTTCCCTTTATTAAGGTGTGGCGAGGTGGCGAACACTCCGAGGGTCCGCACTGGGCTGCCGGGGAGCAGGCGCTGTACTGGGTCGACATACAGGCACAGAACGTGCACAGGCTCGACCCGGCAACCCACAATGTCACCACAAGGCACATCGGTACGTTTATTTTGGAGCCGGACACGAATGGCATGGCTCCTGTCAAGGGCAAGACATTCATCGTACATCTAGCAAATTTCCGAATGCATCATGGGCACCGTGTTCCATTTGCCGATGTTCTATACAAAAAAATAAAGAAGGAAAACATAGTTTAAAACAATGATATTACCAGCATTCTCAATGATTTTGATTTTATAACAATTGTCATAATAGACAGGCTTGGAACCCTAAGCAAGACTACAATTACCGTACACATTTTTATTGTATTCCACTAAGAAGATATGGTTAGGGATATGGAAAAAAAGGCAGAGGTTGGACTAACCATGTCGCTAAACTCACATAATCATATTCCCCAAATTGTAAAACCAAACTTCACATACCGTGTAAATATTTGGGGTTGCAATCATACTCTTTGCAAACACTTTAAACAACACTTAGGCGTTAGGTGGGCCAAAATGAGGTGGGTCGGAAACATTTCGTTTTTTAATTATGTTTGTTCAGGTTTGTGACGTTGACGTTATGACGTTAAACACACTAGAACTCATTATACATATAGTATACATTACATATGTTAATACATGCTCGTGTAATGTCGATTAAAGTCCGATATTTTTGTCCTTGATGGTAATTATGATTTACTCCTGTATACCTGTGTCGAGTGCACTTATTACGAATTTTTGGTCAGAAAAAAGAACTTTAACCTATTTTTAGGGTTTCGTACCCAAACGATGCCAACGGAACCCTATTACTAAGCCTCCCCTCTCCGATGGCCGGAGAGAAGAGGCTTAGTAAAGGCCCGTCCGTCACAGGGCTGTATCTCATGAACCGTAATAGGTAGGCAGCTGGAATTTTCACAGAGTGTGTAAATATTTTGCTGCTATTACAACAAACAGGAAAAATAAAAAAAATAAAAATTAAAGGGGGGCATACAAAAAACGTGATTAAATGTTGTACCATGGTACGGAACTTCCTGTACGAGTCTGACTCGTACTTAGCCAGTTTTTTTAAAAAACCAAATTAAGTATTTATTTTCTTACCATAAACTCTAAATTGGTGCAATAAACATGGGTACAACAGAAAAATCTTAATAAATTTCATTTTTAACCATAATACATACAAATTACATAACATTATCATATAGAGGTCAAATCCGTATGTACGGTGGGACCTGTAAATGTAAAGATTCTCTGTAGGCGCAAGTCTCGAAATATACTTGACCAATTTATACATAAGTCTTTTTTGACTGGTAAATTTTGTGATATCCAAAATAGACCGGGGTAGATACGGTTTGAGAAGCACATGAAATCCGAAATGAATTTTTTTTTCTCAGAAATATATAATTTCATATTCATATGCTTACATTAAGTTTGCAACATTTAGCGGGGCCCGGAAGATAGAAAAAAAATTAAAAAGGTATTAAAAAATATATATCTCCTAAACAAATATTTAGAAACGGTATTATAAAAAATTATATCTTCTTTTAAGGCGTAATGTAACTGTGAATTTGCAACAATTTTGTAATTACAGAAATGTATTTAAAAAAATGTTTTTACAAAAAAAAATCTATGCCGCGAACGTAACTTGCTATTGCTATATTTCTTTCTAGAATATTTAAAAGCAAATTAAATTCTTTAGAAACTATACCACGAACGATTTTATACGTATTTCGAATTTTTTGTTCAGCTTTTGTGTGAATGTAAACATTATAAATGAAAAAAAATGTGCTTCTAATATTTGCAACATTTTACAAATTTCACAGAATATAGACTTTGCGGTCAGTTTCCAATTTCAGAAAATAAAATAGAATTTTCATTATTTGCTTTGCAGATATTAAATATTACAGATATTAAAAGTACAAAAAAAAATTTACACAGTTCCGTAAATAAGAAATTGTTGCAAATTCACAGTAATATTACACCTAAAATTAGCTAACATATAACATTTTTAAATAACATTTCTAAATATTTGTTTAGGAGATATCATTTTTTAAACATATTTCATATTTTATTTCTATCTTCCGGACCTCCGGAATGTTTTTCTAAGTGCTGATTTAAGGCTAAAGTTCCTGGAGTAAAAATAATTTTAGGCTCTGTATCATCACAATACACATGGATATTGAAACAGTGGGTGTTAAATGTTTGTCCAGGTGTAATTTTAATTCATGACTTATTCAATCTTGGCTTCGTGTTACGTATGAATTAAATTATATCGTCATTTTAATAGCAAAGCCTCCTATTGTGTCAAAATCATGAATAAACATTATCTTGAGAAACACATAAGGAACTAAGCAAGGAGTATGAACTTCATAAACATATAAGGTGAGTTTAAAATAATCTACAAGCCTTATAATAGGGTTGATTCAGTATCTGATATAGAACAACTTTTGCTAAAAATGTAGGCATGTAATTTTTTTTGTTCCATTTTAATTTTTGAGAAATTTAAACAGTACGTTCCGCCCAGTATTGTGAACAACTTTTGCGAAGAAACTTTAATTATTTCTTCGAAACCATCACCGATATGTACATAGTTTCTTCGCAAACGTTGTTGGAAATACTGGGAAGAAAGTAATGTATAAATTTCTCAAAAATTAAAATGGAACAAAAAAAAACTTTAAAAAAAGACGATTAAATCATTATGTGTATATTCCAACAAGGAAATTTGTTTGAATTTTTAAAGTATTACTAAAATATTAAATCATTTTTATTGGGACCAAATTAAATATTTTTATCCAGATTCATTCAATGTTTTGAATGTATTTTACAATAAAACGCACCCAAAGGTTTTTTTTACTTATGTAATATATTTCAGTAACTTTTTGCGAAACGGTAGAGCCAAGTCTTCTGTACTGAAAAATATGGCTCCGAACCACCCATCGACATACCAAACCACCTCTTTCATATCTGAGATTGAAACATTAATTTCATTGCGATTTCATGGTTCGAAACCCATGCAAAACTGAAGTAGCTTAGTAAGGTAGTGCGTTCATTGATTTTTTTCTTAATTTTTTATTTCTTGATTTTTCACAACATGCCTAACTAACTGTTGATATTTGAACACGTAAAAATACTTTAACTGTCGTTTAGGTCGATTGTCGAGGCGATCACGGCATGCACACAAATGCATTTACTCAAACACAGTATGCTTTTTTTTAATGGGAATGTTTAAGAACATTTGACAGCCACATGTCATCAACATCACCAAACTAGAACATGCATGCTATAAGCCCACAAAAAGGGTAAATGTAAGCTATGAGTAAGATCGAACTGTCGCCTGCATGATCAGTGTGCAAGTGAATGAGCCAACTATATTCCGCTTTGGTGTTATTATTATTCGACTTATATATGTATATATATATATATATATCCGTACGTATCCTTTTACTCCGCAAAGTAAAACAAATCCATTCATTTCGTACTTAATTGTAACTATCGAAACAGCAACGAAATTTATCGTAATTTGCATTCAGTTCTATGAATCCAGGCTCAAATAAGGTGAAGGTCATCGAATCTAGTTTTTGATATCGTTGCAATTAGATGTGACGTTGGCCATTCTAGCCTGGTAAAATAAGATCGAAGTACTTTTACATAGCAGCTCACAGAAACGAATGCACCTCGATTATCGGAGATAATGGAACCGACCCTGCCTAGGACGAGAATTTGAAAGAATTCCTCGCAAATATTCGAAAATGGGCGTTCGAGACTTGGGTGGCAACATGTCGTGCTGTTGAAAACTGTCTAAAACTTTTGAAATTTCCTCAGATTACGGTCCCGTGACGCCGTTGGTTACCGTGGCGGGCGCGCGCGGCGAGCTCGTGTTGGGTGTCCGCTCGGAGCTGTACCTGCTGGCGTGGGACGCGCCCGCCTCATCCCGGGACTCCGCCCTGCGCCTCATCACGGCGCTCGACCTGGGCCTGCCTAACAACCGGCTCAACGACGGGAAGGTCGACGCGGAGGGGCGGCTGTGGGTCGGTTAGTACTGAGTTGCCGTTGGTTACCGTACCGGCCGCGCGCAGCTAGCTCGTGGTGGGTACGCTTGGAACTTCACCCGCTGGCGTGGGACGCAAACACCGCATCTGAAGACTTCGCCTCATCACCCCGCGCAACCTGGGCCTGCCCAATACCAGGAAGGTCGACGCCGAGAGGCGGTTATGGATAATTTAGTACTGAGTGTTCACATGTAACGGTCCTAAAAATAATATTTATAGTATACAGAAATGAATACCTACATTTTCGAGCTTACGGTTTTCCGGTGTGCAATGCCGTATTGGGCCGACATGTTTCGCCTCCAACAGGGAGCATTGTCAGGACCTAGAGTGGCTCCGGAGTTACGTCTGATAGCCCTGCATGTCAAACGCACCAGAATACCGTAATGAATGTTGAATTAATTAAGTTCAATTAATGTTGTTTCGTGTGTACTGATTGCATAAATATTGAAAAAGGATTGCACACTTTAGGTACAATGGGCAAGGAAGTGAGCGGTAATGTAGACCCAGACCAAGGCTCACTCTATGTGGTAACTGAGGAGAACTACCTGGAGCCACCTGTGAAGGTAATAATTGTAATAAGTGCTAATTTTAAGTTCAATATTATTACGATCATTTGATTAGTACTTAAGGGGAATATATACCTAAAAATTAATGTTTTTCTGAAGTCGGTTACAGTAAAGCCTTTGGTTGTTAAACATTGAAAAAAATACTAAGCTTATAGTATGTACGTTTGCGAAGGTACACATCCCCATTTTGTCCAAAACACTTATTGTAAAATCGTGGAAATAAAAAATATTTCTAAAAGGGCCATTTTTACCTTTCAAAGCCATTGTTTCTGTCATCTTTCTATTTAGAAGAATGAAATAAAAAAAATATTATACTTTTCAGCCATAATGAGGTACACATCCACCTAGCTGTTAAGAAACCTTGCCATCCAATACACGAAATATCCGGGAGCGCGCGAAACGTGCGTACCCTCCCGCTGACATGATGGCACTGGCTAGATTCCGCCGCGCGTATTCTTGACTTTACGCTATGGTATATAGGGGCCTTAAGGAGGTGTTAAAACCAGATTACATTCAGTTCCATGGGGAATAAGTGCAAGCACATTTTATAATTTTTTAATATAATTACACCTGATTTAAAAATTTCAATTGTTTAGCTGTACGAGGGGCGTTCAATAATGTATCTACCTAGACAAGAAAAAAAACCTTAGAGGAAAAATAATTAGTCTTATTTGGCATTAACTCCAAAAATAAAATCCTTTCTCATCCCAAAATAAAGTGGCCATTTTTCGACTTTGATCTTTTTAGAACTGGGTGACGATTTGTGCTTCCACTGTATGGACTCCATTTTGTACTCAAGACCTCTATGGTAAGCCCACGTGTCATCTCCTGTCACCAACCGTTGAAAAAAACTTGCTGGGTCCTCATAAAACAGGTCCAAGTTCTCTTGAAAACATTCGCGTCGGGCATCCTTTTGAAGTGGTGTCAGAGACCCCTCTTGCGCTGACTTTAAAAATTTGAAAATATTTATTTCAAACTATGCCTGCCGAGCTGTCCATTTCTTAAGCTATCCTGCATATAGTCAATCGCCTTTCAGTCAAAATGAATTCTTCTTCTTTTTAGGGTTCCGTACCTGAAGGGTGAAAACGGAACCCTATTACTAAGCCTCCGCTGTCCGTCCGTCCGTCTGTCACAGGGCTGTATATCATGAACCGCAATAGGTAGGCTGCTGAAAAGTGTGGATTTATTTTGCCGCTATAACAACAAATAGATTAAAAAAACCTGATTTTTTTGTGTTTAATGTTGTACGATGGAACCCTCAGTGTGCGAGTCCGACTCGCACTTGGCCGGTTTTTTTACGCATTTCTGGACTCGTCGCCTCAAGTGAGGGTCATCTTCCATGGACTCTCGTCACCATGTAAGCTGCTTGCTCCAATATTTGACTTTATATTCAGAGGGTGCAGACTCCCTGTATATTGTTGCCATGCGTTCAAATATTTCTTTAGGCTTCTTTTCCTCTTTAGTGCGGAACTTAATAACCGATCGCTGCTCTAAATCAAGCAAATTTTTAGTAGACTCAGACATCGATGCACTTGTCATGCTGTCACTCTGATTAATCGGACTAAATTAAAATTTGGAACGAGTTAAATAAAGAAACATAGCTATACGTATATAACTTGTAAAAAGCCCCTCGAATTTTAATAATATAATTATATTTATCTGAGGGTCCCGTTATTTTTCAAACTTCTTTAAGGGTCTTAAAGTTTTGTCTTTAAATCATGGCTAGACCATCAATCTTCAAATGTACTTTTTTGATTTTAGAAATTCATTGTTTTAAATAAAAATTAATGTGGTTTTAGTTACGCCCTTATGGGACTGAATGCAATCTGGTGCTAACACCCCCTTAAGGGCCTTTTTTACAATCCATAGGAATTTAAGAAAATAAACTTTTTTGGACTAAGCAGGTAGGTCGCTTATTCTATATGAAAATGTGAAATGAAAATAAAATTTGGCAAATTTAAACGATCTGTCGACAGGTAAGACCCGTCAGTGTGTCCAACGGCATCGCGTGGACCAGAGACAACAAGTACATGTTCTACGTTGACTCACCCACTGAGCAGGTTGACGTGTTCGACTTCGATCTTGAGAGGGGACGCATCAGTGAGTAAATTTTTCCCTACATACGTTTTTCATAAGGAAATGCATGATTATTCTGTAGACCGGCATTAATGGCAGGGATATCAAAATGTTTAAGGATGTTTATCATGGATATAAGTTTATTTATCAAAACGTACAGACGTAGCTCTCAGCTGGTTTACTTAATCCGAAAAATTTCAGAAAATTATTTCCTAATTTGACTGAGGAAACAGGCAGTAGCCATTGTATGGAACTCTATCACCTCATTATCCTCTTAATTATACATATACTACGAACACGGATCATGAGACTGTTAAACAACCGAGAGCTCAGGGCTGTCCCGCCCCGACATTTTAGTTGCTTTGAGACGCTTGCTTAGCATACCAGAGGTCTAGGCTCAAATCCTCGCCCCGTTCGTGTAACACTTTCTTTCTTTATCTGAGTTGGATAAGTGCATTTCGTCTCGATTACGAGCTGCTCCTTGGTTCGGAATCCATGTAAAACTACAGTTCCCTATCCCCTCCTAGGTGGTAGGGTTTAAGCCCACCTGGGTTGGTAACATCGCATTGGATGATGGAGCCATCCATGTCAGGTTGCAAAAAAAAAGAATTTTTAATCGACTTATTATTAGCGGAGCGCTAAAGAAACTACTTACTATTAAGGAAGTTGAAAGGTATTAATACCTTTTTGGGGCCCCTCGTAATCAAAATACGGAAACCATGCAAACAGCCAACCAAATAGTTACGTAATTGTCATAGTCGCAATACGGCTAAAGTCCTATCACAAACATTCTTAAATAAAAAAAACATATTTTTTCAGCTAACCGACGCACCATATTCAGTTTTAAAGCCAACAATGTGACCGGTGTTCCCGACGGGATGACAATAGACACCGACGACAACCTTTGGGTCGCTTGTTTCAATGGTGGAAAGGTAAGTCACTTGTAATATCACTTGCGAATATAAGGATAATTGACTAGGAAAGACCCAACAGGCTCACTGAGTGAGCTCAAGCTACAAAAAATGTTTACTAATAAATAAAAAATCTAATATTCATTTGAGCAAAATCTTCGTTCGTAAGCAAGTAGTAACGTTGCTAATCCACATATAACGACTTTAAATGAATAAAGCCATATCTACAAAATATTAAAATGAAAAATTGGCTACAAACAATCTAAAAAAACATTGGCCCTCAATTTTCAATTTTGCAATATGTAAATTATGAGCACACTGCAGAAGATTCAAGAATACTACTAATTTATTCTTGAAATGAAAAACTGTCCAAGTGCGATTTAAAACGTAACACAAAAACATTCCGTTTCTTGTAAACTCCCTTTAATACTTTTATTGGCAGTATTTTAGCATTTTATTGGCATATTTAATGGCAATAGAAATACACATTCTGTGAAAATTTCAGTTGTCTGACTATCACGGTCCATGAGGTGCAGCCTACTGACATTAGGACAGCGGAGGCTTAGTAATAGGGTTCAATTGGCACCCTTAGGGTACGGAACCCTAAAGAGAGAGTATATTTTTTAATGGCTCGGACGAGTGGAGTGACAAAATTTTACATGGGCGAAGTGTGAGAAACTGTAGTTGTCTCCCTTTCCAGGTGATCAAAATAGACTCGCGCGCCGGTCGTCTCATGGAGCAGCACGCGCTGCCCGCCTCCAAGGTGACCTCGGTGGCGTGGGGCGGGCCCGAGCTGAGCACCCTGTACGTGACGACCTCGCGGGTGGACCTCACCGCCGAAGAGTTCGCGCAGCAGCCCGACGCGGGCTCCGTGTTCGCCATCGAGGGCACCGGCAGCAGGGGCTGGCCCGCAAACGAATATTCGTTCCGGCAGGCATCCAATTATTAGTGATATTTCAAGGCGCTACGATGTTTTTTTAATTTATTTTATTTATACACCTAGATGAATTATGTGCAATAGAAATAATTTTAATATTTTAGATTCAACCATTCTTGCAGAAAATAATTCAAATGTTACCTTGAGGCGGAAACAAGATTCTGCAATTGGCCAAAAAAATAAATAGTCGTGTGGCGGCGGCCCTTAAATGCACAGAAAATACCCGTTTTTTCCACACTGTAGAAAGATGAATAAAATAAAAAAAGAGCTTTATACTTTCCTCAATCAAAACGATGCATGTTAAAACATTTTTTACCTATTTTTATTACGATTTCAAATAAAATGTGAAGGTACATATAAGAAGAAAGAAAAGTGAAAAGGATGCATTAAAGTACTTTTAGAGTGTGTTTATTTCATTGATATTTATTGTCTTCTTGTTTTAATGTCTTTTCTTCATAAATTCAACCAAAATACCGATAATCGGAATAGCACATATTTTAACATCTTGGATATCTCAAGTTCAGTTCTATGCAATGGTACCAACCCGGGTGGTATTAACCCTACCGAATAGTTAGTAAGCGAGAGACTACAGTTTTAAGTGGAATCCGACCACGGCCAGCCTTAGCAATGAATGAAATGCAGTGGGACCACTTGATGTGTGGTGTGACCAAGTGAGATGGCATTCACTCAGTGGTGTCAATATTATCGATGACTATTCTGCTTTACACTATTGCACATAAAGTGCTGTAAAATTATTAGACTGTGCTTTAATAATATTCATAAATGGATACACTGTATGTATGAATGTCCTTCCAGAGAATTGTCGTACTAATCCCGGTTTACACGCTCCTACTATTTACAGAATACGTAATCTATATAACTATTGTAGGGACCACTGCGACATATTTGCAGACCCACTGAGGAAATTAAAATATAGTTATGGTAAATATGTATCGTAGTTCAGTTGAAAATTAATTATTATTTCGATATTTTTAATTTTCATTAAAAAGATTATTTTTGTTTACCTTTTATTTAGTTTCATAATTTTTCGTAAATTATAAATTACATAATTGCATTTACTTCATTCGTTTTCCTTTTAATCTCTACTTAAATGTATGTAGTGTTCTACTGCACTCTAGTGGAGTGTACACATAAGTAAAGCGTTATGATATGCGTGTAATTTTTTTGTTTTATATGTACAAAACTTTGTTATGGCACTATAATAAATAAATAAATATACCACCTCCACCTTCTGAAGCTAATGTGGGATCGCTGGGTTTGGCGTTCCATATGTTGTGTCGCATCAAGTGATTTTTTTTTTATTCTTAGCAACACCTCATTCGCCTCCAGATTGGCATGCACGAAACATTCAACCTTAAAACTTCTACCCGATTTCATTTTCTTCGAATCGTAATGGCTTGCATGTAAAAAAAAATCCGAAGTAGGCAAATTTTATTAATGTTATGAATTTTGTTTTGTGATCAAATTTCTTCCTGTTGCACCTAAATAGCAATAATTCTTAAAACCGACCAAGTGCGAGTCAGACTCGCACACGAAGGGTTCATTTACACAAAAAAATCACATTTTTTGTATGGGGACAATGGGTATGGGGGATTTATAATTTTTTTATGTTACCTATTTGTTGTTATAGTGGCAAAATTAATATTTATCAAAAAAGCATCAGCAAAATCATGAACTGTAATAGATAGGCGGAAATTTCAGCCGCCTATCTATTACGGTTCATGAGATACAGCCCTGTGACAGACGGACGGAGGGACGGACGGACGGACAGCGGAGGCTTAGTAATAGGGTTCCGTTTTTACCATTTGGGTACGGAACCCTAAAAAATGGCTTTTTTGTGAATTTTCCACCGAAAAGAATCATTCAATTATTTAAAAAGTGCAAAACTTTGTGCAAGTCATACTATTTTTGTAAATTAATATTAAATTAGAGTATGAAGTAAGTGTGTTTTTCCCTTATCTTCAATGAAAAATATTTACTATTTATGCTCAAAGGAATTAAAATAATTTGTTTACACAAATAGGTACCAATAACCTGTAAGCAGTGGCAAACAAATTTATAAGCTTAAACTAAGTGGACATTGAAAAAAAAAAACCAGAGAAATTTCTTGCCAGTTTTTCACTGTGAATGTTGAACTGGCTAATAATAAGATATGACAAATCCGAGTGCAGTGGTCATGAAAATAAAATAAATCAATCAATTTGAAAATAATGCTGATGGCGCATGCAACAGGTTGGTATGATTCCCCACAGATTACTTATTTCATTATTGCACTGCTAAAATCATCGATTTAGTGGTGGAAGTTACAGTGTGGATACTTACCGGAAGCCGGAGGAAGGGTGGGTCGGCGGCATTCTTGCCTAGTTTGTTTTCCTGGTACTGGATAAGTTGTACTATGAGCTGCGCGAGACCCTCCTTCGTTGGTGGGTCAGTTTGCACGTGCTGAAACCATGCAAGATGTTATCAGTTTTGTGAAATGGGCGAATCAGCCATTCGTACAACGACAAATAGTAAAAATCAAAAACAAATTAAAATTAAAGGGGGCCACCAAAAAATAAAAGTGATTTCTTTGGGTCAAATCTTGTATATGGTACGGAAACCTTCGTGTGCGAGTCCGACTCGCACTTGGCTGGTTTATATTTTTATTGAATTGGGATTAACCACAAAATAAGACGGATGAGTATGATTGCACTATTCGGCAATCCGCCGACGACGTACCAAATTAGTTGATATTGGACACCGGGTGGCTAAGCTCAAATGGCAATGGGCTGGTCACGTCAGGCAAAGAAACGACGACTGTTGGAATAACCGTGTCCTACACTGGCGGCCGTGGACAGGAAAACAGAGTGCAGGAAGACCACCCCTTCCAGGTGGGACGACGACATCAATTGCGTCGGCGGAAAGCAGTGGTTCCGTACCGCTAAGGGCCGGGAGGACGGGAGAAAAATTGGAGAGGTGTATTTCCGACAGTGGATGGAAACACGCTGACTGACTGACATTTAATACACTTTTCTCAGTCTTGACGACCCAATAGTTCCCCACCGTGGCGTTTGATCATCGAAATTTAGCAACACTGAGTGCAGTCGCGTTCTGGATGAGTGACCACTCGACCTTTAAGGCTGGCTGTGGTTCGGATTCCACGTACAATCGAAGTTCTCCCTTCTTAATGCTAATGTTAATCCCACCCACGAGGATACCATTGTATTGAATAAAAGATGCCATATTGCAATGGTAAAATTGTCCACGTATACTATCCAGTTCGATGTAGGTATGCAATCTAAGAAGGTCCTGACATGGAACATAGTTCCCATTTGGTGTGTAAGGCCAATATCATGAGTGGGGCGACCTTAAAAACCACTTTAAACAATTACAAACAAAATCACTTGATAATACATAGCTTTCACATTGCTTTAAACAAACGAGGTGCTATGCCAGGACCATAAATTTATTGGGGCGCAGCTATATTGACCTGGACTGAAATGAAGGACGATTTTAATCGAGTTTATCAAAATCTATTAAGTGTGTGTGACTTAAACGGTCAACGTGTCCAATAACTTGAAACCTTCCTCCATAAACTGCGATCAATCGAAACTGTAATCGTATTCCAGTAAGTCGTATCTTTTTTTTTGTATATTGGGCTCTGAGATTACCAGGTATAACGCAAGGATGTTAACTTAAGACAAAACGGGTATGGGTGGCTGAGCTGAGGGACAAAGGTGTTCAGAAAAGCCACCCTGAGCGAGGCACCATGCCAGCGGATTTGCGGACTATCGGTGAGCTATCGAGCTTGTTCAAATTACGCTTGAAGACTCCCAGGTTATAGGTATGAGGAAAGGCAATCACCGGGAGACAATTCCGTATTCTGGCAGTGCAGTATGAATATGTAGCTAAGTTAATTTCGTGTAACAAAGCAACTGATTGCACTCAAACTGTTGCGGTAACCTAAGATATTAATTTTCCATTCTGAAAGATTCCAAAGGTTTGCGAACATCACCTAAAAGACATGTATTGTCATATGGTAATCAATCTAACATCAACAATGTGTTCATTTCTTGCAACCGTCTTGTTAGGCACTCAAAATTACAACTAAATATTTACCGTAGTATTCAGAGTGGGCAAGGGGATTATTGCCGAACTAAGCAGCATTTTGTATGGTCAGTCCGGTGCTTGTCCGCACATAATTTTTTGACAGATCATTCTGAATACAAGTTTTTAGGTTTTGCAATGGTAGAATATACTTCAAGGAATTATATGCATACAATAAAATGGGTTAAAACATTTTGATTATTTTAAAATTTGTTTAATAATTTGATAATATTTTAATCAATGCATTTTTTTTTGACAGTCTGTTTTCAAAACCTGATGAACCTGAGTTTTTCAATGTAGATGTCATTGGATAGCCTCAAATATTTCGTATAAGATTTGCTCTTTGCGAACGAATTTTCCATATAGATTGCACCTGATGTGATGAGAGCATGCAAACACATCAGCCATCTCCTTATTGATATGCTAATATTACTATTTCAATAAATGAAAAAGCGAAGTATATTCAGTTATTACATGATGTGAAACCAACTCTTATGTCAAAAAAGTTTGATTTTACCACATCGACAATAACTTAAGTCCATTAAATGTGAAAATGTAAAGACGAGAAGGAAAATGTAATTTTAATAAGGGCTTGTACTCACACTACGTGACCGATTTTTCCCACTTTATGACCCCCTTCCCCACTTTTGATCTACGTGCTACGTACGACATTACATAGTATTTTAAATACTATAAAATAGCAATTTATTTATAAAGGTATGAGTAATAACTAACTATATTTACACAAATATTAAAGTTTATTTTTATTTTTAACATACAGCATATCTGATACCTAAAACAATTATAGGATATAGCATCCATTTTCAATAGGTTTGTTATGGATGTGATTTCTACTGTTTTCAATGATGATGCGACCAACTTCTTGAAAATGGCCAGGCATTGCAGAAAAGTCTGCCTATAAAAATGTTCAGATATGTTTGTAAGTTTTTGAGTTTAGGCGATTGCTGGACATGCGGGAAGTATGGTCCAAATGGCCATATAAGCCATATGGCACACAATCGAAACATCACGCGCACAACTGTGCTCTAAAATGCACAATCAAGTCAGTTTTCACACACGAAAATCTTCCAATCTGCGATTATGTTTGCATGTGGCTTGTACGTTGAAGCTGGGTTGGTAGTTTTAAAAAATTTGAGACAGCGCGTAGTAGGCGCGCTAGATGGCATATCTGCTTCCTTTTTATCTATGAATACTATAATGCAGGATTACAACTATCATCACAAGAAGGGATGGTGCGCCGCCTCCTTTAATGGCAGACTATACTTGTTCTCTATTATATCGTGGTAGCATTTAAAGGGATATGTAACTATGTGATCAGCTGACAGTAGTAGTTTATGACAAAACTCATAGTATTAAAACCTAATGTGCAAGTGTTTCACAGTGTTATGTTGCCACTGGAGCAGTGCATCGCTTAAAGGTCCTTGCTTACGGTGACGCTTGGCTCGGGTTATCTCTTTCCCCAAATATGGTTGAAAGAGGTAATGGCTGTGCCCGGCATAATGCTCGTGAACGGGTGCTGTTTGTGGGGACTGGCCTGCTCCTATTGGCAACATATTAGTTGGAGGGGATTGTCTTTGCAAATAAAATGATATTTGTCATGAACTGTTGCATACGGCATGGATTGTAAATTTTGTGTATTCATGTGAATTTAGTGTTTTACGTATGTTTTTGTTAAAATAATTGACAAACATTTTTGTACACTAAGTGGACGTTGAAAAAAAAAACAGCGAAGTTTCTTTCCAGTTCTTCTTCGCTGTGTTTTGTTTTGCTGAAGTGGCCAATGCTAAAATATGACAAATCCGAGTGCAGGGTCTATGGATGATGAATTAACAATACAATACAATATGCTGGGAAACTGTGAACATCCAACAAAGATAAGACCATAGGCGGGTTTTTTTTATGTAGGGTCAGGCAGGGTAATTGAGAACAGATTCGAGATTTGTGCCCATACATTTACTTAAAAAAATAAAATAAAAAAAACCTTTAGATTATTTAGTATTGTTATTATACATCTGAAATATTATATGGAAAATATTATATGAAAAAATCATTTGAAATACATAATTTTATGTGATTGATGGCTTCGGGAACAATGAAATAATAAGTGTTTTTATTTACCCCAGAGATATTTTCATTAATTCTCCATTTTGGGGTAATTGAGAACTCATATTTTTTCCTATAGTGAATTTATTAGTATTTGAACAAGAAAAATACACACTAAAAATAAACTACTATCCATCAAGTGACTATGAGATAATTCCGTTTATATTTGGGGTATTTGAAAGTTATTTCAGAACGTCCGTATACCTCATAGCATTTTTTTAGGGATAATTGGAAACAAATTCCTAAAACAAGGGGTTATTGAGAACAAAAAGGTAACACTCAGTGGATGTTACATTATTATGTATTGGGGAAAATGAGAATAAACTATTTCCTTACAGTTCTTATTTAAAAAACATAAGTAGTATTAAGTTTTCAATAATGAACTAATACGTTTATTAGCTCAAGCCTTTTCAAAAACATCGACAGGTATACTAAGCAGGTATACAGAATTTGAAGTAAGCTCGCTCTCCTTTCATTGAGATTCCTGGCTCTGGTAAAACTCCGATCACATCTTCCAAGGTCACAGAACTTTTATCGGCATCATTAAATATAAACAGTTCTTTTGTACTGTCCACACATTTAAAAGGAGTCACATTGATTTCTTTGTCTTCATCGACAGTGTCTATGTGACATACATATTTAAAATTAGTTGTCATCCGTTTTCCACCTTTGAAGATGGCTAGTACAAAGTCGCATGTCTTAATTTGACCAAAACAACAGGTTCTAGAAATTCTATACCATGATCCATTTCATTTTCGACATTATAAATCATCACTTTTAGCATAGGGAATTGAATCACTCTTCAGTGGGGTTGGCTTGCTTTTATCTATCAACTTTGACTTATTTCGAAAAAAATTCAACCTTTCCCCTTATTTTCGTTTTTAATTTTTCGTTTAAATTCTTTGTTTACCTTTTTCTTCTTGAGGATCTCTTAATCTTTCCATAACTTCTTTTGTAGTTAATATTTCACCATAATTGAATTGCTTCAATCTCAGTATTACAATCTATTGCATGGATATCCCATGAATGCACGGGTCTTCAAGCAATGAACAAGATCTTTTCTTCGTTAGCATGCAATACCTTAGGCGCTCCCGCTCCCATTCTCTCAACATCAGTTTTCCGAACCTTGACACGATTAAATATAACAGTTGTGGGAACGTTGTAAAAAACTAGCTTCTCTATAAGTTTTCTTTGAATTTGCCACATCCTAAACGGCATTTTTTATGTCTTCAAGCGTGTACCGCGAAGACCCTTTATTTTTTACATACATTCGCGGCATCTTGGCATGTCACCTTAGTCTGAAAATAAGTGTTCTCATTTATCCCCAAAAATCATAGCTCAGCCTTCCTACAAATCTAATACAAGGTTTCCAATTGCCCCCTAGTTTACAAACACCCCAATATGAGTGTTTCCAATTCCCCGTCACTACAAATGCTCGGGGTAAATGAAAACAACTTTAAATAAGTCAATATGGCCTCTATCAGCTCTTGCAAGACAATTTCACATGACGTTGTATTAATGAATATCCCATTGATCTCAAGAAACTTAAACTTACCTTTTCTTTTCTTCGAATAAAGTTGTGTTAATGAAGGAGTATTTATAACTATTTCCGTTTTTTTGTCAACACCTGGACAACATCACATATAAACTCTGAAATAGTCAGCTGACAACTGAGGTTCTATATGCAGACCATAGTCAAAAGACTAGGGATACATTCAAAATAGTTAGAATCTTTGTATGGCTTATAATTACTCAGATATTACATTTTGTACCCAATTACCCCTGTTCTCAATTACCCTGCCTGACCCTAACTGGACATGGATAGAATACCAAACCAACCGCCATGATAGCCTCACACGCCACATTACATAAGTCAGCTTTTTTGCCAATTAAAACCGTCCAAACAGCTAAAAGCTAGTCCCGGCCGGTACATAACCCACCTTCTTGAAATTCTTTTGCAGCCATACGCGTACATGCTCTAGTTGGGCCAGGGTCTCCGGGGAGTTGAAGAAGTCCGCGTTGGGACCACCGTCCTTTTTAGGACCCAGTGTACTCATTTTTGCTTTCGTTTCACCTAAGATAAAAACAAAATATCACAGCAAAATATCTTTGACCAAACAAACCCAAAGGCACGCCAAGAAACGTCAAGTTATACTTTTTTTTGTTATTTTTATCCATAGGGAAAGGCAAAAACTCTCGCAGCGTGCTCCATTTTTAACTGTAAACGATTACACTGCTTAAGGGGAATAAATACCTAAATAAGAACGTTTTTCTGAAGTCGATTACAGTAAATCCTTTGGTTGTTAAACATTGAAAAATACTGAGCTTATCGAACGTATGTTCACATCCCAACACTTGTATCATCCTCGAAATACAAAATATTTCTAAAAGGACCTGTTTTACCTTCAAAACCCTTTCTATTTAGAAGAATGAAATATAAAAAATCTTATACCTTTCAGCCATAACAGCCCTTGGTGTTAAAAAATCTTCTTTTTTTATTTTTTCGACAAAATCAAACTAGTCGTACCCTGCCGAGCGGGGACGGAGCGCGCGAAACGTGCGTACCCTCCTGCTGACATGATGGCACTGGCTAGATGCCACCGCGCGCATTCTTAACTTTACGCTATGGGATATCGCCTATATCGCCTTAAAGCGTATACAAGCGTCCTGAATCAGATTGCACGCTCAAAGCTGTTAGCATTACAAATGATTCGGATAGTTTGTGTACGCGCTTACCGAAACAAAACAACAAACATGGAACAAATGACATGAATTGTAGCAGTTCATCTCAAAGGAGATATGCAACCGGAGCTCCAGTGACATTTTTAGTGTAACAGAAATGTGATTGATAGTGTTCAAAATCATCGATAATTATTTTTAATGATTTGAATTTTAAATTATTAAAACTTCATGAAAACTCCAGCTAGTATAATTCGATCTAAGCAATTGGGCAATAAGTTCCATTGCAGAAAAAGTAGATCCATCTGTTATCAGATATTTGTAATTTTCGTAATTTCTTGCTATAATTATTTTTTCAATTAGGTATATTGTGCCACTACGCGTACCAGCATATTTATTTTCATAAATACATTGATACACAATATAATTTATAGTTAAAATATTGTGTGCTTGTTTTCTCGAATTACACGTTTCTCTCGAATAACCACTTTTTATGCTTTTTAGATAGTTGACCGCATATCTTTTATTGTAAAAATGCGACTTTAAATATGGTGAAATCTACTCACAGCCGTCAATAAAACCATATGAGTATTTTGTGCCTCCAAGTTGTTTCCGTAAGTTTTTCCTAACTCTTAAATACACACAATACTGCGGATTCTGGAGGCAAAATACATTACATACATTACAATTTTTTTTCTCTAATATGAAATAAATATCTCAGTTCACATACTATTTCATGTGACTTCGATACGAAGTGCTTAAACTAGCAATATGCTTATTTTATCCTTCAGAATAACTCTCTACGGTGGTGTGCCTACTAAAATGACTTAGAAAATCTAAAAATAACCTGCAACCGATTATAATATAGAAAAAAACTGGAACGCGATGCGGCGCAAACCACGAACCTCTGGCTCAGGAAGCGAAGCGGCGACGCCCAGCACGCTGCACTAAAAATACTCTTGTTCAAATTGCGAAAATAGTAATCACTTCAGTAAATGCATCGCTGATACTTTAGATGTATCTGCTGACGTTTCTATGAGTTTACAGTGTCTGAAATGTATAAATTCTGATTCATCTTAGTCAAAACAATTTAACTATGGTGTTTCGATCCAAAAACACTTAAATTAGTGACGATTTTCTAGCCCATACAAATTTTGCCATGTCCTTTTATCTAATTAATTGCTGTAAGCTGAACTTGTAATTTCAACGACATTCAAGGGTTTGTGATAAAACACATTGGCAAGACGATAGACTACGCCTTAGGGCCGAGTGTACGAAAGAACAAAAATCAAAATCAACGTCAAAGTATGATCAAACACGTCACTTTATGTGGACAGTATGGAAGGAACTCTATGCGGTTAACTAAAAGTGACGTGTTTGAACATTAATTAACTCAGCCGTTTCTTCGTGCAACCGGGGCTTAGAAACGTCAAAAAGTGAGATTTACAATTGCACACACAGTGTGCAGTGTGCCCTACCTCCGAAGCGTATGAGCACTGTGTACGTGCGTATGAGCGGCATTGCGTTACGCAGCGATGGCGTCTTACCGTTCACGGGATGCCATTTTGAGGGCTGTAAGCGCGAATCGGACCAGTTATGAACCCGTTTTCAGTAACGATGGTTCAAATCAGAACTATGGTTCACACGTGCGCGCGCTTACGGATAAAAAACCAACATGGAACGAAGCAGTTCTCCTCAAAGTTGAATTCTTTCGATTGCTTTAAGCTGAACTAAATTTCAATTTGGAGTCGTCAGGAGGAACGTCCAAATGTAACACTGACAGTTGCACACACAGTGCCCCACCACCAAAGTGTAGAAAAAACGGAGGCTGTATTTTTTGTTCATAGAGTTAGATAGAAGCGAGCACGATAACTTTTCGTCGTCCAACCAACTAAGCATCTTTATTATTTGAACAGAATATGTTTCCATGCGAGCAAATGTTTTCAAGCGCACCCGAGAATCTTTCGAATTTTTTTTTTATATTGTTGTACGATAGATTATGTCAACATCATCGAATGTTGGTAAAATAGACCCTTAGGATAGCAAAAAAGCAATGACAAATAATAAATCTTCTTTGTTCATTCTTTCTCTCAAACTAAATAGCCAACGTAGAGGATATTATATGGTCTGTGGTCACGCAGTGCGCTTGTGCCGGGTTCTGTCGCGCAACTGGGTCGGAAAAAATCTAATTAAACAAACCGAACGTGTGCGAGGCTCATTCGGTGCGGAACCGAATCAGGGTACCGGACCGTCAACCGTGTGTTTGCGGCAGGCAGGGAGGCTGTCACTCAGGCTATGATCCGAATTGCGCTCAAACGCTGACAGCGTGAATACAGTTGGTCCGAAACGCGCTGACAGTGCTCACAAATGCAAGATTGTGAGGTATGACTTCACGATGACGTCATCGTTCAAGTGCTTACGGTGCTCAGGTCAGAACTGGAGCGCTGTCAGCGGCAGCCTTTGATCACGCGGCAAATTTGATTTGGACTGCAAGTAGAGGAGTCAGAATATAAAATAAAACGCGTCACCGCTTTCGCTCGCCTTTTAAGCGAAATATAATTTCCTAAGGTATATTTACTTATTGCATTAAATTTAAGGATTCGGTGGACGTTGTAGTAACCCGAAACGAAAGAGACGTACTGCGGATAATCTGTCAGTGGAAAAGAGAACTCGATTGTATGGGGCTTTCGCCACACTGGTACCATGTACAATACTGCAGAAATGCGCGCTCTCTCCATTGTCATTCTACTACTATTTCGCCTCTTTGCCAACTTATATGTCTATCAACATCTCAAAATCACCTTCATCACTCTCATTGTTCCATAATGTTAGTAAATAATTATCCGCTTAAAAACTGTTCATTGTTGAACATTAAATACTCTTTTTTGTTGAAGACACTTCAAGTTTTTGATTATTTATATGTATATTTGTACGCGGTCAAACGCAAATTGTGGAAGACACAGTCATGGCCATTATCGAATTTTGAGAGCATTGTTTCTTCGTATCTTGTACAACCCATAATTGAGACAAATAAATGAATTGATTTAATTTAATTTAATTTCTAACAATAGTTTGATGTTATTTTTTGAGCACCGTTAGCACGCTCACAATCGGTCCGATTTGATAACGCAAATATTTCAGTATTCGCGAATACTGATTCGGACCAGGTGTTTGCACGAATATATTTGTGAGCACCACGTGAGCACTGTCAACCCAATTCGGACCAAGGAGTCATTTTTTAATTTTTTATATTCTGTGCTAGTAAATTCTGGAAATTTCACTTTTTGCATTGGTTTGGTTTGGGTCCGCTATTTCTGTCTGCATTTTTCGATCTAACTCGGAGATTTTCTGATTGTTAGCAAATTTGTCGGCATTGCTTTCACGGAAATTCCGGCCTGCTCCCATCATGGTGGATTACAGTAAATGGAAGGACATCGAGGTAAAATTCGCCGGTTTTTAAACGCTAACAGCCTGAAAACTCCTTGTCTGAAGACCATCTACAACCTGATATGATAAGGAGATTCCTAGGAGTAACTAGATGATACAGCAATCTCCACTTATTATGCCTAAAGCTTCATTGGGGGAAACAAGTTTGACAGTAGTCATCCGGTGGGTACAGACACTATATCGGTGCTTGGCACTTTTAACGTTTTTTTTTTTTTGTTAAGTAAATATACTTTTTCGTACTAAGCATGTACGTCGCTTATTTTACTGGGCGCTTCAATGAATGTGTCCTTCCTCCACGGGCGATTATACATACATACATATCACATTCCTTTTTTTTTTGTTATTTTGGAGGGCTTAAAAAAATTCATGACTAAGTACAGAGTGGCGTTTCCAAGATATTAGCTTAAACACATGAAAACATCAATTTCCAACAACCATTTAAAAATTTCTGCAAAAATGTTTTTAAATTGTCTAACAAAATGCAAGGTTAATGGTTAAGGTTAAATATCTTTTTTTAAATAACAATTTTTTGCCGGTTTCCTTCATAGTCAAACCTTTTTCCCAATCCACCTAGCTAGTTGCCAGAAAGACGATTGTCTTTAAAACCCTATCCAAATATACGTTGCCACTAGAACTCCTACTGCTGATACCTTCTTGGGTTCTTAACTTGATTTAGCGTCGAGTCGTGGGTCTCATCGAAGACCCGAGATGTGCCAGAAATGAGAGATTCTCCAACTCCGTAAGGCTGAAGGTTCTCTATCTGTATTCTATTGTCACTGCCATGGAGAATGCTCTTCGGAGCTGTATAACACTATCCCTACATCTTCTTTCTACCATCGCTCAACGCTGAGCATACTGGGAAAGCACCCACACTCTGTCGATAGTTCCTATGTAGATGTCGTTGCATGAACTCAAATTAGCTTGCATTTGTGGCGAAATGCAATTAGAAAGAGAAAGTGGTGCATGCATGGGGTGAGGATTTGAACCCAGACCTCTGCAAAGCAAGGCAAATCCCTGCGCTGTTAAGGCACGAGCGCGTGACAACTTCTTTTAGGGTTCAATTTATTCCATTTATTGTCCGATTAACAATGCTTTGAATAGGTAAAGAAATAAATGTCACATCGAGCCCACATGACACCGTACTGAAGTAGCCTCAGTATTGATGCAGTGTGGCATTACATCTAAAGTGAAGAGTGTGCCAGGTCCACCATGTCTGAGAATTCTTACATAGGCCTACTCTTATGTAATGACTCCCACTGATTTATCTTGGTGCAAACTAGATCTCGGACGACGAAGATGAAACGCATCCCAACATAGACACGCCATCGCTGTTCCGCTGGCGGCACCAGGCCCGCGTCGAACGCATGGAGGAGAGAAAGAAGGAGTTGGAGGAGTACGAGAGGAAGAAGGCACAGCACGTCTCAAAACTGAAGGATGCCAAGGAAAAACTGGCCTCGGTATGAGAGTTTTACTGTTACAAATGTTCTGTAGGTCACTCGAAATATCCTCACCCCGTAAGTTGTAGGAGTTATCGCCCATCAAAGTTTTTGAAACATTTTGTGACTAGCAAAGATGGACTATCAGACGTTTAAATAAATGACTTATGCTGAGATATCATATGTACGGTTGCGGTAGCTGCTGATTAGAGTCCATTTCCTACGAAGACTAGGGAGCGTATGCCAAATTATACCTTCCATATTCTGAGATTATTAGTAATAAATCCCAAAACATCTTTATGTCTGGTATAAAACTGTTCCGAGGATAAACAGTGGAATAAGAAATGTTTATTAGTAAGACAGACAAACTATATGAACCAAGCCCATAACCGATATAAAAATCTGTTAGCACCCAGTTCATATTCATATCTTCATTTTCATATTCAAAGCTACATTGACTGTGGTATAACATTCTGTTGAGAAAATTTTTTTTGGAATACTCCAGGCGAAAGGCGGCGACATGGAGGAGCTAAAAAAAGCTCTCGAGGAGCTAGAGAAGGAAGGAGAGGAGATCAAGAAGAAAGACGAAGAGCTGAAGAAGAAGGAGAAGACAACTCCTTGGAATGTGGACACCATCAGCGAACCAGGTAAGCCAAATGTGTCTCTGCAGGAGCTTAGATAGTAGAAGCAATGTAGGAGTTCTGCGGTAAACTAATATTTTGTTTACAAATCGATTCTTACGGAAATTACGCATTTCTTAATGCTTTGTTGAAGGTAGTATACCTAGTGTGAGCGTGTTAAATTTAAATGGGATTGGGGACTTTTTATTAATTCCACACATAATTTCATAATCCATTTTGTAGGTATGAAAGCTATCAGTGATATCTCTGAACATATCTGGGTCCGGAGAGTTCGCAAGTGGAAAATGGGCAGGTGGCCAGCAACGATACTCCTCAGCTAGCCCTCTTAGACAAAGATGCTTGCACAGAACCACATGGTTTCATGGCTTATGGCCTAAAGTATGTAACCTTAATCAGTTAACTTCTGATTATACAAAATGTCTGGTCATTCAGGTCTCGTGTACTCTAGGGTGAATGCAAGACATTTTCTATGTAAATAGATATGTATGGTCAATACTACAACTAAAACCTCATATTAGCCCAACACACCTCATGGGAACTAGGTGCCATGCCAGAACCTTCTTTACATTGCATGGCTACATTGAATTGGATAGGAAATATGGAGAGTCTTTCATCGCCACTTTAACGTTCATTCAGCGCGATGATACCAACCCTACCATCTAGTGAGTAAGAAAGGGGACCTATAGTTTGAGAGGAATTCTAATCACAAATGACAACTTTGTCGCCTCTTATGACATGCATGGCAAAACAGGGAACACTTGTATTCTTTTTAATTGGTGGAACCACCACAACACCACGTGGTTGTCGTTCCGCCTGGTTATTACCTCAATCGTTTAATGCATTTCGGTTGTTCATCAGGCTTCACGAAGACAGTGATCAACAAGAAGCCAGCTCGGCCCAAGGATGAGAACCTCTCCGAAGAGGAGAAAGAGGAGCGGATGAAGACGTTTGTGGATCAGAATGAGCCGCTCCTCAAGAAGTTCGGGATGCTGCGGCGCTACGACGACTCCAAGCAGTTCCTCATGGAGAACAACCAGCTCGTGTGCGACGACACCGCCAACTATCTCGTCATCTGGTGCATTAACCTTGAGATGCAAGAGGTGAACATTGATTCCTACGTTAGGTGTACATTCAGTATTGAATTCGTCATTCATTATTTTTGAGATGCACTGGAAATATTACCACAGAAAAATAACAATAAACTTTGCGAGATTGTTTTAACTCAAACACCAAGGAAAGCAAGTAAATAATGAAACTTCACTGTTATTACTTTTTTTCCTTCAGTCCGTTCATTAAATCCCTTTGCCTTTCAAACGTAATATATTTCATTGAGGCAGGGGCAGATATGGGGGGAGGGGCAATGGGTGCAATTTCCCTCTTCAGTCATGTCTAAGGTGCTTTTTCGACCGATTCCATAGAACGGTCTGCAATTGGCCCCATTTGAGAAGGAATTCCCTCTAAGCTTCTTTTCCGAGATCTTGCGCCTCGCCCCCTGAGCAAAATTCCGAACCCGTGCCTTCGTGCCGAGTGGGACTCTTATGGTCTGGCTCTTGTGACTGTCGGTCACACACATGTTGTTCCCGAATTGTTCATCTATTAATAATTAATTAAAAATGCACCATGTCCAGTAGTAACGGTATCCTTGGTTCACGCTTGACTGGATCTTTACTACCTAGTTAGTTAGTATTGGTCCAGCTATAGATTCAGGGCCGATTTTTATTTTATTAATTATTTCGTAAATTTGTAAATGCTAGAAATTATAAGCTGAATGTATGTTTGCTTGTATGCCTTAAGGTGACCCAACCCGCTCAACTCCCCATACAAACGGGGAAAGAAGATCACGCCCATATTTCTTATCAGAGATCCCAAATTTTGCTCAAAAGAGCTTTATTTGATCGAACTAGATGTCTGATGACCATTGGCATTGTAAAATTGTGTTTGGTTTCTAAGTTATAAGGTCCAAAAGTTCGAATTTTTCGCGCGTTTTATACAATAACTTTGGTGGTTTATTACGCAATGATAAAGTAAGAAAATCTTAAAAAGATTAGTCATCAGACATAGCTTATTTCATAAAGATTTATAGTCTATTTGGTTTTTGTTAGATTTTTGACTACAGCGGTCGTGGTTTACTTTTAGCTATAAGTTGTTTTGAAATCAAAATTTTCGTAAATCTTACCAAATCATACATTATGCACATTATCTTTTTTGTGGACATGTTGCATCTTCCTCATCACGGAGCCTGTCTTTTTCTTTGAAACAGAGAAGGTCCCAGAGCGCAACTGCACGGTTTTGTACAGTGCCTGCGAATGAGTTAGTCCCGCCGGGTTGGGCCACCTTAAAATAAGAAAAATTACCTGTCTGACCCCTGTTTTCACCACCTCCAGTTCCCTGAAATCCGATAGTTAACTTTCGGCTACATTGCATATTTGGTATGATGTAACCGAAAGATAACTCTGGGATTTTTGTAGCTGGAGGTGGTGGAACCGGGCGTAAGTGTAGCTTGTCTACCAATTTGACAAAATGAAGTGCAATACAATACAATACAATCCTCAGATAGTACTCATGGGACTGATAGTGCAAATTTACATTATAGTTTAGTCCGGAGAATTATATCTTCTCTCAAGACTATCTGACTGTAATTTTACTTATAAAAATATTGACTTGCTATAACAAATGGATGAGCAGAGGCGTAAATAAATCCTTCGGATAGCTGTCTGGCTGATTACTGACTATTGAAAAATCAGCCCTAAATATAATTAAAATTACTTTTACTTAGGGCCAATTTTTCAATCCTCAGATAGTACCTATCGAACTGATAGTAGAAATTCACGCTTGTCAAAAGACGTATAGTCATTCCTGGAAAATTATATCTTCTATCACAATTATCTGACTATAATTTTACTAATAAACAAATGGACTTACTATATCAGATGGGTAAGCAGAAGCATAAATAAATCCACCGAATAGTTATCTGGCCGTTTATCTGACTATTGAAAAATCAGCCCTTAAGGCGGCCCATCCCGCTCGTTTCCCCATACAAAAGGGGAAAGAAGATCACGCCCATATTTCTTGTCAGCGATCCAAAATTTTGCTCAAAATAGCTTTATTTGATCGAACTAGATGTCTGATGACCGTTGGCATTGTAAAATTGTGTTTGGTTTCTAAGTTATAAGGTCCGAAAGTTCGCATTTTTCGCGCGTTTTATACAATAATTTTGGAGGTGGATTACGCAATGATAAAGTAAGAATATCTTAAAAATATTAGTCATCAGACATAGCTTATTTAATCAAGATTTATATTCTATTTGGTTTTTGTTCGATTTTTTACTACAGCGGTCGTCGTTTACTTTTAGCTGTTTTGAAATTAAATTTTTCGTAAATCTTACCAAATCATACACTATGCACATTGTCTTTTTTGTGGACATGTTGCATCTTCCTCATCACGGAGCCTGTCTTATTCTTTGAAACAGAGAAGGTTCCAGAGCGCAACAGCACGGTTTTGAACCGTGCCCGCGAATGAGTTAGGCCCGCCGGGTTGGGCCACCTTAATGAATAAATGTGGTAATCATTTGCAACTTAATTGGATAAATACAGAAATAATACGCTTTTCACCTTTGACAGAAACACGAGTTGATGTCGCACGTAGCCCACCAGACCATCTGCATGCAGTATATCTTGGAACTCTCGAAGCAGCTGGATGTAGACCCGAGGGCCTGTGTGGGCACATTCTTCTCCAAGTAAGTTGCTAAAATTCTTACTTTTAATGAACTGCTTCCTGATTTGACTGTACATTATATTTTTTTACTTGGCTAATAACATTTGCCTTCCAATATAGATGAAAACATACCAAAGCAGCTCTGGTCGGGTCTCCGTAAACTATTGAAATGTGTTGTATCTGTGCCTTGCTACATACATAGACTCTGTCATGATGACGCCATATCTTCGTCTTGGCTGTCAGATATTAGAATAAAAAAAATAAAAAACAATGGTTTTTAATTGTTACTGAATGACTCACTAACGGACAAGGATTACTAATTAAAAACATTCAAATCATGGTTTTTATCGAAATTCCGTATTTTTGCAAAATTATATCCATGCAGTGAAAATTTTTTTCATACATATATAAACTTAATAATAGAATAAATCATATTTATAGTAGTATGGAAAAAGTACTAGCCCTTTTGCGTGGAAAGACAGGTGTAGTATTACAATAATAACTTTAAATTTCAAAAGTGTCGGATTGCTTCTATTGCAATATATTAATAAGCATAAATCATATTCATGTATTAAATGAAATCAAGCTAGGTTGGTACTGTCTCGTTGAAATGATAGCACTTTACTGGCCCTAAGTAAAACTGGCAATGTATTTTATTGGATCTGCTGCATTGAATGATCACCCTGAAACGTCAGATAAAGCCTCCTCCCCCCTCACGATTTTTCAAACAAATTTAACAACTGCGGTAATCTAATAAGTGTTATGCTTTACAAAAACCTAAAACCTGGCCACAGTGTGTAAATAATAAAACTGGCTGTATCGGAGATGAAATGTTTTTAACCCCTTTTCCTTTTGACTGACTTCAAAGATGTACCCGCATTAAAATAACGAATGCCTCCTCAGGATCCAGCAAGCGGAGAAGATGTACATGGAGTCGTTTGAAGATGAACTGAAGCAGTTCAAGGCTCGAATCCAGAAGCGCGCGGCTCAGAAGGTGGAGGAGGCGCTCCGCGAGGCCGAGGAGGAGGAGAAGCAGAAGAGGCTCGGCCCGGGCGGGCTCGATCCCGTCGAGGTCTACGAGGAGCTGCCCGACGTGAGTTGTTGCTTACGTAGGTTCCGCTTCCCCAGAGCGATAGGCGGAGTTAATTGCTATCGTACATTCATCCCTCCCTTTCTGGCATTTTGACGTGGACCTAGGAGTGTGAAGGACATGAAAATAAATGACTGTAATTGTATTGTAAAATCATAGTGATGCATGTATCCACTAAGATCGAAATAGTTTTAGTTTCTTTATGCTATTAGAATGACCTGCGTGATTTGAGGTTCCTTTTCAAGATGGCATTGATCCTCTTCTATCACCTCCAAATATTTGAGGAGAGGTGAAATAGTTCGGAGCCCAGTAATGAGTCGCGTAGTGATTAAGTCGCATAGCCTGTGACCTGAACGGCATCTTAAAATTGCCACTTTAGTCGAAAAATCCTTAGTCCCTTTTACTCCAAGATTTAGATACTACACCTGCAAAGACTGACAATAACATAAACCATGATAAGTTTAAGATAAACATAACTTTATAAAGTTAACCTGCAAACCTGCATTTTTCTTTGGAACTGGACATGGATAGCTAATACCACACCTGCTGTCATGATATCAGCCCAACACCCTGCATGAGATCTAGGTCTCATACCAGGACCTTTCTTATATTGCACCATTGAAAATATGGACAAGTTTCACTGTCGCTTCGACCATCGTTTATTCAATGGGATTATATCAACCCGGAAGGGATTGACCCTACATGCAGTTTTAACGGTCGAAAAGGGTAATCCATCCAGAACCCGACTGCACTGAGCTGCTTAGCTTCCAATATCGATCTGCAAGGTTGCACCACTGGGCTACCGAGGCTTAGCTTACGATTATGAAGAAGGATCAGAGCTACAAACAAATCTAACGAAATTTATTTATTTATTTAGTTTTTCCTTATGGTGACTATGTACACTTGGATACGTCAGAAAGTTCATAGTTCATTATGCTACTATGTATAAAATTATTGTATAAAATGATGTATAAAATTATTTCGCGCAGGCCCTGAAGAAGTGCTTCGACGCGATGGACGTGCCACTGCTGCAGGAGACAATCGCCAAAATGCCGGAGAGCGAAGCAGTGTACCACATGAAGCGGTGCGTGGACTCCGGCCTGTGGGTGCCCGGCGGCGGCGACGAGGAGCCCACCATGAAGGAGCAGGAGGCAGCGCCCGCCACCTCCACGGAGGACGTCGACTGATCCCTTGGAGACTCGCCGTAGGATTACAATGTGGCGTATGGATGTCTTAACTCATCCTGTCGCGTGAGCCTTGCTTGTAGTTTTCGAGTAGGGTGTTGCGATGGCCAGTACATTAAATTTGGGAAATTATTATTCAGATTGAAATAAATAAAAAAGTTTAATAAATATTTTCCGAATACTACAAAATTTAATACATTATTTACAAAATAATACAAAGTAATTCATTAATTTAGTGTAAAAATAATCCTAATGAATCCAAGATCCATGAATGCAAAAAGAATCCATGAGAATGTTCCGCAACAACATGAGAATGTTGTATGTAATTAGGCATGGATGGCTTAATATCACACTTACTGTCATGACTAATAGCCTGAAACACCACGTGCGATCCAGGTTTCTTTTGCGCTGTTACAACATCGCCTCAAATTACGCTAGACGAAACATAAATTTCAAATATACATTTTGGTAACTAGACGCTTTAGAGAAAAGAAAGAGCATTGCGCTGGTGAAATTAATGTACTGGCGGTTGCAACACCCGTATGTGCAAGATTAGCATGTGATAGTGAATACATTGAGTACCATATACAGGCAATGTATGCGAAGTGAATGTATGCGTCGCCACCACTACTACAAGCAAGACTCATGTGAAAAGATAAAGTTATGCAACTATACCTGTTTTATCTCACAAAGTCCCTTTGGCCTTTTTTATATTACTGGAAATTGATAGATTGGCTTTTTGCGATAAAGCATCGCTGATGTAAAAAAAATTGCGATCACATGCTTTGTCCACTCAAGTAAAATATACCTCTTCGTACTAATAAAGTAGGTCGCGTATTTCAATGAATATGATATTAGAATCGACCATGAAGCAAGGACTGATTCAGTAAAGAAAGCTGTATAAATAACTACTTCAAAGCTGGACTCGAATCGGCAAGCAAAAATTTCTCCGTAGTGCTTCTACCAATTCCGCCACCTGCTCTTTATCCCATAACTTTATTCTCCAACAGAGCCTCCCCCCGTAATCAATGCCTCCTTCTAATACAGTATTTAAGACACTTTTTCCTTTTTTGAACGCTTATCTGCGCTATGGGCGTTGACTGCAAATATGGCATGTACAAACATGCATATATGTCCACTTACTCTGCGCTGTACTGTGTCGATGTCTTCTCTCGCCGGCTAGGATGCTAGGCATGCTCCAGAAGACATGGAGAGCTAATACCACACCCACCGTCACAATATTAGCCCAACACACCGCATTCCCGAAGGAATTAGGTAACATTCCATGCCCTTCGCTTTTTGAGCCGTGACATTGAATTGGATGAAAAACATGGACCATTTTTCATTGCATTGCATTCAGGGGAACGGGACCTACAGTTTTATATGGGTTCCAAACCATCAAACAGCTCTCAATTGTAACAAAGTGCACTTATCCAACTCGGAAAGAGAAAGAAAATTGTGCATGAATGGGGCAGGGATTTGAACCCATAACCTCTGGCATGGATGGCAAGTCCCCACGCCCCTGAGCTAGGAGCCGCTCTAACAGCTCCTGTCACATGTAGTGACCCCAGCGCCTTATTCGGCATCTCGTTGATTCGTCTTGCATTCGATTGAACGGCATGCAACCCGAGCGATCGCATAAAAACCAAGGAAAACGGGCCGACTAAGTGAATATTATCAGCAAGAAATTAATAAACTTTTGGACGCATCAGCCAAGGCTGCCTGTCTAAAATAAATAAATAAGTTGTTTGATAGTGAATAGTTAAATAACCCTGACTGAAATGTTGGATGAAGTCGAGAAATCATGGTTATATGTGCATAATATTGAATGAAGTCGTAAATATAGGCCGAAATGTGTAAGTTGAGGTACGTATACATACATTTACAATATTGCTTTAGTGGTGCTAACATATAGTGTGTTTCACGCTGCACTCATGATGAATAGAAATTATAAGGAATTAATGAGGTCTATAACTTTGTAAATGTAATACGAGTGTAATACCTACTTGTTATAAATTAGTGCTGCTTGAAACAGGAATACATTACTGATGGTAAAAACTTTGAAACATTCCAGTTTCTAGTACAGCATCACACCTGTTATTGCACACAATTCTGCAGCAAATGCAAAAATGTATGTTATAAAATAAAACATAATATAGCTGTTTGTTATTGCATCTTCTAAACAACTATATGCTGTGTTGTCAAGCAGCAACACACGCAAGTTATGACCTGTTTTGTCTAGGCGCTCAAAAAAAAATAATGCATTAGGGGAACAGTAACTGTTCCCCCTAACAGTAACTGTTCCGTTATCACTCTAATTCACACTCATGAAGTGCTATCGCACTAGAGTTCATTAGTCATCTATTGATTAGAGACTGACGTGTCTAGAGGCGGTTTTCCTTTTTTGGTTTTTCATGTTTTAATTCAACTGTATGTATGTATGTATTAGATTTGTAGTTTTTCATTTAATTAATTGCACACAGCAATGGAAAGACATTGAATGGCGGACTACTTGTTATTATAATGTCACTTCGTATAGTTGAGGTACGTAGCACCCACAATTGTAGAGGTTTCAAGAGTTGTGTCTGTAGAGGAAGCAAATAAGTGGCATTTTATCATCTTTGCATATTACACCATGGTATGATGGTTTATGTTTGTATACTAAATCGGCACTGTACTCATTTTGGTAAAAGTTTTATTTGGTAACCAACTCTCAAGCATGGTGTATTGGCGTAATGCATTTGTCTGAGTACCAATGTTCACCTAAACTTAATAATTTCGGCCTTTATGTAATGAAACACCAACATCTTTAACTTTATCAATGATACTTGATCTGCCATGCATACAGCACCACTGTGTATGATAGGATTTATCTTTCTGTATAAATAAATAAGATTTTAATTATGTATGGTTTTTTTAAATATGCATCTTCAAGCTTTGTACAAAGCAACACTACGTGTTGCTTTGTATGCAATATGGATCCAAATGATTCAGATCTAAAAGCTAAGATTTGGAGGATATTCCCTCTTTCATACCATCCTTTGATGTCGCAATATATTTCTGCAAACATGCATCCTGTCCTATTCTTCAAGTAATTTAATTGATAGGATCTATGTTAATAGAAAACATGAAAAATTTGCTGTTAACTTATTCATAATAGTAAGAGAAGGGGTTCAGCTTTCAATAACTTTACCAAAAATACCATTTCAATGAGCAGGGTTTCAATCGAGGTCGGCACGAGGGGTGGCCCGCATCAAGTCTCACTGGCCTTCATTTTCGCAAGTTTTTCCGTTATAATAACATATAAACAAAAATTAAATACTATGTAAAATAAAAAAATAAAAAACTATGCAAAAAAACCGGCCAAGCCCGAGTCGGACTCGCACACGAAGGGTTCCGTACCATCTGTCACGTATAACGTTCGTGATTTTCCGGACCTAGTTTGGGAAACGGTTCTGACAACAAGGAAACCACAGTTTTGGGGATAATAAGGTATATTTATCTTTACTGACGATCTGGGTTGGTACGGTACAACCTGAGGGGTTGGGCTCCACTTCTGTCGTGAGCCAGCGCTCTACTCCAACCGATAGAGGACCCGCTGGACTCTCCGTACAATAGTTAAGTTGGCTCAGGTT
This sequence comes from Incurvaria masculella, assembly GCA_946894095.1. Lineage (NCBI taxonomy): Eukaryota > Metazoa > Arthropoda > Insecta > Lepidoptera > Incurvariidae > Incurvaria > Incurvaria masculella. The sequence goes on from OX335641.1 coordinate 7,129,390, forward strand.
CCAGGTTCCACCCAGGCTTGGCTCCAATCCAGGCTTGACTCCATCCAGGCGTGACTCCAATTTAGGCTTGCCTCAAATCCAGGCTTGGCTCTATCCTGGATCCCCTGTGAAGGTCACTTGGTGAGACCTCCACCCTCTGATGCTGGACCCTCTCGTTTCCGAGAGGGTGCAGGGTCAGTTGATGAAGGTATCACAAATAAAAAGTAATAAAGGTGTTGGCCAATAAATACCTTTCGGGGATTCAATTTGGAGCACGTAGGGCCGATGGCCAGACCATTTGTTTCACCTGGGGCTCTATTAACGTGCAAAAATATAAATTATAAAATTTGTATGCACTGGTCCATGAACTTTTCCCGTAGAAAACAAAATCTCCTGTCAATTTGTTGTTATAGCGGCAAAATAAATACACACTCTGTGAAAATTTCAGCTGTCTATCTATTACGGTTACAAAGATACAGCCCTGTGACAGACGGACGGACGGACGGACGGACGGACAGCAGAGGCTTAGTAATAGGGTTCCATTTTCACCCTTTGGTTCCGGAACCATAAAAACGTGTTTTTTTTAAGTCTTGCACGGTGGTACGGAATCCTTCTTGTGCGAGTCCGACTCGCACTTGGCCGGTTTTTTCACTATTGTATGATGACGACACATGAAAATAACATTGAGATCATCCATCAACCCAAATAACAAAATCCAGGTTTTAGCCACGTGCTGTGGTTTTCACACACTATGGTAGTGGGTAAATGACAACGAACATCCGTGGGTAAGTGTGCACATCAGCATATTGTATTGTATTGTTTATTCATCATCCATAGACAGTACACTGCTCTCTGATTTGTCATATTTTAACATTAGCATTTGCATACGTAGCATATGCGGGAATTATCTGTTTTTGCCTTTAAATTAACAGCAGACTCGTGGCATTTGCTTTCGTATCAACTGCACTGCCATTCAACGATTTTATCAGGATTTCCACTTTCTGAAAAGGGAATGTAGGGGCCCTTGCAAGTAACTCAAATCGAACACCTGCTTGATACCTGTGCCGGCCTGTCACTCTGTGTACATGTGAGTTTTGCCATCGCGATTTGTCAATGGGAGGCATACCGAGGAGTAGCCTGTTGGAATAAAAAATAAAGCGATATTACACAAAAAACGAAGCCAAAGTGGCAAATCGCTTTGCAGCAAGTGATAACGTCTCGACTTTTTCAAATGGGAGCTGCCATCTTTAGTGATCTTCAAGAAAAATCTATGATCTGCACAATACAACATTTTGGAAAAAAACAACAACCATCTGAATAACACGCCTGCGAAGGATGATCTGCACAATACAACATTTTGGAAAAAACAACAACCATCTGAATAACACGCCTGCGAAGGTTTCTGATCACATTCTACCGGGTGAATGTCCAAAATGAAACTGATCTGAGTGGAGGCAGGCACCTCAGCTGTTAAGTATTAAGGCGCTAGGACTAGCCAACTACTCGCGCCATACAAATGCACTTTTTAACAAATGTAATAATATGTAGTGAAACGCTTCAGCAAATCCAAATAGAACTCCAGACTGATAATGGATTGTTAATATTTTTTTATTCCATCATTTATTTAAATAATAATAAAAATAAAAAAGTTGATTTTTCTCATTAGAAATCTGAAAGTCATTCGATTTCTAGATATAAGCAAAAACAGCATATATGCATAAACAAAAAATTCCATTTGCTTTTAGATTTCTACATTTAGTCAAAAAAGTTCGGAAATGGACACCGTTTCCGCAATGTATTTTGTATAGAAAAAGGAAACATACATTAACGAAAATAATTCGATTCCTAGACAAGGAATCATATATTGTAAGGATGACACTTATAATCGTCAGACTTAGTTAGTTAACTTGGGGTGCCTCGTCTAACTTTGCGATTTGGCTAGTACCAGGCCCTTAAGTGGCAATTTTGATTTGAAAGAAATATTGGGAGATTGAAATAAAACACTATTTTAACACATCTATATATTTACAAAGGAATAGTAACAGTGCCATAATGGGGATTACATTTTCACCTTACTATAGACGAGCTATGGTGCTCTAATAAATGTCCAATGTTAAAATACTTCTGATGGTAAACGCAATTGCCAGGACAGAAACAAAAACATGAAGGAATGTATTTTCACAGAGTTGCAACACTGAAGCGTAGCTCCGCCTTGCACCTAGGGAAATCTTTTGTTTCGATTTTAATAGAGACAAGGCGGGATGCTGCGCTACGCCTCCGTGTTGCAACATCACACAAAACCAATTCCCGCTTACAAAATGTAACTACCGGTAAATTTACATAGAAAATTACAGGAATATAAGATAATGTTCTGGGGAAAACTAAATCAAAATGTCTGTAGATAGGAAACAAATCTCTCCTCGGTACAATATTAAGGATTATGAAACAACTCAACCAGGACTTTTATACAGTGCAACTCCCTGATTAGTCTTGTGTGTATTATAAGCATGTATTACTTTCATAGCATGTATCTGTATGTTATACCTAGAAATAGTCAAGTAATTGAACTTGGGATACAATATAACATGTTTTTACTTTATCGTATGGATAGTCTGTGCAGTAGGTATTGGAAATGCTCAAGAGTAGGTGAGATACTCATCGCTGTGCCAGTTACAGGTGTGGGAGATGCGAGTCCGCATTTAATTTGTATGTACAAATGGAACGTGAAAGTACAACTCTTCGATACGTGCGAGCAAAGTGTTCATGATGGAACTCACAGAACAAACAGCCTATTGAACCGCTACTACCTACAGCGATACTGGTAACATTATCTTATTCCAATTGTAATTAAATTCTAACATCTACCCACTAATTCCTATACTTTGAATGAATTGATTAATAAAATATGTTTAAATAATTGTATTGACATCAATAGATAAATGATTAAAGTTAACATTAAGGCGAAACTAGTACATTGATAGAAATAAATTCACACATGCCAGGAATCAGTGAAGCGCATGGCGACACATCACATAGTAGACTTTCGTCTTCCAAAATACATTATCTAAATAGCAATTCTTTCATAATGTTAATTAGGCAAAATAAAGTTAATTATAATTTATGCTACACTGTTTATGCGAATGCAATGGAATAATGTTAGTAATATACATAGTAATAGAGGGGAGTGGGGGGAGTGACAATAACTTTCTGAATCTAATCTGTGAATTTGCGGTTGGGGTTGCGACCAAAGAGCGCAGTACGGATCTCAGGAAGCAGCTGCTGAGCGATGAGGTCCAGGCGCGACTCCAGTGTGTTGGAGATCTAAACGGAAACATAGTTAATGCACAGGGTAAGTCGGAGGCCAAGGAGCGGTACCTACTTTTATAACAAATTGATAGAGCTAAATGTTTTGTCTGAGCAGTCTTTTTGGGAAAATGCACACTCAAGAAATAAAATATTCAAGCATGCATCATCCAGGTCATAATTTGGTAGAATAACATATTGTCTGATATTTTAACTCCAAAATATTTTGATGCTTAAAAACTGCAAAGAGAAAGTGAGAAGAAAATCCTATATTAGCCCCAATAATGAAAAGGATGGCGCGAATTTGACATGTGACACTCATCCTCAACCTCCATCCCTTACGAGGTGATAATCTTTTGGGTTAAGTTTTTGTCTGTAATGATACATAGCATTATTCATTAAAAATATAAAATATTAAAGAAAACGTGGCTCCTGTTTTAAACGCAGGCTTTTATTTTATTTATTTTATTGTACCGGCCAGCTGACAATCACAAAGCCTGGCATACAATTTTACAAGAGTAGAAAGAAGGCCATGTTTGCTTGGACCAAGGTGTATATTAGACAACTAGGATTCAATTATGTACTAACTGCAAAAAGGTCAATGAGGAAATGGATCTGATCGGATATCAACATCATATCCAACATCTGGATAAACATTTGAATGTATGTATACCAAGAACGTCAAATTCAATTTAACAAACTTTAAATAATTATTTTTTTCCACTAAAATCACTTGTACAGCTTGTAAAGATTCCATAAAGAAAAGAAAGCAAAATTCCATATTACAAATTATTATTGAACATATTAATGTGAAAAAATATAAGGGTCAGTTCACACTTGCTTGTCGCTTATTTAGTGAGATCTTTTGTTGGAATTTAAAAAAGAACACATCACTGAGTGGAGTCTAATAACAATTTGGTTCTAGCTCGTTGGTACGGTCCGGAGAGGATTAAATGTTGTGCTACACAATGTGCTGTGCATGGAAGTCCACCGAGACGACCTCCAACCCCAAGAAGCGCAGTAAATAAGATCTAGTATCTAGTGCTATCTGAAAGATCAGTTATGCAGCACCCATAATCGTAGAGCATGTATGAGGAGATGTGGCCTGTAGACGAGCACAAGAAGTTTGCTGTGATTACACCATAAGGCTATATCTTCTCCACCCACTGCTCCTGGAAAGCGGTGTGATGGTATCTATCGAAGCAATCTGAGTAAAACGGACTTTTTTAAGGTGGAAAAAGTACCTTTATGCGCCCTTTGGCTGCAATGAGCTCAATACCGCCGCAAGTCTCGTTAGGCAGGTAGTGGTCACGATCAACGTCCAGTTTCACCTCCTTCTTGATCTTGGCGGTATAGTCGTCGGAGGCGCGCCCCAGCACGCTCTGAACCGTCTCCACGTCCGACTGCTTCACGCGGAGCGTCACTGATGCCTCCATCAGCTACCGGGAGAAGTGAGTCTGTAGTGACTGCAGCGTAAACTCCGCTAGCAATTGGAGCAGAGCAAGTGGCAGATTTTGTTTTCAATTACTTATTAAACACATTAACAAATGCGCAATGCAACTTATCCATGCTTAGCCCCACTGCTAGCCTTTGGGCAAGCATGATTGTGACCTATAATTTGTGGGCAGAATCAAGCTATAGAACCTATATCAAAATAGTGTAAGTGGTTATCAAATCCTAAGCAGACAGACGAAGAGACTTGTAAAAGTTGGAAAGGTATGTAATCAGACATTTATCCGAAATGCTTTTGTTTTAAGGCGCTAGGACTAGCCAACTACTCGCGCCATACAAATGCACTTTATAACAAATGTAATAATATGTAGTGAAACGCTTCAGCAAATCCAAATAGAACTCCAGACTGATAATGGATTGTTAATATTTTTTTATTCCATCATTTATTTAAATAATAATAAAAATAAAAAAGTTGATTTTTCTCATTAGAAATCTGAAAGTAATTCGATTTCTAGATATAAGCAAAAAAAGCATATATGCATAAACAAAAAAATCCATTTGCTTTTAGATTTCTACATTTAGTCAAAAAAGTTCGAAAATGGACACCGTTTCCGCAATGTATTTTGTATAGAAAAAGGAAACATACATTAACGAAAATAATTCAATTCCTAGACAAGGAATCATATATTGTAAGAATGACACTTATAATCGTCAGACTTAGTTAGTTAACTTGGGGTGCCTCGTCTAACTTTGCGATTTGGCTAGTACCAGGCCCTTAATGCCACAGCTACTGCATGATATTAGCCCAACACACCGGATGAGAAATATGTGCCCTACCAGGACCTTTCTCATATTGCGCAGCTACAATCAACTGGACGGATCCCTCTGAAAATACCTAGAAAAGACATTGCTCTTCAAGATTAAAGAAGAATGTAAAATCACACAGTTTTGTTAAAAATTTATTGAAAATGAATACCAAAACCGAAATGGCTCATATTCATATTTTTTTTAACATTGCATTAAGTGGAATAGGTTGGAAACTAATACTCCCTTTGATAAGAAAGAAGGATTTCTTGATAGGTTCAGTTTTGTTAATGGCAAGTACACATTTTATTGAATCCCTGTCATCCCTAGCCGTTTTCTCAAAACCCCTCTGTAGCTGAGATCCTAAAGAACGGCCTGTAATTTATGTTCCCCACACAAACATTGTTGCATTATCATTTTGAAAACCCCTTTTTCGATTTACTTGACTGTACAATGTTTCTAGTAAACGGAGCAACATCACCGGTGAGTCAAATGAGAAGAAAAATAAAATTTTCTTTTCTGCTGGCTCCCAGGGCTACTTAAAAAAAACATGCATGCCAGGATATTGATTCACTAATGTTAGTGTTTTTTCCTGATACTGATTCCGACTTTGCGCAGGGTACAGCATGCCCCCAGCGCTTCTCTACGTCCCAGCTAACCTATAATGTGTTCTGTGCAGCGAAACGCGATAACTACACATCTGCCATTAAGTTTGGTCCAAGCTGTACTTATGGTTGCATGGGTAGCGCTTACACGCCCACCTTAACACTACCCGCCCGCACGTTACCTGATAGAGGGCCTGCACGATCAGTGTGACGAGCAGGTCGGAGTACTGGGCGCGGTCGCTCGTCACCGTGCCGAGGCGGCGGCGCGCCTCGTCGAGCACATTGCGGACGTGCTCCTCGCGCACCTTCAGCACCTTCAAGCGCGCCTGGTTCAGCATGTTGGATGACTGGCTGTAGGAGGGCACCAAAACCATTTGCTCATGTTAGAATATGGATCCATTTTATTCTGGTATTAAAATTCTAGCAATTGCTATGTTACTGGATTACCAATAGTAAGGAATTAGGTAATTAAACAGACAAAAAAAATCTGTCTGTGCAATTCACCTTTTGGCATGGAAACCTAAAAATATGAACACTAAAAATCACAGTACTCAATTTTTTGCAATGGTATGAAGGTATGTGATCTCACTGATAAGATTACACTGGACTTCGTGTATTTAGGCTTTTGTAGAAGTGAGATTAGGTTCGGTCAGGTCAATAGCTACCTGGTTTGTAAAGTTTCGCATGAACGGCTATTATATGAATGCCATGGCAACAAAATATGTTTAGTATGAATTTATATTTAATCCAATGAGTAAGATTTGAAGATTATTTGCTAACCATTTTATCAATGAAATGAGTCATGTGACTGAACTAATGAGGTATAGATGTCTATTGAAAATAATATTTATTTATTGAAGTGTGTAACCAATGTATAAGCTGAGGCAGTTCAGTTAATGCTTGAACCAAATCATTACATACCGGGGTCTGTGGGATATCACATGACTTACTTTTAATGGACAGGTTCCATTGTTTCTGCCTCTGGAGGGTATAATTTACAATACCGCAGTAACATGTGATATATTATAAAATAGAAAAAAAAAAGAGACCAGCACTTGGGGCATCACGAGTAATAAATGGAGCACACAGGTAGGGTGATTTAGAAATATTACTCATGTACATATACGTACATCTTCTTTTGCAGTTCAACCTGCTTTTCCTTCTTTTCGTAGAACTCCATGATCTTGAGGCGCTGCTGCTGCACCAGACGGCCCTTCTCGATGTTGAATTCTTCTTCAGCCTTGGCGTCGATTTCCTCCGCCTTTTCGTTGGCCTCTTGTTCGATGAAGGCCATCATGTGCTTGATCTGAGGACATTACAATGTTTCTTCAGCGTTGCGCTATTGATCAGAAACTAGCTCTTTTGAAGTAGGACGATGGACATTCGATAATTTGGACACGGATCAATCAACGTGACATACGGCAAACGCCAAGAAGGCCGATTTGGCAGGCGGCACACACCGAATCGCACGCGATAGCTACCTGCTTTTGTACGTCCGCATCGCTGAGCGCCATGGTGAGGCCGGTGTGTAGACACTGAGCGAAGAACACTGGCCTATGAGACCCGCCAGTAACGCGACGGAGGAAGACGCCTACAACTGCGAGCCGAGGGCAGCGCAGCGCAGCGGATCATATGATCCGTGATCACCGACGTGAAGTTGGTTCTGGCATTGACAATTAATTACTTTTTTCTTTTCGTTAAATTTTATTGTAAAAAACATAATGTCGAAAAATCTGAAATATTTTATTAAAATATTTTTTGTCTTTATCTAGTGGAATTTTGGTGTATTTTGAAAACAATTTTTACCATTTCCGTTGCGTGTAACATGGCCGCCATAGTTGTTTAGTAATGTGGCGTTCGTCGAAGCCAAGTTCGAACAAAAGTTAGCTTGCACCACCAATACCTCGAGACTCCGCCAACATGAGCATGGCTGTGTTATAGCGCGCGTGACCCCCCGAGCAGCACCTACTGTGCGGACTCCAAGAAGTGTGTGTGTTGTGATAGTGGGTGAAGTGACGAGAAGCCTGGACTCTTCTTGTTGACTGGTGGTGGACATGAGCCGAAACCGGCACCGTTCTCTCTGACTGCAGCGGACTCTGTGTTCTAGGTAAACAAACCGACTCTCAATGTACCATCCAGACTTCGGCGTCCTCGTCCAGGGCGCCATTGTTTGACACCAGAGAGCTTCTTGAACACCTGTCAAATAGGTAACTTTCGACCCTTCTGGGCTTCGGTTCAACAGGGTTGTTGCCAAGAAATGGAACTTGTTTTCTTATGTAGTAGTTATGCACAAACACATTCAATCACTCAGGGACGTCGTAGAAAGAGGCAACTCTCAGACGTCCCCAGCGTTATCTTCTTCGCGTTATACGTATAATTTTATGTTTGGTAAACAGGCGCGATCTGGGTCTCCGGTATATATTATGGTACATATTTGGCGCGAATCTTAACCTTATTCTTGCTGTATTTTGGACACCTAGAGTAAACAATGACGCCAACTCAGCTGTCCTAGATTGTGATTTGAAACGACTGCAAACTAATTGTTTGAATGGATGACCCAATTGGTTGTTTTGAATATTTACCATTCCTTAATCTTTACTGTTTTAATCGGAAATTCTAAAGCCTATACAAACCAAACAATTCAAAAACGAATGGACACGAGATGTTCAAGTATTAATTGAAACCTTCACAAACTCTAAGATAGGTTAGGTATGCTTCATATTTTCACAACAAGCTCAATATATAGTCACAACAAACTTCAGTTTCATATCACAGCGAGTCGCGCACGTAGTCGACATCACTATCTTAGACTCTAGGTTTCCCTCTTAAGGCAAATACTCATGCGGTTGCCAGGCGTCTCTCGAGTCCACTCCTTTTTAACATTCTTGGGTTGAATGTTGTAAGTAACCAAAATAAATGCTACAGTGAAGGAAAAACAACAAGGGCAAATAACTACTCACTGGTGTTATGCTTTCGGCAAATTGGTAGTTGACACAGCTACATATGGGCTTGCCATTCATTATGTGTGCTTAAAATGGCATTAGTCTAAACGAGGTTGACAATAAGTAAACGTCTGGGAACCCTTATAGCATACATTGGGCCCGGGAGCCAGAAATGGCACATGTGATGATGTTTGTTGGTGTGTTTTTTGGACATTGAATTATCCCTTTCTCCCTATGTTAATTCAATGACCAATTTCACTTCAACTAAATATATTTTCTTATTGAGTCATTAAGGTCTTTGCTTTCTTGGCAAAAACTAAATGATACCTCTACTTTAAGTGAAATCAAAACAAAAAGCAATGATTTTTGACTGGTGGGACAAATACGAAAAACCTATAATCCTATCATTCAACGCAAAACTATACATTTTTAAAAAGTTCTAACATATTTACACAATTCATCTTAAATAAGATTGTGCTATGTATTAAGGTATAAAAACCTATTATGATGAAGCGTTAAATAAATGTATGTAGGTATAATCTTAAACACTGTGTTAGTAGGAGGCATTCATTACGGGAGGAGGGACTGTAGAAGAATTCCAAATTATGGGTATACAGCCGGTGGCAAAATTGGTAGACGCAATACCCGCGAATGGTATGTTTTGCTACCCGACCAGCATTACAGTATATTCGTAAAGTAGTTCTTTTTACTGGGCTCTTTCTTCAATTTATGTGTCCTTGCTTCACGGTCGATTATACATACATACATACATGTCACATTCCTTGGAATTAGCGACGTACCTGCTTAGTACGAAAAAGTATATTTACTTAAACCTATTATCTTAACTATTATTTTCAATATCTCAACATATTTACAGAATTTCTGCATTTCAGTTGCCCTGGCAAACATTACATAGGTATTTGTGCTCTATACTAACCTAAGCGGTGCCCGATGATGCCTTTTAGAGGATGCTGCAAACCATGCTGGCCAGCCAGGTGCTTCTTCAAACCAAGTTACTTCACACACCAGGTTGTAGGGTAGGTGCGTCGGTTTACGACCAGTTAGTTACTTTTCGAACTTCAAACTGAAATAAAAAATATTTTTATTAATGATGTATAGACTTTTAGTATTCATAAAAGGAGTTTGGTAATTTTAGTTGAAAGTAAAAATTATATAATCAGTGCACATTCAGTAGTTATTTTAAAAAAAAACCAAACTAAAAAAATGGTCAAAAAATTAGTTTTCGACCACTTTACTCAGTTTCCGACCACCACATATTCTAGTTTACGACCATGGCATAGTTTGAATAATTGTCATGTTCAGATAATTGTTCTTCAAAACCCAAGTGTAAAATGTAATATTATATTTAACTTCACTACTTCTAACTAAGCCCTTGTTACATTAACAATGTTTTTCTTGTACTGCCTCATTGAAAAGTCCTGAAAAGTCGGTACATTTGAGGTGGTACTTGCAAACGCGGAAGTAACAGGCGATTTTTTTCCATCATCTTCACAGCCACTTATTAATAGGTTTTCCAATAGTGCAATTGGAAATTGGAAATTTTAACTGATTTAGGTTTATATTTTTTTAAATATTCTGTGGTTTCATAAGCAAACCACCTAAGAATATGAATTTTATTTCTCATTTAATTAAATATAATTTAAATCTAATTGAATAATGACCAAATGGTATGAGGGATTATTATTAATATGAAATAATTAATGGAATAAATATCCGTTATAATAAAAAACTCGGTAAGGAAGAATGGCTAACGTGCATACATGTATTCTTTTACATTATAGAAAAAGGTCTAACGTGCATTAAATTGTTTTATAGAGTAGGCAAGAAAGTTTAAATCACAGGACCACTGCATTTAGCAGGACGGAAAAAGGGCCAATAAATATCATTTAATTTAACCTGGAAAGGATAAATTGCTAAAAAGTCAATCGGGCATATTAGAAGATAGATTATAAGAAAAAACAAAAAAATCATCATAAATTTTGGCTTGTAAGCCAAAGCATTTTTAGAAAATAGAGCATTTTAAAGTGACTAACAAGCCAAAAAAGTGCTCCGATCGTTATGAAACCCGGCGCATTAGACGCAAAAAAATTTGCTTATTCCAACGGTATATATAACTCAATTTCGACCAAAGTGGCTTGTTAGTCACTTTGCCTTTCAACCGTCGATATTATCTTTGATTTTCTGCTATCTTTCAATAACTATTGGTATCAATAGTCTGTTAAACATGAGTATTTATCTGTTTAGTAGATGGTTTGTCTTATTTTGTTCGTTGCTTATTAAGGTGGCCCAACCCGGCGGGCCTAACTCATTCGCGGGCACGGTACAAAACCGTGCTGTTGCGCTCTGGGACCTTCTCTGTTTCAAAGAATAAGACAGGCTCCGTGATGAGGAAGATGCAACATGTCCACAAAAAACACAATGTGCATAGTGTATGATTTTGTAAGATTTACGAAAATGTTAATTTCAAAACGACTTATAGCTAAAAGTAAACCACGACCGCTGTAGTCAAAAACCTAACAAAAACCAAATAGATTATAAATCTTGATTAAATAAGCTATGTCTGATGACTAATCTTTTTAAGATGTTCTTACTTTATCATAGAGTAAGCCACCTCCAAAGTTATTGTATAAAACGCGCGAAAAATTCGAACTTTCGGACCTTATAACTTAGAAACCAAACACAATTTTACAATGCCAATGGTCATCAGACATCTAGTTCGATCAAATAAAGCTATTTTGAGCAAAAATTTGGATCTGTGACAAGAAATATGGGCGTGATCTTCTTTCCCCTTTTGTATGGGGAGATGAGCGGGATGGGCCACCTTAAGTAAAAGTATTCGGCATGTCTTTCTTTGATTGCATTTTTTTCTGGAGATTCGCTTTCTCTTTATTATCATAGTACATCCGCCACGCCGCTGATTCAATAACTGCAGGAGTTTGAGCTTTAGTATTTTTTTAAGTTCTGTTAGCTCAGGTAGATAAAGATGTTCAATAAATGGATATAGATACTGTTTACTATTTTGGATGGATTTGGACTGTCATAATCGGTATCATAGTGTCACTGTTTTCATCACCTTAGTAAGTAATAGTCATTCATGCAGTCTTGAATGTCTTCTGCTTTTGAACTAATGTTGTTGTGTTGGCTAAGCTTCGCATTTGTGCATGTTCGGTGACTTGAGTTAAATCTTCGGTTGATTTGTTTATATGAACTAACGTTTTCATAGGCGATTCGAACTGTTTTGGCATTTCTGTTTGCATAATATCTTTACTTCATATTACGTCTGAATTGATAAATAAAGAGGAAGTGGTTATTGGAGCGCTGTCTTGAGGCGGTGATTGTGCTTTTGTGTTAACCTGATATGGTTTTTCGTTGATATGTTAATTTGAAGCATAACTTCAATAGATATGTCAATTTTCGTTAGTGTTTCTGTTGCTGTGCATAATTTATTTGGCATTTCTATTTATATTATGAAATGATCATATTTATCCTTGAGTCTCCTGTCTTGGGATAATATTGGTGCTTTCCCGATGACTTGAGTAGGTGCTCCATTCATTGACACAAACGATCCAATTTTTAAAATTATCGTGATATGTGTTATGTAGATGGAGTTTAGAGAAAGGAGTCAAGTCATCGTTCTAGCGGTATTAAAAGTTTTGAACTTCTTCATCCGGAAATTTGATCTGGATTCATAAAGAAGTTCAGCTCAATTAAATTACATTTATTATTCCGATTACTTAGCTAACTGATTGGGTACGTAACTGATTTACCTCTTCAGATTTATCCTCTGTAGATAGTGGATTCTGTTTGATCCTCTGATCATGTCGTGTATATGATATGATCTCTTGGTTATTTTCTTGAGTTTTTCAACTCTTTAAGTATTGTTTTTATGTAGATATTTTTTTAGATTAGATTTAGATGTGTATGTAGATTCCAGATGTTTATTTAATTGTCTAGTTTGATTATGGGTTTGTTTTTCAGTTTCACTTATGCCTTTATTTTGTTAAAAGTTAATATTAAACAAGGTGAAATTAATGTGTTTTTGGCTGGTCGCACACCAGATTGCAGTAAAGCTAGTTTTCATTTTACGACCACCAAATTATCCATACAAAATGAGGAGGTCGGAAACTGAACCATCAAAATGCATCTTCTTCTAGTATTCGACCACTATTGATATTGTTAGATATATTTCGTTAATATTACAATATTAAGTGGTCGTAAACTAACTGGATTGATTTAAAATGAAGAAGGAGGGAGCTAAACAAAAGAAAATGGCTCATGAGAAGTTATTTTGTAAGACAAAGACAAATCAATTTCTCTGCGTTTAGGTTAGTAATCCGACCACCCGGTCGAAAACTAAATTTGTGGTTGAATTCCTATTCCACTTTCCGACCACCACGTTTTTCCAAAAAAATTGATAAAACACATGAATAATATCCATTCTGAATGCTTCTTTGATCTATAATCTTGATAAAAGAACCCAGTTACCTTGCAGAAGTAAGTAAAAATTGCTTAAAACTCACCTCGCGGCGATCCCCTTGCACTATTTTTCCTGCAAATACTTCAACGTATTCGCTTTTGCAATGTTACCGAAAACTGAGAAATTTGGTGTTTCCACTGTATAGTGTAGCCAGTTTCGATTTTTGTTTTTACTCAGAGAATAGTTATTGAAAATATGTTTCAAAAAATTAATAATGACATATTACCCTCCAAATCCTTATTAACTTGTTTTGTAAGCAACGAGACAATGAAATGGTCGTAAACTGAACCCGGTCGGGAAACCAGCGCAATTACCCTACTTTGGGGGAAAATCCATAGTTTACTAACTATAGATAAAGGATCTAGAGGATCGGCGGTTTCTTATTTTTGGAATGTCACCTGTGAATGTGTGTATTTTCGCCATGTCCGCGTTGAGCTAAGGTAGAAAGGGGGTGGATGGACAGCGTTGTACAGCTCCGATGAGAATTCTCCGTAGTAGAGACGATAGAACACAGAGAACGACGCATGGCACGACATTGTATCTAGTCCATGGATAATGTAAACATTTTTTTAAAGTAATGTACTTATGATCAAAGATCACAAGGTGGAAACAGAAAATTATAAAAAAAATTAGGTGATTATTTAGTACACTTTCTTATTATTATTATTATGTTATTTATATCACTAGCAGCTGCTTGAATCACTAGAAGCAGCTGTCGCGTGAATTTCGTTTTTCCACTTATATAACTCATTTAAAATTCTGTTGTTGAATCTGTAACCACATTCATATTTAGATTGTGATTTTAAGAATGTATCACATGATGTTAATACTTAATGCGGTGGGATCGTAATTATGTAAAATATTGGAAAACAATTTTTGAAAGCACGTGATCTGAGTGAACATCACCACTCTTACGGGCCATGGACAAATTGGAGTAGTTACGAAACACTTGTTTGCCTGTATTGGCAGCGAGCGGTACCACCACCAGGACACCGCTAGTGAAATGGACATACTTTTTTTTATTCCTTGCAATACTTTAAACACATGAACAACATAAAATGATAACTCTTTTTTTAAGCTATGACTGGTGGGATACAATTTATAACTGACCTATACGTTATTGAAAAGATGTGAGAAAATATGCAAGGGAATTTGATCAATTCTGAACCTATCAAAAGCTTTTATACCTTCTGCGCTCTTATTAGGTAGCATATTTGGCATCCACTTCTGATTGGTGGAGAATTGATCGAATTTTTCGCCTCGCATATTTTCTCATATCTTACGCCGGCTCAGCCCGAAATCAAGATGCGCATTTAATAAAACGTTTGCATCAAACTGTTGCAGGTTATGGCAAACTTGAACTTCCAACAACCGCCAAGAAGCATAGCGAGCGGGGGTCTGGGCGGTCGCGGCTTCGGCTCCGGCGGCGTCTCGGGTCATGTGACGCCGACGTTCGGCGGCGCGCTCTCGCCGGGCCGCGCCGCCGGCAGCTCGGCGGTGCCCGGTGGCGGTCCGCCCGTCATGGCTTCGCGGACCACACTCTTTGGGCAGCGTGCGTTCGCCGACAGGCGGGTGACGATGGCGCCACTCTCGCAAGCCAATTCCAATGCCATGGTGAGCGAAAATAACCATTTTTATTCAATAAAGGAAGGTCCTCCTGGCAGGGAACTTCCTTCCTGGTGATGGTTCTTACACTATCATGTGAATCATATTCCTTGGATCGGGTCGCCTTCATAAA
Source organism: Incurvaria masculella (assembly GCA_946894095.1). Classification (NCBI taxonomy): domain Eukaryota; kingdom Metazoa; phylum Arthropoda; class Insecta; order Lepidoptera; family Incurvariidae; genus Incurvaria; species Incurvaria masculella. Next base: position 7,144,711 of record OX335641.1, read on the forward strand.
GTCCAAAAAGCATAAGGTCCAAAACCCAGAACATCCAAAAGTAGTTTCCGTGTGTATTATTAAATTCATATAATCTAACCTAACCTAACCTGATTAAAAATATCCGTATTCATAAGTGTTTTGGACGGTATGGGTTTTGGATTTTGTCCTTTTTGGACTTTAGAAATATAGTTTTAGTTATAAATAAATAAAAAGTATAGTAATAGTTACATATAAATAAAAGCAGGTATCATGTTTTTCACCATGGTTTGATTGATGAATATTTTTAGTGGGTTAGAGTTAATGGAAGTACTTAATGAAACATAATTTCTTCTAAAATAAAATGAAAAAATTATATATGTAAAAAGTATCGACATACAGACAAACAGAAAATATGAGTTGTTCATTTTCTACTGAACCCTTAGAGTGACTGGCAATTTAAATTAACCTCCTACAGAATATCCTAAATACTTGTATCTACCCACATATAATTCACTGATATGTATTTTCTTGAATGAATTCTGTGTTCAGTTTTAAACATTTAAAGATTATGTTTGTGAGTTAACTATTTCTAAAAAATTTGCTGTTCTTGTTATTGACGTTAGTTTTAATTGGAAGTGAAACTTAGTAAAGGAGTATAAATGGGATCCCAAACAAAAAAGGTTGATAGTTTAACGTATGTATTATTGAGTAAGAATTGTAAATAATATTAGATGGTTCGTCAGCTGGATGATTAGATTAGATGGAGTCATTACGCTACAAAGTGAGTTTAAAATCTGTGCTAAATAACTAATGTTCTCTTCATTGTTCATGTTTTCCGGCAACTTTAACCTTAAATTGGTTCAAACAATATTTTTCAGCCACTCTTACCATCAACTCACTATCAGTTTGCACTGTAATCACCCCTGAATATGTAAAGAGCGGGCATGACGCGAACTTTGTGTGTGGTGCTTGCAGTCGAGCATGGGCAACCTGTCGCGGTACGGCGTCGGCGGCGGCGGCGCCGGCTACCACTCGGTGTTCGGCGGCGGCGGGGACACGTCGACGCCGCCGCTGCTGGACCTCAGTGAGTTCCCGTCGCTGACGGCGCGCGGCGCGGGCGACCAGGCGCCGTCCGCCGCGCCGCCGCCGCCCGGCTCCAAGCCCTACGGTGAGGCCTCGCCCGCCCCGCACGCTCCCCCCCGCTCCGCCTCGTCGCCCGCCCCGCACGCCTCACGCCTCACGCCTCGTGCCCGCACGCACTTCCCTAACATTGTAACGAACTTTAAGCTTGCATACTTGATCGCCGGCACCCCGTACCAACTAACAACGTTTGCTTTTTGTGTAGGGAGAGTTGCAGGCTTGAAAATTATCTTAGGAGCCTCTTTCTTATCTGTCTAATTGTGTGTTTTTGTTGACAATGGTTCGGAACCCATGTACCTTCACTATTTACTAGATGGATGGTTGGGTTGATCCCCCTGGGTAAGTATCATAGCGTTATATGTAGTATAGTCAAAGCTCAATTGAAAAAAGGTCCAGGAAGGAGGAAGAAAAAGGAGTAATTTTTATTCAGATTAGTAATCAGTTTACTGCGTCTTTAAGATCGAGCATAGCTTAATCGCATGTATTAGCTTCATGTTTGTATCCCTTACCGATGTAGACGTGATAAATAAAGTAATGCATTTATAGCCCAATTCTTAAAGGAGGTCAAAGGCTATTTAACGTAACCACTGACTTGGCGGGTCGTAATTTAATTCAAAGGCATTTAAGTTTGTTACCATCTACACCATGAATCTACAATTTATTTTTGTTACTAATCTGCTTACATACTCTCCGCATGCTGGTGTTAACATGCTTGTCGATTAAAGATTTATCATCAGTGTTACAATTTTGGGAAATGTGTGCAGGCATGATTCATTTTAATATGGCTAAGAAGTACATGTATGTTTGTATTGGCATTGAAGATTGACTCACCTTTTATTCAATTCAAGCGATGACTCCCTGTGATGATTATTATATCATAATTTATTTTTTTCTAACTAAGCGAGTATTATAAGAACAATATGCCGTTCATATTATTTCAATTTAAAAAAGGCAAACCAATTGACCTGTATGGACATGTACGGACCAAACAAAAAATTGTCCACTTCTGTTTGAATAAAGATGTATCGTATTTATTTTATTTGATGGCATAAGAATTTCTCACATTGCCTAGGAACGGTACCAATCTCAAATGTCAAAGCACACATATATTAAATGTTTTATTCGTAGAATATTATTTAAGACACTTTATGTCCATGCAACCAACTACTGTGCTGATCACATACATACCATAACACCTTTAGATTTGCATGAATGCATTAGGGAAGCGATCATATGGAGTGTACATTACTAAGCAGTGTTTTGGCCATATTACATTTCACAGCTATATAGCTACAACTAAAAAAAAACCTTTTAGATTTGCATGAATGCATTAGAGAAGCGATCATATGGAGTGTACATTTCACAGCCATATAGCTACAACTAAAAAAAAAACTTATGGATACTGTTGCGATCCTGATTTTGTCAAATATATAACAACCGTTTCGAATCATGGTAACGTAAAACGAACCCAAATTTTTGTTATTATGAGACACAAATGTGTAATACAACTCCTTATCTACGTTGCGTGTGAGTACTATCTGTTTGTTTCATTGTAGTATTTTTATCGAATGCTTGTAACATCTGAGTAAACATCTGTGTATATGTTTCAACTTTCCTGCATTTTTTTTGGTAGATGCATTTCAGAATCGAAAGCAGTTAGTTCTATCAGTATTTTTTTCTTTAGTTGCTACCTTGCTGAGTATTTTATAAATTAATAGCTTCCGGAATCTGATTGAAACTCACCTAACCTCGGCATTTTTATTCACATATCGAACTGCCAGTAAAAATAATTCACGTTCCGGTTTCAACTACGATGATGTAAACCTGTCTTGTCAAATTAATGCTCCAGTCACCTCACAGCGCAGTCATAGATATACATAGCTCTCCAGACTGTTATTTGTTACCACTGGCGTGACTGTGTGGTAGCGTTGTTGCGTTTATGCAAGTAATTTTAAGTGATAGCTAGAGATGATCACTGTCGGCTTCTGCCTTGACAGCACTATTTTCGTTCAAAGCAGTTTTTTAATAATATTGGTTATATTTTAATAGTGCTCGGAATTTTTCGAAAAATGTTTTGACTAACATAAATTTAATCTCTACTTAAGGCGGCCCAACCCGGCGGGCCTAACTCATTCTCGGGCACGGTACAAAACCGTGCTGTTGCGCTCTGGGACCTTCTCTGTTTCAAAGAATAAGACAGGATCCGTGATAAGGAAGATGCAACATGTCCACAAAAAAGACAATGTGCATAGTGTATGATTTGGTAAGATTTACGAAAATTTGAATTTCAAAACGACTTACAGCTAAAAGTAAACCACGACCGCTGTAGTCAAAAATCTAACAAAAACCGAATAGATCATAAATCTTGATTAAATAAGCTATGTCTGATGACTAATCTTTTTACGATGTTCTTACTTTATCATTGCGTAATCCACCTCCAAAGTTATCGTATAAAACGCGCGAAAAATTCGAACTTTCCGACCTCATAACTTAGAAACCAAACACAATTTTACAATGCCAATGGTCATCAGACATCTAGTTCGATCAAATTAAGCTATTTTGAGCAAATTTTTGGATCTCTGACAAGAAATATGGGCGTGATCTTCTTTCCCCTTTTGTATGGGGAGATGAGCGGGTTGGGCCACCTTAAGGCCAGATTATGTGAGCTTGCAATGGGGATGAATGATGTTTATTTATCACTGCAGGCCTGACCTAAATAACCTCTCATAGCTGTCAAATACTATACAAAATGAAACAAAATAGAATTGAAAATTTTATTTAATTTATCAATGTTATTTGTTATTTCCAAAATTGCTCCAAATTATGCCAATCAAATGAAATTGTGGGAATGAAAATATCACAAAAACATAAACTATAATATTTCGTTTTAAACTTTGTGCAGGTCAATTATATTGAAATTTGTTTGAAGACAAAGAACAGCACAGGTGGGTCACAATATCATAGGTTTGACGTAAAAATGTAATCTAAAATTTTAAAGGTCGAAACTCACTATTCGCAATATTTACCTTCAATAAATGATTCAACTATATGACATCTTCGTCGTAGTATATTATTACGAAAAAGCTAAATGTCTGTGGTTTCTCATATGTGGTTGCTCTCTTTCTGAAATTACATACTTTCACGTTACAAAAACAGGCTACACTAGTCACGGTTATGAACGGGTCGCTCTGTCACCCGCAGTGGGCATGGTGAAGCAGCCAACGTCGGAGCAGTGCGAGTTCACGATGTCCTCGGAGGACTTCCCCGCGCTGCCGGGCACCTCGGCGGGCGGCGCGCCCGGCGTGGCGGCCGCCGCGATGGCCGCTGGCAGTGCGGCGACGGCGGGTGGCGCAGGCAGCAGCCAGGCGCTCATGCCCACTGGCCAGCACCTCGGCGCCGACGTGCTCGGGTCGGCGCACGACTCGAAGCATCGCAAGGGCATACACACCTCCGTCGAAGGTAGCGCATTGGCGTGTGAGCAATTGTGTTCACTGAATTGGGAATTCATTGGAAGTGCCTAGCTTCTCTCTTCAGTATTAAGTGCTAGTCATCGTCTTTACATCTCGCCGTGATATTTTCCAAGCCACGATTTTATATTATCACGTCATATTGTAAGTTCACGGATTATTGTATTTTTTACATAATAGTAGCTTCGGGGCTGAGCTGGGTTGGATGATCCGAACGAATGTTTCGACACAAAATACTCCACTGGGATACCTCTGGTATATTTTGTCTCGTCCCTAAGGATCAGTTCACATATATAGTATAGACCTTATTTACTGCTCCAAAGGTACACATTTTCCGTGTGATTGTGGAAGCGGTCTGAATACAATACATATTGCAGTGGCTTCACCAAACATATCAGGGCCCATTGGCAGTGCCAGGACATGGAGACCTCATGTGTAACAATACAGGGTGTTGTTCTGTACATTGTCTTGCTTATTTGTGTTATTTGTGAAATGAAATAAATTTATTAAAATTGAAACTAAAAAACTATTTCCTCGTAGGAAAGCGATTGCGATGATCAATCTCTTCGTTGCAGGCAAAGTCTCAAACATCCCCGAGTCGATGGTGGCGAACCAGTTCGGCGTGGTGGGCCTGCTGACGTTCATCCGCGCGGCCGAGTCGGACCCGAGCCTCGTGTCGCTAGCGCTGGGGCAGGACCTCACCGCGCTCGGCCTCAACCTCAACTCGCCCGAGAACCTCTATCTCACGTTCGCGGGGCCCTGGGCGGACATGCCTTGCAGGTAACCTACAAACCCCCCAGTGGTGCTTAGAGCGAAAGGAATTTCTGAATGTTTTGTGATACCGCTTAAAACAAAGACGGAGCATGCAGCGAGTGAGTCTCTTTTCGTTTCTGGCGCATTTTGGTGGTAATGACTATGACTGCGTGTTGGACAGACGACCTAGTAAATACAGCTGGCTTGCTTTCCATGCCAGAGGTCATGGGTTCAATCCCTGCCGCGTTCATGCATCCCTTTTTCTGATTTGGATTAGTGCATTTGGTCACAATTGCAGGCTGTTCCATGGTTTTGACTCCATATAAAACTAGGTTAGAAAACCATCACTGGGATTATTTTTTTTAATGAGGATTATAAAATGATCACCATCATGAGCTACACTGAACATAGTTTCATAGTAAATAGTGCAAGGTATAATTTTGAGTTAGTAAACAAATCCTTTTTACTAATATGTAACAAAAAGGAATATAAGGAAGGTCCTGGCATGGCACTTGGTTTCCATGTGGTGTGTTAGGCTAATATCTGACAATCAGTTTGGTACTAGCCATCCATGTCCAGTTACATAAAAAAACCGCTAAACTTAAATTGATTAAAAATTCTACCACTCATGACGCTTTTACGTTACCATTATCATCCATGTACAATCAACATTCTGTATGTCGCTCTCGAATTTGTAATCTGTGCTCGCAGGCCTCAAGATATGGACTACCACGTGCCCCCCGAGTACCTGATCAACAGTTCCATCAAGGAGAAGCTGGCGCCCCTCAGGCTCAACCGATACAAGGAGGACCTCCTCTTCTACCTCTTCTATTGCTTTGTTGGCGACGTGCTGCAGATTGCGGCTGCTGGTGAGCTGTGAGTATCCTTCGGCTGATGCTCTCGAATAACGCCCATAATGTGTATTTATCTCTGCAAACACACATGCCATCATGCCACTTCCCTGGAGCGGAATGTTTCTTTCACTTCCTCTACAGATAGACACCTTTTCATACATGCTATACGCATCTTTTGTACCTGACCTTTACGAAGTAGTGCATCAATCTAGTTGCGGTATGTTATACTCGGCCGCCCGGTTACAATTCCACTCAATTCTGCATTTTTAATTTGTTTCGCCCGTCTTCCTCCACCCATTCGTTCTCATTGTCCTAAACATTTTAACATGTATACCCTGCAGTTCTTGTCATCTGCTTTCAGTTGACAATTCTGTGCCCTGTTATTGTGGAACTTGTCCAATAAACTCCTCAAGGAACACCATTTTCTGTCTGTAGTGAACAAAATCAAGATTCTCTAATGACAGCCGGTTGCGTTTCCATGTTAACATTTTCTAGAATGTATAACTCATTATTGACTACTAAAATAATTAATGTAATAATAATTATTATAAAATATAATTAGTGTAATAAAGGAGATCCTGTTAATTTTACAGTATGATGCCCCTTAATTTCTATATGACTATTTTTCAATGCGTCTGCATTTGTGCTTGACATCAAAGTACTAAACATGCAGACTCATTTTTGCTTCACTTCGTTCATGTACATGATAAGGTCAATGAAGTGCGTCATCAAAAGAACTCTTCAGACAAACATCAAGAATGAGCAAATGAGCACAAAATTTATCTAATATGATTATAAACATGTTAAATTGAATAAAACAATTGAGTGTGTATCAGGTAGGTAAGCACGAATAAAAATTAAGAAACAGCTTTTCTGCAAGCGCGCTTGACTTTTCCAAAATGAATCGGGAAGCTAAAAGAGGCAACCTAGTGTTTATCTGTCCAGTAACCCTAGGTGGATTTTCTAATAGAACTTGAATAATTTGAAATTAATTGATTTTAAACAGGCAACTTAAACTGACATGTTTTAATTATTATCTTTCTTGTATACATAGATTTTTTAACTCTTTAATGATGTTTATACACTATATTTTTAAATGGATTACAATACATACCCTAATGGGGTGTTCCATATCTGTACTACTAGAATAGTTTTGGGTTTTTTTGTGAATACGTTCATGAGAAATATTGTATTCTTAGGTGCCAAAAACTATGCATAGTCACCCGCATTCGGTATGTCTGCAGGTACAACCGCGAGTGGCGGTACCACACAGAGGAGAAGGTGTGGATCTCGCAGGCGCCCGGCATGGCGATGGTGGAGAAGACGTCGACGTACGAGCGCGGCACGTACCTCTTCTTCGACGCGCACAACTGGCGCAAGGTCGCCAAGGAGTTCCACCTCGACTACAGCAAGCTCGAGGGGCGGCCGCAGATGCCGGCGCACGGCGCGCACGCGTAGCGACCGACGCCCCACAGACTTTACACGAGTGCGCGGCGGCCCATCCTCTTATTGTAGTTTTGTTATATAAAAAGTACAAGTTTTGGAGTGGTTTCAATTTTGTGAAAGTGAAGTGGCGGCAGGGGCCAGGGGTGGGGGTGAGTATGATTATTTGATCGATTAAATCTCAAAGGTTAATTCTCGACCCGGAAAGGGTTGGTTTGAAACATGCATGCCTTTGTGTTTCTTTCTCTAAAAATTAAAGGTGTTGTCTATACACACAGAAAATAACACGTAATGAATAGAATTAATTATAAACTATAATTTAATCAAGACATAACAAACTTCAGAACATTATTGCTTAAGTAAAGGAAAACATCCCACTACTGAGGCTTCTATCACACAGCCACAGTAAAAATGAGATGATAATTTAAGTGCATGCAGTATGAATTAGTTTATCTAGAATTTAATCGCAAGGGGAACATTATGTTCACAACACATAGTGAGATATATTTGTCAATTACGAGACCATCAACCATATTCCCAAGAAGCAATATCCAATAGCGCTAGCAACAACTCATTCGTAACTCCCATGGTGATCAGCCATTTTTCACGAGTGGGATTATGCACCTGAACACTTATATCCCAAGTGCTAAGGTTTCGACAGGATTTTCGTTAATCGGAAATCACCACTAAGCCCCGGTTGCACGAAGAAACGGCTGAGTTAATCAATGTTCAAACACGTCACTTTTAGTGAACTGCATAGAGTTCCTTCCATACTGTCCACACAAAGTGACGTGTTTGATCATACTTTGACGTTGATTTTGATTTTTAGTTCTTTCGTGCACTCGGCCCTAAATCGACAAGAGTCCGATGGTTTTCGTCAGATGGGTCGGAAATGGTTTTGATAAACTTTTTAAGCTAATATTAACAAATAGAATGATCTGCAGAGGAAGTGCTGAGTGAATTTGAATGAAGAAAACCTAGAAACAAATCTATTCGCTAGCTGGTGGTACCACCTAAGGTGGTTTCCTAATTTACAATGGGGAAGAAAACGCAAAGCTTATTGTAGATGTCGCATAAGCGGTCTCACCTAAAAAACGTCAAAACTGTAATTCCTGTCAAGTTTGATTTACGAGTTTTTAGATGAAAGATGTACTTCTGATGCAGTCAGAATTACAATATTTAGTTTGACGGCTTACCGCGCGTGTGAGGAGTAGGACGTCCTGCTCCTCACACGCGCGGTAAGCCGTCAAACTAAATATTGTAGTTATTTCCCCAGTCAGTGTTAGATGCACGAAAGCCACAAAAAGGGATCCAAAAGTAGAACCCTGAAATGAAGAAGAAGTGCTTTTGTTTGTCTTTAAACAAATTTTAATGTCATTGACCAGCACAAAGTTTGTAACGAAATATTATAGGTTATGTGTTTATGATATTTTCTTTTCTGCGACTTCTTTTGATAACAATTTAGATAAGAACAATTTATTTTCGGAATAACATGGAGTAAAATGAGTCATTTCAATTACATAGATTAAGAAAATAAAATTTCAAAATTTATTCTGCTTTATTTTGTATGGTATCTGGCGGCTTTGAGAGATCTTTAAGGTTAGCTTGCTTAGTCGTCACCTGTGGAGATAAATAAGCAGTTTTCTTCCTCATTATTTTAATAACTCACCATGGAAACACAACAAATAGCCATAAAAGGATTAACTATTGTTACCTATGTATTTCAAACCAAAGATCACACGTGATATTTCTTCTTATGCGTAAAGATGTGAAATGTTCTGTTTACCCATGATAGGATAAAATAAAACCTCAAATCAAAAATGTAAGCATTGTCAGGGTTTTTGTAAATCAAAATTAAAATACCTTTCATGACCAACTTCATAAAACGTAGCTTCCGGATGAAATGTCGGCAACATATCTTATTGTTTTCAAGTGCTGTACTTATAAATTTATCATTGAGTGATTGACAGTTTATTCGTTTTCGTTTCGCATCGTGCAAAGTTGTGTGCTATTATATTAGTTATTCATGTATTTGTAAATAATTAAAAAAAAAAGTTCGATAAATAAAAGTAAATTATGTACATGGAAAAGATTTTGATAACAAAGGGTATCAAAACCCTTTATCTTTTCACTTCAGTAGTCAGAAAATGCCACATTTAAAATTAAAAACGCATTGCATTATTATTGAAAAAAAAAACCATATTGGAAACAATGTTTTGACAAAATATATCCCCAACTGAAAGCATGAAGGGGTTAATAAATTTGATGTTGTATGACATAACATTTTTATATATGGTCTTAGATTTACACCGTCGCTGTACATAATGTTTTTAAAACTTACGGTTTTCCGCGAAACATGTCGGCCAAGCACGGCATTGCACACCGGAAAAGCGTAAGTTTTCAAAACATTATAACATTTTTATATCTAATGATAATAATAATTAAACTTTTTAGCGTAGTGTATTGATCAGGAAGGTACAGGATTGACCTTTAGTAAATGCAGCCCTACGAGGCTCGCTATTGTTTTTTCAAAACTGCAAAATCATAAGTGCACAGGTAGTAAACCGTTACGAACTTTAAATCGCTAGACAAAGCTCGTCTAGTGCATGACTCACCTCTAGTCAGCTTGAGCTCATTATCACAAACAATAAAATTAATCTTTTATGGCTACTTCTAGTGTTTCCATGGTCATTACCATACTTTTGTGCGTTTTAGGCGCAAAATTTCGTTAGGTTTTGAATTAAGCCCATAATCTTATTACAAAAGTTAAACAGAAATCACTATATACATGAGAAATGAAATTTGATAAATTTTGGCGGGATTCGGCAGCTCACGCTCAGCATATTACTCAATCAGAGTGGAGATGCGGCCACTCTCGACTCTGATTGGCTGGTGCGTGGAGCGCGACTTCCCCTGAGGAATTTTTTAAACTGTTCTTTCGATAGCAGTGGATTTCGGTATCCGAGGGCATGCTCATAGTTCTTGAACTGGTAGCAGGTGTTCATTCATTCATTCTGTGATTTCACCCAGTGCTAGCCAAATGAATATAATTTAAAGCTGTTTTAAAGGTGGAGTGAAGTGAACCAATATTTTCAATGAATTGTCTTTTTAGGGTTCCGTACCCAAAGGGTAAAAACGGAACCCTATTACTAAGCCTCCGCTGTCCGTCCGTCCGTCCGTCCGTCTGTCCGTCTGTCCGTCTGTCACAGGGCTGTATCTCATGAACCGTAATAGGTAGGCAGCTGAAATTTTCACAGAGTGTCTTTATTTTGCCGCTATAACAACAAATAGGTAAAATAAAATAATAATAATCATTAAAGGGTGATTTTTTTGTGTTAAATCTTGTACGATGGTACGGAACCCTTCGTGTGCGAGTCCGACTCGTACTTGGCCGGTTTTTTAACGTTGTGATTTTGACTATAAAAAGTAACATGTTTTGTGCATTACTACATACATCAATGTAAATCATATTACAATTAATCATCGTTTGCAATATAAATTCATGTGTTTAGGCCATTTGCTTAATAAAAAGAAGATGGCCCATTTTTAGTTTACATTGAGGCGCAATAGTAAACACAGGACGAGTCAATGAACCTTTGCTACTACATAGAAAATAATGTATAAAAGTCGGCTGGAAGAAATATCTTCCAGGGATAAGCCTGCCTTTTTACTTCACTTATAAAAGTCGGCTGGGAGAAATATCTTCCAGGGATAAGCCTGTCTTTTTACTTCACTTATAAAGGTGTAACTTATCTTTATTGTAAATTGTCAAAAAGGCCCCAACAATCTCATGCTAAAACCACAGACCACTTTTAGTAACACCAATAAGTAATTATTTAAAATTTATAATTAACTCAGTTTTTAAGAACACATTTATTATATTCTCATCATTACTCTTGTTTTGTAAAACAACGATTAATGGTAACTTTTGCAACACAATATTTTATAAAACTTTCATCAATAGCTAACACGTAAAGCTACAATATTTGGCAACATCGAGATCATAATTTACACACGAGCAGAGTTTACAATGAGATATCTGAATTGGTTATGTTACATTATACAGACAATTAGATATTGCATTGTAAATCTTACATTTCTGTAATTTCCGTAACTTATCATAATTTACTTTGCTGCTAGTCCAAAGCGTACACTTCTAGTAGGAAGTAAAAATGAATGGTGTTAAACATTTTTTAGTTGAAAAATGAGAGACATTTTCAACTATGCTTGCGTGGTAGCCTTAATATTTGTTGACGTGTTTCAAATGTTCTCACTTTCCTTTAGCATGAAGTATACACTTTGGGCTGCCCGTCACTGTACTCATTAATATAACATCATTGCTAAAGTTAGGCCATAATGGCAACAACATTTACATGTACATGGTACACTCTGTCTTTACTACACAAACAGAAAGGGACGACTAATGGGTCAAGCACATCCACAACTTGTTAAACACTACAACATCCAACTAATACACAGATGGATCAAAGACGGAGAAGGAAATTGGAGCAGGTACCTTCTTCCGGGATGTAAACGTCAATATATCAACAACCCACATTCCAGGCTCCTTTAAAACCACATTCCAGGGAGAATGCATGGGCATAATATAAGCGGTAGAAGACATAAAACCACGGATATGTGTGAATACCATATTGAAATAATCTCAGACAGTGCGTCAATTCTAAATGCATTAAAAAACAGTAAATCAAACTTGGGAATAATTTTGGAATGTCATTGCGCCTTAGAAGGAAGAGAAAGTTGCAAGAAAGAGAAGTTGCAAAGTACGACCGAATAACTACAGTGGATAAGGAGGGACACAGTGGTTCTTTTAGCAAATATGCCGCAGACGAACTGGCTAAAAGAGAATCCAGCACAACACCCACAGGTCCAGAGCACATCGTACCCTTACCCTTCAGGCAAAAACAAAAAAACCGGCTAATGGAAAGAACAAAGATGAATACAATACAGGATGGAAATGCCTGGTAGACTGCAGGCAGGCCAGAGAGGTTATCCCCTCCCTCTGTAAGCACCTCACACGGAAACTACATCGCGATCCTGCCCAGAAGCGTGCGGGAATTTTAAAAACCTGTTTGACTTCTGGCCCGAGTTGGGATTGCTCACATAAGCACCCCTGTTAAGCAAAATGATACCACCTCGACCAGACACAATTGAAAAAAGTAACATCATAAAAAGACCTAGGCATCACCATCTCTTCCGATCTTAAATAGAAAGCACAAATCATAAAATGAGACAATTCCTTAATTAAACTCATAAAGAAAAGCTTCTTGATAACCCAACCGGTATTGCTTAAAATTTATGAGACCTATGTCCGACCGCTTCTGGAATATGGATTTCAGATATGGCACACATACTTTATAAAAAATGTGCAACAATTAGAGAATGTTCAAAGATTTACAAAAATCCGTCGACAGTCAAAATACCTGAGCTATGAATAAAGACAGAATAATAGCAAAAAACACAATTAAAAACTCTTAAAGAAATAAAACAAAATAGAATATCATAGATATGAACATATCGGACAATAGCTGCCTTTCATACATAAATAAAAGTCGCCATCTAGACGATGAGATGGGACACGTTCTGCGTGTACGCGGGCAGGTAGCGCGGCACGTCCTCCCTGCGCCGGCGCAGCTCGGCGCCGCGCGCTCCCCCTCCCCCGCCCGCCTGCTCCACCGCCAGGCTGATGCTATCCGCCTCCTTGACGCCGTTGGACTTGATGCGCCGCTGCGGGGGCAGCGCGGACGCGCGCAACGTCTTACGCTTCTGGAACATACCGACAGCGCTCACAAACCCGCAGCCATTGGAGCTTCTGGAACATACTGCCGGCGCTCACAAACCTGCAGCCATTGGAGCTTCTGGAACATACTGACAGCACTTACAAACCCATAGCCATTGCTGCTTCTGAAACATACCGCCAGCACTCAGAAACCCACAGTATTTGGATGCTGTGAAGGCTAATCTTATGGTAGACCCTCGTTGACTATGTCCTACTAAATCTACTCAAGCAATTCACGTGGACTTTTTTCTGTAATAGTCATGTTGGTAGGTAGAGAATGCCATTGGGCATTAAGCCCGCCTTTTGTAACCATTTTAAAGGTGTACAATAAAGAAATTTATTATTACTATGATGTCTCACGGAAAGAGTTCTCTTGCTCCAAGATTATCAATATGCACGTGTAGGTATGCGAATGGTAAGCGAATAGGTTACCTTCCTTACTAGGTGGTTGGGTTAAACACAGGTTGGTACCATCACATTTAATGAATGATGGTTGAAACGACAATATATTTTTTACGGTTTTTCTATCCAGTTAAACATAGCCGCGCAATATAAGGAAAGTCCTGAAATGGCACCTATTTCGTATGTGTTGTGTTGGTCAAATATCAAGACAGTAGATATATAATCTGGTCATTACTTTGGTACTACACCATAGACAAATTGTGCTATAATTGTATGGGACCTTACTTCTCCCTTTGCGATAAGGCGTTTTTTGGGGCCAAAAACTCGGTCGATATCGACCGAACAGAAGCAAAGGGGAAATGGATACTCAAATGTCTTCCTATCAAAGTGTGTTGCAACCCACCTCTATGGTGCCCCTCCACTTGTCGGCAGCGTGTCGGGCGAGCTCCATGCGCTTCTGCTTCTTGATCTGGTGCTTCTTGTAGGCCATCTCGATGATGATGAGAAGGATGCCGCCGACGATGCCGGCCGCCACCAGTATGAACACGCCCGCCATGTTCTTGAGGCCGAGCGTGTTGGGCGTCTTCTCGTTCTCCTCGCAGTGCTGCATGTTGCCCTGCAGGATCCACTGGTTGTCGAGTGACTCCATGAAGCCGCCTGAAGATGTCCCGTAGCCAGTGTTATTCATGGTAGATGTACTTACATAACTCAGCCTCAATGGCCCAGTGGCGCGACACTTAAGTTAAGCAATGCTGGGTCCGGTCTGGTCTTGGATGGGTGACCATTCGTCCTTTGAGAGAGGCTGACCGTGGTTCAGATTCCACGTTAAACTGTAGGTCCCCTTCCTTACCTACTAGGTGGTAGGGTTTATCCCGCCCGGGTTGGTACCATTGCATTGGATGAATGATGGTCGAAGCGGCAATGGAAATTGTCCGTGTTTTCCATCCAGTTCAATGTAGCCATGCAATATAAGGAAGGTCCTGGCATGGCACCTAGTTCCCATGTGGTGTGTTGGGCTAATACCATGACAGAAGGTGTGGTATTAGCCATCCATGTCCAGTCACATAAAAAAAAACTCAATCACTACGAGTAAAGTGTTCTATGGATAGACTCACAAACCAGCTGACGATACGGAAACTTTTTATGTTGCTCAAACAAATCTGTTAATCGCCCTGTTAATCGCAAGATAGTGACATGGTTTTATGTTCCAAGTTTTTTTTTTTAATAATTAAGAAAACCTAAGAAACCGCTTCAAGCCTCTTTTCATCCAATGCGATGGAACTAATATGGGGCGGGCTTAACCTGACCACCGAGTAGGTTACAGATTTGGAACCATGGACATGCTTCCATTTGTGATGAAATGCAGTTATCCAACTCAGAAAGAGAAAGAATGTGGTGCATGAACCGAGTGCAGATGGAAACATGGCTGCTAGCATGATAAGCAAGGCTCCGTCCCCCACCAGCTCCTCCAAAATATTCCCTTGACCCAAATATCCAACGCTATGGTTTTCAAGTAGCCCGTACTTACTCTCGTGGAAGTCCAGTATGGCCAGCGTGACTAGATCCGCCCATGGTGAGCCCTTCTGCAGCCCGATGCCGTACCCGGAGCGTCCGAACAATTCTCCAGCCGTCACCAGCTCGCAGTCCTGTGCCGCTTCGAACTCCAACCGAGATGAGTCCCAGATGAATGCCATCAATTTTCTACACAATAATTTTAATTTATCATAGTTACAATCAGTATTTGGCTGTATCACCTTGCAAATTTTCATAGAGCATTGATAAATGCATAACATTGAAAACTTTCCTAAATATTTTACAACCAAACTGCAAGTAAGCCTGCTGCGTATTCGTGAGACAAAACGAAATCCCTGAAAACTGCTGTCAGCAGCGAAACACTGGCTCAGATCCCTTTCACACACAGAACTTGTTTCGCTCCAACTAAGGATCAATAGGCAAAAGTGGTAATCGCCACTGGTTTCTATTTTGATGGAGACTCTAAAATTGGCGCACCCATTCTTGACGTCCTGAACGGCTCGCTCGGCGCTGTCGTAGTTATTGGACTCCATTGTCCTGTACATGTTGGAGAGCTCGACCTGCCGCCGGAAGTACATGTCCACCGCGGAGCCCTTCACAGTGGCGCACGTGAGGTTCTCCATTGTGTTGCGCAGCTGAAAGAGAACATACCTTGTATTCTTTTTGTTTTCGATAAAAAATGGCCCAACTCAGATAAGGACTCAGCCCAGTGCAGATTAGGGGGATGGTTGCATCCCATATAGGGTTATATTACACAGAAAGAGACCGCATAAGACATCTCTATGTTTGTGCGGTAAATATTGGTACCGTGCATTTAAACATCATTATGAATTCAGAGAGAAAATATCGTTTTTATGAAGATATTCTGTTTGCTATAATTTTGATTCAGTATTAATAAAAAAATACCAAAACCTGCAGCCATAGATATGAGTTGACTAGTGTTAGATACAAACTATCAATTAAATAGGCAAAATGGTTTGAACACAAAGTGGACAAGCTTGCACCATGCCTCGCTAGTGCTTACCCGGGCGTCGTTGATGCCAGTGAGCTTGGTCTTGGGCCTCTCCAGCACGAGGAATGCCGCCAGGTTGGCGGTGTATGAGGCCACGATGATCATCGCGAACCCAGCCCACACCATTCCTAAGACGCGCGCTGAGAAGCTCCTCGGGGTGCCTGTCGGAACGCGGGCAAGCTTGTGTGTGTATGCACACAGTGAAATTGTTAAGGTTGATAAAATGAACACAATTTATGCTGTGTTTGAAACTAAACACATGTGATAACGGTAATGTCGTATCCTTTAAAATGAACACCTTTTTTGTCCGTGTTGCGAAAACTTGGAAAAAATTAATCGAGTAATTTTAGAATGAATAGAATAGAATAGAATTAATAGAACGAAAACTTGTTTAGTGTGAGATGCAGCATCGCTAGTGCAAATTTTGTACCATATTGTGATTTCACATTCTGTATTTCAGTTCAACGTAGCCGTGGATACTTAGCTGCAAGGAAAGTTCTGACAAAGTTCTTGGTTGCTTTGGCAAGATCATCTGATGGATATGAGATATTAGCTAACAATACCTTCCCCAATGCCACTATTGAGCAGTACGCCCCACGCGAACCAAATGGCGCTGGATAGGTTGAGGGCGTCCTCCTCGGTGCCGTCCACGTTCGCAAGTTTGAAGCGTCCGAACGGGGAGAAGCGGTCAAGCAGGTACAGCACCAGAGCTACCACATGGACCGACACCATCACCAGGATCCACAGTGTGTTGGAGAATGGTTGCAGGAACGACACCAGCGTCGACGAGCGGGAGGGCTGTCGGACAACAAACGACATTTTGGCATTCGGATCGACATTGAAGGATGCACAGAAAGTTTACAATCATAATCTACCCTTGTTACCAATACTTATAAAAAAATGGGCGCGAGATGTTCGTGATTCGTTATCAATAAAACGTCTCGCCACAACCAAATGGTTATAAAATTGTTTAATAATGCTTAATTTTTATCTGCATTAATAATAAACATTTATATAATATAATAATAACAGGCGCTATTGCTCCGGTATTTCTTGCTGTCCGGTACTTCTCGCTAGAAATAACGGAATAACAGCGATGGTACAAATATTTAATAATTGGGCAGTTTTATGTTTTATGTTTTACAAAGAAATACCTAAAATAATTTATCAAATTATTTACAGGTGATAAGGTGTACATACAGGTCAAATACAGGTGATTTGAGGTTTAAAATTTTTCATAAATTGCAAAGTTCTGTTGTTTTTTCACGAATATATACAATAAATTACATTATATTATAAATATTACATTTTACATCAGTTCAACATTACTATGGCCTTGTTGTATGGCATTTTATGCAAAAACTGTGGTGTGATTGCCCAGAATGTCTCCAGTCCATTACTTTTTTGTGGTTCATCAGTGACAAATTACTAATTACGAAGACCTCACCGAAACAGGCAGCGCTCAATACCCAGACGAAACAACCTAGTCTAGGAGGTCACGACATTTTAGGGAATGATAAGGTAAATGGCTGAAACTAGGTTCACAGGTTAGGGAACGACCCCCCGATGCCAAATATGCCGGTCTGCCTGCCTCAAGTGGTTGCGTTAGCTAGATATGGCGCCTGAAAAACTCGTTATCATGACCAAAAAAAAATCATAACGTAAATGGCTGAAAACAGTATGGAGCGCCAATACTAGTTGTACTCATGTGAATTACGCAAAAACTGAACAAAAATTTGGTTGCGTTATGGAGCAATGCCCATTCAAAGATACTTTATCATGACCGAAAAAAAATCATAATGTAAATGGCTGAAACCAGTATGGAATGCAACTACTAGTTGTACTCATGTGAATTAAGCAAAAACTGAACAAATCTTTGGTTGCATTTCCTAGCAATATGCGAATAAAGTTACAGATATCACTTTTATTGCATTCAAGTTTTTAATAAAATCATACCTACTGGTTATTTTTGCATGATTAATAGGTATGAATATTTCCAAACAAACATTTTATTCATCATTAGGTACATATCAACATCATTTTAGCGTCTGTTTTAAAAGTTAAAATACTAGACTAAAGCTAGACTAGAGCCAAACACATTTAATTATACATTTAAAATGTATTAATAATGTCACCACGGGAACATAATTTTTTGGAGATATTTAACATATATATAGTGCGAAATCCCAAAATGTCAGAGTTAGGCAGGCGGGGATGCGAGGAGCGTTTGTTTTGGTCCGCGCTCGAGTAAACTCTGCGCGTCGCCTCCAGTAGATAAAAGACATACAATGCGATTCAAATAAGAATAGGACAGGGATAGTGACTAACTTCACTTGAATTAGCTCGGAAAAGTACGGTCGGCACTTATGCATCAGAATCGAGGTGTGATTCGAGTATGTGCGTGTACATGCTTTTTCCTTTTTTTTTATTGTGTAGCCTTTCTGCCGTGACAGCGACACTAGACAAAACACAAATCTACGCAGTGTAGGATGACATTGAGTGCCATTTACAGAATATGCAGTTACATGAGTAGGGGGGCTGTACTTTGCATTTTCGGTTATCTGTTTTATATATATTACATAGTTACTTGTGCTTAGTTTGTGTCGGATGTCCTCGAAAGTGCCTTAGTTTAGTTGTTTTATTGGTTAATTTTGTTTATTATAGCGTTGTTGAATATTTTTTTAATCTCTGTTCTTCAAATAATATTTAGTTACAACGAATTATTTTTTCTAAATGTTAATTCGATATTTTTTGCAGAAACTTTTTTGCACACCATACTGAAATTAATTGGTTTTCGCAGTTTGACTTTTAAAATGGCGGTGGTCCCTGTCCTATTCTTATTTGAATCGCATTGTATATTCCGTTGTTGTTGTTTCTCCTGTGACTTTGTAAAATGAAATAAAGGTGAATACAATATTATCTTTGGTGTGACATTAGAACACTGGGATATTGGTAAAATAATTGCAATATTAAGGTTTCGAGGAGGAACCAGAGCGGCAGCGAAAAGAGTCAGTCTCTGATAAACGTGGGTTGAACACAGGCCCACAAAAAACCCGGAAAATCTCCGCTGCAATGCTTAGGGCGCAGGGACAGCCCTAATATACGACGAGCAGGCAGTTTCTCCAGGCGCCTAACCTTTAGATGCTTGATACAAAATGATAACGAAATCCGCGATGCACCACATCTAAACACGGGTAACGCCTCAAGTGAGACCTTTTCCACGTTTCCCTGATTGTGAGACGTGAGTGCAGCTTGCCACATACAGCCTAAGAAGTTACACCGCGAACTTCATTCCGGTATTTGGAACATAAATTCCCCCAGGGCCCCTATAATTTGAAATGTATCGGTTCGGGCTTGTGGACTAGGCTATCATAGGCGTAGGGAGTGCGCCCACCATCGGCTTCGACATTTGACCCGCGGCTTTGTAGTTACCAGCAGGAGTGGGTAACTGCTCTGCTGCTGTTGTCCGGCAAGCACGTCATGTTCGGGCTGCCTACTCCGAGCGTAGAGAGCGACCTTAGTTTTTTATTACGTACTTAACTTGACATTGGATGGCTAATACCAAACTGACCGTCCGATGTTAGCCTAAAACACTACATGGGAACTAGTTACCATGCCAGGACCTTCCTTATGCTCATGACCTATATGCAGGCGAGTTGCCCTAATTAACTTGCTTTGATTCTAGGTCATGGAATGGAGGGATGCATTATTTTTGAATGTCCCAAAGAAACAACTCCGGCACGGATATGGGAGTTAGGCTAATGGTCGTCGCGAGCATGGATTGAAACGTTAGGCTTCGGTTTCAGCTGGTGAGCATGCATTATAGCTCCGGTACCTATCAGGAAAATAAGAAGTGGACATCTCACGTGGCACTCACCGAGTACAGAAGCGATATGCTGAGGCGGCAAGACCTACTGGGGTTATGGTCCCAACTGAGGTTTCGGTGTCGGTGGTAATAGCGTCTTGTTGAGCCACCACGCCGTGGACATCATCGACATCATCGTGCCAAGGATTTGCTGAGGACTCAGGTTCGAAGACAGTGCGCATAACTCCCATACGTGCGAGGGATAACTGATCGCATAGAAAGGTTCTTTAGCAAAATTGGAATAATTTTTTTTTTCAAACCTCTCACAACAATCTCTTCCATGCTTAGATCGGTGAAAGACAGAAACCCACTACAGGACCCAGGATTCTACAAAGTACAAAGCAGCTGTGAAAAAAGTTACATTGGCCAGACAAAACGGAGCGTTCAAACCAGAACAGGAGAACACATCAAGCCACTTAAAAACAATAAGTTCCACAAGTCGGCGATCTGTGAGCATGCCTTGAATAATAGAAATAACCATTGGATTCGCTTCGACCAAGCTTAAACTATATATATAGAAAAACAATACATACCACGCTTGGTTTAAGAATCGATAGAAATTACAAGGCATTCCAACTTTAACAGAGACGATAGTTGGAAGCTATCAGCGTCTTGGTCTCCGTTACTGGCGAAATATGGCAACACAAGAGTTCAGCTGCCAACATTGAGGCAAAGTGACACCGTTAGCATAGTTCGCACAGATGACTTCATTGCCAAACGGAATTCTTTGTCAGTACCCTCATCAGCGGCTGAACCAAGCCACAGCTACAATCTGGCAGTCGACGACCTGCAGTTTACATCTGACTGGACGAAGCGTCAGAGGTTCTCCAGGTCGCGTCGCGAATCCTAATGATGTCCACTGCGTGGTGGACGAAACGTTAGCTCGACGCGTAAGCTGAACACTATTTTCGTAAACGTAAAATAATATGTCGAACAACAGTGAACATCTAAACCAACATATTTCTACCTCCTTTACCTTGGTCGACATTAAATTTAAAAAAATACCTTATACGTTCGAGACTAAGGTGACTTTCTGAAGTGTTTGTTGGTTTAAAGTTACTAATTTTATCTTCTCTCGTGTAGAAATATTATATGTCAATCGAAGTGCAATATGAGTACTGTTAATTAAAAGAAATCCTCTCACCATTTCTATTTTAAAAGTGTTCTAATCAATCAAGATCGGACCAGCAAACGCCTAAGAACTTTTGGGAAAATATATGTTAAGTTTACCGGCAACTTAAGAAAGAAAGAAAGAAAGAAATTCTTTATTGCGCAAATTACATTAAAAACTATTTACAGAACAATTAAATCTAACAGAGCGAAACTGCACAAAGGCGGACTTATCACTTAAAGTGATTTCTTCCAGTCAACCTTAAACTTTAACTTAAAAAGTTAACTTATATAACAAATATGTAACTATGTAATATACATAATACAGATAACCGAAAATGCAAAGTACAGCCCCCCTTCTCATGCAACTGCATATTCTGTGAATGGCACTTAATGTCATCCTACACTGCGTGATTTGTGTTTTGTCTAGTGTCGCTGTCACGGCCAGGCAAAAACGCTACACAATAAAAAAAACGAAAACGCATGTGCACGCATATACTCGGATCACACCTCGATTCTGATGCATGAAAAAAAGCGTCAGGTTTCCTTTGATATTGAAGCGTCTGGACATTCCTATCGTACTTTTCCGAGCTAGTTCGAGTGAAGTTAGTCACGAGCTCTGTCCTATTCTTATTTGAATCGCATTGTATGTATTTTATCTACTGGAAGCGACGCACAGAGTTTGCTCGAGCGCGGACCAAAACATACGCTCCTCGCATCCCCGCCTGCCTAACTCTGACATTTTGGGATTTCGCACTATGTAAATGTTAAATATCTCCGAAAAATTATGTCTCCGTGGTGACATTATTAATACATTTTAAATGTATAATTAAATGTGTTTGGCTCTAGTCTAGCTTCAGTTTAGTACTTTAACTTTTAAAACAGATGCTAAAATTATGTTGGTATGTACCAACATGGTAATGTTTGTTTTGAAATATTCATACCTATTAATCATGCAAAAATAACCAGTAGGTATGATTTTATTAAAAACTTGAATGTAATTAAAGTGATATCTGTAACTTCATTCGCATATTGCTAGGAAATTCAACCAAAGATTTGTTCAGTTTTTGCGTAATTCACATGAGTACAACTAGTAGTTGCATTCCATACTTGTTTCAGCCATTTAGATTATGATTTTTTTTCGGTCACGATAAAGCATCTTTGAATGGGCATTGCTCCATAACGCAACCAAATTTTTGTTCAGTTTTTGCGTAATTCACATGAGTACAACTAGTACTTGTGCTCCATACTGTTTTCAGCCATTTACGTTATGATTTTTTTCTGGTCATGATAACGAGTTTTTCAGGCGCCATATCTAGCTAACGCAACCACTTGAGGCAGGCAGACCGGCATATTTCGCATCGGGGGGTCGGTCCCTAACCTGTGAACCCAGTTTCAGCCATTTACGTTATCATTCCCAAAAATGTCGTGGCCTCCCAGAATAACCACCCTTGGTGTTTGAATTGCTATTGAGGGGCACACAGAAATAACAAATCACCGGTAAAAGTCACTTTTGTGTATTAGTGTTCCTTAGTATTCACCCGAATATAAACTACATATTCATTAATGTATTTTCTTCTAATTATTCTGGCAAAATAAATCTTTCCTAGGTCCCTTTCTCTCCATATGACAAGGGAACCCAAATTTTCCTCAATAAAGATGATGAAAATATGTTCATGACCATTCCATCCAGTACCATTTGAGTTCAATAATATTTCTTATAGCGATACTTGAAAACCCAAAAATGAGCAGGTTGGATACCTTCTTCTCGAGTATCGTGATGCCTTGGTACTTGAATGGCTTGCTGAATTCAATGTATTCTGCACGGTCGGGGTTGATGGTGAGTGGTGCTACGATCATGTCTGCGCGCTCGTACACTAGCTCGCCTGCGTGGGTGCAAACCGTTTCATGCAACAAAACCACAAACCACATCCATTCATTTATTAATATCCTCAGCATTTGATAACTGCTTAAAGTATGCTTAGGTTTGAAAATCGCATCATCTATGGACATGGGAAAAAACTGAATTTTTCGAATGTGCCCAAAATAAGATTTGAATGCTTAAGGTGGCCCAACCCGGCGGCACTAACTCATTCGCGGGCACGGTACAAAACCTTGCTCTGGGACCTTCTATGTTTCAAAGAAAAAGACAGGCTCCGTGATGAGGAAGATGCAACATGTCAACAAAAAAGACAATGAGCATAGTGTATGATTTGGTAAGATTTACGAAAATTTTAATTACAAAACGACTTACAGCTAAAAGTAAACCACGACCGCTGTGGTCAAAAATCTAACAAAAACAAAATAGATTATAAATCTTGATTAAATAAGCTATGTCTGATGACTAATCTATTTAAGATGATTTTATCATTGCGTAATCCACCTCCATTTATTGTATAAAACGCTCAAAAAATTCGAACTTTCGGACCTTATAACTTAGAAACCAAACACAATTTCACAATGCCAATGGTCATCAGACATCTAGTTCGATCAAATAAAGCTATTTTGAGCAAAATTTGGGATCTCTGATAAGAAAAATGGGCGTGATCTTCTTTCGCCGTTTGTATGGGGAGTTGAGCGGGATGGGCCGCCTTAAAACGAGAATCTTTTTACATATCTTGTCCTTTTGAAATAAAATAATTATTTTACATTATGCATTATGGTAACATATATAATAAAATAATCCACACAATATAATATAATACCACAAGTTCTGTCATGAGATCATATGCAGAGCACACCACATTGGACCAAGTTGCCATGCCAGGACCTTCCGTAAATTGCCTGCCTGTTCGACCGACTTTTATTCAGTGCGATGGTACCAACCCTGGTGGGATTAACCCTACCGCTTAGAGTGCACCTATCCATTTTAGGTGGAAACCCAACCACGGCCACCCTCAACAGTCGAACGGTCATCCATCCAAAACCTGACTGCACCCAGTATTGCTTTACTTCTATAAATCAGACACCGAGACGTCGTCCACTGATGAGCCTATAAGAACAATTGAGTGACCCGATCCAATAACTTGGCGCCGACATACATTTACCAATATCCCATATTTGTGACCACTGAAGTTTTTCTCTATGTTTGCGACCCCATTCCCAATTCAGTGTGAACTCAATGAACATTTTCAATGACCAAAAAAAGATTTGTAATATTATGTACTTCCACTAGGCACAGTGTCGAACTTAGTACAATTGAAAGCATTACTTACCGATGAGGCCAGTCCACTCTTTTTTGGTGGAAGCAGAATGGTTCTTGATGATGTAGTTGCCGAACTGTCCATCCGGCGAGAGGGCCACCGAGTATGTAAAGTTAATGGCCAGTGAAAGTTGCTTCAGCAGGTCCATGCAGAAACCCTTGCAGCAGTACATCACGTCTGAAAAGGATTAGTAGGGTGTTCTTAATACTTAGCGCGACAAAATGCAAATTTAAAAATCCGCGCCATCTTTGACTATGACTACAAAGTCAAGACATCCGGTTAGCTAACTTCGGACTGCTCAAGAGCACTTTGACAGAGGTGCCATCTGTTATCAACATAACAAATGAGAAGACTCATGCTACTTATTTTTTTTTAAGACACTACGGAAAGGCAAACAGTTTTATCCAGATATCCCTATATTACCGATACTTTCGAGTTTGGAAGGCAATTTACACGGACTTAGGACAAGACTAACCCGTTTCGTCAGTAGAGTTGTAATGCGGGCATGGAACTTCCTCATTCGCGCACTCCAATCCATCATCTATACGACGCGCGTACACAAATGGTTTTTCTTCTATTGTCAGTACCTAAACAAGAAAAAAGCCCTCAACTTCGCATTAAACGTGTTACATTTATAACATTCAAATCAAATAAAAAATCAATGCCTTCTTTTTTTCTACATACAGTTTGACAGAAGCGAACAAGAGAACTACTCGTGGTCGCTTTCATGAGTAACCCCCTGATATTTTAAATTTGTGCAGTCGCACTTTAATTAGAATGATGAGAACGGGACAATACTATAGGGTGACTTCAAGCGAGAAGCTGTCATTCAATAAGTAAAAAAAAGTAAATATTCATAGGTGACAGTCAATCATCGGTGCATCATTTTAGGTTGCATCGGTTATAGCACATCCTATTTTAAGGCTGTTGTTGGTTGGGTTTATCTGCGTAAAAGCTCCTCAGGTGACCGGTCTAGCAGTAGTATTCAGGGTGGGCGTATTCAGAGAGCACCTGTCAAAACTCATGGAGGTGAATTTTCCTCACCTCCATGTCAAAACTGAGTACGAGATCAGCACCGGACTAACCATACAAAAACCGGTTTATTCTGACGGAGTAAAGTTCGTCGGTCCACTCTGAATATAGCTGATAGAGGATAAATTAAAAAGCCAGCTCGTGTTTATACAATAAACATTTACGTTTTGTCATCTAGCCTTAGACAGCCTGTAAATTCGTAGATAAAAATACATTTACAACATCTAAGTTTACAACTAGGTATGCCCGCTTACCTTAAGGTGCGTGGGTATCATGAAACCTTCAGGCTTGGAAGGACTGCGGCCCATCCACACAATGTCCTGTTCTTTCAGTTCCAATTTCATCTTTTTCGCATCCTGAATAGACAATAATATTTGTATGGTAAGGTTAGGAACTTGATCTACTTATATGATGCTAATTTTCGATAAATTTCGTAATTTGCTATGTTAGAGCAATTTCGTCCTGCACTGGCCGCCGTGGGACAGGAAAACGGGGTGCGGAAAGACCACCCGCCACGTGGGACGACGACATCAAGTGCATCGGCGGAAAGCAGTGGTTCCGTACAGCTGAGGGCCGGGAGGACTGGAGAAAAATTGGAGAGGCGTATGTCCAGCAGTGGACGCAAACACGCTGACTGACTGCTATCTTAGAGCAGAATTAAGAAGTATTTTAAGTATTGTTGCCAATGATTGTAACTGATATTAAAACATATTTTTAATCTCTAATGAATACGGTTTTTCTTTAAAAAAAATATTTTTTATTTTTATTTTCATGAAATCGATATAAAACTTGTTAGGCCCAATATATTTATTCTAACGACTAACTTTAGTCACAGTATGTTTTATTAAGGCTGCCCCAACCCCCTTTCCACGATAAACTTGGGTCAAGGAGTTTTTCCTTACTTTAAAATCAAAAACAAAAAATAATATGTGAGCACGGAAATTCAAGGGTCGGTCCTCACCCTAGAGTACGAGTAGCTGCCCACAGCGACGTGCTCGCCGCGTGCCCTAACGTTCACCATGTCGTACTCCGCGTAGATGCGGTCCCCGTTGTCGTCGAACGCCACGTGCCCAGTGGCGCCATCTTGCAGGGTCTGTCGGCGGACGTAGTCGAACAGAGCGCGGCCCGTGGTCCACGTGGAGCCCGAGTTGTCGCAATCGGCCGGAGGGGACTGGATCTCCTCGGTGAGGTTCATTTCGCGGATCGCAGACGCTAGGACGTAGCTGGAGAAGAATATGACAATTCATGTTGATGGCACGTTAATGGGCGAGGCAGAATGTTCAAGCATATGTTTAATGTACAGACATTATGTTTCTTGAAGATTTCTGGGTATGATGTTTTCGTTTATGTTACTGTGGTCGCACTCTAATAATAATAATAAATGAATTTTCAAAGATGGTAATCACGATAATCAGTGGCGGTAATTGTTTCGCGGACGAAGAATATCCGAAAAGAAACTTCGTAGGGAGTCATAATACAAATACATTTGTATTTAAGTATGTAGGTATTCAAGTGTAGCTAATTTATATGAACTAAACTGAACCATGGCTACTCCGGGGTTCTACTTTAAATGTATATTGGCCTTTGTTGAGTGCGATGACACAACATATTTTTTTCAGTTATTACCTCAGGCGAAAGCTAAAAGTAGGTACCTAAACGTTTCACTAAAGTGAGTGCATACGAAACGAGTGCGTCAACTTTACTTCGGCCATAATGTTTGGCCTAAACTGTACTTTCTTATCAGAGATTGAAATTTTCCATTTTCGTTAAAAATTTGGGTCGCTCCATTCGGATGATGCGGGTAGGAAGAAGGTTGGAATGGAGTAGGTGTGTAATAAAAAAAAAATACCGACTTCAAAGAAAAAGCACTAAAAAGTAAAAAAATAATTTCCGTTTAAGTAACGATTTTTGTATTTTTTGAGTCGGCGTCAGCCGGGCACGCGCTGCGTCAATCAAGAGAACCTTGGCTACCTTGGCTGACACAGACTCAAAAAATAACAAAAATTGTAACTACAAAAATGGAAATTATTTTTTTACTTTTTAGTGCTTTTTCTTTGAAGTCGGTTATTTTTTTTTATTTGTTTATTTTTAGTGAATCTTAAGTACACTTACTAATTTGTACACGTCCTTTCCAATAAAAAAAGAATCACCGAAATCGGTTGGCGTTATATTGAGTTATTCGTCCATTTGTCGCGCACATCTTAATATAAATTTAAGACTTTTATGATTTTCTCATGGATATCATTGTCAGAACTTAACCAAATTAAAATGGGACCACTTGGGAAGCACTAGCTATCATTTAAAAAAAAAATCATCAAAATCGGTTCACCCAGGCAAAAGTTATTAGGTAACAAACATAAAAAAAAACATACAGACGAATTGATAACCTCCTCCTTTTTTGAAGTCGGTTAAACAGAATTTGGGGGTAAATCAGTAAAGAGACCTTAATGATGAATAATACAAAATAAAGAACTACATGAATACTGCAAACAATCTCCATCTACACGTAGCCGGAAGCGCAGCGCCGTGGAATGTTACCTTCGCTTCGTTCTTGCCGCTCGCCATCACGCTAGGGACACAGTTTGAGCGGCTCGTAGCCTAGTGGCGCGGGGACCGGCCTAGCGTACCAGAGGCCCGGGTTCAATACCAACTTGCACCACTGTCTTTCTCTTTCAGAGTTCCATAAGTGCATTTCGTCACGAATGCGAGCTGCTCCATGGTTCGGAATCCATGTAAAACTGTAGGTCCCCTTCCCCTACTAGGTGGTAGGGTTTAAGCCCGCCCGGGTTGGTACCATCGCATTGGATGAAAAGATGGTCGAAGCGGCAATGAAAAATTGTCCGTGTTTTCCATCCAGTTCAATGTAGCCGTGCTCATGAAGGGAAGGTCCTGGCATGGCACCTAATTCCTTCGGGAATGTGGTGTATTGGGCTAATATCATAACGGTAGTTGTGTGGTATTAGCCATCCATGTCAGGTCGCACTTATTACAGAGATATGATACCGACATGCTGTCCTGGATGTGTGCGTGCTCGTTGGTCGCGTTGACGAGGCGCAGCCCCAGCAGGCCCTCGGGCGCGTTCTCCGCGTCCAGTGCCTGCTCCGTCACCATCCACACGTAGCCTGCGGAGGTCATGTTGAGTAGCGCCGCGTCTCGGAATATCACCTCCGCGTCTTTCTTGCCGCTCGCCATCACGCTAGGGACACAGTGCTCTAGGAGCTCTATACACTTATTACAGAGATATGATACCGACATGCTGTCCTGGATGTGTGCGTGCTCGTTGGTCGCGTTGACGAGGCGCAGCCCCAGCAGGCCCTCGGGCGCGTTCTCCGCGTCCAGTGCCTGCTCCGTCACCATCCACACGTAGCCTGCGGAGGTCATGTTGAGCAGCGCCGTGTCTCGGAATATCACCTCCGCGTCGTTCTTGCCGCTCGCCATCACGCTAGGGACACAGTGCTCTAGGAGCTCTATACACTTATTACAGAGATATGATACCGACATGCTGTCCTGGATGTGTGCGTGCTCGTTGGTCGCGTTGACGAGGCGCAGCCCCAGCAGGCCCTCGGGCGCGTTCTCCGCGTCCAGTGCCTGCTCCGTCACCATCCACACGTAGCCTGCGGAGGTCATGTTGAGCAGCGCCGCGTCTCGGAATATCACCTCCGCGTCGTTCTTGCTGCTCGCAACGCCACACAGTTATGCAAGTAATATAAAAAACCTAAGTATTAAAAGTACCATATTAAAATGTATATTTTCAGGTAAAACCACAAAAATGATTACCTAGTCAGGACATATATTCTGTCTCATAATCAAAACTTTTGAATTTAGAATGCCGACAGCAATAATGAAATCGAATTCCGAGTCTTTAATGAAAACAAAAAATTGCATTATTTCGAATTTCATTCATTTTTAAATATAGAGTGGTCGGTTAAAGTAGGACTGAGTAGCGGTTATCGCTTTGCATCGGTGCGGTTTCGTTTTCGCTATTAGAACTATTGAAAGTTTTTAATACAACCAAATATTATATTTTAGTCTATCGCTCCATCAAACGATATAATGAAGCTTATATAAAAGAAGTGGTCGCCCTCGCACTGTTAGGACTCCAACAGTGATAAAAGCTGTGAAGGCGCGAATCCCATGCGTAAGCAGAAACTTTTGGCCCTTCTGATGACGGTTTTGAAGGTGCGGAACTTGCATCCCCTATCCCATCGTACTTAAATCCGGAGTGCCCGCCACAGAGTAGTTAACATTAGCTTTTCAGAACGAACCCGTTCTTAAACTCATTTCTCTACCGCATAGCTAGGATATTGAGCTGTCTGCTCCAATCTTCAAATATATAATCTGGGGGTCTTCAAAAGTATTTTAAACAAGTTTGATTGCCGCAGTCGTGAGTGTACCCACCTGGAATACATGAGGTAGACGCGCGCCTGCGCATTCTTTACGTCGAGGAGCTTGCTAACGAAGGAGTCCAGACCGGGTTCGAACTCGATCACTTCTTCCACCATCACTTTGCGTTCTACGTCGTCGTCCACGCTCTGCGAAGTCGTCTGGAAGCTGTAAATTGTTTTGAGTGCACCTGAGTCAGTAGACCAGCGTCAGTGTCATTAGCTTAGTATTCAAGGCACTAGCATATCCTGTCTGACACAGAGACATGCAGTTCCTGGACGCAACAGAAGTATCCAGCACACAAGTTGTATCAGCCGCAAAAAGATACACTTTATCTAAAGTAAATCTAAAGCCACAATATCTCTTCCCAGTCGTAGTGTTCCTTCCTCAGAATTTTCAGCACTACACCCGGATTAAATAATAATTTGGTCTTTGAATGTAAAATATTCTATTAGGTCTGGGTAGGCATTTATTTTTAATTGAACTGGAAACAATACTATTACAAGACAAGTGTATAGCTGATTTATTGGCAGTAATGACGTAGGCAAAGTCACCCACCGTCCCAGCAGCGCTCGGCCGTCAGTATCGGAGCTGTGTATGAATATGACCTTCATGTAGTTAAAGTGCTTGAGAACGTCGACCCAAACGTCCGCCTGGTGGCTGTACGGCGGCACCGTTCTCAGGAACGACACGTGGATATTTTTGTCAGAGAAGGCGGAGTCGCGCGAGGAGATTCCGACCACCGGAATGTGGTAGAAGCCGCTAGTGTAGGACACGGCAGCGGGAGACAGGTCCCCGGTCAACGGGTGCGACACCACCACGGCGTACACCTGCCGATACACGACATAAGGCTGAGTCGTGCGTATTAGACACCGGCGGTGGAAGACAAGTCCTCGCCCATGGGAGGGTAAAAGCACCGAAAGGTATGGCCAATTCTTACTCGTGGGATTTTTAATTGAACTGTACGAAAGGTTCGAAGGACGATTATTGGACGATCAACGATCGAAGATGAGGATGTACTTATTTAATTCCTTACCCTCTTTGCGATGAGGTCTTTGCATACGTTTAGAGCCGTCTTAATAGGATTGGGGTCCATGAGGATTGAGTACTCGTAGTAGGTAACTCCCCGAGGCACGTACGGGTTCCCGAAGTTGAGGTTCTGTCATCAACATACCAAAATCTGTTCAGGTCCACGTAGAAGTAATCATATGTGTGTTCAGCTTTGTAAATAATAAGGAATGGTACTTAAGCTCGGTATTAAGTTTTGGAGGTCCACACACAAAACTACTTTCCTGAATTGAGGGCGTGGACATTGGTCACTGACTCAAAAATATTTATTTCCTCGAGTGCCAAAGAAACTAAGGGTGTTGGTGCACCATTTCTGATTAGTGATAATTTTAAAATTAAAATATATTCGTCCTTATTTTTCCCCTGAAGAATAAATGGTGACCTCCATTGGGTTTGTGGACGAGACAAAATTTAATATTTGAGTTATGAAATTGGCATAAAACAGCGGACGGTAAGGGTGGAGTGCACCCTTACGTCCGTTGTAGTCGGATAGTTATGTTTATTATAGAGGTAGGTATCTTCTTTCTTCTGCAGGCGAAAAATAAAGATGGATATATTTTAATTTCTAAATGATGATGCTTGCAGTCCGTTGTTTCCTGCCGATTATTTAATAAATTATATGAAGACTTGTCACTTCAACAAACTCTTACCTGCATTGGAAAACATATTGAAATTCCACCTCATTATATGTACATTTTCCTCTAATAGGTAGTTTTCTAGAAAAGTTCTGATAATCTACGGTTATCATGAAGAAAAAATTCATGAAAAAAATCAGTAGATACCTATTTATACCTATTATACAGTATTTCGTGGGAATTCTAAATTTAAATCACATCTATCGCGTATCGATAACTGACCGCGATGGTGTCCTTGAAGTAGGCAGCGGACTCGTTGCTTGACAGCACCCCGCCGATGTTGTAGAGGTTCGGGTTCGGGGCGCGCCTCTCGGCCGCGCGGCAGGAGCTCAGCAGCAGGGCTGCGGTGGCTAGCCATAGCTGAGCTGCCATCTCTGCTGTGGCTGCGATGCGCGATTATAATGTTATGCCTGGGTTCCAGCACCCGACGGATGTGGGGGGCAGGGGTGGGGGGCAAATGCAATCTAACAAGGGGCCCCCGTTTGGTGGAGCGCGGTTAAAGAATGGTGGAAAAACCGGCCAAGTGCGAGTCGGACAGCACACCATCGTACAAGATTGAACACCAAAAAATCACTTTTTTTGTATGGGAACCCCCTTAATTTGTTATTATTTTTCAATGTTACCTATTTGTTGTTATAGCAGCAAAATAAATACACACTCTGTGAAAATTTCAGCTGCCTACCTATTACGGTTCATGAGATACAGCCCTGTGACAGACGGACGGACGGACAGACGGACGGACAGCAGAGGCTTAGTAATAGGGTTCCGTTGGCACCCTTTGGGTACGGAACCCTAAAAAGGGTATAAACAGAGCAGCGGCCGCGGGAGTCCCCCTTTAATTAAATGGTTGTCATTGGAAAATTTTCAACGAGTTTGCCTTCCGTCATAGAGTAATTCCGCGGAATTTGTCTGTGCAATGTGAGTCTCGGCACTTGTCCCGTGAATGTCGTAAGAGGCGACTAAGGGAATAGTCGTACTAGGTGATTACCGGTCGGGTTGTTGGCATCGCATTTAATGAACGAAAGTTGAAGTGGCAATAAAAACTGTTCGTGTTTTCCATCCAATTCAATGCAGCCGCACTTGCACTTGCAATAAAAGGAATGTCCTGGCATGAGGCCTAGTTTCCATGTGGTGCATTTGGCTAATATCTTGAGAGTAGTCAAGTAAGTGAGAATAAAATTATACCCGAGATCCTAGCATACCAATTAACTAAAACATGATTTAATACTTACATTTCATTTTTGGATTGAAATGTATCGATTCTCGTAAATTTTCGTTAGAAAACTTGCTAGAAAAGCAATTTATTTATTAGTTCATTATTATTAGTAAATAAATGCCAAATCTTGAAATCAATATTAAACTAAGATAGATAAAAACCACGAACGATGCTCTTACCTGAAGTACTGCTAATCACTAACACATCATAAGCAGCGCCAGGCCACCCATCAACCCATTAGCAATCTCGAGGGCACACCAAAACTTGTATTACTGCATGAATATTTGACTGCGATCTCCGTGGCTCACGCCCTTCACCGAAAAACCCTCCGCCCTCGCCGTGGATTAGTCTCTGCAAAGATTAGAGGTTCCAGCGGGTCCAACAGCTGATGCGATGCTGAGGGTCTCCGCAAGATGGCTCTAGCCTGTTGCCATGGTTACATCCGCGCATCTAGCTTCGCGCCTTCTCGTTGATATCGATTGAAACTCACATCCAACATATTTGACAGATGCCTGCGGACTTTATCTACCTATCTAGGTCAATGGGTATTCAATTCAGAGGTGAAGATTGCACCGATTTTGTGCAATTAAAGGCAACAATTAAAATATGAGATCAGGCTCGCAGCACCACTGCGTATTCTTGCATACCTGTAGGGAAAAAAAATATTGCAAAGGACCCACATGTATTTTTCTCTGTCGTTACACATGCTACGTCTGTTAAATACCTTGTTAAAAAACCAGCCAAGTGCGAGTCGGACTCGCACACGAAGGGTTCCGTACCATCTTACAAGATTTAACACAAGAAAAACGTTTTTTGTATGGGACCCCCTTTATTTATTATTTTTTATTATACCTATTTGTTGTTATAGCGGCAAAATTAATACAATTTCAGTTGCCTACCTATTACGGATGATGAGATACAGCCCTGTGACAGACGGACGGACGGATGGACGGACGGACGGACAACGGAGGCTTAGTAATAGGGCTCCGTTTTCACCCTTTGGGTACGGAACCCTAATAAAAACGTTTTCATCCGGTACGAAGGACTAAACATTCAATAGGATCCAACTGATACCTCACATTCGAACCACATTTTGACAGCTCAAACAAGTTTGGCTTCCATAATTTCGATAGTCAAGAAATCTTGATTAGGTTAGGTTAAGCAATAAAGTAAGAATAAGTCAGTGGTAGCTAGAAAGAGCCCCGCTAGAAGTACCTACTATATGTATAGTAGGCATTCTGAGGTGTAGCAAAGTAAGTACAACAGCTCGACAAGTTTGAAACAGCTCGTGGTCTTGCCTTTTATGTGAGAGGTCTGGGTTCAAATCCTCGCCCCGGTCATGCACCGCTTTCTTTCTCTTTCTGAGTTCGATAAGTGCTTTTCGTTACGAATGCGAGCTGTTCCATGGTTCGGAACCCATGAAAAACTGTAGGTAAACGCGTATCCTTGATGCAGTCGGCGCGCTTTTGAAGTAAAGAACATTGCTTCAGTTACAGATTGATTTAATTAAACTAAGATAATAAATTCGTTAAACATTTTACCAAGCTCAGTTTTTTTCTTAGAAACATCGATAAAAAAATGCTTTATTCAACCTACTTACTTTCTTAGATCTTACATAAATTGTCTCTACATGCGTTTAAACATACATCTAAGCAGTCATATTCGTTGCATAAATCAGTCGAATTGCAGCCGCGTCGCTGTACTCCCGCTTCAGGGCCAGGGGTGCGCGGGCGCCGGGTGCCAGGGTGCTGGGTGCCAGGGCGCGGGCGCGGGGAGCCACGGCGCGGGCGCCTGCCAGGGCGCGTGCAGCGCCGCGTGGCGCGCCTGCGCCGCCTGCTGGGCCGCGCCCGCCGCGCCCGCCGCTCCCGAGCTGGCCAGCACGGACAGCTTCACTGCTTCCACGTCTGTACAAGAAATGTAAAAATTACTAGATCATTCGTGGGGTAACCGGCAGTGACCTGGGTTTGAAGCGGTGTCGTTCGCGAGCCTGTTCATAATTTTCTCAAACACCTAGGTAGTTTACCAAAATAAAATCGCCCTTCGGTATGAACATAGTTAAATAGTCAGTGCTCCTATGGATGTGAATGGAGTTCACTTTCTACTTCCCAGAAAGGAATTGGAGCTGTTGTCAGTGACATTTAAAAGGTTATACCCACGGAGGAGTGAGTTATACTCCCCGCTGGCGAAGTTTTTTTTATGCAACCTGACATGGATGGCTAATACCGTCATACAAACGTCATGATAACAACCCAACACAATTCCCGAAGGATTGAATTGCCATGTCAGGACGTTACCATTATGAGCACGGCTATATGAATTGTCCCGGACACTTTTTCATTGCCGCTTCGACCATAGTTTCTTCAAATGCGGTGGTACCAATCCGGATGAGTTTAACCCTACCACCTCGTGGAGAAAGGGGGCCAACAGTTTTACATGGGTTCCGAACCATGGAAAAGCTTGCATTCGTAACGAAATGCACTTATCTTACTCAGAAAGAGAAATAAAGTGTTGCATGACAGGGGCGAGGATTTGACCCATAACCTCTTGGATGAAAGGCAAGTCTAGCCCTACGCCACGAGCTGCACTGAAATTGCTGAAAACAGAGTGATCCCCACCAGACAAGTTGGCCACTACATCTCCACAGTTTCAGTTTCAGTGTCGGCGACAACATGGACAAGGAGATACTAAAAATGGATGCACAGCCGAGATCACATCAGCTTTATACCGCTGTATTCTTCGAAACGAAACGAATAGTCCTGTGGGTGAAAGGAAGATGCAGAGGTATGGTAGCGGTCGAGGCCCTTTTCTGAGGCTTCGCGCAAATATTAGTGATACGGACCATCTATCCCCATTGCACGTGAAGATATATCAATAATCGGCAGGGCCACTACACATCCAGACCAGCATAGGATATCACCAGTTTAGGCTGAGATAAATAGTAGCAAGTGAAACGAATGCTAATAAAAAGTAGTACCTACTTTGTGCCGTCGAATTGCATTACTATGACATTTCGTCCATACAAAGTGTGTCGAAATGACGTCACAACGTATAGTACTACTCTTAGTTTCCGTTATGACTATTTTTCTCAGCCTATGTGTTACGAAATTGAGAACGATGTGTTAATTTAGATTTTCACTGTTATCGACATAATACTTGATGTTTATGGATATACAGTGTAAAAACTTACTTCTTTCCGACGTTTCGTCCACCACGTTGCGGACATCATTAGGATCGTGGCACGACCTCGAGGACCTCTGACGCGTCGTCGAGTCAGAAATCAACTTGACTTCTGACTTAACGACGAGTCAGATGAGGAGATTATGAGTGGTCATTGACTGTAGCACGTACACCACGGATCATCTTTTACCGGCTCTCTGCAGCTGCTTGGCCTGGTTGTGCGCGGAGCGGTGCAGGACGCGCGCAGCGTCCGCCTCGCGCGCCGCCGCCACGCGCTGCGCAGCCGCCACGCGGCCGCGCGCCGCCGCCAGCGCAGATTGCGCGCCGACGACCGCCTGCGCCGCGGCTAGGGCTTGCGCCCGCACCGCCCCGGAAACCGCCTCACTGACGGAGGAAGCACACACCGGGGGGTTTGTTCTTAGAATTCCGTGCTCAGATATCAGGAGTCAAAAAAACACTTTTATAGCTTTTGTTAAAGCGGCTTTCTCGGCGGAAATATTCACGTTTCGTGAGAATAGAAAGGGATTCCATGAATAGCCCCGTGGTTCAAAGTTTACACTATACTTGATTAGGTACAATTGGAATAGGTTAGGCGACATGTGAGGACCTTGTGGGACACACGTCGTTGGAATGTCAGATATGAAAGGAGAAATGGAGGGGAATAATAAATCATGGGAAAAGAGGGGCGGACATTTACATTGTGGGATGGTGAGCTAAGAAGTGCAGCAGGATCAACTTGGTCCAAAACGGCAAGATAAAGAAGACTCTTCTGTCTCTAAAAAAATACAATATACAATATAAAAAAAAAATAAGATTGAAGAACATTCAAGAATGGTAGAACTAATCTCGGATCAGACGGGCTCAAGCCACTCTCAAAAAGAAGAAGAAGACGTAGGAATATCGCCCCGCCAGGGTTCTAGTTGCATACCTGCGCTGGATGGTGTCAGCGGCGGCCGCCTCTTTGGCGCTGGCGAACCGCTGCTGCGCCAGCACCGCGTGCTTCGCCTCGTCGACGTGGCGCTGCGCCGCCATCACCGCGGCCGACGCGTCCTTAGCCGCCGCCACCGCCCCCGCCAGCTCCGCCGGCGTCACGCTGTGCTCCCACGGCTCCGCTGCGCAAGGTGCACGTCTTAGTTGGCGCACTCTAACTGTGCTATGGGAAACGGGTGGGGGAAGCTGTGCAGAAACCGAATTGGTCATTTTGGTTTATGTACGCCTATGATGAGCACGGTTACATTTAACCATGGAGGTGAATTTCCTCACCTCCATGCATTTAACAGGACTGAAAACGGGGACTCATTTTCATTGCTATGTGGACCTTAATGCATCCGATGCGATGGAACAAAACATGTGTGCGAACGTTCGGTAGGTGTGCGGGAAACCCTAGCACCTAGTAAGTAATCCCTTACTTATTGTTTTACATGGGTTCCGAACCATGGGGTGACCCGCATTGTCAACGAAAAATGAACATTTCAGTCTCGGTAGGAAAGGAAGAGGTACACAGTGGGTACACACCCTGGGATTCAAGCTCGCGGTCTTCGACACAAGAGACCACTGGCGTTCATCAGTAGGCTGTTCAGCCACACGGTTATTTTGATCAATAATTATGGTCAGTATTAGGACGCGTCTGTGGGGTGCACGAATAGGTTTTCAAGGTCCCGATATCGCTGTTTGAAGATCATATACCCCATACTTCAGTGGAGCGAGAAGAAGCTTTGAAGAATATCAGAAAAATCATTGATAAGAAGAAACCAAATGTGCGCGCATTCAGTTAATTTATATAAGTCGTCACAATAAAAAAGTGGAGCATGCAACCAGAACGGTGGTTCTTCAGTTACCCGCAAGGAAGGGCGGTGCCCAGGAGGGTGACCAAGAGGGCCAGGGCTCCCAGCCTGGCAGGCTGCGTTTCTCGGGCTGCGGCGGGTCCTGGGAGCCCTCTACCACCGCTACCACCACGCACACCAGCACCACCAATCGCTGTCGAAGCACACAAAATGTTGACGCAGCAGCTAACACATTTTTATGAAAATTAACATAAAATAAGCAAATTAAAGGAATTTAAGGACGTTGAGCATGTTTATGCTTTGATTAAATTTTAACAATTTACCTTGTAAACAAACGCCATTTTAACACGAATGCACAAGTCGGAGCAAAGCTCGTCTCAACTGATGACAGTAGATTGAAACTATAATGCTTTTATACTAGTGCACGGCGGAAGACATGGGAAAACGAAAGGGTGGAATAATTGGCCTCCTGCAAGAAAACTAGTCCATGCTACCATCTCTAGCTCAGTACAACCAACATGGGAACATAAATCACGTACTTTTACGTGTATTGTTAGTTAAAAATGAAAAACTTTACGTTTCTTTTTTCATTGTATGTTTGATATAAAAAACATATGTATAAATCAAGAACGTTAAGGGTACAGATATTAGGTGTCTGGGAATCGCACCCAGTTAATGAGTTACGATTGTTTATGCAATGAACAAGCAGGTGCTTGGTACCTATTTTTAAATTTCTTTTATTATGTCCCCTTGTTTCATGGTATAATCGACATAATAGGTACACGAGTATGGTGTTACGAGCTTCCTAGGTTCATACTTATTTTGAAACACTGTTAGATCTGCTTTTTCGGATACAACTTGCATTATAAGCGATAGTAGATTGGTAGGTATTACGTGTGTTATCATTCTGACATCGGACGACTGATTACAATCCCTTTTGCTAGGTAGTTTACTCACCAAGACATTGTAGTATACATCTAAACATACTATCGACTATGGAAAACGAGATTACGTTTTAAGTTCTCATTTTTGTGTGTATCCTGTTAAAGAATAAACAAACCTATGCTTTTATTTTATACGGGGAACGTAAATATTATATTTATTATATGGATATCGTAAGATTTTGTACAAATCAAAGCAGTTATTAAATAAATACCTAAATTAAATAGCTTTCGCTGTGGGGGCAATTTGCTTTTGTTAAGATAGTCGTTACCCCACGGAGGAGTCCCTCCTCCGTTCGTTACCTACTCAATTCCCCATACTACACTATAACTGTTTGCATGCTCTCAATGTTTTACTAGGTTTTTGAAATGTTTGATTATAAAAAACTGATACGAAGATTGTAATCTCGTGGGAGGACTTGTCGTTCGTGGATGGGGTACCTCCGTTAATGGCACTATAAAGAGAAAGGAAGGGGTAGGTAGCAGTCGATATCCGCAAACAATCTCGATAGCTCAGCGATAGTCCTCAAGTACGCTGGTAAGTATGGTGCCTCGCTGAGCGCGATTTCACCTAGTTGGTCCTGAGCACAACGGGGGCTGCGAAAACCATTCCTGCCGGCCGGAGGTGCTATTTTTGTTTCACAACATGTTTGCATATAGTCTATTCCATAGTTTACCGACCCTATATATAAAGGATATATAGGACCGGTGCCTAGAACACACGCCGCGTTGCCTCTTTTAGTATTTATTACTTGAAACAATGTTTGAGATCATACAATTAAAGAATATTTTATTATAACAAATGATTGTAAATTAGAAATTCCCGTGTCATGTGGCATAATGTACATATTTTTGAAAATTACGCATATAAACACATATTTTTTTCAATCGAGTGTTAGGTGTGTTTAACTTATAAATCATAGAACCATTTCAAAATTAACCACGGCAGATTCAACTAACATTTTGATTGTTACACACACACTACACAAACAACCAGGATGTATAAAAATCCAGCCCTGGAACATTAATCATACACTTAACCATGTTTATTATATGGAGTTAAAATACATACTTACCATATACTATAACTTATTTTCTGGATGGCCTTGTGGAACTCGCAAAATGATTAATATATATACAGTAAAAACCAGACCCATCAAAGAAAAAGGACTACAGATGTGAGCTGCAGAGGAAACCAGACATGCTGCGAAAAAGTGCTCGGTTTACGTCCTATAGTTGCCAGATGTTACCTGGTAAGGATATTGAAACTTTTATAAAAGAAGGAGGCCCTGCAGGCGTTAAAAACACATTCGTTTTACTGCCTTTGACCTGAACCTACTTTGGAACACGCCATCCCAGCACTTGGCAAAGATATGCTCGGTTCACTGCCTCTGCGCTCAGGTAGGTAGTTCCCAGCTGCCTGCTAATTAAGAACAAAAACGTATCTACACAAAACGAAGTCATGCAACCTCTGCACTCTAAGAGTTTCCATCTTTTGTCTGGTGGAAACGTAATGGAACAAGACACATCTGCACACCGTGCAGACACGCCCGGTTCACGGCTCGTGCACTCAGGTAGTTCCCACCTGCTAACTGGTGGAGAAAACAGACCTAATATGGAATAAGCTGGCTCAAAACATGGGGAAGATACATTCGATTCACTGCCTCTGCACTCCAGTAGTTACAAGCTTCTATCTGCGGAATGAAATCAGATCTATAATGGCACATGCCATCTCAGCAAATGGCGAATACGCCCTCAGTTCATAACCCCTGCAATCAGATAATTCTCAGCTGATTGATACTGAAGAAGCCGGGCTTATTACGAAACATACCGTCCCAGCACAAGGCGAAGATAAGCTCGGTGCACTGCCTCTGCACTCAAATAGTTCCCACCATAACTGCTGAAGAGACCAGACCTCTTATCGAATTTGACAAACACGGCTAAGACACGCTTGGTGCACTGCCTCTGGACGCAGGTGAAGTGGTTACGATAACGCCAGACGTAAAAATTATGAATATTATGAGGCACGGTTTGCTATCAACGAAAACAAGCACTTATTTTCTCAGTCATTAGTTTT
The DNA here is from genome assembly GCA_946894095.1 of Incurvaria masculella. Classification (NCBI taxonomy): domain Eukaryota; kingdom Metazoa; phylum Arthropoda; class Insecta; order Lepidoptera; family Incurvariidae; genus Incurvaria; species Incurvaria masculella. The sequence continues at coordinate 7,185,564 of OX335641.1, forward strand.
GCTAATTGTGATTTAAAAAAGAAAAAAATCGGGCTATTGAACATGAGAGGAGAATTTTTTTTCATCTAAGACCAGACGTACAATCGAATCTAATCAACACAATACCAAAAATAGTAGGTAAGCCATGTCGTGGAAGAAAACAAGGTGGCCCAAACCGCTCATCTCCCCATACAAAAGGGGAAAGAAGATCACGCCTATATTTCTTGTCAGAGATCCAAAATTTTGATCAAAATAGCTTTATTTGATTGAACTAGATGTCTGATGACCATTGGCATTGTAAAATTGTGTTTGGTTTCCAAGTTATAACGTCCGAAAGTTCGGATTTTTCGCGCGTTTTATACAATAACTTTGGAGGTGGATTACGCAATGATGAAGTAAGAACATCTTAAAAAGATTAGTCATCAGACATAGCTTATTTAATCAAGATTTATAATCTATTTGGTTTTTGTTAGATTTTTGACTATTACAGCGGTCGTGGTTTACTTTTAGCTATAAGTCGTTTTGAAATTAAAATTTTCGTAAATCTTACCAAAACATACACTATGCACATTGTCTTTTTTGTGGACAGGCTGCATCTTTTTCATCACGGAGCCTGTCTTATTCTTAGAAACAGAAAAGGTCCCAGAGCGCAACAGCACGGTTTTGTACCGTGCCCGCAAATGAGTTGAGGCCGCCGGGTTGGGCCACAAAATAGATCAATTAGTCTGGACCATGGAGGTGAAGAAGTTACTTCTTCACCCCATGGTCTGGACGCATTTTAATATAAAGTAAGTTTTAAAATATGTTATGTAAACCCGTGAAGTTTATGTAGTTTGACTACCAAAAAGTTTAAATAAATGAAATTGAATAATGTCATTAACGTTTTATGACTTTCATATCTTCTTATTTAACAAAATGTACGTATTTATGTACATTTTATAGTGATGGTGGATGATCGTTACCAAAAGCACGCTCAAAACTGACCAATTCGCGCTGACAACCCTCAAAATGGCGTCCCGTGAACGGTATGAAGTTAGCGCTGCGTCACGCAAAGCCGTACACGCTTCAGAGGTAAGGCACCATGTGTGAAACTGTCAATGTCACTTTTTGACGTTTCTAAAGAGTAATCGTCGTCTTTCCACCGTGTTTTTTCACAAATCGTTGAATGTCCCTCAGTTCAAAATTCAAGTTCAGCTTAGAGCAATTGATTAGATTCAAAGAGGTGAAATACGAGCACAAATTTAATTTGTTTCATGTTTGTTGTTCTGTTTCCGTTAGCGCGTAGACAAACGGTCCGAATCGTTTGTAATGCTTACTGCTTTGAGCGTGCAATCTCATTCGGGCATGGAGGTGAGGAAATTTCGGGACGCTTGCATACGCTTTTAGCATTGTAAACAGTTCAAATCGGAAAACGCCATTGTTTGTCCATTGTTCATTGGTTAAGGAGCTATCTTCTTCTAATCCTAGGTAAGAATGAGATGGATGTAGAAAACTTAGATTGCGATTTGACAACTGACTGACAGTGACAGCCAGCCAACTTTGCTTCTGAAAATTTTCTGTGGATCGATATTTTTTTGTTCGGGCAAGCAAATTGAGGGCGCGCGAAGTGACGGAACGGACGGCGGTACAGTGAGGGCAGAGGGGCTGCGCGCGCGTACGGTTCCAATCAACAGCTGTTTTTACAGATTCTGGAGCCTCCAGGTAGAAATTAAATTTTCGCAGAAAAATATATTTTGGCCAGATCTTTTCTGGCTAGTGCAAAACTTTGTTCTCCTTCATAGAATGTATCATTGATTGGTTGTGTCAAATCAGTTCCCGTATAATTTATCATATTCACTCTTCAGGCTCGTAAAGGATAACCGATTTGTTGGCTTTATTTTGTTAGCTGCTAACACAGACCTTCATTTCTGTTGTAGGCCGCGCCCCAAGATGTCGAAAATTAACCAACCGCCGCCGCCCCTTCAGAGATTCGCGTAAGTTTTTTGTTATTGTTTTATTATGTAATACACGCTTCACATTTTCTACACCATCTGAAAAAGTGTGCAAGTCTTTACTGTTCTGGAATAAGCACTCAGGAGGTTATGCATAATATACGAAAAAGAAATAATATTCATTTAATTATCCTATACTCCCCGGTAATTAAATCTCTCTAGGCCATGATATGCACGTGCATAGGATTCAGACGTATGTTATAGTAGCATAACGGCTTAAAGACTATAAAAATCGGAATGTTAATTACTTAGCTTGCTAATTTCCATATTATTTTACATGTTTCGTACATGCACGCTATGCTTACAAGAGGAACACAGTGTGTGAATGAGAAGTTAACACAAGGATCATTACTTTTATTTTTTATTTCACTTATCATCCATAGGTAGGATACCTACACTTGGACACGTTATCAATCTGTCGGATTGAGAAGAGCCGACATACAAGTAATTAATGAATTAATAATTGCTTTAGTTGCCCCATTTTCAATACTACCGCTCACAAATTTTGAGTAGTTTAAATTACACATAAAAGGTCTGTTACACATACTGCGAGATGGAGAGGTAGGTACGGAACATACTCCAATGAGACAACTTTTCGAATTGCCATCAGTACATAGTAGTCAAAGAGGTGATTTTGGGCCATGGCAGATGAACATATGGGGGCAAACCTTGCACCCTGTTGAGTACCTTCACCATATATAAGCCCTTTATATAGGAACATGCGTCTAGAGCAGTCGACCATAATAGTAAAAAAGTCTATTGTTACAAATATTCTAGCATCCAATTAAGGTATGTTAATTACATGCTTATAAGTGTGTATTTCAATAATCTGACGATTTAAGCATGACATAAGGGAGTAGGAGGGCTCAAAGTTGCAAAAAAAGTCACCTTGATATTAACAAGTTCGGTTAGTTTATTTTTTATTTTGAAGGAAATCGTTAAAGATAACTAGTCTATAGATAGTCAATTTAGATCAATAAATGAAACCATAAATAAAGACTCACAATACTAGCAAACCCTGAAAATTTTATGAAAACCTGTGACACAAAATTTCTTCCTCCCCTTAAATTTTTGTCAGTAGGTCTCAAAAACTGTCAAAACAAAAAAATCCCTCTAAATTGTTCTCAGCACGACTAGGGCATTTAAGCTGAACTGTCTGTATAACAATCTGACGCGCTCGAGTATTTTCATCCGATTTTTTTTGCATTTTCAAAAACTGTGAAGAGTTTGCGTCACATCAAAATCGTCGGTCTTTTGATTTTTTCATATGGATATACCATTATGATTTTAGCCCAATGGTAAACATGGACATTTTTTTTCTTTCGGTACAGCTTCTTTTGAGTTCATTTAACATTCCTTCTGAATATCTGATGCGCTAAAACAATTTTTTTGGCCATTTTCTATCCTTCCGTACCGCCACCATAAAAAATCCCGGGTTGGTGCCATAGCATTGAATGAAAAGATTTTTGAAGCAGCAATGAAAAAAATAAAAATTTCCGTGTTTGCCATCCAGTTCAATGTAGGGCTGGGGAAGGTTCTGGCATGGCACCTAATTCATTCGGAATCATTGGGCTCATATCATAATGGTAGTTGTTTGGTATTAGCCATCCATGTTAGGTCGCATCAAAAAAACTCTTTTGGTGGTATGTGGATTACGATACATAATATTTTACTTCTACTGCTATAACTTGCCTTCATATCGCCATCTAATATTGTCAAACTCTATCTGTTAGTGCAAACAAACAATTTTCTACTGGACCTTCACCAATCCAACAAGCTAACAGGGACTTGATCATTTTGATTAGTTTGTTGTCGGTCTCATTTCCTTGCGCAGTGTCTTTTTGTAGGCATGCAAATATTCTTGTCGATCCCATCTACATTACACACACATAAATAATAACAACAGGTCTGGCTATGTCCAATGCATTGTCTGGCTGCTTAACAATTTCGCGCATGTTGTGCAAGAATTCTTACCTTGGCATGTGTCCAACAAATGTTGAGTCTCAACTTAGTTGGTGACAATGATCATTTACAAAAGTATACATATGTATATGCTCTTTATAAGATTACAGGATTTAATCATGAACATCAGCTTGAATTATATGCATCACATGTAGGTCATGTGGTTCTTCTAATATGGAATGCACTGGAAGAAACGCATCTCCGCATAACTGTAAATTGGTTAAACAAAAATACACTTTCATTAAATACACTTCAACAAGTTTGGTTTGGGTATATTCTATTGTACCTTTAATGCCAAATTTGATTAAATTACCTCCACTAGCTTTGCATCGACCAATAGAAAGGGAGAAGAATAGGGTCGAAGAAAAGTTTAATATCCCTCCACTCTTTTCAGCTCTCACTATTCAGTACGTTTAAAGTTATCCTACTCCATCCTACTCCAAATATTAAAAGAAATAACCTTGAGCCTAATTAATGAGACTGCATACTCTGGCCTTGCTGACAAGAGGCGGGCAATATTTTTTGTCGAATCCACCAAGTAGGTACTGAGATGTTAAAGTTGAAATGTACTTTTTTATTAAAAGTTAATAACTGTTTTCTAAAATGTTTTAAAGGGATATGTTTTTTTAAATTACACAATATTACATTAATGACACAATTTTTACAGAATTCATTTCTCAATTATTTTACTCATATGCACAGTGCACAGAAACCGGTAGTCAGAGGTCGATTCTGTACACAAAATTGAACATCTTAAGTTGGTGATTTTTGTTTAGAGACCAAAATATTTCATCATCCCTATTTATTTATTTCATGACTGGTAGGTATCGAAAACCATGCGCGCTCACATACAGACACATATTAAGCACAGTTGCTTCTTAAAAAATATATTTGTTCTTATTGTATTTAAATTGGTATTACAAAATAAACATAATACAGCTTCTATGGAGACTTATGTAGGTGGGCTCAAGTGAAAATAGAAAATATAATTACATTCCCGATACAAACATACATAACTAATAATTTAACTTTAAACTATCAATTGACTCAGTTTCGACTTTTTTAAAAATTCAACATGCAGGGATACAGATATCCATTGCCTGATATTATCCCTGCTAAACTGGAGCAGAGGTTTTAAATGATAGTAAACTGTGTTTGTAGACAGAGCATCATTTTGTGATTCTTACGGGGCCGCCTTAAGGGCCAAGTGAACATTAACATTAACGTGAACAAAATACATATGATTATACATGTCACTATTTATGAACAGTATGAAAGCTATAATAGGTATTCTTTAACAGATGGGTGCTGAGTCCACTCCTTTTTTCTCACTAAAGGTGACATGCTTAAATATTTATTAACTTAGACGTCTCCTCCTGCAATCCGGTCTGATACATGAATCTCAGATTATTTTGAAGTGGATATTCAGAAAAGATAAATCTTATCTCCCTAGGTCTATGCTATGTATAGGTACCAAACATTTAACATGGGTTGCTGCATTTGTCATGAACTGTGCATGGTGCTCTCTATGGATAATAAGCATGAAAAGTTAAACCGTTAGCAGTATTATGTATAGGCTGTGGCAAAAATAAAAAAATAAACATATCCAGAAAAGTTTAGTTCCTCTTTGCTGTGATTAGTGGACATGCTAAAAGTTAAAATACGACAATTCTGAGAGCAGGATACTTGCCTATGGATGCTATTATTAGATTTATATTTATATTAGATTTATAACTTCGTTTCTATGCCATGTAGACACTAACAGTCGTATTCAGAGAACACCTGTAAAAACTTAGTACGAGATTAGCACCGGAATAACCATACAAATACCGGTTTAGTCTGGCGGATTAAAGTTAGTACGCCCATTCTGAATAGAGCTGTAGATCATTTCACTGACCACCCAGAAAATATTAACCAATAATAATAGATATTTCACCAAACTGTTGAGCCCACTATTTTTCCAGTCATCCAGATTTAGCGATGATTCTCTTGCAGGCTGCTTCCAAAGATCATCAACGGTGGCATCGCAGGCATCATCGGTGTGTCAGTGGTGTTTCCGCTGGATCTGGTGAAGACGCGTCTGCAGAACCAGCAGGTCGGCCCCAAAGGCGAGAAGATGTACACAAGCATGTAAGTCTGCAATGTCCCTATATTCCACCATAATTATCTCTCCATTAATTTCTTAAGTTATCTTATTTATCCTGCCCCCTTTCAGTGTTTCTGTTTAGTTTGCTACGGCTTCAGTACGTTAGCGTCTTGCGGGCCTTAAGTGCCTTTGTAGTTTTTCTGGCCATGATATATATGTGAATCTGTACTCGCTCCAGTCCTCTTGTCCAGTGTCCTGCTTGGCTTTATGTCTCTCATCCTTTTTCCCCCATTTTCCCTACCACTCCTTCTAGCCTTGCAACCTTCGTAATGGGATGATTTTTACCGAAAAATGCATAGAGAAAATGTACCATGAATTAGAAAATTGACTGGACATCAGGTGACTAACATCACAAACGCCAAAGTCAAGTAGTGTTGTTTATCATGCATGGCATGCGGTGGGTATTTAATGAGAGTGAAAGGGTTAAGATGAGGGTAAATTAAGGTTAGTTGTACGTCGTGATCAGTAATATGGCATCTTGATGGTCGGTGTGCAAATGTATAACATGTTCAATTGTATGTAATTGTATGTTGTAAAATAGAACAGCAGTAGTAACAGTCTCCTCATAGTCTTTACAACCTAGCCATTGTGCCAAGTTCTTATTTAAAACGACCTTGACGGGTACTTGATGTCGCATTCATCAGGAGCCTTATAGTAAAGGAAGGGTCCGAGGAACACTCTGAATTGTTGCCCAAAAGCGGTTCTAGTCACATGTACTGCTAACGGGCCTTTTTGTCTTGTATTGTATGTACTAGCAGCAGTCGTTCTCGGGTTTCTATGCGCCCATTTAAGAACCTTAGCTATGTGCAGCTGCGGTACACTTAGTAGACCAGTTTCTTGCAGCAAACCTCTTGTGCGGTAAAGGTTTTCCGAACAGAACCCTAAGCGCAGCTCTTTGAGACCTCTCAGCCTAAAATTATTGATTGAAACATTCACAGATGATCAGATAGTTTTGTAATGCTATTCATTTTTCAAAGTTTTTTGGTTTTTGCACGAATGTAACCGACAAAATTCCATTTTACATCACATCAAATCTACATTACTATGGGCTTCTTGCATGGATTTTGCCTCTTTAGGCAAACATTCGGCACGCAGCTGGCCGGGCATGTCTCTAGTTCCTTTTTAACATTCTTGTGTCAGTGTATGAGATATGTTCAGTGAAGTCATTTAAATCTGAGTTTAACATCTTCCAGGCTGGACTGCTTCAAGAAGACATATGCGGCGGAAGGATACTTCGGCATGTACAGAGGCTCTGCTGTCAACATCATCCTCGTCACGCCAGAGAAGGCTATCAAGCTGGCCTGTAACGACATGTTCCGGCATCATCTAACAAAGAAGGACGGGTAATAGTCAATTGTGTATATTGCAGTTTAACGCCAGTTCTTGCAATTGGTTCGATTCCCATTAGAGTGTACCTGTTTCTTTATCTTATGATTCTATTCTCTGATCCTGAGTTTGGTATGTACAGTTATGTAACATGAATGGAGGATGCAAGAGGCGAGCTGTTCCCCCATTACCATTTCTCAAATGTTGTAACATTACCATTATAAAAAAAGGGGACCGATTTATGTAGAGGATGCACACACCCACTGCATTATTTTCAAGCTTGTCCTAAGAGGCGATTTAAGTGAAAATTAAAACATAAAATGTTTCGAGAGCGACCTGCTAACCGCTCTTTGTCGAGTTTTAACTACAAGTTAGTAATTATACGTAAAGCTTGGATACATTTATTGTCGCATCCAACTAGTCTTTTCTCCTGCCGATGCGAAAAGATGCCTGCCTCCAATGTGTGTGTGTATAAACCGGCAGAACGTTGCCGATCACTCGTCAGATGATAGCAGGCGGGATGGCAGGCGCGTGCCAGATTGTTGTCACCACTCCCATGGAGCTGCTTAAGATCCAGATGCAGGATGCCGGTCGTGTGGCTGCGCAGGCAAAAGCTGGTATGTGTGCACTTTAGAGAGAGCCTTTGGTTACGGAACCCCAATAGTCTGAGATCTCGCTGCACGTAAGGTTTTGATGGGACTTGCGAATATGTACGAATAACAGGTAATGAAGTGGTTAAGAATCCTCTTACATTAAGTTATATTTGGGATGTCTATTCTGAAAATCTCAACAGGACGTGGCCCTTTTACGACTTTTCAGCCAAGCCTGTGTCTCCTTCTGGTAACTTCATTACCTCCTGATTTAGCATTAGTATTCATATATGGCTAATACCACACCTACTCTCATCATATCAGCCAAATGGGTACTAGATGCCATGCTAGGACTTTCCTTGTCTATAATATTAAATCCTCCTTTTAACATAACTACTATGAATATTTATTTATGCAACTTTGTTGTATCGGTCAAAGGTACTTTGACCCACATTTAAAATCTCTGCAAAGCTTTAAAAAATTAAAGAGTGATAAGACTTTGATAAACTGACAGAATGACTTGACGGAAACATAATGGATAAAATAATCTATGTAGAGATACACTTTACCACTGTACCGGCGTGCAGGTATTTCAGCAACTGTTTCCTTGCAGAGGGAAAGGAATTCAAGCGTACGACGGCGTTGCAACTCACTCGAAAGCTTCTCAAGGAGCGCGGAATCTTCGGGCTGTACCGAGGTGTGCTGGCGACCGCATGTCGAGATGTCTCCTTCAGCATTGTCTACTTCCCGCTGTACGCGACGCTCGCCGACCTGGGGCCCAAGACTCCTGGCACGCAGACGCCTCAGTTCTGGTTAGTTCACTGCTGAGGACTTTTCAGAGATCACGCTATTTCCAGGCTGTACCGAGGCGTTCTGGGGACCGTGCCTTTATGTGTCTTCTACAAAATCGTCTCCCTCCCGCTGTATGCGACGCTCACTGACCTGGGGTCCCCGGTGCCCGGCACACTGAAGCATGATGTCATCAGTCTGAGATTTTTCTTCAAAATTCTTTAGATTTTCAGACGTTGGTTTAATACTCAAAACAAAACTTATAGACCTGTGAAGTTTATTAGCGAGTATTTCTTTACTGAGTTGATTGAATCCGCGGATCGATCTATTTGTGACATGACTTAGTGTAGTTTGACTACAAGAAGTAAGAAAATGAAATTAAATAGGGCTCGCTGCGCTCCGCATCTTGAAAAAATGAAGTTTTTAGACCACAACTACAACAATTCAATCCAGTAAATTGGACTGCAAATCCAGATCAATAAAATTGTAAATGCTAACAATTCTCGTAAAAAAAAACGATCTTTATGCTCGGTAAAGATATTGATATTAGGAAAGATGTAAATTAAAAATGCTCTTTTGATAAATATTCTGAAATTGTTAAAACTAATGGATTTAATGTTCCTGTGAAATATCGATGTTTTATGAGATGAGGATCATCATCAGGTGAGTAACCACGGTAATCTCAATGCATATAGTTCTGTTTCAAGCATAAATTTAAGAAGAAGGTATAGATAACTAACGTCATACAACGTACAAAACTCGGCGAAAACTGTTTAAACTATGACTATACTATACTGCAGGTTCTATGACATTTCTAAACAGCGCCTTCTCCCGTCATTGACAGATCTTGATTCAAAATGTTGCCTAGGTAGGCATGATGAAAACGTTACAATTGAACTATAAATTAAGTAACATCATTGTTAGTAAAAAGTATTATTGATAATCATTGGTTTGTATTTAATGTATTCTGAAATTTGAATTAAAACACCACCCGTGCACTTTCATTATCCCTATTCAGGACTGGTACGATGTTATCAATCTCTATCTTCCTCTTTAATCTATGGTTTTAAGTGACCGAGATAACACTTGATCAAAGACGACAGCGATTACAATTTAGGGTGGGCTTTCCCGCTCAACTCCCCATACAAACGTGGAAAGAAGATCATGCGCATATTTCTTGTCAGAGATCCAAAATGTTACTCACAACAGCTTCATTTGATCGAACTCAATGTCTGATGACCATTGGCATCGTATAATAGTGTTTGGTTTCTAAGTTTTAGGGCCGGAAGATCGATTTTTTCGCGCATTTTATACAATAACTTAGGACGTGGATTACTCAACGATAAAACAAAAACATCTTAAAACCGTAAGTCATCAGACCTGGCTTGTTTCATGAAGACTTATTGTCATTCATTGTATTTTTGTTTGGTTTTTACTGCAGCGGTCATGATTTACTTTTAGCTATAAGTCATTTTGTAATTAAAATTTTCGTAAATCTTATCAAATCAAACACTATGTGCATCGTCCGTCTTTTTATTTGAAACAAATAAGGTCCCAGAGCGCAATAACACGGTCAAGTCGGGAGGGCCACCTTAATAAGAAATCCCTTTGAAGTGTTTGTCCGTCCGGGCAGGTGTTCGTTCCTGGCCGGCTTGGTGGCGGGCGCGACGGCGGCACTCGCGGTGAACCCCATGGACGTGGTGAAAACGCGCCTGCAGCTCATCACGCGGGGCTCCGGCGAGCGGGCCTACAGCGGGCTCGTCGACTGCATCGTGTAAGTGGCGCTTTAGCTGTACAGTGAGAGGCAGACCAAAGTGTCCACTTTCGGTATAACTGCAGAGATGGAACAGTCAATACTTTTTTATGCAGTTTTTGTTTTTAAAACATTTGTGATATTTATTATTACTTCAACCCGAGATTTGAATAAATGCCGGGTTGAAGTAATGATGATTCAAGGGTAACCCATCCGTCATTTTCTCAAACAAAGCAGATGATAATTTACAATTCTCTTGTCTAAGATCCTAAATAATACCAAAATCAGTGTAAAGTGTAAGAATAATATTTCCTGTCAGCCTCGGTAACCCAACATTGCCGTTCCATAATCGAGGTGAATCTGGCCGCACTGAAGTTCTGGACAGGTGACCGCTTTCGACTGTTTCGGCTGCCTGTTATTTAGGTTGTTGGGTTAGTTCCTCCCCCAGGCTTGATACCATCGCATTGAATGACAGATGGTCGAAGCGGCCACATGAAAATTGTCCATGTTTTCCATTCAGTTCAATGTAGCCATTAAAAAAATGTAACTTTTACTAGTAGTAATAGTTCTTTCTGAAATCACTTCAAACTCGACCTACCAACTTTTTTACTGATTGTCCTGTATCTTGTACGGATGCAATAGCTAGATGACAGCAATGGGCTCGCCACTCATTATGTGTACCCAAAAACATCATTGGGCGAAACGAGGTTGGCATCAGTCAACCGCTGGATGCCTTGAAACCGAATATCGGTGCTCGGGAGCCAGAAATGGCACCAATGATGATGCTTATTACATTTTTTATGAAAAGACGTTCCCCGTTCCAGGTCGACCATGAAGCACGAAGGTCCCACGGCATTCTTCAAAGGCGGCGCTTGCCGTATGATCGTAATCGCACCCCTGTTCGGCATTGCGCAGACCGTATACTACCTCGGCGTGGCGGAAAGGCTGTTCGGACTTTAAACAGCACATTTCGGCAACGGTAAAAATAAATGTTTTGTTGAAGGCTCGATTATGTACGAATAAAAATATCATTGGCGCATTGTCAATGACATTGATAGGCTGTGAGATGCGTCACAAAACATTGCCACAAAGGCTGTTAGGGTTGGCGGTTTATGGAATGCACGCTCTCTTACTAACAGTACTGCGAATTGTGTTTAGTCAAAACCTTGTTCTTTCATTAGCACTGACTTGGAATCGCTTGCATATTTCTTGTTTGAGAGGTCTTCTCGTTATTTTTCTAATTAATATAATATAATTCCTCTTATTTTATTAGATAATATTCCATGTTCCTATAGAAATAAAAAACTCCACTTTGACAGCTGCATTTGGTCAAAACGATATTTTTTGGTTTCATGGGTATATGTACAAACAAATCCTTCTGAAAAATGTAAAATTTTTTCCTCTCTTCTCTCATATTGAAGCCCACTGCTCAACCTTCCTTAGTACAGTAAGTAGCCTACAATAACGGGAAAAATCAAGCTATATGCAGATACAAACTGCATCAAAATCATGCAAGTGCTTCTCAAGTTATGAGCAGGCAGACAAACGGTGGACATTGGATCAAATAAGAGTATGTGTTATGTTATGGATTGTTATGTATGTTTATTTATTATTTTATTTTATCTACAAAAACTATTTTGCAAGTCAGTACACCACGAACTGTGCAATACCAATTCTCGTTAACACCAATTTTTTCCTGGATCGTGGATTTACTCATATTTTGAGGACTGCTCATTGCAGATGCATGATCACTTAGTAATTCCAGAGGACTATTGAGATCACAATGTTAGCGAGTGAAAGGAGAATCCCTTTTCGTCCATACGTCGCCGGCCTAGGTTCAATATTTTTGTTTCGCAATTAATCAAATCCCAAATAATTTATTTTATGAATGCTTCTTAAATCACCTCTTATAATGAATTTTCAGACTCCGGTTTTGTTTTAATAATTTATAAAAAAATGTAAGTTAACTTAAAAGTCAACTTAAACGTCAAACGTCCAACAAACATCAGATGTATTGCCCACTAAGAAAACGCGGGGAACATTGATAATATGTGTTTATCTTAAACCAGACTGACGCTTCACTGGAGTGTGTATTATCCCATAAAATATTGCTCGAAATCATGCATACAATGTTAGGTGGTTAACTACGATATTACCGATTCTCAATATTAGCAACTTTTAACTCAAATATCTGGTGTTTGAAATTCCCAGTTCAAATTTATTTTAAATTAAAACTTGTAGAGTTCTGCTTCGACATTATTTATTTATTTATTTGTGCTCCATTGGTGCTAAGTGAGCTGAATCTGGCATAATATCTAAAAGGTTTTAGATACATTTCAATATGGCGCATTGTTTAGGTAGGCCGAATCTGGTATTCTCCTGATTTGAACGTTGTGGGTGCAAATTTAATTAATATTAGTATAGAAACTTTGTATTATCAAATTAATTTTATTGGATATTAATAGAGGAGGTTCATTAAATTCTGATGATTGAAATTTGGTCGATTCCACCTGGGCAAACTTCTTGTGGCAAAGAATACACATCACGCACACCCCATGTTAAGTCCAGTGATGTAACAATATGTAAGAACTTGAGGCGGTTTATAATAAATTGTGAAATTACTATTCATTTTATCACTGTTGATTTTATAACATTACGGCTTTGCCGATATCCCTGCCACATTAAACACTCCGCTGAACGCATTATTATGTAGTTTTTGATGCATAATTATTTTATAACTATAGATAGTGCATCATTGCTATGGCACGACTGTCCTGACCAGTGACCAGGGATAAATAAAGTTTCTATTACCTTCATTCGGTAGCGACTAGTCGCTGTTACACATGTTCAGCCACACACTCAATGGTTCTGGTATCATCGAGGCTTTACGTGGCAGAACGAATTTTATATTGATTTTATATATATATTCTGCCTATTCTGCCTACCAGTGTATTATATTTAATTCCCATTGGATTATATTACGTTTGAATTGCTGGCGCTGCCCCACAATTGCAGTCGGTATGTCCGACCCCGTTTTATAATGTTATTTTATAGCTGCACAATATCCTGCCTCCTGTATTCGTGCCTGTATACAGGTTTAACAACAGTCACTGCCGTAACTTCGGTAGTAGTAGATATTCAAACGGTAATTATAGAAAACATTATATACTATTTTCTAGTCATTACATCTTATTATAACATATGAATTATTGAAACTTATTAATTCGTCAAGTATGAGAGTATCATAATGGAGGTGGCGACGCATATCGTCATTTATATTTCCTTGCAGACTGCACTCCCTATATAGGTAGCAGAATAACTACCTAAATAGATAGAATGCGCAATAAGCCATCGCAAGAGCTTGCAGTTTAATAAGGAACATTTAATACTCTTGATATGGTATGTCCACATTATTAATATTTTGTGCACTGAGCGAGTTTTAAGTACCAATTGATATGTTTTCAGGTAGGTCCATTAAAAAAAAGAGGAAAGGTAGTTAGATCCTTAAATAGCATGGACTGTTCCATCTTTCTTAGTGTTTCGTGTTTTTACAATTTCTTCTATTAAATTGTCGTACGTGTTGTTGCAGTGGCGTAGCATAGGTCACTAGCACCCGGTGCGGATCCCAAATTTGCTGCCCTCTTATTTTTGTGATTGATCATAAAGTATGCCTTTTTACCCGCATTTTTTCCGCCACCTGTGAAATGCCACCCCCGTCAAAGTGCCGCCCGGTGCGTACCGCACCCTCCGCCCCCCCATGCTACGCCACTGTGTTGTTGGATAGAGATATTCATATTTTTTCTGTGAGAGTGACGCCAAATAGTTCTTTCTCTCGACCAAGTGTAAATTTTTTGACGTCTGTTCTTTATTTGAAGTCTTCTTTGTGCAGTGCTTCTCTATGGTCTTGAGTGTTTCAGTTATTATTTTGACATCTTGCATTCAATATTGGATTAGGCTTGCTCTCTTGGGTTCATAATTATCTTCAGTTTATGTTAATTTTCATTTCCATGGATCGGTTGATAATCGGTGTTCAATCGAGTGAAGGAATTGTAAGTTTTCTTATGCATATGTTATGCACTGATACCCAGAGCGTCAAGGATGGCGTTCTCACCAGCTATAAAACATTTTCAAACATTGGGATCTCATTTAATGAGTGTACCTTCTTAGCGGCCTAGGTTGCTGCTATTCCCGCAAGACACCTCACATCGGCAGTATTTGCAAAAAATACACTCCTTTCTATTGTGGCGGGAAAACCCGCCCTGTCTTTTAGGAGATATTTAGTTCCTAAGGCCCGCACACTCGACCTCGACAGTAGGTTATTGAATGTATTTAATATTGATTGTATTTGTAAGATTCAATTTAATTATTTATTGAATGAGATAAAGTAAAATTTTAACAATCTGCCTTTTCACAGTCACACTCTTTCAACAGCACGATTTCCTGATTTTAGTTTTACATTAACTTTATTTTTTGCTACCTACTTTTTCTGATAATTTGCTGTCCTTGGTGTCCTATTCTTGGAAATATTTATGGCAGTTTTGCAGATACAATATTTTTTATGAATTTTTTAAATAATTTTAATAACAGTTCCTTTAAGAAATATGCATTTTTATGACTTCTTACTTTTATTTTTTTTATTCCCAATGTTATGTACCTAAGATATTATTTAAATGAATAGTGCCTAATTACTTTTTTTTTCAATATTGCTTCCAAATATGCAGCTTCCGTAACTCAGACTATACATCGTTCTTGTTTCAGCATGACCAACATAATTTTCCAGAAATTGTTTGGTCCATGAGATGAGATAAAACAATGTGTAACTTCCATTTACTTGAGACTTTACAATGACATCTGTGCAGAATGTTTCTTTCTAGCCTGGGCTTCGCTGAATTTGCTTTTGAGTGCAGTGTATAAATCATGCAAGTGTTAATAATATGATTAAAAAATATAATAGAATCATTTAAATGTCCTAGTAGATTTGCTTAAAATTTACAATGTATCATGATTCAGGTTGTTACTTATGAAATTGACGATTTATGTTACTGGCAACTTTGGACTCAAATATCTTACCTCTCATAAAATAGTGGTTGTGCATCAACCACAATGATACAATGTTTTTTTTGTTGTTACTTTGCCGATATGAAAAGGTTTTAACCTTTATTGCAGAAAATTTACTCATTTCTTTTAAGGTGGCCCAACCCGCTCAACTCCCCATACAAACGGGGAAAGAAGATCACGCACATATTACTTGTCATAAATCCCAAATTTTGCTCCAAATAGCTTTATTTGATCGAACTAGATGTCTGATGACCGTTGGCATTGTAAAACTGTGTTTGGTTTCTAAGTTATAAGGTCCGAAAGTTCGGATTTTTCGCACGTTTTATACAATAACTTTGGAGGTAGATTACGCAATGATAAAGTAAAAACATCTTCAAAAGATTAGTCATCAGGCATAGCTTATTTAAGCAAGATTTATAACCTATTTGGTTTTTGTTAGATTTTTGAATACAGCGGTCGTGGTTTACTATTAGCTATAAGTCGTTTTGTAATTAAAATTTTCGTAAATCTTACCAAATCATACACTATGCACTAGGGAATGCAATCCCGACTCGAGATTGCAAATTCGAGATCCCGCGAGATTAGAAATATCAATCCCGCGGGATCCCGGAATTTTCGGGATCCCGTCTAGTTTTAAAAAAATGTTAAATTCGGATGACTGAAAAAGCTAATAACTGCTTGTTTGTGATAGCGAGGTTAACTAAAATAACGTATTACTCGAAAGAAAATAAAAACCTTTATTCTTTAATCTTACCAACTAAATAATTATCAGGTTTTAAGGAAATTAACATAGGTAAATTAGGTAATCAAAACAATAAGTATATTTCAAGGAAATTAGGAAGTAGTTACCTACGAGTGATTTTGAAAATGAAAAAATAATTTAATAACAACTGCACAACTAAAACAATGACGAACGTAAACAAACAAATGACTGCCTCTCCGCGCGCATATACTTCTTTCTCACTTACTCGACACAGTTCTCTATGAGCTGTCCCACTCGTCCGTAGTCACCTGTCGCTAATATTCGGAAATAGTCGGAATAGTTTTCTAACGCTGTTTGGCGTTCCTGCCGCTCGCGGTCGTCAGTCAGCCAGCACGCCGCTCGCGCCCCGAGTGGACGTGTATAGTGTCGCTGACCACTGCCGCCCAATCCCGTCAATCTCGAACGGGATCTCGTCATATGATGCGTCGGGATTGATCCCGAAAAATTACACGAGATCTCGCGAGATCGGGATCCCGCGGGATCGGGATTGCATTCCCTACTATGCACATTGTCTTTTTTATGGACATGTTGCATCTTGCTCATCACGGAGCCTGTCTTTTTCTTTGAAACAGAGAAGGTCCCAAAAGCCAACAGCACGGTTTTGTACCATGCCCGCGATTGAGTTAGTGCCGCCGGGTTGGGCCGCCTTAATAGTTATTTTTTTAATATATAGTTTAATGGCAAAAATGGTGACAAAAAGTCGGGGTGTAATAAATATGCATTACGAATTATTCAGTTGATTCTTTCAGTTTTAACTTTTAAGTTTCAAAAACACTTAAGTGGAATAGAACCAACATTGTTAAATTATATTTTATACATTAATTATGAAAATACATAAAAACCCTGTACTTTCAGCATACATATGTATACATACATGCAGATAGAGACATCTAATATATTTATCACTAATTTAGTGTGTAGTCATGTTCGTGCATGTTGATAATTTATATTACTTGAGATTATACACTTTGACTCTGACACTATGTGTTAAAAAGCCTAATTTAATTTCGGTAGATTGTCTGGCCTATATATAATACAATTCATTATTGAATATGTTGTAAACATGGAGGTGAAGAATGTATGGAGAAATAACTTCCATGCAACGAGCGCAGAAAAATGACGCCATGCGACTTTACACCATTATATCGCCGTACACCTATCAATTTGAAGTCTCCCAAATTGGTAGGTAAACTTATAGGGATAAGAATAAGTTTTCAATAAACCAGATGGTCGTTACGTCATTCTTCATTCGTAATGATGTATTCAGCGAGTACCGAAATCAAAGAATATATGCCAAAACAAAGGTCAAATTCCTCCGGAGGCACAATTGACGTGTTGACACTTTTTTAGTTCCATCCGTTCTCCTGTTATTTCTTCACCTCCATCGTTGTAAAGTCTTTAGTTACATGACGAGCTGCCATTGTGCCATGTGACTTTGTGTTTCTGACAGTTCCACCCGAAATACGGTAATTATTATCAAAATATATTTTTTTTAAGTTTTAAAGGTGCCGCTAAAACATTTTACAAATATAACTTTAGATATAAGTATGTATTTCATATTTAGGGATCGTGCTACAACTGTCCGGAGACAATAACTAGATACTCGGTAATGAATTGACGTGTTCCAAAAATTTCCAATTGAAAATTGCTTTCATTTAAATTGTAATTGAGTCAATAAACGTTAGAGTAAACATAGATATTAAAATGTTTTTTTGACATAATGTGCATATAATTTAGCATAATGAAACTTACGGGTACGCTTCCTGGTTCAAACAAATCCATCCCCCGTGCAAACTTTTCCGGGGTTAACTCCAGAAAAATCGAGGAGTAAAGGAGAATGCCCATTGCCCCATACATTTTGGACCCCTCAAAATTTGAGTGTCTATCTTTGAAACCAGTGTTATAATTTAGAAAATAATTTAACTTTTTGAGTTATGAATTTTGAAGACCAAATTCATTGCCATTTTAAAGTTATTGACAAAATGCGGTTTTGAGGTTATGAATCACACCAGAGCTTGGAGCAAAATGCTTACGTCCAAACGCAATAAAAATGGACGGAGTTTAATGTCTTTTTGATATTTCATTAGCAACAATCCTTCACATGGACCGTAGGGATAATTTTTCATACGTATTTACGCCTTTTTTCTCCCTTACCGGACGGAATTGGGATTCAGATAGTTTAAAACATGTTTAAATAGTAAATATAAATTATCCAATATGTGTCAATAAAAGACGAATGATTTCTAAGGGGCCTGGATTTGGGCGTTCTGCTTTACCAACTCTTCATCAATAAGAGGGCTTTATATCGTAGCATAAACGCTTTCAAAATATTTTTCGGTGGTATCAAATCGCACTGCAAGATACACTTAGATATACAACCTTTTATTTTCAATGTTTCGAGCTTTTAAGAGATGCGATTTCGAAGAAGATGTCCCCGTTCGTAGGTCAAAGGTGATGACCGGGACAGTCTTAGTCCCGGTCATCACCTTTGACCTACGAATTGTTCCGGTTAATTGTCATACATTCCCTATTTATGGGACTTGCCCCCTTTTCGTGTTATACATCGTCGCCTATTTACTAGACTTGTTTTGGGTGCAAAAACTAACCTCGATTGTATTATATGGGAACCAGACTCTTGTCTTTTATGGTGGGTATGGTATGAGCCATCCAAGTCCAGTTACATAAATTAACCAAGATGAATGGCTTTCGTTTTCTTAGAAACCTGGCCCCTGTCTCCGTGCGTATCTGGCAACGTTGAACTAAGTATTGTAGTGAAGTAATTTCTTGAAGTGATTTGTCGGTTCCTGAAAGCGTAACCTTAAGGTGGGCCCGTAAGCATCAGAAAATTACGCTCCCATACAAATGTTGTTTACAAATCATTTGAAATCCACCCTTTTCATTTGCTTGATGTTTGGTACCTAATATCAAGCAACAAATATCTATGTCTGCACGTTGTTTTTTCGAAAAGATATGTTGTGTCACACAACAGAGAAAATATTGTTTTATCAAGATTTTCTTTTGCCTGTTATTTGACTTGGTTAACATCTTTCAGCAAAACAACAACGTGCAGACACAGATAATCTTTGTTTTATATTAAACACCAAATTTCAAGTAAATTGGAATGGTAGTTTTAAATCATTTGTAAACTACTTTTGTATGGGGAACATAGATTAAGGGCCGTTCTTAATGTTCTAAGTTAGATTTGTCAATTATATTTGTTATTTAGTTAAATTATGTGTTATTTAACTAGATTTACCGCTTGATGGATGTAATGTAACTCATTTTGCTGCCATTGAGAAATATGTAATGAAATTACCATACAGCGATTCCTTTGTTATATTTATTTTATACTCATTGTTATTGCTGTATTATTGCTAATGGTGTCTATGAATGCTATCGATGCATAAGAAAATAAATGACATTTATTATTCATGATTTTGTTTGATTTTATTGTAAATAAAATCATTTTCAATGTGTACATACAAGTTATAATTACAGGATGTATTTTTATCAACTGCTTTCCGTGAAACCTCTGAATTCCGACATAATATGAAGTTACATCTTGCAAAAGAAAAAGAAAATTCTTTCCAAATCCTGCCAAAAATATTTTTAAATTTCGACAAAATCGCACAGAATGTGCTTAGCGGTACGGCAGCGGTGTGGCGGCGGCGCCACCTAGCGCTCGAATCGCTGAGGTACAACTACCATACCATGCACTGCATTTGCGGGCCCACCACATGCGATGTATATGTTTTACAGGGCAGCATCTAAAGTTTTGAGCTCACTGCAATACTATGGTATGTTTTTATGTTGCTACATGACATGAGGCAAAAACGAGGTACCTTTCTGTCATATTGTCTAACTTGAATTTAAAGGCAATTAGGAATTATTTTTCTTACCAATGTAACTAGATGGAAATACGTGATCGTACTTTAGAGGCCTTTTAATGATCACTTCGTCTTTGAATAAACATTTGGGAATTAAGCGCCATTCGCATAAATATTCATTCCTAAGAACTCGCCCGGCATAAAGTTTTCGCAAACGATGCAAATTATAACATTTCGCTTTTGAGGACAATGTTGAGGCAAATCACTGGACAGAAATCGTTCCAGTCTGAGGACGGAGAACCAAATCAAGGAACGATAAGATAAAATGCAATGAACGATCTAATTGAATTGAACTTAGGGCCGAGTGCATGTAAGTTTTAACCAGACATAGATAAAAGAGTAAGGTATTACCAGGTTAGCTGCTCGACACGCTTGTTACTTGCGGTCCCAACGTGCGAGGACTTATCCTACTAGGTAAGTGCTCCGGTCGCGTTTACAATGTCAAACGTACAAAACTACGAAAATATTTTTGAAAATACCTTACAGAACGACAATAAATCGCATTGCAAATTTTTGGTTTTTCTGATTTCTGGCGTTCTGCAATAGGTATCTAAGCATTTTAGCAGGTACATAAAGCCAATGCAAACCGAAAATAATCAAATTGTTTTATCCATTGACGTATATAATATGGTTTTATCACAATGTTGACGTTCTGTAACCAAGCTTTAAAACGAAACACGACATCTTCCGGTGCGATTACCATGGCAAACTCGCCGGGTGAACAGGCAAGTGTGTGATTAAATCAGATGTTTAGTTGCATTTCTTACGTACCGTGCTAACTGCCAAACGACAGGTCATTCACGCTAGACCGGCGCGGGAACGGGGCTCGTTCAAACAATATTCTACACAATATCTATGGAAACATTCACGGTATACCGGGCACTACACGGCAACGGGTGCGGGCGCCGCCGTACGGGTCCCGTGTCCGAATGTCAGAGCATATTTCCCGGAGCCGCCCCGCACCCGCGCCATTCCGTTCGTGAATCCCGTTTGTGCTCACACGTGCACGGCCCGAGGCGGGCGACAGTGCGTGTTTTGAAAATGGATTCCAAAGTGGTCCAAGTGATCTGAAATTTACCTACCCCCGATCACACGAGTCCGGATTCGTTGGTCGAAGGGCGACCAGTAATATTATATTATCTATGAGGGCGACTCGAGGTCGTGCCATCGCACTCCACAACAAACAATTTTAACCAGAGCTGATGCATAATTAAAAATATTTATTTAGTTTTGCACATGGGGGTGACCTCCATGGTTTTGCGTGGTAAATGATCTACATTTTGACAGTTGTCGTGGTATTGGGCGGCGGCGGAGACGGTGCGGTGACAACCCCCGGGGCCGACCCCCCGTCCTCCGGGATACTGATCTGGAACTGCAGCAGAACCACGAGGTACGTCACCATGGTCGCCAGCAGCTGCAACAGACAGGTTCATGAAAAAGTAGAAGTGTCAATATAAACTCTTCATGTTTCCATAGAATAACGCAAACGCGAAGTGATATTGATTCCGGAAAAAATATGGGTAAAATAAACTTCTTCAAAGTTCTAAAATTCGTGTGAACCCATGAGATTTTGTTACGCCGGTGTGGACCGAAATTCCGGTAGTTTAGTCATGGATGGTAATTTCCTTACCTCTATGTAGCTTAGTAAGCGACTGAACAAGGTTTATTCAAGGATAAGTAATTGTCACGGCGGTAACGTTAGGACATTACTTTTGACTTCAGTAAATAATTTATTTTAGGCTTATTTAGCGTTTAAAAATGCTTTAGCTTGCATATTAACTAGGTTATTGGTGTAAGCAATGTAAAGTTACATTAACACGGTTAAGTTGGGTTGCAAGACTGGTGCAGCGGCGGCATGCACCAGACTAACCTAACCTCACTCATAATAAACAAACTAATTAAAATTAAAATAGTTCAGGCTCTACATTCTGTGGCTCTACTACAATAAACTTTGACTTTCGATAGCAGTCCGAAAGGACCGATCTGCTCCGCGCGCCCGCAAAAACCAAAAATAGTTATGACAATGAGCCCCTAGTCGGACTTCTCACCTAAATTGGCGTTTACGGAACATCGAAGTTACTTAAAAACGTCAAATCGCATGCAAGTTTTACTAATAATTGTGTGGTTTTACTTCTTAAACTTGTCAAAATCAATCTTTGACTACCAAATTTGTATGAAAACGCGGAGTCGATCGGTTAGGCGTAAACGCCAATTCAGGTGACAAGCCGGACTAGGGGCTCGGCGACGATAAGTAAGCTGTCAAATCAAACTCGGACTCGCAAATGTTAGTTTGCTTAACGCCCACTGCGCGCGCTCTTTAATTCTGCGTACATTTGAAAACGCCAGTCGATCGGTTAGGCGTAAACGCCAATTCAGGTGAAAAGTCGGACTAGGGGCTCTGAGCCCCTAGGAAGTGTTTACTCTATGGCTATATAAAATTAATCAAGAAATTAGTTGGCTGACGTAATTGAAGAGATAGCTCAGCGGTCAGAGCAGTGAACGCAGGTTCGAATGTTTGACGATTGTCACTACCAAACAAGATTTTTGATTATTTTCAAACTTTGATTACAATGCTTCAATTTAGATGTTATTGGATGACCTCAAATCAGTGAGATAACGGTAATGTCGTATCCATTAAATACATAAAATTAACACGGAAAGAGGTACACGCTTACTGATTCGAACAAGCGGACTTAGATTCAAGAGACCACTGACTGAAAAATTATTAGCATTTTGTACTATCGTTTGGCGCCAAGAAGACCACTGTCTTCTTAGTTTCACTGCGAAGATGGTGAGTTACCGATTTGAAGAGATTTCTATTGACATCGAAGAAGCCGCCGAGACTGATCTGTGAGGGGTTCATCTCGGTGGCGCGTAGGAACATGTTCACTTCCGTCTGCGCGTCCGTGTTCATCCAAGACAGCTCCACCATCAGCAGTTTCTTCTGGAAGTTGGTCCGCACCTGGCCGACAACACCACTTCTAGTACGGGGCTGAAGGGTCTGTGTTCTCGATACAACTCGGAAAAGGCGTTTTTTTATTTGGCTTTAATTCTCTCAAGACAATTGTAACAATTACAGATAATAAAAGGCAGTTACAAAGTATGTGAAGAACTAAATATATCGTCGTTATCATATGCGGCCTCAGCGCTTTGTCGGGTCGGCGCGCACGGCCATTTATCGTGAAACGTCTACGCCATGTCCACTTTCCTATACCCTCTGCTTCTTTACAACAATATGCGAATTATTTGCATACACTTTTTTGATAATCTTGTCGACAAAATGCATAAAAAAATAGTTATAACCAGCCCATTTCAATAATTCTCTGCTAGGCCAATAAATGTCACACCCTTTAATAATTTCATAAAAATATGCAGGTAGAAAAGGTTTATTACTATAATTATTGCCGATTTCAAGCAAGATCGGCTCAAAGATAGAGATGAACGGAAGTAAGGTGAGAATGATCTTTTTAGGTTGCAGTTAGTTTTAAGATCCAGAATAGTATAATAACAATTTCAATTAATTAAATCCATGTATAGCTTCTGAGGACCATAATGGACAACATATCACGGGTCCTACTCACGTTATTTGAAGCGTAATGCGCCTCGTCGCAGATAACGAACAGCAGACAGATGCTGCAGCAAGCGGTGACAGCGAGACCAACGTCCTTGATACCGAACCCGTCGGAGATCTGGCTGAGCAGCCCGTACACGGAGAGCGTGATGATGAGGAACAGGTAGAGGCTGACGAAGGTGAAAGCGTAGCAGTTGGCGATGCCAGTGCTGTGCGCCAACTTGCTCAAGCGCAGCCACAGCGCGCGGTACTCCGCTACCTTGCCGGCCGGCCCGATGTGACGGAGGGCCTGTTGTCACCGACTGGGGTTACATATACTAGATGTGATGATGATAAACTGCTCAAGTGATGTGCGCCCATAATTCGCCAGTCTTCACTTCCATGTGTAGTCTGAATACAGTGATACATTTTAATGTATTTTTAGTGGAAATGTCTTCCATGTAAATTGTTTCTGGTGGATGAGGAAATGAGGAAAAGTTAAATTTGATCAACAAAGAATCAGTAGGTGACCTCTTATTTACCGTCAAGGTATTTGTCCGGGTTTTTTTAACTCCCGTTCACTGAACAATCTATAAATGCACAGGTCACCATGCTTTCTTTAAGGGAAACTAGAGAAATCTTAAACATTTCACAAAAAAATATTTCACATTCCATGAACGCGACTCCAATGAATACGATTTCAGAAGTGGTATCATCGGGTAGATGTGTTCCATCTCCCTCTAACTCGCGGTAGTGGTACTTGAGTTGACGTCTAACCCACGCTTCGTTGGCCTTGTAAGCACAGCGCGCTATGCCTATAATTGACGGAAGTTTTAAAACTAAACATGATTTCATCACATTATTAAAATGGTAAAAACTAGATCGTAAAGCAATGACTAAATCGCAGGCATAGTAAACTCCGAACAAACCTGATGAAAGTCTTCAGCCAGCACGTTGGCCGACTCGCTCAGAGTCTCGCACAGCAGATACCAGTATCCTCCAAGCATGTAGGTGAGTATCTCGAGAAACACATATGGCACTATCTGCAGGGGCTGGAAATGTACCATGGTGATGTGCGTGATAAGCACTGAGGCGGTAGATAACACTGGGATCGCTATTGAGATCAGCAGGGCCTTGCTGCGTAGTTTCAGCGGCAATGGCCTCCCGGATAGCTTCAGGTAAGTAAGCTGCAAAGGAGAAAACCAGGAATTATACAAATATTTGGTTCTATTAATTGCATAATCTATACGAATGTCTTTCCCGGAGGGCAGAAATTTACAAATGTATATTATATGAATGCATTTATTATACCTAATTATGGTATCGATAACCAACTCACAAATAAAAAGGTGGTGCATGGTTGATCGGGGCAGTCTCATGACCTCTACAATGGGACGCAAGATTTCGAGCCCTTGAGCTATGATCAACTCTTACATCTAGGTATAGTACAGTTCTATCTTTTATCTTTATATACTCTCGCTCAGCTTTATAAACAGAGCTGTTTAATGTTTTAAGACCTATTAACTAAACTGGTTGTCATTTAATATGGCGACGAGATATAAAAATACCAAATACTAAAGCAATAAAAAGCTATAAAGCCGCACACAACGTGTTGCTTACCTCGAAATCGGTCCAATTATTTAAAACGTTTGCAATTTTCCGCGTCTCATACCATAATATTGGCACTACAATGAGCGGAAACAAATACACTGTGAAGAGGTACCCGATCACAGCTTCTTCGAACTTGCCCTCCGCCGACTTCACGATCTCAACTCCGTGAAAGGATATGTATATGACGTAAGCCACCATCACGCTGTACACCGTTGCCGAGTAGAGCATCGCCGATGAAGTCGCCACGAACTGGGTGACTCCTGGGGTGGGTCTGTTTATCGGGAGGACTCCCATGATACGAAGCACTGCTAGGACCGGTTGAATGTTTTCAAAGACGACGTCTTTGCCAATTTGCGGGTCTACCAAGTTGTCCATTAGAGGTTTCATCGGCTGCACTTGGTTGTATGCTGGTCTGATGTACGGAGACCTCGATGGAGTCACGTCTAAGAACACCACTCGTGGCTTGTGATCGTTTTCCATCTTATGCGTAAATCCGTTAGCCACCTTATCAATTTTGAAAATTGGATGAGCATTATAGAGGGACATTTTGACGAACGTAAAGGAGTTTCTATCTTGAAAACCGTGGCGCAACTGAAGTTGACTTTGACCGAGAGAAGTGAAACGTTACGCACTGACGAGGTAATTATAGGCTTCATATAACCTGATCGCTGAATGCTCGTGCCCTTGCGATGAAAGTTTTAGTACGCATTAGCTTTCTTGTGGGTTGAACCTTGAAAGTGTCGGAGTCGGTGAGGTCACACACCATCTTGTCGGCCGTCAGTCAATTGGATAGTTCAAGTCCAAGTTCATGTATGCACTTTACCATACGTTGTGCTACAAACTGTTCATTGTCTAAAATCCTATAGTTCCTTCGTCAATGCGGCGATAACAATTGTCTGTGTTTCCGTTCAGGTAATGAATGCTCAATGAATGGTAATGAATACCCAGCTCCTTAGAGAATTTTGTTTTTAATTTAGATTAGCAGAAATAATTATAAAATTATGCCAAACTCAATGTTACACAAAATGTTTCATCCTGCCTTACTTGTATGTAGTTGAAAACTACCATGCAAGCCTAGTTATAAAAAAAAAATCCGACTTTAAAGAAAAAGCACTAAAAAGTAAAAAATAATTTCCATTTTTGTAGTTACGATTTCTGTTATTTTTTGAGTCGGCGTCAGCCGGGCACGCGCTGCGCCAATCAAGAGAACCTAACCTAACCTAACCTAACCTAACCTAACCTAACCTTGGCTGACACCG
Organism: Incurvaria masculella; assembly: GCA_946894095.1. NCBI lineage: Eukaryota > Metazoa > Arthropoda > Insecta > Lepidoptera > Incurvariidae > Incurvaria > Incurvaria masculella. The sequence continues at coordinate 7,212,228 of OX335641.1, forward strand.
ACTCAAAAAATAACAGAAATCGTAACTACAAAAATGGAAATTATTTTTTACTTTTTAGTGCTTTTTCTGTGAAGTCGGTTATTTTTTTTGTTAATTTTTTTTTGTTTATTTTTAGTGAATCTGAAGTACACTTACTAATTTGTACACGTCCTTTCCAATAAAAAAATAATCACCGAAATTGGTTGGCGTTATATTAAGTTATTCGTCCATTTGTCGCGCACATCTTAATACAAATTTAAGACTTTTATGATTTTCTCATGTATATCATTGTCAGAACTTAACCAAATTAAAATGGGACCACTTGGGAAGCACTAGCTATCATTTAAAAAAATAATTATCAAAATCGGTTCACCTAGACAAAAGTTATGAGGTAACAAACATAAAAAAAAAACAAAAAAAAAAAAACATACAGACGAATTGATAACCTCCTCCTTTTTTGAAGTCGGTTAATAAAATGATTACGTTTCTCTTGATGCGTTTTGATTAGTAAAATGTAGGTAATAAATTAAAATTAAAAAAAATACCAAATATTTCGAAAAATCAAGAAGTTACGAAGCAGCGACGCAAAAACGTTTGAACTAGACGGACGGATATGACGAATTTCTTACTAACCGAAACCCTAAAAAAATTGTATGATATGCATCACCGAAGCAGGGGCCCCTGTATGGGAATAAAAACGCACTACACGGAGCGGGGTATTCGGTTACGACTTAGGATGGTTAAGGTCGTCTCCATTACCCGTCTCGTGTTATTCCGTTTGAGGTAGTCACGTAGGTCCGTACAGTCCGTGGCTGCGGAGGCGGTGGGACGTCTACACGTCGCGTGTCCCGGGAGACACATCAGCACACACCGGACCGCACGCGCTACATTTGATCGACATTGTTGAAGTTTATTTATTATCATTTTATTATGTTTGTTTCGCTTGGCGTTTTACATATAAAAAAAGAAAAGTAGATTGTTTTTTATTTTGTTGGGCGTTTAACATTAAGACATAAAAAAATGTGGTTCAACTCTAGAGATAAGATGACTGGAACATCCTAACAATAGGCTACTGTCCCCTGTTTGCTGAAAAGTTAAACAACTTTACAATTCTAATAATGTGATTACTAACAAAAAAACTGAACATACCATTTTCGGGGATGCGTGATGCCCGGTCCGGATAACATTTTTTTACTGTAATAATTAGGAAGAGAAATGCCACCAGGTCGTGGCGACCTGGTGGCATTTCGATTAACCGACCAAGACACAAATGTGTGGCTCTCCAGGTTGACCTAGCGTTTGCTGCACGTGTTGGTGGGAGTCGAGTGTACGTGATTCGGCTGTAAATGTCAGACAGTGTGGTCCGCGTTGGCGACTTTTCTTCGTGATCATTCAAAGAGCGTATGAAAAATGATATAAACTTTCGTGTGATTCTGGAGTTGTGTGTATCGTAAGGAGTCTGGCAATTTGTAGGTATGGAGAGGCTGTTGGACAGCATCACAGTAAACGCTAAATTTAGACGAGTACTTACACTTATAGCGTTCACTAACTCAATGTAACACTATCAAAAATAGAATGCACTCTCAGCGCGAAGAAGCTGTCATGCAATAAAAACAAGCGGTGTTGGTGGAAATTATAGAAAAAGGCCAAGGAAAAGAACAACCAACGCAGAGCTGAATACGGAGGGCCCTCCAGCGCCTCGTCAGATCGCTGATGTGCTGGTTAGTATTCGGTTCATATGTACCATTCGGTTTGGTCGACCTGCGATCCTATACAGTCCACTGCGTGGCGGCCACATGGTCTTGATTACTTGAGAATCATTTACTGAAAAAATACTGCTTTTTTATTCCTACAATGCACGGCGGCCGGCGACCTACCGTACCGTACCTACCTAATTTCCTGTAAAATTTGTCGTTAGCAATCGAGGAATAGCTCGCTGTTGCCACTTGTCAAAACTGGAAAAGGGCCCGCAGTATGTGTAATGTTGGCCGCCCTATTTCTATACTCCGGTCGCGCGCCGCCCTCGATACGTAGCCTGTTCCCAAGGGATTTTTGCGGGGTTTTGCTTTCACGCAGTCGAAAAAGACAATCAATTGACATTTTCAACGGGTTCATTACAGTCTGAAAGAACCCGTTATGAATATTCCTAATTTTGATTGTTAAGAAAAGAAGGCTTGTAGCTAAGGGGCTCTCCATGCCTTCAATCCCACCCTCATTCATGCACCACTTTCTTATTCTTTCTGAGGTTATGTGCGTGTTCCATGGTTCAGAATTCATGCAAAAATTAAGGTTTTTAACCCAACCAAAGGTAGGTACTCAGAAAGCTTACCTCTCGCGATACCAGGCACTCAGTGAGGCCACCACACCAGCGGATTTGCGGACTATCGCTGAGCTATCGAGCTTGTTTTAATAACGTTTGAAGACTCCCAAGTTAAAGGTTTGAGGAAAGACATCCGCCGGCAGACATTTCCAGAGAAATGAGTTGGAGAAACGGTTCGTTCTTAAAAGCCTAATGTCAACCACAAGTTTCCCCGTCCCCTACTAGGTAGGCTTTAAACCCGACCGGGTTGGTATCATCGCGTTAAATGAAATTATGGTCGAAGCGGCAATGAAAAGTTTTCAGCGTTTTTCATCCATTTGAATGTATGTAACCGTGGTCATAAAGGGGAGGTCCTGGCATGGCATCTTATTCCGTCCGGACTGTGGTGTGTTAGGCACTATCATAATCACGGAGATGCAAGATCGATGATCTCCGTAATCCCTCATGATGTGTGGTGTTAGACATCCCTGTTCAGTTACATAAAAATAATAACTGCAGGTTTGTCTGCCTTCGAAGCCAGGGACCGAACGTAGCCACGTAGAACATCAATATTGTCCGTTTGAAATGCCCTGTCAAAACCTACTGTTTGTGCGGAATGTGACGGGGAAATACTCACGAGACTGACAAAAATATAGTTTTATGCCTAGTAAGGTTCAGGTTAGGGCTTTCATTTCTTTAAATACATATATGTACTTATAGGAAAATACCATTATTACAAAAAAAACTTTTCTTAAGAAACTTGTTTTTTTTCTTAATATCCAGCTGAATTTACGTCGTTTTCGTCCACGGGTATATTTTTAACTATAAATATCAAAACAGTTGTTTTTGACTCCTTATCAAGCAAGCTAAATTTAAGAAAGATATATGGATTCGTGGGACTCGATCAACATCAAGACAGATGGGCCAGAATAAGATATAGCAGACAGGCGAGGGAGACATCTCCATCTCTCTACCCACGCCTGACTTGCGCGTAGACTAACGCGTAGGTTCCGTTTCGTCTGCTCAGGCCAACGAGCATGGAAGGGGGGGAGTCGTTATCGAAACTCATTCGTACGGCGGCAGTCACGAGTTAGTGGAAAAGTTCTAACTGTAGTTAGTTCGCTTACGAATTCGGGCCGCGCAACATCGAATGTTCGTTGCACTAAATATCGTCCTGTGAAGTTTTTACGTTTTTTTTTATGCAACCTGACATGGATGGCTTATGCGTTATGGTGGTTATACTTACTGGACACAGCCTGCCAAAGAAATACCTGTAAGATAGGGGTCACCAATAGTCCGTTCTGGATGCCTAGAGGACGAAAAAACACTGCAGGTCTATTCCTGTCATTCAGTAATCAGGAATCAGGAATCCTTAGTCTAGAATACCGCTTTGATAGCGACTTTCAAAACGAGATTTTCTACGGAAAACCTCGATTCATTAAAAAAACTATGCTCCGGAATATTTTCGTCAAGAAAAATGGTTTTCTAGACTCATGATTCCTGATTCCTGAATACGAAATGCCAGGAATAGACCTGCTGCTCACTTGCAAAAATCTCCGAGTCTCCGAGGTCGCACCCATCCATCGGCTACTGCACACTAGTCGTGGGACGAGAAATGAGAAATGGGTTCGTATAACTGTTACTAGCGTAAAAACGAAGTATTCATTTTACGCCGAGCAGTATGGCCGCTACAAATTTCTTGTAGCGCACTGGATCGCGCAAGCGGCGCGCCAACGAAAGCCCGTAGGTTGCGAGCCGTCTAGACGCAACGACCCGCCAGCCGCGACTGTCTCGCTCGCGCAATGTAACGTCGGTTGAGGCTTGGAGCCGGCGACTCTCGTAACTGGAGTTGTGGCAAAGATAATACTAATAATTACTTCGTTGCGGCTTGTAGCCAGCGACTCTCGCAACTGGGGTTACCGCTGAAACTGTAATGCGCGCGCGCAGTGCGCACTGTAGTCGAAGAGGGGCTACATTGTTAACGACCGCCGTTGTGGTTTGCTTCCAGAAAAAGTCCAACGATTAGTATTTCTAAATGCTAATAGGCATATAAAATCAATGATAATAATGTTTATTTATAACATGTTTATAACACAAATGATAAATGTTTATTTATCATTTGTGTTATATTATTTCTGGGGATTATTTTGTCGAGGATAAAAAGTTTTGTCTGACTTCTTAATTGTTTGCGATAACTACATAGTAACAAAACCTCTTTTTTTTATTTTTGTTAAGAATACAGGTCACTGCACTCGAGATTCAGAATTCATGTAAGATGATCGAACCGTGCTAGATGTCATTATACCCTTCATGGCCAGATGAAAAAAAAAAAACTAAAAGGAGAAGAAGGGAGAGGGAGTTTTTTTCATTTCTTTTTGCAACAGTTTCCGCAAACTGCTATCGGCATCAGCAATAACAGTTACAAACGTTTTTGAAGACCAGTGGAAACGCCCACGACTACTGCACACACACACAGAGTTGGGATGGCTGAGCTGGACTGGCTGAGCTTTCCGAACATTTCCGACGTAAAATAGTCTACGATATCGTATATTCGAATATCGAATGTTCTTTCGTCTATTGATTCAATGAAGTGGAATATGCCTCCCTGAATAACACCTCTCATTCGGTCGGACCGATATCACAACCTGCCACAACAACCTGCCAAGGAGGTAGGGAGCGGAAGACCATTTTTTGGGCTTTTCTTTTTGTTTGTCAGACCAAAAGAAAGAGTTCATTAAGGGTATGAAAATATTTACTAAGCTAAACGTGCATAGTCGCGTCGCGGGATTTTCCCAACAAAGCAGATTTTTTCATTAAAATTATGAGGTATACTCTCTACCTCCCTCCTCCGTGGGTACACTCGTTCCTCTATAGGGTATATTGCAGACGCCTACCAGATAAATAACTAGTGGCGGTAGAACTCGGGAGTTTGTTTGTGCATAGCTTACAACTGAAAACATATTTACCGCGCATCTTAAAAGAAAACTACGGTTTTTCTTGTATTTTTCTCTCTCGGTACTATCTATATATATTTAATTATCGAATCTGCTCACAAAATTTCAAGAGAATTTGTTGAGACCTCGCCTCGCGCTCGCTCGGTGAACTAATCGCGAAGTTATGGGACGTTTGTAATGAAGTGGAACTACGTTCATAATAATAATAATCAGTATCAGTCTTTTTAAAAACAAGTATTTATTCAACACCATGTTTTTGTACAATCTGAAATCTACATAGGTACGAAGTTCGGTTACACAAAATTAAATTTCACCTTCTACCGATTTGAGAAAATACAAAGTTTTAGTTTCTAAAAATATTTACATAATCTCATGAGTATACATGGAACAAGTCTTAACACACGCAACATTGCACTGTAGCATCAACAGGGTTGTCCACGTAATTTACAATAACTTCGGGAAATTTGAAAAAGTTAAAGCTGCCGCCACTCATGTGATGTAACCACAGAATAATGTAACCGTAATGTTACTGTCGAAATAGAAACTCTGGCTATCAGTCCGACCTTTACTTTCACCAACCTTTTTCTGAAATTAGCCGCGACGTCATTCATTTTTATGCGGCCATAGCAAAGACGATAGATTTTTTTGAGCGATCCCACTAATATTATAAAGGGGAAAGCATGCAATGCTTGGATTTTTTTTACTTAATACCTTTTCAACCATTGGATTTTTTTTATGCGACCTGACATGGATGATTAATACCACACAACAAACGTTATGATATTAGCCCAATACACCACTTTCCCGAAGGAATTAGGTGCCATGCCAGGACCTTCCATTTATGAGCACGGCTACATTGAACTGGATTGAAAACACGGACATTTTTTTCATTGCTGCTTCGACCATCTTTTCATCCAATGCGATGGTACCAACCCGGCGGGCTTAAACCCTACCACCTAATAGGGGAAGGGGACCTACAGTTTTACATGGATTCCGAACCATGGAGCAGCTCGCATTCGTGACGAAATACACTTATTGAACTCTGAAAGAGAAAGACAGTGGTGCATGTAAGAATTGAACCCAGGCCTCTGGTACGCTAGACCAGTCCCCGCGCCACTAGGCTACGAGCCGCTCAGAAATGAATGAATTTGAATAAACAAGTTTATAGTTGTGGATTGGCGTAGAGCATAATATGTTTTTGTGCAATGATGTTGTAGACATACTCGTACAATATCGAGATGCTAAAAAAAACAATATATCCGATTAACATTTGTTTGATATATTCGAGCTGGATGACACACTATGCGGTGCACCAGGCGTTTACTTAAATTATCCTATAATACGCTTCGGCACAAAAACAACCGTTTGAAGACATTTAATTAGGCCTTCAAACTGTTTTATCAGTAGGTAGGTACGTGATTTGTACAAATAACCTAGCAAATATCACGACACATCGGTAGTGCGAGCACCGAAACATTGCAGCGTGCTTCTGCGGTTGCTACCGCGATATGACATTCTGAGCTGTCAAAACGCCGTTTGAGTGAAGATTCTTCACTCATTTCATCAATTTTACCTATTTGTTGTTATTACGGCAAAATAAATACACACTCCGTGAAAATTTCAGCTGCCTATCTGTTACGGTTACTGAGATACAGCCCTGTGACCGACGGACGGACGGACAGCGGAGGCTTAGTAATAGGGTTCCATTTTCACCCTTTGGGTACGGAACCCTAAAAGTATGTAAGCAGGTACTAAGTGGTCAATATTTACATATATTTATTCATTACACAGATAAATACATTTTTACAAACATTTGTACATTTCAAGAGCAGCACACAAATTTGCCAAACAAGATTACAATATTCCACGTTTGCCTAAATTTTTATTTGAAAAATAAACAACATTTTATATATTTATATCAATGTACAATGAACAAATTGAATGCGCCTTTTAGAGACGCAGTTGCTTGCTTCATGGCTAAAATCAAGTACACTTCGAGGTGCGAGGAGCACCTGGCGAGCATGTGGGTCATGTTTTATGTACATGAAAAGGTATTGAAGCTCGGGCTATAAATCGTAACTGAACTACTTTCCCTGATGACATAGCATTCTGAATCTACGAGTACTTAGCTTAATTTTCTTCAGTATAGGAGCAATATTATTAATGCAATAGATCGAAATGCGTCGTTTAATATGTCAGTTATCAAATTTAGTTAGAATTGACGCTCTAACTTTAGAACGTAGCAACACCCCACGTTTATGTCAAATACAGTTTCATACCACATGTGTACATTTCTTAGATAAAATGCTCGCCACCTGCCTAAGAAATCACACTGGCAGAGTTGAGAAAAATTATTGAACGGGTACTGAAATAAAAATAATTTTAATTTTAAAACAATATGCATAGCGGATCACGGTACTAATTTTTTATATTTGCATATCTATCTATGTTAAAAATATAGAAATTTGTAACTGGCTCAGGTTTTTTTTAAACATTACCATAATAGTACCATAGGACATGTACTGTACATTCCATGTGTTGCACTAAAGTACTATAGTATGACGGTACTAAATTCCTAATAGAATAGAAATAAGTATATAACAGAGGACGTCAACATGAAGCCCTGAATTGATTTGCCTTCACAGATTGTTTGTAGAAATTTACAAAATACATAGTCTTGAAAGTTTCATTCATTCCCATACTTGTAATTTAAATATACATGTACATTTCTAGACAGCTCGATCAACACGGGGAAAACGTAATGTAGTGATAATGCACAAGAAAATTGTTCTAAAAGGTTTACAACAAATACTGATTGCTTCCGATAGAAAAATATCTAAAAAGCAAAGGTTCGGAAGAATATGAAAACTTAAGGTGGCCCAACCCTCTCATTTCCCCATACAAAAGGGGAAAGAAGATCACGCCTATTTTTCTTGTCAGAGATCCAAAATTTTGTTCAATATAGCTTTATTTGATTGAACTAGATGTCTGATGACCATTGGCATTGTAAAATTGTGTTTGGTTTCCAAGTTATAACGTCCGAAAGTTCGGATTTTTCGCGCGTTTTATACAATTAATTTGGAGGTGGATTACGCAATGATAAAGTAAGAACATCTTAAAAAGATTAGTCATCAGACATAGCTTGTTTAATCAAGATTTATAATCAATTGTTTTTTTATATATGTTTTTGTTAGATTTTTGACTACAGCGGTCGTGGTTTACTTTTAGCTATAAGTCGTTTTGAAATTAAAATTTTCGTAAATCTTACCAAATCATACACTATGCACATTGTCTTTTTTGTGGACAGGTTGCATCTTCCTCATAACGGAGCCTGTCTTATTCTTAGAAACAGAGAAGGTCCCAGAGCGCAACAGCACGGTTTTGTACCGTGCCCGCAAATGAGTTGAGGCCGCCGGGTTGGGCCACCTTAACCACAATTTTGGACCAATAGTGCACATTAAACGTAAAAATGTGTTTAACCACAATTTAATCGTACATTTTATTGTTGTGTGTGACATATTAGGAGTAAGTAATACTATCAAACCCGATATCGATTTCGAATTAATGGAAAACAGTAAACAATTAACACAATTACAGAAATACAGATGAGCCTGAGAATAGCCTGTTTGTCCCGATTTTGAAATTTTAATAGTAATTATTGAACATATTTAAGAGCGGACAATATTTTTGGATCGATTATTTATTTTGCGATAGTTGTGTACATTTTAATTGAGCTATTTCTTTCTCACTTTTACGGACTTTTTCAAATTATCATTCTGTTATACCAAATTATGTTAAAAGATTATGACGCGCAAGACAGATTTAGTATACTCTTTCTACCTTTTTTATTTGCGCTACAAGGTTCTAAAATTATTGGATGTAACAGAATATGCCCTTACATAAGATTATTATTTTCATATTAATTTTAATCATGAGTGAATAGTCGAATAAAAGCTTGTTTTTATTAAGTTTTGATTTTTTATTTTATTATTATTAGCAAACCCTTTAATTTTATATCGATATCATGATGGTAATTAATAAAATGTTGTTCGCGCATCTTGGGGCGTCCATCATATTAGTGTGATGTATTTTTTGTATTCTTCTCAGCGAACCCTTTCATTTGATACCCTTATCCTGGGGGTGCATAAAAATACTGGTACGCCCCTTGACTTATAATATGGCACGCCATATTTGAAAGTCCGCCAAATTGGATTTAAAATAAAATGACCTCACTCATCTAACCATGCATTGTCATCCAAACTAAACGTGTCTGTAAAATTTGGGCTCAATCGGTTGAGGATGAGTGGTTCAAAATTCAGCTAAATCATTTGACCCATACATACGAACTAACACGGTAAGTAAAATAAAAGCTTTTAACTTGTAAAAACCGGACATTTGGGCAGAAAAACCGAAATCTTGACAAGACTCTGAACACCCTGAAATATCGGGACAAATTTTCACGATTGGTAACCCTAATTGGGTCTGCATACAATACACACATTAATACCATTACGCCGCTTCCTCGGAGGGGTAGGCAGAGATGATAGAGCGCCATACTAACGATCACATCATACTTATTTCCCTTACATACACCTTTTCATACATGCTTTACGATTTACGAGTAGCACTCGCAAATCGTCGACGAGAAATCGGACTTAGAAGACATTTATCGAAACTTATATTGTTGAAATGCATGAACATGAAAGGAAACTTAAAACTATTATTTATTATACTATCCTGGAGTTTATTTCGTTAGGAGTTGTTTGGAATAAAAGTGGGAAGCTTATTCTTTACGGGCGATAAAATTGAACGATCCTTCACTTTGAGCAGAAAAATAAGGAGGCACCTTGTCTTTTGAGCGACGACTAGAAGCGACGCAGGTCTAATTTTAAATCAGTTTGTAGTAGGAAACTTTGGTTAGTGTTGCATATTAATCGTTAAACAATAGCTATGAAAATAGCTAACATTAAAAAATATCTCTTGTAATGACAATAAGACATAATTGATTTACGTTATAATTAATATGTGTGTATGTGCGTCAGATGGAGTTTCATGGAGCAATTAGTCAATCAAGTATCAATGACTCCGAAATAAACAAATATATTATTCTGTATCGGATACAGATGGATTTATTTTAATAATATAATTGGGTTAATTTATGATTAATTAATTGAAAGAAATACTTTAAGTTAAATAAAATGTTCATAAACAAGTATTCGTGGCTAAGCTCAAGTGGCAGTGGGATGGCTACGTCAGTCGAAGAGACGACGACAGTTGGAGTAACTGTGTCCTACACTGGCGGCCGTGGACAGGAAAACGGAGTGTGGGAAGACCACCCGTCAGGTGGGACGACAACATCAAGTGCGTCGGCGGAAAGCAGTGGTTCCGTAACGCTGAGAGCCGGGAGGACTGGAGAAAAATTGGAGAGGATTATGTCCAGCAGTGGACGCAAACACGCTGACTGACTGACTGACTGACTGACTGACAAACAAGTATTAGAATAGGATTTAAAAGCTGAGTTACGATCACCCAAAACTCCCGATTGTTACCTATCCACGGAGAAATTGCAAGTGTCTGAATGCCATTGAAAACGGATCCTTCATAACGATCTACATGTCCAGCGTGAGCACCGAGTCCTTCTTTTATAAGTTGAAGGTGTCAGTAACTAGTTTTCCGGTTGGCCTAACGGCAGAGGCGGCTGTGACGGCGGGTCCGAGTGTAAACCGCTTGCCGTAAAACTTTTATGAATTGTCTCGAAAGAAGCTGAACAACACTTTTACACGAGAGGGGACATATTTGAGTTGACAGGAAACGTGATACATTTGCTAAGGACTTTGAAGTTTTGTTAGTAGCACTTGTATTTTATACAGTAGATATGATAATGGAGTTATCGTCCAAGTGCTAGGCAGCCATACTTACTAAGTAGCATACAAAGTACCAAGCAGACATACTTGTAAATAGTATTTTTTTGGATAACAAAACAAAATGTAAAAGGCAGAAATACTACCACCATGCTGACATGTCACCTGATATATTTCCAAATACATGCAGACAAATTTGTTTTCTAGTTATAGTTATGAAAATCTAAAACAAGACAAATCCCAGTATTTGATTTACAAGTTGCAAGATTGCAACTTGAAGATTACTAGTAAAATAAGATTAAACTTAGGGCCGATTTTTCAATCCTCAGATAGTACTTATCGGACTGATGTACAAATTCACGTTAGTCAAAAGACAGATAGTCGTTGCCGGAGAATTATATCTTCTATCACAATTATCTGACTATAATTTTACTAATAAACATATGGATTTACTATATCGAATGGATAAGAAGAACCGTAAATATATCCGTCGAATAGTTATCTGGCTGTTTATCTGACTATTGAAAAATCAGCCCTCAATGAATTAAAAAAAAGTTCATAGTTTGAACCACACCCACGAAACCACACATTCGCCAAATTTTCAGGCACAAAACAAAAATAAATTAGGAAAGTCATAGTTTCCTCCAACTGAGCTGCCAGAATCAGCCAAATAATATTCTGCTAGCTTTCTAATCCACACAATGCCTTCTTTGTCTATCTGCCGTCTCCTACTTTGTGTACCACTGAGTAAAACGTATACATAGATTGTAGTTGTTTTTTAGGTAGACATACCTTGTTAGGTAGATATTTGTTATATGTACATTTTAAATGTATTCTTAGTCCAGTAATTGCAATAGGGTGGGAGGGCATAGAGGAGCCGCCATAATTAAAATGATCTGTTAGTGTCCGCAAACTTGCGAACATTGTCCATGTCGTTCATAACTCGTTTTCAATTAGTAACCGAGTTGTGTAACTAGAAACCTAATCCATCCCTTTACCGCCCACGCGACCCAAGTCAGAGTAGAATGTAGTGAGCAGTAGGAACGTAAAAAAAAGAACGTAGTAAAAGTACTAACCCTATGCTAATACGCAGAAATAAATGGTGGGCTTGATAACACCTGATTGCATTCAGTTCCATACCTATTTTGGAATTTCAAAAAGACGAAAGATGCAGTGATGGTCTAACTATATTTGAAACCTATAACGATAAATATCGGACGCTCATATTTTGTGTTAAAATGTTTTGTTCACGCCCTTAGATCAGTATACTACTGGAAAAGGGGACACATTATCCAAGCGTCATGGTATTGAAATATTTTCCGTGCTTTCTATCAAGCTCACTTAGCAGCGTTCAAATAAAATATAGGTCCCGGCATTTAATTGATTCAGGAAAGTGATGTCATAAGCCGATATCATAATAGTTTGTGTGATAGATCTTTGAAGATCAAATACAATTAACATTTTGTAAGATACCGGACTATTAATGTACATAAAATATATGATAATGGCGCGATTACCTACTATAATGTTCAATCTATTGTGGCTTAGTCGCCGTCGCGTCGGCACCACCGGACTTTGATATTAATCTAAATCCTAAAATATGTACAGCTTCATTTACAATTCACTTGGAAAAACCTTAAAACAAAACACAGCCCATGTTTGACTAGAGCTCTTAATAACTAAGTACTTATGTATATACAATATGTCTTTAGCCAGTGGCGCAACTATACCATCCGGGACCCATGGAAAATTCTTTTGATGGGGCCCATGAATCTCTAAAAATGAATCAACATCTTTTTGTTTAGGTTGGTTGAAATGCTTAATGATTAACTTGAAATTGTATTATGGTCTTTAGTTGTCTCACTTTGGATTTGAAGCAGAACCTTTAAAAATATACTTTTCAAATAAAATAAAATACTCAGGTACAATGTAAAAAAAAAAAATTTTGGGCCGGGGCCCTCTTGGGTCGGGGGCCCGTGGCATTTTGCCAGCCCTGCCACCATATTGTTACGCCACTGTCTTTAGCTATCGGGCATGTTCTGAGAATCATAAATCATTAATATAATGAGAAATGTAGAAATCTATGCACTTCCATGCTTGCACTGAATTAAAGACGAGGGGAATCTGGACCATATTATATTTTTCTTCTGCCATTTAAACAACAAAACTCTACAATTTCAGGTTTTATAAAATTAACAGCTTCATTCATCAGTTCAAGTAAACTCAAATACTGAAATAATGTTTAAGCAACTGTACATCTAGGGGCCATCCTTAAATTACGTAACGAACTTTTTTGAGCGATTGACGCCCTCTTCCCCCGGCCTAACAAATCGTAAACCAGACCCTACAACAATTAAAAAACACATAATTATATTAAATAAAATGTTTTGCAGGTGCGCCTATAAATTAATATCCACTTCCTCTCTCACATATCATATCCCTCTCAACTTTAATCATTGTTTGCAATACACACATATAGTGGAGAGCACCTAGTGCGTTTTACAGTTTACTGTCAATCTTGGATTGAACTAATAATGCAATTGGCACTTCTATAGCCTTCTATTGAAGGTACTGGCCATTCTGCTTACTCATCACCAGAATGTTGCATAATGCGAAACACCAGCAGGAATAATCAAATAAATCATTAACGCAGATTGACTGCACCAATAGCACAATTCATTTTTAAGGGAAAAGTACCCCCCACCTCTTTAACAAGTGATTACATTTTGTATATTATTGTTTATGTTCGTGCATACACGAAATACCCTCTAACGTGCAATATTTTGACATGAACTATCATATATTTGTTATTTTTTGTTTTCTATTTATTATAACCTTCCAATTAATAAAATGTATGTATTTGTGGTAGTTCTGCCATCAGTATTTCAACGTGGGATAGGACCCCCTTTGACATACCCGTAAGTTATACGCGTATCACGTAATTTATGGATGGTGCTTTATCACACCATCGACATGTTCTTAAGTTAATTATTACCGACGGGCAAATGACTTTCTCGAATCATTTGCCCGTCGTGATTTTAAGATTACACAACACGCCGATAGCCAAGGACAAAAATAAGATCCTTAATGAACACTTTACAACTAATATCTTAAGTATACATGTAAAATCGGTCAGAGAGATCAATATGTCATTGAATAATCTGTGAAAATAAACAACTTTATAGGTGCAAGGCTGGAAAGTTGGAGAACTGTCGGTTTAGTTTCTTAAAGGTGGCGGAATAGGTATGTACGCACTGCCCACGAAATATTTGATTGAGCTTTATTTTTATTATGACTATAAAATAGTTATTATTACAGTTTTCGGGTTTAGTTTTAATGCGTCCCTGCTTCACGGTCGATTCTGCATACGTACATACTTATCATATTAGTTGAAACGACAAATTGAATATGACTTAACGAATGTCGCAACCCTATCTCACGGTGACATCGGCTGTAGTCTGATAGGTGACCCTCCGGGCGGTGTCGTCGTGCGGGTGCGACGGCGGCGGGTGCGGGGAGCGCTCCGAGTAGCGGTAATGCCGGCAGGGTTGCCAGCGCTCCCTGGATCAGGAGGCGCGCGCGCAGCACGCGGGCGGGCGGCACGTGCCCGCGCGCGCGTGCCGTCACATGCGGCACATCTCCTGCTGCGACACGGACGCGTAGCCCGACGACATCATCGCCGACACCGGGTACTGGAAGCGCACAAACGGTACGGTCATTGGGCGGCCATTTTGACGAATTGACGCAACATTCATGCCAGGAACTTTAATAAAAAGGGATGGACGTGTTCACCATCACTAAAAGCGTCACTATTCTCGGTTTAAAGTGGGCCATCCCGCTCAACTCCCCATACAAACGGGGAAAGAAGATCACGCCCATATTTCTTGTCAAAGATCCCAAATTCTGCTCAAAATAGCTTTATTTGATCAAACTAGATGTCTGATGACCATTGGCATTGTAAAATTAAATTTGGTTTCTAAGTTATAAGGCCCGAAAGTTCGAATTTTTCGCGCGTTTTATACAATAACTTTGGAGGTGGATTACGCAATGATAAAGTAAGAACATCTTAAAAAGATTAGTCATGAAACATAGCTTATTTAATCAAAATTTATAATCTATTTGGGTTTTGTTAGATTTTTGAATACAGCGGTCGTGGTTTACTTTTAGCTATAAGTCGTTTTGAAATCAAAATTTTTAACCGACTTCAAAAAAAGGAGGAGGTTATCAATTCGTCTGTATGTTTTTGTTTTTTTTTTTTTGTTTTTTTTTTTTTATGTTTGTTACCTCATAACTTTTTCCTGGGTGAACCGATTTTGATGATTATTTTTTTAAATGATAGCTAGTGCTTCCCAAGTGGTCCCATTTTAATTTGGTTAAGTTCTGACAATGATATCCATGAGAAAATCATAAAAGTCTTAAATTTGTATTAAGATGTGCGCGACAAATGGACGAATAACTCAATATAACGCCAACCGATTTCGGTGATTCTTTTTTTATTGGAAAGGACGTGTACAAATTAGTAAGTTTACTTCAGATTCACTAAAAATTAACAAATAAAAAAACAAATTTAACAAAAAAAAATAACCGACTTCAAAGGAAAAGCACTAAAAAGTAAAAAATAATGTTCATTTTTGTAGTTACGATTTCTGTTATTTTTTGAGTCGGTGTCAGCCAAGGTTAGGTTAGGTTAGGTTAGGTTAGGTTAGATTAGGTTAGGTTCTCTTGATTGGCGCAGCGCGTGCCCGGCTGACGCCGACTCAAAAAATAACAGAATTTCCTTTGAAGTCGGTTATTTTTTTTGTTAAATTTGTTTTCGTAAATCTTACCAAATCATATTCTATGCACATTGTCTTTTTTATGGACATGTTGCATCTTTCTCAGCACGGAGCCTGTCTTTTTCTTTAAAACAGAAAAGGTCCCAGAGCGCAAAAGCACGGTTTTGTACCGTGCCCGCGAATGATTTAGTCCCGCGGGTTTATTGAAAAGAATATATTCAAACATTCACAGACTTAATTTGGTTATGCTTCAAATTTTTTAAAGTTTAGTAGTTTTCGCATTAATGTATATGTGAAATTAAAGCCCGATATTTCGTTGATGATAACTAAGACTTTCCAGGTGCAGGTGCAGGTTTTCTGAGTCGAGAAGAAGGCCATGTCAGTTCCGTATTAGCCCCACTACAGTACAATAAGTCCAAATCACTAGACAAGAAGTAGGCAATTTTTTTAAGGATATAGCACTATTCCTATTTTTTTTGGACGCTGATTAGTAGCAGGCTATACAGGTTGCTTAAAAAAATAATAATATAAGAATATGGAATTTTGTACCTGTGGCAATCGAAAAACTGATCTAGGGTGTCAATTTTCACAAAATTTATAAAAGTGCTAATATCTCGAGAACTAACGATGTTTTATTGAGGTCATATAGTCATGTTCTGGTCAGTCCCGATGTGGCCTATCGATCCTCCAAGTTATAACTTTGACTTTTAAAGTTTTAAAAGTTATTACATTTCGACTAAATAGACACCTCATTTAAAGTATGCCGGATGCGCCTGGAGTGATGGGAATAGGAACTTAGTTGACAGCGTAGGTGATTCACGCTAGACCGGCACGGCGCGGGCACGGGGAGACCCGGTCGGGACGTGGCCCGTACGGGATTTGTACGCACGCTACAACGGAGCTGCAACGGCGCTGGGACGGTAAGGGGAGCCGGGGCGCCGCTGTCGTCCCTGCCTCCACGCAGGCGGCCGTTCAGTTGCGGCAAATGATTTCACAAATTTACCAAGTTTTCGCTGTGTAAATGGCAGTAATTGCCATCGTCCTTGATGAAGAATACTCGGAATCCAAACGACGGCCAAAAGACGGTCGAATTCCAAAACACGCACCAACTTGATTTCTCAAATTCACACGATATTTTTCGACCGTAGCTCGCCCCGGGTCCGGCCGAGTACGAATACACGAGATTCTCGTGAATACATGATTCACAATTCATGTGAATCATACTTTGTGGCTCCGAAGATCCTTTTTTATGGCAGAACGATGACACACAGAGAAAGAAAACCTCAGAGTCACCAAATTGGGATTCCTCTCGAGTGGGAATTACGGGAAGTGTGACGCTTGACTGATGTGCCATTAGATAACTCGAATCCTGTTATCATCGACCATGTCATAATTACCCAGGGTTTGCTTGAATAGACGAGGATTGCAATCGCATGATTTGTATCGGTTCAATCTCCCTTTGAATTCTACACTCAGAAGGCACGTCTATGGATTGAATAGTCTACCGACACGAGAGGTCATCTAACGATGGTCCTCAATTCTACTTAAAGCATGTTCCCGAGATTGTTGCCGAGATTCATAGACTTCCATCTTATCCATCCTTGCATCGTTGGCTTGGCCAAGATATAACTTTCGACTGTAAATATTAGCTTTTGTCGATTTTTTAAGGTATGCCATTTTAAAACCATTGCATTGCTAAAATTTAAGAAAACTACAGAACAGACATATTATACATGCGTAAGTACTTTTTTTTTTAATTCAGTAGTATAACTTTCAAAATGCTTTCTTGTTGTAACATCTTCAATAAGAAAACAATTAAAATAATAAAGGCAAATTATCTTCCATCGGATCAATTGCTATTGTCCGATGCAGCGATTCATCGCTTCTGTGCTTCGCTGACAAGCTTTTCTTTTAACTAAGGTAGGTAGCTGTGGGCATATTTGTCTCCAGACGCTCCAATTAACGCAATAGGTACTAACGGCATCAACCTAATGTCACACATTGGGCTTTGGCCCGCATAAGTTTTCCTTGCAAATGCCAATGCCTATGTGGCGCCGAGTGTGATGTGCTCTGTACATAACTTGCCTAGTTTTTTTGCGTCTGGCTCCATACGCCAAGAGTTTCAACAGAAAAAGCTATGAAATAACAAAAGCTATGAAATAATGTATAATCTATTCCACACAAACATTAATTTATAATTATTAAGATTGAACAGATTTTATATGAAGCAACTGATGTGACCAAATAGAGTACGGGCTCTCCCAACATATTGCTATTTCCTTTCGCTCGAGACGGCAATATCCGGACACGGCTGTCGCTCACGTCACAAGGACTTCCTCTAGCGATCTGAACATATTTTCGTAACAATACTCACAATCACCCTTCCTTAATTGGGGTGAACTAACTCACAATGCACAAACAATAAAATACATAATCATGAACCAAGTCGTTCGACCCAATTTCCTAACCTTCGTTTTGCAAAGAAATTTAAAGTCTTCTACGACAAAATAAGTCTCCGCGACAAAATAAGGCTCCCAAGACAAAATAATGATCCTACAACCGTTAAACTGAAATATGTTTAATGGCCTGGATTGCAATCAGTGTATGGATTGTTAAACTTTAAAATCATAACAGAAATATTTTCTTTCACTTTCTAGATTTTTTATCTTTTTGCACCAACATAGATCTACATAAAATTTAATATAAAATTACTTGCTAAGTAAAACATTTGCTTTTACCAAACCTAATAAAAAAGTACAAATTGTGTTTTCCCGTCAAGAGAGTTTTCACCCGCGGTATTAACGCCTTAATCCCTTGTAAAACCTCGAATTGAACCCGTCGGGCCACGTAGCAATGCGAACGTTTCGAACGTTTCACTGGCGGCGATGAGACGTGACCCGGTTCTTATCTCGGGACGTCTCGGGACCGAGCGCCAGACTTTCCCGACAAATTGAGCTGGGCGAGGGGCGACGACACAGTTTTTGCCGCTGTCTACCCTGGCGCCAGCGCTGTCTTCCGCTAATTCTATCTTCTCAATACTTAGTTACGCAGTAAACCAGTTCAGAATCTACGCTCGAACCTTGATGGAAAATCCTTTGAGGCAGACGTAATCGAGGCCTTCTCTATATTTTGGAACTTGACAGCAAATTCAGGCAATTTATGTGTTTTCGAAACAATTAATTGGCTGTTTCATAGCTGTCGATACCGAAAAGTTTTAGTAACCTACCTACTGTTGATTTATCAACGTGGCTCAATTTGAAAACAAACTTTTGCACGTAGTTGTCATAAAGATTAATAACCTTGTCAGCGGCGACCGCACGGTGGGGTCGAAAAGATAAATTGCGCGCCTTAAAAACTGCGCCCCACCGGGTGCAGATTTGTGGAAAGCATTTCTGGAATCGAAAGACGGAAGAAATTGGAAGGCGGCTGTTCAATTTCACGGATAAATGTCCATAATCTGAATAATAATTTCTAAATTTTATAGCAGATTGGGTTTATATATTATAGTCAGGTAACGTGACAGCACACACACGTTCTTAACCCCAATTTTCTTCGAATATAACTGACCTAGAGAAGGTTGTTTCGTCTTCTTTGTAAATGGAAGAATAATGACATATTATCTATATAGAAAAAAAATACGCCCCCCAAAGTATTGCATAATACAATTGGTTTGGCCGATTCAAATAAATTTAATTTGGTACTAGCTTATGGGTTTATCGCTGTGACGCTACACAAGTACCCCATTCTTATCACTTTCATACTCCTATACAGCTTTACCCATATACCTGTCTCACCTAGCATCTACAGCGTGGCGAATGAGTTGAATTCGAATTTCAACGCTGAGTAACCGAAAAGCTATCGCCGCCAACGGTCTCGCTCGCGTTCCGCGTCGCTATACCTATCTACAAAAGTACCATCAAACGTGATTTCTGGTGCCTGTTCGCTTCACCTCGTCTCCAGCTCATCCAAGGACAATTTGTGTGTGGTGGCCACCTTCCTACTGGGACAGTTCCGGATCCAGCAGAACCTCCTGGAGTTCGCGGCTATACAGGGTGAGTCCTACCATTGTCCTTCCTCTCAAACCTTGGCGTAGCTTTCACCGCAATAAGCCTGTAAACCTATAAGCATGAAATAAATAGATTTAGGAAGAAGTAAAGAACTTTAAAAACCATCGACCTAATCCGCGCCATCAACAATAATACAAGATAAATGTTTTATTTCTGAAAAATGGAGAACCGACTTGATGGTAAAATCCCTTTGAATTCCAAAAGCTTTAATTTGAGCCTAAATGTGAATTCTATTACTACAATACTTCAATGTTCGCTGAATTCAGATAGCAATATCGCGATACTTTCGTTGTATTGAACAGTATAGCTTCGTAGTCTATGTTCGGAGTATGTGATCCGATCTTTATTATTTTCGGTAAGCCCACATTTTGTATTTAAAACATTTATGATCAGATCACTCAAGGTTTTGCGTGCACAACGATAAAATAAATAAAAATAGGTACCCAATGACAGGTCGAAATTATAACCTTAAGAAAACGAAACAACGCTAGAGGGTCAGATCTACAAACATGAGACATAATATATATAGAATTATACGTGGACATATGTACAACAAATTGTTGTAAAACATAATCTCATCAGAGCAAACGATCGGGAATTTGGCAATAAGTGTATCTCAATAATAGGGGAAAGTTACATAAAAAAAAAGATTCCGACGAATTGAGAACCTCCGCGTTTTATTGAAGTCTGTTAAAAAAGTCAACGACAAAATAAGAGTTCAACGATTGAAACTACTCTAATTGTTACAGCTTGCGATTTTGAATTGCCGTAACCAATTATTTTACCGTTTGCGCAGGTTCGATTCCTTCTTTGGAAGCTTTTTGACTACTGTGCATTCATCAAAATGTAATCAAACTCGGGCTGATGAACTTGCTGTCAATTATCATTGCAGCCTGACATTCAAACACCTGCCAGTGATGTCGTCACCGGCATGTTGCTCTATTTTATCTGTTTGATGTATGAAACTGTACTGTTTGATGTTGAACTGTATGAGAGTTCTGAGTTAACTGAAATAAGTAGTAGCTTCGTAGCCGTGGCTGTCCAGCTCTCAACAGGTCCTCACAGCTCTAGCATCGCTTAGACTAACTACTAACTACTACTAACCAGAGGATAATTTTGTATTTCTTAGAAATCATTCTAATAAAAGTGTCTGTGTTCAACCAAAAATACTGTATAATTACATCATATTGTGGAAATACAATGTTCATATAAGGGTTGGAATTAACGATTATTGAGAAATAGGATCAGTTATAAATGTGTCCTAATACAGCATATTGAGGAGACTGGGGTCACATATGCAGGCGAAATACGTTAACAGAATACGTGCGGCGTACAAAGGGAGGTCAACATGGCCACGAAGAAACGATAGAAGGATTTTTTCAGTTAAAGTGCAGAGGGGACTAATATTTATCGGAGTAAGAAGAGCACCGAGACAAGGAGACGAAGGAGGTATGTACGCCAGGCACTTGAATAACATACCTCTCTCCTTTGCTTTGCTTTAACTTTTGCGAGATACAGCCCTCATCTAGCGGTCGTGAAAGGATTAAAGGATGACTAATTTATATTTTGTATCATCACAATTTTAAGACAATTACAAACAACGTCTGCAGAGCCAGAATATATCTTTGATGAAACTTTCTGAGCAAAAATTTACATTATTTGATTAAAAATGTGCTTGAGACAACTTTGGTTTTAACGTATAGAAAAGTTATCATAAAATTGTTGTCTTTCATGAAATAATACCTGATTAAGGCAAGACTTTATATAGTAATATAATGGAGCCTTTTCTATAATTTACAGGTTAACAACAATAACAACAAGTTTAGAAAATTGGCTTAGTTCCATCAAATCAATCACACCATCCCTCAGTAGTTCTGGTATTGAAGGAATTGAGGTCCAGCATTAATGTGTCTTACTCAATATCAAAAAAGTCTTTGAGGTTTGAATAGAAGGCACTTGAGGATGTACGTATTGGAGACGTCGGCAACAGGAAACTTGGGAGATGGTGTAGGAGAACCGCTAGATGTAGGTCTGCTCGCATGAATTCTGCCTGATCTGTTGTATGCCGTGCATATCGTTGGAGGAATGGTATCTCCGCGTCGACCGAAACCGCTGCAATAGAAATAAAAAAGCAATTAGTAAAACATATGGAAAAACCATATAAAGAAACATATCAGCGACAGCTTTACACTAAACAAATAAAATTGATAGGATTATCAGAAATGGCAAAACCAGAACATAAAACAATACAGGAAAAATATAGAATCATGAAATAATAACCGAAGGACTAATCCTTTTTTGGTAGACATATTTTGGACCGATTATGAAACTTGATTAAATGTCTGAAAGTCTGGAGAAAATCAATCATTTGGTTTTCAAATTTGTCTGGTGTTTGAGTTGAGAGCGGCGAACCAGCGCGAGACTTGCGAATAAGTTGCGGAAACAAAGGCCCTGCCGCCGCTGTAATCTGTGTTGCCAGCAAGCCAGCAGCAAGCGGCAAGGATACGAAGGTTGACAGTTGACACGGCAGTTCATAAATCAAATGCGAACTTTGCGAAGTCGCCAGCGTGTGGCAGTACGAGCAAGGGCGCCATTGTCTGAGCCCTTTATTGTGTTTCGATGATAATTTTACGCAATACCGATTCCATATTTTATGTTCGCTGTCGCGCGATTACTGGCTAGAAGCCAAAAGGCGTTGCCGACGTGAGAATACAGAATCTTACCTCGCCTAAACATCGAAAATGCCTTTTTTTGCTTCTATCTCTTAAATGTTTTTTTATGAAACCATAAACCGAGTCAAACTTATTAATTTACTTTTAAACCCGATCCGCCCCAAACAAAACTTGACGTGTTTTAAATATAATCTATTTGAATGAACATTTAATTTTAACGAATATAATATGTAGGTAGAATCGACTGTGAAGCGAGGTAAAATTCCGTAAAAAAAGACCGCTGTAAAAATAAGTATAATGGAAGCATTGACTTGTATATTACTAGTGAAAGCTAGAATATAACCATCATCGGGGAAAAGTTTCGCGGGCAGGCGTTTACCATCACCGCTGAGAGAATGAACGTCTTTGACTTAATTTTGACTAGATTTTGAAACTTTAATTCTAAGTACTTAAAGAAAAACAAGATTCAGGTTGGCGACAAAACACATTATCTTGGTTTTAAAAGTTTTTGTGATTTCAAATATTTTGCATTGATTCGGATTGATCATGACTAGACATCGGATTATATGCACTATCAAAATGCCAAAATATGCATGCAATATACTTAGATTTTCATCTAAGGCAATATACACTAAAAAATGGCGAAATATGCACAAAATATGCACTATCAAAAAACCATATATTATTGGAATTTACGTTTATTTTCATATTATTAAACTACAAATGATGCACACTAAATTATAATATATTTTATTTATTATTATTCTTTTGACAATCAACAATCATATTTCTTTTTTTGATTTTCTGGAGCCAACTTGTGACGTTTGATACATAATATTAATTTAAAGGCTGAAAATGACCTTTCGACGTCAACTGACGTTACCGGACAGAACTTGAAATTTGGCGCAAATACCTCTTCAGGCAGAGTCATCAATCATTTGTTCTAATATTTCCAAGGACTTGCACAGGGGAACGATTTTAGTTTCTAGTTTCTCAATTGCATCGGATATATTTCTGAAATGAATTGCAATAAGAGCAATTTTTTTTTATTGAAGGATCATGCTAGCAAATGCCAGTTGGCTTGAATTTATTGCAATGGCGTTTGATCTGTCAAATTTTCCAACTACTTCAAAATTCTCACCATAAACGAATTAAAACTACCTAATTATGCACTATCGAAGAAAAAGTATCAAAATATGTAATAACGCTATAAAAGTATACGTATATGCATTTGCATATGCAAATATGAAAATGCATATAATCCGGTATCTAATCATGACCGTCGGTAAGGTATTCCATTTTAGCCATCCAAAGCCAGTCTCCAGTCCAGGGATACCCCCCGTGGCGCGATGCCTTGCGGTTCGAAAAGCTGGTTGAAACTTGAAATGGGTGACCGTTTTAAGCCGTACTGTAGGTTGGGTCCATCCCGCATAGGTTAGTACCATCGCATTGAAGGTCGAAGCGGCAATTAATAATTGTCAGTTTTTTACATCCAGTTCAATGTAGTCGAGCCTGTATAAGGAAGGTCCTAGCATGGCACCTAGTTCCCTACGCTATTTATTACGACGGTAGACCATGTTAAAAATAGACACACGCAGTTATGAGAATTCGTTACTATCAATCTTAATATTAATACAGGCAATAAAGTTTATTGACGTATCACTCTATTTTGCATTAAAAAAAACATCCTTTTCGTATTACTGACGACAGGATAATCGGAATGAAGTGGGCGGGCAACAGCCTTAAAAACCGTCGACGAGATAGTCAGAATGAAGACAGAACGGAAGAGGGCGAGCAACAGCCTTAAAAACTGACGACGAGATAGTCAGAATGATAAGGGCGGACAACAGCCTTAAAAACTGACGACTAGATAGTGAGAATGAAGAGGGCGGGCAACAGCCTTAAAACTGACGATATAGTCAGAATTAAAAGGGCGGACAGCAGCCTTAAAAACTGACGACGAGATAGTCCGAATGAAGAGAGCGGGCAACAATAAAAAAAGAAAAACGATCGCGTCGACATTATTCGCGACTGTCGTTCGGATACTTGACTTCGAAAATTCATCTGCACAGAAAAAATCGTTCTCGTAAATATATCTATGCCAAAGTTACGGCAGTGACTGCTGTTGCATCCTGTTGTAAAGAAACGACGCGATGAGCGTGATGACACCACAGCTATTGAAATATTTTGGAAGAGTAGGTAAGTACTTGGTTGTCGGTTTTATCAGCTCGTCGCTTCGTCGGATAAACCGAGACGCGCCGGCACTAAATCAGCGCTGTCGCGACCCAGTCTTCTTCGCCAGTCGTCCCGCCCGCCACGACACGCTACGCCCCGGCGGCGCGGCGGCGGCGCGACGGCGGCGGCAACTCTCGACACACTCTATTTATTTTCATTGTGCGACTCTAGTTAGGACGTACGGGAAACCTATTATACAGGCTGAGTTTTCATCATCATAATTTGAACAGCGTATCCATTCGATATAGGAAGTCCACATTTTTAGGGTTCCGTACTCAAAGGGTGAAAACGGAACCCTATTACTAAGCCTCCGCTGTCCGTCCGTCCGTCCGTCCGTCCGTCCGTCCGTCCGTCCGTCCGTCCGTCTGTCACAGGGCTGTATCTCAGGAACCGGAATAGGTAGGCAGCTGAAATTTTTACAGAGTGTGTATTTATTTTGTCGCTAGAACTACAAATAGGTAAAGCAAAATAATAATAAAAATAAAGAGGGGCCCCATACAAAAAAAAAATGTTTTGTTTGATCTTGTGCGATGGTACGGAACCCTTCATGTGCGAGCCCGACTCGCACTTGGCCGGTTTTTATTAGTGAAATTGCAGTCAGATACCAATTTGTGATAGGAGATTTGAAGACCATCCGGTAATCACTATCGGACTTTTGACAAACATAAATAAGTATTCTACTACTATCTAAGGCTTGAAAAATCGGCCCTATGCCTAATTATTCAAAACATTAGCGACATTCTCGTACGGGCCTGTGAATGTGATTTGTTGGGCTCATAACTATGGGTGGTGTAGTCACCCATGTCCTGTTACATAAAAAAAACCGGCCAAGTGTAAGGGCTTCTACCGTCGTACAAGATTTAACACAATCAAGTTTCTTGTATCCACTTAATTTAAGATTGTTTACTATTTGTTGTAATAGCGGTAATAGAAATAAAGACTCTGTAAATGTTTCAACTGTCTACTCATTACGGTTCATGAGCTAAAGCCCGCTGACAGACGGACGGACGGACAGCGGAGGCTTAGTAATAGGTTTCCGTTGGCACCCTTTGGATACGGAACCCTAAAAACTGAACATTCGCACACCGCCACCTCTAAGCCCTCCTCACCGCGCCTGTGACGAAGGCTTCGGCAGCCTTGTCCTATAAGAATAATATTTTTTCCTATAGTACTTATTCTCTGGCTGCAGGTAATTATGTAGTTTTCAACTTTTACAACAAGCCAAATTGAGCATACTATCTAACTTTTTAATTTCTTTTTACTCCCAGAATCACCACCTAAAATGCATTTTAACTGATTTCAGTAGATTTGAAACCTTACACTCATACACAAGGTAATACAGCCTTTAGAATATCTGAAATGTACCTGCGTCTTGTATGGATCTATTCAATTCGATATCTATTAACTTGAATAACTTGAAAGGAATCTGTCCAATTCCGAACTTAGTTTCATACCTACATTTCGATTGAAAATGATACCATATTACTGACGTTATTACCTTAGAAGATGAAAATGGAAGTCCACAATGAGTCCCTATACTTAATAATCTATGTATATTAAAATTTATTGGGTGAGATTTATGTGCTTCCTTTGTCGCTTTCTCAAAAGCCAATTTTACTGACGATTGATCCTTCTGCCGTCGCTCGACACGAAACAAACATGGAATGACTGTCGACATTTCCAAAATAAGAACCGGCCGGTCCTCTTGATCCTTGGTCATAAGGTCGGAAAACTAAGGAATGTAAATGCCAAGGTATAGCCCCTAAATTAAAACCTAGGGTCCTTCGAACATGGTGCTTGAAGAAGCACATGGCCGCCCGGAAGGGTTTTTGCAGCCCCCGTGAAAGCTCGAAAGCCCATGGGCGTCGTTGGAAACCTGTTATATGAGGGATAAAAAACCCAGGCGACTTGTCAAGAGCTTTCCTTAGTTTGAGAAAGGCTGCACTGGACTGAGTGTTTTGATTGCAATTTATACAGCCAGCGCCGGATTAAAGGGAGGGCAATCGGGGCAACTTCCCGGGGCCTCCACAAGATAGGAACCCCTACATGAACTGTGCTTAATAAAAAAGGTTCGGTAAACTCAAATATGCATCCGTTGAGTACTCATTTTATAACGAAAATATGTTCAAGTTTAATTAATAGTTATTATATATATAACATTTGATTTATCTATTTAGCAGTTTTTTTATTTGTTCTGTAATTATTTTATATAATTTATAAGTATACTACTGTGAATACTGAAAGTTTCTGGAAACCAGATGTTATACTTGTGATATTTTTTTAAGTAATTTCCCTCACAAGAAATATTTGTTTGCATTATTTGGAACCATTGTAAAAAGCAGTTCGATCAGTCTTACTTAGGGACCTCTTTCTGGGGAACGTCTTTACATATTTATAGCCGCTTCTGGGCTATTTGAAAAATAATTAGGGGTATCCACTCTTTTGTTGCCCTGGGGCCTCCACACCTCTAAATCCGCCCTGTATACAGCGGTGGATCGGCCCTTTTTCGGACCGGCTTTTTTTTATCGAAAAACCCAGATTATGAACAGTAACACAGAAAGTTGTACATTCATTTTGATGGTTCTAATAAAAAATTCGTTTTACTATGACTCGGGCAAATGACATTTACCAGAGCGGAGCTTCCTAACTATTCCAAACTTCACAGGATCACCCGCTGGACTAATCTGAAGGTTGTCTGAAAAAAAATATCCGTCCCGCAGTTTCCAGAGTCCACAGGGAACATACAAACATATAAATTTATGGATAAACATAGATAAAAAGATAGATTTTCTGAGAAAAAACATCTATTTAAGGGCCTGGTACTAGCCAAATCGCAAAGTTAGACGAGGCACCCCAAGTAAACTAACTAAGTCTGACGATTATAAGTGTCATCCTTACAATATATGATTCCTTGTCTAGGAATCGAATGATTTTCGTTAATGTATGTTTCCTTTTTCTATACAAAATACATTGCGGAAACGGTGTCCATTTCCGAACTTTTTTGACTAAATGTAGAAATCTAAAAGCAAATGGAATTTTTTGTTTATGCATATATGCTGTTTTTGCTTATATCTAGAAATCGAATGACTTTCAGATTTCTAATGAGAAAAATCAACTTTTTTTATTTTTATTATTATTTAAATAAATGATGGAATAAAAAAATATTAACAATCCATTATCAGTCTGGAGTTCTATTTGGATTTGCTGAAGCGTTTCACTACATATTATTACATTTGTTAAAAAGTGCATTTGTATGGCGCGAGTAGTTGGCTAGTCCTAGCGCCTTAAGGTAATGATTTTTAGTTAACAGCGACTTATACCCTATTCTGAAACACTTATGAATGCTCCATTAAATGCCGAGAAGTAATGCGAATAGGATACAATAGGCTCAGCGCGGCCGACTCGGGAGGCCGAAGGGAATAATATATCTTTTTAATACCGTGATCAGTTGTGAGGTTAATGGTGGGGTTGGAGGCGGCAGGGTCGGAGGCATGGGACGGGAGACGATAGAAAGGGGGGAAGCTAAGGAAACAAGTTCTGTTTTCGCGGCTACCTGAGCCAAGAATGTAAACAATTTTCCGAATTTTCGTAGTGGAATGAAAAAGGAGGCTTATTCAGGATTAGTGGCGAGTTTTCCTCGCCGGAATATACAAGAAGCTTAGCTAAAGGCAAATACTCTCTGGTTACAGGTTTTTGTTTTGCCCTGAAATCATTTCTGATGGTTAATAAAGATGCTCGACAAATAGGTATTTCAATAATTACGACGCATAGAACGTCTACTCTTCTTGATTCAAATAATTCCGATAATTAAAATAGGAATTCTTATTACTTTACCAATATATAGACGGCTCGGTTAATTCCAAATAACTTGAGTGCTTCCTACATCTGCTAATACTACTATTGCAGGACATTAGCTCTTAAAATCCTACGTTGAATCGTTTAGAATTAGCACTTGGTCGGTTTTTCCCATTCCACGCGCTTCTAGCATCAATTTAATTCGCTCTAAATTTCGGTGTACGTCAATAAATGTTCGTTGGAATGAGAAAAGTTTCCCATACAAAAAATACTATTGTAAAAAAAGATTTTTACCGTAACTGCGCTTTAAGCCCATCCGGAATGTCCTAAATTCCAACAAGACCATGGGTGTACTTGATGCCCTGAAGCAACACCGAATGGAAATAATCCGAGTCCGATTGGACCATTAAAATAAAGCTCATCGCGAGTTATTTCGTCGGCTAAATCCCCTCGATAAGGTATAAATCCTTTAATTTTCCGGCGGGGGGAACTTTATCTGCAGACCACTTGAGCGACAGAAGAGACCCCTAGTGGAGCGCAGCGGCGGCGGCGGTGCGGCGGCGGCAGGCACGGTGTGGTGGAGGAGGGGGGGCAGTAGCAATAGTGCTCAGTAGCGTCGACCTGTCAGTAGCACCGTTGATATTCCCAAAAACATTTAAAGAGGTACCTCTTTAACGCTCTTTGATTTTTCTATTCAATGGTTACACAAATAAAAACTACGAGACGTAAGAAGAGGATTGTCCCGTTGTGAATTGTAATCTTAACTAACGAAACCGCAACATCGTCTCAAAAACTTTGCTGATTGCTTGTTTAATTATTTGAGAGTATCTATTAATAATTGGTGTTAAGTCAACAGGGGCAAACAGTTGATAACTAATAAAATGGTTGCCATCATCAAAAATATAATCAACATGTTCTCCGCTTTACCTTCATATACCCATCATAAGTCTGCTGGATTATTGGCTTCTCTATAGCCTTCATGCAGGTTAGCTTTTAGCACGGCCAAGTTGATGGCTGCTCGTCTGAAGCCATGTCTGCGAGTACTGGTGTCCCGCAAGGCTCTTTTTTGTCGTTGACACTGTTTCCTTTGCATATGAATGACATGGTAACGTCGCCATAAGAGCGGGTGACAATATTTGTTATGCGGGTGACTGTTCTATCCCATACACAAAAAAATGCGAGTAGCACTCGCCCAACGAGAACGATCCCGTTTTGACCTGCAAACTTACTTAAGAGAATCGTTAACCTATCAATTCGCCGTACTACGGGCGATAACTGTTTTCATGCTCTAATTGTTTTTGAAGTTTTGGATTATATTGTCAAAATATACGTCGGGATGTTTGATATTTTTAAATATACCTTTTTGATTGGAAATTATTAGCTAATAAACATTGGAACAAATTGGTTTACTGAATAATATAGATATTTACAAAACAATAAAAAAACCAAAAAATAGATACCACGCCCATAGAAGAGTTGTCTTCTTTATTTAGAATAAAGAATTAAATGCATTCGTTTCGTTCTGTTTAGTTATGTGTCCCGCACAACTTGTAATACGCAAAATAACTTGACAAATCATTTACTCAAAAAGAAAAACAATTTGTAGCACCCACCGTTATAGCTAAAGCTGACCCGTCCGTCTCGGGTTAAATAAGTATTGTAATTTATATAAACTCTGTGACTAAACTGTTGCTGACTGTACTAATCTGCTACGGTAAACAGACCAATTTCACAAAGTGTCGTTAGGGGGAGAGTGAGCTTCTAACTCGAACAAATTGGATCGCGAGCGCTCGTCGTCCGATTTTTTTGCCGACCGTACTAGGAGCTCCAGCAACCTGCCAGTCGGACTCCTGGGATGCGGGCGACGAAAGCTTCAGTGTAGGCATCATTGCCCCCTAGTTTGCGACTTGGCAAAATAAGTTTAAAAACGCCATACTTTAAACGAAGAGCTCTAGTGGTAGCAATTACGTAGCACTGCTAATTAACGTCGTGGCCACAGAATTTATTAGTGCAGGTCTTTACGAGACATAAAAAAGTCAGAAAATGTCTTTCGATTTTTTTATGTGAATGGATATGGGTGTCTAATACCTCACATACATACTTCATGTTATTAGTCCAACTCACCTCATGCGAACTATGTGCCATGCCAGAACCTTCCTTTTATTGCAAAGTTACATTGAACTGGATGGGCAACACGGATAATTTTAATTGCCGCTTTGACCATCGTTCATTCAATGCGTTGGTACCATTCTGGGCGGGATTGACCCTACCACCTAGTAAGTAACGAAAGGGTCGTTACAGTTTAATGTGGAATCCGAACTACGAGTCCCTTAGTGGGTCTTAGACACGCAAGGGAAGAAATTGTATTATTTTTACGTGCCGGAACCCACAAAAATTTTCAAAATATATTTTTAAATTAGCTTTTTTTGGTCTCGAAATCCCTCGGATTTTAAAGTGAGACCTTCGGATTCGGATACAACCAAAATATACAAATTTTTTTTAATTAAAAGCTAAAACAGATTAAAAAATGGGTACATGTTGGATAAATGGTACATACATATCAATACGCCTCATCCCCGGGCAGATATAATAGAGCGTCTGCTCTGTAAATTTGTTTCCTCATTCTTATGTTAATCGTTCGCTTTAGATGTCTACAATGTTAAGACCTTCATCATTTCTTGTCACTACACCTTTTTATCGCCAGTCGGTTGTTTTAAAATAATTCAGTCACTAACAACGAATTCTTACAGAAATAATTCAACCCACCAACTTTACCATTTTAAGATACATAGCATAGAGGCTACTTAAAAAAATGATTGTTTCTGAAGTTTCAGTTACATTACAATAATACTAAACTATTTTAAAGATTTTAAAATGAAATCACACGGAACTTGGAAAATTTAATCCAAAATAAAAAAATAAAATACGTGAATGATTTCAATACATATTTTTAAAATATTCATGTGATCTCAATGTCTTTATTCAATTAAAATTTTGTCTCGATATGAAAGTGTGATAAAATAAAATAATTTTCTAATAAATGGAACGCTCTTCCAAATGTTTGACAAAAGTGAAAACAGATTCATCATAATTGGTAATCTTTTAAGCGTACATTTAATATTTCTTTCATAACAGGGTCCAATTACGCATTCTAATTTCCAACGCGTACTAATTCTTTGCGAAACAGAAATTGCAGCCGATTTTTGTAGCGCACCGCACGAGTTTCCAATTTATTCATCGGAGATAATTTAAAAACAACTTTGTGCCGCCCTTCCCCGCCGCCCCTCCGCCGCGCCCCCGTCAAAGCAAAAGTGATTATTCTTATAACAGCCGAATGAATAGGTACCGGCAAATAACTAGAACCATCGCGGGGCACCTCCTCTTTGCGCGACTCAAGCCGCACCCAAAAGCCTCCTTCTGCGCAGATGTCAAGCGGGCGTTCGGTTTTTGTTAGCTGCTGTTACCTGTACTGTATCCGCCAACGCTCTTGCTGCGTTTCCCTCGTCTTCCCTCTACCTGTCCCGCCCGCAGCACCCTGCCAGGCTCTAGTCTGGGTGGTAATCGACTGTTTTATTTTCGTTCGGTTGTTCTAATGCAGCGGTCTCGAATAACATATTTTATTTGATGAGCTCGAAAATGTTTTATGTAGGTTCAGAAAGAAATAAGGTCCTCAGATTAGTCTTAAAACTGTATTTTGTCATTCAAAACAACATTTAGATTTCACTGACTTCATGATAAGAGGTTTTGTATTTTTTTAAATAAATAACCAATTTTTTCAGATTACCATGGTCAACAAACATGTTTGAAAACACCCCTTTTCATAAAGCAGTACTTAATTATAATTGGAAATACGCAATTCAAGGGGGTACGTATACATATAAACATGCGCCAAAGGTTTTCTGCTTTTCATGTCGTAAAAATATTCTAATCTCTGGTGTTTGATTTTCCCAAACATCGATACGCAACCTACTTTTCTCCGAGATCAACGTACGGGATTACTTTAGATAGCTACCTATTATTTTTATGAGACTCTCTAAAACTCGAATAACTTGAGTCGATAATCACTAATAACATTGGACGAATGATGTAAGCGCACAAGAAATCGCGTAGCTCGTCCATTTTTAATGGGGAGAATAATAGCCAAAGTGACGAGACTCTTAGAAATAATGAAACCCAATCAAAAGTTTCCCGGCTAGCGGCGGCGGCGCGGCGCGGTGGCTGTACAGGCGGTCTCTCCGCCCCGCGTCGTCGCCGCTCCCTGGAGGTAGGATAGACGTATCAAGTTATAGATGCGACAT
Organism: Incurvaria masculella; assembly: GCA_946894095.1. Lineage (NCBI taxonomy): Eukaryota > Metazoa > Arthropoda > Insecta > Lepidoptera > Incurvariidae > Incurvaria > Incurvaria masculella. The sequence continues at coordinate 7,245,163 of OX335641.1, forward strand.
TTCTAAGTAGCCGTACATACACAAAAAAAATGTGCAATTGTTCTCTATTTTAGCATAGTTAAAATTCGGTTATATATGGTAAAATAGCTCGCATTACTATTATTGTGTTACGGTAAGTGTGTATAAACGAGCCAAAACAGTTTATATTAAACAGTTATTTCAACCGATTAAACAGTACAGCTCGTTGAAAATACTCGTAACATACGTGACAAATCAGATGATTTTGAAACGGTTATCTTAACTGATTGAACATTACGGGTGACTACGTCCAGTTTCAAGAGGTACAGTAATTTTAACTGATTAGACTGTACCTTTTCTCTGAATGTAAGACGTAAGTAAGAATGGAAAAAATACTAAAGCTAGAAACAGTTTTCACACAGTAAGATGAAACAGTTATGGCACACAGTTAAAAATCAAATGTAAAAATACAGTAACATTTAATGTTTAAGGCTAACTGCTTACACTCAGTTAGAGTAACCAATTTACTTACTTGGGTCTATTTTAACGTTGCAAGACGGTTGCTATTATCGAAATTACGGTTAGAATCACCGATTTCTTTTTCAGTGGAAAAAAAGGAAAATCGAACGTTTAAATCATTTTCATATGCCCGTCAGCCCGTTTGTAGAAGAAAACGATATGAATCTGCATATTTTTCAATGAGAACATAAGAGTTTGCGATTCGTGACGAATCGAAGTGACGATTATCTTCGTAAGTGTCCTGATCAGACCCCTGCATGCTTTTGTTTTATATAAACACTGTAGCGGATTATGTAAACAATTTATAGAAGTAGGAAATAAATGCTACTTCAGGACTTTGTGTGTTTAGTGTTTAGTGATGATCCGGGTGTTAAGTGATGATATTTCGTGCGAAAAAATATACCAGAGATGGCCGTTTTTCCCTGTTTCGGTCAAGTTTTTGCATTTGATCTATAACGATTGAATTTTATAGTATTTTGGCACCACCGTGACATACCCAGAGCTAAAAATAATTCCGATGTTCGCTTGGAACTTTATCATCTTTGATTTCAAATGAAAATTTTATGTGTATTGACTTATCTGCTCATAACGTATGCTTTTAACATAAAACAGTTGGTATAATATCTTCCAGAATACTGTTGATTAGGTAAGTATTTTACGCTTTAAATTTCAAAACTTATAGTAGAAGACGTTTAAAAAACTATTTTGTATTAAAAGCAAAAGAATATATAATCAAGTAAAACAAAATTGCAGTCGCTACTAATGATGATGAATATATGAAAATATGATGAAGTTTTGAAGTTGAGCGGTATTTACTTCATTTGCGAGTTCTATACATTTGATGTCCCTGTGGCAGGTGCGGTCGCTTCGAAGGCACAGCAATCGGGCTTAGGCAGAAGCGGCGGGAAGTGAAGTTTGAAGTGAGATCGAGCGCTTTGATACGCCCCACATACGAGTTATGTTTCCGTTCGATGTATCTCGATTCGGGGAAGTAAGAAGTTGTGAATATTTAATTCAGAGCAAACTTGACGCGCGACGTGTTTGCAAACTTCGATATAATTTGGAGAAGTGGCTCGTTTGATCGATGGAATTATTCAGCTTTAACAGCTACACGTGCTTAGCTTAATTTTTGAAAGAGAAACATTAGAAATATGACATAGGAAACCTCTATTTTTTATTTGTACTGTACTGAAATACTCCGCAAGTATTTCAATTACGGTCAATATTATTGATTATCGAAATTGGTAACATTGGAAGAAATCAAAATGTTTTTCAATAATTCTTAAATGTTTACCCCACTGAAGAGAAAGGAATAAGTGGCACGCGGTCAAAATTGCGTCTCCGCTAAATGGTCAAAATTACCATATCGTATGGGAATCGGGCTGCGCCTCAGCTAGTTCAAAATGAATACGGAATTGGGAAAAATATTGGCTATTATCCTGTAAAACCTAACGATTAATTCACCTTCGTTACACCTTTACATGGTTCACAGATTTCATGTATACACCGTATAAGATGATTTCATGCACCGTTTAAGATGATTACATACACCGTTTAAGATAATTTCATTGAGGACTTGCCACAATAATGCTACGCTAGACTGCGCTAACACACGCTCCATTGCGTAGTCATTATGTAAACGGTATAATTTTATGAAGGTGCTTCCCAACGACATTTCAGTCTTAATAAGTAAGTACTGGAAGGTTCATATCTCCCAGGATAACAGCTATATTTTTCCTAAGATACCAGTAATTCGATGCAGGTCCTGCAGATACTATTTAAAATATGTATTTCGGCTATCCTATTTTATGTCTTAGTTAATTTATTAGTGGGTCTATCAGATAACACATTAATTAATTATTATAACAACTAAGTCGATTTAATTCACTAAAAAAGTAGGTTTGTACTAAAGTATTTTATTTGAGTCAGCCTCGGTAGCAGCCCAGTGGCGCGACGCCTTGTGGCGCATTCTATAATCGGGGTGAAACACCTCTGAGCGCGGTTGGGTTCTGGTTGGGTGACCATTTTTAACCGTTGAGGCTGGCCGTGGTTCGGATTCTACGTAAAACTGAAGGTCCCTTTCCTTACTTACTAGGTGGTGGGGTTAATCCCGCTCGGGTTGGCACCATCGCACTGAAAGACGTGTTGTCAAAGCGGTAATGAAAATTGTCCGTGTTTTCCATCCAGTTCAATGTAGCCGAGCAATATAAGTAAGGTTTTGGCATGGCACCTATTACCTATTTGGTGTGTTAGACTAATATCTGACGGTCAGTTTGGAATTAGCCATTCATGGCCAGTTATATAAAAAAAATTCACTGTGAGTAATGGGGGTGTGGATTTAGAGTCACTTGAAGTGTAAGTTATGGCGGTCCCCTCCAAGCGCAAGCGGCTGCGCAGAAATAAAATCCTACCTAGTTTTGGTTTGAGCAGCCGCTTGCGCTTGGAGGAGATCAACCAGGATCCACCCCGCCAATTAAAGTAACTACACGAGAAATAAAACGCACTGCATACAGAGCCGGTAGTCTCAGTTGTCACCTAAATTGGCGTTACGGCAAACCGATCGACTGGCGTTTTCAAATGTATGGAGAAATTGAAGAGCGTGCGCAGTGGGCGTTAAGCGAACTAATATTTGCGAGTCCGAGCTTGATTTGACAGCTTTCTCAACGTTGCCGTTTACGTCCACTTCGCGTTTTCGAACAAATCGGAAGTCCGCGTTTGACTTTGACAGCTTGAAGAAGTAAAACCACAGAATATTTGGTAAAAACTTGTATGGAGTTTGACGTTTTTACGGAACTTCGAAGTTACGTTAACGCCAATTTAGGTGAGAACTGAGACTACCGGCTCTGGACTAGTTTGGTTTTTAAAATGTTTCCGTTTAAACTAAACGTGGCTGGCATTATCCAATTCCTGGCTTCTTTTAAACAAGTCAGATCAGACTAGTTTGGTGTAAAACGTTCATTCTTGCTAGATTGCTACAAATATTTTGTTTTATGAAAAACTTGAGGACCAAAGGTACTCAGAAAAGCCAAAAACACCTCGCCTCGCGGAAGCACTCTCAGCGAGGCACCGTGCCAGCGGATTTGCAGACTATCGCTGAGCTATCGAGTTTGTTCAAATTACGCTTGAAGACTCCCAGGTTACAAGGCATCCGTCGGCAGACAGTTTCATATCCTGGCGTGCGGCAGATAAATGATTATGAAAAACGGTTCGTTCTCAAAAGCCTAATGTCAACCACAAAGGGGGTGCTCTGATTCACTGCGGCGGGTACTCCGGATACAGGTAGGATGGGGAGGAATGAGGGATGCAAGTTCCACAGAGCAACGTCCATGGTAGTACCTGTAGAACAGACTGAGCGACCCTACAAACCGTCTGTGGCTCAGTGATTCCAAGCCAGCGGCGAGTTGTGGGTGCCAACAAGACGGACCGCTCGGTATGGATTATACACCCTGCTTGAAAAACTAGCCTCGATGTAAAGTTGTTTATCTGTACAATGTAAATCTATACAAAAATATCAATCTTTACCGTCTTAAGATTTTTAAGAGCCCTTAAAATACCACACGTTCCAGGCTCTGGCACTGAAGATGATGTTGTAGTTCTATTGACATGACAAAACATCATCAATCCGGGTGCCATTTTTCGTCCTTAAAAAAATATTCGGGTTTTGAAATGGTGTAATAAATATTACCTGAGTAGTGGCATGATTCCACCGATCAAGTTTTTGCTGTGACATTACAGATTTTGCTTCGAAAATGTTTTCTGAAGGCCGAGTCGGAGGGTCGAAGTAGCAAAGGCTTACTCGGCGAGAAATCGCAATGAGCTTTATTACCTCAGTTATTTCAATGCAGTATTAGTACTAGCATAGTAGGAATAAACTCCGTATATGGGCCGTGAACCCTGAGCGGTGGACTCCGATGTTCGGATTTGATGCTCTCCGTTGCCGGCAATTTTTATTAGTTTTCAGTTTGTTGAAAGAAGTAAACGGATGAGGTGTTGCGCTGAAATCAACATTCGTTAACTTTCGTGTGCAGATCACCCGCCCGTATTTCACCCTTGCCCAACGACAGCGAATAGAGTTCTGGGTTATTGCAATCTTCGCTGTTTCTATTCCTGCATTTGCATATTTTTTTGTATAGGTAAAAAGCCAACCAAATTGTATTAAATTTCAATTCAACCTTAGCTAACCGATTCGAACTAGCAAATTTGGTGGTTTTTTTTCAACCTTATTCCGCTTGCTCTATTATTTATATGTTGACCAGCTTACCATATTTTTATGTTTATTATATGTCACCCTTCACTATTTTAATCATTAGTACGAACGCCTACTTTGAAACCTATACATAGAAAATAGAGAAAAAAAAACGAGAACTGATTATATCGTGTTGACGTCAACACATAATAAAAGAGACTTCGTAATTATTTCCATTTGCAGCGTAAATGCCACCGAAAATGTGCGGTAATTGGTAATGTGTACATTAAATAGATAATCCGCAGACTAACTATTTCACCCGTTTAAGTGAGAAAAAATGTGTGTGGCCGTTAAAGTGCGAAGATTTGTATCCGTTGGGTTTGAATGTAACGTACCACGCTTTTCAAAAATACTACACAAATCCTATCACAGTGAGTAAGAACTTTAATTGCGATTTTTTTAAAACTGTAACTGTTTGGTTCGGATTACCTATGTTATGTGAACGTTAACGGATAATCGCACATTATCGTTAACATGTACCTACATTTGATCGTAAACGACTGTACAAAATGAATGAAATATTATTCGGTAAAAATGTTAGACCATCGCAGGGCTCATGTTCAAAATCACACATCTTTATATGACCATAATGTGTTAAAAATTACAGTGTCAACTCCATTCGCATATTACTAATTTCTGAAAATATTGGGTTAAAAAGTGCCGTTCTAGAGTGTCTCTCTTCACTGGCGCGCTCCGGTGTTGGCGCAGTTGAGAAGAGCAACTCGGGCGAATAGTTGGGACATAGTTGAACTGATTAGCGCAAGTTTCCGAATTATGTCGTCTTGAGGGAGTTTAATTAAAATCCACTGAAGGGTTGCTAACCCTTCTTGTGATGTGGTCACGACCCGAGCTTTTACAGGGGATGTTTTCGGATTGAACTAAAATATTATTCTACGTAGCCATCAATATGTTTACGATTGAAAAAACAATGTGATATGGATGACTACTACCGACAAGTACCGCATTTCCGAAGATATTAGGTGCCATGCTAGGACCTTCATGACACGGCTACATTGTAGTGGATGGAAAAACTAACAATATTTAATTGTAACAAACTGGGCGGGACTAACCCTACCACCTATCAAGTATCTAGTATGTAAGGAAGGCGGTTGGCTATTGACATCTATGGTTGCATGATTTTTCATTCGTCGCATAGTAGCAAGAAATTAGAATTTCATGTTTCATCGATGTACAACTTCTGAGTGGTCGTATAGCATTAACCTCGTTCTTACGCGGGTGTTCTTGACATCTGCTAAATTGGGTGTTTTCCCTGCTCGGAACTAAGCGCCACGTATTAAATTTTACCCTTCTGTGTTTTGTAACGACGGTTAATACATTCATCAGTGAGCTGGTCTCCTGTCTAGCTGGTCTCCTATCAGTAGTGGCCTGTCGATACGACCGGCGATTGACACCCATCTGGCGGAGTGCATTCCCTGCGATTACAAACTAGCTCATAGTCGACAGGGGCCTCGATAATATAGAATAAAGATCTCGTCTAAGTTAGCGCAAGGCCTTGCAATGTAAAACTGTTTAAGTGAAACTGTATAGTAGTACACATAGAGAGTAGCATGTAGGGTTGCAAACCGAATGTACTAGTGCCTAAGTTAGCCTTGAGGCCTAGCGACTTGACGCGGCCGACGACGGACAAACTGGCCTCTACGTGGCGGCAGGTAGTACCGGCCATTCCTAATTAATCTTTTCTTGTACCTTAATCATTACCTGAACTCCCATAAAATGTAAATCCAGTCAATCACGCGGGAGAAGTCAAATCATTCAGGAAGGTCGGCCAAGGGGGGGGGGGGACCATTTGTTCAAGTTCCCCATGGCCCATCACTTACTAGACGATCACATGTTTTCATAACTTGGCCAATTTCAGATTTCAGTCAATTGAATAACAACTCTAGACTTGTCTAAGTATGGGCTAGAGACTTGATATAAGGTTATCTAACTAATTATTCTATCCCTTCTTGTGTCCCGCGCCGCGCCGTCGCTGCGCCCCTAGAGCTGCTAGAGTAGTAGTAGTAGAGTAGTATGTTGTGTTTCAGGTTCGGTTCCTGATTCCCGATCCTGTGCTCTCTGCACCCAATTGCAGCTCCAGGGGCGCGGCTCGCGTCACCCGATCCACATAGAGACGGCGCGCGGCGCGGGACACAAGAGGGGGTATGCAGCTACAAACAACCAGACTAGCTGTTTCTCTTATTTATTTATCATATTCATTCTGTAGGCGGAAAAAATATTAATAACAACGATTGTTGTTTTTGTGTTTGTTGTAGGAGACAGCACCATAACAATTATTAATGTATCTAATTAAAGCTAGCTAGTTAGGTTAAATAAATAAATAGGTAGTAAGGATAAGTAAGCTCATTTCAATAAAATGAAAATTCAAAATTAACTTAATAATAATAGTAGTAGTTATATTTTTATGTGGATTGATACAGGAGTTAAGTTAAAATTAAAAATGTATTTATATGTTCAATATTATAAAATTTGTTTATAGATCTAACTGTATTAATGTATTTATTGTATTTTATTTAAAAATAAAGAAAACCTTCAATTTAATATTTAGGTTGTACATCAGCGGTGGCTACAATATACTAGCAATCATTATTAATAATACAATTTTGTAGTTAAAACACTATTTTAAAAACAAGATTTTATTTAAATTCTCAAAAAAGAAGAAAATTAACTTCATATTAAATCCATTAATAAATTTGTGTTATAACATTATATTTTCGTTATATCAACCTGCATAAATTCATTACGTGGAATAAATACATATTTTTCTCTTAGAATTACTATTTGTTTATTTCTACAGGTACATTTTGCCTTCGCTACAAACATCAAATCCGAAACTATAAGAAACATCAAAGTCAAAAACTGATTTTCTCATAAATATATGTCCAAAATGTCTTTATGATTTATTACCTGCATTTAGAACCGGAAAAATATGATTCATTTTTTTATATGTTAGCAGGAACCTGAAATGTGTGCCAATTTCTACGTTATATTGGTAATAAACATTTTGGACTTTAGCGGGAATCAGATTAGAAAAAATATTGTAAATAAAATTTACACATTTACAAAAAAAATTTTGTCATAAAACATATACATAATGAAATATTAAATGATAGAGGCTGTACTGACATTTTGGTCTCGTGATCGTCTGGCTAAGGAATCTCTCGCACGCTGCGCTGCAGGCCTATTCTAGGAAATGGGTTTCCTTAGGAATCAGAAATGTTTTCAGTCCAGAAAACAGCTTTTGCAGCGACGAAAAGATTCCGGAGCAAGGTAATGAATTTTAAGGATTTTGGCCAGAAAATTGCTTTGACAATCGCTGGAAAAGCTGTTTTTCTCGACCGAAAACGTTTTTAACTCCTTTGCATGGATTTCCTAGAATAGACCTGCTGGTCTCTAGACGTCTCTCAATGAGCAATTTGCCCAAGTTTTTAATATGCATTCTGGCGTCTGAGCTCCAAGTCTCCGGACTAAGCTTTAGGGCTCTACTTATTATTATGTTTTTAGGGTTCCGTACCCCAAGGGTGCCCCTAGAACACTATTTCTTAGCCTCCGCTGTTCGTCCGTCTGTCAGCGGGCTGCATCTCATGAATCATAATAGGTAGACAGCTGTAATTTTCACAGAGTGGAATATGCCGCTAATAATAATTATTATTATACATTAAAGAAACTTAATTTTTTGTGTTATCTTGTACGATGGTACGGAACGCTTTGTGTGCGAGACCAACTCACAATTGACCGGTTTTTGTAAGTCGCTCAGACTTTCCGGCCACAGGTCTTATTAGCTAACTCACACGTGTAGATACTTAAAATGACGAAACACGCAGAGAGAGACTTCCTTTCCGGGTTATTTCTAGTTATTTGCCGATACTGTACCCGAGAACATCGAAAAGTAAAAAGTGCATATGACTGGATGCTAAAAGTGGCATCCCAGATCACAAGGTCAAGGAAATTAAGATGCATTTTTTATTTGATTTAAAGTTGATTAGGGTGAATTTTGATAGAAATCTACACATCTCCTCTTAATACGGGTAGTTCACGGTTAAAAAATATCTTAATAGAATTGATTTAGAAGCTCGGACTATTTAATTACATATAACATAAAATCATTACTCAATAATCAATATTGTGCGTGGCTGAACTCCAACTAGCAAGCCGATATTTCGCGGGAAGTATGTATGCCAATATCACCACATACTTTGTATCCCACAGCTGCGAATTCTACACGAAACTGGGTATGAGTGGAAATGCCTTGTTTTTCACCAAATTCTTAATTCGCACAAGACGCTCGGTTGTCAATGTCCGAAACTTATGTAAAGCTTTAAAACGAATGACCTAGAAGCTTATGCAGTGCAGGCAATTTATAGAAGAATGAGTTTTCTATCTAACGAACGAAAAGTATCAACGAATGTTCACGAACGAGATCGAACAGCGTTACAGTCGCTACCATGGGTTACTTTATTCACCGACGGATCGCGTATCAAACGTTCGATGAACGTTGCGTTCGACCAGAGACAAGAAATAATATTCCGGGAGGTCACGACATTTTTGGTCACGATAAGGTAAATGGCTGAATCTGGGTTCACATGTTAGAGACCAACCCTCTGATGCTAAATATGTCGGTCTGCCTGCGCCAAGTGGTTGTGTTGTCTAGATTGGCTATATAAAATAGATGTTAGTATGTACCTGCTGATAAATATACCGATTGTTTAGAAATATTGATACCTTTTAATTATACAACAATAACCAGTCGGTTTTTTAATTAACTACTTAAATATACCTAAAGTTCTGTCTGTAACCTAAATCGCCTATAAGTACTAAATACGACCAAAGATTTGTTCAGTTTTGGTATTTCTAAGCAAGTATGTACTGATACTTTCATGCTTCGTTATTTGTAGCCCTTTACCTTATCATACTTATTTTTTGTCGCCATAATTACTTTTTCAGGCGCCTTGTCTACGTAACGCAACCACTTGGCGCAGGCAGACCGACACCTTTAGCTTCAGAGAGTTGGTCTTTATCCTGTGAACTCAGTTTCAGCCATTTACGTTATCGTTACCATTTTTGTCGCGACCTCCTAGTCTATAATGAAAGATAGTGAGTAGGCCGTGATTAACAGTGTCTGTATCTTCTTTCGCATGAGATAAAATAGGACGGCACTTTTATTAATTAAGCATAAATTTGCTAAGTTTACTATTAAAAACATACCACAAACCTTCGATTGTTGGCAGCCGATATTTGGTGACAAAAAAGGTTCTGTGGCCGGCGGCGGGCGGCGCTAGACAATAAGCGTGACTCATAGGGCGTACCATCTGTAAATAGTATCATATAACTAGGCTGAGATAAATAGTCGAAACTAAAACTAAGACTAACGAAAAGTAGTACTTTGGGACGTCAATTTGCATTACTTTGAGATTTTGTCCATACAAAATGTGTCAAAGTGACGTCACAAAGTAATACTTTTCGTTAGTCTTAGTTTTTGTTTCGACTATTTATCTGAGCCCTAGTTACCCATTTCGCGCAAATGTTTTGTCAATGTGTGACTTTGGTTTTCTTGAATGCAATTATAATTGTTTTATTTTTCCCATTGATTACCGATATAGGTTATGTTTTGAATCCTTTATTTTCTTTGCAAAAAAAAGATGTATTGAGAAAATACACCTATATAAATTAAATTTTTAAAAATAAATTAATTCCTGAAACAGGTTTGAAGAAACGTTTATAAATAAAATAAACCGCTAAAAACATTTTTCGAATTGTATTTTTTTACGTACAGTAGTAGTGTACTCATTAATAAGTTGCTAACGTAATATTGAATTCAGGAATTGACATGAAATACGCTTAGATTTTTCATCCGTGGCACTAATATGTGTGTTCGATCGTCCTTGCACCCAATATATGACTAGTGAAAAGAAATTCGAATAACGTTATCGAAGTGATCACGTTGAACTGTCAAAATGTACACTCATGGTACCGTTTTTCATACAACCGTATCGCGTCGTCGTTCGATAACGTTCGTGATGCTCGACAACGAGCGTGAATATGAACTCGTAGTGCCGTTTTTATTAATAAGATCGTACTCTAGAGGCGCTGCAATTTTCTCCATACAAAAATTTCGTTAACGTTGATCGAAGTGAACATCACCAAATCTCATGGTCTGGTGACAAAATTGGGAGACGGACTACCCACGAAAGGTTGGCTGGTTCGAGTTTATCCGTGCCCAATTTTTTTTTAAATTGATTGTGTCCTTGCTTAATGATTGATTTGAAAACAGCATATGCTTTTATATTATTATAATAATATATACAGGTTCTTAACGTAGGTATGGTTCAAAAGGAAGTCACGTTACTTGGCATTTTTGGACCAAAAAAGGTGTATAATATGTTGTTGTACGACTTAAAAAAATACATACATATTTTTACACACTAAATGTATGGGAAGGAATTTTTTTTTTAAGTCGTACAACAGAATGTCATCTACATTTATTGCTCAATATGCCCAGGAATACATGGTTAACGATTGGACCATACCTCCGCTAAAACACTGTATGCTTATTTTCGTTTCATAATCCGAGAGTAGGTGTCGATAGTTGATAGGAGTAACGGGGACGGGTACCTGCGACTGCTTGGAGCGGAGCTGAGGTCCGTACTTCTTGCGCAGTTTGCGAGGGCAGCAGGTGCACAGTATTCGCAGGAACGCTCTGCAACAATACACACTTCGCGTTATCTCTCTGCCTGAGCCAAATGGTTTCTTATTTCTAGGTAAATTTAATCAGAATACAATGACATACATTTCGCCATAAAAAGATTCAAAGGTTTCAGACTCGCTACTAATCTACAATTCAGAGAGCCGTAGACCTCGGTCGTTGTTGTATTGCAGTTATATCGCAGTTGTATCGCATCGTAGTTATTCTCCCACTTTGGGACGCCGGGAACACTTGGAATCGCCAAAAGCTTATTAGATAAAACGAATGCACAAAAGTTCATATATAATGCCGAGACGTGTGTACATAAGGTTAGAAAATTAGCAAAATTATGAAACAAATTACTTATTGTAATAATTAAAATAAAAAAAATCCTAGCATCAATAGAATTGTCACAAAAAATTAAATTCAATTAATGACAAAGACATTCATAGAATTGATATTTTATTTTTTGCTTTTTAGTGGTGGCTTAACTTTTTGACTCAAGGTGGGCGAGCCGTCCTGCTCAACTTCACATACAAAGTGGAAATAAGATCATGCGCACCTCACTATCCCATGCAAACCCTCTAAACGGTTACTAAACCCTATAATGAACGAGCATTAGCAGAAATGAAACCATTGAGAAATCTCATTTCTGACGAAAGGTAGACCGGTACCTATCTGGATTCATGAGTTCACGGTTCATGAGATAGAGTGCTGTGACAGATAGACGGACGGACGGAAAGCGGAAGCTTAGTAATAGGGTTCCGTTGGTACCCTTTGGGAACGGAACCCTAAAAAGATAAAACAACGAATGACCGGAACCGTTGAGCTTCTGAATTTCTCATCCTTTCATCGTTCCGGATAGTCTGTTTCTTGCGTAAGTTTAAGTTGTATGAAAATGTGTCCATATCGAGCTCGTTTATCCCTCCTTAACAGTTGAATTTTGTAAAATCCGTTGTGAGCGAGCCGTCTTAACAAGAAGTCACTGAAAATTTTAAGTTTCAAGGATAATTGGTTTTAGAGATCTCAACATGAGTGGTTTTCACCTAAATGTTTTCATTTTGACCTGTTTTACCCCCCTAATAGTATAATTTCCAAAAATATTTTCTTCTTTAGCATTCCCATCTAAAACATAACCTACTCTGACATTTCTGGGTTTAGCGGCTCTAGAGATAGAAATGTGTACAATGTGCCCTCTTTTACCACCCTTGAATACCCCAAACAGTTGAAGTAAAAAAAACCTCTCATACTGAGCAATCTCACCCGAAAAGAAAGCTACCGTAACTAAAAAATCACATTTCTGGGTTCGCGGGCAAGAAATTCGATGTTTGTTATAGTTAAGTACCAAACTACTGAACCGATTTTGATAAAAAAAATGGGAACAACTAGAAAGTATACCCTTTCGAACAAAAAAAGAATTTTCCAAATCGGTCCAGGGTTCTTCGAGTAATCGGTGAACTTACATAAAAAAAAAAGATTCCGATGAATTGATAACCTCCTCCTTTTGGTGAAACCGGTGAAAGGTGAAAACGGAACCCTATTACTAAGCCTCCGCTGTCCGTCCGTCCGTCCGTCCGTCCGTCCTTCCGTCCGTCCGTCCGTCCGTCCATCCGTCCGTCTGTCCGTCTGTCACAGGGCTGTATCTCAGTAACCGTAACAGATAGACAGCTGAAATTTTCACAGAATGTGTATTTATTTTGCCGTTATAACAACAAATAGGTAAGATTAAAAAATAATTTAAATTAAAGGGGGCGAAGGGCGAAAACAAAAAAAACGTGTTTTTTTTTGTTTTTTTTTCTACGATGGTACGGAACCCTTCGTGTACGAGTCCGACTCGCAGTTGGCCGGTTTTTTGAAGTCGGTTAACAAGATTAAAAACCACATTAAGAGCAAAAAAAATTGATTAGGATATAAAATGATTGTTATAAAATAACATATAGTTTAATTTTATTATTTCCATGACGTCTGGATATGTTAAATTCATATTTTCCACAATTGTTTTCTTCACATTCACAATTTTGCATAGTATTTCATAGTGTAAGGAACACAGTGTAGGGAAACACTTAGCGCATCTCTCTTTCCCGCCCAAATACCTAACCGATTTCCTACGAGCTCGTTGGTTGCGGGTAGATCGAACATACTTACGCATCGGGCGGAGGAGTCCGGGGGACGAGGGAACAGACAATCGCGCGGGAGAGCAGACGCGAACGTTTTGAAGTGCACGAAATAGATGAACTATTTTGGAAATTCTTTTGGAACGATTATATGTGAATATTGAGTGTATTGTGTGACCGTGCATGTGAGAACCGCTCTGGAGCAACCCGCTGCAGGCTCGGACGCTGGTTTGGAATACGGGACATCGCACCTACAGGTTAGTGAGTTCGGTACCTACCTACCCCTTCTAGTACGTCCATCAGTCCGCGCTAAGTGCTCGTCACAGTTTTATTAACATGCGTTATAACATAATTCGATTGAGTTTTGGGGAGACTAAGCAGAATTAATTAATTTAATCAATTAACCCAAAAAAATAGGGGGGTTCATCTTCGGATACAATATAGTTATTATAATATCCTTAATAAGTGGGTTGTACTTATATAATTTAAAATAAAACAAAGAAGATAAAAAAAATTGACAAAGTAAAAGAAAAATCACGGTATAAATATAACATACCAATTTGCTGTGATGAAATTGGTATTAGAGTGTCGTTAAATATGAGTATCTGATTAATCAAAGTAAATAATTAAATTAGATAAATAAACGTTCGTGGTAGCGAGTGGTAGCGAGCCCATAACAATTAGAACTAAATGTAAAAAAAGCAAAAAACGAGAAAAAATTGTGACTTCTCGCAGGGCAGAATAAATTTACACATTAATCTATTATCAGTCAGTTAACAACTACGTAATATGTAATCACGAAACTTTTTAACGTGTTCTTTTTAGTAAACTTTTTTGTTAAGTCCTTACAGTTAATTCGTTCGGAGGCTCAAGGGGAAAGTTCTGGATTGCATAAAGAGCAGAGCTAAAGACGTAAGACAAAACTGTTGAAATAATACGTATTTTGTAAAAAATGCATACTTTCGTATTGAGTGATCATATGAAGTGTGCTAGCGATCGGATCAACAGAATTGTTTTTGTTTTTTTGTTGTTCCCGAACAAAACACATTCCAACCGCAGTCCGAGCATGGAACGAATTTCTCTCAGTTCTGTCAATTAATACTCAAATGCGAATTGTCATCCCTTACTTTGGCAGCGTGCACTGCTATGGGTGACAGAAAAGGATTGCGTTATAATGTGGCGTATGTCGGTTTAAAAATTCTTCACATGACCATTCTTGAGAAGTAATCTGGCTTTAGATAATTAGTGTGAAGCCAGGGCGGGTCGCTAGTATATTTATGTTTGATGACATTCTATAAAAATGTGAATGCCCTTTTCAAAAGCGCCTGCAAACGGGCATTATATAATATTTGACGGCTTGTAGCCGATTTGCTTTGTTTATTGTTAATTTAAAATTTAAAATACCATTTGGCGAAGACCCTGCTTCCCATAACAGAACATCATAGAATCCTAGCATGGGAAGCAGGACTCCAGTAACTTAAATAGCCTTTGAACGTAGTTATAAGGAATTATATAAAATACTAAAAATGTACCTAGGCTTAGTTTTTTTTTTGATCTTAAATTAATAAATTTTGATTTTGATTTTGATTTTGAAGTGTGAAATAAAAATAATATTTTCGGTGCATCATATTAAATATGACCAAAAAGCACAATTAGTAAGAATTAATATTATAAATTTGTGAGTTGATTAGATGGTACATCGAAAACGTTAGAAAAGTTTCTTTTACATGTTATTATGTTCATAAGGCTAAAGTCTGGGCTATGAAAATTAGTCGATAGAACAAAACACTTTTAAACTTTTGTCTTAGTACCATATTAATTGAATGAAAAGTGTATCTTGTTATGGCTTGCATCAGAGGTCTCTGTTTTCTCAGAATGTAAAATATTGAAACTGGACATTGTGGGTAGTGGAAAGATAACTCTGTACCAATGCCTAATTATGTGACAACGAAGAGGGCTCTAGTTATTTAATTTTAACATATATTTAACACGTATTTAATATGAAATAAAAAAACATAGTTGCATTACGTATTATACTGTCCTACGACTTATACAGTCAGTAAAAAGTGTATGTAGACATAAATGATGCATGGAATTCCGAAAATGCAGAATAATTCGCATACATATGCTTTTCTAGCCCATACTGAAATGGGCAATGTCCTTTGGAACAAATATTGATTTTATTTTATTTATTTCCGTACCGGAAAGGATATACGTAACGCGTGAATGGCTCCATTCTGAGAGGGAGGTCTGCAATTTAAATTTGTCAATTAGCGGAGCCGTCCGGCAACTATTAAGTTAGCTGTGTCTTCGTTTGCACTGCAAGCTCCTCCGGTGCCTCTGGGGAGGAGCCTCCCCCAGCCGCTGTCTCCCGCCCGGTAGCATCACTCCTCACTGCACCACCAAACTTTGCCTTATGTAAAGGTAAGTCAACTTCTATAACCATATTGGATATAGGCGTAAAAAACTCACCTATTACATAATCTTATTTTCGAGGTAATGGACGTAAAGGATTTTCTCAACTTTGAAAAGTCGTAACTTCAAACTTCATCGCTAGGGAACGTAGTCTTTTGTAATCAATGTTACTTATTACTTACCTGGAAGTGAGTTAGGATACAAGAGAAAGCGAAAGAAGTATGCTGACTGTGACTGAACGAATCGATAGGATGTTCAATACATAACAGCAGCTAAACTTTTTTAATGACTGGACCCGGGTAGTTTTATTGACAGTCCTGCTAAATCAATGATTTGATTTTGAAAACGTTACTTTAATGGTATTTAATTAGATAACATAGATCAAATGGTTAATGCTTCTAAAAGTAGACATTATTTCGGGTCTCAAAATTGTTTGTAAGGTACTGGAGTTTGTTATAGTTGTACGAAATTTTGTCGGCTTTGTTATTATCAAAATGTTTATGGAACTGGATGTGGATAGCTAGTACCACACGTACCTTCATGACATACACCCAAACACCACATTCCTGAAATAATTAGGTGCCGGGAACTGGATGATAAAAACCGACAATTTTTCGTGGTTGCTTTGACCATGTCTAAAATAAATCGCGTCTGTTCGTTGTTAGATTGTTATGTGAAAGTTAAACAAACCACCAAATAACCTTTCGCATTTAGAATATTAATAGGATAGGATGGGCGGAAAAATCAGGGCGAAAAATTTAGGGCGGAAGTGACGCAGAGCGGCGACTATTGACGTAATGATTCATAATGAATAACAATTTGAGCGGCTCGTAGCCTAGTGGCGCGGGGACTGGCCTAGCGTACCAGAGACCTGGGTTCAATACCGACATGCACCACTGTCTTTCTCTTTCCGAGTTTGATAAGTGCAATTCGTTACGAATGCGAGCTGCTCCATGGTTCGGAATCCAGGTAAAACTGTAGGTCCCCTTTCCCTACTAGGTGGTAGGGTTTATGCCCGCCCGGGTTGGTACCATCGCATTGGATGAAAAGATGGTCGAAGCGGCAATGAAAAATTGTCCGTGTTTTCCATCCAGTTTAATATAGCGGTGCTCATAAAGGGAAGGTCCTGGCATGGCACCAAATTCCTTTGGGAATGAGGTGTATTGGGCTAATATCATAACGGTAGTTGTGTGGTATTAGCCATCCATGTCAGGTCGCATAAAAAAAAAAAAACATGGATTCCAGCTTGGGTCATATTTACCCAACTTTCAACCGACTTCTGCTTTCTGCCAACACAGGCGTGTTAGTATCGCATATCTATGTATGCCACACTACCCAAAACTATTTATGCAAAAAAATTTTTTAAATGTGTAGTCATTTAAAACATTTTTTTTGGTTCTAAAAACCAAACCATGTTTTGTCTTCATTATCAGTCATGCATAACTTTAATAAAAATCGGTTATTTTTACGATGTTAGTACATACGTCTACATTAGAAAAAAACAATTTTGAAAATAAGCAATCCCTTTTATGTTTTGACCGATTCGTCTGAAGTAAGTCGATATATGTAGTGAACATTTGTTTTTTTTTAAACCATGTTATTTATCGTGCGGTTGGCGGATGGGAGCTACACGGGAAAAAATGTCCGAGCGACAATTTTGCTGTCACATACCATGGAGGTGAAGAAATAACAGGAGAACGAATGGAACTAAAAAAATGGCCTTATCACAATTGTGCCGCGGGGGGCATGTCATCTTGACAGAACCTGCGGCCATTTTAGTCTTGCGTCGCTAGCTGTCGCGGGCGAGTTTGACGTAAGATCGAATTGTAATTGAATATGCCGTCGTGCATTGTAAAATGATGCATAAACAACTTGACGAGACATAAAAAACATTCAGGAATATCATATTACCTGTAAGTATACGCTAAATATTCGAAATAGTGGATATTTCACTTGAAAACATTTCTATGGGGATGGTGTTATGCCATCAATCAACACGAACTCAAAATAATCTCAATTCGCTACCTATTTTCATTTCTTTGCAGAATTCCTCTATTTAGCCAGAAATAGATATTATATAGCATGCAATTAGTATGTCTGTCTGTGTATTGAAATGTCTACTGCTGGATTTATGCTTACCCATAGAAATACTTCTTAAATTATATTTTATGTTATTTGCACGAACCAGCCTAAAATAAAACTCTTACTTGAATATACATAAGTCTGAATATGCGCGATAAAATGTTGACCTAATATATTTTTTTACAAAAAAGTTGTACCTTATATTGATAATATACTGAATCTAGCTTTATGAAATGATATTTGACGAATATTTAAAAGATTATTGCGTATTTGTAGCAAACAGTGCCAACTTATTTTGGTAAAAATTTTGAAAAATTTGGCTTCCATCATTACGACAAAATATAATAAAAATACGCTTATGAAAAGCCATTGAGGACTTGAGTGGGCACTCTGCTTGGAGCACTCAAATAACGCAAGTCTATACGATATTTACGTAAAGTTCAAGGTCAAGATAATTACGTAAAGTTAGTACCTGAAAAGAGTGCGCCTGTACCGGAATCACTAACCAAAAAACCGGCCAAGTGCGAGTCGGACTCGTACACGAAGGGTTCCGTACCATCTTACATGATTTCACCCAAAAAATCACGTAAGGGCGCTCCCCCTTTAATTTTTAATATTTCAAAATGTTTGCTATTTGTTGTTATAGCGGCCATAAATATACACAATCTGTAAAAATTTCAACTATTTACCTATTATTGTTAATGAGATACAGCCCTGTAACAGACGGACGGACGGAGGGACAGACGGGCGGATGGATGGACGGAAAGCAAAGGCTTAGTATTGGGGTTTCGTTGGCACCCTTTGCGTACGGAACCGTAATAAAACCGAATTCAAACACTAAGAAGTGGAAAATAACACCCATTTTTGGGTCGGTGACATATTGGTGTTATTCTTTGGTTGGTTGGCACCGACCCCAAAAATCGGGTATTTTCCACTTTTTAGTGTTTGATGTCGGTTAAAAACTAAAACTATACTTATGTTGATTGATTGATTGATTTGAATTAAGGCCTCTCTGTCCTATTTTTAGACAATTTTGCCAGTGTCCAGTTAGGCTTAAATACGGGATTAGTGCTACATTGGCGCATTTAACAGAGAATGCATTTCACACACTTACGTATATTTGTTAGTCATTGTCTTTTCTCGCTATAAATTCTGATGAAACAGCATTTCTTCCGAATAAATCTTTGAATTAATGCAGGGATGGTAATCAGATTTTGAAAAAACCTTTTTCTGATTATTTTCAAAATCTGATTACCTAACTAGCTTCAAATTCAATTGTCGCTGAAACTCAAATTAATGAAATAACGGTAAAGTCGTATCCATTAGATACAGAAAATTATCGAATTCAGGCAGTTTACATACTTTACATAATTGTTTAATAAAAAAACCGAAGTCACAAACCCAATATACATAGGCTATGTAATCGCCTAAATTTATTTTTATATTTGGAGATTCTCTTTCATTATTTTCTAATTACGATGTGTTACATATACATATAAGAACATGCAAATAAAACGCCTTTTCAAAATATTTGCTTGTAATTCACTATTTCAGAAAAGTAATTACGAACAACAATTTACAAATGGATCCATGGACGGTGATGTTTTCATCCCGCTCAGCGCCGCGGCATTACCCCCCCCCCCAGCTTCACTTGCCACCACGTTGCTCTAATGAGCAATATTTTTGCTAATTTTTGCAACCAAATTATTTGTTGGCTATGGTTTGCATAACATCTTTCTAACTCATGTAGTTTTCAATGGGTTTGACGGCCGGATTCAGCCAGTATTTATTAGATATTTTTGACTCGGCACTCGCTGTCATCATCACGAATGAGGAATGATGTAACGACCATCTGGTTTATTAACAAATAATTCTTATCTTTATCAGTTTACCTACCAATTTGGGAGACTTCAAATTGGATTTTTCTCCGTTTTCATCATTGCGCTACAAATATGTACGGCAATAAAATGTTGTAAGTTGCGTTACGTCATTTTTTGCGCGCTCGTTGTATGGACGTTATTTCTCCAGTTATTTCTTCACCTCCATGTCACATACCCGTCAACAGATATTACTTTACGGCCGAAACTATAACTCTTGTCTCTTTCTTCGCTTGTCGTTTTTTTCGTGACAAAGAAGACAGGCATTAGTGTCAACCTTCCGGCCGTAACGAAATACAATGCATTGGGACTAAAATGCAAAGCAAGCGTTCTGCAACCATTTCAATAAAAAAGGCGTCTAGCCCTTTAAGTGGGTGTTAGCACCTGATTGCATTCAGTCACATAAGGATGTTAGTAAAACAACACTATTTTTATTTAAAAATAAGTAAAACAAATTTCGATAATCAAAAAAGTACATTTGTAGATTGATAGTGTAGCCATAATTCAAAGACAAAACTGTAAGGCCCTGATGCTTTGATTGCTTAAACGGAGCAAATATGCATAAACATTCATAAAAAACAAATAATGGAAGCCTCAGATATATGAAAGTATATGTTTAAATTACAGCTAAACAATCAATTTATCTTTAATTTTTTTTCATTTCAAAATCAGGTGTAGGTCTAATAAAAATATGTGCTTTCGCTTATGCACATATGGAAGCGCAAGCGAAAGGTTTTCGTGTACGCTCCTATCAAATACAGTAAAAAATAGGCATCATTTTTTCTACATAGAGTTTGACAGAACCGAACACGAGATCCTCCCCATGGAGGTGAAGAAATATCCTCCCGCTTTCGCTTTCCTGAGTAGATAGGCAGGTGACAGAGTCTTTACCCTTTCTATTCCCCATACAACGGGCGGTAACTGTTTCCATGCTCTTAATATTTAGCTTTTTTAAATTTTTGATTCTAAAATATATTTAGAAATCTATGTCTGTAATTTACCTTTTATTTTGGAAAATATTGGCTAATAAACATTGTCTTTTTTACGTTAATTTTCGATTTTTTTACTGAAAAATACAGATAGTTACAAAAAATCAAAACATATGGACATAGAATGATGCTTTCTCTATTGACAAAAAAAATATTATTGAAATTTTACATAGTTTAGGGGTAGGGAAACGTTAGGGCATGGAAGACAATTTCGCTATTTTAATGGCCATCGTCGTGCAAAATTGTGCCTTAGCCATTGGACAAAGAATGCATTTCACAAAAATTTCAAATCATAGATTTCTTGTGACTTCACGACAGTAATCTCGTATTCAACTTGACGACTGCCGATTGTGGAATATTATTCTTTCCGATTTTGAAGTGTTTCTTGAGATAATATAGAATTACAGCGAAAGGACTCCGTTCGTACTGGATGTCCCACGACACCTCTCGTATTTTTTTAATACGACCGGAACATTTTACTGTATTTAGGTAATAATATTGTGTGTGCAACCTAATAAGTATTGAGAGCCATAGAATGAATACTAGTCTTACATATTTACATAGTAGTACATATTTGCTTTCAACTTTTTTTCTATGTCAAAATACGTGCAGTTGCATTGGGTTAGTTTTTAACGGCCCCATCTTAAAACAAAAAAATATGAAAGTTCAATAAAAAAAACACGCTCACCTAATAAACGTCGATCTACGTAGCTAGAATGCAGCGGATTGGTATACGAGACGCTCTAGGAATTAGAAAGGAAAAATAAACGCAATCTTTTCGCGGTATTTACACAGTGAAACTTGTATGTGTACGTATTTCTATCTTCAAGCTTATAAACAGCCGCTGTTATCTCTAGGTAGCCGGGAGGGAAGAGGGATGGTGCTCGCGGCCGCGGGGCAAGCGGGGAGGGGAAGGGTGAAAGCAAGCAGACGGGAAGGTAATCCGGCGAGCCGGCAACGCATCACGATCCGGCAGCCTCGGCGGCGAACCTACACCAGCTTGCAATCTCCCGAAGGGCGATAGTTGTAGATTATGACATATACCTTCAATCAGAGACCGGAATCAACCAGAGTCGGTGCTCCGCACACTAGACGCCGAGATTTGTGTTCCAGAAATGTGCCTCCCTGCACTTACACACCTCCTTCGCAAGGCCAAAGCACAAATAATGCAAACATTTGTATATGTTTCAGCGAGGCAAGCAGCGACGCGCAGCACTGTCTATCTTGATAGATCTTTGCCCACGATCGAATTTAATCACTCAACAATTAAAATTATCTAGGCAGGAGGAGCTAAATAGAAGAGAATATTTTAAGGTTTGTGGAAAACGGCTTACGCACGGTGTGTCGATTATATTTTACGACGTTTCGAACCAAACATTTGGTCCATCATCAGGCGAGCACCCGTGCCGGCGGCGGTCAACAGGGAACTGCCAGTTTGACGTTTTCGGCCGTTGACGAAGATTGTAGCTGTGGGTGGGGGTAGTCTGCGAACATGCTTGGGCTGCATTCCGAATGTCAGATGATGTGCAGTGGTCAAATGGTAAGAGTCTTTGACAAAAGAGTAGGTTTTGCCTATTAGAGGCTGTAGAACAGATGCAACGTGCTTGGCTAATGCATATTTGGGCGAGTTGATCTGGCTCACGATTGGCCTTAATGGGACGCCGAGTTTGTGAATCTTGGGTAGTCCATAGAAACGTGGAGACTGCGGGTTTACTGGACGTAGCAAGTTACGGATATGTTGTGGAATGGGTGGTATGTGGAACGTCGGTACGCAGAGGTTATTTTCTGGAAGCAGCCGACTAATAACGGCATACAACTTCTAAAATGGCTATTACAACAAAGCCGAAATTATGAAAATAATTTTACAGTAACAGCTCAGGGTATATGTAGCAGTTACAATTAGAAAGCGCCTCATAGTTATTTAATTTTTGTAAGAAACGTTTAATAGCTGGACTGGTTTGGATTCCCTTAATATTGTGCAGTAAATTCAAGCTCTTTCTCCTGCTCGAATAACTTTCATCCGTCAACCTTGTATGATAATTAACAAGCCGGATTAAGTATAAACAAAATGAAACTAATCTGAACTGCGGCAAATTAAATTTAAATTAAATGCTCTGCTCCCTCAACCATCGGTGCTGTGAACGCGCAATTCATTATTGCGTTGTAATAAATTAATATAATAACTCAATTGCAGGCGAGTAGGTTCCGAAAATTGTCTTCCGAAAAGCGCAGAAGTTCAGCCTAAATCGTCGAAATTAATCATTTCTCCGGACTTCAGCCGAGATTTTCTGAATAAATTCCATTACAATCTAACTTTGCGCTAAAACAAACAAACTTTTACTCGAGCAATAAAATCATTCCAGCGAATAGAGCCGAACGATATTAGTCGAAGCGATTCGAGCCTTAATTTATCGGACACTTTCTTCCGTCTCGGATAATCTCTAAGGTCCGCAGTTTTTAAGGCAGTAAAATCGAATAGTCCGGAGCGGTACAAAGGCCCTTTGTTCGCAATCCTTTGACTCCAGTAACACAATAAGTCGGGAGTGCTGTGCTATGGGGAATTTGGTTCGATGGTCCGCTCGATCGCCTATGCTTTCCCGACGATTACGAGGCCTGGATGGAGTCAGAAAAGCCTTTGTATTCTGTGACCTCAACTTGAGGCCGGAATTTTTCACTTATCTCTTTTCAGATTATTGTAATGAGAATAAATAATTAAAATCTAGAGGACCTTTTTTAAATCCAATAATAGGACTACCAGCATTAGGCCTGGAAAAATAAAAACGATTTTATTTGTAGCTCGGTGCAAAAACGTTACTGAAATCCTGCGTATCTTTTACTCCAATGTCGACATATGAAAGAAAGGAATAATTTATTTTGTCTTTATTTATCTTTGGCGATGAAAAGAAAAAATACTCACCTCTTAAAAATAAATAGGTTTGAAAATACTAATATTTGATGAATTGGAGCAATGCAATAAATACACAGGATAGGATATTACTCTTCAGGTATAAATTAATAGCATCAGTCAAATATTTTTAATCGTGGTTTTTTCAGTACCTTGCTGTGTTTCCAATCATAAGCAATTGTAGTACGAGCACTAAACTAAATTAACTTTAAGTGTGGAAAATGTCCGGATTTCGTGAGTAATCGAAATATACACAAGGATGTCGAATCAATCGCAAGTGCATGGCGGTAACTGCAAATATCTCCTCTGGAGAATTGAAGCGACCCCTAGAGATCTCGCCGATGCCCTGATTGGTAGCTCTGTGTGCCTAATCCCTCCTAGGCCAGTGTGACTGTCGGAACCAACTGGCTGAATACGCCAATTGATTGGTAAAGGTGGAAAGAGTTGAATAAGATCGAGTTTGTTTCTACGAATGTTTGATTATTTTATATAAATAAACCATGGAGGTGAAGAAATAACTAACCTATTTCATTTGAATAGGTAAATGCTATTTGATGTTAATTTAATTTGGGTCGCCTTCATAAAGTCCAAAAAGCATAAGGTCCAAAACCCAGAACGTCCAAAAGTATGTATTTTTCGTGTGTATTATAAAATGAATTTATTCGTAAGTATTTTGGACGGTATAGGTTTTGGACCTTGTGCTATTTGGACTTTATGATGCGTCCCCTTAATGTTAATAAGAGACTGGGTTAGAGAGCAATGTCATTTGATTGATGTATGCTGTGACGAAAATCGAGAAGGGAGTTTGGAGAAAGAAGGTTTGGACATATGGAACGAATGGTTGACGAAACAAATTCACAGAGCACAAGTGAGCGAAAGTTTCGTGTCGAAACGATGTATGTCTATAGATGAAGCGTGTGCTGTGATCGTACCGTATGGCGCCCTATCATCTCTGCCTGCCCCCCCGGCCTCGAAAGCGGCGGGAAAGTATATATGCATGTATTAATACATTGGTTCTTAACCTTTTACACGTTAAAACATTTTCTCAAATGGTCCAATTTGAGAAAATGTTTTTTCAAACATTCCGTCCGTCCGTCCGTTCGTCCGTTCGTCCTTCACAGCGCTGTATCTCATGGACCGTAATAGGAAGGCAGCTGAGATTTTCAAAGATCGTGTATTTATTTAGCCGCTATAACAACAAATAGGTAAAAAAAATACAGACAGAAAACGCGTTTATTTGTGTTAAATCTTTTTCGATGGTGCGGAACCCTTCGTGAGCGAGTCCGACTTGCACTTAGCCGGTTTTTTAATGTATTTACTCAAGTATTTTCATGACGTTACCCGGAAATGTAAACTCGAGATCTATTCTGTCGTCTTGACTCAGCGAGGATGGAAGTTCTGTCTTGCTCGCTGCGCTGCATTGAAGTCGTGAATGAAGTAATTAGTTTAGAAATGCTATATCTTTACAGTGTAACTACATGAGATAGAGTACATGTAAATGTTTGAAGAGCCCCTTGAAAATGCATCTAATATAAAACTTTATGCATATTTTGCTCGCTTTTTACGCCCCTCTTAGAAATGAATTTCGAGCGCTGTGATACGTCGAAAAACGGACGCTGTGCTTAGCCGAA
This sequence comes from Incurvaria masculella, assembly GCA_946894095.1. NCBI lineage: Eukaryota > Metazoa > Arthropoda > Insecta > Lepidoptera > Incurvariidae > Incurvaria > Incurvaria masculella. Next base: position 7,270,599 of record OX335641.1, read on the forward strand.
GTATCATCATCACGGTGTGATGAGTATACTGTAGTAGCGGTTCCCGCAATTTCTCTCGTGTAGAATTCGAAAGAATTATCCCTCGGTAATTGCATGTTTAATCCAGGTGGTAAGTACCCTGTGTCTCCTCCGATGTTAAATTGCGATATTTACATTAAATCGTTTGAAAAGATGCTTTAAAATGTGTCTGAAGCAGCGGACTCAAATGAAAACTCGTTCATTTGGACTCATTTATCTCTTAACAGCTGAATTTACAGAAATCTATCTTATAAACAACTTTTAAAAAGGTACGCTGAAATTTCCGCATTTATAGGTTATGTAGTGTTTAATGGGTGGTAACGTGTTGCATGAAAGGGATGTCTTAATATTTTCCTTATACCCCCTTTAAACAATAACGTTAGAAAATCCTTTCTTAATTAACGTTTCTAGGTTCAGTGGTTACGGATCACAATATGAATGCATGAAATAATGAATGAGTCAGTGGCTTTCGAATGTCACTGACGCGATCTTGAAGAAACTAATAAAATCTTGTTCTTACTCTCTCACAAGTGAGTAAATAAAGTGTCGCTACCATTGTATGCATTCACTGGCAACACTGAGAATCTCCGACTGGGAAGATTGCATGCTTCGCTGCGGAATTTGTAGAAATCTAGACGCCTTCTTGTAACTTTACTGCTATTTCTATGTATTTATTTTTAATTTTAATTTAGTTTAATGTCTGTGGATTATTAAAAAAAAACGAACGAACTTCTCACACTGAACGCATGCTCTTACTCTAAAGAATGTGCACACTAACTAGTGTAATGTTATATGGCTAAAAAAAAGTCGACGTGAAAAACAAAATTACTTAAAAAAGTTTCGAAAAGTAATATATCCGTTGAAATAATCATGGATTTTACGATCTTATTTCAAAAACATTAGATCTTTAAGTAATTTAAATAAACTAATTTGCAACAGTTTAGTAGGTCGGTCGATTTTTTTGGGATATACCAACATACATGCCTCGGTCATCGCCCCGGTCATGCACCACTTTCTTTCTCTCTTTGAGTTGGATAATTGCACTTCGTTACGAATACGACCTGCACCATGGTTCGGAATCCATGTAAAACTGTAGGTTACCCCTACCCCTACAAGAAGGTAGGGTTAATCCCGTCCGGGTTGGTACCACCACTTACGATGAAACTATTATTGAAGCGTTAATGAAACATTTTCCGTGTTTTCCATAACAACATGGTAGCCGTACTTTTAAAGGGAAGGTCCTGGCATGGCAGTTAATTCCGTTGGGAATGTGTGTATTAAGATTATATCATAACGTTAGTTGGCAATCGATGTCAGGTTGCATAAAGTTACTAAATATTTTTTTTTATGTAAAGAGCGGCATATGGTGTACGACCGACGCCCATGGGTTTTCGAAAATTCAGGGGGGCTGCGAAAACCATCTGTTCTGTTCATCATTCCAAAAATACCCAGGTCCCAGTTATTCCTTTCAAACTTCTGCTAAATATTCAGACTGCGTCTCGGTGCACGTTGCGGTGGAAATGGTTGCCTTTTAATTTACACTATTCATCTTCTCTTCACGTTTCCAAAAATATTTAAATTGTTAATTTATTTAATACGTATTTCTAATTTGTGATTTTACTGCGCATATTCGAAGGAAATATTTTATTCAAATGTTTTTACGCTTCTCCGTAATTTTTAGTAAGATTAATCGACAAAATATTTATTAAAATTTAAAATGAATAAAGTATTTAATTGCGTAATTTATAAAAAATAGTGTGATGCAAAGATAATAAATAATATGATATAATGCATCCTTTTTGTTTTATTTTATGCATGTATGCATAAACATTTATATTTTAAAAGTAATGTAATGGGAAGAATAAACAATTATAATAATAAAAACTATGTAAACTGGATGTAACGCGCAAAGAACTTATAGAAAAAAAAAATTGACCTTGACTGAAAAGCGAGGAGGACGGGGGGTTGGACGGACATCCTCCGCATTTTCCGACGCTTTTCCTTCTCCCCTCGCACCGCCGCCAACGCCTCTTTCTAAATCGATGAAATGTTAATTTGAAAATCTCATTAACCAGGAAAGATAAGAATACGGGACTTTTATCACTAGCATAAGACCAATTCTAAGTCACTTGCCTTCAATTGGAAAGTACATTGATTGTCATGTGACGGGTGGTCGAAGTAATTATATGAAGTACGTAAGCGTATAATATTGTATTACAATCTCTGTGCAGGGAAGAGAAACAGAAGCTTTAAGATATTTCCAAACCCTATTTTAACTGCATCATGGAAGCACATTTCTTAACTCACTTGAGGTGAATTCTTCACCTCCATGCATACGAGTATTACTACATATCATTGTATATTATTTAGCAAATAAAAATGGACAGCAATGACTTGACGTTTCTTATCAACGGTAAGCGCCAAGTACGGTTTGCGTGTGCTTGTGTGCTTCACCATTGCATCAAAATATAACCCCTTGTTTTAATTATGTTACAAAACGATGTGATGCGTGTTCAAACAGTTCGCAGCCTCAGTAACATGTCTGTATCATTTCTTCATCCTCTTTAACTGGTCTCCGTAAACTTTTCGGTTTTGGCGCTTCCTAGTTGAATCGAACTTCCCTACTCTCATTGGTGGTCGGCGAGGAAACGCAAGGCCGCATATTCAGCTGGTAGCATCCTAGGTTATTTTCGTTCTGCTTTTATTTTCATTTTTTACGTTTTAATATCAATAAACCACCGGCAGCTGCGCCGCGTGCGAACGAGGAAGCATCGGCGGCGATTGCAGCGCGCTACCTTCACCTTTGAAAAGGTGAAAAGCTGATTACAAATTTCTTCTATTCTCTTTATTTATTTTTATTAAATGTTTTTGATTTGAAGAGAACTTCCTGCGTAGAACCGAACGAAACCGACGCTCGGATTTATCGATGCTCACGTCTTAGATGAAAAAGGAATTTTTCATCTAAGGCTCACGTTTACTTAAACAAAAACAAAAAAACAGCAAAGTGCGAGTCGGACTCGCACACGAAGAGTTCCGTACCATCCTACAGGACTTACCACAAAAAAACACGTTTTTTTGTATGGGGGCCCCCTTTAATTTTTATTATTTTATAATTTTACCTATTTGTTGTTATAGCGGCAAAATAAATACATAATCTGTGAAAATTTCAGCTTCCTACCTGTTACGGTTCATAAGATACAGCCCTGTGACAGACGGACAGACGGACGGGCGGACGGACGGACGGACAGACGGACGGACGGACGGACGGACGGACGAACAGTGGAGGCTTAGTAATAGGGTTCCGTTTTCACCCTTTGGGTTTGAGAAAATAAAATAAAACACGTGGACAATAATGCGGGTTCCATTTAAACCTTTCATGGACGGTACCCTAAAAAAGTGCTATTAAAGATTTATCCGCCACAGAAAACAAAAATATGGCGAAACACGTATGAGTTATAATGCTCTGATGATAGTCAGTCCAATTACGAATTTGGGAATGACGTCCCGTTGGAACTCGAGAACATCAGGAGTGAGCGAATTCGTAAGTGAACTGAATCGCCTGCGCTACCGTCCTACCTACATCTCCTTCCTTTTTTCGGATGCGTTGCCATACTTTCGAGACTAATACTCACTAGTGGGGTACTCACTTGATCAATAATGTTTTCTCTCTGCCCACTCTTGGCAGGGCATCGCGACGTCAACATCGATTATTAGTTTCGGCTTGTCTGTATATATTTCTGTCACGTCCGATACGTTGCGGAAGTGGTCGACGTCTTTATACCAAAGATACCGAATGAAGTAACAACGCGAACCCAAACTGACGCTATGGCGCGCGTCTCCACCGCTGCTGGATCCCGCGCATGGCCCGCGCGATAAAACTGTTTACATCGCTCGCGATAACTCGCGTGGGATACGTACCTTGGATAGAAACATTTAGTCCATGGTACGCTAAGCAGCGGCCACGGAAGTGGGGGTAGGGGGGGTCAAGCCCCCCTGAAATCCGGCAGAGGCGGCGGCGCCCTCGATGGAAGGGTGAAGGAAGGTGGTCTACAAAGAAGTATGCCCCCCCCCCATGGAGTACTTCCGCAGTCAACCTACTATTCAACTCAGAAATATCTTGATGCAAGAGCGGCTCGGAGTTAAGAGGCGTGGGTCATCGCGTCTTATGACAGAGATCATGGGTTCAATCCCCACCATCATACACCACTTTCTTTATCTTTCTGAGTTGGTTCGGAATACATGTACAACTGTAGGTCCCCTTGTCTGGCTAGGTGGTAGCCCGCCCGAGATGGTATCATGGCATTGGACGAAAATATGGTCGATGCAGCAATGCCAAATTGTCCCTGTTTTTCATTAGCCGTGCTCATTAATGGAAGGTCCTGGCATGGTACCTACACATTTCCTGTATGGGAATGCGGGGTCTTGGATTAATATCACAAAGGTTGCTTATTGGTTATTACCCGTTCATGTTCATTTACATTAAATAAAGCTGTTAATATAGTGGTCGCATTTGAATAAGTACTTCTGATTTGGCCACATTATCATCACATCATCTCCATGTTGTGGTTGACAAATGTAACGTTCCTTCATTATCATACTCTTCAATGTGTAATGGTTTAACTAGGCACGTCGAGAACGATTTCGAACACAATCATGCGAATTAGCAAAAAAAAATACTGGAAATAACACTGACTACATAGCGTCAAAATATAGTATACTAGCTGAGGTACCCGGCTCCGCTCGGGTCAATGTCGTTTTGGACTGATGTCAGGCTGTAACCCAAAGGGCTGGCCTAAAAAGCTAGTCGAACTACTTTACTAACAGAAGATTAAACAATGTTTCTACAAAAAAAAAACTGGATCGAAATCCGTGGCATGATTGAATAAGATAACATCCAAATACTGCCATTTATAAATTCAGTGGAAGGAATGTACATGAATATATTGCAGAACATTGGGGCCAATTGATTAATTGTTTTTTAAAAGCATTTGTCGCCACGCTGGGACGATCCTGCACTGGCACTACTACACATTGCCATGGACGGAAAACACGGACATTTTTTACTGCCGCTTCGACCATCTATCATTCAGTGCGATGGTACGTAACAACTCGGGTGGGATTAACCTTACAACCTAGTTAGTAAGAAAGGGGAGCATTTTTTTACGTGGAATCCGTACCACAACCAGCCTTAACATCGAAAACGGCCACCCATCCAAACCCCGACCGCGCCCATAGGTCCTGGACGTAGATGCAATCCACATATTAATCGAGTGAGTAGTACGTAAGTTATGAGCCTTTAATCGCACCAGTCACCCCTAGAGTGATGTACTCTGCCAATCTCCACATGCAGGAGCAGTCCACTTATTGTTTTGTTATAAATATGTAACCCTCTCTTCTCACTCCTCTGGTAAGTTAGCGTGATGTTAAGTAACCCATACGGCTAGACTGAGATACATCCTCATCTAAATCGGGTAATTGGTTCTCATGTTATAAGAATTTCATACTACTGGTCACCTCTCTGGTAATTTAGCGTGATAGTTAGTAGACCTAAAATTGCGGAAATAAATCGAGCTATACGGAGGTACAATTATCAGCTAAGTATCTGCTTGGCTCCCTGGACTCGATACAGCGTCGTGCCGTGCGTCTTGTCGACGATCCCAAGGTATCCCTAAATTTAGAGACCCTTCAACTCCGAAGGGATGTAGGTTCTCTCGATGTATTCTATCGTCTTTATCATTGAGAGTGCCCTTCGGAGCTGCACAACGCTGTCCCCCCGTCCCATTTCTACCACCGCACAACGCGGAACAGGCAGGGTATGCACCCATTCACTGTCGACATTCCCAAAATAAGAACCCACCGATCCTCTATCTATTTTTTCTATAGGGTTGGTAATCTATGGAATCGACTCCATACCGATATATTTCCCCCAAAGTCTCCCGGGGTCGTTCAAACATGGGGTGAAGGAGCACCTGGCCGGCCGGCATGGTTTTCGTATCCCCCGTTGAAAGTTCAAAATACCGCGCTTGGCTTAGTACTAATCTAACAAACAAAAAATAAGAAACCGTTCAACTGAAACCGTAATATCTTAACAATACGCCTTTAAACAATCAACCTTAAAAGCCTAAACTAATGTGTGTAGCTAGGACACGGCTAATTGCTAAGTTAGCATACCGCGCGGGTTGGTAGAAACAATACAAACATTTTACGTAAAAAACCTCATACTAATCCGTGTACCACACGACCACGGAGCGATGATCTCTGCAACCGCGTCTATCGTTAGCAATCGCGGGAAGCCGACTGGCGAGGGGCGCGGGCAGCATTGCCGATCGCTTGAAGCAATCGGGGACTTTGGATTTCATCTTCTCCCGAAAGTTGTTCGGACGGCCGTCGACTGTACGAACTTTTATTTTGCTCATTCGAATTGAAAATTTCGTTCCTATTCCGGATTTTTACGAAATTCCGGGAATCCTAAGAACGTTTTTGGGCAATTGTGGTTATCGGCAACGCTGGTAGCCGCTTCGCGCGCTCGCGCGTGGTACCTTCGGTTCTTCTCGGCAATACTCGGTCGTCGTCGGGTGGCCACCGCCGCCGTCTCGGCCCTCCCCGCGCTATCATTTCGTTTTCGCTCCGCGCTCTGACTATTTTTCTTTTTGCTCGGCTCCTAAGGGTCCTTACGTGATGTTCAATAGCTTAAAGCCTTCCTTAAGAATTAGGCTATCGAATGTAAAAATATGTTTTCAAACCTGACTGGTAGTTCCAGAGATTAGGGCGTTCAAAAAAAAAACAAACAAACTCTTCAGCTTTATTATATTATATATATATATATATATATATATATATATCAGCTCCATCCGTTATGATTAAAAAGTAGCAGATAAATAACATCGCTATTGACCAGCCTTTTCGATATATATATATATATATATATATATATATAGTATAGAAGTATAGATATTTAAACGCTATGTAGTCAGCGTCAATAAGTAAAATCTTCGAAATAGTCTTACAGTGAAGCAATAAAAAGAGTTTTCATTTCAATGAGTGACGATTTTGTCGATCAACTGTGTGAATTGCTGGACAAGCTACTGCGGAATAACATTGCGGGGTTTTCGTCAAATAAACACGTCCTTACTTATGTTACGAAATTCTATACACACGAGATGTAAGTAGCCTTTTTGCATGAATATTTTAAAAATGTTTGAATGCTTATTTATTTCGAGGTAAGTAGTCTTGAAACCAAACTAAGTCCTATCAAGCAAATTTTTATTAATTTTTTTCTAAAATGGCACGGCTGGGTAGATTATTAATCGGTAGGTTTTGTATGTGTTTGAGTTAGATGGTAAACTATCTATGTAACTCAAGAATTTACAAGATAATAGAATTTACAATTGAAAATGGTAAGTGGCGCTGTATTCACATAACACAATTTCTAAAATGAAATTGATATATTTGGTTGCTTGTGTTACGTGGCAGTGGATAATGAGGGTTAACCTACAAACATACCTTACAAAAATTAAGGTTTTATAAAATTTGGCTTAGAAATGTATTTTCGCCTAATAGAATAATATAGAAAGTTTCTAAGGGCAGCTCTTAATTAATTACATCGATTTCTCATGTCTCGACTAAGGAAATTTTTAGCACGATATTTACGCCGAGCGCGAACATGATGGATGGCGTCTTCCACCACACCCTTCTCCCTTCAAACCACAATCTCACACCGCTTCTGCTGCGAGTTCATTACTGCATCTAATTACCTTGTCAATAGGCGGGATTCGTAACAAAGGTCGCTTCTGATGAGATTCATATTTCTAACTGATTTTTCCTATGTATTTATAAACATCAAAGTTTTGTTTTCGTTTGTAGGAATGTGTGAGGTGAGGGTAGGTAAGTTTTCATGATAATAAAATATGAATAAACGTCAGAATATTTCATTATTTAAGCTTAGAAAGCACAGGAATATTTGTATTCAGGCTGTTTTTTATTAATTTAATTTTATTTAGAGGACTAATTTGTTTCGGTAAATGCATTGATTTATATTTAAAAAGACCAATCACGGTGAAAATGTTCTGAATCAAAAATTTGTTTTTACTTTACTTTCTATTATTGGCTTACGCTAGAAACTTAAGAGGTGCCCGACGATGCCCATGGGCTTTCAAACTTTCAAGAGGAGCAGCGAAAACCATGCCGGCCGACCCGGCACTTCTTCACACCGTGTTTGAAGGAACCCGGATTTTACTTTAGGGGTATGCATGGTACGCCACTTTTTGGGCGTAACAAATTATCCCTCTGAGAGGAAATCAAGGAGTTACAAAAATGTTATACCTGCTTCCCTGTAAATAATTTGTCATCAATCTTGAGACGTCATAAATCTTGGAATCATTGATGACGTCAAACCATCCAATGCGATTAAACATAACATGAAATGTCGCACTGTCTACTCTTTTGACGGGACGACGACGCGACGGTCCAATCAATGGACCATATGCTAGCGGTAGCTAGCCCCTGGTGTATGTCACTTAGACATAATCTGGAGCACTTTGCTGGCTCCACTGTCGAGCCCAAAAATTGGGCTGCCATGTTATAGGACAGGAACACCAGGTACACATTCGTGGATAGTGAATGAATCTGCGATCCTAATAAACGCATCTGGATTTTAACTTTAAGTTATTAAATTATTTCAACTCAATTCCATACACATCCCACACTTGGATAACTAAAGGATTAAATTTAGACGTAACTAAACAGAAAATAGGTATGAATTAAAAATACATACGCCACAGAATAAAGCAATCCGAAGGGAAACTGAGGATCTATAAAACCTACGTTTGTTCTAGACTAACTTATGCAGCTCCAGCGTGGTATGCGCTGTGCTCAGCCACCCAAAGCAACGCAACCAGGCTCAACCGAACATCTCTCTGCGGGTGATCATCGGAGCCGGGCGGTACGTTAGAATGACGTTATCGTCCACGACTTGAAAATCCCCCGGTGGAGGAGTTAGTCACGAATCTCGCGAGTCGCTGACGCTTCGCCACACCTCCACCTGGCTTATATTGCTCTCCTGCATGCAAGACCGCCCGACGGGCGCCCACTCCCCGGAGAGCTGCTGGAGAGCTCCTAACCACCAGTTGAGCGCTCCCTTCAGACCGACCTGCAGCAACAAGATGCTCAGCCTGCCGTTAGCTTATAGCGGCCTCCAGTGACCGCCACTAAATGCCCGCCGAGAAGAAACCCGGGCACAAGGGGCCATCCTATAGGCCCGCCCCTGCACCAACTTCTGAGTTGCAGAATACCCCACTAATACGACGGAGTCAAGGGCCGAAGTATGGGATGACAGTTCAGATTTGAGTATTCACACTGCACAGGATCACCCGCTGGGCTAATCTCAAGATTACCAAAAATTCAAAGGAAACACTAGATTGGCTGAAGGACTGAAGCTATGTCTCTTTGACAGGAAAAGTGTTGGACACATTTATCCCGTCTATGTAGCTCCTATTCCGCCAAACGCGCGATAAGAAACATAGTTCCATAAATCAAAGAACTGTTTAAAAAAACATGCGATGTTTACATTGTGTTTGTATGTACGGAGAAAGTTATATTCGCCTTTGCACAAAATGAAAACTGATACTGAAGTACAATAAAGGTCTGCGTGCTTCATCGTCAGACAACCATGATAACTAAACCTGGGCATCACCGTAAAACAAAGTTGTTGCTTTGTGTTCAGCAGTGTTTACCAGACGATTAAAACTTTGCCCGTGCCCTCAGTGAATGAAGTTTTCTGGTTTTACCAGAACCCTCATATATTTTTAATTGAGTCGGCCAGTTAAGAGGATAATGAGGTTATCGAGTTCGAAACAATGGCGTGTGCCTGTTTCTTCAGTCAAATTAAGAACTATTATTCTAAAATTTTACACATTAAATATACCAACCGAGGGCTACGTCTGTACGTTTTGATTTTTATGATAACTTAACTTATATCCATGATAAAGACCATTAAACATTTTGATACAAATCTTGGAATTAGAGAAGTTTAAAAAAAAAACAAAACGTCCGGACCGCTCGCAGTTGATATATTTATTATGAAAATTTTCAAAAAAATGTTTCTTAATTTGACTGAGGAAACAAACACGAGCCATTGTATGAAACTCGACTACTGCACGACGCACGGACCTAGCATGAGTGCGAAGTACGTCGTTAATAAATATATCTGACTGCAGTCGAAAAGTCACGTACAATTCGGTAGCAAATTGAAGGTTTTAAATGACAGTCGAATCAGCCAGACGTATGCACACAAAAGCCAAAAGCTGTGCCCAAGAATCCCTTACACATTTATATTATTTCATATTTCTACACAAATATAAAAATCCATGCACAGGCTATTTAGTGAATGCCTCCAATGCTCTATTCAATGGTTTGAGCGAGCGAAATCGATGATGTTATCGATTGATCGATAAGTAATGTGAAATTCGTAATAGAGGTTCAGATAGTGCGCTTCGACTGTCATATCTGTTCTGTGGTATCGTAGAATCGGATTTGCACACGAAGGGTTTCGTACCATAATACAAGATTTGACCCAAATAAATCACGTTACTCGTCATTTTTTTTTTTTTATATTTACTATTTGTCGTTCAGCTGCCTACCTATTACGGTTCATGAGATACAGCTCAGGCACAGACGGACGGACAGCGGAGGTTTAGTAATAAGGTTTCGTGTGCCACCCTGTGGGTACGGAACCCTAATTAGTGAAAACGAAAAGATATTGGTAAATTTCATCTGAATTTTAAAAACTGTCTCGAACATTAATTCCCGCAATTAAAGTTTACTTACCTACCACCACCAACCCTTATTTAATTTTTCATTAAGAGAAAGCAACCCGCCTGGGGCTGAAGCCACCACAGAATACTAAGTGCCTTGAAGAGAAACATTACAAAAACTTTTAAAAATAGGTAAATCGATAGATACAGGCCGATCAATAATGTCTCCTGAACCATCTTATACAATCTATACTAATATAATAAAGCTGAAGAGTTTGTTTGTTTTTTTGTTTGAACGCCCTAATCTCTGGAACTACCAGTCAGGTTTGAAAACATATTTTTACATTCGATAGCCTAATTCTTAAGGAAGGCTTTAGGCTATTGAACATCACGTAACGACCCTTAGGAGCCATGCAAAAAGAAAAATAGTCAGAGGGCGCGGAGCGAAACGAAATGATAGCGCGGCGAGGGCCGAAACGGCGGCGCGGCGGTGGCCACCCGACGAGGACCGAGTATTGCCGAGAAGAGCCGAAGGTACCACGCGCGAGCGCGCGAAGCGGCTGCCAGCGCTGCCGATAACCACAATTGCCCAAAAACGTTCTTAGGATTCCCGGAATTCCGTAAAAATCCGGAATAGCAACGACATTTTCAATTCGAATGAGCAAAATAAAAGTTCGTGCAGTCGACGGCCGTCCGAACAACTTTCGGGAGAAGATGAAATCCAAAGTCCCCGATTGCTTCAAGCGATCGGCAATGCTGCCCGCGCCCCTCGCCAGTCGGCTTCCCGCGATTGCTAACGATAGACGCGGTTGCAGAGATCATCGCTCCGTGGTCGTGTGGTACACGGATTAGTATGAGGTTTTTTACGTAAATTGTTTGTATTGTTTCTACCAACCCGCGCGGTATGCTAACTTAGCAATTAGCCGTGCCCTAGCTACACACATTAGTTTAGGCTTTTAAGGTTGATTGTTTAAAGGCGTATTGTTAAGATATTACGGTTTCTGTTGAACGGTTTCTTATTTTTTGTTTGTTAGATTAGAACTAAGCCAAGCGCGGTATTTTGAACTTTCAACGGGGGATACGAAAACCATGCCGGCCGGCCAGGTGCTCCTTCACCCCATGTTTGAACGACCCCGGGGGACTTTGGGGGAAATATATCGGTATGGAGTCGATTCCATAGATTACCGACCCTATAGAAAAAAATATATAGAGGATCGGTGGGTTCTTATTTTGGGAATGTCGACAGTGAATGGGTGCATACCCTGCCTGTTCCGCGTTGTGCGGTGGTAGAAATGGGACGGAGGGACAGCGTTGTGCAGCTCCGAAGGGCACTCTCCATAATAAAGACGATAGAATACATCGAGAGAACCTACATCCCTTCGGAGTTGAAGGGTCTCTAAATTTAGGGATACCTTGGGATCGTCGACAAGACGCACGGCACGACGCTGTATCGAGTCCAGGGAGCCAAGCAGATACTTAGCTGATAATTGTACCTCCGTATAGCTTGATTTATTTCCGCAATTTTAGGGCTACAAAGCATCACGCTAAATTACCAGAGAGGGGACCAGTAGTATGAAATGCTTATAACATGAGAACCAATTACCCAATTTAGATGAGGTTTGTATCTGAGTCTAGCCGTATAGGCATCACGCTAACTTACCAGAGGAGTGAGAAGAGAGGGTTACATATTTATAACAAAACAATAAGTGGACTGCTCCTGCATGTGAAATTTGGCAGAGTACATCACTCTAGATCACGAGAGGGGTGACTGTTGCGATTAAAGGCTCATAACTTACGAACTACTCACTCGATTAATATGTGGATTGCATCTACGTACAGGACCTATGGGCGCGGTCGGGGTTTGGATGGGTGGCCGTTTTCGATGTTAATGCTGGTTGTGGTACGGATTCCACGTAAAATATAGCTCCCCTTTCTTACTACCTAGGTTGTAGGGTGAATCCCGCTCGAGTTGTTACGTACCATCGTACTGTGAATGATGGATGGTCGAACCGGCAATTAAAAATGTCCATGTTTTCCGTCCATGGCAATGTGTAGTAGTGCCAGTGCAGTATCGCCCCAGCGCGGCGGCAAATGCTTTTAAAAAACAATTCAGTAATTGGCCCCAATATTTTGCAATATATTCAAGTACATTTCTTCCACTGAATTTATAAATGGCAGTATTTGGATGTTTTCTTATTCAATCATGCCACATCGGCTCAACGGATTTTGATCCAGTTTTTTTTGTTAGATACATTGTTTAATCTTCTGTTAGTAAAGTAGTTCAACTAGCCTTTTGAGCCAGCCCTTTGGGTTTCAGCCCGATATCAGTCCAAAACGACATTGACCCGAGCGGAGCCGGGTACCTCAGCTAGTAAGTTAATAAACAAGGACACCTAAAATAATATGGGTGGAACCCGGACTACCGATAAAAACTTACCATGACCAAAAAGCCTATTCTTTGAATTCCGTGCCCATAAATCAGGAAGATTTTAGTAGAGAAACCCGTTTTTATAACGGTTGTCAAAGCTACTTTTGAGATTACCGCGGTCGTTAGACATGTTTGAAAAATGTTACGGCTTTTCACGCGGTGGGAAGAGATATTCTCCGACGTTTCGAGCTAATCATTCAGCCCGTTGTCAAGGACTGCCCACGTTCGTACGCAGCAGTCGTCTGCTTCTCCTCCCAAAGGAGGTCGTCTGTCTCTTCCCACCGCGTGAAAATCCGTAACATTTTTAAAACATGGTTGTCAAAGCTGTTGACGCTTGAAGCTTCGCTAAGGAAAACCTTGAATAATAAATATTGAATTACCATGCTTCGGAATCTTTTTGCAGAAGAAAAGGCATTTGGAGACCGCTATAAAAGCGGTTTTCTCGACTAAAAAACACCTCATTTCTGAGCACAGAATTCCAAGAATAGGCCTACAGACAGGTCATGTACCTATTGTCAAAGGGAGTATTTGTAGCACCCATAATCGAATGCGTAGCATTTGATGCTGTCATCGCACCACATTGCGCATCATCTCCAGGGAAATGGCGTATAGTATATTTATTCTTCTTAGTTTAATACACGAATTTCGTGTGCAATTTTTTTTAACCAATTCTTAATTCGCATTTACGTAGAGCTTTAAACACATACTTGTAAATTCCACAAAGTTTACAATGATTTCAAATCTAAGTAAAAAATCGAACGCAACTTTGCGTAGCGTGTTTAAAATCCTCTCTCTCTTTGTAAGTTTTTATCTCATCAGCTTAAGACCGAAACCATTTTCCTAAAACAGCTTGTAAAATGTGTGTTTTCCGCTCAGTTGATACCTGAGCAATTCTCTGACGACGCTCGCTTTAATTCGTTTTGTAATGTCGTTAAGTGGTAATCGGGCGGGGGGGGGGGATGAGGAGAGCGGGTAATGGCTTAACTTTCGCTAGTCGCACCCAACCGCGGCTAAGAGCAGCACAAGCACCTAGCCCTGTGTTCATCAGACATCATCCGAGGCCGCGTAAATAATAGCGAGCAAATTTGTATCGGGGAAGAGTGATTAATGTTGGGAATTACATAGACTGGAATTACGATGCGAGTTAAATAGGGCATGTCGTAGCAATAGTGCGTGGTTTGTCTACTGTGCGTGCTGGACCGTTAAATATAAACAAACATCTTATACCCATGCCGGCACAATTGTATTTTAGTTATATTAACAAAAATAACAGATAAACAACTAATACCATTTGACGTATCGTCCATCAAACGAAATTAGTTTTATAAGAAATAATTTGAGCATACTGTTTTTATACTAGTTTCGTAAGCTTAAAAAATCAGCCTCAATTTAATACTTTGTCGCCACCAACAAAATTAATTCTGGTCAGCAAAACTAAATTTGTCCTCAAGATTGTGTATTTGGTCAGAAATATTTTAAAATTGGCAAGGCCAGGTTAGGTAAGTTACATACCACTTATTATAATCTCTTACAGGTGAATTAGGGGCGTCTCTCATCCTTTTTTCACGCATCGGGCTACCTTTGAATATTTTAGAAAATAGAAGAAATGTTAATTTATATACATATATTAGAAACCAGCATAGGTAAAGAAACAGAACTTTCAATGTTAGCTTCAAATTATTTTGATATGATTCCCCCTTTCAATATATGTTGTATTGATTAATTAACATCCTCAATGCTTCCCGTTTTGTGCATTTGTTTATACATTTAGGGGTGACATTTTACCTGAAATCCATTTCCATCGTAGCTACCTTTTTTTTTTATGTGACTGGACATGGATGGCTAATACCACAAGTTCTGTCATGGTATTAGCCCAACACACCACATGGGAACTAGGTGCCATGCCAGGACCTTCCTTATATTGCACGGCTACATTGAACTGGATGGAAAACACGGACAATTTTCATTGCCGCTTCGACCATCGTTCATCCAATGCGATGGTACCAACCCGGGCGGGATAAACCCTACCACCTAGTAAGTAAGGAAGGGGACCTACAGCTTAACGTGGAATCCGAACCACGGCCAGCCTCTCTCAACGGTCGAATGGTCACCCATCCAAGACCAGACCGGACCCAGCGTTGCTTAACTTCGGAGAGCGATCGCCGAAGTGTCGCGCCACTGGGCACTAATAAGGAAGTACAAGGCACTAATAAGGAAAATATATGTTTTGTTGATTGTAACGATCTGGAATGCGTGACAGTACACTCGTGTCATATTCTCATGGCGGGCAACATATTCTTATCTCGAATACGTACGCAATGAAAAAGCTGCAAAGTAGAGTCCGAACGTGGGGCATTTAGGGGCTTCAGAAATAACTGTAGACGTGTGAAATGAGTTTTGACTCCAAACAGCGAAGCGTAGGCTTGGCCGGCCTCCAACTAGGCTAATGGTGGCAGCGGGTGCGAAATATTCTGTGTCCTCACTACATTTTCTAGCAAGTTTTATGCTCTATTCTTTATTGATTTTATTCGTCGAAAAAATATATCCATACGAAACGCAGCACCGAAAATGCATTAGTCACCTCTACGTCATACTGGAAATGAATGCTCGCTGTTTAGGTCTCGAATGGTTTATCCTTTGCGCCAATAAATCTAACTTATCCGATCTGCGAGCGAAACATCCCCTACGCACAACTTGGCGATTTTCCAATGTTGATTTAGCCCGTCGCAAAACAAACGAATGCTACTCACTGCCCAGAAAGGGCAGGAGTGACGATCGCAATTAATTCGTACGGCGGCAGCGTAACCACGTGTTAGTGTAAATGCGCTGACTGTAGTCAGTTCACTAACAAATTCGGCACGCGCAACATCGAATGTTCGTTGCACTAAATAGCGTCATGTCGAATTTAAGTGTCGTTGGAACTCGAGAACATCAGTTTATTCTTTATTTCGTCTTTAGATACCACGTGTCGCTCAGATTTGTCACGGTTACATAGATATGAAACATAAAAAAGATCAATAACAATAAAATAATACAAAAGTAAACAAAACCATTTTAAAAGGGTTTTTTCAATGAAATCGACTTCTACACGATTTTTAAATTACAGTCTCTTTTATAAAAGTATCATGTCTTAAGATTAAACTGCAAAATAATGAGCCAGTTACAACATAGTGGTCTTAACGGCGCTAACATCAATGTGTGCGTTTTCACTAAAAACTGGCTACGCTGCCGCCATACGAATGAGTTCAGATCGCCACTCCTGTCCTTTCTTCCTCTCTGGCCCAGACTCTATTATGTAAAGTTACGTTGTTTGGACGCAACGCCATTTGTAATTTCCGATTGCTTCCCTCGACCGAGCGATGCGCCGTGCGACTATGTTTAGTTGACTAGAATAATTACCTGAGAACAGAAAACAAGCTAGAGGTTTGAGGCTCGGTCGCTTTTACGGATATTACGTACGATATTGTAAGCAATGGGGAATTACAAATGGCGTTGCCTCCCAACAACGTAACCATGTCTCTTTTCAAACCCTTGATCTTAGCAATCATATGGGCTGCGCGCCTGTACCCTATATCTATACCCCGCGCCTACGTATCACCTCTGTTGCTGATCAGAACCTTACACCCCGGCCGTAACGTTGGTAACAGAGGTCACGCGACATCGCACTACTGATTTGATTTCTGTTCTGAGGTACTTACTACATAGTGCCACGGCATTGCACCGGCATAGGGACAAGCAGTGCTGACTGCGGTAATGATAAATCAACATCACATATGGAAACCGCTCTGAAGCACCGGTAAACTTACTTTTGAATGTAACTTCATAGATAAGTCTGACTAACATGACACCATCATCTTTCGATAATGATTACCTAGTCCTTTAATGGAACTTTTTATCATGATTTATGATGATGATGTTATGATGAACTATATTCAATGCAACGGAGAGTATCAATAATTCGTGCTGTGTCAGTTCCTGATTATTTCGGTTAAGTGCATAAAATAAATGTTTACATTAAAAAAATATATCTAAAACTCAATTTAAAATTTATAAAATATGAAAGTTTATATTGATAGTATATCTACTGGTATATCAGCATGCTCATGCTGGGTCTGTGGTAATAGACCACCAATCAACTACTTTTTTTATTTAAAAAACAAGAATACAAAGAAAATATCTTTTTTTTATTCTATTTTTCTTCCCAGTATTTCTTTCCGTTAATGTCGAAAGAGGCGACAATGGGTTTCGTAGTTAGTGGTTTGGATTCCACGTGAAACTGTAAGTCCCCTTATTTACCAGGTGGTGGGGTTAGTGTCGCCCAGGCAATTGAAATTGTCCGTGTTATTCAGTTCAACGTAGCTGCATAATTCCTGTTATTAGTATATATAGGGGAAGGTCCTGGCATGACACCTAGTTCTCATGAGGTGTGTGGGCTAATATCATGATATTGGGTGTAGTATTGGCCATCCATGTCCAGTCACATAAAAAATATCCAAAAGTTGCTGGTTTGAATTATGTCGCTTTGGGTTTTGTTAAATAAAAGAAAAAAAAAAATATTTATTGTGCAAATTACATTAAAAACTATACACATAACAATTAAATCTAATAGAGCGAAACTGCACAATGGCGGGCTTATCACTAAAAGTGTTTTTTTATGCGACCTGACATGGCTGGCTAATACCACACAACTACCGTTATGATATTAGCCCAATGCACCACATTCCCGAAGGAATTAGGTGCCATGCCAGGACCTTCCCTTTGTGAGCACGGCTACATTGAACTGGATGGAAAACACGGACAATTTTTCATTGTCGCTTCGACCATCTTTTCATCCAATGCGATGGTACCAACCCGGGCGGGCTTAAACCCTACCACCTAGTAGGGGAAGGGGACCTACAGTTTTACATGGATTCCGAACCATGGAGCAGCTCGCATTCGTGACGAAATGCACTTATCGAACTCTGAAAGAGAAGGACAGTGGTGCAAGTTGGTATTGAACCCGGGCCTCTGGTACGCTAGGCCAGTCCCCGCGCCACTAGGCTACGAGCCGCTCAAAGTCTACCTTTGGGGTGATGAGGATAATAATTGAAAAAGAAAATGTAGGTAATTCGTAATGCGTAAAGGGGACAGAAACCAATCTATATATATATTCATAAACATATATAAAGAATAAATTACACCTTAATACATACAGTAAAAAAATACATATACAAATGTAGTATACATCACATTCTACATGGACAATTTACATTTGATGAAATGATTTTAACTAGGTGTTGAGCCTTACAGAAAATTCATTTTTAAATAGCATTCGATTTTTTATTCTTAATGTGGAACTTAGACTTTGTACGCCGGAGCACGTTCAGAAAAACGTGCGTTTAATTAAAACCCATCAATTAGGTTATAGTTTAATTATACCGTTTCATATGTCAGAGCACTTATTTTTTTCTTTATTTTCTAAATTGTATTACAGTGATGCTAAAGTAAATGCCGCCGTTTAACTTAACAATAATCGGAGCACCACAGTAATCAAGTATCTATTGAAACAAAATATATCTAATTATATTCACAGTTTCCATCGTCTTCCATCCGAAGCGTCGGAGCGTGGTACATGTAAAGACGGGCTTAACCCTACTCAATAGTTAGCAGAAAAGGTGACCTACAATTTCACATTGAATACGTACCGCTGGGATTCTCGAACATAATCCCATGCACGTTGAAGTTAGTGAAAATTGAAAGAGACGGGGCGTTTCGAGACGAAGAGAAAATTCGTTAAAATGATTATCCAATTCGGGATCGTCGGTGGCGGCGCGGCGGCTGCGGGTCGGCGCGGTGGCGCGGGTCGGTACGGGGGGGGGGGGGAGGCGCGGCGGCGGCGAGGGGGAGCAGGGGAGGCGCGAGGGCGCCGCGGCGATGGCAGACGACCGACGTACCAAATTAGGCGTTTGCGGTCGAAGGAAATCTCCATTTTTCGTCGCGTCCTATTTCGTTGCCGGCACTTCGAGGCCCTGTCTTCGGAGAATTCAGGGGATTTACACGCCTATCCCGCCCGCCGACCGAGGTTGATACTTGCTGGGCACGGTTTTAAAAAGTATATTTATGTTTACGGTTAACACCAGATGTTGGTTAAAGTCCGAAATCATTTTTCCTGGAAGGTAAGTTATATTTTTAAGATTTACCCATGTCAAGTGCACTAATTTCGGGTTTATGGTAAGAAAAAAATAACTTTAACCTATTGTATTTTCAACATTTTTCATACCACAAATTAAAAAAAATAATTTATTTTTTCATGACACCAACTCTTAATGGCTTATTGACTCAACACTTAACATGGGTAGAAGTGCAGAAATCCAAGAAACTTCAAGAAAAAATCGGACTTTAATCAAGATCGGGCTTTCACCAAGTTATACGTGTCATCGGGGGTTCGGTAAGGTGAAAATAAAACTTCTCTTTCTCGACAGAAGTTTTACGTATGGCTCGAAGCCTATGCGTAAATTGAGAGAGCAGTGTCAATCGAGAAGGATCGAGAAGGGAGTGCTTAGATTGTTTTCATATATGGAACGAAAGGGTGACAAAAGAATGACGAAACAAATTAACAGGGCAGAAGTGAGCGGAAGTGTCGTGCCCGGGTTGCCTAGTGGAACTTACCGCGACCAAATAGATGTAATTCTTCGTAGAGGTCTGGTACGTTGCACCCGTAATCGTAGAGCATGTTGAAAAAAATGATGTCTGTGAGACTATGAAGCGAAAGAGGTTTGCTGTGATCGTACCGTATGGCGACCTATCATCTCTCTCTATTTTTTTTTTAATGCTAATACCACACATACTACTAAGAAAACAGCGATAATTAGGCAACGCATTGTACGCAACGGGGATTTTATTTTACTTGTATAATTTTCAATGACATTGCGTACTTGAATAAAACAATATTTTAAGAATCCAAAATAATATAAATGAAACTATATTTGGGTATTATTTGAAATGTAAAAAAACTCATGCAAACAAAAAAGGCATTCAATAAAATGTGTCATCAATTATTCAAGCGATTTTAATAAAAATAATATACAATTTTGAAACGCATGAAGAAATAACTATTATGTCCTGTTATTTTCATCTGTTATGAAATAATGAAAACCTGGTACTATTAAGTTATATGTAGCATACCGAAAGGTAAAAAAAAAGATTAAGTACCTTTAACATAGTACAAAGTAACAAAATAGTATACAAACATAATGACATTCACAGAAATACTGTCTACAGGCGAGGTTCGAGCTCCGAAGAGTTGAAGCTGCGATAGCTGCTCGCCTGAGAATCAACCTCCACGTCTGAAGCGATATCCTGCGGGCGCGGTGCGTGAAAGCTCGGAATAGATGAAATCAACTCTAATCTCGCCGTGGGAAGGTTCCTTCTGACGCGCTTCTCCGATTTGTAGTAGCCACTCTTCTTTTGCCGATAGCGAGGCTGCGGACGCCGCAGCTGCCTGTACGCCTCGAGCTCCACACAAGCGCTGCACGCGCTAGCATCGGAATCGCCCGCCTCCTTGGCGGTTGTGATGGGCGCCCCCCGTTTACGTATAGTTGTCTGTGAATTGGAACAATCGTTAATGCTTCAGCCACATGAGGGTTTTTTTTAGGAAAAAGATTCGAAAACGAGTTCTAACAGAGTTGCATTACCTATCTATGTAGGTATCAGCACTATGCAAACATTACTTTTCTGCGACCGTTAAGCTGACCAAAAAAGGAGATGACTACTACGTCCGCTACTTTATTCATCGCGATCCGAAAAAACCCTAATTTTATTCAACACGTTCTTTTCTCGACGCAAAACTCATCGTAATTTTGTGATATAACGTACATACTAAAATCACAAATATACGGCATAAAAAGCATAACGAAACCAGTCTAGTGTTACCTTTCCTGTAAAGTTTGTTTATGTCTCAAAAAAAAAGGAAACGATTTGACATAATCAGTACTTAGGGACAACCAACCCGAGCCTGGTTTTCACCAAATGCTGATTTATTTTAATCGACACTCAAAGGCCCTTGATTGAAATATGTTAAAAAAGGCCCCTTAGTCAATGCTTACGTGCCGATTAAGCTAAACACATGGTGAAAAAGATCCTAATCGTATTAACACATGAATTAAATCCAACCCTACGAATGGACATCTTCTTCGCGAGAATGTCCTCCATGCAAGGGGTCAGCGTATATTTGCAGGGTCTCTCCATGCAGGGGGCCGGTCTGACGGCTCTGTCCGCGGCGTCGCTGCGGTTGAACCTCCGAAACTCCTCGGCCGCGTGACCGTTGCGCGCGCCGGCCTCCGCCTTGCCACCGGCCACCTTGGCGAACTCTTCAGAGTTCCTGCGCTCAGCCATTATACGGTTGCCTCTGAAAATGCACGAAACCATAACCTAAATCAATGATTGACATAAAATTGCTTTCAGACGACGTGAGACATTTTCGGGTGAAGCTTCTTTGCTTTGCTTCTTTCTTAGTATTGTCTGTTCACCATCCCACTGCACACACGGATTTCACACACCGGTTCAACAAAACTAAAACACAGCGAAGACACTAAATTAACATGTATTCACGAAAATTAAAAAATCATGCCGTATGCAACAGTTCATGACATCATTTATATGATTAGACTAGCATATACATAGATTCGTTCGTGTATTCGTTTATTTTCCTACATCAGGTGTACACACACTTTTGGATTCGTAATTATTTTTGAAAAATGTAATTTAAAATATTAAAAAAAAAATATCGCTTTAAATGCCATCGAAACATTTACCTACAGAAAAATTAAGAATGTTAATGGTTTGCGAGCAATCTCAACAGTAAAGTATGCATAATGTTCAAGCGGTTCGTAGCCAAGTCTCGAAAGCGAAAATTACTTTGCATAATAGAGGTCTGGGTTAAAATCTCCACTCCGTTTATGCACCACTTTCTTTCTCTTTCTGAGTTGGGTAAGTGCATTATTTCACGAATGCGAGCTGTTCGTAATCCATGTAAAACATTTCAATGTAGCTGTGCTCATAAAGGGAAGGTTGTTGGGCATATATCATATCAAAGCGCTTATCATGACCATGAGTGTGGTATTAATCCCATTACATAAAAAAAAGAGATTCTGATCAACACCTACAAACAAGAGACAGACACTAACATGCAACCTACAAAAATAAAGGAAATTATTTTTATGTTCTCTGCTACAGATGAAAGAAAGACGCGAAGACCATAACATCCAATTCGGCGGTACTTACCCAGCCGAACCTAACTCTACCACCTAGTAGGGATAGGGACCTTAAGTTTTATATGGATTCCGAAGTGGCTCGTGATCATGACGAAATGCACTTATTTAACTCAGTAAGAGAAATAACGCATGCACGAAGCGGGATTTAACCCACGACCTCTGGAAAGAGAGGCGAGGACCCGTGCTACACATACTACATATATATAACACATAATACATATATGACAACTTTGGACGGGTTTCGGGTTTTAAAAGCTCATATATCGATTTAAATCTTTGTTTTAGAGTCATAGCGTCATGTCATTTGTATAAAATAATAGTCATACAGTACAAAAATCGTTTAACAAACCTGTGCTTTGAAAACTCCAACGGAAACAGCTTATACTGGAAACATTAGATTTCATTGTATGATTTGCATGTAAAGGCCTACGTTAAATTTATTGCTATAAAAAATTTAGGATTACAAAACAAGAATTTTCCATTTATGACATTTACAAAGAATATCGCTTGTATTTTATTTATCGACCATAGATACTTTCCTGTCTTTAAATCTGCCAGTCACATCCTTGCGCTTCGGATCAAATAGATTGTGCATATTTATCGAAATTCGTATCGTTTATTGTATTTTTTAACTCAAGTTGCAGTGGCCTGGTCACGTCAGCCAAAGAAACGACGACCGTTGGAGCAACCGTGTCCTACACTGGCGGCCGTGGAAAGGAAAACGGATTGTTGGAAGACACCACCCGCCAGGTGGGACGACGACATCAAGTACGTCGGCGGAAACCGCTGAGGGCCGGGAGGACGAGAGGAAAATTGGAGAGGCATATGTCCAGCAGTGGACGAGCAAAATATAACTATGCGCGAAATTACGATTTTAATTTGATTTTCACTGACATCTACATTTGAAGCATTATAATCAGATTTAGAAAATAATCTGAAAAAGGTTTTGATCGTGACCATTCGTCGGAAGCGGTTTTTGTTTGACTATAATGGTGCTACTGTTGTTGGTTGTGTCGGTACTGACGTCTTTGCATAGTCAATGGTGATACCGTTCTTGAGTATACGACGCTGCCGCTCTTGGCTGTTAATGTAAGTATAGTATAAGCTGGTGTAGCGAGTTTTGTTTAAGGTGTTTAACTTAGACTTGCGACACGTCCAGCAAGTTTGAATAAGACAACATGAACTCGCTGCAACAGCTTCGGTACCCGGGCTGCGGAACGGTAAACTAAATTTAATGTCGAGACAGTTCAAGAAACGTTGAAAGTAAAATATCGTTACCTGTTTGCAGAGAATTACCGCTGGTAATCTCTAAACCTACTTTTTTGATATAGTAACTAATATTAAGAAAAACATTTGCATCATTATTATTATTATTGACAGTATATATTTATTATCAAATTGTAGGTTTACATTTTTTAATACAAAAATATAAAAATAAGCCTTAAAAATATACACCTAAAACTGGAAAACCTTACGGAGGTCCCACCTGGGACAAAACCTGTATGGCCGCTCCGAGCTATAGAGACAGAAACCGCCGAACGATTCTCGTGTTCGAGAGTAGAACCGCTTTCTGCATCTGGAATCGGAGCCCAATATCGATACCAAATTTGTTTAAGTGTTTGGCCAAATTCTTTGGGACAACGCCGTTCGTAGACATAACAATTGGCACGATGGTGGTTTTCCGTGCCCGCCACGGAATTGCTATAAAAAATTTAGGTAATAATAATAATAATTATTATTATATATATAGATCATTACTTATGTAATGACAAGGTTTGCATTGTACATATTTTTCAATCTTAAAATGATTAAGTGATAATAAATAAATTAAGCGTGATAAGCACATTCAATAAGTTCATTATATAATAAGTAATTTTATAAGTTAGTTAAATAAATAATATATAACAATTATTGAATCCAAAGATATGGTAAGAATGCTAACCAAACAAATGACTAAGATTATCTCTGTATCGTTGTATATTGGATTCATGGGTCTTATTTCACCAGCATTTTAGTAGTTGGCACCTTTTTATTTGGTTGAGCATTTAAAATACATTGCTCGTGAAAAAGCAGGATTGCATAAAGCTGATTTTAAATTTTCGAAACTTACAAATCAGATAACTCAAAATTTCAAGATATAGTAGATCACAGGACCGTTCTTTGAGTTTAAAAGTAGTAGTAATATAGGAAATGTAATTTAATTTTTATATTGCTGTTAATGTCTTTTCACGTTCGATTTTTAAATTATTTAATTAACTGCCATAAACGCTGGAGTATAGATACATCTTTTTTTTATTTTTTAAACATCTTTAAATTTACTTACGTATTACAAGGGCCAAATATTTGACAAGTGGGGGAGAATCCGACTAGTTATTCGTCAGACTTTAACGCGAACTAGTTAAATATTAATAGGACTTTAAATCAGTGCCTAATCTAATCGGATTTTAAGATATATTTTCGTGTTTGAAGGCATGTTTTCTATAAACTGCTCTCGACATTTTCCTTGGCAACAATGATCACTCAAATAATAGCCGCACAATTGTCCAATCGGCATGAAGTCGTAGAATAAGATCACGTAATTATCTTCGGTTGAACCTAATCTTCCTGCGAGGTTTTCCGATGAAAAGGATCACTTTTGTTCAGCACAACAATGGCTTTGTACTAGCGACGTAATCAGAATCACACCAAATGCTAAACCTATTAAGAACTTGGAGCACTTAGGTTAACGTTCACAATTCAATTACAGTTAAGATGTTTTTTAGATGTTTTGTAAATACTTTTAGCTTAGTTGAATAAACGGCCCAATTTTGATGAAACAAATTAAACCCTGGCTTCCGTACGGTTGGTATCGGCTCAGAATTTGGCCCAAAAATCTGCCCAAAGGCTGCCAAAAAGGGCGAATGAAGGTCGATATTGACGGATATTTCCGGGCGGAATTCGTCTATTGCTTCTCATTGCAAGGGCGAATGTACGTCAAATGTGCCGTGGAGGAAAAATACCTAAAACTTCTTAAGATTTAATTAGATAATTTAAAATAATTATAGGCTCTGAAAATGCGTCCGTCGGTGCCGCGCCGAGCTAAGCCGGAGACTGAAACAGTATGATAATAAGATAAAACGTTTATATTATGTATGTAGCAAGGGTGGATGGCAAATTAATTTTGAAATAGAATTAAACCTTGGATTAAAATATTGTTTATTTTAAATAAAAAATCCGAATTCTGAGCGTTTTCTTGGTGATAGCTACCAAATAATATTCTGTGGCTTTCTTGCTGCCGACGACTGTTGGCAGAAAGGACAATGACCATTCTTCTATGGGCACGATGGAACAACTGCAGTTTTGTTTCATATATTTAGACAATTCATAGAAAAAATATTTTATAAAAGTGGGAAATTATAGATAAAGCTACGTTTCCGGCTTTAGGTTAGAAATAGTTAGACTGACGATAACGTGAGTAAATGCGCGTGATTTGCGACAGGCGGAAGTACTAGTAATAATAAATAATCTAGTTAATTGTTTTTGATATTCCGCGGTTCCTGAAAGTAGCTACTAACACGACAATGTATTTTAATTATTGATATTCAAACAGCATTTACACTTTTCTATTACTGCCTACTAACAACTTCGCCTCCGGTTTTATTTTGGCCATTGTCCTTTGGTTTGAATTGAAATGCACATGTTTGATGCCTTTTGTCTCGCGGATTAATTTTAGCATAATAGGAAGGGCCAGTCATTGTCGAGGTGAGTTTTCTCTATGAGTACTTGAGGGGAGCGCAGGCAAGTAAAAGAAATTTGCGGGCAGTATGCTTCGAAGTAAATTCAGTATACACGTTTGCGTAATGTTATGCATTCGATCTACTTGACATTCTTCCTTGTGAGCATATCTGACACCGTACTCCGCAGTAACTGACTGCTCGGTCAGTCCACCTCGTCGGAGGTAAGATTTTCCACAACACTACGATAACGTGGATTACTGTAATTGTGGATGGTGTTGTGCCTTTGTTCATCTCATTACAAATGGTGAGCCTGTATGAGCGTATCCGTCTCGCCTTACCAGCCAGTCAGTTCACCACATCGCCCAGTTACTAGTATTTTTTATATATTTATTTTATCTAAGTATAGCATATAGACTTGATACATCGCATCCGTATTAAACTTGGCGAGACGGCTTTTACACCAGATTGTTAGTTAAGTAAGTTCTATTTATAATCCACTAGCTGAGGTACCCGGCTCCGCTCGGGTCAATGTCGTTTTTGACTGATTGCGGGCTGGTCAAGTTCAGCCTGCGTTTGCAATGTGAGCGGAAAAAATGTAATTATTTACGACATCACATTAGAAACCTCAAAAATAACAGTATTTATCTACTATTTAATGGATGTTATAATACATATAAACCTTTCTCTTCAATCACTCTATCTATTAAAAAAAACCGCATCAAAATCCGTTGCGTAGTTTTAAAGATTTTAGCATACATAGGGATACAGGGACAGAGAAAACGACTTTGTTTTATACTATGTAGTGATTTGCACTGAGGGTTGTTGTTGTTCTCGTTCTGTGCCTTAAACTGTTCTAGCAGTTGGTATAGTTTTCCGAAAAAGTTTTGATTGCTCTATTACCCTGTGGTATTATATTTCCATGATTTATTTGTTATTTGAAGTACATAGAGCAACAATTATTTTATAGAACATTATTTTGTGAAATAAGTATTTTAGAACAATTACAAGAAAAGTACTTTGCAAAAAAAATTTTCAATCCCTAAAAATGGCGTTATAAAATGAAGCTTAGCTTAAGAGGAATGTTTTTTTAAATCTATTATTTTGAAAAAATAAGCGGAAAATAGCTTGCTGGTTTTGTTTATTGGTAATTTTACTGCTAATTTGAATTTTTTTAAATACCTTTGGAGGAAATAACATCTGTCAGATGGACGGACGCAAGGGTGATCCGATAAGAGTTTAATTTTCGAGTAAACGGAAGGGAAAGATAAACATGAAGATTGTCCCTAATTTTGGCTTTAGGCGGGTTATCAAATGAGGGTTGCCAGTGCGATGTTTTTTTACGGGAGCGTCCCCAAAACTGACAGTTTAATGTCCTTCCTGTCCCTTCCCTTGCTGACTAAAATGAAATTATGTTTGCTAATGAGAACAATGAAGATGGATCATTCTGGCAAGAATTTAGCCCTGCTTGGGCCGCGCGACGGAAGTGTACACCGGAAACAAATTGTTAAAGTTTCTTCGTAAATTATCTTATGACGTCAACAACTAGATTAACTAGGCTTGTGTTTTAGCAGACTTCATTAATGGTGTCGTGCACAATTTCGACTCTGCTGACAACGCTCTTTTAGGTTTGCATAGTTTTAAGCGAATTTTAAATTGCTACAAATTCCGATCACGTATTTAAGAAAATAATAAACCACTTGAGGTTTGTGGATGATGTAGTACTGATGGCAGAGACAGCAACGGAGCTCCAAAAAATGATTATCGATCTACAAAATGAGAGTATCGTACATGGGCTAGAGATAAATATGGAAAAAACGAAAATGCTGATAAATAGCAAAGAGAAACTCACGGCCATCGGAGGACAGGAAATATTGTACGTAAAGGAGTACATCTACCTTGGTCAACCTTGGTCTCAAACCTTTGAGAACAGACTATCGCAAGATTACATTACACAATAGATAGACGCATAAACAACACATGGAAGCGGTACTGGTCACTTAAAAAAGTAATGAAAGGAGAACTACCGTTGAAATACAAGTCCAAGGTTATAGATACATGCCTTCTACCAATACTGACATATGGAAGTCAAACATGGTAAAACACATGTCACATCCATCTGTCATTATAACAGCCAAAATGGCGCGCAATTAAAATGTTTCGCGTCTATTGAAACATCATTTACTTTGTAGGAAATTATCCCATAACTGAGCCTCAGGGCGCTGCAGAGTTCTCTCGATGTAATATCACGCTTCGGTTAACTCTGCCCCACCTACCTTAATTACCAGGATGAAGTAGGTATCATTTTTTTCCTCCCCTCATCGGCGCTCAATGTGAACCAGTGAGCCAGCACATCTTCTACCGCAACGGGTATGAAAAGGCCATTCTATGTACGGTTTAATCTCTGCCGTCCTCAATGTGATAGTTATGATATGGAGTTAATTAGGAACTATATTTAAGCATTACCATATTATAAATTTTGACTTTTATGATCACGAAGAGTTTTAATATGAAAGATGATGATGACATTTAAGAAGACTCAGGTAGCCCTATTAAATAAGAGTACGAAAGGCCGAAAACGTTGAATACATGGAAAATAACTGTTTTTATTACTTTTCGCGCTGTCGAAATAAGAATTACCCCAAAACCCGTTTTAATCAAACTATAATTTTACAATTGTGTTTGGTTTATAAGTTACTAGCGGCCCGCTCCG
Source organism: Incurvaria masculella (assembly GCA_946894095.1). NCBI lineage: Eukaryota > Metazoa > Arthropoda > Insecta > Lepidoptera > Incurvariidae > Incurvaria > Incurvaria masculella. Next base: position 7,299,473 of record OX335641.1, read on the forward strand.
GCTTCGCACGGGTATGAAATATATCTTAATGGCTCCCGCCGCCCCGTCCGGCCGGTACCCGCAATTTTTAAATCTGTAATATCTTCGAAAATATTTATTTAAATCATATGCTGTAATGGGCCATATAGATCTATATTAAATCAACAATGTATTAAGATATTTAATTGGATAAGGATTAATGCTGTATTGGTTAAAATCGCTTCGAAAATTAGCCATAATTTGTCGTAAAAAGTAAATATTTTTTTACGACATCACATTGGAAACCTCAAAAATAACAGTACTTCTCCACTATTTAAAGCATGTTATTATACATATAAGCCTTCCTCTTCAATCACTCTATCTATTTAAAAAAACCGCATCAAAATCCGTTGCTTAGTTTTAAAGATTTAAGCATACATGGGGATATAGGGACAGAGAAAGCGACTTTGTTTTATACTTTGTAGTGATTTGACAAATCTCGTAGGGTTCAGCCTGCGTTTGCAATGTAAGCGGAAAAATGATTTTTTAAGCTATTGCATAGCTTCTGTCGAGGGCCTTGAGCGCGGGGACCGAATCCAGAAATTCCGTAACGAAAAAAAACCTCACGCTCCCCACTCCGACGGGCACGGAGGTGTGTGCCGCAGTGCAATTACGAAGCACAAAATTGGGTGTAGGTTGCTGTACTTACAGAAATATGACAGCTTTTGCGATTACGAAATCGATGCATTCACAAATGGTGCGGCACTCAGCGCTACCCGCAGCAATTAGGTCAACTCCATACATTTCGCGTCGAATCGGTATTACGAAACGGCAAAGAACTGTCAAATGCGGGGAGGTAAGTGCCTATTTCGTCTGCTCGTCTAGTCAAGTACCTCAAAAGTTGACCTATTGTCGACACAGATTGGTCCGTGCTGGATGTAGGTGGATGAAAAACGGCTTCGTAATCGCGCTTTAGAAATGACGGGGGCGCACCTACACGTACCGCGGCACCATCCTCAAATTTTGCGTAATCGCACTGCCGGTAGCGCTACTTCACACCAGGGGGAGCGGGGCCGGGGGCGGCGGCGGGAGCGGCGGAGGGGGCGGGCCGGCATAACTTGATACAAAATGCTATGCAATAGCTTTACCGCGGCAGTCCCCGAGTGCCACACGTCTTTTTTTATGACATCACATTGGAAACCTCAAAAATAACAGTATTTCTCCACTATTTAATGGATGTTATTATACATATAAACCTTCCTCTTTAATCACTCTATCTATTAAAAAAAACCGCATCAAAATCCGTTGCGTAGTTTTAAAGATTTAAGCGAACATGGGGATATAGGGACAGAGAAAGCGACTTTGTTTTATACTATGTAGTGATGATAAGACTCCGAAAGTTCGAATTTTTTGAGTGTATAATACAATAAGTTTGGACGTGGATTACTCAATGATGAAAGAAAAAATTCAAAAAAATCTTAGTCATAAATCCTAGGTTGTTTGAAAAAATCTACGATTACGAAGAGTGATCTAGACGTTTACATTAATTTTATGATAAAACGATGGACGGTTTGTCACGACAATTTTCTTTTAAAGTAAATGATGTTTTATGTTTGTATATTTCCATGTAGCATATATTTTTACAAATTGTTAGTCTGTGCGAATAACTTAAGAAATATGTTTTTAAATTGACGGTTTTCGACATTTTTAGTCCTATTTCCGCTAGGGATGCGCTTAGCATTAAAATTATCGTAGCACTGCTACGACGAAAATATTTCTAAATATTTTTGTAGTACCCAAAAGCAAAATTAATTTCACCACATACTTTGTTTTTGTTACAAATGTAACATTGATAAGAAACATTAATTTTCGAGACCAAACAATGATTTTCATAAACTAATGGGAAATTCTATTTACCACAGATTAATGTTAATTATACTGCGAGGGGCGAAATAATCAGAATTACATTAAAATTTATCTAATTTCAGGAAAAGTCTTTGCCACCACTCCAATGTTGATACTTCTCTCGCAGCTTTAGACAAGAAGGCACTATTGCAAACTTTTTCTGTCTGAAATATCAATACGCATGTTCCAACAGTTAACTATGAGCCACCTGCGCAGCAATAGATTTTTCTAGATCAAGCGGCATAGAAGGCTTCAGTTAACTCCGATACTTATGGGTACTTGGTATAAGTATAGTGCTACGTCGAAGCTCGTCGTACCTAGCTCGGGCTGGGTCTCAAGTGATGCCTGCGAGTTAAATGCTTATCTCTCGAGCGTCCCATCTTACGCGTTATGGCAGATCTAATTTGCGACCGATGATATATTTCAATTCACGAATTGAATTTAAAGGGATCCATGGATTTATTAATAATTAAAAAAAATATTGAAATAATTGGTGAAAATAGCCAAATTGTATTAGTGCGGATGGATTTTATTTTTTTAATTTAATATGAATCACATTTATTTTGTATCGAATCATCGCACTGGCTAATCATAAAATATGACAATATTCGAGTGCAGTGTTCTTAGTGCCTATGGCGATTAATGAACAATGAATAACAACAATAAATAAATAAATGTTGTGTGAAAAAACTACTAGGGTATATGTATGTACGAGTATGTGAAAATGATTTCTGTGTAAATGTACACATTGAACTTAAACATACAAAAAGGTATAATCATATAGTCTTGCTAGTTTTTAATGTACTAATTTCACTGAAAACGTCTGAATATGAATTACCTATTAATGTCAAATGTATTATTTAATGACTAACGACTTTTTAGAATGAGCCATTTAAGAGCATTGAAATAGGATTTTCCGGTGGATTCAATTCGCTGATTAACCTTAATTTATCTTGAGGGGTGTCGTAGATTGCAAGATAACTACGTAGGCTTAGGTAGGAGCGGAGCAGCCTTAATAGACGGTGGCGTCTACTGAAGCGGAAGTTACGCCGCATCCAGGTAAATTGGCACCAGCCCGACTAGTCTCCGCAGCTCCGTGACGTCACGTGACACGTGCCAAGTGCCTTGCTGCAGGATAGGATTGTAGCCGCAAGTTGTGGAAGCGTATTGGATTGGGTAGGGGATGAGTTCATTGTTTCTACGCAAACACAAAACTTAACATTGGCCGAAGAGTTGAATAGTGACAGAGTCCCTTTAGGAACAGTGAACTGACGCCCGACCGATACATACCTACATAATTATGATCGGATTTGAAGCCAACGGTAGGCGGCGAAAATGTCGTGTGACATAAAAAACGTTTCATGCCGTTTCAATAGGAGAACGGCTACATTGAAATGGAAGGAAAAACACAACTATATTCCGTTACCCACTTCGGTCATCTTTCCTTCAATGCGATAGTGTTCCAACCTGGGCGGATTTATCCCTACCATATTTTTTGTGTGGCCCATAGCCCAGTGGTCAATCCCTAGGATCTCTTGCCAGAGAACGCAAGTTCTATCCCAGGGTATGCACTTTTTTTATCCAAAACTGATTTGTGTTTTTCATTATTCCCGCTGAGGTTGGTACTATAGCATTAAACAAAAGACTGTCGAAGCGGCAAAGGCATTTTTCCCGTGTTTTCCATCCATCCGTAATGAATGGGGGAACTGTTGCCTAATGAATGAAAAAATATACGCCACTGAATTCTAAGAGTCTTCGCGACACCAGCAGGAAATAGCGATAGTTATCTTGAAATTTATGCTCTGACGTGCCAGCGAAAAACTCCTAAGCAAATAAAAAGTATATATAGAAGAAGCTGAAGAAAATCGTAAAAATATGCTAACGACTACATGAGGAGGTTTTAAAGAAAGGGAATTCGTAAAATTTTTTTTTAAGAAAACATTAATTCTCTCAGATTGTTTTGTAATGATAAAATAAATATTTAAAACAATCACATTTTTTAATGAATTCACTTTAATCACCGGGACCGTGTCACAACCTATTCTAGGCTAAGCCCTGCACACAATTATAATGGATCAAATAAAGAAACAAGTAACTTTAAAAAAAAAAACTAGTAAACGTTAAATTATTGGATGGGTAATGCAAATAATATATATATTTTATTTAAGTTTATTTTAAAAGAAAACAACTCCCGATCCAATAATATAATAAATCAGTATTAAATTTAATAAGTAAACTTGATGCCTAAATAAAAATAAATGCCCTTAAACTATTTTAGTCCTTAGAACCCATATTTTACTATCTTCACAATTGCTTCAAGACACAAAAACCATACGTAAACGCGCACAAAACTTCGATTTGCTAAATGAGACTCCTCTGGAGACCTTTCGATTTCTAAAAAATCTAAAATCTTGGTTCTGTAAAAATGTTCTGCGTAAGACTGGGGAAGAGCGAAGTCGCTTATTTGGAGCGGGTGGCTCGATGTGGTAACCATTATTATGAATCATATTTTGGCCTGTATACATAAGGTCTAAAGTCTTTTCGCATTATAGTATGTATGAACTTGTAATAAAATCTCTTTGGCTATACTATTTGTATCTGGCTGGTTTTGGTATCATTGAAAGTTTAAATTTTAAAGAACATAATTCCAAATTCAAATTAGGAAAATGTGTGATTCTCATTTGTTTTTCGTACTGTCAAAATGAGTGAATCTAATGAAGAAATTCGATACATTTTAAAATTTTACTACAAAAAAGGTAAAAATGCAACGCAAGCCGCGAAAAAAAATTGCGATGTTTATGGACCTAGTGCAGTGTCTGTGAGAGTAGCACAAATTTGGTTTAAGCGTTTTCAATCCGGAAATGTTGATGTCAAAGATGCACGTCGCTCTGGTCGCCCTATTACGGATAAAATGGATGCCATGATCGGCATATCAGTAGTAACGACGTAGCTGAAGAACTAGGAATTGACCACAAAACAGTTTTGGCGCATTTGAAAAGAACTGGGTACACAAAAAAGCTCGATATTTGGGTACCTCACGAGCTCACTGAAAGAAACCTAATGAACCGGCTAGACCTCACACATCTTTAGCCACTCAGCAAAAACTAAGAGAGTTTGGCTGGGAGGTGTTAATGCATCCGCCGTATAGTCCTGACCTTGCACCTTCAGATTTCCACCTGTTTAGGTCTCTTCAGAATTCTTTAGGCAGTGTCAGGTTAACATCACGAGAGGACTGCCAAAACCACTTGTCGCGGTATATTGATCAGAAGTCCCAATATTTCTATAGCAATGGGATCATGTCCCTACCTACAAGATGGCAAAAAGTTATCGAACAAAATGGTACCTACATACTTTAGTTAAATGTAAATAAACCATATTAAAAAATGTTTTGAATTTTCTTAAAAAATGCGAAGAAACTTTTTCCCCAACCTATTATGTTATGATTATTTTATTACATTTGCCTTTTTATCTTTTACTTTGTATTATTATGTTTTACATTAAAGTTTTCCTGTATTTTATAGGATTCTAAATCGGAATAAATATTATTAATTGTGCTCTTAATCGCGCCATATTACTCTGTTGATTTATTTGTGCGAATCAGATGTATCATTGATGTTTTTTAATTGTTTCGTCCCCACCAGATGGAGCCGATCAGTTGCGGGGCTCACAACTCGTTACGGGTCGGGCGGCTTGTACCAGGGTACTGCGGGAGTCAGGGGGTGCCCGCAGTCGACTTCGGCCTTTAGCCCTCAACAATTGGGGTCGGACTCGAAGGGTTTATCTGGTCGGCCACAAGGGCGGTGTCCGTTGGCCGGTAGGCACATCGCGGCCCGGCTGTGCACTCCGCGCGCAGCGAGCATCCCAAAGCGTGAAGGGCGTGATAACACCTGATTGCATTCGTTTCCATAAGGAATTTCAAAAAGACGATGCATCGATGGTCTAGCTAAATGTGAATCTTATAATGGTGAATATCTTATGCTCACACTCTGTGTATAAACTTTTTTCATGAAAATGTATGTATATTAATCTAATTTGAGAACACAAAGCACCAGAGAGGTACAGTTTTAACTTTAAATTATAGCTAAACCATCAATTTAAATATTTACTTTTTTATTATCAAAATTCGACGAAGTTATTTTTAAATATAAATTAATGTTGTTTTACTTACATCCTTATCAAACTGAACGCAACCGGCTCCTTTCACGCCATGAAGCGGAAAGGAAGCGGGGCTGGTGAGTGGCAGTTGTGACCTGACGATACCGGGTGCATGAAAAAGCAATTATTCAGAGCGGTTTTGGGTGAAACTATCTTGCTTGGACAACTGAGACGTACTTACTACTTACTTTGTAAGAGACGGATTCGGAACAGCCATAATTGAAGAGCACGTATAAAGAGATGCATACCTGTTAGGAAGCCAGAAAAGTATTCTGCCTCTCCTACGGCATAGCGCTCTATGGTATTTGCCTACCCTTCCAGGGAAAAAGGCGTGATATAATGTGTGGAATCTATGGACCTATAAGTTATAGCAGAAAGTTAATTACCCGTACCCATACTTGCACAAAATATTAAGTATCTACATAAAAACCCCAGAAAAAAAGACCTACTTTTTTGTCCTTGTTTAATTTGACAACCATATTTTATTTTCAGTCGATTTACTGTCATGTCGTTGCCAAAATCGAAAATGACACCAGAAAAAATATTTATGGTTTTAAAAAGATTTTATTCTTCAATTCTTGTATCCTTACTTCACGGTGCATCGCAAAAGACTATTTTATCTTTAGAAGTTTTTAAATTAATTTATCTGCGAGTCAATTGAATCGGTACCCAAATCTCATTAGATAATTCCCATCCTTGAAATGTTTAGTACTTCTTCATGCATGCGAATTCTATTTCTCATTTTAGAATTAGAGTACACGTGATACGTATGCACATAGATATTCCTACCACCCCATTCGCTTGTGAAATGACATGAAATGATTTTTTTCCACGATATAAGTGGCCTTATATTAAAATCGAACCTATATCCCACCAAAATATGTACAGAGAGAGCGCATCACCGTAAACACCATAGTAGGCATTTGCATTTGCAAGGAAAACGTATCAATGTGCGGCAAAAAAAAATGTACCTAAATATGCAACCTTTCCTATCTATCTGCACTAAAATCTGGACATTATGTGTGTAACGTTGCACTGTGAAAGGGATGGCGATATGAAAGGTGTAATTACTAATGTTTTGGCTTTGATGTATGGCTGGATGTATGTATTCAATGAAATAGTACTAAAATTATGTCTTTTTTTTTTGTTTTTATAACCAGTAACTAAAACCTTACAATAATTGGAAAAGTGGTTTGGAGGATAACGTTATATCATTTTAATTAAATATATTTTTGCTTGAAAACAATGCTCTAACCTCAACTTTGCGAATTGTTTCAAAAGAAATGCCCATTCTAAACTACACAGTAAAGCAGGTATTGCAAATATTAAATAATCAAACGTTAAAATCAAATAATTTATTACATGTTTGCAGAGTTATTACAGAACCCAAATAGGGTAAACATTAGTGACTCCTACAAATTGCCTGGGTGGGTAGGCGTACAAATAGCACGTGGCTTGCACTAGGAGAGCAGTGCAATCACTGCAATAGCGAATCTGACTAAATTAACCTTTTTTAACAATTAACATTTTTAATAAAATTAATCGAAAATACCTTATTTTACACAATTAGCGCCTTTTTCACCTACTGCTGATTAACTTAATCGCCACATATTAATTTTATTATTATTATATTATTAATTTTATAGAAACATTTTTCTGCTAACCTTTGGTACTGTTTTTTTTTATTCCTTAAGACCAAATATTTAAAAATACATATTTAACTAAAAGGTTGCCTCTCATAGTTAATTTTGTTTTATATCTATATCGTAAATATTCATTACCGATTTGAATGTATCCAATAATAGACGGCTAATATCGATTGCGAGCGATACCTTACGAAACCGGTTGCCGGTTCATGACATTACCGCGAAGAATTAGAATACGGAAGCAGCGGCCCGAAGAAAGTCCGCAGCTCTCGATCGCTCCTCGGGGTGTCATTTGGAGTAGATTTCAGCGGTGGGAATAAGCGGTTTGCCGCGCGCCACCCCCTCCACCCCGTCCGCCCTCCGCCGCGCCCCCGCGCCGCCGCGCCACCCCCGTTCGGCGCGGGGGAAAATATTCAGGGATTTGCAGGCACTAATTTAAACGTTATAGACGGCTATTATTATGCACATAAATTAATATTGTTTTGTTTTAGATGGAGTAAACAGACGTGCCTTTGTTTTGGTTTGTGATGAATCGACGCGAGGACTGGACCGCGGCCTGATATTATTCTCCGAAATGTTTTGATGGCAGGTGACAGGAAGCTTTGGAAAACAAAAGGAAAGAAATGTAGGGGCGTTTACCCCGAGAATAAAATATTATAGAATTGAATGCTATTATCTTTCTAAAACTATAACAATAATCTATAAAACTACATATAGGTTCTGATTTTATTGTTGAATCTCGTACTTTGAGAAATATAAACACTGTCGCAGGGTTCGTCTTTTTGAATGGAATAAACTGACATCATCGTGAGTGGGTTTGTTTGTCGCCTGGATGATACATGTGGGTGAAACGTTTTCCTAGGTACGAGTGCCCAACAATATTTTTTGCATGCATTGACTACTCATTAAAAGTCTAAGGTACTTTGAACAAATATAGAACGTCGACATTTAAAACATAAGCAGCGTTACATTTGCTTACTAGGAGTAAAATATTAATATAACCCAAGATGGCGAAATACACATGTTTGAAATCAGATGCGTTTGCTTCCCATCTTCTATAAAAATAAAGAAATGTAACCTCACCTTAACCAAACCGGTTGATGTTAGGAGACCACATGTCTTTCGCCGGAGGCAGAAATATCGGAGGTACATGATACTGGCGAAAAATATATGTATTGGGGATGCAGATACTGGCGAATGAGATATGGACTGCCCCGCGCGTGTCTACTAGTTTGTATGCATGAGCTTATAAGCTAAGGAGCGGGCAGCATCAATTTCGTTTCAAGAAACTAGACCTGGCATGGCACCTAGTTCCCATGTGGTGTGTTGGGCTAATACCATGACAGAACTTGTGGTATTAGCCATCCATGTCCAGTCACATAAAAAAAAATAAAAAAAAAGACATGAATGTCAACAAACTCAATACTGAATACTCATTTATTCATATACAAGTTATACACGTGAACATAATTATTAAAAAAATAATCCATTAAATGACAATACGAGTACATTAAGTTTAAAATAGAAAATTCAATATCAAATTTATATGAACACATATTAATAATAATGGCAATCATGGAAAATTAATTTGTTTAAAAGAAGTTTATCTGCGGGCGTTTATTGTCTTAAAATATCATTAAGAAAATGATCAGTGGAGTAATACGCTTTCTCCAAGTTCTCCATAAGAAACAGTTTTAACTTGGTAGTGAAACTGTTAATCGTATCGGCGTTTTTTATATTTTCACTATCGATTGTAGTATTTGAGACCACATATGTAAACCGACATTTCCAATCTTGTAAGACGATTACTTGCAGCTATATTGGTACTAACCCAACACACTACGTGCTTGCATGGCTACACTGAACTGAATGAAAACAGTGCATAGATAAACGGACAATTTTAATTGACGCCTTTTAATTTAAAGCGATGGTATTCCCCTAATAGCAAAGTTTGACGTGGACCTCAAGTTAACAAGCCTGACGATTTGAAATTGTATTATAACAATACATTATTTATTTTCTAGTGATCAACTCCTTTTCATTTAATTACATTTATATTTTTTTCATAAACTGAAAACTTTTCTGACTAAAGATAGAAATCCAAATGGAAACGAATTAATGTGTTTTAATTTTAATTTATTTTAAATATTTTTCTGTCTGTTCTGAGGTGTTTCATATTACATTTATTCGCACGTACCATGATAAGTACGTAAGATGGTACCAAGCGGGATGGGATTAACTTTACCACCTAGTAAGTTAGGAAGAAGACCTACAGTGTTAAGTAGAATACGAGCCACGGCGAGTCTTTAAGGCCTAAAGGTCACTCATCCAGACCTGACCGCGCCCAGTGTTACTTCAACTCGATGATCAAACATACAGAAATGGCGCCACTATCGTTGCTGATTTAAAGACTATTGAACATATGCGTCAATATGACAATTTTTACGACACTTAGCCCCGGTTGCACGAAGAGACGGCCGAGTTAATCAATGTTCAAACACGTCACTTTTAGTGATCCGCATAGAGTTCCTTTCATACCGTCCATACAAAGTGACGTGTTTGATCATACTTTGACGTTGATTTTGATTTTTTGTTCTTTCGTGCACTCGACCCTACGTGTGGTTAGTGATGGTTTTAAAAGTAAAATATTTCCGTCCTTATATTTCGAATGCAGAAGAATGAAGAAAAATCTATAATAATCATAACTATAATACTAATCAGAGATTGTGCACTCCAGCCTTAACATTCAACAGCGCTGCAGCGGCCCGCTTCGAATACGTTAATAATTTTCGCGCTCGCCTCACTGTTTTTCATTGTTGTTAGATTTTAAAGGTTCCACTTACACCGGTTCGGTTTATCGAAACGGTTTTCAATTAATATAAGTCAACTTAAAAAAAAAACACTTTTTTTTTCTGGAAATTAAATGCGGGTAGGTAATATTCATTTCTTTAATAATATTAATACTTTAAATTTGGTTTCTTAAAATAAATTCTAGAAAATAATTGCAGTAGTTTCACTAGTTAATTATATGACCATATTGTAATTCCTGTAACGCCTAAAGTCGAACAATTCCGAATCTTAATCCGAAATTTATTCTATACCACTGAGTAAAGAACCTTTTGTTTGTGTCACAACAGTAGAAACAAGCACATCTTTCTGTGTTGGGAAATGAGTAGGCATCTTCTTTCGGTTATAGTTCCGTGTGATTGTGAAAAGGAAATAAGGGGATGTGCCTACCCCTGCCGCTCGAAGTAAGGTTATCCCTACAAATGAGATTGAACCACATTAAATGTTACGATGGACCGTTCGAACGAGACAGCTCTCAGTTTTCACAAACCACGAGTTTTGTTTGTTCAATGTTATCGTAAAACGAAATAGTTCTAATTTGCAATTTCCATGACACGTATTTAATAAAAGATTTGCAGCGCTTAATTAATACTACATTTTTGCATTCGCATAACTAACGTCTCATAATTCATATAAAATATAACGTCTGGCGCGTGTCTGTCTGGTCGTCCGCTTATAACTTGGAGACACTAACTTGATCAATATCGGCTTTATTATTTCCATAAATTATTTCTTAATTACTATCAAGCTAAAATATATACTACTAGCAGCCCGTCCCGGCTTTGCACGGGCATAATATAATTTAAAAAAAAAATATTATTTCGACACAATGATACACAAATAAACCCTTTTTACGTAGAGTTCCTAACAAAAGAATACCTACATTGAAATATTTTAAATTAAAAAAAACTTAGATATTATTTAATTTGTTTTGTGAATATATTTTTTAGTATTTTTTTCTTTTTTTGTATTCTTTACTTTTTATGTATTTTTCATACTATTAATTATTGTAAAAAGGTCATAACCAAAAAACAAAATCCATTAATTAATTTATTGAGTTAAAGACTCCCTGTAAACAATATTTGATGTTGTTTTATTTAGCAGTACATAATTAGCTTAACTGTTATTAGCTACCTACAACTATTACTATAACCTACAACTAAAAAAGATTTAATCGAAAATCATAAAAAACTATTAAAGTCACTTATTTATTAGGATCACTAAATGTACAACATGTATCAATGGGTCTAGATCTGAAAAGAACTTTTTGAATGCGTTTAGTTACCTACTAAACTAATTATCATCAAGCGACAAAATATTATTAAGCGACAATTTTTCAAATTCCGCACACCCCCACTGCGGAGGGAGCCGACTGCGGGAATGAGCCGCGCGGCAAGTTTATTTTGTGGCCTTGACTCCCCTCCCGTACCCCTGAGTGACGCCTACAAACTATAAAACGCATAGCTAGCCGAGCGGAGTTTTTTCTATTTTTTAAACTCGTGATATCTTTCGAATGGAATGTCCGAATCGAATAATTAAATAAAAAAAAATTAACAAAAAAAATAACCGACTTCAAAGAAAAAGCACTAAAAAGTAAAAAATAATTTTCATTTTTGTAGTTACGATTTCTGTTATTTTTTGATTCGGCGTCATAACAAACATAAAAAAAAAACAAAAAAAAACATACAGACGAATTGATAACCTCCTCCTTTTTTGAAGTCGGTTAAAAAGTAATATAAAGGTATTGAAGCAGTCTTAAATAAAGATTTATTTATTTTAATAGGGATTAATACCTAGGTACAAATAAAGAGTATTTTCTAGCGGCGGTATTAAATTTTTTATTTTAAAACAAATGCACACTTATTGTGACATAACTATAATAGTTAGATGTGTGCTGTCGCGACATTTTTTGTAGATAATTATGTGTTCTATAAACTTGTAGTACATCATTTTGTTCTATCGTGAATAGTTTTCGCAGCGCACGCGATGTAAAGAACATTCTCGGTAATTTTTTTGCACCTAATATTATTATATGTAAAAAAAAACGGAATTTCCACATATTTACATCCGTTGCCTAAGTCTTAAACATTTAACAAAGTATGTACCATGTTGTTTGAAATTCTAGTCCCTTAAACAGGATATTTTTGGAATCTGAAATAGTGGTACAATTTCTTGCAATTGCACAGAAAAAGAAACGCCAGATCCAAGGGAAGCCCCGAACTCGAATATGGCGCTTCCTATATATGTTAAAAAAGAAAAAAAAAAAAGTTGTTCGGCCGCAAATTGGATAAGTGGTTCTCAAGTTATAAGCATTTAGATAGAAAAAATAAAGACTGAAAGACAGACAGAAATATGTCCAGCTTTTTCAGTCATTGTGATGAATAGAATAATTGATCGAAATTTCAACATTTCATTTACATAAAATTCTGGTAGTCAACCTAGATACCATAAACCAGATATACACATACAGACGTACGTTTCGACAATATATTTTAGAATCTAAATTTTTAATCGCCCGTAGTATGGGAATTGATAGCCCTCTTAAAGGCTGTGTTAATCTGGCTGCTGGCGGCGCTCCTTAGTCCTCGCCCAATCTTCGGTTAGATCTCGTGAAGATGTAGTAGATAACACCAGAACTAGTCCACCAAATACTCATCACTATATTTTTTTTGATTACTTTCGCTTGGAGTAAGTTTTGTCCGAATGGATTTTAATCAAGTTTCTTGTGTGTTGCGATTTATTGTATAGGAAACCATTATTCTTCACATATGACTATACGATTCAGAATCTACTAAATAAGAGGTTAATGAGGTAATCGAGTTCCATAAAATGGCTCGTGTCTGTTTCCTCAGTCAAATTAAGAAACAAATTTCTGAATTTTTTCACATTTAATAAACGAACTGAGAGCTACGTGTGTATGTTTAGATTTTTTCGTAACTTAACTTATGTCTATGAACTACGCCCTTAAAGTTTTGATACAAATATTTAGAGAACTTAACGTAGAACACTTAACGTAAACACGTAGCTCTCAGTTGGTTTATTTAATGTGCAAAATATCAGAAAAATATTTCTTAATTTGACTGAGGAAACAGGCACGAGCCATTGTATGGAACTCGATGACCTCATTATCCTCTTATTGTGCCGGTTAGGTAAGGTAACCCAGCACTCGACGCGTGTTTGCTGTTGTGCTTCACTTAATTTTTACGCGGTTCCCACTTTTCGAGTTTTTCCACATTTCTAATTTGACGCAAAATAATTAAGTTTGTTTTCTGACTTACAACGAAGGCTGCTGGCAACTTTGAGGGCTACTCAGGAAGCGAATACGAGAAGTTCTCACAACGAGCTCTTCCAGCGGCAGGACTCTTATTAAAAAAATAGAGGTAACATTTTAATTTTAATTCCATGATAGTGAAAATAATGATGTAAGAGCAAAATCTGATAAAGCGCAAACAAATGAATAACAAATTTCGAAACAGAACTCGCCTAAATTCTAATCTTGAATTTCAAACCAAATACCATATATTTCAGTTCAAAGTAACCAGTATTGAGAATAGGCAATTTTTTAGGTAACGACGTAGTATTATAATATTTTTTTGGTATAATAACCCCCTTGCCAAGTTTTTGTTGTTGGACATAGTGTATCAAATAAAAATAAATTAATCATAATATAAAAGTACTTCAGTGTACTATTAATGTCAAAATTGTATAATAATAGTGTATGGTACAGTTATGTTCCATAACAGAATAGAGTTTCTATGTACCTCCGTCAGAGTTAAGCGTGGTCCTCTCCATTGTATTGTTTTTGCATATAGACATGATTATCGTTAACAAACTTATTCGCAAGTGTAAATTTAACAAAACCCTTGAAAACATTTCTCATGAATCTCCGACTTTCGCATTGTCATCGTGAAAACACAACGAGCATGTGGGCATGGTATATCGCCGGAGATTGATTGGCATCAAGCCCTCGAGAGGGCTAAAAACGTCCATGCAAAAATGAGCAATCCATTAAACAGTAAAATATTTATTACGATTGTATCCTGACCCTGTTTCCGAACGATTTGTCATTCGCTTTCCGGGGAATAAAATATGTCGTGTCGCTCGGCGCACGCAGGGCTGCGTCATCTTCAAGGTCTTATCGGTGAATAAATCGCACTCCATCCATCGACATTGCGACGCGTCTGAATCGACTATCGCGAATTGAGTAAGTTACGAAAGGCTCCTAGTCAATACGCGAGCAGTCACAAACGTGGAGGAATCTGTTGGAGATCTACTATCGAATACAATGTAACAACGTTGATATACAGCATGTAGCAGCAGTTACTTTGGGGTTTTCTTTGAGGTGAAAACAAACCAGCAGCGGGAGCACAAATAATTTTATCTGGCCGACAAACTTACGTACATAGGCTTTATCTTGTGTGCGGGACACTTGTCGCCAACTGATAGCATAAACAATGTTATGTCGAGTGGAGGTTGTCAAAATAAACCCACACCATAGACAAATCTCGACAAAGAATAATTTTTGTCCATTTGTGGTAGCACAAATAAATTTAATCCTACTAATTTGACGTTTGTTGAGGATAATGTTGTCACCACCATCGGGAGGGTGTGTTAAATCCTACAAGGAGGTGTTTGTTCATGTTACGAATATGTGCGTATGTAGTGGCGATGGCACAGGCGTTTCTTAACGTTTTCATGGTTCAAAGACATGGGAAAAGCGGTAATAAGAGCGAAAGATGGATGAGTTTGTTTGGGCAAAGACGTTTCCATTCCATCCTTTACTTTCCGTTATAGGAAGTAATCAGGCGGAACGGCTTAGAGCAACGCTCCAGCTGAACGGGAAAACGAAAAAAGTGCAGAGATTAACGTCACATTGACATTAGATAAACTACAATCCTTCTAATCTCACAAGGCAAATGCGCTAAACCAAGCAATTTAAATTCATTAAAAACGTGCTTAATTGTGCATCTATACGAAATTCAATTCGAAATAACTTAGGTGTAGGCGATTTGCATGAAATGGCATTTTGTTCGCCGCTATTCTGTAAAACGCTATTTCTTGCTCCTTGCACTGATTATCATGGAGCAGTCTGCGCGAACACAGCCAGGGTCGGGAGGTTTAAAGTGACAGTTCTTGTGGACAAAACGGTGGGTGTTGCCACTCTCTATCGAGTTAACACTCGATCTCGATAAATTAATCGAGCTCCCCATTTGTGATATCACAGTTGATAAAAATCCTCGACAAAATTTCTTATCCCTCTAGCTCGACAAGTGTCCACTTTCATTTGTGCTCCCGCTGCAGGTAGGTTTGTCTTCCCCCCTTCTGCTATATTTTGCGAACGAAAAAGTTTATTTAAAAAATATTCTTGTGTGTTCTTGCCATTGCGAGAATTTTGAATGATTGCATAATTTTTAATAAAATTATTATATCTCAAGATTGGTTCAGTGATTTGAAAAAGGGTGTTTTGTTCATTAAATAATAATAATTAAACATATCCAGCTGAATAACATGAAAATACAATCAAAATATAGTCGTAGATTAAACAGACAAAAGTGAATTTTGAAATTTCTCCAAAATAGTGAACCAAATAAGTTCGTTAATACTTAAAATAAACAACATAACAGAGCACCGATGGACAAGTTTTAATTTTCCGATTACATATGTAATGCACTTATCAAACACTAAACGAGAAAATAAGTGGTGCAGGCACCGGATATCGAACCCACGCTCCCCGGTTGAGAAGCGTAACGACTAGGCTACGATTGCTTTTTCTCAAAGCTCACAATAACTGTGCTCATCGTTATAAATAAATGGATTGCTGCTACAAAAATATAATCACGGACAGCATTTAGAACGTCTGACACGCTTCTCAAATGTATCATGGATTTTTTGAACTTAGAGATGGATAGGGCAAATCTTACAAATCTAGAACGCAAGCCCTAAACGCTGGCTCGAAACAAGCTGGGGGTGAAATTAGGATTTTACAAACTCATTAACCCGGTTCTTTCATTAAAATCGAGGCTTCTCGGGTAGAAATTAATTACAGACTTGTCCTGAACAGTATAGATGAGAGCGGATAGCGAACGCCTCTGCGTTATGCCTTCGTAATCCATGCTTAAGAACTGACAAGACTTATCTACTCAAGCGGACCAACAAGAAACTGAAATAAGATTAAGAAGTGACTTTGAAAATGCTCGGTTTTATGTTTAATAAATCTTTCTTCGTGGATTATTTAATTCTGTAAGCCACTATTTTATCCCCCTGGAGGATTTGCCCTGCAGTCATATTTTACATCGCTGCATTTGGCGCAGCGCTGTTTGTCCGCACCAGAAATTCTGGTGAAGTGCACTCGGCGCGATACGGCACGCAATCCCGAGGTCTGGAAAGACCTTTGTTTGTAATCATTTTATCACTTTCATAATGCACTCATTTCGATGTTTTCCAAAGAAACTACACGCATTCAAATACATTTTAAATTGTTTTTTTTTTAAGTTTCCGAAAATGTTTCTTGCACGCACATCATACGAGACGGGGGAGGGTGAGGACGTCATTACTACGAAAACAAACCACATCACAAACTTGACTGTGACTTGACTTGAAGTGTATTCTAATGATTATGATTATATTAACATATTGTGATGAATACACGTGACTGGTTGAGTGCAGTTTTCGTTAGTTAAAATGGATTTTCATATATTTTAAAACATTTTCTGGTAGACTTTTCGAATTATTCAATGTTATAGCAATGACCCTTTTTCTTATATGGTGGTTTAGAGTAAAAGCTGTTTCGGTTCCATTTATAATAATGACCGCGGAGTCAAGTGTTTATAATAAATATTCTTCGAAGGTTGGTTATTTCGTAAATTCAATTTAACATTTTCGATCGAGCCTCCCCGGTGTTTTCTTTGTTCTAGTGTAGGCTCAGTTATGTGAGTAAATCGTTTTTAGGATTCCGTACCCAAAGGGTGAAAAAACCCTATTCCGAAGCCTCCACTGTCCGTCCGTCCGTCCGTCCTTCCGTCCATCCGTCTGTCACAGGGCTGTATCTCATGATACAGCCCTGTGACAGTCAGCCTCAGTGGCCCAGTGGCGCGACACTTCGGCGATCGCTCTCGCGAAGTTAAGCAACGCTGGGTCCGGTCTGGTCTTGGATGGGTGACCATTCGACCGTTGAGAGAGGCTGGCCGTGGTTCGGATTCCACGTTAAACTGTAGGTCCCCTTCCTTACTTACTAGGTGGTAGGGTTTATCCCGCCCGGGTTGGTAACATCGCATTGGATGAACGATGGTCGAAGCGGCAATGAAAATTGTCCGTGTTTTCCATCCAGTTCAATGTAGCCGTGCAATATAAGGAAGGTCCTGGCATGGCACCTAGTTCCCATGTGGTGTGTTGGGCTAATACCATGACAGAACTTGTGGTATTAGCCATCCATGTCTGGTCACATAAAAAAAAAAAATGAACCGTAATAGGTATTTTTTTTGTGATTTTGTTGTGTTAAATCTTGTACGATAGTACGGCACCCTTCGTGTGCGAGTCCGACTCGCACTTGGCCGGTTTTTTATATGCGGAGATAAATATACATTAATAAAACACACATACAACTTTATATTTTCGTCTTATAAGCTCATTATTTTAGACTGCAAAGAAATACAAAAAAAGAGAAATACCTTTTTAATTCGACTCATTCCTGAATTCCTTCGGGAATGTGGCGTATTGGGCTTATATAATCACGGTAGTTGTATGATATATATCCAAGTCAAGTCGCATGAAAAAAATATGTCGGAGTAGGGTATGTACTTAAGCGTGGCAGGATATGTCAACCAATGCAACACCACATCGGGGTCCAACAGCAGGGATTCTTATGCATTGCTACGGGAATATGTAGGTCAGATGCAGAGTAAATTGTAAGCTGGATGTATATTTAAATTCTACATTGTGAAACAATGAAATCCATTCGTTTAACTGAATGTCATAAAATTTACATTATCAAATTAAATTTTGAAATCATTCTCATTTCGATAAGATCTTACAAAACCACCAGCCCAGCCCATCCGAGTTTTAAATTGGAAAAATGTATTAAATTTGCATTAGGACGTACCGATTAGGAAATTGAAATTTTCATAGCTCACCACGCCCTGCTAAATGAACTGAACTAGGTCGTTACATTCTTATAACAGCCTGGAGCAAGTCGATAAACCTCGATCTCATTACTCGAGACAAAGTGAGATGGTAATGAAGTTGGTAAGATGTGAAACATGAAATATGAGATAGGGATAGAGCGAACAATATTAAAATTGCTGTGCGTAGGGAATGTGAGAGAAAAGGATTCCGCATTTGCGGAATTTACTTACTTCAACGTAAGTTTATTTGACGTGATTTTTGTGATTTTTTTGTGAAAAATATATGTTCCACGCTTTACATTCTTAGACCCCTGCACTAGATAAAATGTTGCATAGCTCATTTTCAGATTTAAACATTTTTTTTATTCTTTTGCGCTTTCGAAAAAATAAACAATATCTCTCTTTCTAATTGCTCACATGAACATGGGCCAGGAGAGGGAACATGTACGTAATGTAATCCAGTGATCCTCACGTACTCCTCTCGCTCTAGTTATAGTAAAGCACATATACTTAGTTTTGCTAGCATTTACAGTAAATAAATAATAATCTAGCCATTTCTTTACACTGATCAACCCGTTCTCCGGCTGAATAAACGTTTTCGCCCAGTTGTAGCCGGAGAAAAGCATTACAGTATCCATTACATAAACGAAATTACGCATTGTCTTCGGAACTGAACAAACATGTAAAAAATCGTCTCCATAGGATAAGAGGAAGTGGTTTTAATTCAGCTCGCAAGAATTGACCTAAACGTCTATATTACATATATACATACAAACATTGGAAGTTCAAAAAAAGCTTGTAAAAAAATTAAAGCTTTTTTTTTTTTTTGTATCATTCATAAAAAATCCGCGTATTATTTTAAGATATTCAGAACCGTACAATCACTGCTTGTAATTAACCTGGTATCTGAGCCCTCGCCAAAGATTGATAATCGCCCTGCCCTTCATTTCCCGACCCCAAAGCGGCGTGGCGCGGCTACGCCTAGCTTTTTCCACTTCCTCAGGAAATTTAATTGGCTACTCAGCGGAAAAAAATGAGCGCTGCCGCACTCTAGCCGAGCTATTCAGGTAACAGCATGAGCTCCCATTATACAGAATGATCTTGCAAAGGTTGCAGTTATTTTGAAGAGTGATTTTCGAAGTAAAAAACAAGATTTTTCAGATTTAACTTACAAATGTGATTTGAGCTCTAAGTTGTTGCCCTCCAAAATCATAAACAGAAGTTAGTCGTATAGTTTATTATTTAGTTGATGTGTAAATCTTATCTCAATATAACAAAACCTCCTAAAATTTTCCAACATAAATTAGCAAAACTGAAATGCGCTCTCATATCGCGCTGATACAATTTCTCTTTTTTAAAAACTATCTTCGATTATAGAGTTGATAATATAAATCAGCAATTTTTTTTATAAATCTGAAAATTAAGTCGTTTATCGTCAGGATCATAGTGTAACGGCAGCGAGGTGAGTAGGTAGTAAAATACTAAACCATACTTACATGTAGCATACATTTTTATTCTTGACACCCCTAAGTGACTAGCACTTTAAAGAGGGTCCGCAAAGCTCCTCGCTTGCACTTAGTGCATGTTGAAGCTCGACATAAGATCACCCTTCATTTGTTTCGTCCTCTGGTTCAGACTTTCTCAAAGAATCGGTGGCCCGAGTCTCGTCTGTGGTCTCCCGCTCCCTCGCTCCCTCGCTCCCTTGCCACTTGCGAGCTGTCGCTAACTTCTCCGCAACAATTTTGCGAGCTTCAAGTTTGCCAGAATCTCTTTGTGCTACGTAATTCCTGTTAGTTGTATTCCTGAAATGTTCGTCCACATTTTTTTGCTCTTGGGAAAAGTTTTAAAATGTATTTGTTAAGTACTTACTGTAAGTAACACCATTGTAAGCAGTAAGCACCGGCTCAGGGTGTTATATTTTATATTTTTATACAAACAGTTTAAACTGTCAGTTTCTTAATCCTATAAGTATTTTTGGTTTTGACATGGAAACGACATACACGAGCGTACGCATAGTTAGCAGGCATCGTGTTGAATATTTGAATTAAAATCATGAACGTCCAACATCCATTGATTTACTTATACAGGTAAGGTAGGTTTAATCCACGTCCAACCGTTTAAGTTCTGGGCCACGGGACCAGTTCAAACTTGTCATTTCAGCCGCTTATTAGACACCGTCTGTGCGTGACAGCTCATCTATTATCAAGGATATCGGTGGCTAGTATTCTGTGCCAGTGCCACCGCTGTACACGCCACCTATTATGTGACGCCACTCCAAGCCATATATTGGACCACCCTTTACCACTATACAACTTAACGTAGTAATACAACACTAGGAAAAATAAATACTCTTTCAAAACATGTTTTGTAACATTTCGTTTACAACACATTCATGTTTTATTTCATATATTTAGTATTTATTGTGCTTTTCAATACTTTTTTAAAGGAGCATTATAATTTTGAAGATGAAGATTATGAGAGAGCTCCGAAGTTTGAGCTCGGAATATCTTATTAATTACTTAGCAGCTCGTAGTTCAGAAGCGCGGGTTCTTGCTTTCTTCCTTGGTCATTCCCCGCCCCATTTATCCACTATTTCTCTGTTGAGTTGGATAAGAATAGCCTTTTATCACAAATGCAAAATTATCGGAATCCATGTAAAACTGTCCACTTCCCCACTAGGTGGTAGGGTTATACCATCGAAAGTGATTAAGATATGGTCGAAGCGGCAATGACAAACTGTCTGTGTTTTCCACCCAGTTTGTTATTCCGGGAGGGGGAGGGTTGGTCTTTATCCCGTGAAACAAGTTTCAGCCATTTACGTTATCGTTACCATTTTTGTCGCGACCTCCTAGTCTATGTAGAAATAATAAGAATAAATGCAGTAGAAGTGTGTTACTTGAGGAAAGTTTTGCGGGAAGAATTTACCTACCGGGTTCAACAACTGTTAGGTTGGAGAGCAATGTCAACTGAAATAAAATTAAGTAACGAGAAATGGGAAAGGGATTGGGAAGATAGTTGGTAGAGCGAACGTGTGAAGAAGGAACGACGAAACGAATTCACAGAGCAGAAGCGTCGTGCACAGACGGCCTGGTATCGTAATATCATCTCTACCCACCCTTACGAAGAACGGGCGTAATAGTAGGTATGTATTTATTTAGTTCAGAGAGTAAAGTTAAATTAAAACATGGCAAACATAATATACTTAGGTCATAATCGTAATCCGAATGAATTTTAATATATTTTTCATGTTAGGATTACATTACATAATTTCAATACAACAGGCTTTTACGCGACTTTAAAATTTAAATGTTATTATTATTTCAAACACAAAAGAAGTTCATGAAATGTATTAGCTTACCTTGCGTTAAAGGAGAATTTGTCAGGTAAGGTTTTAAATAAATGTATGGCATTTTCTTCTTTAAAATATTTTAAAAAACACCAAGGCCTAAACTAATTGAAAGATCCTATAGACAATAGAAACAATATTTGCTGGGATCGGTAACGGCTCGCTGCGCATATAAATTGTATTCAAGTTCGATTTCCGGTTTTTTTCATCCGTCGTGTTGGGTTTATTTTTTGAAATATCAGGAAAAGTTATTGAGAAATACGAGGCTGCGTAAATCATTTAAGTTTTCTCGTTGGCGGAAGTTTGCCGGGTGGTGTTCTTAGGATTGGGGTCACGTACTTTCTTGATTCTAGAGATGGGCAAAATAACTACCGGGGCTGTTTTTTTAGAGGTTTTTACTTTCAATGAATGAATGATTATTGAAATAAGGAAAGGCTTTGTTAAACAGATTATTTTCTCAGCATAGAACATTTAAATATAACAACGTGGTACTGCACAAAGGCGAACTTATCACTGAAAGTGATTTCTTGCGGTAGGTTAGGGTTAGGTCGGTATTGATTAAATTTGGCAGAATTTAGAAGAAATATAAATTGAAAAAGTTTTACGAAATAGAAAATATATTCTGGAGCAAGAGAATTTATAGTTAGAGCTCGAAGCGATTAATTTTGTTAGACAATTAAAAAAAAAATTTTTATTAGGATTTTTTTTATCAAGTTTTTTTTACCTACCATTATTGTCATTAGTGTCACTTGGTAACATGACACTGAGCCCATAAATTTCGTTGTCGTAATTTAAAACTGCTAATTTACATTTCTATAAATGTATTCAATATTGTTGCATTCCATATGAATTGGCACCTAGTACCCATACAAGTGGTGTGTTGGGCTAATAATAACGTAGTAGGTGCGGTGGTATCCAGGCAAGTCTCGAGATACTGCAGCTGATTTACAAGCTGGCTCCACCGGCCATCCCTACTGACACGTATCTCTATCGGGCGGCGATAGGCGACACGCTCGAATCGGCCAGCAAATTAATGATTTATGAAAGTTGTCGCACCGGAAGGACATGATGAAGATTGGTGGGCCCACCATAATACTGCGGACGTGTCATCTTAGGTCTTCACATTTTATAAAGTCACTTAAAGCTTTGCCGCTTCTCGATTTCCGGTTGTCGCAATGAAACAGTGGCATCATGGCCAAGTGTGTACGGAGTCGCACTTCCCGGAAAGCGTTGGGGTGGAGTTTTCAAGTAAGAGTATTTATTGAACACAAACGTTGATACACATCGTGAGAAGAAATGACCTCGGCTAATAATGAAAAATCGGCGTTAGAAAACCAATGGTAGCCCTGAGACTGAAAAATATATTCTTGGTAACCGGAACTACACATGTTAAAAATTATATCACACGAAATGATCTTCATTAAAGTCTTATTTTGACCACAATGTGCACCCATTCACGCCCTCAATCAATTTAAATTGTTCATGGTATTTTTAAATTTATTCAATTTGCATGCTTTTAAAATGCATCTGTTGCTAGTTTAATCGAAGATAAATTGTATAATGGTGTATTTTTGCGCTTGCTCCATTGCTTTCATTTCTTCCTAGCAGTAGTAGCTTTGTGAATGGTTTAGTCTCGATGTTTTCTCTAAATAGGTGGATTTTCTTTCAATTTTCGGGTTGTGTCGCTTTTGAAGCATTGATTATACATTTACTCTGTGTGCAGTGTGTAGCGAATCAGCAGCGGGGCGATGCGACAGCGACGCACGCACAGCGATACTGAAAATAAACACCGATGAAGGTCTCCTTTGCAGAAACGTTTATAAACTTGGGGAATTTGCTTTATAAATGTTGACCTCTTCGCGTGTTACATATCTAACACTCGATAAATCAGGAGTATAGGAACTTTTGTTTTGCAGTTTTAGTGCTATTTTTATACGAAAACATTTATTTTCAGATATTATAGATAGGAGGATCTGAGGGGGCTCAATATTTTTATAAGATTTAGGATTTTTGGCATAAGTTTAATATATGTAATAATATAATAAGTTTTTTGTTTCTAATGATCGTTTTTTTTTGTGCAACCTCACATGGATGGTTAATACCACCTTTATGATACTAGACCAATACACCACATTCCCGTAGGAATTAGGTGCCATGCCAGGACCTTCCCTTTATGAGCACGGCTACTTTGGACTGGATGGAAAACACGGTAAATTTTTTATCGCTTCGCTTCGACCATTTTCATCCAATGCTATGGTACCAACCCGGGCGGGCTTAAACCCTACCACCTAATGGGGGAATGGGACCTAGAGTTTTACATGGATTCTGAGCCATGGAGCAGCTCGCATTCGTGACGAAATGCTCTTATTCAATTCAAAGTTTAAAGGGGTCATTTGCGCGAATAAATAATTTGGGCGAAATGTCATCGTGCCGAAACTGGGTATGCCAAACAATTAAATATTAGCGGCACTCACAGGAAAAACACCTCACTCTCTAAGAAAATCGTTTAATGAATTGCAAATGTGAATGTAGCATTCAGAATGTAAATTTTAGTAAGTAAACGTCTGTGCTTTGACAGACAAGGTAATGTGTTTGCTAATTAAATATGCGTTAGATTCGTTGAAAACCACACAGTAGTGAGAATAATTCGCAGTTCTCACAAAGCCAGCCAACACGGGTGAGTCCAAAATATTTAAATGCAAAATATAAGTACCTGCCTGCTGAAAGGAGGTGGTTGACCGTTGTATGGGCCAAAATAGCAAAGAAAACATTTAAAACATTCTGCAGCCGTGCTGGTTTGATATCACCTGAGAACGTCATCTTCCGCCATTGGGTCATTCCGTTTTTATTGAATGAGGTAATATAATATAATACTCGTACTTTCAACAAGAAGCAGTCCGTGTATTCTTGTCATTCAGTCATTGCGGATTCAGTAGAGTTAACAGAATAAGAAGTTACTTTGACATTACCGTTAACTCTACTGAATCCGCAATGACTGAATGACAAGAATACACGCCCAGCAATAGGCGGCTGCGTCGTGGAACAGTCATAGTGCAGTTAATTTAAAGTTATAATTATTGAAATTTTTTTTTGTCTAAGTTATCTCTGGCCTTAAAATAATGAGAAAATCAATATGAAAAAAACATTAAAATAAACACCTCGAAGAGACCTGTAGAAGTAAAACACTTAAATAAAAGATAACATTAAACGAAGTGAAATTGGCGCTACGTCGCCTAGGGCAGCGTTGCACAAAGGTTCGTTTTGTAAAGGTTTCCAAACGGTCTTATGATGATGAATTCGTTTTGTTTTCGATACAGATACAACCTCTCAAGTGATGCCGTTATTTATATGGTTAAATGAATATACCGGGATATATTAATTACTTAGAAAATATCGGATAATTGCGGTTTTCTATTAACGATTCATGCTATTCCGTTGATCGATTGATTGATAAATAGAGAGACAAATTTTCTTATTTCACAAAAATTGCCTTGTAAATGCAAAAAAAAATACTGAAGTTACAGTTCAATATTTTCTTAAGAACAATAGAAATATAAAAATCAGTTGGTCTCGTTCAGTCAGTACCCTACTCATAAATGTGATATTAACTGGATTATCATGCCTTGTTATGCGCGGTAAACTATCTGTAGGGGCGAAACATTGCTATCAAAAGCTATTAGCATCGCGAAACGTCCATGCCGTGGTTTTTAAAACGTTTTTAGATCTGCGTGTTGACCACATAAACATATTAATGAGAACAGCGGGACAGTGACAAGAATGCACCCGAATACAATTATGTGTGCCACTCAGAGCAAAACTTGTTATGGGCGCATCAAAGTAAACAGATTACTGGAATAGAAGCATTGTGTGCCATGTCTGACTGTTCCATGGCGATCAAATATTTCGCCTGTATAACACATTCACACACACACATTCACCCACATTTCTGAACGAATACTTACAAACAACCTCTTTTACGCATGCCTTCACCAACATGAAATCAAATAGGAACATGTGTTAAATGTAGTGATATTTGATGATTATTATCAACTTATGATCTCTTTGTAACTTAGAACTTTTAGTTCTCTTGGCTAGCAACATTGATTTAAATACTCTCTATTTTCGTGACAAATGGGAACCTCGGTTATTTCCAGGGCGATCGACGAACTCGAGGATCGAGTCATTAACCCTGAAATATTTTAATTTAATAATAAGCAATATGACCTGTTGACCTGTGTGATAAAAGTTTTTGTCCCATTATATATATTTCTCCCACTAAACGCATTCTAGCTTCGGGTCTGCTTAAGAACGGCCCGTAAGCTATGCTCCCCATACAAACGTAGTTTATTAATAATTTGGAAACCGCTATTCCAATTAAATTGATATTTAATATCTAATATCAGGTAACAAATATCTGTGTCTGCATGCTTTTGTTTTTTTGAAAAATCCAAACCGAATGAAATGAAAGCAAAAAGAAAATCTTCATACGAATTTTGTTTTCTCTGTGGTTTGACCCAGAATACATTTACCGAAAAAACAAAGGCATGCAGACACATATATTTGTAGCCTAATATTAGATACCAAATATCAAGTAAGTTGGAACATTGGTTTTCAAATGATTAGTAAACTACGTTTGTATGGGAGGCGAAATTTTCAGGTGCTTACGGGCCGACCTTAAATACTGTCAACCCGTTGGTAAAACACCATCATTCGCCAAAGGAGGAATTAAATTAGAGCACGTAGAAATAATTTCCGAGTATTTTTGGCGGTGCACGCAATCCGCTCACGTTATCGGGAAATGAATCTGCAAAATTTTCCTGAACACAAGCTCCCCCTCTACACCTCCTGTTAGGATAGAGCGGCGATACAGCTGCAAACATAATTGCGTTATCAAACTCTTGTGAAATATTAAATATTTCCTACCATCATCATCCCTTGGTCATTTTTGGCATTCCGTGCTCAGGAATCAGGAATCTTTCAGTGGACAAAACCGCTTTTATAGAGGTTGAAGAAACGATTTTCTCGACGGAAAACCTTGAATAATTGAAATTCCGTGCATGGTTATCTAATCGTTTTGACGACCGATTTTCAAGTGGTTTTATTGACTGAATTAATCCTGATTCTTAAGCACGGTATACTAAGAATAGCAATATTGTACTAGTTGGTGTGGAAAGATTTTATCTTCGTCTGATTAGTTTTTTTCTTTGCTTTTTGTTAATTAGTTTTTGAACTGCTATTTTACAATAATTTGGAAACCTTCCTATCATTCACCGCGAACAGCTGGTAGTTTTAACACTAAATAATGGCAATGTTCTCAATCTCTATAGATTACATAAGGGGTGTTGCGAATTAAGTTGAATTATATTTTCCACGTAGCTGAAATGTCTAAGGTTCAGATAAATAGTCGTAACCGAAACTAAGACTAACGAAAAGTAGTACTATGTGACGTCACTTTGACACAGTTTGTATGGACGAAATCTCAAAGTAATGAAAAATGACGTCACAAAGTATTACTTTTCGTTAAGTCTTAGTTTCTGTTACGACTATTTATCTCAGCCTAAGTCTTGATGGCAACCCCATTCACACATGTACGATGACAATACACAGATTTACACACAGGGGGTCCATTCAGAGCAAGAGTGAGTTCGAGTTCGGGAGTGAGTTAACCTAAAAATAGCTAGGAAATATATTATTATTAAAATAACAGAACCGTTGTTTATACTTCCAACGTATTTACGGGACAGACCAGATTTTTACCTAACTGTAATGATGTTCTAGAAGTGTGGAAACAGTAACTATTTAAAAAAAGTGAGTTGATATTTTGTGGGGAATTCGAACTCACTCTTGCCCTGAATGGACCCCCAGAACACTGAGGAGATTTACGCACTCTCTAAATATCATGTTATTAAAACCGCACATAAAGCGCCATAGTCTTATTATACGAAAGTCCTGCAATTACACGTTTTGGAGTAATTAACGGTTAATAAAATATTATGTAACCTCGACAACGCGAATTTCGCTCGAACTTGGCCGGTTATAACAGAAAGTTTAGCAGCAACTCATAATTTATTGGAGCAAGCGACTCGGCGACAGTAAACGTCCTCAAAAGGCTGGCAGGCTCAATAAAACAGCAAACATCTCCAATCAACAAAACTCCCACATAATAGACTGAACTTTTGTATCGGAAAGGGAGACCACGAAATAGTCTACATAATGTATTCACGTGATGTAACGGTTGCCTTCGCCCCCCCCCCCCCCACCTCCGCCCTCGCCGCCCGTCTCCCCGCTCGCCGCCCCCATCGGCCTACGTAAATTATTAGCGCGTGAGGCATTTTTGCGTCGTGTAAATTATTCATGATCCAGCGGACGTGTAGAACTGTGCTACACGCGGCGGCGCCGGCGGTGTCTGGATTCCGTTAGTTCCACTCGCTCGCCTACAATTTTAGCCGTCGATTGTCACGAAGATGTCATGTGATGTTTAAATTTCAAATAATGCTATGTCAATTTTTATCATTCTCACATCACCCAATTCTAGAAAGCACAATCGCACTTCCATGACAATTTATAATTACTATTTACCAACGAAATATATATTTGGTTTATCGACTGTCCTTCCTAAAATCTATGCTGGTATTGACACTTTTAAAGTAAAATATTTTATAATAAAATAATTATTTTAGTTTTTAGGGTTCCGTACCCAAAGAGTGCCAACGGAACCCTATTACTAAGCCTCCGCTGTCCGTCCGTCCATCCGTCCGTCCGTCCGTCCGTCCGTCCGTCACAGGGCTGTATTTCATGTACCGTAATAGGTAGGCAGCCGAAATTTTAACAGACTGTGTATTTTTTTTGCCACTATAACAAAAAAAAGGTAAAATTAAAAAAATATATAAAATGAAGCATACAAAAACGTGATTTTTTTGTGTTCAATTTTTCAAATTCTCACTTTCAACGATCAATTTCTATTGAAATTGAGAAGCCATTAATTATGTAACCAAAAAATGTTGGAGAGATATTTATTACTCTAAATTAACTTATTGTCTGAAAGGTTATAGTTAAATTTATTATACAACATTAAGATTCAGAATGTCTACAATGCTACTAATATAAATTATGCTAACGTCGTAATAATATTGTCTACGAGCTATGTTATCATAAGGGAGAAACAAGTAAATTTTAACTAGAAAACATTTCTGAATTATTTTCTATAAAGCATAAGAGACGGCTTGAAATTATTAAAATTAATTAAATTATTCTGAAGAGGAGGGCTCGTTTTAATGAGTGTTTACGTCCTAATTATGCGCGAATGAACAATATTGTTAATGATACAAAATTTTAACAGTTGTAGAATTAAATACAACATAGTGAGCAGTGAGCTACCAGTCAATGATCGCAATTTAATCATTTCTGTACACTCCTTTATCTTACTTACAAGCATATAATGTGAACATGGATGAAAATTAATGCCTTTTATTGACATAAGAAAACTAATTATTTCTTACTTAGTATTGACGATTACATTTTTTTGCCTTTAAGTAGGCCAAAAACTCCAAGCCTCCCAAAATGTCTGTCGAATTGTCTACCCACCTTGTATTTTCCATTTCATATAAAGTTTAGGATAAAATTACTCATTGTGTAGCAACACAAAAAAAAAATAAAGTTTTCCATAGAAATAACAGAATAATCGTGCAATTGTAGATGAAATAAAAAAATCTTCAGTAAAATAAAATTACTTCAATTGGGTTCGTAAGAGTTCCCGTTGCGAAAGATTGAGATGTGTAGTTAGAGTTTCTTATGCAAAGTAAGCTCGGTTTGCACCGTTTTAAGCTCTCAAAGTGCACGATTAAGCTGCGGGGGCGGATCAGCGTTCCTCGCTGCGGTTGGGCGGCGGGAGGGCGGAGCGGTCCCGCGGCGGCGGCGGCGGCACGCGGTAGGGCGTCGGACACAGCGAGCAAAACTGCTGAGATCTGGGAATTTTGAATAAATTGCTTCTTACTGCGGCACTGAAAGAAATTTATTGCACTTTGGCGATTTCGTTATCAAGTTTCACAGAAGCATGTGACATGACTAGCAAGTAAGTATGCAGATATGTGGTAATTTTGTTTCAATATACTTTTTAAGCCTAGAGAGTTAGTTACCAACTACCCCTGCTGATTTTAAGTTTGTTTAGTTGAAGAAAACTTGTAACTAGGGATAACATTTTAATAATTTTAACTTAACACGTCCAATATAAATAACAAAATTAAGAACAAACCGTTTGATTATAGCATGGTTGTCTTGCATCATGTTACATCTGATGCACAATTAATTATCTGTGTTTTTACCAAAATTGCGGTCGATAGCATCCGATGTGGCACAACTCGTGCAAATATGAGAGCAGCGCTTTCTTGTTCGTTCTGGAATTAGTAACTTCTGAAATTAAATTAATTATTTTCAGTTTGCGTTATCGAATAGCCTGGTGTACTTTAAATATCCACCATACGAGGAGTTGGAATGTATGTACATATATGTATAAATAATAGAGTTGTAAACACCGTAGCGGAGCGGCGGCTGTGGCTGGCCCTCTGGTGGAAATGTTTCATAAGCGTCCCCTCTCTAGGTAATCCCTGGCCTAACTAATATTTCAGATGCTACAATGTGTTTGTTGGTAGGTTCTACTTTTACCCAGCAATGGAGCAACAGATAGACATTATTTTACATAAGGAAATATTCCTTGACCCTCTGCCAAGAGCGTTCTTCCCGTGGACACGCGACGTGTGGCGGTAGTTCACATTCTTGGTGGAATTTCCCAGGGGAGCCTGTGGGAGCGCGAAAGAGTCCGGTAAGAGCCTGCTGACCCTGAACGGTATGGAATTCCACGACAGGGGAAACCACGCTTGACACCCTCGGCATGCATCAGCGCGTGACGGCATGAGCGCACTCGACTCTCGGCGGTGCGGAGCTCGGGAGGTGCCCGAAGCAGACGTCGTCTAGTTACACCTAGAACAAGAGGACTGCTCATACCTATGTAGCTCGCTGTACCAAAGGGCCTCGCCCCTTCCATATCCATCAGCCCCACTGCGGGTTCGCCGAAAGGTGTCTTCACTTTAAAGCTCTATGAGTTATTGGGTTGCCGCTAATAATTCCTGGCATTGCTTCCATCCCACGCTGAGCAAAATAATTAATTGATTCTCAGACCATAAAATATTTAGTTAATTAAATAACCTAAAATCCATTATGGGACATATTTAAAGTTTTGCGACTGTCTAATTATAATTAAAGAATTTAAAATACTTTAAAGTAAATCATGTGGTTTTATCTAATAGAATCCAGAAACTGTAAGCGTTCCCTAAGCATGAAAGAAATCATAAAATTGTTCCAGAGAATTAAATTGATAACACAAGAGAGGGTAAGGACTATGATTGATTTTTCTATAGAACTAGACCAATGACCGGCTTGTATCAGACCTACTGTCATATTAGCCCAACACATCACATGGAGGCTAAGTGCCATAACAGGACCTTCCTTTATGTTAATCGTCTACTTGAAACTGGATGGAAAACTGGACAGCTTTAATAGCCGCTACGACTGTCATTCATTCAATGCGATCTTACCAACCCTTAACTAATGCTACGGCTCTTTGTGGTCAGAGTCACTGTTCAAGTCGCAGAAGCATCGGTGACAGAACGAACCGACGGTCTAATGAACAAACGGATGGAAACGACAAAATTACATACTCAGAACCCTAAACAATATAAATATTTTATAACAAATAAAATATACCCTATGTCAATACCACAAGTCAATAAGCCGAGATATGGACCAATGAATTCAGTGGATTTAGGGGGAGATGAGAAAGAGAGCGAATATTTCCTGTGCTAGAGACAAAACCAAACCACCGTTTATTGCGAAAATCCTCAACCGAACAGGCAAATTAAAGGGAATCCAGACCAAAGCTCAAAATATCGTGCGCCGAGCCACGCGGGAATTCGGCATAGAGCGGTTCTGTGAGTCCGCGATTACAGTATCAAACACAATTATATTTGTTTTTCTTCCTTTTACCATATTGTTACATTATGATCGGCTCGTAGCTCGGGTACGGGCCTTGCTTCTCATGCCAGAGCGAATGGATTCCCGCTCCGTTCATGCACAACTTTCTTTCTTTATCCGATTTGGAAGTGCAATCGTCACTTATGTGAGCTGTGCAATGGTTCCGAATCGATGTTATACTAAAGGTCCTTTTCATTAAATCTGACTCGCACACGAAGGATTCCGTACCATCGTACAAGATTTAACACAAAAAATGACGTTTTTTGTACACGGGACTATTGAATTTTATATTTATTTATTTTACCAATTTGTTTTTATAGCGGCACAATAAATACACACTCTGTGAAAATTTCAGCTGCCCTCATATTACGGTTCATGAGATGCAGCCCTGTGACAGACGGACGGACGGACAGCGGAGGCTTAGTAATAGAGTTCCGTTGACACCCTTTGGGTACGGAACCCTAAAAATACAAATTTATAGGATTCAAATAGACAGGCAGTTGAGTTATTTTTCAGCTGAGATCCATTGCTCGTTTAGATTTTATTAGTTTACTTCCGAATTCATGAAGTGGAAAATCATAAGAATCAAAACATAGATCATGTTCAGTTTTATTCCTTAAAAAAATTGATATTCGCATTAGCATCACATAGTACTTTTTAATTAGTTATCCATACTAATAATAAATCTGTAAGGGGTAAGGGGGTGTTCATGGAGTAAGTTGTTTTGTTTTCTAAGATACTTCGTTTGTAGACTTTATGTATGATACTAAAACGTAATTGTCGATTTTTAGAAATAATTTCTGTATGTATGTATGTATGTATGCATGTTCCTCCATAACTCTTAAACCGATTATGCAAATTAGATTAAACTTAGTACACGTACATTTAACTACCCGGGAATTAGGATAGGCTAAAAAGAATTTAGTTTCGCTTGCGCTAAGATGTGCTGTCATACAAACTGCAGTGCTCTGCGCGGCGCAGGGGGGGGGGGGGCGGAGGCGGGGGCGCGGCGCTTACTTTTACTAACTGTACCGAAGTACGGCTTGGTATTTCTCGCTACTTTAGGACTACTTGGCATCACGCTAAATAGCCAGAGGTGCGACCAGTGGAATAAAATACTTATTACTTGAGAACCAATTACTCGATTGTGATGCGGATTGTATCTACGTCTAGCCTGATTATACTCAAAACGTAAAGGCTACATAATATAACTCTTCATTACCAGAGGGGTGAGTAGTGAGTGTTAAATTCTTATAACTTGCGAACCACTTACCCGATTTATATGTGTATTTTATCAACGTATACATCTCTGGGAGCAGTTAGGTTCTGGATGGGTTACCGTTTTCGATGTTAAGGCTGGCTGTAGATTGGAGTCCACGCAAAACTTACCTACGTTACACGTTACTTACTTACTAGGTAAGCAATGTAGCAGTGCAAGTGCAGAAATGTTTTGGGGGAAAATGCTGTTTTTTAATAGGTACTAAATGTCAACGAATCTCTAAATGGGAATTATTGTATGTTTCTCGTTAAATCATGCTATTTCGGCTCAAAAGATCTTGATTAAATTTGGTAGATAAATACATTGTCCTGGACGAGTTTGACCCTATTTTGGACCGGCAATTAGGGCTTCTTTTTTATCCATTAAATAATAGCGAGCGGAGTCGGGTACCGCAGCTAGTACAAAATATAATCACTTAAAGTCATATTAAGGGGTCCACACAATGCTGCATCAAGGAGTCCCAACACCTGTTCATCATGTGGAACGGCCAATTTAACCATTAACTTATTTATGAAGCCTTTATTTACCCTTTTCTAGAGACCCGCTGCTTACGACACATATTTATTTCAAAGGAAGGATGGCAGGAAAGGAGATGGAAGTTTCGTCGAGAGGCGGCGACGCTGAACAGGTACGTGTGAATATTTACGAAATGTTAACACGCATTACCGAAAGGGAAATAGTCAAATGGGGTCATTGATAGATTTTTCTTATGCGGCAGTCTTGTCTGGCTGCGGAGCAGTCTACCTTTGTCTGGAGTTGTCAACCTTTTTCGTAAGTAAGCTAACAGTACATTTGGGTTATTATCTGACTACTTGGACATTTCCTGCATAGATGAAATAAGATTGTGAGGAGTATCTCCAAACAAAAGGTCAAATCAGGTAGTGAGAGAATTTCCATTTCATGGGCATTTAAAGATTTCGTAAGGTGAATAATACATTTAAGTAAGTTACAGCCGGAAATTATCAGGAAACATCAGGGAAATTAGATGATTGCTGAATTTGAAGAGTTTTGGGGCGCATAACATTTTATGACCTACTTATTTTTACATAACAGTTTTTTCTTAAGGAGCGGTCTGACTTGTTCCTTTCGTCGATCTTTATCAAAGATTCTTTAAAAAAATCCCCGTGTGATACAGCAATAGTTCGCAAATATCGTCGGCGCATTCGTTTAGTCGACGATCCAACGGTGCTCTTTTTTCAATCGTTTTTAATAAAAGGTTCAAAGAATAAAAACTGCCATGTCTTTCGCCACGTGATTACTACTAGGTATGGAAGCTATTAGCTTTAGTATTATTATTGCTGGTTTTAGAGATGTGTATGGCATTATAGCAATAAAAAAAAACTAAATCAAATTAAATGTATGTCTCTGTATCAAGCTTTCGAAATGGCAGTGGCCAAAGCCCTGGCCATCCGGCCGCAGAACCTTCATGCTCAGTGATCTCCGAACTGTCCCTATTCGGGATTTAGTACAAAATTCTTGAGAGTCGGCGAATGACAATGACTGCTTTTATATAAATGGTGGCATCAGTTTTTTTCATCACAGTTACCTAAAATCAGCTGTGTAGCAGGCGCCATTTTGCCTTTCGTTTTCAAGGAATGTGAGCGATTGTTCGTTGCGTTGATCCATTCACCTCCACTGACTATAGAGAGATGATCACCACGTCTTTGACCCATTGAGATACATGTTCATATTTGTACATATATCTCCATGCTTTCGCCGCGTAGCTGTGTCCGTTCAATGAAGCAAGTTTTCGAGTTTTGATGGTCCTGCGATTTATGTGGCATTATTTCGACTCATGAAAATTCTGTAACCTAGCATGAGCGTCTCTGCTCTCCATGAAACATCCAGAGTGGCCGCCGCCCGCATCTTATGCTTCAGGGGTCACCATGGTAAATGTACTAAGCCAGTGAACAGGTAAGTAAGTGATTAAATCTGAAACATAATTTCATTTCGTAATCACTCACTTGGCCATTCAACCGGCAACTTCATTTACTATGGAAGTAGTATCCGCAATCGGGATGTAGGACAGAATGCTTTCCCCGAATACAATAAAAACTAAAATGCATAAGAAACATATCAATACCATATTTATAATACTTATGCAGTTCGTTTCTTTTAATTTTATTTCCCAGCTATCATACAGTGATTTTCCCAAAGTCCACTAAAACAGCTGTTGATCGGGCGCCTTCTTTTCTCAAGTCTTTTCCCATAGAATAAATAATATCCAAACGGATATTTTTTCCTTTCGTTTTCAACAAACGTGTGTGACATCAATCAAAGAACGCCTTTTTGAGGAATCGCTAAAAACGATCGACGAAAGGATTAAATGAGATCGCCGCTTAAGTCCACGTTGTGTTGAGTACAAGATTATGTATTATATTTAAGAAAATATCTGCAAATATTATGGCATACAGGGCGATTTATTATTTACTATTTGAAATGGTTATCAATGATGAGTTATTATGTCATCAAATGGTCTGATGAAGTTATAGAAATCAGTAAGCCACTGCTCATTAGTTAATCGCCACATATTAAGGGTATTTATTAATACCTTGCATTCAATACTAGTACAAGATAATCAGCACTTTAGTAATAAAGGCCCTTTAAGTGTCGATCAAAATAAATCAGCACTGGGTGAACTAGAAAACTACTATGGGTAGAGTGCACAATCTCTGGTTAGTGATAATTTTTAAATTAAAATATATCCATCCTTATTTCTCGCTCGAAGAATCTATAATACCCATAACTATAAAACTAACCAGACATGGTGCACTCCAGCCAAAGTGTACTTACTAGACGACATTAGTAGTAATGCATTAAATCAATTTGATTTAAAGGATTCCAAATATTAAATTGGGTATTTTTAATTTAGAACCCGCGAAAATCGAATACAGCAGTTTGTAAAGAAGTGTAACATATTGCGAGTGACTTAAATGTGGAGGTATTTAAACGTTAGTCGTGACAATAGTAACTAAATCAAAGAAGAAAATCCCTAACATACATTGTCAGACATTTTGTGTCACCGTAGGCTCTGGTAAAACTGCTGAATATAGATTTTAATCTAGCCAGCTCACGAGCAGACAATACTGGCTTTTCGGGGCGCACTCGGCTGAATTTGTTTATATTGTCTCGGCGGCGGCGAATGGTTGACTGTTGTCCCAGAGATACCTACACGAAATGAGCGACAATTCAGAATACAATCCGTAACAACCGTTCCCTGGATTAAATGTGCTAATATATTTTACGTAAATGGTATGAATAAACTATGCTTCTTCTTCGGAAAATACCCGAAAATTACCGGCCAACTCGTCAAATTCCATTCCAAAAATTCTAACAAGGTCCTATATAATAACTTAAAAAATCTAGACTTGAACGCTCCGTGTTTCCTATATAGTACTTTAATTACCTCTAGATATGATTTCCCAAAGTTGGAGGAACACGAATAAGTTATTATGTATATGTGTAATTTAAATGAAGAAAAACCCTACTTAGGTGGCATGAGTCGTACCTACAGAATCGTTCGCAAATGGTTAAGGTCGGGGCGTATACTTCCGGGCCAGTTACAATCCCCTCTGGAGTTCCCCTACGGATAGCATTTGGGACTGCTGTTGTTCAACGCGTACCTGTATGATATCACCGAGTGCTTCCAACACTCATTGTTCCTGTTGTAGTATGAAGATTTAAATGAGGATCGAACAAGATTCAGATTGCGCCAAGCTGCAGCTGGACTTAGGCCGCCCTTCACAATATTGCAGGCTAAACTGTCTTGACCTTCATGTTCACAAGTGTCAGGTCATCGCGTACAGCAGGCGCAGGCGCTCGGTGATGCACACTTTCTCGCTGAACGACATCCCTTTAGAGCGAACGGAGCTGGTGAGGGATCTAGGAGTTATGCTTGACGCAAAATTACTATACGATAAACATGTGGATCACATAGTAAGCAAAGCTTACAAGATGTTGGGATTCATTGTAGGCACTTGTAAACCATTTTCTAGTATTCCAACAATAAAAACGTTGTACTTTGCATATGTTCGCAGTGTAGTCGAGTTCGCATCGCCCGTCTGGTCCCCATCATACATAACTTATAAAAAACGTCCATCCAAAATAAGTTTTTAAAACAACTCTCATTTAAATGCAGGCTCCACTTCGGAAACCACGCAGCGGCAGGGAATCACTTCAAGTTGCAGTCCCTCGAGCAGAGACGAACGGTCGCGGACGCCATGTTCTTGTCCCGACCTTGTCGCTCGAGTATCGCTGCGAGCTTCACCGGTGCGCACTCGCAAACCTTTTCTGTTCCAAACTCCGAAATGCCACACTAATCACGCCAGGGACTCAGTTATCAATAGATGTATGAGTAGTTATAACAATTCATTCGGTAACATAGATATATTTAATAATACAAAACCATCATATTTAGATAAAGTTGTTAAGACATTAAATAACTAAGTTATACAAACACGCTAGCATACACACCCTCTCTCTCTCACACACACACACACCCTCTCGTACATACATACACACACATATCCTCAAACACCCTTACATCCTCACCTTCTCACATACCCGTCAATTTGATGCAATACTTATTATAATTAGATTAAGTGGATATATTTTTGTCTTAGTTTGTTAAAAAGTGAAACTTTATTATTGGCTGTATAGTTTGTGTAGTTTAAGTTTTTCAATGTTGTTTAATTTAGCTGTTAAGTTTCCAAATAAATAAATAAATAAATAAATCTAATTATAGGAATACAGGATTAACTTATTTTGTACAAGTTAACATCTTCGTAATCCTAAAGTAGAGAAAATGCTACTTATGATACCCATTTCCTATACACTGTTAGATACTAAATAAGTGGTCGAAATAGGTAGTTCGATTGTGTTCATGTCTTTTGCCATTCGTTTGGTGTTATCCGGTGTTTTGGCAATAAAATTATTTCAGGAATTTTGTTGATAACGCTAAAATATCTGTTTTACAGCTATAAATTTTGGTAATAATTTTAAAAGATGTTTTAAAAGGTTAGTAATTAAATTGTCATTTTAAACAAACAAGGATTTAAAACAATCTTCGCATTGGAGGACTTCCCTAACCCCGAATCTCGCTCTCGTACATTCACGTAAAACACCGCACATCAAATATAATCCTAAAACCTGCACACAACTTGATATCGTCTGTTTAAAGAGATAATGTAAATAATTGTCTGAAAACAACGCCAAAATTATGGGCAAAACGTGCGCCCGGCCTGCCACGCGCCAGCCCGCGAGCGTGGCGGAAACGTGGCAATATAGCGGGAAACGCGGCCGCGGCGGGCAGCCGCCTGGTTCGCGCGCTTGTACACTTATTTGACGGCGGGTGCGATCCGAAGAAATGTTGTTACATATTGACTTTCATTGATTTTACTTTACTTTAATAGAGTTTTGAATTTGGAACTTCTTAACATTTGGCATACGAATGTGTGTTTCGAAACGTTTTCAACGTTACATACGTGCCTAATCGATTTTTATTTATTACTAGCTGTGGTACCCGACTCCGCTCGGGTTAGTGTTGGCTAAATTGTTTCTTGGATAAAAAGTAGCCCACATGGCTGGTCCAAGATAGGGTCAAACTGGTCCAGGACAATGTATCCATCTACCAAATTTTATCAAGATAGTTTGAGCCGAAATAGCATGATTTAATGAGAAACATCCAATAATTCCCATTTAGAGCTTCGTTGACATTTGGTAGTTATTTAAAAAAAAAGCATTTACCTCCAGAACCTTTCTGCACTTGCACTGCTACATTGCTTACCTAGTTTTGCGTGGACTCCAACCCACAGCCAGCCTCAACATAGAAAACGGTAACCCATCCCGAACCTGACTGCTCCCAGAGATGCTATACGTTGATGAAATACGCATATAAATCGGGTAAGTGGTTCGCAAATTATAAGAATGTAACACTCACAACTCACCCCTCTGGTAATGAAGCGTATACGAAGCCTATACGTTTTGAGTAGAATCAGGCTAGACGTAGATATTCCGCATCTAAATCGAGTAATTAGTTCTCAAGTAATAAGTATTTTGTTCCATTGGTCGCACCTCTGGCGATTTACCGTGATGCCAAGTAGTCCTAAAGTTGCGGGAAATACCAAGCCATAATTCAGTAAAAGTAAGCGCCGCCGCCGCCCCCCCCCCACCCCCTCCAGTCGCCGCCCTCCCGCCGAGCCGTGCAGAGCATTGCAGTTTGTATGACAGCCACATCTTAGCGTAAGCGAAACTGAATTCCATGTAGCCTATCCTAATTCCCGGGTAGTTAAATGTACGTGTACTAAGTTTCATCTAATTCGGGGAGGAACATACATACATACATACAGAACTGATTTCTAAAAATCGTCAATTTCGTTTTAGTATCATACATAATGTCTACAAACGAAGTATCATAGAAAAAAAAGCAACTTACTCCATGAACACCCCTTACAGATTTATTATTAGTATAGAATAGATATAGATACACGGTGTAAAATGTACAGTGTACAGTGCGCAATGCGAGCGCTTCATAGCGTTGGAATGTGCTACTGGATATTTGAATGCGATTATACAAACATTTGTGCGTTTGCCATCACACGATCGGTTGTCTTGAATGTGTAATTTTTTGATAACATTTTACTTAAAATTATCACGAAAAGTAAAAGTGCGTTTCAAAAAAGGTTTCATTGGTTATTTTTGTAGATATTTATTTTATATACTAGAATAATTTAAAGGTGTTTTGGCATGGCGCTGGCATGGGTCAAAAAACATTCAGTATTTGTTTATTTTAATTTTTTTTTCTCATTTATTTAATTATTTATTTATTCATTTACTTATTTAGTTGTTTTCACAGTATTGGTTCTGTAGGCAGACATAATATTAATAACAACGATTGTTGTTTTTGTGTTTGTTGTAGAGACAGCACCATAACCAGTTTATTTTAAAAGGAGTTAGTCCACTACATACCGAAATAACGGCAGATACGAAGAAGGATCGTTCCACCTGCTCATCTTACCTGAAAATGAAACAAAAGAACGTTAATTAATTAAAGTATTCTGTTATAAATCAATTTTCTTCAACGTGTTTACGATCGCATTAATTAGAAATTTGCACGTAAAGGATAATGTTTCGTGATGAATATTATGTCTTACGGTTGGCAGTTAAAGTTTATGGTTTCAAAGTAACAAGAAGAAAGAGCATTGAAATAATATTTACAAGTTTTAGGGTGGAACTGCTTAGCTGATCTGAAAGTGTTTTTTAATTTTATTTACCTTTTCCAAGCCGTAGGATTAAAGTATTCGTCTGGACATGGATGGCTAATGCCACACGTACTGTCATAATATTAGCCCAACACACCTAAGGGGAAACAGGTGCCATGCCAGGATCTTTCTTTTATTGCACAGCTACAATGAACTGGATGAAAAACATGAACACATTTCATTGCCGCTTCGACCATCGATCATTCAATGCGATGGTACCCACCTAGGCGGGATCAACCTTACAATCTAGTAAGTAAGGAAGGGGACCGTGGAATACGAACCACGAACGACGAATCCCTTATACGGCTCTTACGACATGCAGATGCGACT
The DNA here is from genome assembly GCA_946894095.1 of Incurvaria masculella. Classification (NCBI taxonomy): domain Eukaryota; kingdom Metazoa; phylum Arthropoda; class Insecta; order Lepidoptera; family Incurvariidae; genus Incurvaria; species Incurvaria masculella. The sequence goes on from OX335641.1 coordinate 7,340,344, forward strand.
GGAAGAAAGGCTGCTTTTTTTTACTTGCTGGAACCCACAGCGCACATCGTCCAACGACAATGCTCCTAAATATTTAGGATTTTGTTTTGTTTTAGGTGCAACCCAACGAACTATTGGCATGCTCACGGCAATGTCTTTATCGATTTCAATACACAAAATAATAAGGTCCCGAGAAAGATATTAATCATACTGAGTGGTGAAACTGTTGAAAAAGAAACTTCATTTAGGAACAAGTAATGAAGGTTTTGTGAGAGAAAAGTAATAAGAGTCGAGAGATAATGTTCGCACACAAACTGACGGCGCCCACTTTAATAACACGTAATAAAACATCTTACATCTCGCCCCCGATTCGCGAAGCAACACAATAGGGAAGTGAAATTTCTTTCGATAGGATTCGTACGATTCAAAATATTTAACTTTTTATTATTTCACGATGAGTGTCGTTCTAACAGTCCCGCAGTTTCGCAGTTTCGATGTCATGCGACTTAGGGGCGAATGTAATGTGCCATCTAGCACCCATATGAGACCAGCTGTCTCCAATTTTCTAAAGGTACTAACCAAACTAAGTATGTATTACCTACATGCCGCACGTAAACATCGCAGACGTATTGAAGTGTTTGTGTAGGTGGGAATTATCTTGGCGAACGGATTTTGGGAGGACATTCGCGCTGTTGGTGTTGTATGGCCTGTGTGGCATTAACGCGCGCCCGGTTTCCTGTATAATTTATACCCACAAATCCATAGGGCGGAGTCACAGTGACGACCACATGACACTAAACTTGGCCTTCCTTTTCTCTTCTGTGCCTGTGACTTTTTCCTCTAAATTCCCCACAATTAGTAAACACTAAACTATATCAAGAGTGTGACACTCTTGATATAGTTCAGTGTTTACTCGGGGCGATCTATTAAATTATATCTTATTTTGGACGTATTTAAGCAAAGGTGGATAATTTTAACATTAAAATGAGCTCACCTTACGACACTTAATGTAATGTAATTTCGCATCAGATATGTTTCGTGGGAAATATAGACCAACATTGCAATTTACTGAGATAAGAGAAATATTTCAAAAATTTAAAATATTCGCACAAACATATGAATCCCCTTACGATGTCGCGCCGTTTCTGCTGGCAAGAGATAGCCGCTTTCACTTTACACAATAACAAGAGCCACCTTTGACTTCCTGAACACAAGAAGGCGGAAAAAGTAAACTATCTGTTCCGTATACTCAAGAACCATCTTTTAATTAAAGCTTAACGCTTGTTCAACAACGATCAATATTGACAGTGTTACTTGTCAAAATGTATTATAGCGTAATGTTATACAAATACAAAATATGTTGTACTTAAGAGTCAGTAAAAAAGAATATACTATGTATTATAAGCATTTATATTTAATAAGTTGTGCTATGTAAGTCTTAATAAATCGTATTATGGACACACTTGACTTTAGTGAACACCAGAAACTGGTTATAGAGGACCAATTTTTAAATAATAATAATAATAATTAAAATAAAATATTAATAATAATTTTATTGCAATGTTTACTCTAAAACAACATAAAAGTAAAAGTACTTTTACCTGTGGATTCCTTATACAAATGTAGTTAAACTGTAAACAATTTTATTATAATTTTACTTATACATATCATGTTAGGTAAGTAAAATTTTTGAAGCAAAAAAATTACGATCCTGCATATGTACATAGTTAGTAGCAAAGCCACAGATGATTTTGAATATATTTCCCCCCCTTAAAAATATTCTACGCTCTGGAGTCGAGCTCCAAAGTGCTATAGCAAAGCTAAAATGATGATTGAACCTAACTAAGGCACTTTAGTTTCGAACTTGGCATATAATTTCAAATCAAAACGAGTTGTTCAAACTCGAGCGACTCTCAACTGTTCACGGTTCCCACCGACCAAACTCCTCTACAAGAACTTTTAGCAATTTCCGAAGATTTAGAAAGTTGTGGAGATATTTTCTCTACACTTCACACGATATTGTGAAAAGTAACTACTTAGAGGTACCCGCAGCTTCATGAAAAGTTAACAAGAAGAAATGGACGTGATGAATATCCCCGCCCAGCGCGTTGAGTTCGAAGAATATGTCCCTCAGAGTAAGATAATGAAAGTTCTCTTATTTTAATCCTACTACTCACACTTTAGGGTAATGTTAAGTATTCTGTAATCAATAGGAATAATCAAATTATACTTAGATACAAACGACATCAACATAGGACAATGCGGTTTGCGGTTAGACAAGCTTATAAGCGGACACATAGACAAAAGACGACAGACAGTCGACAAACGTTGGAATTTAAATCAATTAGTGATGGTGACAGTTATAATAATACGGCTTGGTTAGAGTTATGTTTTGGGATTATTGCTTTCTGCATCGAAATCATCACCCTCGCGCTCTTTCACTCCATTGTAAAATCCGCGTGAGATTTTATACGGGTTATAAAAAATCCTTCTAAACATATACAAAGTGATCGACATTTTTGAAAAATATTACGGATTTTCACGCGGCAGGAAGAGATATTCTCCGACGTTTCGAGCTAATCATTCAGCCCGTTATCAAGGAGGCATCCGCCACGTTCGTACGCAGCAGACGACTGTGATCGACGAAGTGATCGAAATTGTGTTGTGGACGCGGATGCAGCCACGTAAAAAAATTATGTATTTTTCAAAGCACGAATTTAGTGGACGCCTAAACAAAAGCAAAACCTTTGAAAATCAAATCAAAAGCATGGCATAATTCTCTTCTAATTCTACCTTCCCAATTATTAGATACCAACTTATAACCAGAGGAGTATACAAATAAAAAGAGCAGTCAGACAAGGAAACCTCTGTCACCTAAAATGTTTATTGAAGTACTAGAAAATATATTCCGATACCTATACCGGAAAAACACAGTTGTTCTATTAAACGTTATTTTTATTATCTTACTTTATAAGATAATATTGCTGTACTAACCGAAACATCAAAGGAGTTGAAAGAAATGATTGATCAATTGACTAAAGAAGATGCAAAGTTGGATTAGAGATGAATGAATGCAATACTTAAATAAGTATAACAGCGTTTAAAACTCAGAGGAAAGCATATGGAATATCTAAAAATAATATTTAAAGTAAATTCAGTATTTATGGAGTTTTTAATATTTTTATTTTAGCGTGGGAATACCTAACCTCGAAAGTGTGGAAAATCTGTTATTATTAATTGAAATATCTATGGAAAACAACCAGTCAAAAACATTCAACAGATTACCATTATAAAACAGAAAAGACCAACCAGGCTTTCACCAATAATTCTTCCATCCTTTTCGCACAGAAACGTGCTACTCGCAAGGAACTTGTATGTACGTAACTGGAATGTGCACTTCCGACTAAAACCCGGCCCGAGAGAGATGGCGCCGTAGAGGACTCTGGCCTTTAGTAACTGAAACTTTTTCTGCATAATTTTAAGTAGGTATCTGGTTAAGTTTAACCAATTAATTCATTCATTTTACTATTTTTATTAAACTTAAAACTAGAAAAACGTGAACGCAAGACGTCAATTTCATTAAATATGCGTCTCCATTTTGCCACAACTGACATAAGCTTATTACACTAAATTGTTGTCATAAAATCAAATAGTATAAATATAATCAATCGCAAATAAACACTTTAGAAACCAACAATACAAACAGGCGGATAAATAAAAAAATATTTTATCGCTCATTACGGTTTATAGATATTCCTAATAAGTCTAGCTATTTAGTACTCCATTTCTAAAAAAATTTGTTTAAATAATGCCAACTACATCGTCTAACCAGAACGTAGTCGTCTATGTTTTTAAATTTAATCAAAGTTTTTTGTACTGGAATATAAAATGTTACATTGAAAAAAAGTAAAAAGTATTCAAAATCAAACTAGGAGCAGTTCGATTTTGCCTACTTTTTACTTTTTTTAATATAGTTAACTCAGTTATTTACGAGAAAAACGAATTTATGAAAACATAGGTGACCAGTTACTAGGATTTAAAAATATATTCAAGAAAATAATTATTTATCGGACATTTTTTGATGTAGAAAATAGGTTTCTCCTGAGGGTAGCTGCGCGACAATTTTGTAGGTAAATAATGTACTGTTTAAATTTTAAAATGTAGGCTCTTCACTGTGCAAAAAAAAATATCCACCTTGTTTGCTCCAGATATGCAAAGGAATACCTTGTTTATGTTTGGACAAAACGCTCGTTACCATCCTATATAATTCGGGCGGGGCTTCTGTTATCGTGAACAATTGTCTCCTCCGTATATTAAACCTTGTTAATCTCGTCACGAAGACGAGACCTTTAAAATGATTTAGAATTTTCGGCCCTTAAAAGAGGTCTAGTGAGACTCGTTTTGAAAATTCGATAATATAATTAAAACATTAAACGAACTCAACTCAAGTGAAGCCATTATTTCATGAAAGCATTAATTCGAAGAAAGAGCAGTGTAACTTTTGAATAGCTGGCAGCTAACATTGTTTGATTTTAATGTAAAACAGTGCCTAAGGATACAAATCCGTACTAGTTGCAGTTTATAGATAAATTATAAAATGTTCGGGTTGTTTATGACCTCATAAACCACGAACCAGTCAACGCATGGGCCAGTACATATTGTGAAAAGTTTTGGATAGTTTTGTTTACCTTAATATATTTTTTTTCTTTGGCGACAGGTACCATATTAATTAAGAGTGGTTTTATGTCTGTCATGTTCACTTTGATTCACCTTGGCGAGAAAGGAGCTGTAGAAAACACATGCTCTTCTAGATCTCGAACTATTTCTGACAAAATTGTCAGGAACGAAGCCTAGGAAGATAAGGATAATTAACTTAAGGAAGTCGATAATTAAGATCAGAGGCAATCCATGTCGCATTGGGTGGGTTGACGAGTTTTGTGACATGCAGTTTTGCAGTATATCGAGACTCGCCCTCATTTGCTGATATGCTAGTCAGTTCAGCACGGCGGCGAGGTGAAGTTGACCTACCAACAACCGTGATTGCATCAACATGTTTCTTTATTCATAAAACCGCGAACACAATACAATAGCAACAACAAAAATGGTTATTTAATATTCAGGTATTATACATTTGTGTTCTATTCCTTTTTTGTGTGGATTGTACAGGTACATGCATGGGTCGTAACAGTCAATATAGTGGCTGTATTTACTCTGCTCGTAACATAAAATGTGCATGACACCTTATTTATTGAACTCTTCTCGATCACGATCCCCGGAATACTTTTTTACACAAAGAAAGACTATGCCTACGATGCACTCACGATATAAAACGTTTTTTATGTCCCATAAAATACACCCATCGAACCATTCTCTAGCGACAAGACAAGCAATAAACTTCGAATTGGGTTAAAGTATGGGCAACTCAATTTGGCACCCCTGTGTGGGTGCGTAAAAAGTGGCACCCGGAAGTGACGAGTGCTGTGCTCGCAGGACAATACAAGCACAGCGGAGGTACAGTCTACAGACATTTTTTCCCTTTGTCGCCTTTTTTCTGAAACTGCCTGTTTTAATTTTTTTATGGAACTGTACAGAGTTGGCAGATATCACAACTACGATCATATCAGTCCATCTCACCACATACTCATCCCGAAACAACCTGTATATTGGGTCTATGTGTACTGCAGAAGTAAAAAAATCTTATTTTTTTTCCAGCACATCCAGATTTTCTGGATGAGAACTGTTCCATCAAGTAGCCGATGGCTTTCCACACAAAACTCTGGAATGAATCTGATGTCCGGTGAGGTGATTCGGCGAGCTGAACACGCCGCCCGTTTCAGCGGGTTCAGGTCTGACCAAGCCGCGAGCAGCAGGCCTATTCCTGGAATTCCGTGTTCGGGAATCAGGAATCCTGTGTGTCGAGAAACTTTTGTAGCATTTTTCTAAGCGGTTTTCTTGACGAAAAGGTTCCGGAGCATGATATTTCATTTAATCAAGGTTTTGCGTCGAAAAAATCGCTATAAAAGCAGTTTTCTAGACTCAGGATCCATGAATTCCAAGAATAGGCCTGCAGCTGCGCGAGCCCGCCGTTGACGTCCGCCTCCAGCCGAGAGAACTCCCCATTGGCTCCCCAAATATTTCAATATTAAAAGTGTTGATTTTGATTGAATAAGTCAGCCTTGAACCATTAACACAATACGTTTTACTTTATTGGCTTTACAGTTTCAAATTTAAATTTGGAATAATTAGCTGATATATTTTAACAAAAATTTGGATCAATGATTTTGGTTTTAAACCAAAATCATTATTTAATTACCTGCCTTTATTCATTTTTTTTCCCAATATTTGTTACCGTGTTAAGGTGGCCCAACCCGGCGGGCCTAACTCATTCGCGGGCGCGGTACAAAACCGTGCTGTTGCGCTCTGGGACCTTCTCTGTTTCAAAGAATAAGACAGGCTCCGTGATTAGGAAGATGCAACATGTCCACAAAAAAGACAATGTGCATAGTGTATGATTTGGTAAGATTTACGAACATTTTAATTTCAAAACGACTTATAGCTAAAAGTAAACCACGACCGCTGTAGTCAAAAATCTAACAAAAACCAAATAGATCATTAATCTTTTTATGATGTTCTTACTTTATCATTGCGTAATCCACCTTCAAATTTATTGTATAAAACGCGCGAAAAATTCGAACTTTCGGACCTTATAACTTAGAATCCAAACACAATTTTACAATGCCAATCGTCATCAGACATCTAGTTCGATCAAATAAAGCAATTTTGAGCAACATTTTGGACCTCTGACAAGAAATATGGGCGTGATCTTCTTTCCCCTTTTGTATGGGGAGATGAGCGGGTTGGGCCACCTTAAGTATCATATACAGTGTATATGTATAAAAGTAGTTGGTATTTTGTGTATAATATTTAATTTAGTAAATTCATTTGTCTCCATAACTGCTACTCGCACTACTGCTCACAATACCCAGAGGTAGCCTGGTAGAGAATGCCGCTGGTATTAAGTTGTACCTTTTTCCCGGATTTTAAGTGCTAGAAACATAAATAAATAAATAAAATAATTAATATTTAAATATTGAGTAAAAAGAGATATCTCAGTGTGTTTTTTTAAATGTTTGTTGTCACACCTTCAATAGACAAACCCAAACCCAACCAGCGTACAAATATTGATACTGTTTTTAATACAAACATTAATCTTCAGTTTTAATTTGGCCGAGCACTAATATTCTACACCAATGCGAATGTGGGCCGATGTCATAAAAAGTACCTCCTGCTTTCTTTTACTTCCAAACTCTGTCGGCGCAGATATTGATCCAGCCAGGTTATTTGTTTTTTCAGCTATTCTCATGTAAATCGTTTTGTGTTAACTTTTACAGCCCATCTGGGTAGTGAAAGCCATCAACAGCTTCTAGGGCGGCTTCCGACCTCCGACCGCCGCCCGCCCCGCCCCGTCCCGCCCTAGCCGGCCGCCCGGAACGCGCCCAAGTGCCACCGCGTGCAACGTGCAGACAACAGCTAACACTGAGCACATGTCCTTACCATAACATGGGTGTAAAGATTCCAAGATATTTATTTAAAGGAGCTAACAAAACATAAAAATACAAACTATAGTAAAATAAAAAAAATGCCTAACAAGCGTTTACATAAATAAATTAATCGTAATTAAAATGTACAGACAGGAATTGGGAGAGAGGGGGTGTACGTGTGAGTGTGAGAGAAAGGGGGTGTTGGGTGAGTTTTGTGTGGTTGCATGTGTGTGAGTGAATCAAACAAAAAAAAAATATAATAACAATAAATACATATATTTATGTTTATTCATCGATATCAGAATGTTTTTTTAATAAACAAGCCAAGCGGAAATCTCTCAATGAGTGTGCAAACCTGTGATTAGTATGAATGAATGCCAAATGTTATGAGGTTAACAACATAGACCGGGTCGTAACCTATGTTGTGTGGGGACTTGCCTTGCATATCAGTGGTCTGGGTTCAAATCCTCGCCCCGTTGATGCACCGCCTTCTTTCTCTTTCTTAGTTTCTTTCTTTCGTCACGGAGGCGAGTTGCTCCATGGCTCTAGGTCCATTTAAAACTGTAAGTCCCCTTCCACTACCCGGTTTAAGCCAGCCCAGGGCGTGTATTCTTGGCATTCAGTCATTGCGGATTCAGTAGAGTTAACAGTAATGTCAAAGTAAATTCTTCTTCTGTTAACTCTACTGAATCCGCAAGGACTGAATGCCAAGAATACACGTCCTGGTTGGTAACCTGGTAATTGGATATAAATATGGTACAAAGCGGCAAATATTTTTTTTCCGTGTTTTCCATCCAGGCCAGCCAGGTGCCATGCCAGTCCTGGTATTGCACCTAATTCCTTCGGGAATGTGGTGTATTGGTTGCATAAAAAAAGATGTCATTTTTTTTTCTCGACGGTTACATCCACGTTACGGTCTTAAACCCATCTTGTCAAGCCGACAATGTATTTGTTGTTCACATAAAATGGTACATACTTGACGACACTAAGTAGCAGTGAATAAAATGGTGATGTTTAATTTGATAAATAAACAAAATTATGTTTAAACGTCAATTGATAGTCTGCAATCTATCTAATGAAAATAAAAATCTATATATTTTTGCGAGAAACGGCATAAGATTAATGCTTTGTTGAGTGAATATTAATTGTAAGATGGATTACTAGAATGTAAGCAAGTAATCATCTTGATTATACTAACTTATTGTTTGATAATAATGTTGTTACATTGTAAGTCGCAATTTATTATTGCTCGCGATAAAGCGCATTTTCTAAATACATTGTATATGTGAGCCAATAAACTCGTAACCTTACTAGTGCAATATAACTCTACGTGCTGAATTACATGCTGTAAAATGCATCGCTTGACCGAATTATTCGATACATCGTGACATTGTGGTCATATTATTTTGTTGTGCATAACAGAGTCAGTAAACCATTATACGAAACGATTGATGATATTTGAAATCAAACCAATTATTGTTATTTCAATTTCTAGTATCTTCTCGCACCTTTCTCTGATCATTGGACGTAACTATTAATATTAATGATCAGAGAAATGTTACGTCTTTTGTAAACCAATATGTTTTAAATTTTAAAACAAAATAAATTTAGAATGCAATGTTCAATCAGCGTTATGTTTCCCATTTTTAACACGTTTTTATCAATTCGCTTTCTTGTCTTTTTCTCCTCCTCGGTACAAATTTTGCAATCCATTTTAAACAATTTTTCCGATGTGCTAGATATTAGACGACAATGCAATAAAAAAGTTTTTAAAAGGGACTAAGAATATACAAAAATGTCTTGAAAACTAAAAACGTGGGATGCCATGGATAATAATATATTTTAATAATAATAGTTCGGAGTTTTGAGAGTACCCATGTTTTTTTTCTTTTAGAGAAATTGTTTTAGATTTTAAGACGGCTTAAAAACTAGATACTAGAACTAGATAAAGAAAGGGGACGAAAGAAAGCGTTACGTAGCTCCGACGAGCATTCTCCATGGAAGAGATGATAGAACACAGAGAGAGACCCTAAATTCATCCCTTTGAGATATTTTTATGAAGATTTCAGTTATTTTATGTTAAATAAATAAAAATCTTAAAGATCGTTCTATGCAAAACTTAAACTGAATTGTGAGATTAAAAAAAACTTAGCCTGGAATCGAACTCGTATTGCACCAGTCAATAGTGTCGCTTATAAAGAACAAATCCTGTGAAGTTTTTCTCAGAATCAACGAGTTCGATTCCCGGCTAGGAAAACGGTTTTTCCAAAACATAATAATGCAGTTTTCGTTGTTATCAAAATAGGTCTCATGACTCCTTTGAGTATTTTTCGCTATTTCTTATTGGTTTGGATTTGGTCCTGAAGGCCCACTTGAAAAAATCACCTGTATTGCAGGAAATAGGTTTTTCCTGCGTCGGGAGCACTAAAGAGAAAGGAAGGAGAAGTGGCATGCGCTCGTAACAACAGTTTCAATATTTGTACGCTGGTTGGGTTTGGGTTTGTGCATTGAAGGTGTGACAACAAACTTTTTTTTTTTATGTAAAGCGCGGCATATGCCGTACGCCAGGACCTCTTAAGGTGCCCGACGACGCCCATGAGCTTTCGAACCGTCGGGGCTGCGAAAACCATGCCGGCCGGCCAGGTGCTTCTTCACACCATGTTTGAAGGATCCCAGGTGGTACTTAAGGGGAAATAACTCGGCAGGGAGTGCATTCCATAGTTTACCTACCCTATAGATAAAGGACCTAGAGGATCGGTTGGTTCTGGTTTTTGGAATGTCGACAGTGTACGGGTGCATTTCCTGCCTGTTCCGTGTTGTGCGATGGTAGAAAGGGGACGGAGGGACAGCGTTATGCAGCTCCGATGAACATTCTCCATGGTAAAGACGGTAAACATGTAAAAAACACACTGAATTATCTCTTTTTACTCAATATTTCAATATTAATTATTTTATTTATATATTTATTTATTTATGTTTCTTGCACTCAAAATCCGGGAAAAGGGTACAACTTAATGCCAGCGGCATTCTCTACCAGTCGACCTCTGGGTATTGTGGGCAGTAGTGCGAGTAGCAGTTATGGAGACAAATGAGCACAACCGTCCTCCCACCTCCTTAGAGAACACGGTGTCATGGGTCAATATCACGACAATTGATGTAATATTTTTATGCAAGCATCAAACATCGATGTATTTATAAAGCGTGACCAAAATATTTCATTTGCTTTCCTATACAGTTTTCGCCCGTGAGATATACGAGTACGCATCTCTTCAACAGCGTTAGTATTGGTGGTCTGAAGGGTGCTGGAGAGACACAATTCAAGTGCTGTAAAGTGAAGGTCACGTGTCGAGCGCGTCCTTGGCGCCACATGCAGCTCGCCCCTGTCCCCCTCCCCCCGCCGCCGCACAGTCGCGACATGAGCCCCTAGTCGGACTTCTCACCTAAATAAATTGGCGTAAACTTCGAAGTTACGTAAAAACCTCAAACCCATACAAGTTTCAATGATTATTCTGTGGTTTTACTTCTTCAACCCGTCAAAATCAAACTCGGACTACCATTTGTATGAAAACGCGGAGTCGGCGTAAACGGCCACGTCAACGTATTTTACTGCGCCAATACGTTAGCTGTCAAATCAAACTCAGACAAGAAAATGTTGGTTCTCTTAACGTCGACTACCCGCTTTTAAATTCTCCATACATTTGAAAACGCCAGTCGATAGGTTTGGCGTAAATACCAATTTAGATGATAAGTCGGACTAGGGCTTATGGCGCCAACGTGCGCCACCCCTTTCCACTTTCAATATTGATTATTATCGATGGAGAATATTATTGATGAGTAAATTTAAATAATTAATAGGCCACAAAGCATTTTTCGCTAGTCGTCACAGGAGATCATAGCCATATGGAGATCATAGACCATAGCATAGCGCGCTGTGCTAACTCATTATTGTAAATGACTCATATTACCAAAGATAATACTAATAATGATATTACATTGATTGTAAATTACTTACATTCTAAGCCTATGCAGGTCGATCCCTCGACTCGTTGAACTGAACAGAACTATGACTTTTAAAAACCACCGGCTTTGGAGTGTCGCCCGAGAAATTGTGTTTAAGAGAGTCGTTATCCTATCATATAACTACGGGTGATAACTGTTTACATGCTCTTAATATTTAACTATGCTTATGAAATTTTGGATTCTAAAATATTTTGTCAAAATCTACGTCTGTATTTTTATTTTCTGGATACTAGCTAATGCATGAATACTGGAACATTTTAATCAGTTTATTAAAAGTCAACACTTTTCTTTAGTTTGTTGCATAACATTACTTCACAGGATTTGTTCCTTGTAAGCGACACTATTGACTGGCGCAATAATACAGGTATTTTTTTCAAAATCAACGAGTTCGATTTGCGGCTAGGGAAACAAAAAATCTAAAATCGAATAATGCATTTTTCGTTTTTATCAAAATCCGAGAAAGGAGTGATCCTTTGAGTGTTTTTCACTATTTCTTATATTTTCGGATCTAGCCCTGAAGGCCTACTGGAAAAGTTTACCCTGTATATCTTTTAGATTGGAAAATATTGATTGGCTAATAAGCATTAGAAAAAGTTGTCTATCTTTATGTTGTTTTTTTTACTGAAAATACAGATATTTACAAAAAAAAAAAACATACAGAGGCTTAATTAAAGCTATGTTTCTCATACAATAGTATTTTACTAATCATTTGAAAAACACTGTTCCGATTTGCTTGATATTTGGTATCTAATATTCTACAAAAAATATCTGTGAAATATAATATCTGTGTCTGCACGTTTTTGTTTTGCTGAAAAATTCAAAGCAAGTCAAATAACAGGCAAAATAAAATCTTCATACAAATTTTCTTTTTTCTGGTTTGTGAGCAAACACCAATCAAGCAAATTGGAACAGTGATTTTCAAATGATTAGTAAACTACGTTTTTATGGGGAGCGTAATTTTCTGATGCTTACGGGCCCACCTAAGTTAATAACTTGGTTCAGAATGCAAAAATTCATTTTAATATATAAATAAGTAAATCTAAACGACCCAAAGTTTTATTAACCTTTTCCTACCTCTTGAACTAATTAACATTATAGGTAAATATACTTTTTCGTACTAAACAGGTACGTCGCTTATTCCAAGGAATGTGGTATTTATTTATGTTTAATTTAATCAATTTATTGTTGTATCGTGAAATATTACAAAAATCTTAAAACATAAATGTATACTTTGTAACAATAGTATGCTGACCGTACCGTACGTTGGACAAGTACAAGCCGCCATTTCTATATAGTTTATTTAATGAACTGGCTTATAACCGCTTTACTGCATGTGTCTACTTAACAATGTTTTTACTTACGAAATAGTAGGTGTTGATTACAAGATATAAGAAAGCCTCTCAGCCGCCCAGATCAGATTTAAATATGCATGATACTTTTTATGATGAATGGCTCATACACCGAATTCCCGGAAAAATAAGTTGTGCCATGCCAGGGCCTTTGAACAAATTTTCGCATTTGCCGCTTCGACCTACTTTCATTCAATGCGATGGTATCAACCCGGGGGGATGTAACCCTACCAAGTAGGTTCCGAAAAATGGAGTGACGCGCATTCTCAACGAAAAAGTACATTTAAAACTAGTCTAATGAAGAAACAGGTGCATACACATGTGTTTTATAAAAATAAACATATAGGTGTTTTTAAAGATACCCGAAGCAGTGAATCCTTGAGGAGATAAAATAAGATGAAGTAACATAAAAAAAAAAACAACGACCAGAATTTACCTGTTTCGGAGAAAAATAATAAGATTCCACTAAAAATATCAAAAGTTTGAAAACGAGTTGGCAAAGTCCTCCGTAAGATGTCGTAACGCCTAGGGCTAGGTAAACAAACATCTTTAAATTGCAAAAAAGTAAGTTTCGTAAAACGTTCCCAAACTGATTTATTTTTAAATTTCATTATGAGAAATTAATTTTGTTTGATTTTTTTATTTTTATTATGATGTTATAAATGTTGATACATTTTCGATTAATATACACCCCTGAAGTGGTGCCGGTATTTATAAAATCAACCTATATATAAAATATCATGGCTATTGATGAATCGACGTCAATGATCATAGATACGTAGACAACGTATGCTTTGGCCCCTAGGAACCGGAAAATGTATACCTTCCGCCAAAAGAGAAACCTACATTATTTTTTTTTGTTTGGTTCTTGATATTGACAAGAGGCCAAGGCGTCATGTTTTGAGATTTGGGCTCAACTCGAAAACAAATCTACTAAGATATAGCCTAAAAAAGGACTAGATTAGAAAAATATGATTTTCTTTGTTATCCGACTGCCCATTCAGGAATTCAGCTAAATTTAACATGACAATAAAAACGTGCAGTAGAGCGATTTAACGTAATTAGTAAATTATTTTCTTTTTTTTTTAATTACCAAGCTAATAGGTAAATATTGTAAGGTCCTTGCGGATCTCTTCATAGCGAGGAAACAATTTATAACTTGAGGTATTTTTTCCAAGAATAGGAAATATGAAGTAGCTTTGAAAAATACGTATTTTTCGCTAGATTTAATAGTCATTTCAGATATCTTTATAGATTTATGAAGCCCTGATAAAATTAGTTTTATAATAATCATTCAGTGCAATACAACATTCGGTTAGAGGACTAATAGGCGACCAAAAAAAAGGGACCTGCCACAGGTTAAAGAAAATCATTTTCTTTGAGTTTATTTGCTTGAAGTTCAAGCCTTGAACGATCATTCCTGTACGTCGAAACTAGATGGTGGCACTGCAATTTTAACCGAATTATATGAGAAGACGTACAGTTTCGTTTCAACCATTTTTTTATGTATAGTAAATCCTACATTATCGAAAAGCAATTGCGCGAAAAATGTACTGAACGGTAGTGACGGGTGGTAGTTAAGGGATCAGAATAATTAATATGTTTGTGGATTATACGAAGAGAGAAGCAACAGACTGAGGGTTATTTATTGAACGGCTCGGCTGATATATTGGGGGTAGGGACATAGTGAGCGTGATACAGCTGTTTTGTCCACTAGCGGAGAACGAACTAGATCGAAAACCGAATTGGAACATTGTTTAGTGTGGTTATGGTTTAATTTCAATTGAAGAAGTAAGGTCGCATGGTTAAAATAATATTGATTGTGAGAAAATAATTTTACTTATTTGGTAGCAAATTAGCTAATATTTAATAATGGTTGTGCACATTATATTTGTTAATAAGTGAAGCTGAAATGTATTAAATAGTAAGTGTTAACGCTCGTAATATTTGTAATAGAGCAAGGCTGAACTTGATAGATATCGAAATAATGAATTCGTATTTAATATTGCCAAGTGGTTTTTAAAGCACAGAAATTTGGATTTAATTTAAAATGCGACATTTGGTCTGCTCCGAGCCCTCCCGTTAATGCCTATGGGCTTTTGAACTTTCTTGGGTGCAAGGAAAACCGTTCCGACCGGCCAGGTACTTCTTTACGCCTGTACACTGAAAAAAAAATGTTAAAACTGTTTACTGTTTTACCACAGTTAAATTTCAGTAAAATCCTAAATATATTAAATAAAAATAGTACTCCCGATCCAAAAATGCATATAGTTTGTAAACGTCAATATAAGTTATTTAATTAAATTTATTATATGTAGTTCAAAAATAACATTACTTGATTAATCAAATATAAAAAAACGATACATTCAAAGTCGAAAAAAGGAAACACATAAATAATTAAAAAACAACCAATGAACTCATAAATCATTATCAACTAAACAATTAAAGAAGAATAAAAAGCTTTCATGAAAAGTCTAGATATGAGAGATTGCTGTTCAAGTGTTTGGTGGAGAACATTTTAACAAATCCACAGGTAGTGGTTTAATCGCTTGAAATTGAACTTTTAATGTTTGACATTCAATGTTTAAGGCTAACTGTTTTCACTCAGTTAGAGTAACCAATTTACCTTACTTTAACTTTGCAAGACAGTTGCTAGTATTTGAATGACCCAATGTTGTGTTTTTGGTGAAATTTTACCGACCCAGTAAGCCTACAGAACAGTTTGGTTATTTTTGTGAATGGGTGGATAGTTGAATTACTGACTATTGCGTATTTAACGATAGTAGAAAGGGTGATGAAGGATGGCGTTACGCAGTACCTAAGAGTATTCCGCGATAAAACACAGAAAGAGAGCCTATATTCCTTCGGTTTTGGAGGTTTTTTATGCAACCTGACATGACGGTTTAGGTACCAGGGAAGGTCCTGACATGGCACCTAATTCTTTTGGGAATTTGGTGTATTGGGGTAATCTCATAACGGTAGTTGTGTGGTACTACAAGGTGCAAGCGCCATTGAAAATTTCATTCAGTCCAATGTAGTCGTGCCAAAAATTTAAGGTTTTTCTGTCACCTGATTTCCAAGTGGTGTGTCGGCCGATATCACTACAGTACATAGGTCGGGTATTGGCAATTCATTTCCAGTGACATAAAACTATTAACAGTAATAATAAAAAAGGACCATTAAGATTATTTGCACAGTTACATGATGTGTTGTCTTATTATTAAAACCTTAATATACTAACTATAAATTCGATTGAAAGTGTTTCCACTTAAAGACCGTTTACGCTAAAACACTATTCGATGTCTCGAATTTTTCTCGATTTCTGTTTTAATGCTCTGATTTACGGGCTCTCCGGTTGTAACCTTAGGAAGGACCTCAGAATTCGGAAGGATACTCATTATCCCAAACGTCCCTGAATGCGACCGAAGGCTCGGCGTAAAAAATAATGCCCGCGTTGATGGTTCCGACACTGAAGGAATTACGAGAACAGAAAAGAAAGGGGAACATGTATGTACCGTTCGGTCCAAACTTGGATATTGATTTCCACAGCCCATAGTAAAAGAGAGGGGGAAATACGTTCGTGAGGAACCCACAAGAGAAAGGCTTCGTGCAACTCATCGGCTACGCAAAGCAAACACTGATTTCAACTAAACTACCTGCTGGTATACCTTTATGTGTTCTTGGAAACAAGGCTCAATTCTGACAAATACTTTTGTATTTGCTAACTGAACAGAATTTTTCAATAAAAAACTGGTCAAGCATGAACGCGTGGAGGGTCCCGTCACTGCTGGACATGGAAAAGCTTCGCCCTCGCCTGATGATATTTTTTTTCAATTTCATACAAAATAAGCGATGGAGAAATCTATCTTATTCTCAAAAGGAGTAGATGTTTGGGCAAAAGTAATTGACCAAACGAAGCTCGAGCGAAGCGTTTCCGTTTCAGCTTGGGCCAAAATGCTTTCGTATGTCCGGCTGTCCTGATGTCCGGCTGTGCTCTCTACATGTCTCATTTCTCGACCGATTCTCGTGAAATTTTGTGAGCAGGTTCGATATTTATATTGGTTTTTTTGTCGATTCCGTTTTTTGAGAAGACCTGAAGCGTTAGGTTAGGTTAACTTAATGCAATAAGAAAAAAAACGTTTTTTTTTTTAGTTTTAGGCTAAGCAAATACAGACTCGCGAGGTCTATAGTTCAGAGAGCCACTAGTTAGTGCAACAATTCGGGAAAAAATGCGTGTGACCGACAGACACCAGAGCCAGATCATAAGCCATGCATTCAACAATTATGCAAGGATTACGATATTGTGGCTCTCCAGGAGACCTGGCTTCTACCTCACGATTTGGGCTTTCTCGACAAGATCGACAGGGACTTCAGTAGTTGCGGGACATCGGCTGTAGACGTCACGAAAGGGCCATTAATCGGGCGGCCCTACGGTGGAGTAGCTATACTATGGCGGAAGAATATTTTATGTGACGTCACGGTTGTTGACTGTGGTGACCCTAGACTAACTGCCATTAGAATGCGTACCCGTGCCAGAGACCTCTTGCTGTTTTCTATATATTTGCCAACTGATTGTGCTGACAACCTGCCTGAATTTACCGGTTGCCTGGGCAACCTATGTGCTACGATCGATAATTCTGAAATAGAGTGTGCCCTAATGTTGGGCGATTACAACGCACACCCGGGCTCAAGGTTTGGCACAGAACTGATGAGTTTTTGTGCAGAGCAAGACTGGGTATGCTGCGATGCAGTGGATCTAAGCACCAGCTCCGACACCTTCACATACGTCAGCGAGGCGCATGGCACCTCGCGATGGCTGGATCACATCGTGGCGACTAGAGCCGCTGCGCCCACTGTCGGTCAAGTTTCAGTGATGTCGGATGTCTTCTGGAGCGACCACTTTCCGTTGCGAATGGAGTGCAACTTAGATATGATCACAGCTAAGGTGTTTGTAAGTGAATCTTTGTGCAACGTAAGTCAGGTCCGGTGGGGTCAAAGAACCCAATTTCAAAGTGAAAAGTTCCGCGAAATTTGTGATAATTCGTTAAAAAAATTAAAAAACTCTATTTCACTTGATTGTAATAGTAATAATATTTGTTTTAATGATGAACACAGAAAATGTATTGACTTAACGTATGATGAAATTGTCTCAGCCATCACTCTCGCCTCCAATTTATCTTACGAGCATGCCGGCACAGGTGGGCGAGGTGGGGGCGGCGGCAGACGTGCTACGTCACCGCCTGTGCCTGGGTGGAACTTGCATGTTCAGCCCGCGCACCGGCGCGCGCGTCTCATGTACTCGCAGTGGCTTGCGTGTGGTAGGCCCGCGTCTGGGCCGGTGTACAGTGACATGTGTGAATCGCGTAAGCACTTCAAAAGTAAGTTGAAGTGGGCACAGAATAATGAAGAACAAATCAGAATGGATATACTTGCGAGCCAATTATCCGTTAAGCGTTTTGACAAATTCTGGAGAGAAACGAAAAAACATGAATACAAACGTAACTTGCCCGTAAGTGTGGGCGGTGTGCAGGAGCCCGTGGGAATAGCTAACTTGTTCAGAACCCATTTCACTGTCGAGAGTGCCGATGTCTTGTGCGCAAATGATAATCCTAGCAATGTTGTGGCTGCCCCGGTGACCATCCGCTTCTCGGCCGAACAGGTGAAGCAAGCGGTGCTCGGTATGAAGAGGGGGAAGTCGCCGGGACACGACGGGTTAAGCGTGGAGCATCTGCTGTTCGGAGGTGATAGCCTCTATTTGGCGCTTGCCAAGTTGTTTAACCAATGCTTGCTCCATACCTACTTACCTGGGGAAATTATGCGAACTATTGTGGTTCCTGTAGTAAAGAATAAAACGGGAGACCTCTCTACCCTAAAAAATTACAGACCCATATCTCTCGCAACGGTTATGGCGAAGTTGTTTGAGAGGTTATTACAGCCGATACTGCTGGCGCATATAGACATCGACAGCTCACAGTTTGGTTTCCGTGCCGGTGCGTCTACTGAAATGGCTATTATGACGCTGAAACAAATTGTTAATCATTACAAAGACAGGAACACTTCGGTTTACGCATGTTTTCTCGATCTAAGCCGAGCATTTGATACTGTTAATTACAATGTACTATGGAACAAAATGCGTAAATCGAGTATTCCTTCGGAACTTATTGGTCTCTATAGGCACTGGTACGGAAACCAGACAAATGCAGTGAGATGGGGCTCCTCCATGTCAGAAGTTTTCCAACTAAACTGTGGAGTTAGACAAGGGGGTTTAACTTCGCCAGACCTGTTTAATTATTATGTAAACGATCTTATCGTGGAGCTCAGGGGCGCACATGTTGGATGTCACATTGCAGGTGACTGCATGAACAATTTAAGTTATGCGGATGACATGGTGCTACTGTGCCCCACGATAGGTGGTTTAAGAAAACTGCTGGGCATTTGTGAACAATATGCCAATTCTCACGGACTCAGGTATAACGCCGCCAAAACGGAGGTGCTGGTTTTCCGCCACGGTAGGGGCCCGGGGACCGTCCCCCCGGTATATCTTTATGGCTGTCCACTGAGCGTTGTTGATAAGTTCAAGTATCTGGGACATATTGTAACTGAAAAGTTGCATGATGATCTGGATATTGAACGACAGCGACGTTCACTGGCAGTCGTGGGGAATATGTTGGCGAGACGGTTTGCTCGGTGCTCACACGAAGTCAAAATTCTGTTGTTTAAGACCTACTGCCAGTCACTGTATACATGTCAGTTGTGGGCTAACTACACTCAACGAGCGTACAATGCCCTGCGAGTGCAGTACAACAATGTGTTTCGCTATCTGCTTAGACTGCCCAGGTACTGCAGCGCCTCGGGTATGTTCGCAGAGGCGAGGGTGGACAGTTTTGCTGCTGTTATCCGGAAGCGAGTGGCTGGCTTCCGGCACCGTTTATTCTCAACTGAGAACCAGACTGCAGTTATTGCTATGGAGGGTGGGGCTGGAAAAATATTCCGATTTTGGTCTCAGCTACATCTTCCATGAAGCGGTGACTGCGGTCGGGTTATTGAAATGTTATTGTTATTGAAGTGTTTTTTTGTTCTATTGCAAATTTAATATTCTATGTATATGGACTCCTTGTCTGAAATAAAGAATTATTATTATTATTATTATATTATTATTATAAGGGTCCCTTTTTTAATATTTTGCGATGGGACCCTGAAAACGGATGTATTTTCTACAATGCTGCTAATGGTAAGTTACTGACAGGTGTCAGGGTCAAATTGTATTTGACACAGATAAGCTACAACATAATCCACGCCTATACATATCTATATCGCAGCCATATATCGAGTGTACAGTATTGCAGTAAATACTAATTAATCAAAGTGTACCTGAACTTTTTATTTAATACCCTTTATAATGTGATGGCCAAGATCGCATAGGGCGGGTTCGGTCGTCCATGTATCGTCCAACTTCCATTTTAACAGTGAAGTATTTAATCCCAAAAAACAATTATATTAAAAAAAAAAAAAATTGGTAAGATCTTAAGACTTAAAGCAAAAAAGTGCTAATTTTAAATTGAGACTTTTTGCACATTTTCTTATGAATACCTAAAATAATTTAAAGATTATGAGAGGGGTGACCAGGTTCAATAAGAGAAGGAATAAAACGAATATTTATCCGATGATCAATAATTGTTTTATTCCTTCTTTAATGCGGATAGAGCCGCAGGCATCTACCACTACACCAGAAGGGTGTTTTCATTTTGAACACTGTTATCGACACAGGGCTATCTCTTTCATCGTACAGTATGTGGAAGGTTCTATTTACATGTGACAAAAAAGTGAGCCCCGAGAACGGATTCACTTTGAATCTTGCCGTTAGAAAGATCCGGTTGGTGACAACGAAATGTCGTATGGCTAGTTCAAACATCGTACAATAGCGTCGCGGCTCACTTCCATCTACGGACTTGGGCGCGACGAAGCGCTGCAAAATAATATTTTTCGGGTAAGATCGGATAAGCTTGTTTGGACAGGCCAACCATATAATAAACGTGAGCCGATGGTGCGGAGGATACAATATGGGAATGACAGCGGAGTTTGGATAACAACGCACTGACGATTAATTGGATAGTCTCTCTAATACAATTCATTAGTCACGGCACTGAATGGATTGGCAGCGGTGGTATTTTTAGCGTTTCGTTCTTCAAAAGAAAAAAAATGAACCCTTACATGATAACTTCGTCTGTCAA
Source organism: Incurvaria masculella (assembly GCA_946894095.1). Classification (NCBI taxonomy): domain Eukaryota; kingdom Metazoa; phylum Arthropoda; class Insecta; order Lepidoptera; family Incurvariidae; genus Incurvaria; species Incurvaria masculella. The sequence goes on from OX335641.1 coordinate 7,361,464, forward strand.
TACCTTTTTCTCGGAAACGCGCGTGTGAAGGTATTAAAGTAAGTAAAGTAAATACTCAATGTTTATGCATGGACAAATAATCGCTGTACGCGTACGTCGCTTTTCCCAAAGAATGTGATGTGTATGTATGTGTAATTAACTGGGAAGCAAGGTCACATTAATTAAAGAAAGATCCCTGTAAATAGACCCACTTTATGAATTTACTGCAAGGCTGGATCCGAACCAACAAAACATACCAACTGACCCCCGAACGTATGGAGGTCAATGAAATTCTCCATGGAAGTCTTTGCGATTTTATTACAACAAGTACCTAGCTTCCAGAGGCGCTACTATCCAAACGCCATTAGAGAAAGAACAAACCGGCAAGCAAATGGCAAATCACTGAAGCGTTAGAGAGCATTGTATTAAAAATACCTGCGTTAACAAATACCAAAATCGACATGACATTTATTTTATTTGAGTAATTTGCAGTGAAATACTTTTTTTTATTTTTCAGGTGCGGATTGAGGGGTCACACAAGGGTTCTAGTTATTTGTCGGTGCCTATATTGAGTTGCTATATTGCATTTTTATGATTGTTTTTTAAAAGATGTGTTAGTACCTAAATTTACAAATATTATATTATTCTATGTTTTGTCCTATTACTGATTTCAGGTTTAAAAGTATTGGATTCATGCTCCTTTCATTAATTATTAGTAAAAAATGTTTACGATCATAATGTAATATTTATACGCTAGCTTGCACGACCGGCTTATCATAAGATAGATTATTTTCCAAAGCAAATTACGTAACTGATTGCATTAACAAAATTGTTATAGATGCTCTTACGTCGTGCTTAAGTGCTGTGCTGTGCTGGTGGAAACAAGACTGAAAAGGTGGGCACAGTAAATAAGATTCAGAGTTGCCTAGCCGAACCGTTGAATGCAGGGAACATATATATTTTTATAACTTTACGCTCTCAGATCAAAATCAATATCATCAAGATAGATAAACAATAAAGATACCATCATTATTCATTTTATTTATTTTGCTTATAGCTACTAACAGAAATGTTTGACAAATGAGTTACTCTAGTCAAGTGAAGCAGACTACATTCACGCTCGACAGCACAATTCAGGAAAATTCTACCTTTGACTGATTGAGTGCACTTGCAATGCAGTTGAATGTTGCGCAGTCAGGATGCATACAGGTAGCATCAAAAGCATTAATGGACAATAAACTATGGCTGAAGTTCGACTAGTCTATTGGAAGCAATGTTATTAGGATTATAATAATCTCGTGATAATGCGGTCAGCATAGAATATGATATCTTTATGAAGAGGATTAGAATCGACGAACAAGGGCTTGGCAGAACCGGTGTCACCTTTAAATTAAAAAATAATAATAAATAATAATTATTGAGTTAATTTACCTCACCTATGATATTTATAAATGCTTATGAACTACATCACTACATAGTATAAAACAAAGTCGCTTTCTCTGTCCCTATATCCCCATGTTCGCTTAAATCTTTAAAACTACGCAACGGATTTTGATGCGGTTTTTTTTAATAGATAGAGTGATTAAAGAGGAAGGTTTATATGTATAATAACATCCATTAAATAGTGGAGAATTACTGTTATTTTTGAGGTTTCCAATGTGATGTCATAAAAAAAGACGTGTGGCACTCGGGGACTGCCGCGGTAAAGCTATTGCATAGCATTTTGTATCAAGTTATGCCGGCCCGCCCCCGCCGCCGCTCCCGCCGCCGCCCCCGGCCCCGCTCCCCCTGGTGTGAAGTAGCGCTACCGGCAGTGCGATTACGCAAAATTTGAGGATGGTGCCGCGGTACGTGTAGGTGCGCCCCCGTCATTTCTAAACGCGATTACGAAGCCGTTTTTCATCCACCTAAATCCAGCACGGACCAATCTGTGTCGACAATAGGTCAACTTTTGAGGTACTTGACTAGACGAGCAGACGAAATAGGCGTTTACCTCCCCGCATTTGACAGTTCTTTGCCGTTTCGTAATACCGATTCGACGCGAAATGTATGGAGTTGACCTAATTGCTGCGGGTAGCGCTGATTGCCGCACCATTTGTGAATGCATCGATTTCGTAATCGCAAAAGCTGTCATATTTCTGTAAGTACAGCAACCTACACCCAATTTTGTGCTTCGTAATTGCACTGCGGCACACACCTCCGTGCCCGTCGGAGTGGGGAGCGTGAGGTTTTTTTTCGTTACGGAATTTCTGGATTCGGTCCCCGCGCTCAAGGCCCTCGATAGAAGCTATGCAATAGCTTAAAAAAATCATTTTTCCGCTTACATTGCAAACGCAGGCTGAACCCTACGAGATTTGTCAAATCACTACATAGTATAAAACAAAGTCGCTTTCTCTGTCCCTATATCCCCATGTATGCTTAAATCTTTAAAACTAAGCAACGGATTTTGATGCGGTTTTTTTTAATAGATAGAGTGATTGAAGAGGAAGGCTTATATGTATAATAACATGCTTTAAATAGTGGAGAAGTACTGTTATTTTTAAGGTTTCCAATGTGATGTCGTAAAAAAATATATTTTTCCGCTTACATTGCAAACGCAGGCTGAACCCTACGAGATTTATCAAAATAATGTACTAAGTATTGTACACATTGAAAAGGTCTACAGTAAACTCCGCGATGGTATATTTCTATCTCTTATGGATATCCCACAATAACATTTTATTGTCATTTACTTTTTACGACAAATTATGGCTAATTTTCGAAGCGATTTTAACCAATACAGCATTAATCCTTATCCAATTAAATATCTTAATACATTGTTGATTTAATATAGATCTATATGGCCCATTACAGCATATGATTTAAATAAATATTTTCGAAGATATTACAGATTTAAAAATTGCGGGACGTAGCGTTTGCGGCGGTACCGGCCGGACGGGGCGGCGGGAGCCATTCAGATATATTTCATACCCGTGCGAAGCCGGAGCGGGCCGCTAGTATTATATAAAATAATAAATAAATCTATTTACATGTTGTTAGGAGTGTACATAGCAAATAGTGTAGGTAATACTACAAATACTGTAGGTCCCCTTCCCCTACTACGTGGTAGGGTTTAAGCCCGCCCGGGTTGGTACCATCGCATTGAATGAAAAGATGGTCAAAGCGGCAATGAAAAATTGTTCGTGTTTTCCATACAGTTCAATGTAGCCCTGCTCATAAATGGAAGGTCCTGGTATTGCACTTAATTTCTTCGGGAATGTGGTGTATTGGGCTAATATCATAACGGTAGTTGTGCGGTTTTAGCCATCCATGTCAGGTCGCATAAAAAAAAGTACAATACTAATAGTTTTCATTGTTAAGGCGTCAATATAGATCATTAAAGTAAATTTATTGATGTAATGATCGCGATTTATTATTAAAAATCATAAATAAACAACCTATCTGTATTCAAATTCAAACGTAAGACCTTGCGGCGAACCTAGTTAGTATTGATACTTACGAGCTAGTTACTTCCTAACTAAATTGCTAGAACATCAAATTTAGTATTGCTAAATAATAATAATAATAATAATTCTTTATTTTACCAAAAATGCATTTCACATACAGTTTGATTCATAACCCCCACACTAGGATTCCCTGTGTTGTGGGGGATATTTTCCTTTAGTTTACCATATCAACATTTTCAGAACAAAGTATAAATATGAAAAAGAGCTAAATAATTAACATGAAATATAAAAAAAAGAAAATGCTATAATATGTAAAACAATAGAGTTAGTCAAGGGATAATGCGGTACATATGTGTAGGTAATGTGTACATATTAATGAAAGAAATGGTTTCGTATGTTGGATTAGGTTGTGTATTTATTTGAGTATTGTAAGGATATTTTCAGTTGCTGTATAATCCAATGTCATGAGCCAATCGTTCAAAACTTTTTTGCATTCATACCTTGTATAACCCAAAATGTTCAGGGCCTTATTGATCTCCGTGTACACAATGCATCTCTGTGTCTGAGGAAGTTATGTCTCTCATGTTTAAGTTTTCATACCACTTATCCGATTTCGATTCTAATTGTACCGAAGTATGCCTTGATATTTCCCACAACTTTGACACTAATTAGCATCACGCGAAATTGCCACAGAGGTGACCAGTGGGATATAGTGCTTATTACTTGAATATCAATTACCCGATTAACCCTTGATTTCACCACATCCAGCTACCTGAAATCCGATAGTTAACTTTCGGTTACATTGCATTTTTGTATGGTGTAACCGAAAGATAACTTTGGGATTTTTGTAACTGGAGGTGGTGGAACCGGGCGTAAGACGCGGTTTGTGTCTATGTTTATGCTGATTCTACTTAAAACTTATAGGCTACATAATATAAAGCTTAAATACCAGAGGGGTGAGTAGTAAGTGTTAAATTCTTATAACTTTCGAACCACTCACCCGAGTTTTATGCGTATTGTATCAACGTATAGCATATCTGGGCGCAGTCAGGCTCCGGATTGGTTACCGTTTTCGGTGTTGAGGCTGGCTGTGGTTTGGATTCCACGTAAAACATTAGTTCCCCATCGTTACTTTCTTACTAGGTGGTAGGGTTATTCCCGTCTGTGTTGATTTTCTATCTATTTCGATGTAGCAGTGCCAGTGCAGGAAGGTCCTGGCGGCACATGCTTTTAAAATGTTTTGGAGTTTTGGACACATTGTCCTGGACCAGACTTTCAATACTGGAAATGATTCAGCCCGACATCAGTCCAAAACGACATTGACCCGAGCAGAGCCGGGTACCTCAGCTAATTATTGAACATAATATATGTTGCAAGGAATTGCTACTAATTATATTGTGTGAAAACAAAGAATTATAAAGATGGCTGGTTTCTAATTTCATTTGGTAATTTTTATCGTTAAACCAATTCTGAGAAGGCTAATTTATTTCAAAATTTTCTAACAATGCGTGCAAAATTTAAACCTGCCTGATGATTTATCGAACTGATTATATGTAGATACACTAGTGGCTCTCTGAGTTGTAGACTTCGCGAGTCTGTCTTTGCATCTCGTAAGGTGGCCATACATGACTAATTCATTCGCGGGCACGGGACAAAATCGTGCTCTTGCGCTCTGGGACCTCCTTTGTTTCAAAGAAAATGACAGGCTCTGTGATGAGAAGGGTACAACATGTCCACAAAGTAAATAATGCGCATAGTGTTTAATTTGGTATGATTTACGAAATATTTTATTACAAAACGACATTATTGTATAAGATGCGCAAATATTTCGAACTTTAGGACCTTGTAACTTTGAAATCAGACATAATTTTACAATACCAATGGTCATGAAACAGCTAATTCGAATGAATAAAGCTGTTTACAGTAAAATTTTGGATCTCTAACAAGAAATATGCGCATGATCTTTTTTCCACGTTTGGGGAGTTATGTGGGAAGGCCCACCTTAAGGTGACATAAGACCCTAGAACGACGGTATCCGATCGTGTTGTGCGTTCGTTTTGTGTTTTCTTAAAAAGCAGTTTTCTGCAAAGAAGGTTATCGGAAAAAGTTAACATTGAACTTTTTTATGATTAAGACTAGTAAAAGTTGGGCATTGCCATTCAAAATCAAGCCTTAAATTGATTAAATTGATTATCTAGTGTCTTGCTTGGAAATATATTTAATTTTGGCTAAAAACTGATTACTATTATTTAAAACATAAGCGATTATGATTGATTATCTAGTGTCTTGCTTGGAAATATATTTAATTTTGGCTAAAAACTGATTACTATTATTTAAAACATAAGCGATTATGATTGATTATCTAGTGTCTTGCTTGGAAATATATTTAATTTTGGCTAAAAACTGATTACTATTATTTAAAACATAAGCGATTATGAGCAAATCAAGGACGAATTCCCCTAAAATCGCTCATATTTTTGTTAATTATAATTCATATAAAGCCAGAATTAAAAATGTTTTCAAGCGCGACACTAGAAGATCAATTTGTAAATATAATAAAATTAAAATAATATACCCTTACCTCTTATGTTACAGGAGTTATCGCGTTTAAAAAAAAATCACACCAGTTTAAGGCTTGAATTTCCGTGGCAAGGACCAACTTTTATTAATCTAAATCATAATCATGTCAAGTTTTTACGATAATCATGTTTGTTAATAAATGCCTAGAACTAAAAATATGAAACGATAACTTATCAGATACGGTCGTTCTAGGATCATATGCCGCCTTAAGGGGGTGTTAGCATTCAGTTTCATAATGGCGTAAGTAAAACATTTAATTTTATTAAAAAATAAGTACAACGAATTTCTATAATCAAAACAGTAAATTGTTTAAAATACCGCTAAACAATCAATCTAACTTTCATATTTTTTCAATTTCAAAATCAGTTTTAGTTCTTTTAATATATTTAAAAATAATAAAATGTGCGTTCACTTACAATCCCCCTTAATATAAGCCTGTTTTCTCTTTGGTTCATTATTTAAGGAAACATGGAGACAAGAAGAGGAAGATGCACTGTTCTGTTGCATTGTGTGACATTGTTCAAAAACATTAATCGCAAACATGAATATTAGAGCAAACAGCATGCATGTGAGCGGAATCACTCACTCTGTTAACTGGAGAGCGGGGCAGGAGTAGAGCGGCATCTGAGCGGGACCTCTCACTTTGTTAACTCGAGAGTGAGGAATCGCGCCGCTGCTGGGGGGGGGGGGGGGGCAGCGGCGCAGGGGGGTGGAGGGGAAGGGCTGGCTAATGCTGTTAAGATTGCCTACCTTCCGCCGCAACTAGCGTCGGGAAAACAGCGAGGGCCTACCTTCCCGCGGGAATAGACGAGGCAATCAGCAACGGATCCACTTAACTCGTAAAACTGCCTTCCGCGTCGCACCAGCTGATATTTTACCATTTATGGAAATAAAACCGTTTATAGAACGCAATTATGATGTTTTTTTTGTCCAGTACTACGGACTTCGCTAAGAACTAAACATTAAGTGAACAGTATTCAACCATGTGTGGGTTCTGGCAAGTAAATAGAATACAATCGTGCCCACTGCATTTCTTCCCGTGCCATGCCTAAGGGATTTATTGTTCATGTTCGGATTCCAAGTTAAACTACAGGTCTCTTTAATTGCTAGGTGCAGTGAGGTTAATCCACACTCCCGAAGGAATTAGGTGCCATGCCAGGACCTTCCCTTTATGAGCACATACATAAAACTAAGAAAAATACGCTATCTTTGTAGCTAAATACTTTTTTGCATTTTTTTCCACTTAACTCATTACACTCAAGTGTATCCCCTAAAGTTAAACTAAGTTCGCGGCCTCTTCAAACAAAAAACAATTTGTGACATTTGACGCAAATCTCGGCGGTAGCGTTTTTACCGCAAAACGTTTCCGTTCGGGCAAATTTGTTCTAAAACCTTTTTCATAAAGCAATTTCAGTCGACCGAGCCGCAAACGCAATAAAGCCGGGACAGGACAGCTTTCAATGCTTTCAAGCGACACCAGATAGCTACCTAGATTAACGGCCCCAACATTTTTAGGATAACTAAAAGAAAAAAACCTAATAAAAATGATTGCGGTGGTACCAATCCGTTGGAGCTTAACTTTTTCACTTAAAGTCGGTCCAATCATTTTTTTACTGTTTATATAGGCACGCATTTGAAGATCCATAATTATTGACAGGCAACCATAGAAAAAAACCATTGTTACAAGACGCGGTTTTTTTTTTTAATTTCTTAATCAAAAATAAAATATCACTGTGTTGGATCGATTAAAGCTTCTTGATAAATTAAGTCTATTGCTATAACGTATAATATAGAAATTGTAAAGCGTAACTGATCGTATCTCGAGCTGTCATAAGTAACAAAAATTATTGGACTGACTATAGTCACATAGGATCATGATTTATCAAGGCCAAGCACAATTAAATCTTTTTTAAATTGGAAATAAAGAGGGGAGAAATAAATAAATATAAAAAATAAAGGGGGGGGGGGGGGGGAAAAGCTTGAGGGGAAATAAACTTATATTATATGGATAGTACAGAGAGACGTGTAACGTCTTATAATGACTTCACACCGGAAGTAGAGGAAAATTCGAATAAAATTTTCGTCATCTTGACGTCAACTTTAGAATAAAAATTTCAGTGAAACGACATGACTATAGATGAGTACAAAAAAACTGTCCCAACTATTAACCTAAACAATATTGGCTATGTCACTAATTACGAATTACTTAAATTTTTTCTTCAATTCTTATCCTCATTACCTAAGGGTTGACTGAAAGAAATCACGTTTAGTGATAAGTCCACCTTCATACGGTTGCGCTTTGTTAGATTTAATTGTTCTGAGTAAAACATTTCATGTAAATGCACAATATAATAATTGATTAATTTATTTTCCATGATAGGAAATAATGAAATATTGGATTAAAAATGAACGTTATGAGTCTCCGCTATTCACACATCGCTAAAGTTTGATATCCCGAACGTACAACGCACGAGGTTCACCGAAACTTCATAAAAAAAATATCTGTGGCGCTTATCATGTCGCCATCTGTACAAACATGCAATTCCTTCATTGAAATGAACGTGATAGTTAAATTCACAAATCACCACTATAAAGGCAATGTTGGTCCACTGACCGTGCGGTCGCGGAAAACTGAAAAACAATTTCCATTAGCTTCCCCCTTGATACTCCCCCCCCCCTCGCTAGCCGACAAACGGTAGTTTTCAGCTCCGCTGCGTGCGCCGCCGTCGCCACCGAGCCACCACCAGACAACTTGCTACTCTGTTACCTCTCCATAGTGTCGTTTTCAGAAAAGAAATATTTTGAGGTCTCTATAAAAGGACTTATGAAAATAGTGAGATTCCTATTCACTGCAAATTCCGTTTACCACGAAAGTTCAGCTTCTAGTTTAGAATATGCGAGCGCAGATGAAACCTATTACACTTCGAATAAAATATTCCTTCATATTAAAATATGGTGTCTAGACGAGACGACGCGCTTTATATATAGTTACTTTTCTAGTTTTTAATCTGACTTATACGGCCGTTGAACTCTGGGGGATTTTGTTGAGCTGTATGTATTATTTTGATGGAAACGAAGGAAGTATATAATTTTACAATCTTTTGAAAATTAGCTCTGGATTTCTTTCCATTTACAGTCCGCGTATATCGAGAGATGTATATCGAGTATGTACTGTTTAGTTAAGGCTGCATCTAGGAAGGTCTTTGCCTTCCCCCTTGCCAAATCTCAAGGAAATAGAGCAAAGTTGTCTTTGGACAGGGCTGTAAATCGTGACAGTACACATTGTTTTCCGGCCTAGGCATGTGATAGCTAGAGGAAAGAGGTTAAAGAGATAATTGATTGTTGTGTTGTAAGATGCTATTGTAAAAAAAAAATGTTGAAATTGGTGGCCTTCTGCCAGCAAGATAGGCTGGTGGGTTATGTAGTGTGTCTCTTTCCAAGCCCACTTATGTTGTGAGTGCTTTGGTGTGTTGGTCAACATAAGGCCCCCTATTCATAGCAGCTCACCTCAGCATGCCAGCTGCTTAGGCTTGAGTATCGTGGAGCCAAGTGAAGTGTCGGCGACGCGCGTGAGAATGCCTCCAACAGAAATCAGCAGCTACCGCAGGAAGCAGACTCTTGTTCCTTATCTGGACAGATGTAGGTTATCCTCGGAACATACATAGCCGTAATGTCGAACCCCGTAGGTTGAAATAATCAACCACCTTATGTACAAACATAACCTAATGAAATATATCTGAAAATCTAAAGCTTTATCCTGAATGCAACCGAATGCAGGATAGATAGTCATTCTTGGAAACGGGTTTTTTCAATAAAGTCGAACATAGGACCACCTTACGGCTTTTGTGAAGTCGGTTAAAAAGGCTAATTGCCTCAGCATAATATTTTTCTTGCGGCGATTTTGCTTTCTGTTATCGGGAAGCTATTCGATTGCTTTCAAAACAGAAAACCGTTGGTCACCAAAAGAGTGCCATAAAAATGTTCCCTTACATTTATTACTTGTTGGGTACCTCCCCGGAACAATATTATTATAATATGGACATTATCTTGGTATTGTTAGAGAAGAAAACCAATTTAAGCCGAATACGTTCTATATTTTTTCGAAATTTCCTGACAGCTCATATCAAAAGGTGAAAAATATGATTCTCAAACGTTTTTCAATGACTTAAAATTAGACATAAACACGTACACGGCTAATGAGATAAAAGGGCCTCGATAAAAGCGAGTTAAGCTGTTTTTGTAGCTAGAAACTGGTCTAACCCTGCCGAAAAGTCGCCGCGGGTTGCGTAAAACTAATGGAAGGGCAAGTGCAAGGCGGCGGCGGCGGCGGCTGCGGTGGCGGCAAATCCTATTTATTTTTCACTTCCGCCTCACCGCCCCCGCCCCGACCTCCGCCCCCGCCGCCCCCGCGGCCGTCGTCAGATTCAAGCGCTGATTGCCCCCGCGACTCATCCGAGTATGCAAATTTTTCCGACCTCCGAGTGGGACTGAGTTTGTATATTTACATACGGTATTTCGGGCTTAAGCGCTTGGAGACAACTTATATCACGGGGAAAACTTTTCACGTAAGTCTACTTGGACCAAAAACGTTTAAAGAGGCTTAAATTTTCGATAAAAAAATCCATTGCGATGTGCATTAGATAACTATCCTTGCATTTTGTTAACTTGTGAGTTAAAACATAAGCACGTTGCAATTGCGCCTATAACGTGCCCTTTTGAATGTGCACACCACTGCACTGCTTATTCTGGAGACAAACTATGCAGCCAACCATTAAAAAAACCAAAATGAAAAGAAAAATCGCAGTTCAGTGACTCATTAGTCACGTGACTTCAACGTATTGTATGGAGACTGAGATTTTTATATATTTTGGAATTTTATTAATGGTTAGCTGCTTATTTGTGTCACCGAAATACCCTCTTGCAATGGTGTGCGCAATCAAATGAGCAACTTGTGTAGTGTAATGCCTCGCTGTAATTGTAAGCAGCTTTTTTACAAGCTTGTATTTAACGTGCCATGTTTTTTATGAATGTATATAATAAAGGTGTTTAGATAGAATGTCAATTCCTTTTTGTGTGGTATTCGTATTCGCTTGCCACGTTCGGAACTGTGAAAAACTGAAATGACCTTACCTACTTTTCATTCGTTTCAGTACTAGCCTCGAATCACGAAGAGCTAGGGATCATAGGTAGGGAGGTAGGTGGGTAGTAGGTAGGTACGTGTAGCTGGTTCCGCGCTTTTCCGGCGAAACTGATATCCGGACCCGCAGCTGGATGTAAGGCAGCTCGGTGACTGGCTCCGACACGTTGCTCTTTTCGGCGGCCGCACCTCTTCCGTAGTATGCTGAAGGCTCTGAAAACGGGAATCTGATAGGGGTATGGAAGGAGACTACCGTTCGGTGTGTGGCGGTCAGCAACCTGCCGACGCGACATTTCCAATCCCGCGCCGCCGCCTCAGCGCCGCGGCAGTGGGTCCGAGGCAGCCGCGCCGCACACATGCATTCCACCTCGTTTGCACAATATAAATGTATCAATATATAGTCAAATCGTATGAACGAGTTTCCGTTGCATCCCCTATCGCATAGAGGCATAAACATTACCCCACAACTGGTGACCCCGTTGGAACACGTAAACTGAAAGTCAACGCGGTAGGTCGGCTTCTCGGAACGGCCGCCGGACACCGGAAAATGCAGACTGGCTGTGTTTTTATCATTTTCGATTCGGAGACAAAGCAAGCAGATGCGAGCAGCCATGTAACTATAAAAATCAGGGAAACGGCAACTAGTGTGCACCGCGGCGGATGTGCACACGACAGTCGATAATAACCGCCTTAGCGTCTACGATCGCGACAGCGGTATACAATACCTAATAGATACCGGGGCCAACGTGTCGGTGTTACCAAAGTCAATCCTAGCACCGAGAGATAGGACTACTAGTGATTATAAGTTATACGCGGCAAACGGTAGCATAATAGAGACGTACGGAGTGAAAACCATGGTGCTTAATTTAAATTTGCGTAGACCTTATAAGTGGATATTCGTAATCGCAGACATTGCGCAAGCCATAATTGGGGCAGACTTGTTAAAACATTATAAGTTACTAGTGGATTTAAGTGGTAAAAAACTAATAGACAAGGTGACAAGTTTAGACACAAATGTACGGTTAAAAATTTGCAAGTGTGTTCGCTGACGTCGATTGGGGAGCAGCACGCGTTTCGTGATCTTTTGGAAAAGTATCCGGACATCACGAAACCAGCATCTTTCAAGGAAACCCCGCAACATGGCGTCGTGCACCACATCGAGACGGTAGGAGCACCAGTGTTCGCACGGGCTAGACCTTTGGCCCCAGACAGGTACATTAAAGTTAAGAGAGAATTTGAACTCATGATGGAAATGGGAATATGCAGACCATCCAAATCTCCGTGGTCATCTCCTCTACATTGTGTCCCAAAATCTAATGGTGATATCCGTCCGTGCGGGGACTACCGAGCACTCAATGCAGTTACGAAACCAGACCGGTATCAGATTCCTAGACTTGGAGAATTTCAGTATCTTTTAGCAGGCAAACGATATTTTTCTAAGATTGACATCACGAGAGCCTATCATTGCATACCGGTGGCCCCAGGTGATATTGAGAAGACAGCCATCGCGACTCCGTTTGGTCTTTATGAGTTCACGCGAATGACTTTCGGGCTTAGAAACGCGGCCCAGTCGTTCCAGAGGTTTATGGATCATAGCGTCCTGCAAGGATTCGATTTTCTGTTTACATACATTGATGACGTAATCATAGCAAGCTCGACTATTGAAGAACACAGATTGCACCTAGAAAAGGTTTTTCAACGCTTCAACGAGTTCGGCATAGCAATCAATCTGAGTAAATGCAGTTTTGGGAAATCGGAAATAGATTTTTTGGGTTTTCACGTTACCCAGGATGGAGTTAAGCCCTTGGAGGGAAAAGTTAAGGCAATCGAGGATTTTCCAAAACCGAGTAATATCGAGGAATTAAGAAGGTTTTTGGGAATGTTAAATTTTTATAGAAGCCACATTCCAAACGCAGCCGGTGCCCAAGCAGAACTGCATAAGTACTTGCACAATACAAAAAAAAGAGATAAAACCGAAATACAATGGACACAACAATCGGAAATCGCATTCGAAGAATGTAAACGCAGCCTAAAGAGCGCGCTCACGTTATCGCACCCGTTACCCGACACCCCTTTGGCTATATTTGCTGACGCGTCTGAATACTCTGCGGGCGCTGTTTTACAACAACGAGTCAGCAATAAATGGAGACCGCTAGGTTTTTTTTCAACCAAGTTCAGCGATGCGCAAAAGAAATATAGTGCATACGACAGAGAATTGGCGGCAATTTATTTAGCAGTAAAACATTTCAGATATTTTATAGAAGGGAGAGACGTCATTGTGTACACAGATCACAAGCCGCTGACACACGCACTCAGTAAGAACGTGGCCAGCGGATGTGACACCCCGAGACGAATAAGACATTTAAGTTTTATAAGCGAATTTTGCACGGATATCAGACATATTAGCGGATCAGAAAATGTAGTCGCAGACGCACTATCGAGAATAGCTGAAATTTATACCCCGACGACCATAGATTACAATGAATTAGCAAGCGACCAGGAAAGAGACCTAGAATTAATGGAACTAATGAAAAAAGATAATCTTTGTTTCAAACTGATCATGTTGCCCAATGTTGGCAAACCGGTATACTGTGAGATGTCAAAGGGGAACGCACGACCATACCTGACCGAGAGACACCGTTACAAAGCTTTCACAGCAGTACACGGGGTAAGTCACCCAGGGGTACGGGCCACAAGAAAACTGATGACAGACAGATATTTTTGGAAGTCCATTAATAGTGAGGTAAATAAATGGAGCAAGGCATGCGTATCTTGTCAGAGATCCAAAGTACAGCGACATACGGTCGCGCCGCTAGGTGAATTCGCGAGTGTTGGACGATTCAGTCATCTACACATCGACATAATTGGCCCTTTTCCGCCCTGTGAAGATAAAAGATACTGCGTCACATACATCTGCAGAACAACCAAGTGGATAGAAGCAGTACCGATACGCGACATTACGGCGGAAACCATCGCGAGAGCAACGGTAGATCACTGGATTAGTAGATTTGGATGTCCGGAGAAGATTACTACGGATCAAGGTACCCAGTTCGAGTCGCAACTATTTCGTCAGCTGACAAATAAATTTGGAATCGAAAAAACTCGAACGGTCAGCTGGCACCCGGCATGCAATGGCCAAATCGAGCGAGTCCATCGGGGCATAAAAGCAGCCTTAATGGCAAAATGCACGAGCGCCGAGTGGGCCCGCGAATTGCCACTAATTTTGCTGGGATTGCGATCGGCCGTTAAAGAGGATATCGGGTTTAGTCCAGCACAAATGACCTACGGAGCGTCTTTGAGGCTGCCAGGAGATTTTTTTGTACCGAGCAGGCCACAAAGTTTAGACGCCGACTACGTACAACGCCTAACCACCACACTCGAATCGCTGAACCCATCGCCCAGAACGGCCCACGGTGAAAGGAAAACGTTCGTTCACAGCGACCTGCGTACGTGCTCGCACGTGTTCATCAGAAACGAAATAAAGCGTTCCCTCACGGCTCCCTACCAAGGTCCGTACAGGGTATTGAAGAGGCAAGACAAATATTTCGACATTGAGCTACCGAACAGGAACACGCGGGTGACAATAGATCGATTAAAACCAGCGTACCTACTCAACGAGGACACCATCGAGCCAGAAAGGCGACCCCCCTACCCAGTCCTCCAACGGACAAGTCCCGACCACGAGGAGACACCGCAATCGAGAGTTGACACCCTGCCGGTACAAACCATGACGAAAACGGGGGACCGCGAGGCGAGCACACAAGCACCGACGTCAGCTAGAACCACACGGGCAGGGCGACTAATCAAACCACCAGTGCGTTTCGCTTAACGTAGGGCGGGACGTCCGTGGGCGCCCAAACAGTGGCGGCTGATACCGCGATAAATAAGTGATATAGGAAGTGATATCAGTGGTGCGGGCTGGCGTGAACGACGTTACTCTGCGCAGCTCGCACATTAGATTAAGAACAGTGGTGACAGTAGGAGAGCCCGAACTGTTAGCAAGCATAGTTTTTTTTTGAAAAAAGGAAGGGGTTGATGTGGCGGTCAGCAACCTGCCGACGCGACATTTCCAATCCCGCGCCGCCGCCTCAGCGCCGCGGCAGTGGGTCCGAGGCAGCCGCGCCGCACACATGCATTCCACCTCGTTTGCACAATATAAATGTATCAATATATAGTCAAATCGTATGAACGAGTTTCCGTTGCATCCCCTATCGCATAGAGGCATAAACATTACCCCACAGGTGTTAACCGCCGCCAGCTTTCGTCCCAGGCAGATGAGTCGCAGGTGCTCGTAACGGGAAGGATCTTGGATGGTCTTGATGCACAGAACTATGCCATCTGGCTGACGGGAACTGGTTGGAGGTAAGGACGTGGATAGGGTGTGATGTAGGTGTATAGCAAGAAATAATAAATCGGTGCCAGAGGGCTTGCCTAAGGCTCTCTTTGTTGGCGAACCGATCGCACTCAGTCGTTGCAGGTTGCAGGTTGCAGGTCGCAGGTTGCAGGTCGCAGTCACATAAGTCACAGAAGTTCAGCGAGAGATAGGCAACGTCCTACAAAATAGTGCCTATCTTTAAAACAGATCTTGTTGCTCAGGCGATAGTTAGCGGCATCGATTTGCCTTCCTGTTCTCTGATTGGTCCGCGCCGTTTGTACCAACAAACGCGCGTCGGCATTTCCTAAGTGTATTCACATGTGAGTTTGTACTGATAACAACTCGTTTTAATGTTTTCCATACCTAGCTTAGTCCAAACTAAGCTCGTTTCATCGTTTCCAGTTCCTTTTTATGTTTATCTGTGCATTTTTAGACCTGGCATATTATTCCCGACTACGAGCTCCCCCCGGCTCAACCTACCCAGTTAAAGACCAAAGCTGACAGTATTTATTTCAGATTTCTTGTACATTACATAAACGTGATCGTTCTACTTTCAGATCTTTTCAGTTTTGTTCATAATAGCATACATTCATGTGTTTCAGTACTTTCGGGTGCACCCTTACAAACTAGCGCCGCGCGGCTATTTTTGGCAACAATAATAGAGCTCTTAATACATAATGTGCAATTTATTTACAACTTAATTCGAGCTTATATCTATATTTACATATGTGTTGTTCTGTCGGCGACATTCTCCCCTCTGTACGCAGATGGCGTACACAATATTTCGGGCCGACAGACCTTTAGTTAGATTTTGCATCAATTCGTATGAGTCGCCGGACTGGTCTGCGCTTCAGGTCCCCCGCCGCCGTGGTGACGTCGACCACACGTACTCTGCCATCCGGTCCCGGGTAGAGGTGCTCGATGACTCCGCGGGGCCAGGTGTTGCGGGGCAGGGTCGGGTCGATGATGAGCACGACGTCGCCTATGTTGAGGTCCTCGCCGGTTGTAGGTCGGCCTCGCGGTTGCAGCAGTGGTAGGTATTCTTTCACCCAGCGTGCCCAGAAGTGATCAGCCAGTCGTTGTGCTGTCCGCCACGTGGTCTTGCCGATCAGATCTCGTTCTGTGGTGTTTGTCGGTCTCGGCGCGCCTGATGATGTCCCAATAAGGAAGTGGTTGGGTGTGAGCGCCTCCGCGTCTTCTGGATGTGCCGGTACATGCGTCAGCGGCCGGCTGTTGATGATATGTTCCGCCTCCAGTAGCAGCGTATGAAGGACCTCTTCCCGCGGAGCTCGTTCTCTCAGCGTTGCCGCAAGTGTTGTCTTCACGGCGCCCACGAGGCGCTCCCAGGCTCCCCCCATGTGTGGAGCTCCCGGTGGAATGGTTTGCCATTTGATGTCGAGTGCCGAGACTGCTTCACCGATGCGAATGAGTTCTGCTTGAGCTTCCCGCAACTCCCGCCGGGCTCCGATGAAATTGGTGCCGTTATCTGTGTATATTTCTGTAGGTGTGCCGCGTCGCGTTATCATGCGGCGCAATGCTAAGACCATTGAATCGGCCGACAGACTAGCCGCTAGTTCAATGTGTACTGCTCGGGTGGTGAGGCACGTGAATAGGGCGCCCCACCTTTTCTCCCTTCGACGTCCGACTACCACATCCATCGGTCCAAAGTAGTCGATTCCTGTGCTCGAGAAGGGGCGTCGGTGGTGGCGCAGGCGTGCGGGTGGCAGGTCCCCTGGTGGTGGTATGGTCGGCGTTCCTTTGTGAATTCGACATTTATGACAGTTAAAGGCGATATGTCTCAGAGTTCCTCGCAGGTGTAATATCCAATAGCGCTGTCTTAGTTCATTTATAACAGTTTCAGTGTTGGCGTGCTTGTACATGACGTGGTAGTGCGCTATAAGTAGTCGGATATTTGGGTCTTTCCCGTCCAACAGAATAGGTTGCTTCGTTTCAATTGGAATATCGGCCGCATTAAGCCGACCCATGCAACGTAGTAAGCCGCTCGAATCGATTTTCGGCGCGAAATTCGAAATCTTGCTTCGTTTGGGCAGGCGATCTTTTTGTTGTAGCAATTTCAGTTCTGCCGTAAAACTGCGCCTCTGCGAATCTTGCAATAATAATAATTCTGCGGCTCGTAGTAGCTCGTGCGGGATTGGTTCGAAATTATCGACCATACTTGCAGGTCTTTGAATCTTCGTCGCGCAGCGGCCCCTTTTTCGCACGATCGCTAATATTTTTTCATTTCTGTGCGCCTTCATTTTCGAAACAAATTGTAATACCCGGCCGGTTGTGCGTAATAAACGGGTCCACGATGAGAAGCGTTCTGTCTTCGGTAGAGCGGCATGGGGCGAGTACTCCTGCATAGCAAATACTTTCTGAAGCTCTTCTTCATTTCCTTCTGACGACATGACGTTTTGTTCCTCGGACGGCCACTCCCCTCGGTGACGGGTCAGGAAGGCTGGGCCGGAGAACCACCAGTGAGTGGCATTGAAGTCGGGAGGAGGTGCTCGGGTGGCGAGATCAGCGGCGTTCAGTGACGTAGGTACCCATCTCCACTGCTCCGGCCGCGTGCTATCTTGTATTTCAGCGACGCGGTGCGCTACAAAGGGCTTGTAGCGGCGTGCCTCCGCTCGAATCCACGCGAGCGCCGTCCTGCTGTCGCTCCAGTAGGTGGTTGAGCTCGGCTGCATGCGGTGCTCTTTCTTGATGGTCTCGGCTAGCCGTACACCCAGCAGCGCCGCCTGCAACTCAAGACGAGGAATCGAAACCGGTCTGAGGGGGGCCACCCTAGACTTACTTGATATGAGTGCAGTTCGGGTGTCCGTGCGACTATTATTTATTCTCCAATAAGCAACCGCTGCATATGCCTCTGAGCTCGCATCACAAAATATATGTAATTCTGCCGTTATGTCAGTGTACCCACCGTAGTGTCGAGGCAGCCGGAGCTCTTGTAGTGGGCGTAAATTGGTCAACCATTGGCTCCAAGCCGCATATAGGACGTCCGTTAGTACGTCGTCCCAGCCGATAGCCGCTCGCCATACGCGCTGCAATAGGACTTTGGCCTCGGTAGTGACCGGCGAGAGTAAACCTAACGGGTCGTAGATGGACATTATTAGACTTAACATTTGCCGTTTGGTCGGCTTCTTCGCGCCCTCAGCTACTTCCGGCGGTACCCTGTGTAGGCTGAGATCAAACGCGAGCGCATCTTGTTCGGTTCGCCATATGAGCCCGAGCGTTCGTTCGCCGCCGGATTCTTTGGAAGAGAGTTCTACAATGTTGTTACCGCGAGCTTCTTGTTCTACGTATTGCAGGGTTGCCGGTTCGTTGCTGGTCCATCCTCGAATTTGAAAGCCGCCCGCGGCATGTGTTGACGTCACGTCGCGCACGAGTCGCGCGGCCCGATCCACGTGGTCCACGCTCAGTATGGCATCGTCCATGTAATGGTCTCTCTCTATTGCAGTAATTACCTCGGTGTCGTCGCTGGCCGTGCGCGCATTGATATTCTTGATATAAAGCGCCGTACAGGGTGAAGAGGTCGCGCCAAACAGGAGTGACGTCATACGATAACTTTTAGGCGCTTCGTCGGCTCCGTTTCGCCATAAAAATCTTTGTGCATCGCGGTCCTCCGCCCGTATTTTAATACGTAAAAACATGTCTTTGATGTCACCCGTCATACCAACTGCGCCCTCTCGGAATCGGAACAACACACCTAGTACCGACTGCAGTAGGTCCGGGCCGGCGAGTAGCGCATCGTTCAAACTCACTCCTTTGGTCCGTGCGGCTGCGTCAAAAACAATTCTTAATTTTTCAGGCTTCCGTGGGTTTCGGACTGCAAAATGCGGTAGATACCATATTCGTTGCGTTGTCGCCGCGTCCGTATAGCTGCACTCTTCTGCATAGCCAGTTTCCAATAGCGAAGTCATGTTCTGTCGGTATTTCTGCGCGAAATCAGAGTCAGCCGCCATTTTCCGTTCCACGGCTCGTAGGCGGACGAGAGCTTGTTCTTTGTTCTCTGGGAGGATAATATGATCATTGCGCCATAACAAACCAGTCGTATATCGTCCGTCGCTTGACTTATTTGTATAACGTTCCAGTAACGCGCGTGCTCGTTCTTCTGCCGGGATAAGTGGAACACGCTTGGCTATGCCGAGCGCTTCTAACTCGTAGTTAGCTCGTACCAGCTTGTGCAGCTCGTCCTCGGGTGTGTCGCGCACGTGATTCACGCTTCCAAGCGTGACGCGACCGGTAGTAGCGCCAAAGTAAGCGGAGCCGGCAGGGTTGGTCGGACGACAGCCATGAAGCACCCAGCCGAGGTCAGTTTTCGATGCCACCGGTTGGTTCTTGAGACCGGCGCGTAGCTCTCTTGAAATTAATAAGTTCCAATGATCCTGCCCTACCAGAACCGTTGGTTTCGCTCTGTCGTATAGCAGGTGGCTTCCAAGGTCAAATAAATGTTTACAACCTGCAATCGTTGTCTCGTCCACTGTTTGAGCCCCCAGGCCGATGCTGTCGACTGTAAATGCGTCCAAGTCATGCCAGGCGTTCGCGTTGCGTGCTGAAATTTCAACAGTCACCCGTTTCGACCTCGGGGCTCCTCGTACGAGTCCACCGACTCCAATAATGTTCAATGTGGTGGTAGGCCCGCTTGCTCCGATGCTATCAGCTGTCTCCTTTTCCAAAAGTATAATAGTACTCCCGTCATCCAATAAAGCGAATGTATCATAGAGTCCACCGGGTCCACGTAATGTTACAGGAACAAATTTTAAATACGCGCGTTTTTCAGGCGTTGCCGCACACGCGACAGTATTTTGACGATCAGTAGCGCCATCTCTTGGTGGTGGATTGCTCTCCCGGCTGTTTAAATGTAAAATTCTGTGATGTAAGCGAGTGCAAGAATTAATACCACATGGTTTACTCCGACAGACATTCGCTTGATGCTTCGCATTCAAACAATTAAAACATAACCCGCTCGCTCTTAGAAAGTTGAATTTATTTCTAATTGATAACATATTAAACATCTCACAGCGAGCAAGGGTGTGATTTCCTTTACATTGCGGGCACAATTTTAATGCCATGCTTGTTCCTGTATTCGGTACATATTTGTTGCGCTTCTCATTTGAAGTTATTGTTGCATTCTTAGTTGAAATAACAGTATATGCGCGCGCGGGTTCATGACCGCGGAAAGCGGAGCGCGCGGGGAGCGGGGTGGCCGCGGCGGCGGCGCGGGAATATGGCGCGGCCGCAGCGCGCCTGGCGGCGGCCGGATGAACTGCAAAATGACTTTTTTGCTTTTCCCTGAAATTTGTCGGCATAGTGGCAATCCGACGTGTGGGTTCTTCTCGCCCGCGTCGATTTAATTTGTCAACTTCCACAATCAAAAACTCGCTCATTATTTGGAACTCAGGTTTCTCGTTGCTCTGCTGGCTCGCATAGTCATTGAACTTGTCTGCTAATATGGGAGTAAGTTTGTCCAAAATGTTGTCGACAAGCTCCGGATTGTGCAGAAAACCCGGATGATTCTTCACTGATGAGATGCAGCTGGCGACTCGGCATGCCAACGCGCTAAGTTCACCTGGTTTGCCAGTCATTGGTCGTATATCTCGAATTCGCTGCACCTCGTAGCGAGCGACCCTATTCTTGCCTCCAAATCGCTTTTCTAGTAGAGCGACAATAGCATCAGGATCCTTACCGGTGTACAATAGCGACCCAGGTATTTCTCGCGCTTCGCCCCGCAGCGCAGAGCGTAGGCGAGCCATATTTTCGTCGGTTGTATAGTGCCGTGCTTCATTAGAATCTTTATAAGCTGAGTAGAAAGCAATAAACTCACGTATATCGCCGGAAAACGACGGCAGCGGTACCATTGGGCGAGTGATTTGCTTCAGCGTTTGAGCTAATTGTAGAGTGGGATCCATATTGTAAACATTAGCCATAACGCCCTCGCCCCGCGGGGCGGGAGGAGAAGCGGTGCGCGCGCTTCTCGATGCTGATTGGTCGCGGTGGCGCCATCGCGCGCCCTCGGCCTCGGCTTGCGCTTCTACTGTTGGGGTAGTCGATGTTCGTTGAAAATGTGAGTTATTACCAAAGTAATTTTGTCGACTGGCTATCTCCTCTTGCGTTGCTGCGTATTGTTGTGCTAACGAGTCGGTCTCCTGGTGGAGCTTATGAGCGTAGCAACCGTAAAGGTCAGTCTCGGGAACGTTGACGTCATTCGGCCCGGCTGCATCTGAAAACACGCGGGGCGCGTGTACACAAGCTTCCCTATGAAGCAGGCGGATTACTGGTTCTGATGGTACGCAGGTGGCGTCTACGCGAACCCCTCCGTGGGGCAGGCGGGTCTCGACGCCCTTTGCAAGACTACAAACTTGAGCCGGGCGGGGCGTGCAACATCGCCCAACGCAAGCCTCCCCCTGAGGCAAGCGGGTCAGATCTGGTTCTGATGGTACGCAGATGGCGCCTACGCGAACCCCTCCGTGGGGCAGGCGGGTCTCGACGCCCTTTGCAAGACTACAAACTTGAGCCGGGCGGGGCGTGCAACATCGCCCAACGCAAGCCTCCCCCTGAGGCAAGCGGGTCAGATCTGGTTCTGATGGTACGCAGATGGCGCCTACGCGAACCCCTCCGTGGGGCAGGCGGGTCTCGACGCCCTTTGCAAGACTACAAACTTGAGCCGGGCGGGGCGTGCAACATCGCCCAACGCAAGCCTCCCCCTGAGGCAAGCGGGTCAGATCTGGTTCTGATGGTACGCAGATGGCGCCTACGCGAACCCCTCCGTGGGGCAGGCGGGTCTCGACGCCCTTTGCAAGACTACAAACTTGAGCCGGGCGGGGCGTGCAACATCGCCCAACGCAAGCCTCCCCCTGAGGCAAGCGGGTCAGATCTGGTTCTGATGGTACGCAGATGGCGCCTACGCGAACCCCTCCGTGGGGCAGGCGGGTCTCGACGCCCTTTGCAAGACTACAAACTTGAGCCGGGCGGGGCGTGCAACATCGCCCAACGCAAGCCTCCCCCTGAGGCAAGCGGGTCAGATCTGGTTCTGATGGTACGCAGATGGCGCCTACGCGAACCCCTCCGTGGGGCAGGCGGGTCTCGACGCCCTTTGCAAGACTACAAACTTGAGCCGGGCGGGGCGTGCAACATCGCCCAACGCAAGCCTCCCCCTGAGGCAAGCGGGTCAGATCTGGTTCTGATGGTACGCAGATGGCGCCTACGCGAACCCCTCCGTGGGGCAGGCGGGTCTCGACGCCCTTTGCAAGACTACAAACTTGAGCCGGGCGGGGCGTGCAACATCGCCCAACGCAAGCCTCCCCCTGAGGCAAGCGGGTCAGATCTGGTTCTGATGGTACGCAGATGGCGCCTACGCGAACCCCTCCGTGGGGCAGGCGGGTCTCGACGCCCTTTGCAAGACTACAAACTTGAGCCGGGCGGGGCGTGCAACATCGCCCAACGCAAGCCTCCCCCTGAGGCAAGCGGGTCAGATCTGGTTCTGATGGTACGCAGATGGCGCCTACGCGAACCCCTCCGTGGGGCAGGCGGGTCTCGACGCCCTTTGCAAGACTACAAACTTGAGCCAGGCGGGGCGTGCAACATCGCCCAACGCAAGCCTCCCCATGAGGCAAGCGGGTCAGAGCTGGATCTGATGGTACGCGAGGTGCGTCTACGCGAGCCCCCCCATGGGGCAGGCGGGTCAGAATTCCTGAAATAGCACTGGGTCCACTTTCACCATTTGGCCCCGGGATCTCGTTGCGCAGTTCTTCACTTTCCATGCAAGCGTTCGGGGAACATATTCTTTCACTTCCACTGCTCACGTGCACCGTAGCCTCTTCACGAGGTTGAAAAATGGGAGCTTGACCTTTAAATATTTCTTGATTCATTCTATGTATTCTGCTCCCCACTGGACTGCGACTCCCCTCAGAGCTTGAACTCGTCAATCTTGATCTACGCGTGCGTAGGCGTTTTGGCGGGAAAACGGTTCCTGCAATCTCCCGCTCGCAGGAGCGCTGGCTTTTATGCTTACGGTTGGAAGCCATTCTCAGACGTCGGCGGCGTCGCCACTCCTGGGTGTTTGTCCGCGTAGTTTATTTTAAACCAACGTAAATACCTTTCTGTGTATTTTCCCTTTGAATCGAGTTTTGGCGGGAAACGGATAGTTGATGAATACTGACGTCTGGCGGCGCCACCGTCGGCTCACTCGAACCCTTTATGGCGGGCTGTGCTCGCAGGGCCGTTGACGGGCTTATTATTGTAAAAATATTATTAGACTTTCCTTGCGCTATTGTCGATGAGAGGGGAGTCTCGGCAGAGGTCGGGTCTATAAATTGAGTGGTATCCTGCAAGTTCTGGTTCGTTGCCGGGGGTGGGTCGCTCCGGGTTTCCGTAACGTGGCTGGCGGCGGACCTGGTGGAGCCGCCGGTGTCGGGCCTCTCAGGACGTCCTGTCCGTTCCTTCAGCATCGCGGATCCGGCTCGAAGGACCACTGTGAAAAACTGAAATGACCTTACCTACTTTTCATTCGTTTCAGTACTAGCCTCGAATCACGAAGAGCTAGGGATCATAGGTAGGGAGGTAGGTGGGTAGTAGGTAGGTACGTGTAGCTGGTTCCGCTCGTTGCAGGTTGCAGGTTGCAGGTCGCAGGTTGCAGGTCGCAGTCACATAAGTCACAGAAGTTCAGCGAGAGATAGGCAACGTCCTACAAAATAGTGCCTATCTTTAAAACAGATCTTGTTGCTCAGGCGATAGTTAGCGGCATCGATTTGCCTTCCTGTTCTCTGATTGGTCCGCGCCGTTTGTACCAACAAACGCGCGTCGGCATTTCCTAAGTGTATTCACATGTGAGTTTGTACTGATAACAACTCGTTTTAATGTTTTCCATACCTAGCTTAGTCCAAACTAAGCTCGTTTCATCGTTTCCAGTTCCTTTTTATGTTTATCTGTGCATTTTTAGACCTGGCATATTATTCCCGACTACGAGCTCCCCCCGGCTCAACCTACCCAGTTAAAGACCAAAGCTGACAGTATTTATTTCAGATTTCTTGTACATTACATAAACGTGATCGTTCTACTTTCAGATCTTTTCAGTTTTGTTCATAATAGCATACATTCATGTGTTTCAGTACTTTCGGGTGCACCCTTACAAACTAGCGCCGCGCGGCTATTTTTGGCAACAATAATAGAGCTCTTAATACATAATGTGCAATTTATTTACAACTTAATTCGAGCTTATATCTATATTTACATATGTGTTGTTCTGTCGGCGACAGGAACCATCCTAAGAGGAGCGAATAGTTGCTGAAAAATGCACCGCGATCGGATGTCAATTCTTCAGCTTATTTTTTTTCAGTTTTTGTTGCTCATATTTTAAATAAATTTATCGTTAGAGCACAAAGCGGCCTTAGTTCTGTTGTTTCCTGTTTTGATATTTTACGTAAATACCATTGATGATATTTATGAAGTTTCCCGAAAAATATCACAAATAAAGACCGTTACGACCGTGAGAATGTTCCTCCTTGTTTCACAGAAATATGAAAAAGTTGGGTAATATCAGCGAGCCGTTCAGAGATCCATTCTTTGAGGAGCCGCAAAAACTCGTGAAACTGAAACCATTTTTGTCGCGAAGCGGAAAGCGGATGTAAGCTGACGCCGAGTAATGAGGGGACTGGGGATAGCTAAATCATTTTTATTCAGCATACTGAATAGAATGGGTCCAATTCCGTGAAGCTAGAAAGCTTTTCCAAATTTTGGAAAATGACAAGCATCTTCAGAGTTTTTGGAAAACCTAAAAGCCTGAAAATCATATACGGGAAGAGATCGCTGTGAATGAAAGAAAAAAAAAAGAGTTTGAAGTCATGGATGCACAAGCATAAATTGCACCTTCATTCCGTGCCTTCCTAGCACAGCTTTAAAAAAAACCAGTTAAGTGCGAGTCTGACTCGCACACGAAAGGTTCCGTACCATCGTAAAAGATTTAACACAAAACATGTATGGGCCCGTTTCATTTTTACTATTTAGAAATTTTATCTATTTGTTGTTATAGCGGCAAGATACATAAACACAAAATTTCAGCTACCTTTACGGTTCATAAGATACAGCCCTGTGACAGACGGACGGACGGACGGACGGTCGGACGGACGGACAGCTTAGTAATATGGTTCCGTTGGCACCCTGTCGGTACGGAACCCTAAAAAACAAGTAATGCGTGAAAGTCCGCTGCACGGAGATTGACGAGCTTTGATTTGGGTGTAAAGATTCTTATTTATTCGATCGATCAGTCCATTGAATGCTTACTGGAAAAATGCACTGGACCTTGAAAAAAAACACTCTGCTACACAAAAAAAAATTTCGTAGCGGTCTGCGGATTGAAGCGCCATAAAAATATGATCAATCAATTAATGATGAAGGGGACACCATGCACGGTTTTTAGTAATATATTTTCAAAGATATCGAAAAATAATTTATCAAGGTTGACAATAATGATGTGTTTGCAATGATAACCGCGTAATCGATGCGTTAGATAAGTCGCTGGAACACAGTCATTCTAACATCTGTTTAATAATCTTTACTTGCATATGTAGGTTTCTGTATAATTGCTTGCGTATAAGACGAGTATTTTGACAAAAAATATAATATTGTATCTCGTACAGGCATCTCTCCAATCCAAAAATGGGATGGCAATTCAATCCTGTAACTGTGAGGCGTAGGAAAGGACGACGATTTTCATCTAGTATAATTTAATTTAAAAACACCCGAATTCGGTTTGCCTAGCTGCTAAGCGACTACAAATTTACCTGAATACCGAACGATACCCTGAATGTTACTGCGCAAACGAGATCAACGCACCAGAGGATACCGCCGCAAATAGTAGATAGGTCCTTAAGCCGGCTACAGATGTTGGGCCACCGTCCACAAATGTGTCCTACTTCTCCGCCGCCGCCGCCAAATGCTAAGACGCTGCCATGTGGCTTGTCGCGCGGCTCGCAAGTTCGCGCGACACCGTTTCACGTCGAACGAACACATCGTTTAATTTCTGAGGTAATTAGCATGTAACATGATTTAAAGTCAAATAATCGATCAACATTTTTAGGCTATGACTAAAAACGATGTCATTTTGGCGGAGTAACTATGAGTGCGTTCCGTACGGATTTTTTTTTGGTTAATCTTGTACGCACTTCCAAGATCGGTGAAGAAATAACCAATTTTAGAATAAAAGAAGCCTTCATGATTTATCTGGCCCTTTTCTGGCTCGGGCTCGGGGGCGGCAGAGGGCGCGCGCTATAATAACCGGCGTCGCCGAGGGGTCGCGGCCAAATGGAAATCGAACGATCCCCGAGACGAACGAAAAAATCGCATTAACTCGTAATATTCGCGGGATTTTTTTATGTAAACCGCGCGACGACGGCTCCTCAGGTTTTTTTTTCGCTCGCTTGAAAATCTTCGCCTGACCCTGCTCCCCGAAGGTATCTCATCGAGACGTCCTGTCTCAATGGCGTCACTTGTTTCCGGCCTACCTCTTTTTATAAATAACCAGGTTAAATCGTGTATACTTACTCCGGTTCTGCACTTGTATAGATAAACGAAAGGAATCACCAACGTATTTGGACGGAATACAACATTGTGGCTCCTAGCGTAGCGGTACCACTTATGTCCTCTTGTGTCGAACACTGTGCAAATCTTATCAGAGATTGATATGTGCATTATTGTTGAGAATGCACTCATGTAAAACTGGAGCATCTATGAAAATTATCCATGGATAATCTACTTCCTGTATATATGGTAGGGTTTAGGTTTTAGAGGATAGAACAATGCATTGGATAAAAGAAAGCCGAAGCTGTAATGAAAAATTGGCCATATTTTTTATCCATGTATATGTAATTGAAAGGCCATGACCTCCCATTTATATTATAATTGAGAGGTCTTGGCATGGAAAATGATATCTTCATGTATTTGTTACGGCTAAAGCCCGATGTTGGTTTAAGTCCGAAATCTTTTTTCCTTGAAAGTAAAAAAAAATTTGGAAGATATACTCGTGCCGAGTGCACTAATTTCGAGACGGTAAGAAACAAAATTATCTTAACCAATTTTTTCAAATTTTTTGGGGCAGAGTTTTTAACAACACATAGATATTTGCTTTCAAGTGCAGTGGTCTGGTATTGGAAGTTTGCACATTTTTCGCGATATAGTTTAAAATTCAAAAGTATCTTTCATGTAATATAAAATATAGATGATGATACTTCTTATTGAAAGTATGCGGCCGTAATTTCTTTTTTGAATAATCGCGCTGGTGCGATCGAAATATCTTATTACAGTCAGCTATTGCGTACGGGCGGCGGAGCGGATATTGTCTAGATGGAAAACACGGTAAATTTATATTACTATAGCTTCGACCATGATATTACCAACCCGGGCGCGTTACTCTACCACCTAGTAAAAAGGAGACCTACAGTTTCACGTGGAATCCAAACCACGAAAACGAATCCCTTAGTCTCCTATTACGACATGCATGCAGTGTGACAAAATTGCATGTGTGTTTTTCTCAAAAACCGAGAAGGAAACTGACAGCGTTGTCACGTAACACTTTTGCGTGTCCCTCGATAGATTAAATATTCAGGCTTTGTATGTTATTAAAATGCAAGATTTGACATGACATTTAATTCCACAAATCAGATAGCTGACGTCTTCCTCGTTGCATGGCAGCGGCAAGGCGAGGCGGTCGGTTCTTCGTAATGGATTACATGATGGATGCATTCCATTTCAACACTGAGATCGTCGATCACTGTGCATTTAAATAACCTATTTAAAAAGTTTATTCTAATGATTACAAAACATCTTCTTTTTAAAGGCTTGTTCGTTAATATGTCGGTATTTCCGTGGCATTCTGGCATCTAATTAAGTTGAAATTTGGCATACTTCTCTAACTTCGGTGACAGTGCAATGATATGGTACAAAGGAGCAGGACTTATGATGGAGCCGGAAATAAGCTCGAGGAACTCCTCAACTAAAGAAGATAACCCCGTATCTTAACAAGTACCATAGGCCTAGGTGGTATTCAGGATCTGATGACCGAGACGGAAGATGGCTATAGGAACTCCTCGACGAAACAAGGTAGCCCCGTCGTATGTGGGCTCAATGGATTTAACTTGACAAGTACTGCAGACCCAGGTTGTATCCAGGGTCTAATAAAGGAGCCGTAAAGTGGCCTTTGGAACTATGATATTTGCGACAGCGAGTAATCCCCTACCCAAGTTTAAGGTGGGTTTAAGTTTATGTGCTGCGCTTCAAAAAAATATAGACGAATTGAGAAGATCCTCTTTTTTTGACGTCGGTTAATAAAATAATACAAGTCGCCCTACTGAATTTTATGCTAAGACTTTTAAGACACCGGTTCTCATAGTAAGCGCGCTGAATGGCACATCTCCTTCCTTTTTTGATCTGAGGTTAAAGCATTCACGGATGACTAGATTTAGTTTCACACTTTCGTATTTCTGTGGTTTTTGCATGAGTGTATACCACATACTTCCATTTTACATCACATAGCGTCAACATTAGTGTGAGCTCGGCTCTTTGGAGGAATGCTCCCTGTAGAAGTAAACACTTGGCGACGCACGTCTCTAGTCCATTATTTTTTAATGTTCTCTGTAACAATCGCACAATATCCATACAATCAAGGTTGTTTCCAAGCAAGGGTCTACTTAATCAATCACTGAATCGATTCCTAAAAAGGGCAAATAAAAAGATTATTTTTCGATGGAGCGGTATAGAATGTTTGAATGAGCCGTACTATTGAATGTATGTCTCCAGCCGGTGATTCTATATAAAGGGTTCCGCTGCCTGCGGGCTGGTGCGGCCTTGCGCTCGCACGACCTCACCAGGGCTGCCAAATGGCACGGAAGTAACGCGAGCGAACCCCCCGGCCGCAGCGCTCGGGTGGCAGCCCTACCCCCGGCTTGTAAACACGCGATTATACGTACTGAGGCGTATGAGTATACACTGAGTCGCCTAAGTTTGCGGAAAAACATTTAATTTCAAGGACGTAGTATTTATGTGTTTTGCCTATTTGCGCTTTGAGCTTGTTATTACAGAGACATAAAGTTATTACGAAATTGTTTTCTTTACGAAACTCGTGATTTACGTCGAGCGTGGAGTATGAGATTTGCAAATATTTTCTCTTAAGGTGGCCCATCCCGCTTATCTCCCCATACAAAAGGGGAAAGAAGATCACGCCCATATTTCTTGTCATAGATCCAAAATTTTGCTCATAATAGCTTTATTTGATCGAACTAGATGTCTGATGACCAAGGGCATTGTAAAATTGTATTTGGTTTCTAAGTTATAAGGTCCGAAAGTTCGAGTTTTTCGCGCATTTTATACAATAACTTTGGACGTGGATTACGCAATGATAAAGTAAGACCACCTTAAAAAGATTAGTCATCAGACATAGCTTATTTAATCAAGATTTATAACCTATTTGGTTTTTGTTAGATTTTTGACTACAGCGGTCGTGGTTTACTTTTAGCTAGAAGTCGTTTTGAAATTAATATTTTCGTAAATCTTACCAAATCATACGCTATGCACATTGTCTTTTTTGTGGACATGTTGCATCTTCCTCATCACGGACCCTGTCTTATTCTTTGAAACAGAGAAGGTCCCAGAGCGCAACAGCACGGTTTTGTACCGTGCCCGCGAATGAGTTAGGCCCGCCGGGTTGGGCCACCTTAAATGAAATCATGATTTTAATGTTTCTTTTGCAGTCATTTTATTGTAGATATTTAAGAGCCACACTTACTGCTTACACAAAAATAAGACAAATTCCAAACTCTTGTTTATACTGTCAACGACCAGTCGGTCTCACACATCCCACGGTCGCACTTAGCAAGGACTTATAAACATAATTTCAGGGTAGATATTAGATATTACATGAAATGATTGATACATGAATGATTTAGATATTATATGAAACAGAAAAATCACAACAATTATGCATCTACATATTTGTAATGGTTTCGAAAGAAATAATTATGCACCTGAATGAGGAGATTTCGGACTATTGCAGTGGCGTAATCTTTTCACCACCATGGAAAATAAATGAAGGGGACATATGACCCCGCAGAACGACTTATTTGTAAACATAAAAATCGGGGAAAATTGACTTTGAACTATTTTATGATTTAAATTACTAAAAGTTGTTTTCCTTTCCATTAAAATTCAAGCCTTAAACTAGTTTGAATTTTTTTAAAGCGCGATAACTCCCACAACATAAGAGGTAAGGTTATATTAATTTTTTTTTATAGTTACCAGTTGATTGTGTCATTCAAAAAGTGAGCTAATATTTACCAGTTAGCTTGGTACGACAACTAAACGACAGATTTCATCACTCAACGGCCTGTTCACCATCCCGTTAAAGGGACAGCTGAGGCGGCGGCGCGCAACGCAATCCTCGGAGTGCAGCGTGATCAATTATTCTTTCTTTGAAAATTATTACGATTGATGCATAATTTCTTCGGGAATGTTGTTTAAATTACTAGGAGAAATTTATTCTTTACACTTCAAAAAAAATATACTTTATTTACATTCTTAAAAAAAAAATTATGAAATAGAAAATCAACGCTAAAATTGTAAGCAGATTTACCTGAGATAAATAGAGTATAACATTAGCGATCCATTTATTAAAAATAACACATTTTCGTCTCTAGCTAATTCTACGAAAATTCTCTCAATTTACACAGTCCAAAGGGGTAACCGGCAAAGCATATATTGTATTCATAGGCACATGAGTATTCGTATGAGAAGGTATATAACACTTCTTATTGGTGGAAGGCTTTTTGATTTATTTCCATTAATTTAGTGAAAGTGCAGCGAGTTACCGCCCTGGGACTCTTGGCACATCGTGCAATGATGTCTTAAAAATATCTCAAATTGTGACAAGTTTACGAGGACCCTTGAAAAAAAAAACACACGACACTTTTCGTGATAAGTATTGGAAGTGGCCTGTTTAATCGCACTTACAATTTTAAATTAAGTTTGAAACTGTAAACGTGAGACACAATTGGGAACATCTATTTCTGTTACTAGGCCTTAATTTTTAACGCAAGCAGAAAAATGTCCGGTTGAACCTCAGTTTGAATTGAATTAAGGGGACATAGGACCCTAGAACGACCGTTACCGAAACGCTATCGTTTTATATGTTTAGTTTCCATAATAAGCAGTTTTATGCAAACAAGATTATTGGAATACATTACCATGAAACAATTTCATGATATAGATAAATATAAGTTGGTCCTTGCCATTAAAATTCAAGCCTTAAACGAGTTTGAAAAACTTTGAAACGCGTTAACTCCCACAACATAAGCGGTAAGGGTATATTATTTCAATTATATTATATTGATTAATCCATATATTAGTGTCGCGCTTAGATTTTTTTTTATTTTGGCTTTATATTAAATACAATTAATGTAAACGTTATCAATTCTGGGTAAATTCGTCCTGGATTTGCTCAGAATCGCTCATGTTTTAATTAATAGTAATCTATGGTCAAAATGAAAAATGTTTCTAAGCGCGACACTAGATCATTGATTAGTGAATGCAATACAATTTAAAAATTATTATCCTCATCGCTTATGTTGTGGGAGTTAACGCGCTTCAAAATTTTACAAATCAATTTAAGCCTTGAATTTTAATGGCAAAGCCCAATTTTTATTAGCCTAAATTATTAAATGGTCCAATGTCAAGTTTTTCCGATAACCACGATTGCATAAAAGTGATTATTATGGAAACTACAAATATAAAACGATAGCGTATCGGTTACGGTCGTTCTAGGGTCCTATGTCCCCTTAATGGGAAAACGGCATACATTCACACTAGCATGAATCCAGTACCCGAAGTCTCAGTTGTCACTTAAATTGGCGTTTACGGCAAACCGATCGATTGACAGCTTACTCACCGTTGCCGTAAATACGTCGACGTTGCCGTTTACGTCGACTCCGCGTTTTCATACAAATCGGAAGTCCGAGTGTGACTTTGACAGCTTGAAGAAGTAAAACCACAGAATATCTAGTAAAAACTTGTATGGAGTTTGACGTTTTTACGGAACTTCGAAGTTACGTAAACGCCAATTTAGGTGAGAACTGAGACTACCGGCTCAGAATTTACATTAAAATATGTATTAAAAAATAACCATTCAGTGGTTTCAACTGTTTGAACACGGCTCCATAAAGCATACCGAATGCTCTAGATAAATACACAACACTGAATAGCGCACACTTCTGCTGAAGTGTGCGCTATTCAAAATATGTTTCCGCAAAAGGGGGCCAGACCAGCTTAATCATGTTGAAAGATTGAGACAATTCCCCCGCAGCGGTCATTACTTTTGCCGCAAAGTACCTGTGCGCCTCGCACTCAATGTTCCCCACAAAAAGGCGGAACACGTCGGGTTGTAAACTCACCCAACATTCTGTGACGTGGACAAAAGAGGTCCCCGAACTCGGCTAGGATGAGAAATGACGTCACTCTGTACCCTTTCACCTCCGCGAGGCGTGGTCCCCCATGGACAATTTACTCGAGCCGGCTCGAGCACTTTCGGAAGCCACGAGACATCTTTCTGCACTTCCTTTTGGCGTACGTTGACACACCTCAATGGTATCGCTTGGTTGTATTGTGTAGCTACAGTCAGTGCCGAGGACGTATCATGATATTGCAGAGGAACTGCTTGTTATGTTCTGGCAAGTTTCCCAGGAGTCATCCATATTGTCTGATATAGACTTTTGTCCACACTGAAGTCTGTTAAGTAACCCTATAAATAAAAAGGCATGATGAAATATTATATTTGTCTTGCTAACGACGGTTGTATAGGTATCCTTTTTAGGGTTCCGTACCCAAAGGGTGAAAACGGAACCCTATTACTAAGCCTCCGCTGTCCGTCCGTCCGTCCGTCCGTCCGTCCGTCCGTCTGTCCGTCTGTCACAGGGCTGTATCTCAGAAACCGTGATAGCTAGACAGTTGGAATTTTCACAGAGTGTGTATTTCCCTTGCCGCTAGAACAACAAATCATAGACATTACGAAATAGTTAGAATTAAAGGGGGTCCCCATACAACATACGTCCATATTGTCTATCCCGCTCGCACCCACTTCGCTGAGCCCGGCGTATGGCCCCCGCGCCGCGACGCGCGCGCCGCCTCCCCGCACGCCAGTCTGCTCGATAGTCTTCTCGCTCACACGTGCTAGACTTTATACACGCTGCGCGCGTATCTAGGTCTATGACTACTTACTTTATATAGATGAACGCTCGCCTCGCGTCGGCAGTTGGTCGCGGACCATTCTTCTTGTTCGGTGGGGCGTTCGGCGCGGCGTCTTCTATGCACGCGCGATGTATTTACGATGCTTCGTCAATAATTCATGAAGTCGGTGTGTAGGTATTAAGGTGGCCCAACCCGGCGGGCCTAACTCATTCGCGGGCACGGTACAAAACCGTGCTGTTGCGCTCTGGGACCTTCTCTGTTTCAAAGAATAAGACAGGCTCCGTGATGAGGAAGATGCAACATGTCCACAAAAAAGACAATTTGCATAGTGTATGATTTGGTAAGATTTACGAAAATTTTAATTTGAAAACGACTTATAGCTAAAAGTAAACCACGACCGCTGTAGTCAGAAATCTAACAAAAACCAAATAGATCATAAATCTTGATTAAATAAGCTATGTCTGATGACTAATCTTTTTACGATGTTTTTACTTTATCATTGCGTAATCCACCTCCAAAGTTATAGTATAAAACGCGCGAAAAATTCGAACTTTCGGACCTTATAACTTAGAAACCAAACACAATTTAACAATGCAAATGGTCATCAGACATCTAGTTCGATCAAATAAAAGTATTTTGAGCAAAATTTTGAATCTCTGACAAGAAATATGGGCGTGATCTTCTTTCTCCTTTTGTATGGGGAGATGAGCGGGATGGGCCACCTTAACGCCATATGCAAATTAGAGATTGAATATGATACAACATAAGAATATATTAAAAAAACATACATTTTTTAAATATACAAAGCAAACGTATAGCATAGATTTAACTAATTTGTAAATAAAATTATATAATATTTACATACAAATACATGTCGAATCAGTATATTTTTCATTGGCTTTTATGAAATATACAAATAGTATATGGTTTTTTTAGTAAGTACCTGTATACGGATCGCAATACAACACCTATTGATTAACATGATATTCGCCCAACTCACCACATGAGAACTAGGTGCCATGCCAGGACCTTACTTATGCTGCACGGCTACGTTGAACTGGATGAAAAAATCTCTCTCTACATATTTTGAACGTACCTAATATTGAATTTTTAGAAACATCACATTATTGCTGTAATGGAACAGAGAAGCTTTGTAAAAAATATCTAAGCTATTTTTTTATGCGACCAGACATGGATGGCTAATACCACACAACTACCGTTATGATATTAGCCCAATACACCTGATTCCCTAAGGAATTAGGTGCCATGCCAGGACCTTCCCTTTTATGAGCGAGGCTCCATTGAACTGGATGGAAAACACGGACAATTTTTTATTGCCGCTTCGACCATCTTTTCATCCAATGCGATGGTACCAACCCGGGCGGGCTTAAACCCTACCATCTTGTAGGGGAAAGGGACCTACAGTTTTACATGGATTCCGAACCATGGAGCAGCTCGCATTCTTGACGAAATGCACTTATCGAACTCGGAATGAGAAAGACAGTGGTGCATGTCGGAATTAAACCCAGACCTCTGGTACGCTAGGCCAGTCCCCGCGTCACTAGGCTACAAGCGGCAATATTTGCGGGTTAACATAACAAGTACCATACATAAATATTGCAAGTATGACATTGCAAGTATGAAGTTTCTTTGCGGGTTCTTCTTCACTGGTTGATCGAATCCGCGGATCAATCAAATTGTGACATGACTTAGCCCCGGTTGCACGAAGAGACGGCCGAGTTAATCAAACACGTCACTTTTAGTGAACCGCATAGAGTTCCTTCCATACTGTCTGTACAAAGTGACGTGTTTATTCGTACATTGATGTTGTAGGATGTTATATTTAGTATTGTCTTTATTTCCGCGGCAAGTAAAATATAGGTTGCCCATAGACAACTGTCTATGGCTGAAGAAAGGAAAAAATATGAAAACGCCCAACGTGGGGCGCCAGATGTAGGGTTCGTTAGATGGTGAATGTTGTGTGTGGAAGGTGGTGAGTGAGTGATGAGTGAGGATGTAAAGGTTTTGTCTCCTCCACGGCGACTTGCTAGATATCTAGGAAATGCAGGTGACGTGTAGAGCATTCCTCAATCTCGATGCCTCGGGTCGCTCAGTCGGAAGCTCAGGGTGCAGGGTAGAAGCTACGGAAGAAAACACGTACAAACCCTACCTAATCTATGCATCTGCTTTGAGAGGACTTTTGAGGAAATATTCAAACACACAGCATGAAGGTGAAGTGATGTTTATTGAAGTTTATCATTGCACAAACAGAAGTGTAAAACTGTTAGGCTGATGCGACATACCGATGAAGCTCTAGTCCTACCGCCGGTCTCGTTTGTAGGGTCTTCGTCCCGCTCCTCAGATGAAACTGGAACTGGTCGGACGGCTACAGGCTCCCTGCTCCACTTCCGCTCTCGTCAACTGGCTGACTCCAAACATCACCGGAATAAACTGCACAGCCTCTACACTTGGTCTCTTATGAGAACCTGGTCAAAAAGTCATAATGTCTTTCACGGGCCGCGTGATCTGACTCGCACACCACCTGGTGTCGAGGACACGGCGGACACTCGCGGGAGGACTTCCCTCAGGGTG
The DNA here is from genome assembly GCA_946894095.1 of Incurvaria masculella. Taxonomy (NCBI): domain Eukaryota; kingdom Metazoa; phylum Arthropoda; class Insecta; order Lepidoptera; family Incurvariidae; genus Incurvaria; species Incurvaria masculella. The sequence continues at coordinate 7,397,798 of OX335641.1, forward strand.
CAGCTGCGTCGAAGGCCAGAGGCGAGATCCTCACACCATTCCGATTGGTGGGGATTCCTTCAAGATGGCGCTGCAAAAACGCGATGAAAGCTCTCAACGGAGCTCTGGTCTGTACGGGCGCGGGAGTCGAACTGAACCCAATATTTTCATTTTCAGTTCAGTGATATTCTCCTGTTTTTATTTTTATTTTCCGGAATGTTCCAAACTTGTCACATTCCCATGGCAACGTTTCGAAATTTGAGACTCCTAGTGTGTCCTCTCTTGATTGGCTTTTTCATATTTTTTCCTTTCTTCAGCCATAGACAGTTGTCTATGGGCAACCTATATTTTACTTGCCGCGGAAATAAAGACAATACTAAATATAACATCCTACAATGTTGATTTTAATTTTTTGTCCTTTCGTGCACTCGGTCCTTAGTGTAGTTTGACTACCAGAAGTAGAATAAATAAATGAAATAAAATTGTGTTTAGCTTTCAAAATGCTTTATCAATCGCTTCAATGGGTAGGTAGGCAAAAACATTTATCGTAAAATGTTTATATTCATTTTCTGTTTAAAAAAAACGCAAAGGACGTTTTTGGCCTAGAGACCATTAACAATAAGTGATATATTACTTATGTGTAACAATTTTCTATCCACATGCAAGTCTATGGTGGGAAATCACAAACCGATGAAGGAAACAGTTATAGAAACATTAAAAAACATATTTTTCAAATACATATATTTTTATTACTGCTTTTCAGTTCCAACGTTAGTTTTTTATGGAACCAGTAAACCTGGTAACCTACAAACCTACTGTAAGGTACTTTCAAGGCTAAACAATGAATCATTACTATCATTATAAAAATAAGAAACAAAAAAGAAGGACATATCTTTTTCCAACGAATGTGATTTGTATGAACGTATAATCGACCGTGAAGCAAGGACACTTTAATTAAAGAAAGAACCCAGTAAAAAGAACTACTTTACGAATATAATGCAAGGCTGGAACCGAACCAGCAAAACATATCATTCGCTGGTAGGTATTGAGTTATTCGGTCAAGTGAACTAAAATATACCAGTTGGCATGGTACGAAATTTAACTAAACGTCAAACTTAGCCCCGATTGCACGAAAGGACGGCTGAGTTAATCAATGTTCAAACACGTCACTTTTAGTAAACCCCTTGGAGTTGACGTTGATTTCGATTTCCTTTCGTGCACTCGGCCCTCATTTTGCCTCATTTGCCTATTCACCTGCTAAGCACCTAGCGAATGATTTATCATCGTAACCAAACCACCCTGGATATTTGAAGGGCTTCAAAATGATACAATTATGTTCATGATATGATTATATTAAGGGTAGATGTTTTTTGGAGACACATTTATGTTGATTTCACATAATACGGTTAGAATCTGATAATTTGTCATATCCAGACGACTGTTGTTAATTTTTTTTGAAATAGGCTTTGTAATGCATATTATAAAAATAAATATTTTTCCACGTTGCTTAAGTTACATTATTCTTCATGTATCAATTCTCGATTGAAGTTCCTCTCTTTTAATAAAAAAAATATATATATATTTTTTGTAATGAGGACAAAAAAAAAACAATTTAATGATAAACAATTTAATGTTAAACTATAGGTGCTTTTTCCCTACGATTGGTACCATCGCATGAGATGATAATACCTATGGTTGAAACGGCAATAATAAATTGTCCATGTTTTCCATACAGTTCAATGTAGCCGTGGTCGTAAATAGAAGATCCTGGCATGTCACCTAATTCCTTCGGAAATGAGGGTAATAGCGGGTAGAGGCGAAGTTCAGAAGGCACAACCGAGGTTCCGTAATGGTACGGAACCCTTCGTGCGCGAGTCCGACTCGCACTTGGCCGGTTTTTTTTATGTATTATTTCTTTCTTATGGAAATGAGATCTCTGTGACAAACATACTTACAAATACAGACAGATCAACTACCAAGTCCCGCCATAAGGGTAACTTTAATTTTTCAAACACCCCGATGGGACGGTACAAATCTGGTGAGTGCGGTGCGGTAGTTAGCACATGCCAAGCTTCGATAATAAACTTTCTGATAGCAATAACTATGTTGCGCAATATATCCGAAGTATTTTTTTCCTTGAAGTTTATTGGATTTCTGCACTTCTACCCAGGTTGAGGTGGCTGATGTAGCACTGGATGTGAGCAATTCGGATGCTGTCTGCCTCTTCAATGGAAGGTGCTGAGGTGACGGCCTCCCAGTGCATATACTCATTGAAAATTTTTGTTGCAGAGATAGTCTCGACCTTGGAGAAGGACATAAGCTACCTTTTGTGGTGATAAAAAGTTTTGAGACTTTAAAAAAAGTCACTACGTGGTCATGCACCGCCTATTTTTTGCTAAATCCTTCGACCGGTAGAACCGGTATTCTGCTAGCAGCTGTTCCAAGAGCTATTCTTAATTACAACGAGACTAGACTAGACTACAACTAGATGGCGCCTTTTGCATTTTACCGTTAGTTTTTTTAATAAAAAAACCTTCGAAATTTAAATCTATGCGTTCGCGTGGATTCAAATAATATTGATTTAAAAGTGTCATAAAAATTTGCATCATGAGATCAACATTTCTTACCGTAAAAATAAAATGATTGCACGCCATTTATCGGAAAATAGCAAGACCGATACATCTATACAATGTATTATTGACTTAAATTATAAAACATGAGTATTATGTCTGCCTACAGAACCAGCTAATCTGGTTGTATGTAACATATACATACAACCAGATTAGCTGTTTTTCTTATTTATTTACTTGTTTATTTATTTATTTACTTATTTAGTTATTTTTACCGTATTGGTTCTGTAGGCAGACATAATATTAATAACAACGATTGTTGTTTTTGTGTTTGTTGTAGAGACAGCACCATAACCAGTATAAAATATGAGGTGTTTTACTGACTAATGAAGCGTAATTCCACCTACAGACTTTAAATATTTTTTTCTTGTGTAATGTTTGCAACATTTTTCACAAAACTTCATCGTGTAATGACTTTATTGAATTTGCTTAGACCATCTCCTCTCTAGCTCGCTCCTCCGTGGTTATAACTTTTAACTGAAAGACATTAGACAGCCCATTTGGGTCGTGGCGTAAGGATTATTTCTCTTTCCAGTGTAACGACATGGATATGAATGACTGTCCGTCCCTACCAATAGATTTAGAAGTAGATTTTCTCGTTGAATAAAACCCACCAACAATTAAACATCTTAAATGGTGTGATTATATGTAAATAGTTTTATTGCATGTTGTGGTTTGGCTTAACTGATGAACAACATAAGCTTGAGCGATGGGCAGTGCACTACCCACGCTCGGCGCTCTACAGCCGCCGGCCGCCCCCGCACTGCCCACGCGCTCTCTCTTCCTCCCAACAGACTTCTGTGACGACATTCACGACTCAGGGTTTTCGTTTCACTATCTTCACCTCCATCGACGTCAGCTGGAATTTTGATCGCATTTATTTAATATTTTATTGACAATATATCCATTACTATTTAGGGCATATAATGTAAACATAATATAATATGTTTACATTATATCGGCATTAATTTTACAGTACTTTAAACGCTTCAAATATGTCACCGCATTTATTTATTTTCTTTTGGAAGAATGCAAAAAAAATCCGGTGAATCCTATTATACGGCGGTAGGAATACTGCATTATCGTGGATATAGTCATGGTGTGAAGTGGAATGCTAAACACTTTCAATCAAGTGCTACAATAATGATTTTTATGTAACTGGACATAGATGGTTACACCCACCGACATAGTCTTAACATGCTCGTTGCGTTATCCTTACGTACCGCATCAGGAAACCGCAAAGGAATTAGGTGGCTATTGTCAGAAAATATAAAGACGAGAGTGGCTATTTTTTCCTTCTAAGCGTAAGTAAAATGTGTTAGCCCGCTATATTTAGCTTTTTATAATAAAGTTTATATCATAGAAATAGGATGTCGCGCATGCTAGGTCTATGGTTTATATAACTTATTTAGATTTACGAATTTATTATTACAAATTGGAGTCTTTAAACTACTCCAACTCTTATTTTAACAAAAAAAGAACTTTTTGAACCAAACAAGGTCACTAGTTATTTTATTATTATGCGATAGGCGATGTTATTATTAATGAGGACACACGTTTATTATTGTGTATCATAACAAACCGCAGTCAAAAGCCCATATTGGCATCTGAAAACTTGATATATCCCTTTTAAAACAGCTGTGTCTGCACGAGATATCCGGAAAAGTTAAGAGTGACAGCCGGAAAACTCAAACGAGGGTTATCCGTATCTTTTGAAACAATCAAAACTTTTTACGGTGCCGTTCACCACACACATACCCTCACACATCCCTGACTCGTAAGTACTGTCCGTTATTTGGCACCTAAACGCATGCTATTTGCTTCATGGTCGGCCGGCATGGTTATTCATAGCTCCCAAAGAAGCTCAAACGTACTCTTAGTTGAAAGTCTGGCTTAGGTATACGCTCGTACAAAAGAACTTGGTATGAATATATATTCTTAATTATAAGATATCAACAAACTCTAAATAGCTATGCCTGTTAACAGACCCTATTCTCAAACGCAAAATCCTAAATCTCCTACACCTAGATAATAAGTCTGTGCCGAGCTGCCAATATTTGAGTATCAAATATAACGTTTCTTTTCTTGGACGTGTTATTGAAAATAACATCTTTTGTCGATTAGGTTCGACATTTTCTCATATATCTTTAAGACAAAGGAATAAAACAAAACGATGAGAGTTGGGCGGTTGCGGCCGAGACGCGCTGTCACCACTGTCTTGATATAAAATGGCGGCGGCGCGGGGCAGAGGTGACCCTCCGGCTGGTGGAAGAGTCGGGCCCATTGATATTTACTTGTACCGAAGCAATCGGTGTAATGGGCCGACGGCTTGCGGTTAGGGCCGCCATCACGTAACTTTTCCCTTTGATCTCGCAGTCAAGAGACGGACGGAAAGGTTCCAACAAAGTAGTCAATCTTTGGTAGAAATCAATTCATGGTGAGCGCTATGTATTCCGGGTTTGTGGAAAAAGTGTGGCCGTCAAACGATTTCCTGTATTTATGTTCAATCAGATAAATGAAAATGATTTGTTTCTGAGTTAACAATGTATCCTTACTATGAAATTGTAACCTATGTTGATGGACCCTAAACTTATTAAATTAACTTTGGATTGATATATAATATCAGAGATAGTACCTAGAAACTGTGCGCTCGACCGACGACGCCGTGCCGGCTGACTGATGCTTCTTGCTGAGATAAATAGTCGTAACAGAAACTAGGCTGAGATAAATAGTCGTAACAAAAACTAAGACTAACGAAAAGTAGTACTTTGTGACGTCACTTTGCATAACTTTGAAATTTCGTCCATACAAAATGTGTCAAAGTGACGTCACAAAGTGCTACTTTGCGTTAGCATTAGTTTCGGTTACTACTATTTATATCAGCATTAGGTTGCGATAAATAGTCGTAACAGAAACTAAGGTTGAGATAAATAGTCTTAACAGAAACTAAGACTAACGAAAAGTAGTACTTTGTGACGTTACTTTGCATTACTTTGAGATTGCGTCCATACAAAGTGTGTCAAAGTGACGTCACAAAGTACTACTTTTCGTTAGCCTTAGTTTTTGTTGCGACTATTTATCTCAGCCTAAGACTAACGAAAAGTAGTACTTTGTGACGTCACTTTGCATTACTTTGAGATTTCGTCCATACAAAATGTGTCAAACTGACGTCACAAAGTACTACTTTGCGTTAGTCTTAGTTTTTGTTGCGACTATTTATCTCAGCCTAAGACTAACGAAAAGTAGTACTTTGTGACGTCACTTTGACACATTTTGTATGGACGAAATCTCAAAGTAGTGCAAATTGACGTCACAAAGTACTACTTTTCGTTAGTCTTAGTTTCTGTTGCGACTATTTATCTCAGCCTTAGTTTCTGTGAGGACTATTTATCTCAGCCTAGTGTTGAATATCTTCAACTATTATATTATAATTTCACTGTTACCACAGACGACCTCCTTACAATATCTGGATACAAAATTCATTTTTGAAATAACCGTAATCCTTGTAAATTGCTTTAATTTTATAATAAATCGAAAACATTATTTGATATATTTTTTGTTTCCTTTTATTCCAAGCACCAATCAACACAAACACAAACAAAACAGGTATACAAAGAAAACGTGCCGATTTAACCTTATGCCTTATAAACACTTTATTTATTCACTTCGTACTTCCTGCTCATACTCTCGCGAGTTAAGTTGGAACATTATACGCGTCAATCTCCGTGATTATACGCTAAGAACATCGAATTGAGCGCAGTGTGCACTGACCCTTAGCACATGTTTTATAATAAAAAGATATAAAAGTGACTTAAACATAATTAAAAAAATATTGTAAGCATTCCTATTAATCCGGGAGGTCACAACATTTTTGGTCACGATAAGATAAATGGCTGAATATGGATTCACAGACAGGTTAAAGACCAAATCTTTGATGCTAAATATGTCGTTCTGCTTGCGCCAAGTGGTTGCGATAGGTGGATCGGCCATACAAACTAGATTTTGGTCGGTTTTTAAATTAAATACTAGTACTAATACCCTAAAGTACTAACTGTAGAATTTTTCAGTTTTGCTAATACTAAGCAAGTATAGTTTCGTTTTAGCTTATCATATATTGTTTGGTCACTATAACTACTTTTTGGGCGCGTTATCTAGGGAACGCATTTACTTGGCGGAGGCAGACCGGCACATTTAGTTTCAGAAGGTAGGTATTTATACTGTGAGCCCAGTTTCAGCCATTTACCTTATCGTTACCATTTTTGTCCATTTAGTATATATAATTTAAATGAATATAACAAACATTACTGGAATATGCGTTTACGTTAAGGAAATAAACAGGTCGCCATTACTTTCAATCTTCACGCCCCAATTTTCGCCGCCCCCGTACATTTGATTGAAATCACGTAACCAAATGATTGCGTGGGAATGACCTGTTTTTCAACGGAAGAGAAAACTGTTTGGAGGATTGGCAAATTGTATGTCGCCTTTTAAGGAGTAAGCCCATCTTAATGTTATTATTACACCCGATGGAATAACAACCAAATTATTTTTCACTTGAACAAATCCGCCAACCGCTAGTTAAACTAAAAGAGCCCTTTTACTTATTTGCAAGGGCTATTAACGGTTCTTGGAACCTTAAAAGCCTCGCTCGATTCCAAGCTCCCGCCCTGCCTGGATTGTGGCGCGTCGTAAAAATACTTTCTAATATTATATTTCACTTGAATAGCTTTCTTTAGTTGCTTCACCTATATATGATTTTTTTCTTTGCTTAAATTTTATGAGAATTAAGAAACTTGATTAATACTTTTCTACTGTTTGCATTTTTGAACAGGTTTCTTATGGATCTCGATTGTGATTCATCTATACTATTATATAAAGAGGAAAGGTTTGATTGTTTGTTTATATGAACCGAATAGGCTCTGAAACTACTAAACGGATTTAAAAAATCATTTCACCGTTGGAAAGCTACAGTCTATCCGAGGGACATAGGCTATGTTTTATCTTAAAAAAATTAGGGATCCTTACCAAAACTTCGATAACGTAACCCAAGGTGCAAAAAAAATACCAAGAATGTTCCTTACATCGCGTGCGCTGCGAAAACTATTCACGATAGAACAAAATGATGTAGTACAATTTTATAGAACACATTATTATCTACAAAAAATGTCGCAACAGCATACATCTAACTATTATAGTTATGTCACAATAAGTGTGCATTTATTTTAAAATAAAAATTTAAATACCTAGATATCTTAATTATCTAGATATATTAATCATTAAATACGCTAGAAAAGGCTCTTTATTTGTACCTAGATATTAATCCTTATCAAAATAAATAAACTATTATTTAAGACTGTTTCAATACCTTTATATTACTTTTTGAATTATTCGATTCGGACATTTCATACGAAAGATATCATGAGTTTAAAAATTAGAAAAAACTCCGCTCGGCCAACTATGCGTGTTAGAGTTTGTAGGCGTCACTCCGAGGTACGGGAGGAGAGTTAGTCGGCTCCCTACGCAGCAGCCGTGTGCGGAATTTAAGAAATTGTCGCTTGATAATATTTTGTCGCTTGATGATAATTAGTTTAGTAGGTAACTAAACGTATTCAAAAAGTTCTTTGCAGAACTAGACCCATTAATTTATGTTGTACATTTAGTTATCCTAATAAATAAGTGACTTAAATAGTTTTTATGATTTTCGATTAAATACTTTTTAGTTGTAGGTTATACTAGTAGTTGTAGGTAGCTAATAACAGTTAAACATGTTTGAAAAATGTTACGGCTTTTCACGCGGCAGGAAGATACATTCTCCAAAGACATTCTCAAAAGCCGTAACATTTTTCAAACATGTCTCACGACCGCGGTAATCTCAAAAGTATCATAATAACAGTTAAGCTAATTATTTAGTGAAAAATAAAACAACATCAAATAGTGTTTACTCCCTGGCTTTAACCCAATACATTATTTATTTAATGGCTTTTGTTTTGTGGTTATGACCTTTTTACAATAATTAAGAATAGAAAAAAAATACAAAAAAAATATATTCACAAAATTTGTTATTATTTCAAATATTTCAATGTAGGTATATGCTCTTTTTTTAGGAACTCTATGTAAGAAGGGTTTATTTGTGTATCATTCTGTCAAAATAATATTTTTTAAATTATATTATGCCCGTGCAAAGCCGGGACGGACTGCTAGTTCAGAATATTTTACAATGTTCGAGATTAATCCTCTTCGGCCGCAGCTAACTGGTCCTTTCAGTTCACCGCATCATCCACCGCGGGTGCATCAACTCTTGCCAAATTAATCTTTTTTATTCCTAGGATGACAAAAAAGTCTGTCAGGTTACAAAACAATTGCACACATCTTACCGGAGATTTAAGCTCTCCAGTCTGAATACACAAAGCGCCGACACAAAACGGTGCCACAGGAAATTTCGCATCCGCTTTACCTTTGCACTCCACAGCAATTCGGCAACCTCTCAACGGGTCGGTCCCTTTGATCTGATCCGTGGTCGAGGCAGTAACGTCTCATTTGGCGAGTGGCCACTTAGGATACAAACTCCGGAAAACGGCGCAATCCTCCGCAGACGGCGGGAGTCTTGGAGTAATTGCGTCCGGTCACGACATCTGGAGCGGTCAGTTTTACATCTGGAAGATGTGAGCCGCTGGCTGCTGTATCTACATTTGCTGTTTTTGGAGACTGGGACATTGCGCTAACTTCCAAAAATTCCTTTACTAACTAATTTATAGGAGTCTTAGTTGACAGTCCAAAGTGTTGACTGGTATAAAAAATAAGGGCGTTAAATTATCGTGTTTGGTACAATTACAGGATTTGGGCAGAAACATCGAAGCATTATTTTTAGATTTTGTAATTGTTTTGTGTGAAAGTTACAGCAGTAACTGCTGTACACCTTGCTAACAGCGCAGTTACTGTATTTTTAAATTGTATTATTCGAAGAGTCCTGACAATATTTTTAACAGTTCTCAAAAATTAATTTCGAGATTGCTCTGATTGCATTTGTTCTCTGCACCGCTTAGTTATTCCCAACAATTAAAGATTGAAATTTCTTTAGGGGGGAGCAGTGTAAAATATAAATGAAATTGGGTAAAAACCGTCTTCAGTCAGAATTTAACGCGCGCGAAGCCGCGAGTAAAAAAAAAGGAAAAATAATATCTACCAGAGACTACAAACATCTGGAAACATAATTTTCGCTGTCCTCTCGCAGCCATTCCATTCCATTGCCGGTAATGAAAAATGATTCACCTGGAAAATTACCTTTTTCCCTACTTTTTTCTAAATTGTTATCAGTAAATATGGCTGACGTGTTTCGGATTGAAAATTTTTCTTTGTTATCAGACGCTGAAATACAGGAGAAACAATTATTGTATTTACGTAAGTACCTACCTATGTGTTTGGAAATAATTTTGATAGAAAACAAATCTCGGAAACGAAAATAAAACCAAACTTTTTTTACAGAACCTAATGTACTTCAGGATGATAATATAAAACTTTATCAATTTTTTAATGTAACCTGACATGGATGGCTAATACTATTATGATTTTTTTACTTTGTGAACTGTATACGTGGTGTTTTTTAAACGTTCTTCAGGACGAAAAGAGTTGATTTTATTTTTAAACTTTTTTCATGCACAACAAATAAAATAATATATTGTGATTTTATACAATTTTCACGCATTGATGTTTTCCGCAAAACTACTTTTATACGTTGTGAATTTTATACTTAATGAATAAGACTCCATTCATGCACCCCAAAACTGATGGCGAGGTCCTGAAAAATATACAGAACATAGTTTTCTCTATATAGCACACTCGAGCAACAATAGAGTTTCTCAAATATTCGTAATCCGCCTCTGTCGTCCGCGATTGTATGAGTTAGTTATTGCAAACAATAACATAAGATTTTATCGAGACTCCTTTACGAGACCCTTTGTTGTGTGAGGCTCGGCTCTCGGCTTCTGCAGGTGTTACCTCCGTGCCTGCGGCCATGGCATAGTCGGAAATACTGCTCGTAATTATTTATGAAAACATTTGAAGCCTCGGTAGCCCAGTGCGCGACGCCTTGCGAATTGATAAACTGCATGGGTGAAGCGCGGTTGGGTCCTGGATGGGTGACCATTTTCAATCGTTGAGGCTGGCCGTGGTTGCGTATTCCACGTAAAAGTGTAGGTCCGCTTCCTCGCTTACTAGGTGGTAGAGTTGATTCCGCTCGGGTTGGTACCGTCACATTGAATGAGCGATGGTCGAAGCGGTGATGAAAATTGTCTGTGTTTTCCATCAATTTCAATATATTATATCCGAGGAATATAAATAAGGTCCTGGCATGGTATGTAGTTCCCTTGTGGGCGGTTAGTTTTGTATTAGCATCGATGCCCACTGGTTATATAAAAAAATAAGTATCTAGGAAATTGTTGACGGTGCCTAAATTTAAGTTGTCGTCTATTGGTTCCACACTTTTTTAATAATATGTAAAAATATGGGACATCTTAGGCCGGCTCAAAGCTCGGGGCGCGGGGCTTCGCTTCTCATGCATGGTCATGAACACAAGTCATGGATAAAATCCCCGCCCTGTTCATACACTATACTATTGTCAGTCGCACACGAAGGGTTCCGGTATCAGCGTACAAGAACTAACACAAAAAAATCATGTTTATTTTATGGTGAACCCGGTTTTTTTTATGTTTACTATTTGTTCTTATAGCGGCAATAGAAATTCACAAATTTCAGTTGTCTGGCTATTACGGTTCATGATATTTAGCCTGCTGACATACGGACGGAACCGTAGAAACTTAGTAAAAAAGAAACTATCTATAATAAGTTAACCCCGGAGTATCAGTAAATGTAATCTTAATAGAATACATATAGATAATCTATATAATTCAAGATCTGACAGTCGCACTGATTTTGGTATTACACAATTTCGCTGTAAGTAAACAATCAATTTTATTATCACAGCCAACCTTTTAATTTTCATCATGTTTTTATGTTCAGCGCGGCATATGGCGTACGCCAGGACCTAATGCGCCCATGGGTTTTTGAACATTCAGGGGGGCTGCGAAAACCATGCCGGCTTAAACTAACATCTCATATTCTTAAGTAGTCTCGACATGTCTATACGTAGCAGGCCAAAAAAAATATTGTCCATTCGGAAATTGCCAATATACTGGTTAGGCTATGGGCAGGTTCGCTAGCTAGGCTAGCGCCAAGCTAAGCTGGTTCATTATAAATATACCTGGGCAATTTGTTTTGGCGACCATCTAACTAAAATAATCGAGACTTACGTGACTTAGCCTAACATATAATATCGGCTCTATAGGAGGTCGCGACAAAAATGGAAACGATAACTAAACAAACTAAATAAACTGTACACAAACAAGCTGGCTAAAACTGGGTTCACAAGTTGGAGACCAATTCTCTGATGCTAAATATGTCGGCCCCAAGTGGTTGCGTTAGCTAGATTTATCGTGACCAAAAATATCGTGACCTCCCGGAATATGAGCTGTAGACAGCGCGAGTCTGTCTTTGTATACCTTTAATCTGAATAAATGTTCACCGCGCACCTTTAAACAAAAACCTTTTATTTTTCTCGTATTTTTCTCACTTGTTACTTACACTTTAGGCCTTGTCACAAAACAAAAATAATTGTGAGATTTTTCAAAATAGCTCCGACTGAACCTTTTTGCCAAATTGCCCGTTCGCGCTTCGTGCTCGCTCAGTCAATGAGAGTAACCTGACCTAATTTTATCTATATTATGTCATAATCTGAAGGAGACCTGAAGCACTGAGGGCGAAAATGGCTAATTCTCGATACAAGTCTAAATCGATTTAGCATTGAATCTCGTTTACATTACAAAATTTACATTTTAAAATGTTGTATAATCAACGCATCATAACGAACGAATTTCCTCAAGCAGAGTCTTAGCTAGTCTTAGGTCTAGAAATTCTTCCTTTAATTTAGATAACTTGGGGTAAAAATTACCCATTACTTTATCTAAATATCAGTTGGTGAAGGTTACTATCGGCCCTGCCATCGCTGTAGCGCCCCGAGCGCTGTAGCCGCTTGTCGACGCTTCTTGGCAGTGTGCCTCGTTATCCTCCGCTCCCTTCTTAATTCCTTATGTAATCCTCGCCATTTGCACGTCTCCGTGTAACCTTCTCTTAGGTACACGAAATTAACGTTTCACCTACGCGATTATACCGGAATATCAATACCCGTGTCCCCGCTTGAAGATTCATTTCATATTTAATAGGGAATGATTTTTGAACATTAAACATTGATATTTATAAATGCATCTTTGGTTTTGAAAATCTAGTTGACTTTTTAAATCATTGACTTAATATTAAAATTGCACTAGCAAACATAATTGCACTATTTCATAAATGATTGGGAATATTTTTTTTCTCATCCTGAATCCCGAATTCACGCCCGCGTGCAGTTCTGTACTTTGAGCCCAACAGGATTATGCATATCCAAGAGTGTTCTTAAGTTATAAGAAAAGGACAATAGTGAGAGAGATATTGGTAATTATTTCATTATCCAGGTGCGAATTTAGTGAAATCATTGATCTCAATGTTTATTTGAAAAACTCTGAGTATTGTAGTATTCGTTTATATTAGTAATGTATTGCACTGGGTCTGTGCAGTTATTGGTTTCTTATCTAGTCAGAAATGTTTAGCTCTAGGCTCTTTTATATTATTGGCCATTTATGGCTCATGTAATATCTAACTGTCGCCCATGATATTAGCCCATCACGGACGGAATTAGGTGCTATACCAGGATATTAACTTTATTTCGAGCGTGGCCATAATGAACTGGTTAGAGAACGTTAACCATTTGCCCTTTCGACCGACTAATAATGTCACTGTATTTATCCTTTAGTAAAAGGGAGACCTACATGCTTACATTCGATAAAATGTCCCAAGTGATTCCAATCTCTAAGGTATTAGATAGTACCTACTATGCTGTGGGCCATTCCGGCTCCATAGAAGAATTCCTTTCCATTCCCATTCCTATTCCACAAGTCCGCAATTACCTCCGGAATGAAGGATCAATGAACGAAATCCGGGATGGTTATACATTCACTTCCAAATAGTTGCATGGCAATGGTTTAATGGTACTCAGAGAACCCGCAACAATCCGAAATCGATTCCATTATTTAATTGGGAATTGTAAAATAAGAAAAAGACTAAAATGTCATGCAGATTTTGGTAAAATGGTCAGAAAATTTCGAATGAGGAAAGAAAAGGTACGCCCTCGGGAGTGTCAATTATATAGCGGAATTAAAGGTTTAACGCCTGAATATATATAAAGATTGAAAGGGGTAATAAAATCTTGGATGAATAATAACATTGTTATAAATTAAGTTGTAAGAATAAAACCGAGGAGGCGGATTCTCGGAACAGGGTGAACTCTGAATTGCTCATCGCTGTTGTTGTACTAACTTGTAGTAGTTGTATAAAGGAGATTTACGGAGAAGGCAGCAATTCGCTCACTGCCACATCATTGATTGTTTCCGGCCCTCAGGTACAAATATATTGCTCGCGTGCGTGCACAGACTGAGCGATGCTTTGCTCGTCGCTGCCAAATGTATCCTTAGCAGGCAGGGTCCGGAGGGTTACGTGTAGCCATCAGCTACTGCCAACGTCGCGCCGCCCGCGCGCTAGGTCCACAGCCACTGAGCTGTGGGACGATTGGACAATGAGGCATTTCCGCCAGATTGGTTCCCGCTATTGTCGTGCGCTCGTAAACTGACAGATCGCAGAACAATATGGCTTTCTGTTTCGACAGTTATTGGGTAGGTATTGTACAGCTGCTGTAGCCGTTTTATCTCGATTTAGTTACGATCGCGTTGTAAGTTACGGGTTTTCGATGTGGAAAAGGAGTCTCAAAAGATTTTCTTTTGAAATTATTAGCATAAAAATTACCGAAATACATGTGCTTTTCTTTGAGTTTATAAAAGTATTAACAATAAATCGATAAGTATGTAATCTATACTAATAATAAATCTGTAAGGGGTGTTCATGGAGTAAGTTGCTTTGTTTTCTAAGATACTTCGTTTGTAGACTTCATGTATGATACTAAAACGAAATTGTCGATTTTTAGAAATCAGTTCTGTATGTATGTATGTATATATGTATGTATGTGTGTATGTTCCTCCATAACTCTTAAACCGATTATCCGAATTAGATTAAACTTAGTACACGTGCATATAACTACCCGGGAATTAGGATAGGCTAAATAGAATTCAGTTCCGCTTACGCTAAGATATGGCTGTCATACAAACTGCAATGCTCTGCACGGCTCGGCGGGAGGGCGGCGGCTGGAGGGAGGGGGAGGGGCGGCGCTTACTTTTATTAATTGTACCAAATTACGGCTTGGTATTTCCCGCAACTTTAGGACTGCTTGGCATCACGCTAAATCCCCAGAGGTGCGACCAATGGAATAAAATATGTATTACTTGAGAACCAATTACTCGATTTAGATGCGGATTGTATCTACGTCTAGCCTGATTCTACTCAAAATTTATAGGCTACTTAATATAACGCTTCATTTCCAGAGGGGTGAGTAGTAAGTGTTAAATTATTATAACTTGCGAACCACTTACCCGATTTATATGCGTATTTTATCAACGTATATCATCTCTGGGAGCAGTCAGGTTCGGGATGGGTTACCGTTTTCGATGTTGAGGCTGGCTGTGGGTTGGAGTCCACGCAAGACTTACCTACGTTACACGTTGCTTATTTACTAGGTAAGCAATGTAGCAGTGCAAGTGCAGAAAGGTTCTGGCGGCAAATGCTATTTTTTTTAAACAGCCACTAAATATCAACGAAGCTCTAAATGGGAATTATCGAATGTTTCTCATTAAATCATGCTGTTTCGGCGAACAATCGGTTAAAACGATCTTGATTAAATTGGGTAGATGGATGCATTGTCCTGGATCAGTTTGACCCTATTTTGGACCAGCCATGTGGGCTACTTTTTATCCATGAAATAATTTAGCCGACACTAACCCGAGCAGAGCCAGATACCGCGGCTAGTATGAAATAAGAAACTAAGAGAAAAATAAGCACTGGTATCAGAAATCTATTGAAAAACTTTATGTTTGTATTTAAGTTAAAAAACAGAATGAATATCTAGCCTACATGTATTTTTATTATATTTGTGGGAACTGTCTTGATGAACGAATTGTTAGAGCATGTTCGCGCGTGTGTGGCATACGACGAAGCGCCGCGCCCCGGACTCCCTTACTAAGTAGTATGTGGACCGCATGCCACTTCTCCTTCCTTTCCCTTCAGTGGCTGTATGCGTCTTAAGGTCTTAACACCCGAGCTGTCAAGGTATCCAGTGAGGTCAATATTGCCTAACATAATAAGTGGTAATTTTGACCAGGGCTTGCTAAAGCTTCTCATTCAACGAGAAAATTTCTACGATAAGTTAGCCATGACGACTATATATTCGGCCACTTCAATTCTGCTTCCAGATATATATTTTACTCCGAAGATAAATTCAAATCAACCTAGTTCAGAATTTACGTCTCAATTTTCTCAAAAGAATGAGCAATAAAGAATGAACGTTCATCACAGTGACAGGGTGGCTCTTCGCCTTTAATAATTATGTTAATTAAATTATGATATGAACGTTAGACTTTACCATGAGATTTTTTTTCTTCTATGGAAGGTGGGATAGCTTTTCATACAATGTTATCACAAATGACTAAGTCCCGTGAAACCAAAGAAGATCTGCACAATTAATGGGTCCCTAGAACCGAATATTCGGGTCAATGGTTATTTGAGGCTTGGGTAATGAGGTATTGGTATTTAGAAGCTACATTGCATAAGCTCTCAAAAGAACGTTCCGAATAGATTTTACGAAAATGTAGATTTTAAATAAGTACATAATTACGGAACTCAAATTTAACAAAAAAATATGCAATGCTGCATTTAGAGGCGACTAAATAATGTTTCGTTCGTTGTTCGGATATCAGTTCAGTTCGTTACTTACTAGGTGGTAGGATTAATCCCGCCAAGGGTTTTATGATCGAATTGAATGAAAGATGGTCAAAGCGGTAATTAAAATTGTCTATTTTTTCCATCCTATTCAATATATCCGTGCAATATAAGGACGGCACCTGGTGTGTTGGGACGTGTTTTTTCTCGTAGGTTGGGACAGTTGGTGTGCTATAAGTCATCCATATTCATATATAAAAAAGTCTTCCCTGAATAAAATTCGGCGAAATTTTTTATTGAATTCAATTAGAAGTCACGTGCTCAGAAAGTATAAAATCATCATCCAGCTTCATAAATAATATCCATGAACGGAGAAAATAATCCGCCAGCAACGAAGAGCCTCTGAGGGATTATTGGGAAAACAATATATTTGTACGGCAATTACTGGCCGACCTCTGGGCCACCTTATACCGAGGAACGTGTATCGAAGGTGTTTTATTTTATCTAGACGATCGATCCTTGAGCAAGATTTAGCGACCATTACGTCTTTCTGTTAGGGCCTACGTCGTTCGCACTCAGTGATCAAGGAACGACGGCAGTCGCGATCGAAACTCATTCGTGTGGTGGCAAGAGTTAGTGGAAGAGCACTGATGGTAATTAGTTTGCTTAGTTAGTCTGTGCAGTTTTCATCTAGTCACAAATGTTTAGTTCTAAGCTCTATTATATTATTGGCTATTGATGGCTCATGTAATACCTAACGATCGCCCATGATATTAGCCCATTACGGGCGGAGGTGCTATGCCAGGATGTTAAGTTTATTTCGAGCGTGCCTTCAATTAGTTAGTCTGTGCAGGTATTGGATTCTCATCTAGTCACAAATGTTTATTTCGAAGCTCTATTATATTTTTGGCTATTGATGGCTCATGTAATACCTAACGATCGCCCATGATATTAGCCCATCACGGACGGAGGTGCTATGCCAGGATGTTAAGTTTATTTCGAGCGTGGCTTCAATTAGTTAGTCTGTGCAGGTATTGGATTCTCATCTAGTCACAAATGTTTATTTCTAAGCTATATTATATTATTGGCTATTTATGGCTCATGTAATACCTAGCAATCGCCCATGATATTAGCCCATCACGGACGGAGGTGCTATGCCAGGATGTTAACTTTATTTCGAGCGTGGCTTCAATTAGTTAGTCTGTGCAGTTATTGGATTCTCATCTAGTCACAAATGTTTATTTCTAAGCTATATTATATTATAGGCTATTTATGGCTCATGTAATACCTAACGATCGCCCATGATATTAGCCCATCACGGACGGAGGTGCTATGCCAGATGCCAGGATATTAAGTTTATTTCGAGCGTGGCTTCAATGAACTGGTTAGAGAACGTCAGTCAGACCAGCAATGCAAATGTCCTTTCGACCGACTAATACTGTCACCGTATTTATCGTTTACATTTGCATTCATTAAAATGCCCAAAGTGATTCGAATTTATAAGGTACCTATTTTATAGTTCCTTGTATTATGCTGTGGGTCATTCAAAATCGAAGATACATTGCAATAAATAGCGTCCTGAGAAGTTTTCGTATTTTGAAGTGATGTTAGTCAGTAGTGAGCGAATTCAGCGAGCTGACTCGCCGGCGCTACCGCCTTTGTATGTACGCCGCCCCATGCAAACGAGAAAATGTCGCCACTCCCGTACGTCCTTCCTCGTTCCGCACTCCAGTGGACCGAAGCTTGCGATTCCCTTTCCAGTGTTTGAGTTTGCTCAGTTGGTGGTTTCCGTTTGAGTTATTCAGAGTTATCGCTTGAGTTTGGAAGACTTGACATAAGTCTAATAGCTATTTTGCCAGCTACCATTCTCGCCGGAAGCCATTTGAAGTTACCTAGGATTATCTTATTGAATCTTGGCACAGTCGATTTGGATAAACGCTAGAATGCGAACACAAAGTTGGGCCGATATTATACTTGTTTTCTGCAAAGCCACTGTAAAGCTCTGTGTGGAAAATTATAGTAGATATCAATATTAAGAATATGTACTAAGCATATTTGGGGGTTCGCGATTTAGGAGTTTTTTGATTCCTTTTTTCCATGATGTGGATAAGTTAAGGAGGCCCTGAAGTTTTATATGGGTTCCGAACCACAAAGTAAAGTTAGTAAATTACCTATCGGTTGTAACTTGTTATTATTTCACACCTCCAGCACAATGATTACGTCAATACCGATGAGAGTTTGCGTAAGCTTGCTTCATTTTGACTGATTGTGCCCTTCAAAGGCGAGTATTTTACAGGCGGTTACCTACTATGTAAATTTGGGCCTAGCTTGGGAATTCGGTTTAAAAAATATGACTACCTTTAAAGAAAATATGTGTAAGAACACTACATAAAATCAAATCTATGAATCAAACGTTTAATTTTATGAAGTGTTCTTTTAAAATTTAGAAGACTTTTTGATACTATCGATTTAAAAATATGACCAATGTGGACTGATTTGATTTGAACTGACTGATTTTGTTGAGAGAATTCTTGCATTAGGTAAAATTTCATTCCACATTCGTAATAAAGCCTTAAAATTCTCTAATCTAACCATATAAGACAAATAAAAGAGGATGATATATCGCCACTCCAGTTATGACAAGTTAAGTTATTACCTCCCGTTATTACCCGGATAAATGAATTACCTCCAGTTGCCAAATAAATTAAAAAAAGACAACTCCTAATCATGAGCGGAAATTTCAAAATTCTAGTGCAAATTGATAAATAAATCAAATGCTTTTATTTATCTTAGTAAGACTCCTGGGCGGTACAACGCGATTTTGGCAATATTTTTACACGGTACTCTTCCTTCTCGCCATCCTGGACGCTCGCTCCTCGCCAGCCTACCCGGCGCGTCAGCGCCTTCCGCTTGCGCCCCCACGTTTAATCCTGATAGTGTTTTAAGGAAGGTCCTGGCATGGCACCTAGTTCCCATGTGGTGTGTTGGGCTAATACCATGACAGAAGGTGTGGTATTATTAGCCATCATGTCCAGTCACTTAAAAAAAAAACATTTCTTTTCTTGAATTGCTTTGTATGAAATGTAAATCTACGCTAAATAGAGCGCAATGGCATTTTAAATTGCAAGTTTATTGTTTGTAGTGACAGCAGTTTTCACAATTTAGAAACAAAAACAGACCAATAACTGTGTCTTTCTTATCAGATTGGACTGGTTAAGCCTAGCCACGTAAAAAAGGTATTTTTTCTGCTTGATATTGATCCGTGGTAATTGAACCGTCTTTAAAGAAATTACGAATCCGAGTAAGTGTATACCCTAATGGAGAAAAAAACCTTGATTATTGATTTGTTTATATGTACATACTTGAAACCGACTCTAGTACGATCCGGCGTAGAAACCCATATGAAAATATTGAGTAATTAATGAAACCTTCTCGATGAGAACTGACTCGTCTTACTATGGCTGAGCTTCTGTGAGGTCGTCTTTCTTGTCCCCAACTTCCTCCAGCAAAACCACTGCATCATCGTTTAGCAATTTAACAATTTTCTGCTTCGCCACGCAACCGCGCCTCCGAAGGCAACTGCTAATAGTTCTAGAGCACTTTTAGGCTAAGTTATGGTAATTATTATTACATTTTAATATGAAACAAACTTAATAAAAATTAAAAAAATATATAGAAATAAAAATGTATTTGGTCGACCTCTTTGTCAATAATGGGTTGGCCACTTTCCAACCTTAAAGTGTATATTTATTTAGAAAAAAACTAACCCATTGAAACCTCATGGTCAGGCTCATGACTTGATATATACACAATAACATAAATACGAGTCATATATCAGGCAACGCTATAATACAAATTTGCTCATATAATGTGAGGGAGAAATAATAAAATTCCGACAAATATTAAAACACATTCATATATCATTTATAGATTGATTTCATTCAGTATTAGAAAACAAAATATTGTAAGAACTAGCTCGAAATATTATATCCGAATAGCGGCAAAAATGGTTGACATCATCTTCTTTATGTAAAGTGCGCTGGAATGTGGCACTCGAAAAACCACTAGAAACAATCTATACTAATATAATAAAGCTGAAGAGTTTGTTTGTTTTTTTGTTTGAACGCCCTAATCTCTGGAACTACCAGTCAGGTTTGAAAACATATTTTTACATTCGATAGCCTAATTCTTATCTATACTAATATAATAAAGCTGAAGAGTTTGTTTGTTTTTTTGTTTGAACGCCCTAATCTCTGGAACTACCAGTCAGGTTTGAAAACATATTTTTACATTCGATAGCCTAATTCTTAAGGAAGGCTTTAAGCTATTGAACATCACGTAAGGACCCTTAGGAGCCGAGCAAAAAGAAAAATAGTCAGAGCGCGGAGCGAAAACGAAATGATAGCGCGGGGAGGGCCGAGACGGCGGCGGTGGCCACCCGACGAGGACCGAGTATTGCCGAGAAGAGCCGAAGGTACCACGCGCGAGCGCGCGAAGCGGCTACCAGCGCTGCCGATTACGACAATTGCCCAAAAACGTTCTTAGGATTCCCGGAATTCCGTAAAAATCCGGAATAGGAACGAAATTTTCAATTCGAATGAGCAAAATAAAAGTTCGTGCAGTCGACGGCCGTCCGAACAACTTTCGGGAGAAGATGAAATCCAAAGTCCCCGATTGCTTCAAGCGATCGGCAATGCTGCCCGCGCCCCTTGCCGGTCGGCTTCCCGCGATTGCTAACGATAGACGCGGTTGCAGAGATCATCGCTCCGTGGTCGTGTGGTACACGGATTAGTATGAGGTTTTTTTTACGTAAATTGTTTGTATTGTTTCTACCAACCCGCGCGGTATGCTAACTAAGCAATTAGCCGTGTCCTAGCTACACACATTAGTTTAGGCTTTTAAGGTTGATTGTTTAAAGGCGTATTGTTAAGATATTACGGTTTCAGTTGAACGGTTTCTTATTTTTTGTTTGTTAGATTAGTACTAAGCCAAGCGCGGTATTTTGAACTTTCAACGGGGGATACGAAAACCATGCCGGCCGGCCAGGTGCTCCTTCACCCCATGTTTGAACGACCCCGGGGGACTTTGGGGGAAATATATCGGTATGGAGTCGATTCCATAGATTACCGACCCTATAGAAAAAATATATAGAGGATCGGTGGGTTCTTATTTTGGATATGTCGACAGTGAATGGGTGCATACCCTGCCTGTTCCGCGTTGTGCGGTGGTAGAAATGGGACGGAGGGACAGCGTTGAGCAGCTCCGAAGGGCACTCTCCATGATAAAGACGATAGAATACATCGAGAGAACCTACATCCCTTCGGAGTTGAAGGGTCTCTAAATTTAGGGATACCTTGGGATCGTCGACGAGACGCACGGCCCGACGCTGTATCGAGTCCAGGGAGCCAAGCAGATACTTAGCTGATAATTGTACCTCCGTATAGCTCGATTTATTTCCGCAATTTTAGGGCTACTAAGCATCACGCTAAATTACCAGAGAGGGGACCAGTAGTATGAAATGCTTATAACATGAGAACCAATTACCCAATTTAGATGAGGTTTGTATCTGAGTCTAGCCGTATAGGCATCACGCTAACTTACCAGAGGAGTGAGAAGAGAGGGTTACATATTTATAACAAAACAATAAGTGGACTGCTCCTGCATGTGAAATTTGGCAGAGTACATCACTCTAGATCACGAGAGGGGTGACTGTTGCGATTAAAGGCTCATAACTTACGAACTACTCACTCGATTAATATGTGGATTGCATCTACGTACAGGACCTATGGGCGCGGTCGGGGTTTGGATGGGTGGCCGTTTTCGATGTTAATGCTGGTTGTGGTACGGATTCCACGTAAAAAATAGCTCCCCTTTCTTACTACCTAGGTTGTAGGGTGAATCCCGCTCGAGTTGTTACGTACCATCGCACTGAATGATGGATGGTCGAACCGGCAATAAAAAATGTCCATGTTTTCCGTCCATGGCAATGTGTAGTAGTGCCAGTGCAGGATCGCCCCAGCGCGGCGGCAAATGCTTTTAAAAAACAATTCAGTAATTGGCCCCAATATTTTGCAATATATTCAAGTACATTTCTTCCACTGAATTTATAAATGGCAGTATTTGGATGTTTTCTTATTCAATCATGCCACATCGGCTCAACGGATTTTGATCCAGTTTTTTTATGTTAGATACATTGTTTAATCTTCTGTTAGTAAAGTAGTTCAACTAGCCTTTTGGGCCAGCCCTTTGGGTTTCAGCCCGATATCAGTCCAAAACGACATTGACCCGAGCGGAGCCGGGTACCTCAGCTATGTATTATAAATGGGAACGTTAGAATATTTCTTATTTAATTAATGCATATCGGCTCCACCCGTTATGATTAAAAAGTAGCAGATAAATAACATATTTATTTTGCCTTTTGGGCTACCTACTTTTCATCTAGGAAATAATTCAGCTCGACATCAGTCCAAAAGGACATGGACCCGAGCGGAGCCGGGTACCGCAGCTAGTTTAATAATATTTAAAGTATCCGGTTGTCGTGACGCGCTGTTAAGTGGTGGTATTATTAATGATGAAGGATAGGTAATTACTTTAGCAAAATGCAGAGTCTTAGGCGGGAAAATTTACGTAATTTTAGAGAGTTTAGAAGTGAAGGTCTCATCTAAATTGGCTCGTTTCATGCTAAGATAATTGCATTTTACATGAGCTATCATAAAATGGTAATTTTCCCGCACGCGCACGCATCAATAGAGTACATGCCAAAATACTGGCATCAGTTTTCTATATGCGTTTATATACACTGAATGGATTAATTAAATTGCGATCTCTCACTTCATACTTGACTGTTTCTCCGTGCTCTAAAAAAGTTACGAATAAAAGTCTCAACATAATCGTACACGTAGCAATCCCGTACAGGACGTGTATTCTTGGCATTCAGTCATTGCGGATTCAGTAGAGTTAACAGAAGAAGAATTTACTTTGACATTACTGTTAACTCTACTGAATCCGCAATGACTGAATGCCAAGAATACACGCCCTGAGCAAAGTCTAGGCATGAATAATGCAGGAGCGGTGCGGTTGAATTGATTGTAATCCGATAGGCTTTGTAAGTAGCTTTGCTGCATTCTTTACTGGCGGAAGAAGCTGGAAATTGTGGAAGTCTCTTTACAATAAACGTTTTAGTTCGACAATATTTGAGATAATGTTGCTGTCGAACCGAGCAAGCAAGCAGAGTGAGGTTCAGTACTTTCATGTCCTAAGTCCCTTTTACTCCAGGTCGGATGTCAGTATAACAGAAAGGGATTTTATTTTTATTTATTTATTTTATTTATTTATTTATTAAGGCGAGCTCACAGTGCATTTACACAACAATAGAAAAATAATATAAATGAAAATAACACCAATTACGAGCTCACACAGCTGGAAGAAACATAAAATAAAAACGTGAGAATTACAGTAGCACGATCTAGTATAAACGAAAGAAAATACATTAGTTATCTCATACAGTTGGAAGAAACAAATAATAAAAAAGTGAGAATAACAGCTGCACGATCAAACATGAAGCACAAAATTAACATATTAGGTTAGTAGCAGAAATTATAATCAAACAGTTAAACAGTTAAAGCAGACAAAATTTGGACAGGGATACCTAATTTGTCTCAACTTTTATTTAGTGTGAAAAATCGTGTCATTAAAATCAAGGCACGATAAGCAATAAGAACTCTTAACAACGCTCAATACATGGAAGTTTGAATAGAGATCCCACCGTCCCGCATTGGTAAGAAGTACACTGATTACCTAGATTTTTTCTCGCAGGTAATGTTTAAGACGGGCATAAGTCAGGACCGTTTATATTTTAAAATAACTCAGTACTTGCGTTTAATTTACTTCATGTGTAAAGCAGAATATTGAAGATCGTTTTATCAAAAGATTTCTTGAATTTATTTTTGTTTACGATGGAAATAGTTTTATTTTAAATTTATTTCTTAGAAGAAAATAAGCATTTTATAATTTTAATTTCAATATTACTACTAAGGGCACAAAAAAAGTCTCTTCAATACTGTAAATACCCGTAACTTTTGTTTTGACAAATATTTTATTTCAAGTAGGACCGTCGAGAAGAAGCCGATTGCGCCGCTTGACGATTGTGACTAGGCTCGAATAAGCTAGAGTAAGAGGAAAAACTATGAAGAACATCAAGTTAAAGCAACACTGGACGTTATCGGTTTTTGTATTGATTACTGTTTGATCACTGAAGCAGGCCGTGGTGCGGACTCCACGTAAAACGGTAGGGTTAACCCCGCCCGGGTCGGCACCATCGCCATCTCATTGATTGATGTGACGGAAAAAAAAATGTTTTTCCTTTTTTCATCCAGTTGAATGCAGCCGGAAAGAAGGTTCTGGCATGGCTCCTAGTTCTCTTGAGGTTGGTTGTACTCATACAATAACAGTACACGCCCTCTCGCCTCAGCCCGCCCTTAAGTCAGGCCGTGGACTCAGCTATGGAGATAAAGATAGAAGTTGAAGTTTCTTGCAAATTCCATCTCCTAACTAAATTTATTACGCACGAGCTAGAAAAAGATACGGTGGCAAATTGAATTGATGTTCAGTTGGCATCAGATAATAATTTAGGAGGGTATGTAGTGGTCATTACTTGTTCTGTGATAGTGGCCTCAACAAACTTCTTATATCAAGATACTTTAAGTATGCACAAGTTCTTATTGTAACTATCTAATAAATAATATAAAGGGGAAAGTTTGTAATAATGGATGGAGGGATGGATGGATGGATGGATGGATGGATGTTTGTTACTCTTTCACGTAAAAACTACTGAATGGATTCTAATGAAACTTTACAATAATATAGCTTATACATCAGAATAACACATAGGCTACAATTTATGTGCCCATGGGCTTTAGAACTTTCACGGGGCTGCGAAAACGATGCCGGTAGCGCTACTTCACACTAGGTGGAGAGGAGCCGGGGGCGGTGGCGGGGAGCGCCGGCGGGGGGAGGGGGGGACGTGAGGGCAGACGTCGTGACTGTTTGGTGTCCGTTTGGCGAATTTTCAAGGCACTAGCGATTTGTAAAACTTAGTACATGTACATTTAACTACCCGGGAATTAGGATTGGCTAAATAGAATTCAGTTCCGCTTACGCTAAGATGAGGCTGTCATACAAACTGCAATGCTATGCACGGCTCGGCTTTGCGGCGGCAGCGCTTACTTTTACTGAAGTACGGCTTGGTATTTCCTGCAACTTTAGGACTACTTGGCATCACGCTTAATCGCCGGAGGAGCGACCAACAGAATAAAATCCTTGAGAACCAATTACTCGATTTAGATGTGCATTGTATCTACGTCTAGCCTGATTCTACTAAAAACTTATAGATTACATAATATAACGCTTCATTACCAGAAGGGTAAGTAGTGAGTCTTTAAGTCTTATAACATGCGAAGCACTTACCTGATTTATATGCGTATTTTATCAATGTATAGCATCTCTGGGAGCAGTCAGGTTCGAGATGGGTTACTGTTTTCGATGTTGAGGCTGGCTGTGGGTTGGAGTCCACGCAAAACTTACCTACGTTACACGTTACTTACTAGGTAAGCAATGTAGCAGTGAAAGTGCAGAAAGGTTCTCGCGGCAAATGTTTTTTTTTTAAATAGCCACCAAACGTCAACGAAGCTCTAAATGGGAATTATTGGATGTTTCTCATTAAATCAGGCTATTTCGGCTCGAACGATCTTGATTAAATTTGGTACATGGATACATTGTCCTGACCAGTTTGACCCTATTTTGGACCAGTCATGTGGGCTACTTTTTATCCATGAGATAATTTAGCCGACACTAACCCGAGCGGAGCCGGGTACCGCAGCTAGTATAGAATAAATATTAAAATAATATTTAATCTTTTTTCCTGTTAATTCAGGGAGCCTACATTTATTTTGAAAATTCAATGAACTTTTTTGGAAATTAAAAAGTAGAAAGTCATGAGCTGATTATTTCGGGCTACTTGAAAAAAAAAAACCGAAATAATCTCAATCTTTTGCAGGGTTTTCTTCAACAGCGCTTAACTTTCCTGAACTTTCTGAATTACCCTGGCTGTTCCATAACTTTCAAGCAAGTAGAAATCCTTGCATATATTAGTTGTAAATTAATTCTATCCAACCAATTCAATATTCTTGTTAGTACAATATTGAGTTCACTAGCTTTTTTTATTTTCTACAAATCTTTTGATTACATTTTCAGTAATCTCTTATTTTCTAGATTAGATTAGAAGAAACTTTTGGTTTATGAAATGTTTATAGTATGTGTATGTTTTTTGACTTAAAAAAATTCTTCCTCCCCATACATTTATGTAAATACCTACACACAAAATGTATGGGGAGCACGAATTTTTTATAAGTCGCTCAACAAAAAGTTATTTACCTTTTTTTCTCCGAATATACCAAGGAATACGTGGTTATCGTTTAGACCATACCTCCGCTAATACAACAGTGCATGAAAAACTCGGGTGTGTGTCATATATCTGGAACTGCTAGTCCAAGCCCCATCGTGTTAGTACTCAAATGCAATCTGAAATTATCTTAAAGCTTCTCTACTTTCGGGTGTTCCAAGAAACCGCTAAACAGACTTTTTAAGATGGATTATTAAATGAAAATTGTATCTTAATTCAATGTTTGTATCATTGTAATCAATTTACATGTCATCGGAATCAACGTCATTTAAAACATTCACAGTTCTATTATTTCTGCTTTTCACACGGATCTTGGTAATTTTATTTATCAACAGCAGGTCTATTCCTGGCATTCAGTAATCAGGAATAAGGAATCCTGAGTCTAGAAAACCGCTTTTGTAGCGGTTTTCAATGCGATTTTCTCGACGAAAATATTCCGGACCATAGTTTTTTTAATCAATCAAGTTTTTAATACGGAAAGCAATAGAAAAACTCGCTTTGAAAATCGCTATAAAAGTTGTTTTCTAGACTCAGGATTCCTGATTCTCCTGATTACTGAATGCCAAGAATAGACCGCAGGTCTATTCCTGATTCTAGAAAACCGCTTTTATAGCAATTTTCAAAGCGAGATTTTCTACAGAAAACCTTGATTGATTAAAAACAAAAGTTTCGGAATATTTTCGTCAAAAAAATCGCTTAGAAAGCCGCCACAAAAGCGACTCTAAACTCAGGATTCCTGATTACTGAATGCCAGGAATAGACCTGCTGCTGTTGTCATTCGTTCACGCACACTTGGATTGGTTAGTATTTATAAACGGTTTTGCCGCATAAATGGTCCACAAGAAACAATGCTCCTAGCCAAAATACATTCGAGTGTCCGGTCACATGTTTTCATGTCTATGGACCGAAAATAGAGACACATTCAGGTCTCTTTCTATAACAAAGAGAGGTACGATACTTGACATAACAAATTGATAAGAATATTATAAGAGTTGTGGGATTCAAGCCGGTGGTTTCTTATTGAGTGACATAAAGGTTACGGTTGTATAGGCCTAAATGTCAAAACAAATTATTTACTATTGTATTATTATGAGATTGTACTATTATCATTTCATGCATTCAGAGAAACTCGAATCAATGGGTTTAAAGTTCTACAAACATGAAAACATCCTGCATTTTACCGTTTGTTCGCAAAAGTTTACTTTGAAGTTTGCGGGGGTTTCTTGAAGTACCTAAGTCAGTGATAAAATTAAAGAACTTCGACTGACGATTGTTCGTAACTATTGTTTCAAAAATGGTAATTTGGGAAGATAGCTAGCTATGGTATGTGCTCTTGGTCTCTGAAAATGTATGCTTCAATCTTCATCCACAACAAAGTTACAGAGGGATCCAAAGTGCCATGAATGGCTTCAAGAAAAGTATGGTACGCTGTGGCTTGACTTGGCGAGGGCACTACCGTGACCCCAGATCTGGGAAAGGGTCTGTCAACATACACTTGAAATATGTGAATTAATAATAGGTGTACTACTATGAGCTACTTACAGTTTACACAAAAACCAAGACCTTATACATATATCGTTATCGACTGTTATTTAAAAATGTATGTTAAAATAACCAGAAAAATATCAGTATTAACCAAACTGTAATTCGTTGAAGCATTTTAACTCACTCTTAACTCTTTGACAGTTTTTATGACCTATCACGCAATTTCTAAGTTTCTCGCCTCGTAACAACCTTGTTCTAGAAATTTGTAGAACGATAGACTCACGCGTACCCTTAACTGATAATTTGTTGTGCGCAGTTAGTAGTTCCGAGTTAAAAATAGTTTGACACGCACATTTTACTCGTCTGGCCTTTACACCAGTAGTTTTGTGTTTAATTTCTCACTTTGAAATGCGCACATTCATTTTGCCACTTTATCCGAGCCGTGACATGAGGTAAGATCACAATAAATGTGAATCTATCTGTAATTTAATTTAAACATACCTACGCGCGCACGAACACATACTACATTTAACGAAAGTCTCACTTGCGGGTTATGAGAATGTTTTTAATATTACTAACCAAAATTGATCTTAAAACTTATGAATCATCTTTTCAATGGTCAATTTACACTACTCTGATGGGGGCCTTAACAAAATGCACCGACGCCGGCAGATAAACTCTTCAAATATTAACCACAAGCTGTATCTCATTAACCGTAATAGGTATGCAGCTGAAAGTGTGTATTTTTTTGCTACTACGACAACAAATAGGTAACAAAAAAGCGAGTCCGACTCGCACTTGGCCGGTTTTGTACATTATATTAGCTTATATGGCCTTAGTAGATTTCGCGGATTTTTGCAGTGTTTGCCAAGGAGATATTCATTGAAGTTTATTATTATATCACCTTAACCAAACCTAAGTCTTTCACCACCAGCACACCAACAAAACGCCTAAATTATTTTTCCCCCGCCACGATTAACTGGAGTGTGGAATAATTTCTTTCAAATCAGTTCACTTGCTCGTATTTCCTTAGATGAAGTATCACCGCAGACAGGCCGGCATATACTTTGAAAAGGTAGATGAAAACGTGTTCAATGTAGCAGTTGAATCTCTCAGGAGTGGCAGGACGAATGATCCGAACACGAAAGAAACGAAGCTCACGTGTTTTATATAAGGGAAATTTAATCTTAAGGTGGCCCAACCCGCTCGTCTCCCCATACAAAAGGGGAAAGAAGATCACGCCCATATTTCTTGTCAGAGATCCAAAATTTTGCTCAAAATAGCTTTATTTGATCGAACTAGATGTCTGATGACCATTGGCATTGTAAAATTGTGTTTGGTTTCTAAGTTATAAGGTCCGAAAGTTCGAATTTTTCGCGCGTTTTATACAATAACTTTGGAGGTGGATTACGCAACGATAAAGTGAGAACATCCTAAAAAGATTAGTCATCAGACATAGCTTATTTAATCAAGATTTATGATCTATTTGGTTTTTGTTAGATTTTTGACTACAGCGGTCGTGGTTTACTTTTAGCTATAAGTCGTTTTGAAATTAAAATTTTCGTAAATCTTACCAAATCATACACTATGCACATTGTCTTTTTTGTGGAGATGTTGCATCTTCCTCATCACGGAGCCTGTCTTATTCTTTGAAACAGAGAAGGTTCCAGAGCGCAACAGCACGGTTTTGTACCGTGCCCGCGAATGAGTTAGGCCCGCCGGGTTGGGCCGCCTTAAGTAATTTAAAAAAAATCTTAGAGAGACGTGAGATGCGGCACTGTTCGTTTTCACAGAATAGTATGTTGGGCTCGAAACTGATTCACAGTTAGCCATGTAAGCACACAAGTTCGGCAAAATTGGCCAAAACGCGCCCGCAAACGAGCGAACAGTATGAAAGTGAGTGAATGCGTTGGGCTTCGCACCCCATTATGCTCCCGGATAAGTCCCTCGGGACGAGTTAAAAGTTCAGTTGCCCGACCGTCATTGCTGCCCCATTTTAGCGAAAAGCTATTTAATATAAGCTGATTAAAAAAATTAAATTAATATTGTGCCGCTAGCCGGACTTTTAGAAGGTTTTTTCATTGTCATATTGTAAAATTGTTCCTAAAAATTATTCATTAATTATATCAAAATGTTTGTCTTTAAAAGGTTTATAATCTTTGCCTGATATATAGTATATCATGTTTAACAGTTTCAGGTTTTGTGTTTGGAAATTCTGCAGAAAAACGCTGTCAATGAATTGGAGAATTTTCCTAATGGAAGATGGTGTCGTACTTTTTTGATAATTTACAAGAATTTTTCAAATTATTTTATTTTCTAAGGCTGGAATGCACCACCCTGGTTAGTGTTATTGTTATGATCCATCTTCTTTCTTCTTCACGCGAAAATTAAATGAAATATAATAATTTATTCGTTTAAACAAAACAATTGGCATTCTCAACAAGTATATCTTAGGGATATCGAGAAAGCATGTAATGTAGTAAATGAAAGTTGTAGAGATTATAATAAAATGTAACTTATTGACAAATTAGTAATTATTATAACTAGACGCACAGCATATAATAATATAAAAATAGAATAAAAGTATTCATACGTAAACTAATATACATCCATAATATAAACTAAAACTTATATTGATAAAACTAATTTTTATATCTAATAGGATAGGAGGTGATTAATTTACTTAAGGTGGCCCAACCCGGCGGGACTAACTCATTCGCGGGCACAGTACAAAACCGTGCTGTTGCACTCTGGGACCTTCTCTGTTTCAAAGAAAAAGACAGGCTCCGTGATCAGGAAGATGCAATATGTCCACAAAAAAGTCAATGTGCATAGTGTATGATTTGGTAAGATTTACGAAAACTTTAATTACAAAACGACTTATAGTTAAAAGTAAACCACGACCGCTGTAGTCAAAAACCTAACAAAAACCAAATAGATTATAAATATTTATTAAATATCTGATGAAAATAAAAATGTCTGATGACTAATCTTTTTAAGATGTTCTTACTTTATCATTCCGTAATCCACCTCCAAAGTTATTGTATAAAACGCGCGAACAATTCGAACTTTCCGACATTATAACTTAGAAACCAAACACAATTTTACAATGCCAACGGTCATCAGACATCTAGTTCGATCAAATAAAGCTATTTTGAGCAAAATTTGGGATCTCTGACAAGAAATATGGGCGTGATCTTCTTTCCCCGTTTGTATGTATGTAGGGGAGTTGAGCGGGGTGGGCCGCCTTAACAACCTTTTTTTAATCTTTGCAAGGAAAGTCGTTGGTGAACTTGCATCAAACAAAAAATAAGGACAGATACATATTATTTTTAAAATTATCACCAACCAGAGACGATGATCCACACTAAAGTTACCGTAACGTTATGGTCTGATCTGACATAGAATAGTACATCGTATTTTTAGTACACACACTTCGTCGGCAACTATTCGAAAGATAAACCAACTGAGCAGATTGCCTTCTAAGTTTCGGGTTTTTGAACCAGTTACAAGCAAGCAGTGGCACTGTAGGAGATTCATCACTCAATGTTAGCTAAGTCTTTCATATTTATATTGAATAACAAAACAAAAAAGAAAAAAAACATACAGACGAATTGATAACCTCCTCCTTTTTTGAAGTCGGTTAAAA
Organism: Incurvaria masculella; assembly: GCA_946894095.1. NCBI lineage: Eukaryota > Metazoa > Arthropoda > Insecta > Lepidoptera > Incurvariidae > Incurvaria > Incurvaria masculella. The sequence continues at coordinate 7,429,971 of OX335641.1, forward strand.
ATGTCGACGATGACAGAGGTCCATAATGTCACACCACGATCCTGAAAACTTCAGCAACATGGCGGACGAAACTTCGAGCGACAAAAAGCTTTACACTTTTTATCCGCAATTTAATATGAAGTATTTCATAAAATTCTAAAGATAAGAAACCACAATGAAATTTTAAGTAAAAGGACGAATTATTTTAAAGTAATTTTGTATTACAAACATGCAAAATTCCATGATGTTTTTAGTCGCACGACCGAGCGAGCGATACGAAATAAAAAAAACGAAATAGCGATAAAGATACAATTCCGCCATTGAAAATGTCTCATTATAAAAAAATACATAAGTTAATAAATATTAAGGTGGCCCAACCCGGTGGGATTAACTCATTCGCGGGCACAGTACAAAACCGTGCTGTTGCGCTCTCGGCCCTTCTCCGTTTCAAAGAAAATGACAGGCTCCGTGATGAGGAAGATGCAACATGTCCACAAAAAAAACAATGTGCATAGTATATGATTTGGTAAGATTTACGAAAATTTTAATTACAGAACGACTTATAGCAAAAAGTAAACCACGACCGCTGTAGTCATAAATCTAACAAAAACCAAATAGAATATAAATCTTGATCAAATAATATGTTTTTACGTTATCATTGCGTAATCCACCTCCAAAGTTATTGTATAAAACGCGCGAAGAATTCGAACTTTCGGACCTTATAACTTAGAAACAAAACACAATTTTACAATGCCAACGGTCATCAGACATCTAGTTCGATCAAATAAAGCTATTTTGAGAAATATGGGCGTGATCTTCTCTCCCCGTTTGTATGGGGAGTTGAGCGGGTTGGCCCACCTTAAGTAGGTAATTCACAACTTGGATCACCTACTTTATGTTTCATAAATGTATTGTAGCATCGCGGCGAGTGAGCTTCCTGCCGCGGGCTGCAGCCGGAACATTGCGGAGTGAGCCGGAACTGGGAGTCAAAGTTTTTGAAGCTTGCCCCGGTTCCACCCCGCTCCGCCGCCGCCCCGGGGCGAGGCGCGTCCACATAGGAAATGAAACTATTGTTTTGTTGGTAGCAATGCAATAAACGTCATCATGAGTGGTGTGCCTGGCTCCCGAAAATAGAATATTCGGTATCTGTGTTCCCCAGTGGTTGATTAAAGATCATAGTTCACCAATTGTTCGCCAACAGAAGCGGTGAGCTCTTGCGTCATAACGATCGGTAGAGCCTAACACGACTTTTTTTTACCGTATTGAAGGCATTTACTGAAATCGAAAAGAAAAAAAGCTGTGCGCATTAACGGAAATAAGTAGTTTAGGTTTATTGGGAATCAATGTCTGTTCTTTCGGCATGCGAGGCGCACACCGCCACTGGTAAGCCAATAATAATATTGTTTTTGTTTTGATTTTATTTTATATTATATAGAATAGATATATTATATAGATACATAGGATAGAAAATTATACTATATTGAAAGATTATTTAAATATATTTACTCTGTATAGATGGCCTTAAAATCACGTGAGCCTGACCTCGGCAGGTGTATCCTCGGGTGTATCGGACCGCTTTATCATCTCAGAGTTTGATAGGATAAAGGAAAACATCATGAGAAAACTCACTACTTCGATGGTACCAGGCTCTAGCAATACTTACTAAACAATGATATTGATTCTATGACTTACTGTACAAAGCTTACATAATAACTACATACATTTTATAAAGTATACAGAGCTCACAGTAATAACTAAGGTAATAAAGTGCCTTCTTCAAGAATTGTATGTGAAGGTTGAAATTTGGTTGAAATGTATGTATGCTCAAATTTGATACAGAGTTTCATGAAATTTACAACGCATGTCTAAAATAATATTGCTCGATATGAACTCCAAATGTAGATTAATAACAGAAAATTAATATTTCGACGGTACACAAACATTATACTCGTGTGGCTTCCAGCAAAATTAAAGTGTTCCGCGAACATAGTACCAGTAGTCAGCCTCAGTGGCCCAGTGGCGCGACACTTCAGCGATCGCTCTCCGAAGTTAAGCAACGCTGGGTCCGGTCTGGTCTTGGATGGGTGACCATTCGACCGTTGAGAGAGGCTGGCCGTGGTTCGGATTCCACGTTAAGCTGTAGGTCCCCTTCCTTACTTACTAGGTGGTAGGGTTTATCCCGCCCGGGTTGGTACCATCGCATTGGATGAACGATGGTCGAAGCGGCAATGAAAATTGACCGTGTTTTCCATCCAGTTCAATGTAGCCGTGCAATATAAGGAAGGTCCTGGCATGGCACCTAGTTCCCATGTGGTGTGTTGGGCTAATACCATGACAGAACTTGTGGTATTAGCCATCCATGTCCAGTGACATAAAAAAAAAAAAAAACCTACCTGTGGCTTGTAAAAGTCTGCTTGATATGATATAATATGATTTTTAATCGTGGAGATTAAAAAAAGAAAACAAGATCGGACAAAACTCCACCGTAATCAAAGGTTCGTCTTATCGGTAATACATTATAATACATAGCGTTGGAACAGTCATGTAGACAAAACCATGGAGGTGAAGAATGTATCACCTCCATGCACAAAACAAGTTGTTTGTAGGGTGAACTGGCTTACCCTGTCTGGATGATGCGCAAAAGGAACTAAATCTGGCCAGATAAGGAACAAGGGTCTCAAGATCCTCGGAGCTGGGGGCTGGTTTCAGTTGGAGGCGCTCCCATGCACGTCGCCGACATGCGACACTTCACTTGGCTCCACGACACTCACGCCTACATATCTTCCATGCTGAGGTAAGCTGCTATAAAAAGTAGTCCTTATGTTGACCAACACACCAAAGCACTCACAATACAAGTGGGTTTGTAAAAAGGCCTAAAAAGCCTATCCTCCTGGCAGAAAGCAACTAAATTTCCACAATACTTATAGCCTTTTTAAGCACAACAAGCAATTATATTTAACCTATTTCCCCTAACATATGCCAGGACGGAAAATTACAATGTGTCCTATCACAACTTGACAGCAATGTCCAAAGACAGCTTTGCTCTATTTCATGGCAATTTGGTAAGGGTGAAAGGCAAGGAACTCATTATATAGCCTAAACTAAACACAAGCGTAAGCAGATTGTAAGGCGGAAACAAGACTCAGGAAGTTGCCATAATGCAAGCAATACAAGGAATATATAGTATAAGTAAGGGTCAGAGTCACGTAGAAAAAACCGTTTTTTGCACTTAAAATATGGGTTTGTATTACTTGCCGCGCTGTAAAAACATTAACTAATAAAAATGCTTTGATTGTAAAGAACAATAAGACTATGCTTTTACGTAAGTTTCATATCAAAACGAAGAGCAGTTCTCAAGCCAATTTAATTTTAAAGTAAATGACGCTTAGTGTTTGGATTATTTTTACACCTTTATGGAGCAAATACAAACAATTTAATATTAAGCTACATTAGAAGTTTCAGAATAATAGTATGGCATATATTTTAACAGATTGTGTGTCTCAATAAGTTTGTCATAATGAATAACTCAAGAATATTTTTTTTAAACGACGGTTTTTCACGCTTAGAGTCCTGTTTGAGTATTAAGGTTTATTTCCGCCAGACTGACCGGGGGCCCCTGTGGTCGCCAAGAGACGGCCTTCGCCTGCTCACGACTACAAAATAAGCCCTTTGAGCTCGCTAACTTAGTGGATTGTTGAGACCCGAAGGCAGATATAGGAAGACGACATGAAGTGGAGAGAGCACTCGACGTAATAGGATCGACTGCGAGTATAAGCACGACTGAGGAGGGATAGAAACCTATTAGAATTAACGTAGCACTCTACCTATGAAAACAGATCTCAGATGAAAATGTTTACCTGGAGGTATGGGCGAATTCTTATTTGGGACAACAATCGTATCGATGATGTCGCTTTATCTAGCTCAACTATCAGATCAATGAAAACATGCTTCATAAAATATGTTCAATGCTGAGGTAGCAGCTAAAACAGCTTAATAAATGGCCATACAATTTCTAATCTTGCTAGGAAGTTTGTTTTTCCATGTTCCACCATGTTTGTTTCAAATACATAAAAAAAAATCGCACCACGGCTTCATTTTACTATGTAGATGGATGAACATGGTCAAGGCGCAAGTAATTTTACTTTCTCTTTGACCATATTTCATACAATGCGATGCGGGCGTAAACTGCCTGGGACGGATCTTGCCTTGCTGTCTCCAAGCGCTAGCTTCTGCACGGAAACCAAATCCAATATAGTTTTGGTTCTAAGCAGCCGTTTGCGCGTGGAGGGGGCCGGCCTCGATCCATCCCACCAAATAAAATAAGTACAACATGGGTTCTCAACCAAGAATTGACCAGTATTCTTATCGAAAATGCACATTTAAATCTCTATTATACAGTCCTTATTGTTAACAGAAACTACCCATTTCATAGCAGAAAGAAACAAAAATATTAGGAGCGTTCGTAGTAGCTCCTCAACCCGGGAAGGGTAGGCTCAATACAGTGCGATCACAAATTTCGTTGGAATATTGAGTGAGATAATTGCTTTAATGTAACGGAAGACGGTGATTTATGTATAGGTTAACAATAGCTACAATTTAATACTAGTGACTTTCTGACCCGTAAATCTCGCGAGTATGTCTTTGCATAGCTTAAATCAGAATGAATATTCACCTTAAAAAATCCTATTATTTTTCTAGTTTTCTTCTCATTTGGTACCTATCCAACAATTTTATTAACACATTTTTGTGAAATTTTTAAACTAAATTTCCAAAAACTGAATTTACAAAACAAATCTATTAAAATATCGAACCTGCTCACATAATTTCACGAAAATCGGTTGAGAAATGCGAACTGTAGAGGAGAATAGCCGAACAGCCGGACGTTTGACAGCCGGACATACGAAATATTTTTTTCCTGAGGTAAAACGGAGACACTTCGCACGCCCTTTGCTCGTTCAACAAGTAAATATTTAATCAAACTCAACAAATATTGTTTCATACTCTTAAAAAAAAAAAAACTTACTAACTTATATGTTCTTAGATTCACACCGTCGCTGTACATAATATTTTGAAAACTTACGGTTTCCCGGTGTGCAATGCCGTGCAATCGGAGGCGTAAGATATCGGCCAAGCACGGCATTGCAAACCGGGAAATTGTAAGTTTTCCAAACTATATAATTACCTTTTTTTAAGAGCAAAGTATCAATCGATTCAACGACACTAAACCTGACGTTCCATTGTGGATTCAGGGTGTCCGTGCGTCTGCCTGTCCGTCTGTCTGTCCGTCTGTCCGTCCGTCAGTATTTCGCAGCTTTGTAGTCAGTCTATTTAATAAGCGCTCCTCTTGTTTATTGTGATCCGTGCGCGCGAGATTCCATGCAGATTAATAACCGACTTAAAAAAGGAGGAGGTTTTCAATTCTGTATGTTTTTTTTGTATGTATGTTACTCGATATCTCCGCAACCAGCATCGCATATCGCATCGACCGATTTGAAAAATTATTTTTCTCATCAGAAGGGTACACTTTCGTACATTTTATGAAATAACTAGCTGCAGTACCCGGCTCCGCTCGGGTTAGTGTCAGCTGAATTATTTCATGGATAAAAAGTAGCCCACATGGCTGATCCAAAATAGGGTCAAACTGGTCAAGGTCAATGTATCCATCTACCAAATGTAATCAAGGTCGTTCGAGATTAAATAGCATGATTTAATGAGAAACATCCAATAATTCCTAATTAGAGCTTCGTTGACATTTGGTGGCTATTTAAAAAAAAGCATTTGCCGCCAGAACCTTTCTGCACTTGCACTGCAACATTGCTTACCTAGTAAGTAAGTAACGTGTAATGTAGGTAAGTTTTGCGTGGACTCCAACCCACAGGTAGCCTCAACATCGAAAACAGTAACCCATCTCGAACCTGACTGCTCCCAGAGATCCTATACATTGATAAAATACGCACATAAATCGGGTTAGTGGTTCGCAAATTATAATAATTTAACACTCTCTATTCACCCTTCAGGTAATGAAGCGGTATATTATGTAGCCTATAAGTTTTGAGTAGAATCAGGCTAGATGTAGATACAATCCGCATCTAAATCGAGTAATTGGTTCTCAAGGATTTTGCCAAGTAGTCCTAAAGTTGCGGGAAATACCAAGCTGTACCCGCCCCCCCCCCCCTCCCCTCCGCGCTTCGCACCGCCCGCCCCGCCCCCTCCGCCGCTCCCACCACCGCCCCCGGCCCCGCTCCCCTTGGTATGAAGTAGCGCTACCTGCATCGTTTTCGCAGCCCCGTGAAAGTTCAAAAGCCCATGGGCACAATATCTTTATAAATTGTAGTCTATGTGTTATTCTGATGTATAAGCTATATTATTGTAAAGTTTCATTAAAATCCATTCAGTAGTTTTTACGTGAAAGAGTAACAAACATCCATCCATCCATCCATCCATCCATCCATCCATCCATCCATTATTACAAACTTTCCCCTTTATAATATTTATATATAATTATATAATTAGATATAACTCTTCTTAGTAATTTAAGTTGGTTAAATGTTTTTTAAAACAGAACCAGCAATGTTGACTCGAGACTGGCAACACTCCGCGCATGCGCGGAGCGGAGGCAAGTTGCAGCGCTGTCAACATGTATGGAGAGCACAGGGCCGGGCTCTGCGCGGGCGCCATTTTGGTGTGGTTGTTCCGTTTTTCTTTTCGGTTGCGAGCACCCAGCACAAGCGTTCGGATATCGGCAGCGGATCTGCCGGTGCGCTCGCGCGTTATTATTCGGTCGGAGGTCGCCAGAATCAAAACAACCAGCGCGCTCATTCGACGTTCGACGCGCGACTCGGAGTCGATTCCGTCACGCGAAACGGGTAGGCGGGGCGGTCACGTGTTCATCATCGGTTCGAGCGCCCGTAAGACGCGAGTGGGAAGTGGAAAAAGGACAGTGGACGCAACAGAGGCGAGCTGGAGTGTTGAAACTGACAGCGGCGTTCAGAGGAGGGTTCGACATCGCCACACTACAGGGAAAGGGGCCAGTAGCCGGATTGGACATCCACGCGTGCCCACGGTGTCGTGAGTTTGGTTATGGTGGTGGGAAGTTCTGTGGACATACAATTACTGTTTCAGTAGCTAGATCGACTGCAAGAGCCGTGCGGTGGATCGGTTTGGCCCCATTGAAAGTAAGTTTATCATTCACATTTTGTTTGGCGAAACGCCAATGCGTACGACTTCTTTCGTACATTTTTGTAGCATACGATATTTATGGTACAAATCCTAGAAGCGTGCTTAGTTATCGTTCACTTACCTATATAGAAATAACCGAAGGCACATATTAACAGCGTGGAAGTTTTCCTACCATGTCTGTCTCTGATATTTTGGTAGTTTCAGTAGATACATATAATATTTCACAACTATTGAATCTGTTTACCGAATCAAATTTGGTTGCTCATTTATGTTCGAACTGATTGATCCCTGGAGAACTATGGTCCTAGTCACACGCGTAGAAAAAGGTGTGTATAAGAAAATGCATATACCGACATCCCACCACGATGCTTCCGGCGCCATACTTACTATACATATACATATTATGTATCTGTACGGTCAAAGCATATTTATTTCGCTTTCTGTACAGAGATACATACTTTTTTTCGTACCTGTTCTACAAAGGTGCTTACGAGCATGCATCAGTGGTGCGTTCTCCTAGGCCGCCCGAACGCGACAACTCCACTTGCTTCTGCTCTTTAAATTATTTCCGTCACTTTTCTTCACCCATTCGCTCCACATGTCCAAACCATTTTAGCGAACCCTTCCCAAAATTAATTAATTTATAGAATACCTATATGCGCTCTGTTGAATTCACACGGAAGGATTCTTGGACTCGTCAGCTAGAGATTATCTAAATGGAGAGGAGAAAAGAGGGCACTGTTAGCGGCATTAGATATGAAATTACTGAGCAAATACATGGTACTTGGTTTTTACGATGAAGGTAAACATCGCGAGAAGACCCACCACTTTGGCGTTGCTAAACTTTCCAAGCAAAACCTAGATGATACCACAATGAGCTCGCTACTCATTATGTGTGCCTAAAAACAGCATTGTTCGAAACGAGGTTGACAATAATCAACCGCTCGTTATATAGGCACCCTGACACCGGAAGACAGAAAAGGCACCCATGGTGATAGTCATTTTGTTTATTAGAAATTTTGCTTATCCATAACAAGTGACTGACCATTCGCTTAACATAGCTTTATCCCTGAACTTCGAAGCTCACTCTAAATCCTGCCTTAATCCCCTATCTGCTGTCCAATTTGACCCAACATAAAATTTCTCACAGGCCATGACCCCTTTAGCCTCATTAGCTCAGGGTTCCGTAATGAAGCTAGCGGTTTACGATATGGAACGCTAGGGCCCTCTATTGAGCACATAATAATTAACCTAATCCTATATCCCAGTAGTTCGCAGGTCAGCTCCTCCCCTTGCCGCAAATTTGCTGTACCGGTGGCAGTTTAGTAAAGCTTCTCTATTCTCATACAATTTGAGGTTAAATTCTCAGCAAAATATCAGCTTATTTATTGTGAAGAAACCATTACATCTTCGGGCGTAGTACGTCGTGTTGAATGAATGTCACAGCTCATGAAAAGCCAAAAATAATGTTTTTGATCATATAATTATAATAAAGCAAAATAAATGATAATGCATTGCATAAGACAAATATGTACTTAAGACACCAATTAATCCAGCACAATCAAATGTATCACAATCAACCCATAATAAACATAATTTTGAATCTAACATTAATCAAAACTAAAATAAAATAAAACCCGAAAATTTTAAACATTATTTGGCTGAACAGTTTACAAATAACTACGTAAAACACACCCTTTACATAAAATCTTCCTCTAGAAAAGACGCTGAGAACACTGGAGGCGTTGCCATGTTGAATGGCCGTGTTTATACGCTGCTTCAGATATTTTATGGACCCTAATTTCACCCGAAGTTGCCAGCATGACTATTCCTTGCTATTTGTTGCATTGTGACCAGACTTTATTCACGAACACAATATTTTAGAACACTAACCAAAGTGGACATTGTTGAAATATCGTTTAAGATGACAAAGATAAAGAGAAGTTGATTAATAAAAGCGTTGCGAAAATAATCATAAATTGTATATTCTATTAGTTCTTAAATAAGAGAAAAATATTTAAACTGTTCTTTATGTAGCATCTAAGGGAAGCAAATTTCGCGAAATAATCTCTTTGGACTCTCAGTTGTGAATATGATATGACTTTGCCATTAGTATTTTATCAGAACACCTTATAACCCGTAAATAAAAACTATTCTTCATTTACGCATATGCGCAGCGATAGACATGTTATAAAATAAGGTCGTAATATTTCGGATCAAGCAGGTACAAGGAAATTCCTATTCCGCTCATCACTGTGTGCCGAATATTGTCATAATACATGCTCCGTCACTCGAACTGTCACTAACTTCACACTATTTCTATTTTCAAAATAATTATGACAGCGCGCCAAATTTTGGTGAAACGTCAATTTGTTTCATTCTTTTTAAGTGGGCAAAAAGAGCGGGAACAAATGTGAATTTGATAATTTTATGTATTTAATGGATACGACATTACCGTTATCTCATTAATTTGAGTTTCAGCGACATCTACATTTTAAGCGTTGTAATCAGATTTTGAAAATAATCTGAAAAAGTATTGGTCGTGACATTCGTCGGAAGCAGGACCTGAACCTGCGACCTTTGAATTACATGTCCACTGCTCTAAACCAACTGAGCTATCCCGACAATTACATCAGCCAACGAATTTCTCGATTATATTCGAATCGACACAATGCTTCCCCTATCTTCTGCTAGATGGCGCTGATGATGTTTTTGCGTATTGATCCTACGCTAAGGCATTTTGACTGCAATGATTGAGCTATCACAATCTTATTGCTGTCGTCACCAAAGACGTTTTTGGTATCGGACACTAAGAGTCAGCCCGGATTTCACTTGATAATTTTATGTATTTAATGGATACGACATTACCGTTATCTCATTAATTTGAGTTTCAGCGACATCTACATTTTAAGCATTGTAATCAGATTTTGAAAATAATCTGAAAAAGTATTGGTCGTGACATTCGTCGGAAGCAGGACCTGAACCTGCGACCTTTGGATTACATGTCCACTGCTCTAAACCAACTGAGCTATCCCGACAATTACATCAGCCAACGAATTTCTCGATTATATTCGAATCGACACAATGCTTCCCCTATCTTCTGCTAGATGTCGCTGATGATGTTTTTGCGTATTGATCCTACGCTAAGGCATTTTGACTGCAATGATTGAGCTATCAATCTTATTGCTGTCGTCACCAAAGACGTTTTTGGTATCGGACACTAAGAGTCAGCCCGGATTTCACTTGATAATTTTATGTATTTAATGGATACGACATTACCGTTATCTCATTAATTTGAGTTTCAGCGACATCTACATTTTAAGCATTGTAATCAGATTTAGAAAATAATCTGAAAAAGTATTGGTCGTGACATTCGTCGGAAGCAGGACATGAACCTGCGACCTTTGGATTACATGTCCACTGCTCTAAACCAACTGAGCTATCCCGACAATTACATCAGCCAACGAATTTCTCGATTATATTCGAATCGACACAATGCTTCCCCTATCTTCTGCTAGATGGCGCTGATGATGTTTTTGCGTATTGATCCTACGCTAAGGCATTTTGACTGCAATGATTGAGCTATCAATCTTATTACTGTCGTCACCAAAGACGTTTTTGGTATCGGACACAAGAGTCAGCCCGGATTTTACTTGATAATTTTATGTATTTAATGGATACGACATTACCGTTATCTCATTAATTTGAGTTTCAGCTACATCTACATCACATGTCACGACCAATACTTTTTCAGATTATTTTCTAAATCTGATTACAATGCTTAAAATGTAGATGTCGCTGAAACTCAAATCAATGAAATGTGAATTTGATAATAAATTTTCGCAATGGACAACGTAACAATGTGATCGTTTTGCATTTGGCCGGAAATCACAACCAGTCATCGTTCGAGAGGTCCGACATTTACGTGTCAACAAAATGTTAGTGTATCGAACCATTAAGCATTATAACCAAACCGGGAGAATTACTAAACGGCATGGAGGCGGTCATCCGAAAACAGCAACATCACGTAATATGGTTCGAAAGGTGAAGGCTCGAATTCAAAGAAATCCTCGCCAAAGTGCTACAAAATTGGCGAAAAGTCTTAAAAGTCTCCAACTCTTAGGCTGAGATAAATAGTCGTAACAGAAACTAAGACTAACCAAAAGTAGTACTTTGTGACGTCACTTTGCATTACTTTGAGATTTCGTCCATACAAAATGTGTCAAAGTGACGTCACAAAGTACTACTTTCCGTTAGTCTTAGTTTCTGTTACGACTATTTATCTCAGCCTTAGTATTCGGTGCATACTGAAAAACAAAACTGAAACTGAAGCCCTACAACTTGCAGGGCAAGTCCAACGAGAATTTAGACGATAGAGTTGCCGTTCGTAAGGAAGCGGCTGCTCCTGTTATGGTCTGGGTTGCAGTGAGCGCAAATGATCGTTCTCCACTCCTGTTTATCGAGAAGGGCGTCAAAGTCAACCAGCATGTGTACCAGCGATCTTCTGATCTGAGCGGTCTTAAATGATGCGCTCATATCATGGGTACGTAAGCAATTCGGTACGAACCGCTAAACGTTCCAACAAGACTCAGCACCGTCCCACAAAGCTCGCCTGACATAACTTTTTGTACTGAACCACGTTCCTCGGTTCATTTCTTCAAAACAGTGGCCACCCTACTCTCCAGACTTGAATCCAATGGACTTCTCGTTATGGTCCATTTTGGAGGCTGCCATGTCAACAAAAAGATATGAAAGTGTGGATACGCTAAAGGGAGCGCTCCATCGGGAATGGAACTGGATACCGCAAACCTATCTTCGTGCAGCCGGCAATGTCTTTGCCGGAAGACGTGGTGCCATCATCCGTGCCAAAGGAGGCTATATCGAACAATAACAATATTTTTCTTAAAGTTCATTGTTTTTTTAGCATTTTGATAAACATTTTAATAAACCAACTTCAAATAACCAAATAACATAATTTTCAATTGCTAACACTTCGAGTGACGGACCCTCTGTAGTCACTTTATATTATTTATTAATTCGATACTTCACAACATTCTACAACGCTGATACCGCAAAACAATGAAAACGTTTTGTGGCCATGTCAAAAGGAATATAGAAAGGAGTTAACTGAATAATAACCCTTTTCTGTCTGCTTGTAGGTTTCCGAATTATAACTGGAACCAATTTGGCAAGTATAGATCAATGTTAAGGTATAGATTTAATCTTCAGTTAATTCCTTTGGCATATATAGCTATCATCAGCGTAACAATTTGTGCGTTCCAAAATTTCAAGATAAAGTAACCCAGCTGGCACCTCGAGGGACATTCTATCTCGATGAGTCACGACAGACACGCAACGATCGCAGGTGTATAGTGCACCACATTATTGTGACAACGTTGGCCATTCGTCTTCATTCACTGTTTTCAAGTACTATTTTAATGTGGTGATTTGTTGTGATTTTTTTAAACAAATGAAAAAAATCTATTAACTTCTCTTTTGTACCCGCTGAGGCTTCCGGGTCCGGTTGGGTAAATATCTCAACAACGGTGCCACCTCACGCGTCCTATTGTTAATGTAAACCATCCACGGATCCACTCGAATAATCACAAAAAAACATCAAAATCTCTCCAGTCGTAAAGGAGGAGTTCAGTAACATAAAGACGTGTCGAAGAATTTTGTACTTATCTAAAAAGATATCGACACACCCATTTTGTACAAGATTAGTTCAAATTATTCAATGTATGAAAATCTATACGGGTGGTAACATAACGAACCATCACTTTATGTATTTAATGGGTATGACATTACCGTTATCTCATTTATTTGATCAGCTACATCTACATTTGAAGCATAGTCATCAGATTTTTAAAAACAAACGTCTTACTCCGGAGTTGTTCATCAAGCTTTATAAGACATATGTGCGGCCACTTCTTGAATACGCCTACCAAGTTTGGAGCCCCTACTTCAAGAAGGATATAGATATACTTGAAAAAGTCCAAAGACGAGCAACAAAGATGGTAGTCACCATGAAAAACAAACATTATGAGGACCGACTAAAGCTATTAGGCCTCACAACACTGGAAAAACGCAAACAGCGTGGGGATCTTATCGAAACATATAAAATACTGCATGATTCCTATGATGTCAATAATTTCAAAACAATGTACATATTTAACACTAACGAAAGGCTACGCGGTCACTCGCTAAAGATAAATCGCACCCTAGCATCAACAAATCCTCGAAAACATTCCCTAACAAACAGAGTTGTGGATAATTGGAACGGCTTACCTGAGGAAATAATAAGTGCATCGTCAGTAAATGTTTTCAAAAACAAACTGGATCTTTACTTAAAAAAAATAATATATATACCTATATATAAATTTAAAAAAAAATTAAAAAAAATTCATAGACAATAAATAAATAAATAGGTGCCAGTGCTTCAAAACAAAAGTGCAAGTGCATAAAAAGAAGTGCACGCATCAGCATAATGCTGCTAGTGCATTACAATATAATAATATAATAATAATAATAATTGTCAACATTTTTCCATAAATTGTTTTTCTCCTCCTAGGACGACCGCTCCGCACTGGGAAATTTGAACTGAATGTTCACATCACGTTCAGACTCTTCTCAGAAAAGAGATGTGGCTGTTTTGACATTATTCAAGTTCAAAGAAAATAAAATCTAAATTATAATTTAGATTGTTTCTGCATACGAACCGTAAAATCAATGGCAAAAATACAAAGACTAGGTAGTAATACCTATCTATGAAAGTCCCCCCTTTTTATATTTTACTACAACTAATATTTAGCTTAATTGCATATGAATATTACAAAAATGGAATCTCTCCGCGTAGGGTGACCATTAATTAACGTAAATTTTAACGTATGTAAAATATCAGAAATAAGACACGTTCTGATTTTCTTAATAAATGTTTGACGTTCATAGCAGAATATAAGAAAGCTCCCCAAAGTGTAGTCGTGTCAGATTAAGCCAACCGGACTGTATGTTCATATTCGGACAACGTTGATGTTGAGTGATGGATGATAGTGTAGTCGGGATTCTCCTCCACTACCCAGTCCCGAGCCCGCGGCGCCCAGCTTAGAGCCCCTAGCGCCGGTCCGCAGCCCCCGGGCCCGGCACGCAGGAATGTAATCACTTCCGTTGTGCTATTAATAGTATTTTTCTTTCTTTCCGTGTCATGAAAATTCATTATTGCGCTGATTGATGCATCGGGAGCCATGGGAAGTTAAAGGAATAACTTTTCAGTGACGGTTGATGCATGACCATCATGAATGGGGAATATACTATACTACTTACGTGTGCATGATAGTATTGTGAGGATGTTATCTTTCATGATATACATATATTTAAGACGATCGTTAGTGTTTCGATCGAGTCGATCGCCAAATAAAATTACACTGATCTTAGGATTAATAAATACATAAGACGGTTGTTATATGAATTAGAGATAGATCGAATCAATTGCTAACTTGTTAAGGGTGTGATAAGAGTCGATTGCGTTTGATTAGGGCATAAGCAAAATAAGTTATAATTATGCTTTCAAAATAACTACAGCGATATTTTATTGGTGAATGAATTTATGAATTTTATCTATTTCAGGTCTGGCCGTTACTCTTTTTAGTATTTCCCACCCTTAGGAGTGGTATTCTTTCAAAAAATTCATGAAAGGACTACCCCTAAGATATACATACACTACTAATGAGAAAAATAATTATTCAAATCGGTGGACAGTTTGCGAAGATATCGAGTATATACACACACAAAAAAACCTAAAGACCTCAATTCGTCTTTATGTTAACCTCCTTCTATCTTGAAGTCAGTTGAAAAAAAGTATGAACAATGAAAGCCCACCTCAGATATTTACCGTTTTAAGGTTCGAATATAGCTAAACCATCAAATTATCTTTGATTATTTTAAAATGTGATGTAGTTATTATTAAAAATAATAAAATGTGGTACCACTACAGAGCTGATTGCGTTAAATTTAATAAGGGTGTAGTAAAACAACATTTAACTATAAATAAAAAAAAACACAAAGAATTTCCATAGTAAAAAAGTTAATATGTAGATTGATGGTCTAGCTATAATTTAAGAGAAATCTGCAAGTATCTGATACTTTGCGGTCGCGTAGTTCCGCTGCCGCTAGTGCGATATAGCAAGCGGTGCGACACTGCACGTTATTCAATTCGTAACGGTAGTGTGGGCATGTATCAAATATTTTAACGACCTTGTTGCTCTGAGTGGGTGTAAAACAGTTTTTTTTTTAATCTCTTTTCTATGCAACATGACATCCATGGCTGTCTAATGCCACACAACTACCGTTATGACATTAGTCCATCACACCATATTCAGTTATTTTTGTTTTATGTATTTCTCTCTCTATGTGTCAAAACTTGTTTTTGTTATATCTTTGGAAACACTGGTCGTAGACCCATCATGCGACCACTCAAAGTAAACACCCCGACC
Organism: Incurvaria masculella; assembly: GCA_946894095.1. Lineage (NCBI taxonomy): Eukaryota > Metazoa > Arthropoda > Insecta > Lepidoptera > Incurvariidae > Incurvaria > Incurvaria masculella. The sequence continues at coordinate 7,445,618 of OX335641.1, forward strand.
TGATCTACCTTCCTGTCATGTCAACATTTGTTTTGGTTATATCTTTGGAAACACTGGTCGTAGACCCATCATGCTGCCACTCAAAATAAACGCCATGACCTGATCTACCTAGCTGTCATGTTTAAATCTATGTTTATTATATCTTGGGAAACACTGGTCGCAGACCCATCATGCGATCACTCAAAGTAAACGCCCCGACCTGATCTACCTTCCTGTCATGTCAAAAATTGTTTTGGTTATATCTTGAGAAACACTGGTCATAGACCCATCATGCTACCACTCAAAGTAAACGCCCCAACCTGATCTACCTGCCTGTCAGGTAAAAATTTGTTTTCGTTATATCTTAGGAAACACTGGTCGTAGACCCATCATGCGACCACTCAAAGTAAATGTCCCAACCTGACCTACCTTCCTGTCATTCCAAAATTTGTTTTCGTTGTATCTTGGGAAAAACTGGTCGTACAGTCATAATGCGACCACTCCAAATAAGAGCTCAAAACAAAGATGATATGACAGGCAGGTAGCTCAAGTCGGGACGTTTGCTTTAAGTGGTCGCATGATGGGTCTGCTACAAGTGTTTCCCAAGATATATCGAAAACAAATTTTGTCATGACAGGAAGGTAGATCAGGTCGGGCGTTTACTTTGAGTGGTCGCATGATGGGTCCACGACCAGTGTTTCCCAAGATATAACAAAACCAAATTTTGATATGATAGGAAGATTTATGAGGTCGGGGCGTTTATTTTGAGTGGTCGCATGATGGGTCTACGACCAGTGTTTCCCATGATATAACGAAAACAAATTTTGGAATGACAGGAAGGTAGGTCAGGTCGGGGTATTTACTTTGAGTGGTCGCATGATGGGTCTACGACCAGTGTTTCCTAAGATATAACGAAAACTAATTTTGACATGACAGGCAGGTAGATCAGGTTATGGCGTTTACTTTGAGTCGTCGCATGATAGGTTTGCGACCAGTGTTTCCTACCTTTTGATTACCCACTCATATCCACTCCAAAATAAACCAGAATTAAAAAACCGGCCAAGTGCGAGTCGGACTCGCACACGAAGGGTTCCGTACCATCGTAAATTATTTAACACCAATTTTAATTTTAGTTCTTGTTATAGCGGCAAAATAAATACACACTTCGTGAACATTTCAGCTGCCTACCTATTACGGTTCATGAGATAAAGCCCTGAGACAGACGGACGGACAGACGGACGGACGGACGGACAGCGGAGGTTTATTAATAGGATTCCGTTTTCAGCCTTTGGGTACGGAACCCTAAAAAGTACTACTCCAAACTAGCAAAGTAACTATTATTAATATCCATCCTTTTCCTGCATAAACATTGACCTGTTTCTTAAGCTCTACAAGTCATATGTACGTCCCCTCCTGGACTATGCATATCAAGTATGGAGCCCCTACTTCAAAAAGGATATAGATATATTGGAAAAGGTTCAGAGACGCGCAACAAAAATGGTGTTGTTCCTCAGGCACAAATCATATGAAGATCGCCTTGACACTCTTGGTCTTAATACATTGGAAAAAAGAAGGCAGCGAGGAGACCTAATTGAGACCTACAAAATCCTGACTGAACACTACGATGTACCGAGTCTTAAATCAATGTATACAAAAAATACTAATGAGAGACTTCGAGGACACTCCTTGAAACTTAACCGCAATAATACTACTTCAAACCCGAGAAAGCACTTCCTATCTAACAGAGTTGTTGACACTTGGAATAAATTGCCAGAAGAAGTGATAAGTGCTAACTCAGTGAACAGTTTTAAAAACAAATTGGACAAATATAAAAAACGAGAAGCAATAAATATAAACTAAACTTAAAAAAAATAACTTTACTTGCAAAAATATTAATACAGTGCACTCAATAATTAAAATACACGCATCAGCTTGTAGCTGCTAGTGTATATAAAATTTAATAATAATAATAATAATCTGAGTTTCTTCCATCTTGCTCAGAAGTTGCCGATCGACTGCAAGCAAAATTTTCCGCGTAGTATCGCGCTAGTGCGGTATACTCAGTAGAGCCGCGTCGCGTCGCGTCGCTCCGCTGCAGTGCAGTTCCGCCTAGAGCGGTTAGACCTTTACAGGTTTCAAATATAGCTAGACCATCAATGTCTTCTTTCATCTTTTGAAATTTTAAAGAAGAGTTTTTAAAAAGAATAAAACAAGGTTTCACTTACGCCCTTACATAATTGAATGCAATCAGGAATTATCATTCCCTTAAGGTGGCCCATCCCGCTCAACTCCCCATACAAACGGGGAAAGAAGATCACGCCCATATTTCTTGTCAAAGATCCAAAATTTTGCTTAAAATAGCTTTTATTGATCGAATTAGATGTCTGATGACCGTTGGCATTGTAAAATTGTGTTTAGTTTCTAAGTTATAAGGTCCAAAAGTTCGAATTTTTCGCGCGTTTTATGCAATAAATTTGGAGGTGGATTACGCAATTATAACGTAAGAATATCTTAAAAAGATTAGTCATCAGACATAGCTTATTTAATCAAGTTTTATAATATATTTGGTTTTTGTTAGATTTTTTACTACAGCGGTCGTGGTTTACTTTTAGCTATAAGTCGTTTTGAAATTAAAATTTTCATAAATCTTACCAAATCATACTCTATGCACATTGTCTTTTTTGTGGACATGTTGCATTTTCCTCATCGCGGAGCCTGTATTATTCTTTGAAACAGAGAAGGTCCCAGAGCGCAACAGCACGGTTTTGTACCGCGCCCGCGAATGAGTTAGTCCCGCCGGGTTGGGCAACCTTAATGAAAGTTGTCAATTTAGTGAGTTGAGGGTAGGTAGTTGATACGGTATATTTTAATTGCCTTACAAGGATGGCCAACATCACCTTTGTAGCTGTGACATATTCTTAAATGAAGTAGGCTCCATGCCTTTTATTTGAAGAGCGGCTACGTTTAACTGAGAGAAAACGCAATGTTTCATTGCCAGTTAGAACATGGAGTGCGCCGGTACAATGTTTCCAACGAATCGATCCTTTCTTCACCACTCTTCCCAAAACTCATTTTCCATCTTTGATAATATATCATTTGCAAATCATTCACGTACTTCTGTTTTTCATTTCGAGCCTTAAAATGACGCAGTTCGGTGTGGCCAGAGTACCTACATAACAAAGCTTCCCGTTATCACTCATGTTACAGAGGGGAGAGAATATTGGCAACGTGGATTCAGAATAACTAATGGTGTTCACGTCCTCGTTGCTCCATCCACGTTTTCGCCTCGTCACTATAGTACAGTCGACGACACGACACAAGCCACTCTCTGAACTTCGACGCTTTGCAGGAGCAGCAGAAGGCAGCGTGCGGTAAAGGATAAAGTTATTGAACGGCGACACAGGCGGTGTATGCTGCAAAGCCCTGTCTCTTTCTTACCATGCAAGCTACTCAAATACCTAAAGTTAATGTGATCTTTACTGTGGACTGTACAACCCATATCAAATAATAAGTGCATCATGCGAAGAGGTATCTAATCGAAAAGTGAATGAGCCGAAAAAGATAAATATACTTACCAGTCGGTATTTCTACGTCGAGCTACTTATTTTAGAAGATACTAATATCCGTTTTGTATCTCACAAAGCAAAGTCAGGGACCCATAATTCCCGATTCTGTGAAAATATCAAGTGAAAACATTTGTAGAAAATATTTTTATGAAAAAGAACGTCTTGAAGAAAAATATTTTTATATCTTTGTTTTATCATTTGGTATATGGCGACAATTTCTAAATGCTTAGACAGATTGAATTTCTCAATTCACTCTACTAAATGGTCTGAGCTGAGTTCAGATAAGCTCGGATGAATGACGTAAAGGAGCGTGTTATTTATTATTATTTATATTTCTTTATTTTTAAATTTGACACGTTTTATATTTACCTTTTGTTTATTACTAATTAATTAATTAATTAAAAATTTACTTTGATGTTATCTAGATTATAAATGATAGCATCACAGATAGCACAGTACTACTTAAAGTAACCTGGAACTCTCAGGCTCAGATAAATCGTCGCAACTAAAAATAACCAAAACTAATCCTAACTTGTGTCAACCGTAACATTTCGTCCACACATAATGTAAAGTGACATAACAAAGTACAACTTTTCATAAATTTTTGTTTCGGTTACGACTATTTATTTCAGTCTCTCAGAGTCTAGCGAAAATACTTGTGCTTCTATTCGGTAAACTAACGTACGTTTTACACTCACTTTCCAATTTACAGCTCGTGGTCTAGGGGTTAGAGGACTTGCCTTTCGTGCGAGAGGTCTTAGTTCAAATCCTCGCCCGGTCATTACTTTCATTCTCTTTCTGAGTTGGATCAGAGCATTTATCTATGAATGCGAGCTGTTTCATGCTTCGGAACCCATGTAAAATTGTAAATCCCCTTCCCCTACTAGATGCTAGGGTTAAGCCCGCTCGGGTCGGTACCACCGCATTGGATGAAACTGTTTGAAGCGGCAATGAACCACCGTGTTTTCCTTCCAGTTTAATATAACCGTGCTCACTAAGGAAAGTTTTTGGCATGGCACCGAACTCCTTCGCGAATGCGGTGTGTTGGGCTTATATAGTAACGGTAGTTGTGGGGTATTGTATGTCAGGTAAAAAAAAATATTACTTCGTAAGACACTGAATAGGTTCAGCGACCCATTACCTGTAAATATGTATTTATTTCCCAGCTCGATTCGTTCGCCAGACGTGCTCAGCGTACGTGAGGGTAAGGCCGTTTTTACATGGGCTTCTCCAATGCGGTGAGCAGATACGTACGTACCTGGTGATAAGCAAAGAGCATGGTTACGATCAACTCAATATTCGATAAGTGTACATATTTATATGGATTTTCAAATTCAAACATCGTTGTCTCATGAGAACCTGGTCACAAATTATTATTAGTTTTATTAAAATTTATTACACGAAATTCTATCTATAAGTCTATAAGTCCTAATAATAAATCTGTAAGGGGTTTTCAGGTGCAGTGTCTTCTAAGATTCTGCGTTTGAAGACTTTATGTATGATACTAAGATTAAATTGACGATTTTTATAAATATTTTCTGTATGTATGTTTCTCCATAACTCTTAAACCAGTCTGGTCAGTCCATTAGATGAAACTTAGTACACGTACATTAAACTATTTGGGAAACTGGATAGGCTAAATAAAATTCAGTTCCACTTACGCTATGATGTGGCTGTCATACAAACCGGAATGGTCCCCGCGCCCCAGCGGCGGGTGGGCGGCGGCTGAAGGGGGGAGAGGGGTAGCGGCTGAAGGGGAGGGGGCGGCGGCGACACTTTTAAACCAAGCTACGGATTTTGGATACGGTTTCCACAAATAGAAGGAGCGATCAACAAGGAAGGTTTGTGTATGTAATTTGTAAATATTTTATACAAACTTTAAGAAAACAATGAGAAGTAACTACTTGAAAATTCTAGGTGTTAAAAAGACCTACAGAAAATTCCACAATATCATGTAGAGCGATAACTTGGAACCACCCATCCGAATGTTGCCGAAAGTGACTCTGGTTCGTATTCGACGTAAAACTTTAGGTCCCATTCCTAACTTACTTACAAGGTGGTAGGATTAATCCCGCCTGTGTTGCGTTTTTTTTTTGTATCCATTTCTATGTGTTGAAGGAAGGGTCTGGCGGCATAGGCTGATATTTATTTTTTTGGAAAATTCGCCACCAAATGTTTACGAAGCACTAAATGGGAATATTTGGATATTTCTCATTAAATAATGCCATATCGGCTGAAACGATTTGAATTCAATTTGTTAGATGAATACATTGTCCTGGACCAGTCTTTTGGACCAGCTCATTGGATTGATTTTTATCCAGGAAATAATTTAGACCGACATAAGTCTAAAACGACATTGACCCGAGGGGAGCCGGGTACCGCAGCTAGTAAATGATAAATTATTGCCTTGCATGATTATATAAGTCGAAGTGGTGAGATCCGTACACTTACTGGTCTGCTAGGAAACTTCAAATCGTAGATCTGTTTTTAAATAAGGTAAAGTAATCTTGGGTATCTTGCCTATTACTATTACACCGATCCAAACCTGTACAGACTGAATTAGCTCTACCTAATCAGCAAAGAAGAGTCAGTCAGCTTTTTCCATATTGTACGCTAAATAATGTATTTATTCATTCAATCATTCGTGTAGCTTCTTGAGCATTGATTGATGCTTATTTATGTACCTTTATTTAAAAAAAAACTCTATAAGCAAAATACTAAGCCTCATGCACGTGCTATTTAAGCTAGCATCGCTCGCTGGCTCACCAGTGCAGTGCCTGAAAGAAAGAAAGAAAGAAAGAAAGAAAGAAATAGTTTATTTACCTGCATTTAAAACGAAATTAACTTAACAAGGTATTTGGCTTAATCTATGAAAATAACTTAACAGAACAACTAGATATTTAAAAAGCTTAGAACTAAAAGTCAATACCTATACACATACATATAACAAAATAACAGGTAAATCGGTTCTAGGCGCAGCATATGTCACTGTATTATGGAATTCATAATGCAGTGGCGCTGATTTTAAGCCTAGCCGTTCATTGAACAGGAATGTTTGATTTATTGTTTAACATACAGCACAAGGTGACAATACTATAAAATAAATATTAAAAATAACATTGAAATTAACATTGAAAATAAACAAGTAAATTACCATACTATACCATGTATCAAAAACAGCGTGTAAAAAAAAAAATCAACCAACTTAACTTACATAACAAGTACACAAAAATAGAAATAATGCATGAACAGGCAGCATTTAACCAATATGCAACTGCTGAGTAGCTACGGGTGCGTGTAGAGGAAAGAGATAAATATAAGTGGCACAATACATGCAGTCTTTTTTTTTTAAATGCAGTCGTAATTCGTTCCATAAGGATAGTGTGCGGAGTAATTGTTCCGGATGAGTTGCGGAATATTTGGGTAAGTTAAGATTATCATCCAAAGGGACACGGAGTGAAAATGATTGACCGTTACCTACATGGTTTGGACATTTATGGTTTTTGAAAAACTTAATCCTTTTTACGCGTCGGAAGGAATTCTTCTCCGACTTTTCGGGGTGATCGTTGTTTAGCCCGTGCCTGACGAACCAGGATCTTCCTTATATTGTACGGCTACATTGAACTTGGAAGAAAAGGACAATTTTTCATTGACTCTTTAATCATGCATAGTTTCATGCAATGCGGTGGCATCACCCCGGGCGAGCTTACTACCTAGTAAGAGAAGGGGAGCTACAGTTTTACATGGGTTCCGAACCATGGAGCAGCTCGCATTCTTAATGAAATGCACTTATCCAACTCGGAAAGGGGTGCATGACCAGAGCGAGGATTTGAACCCATAATCTTTTGCATGAAAGGCAAGTTCTCAAGCCCCTACATGCTCCATTTTACAAACACCAGTGTGATAGGTCCGCGCCGGTTGCACCTTCGAGAAGGGGGTCGCATTCATCACGGCTCGTTCGTTTCTTTTTGCCCTCGGCCCAGTTTGCTGCCTCGGGCGAGTGCTGGTCATTTGTCACGTCCAGGTCTACGCGCTGGTGTGCGGTTGACCCGACGATATTAGTATGAACGGGGCTTTATTTTTTCAGTAAACAAAATATATTTTGCTTCAAATTACTCCCCCATGGAAACGTTCCGGTGTTAGCACAGGCACATTTGTTGTTGTAGATACAGAAATACACAACAATAATGTTATATTTATTCTTGCGACCAAACCGGTGTCTCGCTGAGCGTAGTATCGCGAGGCGAGATGTTTTTTGCTTTTCTGAGCACTTTTGGTCCTCAGCCTATTTAATATTTATAATTTGCGAGTCTGATTCAAACACGAAGGGTTCCGTACCATAGTACAAGATTAAATTTTACTTGTTTATTGTTATAGCGGCAAAATTAATACAAATTCTGTGAAACATTCAGCTGCCTACCTATTACGTTTCATGAGATATAGCCCTGCGATAGACGGAAGGATGGACGGGCAGCGGAGGCTTAGTAATAGGGTTCCGTTGGCACCCTTTGGGTACGGAACCCTAAAATATACAATTTTATTTAATTTGAAATGCCATTTCAAAATGTAGAATAAACACATTTATGTAATTAGTCACCTATATTTTAAGCTTGTCAATAACTTTGACCAATAAATAAAAGTACTATTTTGAAATATCAGCTGCAGCTATTATTTGTTACATTACACTTAGCTGCAACTGTTACAGCACATCTCTGCCGCGGGGGGATAACGCAATTGTAATAAATCGGTCCCATTCGTCTTACCCAATAAAGGAGGCACTAACTCAATCCGCTCCGCTGAAGAGTCGTCCCCTGACATTTTCAAATGCAATTGATTTTTGAACGGCTGCTGGACTGGACCCTTTTGTTTGTGCCTTTGTTGAAATATTGGCTATCGCCGCCAATGGGCGCCTTTCAATCGGGGAAAATAATAGGAAGCCCTGTTGCATCGTTGTCCGTTATTTTAGTTCGCTCAGTAAAAATCTTCTTTCAAACTTATTAAATGTTCTGTATGTTGAACGTCGTTTAAGTTGCTAAAGGTTTTATTTCAAGGACAGAATTTTACGTCATTTCTAATAACGTGTATGTAGTATTTTTTTTAAATATTTATATGTAGTTTCCTTTTAGCCCATCTCTATGTAGTCATGAAAAACTTTTATGCACTAATAATATTTATCCGTATGCATTTCAGACGCTATTTCTAATTTTTCCTAGTTTGATTTGGTCTTAATGAGATGCGAAATTTGTTCCAAAAATAAAAACTATTAATCTCTAAATTAATGGAATATCCGTTAAATCCATCGATGGTAGACATGGATGGCTAATACCAAACTGACCGTCAGATATTGACCTAACCCACCACAACATCGAATATTCGGCGCACTAAATCTCTAAAACATCAGTAGTAATCGGATCGTAGTAAATGGCTCTACTGCCATTGTGTATTGAAGTGGCTACGCCGCCCCTATACGAACTAGTTTCGGTTCCTTTCCCGCCTTAGCCTTACGCACCACATGAGAACTAGGAACGAGGAACAGGATCTTCCTTATGTTTCTTGGCTACATTCAACTGGATGAAAAACACGGACAATTTTCATAGCTGCTTCGATCATCGTTCATTCAATGCGATGGTACCAACCCGGCTGGGCTTAACCCTACCACCTAGTGAGTAAGGAAGAGGACTACAATTTTACGTGGAATCTGAACCACGGCCGGCCTCAACGGTTGAAAATGCTGACCCATCCAGAACCCAACCGTGCTCAGAGGTGCTTCACCCAGCTTATCGAACTGCAAGGGGTCGCACCACTAGGCTACTGAGGCTGACTGGCCAATTAAAAATTCCAATCCAATTAAATTATCGTCGGTAGGTCAAATTGGAGGACTATTGGAGCTCATCGAGGTGGAGAACCACGTATCTCGTTCTGCGACCAGATCTAGGTGTGCCATTTGCTGGGATGCCCACTGTACCGACAACATATTCTTCGATTCATGTGCACTTGTGATGTTGTGATCGAGCCGAAAATCTATGCTATTAATGTTCCATATCTTATCTTCCGATATTCGGCCTATTTTCGGTTAATAAGTCCGGCTAACACTTACTGCGTCAATATGAATATGCAATCAATAGGCTTATCGGAAGCCAGTGGCCATGATCGTATCAACATGTTAGGCTACCGGAGTATCAGAAGGCCACTGCAGGCTAGGAACCGTGCAAAAACCGTAGTACAGTCACGAACAGTTTAACATGGAATTCAAATATTACATTCGTCTTAAGAAATAAGGAACGGAGTTAAAAAAGTTTACTGCTAAGGCATGGTCAGTTAGGACGTTTTCAACAATGTTTCCTTGTATATCTATTAAGGTTGACAATGTGGCTGTTCACTATAATAGTAACAAAAACTTACGGTGTCCGTGCTTGGCGGAAATTTTTCGCCTCCACCGACGATGACTACGCCAAATTACTCTAACCTATGTAAATCTGGCCAGACAAGGAATAGGGTGTCACTGTTCTCGGCACTCCGGGGTGCTGGGTCCTGCGGGCGACGCTACCCACCACACTTCTACCTACGTGGCTGGCATCCCGACAGTTTAGATGCACAGGTCACTCCGGTCGAAGACACGTTTTGCCGTAAAGCTCACAAAATCGACCCCCGAAATATTAACAGGATTCTTAGAGCAGCAAAAAAGATAATAACGCTTAACCTATTTCCACTTGCACATGCCCAACCGGAAATACTATGTGTTTTGTCACAATTTGACAGCCACGTCCTAAGACAAATTTTCTCTATTTTCTGAAGATTTAGTAAGGGACAAGGCAAGTACCTTTCTCCATGCAGCCTAAACTAAACAAAATATGTATAAATGTATGATTTCTACTAGAATTAAAAAAAGCTGCTTTGCCAGCTAAAGTCACTTAAATCGTAATGAGCTGTTTTCGCGGCTTTGCAAAATAACCCTCATCCCTAAATAAGTAAGAGTTCTTTAATTAGGAATATGCCTGTTCCCTGTTTCCGGGCAGTACACAACAACATAATACGGCTTCTTCAAGAGCACTATCCACTCCCTAATCCTAAAACAATATCCCGCATGACTTCCAAAATTGCGTAACGCAGGAGAACTAAGTTAGAATAGAGTACATGCATCGAAGGGTGAGAGGTTTTTGCGCAAGATGCGAAACAAACTCAAGGTGCGTGATTACGTTGACGCTTCTTGCTGGTTTTCGGTAAGATTTTCGTGGTTGTGGTATTTGTATGCCTATTATTAACGCAATAACAGAAATGTAATAAAATGTATAAACCAATACTTTTACGTTCTATCCCATACATGACCATGTTAGGTAAGTAAAAATCGATAAAAAAAATGCATTACTCATCAAGTGGGATATTTTCATTGTAGGTATGTACAGTCGTTACTTATCAAATGTATACACTGGAAAGAGAAGGAATTTCTAAGTCACTTTTACTCTATGGTTGACGTCAGCATGTCAGAAAGAGATCTCAAATTTGTCTCTATTTCCGGTGTATAGATTTCAGACGAAACGACTGTACTTCAAAACACAATCAAATACGAATTTCTCCTTCTCAGGAGAATCACTTAGCCGAGTCAGTCGAATATCGACAACAAGAAGACAGAGAAACTATAGTTAACTACCTGCATAAGTCCACCACTCAAGAAGATTATCCTTGGTTTTATCGAAGACTGTTCTCAGGGGCTAGTAAAGTTTTTGTAAGTTTCAATTATTACATACCAGTGGCTAGTGAAGTTTCCCTAAGTTTTAATTATTTTGACTCTTTGTTTAGAGGTCACCGTAGTAGTTCACGACAGAAATAATAGTATTAAAACTAGAACGTACAAAGTTTTCACTACTTTTTCATGTCGCCGCTGGAGTAGTGCCTCGCTTTAAGGTCTTTGCTTGCGGCGACGCTAGTTTCGGGTCTCCTCTTTCCCTAAAATATGGTTGACAGAGGCGATGGCTGAGCCCGGCGTGATGCTCGTGAACGGGTGCTGTTTGTGGGGACTGGCTTGCTCCAATTTGCAACATGTTAGATGGCTGGCATAGTCTTTACAAATAAACTGATATTTGTCATGAACTGTTGCATATGATATTAATTGTTTGTACTTTATACTTTTGTAAACTTAGACTAAGTGGACGTTGAAAAAAAACCAGCGGAGTTTCTTGCCAGTTCTTCTTCGCTGGGATTGCCGAACTGGCTAATGATAAAATGATAAAATATGACAAATCCGAGTGCAGTGTACTGTGTATGGATGATGAATAAACAATAAACAATTACCTATTAATTTCGAATAATTATTGTTTTTTTTTTTCAGCAATCCCTAACATAGAAAATAACTCGCCAGGTGAAAAACAAATAAACAAGTAAAATAAGCCATGCTGTCGAAGGAAATATTATTCGGCGAAATGCTTGAAATTTACCAGTTGGCATATGAGCTCTGCACACTCTAATCATCAATATTATACCAGGCTTACAAATAAAGTTTAAGCGTTACAATTCTCATTATTTGGCAAACGTCACGTCCAGCATTGGTCTCCATCACAGCATTCTCTATTCTCTAGTGGGCCTAGTCGTGCCTGTTGTTTAGTATAGTTATTAATGTTCGTGTTTTGTCTGAACATTACCGGAATTATCGTTGTGATTATTCAGTGTTTGACCTTATAACCGCTGTATAAGGTTACTATCGGGTTTAGCATCCGTAGCATACTGCATTTCGAGGCTTGCTTTCCGTACGTGCGTCGGTATGTTAGCATACCCACAACATTTGGCGAGTACCGTTTGCTGCTCGTCTTTTGTAGAGTACCCGCTCTTCAGTTCAGTTAAAAACGTGGTGAGTGAGCCTGCAATTTGCTACTCATCCTATGTGGAAGTGCTTGCTGTGGATAAAAACTTGATTGGCGGTGGCGGCGGTGTGCAAAGCTGAGTGTTTGTGGTGGCGACTGCCGGCTGCGTGGACGATGGTAAGCTCTCGGGATCGGTGTGTTGTGGCGAAAATACAAACTATTAATTACAGCCCACATAGTATGGAACACCTGTCAATAAGTTAGACCCATTGGGAAGGGCCATCTTAACTCTTTGTCTGTATTTATTTATTTTTACTGTATTATAGCTGCGGTACCCGGCTCCGCTCGGGTTAGCGTCGGCTAAATTATTTCATGGATAAAAAGTATCCGACATGGCTGATCCAAAATAGGGTCAAACTGGTCCAGGACAATGTATCCATCTACCAAATTTAATCAAGATCGTTCGAGATGAAATAGCATGATTTAATGAGAAACATCCAATAATTCCCATTTAGAGCTTCGTTGACATTTGGTGGCTATTTAAAAAAAAAGCATTTGCCGCCAGAACCTTTCTGCACTTGCACTGCAACATTGTTTACCTAGTAAGTAAGTAACGTGTAATGTAGGTAAGTTTTGCGTGGACTCCAACCCACAGCCAGCCTCAACATCGAAAACAGTAACCCATCTCGAACCTGACAGCTCCCAGAGATCCTATACATTGATAAAATACGCACATAAATCGGGTTAGTGGTTCGCAAGTTTTAAGAATTTAACACTCACTACTCACCCTTCAGGTAATGAAGCGTTATATTATGTAGCCTATAAGTTTTGAGTAGAATCAGGCTAGACGTAGATACAATCCGCATCTAAATCGAGTAATTGGTTCTCAAGGATTTTGCCAAGTAGGCCTTACCCGCCCCCCCCCCCCCTCCCCGCACCCGCCCCCGTCGGACCGCCCGCCTAATCACGAACTAAACAAACACTAACTAACTAAACACTCTGCACAAAACACGATATACGAATTTGTTTCGTGTATCAGTTGACAAAAGCAAACTCAGTAGATTAGGTAACAGACAACTTTTTTTTTTTAAATTTGATATGACTTGAAGTCAAATCCTTTTAAGCCGTACGAATTGTTTTATTTATTTAAAATTTGGATATTAAAAATAATAAAACACTGTTGGTAACGCGATTTTTGTTTGACTGATGTAATGACGTGGAAACTGATGCAGTTTATCTCGCGTGCCGAAACTAATACAAAAGAAACGCGAGTTTCGGAACGCGACATTAAACTCCTCCAACTATGTATTCTGTGCTCCAACGCACATACGCACATTGTTTTGATAGATATGATCTTTGACGTTAGGAACACACCTACATTACTTAGACAACTGTGAGTGCTTGTAATTTAATATGAACTTTATACCATAGCAATAAAGCTCAAATTGACTACGTTTTAGTTACAAATCATTTGTATGGGAAAAAGAAAAGGGCTATTTTTAGGGTTTTTCCAGCAATAATTCTAATTTTTCTCGCCGTAAAAACCATCCTTGAACTTCAACGAACATTTAAAAAAAAGATTTGGCCAAATTGGTCCAGGCGTTGTTGAGTTATGCGCTTACCAACACATTTTGCGATTCATTTTTATATAATAGATTTATTTTTTTATGCGACCCGACATGGATGGCTAATACCACACAACTACCGTTATGATATTAGCCCAATACACCACATTCCCGAAGGAATTTGGTGCCATGCCAGGACCTTCCCTTTATGAGCACGGCTACATTGAACTGGATGGAAAACACGAACAATTTTTCATTGCCGCTTCGACCATCTTTTCATCCAATGCGATGGTATCCAACCCGGGCGGGCTTAAACCCTACCACCTAGTAGGGGAAGGGGACCTACAGTTTTACATGGATTCCGAACCATGGAGCAGCTCACATTCGTGATGAAAATGCACTTATCGAACTCGGAAAGAGAAAGACAATGGTGCATGTCGGTATTGAACCCAGGTCTCTGGTACGCTAGGCCAGTCCCCGCGCCACTAGGCTACGAGCCGCTCAAAATTAATCAATCATTTATAGATGGACCCAATCTAACCTAGTCTATTCAAGTATTAAGCTGGTATTTAAAAGACAGATTCCTGCCTGTATTTAAAAGACAGATTCATTACCTATTTCATATGTGCACTTTGGGTCTGTTGTTCTAAAGAGCAATTCTAAAAAGAAACTGCTTCTGAAACTGGAAGAAGCTGTTTCTCTTACTTGGAACTAATTAAGATTATGAAAGTTCTATGAGTATGCTGGTAGAATTAATACAATCAATACATACTTGTCCTGTATCCGAGTAGTTTTAGATTAGCCGCTTTTGATGGAGGGTTGCAAAGTTTCGCCCCCATCGCTCATGTCGACGACACGACGTAATAGCGCCCCAACTTTGTGTCGTGGCGATGAGGGGTAGAAAAAGCTTTTTGAGATATTATAGCTACGTGAAGCTGACATCATATTTGAGGCCGCGAGAAATTGCTCGAGCAACCCAACGTGAAGTTCAAATTATCGGTGAACCGCCAAAAATAATTATGTATTGTTTTTTTTAAACACTTACAGCTTTTTACGCGACGAGTGGAAATAAGAATACATTTTTTTTTTCTGTGCACTTACAGTGATGACTTTAAAATCGCTCATCTATAAAATTATCACGGGCGTCAATTTTAGCTACAAGCGAATCAGATATATTTACATATTTTTTTCAACCTGACACGGATGACTAATACGACACAAATACCCTTATGATATTAGCCTAATACACCACAATTCCGAAGGAGTTATGTGTCATGCTAGGACCTTCCCTTTATGAGCACGGCTACACTGAACTGAATGGAAAACATGGACAAATTTTCATTGCCGCTTTAACCATAGTTTCATCTAATGTGGTGGTACCAACCCGGACGGGCTTAACCCTACCGCCTAGTAAGTAAGGAAGGGGATCTACAGTTTAACGTGGAATCCGAACCACGGCCAGCCTCAACGGTTGAAAATGGTCACCCATCCAGAACCCAACCGCGCACAAAGGTGCTTACCCAGCTTATCGAATCGCAAGACGTCGCACCACTAGGCTATTGAGGCTGTGTTGCTATGTTCGGAAGGATTTTGTATTCATATTGCTACCAGCACGCGAAATGTATTTATTTATTTACATAAGTTTATTGCACTAAAAAAAACTCGGGCAAAAGGTACAAATTAATGCCGGAGGCACTTTCTACAAGTCTACTTTTGGGTATCGTGAGCAGTAGTGCGAGTAGTAACTATGGAGAAAATAGCTTTAGAGGAAACATAATTCCTACACAATATACCACACACACATTATTTTATTTTATTTTATTTTATTTTATTTGGCAATCTTACAGGACACAGACAATACAACAACAGGTAAATGAATAAAAGTATACAAGAGTAAGTGACTGTGCCCCAATTAAAAGTTTGCACAGCATGCAAAAACATAATTAACTCTAATAGGACGCTAAACGATTAATGTAGATATACTTGTACTGTTTGGAGAACACTATTTGAAAACCTTTGTTAATTTACTTCTGAAACATGATCAACTGTCGTGAAATACATCGAGATTATCCTGGCAAATATTTACACAATTATTATAAAGACTGCATATTCTTGCGACAGGATTGGTAGAAGAAATATTTGATTTATATAAACTAGTTCTAAAGAATTCAGGATTTCTTATTGACCTAATGTTAACGTGAAAGCTTATATCATTTATTGCTGCAGAATCTATTTTACCATTTAAAATTTTGTATAACACCATTAGATCAGCGATTTTCCGACGACCTTCTAGAGACTGCATACCAAAAAAATTTAGCCGGTCCAAATAGCTATGGATCGCTCTCCGAACGCCTACCTTTGATGCTAATAGTCTTACGAATTTAGTTTGTACTGATTCGATTCTTTCTATGTGTGTTAAATATTGAGGGTTCCAAATGACGCAGCCGTATTCAAGCAAGCTACGTATCAAAGAGTTATAAAGTAAGAGCAGACTCTCAATTTTCTTAAAAGGCTTTGTAACTCTAAAGATAAACCCAATTAATTTGTTAGCCCTAGTGATGAGGTTATCTAACTGCAACTTAAAAGAAATATCAGATTCTAAATATATGCCCAAATCACGAACTACTGAAACACGTGATAATTCAAAGTTGTCGATATGGTATTGAAAGTCAATTGGGGTTTTATTCCGAGTGAATGAGATAATTTGACATTTTTTTTTATTAAGCGACATTTTATTTGTTACGCACCACAGAATAAGTAATATTATACTTAAACTCTAATTTTAATTTAAACTTAAATAAGTTATACATTTAAGTTTAAGTATAATATCACAGAATAAGTAATATTATACTTAAACTTAAATGTATAACTTATATAAAAAAAACTAAATACTACATATATATTATAAAAATACTTAAAAGATGAGACTTAATACATTATATTTAAATGGAAAAATAATAGTTTAAAAAAACTAAAAAAACACGCTTTTATAGCTAACCGAACTAAAAAATAGAAAATAATTTTTAATTTTAAAGAGTTTATATTACAGTAGTAGAAGATCGAACAATCAATCAGAATTTATCACCTCAAGATAAAATTATAATAAAGTTTCAGTTATTAATAAAATAATTCAATTCAGAGTAAAAAGCGTGGGGTGCTTGATAAAGTAAATGTAACAATCATTCTATTTGCAACTGTCTATCAGAGGAGAGTTATGAAAAGTAGTAAAATGCACCCCACGCTTTTTACTCTGAATTGAATTATTTTGTTAATAACTGAAACTTTATTATAATTTTATCTTGAGGTGATTAATTCTGATTGATTGTTCGATCTTCTACTACTGTAATATAAACTCTTTAAAATTAAAAATTATTTTCTATTTTTTAGTTCGGTTAGCTATAAAAGCGTGTTTTTTTAGTTTTTTTAAACTATTATTAATTTTTCATTTTTTAGTTCGATTTTTCGAATTCATATGCATTATTTGTACTCCAATCAATAAGACTTTATAATTACAAATTTTTTGATCGTATTAAATTCCTTCCTTATCGACTGTAATTTCAAAGCATTGGTGTTTACCAAATTTTGTCCCGTAAAATAAATAGATTAAAAATTTATGTTCGGTTGTAAAATCTCTTTATTAGATAGGTAGGAACTAATGTTAATAAAATACATATTTAATTTAGACTTAAAGATAAAAAACTTCTTCTAAAAGAGCCGGAGCTTCAGCTGTACCTAGAATACTGGCGGTGTTGCCTCTTTGGATTTCGAGGCTTATTCGCCGGACAAAATGTGCCCCGGACCTGGGATCACCAGAACTTTCATTTAAAAGTTTGCCTAACGTTGAAGCAAAAGTTATCGCTTCTGGTGACCATGAACCGAGTGTCTCGGCGGCGAAAGCTAAAAACTCAAAAGAACTCGCCACGCAGCTGTATTTTTGATGTTTATTTGCTGCTGCCCTCTCAGCTGCCGCTCCGGCCGCGCGAGAAGTGGCCTGAATGTAGGACGGCGCCAGAGTATCCACACAGGTGGCGTCCCATATTAATGCCTTTCCACTTGCCCACTGCACTAAGGTCACCCCGTCCGGGCGTTTACCATCCGAGCGACTGATTCCTGGGGGCTCGGTGATGCTGGGGTAGTTTGCTGTCACCAGTGCTCTTTTTTTAATGTTATTTATATTGTAATGGCGGGATAAACGACCAGCGCTCCTTTGGCATGATAAACCGTGGTGGCCCCATTCGGTAACGTTGGTACCACAGACGCACGTATGAGGATGGCACAATCTAGCACCGACTCGAAGGCCTATTGAAATTCTGAGAGTGTTACTGTCAAGCAGAGTGCCTAGGCTTGGTGATGGATAGGCCCCCCGCCCCGGATTCGGCGACTGATGATGCTAGAATGCGAGCTTTGTCAATGTCAGCACTATTCATCAAGAGGGAAGAGTGAATAGATTTTATAATCGGCAAATCCCAGGTTTTTTGGAGTTTAAGACGGATTGGAATAGGTTCTTCTGGGCACCTGGATTTCCAACCTTCGATAGCCCTGTTCAATCAGTCCACCTCGAAATCACAGCCAAGTGATGGTGAAAGAATACTACCCACGAGTGGTAAACTGCTGTGGACGGAACTCAAAAATGCTGGAAGTGCAACATCTTTTGTGCATCGTATGCCAACTCCGCCGAAGCCTATGGGAAGAGAGGCTTGTATCCAAGCATTTCCTTCTAATTGAATGTTCGTTATTTGGGATAGGCCTTTTTTGACAATAGCGTCTATTTTAGTTAGTGCTTCTGTATTGCGCCATAAAGGGCAACAGCGCATAAAGTATGTGAATCGTGGGATACCAAAACAAAATTTAAGGAGATGTAAGCCGACATGAGGTTGGATAGCACGAAGGCGATTTGTGAATATCTCCAACATATTGGTTTTATTTTCTAAAAGCGTTGTTGTGGATTGTTCCGTCAGCGGGGCGCCCAGGAAGAATCTGTTCTCTTCAGTTAGAGTTTTGATTCCCGGTGTAATTTTTTCCAAAAGGCTTTTGATTTCTGTTGTCCTATCGGCGGTTAATTTCGAGAATATTGCTTCGCATTTTATAGGGTTCAGCTCTGCATAAAGAATGAACAAGGTGAGAACGCAATTATCCTGAAAACATGTTTGCCTCCGTTGTACTGTACCAAGTATGGAGTGTACAGAGTCTCTACACTCCATAGTACCAAGTGCCCGAGCGAAAGAGTAAGTCCGAAAGTGCGGGCATGCGCAGATCTCGCGCTAGCTCTGTCTCTTTTACTCCACTACAGAGGATCTATAAAAGAATTTATTAATCCTGGCGGTCCTAATAAGGATAATGGGAAACTGTTATGAAATTATTGCATTGTCATCGGTCCTTGATACGTTTTTTTTTTATGTGACTTGACATGGATGGCTAATACCACACCCTCTGTCATGGTATTAGCCCAACACACCACATGGGAACTAGGTGCCATGCCAGGACCTTCCTTATATTGCTCGGCTACATTGAACTGGATGGAAAACACGGACAATTTTAATTGCCGCTTCGACCATCGTTCATTCAATGCGATGGTACCAACCCGGGCGGGATTAACCCTACCACTTAGTAAGTAAGGAAGGGGACCTACAGTTTAACGTGGAATCCGAACCACGGCCAGCCTCTCTCAACGGTCTAATGGTCACCCATCCAAGACCAGACCGGACCCAGCGTTGCTTAACTTCGGAGAGCGATCGCCGAAGTGTCGCGCCACTGGGCCACTGAGGCTGAGAATACAAAGTTTCAAATTAATCAGACTTCTGGAAACTGGTGAAAATTAATCTCAAAGATTCCATTACATACATATTAAAATGCAACCCAAGCTAATAAAAGCGTGTTAATGATTAATCCTGGCGGTCCTAATAAGGATAATGGGAAACTGTTATGAAATTATTGCATTGTCATCGGTCCTTGATACGTATGCAAAGTTTCAAATTAATCAGACTTCTGGAAACTGGTGAAAATTAAGTTCAAAGATTCCGTTACATAGATACATACATAGATACAACCCAAGCTAATAAAAGCGTGTTAAAAATATATTGGCAAAAGACATTTTTTTTTTAAATAAATACTTACAAACTTAAAAAAGTATGAGGGAAGAAATTAAAGAAATCATAAAGACAGAAAATAAGCTTTTATATCTTTTTTAAAAACATTAATAAAGGGGGAATTTCGTGAATGGGGACACGTTTACGAAATTCCCCCTGTGTTCCATATGGAAATGTGTCCCTAATCAAAATGGTCCTCTTTAAACGGACGCTGCGTCTGCAAACGCGCTCAGCATTCGAGAATACAGCGGAAGGTATTTCCGCGTATTTTTCTCCATCAAAAGGTGCTTTCCGCTTGTACGTCGGCATCAAATACGGCACCACGACGAGGAGTGGGTGCCGCGCCGGTTTAATTAATATGTTAATCGCGAAGGAGGCGTGGATCCAGCAGCGCGCCGCCGCCGGCTCGGGTGCTGGGAGCACGCGTTCTTCGACGATGGAATTGCTATGAAATAGGCGGAGGTGTTCGTGACTCGAATCGAATAGGGAACATTGGCTGTGTGTGATGGTGATCAGATGTATGTGCTTCTAATAACATATTAATTGACAGGGTGAAGCGAGAATCGAAACGGCTAGATAAGGGAATGTTGTAAGCAAAAATAAGATAACATGTAAATACATCGGACGGTATTGTCGACCGTAACTCCGAGCAATAGATAATTTTATTTACAGGTATTTAATTTGAAAGACATGCAAAAATACATTTGCTTTCTTTATATATTTGCCGCGAAGCGAGGGCGAGGAAAATCACAAAATGGAACTGAAATATCTGGTCATTATTTTTTTCATTTTTTAAACGTTCTTTAACTCTTCCATCCCACTGTCCTTTCATCAATGCAATTGGTATTGTTTATGCCCATTCCTTTTTTTTTGTACATTTATGTTTACTTTACCAGATACATAAAGTTTTTAAAGAGCGTTCCTATCCTAAGCCTATCGAACTTTTATTCAAAGTTATAGTTTTAATGTACAGCATGAAGCTAGACATTTTAGAGCTAATTTTAATGTATTATTACTACATAAAGTTACATAAACTAGCAGCTACTAGCTGCATGTAAATTTAATTATTGAGTGCACTGTACTGATATTTTTTAAGTGAAGTAATTTTTTAAGATATATTTCGTTTTTATTTGTTGTTTCTGGTTTTTGATATATTTGTCCAATTTGTTTTTAAAACTGTTCACATGTGTGTCCTCGGATTCTGTTATCATTGTTTTTACCCAACTGCGAAAGAAGGAGGGTTATGTTTTTCGAGTGTATGTATGTATGTATGTATGTATGTATATATGTATGTATGTATGTATGTATATTTCTTTGGCACGCCCTACAGCCTAAACGGCTTGATGGATTTTGGCTTGAGAGGTGTCGTTAGATTCGTCTTAATTGTGAGAGTGACACTGGGTATATCAAAATTATAAAAAAAAATCATAGCCGATTTTTGGCGCCAAATTATGTGTTTTCAAATATATTTTTCCTTGAAACCTATCGAGTGGTGTATCAAACTAAAGGGTTTTCTAAATAGTTTACAAAAAGGAATGCAACTTATATGTTTAAGTGTAATTTGGAATGAGAAATTCCAAAAATCATCAAAATATTCAACGTTAAAAATGAATTCAAATGATTTTTGTTTACGCAAGCGCGCTTGTTTATATACATTGATTTA
The DNA here is from genome assembly GCA_946894095.1 of Incurvaria masculella. NCBI lineage: Eukaryota > Metazoa > Arthropoda > Insecta > Lepidoptera > Incurvariidae > Incurvaria > Incurvaria masculella. Next base: position 7,467,272 of record OX335641.1, read on the forward strand.
AAATCAAAAACTGGATTTTGTAGGTCTCGATATGTCTCCATGCTGCCTTCTTTTTTCGAGTGTAGTAAGACCAAAATTGTATGTAATTCAATATTTTTTAAGTTAATATTAGTTAGTTAAGTAAGCAGTTTGAAATTCGGTGCCTTAAGTCGTAAAATGGCAAATAACTCGAAAATAAAATCGATTAGGGATTTTTTTTTATGTTTTAGAAAGGATTTATGTCTCAAACAACATTATCACAATTAATCAAACATTTAAAATTTTAAAAGGCATGTTTGTTTCTTGTTTAATAGAACACCTTTACATAAACATTGTTTAAGGGCCCTACCGCACAAATTTAAGCGCGTGTATCGGCGTTTCAGTAACAAAAAAGTCGCACATTGTAGCTTAGAGTAAGACAAACCTTAAAACAAATGGAAATTCATAGAAAATATCACTCATTTTAGTATATTGTCTCACAACTACTCTTAGGCTAAAATCGACCCGACCGTTTCGTTATAAGAAACAATCTAGTTTGGGACTAGTTGAGCCCACGGGCAACTGAGTGGTTATGAGATACTCCCCAGATTAAAGCTGTACAAACTCACCACAAGCCTGATTAAGTACTAGGCATCCGTTAAGATTTCCTTCGTTTGTCAACATCACGTATACAAGATTTACTTGGCCGTTCTCATTAGTGCAGAAAATTCCTAAAACTTCCCACAGAACGCTCACGTTTTACCCGCGGCTGCAATCCTATATGATAGCTTGATTCTATTTTATAATACACTAGCAGCCCGTCCCGGCTTTGCACGGGCATAATATAATTTAAAAAATATTATTTTGACACAATGATACACAAATAAACCCTTTTTACGTAGAGTTCCTACATTTAAATATTTGAAATAAAAAAAAACTTAGATATTATTATTACATGATTATTAGATATTAGAGAAATAATAAATTCAAAGTGCTATAGGTAGAACCGCGGCCTCCAACGCACTATTTATAGCAGAGCACGCTCCCGCGCGCGCCGCCCAGGCCGGCCGGTACCGCCGCAAAAGCTACGTCCCGCAATTTTTTAATCTGTAATATCTTCGAAAATATTCATTTAAATCATACGCTGTAAAGGGCCATATAGATCTATATTAAATCAACAATGTATTTGAGGTATTTAATTGGATAAGGATTAATGCTTTATTGGTTAAAATCGCTTCGAAAATTAGCCATTATTTGTCGTAAAAAGTAAATGACAAAAAAATGTTATTGTTAGATATCCATAAGAGATAGACATATACCATCGCGGAGTTTTCTGTAGACCTTTTCAATGTGTACAATACTTAGTACATTATTTTGATAAATCTCGTAGGTTTCAGCCTGCGTTTGCAATGTAAGCGGAAAAATTTAATTTTTTACGACATCACATTGGAAACCTCAAAAATAACAGTATTTCTCCACTATATAATGGATGTTATTATACATATAAACCTCTTCAATCACTCTATCTATAAAAAAACCGCATCAATATTCGTTGTGTAGTTTTAAAGATTTAAGCATGCATCGGGATATAGGGATATAGGGAGAGAGAAAGCGAATTTGTTTTATACTATGTAGTGAAGTGATATAGATATAAGTAAATATAACTTTTTCGTACTAAGGAGGAGTCGTATTCACTACGTATAATATTCACAACGTATAATAGTATTTTTTCCAAAAAATTAAAACCATGCATATCGTATAATATTCACAACGTATAATGTTATACGTTGTGCATGAATAAAGTTTAAAAATAAAATCAGCTCATTGCATCGTGCAGAACGTATAATAGTCACAACGTATAATATTCCTAACATGAATTCACAAAAAAAGAAAACCATGCAGAACGTATAATATGCCAAGAAGCACTGCATAAAGCGCCCTAATAACGATACATTTAAGGCTGAAATTGCTACGAATCGATATTTGCTACAATTTCGAAAGGCCACCTTACGCTAATTGAGACTGTCGAAACGTCACGTGCGAGTATACGCTTTAAAAGTATTAACATAAGGGCGCTTATCGTGTGAAAAGTTTTTGGATTATATGATATGCATGGTTTTCTTTTTTTGTTAAATAAAGATCATAATATTATACGTTATGACTATTACACGTTATGCATGGAGAAATAAGTAATTTAATTTTTTGGACTTCTTCATGCACTACGTATAAGATTATACGATCTGCCGATTATACGTTTTGCATGGTTTTAAAATTTTGTTAAAATATGACATTACACGATCTGCATATTAGACGTTCTGCCGTTCCCCCCTAAGGAGGTACGTCGCTTGTTTCAAGGAATGTGATATGTATGTATGTATAATCGACCATATATGTTTGAATGTATAATCTGAAACACTGTGTTAGTAGGAGGCATTCGTGACGGGAGGAAGGACCATAGGAGACTTCCAAATTAAGGGTATACATACAGCCGGTGGCGAAATTGGTAGACGCAATACCCGCGAATGGTATGTTTTGCTGGTTCGGGTCCAGCCTTGCAGTATATTCGTAAAGTAGCTCTTTTTACTGGGCATATACATTACATTCCGTAGATATAGATATATTATATTTTATTACAAATTAATTTACTATCCCAATAGTATATATTCACCAATAGTTAATTTTTTATCGTCCATATAAAAAAATGTGGTGTTGTCAGCTTATTTCCTACGGCAATGAATTTTTTTTCGTGTTTTCCACCCTTTCAATATAACCGTGCTCATGAAGGGAAGGTCCTGGAAAGACACCTAATACCTACATAAATCCGGTAAGTTAAATTAATAACATGACGGTAGGTGTTTTGTGTGCAGGTATCAACAAAAATGTATGGGGAGAGTAGATACATTAATGGTATTCGTCTTGAAAACAAATCTCGTGGTACAGAAGATGTTCAAGGTGAATTAATGTAGAAGGTGTACAGAATCACCCCCTTTACGCTCTGACTCCTGGTAGTTGTGCACCGTGTACAATAGTTACTGTGAATTTAAAGTCTCCGGTGTAGATCTCATACTACAGTTCCTAAAGACGACTCTTGTCATTTATTTTTATTTAATTTGTAATAATTTATTCGATAAACCAATTGTCACTAGACCTATTGCATCGATCCCGTTTATAACAATAGAGCCAGAGGTGTCTCGCTATTCCTACACGAGTGACGCGCAATTATGTTCCACACAAAGTGGGCGCAATATTTTATTTCTTGCCATCCTTCCGTAAATTCGTATCACTTTCTCTACAATGAATAAAAATTGCAGATTTTTATATTCTTGTAAGATCTTCTTTATTTCACAGTTCATTATGATAAATGGGTCCCAGGTCTTGTAGTACGAATGCAATTCCAGCTTGACGGGAGATACATTACGCACGGCGACGTACGTACTCAGCGGCATAGAAGGATGGGAGGAGGTATCGAAACTCATTCGTACTGCACGTTAGACGTTTTGAACTAAATGTTGTTCAAAGCGTCTACCTGTAGTTAGTTCAATTACGAATTTTTAGCAAGTAGTTGTAAAAGTGGCTGGGCCGCCCCCATACAAACGAGTTTACGTCGTTTAAATTTATTTTATGTTAGCCCCGGCATGTTGCGTGCGCCAGGACCTATAAAGGGCGTGATAACACCCGATTGCATTCAGTTCCACAAGGGCGTAAGTGAAGCCATATATTATTGTTTTTTAAAAGAATCACTAGTTACTTATTTTGGAATTTTAAAAACATGAAATATTCATTAATGGTCTAAATATATTTGAAACACAACGGTAAATATCGGACGCTCATATTTTGTGTTGAAACTTTTAATGGTATGGTTTTAAATATATATTTTTCTTTAAGAAAGGATGTTTTTTTAAGAAGGAGAGACATTTCCACGCTGTACGTGACGCCAGTTGTGACGCATGGTTAAGTGAATGCCATGCGGATAACAGTCGGTGAGCGGGGCGGGTCCTTAACCATACGTCACAAGATGGGTACTAATTCTGTCGAACCAAACCAAAACCAGATAAATTAGATAATTGCACCATGCATTATGAATGATTAAACATATACAAAGAGAAACAACAACCAATGTTCTAGGACGAGCATAAACACAAAAATATACAAGTAGGTAAAGAAATAGAGTAGGCCCCGAATACAAACGACGACACTGAGAAGTGTTACGCGCACTGCTTCTAATGCCGGCAAAAAAGGTTCGGTACGGTACCTATGTGGTGATGATGCCTGGAGCACGTGGTTTGGCGGCGAATGGCGCCTGCCCCCGCGCGGCGAACCTCGAGCGGCTGAGGGTGGCTCCCTCGGTGGACGCACCGCACCACAGGGCGCGTCGTTGGCGGAGACCACCCCAAGAAGCACGGGGTGGGCGCCGAAGACACGGAGGGCGCGGGTGTGCTCCACCAAGCCAGCCCGAAAGCGGCGACGGCGAGACCCCGGGACGCGACTGGAGTTACTCGCGGCGGTCGGCGGTCTGTGGCGGCGAGATGCCCTCGCGCCGTGGCGGGCGAACAACAAGATGGCTGCCGTCGTTCTCCTCTCCCATTGGCTATGTAGGATCGCCTGACGCATGAGGGAGACAGCATCCTTGAATTGCTGAGCGGTAGAAAGAGACGGTACTTATGTTCGTGGTTTGTTGTTTTGTTTCTTGAAGAATTTTGACCGTTGGTTCCTTGAAACGTGTATTTTTCCATTATGTAGATAACTATAAATGTCCATTGTGAGTATGCATAGGCACTGACATCGTTCTGAAGGCTGCCGTTAGTATAGTTCAAGGAATATATGACATACAGATATTGATATTGACTAGACAATCTAGCACTGCGCGCAACTTTGAGCGATATATTAGTAGCGATATAAATATGGCGAAACAACTGTGGCTTTCTTTGACATCTTTGGTGTGTGGCCTTAACTCTGCACAGATCTGTTCTGAGGGCCTTCCTAATAATAATAACTCAGAGAACGTACATTCCCTCAAAGCTGCAGTGCAGTGGTTCAAAATTTTCAGACACCACTTGATAAGTGTGCTAAAGTTGTTGGACGTCTGATTTGTTTATTGTTTATTCATCACCCATAGAAAGTACACTGCACTTTGATTTGTTATATTATATCATTAGCAAGTTCGATAATCACATCTAATAAGAACATACAAGAAACTTCAATAGACACTTTTCAACTTTCATCTTAGTCTAACATTGAGATAAATAGTCGTACACGAAACTAAACTAACAAAAACTAGCACTTTGTGACGTCTATTTGTATGGGCGAAATCTCAAAGTAATCAGTGACGTCGCGAAGGACTACTTTTCGTTAGTCTTGGTTTCTGTTGCGACTATTTATCCCCGCCTAAATTTACAAAAGTTTCACTGCTTACAAACGATACGAGTTATTGGTACCTGTTATATTATAAATAAATTATTTCAATTCCTTATTACATTGACAGTAATATTTACTGTAAGCTTACCTCTTCCTCGCGTAGTTTCCAAGAACTCAACCGAAAAACAAGAGCCAAATATCATAACCTTTTTAATATTTTTTTTCCGGACCATTATCAGAGTTCAATATCGAGTTGGAAATGCTATTTCAGTGTAAGTACAGACAAGTACGACCTTACTGAACAGTGCTTGACAGAACGACTCGGATTACGCATGCAGGCCGCCACTTGAATCCGTTGTCGTATAGTTCCTCATTTCGATGGCGTTTATTCCAAGGTCTTACCCCTGTCGTTAGGTCCTTTACACACAGAGCTTTGGGCCCATGCAAATTCATATTATAATAAAGGCTTCATATGACGTAAACCTCCAATATTTTGGTGTTATTTTTATTTTATATTCGCTTCATTTAAGAAGCAGTTAAAACCTTTAGAAAAATCAAGATATCAAAATTTAGACTATTGTCTAGAGTATGACTGTAAAACGGTTTTAATACGTGGCTTATATTTAAAAAAAACTTTTTTTGTTTTTTTACTAGCTAGGTTTTTACTAGGTTTCAAGCCGGCGCGGCGCTTGGAAACTATAAATAATTTAGAACATTTTTTTTTTGTACAAGATCACATATTTTATCTAGTGCGTGAAATATATACTAATTCACATTTAAAAGTAGACTTTACAGATCAAAAACATAAATTTCGCTCACCTGAAAACGATTTTGACGCGCATACAACAATTGACTCAGACTCTATGCTTCCGGAGGTCGCCATTACCTTTTTTTTTTTGCTAAACACTGGACTCAGTTGGAACCTTAACTGCTCTTGAAAACGGATATATGTAGGTATGTTGTAACATACAATTCAAGATATATGATTAAAAAACTATTTTAAACGTGTAGCACTAAGATAAACGCAAGGTAGTAAAACGAATCGCAGGCATTGAATGAATGAATAATGAATAAATTCTTTATTGTGCAATAGAAAACAAGTACAATTACAAAAACAATTCGAAACAACAACAAAATTGCACAAAGGCGGACTTATCACTAGGAGTGATTTCTTCCAGTCAACCTTTGGGGTGATGAGGAGAGACAATCTAAAATATCTGTAGGTAGGTACACAATAGCAATTTGAAAGGAAAATAATAAAGCAAATAAAATAAAAATATATACATACAGTATAAACATACATAAACCATAATTTACATGACAATACAAGCATACTTTGAATAAAATAAACTAATTTTGATAACATTTTGATAAAACAAAATTAATATTTTTACATGAATGATAAAAATAATGTTCTACATACAAAAAAGTCGGCTTGGATTCTTGCACTAGATAGGGTCAGCAAAGTAGGTAGGAATTAACATTTCTGAAATGCAATGAAACTTTCTAGTTCCATTGCTAAAATAACAGTTATTTATATATTTCTATGACTGTTGGACATCCTTGTCGGTACCTTTAATCAAGAGTGGGATAGACGTACAGACCTGAGCAGTGATGTACACCGCTAGAATATTAGCATCGTGTCAACGCACCCTAATACTCATATCTGTACCCTTCCATGCTCCTAGATATTCCATCCCACACGCAGGCGCGAATAACATTAGCAGCAGGAGCAGGGAAGGGTTTGTTTCAATCCTCTACACCTATATGTAGAGAGATAGGCTAAGGATTAGTGCATACATCACACCGGACTATTATCCAAGAAAACAAAAAGAACGGAAAAAACTAATACTAGTTTAACAGCATAACATTATTTTATAAAAACTGAAACATAACAAAAATACCACAGCATTATTGTAATATACCTGCTCAGCACGGTGAACACTGAAAAAAAAAAAATTTAACAAAAAAAATAACCGACTTCAAAGAAAAAGCACTAAAAAGTAAAAAATAATGTTCATTTTTGTAGTTACGATTTCTGTTATTTTTTGAGTCGGCGTCAGCCGGGCACGCGCTGCGCCAATCAAGAGAACCTAACCTAACCTAACCTAACCTACCTAATTGATAACCTCCTCCTTTTTTTGAAGTCGGTTAAAAAGATGTGCAACTGTTTACTGTTTTAGCACAATTAAAATTCAGTTATTTATGGTAAAGTATTTCTCGTTACTATTAATGTAACGGTAACTATCTTTTAATGAGCCAAAACAGTTAGTATTAAACAGTTATTTTATGCGATTTAACAGTACCGCATCGTGAATACACGTGTGACAGATAAGATGATTTTGAAACGGTTATGTTAAATGATTGAACATTACTGCTGACTACATATTAGCACTGCAACTGTCCAGTTTCAAAAGATACAGTAATTTTATCAGATTGGACAGTACCTTTTCACTGAATATAAGACGTAAGTAGGATTTGAAAAAATACTAAAGCTAGAAACAGTATTTACGCAGTTAGGGAAACATTAAGGGAAAACAATAAAAAAATATAGTAACATTTAATGTTTAAGGGTAACTGTTTTCACTCAGTTATAATAACCGAATTACTTAATTGACTCTTTTAACGTTGCAAGATGGTTGTTATTATTGGAATTAAGGTTAGATTCACTGATTATTTGGATTGGCATCGTTGGAACGGAGCCGTAAAAAGTAGGTGGACACGAGATGTTCATAATGATGTACATAGTTCATTATCACTAAAAGCGTAGTAAAACAGATAGTTTTACAAAGAACTACCAGAAATTATTGATTAAGCCTTTACAGAAGATAAGATAGGATTGTTTGCTTCACATATTTAATAGCTCTGTTGTTATTCATAAATATAAACAACAAACTTCCGTTTTAAATCACAGCGAGTCGCGCGCGTAGTTGATATCATTTGGGTTTGTTGTATGGAAGTTGCGTCTTTATGCAAAAAACGCGGTTGGAGCACATGTATCACGTTAATTCTTTTTCTATCGCCCTTGTCAAGCCTATTACAAACCAATAAGGCGTTTATTTTTATTAAGTTTTATTCTGTGAGCGTTTTATACATCGAAATTACGTATGCAGATATCATACATATTAAATCGTGTCCGGCCTCGGCTAACTTTCGCATTATCTACGCGTTCCCACGCATAACAAATATACTAAAAAGTTATTCGTCCCCTCGAACAATATTGACAAACTGGTAAAATGAAGCGTAATGACGACGGGGCCCCGAGCGCTCCTCGAATATTCGAAATTTTCATATAGAAAAATCTTTGTGCTGCTCAGATTCAAATATGAGGGGTATATCGGTGCCCCCCACACCCACTCGTCCCTTCTGCCGAACCCACCAATCTTTTATCTCATTTAAGGATTTTACAGGGTGCGAATAGCGGCGAGAATTCCCGTTAGCAAAATAAATGTGAAGATTCGAATTGGAATTTGAAAAGTTTGAATATTTTGTTAAAAAAGCGACCCTGGTGATGTGGTAAAGAATTTCCCATCATATAATATGCAGATACTTACTTATAAGATATGATATTTAATGTATAATTGGTCATGAAGGAAGGAGACATAATAAAAAAAACGGTTAATACATTATATTAAATTCGTGTAACACATCTCCTTTTGCGTCGGGGGTTAAAGATAGCCACGTTCAATAGCACGATTAAGTAAATTTTCTCGCATAATATCTTCAAATGTTCCTATTCAAAAGCCTTCGAATATTTAAAATACAGATGGTATACAAGTGTATTTTGTTTGACGCGGCTCGTAGCTCAAGGGCGCGGAAACTTGCCTTCTAAGACAGGGAGCCATGCACCACTTTTTTCTCATTCTCGAATGTCGACAGTGATGGGTGCAGCCCTGTTTCGCGTTGTGCGGTGCCGGGTCTTAGGTTTTATGGTTTCGATATCGTGCGAGATCGATATAGTGTGATTAACACAATTTTAAATGAAATTTCTGAAAACTTTGTTAACGTTTGCGACTGAAGCTCGACCCTAATGGGCACCTAAAAATACGAAACAAAAAATCATTTTTCTGTAATTTCGGAACGTAAAGGCGATGAATAATAAACAGATGAAAGATAAGCCTGCCCTAATAGTCGTTCATGTTTACTAGTTACTTATATTACAGAACGATGGTTCCCTTTTGTGTTTTACATATTGTACGAATTTCTGTCATTGATTTAAAGATGTCATAAAAACTTTATCAGTCGTATTCAGAGAGAACCTGTCAAAACTTAGTACGAGATTAGCACCTGACTAACCATACAAAAACCGGTTTAGTCCGACCTTAATACGTGTGTTAAAGTTAGTGCGCCCACTCTGAATACGACAGTAATTTTATTATTATAACCTAAATGTTTGCTTGGACCTAAAATAAACCTATTTGTAGCATGCTGCTGTATGCACGAGCGGGTGTATGGAAGTCAGATGAATAGATAAATGAAATGCTCTTCGTCCGTCAACCAAACCCAGCAACCGTCACCGAGTATTTGTCTCAAGAGGCGAACGCCATAAAGCGAGCCCATAGTAACGTCGACTACGCGAGCGACTCGCTGTGATGTCGAGCAGCGGAAGTTTTATGTACTTATTCAAGGAAAAATAACAGAACTTTGAAAAGCGTGAAGCATTACAAAATTATCTTATCGTCTATGAATGTTTCCTGCAATTGTTGTCGTTATTTCATTGCAAAACCCGTAAAAACGATTATAGCGACGCTTCACCGTTGTTGACCTAGGAAAGAATTATCTCGTAGAGTAATGTGCCTGCCCCCGTACACCTTTTGGACAGTTTTACATATTCGTAATATCTTTGACACGAATAGTATGCAAAGATTCAGATGTGAGACAAATGGTGTCTTGGCCTTATGTAACAACGGGCTGTCTTCGAATTCTGAATATCTTAGACCTGAACAGGTTGCGTTAGGCAGGTGAAAAGTTTTTGGGGTACATGAATAATAAATATTTGCCGGAATTATGAAAGAATCTTGTTAGAACTCCTTCCAATCTATAAATTAGGTTCCTTATAAAGATTTTTAAAAGCAGGTAAACTTTTTGCCTAGATCTACCGTAGATACGCCTATAAATACTTGGAGAAAAGGCTCCCTAGGTCATATCGAAGTTTTGAGATTCGTCTTGTCGCCAGTGAACTCTTTGAACAAGGAACTTGGTGAATCCTTGCACAAGGATGAGAACTAGTACCAATAGAAGAACATATTCCTCTTCGAAGGGTGTTAAAAAAGGAATGAAGCACACATTTGTTAGTAAAAATATCTATTGATAATGAATTAATTTAATGCGCCTAGTATGTAGAGCCAGCTCTTAGCCAGATTTCGTAGTAGAGCTACCGAAATGTTTGTTGTAGCATTCGTAGCTCAGATAGTAGCTGAAAGATTAGTATAAATGACTAAAATGCACCACAAGTCGAGAATCGCTGATGTTACTGGCTCCGCTCGGGTCAAGTCATTTTGGAGATAATATCTGGATCTCGACAACTGTGCAAACTACCAACTATAGCTAATAAATGTAGTCAAATGCTATATGTAGTCAAAATCTGTTAAGTTGCCTAGGAGAAAACATTTACCAACTCACGCACACGGGATTTTTATAAAGATTAACAGCGTCCTCTGCAAACATTGAAAACTTGGTTAATATAGCACATCCTTCGAGGAAGCGACGCGATGTTACTTAGTATATATATAGCCTTATTAGATGTATGTGATAGATCACGTGAAGAAAATGCAATATCTTGTTATGATTTAGGAAATGCGACATCGTGTGCAAGTCCCTATTAATAATGTCGGACCGTAGACCTCCCGGGGCTCCGCGCGGAGGAGGAGGGGACTTTCAGGAAATGAAAATGTTCCGCCTCCAAATTAAATGATTCGCCATGGCGTGAGCTTTAATCACGGTTTATTTAATGTATCACAGTGGTACTCAAACTATACTGAATTCCAAGGAATTTGATATGTATGTATGTATGATCGAACGTGAAGCAAGGACACATTAATTAAATATACATTAAAAGAGCCCAGTAAAAAGAACTACTTTACGAATATACTGCATACATACATATCACATTCCTTCGAAAAATCGACGTACCTGCTTAGCACGAAAAAGTATATTTACTAATACTGAATTCGGTCACATAACATGGTTTTCCGCGAATTTGATTAAGGTAGCGAAACTAACTGGATTATTAACTTCACTGATTTAAATATGATTGTAATTGAAACGAACTTATGATATGATGATATGACATGATTGATACGAAATGTAACTGTCCCATTACCGTTATCCTATATAAATATATTGTATACCTTCATCAAACCGCAAATCCAATACAACATTTCTTATGACATGCGTTTCGAACATTCGATTAGTATGGAGTAGTGATTAGATCAATTAGACCAATGATTAATAATAATAATAATTTTAAGCATCAGGCAAGCAGAATAAGTTCTATTTTTGTTAAGTTAATTGGATTCTTACACACTTTTTCTCTCTGTAAACCAAAACCATTTAAGATGTTTTTCGTCCGAAAAAAACCCTTTCACTATCAAAACAGCTCAGGCAAAATGTGTTTATACATATACGCTGTAACGTTTAAAATCAACCCCCAGCGTGAATGTTGCTACGGTATTCGCACCCGGAATATTTCCAAAGAAATGCCTTTATAATTTTTCACAGAAGGTGCCCCTCGAAGGAACAGAAGTGAGCAACTCCCGGAAAACTCATTCGCATGTGGCCCGCGCGCGTGCAAGTAATCGCGACTCGCACTTCGCACATAAAACGCTTTCATCTCTACGTGACGGTAAATATAACGCTAACGGCGTTATTGTAATAGCTAAGGGAGGCTGCGATATTGTACACATACACACTCTCGCCACGATCCGAGGCTATGAAATAAAAAGTTTCACTCGCAGGGCAGGCAGGTCCATATTTCCACGAAGCGGAGTATGGCCTGGCCAGTCAGCTGTGCATTTTTAGGGTTCCGTACCCAAAGGGTGCCAACGGAACCCTATTACTAAGCCTCCGCCGTCCGTCCGTCCGTCTGTCACAGGGCTGTATCTCAGTAGCCGTAACAGATTGACAGCTGTAATTTTCACAGATGTGTATTTATTTTGCCGCTATAATAACAATTAGGTAAAATTAAAAAATTATTAGAATTAAAGGGGGCCACCATACAAAAAACATGATTCTTTTGTAATCTTTTACGATGGTACGGGACCCTTCGTGAGCGAGACCGACTCGCATTTTGCCGGTTTTTTTTGTGTTAAATTTAAAATAGTGTTTGGTTTCTAAGTTATAAGGTCCTAACTAGTCGCTACTAATAGTTATAAGAATAGTGGTTGCTATGTATGTCATACCTTCCGTAGCTAGCGATACGTGATCGAAAGGCGTGCATTGTGCGGCGACAGGTTTGCTACTGTTGCCTGCAGCAGGTATATGTTCGTAGCCGACAGCATGCAACAGCAGGCGACGACGCGTCGCCGCGCTACTACGTCATTGTTGTAGTAGTATCTTCTGCAACTCAGGAGTTGGTGCAGATGCGGGCCTAACACGTCGCGGTGTTGCTGCAGTCATGATTTCTAACCCGACTGCAGGCGGCAGCAGCAGATGGCAGCACCGTATTCTATATAGGTCGGTACGTGTCGGAAAATACTGCACCCTGAAGTCAGCTCCGAACTTGTATCTTAACCTAACTTGACAACTTCATTTAAGAGTCCATTACATTGCTCTACCCTTCAAACGTTCTTAGCTCTACCTTAATGATGTCGGTACGAAACATTTTTAAGTGCCCATTGATTGACACCACCATAGCATAAAGTTAGATAAAAGCTAAATATGCAAAACCGTTTAAAAACAGTCGAAGGTAATTTATAAAGCAAATAAAGTTGCATAACGATCCCCTGTTCAAGGCACTGGGATCTTAACCCCGAACATGTATTTCCAATAGGTTACGACGTTGTCGCGGTATAGTAAGCGCTTAATTAATGTATCAAGTGGAAAACCGCACGTTTCCTATCCGCTAGGTGTGCCTGCAAACTAAGAGAATGATAAAAGTCTGAACATTTTACCTTAATTTTATTATCACTTTTAAATAGGGTTTTATTAACTATGTACATGGCATATATCTTAGCGTTTTTCACACCTTATTTATAGTATAATGGCGTGATAGCACCTGATTGCATTCAGTTCCATAAGGGCGCAAGTAAAACCAAACTTAACTATGAACAAAGACCAAACTTACAACTTATGATTGAAAGTCAAAATTACCTTTTTTGTGTTAAATTTGATTAGGTTTTTTTGTAAGTTTGTATATACAGTTGAATGATAGATATTTTAAACTACGATTGTATGTATGTCTCCTAAAAAGTGTTGCAGGAAGTCAACGTATTTTTTGTTCATATTTTGCTTGAGCCATTTCCGGTAACTTTGGTCTGTTGCCCACTGCACAATTTATTTTGACTGTCAGTGACTCACCGCTAACTCACATGTGATAATATCATGAGCAGAACCCCTGGTGCAAGACTTTTCGGGGGTTCCTAAAAATTCCTGTCTCCAGCGGACCGAGTCGATGATGTCAGCTGACAAAACGTTTTTTTTTTAAAGGCATACATTTTTGGCGGGACTTCACTGGTTCGCTGCCCTCCTTATTAAAAAGGCGCAAACTACACATGAGGCCCATATGAAGTTACCGCCTTTTTAATAAGGAGGGCAGTACGACAAATTTTTAGGGGGTTTCCATAAAATCCTATCTCCAAGAGACCGAGTCGATGATGCCAGCCGACAAAATCTTTAAGTGGCAACAATTTGTGGCGGGGCTTCACACTAGCAGCCGTATTCAGAGTGGGCGAACTAACTTTAATGTGCCGGACTAACCGGTTTAGGTTTTTTATGTTTAGTCCGGTGCTAATCTCGTACTAAGTTTTGACAGGTTCTCTCTGAATACGACTGGGGGTCCACTCATGAGATTCTCACCTGTGTCACCGGTGACTCGCGGGTGAGTCCTAACGCTTTCATACTCATGAAATTATAACCAAGAGTCACCCTAGTGACCTGTCCAATTATTATATTTAAAGTGCAATGACGCAACACAACATTTGATGTTTGAAGACGTCAGGCGAAAGCGTTTCACTGTAATTTGTGACTAACTCGCTTTGGCTTTCCACGGGGTCAACTCATAGAAGCAAAAGCGAGAAGTTCTCTGCCAAACGATTGTAGAAAAAATGTGGCCTAATTTTTTCTGCATAGACTTTGACAGAAGCGAACACGAGAAGTTCTCGCTTTCGGTTTTCTGCATATCTACTCAGAAAAGCAAAAGCGAGAAGTTCTCATGTTCGGTTCTGTCACATTTACGTATTTTTTACTCAGAGTACGGATGACTAAGGATATCACTTGCGTTTTTTTAGGGTTCCGTACCCAAAGGGTGCCAACGGAACCCTATTACTAAGCCTCCGCTGTCCGTCCGTCCGCCGTCCATCCGTCTGTCCGTCCGTCCGTCCGTCTGTCTGTCACAGGGCTGTATCTCATGAACCGTAATAGCTGAAATTTTCACAGAATGTGCATTTATTTTGTCGCTATAACAACAATTAGGTAACATTAAAAAATAATACAAAATAAAGGGCGTCCCCATACAAAAAACGTGATTTTTTGTGTTCAATCTTGTACGGTGGTACGGAACCCTTCGTGTGCGAGTCCGACTCGCACTTGGCCGGTTTTTCTATTTATGGCAACGCTTGAATATTTTTTGTATGTTTTGAATGGTAGCGACATTACCGTTTTATTTTGTATAAGCTGTATATCTAATACTTACGGAAATTAATGTATTATCTTATCGATATTTAAGTGAACAGTGACAAAAAGAGATAAAAAAACAGTGATTTATTTGCTTAACACACATTCATTTTTAAATTAGAAAAGTTTTTCTATAAGAATTACAGAATCATATAATGCCACTTAGGCAAGTTTTTTTAATGACAACCATTTAATTAATAGGGATTATCTGTGGTTTCGACCTTTTTTCTAATTAATTTCTGCTTGAAATTTACAAGCTGTCATGGAGACCGCATGTTCATGATGGCTAAACGATTAATTATGCTTTCTGCAATTGTTGTTATGTTTTGGAGCGTAGATACACTTCGTGACTATGTCAGCGATGTGAAGTTTTGCATTACATATGGCATTAATATAAAGAACAGCTCAGTCTCTCCTTCTTAATATGTAGTACTTAACTAAATAATAAATCCTAATTGCTATTTCCAAAGCTGGCAGGTTTTGTTCAGGTTCTGATGGAGGTATCGCTATTCCACTTCGAATTAGGTTTAATAATATAATCCAGCCACAAAGATCATAATCGGGGCCCGAGGATGAGATAAAGAGGCATCTCGCCGGCGAGAATATCAAGCAGGACGACACGTCCTGCGACGTGACGCGACTGACGAGCCGTCAGACTCCGCGGCGGGCCGCCACGCGGCGAGCCGACCCACTTAATAAGGGTTGTTAAAATATAGATGTCATAAGGCCAGCTCCGGAAGAACATTGAATAATTCAATTTGTTTGCCTTTACGCGTTCATGTTTTGAATGCGACAGCCGAAAATCCCGACGGACAAATCACAACAGTAAGAATCGGGGTACGATATTTGAATTATGAGACCCAATTTGTAAATTATGAGACCCGTAATCTGATTTGTTTTGGGAGCTTACACAGTGTTAAACACGTATTACTTGAGTATGTGACACTTGTCAAAAGGTTAGGATATTTGGAGAAAGCCCAGAGAACATGAATGGATAATACTATACCTACTGTAATGATATTAGCCCAGCACACCACACAGGAAATAGGTGCCATGCCAGGACCATCAATCTACTGGATGAAATAATGGATAGCTTTAATTGCCGCTTCGACCATCGTTCCTTCAGTATGACGGTACAAAACCCGCGCGCGTTCTTTATGACGAGAGTTAATCTCTCTGTCGAACCAGTGGTCCTCACTATTTTCTAATTGCTCACGGGCACTGTAGCTAGACACTGATAAAATAAGAATTTGCGTGCTCGGTGATGTAAATGAGTTGATTATGATACGTGACCGTTAAAGCCGAGGGAGACAAAAGCTAAAATACAACTTTAAGCGCCAAAAAAGGCAAAGTTTTCATGGTCGCAGTAAAATTTCGAGTAATGACATCGGTCAACAATCTATGTAACGGCCATTCTGGGCTATCAGCGACGTCCGAATTTTTTACATGTTTGGGGAGTTTTCATCGGATTTGCTTCGCGGAAGGGATCCGGGAACGGCGACTCGCCCTAGGGACCGGAAAGCTCACGGGGCGCCGCCACAGTGAGTGCCCCCTCACTTGCGAACAAGCAGGATAGTTAAATAATCATTATTCCGTTTAAATATAGATATTAACGGCATCTAACCTCCATTGAATCACTAGCGACCGTTTTCACATAGTTACAAAACCATTTAAATAGATAGAACTGTACCCCTAAACTAGATTGTTTCGAAAGTAACATCGATACTATGACAAGTTATTACATTTACTGCTGTTTGACTCAGGATTTATTTGACTGTGCAGACCCAGGTGTTGTTTGACTTGTGTTAAAAATACAAATTGAAATTGGCATCGGCAAAGTATTCCAACACTGCTTTTCCGGCAATTTAATACGAATTTCCATAAAAGAGAGAAAGTTTGCTGTATGTATTCATAAAAATCCAGGAGCATTACAAAAAGAATTACAAAATGATCTTATAATCTGTGAAGGTTTCAAACCATTATTTTCGATATTTCTTTGTAAAACCCATACAAAACGATTAATACTACGCTTTTATTGACAACGACCTATAAACATTTCGCATTCATTCCTTTTCTTGGCCTCGGTACCTATATCAAACTTTAGGTTTCCGTAGGTTCGTATTCAACTAATGAAATGTAACCAATTCGGTTTAATGTAAGAATGCTCAAATAAAAGCAATACCCTGGATTGTCACCTAGCTCCTTAGTAATAAACTAATCCATCTATTGATGTTTGTCGATTATATAAACAAATAATAAGGTTTCAAAAAAGTTTTCTTTACTGTCGTCAGCTTCGTGCTGTGGCTGAGTTGGCATCGAGTAAAGTTCCGGACCCAGATCTATTACCGACCCACATACACGGGATTAGACTAGTATCGCGTGAAAGGGACGACGACTAGCGCCGTAAAGCCTAATGCTACAACGGCGGGAGCAGCCGTTCCGTGTGGCCTTAACATTTTACGATTTATCGAATTTCATAAAATGGGAAATTTGTAGAGCAATTCTCACTCGGGTTAACTGTCCGGCACCTGACCTCGGCCTGGCTGCTGCATTACGACTTTGGCTCCAGTTGTGCCATTTTACTTGACTGGGAAGAAGCAAACTTATGTAATCACTTTATAAAGAAATGAAAATTCAGTGGAAATGGGGTGTATGGTTTCTTTCTGTATACTATTAGATGTATCGCACTTCGGAGCTGCATAACGCTAACTGTCCGTTCCTATCATATCATCGCTCAATGCACCCATTCACTATCAAAAATCCTCTAATTAAAACCAATCTACCGATCCCGTAAATACTTTATTAAGTTAGCTAAACCATTGAATAACCTCCATGCTGAGGCATTTAAGGAAGTAAAACCTGGCGTCCTAAAAGTAAGGAAATGAAGTACCAGGCCGGTCGAGGTGGTTTTTGCAGCACCCGGGAAAGTTTTAAAACCCATGGGCATCGTCGAAAACCTCTTAGGTAAGGGGCCGGCTACTTTAATGGTTTGAAGGTGGTAGAATTCACAATCATCGTTAATTATGAATAAACGTATACCTACTCGGAACCGGCATTATCTTTTATTGACTGCTGTAGGGCGCACGGACAGAAAATAAAGAAAGTCTTCCAGAGTTTAGTGAAACTTACGAGCATCAATTATGGAATTAAGTTTGGTAATAAACAGTCAAAAATAACAAGCAATTTATTCCGTTAAAACCTTTTGATACAAAATCCATCAAATACATTTTATTTACCTCTTCATTGAATTTCTCCACAATTAATGATTATCCTGTAGTCCTCAATTAAACAAACCCCATTTTCTTGCTAATTGAGGAGTTGATTCGAAAGCACAAGAAAGTTAGGTGGAAAAGAAGGCTTAGAACTCTGTTAATTGGGTAATATTATAACCCGTAGCTTTTATATCTAATTAACTATAAAGTTCACTCCATTATGAACCGCCTACAGGCGTCTGTGCGGGAGCCAATGTCTAATAAAGCTATGTAATTACTAGCCTCGGAGCACAATGTCAGGACAGAACACTGTAATTATTTAGTAAGGCTTGACTTGTTTATGACGCTTCGGTACACGATACCACATGTCCATATTTCCTACAGCTTGTCTAGACTGTTCTCAATATGTGTATGCGCAGGACAGTGAAGTAACGCAGTAGATGGAACACCATTGCTATAATTGGATCCCCCGTTCCAATACAGAACCATACTTTTAGAACAGTAGCCCTGTCTATTTTTTCGGGACATTTACTTCCCTGTCACTTACTGCCTCGAAACTAGGCGCGTGTGATCTCGCTTACATATGACAGTGCATTGCGGCAAGCAGAATCTCTAGAACCTGTAACCATCGAAGGTCCATTACGGACGATCGTAGCGGAGACGATTGCGATGGAGAATACTGTTATAAAATTTGATGGCTCCTTGTAAGACAGAACCATCCTTTTTTAACAGTAGTCATGTCTGTTTTATTTTTTAAGGCATTTACTTTCCCGCCACTTAATGCGTCGGAAATGGGTGTGTGTGAATGCGCCGGCAGTGAAACCTCAGCTGGCAGGTCTGAGTGAATAAAATAGCTGGACTTTTTTGAACCCGCCGTTGCAAAGCAAAATTGACGAAATTTTCGCTTCTGTCAGGTGACCCACCTCAAGTCTTTTTTGTATCTATCTTGTTTTCTTATGTCATTGTCGTTAAAATGGTGATAATTATTCTTGATCATATTTTTTTGCGTAAGCAATTAAGTTGTCACCAACTGTTCTATATTTTTGTTTAATTTCAGTACTGTTAGACCTACTGCAACCGTAATTTGGAATTGCCTACATGCGCCTTAAGGGACCTGCGAGATGTTTGTTCGGATTTTCACTGTTCGACATATTACTCATATTTACGGACAAACATTGTTCAGTTTACTTACTTCGCTCGACATTTCGTTCACCACGTTGCGACGAGCGAAATAAATAAGATAAACACTGTTTCCCGTAAATATAACTTCTTGGGAAGATAAAAGAGCCGGTTTTATATTGTTCATATTCGAAGAATCGATATTGTTATTTATCGAATCCTAGAGATTGTGTACAAATTAATGGAGGAAACATTGCAGAGCATCATAAAGTATTCGTAAAAGTAAGGTGTCCTCGGCGGAAAAACCGGAGTGCACTTTACCTCTAGCAGACGTGATTGACGCGTATCATGACTAGAATTATTTACATAATGTTAATTATGTTTACAAAGGTGGTACGCAAAACTGAGGGGAAAATAGATATAGTGGAAATGGAAAGGCACATGTACCTATTTTATACAAATTGAAGAGACTCACAAAGCAAACAGTTAACCAACGTTCGCTATAAAATGAAATAATGTAAAAGTAAACATACATAATCTTTAACGCTACAGTTACTGGTTTTGTAACCTACAAAAAAAATATAAAAACTGATAATCACAAAAATAACGTGAATGGATTGCAAAAATTTTCCAGGCCTGAGTTTACATTAAGCATTAAGTTTTGATTACAGCGCAAGTACAACTTATACTAACGAATGTTCTTTAATCAATTAAATAACTTGGTTTGAACCTTCATAAGATGTAGTTATAACGAGAAATCATGTGAAAATGTATGTATTAAAAAACGCCCGCCGCTGTATGGTTCATTTCAAAATGGACTCGTCGTTGACATTATTTCTGACTACTTAGTCCCAGCGGCCGAGCGCGGAACGAGGCGTCACTGCAAAGTATTGTGATATCTTTACCATTTATTTCATTTCATGTATATTTTAACTTATTCACCATCATAAATGTCATGCTCCACTCTTGTCCGCCATTTAAATACACTAATACCAAATGGTAGCAATACAATTTTTTTTTAGTAAAATGCTTTAGAAAGTTGGCCCAAATATAAGTTAGGCGAAGAAATTAATTCCTTACACCACCACCAAATTATAGGTTTTGTACAGGTATAACATAGCTATATCTTTTCTGCAAATGTTGATGCAAGATAAATCGGTAAGGTGTATTTAAATAGGAAAAAATATGAGAAGGAAACATTTTAGAGCAATTTCCTACTCGAGGATTTTAGAATCGACTATCAAAACAGTCGTCTTTGACAGTCAAGTGGTTAGACAACTCCTACTCAAACAACAACTGAAAATGATGGAATAGATCTATTTGTCAAACACTGTTAATGGGACCGGTAGTAGTAAAGATCAATCAAGTTTGTCGTTTGTCAAGTTTGGAAATTTCACGTCATGCTTAATGACAAGTCAGTGGTCTTATAGGCAGTAAAGGGTGGTGAAACACCTTACACTAAACCTTACACAACAATTTATCGAAGGCAAAAAGTATATTTTCAGAATATTTCAGTGAATTTATGTCCATTATCATTGTGGATTTTCGTGTTATCACTAGCCCCGGAGGGTTTTAATAATTCCTTGTTGGATAATGTCGTCGTCAACACTCTGAATTAATTAAATTTTCTTCACCACCCTGCGTCATAAATCTTTGATAATTTTAGTCAAATTAATTACTGTTTTACATAAATTATGCCTCAGATAACAAATATTGCAAACTGATCAGATAATTACAACACTTTAGTAATGCTTATCCAACTTTTTGTAGACAAAGTTTAATTTTCTAGAACTAGCCAGCTATGAAAACATCAAACTTCATCATACATTAGCCTCAGCTTAAAGTTTTGAATTTAGTCTGTAAAAAAAGTTTGTAAGTAAATGAATGCCCACTACTTACTTAAGTCGCGATTAGCAAGAAATAAGAGGAAGTGGGTCAAATTTAGCTTGCAAGATTCCAAGACATACATAGGAAGTTAAATAAAAGATTTTACAACTGAAATAATGATAAATTATTTTTTTTATGCTACCTGACATGGATGGCACAACTATCCTTGTAATATAAGCCCTATACACCACATTCCCGAAGGAATAAGGTGCCATGCCAGGACCTTCCCTTTATGAGCATGGCTACATTGAACTGGATGGAAAACACGGTCAATTTTCCATTGCCGCTTCGACCATATTTTCATCCAATGCGATGGTACGAACCCGGGCGGGCAACCCTACCATCTAGTAGGGTAAGGCGACCTACAGTTTTAAATGAGTTCCGAACCACGTAGCAGCACGCATTCGTGACGAAATGCAGTAATCTAACTCAGAAAGATAAAGTTAAGTGGTGCATGAACGGAGGGAGGATTTGAACCTAGACCTCTGGTACGCTAGGCATGACCCCGAGCCACTAGGATGCGAGCCATTAAAATTAATAGCAATAATTATAATATAGGACTAAAGATAGATTATAGGAATACAGGAAATATATCATGTCCCAGTCTTTCTAAATTTGTAGTCTGCTGTAATTAAGGTCGGCCCGTAAGCATCAGAAAATTTCGCCTTCCATACATACGTAGTTTACTAATCATTTGAAAACAACTGTTCTAACTTACTTGATATTTGGTATCTAATATTAGGCTACAAATATCTCTGTCTGCATGTCTTTGTTTTTTCGGTAGCCTCCTTGACAACGGACTGAATGATTAGCTCGATCCGTCGGAGAATGTCTCTGCCTGCCGCGTGAAAAGCTGTAGCATTTTTCAAACATGTCTAGCGACCGCGGTAATCTCAAAAGTATCATTGCATTGGATGGTCGAATAGGCCACGGCGATTGTCGATCTCAGGGTAAAACGGCACGCGTTGGAGGAGGCGTCTGCTCAGCAGTGGGTGGTAAAGAGCTGAAACGATCTCGATGATTATATTTTAGAATTTGAAGCCGCAATTTTCTCATTATATTACCCTATTATAGTACCCTCAGGACTGCACCCCGGCAAACTGGAGATTCGGGTGCAAATTGAAATAAATCTCTAATCAATGAACCGGAAAAGTCATTCTGTAACTGCCACTAAAAGTCGTCCATTACTGTAATCACTCGGTGATTTATGGTTTAAAATAAGTTTAGCCTTTCGTACAAAACTGTAATAAAATAAAATAATCGAAATAAGTATTTTTGACGCAAAATTAGGACTTTACTTTTAAGTTTACAAGCACTCAGTCAGCTTTTAGAGTTTGACAAATATCGGAACTTTTTACGAGGTTTCCTAACAAATGTGTTGTGGCGATACGCACGCAATCACTTCGTTAACTTTCAAAGTGCGCACGTAACTTTTTTGCGGGTGGCGGCGGCGGCTTTACGGTTCTGTTACCGAATGTTTTCCTTTGTGAAAATGTTTCTCGCCAGAGAACTGTTAGATATTTCGAAAAAAAATTAGATAGTACAACGTGTTTGTTATACGAAGCTTCCCTGTAAACCACTACAGAAATAGAATTGATGAAATTATATGGAAATATTTATGAAGTGAAATTTGTGTGTGACAATAAAATTCCGAGAAGAAATGTTTGGGTATGGAACTATTCTAAATCACAACGAATAAAGCTCACAATCTGTTACAAACTTGAGGTAAATATTATGTTATTTATTAGGATCATTTTCACTTAATGAGCGCTATTAAGTAGTTGTAAACAATTGTGTACCTCTAACGTTAGCTTAAAGAAACTTTTATTTTTAAGAATTGTTGGAGTTTTAAGAAGGTAAGGAATGTACGAAAAATATAGGGAGAAGTAAGGGAGAAAAATACATATTAGCTTATGTATAACGCAGTCATCACTAGCGGCACGTTACCAGGGGCGTTACCATGGTAGATTAAAGTGAGTGATTAAATCTTACATGTATTTGAATTTCATACCATGCTGTCAAACGGCGTATTTTTCGGCCAATTGAATTGAAATTTACCAGTCAGCAAGGCATGAAATGCAACAAAATATTAGAATGAATCACTCACATGCCTATTCTACTGGCGAGTTAATTTTCCATGGTAACCCCTCCGTTCAGAAGAGCCTCAGGCCAGCATAGACTGCAGCGCTGGCAGGTGAACGATATATTGAACGAGCGACGTGTAGGCGACGACGGTTGTTGTGGCAACATCAACTCTAAGCCACGATTGCACGAAGAGCCGGAGGAGTTAATAAATGTTCAAACACGTCACTTTTAGTGAGCTGCATGGAGTTCCTTCTATACTGTCCATACAAATAGACGTGTTTAGTCATACGTTGACGTTGATGTTGATTTTGATTTTTTGTCTTTTCGTGCACTCGCAATGAATACATGTGCGTAAAATATATGTTCTGTGCTACATTGTGTAGAAATGAGATCAATGCACCGATGCCGTAATTGAATAAGGATACTCCACTCTAAATCCTAAATTAAATCTCCCCTTTACTTAACATTCCGTTTTTCCGACTTCGATGGCGAGCCTATTTACATACACCTAGCTATTTGTACATGGATTGAGCAGAAACCCCGAAAGCTATGCACGGGTTTCTAGTTTAAGATTTGTTTTTTTATTTACGGTTTAAGGTTACGTTAAGAAAAAAAATTGTTTGCTGTTATAAAGAATTTATAGTTTTCCTAGTCCTGGAGTCACCAGCTGTGATTGTAGAACCGTAACTTTCTGCTCCCCGCCCAAGACCATCTCAGGAAAACAAAAACAGAATTCTCTGTTTAAATACTTCCAATTAACACGGTTATAATGTTGCTGGTGGCATTGTCAAGAAAATAATAAGTAATAAAAAAATGTAACTGAGTGATTGAGTTTTATCTTCTACTTAATATAGGTATTAATGAAGAAGTAATAATAACATCAAACATTAATAATCTAAATCTTTATATCTAGTTATAACAGATTGACTTGGGTTATAAACTAGTCTCTAATAACCGGAAGCTTTCACCTGCCTTTTTTTCTGCAGCACTGGACATTCAAATTCCATTGCAGAGGATTCACTCTACCACACGTTGATAATGTTATTACCTGAATGCACTGATAAAATTTTACCGCCTATATTTTATGCTGCACTAAAAAAATCACAGAATGGGATATACAGTACAGAATATAATATCATCCATCCCCATCGACATTTTATTATAGACGGCGGTTTCATACATTTCCACAACAATACTGTTTATTTGATTTTTATTTATTTACTGTCCGTTATTTTCCGACCGTGTGCTCCAA
Organism: Incurvaria masculella; assembly: GCA_946894095.1. Lineage (NCBI taxonomy): Eukaryota > Metazoa > Arthropoda > Insecta > Lepidoptera > Incurvariidae > Incurvaria > Incurvaria masculella. The sequence continues at coordinate 7,491,971 of OX335641.1, forward strand.
ATTATAGCCATACTACCTATCTAAAAGAAATCGAAGGGTTCCAGCCGGCAAGAATCATGAAAATAATTGTTGCATTATTTTTTATATTTTAACTATTTCTATAATATGCTGGCACTTCAGCATGAGTTCCGGGCAAACTTTGTCAATGGTTATAGTATATATGTGTATAGCATATAACTATAGTCTGTTTAATATAGATTAAACAGACTAAAGAGCATCCCCGCTTATACATGAGCGTACCCAACCCAAATTATACAATTCCATGCTGTCCATCTATTGATTATAGTCTTGTTTAGCTCTTAAGAATGATTGAAATAATTTCATTCGTTTTCATCATTTCTCATTTTTTTAGTTAAACCGCTAGAACAATATCAAAAAAGTATCAAGAACTGAGGATCTCAGACGCATACGAATAGAAGTCACTTTTATTTGTGATCTGCTGGAGTATGGCTTTAGACTACGCAACAGCTCCAGCAATTTAACACACGTAAGTAAAATAAAATATACCAAATAACAAAATGGTAATATTTTAAAAGAGAATGTTATGTAAGTCTAAAATTCAGACAATGCAACACGGATAAGCTAAAGTAAATAAATATTAACGTGTTTTTATTAAAAACAAACAATTTAGTAAGTACAATCGAAAGAAACTAAAATAAGTACCTAGCATAAAATAAGTTAAAATTAAAATCCGACCATCCTTATGTATGGATATGTTAAAAAAAATATGGTTCGTTTATAATAATAATAATTGGATTGCGATGATCGCTTGATTTAATTCAGGCGCTTTGGGCTATGAATACACGGAAGAATAACAACCAATTGACCAAAACTAAACGTTTGCTTATTAAAAAGTTCGTAACGCTCAAACACCAAATTGACGTGAAAGTGAAGTAACATCGATACCAATATCAGACAATACACGTCTACAATATAATACATTATTCAAGTTAAAACTGACCTTCTGAAGTCTCTGCTCCAGCAGGCGTATATGACGGGATTCATGGAGGAGTTGACCCAGCCGAGCCACGTCACCACCACATTGACGATCTCCTCGTGCGCGATGCACGACGCGCAGAACCCCGACAACAAGTTTACCACAAAAAACGGCAACCAACACACTATGAACACACCCATCACTATTCCCAGCGTCTTCGCTGCCTTCTTCTCCTTTGCGAACTTCGCCAATTTCCTGCTCAGCGAAAAATTCTTTGGTAAATGTTTGTTGACATGCGTTGCATTCACATTTCGCGTCGATGTCGACCGTGAGAGTCCGTTGTTCTGCATCGCCGTCAGTGGCTCGTGGTCCCCTTCCTCGGGCGTCGAGGCCCCCGTCGCCGAGTGCATTCCCGCCTGCCGCACTGTCCCACCACGGTGGATCCGCAGCGTCAACTCCAGCTCGCCCGATGCTCGCATCACTTGCTTCGTGCCCATCTTCAGGGAACGCGTCTGAATCGTCGCCGCCCGGTATATCCGGTAATACGTGAATACCATAACGAACAGCGGCAGGTAGAACGATATCGTTGAAGAGAATATCAGGTAGCCGAGGTTCTCCGTGAAGGGACACTTGAAGTCAGGGACGTCCTCGACCCTCACGGCTCGCCACCACGCGATGGCCGGGAACGAGATCGCCATTGAGCACACCCACACGGTCGCGATGAGGAACGCGGCCTTTCGACCGCTCATGCGCATCGGGTAGGTAATTGGGTCCGTGATCGCCCAATAACGATCGAGAGATATGACGCACAGATTGAGGATCGACGCGGTGCTAAAGAGCACGTCGAGAGAGCGCCACACGTCGCACCAGTCTACGCCGAAGAACCACATGTGCTCGAGCACCTCGTAGAGTGCCGAGAAGGGCATGACGACGAGACCAACGAGGCAGTCGGCGACGGCGAGCGAGGTGACGAAATAGTTGGTGGCGGTGTGCAGATAGCGTTCGCGCACCACGGCGAGGATCACGAGCATGTTTCCGAAGACGGTGGTGAGTGAAAAGAGGAGAAGGAAGCTGACGAGCAGGGCACGCTCCTGGACGAGCCGGAGGTAGTTCTCCCACACGTCATCGGCGGCGGTGGCATTGAGATAGCTGGCGTTATCGAAGGTCCAGTTGAAGTCGAGCGGCGCGATGGAGCTGAAGTGGCCCTCGACGTCGAGTCGCGCCGCTCCGCTCGCGTTCATCATTCCTTTATTTCAGCCCTTCCGCCATTGTTTGCGTTGTGTCGTCCGCTACGGCCGTTTCACTTTTACTTTCCTTGCTTCTAATATGTTTTCGATATCGTGAATGAGACACGTCATGTCTGCCATTGCGGGTACGCCAGCATACTGCGATCTGAAATAGTAAAAAAAAACAATAAATAACCACGTTTGTTTTCCTGAAACATCAATATTTTGCAAATACAACACTAAATTAAAAATGCTATGTACCTAACTGGACATGGATGGCTAATACCACACCTACTGTCAAATTTGCCCAACGCTCCAGAACTAGGTACTATGGCAACACCTTCCTCATATTGCACGGCTACATTGCACTGAATGTAAATCATGGACAATGTTTAATGCCGTTTCGACTGTCGTTAATTCAAAGCGCTATTACCAATCCGAACCAAGAACGACAAATACCTATTTCTAATGACACACATAGCAAGAAATGCAGTGGGCCTAATTGCATTATTTTTACGTACCGAAACCTACTACTAATAAATTAAATAGTGACTGAACATAAGAGTAACTAATAATATAAATAATAATACCTTCTAATCTATGCTCACGCAAGCATAATTAAAATATTTAACAATCCAATAACTCCACCGTGTCGTCATGTAATAAACAATTTTAATTTAACCGGGAACATAAAATAAACCAAATATACTTTACATTATTAAATGAAGAAATATAAATTGTTAGAACATCGCCACATTGTTACGAGGTCACGCAACTTGATACACCAGCGAACATTTTATTACCTGAGAATTAAGGCGCTAGGACTAGCCAACTACTCGCGCCATACAAATGCACTTTTTAACAAATGTAATAATATGTAGTGAAACGCTTCAGCAAATCCAAATAGAACTCTAGACTGATAATGGATTGTTAATATTTTTTTATTCCATCATTTATTTAAATAATAATAAAAATAAAAAAAGTTGATTTTTCTCATTAGAAATCTGAAAGTCATTCGATTTCTAGATATAAGCAAAAACAGCATATATGCATAAACAAAAAATTCCATTTGCTTTTAGATTTCTACATTTAGTCAAAAAAGTTCTGAAATGGACACCGTTTCCGCAATGTATTTTGTATAGAAAAAGGAAACATACATTAACGAAAATCATTCGATTCCTAGACAAGGAATCATATATTGTAAGGATGACACTTATAATCGTCAGACTTAGTTAGTTTACTTGGGGTGCCTCGTCTAACTTTGCGATTTGGCTAGTACCAGGCCCTTAACTCAGAACTCACAGAGAGATTGACGCGTAAAGTTCATATTAACCGGTCATTATATACTTTGGTTGGTTTTCTCCAAGTGCTGATTATGTCTAATCGATACTTAAGGCGGCCCAACCCGGCGGGCCTAACTCAATTGCGGGCACGGTACAAAACCGTGCTGTTGCGCTCTGGGACCTTCTCTGTTTCAAAGAATATAGTACGAGAGCGGACCGTCGTCAACCCTACGTCATCGAGTAACACCATGGGACCCATTTGTGGTTGTGCGGATTAGAATAGGCTTCCTAAAAATACTAGGTTGCCTGACCCAAACCTGGAACGTTTTGTGCAGTAGGTAATATTAAATCACTTTTTTGGTAGAATTTAACGTCATCGAGTAACAACATGAGACCTAGCACAATCGGTAAAGGTCATCAAGAAAAGCTAAAAAAAAGTAGGTTGGCTCGTCCTACCTTGGCACGTTCTGAGGTTGACCGGTTTTAAAATTTCGAAAAATAAAAAAAAATACGTCATCGAGTAACAAGATGACAATACTACCATTCGATAGTCCTATGAACATGATTCATAAAAAAATTTGGTTGGCTGCCTTCAGCCTGGCACGTTTCCTACGCGGCCATGTTGAACGTCGGATGCGCCCAGTTCCTATATTCAATCAATTGTTAAATTAATATAATATAACAGTTTTGTGATATGTCTATCTATAAACCGGTGATATTTTTATTGATCTGAACTCACCTTGGATAGGTAAAAAAAACAAAATGAAATATTTGTGATATATTGATTGATTGGGTGCAATGGTTGCAAATAATTGAATTTCCACAAATATCTTTCTTCTGTCGCGCAAGATACAACTAAATACATCCAATAAATTGTAAATCTCGCATTAGAGCAACTCAAAATATTTTTACCACGCAATAAGAAGTCTGTCACTTTTGAATCTGTTAGCTGTTCTGAGATTCAAAAAGTAACAGACCTTAAGTCCAAAGGACCGCAAGGTTTATGGAACATATCTACTAATCTGTTAAAGTCCATATGGGGCAGTATTATAGAACCTCTTAGAATTGTATTGAAGATGGCAAATTTCCAGACTTATTAAAAATTACTAGGGTAATACCATTGCTTAAAAACGGATCTCATAATGATGTTAAAAATTATCGGCCTGTGTCCTTACATTCACAGTGTTATTAATTATAATCAATTTCGTAAGTGTAGGTCAACAGGAGATGCCATTGCCTTGGTGTTAATATCTATTTTAACTTCTCTGGTTAAATCTATGAGCACCTACGGCATTTTCTGTGATGTATCAAAAGCTTTTGACTGTGTAGATCACAAAATACTTCCAGGAAAACTAGAACACTTATGGTGTTAGTGAAAATCAATGAGGTATTTGTAAATTATATATGTATATTAAATAGACAACAAAAACGTCTGATGTAGAATCAATCACCATGGGTATACCGCAGGGCTCAGTTCTAATACCGTGGTTTTATATGTTGTTATAAATGATATTTCAAGCTGCATCGCAACAGATAATGATATGATTTTATTTGCTGATGACAAATCATCAATTTGAAAGAATCGTATATCAGAACTACGGGAGTCCTTTATACAAGCTATGAACTCGCTTAAATTATGGTGTGAAGCCTACCTACGTTTAAATGACAGTAAAACGAGTTTAATGCACTGGGGACCCAAATACGTAATGTGAATTGTGATGTATTAAATACTGCAAATGATCTATCTTCAGCTATAACTAAAGAAATAACCTTACTTGTGATACTTTTGGGATTACCGTGGTCGTTAAATATATTTGAAAAAGGTTACGGCTTTTCACGCGGCGGGAGGAGACATTTGCCGACGTATCGAGCTGATCGTTCAGCCCGTTGTCAAGGAGGTTGTCCGCCACGTTCGTACGCAGCAGACGACTGACAACTAGACTCGCCGTGGTCGTAAGTCATAGGTGTGGGTCGAGGTGGTAGCGGAAATGCGGTGGTAGCGCTTCTACGGTCTTCCTAAAATTCACAAAGACGGGAACCCCCTTAGACCAATAGTCAGCCAGATAAATGCTCCTACCTACCTCCTCGCTAAACATGTCGCCTCAATATTTCAACCCCTGTCTGGCAAGATGTCGTCCTACGTTAAAGATTCGGCCCATTTTGTGGAATTGTTGTCTACAGTGAAGTTGGCATGCATGGATCTATTAGTGAGCTTTGACGTCGAGTCGCTGTATGCAGACGTACCAGTCCAAGAGTCCCTCGACATCATCAGAAACTTAGTCATCAGCAACGACATCGACACTGAGTGCGTCAAGCTCCTGCCATATTGTCTCACTAAGACATACTTTCTGTGGAACGGACAATACTACATTCAGCGAGAAGGTGTAGCAATGGGAACACCAGTGACACCAGTGGTGGCAAACCTTTTCATGGAACCGCTGGAACACCGCATATTGCAAACTTCACCTCTTAAGTCAATGTTTTGGGTACGGTACGTGGATGACGTGATTTCAATCTGGTCACATGGTCGCCAATCACTCGACGCTTTCATCTCTCATCTTAATTAGGTTCACACAAATATAAAATATACAGTAGATTGTGAGAAGGAAGGCACTTTGGCGTTCTTGGAAGTACTTGTTGCTCGACGATTGGATGGAATCCTAAGCCACACAGTGTACCGCAAGCCGACATACACAAATCGTTGTCTACAAGCTACTTCGCATCATGCTCCGGTGCATTTGGAATCGGTCGCAAGAGCATTGAGACTCAGAGCACAGCGGTTGTGTGACAAGGACCATATCTTCACCGAAATGGACCCTGTGCTTTGAGAAAATGGGTACAATTTTCGCAATGTCAGTCAGTCAGTCAGCGTGTTTGCGCCCACTGCTGGACATACGCCTCTCCAATCCTTCTCCAGTCCTCCCGGCCCTCAGCGTTACGGAACCACTGCTTTCCGCCGACGCACTTGATCTCATCTTCCCACCTGGCGAGTGGTCTTCCCACACTCCGTTTGCCTGTTCACGGCCGCCAGTGTAGGACACGGTTACTCCAACGGTCGTCGTCTCTTCGGCTGACGTAACCAGCCCACTGCCATTTGAGCTTAGCCACCCGGTGTCCAATATCGACTACATTGGTACGTCGGCGGATTGCCTCTTTACGTACCATATCCCGTAGCGATATTCCCAGCATGGCTCGCTCCATTGCTCGCTGGGCAACTTTTAACATTTGGACAACGGCGACCATCAGAGTCCACGTTTCGCACCCGTACGTCATGTCATAACCGGGAGGACGCACTGTTCATGTGTTCGGGTCTTTAAATTTTACGGAAGGTGAGACCTCAGAGCGATTTAAGCTTTCCGAAGGCAACTCAACCTAGTTGAATCCGTCGCTCAACCTCCAAAGACAGTCCTTGTATACCAAGCCGCAGGATTTGACCGAGATATACGTACTCTTCAACCTGTTCGATCACTTCTACGTCGATAACGATTTGTCCTCCCGTCATACCCTCAGTCGCCATGACCATGGTTTTATCCCGGTTCATCTTCAGACCTACCTTTATCGATGCTTTATAAAGGTCTTCCAGCATAGTTTAAAGCTGAACTCGGGAATTTTACAGAAGAACAATGTGATCGGCGTAGCGAAGATAACTGAGGAAAATATTCACTAACGTTGATACCCATGTTGCCCCATTCAAGCGTCTTGAACACATATTCCGATGCGTTTGTGAAGAGCTTGGGTGAGAAAATGTGGGTGAGAAAGTAACGTAAATATAAGATATAAAAACAGAACAAATGGTATTTTCGATAACTCTGTATCACGATTATTTGAAACCGATTACGGAGTACCTCAAGGCTCAATCATGGCACCATTGCTGTTTATTATTTTTATTGATGACATTGCAAAAGACACTATGCTAGTACTTCTCGCGAAAACCATAGTAATTTACGCTGACGACGCAAATGTAATTGTTACTGATAAAAGTATTGAAACACTCCTTACAAAAACAACAAAAATAATTGAGGAGTTGGGTAAATGGTTCGCAGCAAATGGGTTAATGTTAAATAGTGCTAAAACACACTGTGTACATTTTAGGATGAAAAATATTAAACATGAAATGAATGATGAGATGTTTATCGAATATAACGATGAAGTCATAACGTTTGCAATATCTACTATATTCTTAGGCTTCACGTTGGATCAAAAGTTACGATGGGACAAACACATTCAACGTGTTTGTGATAAATTAACAAAAGCTTGTTATTGCCTCAGAACCCTGTCTAAATGCTGTGACTTAGATACCCTGAAGAGTGCCTACTTCGGTTATTTATACTCTGTCATGACCAATGGCATTGAGTTCTGGGGTTCTTCAGGGGAAGCGGTTTCAGTATTTAGACTACAAAAGAAAGCAATTCTGATAAATACACACTCTAAGTGGGACGCACTTGTTTGGTTTAAAAACCTAAAATTTCATACTATGATATGTACGTACAAAGAACTATTTTTTATGTGAGAAATTACCCGGAATTATATCCACTTCAATAGTATTAATATGTATAATAAGCTACCAAGAGACTTGCGAGAAGAAACTAACATAAGATTTAAAAAGAAGTTAAGTACATGGTTGCTTGACAAAACTTTCTACGATTTAAGTTATTTTAATGTTATTGTGTAAAACGACGAATTCACATGATTGGTATCAATATTATAATATGTTATGCAAATTCTTAATATTGTAATGTAATCACTGCGAATAAAAATATTTTGATTTGATATTTTTGATTTTATTTTATTTGAGATCACATCCCCCTGCCTAACGCTTTTACCAAGAGGGATGGGTTGGGTATTTTCATGGAGCCTCACAGTCATCGTCGCGGACCGAAACAGAATTCGGAGTACCTCGATGTAGCGAATTCATGCCCCGAGCCCAAGCAAACCACTCGACTCTGATAGGCGTGCGCCGCTCACTAGATACTACACCGAGGATCTGCCGGAGATTAGTGTCTATGAGATAAAGGCTGTTTTGAAAGGACTAAAAAAACACAAGGCTCCAGATGAGGACAGGATAACGACGGAACTGCTAAAGTCTGGCGGGAGACCCATCTTGAAGGAACTGCAAACACTGTGCAATGCAGTTCTCAAAAAAATAGGGCGAAGTTGAAGAACTATCGACCTATCTCAGTTCTAAGCCACGTATACAAGGTCTTTTCATGAGTCATCACGAGTTGGCTGACACAGAGGCTGAATCAGTACCAGCCTCGTGAGCAAGCTGGGTTCAGGAAAGGATACGGCATAATGGATCACATATTTACTGTGAGACAAGTGGTGCAGAAGTGCGAGGAGTACAACACGCCGCTCTTTGTAGCCTTCCACTTCTTTTCTAGTCCTTTACGAGAAGGCGTTCGACTCAGTTGAAAAATGGGCTGTCGAAAACTCCCTCCTGAGGTGTAGAATCGACCACCAGGCGTTCGAGGTACTCCGAAATCTGTATCGGTCCGCGACGATGACTGTGAGGCTTCATTAAAATACCCAACCCATCCCTCTTGCTAAAGGCGTTAGGCAGGGGGATGTGATCTCACCCAAGCTCTTCACAAGCGCATCGGAATGTGTTCAAGACGCTTGAATGGGACAACATGGGTATCAACGTTAACGAATATTTTCCTCAGTCATCTTCGCTTCGCCGATCACATTGTTCTTCTGTCAAAATCCCGAGTTCAGCTTCAAACAATGCTGGAAGACCTTTATAAAGCATCGATAGGTAGGTCTGAAGATTAACCGGGATAAAACCAAGGTCATGGCGACTGAGGGTATGACGGGAGGACAAATCGTTATCTCGGTCAAATCCTGCGGCTTGGTATACAAGGACTGTCTTTGCAGGTTGAGCGACGGATTCAACTGGGTTGGGCTGCCTTCGGAAAGCTTACATTCGCTCTGAGGTCTGACCTTTCGCAAAATTTAAAGACCCGAACATATGACCAGTGCGTCCTCCCGGTTATGAGTGGGCTGGTCACGTCAGCTGACGAGACTACGACCGTTAGAGTAACTGTGTCCTACACTGGCGGCCGTGGACAGGCAAACGGAGTGTGGGAAGACCACCCGCCAGGTGGAAAGACGGCATAAAGTGCGTCGGGGAAAGCAGTGGGTCCGTACCGCTGAGGGCCGGAAGGACTGGAGAAGGATTGGAGAGGCGTATGTCCCGCAGTGGTCGCAAACACGCTGACGGATTGACTGACTGTTCTCAAACCATTGTACTCTTATTTTTTTGTAGGTGGTAGCATTTAAAGGTTTAATATTATGTCGTTTTTTTTAGCTGTAAGAATAATAAGGTTTTGTAATTTGTCTCTTTGTTTACAGGTCACTATAGTAGTTCATGACAGAAATAATAGTACTAATTCTGGATCTAACACTACACGTACACAGGTTTTAAAATGTTTTCTTGTTGCCACTGGAGTGTGCATCGCTTTAAGGTCCTTTCTTCAACCCCTGTCAGCCCATGCCTACGACATTAGAGGCGCACGCTTTACATTCTGCGACGGAGCTCCTCATTACATAATTCAAATTAGATTGAATGTTAACCTGATGTAATGAAGAATTTTAATAGTCATAATAAAATAAATCGCCAAAAAGGCACTATTCTTGTATTCACATGATTTTAGGTTAAATATTCATGGTTATTTCCATCCTTTAAACATTTAAATGTATATGTTTTCTATAACTAATACATAAATATTTTACAGAGCTTTTCAGGTATTATTTAAACTATACCTACGACTTAAGAGCTGTTAATTTAAAATTCCGCTTCGGTTTGGATACGTTGCAACTTGTTTATGATAAAATAAAAGAGATACGTAAATAAAGAAAAGAGAGTTACGCCAAAGCTTACTAAACTTCCTTAATATGTGAGTGACGATGTGGACATATACTTTTGTATAGACCCGGCAAAAACATATACATTGAAATGTTTAAAGAATGGAAATATACACTAGAATATTTACCCTAAATTCATGTGAATTAAAGAATAGTAACTTTGAGATACTTCACTTATGGGTTTAAGTTTTGTGGCGATTTATTTTATTATGTCTATTAAATAATCTTCATTACGTTATGTTTACATTCAATCTGATTAAAATTTTGTAATGACGAGGGCCGTGGCAGAATTTAAAGCGTGCGCCTCTAATGCCGTAGGCATGGGCTGACTGGAGTTGCGATTCCCTACGTTGAATGATCCATACGGTAGATTCAGAAAGAATATGTATTTGCAACTTCCGGTTTTTACTCTTCAAGTATGCGGAACTATGTGCATCATAACCTAAAGTTAACTTGAGTTAAACTTAGTTAATAATTAGATACGACAATGCCCTAATATCACGCAATCAATCAATACCTATATCACAAATATTTCATTTTGGTTTTTTTTTAACCTATTCAAGATGAGTTCTGATCAATAAAAACATCACTGTTTATAGATAGACATATCACAAAACTGTTATATTATATTAATTTAACAATTGATGAACATAAGAACTGGGCGCATCCGACGTTCAACATGGCCGCGTAGGAAACGTGCCAGGCTGAGGGCAGCCAACCTAATTTTTTTATGAAGCATGTTCATAGGACTATCGAATGGTGGTATTGTCAACTTGTTACTCGATGACGTATTTTTTTTTATTTTTCGACATTTTAAAACCGGCCAACCTCAGAACGTGCCAGGGTAGGACGAGCCAACCTACTTTTTTTTAGCTTTTCTTGATGACCTTTACCGATTGTGCTAGGTCTCATGTTGTTACTCGATGACGTTAAATTCTACCAAAAAAGTGATTTAATATTACCTACTGCACAAAACGTTCCAGGTTTGGGTCAGGCAACCTAGTATTTTTAGGAAGCCTATTCTAATCCGCACAACCACAAATGGGTCCCATGGTGTTACTCGATGACGTAGGGTTGACAACGGTCCGCTCTCGTACTAATAAGACAGGCTCCGTGATGAGGAAGATGCAACCTGTCCACAAAAAAGACAATGTGCATAGTGTATGATTTGGTAAGATATACGAAAATTTTAATTTAAAAACGACTTATAGCTAAAAGTAAACCACGACCGCTGTAGTCAAAAATCTAACAAAAACCAAATAGATTATAAATCTTGATTAAATAAGCTATGTCTGATGACTAATCTTTTTAAGATGTTCTTACTTTATCAATGCGTAATCCACCTCCAAAGTTATTGTATAAAACGCGCGAAAAATTCGAACTTTCGGACGTTATAACTTGGAAACAAAACACAATTTTACAATGCCAATGGTCATCAGACATCTAGTTCGATCAAATAAAGCTATTTTGAGCAAAATTTTGGATCTCTGACAAGACATATGGGCGTGATCTTCTTTCCCCTTTTGTATGGGGAGATGAGCGGGATGGGCCACCTCAAAGGGGCAATATTAGTGACTAGCTGAGGTACCCGGCTCCGCTCGGGTCAATGTCGTTTTGGACTGATGTCAGGCTGTAACCCAAAGGGCTGGCCTAAAAAGCTAGTCGAACTACTTTACTAACAGAAGATTAAACAATGTTTCTACAAAAAAAAAACTGGATCGAAATCCGTGGCATGATTGAATAAGATAACATCCAAATACTGCCATTTATAAATTCAGTGGAAGGAATGTACATGAATATATTGCAGAACATTGGAGCCAATTGATTAATTGTTTTTTAAAAGCATTTGTCGCCGCGCTGGGACGATCCTGCACTGGCACTACTACACATTGCCATGGACGGAAAACACGGACATTTTTTACTGCCGCTTCGACCATCTATCATTCAGTGCGATGGTACGTAACAACTCGGGTGGGATTAACCTTACAACCTAGTTAGTAAGAAAGGGGAGCATTTTTTTACGTGGAATCCGTACCACAACCAGCCTTAACATCGAAAACGGCCACCCATCCAAACCCCGACCGCGCCCATAGGTCCTGGACGTAGATGCAATCCACATATTAATCGAGTGAGTAGTACGTAAGTTATGAGCCTTTAATCGCACCAGTCACCCCTAGAGTGATGTACTCTGCCAATCTCCACATGCAGGAGCAGTCCACTTATTGTTTTGTTATAAATATGTAACCCTCTCTTCTCACTCCTCTGGTAAGTTAGCGTGATGTTAAGTAACCCATACGGCTAGACTGAGATACATCCTCATCTAAATCGGGTAATTGGTTCTCATGTTATAAGAATTTCATACTACTGGTCACCTCTCTGGTAATTTAGCGTGATAGTTAGTAGACCTAAAATTGCGGAAATAAATCGAGCTATACGGAGGTACAATTATCAGCTAAGTATCTGCTTGGCTCCCTGGACTCGATACAGCGTCGTGCCGTGCGTCTTGTCGACGATCCCAAGGTATCCCTAAATTTAGAGACCCTTCAACTCCGAAGGGATGTAGGTTCTCTCGATGTATTCTATCGTCTTTATCATTGAGAGTGCCCTTCGGAGCTGCACAACGCTGTCCCCCCGTCCCATTTCTACCACCGCACAACGCGGAACAGGCAGGGTATGCACCCATTCACTGTCGACATTCCCAAAATAAGAACCCACCGATCCTCTATCTATTTTTTCTATAGGGTTGGTAATCTATGGAATCGACTCCATACCGATATATTTCCCCCAAAGTCTCCCGGGGTCGTTCAAACATGGGGTGAAGGAGCACCTGGCCGGCCGGCATGGTTTTCGTATCCCCCGTTGAAAGTTCAAAATACCGCGCTTGGCTTAGTACTAATCTAACAAACAAAAAATAAGAAACCGTTCAACTGAAACCGTAATATCTTAACAATACGCCTTTAAACAATCAACCTTAAAAGCCTAAACTAATGTGTGTAGCTAGGACACGGCTAATTGCTAAGTTAGCATACCGCGCGGGTTGGTAGAAACAATACAAACATTTTACGTAAAAAACCTCATACTAATCCGTGTACCACACGACCACGGAGCGATGATCTCTGCAACCGCGTCTATCGTTAGCAATCGCGGGAAGCCGACTGGCGAGGGGCGCGGGCAGCATTGCCGATCGCTTGAAGCAATCGGGGACTTTGGATTTCATCTTCTCCCGAAAGTTGTTCGGACGGCCGTCGACTGTACGAACTTTTATTTTGCTCATTCGAATTGAAAATTTCGTTCCTATTCCGGATTTTTACGAAATTCCGGGAATCCTAAGAACGTTTTTGGGCAATTGTGGTTATCGGCAACGCTGGTAGCCGCTTCGCGCGCTCGCGCGTGGTACCTTCGGCTCTTCTCGGCAATACTCGGTCCTCGTCGGGTGGCCACCGCCGCCGTCTCGGCCCTCCCCGCGCTATCATTTCGTTTTCGCTCCGCGCTCTGACTATTTTTCTTTTTGCTCGGCTCCTAAGGGTCCTTACGTGATGTTCAATAGCTTAAAGCCTTCCTTAAGAATTAGGCTATCGAATGTAAAAATATGTTTTCAAACCTGACTGGTAGTTCCAGAGATTAGGGCGTTCAAACAAAAAAACAAACAAACTCTTCAGCTTTATTATATTAGTATAGATAGTATAGATATAGATTTCCGCGCTTCTTTTCGTGTAACTCGAAAATTAGTGAAGCAATCTTATATTTTCCGTGGTTCGGATTCCACGTAAAACTGTAAGTCCCTTCTTACTAGGTGGCAGGGTTAATCCCACTCGGGTTGGTACCATCGCATTGAATGAAAGATGATCGAAGGGGAAATAAAAAATTGTCCTTGTTTTCCATCCGGTTCAATGTAGCCGAGTAATATAGGGAAGGTCCTGGCATTCCACCTGGTTCCCATGTGGTGGTGTGATGTGATCTGTGTCTCACGATCACTTTGGTATTAACCATCCATGTCCAGTTACATAAAAAAAAATCTTCTTCTCAATTGTTAATTACTTCTAGATACATCTTTGCTATATTTGATTTAAATCAGTAAGAAATATATATGAGCATTTAAAACAAAGAAAACGGAGAAACAGAATCTGGCATTTGTAACATAATAGGAAGATATTAACTACATGACGAGGATAATTAAAATCTGCTTAGGTATCAATAGTAGGCAGCTCACTGGCACTTACAGTCGAAACGAGCGACATTTGTAATTGTTTTTAATATCTCTTTCCACCAGTCTTCATCTCAATACTTATTTTTGTTCAAGCACAAAGGTTCAGTACAACAAAAAGAAAGCATTTGAAAGAGATCACGTGTGCCTAACTCGTAGGTACGAAGGTAGTCGTGGGTAGCAGCTGGCAGTAATCGCCGAATCCATTATTCTATTCCATCACTTAAGCCTTATTTACCGGAAACTTCAATGCTCATTTTTTTAGTGAGCACGAAGAAAGCTCGCCAAGTGCGGTTCGGGTTTTCGCCGAAAGCTCCGGAACTGGCTTCAAAGTTTTTTAACAATGTTATGAACTTCGCCTGTTGATCTGAGACCATGGGTTAAAAACCGATAGTGTGTGTATGTGTCTCTTTCCTATCTTTGTTTCAAATGATTAATTTTAACTATCGGTAAAAAATACCTCATTCGTTCAAAACAATAAAAACCGGCCAAGTGCGAGTCGGAGTCGCACACGAAAAACGTAAAATATTTAAATAAATAAATATATTTTTTTTTATTTTTTTTTTTTATTGTTATTTTTTTTTTTTTTTTTTTTTGTTGTTATAGCGGCAAAAGAAATACACGCTCTATGAAAATTTCAGCTGCCTACCTATTACGGTTCATGAGATACAGCCCTGTGACAGACGTGCGGACGGACGGACGGACGGACAGCGGAGGCTTAGTAACAAGGTTCCGTTGGCACCCTTTGGGTACGGAACCCTTAAAAACGTTTGGTCTCCCCTCCCTAAGAGATAAGGCTAATCTCTCCTAGTTTAGATCCAAGATGGTTGACGGAGCTATAATAACTGTCTTTGTTTTCAGTCCAGTTCAATATCGCCGATTTCAAATAAAGGGCAGATTCTGGCACGTCTCCCAGTTCATACCGAAATGTAGTATCTTAGGCGAGACTACCTAACAATGTCATATTGGCCTTCCGTGCCCGTTAGTCAAACCAAGTTAAGGACGAGTGGTTAAACAGGGAATGGAAAACAATCAAAATATAATTCACATTAAAATATGATCCGTGGACCGTGGAAGTTTTACTATAAATTAGGATTTGATTGATTTTAGTTGATCATGTCTGAAGTAATGTCGATCTTAGTAGATTAGTTAGTTTTATTACTTTGTATTTTATTCATCATCCAAAGACAGCTTGCTGCACTCGGAATCGTCACATTTCCACATGAAATTTTAGTAGTGACTTCACATATGTAAATATACTTTTTCGTACTAAGCAGGTACTTCGCTCATGATTGGATGTTCAATCTTTGCAGTCAATGTCCGCAACGCAGATGAAACGTTAAATAAATGTATGTAGGTATAATCTTAAATTCTGTGTTAGTAGGAGGCGTTCATTGCGGGAAGAGGTACTGTAGGAGAATACCAAATTATGGGTATACATCAGGTGTCGAAATTGGTAGACGCAATAACCAGGAATGGTATGTTTTACTGGCCCAGCCTTGCTTTTTACTGGGCTCTCTCTTCAATAAGTGTGTCCTTGCTTCAGGGTCCATTTTTTTATTTCATAGACTTTAATAAATTAAAGGAACTTAGGATTTTATGTATATTTTTTTATATTTATGGTTTTTTTTTATTTTATAGTAAGTTTTCAAATGTATTTCTAGTGTATATTAATGAATAATTTGTATATGAATATAATTGTATAAATCTATGTACATGTTATTTATGATTGTGTGCCGTTTACTTATGGAAATAAAATACTTTGACTTTTAAGTAAAAAATAAAATGAAAAATAGGATTAGGCACATTTTAATTGAAACCTCGATTGAAACTAAGGTTGGCGTCTGGGTACGCCTAAAAGAAGCGAATCTTCGAAACATTTCATAATGGACTCGTCCAAAGACACACGCTAGACTTGGTCGCGGTACGTTCTCCTAGGCCGCTCGGGTACGACGCTTTCACTCACTTCGGCTCTGTAAATTTGTTTCGTCATTCTTTCGTTATTCATTCATTACATATGTCGAAACCATCTTAAAACTTCCTTCTTGATTCTCGTCTCAACATAATTTTTAATTGACTCTGCTGTCATTTCGAAATTTGTCCATTAAATTAGCTCCGCATACTTTTCGTAAGGAAACGCATTCGTATAATGCATTTATTCTACACAATTGGTGCTTTCTGGAAAACGTAAGCTAAGTTGATACTCACTTTAAATCAGTTTAATCGAAGTACTTAGATGATTGGTACGCTAATTTTTATTAGAATCTTCTATGTTAAAATATAATGTACTAAGTGTAAGATATAGCCATCTCCAGTTAAGTAAGCAAACCTACAATTTGGCATTACATTCCAAACCTTTATATAAACTAAACTTTTTAAATGTTTATTATTATATTATTATTTTTTCAGTTTTATTCCTAGCAGCAGCCGAGCTTTTAGAATATAATCTTAAAAATACTATACAAAACATGTACACAACCAAACAGACAACCAAACCCGTCAATGATGATGATAGGAAATGATTATTTTACTTATTGCGTATATAAAAAGCAGCAAATTTAAAAGTTACTAGAAATATTAACAAACTTATAATTATTATTATTCTGTAACTTAGGACTATGGTACGTGGATAGCCAAGATATACTGTATAGAAATTGATAGGGTTGCTGGTTTCACCCGCATAACCCTAACGATACCCTTCGAAGAATCCAGTTAGCGAAATATTCAGGAGCAAAATCGTGTGAACTAAATATTTAGATACTCGATTAAATTATAATCATCCATCGCAAAATAATGAATTTTTTTTACGATTCTTTCTCTGCAAAATTAGAAATATATCACTCTATATGCTGCATGTAGGCTTAAAGAAAAAAAACTTGCATCCGATTGCAGCCATAGCTGAAAAAAGTATATAACTCTACGCAAAGAGCTATATACCATAAATTAACTCTGTCAGAAATTATGTTGGAATTTCGAAGATCGATGCACATACGTCCGCCTTATGAATACTAGAGTTGTTTATTATTAAAATGTACATATAAACATTCATGTATCAATAGACTAGGAGGTCGCGACAAAAACGGTAACGATAACGTAAATGGCTGAAACTGGGTCCACAGGATAAAGACCAACCCTCTGAAGCTAAATGTGTCAGTCTGCCTGCGCCAAGTGGTTGCGTTACGTAGATAAGGCGCCTGAAAAAGTAGTTATAGTGACAAAAAAAATGTGATAAGGCAATGGCCGCAAATAACGAAGCATGAAAGTATCAGTACATACTTGCTTGGTAATACCAAAACTGAACAAACATATTGTTGCATTTCGTAGTTAAAGGCGATTTAGGTTACACATATAACTTTAGCTATATTTAAGTATTTAATTGAAAAACCGACTGGTTATTGTTGTATAATTAATAAGTATGATTGTGTCAAGACAATCGGTATATTCATCAGCAAGTATATACCAACACCTAGTTTGTGCAACCAATCTAGTAAATGCAATCACTTGGCGCGGGCAGGCCAACCTATTTAGCATTAGAGGGTTGATCTCTAACCTGTGAATCTACATATTTAACTAATCGTGACCAAAAATGTCGTGACTTCCCGAAATATAAGCTTGCAAGACAAATATACTCATCGTATATTGTGATGGAGTCACCTTATCATCGATCCTAAAAATCCGCTACTGAAGACATTTCGCTCGCCATTTTGAGTGTCACTGCGCGAGCTCGCCCGCGGGTTTATTGGTGTGCTATGTCAGCTCGCCGTCGCCGCCGCCGCCGCCGCTCCGGCGCGAGAGTGAAAACAGAGACGTGGCGGGCAAACAGGCGGCGTCCTAGCAGGGGTCGGGGAGACTCGTGTGGAGTGGACCACATATTGATATAGTTAGCGGATCAGCAGGCCTTGTTTACTTACACTGCAAGGGGAAACTCGATTTTGGCATCGGCTCCATTTTGGATTCGATTAAGATTAACGCAAATCCTACCTCCAAACGTAATTCTAACTTCAAACATGTGGCGACTGGTAACATGGTCTAGATTCAAAAGTATATAATCATCAATCATGGTATAATCAAGCACCTGGACGGCCGGCATGGTTTTCGAAGCCCCCGTGAAAGTTGAAAAGCCCATAAGCGTCCTCGGGCAAGTCTTACGTGATGGTCTGGCGTACGCCATGTGCCGCCCTTAACATAAGAAATTTTTCAAATGAAAAATATGTTAATTAATAAATGTAATCTGAACAGATATTGCTTCTTGAAATGTGTAAGTGTTAGCTTATTATATAACTAGCTGCGGTACCCGGCTCCGCTCGGGTCGATGTCGTGTTGGATTGATTTCGGTCTGAATAATGTCCTGGATAAAAAGTAACCCACCAAAAGGCTGGTCCAGGACTCAATATACCAAAGTAAATCAAAATTGTTTAAACCGATATGGCAAGGTTTAATGATAAACATCGACATATTCCCATTTAGAGCTACGTAAACATTTGGGAGCGAATTTTAAAAGCATGTGCCACCAGACCCTTACTGCACTGGAACTGCTACATAGAAATTGATACAAAACCAACAAAGGCGGGATTAACCCTACCACCTTCCTTACTTTTACAAAGTTTAATGAGGAATACGAACCACAGCCACCTTCAACATCGAAAAGGGTAACTTATCCGGAATCTGACTGCGCCCAGAGTTGCTATACGTTGATAAAATACGCAAATAATACAGGCGAGTGTTTCGAAGTTATCGCTCTACATAATATCGTGGAACTTTCTGTAGGCCTTTTTAACACCTACAATTTTCAAGTACATAGTGTTCATGTTTATCTTAAGGTTTGTATTAAATATTAAAAAATTACATACGCAATCCTTGCTCGTTGATCGCTCCTTATATTAATGAAAACCGTATCAAAAAGTCCGTTGCGTGGCTTAGAAGAAGTAAACAAAAAAATAAAGGCAGATAGTGATCACCCCCCAAGCCGCCGCCTCGGGGCATTTCGGTTTGTATGACAGCTACATCTTTACGTAAGCGGAACTAAATTATATATAGCCTATCCTGTGTCCCGTGTATTTACATATACGTGTAGTAAGTTTCATCAAATTCGGATGATCGGTTTAAGAGTTATGGAGGAATATACATACATACAAATACACATACATATATACATACATACATACAGAACTGATTTCTAAAAATCATCAATTTAGTCTTAGTATCACACATAAAGTCTACAAACGAAGTATCTTAGAAAACAAAGCAACTTACTCCATGAACAGATTTATTATTAGTATAGATATTTCACTTTAGTTAGTCAATGTATTGTTCTCACTTAATTAACTGCTTATAATCTTTAGCTGTGACGAGAGTATCATGAAAAATTATGAACATTCACCGTAAACAGTAAGATAGACCTCAGAAAAACCACAACATTATTGAATTGCCAAACGAAACTAATTAAGTTAGATTTATTTTTCCGCTCGATAATTTTTTTAGAAAATGCCCAATACACAAGCATCGGATCCGTCCACCTGTCCTAATTCCTTAACTCGAACCTCAAATACGTCGTGTACATCGTGCGAGGTGGCGGCGAGGTGGCGGCGAGGTGGCGGCGCCGCCCGGCTGGGCGGGACGCGGGCGGCGGCGGGCGGCGGCGGGCGGCGGCGGGCGGCGGCGGGCGGCGGCGGGCGGCGGCGGGCGGCGGCGGGCGGCGGCGGGCGGCGGCGGGCGGCGGCGGGCGGCGGCGGGCGGCGGCGGGCGGCGGCGGGCGGCGGCGGGCGGCGGCGGGCGGCGGCGGGCGGCGCGGCTCGGCTCGGCGGCAGAGACATCAAACAAACTGTACTCTTTGGCCCGTGAAGCTTCACATCCACATAATGCGGAGTGCGCCCGTACCTCGCCACCCGGCGCCATACAGAGCACGTACATCGGCCATTTTAGATCATATCGTCATTTTAGAGTTTATTCGATAATTATTTAAACCTGAATATTCATGCCCTGTATTTTTTATTTATTGTAGTTTTACTATTAGATGTGTATTTTAATGAAATGACATTACAAACAACACGACTGAACTATGCAGGTGGAAAAGATGATTATTGCTCTTTCGATTTATTTTAAGCAACCTGACATGGATGGCCAAAACCACACAACCACCGTTATGATATAATTTCCGAAGGAATTAGGTTATTTATGATCACGGCTACATTGAACTAGATGGAAAACACGGACAATTTTTCATTGCAGCTTCGACCAACTTTTCATCCAGTGCGATGGTACCAACCCGGGTGGGCTTAAACCTACCACCTAGTAGGGGAAGGGGATCTACAGTTTCACATGTTTCTACATTCTCCTTTTATTATTTCATCCCTGTTCATTATTACGTAATTTATAAAACAGACCAGGGTCACATTTTTTATAATCTTTTTTTTTCCATATTTTTTTAAATACTCTCAAGCTTACTTAAATTGAAAGCGCTGATAAGGCGCCTGGTTTTTTGCAGTGTTTGACATGTTAAGTGTTTATGTTGTTATATAACCCAAAAATGCCAAAATGTCAACGAAAATAATTTAAAAAATTATGAGTTATGCGGCTATGACATACGATAAGAGGAACAAACATTACGAAATCATAAAAGGGTTCATCGTTTAATGAAATGAAGACATTTATATATTTTTTTAAATATCAACTAATATTGTATAGACGTGGTTTTTGAAAGTGATTTGTATTTAGTTGTCTGAAGTTAATTTACTTATAAAAATTAAAGTTTCTCGAATATTTTCAACTTTCGCAATAACAATCTCGTAGTATCTGGTGAAAAGTTCGATGGAACCGAAAATAGCTACAGATAATAAGTATTCAAAACTTTAACTCAACTCAAGCAAGTTTTAATTTTCAATTTAAATTAGATAATAACTTTGTAATTGTATAGTAGTTTAAGTTACTGATGATCTACTTTTTGAGTGAAACTTTCATAGCTGTTTCAAGAATGTACACCACCAACATGCCAATAACATGCCTTTTTTGTTTAAACTTGCAAGTAATGCGAACTCATACCTAATAACTAAAGGTGTCGGTGTACATTTCTGCGACATTCGATGTAAATGTAAGCTACAAATATGTAGCTTGCTGGTAACACCTCTGTCACACGCAATAATCACTCTCAATAGATATCACAGTGTTTGAAGGTTAACCACGGGAGAATCCGTGTATGGGCTCCACGACACTCTGCACGGCCTAGCACGCTAGACTCTGTCAGTGTGTTCATTAATCCATCTATTTTCACCCTTAACTGAATAAGCGTAAGGCCCATTATGAGGGTGTATGTCTAATTCTGTTTAACGTAACATCACGGCACAACGGTATGGGTAGACAGAGCTATAAATAAATGGATCCAAGCGACATGCTGAAGCGGGAGGCAACATCAGAGGTTCATAACCTTTCTTCATACCTGAATAACTCGGTGCTATATCAGTGAAATGTAAATTTAATATATGGATCGATAAAATCTTACCGGTAGATTAATGTAAGATTTAGATGATTTTTTTTTGGATGAATTTATGCACTAACCTTTTTAAGTAATATTAACTTACTGGATTCGATACCCGTCTCCGTTTGGGAAGTATCGAAAGGTTTATATTTTACGAGATAAAATGTAGCCTAGAAATATTATATATTTACGAAATGTCTTTCATATTAATTATCTCTATTCAAAATATCAAATCGATCCGTTACTCGGTTGCTGCGTGAAAGAAGAAGTCACCAAAAAACACACCTTTCTTTTAATTTCCATTTTATTTCGACCAAAACCCCACCAATTTAAATTTATTTAATAGAAATAAAATTTAAAAATATCTGGTTTTTACTATTGTCATGGTTATTATATATGCCTCATTAATTTCGTATGAAGAAGAAAGAAGACGGATATATTAACAATAACATTAAGGTTAATCAGAGATGGTGCACTCCAGCCTTAGTGATTATAATAATTGGCCCTCAGGTAGTGTGGAGCTGGCGAACATTCAGGTGGCACTCGGGTTAATACGAATCGATTTTAATGAGTCAGTAAAAGTCTATATTAGTAACAATATGTTGTGTATACTGTTTGCTTTCTATTCTACGATCTATTGCTCGTAACACGTAACGTTTTGTCAGCCTCAATAGCCCAGTGGCGCGAAACTTCGGCGATCGCTCTCCGAAGTTAAGCAACGCTGGGTCCGGTCTGGTCTTGGATGGGTGACCATTCGACCGTTGACAGGCTGGCCGTGGTTCGGATTCCACGTTAAACTGTAGGTCCCCTTCCTTACTTACTAGGTGGTAGGGTTAATCCCGACCGGGTTGGTACCATCGCATTGAATGAACGATGGTCGAGGCGGCAATAAAAATTATCCGTGTTTTCCATCCAGTTCAATGTAGCCGTGCAACATAAGGAAGGTCCTGGGATGGCACCTAGTTCCCATGTGGTGTGTTAGGCTAATACCATGACAGAAGGTGTGGTATTAGCCATCCATGTCCAGTCACATAAAAAATAGAAACGTAACGTAAACACCTTTACTGAAAAAAAATACGGTAGTAGGGTTAATAATAATAATTCTTTATTTCAGACTAGAAGTCCATTGACACCAAAATTACATTTTAACAATACAACAAATAACTTTTTAAAACAGAAAACAAAAAACAGAAAACAAATCAAACATAAAATATATATATATATATATAAATCAACTGCGGTCACCGATGGCTCTAAAATGAAGGTGAGACCAAAATTTAAATATCCTTCCGGCCCCATCCTCCATAGCAACAATAGCAGTCTGGTTATCAGTCTTGAATAGACGGTCACGGAAGCCAGCTACTCGCTTTCGGATAACAGCAGAGAAACTGTCCACCCTCGCCTCTGCGAACATACCCGAGGCGCTGCAGTACCTGGGCAGACGAAGCAGATAGCGAAATGCATTATTGTACTGCACTCGCAGGGCATTGTATGCTCGTTGGGTGTAGTCAGTCCACAACTGACACGTGTACAGTGACTGGCAGTAGGTTTTGAATAACAGAATTTTAACTCCGCGGGAGCACCGAGCAAACCGTCTCGCCAGCATTTTCCCCATGACCGCCAGTGAGCGCCGCTGTCGTTCAATATCCAGATCATCGTGCAACTTTTCAGTTACAATATGACCCAGATACTTAAACTTATCAACAACGCTCAGTGGAGAACCATAAAGATATACCGGCGGGACGGTCTCCGGTCCCCTACCGTGGCGGAAAACAAGCACCTCCGTTTTGGCGGCGTTATACCTGAGTCCGTGCGAATTAGCATATCGCTCACAAATGCCCAGAAGTTTTCTTAAACCACTTATCGTGGGGCACAGAAGCACCATGTCATCGGCATAACTTATGTTGTTCATGCAGTCACCTGCAATGTGGCATCCAACATTTGCACCTCTGAGCTCCACGATAAGATCGTTTATATAAAAGTTAAATAGGTCAGGCGAAGTTAGACCGCCCTGTCTAACTCCACAGTTCAGTCGGAAAACGTCGGACATGGATGAACCCCATTTCACTGTGTTTGTCTGGTTCCCGTACCAGTATCTATATATACCGATTAGTTCTGTAGGAATGCTCGATTCACGCATTTTGTTGTTAAGCCCGCCCGGGTTGGTACAATCGCATCGAATGAAAATATCGTCCTTGTTTTCCATCCAGTTTAGGGAAGATCTTGGCATGGAACCTGATCCACTGGGGAATGTGCAGTATTGGCCAAATATGACGGTAGTTATGTGGTATTAGCTATCCGTGTTAGGTTGCAAAAAAAAAGAAAAAGGTCGTTAAAAATTAACATGATGTACCGCATAGCAACGGCTAAAATTGTGAAATTATCATGAACGATTGTGCGTTTAGCAGTTGGGTCGGAAGACAAGGGGCTCTTAAAAATGTATGTATTTCGTTATTACAATTTTATAATACAGCGCTCCAGTAACTGCACGTTTTGAGCTGAGCATAGCTTTTTAGGGTTCCGTACCCAAAGGGTGAAAACGGAACCCTATTACTAAGCCTCCGCTGTCCATCCGTCCGTCCGTCCGTCCGTCACAGGGAGGAACCGTAACAGGTAGGAAGTTGAAATCTTCACAGATTATGTATTTATTTTGCCGCTATAACAACAAATAGGTAAAATCATAAAATAATAATAATTAAAGGGGGGCCCCATACAAAAAACGTGTTTTTTTTTGTAAATCTTGTGCGATGGTACGGAACCCTTCGTGTGCGAGTCCGACTCGCACTTGGCCGGTTTTTAGAGTGCTAATGAATGCTTGCAGTCTAATGTGAATTAACTCTTACTGTGCTCATCAACAAATGACAATAATAAATCTGTCGTTTTTATGCAACCTAATGTGTATACACTTGTACCATACAATAGATGCCACAAAGTTCTTATTGATTCGGCGCGTACCGGCCGGTACTTGGTCGGAGAGACAAAGAAATCCGACCCTATAAATCATCGATCATATTGCTGCTCTATCCGTAGTTTTTGCATAAATTGGCAGAACGCCGCTCGGAAAAATGATTTATCCAGGAAAGTCTGCGACTAGAAAAAGTGACTGGATGAGAATCAATATAGAGAAGAATTTTGTTTTTGCAAAGACCTTAACGGTCCGGTAACTTACGTATCTAGTTGCAGAAAAACTTGTTATCACTTCAAGTGTAAATTATGAGTGAATAAAAAGTCCATAAACTCACGCCGCAACCACTTATAACAGCATTATTCTCTCGTATCTTCAACAGGCATGACTCTTACATGCCCTTCGACTACAGGTGCAATGAAAATGACCTTTAAGAACAACATAACCTGTGTAACCATGGTAATTTTATGTTTTTTTAAGTTACTGAACATGGATGGCTAATATCAAACTCACCGCGTTAGCCTAACACACCACATGGGAACACGTGGGCCATGCAAGGACATTCCTTATTGCTCGGCTACATTGAACTGTATGGAAAACACGGACAATTCTCATTGCCGCTTCGACCATCGTTCATTCAATGCGATGGTACCAACCCGGATGGGATTAACCCTGCTACCTATAAGTAAGGATGGAGACCTACAGTTTTGAAGTGGAATCCGAACCACGGCCACTCTAAACGGTTTAAAATGATTAACCATCCAAAAGCTAATGGCGCTCAGAGATGCTTTACCAAACTTATCGAATCGTAAGGCGTTGCGCCACTGGGCTACCGAGGCTGACTGTATCCCAGTTCCACCCAATGCCGGGCTGTAAATTTTCTTTATTTTTGTGTTTACGGGTCATCAATTACTTTTAAAAATATTGATGCAGTTTCTTTACAGTGAAACCAAGTTATAATTTCATCTTGCTATCACTTTAGAATATTGGCAAAACAATCTGTTATATTACTCGTGTTATATGTAGAAAGAGACATTTGTCTGACAAATATAATGTTCTTACGGAATGGCCATTAAAAACTTTGATAGTCGAGTCGACGAAATAATAAAAAAAAAAGCAGTAAAACACTGACAAAGATACCGAAAAAGAAAGGAGAATAGGAATCAATGGAGGAGGCCTTTACCCGAAGATGGGTCCTCAATTTTTGTTTAATTCGATTTTTTCTAGTTTCGTGTTAGTGCTCTAAACATGTATTTAAATTATAAGGAACAAAAAATCCTATTAATACTATCGTAACTAGGCACTTTTACTAATAATAATTGTTGACAAAGTCTTAATTCAACTTCAGCCCTTTTCAACTGTCCGTCAT
The DNA here is from genome assembly GCA_946894095.1 of Incurvaria masculella. Classification (NCBI taxonomy): domain Eukaryota; kingdom Metazoa; phylum Arthropoda; class Insecta; order Lepidoptera; family Incurvariidae; genus Incurvaria; species Incurvaria masculella. Next base: position 7,518,230 of record OX335641.1, read on the forward strand.
TGTAGAGGCCAAAGGGTCGATTGCCTCTAAAAGCAATGAATAGTCGCTCCATTAGTGTAGCTGAACATCAACAATAACAAAGGAAACTTTTAGGGTCGGCCGAGCCCAACATTAACTAAAAAAATATTTTCATGACACCGAATTTGATGTCCTTTCCCCAAAAGTATCGAAAATTTGAATCAGCACCCACGTTCATCTTTATGACCAACTTTTGGCCGCTTTTTTTTAGAGCTGTAATTTTAGTTCTGCCGTTCTCAATGGTACATTACATTTCCTTTTTATATAAGATTCTACGAATTACATTCCGGTTTTAATATTCGTAGGTATACACACGCTTTCTTTTCGCTTTTCGTTTTTTAATTAACATTCGTCTTCAACATTGTCGAGGAATGTTTTTTAACGAAGCGTTCAGAAGATCAACGAATCCAATTAAAGTGAACCGCCATCAGGTTTCCAAATGACTAACAAAATATTAGCTCCAGCATACGTATTCACTACTGTTCGATGTGTGTAATGTTTGGTAATCTAATCTGTTTTTAGTCTAATTTTTTCAACAAAATAAATATTTATTTATTTTTTTGTTGATTGATGGGGGAATGGATTGGGATTTTTAAGTTTGTTTGCATGTTTATGACAGTTTGAGATTTTAACTTTTCAACCAAACCAAAATATATTGTTCCCGTTATACACACACGTGTTACTCTTTGAAATTGAAATGAAGCATTATTTTGGATCGTGACCAGAAAAGTGCGAATAATTAAAAATCTTTGAAGTTTGATTGGGAAGATACCTATCCAAGGGCGGGTAAAATGCAGCAATAAACAAATAATTTACGAAGTACTGGAATTAAATCATTCTCAAATATTCATAGATTTTTTATTTTTCTTCAAAATAGAATTCGGAAGGATTTTACTAAAAACGTATCGAGAAATACTCAAAAGTTTTGGAAATACTGTTAAAAGCATTGGCTCCAAAGAGTCTACTCAGAAGTATTACAGCTGCGAGCCGAAAAAAAATTAATAGTGGGAAAAAATTTGCTAAGCGGATTTTAATTTGTTCAAAGGAGTCCGGGTGGTCAAGCGAAAAGAATACTTCTTCGACATTTTTAGGCTTCCAGTCTTCGAAAAGACAAAACATTTTTCGATCAATCATGCGTCTGCCGGTCCGTCCGTTTGTGTGCCTATCTACTCATATAATATTTTAAAAAAATATTTTAGTTTATGTTTGGCTCCTTAGCATGATGGAATTATTGTTACAATGTTTACTTTGAATCAGTACGACGCGGCTGATAATAACACAAATTGCCTATTCTATGAAATACACAGCGTGCATCATTTCCGATAATGTCAGCGTGAAATACTTGGAACTAGCTCCCTGAAAATCAATATGCTGCGAGCCCATAGCCCTAGCACAGAATAAGTAATAGCTCCTAGTACGGTCACAATCAAAAAGATTCTGTAAAAGGCTGCCTGAAGTTGTATTAATTTTTGTGCCGCGCCTTTTAACCCCTCCAGAAAAGGGTAGCCCGCACCCGCACCAACGGGCTTTTTAGACGTATTCTTTTGTGTTTTTTGTGCGTATTAGAGAAGAAGCGCGAACGATCAAAGTCTCGCTAAAGAGCACCTAATTGGGCTGAATTGCGTTTTGGTGGATAAATATCCAAGTTGGCAGATATAAATATGTTCTTGGCTGCAATTACTAAAATATTGCAGAATAAAAGGTATGTTTTTATGTTTATTTATTCTATTCGTAAAGTACTTTTGATCATCCATGACACAGCGCGTTTTTACTTTTTAGATTCGTTTCAAAACGTTTTTGTAATTTTCATGAATTCGGGGCTTTTACACAGATTAAATAAGCTCATAAAACGACTTTCATGCTTGTATTTGAAAGTGTTTAAAAAAACCTACTTAAACATGAAAAGCAGCGAAAATGGTGCAATAATTCTTTAAGGATGCATTTGAATTTGTACAAGAATTTAAAAGGGTAGGTATATGGTCTTAAACATAGAGCGAATGAGTAAGGAAAACATTACAAAACTTATTTACAGAGTGGTAGTGTGATGAGTTGAAGTGTAGTGTCGTGCGGCCTTAAAGAACATGCTCTACATGTAATAATAAATGTATGTCAATTATGTATGCCCTTTTTGTGAAAAACTGTAATGGGTGGCTGTGCTGAGACACGAAAGGTACTTAGAAACGCCAAATCTACCTCATGTCGCGAAACCACGCTCAGCGAGGCACTATACCAGCGGATTGGTGGATATCGCTCAGCTGAAGCTTGTTTAAAATGTACTCCTGCATCTGTAATTATGTATAAAACTTAAATAGCTGTTTAAATGTATAAAAAAAACTAAGCAAAATAAGTGTAAACAATCTCCAAAGTAAGTATACATATATGTAATATTAGTAAAAGCTTTCGTAAAAATCACATCTCTTGTCATTAATCTGTTCTCTCAGTATGTCTTATCTTATCTCGTCGTGTACGAGACTCATTATTCACTGCTATATCGATTATTATGAATTCAATTGCTTTCTCGCTATGACAATTTTTCATTTTACACATCATGGATACGTCGACACATTGTCAACGCAATCACTTAAGGGCCTTAAAAATATGAAGACAGCTCTTCACATAAAATAATTCTCTAGAGCAAGGCAGCCTGCGCAGTGTACCTATAAATATTGCGTAATGAAAGCGAATACACAGTACAGAAAAACGGCATATGCTGGTTTTTAATGGAAATACATTAATATCGTTATATTATCCCACACGCTACATTCCCCATGGAACTATAGGTGTAGTTAAGACCTTTCCTTTAAAGACCAACGCTACTTTCAACTTCTTTGAACTGGGTGGAAAACACCATCTACCACCGATCACCAGTATCGACCGTCTTTCATTAAACGCGATAGTAGCAACCCGGGCGCGACAATATCTTCCCGTATTGAGTAGGTTTTACAGGGGTTTAGAGCAATAAAAAAACAATCTCGGACAAGAAATAAAGAGGTGCACCTTAGGATTAGAACCCGCAGTCTTCAAAGTTAGAGACCACAGGAGTCCAACAACCAAGCTACAAAGTCAATATATACTTATTTTGACGCCAAAAGAACATACCTAATCTAGGTATTTGTTAATCATGGGGTAAAACGCCTTTTATCATCTTGTGTCCAGCGAGGATGAAAGGACATCCTCTGTGGAAGGGTGTCATTCCATCCTCGCTGCTTGTGTCGAAGACTACTGATTTGATGTAGTGTTATATGAATCTCTTTCTTTTTTAACCAAGATGCTAATGGGCATTTTCATTGAAATTGTAGGGTGACTGTTCGGAACCCATATAAAACAGTAGGTGGTAGGGTCACACCCGACGAGTTTGGTACCATCCTATTTAATCAAGGATATCGTAGCGGCAAAGAGAAATCGACTTTGATTTCCATTTATTCAGCCAGAACCTTCCATTTCTTACACAATTACATAGAACTGGATGAAAACAAAGACAAAAGGAAGAAGACACGTTATCTATATTTTTTTATTTTTAAAGTAGTGTTCTTAATGGAGAATCGAAAATTATTAAATTAAGTGCAATATTACAAGAGTTATTAACTTTGCACAAAACGTTTTTTGAGCACTGTACTCTAGAGAGCACAACACAACTGGTGATTACAAATAATTGTAAATAATATTCAGCTCGTTTTCTTGCATGAAAATTGAGTGACTTTACTAACAAATCAACCTGATTGTAAATTCACCAGTGGATTAACATTTTTCTCAATGGAAATGGTTTCATCGATAAACGCTCAGGGCGCTCGACTTTGCAATTATTTAAATTGATTTTATTGCTCTCCTCCTTATATAAGCCGTATCCTTATTTTTAGGAATTTCATTTCATTTATTTAAACTTTTGGTAGTCAATAACGTATAAACAGGTTCAGTTAACTCAGTGAAGAAGAAACCGCAAAGAAGCTTCACTGGCTAATACATTATTGCACCTCATTTATGATATACATTGATAAAATAAACACTAAGACCTAAATGCTACTGTAATGCATTTTTAGGGTTCCGTATCCAAAGGGTTAAAACGGAACCTTATTACTAAGCCTCCGCTATCCGTCCGTCCGTCCGTCCATGCGTCCGTCCGTCCGTCCGTCCACCCGTCCGTCCGTCCGTAACACGGCCGTAACTCATGAATCGTAATAGGTAGGTAGCTGAAATTTTCACAGAGTATGTATTTATTTTGCCGCAATAACACCAAAAATAAGTAAAATGAAAAAGCAATAAAAATTAAAGGGGGCCCCATACAAAAAACGTGATTATTTGTGTTAAATCTTGTAAAACTCTCGCACACGAAGGGTTCCGTACCCCTTCGTGTGCGAGTCCGACTCGCACTTGGCCGTTTTTATAAAACCTATCCATCCCAAAGGTACAATCTTTACTTCACGAAGTCCGGCTATCTCGATCTTCCATAAAACGTAATGTCTTTTCGAGATGGCATCCTTAAAATCAAACAAAGGCATATCTAAAGTGTCCTCTTCAATATTTGCCCATAATAAAGTAGGCTTTTTAAAAAATTGCTTCGCTCGTGAAGTAATGTCGCTCCGGTAGCGAGCGCGGGGGAGAGCACACGGGGGGGGGGGGAGGGTAATACTCCGCTCCTCCATGCATGCTTTTACCCAAGAATGAATAAGTTGCCTTTGGTTTTCTCTATTTAGGCAAACTAAGTCCTAAACAATACACTATTTGAGCATGTAACCTGGATTATTATGACTAAAGTGGTGAACATTCAAAGTTACTAGGTATTAGTCAATCCATACAGTGTTCATGTTTTTACACTGACATGCTAATGCCATGTCATAATTTTAGCCCAACACACCACATAAGAACTAGGTGCTAAGCCAGGACCTTCCTTATATTGCTCGTCAATATTGAACTGGACGGACATTTTTTATTGCCGCTCCGAACATCGTTCTTTCAATGCGATGATACCAGCCCGGGCGGTATTTACCCTACCACGGGAAGAGAACCTACAGTTTTACGTGGAATCCCAACAACCGCCGTCCTCAAGGGTTGAAAACGGTCACCCATCTAGAACCCAACCTCGCTCAGAGTTGCTTCACCGAGCTGATCGAATCGCAGGGCGTCACGCCACGGAGTTGCGGAGGCTGATAGAGATAATTTATAAACATTAATTTACATTTATTATGACATAGCCTAGTTACGTCACGCACTAAATACTTTTGTAAAAAAAACCTTCCCTTCTCTGAACGTTTCGAAGGAAAACAAAGAAAAGTTTAACAGATAACTTCACACCCCGCGACAACTTCCCGGTACTAAGGGTCGCTGTAGGACAACAGAACGCTTTCATCCCTTAATTGTTATTTATAGAAATAATGTTATTAAAATAATCCTCGAGGTCACTCAATTTTGTTTGTTGATGCTAGAGTCTTTTTAATGATATATTAGGCTGGAGTGCACAATCTCTAGTTAGGAATATTATGGTTATATAAATGTAGGTATCTTAGATCAGGCGAAAAATAAGGACGTATATATTCAATTTTAAGAGTATCACTAACCAGAGATTATGCTGGATAGCCTAATGTAACCAGGAATCATACTTTTTAATTTGTTCAGTTTTTAAGAAGTTATAATGGAATTATATGCACACCCTTTCAATCGTACATGGATGCATTTTTTTTTTTAATTGGACATGGATGACTAATATCCCGATACTGTCATGAATTTTTTTTTTTTATGCGACCTGACATGGATGGCTAATACCACACAACTACCGTCATGATATTAGCCCAATACACCTCATTCCCGAAGGAATTTGGTGCCATGCCAGGACCTTCCCTTTATGAGCACGGCTACATTGAACTGGATGGAAAACACGGACAATTTTTCATTGCCGCTTCGACCATCTTTTCATCCAATGCGATGGTACCAACCCGGGCGGGCATAAACCCTACCACCTAGTAGGGGAAGGGGACCTACAGTTTTACATGGATTCCGAACCATGGAGCAGCTCGCATTCGTAACGAAATGCACTTGTCGAACTCGGAAAGAGAAAGACAGTGGTGCATGTCGGTATTGAACCCAGGTCTCTGGTACGCTAGGCCAGTCCCCGCGCCACTAGGCTACGAGCCGCTCAAAGATATGAACCAAACATGCCATTTGGAATCTAAATTTCATGCCAGCGGGTCTACTCAGGGAAGCGAACACGAGAAGTCTCGCGTGAGAGACTGTCCAACTCTATGTAGAAAAAATGTAGGCACCTTTTTTTGTCTGGCAACCCCACTACCCAGCCATTGCACATTGCATTTATGCAACAACTCGTGTTCTTTATGCAAAACCCAAGTCTCACTGTTGGCACCCCGTGGCAATACAGACAGCTTGCTTGCTTTCAATAAGAAGCATTGGTATTTTTTTTTGTATGCAAAACGTGAGCACGTTAAAAAAAAGTTAAAAAAGGCTCGTTATTAAAAAAACTCGATCCCTACAAATGGGACATGTTGGGAGCTCACGAGAATTTCAGACATTGCCTTGTTACGAGTTTTTCTGCGTAGGCTTACGATTACGTCATCTTGTCTTGTTAGTCCTTGATTCCCTTTTGTCGAACGCTGCATACGTTTTATTTGATATCAAAATAGAAACCTTTATTTTCTCTCTGTTAGATTGCTAAGAAAAGCCAAGGCGCATTTCTCGTAGTTATATCTGTCGGCACCCGACGGGCTACCATGTCTCCGCGAGGAAATGTATCCCTGGCAACTAAGTCATTCACCTCCACGAGGACACTTTCACACTTGGAACTACTTGCTATACGCTGTAATTAATTCCCGGAGCTCCCTTATGTCCAACGACCACGTATACAGATGGGCTTAGCAGCTAGGCATGAGGTAAATAAAAATAGGCTTTGATGAAAAAAACTTACCGCAACCCATACAGTGCAACGGGCTAAAGGCTTATGATACCGGAACGCCAAGGCCCGTGCACATGATGCATCTCTATTGCATGTCGCCGCGGCTGGATATGCCTCCTGCCAGTCCGATAAACCAACCGAACCATTCGAGCGCAGATCGTAGATAATGATAAAACCAGCGCACGATTGACCGGTGTCCCCCGCACCTGTACACTATTGCTTTACTAAAAAACCGGCCAAGTGCGAGTGGAAATCGCAGACGAAGGGTTCCGTACGATTTTACTAGATTTGGCTCAAATAAATCACATGTCTTGTACTTCAAAATTAAAGGGGGGGCCCTTTAATTTTTTTTGTTTTTTTACTCTTTGTGATTACAACGGCAACAGAAACACACTCTGTGAACATTTCAGATGTCTACCTATTACGGTTCATACGATACAGCCCAGTGACAGACGGACGGACGGACAGCGGAGGCTTAGTAATAGGGTTTCGTTTGGCACTAAAAATTAACGCTACCGGCACGCTGTTCTAATATTCAATTTATTTGTTCGAGTTACATGGGTAGAGAGATTGAAATGTGCATTTTCAATGATAATACGCGTCACTCCATGGGCCGGAACCCATCTAAAAATGTTGGTTCACTACTCAATAGTGTTTACTTTATCTTTACTTTATGGATAAAATATGGTCGAGCGGAGTTAAATGCTCATGTATTTAATGGGAAGGCACTCGCGCAGCATCTAATTCCTTCGTGAATGCAGTGTGTTGGTCTAATATCATGACAGTAGCGGTATTCGGTATCATGACTGAATTGGCTATCCATTTCAAGTTCTATAACAAAAATTACGTGCATAACCTACGTTGCCACCTAGATGCCGCAACTTGCCAGTCTTATAACAATAATAATTATTCTTAAATGTATTGTAGGTACGTATGTTTTTTTTATTTAAAAAAACAAGCAAAGAGAAGCTTCAGTGGTACAGGAAACAGTAATGAGATGATTAAAGGTGTCAATCGCAAGGACTGAGATCAAACAGGGGGCCCATTCAGGTAATAGTGAGTTCGGGAGTGAGTTAACCTAAAAATCGCTAGGAAATATATTATTATTTAAATAATGGAACCGTTATTTATACTTCCAACGCATTTACGGGACAAATCAGATTTTTACCTAACTGTAATGATGTTCAAGAAGTGTGGAAACATTAACTATTTAAAAAAGTGAGGTGATATTTAGTGACTAATTCGTACTCACTCTTACCCTGAATGGACCCCCAGGACTACCCATAAGTTAAAGAAAGTCGAGGGCCTGTCTGTGAATTGTGGCGTCCCATCAAAGTATATCTCCGCATGTCCGACCGTCTTAAAAGTGATCAATTTGAGGAGGTCGTCGGTTGCTCGGAGAAGATAGTGAGAGAATTCCCGAAATAGTGAAAACAATGAAGTGCGCAAAGAAACGACGTATATCATGTGCGAGACGAAGTCTTGCCTGTTGAAGCAATTTGTGACGTTTTGATGTAACGGAACAGTGGTCGTGGTAGTGTATAATATATTCTTTGCCAGTGGTGCAAACGGAATAAACTAGAACTCTTTAGATTGAACTTTCCGCTGAATTTCTGAAACTTCTAATATTTGTGCTTAAATAAAATGCCTTAGCGAGGTTTACATTCCGGTCATTTGCTAATTTGATTGTGTTACTTCGTGTTGATATTTATATGAAATGTCTCATCGATTTCTAACTGAATTAAATGGGTAGTCCACTAGCAGCAACAAGACAGCTTGGTGCATTATTTATACTGTCCACCTAACCGAAAATGTATCGGAAAATTAAGAAACCGCAATATGATTGAAAAGAAAAAGGATCTTTTTTCTGAAAAAATATAAACCTTGGCTAAAACCAGTTTCGCCTGAACAACACACATTTAAATTTTAAGTTTGCTCTCTTACAATATAAATATGCATAATAAAGTGGCCAAATAAGAACTAAGCAAAATGAAATATTTTTTATGATAAATAGCATTTTTTATAATTAATTTAGGGTGGCAATTATTAAGGAAAATAGCAAGTGAAATAATTTGCGCGAAAACAAAATGGCGGCAATTTAATTTCCATGGGTCAAAGTTTGTCACCTGCATTAAGATATATTTTAGACCGCACAAATACGATCTAGCAAATTATTTCTGACTTTTTATTTACTGAATTATTTTATTGCATAAATAAATATATATTTATAAATAAATAATATAATAATAAACAGTTAACTTATAAATCCATAAATGCATGGTTTAAAATATGAAACTACTGGCTAATTAAAGATTTTAGATCGGGTACAAACCTGCGGTGCCAACATATCTGCAAGTCTTTTCAATCCAAAAAGTTCGACTCTCACATTGAACAACTTAAAATTATGCACTAACATCAAGTTCCTAATCCAACCGCACGGTCTTACACTTTCCTACCTCACCACAACACAAACTTTTCCGATGCAACTCAGTTGTGCCGTCGGGCGGCAATGTCGTCGGGCTGGGCGGCGGTCGGCGGTCGGCGGTCGGCGGCGCGTCCCGCCCGCGTCGGACACGGCGGCGCACTGCCTTCGGCGGCCTTCAGCGGCCTTCAGCGGCTTACAGCGGCTTACAGGGGCGCCGAGCTACATGCGCGAGCTTCCACCCACGAACTTTCATGCAGCTGCGGGCTTTATGACGGAAAGTGGCATCGCTCGGACCACTCTGGCATTACTCTGCGTACGTAGTTAGTCGATGCAGCGCCGCACAGCTTAAAGTGCAGTGTCTTTATGCATGGAAATTTGGTGGCAACAAACACTCAATACGCAGCAATATACTAAGTTGCGTTTTTTGCTGTTTGCAAGATTTGAATTTTGAATTACAAAGAAATAATTAAACAAGCAGAGTTAGCCTGGTTTTCCCGAAGTAGGTATTGTAATTACTATAGTGCTGCATATGTTGTACGGGTATCGATTGCGACATGGTAATAAAGGCCCGTAAATTTGAGGATCAAGCTAATCAGTACTTGGTGGAAGAGACCATAAGGGTCTTTTTGACCTACTGCTGATAAGCTTAATTCTTCTTAGCAGATTGCAATCAATACTACTACAAGATAAACAGCACTTTAGTAATAAAGCCCCTAAAATGTCGATTAAAATAAATCAGCACTTGGTGAAAACCAAGCTAAGTTTATTGACTATAGTAACAATTAAATTCCTCATATTTTGTGCAAGGTATAACCTCAAAACGGCGGTGGTCGTGTTTACCTCAATAAATATTGTAAGAGGATTCGTGGGAGCAGTCTTGTATTTGAATAGGCTTAAAACGTTCTCCACTCCTTTGAATTCTCTTCGCCAAAGCGTTCGTCTCAGGGGCATAGCTTTTTTCATTAAATGAACTCTAAAGGTTAGGCTCAATAAAGCTGCTTTATTTTTACCTCCAATATATGAATCTCTTGTGGTGTGCACTTGCAAATAGTCAGGTTTATTTTTCACTGAGTGTATTTTTAGGCGCGTTTTTAGAAATTAAAATGTAAAAAAAAAATTTTTGGCGGCGTGATTGCACTCCCGTAGCCCATCGATACGTTGATCGCTTGGGTTCAGAACATATAAAATATGTAATAGGTACTTACCTCATCATATCCGAATTAAAAATGTTCATTTTCATTGAGACATTTCAATTCATAGGTTCTCCCTATGCAAACGTAGTTTACTCGTTATTGAAAAACTTTTGTTGCGGAACACATTAGAGCAGTAAAGAAGGACTCTGCGAGCATAGCGACTCAGTGTCGCACCACTTCGCTTTGTCTGTACAATATAATATTTCCCGCAGGAACATGGGATTTTGTGACCGAGAAAATTCTGCAACTGCTCGCACACATCGCTACAATCTACGACAACGGCGAGCCTAGATTTCAGTCGGCTGCCGCGTACGGGCGTACCCCTCTCAATCCTCCTCGACAACGGGCTGAATGATCAGCACGAAACTTCGTAGAAAGTCTTCTCCCGCCTCGTGAAAATCCGTGAATTTTTTCAAACATGTCCGCGCCCAGGCAGGTCGCACTTCGCTGCACTAGCCGTCAGGCCAGGCAGCCGAGACGAGCGAGACGACACTCGCGCGGACAGGCTCCGTGCAGGATGCGAGCATGGAGCCCTACGAGGAGCTCCACGGTGGAATTGCAGTGACAAGGTACATGCGCGCACCATGCGGCACAGCTACTAGCGTAGCAGAGCGAGTGAGTGGCATAGGAACAAACTTTGGATGGGATCGAATGCTCTTGAAATGTAAACTAGCCACATAGTTTACATGCCATATTGGCGTGAACACACGTTTAACGACCTCTGTGTGTCGCGGTCTGATTTTAACCATCGGTATACCAAAAGCACGCTCAAAACTGGTCCGATTCGCGCTTGCAGCCCTCAAAATGGCGTCCCGTGAACGGTATGAAGTTAGCGCTGTGTCACGCAATGCCGTAACAGTGCTCACGCTTCGGAGGTAGGGCACCGTGTGTGAAACTGTCAATGTCACTTTTTGACGTTTTTAAAGCGTAATCATCGTCATTTCACCGTGTTTTTTCATAAATCTTTGAATGTCCCTCAGTTCAAAATTAAAGTTCAGGTTAGAGCAATTGATTCGATTCAAATTTGAGGTGAACTACGAGCACTAATGTCATTTGGTTCATGTTTGTTGTTTTGTTTCCGTAAGCGCGTACACAAACGATCCGAATCGTTTGTAATGCTTACTGACTTGAGCGTGGAATCTGATTCGGGACGCTTGTATAGGCTTTTATCTGTGTAATCGTATAGAGTTCAAATCGGAATGCGCAGTAAACGTGTTATTCGTATATACATATATTATTTATTTTAAAAAAATATAGGTAATAAACAAAACATTGCAACGGTAATTTCTTCTCCGCCATGGATAATATAGGATATTTATTTTATAACACGGAGATTGACGTGTGTGTGTGCGGCATATTTTAGGTTAATTATATATTTGAGGTCAATCGTTTCTGCTGGAGACAACCTTTAAATTTTTATATGTTTTCATTTAGCTGGATTTTTTGTTGTGTTTATAAATATACTAGCTGCGGTACCCGGCTCCGCTCGGGTTAGTGTCGGCTAAATTATCTCATGGATAAAAAGTAGCCCACATGACTGGTCCAAAATAGGGTCAAACTGGTCCAGGACAATGTATCCATGTACCAAATTTAATCAAGATCGTTCGAGCCGAAATAGCATGATTTAATGAGAAACATCCAATAATTCCCATTTAGAGCTTCGTTGACGTTTGGTGGCTATTTAAAAAAAAAACATTTGCCGCGAGAACCTTTCTGCACTTTCACTGCTACATTGCTTACCTAGTAAGTAACGTGTAACGTAGGTAAGTTCTGCGTGGACTCCAACCCACAGCCAGCCTCAACATCGAAAACAGTAACCCATCTCGAACCTGACTGCTCCCAGAGATGCTATACATTGATAAAATACGCATATAAATCAGGTAAGTGGTTCGCATGTAATAAGACTTTAAGACTCACTACTTACCCTTCTGGTAATGAAGCGTTATATTATGTAATCTATAAGTTTTTAGTAGAATCAGGCTAGACGTAGATACAATGCACATCTAAATCGAGTAATTGGTTCTCAAGGATTTTATTCTGTTGGTCGCTCCTCCGGCGATTTAGCGTGATGCCAAGTAGTCCCAAAGTTGCAGGAAATACCAAGCCGTACTTCAGTAAAAGTAAGCGCTGCCGCCGAAAAGCCGAGCCGTGCATAGCATTGCAGTTTGTATGACAGCCCCATCTTAGCGTAAGCGGAACTGAATTCTATTTAGCCAATCCTAATTCCCGGGTAGTTAAATGTACATGTACTAAGTTTTACAAATCGCTAGTGCCTTGAAAATTCGCCAAACGGACACCAAACAGTCACGACGTCTGCCCCCCCCTCCCCCCGCCCCCGCTCCCCGCCACCGCCCCCGGCTCCTCTCCCCCTAGTGTGAAGTATCGCTACCGGCATCGTTTTCGCAGCCCCGTGAAAGTTCTAAAGCCCATGGGCACATAAATTGTAGCCTATGTGTTATTCTGATGTATAAGCTATATTATTGTAAAGTTTCATTAGAATCCATTCAGTAGTTTTTACGTGAAAGAGTAACAAACATCCATCCATCCATCCATCCATCCATCCATCCATCCATCCATTATTACAAACTTTCCCCTTTAGAATATTTATTAGATATTATTGTATATTTACAATAAAATTAAAGTCGTAAGTGCCTTCATCCCCCATTTCAAGCCACAGATATCGGGATATGATACTGTGCAAATCCGAATATCCATTTGGAATCTGCTCATGTAGGCAGGAAAGTGCGTTTAGCATTTTTCGAATGAAACTTTTATATGTGTTCATTCAATAATATTATTGAGATAAACTGAAAGCTAGCTCGTTAATCATGAGCTTGTGCCGGTTAAAAGCTCATGCCATCATGCCATCTTTGCACTGGTGTATGTAATACGTAATGTATGTTTAATTATCATTTACATTAACTACAGTGCCTACATAACTACGGACAGTATACAATACCAAACCTCACCTAATTCGTAATCTGTATGTAGCAGGCTTGGCTATTGTATATTCATCACAATAGAGTACGCTCAATCAGCATCTAGCGAACTGTATTAGCCGGACTATAGATGGAAGACCACATCAGGTTTAATTTAGGGCACATGAATCGGACTCTATTCGACCAAAAATGTATTTCTTTTGTCGTATGCCTTTATCTCGATAACGGTAAAATTATGAAAATGGACACCATTTGGTCTACGATTACCCTAATACCATCTAGCTAGCACTCTTTTTCAAATAGAGCGTTTCGGTGAACACATCCAAGACAATCATATAATTTTATTTGCCTACCCTACATTCATTTGTATGTAAGTGTTCGGGGTAAAAGGGGTATTCATAACTATATCAGTATCTGTGCAATATTTTTTTGTGATTTATCTCGCTGGATTGTGGAGGATTTTTGTAATATTAGATTACTGGGGGCCGGAAGAAATTATTTTAGCTGTATGTATTGCGACTGTGCCCGTCACATGAAATCATATTGGTATACTTAAGAACTCGCCAAGGGCACGTTTGTATTAGCGGGGTTTCAATGAGGCATTCCTGTTGTAGAAGAGATAAACAGCATTTCAACAATTTACCTTTAATGCAAATACTAATGTAACTTTTAAGTAAAAAATTACTATCAAACTTACAATATACACGTCGATCACTTTGTATCTCATATTCTCAGGCGCTTGATGATTTAATTGGAATTTAATATTAAAGTGAACATACAAACCGGGTTGCACATATAGTTTAAAATCATATAGAAATTCATTTAGAACATCATTATTATTGGATATCACTTGTTATGATCAAATTAGATCGAAACTTGAATCTAGCTAGATAATATGGAAGCGTAATGCTTTACTTTGTATGTCAATACATTAAGCAATAAAACATTTTAGAACGACCATTAAACATAAAACAAATATTCCCATTCGTGCGGTAAGAGCTCTATTCATAAAGGAGCGATGAATTGAGATCCAAAGTAATTGATTCTAAATAGAACTTAATTTAATATAATTTGATGGTAATACGTGCGTATATGCATTTTATATGCAGTCAATAAATAAAATATTAAATGAAAACAATATTATTAATTATTCAATAACTTCCGCTAGCAAAGTTTTTAAAGAAGTAAACCAGATTTAAAATATGTTCTATGAACTTTCACAAGGTAAAATTTATACAATATATGCTTAAAATAAATGAAAACTTAATAAACTAATGACAAATAAATATGTTCTTTTCCGTTTATCTCAATACATTATTAAAATAATAAATAATTCACGGTCACTATAAAAATCACAGAAAATATTGGTCGACTGTTTTCACGCACTATTTTAAAACAATAAGCAACGCATACACACTGATCGCTTATTTAAACTTTGTAAGCTAAAAATATTCACAGTTCCAATTATCTTAAGATAAGGCAGTCAGTACAACATAAATATTAAAATGTTAACATAAGTGTTCGACCGAGTTTGAGTAAGTTGGAATGACTTGCCAAACTCCTTTGATGCGTCGCGTTCTACCCTGACTCCATTGAAATTAATAAACTGTCAAGGTGTGGTCGCTTAGCGTCTGCTGGCGCGACAGCTCTCCCGGTCGGCGCTGTCGGGCCAGTCGCAGACGCTCAGCTTGACGTTGAAGACGGTGCCGGGCTTGCACGTGAACTGCACGCCCTCGCCGTGCACGCAGCGCCAGTACTGTCGACATTAAGAGAGTCGTTACCCTAACGATTCCCCATGCTACGGGCGACAACGGTTTACGTGCTCTTAATGTTTTACTAGGTTTTCGAAATTTTGGATTCTAAAATATATAGTCGAAATCTATGTCTGAAATTTTTTTAATTGGAAAAAAGTGAACTTTTTACGTTCATTTTAATTTTTTTTTTACCTAAAATACAGATATTTGTACCAAAATAAAATAACACGGACGTAAAATAAAGCATTCTCAAGTGATACAAAAAAAATATCATATCTGACAACTTTTAGGGGTAGGAAAATGTTAGAGCCTGAAAGACGATTTCGCTAGTTTAATAGCAGCCGCCGTGCAAAATTGTGCCTTGGACAATGGACAAAGAATGCATTACTTAAAATTTTCAAATCTTAGATTTCCTGTGTCTTTACGACAGCCTTAACGACAAAACTAATGAGGATATTATTAATTGGCTAATTGACGAAAATGATTTTTAATGAGTCCAACCATTTCTTTTACTATTGACATTAAGAGAACAGACTATTGACAGTTTGAGAACGCATATGAAGTTCCATAATTATTGACAGGCAAATAAACACAGACAAAAAAATCAATACCTACTTGCAAGACGCTGTTGTACAAAACTAATGATTTTTTGTACAAAAATAAAATTATAATTTTGTTAAAACAAATAAAGCTTCTTCATAAATAAAATCGATTGGTATAAGTAATCAAATCGGTAACGCATTAGGACATCACAAATCGATTAGTACTCGAGCTGTCAGAAATATAATAAATGGTTAGACGGAATATAGTACCACTGCAGATGTATTATTAATTTATATATATTTACAGTCCATTACAATACAATACACTAACAATAACTATAGGTACATATACTATATAATACTACAGACATTTTGCGTATCCAAAACATTTAAAAGACCATGGGATTTTTCTTTTTAAGAACCTTTCAGTAAAACAACCCACAATCACATTTAGGGCCCTCTTCACCAACTGCTGATTAGCTTAATTCCTTAGCAACTTGCAAACAACACCAGTACAAGGTAATCAGCACTTTAGCAATTGAGGCCCTTTATCTCTTTATTCTCGTTGATTACGTTAGATCGTATGAACAACAAGTTCGTTTTTTTATCTTTTTGTCAAAACATTCAATGAATACTAAATAAGAAGAAAAGGATTTTCATGATCAATTCCCTGTGTTGGCGTTTTCAATGTTTATTCCAAGAACATACAGAAATTGATGGAATATTTATTTTCGCTATCAGTATAGTCGCCAGAATCGTTTATATGGGTTTTACACAGAAATAGGGAAAATAATTGCTTGAAACCTACACGGATGATAACAAATTGTGTAATGTTACAAACGTTTTTAGCTGTGTCGTTTTGCATAAATATAATATGAGTTAAGCATTTCCATTTTACATCATCGCCATGTTGACAAGACTATGGCTTTCTTATATGCCATTTGCTTGTTTTAGCAAACGCTGGGCACTCATATGCAGGACATGCCTTTATAATTTTTTTGCTTCAAGTTCATTTATTTTCCCTCATTGGGTATGTACGTTCGATTCATACACTAGAAAATTGTCAATTTCCTAATCTACAGTCAGTGAAACTTATTGTTTTATTGTGTTCAAGTCTAGAAACTCTCGATCAACAACAATAAAAAGGAAATTTCGCTCCCCATGTAACGTAGGTTCTGAATACCAATCGGCAAATTTACTTTATTTAATGTATCTAGGCATCAGTCAATCAAAACCTGTATTTGCAACATCCTATTTAAATGTAGATTAAATTTTTATTTTGAGTATTTTTTTAATTAAAGAACACGTGTATCTATTGATAGTTTGATGATAAATGGGAAAACTCTAGTGAATCTGCATAATCGTTTTCATTAATTTTGCAAACTAGTTTGTATAGGAAAAGTGTCTTACGGGCCATTTAACTCGTATAATTATTCCAAGGGCATAGATACGCTCCATTCGTCGGCGGAAAACAGTGGTTCCGTAACGCTGAGGGCCAGGAGGACGGGAGGAAAATTGGAGAAGCACGCTGACTGACTGACATAGATACTCTGAGAATTAATGAACAACTAAAAACTTTAGTCTAAGTGAAGGTCCTACCTTGTTGCAGTCGTTCTTATCTGGAAGGAAGTCGTCATCATCATCGCACCGTACCTCGCTGCCCACCTCATTGTTCTGCCAAACACACAAATATGTAGTACCTTTAATGTATAGTTACCAGCACGTAACCAGAACCTCACGCCCACGTGACACACCTGCGCAGGAGTCGCATCGAGGGTGCCGTTGAGGTCGCTAGGTTTCTAGTTATTTGCCAAACTAAAGCACTTTGCATAGCATATATCCAGGATATCTGTTGACATAAAAAAAACTTCATATGTGCATTAATTACGTTCATGATAACAAATTGGAGAAAATAAGATTTGAATGCTAGCATTTTTTTAGATTTCACATTATAAGACTAAACAATTTGTCATTAATAATATAATAACTATACAAGAGGCATTGACCGAAATACGGAATATCCAAAAGAAAGCGACACATCCAAGAAATTATGGGGAAGGTCCTGGCTAGGCACCTAGTTCCCATGTGGCATATTAGGATAATGTCATGGTAATATGTGTGATATCAGAAATCTATGTGTAGTTCCACAAAACAATGTAATACGTCAAGATATATAGAGATATATTTTTTATAGAGGGATATGGCTTACGCCAGGTCCTCGACATAGAGACACCGAACGACACCCAAACATCTTTTGACCTTTTTTGGAGGCTGCGGTAACTATGCTGGCCCACCAGGTGCTTCTTCACATCATGTGTCCCCAGGTTGTACTTAATGGGAACCTATGCAACACTGTCATGATATTGGCCCAACACATCACGGCATCAAAACAGGTGTAATTAATTAAATTTGCCTACACGCGAGTCAGTAAATCGTGCAAGAAGATATATTTTCCATTTCCATTTCCATTTCATGGTTTCCAAAAACAAAAAGAAGAAGAATTAAAATGATGTATTGGCCATAGGCTTAGAATGTTAAGTTTAGCTTAGAAGGCACATTTACCTTAGAAATTCACAGCACGCTATGGTATTGGCTATATATAAATTCATTTTGAGATAAATTGAATTACACAGTCCAAAAGGAAAAAGCTGGATCAATTTATTTTAGTATCTGAATAAATGATAGAAATATTTCACCATGGAAGAAAACAATAAGATTGGAAACGTTTAGAGATATTTAATTCCAACGGCCCGATTGCAGAAGAGACGGCTGGCTTAATCAATGTTCAATCACGTCTCTTTTAGTGAACCGCTTGGAGTTGACTCTGCTCCCTTCCATACTGTCCATAAATAGTGACGTGTTCCATCGTACTTTGACGTAAACATCTTCCAACTATGTATTTCTGAACCACCATGCAACCTTGCCTGTCATATGTCATTGTTTACGATAGGCATTAGTCGGTCAATACATGCTATTTATAATTTCTAACTACATACTTTCACAACCAGAAAAAAATACTGGTGAAATAATAGCCATTTTCACGTTAGGACAAGATTGAACCTGAATCTGTCGGCTCATTTTCGGAAGCGGATCCTTTCCCAAGGAATTCCTATCATCACACGTGCTACCATTTTAGGTCTGGCTCTATACAGTTTGTTCTTCGGCAAATCGACAAAAAAATTGTTTTAGTAAGTGGAGTCATTTGAAAGGTTTTGAATTCTAGTTAGTCAAAGTGCCTGTGCGACCGTTATATGTTTATTTGAAATTGTTCCGAAAAAAGGTGGTAAAGTGGCCACCGTTGGAGTGGTCCATTATAAAGTGCTATTCTGGTCTTTGCAAATTATTCCTAATTTTTGGCTGTATAGTGAAAATTTTGTAAACATATGGTATAGCGTAAATTAGCAAATTTAAAAAAAGAAAACTAACCTCCCAATTGCTGTCGTTTTTTTTTTCAAGTAAATTAAGAAATTAAGATTCTGTAATATTTTTATTCGTCCTCGGGACTTTGGAAGGTCCTAAGTTTTTTTTTACTGACATCAACTACATTTAATAATCTTTTTCCTAGAACAAGGATATATTGTAAAATCTAATAAATTTTAACTTGTTCTGATACAATAATGATTTCTGATGATGATGGTTTCGATAATTTTCAAAAATAAAGAAAAAAACGTTACATCTGACAAAAGCCATCATGGCCCCACTTACCTCCAAAAAAAAATTTATCGGTCGAACATTCTGTATATTCAAAGCTTAGGGCATAAATGAAGGGAATCTGTGTGGAGTTGGGACCAAATTTTGCTTTTACCAAAAAAAAAACAAAACCGAAGTAATTTCGCGGTATCATTATGAAACATTAGATTCGCAATATTTACTTGCTACTTGTGTGCATAATTACAATCGGTTATTTTAACTACCCACGAAAATTGGGGATTTCACTGGAATTGGATTTGTGTACTTATGCTAAAACAAAGGGTTGTTCCGGATTCTCCTAGCTAATAAGGACCCTCATTTCGCGATGATTATCCATTCGCCCATCAGCACGTAACAACATTGCCATTAGTTCAGTTCATATTTTTCAAGAGCATTGTTTTCAGGAATTTTAGGCATGTTACGTTATTATTTAGATTTCCGTACTTCCAGGGCATTGTAAGCTTTTTTCGCGATAAGCACGAACAAAAGGTTCAGCAAAAATACCATTGATTTGACGAAAATACGTAAGACGGATTAAGGCCCATTTAGGTTATAAAACACATTTATTACTGAGCAAATTTGATGCTCCTTTTATCAATCTAATAATATAGCGTCGAATATGCGCTTATAATAAATATGACAAGCTATTATAAAACCCGCCAAATGCGAGTCGAACTCGCACACGAAGGGTTCCGTACCATCATACAAGATTTAACACAAAAAAACACGTTCTTTCTATGAGCCCCCCTTTCATTTTTATTATTTTAAAATGTTACCTATTTGTTGTTAGAGCGGAAAAATAAATACACACAAATTTCGGCTGCCTACCTATTACGGTTCATGAGATACAGCCCTGTGACGGACGGACGGACGGACAGCGGAGGCTTAGTAATAGGGGCCGTTGGGTACGGAACCCTAAAATACTATATCTGACGTCTGTCTGTCTGTTCTTCTATCCGTTTTGGCCTGTCCGCCCGCTTATAACTTGAGAATCATTTTCAACGGGGTTAGCATATACGTATAGCTAATAATTTTAGCCGAATTATATAGTCAATATCTGATACTTCGTCTGACTTGAACCAGCGTATGTAACGGGGCTGTTTTACTCGCAATGTCGAGTAACACATAGTACTACTGCTGGCATGACATGGTATTTTATAAAGTTCATAATTATGCAAGCTTCAGTCTTTACACTTCAGGAAAACTTTGATAAAACGAATACTAAAAATATCTACGATCATTCTTAGACATTTGTTACTGAAATATTTATATATCCCAATTAAATCCTACCCGCAAGGCCAACCTTCTCAGATTTTATTTTGACAGCCTCGACCAATACTGTAGTGCAGTTATTAGATGTACTGGCAGTTATTTTTATATAGCTATACAGAAACTAAAGGACTCATCCTTACCTCGAAGCTCTGCGTCGTCGGCTGCGACGGAGCGGCCGTTGTTGGAGGTTTGGCGCTGGTGGTAGGTTTAATTGTGGTTGTGGTGACTTTAGCTGTAGTAGCAGAGGCGGTCGTTGTGGTGGGTTTGGCGGTGGTGACTTTGGCGGTGGTGGCGGGGGCGGTCGTCGTGGTGACTTTGACGGTGGTAGAGGGCCGCGGCGTGGAGGGTAAGGGGGCGCCCTCGCTTGGGTCAGCTGGAGTTGAGGGCGGACGGGCCCATTCCGGCTGCAACAGTTGAGACATACGTTTTTAATCAGGGGGTAGATAGCACCATGGGACAAACTATTTACATTATTAACCGACTTTTTCTGATAGGATCATTTCAACCTTTAATGGATATGAAGCGGAACGGAATCAACTCCTATCATAAATAAAACGTTCGGCAGTATTTCTAAGAAATTTAAAGGCACTATGGGTCAGACACAGGGAAACAAAAGGATACCATTCCACGTTTAAAATTAATAGAAAGACATAAGATGTGTGACAAGAAAGAGATAAGGGAGATTAGTGGGATGACAGTTCTGCAGACGTCGAAAAAGTCTTCTATGCCGATAGCCCACGTCATGGGTGAATGATGATTTGTTATAGATGCAAGAAAGTTACCCATAATTATTAAGCACCTATAATCAGAAAAGAAAACGAGAGCTCACTCTGCCAACAAACTGCTACGCAGTTTGGCAGAACTTTGTTTTAAAAAATGTGTAATGTAATTTGATGTTTACTTACAATAAAATGGCGCTGTCGTACTTCGACTGGATCCAGTTTGATCTAGGTACTCGGCGATTCTCGGTACATACCGTAGGTGTAGTGTTCGCAGTGGTGGGTGTCAGCACATTGTAGGAGCTCATATGCCGATGGAGCAGCGAGATAAGCGGGTAGACGGAGCCGCAGAGGCCGCGGATGGCATCCATGTCGATAGCCCAGGTCATAGAGCCGGTGTACCTCTTCGACTTGATCCAGTTTGATCTAGGTACTCGGCGATTCTCGGTACGTACCGTAGGTGTAGTGTTCGCAGCGGTGGGTGCCGGCACGTTGTAGAAGCTCATATGCCGATGGAGCAGCGAAATGAGCGGGTTGACGGAGTTGCAGAGGTCACGGAAGTCGTCCATGTCGATAGCCCACGTCATGGCGCTGGTGTACCTCTTCGACATGATCCAGTTCTTCTTGATATAGGTACTCGGCGGGTCTCGGTACATACCGTAGGTGTAGTGTTCGCAGTGGTGGGTGTCGGCACATTGTAGGAGCTCATATGCCGATGGAGCAGCGAGATGAGCGGGTTGACGGAGCCGCAGAGGCCGCGAAAGTCGTCCATGTCGATAGCCCAAGTCATGGCGCCGGCGTACCCCTTCGACTTGATCCAGTTCATCTTGATCTCGATACTGCGCGGGTCTTCATAGCCGACCCACTGAGTGTCTGTATTTAGAATACAATTAGGCTAAGCAAAATTGACATTAAGCAGCCGCTGGAAACCCTGAAACTAGATTCCAGTGCTCTGGAGCCAGGTATGTATGATACCTGCGATGAGGATTATGTTTTATTAATAAAAAAAATAGTGGGCAGACGTATGTATTCTAGGAATCACCAGGTCAGAAAAAAATATCCATCTTCATCAAATTAAGCAAAATAAAGGACGCAAAACTATATTGGAATTATATTTGACAGTTAAAAAGGCTTAAACAGGCTGGACGGAAGTGACGATATAGAAACCTCGAGTCGAAAGAAAAATTCAAAGCTATAGGATATTATATAGAAATTGATTCAGTATAAATCCATAAGCCTACTATAGCCCTTTATCATATTAACCTATTCATAATTAACCTATTGTGCTAGGTATATAAAGATGAGGAGTTTATTGTTAGGTCTAACCACTACCGCTTACATGAACAAGCTCAAATAATATTAAAATTTAATTGCAGGTCTTGTATTTTAATAACTAAGTTTTAGAGCAAGGAAATTTACTTAAACGCTAGGAACAATATGGAATGCATAAGGGAAGCATCTGAAAAAACAGTGACATGAAATAATAGATGAGGAAAGATAACATTTTAATGCCTACGGTTTAAAACTTCTTCCAAAACTGGTAACAGGTATAACTTACCCTTATACGCATATGGACAATTTCCCTGTTCGTCCCACTTTTTGGTCCAGCCAGAGCCTTCCTTGTCTACTTCTATGCAGATCTGAAATAAATTAACGTATCTCTTAATACCGCTAATAACACTGTAAGCGATTAAATTCACATACAATATCGTAACTAACCAAGTACTCCGTTAACAGAAGACTTGTTACGATTAGTACTGACCTCGTAGTATGCCCAGAAGCCAGTGGCGTTGGTATAGGGCGCAGGAGCTCCACCGCCTGCCTCCTTGTTGATGTAAGTACCCAGTGCGTAGTTGTTGTTGCCAGCCGACAGAGTAAAGGAACGGCCGTAGAAGGGCACTCCCACCACTAATTTGTCGGCGGGGCAGCCTTTGTCCTCCCAAAGCTGAAGGCCGTCGTTCTGTTGGATGACAATAGTTTCATTATACAAGCGAAGAAAATAACTTTATTGTTAATCGAATTAGGCTTATTCAACTAAATGATATCTACTGAAAATGAGATACTTACAACATTAAGCTTCTCGTATGCCCACTGGTCGTGCGGTCGCTTGTACAGGGGCGAGTGGACATCAGCAAAGCCGGCCCAATTTCCACGCAGATCGTAAGACATGACATGGATAGCGTCCAGTTCCCTTGAATTAAATTAAGAAATAATTTAATGATCAGAGTACAAGGAACACATCTTTGATATGTTGAGAATTACGGGTATTTTAAATAATAGTTGTAGTGGTAAAGAATATGTTAAGCATGTTACTTGCGTATGGAAAATACAGCATATATTTTCCATTCTAAATGATCGTAGTAAATTACGGTAGTTAACTACATTTCCTCCAAGATCAGTTCAATAAGCCCAAGGCATCAGTGAGGCTGAAGCCACGGAATTCCCGCAAGAAAAAGTACCGCAGCTGCATCAGGCACACCATAGCCACGATGATAAAGACCGTTAGGAGCCTTGGCTCTCAAAAAGGAAGATGCATCGCAGCTCCTTGACGAGGAACGTGAAGTAGATGTACCTGCAGAGGTCGGGCACATGGTAGCCCTCCATGAGACGGAAGTTAGCGAGCGGCACGGCGGCGGTGAGCTCCCAGCCCCGACCCTCGCGAAGGAACGCGCGGCGCAGCTCCTGCACGAAGTAGAGGAAGCGATCCTTGTCGGAGAAGGAGCCGCCGCGATCGGCCGCGCCGGGGTACTCCCAGTCCAGGTCCAAGCCGTCAAATGAGTACTTTTTCAAGAAATCTGCATCAAAAGGATATTAATAACTAAGTGTTTTCAGGCTCTCAAATATTTTCCATAATATAGAACATTGTGATCTTCCTTTTTACAATGTTAAGACGACGAAAGCTTAGTTCTTAAAAGTGATATTTCGTATGATCTTGATGGTAACGATATTTTTTTTCCATTATTCGATTCGAAATTGTATAGCAACATAAACCTCACCCGAATTTTACAGGCTCGATCTAAAAAGAATGACTGTGCAATATTTTTTTTGCATTTCTTTTCAAGTGAGACGTGATTCTAAAATATTCCTTAAAAACAATTGAAAAGTTAATAAACTCTTCATTGTGGTCACTTAAACAAATATCTTTAATACTGATTCAAATACTCAATCGTCAAATATCAACAGTCTTGTTTTCACAGTCACGACGAGGTGCACCTACCGACTACACTGCGCACGAATGTAGTCCTGGAGGACTTCTGCGCCACCATCTGCGAATACTTGGAGCCTCCCTCCGCCCAGCCGCCGACGGCCACCAGGAACTTTACGCGCGGGTGCTTCGCCCGCAGCGACGTGAAGTTGCGGAAGCCGTTCTGCTCTTCGTCCAGCTGCGAGCATGGAGCAGTTGGGGTGAAGGACGATCCGACGATATGGTTAAAACTCCACTCACAGTCATGATATTAGCTTAACGCACCGCATTCCCGAATAAATTAGGTCGCTATGCCAGGACCTTCCCTTTATGAGCACCACTACATTGAAATGGATGGAAAACACATACAATTTCCATTGCTATTTTCATCCAATGCGATGGTATCAACCTCCTCGTAAGGGGACCTACAGTTTTACATGAATTCCGAAAAATAGAACAGCTCGCATTCGTGACGAAATGCACTCATCCTACTCAGAAAAATAAAGAATGTATTGCAAAATAACGGGTGGAGAATTGAACCCAGATCTCTAGTATGCAAGTCAAGTGCCGTTCGTGATATTTTGTGTGTACTAGTAATCGCGTGTAAAATTATAACCTCATCAAGGCTCATTAAGGGGTAAATTAAGAAACAAGGATTAAATTAACTGGACAGACTTTTGTTACTTACAGAACAGTATAATCCTCAAGTAACCCCTACTTAAGAACATATTGCATGTAAAATTGTTTTTACTTCTAAAGCATTAAATATTCTTAATTCCTAAATTAATCACTGATTGGAAAAACAAATAATGTGCTACTATTGTGTTGAAACAGAAATGTCTATTTAAAAATTCAACTAATGTCAATGCTTCCACAGTTCCCACACTGTTCTCAATTTCACCTATTTTAAATGTGGACGAAAATCTTATGACACTTACCTCCGGATCTATGACGAGCACGTTGTAGTTCTTCTCCTGCACTCCGATAAAGGAGTAGATGAGATGAGTGCACATCTCAACCGGCACATCCTCGATGCCGTACCGACCGACACCGGGACGGTATACCGCCCAGTTGCTGAAGTAGCAGACTACTTTGGCGACACCGCTCCCTGTTGAAACAAACGATTTGTAGGTAACTCCCGCCGCCTTGCTATGTTTTTGTTTATGTGACTGGACATGGATGGCTAATACCACAAGTTCTGTCATGGTATTAGCCCAACACACCACATGGGAACTAGGTGCCATGCCAGGACCTTCCTTATGTTGCACGGCTACATTGAACTGGATGGAAAACACGGACAATTTTCATTGCCGCTTCGACCATCGTTCATCCAATGCGATGGTACCAACCCGGGCGGACAAATCTTTACAATTATTTGGGATCAGTCACGTATTACATGCTTAACAAAGAATTCGCATTTTATATATTAGAAAATAGACAGTTTACCATCACAAGGCATCTAGTTGAAACGTACAACGTCTATTACAGTAGGATATATAATTTCAGATAAACGCAAATGTGAATATAACCTCCATCTCCAAAGATTACATCTAACTAATCAAGCAGGTGAATTGGAGAAAGATGAACAGTTTATTCATGTACACATACTATTATTTTAATTGTATGATTAAAATGAGAGACCTTGAACAGTCGCTGATGTCGCCAGAAGCGCCAGGGCTACGAGGAAGATAACCCTCATGTTGTATCTGGAACAACAAAGGATCCTAATATAATTATCGTCCATAGCGACACAGGTGTCAAACGCTAAAGTACCAAGAGATGTATGTAACTTACACCTAGCCTGAGACAGCAAAAAAGTAGAAGGCGTTAAACCTTCACCATATTCGTAAATGAAATAATACATTCTTTAATGAGCAGTATTATCGAAATTACAATTAAAAAGGGGTAAACAAAATTTGTATAATCGTGTCATTAACAGTGATTTATGATTAAAATTGGGCGACACCTGCAGACATCAGGCCGAATGTTTCCAAGTGTGCCCATGGCCAATAATACAGTGTGTGTTATATTTCTCAAAATAATACAGTTTTATTCCCGGCTTTCTAATTGTTTCTAAGGCTAGGCTTTCTAATTCTAAGTGTTTTGTTTTTTAAATCTAATAATTCAGTATTCGTTTTCATCAAAATCGGCATCGTGACTCCTTTGAGTGTTTTTTTCTATTACTTATAGTTTCGGATTTGGCCATGAAGGCACATTTGAAAAATGTACCATGTATACAATAATTAAGACAATATTGCATAGAATTTATTTTTACTTTACACATTTTTTTCAGAAAATTGCGTCTACTTTCCCGAAATATAAGTTGCAGGGTTAGGTATATCTTAAAGATTTCATTGTCGAACCAACAGGTAATTATAGGCATATTTTATTGTTGATTTAGTTTTGTAATATTTTAATCATTCATCACTTTAAAAATATTTGTGTTGCATTGTATTGTATTGTGTCGCGGCTTATTCCTTTTTAAATCACTTTAGTTGTGCCGATACGTTAAACTATGCACACTCTAGCATTTGAAGATAACTGGGAAGATAAAGGTTAATGTAAATTGATGCACTTGAATTATCGTCCAGCTCATTTTAAAATTCCATTGAAATTACTTTCAATGAAGAACATTGCAGTGGGCAGATAACCGTGTTTGTTTTCTACGCGCTGTCATTTTATCAGAACCTAATAATATAATGCATTATATTACTAGGTTGTGATAACTTCATACTAGACTTTTTCATATTGACATAATACGATGTGTAGGTATTGCAGCATAAATACGCATGTGGTTTCTCGCGTGGAATCCCACGGGTTTCCAAACCCTGTCTCTATCTCATTCGAGATCGAAATGTGTATTTTTATTGGTAACTTTATGGATCAGTACTTATTTTAAGCTATAGAGCTATATATGCTCGCCGAGAACTTGTTGACAATGTAAAGACGTTACTTGTTCTGGGCTAATCTAAAGTATAAATTCGACATAAGTCCAAATTGTCAGTGGGAACTCACTTTCCTTTGAATTTTAAAATTAGAGTTATCCTTATATTTCCCTCCATTATATTTATGGACTTATATTTTTTTTGTGACTGGACATTGATGGCTAATGTCACACCTACTGCCATGATATTAGCCTAGCAAACCTTATGAAAACTAGGTGCCACGCGAGAGACCTTATTTTTATTGCACATCTACATTAAACTGCATGGAAAAAACGGATAATTTTTATTGCCGCTTCGAGCATTGTTTATTCAATGCGAACGTATACCATCCTGAACGGGATTAACCCTACCACCTAGTAAGTAAGGAAGGGGACCTACAGTTTAAAGTGTAATCCGAACCTTATTGCCTGTTCACCCAGCGAGTTAATTTACAATGGTAACAGCCCTGATCTGAGTTGTTTACACGTGCGAATGCGTTGATCTGAGGCGACAATCTCCAGCAACGGTTCTTCGGCTTAACGGTAGAGCCGGGTTCAGATGAGATCGGCTCGAAATAACTCTGGCCTGTGACCCACTCACCCAGTGCCCAGTGGCCGCGCAGTCAGCTGTCTGCTCTCTCCGAGAGCGTGCGATACATTTAAGAATGCAGGGTTGATAAGGTCGGTCTAAATCTAACCATCAGACTAATATAGATGCACTAAATCCGCACATTCACCTGACATTCGCCTGAAGCAGAGTTCGAACCCGCGACCTTTGGATTATGCGTCCATTCCTCTAATTACTGATTTATCCAGACAAATGTTAGACTGACGTAACTATAACACACACGGTAAATAAATCGAAATGTATTCCATATATTTAAATATATGCACAATATTAAATATATAACAAAACTCTTTTTCTACTTATATAATCAACATGAAAATTCGTTAGATGGTTTAGCCCTACAATGTTTTACTGCATATAGTTTGAAAATTATCTCTAACGTGGCCATATTTAAACAATAATATGTCATGGCGACTCATTTGTAGGAAAGTACAAAATTTACAAGCTCATTAGCAACTGTTTAAGTTTTGTATGTAAAACTGCTAGAGGTGAAAATGACATAATAAAAAATGTGTATCTTAAAAAATTTTGCAGCAATAACGCTTTATAAAAAGGCACTGCAAGAGATCCGATCTCAATGTTCTGTCACTTGAATAGGTAGTCGGAAGTAGTTAATACAATTGTAGATTAGAAACGAGGCCAAATCCAGCGACTGCTGGAATCATATGGAACTTGAGAACTTATGTTAATATTCAAGATCAAACCAGCGCGATCTCACAAGAAAGTGTGCTGAATCGATATTGAATTTGAAATGTATTTTTTGTGGGGGACAACTCTTTATGCTTGTTGATGGAAATTTTTCGAGCGTCTGAGGCGTTGATACCAGTTGGTAACGAGCCCCTTTCTAGCTTTCTTTCTCTTCGAGTTTTATAAGAACGTACGTCTGTGCTCACGGTAAAGGGAAACTAGTAGAGGAATGAGGAATGACACGGCAATGGGCTCGCCAGTTATATCACCCTAAAACGGCATTGGTAAAACGGTAACCAACCACTGTGAATGCTAAAACGTTGTGACAGTCTCTTTATTAGATAGGTAGGAACATTAAGGAACATGCATATGTAATTTAAACTTAAAGGTAAAAACCTTCTACTAAAAGAGCCGAACCTCCAGCTCTACCTAAAATTCTGGCGGTGTTACCTCTTTGAATTACGAGGCTTATTCGCCGGACAGAATGTGCCCCGGACGTGGGATCACCGGAACTTTCATTTAAAAGTTTGCCCAATGTTGAAGCGAAAACTATCGCTTCTGGTGACCATGAACCGGGTGTCTAGACGGCGAAAGACAAAAACTCAAAGGAACTCGCCACGCAGCTGTATTTATGATGTTTATTTGCTGCTGCCCTCTCAGCTGCAGCTCCGGACCGGCAAAGTGGCCTAAATGTAGGACGGCGCCAGGGTATCCATTCACACATGTGGCGTCCCATATTAATGGCTTTCCACTTGCCCACGGCACTAATGTCACACCGTCCGGACGTTTACCATCCTAGCGACTGGTCCCTGGGGGCTCGGTTATAAAAGGTTAGTTTGTTAGAGACTTGATTATTAGTTTCTCGGGGGTAAAAAATAGGGTAGCCGTAATGAACAAATATAAAAGCTGCCTGCTATGGCTCAATCTAACTTTTCAGGAGTGAGGTGAGTTGTGTTAACCCAAAAGTATAAAAGTAATGTGAAACAGGCCGGCCGGCATGGTTTTAGTAGCCCCCGAGAAAGTTCGAATGCCCATGTGCACTCGAACTTTCTCTCGGGCACCTCTTAGTTGAGGGTCTGGCGTAAACCATATAAAAGATATATTAACTGCTTTAAAAATATTTCAGCCAACTTTGACTATTTTTCACTATTCGTATCGTATCTCTTATAAAATCCTACGTTGAGCTCTGCAGTCCGCTTATAACTTGATATTGCGGATTATTCATTACGTATAGTGTAGTTGTCCATCACTCTAATTTACCTGAGGGGTAAGCAGTAGGGTCAAATATGATCGAAGGTGCGGAAAACGCGGCTGTTTTTTGTTCGGATTTAACGTGGAGCCTTTCTCTGATACCTAATATATTAAGGAAACATGTATCCCTCTGAAGTGAAATAATCAATTATACATATGCATACAATCCACCGAAGAAAAACTTTTAACAAAAAAGTAACCGACTTACCGATGTACTTAAGTTTAATGCAAAAAAAAGACAAATAAACGATTTTTCTTTCTTTCTTCTTTCTTTCGACTTCAAAGAAAAAGTACTAAAAAGTAAAAAAATAATTGCCATTTTTGTATACGATTATTTTATTTTTTGAGTCGGCATCAGCCGGACATACGCTGCGCCAGTCAAGAGAACTTTGGGTATCTTGGCTGACACCGACTCAAAAAATAAAATAATCGTATACAAAAATGGCAATTATTTTTTTACTTTTTCTTTGAATTCGGTTACTTTTTTGTTAAAAATTTTTTTATTTGTTTATTTTTAGTGAATCTGAAGTACACTAACTAATTTGTTCACGTCATTTCCAATAAAAAAAGAATCATCGAAATCGGTTGAGTTATTCGTCCATTTTTCGCGCACATACTTAATACAAATTTAAGAATTTTATGATTTTCTCATGGATTTGACTATCAGAACTAAACCAAATTAAAATGGGACCACATGGGAAGCACCAGCTTTCAAATAAAAAAATAATCATCAAAATCGGTTCACCCAGGCAAAAGTTATGAGGTAACAAACATAAAAAAAAAACATACAGACGAATTGATAACCTCCTCCTTTTTTGAAGTCGGTTGAAAAGGAAGGAGAAGTTGCATGCGGTCGATATCGCGTGTCCACCGTACGGTCTAAGTGACCATATCATTATATGGGAATTCGGCGGCGCTTCGTATGCCAAAGAGTCGATAAATCGCCACCGCACGCGAATGTCTCTAAAAAGTCCGTTCCCACCCACACAAAACCTCCATTACGTTTGCGACTATGTTTGCACGTGGCATGTACGTTAAAGTTGAGTTGGTAGTTTTTCGAAAATTGGAGACAGCGGGTCACATTGTAGGCGCACTAGATGGCATATCTCCTTCCTTTTTATCTATGGAACAATCTATAAACATTTCACCTTTGCATATTCAGGAATCACGTTCCTAGAAATTTCAAAGTTCATACAAACCATGCTGTAAATGTCAATTGTAAGACAACTAAATGAGCTACTTTAACTTGACGTACGGAATCCTCAAGTAAGTGCGTAATAAAATGGCCCTTTGTCTGGGTAATAGAATAAATTTTAGCTATAAAACAATCGCGGAGTAGCTTTTACCACTTTTGTTCGCACCTCGTAAAGTGAACGCCCTCTAAGCGTAGCATTCATTCAGGGTTCCGTTTTAAAGTTCGTAGGTAAAACAAAGAATCCTTTTAATGAAATCAATTTTATGTCTCTGCCTCTAGTCGTACGTGAAACTGATATTCACTGTTCTGTGTGTCTATGTCTCGGTGGAAAGTGTAGTTTATATTTTCAGCTGAATTTACTTCATATTTTTAACAATCACAAGACAATTAACAATAACCTTACGAATTATGCGCTAAAATATTTTCGCGCTAAGTTTTCAACATGTTAAAAACATTCGCTTTTATATTTATGAAATCGAGCATAGTCTGTGGCATTACTATAATAAACTCGAAACTTCTACGTAAAAATACTATCAACGATTTCATTTGAGTTTTTACTATATTGGGTTTACTTTGCCATTAAACTTAATTGAACTTTTATTACTTGTTGAAACACTGTCAAGGTCATAAAAAATACTTAATAAAATACGGTGTAATCGATTGCTAAAATGGTCGAGAAATATCTCTCGAATTTCTTAATGTGGAATTTAAAAGTCGTGGCTCAGTAAAAGTCCGTAGCCTTTGAACACCGAAAATTTCTCATTTTCTTAGCTAGACCTACATTTCAATTTATTTTCATAAATGTATCTTAAAGTTCGGATGTCGAATATGTTTTGTGCGTACAGTACATAGGACTGTAGATCACGGCAATCGTGGTAAGCAATCACTTAAAATGAACGGACGCGAAGTTCATTTCAAGTGGCAATAGAAATCAGGATGTCATATTCTGAATTAAATAATTTTGTCATGTTTTAGAATATGAATTATATATTCACATGCTTTACAGAACACTTTGTTCGTTCAAATTTTATGGGTCCGCTCCATCTGTTGCTATGAAATGAGGTTTTATATTATATCATCCATACACGGCTTTGTCACATTTAAAAATTTAGCTACTTTAATAATTACTAGCAAGAACAGCAATAATGATTAATTAGTAAGCGATGTCCACAGCGTGGTGAACGAAACGTCGAGCTAAATAAGTAAGCTGAACACTTTTTATCCGTAAACGTAAAATAATATGTCGAACAAAAGTGAAAATCTAAACAAACATGTTCATCTAATGTGTGTAAACCGAAAAATGTTTGGCGATTTACGTTTTAAATATACAGTTTTGTTTCCATCGGTCAGGCCAATCTGCACAAACAGCACCCGTTCACCAGCATGACACCGGTCCAAAGCTACGCTTTAATTTTATTCCATAATTTATTTAATGTTATCGTGCATGTTCTGAAAGATTATTTATTATTAATACCACGTGTTTAAATGCGAAACAGGCCAATCCATCAGCCAAATGAATTGGAGAAGAAGAAGAACTATTTTTATTTCCGAATTTTCTCTCCCGTTCGTGATTACGGTATACGGTATAACCTTGAAATATCCTCTTTTATTTTCGAGGAAACCTGCTTTGAGGGCTCTACATAAAGGGCGACAGTAAATTCACCTCCGTAAACCATTGCCGTAAACCCTTCTCCACTCATATCTGCTCATGTTTCCGTTCTTATTGTCATTCTTATATAACGCAAAACGTGACATATACCACAATAACTGGCTGCTTACGATCTTCGTATAAATTTAAGCATACATTATGCAAAAATCAGATCTATGAAAAAAATTTCCCTATTTTTAATCCCGTTTCATCGGACGACATTTTAGAACGAATGATATGGACTGAAGAAGACTTTGCACATAATACTGTCACAGCCTAATACTGTCCATTAATATATTTTGCAATCATTTAAGTCACCAAATTCGGTCACCTAACTTTGCGGCATTAGAAGATTATTATGTAGATACTCGGTAGACAATACAGGTGACAAATTACCAAGATAGCCATATCGAGACTGCCACGATAGAAAAGAATGGCGCGCGTTGTAGTGGACCGGAAAGGTCTGAAATGTTGTCACAAATTGCGAAGATAAAATTCCGCGTTAATACTTACGCGTTCAAAAGAAACGAAAATAGCAAAGCAAGGTATTTTCCAATAATTTAGAGCCTTAAATAATTGGTCTAAGATTAAATCTGACAGCTGTCAAAGCATCGTCGACCGCCGCCTCCGCCGCGGCTATACTAATATTGGAGCATGAACACTAAAATCTAAAATGTTTTTTTTATGTTACAATTACATGGATGGCTAATACCGAACTGACCGTCATATATTAGCCTAACTGCCACGACCTTCCTTATATTGGTCGGCTACATTGAACTGGATGGAAAACACGGACAATTTTCATTGCCGCTTTGACCATCGTTCATTCAATGCTATGGTACCAACTCGGGCGGTAAGTAAGGAAAGGGACCTACAGATTTACGTGGAATCCGAACCACGGTTAGCCTCAACGGTTGATAATGGTCACCCATCCAGAACCTAACCGCGCTCAGAGGTGCTTCCCCAGCTTATCGATTCGCAAGGCGTCGCACACTGAGCTATCGAGGCTGACAAAAGTTGCATTTACCCACGCTTTCACCACCTCCAGTTACCTGAAATCCGATAAGTAACTTTCGGTTGCATGGCATATTAATTGCAGGTGTAACTGAAAGGTCACTGTGGGATTTTTTTAGCTGGAGGTGGTAGAAACGGGCATCAGAGGCGCGGCGGCGGTGGGAGTAGCGACGCGGCCGTTTCTCAAACTATATGGACTTGCAGTTCCCGGCGCGAGAAGATTCCGTTCCCTTCTAAGCGCCAACGGCTGCGCAGAGCCTTCATAGTGCAAACTTACGAAACGGGTTTTTTTCATTCGACTTTTTTGGCGAAGAATCATCAATCAATTAAGATCTTATTTTGAAATTATTGTTTCAGATTTTTTTATTATTAATTTATAGTTTTACAAAAATATTTTTTAATGAGGAACGAAATGTCTGACTTAATGATAAACCTAGCATAGCGCGCTGTGCTTCTTCTAAGCCTATGTAAAGCCTATATATAAAGCGAATTGTCATGGTAGCACCCTATTGCACGGCTTCATTGAATTTAACGAAAAACACAGACAATTTTCATTGCCACTTCGACCATTGTTCATTTAATGCGATGATACCAAACAAGAACCCTACTACCAGTTACATTAAAAAAGTAATATAGAGGCCTCCAGTATTACGTAGTACGACCACAAACGACAAATTCTTTAGTCGTCTTTTAGGACTGCATAGGTAGAAATGCAGTATGATCACTTTTATCATTTTTAAGGAGGGCCCGTAAGCATTCGAAAATTACTGAAAGTTATTTGTTTTTTCTAAAACAAAAATCTGAGTCAAACCACAGATAAATAAGAATGTATGTGAAGATTTCATTTAAGCTTTGATTAAAAAAATAAACTAACTTTTAGGGGGGCTGAGAAAACCATGCTGAAGCCATTTGATGGACCCGAGGGTGTTCTTTGGGAGAAATACCTCGGCAGGGCATTCCAGAGTTTACCGATCCTATAGATAAAGGATCTGAGGATCGGTTGGTTTTATATTTGGAATATCGACTGTGAGAGGGTGCATTTTAGAATAGTGAATTAGAATTATATTCAATTAGAACATGGTTTCAAATGATTAGTAAACTACTTTTGTATGGGGAGTGTAATTGTTTGATGCTGACGGGCTATGAGCAGCCTGTGCAAGGATGGCATGCCCTTCCCCTCCCTGCCCCGCCTCCGCTACGCCGCCACTCACCGCGACACTACACGCATGCAAATGCCCAATCAAAACACATTCTCCGAGTGAGTGACATGTTGTGAATCATCGAATGTCCTTTGTTTGGGTTATTTTGTTTTGTGGTCAGGGAGTGAGTGAACCCTACACTACAATGCCTCTCTAACCCCTGATTTCACCACCTCCAGCTAACTGATATCCGATAGTTAGCTTTTTGTTGCAATACATTTTTACATGGTGTAACCGAAAGATAACTTTGGGATTTTTGTAACTGGAGGTGGTGAAAACGGGTGTTCATGGTCCGGCAAAAAATCTGAGAATATAGGTGAGGTAATTCGATCAATTCTGGACAAATCAGAAGTGTTTATGTCATAACGTCTGCGTTCTTACTCGGTAAAGTATTTGACGAACCTTTTATTACCAATATAGACCATACATAATAATATATTAAGCAGATGATAGATGGTCGAGTAAGCTCGCATACTTACTTACGGCTAATAATTTCACCTACGGCAAAGAATATATACACTCCGTCGATTTTTTTTGCCTCTGTATCATCAAAAGTAATAACTGTGAGGGGGGAAAGTAAAGACTAAATTAGGAAAGAATAAAGCTATTCGATTTTTAGTAGCTTATGATTTATGATTATGGTATTGTATCTACAAAAAACATTGCTTCTTCGCGTAGCCGCAGCCGCGTCGCGTTTGCTTCGAGTTCACGCAGGACACGACGTAAGTACGCAGGCTTAAGGCGCTAGGACTAGCCAACTACTCGCGCCATACCAATGCACTTTTTAACAAATGTAATAATATGTAGTGAAACGCTTCAGCAAATCCAAATAGAACTCCAGACTGATAATGGATTGTTAATATCTTTTTATTCCATCATTTATTTAAATAATAATAAAAATAAAAAAAGTTGATTTTTCTCATTATAAATCTGAAAGTCATTCGATTTCTAGATATAAGCAAAAACAGCATATATGCATAAACAAAAAATTCCATTTGCTTTTAGATTTCTACATTTAGTCAAAAAAGTTCGGAAATGGACACCGTTTCCGCAATGTATTTTGTATAGAAAAAGGAAACATACATTAACGAAAATCATTCGATTCCTAGACAAGGAATCATATATTGTAAGGATGACACTTATAATCGTCAGACTTAGTTAGTTTACTTGGGGTGCCTCGTCTAACTTTGCGATTTGGCTAGTACCAGGCCCTTAAGGTGGCCCAACCCGGCGGGCCTAACTAATTTGCGGGCACGGTGCAAAACCGTGCTGTTGCGCACTGGGACCTTCTCTATTTCAAAGAACAAGACAGGCTCCGTGATGAGGAAGATGCAACATGTCCACAAAAAAGACAATGTGCATAGTGCATAATTTGGTAAGATTTAAGAAAATTTTAATTTCAAAACGACTTATATCTAAAAGTTAACCACGACCGCTGTAGTCAAAAATCTAACAAAAACCAAATAGATCATAAATATTGATTAAATAAGCTATGTCTGATGACTAATCTTTTTACGATGTTCTTACTTTATCATTGCGTAATCCACCTCCAAAGTTATTGTATAAAACGCGCGAAAAATTCGAACTTTCGGACCTTATAACTTAGACCCCAAACACAATTTTACAATGCTAATGGTCATCAGACATCTAGTTCGATCAAATAAAGCTATTTTGAATTAAATTTTGGATCTCTGTCAAGAAATATGGGCGTGATCTTCTTTCCCCTTTTGTATGGGGAGATGAGCGGGTTGGGCCGCCTTAAAGAACGTACATGTGTGAGGGTATTTAAGATTGCTAGGATTTGTTATATGTAGAAAAAACGAGTAATGTATCAATCATGATAAAACTAGTGGTTTTCTGAGCTGTAGACCTCGCGAGTCTGTCATTGCATAGCTTAAACTGAATAAATGTTCACGGCGCACCTTAAAATAAAATCCTATTATTTTTCTCACTTCTAACTTACCTAACGCTTTAGGTATTGTTACAACAAAACATTATTTGACATTTTTGAACATTTCCAAGAACGGAATCGACGAAAAAAATCTATTTATATAATTTATCGAATCTGCTCACAAAATTTCACGAAAATCGGTTGAGAAATTCGAACTGCAGAGGAAAACATCCGGGCAGCCGGACGCCGGACGGATATACGAAAACTGTCTGCATAACTTAAAACTGAATAATTGTTCACCGTGCAACTTAAAACAAAATTCTATGATTGTTCTTGTATTTTTCCCACTTGGTACTTATCTTGTCACAAAACAATTTTCGAAATAGTAGAAAAGATGAGAAAGAAAGTTGTTTACTAAGAATAAACCATAAGTAATAAATAATGGGCAAAGAGCGTGACAGGTGTTTCGTATCAAAGTAAAAGGTTTACTTTTGATAGATAGAGAGCATATCACACGCGCGAACATTTCGTAAAAAGTTGACAAAACTTACAAGGTCAATCACGGTGTATCTGTTTCAATTTTTAGCATATTTTATTTATAGGTGTATTTATTATGATTGCGATAGGAAAATTAGAGCATGGGTTGTGATGACAGCAATCAGTTATAAATTTATTTAAACTTCCTATAAAGATAAATCTTTGACATATGGTTTTAAAAATATTTTTATTTCAATGGAAATTGCCTTGTGAAAATAATTACAAATTTGCTGAGCTCCCTCAGTCAACGTGAAATTTTTATTCTATTTCAATTCACCGAAACTGTTAATGGATAAAACTTAGTTTTCGGAAAACATTTATTTATTTATGGGTTCGGTTGGCTGATCCGTCTAACAAATCTCGTAAACTTTAATTAGTAATAACACTGATTTTATTTCTTTTGAATGTTCATGCTAATATTTTTTTAAGTTATCTTATTTGGTGCGAAGTGCAAAGCCGCTTATTATATATTTATGCCGAAATAAGTTCATGCGCAGTCGGGTAAAAAATTAATTACCGATTGCACACGTCGCTTTAGTGAAAAGTATTACACGAACCTAAGTTGACTTCATCACAAGTCACAAAAAGTGGCGTACTTAATCGGTAATTTATTTTTAACCAGCGCTCGTGCACTGCGCACTTAAATCTTATAGGGCCTTTTTCACCTACTGCCGATTAGCTTATTCGCCACATGTTAAGGGCCTTTCTTAGCAGCTTGCAATCCGTAACGGTACGAGATTATCAGCACTTTAGTAATAAAGTGTCAATTGAAATAAATCAGCAGTTGGTGAAAACTAGGCTTAATCAGTTATTGTTGTCAGGGTAGTTTAGATGATTTCTCCATTTTCTTCATCTAGGAGTTTAATTCAAGATTCTGTCGATTAATCTCTTGTTAAATTCTAATTTATTTAAGTACAGGACATGAGGTGTCCTCAGTGACGTCAGATATTTAGGATTGTTTGATTCATTCTGAACTTATTCGAAGGATCTTGGGAAAGGTTTTGAGACTAATAGCTCTCTGAGCTGTAGACCTCGCGCGTCTGTCTTTTTGAACATTTGACATTAAAAGTTTATTTTTTTGAAATCGAATTTGCCAAGTTTTATTTAGAAAACATTTACAATGATTGGTGGTGTCAATATAGGGATATGAAACGAAGCCTAACACTCGAACCTTCAACATGCTTGTTCATCTCTTTGAATCAATAGACTATCAGGATTTGTCTAGTACGTTTTAATATAAACACATTTTTCTCACTAACAAAATCAAATTCTCAAAATCGGAGAACCAGAGACGAAGTTATGCACCAATAAACGGTCGACTTGTATGGGTTAGTCCAAAATAATAAAATAAGCCCCTAAATAAAAAAATGCCTCAAGCATTGTCCATGCAGACCCAAATTATCATAAGTTTTCAGGGTTGAATACGAACCCCTAACTCGTTTTATGTAATAGCTGCTATTCGTTTGTATTTATAAAATAAAATAAAATATTTACACTTTCAATTTTAACTCTGCGAATCCATTCGTTAACAGATTAAAGCTTACCGAAATAATTAGTGAAAACTTACTAAAGGAACAGTGGAAACAAAAACAATAGTAAAGTCACGAGAAAAAGCCATCTTGAGTTAGATTTATAAGTAACCCAATTAGTAAGCTAAGAAGAGACGAGATTGTACCAGTAATTCAATTTAAGTTTATTTTGAAATATTAATCATAATTTTTATCCAACTGGACATGGATGGTAATAACAAACTGACCGTAATATATGAGCCTAACACAACACATGGGAACTAGGTGCCATGCCAGGACGTTAGGTCCTGGCACAACTAACTAGTATAGAGACAATAGCAGTGTTCCAATATTCCTAGCCATACTTGACAAACATAGCAAAGCTGAATGAAAAAAAATATTGTATTTTACTTACTGAATTTAGCGGAAAAGTTCAAACTACACGTTAGCCGCTCCGGAACCACTGCACGACACCTTGCAAGTGCGTCTCAGCCGCGCCAATGACCGCCGACAGTAACGGGTTGCGTGCGAATGGCAATCGTGCTTGGATCCATCGCAATATATGCGCGTGCGCCGGGGCGCCGAGTGCCAGGATCTGCTGACGCACACGGCCAGTGCTGATGAACCGTGATTCCAGAGCTGAAGGCATTGGCTTTGACATGGATCCACAATAACCCAAACATCACATTCCTGAAGGAATTCGATGACATGATACGACCAGCGCGGATTCGATGCCTTGGCTGCCAAAGGCCTATGGGAGTATTGCTGCCCCCTGGCGGAATCAGATCCATATTTTCAATGAAAACATTTAGAACGAGCAAAACAAATCTCATGCAGCTGACGGTCTTTGGAAACTTTCGGAGGAGCACTAAAACAAAATGTATACATACAGTCAATTTAGGTGGAATTTCCGGAAGATGTTTCCAATGCCAAAGTCGAGTTGAATGGTCGCCAAAAAACAAGATTTTTCGATTGAGAAAAAAAAGCTCAGCCTTTAGCGAAATATGACCCTGGCGAGCACCCTCTAAAATCAGATCTGCAACCCAGCTACTGCTGCCGCCTGCCGTCCCTAGGGGGATCTATACGGCCTATTGACAAGTCCACACTGGCTAGGACCTTCTCTTTTGATAAGCATTGCTACATTGAACTAGATGAAAAACATGAACTGTGACCATCTTTCATCCATTTATGTCTCCCACACGAGCATTTTGTTCGTGACTCGAATTTAAAGTCGTGTGAAAGAAAATGATGTGCGTACCCTAGGGTTCGAAACCGCGATTTTCGATCCAAGATACCATAGACGTAGTAACCTTTCGAGATTTTCCAGATCATGTACAGTTCGGGCTAAACTTCGGGCCGATGTCAAGTTGATGCGTTTCGCTGTGTAAACTCGGACTCTGCGTCAGACTGGCCAAAAAGTTTGGTCCGGGTTGTATGTAAGCGTTTAGATTTCCTAAAGACGTTCTGATGATCGAATTAATTTAAATTTCTAGCTAGTCCATCGTTTCCAGGTCAAACAAAAAGCTACAGAAAGGGCTATGCTCGTTATTTTTCTGACTGAGGGATAAAATCAGGAATGATTTTATCCGTCAGAAAACTAAAGTGACCGACATAGCCCACATGTCGGAGTAGAAATGGACTGGCCACGTCTGCCGCATAATCTCTCGCGAAGGTATTTATTTCATTTTATATTTTACTGTTTCGAAAAACAATCGGCTCTGAAAAAATACGATTTTGATACATCGAAAAACATTAGAGTTTCCCCTGATATGTAAATTGTATTTACAATAAAGAATCCATAAACCTATTCCTATATTTATAGTATTTAAAAACTTATTGGTAGGATGATAAGTATGTTTACTGTACCGAGTAATAATTCGCTTACAATTTTGTTTAGTTTCCTAGAAAAAGCGGCTAGGCTAGACGAAACATAAACAATTATTTAATGCCTACAGCTAGGGTAAGGTTTTCTGGGAAGGTTAGAGGTAAGCAAATTTCGAAAAAAATATATAAATTATTTTAGTTAACGAAGATCTTAGAGAAGTTTTTCGTATATTTACGAATCGTGAATTTGGACCATGACACCGTACTCTCAAGCGGAGATATGTGCCATGCCAGGACGTTTTTGTTATTGCACAGCTACATCGATTGGACTGAAAACGCGGTGGTATCGTTGAGAGACTTAGCCCTACCTAGGTGGTTCTAGAGAATAGGACAACATTCGAGGGGATGCTACCTATCCCTCGGTATCATCTCCGATACGGGAAATGGTAGGCGTCTAAGCTACGGTTACTTTCTCTTTGCTACGGGCTGTGTAACACCTAAAATATTAACTTTTGTATATTCAAGATTATTCACATTATGTTACCTACATATATATTTTAGATGAAATAATGCCTAG
Source organism: Incurvaria masculella (assembly GCA_946894095.1). Taxonomy (NCBI): domain Eukaryota; kingdom Metazoa; phylum Arthropoda; class Insecta; order Lepidoptera; family Incurvariidae; genus Incurvaria; species Incurvaria masculella. The sequence goes on from OX335641.1 coordinate 7,559,746, forward strand.
TGCCTATGCATTTGTTTGTGATATAAGAACGATGCCAAGTAGTATGCTCAGGGTCTAGTTAATGGACTGCATTTGGTAACTTGATATTTTATTTTAGAACAATCCATCTTACTTAATGTCTGGCGTCTTTATTTTTGGAATCAAACGGTCACGAAATAAATATGTAGGTATTACAAAAACAAATAACATCACTAAAACTTATAATCAACTTTCTAATCAGCAATCAAAACCGTCATTTTGATTTCAGTGTATAAATGTGATATATATTAATAACATTTTTTGTTTTTTTATTGCTACAAAAATTTCTATATAAAAAAATTAACAGTCAAATTTTTACATAAGGCAGATAACTAAGGATAAATTGAAGCACAAGATTTTATTTTAATTTTGGGATTAATTACTTTAAGCTATCCTGACTTGGCGCCCATTTTGATCTCAATTCTTTTGCGGTGAAGTCGACACACTTCATAAACTTGGCTCTCATTTTCACACTTATTTTTTTTAAGGTTACATTTTCAATCCCAGGTTTTGTATCCCAGGTTCAGCCATTTCTATAAAACATTTTAACATTTCAGGTACCATCCAAATTCCGTATATAATTTAAAATATATATAAATCTATGAAAATTTTAAATTAATAATAATTGGTCATATATTGAAATACAAGAAAGCTTCCCTAGGATATTCATATTTGCATACTTCATCGCAACCTAGACGACTTGCACAAAGAGTGTTTGATTCCATATTTGTATCTGCCAATCTAAAAATACAATTCGAATGGCACGCGAGTTCATGATAGTAAAGACATTTCGCCCCAGTGATCATCCGCGAAGTCATGCAGACAATCGAACGTGCGTGGGCAAGGAACGGTTGTTCAAAACCTGTGTCTCGAACAGGATCGGCCATTCGAGAGAAAGGCGTAGGTAGCATTCGGTGATCCAAATTATTCGGCGATGCTCTCTCCGAAACTGCACTGAGAGATAACTGTACACTTTTATCAAGTGACTTAACGGTGGAGTTTAATGGAACTACATTATTACATAGTAGCATGCAAATTTTTATACGTGCGTCGGAGTGTTTGCTGGTGACATACGTGTTTTATAAATGTTTGAAGTGGAGATTTTTTAATATATTGAACATAATCTAATTTTATTTATTCTATTTTTATGTCGGAAATAAAAACGCCAAGTGCATTTAGATACCTTCAGCCATGTTTGAGCGAGCGTCATTGATTGGCAACAAAGTTTTTTGCTAGTTGTTTTTAATTTAATTCGAGCAAAGCATGAAGTTTGCCCCGATTCTTAAAGTTTGAACCCCTATTTAAATAAAGTAACGGGGAGATCCACAAATATTGCAACTTGTGAGTACTTAATTTATGAGTAAAGGCCTTCTGGAGGCCAATTATTGCATTAGTTTACATACGGAATCCTCACTGAAACAGTGAATAACTTCCGATCTATTTTAGTGCATTTACGGACAGCTTCTGAAATGGATATGTAACGTTTCGTTATTCCTGGATTCGGTAACACTGGCATTGCGATCGTTTACCAGAATACCAAAGTAATTTATCCCCTGAGAACATTCCTGATCATCACCTCGAATTCCCAGAATCGGCCTCCAGCTCTATTCGATTGCAATCGATAAAGAAGGAAAATAAAGTATGCTATGGAGCAGAGCCTGTAAGTTATAAAGGAAACATTGATTTCTGGCGGAGCGCGACGGGACTACAGGAACTACTTACAGGAGAAATATCTTATCGGTTATTAGCAGATGACGAAATTGGTATGCCCACTGCCCACCAAATGTTTCGCCAAAGTATGAGTCTAGTCCTTTACCTGGAAACATTACCTTTGTTGTATGTAGAATACACATGTCTTATCAAATAAAGAGAACCGTTTTTATAAAATGTTCTGTGCTTCGAGTTCGTACGGAATCATTAATTCACAAAATAATATTTGATAATAGCCTTCTCCTGTACATCGATTATTAGACACTTCCGTGGTCTAGGCCGGAAACGCTACATCAAAATTAATATGAGAGCAAGGTTGTGGTTATCTATCCTAGAACTTCTGCAATTAGATAGGCCCTAGATAAGTGAATTAATTGAGATTAAGCAAACAAAGGGCTTTAATTACGAGGCTTCACACCGCATCCACAGCCGACATTTGTCGCATATTTCAGATATTGCCAAGGTGATTACATAGCTAAAGGAAATGCTCGATCGACAGTGTTAAATTGCGAATTTGGTGAGTGCGTGAGTGACATTATCGAGCATCAAGATCATTTTATTTTATTTATTTATTTAAGGAAAAGACACAGAAACAAGTAAACAAATACATGCAATGCAAAAAAATACTTAGAGAATACTACAGTCATTCCAACTTTAAGGAAATTTAAACCATGCTGAGAAAGTTACAATGTTATCTAAACCTTAGGTTAGTAAGGTAATCCTAAACATGATTTACAAAAATGTAGCATGTGTGTTTAGTCTAGGCAACAGAACACATCATTTCTGTGATCAGTATTCTATTCAGCGAGTATAGAAGGACGAGAGTAGCAATCGAAACTCGTTTTGAAGGAAGGGCGGCAACGCCTACGAGTGAGTTCGCTTGCTACTGATATTCTCGAGTATCGGACACGTAATAATACGTAAGAACTTCACAGAATGCTCTTTAGTGTAACGATCATTCAATGTTGCGCGTCCCGGAAGCCAACTATATACAGTGAATGTGACATGTATGTTTGTATAATCGACCGTGAAGCAAGAACACATTAATTTAAGAAAGATCCCTGTAAAAAGATCTACTTTACGAAAATACTGCAAGGCTGGACCCGAACCAGCAAAACATACCATTCGCGGGTATTGCGTCTGTGGAGAGATGAAAAGGTGGGGTCAGGTCTTGAGACCCACGGCTGCTCAGCTGCTCTCCTCTAGTCGGGATTTGAATGTTGTATATATGTTAACTCGCTGGGAAACTTCGTTAGTGCGATATAGACTTCATGTCTAGCGGGTAGCGCCATCTAGCGCCATGATAACTAGCTTATATGCATCTGTTTGTTGATTTGTGGCATGTGAAACTAGCAGCTCTCAGTAGAGGGCGCTATGTCGCTACACGTCTAACCAATTTCACCACCTGCTGTAAACCCATAATTTGGAATTTTCCTACAGTCCCTCTTCCCGTAATCAATGCCTCCTACTAACACAGTATTTAAGATTTTACCTAAATAAATTTATTTAACGCTATACCTGCAATAGTTCAATCTTTGTTCAATCTTTGGAAGTCAAGGTCCATAACGCAGGTATGTTTACTTATATACAGTTAAATTCTCCACTAAATCATGGATACGCTGCCACCATACGACTGAGTTTCAATCGCTGCTCTCCGATCTTCCACGCTCGCTGGGTCTATGTCACGCCAGTAACACGCAAAGGCTCCACCAATTAATTTATTATTTATATTAAACTTACGTTTTTCCAGCATGCGATGTCACTCTAGGCCGACATGTGACCGACAGGGAACCCAAATATTGTTTTATTTGGTCGGTCCCCTTCCCCAGCGTGTACTGATCGATTCTGGCGCTTAGGGCAATACCCAATTACGCGCCCCAAAGAATATATGTCTAAAAAACTGTTTTCCCATCCGGTTTGGTACCATCGCATTGGATGAAAGATTTTCGAACAGAAATTAAAATTGTCCATGTGTTCCACCCAGCTGGAAGTGGCCATGCTTATAATATAATACAGGTTATGGCACGGACAGTAGGTTCAGTAGCCATCCATCACCAATGCCATAAGATATGCTCAATCAGGAATTCATTTTATTTGGAGCACGAAACACCCATGAGACTCCATCTTCGAACGGGAGGCGTGTGGGGGGGGGGGGGGGCGATGGTGCGTGTAGTGTTCGGCTTCTTTGTTTCGTGCTATTGTCATTCCAACCGCTCTCCAGGCACCGACCTCTGAGAGCCAATTCTAGTTCTCATTGGCACCCGTCTAGATAAAGATGTGGCAGGTTTATTACCGCTAATCGCAATTAACAATGGTCGACACTGCAATAAATTTTGTCCGTGTTTTCCATCCAGTTCTTCCATCAGCTTGGGATGTAGCTTCCAATCCATGCGGTGTGTTGTGCTGATATCATGGCACTAGAGGTCATATTAGCCATACATGTCCGGTCACATTAAAAAAAGTGTTTTGTTGTTTGTTTATTATAGGCAAAATAGCCATGAGCTCGCGGGCACCAAATCGATATTCTCGGGGCGTCCGATGAGCCCAATGTCAACGCTTCTTCCGACCTATCCGGCGCGTGCGCGGAAACGTTACCGTCGTCGTCGCCCCTGCCCCCGCGCCGCCGGCTGCGCAGAACGAATGTGCGTATATCTCGGCCGATGACTTCGAACAATGATGAATGGGCATTGAAAATGAATCGAGAGATCTGGGAGAGTAGGTGATCCAGTTAGTGGTCGATAGCGTTACGCCAAGAAACTGCGATGGGCGTATAGGATATCGCCTACGTTATGACAGCTGTCACTGCGGGAAACTATTGTTGTATTCGACACAAACAATGCAATTAAATACCGTACGTAGTTTTGCTGTTTGTAAAAAAAAATCCTACAAACCACGGAATTCTTCAACTGATTCATAAGATCAACGTAAAATAACACTAACGGGGTTAGACTGACGGCGGGCAATCGGACGGCATGGATCCCGGATGGGCTGGCGATGAGCGAGCGATCCGGATGGTGCGGTCTAGATAGCACAACAAGAGTGGCAAGATCGCGGCGCAATGCGTCGCCGCCGATTCCATTGATATTTAACAAAAAAAACTTTGAAACATGAATACCGCAAGAATATGAGAAAAAGGAAAATATCGAATATTACGTACAAAAGTGACTGCTATTACGTTTATACAGCATATTAAAAAACGCAAGGACCAATCGCTAATAATGCGTAATATGGGCGAACCGTTTTGTCAGCCTCGGTAGCCTAGTGACGCCTTCGATCTTTAGGTTAAGCATCACTAGGCACGGTCGTGTTCTGGACGGATTCGGACGGTTTGACCGATGAGGCTGGTAGTATGTTGATATGACGCGCATTCCTCGCAACGATGCACACGTGCGTCAAATCAACGCAAATGTTCAGTCTACAGTTCGACTTTTTCCACCAACTCGTGGCAACGCTGCCGCCATACGAATGAGTTTCGATCGCTATTCCACTCCTTCAATGCTCGCTGCTTATTAATAATTGTGAGATAGACACTTTAATTTCCCGTTGATTTATATCTTGACGTTATTCTTGTAATATTTTCTTTTCGCTTCCGGCAAGGTGGTAAGCTAAAAGTGCAACACTCGATCAAGTTCCTTGAAGCATACCGAATTGACAAATTAATAAACCAATTGTTTGTTTTGCATCGGTGTGTCAACACGCAGTGACGAGTGTAATCACGCCACCCTTGTCACCATAGAAATAGCAAATTCCATGATTTGATATGTCAAGATAGAATCATGGAGGCATGGAGGTGAAGAACCTCCATGCATGGAGGTGAGGAAATTGATGTAATTTCTTTATCTCCATGCCTGAATCGCGGTGTGAAACCATATTTGAGGACTAATAACATGCATATAATTGGGAACCATTACATACCCACTAGAATTATGGTAAGAATTTTCAGGATGGCGCATTCTCGAACTTGAAAATTGATGGAAATGTGTAGGCTAAGCACCTCCACCAAAAAAGAGTAACGGTCGAAGGTCGGTGGCTCAGTGTCGCGACGACTTGCGATTCGACAAGCTTGGTGAAGCACCTCTGAGCGCGGTTAGGTTCTGGATGGGTGACCATTCCGTGAATCGGATTCCACGTAAAACTGTAGGAAATTCTAAATATTCTAAAACTGTATGCCCCTTCCTTAATTAATAATATTATTATTATTATTAGGACATGGATGGCTAATACCGAACTGACAGTCAGATATTAGTCTAAAACAGCACATGGGAACTGGGTGCCTTGTCAGGACCTTCCTTATACTGCTGGCTACATTGAACTGGATGGAAAACACGGACAATTTTCATTGCCGCTTCAACCATCGTTAATTCAATGCGATGCTACCAATCCGGATGAACCCTACGTAGTTAATTACCACGTATTTTATGTAATGTGTGTTTGTTTCTTGTATTCCCCTAAACGTTTTTTTTAATTTTTCCTGTTTGTTGTCAATAGCGGCAATATAAATGCTGTGTATAAATTCAACGGTCTACCTGATAAATTCCGCTGACGGACGGACGGACAGCGGATGGTATGTGCGGGGCTAACCTCCCTTCGCTCTTTATTACCTTATATTTTATACCCTTAGGTTATAGCAAAGAGAGACGCGAAAACGTCCAGGCGGCACACACATTTCAAGCTGTACATAATGCATCACTCCATTCCATTGCTATGCGGCTAGATCGACTGACAAAATCACTAGTTCTAGCACCGGAGGTGTCTTTCAGCACTGATCCTCCACCAGGTACCTTTAAACTAAACAAGGACAACTCACCTGCCCCGCGTCCCTTTCTGTCTGTAGATAGCCAATTATTATCTACGACTTAATATATTCCGGGAGGTGTTTTGGTCACGATAAGGTCATAGCTTAGAGACCAACCCTCTGATGCTAAATATGTCGGTCTGCCTACGCCAAGTGATTGCGTTAGCTAGATTGGCTATACAAAATAGATATTGGAATGTAATTGCTGATGAACATACCGATAGTCTCGACATATTGATTTTTCATCATTTTCGATCATTTGATTTTTTTTTATTAAATACATAAATATCCTAACGTTAAATCTGTAACCTAAATCGCCTATAACTACTAAATACAACCAAGGATTTAGTTTTTTTTATTACTAAGCAAGTACGAACTAATATTTTCATTCTTCGTTATTTGCCGCCATTTACCTTATCGTTTTTGTTTTGTCACGATAATTATTTGTTGAGGCACCTTATCTAGTTAACGCAATCACTTGGCGCAGGCAGACCGACACATTTAGCTTCAGAGGGTTGGTCTTTATCCTATAAACCCAAATTCAGCCATTTACGTTATCGTTACCATTTTTGTTGCGACCTCCTACTAAATATTAAAGACTAAAGACGTCCGCGGCGCGTGGAGCGGGCACCCGAACGCACATGCTTTGTCGGGAGAGAAACATTGCCCGCCCCTACAGCTAACCACAAGCCCCCACAAGTCCAACCTCCAATGTTAGTGACCGAAGGCCGAAGCCGACGATGGGCTTACCGCCAACTCCCGCGGTACTCTGGTCCAAACATACGGACGCGTAGTTCCGGCTGCGAGCATTATCTGATCGAGTCCTTCATGTAGAGACACACGGACAGCGAAGGTTTATTAATAGGGTCCCTTGGGCACATTTTAGGTACGGAACCCTAAAAACTTTCATAGATAAAAAGCTTCAGATAATAGCCACACAACTTATCCTTTGGTCTGACTGATTAACGTGTGGTCAAAATAGAAACATTGAAATGGTAATAATAAACACATTTTTCGAAATTATCTAAAATTAAGAGCAATAACAATGATGTTTCATCTGGACATACATACCTTTCTCCCGAATTATTTGGAGTTCGGGAACATGGAGTGCACTCACAGACTCACAAAAAGGTCTATACAGATGAGGATTACCTACATAAATATTGTGAAAATCTGCTATTAAAAGAATATGTTTACGATCAAAAGGCTTGGAAAAGACGATTTTTAATCTCTAGTCGACTTATAAAAAGTTTTATCAAACAGGAAAATAAACACTTAAAATAGGATATACTAGCCGAACACTGTAAGGGACAAGAAAAATATACTACCCTAACTTATGAAATCAAAACTTGACTCTGAACACTAGTAGCAGGTACCTATACCTAATAAAATATGAGAAGGACGAAAAACTGGATTAAAAACTACCCCCTAATTCTGAAAGCCTCCCCTTGTCTTTGCTAAGGTCACAAAAGTCCCTTTTACACCACTGTCTCAGAGGAGAGCAATAATACACAAATTCAGGGCATTTTACAAGCAGCAGAGCACAACACGCACACCAAGCCTCAAAATAACCTCAAACGAACATGTGACAATCGAAACGATTTCTTTGATCAACATGTGCCACGTCGCAGAATGCTACAGGACACAATAACTTTGCAAACAAAATTAACGGTTAGAACTTATGAAATTATGTCCAGTAGCATTGATAAGTACCTACTTCCAATGCAATGCATTTAGTATGAATTCACGAACTATTGGGTATACTCCAGAAACTTTAGCCTTAAATCAGCACTTAGAAAAACATTAAATCCGAAATGCAATTTATTTTCTATATAAACGTAGTATTTCATGTGGACGTGTGTACATTAAGTTTGCAACATTTTGGGGGGTCCGGAAGATAGAAATAAAATTTGAAATATGTTTAAAAAATGAACTTCGAAGACCAAATACTTTCCACGGCCTCAAAAATCCCTATAATCTGGCTCCGCTACGTCGATGATGTTTTTGCTATCTGGACGCATGGCCGCGCCGAACTACATAAATTTCATCCAAGAATCACCTTCACTCTGGAGATCGAAAATGACAATGGTCTGGCATTTTCGGACGTTTTGGTATCACGCCGGCCGGATGGCTCATTGGGACATCAAGTGTACCGCAAACCAACACATACCAACAGGTATCTGCACGCCACGTCACACCATCATCCGGCCCAACTAAATTCAGTCGTTAGGTCGCTATGGTTGCGTGCAGACCGCTTATGTGATAAGACCAGCAAGGCCCAAGAAAGAGCATTGGTGACAAGAGTTTTGGTCGCTAATGGATATAAAGGAAAGTCTGCCAGCTACACAATTAAAAAACCGGCCAAGGGCGAGTCGAACTCGCACACGAAGGGTTCCGTACCATCGTACAAGATTTAACTAAAAAAATCACGTTTTTTGTATGGGGCCCCCTTTTAAATATTATTATTTTTTTATTTTACCTATTTGTTGTTATAGCGGCAAAATAAATACACATTCTGTGAAAATTTCAGCTCTCTACCTATTATGGTTCACGAGATATAGCCCTGTGACAGACGGACAGACGGACGGACGGACGGACGGACGGACAGCGGAGGCTTAGTAATAGGGTTCCGTTTTCACCCTTTGGGTACGGAACCCTAAAAAAGTTCACACGCAGACAAGGTGCTGAGCGGCAGAAGGCGTACCTTCCATAGATAAAGGGAGTCACTGATAAAGTTGGGAGATTGTTGAGCAGATTTAGTATAAAAACTATATAAGCATATGAACATGAAATTATATATTTCTGAGGAAAAAAAAATCATTACGGATTTCATGTGCTTCTCAAACCGTATCTATCCCAGTCTAGTATTACATATTTTGTGAACTTACCCTTTGTGACTTTCGGTGAACAATGCTGTACACATTTTTCAAGCCCAATAGGATCGTTAAAAATCCACAAAATCAAGCACAAAACAGTTTGGAACTACATTGTTAGATCACCTATTTTTTTATTTCAAGGTTTTTATGTTGAGCGCATCGTATGCCATACGCCAGACCCTTTTATAAGAGGTGCCCGACGACGCATGGGCGCCCTGGGGGCTTTGAAAACCATGCCGGCCGGCCAGATGCTTCTTTCCACGTTTGAAGGACCCAGGTTGTACTTTGCGGGAAATACCTCGTTCATTCCATAGTAACGACCCTATGGATAAAGCATTTAGAGGAGGTATAGTACTGGAATTGCTAAGCATTTTCATCACGATTTATTTAATGCAAGATTACATTATGATATCCCAGTGGCGCGAAGCTTTGTGGTTCGATAAGCTTTATGAAGGAACACTGAGCGCGGTCGGGTTCTAGGTGGGTGACCGTTTTGAACCGTTTAGGCTGGCGGTGGTTCAGATTCCACGTAATACTGTACTGATATATATATATACATTGACTGAATGATGGTCGAAGCGGCAATTAAAATTGTCCATGTGCTCCACCCAATTAAATGTAACCGATCAATATAAGGATGGTCCTGGCATTGTACTCGTACCTAGTTCCCTTGCTGTGTGTTAGGCTAGTATCAAGGATAAAATATAAAATAAAAATCTAAATAAAAAAAATATTACAGGCTTTTTTTTATTAACATGTCCTTCGCTTTACGTTTATTCTACATGCACATCATATTCGTTCAGTGCTATTCGTTACTGGGAAAAAAGACGTGAGTTAGTTACAGACTGAACGATTCTGCCCACTTAATGCAATGATGGAGCAATAGGTAGACTGCTGGCCTGGATTCCTGAGCAAGGAACGACACGCCATGACATGCGGGCCTCCTAACGTGGCAGCAGTTTTGTTGACAACGAACTATCTGCTCATGCATTATTAATAGGAATAATAAAAAAATCAAAATATTGTTCTACATTTATCAGACTATCGCAACTTTGCTGTGATGACGTCCGAACATTTCTTGGAACCAAAAAGTGAACATTAATAAACAACAGGAACAAACCATCATAAAGAGGTGAAATAAGAAAGTCCTATCATATCTATAATATAATATAATGCTATAGCCCACTATAGCATTAGTGGGACCTAGCCTACACATCGGCAACCTAAATGTGGGAATAAAAGACAATTATTAATTTAATGTGGTATATTTATTTTGTCAGGACAAAATAGTTTCTATGTAGATTGTCTAATAGCATTATAAGATTAAGTAGCTACACATAAATAAAGGTATGCTCGCTTCCCTGTAGATAGGTATAAAACATTAAGGCATTGTTTAATTAATGCAGAAATATAATCAATTATCTGTTTCATTTGATAACTATATTTTAATAAGAAGTACCTATGAACTTATAATTGACTCGAACATATGTAATTCCTGCATGTCAAATGGATTACAAAAGTGCAAGTTACTCACACCATCACACGCCACACACTTTCTTTCTTTCTTTTTGTTCTAGAGCATAAATATCCTATAACTCTGCAGGGATGGTGGTTTTTTTTTAAATTATGATCAATTTTCAAATCGTTATGATGCCTGTAAGATTTCACTGATCGTAAATAGTTCTGTTTTATCACTAGTGAGTAATTTCCAGACAAAATAAACCAAACTCATCTCTCGAGTGTTCTAAGATACATTTCACTTAAGCCAGGTGTCATTTAGCCTGGTTTTCGATGGATGGATGTGTTTATTTCATTCAGTGATATTAATTAATGTTTTTTAAATACCGTAAGAGGTAATTCCTATTTTCAACATTTGTTCGTCAGTAGAGTGACAATATTACCTAGTAAAGAATTGATGACAGGAGAGAGTTAAGTGTCAGATTAAGTCCACACATATCACAATCATTTTAGAATTCGTTGCACTCTAAGCAAGCAAGTGCTGTAAATCAAAAGACGCCGAACCGCACCCATTGCTTACTACAGTTAAAATGGCGTTTATATTATATTGTCTAACTAAAATAATACCTACAATTGACTACATATAAGTGAGATTTCAGATAGCAATGTGACAATCGTAAACACTGCATAGAAAAAAATCCAGGTACTTACAAAAAAAATAAAATTTGTATTTATGTACAGTTAAAAACGATTTTTATTAAATTGATTTAGTATGAAAATGTTTACTTTATGAATAACAAATGAAAATTGGTATTTTATGAACTTCTTTAGTAATTCATGTGTTAGTGATTTGTCAACTTTAAAATATTAAGTCTATAGCCCTATAAATAATAACATTTCTACACATATACAAGTTTGCTAAAAAAATACATTTTAATTAACAATTCATAATACATGCAATAATAAAGTATACAGTCTGTACACATTTGCATACAACGTTATACGAATAACCACAACTAAGTATTATTTAAATACATACATCTAAACTACCAATAATGGTTGTTTTCTAAGGCAATGGAAAATTGTAACATCGCTTACATACCTTTAATATAATATGCCTGGTTAAATTGTACATGTTATAATGGTTACGACATTACCTTTTCCCTTTTAATTTGAGGGTTAAGATTAATATCTTTATTTATTGTAATTAGTGTTTTTCCTGAGATCTAATTACGAACTTTGGGTTCGTAATAAAATTACAATATACTATTGCTGCTGTAGGTTTCGCAGTCAGCATCAAATCAATATGGTGGAACATGTCAAAGCCTATGTACCTGTATATGTCAATACATACAGTTTATTACAAGTAAGTATGAATATTTAACCACAAACTCATTCACTAAGAAATAAGCGATGAAATTATATATACGTAATTTTGCTTGCATGTCATTGCCAACACAATTATGTGCGCATTTAATGTTCCAGAAGAATATTTTTATTCCTAAAAATACTTCCAAATACAAGGCAGAAAGTCCAAACAGCTTGTGGCCTAAATTATTGTTTTATCAATCGTAAAATAAAACATGTTTAAGACAAGAATACCAACTAGTGGAATGTTTTTCTAATTTTTTCTACAATATTTTAGTAAATAGGTACATACCTACAAATAGACAATGATTTACAGTGCACGATATATCAATGTGATAAGAGCATTTTTCTATTTACTAAGCAATTCGATATGTACACAAAGCAGTCATATGCATAGAAATGCGTCGTGATGCTTGGTTTGAGCAAGGATGCTTCAATGTTTCATCAAGTGTATGTACTTACTTAACATAATTGTCATAAAAACAACAGCTGACAGGCATACAAATATGCTGCCATCATGGCACTGCATGAAACACACCAACAGTTGTTGGTTGTTTTAAATCTTTCCTAACCCACTAAGTTCCCTCTTGCAAATCTCAAGTTGAACGGTAATTTTTTTTTCACAGTTTTCAGTTTCAATAAACTTCATGTCATGTTCGTGAGCATGAATTTAAAGGTAGTTAGTAGTAAGTCCATTACTTTCACCCGGACAAGCATTCAGCACCTACTCACTTGAAAGGGTGATTGTCAACCATAAAACATTGAAAATCTCCATCTTACCCAAAATAATTGAGAACGCTATTCCTTATTTTAGGCAAAATCTATGTTTCAAATAACGCTAGTGCCAATTCCTGCCCTCGGCAGTCATCATTCTTCAAACATGCTAGAATTTTAGCATGGCTAAATGTCAAATCTAAGTAATAATGGCACCATGTAGGTAAATGTTGCATATAGGTAATCACAAATCTGATTCGTCAGGCTGGCTTATAAAAATGCTTGCACCGCAAGGATTTCGTGGCCAATTCTTTAAATAGGCTAACTAACATAATTGTGCTCAAACTTAAGGACCTAAGAGCTGCAGTTAGGCTTAGCCGAATTCAAGAAATAGACCACAGATGCCGGCCTGTAAATAAGTCACTTTTTGAATGAAGGGTCCAAGATGAAATAGTCATTAAATGGTTTATTGGAGGCTTATTATGTGAAGAAGTTGTCCCTCTGCTGGTAGATAGGCAGTTCCACATCCGGTGAGCGGTCCGGCGACCCATCGCTGTCTTCCCTGGGGAGCTCCTCTAGCGCTTTCTCTGCAATTGTCAGTTGATCGCCCGTTACTATGCTTCAAAAGTCAGCGTTAACTTTTTTATTTACATTAAATATTTGATAAGAAGTACTTTTTTATGACAATCTCCCGAGATTAATTTTGTGATGCATAAAATAATTATTCTTTGGGAAGATGTGACATTATTGTAAAATATGTTTGATCGAATGATTTCAAAGTGCAGGGTTCACTTTCGATTTCGACTTTCTGATCCTTGTCAGAATGCCAACTTAAAACTGTATTGAAGTATGGATTTATTAATTGAATGTTATTCATATTTTTCTAAGTTAATAATGTGAATATATTTTTGTTTGAGTGTGATCAAAAATATCCCTTTTTGAGAGCTTGGATTCTCAATAGTAATTTTTTCAAAGAAGATGCAGAAGGAATGATTCCTTTCTATTCCTGGATCCCCTGCCGAAACCCCAATCGATGCTGCCAGATCAACACATCCCTCATAGTTAAGAATAAGATACTAATGAATTAGCAAAGTATCTTTGATGATATTAGACCTTTCCTATTTGAAGTACCTAGGCAATAATTTTCAATCTTGGAATGGATATCGTAAGAACATAAGTACATTAATTAAATTCAACGGTGCAATCATTAAACTCTCCGTGAAAGCCAGTACTTATAACAATTTGCACACGAATTCAAACGAAATCCCATAACGATATTAAAAACATACAGGCAAACAAAATCATGCACCCATATCTGAATATATTTTTTTTATTTTCATTTCACTGTGGTTCATCAAGTGCATTTGAATTTATTCAGGTATGGAGGCATTAACATCAAACCACAAAAAAAAGTTAAACAAAAAAATGTCTACTTACAACAAAATGCAAAAACGAAAAACCATGCACTGTGTAAAACGGGACATCCAGCGGTTCGCTCGTAGCAGCCTTTAGCCGATGTTCGCTCTATGTCACTCAGTTACGGGGTATGCGTTACTACTCTATTGGACTCTAGGGGTGCGCTTGGGACAACACCACATTCTTTGTACATCACTAACATATCGTTAGTTAGGCAAAATTATGTAAATATCTAAGGACCTAAGCAGTCTATGTGTCGTTATGGCGGGTTTGGCTTTTAGTTGTGAGTGGCGGAGGCGGCCGGCGCATCCGCGTTCGTTCCTGTTGAGGGGACAGACAACAACATCAAGCCGATGCCTTGTTACATGCGGTGTGATCGACAAACTCTGTGGATTAGTCATGTTAATATCACACACAAAACACACATTTTAGGTTAGTTTTATGCAACACGAAACTTCCAATGTACGTAGGTATCTAGCGTGGGAAGATTTTTCATTGGAGAGGTGAATTTTAATTTGGAAAAATTCCTTTTTTTTTGGGAATCCATACTCTCTCAATTCTGTGGTATTCACCATCGGTAAACCAATGCAATAGGCATCGTATTGAGATGTAATTTTATTCTATAGTGAAATAAGGGGATTAACAGGATTTCTAGCAACGTACAGTATTATTGTCATCCATAATTTGATTGTAAGATGTTATTTGTACCGAGCACTATAAACTTCGAACTCCAAAACAATAAAAAAAACTAAATGCAAAAATCCAAAAGGGCGAAGCTATTCATATTTTGAATGATCACATTTCAATCTTTGTAAAAGGGGGATAAGAACAGTGTTAGGTTTGTGAGTTTTAAACGATAAAAACATTATGTATATCCCTCAAAGATTCAAGATTATTGCAAACATTGTTTACGCCCTGAATATCATTCAATGTACGAAATTGCCCAGAATACTTCTTTTAAACAAAATCAAAAACTCAGTCAAAACATTGGGTTGCCCAAATAGTCGCAGGAATTCCTTACTCACCGGCAACAATCTTGCTCATCTCCATGACCTGCTTGGCCAGGATTTGGTTCATCTGCAGCAGGTGCTGTCTCTGCCTCCGCTCCTCTCCTTCGGGACTCTTCATCGATACACAAATGTACGGTACACATTAAGTTACAGACGTTTACTCTGAAAGCTATACATTGGAAATAGGTAGAGACAAATTCGAGATCTCATTCTGTCATATTGAGGTCGACCATAGAGTAACAAAGACTTAGGAATTCTTTCTATTTCCAGTGTATACATTTGATCTTTAATGTCGGTACACTCTAATTTCTGTTCACAATAGGATGATCTGTGTGACACATTTATGACGTGTCTATAGATGTGACAACACAATTGAGTACCTTTATAAAGTACACATCTTTCTAAAGTTTGTAGGTAAGTATATAAAAACAAATATTAGGACACAGTTTATTGTCTTACTACGAAAAATGTACTACCTTACTCGTGGAAGCCATGGCGACAGTTACACATTTTTAGTGTTTTAGACCCTTTGTTATATCAGGGCATTCACATTACCTATAGCTCATTAACACACTATAAGCAAATCGGGATGACAAGTATCCAATGTAATTTTCTCAGTTACCTCTCTGCCACAGTATCATAACTTTATCAGTAAATTTTCAGTGCAGTTGGAAAAATACATATAATACTCAACTTAGTTTTTATTATCAGTGTGCGAATTTATTTATAAAGTCCGTAAATCAGATACCTTGTTTGCTTCCGAAGAAGGAGTACTGGAGAGCATCTTTTTAATGGATTCCACTTTCTCCATGCGCTTCTTCTGCTCTTCCGGCGACAGTTCCGGTGGCTGGTGACACAATTTAAGAAAATATAATTTTAAGGATGACATTGGTTTGATACGTTGGAAAATGTTTTTGTTATGTTACTCTATGGATGGCTGTCACCACACCTACTTTCATAATATTAACCAAACACACTACATTACAGTAGGAATTAGGTGCCATGCCTAGTAGGGTAAGGGGACAAGAGTTTATAAATGCACTTATATAAGGAAGAGAAATAAAGTGATGCATGAATGGGCTGAAAATAGAACCCCATGATCCCGGAACGATGAGCAACACCCTGCGCCCTGAGTTCAGAGCGCACCACATCGGGCGGCACGCGTAGTGCACGCACCATATCCGCGTCATCCAGCGACCGGCCTCGTGTCGGATCTCGTGTGTCGAAACACAATCAGCGGAGTTCGGACTCAACTCACCCTCTCAGGTATATATCTCTCCGGGATGAGGATCTTGCGTGGTGCGAGGAGCAGACGGTCGATGGTGCTCTCGGCGTAGCGCTGCGGCGCGAGTGCAGAGCGCACCACGTCGGGCGGCGCGCGCAACGCACGCTCCATGTCCGCGTCGTCCAGTGACCGGCCCATTTTCTGTGTTGCAAAATCGTCATCAATGTCAACGTCGGAATTGGACTTTTGCTAGTAGTAATAGTGATTAGTAAAAAAAGTGATCATGTAAGCTTCAAGATAAAGGAGTAACATAACGTAGAGTATGAATATAGGTCGCCAATAAGCGCACACTCGTAAAGCGAGAGGTTTGGCATTTCTAGCATATTCTCAACACTGTGGCGTCGTTGAGCTTATTGTTGATGATTCTTGATGAAAAATACAGGACCAGACGAATACAGTGTGTAACATGCAAGGACTAATTTAGCATTGTTCACCCAAGCCTGCATTGGCAACATGAGAGCCTGTACAATGGCTGCCAGGAAGATAATTTATTACAGAATTATGGTGGGCCATTGGGCACGCGGTGAATTTACAGCACAATTAAAATGGGTATAGTAAAAAATCTAATGAGCAGCACACTTACATCTTGACTGAAGTATTCACTGGGCATCTCGCTCAGTGTCTTAGCGCTAAGATGGTGCGGCGCTGTGTAGTGTCGCCTCTTCTCCTTTGGCACCTGCCTCCGGTGAAGAGAGCTTCCGCTCTTCGGCTGCCCATCGCTAGACATCTCTGTGATGATCTGCTTTGCGGCCTCACTCTTGAATATCGGTGACAACTCCGCATTACGCGTTATACTCCCGATACTGCTCGTCTTCGAGAGTGGATCATTTGTTAACGTTCTGCTACTGTCAGTGGGACTGTTCAGGAACTGCGTGGACAGAGAGAGTGTGCGGTCATGACCCGAGTAATCGTAGCTGCGGTTGTAGCTGCTACTAAGGGAAGATAAGTCTCGGGAATAATCGTAGTTAGAAAGGGACGGACTGGAAGGGAATTTGGGGCTGAGCTCCATCGATGGAGCCGGACAGGGCACGTTTACGTTAGATAATTGGAGGTAATTAGGTGGTTGGTTGCGGCTCTTGTAGTAGTCTTCCTGACGAGGGTACTGGGGTTGAGCGCGAGGCAGGGAGGTGGATCTGCCGGTGTAGTTATTGGGAGCTAGTTCCTCCTCCAGAAGGTGGTCGAGGTTTGCAGTTATGTTGGAGGACCACTCGGTGTTGGGTTGGATGGAACGCTCGCGGTCGCGCTGCCTTCGTTCGCTCTCTCGCTTCACAATGCGAACTGTCTTGATTTCTTGTTTCTCCACGTTCGTTAAGTTACCTGTGTTAATCATGAAGCATTATTCAGAGAGGCAACAATTAAATATTATTCAAATATAACAAGGGCTACACAGGAGAGACACAATCTACATACATACATTCACGGATCACTTTGCCATAGCAAGGAGCCTACAAGATACTTACCAAGTCCATTATGCACCCCGTCGTCACTAGTAAGCGGAGAAGTGATGTCGTGCTGAGCTCTTGTGTCAACATAAAGAGGCTGCATGTTTTCTCCCTCAAAGTGACCTTCCGGCCCATCATAGTGCCCTCCCGACCCATCATAGTGCCCTGTGTCATATAGACCTCTCACGTCGTAATGCCCTGCCGTTAGGTCATATTGTACAGCTGTTGGGTCATAGTGTCCACTGGCCGCGGTGGTAAGGGCGACCGATTCTTCATACTCTTCATCCAGGCCATGCTCGACGCACTCCCCAGAGTCCAGGTCGGTTTCTAACCACAGGGTATGTATGTGCCGCTTTGCTGACCCTGTAAGAACATTTTCTTCTTCAATATGGAAATAAATGTCTGGTGAGCTAAGTGGTTCAACCTAAGTCATTGAATATAGGAGTAAAATTACCTGGACATCTTCAACGGTATCTTACAATGGTGCCCTCAGTCCATAATAAGATGGATATTTTGTTTGTCGCGTTCAATCAGAACCCCGTGATTCTGTTTGTGAACAACCAGAATCCACTAGCTACATATCCACCCAGTGGCTGATGGCAACCTAAGCATGGTCTCGGGACTCAACAACTGTATGTATACTACCTCGGGACTATGGCTTTTAGGTAAAGACACCATCTAGCATTCTCGTAGCTACCAGTGAGGCGAAATTCGAAGGGACACCTTCTACCCGTTAAAAGGGGGGAAAGTGATGGGGGTGTAAGTCGGTCAAATGATACATCAACTGTGGAACTGATACTAACCTGGTGCGTATAGAGGCTGGTTGGCAGCTGGCAGAGACGCAGGCACGGGCGGGAGCGGCGTGCTGGTCTGCAGAGCCCGCGACTGGTGTGTCAGGTGGCGAACGGCGCGGCTCAGCTCCTGCCGCTGTCTCTGCAACGCAGACACTAGCTGCTGCACTCGCGCCACTTCTGAAAACGACATTTAATTTAAATAAAAGGGCAAATCCAGAACTCGAGTATACAAATAAGTTTTCCATACAATCACAATTGTGTAGTACATATGTCATCCAACCGGGATTAGCCCTTTGGCTGTATTATGAGTTAATTTAGAAATGTCTAATCCCCAGTGAATTACTGACATCTACGGATAGGTGTTTCTTCATATTAACACAATTTAAGTAAGCCCCTGAAAATTTCGCCTCCCATACAAACGTAGTTTACTAATTATTGGAAAACCACTGTTCCAACTTACTTGATATTTGGTATCTAATATTAGGCTACAAATATCTGTGTCTGCATGCCTTTGTTTTTTCGGTAAATGTATTCTGGGTCAAACCACAGAGAAAACAAAATTCGTATGAAGATTTTCTTTTTGCATTCATTTCATTCGGTTTGGATTTTTCAAAAAAACAAAAGCATGCAGACACAGATATTTGTTACCTGATATTAGATATTAAATATCAATTTAATTGGAATAGCGGTTTTCAAATGATTAGTAAACTACGTTTGTATGGGAGCGTAGCTTACGGGCCGTTCTTAACAAGCCAGACTTACCGTCCTCAAGCAGTGCGGTGGTAGGTGTGTGCGTGACGGGCGCGTGTCTGTGTGTGTGCAGCGCTCGTCGCAGTGATAGTAGCTCTCGTTCCAACCGAGCGTTGTCCGCTACAGTCGCCTCTAGTTTCTACAGACAACACGTTAACGTCACAACTTGAGCCAGGTGGGTGTATGTGTGGCGGGCGCATGTCTCTATCTGCAGCGCCCGTCGCAGTGAGAGCATCTCACTTTCCAGCCGAAAGTTGACCGTCTGGTTTTATGCAGTAGCCTCTAGTTTCTACGGACAACACTGTAATGTCACAAATTAAAACAGATGAGTGTGTGTGAGGTGGGAGCATATCTGTTTGTGAGTAGTGCTCGCCAAGTGAGAGCAGCTCTTGTTCCAGCCGTGCGTGGTTTGCTACTGTCGCCTCTAGTTTTTACGGATATCACAGTAACGTCATATTTTGAGACAGGCGTATGCCTGTGTGTGCAGCGTTCGTCCTAGTGAGAGCAGCTCTCGTTACAGCTGACCATTGTTTGCCACAATCGTCTCTAGTTTCTACGCAGCACCTCTAGTTTCTACGGCCAAAACGGTAAAGTCACAACTTTAGCTAGGTAAGTGTATGTGAGGTGAGCGTATAGATCTCCGTTCAAGAGTAATGCTCGCCAAGTGAGAGCAGGTCTCGTTCCAGCCGAGCGTTGTCTACTACAGACGCCTCTAGTTTCTAAGGGCAATATGTCACATGACATAATCGCAATGGGACTGTCACAACTTGATTCGCTTGCATGCATGGTGGGTGCCAATCTGTGTGTACAAAAGTGTGCTTATCTTAAATGTACAATTCTTACAGATTTGCAAATTAGGTCAAGTATATAAATTATAGGTAGATTGAAAAATCTTATTCATGAAACTTTTTTCATGCAAAACGCATTTATACTAACTACATAATAATTCTTTGTGACACCCACTATATATTATAAAATTGTGCACCCATCCTTATGTAAACTTGTACATTGATTAAAAAAGAGCCTTTCAGTGCACACCACATTCCCACAATATGTGCAAATTATGACATGTTATATGAATAAGTATACCTTCAAAAACATTATTTCTAACTACATGCATAAAAATAAGGTGTATAATTACAATCATTATTTGAAGGTGGCATTTGTTCTCTACTGCATCATCAAGGCCTGGATTGTGTAATAAAAACTATAAATGTCCCATTGGTCAATTAAAGTAAAACATTTCGGGAGGAGATTTAACATAGTAATCGTGCCAGAAATCAAAACTTTTCATTTCTTGGTTGCTGTTCATTACAACTGCACAGGAATGTATGACATCAATATAATAATGGTTGGTATAGGATGGACTGTTGTTCTTCAACAGTCCATCCACATACAAGTGTCGAGGCAAATGCCACCTCAATGCCTCCCACCACTAATCTAGTTACGTAGGAAGCGAGAAAACCTGCGAAACCTTAGAATTGTGCGCGAGCAGGGCGTGCACGCGCGCGAGGTCCGCCTCGAGCGCGCGCGCGCCGCCCGCCGCCGGCGGCGTCACCGTCGCCTCCGACAGCTGCAGCGAGCCGAACTTGCTACGTACACCTGCGCAAGCAAACAAACACATGACAAATGCGAACAAGAGAACGCGAGCCATTTTTGGTTAATGGGGGAGGCCAGAAAATTATTTTAACAGGTGGCACCATGATTGTGATTGCCCCCTTCAAATCGTTATTTCTGTGCTTCTGTGACATATTTTAGATTCATTTTCATTTAGACTCATTGAACATACCGTCCTTGCTCACAGCTATAGATCATCGCCGAACAGCTACGTAAGATGCTGGAAAACAGTGGTCAGGAAATCTATTTCGCCGTATGCAGCTGGCGTGGTTTTAGTTAAGAAGTCTGACCAGGCTTGAAGTTTGCCTAGGATCGTCGATTTGCTATATCTGGAAGGTGTGCGATACTTCGCTCTGCTGGTAACCTGACTTCAGGTCCAGGTCCAGTCATACCGACCGCCGAAAAGGACAAATGCAAGACAGCGTTCTGTACTGCTGATGGTTTGTACGAGTTTAACAAGCTGCCTGTCTGAAGACAAGCTCTGCTTGTTAGGCTGCGTTCAAACCAAACCGATTGTGAGCCACTGACTGTGAGAAGGCTCACTGTGAGCCCCAGTATGAACGTAAAGTCAAACTGCATTTTTCGTTCATACTATGCCGACAATACGCTGCAAACAATGCGCCACTGGTATCAACAAAAATAGTCGGTTTGTTTTTGTTCACATTGAATGCGTATGCTGAGCGGCCGACTATTCTTCACATAAATTGCTGTTAGTTTAGAGTTTGCATTGTTTCTTTTTAAAGCTTTTTAACAATATACAATTTACAAATGCATCTTTTCTAGCGAATTTGTGAGATGTTTTCCTTGCAAAAATCACTTAAATTTAGATATGTACATTGTTGATCAAACCTGTTAGTAGAGTCTCGATGAGTTCCTTATCGGCCTTGAGGCCATGCAGCGTGGCCGCCTCTGCCGCCAGCTCGCGCTCCAGCGCCCACAGCTCGCTCACGCGCGCGCGCGCTGCCGCCACGTCGCCGGCTTCGCCCGCCGCCCACCTGCCCAAACAAAACCACGCGGCACTCGCTATTAAGAGTATCAAAACAATAGCTGAGGCAGCAAGACTCACTGATCGTGGTAATAGCGGCTCCCTTTGCTATAACTTCACGGTTGGTCATTGGGAACGCTGTATAATAAATTACCAAACGGCATACATCTCCGGCTCGGACAAAATCAAGCTGTCGTCGGAATACATTCGTCACGACAATACAGGAGGGAGGAAGGTCTATTATTGCTTCTAGAGGGAGCTTCTGAGAGTGTTCTAGATGGCGGTTATTATTTGAAAAAACTGACTTCGTTCGAAAGTACAAATCTAATTAAATTTTAATTTAAAAAATGAACATGCTGCACACTTTTGTTTTTTTTTTTGTCAACCATATTCGCCAGATTTATTATTCAGCCCCTTCGGATTATTTTCTCATTCCAAACTTGAAAAAATGACTCAGCGGTAAAAGATTTGCCAACAATTAACAGGTAGAGTCGGCAATTGATGGCTATTTTGAGTAGCTCGACGGTTCTCAATATAAACAAGGTATCAAAGCTATCGAACATCGCTGAAAAAAGTGTACTGATTTAAAAGGAGACTATGTAGAGAAATAAAAAGTAATTAAAAAAAAGAAATTTGTTTTATCTGTTAGTTCGGTTATTTCGGGACCACCCTCGTAATTTAGCCTGCTCCGCCAGCAACTTCTGCATGTTTTTCACCAGGTCAAAAACAGGTTTGAATTCAGCCAGCTAAACAAAGACTATAGTGTGTGAGGGGACACAAACCTCCGCTGCTCCTCCGCCTGCTCCGCGAGCACCTTCTGCCGCAGCCGCTGGTTCCTCTCGAGGCGGTCCACTGTGGCGGTGGGCATCGCGGGCCGGTTGTACAGCGAGCCCAGCTTTACCATGTTGTCCACCAGGTGGACCAGGGGTTTGCTCTTCTCGTACTGCTGCTCGAGCTCGGCTAGCTGCAACTTCAGCTGCTCGAGCCGTTGCAAACTCTCCTGCCGCTCCAGACCGGAGAGCGAGCCGAGGCAGTCCTGCAATTAGTTGTTATCGTTGAGGTTGTTTTATAGCAATAAAAAATAGGGATCGAATAAAAATCATAAACAAAATAAAATAAAACCTTAATGCTATTAATCTGCGCGGCAGTGTGCGCGGCTGCATGATGAGTGGCCGCACGTCGCCTTCGGAGCTGGATCAGCAGTAGCACAAGCTCCTCGTGGGAGCGCCCCAACAGTTCGCCCGCCGTCAGGTTGGCGCTCAGCAGCTGCTCTACCGACGGCGACAGTACCAACCCGCCACCAGCAGGGGAGGGTTCGTTCTGATTTCCAACGGGAGAGCAACGCAAGAATAAATAAAAAGTAAAACAAAGAGAAAAAGAAAAAAATATTCCGATGAATTGAGAACCTCCTCCTTTCTTTTGAATTCGGTTAAAAAACGCAACCATGCTTGATGAAGAAAAATTCGTTAGCAACGTTCTTACTTGCCCCACGTTCTGAAATGCATATATTGCAGAGATTGCATTACACGACCGTTTATTAACTTTATTTATTTATTTAATTATTGTATTTTTAGACCGATAGGTAACACAATATAACAACCTAAGATCTTAAAATGTTGAAAATAACATTAGGGCAATGCAATGGTTTCGTTACACAAATCATTATAATCACAAAAAATTTAATTACATGGTTTCATCATATTGTTTTTAAACATTATAGAAATAAAAATTAAAAGTCCTATAATATTAATGATTCTATAAGTTCCAAATTTCTCATATTCACTCCCGTGAACGTTATGTTGACATAAGGGATGTGACTGTAGACCGAGCACAGACCGTACAAAGCGCGCACGGTTGAGAGCATGTGCACCGTGTACGCTGTCAAATAGCTGTCATTAAGCGCGTTTATCTATAGTTCTCTGATCGTGTGCACTTGTATTCTGAAATACCGAAGGCCTTTCGCCGTTTGATAGTCTAGTTTGACAATTCTAGACCTAAAATAACCACTCTCGAGATTGTGGTTGTTAGCAGTGATATTAATTCGGAACACACGCATTCACTGTTTTTGCTTTCTCTGCGTAACAGTAGTAAAAATATATATATATTTTTTTGTATTCGACCTGACATGGATGGCTAATACCACACAACTACCGTTATGATATTAGCCCAATACATTCCCGAAGGAATTAGGTGCCATGCCAGGACCTTCCCTTTATGAGCACGGCTACATTAAACTGGGTGGAAGACAAGGACAATTTTTCATTGCCGCTTCGACCATCTTTTCATATAATGCAATGGTACCAACCCGGGCGGGCTTAAACCCTACCACCTAGTAGGGGAAGGGGACCTACATATACGCCTACCTACATACCTATATATACGCTTCATAGCTTAATTATGTTAATTTGAGATTGTATTACATATTTACCGCAAGCTGACGGCAAAAGCGGCTATATTGGAGCTCTTGTTAATAGGTAAGTCGTTCACAAGGCCCGGACTTCTGTTTCCCTTGGGAACGAAAAACAAGAACAACTTTTTCCATTTCCGATCATAAAGATCGAAGAAGAAGGCGCAGTCAAAACGTGGTTTAATAATGAAGATATAAAACTAAATGCTGTGATCACCACTTGAGTCAGCCCGGATGAAAGATTGAAAGATGCGATGGCTAGTTGGACCCGGCATGATGCTAGTGAACGGGTGCTGTTTGTGGGGACTGGCCTGCTCCAATTGGCAACATCTCAAATGGCTACAGTCTTTGCAAAAATACTGATATGCACACGGCATAAATTGTTGATTTTTGTGTGGATATTTTTTTCTGTGTTTTCTTTATGTAATTAATGGTAAATACTAACCGTTAATGTAAAACTGTTTTTTGTGTAAAACAAAAAAAAATTGTTAATAACACAAACAAGTACGAATATGTTGTATATCTGTAAGCAGCAGCAAACGTTTTTGTAAACTAAGAGGACGTTTAAGTTGACTTCACTGTGATTGCTCAACTGGATTATGATAAAATATGAAAACTCCGAGTGCAGGGTACTGCCTATTTGATGATGAATAAACAATTACATTAGATAGCCAGTTTTTTTTAACTATTTCTGTGTGCCTTAAAAGTGCGTAGCGGTGTTAATTTGACTAAAGCCTCATGTAGAGCATATGTACCGTGTCGTCGCCGTGTGTGTGCCGACGGACGCGCGGGCTGACTGCACGGACCGGCTGCTGCGACTGTCGCGACGGCGAGCGGGCGGTCGCCCACGACTCCTCCGCGCTGCCCACGCTCAGCTGCAATACAACCACCACCTCATTCTCTATCTTACCTGGTGGGGCTACTCATGAATCGTTATCACAACT
This sequence comes from Incurvaria masculella, assembly GCA_946894095.1. NCBI lineage: Eukaryota > Metazoa > Arthropoda > Insecta > Lepidoptera > Incurvariidae > Incurvaria > Incurvaria masculella. The sequence goes on from OX335641.1 coordinate 7,585,335, forward strand.
AGTAGCCTTCATTCTCTAAATTGAATTTTTTTTTTCAAAATGGCTGTTTTTCGATAGCTGTAAATAAGCAAAACAGTGCCTTCAAACCGTACAATGATTCACACTGGCTAAGTAACCAATTTCTCAGATTCCTTTAAATTGCAATATGTGTGCATATAATTGCATATAACATGGATTAGCAATGAGTTTGAGAAAACTAGCTATCTAAATAAATTCCTGTTTAACTAGTACATATTGAAATGCGTGCCAAATGCACTTAAAAATCGGCACATTGTTGATGTTTCATATTGAATATTATAATGGGTGCTTACATTTTGTTGTGAATTGGAGAAGTTTTGCGAGCCATAAACGCCGTCCTGAGACTTGTCCTCCACCCAGCGAACTCGTGGGCTCACCGCACGCACCGGTATATTATTGTCGCGTCCACTACGACCGATTGACGTGTTGCTTCCAACGAATGACTTCTTGGCTAAGGGCTGCTGATTTGTATGTGCGTTAGGTCCTACTGTTGCGCCGGTCATGGATACTGATGCTAAAAAGTTAGGAAATCGTTCAGCGAGAGCCACTTAAAATAATACCAATTGTGGCTTTTTACTAAATGATTGTTTACAAATGATATACATTATCATGACAAACAAAAATGATAAGAAATAATTGAAGCTATAATGACTTAGCTTTGCTGATATAAAGTAGATGAAGTAACTTACGTAGTCGCACCTTAACGTTGAGCATATAATGTTAGAAGATACCTTCATTGGTAGCACTGTCGGCCCCGCTGTCCGTATCCGGCTGGGGCGCCACCTCCCCCGCGCCACCAGCATCCCCCTCTAACCCGCTTGCACTAGCCGCAGTCCCTTTCTTCAATAGCCCACTCGACATCAAGTCCCACTGTCGTAAATTTTCACGATCTATCTCAAACTTCTTCTTTTTATTTCCAGTTACATCTTGACTATTTAGGGAGTTTTGGGTAGATGGATCAGATGATGATTCCACAGTAAGCTGCTCGTACACACCTTCATCAGAATGCTCTTGCAGTGTGTCCTCACATGCTAAGCTAACGTAAACATCATTGTCATCTACTTTGATTGCAGGAGCAACTTGACCGCCTCCCAGTAAATCGGCCTTGTCGTTTCTTTTTGCAGTTCCAAAAATTTGGTTTTGGATATCCTCATTCACATATGTTACGTTTCTGCTTATTTTCTTGTTTTTAATATCTTTCTTATCTCTTTGTGCGTACTTCATAGTATTCAAGTCCACGCTGCAGCGTCCGGGGCGGTGTGTCTCAGCCGGCAAAGAATCAAGGTCATCCATGGAACGCGCGTGTCGATGCGACGCGCGTCGCAAGTTGTCTCTCCACAAAGCATCCTCATCCCACAGCAAGTCACCTTCACATACGAGAGTATCATATGTATCTGACTCAGCATCCTCAAAAACGGTTTTAGAAGAGTTTTCGCTACTTCTAGGTGAATTGGCCGTCTCTATGATTTCTATTGATGCAATTGCAGCATTTGGACTTCCTTTGATATTCCCATTTCCGCTAATATTTCCATTTCCGCTATTATTTCCATTTCCGCTAGTATTTGCAGAGGAATTTAGGCTTACATTCAAGCTTTGATCAGCTGTTGAAGGGGTAGCATTCTTTGAACTATAATTTGAATGTAAACTGGACATGGAATCGCGAATCTTTGGAGTTTTTATTGAAGCAGATTCATAAATATTCTTCATATCTATTTCAGGATTTTTGTCAGCAGCACTCAAAAATTCCATGGAAACACATCTTGCTGCAGCAGCCAGTTCGAATGGTCTATCTGTGGCCAATGGCACCTGTTGGCTGTTATGTATAGGGTTGTGAATGTGGGAAATCTCATTCTTCTTGTTCAATGGACCTCTTCGTCTTTGATTGTTAAGTTTTCTATTTACGTTTGTGTTTTTCAAAAAATGAGAAGTGGGAAGAACATTTATGTGCTCTTGAGAAGACAAGTCCGAGTAGTAATATGGTGCACTATGCTCAGTAGAACTTTCTCTGCTATGAAACACAGCTGAGCTGGAGTGGCCAGTTTCATTTTCTGTATTGCTTCTTAAGGCAATTTTATCACCTTCAAATTCCTTTATTTTATCAGCAGAAATAGCACAATTTAGATTTTTATTAAATGTGGCATCAACTTCGTCGTGATTTTTGCTGTAATAAGAAATAGGTGTAGTATTGGCTCCAATAGAACTGGTTGAACTCTGTGATCCAGTGGAGCATCTTTTTTGTGTTTCTGCTATGCCTTTGTACAGTCTACTTGTATTAGTTGACATTTCAACTTTAGCAGTAACTAGACTGCGACCAACAGGTGTACTAGAACTTCTAGCGTGACTTACTATGGGTTTCTTCTGTGCTGCATCATTTAAGTTATCAGCTGAAAGCAAAACTGTGGAACTTCTTTCATTTTCCAAACTAGCGTTTAACATTTGTATATTATTATCGGATAACGGTCTATTTAACCGATTTGGCTCTTGTTTGCTCTGCAAGTTGTCTAAATATCGGTCTAAATCTACGTTATTAATTGCTTCATTAACCTGACTACTTTCCAAAGAATCCATCTCAAAGAATGAGTCGTCTGAGAGGGGACGTCTCTTCATCATTTTCTCAATTTCCTGCTGGGTCATGCTCGGATTTCTGAATTCTATGGCTGCATCACTTTCATTCAAACTTGTTCTTTCTGAAGATATATTAGATGGAGTTCTATCATATTTGCTACTGATATCAGACTCCAATGACATTCGGGATGAGCCATGATCCGCACTATAACTCATCAAAGAATCAGTTTCGATGCTACGATGAGAATTATAATGATGCAGGAACGAACTCGATAAAAGTGAACTATTCTTTAACTCGGCATCTTTTGATTTACTGTCATTTGACAAGCTAGCACGACTGTGTCGAATTTTCTCCCCTCGAAAAAGAGTATCGTGTATAGAATGTCGACTCCCATAAATCATTAGCGAAGTAGCCTTCCTTTTAACTGTGTTTAGTTTATTAGTTTCGTCGGATTGCAGTAGCTTCAGTATGGAGTTATCTGCAGATAAGTTAGATTTGTCTAGCTTGTCCAAAACATATTTCGATAAATCGTCTCTAAAGTCCTCAGACACCTCTGTAGATGTAGGTATTGGAGGAGGAGTGAATATTTCGCTGTCGGAACTATCTTGAGCGTCCAAAACATTTCTACTTCCACGAAGATAATACGAGGCAGGCCTGAATGTATCAGATATACTGAATCTGTTGAAAGGGGTGTTAAGAGACATATCTTTTGAGCTTTCATCATCTGCGTCGGAACAATCAGACTGGTTTTTTTGTCTGATTATTTTGGCGAGTTCTTTTGAAGCTTTTTCATCCTTGCTTAATCTCTTTAGAGTTAGGTCTTTGGTGTCTGCAAAATTGGAGACTGTGTCATTGAAAACAGTTCGATTAGGTTCGATGCCATCATCAGTATTAGCTGACAAATGATTTAACTCCATGTATACTGGCTCTACCTTCCCATTATTGACGCACACAATTTCATAAGTTTGCATCTCTTCAAATTCATTGCCTAAGTTCATCTCAACATATGGATTATCTTCAAAGCCTGCAGGCCGTGAATTGTCAAAAACACTCAAGTGTTTTATAATATTTTGATGGGCTGGCTCAACACAAGAGGAAGTTTTACGCGGGCTCATGGGTAGATAATGGTCTTCTGGCTGCGAGTCAGCTGGAGGAGTTTTTGTTTTTTCTTCGTCATTCTTGGATTCTATCAGTCTCCCGTTATCTTCTTCACAATTGGGTGGATTGTTCTTAGTTTCTGTATCTGATTGGTATAGAACTTCATCCAAGTCATCGTCCGTGTACTCCATCTGCTTTTCAGATTCTGCTTCACTGTCATCTGTTTCTGGGTCCACTCTACATTCAACTGCTTTAATTAATACATTATCCGTTTGTATATTATGATCTCGCAACGTGTTGCTCTCTTGAAGGCTGCTGTTGGATGTATTGCTTTCGTGATTTACCGGTGAGGTGCATATTATATTTTCGTATGTACATTGAGCGGTTTCACTTCTGGAGAGGGAATTGTGTTCACTTGTTTTTCGAGTATCAGGTGCCGTAGGCGACTCTTTGGTACAGCGTTGCGGGAGGGGCGGGGGGTGCTCGGTTTGTAAAATGCGAGGGCTTAACGGACTATCGGTTTGGGACCTTCCTGCCTGCGATTGCCTCCTTACATGCGGTTCAATATCCGAAGCTTGGTCTGGGATAAAAATTAAAATTTCGTGTTACAACCTCAATCGAATACTATAAAAATAATTTTCCCTATACTAAACTTTTGATGCAAATAATATTTTAAATCAAACGTTAGATATTGATACATATAAATCAGGTTAGTATGAACGTCACGTGAGAGTTAGATGTTGTCTGCAATCTACCAATATATTCATAGAAGGAGATGATGTATTCAGGTATAGCATAACCCGCCACCGCTACTATCCACACTATGCAAGTTGACTGTTAGTACTAGATACTGTTTATCCCAGCAGGCAGGAAGGTACCTCTCCGCAAAGCTAAGTCATTACGAGCCAACTTGAAACAGATACAATCACATTATATAATATTATATATTGTAAGTACATATTCATATTACAAATTATGTATTTAAGTAATTTCATGAAGTAATAATATCAACAGAATTTCTTGGTAGAATGAATTCAATGATCCTGATGACAATTTTTGCTTCATGAAAAATTACAATAAATAAAATAAGTGTATGTTATTGAATGACTAGAACTCTTACATAAACTTTTTAAAATAATAATAATAGAACAAACACTCATAAAATATGTCTTGGGAAATCTCACCACAAAAACCTTGCAACAAAAAAATTACTTATGTGACACACATAGATTAAAATTTCTAAAACCTTAACTAGGCATGCATTACGATTTATGTAGTTCAAGGCAAACAACAACTAAAAATATAACTTTTTTCTACACCATACGCATAAATTAAAAGATCGTACCTTCATCGTCGGAGGAGTAGCTATTGTAGGAGGCGTTAGTATACGTAGAAGGCTTATTCTTGAGTTGCTCTGACGCCCTGTGATGGGCCTGTCTACTCTGGTTGAGTGAGCGCGCGAGAGAGATAGATGCGGGCGTACTCTTACGAGTTAATGGAGATTGGAGCATTCGCTGTTTCCATTCCAACAAACGTTTCATTGATTCTTCTCGCTGAAAAGGTTTAAACAGTTTTGAGGTAGCAGTTTTTGAGAAGATTTTTAGCTATATTTGTGTTCAAAGATTTGAAAGACCTCGGAAATATCTGAATTGCCACAGTAGTTAAACAGTACAAAAAAATACCTAAAATGTAATGATCACAGCGTAAATTCCTTCGCTTCCTCTACATACGGAGCTACGATCTGACGTTTACGGATAAATTAATTATCCTGGTCGTTGTACATTCTCCTAGGCCACCCGGGCACGATGATTCTGCTCATTTCTGTTTTGTCAAACTTTCGTCACCCATTACCTCAACATGTCCAAAACTTCTTAACATACCCGTCGCCATACTCATAACTATATTTTTTTTATTTACAATGAAAACATTTCTCAAGGAACACATTTCTACTGCATTTATTCTGCATTCATTCCTTGTCTTCTATACCTAATTCTCGCTTTAATATACATAAGTGTAGGCACTAGCACACCATTATATTGCCATATTATATGTTTTTAGAGCACTTTCAGTATAATGCTAGTAAATAATAAGTCCATGGCGTCTATTAAAGTAAAATCTTCCAGGATGGCCAGTTCTTACAGAATTATTTACTTTATATATTTTTTGCAGACCTTCGCCAGTTTCCTGTGTTTACTTCCCGTTGATAATAGTAACATAATACAGGTGTTTCACTTAAAGGAGAAAAAGAAGGACAAAGTTTAATTAACGTCAATCGTAGTCAGTCTTTGAAAATTGCGTAGTTACTTATGTAGCTTTTAACTTACTAACAAAAAATATATGGATCTACCTATTGCTAGTTTGTTAAACTATGTAACAATAGCTTACCCAAGCAACCCGATAATCAACCCCTGGTCATAGGATAGGGCACTTCACATTCATTCCTGACGTCAAATCCTTACCTGTTGTACTTTTTTCTCTCCATCCTTCCCCTCTTCAGCGGGCGCGGCGGCGGGCAGCCGCGCGCTCGCCGACCGCATGAAGCCGTCCTGCGCGTGCGCACCGGCCCTCGCTGCCGCCACCTCCCGCACGCCCATGCTCGACCCGTCGCTCATCGCACTCCCCGTCCTCGTCTCGTACTCCTTCTGACTCTCATGCGCCGACTTCTCTTTCAGAGTCCAATTCGAGTTCAGCACTTCCAGCTCGCTGTACCGCGAGCTGTAGCTGACGTTGTCTTTTGGCGCCGGAGGGCGTTCATAACCGCTTTCATAGTTATTGTTCAGGTTGTGAGCGTACGAATCCAGTTGTTTCTGAGCCAGCCCACTAGTATATTTGGCTAAAGGCACTTGGAAGTCCTTGGAGCTCAAGCCCCTTTGCTGCAAATACTGCGCAGATTGTCGCATCTTCTCCGCGTAGCTCTCTTCCGAATAATAGCGGTCTGAGCTCGGATCATAGTAGGAGTTGATGTCTAGGCTGGACTTGGGTCTCTGCGGCTGCTTGGGCGGCTCGCAGGCGCTCTTAGGAGGCATCGTTTGGTTGAGTGTTTCATTTTTAGACTCGTACTCGAGGAAGTCAGCGCTGTGCGGCCGCTGAACGCTGGGTGTCGTCGGGTTGCTCGATTGCATTTTCTTTCTTCGCAACACCGATGGCCCATTAAATCCTTGATTGTGACTCTGAAATTTGTACATTTAAATGAAATAATATTTGATTAACTTATCTAGTAGATAGTAGAATTCAATCATGCAGAGAAAAATAATAGCAAAACGATAATTTGGACACATCAGCCACGATTACGTAAATGTACTTACAGCAGAAGATTGTTGGTAGTTGTTAGGATAATCGGTAGTTTTGTTCGATTGATAGCTTGGGGTAGGGGGTATGGTCTTCTTTTCAGCTATCGATGGTGGACTATTGGGCTTGGAATATGACATTCCATATTCATTCTCTCCACTGTAAGATGGATATACATCTTCATAGTCGCTTGTCTTCCCTCTACAATACGCGGAGACGGGCGCCGACCGACCGTAGGCGTCAGGAGTTCTTCGTTCTATAGGAAGTCTTTCTGTAGATGGTGCCTTATTTCCTACTCTATTTGGTTTCTCCGCATAATTATCCCTGCTGTAGATGTTAGCATCTAAGTTTGCATCTGAGACAGTATTTTGTATTTCCTTTGTTCTCGGCTGAAGATGGTCATTGCCTGATTCTGTATTCCTGTAATTCCGATTCTGAAGGTCCATTTCCCTGGGCATCTCACTCTCGGCTTTTTCTTTAGTGTAGAGGAGACTTTGCGTTTGATTTCTTCCATAAATTTGTTCGGTGAGTCTCTCGTCATTGGTTATTTGGTCTTGCTGCCTCTGCTGTTGCTGTTGATAGCTTCGAGCCCTATTATCATAGAGTGTTGATTGAGAATCGTTCCTGTATGGTGATGCGTGTGAATGCGGAGTGTTTTCTAACCTGTCTGATGACGTGTTAGTGAGCGGAAGAGAAAGAGCTTGAGGGTCGTATGATCTTTTGGTTCCGTAATACTGTGGATACTGAGGCGTAATGTCACCATTGTCATTATCGGCACTTATGATTGGTTCTCTATGAGTTGTTTCTGGATAGCGGTTCTGATTGGGTTCTATGTATCTATTCTTGTTGGTTTCTGGGTAACGGTTTTTGTTAGATTCAGAGTATTGGTTATGGTTGGATTCTGCGTATTGGTTCTGGTTAGATTCTGGATATCTGTTTTGATTAGTTTCTGTGTAACGGTTCTGATTTGTGCCTTGACTGTAGTGAGATGCAGGCTTTTGTAGAAGATCATAATTGGGATCATATCTGCAATTTTACTCTTGTTATTAGTAGTAGTCTAATGAAACATTTTATCATAGTATGAAGTATCAAATGTTTGGTAGTTAAGCACAGAGTATAAAAACTAGACGCATCAAAACGAACCATTAATATTGGTTTAGATTTTCAGTCATTACCATACCAGTCACACCTAACAGTTTAAAGAATAACAGTGCAAGCTAAAGCATTAAATTTTCTCTCGACGTTAGATTCATCACGTTTCGGACATCCTCAGCAACTGTGCATCGATCTCAAAGACGTCTGACAGGTCGGACCTCTGACGGAGTCGTCCAGTCAGAAGTCTACTAAAGTTCGTTGGCTGCGCATGTCCGTAGTGTGGCAAACGTGGAGAAAAAAGTAAGTTAAGAACTTTTAATTTAAAAAAAGAGAATGGGCAAAATGTATGGACTGAGTACAGTGTGGTGCAGTAATATCGTGGGGGGGTGAGATACTATTTAAAAAAAGAACAGGGATCTTTGACTTGCAAACTTTTTTTTTATGTGACGGACATGGATGGCTAAACCACACTTACTATTATGATATTAGCCTAACACATCTCATGGGAACTAGGTGCCATGCCAGAACATTCCTTTTAGTGCACAGCTACATTGAACTGTATGGAAAACACGGACAATGTTCATTGCCGCTTCGACCGTCGTTCAATCAATATGATGTTACCAACCTGGGCGGGATTAGCCCTAGCACTTAGTATGTTACAGTATACAGTTTAACGTAAAATCCGAACCACGGATGGCGACTCTCTTAGTCGCCTCTACGACATGCACGGGAAGAAATGCAGTTGGCCCAATTGTATTATTTTTACATAGAGACACACAGCTCTTCTATTTCACTCGTGGAGTATGTGGCCCAGTGGCGCGACACTTCGGCGATCGCTCTCCGAAGTTAAGCAACGCTGGGTCCGGTCTGGTCTTGGATGGGTGACCATTCGACCGTTTAGAGAGGCTGGCCGTGGTTCGGATTCCACGTTAAGCTGTAGGTCCCCTTCCTTACTTACTAGGTGGTAGGGTTTATCCCGCCCGGGTTGGTACCATCGCATTGGATGAACGATGGTCGAAGCGGCAATGAAAATTGTCCATGTTTTCCATCCAGTTCAATGTAGCCGTGCAATATAAGGAAGGTCCTGGCATGGCACCTAGTTCCCATGTGGTGTGTTGGGCTAATACCATGACAGAACTTGTGGTATTAGCCATCCATGTCCAGTCACATAAAAAAAATCCTGTTTTCTTTATATCAGATTGAAATGTGCGTTTCATTTAGAAGCTGGTTTGGAATCGATAGAAAATTGTGGGTCTTCTTTTCTACCTACATGCTGGTTGGTTAAACCCGTCTGGCCAGGCGCATCGCACCGATCGAATTATAACGAAGCGACGATGGAATATATCTTGTTTTCCATCTGGTTGAATGTAGCTGCACTCAAATAAAAGATGCTCCTGGCTCCGAACCCGATGCTTCCTTCGAGTACGTGAAAAAAAAACCGGCCAAGTGCGAGTCGGACTCGCACACGAAGGCTTCCTTACCATCAACACCAAAAATCGCGTTTTTTGTATGGAGACCCCCTTTATTTTTATATTTTTTTTATTTTACCTATTTGTTGTTATAGCGGCAAAATAAATACACAGTCTGTGAAAATTTCAGCTGCCTACCTATTACGGTTCATGAGATACAGCCCTGTGACAGACGGACGGACGGACAGCGGAGGCTTAGTAATAGGGTTCCGTTTTCACCCTTTGGGTACGGAACCCTAAAAACTTCTACAAAAAAAGAGAATAGTAGCTCACATGTCGGACGCGGGCGAGTTATAACCGTCATTGGAGCGTCGCGGCTTGGGCGGTGCGTTCGCGTACGTGGGCCCCGCCGTCTCTTCAGCTTCCTCCTTCTGAAAACACAGAGGGACGTCGGATGAGAAACAATATTGTCTATCGGCTTAGGATAATGTGTTCTTAATCTGGCAATGACGAGCAAATCAGGTGTAGTTCACAAGAGAATGTGCCATAAATTAACTTCATGTAGTTGGTATACAACTGCCAAATGAAATGAAATGACATGAACGGAAAGCGTTCCTATTACTTTTCTGCCTTACCTTATCGCAGCAAGTCCTGCAAGTATCTAATGCAAATGTTTTCAAGATAATAAACAACACAAATGGAAGTGTGGATATCTGCATTGTTTTCATGTCCAGTCTCTTAAAAATACAGATATTCAAAAACCTATTATTGGTCATTTAATTCAAGCCTTAACTAAATACTTTAATTTGATATAAATAGGCTTTAAACTACAGTTCTTAGTCATTAACTACGACCATTGAAAGAAAACGATTATCACGTTTTAAATTTTAAATTGAAGCCAGAGCCGCCTTAATTATGCAAGAAGCTATCGCCACTGACCAGTTATTAAGTGATGGGGAGACGGCCCCTCCCATCCAACCTGCACCTGACAGTTGCTTCCAGCCCATTATCAACAGTTATAATGGCATGATTGCTGTCCTTCAAGCCCCATTCCGCTCTACTGAGCCCACTGAACCGCACTGGCCAGTCGCAAAATGCTGACTGCAGGTGGACATAGCTAGTTCCATATTTACGAGAGCCAAAACAAACTAAAGATTCTCGCTATTGGACAATGTGGTACTGACAGGTTCAGATAAAATCTTTAAAATTGGCGATTTAAAAATGTGTACACACTTCCACTGACGCTTCTGTAGGTGGCGGTGGCGGAAGACCAGCGGCCAGCGTGTTCGCCCCTGCTGACATCCAGCTGAGCCACAGCCATTTTTCACACATCGCACATCTTTCGATATTTCTTTACTTGGTTCCTACTACTGTTTTTAATTGTGTCTGACACTGTATACCAATTATTGTACTGTTATGTGTGAAAATAAATCATTTTATTATTATTATTATTATTATTATTAGATAAATTTGAAAATAGAACAATTTTTTTCTGCAAAACGTCCCTATCTCTGCATTTTTTGGGGAACAAAAATGGACGTTGAAATATTGGTCCCGAAACAATGCGGACGTTGCTTCCAAAAGGTGCCAAGCATAGCTGTTTCATCGTGCGAGAAGCACACAAAAACAAATGATAGCACCTGTTGTTGTTGTTGTGCTTCGGGCTTGTTTCCGCACTTGACGGCAATACAATACATCCATTGCCGTCTAAGTGCGGGATCCACAGGATAACACGGGTTTTAGCATGTGACTCAAGTGAGGCGAGGGTTTTCGCATCACGAAAGCCCTCGCCTCAGAATACTGCTAGAACCGTCCGCTATTTCTCCTCACATAACGACAATACCATATCTACCCTTTTACCCTGACCTAACTCCATGGCGTTTTGGCTCTTCCTGAATAAAAGAAGAAATGAAACGATGTAAGATGAAAGTTAAATCTATAGAAAATTAAAAGGGAAAGGCATAAACTCCCGACGGGAATATGATGGTAATATGAGGAGCCATAAAAAAATAACTAACCTCTACACTCGTTCGAAACCGCTCAGGCTGTTTTCTTTTTTCGTCAGGATTTCTGAAAAATATTTTGAATAAAATACAATAAAATAACAACACAATGATATTTCTATGAAAGCATCAGTTATTTCAGTCAGAGTTAAATGTTTTTATATAATCCTAAACACTAACCGATAACTACTCTGGGATAATATTCACCCATATTTGAGTTTTTATAATTAAGGCATTGAAATATAATGACATCTCATTGCTCATAACTTTTAGAATAAGAAAACAAAATACTTACAACAAAATTTAAAAGCTAAAATACCTTTTTTATCTCATTGATATTAAGTCATAAAGTCATAAAAGATAACAAATAATAACAACAAGGATACTTCCTTCATCATCTTTTATGTACCTATTATCCAAACCTGATATCTGAATGAATGATTTATTTTTGCATGAAGAAATTACAGATATTTTCAGGATACTAATTAATAAAATAAATACAGTGTAGAAAAAAAAAATTACACTTGTTTTCATGAGTGACTTACAGATGGCATGCATGAAATACCATAAATAAATATGTAACATTTATCGGCCACTGTGCATTACACACGCTAGAAGTTCTATAGGTAACTTAACAATAAGATAAATAAGTACCTTTGGGTGAGCAGGGCCCCCTAAACTGGCCTAACGGCTGTACCATAGGTGGCACCTTCGTGCTCGCTTATACATAGCTACATTACATACCTACCTACTTAAGATACAAATTAAAATTAACAAGATGATAATATTCTTTCTTTGTCTTTGCCAAGCGATAGGTGCGGGTATATTGTAAGTGAAATATAGTACTATCACCAGCGATCAAGGCAACAGAGAGTATAATACTCAGAACATTGATTGAGATAAGACACTATCTTCTATAATAAGTTCGGAAATTATATATATCTACTACATAGACACTACGTACCTCATAAGAGAGTTTAGATTAAGGGATATATTGTTGCATACCAAATAATAAAATAATTCTTGGTAAACATTATAAAATTATAATATACAATAAAATATATGTTGTATCATACATATGTGTTATATATATTTAAGTATGTGTTATAAATAAATGCATACATATATTAATGACTGAGTTAATTATAGTCGTTGATAAATAATGTTTTATGTGAATAATTATATTTATAGTGGTTGGATGACTAGCTCATAACAGTAAGCATGGACTCTGCTTCTTCATAGTTGGTCATCAGTAGTACAAGGAAAATTTCTTTTTTGAATTTCGAGAACGTCAGTGATCGTAGGTTTAGAAGTTTATCAATTTTATTGTACAAGAATGGACTCAGGAACCATTTGAACCGCTGAGCTGTTTTAGTTCGGGTAGGCGGGACATTACTTTGGTCACAAAAACGGGTGTAGTGCATACGTTTAGCCGGCACACGACTAAAAGACATTTTGTGAGCATTTTGTAGCAGCTTGGCAATAAAGAGTTTTCTTACGCTGAGAACTGCACATTCATTAAGCAGTGTTTGCGTAGGGTAACGGAAAGGTTTTTTCATCATAACCCGAAGCACCACACGTTGCGCCCTTTCTAAAGACAGCATGTGGGTCTTTGCTGCCCCACCCCATGACGATATGCAGTATGACAACCTTGATTGGCAAAGTGAAAAGTATATTGTGCGCAGAAGGTTTTTGTTAGTTATGTTCCGTAGTCGCTTAAACACATATATTAATTTCCGCGTTTTACCAGCTAGCGCCACAATGTGTTTGTCCCAGCATAGATTTTCATCAAGCACAACTCCCAAATATTCAGATTTCAGGATTTTTAGTCCATTTTCAGCAGTTTTATAAACATCATGCCAAGTCCGTGTTGCAAATACTAATGCAGTATCATCTGCAAATGTAAATATTTTACATTTGGGTAGTTTTTTATTGCACAAGTCATTGATGTACATAGTGAAGAGAACTGGCCCGAGCACGCTTCCCTGTGGTACACCAAACTCCACGGTTATATCATTGCTAACGACATCTTCTAACGCTAACGACATCATCTAGAATGAAAAAGCTCGCATTCCGAAACATTTTTTAAAGTAACTGTGGAATGGAAACATGATTGCATATTTCATAACCCTCGCTTGATTATGTGAGTATTTGTAGATCCTCAGAATACCGAGGCCCCAACCCAATCCTGGAAGACAACACGTCAGCAATGCGTAACTTGAGCGGCTCGTAGCCTAGTGGCGCGGGCCTTGCCCAGCATACCAGAGGTCTGGGTTCAAATCCTCGCCCCGTGCACCACTTTCTTTCTCTCTCTGAGTTGGATAAGTGCATTTCGTCACGAATGCGAGCTGATCCATGGTTCTAAATCCATGTAAAACTGTAGTAGAAAGTGTAGTAAAAGTGTAGTGTGTGTGTCGTAAAAGTTTCCATACTAGGTGGTAGGGTTTAAGCTCGTTCGGTTGGTACCATCGCATTGGATGAAAAGATGGTCGAAGTGGTAATGAAAAATTGTCCGTGTTTTACACCCAGTTCAATGAGGCCGTGCTCATAAAGGGAATGTCCTGGCATGGCACCTAATTCCTTCGGGAATGTGGTGTATTGTGCTCATATCATATTGGTAGTTTGGTGGTATTAGGCATCCATGTCAGGTTGCATTGAAAAAAACAATTTCCCAGTTATACTGACCTCGTGTCCTGCATGAGGGCCGCCATGGTGAGCGCCTTGACCCACTTGATCATGTGCTCCTGGTCGGGCGCCGCCAGCACGTACGTGCGCATGTTGGTGTGCTCCAGCTTGAAGGCGAACTTGCGCAGCACGCGGTCCTCGGCCGTGCACGCCGACACGCGGTACGAGGGGAGCAGCACCGAACCCAACAGCTTCTCCTCGTCTTGGCCTGTGAAAGATGCGTTCAAGTTATGCGATGCAATCATCAATGTATAGTTTGGGTTAAAGTTATGCAATGAAATTATCAATGTATGGTTCCACCAAGTCTTAAGGGGGTATGCGCGTCAAAACTCCCATGAAAGTTCGAAAAAAAAACGGGCGTCGTCTGGCACCTTATAGGTCCTGGCTTACGCCATACGCCGCGCTTAAGGTGGCCCAACCCGGCGGGCCTAATTCATTCGCGGGCACGGTACAAAACCGTGCTGTTGCGCTCTGGGACCTTCTCTGTTTCAAAGAATAAGACAGGCTCTGTGATGAGGAAGATGCAACATGTCCACAAAAAAGACAATGTGCATAGTGTATGATTTGGTAAGATTTACGAAAATTTTAATTTCAAAACGACTTATAGCTAAAAGTAAACCACGACCGCTGTAGTAAAAAATCTAACAAAAACCAAATAGATCATAATTTTTGAATAAATAAGCTATGTCTGATGACTAATCTTTTTACGATGTTCTTACTTTATCATTGCGTAATCCACCTCCAAAGTTATTGTATAAAACGCGCGAAAAATTCGAACTTTCGGACCCTATAACTTAGAAACCAAACACAATTTTACAATGCCAATGGTCATCAGACATCTAGTTCGATCAAATAAAGCTATTTTGAGCAAAATTTTGGATCTCTGACAAGAAATATGGGCGTGATCTTCTTTCCCCTTTTGTATGGGGGGATGAGCGGGATGGGCCACCTTAACATAAAAAAAGAAGATGGCGTCACGGATGTTTGAAGCTATTTCTGCAATAACTGTAGTTTAATCTCGTATGTTTTTTTGTTTTTGCTTTTGGTTTTGCCCGCTTTGATGAGGAATAGAAGTCAGATAATTTTAAAGTACATTTAACGCAAGAGAGAACGCAAAGAATATACATATACACTCCCCACATTTAGTCAAAACAGGGCACTTTGTTCTATCACCATACCTTGGTAGCATCAATATCATAGTAGCACATTATTTATATATTTATTACATTACATATTTTGTGTTAAAAGTGTAGGTTTTTGTCAAGAAAAAAAATCTAATTTGAAAGCTCGTGAAAACACCTTTGCTGTAAATATAAAGACTCATCATTATTTACAATATCACAAAACATATTCAATACAGACAAAGAATTTTTTTTTAGGTGTGTAGCAAAACCTGGGAGCTAAATAATTGGTAATAGGATAACCATATTAATCCTATTATCTCACATCGTACCATGACTTTGGAACAACCTACACAGTATTCAAATGTCAAGTTGTCAAGTCAACGAACTGTCAGCCAAATGGTAAACTAAAAACTTCCCGGACAATCACTTTTTATCTTTCTGTTCAATGCTCACATTTAGAAATAAACGTTTTCCATAATTTATGTGAGGTTATTTGAATAGGGCGGGGTTATAGGTTGTAGGGATATTTGTTTTGCAATACATGACTCGATACATGATCGTTTTGTCAAATAAAATCAAGATGGATTTATGTAATTAAACAAAAAGATACCTGCCGGGGCAATTAACCACGTAATAATTAATTTTCTTGGATTTTAGTTATAATTTTGTTTTTTTTTCGTATAATGTTTATTAATCTTATATTATTTTATTTGAGACGACTGTTTTGTTTCACCGACCCTTATCTGATTTTGTTAAAATAATAGACTTGTTAAAAATGTCTTAGGCATTAACTGCTGCCATTGTGTTGTATTTAAGTACAATTCAAGTTTTTTAATTTTTATTCGATTAATTTGGGCGGCTCGTAGCTCAGGGCGAGGGGCATCGCCTTTGTCGTGGGTTCAGCCCCGCCTCGTGCACGCACCATTTTCTTTCTCTTTATGAGATAGATAAGTGAATTTCGTCACAAATGCGAGCTTGCTGTTCAGAATGCATGTATAACTCAAGGTTACCACTTCCCTAATAAAGAAGCCCGCTCGAGTTCGCACCATCGTATTAGATGACACTTTTCCCGTGTTTCAATTAATAAATTAAAGGCCTTTTTCAGGGTTCTGCAAAGTCTGCAAACGGAACCCTATTAATAAACCCCCGCTGTTCGTTCATCCGTCCGTCACAGGGCAAATTGAAAAAATATTAAATTAAAGCGATCACTCAATCCTCTTAGTGATTGGAGTTGGTTAAATGTTTTTAAACGGTTTTTTGTTATTGAAAGTACACATTAATAATAGACTGTTTTCGCATTAGACTTACTTTTATAGTAGAAGAGGCAATATTCCGCCAGCACGAACCACCTCTTCCTCCACACTTTGAGGCCGTCGGAGCCCTGCTTGTAGAGCATTCCCGACATGGCGACGGGCGCCGCCGCCGGACGCTGCGCCACCGGCGAGCGCAGCGCCTGCGTGCCCCCGCTGCTGCGCCGGCTCTCGCCGCTCACCGGCGACTTCACGCTCGGGCTGCACGACTCCCCCGACGACTTCATAGGAGACATCTCCCCGCTGGCGCCGGCGCCAGCCTTCGTCGGCTGACTCTGATAGGTCGACGCGGGCGACTGCACCTGATACCTCTCCTCCCGCTCGCTCTGCTGGCTCAACATGTTGTACCGGTCCGAATCTTTGTAGTGCCCGTCCGAGTAGATGCTCTGCTGCAGGTTCGGGGGCGGCTGCACCCCGTGTATCTGCTGCAGAAGCAGCTGCCGCTCAGCGAACGTCTGCTGCTGCTGCATCTGCGCCTCCGTCTGGTACCGCATCTGCTGGCGGAGTTTCATCTGCTGGATCTCATTGTACTGCCGCCTCAACAGCTCCGTGTTGCTCTCCGATGACGCCGGTTGTATCCGGTTCGTGTAGGGTAGGTACGGTTTGTTTGTGTATTGACTAACATTGGGCTGGTAAGTGGACTGGTGGTTTTGATATATTTGGTTGGAATCTTTCGGTGGGTTTCGTTTCATATAGTCTTGATAGACCTCCGCGTTGTATCCCTTGGGAACGGCATGCATTATGTCCTGGTTGATGTTGTGTGTGCTCGGTGGGAGGTCTGGTCTCGTGTCCAGTTTTTGGTAAGGATAGTTATCGTTGGCACCGTAGTGTCTGTAGTCGGGAGGTTGTCGAGTGCCGTACAGATCCTGTTGGTTCTCGAGAAGGGGCGAGCGGGCATCGGGGTTGGAGTTGCTGCTCTGTTGGAGGTTGGACTGGTAGGAGGAAGGGCTCTGCATGAGCAGTTGGTGCATAATGCCGTTGGGTTGAATCTGGTAGGGTTGTGAGGGGTTCAGGCGGTTGGAGAGTACCGCAGGGTTGTGGTTGTGGTTGTGCAGATGCAGGTGCGTGGCTGAATTTGGGGGTGGATGCACGTGGTGAGTGGGCACATGCTGCTGTTGAATGGGCTGCTGGGTTGCTGGGGCGTTCTTCTTGTTGTCCATTGTCGTTGGTGTGTTTGCTGCTGCGGGTGGCGGATCCAACCTGAAACAATAAAGAAGTGTTAATATTTAGCACATTACAATTATTTAGTCTTCTGACATAAATAACAGCGTCTCAATGCAACGTTCAGGTGATTTGCAGTACAGTAGTACTGGCCCCTACTAGAAATGCTACCGAGCAGGCGCTATCAAGAAGGCGACATGTGTTTGACAGTCGGTATGGCTTCTATTGGTTGGTTGGTCAAACGCAAATATTTTTAAAATGCGATTCGCCTTCTCGATAGCGCTTGCTGTAGTTGCGTGTTGCGTACTTGCTGCGTTTGTAGTAGGACTCCAGTAAAACGAGGTTCCATGACGGTTTCGAGGTGGACGATAGTGTTGAGGGGCGAGTGTTTTAATCCCGCGTTTGAACGATCGCAGGTTATATGACGCAGGCAGACGCGCCGACTAGACTTTCTACTGTACGATATAAAAAACCTGACGAATATATGTAACAATACCAATATTCAAAGGTTTCGGCAAAAGTGTTTTAATAATAGAAATAGAGATAGTTAAGCTGCAAAAATGCAAAAATCTTTGACGTCCGCTGCCACGGAAAGGCGGGCGGGTATATCTAAAATGAACACTTAATAGGAATTTGCAGAAATATCTCAACAAGATTTAACTGTTCTCCTCTGTAAATCCTTGCTATAAAATAAAGCTTAAGAGTTGGTCTTTTGTTTGAACGCGCTAATCTCTGGAACTACGAGTCGGATGTGAAAAAAAATATGTTGCTTCTCATTGCCCAATTCTGGAGGAAAGTTATTCAGCTTGGCGTTACGACCCTTAAAAATGGCAGCAAGAACGAAAATGAAAATGCTTATTCTGAGCCCCGCACGGGTGATTGTTCAAAACTAAATTATCTGGAGCCGAGCCGGGAACCTAAGCTAGTAGAATATACACTATATAACTGTTATGAGTTGCAGACTGGAAGTCATAAAGTTAGGTATTCCAACAAATTTCCAAAAAAAAATAACCATTAAGCACGTGCAACTAATAAGTGACGTTTTGTACTTCACTGAAGGTCGCCTGGCTGACGTAAACGCTATCACCACGCCTGATGATTTTAATTCCGGCGGCGTCACGAATTGACGCCGTTTCTCGCAACGTCCGCATGTTCAAGTTTTAAACGTGAGAAATGACATGCTGGTGTAATACTTAGATAAGAAAACAATGCAGCTTGTTAATATAGTTGAAATATACCTATTTGTTTTATCAAGTGCGGGATATGACGTACGCCAGGACCTCTTAAGGTGCCCGACAACGCCCATGGGTTTTCGAACATTCAGGGGGGCTGCGAAAACCATGCCGGCCGGCCAGGCGCTTCTTCATACCATGTTTGAAGGATACCAGGATATACTTTTGGGGGAAATACCTCGGCAGAGCATTCCATAGTTTAAAGACCCTATAGATATATGATCTGGAGCATAGGTTGGTTCTTATTTTTGGAATCTACTGTGAGTAGGTGCACTCTCTGCCTCTTCCGCGTTGAGAGAAAGTAGAAAGGGGACGGAGGGGCAGTGTTGTTGCATAGTGCCCATACTAAACCCCATATCATGTTATGTGAACACAGCATGTCCTCTTTCTTTTGCGGTGTTCAAAACACTATGTGAGCTTTAGTTTCCGTCTGTCTTTCACAGGGCAAATACATTTTTACAGAGTGTGTATTTATTTTGTCGCTATAACAACAAGTTAAAAATAATAAAAATTAAAGCCCCCATATAAACAACCTGTTTTTTTTTAGTTAAAACTTGTACGATGATACGGAACCCTTCGTGTGGGAGTCCGACTCGCGCTTGGCCGGTTTTTGTTTACACTTATTTAATCATGACTTCCACCAAGAAGGTTCCCAAAGGAATGTGATATGTATGTAGGTATAATGGACCGTGCAGCAAGGACACATTAATTAAAGAAAGAGCCCTGTAAAAAAACCTGCTTTACGAATATAATGGTTTCCAAAGTTCACTAAAATAAGTAAAATATAATGTTTCGTACTAAGCAAGTGCGCTGTTTTTTTCCCTGAGATAATAGAGCCTATATTGTTTTTCTCAGAGATATTAATAGAATTGCGTCTTGCCAAGACAGTTGAGTTCTGCGTGCGCTCTTCAATCTCTCCATGATGTTTGGAGAAGTACGTGTGTCCTGGCCCTCAGATAGTTATTTGTATGGTCGCATCAAAGTTAGCCAAGCTTGATTCATACATGGCATTAAATACCCAAAAATATGTTTATACAACTACGTTGCATTTGATGTATACAATTGAATGTTTCGTTCATCGCATGATTCAAATCATATATGTATGTATACTCGAGAATAATTAACACAATAACTCGTGAATTGTCCCCACCACGAAACATTTTGTTCACGAATGCTCAGTGGAAATCACATCTTGGTGTACGCTTTGATAGTTGCCACTTCTTCGTGCTTAATCAGCTCTCAAACTCATGATTAATTGCATTGCATAAGATATTCGTTTAACTTTGAGTAATGATGAAGATAATTCCAAATACGATTACTAATTACAATTATGATGTGCTTTCACTATGGTATAATTTTTTTAACAGTCCTAAAATTTGCCAAGTCTAGCGCGTATATGTATTTTTCTGCCTCAATATAACTGTCATGCCGCCGGCATAGCCTTCGCTACCCCACTTTGATTTACATATAAATCTTTGATTATCTAATTTTACAAATGTTTGGAGGCGTATAGGATGGGTATAAGCTATGTAAGTTATCAAAAAAACAAGAACATACCGAAGTCGCTCTCGATTGATTTATTGAATGTTCAAAATTTCAGAAACATTTTTCTTAGTTTGACAGACGACACAGGTACGCGCCATTTTATGGAACGTGATCACCTTACCTTGATCGCTTGTGAAGTTGCCTACCTCACGAGCCCTAAGCCTCCTAACCCATTCATACAACAACACTGTTAAATTATCTTAATACTTTAAATTCTTTTGTTTTTGTTTGTATTATTTCATTTAAATTCATTAATAGTTCCTACTTACATTATAATTATCTTCAATTCTAAAAACAAATTTAAGAGAAGATAAAAACTAGTTTTCTGTAGAATTGTATGTAATTACTTTGTTTAATGTGCTTTCTGGTGTAGTCTGAACAAATTAATTTTCTTTCTTTCATTCATTCACAACTACATATGTCGGGTGTATGTATAAAGCCCTGGTCAAGTTTGATACAGATTAGCACATAGGATAAAAAACCGAATTCACGCGTGCGCAGCCGTGGGTAACAACAGCAAGTGGGTACATTAACATCCCGAAGTAGCGGGATACATTCAAGTTCCCACCGATTGAGTTAATCCTAAACCTTCGTGACTGAACACAGCGATATGGAGCGTAATGTGTACCGCGTCTAATACCACTTTTATCGCCGTGGAAATGATGGTGGGAAACAATCTCTTCACCGGAAAAGAGCCATCAACGAAGTTTTCTCTCCAGTTGATTCACTTAGGTATAACACCAGTCTCACATCATTATTCATCATATAATTTGCTGTCATATATATACTTACTTTTCCCAGGCGTGACCTTTCTTAGATACTAGGTACCTACACAGAGGAAGCGACGGAAAATAAATTACTTGTACAATATAAACTACAATCACATTTTTAAGATTTCCTATAAATTGGCATCAAAAGTTTTTTGATAACTTGAAGTTCGTGAAAAAAAGTGGTAATACTATGAAGTATGTTTCCCGGCTCATCGTGCGGCGGCACTACCATATACACCATCACACCGCCTGCCGCCGCGATAAAGCTCCACATGGAAAGATCACAGCATACTTATTTTTTTCCTCCACCTACACTACAGACATGGGTACATAATACTGAACTTTTAGGAATACGCAGTCTTAGGCTTACTTCCTTCTTGCCGAGGTTTAAAACGTTAAAGAGTGATTCCGCCGTTTCGTGCATATTGCATAAAAAGCAAAATAACCCTGAAACTAAACAATTTTGATTATACTGTTCTAAGGGAAACATGAGCCTATTGAGTTTCTACATAAAGGCCAGATTGAATTTGCTTGAAAAGTTGTGTAACTTAGATTTTGTAGTTAAAAATATACTCAAAATGTCCTTAGCCTCCAACGTTTTTCCAGGATGTTCCGACCCATACAAAGTATTTTTTACTTTACGCCTTAAAGTGCAAAAAGTATTGCACTTTAAGGCGCGAATTCGTCAAAAATATTAAATATAGCCATAGTAGTTGCAGCGAAAACATATTCACAATTTCAGGTTTAATGGTTTCGTTGTAATTGCCGATTAGAAGTTTTACACCGTTAGATGGCGCTGTTAAATAAAAATCGTATTTAAATAAATTGTAACAAAACCATTAATCTTGAAATTGTGAAATTGTTTTGGCTGCAAGTAATATGACTATATTAAATTTTATTATTAATTCGTGGCTTAAAGTGCAATACTTTTTGCGTTATGTGTGCAAACAACTTTATATGGGTCGGAACAGCCTTAAATAATGTATTTCAAAAAAGAGTAAAAAATATCATGAATACTATGAACTCATAAACTGACAGAGATGTTACCAACTAACTTGAATAATTGTAGAATTTTACTTGAACAGAAACCATGTTATTTTTTAGGTTAAACTTTTGCCAAGAAAAATTTGGTCATTTACCTCCAAAATTTCGTCGACTTTTTTTCTTCATTAAATGGCATCACATTGAGTTAACACCGATAAAAATTATAGCACGTAACATTATTCTATGCGTGCGCGATGTTAGGGAAGCACGATTGTTACTGGATTTTACAAAAGAACGTAGGTATTTCGTGTTCGAAACTGGAGTTGGCGGCGAAATTGTCCTTTACCTCCAATGAGAAAAGTGGGACGCAGTTGGAGTGATTTGTTAAAAATTGCGTATCAAATTACACATGAATAAGGCTTGTAGTTAGAATTATTTTATAATTTATGTATTAGTACTTTTGGTGTTACCGAATTTTGTTTTTTCTCACAAAGTCCTTTACCTCCGACTGACTTTGGAGGTGAAGGACTGGAGGTTAAGGACAGTTTGATTTGAAATAACCATACAAATGAAATAAATTTGTTATTTTTTATGGCAAAATTTTACTTTTACGACCTTGTAAGTTTTATTACCTATATAGTTTAGGATACATCGCACTAGATACCCATTTTTCGGTTGTTTCTAACCGACTTCAAACAAAGGAGGAGGTTCTCAACTCGACTGTATTTTTTTTAATGTTTTTTACTTCAGACCTTTCGCCTGGGTGAACCGATATTTAAAAGCTGGTGCTTCCCGTATGGTCCCATTTGAATTTGGTTTAGTTCTGACAATGATATCCATGAGAAAATCATAAAAGTCTTAAATTTTGATTAAGTATGTGCGCGACAGATGGACGAATAACTCAATATCACGACAATCGATTTCAATGATTCTTTTTTATTTGAAAAGACGTGTACAAATTAGTTAGTGTACTTCAGATTCACTAAAAATAAAGAAATAAACAAAAATTTTACCAAAAAAATACGACTTCAAAGAAAAAGTATTCCAAAACCAATCAACATGCACTAAAAAGTTAAAAAAAATATTGCCATTTTTGTAGTTACGATTACTGTTTATTTTTTGAGTCGGTGTCAGCCAAGGTAGCCATAATTCTCTTGGCTGTCGCCGACTCAAAAAATAACAATCATCGTAACTGCAAACAAGGCAATATTTTTTTTACTCTTTACTGCATGTTAATTGGTTTTGGAATATTTTTTCTTTGAAGTCAGGGTTTTTTTTATATTTTTGTAAATAATATAATATTTGATGACATGATATATTTAATGGATAAAACATTAACGTTATCTCATTGATTTTAGATCATCCAACTACATCTACATTGAAGATATCTACACAAGATTCGATATCTCATATTTGATTACAATGCTTCAATGTAGATTTTGTTGCATAACCTAAAATCAATATAATAAACAATTTGTAAAAATGTTACTAGAACGTTTAAAAGTCAACATCGCAAACACAACCACGGTTGAAATCGAATCAAAAGTAAAGCTGCTTAAGAGAAAAACTAAAAGAATTGTGAAAGGTTCAGAGACTGAATCTGAATCAAAAGAGGAGCAAGAGAATCCTCTTAAAATAATGTATACTCAAGATCCAAATGACAAAAATACAAAAAGTCGAACCTCCTCCTTTTGTGAAATCGTTAAAAACGGTATTAATGGCGATACCCATAGATTTATCATATTATTAGCATACATATAGGTGGCGATACCTCTTTGGTAAGGAGAAAGCTAATTTGCTTAAGCAAATAGCAGATCTAATAAAACAAAACAAACATATAAAGTCAAACCACGAATGTAGCAAATCCAATAGGACTGAAACCTTCCTACATCAATATGCGCAATACAAAAATAAATGGGCATACAAAAGTGGAGACGATTTTGGCAGATGTAGTAACTGACAGGAAGAAAGAAATAAGAAATAAACTCTTTTTTATATTAGTAATAGTGAAATAATATAAGAACACATTCAAAACTACACCTAAAGCGGAAAACCGTATTTTTTTTAGTGAAAATTGATAACATTTCATTTAAAAATACAAAAATAACCAAGAAGATATTTTTGGTGTATTTTAAATACTTTTTTTATTGTGTTTCGAAGCACAAAATAGTAAACATAGACGTGAATGGTAATAAGTCTATTGTGTTCTTAAAGCAGTAATTTAAATATTCCTGCTAGATACGTTAGAATACGCTTTCCAAGTTTGGCAACCCTACTTCGCGAAGGACGTTAATATTCTTGAAAATGTACAAAAATCCCACATCAATTGAAAACTATTTCCTACGAAGACAGACTCAAGATCCTCAAATTACCGTCTCTAGAATAAAGACGAAGACGAGCTGACCTAATCGAGGTATACAAAATGCTTACAGCCAAATACAACTGCCAAGCCATGCAAGAGCTGTTCAGCCTTAACAAAAACCCTCAACTACGTGGTCACAGCTTGAAGCTGGACACAACAGAACACAAGACAAATGTACGCAAACACTTCATCAGCAACAGAGTTTTAGAGGACTGGAACAAACTCCCTGAGGACATAATCAACGCAAATAATGTTAATCAATTTAAAAACCGTTTGGACACTCATTTAAACAACTTTTGTAAGAATAATTAAAGACCGTGTTAATAACCAAAACTGACTTTCATAGATTACAAGGAAGTGACTAAGTGTACTACCATTAGAACAAAAAAAACTTATAAACATGAAAAGTGATAAACCATACTTGAATATGATTTAGACACATCAGCCTAGGCTGCCTGTCTAATATAAAATAAATAGATATACTTATTCCTTTAAACTATTGGTAATTTGTTTCGAACACAAGCAATCTCAATAATAAACAAGCATTTACGGTATTCCAGTAAGTAGTTAAATTGTTTTTTTTTGACCCTAATTTTTTTTTATTTTCCGATCAGCGATATCGAAATATTATTGATTTTTTAAATTTTAAGATAAACTTAAACAAAGTAACTATCTAACATTTTTATGTTTTAATGTATTTCACCTCCGACGGAATGGCTTTTTCTGTCACGGAATGTCCTTTATCTCCTTGGCTCCAATATTTCGAAATCGTGAACGAATTTTGCATGTTCTTCTGTTCCCAAAGTGACGCAATTTTCATGGTTTGGTCCATATTTTCCGCTCTTTAATATGAGCCAATAAAAACGGATCAATTCCATTTATTTTTTTTATTCCGCCAAATCTCCAAATATGCACGAAACGGCGGAATCACCCAAAATGTAAGCACTACGCCAATGCAACCAATGCGATCGCGTGGGCCCCTGATTCAAGCGGACCCCAGATCAGTGGATGGATATGATTGCTATTATTTATAAAATATTATTAGGTTTTGAGATGAGATATTCCTGTAGAAAATGATTCAGTAACGTACATAGGTAGCAATATTGACCTTACTAAACTTAAATAAAACTTACCTAACTTTTAAGTGCTTACAAATGCGTTTTCCAAAAAATCTGTTATTATAATATGTAACAGGGTTGGATTTTTTTGTAAATTGGCAGAAATTAAGAGTCTATATTTATGTAAAAACTATCTATATGTATGTTAAATTATATTTAATGAATGCGAACCCAGGTCTTCAACACGGAATCTGTATTCCTCTTCCACTGGTCCGCAGTTCAAGGAGTCCATTCAGGTCAAGAGTGAGTTCGAATTCGTCACTAAATATGAACTCACTTCTTTAAATAGTTAATGTTTCTACACTTCTTGAACATCATTACAGTTAGGTAAAAATCTGGTCCGTCCCGTAAATACGTTGGAAGTATAAATAACGGTTGCGTTATTTAAATAATAATATATTTCCCAGCTATTTTTAGGTTAAGTCATTCCCGAACTCGAACTCACTCTTACCTGAATGGGCTCCCTGTACTATTTGTCTCTATCTCTCGCTTGAAAAGCATTGCGTGGTGATCAAAACAGAATCTATTTTCTTCTTTGAAGCATTATTGTCATTTCCCGCTGATAACATCTTAGTGTTTTCGAAACGCATGTTCGTTTGACCAGTAAACTTTCTATTAGTCTACCCGAGAACTTTTAATGTAATGCGATATGTTTTTATATAAGAACTTACTCAACCAAATTTACCATGTGCATAAGTATTCTATATTATGTCGGTATGTATGCGCAAATACTCCATTAGTGGTGGCACACACGTAATCGATTAGAAAAGCCATACCGATGGTTAACAGACAAACATATACAACAATTATGATTTTTTGTTGGTTTTTATTGGAACTTTGGAATCGACTGCTATAAGAAGTTATCAGTGCTGAATATTCGTATATTATTATGTAGTTTTAAAAACAGATTATACAATTATTTTAAAAATAAACAAAGTCTCGCAAATTTGAAATTAAATATTGATATGGACGCATCAGCGTTAAGCTTTTTATTTATTATTAGTTTTTTGTACTATTTATTTATTAGTATACTTAGTTCCACGACACGATTTACAAAAATATATATTCATTAATTGTATGATCTGTACACTGTAGTGTCCGTTTTAGACTATGTCCCGAAGGTGCGAATTCTTGTTGATCAAGCATGAAAAGAGGCAAATAAAAAAAATCATAAAGAAGTAAACCGTATGAGCGTCTATGTAATAAAATACATTCTGCAACATAGGAAGAAACGATTTGGAGTCAAATTGCAATTGAATTGATTACCTGCCCTGAAATTGGATGAAAAACAACGGCGACATCTCGCACAATGGGGCATAAACGGTAGCTTAGCCGGATGCCTTCACTGAGTCCTTCCGTTGGAACCTCTTTCTATAGCGGGATTGTCTTTCCTCCGAATCCGTTACAATGACCATAGAGAGAATGAGGCTCTACAAAGAAACTCTTCCGATCAACTAAACGAGGATCGCCTCGATGAATCATTTTGGGTCCGCCTCGAGATCCGCAAAACTTAGTCATGGTGCCATTCTGTATGCATGCAGTGACTTCACGTTGAAAGAATTCACGGAGACAAGCAGACACGTTTAAATACTTAGTAAAGGCTCACCCGGAAAACCCGAGCGTCGTGTATTAGCGGATTGCAAAGTTAAGTCGCCACTAGTGGTTTTTACGGGGCCTTACGAAGCCTTTCACCTAACATCTTTATACATACAACTAGCTGAGGTACCCGGCTCCGCTCTGGTCAGTCGTATCGTACTGATGTCGGGCTGAACCTAAAATGTTATGTTACATGAGTTTACCTAAAAAACTTTCATCCCCCTTCACCCCATGTCAGCTTCAGGTCAGTTTCAGCGGTTTAGGCGTGAAAACGCAACAGACAGACAGACACAGTTGCTTTCGCATTTATAATATTAAGTATGGTTTCATGTGTGCGTCAGTTCGTAGTTATTTTCCTCCTAAACGGCTTGCTATTTTTTTATGTTGTCATCTGGATAGTTGTTAGTTGGGTGGGGAAATTTATTAGGTATCCGATGCTTTCCGTTATTCCTGCAAGCCTAAAATGGTTTTTTTAATTTGTGTGCCAATGTTAAAAAAATACCAAAATTATTGCAATTTTGTTCTATTCGGGCGCTACGAGGTCGACATCGTGCCGCTGAGAATATTAATGCCAAAAACTATTCGGATCTTCGTTTTTTTTACAATATCAAATTGGCTGAAACATAATTTTACTGTATGAACTGATTGAAATTTGAAAGGACTTATTTTTATTGTGTCTAGTTAAAGCCTAGTTTCTATGTCCGGTAGGATTGATAAGTAAAAAAACACACGGTCTTTGTAAAGACTACCGATTTTATATTTTACCATGGCAAAGAATGTATGTCATTTGTAAATAAAAAAGGAAATCAAGTCTTGCAACCTCTCGGTCCGTTTATCAGTAAGTAGGTATGCAATACTTTTCTGTAAATTCATAAAATAGGTATTAAGTTTAAATTAATCTTACGGTCTTTTCGAAATGAGCCCGCACGCTCATAAACAGCCATCTCAGAAGTGGTCCATAATCCTGGAAAAAGAGCGAAGCAGGGGTGAACAACCGGCGCGCGGGGCGGCGCGACTCCACCGACCTTGCGGCGCGCGGACCGCACGACCGGTTGGCGACCGCTGCTCGCTACCCGCAGTCGCGTCGACGGCTCTTTGACAAATGGTGAGCGACTCAGGGCTTACACCAGTTAGTAGCCACACTACATTCCTGTCTAGTTCTGCGTTCGCTTTACTGCTGCTAATAAGGAGCACTGTCCGGTTTGGTGAGCCTTGGTTCAAAGAACTTGTTACGATTTTTTGTTTTAGCGAGCGAGGTGTATTGAAACTGTATCCAAGAGAAGGGACTGTGGTATTTTGACAAAACTTATTTAAGGGCCTGGTACTAGCCAAATCGCAAAGTTAGACGAGGCACCCCAAGTTAACTAACTAAGTCTGACGATTATAAGTGTCCTTCTTACAATATATGATTCCTTGTCTAGGAATTGAATTATTTTCGTTAATGTATGTTTCCTTTTTCTATACAAAATACATTGCGGAAACGGTGTCCATTTCCGAACTTTTTTGACTAAATGTAGAAATCTAAAAGCAAATGGATTTTTTTGTTCATGCATATATGCTGTTTTTGCTTATATCTAGAAATCGAATTACTTTCAGATTTCTAATGAGAAAAATCAACATTTTTATTATTATTTAAATAAATGATGGAATAAAAAAATCTTAACAATCCATTATCAGTCTGGAGTTCTATTTGGATTTGCTGAAGCGTTTCACTACATATTATTACATTTGTTATAAAGTGCATTTGTATGGCGCGAGTAGTTGGCTAGTCCTAGCGCCTTAATTTGCGATGAACATAAATGTGAATTAGCGTAAATTTATTATCTTCTATAACCTTCATTACCCAAATTACATACTTACAATACATTAAATACAAGCGGTAGGGCATCAGTACCTATATTACGTATCCGTCCTACCTGGTATTTTTAAACAGGTGGTTGACATTAATTTTAAGGTATTATAAAATAGATTTTCGATTTGTACATTGTGTCAATTGATCTTTTCGCATGTTTTTACTGACGCCATTTCGCAAATATATTTTTATTTATTACGTTTTCTTAATCTTGACTTTTTATGTGAAAAGGACCAGACCTGGTTCAAAAGTCTGGCAAAAGCGATTTTTATCAATATTTCGGTTTTTTCTACAGTTTCACACCTTTTTTTGTTTGTTATGGTAGTAAATAACATATACGTGTGTTTTAATCATCGTAATGGACTTTTCTAGTCTTGTTACTGATTCAGATGGATGTGAAATTTGATGTGATGATTTCTTTAGCAAGCTTTACTGTTTTTTTTTTTTCGTTTTTCTTTAGGACTGTTAAAAATCTCATGACACATGCATATGTGTCAAGTTGTACTATACCAATTAGGTTACTGCGATGTTCAATTATCTAGGTAGGATTTGTTCTGTATTGTTTTCACTACAAAAACAATGTCATTTAATTTGGGTTCACTTTGAATTAGGTTTATTAGGAATAGAAGAGAAATATCCACATATAAACTGTACAGATTTAATGTTTTCTCTAGTTCTTAATATGAAATATTAGTTCCCGGAAATAATGTCATTTTGGGAACGCAAGTGTCATTTCGGGAACATGGGTCATACTCGGGAAATCCGGATTCCCGAAATGATGGATTTTTGAGCATATAAACTGAAAAAATATATATTTGCTCAATTTTTTTCGTATTTTCAATTTCGTATATTTCGTTAATTCATCGTTATTATATCATTAAAAATGTGTGGGAACTTAAATTTCACACCTCTCGTCCGTCGTCAGCCCTCGCATATGTTTGGATATGACAAAACTTATCTATGGACAAAACTAGTGTAACACAAACTGACACCTCGCAATGGCGGTCGAGCACGTGGGAGCAGGTAAATACGGAGATCAAGTCACACCTGCATCAAGTGGGAACACGTCGCCTGATAGGAGTGTGGGAGGCGTATGATGAACCAGCAAAAACGATTAGGAACGCTCAATAGATAGCTGACATTATAAGGCTTGCGTGCTCTCAATTTGTTAAGGCTAGAAGGAACGTAGATGGCTTATGTTATCACACCTACTGTCGTTTATTAACCGACTTAAAAAAAGGAGGAGGTTATCAATTCGTCTGTATGTTTTTTTTTATGTTTGTTACCTCATAACTTTTGCCTGGGTGAACCGATTTTGATGATTTCTTTTAAATGAAAGCTAGTGCTTCCCAAATGGCCATTTTAATTTGGTTAAGTTCTGACAATGATGTGGAAGATGTGCGCGACAAATGGACGAATTACTCAATATAACGCCAACCGATCTATTCTTTTTTTATTGGAAAGGACGTGTACAAATTAGTAAGTGTATTTCAGATTCACTAAAAATAAACAAATAAAAAAAATTAACAAAAAATAACCGACTTCAAAGAAAAAGCACTAAAAAGAAACAAAATAATTGCCATTTTTGTAGTTAGATTTTTGTTATTTTTTGAGTCGGTGTCAGCCAAGGTAGGCAAGGTTCTCTTGATTGGCGCAGCGCGTGCCCGGCTGACGCTGACTCAAAAAATAACAAAAATCGTAACTACAAAAATGGCAATTATTTTGTTACTTTTAAGTGCTTTTTCTTTAAGTCGGTTAATTTTTTGTTAATGTTTTTTTATTTTTCCTTTTAATATTTAGTTCCTTTTAATTATATTGTATTCAGTATCATCTTTTATTTGTTTTTATAATATATGTATGTAGTATTTAGTATTTATTTATTGATATTTATTTAGTTATATTTATGTACAGCTTTATAAGTTATATATTTAAGTTTAAGTATAATGTGTATTTGTTGTATATTGTGTAGGAATTATGTTTCCTCTAAAGCCATTTACTCCATAGTTAATACTCGCACTACTGCTCACAATACCCAAAGGTAGACTGGTAGAACATTCCTCCGGTATTAAGGTGTACCTTTTGCCCGAGTTTATTTGAGTGCATTAAACTAATATAAATCAATAAATAAATAAACATTAGTCCTTCACATCTTAATCGAGAAGGACCTAGGTACCATTCCAGGACCTTCTCTTTAATTTAATTCTCTAAATTTAAATTTTAAATTTTAAAAAAATTAAACGATTTCGTATAATGTGTAAGAAAACTTCATTATTAACACAAAAAGCAGTTTGAATTTCACCTCATATGTTTTAATAGCTCCATACTACACTTACACTTTATTTAGACATGTACCTATTTTTAACCGACTTCAAAAAAGGAGGAGGTTATCAATTCGTCGGAATCTTTTTTTTTTTTTTTTTTTTTTATGTATGTTCACCGATTACTCGAAGACCCCTGGACCGATTTGAAAAATTCTTTTTTTGTTCGAAAGGGTATACTTTCTAGTTGGTCCCATTTTTTTTTTATCAAAATCGGTTCAGTAGTTTGGTACTTAACTATACCAACATCGAATTTCTTAACCCTGCGAACCCAGAAATGTGATTTTTT
The DNA here is from genome assembly GCA_946894095.1 of Incurvaria masculella. Classification (NCBI taxonomy): domain Eukaryota; kingdom Metazoa; phylum Arthropoda; class Insecta; order Lepidoptera; family Incurvariidae; genus Incurvaria; species Incurvaria masculella. The sequence goes on from OX335641.1 coordinate 7,617,158, forward strand.
AGATACAGTAGCTTTCTTTTCGGGTGAGATTGCTCAGTATGAGAGGTTTTTTTTTACTTCAACTGTTGGGGGTATTCAAGGGGGTAAAAGAGGGCAAATTGTACACATTTCTATCTCTAGAGCCGCTGAACCCAGAAATGTCAGAGTATGTTTGTTTTAGATGGGAATGCTTAAGAAGAAAATATTTTTGGAAATTATACTATTAGGGGGGTAAAACAGGTCAAAATGAACACATTTAGGCGAAAACCACTCATGTTGAGATCTCTGAAACCAATTGTCCTCGAAACTTAAAATTTTCAGTGACTTCTTGTTAAGACGAAAATGCTCAGTCACAACGGATTTTACAAAATTCAACTGTTAAGGGGGGATAAACGAGGCCGATATGTACACATTTTCATACAACCTCAACTTACGCAAGAAACAGACTATCCGGAACGATGTAAGGATGAGAAATTCAGAAGCTCAGCGGTTCCGGTCATTCGTTGTTTTGTCTTTTTAGGGTTCCGTTCCCAAAGGACACCAACGGAACCTTATTACTAAGCTTCCGCTATCCGTCCGTCCGTCCGTCCGTCACAGCACTCTATCTCACGTGATCTCATCGTATCAATTATCGTACGTATCAACCGTGAACCAATGAATCCAGATAGTTACCGGTCTACCTTTCGTCAGAAATGAGATTTCTCAATGGTTTCATTTCTGCTAATGCTCGTTCATTGTATTGTATTGTATTGTATTGTATATGTATGTATATCTTCTTTCCACTTTGTATGTGAAGTTGAGCAGGAGGGCTCGCCCACCTTGAGTCAAAAGTTACGCCACCACTAAAAAGCAAAAAATAAAATATTTTTAAATAAAAAAAGGACCGCCTTCAAAAAAACCGGAACTAAAAAGCAAAAAATAATTGGTTACTTTTAATTCATGTACGAAAAGCTATTTTAATTCTAACTAATTATGTACAATTTCTTAATTTTTAATCATCTTTTGAAGTCGGTGCCTTGGGTAGACGTTCTTTAAGGGCTGCAAGTAGTTAGATTAATATCACCTATGGCTAAGAAAGAAATATAAGTAGGTAGCTACTTACATTTACCTACTTGAACAAAACACAAAAACAAAAATTAAATAAACAAACAGGTCGGAAAAACGTATGTAAGTAGGTATTTAGGCAAGTACTTTGTAATTTAAATATGCCTTATACTTAAACTAAATACCTAACACAGTAAAAACAAAATATTTACAAGAAAACCCTACGAACAAACCAATATAAAAACAACGACCACTTATATGACAAATATTTAGGTAGGTGTAGCTTGTACTTTTTATTCTACCTAAATACCTACACAACACAAAACAAAAAAAAACAAATATAAAAAAGAACAGAAAACAATAGGTAGCGACTTTGAGGTGTCTGCTCTCAACTACGTGTCAAAACGAGTGTGCGGTTAGTACATATCTCACCAATTTCGGCAGAAATCGTCTCGTTAAGACAACGATGTTGCAGGGAAGTACCAATCAACACAGAGCAGCGAATTAACGTACTCCTTCACCAGTGCGCGCCTTCATAAAGCCGAAAGTACTAATAATCGTTGAAACCCAATTGCAGTACGCTGCGCTGTATCGATATCAGCTTGCACGTAAACCAACGCTAAGGGCATCTCCAGTTAGACGAACGGTTGCTTAAAATGCTCTGTGGAATGACGATGTCTGTGGACCAATCATTGCTGACTCAGGTTGTTTACGCTCTCGTAGACTTCGGGTGTGTTCGGCTGAAATAGTGTCTGTTCGGTCAGCAGCGTGCGAAGCGAACTCTACCCAAGGCACCGACTTCAAAAGATGATTAAAAATTAAGAAATTGTACATAATTAGTTAGAATTAAAATAGCTTTTCGTACATGAATTAAAAGTAACCAATTATTTTTTGCTTTTTAGTTCCGGTTTTTTTGAAGGCGGTCCTTTTTTTATTTAAAAATATTTTTTCCTTTTCGTATATGTATTATTATTTTTATCTTTCAGTACCTACTTCTACATATTTTTTTTAATTGCGCGTAGTTCACGCTTCACTCAAACACCCAACATCACTAACAAATGTTTTGAATTTTAAATAAAGTCTTTAAAATTGGCGATTTAAAAATGTATACAAACTTCCACTGACGCTTCTGTAGGTGGCGGTGGCGGAAGACCAGCGGCCAGCGGGTTCGCCCCTGCTGACATCCAGCTGAGCCACAGCGTTTTGCACACATCGCACATCTTTCTTATTTCGATATTTCTTTACTTGGTTCCTACTACTGTTTTTAATTGTGTCTGACACTGTATACTAATTATTGTACTGTTGTGTGTGAAAATAAATCATTTTATTATTATTATTTATTTATTGATGATTTTTAAGGAAAACATGGGCATATTATTTTTTCTCTGCAACTCCGAATGCAATGAATGTTCGCTGGGGAATAAACCTAATCCTCTAAGTTGTCATGTTTACTTAAATCTTATCCTCTTTTACGCGGTAGCCTGTATCGCTAATAAACTTAGTACATTTTTTTTACTTATTCTGTATACCAACGGAGGAGGGAGTGAGAGAGGAGGTGTTATTACTTCATATTACTAAGGAACGCAGCGTGACACTGCACGGGGAAGCAGGGAGAAAAACATTTCATGGTGGGGGTTCAAACTCCGCCTTTTTTGCTAAATCCATCTACCGGAAGAACCGGTATTCTGGTAGCAGCTATTCCGAGAGCTATTCTTAGTGGTTACAATACTACAACTAGATGGCGCCTTTTGCATTTTATGTTAGTTTTCGAAATTTCCGAAATTTAAAAACCTTCGAAATTTAAATCTATGCATTCGCGCGGATTCAAATAATATTGATTTAAAAGTGTCATAATAATTTGCATCATGAGATCAACATTTCTAATCGTATAAATATAATTATTGCGCGCCATCTATCGGCAAATTGCAAGACCGATACATCGATACAATGTTTAAATATTGACTCAAATTATAAAATATGAAGTGTTTTACTGACAAACAAAGCGTAATTTCACCTACAGGCGTTAAATCTTTTTTTCTTGTGTAATGTTTGCAACGTCTGTTCGCCGAAAATTGCGCCGCAGATCACAATATTGTCCCACAACCTAACACCGCCAGCGCCATGTCGCGAATGACGCTAAGCCACGCCGTCTTATTACGTGGGCTGTGACGTAGAGACCCACTTGGTGGACACAGACCCAGTTTGCTTAGACCATCTCCTCTCTACCTCTATCCTCCGTGTGTATAAACGAGCAACCCGAGCAACAATTTAATCTAAAGAAACGTCATTCGTCCTTGATTGGAATGCATGCCACTACCTACACGTTTACGTACACGTAAATGTTATTTCAATTAAGTTAATTTAATGCAACGGGCCGTTTCATTTGGATACGCTTTGTTTTGATACAAAATACGTTCGTTAATTGAACAACAATGCGTTTACGTAGTGGGTTCCCACGGCACACTATTGTTAAATTCATTGCATAGTTTACATACTTTGCCATCACTATATCTCCCACGCACTGCCGCCGGCAGGTGGACACTTGTAGACATGATATTGTGAGGTCAACTCAATGCAGTCTCTGTCATTATATTTATCATATGTATACTATTCTTCAGCCTCAGATGTCCACTGGCCCGACGCCTCGGTTTCGATAATGACCTTCCCAATTTGGGCGACGACATCACGGCTACGCAGATGACATCACGGTGCTAGCCAGGTGCACCAGTCACTGGACCACCAGCCGAGCTGAAGTGGAGGAGGATAGGCGGTGCCACGTTGTTAGGCTTTAAGAAACCCTGGAAACCGTTTTTGAACGGGGTCTCTAAAATCTCATCAAGTTTAACGCTCTAGTGCGAAGCGGAATTTTTTCAATGCAGCTCCGACCATCCAAGGTACAACTCTGCATATTGACGACTATATGGGCATTCTCGGTGTCGACCTGACGCATGACATGAAGGCGACGCTGTATCCAGGGTAAAGGTAAGCTGGCTTCAAAAAAAAAGCTGGGTTTCCCCCGCTCCTATACAAGGTGCAGTTAGGTCTTGCGCGGAGTATTGTTCGCATCTGTGGGACGGTTCAGCTAAGTACCTGCTAGGTTCCTGGGGGGGGGGGGACTCGATACGAATGTGCCGTGAGCCTCGTCGATAACCTCTATGTATCCCAAAATTTAGAAACCTCCGAAGGGATTTAGGCTGTGTGTGTCTCTCTGTTGTATCGTCTCTACCACAGAGAATCCTTTTCAGAACTAATTCCACCCCTCCGTTCCCTTTCTTCCAACGTAGAAACAGGCAGGGATTGCACTGGTATGATGGCCTGGCTTGATAATGGATAAGAGATAATTACAAGGTAAAAGAAAATGTAGTTACTACACACATAGAGAATGGTATGTTAAGCTGCTTTAGAGATGTATAACGAACGAATGACATAACAAATTTACAAAACCGGCCGAATTTAAAATGCGAAACTACCAGGGCAAAGGAAAAATTACCTATAGAGAGTAGTACAGAGTTTTTTTTCTGTTTCATTTCATTTCATTTATTTCGGCATGGCCACCACAGGTAGCTCTTAGCCACGTCAATAAATCATACATACAATTATAATCAATAAACAGTCTAAGCATTACCTACTTAATACGAATTGTAAAATTCTATGGAATTATGAATAAAGTGTTAATTATATTATCATCTTTTAAAAAATCGTCAATTTTATAGTAAGCTTTCTTTAAGAGAATTTGTCTGATTGTCCGTTTAAAACTATTAATTTATTTTTTAACAATGCATGGCGGGAGAACCTGACGCTATTGCATATAAAGCTCTTTACTGCGCTTCACTAGAGGTAGTCTTATTAGATCTTTGGCTCTAGTGTTGTAGCCATGGTAATCTATGTTAAAATTTAAAAATTATATAAAGTCAAATATTGGGTTATTCTTTGAGTTCAAGTTGTACTTTTCCTCCATGTGACAATATAGGTTATTAGCTGAGACACCCGGCAACTCGTGTCAATAATAATAATAATATAGTTTTATTTCAGGTAAATTTATACCTATAGCTGTACACATATTACATAATATTGTCAATTTTATAAATTTCGTCAGTTGTTATACTATATTGAAATACAATCAAACATTAAAAAAAACAACAATGCCGTTTTGAACATTCACCCGAGCGTTTCTTAGTGAAATGTGGCCAGAAAGCTTTGCAAACTACTCACCAAAGTTCAATCGCAGTCGGATAAAGGGACAAACCATTTTTAACTAGAATATTTTTTACTACCTCCCCCTTGTCCTAATCTTTCCTTAGTGTACCCCTACATTACAGAAACTCAAAGAATATTTGCTCCAAATTCCAAATCTAAAAAGAAGGCTGTGCGTTGCCTGTCCATCAGTCACTGTTTTATCTTTTTAAAGATGATTAATGGATGACAAATCGTGGGTTTATAAGCTGATCGGCGGAGGAGTTCGCCAAGCCGCCATTGCGTTGGTAGAGCAAAGTCCGTATCGGCACTTCAAACAAGCTTCGCTTCCTCGCGCAGGTTGAGCAACATCCTAAGGAATCTTATCTCCTTGCGCCAACAGCTAAGTACACACGCTCAGGCTAGCAGGGCGCAGGTGCCTTACGTAACCCTTGAATTCCTCGACCCGCGGCGACGTTCCACGGGCCGGTACTAATAAACGCGGGCCTATACGACATCTCCCGTTACTGTCGTAAAAACCGGTTGCCGTCTCAATGGCTGTCGGCTCCGCGGCGTTCGCTCAGCTCTCGCGGTGCAGGCCACAACCTCGCATTCCAATCCTCCTTTCGCGTGCAGCTTTGCGAGGCTTGCTTGGCGCTGCGAAATACAATTCCGCTCAAAACTACCGAACTGTGTTTTATAAATTACTACTGTTTATTCACTATACTGTGATCAATATGACACATGTCGAGTCCTACTTGGTACTGATGTAACAAACAGTAATGAAGGTGTTGGCAAAAATAATAAACCACCTGGAAACCATAAATTCCTAAGCTTACTTAGAAGCACATTGATATATTTGTACGGTGTTTTTTTTAAACAAAATATGTACATGTAGTGAATAAAACCGGCCACGTTCGAGTCAAACTCGCACACGAAGGGTCATCGCACAAAACACTATTTAGGGCTGATTTTTCAATAGTCTGATAAAGCCAGATAACTATTCGACGGATTTATTTACGCTTCTGCTTGTCCATTCGATATAGTAAGTCCAAGGGCGTCGCCAGCCGATGGCGCAGGGGGCGGCAAGTGGACTTTACCTACTACAATTCATACTTTTCTCATTCTCATTGGTGAATTCATTCGAGTTTCGACGTACGGGAATGACTGTTCAAGGCTTGAACTTCAAGCAAATCAACTCAAAGACTTAGGACTTTGGTTGCATTATATTTGGCAACTGTTTTTGAATCTCTAGGGGGGGGGGGCAGCTGCCCCTCCCTGCCCCCCCTTGGCGACGCCCTTGAGTAAGTCCATATGTTTATTAGTAAAATTATGGTCGAATAGTTGTGATAGAAGATATAATGCTCCGGCAATGTCTATCCGTCTTTTGACAAATGTGAATTTGTACTATTACTATCTGAGGATTGAAAAATCGGCCCTTAGACATTTAACACAAAACACGTTTCTTGTAATCCCTTTATTTTATTTTATTTTAAATATTTGTTATTTATTTTATTTGTTTATTTGGTATGTGCATAGTAGAAGTGTTCACAAATATGTACTAATTAAATTGATGGCTTGTAGTAAGTCCAACAGCAGATCAAAATGACTTGTGCATTGCTACCCAACAAGGTGTGGCCCGTTCTAGGGTTAGCAATTATTTGATAACTTATATGTTACAGCTGTAAGCACAGATGGCCAGATGTAAGCACGGGTGTGATGAGAGACATGCTACTAAGTCTACCTATGAATACAGTGCTGGTATATATCGTAATCGTTAAATGTTATTTGATTTTTATTTTGTTTTGTTATAGGGGCAATATAAAAACACGCTCTATGAAAATTAAAGGTGTATGTCTACCTATTACGGTTCATGAGACACAGCCCGCTGACAGACGGACGGATGTATGGAGAGCGGAGACTTAGTAATAGAGTTCAGTTGGCACCCTTTGTGTACGGAACCCTTAAGGTGGCCCATCCCGCTCATCTCCCCATACAAAAGGGGAAAGAAGATCACGCCCATATTTCTTGTCAGAGATCCAAAATTTTGCTCAAAATAGCTTTATTTGATCGAACCAGATGTCTGATGACCATTGGCATTGTAAAATTGTGTTTGGTTTCTAAGTTATAAGGTCCGAAAGTTCGAATTTTTCGCGCGTTTTATACAATAACTTTGGAGGTGGATTACGCAATGATAAAGTAAGAACATTGTAAAAAGATTAGTCATCAGACATAGCTTATTTAATCAAGATTTATGATCTATTTGGTTTTTGTTAGATTTTTGACTACAGCGGTCGTGGTTTACTTTTAGCTATAAGTCGTTTTGAAATTAAAATTTTCGTAAATCTTACCAAATCATACACTATGCACATTTTCTTTTTTGTGGACATGTTGCATCTTCCTCATCACGGAGCCTGTCTTATTCTTTGAAAAACTGAGAAGGTCCCAGAGCGCAACAGCACGGTTTTGTACCGTGCCCGCGAATGAGTTAGGCCCGCCGGGTTGGGCCACCTTAAAAGTAAAAACCGCTTCCAAATATTTTCTTTACCGAGTTATTTACCGCTTATATAAGAGTGTATAAGACAATATTAAATAGCAAAAAACAATTAATAAATAATCTAGAAATTAAGCAATTATATAGTTTATAGTTTAGATATTTAATTTTATTACCGGAATGATAGGAACGAGATTTTGCGAATACAAAGAACAAATTATAACAGAGAAGATCTATATAATTAATCTATTATTGGGTATTCTGTGTCTCAAATTAGCAATTTGCATAAGAAATCCCGAAATCGACGTGAGCAAAGGCGCCGGAAACAAGCAGTTGCTTCCGAAATGTTATTTGACCGATAGTACCCACGAGGATGGTGCTCTAGAAGATAAGGATTCTCGGAGTAATGCATTTATCGTGGCATTCGGTCTGATAACCTACTTTGGATTGGAGACCGTGGGGAGTGCAAAGTAATAATAAATTAATTAATATTTTAATACACACTTTTTCTGTTGGCTCTAACTGTAGAGCCAACTCCCCTTCTATTCCGGAAGGTTACATTTTTTTTGTTTCAAAACATGCTCTTAAAAGAAAAAAATACTTTAAACTAAATCAAACCCATCAATGTATTACATTATACAATTTATGTATACAATTCAAAAGATTGTCGCGAGATTAACCTGTACAAAATTTATTTTATGGTTGAATGCGTGTCAACATTTCATGTCTGTGCTGCTAACCATTGAGGAGTTCCCTAGTCAAGACCCAACCCTGAGTGCAGCAGCAACCATTTCGTGGTAAAACTTAAAACTGGCTATTATAATAATATGCGTGCACAAAATTTTGTAACTGTGCTATTGACCGTTGAAGAGTTCCTTTGTCTGGAGCTAATGCTCGATGAGGATTCAAGGCAGTACCCGAAGTCCCAGTTGTCACCTAAATTGGCGTTTGCGGCAAACCGATCGACTGAGGTTTTCAAATGTATGGAGAAATTAAAGAGCGCGTGCAGTGGGCGTTAAGCGAACTAACATTTGCGAGTCCGAGTTTGATTTGACAGCTTACTCAACGTGGCCATAAATACGTCGACGTTGCCGTCCACTCCGCGTTTTTATACAAATCGGAAGTCCGAGTTTGACTTTGACAGCTTGAAGAAGTAAAACCAAAGAATATCTAGTAAAAACTTGTATGGAGTTTGACGTTTTTACGGAAAACGCCAGTCGATCGGTTTGTCGTAAACGCCAATTTAGGTGAGAACTCAGGCTGACCACTCAGACTTCATACCATAAAAATGCATTGTCATTGGACCCATAAACCTAGCATGCGCGTACATCCTATTTCTATGATTGGACCTGAACCACCGTGTAAAAAAAACAACTCCTTAGGATAAGAGGAAGTGGTTCTAATGGAGCTTGAGACATTTGACAAAAACCTACAAAAAACATTGCAAGATAAATAAAAACTAGTAAAAAAAAGATCTCACACTTTTCCTATCAAAATGACACTTGAACCATAGCTACACATATCCGTTTCTGATGGGTTCAAGATGGGATGCAGTTGACAGGAAACGATCGCCGACGTTCCAAAAATAGCTTTCGAAATACGCTTACATATATATGCGTGTTTCGGATGCACATCGATATTTAAAAACGTACCCATTCACCTACATCTATAGATAGAATGTTTGTTAGTTATCTTAAAGACCTACTGTCACGATAGCAATATGATATCGCACTGTAGAACTGAAGAAACGTTTCTTGGAAATAATATTCGACTTGAATCCATATCCATACTAATCCATACTAATATTCTATTAATACTATATTCTAAATGCGAAAGTAACTCTGTCTGTCTGTTACGTGTTCACGCCTAAACCGCTGAACCAATTTTGATGAAATTTGGTATGTATATAGAGATGGAAATTTTGTAGTGATAATTAAACTCAAAGGGTCAACCATCAAAGGGGATGACAGTATAACATAAAAATCAGTCCGAAACGATAATGACCCGAGCGGAGTCGTGTACTTAAGAACGGCCCGTAAGCTATGCTCCCATACAAACGTAGTTTACTAATAATTTGGAAACCGCTGTTCCAATTAAATTGATATTAAATACCTAATATCAGGTAACAAATATCTGTGTCTGCACGCTTTTGTTTTTTTGAAAAATCCGAACCGAATGAAATGAAAGCAAAAAGAAAATCATTATACGAATTTTGTTTTCTCTGTGATTTGACCCAGAATCTATTTACCGAAAAAACAAAGACATGCAGACACAGATATTTGTAGTTCAATATTAGATACCAAATATCAAGTAAGTAGGAACAGTGGTTTTTTAATTATTAGTAAACTACGTTTGTATGGGAGGCGAAATTTTCTGATGCTTACGGGCCGACCTTAAGCTAGCTGGATAATATTATTATGATTATAACGAATGAACGCAGCCAGCGCTGGTACCTATGTCTATATCTTGGTTAAATAACAGTTTATTATATGTTTGCTTATTTCACTGTTCATTATTGTGCAATTTCGCATATTAATTTAAATTGATTTATACTGGTTTGATTTATTTTCCAAACTACTTCTTATGTATTTGTCAAGATTTGTTTTCTTCTTCTGGCACGAAAAGTGCTTTCTGGGATTCGTGGTTCTTTGAGATTCGGACATCAAAATCGGTGGAAATAGCTAGTTTCAACGAATCATGAAACCATAACCAAAGACTGCCTATAACATAAAGTATTTGCAAAATGCCACTTGGACATTTTTGTTCTCTGTATTTTTGGCTAATAATACAGCTATCAAATATGAAATGTTTTTTTGTGATAGTGGTTTAGAGGACCTTGACCAAATTTTCTTTCTTACGCTCTCAACAATAAAAATCCTACATTATTTAAACTTTTTTCATACTCTAAAATTGCTCCAATCGCCAACAAATACGTCCTAACCCTCGAGCACCCCTCAGTACTCAAATCATATTTATAATCTTATCAGATGCAATTACCTTTTTCGAATCTCTATTGTTTTGTAAAATATTTGTAATTATTTATATTTACTGTGATATTGTATACGGGTTCTATCGGAGGTATGGTCCAAACATTAAAAAGATATTTCTTGATATATGTTGAGAAAAAAAGGTACATAAAATTTTGTTGTAAAATACGTTGTAAAAAGTACACGCAAAATGTATGGGAAGGACGAATTTTGTTTTTTAAATCGTGCTGCAAGCTGCAACACAATGTTATCCACCGTTTTTTCTTCAAATATGCCTAGGAATTAACATCCGATATTATTATTGTTTTATTGTGAGAAGTTCCAACTAATTTAATTTGCTTGGTTTATTCCTACTTTTTAATGTTTTTAATTTAAAAATAAAAACGCGTTGTAAGAGCATTGGAGAGTGTCCTTGGTATTCATTAAATCCACGCCAAAATTGATGATTCATTTCCCTACTCAAAGTATAGGTTGTGGTGTGGCCCACCCACAGTCCCAATAAATACAAATTACCCCCATTCAAAGTAGGTACCTAATACAACACAATATATCGTTAATTTGTCTCTAATGGAGTAGCGACCACCCAACATATTCTGGAAATTTTGTTTAAAGACCAAATCTAATCTCATCGTTAGAGACAGTGTTCCAAACAAGATTGTCGATTGACTTTCCCCTTCATAATTGCCTGCCTTAGATTGTATGTGTTCTTTATGAGCGGCTCGTAGCCTAGTGGCGCGGGGACTGGCCTAGCGTACCAGAGGCCCGGGTTCGATACCAACTTGCACCACTGTCTTTCTCTTTCAGAGTTCGATAAGTGCATTTCGTCACGAATGCGAGCTGCTCCATGGTTCGGAATCCATGTAAAACTGTAGGTCCCCTTCCCCTACTAGGTGGTAGGGTTTAAGCCCGCCTGGGTTGGTACCATCGCATTGGATGAAAAGATGGTCGAAGCGGCAATGAAAAATTGTCCGTGTTTTCCATCCAGTTCAATGTAGCCGTGCCTCATAAAGGGAAGGTCCTGGCATGGCACCTAATTCCTTCGGGAATGTGGTGTATTGGGCTAATATCATAACGGTAGTTGTGTGGTATTAGCCATCCATGTCAGGTCGCATAAAAAAAAAAAAACAATACAAGTTTTACGACAATGGTACTTTACATACACAACACTAACGTAGTTCGTAGCACAACACTACGAACTACGAACACAGCAAACACTTTCCGCTTCCTCTACTAAAAAATCTACGAATTAACATAATTTCGCAGATACACATTTACAGCAAGTTATTCAGGAATTATTTATTTCATTTTGAATTGGACATTGATGGCCACATTCTCGTAGAGATAGGGTGTCCTGCCAAGACTTTGCCTTTATATGAGCATGGCTATATTGAACAGGATCGAAAACACATCCAATTCTAGTACCAAAGTAGGAACTGGTACTTATAGAGTTTGAGAAACACATTCTCAACGAAAATGCACATTTTAATCTCGGATAAGAAAGAGGAGTACCTACTCTGGGAATCGAACCTGCGGTTTCCTTAATAAGAAACCACGAGCCTACGGACTATTCATATTATATTATTAGGTTACCTCACATAATTTCTAATCTCCTTGCAAGTCGTGTTATAGATCTATGTAAACCTGAAGGTTCTAAAGTGCGGCGGTTCTTCTCTTAGCTAACTTCCTAATAGGTATTATGTTCTTGTTATTCATTTGATTATGTAGCGCAGCAAAATCTGTCGCTGTCGTACCTATTATAAAGATACTAAATTATTTTGGGTAATTACTGTAAAACCACATCGATATAGTGAGAGCAAACATCTTCTCTTAAAAAACAGAAGCAATTTTAGCACTCAGGAATTTAACCAAGGAAGTTAGACCGGGATAGATACGATTTGAGAAGCACATGAAATCCGAAATGCAATTTTTTTTCTCATAAACGTAGTATTTCATGTGGACGTGTGTACATTAAGTTTGCAACATTTTGGGGGGTCGGGAAGATAGAAATAAAATATGAAATATGTTTAAAAAATGATTTCTCCTAAACAAACATTTAGAAATGTTATTTAAAAATTTTATATGTTAGCCAATTTTAGGCGTAATGTAACTGTGAATTTGCAACAATTTTGTAATTACTGAAATGTATTTAAAAAAATGTTTTTACTAAAAAAAATCTATGCCGCGAACCTAACTTGCTATTGCTATATTTCTTTCTAGAATATGTAAAAGAAAATTAAATTCTTTAAAAACTATACAACGAACGATTTTATACGTATTTCGAATTTTTTGTGTGAATGTAAAAATTATAAAGGAAAAAAAATGTGCTTCTAATATTTGCAACATTTTACAAATTTCACAGAATATAGAGTTTGCGGTCAGTTTCCAATTTCAGAAAAAAAATAGAATTTTTATTATTTGCTTTGCAGATATTATGAATATATATTTATATATAATAAATATAAAAAATATATATTTACACAGTTCCGTAATTAGGAAATTGTTGCAAATTCACAGTAATATTACACCTCAAATCAGATAACATATAACATTTTTAAATAACATTTCTAAATATTTGTTTAGGAGATATCATTTTTTAAACATATTTCATATTTTATTTCTATCTTCCGGACCCCCCAAAATGTTGCAAACTTAATGTACACACGTCCACATGAAATACTACGTTTATGAGAAAAAAAATTGCATTTCGGATTTCATGTTTTTCTAAGTGTTGATTTAAGGTGGCCCAACCCGGTGGGCCCAACTCATTCGCGGGCACGGTACAAAACCGTGCTGTTGGGCTCTGGGACCTTCTCTGTTTCAAAGAATAAGACAGGCTCCGTGATGAGGAAGATGCAACCTGTCCACAAAAAAGACAATGTGCATAGTGTATGATTTGGTAAGATTTACGAAAATTTTAATTTCAAAACGACTTATAGCTAAAAGTAAACCACGACCACTGTAGTCAAAAATCTAACAAAAACCAAATAGATCATAAATCTTGATTAAATAAGCTATGTCTGATGACTAATCTTTTTACGATGTTCTTACTTTATCATTGCGTAATCCACCTCCAAAGTTATTGTATAAAACGCGCCAAAAATTCGAACTTTCGGACCTTATAACTTAGAAACCAAACACAATTTTACAATGCCATTGGTCATCAGACATCTAGTTTGATCAAATAAAGCTATTTTGAGCAAAATTTTGGATCTCTGACAAGAAATATGGGCGTGATCTTCTTTCCCCTTTTGTATGGGGAGATGAGCGGGTTGGGCCACCTTAAGGCTAAAGTTCCTGGAGTAAGTGAAATAAAGCCCAGGTCGACAACTTTTACAAAACAAGGAAGATTATGGAGGAGGTAAGTTTACGATACGGGTAACGCCGTAAAGCGGTTTTATTATCATACACTGACATATATTTACGACTATATGCAAGTATTTCGTATTTTTATGTTCAGGATTATAAGTATTATTTCGGCTTATTTTCACAGAAATAATAATAGAATGTATTTAACACAAGAAAATGCGGCATGTGGCCTTTGAACATTCGCAAGGACATTTCGCACGCTTTGTGAATGAGGAGCACAGCAAAAAACCTTTTGTCGATGGCACAAGGCTCGGCGGTCGTTTGCGAGAAATGTTGGGATTTGAGGGACCAACTCTACCTGCTACCAAAGATGGAAGGACAAGTCTGGTGTCTTTGTTGTGGATTGTTTGTGGCATTTTACATGAATTATGCTTTGTCTGAACAAAATATAACCTACCAAATCAGAAGACTGCAAATACTATCTAAATACTATACCTGCATATTTAGGTATATTTGTGCCTGTATGGAAACAAACCGTCAGATTTACGTACACAGCTACAATCTACGGCTGCAATGGACCTAGTATTTGGTTATATTGCCTCCAACATAAGTAGATATCTATATCTCGGTCGCGAAATTTGCAAACGTTGCGATGCGATCCATCATTGACCTCTTGCATCCGTTGTGCTACGCCCATCGCGTCATCTGACAAATCTCCCGCATTGCAGATTGCGAAAATGCGATCAAATCAAGATCGGATTCGTATTTATTATGGTAGTGCTGACTGGTACTCGTCTACATTTGGTTTCAAAAATAATATTGTTTGCCAAAATTGTTTGGATTCGCCTGGAATCTATCAAGTCGACGATGTCGATTCGTATTATCTTGTTTACTTTAAAGCGCTACGTAGACTAACTAAAGTAAGTCAAAGCACGTAGGGACGATTTACTTAGCATGATAGGTATTTGATTTAGTTGACATTGTAAATGCTGTTTTGGTACGATTCATCTGCGATGACCTACACGAGGCAATGACTTTTACGAAAGACACGTACTTGAAAGACACCTACCCTTTTTACGGAAACATTAAAAATAGTATCGTTAGATTATTACAAATGTGACTTACCTATTTCAGCAATTAACTTACCGGAACAGTCTTACTTTCTATTATATCTGCTAGCTACAATAGTTAAACCACCTGAGCTAAGCTGAAATAATCGAAAACCTAATATAGAGAGGGATAGTAATGTAGACACGAAACATGGCCATCAACCCCTTTTGATGTGATAAACTCGTACCTGCTTGGTGTCTCGCGTGCCGGAATTTATTTGAATGAAGGATGCTATAAAAACGTTATTCGACATGCATGGAGTCAAGCCGCACGCGTCTGCCCCGTCTGCCTCGGCAAGTTTCTTTCTCCGCAACGGAACCACCTGTCGCGCCCTGTGTTTTTACATGCGCCGAAACAGATAACCTTCAGTCAGAATACGATTAGGTTCACAATTTCATTGTCCGGTCACTACATGTTATAGGAATAATTAAATAGAACCTGTTGAAATAATCCAGTCGAGCCTTTTCTCGGAGTCAGACGGAACGCAGCTACCACTAGAATATCCGGTTTGTCTCACCTCAGACGCGCGTCAGGTCCTTATGCTTCCAAGAGTTCTCTATCTGGCACTCTCTACGGTAATCTTCTAATAACCATATCAGTCACGTTTCACTTCACCAACTCAAATCGAAACAAAAGATTTAACTTCCGAACACTGAAATTTAACGATATTATAATCAAGTTTATCTAAGGATACTATATTACTGTAGATAGTCGTGTAGTTGTGTTTAGAACGTAAATGTAATAGCGGTCGATTTGTTTAGACGTTTTCTGTTTTATGATTTACTAAATTACAAACAAACTTTGGGAGGTTGAGAGAGCGCGTCGAAGCCCGGGTGACCTCCGTCGCGTTACAACGCTGTCGGCGAACTGAATAACTGAAGAGGAAGAGGAACGGAGGTATGCGAAGCGCCGCAGTGCGAGCGAGATGACGACACGCGTCGGTCGGAGCCTGCTACCTGACCACAACAGAAACAAGCGATCAAGGTAGGTAATTGGAATTCCACAAGAGTGAAAAAGAAGGATGCACACATCTCAACGGGTTTTTGGAATACGCGCGGCCTATAGGTATTTGAAAGCCTTTAGAAACTTACTCTTAACAGTGAGTACCAGTAAGTAGGTATGTTGATAAGTGATAGATACGACAATGTATGACATACTTTCGAATGTTGTTCCTATTTCGGTATTGTCACCGAGAGTCGATACGGTCATTGCCACCGTTTCGGTAGAAGCAACGCCTACAGACAACTACGTACCTACCTACCTACTCACTTAACTAAAGTTATGTGGCGCTGTGTGGATTCCGGCACGTATAAAGAATACAAGTATTCCCACTGCATATCTTCCCGTGCATGAACCTAAGAGATTCGTCATTCGTGTTTCGGATTCCCCTTTCTGATTTACTAGGTGGTAGAGTTGTTTCCGCCCCCAGTATAGATAGGTACGCTTAATTATTCATAGTCCAAGCAATCGTTCATTTTTTTCATCCAGATAAATAGCCTTGCAATAGTTCTCATATGGTGTGTTGGGCGTCATAACAATAGTGTTGTTAAAGCCATATATGTCCGCAAAACATAGTACGTACCTACCCAAAAATGTAGATTACGTATTTACAACCCACCAATTTAACACACTACCTTGACTTTCATTACGTACATTTAATGATGATTAATTTATCTTTATGGAAGAGACAGTCATTATATTTTACAATCTCTCATATAATGCTCTGATCATAAATCTGCTGCTGAAACGACGAAGTCAAAATCCATAAATCACATTGGTCGTTATACCTACCTATGCAGGTCATTACCAATAATGTGTCAACGCTGAAGATTAATTTAAGGGCCTGATAGCACCTGATTGCAATCAGTTTCAGAAACTATATTAAGAAAATCTGTGGTAATTTATTATGTAATTATTTGGAGTAAAAAAAGTTGAAAGGGTCTAAATGTATTTGAAACCTACAAAGTTAATTTTTGATGCTAATACATATCTTATGTTCAAGTTTTTTTATGATTATTCATGAATATGTGCTCTTAGCCTGGTTTTCACCAAGTCCTGATTTATTTTATTCGACACTTGAAGGGCCTTTACGACTAAAGTGCTAATTATCTTGTACAGAGCCGGTAGTCTAAGTTGTCACCTAAATTGGCGTTACGGCAAACCGATCGACTGGCGTTTTCAAATGTATGGAGAAATTGAAGAGCGCGCGCAGCGGGCGTTAAGCGAACTAACATTTGCGAGTCCGAGCTTGATTTGACAGCTTACTCAACGTTGCCGTAAATACGTCGACGTTGCCGTTTACGTCCACTCCGCGTTTTCATACAAATCGGAAGTCCGCGTTTGACTTTGACAGCTTGAAGAAGTAAAACCACAGAATATCTAGTAAAAACTTGTATGGAGTTTGGAGAAAACGCCAGTCGATCGGTTTGCCGTAAACGCCAATTTCGGTGAGAACTCAGACTGCCCACTCAGGTATCGTTTGCCAGACAGTAAGAGCTAGTCAGTACTTGGTGGAAGAGACCCTTACAGTTTTATATTTCGATTATAGCTAGACAATCGATCAACATTTTTACTTTTTTGATTATAGAAATTCGTTGTGGTTATTTTTAGGGTTCCGTACCCAAAGGGTGAAAACGGAACCCTATTACTAAGACTCCGCTGCTGTCCGTCCGTCCGTCCGTCCGTCCGTCCGTCAGTCACAGGGCTGTATCTCAGTAACCGTAACAGATAGACACCTGAAATTTTCACAGAGTGTGTATTTATTTTGCCGCTATAACAACAAATAGGTTAGTTTAAAAAATAATAATAATTAAAGGGGCCCCCCATACAAAAAACGTGTTTTTTTTTTATTAAATCTTTTACGATGGAACCCTTCGTGTGTGAGTCCGACTCGCACTTGGCCGGTTTTAAATTAAATTAAATCTTGTTTTACTTACGCTCTTTTCGAACTGAAAGCAGTCGATTCTTGAAGTAACGTTTTCTGTGCTTTATTCTATAACATAATGGTACAGATACCTATATTTGGAGCAAAAAAGGTAGATGTACATTTATTTGCAATATTTTGCAAGAATATTTTGATAATAGAGACTTTCCATGTACTAAAATTCTAACCTATGCACGGGCTGCTACTGTAGAATGCAATCGAGGCGTTTCCGAAGTAGGTATTTTCTCTTCTACTAATGAACGGACCTCAATTAGCAAGGCTTACTTGCGATTTCGCAGTGCTTCCTCGAAACGAGTGAACATTCGTTACAATTTAAAACTCTCGCATAGAGCTCGGAGCTTCCTTTCGCTACGAACAACGCCTTGCATTGTGATGTGCGTCCATCCGACGCGTAATGCAGATACAAACAGGGCTTTTGTTCGCTACTATCTTCGGATCCCATGTGTTAAAGCTAAGGTTACATCGGTTGAGCAATCGATTGAGTCAGTTACGAATCAAATTATCGAACTTAATAGCTGAACGTTAGTCCGCAAATCCGCTGGTATGGTGCCTCGCTAAGCGTGGTTTCGCGAGGCGAGGTGTTTCTAAGTACCTACCTTTGGTCCTATGCACAGCCGCCTATACCGGTTTTTCATAAAAAAAGGTCAGAGTGCTCTTAGATAACTACTAACTGTTCGTGGTTACTTCAAATTCCATTGTTGGTTAAAGCGCCATTTGTGCCAATTAATTAAAATATCAAAATATATTTTTAAATTATCAAAACCTTTTTTTAAAAAACTTATGAATTTTACACCAATTTCGAAAATCTAAGAAGTGAAGAGGTTACTAAAACATTGGTTAAAATATAAATATCTACGTATCAACGAGCCTTTACGAAGATATTGTTTCACGGGGGTAATTACATTAGAGTGCGACCATCAAATGATATGGGTTCCATTGTGATCCCAGTTTTAGAAGTCGAAATACCGCTTTCTTTAGTGCTCTATTCAGCTAATTCGGAATTCAAGACAATGCCCAATCGAATCAACAATTTGCACTTACGGTCATTTCTACGCTCGCCCTGAATACCTGATCGCCTCA
Source organism: Incurvaria masculella (assembly GCA_946894095.1). Classification (NCBI taxonomy): domain Eukaryota; kingdom Metazoa; phylum Arthropoda; class Insecta; order Lepidoptera; family Incurvariidae; genus Incurvaria; species Incurvaria masculella. Next base: position 7,636,275 of record OX335641.1, read on the forward strand.
CTCGTGACTGTGGCATGAAAGTGTCCGTTGCCCAAATGTATTCCAAAGCGCAAACAATGTGCATAAATACCTATCCGTCTGCAAGTAAGTATGTGGATGTACCCATCTACATACATGTCGGTATGAACCCTTCGGAACAGCATGCGTAGCCATGGAAGAAAGCTGGGTGAATAATTCAGTACCTAACCTTACTTCGAGGGGTAGAGTTGTAGCTGTAGAGACGAAATAGGTACCTCAATTCTGTTTTGCTGTTTTGTCCATGTGCGTCAGCCAACGAATTTCTCGATTATATTCGAATCGACCCAATGCCTCGCCCAATGCTTCCCCTATCTTCACTAGAAATGTCACTAGATGATTGCGCCGATGATTTCTCGTAGATCCTGAGCTAAGGCGTTTTGAATGATTATTGCTGACGTCACCAAGGTCGATTTTGGTATTGACAGATTTTGTATGGACGAAATCTCAACGTAATGCAAAGTGACATGACAAAGTACAACTTTTCGTCAGTCTTATTTTATGTTACGAATATTTATTACAAGTTTAGCAACTAACTATTTAGCAGATTCGAATCCTACTTCCAACTGTGGCGACCTAGCGCCCTCTACAAAGCGCTGCTCGTTTCACACGCCAACAATTGCAACGAATAGATGCATAGAAGCTAGTTAGCATGGCGCTAGATGGGGCTACCCGCTAGAACGTTGAACATGTCAAAAAAACACAAGAAATATATATCGCACTAACCAAGTTTCTCATCGAAGTAACACATATACAATTCAAATAACGACGAGATGAGAGCAGCTGCTCTGCCGTTGGTCTCAAGACCTGACCCACCTGACGAGTGTCACGACCAAAAACTTTTTCAGATTATTTTCAAAATCCGACTACAATGCTTTAAATGTATTTGTCGCAGTAATCTCTCATAGGTATCCATTAAACATTTTCAAGTCCCTGTGCGGCTCATGGCTCAACGGTGGATGGACTTGCCTTCCATGCCAGAGGTCATGTGTGCAATTCCCCGCCCCGTTCATGCACCATTTTCTTTCTCTTTCTGTGTTAGATAAGTGCATTTTTACGAATGAGAGCTGTTCCATAGTTCGGAATACATATAAACATGCAGGTCCCCTGCTCCCCGCCCGGGTTGGTACCATCGCATTGGATATACCAACCTGGACTAACTTTCCTTTCCGAAGACCTTTTTTTTTTTGGCGGCAGAAAAGTATCCTAGAATTCAGTTTAACAACCTTTAATATTGCCATGTTTAAAATATTTGATTCGTATATTTATTTAAAAATAAATCTACCCAGTTTATTTAATCCTGATAATTGCCATATTATTATCAATGGCATTATTTTTTTATTAATATTGTAAAAATGCTCTACATCATTATTTCTGTCAGGCGCCATGTATCTCTGTCTACACCTCAAAGGTTGTTAGGTTGGCGCCCTTGGGCATTAAGCCCGCCTTTTGTAACCATTTTAAAGACTAAAGAATTCTATGATTTTTTACAGTATAGTATGTATTTATTTCACAAATATCTTATTCAAACTAAAAAGTAATGCATCCCAGAAAGAACTCTACACATCTAGAAATTACTTAAACCTGATTGGAAAATCGAATTTTCTTCCGGCTCCTACTAACCCTTTTAAAACCCGGAAGAGTAAAGTGTTTCTAGCAACAATACTGTTATGCCACCACCCCTGTTCCGTCATCGCCCTGATCCACTCAAAGCAGTCGAACAGCGGACGCGCGGTGCACAAAGCCCCGCCTCGTAAACAAAACCGGCCAAGTGCGAGTCGGACTAGCACACGAAGGGTTCCGTACCATCGTACAAGATAAAAAAACAGGTTTTTATTGGGCCCCTTTAATTTTGAAATGTTACCTATTTGTTGTTACAGCGGCAAAATTAATACACACTCTGAAATTTTCAGGTGCCTACCTATTGCGGTTCATGAGAAACAGCCCTGTAACAGATGGACGGACGGACGGCCAGCGGAGTCTTAGTAATAGGGTTCCGTTGGCACCCTTTGGGTACGGAACCCTAAAAACTATTAATTCCGAAGGAAACGAAAGCTGCGAGATATCTTTATCGTTTACGGCCCACAAGAATGAAAATGAAATACTTTAATGGCAAAAAAGCACGTCTCCTCTTCATCGACGGGCAGTCTCGGCTACTTTCTTTGAAAATAAAAATTACAGCAGTGGGGGAAATCTGAAAATTCACATTAGCCGGTGATTCGAACTATACGGAAGTTAATACATACAAGATACGTATGTTAGAAGAAACTTAAACGGCCTGGGGCGTGGTCACGGCTATTTTAGAATAGATTTTTTGTAACAATTACCAGCTCTATAAGGCTATAAAATACGTATAGCGAATGTCAAAAGCAATTCGTAATTTTATTTGGTAACTCAACAATTTATTATCAAGCTCTAAAATAAGGCTTAGAAAGGGTTTCTTATTTTAGTGGTTATCGGCCTAGCTTTATACTATATGCCGGTCCACATATAAAAACCAGCCAAGTGCGAGTCGGAATGGCACACGAAAGGTTCCGTACAATAATACCAGATTTGACCTAAATAAATAACGTTTCTTGTATGATCCCCTTTATTATTTTATTTGTTGTTTAAGCGGAAACAGGAATACAGTCTGTGAAATTTTCAGCTGTCTGCCTATTAGAAAGAAAGAAAGAAAATACGTTTATTTTTTCCCAACACACAATTTAGAACACTTTAAAAATTCAACATACACATTTGTGAAGAAAAAAAAGGAACCAGCTTAGCATTTTGTGTTGCAGGTCCCTCTTGATGAGTGAACTACCGCGCTGATTTTACGCTGGTCCGGACACACTTACGACTAACATAAAGTGAGAGAAACAGCTGTTTGTCGGAGATACAGCTCTGTGAAAGACGATCGGACGGACAGTGGAGGTTTAGTAATAGGGTTGTGTTTGGCACCATGTGGTACGGAACCCTAAAAATGGATTTTCAGAATATTTCATTGATAGAACGAGTCTCTAAGATGTTTAAAATGTTTCATAAATTTTCAACAGTCACATTAGCAGCAAACGCAATTAGAGGAGCGGTAGATTGGCGAAAGCGAGCCGGTCAACGCGGGCTTGGTGCGTGCGTCCCATATTCTGGTGTATTATTGGCGGAGTCTCGTCGCAACTGGAGCAATGTCACCGGTGCGGTGGCTGGGAGCTTGCGGCGGACGTCACGCCGCCAACGGCCGACTGACGACCAACCGAGGACTGCGGGCAGGGTTGCCACGTGCTGCGTGGGCTCCGCCACTTTAAAATGGGTCCCACTGCATTTATTACCGTGCATGTCGAAAGAGCCGAGTGGCTCGTAACTTAGGGGCGTGTGGACTTTCCTTCCATGCCAGAGCTCATTGTTTCAAACCCCGATCCCGGTCAAGCACCACTTTCTTTCTCTTTCTGAGTTGGATAAGTGTATGTATTTACGAATGAGAGTTGTTCCATGGTTCGGAACCCATATAAAACTGCTCCATATAAAGCTTCTCTTTGCTGACTAGGTGGTAGAGTTTAAGCCGACCAAGGTTAGTTTCAATGAGGAGGAGTTTCAATAGAGTTCAATGAGGCCTTGCTGATAAAGGGATAGTCCGGGTATGCCACCTAATTCCTTCGGAAAAGCGGTGTGTTGGTCTATACATGACGATGGGTGTGGTATTAGCTATCGATGTCCAGTTACATACAAAAGGGATTTATCGTTCGCAGTTCTGATTCCACGTAAGACTGTAGTTCCCCTTCCTAGGCGGTATGGTGAATCCCGCCCGGGTTGATACCATCGCGATATCGGGTTGATATCATCGAATGAACGATAGTCGAAGCTGCAATGAAAATTGTCCACGTTTACCATCCAGTTTCCATTAGTTGTCCTTCCGTAGCCGTGAAATATAATAAAGGTCCTGGCATAGCATTTAGTTCCCATGTGGTGTTTGAACAGTAGGTGTGGTATTAGCATGACATGTCCAGTTACATAAAACATGTGATCAAGCAATAAAATGAGACAATCAATTTACTGAGCTTCTCACCTCGAACGGTACCTTGAAATCACTGACTGACCGCGGTAAAAGTGGACACCTGGCGACCCTGAGTGTCCACCATTGTGCAGTTATACCAAGGAACTGCAAAACTCTATGCTATGGCCATGTAGATACATATATGAAAGTTATTTTTATTTCATGATTTTAGCCCAACACACCGATTTCCTGAAATAACTGAGAGCCATGCCAGGGCCGTCTTTAAAAATTCACGGCTGCATTGATCAAATCAAAATAACGGTCAATTTTCCTTTGTCGCTTCCTGCATCTTTCATTAAATGCCGATTAACCCTACCTTCTCGTAAATAGGCTAGAGATGGCCACCTCCTGCCCCAGGCCGATATTGTAACCCATTTTATAACCAACCGCATCCATTGTTGCTAAACCTCGATGATCGAACATTGAGGCGTCGCTCCACCGAACATCCGAGGCTAAGGACATATATTAAGAGGAGTTAGATTATCTATACCTTTTCTATCTAAATAGTCATGGATGGCTAATACCAAACCGACCGTCAAATATGACTACACAACGGAAACACACCACATGGAAACTAGGTTCCATGCCAGGACCTTCCTTTATTGCTCGGCTAAATTGAACTGGATGGAAAACCCGGACAATTTTTATTGCCGCTTCTACAATCGTTCATTCAATGCGATGGTACCAACCCAGACGGTATTAACTCTGGTAGGTAAGTAAGGAAGGAAGCACGGTGCAAGAGGCAATGAACTCACCGAAAAATGCTTATTTTCGGTAGTAATATGACATTTCTAACCAGTTCCATCCCGTCACTGCCAGAACTAGTTACACCGTCGTTAAAGTTCATGCCCGAGGTGGTACCATCCCATTGGATGAAAATTTAACATAGTCTGAATATTATTTATATACCTTAAATCTCCTACTAAAATTAAAAACAGATCAGAAAACAATTGAAAATAGCAGAATGAAATTAAAATTGGTATAACGAACTATGCGTACTTATTAAAGCCGCTTTGCTTCTAAAAACGAGACCGACATTCCCTATAAATTTAGCGAACTGCAAATAGAACATCGTGACGCAAGCTACGCCGGTCGCCGCAGTAATAGCTCTCCAAGTTGTGATTAGAATTGGCGGTCGCTGCTGTGATCGTGAAGTATGATCTACTTTGGAGAACAATCTACGTTACGGTGCTTTCGAATGTGCCAGACTTATCCGTAGATCATCTCTTGTACATCTAGCCCAAGCTAACTTAGCCTAAACAGCCAACAGAGACCGCGACACAGAAAATATAAGCCTTATTAGCAACCTGCCTGCCAGATAGGTCACTTATTTTTAGTCGACAGACGACTGAGGTGAATATGTAGTTCCACTGATTAAGGAGCTCGCACACCATATTTATGGAAAAAAATAACAATAAAATATATTGCATGTGCATAGTATTAACGTGGGTTCTAAAAACCTGCGGGATTACTTTTGTCATGTGGAAATATGTAAGGACGTAGTTGCGCTGTTTGATTTAACGCCCATTAATAGCTCCTAGACGAGGCTTATGCAATATTCTATAGCAGAAACACCTTACTAAGTTAAACCTGAAGAGAAAGCCCTAGGAGCGTATTCATAGCTTCACGGCCGTGGCAGACCAACAGTATCCGCTGCATCGACAGCACACCACTCCACTTCTTTTGTTGTAGGAAGCGACAACGCGTAGCGGCAGCACGTAGCCACAGTAATGAAGTCACCGACAATCGGTGAAAGAACCTGATGAACACCATTAAACGCACCCTCAGATTCAATGGAGAGAGTAGGGAGAGAAGCTGTCTGTGACAGTTACTTTTATTCATATTTAATCTCGATGAGACTGAAAGAAGTTATAGTGACGATAATTAAAATGATATAGTTAAGAAATGCAGACACAATGAATAACAAACACGAAATAGCTAATAACAAAAGACCAGATTGATGAAGTACATGTCTCGGGAATTTACTATTTTGGTCTTCTGAAGCTTTCGGGCTAATCTCTAATTATATAACACTTCCAAAAGTCACAGAATAAGTAATAGTTTTACCAAAGTTATTAAATTACTCTTGAGTCGTTCACACCCTGTTCATGATTGTCACTAATCTCTATTTTTCCACCTAAGTCCAATACACCAGTTTAAAATTCAAGACAATGGATATTATTCTATCTGGAAAAAAATGCAAGCAAGGATGCGTTTTCTTTTCGATCATTTACGGCATGAGCATTTACGCAATTATCGTTACCGTTCACAGATATCTGCCTTCATTGACCGTATCCAACCATGAATGCAATGAACTGCCAATAATGATGCAACCCGTGCAAAATTTTAGGAAAAATAATGAAATAGCATCTGCGAGGTAATTACAATGAGAGATTTTATCCCATTAAAGGCACCGAAAATACAGAAAAGTAAAAATTACGTTGAAAAAATTGTCAATTCTCTTAATGTAATTTATATTGTTTATAAGATAACTTACCATTCCCAAAGATGTACTAAGCAGTCGAACATGACGCAGCCTTGTTCCTTCATGCAGGTTACGTGCCGAGCCATCTTGCTGCTTCTCTTATAACGCTCTTTTCTTCGACGTCTATCTTAAGTTACTTAATCGTTCTTAGATACAGTTGCCTTCATTCTAAGTTAAGCTTTTTCGAGAGCATATTATTTTATAAGTCACAGTCCTCACTCGGTGCCCGCGCGCATTGCTTTTGGAAACGATGTCTCTGGAACGACAGAAAAGGTGCCAATTAGTGATGAAATGAACGATGGTGACTTATTCAATAAGATGCGATGAAATAGACCAGATTGTGCAATAGTCAAATAATCTGTTGCATTAGTGGTTTAGCGGTTTGGCGTATCTACTATCTTCGGTCGGTCGTTAGGTCGGTTCGACCAACTTCTAGCGGCATCAATTTATTTAAATGTTTTCCTATTTAGGGTTCCGTACTCAAAGGGTGCCAACGGAACCCTACAAAAAACTTGATTTTTGGTGTGAAATCTTGTACGATGGTACGTAACCCTTCGTGCTTCGCGAGAGACTCGCACTTGGCCGGTTTTTGATAGTAATGCCACTTAACAAAAATAATTGCACGAATTGTTACGGTGAAGAAAAGAATCGTGAGGAAACCCCCTTTTCATTTCATTTATTAAAACTTTCGGTAGTCAAACTACACTAAGTTACTTCACAAACTGATGAATCCACGGATCGATCAACTCAGTTAAGATGAACCCGAAAATAAACTTCACTGGTTTAAATGTTTGTGCCGTCCATAATAATTACATATTTACACACTTATATCTAAATGCTACTGCCAACAATTCTTTGGTAGCATCGTTTAAGACGACGAACAAAGAACTAGATAAACGGCAACCCTGAGTCTATTAAAAATACAAATGACTTGACTAACAAAGTTGCTAAAACAATAATATATAGAGTATTACAATTATATCGTAAAAACCTATACACAAAGATTTAGATGCCCTATACACTACATCTGTGGCATATTTTTAATGTAGTTCTTCTGGTTTAAGAAAGGTAGCTCCTTAACGGAAATAGATCACAATAATATCGAATAGCGAAGAAATGTGGTAAACCAAGATGAAGTTATTCGATCAAGATCATCAGAGAGCTATCTCCATTGGCTATGTCGGACGGTGTGAAATTTTAATATTTCTTCGGTTGATCCGTTACCGCTGGACATTCCCTACTAATGCGAGATGATACACAATCATTTGTGTCGCCAGCGTGAAAAATTGCGTCTTGCTCCATTTCCTGTATCGCGTTAACGTTTCTGTTCGTTTTGCTTATTTTGTCTATGGCCTCGGTAAGTTTTCAACGGTATCAAAATTTAATTGTTGCCGGTTAGGAATTTTGTAGCGAGATAACCAGAATGTTGTTTCTATTTTTAACCGACTTCATTGGATTTCATTGTTATTAAACTTGAAGCAACAAATGTCACAAATTAAATCTGTTATCATTTCTGGAAAAATACTTGGCTGCATGAGCATACTATATGTATGTACTAAGTATTTTTGTGATATAACTGTAACTAACTTAGGGCAAATTTAACAAAAGTCTGATAAATCGGATCCATAATATTGGACGGATTTATTTCCGCATACATACATATATACCTTCACGCCGTTTTCCCGGAGGGGTAGACAGAGATGATAGTTCCCCATACGGTACGATCACAGCACACCACTTTGGCTTCATCTACAGGCATAAATCTTTTCATACATGCTCTACGATTACGGGTGCTACGTACGTACTACCTTTACGAAGAATTACATCGGTTTATTTACGCCTCTGCTTATCCATCCGTTATAGATAGTCCATATTTACTTATTCGTAAAATGACAGCCAGATAATTGTGATAGAAGATATTATTCTCCGGTAATACCCGCCCCGTGGTGCGACGCCTTGCGATTCGATAAGCTGGGTGAAGCATCTCTGAGCGCGTGATGGGTCCTCGATGGGTGACCATTTTCAACCGTTGAGGCTGGCCGTGGTTTGGATTCCACGTAAAACTGTAGGTCCCCTTCCTTACTTACTAGGTGGGAGGGTTAATCTCGCCCGGGTTGGTACCATCGCATTGAATGAACGATGTTCGAAGCGGCAATGAAAATGGTCCATGTTTTCAATCCAGTTAGTTCAATGCAGCCGAGAAACATAAGGAGGTTCCTAGGCACCTAGTTCCCATGTGGTGTTTTAGGCTAGTATCTCACGGTCAGTTTGGTATTAGCCATCCATGTCCATTACCACTTTATTCAACGGTGTGTCGTATCTCTGCAGCGAGCCTAATCTCTGTCATTTATAGTGAGGGTAGACATAAATCTCCGGTTAGACATTAGAATGTACCCAAGCATTGATTGTGATTGTGACTGTTATGTTTGTAAAACACAAGATCAGTGTGTAGGTGAACATTGTTGAACATAACTAGCCTACCACTTATAATACAGTCTTTGGGGGCAGTTTAAGTGGTAGCGAATATTATTTGTTGTTTATATTTGTGTGAATAAATAAATAAAAAAATATATAAAATAAAAAAGTCACATAAAAAAAATCAGTCCGATAAGTACTATTTGAGGAGGAAAATCGGCCCTAAGTATGTTTAGAAAAAACACTTTTATACATTTTTTTATTTTACTATATTATTGATTATCATTGCATGTCAGTGACTTAACTCTCCATTTCTATATAAACTGCATTACATAAAATACATTACTTTATCTGCCTAAACCTGCATGTTTCCATGTTCAATACATGTGCAATAAACGTATACTGAATTCATGTTTCCATTAATCGATTTCTTATCGCCCATGATTCATACCTTCTCAGAAAACTTTCGTGAGGCTGCTAAGAATAATTATTCAATTTTGAGCGGCCGAAATGTTTCTCTATAATTAAAATTTCTTATTTTAACTGCACTGGAGATAAAAGATCTACAGACCGAAAATCCATAATGGTCATGTAAAATATTGGGTGGGTATTACATGCACACAATTATTTTAGGGTTTCGTACCCAAAGGGTACCAGCGGAATTTGTTAAGCCTCCTATTACTAAGCCTCCGCTGTCCGTCCGTCCGTCCATTTGTCACAGGGCCGTATCTCAATAACCGTCATAGGTAGGCATCTGAGATTTTCACGGAGTTTGTATTTGTTTTGCCGCTATAACAACATTTACATCAGAATATTTATCAGTACACATAAGGGCCGGATATACCATGTCGGGGGCCCTAGGCAATGCATTTCTCGGGGTCCCTTTACCCTTGTATTACCTTCTTTTATGCAACCCGACATGGGTGGCTGACGCAGCTATACCGTCATGATATTATCCCAATACACCACATACCGAAGGAATTAGATGCCGTGCCAGGTCTTTCCCTATATGAGCACGGCTACACTGAACTGGATGGAAAACATGGAATATTTTTCATTACCGCTTCAACCATAGTTTCATCCAATGCGGCGGTACCAACCCGGGCAAGCTTTTACCCTACTTTTTAACCGACTTCAAAAAATGATGAGGTTCTCAATGCGACTATGTTTTTTAATGTTTGTTACCATAAGTAAGACCTACTAAACGTGCTACTACGTTTAGTAGGTCTACCCATATTTAGACAAATTAGTTAGTGTACTTCAGATTCACTAAAAATAAATAAATAAACCAAAAATTTAACCAAAAAACCGACTTCAAAGAAAAAGTATTCCCAAAATAATTACTATGCACTAAAAAGTAAAAAAATATTGCAATTATTGTAGTTACAATTTTTGTTTTTTTTTTTTTGGAGGCGGTGTCAGCTGACAGCGTGACCACCTTCAAGATTCTCTTGACTGGCGCGGCGCGTGCCCGGAATGTTCACTTGACAGCTGCCCGCCGCGGCCCAAGCTCAATCTCGCCTATAACTATGTATATAGTTACAAACCTGCCTTGGCTGAAACCGACTCCAAAAATAACAATTATTATAGCTACAATAATTGCAATTATTTTTTTACTTTATAGTGCATATTTATTAGTTCAGGAAACTTTTTCTTTGAAGTCGTTTTTTTTGTAATTTTTTTTTTGTTTTATGCACCTACAATTTTACATGGGTACGTAACCATTAAACAGCTCACATTCGTAAAGAAATGCATTTAACTCATGAAGAAAAATAAAGTAGTGCATGGCCGCCTAGGACTTGAACCCATAACTTCTCGCATGAAAATATTGATTAAAATAACATAACTACGAAATATGTGAAGCGTTATCTTCTGTGAATATTTAAATCAATTTAGATAAACCCATAAAAACAATTATGCCCACGCACGCAACCGTACCCATGGCAAAGTTTTTGTCTCCTGTATCAACACGGATAAACTGGGCGTGTCGAGTGAAAGTGGTCAGGCAAACGTGTTCGGCAAACAGAGGTGATGACGGGGCTCGCCCGGCGCGGCCGCGGCCCTGCTAGCGGTAAAAAGTACCTTCCAGCAACCGAGAGGAAAGTTGCTCATTTGCCTGACTTCTCAGAAGAGAGATCTAGTTAGAGCAGTCTCTAACTGGTTGTAAAGTGCATACGTACCTACCTACCGACTAAGAGAACGTGTCGAATTAGCGCATTTAATACAATGTATGATCTTACAGTCGGTAATGTCTGTAGCACCCTATAGAATAAAGGTTAACCCCTCTCTTGTGTCACCGTTTTCTTTCCTATCCGAAAAATCCTTATCCTTAAAATTTGCGTTTTTATGTAGCATCAACTCCGTGGTTCGAAACCCATTGAAACTGTGGGTTCCCCATGGAGGTGAAGAATCTCCATGGGGTTCCCTTCCTACTTATTAGGTGGCAGTGTCGCAACAATTCTTGGGTAATTCTTTATTTTGTGAACACCGTTCTGAGGACTGAGATATCAGAATATCTGCTCGCCCTATAATATTCGGTAAATCCTGAAACCCAAATAATGCACCAAGAACTGGTAGGTATAAGTAAGTATTTTAGGAAGACTTCAAGCTCCTTGACTTCCAGACTCATGACAACGACAGTGGTAAATCGTTAAATAAAGAATGCAATGTAATAAACCCCGGGCCGGGTTGGATAAAAAAATGGTCTGTATTTCCGTCTATGTAGTTCAACGAAAGGAAGGTAAGGCACTGGCACGACCGCGACGCCTTGACTGCTCGCGGCTGGATGTGTGTGAAAAAACTATGTTCCTTATCGCACGTTTCTCGGATGAGAGTCATGGAGGTGAGATGAGAGCTGGACTTTAGATGAAAATGGACCTTTTCCCATGGAGGTGAAGAAATTCACCTCCATGCCTTTTCCTTTTTCATTTAAGAGCTAGACTGGAAATTGTGTTCGATACTTTTCCAGTCAAAGCGACAGAGCTTCAGTCCTCGCGACAATCTCGTGTTAGTTTTTAATTTTTAGGAAACGTTTAAGCTGAATGTTCAGTTCCTTACGGGTTTGGAAGTTTACACGCTCCGCTCGGGTGAATGTGCAAAATAAAACTAAAGGCGACCGCTTTTGATGTAATTTTCAGGTAATCTTCAGATTAGCCCAGCGGGTGATCCCGAAAAAACCCGTTATGTAGTCCTGAATACACGTACCGAAACATCGTCCAACAACATGTTCTTGTGGATGTGGTAATTTGCAAGGTTTTGACCCTTGATGTCTTTTGTAAGATGTCACGTGGTAAGATACGATTTTTTTTTATTAACAAAATACCAGCTTAAACCCCTTGTAACTTTCTTCTTTATGACTTTTTAAGTACGATACAAAAAATATTGGATTTTACAATATAGGGTGATGAAGTTAATAACACAAAAACCGGCCAAGTTCGAGTCGGACTCGCACACGAAGAGTTCCGTACCATCGTACAAGATTTCACCCAAAAATATTTTTATTATTATTTTATGTCACCTATTTCAACAATAAATACACACTTTGTGAAAATTTCAGCTGCCTACCTATTACGGTTCATGAGATACGGCCGTGACAGACGGGCGGACGGACGGGCGAGCGGACAGCGAAGGCTTAGTAATTGGGTTCCGTTGGCACCCTTTGGGTACGGAACCCTAAAACGGACATATTACCTCTAGGGACCTCCCAAAGTTCCGAAAAGAAGAAAACATATTTCTGAATTCATTTAAGAAAACTAACAGTAATTTAGAGTTTCGTTTAAAAGTTTGACATGGATGGCAGTAGAAACCGAAACTGTTTTGTATGGGGGCGGCGAGTAACGACTACATGACACTTCCCCTTCATTTTATCTTCTGTGGACAAGACAGACCTCAGACAGTCGGCCCACCTATATTTATGGTGAGGTTGCTTTCTCTAAACTGCCGCTACTAACTCGCCCGTGCCGCTACCCATTGTTCTTGTTCAGCATGTTTGATCTCTTTATATCGGCCTCCAATTCGTGGACATGGCCAATGGTATCAAAAATAATCTCATGCTATCATATTTAGTGGTGAAGGTAGGAAGTATGTTTTATATACGGAACTGTTTTCAATCAGTTGAAAAGTGCATCCCTGAAATGATGATTTTTTACTGAACACTATTATAACAATCATGCAACGACTATATGTTTCTATAAGTTCTACTCAATCTTCAATTCTGAATGATTTTTCTATGTTTTAGTAAGACAGTATGAAATCAGAGGATATTTTGTTATATCGCGGTTTAATATTCTTTCAAACTGTGGTTTTTTCATAACCATGTTAAAATGAGGAAATTGTTCAAAGATTTGACCTAAACACCTACCTACATTACATACATGCAAACATTGCAAGTTAAATAAAAGCTAATTAAATGAACACTTTCCTTTAGTTTGGCGTACAAAATTACTTCAGCGACACTATTGACTGGCGCATGCGTTATTTTTCTCAAAATCAACGAGTTCGATTCCCGGCTAGGATTTTTTTTAAATCCAACAATGCAGTTTTAATTTTTATCATAAACGACCTTATGACTCCTTCGGGTCTTTTTCGATATTTTTATAGTTTCGGATTCGGCCCTCAATGGCGCACCTGATAAAGTCAACCTGCGTAATTTTAATAAAGTTAAAAAATACCCTGAGTCTGAGTATGTCTTTGGGTTGCCCCATTATTATTCTAAATGAGCTCTAAATTATAACTACTTCAAAACTATCAATTCAATAATTTAAATAAATTGTACATACTCTACTAAAAATAGCATAAACCAAGGGAACATCTTGGCATTTCTAGGTCCTAGAAAAAACGTATAATCCTGGATACGAATGACGCAATGTCGGAGGGAGGAGAAGGGAGATGTAGGAAGTGCATGCGACTTGGAAACCTCTCTCCTCCCCGCACCACCACCCCACCCCCTACCACCCCCGCGCTACCACAGCGAGAAAACATTCCGACGAGTTCACTGACCGATCACCCCGCGACGTTTACCATGATTTTCCGGCATCGCACATTTCTTTTTTATTGATATTGAAGAATTACGTTCATTTTTAATCAGTAAATGTTTCTAATAATTGTATTGTTAATGGTTATGTATGTATTTGTATGAAAATAAATGTTACGTGTTCAAGATTGTCGGGCACGAAAAAACTTTATACGCAGAAAGAACTTTTGTTTTATTTCTAACGTACCTATATTTTGTGTAATGTTAGGTCTTTATCGGTTTTTTTAAAATTAAAATGCAGTATTTTATTCAAAAAACGTGCTTATTTTTAGTCTGGTCTGGGGGCCCATTCCGGTAAGAGTGAGTTCGAGTTCGGGAGTGAGTTAACCTAAAAATAGCTGGGAAATATATCATTATTTCAATAACGGAACCGTTTTTTATACTTCCAACGTATTTACGGGACCGACCAGATTTTTACCTAACTGTAATGATGTTCAAGAAGTATGGAAACATTGACTATTTAAAAAAGTGAGTTGATATTTAGTGACGAATTCGAACTCACTCTTGCTCTGAATGGACCCCCTGAACTCCATCCAACTCCAAGCATTTATTTATTGATCATTTATACTAATAAAAACTGTAGCTAACGCGTGGTAAAATAAGTCTGTTATACATTAATTGTATTTTAATTATAAGTGTTGAAGTATCACTACTTAACGACATCGAGTCTGGTTCGCAAGTCCGTTTTGTGGCAATCCCGTAGATTTTCCGACTGCGGCGGTCGGATACAACGGCGGAAAGGCTTTGAAATATCAGCCCGCCCCGCCCCCCCCCCCCCCCTCGTCCCACCTCCCCTAATCTCTCCATGCTCTACACTTCCATACATTTTGTACCTATATGCCTTTGATACGACGCGCCATCGTTTACTTTCCGAATATTATAAGAAGGATTTTGTTTTATATGTATACATAGGCGCCTAAATGATGGTAATGGTTAAATATGGAAATTGACTATGTCTGCCAGAAAAACCGTGTGTAAATAGAATCGACTGTTTGTACTGTTTTTCTTATAGAAACTACCCAAAAACCAGTCTTGCATAAAATCAATGATACCTACTACCAGTTCGATTATTTGTATTTAAAACCAATTGACTGAAAAACACTTATACGCACTGGCTGATTGTGTGATTTTTTTCAGAAATTAATTCTTCCATTGCATATTTTTTTTCAAATTATACATATAATTAAGACATTAGGACAGAAAGCTGATGAACGTATGAATGAAAGTCGTAAAGAACATTTTAATAAATATGTATGTAGTTCTCTACACAGGCTACACAGAACTATACATCACTTGGTCTTGTTCGATTATTATTGTGAAAGTCCATATATGGGTAAGAAACCTAATGTTTATAATCATAAACGAACAGCCCCTGGTTGCAGGATGAGATATTTTTGCCGACATTGCACGAAGCGCATGTGGGGCTGCCTCGGCCGAAAAACCATTTCTCCCACTCTTAAACACCGGAACCAGACGACCCATTTGCAACGCATAATCAGACGCATTTAACACCTAATTAGGTAATCGTGTTAACTCACCATTTGGGTTAACCCCTCACCCCGCGACCAAACCGCGCATTGACCGCCCGCGCACCAACCGGTAGTCGCTTGGTCGCTGCGTATTAACGACACCGCCACGCCAGGATCTAGGTCATCCAAATTTCAACGAAATTATGGTGATCCTGACGCATCTAGCACGAATAACAACCGACTCAAATTACCTTAGCTTCCTGAAAATATCCGCGAAAAACATCACGCGGCTTTTGCGTCGAATCTTATTTGGCTTGAATTACAGTAATCCAATTGTTATCCTTATTGTGAAATTTCCTACGTTTGATAGATCGGTATAATTGATAACTACTGATTGACACGACTCGGCTTTCATCGCACGATAATTACTATGGTGGAAAGTATTTGAGGCGGCCGGAATGTCGCCCGTATCGATTTCCGGAAAGCGGTCGACGCGGCGCGCGTCGCCCGCTCACTGACGGTGCAGTGCCCACCCTGTACTACCCTCCCGCTCCCGTCAACCCTACCCCGCGCCCTTCCCGCCGCGCAAACACACCCCGCCGCCCGCAGCCCGCCGCGCTCGCGCCACCCTCGCGATATTACGGAGGGATTAGAGATTCCGACCCTCTTCAATGTCTTCGGCGGATTTCGCTTTAGTGAGGTAGGTTCGTTTTTAGGGTTCCGTACCAAAAGGGTGAAAACGGAACCCTATTACTAAGCCTCCGCTGTCCGTCCGTCCGTCCGTCCGTCTGTCACAGGGCTGTATCTCAGTAACCGTAACAGGTAGACAGCTGAAATTTTCACAGAGTGTGTATTTATTTTGCCGCTATAACAACAAATAGGTAAGATTAAAAAATAATTAAAATTAAAAGGGGCTCCCATAAAAAAACCGTGTTTTTTTTTACGATGGTCTGGAACCCTTCGTGTGCGAATCCGACTCGCACTTGGCCGGTTTTTTTAGGGTTCCGTACCCAAAGGGTGAAAACGGAACGCTATTACTAAGCCTCCGCTCCGTCCGTCCGTCCGTCCGCCAGTCACAGGGCTGTATCTCATGAAACGTAACAGGTAGGAAGCTGAAATTTTCACAGATTATGTATGTATTTACGATGGTACGGAACCCTTCGTGTGCGAGTCCGACTCGGTTTTAGCAATGATCAAGGTGCTGACGTATTAGGTGCTACTTACATTCATGTCTGTTCGCTGCTATCCTCATGAAGATTTGGTCATCTCCGGCAATGAGTGCATAGTGCACTATTTGTTATATGACGGGAATTTAACATCACACCTCCTCTCATCGCATCAGTCCATTATACTGCATTCGAGAATGGCGTAGGTGTCATGCTAGGACTATTTTATTGCTGTAATATATATATATATTTATGCGACCTGACATGGATGGCTAATACCACACAACTACATTTATGATATTAGCCAACACCACATTCCCGAAGGAATTAGGTGTCATGCCAGGACCTTCCATTTATGAGCACGGCTACATTGAACTGGATGGAAAACACGGACAATTTTTCATTGCCGCTTCGACCATCTTTCATCCAATGCGATGGTACCAACCCGGGCGGGCTTAAACCCTACCACCTAGTAGGGGGACCTAAAGTTTTACATGGACTCCGAACCATGGAGCAGCTCGCATTCGTGACGAAATGCACTTATCGAACTCGGAAAGAGAAAGTCAGTAGCGCATGTCGGAATTGAACTCAGACCTCTGGTACGCTAGGCCAGTCCACGCGCCACTAGGCTACGTGCCGCTAATAAATTGTCTTTCATTTAATGCGATGAAACCGAAGAGATTGAACCAGTGTTAAATGTTATAATATAAAAAACCGGCCAAGTGCGACTCGGACTCGCACACGAAGGGTTCCGCACCATCGGGTAAACAAGATTTAACACAAAAAAATCACGTTTTTTGTATGGGCCCCCCTTCAATTTTTTTATTTTATTTTACTTATTTGTTGTTATAGCGGCATAATAAATACACACTCTAAGAAAATTTCAGCTGCCTACCTATTATGGTTCATGAGATACAGCCTGCGACAGACGGACGGACGGACGGACGGACAGCGGAGGCTTAGTAACAGGGTTCCGTTTTCACCCTTTGGGTACGGAACCCTAAAAAGGACTGAATTAGATACATCATAAGAAGTTTTATATCAAAACACCTGCCTTTTTACTGTTGGAATATTTGACATCCACTTCTGATTGATGTATATAATTATTTAGTCGATCGCTCTTTACGATACCTACGAGTTTCTGCACAAGCTAAGTAAAGAAGCCCTGTCCACAGATTCGTTGATTTGTTTCGATTACTCAGATTAATTTGAACCAACCGGTCAGGTAATTTTTTAAATTTTTATCGTCAGGAAACTGAAGACTGCGGTAATTTTCCCCGAACGTAACAAAACGCAGGGCGCGGCGCGGGCCCCGGCGTGGTTTTCACAGCGCCTGTGAAAGTTCGAAAGCCCGTGGCCGTCCTCGGAATGGCCTGGCTTACGCCATATATCGGGCTGCACGTAAAAATAATAGAAATTATATTTTTACTTAAGTTCAGCTAGGGTTGCGTACCCAACGGATCCCTATTACTAAGCCTCCGCTGTCCGTCCGTCCGTCCGTCCGTCAGTCACAGGGCTATATCTCATGAACCGTAACAGGTAGGCAGCTAATTTTTTCACAGAGGGTTTATTTATTTTGCCGCTATAACAACAAAAAGACAACATAAAAAAAATAAAAAAATAAGGGGTTTAAACGTGATTTTTTATGTTAAATCTTGTACGATGGTACGGAACTCTTCGTGTGCGTGTCCGCTTTTATAGCGTTTTTTAAAGCGATTTCTTCAACGAAAAACCTTGAGTAAATTAAAATAATATGATCCGGAATCTTTACGTCAAGAAAATCGCTTTGAGAACCGCTATTTAACCGCGGTGTTGTAGACTCAGGATTCCTGATTATGGAATCCTAGGTATAGGCCCGCAAAAGACGAAAAAGACCGGTGTTAGAGTTTCTGTTCCTACTTCTAATCCCGCATCTTTTTTCGTAACAGTGAAGAATAGTTTGGGATACCTACGAGCAAATTCTTATTCTTTGTAGTTGTTATTGTTTTCATTGCTCGTGTCTGAGTTTTCTCCTAAATAAAAAGAAACGCTTCTAACAACAAAATAGAGCGCCGCCAGTGGCTGCACGGAACGGAAACCAAATCCGAAATACCTACTTAGGGCCGAGTGCACGAAATGAACGTCAAAGTATGATTAAACCATGATTAAACACGTCACTTTGTGTTGCCAGTATGGAAGGAACTCTATGCGGTTCACTAAAAGCGACGTGTTTAAACATTGATTAACTCAGCCGTCCTTGTGCAATCGGAGCTTAGTGCTGGTTCCGCGTGGCCGTTTGCGCGTGGAGGGGTCCGGTTAAGATCCAGTAAATTATACTTCAGAAAAACTAGTTGAACCTTTATTTTGCGGCAAAACGTTCGAGTCACGTTTATGTGATTGCCGTAAAATGTCCCGAGGCACCTTTATTATAAATTTAGAATTTGAGAAACTCATGCAACCCACCTTCACGCCGTTTTCCGGGAGGGGTAGGCAGATATGATAGACCGCCATACGGTACGATCACAGCACAGTTCTTTCGATTCATCTGCAGATTTTTTTAAATAACATAAAACGCAAATAAGGTTTTTCTGTCAAATATTACTGTGTGAATATATTTTAAAACTAATATAACTATACGCATCTATTCACCGGCGCACATAATATTTCCTTTAGTGACATTTCACAAACCGAACATTTTCACTTACTTATTCGAAATGCTTTTTCGCAAAATTGAGGTTATTGTGCTGACAAACTGAGTTATGTTGCTGTTACACTACTTTTATTTCTTGTTTACGTAATCTTTTATTCTCAATGTCATAATTTTATCTGTAACTTCTACATAATTTGGTTTGATAATATTTTATTATTTAGCAAAAAAAATCTGAATTTCAATAAAAAAGATTGTTATCGATTACCGACATCGTAGTGCGGAAACTCAGCCTGCGAAACCGATATTCTCCTAGATACACAATTTGAGCGACTCGCTCGCAGCGCCAGGACTTGCCTTCTATACCAGAAATCATGGGTTCGATCCCAGCCCCATTAATTATTTCTTTTTTTCACACTTTGTTTTCACATTTTTCTGAGCTTGTGCATGTCACGCATACCACGAATTAGAACTGTTCCATGGTTCGGAATCCATGTAAAACTGCAGATCCCCTCCCCAACTAGGTGGTTAGGTCAAGCCCTCCCAGGTTGGTACCATTGAACTAATTGTAAAGTTGGGCGAAATAGCAATAGAAATGTCCTGGATGGAAACAGTTTAATGTAGCCGTGCTCATAAAGGTAAAAGCCCTGGCATGAATGCAGTGAATGCAGTGTGCTCGTAAGGAGATTTTGGTATCCATGTCCGGTTACAACATCTAAATATATATAGGTCGTGGATGGATGCAGACGATATTGAACACTTGGCTTGCCACAGTTAAGTTTCGCAGTCATTTTGGCCATTTTTTTTATGTGACTGGACATGGATAGCTGATACCACACCTTCTGTCAAGGTTTAGCCCAAAACACCACATGGGAACTAGGTGCCATGCCAGGACCTTCCTTATATTGCACGGCTAAGTTGAACTGGATGGAAAACACAGACAATTTTCATTGCCGCTTCGACCATCGTTCATCCAATGCGATGGTACCAACCCGGGCGGGATAAACCCTACCACCTAGTAAGGAAGGAAGGGGACCAACCGTTTAACGTGGAATCCGAACCACGGCCAGCCCTCGGGCCAGCCTCTCTCAACGGTCGAATGGTCACCCATACAAGACCAGACCAGACCCAGCGTTGCTTAACTTCGGAGGGCGATCGCCGAAGTGTCGCGCCACTGGACCATTGAGGCTGTTAATAACCCCGTTTATAACGTTTATACGAGGTTGGTAATATATTTAAAACATCCCCATTAACCTAAAATCGTTTACAGGTGCGGACAATTCTGCTTGTCTAATGTTTGCTTGTTAATCACTTTTATAGTTGTAGTTTTGATGGAGATATGATTACATAACCTTAAACTGAAAAACACTTTTTTTATTATTCAAATAATTAGTAACAAGTTCAAAAACACAATTTAAGCGCTATGGAGCAAGAAGTGCTTGGTCCCGTAACTATGCACAAACGGTAAGGGGTTGTCTCACCTGATCTTGCCTTGCCTTTATTACTGATTCAAACTGACCTTTAAGTGCTTCCCTATCTGAAGAATTCGATCAGTTAGGGCTCGCAGATCGGGCTGTTTGGACCAAAGTACTGCGGGAATTTGGATAAGCCCATCATCGGCTTCGGCCTTCGGCCCCCAACATTGAGGTCGGACTCGCAGGGGCATGTGGTTAACTGTAGGAGCGGAGGACGTTTGTTCTCCGGCAAAGCACGTCGCGTGCGGAATATCCGCTCCGCGTGCAGCGAACGTTCTCAGTAGCGCGCTGCAGAGATAACGGGACGCGGGGTTGCCCTTGTTAAGTTGAAAATTACCTGGCGGAGAGGCAGGACTGTTTCTTACCTGCGGTGCTAATCTGGAGAACTAGATGTGTTAAAACTAGTTCCTAGTTGCACCGGCGCGGCCGACAGAATGGAGAGATGCATTTTGTGCATCGGTAAGTGGTGTGCCAAAACGAACAACTTCGCTCCATACTGGAGAGTACCCTATCGGTCGTCCTGACTTGGATTTAAACTTTCAACAGTTTCGGTTGCAGACGGTGAGCGTGCATTACGGCTCCGAAATAGGGAGTGGGCATCGTTCGCTATATGCGGTGGCGGCGAGTCCTACCGCAGACCTACGGACGTTGCCTACAGGGCTAATAGTCCCCACACGTTCTTGGGTGTTCAGTGGGAATAGCGTCTTCCTTTGCGTATAACCTAATCGGTTGGTCATTGGGAGCGCTATAGTATAAACTTAGGCATGCACAAACACATCATCTGGCCTTAAGACTGCCGTGAACTCATTGGACGTGTGTAATAAAATGTTCACATACCTATACCAACGTAGATATAAAGCTGTGCGACCGGGGCCACAGCAGTAGCTCAACTTATGCGATTTTTGAGAAAAATACCTTCCCTCCGTCGAGTGTCGGGGTTATGCACTGTTATTTTCAAAAATATGAACTGGAAGGACCATTCGCGACAGTTTAGCACCAGAAACTAGTTTAGAGCCCATACTAGCAAAATATGCCTGTACAGGTGCTTCGTGGACTTTGTATGGAGTTGAGCTAGTGTATGTAGTCCTATATATATTAAGTGCCTACACCCCCAACCCCTATCCAGTAAGACCCTTCAAGTACGAACTTTCCTTACGTTAGAGACTATTCGTTATTCTGTGGTGATGGTGCCATCGCAATCTCAAGTCACCAAAAACGAATGGCACCGCTACAGCGATCGCTGGGTGTACTTGAAAGGAATAGCCTCTCAAGATTTGTCTTGCATTATTATACATTTATCAAGTGCTGGAACTGGCCTTTACGTTGTAGGAAGTTCTTGGATCTTGAGACAATCTCAAGTATTTTTTCATACATTTTAAGTCAAATTTGACAGAAGACTTGAGAATCGTATCAAGACCCAATAACCGTCTTTGAATCTCGGCCTGGACTTCTTCCTATACGTAGGCAGTACACAGTTCCAGAGTTAGCTCACACACTTACATATGTACTTCTTGCATCCGAAGGCAAAACAAAGATGTTGCCGAAATTTTTTTAATCCAAAACTACCTTTATCTGACAAACCTTACGTCGAATGTAAAGATCAAATGAAAAATCAAACCCGAGGGAAGCCGGGCACCTCAGCTAGTGCACTGATAAACTAGCTGGAATGTCTGGCAAAACAATATTATCAGAGTTCGCTATCGGTTCATCCACCGGCAGCGCCAGCAAGTAAGGATGGCAGTGGCGGTTGAAACTCATTCGCATGGCGACAGCGTAGCCACTTTTAAGTGAAAACATACATTGACACTAGCGTCGGCGAGTCAGTTCCCTTATGAATTCGCCCACTAATGACGTTCTCGAGTTCCATTGACACGTAAACTTCACAGGGCGCTATTTAATGCAACATACATTTTGCATACAGTGCCCGGCGATAAATATAATGATGATATTCGGCCGTAGAGCGTCGTCGCTGTCACACGTTGTCACTCAGTACCTGCGTACTACGTGCGAGAGAGATGACGCTTTACGAAGCCGAAACTAGCCGATTGTCTCTTTCCAACGTCCGATGTGCATTTTTTCTGCCGGGAACTGTACATAATACGTGGCTACGCTGCCGCCACACGAATGAGTTTCGATCGCCACTCACGTCCTTTCTTGCTCGCTGACCGACGTGGCTCGTTGTGTATAAAAAGGCGACGAGGGCTTGCACGACACCAATTAAGATGGAGCGCGCGTTGGTGACAGCTATTCTGGCCCTATCTGCCATCGCCAACGCTTCGCCGCCACAGCAGCCGGCGCGTACCGTCAAAGGCATCGACATAGCCATGGGTCAGTAAGTATATCATCGCGGTTGTACAAGGGAAGCAGACAGATTCCCCAGTCAGAACCAGTAATTTTCTGCTAAAAACTCTTCAAAACTGTTTTTTATCAAGCTAAAATCCATTGACGTCACGACATCCTTCGTTATGGCCAACTTACTACAAAGGGCTACCGCTAACTGAACTTGTTCTACTAAGAATATTCCAATATTTGTCATCAGAGTGACCTCTTCTCTGATCAGAGGCGGTTTTTTGCCACTGCATTGTGCTTCTGTTTGAATTGCAATAATCAGAGCTACAGAGAAAGAATCCATGTGTCGGAGGTTTCTTTATCTGTAGTTCTGTAGAGTAGAAATTCTTTCTGCATTTGGAAACGGGGCCCATGACAATTTTGAATTTTTCGACATGCTTATCCAAACTTTTCCCCACTTTCCTGCATCGCATGTGGTGACCGCATTCGACTGATGATGCTGACCGTGGTCGGATTCCACATAAAGCTGAATGACCCCTTCCTTACATGTTCCTTAAGTGTTAGGGTTCATTCTCCCCAGATTGGTGCCATAACATTTCATGAAAGATGGTCGAAGATGCTATGAAAATAGTCCATGTCAGCGAAATTATCGCTGATCCATGTTATCCATCATGTTCATTGTAACCATCCAAAAAAGGGAAAGTTGTATATAACTTAGTTTCAGTTTGGTGTGTTGGACTAATATCTTGAAAGTAAACGTATTATTAACCATCCATGTCCAGTTCCATAAACAAGAGTACAATAGTGATCAAAAGAACTTATCACAAGGTATGTTAGATTCGATCATAATTTATGAGTATATCTAGCATACAATTGTAATCTGGAGGTCCAAGGCATCAGTATAGTCATAATTAATATACCAATGCATAATCAATCAATCTGGTCCTAGGAATTAAACTGTGTCACTACTTAAAAATAAAATGTCTAATAATCCGGAGGTTTCAGTCTAAAGTACCCAAATATCATAGCTACCAACTTATAGATGACGAATCCACACCGACTGAAGAGGAGAATTTCTCACGAACAAGGTGAAAAAATTGGCTACATTTACATCATACTGGCCAGTTGGTACCATCGCATTGGATGAAAATATGGTTGAAATGGCTAAGAAAAATTGTTAGTGTTTTCCATCCAGTTCAATGTAGCCGTGAAGGTCCTGGCATGGCACATAATTCCTTCGGAAATCCGATGTGTTGAGCTAATAGAAAACTATTGTTACAGGCTTTTCTTCTTCGGACCTCTATGTTGGGAAATGGTATGCCTACCTTCAAAAAACAACTGATAGCGACCAATACAAAGCTGTTGATATTGAGATTTCCCAGAAGACCCCTGAACAGATCGCAGTCTACAAAGAGCAATGGATGGAGAACTCTACGCCACCCGAGACCCGAGATGTTTTCGAAAATCTTATCGACTGGAGTCAAATATCTCTGTATGGTGAAATCAAATCCGAAATCATAAATGCAACTAGAAGCTTTCTTATTGAGAAACTTAACAAAACAGCCACCATTCGGATTATTCTCGACGATTCCACGATTGTAGTGACATATAAATTACATCATGGTAAGCTTACAGTTCGAAAAAAGGACGAATTCGCCAATGAAATGGTGTTCTACAGGGTTCTACCCGATTACGCGGCATACTCGCGCTGCGAAGACTTCGATAATTTTGAGCCAACCGACCCCCCGTACTTAGTAGGAGAGTGGACGTCCCACAAAATTCCTTTGAAACCCTTAGATTCGTACTTCTTCAGTTTAAAGGTGTTCAGAAAAACGGTGGAAGAAGTGGAGGAATACAGAGTGTCGCTCAGAAACACTACCGTCGAGCGCACAAGAATCAACTGGAGTAAAGTGAAGTTAGAAGCCGAACTGGAACCGTTAGAGAATACTCGAGTGCTTAACCGGTTGCGTGGCCTGATAGAAGTTCTCGATAGACCGGGTTCGATCAGGGTGATTCCTCTGAGAGACATGTGGGATGGATTGAATACTGTTAAGGTCAATGAATGGTTTGAAACCCAAAATATTATTGTAAAAGATGTTGAAGGGAAGTTAGCAATCAAAAACTGTGTTTCCTTTCTGGAGAAAGCCTATTTTAGCAGACGACCACCAAGTGTTAATATTAATTAAGTTTGACTCAATTGTTGTTCAATAACATTTTAATTTCACACATTCGGAAAAGTTACATTGCTTAGTCATGTCTGTGAAGACTGAAACTTCAATTGCATGAACCATATGTGGCAATTAGAGTTCTGTCACGTAAAAAGGATACAATCGGGCTAACTGAATTTCTTCTCATGCAAGTGTTATAAGAGGAGACTAAGGGATTCGTAGTTCATGAGTCGGATTACATGTAAAACTGAAGGGCTCTTTTCTTACTTGAATGAACTATGACTACAGTGGCAATGAATATTTTTAGTTTTTTAGGGTTCCCTACCCAAAGGGTGCCAACAGGGCTGTATCTCATGAACCGTAATAGGTAGGCAGCTGAAATTTTCACAAGGTGTATATTTATCTTTTCCCTACAACAACAAATAGGTAAAATAAAAAAAAATACAAAAAACGTGTTTTTTTTGTTCAATCTCATACGATAGTATGGATCCTTTCGTGTGCGAGTCCGACTCGCATTTGGCGGGTTTTTTTTTGTTTCCAAGGTGCTGACTGACATGGTAACTATATAGTTCCTTCAAGGTGTGTTGGGCTAACATCATGACAGTAGGTGTGGTATTAGCCATCCATTTTTTTATTTTTTTATTATGCGACCTGACATTATACCGGATGCGACCTGGCTAATACCACACAACTACCGTTATGATATTAGCCCAATAACCACATTCCCGAAGGAATTAGGTGCCATGCCAGGACCTTCCCTTTATGAGCACGGCTACATTGAACTGGATGGAAAACACGGACAATTTTTCATTGCCGCTTCGACCATCTTTTCATCCAATGCGATGGTACCAACCCGGGCGGGCTTAAACCCTACCACCTAGTAGGGGAAGGGGACCTACAGTTTTACATGGATTCCGAACCATGGAGCAGCTCGCATTCGTGACGAAATGCACTTATCGAACTCTGAAAGAGAAAGACAGTGGTGCAAGTTGGTATTGAACCCGGGCCTCTGGTACGCTAGGCCAGTCCCCGCGCCACTAGGCTACGAGCCGCTCGACGTCCAGTTACATAAAATATAATATCTTCATATATTTACCATGTATTATTTCAAATCTGCAACTCTTGCACCACTTTTGTTGCTTCATTTATGTTGTGTGTGGGGCCTGTCCTTACGTTGTAATATATATGTCAATGTGTATAATGTGATTTGTAATATTTTATCAAATTGTTAGGGTTGGAAACAGAACGGTGGCATCTACAAATCTACAGTAGAAGTATAGCAATTATATTAAGGGCTGTTTTTTCAATAGTCTGATAAACAGCCAGATAACTATTCGACCGATTTATTTACGTTTCTTCCATCCGAAATAGTAAGTCCATATGTTTATTAGTCAAATTATAGTCAGATAATTGTGATTGAAGATATAATCCCCCAGCAATGACTATTTATCTTTTGACAAATGTGAATTTGTACTATCAGTCCGATAAGTACTACCTGAGGATTGAAAAATCGGCCCTAAGAAAATAATTATGAAGTTACATAATTATTCTAAGAATATTTTTTCTACAGCCTAATGTATGATCAAGTTGCAATAACAGATTAAACATAGTTCCCGTCCACAATTTCCTCTGCTCCATTTATTTTTTTTCTTATCTGTGCGAAGCTCGTAAAAGAGACATAGTAAAAAAATACCTAAAATAACGATCAAGCTATTGCAATAGAAAATATATTAAATATCAATTTGTGCTTACAACAATGGCTTACAGCAACTATATAGTTAACATTTTTTCTTAAAGTAATGTAAAATTATAACTTATCACTACATAGTATAAAACAAAGTCGCTTTCTCTGTCCCTATATCCCCATGTTCGCTTAAATCTTTAAAACTACGCAACGGATTTTGATGCAGTTTTTTTTAATAGATAAAGTGATTAAAGAGGAAGGTTTATATGTATAATAACATCCATTAAATAGTGGAGAAATACTGTTATTTTTGAGGTTTCCAATGTGATGTCATAAAAAAAGACGTGTGGCACTCGGGGACTGCCGCGGTAAAACTATTGCATAGCATTTTGTATCAACTTATGCCGCCCCGCCCCCGCCGCCGCTCCCGCCGCCACCCCCGGCCCCGCTCCCCCTGGTGTGAAGTAGCACCACCGGCATCGCCCGTCGGAGTGGGGAGCGTGAGGTTTTTTTTCGTTACGGAATTTCTGGATTCGGTCCCCGCGCTCAAGGCCCTCGATAGAAGCTATGCAATAGCTTAAAAAATCATTTTTCCGCTTACATTGCAAACGCAGGCTGAACCCTAGGAGATTTGTCAAAATAACGTACTAAGTATTGTACACATTGAAAAGGTCTACAGAAAACTCCGCGATGGTATATGTCTATCTCTTATGGATATCCCACAATAACATTTTTTTGTCATTTACTTTTTACGACTAATAATGGCTAATTTTCGAAGTGATTTTAACCAATACAGCATTAATCCTTATCCAATTAAATACCTTAAATAAATTGTTGATTTAATATGGATCTATATGGCCCGTTACAGCATATAATTTAAATGAATATTTTCGAAGATATTACATACTTAAAAATTGCAATGACCATTAATAAATCGCAGGGTCAAACCTTCAACGTTGCAGGTTTAGATTTGAGCGTTGACTGTTTTTCACATGGCCAACTGTATGTCGCTATTTCAAGAGTAACCTCTAGAGAAAACATGTTTGTATTGTCTAATGACAATAAAGCTGGGAACGTTGTATATAATGACATTCTGTAATATATTAATTGCTGTAAAAATAAAATAAATAGGTAAAAATTTAAAAAGTAAATAAGTAAAAATGTAGTGTATGAATTTAGATATTCCAAAGATAGCAGGAAATACTCATGGTATAAGGAAAGGGGAATTGTTTTACTCCAAATTTAACGCGTGCGGGCCACGGGCAGTAATGAATAAATCAAAACTAATGGATCGATGTTAACCATTTTTTCAGTAAGTGACATACTCTATATATTTTATACCCGTGCGAAGCCGGAGCGGGCCGCTAGTACTTTTATATAACATAATATACATTTTGGACCAAATGGAATGTGGGAACATTTACCCTGTTACTAATAAACCCAGATCATTATCTGAACAATTGTACAATGTTTTGTCCTTTGCATTAACATTCAGTTTCGAATTCGAGAGAAAGGGACAAATCATTGTATAACTATTCAGACGATGGTCTAGGTTTATTAGTAACCCCCTTACTTTTTAGGGTTCCGTACCCAAAGGGTGTCAACGGAACCCTGTTTCTAAGCCTCCGCTGTCCGTCCGTCCTTCCGTCCGTCTGTCACAGGGCTGTATCTCATAAACCGTAATAGATAGGCAGCTGAGATGTTTACAGAGTGTGTATTTATTTTGCCGCTATAACAACAAATAGGTAACATTTAAAAATAATAAGAATAAAAGGTGAAGAGTTAACAAAAAACGTGATTTTTTTTGTGTCAAATCTTGTTCGATGGTACGGAACCCTTCGTGTGCGAGCCCGACTCGCACTTGGCCGGTTTTTATTACGTAAACCAGCTTTCACAAAAACTGTGTACAGGTTTCTCATGTATGTAACTATTAACATGTCTTTCAATTTGACGGTAAGGTAACAGCGACAGAGGGGTTAACAATAGTTTTGATGGACATTGAACAGAAGAGGTGATAAGTCCTGTCGGATTTCATCCGATAACAGATAAATATAACTATTCGGATTCAAAACATTTGACCCAATACGATGCATTTTATTTTTTTTTGTTCTTTCCCCAGAATGTAAATGTTGTAAAGTCAGAACGGGCAAAGTGACATCTGACCTCAGACTAATCAGAGAGTGTACCCGTAATCCCTTATCCACTTGAGCCCATCTTTGGTGGCGGCCAGGGGCTTGTACTCAAGCCCCACCCAGTCGGTGTAGCCGGCCGCCTCCAGCTGTTGCAGGATGTAGCGATAGTTGATTTCGCCGGGTGTATCCGGTTCATTCCGGTTTGGCACCTGTGCTATCTGGAATTGTATGAAAGAAGAATATGAAACGCACTCTCTAGAATAATGTAATACAAACAAACAAATTAATGGCACAGTATAAATTAGATTTCGATTTAAAGAGTTAGTACTGAGCAAAAATTAACAAATACGTACATGAATACCCTCTTCTTTCTTCACATATTTTTTTCATATTATTATGGATAGGCTAGCAGGTTTAAGCTGATGCGCCTATATCATAATACTTATTTATTTATTTATAACATATTTTTTTATGTTTTATATGATTGTCCAGTTTATTTTTGAAGGAAAACGGACACAGCATTTGCAACTTCACTGGAAGGACTGTTCCAAAATTCTACTACTCTGTTGGCAAGAAAGTGTCGTTGAGGGTTCTGTTTCGACCGTTTGTGCTACAGCTTTTTTGAGTGCCCTTCTTCATAGTTTTCTTTTTTTATTTCAAATTTTTGATAGGACTTTAGCCACATTGCGGTCATGCCAGTTCCATAGTAACTATTGCAAATTCTTAAAGCTAAAGAAACTTTAAACATTTTATTAATATTTTACAATTTTGGGATAGTCATTGCGATATGCATAATAATTTTCCGAAAAAAACATTGTATTCTTCAAACTTCAATTTGTCCATATATTTTCGTCTCAGTGGTTCGTTCTGCATACACTCCATCAAAATGTGAAACTGGTCTTCAGTATTATTTCATTAGGTGACAGTCACTATTATTTAGTTGGGTGTGTCCTGATCGGAGTCTCAAAGCAATCACAATGTCAGTGGGGGAGAGGCCTGAGTTTTCGAAGCATGGTCTCATATATGAATACTATTGTACACTGGCTTAGAGCGACAAGTTAGCAAAAAATGCAGTTCATTGTGACAATCTCTAGACAGATGCTAAGGACTTCTGTAGTACTCAATGGAAAGAGCACATTGACAGGAGATCGGTAGAGAAGGGCATCTGGTACAAGACTCTTAATTGATCTATAAGTTTTGTGAGTATATAAATTATTGCTATAACATAAAAATATTGTCAAGAGCGCGCTGCTCCATATATGATGTCATGTGCGGTATATAATGAGAAATGATACAAGTGACTTCGTTCTTGCAAGTGAAACAGTTCCCGTGATATAATGTTTGGAGTTATTCTTTGAATTGACGAGTGGACTGAAATTGTGTTTGTGAATTTATTAGTATCTCTATGTAGAAAACAATTTGGAAAAATATAATTAGGTATTAACTTTCTGTGTTTTCGCCGTAGTTTTTGCAAATTCGGCACATACCTACTGGTAATGACATAGCTTTCAGTTTTGGGAGTGTTAATCATATTCTGCGGCTCTCAGTATGTCCATGGCCCCGATGCATGCCTATTCTCCCTGAAGCACCTCTCTCCACGTCCCGCTTTTCCCTGCCATAGATGCGGGTGCCTGCTAGTTGCAAATGTTTAGGTACTTGGCGGGACTCGAATGCACTTAGTGCAGCACTAGGTTTTCGGCAGTTGAGCGTTGCCTTCAGCAATGGGTCTGACATACCTGTGTGTCCAGGGAACGCATGAACATTTCACCTATCTACTCAAAGCTTTAGTAGATTTTCTAACATATTGAAATTGGATTATTGGTTTTTTTGCACTATCAATTAAAAGTTATTTTGTATTGTATTGTTTATTCATCATCCATAGACAGTACACTGCACTCGGGTTTGTCATATTTTAACATTGGCAATTAGGTCATTATATATATGGTGCATAAATTCAAAAAAATATTTGGCATTGCCGGCTATATTTATGTACTATGGCTATATTTAACATTTATAATTACATAATGATAGCCTCATAATCATAATGTTTTGTAAATTGTGACTATCTTGACAATTGGTACGGGTTCGGAACTGCCATAAAACAAGACATAATAGTTTACTCCACTAGTCAACCCAATCACGAGCGTGCGGTCGAAGAAGGAGCAAGAGGCAACCTTTTAAAAAAACTTGGTCCTCGCAGGGCATCGCTTATTTCCTTCATGGAAAGAGTCAGCATAATTGGCTTATTGCATTAGAAATTAAGGTGGCCCATCCCGCTCATCTCCCCATACAAAAGGGGAAAGAAGATCACGCCCATATTTCTTGTCAGAGATCCAAAATTTTGCTCAAAGTAGCTTTATTTGATCGAACTAGATGTCTGATGACCATTGGCATTGTAAAATTGTGTTTGGTTTCTAAGTTATAAGGTCCGAAAGTTCGAATTTTTCGCGCGTTTTATACAATAACTTTGGAGGTGGATTACGCAATGATAAAGTAAGAACATCGTAAAAAGATTAGTCATCAGACATAGCTTATTTAATCAAGATTTATGATCTATTTGGTTTTTGTTAGATTTTTTACTACAGCGGTCGTGGTTTACTTTTAGCTATAAGTCGTTTTGAATTAAAATTTTCGTAAATCTTACCAAATCATACACTATGCACATTGTCTTTTTTGTGGACATGTTGCATCTTCCTTATCACGGAGCATGTCTTATTCTTTGAAACAGAGAAGGTCCAAGAACGCAACAGCACGGTTTTGTACCGTGCCCGCGAATGAGTTAGGCCGGGTTGGGCCACCTTAAATTCCTTAATTTCTAAACTTAAAAAAAATCATAACCATGTAATTATGTCGATAACTGTAATACTTTTTTTATGATTTGTTTAAGTTCTGCATATGCACTCCTCGAGGATGGGCTGAGTATTGGCCGATTGCAGCCTATATCCAGTGAAATACGATAAGCGGAAAAGTTGGGCTTACCCAGGCCTATTTTCATAATTCGAATTTTACATCATCACGCTAAGCATACTGCCTCACCTATCGAGTTGTAATCAGATTTTTGCACCAATATTTTAAAGGTGAATACCTGAACGTGTCCGACGTAGGGCATTAGGCGCTGGATGTTGTGCGTGAGGTCTCCGCAGATGTGCTGCAGGTGGAACAGGTCCAGCTGAAGCCGCAGGTGAGGGCTGTTGATGGACCGTATCAGTTCCACAGCTGCAAATTATGCCCCCTGATTATGGTATAATGTTTCTCTGCGCTGCAAACTACTTCTTCATTTCATTATTCAAGTAGTTTCCATTCAATATTTTCAATTAAGAGGATAATGAGTGGATCAGGTTCCATACAATGGCTCGTGCCTGTTTACTTTATTAAAATAAGAAATATTGGTCTGATATTTTGCACATTAAATAAATCAACCAAGAGCTACGTCTGTACGTGTTTGGTTTTTTGATAAATTAACTCATATTCGTGATATACGCCTCTAAAAATGTGTATACAAATATAAAAAGACGTATAGCATGGATACAAGATAAGTTATCAAAAAATCATCAATCATCAACTGACAGACGTAGCTCTCAGTTGATTTATTTAACGTGCGAAATTTCAGAAAAATATTTCTTAATTTGACGAGGAGACAGGCCCGAGCCATTGTATGAAACTTGATCAACTTCATCGTCTCATAAGGGGTCACCCCCTGCCAACACCTGATTGCATTCCGTTCCATAAGGGTGTAAGTGAAACCATACTTTATTATTTTAAAAAATAACTACCACCTATTTCAGAACTTCAAAAAGATGACAGATGCATTGATGGTCTAGCCATATTAAAAACCTATAACAGTAAATACTTAATACTTTTTTTAAGAACGTTTACGAATATTTGTCTTATTTGAGAATACAAAGCATCAGAGACTTACGGTTATATCTTTAAATAATTTTCTAGATCATCAAATTCATAACAACTGTTTTTATTATCGAAATTCGTTGTGGTTATTTTTACTTGTTGTGTATCTTACGTCCTTATCAAACTGACCACAATGACCTCCTATCACGCCCTAAACGAAAAACGCTTCTCTATCGGCTTACTTATTTTGTATAAAGTAAATTAGACATTAGACAATCGGTTTAATTTCAACAGGAATGTTAAAAAGAACATTAAGGGTTGCTAGCTGTTCACAGAGTCCTGTAACTTTGGTTACCACTTGAGTTTTTTTCATCACATAAATATATGGAATAACAATAAGGGCTACTTCTTAAGGGGGTAGCTCAATGATTACTCCATATTTTTTTGTCACAGCTATGAATGGACACTGCCTCTCAAAATAACCATATATTTTGAATAGCAGAGTCAGTAGACAAAACACCATTTGTCTTATTTATTACATTGATGAATTATAAGACTTAAAAAGGCAATAAAGTTTTTTTTATAAATGTACATAATCAAAGTACATCACGCCGTTTCTACGGAGGGGTAGGCAGGCCTATGCGGTACGATCACAGTATACATTGAGCGGCTCGTAGCCTAGTGGCGCGGGGACTGGCCTAGCGTACCAGAGGCCTGGCTTCAATACCGACATGCACCACTGTCTTTCTCTTTCCGAGTTCGATAAGTGCATCTCGTCACGTATGCGAGCTGCTCCATGGTTCGGAATCTATTTAAAACTGTAGGTCCCCTTCCCCTACTAGGTGGTAGGGTTTAAGCCTGCCCGGGTTGGTACCACCGTAATGTATGAATTGTCGAAACGGCAATGAAAAATTGTGCGTGTTTTCCATCCAGTTCAATGTAGCCGTGCTCATAAAGGGAAGGTCCTGGCATGGCACCTAATTCCTTCGGAAATGTGGTGAATTGGGCTAATATCATAACAGTAGTTGTGTGGTAATAGCCATCCATGTCAGGAACATGTTTTGATAATAAAGCTTTGACAGAAAACATAGCAACGTAGTTCGAAGATGTGAAAAAATTAACAAAGCTGTAAAAATAACTACATACGTAATAAATATATTGGACTCGAAACAGCAAGCAAACCTTTATCGGGAAGTGCAAATGCACATAAATAAATCACTTGATAGTTACCTTTATCAAAACTACTCATGAAGTACTTGGGCACCGAGTGGTGGTTGATGGGCTCAATTACTCCGACAAGGTTCTCTTTTGCCAATAGCTCAGCCGCATACTTCAGGTTGGACTCGAACGTCTCCCAGTTCTGATAGGTGATAGCATCGATCTTCCCCGACATTATGTGCACCTTGGTGGCGTTCAAAGCCTTTGCGTACTGCACGGTGACTGCGAGGTTCTGCTGAAACTCGACTTCCTTGCCCGGCTCTGCTGTAACGCCGAGCTCTCCTTTTGTCAAGTCACCTGCAAATAGGAGTAAAAGCAAACAATGTACACACAGTACTCGCTCGGGATAATGTGATAAAAAATTTTGACCGGATAAAAAGTAGCCTATTTTACTTTGCGGCCTATATGCTATCTCTATGCAATAAACCACATCGATCCTTTGCTCCGTTGCTGCGTTAAAGAAGGACAGACTAACAAACACACTTTCGAATTTATAATATTACTAGCTGCGGTACCCGGCTCCGCTCGGGTTAGTGTTGGCTAAATTATTTCATGGATAAAAAGTACATGGCTGATCCAAAATAGGGTCAAACTGGTCCAGGATAATGTATCCATCTACCAAATTTAATCAAGATTGTTCGAGATGAAATAGCATGATTTAATGAGAAACATCCAATAATTCCCATTTAGAGCTTCGGCTATTTAAAAAAAAAAGCATTTGCCGCCAGAACCTCTCTGCACTTGCACTGCAACATTGCTTACCTAGTAAGTAAGTAACGTGTAATGTAGGTAAGTTTTGCGTGGACTCCAACCCACAGCCAGCCTCAACATCGAAAACAGTAACCCATCTCGAACCTGGCTGCTCCCAGAGATCCTATACATTGATAAAATACGCACATAAATCGGGTTAGTCGTTCGCAAGTTATAAGAATTTAATACTCTCTACTCACCCTTGTGGTAATGAAGCGTTATATTATGTAGCCTATAAGTTTTGAGTAGAATCAGGCTAGACGTAGATACAATCCGCATCTAAATCGAGTAATTGGTTCTCAAGGATTTTGCCAAGTAGTCCTAAAGGTGCGGGAAATACCAAGCTGCCTCATCCGCCGCCGACGCACCGCCCGCCCCGCCCCCGCCGCCGCTCCCGCCGCCGCCCCCGGCCCCGCTCCCCCTGGTGTGAAGAAGCGCTACCGGCATCGTTTTCGCAGCCCCGTGAAAGTTCTAAATCCCATGGGCACAATATCTTTATAAATTGTAGCCTATGTGTTATTCTGATGTATAGGCTATATTATTTCAAAAGTTTCATTAAAATCCATTCAGTAGTTTTTACGTGAAAGAGTAACAAACATCCATCCATCCATCCATCCATCCATCCATCCATTATTACAAACTTTCCCCTTTATAATATTTATTAGATTACCAGCTGAGGTACCCGACTCTACTCAGGTCAATGTCCTTTTTGACTGAGTTGGGCTGAATTATTTCCTGGATATTATATGAGTTTCCGATACAAACTTGTATCCCCTATGTCACCCCCTTCGAGTTTAATGTTTGCCAAAAAAGGTAGCATATGTCCTTCTCCAAGATCCAGACTATCTCTATACTGAAATTCATTAAAATTTGTTCCGTGGGTTAGGCGTAAATATGCAACAGACAGAGTTACTTTCACATTAGAATGGATTAGGGATGGAATTTCACAGCTTTATATAAATTAGCCTACTAAATTTTATTTTCAAAAGAGGATCAAACCGCAAGGAAAGTTGATTAGGTACTATTTCTGTCCAGTGAAATTTACCGATGACCAAGTAATGGAAGAGTTCCGGTGTGATGGGTTCATATCGTGACACTAAATCTGATAAGTGCTGGATGTGCTCTTATTTCTAGGTTGTAATTCTGTATTTTTAATCAAGTATGTTATCTGTTTGATTATATATACTAAAAAAACACATACATATTCTGGTAACACATTCAATTGGTGCAATAGGAAGTGATCTCCAGTAAAAGGTAAGAAACTTTCATATTCACACACCTTCAATATACCTACCTATGTAATAGAGCAGATTGCATGAGATATTGTCTCCACTATCTCTTGCATCTTACGATATCACATCATATTATGATTTATTTATGATAAATTGCCTATCTACGCCTAAACAAATGGCATTGTGATTTACTTTATTCATGCATACATGTAATAAATGAAGCTTTTGGCCATGGTGTAAGGACAGGGCTAGACGATTTATATGTATATTTGTATGAATTATGGTTCCAGCTTGACGTTACCAAGTCTAAAGGTTGGCATTTGTGCATTTTTGGGCATTAAGTGACATAGGTAAATAAGACATAAATTTGTTTGTGGTACACAATTTTGAGAGCTCTCAGTGCAAATCGAACCAGTTGTGAATATGCTATCGAACCATGCTGACTGATAGTGTTAGAAGTGCAAGCCCACTGACCAACACGACTGGCCTGATCGTTATAAAATTACTAAAATGCACTATGGATCTTTGTAGTTAGAATTTGAAGTAGGCATGTATAGAGTAGCCATCCGAACTGTTTTTAAAGTATTGTACTGGGCATATGTACTTTATATTTTACAGAACATAAAAAATATACAAAATTGCAACGCTATCATGCACAAGTTGACCAAACTACTGTAGGTACCTACTTAATTGAAATGCAATAAAACTACGGCCTAATAGAAAAAGTTCCTCCTAACATATAAACGTAAAAAGACAAAGATGAGTTGTGCGTGGATGTCACCGCACTCACGTGTTGGTTTATTGGCTTATTCGAAGACTTTTCTGTTTAGGCTAGTCATGTCTTTATAAAATCACATGATATACACTACTGGGAGGGAACTACATAATTAATAATAATTATGTCCGTGTTTTTCATTCAGTTCAATGTAGCCGTGCAATACATAAGGAAAGTTCTCATGTTAATAATAATTTCTATTGTTAATTCCTAGTTAGTTTGCTATCTTCTTAGTTGCTAATTACAATGTGTGTGTTAAAATTATTCATTTAAAAAAAAAGTTGATAAAAGAGTACTTTTAAAAATCGGAGTGTACTTTCATGCATTACCGTAACAACATTAAATCGGTTTGCTTAAAAAAAAGGTAGTAACAATAGACTTACCTGTGCGAAGATTGATGAGGACTTGGTCGACTCCTGCGCTCTCTTTGGCTCTTTTTACCTGCTCCAATGAGAGGCCAAAAGGAAACCCACTCTCCACCGCCTTGAAGCCGGCGTCCCGGGCAAGCGCGTATCGCTCGAGAAGGCTGGATCCTTCCGCGAACATAAACGACAAGTTCGCGCAGAACTTCATATTGTCCCCTTTCTTCTTTTTCGATGATTTGATTGATTTGTTTCAATTGAACTTTCAATCAAAAACTATCGACATTCGACACTATAACCTAAAAATTTGACAGCTGAGTTCCAGTTCTCCGCTACGCTGCCACTGACTGATAGAACAAACAACAAGCTGGCATGCAAGTACGACATGCGAATTATTTGCCGACATTCAATCAAAGAGCTATAAATAATAGTGATTTTTTGACAACCAACTCTCACAACCGCAACCACAAATACCCGCAACTGATAAAACTCGAGTAGGTACAAATGTATTGTTTAAGTACAGATAAGAAGTGTGATAAGTATTGGATAGCAACCAGCTACACTGCTTCGTATTTTTATATCGCTAAATTTTAAAATAAATAAGTCCCTAAGGTGGGCTTTTTACTTTTACTTATTTTGAGCCATAATCGCTCGTTGGTTTTCACTTGCATCGATAATTCAAACATTGGAACAACATGCGCCGATTTACTTAATCGTTGGTATGCGTGAAGGTAACCTCCATGTTGGTATGTATAATAGTAATACCATTGACTTATATATTACTTCGTATTATATATTACTTCGTATTATATATTACCTTTGAAATCATTGAGTAATACTAATCAATCATTACTTTCTTATTCAGAGAGCACCTGTCAAAACTAAGTACGAGCTAGCACCGGACTAACCATACAAAAACCGGTATAGGGCCGAGTGCACGAAAGAAGAAAAAATCAAAATCAACGTCAACGTACGATTAAACACGTCACTTTGTATGGATAGTATGGAAGGAACTCTATGCGGTTCACTAAAAGTGACGTGTTTGAACATTGATTAACTCAGCCGTTTCTTCGTGCAACCGGGGCTTAGTCCGGCGGATTAAAGTTAGTCCGCCCACTCTGTGGAAAATCGGTTATCGCCGAAATATTTCACCTGCTGTGCGCCGCGGGCTTCTGCAAAACGGTGGCTGTCCTGGAGTAAACGTTCAACAGCTAGACCTGTCAAACGTTAACTGACGGTCGTCGGCTGCTAAGATTGTATCGGTGATTGTGAGGGTAGTCCAAAAATGTTGGTGCACCATAGACAAAGACGGCTGCGTACAAGCATAACTAACGATATCGGTTTCTTCTGTTATGATATTTGTTGTTATAGCACCAAAATAAATAGGTACACACTCTATGAAAATTTCATCTGCCCACCTGTTACGGTTCATGAGATACAGTCCTGTGACAGACGGACGGACGGACAGCGGAGGCTTGCTTGGTAATAGGGTTCCGGGTTTGGGCAAGAAGGACCAAGCATAGCACCTAATTAATTCGCGAATGTGGTGTATTGGGCTAATATAATTACGGTAATTGTGTGGTATTATTAGCCATCCATGTCTGGTTGCATTAAAAAAACTGGTGGATCCGTGGATTCGATCAACTCAGTAAAGAAGAAACTACAGTGGTTTAGATGACATATTTTTCACGTCCACAAGGCCGCACATTGATTGACGCCCAAACGAACTTATGGCTGAAAGTTTCATGTACACGACTGAATACTGTTCTGAAAATCACTGGTATGCCGTGGCGCAGTTGGTGCTTTTCAGGAAACTGATCGATTTTTAAATTAATTTTCAGGCAATTTTTTGCCGAAAATAACTTACGGCTAAAAGTTGTATGGTGTGTACACAGTGATCTGTATTTACGCACTGTGTATACTAGATGTGAAAGTATAAGTCTGCCGCGGCGCAAGTGTTGCTTTCATTAAAACTAACCATTCAAAAATAAAATGTTCAGGCAGATAACAAATCAGGTTATGAAACAAATTACCTCTTGAAGTAAGAAACCTTGACGACAAAGAGTTCAAGAGGAAAGTAAAATTAATCCTGATAAATAAAAGCTATTACAGTTTAATAGATGTATTTAGTGATTAGTTTATCTAGTCATTCAAGGTTGTATGTAGATTTTATTAATTCTATTTGCATAGCGATTGAGCATCCATTTTGTAATTTTAATGTTTTACTTTTATTCAATTGCTTTTCTTAGGATACATACAAAATGTTTATGATATTACTCTTCTTTTGATATATGAGCACTTTTTATTTCACAATTTATTAATATAACTAGCTGCGGTACCCGGCTCCGCTCGGGTCAATGTAGTGTTGGACTGATTTCGGTCTAAATTATTTGAGGGATAAAACAGTAACCTACCAGAAGGCTGGTCCAGGACTATGTATCCATCTACCAAATTTAATCAAAATCGTTTGAACCGATATGACATGATTAAATAAGAAACATCCACACATCCCCTTTAGAGCTACGTAAACATTTGGGAGCGAATTTTAAAATCATGTGCCGCCAGACCCTTACTACACGGGCACTGCTACATAGAAATTGATACAAAACTAAGAAAGGCGGGATTAACCCTACCACCTAGTTAATAAGTAAGGAAGGGGACCTTAAGTTTTGTGAGGAATACGAACCACAGCCACCTTCAACATCGA
The DNA here is from genome assembly GCA_946894095.1 of Incurvaria masculella. Lineage (NCBI taxonomy): Eukaryota > Metazoa > Arthropoda > Insecta > Lepidoptera > Incurvariidae > Incurvaria > Incurvaria masculella. The sequence continues at coordinate 7,676,148 of OX335641.1, forward strand.
AAACGGTAACCCATCCGGAATCTAACTGTGCCCAAAGTTGCTATACGTTTATAAAATACGCATATAAATCGGGTGAGTGGTTCGAAGTTATCGCTCTACATGATATCGTGGAACTTTCTGTAGGCCTTTTTAAAACCTACAATTTTCAAGTACATACTTTTCATTTTTCTCTTAAGGTTTGTATTGAATATTCAAAAATTACATATACAATCCTTGCTCGTTGATCGCTCCTTATATTAATGAAAACCGTATCAAAAAATCCGTTACCGGCTTAGAAGAAGTAAACGGAGAAACAAAGGCAGATAGCGATTACCTCCCCAAGCTGCCGCCTCGGGGCATTTCGGTTTGTATGACAGCTACATCTTAGCGTAAGCGGAACTGAATTATATATAGCCTATCCTGTGTCCCATGTAATTAAATATATGTGTAGTAAGTTTCATCGAATTCGGATGATTAGTTAAAGAGTTATGGATGAACATACATACATACATACATACATACAGAACTGATTTCTAAAAATCGTCAATTTAGTTTTAGTGTCATACATAAAGTCTACAAGCGAAGTATTTTAGGAAACAAAGCAACTTACTCCATGAACACCCCTTACAGATTTATTATTAGTATAGATAAACTGGTATTGGCGTAAATTATTTCTAATTGATTTTAATTATGAAATTGTAAAAAATATCTTAGTTATTTCATATTTTATTATCAATATATTAATGACGTTGTCTAACCTGACAGTGGTGCATGACCGGGGCGAGGATTTGAACCCAGACCTCTCGCGCGTAAGGCAAGTCCTGTATCGCCTAGACCACGAGCTGACGTATCCTGTGACGTAACTTAGTGTAGGTTAACTTCCAAAAAGTTTGAATAAATGAAATTGCAATTGAAATTAAATTGAAATATTTTCTGATTCAGCAAAAAGCCTTTCACAAAGTCAGAAAGATCACGAATGCCATTTTAGTTCTGTTCCTCCGCCGCCTGACAGTCGGTCAGTCGAGGTGTTTGCGTCCACTGCTGGACATACGCCTCTCCAATTTTTCTCCAGTCCTCCCGGCCCTGAGCGGTACGGAACCACTGCTTTTCGCCGACGCACTTGATGTCGTCGTCCCACCTGGCGGGTGATCTTCCCACACTCCGTTTTCCTGTCCACGGCCGCCAGTGTAGGACACGGTTACTCTAATGTTTTCGCCTATCCGCCTATATTTTCGCAATTGTTCCAATTGTTTATAAAGTAAATTATTATTATTAATTGTCTATAATCTATACTAATATAATAAAGCTGAAGAGTTTGTTTGTTTTTTTGTTTGAACGCCCTAATCTCTGGAACTACCAGTCAGGTTTGAAAAAATATTATTAAATTCGATAGCCTAATTCTTAAGGAAGGCTTTAAGCTATTGAACATCACGTAACGACCCTTAGAAGCCGAACAAAAAGAAAAATAGTCAGAGGGCGCGGAGCGAAAACGAAATAATAGCGCGGCGAGGACCGTGACGGCGGTGGCCACCCGACGAGGACCGAGTATTGCCGAGTCGAGCCGAAGGTACCTACGCGCGAGCGCGCGAAACGGCAAACAGCGTTGCCGATAACCACTCCTCCAATTCCCCAAAAACGTTCTTAGGATTCCCGGAATTCCGTAAGAATCCGGAATAGGAACCAAATTTTCATCGAAAATTTCGAATGACCAAAAAAAAGGTCGTGCAGTCGACGGCCGTCCGAACAACTTTCGGGAGAAGATAAATCCAAAGTTGCCCCGATTGCTTTAATGTTCGATATATTTTTCGAATGAGCAAAGAAAAAATGGTAAATATAAAGGCAAAAAAACTAAATTCCCCACGGATTGGCCAATTCCCCGCAAATTTCCCAACGCTTGCATTCCCCACCATTTTCCCCGCAATACCTCAAATTTCCCGTGATTCGGGGAATCGGGGAGCGATCGGCGACGCTGGCACAGAATAACTAAACGCTGGCGACGAACGTCTCGCCGGCCGCGGTTCCCGCGCCGCCTCAGTCAAGACGCGCGTATTCTTTTTACCAACCCGCGCGGTATGCTAACTTAGCGACAGCCGTTCCTATAAGCTATACGCATTTGTTTGGGCTTTTAAACGCGTATTGTTAGGATATTACGGTTTCAGTTGAATGGTTTCTTAATTTTTGTTTGGTAGATTAGTAGGTACTAAGCCAAGCGCGGCATTTCGAACTTCCACGGGGGATACGAAAACCATGCCGACCGGCCAGGTGCTCTTTCACCCCATGTTTCAACGACCCCGGGGGACTTTGGGGGAAATGAATCGGTATGGAGTCGATTCCATAGTTTAGCGACCCTATAAATAAAGGATCAAAAGGATCGGATGGTATTTATTTTTAAGTGTCGGCTGGGAATGGGTGCATGCGGCGCGGCGGCAGCGCTTACTTTTACTAACTGTACCGAAGTACGGCTTGGTATTTCCCGCAACTTTAGCACTACTTGGCATCACGCTAAATCGCCGGATGTGCGACCAATAGAATAAAATCCTTGAGAACCAATTACTCGATTTAGACGTGGATTGTATCTACGTCTAGCCTGATTCTACTAAAAACTTATAGGCTACATAATATAACGCCTCATTACCAGAAGGGTGTGCGTATTTTGTCAATGTATAGCATCTCTGGGAGCAGTCAGGTTCGAGATGGGTTACTGTTTTCGATGTTGAGGCTGGCTGTGGTGAACTTACCTACGTTACACGTTACTTACTAGGTAGGCAATGTAGCAGTGAAAGTGCAGAAAGGTTCTGGCGGCAAATGTTTTTTTTTAAATAGCCACCAAACGTCAACGAAGCTCTAAATGGGAATTATTGGATGTTTCTCATTCCATCATGCTATTTCGGCTCGAACGATCTTGATTAAATTTGGTACATGGATACATTGTCCTGGACCAGTTTGACCCTATTTTGGACCAGTCATGTGGGCTACTTTTTATCCATGAGATAATTTAGCCGACACTAACCCGAGCGGAGCCGGGTACCGCAGCTAGTTAAACATATTTGTACCTAATGTTGAATGTGTAAATAAAACCACTTATGCTTATAAAAATATTTTATTAACAATTTCTAGAAAGTAGTCACAAGAGTGACCTACAAACCACAGCTGGTATATGATACAGTCTAGATGAGTTTCGGTAAGTACATTTACTTATGTATACTAAATAGGTACAGCTATGGAATTCTAGTTCGAAATATAATAGTTGGTACCAGAATGTGCTAAACACAATGCTTAGTTTATCTGTAAAAATAAATGCTGAAATAGGAATGCAGTCTTTAGTAAAATGGCTTACAAAAATACTTACAAGAATTAATCGACTCTTAATATACGTCATAACATAAAAATAGCTGCAGTTAAATAACTATCACTCACAGAAGTTTTTTCTTTAACATTTCAAGCTTGTAATTTCGTTCGTAAGAACATTTTAATTTGTTGTTTACCACAAAAGCTTTAACAAAATATTCTAACAATATTTAAGTGGTTAAGTTTAAAAATAAGAGGTATTTGTGGTATTTGTATACATATCTATAATTAACCAACAATCACACTTTCTGAGAACAAATTAATCCCTAACTTACAATATTGATTAGCGGAAATAATAGTTGTTAGAGCAATACAGCAATACTATTTATTTTAGGTTTTTATCACTACCAGTGCTTAATATTTTATTAAACATAACATTGAGATCCAAGTTGCGGGGTGGGCACTGGTATGTATATAATAGATATAAATAAGGGTTGCGAGTACAGTATTCAGAGTGGACGTGCTAAATTTAATACGCGGATTATCTCCTGACTAAATCACATTTTGTATTGTAATTCCGGAGATAATCAGCGTATTAAATTTTGACAGTTCACTTTGAATATGACTGCGAGTATTGAAAAACGAACAATGGGCTTGATTCATGGTTATTCTCACTAAAATTAGAGTCATGTAATGGAATCACACATATTTCAAAATATCAATCTGACCGCTGAATTATTGTGATTTATTGTGAGATAAAAAAATCAGTGGACAGTTAATTGTTTTGTCTTATTGTATTTTTCAAATTTCAAAATAACTTTAACGATATGAACCATATAGGTTAAGGTTAAACATTCAAAGGAGTTATGAGGCCGATTTTGGTAAACACTAAAACTGTATTATTCGATTTTTGGAAAAATCGTTTTCCCAGTCGAGAATCGAGCTCGTTGATTTTAAGAGCAAACTGTAAAATTGTAAAAAAACGGCCAACTAAACTGATTCAAATTTTCAAGTATTTATGCATTACCCAAATCTTAAAATAAGAAATTAAAGCAAAAATCCTAATCATTGAAATCGAAATTAGTCCTGTGTCTTTAACGGTAAATTTATGGGTCCCGTGAAAAAATCCTCGTATTTTCGTATTTTTTTTTAAATCTAATAATGAGTAATCTCTATTTCTGAAGTGTTATGCCCTATTCTAGACACCCTGTATAGCCCTAGTAATTGAGTAATCTCTTGTCCGCGGAGCCCTGGAGCGAGAGGCGGCGCGGCGCGGGCCCGGCGGAGCTACCGCGGGTGGACGTCCACGAGGCGCAGCTGCACGGGCGTGCGCGGCGCCAGCAGAAAGTCGAACTGCACGCCCACCTCCCCCACGAAGTCCACCTTAAACCTCTGCAGCATCTGCAATACATCACTAGCGTCTTGAATCGGTCACTACCACTTTGGCCGGTTCGTTTTCCTGTTTGACTGGTAGTTGGAGAGAAAGGAGTTCGGTTAGTTTGTCATTTGTTTTACACTCCTGAGTGCATAGATCCTAATGTCTCTGCATGATTTATTTGCCGGAGGCGGCGATTTGCATAGGCCTAGGCCAGCCAAGGTATTAAGTCCGGTGCTGCGACAGTCCATCTTCACTGTCCAGCAAAAAGCTGTAAAGGAGTTTGCATATACGCCACATTTTAACAATTGTAAGCTGTACCTCGAGCTCGATGAATCGACAACCGAGGAGTGACCAGCGCCGGTGAGTTCGGCTCGATCCAGCCACATATCGCACGGCTCCAGCCAGCGCTCGGGGCGGAACTCGCGCGCGCGCCAGAAGTTCTCGCGCCGGCACGCCAGCATTGTGTGCACCAGCAAGAACGACGACGGACAATGTATGGCTTGAAAACTACTGACAAACCTTAGACAGTATAAGCTGTAGCGCGAGCTCGACGAATCTCTTGCCCGGACACATGCGACGGCCGCGGCCGAAAGGAGCGACCAGCGCCGGCGAGTGCGGCTCGCACGGCTCTAGCCAGCGCTCGGGGCGGAACTCGCGCGCGCGCCAGAAGTTCTCGCGCCGGGACGCCAGCATTGTGTGCACCAGCAAGAACGACGACGGACGATGTATAGCTTGAAAACTACTGACAAACCTTAGCCAGTATAAGCTGTAGCTCGAGCTCGACGAATCTCTTGCCCGGACACATGCGACGGCCGCGGCCGAAAGGAGCGACCAGCGCCGGCGAGTGCGGCTCACACGGCTCCAGCCAGCGCTCGGGGCGGAACTCGCGCGCGCGCCAGAAGTTCTCCTCGCGCCGGCACGCCAGCATTGTGTGCACCAGCACGAATGTCTGCGGACGATGCAAGATTTTCAACTACTGAATTGAACTAACTTCCAAAGTGGATGGAAAAATTACCCATTATACGGCTGATATCAGATACAGCACAGCTGATGCGAGCAGGAAAAACCCGATAGTGGCAAAGAAACAGATCAACTCCTGTTTTCACCACCTCCAGCTATCTGACATCCGATAGTTACCTTTCGGTTACATTACATATTTACATGTTGTAACTGAAATATAATTTTGGGTTTTTGTAGCTGGGGGTGGTGACCGGGCGTAAGTCACGCAGGTAGAGTCAAACATTGACACATTTTTTTTTTGTTTCTTAACGTTTTCGAAGTTATATTCGTGAATCGTCTGGAAACCGAATGTAAAGTAAAATCGTCAGAAAGATATCATGATATGTGCAACGAAAGTAATTTCAAAAGGCATCTTCTTGAAGACGTTCCGTTCCGTTCGTATCGATACAGTATTTTCGAATTGACGTATAAACGTCTAATAAAAAAAATCTTGGTTCAGTGATTCAGAAGATTCGGTGTTGCATGAAAATGTGTACATTTTGGCATCTTTTACCCCCCTAAAAATCGAATTTTAGAAAATCCTATATCCCCCTGTTTTCACCAACTCCAGGAACCTAAAATCCGACAAGTAACTTTCGGATTGCATACTTCTTGGTGTAAGCGAAAGTTATATTTGGGATTTTTGCAGCTAGAGCCGGTGGAAACGGGCATTAGTGACAGTTTTCGCCGTAAAAAGATGCCAGGTTCTGGGTTTCGGAGATCTCACGTTGCATGAGTGAGTCAGCGGCTGTCGTTTTTATTTATATGTTGATTATATGATGATAAAAGCTTGTCGTGACGTTATTAAACAAGAATACAATATGTTACTTCTTAAGACAAGCTTTTATATCACAAGATAATTGAAAATGTGTTTAATTTAGGTTCATAATATTTCAATTATGTTTTGTTATATATATTTTTACAAATGCAGGTATATACTCTTCTGTTAACTGTGTCTTGTCTTTTGTTCTTGCATTGTATTTTTTTTTAAAGTTTACTTATGATTGATAATTTTTTGAAGCATGCTGTGTTTGTCCTTAATTGTAGATAGTTTCCTATTCTTTTGAAATAAGTATACGTCGACAAACCAAATAACAAAAAAAAGGCGACGCACCCCGGCGGGCAGGTGGTGTCCGCAGAGCGTGGCCGGCTCCTCGAGCACGCGCGCCAGGAAGGGCGCCGTGGGCAGCAGGCGGAAGGACTCCGCCATGACGGCGCGCAGCGAGGGCGCCGCCGCCAGCGCCGCCGCGTCCAGCGCGCCGCCGCTGGCCGGCAGCTCCGAGCGGACGCGCTCCTGCCACTCGGGCGCGCGCCCCAGGAAGTTCAGCATGAAGATCAGGCTGTTGGCCAACTGCGCCCAATGACAGGAAAACTCGTAGAATAAACACCTTTCCAAGGGCGTGATAAGAGCCGATTGGGCTCAGTTTGATAAGGGCGTAAAACAACATTTGATAATGTTTAAAAATTACCACATCTAATTTAGATAATCAAAAAAGTTTATATGTAGATCTAGTCTAGCTATAATTTAAATAAAAACTGCAACTCTGGTGCTTTGTGTTCTTAAATTAGACAAACCGCACCGTTTGTCAAGAAAAAATTTGGTGTGCCTGACTGGTTGGTGTGCTCATTGGTTTTGATCTATGAGTAATCAAAAATTGTGTAACGTGATATAGTAAAGAAAAAAAGAGCGCCATCTGACGGTATACTATTTCTAATTGATTTTACAATATAATTAATAACCAAATATTAAGAAAAAAATGTGTCCACAACATCTATGGCTTTGTTTTACTTATTATTTATTAATTAGTTCCTCATAGTTCGATGTTTTCTTGTGTTGAGTTTACAATAGGCCGGACACGTTCACTAGTAAATTACAGCAATAAATGTACCGTTTCTATGCCGGCCGTGATGAAGTCGATGATGGCGGCCTTCTTCTCTCGAATGTCCAGCTCGGGATTGTCGAGGATGTTCATGAATATCTCCTGCATGTTGTCCGCGCGCCGACCGCGCTTCTTCGCCTCCTCGATCATCTCCGACACTATTCTGTAGATTCAAACGCGATGTTCACAAATGACGTTAAATTCCGGGAGGTCACGACATTTTTGGTCTCGATAAGGTAAATGGCTGAATCTGGGTTCAGATGCTAGAGACCAACCACAGAAATCGGATTTAGTATATTCCGATTTCTGTGAGACCAACCCTCAGATGCTAATCATGTCGGTCTGCCTGCGCCAAGTGGTTGTGTTATCTAGATAGGCTATATAAAATAGGTATGAGCCTGCTGATTAATGTGGTGACCTCGGTGGTGACTGTTAAGAAATAATTATACCTATTAATTATACAACAATAACCAGTCAGTTTTATAATTAAATACCTTAATATACCTAAACTAATATCTATAACCTAAATCGTCTATAAACAAACTGAACTAATCTTTCGTTGCATTTCGTATTTATACGAAATGCAACGAAAGATTTGTTCAGTTTTGGTATTGCTAAGCAATAATTATGTACTGATACTGTCATGCTTCGTTATTTGCAGCCATTTACCATAAACCATAACTACTTTTTCAGGCGCCTTATCTATGTAACGCAACCACTTGTCGCAGGCAGACCGACTCATTTAGCTTCAGAGGGTTCGTCTTTATCCTGTGAACCTAGTTTCAGTCATTTTCGTTATCGTAACCATTTTTGTCGACCCTCCTAGTCTATCAGAGGAGTAAGAATATAGCAGTTGCAAAAAATCGAAAATGATGATCAGTTTACAAAGATACACAACATGTTTTCGCTTCACTTTCCAAGTCAAGCTTGCTGTTACCGATACCTATCAGTAGCGATATAATAATATTTGTTTAACGTCGGCCTAGAATCTTCAAACAAAATTGACGGCCATAAAAAGAAATTAATTTTACCTATGTATCAACTATAACAAAACATAGCCAAAAAAGCTCAGTCATGGAGAAGATTTGGATAAAAAACGAAAACTGGATTATTAGATTTAAAAAAAATATTATACGATTCGATTTAGTGAAGGCATTATGGTGAAGATACTGGCACGTACAGGTAATGCATGAATACTTGAATTATGAATTGTTTATAAAAAAATATGTTTTCCCTTTTAATCACTTCAAAACAACTTTAATTCCCAGCTTGAAAAACTCTTTTTTTAATTTAAACAATTTAAGTACTTTTAGTTTTTATCAATATCGAACCCATGACTCCTTTGAAGGTTTTTCGCTATTTCTTCTAGTGTAGGATTTGGCCATGATGGCTAATAAGATATTAGCCTAACACACCACATGGGAACTTGGTGCCATGCCAGGACCTTCCTTATATTGATTGGATGCATTGAATTTGATGGAAAACACGGACAATTTTCATTGCCGCTTCGACCATCGTCCATTCAATGCGATGGTACCAACCCGAGCGGGATTAACTCTAACACCTGGTAAGTAAGGAAGGGGACCTACAGTTTTATGTGGAATCGAACCACGGCCAGCCTCAACGAGGTTCTCACCCATCCAGAACCTAACCGCGCTCGGAGGTGCTTCAGCAAGCTTATCGAATGGTCGGGTCACTGGGCTACCGAGACTGACGACCATGAAGGCACACTTGAAAAATTCACAGCGTCTAAAACCGGCCGCTAAACCTGAGCTTGAGCAGCTCGTAGCCTAGTGGCGCGGCGACTGGCCTAGCGTACCAGAGGCCTGGGTTCAATTCCTCGCCCGGGCATGCACCACTTTCTTTCTCTTTCTGAGTTCGATAAGTGCATTTCGTCACTAATGCGAGCTGCTCCATGGTTCGGAATCCATGTAAAACTGTAGGTCCCCTTCCCTTTCTAGGTGGTAGGGTTAAGTCCGCCCGGGTTGGTACCATCACATTGGATGAAAAGATGTTCGAATCGGCAATGAAATTTTGTCCGTGTTTTCCATCCAGTTCAATGTACTCGTAGCCGTGCTCACAAAGGGAAGGTCCTGGCGTGGCACCTAATTCGGGAATGTGGTGTATTGGGCTAATATCATAACGGTAGTTGTGTGGTATTAGCCACCCATGTCGATTGCATAAAACAAAACAAGTGCGAGTCGGACTCACACACGAAGAGTTCCGTACCATCATACAAGATTTAACATAAAAAATCACGTTTTTTGCTATTGGGGCCCCGTTTAATTTTTATTATTTTCTATTTTGACCGTTTTGATTTGTTGTTATAGCGGCAAAATAACTACACACTCTGTGACAGCTGCCTAACTATTACGGTTTAGGAGATACAGCCCTGTCACGGACGGACGGACGGATAGCGGAGGCATAGGAACCCTAAAAACCTCAGATCCGTGAGGCTACTCACGAGTGTATGGTGTCCTCGGCGCGCGCGAACCGCCGGTAGAGGCGCGTCGGCGCGATCTTCCAGAGCGGCGCGCCGAAGTAGGAGTCGCGCTGCGCGCGGAAGTGCGTCTTGACGGCGGCGGCGAGCGCGGCGGCGCGGCCCCCGCGCCCTGCGCCGCCGCCCTCCAGGAACCCCAGCCGCGAGCCCAGCATCAGCGCGCACACCGCTGCACGGTGGGGAGAGCACTTTACATTGTATTCTTGTAGATTGAGATTGTATTTCGAGTGAGAAATTGGAAAGAAATTTATATGTCAGCAAGTTATTTAACAAAAAGACTGAACATTGCTATCCAGAGGGGCAATGCAGCAAGCGTTATGGGAACACTGCCATACGTGTCGCCGCTGGACGAAGTCTTGTGTCTCCCTTTTTTAGGATTCCGTACCCAAAGGGTGAAAACGGAACCCTATTACCAAGCCTCCGCTGTCCGTACGTTCGTCCGTCCGTCCGTCCGTCTGTTACAGGGCTGTATCTCATGAACCGTAATAGGTAGGCAGCTGAAATGTTCACAGAGTGTGTATTTATTTTGCCGCTATAACAACAAATAGGTAGAATAAAAAAATCATGAAAACTTAAGGTGTTGATAGTACGGAACCCTTCCTGTGCGAGTCCGACTCGCACTTGGCCGGTTTTTTCTTTTTCATGTTGTTAAAATTTTGATTTAATAATGTTATCAAAAAATCTAGTAAAAATTTGTAAAAAAAATATATCCGTTTGATAGCCCAATTCTTGACGAAAATTATAATCTATTTAAAATCACGCTACGATTCTTAGGAACTGAGCAGAAATAAATTAAGTCAGAAAGAACGCTAAGCCAAAATTAAGTAATAGCGGGCGGGCGAAGCTTTCGGTTTCTCGACGTAAGGATGCCGTAGTACGGTATATCAATGATGGAAGGTTTTTCGTTGAGAAGATCGCTATTAAATCCGCTATAGCGGTGGTACCTACCTCCGCATTGGATGTAACTATGGTGGAAGCGGCAATTTCCGTGTTCAATTTAGCCATGCTAATAAACGGAAGGTCCTGGCATGGCACCTAATTCCTTCGGGAATGCGGTGTCTTGGGCTAATATGATAACGGTTGTGGTATTTGCCATCCATGTTTGGTTCCAAAAAAATATATTGAAACGCCCATTATTAACTACCCTCAGGAGAGACCTGTTGTCATCTAAATATATCCGATTTAATAATTGTTTTCTCGAATATATTTGCAGCTAGTCTCCAATGTTTTCATAAATTATTTTGAATACTTTTTAATTTTTAATGTTTCATGTTAAGCAATTCATATTCCAGTAAATAATACAACGGTACCATTTAAACACATAGACCTCTATCTACTGTTTATATTATGTTGTTGGCATAATATCTTTAGAAATGGAGTAGGAAATAACTATCTCCTATTGTATGGTACGACACAAAAAATAACTCCAAATGAAGTCCAATTGCCCGTTTGGATCTTTTATTGCATTAGGTTTTTAATCAGGCATTTTAGAAATGATGTTTGGAATTATAACTTTGAAAAAGGTGTCATAGATAGATTTAAAAAATAATATTTTGGCATACAAATTGCATTCAAATTGTGTATAATAGGTCGGGGAAAAAGTCTTTTCGCATTATAGTATGTATGAACTTGTAATAAAATCTCTTTGGCTATACTATTTGTATCTGGCTGGTTTTGGTATCATTGAAAGTTTAAATTTTAAAGAACATAATTCCAAATTCAAATTAGGAAAATGTGTGATTCTCATTTGTTTTTCGTACTGTCAAAATGAGTGAATCTAATGAAGAAATTCGATACATTTTAAAATTTTACTACAAAAAAGGTAAAAATGCAACGCAAGCCGCGAAAAAAATTTGCGATGTTTATGGACCTAGTGCAGTGTCTGTGAGAGTAGCACAAATTTGGTTTAAGCATTTTCAATCCGGAAATTTTGATGTCAAAGATGCACGTCGCTCTGGTCGCCCTATTACCTTAGATGAAAAAGAAGCCTATTACGGATAAAATGGATGCCATTTTTGAAAAAGTGGAGCAAGATCGGCATATCAGTAGTTACGACGTAGCTGAAGAACTAGGAATTGACCACAAAACAGTTTTGGCGCATTTGAAAAAAACTGGGTACACAAAAAAGCTCGATATTTGGGTACCTCACGAGCTCACTGAAAGAAACCTAATGAACCGTGTACTCATTTGTGATTCTTTATTACGACGTAATGAAACCGAACCATTTTTGAAGAAGCTGATAACTGGTGATGAAAAGTGGATCACGTACGACAAGAACGTGCGAAAAAGGTCGTGGTCAAAGGCCGGTCAAGCTTCACAGACTGTGGCGAAACCCGGGTTAACTCGCAACAAGGTGATGCTGTGTGTGTGGTGGGATTGGAAGGGCATTATTCATTATGAGCTGTTACCACCAGGCAGGACCATCGATTCTGAACTCTACTGCGAACAACTGATGAGATTAAAGCAAGAAGTTGGGAGAAAGCGGCCGGAATTAATCAACAGAAGGGGTGTGGTTTTTCATCATGATAACGCTAGACCTCACACATCTTTAGCCACTCAGCAAAAACTAAGAGAGTTTGGCTGGGAGGTGTTAATGCATCCGCCGTATAGTCCTGACCTTGCAACTTCAGATTTCCACCTGTTTAGGTCTCTTCAGAATTCTTTAGGCAGTGTCAGGTTAACATCACGAGAGGACTGCCAAAACCACTTGTCGCGGTATATTGATCAGAAGTCCCAATATTTCTATAGCAATGGGATCATGTCCCTACCTACAAGATGGCAAAAAGTTATCGAACAAAATGGTACCTACATACTTTAGTTAAATGTAAATAAACCATATTAAAAAATGTTTTGAATTTTCTTAAAAAAAGAAGAAACTTTTTCCCCAACCAATAGATTTCGACCTCGGGTCAAAAAATTTAACACAATTCAATGTTTTTTTAATGTAAACTGAAATAGACCTACCATTCATATTATAGAATACAAATAATTTAATTTAATACCGATATTTTTAGTAATAATGCTAGTTTTAATTGCGGAAATCAATCACCCTGACAATGAGCAGGAATTTAGGATAAACTATGGCAAGGAATGAGCTCGGTCATCGAAGCAGCCCACCTCATCCCTTCCCAATGCAACTTAACTATCTAATAAATACAACTACCGTAAAATACAAATTTCATACAATAATAGCAGTTTGAAGGTATTTTTAATGCTTTTTATGCAACCTGACTACCGTAATGATGACCACACAACTACCGTAATGATAATAGTCCAATACACCACATTCCCGAAGGCATTAGGTGCCATGCCAGAACATTCCCTTATACTAAACTGAATGGCTGAAACTGAAACTGAACGGCTATACTAAACTGAATGGAAAACACGGACAATTTTTAATTGCCGCTTTAACCATAGTTTCATCCAATGAGGTGGTGCAGAAGGGCTTTACCCTCGGCTTAACCCTACCACCTAGTAGAGGAAGGGGCTCTTCAGTTTTCATGAAGCATGAATATTGATTGGCCCCATGCTCGCATTCATAATGCAATGCACTTATCCAACTCAGAAAGAGAAAGAAAGTGTTGCATTACCGGGCGAGAAATTGAATAACTCCTCGCATGAAAGGCAAGTTCTCTAGGCCCTACACGACGAGCTGTTAATATCTATGTAAATGTGCTTGACGTTATAAATAAAAAAAAACTCCCCGGTTTCTTTAGACATCACCTTGTTATAATAATGATAATGGTATTGGTATAAACGTCCTAGTTTAATTAAACGCAGTGAGGAGTGGCCAGTATTATACTCGGTATTACACTGGGTTCTTCTTTTAGGTAATCGAGACAAAGTGCGAAGAAAAAACGTGAGTCTCACAAGTCATAACGTCAAATATTTAGCATATTATTTGAAGATTCAAGGCTTATATAATCAAAACCTTGAGATACCTACAGCTGACCGATTAATGGGGTCCATACTAATAAATGGATGGTTTATCCGAGTGAACACATTAGCCGCTGCGGGATCGCTAGAATTTCGATTTTGTTACTGTGAATTAGTTTTAATGTAAGATATATAAGCGTTCGTGTATTATCTCATCGCAAAAAAATTGATAATAATCCGATAGAAGGTCAACTAGATCGTCTCGCGAAGAAGCGAGAATAAAATCGTCGCCTCAATTTAATAAAATGCCTGAATGGTTAGCAGTCTGAGTTAAATTGTGACCTCAGCCAAAGAATATGTAATAATACCCTAAGCTATAAACAAGTTTGGTTTAATGTTTTAAATTTTAAAACCATTACAGACCTTTATTTACCATCGCACTCCATATTGTAATTTTTTTATGAAAACCGTTCATGAAAGACCTGGAAATTTTAAAACCTCCAATGTAACTTGAACGGTCGTCAATAAATAGTAACTCAGCTAAAATGTACATATTTTATAATTAATATTACGAGCCTAACTATGTATACGTTAATAAATAAGCTCAATAAAGCTGGCGCCCTAAAGTATAATATCGACCTGAAATATTTAGTACCTACCCCTGTTACTAATAATACCAGTTCATTCCATGTATAGTTTTGTTCCTTGCATTGGCATGAAGTTTCGAATTCGAGATAATGGGCCCAACATTGTACAACTGGGCTGATCTCGGTGTATTATGCTAATGTTAATTAAGAGTTTTACCAATGTTTTTAGCGAATTTTAATCGCCCGAAATTCAAAGGCGCCTAGTAACAAAGGTATAACCATGATCTTAAAAATAATAATTAGTAGACAGTTCTCATGGAGGTGATGAATAAATTCACCTCCATGACATTTCTTGTTATTCAGTGAAAAAAATGTGAAATGTCTAAAAAAATCAAAGCTATTATCATACAGGTTACTCAATAAAAATAGTACTGATTCCTGACACGGAATTCCAACAATAAAACGCTCGCGCTTGCGACCAATCGCCTCTATCGCCCGCCTAGGTGCCTACCACAGAAATCGGAATATCCTAAACTCGGATTTCTGTGGTGCCTACTAAGCGTATATTATTCTGTGGCGTAGATACACGTCCGCACCGCCGCCAATGCCGAGTTGCATAGAAATTTCAACAGTTTCTAAGAACAAAATAACAAAGATTCCGACGAACTTCTTTTTTAGGGTTCCGTACCCAAAGGGTGAAAACGGAACCCTATTACTAAGCCTCGGCTGTCCGTCCGTCCGTCCGTCCGTCCGTCCGTCAGTCTGTCACAGGGCTGTATCTCATGAACCGTAATAGGTAGGTAGCCGAAATTTTCACAGAGTGTGTATTTATTTTGCCGCTATAACAACAAATAGGAAACATTTAAAAATAATAAGAATTAAAGGGGGGTCGCAATACAAAAAAACCTGTTTTTTGTGTTAAATCTTGTTCGATGGTACGGAACCCTTCGTGTGCGAGCCCGACTCGCACTTGGCCGGTTTTTTAAGTCGATTAAAAATGTAGAAATGGTCCAACTGTCTGAAAGATGGTCATTTCCTAAACCAATGTTATGAATACTTTTAAAAAGTTTAAAGTCGATACATCGATTTCGGGCGCCATCTTTATGATAGGTAGGTATTTATCTGCTACTCGAGATGCTGATATCAACTTTATTAGTTTTGTTTGAATGAATATAATATAACGTGAAATGGACAAAGATGCACATTTCTTCAAACAAACTGTTCCCCTAACTCGAACGGTTTCTGTTGCTCCATAAAAACTTTAAGTTTTGTTATAAAAATTAAACTAAGATATGGTAATTTTTTTAAACAACGTTGCTAGAAATATCATAATTTATAGATTGTGTATAAAACAGAAATTTATTACCACAAAACAAAATAGTAGGTAGGTACCGTAAAACCGGGGCGCCCGGAAAATGGTCATTGACTTGGCAAATATTTCAGGTCGATATCATGGTTTCGGGTGCCAACTTTAGGTAGCTAAATTAGCTACAGCAACAAGAAAAAACAATTTTATATCAGATCTTCAGTTTACTGCTTGGTCTTAGAGTTTTCTACGTATCTTTCCTGGGCAAGTTGTTAATACCAACTTATCCCTGTGGTCACATACAAGCACATAATTATAACTAAAACTAAAATCAAAGCTCTAATAACTTTCAAGAGTGATTCATCGTCTCTAGGTATGTAAACAGGATGGTGCTTAGACTATGTAACGGTCAGAATAACTTGGCAACACACTTAGATAAGCACCAAATGTGGGACACCGGATAGCCTGACGGACGCAAAAGCAATGAACTGCAAATGCATTAGCCGCTTGTGACCTCTGTCTCGTTTCTAAATGCACTTGGCTCTTGGACTCCGTTCCAATGGATGTCAAAGTCACAATTGTTATCCGATTGATGTACTATAATGCAATTTCGATTTGTATTATAATTTAATTATTAATTAATAGTTTCTTCAGCTTTCCCTATTTTACTTACTTACACGGGGCAAACTTTGTATCGAATTTGGCTAATGTTTTAATAATAAGTTGACTTATCTCTCGAAATTATTCATCAATTTACCTTATGAAACGCGCACGCTTAGTAAAAACAGTACAGAAATAAGCTGAGAAATAATTCGGGAAATAAAAAGCGAGTCAAATTATAACTTGAGAACTACTTACCTAATAATTTGTACTTTGCATGTAAAACGTATAGATTAATTATTCTCATTCATATTTGCTACTTGCCTTTACGCTTAATCATCTGAAAGGTTTTGTTGAAAAGTTAATATTAGTAATATTTCAACCTTAATATTGTATTTAACAACCTATAACATATTAACTCGACTTAGAGATATCAGCGTCATGCACGATGGTAAAAAGCTCGGTAAAAAAACGGTTCCATCTACATGTAGATCACTTAAGGCCTGCCTAATTAGGTTTAACTTTAATTTTACACACGCGTTAACTCATAAGCTACTTTATTAAAGCTAGGTTCGTACACATTTTATAGTAACCAGAGTTCGCAAGTAGGTACTGTATGGAACCCAGGCTAAGTTCTTGAAATGATCTCAATGGAAAAATACAGCACGAATTCCACAAATCTATCGACTAAGCCCCGGTTGCACGAAGAAACGGTTGAGTTAATCAATGTTCAAACACGTCACTTTCACTGAACCGCACGGAGTGGCTTCCATACTGTCCGCACAAAGTGACGTGTTTGATCATACGTTGACGTTGATTTTGATTCTTTGTGCTTTCGTGCACTCGGCCCTAAGTCTAGATCAAATTTTTTAATTGAAAAACCTCGCGTTACCTCATATCCTCATTGCAAACCCTACGCCATCTCAATGATGCAAGGTTTCTGTGGAAGATCGACATTAGTAATGTGGACTCCCCATCTTTATTAGAACAAAATAATTTTGAAGTTCCTCATCGGAATACAATATGTTCAAAACACTTTTGTAATAAACTTTTTCATAAAATCTATATATTTTCTAACAAAAGATAACCATTAAGAAATATTTTCGATACTTTACTGATTTGTGTTCTATATTAATTGTTCTTCTACTTACTAACTCTAACTATCTGATTTGATCACACCTCATATAGTTATCCAAAATATTCTCTCAATGAGTTAATATAGTAATAATATAATGAATCTTTATATTATATGCTTTATTTATAATTGTTTTTTTTTTGTTTGACTGTCTGTTTTCAAAAGAAATAAATGCAAAATAAGCACACCGTTTGGATTATTGGATTATTCTCTGTTGGATTATTTTCTTTAATTCCGGTCGTTATAATGTTTTTAACGTAGCAGAAAAGCGTGAAAGCCAAGATTTTGTGACGGCACCAAAACAATACTCACACTCAAGGCCCATGCTGTTGGTGAGGTGGTCAAAGTCGTGGACGACGTTGTCAGCGCTGCGCCGGCGCAGCAAGAGGCGCAAGAAGTCATCACAGATGTCGTCCAGGTCGGGCAGGAAGCGCTGCATGGTGGCCGGGCTCGTCAGCTCAGCCGTGAGGTGGTGCCGCAGATGCGCCCACTTCTCCCCCTGTCTGGAAACCGTAAGGTGAAGTCAGTGATCTTTCAGCGCGTCTGAATGTGCAGAAAGTCATCATAAATGTCGCCCAGGTCGGGAAAGTATCTATTAAAGTTGGCTGGGCTCAAACACGTCCATTTCTTGTCCTGTCTGGGACCCGTAACGAGGGGTCATTGATTTATCCAGCGCGGGAAAATGCGCAGGAAGTCGACCGAATCGTGCAAGAAGCTCTGTATAGTGGCTGGACTCTACAGATCAGCCCCGAGGCAAACCCGAGGTGGTGCCGCAGATACGTCCACTTATCGCCTTGTCTGCGAACCGTAAGTAGGAGGCAGTGATCTGCCAGGGCGAAAAATAAGCAGCAAGTCATCACAGACATCGTCCATGACGAGCAGGTCATGGTGGCCTGGCTTACTGAGCGCGCCACTCTTCGCCCTGTCTGGCAACTGTTAGGCGGAGACCCGTTTTCACCCTCCAGAATCAGGTCACCTCTTTCCACATAAATAATTTGACCCATTAAACGATATCCATTACATATTCACAATTTTAAGACTTCTAACCATCATTTTGAATCAGAAACGTTGATAGTGAAATTTTTGTAATCTATTTATTTTGTTGGGACTTCAACCCACGGAATATTGTTGTTCTGTGCTTCAACCGCTTATGTCAGCCCGATTGTGCCTTTTATTTTCGTTTCTCTGGGAATGCCCTCTCGGAATTCTCCAGAATTGGGTTTTCCGAGGGCTTCGTGTAGCCTAAAAAACCTCTTAGTTGCATCTCTAGATTTTAAATATAATTCTTTTTGGCGACTGTTCGTTGCTGAAGAAGAACATTTTCACTCATGTTCCAGAATCGTATTTTTTTTAACCATATTTTGACCAACGGATTTTACATTATCGGCCTTTACATTAGGTAGATTGCAAAAAAATTATTCAACATATTTACAGTATTTGTAATTAAATATACTACGCCAAATGTTTGTTTATACCAATGTCACAGACATTGTTGCTAGCAGAGATACCTTGCAAAGCATAGAGACATAAAAAAACGTTAGTTAGGTATGTTCTCTTTCACTAAAGATTTCTGTTCTTGAAGGGATAGAGATTAGATTAAATTTCGAGTCATCAAAACGGATAAAAAAATACTCGGACCTTGCGTTTGTTTGCTGAACGGACCTAATTCCACAATCACTGCAGGGTCAAATTCTCAGTTGGTCCCCGTGACATGCTCCAATTTACTATCTTCATTTCTAACATTATGACTTATTACTTTAAAATAAATTTATTTATAGCTTAAGACTCTTAAATAGATAAATGTTATATATTTCCTTCAAATGGTATTCAAACCAGCTAGTTCCAAAGGTTCTAGTCCTGCTACATACGAATGTTTAGCGTCAAATCCTCTGGGTTTGGTTCTTCCATCGCATCGCAGTGAAGAAAAGATGGTCAAAGCGTCAATTAAAAAAAATTACGTGTTTTTCATTCAGGTAGACGTGAGTTTCTTTACGAATATGGCAGCATAACTATGAAACAGCAGAGAATGTTGTAGAAGAACTAATAGGCGCGATGGGCTAAAAACATGCCAGTGTGATATCAACAATCCATGTCAGGTTCTATAAAAAATGCTTTAAGCACAGGTATAATTGTTCTAATCGAGGTTCTAGTCATTTTTAAAATCGAATTTCATGTTTCTCGTATTTCAGCTCAACCTCAAATTAGAATACTTGAAATTTCATAATGTCGAAACCATTTCGATCGAGCGCGGATGAATGTATTTATGATACATTGATAAGGCCAATATTTTAATGTATTATTATGGTTTAGCATTTAATAATTACCACTTAGTTGTAATTTTATCAAATAAACTTACATTCTACTTTACAAACCTTAGATGAATGAAAGCAATAATCCAAGTCTCCGCTCCGCCACGATGATGCGTCGATGTTTGATTTGAAGGGCCAAATCAAACATCGACGCTTTAACATACATATATTTTATGCTAGGTAGACGCTGTCTCATGACGTTACCGTGGCTTGCTAAATTCGACCTTGGCCTTGGGCATACCCGGAAACGACAACTCTTTTATATTGCTGGTCGCTTTTAATTGTTAAGAAGTAGCAGCGGTTAAGGCCAACGTTTTTGCTGGGTGCCGTCATTGAGATTTATGTAGGGTACTAGTACATATATATCTGAATGGGTGACGTATCCGACGAATATTATTGACAGTTTTCCTCTCTGATGATTGCATACGAGAAAACTCGTGAGCATGAATTGAAGTGTTTGGAACTCTGCCACGGGGGATTCGGTCCCACGGACGAATCCGACAACGGTGGGGACAGCAGCTGGAAGTGTTACCCTCATCGCCAAATCCCTCCGTCGATCAGCGCAACAGTTAGCCGATGTCGTCAAAGGAGCGCAACGAAGAAAGACCACAAGTCGCCTAGCCACTGCCTTCCAGACCGCCGGGCGCCGTCTTTTCACCGGCTATCTGGACCGAGATCTGGACCTTTTTGCGTAGCACGAGTACTCACTCGTTGACGATGCCAGCCGATGCGTAGCGGTCGGGGCGGGCGCGCCGGTAGGCCTGCACGATGGGCGTGGGCGGGCGGTAGGGACGGCGCGCGGGGTAGCGCAGCACCCACTCTACGGCGGAGCGCTCGCACACGGCCACCGTGACGCCGTCGCCGCTGCCGGGCGCCGTCTCCGCTACCAACGGCCCGTACCGCCGAAACATGTCTGCGCAAACGTTCAGACATCATTCGTGGACGCTGCTCGCTAGTAAGGATCTCAGCGTTCCTTTCAGAGTGGTTTTTAGGGTTCCGTACCCAAAGGGTGCCAACGGAACCCTATAACTAAGCCTCCGCTGTCCGTCCGTCCATCCGTCCGTCCGTCCGTCCGTCCGTCCGTCCGTCCGTCCGTCCGTCCGTCCGTCCGTCCGTCCGTCCGTCCGTCCGTCCGTCCGTCCGTCTGTCACAGGGCTGTATCTCATGAACCGTAATAGTTAGACAGCTGAAATAGGATGAAGTATGCATTTATTTTGCCTCTATGACAACAAATAGGTAAAATTTAAAAATAATTAAAATTAAAGAGGGCCCCCATACAAAAAACGTGATTTTTTTGTGTTAAATCTTGTACGATGGTACGGAGCCTTTCGTGTGCGAATCCGACTCGCACTTGGGCGGTTTTACAATAAAAAAGCTTGGAATTTATGTATGTTAATGGAAACCAAAAAAGAAAAACAATTCTGCATGATGTAGAATTTATAAAGAAACGGAACGACGATTGTCTTAATTTCGTGAAACTTGGTTTCATAGTTGTAAATGGAGGAAAACTGGGCGATGTGGTAGTATCGCATCGTAAAGTCTGCTCTCACCTTCATAAGCCTCATGTATCATATTAAGGCGATAGCGCGACCAGAAGACCCACTTGGTGCCGACCAGAGGCAGAACGGTCGGTCCAGGCAGATTCCGCTTCTTCTTCTCGTGCTGTGGTTCCGGAAGCCGGAGAGACAGCAGCGCCAAAAGGAGCGCCCCCACAAGCAGCATGCCCGGCATCAAACTCGCGTCGACGAGAACCGGAGGACTCTGCCAACGAAGAGTAACGTTTAGGGAAAATTCTCGAAGAATTTCTCCATCACCAGCCAGCACTTCCAAACAGCTCGATTCTAAAGTTGTAGAGTTTGCCGCAGACATGACTGAATTCAGCCGTTGCCAAAGGTGCACTCAGGAGTCATCTGCAGCTTTGGCTTTATTTTTGGTCGATGCGGTCGCACTATCGCACGTGTCACCGAATGGTCTGCAAGATAACTGCCGCGCGATGCATGGCAACGCAAGTTGTGATGTTTTTAATCAGTTTGCTTTTAACCTAATAAGGCAAACTGATTATTTTAATGTTGAAGAATTTCTCTACATCTAGCACACCTACATTTGTGTTATGTAGCTACGCAAAATAATCTGGAATAAAAGAGAACAGGTTTTGGGTTTTTCTTTCAATCATATCCGAGTCACACCATTTTTAGTGAGTATTTAATTGATTACGACACTACTCCATTAACATAATAAATGACTACGTACCTTTTATATCCCCGTATTAATCTCATTACTTCGAGGTTAAAGAACTATATCCAGTTCAGATAAATTCACAACCAAAAATACCATGATATCGGATTACTTAGCAAACGGTAATGTCACACCATGTAATTTGAACCTTATGTACATTTTAATTCCTTATTTCAAAGACTTTGGCTATGACTTTTCTGCAGATAGAACAGTCAGATATATTGAATCCAATGCGGGCGGGCTCAGTTCCCATGCATTAGCAATCCAAACCAGTCTACTTAAGTTCCCGCACAATAAAGACAACGAATATAAATCGCTTAGTTTCCGTCCTCGTTGGCCAAACCAAACCAGATTTGAAGTTATCTTTATTTTTATTGCGTCTCATATCTCGTCTGTAAATCTAAGAACAAGTTCTTGTGTATTCTCAACGTGCCGTACATTTGGTGTGTTACCTCCGGGGTCGATGTCCCGACGTGCCAACAAGCGGTATTCGGGTATTCGTTGATTACGTGAACCTGACATTGCTGCTTTACTTGCGTAACAACTGCGACCGCTGGTACCGTTCGATTAAATCTAGCTACACTTTTAACGCATCAGCAGGCCTCGCTGATGAGCAGTCCGTGTAGAAAATACAATACGTTATCGGAACGTCGTTGCGTACAATTTACCTAGTTTAGTCAATCAATGTTAATATTTTGGTCAACTATTTACTAGACTAACACCCGTTTCTACCCGCTACAAAAATTCCAAAGTTAACTTTCGGTTACATCATGTAAATTTGCAATGAAACCGAAAGTTACCTACATGATTTCAGGTAACTGGAGGTAGTGACAACAGGAGTAACGCCCGGTTCCACAAATCCCAAAGTTATCTTTCGGTTACACCATATAAATATGCTATGTAACCGAAAGTTAACTATCGGATTTCAGGTAGCTGGCAGTGGTGAAAACAGGGGTAAATCAAGTAGTTACTTCAGTCCGGTCAATTCGTCGACACTCCTTCGCGGCTTTACATGAGCGCTTAATCAATATACAGCTGATGAAATATCATAAGAATGTTTAAATAAATTTAGCATTCATTTTAATTAATATTTCATGCAAAATCAAAAACGCTTAGCCCCTGAGTAAGGCTACATTTTCAAGCAGATATTTGACGCTTTCAACCCTTTTTGGAACGTATCCCAGTCGAAATCTAGCGTTCTAAATTCGTCCTCGCAGATTTCGACGTCTTGATTTTTCTTTTTGGTAATTCCTTTGTTTTTAAGACTGGCTTGATTTCCAACTCTTCTGATACAGGTGCAGCTTCTAATTTGATCCAATGATCTTTTGATTTTTCTCTTATTCTATAATAAAAATTATAAAAGCCTTTTTTCTATTTCAACCTTCACTCTATTAATCTCTCGTAGAATATCATCCCAAAATGTAAATTAGAGGATAAATTTAATATATTTCTAACATTACATCCCAGACTGAAACCTAGTTATATATTGTGCAAGAAGGTTTAAAGTTTTAAATGTAGAGTGCAAGCAAAAAATCAACAATTTGCTTTATACCTTGTAGACTTCCCTAGCAGTGGTTTAACAAAGCATTCCAAATGTAAATAGTTTTGTTTAGTCATATCTGCTTAATTATACGCGAGATTTCATTTTAATTATGATATAAAATGGAGCGTCGCAACGGTTGTCGGTCTGAAGACTCCTTATAAATTGCTTACTCTATTATTAAGGTAGAGCAAGGAGCGACATTGTAAGATAAGCTCGGTGTTGGCAACGAAGCACCAGTTCTTTGTAGACATAAACATGCACTTCTGTCATGTTCCCTCGGTAATTGGTTTTAATTGCCGTGCGGGTGAACGTTGCGAGCGTTTTTGCCGCGCGCCGAGTGCGGTCGCTCCACCACCCGCGCGCCGCGCATCCACCGAGCAGCAACGATGCACTTCGGCAAGCATCAGTAGCTGTGACCATATGACCTACATAAACATGGAACCCGTCCATGCAATCCATAAACGTGGTAGATGATCTTTTTTTAGTTTAACACGGAACGAAGCGATTCGAAGCCTCATAAAAAGAGATTTCAAGGTGATATCGCCACTTAACTTCCATTAAGGTTTTTTTTTGTTTCAAACTGTTACAACAGTTTGTGCTGCGTGGGCTCCTGCACTTTAACGTTATACAATTATTGGTCGCACCGCATTTCTTCCCGTGCACGTCTTAAGAACGGCCCGTAAGCAGCGTTCCCCATACAAACGTAGTTTACTTATCATTTGAATAACACTGTTCCGATTTGCTTGATATTTAGTATCTAATATTCTACAATAAATATCTGCGTCTGCACGTTGTTGTTTTGCTGAAAAATATAAAGCCAGTCAAATAACAGGCAAAAGAATATCTTCATACAAATTTTCACTTTTCTGTTGTGTGACACAGGATAAATTTTTCGAAAAAAAACACATGCAGATATAGATATTTGTTGCTTGATAACAAATCCCAAATATCAAGCAAATTGGAACAGTAGCCTTCAAATTATTAGTAAACTACGTTTGTGTGGGGAGCGTAATTTTATGATGCTTACGGGCCCACCTTAAGTGATTTGTCATAGTTGGTTTGTCCTCTCAAAACTATGGGGACCTAAACCCACTTGTTCTTGAACTTAACTTTTATTTCTGATCCTTATGAAAATAAGAATTCTAACTAATAATAGGCTGCATTAATGTATTTATTATTGCATTGCATTCTTTTTACGGAACGATAGTAAAAAGTCGGTTAATACTCATAACTAGGTGGTAGGTAGGATCAATCCTAACCGGGTTGGTACCTTAGCATTGAATGAACGATGGTCGAAGTGGCAAAATTGTTCCTGTTTTCCATCCAGTTCCATGTAGCCGTGCTAATAAAGGGAAGGTCCTGGCATGACACCTACTTCCTTCGAAAATGTGGTATGTTTGGATAATATCATAAGAGTGGTTTTGGTTCCGTCCATGTTCAGTTACATAAAATACCTCCAAAGCGGTAAATTTCCTTACGATATCCTTCACCATAAGTATGCATTACTTTTCATTATACTACATTATTGGGCCTCATATTGCAATATATCTGTAAAACCTACAGGCACTTTCCATGCGATTCGTCTGTCAATTCCGCCCGCATTTACAAAATCGTTACGTCCGTCCAGTATTGAGCTTGCTCCATTTGCGCATGAGTAGTCCAGAAGTGCCTTCACACCCCAATGGCATCCAGCAAATGTATTCTACATTAATTCACCTACTACATTACCACTTTTTGTTCGCTGGGCCGTCAGTGAAAGTATAATTGCAGTGTTCACAGCAGCGTGACGATAGTCTTAACCACATATGAATTTCGATCATTCGATTGTTAGGTGAACTCCGTCTTTTGTCATCTCGTAGAAAAAAAAGATTTACAGCTTAAATCCATTAACTGCTTTGTTTTTCATTCTTTCTTTTACCATATTCCAGTTATCTGCTAAGACATTACATTATATTGTTTGCTTTTGCATTAAAGCTGAGATAAAAAACGACAAGGAAGGTTGACGACACCACGAGATCATTGCTCTGGTTTTATCGAATATTTTTACGCAGCAGTAAGTCTGAGATTGAATCATATTGTATCGCGGTAACAATGATAGTGCAAATTAACAATGTATGGTCTGGGGCGACAGCCGCAAATGGGTAGCTACCCAAATTACCTACTTCGAGTAGTGGACTGTATAGAATAATGATTTAACCAATTTAACCCTGACTTGAACGGACTATAGGCAGGATAGGAGAGGACTCACCAGTGGCGTAGTGTGGTCTGCAGCTCTCATGACTCCTCGGGTTCCGTCTCCACCAGGGTTCCGTGCACAGCACTTAAGGTCTTTCACTTTTTGTGGTGCGTAGACGCTACGCGGGTTGGATCCACGGCAGGATAAGATCGTTGCCGTGGATCTTGGAGCTGTTGAAGATGTGCGAAGCCAGCAGAACGTCCGCCGGCATCGACATTTGCCACGAGTCTCTGGCGACCCACAGTTTTTCATTTCATTTCATTTATTTATTAAACTTCTGGTAGTCAAACTACACTAAGTCATGTCACAATTTGATTGATCCGCGGATTCGATCAACCAGTGAAGAAGAACCCGCAAAGAAACTTCACTGGTCTATAAATATTTTTTTTTGTCTTTTTTTTTCGTCCACATAAATGATTAACACAATTATGATTTCATATCTAAATGCTACTGCCAAACACTTACATTGGTAGAACGGTCTAAAGCAAAGAACTAAGAACTACGAGGAACTCATTCGCTCGGCGCGAAGGAAGATAGTTCGGTAAAAAATGCTTGCCCTCGGGAAATTAGTTCCACAGGGGTGTAATAGTTAAATTATTGGAAGAAAGCATGGGACATTGTTCAACGCAATACAAACAATTTTATTTTAATTTCAGCTTATTCATGCCATTTCATTTCTTATCAACTCAACGGGTTAGTTGCTAATTTTTTAAATAATTACATACATTAGGTAAATATGTGAATACCATGGTGGAAGTGACCGAACTGGCCACACTGCAAACGTCAACATAGCGGCTACTCCACACGCTTCAAAGGCTGTTTTATTGCCGAAAAGTAAGTTGTTTTTCGGAAAATAAAAGTAACATTGAGTATTTTTCGTGTTTTTCAGAAAGGTATTATGTAATTCATACTTAAAATTACCGTCTATTCATCCCGCTGAATTGAATAATGGCGGAGGTATTTTGTATCTGGCACAATATTATGATCCAACGGCGGTGGAGGCGGCTTCGTTGTGAAGAATGATTAGCGGAAACTTTCTTTAGCGAACCTAATGGCCAAAGTGATTGAGCAAGGTTTGGGTTCCTTGAATAATAATAAGTTGATAATTTGATCAACTGTACTCAATCCAAAAACTATAATTTCACGAATTAAATATGTACAAATAGAATCAACATTGAAGTAACGAAACATTAACTCCAAGAATGAGGCTGTAAAAAGATCTGCACATGACTTTAGATTGTTTAAACGTGCCATGATGGGACCTTCTTAATATTGCACGGCTACATTAAAATTGATTTAGACAGACCATTATCTTTGTATCTTCGACCATCGTTCATTCAATGCGATGGTACCAACCCTGGCGGAATTGACCTTTCCGCCTAGGAAGTAAGGAACCTTCAAATCGAAAAACGTTTCTGCTGCGTTTTGAGAGATGGTAGAATGTGGCCCGGAGGATCACCATCATCGGAACACGGAGACTTAGGTTCTCTTTCCGAGGCGGAGAAACTTGGTTATTAAGGGTCGTCAACGAGACACACAACGCGACTAAACTAACTGTAGATAAGTTATAACAAAATTATGGAACCCATGCAAGTGTGTGATTCATTTTGAGAAATAGCTAGATTAATATAATAATAGAATAAAATTATTCAAGTCAAAATGATTACCGAGTTTATTTTAATACATATTTTTTATAATGAAACACTATGTTGTATTATATTTAGAGAAATAAAAGTCATTTGGACATTGTTATCAGACTATAGAACCCCTTATTTTATTTGGAACGAAATTGTGAACCTCGTACCGTGGTTTGGAATACTGAGCCGGTAGTCTGAGTTCTCACCTAAATTGGCGTTTACGGCAAACCGATCGACTGGCGTTTTTTCCAAACTCCATACAAGTTTTTACTAGATATTCTGTGGTTTTACTTCTTCAAGCTGTCAAAGTCAAACGCGGACTTCCGATTTGTATGAAAACGCGGAGTGGACGTAAACCGCAACGTCGACGTATTTACGGCAACGTTGAGTAAGCTGTCAAATCAAGCTCGGACTCGCAAATGTTAGTTCGCTCAACGCCCGCTGCGCGCGCTCTTCAATTTCTCCATACATTTGAAAACGCCAGTCGATCGGTTTGCCGTAACGCCAATTTAGGTGACAACTTAGACTACCGGCTCTGAACAGACTTGTTTGGGTAGATGTTTTAATATTATTCCACGCTGAGTTAAGAAAGTAACCTAACGATACATTTTTTTCAATACAAATAAACCAAGATAAGGGCGTCGGCGCCGTAACTGCCAAAACACTGATTAGGGTCGTCTTTTTGTTGACAGAAAGAGGTCACCGAAAGTTATCTAACTACTCACGTAGTTACTTAACTGCAGAAAATGTTATCTTCTTCTAATTTCTACTCAAGTACTCGGCGTGACATTGAAAGAGCAAAGCATGTAGTTAAATAAAATACCTATATTAGAGAATTCAGAGTGGCTGACTGGCCATTACACCCCGGAGTTTCTGTAAACTCTTTTACACGACTGAAACTACCGCTTGCAATAAAAAATACAGTAATTACGGCGCCAGGTGGGCCCGCAAGCATCAGTAAAAGTTAATTTAACTTGCCTGATATTAGATACCACATAACAAGTAAATTAAAACAATGGTTTTTTATTTATTATTAGAAAAATAAGCATAGCTTATGGGTCGTTGGAGCCGGGGACGTGACAGGATATTCCGTTTCTACGGCTATGTACATTGGTTTATTCGTTTATTTTTTTATCTATTAAGTGGTGTACACGCAATCTTGGATTCGTATTTTTTTTAAAGACGACTATATGACCGTGGACGAAGAAGAACCGACAAGATTTTTTACTAAAATAAAAAAATATAACATAGGTTAGAAGTATAATGGTTTGAGAGCAACCTAGATGCCTGTATGACATCCTAACCAAATGCTTAACTACAATTCGGGTGTACTTGTGGTACCAAACCGGGTGGGTTACCATCCACATAAGCAGCAGTCAATAGTATCTTAAGTTTAACATTAATTCCGAACCATGAAGTCACAAAGAAAGAAAGATGTACTATGCTAGAGAGAATCGAGACACTTCAGGACACTTTTAGCGAACCATCCCAAAGCATATCAACTGAGCTGTAAAATAAAATCTTATAAAATATCGTGAGAAGTTCCGATAATAATAACACCGTCACAAGACATTGTATGATGGTTTGATTTTACGGTTACTATATAGCATTCTAAAGAAAAGAGGGGAACTATAAAAGGTCAACTCTCATGAACCAAAGTAATGATTTATTTAGGACACGTTTGTAGGGCAACGGTTAATGTAAAGTACCATTTGTACCATTCCGAGTTTTGAGGTCGAGACGAAATAGGTTGATACTAATAACATTTCTGTTCCTTTGTAATGCATGTTATTTAGAAGATGAATGGAAAATTATAAAATATGACAAATCCGAGTTCAGTGTACTGCTTATGTATAGTAAATAAACGATAAAGATTTAAAATAACCTTATCCATAGAGCGTTCGAATTTTGAAGCCCTTGCCAGATAGCATTTGCCAGCAATTTTCCTCGACTACTAGCATATGCATTCACAAGAGGAAACCACATTTTAGTATTTTAAAAAACGAATTTAGAAAAGTAAAATGAAGTGTGGTTTTTACCTACTCCCCTATCACACGTCACCCAATGGACTTCCCGCTCAACTCGCCATACACGTGGAAAGAAGATCATACGTATATTTCATGTCAGAGATCCAAAACTATACTCAAAACCACAGAATATTGAGGAGGATATTCCGTGCTCAAAACAGCTTTATTTGATCGAACTAGATATCTGATGACCAGGGCCGGCTTGCGAGGCCCCTGGCGAGTAGATATTTGCGAGGCCCTCGTCGTTTAGGAATGAGTTTTAATGCAGAGTTATGAATAAATAAATATAGAGGAGTAAATTGTTTTTTTGGAAAAATAATAATAATAATCAACGCATAGATAACAAGTTATTATAAATCATGATAAACTAAGGTTCGATTTAGCGGCTTTCTCTGAGACTAAAACCATTAATTCAAACATAATAATCTAAGTAAAGAGCTACGTCATATTCCTATGAAATTTTAGCAAGAGCTGAAAGCCGATATTATGTCAGGTTTGGCAGAAATGTTTTAATATTTATAGCCTCGACGCAACTTTTACATGTGTCTAGGCTATAATTTTCAGGATCACTTCGATAGTAGGGTAAACTTTGGGTAATATCAGTTTCTTTTATATTTCAACCCCGAAATTATGTCATAGTTTCCGCGATCACTGCCAAGAGCGCCCGAGTGGTGTGACGTTGACGTTAGTTTTATATTGCGAGACGTACGGTGAGAAATTCAAATAAACATATTAGTGCCTAATATTTTTCTACTAGGGTTGTTGTGCGAGTGCGCGAGGCCCCGGGCTGTTGCCCTGCTCGCCACCCCCAAAGGCCGCCACTGCTGATGACATTAGTATTGTAAAATAGTGTTTGGTTACTAAGTTATAAGGTCCGAAAGTTAGATTTTTTGGCGCGTTTTATACAATAACTTTGGAGGTGGATTACTAACGATAAAATAAAAACATCATAAAAAGATTGCTTGGTTCATGAAGATTTATAATCAATTTGGTTTTTGTTTAATCTTTTACTACAGCGGTCGTCATTTACTTTTAGCTATAAGTCGTTTGTAATAAACATTTCGTAAATCTTACCAAATTAAACAATATGCGCATCGTTTGCTTCGTGGACATGTTGCATCCTCCTCATCACGGAGCCTATCTTTTTCTTGGAAACAGAGAAGGTCTCAGAGCGAAATAACACTGTTTTGTAACGTGCCCGCGAATGAGTTGTCCCGCCGCACCGCCGCCCTGCCCACTATGGGGCAAAATAGACTGGTTTGGCCAAAAATCCATAACTTCTATATTTTTCTTTTATCTTCATGAAATTTTGCAAACTTAAAGGAGAAGAGTCAAGGTATCAGGTGAATTCAAAAAATCAAAATGGGTTGGTTTATTTACTAAATAAAAAAAAACTACTTATTTTCGATATTGATCAATGATATGCACCAAACCATATCTAATTGTTCAAAACAATTAATTATAATATAATAATCATAAAAAAACATTAAGTTCGACGTACATTACGCAGTTATTGGAATGAATTAAATAAAACATTTTGTTTTAAATCCAATGTAAATAAACATTATTACTGCACAGCAAAACGTAACGATTAATCAATTAATTTTAAAATATATACGGAACCTAAGCTCATATTATGAAAAAAAACCGGTCAAGTGTGAGTCGGAGTCGCACACGAAGGGTTCCGTAACATCGTACAATATTTAACACAAAAAATCACGTTTTTTGTAAAGGGCCCCCATTCAATTTTTATATATTTCTTATTTTACATATTTGTTGTTATAACGGCAAAATAAATAGACACTGTGAAAATTTCAGCTACCTACCAATTACGGTTCATGAGAAACAGCCATGTGACAGACGCATGGACGGACGGACGGACACCGAAGGCTTAGAACAGGGTTCCGTTTGGTACCCTTTGGGTACGGAACACTAAAAAGTAAAAATTATATATTCATAAATTCTTTATTCAAATGAAATTAATTCTTATCTTCCAATAAATAAAAAGCTGCGTTATCGAGTTCCTCGTGTTTCTTTCTAATATTTATAACTATAAATAGATTGGATATGAATAGGAAAGCTTGAATTACACCTTCATTGGTTGCTGACTGAGGACATTTTTGAGTATGATGACTTGCTTATCAGGGTTCAAATCCTGGCCCCGTTCATGCACCACTTTATTTCTCTTTCCGGGTTAGATAAGTGCATTTCATCACGATTGCGATTTGTTTTTAAATGACATGAAGATGATTGAAGATTTGTGAAGTACCTATTTCTGTGTTCCCTGATCAAATATCATTATCAGGGAATATTCTGTTCAACGTTCAGCAAGAAATGGTTTACATAGTTTGATAATAACAGAAGGAATCTGCGGTCGAGCGATTATTATCAGTTTTTAGGGAAAAAATCATGTTGCGGCAAACATAGTGAACTTGCAAATTTTACTAAATCTCCGCAATATTTTCATTGCGATTCAGAAATACAATAAAACAACACATTTATTTGCTAAATACATATGCTAAAACATTAGTTTTCCGATGACATGCCGTTGACATGATTTGAACAGCCAAAACTGTTCAAATCCTCATAATTTGCATTAAATGTTTTGTGTTTATATTTGTGAAATATTGGTAGACCGTAAAATAATAAATTATTATCACTCTTGAGACAATACAAACGTGAGAAATAAAAAACACTGATACTGGTTATAAAATTCGAATCGTACCCTTCTGCAGAATCATGTTATTTTGACATCGAAATGCACTCTAACATTTATTGCTTCATAAAGCTGTTTAAGGAAGCTTTGTAATACGGTATTTACCTGAGCCCGGGCAAACCCTGGAGATAGTTAAAACTTTAGTTAATGAGGAAAAAGTAACTTTTTAATAATAGGTGTAGTTATTATTTTTTTGATAATTAGCGAGCAATATATTATGAAGAAAATCTTAAAAAATACAAAGGAAAAAAATCACTCTTTCAAATAACATATCACATTTTAATGTAAGTTAAGTGTATTTTTTTAATACAAGTTATTTACCAGGAGAGCGCGCGAGCTCTTTAAACGAGATATTAAAGTACGTAACTTTACGATCGTATAGAAAAATAACGGATCATACGAAAAAGAAAAATCTCTCTGGACATAAAACTTCAATCTATCTATTATATGAAAAAAAATATTTCCATACTCTAGGATGATATGAACTAAAAGTATTTTTGGCCAACCCCTTGTATGGACAGTCCTATAGTGCGCCGGGAAGGGCCACCTTTTTTAGTTTCTAATACCATCGTGTAGCCAGATTAGATTTTGTAATGGGTAGGGCCTAGGATGTGCCGGCCTATTTTTTTAATTTCTGGAATTTCAACTGGCATAAAAAAATATTGGGCCCATCCCTGCCGGGGCGGCTAGTACAGTCATAACGTTTCAAATCCAGACACTCACTTTAGGCACATAAAAATGTTAGCGGTCGAAGCGAGAGTAACCTCGGGAAATTTCGGCCTTCCTCGGCTAAACACGGCGCGGGCGCCGCGGGAAGGGCGAAAAAAGCAAAGCGAGCAAACGGGTCGTCGGCGCCGCAGTATCCAGTGACGTTCGAGACGTGCCCCGCGCCGCCCGCCGCCGCCGCTGTGCACCGCTGCTCCTGGGTGAAAATTTGTGTTCGGGGTCGCTGCCGGCGCCGCCAGTGTGAAGTGTCCAAAGTCAATAATGCCGCGCATTACACCAATTCAGCGGATGACCATCGTTGCGCTCAGTGAGTCGGGATATACCCCCACTCAAATAGCTGCACGATTGGGGGTTGCCGTAAGTAAACTATTTCATACCTTTTGTTTTATAGCGATTATGTTTATTAGGAATAGGAATGACTCAAAGCAGCCAGACATTTGTAGAACCTTTTTTAAATCTAAGATTTTATTAAAAAATACGTGACCTCAGGAAAAATAAACGAAGAGAAAGTAGATTAATAAAACTTAAATAGGCCCAAAGATACTAAGGAAACTCACTATTACACATATTTTGTAGTGAATAGTTATTAAAACCTGCCAATATAATCCCTAAATTATTTGGTTGTTGTATAATGTATTTTTTCTTCAATTACCAATGTTTGTTGGATTTAAAATTTTAACAACAATAATGAAACGAATTAGTGTTATCCTGAATGAACGGAAAATAGGAATCATTTTACACGCATTCTCATTGTTCGCTATAATTAGATGTTACCTAGGAATGTTGTCAAATAAATTAAAAAAAAATAAAAAAATATTTTTAGTTTACCTAAGTAAACTGAAAATATTTTTTTATTGTTAATTTCATTTTCAGTCGCCCATGTTAATAGTTTTTCAAAATATTTACCGATATTTATCTTTCAGAGTTGATTAGGTATCATAATAATATATATTTTTTAAAACATGTGGAACTATATTTTTGAATATGAAATATTAAAAAATATATATTTCCTCTATTTTAAGGAACTTTTACAAATACTAAGCATCTGTTTCTTATGCTCTCCGAGAACATTATTATTACAATTTATTACCTACGACTGCGCTAGACAGAGCGGCTATGACGGCGGCGCGGGGGAGTTTAGAAGGAAGCGAGGTAAAAGGGTCACCTCAAAGCGCGCGCGCACCTCCCCCGCCCTCCGCGCCGCGTGTCAGAACACCGCGTCTCAGTAGGTATATGTTAGCTGTTACCGTTCCTAAAACTTAATGGAAAGTAGCTATATGACAATTTGACTAAGATCTAATATTGCGAGTAAATTAGAGTGGACAGTGTATAGGCTGCGATGGGCCTACTGACAAGTGGATTAGATTATGCGCGTTCAAAGCATACCTAGACGCACAAATATTTTCTAAACAAGGGCAACGTTTCTTAAAATACTGATTTTTTTTTTAGCTTAATAAAAACACATACTTAATAAGTAAACTTTGTTCTTTTTAAGATACTGAATCAACTCTGAAAGTATACTTACGATAATATTTGATTCAAGACTATTAAGACTATTAATTAATTTATTTTTGTTCCCAGAGAGCAACTGTATACCTGTGGTTACAGCGCTACGGTGACAGGGAAAATGTCGACCCTCTACCACCAACACCCAGGCAGCGGGTAACCACGGGAGAACAGGATGAGCAGATTCTGGCTGCCCACCGCGCGCAACCGTTCCCGCCAACCGCAGAAACGGCCCACGAGCACGGAGTCAAGCCCATCATCATCAGACAGCGGCTTCGCGAGGGTGGGCTTCGTTGTCGACGATACGCGCGCAAGCCACAACTTACTCTCGGGCATATGGAGGACCGGGTTGCCCAATATTCAAGGGCGAATGGGCCCTTGAATATTACGACTTCGATTGGATCAACGAAGTCGTAATATTCACAATATTCCTATAGTTGAGCCACGGCCAGTCGCAACGTTTGAAGAGTAACCCATCCAGTAACCAACCGCACCCAGTATTGGTTAACCTCCAGTCAGTCTGTCCAACATCTTAAGTAAGGAAGGGAACCTATAGGTGAACCACGGCCAGGCTCAACGTTTGAAGAGTAACCCATCCAGAAACTGACTACACCCAGTATTGCTTAACCTACTGTCCGGCTGTCTAACATCTAATTAAGCAAGGAAGGGATCCTATAGTTGAACCACGACTAGCCTCAACGATTGAAGAGTAACCCATACAGAAACCGACTGCACCCAGTATTGCTTAACCTCCAGTCCGTCTGTCTAACATCTTCTTAAGTAAGGAAGGGACCCTATAGTTAAACCACGTCCAGCCTCAACGTTTGAAGAATAGGCCATCCAGTATCCGACTGCACCCAGTATTGCTTAACCTCCAGTCCGTCTGTCCAATATATTCTTCAGTAAGAAAGGGATCCTATAGTTGACACATGGCGAGGTAACCCTTGAAGAATAACCCATCCCGTAACCGACTGCACCCAGAACTGGTTAACCTCCAGTCCGTCCGTCCAACATCTTCTTAACTGAGGAGGGGGTCCTTTAGTTGAACCACGGCGCCTCAACGTTTGAAGAATAACCCATCCAGAAACGGACTGCACCCAGTATTGCTTAACCTCCAGTCTGTCCGTCTAACATCTTCTTAAGTGAGGAAGGGATCCTATAGTTGAACCACTCCCAGCCTCAACGTTTGAAGAGTAGCCCATCCAGTAACCGACTGCACCCAGTATTGCTTAACCTCCAGTCCGTCTGTTCAATATATTCCTGGGTAAGGAACAGATCCTGTAGTTGAATTACGGCCAGCCTTCATCTTTGAAGAGTAACCCATCCAGAAACTGGCTGCACCCAGTATTGCTTAACCTCCAGTCCGTCAGTCCAATATATTCTTGAGTAAGGAAGGGATCCTATAGTTGACACATGGCGAGGTAACCCTTGAAGAATAACCCATCCCGTAACCGACTGCACCCAGTATTGGTTAACCTCCAGTCCGTCCGTCCAACATCTTCTTAAGTGAGGAAGGGATCCTATAGTTGAACCACGGCGCCTCAACGTTTGAAGAATAACCCATCCAGAAACCGACTGCACCCAGTATTGCTTAACCTCCAGTCTGTCCGTCTAACATCTTCTTAAGTGAGGAAGGGATCCTATAGTTGAACCACTCCCAGCCTTAACGTTTGATGAGTAGCCCATCCAGTAACCGACTGCACCCAGTATTGCTTTACCTCCAGTCCGTCTGTTCAATATATTCCTGAGTAAGGAACAGATCCTGTAGTTGAACTACGGCCAGCCTTCATCTTTGAAGAGTAACCCATCCAGAAACTGGCTGCACCCAGTATTGCTTAACCTCCAGTCCGTCTGTCCAATATCTTCTTAAGTTAGGAAGGGATCCTATAGTTAAACCACGCCCAGCCTCAACGTTTGAAGAGTAGCCCATCCAGTAACCGACTGCACCCAGTATTGCTTAACCTCCAGTCCGTCTATCCAATATATTCCTGAGTAAGGAACAGATCCTGTAGTTGAACTACGGCCAGCCTTCATCTTTGAAGAGTAACCCATCCAGAAACTGGCTGCACCCAGTATTGGTTTACCTCCAGTCCGTCTGTCCAACATCTATTTAAGTAAGGAAGGGATCCTATAGTTGAGCCACGGCCAGTCGCAACGTTTGAAGAGTAACCCATCCAGAAACCGACTGCACCCAGTATTGCTTAACCTACTGTCTACCTACTGTCCGTCTGTCCAACATCTATTTAAGTAAGGAAGGGATCCTATAGTTGAGCCACGGCCAGTCGCAACGTTTGAAGAGTGACCCATCCAGTAACCGACTGCACCCAGTATTCCTTAACCGCAATTCCGTCTGTCCAACATCTTCTAAAGTAAGGAAGGTATCCTATAGTTGAACCACGGCCAGCCTCAACGTTTGAAGAGTAACCCATCCAGAAACCGACTGCACCCAGTATTGGTTAATCTCCAGTCAGTCAGTCCAACATCTTGTTAAGTAAGGAAGGGATCCTATAGTTGACACATGGCGAGGTAACCCTTGAAGAATAACCCATCCCGTAACCGACTGCACCCAGTATTGGTTAACCTCCAGTCCGTCCGTCCAACATCTTCTTAAGTGAGGAAGGGATCCTATAGTTGAACCACGGCGCCTCAACGTTTGAAGAATAACCCATCCAGAAACCGACTGCACCCAGTATTGCTTAACCTCCAGTCTGTCCGTCTAACATCTTCTTAAGTGAGGAAGGGATCCTATAGTTGAACCACTCCCAGCCTTAACGTTTGAAGAGTAGCCCATCCAGTAACCGACTGCACCCAGTATTGCTTTACCTCCAGTCCGTCTGTTCAATATATTCCTGAGTAAGGAACAGATCCTGTAGTTGAACTACGGCCAGCCTTCATCTTTGAAGAGTAACCCATCCAGAAACTGGCTGCACCCAGTATTGCTTAACCTTCAGTCCGTCTGTCCAACATCTTCTTAAGTAAGGAAGGGATCCTATAGTTAAACCACGGCCAGCCTCAACGTTTGAAGAGTAGCCCATCCAGTAACCGACTGCACCCAGTATTGCTTTACCTCCAGTCCGTCTGTCCAACATCTTTTTAAGTGAGGAATGGATCCTATAGTTGAGCCACGGCCAGCCTCAACGTTTGAAGAGTAACCCATCCAGAAACCGACTGCACCCAGTATTGCTTAACCTCCAGTCTGTCTGTCTAACCTCTTCTTAAGTAAGGAAGGGATCCTATAGTTGACACACGGCCAGGTAACCCTTGAAGAATAACCCATCCCGTAACCGACTGCACCCAGTATTGGTAAATCTCCAGTCCGTCCGTCCATCATCTTCTTAAGTAAGGAAGGGATCCTATAGTTGAACCACGCCCAGCCTCAACGTTTGAAGAGTAGCCCATCCAGTAACCGACTGCACCCAGTATTGCTTAACCTCCAGTCCGTCTGTTCAA
Source organism: Incurvaria masculella (assembly GCA_946894095.1). Classification (NCBI taxonomy): domain Eukaryota; kingdom Metazoa; phylum Arthropoda; class Insecta; order Lepidoptera; family Incurvariidae; genus Incurvaria; species Incurvaria masculella. The sequence goes on from OX335641.1 coordinate 7,714,061, forward strand.
TAAATTCCTGAGTAAGGAACAGATCCTGTAGTTGAACTACGGCCAGCCTTCATCTTTGAAGAGTAACCCATCCAGAAACTGGCTGCACCCAGTATTGCTTAACCTTCAGTCCGTCTGTCCAACATCTTCTTAAGTGAGGAAGGGGTCCTTTAGTTGAACCACAGCGCCTCAACGTTTGAAGAATAACCCATCCAGAAACGGACTTCACCCAGTATTGCTTAACCTTCAGTCTGTCCGTCTAACATCTTCTTAAGTGAGGAAGGGATCCTATAGTTGAACCACTCCCAGCCTCAACGTTTGAAGAGTAGCCCATCCAGTAACCGACTGCACCCAGTATTGCTTAACCTCCAGTCCGTCTGTTCAATATATTCCTGAGTAAGGAGCAGATCCTGTAGTTGAACTACGGCCAGCCTTCATCTTTGAAGAGTAACCCATCCAGAAACTGGCTGCACCCAGTATTGCTTAACCTTCAGTCCGTCTGTCCAACATCTTCTTAAGTAAGAAAGGGATCCTATAGTTGACACACGGCCAGGTAACACTTGAAGAATAACCCATCCCGTAACCGACTGCACCCAGTATTGGTTAACCTCCAGTCCGTCAATCCAATATATTCTTGAGTAAGGAAGGGATCCTATAGTTGAACCACGGCGCCTCAATGTTTGAAGAGTAGCCCATCCAGTAACCGACTGCACCCAGTATTGCTTTACCTCCAGTCCGTCTGTCCAATATATTCCTGAGTAAGGAACAGATCCTGTAGTTGAACTACGGCCAGCCTTCATCTTTGAAGAGTAACCCATCCAGAAACTGGCTGCACCCAGTATTGCTTAACCTTCAGTCTGTCTGTCCAACATCTTCTTAAGTAAGGAAGGGATCCTATAGTTGAACCACGGCGCCTCAACGTTTGAAGAGTAGCCCATCCAGTAACCGACTGCACCCAGTATTGCTTAACCTCCAGCCCGTCTGTCCAATATATTCCTGAGTAAGGAACAGATCCTGTAGTTGAACTACGGCCAGCCTTCATCTTTGAAGAGTAACCCATCCAGAAACTGGCTGCACCCAGTATTGCTTAACCTTCAGTCCGTCTGTCCAACATCTTCTTAAGTGAGGAAGGGATCCTATAGTTGAACCACGGCCAGCCTCAACGTTTGAAGAATAACCCATCCAGAAACCGACTGCACCCAGTATTGCTTAACCTCCAGTCTGTCTGTTTAACCTCTTCTTAAGTAAGGAAGGGATCCTATAGTTGACACACGGCCAGGTAACCCTTGAAGAATAACCCATCCCGTAACCGACTGCACCCAGTATTGGTTAATCTCCAGTCCGTCCGTCCATCATCTTCTTAAGTAAGGAAGGGATCCTATAGTTGAACCACGCCCAGCCTCAACGTTTGAAGAGTAGCCCATCCAGTAACCGACTGCACCCAGTATTGCTTAACCTCCAGTCCGTCTGTTTAATATATTCCTGAGTAAGGAACAGATCCTGTAGTTGAATTACGGCCAGCCTTCATCTTTGAAGAGTAACCCATCCAGAAACTGGCTGCACCCAGTATTGCTTAACCTCCAGTCCGTCTGTCCAACATCTTCTTAAGTGAGGAAGGGATCCTATAGTTGAACCACGGCCAGCCTCAACGTTTGAAGAATAACCCATCCAGAAACCGACTGCACCCAGTATTGCTTAACCTCCAGTCTGTCTGTTTAACCTCTTCTTAAGTAAGGAAGGGATCCTATAGTTGACACACGGCCAGGTAACCCTTGAAGAATAACCCATCCCGTAACCGACTGCACCCAGTATTGGTTAATCTCCAGTCCGTCCGTCCATCATCTTCTTAAGTAAGGAAGGGATCCTATAGTTGAACCACGCCCAGCCTCAACGTTTGAAGAGTAGCCCATCCAGTAACCGACTGCACCCAGTATTGCTTAACCTCCAGTCCGTCTGTTTAATATATTCCTGAGTAAGGAACAGATCCTGTAGTTGAATTACGGCCAGCCTTCATCTTTGAAGAGTAACCCATCCAGAAACTGGCTGCACCCAGTATTGCTTAACCTCCAGTCCGTCTGTCCAACATCTTCTTAAGTAAGAAAGGGATCCTATAGTTGACACACGGCCAGGTAACCCTTGAAGAATAACCCATCCCGTAACCGACTGCACCCAGTATTGGTTAACCTCCAGTCCGTTCGTCCAACATCTTCTTAAGTGAGGAAGGGATCCTATAGTTGAACCACGGCCAGCCTCAACGTTTGAAGAGTAGCCCATCCAGTAACCGACTGCACCCAGTATTGCTTAACCTCCAGTCCGTCTGTCCAATATATTCCTGAGTAAGGAACAGATCCTGTAGTTGAACTACGGCTAGCCTTCATCTTTGAAGAGTAACCCATCCAGAAACTGGCTGCACCCAGTATTGCTTAACCTTCAGTCCGTCTGTCCAACATCTTCTTAAGTAAGGAAGGGATCCTATAGTTGAACCACGCCCAGCCTCAACATTTGAAGAGTAGCCCAGCCAGTAACCGACTGCACCCAGTATTGGTTTACCTCCAGTCCGTCTGTCCAACATCTATTTAAGTAAGGAAGGGATCCTATAGTTGAGCCACGGCCAGTCGCAACGTTTGAAGAGTAACCCATCCAGAAACCGACTGCACCCAGTATTGCTTAACCTACTGTCTACCTACTGTCCGTCTGTCCAACATCTATTTAAGTAAGGAAGGGATCCTATAGTTGAGCCACGGCCAGTCGCAACGTTTGAAGAGTGACCCATCCAGTAACCGACTGCACCCAGTATTCCTTAACCGCAATTCCGTCTGTCCAACATCTTCTAAAGTAAGGAAGGTATCCTATAGTTGAACCACGGCCAGCCTCAACGTTTGAAGAGTAACCCATCCAGAAACCGACTGCACCCAGTATTGGTTAATCTCCAGTCAGTCAGTCCAACATCTTGTTAAGTAAGTAAGGGATCCTATAGTTGACTCACGGCCAGCCTCAAGGTTTGAAGAGTAACCGATGCAGTAACTGACTGCACCCAGTATTGCTTAGCCTCCAGTCCATCAGTCCGACATCTCCTTCTCAATTATTTGTGGCGGACAAAGATTTTACAAATCTCGATCCCTAAGAAAATTTTTTCACCTATCCAACGGCCTGGCTTAATTGAAACAATAATGACAATACTCAATAAATAGGTAAAAAAAATAAATATATAAATTGCAAGATACACGATTAATTTTATTGAAATATCCTTTCCATCTCGCCTCTATGCTATCTCCTAAAATCACGAGGTCACGCGCCGATTACCTTGCGCGGCCTGCGGCGTCGCGCGTCGGCGGCGGCGGGGGTTGGGCGCGGGCGGCGGAGACGGCGCGGAGCGACGACGCTCGCCTGGCTTGGCTTAGCGGCTGCACGTCCTGCGCGCGGCCGTCGCGGGTCAAACTAGATCGGAAGAGTTCGGGCTCGTTCGTGCTCATACGTTTTACGCTAGCGCGAGCAAGGGGGCGCACTGTATACGACTATACTCTTTCCGCATGAATCAAGCGCGGACGCAATGTGCGACGTAAGTGACCGAAATCACTTATCTCGTTCTCTCATTTAGTCTGTTCAACTTTTAAAGGTTCAAAGTCTATTGTGACTAGCATGCAATGTATTCAATGTACGTACGTACATTGAATACATTGCATGCATCGAGCTCAATCCAAGAACGTCTGCCACCTAATCGCACGATGGGCGTGGTAAAGGTTGCATCGCTAACAACTTCGTAGTTCAATTCGATTATATCATGCTTATAATAGAATGTATACTAACAGAGAACCATCCATAATTGAAAATGAGCAGTTAATCGATGACCCAGAGAGATGAATAGTTGTATTGGTGTCCCGGACGATGACAGCCAATTCACATCATGAATACCAAAGCATGTATGTGGCGGACGACATTGCCGGCTAGCCGGCTAGCTATAATCTTTATTACAGTGAGTATCATCGGCGTCTTCTAGAAAATTATACATCGTTTTTATAAAGCATCTATTCTTTACGAATACTATCACCTTTGTAATTGCTTGGTGTCGACGAGTTGAGACACATTCCACATTGCTGGCGGCAAAGGCAACGACGACGCAACGCGGTGGAAATGTTTTTATGGCAGCGATGCAATCTAGTGCAAGTAAATGTGGCGCTCTATCTGACGGTCAGTTCGGAATTAGCCATCCATGTTTAGTTTTATAAAAAAATACTAAAATTATCTCCTGCACACCCTTTCTAACCTGGCATCATCGTTTACCTCATCACTTTTAGCCTATCCGTATTGTTCTTGCAATTATTCAAGTTAATTATCAACGCGCGAGAGCGAGTAAACTCGTAGAGCAATCATACAAATTTACCTATTTACCATTTTTAACGCCCATGATTTGGATAAAAATAATATGTAGGTAGTGAAACGCCCCAGTAAGATACCGTTAGCGTATTTATATTTTTAAAATCGATCTTTCGTATTATAACTTTAAAAGTAATATTCTTAAAAAGTAATTGCAAGATATAAGTCAAACAAAAATGTTGGCATTCTTACACAATTTTTTTTTTGTATCCGTTTAGATTTCTACATTTAGTCAAAACAATTCAGAAATGGACACCTTTCCTAGAATAATAAAATTAAATAAAAGATTGAGGCATACGAGTAAGTTAACGAAAACCAGTTGATCACTAGAAGATGTGATCATGTGATTTATAATGGTCAGACCGGATCTCTTCCACCAAGTACGATTAGCTTAATTTACCATCTCTCAGTCGATACCAGTACAAGATGATCAGCACTTAAGGTGGCCCAACCCGGCGGGACTAACTCATTCGCGGGCACTGTACAAAACCGTGCTGTTGCGCTCTGGGACCTTCTCTGTTTCTAAGAAAAAGACAGGTGATGAGGAAGATGCAACATGTCCACAAAGATGACAATGTGCATAGTGCATGATTTGGTAAGATTTACGAAAATTTTGATTTAAAAACGACTTATAGCTAAAAGTAAACCACGACCGGTGTAGTCAAAAATCTAACAAAAACCAAATAGATTATAAATCTTAATTAAATAAGCTATGTCTGGTGACTAATCTTTTTAAGATTTTCTTACTTTATCATTGCGTAATAAACCACCAAAGTTATTGTATAAAACGCGCGAAAAATTCGAACTTTCGTACTTTATAACTTAGAAACCAAAAACAATTTTACAATGCCAACGGTCATCAGAGACGCCAATTTAGGTGAGAACTGAGACTACCGGCTCTAGTGGTGCATTCTAGCCAAACTTATGTAAACACTTTACTGAATCATAGCTGAATCAGTTAATTACTTCCGACCTGTTCCTGCGGCATTTACTGAATCGCATACGGAAACGAATATGCTATTTTTCGTTATTCCCGAGGTTATTCCTCAACTCGGAAAGTATGATTTTAAATAGGGCTGTGGCAGTGGGAGCTAGTGTAGTGCTATCTCTTTCTGTTTTTCAGTAATAGAAGTGCTCGCTCTAAGCTGCTAACGAATGGTAGCGCACGAAAACAAACACGACTCGGAGATTCGACTCATCGAATATTTGTATTTTAGCTTATTCTGTGTTTGTTTACTGCTTATGGTGAACCTCACTGAAGTTTCAATTCTAAAAGTAAGTAACTAACGGAACAGTGGCCGTGAGGATATATTATGAACTATTAACATCTTCTTATTCTAACGTTTCGTTTGCCAAAATATTATAGCGTAACGTTTATAAATGCGTAGCGACACCGCGGCGGGACGGGGAGGAAGTCGCCGCTTCTTTCTGGGGTCGGCGTGTCGACGTCATTCTGCATTTCTTCGCCCGCTTAACCAGCAGGCGTGTGACGAGTTACACCACGAACGATGAAAAGCCTAACAAATGCCGGACAGGCCAGACCCGCAAATGGTTTCCAAAAATGTTTCCTAAAATCCCAAACATAACTGGCTAAAGCCGAATGCTTGGCAACCTTTGTCATTGCAGCTGCGGAAACAAGTACGAAATTATTCCACGAATGAATCAGTAAACGCAGCTGTCAAAATCTTCCCAGAATGCCAAAGTTTTCATCGTCCATACAAATAACAATTATTACATATGTAAACGTTTAATTCCGTGGCCACTCATTCCGTGTGGCGCTGCGATCGGTTTCTAGAATGCCAAAGTAATGTCAAAGTAAATTCTTCTTCTGTTAACTCTACTGAATCCGCAATGACGGAATGCCAAGAATACATGCCCTGACATCTAGTTCGATCAAATAAAGCTCTTTTAAGAAAAAATTGGGATCTCTGATAAGAAATATGGGCGTGATCTTCTTTCCACGTTTGTATGGGGAGTTGAGCGGGTTGGGCCACCTTAAGTAGCCCTTTAAGTGTAGAATAAAATAAATCAGCACTTGGTGAAAACCAGGCTTATCTTATTTATTCGGGGTTCCTAGTCAAACTTCCCGTAATGGCTAGTACACCAACACCTTAAGCAAGTCGTAGTGATAGATCCTGAATGAAAAAGATTCATAAGTCTTGTAGCTAAGGGGTTGTTAGAAAGATATCGATCTGGAAGTACACCTATATATTAAAGCTTGAGACGAGTACTAGATTACAGTCTTCTCTCATAATAGGGACACTTGTACATGATATGCAGCCCATCAATGAAGAGTTACGAGCGGGCAGATGATAAAGCTCGTCTTTTGGTCTATAATTTGTTGTCAACTATCCAAGGCGAAGGATTTATAAGACATCTCAGACTTTGCATTGATGTCTTCCGCTTCTCGCAAGTAGGCCATTAGAGTTCATTGATCGGTGCAGTACTAATCGAAGTGCATTCGCCTTGCACATACTACATACATACAAAATGCACCAAACTTCTTATTTAACATATTCATTGACATTAATTGATTTTTTCACTTTTATCTATGTAAGTAGGTGTGCGGCATTTGAAAATAATAATAAAGTAATATAATCTATTAAAAATGTATGGTCCAACCAAACACTGGGTCCAAAACGTTAACCTGGTATGGGGCAGTGCATTTGGACCATTTCGTTGTGCATCTAAAAAAAAATCGTCCTCCCCATACATTTTGTGTGCAGGTATTTAGAAAAATGTATAGTTCATTTAGTGTAATAGTTATAAACCGTACAACAAAATGTAGCTTTTTTCTTCCGAATATACCCTGGAATGTTGTTAACGTGTGGACACCCATGACAGATGACACCGACGGAAGTCAGATTCAAGAGTACGTACACAGAGACACAGCCGCTGTGGGTTACATCTAACGACTCTACCGAGATGAACAAGCGTCTTTAAATCTTTGAAATTACCTAACGGACCTGACTCAATGCCCTCGTCAATGCCTGAAGTTAGATAACTTAACGCCAATGTTTGTTTCAACGCCAAGTTTCGTGTTCAGAAGACTAAGTCCGCAAATAGAAAACTCCACTTTCGAACGTTAGCGTTATGAGATAACGCCGGAATATTGTGTAATTTTGTGTTAACTCAACGCTAACGGTCGAAAGTGGAGTTATCTATTAACGGACTCGGCTTCAGATGTTTTCACGACACTGAAACCGAGTGGACAAACGAGCATCCACGATGGTTTATTTTAAACATATTCCGCTACCTTTTTAAATGTAACATTTCAACGCATTTCCGTTAACTTTTTGGGAACAGTCCCTACCCATTTAAATCAGGAATATGTTGCAATACCCGGGACCTCAGACGTACCTCAGAGTTGAATGTGTTGGATGTATTGTAGAGGGCGATTCAATTTCACCCACGCAAAACTTATCGGCGCAGTCCACACCTCTCATTAGCATCAGGAAACCATAAAATGACCGCCGATTCCCCAGACGTGACCTACAGGCCCCTGTCAAACGCTGGACAAATAAATAACGAGAGGGTTGCTTTTTGCTCCAGGCGGAGTGCACCGCTCCGCGCCGTGGGTTAGTTTTGTCTTTTTGCGACCAACGCTGGAAGCGGCGGCGGCGACGACGGGAGAGGTGCGGGGACGGCGGCGGAGACGACGATGAGACGAAGGTCGTCCGGTGTGCGCGACCTCGCGTTCGTGTCTAAGGCGCCCTTTACATTATCATATCGCTCCCTCCTAGAAGAAGAAGCAAGTCTTCGTATTGTATTGTTACCACGCGCAACGTTCTCGTCCATGCAGCAATACTTTAACGCATTAGCACAACATACAAACAAATAAGGACCTACACGCGGCGATCGCTGCGACGTCATTTGTAAAAATCTTGGACAATTGACCAGGGGCTGCATTGGACAATAATTAGCTTAGCTTATTATAAGTACCGAAGTAATGGTTTTTGAGGAAAGGGTAAGCCTTCGTGTCCTAATAGCCATAAAGCCGAATCGTTACGAGGAAGTTTTGACAAGTACCATCACCGTAAAAATTTCGTAACCACATCTTATTCTGAATATATAAAAATGGATGTTGGTCTGTTCAAAATAATAGACTTTGACACCGGTAAACCCAACATCATGAAAGTTGGTACGTCTGTCTTAATTGAGAAGGTTTTTAAGCTATCCACTTTGTTGTAAATCGTTACCAGATGGCGCTGCAGGATATCAACATGAAAATAAAATGAAAATGAAAATATTCTTTATTACATAGTATGCAAAGGCGAGCTTATTGCCAAATCTTTAACAGCTAACCTTAAATTAGACAATATACTAAGAAGTAGCAAACAACATTAAATTACTTAAAACTAAGCACCATAATCACACTTAGAAAACATTAGATAACTTAAGATAACAAACAGAAAATAATTGATTAATTTAATTGTTATAATATGTCAAGTACCAAGATTTTAATTTTACCTTAAAAATAGACAAAGAAGCACTTTCCCTAATAGTAAGAGGCAATTGATTCCACAATCGTGTTGAATGTACTGTAAAAGAACCCGAATAAGCAGTGGAAGAATGTGACGGAATAAGGAGCAGGAGATTATCTGCAGACCTAAGTGGTACACCATGAAAAGAGAGATATTTGAAGCGATCTTTAAGATAAAATGGGGATTTCGGAACATTTAGGATTGAGTAAAGAAGGGAGAGAACATGCATATTACGCCTCTGGCGAATATTAAGCCATTTTAGTTTCGCGCGATAGGTGGATATATGATCAAACTTCCTCAAACCAAAGATATAACCAATTACATAATTAAGCGAGCGATCTAGTTTGTCCTCGCTCGGAAGCTCCTCGTTTAGGTTAAGGTGGCAGATGTCACCATAATCTAATATACTCGTAGGATGAATTAGCGACTGAGCCAACTTGATTTTAGTTTCGATTGGTATGAGGCAATTGAGACGCCAGAGAGCGTGCATGGCTCCATATATTTTCCTGCAAACCTGACCCGTATGATAAACCCGAGAGAGTGACTCGACAAGGAAAATACCTAAATTTTGAACCCTTGTACTATAGGGTATAGTAATACCATTGTATAGGACAGGTGGGAGATTATTCTTATCAATATTTGCCAAGAGCTTGCCGCTACCAACAATCATGACCTGTACCAACAACATGATACCGTTTAACCGATCGCCATTAAATATTTTATAAATTGATATTTGAGCACGAAAAATACACATTTTACCGGGTTCCGCCCGGGTGTATTTCCAAAATAAAATTGACGCGAGCGGACCTTTTCTAAAATTTTACAGGCTGACTGGTCTTTGGTATAGTCTTGTATTAAAAATGCACATATGATAGTGTAAAGGGCGCCTAACTGCCAACCTCCTCCGCGCCACCGCGCGGAGCCCGGACGTCTGCGCGGCCTGCCCTGTACTGTCCACTAATGTGTGTCACTCGGCGGTGCATTACCTACCTCACTGAGGCGGGGCTGGTACACTCTCCGCAGCTAACCTAGAGCAGTAGAACGGGTTATCGTGGATGCAATCACATTTATTTAAACCTGTAAGGTTTATTCCTGGGCGATCGCCGTGATCAGCAAGCTTAGGATCAATACAAGTTAGATCACGATCAATGTGAAATAATATGGATATCATGCCTAGTTGGCCGAATCCTAGTAACAAGGCAAATTCATTATGGTATTTATAGAAGCTTAGCCGATCGGCCCGTCAAACGATTCCATTTATTTTAAACATCCGCCATTATCGAACATCATAGAAGCCTAGACAAGACAGACTAAATTGAGATTCAAAATCACGATCACAAAATGTGGGTCCCAAATATTTAATAGAAAAATGTTACTGAGATGAATATGTAAGGCCGAGATGCCGAGAATGAACCATCTAGAGAGGCCCTAATGCTTGATGCTCGTCTCGATCGAGGCCCTTTCCAAGAACCTTACCGTGCGATTAGTAAATATCACTGGTAAATATATATAGCCACCACAAAAGCATGATGGCTCTCTAAATCGCTTGTACATCATCGCCTGTACCACGGAGAGTGTTCCGGGGAGTAGTTCTACGTGATTCGGGAATGATAAAAGAATAAAGGAATGGGAATTCCCGTATTAAGTCAGATCTACCCGTATTACTGTCGAAAACTTCAAAAACCTAGTAAAACATTTAGAGCGTGTAAACGCCCGATGTATAGGGGCGCTTAAGGTGGCCCATCCCGCTCATCTCCCCATACAAAAGGGGAAAGAAGATCACGCCCATATTTCTTGTTAGAGATCCAAAATTTTGCTCAAAATAGCTTTATTTGATCGAACTAGATGTCTGATGACCATTGGCATTGTAAAATTGTGTTTGGTTTCTAAGTTATAAGGTCCGAAAGTTCGCATTTTTCGCGCGTTTTATACAATAACTTTGGAGGTGGATTAGGCAATGATAAAGTAAGAACATCTTAAAAAGATTAGTCATCCGACATAGCTTATTTAATCAAGATTTTTAATCTATTTGGTTTTTGTTCGAACTTTTACTACAGCGGTCGTGGTTTACTTTTAGCTATAAGTCGTTTTGAAATTAAAATTTTTGTAAATCCCACCAAATCATACACTAGGCACATTGTCTTTTTTGTGGACATGTTGCATCTTCCTCGTCACGGAGCCTATCTTATTCTTTGAAACAGAGAAGGTCCCAGAGCGCAACAGCCCGGTTTTGTACCGTGCCCGCGAATGAGTTAGGGCCGCCGGGTTGGGCCGCGGGGTTGGGCCGCCTTAAGGATAACCGTCTGGAAAGCCCTCCCTTGCAATGTTTCTTCACAACATTGTTTACAACATACATTCACTTTGGTACTCCATATGTCCATCGCCAACAACTGCCTCGCCACCATCTGACTCGCCAATATCTGCATCGCCAACATATGCATCACCAATAGATATATCCATCGCCGACGAGGCATCTGCGGCCCAACCGCAGCTTCCTTCTCCTTCTCCTCCTCTTATTAAGTTAGGCTAATATCTGACGGTCAGTTTGGTATTACCCATCCACGTCCAATTAGATAAAATAAAATCTATTTTCCTTTATCAAAAGTACTGTTCTCCGTTCGCTGCACGAAAAAGCTGGAGCCGGGTCCGGGACCCGGACCCGTATTTACTCGTACGCTGTACTGCTGCAGCTAAAATTTTTAAAAAATGTCACGGTCAACAACCTGGTCACTGTAATCCATCGGCTGGAACTGCACTATGTCGTCATTATGTAGGTAAAATTGCGGAATCATCAAAACAAATTGTCACCTCGCTGGGTGGGTACTGTTAGCTACGTGTAGACCGGGTTATGAGCGAATATGCTGACTAGTTTCTAAATATGTAATTTGATCTACGGCGCAATAGGTTACTGTCATTGTGTTTTGAACCTAACATAGTTCGAGAAAGCATTCTTTGCAGGCATTGAGCAGATAACCCTTTAAATGGTGATTCTTAATAATATTATTAATGCGAAAGTGTATTGATTAGTTTGTGCGTTTGCGTTTGTTTCACACAGCTACCAAGCAACGAATCGATGTGATGTGATATCACAGAAAAATATTATTTGTATCATGTGAAATGATTATGCCATTTTGTACGTAAATACAATTGCCAGTCTCGGTACCCCAGTGGCGCGACGTCTTGCGATTCGATAAGCTTGTTGAAGCATGTCTGAGTGCGGTTGGGTTCTGGATGGGTGACCGTTTTCAACCGTTGAGACTGGCCGTGGTTCGGATTCCACGTAAAATTGTAGGTCCCCTTTCTTACTTACTAGGTGGTAGGGTTAATCCCGCCCGGTACCAAACCATCGGATTGAATGAACGATGGTCGAAGCGGCAATGAATATTGTTTGTGTTTTCCATCCAGTTCAACGAAGCCGAGAAATATAAGAAAGGTCCTGGCATGGCACCTAGTTCTCATGTGGTGTCTTAGGCTAATATCTGACGTTCCGTTTGGTATTAGCCATCCATGTCCAGTTCCATAAAATAAAATAAACTATTAAAACAATGGAGTTGAATTAAAATAAAAAAAACTGATATTTTTCCGACCACAACTATTTTGAAAATATTTTATTTAATTATTCGTATTTTTATTAGTACTATTCGATCTATAAATTATTATTGACAGCGATTTGTGTCACTGTTCATAATCACTATCAATAATGACTACGTTTTGGTAAAACCCATCACCGGACCACATTGCCAAATAAAAAAGCGAGCATAGTTCCACCGAAACTTCGATTTTAGCGCTAACCATATTAAATCCTTTGTTCATCTCCACAAGGGCCTTGAAATCAAGCCAGACTGTCTGATGCGGGATTCCTATGAAACATAGATCGTAGATCAAACCTAAACACAGACATTAGCCTCTGCAATTCTTGCAATGTACAGAGGAAAATACTGATGGCCTATACTTGGAATTCTGTGCTCAGGAATCAGGAATTCATTTAAGAAAACCCGTTTTATAGCGGTTGTCAAAGCGATTTTCTCGACGGAAAAACTTTGAATCATTGTTATACCGTGCTCTCGAATATTTTGCGTCTGGAAAAACGCTTTGAAAACCGGTATCGAAAAGAGGTTTTCTCGACTGAATGATTCCTGGTTCCTGAGCAGGGAGGGGATTCCAAGAATCGTCCTGCTGATCACAACAGCAGGACCAAGGTCATACTTATCAGGTCACCTTTACATGAATGTTTCTTTCCTTATATGTGACATTTAATTTCTATTGATCTGCTAGATGTACCTAAAATGCGTAACTGCTAGATGTCGACCAATAAAGTTTATTGGTCGACATCTAGCAGGTAGTAGAACGCTGAACGATCATACGATAACGCACAAACGCTCTGTTGTCTGCCCTTGCGCAATTTAAGTTCCTTCTTCCGGAAGTTTATCTTTTTAACCGTCTGGCTTGTACCTACCTAACAGTACATCCGTCTCAAAGTAACTTGAGGGCTATCTGTAGACTGTAAGTTTTTGTCAGTTTCATAGTTTAGTTATTCGCTGTAATTTACTTACTTTCAAGTCTAACTCAAGATCGAGTCGACCGGCCGCTCAAGCCAAATTTTGGCATAAACATACGATAGGCTGGAGTGCACAATCTCTGGTTAGTCATAATTTTAAAATTAAAATATTTCCGTCATAATTTTTCTCCTGAAGAAGAAATAAGAGAGATCTAAATAACCATAACTATAATGCTAACCAGAGAGTGTGTACTCTAGCCTAATCGTGGAGTGCACAATCTTTGGAGGATAAATCGATGTTTGCCCGCTCTTACCTTTTTAAAAAAAACCTATAAAATCTTAGATCTTACGTTTTTCATAAAATATTTTTAACCGTCCATCATTTTTTTTAAAATGGCAATTTACGTACACAGATTTCGCCTAATCGGTCAAAAATAAACAAATATATTATAAAATCCCTTTTTATTAATACATATTATGGCACCGTGCAAGGCGGGCAATATTTTACAGGCCGCCTTTCTAGGCCAGTCACTGATAATGCTTTTATACGTGATACATTAAATTGCACGCCACTGGTAATAATAAATATTTATGGGAAAATAGGTACATTAGCAATTATTCAAAACCTCAATAAGTAACCTAATATGCTGAGCCTTAAATAATAATTAAAATTATAATTGAGATCTGCCTGTACATTACCGGAAAAAAAATGATGTCCGGCTAACTTGAGGTTCCCATATAAATCTCAAATGAGCCCCTAATTTGAAGAGTAAACATTAAACATTAATCACCTGGCTAAATTTAGGGTATTGAATGGAGGATAAGTAAATCAAGTGGACAGCCCCACAAAAGGTAGCCCATCCCGCTCATCTCCCCATACAAAAGGGGAAAGAAGATCACGCCCATATTTCTAGTCAGAGATCCACAATTTTGCTCAAAATAGCTTTATTTCATCGAACTAGATGTCTGATGACCATTGGCATTGTAAAATTGTGTTTGGTTTCTAAGTTATAAGGTCCGAAAGTTCGCATTTTTCGCGCGTTTTATACAATAACTTTGGAGGTGGATTACGCAATGATAAAGTAAGAACATCTTAAAAAGATTTGTCATCAGACATAGCTTATTTAATCAAGATTTATAATCTATTTGGTTTTTGTTCGATTTTTTACTACAGCGGTCGTGGTTTACTTTTAGCTATAAGTCGTTTTGAAATTAAAATTTTCGTAAATCTTACCAAATCATATACTATGCACATTGTCTTTTTTGTGGACATGTTGCATCTTCCTCATCACGGAGCCTGTCTTATTCCTTGAAACAGAGAAGGTCCTAGAGCGAAATAGCACGGTTTTGTACCGTGCCCGCGCATGAGTTAGGCCCGCCGGGTTGGGCCACCTTAAAACGAGAATACTGAAGATAAATTAAAATCTAAAACGAAAGTTATTTGCCCAACATCAGTGAAAAACCACCAACTACTACAGCCCTATTTTCTCTAAAATTAGGCAAATTTCTTACGAATAAGTAATCCTTAGACGTAATTTATTTAACACGTTAGCTTAATATTCCGGGAGGTCACGACATTTTTGGTCGCGATAAGGCAAATGGCTGAATCTAGGTTCACAGGTTAGAGACCAATCATTCGATGCTAAATGTGGGTCTGCCTGCACCATGTAGTTTCAACCCAGTTTCAGCCATTACGTTATCGTCATCATTTTTGTCGCGACCTCCTAGTCTATTAAACATTGTAAACCTCGTTGTAAACACACTTCCCCGAAAGCTTTTTCAAACGTTCTCTTTGCCGTTGGAACGTTACGTCGATTTACGAAATAGGTCCATTTCAAAGTCGTTTTTAGGACAGCAAGAAAAACATTATTGAGGGCTGGTAGGTACCTATTAGGGGTGGGAAGCTTGCCATCTTGCTAGCACAAACTTTT
Source organism: Incurvaria masculella (assembly GCA_946894095.1). Taxonomy (NCBI): domain Eukaryota; kingdom Metazoa; phylum Arthropoda; class Insecta; order Lepidoptera; family Incurvariidae; genus Incurvaria; species Incurvaria masculella. Next base: position 7,729,327 of record OX335641.1, read on the forward strand.
CAAGGTGCAGCCTTTCTTATTTCGCATGAAGCTATGCAACTTGAATGCTTAAAATGCACGTTAATTATTTGCAAAGAGGACGGTGTCTATTTAATAAGCGTTTTTTTTTTCAGGAATAAAAATTTTACACTAATTAGTTGTATTTAATTATTTTCTTCAAGTGCACGCCTTATTCCTCGAGTCTTGCTATCCATGGTCTCTGCCACTTTAAAATATTCAGCCTGCATCAGGTGCCTTTTTATGGCAGTTATTTATTATACTTATACACTATGCGATGAAACTGATGATGAAGCCATTTTTCGGACACCTGCTTTTTGCAAATGCCAAGTGCGCTGCACGGCCAAGTGCAAGTCAGACTCGCACACGAAGGGTTCTGTACTACCGTACAAGATTTAACACAAAAAAACATGTATGTAATGGGCCCCCCTTTAATTATTATTACTTACTAATTTTACCTAATTTCTTGTTATAGCGATAAAATAAATACAAACTCTATGAATATGTCAGCTGCCTACCTATTAGAGTTCGTGAGATACAGCCCTGTGACAGACGGACGGGCAATGTTACCTACATTGAAAAAAATTAAAAACATATGGGGGCCCCATAAAAAAACAAATATATATTTTTTTTGTTATATCTTGTACGATGGACCAGAACCCTTCGTGTGCGAGTCCGACTCGTACTTATATTAGCCGGTTTTCGCTCAACCTCGTACGGAACGTGCGTTCATCCCCGTAGGTCGCCCAGGTACTCGATATCTCGGAAGTGTCTCCGCAGGCGACCTCAACTCGAACGAGATATACATAGTACTTTAGGTACGCTCAAGGAATTCACCTCGATATCATAATGTTGACAAACAATGCAATTTGCCGATACGGATAACCTTCCCAACTCCTAGGACATATTATTAACTTAGTGAGAAAGAAAGAAGTGAATTAGTTATTTAATGTTTGGATGAAAATAAAAGTGATGTGATAATTGGCAAATTTTAAAATAGTAGTTCGTAATTTATTAAACATGTTGGGGGGGGGGGGGGGAACAAACGCTCTTGCAATAATTGGTGAAAAAAAGGTCGTACAGCCAGGGGAAAATGCTCGAACACGATGAGGTGACAGAAAGTTTTAAATTCTAATTTGACCACCAATATCCTCGTGATAGAATTCTGCGAATTCTTCTTATTTATTTCTTAAGGTGGGCCATCCCGCTCAACTCCCCATACAAACGGGGAAAGAAGATCACACCCATATTTCTTGTCAAAATTTCCAAATTGTGCTCAAAATAGCTTTATTTGATCGAACTAGGTGTCTGATGACCGTTGGCATTATAAACGTGTGTTTGGATTCTAAGTTATAAGGTCCGAAAGTTCGAATTTTTCGCGTGTTTTATACAATAACTTTGGTGGTTTATTACGCAATTATAAAGTAAAAAAATCTTAAAAAGATTAGTCATCAGACATAGTTTCTTTTTCAAGATTTATAATCTATTTGTTTTTTGTTATATTTTTGACTACAGCGGTCGTGGTTTACTTTTAGCTATAAGTCGTTTTGAAATCAAAATTGTCGTAAATCTTACCAAATCACTTAACCACGGAGCCTGTCTTTTCTTTGAAACAGAAAAGGTTCCAGAGCGCAACAACACGGTTTTGTACCGTGCCCGCGAATAAGTTAGTCCCGCCGGGTTGGGCCACCTTAACTGGTCTGGTTAGATTGTGTATAACTGAGGTAGAAAACTAAAATATTCGTTAACTTTATATGAGCATCTGTGTATAATAAAGAAAGAAACCGAAAGAAACTATTTCATACGGAGGAGAATAAGCGACACCTTATTGTTAGATTCGAACAGACCTTTGAAAAAGTCTCCGTTCGGGGTATCTAGATCCTCGTTGAGTTTGCGCCAGCAAGAGACATGCGTGCAAGTTACAGCGGAGCCAACACCGTTGACTACAGCTCCACCCTTCCAGATAATATCTTCCTTCGATAAAGACGAGCTTGCCTCAAAAAAGCTGGGAGTCCTCAATAGGATGCGTTAGTAATTTACGCACGACCAAAAACTTCTGCTCTGTTGGCTTCGCTGCCCCCATTCAACCTAGGGTTCGTGCCCAGTGCAGAGGGCGCTGGTGGCAGCAACGGTCCAGATTAACCATATCACGCCGAAAAACAATGCTCTGCTATCATTTTAAAGTTCGCCACAGAACGTTACTGGCCAATCGAAAAGATGATAATTTTAATCCAGGGTTCGGATTGTTTATTTGAAAATTATCTGCAAGTTTGCGGAGCTATTTTTACTTTAGTAAACACAGTTCCGTTGCGGTTGTTTTTTCCTTATTTGTTATGTACGTGCAAGCCCCAGGTCGGCAAGGTATGATAAGGGATGAAAACGAGGGCTTTTTAATCAAAATCTCTTAACAACATGGCTGTATTCGCTGAAATAATGGAAACACATTTCTTAAAGTACTTAGTTGTGTATAACATTTTCCACTCCACTTCTTAAGAAAACCTTAATAACATTCTAGTTTTCAAATATTTAGGCAGTGTGATTCAATCCTCAGTTAGGTAGCTTTCAGAAGGACAAAAAATCATCAGCATAAACTTAAAATGATGGCTAACATCAGATATCGGAATCCTCCACACTCCCGAAGAAATTCCATGAAACATCCGCAGAAAAATAATATTATGTCAGCTACGGTTATGGAAAACAACGTTACATCCAAAACTGTGCTTTATGAAACTCTTATATATCAATCTTTACAAAATATGTATGCACATATTACTAAAATAATACCCCAAAATTAGTCTTGTAACAAAACACCTAAACAAAACTTCCAACGTATATTGAAGTCGAAATGCAATTCGCTCGACGCGCTACCATCAAGTCGCCTCCCTTGTGGGCGAACAGGGAAAGCGAAGCGGATCATGAATGGTTCATCGACTGGGCATCTCTGCCGATGCGTTCGTGCGAGACGCTAAGACATGCGATGCTTTAAGTAAGGTAAGTAAGCCATGTATTATGCTCTACATTTCTTTTACCAACCGTCTCCACGTCTCCGCAACATATTCTCGTTGTAGATAAACTTATAAGCTCGAATAGAGTCCGTCAACCGTTAAATAATGCCTCATCGCAACCGAATCAAGATCAAATGAAGGAACACTCACCCATTTCGAGTAGTCGACGTTTTGGGCGAAGAAGAAAAGCGCGGAAAACATTTCAAACGAGTTCACAACGCGTCCCGGCACTGGCGACGTCTGGGACTCTCTCCGGCGTTATATAGCTCTCGTCGGGCGCGTCACATGATTAGGGGTTTATATCAGGGTAGATACGGAAGTGCTATCGCGGAGGTGCGAGCCGCACGTGGCGGGAGCGGTGCGGAGCTGCGCGTCCACGGACCGCGCTCGTAGCGCGAGGGACGAAGACTGTCTACTCTTCTATACTCCACGCGGCGCGGAGCGGCGGCGGCGGGCTTGGCTGAGCGATTCGCAAATTGAACGGTCTTATAGTAACTTGAGCGACCAAGTAAACCGCTGAAACTGCTGCGGCAGGTTTTATTGTTGATCAAGCTCAATACAAGGGCTCGTGCCTGTTTCCTTAGTCAAATTAAGAGATATTTTTCCTAACATTTTGCACATTAAATATCAACTAAGAACTACCTTTGTACTTTTTAGTTTTGTTGATATGTGTTGATGACAGTCCAAATTGTGTGTGAGATCTCAGGCAAATTTCAAATACTACATCGGAATTTAATTTATATAGAGATCCCCAAAGCCGTTAGGTAGCCCACACCAATTAACAATAGGAAACACGGCCAGCCCCAACAGTTAAAAACGGTCTCACATATTGAATTAAATCGCGCTCAGAGTTGCTTCACCCGGCTTATCGAATCAAAAGGCGTGATGAATTCTATTATCTACATATCTTATATTTCTTATAATTTGTTTATAAACAACCCCCCAATGTTGTAAACTTAATGTCCAATTTTTGAAACGTACTTAGATGAACCAAAGGATTGGACCACGAAGGATAGAGGGTTGGACCAACACAACAGAAATGGAATGAGATTTAGTTGGGTTAGGAATTCTAAATGTCTAGACAGACCGGAATTTACATAACTACTTACATATATGCATGCATAGTGTAGCGTTGTGCTCTCGCCGCAGAAACAAGAGGACTGAAAAAGGGACAAGACAGTTAGGTTTTTAGGGTTCCGCACCCAAAGGTTGCCAACAGAAACCTATTACTAAGCCTCCGCTGTCCATCCGTCCGTCCGTCTGTCACAGGGCTTTATCTCATGAACCGTAATAGGTAGGCAGCTGAAATTTTCACAGAGTTTGTATTTATTTTTCCGATATAATAACAAAATTAAAAAATAATAAAAAATAAAAACATATAAAACCATACAAAAAACCTGATTTTGTTGTGTTAAACCTTGTACGATGATACGGAACCCTTCGTGTGCGAGACCGACTCGCACTTGGCCGGTTTTTTAAAGGACGCGACTCACCGGCCTAATCCTGACGAAGAACAGCCGCAGTCCGCACCGCTGGGAACGAGTGTCTTCTGGAAACAGTTAGGTATATAACTTTTCACACTCGTTCTTCTCCCTTTCTTTTCTAAGTTTCTTCTTGTGTTTCGTTCCGGAACCTTCCTCTGCACTCGCATAACCGAACTCTCGGTTTTGCAAGAAATATTGTAGCGCGAAAAGGAAAGGTGAGGGTAGTGTGTAAAAGGGTTGTGAGGGAAGGGATGTTTGGATAAAAAACAGAAATATAAAAAGTGAAACATTAAAATAAAGCGACGATGATAATAATATAGTTATAATTGGACAATTTTGGGAAGTCGCTGGCAGTGTCGTTGGACATCTCCAAAGCCTTTTTCAATGTTTGGCACCGGGGCCTACTAGGCAAGCACCTGTCCTTCGGCATTCCACCCAAACTTTGCTCTTGTATCGACAGCTTCCTATCGGGCCGCTCCTTATAGGTACGAATTCGGACGACTTCCCGATTTGGGCTGGTGTCTCGCAGGGCTCAGTGCTGTTTTTAATCTTCATTAACGATTTACTGTAGTTAGGCATTATACACAGTTACGCTGATAACAGCACGGAGCATGAGGGGTATGTCATGAATTGGGGGAAAAAGAAGACCCGAACCACAGATTAAGTAAATAAGAGCTAGATGGGTTAAAGCGCACGGGATCGTGTCGGCGTCATAAGCGCAAAATTGCGCTTATAGCGAGCAAGCCGCAAGCCGGGCATATAGTGCTACCGTACGCGCGGCGCGAGCGCATCGTTCTTGCTTTTTGTCGAAATGCCGATCTGGGCGGTGAAAATATGGAAAAATTGTAGTGAACATGTGAATATACAAACACATAGAACATCACATCACATGTAAGTGCACTGTAATTGTTTATATTCTAATTTTGATCATTTTTTAAAGGTCTGCGTTAGAAGTGAGTTAGTGATGTGACCATTGGAATCGGATAGCTTATGAAGCCCACAATCTTCACGATTGGACAGTGATTACTAATATCAATATTACATCTACTGTCATGAATTAAGAACGGACGTAAGCTATGCTTCCCATACAAACGTAGTTTACTAATCATTTGAAAACCGCTATTCCAATTAAATTGATATTTAATATCTAATATCAGGTAACAAATATCTGTGTCTGCATGCTTTTGTTTTTTTGAAAAATCCAAACCGAATGAAATGAATGCAAAAAGAAAATCTTCATACGAATTTTGTTTTCTCTGTGGTTTGACCCAGAATACATCTACCGACAAAACAAAGGCATGCAGACACAGATATTTGTAGCCTAATATTAGATACCAAATATCAAGTAAGTTGGAACAGTGGTTTTCAAATCATTAGTAAACTACGTTTGTATGGGAGGCGAAATTTTCAGGTGCTTACGGGCCGACCTTAAGCCCTCAACACACCACAATCCCAACTAATTTAAGCATCATGCAAGGACCTGCTATCATTTATATATGAGGTCATTGAATTGAATGGAAAACACGAACATTTTTCGTTGCGGCTGCAACTACTTTTATTTATATTTTTATATATTCATCATATTATCAATATTCAATCATCGATATTAAGAGAAGGGCAATAGCTAACTTAAATGTATACAATATTAAATAAAAACGAAATTCTTAACTGTACTAGTGAGACGCTGGTAAGATTGATCGTATTCTGCCACCTAAACTGGGCACAAGGCTGTTTTATAGGTGGTCAAATGCGATGGTACCAACCCGAGTGGCCACCACCAACTAGCATCAGGCAAAGTATGTTTTATGGAACTGGATATGAATGGCTAATACCACACCTACTGTCATGATATAAACCTAACCTACCACACGGAAACTAGGTGCCATTCCAGAACATTAAAGTTGGCGGAACCTTTCAATCACAGCTTCGACCAACTCTCATTCAATACGTTGGTTCCAAACCGGGAATATTACTAAAATACCTGTGACGTTACTAAATATAAAGTTTAATTTAATATTGGTATAGATTCATTCCGTTATAATAAAAGTAAAAAAGTATGTTTGTACTAAATGTAACTTTATCGATAGTTATGAAAAATATCGCATTCGTGACGAAATGCACTTATCAAACTCAGAAAGAGAAATTAAGTGGTGGATGAATGGGGCGGGGATTTAAGACAAGTCCCTCCAACACAATCTTCTTGGCACTGCACGAATACATTGTATTTTCCAACACGGACAGTTTTAGTTGCAGCCTCAATCATCTTTCATTCAATGCGATGTTATGTTAGAAACATTAAAAGAGTTTTTATTTCTGGCTGTATGGCTCATGTGATAGAAATTTTTTTTTTAAGTATCAATTATGTTTTAGTAATTTAACTTTTTTCTTTCTTAAAATGATTATCGGGTTTAGATACTTTTCAATGTCGCCAAATATGATTAAAATGTTAAGGAACTACAAGGTCGTGACACACGGACGGACGTGCGAATGGAAATGGCCAAATGAAAAGGTTTTCTTACAAACTCGGAACCTAAAAGAAATACTTGCAATACTTACGTCTAATTTCAAACATAATATATTTATATAATAGCACAAGATTTCTGAAAAGTAGCTCACGGCATAATAATTGAATATAATTAGCTATAAATCAAATATTCAGACATTCACCATTATATGTCGATACACCTATCGATGTCGATTTAAGTTTGTCAATCTCTAGCGTAAATGTAAAATTAAGCTTGTGTTCGTGCTCCCGCTACGGTCGCGACGCCACTCTCTTTCGGTTCCGCAGCCAATGAGTAACGTAAGGATAACGTTAGGCGAGCCAGTTCCCACCAATGGAAACCATCCAATACGTTTACGACGGCGTGTGCGTGCGCTATGTACGTATAAGCTGGGTTTGTGATCGTAACAAAAAAAAATTAACAAAAGAAATAACCGACTTCAAAGAAAAAGCACTAAAAAGTAAAAAATAATTTCCATTTTTGTAGTTACGATTTCTGTTATTTTTTTAGTCGGCGTCAGCCGGGCACGCGCTTCGCCAATCAAGAGAACCTAACCTAACCTAACCTAACCTAACCTAACCTTAGCTGACACCTACTCAAAAAATAACAGAAATCGTAACTACAGAAATGGAAATTATTTTTTACTTTTTAGTGCTTTTTCTTTGAAGTCGGTTATTTTTTTTGTTAATTTTTTTTTATTTGTTTATTTTTAGTGAATCTGAAGTACACTTACTAATTTGTACACGTCCTTTTCAATAAAATAAAAAAAGAATCACCGAAATCGGTTGGCGTTATATTGAGTTATTCGTCCATTTGTCGCGCACATCTTAATACAAATTTAAGACTTTTATGATTTTCTCATGGATATCATTGTCAGAACTTAACCAAATTAAAATGGGACCACTTGGGAAGCACTAGCTATCGTTTAAAAAAAAATCATCAAAATCGGTTCACCCAGGCAAAAGTTATGAGGTAACAAACATAAAAAAACATACAGACGAATTGATAACCTCCTCCTTTTTTGAAGTCGGTTAAAAAATGGAGACAGCTGGTCTCGTTGCTGGCGCGCTACGTAACAAATCTCCTCCTTTCTTTGATCAGTGACCCGAACCTAGCGTCACCGCAAGCAAAGGCCTTAAAGCGATGCACTTCTCCAGTGACAACAAGAAAAAGTTGTGAAAACTTTGTACGATATAATTTTAATACTATTATTTCTGTCATGACCTACTACAGTGACTTCTAACCAAAAAGTCAAATTACAAATACATAATTATTCTTACAGCTAAAAAAGAACTATTTATAACCCTTTAAATTCTACCACCTACAGAAGTAAGGAAACTACTCATGTCTCCGAAACAAATTATCCTAGAAACTTAAAATTTTCAGAGTCTTATTTTTACGAAGAAAAGGCTCGCTTACAACGAATTATAAACAATATTCAACTGTCAAGTGGATAAGCGATCCCGATATGTACATATTTACATACAGCACTTACGAAAGAAACAGACTCTCCAGAACTATTGTACCCAAAAATATGAAATATTTACAGTTAGCTTTCTTTTAAGATGATCAATTCAGAAGTTCAGCTGTTCCGGACATTCGTTGTTTTGCATTTTTTGATCCCTATTATATCCAATACTGAATCCAAATAGGTACCAGTCTACCTTTCGTCAGAAATGATATTTCTGCTAAATCTCGTTTATTGTGGGGTTTAATTAACAGTTAAGAGGGTTCTACATCAAATAGTGTCTTCTGCTGGCCAGCGAGCCAAAGAATATAATACACTCATTGACTTATATATTACTTCCATTGAATACACTGCGACGAGCTTTTCGGTCGCCCTCGCGTGCGAGTTTGCGTTTAGGTCCCGCCCATTTTGCTTGCCAGTGAGCCTAAGACGGCAACTAGCTTTGGCGTTCGAGCGAAAGACTTTGATCTTGTGTTTTTTTAACTTTGGATCAATTAATTCGGTTGGTGTCATATACTATGCAGAGAAGAGAAGAAGAGAGAGATATTTAAGTACACTACTAAAAAGCGAAAATATATTATTTTTAAGTAAAAAAACCGGCTTCAAGAAAACACCTCGGAACTAAAAAGCAAAAAAAATGTTGTTAATTTTTAATTAATATTCGATAAACTATTTTAATACCTGACTAATTATATACAACTTCTTAATTTCTAATCACCTTTTGGTTGGTGCCTTGTGTAGAGCTCGCTCCGTAAGGATATTATATGTTCTGTGGCTCCGCACCCGCTGACCTATTTCAGCCGAACGCACCCGAAGTCTACGAGAGTGTAAGCAACCTGGTGGGCAATGATTTGTTTACGTCGCTTACGAACTTCGTTTGAAAAGGGCGTACACTGGCGAACTTTCAAGCAAAGCTCTCAATTACTGTCAATTTTCTTGAAAATAAATTAAAAAAATTAGTTTTTTTTTTTTTGGGAGTACATAAGTTTTTTTTATGGTGTTATCCTTAAATGTATTATTTTATAAAACAAGGATATATTTTAAAATCTAATTCATTTTATTTCGTGCTGACAGAATCATATACAAAAAAGTTTCAAGGGCTTAATTAAAAAAAGGGGTTTTGGTAATTTAAAAAAAGGAAGAAAAACATCGTATCGCAATGATATTTTTTTGTATTTAATGAATACAACATTACCGTTATCTCATTAATTTGAGTTTCAGCGACATTACATTTGAAGCATTATAATCATATTTTGAAAATAATCTGAAAAAGTATTGGTCGTGACATTCGTCGGAAGCAGGACTTGAACCTGCGACCTTTGGATTACATGTCCACTGCTCTAAACCAACTGAGCTATCCCGACAATTACTCCAGTCAACGAATTCACGGAGGTGAAGAAATTCCTCCATGATGGCAATAACACGTGACATTTCACAAGAGGTGCCATGAGTCAAAACCTTACAAATTACCACACTTACCTGCAAAAATATTTTCTCTATTCTGTAAATATATAAATGAACTTTGCCTTTACATCAGCTTAATTTCTATCGAAAATTTGTTCGCTCCGCCCAACCCCAACACCCCCTTTCACTTTCTATATCTACGTTCCTGGCCTGACACGCCACGTCCGATCTAGGTGTCAAGACCTTTCTTGCACGGTTAGAACATAGCGTCAAATGACACTAGACGAAAATGTAAATTTTAAAATTAAATGAAGATCTCTCAGTAACTAGACACTTCAGAGGACCTAACAAAAAATATTACTTTTTTGTCTCGGAAAAACATGCGGATTACGCTGACGAAATTGATGTAGTAACAAACGGCATCAACAGACGCCACACATTATACTTTCACCCTGGTGATGATGCGCTCCGTACACAAGAGCGCTCAAAGAGGTATTCACAAACGTAAAACAAGTTGTAACAGTCGTATTAATTAACCTGTCAAAACTTAGTATGGTATTAGCCCCGGACCAACTATACAAAAACCGGTTTGGTCCGGCAATATTCCGCGCACTAAAGTTAATCCGCCCACTCTGAATACGACAGTAACAGTCGTATTCAGAGTGAACCTGTCAAAACTTAGTACGCGATTAGCACCGGACTAAGCATACAAACACCGGTTTAGACCGGCGTAATAAAGTTAGTCCGCCCACTCTGAATAATGTATTTTGTACAGGTATTTAAGCAAAAACCGCCTTTCTATCGTTTTGAAACGCACCCAGAATGACATTGACAGTGTTTCAATGACATTTCAAACACAGATTTCAAAGTAAAATTTCGCGGCAACAAGTGGTTTTCTAATAGACTGGTTTTTCTTTTGCCTAATTACGTCATCTAACATTTCGAATGTGGAGAAATTGTAATGGCTTTTAGGAAGGTGACCCATGTTCTGTTCGATTTAGATGGCCTGATACTAGGTAAAATATTCATTTAAGTAACTTCTGCTTTTAACAATCTTGGCTGCTTGCTACCACCTCAGCAGGGCAAAAGAAGAACTTGGACGTCTCTTCAATCAATTACGAACATGTTTCTTAATTCCTCATATTGCTGACTATTGCGTCACAATCACCCCATACTTCTGGGACTTACACTTATGTTTATTATAGTAATACTAAAATTTCTAACATATTCCAGATTCAGAAAGTCTATACACCGCTGCGTTCAAACACGTTTGCTCCAATTACGGTAAGGAGTTTACTTGGGAGCTAAAGTCTAGCATACTCGGCTTTCAAGGCAGTGAGTGTGCGGACAAGATCATTGAGGCACTGGAGCTACCCATTACGAGAGAAGATTTTTTGGCGTAAGTAAATGTCGACTCGCCAGTCCGGAGTGAAACGCGTGCAATCTGGTAGAAGGGCGTATATTCACTAAATAATTCCGCACACACACACGTGTATAGGTGTTTCCCCCCGCCTCAGTCCACGCGCGCTGCGACGCGCGCCCGAATTATTTAGTGAATATACGCCCTTCTACCAGATTGCACGCGTTTCACTCCGGACTGGCGAGTCGACATTTACTTACGCTAAAGTGGTGACCCCAAATGTAGTAACACGTAAGCCTTCGGTTGCCTCCGCCGCAAGACATTGCTGCTTGCGAGCGGAGGCACCCCAGCCGTTGGTCCCACTTCCATGCTGAAGAAAACGAGGAAGTATTGCCTGTGCTCCGTCGCCAGCGCTGATGTCTGCGCTTCAGCACCACCGGCCTAGCGAGTCGTCATTTCATCCCGCTAAAATTTCATGAAGGCGACAGTGGAGCAATTTGAGATATTGGTCCCACATGTCCAGTTACTCCCAGGTAAACAAAAACCACCCCTTGTTCCAAAGTGCAAACAAAGCATTTCCATACATAAAGTATAAAATATTAGTATGTAAGCCCACAGTACATTTGGTTTATAAGTTCTGGCAACCCAATTATTTCCTCCATAGGTGGATTAATCTTGTTAAGAGTATATTCAAACACAAAGTTATACAGGTTGAGCGTGCACTGTTTCCAGTTTATGAACATTGTAATTCAGGATTTCTTAGAGGTGTATTAAAGAGGTGGCCATTGGACACAATTCATGGAAATTATGTCTAGACTAAATAGATCCATAGCACATTTGTCGCAGTACCGGAGTTATTCAGTTCCTTCAGAGATGTGGTGTTTTTGGCTTATATCTTAACTGTAGGTATATCAGCCATTCATGTAGTTCCACTACCTCTTTGTCACGATTTGGTTTTCTGAGTGAAAACATTTAATTTCACAATGAAACCATTTTATCACCAATGGTAGAGTTTTCTCTCCATCTGATTCTCAACCAGGTGCAGAACGCTTAGTGGAACACCTTCACGGCCATGGGGTCCCAATCGCGCTAGCCACCAGCTCCAGCGAGGAGAGTGTGGCGATGAAGACCAAGAACTACGAAGCCTTCTTTCAACTGTTCCATCACAAGACGATGGGTTCGTCGGACCCCGACGTCACGCGCGGGAAGCCCGATCCGGCCATCTTCCTCGTCTGCGCGTCTCGCTTTCCCGACGCACCTCAGCCAATAGATGTATGTTAGCTTTTTGTGTGTCTTTGGATTTATGAAGAAAAAGTCGAAAAAATATATAATTTATTTTGCACATTTTTACAGTGATCCATAAATATAATTAAGACATTGATACTAATTTAACTTAAAGTTGGGATACTCTAAATACTGTCCAAAAATTTCCACAGCTCAGCATGCCATATAGATGTCCTGCCTAGTGCTGATTTTCAGTGACTGTACGTAATGAATTGTCAATGCATTGTAAATAATTCCTAAATGTTTTTTTCTTTTGTAAGCCTCGGAAGCCCAGTGGCGCGATGTCTTGCCTTTCTATAATCGAGATGTAGCAACTCAGGTCGTGGTTGGGTTCTGGATGGTTGACCGTTATCGAATGTGATGTAGCTTTTCTTGCGTTTGTTCCTTACTAGGTGGTAGGGATAATCCTGTCCGGGTTGTTACACTCGCATTGGTTGAAAAATAGTCAATGAAAATTGTCAGGGTTTCCTATCAAGTTTAATGCAGCTGAGCAATAGAAGAATGGCACTGGCATAGCACATATTTCCCATTGGGTGTGTTTGGGCTAGGGTTTCCATCCGTCCGGATTTCCCCAGATTTGTCATAGTTTAGAGTGCATCCGGGGAGCGTCCGGGCGGAGCTTCATTTGTAGTCCGGGTTTAGAAATTTTAAGTCTTTACTATCACTATCTATCTAACTGATTTGTAAAACAATTTGAAACATACTTTAATAAAATTCTGTTTTATTAGGTAAGTACATTTGAAATGATGATAAAATATCACTAAATTAAATTTTAAGTTCTGAAAATAAATAAAAAGGTGATTAATGTTATTTTCAGTGGTTATTATTTTACTGACAGTTTAAAAAAATCTGTTGACATGTCAGGATGCTGGGCTCTAAAATCTGGAGTTTTCACGCGTATTTTCAAGTCTTGTCCTGGTTGCCAAATTTTAGAGATGGCAACCCTAGTTTGGGCTAATAATATGACAGTAGTTGTGGTATTAGCCATCAATTTCTAGTCATATTAAACTTTTTTTTTAATAAGCTTTACACCTGCAAAGGAAATGTTTGTGTTAGAATATTGTTGCAGCCATTAAATGTACACTTCTATTTTTGGCCAAAGTACTGCCATATTCTTCCGAGTGCACTGCGTGTTTTAGTGTATTTCCAATGAAATTATGATTTCCGTGCTTTCATCATTTATTGAGCCTGAAAATATAACCGTTAATTAACATTGCCTTATTACGCATACTGCTCAGAGCTCTGTTGATAAATTTTGATGAGACAAACCTTAATGCGACATACGACCCCAGAAAGACTGTATCTGAAAGCCATTGTTTCGTATTTTTTGTTTTTTTTAATAAGCACCATCAGGGGCGGCCTTAGACATTGCGAGGCCCTTGGAGTATATATATTTGAGAGGCCCTTGTCTTTTAGGAATTAGTTTTAATGATGATGCTTAACGAGAAACGATTAATGAAAAATTAATTAAGAGTTTGTTTTTTTTTTTAAGAGAGAGCGAGTGGTGTGACTTTGATGTTAGTTTTATATTGCGAGGTGTACAGCGCGAAATTAAAATAAACATATTAAGTTCCTAATATTTTTCTACTAGGGTTGTTGCGCGAGTGCGCGCGGCCCCTAAAAGAGCGAGGCCCCGGGCGGTTGCCCTGCTCGCCAGCCCCAAAGGCCGCCCCTGAGCACCATTGTTATCGGAAAACCAGGCATTGAACAATTTTATGACTTACACACTGATTTACACCAATGAAAATTGCCATTAAAATTCAAACCTTTAACTGATTTGTGCCCTGATTGAAGCGGCGAGGGTAGGTATTTTATAATAATCAATTGTCTAGATTCGCGATTCGCGATTGGATTTTTTTTTGTTAACCTGAACTGGAACCTGAACCTGAAATGGATGCCTAATATCCCAATGTTTTTCAAATCAGTATAAGGCTTGAATTTTAATGGCAAGGACCAGCTTTTAATAATCTAAATCATAAAAAGTTTCTATGCCAAGTTTTAGATATATCAGATAAGAAAACTAAAAATAAAATAAAAGTAATTCTAGGGTCAAATGTCCCCTTAAGCCTGGTTTTCAACGGCATTTATTACTAAAGTGCTGATTGTCTTTTAATGGTATTGATTGCTGCTAAGAAAGGCCCTTAATTTGTGGCGATTAAGCTAGCAGTAGGTGGAAAAGGCCCTAAAGGTTCAGTACCTACATGTATAAAGTGAATCTAAGTTTTTAACATGATTTTCATGTTAAAAAATGTTATAATTGTACATGACCCCACTTACAGATGCATAGCTATCGCAAGAAAAGCTAAAGACTGCAATGAAAAAATGGGTTCAAGTTCAAGGGCAGGCGCTTGATACAGATAGAGGTCGAAACTTTAAATTTGACCCAAATTTGGTAATTATTATTAAAAATAGTTATGCAGTACATCTTTATGACGCTCTACAATTCACAGAATGATTGTAAAAATAATATTTTGCAACAAAATTTTAAGCATGCTGTATTCCCGAAATGCATACAAACTCTCTACCTGCAAGGGGTCAGACATATCGGGTGAAATTATAGGTGGCTCATATCATTGGCATATTTGTAAATAATTGGGCCAACCAGAGCTGTTCGTGTAATACCTGTAACTATATATGAATAAATTGTAACTATTTCAAAGTCATTTTTTAAGCTTTTGAGTCAAGAAAGCCTAAAAATATGTTAGATTTTTTTTCTGATAACACAAAACAATAATTTCAGTGCCTCGTTTTCGAAGATGCTTACAACGGTGTGAAAGCGGCGGTGGCGGCGGGCATGCAGGTGGTGATGGTGCCAGACTCCCGTGTGGACGAGCAGCTCACGAAAGAAGCCACCCTGGTCCTGAAGTCACTTGAAGATTTTCGCCCAGAGCTCTTCGGTTTACCTACTTTTGAGTAAGTGGCAACCGACACTGTGGTCATATTATTTCAAATGTTTTTCCTACAGACAACCGATAACTACATTGAGTTATATAGGCACACATCTGCGGATTGGTTCAAAACCGAAATGATGGATCTTAATGTTGGTTGGTGCCTGCTGACATTAAAACAAAACCGAAGTATATTCTAGTCAAACAGTGTTTTTGTTTATGCTGCTGAAGCCTTATTCTGCTAATTGATAACTGCGCGCGTTATGTTTGTGTTTTCTCAAAACCGCATGTTTCGTGCAAGATGGTATTCTACTAGCGCAGTTTACAAAACGCATGCGTTGTGTTTGTGTTTTGTTCGCAGACTCGTAACGCGCGCTCATGTTCTCGTGGGCCGTGTGTTTTTCCGAAAACTTGCGGTTTTGAGAATTCTATTTGTCAAATTCGGAGCATCGCATCGCCGAACTTCGAATATCACTTTTCTACTTTACGTTGGCATATCGCTGTCTCTTTCTTTTCGCATGTGACAGGTTATTTTACCCTGTAGGCGGCGCGCAAGACAAACCACTCCATAGACAATAACAAAACGCGTGTGTGAATTAGCTGAATACCGATTTTTGGAAACCGCACTCGAAACTTAGCGTGTTATGTTTGACGGAAACATAACTCATACGGAAATGTTTGAAATTGGACAAATAGCAGAATCGGGCTTCTGGTATACGGATTGTATTGCATGGTATTGTATTTCGTCAAATTGGTAGACATGCAACACTCACGCCCGGTTTCACCACCTCCAGTTAAAAAAATCCCCAAAGATACCTTTCGGTTACACCATATAAATATGGATTATCAGGTAGCTGGAGATGGGGAAAATGGGGGCAAGACATATTTTTTTCTTATTTTAAGGCAAAGATAATTAACATTACCATTAGGCAACAAGAAAAACAGTTAATCGATCTCTTAGTAAAACTAGAATAACTTCTTCTAACCGTTGAAGATTTTTTTAAGTAACTGGAGATGAATGGCTAATACTACACCTACTTGTCTAGATATAAGGCCAACACACCACACGGGTACTAGATGCCTTAGATATTTTTTAGCTATATTTAATCCATCGATATATTTTATCGATAATTAGTAACACTGGTAGATCATTCGACTTGGAGTTAGGCTAAACATTTGCATGATCAATGTGACAGAAGGCGATGTTAAATAGACTAATCATGCACAGCGAGCGCAATGGTTCTTAAAACAAAAAAATGTGTTAGTGACTGAATTATGTTGTTTCAATAAATGGAATGTTAAAATAGAGACAAGATGTTATCATACAAAGCTAGAAGTTTTTTTTTATTGTAACTGGGCCTAGATGGCTAAGACCACACCCACCGTCATGATATAAGCTGAACACACTGCATTGGCGAAGAAATTAGGTGCATGCCTAATGACCTTCCCTTTAAGAGCACAGCTAAAAGTGCTTAATTTCTAACCTATTTTCAATTCTGTGGCATAGGTCAAGATGGGCCTTAAATTTTTTTTGGAAATCAAAACAATGGCATTCTCAAAACTAAGCAATACTGTAGAGATGGGTTGTTCCTGACCATACCGGTATAAAATAACGGATATTTATAATGGAATCAAGAAATGGATCTCTTAGTAGCAAATATTTCGTAGTGACAACCTGATCATCAACAGTCAACCGGTTCAGTCAACTGAATGAATCGAGCCGACCGCGAGTGCTCGGTTTCTCGACTTGTAGACCAAAATTAAAGAATAACTTTCCATGCAAAAAAAAACTGAACCTACGCACAGGTTAGAAGACCTGTCAGACTAAAGTCACTGCGTGCGGCACACTTGTTACTAGCCGGGCTTGGTTACCACACTTGAGCCATTGTGGCGTATTTTGTGTTGAAGGTTCGTTCAGCTCATTCAGCCCAGCTCAGGGGGTGTTGTACAAATGACAACTCAACGTGGGACCAAGTGCAGGCAGTGACCACCCCCAAAAAATAACAACCAGCCCAGCTCAGCCCAGAAGCGCAGTAGCCCCGATGAGGCGTCCTGAAGTGTTCTCGGTGATTCGAGGATTTCTGCCCTTTGAGTCGCTACTCCGGTGCAGTGAAGCACGACATGAGCAACTGTTTCTCCGTCCACTAGTCATGCCCTACACATGGGTAACACACAGGTGTTTGTTGAGCTGAAGCCAATAAGCAGTCCTACGATAAGCGTAGGTTAACTTTCATCTCCTTTAGCAGACGCTTGGTGAGGCACACGTAATGGTAACGCACTAGTGATAGTGACAAAGTACTTCAAGTTTATTACTAATTTACTTTGCATGAGCGAAGCATCCAACTTGGGTTGCACTTATATAAACTGACTGTCGAAGGAAAATATATTAAGGTGGCCCAACCCGGTGGGGCTGAACTCATTCGCGGGCACGGTACAAAACCGTGCTGTTGCGCTCTGGGACCTTCTCTGTTTCAAAGAACAAGACAGGCTCCGTGATGAGGAAGATGCAACATGTCCACAATAAAGACAATGGGCATAGTGCATGATTTGGTAAGATTTACGAAAATTTTAATTTTAAAGCGACTTATAGCTAAAAGTAAACCACGAATGCTGTAGTCAAA
The DNA here is from genome assembly GCA_946894095.1 of Incurvaria masculella. NCBI lineage: Eukaryota > Metazoa > Arthropoda > Insecta > Lepidoptera > Incurvariidae > Incurvaria > Incurvaria masculella. The sequence goes on from OX335641.1 coordinate 7,747,342, forward strand.
AATCTAACAAAAACCAAATAGATTATAAATCTTGATTAAATAAGCAATGTCTGATGACTAATCTTTTTTAGGTATTCTTACTTTATCAATGCGTAATCCACCTCCAAAGTTATTGTATAAAATGCGCGAAAAATTCGAACTTTCGGACCTTATAACTTAGAAACCAAACTCAATTTTACAATGCCAATGGTCATCAGACATCTAGTTCGATCAAATAAAGCTATTTTGAGCAAAATTTTGGATCTCTGGCAAGAAATATGAGCGTGATCTTCTTTCCCTTTTTGTATGGGGAGATGAGCGGGATGGGCCACCTTAAGTGTTATTTCTCAATTCAAATCTTTTTTTAACCAGAGTATGAGCATGTCTGAAATGAGGTCTTTAATGACTTAAGAGAACATAGCTTTGATACGATGTAATAGATGGCGTGGTGTGGCTGTTACTGCTATCTTACTAGGCCCTTCCTGCTCTAATATGCTTAAAAAGGTTGGAGGGATCTATTAGTATAGCACCGGAAGTAATGTAAACATATGTACATTGTCTTTGAAATGTTAATTTAATAGGAAAAAAAAATCTTATGTGAGGCGTCATCCCACTGGGGCTACCGAGGCTTGTATAAAATCTAACGTTTGCAATTAGGTATGTCTGGATAAGGACTGTCTCCTTTAAAAAAAATACTATTTCTAATCTGGCAGAATGAGTATGAAAACACCGATTGCAGATTGCCACTAAGGATGGATGATAAAAGAAAAGATTTCATAGTTGTGATGTGGATCTCGAAAACCCTGCAATTGTGTGAGTCACTATCACAGAAAATCTAACTAAAGAGAAGATACGACAGAATGAAGAAAAATTTATTTATTTACATACAATAATAGAACAAGGCAAAACAAAAGGTAAATAAAATCAACTGAGTGGATATGTTATGTCCCAGCAACAGTTAGTTAGAGAACCACTAAAGCCAGCTTATTCCCAAAAATGTACAATAATTTGCAAGGCCCCATCTTGTTATGTTTACTATTTTCCCATTAATTTGAGGTCTACAATAAAAATAATCATTGAGTCATAACGTCGACTGGGCCCACGACAACCGTCTCGCCGGCGGGGTAGGGCGGGAGGCCGAACAGCTCCGGACGGAAGTGGCGGAGCGTGGGCAGCGCGAGGGTGGCGCGGCGCGTCTCGCCGCGCGGCAGCCGCGGGTCCGGCACCATCACCACCTGCATGCCGGCCGCCGCCGCCGCGCGCACGCCGTTCGCCGCGTCCTCGAACACGAGGCACTGGAATTCATTAAAGCTGCATCGTTGCATCTATTCACATCCTACAACGGTCAATCTGTGTCAAGCACTGAACAGAAAGCAAGGAGAAGTGACATGCGTTCGATATCGCATATCGGCCGTATGGTCAGAGTGACCATATAATTGTATAGGAATCTGGCGGTGCATCTTATCACACACAGTCGAAAGGTCGCTACCGCGCGCGAATGTGCTCTAAAATGCGTTCATCAAGTCAGTACCCACCCACACAAACCCTCCAATACGTCTGCGACTATTATTATTATTATTTTATATTTTAAAACGTACGCGGGTCTGCAACTATGTTTGCATGTGGCATATATAGGTTTAAGTTGGGTTGGTATTTTTTGAAAATTGTGGGCAGCGGGTCTCACAGTAAGCGTGCTAGATGGCATCCTTTTTACAAGCTTTTATTATCTATGGTGTCAAGTATTCAACTGTCAACAACATGTTGGAACATGTAGAACGATAGCACGAAAGTCTGAGACTCCCGAACTGATATTATTGCATTGTCATTGAGTGATATACACAGTGGTGCAATCAGAACATGTCCAGGCTCCTTTAGCAGCCTCATCCCTCCATGGTCCCTCAAACCTCATATAACACTATACATATGTCCCTTTCTACACATTGGATGATCAAATACCGTGTATGATGACTCTTGGGCGAAATTTCTTGTTCCGTTCTTCTTTGCCTGCAGTAATCAAACTGTTCTTATCTATACCATTATATAAAGAGGAAAGGTTTGATTGTTTGTGTATTTGAACTGAATAGGCTCCGAAACTACTGAACAGATTTGAAAAAATATTGTTAGAAAGCTACAGTCTATCCGAGTAACATAGGCATATTTTATTTTTAAAAAAATTGGGAATCCTTACTAAAACTCCGATAACGTAACCCAAGGTGCAAAAAAATATCAAATATGTTCCTCACATCGCGTGCGCTGCGAAAACTATTCACGACAGAACAAAAGTATGTACTACAATTTGATAGAACACATCATTATCTACGAAAAATGTCACAATAAGTGTGCCTTTATTTTAAAATAAAAATTTAAATACTGCCGCTAGAAAATGCTCTTTATTTGTACCTAGGTATTAATCCTTATCAAAATAAATAAATTATTATTTAAAACTGCTTCAATACCTTTATATTCCTTTTTGAATTATTCGATTCGGACATTCCATTCGAAAGACATCACGAGTTAAAAAAAAATTAAAAAACTCCGTTCGGCTAGATATGCGTTTTAGAGTTTTTAGGCGTCCTTGCCGCGCGGCTCATTCCCTCGGTCTCGGCTCCCTACGCAGCGGTCGTGTGCGGAATTTACAAAACTGTCGCTTGATAACATTTTGTCGCTTGGCAATAATTAGTTTAGTAGGTAACTAAACACATTCAAAAAGTTATTTTCAGAAGTAGACCCATTAATATATGTTGTACATGGGCGGGCGGGATTTAATTTTGCAAGGGCATCAATAAGACCACACAGAATTAAAACCTTCCTATTTCCTTTACAAATCCCAGTGAAGGTCTTGGCGAATGGCCTTAGGAGAGAGCGCAACAGTCGTGTAGATCCCCAAGGCAAGGCTGGTTTGGACTAACCTTCTCGAGGTTGCTGCCTGTTCAGGCTCGATTCCCTCCGAAACGGGTATAACGGAAACCACCAGCCGAAATCCTCCCACTATATAATAAATATGCTTAATATATCACATGTTCCTCATCCACCTTCCTCTCCCTATTCCTTCCTCTCCCCAAGTACACACACATACATAACACATATCATACATATACACAATCACTCACTCAGTAAACACTTGCATCCCATCACTCACACACTTGTATACACATACACACATATACACTAACAAGCACCAACACAAAAACACAACTCCAACTAAATAATGGAAGCGAAATGTAAAGAATTATTACCCCAGGAGGGTACCTCCGCCTCTGGTGGGGGGGAATCCCTTCCCGAGCTTCGCTCGGGCTGCCCCTCGTATTCTGGGGGGGGCAACATCTCGCTCACATCCAGGAGCGTCTCAACGTCGCTCCTGGATGTCAGTGGTCTGGCGGAAAGCCTGCCACACACATCAACAACAACACATGCGTCAGACTTGTGGCGGATTGTGCCGTCCCATGCCGCAAAGCGCCGGGCCAGACGAGCGCTGTTAGCGAAGTCAGGACCGCCGGCCCCACCCGCCACAATGTCTGCTGACATACACCCTGCGATGGGTAAACGGGGGAAACCGCGTTTACCTCGAGCAGGCACTAACACACCCACACCTGTTACTGGTGCAAGCTGTGGCTCCTCGGAGCCCGCCGACGCCGGTAACAGAAATACACCTGCTGCCGGTGCCCTCTGTGGCCCTTCGGGGCTCGCTGGCGTCGGCAACAATAACTCTACACCTGTTGCCGGCGCAGGCTGTGGTCCCTCGGGACCCGCCGACGCCGACAACAGAAACACACCTGCTGCCGGTGCCCTCTGTGGACCTTCGGGACCCGCTGACGCCGGAAACAGAAAATCACACGCAGCCAGAACACGCAGTGGCCCCTTGGGGCCCACGGACACCGGCAGCGGGGCAAAGCAGCGGACGACGGAGGGATCCAAACCGGGAGCCAGCCGCGGGGACGTCGCCTCGAGACGTGAGGCACCCAACCGGGAGCCCAACCTCAGGCAACCATCAAATACCCACGCGGAAGGCCACCGGCAGCGATCACCCAACGCAGCCCAGCACCAGCAAACTGTGACACCAAAGGGTAAGCGAGCTCGGCGGAAGGCAGCAAAGAGGGCGCGTCTGGACGACACATCGTCGCCAAGAGGTGACTCAAAGCGCGCTAAAACCGAAGCACCCAGAGCAGGTTCGTTGGGCTACGCAGATATGATGCAATCAAATTTGTTTGTAGCCATTACCACCAAACCTGCCATTGCCCTTACCGAAGCACACGCAGACCTGCTCAAGAAATCTCTGTACAAGAGAATCCTCGAAGCGGTGCTGAGTGTTCCCGAGGACAACGCCATGACTGCCTTTGCACCAGCATTCCGAGGTAAGCCCTTACTCAGTGAGGGCGTGCTTAAGGTAGGGTGCGAAGATGACCAGTCACTGCAGTGGCTGAAATCAACGGTAGCGAAGATGCCCCAGATCAGCGAAGGGATCTCTCTGACGGTCATACCACAGTCGGAGATCACAAAGCAGGTGAAAGCCGGCCTTCTGCTGCCCACGGATCACAACGAGATCACCGAAATACACAGGGTCCTCTGTGCGCAGAATCCCTGGTACAATATCAGGACCTGGACATTGACCAGCGCCAGCATCCAAGAAGAGAAAGGTTTGTTCCTCACTCTCAACATACCGGAGGCTGAGATCGAGAAGATCACCAAACGGAACAGGCGTGTTGCGTTTGCCATGGGTAGTGTATATGTCAGATACTTCACTGCCCGCGGCCTCAGCGACACCCCTCCTGATACCAAGAAGGCCACATCCACCGAAACGGCCAGATCTTCCACAACATCCGGAGACGGTGCGCCTGCTGCTAGCGCTACCGCCAGTGACAACAAAATGGGTTCGGAGGTGGAAACTGAGGACGAAGATGGCATCCTCGGATCACCAACCCATTAAAGTCATACAGACCAACCTCCAGCACAAGCAGATCGCGGCGGCTACACTACGCAGAACGCTGGAGGTAAATCAAGAGACCATAGCCCTAATTCAAGAGCCGTGGATTAGGAAGGACAAAATATGTGGTCTCGGCAACATCGGTGGTAAGTTAATGCTAAATACCGCCGTACAAAATCCACGAACTTGTATTTACATGCCTCGTAATATAACTGCTGTTCTCATTAATCAGTACTGTTCCAGAGACATTACAGCGGTAAAAATTGAGAACAGTCCGAACACACCCTCGCTAGTACTAGCCTCGGTCTACATGCCCGGAGAAGAGGACATCCCCTCCAAGCAACTGGCCGAGCTAGTACAGCACTGCGAAGAGAACAGCTGGGACATCGTCATCTCAGCAGACTGCAACGCCCATCACCCTCTCTGGGGCAGCGCATCAGCCAACAAAAGAGGTGAGCATCTCACAGAGTATCTCTTCACCACCAATCTGTCAATACTGAATGTGGGCGCCGAGCCAACCTTTGTCAGTTCCAGATACCAAACAATAATAGACATCACGCTGGCATCGAGTGGGGCGGCAGAGCTTGTTTCAGACTGGCAAGTTTCACCGGAGCCATCCTTCTCGGACCATAGGCGAATCTGTTACACAATAACAGCACATACACACGAGCCGGTACCTAGGAGAAACCCCCGTAAGACCGACGTAACCAGGTATAAAACTCTTCTCAATGACCAAATTCATCAAATCTTGGGATCTTCTCATAAAGATATGACCCATGACGCTAGCAACATTGAGCACAATGTAAGAATTCTAACCAACTATATAACAACCTGTTATGAACAATCATGTCCACTCACGCCTCCCAAACAATGGGGAAAAAATCACTGGTGGGGGCCAGAACTTGAGAGGCTGAGGCAAAACCTGAGGAGACTGTTCAACCGGGCAAAAAACACTAGAGTGGAAGAAGACTGGGACACGTACAAGAAAGCCCAATACTTCTACAAGAAACGGATCAGATTCCGCAAAAGGGAAACCTGGCGACGATTCTGTGAAAACATAAACTCTACAAGCGAGGCCAGTAGAATAAAAAAGCTCCTCTCAAGCGAAGGAAACCACTCTATAGGAACACTAAAAAAACCAGATGGATCCTATACAAACAATGATGAAGAAGTCAGCAAAACACTTCTTGAAGCACATTTCCCAGGCTGCAAGATAACAGATGACAAAACATGGGCAGGGGAGACCTTTAAACAGCCAAAGACCGCGGACTGGCAAATAGCCAACGAAGTAGTCACAAAAGAGAAAGCTATTTGGGCAATAAACAGCTTCCAACCGTTCAAATCACCAGGCCTGGATGGCATCTGCCCTGCACTACTGCAATGGGGCCTACCAACAATTACGGACCAACTTGTGGAAATCTTCAGAGCCTGCTTGGCCCATAATTATATACCTTGCCTGTGGAGAGAAGTGAAAGTGGTATTTTTACCTAAACCTGGAAAGAGTGACTACACACAGGCAAAGTCATACAGACCCATCAGCCTTACCTCCTTCATGCTGAAGACATTGGAAAGACTGATAGACAGACATCTCAGGGACGGTACTCTAAAAGACATACCACTTCATCCCAGCCAACATGCATATAGAACAGGAAGATCAACTGAGTCAGCTCTACACGAGGTAGTGACCAAAATAGAACTGGCACTTTCAAACAAAAGCTCCACCCTAGGGGTCTTCATAGATATTGAAGGGGCTTTCGACAAAACAAACTTTAACAGCATAAGCCAGGCGCTTAACAGATTTGGAGCTGCACCGACCATTTCGGGGTGGATAAGAAATCTCCTTATGTTAAGAGCCATACAGTTCACAATAAATAGTACCACGAGGGGAGTAGTGGCGAAAGGCTGTCCACAGGGAGGTGTTCTTTCACCCCTGCTCTGGAATATCGTGGTGGACAGCCTTATCACGAGCCTAAACGAAAAGGGACATAAGACTGTTGGCTATGCAGACGATATCACGATTCTGATTAGTGGCAAATCGGAAAAAGTACTTTTCAACGTAATGAGATCGGCTCTAAGAATCGTAGAGAACTGGTGTGAAGGGAATGCACTCTCAGTAAATCCAAACAAAACAGGACTTATTCTCTTCACGAACAAGAGGAAGTTAGAAGACATAAAACTGCCAAAACTTTTTGGCATAGAATTATCCCTATCAACAGAAGTCAAATATCTGGGTGTAATCCTTGACAGCAAGATGAACTGGAACAAACATCTCGAAGACAAAACAAAGATGGCGTGCATCTCCTTCTGGCAGTGCAAGAGAATGCTCGGGAAAAAATGGGGCTTAAAACCCTCCATAAAACTCTGGCTATACACTGCTGTAATTCGACCAACCATAACCTACGGCGCAGTAGTATGGTGGCCTAGGACGGAACTGAGCACCGTAAAAGCAAAACTCCAAAGTCTGCAACGCCTTGCATGCGTTGCAACGACAGGCTGCATGAGAACAACTCCTACACAGGCACTAGAGGTAATACTTGATCTAAGACCTCTACACCTGCATGTTCAGCAGGAAGCCGCTACAGCAGCTCTCCGGCTAAGAGCCGCAGGAACCTGGAAACAAAATCATGGAGTCCCTCACGCACGGATTATGACAGAATTCATGAACCATGTACCCATGCTCTCGGCAATCTGTGACAAGATTTCTACCAACCACATCTTTAAAAGAAACTATCACATCCAACTGAAGGAAGAACTCGCAGACCAATCAGGGGTGAGAGAAATCCGAATCTACACAGATGGATCAAAAACAAATTCGGGAACTGGAGCGGGTGTCTTCTCCCGAGATGCGAACATCAACATCTCAACAACCCTAGGCGCCTTTAACACCATATTTCAGGCAGAATGTGTGGGAATAATTCGAGCCGCAGAGGCAATCAAAACCAGGAAGATGCACGACTATAAGATAAGAATTATCTCAGATAGCGCATCTGTACTAAACGCACTGAAAAATAACAAAGTTAACTCAGGCTTAATTCTAGAATGTCATTGCGCCCTAGAAGAAGTAGCGAGAAACAATCACGTAACTTTGCAGTGGATAAGAGGACACAGTGGCTCTGTGGGTAATGACGCTGCAGATGAACTGGCCAAACGAGGATCCAGTACAGTACTAATGGGTCCAGAACCCATAGTGCCTATACCATTTAGTCAACTTAAAAACTGGCTACAAGATAGAACCAAGATGCTTCACAATACCGGATGGAAACACCTGGTAGATTGCAGGCAGGCCAGAGAGGTCATCCCATCCCTCAATAAGCGCCTCACGCACAAGCTGTTGCATCTGAAAAGAAATGATCTACGCACAATGGTGGGAACAATGACAGGACATTGTTCACTCAACAAGCACCTCCATAACCTGGGGGTGACGGACAGCCCTCTATGTCGTGGCTGCATGGAGACAACGGAAACAACCGCCCATGTACTGTTGGAGTGCAAGAGTGTGGCCGACCATCGGGCGCAGACCCTGGGAGCACCGGGATCCCTTGCAGAGGCCTGTGGTAATGTAAAGGGTATGCTGGACTTCTGGGACGAGCTGGGATGGCTTACATAGTCACCTTTGTTACGTACAATGGCCTCTCTGTGAAGTAGGCTTAGCGCGGAAAACATTTTGCCCAACTAACTAACTAACTAACATATGTTGTACATTTAGTTATCCTAATAAATAAGTGACTTAAGGTGGCCCAACCCGGCGGGCCTAACTCATTCGCGGGCTCGGTACAAAACCGTGCTGTTGCGCTCTGGGACCTTCTCTGTTTCAAAGAATAAGACAGGCTCCGTGATGAGGAAGATGCAACATGTCCACAAAAAAGACGATGTGCATAGTGTATGATTTGGTAAGATTTACAAAAATTTTAATTTCAAAACAACTTATAGCTAAAAGTAAACCACGACCGCTGTAGTGAAAAATCTAATAAAAACCAAATAGACCATACATCTTGATTAAATAAGCTATGTCTGATGACTAATCTTTTTACGATGTTCTTACTTTATCATTGCGTAATCCACCTCCAAAGTTATTGTATAAAACGCGCGAAAAATTCGAACTTTCGGACCTTATAACTTAGAAACCAAACATAACTTTACAATGCCAATGGTCATCAGACATCTAGTTCGATCAAATAAAGCTATTTTGAGCAAAATTTTGGATCTCTGACAAGAAATATGGGCGTGATCTTCTTTCCCCTTTTGTATGGGGAAATGAGCGGGATGGGCCGCCTTAAACAGATTTTATGATTTTCGATTAAATATTTTTTAGTTGTAGGTTGTAGTAGTAGTTGTAGGTAGCTTATAACAGTTAAGCTAATTATTTAGTCCAAAATAAAACAACACCAAATATTGTTTACAGGGAGGCTCTAACTCAATAAATTGGCTTTTGTTTTGCGGTTATGACCTTTTTACAATAATTAATAGTATGAAAAATACATATAAAGTAAAAAAACACATAAAAATATATTCACAAAAAAATTTAAATAATATCAAAGTTTTTTTTATTTTAAATATTTCAATGCAAAAAGGGTTTCTTTGTGTATATTGTTGTGTACAATTGTACCTATGTTTTTAAATTATATTATGCCCGTGAAAAGCCGGGACGGGCTGCTAGTAAAAAATAAACCGCATATCTATTTATTGTTTAATGTTCAGTTCATTACCTGCTCCGGCTTGGGCTTGTCAGGGAACTTATCGGCAGCCACCAGGAATATATCAGGGCTTGGTTTTCCCCTCTTCACGGCTGGGTCGGAAGAGCCCCAAGTCTTGTATGGGAACAGCGAGAACAGCTCCTGGTGAAGTTTTCGCACTTTCAAGTCGTAACTCTCCTTGCTGGAACTGGTAGCTAGCCCGATCGGCACATTGTGCTTGTGAAGATGCTCTATCAACTCTTTAGCACCTAAAATTAGCAAGATACCAATAGAAAAGAAAAAACACATTGAGAAAGCCTATACCACACAGGTGGTTTCTCAGGATGTTTCTAACAAATTGGCAAGAAGGTGTCATTAATAAAAAGTAAATTGCAGTCACCTGGGTAGACTTTGAAAAACTTTTAATTCAGTTTATTAAAGGCGCTACAGTGAATTGATGTTCTAAATACCTTTGATTTGTAACATATAGCTAGCCTCCTATTATAAAATGGCTAATACCACAACCACCGTCATAATATTAGCTCGCAAAACAACACATTATTATAGGAATTAGGTGCAATGCCAAGACCTTCCCTCTATGAGCAATGAAACATTGTTGATGAAACAATGAAGTGGACTGGATGGGAAACATTGTCAATTTTTCATTGCTGCTTCGACAATCTTTATTGTTTGTATTGACCTACAGAAAAGTGTTTTTATCGTCTGCGTAATATTAATATTATACACAACAGCTAAAATGTCAGTCAGATCATTGGCATTGTGCATACCACACGTGTCACTCACCCGGCATGAGTTCTACATCTGGGAAGCACTTTTCATACAATTCTCTTGTCTCGGCAATGAACTCCTCCCTCGTCAGAGGGAGCTCTAGCGCTCGGATCGCGCCATCGGCGAGTTCATCTGTCTGGAGTCCCATGAGGGGGTACTTGACGTCGAAAGTGTACTGCTTGTCGCCATAGCGCGACGCCACAGTCTGGAACACCTCCGTGTAAAGTGCCTCTGTGTCTGGTAACATGTGGGAACAACAACCATGATATTATCCTCTGCAATTGCTAATGTAGTGGAATGCGTTTTAGTACTGTCATAGGGGTCAATATGCACCCTGTTTTTGTGTTTGATAGAACCATACATAAAAAGGAAGGATGTATGCCATCTAGCGCTCCTACTATGAGACCCAGTCTCCATTTTCAAAAACTACCCACCCAACTTGGCGTACATGCCACATGCAAACATAGTCGCAGACGTATTGAAGGGTCGGGGTGGGTGGGTACTGACTTGACGAACACATTTTTAGAGCACATTCGCGCGCGGTGTAGATGTTTCAACTGTGGCACCCGCGGCGCTGCCGGATTCCCATACAATTATATGGTCACTTAGACCATACAGCGAAGACGCGATATTGACCGCATGCCACTTCTCATTACTTTCTCTTCAGTGGATAGAACTAACATATTTTTAAATACATACATCGTTCATTAAAGATTAATCAGTTATATCTTACACAACCTTACTAACTACGGTTAAGCTCTCGTGCATAGTGATACGAAACACACCAGCTTGCATGTGAAGGGCGAGAGCCTTGTAGGTGAATATAATTTTGGACACGGAGCGTTCTGACTATTACTTGATTATGTGATACCGCCAGCAACGCTGTCTAGTATACACTTGCTGCATGCGTAAAATTCTTTACTTTTACATATGTCCTTGGCTAAGAAAAAGGCATTAATTCATTGAAAAAAATCAATGTTTTAATTGCTAATTGTTGAACACGCTTGAGAAATAAGGTGTTGGAACAGTTATTTTTAAAAGAGAATAAAAAACCGACGTTTCAACGGTTAGAGTAAATGAACTTCGAAAAGTAGGTATGTTCAGATTCAAGGAGTTAATACAGTGTGGACAAATCTTGTCAAGATGTAGTGAAAATAATAAAATAAACATAATAATAAACATAAACATTACTTATATAATGGCAATATATTTTTTACCCATGCATAAGCACATCGCAAATGTCTTATTACAGTCTACGAAGCATCCCGCCGCGAGCGAATGGCGGCAGCGGAGAGGCGAGGCAGCACTGATCGCTTGTTGCATGCATACGTATTTGGCGTACGTACATACATACCAAATGAAGTAGAGCTGCCTAAGTTGATCGCTGTTATAAAATGGTTTTACCTCCAAAATGTATCCCAGATCAAAATGTATCACTACAGAAATGTACACTGCCATTTGTACCGATTTGGATCTTAACAAATATTGTCCATTCATAAAATATCCTGGTGTGACACTTTGTGAACAGGTGCTGTTGTGGAGGTAAACTGGCCTCCTCCAATTGGCAACCTTTTATACATTAAGTATATGCTGTAAGCAAACCCAACTGTGATCATGATACACCCATTCATGATGTATCATGATCATGATACATGAGACGTGAAATCACTAATATGTAAGCAAACATTTTGTAAACATAGATGTTGAAAATGTTTCCAGCAGAGTTTCTTGCCAGAAATACTTTGTAAATTATGTTAAAATATTGCAAGTTCGAGTGCAGTATACTGTCAATGGATGACAATACATGAAAAAATACGTGTAATTACTTAACAATATTGACAAAGTACTCACTTAAAATCAATCCATCCATGTCAAATAGGACATGAGTCACTTTCTTGAAACCCATTCTAGCATTGATCTACTTTCAGAGGTTTACCCAACAATTGTGGTTGGAAATATCCACCTATCTTGTATTATGCAAGAAGTTTCTTCTAGTACACAGAAGTTAGTTTACTGATTTGATAATTCTTTTTAGTAAGTGGAGATAAGGTTTCTTGCTCGAAATAGCCTTGAATGTGTATCTCCAGAAGACACTCAACAGTAACTAGGTATCCACATAAACTGTGATGTGAGATTTGTTACTTTACAATGTTTTCTTTTGTTTTAAAATTGCATAGCCAGAAAATTATTTACGAAAAATTTATGGCCTAAAAAATCGTCCTACCCTATATAAAAACATTTTACAAACCACATGACTGATGCTTGTATAGACTCTCCTAAAACACTTCTTACAATAGGTACCCTTTTTTTTTATTATTACAGCCCATTAAAACTAACAAGAATGGGCGTAAGCGACCTTATCAAATATTGGAATTGAATAAAAATATCTAATAGCACTGTGTAAATATATATTATATTGTATTTATTATTTCTTACAAATTAAGGTATCATGCCTTAACTTCTTGACTAAAAGGTGGCAACCCGAACAACTCGGGACGGAATTGTTCCAAACTGTCCAACACAAGTGTTGCCTGTTTGGTGTCCTCTCTTGGCAGCTGTGAGTCTGGCACCATCACGACTTGCATGCCGGCGGCAAACGCTGCACTCACGCCGTTCACAGCATCTTCAAATACTAGGCACTGCAATTTAAATACATCAATATTATCCTCTTTTTTAATTGTGTCTAGACATAGATGGTTAATACCACACCTACTGTCATAATATTAGCACAGCACACCTTATGGGAACTATATAGGTGCCATATATTGTACAGATACATCGAACTAGATGGATGACACAGTTTTCATTGCCACCGGGATTTTAGGCGGGATTAGGATTAACCATACTACTAAGTAAGGAAAGGGATCCACAGTTTTATGTAGAATACGAACCAAGCTCGGAAATAAATATTTTTAAATGCAGGACTTCGAGTTTGAAAAACATGCATTTCAATTCCAAATATGTACCCATGAGAAATCCTAGATCCTCCTGTTTTTCATTAGGTGACATTTTATGAAAGATGCTCAAACCACCAATGGAAATTGGTATTGTTTTCCATCAATGTTGATCTATTAATGCTCAAAAAAGTATATGATCTAGCTTGACATCAAGTTACATTGGGTATTCCCCCAGGATGTAGTGACACGAGATGCTATTTCAGTTATCCCTGTTCGGTAACATAAGCATAGCTATTGCTTAGACCCAGTTGCAGAAAAGTTAATTCAACTCATGACTAAACCCAGATCAGTCAAAAGGGTTATCAAAAATGTATGATTACGTTGATCGCTACTTTGAACTGTTCATCGTTATCACTCCTGACCCGATGATTATTTCAAAGATTCGATAGCTACTTATTTTGCATATTAGCAATACAACAGCAGCCAAAAATTCAAGACTAGACTATGTAACCTGGGCCAGAATATATAAAGGGTGGAAAGAAGCAGAAATTACAAACTTAACCTTCTCAGGGTTGGGCTTGTCAGGGAACTTATTGGCAGCCACCAGAAATATATCTGGGCTAGGTTTCCCTTTCTTCACAGCCGGGTCGGAGGAGCCCCAAGTCTTGTGCGGGAACAGTGAGAACAGCTGGAGATGTTTCTGTACTTTCAAGTCATAGCTCTCCTTGCTGGAGCTGGTGGCTAGGCCGATGGGCACATTATGCTTGTGTAGATGTTCTATTAACTCTCTTGCACCTGAATCGAAAAAGAGTGTGATTTATAATAATAATATACTACAGATTGTGATTGTTTAGATATTCATCGACATAATATATATATATTTTAATAAACTGTGTAAAGGTTACTCCTTTCCACGCTCTAACTCGACGAATTAATTAATTAATATAATCCCACGAATTAAGGATCGAACCTGAAGGACTTTTAATGGAGTAATATCTAGCTGTGCGAAATATACATATAAACAAAGTAAGCATGCAGACAAGATTAGGTTAGATTAGAATATTAAGGCAATTAATTAAATCAATTATTGGATTCAATCAATGGCTGGACCCGGCTCGTGAAGGGGTACCTGCTCCGATTGGCAAGATGTTAGATGGCGGGCAGTCTTAACAAACTAAACTGATGTTTGTCATGAACTGTTGCATGCAACATGGATTGTTGTTTTCGCTTATTCATATAAATTTTAATGTGTTTTATTAATTTAAAAGTAAATACTTGCTATTAATGTTCAAGGAATTCAACAATAATTCATTTACACACTGTAAGCAGTAGCAATAAAGTGGATGTTGAAAAGTTTTCCAGCAAAGTTAATTGCCAGTTCTTCGCTGTGATTGTTCAACTGGAAAAATATGACTAACGCCCGTTGCCACCATCCTCCAGCTACAAAATCCCAAAGTTAATTTTCGGTTACACCTAGGCCTAGTTACACCATACAAATATGCTACGCAACCGAAAGTTACTTTTCGAATTTCAGGATTTCGGCGGTGGTGAAAAGAGGGGTGAACTGAGTGCACAATCATGGATGATGAATAAACAATAAAACAACCCTTTCGCCTGAGCTAAAACAATCGCTACAAAAAGACTATGCATTGTCTTTGACGTCTCACTTGGTACGAGAATCCATTGAGATTTCTAACATAGGACAGCATGCAACTGTAATTGTCTCGATCTCGGTTACTAGCATTATTTAGCAACACATATGTTCAGCTCGCAACACTGACACCGTTAGCATAGTTTGCATGTATGATTTGATTGCCCAACAATGTCCTGGTAATACCTTCATGTGCAGCTGAAGCTACCAAAGCTACAACTCCCGTAACCTTATGACCTTCAGTTGGCGTCTCATATAAAATTGTGTCCGGGGCCGTGCAAAATTTCCTTATATCCGCATTGTGGCAGACGATATTTCAAGGGAGGGAAAGAGTAAGCTTTATACTGTTTATTCGTAAATATGAGTTATAGTGTAGTACAAGTTAATTATACAGAGTTCAATAAATTTTTTAGATTAGGTAAGTACCTGGCAATACTTGAGTGTCTGGAAATAATAAGTCAAACTGCTTTGTTGACTCTGAAATAAATTCATCCCTAGTGATCGGCAGCTGGAGCACGCTGATGATTCGGTCAGCCGCTTCGTGACTTTGGAAACCCATCAGCGTTTTTTTGAAATCATAGGTATAAGTCTTGTTGTATCGTCCGACAATATTTTGAAATGCTATGGTGTACAGGTCCTCAGTATCTATAAGAAATTAAAACATTGTAATATAAATTGGTCAACCCAATGCCCACTTGCAAACCTAGAAGTGAAGGATTGAATTTAGTTGATTGTGAGTATAGCTGCTAGCCTCATTGTCTGAATTTAAGCTAACAGAAACTATTCTGAAATTTTCTCGTAACAGAGAGAGCTGTAGTTTTCTTTTATATTAAACTAGCTGCGGTACCCGGCTCCGCTCGGGTTAGTGTCGGCTAAATTATCTCATGGATAAAAAGTAGCCCACATGACTGGTCCAAAATAGGGTCAAACTGGTCCAGGACAATGTATCCATGTACCAAATTTAATCAAGATCGTTCGAGCCGAAATAGCATGATGTAATGAGAAACATCCAATAATTCCCATTTAGAGCTTCTTTGACGTTTGGTGGCTATTTAAAAAAAAAACATTTGCCGCCAGAACCTTTCTGCACTTTCACTGCTACATTGCCTACCTTGTAAGTAACGTGTAACGTAGGTAAGTTCACCACAGCCAGCCTCAACATCGAAAACAGTAACCCATCTCGAACCTGACTGCTCCCAGAGATACTATACATTGACAAAATACGCACACCCTTCTGATAATGAAGCGTTATATTATGTAGCCTATAAGTTTTTAGTAGAATCAGGCTAGACGTAGATACAATCCACGTCTAAATCGAGTAATTGGTTCTCAAGGATTTTATTCTATTGGTCGCACCTCCGGCGATTTAGCGTGATGCCAAGTAGTGCTAAAGTTGCGGGAAATACCAAGCCGTACTTCGGTACAGTTAGTAAAAGTAAGCGCTGCCGCCGCGCCGCATGCACCCATTCCCAGCCGACACTTAAAAATAAATACCATCCGATCCTTTTGATCCTTTATTTATAGGGTCGCTAAACTATGGAATCGACTCCATACCGATTTATTTCCCCCAAAGTCCCCCGGGGTCGGTGAAACATGGGGTGAAAGAGCACCTGGCCGGCCGGCATGGTTTTCGTATCCCCCGTGAAAGTTCGAAATGCCGCGCTTGGCTTAGTACCTACTAATCTACCAAACAAAAACCGGCCAAGTGCGAGTCGGACTCGCACACGAAGGGTTCCGTACCATCGTAGAAAAAAAACAAAAAAAATACCGTTTTTTGTATGGGAGCCCCCTTTAATTTTAATTATTTTTTAATCTTACCTATTTGTTGTTATAGCGGCAAAATAAATACTCACTCTGTGAAAATTTCAGCTGTCTACCTGTTACGGTTACTGAGATACAGCCCTGTGACAGACGGACAGACGGACGTTTAAACAATCAACCTAAAAAGCCCAAACAAATGCGTGTAGCTAGGAACGGCTGTCGCTAAGTTAGCATACCGCGCGGGTTGGTAAAAAAAAAAATACAAAGAATTTACGTAAAAAATGTCATACTAATCCGTGTACCACATGACCACGGAGCGCCACTGCGCGTCTTGACAGAGGCGGCGCGGGAACCGCGGCCGGCGAGACGTTCGTCGCCAGCGTTTAGTTATTCTGTGCCAGCGTCGCCGATCGCTCCCCGATTCCCCGAATCACGGGAAATTTGAGGTATTGCGGGGAGAATGGTGGGGAATGCAAGCGTTGGGAAATTTGCGGGGAATTGGCCAATCCGTGGGGAATTTAGTTTTTTGCCTTTATATTTACCATTTTTTCTTTGCTCACTCGAAAAATATATCGAACATTAAAGCAATCGGGGCAACTTTGGATTTATCTTCTCCCGAAAGTTGTTCGGACGGCCGTCGACTGCACGACCTTTTTTTTGGTCATTCGAAATTTTCGATGAAAATTTGGTTCCTATTCCGGATTCTTACGGAATTCCGGGAATCCTAAGAACGTTTTTGGGGAATTGGAGGAGTGGTTATCGGCAACGCTGTTTGCCGTTTCGCGCGCTCGCGCGTAGGTACCTTTGGCTCGACTCGGCAATACTCGGTCCTCGTCGGGTGGCCACCGCCGTCACGGTCCTCGCCGCGCTATTATTTCGTTTTCGCTCCGCGCCCTCTGACTATTTTTCTTTTTGTTCGGCTCCTAAGGGTCGTTACGTGATGTTCAATAGCTTAAAGCCTTCCTTCAAGGGACGAAGAATCGGCTGCTCACGTCGTGCTTCACTGCACCGGAGTAGCGACCCAACGGGCAGAGATCACCGAGGACGCTCCAAGATAACTGCGCACACCCATCGAGGCTACTGCGCTTCTGGGCTGAGCTAGGCTGGATGAGCTGAACTCCGAACTTCCACACAAAATACGCCACAAAGGCTTAAGTGTGGAAACCGAGCCCGACTACAAGTAAACAAGTAGCCTTCCTTAAGAATTAGGCTATCGAATTTAATAATATTTTTTCAAACCTGACTGGTAGTTCCAGAGATTAGGGCGTTCAAACAAACAAACAAACTCTTCAGCTTTATTATATTAGTATAGATATAGATGTTTGAGTTGAAAAAAATCCTGTACTTATTAAATTTTAGCGCCATTGTCACCATGTCCATTCATAACATTGACTATTAAGAACGGCCCGTAAGCTATGCTCCCCATACAAACGTAGTTTACTAATAATTTGGAAACCGCTATTCCAATTAAATTGATATTTAATATCTAATATCAGGTAACAAATATCTGGGTCTGCATGCTTTTGTTTTTTTGAAAAATCCAAACCGAATGAAATGAAAGCATAAAGAAAATCTTCATACGAATTTTGTTTTCTCTATGGTTTGACCCAGAATACATTTATCGAAAAAACAAAGGCATGCAGACACAGATATTTGTAGCCTAATATTAGATACCAAATATCAAGTAAGTTGGAACATTGGTTTTCAAATGATTAGTAAACTACGTTTGTATGGGAGGCGAAATTTTCAGGTGCTTACGGGCCGACCTTAACTGTGTGACTTTAAGGGGCCATACTACCCTACATACTATGACCGTATCCGCTAAGTTTCCTAAGTGTAAATTGAGATTTTATTATTTTTAGTTTTCTCTCAGTTATCAGAAAAACTTGGCATGGAACCATTATATGGCTTAGACTAATAAAAGTTGGTTCTGACCACGGAAGAGAAAAGAAAGAAATACATTTATATTATATCCCATACAATTTTATGGTCAAAATGACCATAACCCGAACTAATCCGGCAGCGCGTCGTATGCCACACAGTCGAAACATCACCACGGCGTGTAAATGTGTGTGTGCTAAGCCTCCGCTGTCCGTCCGTCCGTCCGTCTGTCACAGGGCTGTATCTCATGAACCGTAATAGGTAGGCTGAAATTTACACAGAGTGTGTATTTATTTTGCCGATATAACAACAAATATGTAGAATTAAAAAATAATAAAAATTAAAGGGTTAATTTTAAAATAATAAAATTAAATTAAATAAAAAAACCAGATGTTTTTGTTTTTAATCTTTTACGATGGTACGGAACCCTTCGTGTGCGAGTCCGACTCGCACTTGGCCGGTTTTTTTAAAAGAGGAGACAACGGGTTCCATAGTAGGCGCGCTCGATGCCATATCTCCTTACTTTTTATCTGTGGTCCAAATTTAATTCAAATTCAAAACTTTGATGCAGGTTAATTGCTCTCTCCCCACAATAATCAAAAATTCATCATTTATTATCAAAAAGGGACAGGAAATATTGGGAAAACGTAATGATTAACTTTTGTGCAAGGCAAATTTTGATTGATCAGGCCTAATCTTTTTTTTTATGCAACCTGACATAGATGGCTAATACCACACAACTACCATTACGATATTAGCCCAATACACCACATTCCCGAAGCAATTAGGTATCACGCCAGGAAAACACGGACAATTTTTCATTGATGCTTCTACCATCTTTTTCATCCAATGCGCTGGTACCAACCCGAGCGGACTTAAACCCTACCACCTAGTAGGGGAAGGAGACCTACAGTTTTACATGGATTCCGAACCATGGAGCAGCTCGCATTCGTGATGAAATGCACTTATCGAACACAGAAAGAGAAAGAAAGCGGTGCATGTCGGGGCGAGGAATTTAACCCTGACCACTAGGCCACCGTGCCACTAGGCTACGAGCCGCTCAATAATCATGCATACATTGACGGTGATGTTGACATGTACGACCGTACGTGCAACCAGGCCTAAGACATTATCACCAGTGATTAAAACAGTGACATTACTATATAATGCGGCAATGTGGAATCAAAAATAAAAATGCTGAAAATGCGCATTCCGAAGTGACTGATGGACTGAACCGTGCAAGCGTGATCGCAGCGGCGGCTGGCCCAGAATGAATTCGTACTTTCAAACTTTCGAGCGTCGTAGGTGAATATCAAGTAGGTATTTGGGAGTAACGGATGCCTGGCCAGACGGTGTACTACCCGGAACGCAATGCCTAAGAAATTGGTGAGAGAGGTGAGTTCCACTCACGGAATATTGAGGAGACAGGAAGTGAAACGTTTGTAAATTTGTTCCAGGACCGCTGTTACCGCTTTACTTAAGACATTTTTGCTCCGCGAATGTATAACAGTCGCAATTGGCTATCCCTTCTTAATCGATAACCAAACAACAAATCCACATTTGTTTAGTAAATATGAACCTTAACATAATGACTCTATGTTGGAATTCCAATACTGTTTGCAATCAAATGTTACGTCACTTTCGAACACGGCCAAGCGCCTCACACGCACATGGTCACAAACAACGTAGCAAGACATGACCCGGTGAGCAAGACGAGACGCCGCGACGCCATATTATTTCGTAATACATTTGTCGTAAGTTTTATCGCTATTCATGTAAATGAAACTTACCGGTGATACGAAACTCCTCCATTATGAAGGTTGTGCACCGGCGGTCGTATTTGCACGTTATTATGGCACAGTACGGCATTACTCCTTTTCAATTTTAGATTGTATCACGGATAAGTTAATGCACAGGACATCCGCAGAGGAGTGAATCATGCGCGTATGAAGTGAGCGGGTCCCCGCTAAAGACCGGCGCGCGAGTTTCGCCCACTTCACAATTCTTACCTCCTAATTGTTCTGTGGTTCCACTTATGTAATTAGCCGCCTTTACATACATCTATTAGTTTGAATGTTTTTTTAGAATTATTGCAGAAACAATTTTGAATGTGTTTATAGTAGCAGGAAGGTATTTTGTATATTGTGTATCAAAATTGGTCCGGTGGGTTACATGAGGTTAGTTTAACATTTTTAATAAAATTTCGTGTGACTTCCTGAGTTAGAAAGCATACAGTAATTAAATGAAATTCAAATAGAGTTTAGGTGGGGTTATAACACTTACTTAGAATTAATCCATCCATGTCGAAAAGAACATGAGTAACCGCACGGTAACCCATTGTGGTTACTGAAAGTTGGAGAAAAATAATTAAAAAAAACATGAAACACGAGTTTTTAGAATTTTAGTTGCATGTAGTAAAGCATTATATAACCTAAAAATTATCGCAATCGCTCCCAAAGCAAAGAGTATGTAACCAAGATTACTCCAAAGAATATAATACTCAAAGAATATATAATACTGGTACATGATTACTCCACAGAATATATAGAGGTTACTGCGGAGTGCGGAATGAATCGCTTTCGCAACATATTTAATAAACTGCCGCTAGATCTCCAACTAGAAACTTCCTTTTAGTTTTTTTTTTAAATTCATATATTTAAGGTTTTTTCATATTAATTTTATTTTTATATATAAATTTCAGTTTTATAGGAAATATTTCAACTGTTTAAAAATATAATAAGTAATTATTTTTTTATAATTATTAGATATTTATTTGTATTACTTGTGACGAAGTGTAAAATGTAATGAATAATTTCATAAATTTATCATCACTGAATAAATGATTTTGATTTAATTTTAATGGTGGGTTCTTCGAGAAAATGCAAAAGTATTTAATCCATTGACTTTACCTTTGAAATCATTGGTTTAATCGAATTTAAGTTTTCATTGCATATCGCTAATGAGCAAAAAAAGGTCGTCACTCCGGAATGCCGGGTCCTCCGAGAAACCTCAAAAGTCTTAAATTTGATCCTTCGAATGAGCAAAAAAAGGGCGTATTCAGAGATCACCTGTCAAAACTTAGTACGAGATTAGCACCGGACTAACCATACAAAAACCGGTTTAGTCCGAAGGATTAAAGTTAGTCCGCCCACTCTGAATACGATAGTAACAGCTTTAGATCGGATCCAAGTTTTCATTGAAAATTTCGATTGAGCAAAAACTATTTTGGTAAGATTCTCCTCTGGAATGACTATAATAAGACGGAATGCATATAACGTAATGAGGAGTGGGAATGGGAATAGGAGTCAGTAAGGCTAATGAGGAGTGTCAAAAGGATTGACTAAAGCAGAGGAAGTGGGTTCTCGGAATGGGGTGCACCCGGAATAGCCATCGCTAGTGTGCACATAGAAATCACCATGGAAACCATTGACGTTGACACGCTGACGTTATCTTCTTCTTCATAGCGCTGTTTCGGCTCGTTAGCATGTGATTCAAGAAAAAAGAGAGACATCGCTGTAAGACCTAGTTTTATATTCTGTGGCTGTAGTACATGTTATCTTCTCGAGAGAGTTCGGTTTTGGCGGGAATCCGAACAAGTCGAGATTTTTTTGCTATCGAGTTTTTATTTGCCAATTCGTTTGTTTGTGGTCTTTCTTCGCGGAAAACCGGTCGAGAAGATGAAGGCGAAGAGGAAACGGAAAAAGGAAGACAAGAGGTCTCCAGAGGAGTCACTTTCGTCCGATTTATCGGACTGTGAAAATTTGGCGGGAAAAGATGATCTTGTGGAACAGGCGGGAACTACTGAGCTCAACATCAACACCACAGCTACTACATCAAAATTGAATTCACTCGATAAGTACCAACCATTCTTCATTAAAGACTACACCCGTGCATACCCTGAGGATTCGGGAGCACTGGATTTTATCGTATTCATAGAAAGCACAGAACCTAACAAGCCGATTGGAGACAGAGATATTATGAGCTTATCAAACTCTTTCAAAAGATACATTAAGGGCATCAAACAGTTCAAGAGGATAAATCGATACAAAATAGGCGCAATATTTGAAAAACCAGAGCTAGCCAATGCAGCTCTCGGTAACAAAACTTTTTTGGATCAATTCAAGCTTAAGGCTTCCATACCTGCATCTGCAACTGAAACCACTGGTGTCATCACCTCGGTCCCTACCAACTTATCCAATCATAAAATTTTTACCAACATAACAAGCACAAAAAAAATTATATCAGTAAGAAGATTCATGCGTAAAGTAAAGAATGAAAATGGTTTCCAACTAGAACCCACTCCTACTATTTCCATTACATTTGCATCAAATACTCTACCGGACTATATTGACATGAACTTATGGAGATTTAGAGTGGCTCAATACATACCCAGTTTAAAACAGTGCTTCCGATGCTTGCGCTTTGGGCACATATCAAAATATTGTAAAAACGGAGAGAGGTGCTCAATATGCAGTTGCGAAGGGCACAATTATAGAAATTGCTCTACGGAGCATGCCAATGCTACCTGTTATAATTGTCAAGGTAATCATGTCGCTATATCAGGGTTATGCCCTATAAAAAAGAAGAAAATTGAAGAAAACAAAAATAAAACCAGAAAAGTTCAATACAATGAATTATTTAATGAAAAGTCATTCCCTTCCTTACCTACCACTAACACAGATCAAACAGAAAAAAATTATAATACGCAACTAAAATATAACCAAATATTACACACGAATAAAGAAAATTCAGTCGACTCTATCCTGAATAATTTGTTAAACTCTGAAAAGGCAATGAACATACTTCTCGAAATGATTGTAAAAGTTATAACAATGAGCAAAACTGGCGAGGCTCCTATCTCTGCGCAAAACATAAAAAGCGTTATTCACGACTCTATTAGAAAAAATAAACCTGTTATATAATGTCTACTTTGAATGTTGTACAATGGAACGCGCAAAGTTTGCTATGTCATCGACATATTCTCACTCAATTTTTATATGAAAATGATATACATATTGCAATAATTTCTGAAACTTGGTTAAAACCACAACAACGTTGTAAATTTAGAGGATATCAATTGGAAAGATCTGATTCTGGAAATTCACACAATGGAGTAGCAATATTAATTCATAATAGTCTAAGCTACACAAAAATTATCACCACAAGTGACAACTCGATACAAAATATAGCTATCAAATTATCTTACAACAACAAATTTGTAACTATAGTTAGTTTATACAGTCCCCCGAATTGTACTCCACCTTTCACAAAAAGTAAGTTCGATAGATTAGTAAAAAATATCTCTGAGCCAACGATTATTGCGGGCGATTTTAATGCTCATCACACTTTTTGGGGATGCAATAACACTGATTCACGTGGAAGGGACATTTTGGAAATAATTGATGACAACAATCTTGTTCTTTTGAATAACGGTGAAGTGACAACAGTTGGTTCCAGTAGATGGCGGCCAAATGCACTCGATCTCACAATGGTATCTTCTTCTTTAGCATTGTCTTGTAACTGGACGGTCCATGATGACCCTCTCGGAAGTTATCACCTGCCAACAATAACAAAAATATTATTAGCCAACAACACATACAACAATCAAGAGACTGCAAACAATTTTCCAAAGCATCCAAACTTTAGACTCGTAAATTGGAAAATATACTCAGATTTAGTTTCGAGAGAGCTCGAACATTTTAACTTTGATAATCTTAACCCAATAGAATCTTATGATTCTTTTTGTAATATTTTAAATGCAGCTATTGAGAAGTCTATACCCAAACGGAAGCATTCATCCACACCTAACTCCACTTTTCGGCATTCAAAACCCAAACTTTCTGTTCCCTGGTGGAATGAAAAATGCAGCTCAGCTGTAGAAAATTCCAGGAAAGCATATGCAACATTTAAACTAAATTGTAATGACGAAAATTACATAGAATTCAAACGATTGCAAGCACTTAAAAAACTCATTTTAAAAAGAGAAAGAATCGAAAGCTGGCAAAGGTTATGTGAATCATTTAACAGATATACACCCGTTTCTAAAATTTGGAACACTATTAAAAAATTTAATAATACCTACCAAAGTAATAGTCACAACACAAATCATGACTGGATTAATGATTTTTTGCAAAAGTATACACCCGATTATGTTGAAAATCAACTACATTCAATCAATAGTTCTGTTCCTAACAATAATGAAAATGAGTACCTTACAAAATATTTTACTTTACAAGAACTGAAATCTGCCTTAAATTCTAGACGAGATACTGCATGTGGATTAGATATGATTCCATATAAAATGCTACGTCACTTAAACCACAACAGTCTGGTAATATTTTTAAACACGCTTAATAAGCTGTGGTGTACTTCCATAATTCCATGGGAATGGAAAATAGATTGTCTCATCCCAATACTTAAACCAAACAAAAGTAAAGACGATGCAAATT
The DNA here is from genome assembly GCA_946894095.1 of Incurvaria masculella. Taxonomy (NCBI): domain Eukaryota; kingdom Metazoa; phylum Arthropoda; class Insecta; order Lepidoptera; family Incurvariidae; genus Incurvaria; species Incurvaria masculella. Next base: position 7,772,343 of record OX335641.1, read on the forward strand.
CTTATCGACCTGTGGCATTGACTTCGTGCATTGGAAAAATTTTTGAACAGTTAATTAAACAACGTTTAGAATTTTTTATAGAAAGAAACAACATTTTACCTAGCAATCAATTTGGTTTTAGGAGGGGTCGATCCGCTAGAGAAAGTTTCAGCCATCTACATCTGGATATTTCAAAAGCTTTCTCATTAAATCACGATACCGTGTGTGTTTTTTTAGATGTCGTCGGCGCATTTAACAACATCGATCACTTTACACTTGCATCGATCTTGAACTCTTTGGGCATTCCAGCAAAATTAATAAATTGGATATATAATTTTTTAAATGGCAGGGAAGTATATGTGAAATACAGCAACTCTCTTTTTGGTCCCAGATTTTCCTATAGGGGAACGTCTCAAGGTGGGATATTAAGTCCCCTCTTATTTATAATTTATATTCACAAATTAAACTCAAAACTAGGATTTGATGTAAATAACCTCCAATTTGCAGATGATTTGGTTATTTATTGTTCCATTGGTGATAGAGCGACTACATTGACTTGTATAAATAAAGCCATGGAGAATTTGTATAAATATTTTACTGAGTTAAATTTAGATATAAGCCCAGAGAAAAGCAAAGTTGTTATATTTAGTAAAAATAAATACAAATTAAAAGCCGAAGTCTTCTACAATAACACTCTTCTTCCGGTAGTTGAAACCGTTAAGTTTTTAGGAATAATATTTAACAGTAACTTATCTTGGAACTCTTATGTCGATGGCATAGCAGACAAAGCGTTAAGATCATACAACATTTTGAGGTCCTTAGCGGGCACCTATTGGGGCGCGGATCCGAAAATCCTAATAATGCTTTTTAAATCTTTGATACGTAGCCATTTTGAATATGGTTTTCTATGTTTTTCTCATCATTGGAAACTTATAGAGAAACTGGAAAAAATACAAAATAAAAGCTTACGTTTAATAACTGGAGCGATGATGTCAACTCCCATAGTATCCATGCAAGTAGAATGTAACATTCCTCCACTGAGAATCCGCTTCAAATATCTGAAATTAAAATTTTTGTTAAAGCTTCTATCCATATCAAATCATCCTCTGTTTACCAAAATTCAACATCTCCTTTCCATCCCATCCGATCCTAGTCATCATCCTTACATCCTGAGAGACTTTTCAAATATATTACATTACAAAAATGAATATGAAATACAAGCCAATTTCAACTTTCCTTGCTATTTGGGAAAATATGACAGCAAATTCTACGGAATTCCAATTCAAATAGACGAAAACTTGGAGTGCAAAGAAGAATTTTTAGAACAAATTTCAAGTTACAGAGGTTACAGAAGAATATATACCGATGGTTCGAAAACAGTTCGTGGGGTCGGCTGCGCGATCTATGACGAGACAACCAAGAGAGGTTATGGCATTAAGATTCCTAGTTCTGCATCAATATACACTTCTGAAGCTTTGGCAATTCAAATCGCACTCGAGTTCATCGAAGTTCAACAACACTATACGTGGATAATAATAAGCGACTGCATGAGCGTTCATAGAGCCCTACAGAATACGAAACTAGATGCCAATACTCACTATGTCATACACCAAATACGGGATAAACACTTTTCCTTGATACAGCAAGGCTACGAAATATGTTTTTTCTGGATTCGCGGCCACATAAATTTGAAGCCACACGACTCAGCAGATTATCTAGCTAGAACGATAGCTGACAGCAACCTGAATATTTGCCATATTAAGAATGTTGCCCTACCGCAATCGGAATTTGTAGCGAAAATAAAACAGGAAATTATCCACGAATGGACCGAACAATGGAAAATGTCCAATACGGGTCGTTGGTACGCCGAAATAAACGATTTAGTTGGGAAAACACCTTGGTTCAATAAAACCTTACCAAAAAGAAGAAAATATTATACAACAATTTGTCGTCTACGTTTCGGACATTGTCTTTTTCAATCCCATCTTTACAGATTAAACCTTATCGACACCGCCGTATGCCCACACTGCAACTTAGCTGATCAATCCCTGGACCACCTCTTCTTTCATTGCTGTGCTTTTGATGAGCAAAGAGAAAAACTATATAAATGCTTAGAAATTACATACAAAGAAAGAGAAAAAATCCCGCTCGACCTGAAAAAGATATTAAGTCAACCGACCAACTTTGAACCCATATTTCTATATATACATGAGACAATAGAAAGTATTTAACTACATGACACTCCAGAATTGACTACAATCCATAAGATACAATAAAGAGAAGGCTGTATAGCGAAAGCTTTTGCCTGTCCATTGGATAAAGAAACAAAAAAAAAAAAAAAAAGTTATCTTCTCGAGTTTATCATGAAAGTTAGCTTGAATTTTCCAATACAAAACATACGAACAAAAAGTTTGCATTCCTTTCTCGTGGCTACGGCAGTACGGCACCAAAGAAAAGCAGCAACACAGCAACAAAAAGGACGTAGTAATTTGAACTTCAACTTAATGAATGAAATATTGATTTTGAATTGACGATAAGACGTAAATTAAAATTCACCATTTTCGATGGTCAATTTTAGTCGTCTACTTGAGATTTATTAGAGGTTGTCGCATTTTGCGAAGTGTAACTATAACAGAAACGGTAATGAAGTGGGTGACGGTTGGCTGAGGATACGCGGCGCCCATCGGCCCAGCGTGCGCAGTGCGCGCGCGCAACATGGAAGCTCCCGGTAGTAGCATCTTCGCCGGTGCAGGCAGCTTGCACATCGACCGCAGTGCGCTAGAGCGCTTGGAAGAGCAGGAGGACCTCGAGGATCGCCAGCGAAGAGCGGTCGAGGTAAAAAGCCAATACAAATATTTTTCATACGTTTTTGCAGTCATTGACTATCATTATTTATTTTTGGAGAATAAATGTGTACACTTCTTCTTGTGAGCAAATTGATTCTTAGAGTTTAACAAACACCACTGTTGTAAAAAAATCTTTGCCTTCCTAACCGAAACTATTTCCTTTTTTTTGTGGGTGAGGTAAAAACTCTTATTAAAAACATTGTGTGGCCTTTAGTGATGAAATGATTAATTTGTTTAGTTGAAAGCAAACCTGGACCACGCCTTCGACGACTTCGTGGACGATGACGAGCCGAGCTCCGTTAACAGTAGCCACGATCGCACCTCGCTGGAGGCGTCTCGCGCCCTCCAACACAACGCCAACATGGCTGGTGAGCACTCTGCTTATGCAAATATACAACAGGATTTTTTTTATATGCTTTTATCTTCAATCAGCTACCTATCTAGCCATAATCCGATTTTATTGTTATCCATGTCGTTGTGGGAGACACTCCATTAAAGGTCTATCCCTTCAATTACTAAGCTGAGGAACTCTTCAGCTTCTGTTGCCCAGGTCCAGTATTTGCCAGCGTTTGAGTCGTGATATGGTTTCTTCGAGGTTGAGCAGACTTCTTGCCAGCTCAGTGGTGTGGCTTTTTAACCTATTTTTATATTTGTCACAGAAGTGTTTGAATTACAACAGGAACGTGCAAACTGAACATAATACAAATTGCCCAGCGGTTGAATTTATCAACCTCGTTTTGTCCAATATTTTTAGGCCATATAATGGGTGGTGAGACTAGTTATGTGTCATCTAGCTATTAGCGAGAAAGCCTTACACCACTGAAGTATTGTGTTTTCTCACAATGATTTCCTCTACCATAAAGCATTTGTGTTAGATGGTGTAATACTAAAACTCCACTGCATGGAATGTAACACTAACACCCGCAAACATTTCTTTACAAATAGAGTTGTAGATATAATATATGGAACAAGCTCCCCGAAGACGTAATTAATGCTAACTCAACCAATCAATTCAAAAATTGTTTGGACACTTACTTTTAAAGGAAATAAAACAAATCGGCAGTTAATTCATATTATAATGGCAATTGACTAAAAAATCAAAATTATAAAAATGTATTACCAAATACCTCCAACTTTCCACATACAAACAAAATATGATCAACTTAAAGTAATGAAAAATAAGATTTAGAAATATCAGATTAGGCTGCCTGTCTAAAACAAATAAATAAATAAGTAAACAATCAAAATCTAAACAAGAAAGACGGTGGTACCGCCAACAATGTCGAGCACCACATCCTGATCTTCATACCGGTGGTAAGCTGACAAACTAAATAGTTACTTCCCGCATGATTTTAAAACAGTGAATTGATATGACGTTGTCATGGTGACAATATTTACAGAATATCATTGGACAGTTCGACTTCTATAAAAATTTACTACTATATTACTATGTGCAACTTCATATCCAAAATCGTAGTCCGTACTCAGCAATCGATAGGGATCAATAAGTCTCCTGTTGTGACTATCCCTGTCAGCTCATTTTTTCGGGAGAGTGCACATTTCTGTTGTAATAGTATTACGGGGATCACTTTCATGGCTCTCAAACTATTATCCAGAATTTTAAATGTTGACCCTTGAATGAGGATACAATATTAAAACTTGCTAACATGCTAACTATGCTAGCTTTTTTGGCAGTTTTTCTAAAAAAATTCGAAACTTGAGTATAAGTTAATATCTCCTAATTTTTTTATTCCTACTTTAGCAATAACATCAGGCCAACTGGCCAGAAATCTGGTTTGAATGGTTGTAATATTTCTAAGCAGTGGGTTATTTTCTGTAAGATTCTCATGTAACTAAGCCATTGTTGTTACCCTTCAGGAGCCGCACAAATGAGGAACCGTAATCCGCCCACGTACATAGAGTCCCTCAGTCACCTGAAGGACACGGCCGCGTACGATGCCGCCAATCAAGTTCATGAAGGTTCGACGACACCTTCGCATGGCTACCAACATTACGAAGTGGCCGACATGCGCTACAGCCCCTGTGGGGCAGGCGATGCACAGGAAAACTGCTACCATCTCAATGACTACAGAGGTGAGTTTTTTGTGGACACAAATAGCTAATTCACGCCTACTGTAATGATACTACCCCAACACACACATGTAATGTTTTCTAAAGGTACATACATAGTCGTGTGTTCATATTGGTGTGCTATATGTATGTGTATTTAGGTATGTATATTGTATTGTATTGTATTGTATTTATTTAGCATAACACAAAGTAACACACATATAACAAAACATTGTCATTGGTGATCGTTAATATTACTTGTCAATATTTTCATTAGCAAAAAAATCAATCATTTAACATTCTAACAATAACATCAAATAAAAATAAAAATAACAATAGTCAAGTTGGTCACAATGATCAAATCAAATAAACTAAACTATGGAAAAATCATTAAAGTCGACATATATACACATTGGACGGATATTATTCTGTCAAGTGGTCATCAAAATATTCGGTTACCTTGTAATAAGGTCTGTTCGTTAACAGGTCCTTTAACCGGCTCCTAAAGACATTATTATTTTCAATTGCTTTTAACGACTGAGGCAACTTTTCATACAATTTGGGCCCTATTACTCGCGGGTTCTTTTCTGCCATTGCACAATGGTGCAATTAGGCTGGTACCGTGGCGAGTATTGTACTTGTGCTGCGAACCGTTTGTTTCGTAGCTTTCGATATGAATTCGTACATGCATTATTACCTCAAATATATATAGTGATACTAGTGTGAGGATTTTGAGTGATTTGAAAAGATTTCTGCAAGATTCTTTATTTTTTGCTCGAGTCAAAATACGAATAGCCCGTTTTTGTTGAACCAGGATGCGTTCAGAGTCAGTCGAGTTACCCCAGAGCATCACACCGTACGACATGATAGTATGAAAATATGCATAATAGCAATTTCTCAAAGTGCTTCCTGATACAATCGGTTGCAATTTTCTTAATGCGTAACTTGCACGCCCTAACTTATCACAAGTCTTGTTAATGTGTGCCTTCCAATTAAGTTGTGAGTCCAGCGTGAAACCTACGAAGCATGTTTGGGCTTCAGCGATAATGCGATATATGCGGTGTACAGCTACCATTAATCCAAAAGAACCAGAGCCAAATGAGAATACAGACTGAAAAAAATCTTCTTTCTTAAACATTTTTGTTTGTAGGTTCAAAAACAAATTATGGGGTCACAACATAATCGATTTTCTTTCCTTAATTGTGTCATTGATCCTATATGGATCAATGACACAATTAAGGCAGTGGCAATTATCAGAGGAGTGGCAATTAAGTTCAGGGAATTTTTCAATAAATACAAACAGATTAGGTTACCAAAAGAAATGTTACTATCGACCTTCACAATAGTCTCCCTTGAACTCTACACAACAATTCCAACGTTTCTCGCTCTTGCGGCTCTTAACACGCCATTAAAATAACTTATTCAGGGCTTTGTTGTTGTTTCTTAAAATGTTCCAATATATTTGTCAGGACACCAGATTGGCCAACAAAATGGAGTTAACTCCTACGAAGCCAAACAACAGCAGCTCAACTATGAACAGCTCAACATGATGTACAAGGTAGGTCTGTCTTACCAAATTAGGACAAAAGATTAACATTTCCAGTGAAATGAAAAAAGTACTCAAATAAATGTATGAATGCTTTTACAATGATATACGTTTTTATCTTCTTCAGTACATTTCCCTTGATGTTAAATCTGTAAAGCATTCAAAACATTCTTCTAAATTTCTCTGATTATAAAAAATATCAGATTTACTGGATTTCGAATTTGAATATATGTAAGGATGTGAACCAAGTAACATTGTTCGTGGCCTAGCCCATAAGGCCTTTTACTTTTAAACAAACAATTCTTGTTCGTGAGCAACTTTCTTTCTCTTCGTATCTGTCTAACTTGTTCTAAGAAGATTCAAAATCAGTTAAGTTTTAGTTTGATTTTTGACTACAGCGGTTGTGATTTACCTTTAGCTATAAGTCATTTTGTAATAATTTCTTTGTAAATCTAACCAAATCAAACTAAATCCGCATCCTTGCTTTATGGACGTGTTGCATCCTGATCATCACATAGACTATCTTTTTCTTTAAAGGAGGGACAGTGCCAGAGCGCAATAGAAAGCTTTTGAGCCGTGATCGCTCCCGTGAAGTTAGTCCCGTCGGGAAGGGCCACCTTAAGTCGCACAACAATAATTGTATGCCTTTGTTCCAAATATCCTCCGCTAATACCCTATAGCAAAAGGAACTTCGTTCCAGCGAATGTCCCACGACACCTCTCATGTCCTTAGTATGTACATATTTTTTATCGATTTTTCCAGATGAGAGTAAAGGAGTGTCAGCAGCTAGCCGAGCAGCTGGTGGAGGTGCAGCGCAGCAGCGAGGTGGAGACGGACGCTCTCCGCGCGCGTCTCTCGGCCGCCCTCTCCGACACGGACCAGGCTCAGCTGTCTCTGCAGCAGACTCAGCACCTGCTCGGTACACACTTATTTTGACTTTTTTATATTGTATAAGTAAGTCGTACCATAGCTTTGGTTTCCGAGCTTTGGGACTGCCTCGGACGATTTATTTTCAGTGCACATTTTCTTGTTGTTTATTTTTGTTATTTTTTATCTTCACTATATACCTGTTCAATCGAATGTTCATCGAATTCCCTGGTTAAAAATATCTAACATCTAAATTTCCCGCAGAGGAATTCCGAAGTCATTGTGGCAACTAAGAAGCAAAATAAATTTACCATATTCTGAAACACTGGCTTCATGAAATGAGTTCCACATTTCTGACGGTACGACGTTGATTTACTAAAGTGACACAGTTCAAATTTCTCAGTGATGGTTTATATGATGGCAGAGAGCACATATATTGGTAGTTTCTTGCGGAACATTGGACCGTTTTACACTAATTAACAAATTAACTGTAATTTTACAGTTAATTTGTATGAAAACTAACTTTTTATTTAAAGGGAAGAAGACTTTTATGTTACTATTATTAATTAATTATATCCCAATAATAATTTCCAAAATTGTATGTAGTGAATGTTACAAGATGTATGTGTTTCCATGGCAGTAATGAGCAAGTATCATACACTGAGGTTGCGGGAAAAAATTTACTCTCGTCGTTGATTAATATATGTTTCAATGACAGCTACAAGCAAGCATTATATATTGGAGTTGCTGCAACAAATTGCCTCTTGTTGATTATTTTTATATGTTTCTATGGCAGCCACAAGCAAGCATCAGATATTGGAGTTGCAGCAACAGATTGCCGAACATAAGGAGGCAGCGGCGCGAGCGGTGACTGACAAGGAGAGAGTGGCTCAGGATCTACACGCTACCGCACTAGCACTGCAAGAGGCCCAGCAGAGGCTGCAGGTCAGTCGGCTAGGGGTGATTCTGTTTCAATAACGGAACTATTTGAAAGTGATTGACATAATTTCGTCTGTCTAAGGGCCGAGTGCACGAAAGGACAAAAAAACCTCTTTTAATCACGTCATTTTTTATGGACAGTATGCAAGGAACTCAATGCGGTTCACTAAAAGGGACGTGTTTGAACATTGATTAACTCAGCCGTCTCTTCGAGCAAAAAATCACAAAAAATCTCAAAAATGTTTAATTTATTTGTGTTTAGATACATTTGTGTTAACATGTTTTATTATAAATTGGGGATGAGCTTCTACTCGTTCTACACTCTCAGCCGAAAGGGAGTGATTCTGTGCACAACTGAAAATATTTTGTTCTACGACTTTTATTTCAAAGCACATAAAATGTCCTTTCCCATACACTTTTGTGTGTATGTGTTTAGTTTCACTTACATAATCACACCTTTTGGGCTCTTACTACTAGTGGCCGTACACTTTGTAAATCTGTAAAATTTGTTTACTATATAAAATAAAATACAAATATACATTTTACATGCACACGGCATGTTCATGCGTTATTCGAGATTGATTAGGGTCAGTAAAGAAAATATAAGATACTCATATTTCACATAGCAAAGTAGTGATATTAAACTAATAAAAAAATAGAATAGGCAAAAATCCAGCAATTTATTATTGTAACCCACTTGGACATATGGACAAAACATTTGAAGAGATTGTAAATTTTCAGACTGTTCAGTTGGCACGCAACCACGACACGGACGTGCTGTTCCGAGAGCAACAGGATAGGTGAGTTACTCTGACTCTGCCACTTTAAAGGCAGGGCGCAAGTAATTTCTCGATGAACCTAGGCCTGCCAATACCGGCCCTAAGCTAATATTTGGAGAGCTGGAAGGGGTCACTGGAGACATCCTACCAAAATTCCTGCAGATACTGCGCACAGTGTTGAAAATCATTTGAATTTTTGTTTGCTGATTTACACAATAAATTATAATCATTGTATATAAAATTAAATGTAAACTGTGTGACACATATGTATTTATAATATTTAGTTTGACGGCTTACCACGCGCATGAGGAGCTGGAAATTTAAAAATTTAATAATAATAATAATGTGCCGCTCGACGTTTCGGAGCCTCAAATGGGCTCCATTTTCAGGTGAATGTGCCTGTCGCGATGGAGGTAGTTACGTTACTGACTACCCGTCGCTCTGCTTGACTTCTCAACGTCCATGGCAACACTCGTACATTTGCTTGAAGATTAGCTGCGGTCCAAATTTCGTGTGAAGTGCAAAACACACTGATTGTGTTTTCCTCGAAGTCTGTTGTCGGTGCACCTCGCCGAAATTCAGTTTTCAGCTTATTAAACAGTTTAGTTACAGCTGAATAATGTAATTTGGATCTTTATTTATTTGTGTGTTACTTGTGTAATGTATGTGTGTGTTTATAAAAAGTTACAAGCTTACAGAAACAGAGTGTAAGATCGAAATTAAATTATTGAAAGTTTGCCAATGTATCTTTTAGTCTATTAAGCCTGGTTTTCACCAAGTGCTGATTTATTTTAATATCCACTTTAAGGGCATTTATTGCTTACGTGATGATTATCTTGTACTGGTATTGATTGCAAGCTGGTTAGTAAGGCCCGTAATATGTAGCGATAAAGCTAATCAGCAGTAGGTATTATTTGGAAAAGGGCCCCAAGTATTATTTGGTTTTTATTGTAGTTTTTAATACATTTTTACTTGTACTAAACATATCTTGAAGACAAAATTATCTTAAAACTTAACTAAAACTAAAACATATCATTGTTGGATTTTGAGCATATGTGGTGCGTTTTAGTGGCGTATGTTAATGTATTTTATTGAATGTTCAGGCACAGGGAGGAGTGTGAACATCTCAGAGAAGACTTGGAACGAGCAAAAAACCGTTTGGAAGAAAAGGTACCAATCAATGACAGCGAGCCATCAAAATATAATTAGGAACAGCCGCCTACTGACTGGGCGAGCAGTACTTCTCATTATATCTGGCGTTGGAACATACTAACCTGTATACCCACCCGGGAAGCCGAACAAATGGGTCAGAATCATTTATGTTCAAGAATCTTATCAAATCATCTCTAGTAGTTGATTAATATTAAGTGCTTCTGAGACTTCATAACCTGTGTATTAGATGCAGAAATGCTAAAATATTGAAGTTTGTTTCTTAAACTGATCAGTGAGCATGGTAGAACGATGGTAGTGATTGAAACTCATTCGTATGGCGGCAGCGTAGCCACAAGTTAGTGGAAAACGAATAGTTAGTTGGTTAGGTTACGTTAGCTTACGAATTCGAGATGCACTACATCGAATGTTCGTTGCACCAATTAGTTCTTACATGTCGTTGGAACTCGAGAAAATCGGTAGCAAGCGAGCTCACTCGCTGTCACTTCTGTTTTTGTATGTAAAATCATAGACAAAGGATAGGGATGGACTGCTAACGTCATACAATTTACAAAACTCGTTGAAAACGGCTTATTTTCGCTGGTACTATGACATTTCTACCCAGTGCCATCTCCCGTGAGACCTAGTTACATTAAGCTTAGTTTAATACTAAGCTTAATTACAAATGTTGCCTAAGTAGGCGGAATGAAAATGGTACATTTTAACTATAAATTAAGTAATATCATTATAAATATAAAATATCATTATGATACTTTTGAGGTTACCGCGGTCGTTAGACATGTTTGAAAAATATTACGGCTCTCTACCTGCCGCGTGAAAAGCCGTAATATTTTTCAAACATTTAAAATATCATTGATAAATTCATTGGTTTGTATTTTATGTATTCTTGGAATGTAAATTGCAACGCTATCTTTTGACTTTTATTATCCTTATTCAATACTTGCGACGTAAGCAATATTTCCCTTCTTCTTCTTCAGCCTATTGCTATCCACTGCTGAATGTAGGCCTCCCCCAGACTTGTGCGGTCTTCCTGGTGGTTTGCCTACGCTTCTTTTCCCTGTGGAGAATCTACATTAAAACTCAAATATGTTTTTTTTATATTATTAATAAATATTTCCCTACTATCATTTATCTATAGTAGTAGTGGCTACCCCGCCGCCATGTAAGCTGGTTTCGGTTGCTCCTCCCGTCCTTGCATGCTCGCCGCCATGCGGTCGCAAACCCTTCAATACGTCTGCGACTAGGTTTAGATGTGGCATGTCCGTTTAAGTAAAAATTGGTTGTTTTTAAAAATTGGAGACAGCATGTCCCATAATAGGCCCGTTCGATGCCATATTATTATTTATGATTATTGAGAGTATACACTAGCAGCTTTAAGCCGATGCGTGTACTTTAAATTTTGATATTTTGAGTGCACTTCCACTATTATAATTGTGTTTTTAGTTAAGTTTAATACTATTAAGGTGATTGTTTAACTGGTTTCTAAAACCATTTACTGTGATAGCACTTATCACTTCTTGAGGCAATAGAATAAATCTGTTTGAAAGAAAGTACTTCCTTGGGTTTGAATTAAACCTGGTTTGATTGAGCTTTAGCGAATGGCCACGAAGTCCCGTTTTGTTCATCATGTACACGGATTTAAGTTCAAGCACATCATAGTGGGCATTAAGTGGCCTTATTAAGTATTTTAAAAGTTTCAATGAGGTCTCCTCTTTTTTCTTCATTCAAGACGATCTTCATAGGAATTATTTCTCAAGGCTGGTACCATTTTGGTAGCCCATCTTTCACTCTCTCCAGGTGGTCAATGTCCTCCCTTTTTACCTCTGTTCGCCGCAGTTAAGAATGGCCCGTAAGCTATGTTCCCCATACAAACGTAGTTTACTAATAATTTGAAAACCTCTGCTCCAATTGAATTGATATTTGATATCTAATATTCGGCAACTAATATCTGTGTCTGCACGATTTTGGTTTTTTGAAAAATCCAAACGGAATCAAATGAACGCAAAAAGAATATCTTCATACTAATTTTATTTTCTCTGTGGTTTGACTCAGGATACATTTACCGACAAAACAAAGACATTCAGACACAGATATTTGTTGCCCGATATAAGATATCAAATATCAAGTGAGCTAGAAGAGTGATTTTCAAATGATTACAAAATTACGTTTGTATGGGAGGCGAAATTTTATGATGCCTACGGGCCCACCTTAACGCACGAGGTGTGCGGTCGCCAGGAGAAGGAGACGGCGGTGCTGGAGCGGCGCTGGCGGGAGGCGGAGCGCGCGCGCGAGGCGGAGGTCGTGGAGCGCGGGGCGACGGTCAACCGGCTGGCGGCCGAGCTGGAGGCGGCGCAGGCGCAGGCGCGGCCCGCCGCGCGCCAGGTCAAGGAACTAGGGGTGGGCTCACTGTCTAATCAGATGATACTTTTGAGGGTCGTTAAACATGTTTGAAAAATGTTATGGCTTTTCACGCGGCGGGAAGAGGCATTCTCCGACGTTTCGAGCTAATCGTTCAGCCCGTTGTCAAGTAGGCATCCGCCACGTTCGTACGCAGCAGATGCTCGAAACACCGGAGAATGTCTCTTCCCGCCGCGTGAAAAGCCGTAACATTTTGCAAACATTTCTAATCAGATGTTCAGTAAAAAAGGACCCATACAAACGTAGTAATAATATAAAAATAATTTAAAAATCACTGTTCCAATTTGTTTGACATTTGGGATTTCATATCAAGCAACGAATACCTATATCTGCACGTGTTTGTCTTTTCGAAAAATGTATCCTGTATTACACAACACAGAAAAGACAATTTGTATGAAATTTTCTTTTGTCTGTTATTTGATTTGCTTTTTCGGCAAAACAAAAACGTGTGTGATTTTTTTTTTAATGTGACTGGACATGGATGGCTAATACCACAAGTTCTGTCATGGTATTAGCCCAACACACCACATGGGAACTAGGTGCCATGCCAGGACCTTCCTTATATTGCACGGCTACATTGAACTGGATGGAAAACACGGACAAATTTCATTGCCGCTTCGACCATCGTTCATCCAATGCGATGGTACCAACCCGGGCGGAATAAGCCCTACCACCTAGTAAGTAAGGAAGGGGAACTACAGTTTAACGTGGAATCCGAACCACGGCCAGCCTCTCTCAACGGTCGAATGGTCACCCATCCAAGACCAGACCGGACCCAGCGTTGCTTAACTTCGGAGAGCGATCGCCGAAGTGTCGCGCCACTGGGCCACTGAGATGATGCTTACGGGCCCACCTTAATGTGCGGTGTGCGGGCGGGCAGGCGCGGCTCGAGCGGACGGCGGCGGAGCTGGTGGCGGCGCGGCAGGAGGCGACGCGCGCGCGCCGCGACCACGACGAGTGGCGCGCGCAGCTCCGGCACGCGCTGCACGACGCCGCGCCCGACGCACTCACCCATGGTGCGCTCATACAGACTGCATTTGTCGACAACTACGGCAGCCAAATAATTTCTCGATTATATTCGAATCGACACAATGCTTCCTATCTTCACTAGAAGGCGCTGATGATTTTGCGTATTGATCCTCAGTCGATTATAGCAGTGGGCATGTAATTCAAAGATCGCAGGTTCACATCCTGCTTCCTCGCAAGTGTAGCTCGGTGTGGTATATATTGTAAACCTTTTTTTTGTAATGCTTCAAAATTTTCTTTAAAGTTTGTATTGTCCTTTTGTGGATCTTCGTTCTTTTCAATTGCAAAACGACTTATAGGTGAAAGTAAATCACAAACGATGTAGTCAAAATACAAATCAAATTTTACAAAGCCAATGGTCATCAAGCTTTGGGTTTGATTAAATAAAGCTGTTTTTAGTATGTTTACAAAGCTGTTTCACACAATGTTCCCATGGAGAGATGAGCGGGAAGACCCACCTTAATCTGGTAAATTGGTGCATTAGAACCACACCAGATTTCTTGAAATGTTCAATAACACCACATGAAATTCTGCAAAGTTGAAATGCTATTTTGAAACTTCTCAGGCAGTTCTCCATCTTCCCCCGGCAAGCTGACAACACTGAAAGAGGTGTTAATGCAATACAAACAACAGGGGAACCAGATCAACAAGCTCACAGAGGAGTTGAACACAAAGTAAGCTATTTTCCTTTTATTCTTCAAACATCGTATTTCATTCAATGTTAGCCAAATTATATGTCAAAAAGAATACTTTGAGAAATGTGCATTAATAGGTTTAACCCAGAATAATAAAATCATAATGGATAATTGTATACAATTAGTGCAACAATGTAAGGTAACAATAAAGGTACAAGGAAATCTTATTTCCGTCCGTACTAATCAGCGAAACTAAATCCGGTCAAAAGTCAGCTGACCAGGTCATCACTAATATCTATTACCTTTCGCAAAATTGTTTGCAATAAACATATGCTGACTTTATTTTTACACTGTGACCCTTTCTTTGACTTCGCATTTAAATGTTAACTTGTACCTACTTTTACAAGAAATAAAAGTTGCGGGCCAACAAACAATCGCACAACCAGTATCTGAGTAAAGCAAGATATAAGTAAGAATGAGAAGAAGTGTTAAAGAATGTTTCTTCTTGATAAATAAAGGATTTTTTTAAGGTTATACAAATCTGCTTTACTCACAGCTCTTTCTATGAAGCTGCTAGATAGGGTCATTAACCAGGTACATTTTTGAAATTAGTACTTGAATAGCAGTTTAATGCGGACACTGAATCAGTAAAGATACTGAGCTAATTGGAGTAGCCACTCATTGGGCTCACTGCGACCACTCACAAATGATATGAATTCGGCAGAGACAAGAAACTGGAGAGTTGCCTAAAGGCAGAGAGCGAGTTGAGATCCAAGCTGGAAGAGAAGCAGGCCCTGGAAGTGCAGCTGAACTCGCACGTGGCGATACTGCAGAGGAAGCTAGAGGTGCTAGGAAACAGCGGCGATGCGGACTTGCTCGACAGCTACAAGCATCAGAACCTGCAGCTGGAGGCGCAGGTCGACGTGCTGCGGAGCGAGCTCAAGACTGTAAGTGTAACTTCACTGTAATTCGTCACATACTCCTAAGTTGAATAAGTCCATTTTGTCACGAATTCAAGCTGTTATATGGTACAAAATCTGTAGCTGTAGGTCCTCTTCCTCTATTAGGTGATAGGGTAAAGCCCACCCAGGTTGATATCATCGTATTGAATGAAAAGATAAGCAAAGAGGAAACACTAAAAAATCTCCTGCAGTGCTAGGGATCAAACCAGACTCTCAGAAAGTCTCAAATAATCGCATGAATCGCTGTACTAATCAGCTTGTCAATCGAAGCCACATTATCCATTAAGAAGCGGCAACTAGTACCTGATGAACAGTTATAAATGGCTGTTTCATGAAGAGGTGTAATTTAAAATTTTGCATTATTTTACAACAATCTTCATACAACTGTTTTTGCAAATACATTTGACAAGTTAATACTAGAAGGAAATTGATTTACACACATGGAAATCATTCACCTTTTTTGTTGTAAAATTCACTACATTAATTTTGATAATATCACAGAAACGTCGATTTTCACCCAAACTCTCAGCTTCAACAACGCTTTTTTCAGTGGGGCTGTTCGAACGCACCCGAATGGAGTCTTCACATTGTTAGCTTGATCGAGATGTGCGTAATTTATAAATTAAATTCATTATAGATGTGCCAGAACATTACGGTCTGTTTCAACATTTTAGCACTGTTTTTTTTTCTAAAAAAATTCGTGAATGTTGTCAGTGTTTACCGATCCATATCTAAATATCTTCGACTGTTTACTTGTCATAAAACATTGTAATGATAGTACTATATTAGCTGTTAAAAAATGACACCTCTACTTGAAAGACCCTGTTGATTAGCCTCCCCCCGCCAGGTGGAGCTGAACTACGCAGAGTTGGAGCTGCAGCTGGGCCGGCTGCGGACGGAGCGCGAGGCGGACGCGGAGGTCGCGCACGAGGCGGAGCGGCGCGCGGCGCAGGCGCAGCTCGCTCTGCAGGAGAACGGCGAGCTCAAGAGTCTTTACCTACAGGTGGGGGCCGGACGAGTGAACTGTAACCAGCGAGCATGGACTGAGGGGAGTAACGATCGAAAAGCACTCGTATGGCGGCAGCGTAGCAAGTGAACGTCTAACTTTAGTCAATTCGCTTACGAATTCGGGACGCGCAACATCGAATGTTCGTTGTACTAAATGGCGTCCTGTGAACTTCTTACGTGTTTTAATGTGTCATCGGAAAATGAGAAAATCAGTGATAAGCGCTGCCGTCGTATGTAAGTGGCTACGTCGCCCCCGTGCAAACCAGTTTCGGTTGCTAATCCCGTCCTTCACGCCCAGACGTCAGTTGTTGTTGTTGTCGGCGAGTGGCTGCCGACGCTTGAACGCACTTGACACGAGGCCGTTGTGCTCAGTAACCCGACTTTTGGCTCACTTCAGCCAGCCGAGCTCTTCCACAAAGCGTAGCAGCCCTTTAGGGTCTTTCCACACTTGCGGGTCGCTCCTTTCGAAGCTAAAGACCCCCGTACAAAATGTCTGCAGTTGTCTACATTCCATGACTATATGTGCTGGTGTCTCCTCCGCCTCCAAGCAGGCCCTGCAGAGGGGACTGTCCGTGACTCCAATGGTGTGAAGGTGTTTGTTGAGCTGGAAGTGGCCCGTGAGTAGGCTTACCACCGTTCTCAACTGTGGTCTGTGCAGCTGTAGAAGTTAAAAACCGGCCAAGTGCGAGTCGGACTCACACACGAAGGGTTCCGTACCATCGTAAAAAATTAAACAAAAAAATCACGTTTTTTGTATGGGAGCCCCCTTTAATTTTAATTATTTTTTAATCTTACCTATTTGTTGTTATAGCGGCAAAATAAATACACACTCTGTGAAAATTTCAGCTGTCTACCTGTTACGGTTACTGAGATACAGCCCTGTGACAGACGGACGGACGGACGGACAGCGGAGGCTTAGTAATAGGGTTCCGTTTTCACCCTTTGGGTACGGAACCCTAAAAAGTACTACTTATCATTATTCTTAGTTTCTGTTATGACTATTTATCTCAGCCTCAGCCTTTCCTGATCCTCGAGTTAGCTCTGCTTTAATTTTTGTCTCATCTTAGTCTGGCTCAAACTCAGCCTGTATGAGGACAGTTTGCAATCAATCGCAACCATATTCTACCCTAACGGCCATATTCTTTGAATCTACTTATAATAAATTCTGCTGGAATTTTTGTTGTGGAGTACTATCCAGAAAAAAAGTCAGATGATAACAAATAGTTTGGAATCAGGTAGCTATTCTATTTTCAGGCAAAAAACGAATTAAACTTTGTGAATAGATGGTCTATCTGCATAGTCTTCATTGCGGCCGCTGGCAACAGCAATGAATAATCAGAAATTGGGTCCAACAGGTTTGTAGCGCCCGCGACACGCTCTCACGTGAGCTAAAAGAGGCCACCTCCAAACTGGCAGCGCTGCAGAGAGAGACAGACGGCCTGCGCGAGCGGGAGAGGACTAGCGCCGAGCGGGCGGAGCGAGAGAGAGAGCAGAGTGAGCTTCTGTCGAGCGAGCTCAGCGCGGAGAGGGGGGAGCTGGAGCTGGTGACGCGGCGCGCCGGGGAGCAGCGGAGGGAGCTGACGGAGAAGTTGGACAAATTCATTAAAGGTTTGTTCTGCTTTGGTCAAAATAGTTTCCTTTAAAATAAGCACAAGATTCGGTTAATGGGATTATTGCTAGAAATGGGCTTTGTATTTCAATAAAACTTTTTCAGCCTCGGTAGCTCAGTGTGCGACGCCTTGCGATTCGATAAGCTGAGGAAGCACCTCTGAGCGCGGTTAGGTTCTGGATGGGTGACAATTTTCAATCATTGAGGCTGGCCGTGGTCTCCTTCCTTACTTACTAGATGGTAGGGTTAATCCCGCCTGGGTTGGTACCATGGCGCTGAATGAACGATTGTCATCCAGTTAACTGTAGCCGAGCAATATAAGAAAGGTCCTGGCCCTGGCACCTAGTTCCCATGTGGTGTGTTAGGCTAATATCAGACTGTCAATTCGGTATTAGCCATCCATGTCCAGTTACATAAAAAAAATCAGTAGTGATGTTTTTTTATTATTCTAGAAATAGTTACGAAATGTCACACTATTGGCGCTGGCAGCTGTAGGTTTATAAGATGAGTACCTATGAATTCATCATTATTAATGTAAAATTGTGCAGAGGAGAGTGTGGCGGTGAGCAAGCGGAATGAGCCGTGCACACAATGCGCTGCGCTCGTGAGGAGCGCCGCCAGTCTCCATGCACAGATACATCAGTACAAGATCAAGATCGGTGAGCGAACCAATCACACACTATCACATCGATTTTCTGGAATTTTATGCTAAAGTGCCTAACATTCTGAAGACATATTTTTCTTGGCAACATAACTGGCCTACATCTTTACCAAGAGTTCCGTAAACTACTAATTCCTAAATTTTAAAGAAAAATTGATAACTAAGAATTGATCTTGCTGAGGTAGCTTTGCGTAAGGCGACGAATATGGAGGATAACAGCTTCCAGTGTAGGGTCATATTGGGCTCACGGAACGTCGTCGCTAACATTACTCAATGACAGAGGCGCAGGAGAGCAACGAGCACCTGCTGAAGGAGCTGCGTGGCAAGGCAGAGTACTTCGAGCAGTACATAGCGCGTCGCTCGGGAGAGCTGCGCGCACGCCGCGACGTCGCCACCAACACGGACGCGGCGGACGAGCGAGAGCGGAGAGGACCCGACGGCCGCGACCGCTCGCTCTCGCCCGAGGCGACGGCCGAGCAGGAGTACGGGGAGGAAGACAGCTTCCAGTCTAGGGTTCGTTTTGAATTTTAAACTAAATTGCTATCTTCAATAAATAATCTCTTCAAAGAATTGTAAAAATAGCATTGTCGATTTAATGTTTTAAATGTGATATTTTTCAAAATACTTTTTTCATCCTAAACATTGAATTACCGAAAAAAAAACCGATTTTTTGGTTTCATATGTCAGCGGCTAAATAATTTTGGACTCTTATACCTTAATAAATAAATACTATGCATATGCATGTTATTATGATTATGATATTATATGCGTGTACTTCACTGATTGAGTGCACATTGTCTTTTCTTAAGGCCTCCGCTGTCCGTCCATCCGTCTGTCACAGGGCTGTATCTCATAAACCGTAATAGGTAGGCAACTGAAATTTTCAGAGTATATATTTATTTTGCCGCTATAACAAAAAACAGCAAAATTAAAAAAATATGTAAATTAAAGGGGGCCATGCAAAAAACTTGATTGTTTTGTGTTAAATCGTCTACCATTGTATGGAATCGTTCATATGCGAGTCCGACTCGCAATTGGCCGGTTTTATTGAGTGTTCATTAAACATTTATATATTATTGATTGTATTACTGTCTTTTATTTGTTGTAGATTTATGTTCCTTTTTTCAGACCGAGATGATGATGAAAGAAAAGTACATTCGGGAGCAGATAGCGGAACAGTACACAATGGAGATAAAATCGATAGAAGTTAACTGCGCCAAAAGAATAAACGAATTGCAAAAAGAGAATGCAGCGACGATAAACAAGCTCAGAGAATTGCTCGAAAAGAAGGCTCAAGAAGTGGAAGTGTTAAAGAAGTTCGTCGTCTCAGAGCGAGCGAAGATAACCGAAGTGCTACAAGCGAAAGAAAAGGAAATCGATGGCTTATTCAAGGCGAACGACGCTCTTCAAGAGGAATACGGGGATCTGCGTAAGAAGATGGTGGAGTTGGAGCGACAGCTGGAGCGGAGCGAAGCGAGATGTGCCAAGGCGAAAGCGGAGCTCGAGCGGAGGGCGGAGGGGTGGGGGGCGGAGCGGGAGGCGTCGGCGCGGGCGCAGGCCGAGGCGGCCGAGAGGGCGCGCGCGGCAGAGAGGCAGCACGAGCAGCTGAGGGAGAAGTACCGTGCCGTTAAGAAGACGGCGCTCGGATACAAGGTAAGGGGGGTTAAAAATGCTTGACCTGGCGAAACTTCTCACATGGACGGACCACTGAACGTTTCTGCGCCCTAGTAGAAATATGTGCTTTTCTTTAGTGTGCGGAGTCTGACTATTGCGGTTGATCTAGTAGTTGACCTTGTTCACACTTTTATTTATTTATTTATTTGATGAACGAGCAGCCTAAGCTGATGTGTTCTTGTTTGGGTTCACTGGTGCTTTCTTATTATGGTTACTTTAGTTAAGTGTTTTTAGGTGTTTGTCAAGCCTGTTTTTAAAAGAATTGGTGGTGGGTGCTTAAACGACATCTTCTGGCAGCTTGTTTCACATTTCCACTGCTCTATTCGACAGGAAGTGTTGTCTCGGGTTTGTTGAGCTGACAGTGGCATTGAGCTTTAGGCTACGACCTCGGAGATGACTATTTGTGTTTCGAGTGAAGAGGCTCTGCAGTTCTGGACAGTTGTAATAATCATTGAGAATATTGTATGTTTCTATGAGGTCGCCCCTTTCTCACTAGCACACTTTAGCACTATTGTAGCACTAGAGCATGGTTATAAGCATTGAAAATATGTGACTACTTTGTTTAAATTATCGTTTTTGACACTGTTTTTCTTTTAATTACTTGGTAATTGCATAATCTATTATCTCTTTTTCAATTATCTTAATATAATGGTGGGAGATAATAATAAAAACACCAAATCTCTGTTTGGATTATACATGTTTCCTTATATATATTTCTCAGTTATCCTAAGGGTAACCATATTTCCATCAGCAATGTCATTCTGGCAAGCCGGAAATAAAACTCCAAGTGTGTTTCTCTTCAGTTTTTCAATGTTTAATTCCCTGTGTATACTAATTTATTTGTAGTGTCCGTTAACACTGCACAATTGAGTTTTATTTTTTGTGAATAATGGTTTAATCTTTCACTCGTTTTGTATCCAAATGACCCCCTGATCAAACGGCATTGTGTTGCCGGCAGGAGTACGCGAGCAAAAAGGATGCCCACGTGGAAACAGAGTTGGAGCGAATAAAGTCGCACTACGAAAAGGAGCTGTCACACCTTCAAGAACAGCTGAAGAGGGTCGTCAAACAGAGGCGAGAGATACAGGTTGGACTAACTTTAATAAACAACACCCATTATTTGCTACATAGAAAACATGTCCGATTTAATTATTTTTTTCTTGAATATATTTTTAAATCCTAGTGTCTAGTCCCCTGTTTTCTTAAATTAGTTTCTCATAAATTACTGAGTTTGACTCATAAATTACTGAGTTTGACTCATAAATTAGTGAGATATCTTTAGAAATGGAGTAGGAAATAGCTTTCCCTTTTTGTATGGCCCACCACGAAGTGTCCCACTCATGTTCACCACACGGCAAATCGCCATACTCATTATTCAATTAATACTCTTCCAGACTGAACTGAGTGATACCTACTCACCAAGCCTCCGAATGCCTATGA
Organism: Incurvaria masculella; assembly: GCA_946894095.1. Taxonomy (NCBI): domain Eukaryota; kingdom Metazoa; phylum Arthropoda; class Insecta; order Lepidoptera; family Incurvariidae; genus Incurvaria; species Incurvaria masculella. The sequence continues at coordinate 7,793,972 of OX335641.1, forward strand.
CTAGACCCCAGATGACCTATTCACTCATGACAGTGGAACTAAATTGTATTGTACTAACCAAATTGTATTGGAACTAAATTGTACTAAATCTCTAAATGCGTAGCATGTTTACAAAATTAAGAAAATTTCATTTGCATGTTCACTCAAAGGCATGCGAGCATTGTTACTAATTATGTGTGGAACGACACTTTTGACTGTAAACCAACAAATGTTAACAATAATTATGAAATTGATGATAATAAACAAAAATAAAGTTATCCTTTGTTACATACCGACAATGTATTTGTAATGGGAAAAGTGAACCTTTCCACTTGAAATTATTTGTTTTATTGAGAATGTTTGCCAAACTTAATCTATGGCCAAACTAAGGATTTGATATTTCGGAGAAGATATAAGTTTTATTATATAATATCAAAATGTAATAAACATTGACACCTAATAAATCAATATTTCATTGATTGAAAACATTAATAATATCGTACTTACATTGGTGGAGTAATTCTTCTGTACATGTACAATTCAATTATCTGTGCTAAGTGCTTTGAAATCTAACCCATTTTCAGTGTTCTCAGTTTCCGATCTTCATTCCTAATGAGAAAAATATCCACAACTCATTAGTTGTTTTGTTCACTTGTAACTTAATTACCAGATAAACCGGCCAAGGGAGAGTTGGATTCGCACACGAAGGGTTCCGTACCATCGTACAATATTTAACACCAAAAAATCATGTTTTTTATATTTGAATTTTTATTCTTTTTAAATTTTACCTATTTGTTGTTATAGCGGCAAAATAAATGCTACTACCTATTAAGGTTCATGAGACCGACGGACGGACGGACGGACAGCGGAGGCTTAGTGATAGGGTCCCGTTGGCACCCTCTGGGTACGGAACCCTAAAAATGCTACTAATTAATGAATTAAAATGAATTTAACGAGAATTGACTCACTATGAAGCTCAATTTACTCATGCTTCTATTGTGTCTTTATAGTTTCAGGTACAAATAATAAAGATATTTTATTGTAATATCTCTTAAGCTTAAGTAAATAATATACAAATGATAGTTTTGGATTTCGTCTTCACGACAACTTGGTGGCATTAGGATATTTAGAAGCACGTGCCAATCTACTCAATAGCTAAAACATGGTGAAGTATACATATTTTCATGTCTATCAAGAATGTGCTAATGTAATACGAGTTAGTAAATAGTAGTAACCATAGATAACAAACAGATAGCGAAAAATAAATTATTTACGTTCACATATATTTCTTACTGGTTTTTTTTTATTTGGTAAATAGATCTTTAACTTGCAAACTTTGTTTGTTTGTCGTTTTTTATTCATTCTTGATCACACCAATATGCATACTTCAGGTGAACGAGCGACTCGGCAAGATGCAATCGGAGCTGGACGCGATGGTGTCGGAGGTCGACGGAGCGAGCTAGCGTGGCGCGTGCGCGGCGCGCGTCTCCGCCGCCGCCGTCGGCTGGCTCCTCGCGGCCGCGCTCGAAGCCCTGCTCGAGGAGTGCGCGGACGCCATCGACGTCTAGAATGCTGTACGCAAGAGCCCTCTTGTGACAAGAGTCTTGTCACACCACCAATGTCCAAAATTCACAATTTAATTCATCATAACTACATTATTTTAGTCACATCCTCAAAATCTTACTGCTCCATAAATTTTGTGCCCTTTGGAAAATAAAAAGACTACAAGTGGTTCCACTGCATTTCTTCCCATGCATGCCGTGAGAGGCAACTGAGGGATTAGATATTCATGATTCAGATTATATGTAAAACTGCAGGTTACAGTAGGTTACAACTTAATCATTTCTTAGTCACAGCCCCTAAATTAATGTTTTTATGAATTTTGTACTGCGTGGTACTTAAAAAGAATACAAGTGGTTCCACTGCATTCTTTTCATCAATGTAGTAGTAGTCAACCTAAGGAATTTGTCATCCGTTGTTCGGATTCCACGAGTCCCCTTCCTTGCACAGTGTGTATGCATACAGTGTACACAGGGACTGTCTGTCGAGCGCATCTGTAGTGCGTGCCTGGGTCAGGTTGCCTGATCCGTCCTGGCCCCTCTGTGTAAAGCCCTGCCCCGACAGGGCAGCAGCATGTACCTATACGTATTCATAAGCTCAATGCCAGTGTTGTTTAAGTTCACATCAACTCCGTCGTACCTTCTAGGTAACCTGTGGATGTGCTGTATGCTAAACACTGCCCGCCGGTCTTTACGGTCAGTACTTGACTATCGCACAAGTATTGAAACAGATCAGGCCAATATCGAAACCAACTTAAAAAAATCAAATTGCTTACCGGGCCCAAATTTGACAGACAAGCGAAATGAAGCGACGAATGGAGCCACCATTAACAGTATTTTGTTGTTTTGACTCCGACTGATTTATTTTGATACCTTTTAATAGTACAAAGTTAGTAATAATTTGTATTAATTATATTGTTTGATCTTAGGTTCACACCGTTGATGTACATAATACTTAATTAATTTGCTGCTTTTTTGTCCACCATGCCTTGCTGAGCCGAAACGTTTTGTCTCTAAAGACGAAGGTATCAGGGCGGCCACTCATGTAATTCACATTTGCCTGTGATTCCCAGTCACCCGTGACTCGCAAAACTTTCTTGCTCATGAAATGACAGCCATGAGTCATCTTAGTGTTGTCCCTTTCCAATTATTCTAATTAGAGTGCGATAACACAACATAAAAACTTTCTACGTTGACATCGGGCGAAACCTAAGCGTAAAGTTTCACTTTTATTTGTGACAGGACCACTACGGTGCACTTCTGACAGCTCGGCTTGTCAAGCAGTATGTGTTAACGAGCCAGACTGTCAGAGGTAACTCTGGAACCCTTAAGTGTTTCTGAATGCCTCCGTCGTTGGAGGTGAAAATGTCGGTCTAGTACGGCATAGTGCGCCGGGAAACCAAAGTTCGACAATTAAATATTGTTTTTTGACCAAAAAGGACGGAGATAGGTTCACTTATTACATAAGCTGCTAGAGAAAACATTTTCTGTTGAAGTGGGAGTAAGAGGACTTCAAGTTAAATCATTATACAGCATAATGACGAAAGGCCGCAATATGGTCAGTTAAATCCTTTTAACTCGGAGACTTCTTTATTAAACATGCATAAGTATTAAATGGTACATTTTTTGACAATAGCCTACTCAAGAATGAATGTGCCAATTTATTAGATGAACAATGTACATACAGTATTTTATTTGCATTCCAATGTTGTTTACATTACCTGTGAAAATTGTGATAAAATATACTACATTTATCAATTATTATAAAAATGTTGTGTCTTTTATGTGCTTAAGGTTTAGGGGTAATTTGTAGTACAAAAACAATATTTTATATTCTTGCTCATAACATGTTTTTACCAATTTTACCATGTCCATTGTTTGATGTTAGATTTTAAGGGTCCAAGGCATTCCCAGTTTTGATTGCATTATGTTGTCTGATATTATTTTAGGGTTTTGAAGTAAGCTCATAAAATATCTTTTAGAGGAAAATATGAACTAACATAATATTATGAACTTGACTTCCAGGATTTTTTTTTATTAATTATATTAATTATAGTTTATTTTTATTAATTATTAATTATAGTTTATTGTTATGCTGTTAGACCTTCTTTATGGACATCCAAATGATGGTATCTTTGCCTGTACTATGACATTATCGCAGGTATTGCCCTAACTTGGGGTCAATAATTCTTCATTCTTAGCTGGTTCTAAGTACCTTTTCTGGACACACTTAATCCATGGTCGTATTAATTAGTCTGTAAATAAGACCTCCTGAATTTTTAACATAAACACATTTAGAAATAATTATTTTGCTCGCATTTTTATTTCACTTCCAAACACTCTCACTTCCCAATATAGTACTTAGCCGGAACAAAAGGCATTTTCGACACATAACATGGGATATTTTTTCCTCTGATGCTGACTGCGAGGGTTGTTCCACCTTTCTTCAGGGCTTCCTTGACGTACCCCATGGCTACATTCCCTCCGAGGGATGGGCTCGGGCAGCCGCTGCTCACCACACCCACCTCTGCACCTTCACTGTCCTTCAGGATGGCACCCTTTCTAGCTGGTGCTCCTGACTCCATTCGTATTCCTACGCGTCTCTTCGTAACCCCATTCCTGATCTGATTAAGTATGTGGTCCGCCCCAGGGAAGTTTGCTTCCGCTCGCCTCCGCTTGGCTACGAGCCATGTTAAGTTCGCTTCCACCGGAGTCACCGTCTCATCTATATCGTTGCCATACAGACACATGCCGGCCTCCAGGCGGAGCGAGTCCCGCGCGCCCAAGCCGGCCATCTTCACTGACTGATTCTCCAGAAGGGCTTCCGTCACCAGTTCGAGCTTTCCCGCCTGCACGGAGATCTCTACGCCGTCTTCCCCCGTGTAACCGCAGCGCGTCACACGACAGCCCTCGATACCGGCAACAGTCCCCAACCGGGAATTCATGAAAAACAGTCCATCCAGGTCAATTTCAGTCAGCGGTTGAAGAGATTTTACCGCCTCCGGTCCCTGCAATGCTATCAAACCCCTCTCGGTTACATCTAAGAACTGCACGTGTAGATCCTTGTCTTTCCTGAATGCTTCACTCGTCTCCGTCATGTGTCGCTTATCGGTGTCGATTCGGCCCGCGTTGGACACTATGTACAGGTTGTTGTCATCGACCTTGGTGACTATGAGGTCGTCAATGATGCCACCGCTACTCGTCAGGAAGACTGTGAGGGCGGAGCTTCCGGGCGGAGCACCCCGCAGGTCGACCGGACACATCGACTCCATCCACTGTATGCAGTCCCTCCCGCGCACCAAAGTCTGCAGCATGTGTGACACGTCGAATATAGACGCATGCTTTCTGGTGTGAAGATGAGAAGCGGAAACGCTGAGTCCAGAATATTGCACGGGCAGCAGGAATCCAGAGAAGTCTACGATCTTGCCACCGTTTCTATTGTGAAGGTCGTAGAGAGGAGTTTTAATGGGGTCTTTGGTCGAATCACTGTAGCACCTCGTCTGGTTCCTTATGCAAACATTCAATCTTAAACTGAAGATTGGAAATAGCAGTTTTTTTGGTAACATTTTGTCTAAATCAGCGGAATCTTAAGAAAACTGTTAGCTGCACGTCGCGTGTTCTTGAATGATAATTTTGGTTATCTGCTAAAGGTCACGGAGGGCAGCTGGAATGCCAACCATCATTATCACTATTAGTTATTTGTATTTTGATAGTAACATGAACAACAAACTATTTGGAGTTGAAATGAAAAAGGTATTGCAAAAAGTACATAGTTTTATCAAAATATCCATAATGTTTATTTTAAACATTATAAATTTTGACCCAGGCCTTAAAGTAAAGAACAGCATTTCATAAACATTAGAGTGGCTAGATATGATGGTAGTATGTGAAAAAAAAACTGCATTGCAAAATTAAGATTTTCTTCCATAACACAAATTAAAAACTTACATAACTTTCCATTAATTCCATGATTAAAAATATGTGGAAATTCAAAATATTACTATAATTACCCTAGATCATAAGAAATATTCATAAAAATGTTCATCTCATCTTGAAAATTAATTAAATTTTCCTTGCTTGTAATGTTCGTGTGGTTCTAAGTATTTATTTCTAAATACTTGCCAGCCCCAAGTTCCGCGGTACAAATATCGATCAGTGCTTGAGGAACTTTAGAACCCAGGGGTGTGTCTTGACTCTATCCAGTGGCAACCGTTCCTGGCTCGCTGGCTTCAACAACTGTGAACAAACACACGTGTGGCAAAACAGTGTTGTGATTTTGGACCCTCTATCACTCTGGAAATGGTTAGAAATGGAAATTACAAACAACCTCAACTAACATGCCCAGATTGATGAAGCCTTTTTGTAAATTTACTTCGAGCCTGAATGCCATTTATGTTTTGTCGCTTTAGAAAAATTAACAACCAGATACAGGATGTGAACACAACAATGAAAATCTAACCAACACTTCATTTTGGGATTATAAAAATACTTATACTGAACTGGATGAAAATACTAGTCCAGCTGTAGGAAGTCCTCTGAGAAAATATGTTTTTCATTTTGTATGAATAATTTTTAACCATATTTATTTAGTGTTCATAAATTGTGAACCTGCAGTGGTAAACACAGCAAAATTAATTTATAAAAAGATCTGTGATATTAATGTATGTACAATCGACCGTGAAGGACATATTAATTAAGGAAAGATTCCACAGTTCCTCCTCACGTAATGAATGCCTACTACTAACACAGTGTTTAAGATTATACCTATATACATTTATTTAACGCTTCATTGACATTGAGTGCAAAGATTGAACATTTAAACATATTACCGTCGTCACCAAAACCGTATTTGGCATCAGACGCTGGAGCCAGTCCTACGTTGACTTTAGTAAATATATTTTTTCGTACTAAGCAGGTACGTCGCTTATTCCAAGGAATGTGAATATATTTGAAAAATATTTATTTATATGAAATTTGAAATATATTTATTTATATAACAATTTGAGTGCAATAACAGTATAGGTACTTAAAACTAAAAAAATATTTACGTTTAATTAATCAAAAGCCATTATTGCCGTGTCAGACCTTGCCCCTTAAACTAGCCTTACGTGCTGTATCATAAGGGGCAGTACTTATATAAAAGTGTGTAATGGCATTTGTGGTAAACTAAAAATCTTACAGAATATTTAAAGTTAGTCAACAAAAATAAGCTAAAGACACAATCAACAAATAAACAAAGAGAAAAACTTAAAAAGAAAGAGAAGAATACAAAATATAGTTAGTATGCGTACAACAAGCTCTCGAGCCATTTATAATTATAATTAACTAAGAAAATTAAACATTTTTTCTGTGTCAGAATAGTTTATACTTAACAACCATGCTTTGATTTTATTTTTTTAGCATGATTATTCAGGGTGGCGCTCACATTTATAATTCTGTTAACTTTGTTATACACGTATGGTCCTAGGAATGGATGGAACTTTTGGGCAAATGCTGTACGCGTTTTAGGAACTGGTACGGTGCCTTTCCCTCGCGTGCGTTTGTCACTAAGTCCAGGGTCCATGCTTGTTTTGTTTGACAGAAGGGAGGCTACAAATAGTTGTCGAACCGTCAAAACTTGCACCTCTGCATGTAAATAATGTGTGGGATACATATGTGGCTTTTTATGCATGACCCTGAGTAATGTACGTTGTGCCCTTTCTAAGTGAATTAGATGAGATTTAGCTGCACCTCCCCATGATCGGATATAGTAGGTTATTATGGACTGTGCTAATGCAAAATACACCACTTTTAGAAGTTTGGGCTTGGTTACATTACGTAAGCTTTTAAAAACATATAATAATTTTCGCATGCGGCCAGATACATTGGATATATGATCTTCCCAAGATAGCCTCTCATCCATATCTACCCATATATAGTAAAGATGTTTCTCAAAGGATTAGTATAGTTGAAAAACTTTACAATCAGAAAAAATAAAAATAAATCTAATGTAAATTAGGTCTAAGGCTAACAGCCGATGCGCAACTGCCTCCTTCGCGCCGGCTTAAGGCTACGATTAGTTAAGAAAATCAATGAAATTTCAAAGGGGAATGACATGGGGTTTTCAATGTTAGCCCTGAACAAACAACTGTTTGAAATATTTTTCATTGTGTCATAAACACCCTGTATACATTTTATTATTTTTATATAGAGTGGTCCAGAATTTCTAAGTTTTGCTGCTCAAAATACAATGGCAAGCGCTGTCCAAGCTTACGTTGTCATGGTACAAGAAGATACGTTGGTTTTGCTTGGTATTCCGAAGCTCGCTATGATCTTCTGGTTCAACCGTCGCAACGTAACCATTTTGCGGGGTATGCATAAGGCTGGTATTCTAATTACCAAAGTTTGAAGGTCACCAAAGTCAAGTAGCTTCATCATCCGAGGCTCGAAACATTGAAGTTGTGTGTTCAAACGTTGTAGAAAATTATTGCACATACATTTTCCTTAGATAAATTAATTTTCATATGCAACTTGAAACTTTTTAAATGACGCTGTGACCAAATAAATTTCGCATTTCAGTTGTTTTGAGCTTTTAAATTTAAAAAGATTAAAACTCTGTAAATTCAAATTTGCAATAAACATGTAAACGAAAAGACTTAAAAGGCATGCCTTGTAAAACCCTGCTCTCGAGGGTCGATTACACAGAAAAGCACAAATGATGACTCCTACCTTGGAGATGAGGTCTTTGGCGCCGTCTGGAACGCAATCCGGGTACTGGATGTCCACCTGCAGGATGCGCGAGTACGTCCTGTCCTGTCCCTCGCTCTCGAACGGCGGCTTGCCCACTAGGAACTCGTACAGCAGCACGCCGACGCACCAGTGGTCCACCGACAGGTTGTACACCTCCCGCTTGATCATCTCGGGAGGCAGGTAATCCAGCGTGCCGCACATTGTCTTACGTCTGCAATGCATACCAACCGGGACTGAGTCATCAGTCACATAAGGGATATACATGAAAGAGACAAAAACTTTTAGTCAGTGCGTAAACTACTCTCAAAGGTCACTGTGCAAGTGGAGGACTGTCAAGGAAGAAATGAAGAATAAAGACAATTGAAGGACTTTTAGCTGGCAGAGATGAATTATATTATAAATGAAGTTACAAAGATTTTCTGTGTAACTGATGGATAGCTAACACCGTGTCATGATATTACCCTAACACACCGCATTAGGTGCTATGCCAGGACCTTCCTTATATTGCTCGGCTATGTAGAACTGGATGGAAAACATGGACAATTTTCATTGCCGCTTCAACCATCGTTCATTAAATGTGATGTCCGTAACGACACGGATGACTAATACCACACTAAGTGTGTGATAATAGCTGAACCTAAAAAGGAAAAGAAAGTGGCGCTTGTACCACCTTACAACTTTGCCTTCTCTTGCGCATGCTTAACCCCACTTGTATTATACAGTTGTTTATATATTGTTGGGTCTGCTGGGCCTTCTATCCTGTGTAGCAAGCAATAAACGCTTAGTGTAGCGATGCCCTTACTGATAAAAACTTTATTTTCTTGTGCAACATTATTGTATACTAGGTCGCTCACCTAAGAGGCGCCTCACAAAACATTACTAGAGATCTTAATTCCAAAGAACAGTATTACTTACGAAAGAGACCTTCTATCGAATAAAAGATATGAGTACCTCTCGGAAGGTGCGTGCACTGACCACCCGAAGTCTGCCAACTTGATGTCTCCATTGCTGGCCACCAGCAGATTCTCCGGCTTGATGTCGCGGTGGATCACGTGGTTCTGGTGGCAGTACTCCAGCGCGTCCACAACCTTACACACAAACAAAAAGGTATTAAGTATCACATATTTTTTATGATCCTGACATGGATGGCTAAATACCATACAACAATATGATATAGCCCAATACATCACATTCCCTGCCCTTCTCAAATCGTTATCGGTACATATGTAGGAGTTGCACTCATGGAATGTGAAATGTTTAAGATTTCTCTAGATTTCCTTAAAGAAAGCATGTTGACCTGTGCATTTATAGTTTGTTAAGTGAACAAGATTAAAAACCCTTTTTTTAAGGTAAATAAGGGGTCACCCACTGATTCTTTGACGATAAAATTTCTTAACTTTTCCTCAATATATCAAAGTAAAATTTAAAACATTTAAATCATTATTAAGAAGGTACATAGCGATTTAGAATTATGTAGAAAAAGAAATTTCAGTACATTTTGTATGAAACAATTTTGGGCTCATCCGACAGATGACTCTGTATGTCTTTACGTTCTCAATCTATGGGTCGACCTGTCTCAGTAAAGTACCTGGTATATGTACTTGGCCGCCTTGGCCTCGGCAAAGCGGCCGTTAGGCGCATTGGTGAGGTGCTTGTAGAGTTCGCCGCCACCCGCAAACTCCAGCACCAGGTAAATGCGGCGAGCGTCGTGGAACCACGTCAATAGGCGCAGGATGTGCGGATGTCTACAACCGTGAGTCATATTAAGCTGAGCTCGAGAGAAATATAAGCACTTAAAGTTGTGGTTAAGTTTCAATGTAACTAGATTTACAGACTGAATTTTTCAAGGGTGCCTTCAATGCCAAATCCGAAACCAGTAGAAATGAAGCAGAGAACAGAGAAAGCAAAAAACAGGCATAGGAGTCATGAGGCCGATTTTGATAACTAAAAGTGCCTTATTGGATTTTTGAAAAAAAAAAATACGTTTTTCTAGCCGGGAATCAAACTCTGTATAATATGTTTATATTATATGTTACATAATATAATAATACAAGCTGGATTATTACACCAGACAATAGTGTCGCTTCTGTGAAGTAATTTTAAATGAAAAACTAAAGTAAAGTGTTGATTTTTTTATAAACTGATTAATATTTCAAGTATTATCCGTATCCGTACCTTCACTCAAATGCAAGTTTTTTTCAAAATTGGCCTCATGACTCCCTTGACTGTTTTATGCATTTCTTATAGTTTCGGAGTAGGCCATAAAGGCAAACTTGAAAAATTCACTCTAAATATGGATGTGTATCTTAAAGAATAAAGGACACCTTTAATAGTGTCCTGCTGCCTTCCGATTACATGAGAGAGCATGACCTAGGATCTACCTGCATAGCTACTGAGCTATGCAGACAGTTAAGACCAGGGTCGTCTAATCGAAGCCCTTCTGCACAAAATAAAAATAGCCAAAAGTGGGCCCTTGCTACTGGAGTTCAACTGACTTCTGTCGAGATCGTCGCATGTATATGTAGACCTGTTTCGCACGTTGTATGGGAGCTGGCGTTCTGGTTCTATTATTTTGTGCTGAATTCGCGAGCATCACTGTGCAAATGTATTTTAGACTGCAATAGTGGACCCTGGCTATAGCGGTAATGTCTACTCGCAATTTTGCCTGAATGGCATTATAACAATTGAGTTGTAATGGGTAAAGTTTAGTTTTGCCAGACTTACATATTCTTTTCGGACCACCTTTACCACACATTACTTAAAAATTGAAAAGTGACATACTTATTATGTACCATACAGTTGAAAGTAATGAAAAAAAAAAAGAAATATCTTAGGCAACATTTCAAATTTTATTCATGCAGCCCAAAGGAACTTGTTGGAAGGCTCCTGGCTTTATTATACCATGCCATTGAACGATGAATGTTCGAATGAGGAGCTTATCAGGCTTATTAAATTTAACTAGCTGCATAGTATATGAATGAAAACCTCACTTAAGATGCGACTGTATCTCAATCTCCCTCTGCACCTGCCGCTCGCAGCGAGACTTGGTGATCTGCGATTTAAAGAGGGTCTTGATAGCGACGAGGTAACCGGTGCGCTTCTCCCGGCCGACGTACACATGGCCGAACTTGCCCTGCCCGAGCGGGCTACCCAGCTCAAAGTCCCGCGCAGACCATTCGTATCTGACCGTGAACATACACATTACAATGCTGTGACACTTCAACATTTGACTGCGGTGGATGAGATGAAACACACACATTCTGTAAATAAAATAAATGATAGGGAACGATAAAAAATATCAATGAACATAAAATTGGACTCGACAACCTAGTGCCGGCAAAATGGCAACTTTTCTTGAAAACAACATCAGCACAGACATGGACTTATCCAAGAATGGATTAATCGATGCGTTCTAAATATAAATAAAGCTGTGGGATTAAACAACAAAATAAACTAATGATCCCACCCGATTAGGGTTGCCATGTCTAAATGGGACTCGTCGGGATACTTGGGGTTGGGGTGGGTAGAAATGAAAAAAATAAAAAATTTAACAAAAACAAAAAACAACTTAAAAAAAGTATTCCAAAACAAATTAATATGCACTAAAAATAAAAATAAAATGCAATTATTGTTACTTTTGGAGTCGATGTTCTGAGGTAACAAACATAAAAAAAAATACAGTCTAATTGAGAACCTCATCCTTTTTTGAAGTCGGTAAAAAAAGGTTATTTTTATTGACATCTTACATGGAACTTTTTACTGTATTACACCTTTTTCATCAAGTATTTTTCACTTTTGCGTATTTATATCATTTACAATTTGCGCTGGTAGATGGCATGACTTGAGTCAAGCTCGTAACAGTATTTTAGTAGCAAGGGCTGGCGGCGGCAGCGATTCTTGCTAAATTGGGACAAAATTGGGTCTTGTCGGGATGTCGGGACAAGAAGGTCCATAACGGTGACAGTCCCGATATACCGGGACGGATGGCAACCCTACACCCGATGGACCCACATCAATTAATATAAATGTTGTGATAAATAAGCATGTTTCTGCCCAATTGACGCCAAACGTAAATGTGGGTCCCAAGTCCACGCAAACATAGAGCTAAAGTGGTAGGAATAAAGTGAGTGTGGGAAGAGGGGCTACCACAGTGCTCCCACTACTGAAATCCGGGGCGGTGCCGAGATATGTGTGGGGATGCGCCTCGCCTCGTGACCCGTGGAGTAGTTTCCTCGAGCATCCCTTTGCCTGTGGGCTGCAATAGATAGACTTGTCCGCGAAAACATAAAGGGTTTGAGCGTTTTTTTAACCTACTTAAGAGCTTTCTCATACATCACTGCAGATTTGTTTCTCATACTGTACAAAACCTACATTCGCGCTCTCCTAGAATATGCTTACCAGGTCTGGAACCCTTACTTCAGGAAGGTTATTGACCTTCTGGAGAGAGTACAGAGACGTGCAACTAAGATGGTGTTGCACCTTAAGAACAAATCATATAAAAACAGATTGGGTGCACTGGGCCTCACTACGCTAGAAGAAAGAAGACACCGGGGATCGAAACTTTCAAAATTCTAAATGGACTTTACGATGTACCCAAACTTCAAACCATATTTACTATGAATACTAATAAGAGACTGCGTGGACATTCTTTAAAACGAAACCAAAGTAACTTCAACTATAACCCAAAAAAACATTTCATATCTAACCGAGTGCTGGACTCTTGGAACAAACTGCCACAAGTGATTAGTGCTATAACTGTGAACGGGTTCAAAAACCAATTGGACAGATATTTTAAATAAAAAAAAACATATGTTTAATAACCAAATAGTGCACTCAACCAATGACATACACGCATTAGCTTGAAGCTGCTAGTGTATATTTTTTTTTTTCTGGGTATTTATCATGCAATCAGTCTCTAGACTATGAGCAGATGTGTTGCGTGTGGTTTTGTCGTGTAGAGTTAGTTCCCCATTGGGAGCTTCTCATGCTTCGGGGACGTTGTTTACGCCATCTAGGTCTAGTATGTTACGCCTCTTCAAGCGTCGTAAGAAGTCGGGGACAGTAAGCTGCACTGCCAGCTGGTTTGGATGCTTCATAAGTTGCTTCTTGTATTTTGCAGCAACTGTTTTTATTTCTTCCTTTATTGTCTTGATTTGAAGATAGTAATGGACCTCACAGTTTCTTATGAACCATGGGGTATTTGCTAGCTGTTTCAGTATTGAGTCTTCAGCTCGTTGCATAATTTTGACGTTGGAGTCACAGGCAGAACCCCATAGCTGCATGACATAGGTCCAGATAGGTTTGAGTACTGTCTTATAAATAAGGAGCTTGTTGTCAATCGACAGCTTACTATTCCTGTCTAGCAACCAATACAGTCCCCGGTACCTGATGTTGAGTTCATCTCTCTTAGTTTGGATATGTTTTTTCCATGTTAGCCTGCGGTCCAGATGCATCCCTAGGTATTTAACCGAGTTGGTTTGCGGAAGTGTTTGATCACCTAACTTCACAGGTGGGCAATCTCCTCTTTTCAGAGTAAAGGTAACATGGACAGACTTTGAGGTACTTGCCTTGATTCTCCATTTCTTCAGCCATAGTTGGATACTTGATAGACTTCTTTGCAGAGACTCTGAGGCGGCTGCAGGGTTTTTGCTAGATGCAAGTATTGCAGTGTCATCGGCGAAGGTAGCCATGGTCACCCCTGGGATCTGCGGCAAGTCCGCAGTGAATATCGTGTACAAGACTGGGCCCAAAACGGAGCCCTGGGGTACCCCTGCATGTATTGTATAGAATGGAGACGTAGCATCGCCTTCTCGAACTTGAAATATTCTTTCCATTAAGTAGGAGTTTAGGATGCTATAAAATGAGTGCGGTAGAAGTGATTTTATTTTAAATAGCAATCCTTTGTGCTATACTTTGTCGAATGCCTGCTGTATGTCCAGGAAGGCGGAGGAGCAATATTCTCTGTGTTCAAATGATGTCCTAATAGCTTTGCACACTCTATGTATCTGTTCGATCGTGGCATGTTCCCGTCGAAAGCCAAACTGGTGATCTGGTATAATGGATAGTTCCGAGAGAGCACTTAACAGCCTTTTCAGCAGGATCTTCTCGAATAGTTTGGATAAGATCGGCAACAGACTGATTGGTCTGTAAGAGGTAAGCTCCTGGCTGGGTTTTCCTGGTTTCTGTACCATTATAATTTGTGTCACTTTCCACAGGGCTGGGAAGCATCCTGTTCTGAGCATGCCGTTAAAAAGGGATGTTATAAATACTAAGGCTTTTTGAGGGAGTTCTTTTAGTACCTTTTTGTCGATCAGATCGAAGCCTGGAGCCTTTTTGTTTACTAGGTTATTAATTGTTCTAATTAGTTCTTGTGGAGTTGTGGGCTTTATGGGAACATCTAGCTGAAAGTCTTGGTTGATAACTTCATCAATATCTGATTCATCTACGTCAATTTCTGGTTCATTTGGGATAAAAATCTTTGCTAGGTGATTTGCAAAGATGTTCGCTTTATCCTGATGTGTTCTAGCCCATTTTCCTTCCTGAGTCCTTATTGGAGGTTTGGGTATGACAGGTCGAGTTGTGTTTTTGCATGCCTTCCACAAGGAGTAGTTAGTGTCTTTTGAGGCGGTTAGTGATTCTACGTAGGCTGCGGTTGTTTCGTTTTCAGCCAGCTGGATCATTTCCTTTAGCTCGCGTATAGCTTTGTTGAACGCCCGTTTGTCTTCTTGATGCCTGCTATTTTGCCAGACTCTTCGTAGTCGTCGCTTTTCGAGAATTTTCGCTCTGATGTTTTCGGGCACCACATTATGTCTTGATTGGAAGTCTTGTATTTCAGGTGTACATATCCAGCAGCTCTTTTGGATTATTGTCGTGAGTTCTTTAACTGCTAAATCAATGTCATTATTTGTTTTTAAAGCTATTTTAAGCTGTAGATTTTCTTGCACTAGTTCTCGAAATGATTCCCAATCTGTGTATTTGTTGTATAGGGTCGGCCTTGTTTCATAATGTGTAACTATGGTACTTACAGTCAAGACTACAGGAATATGGTTGGTTGAGCTATCAAGACAGCCCTTTATTGAGTGGAAGAGCCGGGATAGACCCTTAGTGATGAAGAAGTCTAGCACATCCGGTAGCCTCTTGCGATCAGTTGGCCAATGTGTTGGTTCGGACGTTGATATAGGCTTAAGAAAATGACTGTCCATACATTTTTTGAGTTCTCTGCCCCTTGTTGTTATTAATCTGGATCCCCAATGAGTATGTTTAGCGTTCCAGTCGCCGCCAGCTATGAACCTCCCTCCAAGTGTACCAAAATATTGGGTAAGTAGGTCTTCCGTTATTTTATATCTAGGGGGGCAGTATACTGAGGAGACATTGAAGTGGCCATGCCTGTCTTCAACCTGTACAGTGGTCGCCTGAATATGGTTGGTTCTGAACTCAGGGAGAAGATGGTGTTTTAAAGAAGATTTTATTATAACGGCGGATCCTCCGTGAGCAGTTCCGTCCGGGTGGTTTGTATTGTAAATATTGAAGTTCCTAATTTTTATCAGGCTATTGGCTGTAAAGTGGGTTTCTGATACGAGTAGGATATCAAGCTTGTGGAGGTTAATCAAGGTCTCGACTTCACACTTATTTGGAGCCAGCCCATCAATGTTCCATGTCGCTATTTTGAGTGTATCTATTTCGTCATTGTGCTGACAAGTGTTGTTATGAGACTCATTAAGGTACCCATTTGTTGTAGGAGGATATCAAACTTTTCCGATTGTTTTAAAAGCATATCTTCTAGAGAGTGTATGTTTGTGGGTGTTTCTGTGCTACATGTTTCAGTATTCTTGTTATGGTTTTTCTTTGTTGCTTCAGCATATGATGCCCTACTCGGTTTGTGTTCTGTGTTGTTCTCCTTTTCGCCCATCATTGTATTTCTGGGAAAGTCTTTTTTAAAGTTATGTTGGTTAGATAACCTATCTATTCCTTTTGGCCGCGGCTGTTTGGAGGTTTTTCTGGTAAGTATTTCTCTATATACTTGACATCCCTTGTAGTTAGCCGGGTGGGGGCCAAGACATAGAGCGCACTGGGCTGGAGTGTTGCGGTCCTTTTTTGTGCATTCGGAGGTTTTATGTGGTTCTGTACATTTGACACAACGGTAAGGCTTTAGGCAGTCGTTTTTAGAATGGCCATACTGCTGGCATCGCTGGCATTGAACCACCGCTTTTCGCTTCTTAGGATCTTCTATCACTATTGATTGATGATATATTATCTTTATTTCCTTGACCGCCTTATTATTGGGTCCAGGTTGTAGGTTCACAAAGAATGTTGAGGTAGGGATTTTTTCTGGTCCATATTTACCATTGATAATTTCTCCAGTTACAGTGTTACCGGAGCTTTCAATTGCTTCTATTATGGAGGAGTGGGGTGTTGTATGGTGCAGATTCCTTATGACAATCCTATAACACCTTTGGTCTTTTCTATTAAATGTATGTCCTATTAGGCTATTTTCTCTTACTATTGTAATTAGTTTTTTGTAGGTTTCTACATCAGAGCTATTTATTCTCAGTTGATGTCTGTTTATAATTTTATATGTGAATTCAGTTTTTTCTGCAACCGTTTCTAGCAGCTCAGTGAGTTTATTAACATCTTCGATGCCATAGAGGATTATGGGAGGGGGCTTGCTAGGTTTTCTTTCTTTGGGTTGGGTTACTCCTTCGTCAGTCAGATCTACTGGTAGATCTGACAGTAGTATATATAAATAAATAAAAAAAGGAGGAGGTTCTCAATTCGTCGAAATCTTTTATTATTATTTTTTAATTTCAAAATTTGTTAGTGGGTATTTATTTGTTAGTGATACAAAGGCTTCTGATTCATACACTTGTGCGAAAAAAGTTTTGCTTGTGTTATAAATATGGAGTCTATTTCATATCACATATATTTTATTTATCTCTTCAAACAGCTTTAAAGTTCTGGAACCATCGGCTCGCATGCTGCCAGCACCTCTAAGACAGTTCTTCGGTCTTGAAACGATTATCCAATCTTCTGACTGCCAAATTTCACATTACTACCATACATAAAGTATAAATTGATGCTCGGAATACTTGAGACCCAAGAACTGTCTTTGAATCTTAGTATTACAATTATTATTTGATGAAGTTGCACTTTTATAAAACGAGCAGTGAAAGGTGAATAAGCAATAATTTAGCTTACTGTACTTGTTGGAGCCGGTATGGGTGGCTCGATTTCGGACCTACATTTACGTTTGGCGTCTAGGTACTGTACTAATTCGGAATGTAGGGCTAGTATACCCTACATCAATGGGTTTGGGCTTGAATAAGATAACAAAAACAATCCAACTCACAATTTACCGTAAGCTTCGTGGGTCAATATCTTCTTTTCAAGGTCTGCAACCTGGGCAGTCACTTGCATCGCGGATAACGCTACTTACTACCTCACTGCTGGTCTTAGAATAAAATGAGTACGCAGAATATTACTGATCAAGAGCTGCAAAAAAAACGGTTGGTGGTGCCTGACGGATTACATTCGTTTAAAAACGGTGTCCTGCTTTCGCGCGCCAATTTCATAGAGGCCGCGCGGCTTGAACGCCTCGCGGCTCCGAGGTCGCGCGACTCGATCGCCACTCAATATAATTATTCGTCTGATTGTGAACTAATAAAATAGCCAGCATGTGTAGTATCAAAAATAATCCTAATATTTACTTTGTAATTACCGTAATACGGTAGTATGTTACCTTACCTCCTCTCCCCCTGCTTCTTACCCGCCACCGTCTACCTTTCCACCACTAGTGTTCAAGCTCATCAACTCACACTTCGCCATGTAATCCACGTAATCACCTTTTTACTTTGGGACCGCCCCGCCGTGGAAGATGTGCGGTGGACACAGCGGCCACGGTCCCCCAAGGATGTTTCTTGTCACCAGCCTGCTACTCCCTCTACACCGTCGACATCCCTGTCGAGGCAGGCGCAATTCCTACTTCGCCACTTCAGTGAACAAGCGCCACGCAGTCGAAAATGTTTAATGCTCTTTGGACCAGCTGCCCTAATGGTTGGCGTGCTGGCATTAGTCGGCGAATGTCGGGAAGGCGCAGGCCACGGTGACTGGCAATGGCGTGCCTCTTTCGCCAATGCGACTCAACGGCGAGTATATAAAATGGTCTCCCCAGGTGAAATACCTGGATGCCATCATCGACCGCGTCCTCATATGAAACAGCACTACATGCATGCAATCAACGTCCAGTACGCTCGTCGGAATTTCCGATACGAAATCAGTTGGTTATTGACAAAACATTCTTGAGGATCCGCCTCACGTACGCTGCACTTACGCGCATGCCCAGGTGAGCATTCCGCTCCGAACCATAACGAACCAGGAACACAAACACAACGATAGCGAAATCATGGACCGCCTGGCGACGTCGATGCTTAAGTGTGTCACACGCCGCAGTTACCGCATATACGGGATCTAACACCGCTCCACGCCCGACCACCAGACGATAAAATGAAGTACCCGCGTGACCTCATCGTCAAAGAAGATCCACGGAGGCACAACGTCAACTACATAAAGAGACTAAGAAACCACAAGAAGTAACAGAAACACGACGAACCATCCTGTGACCCGTTTGTTAATACAGACGGCGAATTCGACCATTTTTTTCAAAAGAGGCTTAAAGCCAATAAAAGCCGTATCCTGGCTGTGGCTGCCGCTAGTGTTCGTATTCGTAGAAGGGAGGATGATGCCGAGTTATTCTCCTCTACTGCCGGTTCCTCCAACACCTTCCTAACGATTCTCCTCAAGCGATCTTACTTTTTTGTCACCCTTAAAAATTTTACTTAAATTTTTTTCTCTTTCTGGTAAGCCAGGCCCAAACATGTTAATTGAGAGATTTGAGGTGAGGTATTACGTAATATTCGAGAACTTTGAATGGTAAGCAAGTCACAGCGCGCCGGCCCAAAACAAATCATAGTGCTAGGCTGCAAGGCGTTGAGTAGCGTGGGGATCAAGCCGCAACGTATCCGACCCGCGCGCGTGACGTCTAATAAATAGTCGACGGAGATGTGGAACCAAGTTTTAAAAACTTCCTTCGTTGGATTTTAGCGGGACTCCGAACGTCACGTATCTTTTTCGTTTGCGAGATTTTTATTAATGGAATATAAAACGTCTCGCTCGATAAGAAGATATCACAAGTCAACATTTTAATACATCTACCATACAATCCAGACTGATCCAGCATAAGAAAAAACACAAACTATATTTGAATGAAAGAGAAGGCAGTATAGCCTAAGCGTTTGCCTTTCCGTTAGGAAATAGACTCACAAAAAAAATAATCCAAAAACTTCACTCACCTCACACGTTAATCTGTGTTAAAATAACCTCCTCACCCATTGATTTTTACCTCTAAAGTTTGTTGTTTGGAAGTGAGTGATGCATACAGATCTGGCGCCGCATCTTCATACCAACGAGTGCAACGTGCTCATCCGGTTGCTGCAGGATTGCCACAAGGATGTATGAATCTATTACTGATAAATAGGTTGCATAATATTATTTTAATAAATATCCCCTTTATTCTGATTCGACCGTAAAATGTATTTTTGCCTTGACAGAGTTCGGCCGATATCGATCGAGAATGGTGGCGACACGATCCCCTCAATCGACTGTAAAATAATCTACCGACTGCTTTTGTTCCCGTGCAATTACCAATAGGTGAACGGGACTTGTAATTCCTGATTCTGATTCCATGTCAAACCATAGCTTCCCTTAATTTCTTACTTATCCAACCAGGAAAATTTTCTGTGTTCATCCAATCAATGTAGCAGTGTAATAAAATGAAGGGCCTAGCCTAAACAGTATGTGGGAATGCCACAAATCAATGTCTACTTACCTAGAAACAAGTAAAAAAACTATGAATGTGCTCCCAACTGAATACAGCAAATTTAATAATATTGCAGATTAGTTCATTTATTCGTGGACCAGCCTGGTGGCGCACGGATATCTGTTTTGAATTGGTGTTTAATGTTTTTTCTGTGACCTTTTGTGTGACTTACATGTGTACTTTCTGTAGGTGTAATATTTTTATCATTGGTTTCAGCACCCCTTCCTGAAGTTCACGGGTTATTGCAATGACTACGATCGAGATATGAGAAGGTGCCTCAAGCAAGAGCGCTTAAGACGGCAAAAAGGTAACCTCGAAGAGTCCCGAAAGAAGCATGCGGGGATTCAACTGAGACTAAAGTCTGCAACACAGCAACAATGACCGACTCCACGGCAGATGCCTTTCCTGATATACTGGACTGCTTAGATCATCTCGAGGAGTATAAATCAGTAACGGACAGATATTTCTCCAGAAGGTATTGTCTCAAAGTTGACGGCATCGAAAACAATGACTACCTCATTTTGTTCCATTCGAACCGCATCTGCTTGCTCACGCTTGCTCCGAGTCATTTCTTTTTCAAGAAACGTGTTGAATACAAGGTAAACTTTTCTTCTGGGAAGGTGGACAGATTGAAAAACTGTGTCAAAGGCAAAGGCAAGAAGGGAGGGCAGTTGTTGGGGCCGAACTCGGTTGTTTGTGCGGTTGAGTATGCGGACGGGACTAGCTTTTCGGTGCCGAGTTGTCTCAAAGGGACTCTCGTAGAAGTAAACGAGGAGTTGCTGCAGCGGCCGGAGCTCCTGAGACAGGCCGCAGACGCCGAAGGCTACCTCGCTGTCATCTTGTCCACCATCGAGGTCTCCCGTGCTAGGAAGGATGAGCTCCTAACTCATGAAGATTATGTTAATGGATTAATTAGGTAGGTGTGAAGCAATCATTTATTTTTCTTTAGTATGGAATAAAATGTTGCATTTTATCTTTGTTTTTTTTATGAATCTTCTTTCTACTTCATACTTAGAGAGTAATGAAATAGAAAAAGTGTGCTAAATAAGTAGGATTCAGATTCAATCAAAAGCAGTTTCTCTACCCATAAAGAAGTACGTATAAATCTATTCACAACAATGCATGCGGACAAAAAAGGGTGGTGCTTTTGAAAGGTTAAGAGATCACGCAAATCACTTCATGGTTTGAAACCATGTACGATCTTTGTACCTGCTTCTGTGTATGTGCACTTGAAGGTACAGAGCGCATCACGCTCATTGCCACAGTAGGCATTGGCGTTTGCAAGGAAAACTTAATGGGGTCAAAAGTCCAATGTATGGCAGTTAGGCTAATGCTTTGTACCATAATAAATAAAGAAGAAAACAATTCATCAGTTTAAACCGATTTATAACATACAATTTTTATAATTTTGTGCACATAGCTTAAATTTTATTTCTTCAATATAACAGCCTAAATTCATACATGTTATTGATTCTTGACCAGGATTCCTTTATTTGTTCCAAATCAATGGACAATTTAAAATAAAACACGATTCCGTTTTGTGTTTGTTTTTTTTTATTTTCTTGTGTTTTTGTGTTTTACTAGCCGTTTGAGACACATTGTATACATACTTACAGAGGCGAGGTTTCATACAAAAAAATGTTAATCCAAAATCTATTTGGGAATTGAAAGCTTAAAAATTAAGTAACAAAATGTTCTAACAAGAAAAACTTTAAATAGTGACTAGAATACTATGTTGTGCTACAAATTATTGCGGAGATCAGACTGGTAGCAGTAGTGAGCATGCTGATTTAAGGATTCAATTAGTTTATTGAAATAGAAGGCTTATTACTTATGTATGTAAAGATCTTCAAGGTTACCAGTAGAATACAGCTCTGTGGATTATTTGTCAAAGTGGTGCGTTGCATTAGAGTTATTTAAATTCTGGTCATATTTTATTATTTAACTTAGGAACTCTAATATTCTCTCACAAAAAATGCCTGACTACATGTAATAAGTGCAAAAATAATAACAAATATTAAAAGCGGGTTTGCCAAAATGCCGTGTCATAGTGAGAGTAACATGGCATTCGATGCCGGGGACATACACAAGGGAGGTAATCCATCCAAGAAGTGATACAAAGACATGGGAAATAAATAAATGACAAATGAATGATCAGCTTATAAAAATATAAATTGCGGAAAAAAATACTAGCTCACGCGTTGCGCGGCGCAACGGTTGTTCGTTGACTGGAAGCATATCAACTCTTAGGCATCCCTTGTGGGGTCGCCGTCTCCACCATCTTCTTGTACTTTCCTACGAGCTCGGGGAAGTCGTAAGCGATGGCGACGTCCAGTCGGTTAATGGGGCACCCTCGGAAGTATGTGCAGGTCGCGGACAGCTGCTGGAACTCGTAAACGGGGTTGAGCCGGAAGAAGTCACGGTAGGTCTCCGGGTCAGGCAGGTCATAGCGAGAGATGTTGGTGAGGGTGCTCAGTCCCTCGTAGATGTGGTAGTTCTGGGGGTTTTCGATTATCGCCTCCGCAATGAGCTTCTTATTTCCGAAGATCGTCTTGTGGTTGTAGTAGGTGGTGAGGTAGCAATCCACCATTTTGGCGTGATTCCTTACTCGCACCTATAATACAGAAAATGTTTCACATTGATTTGTTTGGTAACGACGTTAAGACCGGTTTCTTCTGAGGCCTAGTGCACACTTTTTTTAGTGAAGTAGTGAGTTTAGTTGTCAATTTGTTCGTCAAAACTCCATGTCAAGGGTAGGTTCTTGGCATGGCACCTAATTCCTTCGGGAATGCTCTGCGTTTGAGATATGACCGTAGTAAAAGTCATGCTCCTAGGGGGTTGCTATCAAAATGTGATTACGCATAAAAATGGCAGAGGAGGGGGTCAGTAATATAGTGACGACACAATCATATAATAAAAAAAAGCATTGATATGCATTCCATGCATACAATACTTTTATAAATGTCACGCATGCATCCTCAAATGGTTGCCTTGCATTGAAATGTTCAATGTGTGCTTTACTTGCAACAAACAAAGTCGTCAATCGAGATACCGTCTAATCATATGATACTTTTCATGGTTCTAGCACCAACCTTCTTGTATATTAACTGAACATGACAGTAACGTGAAATTCGTTCAATTGTGAATTATTTTCCGGCTTACTAACCACTAAGGTTTTAATTCATTAAAACCTTTTTATTCACAAACTAATTTAAGATATATACATTATTTTTTATTAAATCTGAGGGGGGAGGGGTCAGATTAGGTCTGACTTAATTTTCAGTGTGGGGGAAGCAATACATTTGCAAAACAAAATGTGACTGGGGGTTAAAATAGGCAAAGCTGACATATCACATTTAAATGTGTGTAATAAGGTTGCATGACTTCCATTTTGGGGGACTGCCCCACCGGCAGGAGTCTCTGAAGAGACAGATTCCCAGTGGGAATCGATCACCCCGATAAAAGAAGAAGAAATTGATGGAGGAACTTCAATCACATGCAGGTTCAGTGAGCAACCCCCAATGAACCGATGAAGCATGCGTGTGTCAAGAGCATGAAGGCTTACAGCGAAGCGCCTCGCGCTGGCAATCTTGTTGTCTATGCGCCGGTCGACGGCCGAGCGGAGATCCTTCAGCAGCTCCCTCTCCTGCGCCTGCAGCAGCCGAACGGGCGCGCTCGCCTCGTACGGCATGGACCATAGCGACACGGTGTACATGACCGGCGGCTGCGCTGAGCTCATGAGCGGCGAGATGTTCCATATCAGGGCGCTCTGCACTCGCATCAGCTCTTCGGGCTTCACGCTGTCTGCCTTGTTTAGAAGAATGCGGGTCTGGAACAGGCATTTCCATATGAAAGCCGAGATTGTTTTGATTATTGTATGTACAGTCGCATTGAGATGGATCGCATTTGTGATTTTTTTGTGTGTGTGATAAAATTGAGTTATAACTTTATTCTTAAACAATATTTTGTAAATATATGCCTACTACTAAATACCAAATGCACAGTAAGAATATTTAAAAGCGGACTGTGAACACAAAATAAAAATATTGGCATTGGTATGAATTTTAAGCAGTGTTTTGGCAATAATATTATATTTCTTAGTAGTCTAGATGTGAGCTGTCCGGAGAAGTCAATTTGTATAATTGAAGTTCCTATTTTTCCAACTTGTGATTTAATAATACGCCATCTAGAATGTGTCTCAATTGAAAAATCGCCTAGATTCGAAAATCTTGTTTGGCTTTTCGAATCTAGGGGATTCGAAATAAATAGCAAAAGAAATATGTTTTTGAAGAATGGTTTATTTTTAAAAAAATTTTTTGTTTGTAAAAAAACATTATTGTGTTCACTAAGTGGCATGTAACTAAAATGTGACATTGAGCCTTTTTCATCTACTGCTGATTAGCTTAATCGTCACATTAAGGGCCAGTTAAAGACAATTTAGGTCTCACGTTAGTACTCGATGTCATCAGTTCGAGTGCATGTCCGTAGAAAACGTTCTTATATCGCTGCCGGTTTCGTACGGAAGGTTAAAAGGTCATTTACTGCTCAGTGCTGTCTACATACCGCCTGCGTCTCCGGTGGATTTTTATGAGGCACATTTCAGTTCTATAAAAGATGCGTTTTATGATAATCATAACCTGAATGTATTTATGATCGGTGATTATAATTTAAATCAAATAGGTTGGTTGACACTTCCGCTTCTGGACGCTGAAGATCGCGGTGTTCTCAGCGTTTCGGGCTCCGCGAATAGTTCAGTCTGCTCATTATTTAATACTATGTCACTTCTTAAGCTGAATCAATATAATAAAGTGTTGAATATAAATGATCGTATTCTCGATCTCGTGTTATGCGACCGTGAATGTACGCTCGTTGCTGCGCCAACCCCACTGCTCCCCGCGGACCGCCATCATCCGCCGCTCGAAATATCACTATCGTTGGCCGTTGAAACTAGCCTACCCAAAGCTATTCAGTTGCGATATCATTTTAGAAAGGCGAATTATGACATAATTAACGACCAACTATTATCTGTTGATTGGGATCTCCTAATTAGTGGTGGGTCAATAGATGACTCCTTAAGTGAATTCTATTCTATTATTAATAAAGTTATATCTAAACTAATCACACCTAAAAGAAATATATGCTCCAGGTATCCTACTTGGTTTACTAATGAGCTAATTTCTATTGAAAAACGTAAACTTAAAGCCTGGAAAAAATGGAAAAACTATAATAATATTTCAGATTATATAGATTTTGGTAAACTAAGATCAAAATTTAAATTTAAATTAGATGAGCAATACACTGCTTACATACATAACGTTGAAACCTGTTTACAAAATAATATTAAAAGTTTCTGGTCATATATTCATAGTTTGAAAAAAACAACGGGATATCCTTCTTCGATGACTTTCAGTGACACTAAATTAAATAATCCAACTGATATATGTGAAAGTTTTAATACATATTTTCATTCAACTTTTGAAACATCGCCTTCGAATAACAATTTTGATTTTACAACCCTAAATAGCTTACACTCTGATTTCCCCATGATATCCTCTTTAACTTTCAGCCCGGTAGAAGTCGAAAAACATCTCGAGGCTCTTGACCTAAATAAAGGAGCGGGTCCCGATGGCATTGAACCGATTTTTTGGGCAAAAACCAGTCATTCTTTATCAAAACCTATATGCCTAATTTTTAACAAGTCTCTAGGTGAAGGTGTTTTTCCAAATCGCTGGAAACTGGCCAACATAACTCCTGTGCACAAAAGTGGCCCACATAAACAAATCGAAAATTATAGACCGATATCAATTTTATCATGTTTAGCAAAAGTGTTTGAGAAATTGGTCCATGATAAGCTTTATAACTACATGAAGGATGGAATCTGTCCCGAACAACACGGTTTCATAAGAAATAAATCGACAGTCAGCAATCTTATGCTTTTTTCAAATTTTCTTTTTGATGCGATGGATAGTGGTGACCAAGTAGACGTAATATATACTGATTTTAAAAAAGCTTTTGACAAAGTCAACCACAATATATTATTTCAAAAACTGGCTTTTAATGGCATTAAGGGTGATTTGCTTCGTTGGATGATTTCATACCTCACAAATCGGTTACAGAGAGTAACAATAAATGGATACGTATCGCAAACCGTTAATGTTACCTCGGGTGTCCCTCAAGGATCTATTTTAGGCCCATTTTTGTTTGTTTTGTTTTTAAATGATATTGGTAAATGCTTTAAATTTTGTAAATATCTTATTTACGCAGATGATCTGAAAATATATACTAAAATTAATTCCACAAATGATTGTTTGTTGCTGCAAGATGATCTTAATCGATTATATGGTTATTGCCAGTGGTATAAAATGCAGCTCAATATTCTTAAGTGTAAAAAAATGACTATTACTAAGAATCACAACATTTTTGATTTCACGTACACTATTGGAGGCGAACCACTTGAAAGTGTTGAAAGTATGAGGGATCTCGGGATAATCATCGACAAAAAGCTACATTTTGAAGCACACGTAGAAAATATTAAAAATAAAGCATTCAAAATGATGGGTTTTGTGCTTCGTAACACCAAGGACTTTAATAATGCTGACAGTTATATTTTACTTTTTAACTCACTGGTAAGGTCTCACCTAGAGTATGCTGCTGAAATATGGAACCCCTTCTACTATAAATATGTCACATCTCTTGAAAGCATACAAAAGTACTTTTACCGTATTATGCAGTACAGACTCCGCCGGAAAGGTATATCTTGTACCGTGAACCCTATGACTCTAGCTAATAGAAGATGTCTAGGCGATATGATGTTCCTGCACAAACTTCTTCACAGCAAAATCACATGTAGCGAGTTGCTTGCTCAAGTGGATATTCGTGTTCCCAGCAGTCGCGGCACTCGTAACGCTGTTCTCTTTCTTCTTCCGCGAACGCGTACCAACGCAGGCAAAAGAAAACCGTTCTACAGAATGTTCCAGACATACAACCAGACTTTTAGTAACGTTGATATTTTTAATTGCAATCATGGTTCGTTTAAAAAATATATTAAAAACATTTTGGAATGACAGTCCTCTTTATTGTTTGGTTATTTATAAAGGCGTACATATTATCATATTATTATCTTTATATTGTCTTTTTTTTTTTTTTAAATATATCAATAATAGTATAATAACAATATGTATAAATATACTATATAATCTTTATATGAATACTTATATGTTTAGTGGTTACATATACAAATGCATCGCAGTGTTAATGTTTAATGTTTTCTGCATGTTATCGCAGGTATTTTATTCAGTGCACAAGAAAAAAATAATAATACATAGACACCTAGGTACTTTGTCAGCTATTTAAATACTATATTTTTGAACTCTGTGGCATCTGGTGTTGTGTAATGACTTGTTGTGTATTTTATTGTAATACTATGCTTGTTTTTGTGTCATTACATGTTAAGATGCTCTAAATAAAGAAAAAAAAAAAAAATTAGCACTTTAGTTATGAAGGCCCTTTAAGTGTAGATTAAAATAAATCAGCACTTGGTGAAATCTAATTATGTGTATGAGATAAATGTTATTATACTACATACTGTCACATTCCTATTGTTCAATTGTTTTCTAAAGTGGTAGATGACAAAAACGAAATTCTGTCTTTTAAAAAACATAAATTCGCAAATAAAATAAAAAAAAATAATTAAAAAATAACCAAATTTAGATAATCAACAAAGTAAATATGTGGATCTAGATATAATTTAAAGATAAAACTTTTAGTCTCTGTTAAAAACATATTCAAAGCTAAATCTCCAGGTATGAAATGCTTTTAATCTAAAGTCACATATTTGCCAATGTTACACCCATAGATAAAACCGGCCAAGTGCGAGGCGGACTCGCACACGAACGGTTCAGTATCATCGTACAAGATTCAACACAAAAATATTTTTTTTTGTATGACGCCCCCCTTTAATTTTCCTTATTTTGTATTTTACCTATTATTTTTCTCTTCCTACCCAGATTCAGGCGTGCACACATTGTTTATAGCACTTGGAGCATTCGACAGTGACACGAGATGCTATCAAGTTCTCTGCTGTTTGGCCATATGCCAGGAGTGCTTGTTCTGATTCATATATTAGATTGCCGCCATGAGGACTTTAGGCATGCAAGCTGCAGCAAAAATAGAATACTTATGTATACATTATAAAGTAAAATTCCCACCTCGCTAAATCGTTTAGAACCACACTCTTGTTTGTGATTTTTTTTTTCAGTTTTATCGAATTAAAGGTTTGACCCTTATGGTTTGATTCCTATTGATTCTTGAAAAACTTAAACTCTTTCAAAAGTCATTAAAGCAGTTCCAATGAGAATATGTAAATTGGAAAAATAAATAAATAAGTAGGAATGTGCATTGGTGGTGCGCCTTTGGCTAATGTATGCATAATGTTACACCAACTTTTAGAAGGAGGAAGTCATTATATCGTTCACCAAATTACCTGAGATTCCCTGCCCTTTAGCTGGTCGAGGATGGCCTCTGTCTCGGGCCCCACGTCCAACTTAGAGGGGTCGTACACGAGGAAGATGATGTCTGCGCGGTCGATGAACCACTGGCACGCGTCATTGAAGGGGAACACGCGCGACACCTGCTTGCGGACCTCCAGGATGCCAGGGATCTCGACGATGTTCACCTGCGCCAATACACCCATCAATGGATATTCCAATATTACACTTATTGGAAGATGGAAGATACAGATTACACATTTAGTTATAGTTGCTTTGTCATACACCCAACACAAATTTACCAATAAGTACAATCACAGCACGCTTCACTCGTTTTTGTCTACACCGGTGGTTTAATCGATCATTTGTTTATAACTCATCAAATAATTCCCAGTGAGCCGCTCTGGCACACATTGATGATGATGAATAGTCCGAACATCATGTTAATGACCAAACGACCTCGCACAATCAGTTTGCAAATAATAGAAAGAAGTTCACTGCTCCTTCCATACAGTTTGTTATTCACAAAAAAGAGTTAATGGAAAGAGTTTGAAATAAATCCAACAAAACATTCAACAATGCTTTCGACAAATGGTTTGCCAAATGGAAAAAGTTTTACGTTTCGCCCCACATCACCTCAGTACTTGACCCAACTAGTTGAGAATAGGTTTGTCGTAACCTTCAAAATAGTTTTAGTACAGCTGGATCGAATCGAAACTACGAAAGCAACAACATAATCGAACAGCAAGATCCGGAAATCATAACAAACGAGAAGGAAATGAGTTGCTGACCTTTTCCAGCAACTTGCTGGGGTAGCGTAGGCCACGAAGCCGCTCCTCTAGCCCCTGTCCGAACTTCTGAAGGCCGGAGAAGGTCCAGTCAGCCGCCAGCTGTGTTCCGTCCAACACCTCAGGCTCCTTGCCGTGCATCAGAATATTGAAGTAGGCTGGTGACGGCTCGGCTCCTAAACAGTGGAATTGTCTTCAATCATGAATTTTGGGAACATTTTGTTTGTTGTGGAAATGCGAATTTAACCATCTTTAATACATTTTTGCAACTGGATACAAAATGTTATAAACAGTAAGTGGAATGTTCTAAATCACTTCATCATTCTTGCTGTAAACTAAATGGTCTTATTATGTTCATGTGTATTCGATGCATAATTGTATATTAAAAAACAATATCAACTTTAAAAAGTATGTGTAGGTATTTGACTCGTTTATTCTGGAATTTATTGTTTGAAAATAATGCCACATACCAGTCCGCAGAGACCACTCGGTGAATTCCAGCCCAGTGAGGTAGTTGATGAGTGAGGATTTTCCTCCACTCCATGGACCCATGAATAAGACCAGGGGCTTAGAGAAGATCTCGGGATCGCCGAAATGTCTGTTGCTGAGATCTCTGTATTTGTACACGGTCTCCAGAGGCTTTATTGCAGTCTCGTAGAGACGCTTTAGGTCCCGCAGTACGATGTCGGCAGACCTCTCGATTGTGATCTCGGCCTCGCTGGCCTCCTCGTCCAGCCGCAGAATCTTGACGATGTGATCTCTCGACCTCAGGTTGTCGGGGATATCGCCTACCTGCAAAACACAGCTATTTGTGCATCAGTGTAAACTTTGATGACAATCAATTATTACAGGTATTGTTCAACCTATATTAAAAATACAAACATATGCATTCAGATAAAAAATTGGAATCCTAAACGTGAATACATAGAATACATACTGAATTGCATGTCAGATAACTGTAGAAGGTAATATTTAATTATTTAAGGTTTATTAATTGTTTTACCTTTAATAAGTCTTCTTCAGGTGCACCCTCTTCGCTTCCTTCAACTGATTCTTTTTCACCATCCTCTCCTGAATCATCTCCTTCTTCAGATTTTTCGTCAGAGTCATCTATGTCTTCACCTGACTTATCCTCTTTACTACCATCAGCGGCATCTTCGGTTTGGTCATCCTTAGCATTGCTGCTATTAGCATCTTGTTTCTCTTCCTCCGATTGGTTATCATCATCATCTCCAGTTTCTGCCGACTTGCCATCGTCTTCAGAAGATGCATCGTCTTCTTTGGTGTCTTCTTTCGAATCGTCTTCATCTCCATTGGCTGATTCTACCTTTTCGCCAGCTTTCTCGTCTGAAGCTTCATCGGCTGCTTCCTCGGATTTGTCCTCACTTTCCGAAGAATCGTTTTCTACTGTATCATTCTCGTTGGGTTCCTCACCACTATTGTCATCATCTTTCTCGTCACTTTTGGCATCATCTGTCTCGTCGCTTGTAGCATCAACATTTTCGTCACTTTTGTCATCAGACTTCTCGTCACTGCCGTCGTCATCTTTATCGTCATCTTCTGCATCGGCGGTTTCGTCTCCCTGCTTACCACCTTCCGCCTCGCCAATGTCTTCTTCTTTGCTGTCGTCTTGATCTTCTGTGCTCTCTATAAAATATCATATCAAAAAAAGATTGTTATTTGTGGAAGTTGATGTGGGCTCCGACTTTACTAAACATAAAAATTAAATCACCTGTTTACCTTTTTCGGCTGTTTCATCGTCAGCAGACACTTCTTTGCTGTCTCCGTCTTCCGGGTCTTCCTGACTATCATCTTGATCGGCCTCATTTTTTTCTTCCTTGCTATCATCGGACTCTTTGGAATCGTCAGCTTCGCCCCCAAGGGCCTCCGCTGACTCCTGCCCTACGTAGGGCTCGTCGGCGACTTCAACTGATGGTACATCTTCATTACTGTCGTCGCCTTCAACCCCCTTGTCTTCTGCTGATGTATCTTCTTTCGTTTCGTTATTAACACCATCCTCTTTACTATCGTCATTTTCTACGGAACCTGAAATGAAGACCGACTGAATTTACATTAAATACACATTTACTGTACAAACTTCCATGCTTCATAAGTGACGTTCAAGTCAGTGTCTGTTTGGCACTAATAATGATCCCGGTTTTTCTTAAGTTTCCGTGAAAACTGATTACATATTGGCAACCAAATTTTTGTTGCATGCATATTATGGTCCGGAGTCTGGCAAATGTATTATGTGTAGGACTAAAGGTGTACGAGTACTATGATAAGAAAATAGTAATTCACGTAGTACGTCGACATGTAACACTGTAGGCATGGTAAAGTCTGCCCGGTTGGGTTCAAAGCGGAAATAAAAATGTAAAATATTTTTCATCCCGTTCATTGCAGCCGTGCTTAAATAAATATGAGGTTCTGGCATGGTACCTAGGTATTTCTGCGGATTTCGTACTTTAAATGCAGTTGATAAGCCAATGTCATGACAGTAGTATACTCATTTCATGACATCTGCCCAGTTTACGAGTTTTTAATTTATCTTATGTTTTTTTAAGTACTTGGGCATGAATGGCTTATAATATCACACCTACTGTCATAACATAAGCTCAACACACCTCATGGGAACTAGGTGTCATGCCAACGCCTTCATTGAAGTGTATAGAAAACACGAACAATTTTTATTTTACAAATCTTATCTCTGCTTTCCTTTATTTGCTAAACCTCAAAGTATTTTATCCATCAGCCTTGTCCGCGAGGCCGTCTCATTGAGAACGTTTTAATGTCGCTACAACTGGAACAGAAAGCTATCACTCAGACGGTGAAGTTAACATCCGGGCGAATGCAAATTTAGATTATTCTCGTTAAAATAAACTTCAGTCTCGTCAAACTGCAGAAGCTAACAGCGAGTTTACATTGACTTTGCCTCGGCCGCGACTTCTATTTCGACGACATTCGACGTATAGCGTCACCGATATATCGCGCCGGTTTAATTATAGAAGATTTTGTCTCGGCGAGTTTGGTACCTTGGACTACTTTCTTATTATAATTGTTAGGCACTGCTCTGGAGAAATTCTTGATATTTGGATTGTTTGGGCCCACAAATTGGAAAACAAGCATGCCAAACAACAAACAGGACAAAAATGTCAAACGAAACCGTTCAAAACGTTGGTTAATTTAATATAAAATCAGAAGGACAGTTTTGTATAATTATACATAAATACATTGTTAAAGCTACTATAATAAGTTACATTATCTTTTAATTAAGTACCTGACTGACTTTCCCCTGCATCGCGCCCTTTTAGCGCTTTTTCGATATATGGACGGCATTGTGACTCTGAAGGCACCTCGTCTTCACCTGAAATAAATAACAATATTTTAAATGTACTGTCCAATATTTTCTACACCAGGTTTGTATGATTGTCGAACAAGCCTGGTTTTCGCCAAGCACTGATTTATTTGAATCGACACTTAAAGGGCCTTTATTACTAAAGTGCTGATTATCTTGTACTGGTATTGATTGCAAGCTGCTAAGAAAAGCCCTTAAGGCCCTGGTACTAGCCAAATCGCAAAGTTAGACGAGGCACCCCAAGCTAACTACCTAAGTCTGACGATTAGAAGTGTTATTCTTACAATATATGATTCCTTGTCTAGGAATCAACCTATTTGCGGTAATGTATGTTTCCTTTTTCTTTGCAAAATACATTGCGGAAACGGTGTCCATTTCCGAACTTTTTTGACTAAATGTAGAAATCTAAAAGCAAATGGAATTATTTTTTTATGCATATATTCTGTTTTTACTTATATCTAGAAATCATATTACTTTCAGATTTTTAATGTGAAAAATCGACTTAATTATTATTTAAATAAATGATGAAATAAAAAAATAATTACAATCCATTATCAGTCTGGAGTTATATTTGGACTTGCTGAGGCGTTTCACTAGATATATGTAGGTGCATTTGTATGGCGCGAGTAGTTGATGTGTCCTAGCGCCTTAATATGTGGCGAGCGGTAGGTGAAAAAGGATCTAGGCTTGGTTTTCACCAAGTGCTGATTTATTTTAAGTGACACTTAGGGCCTCATTCACCTACTGCTGATTAGCTTAATCGTCACATATTAAGGGCCTTTCTTAGCAGCTTGCAATCAATACCAGTACAAGATAATCAGCACTTTAGTAATAATGGCCCTTCAAGTGCTGATTAAAATAAATCAGCACTTGGTAAAAACCAGGCTTAGTGAGCCTTTATTACTAAAGTGCTTGTGCTGGTATCGATTACAAGATGATTAGATCAGTACTTGGTGGAAGAGACCCTAACTATACCTTATGTGAATTAGGAAACCTACATCATTCTATCGCACTCGTTTTTTTACAGACTAGCAGCAGAAAATGCACAAATCTAAGAATGCACGTCGACCCCTTAAAGAACAAGAGTTTTTGAATAATTTAATCGGAAATTCACGCTCGGAATCCCAACAAGTCCTTAAAATGTAGTCGATCGCCATGCTTAAAAATGGCTCGAAACCCTAAACGTGAAGCGAAATCCTGACTCACGTACGTAAACTCACATGCAAGACAGACAATAACCGTTCGTAAGGTCGAAATATTATAAGAGCATGGTTTTCGATGCCCCTGAGAAAGTTTCAGGAAATGTTGACTAATCATTTTAAAATCACTCTTCCAACTTACTTGATATTTGGTATCTAATATCATGCAACAAATATCTGTGTCTGCATCTCTTTGTGTTTTTGGTAAATGTATGCTGGGTCAAACCACAGATAAAACTAAATTAGTATGAAGATTTTCTTTTTGCTTTCATTTGGTTATGTTTTGATTTTTCAAAAAAACAAACACATGCCGAGACAGATATTTGTTGCCTGATATTAGATATTAAATATCGATTTAATTTGAACAGCGGTTTTCAAATAATTAGTAAACTACGTTTGTATGGGGGCATAGCTTAGGGCGAGGCTTAGGGGCCGTTCTTAAGGCTGTTCCGACCCATATAAAGTACTTTGCACACATAACGCAAAAAGTATTGCACTTTAAGCCAAGAATTAATAATAAAAGTTTAATATAGTCATATTACTTGCAGCGAAAACAATTTCACAATTTCAGGATTATTGGTTTTGTTACAATTTATTTAAATACGATTTTTATTTAACAGCGCCATCTAACGGTGTAAAACTCGGCAATTGTGAATATGTTTTCGCTGCAACTACTATGGCTATATTTAATATTTTTGACGAATTCGTGCCTTAAAGTGCAATACTTTTTGCGTTCTGTGTAAAAAAAACATTGTATGGGTCGGAACATCCTTAAGATAAAAAATTGCCTAACAAAAGTAGTCGAGGCTAACTCACCTGTATGATTGAATGACTACTAAACATTTTCAAAACTGAACTATTTTTAGGGAAAAATATACTTCATTCAGGAAATAAAATATCTATTAAGAAAATAATCACAAAAATCACAAAAAAGTTGAAAGTCCGAAATAATGCGTTTTTCAATGCGCAATTCTGATATGACCTCTGAATACCGAATGACTATTTAAGTAACGTTTTCAAAATCTATTATAGTCAAACATTTTCATATTGTTATTTACATATTATATACATACATACTACTGTCTATAGATTCATAGATAAGGAACTAAGTAGGCACACCTTATCGATGCTCGGCGGAGGCGGCGCACAGTGGTCCCGATTTGAAAAAAAAGGGACATAGGCCCCCTTATGACTATTGACGTATTTTTTTTTATAATTGGAAGCAGACAACCAACATTTGAGATTCTATGTAGGAGTTGTTATCATACGTCAAGAAACGGCGAAGAAAAAAAATATTTAGTTTTTTCTTGTATGGATGATTTCACATTTATATTTTTTTCTACTAAGTGCTGCTAGGATCCGCTTTGAAACTTTTAAAATAATTAGAACCTACTTAAATACACTTTTGGAAAAAAAATTAGCTGCTACCTCTTGCAACCTTCTGAGAAAAAAAATATTTAGTTTTTTCTTGTATGGATGATTTCACATTTATATTTTTTTCTACTAAGTCCTGCTAGGATCCGCTTTGAAACTTTCAAAATAACTGCAGCATATTTAATTACATTTAAAAAAATTAACCATACATTTCATTTATTAGAATTGGGGTACAAAATTAAAAAATATTTAGAAAATATAGTAGCTTTCCTCGTAAATGTGATGAATGGCTTGTTTTTTAATGATTTTTTTCATAAAATTAACATTGGTTATTAGACATTGCACTGCTCACTTGTTGTGTCAAGGTTTCTGAACCATAACGTATCAAGCAGCCAGCTTACAGAGTTTACAATTTCTAGACGCTAAACAATCTTGCTGAATTACCCATATTTATCTTTTAATAAAACATAACTAGCAAGAGCATTTGCAACACGTACAAAGTTAAGAAGTTATTACGAAAATATAGTACCTTCCCTCTAAAATGTGGCGAATGACCTATTATTGAATGTTTTTTTATATAGCATAATTTTGTTACTAGACATTGAAGTGCTCACTTTTGTTTTAACTTTTCTGAAACACATCAGCAAGCAGCCATCTTACAGAGTTTACAATTATTGGAGCCTACACAATCTTGCCGATTGGCCCATATTTATCGTTTAAAAAAACATAACTAAGCAATAGCGTCTGCAAACAAGTTATCATGAATCAGAAATTCGAAGCGTTTACAATTTTATCATGTTTCTATGCCTGCATGGTGATTATTCCGAAACAATAAATAATAAATAACTGGCTTTCATGGACAAGTTTTGCCTAAATTAGCTGCATAAACAGTTTTGTTTCATAAAGTATATTATTTAGTCGAAATGATAGATGGTAAAATAAATAGTGTAGTAACAGGTACTGCAACTTCGACATGTAGCATTTGTGAAGCAAAACCCTCACAAATGAATGATCTTGATAAGTTGTCTGAAAGACAACTGAAAAAAGACTTCTATAAGTATGGTCTGTCCACGCTTCATCTATGGATTCGGTGTCTGGAGTGCTTACTCCATATTTCGTACAATAGCGATTTCAAAAAATGGAGTGCACGCCAAGAAGATCATAAATCATTAAGAAAAATAAAGAAGGATCAAGTACTCGCAGATTTCCGCAGTAAAATGGGAATTTTGGTGGATGTAGTAAAGCAAGGAGTAGGCACTACTAATAAGGGCAATACTGAAAGAACTTTTTTCAGAAACTACTCTTTATCTGCGGCAATTACAGGACTTGATGAAAATTTAATTCTCCGAATTGCTGTCCTGCTGCAAACTATAAGTTCTGGGAAACGAGTAAACATCCTCAAATTTGAGAAATACGCACGGGAAACGGCACAATTATACGTTTCACTTTACGAGTGGTATTATATGCCAGCATGTCTGCATAAACTTCTGATTCATGGAGCGGAAATAATAAAACATTTCTCCCATACTCCAATAGGAAAGCTATCTGAAGAAGCTTCGGAGGCGAGAAATAAAGACTTTCGCAATCTCAGAGAGCATCACTCAAGGAAAATTTGCAGAACTCACACGAACACAGACATTTTACACAACTTTCTCGTATCATCAGATCCTGTTGTTTCTTACATACGTCCACGGTACACGAAGCCTGCACATCTTGAAATATTTCCAGAAACACTTAACTTGCTTATTTTAGCGCAAGGTAGAAATGTTCGATTATGATATTGATATCAACATTGACATGGACATTGTTTTTTATGTATGTGTGCGTTATATTGTAAATCCACACAACATACTTATATTTTGGGCGGTTGGTATTGACTACTTCGAGATTTCATTTTTATTTACTTTTAGCTATTGCTTGTTTTGAACGTTAAACATTAAAAAATCCCGTTTGTAACGTATGCCATGAATATAAAGTAATGTAAATTTGAATTCGACTAAATAATATACTTTATGAAACAAAACTGTTTATGCAGCTAATTTAGGCAAAACTTGTCCATGAAAGCCAGTTATTTATTATTTATTGTTTCGGAATAATCACCATGCAGGCATAGAAACATGATAACATTGTAAACGCTTCGAATTTCTGATTCATGATAACTTGTTTGCAGCCGCTATTGCTTAGTTATGTTTTTTTAAACGATAAATATGGGCCAATCGGCAAGATTGTGTAGGCTCCAATAATTGTAAACTCTGTAAGATGGCTGCTTGCTGATGTGTTTCAGAAAAGTTAAAACAAAAGTGAGCACTTCAATGTCTAGTAACAAAATTATGCTATATAAAAAAACATTCAATAATAGGTCATTCGCCACATTTTAGAGGGAAGGTACTATATTTTCGTAATAACTTCTTAACTTTGTACGTGTTGCAAATGCTCTTGCTAGTTATGTTTTATTAAAAGATAAATATGGGTAATTCAGCAAGATTGTTTAGCGTCTAGAAATTGTAAACTCTGTAAGCTGGCTGCTTGATACGTTGTGGTTCAGAAACCTTGACACAACAAGTGAGCAGTGCAATGTCTAATAACCAATGTTAATTTTATGAAAAAAATCATTAAAAAACAAGCCATTCATCACATTTACGAGGAAAGCTACTATATTTTCTAAATATTTTTTAACTTTGTACCCCAATTCTAATATATGAAATGTATGGTTAAATTTTTTTAAATGTAATTAATTATGCTGCAGTTATTTTGAAAATTTTTAACGCGGATCCTAGCAGGACTTGGTAGAAAAAATATAAATATGAAATCGTCCATACAAGAAAAACATAAATATTTTTTTTTCTCAGAAGGTTGCAAGAGGTAGCAGCAAATTTTTTTTCCAAAAGTGTGTTTAAGTAGGCTCTAATTATTTTGAAAGTTTCAAAGCGGATCCTAGCAGGACTTAGTAGAAAAAAATATAAATGTGAAATCATCCATACAAGAAAAAACTGAATATTTTTTTTCTCAGAAGGTTGCAAGAGGTAGCAGCTAATTTTTTTTTCCAAAAGTGTATTTAAGTAGGTTCTAATTATTTTAAAAGTTTCAAAGCGGATCCTAGCAGCACTTAGTAGAAAAAAATATAAATGTGAAATCATCCATACAAGAAAAAACTAAATATTTTTTTTCTTCGCCGTTTCTTGACGTATGATAACAACTCCTACATAGAATCTCAAATGTTGGTTGTCTGCTTCCAATTATAAAAAAAAATATGTCAATAGTCATAAGGGGGCCTATGTCCCTTTTTTTTCAAATCGGGACCACTGTGCGGCGGTGGCGCCTGTCAACTTTCCGAGTGGTCTCTGTGTGCCAACCTATTAGTTGGTGTCCAATCATACCTACGAGCCTAGCCAATGATTGAGATATAATTCCGTTGCCAACTCAGTTGCGGTTAAGCGCTAGCTAAATTTAAGCGTGCGTGCATAACTTACAAACCATACGCATCGTGCGTTTTGTTTCTAAAAACGTTGAACCATCTTCCTTTAAAGTCCATCAAATCTAATATACGAGCTATGCCATAATCATTGTATTCGCTGCAAAGGGGTTTTTAGAAATTGTAATAAACACCGGTTTATTTCCGGTCCGATAAAGTTCGGTTGCCTTGAACAAAGCCCGAAATGTAACTTTGTCATCGACCACCAAATAAAGAAATGAAGAAAGGCACTCGCTGTAGACGGTTCCATACCCTGGCGGTTCGGCTAAAAGGAGAGAGACTCATCGTTGTATGAAATGTAATGGACGCGAGATGTTCATAGTTCGTTATCAATGATAATGATAACTTAGAAACCAAACACAATTTTACAATGCCAATGGTCATCAGACATCTAGTTCGATCAAATAAAGCTAATTGGAGCCAAATTTTGTATCTCTGACACTAAATATGGGAATGATATTTTTTCTACGTTTGTATGGGGGTTGAGCGGGAGTCGTTGCCCTATCAATTCCACATACTACGGGCGATAACTGTTTCCATGCTCTTCATGTTTTACTAGGTTTTTGAGATTTTAGATTCTAAAATATATTACAAAAATCTGTACCTCTATGTTTAATTTTTTTTACCTTTTAGATTGGAAAATGTTGGCTAATAAACATTGGAAAAAAGCTGTCTTTTTTACGATCATTTTCGGTTTTTTTTTACTGAAAAATACAGATATTTACTGAAAAATAAAAAAAACGGACTTTCTCAAGTGATATAAAAGTATTTATTAAAATCTGACAACGTTTAGGGGTAGGGAAACGTTAGGGCCCGAAAGACGATTTCGCCATTTTAATGGCAGTCGCCGTGCAAAATTGTGCCTTGGACAATGGACAAAGAATGTATTTCTTAAAATTTTGAAATCTTACATTTTCGCTCCATATCGCTGGGATAATTACCGAAAATGTATTGGGGTTGCTCTATATTACTCCATCTATTGCTTCACTATGTTTGGCAACAGTTGTCCAACAATTAATTGCCTCAAAAATTGCTTATGTACGGGTACATTAATGATCAGAAACTTTACTAACTCTGAAAACTGACGATGAATTCTACAACAAAATCATCTTTAGTGACTCATTTCATTTAGGCTCATTCCACCTCCACAGCTTCGTTAACAAACAGAATTGTCGGTTGTGTGCATATGAAAATCCACATGCCATTCACAAACTTCCGTTATATCCTCAAAAACTGTCAGTAAACCGGACAGTTTAGTAAAGCAGGAGGGATAATCGGGCCGTACTTTTTTGAAAATAATGAAGGTTCCGCCATGACTGTCGATGGCAATCGTTACATTAACGAAATTAACAAATGAGATCTGTTTTCATCACGATGGTGCCATCTGTCACACCGTACGTAAAACACTGACTTTGTTACAAATACGTTTTCAAGTTGTGTCATCTCTAGTTTTGGAGACCAAAATTGTCCGCCAAGAAGTTGCGATTTAACTTGTTTGGACTATGACTTGAAAAGTAAGGTCTATGCGAACCACCCTGAGACATAATACTTAATGTTTACGGATATACAGTGTTAAAAAGGGCTTACTTCTTTCCGACGTTTCGTCCACCACGTTGCGGACATCATCAGGATCGCTTTTTTAACACTGTATATCCGTAAACATTAAGTATTATGTCGAACAACAGTGAAAATCTAAATAAACACACCCTGAGACAACTGAGGAACTCAAAGAATAAACTGCACGTCAAATTCGTCAAATCACACTGCAAGTTTTGGTCAAAAAAGTTACTTAGCCGATATTTTGTTTCATGTATTACTTCCTGTTTTTTAAGTTAAGCGCGGCATTTGGCGCACGCCAGGACCTCGCAAAAAAGGCGCCCGGCGACACACGATCGGACTTTCAAAGGGGCTGCGAAAAAAACATGCTGGCCGACCAGGTACCTCTTCACAACTTTGAGGAAACAACTTAGGCAGGGAGTTGATTCCATAGTTTACGCAGAGTTGTGCCCTGGAAGGTCGGCGGTCCTCTTCGCACTGAATACGCATGCCCGTTTGCTCGAGTTAAAGTCAATGTGGTTCTGGACACCCCATCCGGAAACCTTTTCCAGGGTCTCATCGAGTTTAAATAACGAGGTTCCTTTCCCTTCTTAGGTGGTTGTTACAAGATGGCAGAAGCGGAAAAAAAATGTATGTCCAGTAACATAAAAAATGTGAGAATTGTTTTATCTCACATACCTACCCGAACTGAAATAACAACGGACTCTGAGGAAATGAGAATTCAGGAAATTACTTTTTCAAATTCCGACGTCTAATAGATATTGACCTTAGAAAAGAAATACTCACTCGAAAGGCTAAGAGGCTGCGAGTTTTCCACCATAGGGCTAGGGAAAGGGTTCAAAGATCGTACTT
Source organism: Incurvaria masculella (assembly GCA_946894095.1). Taxonomy (NCBI): domain Eukaryota; kingdom Metazoa; phylum Arthropoda; class Insecta; order Lepidoptera; family Incurvariidae; genus Incurvaria; species Incurvaria masculella. The sequence goes on from OX335641.1 coordinate 7,835,194, forward strand.
GCAATAAGGACTGAAAGATACCAACTCACCGCATTCCCGAAGGATTGCGGTGCCATGCCCTTTCTTCCCTTCCTTTATGCGCAATATATTTAAGCAAATTATGCAATTGAAATTTCTCTCGAAAGCCAAACGGGGTTTTCACTTGACAACAATTCCAAATGTATTTATTGGGGAGGACTGGAGACAAATTGGAGAGGCGTATGTATACTGGTTTATGTTATATATAAGTTATCTCTTTTTCAGGACTTCCTGTTTACTGTTGTATTTCTTATGTGTTGCTCCGAATAAACGCTTTTATTATTATTTTTATTATTATTATGTCCAGCAGTGGACGCAAACACGCTGACTGACTGAGGCGTCACCTATTTTCTCACATATTTTACCGGTTAAGTCCCTGATTGATAAAGTTGGAGTGTCTACAAAATCTGGAACCTCGGACTCGGACGGAGCCGACGACGAGGGGAACGCCACGTTCGCGTCGTCGCTGCATCAATCCAAGAAGACCAAATGGAACTGAGCAAATACTTGCATACATTAAAATAGTGGGTACTCTAGTAAGCGATCGTTACATTTTCCACAGATTTGCGAAAACATCTAGAGAAAGTGCATGATATTCGTGACCTTGGCGTTACCTTTGACTCCAAATTGCATGTTGATATGCATATTGAGAGTATTACTAAAAAGCTTAGGCGTATCAGATGATAGGGTTCGTGCTAAGATAGTCAAAGTTCAAAAAACTAGAACCTATTTAAACTACACTCTTGTTGGAAGCCGACTGAAATATGCAGCCCCTGTCGGATCTCCATTCTATGAGAAATACCCTCATTCTATCGAGATGATACAGCGCTAATTCTTAAAAATAATGTACCGCCAATGGTTTTGTTCTCATTTGCCATATGTCCACCTACTCAGTAGATTCTCAATTAGTCCTCTAAGTCACCGACGTCTTCTACTCGATGCCATGACCTTATATAAAATTTGGAACCATATCATCGATTGTCCTGATCTCCTTACCACAATTGGCTTGTTCGTTCCATATAGGAATACTAGGAGTCTAGCAGTTTTCCCTACCCCTCTATGTCGCACTAATGCTAGTAATATCTTTAAGCTCCCCTTAGAAGGATTTGCGAAGAGTATAATCTGATGTTTTGCCATATGGACATACAGGATCAAAGTCCATTAAATAATGTATGTGTATAATATATGGTGCTATGTTGTGTTTAAGTGGAAAATCCTATTTGAATAAGTGTTTGCTTGAATTTTTAATGTTTATAATAAAGATGTCTTCGATATAGATTACTTCATCTCTGTGGTTATGTGATGGTGGAGAACTGTTTTGGATTATGTAGTGTGTTATTTATACTACTAATGATTGTTTATATTTTACCTGTTCTACCTGTTTATTATTATTTTTTCTTCAAGTTTTTGTTCTACTAGATCAGAGTACTGTCATTTCTGTTATCTATAATTTTAGTTCATTTCTATCTTTCTCTTGGGTTGAAAATTATAAAGTCATGTGTAGTACTTGTAGAACACGGTGCTGGATACGTTCAATGTTTACTTTTTCATATTCTTTATTTTAGTTAAAATTTGTATCTGTTTGTTTACCCTCATCAAATAAATAAAAAAATAAACATGCTCGCGGGAGGAGGAGGAGGAGGGTGGGGGAGTGAGTTCTGTGAGAGAGACAAGTTGACGGAGGGAACATGAATTTACCAATCGATAAGAGTGGAGTAAAAGAGGTTGTAGTAAGAACTCCGTAGTATGCTATAATGTGGAACTTGTGAGTAGTGAATTTATTAAATGAGTGGATGCAGTTTTTTTCGACGTATGTGAAGCGGAATCTTCCTATATTGTGCCACAATACATTTTTTCCGACCTACCCAATTGGATGCTGTCATTTCTGCCCCCCTAGCCTTTCGGGAACGAGTAACTTCAGAACAGTGGAATTTTTTGCACTATCGAATTCCTAAACCTTGGCTAAGCCTTCTGAGAAATCAGAAATTGCATGTATAAAACGTGTGATGAAGTCACTCGAGGGAGAACAGATACGCATCGGCCAGTGTGTGAAAGAGTGTACACCGAGTGGTTTTTAGGGTTCCGTACCCAAAGGGTGAAAACAGAACCCTATTACTAAGCCTCCGCTGTCCGTCCGTCCGTCCGTCCGTCTGTCACAGGGCTGTATCTCATGTATAGGTAGGCAGCTGAAATTTTCACAGAGTGTGTATTTATTTTGCCGCTATAACAACAAATAGATAAAATAAAAAAATAATAAAAAAAGTGATTTTTTGTGTTAAATCTTGTACGATGGTACGGAACCCTTCGTGTTCGAGTCCGACTCGCACTTGGCCGGTTTTTTACCCGCTGTGTGCCTTTTGTGGGAGAAGGTGCCAAATGTAATTTTCTTAGTGCAAGATTTTCTAGTAGGTACGCTACGACTGATGTCCCCATATTTCTTCAACCATGTAGATACCGTGGTTGGGCTAAAACATCGTGTTTGAAGCATTCCCTCCGTTTCCCAGCGATAATATGCTATCGTTTTTCACAAGATGGCGACCAGAGAATGACAAATCCCTGTATTTCTATTTGCGTAGCTTCGCCGTGCGGTTATGACGCGTGCCGGCCAAAGGCGCCCACCTTTGACAGCTATCTCGGTAGGTAGCAACGGATTTAATCGACCGCGATCCTTTCGGTATGTGGGTTAGCGGATCATTGTGTCATCCAACACTTCTCCTAAGGTTATCGCCAAAAATAGTACAAGTAAACTTGTTTTTTACATAATTTCATTGCACGTTACTCCCGAAATAGCTCCCGCCTGACGTCGCGGAGCAGCCGCAGCGTTGCCTTTGCGCACGTCTGACTCGCGCCGAAATATGTTACGGTCGGGGAATATTCTGATTTCCACCAAAGTGTGAGACTTACCTGCAACGGTGAATGCCAATGTTCCTATGGCTAGTAATAAACACAGGGTAAACCTCCACAACCGCGTTTGATTGGTCCACATGTTGCACAGTCTTTCCACCGCTAGGGTGGGCTCTCAGTCATTTGCACACTCCCGCGCACTATATCGGCCTATCCACCCCCGATGTGATGCTCCACACATCTACACTGTAGCGTTACATACGAGATGACATAATACTATAAGCGCTTATTACATAATATGAACTGGGGTAGCAGGCATCAATTAAAAAATATAAAAAAAGTTGGTAAGAAAAGCCGAGCTGTGTCAAGGCGCGGAACGCACAAGAACTCTCAAGCGCCTGTTAAAATATCACTTTTTAATTTACTATTCAGATCTATTTTAAAACGCGTGCTTCAAGGTGTTTGAAGGTGCTCCGTGTGTAATATGCGCCTATGATATTATGGGGGGTGTACTGAGTTCTGCCCGGAATGCGATTCCGAGCTCAGCCTACTCTATTTCCGGAGACAGCGCAGCATCGCTGGTCGGACGGTTACTGGCGTGACAGCAGCTGAAGACGGTTGCTCCCCCTTCCCCAAAATCGCGAGATCCAGCCGCACTTCAGTGCAGACCGGTTGCCAAGTTATCCATACGTGAAAATAAATCGTCTGTACTTTTACACGCTGAATATTTTGAACTGTAGAACATTCGCGCCGTTCCACTTATCGGAGTTTAGTCGATGCCTAGGGCTGCACTTTTTGCCTTCCAGCGTAAGTAGGTTTTGTATGTCGAATTCCGTAGCTGGATGGTGTACATTGTGGAGGGAAATCATTTGAAAATATATAATAGAAGCTCACCAATTCTTTTTTACGATTTTCTTCTACTTCTTTCTTTTGCAATCCCTCCAAAATTTTAAAGCCCTAAAATTCCCGAAGTATCGTAGTGTATTAAGGTTTGATTGCTAAGTATATTGACGGTATATATATAATACCAAACTTCGTAAATCAATGCATACAAAACATCATGCGAGACCTGAGAGTGCAATTCGACTCAAATCCCTTTCCGCGTCTCCCCCTTTTAACGTATTTACATCACCGAAAATAGAGACACATTCTACATCCCTTTAGACTTAAAAAACGATTACTCATTCTGCGGTGTACAAGACCGTACACGTAAAAAACATATGTAAATAGTTTACTAGCCCAACACACCACATGGGATCTATTCGTTCTAGGTGTTATGCTAGGACTTCCTTAAACTGTAACAGTAGCATTCAGATTGGGCTGACTAATCGCCGGACTAAATATAACTTTACTTCACTCTTAATACGACTGTTAGAGTCGATTCAACATTTAATACACGGATTAATTGACTTGAACCGGACTTGAAATGCGATTTAGTACAGAGATAGTCGGTGTATCAAAGTTAGCACACCCACTCTAAGGCCCGATTGCAGAGCCAAACAATTTTCAAACACGGAACTTTTATTAAACCGCAATACCACCGACCGGCCATACGCATGACGCCTATGGTGCATCATGTCATCCGACAAGCCTAGGCTGCACGCGCACTCCCGAGACCGGTCAGTCCTCAAGACTGCTGATGCGAGCGAATAGGAGGATCTACAAAACGCACTTCCGCTTGCGACTCACCTACGAGTACGTAGCCCCATAGCGTTTTGTGTTAGGCTCAGGCACTCAAAGGAAGATAATCCAGTTCCAGCAAAACGTCACGCTCGGCATTGATGGAGCCGGGCGTTACGTCAGAAATGACGTACTTAATCGCTAACGACGTGCAGAATGCCACCGGTGGAGGAATTTATTGTGAAGCTCACGCAGGCGCCGCATGTTCGAGCGCGCTGATGCTTCATCACCACATCCACATCTCGCCAATCTTGCTCCCCGGCGCGCACGGCGCCTGAAGGACATCCGAGAAGCAGTCAGGGTAATAGGTAGGTACTCTCAGCCTGTACCTGCACAAACAATTGTGCAAAAGACCCAGACGTCGACGGAATTGACTCAGCTCCCTTTCATACTGCCCATAAAAAGTGACCGTGTTTAATAATACGTTGACGTCGATTTTGATTTTGTGTTCATTCGTGCACTCGGCCCTAAGACGAATTGAATTGGATGGAATTTTTCATTGCCGTTCATCGCTCATTCAATGCAATAAGGTACTTCAGAAAAAATGCTTGGAATAAAATTGGAATGCGACAAATTGTATTTGTTAGGTTCAAGATAAATGCAATAGGAATGATGTGGTGTGTAATTAATATGTGCCGTGCCGCCACTTCAAACATGTATTTTGCTAAACGAAATAATGGCGAACTAGAAAATAAATTGGTCATTCCGACCAGCGCTGATGTTTTGATATTCTGGCTGTCTCTTGTTTTTGACACATGACATAGGCCGCGTTCATAAAGCATTTAAAGTAAGTCGTTTCGTCTGAAATCTATACACCGGAAATAGAGACAAATTTGAGATCTCTTTCTGACATGCTGACGTTAACCATAGAGTAAAAGGGACTTAAGAATTCCTTCTCTTTCCAGTGTATACATTTGATAAGTAACGACTACTTGAGCGATTAAAGTTGTGCTCAAAAGATCAAATAAAACTTAGCATTATGACGTAATAGGTTACCAACATAATGTCGACTATGTTTAGTGACCGGCGAGTCACAGGTATGACACTGGTGAGTCACAGAATTTTCTGTACACTTGAAAGGGACGACTACCTTGACTACGAAAATGCGTTTGATATAGTGCCCATCAAACGGCTTTTATTGAAGTTAGAGTACTGGTAAGAGTAGAGCTGCTCTTTTATTGTGGCTCAAGGACTTTCTTACAGACAGTTAAAGTTATAGTATTAGTTTACAAAAAACACATTAGATCGGATTACCTTAGAGGACATATCCTAAGCTGAACCACTCTACTTCAAGGACAAATTCCAGAAAATAATTTCTTTGCAACTCCACGAATCAACTACCACAGGAAGTCATAAGTTCCAAAACAGTTAATGGGTTCAAAAATGTATAAAAAAAATAAAAAGATAGAAATAAACCATAAATAAATAAATAAATAACAAAAAATTAAACTTTAAGAAAAAAACGAGTGTTCTCAGTAATTCTAAAATCGGATATGCACGCATCTGTATATAGCTGTTAGATTTAAAAACCAAATAATAATACATCATACTGGATACCTATATTAAAAATACAAATTTTGTATTTTTAACTACAAATGAAAATGTTCATTTGTAGATTGATGGTCTAGTTATAACTATTATAGACCCCGATGATTCGATTAATCAAATGAGGCAAATATGCATAAAAAAATCATAACAAAACTTTGAACGAAGAATGAGAACCTCAGATATATATATATTGCTGACGGGATTTCATATTTTCATAAAAATATTTTGGATAGAAAACTTCGTTTCCGTACCCATGTTCCTTGACCAAAAATGCTTCTAAAAATCCACTCTACCATCCCTGATATCCAGCTAGAAGCTAAGAATGGCGCACTCTTGTAATTTTTTCCGACTAAATTTATCTTTCATCTTATTAAAATTTCAAAATCAGTTGTAGTTATATTAAAAATATATATATATAATTTCACTTACGCCCTAATGGAACTGAATGCAATCTGGTGCTATATAACACTCCCTAAGGCACGAAAGCAGTCAGGGGCGAAATATTGACGACAGAAATGTACGGTACGGGACGGGCTAGTTGGATAACAAACAGGTATTCAAAGACGTTGAAAAACGCTAAATTAGTTCTGGACACATATTTGAGCAAAAGCACTAAGGCGTTTTTAACAATTTCTGAACGCACCCAAACAAACATACACATAACCTAAAACCTTAGGATTTTGTGATTTCAACAATACAATACTTACAATATTTAATCATTGCGAAAACATTTTTGTGACATGAAAAGGGAACACATTCGTCATTCGACCTTCCTTTCTCGCGCTAGTTCGCAACCATGTTCAGGAGCCAATTGATGAACTTTCTGAAAAAAATCTCCCGACATCTCCCTAGCAAGCGAGCGCTGGTAAGTGTTCGGCGCGGGCTCCCTGTCTCGATGGCGCTGGTGGGTGCTTACTGCGAGCAGGTGCAGATGAATGTCGCCTACGACGAAGCTACCTTGGGCCACGAGTTTCTGATCCGGCAGGCGAGTACTGTGAATGTGAATGCAGCCACGCAACTGCTGACCGTCACTCTCGTCGCTATACAGGATACCAGCGAGCGGTGAGAAAACGCAATATGTACTTGGTTTGGACCAATCTTGTCACGGTTTGATATTTGCTTTGATTGCTACTTGAACAGTTGTGAGCCTCACTGTGGGTACAGCAATGTTTATGATCATGCTTCGCTGTGTGTTATTCCATATGCATTAAGACCCATTTCTACTGGGCATCGATCCATATAATTTTAGGTAATCTACAAAAAAATAATAACCAAGGTTGGTAAAGGAACCAAGGAAAATGTGTTCAGAGCGTAGCTAATGCATCTTCTATATGGCGTCGGTTTCACAGTTACGTTGATACAATTTAAAAGAAATAGAAGTCCATTCATTTACTTTTACATCATATAAAAACATCCCAAAATTACATACCAATGTTGGTTTTATGTTTGCCAAATGGCAAAAGTGTGTGAATTATTTAAAATGACAATAATCCGAAATTTCCGGTTCCAGGCGGCAGATACATAACTGATAAATCATTAGGCATTATTGTCCACAGGCTGCGAGAAACACTCACGCAGGAGATCTGCCTGGTGCGTCAGGCATTAGAGTGGGGGGAGGGAGGGACGCCACCTCACCACTGGGACAAGCTGGTGGCAGTGCGTGGTACAATAGTTGACCTGCACCACAACCTGCGCACGCTCTTTAGTGAGTACCTGCAAAATTGTTCTTCTTTTTCATCCAGTTCAGTGTAGCCGTGCAATACCCGGAAGATCCTGGCAAGACCACTTATTCCTATGAAGTGTGTTGTGATATTATCATGACAGTTGTTTTAGTATTAGCATCCATGTTTAGTTACAACTACACTCATCCATCCTTCTTTGGTTTTATGGGGTGTCTTAAAAATATGCTTAAATAGATATTAATTGCAGGGCTTTATTTATCATCACCAAAATGCATGCGTTGAGTTTTCAAGGTGTGCAGGCAAAATGATACTAGTTCAAAGAATCTTGTCTTGACTACCAAGGAAGTCTATGCCATGCCGCGGGCAGTTTTAACAGCTTTTTCAGCTGCGATGGAACACATAAATTAGTCACCTGAATTATTATTTCGTCCATGGCCAGGAGGGTAACCGGCGTAAGATGTGAGATGCGAGTTCAATCAATTCTAACCAATCAAAAGCGTTTATGTCGCACCTTCTGCGCTCTTATTGGGTAGAATATTTGGCATCCCCTTCCGATTTGTTTAGAATTGATCAAATTCCCTCACATATTTTCTCACATCTTACGTCGGTTCAACCGCAGGAAGGTTGGCAGCTCATTGTGTGCCTAAATATTTTTTTCTGGATGCAAAGACTACATATTTTACATTGTGCATCCTAGGCGCCATATTCTGCGAATCTTTGATGGGTTAGGTTATGATCCAAAAGCAATTAGTAATGCCATCATATGATACACAGGTGACTTTTTCAAGTGTGCCTTGATGGGCAAATCCGAAACTATAAGAAATAGCTAAAAACTCTCAAAGGAGTCTAACATAACAGAGGTTCAACAATGCGAAAAGTTAATTAAATTCACATTGTGTGGAATAAATATAACATCATGAGGTGTCTGTGTGGTCTTCTACTCAAAAATTCATGGTTTCATTTGTTTGTATCTGGATTTACGGCAAATGAGCGAGATATATATATTATCTGATCTATATAAGATCTGCATCAATGTGAATAAATGATGGATTGGAGAAGAGAAACAAACAAAACAATTTGTATATTACCCTTGCATTGTTGTTGTGCTTCGGGCTTGTTTCCGCACTTTGACGCCAATTCATCCATTGTATGTGTCAAGAAGCTCTACCAGCCGTCACGTCAGCCAGCCAAGCTCTTCCACGAAGCGCAGCAGTCTTTTTCGTCTTCTCCACAATTCCTGGACAGTTCCTGTCGTTTCAAGGAACTAGAGTCGTGTGTTAGCCACCTCTGGGCAATCGAAGATAACGTCTGTGGGTGTCCTCCTCCATGCAAGGTCTACAGAGGGAGCTGTCGGTGACAACTAGAGTGAATAAATGTTTTTTTAGTGGACAATGCCCCGTAAGAAGGCCAATCACAGTACGTAACTTACTCCTGCTTAGGTGGAGAGGTCTCCTCGAGACATGCACATCCTTGCATTGTTTGCTGGGTAATTGATGATTTACAATAATTTAGATATGCGAAATGTTTGGTTGGACTTTCATGTTTCTGTTTTAGACTAAAATGTATGAATGAGGTAAAAGTGGCAGCTGTGTGAAGACAAAATACTACAGGACAAAAAGTTTATTGAATTTAAATAAATTATCTAAAAATTTCATTCTAACCCTAACTCTGCAACAAGGCAAGTACATGTGAGGAATGTTATCCAAAACATTACGATGATTATGACTGGATTAGGTGGATGGCGCTACTGACCACTACTAGATGGAGAATTACATTGATAATGTATGTATAATGTATAATGTATACACAGGCTACATGGAGTATGCAGAAAAGCTAGCAACGGTCGCTGCTGAAATATCGTACCTTTCGGGCAACGTGGCTGCCTCCGACGCCATCTGTGAGCGCATCGACCATGCCTGCAGGTATCTTGTGACTAAATTCGATCACATATTTCTTTGTGAGCTGAAATCTCGAAACTGGCGTTTGTTTTAGGTAACACTGTAGGTCCCCTTCCCTACTGGCCTCTTCCCTAGGTAGTAAGGTTGAACCTGCCCTGGTTGGTAACATCGCATGAAAAGAAAGATAGCCGGAGCGGCGACTGAAAAGTATCTGTGTTTTCTAAAGGGAGGGTCGTGAAATGTCACATGACTAAAGCTTAATGGCAGTGCATAGCAGCATATTAGCCATCCATGTCCGTTTCAATCAAAAAGTAAATCCCGTAAAAAGGTTTTTATATCTTTGCAGTTTCGCTTTTTCTATGTTTTTATGTTGTCTTTACATCTACGTAGACACATTTCATTTAAGTATTTTGGTTGGAAATTAACATTCAAGAATGTACTGAATTGCTTAATATTTTTACGTCGAGGTTGTATTGCAACTACAACAGACAACACTGTAATTAAAAAGAGATAATGGTGTACTTTTGAACAACATTTTATTGAATAATAGAGTTTACACCTGCTTTAAGTAGTACAAGATGTGTTTACATAGAATTAAATCATCTTTACTCCAATCAATACAAACATCTACCTACCATTAACTAAAATATTGTACCTTATGTACAGGTTTAAACCTATCGTTATAAAGCTCTTAACATGTTTACATTAACACATCTTTGATAAACTGCTAAAAAGTATAAAATTATTTTAAACAATTAGAGTATTCATCGCGACCACTGCAAAATTGAGAGGACCAATCGATTATTCGTAGAATGTACGACATTAAAGTGTCGCTGTAACATACACGTGTCCTTTCATTTTTGCAAACATGTTCCCAACATTTGGTATACATACTCTGATAAAATTAATATTTTTTTTTATCCTTACACACTCAAAACTGAGACCACATATTCAAGTCTTATCACAAACATCGAGTTAACAATCATGTAGCATACATACAAAACTAAAAAGTAATAACATTCTCTCAATAAAATAGTTTAAAAATATCTTAAACATGCTCCCTCATGTTACTCCCAATAATAACTCAATAAAACAATATCAAATGAAGAATTTTTCGATGCAAACTTAAAAAGCAGTATTCAATTGTTTTAAAGAAAAAGGGGATAAAACCAATATTTTTCAAATTAAAAGTTTCTTCAAAATACAAATTAAGGTGGATAAAATGCCAATCACTAAAATAGAACAAAATAAAATTATAAAATCTGAACAATCTTTGCTTGGAAAAAAATATACAAGTAAAATTGCCTGCAAGCCTTTTAATCATATTTTACAACAATTCTGTAAAATCATGACTACTCCTTCATATTTTATCATTGCAAAGAATCGAAATAAATATAAAAATAACGATAAAATCTTCTTTAGCTGAAGCAAAAAAGTACACAGCCTTTTTGTTGGGCAAATTAGAAGTTCGTAAATCTCTTTGCAAATGTTCATAAATAATTATGAAAAGTGCTCAAAATTAAATTCGAATCTCTAAAATAAGTTGTGCACGCTTTATGTAGCTTTCAGAATGGCCTGTAAGCAAGGTTCCCCATACAAACGTAGTTAGGATATCTTTGTATTTAAAAAATCTATCAATTAATATCTGTGTCTGCACAAAAGCCTTATGAAAGCAAAAAGAAAATCTTTACACATAATTTTTTTTGTTTTACCCAGGATTCTTTTTTTAGAAAAAATAAAAATATGCAGACATAAATGTTATATACCAAAACCAAGCTAATTGGAAGTGGTTTTCTAATGACTTTCTAACCATGTTCATATGAGCAGTGACATGTTCTGATGCTTACGGGCCGGCCAAAAGGTCTGAACAATCTGGCGTTATGATAGGAGTGTTATCTGAAGTGAATAAATATTTAATTCTGATACTTTCAGCGTTATAGTGCTTGAAGTAGATAACAAAGGAGTTAGCGACACTGCACACAACACTTAACATTATATTTTTTTTTATATTAAAGCACCGTGTCACTAAAAAAAGGTTGTATTAGCTTAGTCCCTTTTAGGTGGCCTGAAGATCTGAAAACAGGGATGGGTATATTTAACCAAGACAGAACAGCAAGTTTTGTGATTAGTGCGAAGACTTGTCCTGTCTTTGCTGCATGATTCTCGATCATTTCAACGAGCCACCTTTTTTGTAAGAAACAAAATTCTAATGTAGGAATTTGTAGTTAAGACGTTGGTAATGTTTTTAATTAAGTAATCTTCATGAAAACAATCTCGGTTACCATAGATGTAAAAATGTTTGAAACACGGCATTAATATACGTATGTGCGCTTATGCGTGCGAGGCACTGGCACAACACTATGCGGCAGCGTATCCAACATATTGCAACAGCGAGTATAGAACTGTTACTGTTGTAGGGCCTGCAACAGTCAGAAGGCGCTGACCGGGCAGCTGCAGCAGGAGAGCTTGGAACTCCAGCAGATGGCCATCGTCACCTCGCCACAGCTCGAAAATTTGCTCAAGCAGAAGGCGGAATCTGCCGAAACATAACACAAGGAGGCTAGTTAAGAACGGCCGTTTGAGCTTCCTAAACACATTGTAAGGCTGACTTGATAATGAGGTGATCAATTTCCATACAACGGCTCATGTTTGTTTCTTCAGTCAAATTAAGAGATATTTTTCTGAAATTTTGGACATTAAAAATCAAATGAGAGCTACTCTGTAATTATTTTCTTTTTTTGTTATAACTCAGCTTGTATCCATGATATACGCCTTTTTGTATTTGTCTACAAATTGTAAGAGGTTAAATGATTCAAAAATTCATTTATCAAACAAACAAAAACATACAGACATAGCTCTGCATTGATTCATTTAATCTCCAAAATATCTGAAATTTTGACTGAGCAAGCAGGCACGAGTCATTGTATGGAACCTATCACCTCACTATCCTCTTAAATAAAAATCATTATTAAATTTTATTACATTAACTTATCCTAATATTAAATTATTTGTTACGCATGAAGACCCATTTTATTATCAATTAAATAAATAAGGGATTTAAGGCAGAAAAGCACCAACATCGCATTTTAATCTATGACTCGATAAATGAGATTACGTGTTGTCCCATATAAATGGTTTGCTAATGTACAGAGAGCATGGGCATTTGCATGGAATATCTATGTGGGTCAAATTCCAATGTGTGAGCATATAGGCTGATGTCGTTTGCACCTAAATATGCTTTCATTAACCCATTGAGCGCGTATGACGCCGGCACGCATATCACGTTGAGCGCGGCGTCAGGTGAAACGCCTCGGTCCTCCTGCGGCGGAGGTCGTGTGTAGACAGCAGCCCGCCGACCTCAAGCACACCGGAGAAGTGGTGGGCCTCGCATCAGGTGGTAGCGGGGCCGTGTTGGCTGTTCCCCTTTGCAGGGAGCCCAGGTCTTGGGTGGCGCGGTTTATTATTATTTGGTTTATAACACTAGCAGCTATAAGCTGATGCGTGTATATCAGGATTTAGAATTACTGAGTGCGCTTGTTTTTTTTTAAGTTTTGTTTTTTGTTTAGTTATTTATGGTTTATTTCTATATTTATATTTGTCTTGTAATATTTTGAACCCATTAACTGTTTTGGTACTTATGACTTCCTGTGGTAGTTGATTCCAGGATTGTACATCTCTGTTGCGAAGAAAATGTTTTCTGGGATTTGTCCTTTAGGAAGAGTGGTTCAGCTTTAGGCTATGTCCAAGGTGAGGCAATGTGTTTATTGCAAACATTTTGTTAAGTTTGGAAGTACTATAGTAGTAGGAAGTACTTATTGAGGATCTTATCGACTTCGATGAGGTCTCCACGCTGCCTTTGCTCATGAAGAGTTGTGAGCTTTAGTGCCCTTAGCTGTTGCTCATATTCTTGATGCTTTAGATACACAATCATTTTAAGGGTTCCGTACCCAAAGGGTGCCAACGGAACCCTATTACTAAGCCTCTGCTGTCCGTCCGTCCGTCTGTCACAGGGCTGTATCTCATGAACCGTAATAGTTAGGCAGCTGAAATTTTCACAGTGTGTATTTTTTTTGCCGCTATAACAAAAAATAGCTAAAATTTAAAAATAAAAAAAATTAAAGGGGCCTTCGTGTGCGAGCCCGACTCGCACTTGGCCGGTTTTTGTAACTCTCCTCTGGACTCGTTCTAAAATATCTGTCATTTTGTAGGTATGTCTTTTACATCAGTGAAATTGTAATATACTGAGCTATCTATCAATGCAGTGGTTATAAACTTTTCCAATTTCTGTAGGCAGCAAGTGCCTGGTGCTTTGTGTTCTCAAAATAGGAAAATATTCATAAACTATCATAAAAAAGTTTGAACACAAAATATGAGTCAAATATTACCGTAACATGTTTCAAATATATATAGACCATCAATGCATCTTTCATCTTTTTTAAATTCCAAAATAAGTAGCAGTTATTTTTAAAAACATTACAATATGTTTCCACTTACGACCTTGTGAAACTGATTTCAATCAGGTGCTATCAGGCCCTACAGGATCAGAACCAAACATTTTCTACGACATGTACATTGAAGAATTGCAATCGGATTTTTTAAATAATCAGAAAAAGTTTTTCGTCTGGACATTCGTCGGAAGCAGGAGGAATGTTCAGACCAAAATCCTTTTCTGATTATTTTAAAAATCTGATTAAAATGCTGCAATGTAGATGTTGTAGGATAACCTCAAATAAATTAAATAACAGTAATGTTGTGTATACATAATAAAATATTGTTAGCTGTAGAAAGCAAGGTACCATTGCTCGGGAGATTCCCGAGGTGTTGTGAACTTATGGATGGCGCTTATTTAAGGTTGGTTCTAACCAAGTTAAATTGGATGAAGGGTTCTTCCGACCCTGTAGAAGCCCTACACAGATTTTTCTGCTCACCTGTCTAGAAGTGCTCCTTGCTGAGATGAGTTTCGATGTCCACTCGGCAGATGGGACAGTGCTTGTTGGTCCCCAGCCATTGATCCACACACTCCATGTGAAAGAGGTGCATGCACGGCAGCCGTCTGTTAGAAGGTGACAGTTTAACCTCTTGACCTATGCAGGTATTTTTCCAGTAAGCCATTTCGGCCCACTTGTGCTATTTTCAATAAGCCGCTTTTCCCATAGATATATAGAAACGACACGACAACGAGAAAGAACACAAACTATGCAATATTATTTAATAAATTAAACTTAACACATAACCAGTTTTATTTTTAAAATATAACAGACTCGAGAAAAAAAATATTGGCTCAAATTATTGTCCGAGCGAAGCTCGAGTGTAGTGTTTCCGTTTAAATTTAGCAAAAATGCTTTCGTATGCCCTGCTGTTCTTCTCTACAGGTCGCATTTCTCAACTGACTCTCGTGAAATTTTGTGAGCTGGTTTGATAATTATAAAGAATGTTTTAGTCGAGCCAGTTTATTAAAATTGTTCAAAAATATCAAATGTTCAAAAAGACAGACTCGATCTACAGCTCAGAGTGCCACTATTTCTGCTCTACTAGATGTCGCTGTTGCATGTAATATTGTGACACAAGACCTGCAGTCGCTGTCGTGCTCGAACATGGAGAGGCAGATGGTGCACTTCTCGTCGAGCGCGGGGTCCTGGTCGCGGCGAATGTACGCGTGCCGGTAGGTGGTGCGCTCGATGAGCGCGCGCGAGGCACCGCGCGAGACGGCCGCGCGCCGAGCCTCCAGCGCGCGCACGATGTGCGACAGGCGCGCCGCGGCGCCACCCGCCTGCACCCACCAACATCATTATTTTATTTTATTAGTTTATAATTTTTTTTTTTTTAAATGGGTAGGCCACGTAGAAGGTTAACGCCGACAATACCCGTTCTCACACGGCCAGACGGACAAACAAATTTTTACACAGAATTTTATTACAGTCCCGACCTGGCACCTTGTGACTCTTTTCTGATCCTAAAAATTAAGATATTCACCAGAAGAGGGTTTCGAAGAGTGAAAAACATGTTACCGAGGTCGCCACGGAGGAGGGAGGGACATTAATGTTTTGGTTGGTTTATTCTTATGAAAAACTGCTAACGGCAAGCTTATGGAAAATATTTTCACAAACTGGACAAACAAAATTCATAGTATTCTTTTTTATTCATATTTATGTATGATTACTAAGCAAATTATTTCTAAGGAATATTTTATTCACAAATGCTCAAGGGGCAAGAGGTAACCGTTGTTATGACAGTGTTAATCGAGCATGGCGTGCAGAAAATCATCAGCCACGTTTAGCCCTTGTCATTTTATAAAAATAAATTAGCTTTAAACATTTTGTCACCAAAATAGGATTGCCTAGGAATATAAAAATGGCTCACGCTATGAGTTACAAGGACAGTAGTTATGAATTGTGCGGTTGACTCATGTGTAAGAAAAAAAAACCACCGGGGAAAAACATTATTCTCTAAAGTAATCTGACACAGATGGCCACTGCCGTATTATTTTAGCCCAATACACCACATTCCCGAAGGAATTAGGTGCTATGCCAGGAACTTCCCTTTATGGGCATGGCTACATTGAACTGGATTGAAAACACGGACAATTTTTCATTGCCGCTTCAACCGTAGTTCTATCCAATGCGCAACTTGGGCGGGCTTAACCCTACCACCTAGTAGGGGAAGGGGACCTACAATTTTACCTGGGTTCTGAACCCATGTAAAACGAAACGAAATGCACTTATCCAGCTCAAAAAGAGTGGGATAAGTGTAAAGACTAATTTAATACTAAGAAAGAAATTGGTGCACGACTGCGGTGAGGATTTAAACACACACCTCTTGCATGAAAGGCAAGTCCCCTAGCCCCTAGACCACGAGCTGTGCAGCAGTATAGGCAGCCTTGTTATTTTTATTCATGGTAGATTTTACGTGTTATTTTCATTGATGAAGCATTTGCTGGATAAAAAAGCTTTACTTACGAAAGGTTGTATGGAGATGTGGAGGTGCGGAGGCCTCAGGTAGTGGTACAGGTGGTGGTGAATATGTTGACCGTCGCTGCAAATGCAAATGCAAATGAAAACTATCGCTCTCTCCAGAATTCATATCACCTAAGCTGTTCGGTTGTGTAATGGAGAATACCTTTTGTTTTGTGGTGTAATATTCTTTTCCACCGATTTATGCGAGTATTTTCGGTTATCCGACATATTACCACTAGTTGCCAGAACTCCAGGATCATTGTTTTTTTATTTATTGCATTAACTCGAATGTTTAAATTGTGAGATCAAGCCACACCTGTACTATGGGATCAACCACATGAGTAATTTGTCCCGAGACAGTCATGTTTCTGTAACATCATAAGGACGAAGCAACGCTGGTTTAGATGGATGAATAGCCAGTTAGAAAACCCCTTGCACAATCGCTTTGCATTATGAGATCATGCAAGTCGGAACGATGATTATGTCCAGAGCCCATAGTCCCAGTTGTCACCTAAATTGGCGTTTACGCCAAACCGATCGACTGGCGTTTTCAAATGTATGGAGGAATTGAGGAGCTCGTTAGACAGAGTTAAGCAAACTAACATTTGCGAGTCTGAGTTTGATTTGTCAGCTTACTCAACGTCGGCGTAAATACGTCGACGTTGCCGTTCACGCCGACTCCGCGTTTTCATCCAAATCGGAAGTTCGAGTTTGACTTTGACAGCTTGAAGAAGTAAAACCATAGAATAAATAGTAAACACTTGTATGGGGTTTCACGTTTTTACGTAACTTCGAAGTTCCGTAAACACCAATTTAGGTGAGAACTCAGACTGACCACTCAGATACATGTAGATATACATATACGTACAAGGGCTGATGGTAGGGTGCATGCTCCGCTCCCGGCGGCAATTCCAGCTGCTCCAGTTCATCTGGGAACTACACATATACACAATTATTTAATATCGCTTTTACGAATGGACAATATAAAAAAATTAACCTTGATTATTTAGTACTAATTTAAGTTTGCTATGAAAATACGTCAGACAGTAGGTGACAACTGGTGAAGAAAAACAGGAGACCGCACAACTTAGCGAAGTCTGGGGGAGGCCTACGTCCAGCAGAGGACATCAAAAGGCTGAAGAAGAAGAAGAAGAAGATGAAAATATGAACTAATTTCTTACTTTGTAACTAATGGTCCAAGCCTTTATACAAATATTTTTTTAATCCTTTTTCCTCCAAGTTATATTAGATTATTTATTTGTAATTATATAGGTCAAAATGATTGCTGCTTCGCTTGTGAAGTCACAAGGGGAAAGAGTTAGGAGTTAGATCTACACTCACCTGACAGAACCTCGCCGCTGCCTACCTCTTACCCCTCGCGCATTCGTCGATTTGAAAAATTCTTCAATGCACTTAAACACAATGGATACCCACCGCCAGCATGGTGGTGGGGGCTGGCACGGGCTGATGCAGGGGGAACACCATGGGGTGCGCGTAGTGGGAACCGCCCACCGCATCGCCCATCATGCTGCGTCGCTGCATCTCCTGCGGTCAAGGATCCATTATCAACGACATGCATCTTTCTCTCTTTTCTTGCATCATGATTCAATGTGTCAAACGGCAGGTTGATGTGAAATATATTCCAAAATAAGTTTAGGAAATACAACATGTCCTTTTGCCTTATTTAATCTTATCTTCCACTTAAACTCTGTGTAATCTAATTTGAAATAAATGAATACAAATCAATTAAATTCAAGAAAGCCAGACGGGCAAGACTTTGTCAAAATAACAATTAAATTTTTCAAATTCTC
This sequence comes from Incurvaria masculella, assembly GCA_946894095.1. Lineage (NCBI taxonomy): Eukaryota > Metazoa > Arthropoda > Insecta > Lepidoptera > Incurvariidae > Incurvaria > Incurvaria masculella. The sequence goes on from OX335641.1 coordinate 7,853,628, forward strand.
TAACCAGTTTGATGAAGCAGTGGTAAATTACGAAAAGGTACCTACATGGTACTTTTCTAGTTCCTTTAAGAATGTCATTTCATTTAATTTATCATTTAATTAACGTTACAGGCATTAGTAGACAATAAGATCGAGGTAAGATTGTTATATTGAGAATGTGGGTTACTTTAAGGTTGGGAAACCATATGAACTGTATGTTACTTACAAGCCAAGCGATGTTCGTACCGAATTAACGGTGGCCAAAGCAGATATAAAACATTCTCCCTGTTTTCTATCCAGCTCAATGTAGACGTGCTTACAGTAGGTGTTATGTTAACCATCCTCGCCTAGTTCTATAAAAGATATGTTCATCAATTGTTATCTGAACATCCACATTACGAACGAGCGGTACCTGCATATGTTGCTGGCGGTGCCAGAGCCGCTCGTGCACCGCGTAGGGCGGCGGCACCGCCGGTATCTCGTGGTGACGATCGCCCACTGAAACAGATGGAGATGCGTCATTAGAACCCACCGATATTTCAATGGCCACGCAACAATACTTATTATTAAGAGCAGCCGAAGCTGGTATGTTCATTTCTTGGTTTTGTTAGTTTAGATTTTAACAAACGGTGTTTTTTTTTAACTAGTCGATAAGCTTCAATATTTTCCAGTTTTGTTTAATTGATTAGGTTTTGAGATAAGAATAACAATGACCCTATCATTATACAATAATAACTTTAGTATTATGGACACAACTCAATTATATTTTAAATTTTCTAAAATTGGGAATTGGTTTGGCATGTTAACGGATGTTTTCGTGCGCATTGTACAGGCCTAGCAAGTTGGATATTAAAACCCATTTTTATCAATTTATTTAAATAATACCAAAGAAATTTAGTAATTTAAATTAGAAAGAGCAATTAAAAAAAAATACCAAATTCAAGTAGGACTCACGTTAATTTAGGGTTCCGAGAAAATACTCGTGAACCATACACATATTTTGATATTAGAAGCAGTAAGTTGTTGGCTAACTTTTGACTAATTGGACGGCAGACATTTAATTTCAAACACTATCTATGAAGTAATTTAAGTAATCGAAATAATTAAGCTTGTCTGTTTTCTTGGTACCGATATTAATCCTTTTTCTTAAAACGAGATGGCTATCTGCTTTTGTTTATTAAGGTTATGAAAAGTTTATCCTTTCAACTTGATTTATCCGAACCAAATTTAATTGAATTGAAATGCTCATTGCTATGTTTGAAAAATGGTACGGCTTTTCACGCGGCAGAGAGAGAAATTCTCCATCATTCGAGCTAATCATTCAGCCCGTTGTCAAGGAGGCATCCGCCATGTGCGTACGCAGCAGACGAGTACAGCAGTAGTACACAGCAACGACCGCGGTAATCTCAAAAGTATCATATGCTCATTGCTATGTTTATTTTTTTTAAAACTACTGACAAATGGAGGACACAGAACTATTTTCATTTTGAAAGTAACCATCTCAATAAAAAGACAAAATAAAATGTGTAAAAAAAGTGCAAGTCTACATTACTTGTGTTTTGAAATAACTATTTAAGGTGGCCCTTCTTGACGAGACTAACTTATTCGCAGGTACGGTACAAAACAGTGCTATTGCACTCTGGGAACTGCTCTGTTTCAAAGAAAAAGAAAAAGACTCCGTGATGAGGAGGATGCAACTGGTCCATAATGCAGACAACAAATTATAAATATTGTAATAAATATAAGCAGAAAATGAGTATAATTTCTCTGACGAGAAATGTGCGCATGATCTTCTTTCCACGTTTGTATAGGGAGTTGAGTGGGAAGGCCCACCGTAACAATACCCCAATCGAGATGTATTCGATTTTTATTTATTTTTTTAAATTTTCATGTGTGGACATATGCTAAAAAAAACATTGGTTTGCGATATGTTTTACATTTTTATGGTTACGTTATTAATATCCGTACAATATAGAAGTTTTACCGAAAATAATAAAAAAATGATGATGGTAAACGGTTGTCCCTAAGGGTGAATTCCCCAGGGCATTCTATCGAACATCTGAAGGTGCATTAATAAAACAGAGTGGAAAGTGGAGGCATACCAACCAAATAAGAAAAACAGTTAACTGAATATCCTATTTTAAGAGTGATTTTAATAGAAATCCGGACTGAAATATTTTAGTAAGATCTAAAGAGATGATACGAAACCTGTAGCAGTAGGGTCTTACTAGCAGACAGAAATATAGGCGTAACAGAGCTAAGCTGCACCAAGACAAGACTGACGAACGGAGGGCGATCACGGAGGTGAAGGATACTGCGCAGAGTTGCCCAGTCGCGGATGGGGGTTTCGAGGTAGCGACAACCTCAACCCTCACACCGACACGGCTGAGCAACGAACCCAGTCCCGGAACCAGTGGTCTCCAGGGAAACAGAGGCGGCAAACGCGGGCGGGGTGCCAATCGCGGGGGTGCAGCCGGGGGACGTAACTTCGTTGCTCCCTCAGCCCCCTCTGCGGGCGCCCAGCCAGCGGGAGCTCGCATCTGTCTCGCTGGAGAGCATGCGGTGAACACCCCACCGACAGGAGGCGACAGACTGAAAAGGACGAGGTCGGACGAGTCGGCCTCTCCCCGAGGCGACTCGAAGAGAGCGAGGGAAGACCCCATCCTTCGATCTTATGCCGGCATTGTAAGACTAAATCCTCCATTCACTGAGCTGATGGTAGTCTCGGAGGATGTGGCTCTAACCTCGGAACAGGCGTCCCAGGTTATTGACGCCATATCCGAGAAACACATCGACTGGGCAGTGGAGGCAAATGAACCGGTTGCGGTGCAGTTCACCAGCAGACCGATCTTCTCGGAGCCTGAAAGCGCCATCAGCTTCCGCTGCAGGAATGAGAAGACCGTGGACTGGCTGAGAGCGACCACGGCCGCGCTTGAGCCTCTTTGGGAGGGTTGTCGCCTTGCGGCGAAGAGTCGGAGCGAACTCACAAAGAGGGTCAGGTGCGCGCTGTTTGCACCGGTTGACAAAACGAGCGTCAAAAGTAACTTTGGCGGTGACATACGTAGACTGATGTGCGCACTCAGGGGGTGGAATCCCGACTACGAGGTCACCAACTGGGTGTGCTACAACTTTAGACTGACTGACGGGGGCTTCCTCCTTCTACTGGGGATACCGGAGAAGGAGCTAATAGAAAAGATTATTCCCGCTGACAGGATCATATACTACAAGGCGGGTAACATTCGCCTGAAAATCTACCACCCCGACGGTGGATACACGACTACGTGGCCGCCGCCGGTGAGGGTGAACCAGGAGGATGTTAACACGCCACAGACAGACAGACAAACACAGGAGCCGACTGTACAGACTGACTCACGGGATGACGTTGACGCACCAACCGGGAACGACGGGGCGCCTGGGAGTTCAGGCGAGACCGATTTCGGCCTGAGCGCGCTGTTCGGTGAGGACAACGCGTCGCAGTCGGAACTGGGAGGTGACAGCGACCTGGATGAGGAGACAGAGAGGGAACTCGAGGACATGGAGGTGGACACGGCGCTCGAGTGCACACTCGCGCCGTCACACAGTAACCGGTCCGATGGCTCCAAGTAAAGACGACGCCGCAAATAAGGTAATTACCTTCCTGCAGGCCAACATCATGCACAGCAAGGTGGCTACAGCCACTTTGCGGCGCAGGTTGGAGGCCAGTAAGTTGACGGTCGCCCTGGTCCAAGAACCCTACCACTACCATGGTGAGGTTTGCGGATTACGGAACCTTGGCGGAAATTTGTTCACAGATATCAATACTGACACACACCCCCGGACATGCATATATGTCTCCGGGGACATGAAAGCTAACATCGAAAGACGTTTCTGTTCCAGGGACCTGACCACAGTCAGGCTACTCGGGGACCCTAAACGAAATGCCCCAGACATTTTAATTTCATCAGTGTACATGCCGGAAGGGGAGCAAGCTCCGCCAGCACTGCTGGAACAACTAATAAGACACTGTGAAGACCGCGAACAGCATCTCCTGATCGCTGCAGACGCCAACGCCCATCACACCTTGTGGGGGTCAAAGAAGAACAACGTGCGAGGTGAGAATTTGGTGGAATTTCTATGCTCAACAGTCATGTGTGTGATTAACAGGGGAGCAGAACCCACCTTTGTCACCAAGCGCTTTCAGACAATTCCAGATATCACTCTTGCTACTGGAAACCTGACCCATCACATTACGGGCTGGCAGGTATCAAATGAGCCATCCTGTTCGGACCATAGAAGGATAGAGTTTAGATATGAATGGGCCCCACTCAGACCCGAGCTGAGAAGAAACCCTAGAATGACCAACAAACGACAATACTACGACAATATAAAAAATAGGTTGGAGGTACTGAGAGCGCCGGGACGCATCACCACCACTGAGCAGGTGGAGGCGTGGAACGGTACTATCAGCACCAGTATAATTGACAGCTATCATGAATCATGTCCACTGCGGGATCCTCATAGGTTTAACCCGAAACACTCTTGGTGGACAAGAAAGTTGGAAAAAATAAGGAGGACAGTTAGGAGAGTTTTTAACAAAGCTAAGAACACTAGACTAGACACGGACTGGGAAGCATACAGGGCAGCCCTAATGAACTACAAGAATAAGATCAGGGACCGAGAGAGGAAAGCTTGGAGGAATTTTTGTAGCAGCATTGAGTCTACAGCAGAGGCCGCAAGGCTAAAGAAAATTCTATCCGCTGACAAAAACAAAGAGTTAGGTTTGGTTAGAAGGAGTGACAACACTCTCACTGAATCAGTAGAAGAGACATATAGAGTACTTTTAGAAACACACTTCCCGGGCTCTGATGTTGTCTCAGAAGTAAGGTGGGACAATATCGGACATCATGAGCCGACCATACAGGATTGGGGAGAGGCCGACAATGTAATTTCTGACAATAAGGTACAATGGGCCATAAGCAGCTTTCAGCCCTACAAATCGGCGGGGTGCGATGGGATACTCCCGGGCCTACTACAATGGTGTAGTAACCTTATCACGCCTTTTCTCGTGGACATACTGAGAGCATGTCTAGCACACAGATATGTCCCGAAAGCGTGGAGGGAGGTAAGAGTGGTTTTCATCCCCAAGCCAGGTAGGGAGGACTACTCTGCAGCAAAAGCCTACAGACCCATAAGCCTAACTTCTTTCTTACTAAAGACTCTTGAAAGGTTAATAGACAGGGAGATTAGGGATAAAATCCTGCCCCGACATCCCATTCATAAACACCAGTATGCATATACGTCAGGGAAATCCACTGAAACTGCCCTACACTCAGTAATAAGTAAAATAGAGGCAGGCATGGAAACGAAATGCATGACTATGGGTGCTTTTCTTGACATAGAGGGGGCATTTGACAAAACGACGTTTCATAGCATAAGTCAAGCCCTGTGTAAACACGGCGTCAACAACACTCTCAGTGGGTGGATTGACAACATGCTTAGGAACAGAGCACTTATTTTTGATAGTCAGAGTCCGATCAAGGGCATAGTAGCCAAAGGATGTCCACAGGGTGGCGTACTGTCGCCCCTACTGTGGAACCTAGTGGCAGATGACCTAATTACAAAACTCAATGCAGCAGGATACCTCACGATAGGGTATGCAGATGACATTGTCATAATAGTGGCAGGAAAATTTGCAAATGTAATGCGCAATATAATGCAAGGTGCGCTCAAAATTGTAGAAGCATGGTGCAAAGACTACGCTCTGAGTGTCAATCCAACTAAAACGGAGCTTGTAGTCTTCACCAGGAAGAGAGACATAGGACAAATGCAACCACTGAGGCTCTTTGGGGTAGAAGTAACACTATCAACCGAGGTGAAATACCTGGGGGTCATACTTGACAACAAGTTGAACTGGAGTCGTCACCTAGAACAGAGACTAAATAAAGCACGCTTATCTTTCTGGCAGTGTCGAAGACTAATGGGCAAAACTTGGGGTTTAAGACCAGGACTCACGCTCTGGCTTTATACCACTGTCATCAGACCTATGATTACATATGGGGCATTGGTATGGTGGACCAGAACCAAACTTAAAACAGCTGCAAACAAGCTGCTAAGCTTTCAGCGTATAGCTAGCACGGCCATCACTGGTTGCATGCGGACCACCCCATCAACAGCACTAGAAGTCCTGCTGGGACTGCCCCCTCTTGATTTAATAATACAACGAGAGGCGGCAGCCGCAGCTTTTAGGCTTAGAACGACAGGCTTCTGGTCAGGAGAGACTAGGGCACAACACACAACAATTCTCAGTTTAGCTCTGGAGGAGAACCCTTTGCTAGGGGTAAGATGCGATAGGATACCTAAGACATATAACTTTGACAGACTGTACACTATTGAACTCTCTGAGGGTCCGAAGGACTACTCGGGACTAAGAGAAGTTAGGGTATACACGGATGGCTCTAAAACCGAGTATGGTACGGGAGCTGGCTGTTTCTCAGCAGACCTCAATATCAAAAGAACAGTATTGCTGGGCGCCGGAAACTCCATCTTTCAGGCGGAGTGTGTAGGTCTAATTGAGGCAGCCGCAGCAATAAAACAGCGTGAAATGGAAGACTATACAATCAGAATATTAACCGACAGTGCATCTGTTTTGAAGGCTCTTGCCAATCAAACATTCACTTCTGGACTAATTAAACAATGTCATGAGGCTTTACAGGACATCTCAATCGACAACAGGATCACACTCCAGTGGATAAAGGGACATAGCGGGAGCCATGGCAACGATGCGGCCGACGATCTCGCCAAGGCGGGTTCGAGTTTAAAGCCCGTCGGACCAGAGCCATTCATGCCAACCCCCTTCAGTGAAGTCAAGACCTGGCTGAGGAAACGAATGACACGGGCTCACACTGCAAGGTGGTCATCTACAGCAGACTGCAGACAATCAAGGGAAGCAGTGCCAGCACCGGATCCACACCTAACAAGGAAACTCCTACAGCTGCACAGACCACAGTTGAGAACGGTGGTAAGCCTACTCACGGGCCACTGCCAGCTCAACAAACACCTTCACACAATTGGAGTCACGGACAGTCCCCTCTGCAGGGCCTGCTTGGAGGCGGAGGAGACACCGGCACATATAGTCATGGAATGTAGACAACTGCAGACATTTTGGACGGGGGTCTTTAGCTTCGAAAGGAGCGACCCGCAAGTGTGGAAAGACCCTAAAGGGCTGCTACGCTTTGTGGAAGAGCTCGGCTGGCTGAAGTGAGCCAAAAGTCGGGTTACTGAGCACAACGGCCTCGTGTCAAGTGCGTTCAAGCGTCGGCAGCCACTCGCCGACAACAACAACAACAACAACCTGTAGCAGTATTTTTCATCGCCAACGTGATACCCCAAAAATATTACATATTTCTCCAGAAAGAATTCTCTTGGTGTATGGAACGTATATCTGGAATGAAACCGCAGCGGGGTATGTGTAGCATCTCCATGGAGATAATCAAATAACCTTCCAGTTTAAAATTACTTGGCGCCATCACATGCCATTTTAGCAAGCAATACCTTTTCAAAGCCTTCTACAGGTCAAAACCGTGTCCGCAATGACATGGTTTCTATTGGTATGGATGGCACTATACAACAGATTTAGATTAAGTTCGTAAGATTTTTTTTTTAAAATGTTTCTCCTTAAGTTTTTCCTGGGAGCAGTGGAATTGATTCATTGACTTTTATTAAATTTTAATTACGTGACTTATTTTGTGACTGGCAAAGTATGTTTGCCAGTTCTTATATGCATGAAAATAGAGTGTGGCGACAGCACACTAACACTACGTTACGTCCATAACGCGCACACGTCAGCAATACACGGACACCTTCGCACCTTCGATTGCTTTCAGTAAATAATATTTGTTAGTCATTAAAGGAAACTCAAAACGTACACTCGTCTTTGACTCTGGTGCTTGGCGCACCATCAACCTCGCCAAATTGGTGACCCCGACGTGATTGTTTTATATAGACAGTGAGTGTACAGTGAAAAGTAGTGAACATGTATGCGCAAAACATCCCCGGCCCGCCGACACCGGCCGCAGCGCCGCCCTCGGCTCAGCCGGCGCAACCCTCAGCGCCCCTGTATAGCAGCGAGATGACTGCAATCAGTCTTCATGCAAAGGTTCCGGAGTTCTGGCGTGAACAACCAAGGCTTTGGTTCCACCAGTTCGAAGCAGTCATCGCTCCACTGAAACAAGGTGATGATTCCAAATATAATTTAGTCATTGCCAAGCTGGGACGCGACGAATTGCGCCAGATAACTGACATTTTGCAAGCTCCACCAACACAAGGCAAATACGAAGCTCTACGTACTCGCCTTCTCGCAGCCTACGAGGAGTCAGAGGAACGCCAATTTCAAAAGCTTCTGGGAGAGCTGGATTTAGGCGACAAGAAACCATCACAACTACTCAGGTGCATGCGTGACCTCGCAAATAACAAGGTACCGGACGAAACCCTTAAACTCCTTTGGACAAGCCGTTTGCGTCAATCCATCAGGGCCACGCTGGCAGTCTGCAAAGGTGAAGATCTGAACCAACTGGCGCTGTTAGCGGACAAAATAACTGAAGCGACCAGACCAGTCGACGTAGCTGCCGTGGCTGATAACGCGATCGCCGCTTCATCGACAAACACTCAATTAACACACATATTGGCTCAGTTAACCCTCGAAATCTCAGAACTCAGAAAACAAATGACCGCCGACCCCAACGGTGCTCACCGCAGCCGACGCGACAGCTTTTCAGCACCCCGTCGGCCCCGCACGCGCAGCAACAGCGGGCACAGGTACCCGCAACCAGGTGATGCAAATTTCGTTTGTTATTACCATCGACGATTTGGTCAGGGAGCATGGAAATGTGCGGATAATTGCACATTCGCACGACCACAATCGGAAAACTAGACACGGCACCGGCCATTGCAAGCGCCGCCGGTGCCGAGACGCTTTCATCGAGACTTTGTATTACCGACCGTTCAAGTGGAATACAATTTCTTATAGACACCGGAGCAGACGTTTCAGTATTACCATCCGCCCACAAAAACTTCCTATCAGAACCATGCACATACCAACTTTACGCAGCAAATGGAACCCCAATTAAAACTTTCGGGACCAAGACTCTGGCACTTGACCTTGGCCTACGTAGGAAATTTCAATGGAAATTCGTTATAGCAGACGTTAAAAGGTCAATCATAGGAGCGGACTTCCTCAAAGCGAACCAACTACTAGTCGACCTACATGGTCACAAATTAGTCGACAAAGTAACCGATCTGACTACATCCGCAGAAATTTCGATTTGTTCCGGAACTAGTATTCGAGCAGTGGACAGCAACAATCGCTACCACAAGATCCTACAAAAATACCCGGACATAACAAAGTTGGAATGTTTTAAGGACACACCAAAACATAATGTGCAACATCACATTTACACCAATGGACCACCGGTTTACGAGAAAGCGCGCCCACTTAATCCTGCGAAATACAAAGCAGCAAAGTGTGAATTTGAAAACATGATGGAATTAGGGATTTGTCACCCATCTAAAAGTCAATGGTCCAATGCATTGCACGTGGTGACTAAGGCTAATGGCGAGCTACGGCCGTGTGGAGATTACCGACGCCTGAACGCAATAACAACCCCGGACAGATACCCTATTCCAAGAATCGCCGACGTAACCTATTTACTGCGTGACAAGCATGTGTTTTCGAAACTTGACCTCCGGCGCGCGTATCACCACATTCCAATAGCCCCGGAAGATATACCTAAAACTGCCATCATAACACCATTCGGCCTATTCGAGTTTAGTAAAATGAACTTTGGACTACGTAACGTTGCCCAAACATTCCAAAGATTTATAAACATGGTGTTACAAGGACTAAATTTCACATTTGCCTATTTAGACGATGTCCTTATTGTATCAGATAATGAACAACAGCATGCCCAACATCTCGAGGAAGTATTGCAACGACTAGACCAATATGGTGTCACAGTTAATACAGGAAAATGCGAATTTGGTAAATCGGAACAAATTTTTCTGGGATATCATATAGAAAACACGGAATTCGCCCAAGCGATGATAAAGTCAAGGCTATCACAGATTTGCCACTTCCTGAGACAATAGAACAACTCCGCAGATTCCTCGGGATGATAAATTTTTACAGGTCCACTATGCCCCGGGCAGCAGAAGCACAGGCCGAGCTTAACAAATACTTACATAATTCGAAAAAGAAAGATAACACAAAGATAAATTGGACCAAGAATGCATTAAAAGCATTTGAGAAGTGCAAGGAAAGCCTTAAAAGCGCCGTAACACTGACTCACCCTTCCACAGCCTCCCGGCTCGCTATTATGAGCGACGTTTCTGAGACGTGTGCTGGGTCCGTTCTACAAGAACGCACAAACGAAAGCACGCCATGGAAACCCCTCGCATTTTTCTCTAAAAAGCTCAGTGAAACCCAATGCCGCTATAGTACATATGATAGAGAGCTACTAGCTATATACATGTCGATAAAACACTTCCGTCACATGATCGAGGGCAGAGAATTGACAGTTTACACGGACCATAAACCACTCACATTTGCACTTATAAAAAAGGCGAGCCCCTCAGACACCCCAAGAAGGCTAAGGCAATTAGATTTCATTTCGCAGTTTTGCAACGACATCCAATTCATAGAAGGTAAAAATAACATCGTCGCAGACGCCTTATCTAGGGTGGAAGAAATAAGGTTGCCTTCACTTTTCGACCATAGGCAACTGGCCATAGATCAAAAACAGGATGATAGTTTGAAAGAACAACTAAGCAATCCCAATCTAAAATTCAAATCCATAACTATGCCGGGTTCGGACACGCAAATTATTTGCGAAACCTCAACTCAACACGTGCGACCATACCTACCGACTAAATACCGTAAATTAGCATTCGAAGCAATCCACGGAATCAGTCACCCAGGTATAGCAACAACCCGACACCTCATTTCACAACGCTACTTTTGGCCTTCCATGAATAAGGAAAATGGAGAGTTTGCAAGAAACTGCATACAATGTCAACGTGCCAAAGTACAACGGCACACAATCGCCCCGCTAGGTACCTTTCAACACGCAAATAGATTTGAGCACATACACGTAGATTTGGTTGGTCCATTACCGATGTCTGAGGACAAACGCTATTTGTTAACGGTTATCGATCGAGCCACTCGGTGGCCGGAAGCCTTTCCTCTTTCAGATATAACGGCAGAGACAACCGCCAGGGCACTATACGAGGGGTGGATCTGCCGCTTTGGCACACCCCTTCGCATCACTACTGATCAAGGACGTCAGTTCGAAAGCGACCTCTTTAATAGTCTAATGAAAATGATGGGTACACAAAAGAATCGAACCACTCCATACCATCCCCAGGCGAATGGGATCGTAGAGCGTTGGCATAGATCACTTAAATCTGCACTCATGGCAAGCTGCGACACCACACATTGGGTAAGGCATCTACCAACGATACTGCTCGGCCTTCGAGCTAACATACGTAAAGAAACGGGTGTTTCCGCTGCAGAAATGACATATGGTAATACTCTCAGGCTACCGGGAGATTTTTTCAGCACATCTCAGATCAATAAGGTTAACGAAACCGATTTCGTTCGAGAGCTACGTTCTGACATAAAGGAATTGAATGCACCGGCAATTGTCACGTAGTGGATTTTTGGTAAGCCACTACAGTGTTCATAGCTCCTTGGCCAAGGCTAATCCAATCGCCTTGCTCCCTCCGTGGTTTTACCTAATTAAAATCTTCCTTAGTCTCAGAAAAAAAGAGAAACGAAAATGATAATTTCGTAGTGCGGCGACCATTTTGGGTCGCCCACTTTACCAGCAGCCTTCGCAAAGAGCGCACCTCTACAAACCGCGGTCCACCTACCGGTAACCCAACTTCAATTTAATACCTTTTAGCGATTGCTCACAGCCCTGTTCATTTAATTAAATTCATTTTCTCCTTGGTCGCTATTGACCTGGCTTTATTTTAGCTCCTCAAGCACCCTGTAACCATTTTAAGGCGCCCACGCCTCATTTTTATTGTGAGCGCCCGTCTAAGTGATTCGAAATTGACTTCAGCGGTTCCTGCGGGGCTCTTCTTGCGAGCCCCAAATGTAACGACTGACCGCACGAGGCACGGCTCGTGAGGGGTCGCCGTCGCCGACAGCGACGTGGCGAGGTAGCCGAGCACGCTGGCCGGCCATCCGCGCAGCCGCGCCGATGCGCCCCGCGCCGAGCAGCGCTGAGCCACGCCGTCGACCGGCGTTGACGACGCGGCCGACACGCCGGCGCCGCTGCTCTGAGCCGACGCCCCGCGCGCCGCACCGCACGCGCGTGCACCCACCATGCTGCGCACCGACGTGGTCCACCACTGAGTGAACCAACCACCAAGTTTTTCTACCCTTAACGGAGGCCTCAACGACAGACTTTCTAACTGCAAACCATTTATGTACCGCTTGAGCATTTTCGTTTAATTTTCTTTGCAATAAACGTCCACCTTTATTTTCACTAAAATTGGTCGTATTCTTTTTCCCCGTCCCTGGTAGTACTTGGCTCGGCTACCCCCTAAGGGTACGCTTATTCTACATTTAATCTGGAGTGGTGGCGTGTGATGACGCGGACGGAGCCGCCGCAAAAGCGAGGGTTCCGGTCGAACGTCACACTGGCATCCACTGGTTCGGGGACGAGCAGGACTAGGAATCCTGTTTCTATTTTGCGCCCCACTCCAAACCGAGCTATGTACTGCCTGGGAGGGAAAAAGAATATTTAATTTGTACAAAGCCAGGTTTCTGTTGAGCCCTCCATTTTTTTTTCTCATTAATTGTTTGCTGTAACATTTTTACGGGTGATTGTTGTGTGCTAGTGAGCTATCGCATTGGTTGAGACGATAACGCGTTCGATTCGGCGATCGACCTAACCTTGAAACCATGTTTCGAAGTTGATTCGACCACCGAACGAGTAGATCCTGTTTACGCCCCACTCACTTCACACAGTACTTACGTTTCGCCTTCAGCTGAAAAACATAAATTCATTCCATGTTTAGCTGCCTTTGATAACTTCACATTGAACTTAGATTTCACTACACAACATGGCCCCTGCTTACTGCGCTCACTTTGAGACGACAGATTTATAATTTCGCATCGATAATCTAAAACTTTCGATTCCCCGTTGGTATTTCGCGTTCACTTCAACTTGCCTAACACGCTCCCTCCTACTGAACTAGATACGGTCTCACGTTTTTTTTTCGTTCTGTTTTGGTTAGCGCTCGGTAGATCCCGCCTGTTACCCAGTATGATTCCGTTTTGTTTTAATTTAGTTCAGACGGCGCGTGTGCCGTAGGAATTTTTACGAGTTGTTTTTTCTTTGCTCGCGAAACTACCCACGTTTTTTTTCTTTCCCTCGCTCCATCTAATTGTCGCGACGCGGAGCGGTCGCGCGGGCGCGTAGTTTCACGGCCCTGATCACCCAACCTTCATTCGTTGGGGACCATTTTTTTCCTTGAACTTTTGATGTCCATACTGTTTCTTCTCACTTACCTTGCGCATGCACCTCGTGCGTTTCAAGACTTTCACAGCCCGATCACTCAACCTTCATTCGTTGGGGATCATTTTTTTTTATTTTTTTTTATTTTATAGTTTATTATGCCGGCCTTCTATGCGATGTTAAGAACGTATTTACGTTAAAGTTTAGTGCGTTACTTAGACTTTTTCGAGTTTATTTTAATAACTCAACATGTCGTTACGCAAGTTAACATTTAACCTTTTGCGAAAGGAAGCGCTGGAATACGAGGTTAGGATCCGCGGTGAAGTACCTCTAGGCACCGTGGCAGCGCTAAGACGACAGGTCGCGTCCTTAGCCCGGGACCAACCATCGGAAGAGATATTCTTCACGGACGAGGATCCGGGAGATGAGTTGGAGTCCATCCGCAGCCAGCTCAACCGGCTCGTACTGGCGGCAACCGACGCTAAACTCACGCCGTGCGTTAAGGCCTTACTGGACCACTTGTTCAATAGAATCACGCGCGTGGAGGCGTCGTCGGACGAACAAGTCGCGCTCAAGGACACGGTGTCCAACTTATTCGCCACCACCGAGTCCGCCTACCTCGGGAAGGACGAGGACGGTCCTACCTCACCGCCCCCTTCCCCTGCTTCGCTCGCCCCCCCAGGACCATTCGAAAGTGACGCCCCGCCGCCGCCGTCCGCCTCGAGCGTTCCTGTGTCCGTCGCCACCCTCACCTTGACCGCGCCGCCGCCGCCGCCGCCTTCGCCCGCGCCGCCCGGACCTGTCGCAATGTACGCGTGCCCCGCAGCTAGGTACAGTGACGCAGTCGCGAAGCTTAAACTCACGTACGATGGCGAGAAGGACGTGCGCGCCTTCCTGGAGCGGATCGAGGAGCTGCGTGAGTCACGCTCGATAACAACTCGCCAGTTATTTGTAGCCGCCCCCGAGTTGTTCGAAGGGCCGGCCCTTCATTGGTACCGGAGCGTACGTCATTCAGTTGCCACGTGGGAGCAGCTCAGCGAACTGTTGCTGACAGAGTTTGACGAGGTCGATTTAGATCACCGGCTGCTGGGGGTGATACGTGCCCGCACACAGGGAAGAGATGAAAGCGTAACAATTTATTTTGCAATTATTCATGGGCTTTTTAATCAATTGCGCGCGCCACTTTCCGAGAGCGCTAAGCTTGACATTTTATTACGCAATGTGCGCCCTACCTACATCGGTCCACTCTCGCTTGTAGAGATTAAATCTGTAGATCAGTTAAAATCGTACTGTCTAAAGATCGAAGCCACCCGTGTTCGCTTCCGGTCCTTTAAAGAGCCCAGCGCGGCCGGCGCCGACGCGCCCGCGGCCGAATTTGCTTATAAAGGCGGCACGCGCGCTAGCGGAGGTAGCTCGCCGCGCGCGCCCGCTTCCCGCAGAGTGAACGCGTCCGCGGTCGCTCAAAACAAACCGCGCGCCGACCTGCAAGTTTATTGTCCTCGTTGCCGGGCCAGCGAGCACTCGTTTTTCCGATGCCCCGCTCCCCGCGAACTCAGGTGTTTCGGTTGCCAGAAACCCGGCGTACGACAGAGCCAGTGCCCTGAGTGCACGAAAAAAAACTGATAGGTCCGCGTTATGAAGGTGTTACCCTTTCCCAGTCCTCCAAAGAATGGACGGATTGGCTTATTTATCTTAAGACTTTTTTTTGTTCCTATCATAACGCGGTTTTGTGTTCTAGCTTAGACTTAGATAATAGACCTTATGTAAATATAACTGTAGGTTTACTTTCCCTTCGGGGCCTCCTAGATTCGGGGGCCTCGGTATCGTTCGTGAACCGCGTAACCCAACGCCAACTCGTCGCGAACGGATACCTACTGCATACGGACCTCCGCGTGCGAGTGACGGTAGCCAATGGGGCCACCGCACAAGCAAACGGGTACTTCCGAGTGCCCGTGACTTACAACGGACTTACGCGTGAGCTAATTTTTCATGCCGCGCCAGATTTGAACGCCGAATTAATCCTCGGGATCGATTTTTGGAAATCTTTTAGGTTACTTCCCACCCAAGTGACTCTCGTGGATTGGACCGGCACACCTGCTTCATTTTGTGATAAGGTCGACGTCGACCACTTGGTCGACTACGACGGACTGACCGCGACGCAACGGAACGTAGCCGACAGCGTTATCTCTCGCTTCGATACGATAACAGCGGACGCCGCTGGACTCGGTATGACGTCACTCACCGCTCACTCGATCGACACCGGAGACGCCGCGCCGGTCAAGCAGCGAACTTATCGCCTTTCCCCGCACAAATTAGAGCTCATCAACCGCGAGGTCGACAAGCTGTTAGACCTAGGCGTGATCGAGCCGACGTCGAGCGCTTGGAACTCACCCGTGCTGCTTACGGTCAAGAAAGACGGAAAGTTTAGGTTTTGTCTAGATTGTCGAGAATTAAATCGGGTGACTAAGAAAGATTCTTATCTAGTGCCCTACGTGTCAGACATACTCGACAACTTACGCGACGCAAAGTACCTGTCCTCGATTGACCTTAGCTCGGCCTTCTGGCAGATCCCCCTTGACCCCAGCTCGCGCGAAAAGACCGCTTTCAGTGTTCCCGGGCGCGGCACGTTCTGTTATAAACGTATGTGTTTCGGTTTAACTAACGCGCCGGCGACCCAGCAGCGATTAATGGACCAACTTTTCGGATCCACCTATCACGGTAAAGTATTCGTATATCTCGACGATATCGTGATAGTATCTTCAACTTTTGAAGAACATCTAGACATACTCTTAAAGGTTTTGGACGTGCTCAAGATGGCTAACTTGACCACGAATAAGGAGAAATCGGTTTTTTTTCGCAGTAGTCTAAACTACTTAGGTTTCGTAGTGGATCGTTTCGGGTTGCGCCCCGACCCCGGTAAGACAAAAGCCATAACGGAATGGCCTACCCCCACCAACGCAACCGAAGTACGTAGGTTTCTCGCGACCGCCTCGTGGAACCGCCGGTTCATCCCTGACTTCGCTTCTCGCGCCGCGCCGCTGAATAAGTTGATGAGCACGAAGCGCGGGACGCCGCCGTTCGCGTGGTCTGGCTCCGCGGAGCATTCTTTCCGTGACCTCAAGCTAGCTCTGAGCACCGCTCCCGTCCTATCGTGCCCGGACTGGTCACAGTCTTTTCAGGTTCACACGGATGCTTCCCAGTGCGGACTAGGTGCGAAACTAACACAGGTCATCGGGGGTTACGAAAAAATAATCGCGTACGCGAGCAGAGCCCTGACACCTTGCGAGACCAACTATTCAGCGACGGAACGCGAAGCCCTAGCCGTTATCTTCGCAGTTGAACATTGGAGGTGCTATCTCGAGTACGGTCCAATGTTCACTATTTACACAGACCACTCCTCTCTAAAGTGGTTCCTTTCCTTAGACAACCCGACCGGTCGTCTCGCTCGTTGGGGCATCCGCTTATCCCCCTTTAATTTTGAGATCAAGCACCGCAAGGGTAAGGAGAATGTCATCCCGGACGCCTTGAGCCGCGCCCCCCTCCTGTCCTCAGCAGAAGCGACCACGCCCGACGTATGGTACGACCGGCTAGCGAAGTCATGCACGGATAACCCGCAGTCTGTACCTAATTTTACCTTACGGGATGGTAACTTGTACCGTTTTACCCGAAGTAAATTCCAGCTCGATAGGGACTTCGAGTGGAAACTCGTTATTCCCGCGGGCCGGCGCGCCGCGACAGTCCGTTCCTGTCACGACGAACCGACCTCGGGTCACCTGGGAGTCTATAAAACGTATCGGAGGCTCGCCCTGCAACATTTCTGGCCAGGAATGTACCGTGACGTCACGGACTACGTGAGGAAGTGTGAGACGTGTCTGGCACACAAGCACGCTCAACACGCTACACTCGGCCAGATGGGGCAGGCGAAACAGTGCTCGCGACCCTTCGAGTATATATCTATAGATATAACCGGTCCCTTTCCCGCGTCGCGAAAAGGTAATGTTTACATTTTAGTCGTTACTTGCGCGTTTAGCAAGTATTGTATTTTCTTTCCGCTCAGGCGCGCTACGGCCAAAAATATCGCCGACCGGTTGGAAAACGGAGTCTTTCTTGTACACGGTGTTCCGAAAACCGTTTTGTCTGATAACGGAACGGAGTTTATCGGATCGGACCTCCGTGACCTACTCCGTCGGTACAACATACCCCAACAGTTTTACACACCGAAGTACACGCCCGAAATAAATATCGTTGAGCGGTACAATCGCACGCTCGTTACTATGTTAGGTACTTTCATCAAAGACGACCATCGCGTTTGGGACACCCTGTTGCCCAAGCTCCAGTTTGCAGTGAATACGGCGGTGAACGAGAGCACTGGGTTCACGCCCGCCTTCCTGACCTACGGCCGCGAGCTGGTGTCGGACGGTGGCAGTTACGGTCGCCTGCGCGATGAGTCGATTCACGATCATTTACTAACGCCTACAGAGAGTCGTGTGGAGGACCTCTCCGAGCTCAACGATGTATTTAAGAGGGTGCGGCAAGCCCTCGACCGTGCACACTTGACCAACAAGGCTCGCTACAACCTACGCCGCCGCCCCGAATCTTTCCAGGTCGGTCAGCAGGTTTGGAGGAAGTCCTTCATCCGTAGTGACGCTGGTAGGTATTTCTCCTACAAGCTAGCGCCTCGCTATGTCAAGTGCACGATTTTGAAACGGAAGACCCCCACTGTGTACGAACTCGCGGACGAAAAAGGCAAGTCTATAGGTGACTGGAGCGTCAAGGATTTTAAGCTTACATTAGTTTAACGTATTTCCGACCCGATCTCCCAACGCGCTCTGCATTTCAATTTTTTTTTTTTGGAATAAAGTGTTCTCATTTTATTATATGGTTGACCGTTTGGCGAGTGCCAAACGCCCTTTTTGCCCCGCGAACCTTAAGCGGAGGGGACACTAGTTTTTTTTAAACCCTTTTCTTATGTAATGTTTTCCTTCACCACAAGTCAAAACGTAGTTTGTATTCTGGCCTTGAGTTTAGAAGGCCCCGCGGATGTTTCATTTTTTTCCTTCAGTTTCTCTTCCTGCCGCCGGGACTAATACGTTCCACTTGGGAATGTCCCCGGCCGCATTTGTTCTTTTGACGGGCCCCACACTTTTATTGGCTCCCGCCCTAGTCCTCTGTTCGCGGACCTAATCGGACACTCGGCAAACATTCGCGGCGCGCTTCTAACTCGTTTTCTATCCTATGGTAAATTTAAAATGTATTGAATGCGAATCCGAGCAAGTCGGCGCGTAATAAGTATTGATATTACTCGGCCGTTCGGACACGCGACGCGATCACGGCGGCGCGCACGCTGGCGAACGCCACCGAAATCGATTCGTCTCGTTCCGTTCGCGTCACAGCGGAACTGCAACAGTTCATTTCAGTTTTAATTCATTCACGAACGAAACTTCTCACCGGTTCTCGTATTGTAAAATATTTCAGTTGAGTAATTTTACTCGGCGCATTATGCCCACTTTTAGTTCCGTTATTTCTTGTTTTGTGATTGTACTAGTGTAGGCGGCTAGGTTTCGGTTAAAGCGACGGCGCGCGCGCCGTGGCCGCGTGGGTGCCCGTGCGCTGAGCGCTTTTTAGGATCTAGGCACCTAGGTCATCTAGGTATTAAGGCGTGTTCACACTGTGCCAAAATAAATTTTTTTTTTTTCAAAATAATGTTTTGTTGTTTTGCCTCCAAGGCTACGATCATGCCCCTCCATTTATGTTAGCTCATCGCTGCGCTGGGCCTGACCCTCCTTCATCCACTTCATGGATTGTAATTTCTTTTAATGTTTTTTTACTTTATTTTTATTATTTTTTTTCGCAATAAGGCTTCCGCTGCACTGGGCCTCACCCTCCTTCATCCACTTCATGGACTGTGAATCCTTTCAAAGTATTTTTTTTTAATTTTTTTTAATTTTTTTTTCTCGCAACATAGGCAGTTTGAACACGCGTCCTGTTTTTTTCTAACGGTATCAAGCCAGACTGGCAGACCTAGACTGTGCCTCCAATACCACTACCTAGGCCCAAGTAGTAGTAAGTAGGTCGTTAAGTCCTTAAAGTTAAGCTTTTGATTTTTTTTAATTTTTTTTCATGGAGAGTTACCTATGTCCCTCTCTCACCTCGTTATTGGGCTATTTAATCCCTATACCGGTTCCCTTCGTAAAGCGGACGGTGTTTGGTTTTGTTATTTATTTAGTTTGTTGTTTTGATAATGTTAGTACTTAGTTGCCGGGTACCTACTGGACTGTAGTGTTGTTTTGTTTTTTTACTTGTAGGTTCCCCGACGTCACCTCGCCAGCCATGCTGCTGGGTGCCGTCAGTGGTTAATTTATTTGATTTGTGTTAGTTTTAGTGACGTCGTCTGGAGCGGCCCGCTCCCGCACCGGTCGTCCGGCTCGCGCCTTCGAGGGTCTGGACGGCCACTGCAAGGTGATGTCTGATCTTCCGCTGTAGGATGACCAGACTTGGAATGTTAGAGGCGAGCGAAAGATAATGCATGTTAGGGCGCGAGAGCAGGTCTTGTAAATAATGTGTTGTCCCGTAGTTTAGGCATGTGCGTAGCACCAAGCGGTTAGTTCTAGTTAAGGGTGTCCTGAACTCCTCAAGCTCAGGGCATGATCGCTAGCCGCTCATTGGGTGCCTTAAAGGAGCGGTAACGACACTGTATGGTCCAACTCCTACTGCTAACTAAAGAAGCCAACTTACTTGTTGTGCGAGCCGGTTGCGGTCGCACCCACTATACTTCGTTTTACCTCACAGGAGTGGTAAGGACGATTTAGTCTAACTCCTAATGAAAAAAAATCTAAGCCTGTATGAGCCATGTTTAAGTGCTATACTTCGTCGTTTTACCTCACAGGAGCGGTAAGGACGATTTAGTCTAACTCCTAATGAAAAAAATCTAAGCCTGTATGAGCCATTTTTTTTTGTGCTGTACTTTTCTTTTGTACCTTACAGGAGCGGCACCGTATTCTGTTAGAAGAATACGGGAACTCCTACAATAAATAAACAAGCCAACACGTTTTTTTTAATTTAAGTTCTAGAGCCTAATTTGTGTTCCTTTTGCGTGGAGGAGTATCTATTTTGTTTTTTTGGTCTGTCCTTTTTTTTTTACTGCATTTATTCCAGTAGGCAGCCCGTAGTTTAAGATTGTTGTTTTTTTTATTTGTGTCCCACCCGACCTTGTTCACTCACCCATTTCATTCAGGCTTCACCTGTGCCTGATTAGCCTTGGCTTACTCTCGAGGACTCGGTCTGTCGAGGGCGACAGGTCGGACGGCTCGTCGTCCTCTTTCCTCGAGAGGGGGGGTTGTGTCACGTAGTGGATTTTTGGTAAGCCACTACAGTGTTCATAGCTCCTTGGCCAAGGCTAATCCAATCGCCTTGCTCCCTCCGTGGTTTTACCTAATTAAAATCTTCCTTAGTCTCAGAAAAAAAGAGAAACGAAAATGATAATTTCGTAGTGCGGCGACCATTTTGGGTCGCCCACTTTACCAGCAGCCTTCGCAAAGAGCGCACCTCTACAAACCGCGGTCCACCTACCGGTAACCCAACTTCAATTTAATACCTTTTAGCGATTGCTCACAGCCCTGTTCATTTAATTAAATTCATTTTCTCCTTGGTCGCTATTGACCTGGCTTTATTTTAGCTCCTCAAGCACCCTGTAACCATTTTAAGGCGCCCACGCCTCATTTTTATTGTGAGCGCCCGTCTAAGTGATTCGAAATTGACTTCAGCGGTTCCTGCGGGGCTCTTCTTGCGAGCCCCAAATGTAACGACTGACCGCACGAGGCACGGCTCGTGAGGGGTCGCCGTCGCCGACAGCGACGTGGCGAGGTAGCCGAGCACGCTGGCCGGCCATCCGCGCAGCCGCGCCGATGCGCCCCGCGCCGAGCAGCGCTGAGCCACGCCGCCACGCCGTCGACCGGCGTTGACGACGCGGCCGACACGCCGGCGCCGCTGCTCTGAGCCGACGCCCCGCGCGCCGCACCGCACGCGCGTGCACCCACCATGCTGCGCACCGACGTGGTCCACCACTGAGTGAACCAACCACCAAGTTTTTCTACCCTTAACGGAGGCCTCAACGACAGACTTTCTAACTGCAAACCATTTATGTACCGCTTGAGCATTTTCGTTTAATTTTCTTTGCAATAAACGTCCACCTTTATTTTCACTAAAATTGGTCGTATTCTTTTTCCCCGTCCCTGGTAGTACTTGGCTCGGCTACCCCCTAAGGGTACGCTTATTCTACATTTAATCTGGAGTGGTGGCGTGTGATGACGCGGACGGAGCCGCCGCAAAAGCGAGGGTTCCGGTCGAACGTCACACAATACGTGAACCAAAAAACCAGTCCGTATATATACCCACCTCACTTAATACTTGTTCCCACGTTTTCCTAAGGACTGACGCAGTGCGAAGACCGCTTACACCGCCCTACGAAGGCCCGTATAAAGTCATCAAACGCACGGATAAATGCTTTACTATCCAGCTTCCAAATCGAACAGCAACGATTTCTATAGATCGTCTTAAGCCCGCATTCTTTTTATCAAACACCGACAACAATGATTCGACACAAGATAGGCCACCTGAGCCAGACATTTCAAAGAACCCCAAGCCTGATATGTATGTAACACGCTCAGGACGGCATGTAAAGAAAGTCAATTTCAAATAATTCCTGCACGACAACTAAGTACATCACATCGCGATATTCAACCTGACACGAGGACCCGATTGCATGCAGTCAGCAGAAATTCGAGTATGAAGATGACTCAGTTGATGCAAACAAGAAAATTAAGTTCAACAACCATGACAAATGAACGTGTGATTATGCGAAATGTAACACCAGCAATCCGAGCAGCCCTACCACGCCGCCCGCCGCGCCGCCGTCTCCGCGTCGCGGCCAGCGAACTTCAGCTCCTAACCAACCGTCTCTAACCCAGTGAAGTGAATTGTAAATACGTACAAAAAGTGAATTCGGGCAGGCGCTCAAGGCCACCCCTTTGTGAAGTTTATTCTCGTATGCATATTTTAATTTTGTTTCGTGCAATGATGAACTGTAGCGGATATGCTTCACCTATCAATTATTTTATAGATTATTTAATATACTTTTAGTACTAAGACAAAGTATTACTTTTGTTCAAGGGTGCGAAGGATTAGAATATTATATTTAAAGGCTTATGTAATTTTGGTCTAAAGACAAACAAAAATTCTAACCCTTTTCTAACGGGGGAGGAGTGTGGCGACAGCACACTAACACTACGTTACGTCCATAACGCGCACACGTCAGCAATACACGGACACCTTCGCACCTTCGATTGCTTTCAGTAAATAATATTTGTTAGTCATTAAAGGAAACTCAAAACGTACACTCGTCTTTGACTCTGGTGCTTGGCGCACCATCAACCTCGCCAAAAGAGCATGCAACTTTTATATTTTTGACATAGACCTATCATAGCGCGTGATTTTTGACATGCTCAAGTGTAGGTTACCTACCTATGAATTAAATAAAACAATACAATACAACAAAACAAGTGATCGGTGTACTGACTGTGCGCGGGGTGCACCGGGCGGCAGTGGGCGGCGTGGCGGTGCGGCGGGTGCGGCGGGTGCGGGGCGTGCGGCGGGCAGCAGCAGCGGCACGGCACCGCGCAGCCCGTTCGCCACGGCCTGCAGACGTAGTTGACAGTCCAACGTTTTGATATCGATATCCATCCATACAAGTTCACAGACAAAGTTTAATGATATTGGCTAAAAAAGGTTAAGTGTGAGGCCGTAAGGGAACGTTCCCATACCACGTAACCGATTATAGGAAAGTTTTCTCCTCCCCTCCCCCATGTGACCGTGCTTGGTATCATCTCGACTCATCCCCCCTCCTCCGCTTTCACATAGTAATTCAAGACTAGCCGTTTTTCATTGTATTTAGCATATGGCATGCGCCAGGAGCTCTTAAGGTCGGCCCGTAAGCACCTGAAAATTTCGCCTCCCATACAAACGTAGTTTACTAATCATTTGACAACCAATGTTCCAACTTACTTGATATTTGGTATCTAATATTAGGCTACAAATATCTGTGTCTGCATGCCTTTGTTTTTTCGGTAAATGTATTCTGGGTCAAACCATAGAGAAAACAAAATTCGTATGAAGATTTTATTTTTGCTTTCATTTCATTCGGTTTGGATTTTTCAAAAAAACAAAAGCATGCAGACACAGATATTTGTTACCTGATATTAGATATTAAATATCAATTTCATTGGAATAGCGGTTTCCAAATTATTAGTAAACTACGTTTGTATGGGGAGCATAGCTTACGGGCCGTTCTTAAGGTGACCCTCCCCATACAAAAGGGGAAAGAAGATCACGCCCATATTTCTTATCAGAGAAACAAAATTTTGCTCAAAATAGCTTTATTCGATTGAACTAGATGTTTGATGACCATTGGCATTGTAAAATTGTGTTTGGTTTCTAAGTTATAAGGTCCGAAAGTTCGAATTTTTCGCGCATTTTATACAATAACTTTGGAGGTGGATTACGCTATGATAAAGTAAGAACATCTTAAAATGATTAGTCATCAGACATAGCTTATTTAATCAAGATTTATAATCTATTTGGTTTTTGTTAGATTTTGGACTACAGCGGTCGTGGTTTACTTTTAGCTATAAGTCGTTTTGTAATTAAAATTTTCGTAAATCTTACCAAATCTTACACTATGCACATTGTCTTTTTTGTGGACATTAAGCATCTACCTCAACACGGAGCCTGTCTTTTTCTTTGAAACATAGAAGGTCTCAGAGCGCGACAGCACGGTTTTGTACCGTGCCCTCGAATGAGTTAGTCCCGCCGGGTTGGGCCGCCTTAAGGTGCCCGACGACGCCTTTTCGAACCTTCGGAGGGGGGGGGGGGGTACGCAAACCATGCCTGCAAGGTGTCCTTCTCACCACTGTTGAAGAACAGCAGGTTGTACTTTTGGGGAATATCTCGGCAGGGGTTTGATTCAATTGTTTGTCGACCCTATGGATGCCATAAAAGCGGTTCTATCAACTGGTTAATTTCTGATTCCTGAGCGCGGAATTGCAATAGGCCTACAGCACGCCCCTCCGCTGTCCGTTGTATCTCTTGTCGGCGGTGTATCTCAGACCGCCGCTGTTTATTTTGCCTTTTTTTAAATAATAACTATATTTGAAATTCCACCTGTGGCCCAGCGTGGTATTTTGATAAACCCCTTCCTCCCCCTAAATGGGACACGTGGTATGGGAATGTTGCCTAAGACTCTCGATACTCTAAAATTAGTAAACTACAAGTATTTAGAGGTATTGACTTGATTGAACACTGTGAATATGATTTCAAAAAATTGTCTAGATGGGAGGATTATCCAAACATAAATTAGTAAAATTCGGTTGATGTTTAGCTACAATATAATGTTTTTTTATAATTTTTCAATAATGGCGCCGCCATCTTGATTCCGTTGAAGAACTATTGAGTGTTTTGAATCACCGAAAATGATTTTAAAGACCGAAAAAGAAAAAGACTCTTTATCTGTACACCGCTGTGTAAATCAAAGCAACCCACCACTTATTATGTGTGTCTATGAAATTTGGCAAAATCTAAGGTAGCTAAGGAGTAAATGGTTGTGTAACCTGGCGCGCGGCACATTGAGGTGGTGGTAGTGGGGAGCAGGAGGCGAGGCTGCGGCGGCGGCGGTGGCGGGAACGCGCGGGGGCGCCGGCGTCTCGCCGTCGCCCTCCGCCGTCAGGTCCACCACTTCCGTCTGCCATCACACGTCATTGCACATTTAAGAACATGGTAGACATTTTGTGGTTATTTAGCCAAAAATGACATTATTTCACTTTAGTGTGATAGATTACACTCAGTGAAAGTCATTTCTGCTGCTAATTTTATAAATGTGATGGAGTCGACATTTTACATTCTATTTGTGTTTATAATTTTACAACATAAATATAAATAATAGTACAACACATAATATTAAGGTTTGTTACCGCAGGGGTAGACACTTACCTGCACAACATGGCAGACAAGATATCTAGACATTACTAAGAAACTTTACCTCATGTTGTTTCATTTCTTATGATTTCATTTATTTATTCAACTTCTGATAGTCAAACTGCACTAATGCTGAGATTCATAGAAGTTACTTGTACTTGGCTGAGCCAAAGTACGTCTTTCGACTGTCAGTATGGACCGAATGTCAAATTTGACATTCGGATCCCATACTTTGGCTTAGCCAAGTACGATTAATGTCTATGAATCTCAGCATGAGTCATGTCACAATTTGATCGATCCGCAGATTCGATCAACTCGGTGAAGAACCCGCAAAGAAACATCACTGGTCTAATTACTTATGAATGAATACCTAAATGCTGCTGCCAAATTTACATTTTTGGTGGAACGGTCAAAGGCAAAGAACTAAGAACCACGAAGAGACAACAACCCACAATGTAAACTGTCTTAAATTATAAGTTACTTGACCTAATAACCTAATAAATATACATATTGAGTATGTATGGAGGAAAACGTAAGGTGCAGGTGGTAAGTACATTACGAAAGCAGCACCTTGACCTGTGACGGCGACAGTAGCTGCACCTCATCATCGGAGCTCGAGTCCGAGACCCAGTCCAGCTGCAGGTCGGGAGCGTTCAGTACACTGCACCCATTCGCCGGTCCGTGGTCGCCGGGGCTCACGCTGCTTCCACCTGCGCCATGTCGCGAACCCGACGATGACGCCTGTCATGGTAGAGGTACAGAAAGAAAGAAATACTTTAGTTTGCAATAACTTAATAACACAAAAGATCAAATCTAACAAAGTGGAAAAGTACAAAGGCGGACTTATCAGTAAAAGCGATTTCATTGAATTGATTATTGGAGAGGTTCGGACGAAGCAGCGCAACATATTCCCGTGACGACAGCATGAAAAGTAAAAGAATCTGAGTACTGACATGTGCGGGGGAGAGGACCTCCGACAGTGTCAAATGTGTGCTCTACAATGGTATTTATTTATGTTAAGCACGACATATGGCGTACACTACGGACAGGAGGAAAGGTGACCGACGACGCCCATGGGTTTTCTAACATTCAGGGGGACTGCAAAAACCATGCCGCCCGGCCAGGTTCTTCTTCACACCACGTTTGAAGGACCCCAGGTCGTAATATGGGGGAAATACCTCAGAAGGAAGTTCATTCTATTATTTATCGACCCTATAGATAAAGGATCTAGAAGATCGGAGGGTTTTTATTTTTGGAATGTCGACTGTGAATTTGTGCATTTTCTCCCAGTTCCGCGTTGAGCGAAGGTAGAAACCACCTAATGAATTACGAAGGATGTGCAGTCTACAAAGAACTACAGCAAAAAAAAGCTACGATCCTACAGCCCAAAATACCATCTTAACACTGATTATGACAACGAACACAAAGGACACAATCGTCGTGATCCTATAACCTACAAAGAGACAAATCATGAGCAGATCATCGGACAGCCATGCAGCAAATGAATATATTTTTAGACACGTTAATGGAACTCATGACAATACTGCGTCAAAATTCAGGGGTTTTTACCCCTAAGGGGATGAAAGTTTGTATGGGAACTCATTTAATCCAGGAAATAATTCAGCCCAACATCAGTCCAAAACGTTATTGACCATACAATAATTAAGAAGGCTTCTATGAAATCTGACAGATGACAAAACTAAATTTTCCCTTCAGCCATTGTGCATTGTCAAAAGTATTCCTCCATACAATGTGCTGGGCTTGATATCATGACTTTGATATTGATGATAATAACAAATTTGAAAATACAAAACATGTTAAAATCATGAAAAAAAAACATAACAAAATAAAAAACTTTCAAGTATCAATCCTGAGAGTACACAATATGTATTTTCTAACCTGATCACAACAATTTCTTTGATATCGTTGGCCGCTGGAACCAGCTTGTGCGGAGGAAGCAGGTTCTTGATTGGTCTGTCCGCTGCTGCTGGAAGCTGTCTCCTCCTTGACCCCCACCCTTGACTCCTGCTTTACTGACTCTTCAACATCTCTCCTCTCGTTGTCATTAACAGCTTCCCTTTTTAAACCTTCCCATTCCGGAGCGTTTGAGTTAACATCTACAGTCGGCGATTCTTCCTTCACAGTTGCTGGCAACGGGTTGATATCTCCTGGAGAACATCGTGCCCTAGTCACTGATTCCATCTTGACAGTCGAGGTTGGGAGCTCTCTCTTAATGGTCTCTGACGGTTCAGTCTTAATGTTTTGTATTAAAGGCTCAAAGGGTTCTATCTCTCTGCCATGATTACTCGGCCCAGGATGTGGATCCAAGTTGTGCGATTGTCTCTGTTGGGAGCGATGAGGTGTGTGATGGTGCTCAGTTCCGTTGCGCGTTGAGTGCTTCCCTTTGCAAGGGTTGGGAACGCTTTGGGTAGAACTTGCTCCTTCCCTTTTCACTTGAGAATCATTGTTCACATTCGAGGTGAGCGTTAATCGAAATCGATGAGACGAGGAAGGGAGAGAAGGGAAGCACCGCTCACAGTTACATGGCCTCAAGTGACACGAATGATTTGTGTGGACAGGAATACCTGAATTCGCTTCAGAAGGCCGAAGTTCCGACTTGACAGACGGTGTAGTTGTATCGGGAACGTGCGAGCTTTGATGCTGTTCACTTTTAACACGTGTGGGCTCTCTGCCACCATTGTGCCGCTTTCGGGGAGTCGATGCTCCCTCGTCCTCTCCTGAGCTAACTTCAATAGGGTCTCCAATATTTTCAGCTTCTCGTGAGTAACGACGGCGAGGAGATATGTTAAGTTTGCGACTAGGGCGTTCCAGGTTTAGATGACCTATGATAGGAGAGTCACGGTCACGAAGGGGAAAGGTGGGAGCGGCGACTGCCGTGCGGGCAAAAGCCGGCGCGGGCTCAAACGGTCTCGGACGAATATACGCCGGCGCCAATAACTCCCGATGCGCTGGATGATAGGGCACATGCAGACGATTATATGGCATCGGAACGAAGCCTCTGTCTTCGCCGAGAACCATGACGTTGTTAGTCTGATAGGGCGTCGCAATATACTCCCGAGCGGGACGAACTCCTGAATAGTCCTGAAAGGCTGGATAAAAGCGGCTGTCTGGTTTAGGTTGATAACGGATATTAAGGTCTTGGAATGGTCGATGAGAGGGGAAACCGGTCACGCTAGAGGGCAGTGGTCGGTATTCTTCCGGTACGGGTGTGTACGTCGCACGTTCATTCGCTGCGTATGCAAATGGGGAGGTAGCCGTTGCATATTCAGATAGTTCAGGTTTCGGGACGACGCGGGCTTGCAATGGCGCCTCTGGCGGTGCGCCTACACCCAGCACCTCCACATCGTCGTCACTCTCCGCAAACAGAGTGTCACACTCCATCTCTTCTGAAACCCAATTGTACGCAATTACTAAGGTAAGAGTTGATTTTTTCAATAGTACTGAGACCGATCAAGGTTTGGTTGATGGAAAAAATTCAGGAAAACTAATTTTATAGAGATTATAGAGAATTGGATTTTTCTTAGTTGACCAAACAAAATTAATTAGCTATGGCACAATACTGAACAATATTCTGGAAAAGTTCTAAAAACTACGTATTTACCTGCATCTCATAAAATACCTAGTCTGTGAATGAACTCAAGTTTCTGCATAAATTTGGTAAGTAAATAAAAAAAATCTATTTAAAAAAATCAAAACAGTTATACAGTACTTTCCTTGTGCCCTATCATCTGACTTATTTTCATGTGTATGCACAAATTCACTGTCACAGGTTTTAACAGCACAGAATCAGCTGACTGTGAACCTACCTACGTATTCCAAATGGGATTATTTAACTGCAAACAATTTATTTAATTTCTAAATTAATAATAACAAAGTAATAAATTCTATCTAAAACAAATTTATATTGTAAGAAATGGATACGATATTACTAGTTTTAGATTCTCTCAGTCTTCGGCAATATCACTTTTACAGATACATAATCCTATTTTATAGCCTTGCTAAACTTTTACAATTAAGGCTGTTCCGACCCATATAAAGTTGTTTGCACACATAACGCAAAAAGTATGGCACTTTAAGCCACGAATTAATAATAAAAGTTTAATATAGTCATATTACTTGCAGCGAAAGTAATTATTGGTTTTGTTACAATTCATTTAAATACGATTTTTATTTAACAGCGCCATCTAACGGTGTAAAACTTCTAACCGGCAATTACAACGAAACCATTAAACCTGAAATCGTGAATTCGCTGCAACTACTATGGCTATATTTAATATTTTTGACGAATTCGTGCCTTAAAGTGCAATACTTTTTGCATTCTGTGTAAAAAAAACATTGTATGGGTCGGAACATCCTTAAAGTGATGATTTTAACAATAATAAAAACACTGCACCTCAAGGACAAACTATGCCCAATTTAGGTGGCAATACCACAAATAATTATTTATTTGTGTGTACTTAATCTATTTTTTTTATTATTATATAGAATAAGTGCACAAGCGAGAAAGTGTGTTCGATGAGGCAACATACATTTCCCGCTTAAGCAAATCCCTCACTGTGTCATAGCATTCTTTTCGAAAAAATGGAAAGTCATTAACAAGCGGCATAGCCCTACCGTTCTGCGGAGGCGGGGGATCAGAGGTGGCGCAGCAAGCGGTGTCAAGGATATCAGCCAACGAGGACGGGCCCGGTATATCCCAGGAGTCGTCGCCTTGCTCGCCCATCGCTTGCCCAGAGCTCCAGGCCGTACCTTACCCGTAGTGGATAGCGCACATGCCTCAATCTTAAACGGAGCACCTTCTCTGTAGAGAAAAGAGCAGTCGCTTCGCCTCTCTTGCAAACACTTGCAACAACTTCATCAATGGAAAACAAGCAAGCAAAGCAGAGTACAATACAAAAGTCAGTCAACAGTGTGACCATCTCAAAATTTACAAACCTACCAGAATTACGGCCGAGTCCTCAAAAATACGAACAACAAAAAAAAGGTAAAATGTTCAGTATTGAAGAATGGTCTACCTTGGAGGGCTGCGCGAGCAAAAAAAGGCTAGCCGCACAAAAAGGTAAAATTTTCCGAAATATTCCGAATTATAAATAATGCTAGAAAACTACCAAAACCTGGCAAATATTAATAAAGGCTATTGATTATGTATAACCTGTTTAATTGAACGACGGCAACTGACAAAGCGATCTTTGCAAGATTTTTTTTATACAGTCCGGTACCGCGAGTACAAACGCAACGATACGGCTGTATCGATCGAAAACTGTGTTTTTGTTTCGCTTTCTGTGCGAGCTGAATCGAGAAAGATAGACGAATCGGACGGTATAGCTGTATCGTTCGTTTATGTTCCCACTGCTGAAAATGTATATCAAATGGTCAGGCAAGGCTTGTACAAAAAAAATACATCTGAAATGTATTTTGGTGTGCAATTGCATTATAAGGACTGAAAATAAAAATATGTGTTAGTTATATTTTTTCGTACACTTAAGTCCGCATTATCTTTTACCTATAATTATTTTATGTTAAATTTTTAATTGAAACTTTTTTGTTGGTTTTTCATTTGACTGTTTCTTTGTCTATACACAATTAATCATAAGAAAACATTAAATGATCTCACTAAAACAAACATTCAGTAAAATAGCTCCAAAGCTTTATGTAATTCAATCGAACCAAATAACTTTCCGGCAACATGCAGATTTACATGAAGTTAAAAAGGGGCATAGCAAATAAATGGATCAAAAACTTTCCGGAAACATGCCGAATCATAATCGGCAAACTTTCAGAGGTTAAAACAGTTTACAGTATGTGGTCCTCATATTTTGTACTCTCAACTCCCTTTGGCGCCTGCACTATTGACATACATCAGCGTCAATCGGAGAATCGAGTGTTTATGGTTGGTATTCAATTATGAGGTCATTTGGGAATTGCGCATGCCGACATTGTGCCCTCCAGCCTAAGGGCCGAGTGCACGTTAGAACATAAAATCAAAATCAACTCTAAAGTATGATTAACCACGTCACTTGGTGTGGAAAATATGAAAGGAACTCTATGAGGTTCACTGAAAGTGGCGTGTTTGAACATTGATTACCTGAGCCGTCTGTTCGTGCAACCGGGCTAAGGGCCGAGTGCACGAATGGACAAAAAATCAAAATCAACGTCAAAGTTTGATCAAACACGTCACTTTGTGTGGACAGTATGGAAGGAACTCTATGCGGATCACTAAAAGTGACGTGTTTAAACATTGATTATCTCAGCCGTCTCTTCGTGCAGCCGGGGCTAAGCCTACTATTTAATAATGGCAGAAAACTGCTAAATATGGTCACACTGTGAGTCAACCAAGCAAGCAAAGCCAGCATGATAAAAACCAATCAGGATATCTACTCAGGAAAGCGAAAAAGAGTTAACCACAGATGAAAGTGAGACGCTCTCGCCTGACGTTATTAAACATCAAATATCTGTTAGTTTCATCGCACTCTAATGAATGAATGAATGAATGAATGAATGAATGAATAAATTCTTTATTGTGCAATAGAAAACAAGTACAAATACAAAAACAATTCGAAACAACAACAAAATTGCACAAAGGCGGACTTATCACTAGGAGTGATTTCTTCCAGTCAACCTTTGGGGTGATGAGGAGAGACAATCTAAAATATCTGTAGGTAGGTACACAATAGCAATTTGAAAGGAAAAGAATAAAGCAAATAAAATAAAAAGTTATAAATAGAGTATAAACATACATAAGCCATAATTTACATAACAATACAAGCATACTTTGAATAAAATAAACTAATATATATAATACAATATACTAAAATATATATTGTATATCCACAATTTAGGAACCAATTAAAACAAAACAAAAATATATACCTATTTCTTTGATGATAATAAAAAGAAAGATGTACAGCGATAAAAATATGTAGTATATTCAGATTTCATTTAAATAAAACTCCTTGATTGTCGACTTGAAAGAGCCGATAGTTTGACAAGAGCGGACGGAGGAAGGCAACGAGTTCCACAGACGTACTGCATGTAGAAAGAATAATTAGAAAGGGACAACACTAGGGTGACTTGTGTGGTCATCTGATGAGTCCGAAAGCGTTGTGACTCACTGGTGAGTCACCGGTGATACACATGTGAGAAATCATGAGTAGACCCCCAGCCACAGTCGGGTTTGGTCTGTGACTCACTCTTTATTCTCACTTCCGTCGTTGAGTCGCTTGCGAGCTGTCAGCTGTCAGTACCTTTAACGTTCTTTGACTGGAAACCTGACGGGGCAGTTCTTGTGTCCGCCCACTCTGAAAACAGCTGTAAAAGATAAAAATAGGTAATGTGAGTATACCCTAAGACTTATAGACACTTTCAGGACATTTCTGTAGGCCTTTTGTGCAACTACAATTTTCAAGAACATTTTTTGTTTTATTTTTTCTTTTGGTTTGGTCAGCGTAAGACACGGTAGTGTACGAAAACTTTTCTTAGAAAACACAGCCATATAATATTAAATATTATAAAACTTAGTACGAGATTAGCACCGGACTAACCATGCAAAAACCGGTCTAGTGCGGCGTATTAAAGTTAGTACGCCCACTCTGAATACGGCTGTTGCAGTCGTATTCAGAGAGCACCTGTCAAAACTTAGTACGAGTAAGCCCCGATTGCACGACGAGACGGCTGAGTTGATCAATCATCAAACACGTTACTTTTTGTGTACCGCATGAAGTTCCTTTCATACTGTCCATACAAAGTGACGTGTTTAATCATACGTTGACATTGATTTTGATTGTCAGCGACACGTTCACAGAATAAGCCCCGGTTGCACGAAGAGACGGCCGAGTTAATCAATGTTCAAACACGTCACTCTTAGTGATCCGCATAGAGTTCCTTCCATACTGTCCACACAAAGTGACGTGTTTGATCATACTTTGACGTTGATTTTGATTTTTTGTCCGTAAATTGTAATGACGAAAATTACATATAATTCAAACGATTGCAAGCACTTAAAAAACTCATTTTAAAAAGAGAAAGAAGCGAAAGTTGGCAAAGGTTATGTGAAACATTTAACAGATATACACCCGTTTCTAAAATTTGGAACACTATTAAAAAAATTAATAATGCCTACCAAAGTAATAGTCACAACACAAATCATGACTGGATTAATGATTTTTTGCAAAAGTATACACCCGATTATGTTGAAAATCAACTACATTCAATCAATAGTTCTGTTCCTAACAATAATAAAAATGAGTACCTTACAAAATATTTTACTTTACAAGAACTGAAATCTGCCTTAAATTCTAAACGAGTTACTGCATGTGGATTAGATTTGATTCCATATAAAATGCTACGTCACTTAAACCACAACAGTCTGGTAATATTTTTAAACACGCTCAATAAGCTGTGGTGTACTTCCATAATTCCATGGGAATGGAAAATAGATTGTCTCATCCCAATACTTAAACCAAACAAAAGTAAAGACGATGCAAATTCTTATCGACCTGTGGCATTGACTTCGTGCATTGGAAAAAATTTTGAACAGTTAATTAAACAACGTTTAGAATTTTTTATAGAAAGAAACAACATTTTACCTAGCAATCAATTTGGTTTTAGGAGGATCCGCTAGAGAAAGTTTCAGCCATCTACATCTGGATATTTCAAAAGCTTTCTCATTCAATCACGATACCGTGTGTGTTTTTTTAGATGTCGTCGGCGCATTTAACAACATCGATCACTTTACACTTGCATCGATCTTGAATTCTTTGGGCATTCCAGCAAAATTAATAAATTGGATATATAATTTTTTAAATGGCAGGGAAGTATATGTGAAATACAGCAACTCTCTTTTTGGTCCCAGATTTTCCTATAGGGGAAAGTCTCAAGGTGGGATATTAAGTCCCCTCTTATTTATAATTTATATTCATAAATTAAACTCAAAACTAGGATTTGATGTAAATAACCTCCAATTTGCAGATGATTTGGTTATTTATTGTTCCATTGGTGATAGAGCGACTACATTGACTTGTATAAATAAAGCCATGGAGAATTTGTATAAATATTTCACTGAGTTAAATTTAGATATAAGCCCAGAGAAAAGCAAAGTTGTTATATTTAGTAAAAATAAATACAAATTCAAAGCCGAAGTCTTCTACAGTAACACTCTTCTTCCGGTAGTTGAAACCGTTAAGTTTTTAGGAATAATATTTAACGGTAACTTATCTTGGAACTCTTATGTCGATGGCATAGTAGACAAAGCGTTAAGATCGTACAACATTTTGAGGTCCTTAGCGGGCACCTATTGGGGCGCGGATCCGAAAATCCTAATAATGCTTTTTAAATCTTTGATACGTAGTGTCACGTAGCAGACCTGGAAGGGTCCAGGTCTGCTCAGTTCCCTACTCCATGGCCTTCCCACCTCCAAACCACCTTTCCTGCTCCATGGGCCGACTGCTGACTCCATTGTTTAAAGATTAACCTCCTACCCTCAAGAAAAAATCCAACCGAAATGCCGTTCTCTTTATGGATCGGAGCTGTTGACTCGTTCATTTACTTTTCTTCAGTCCTCGAGTCGAGAGCTCCGACCCATCCAGATCGCGGTATTCCGGTTAGTAGTGGCCCAGGCTGTCGCCCGCCTCCATTTTTATTGTTTAATAAGTGTTCTTTTCCCTATTTTTACCTTTTAAAATTTGATTCCTTTTTAATTAAGGCCTCCTGGCCCTCAACCCTGGCTTCGCTTCCCAGGCCGGTGTACCACACACAGACATTTTTTATTCAATTTAACTTTAATTGCGCCGGCCGCCAGCGAAGCCCTATCTTGCCTATTGCCGTCGCATCGTTGCGATTTTTGTTAAAAAAATAATGATTTAGAAAAGTAGATTCATTCGTATTTATACCATGCTAACGTGGCCATTTTGTGTGCCACTAGCGATCTCCCGGGGGCTTAAGAGCCACCCGTACCATTGGTCGCTGCCGCCGAACCACTCCCACCGTCGACGCCTGACGTCGACGCCGCTGCGCGAGCCGATGCGCTTGCCGCTGCGCTGCGACCCGAGGGCGACCGGTCCAGCGGGGCCGCCGTAGCTGCCCTGGCGCTCGGACGGCGCACGTGGCCCACCAGCGCCTCCGCCACGTGGCCGCTGCCACGTGGTGCCATGCCAGGCACCGCCCAGGGCCACACGAGCCGCCGGCAGCCAGCAGCCGCGCCCGCGCCACTCAGCCGAGCCTACGCGCACGCCGCCTCCGCGCTCCGCGTCGATGACGTCGCCGCGTCGACCAGATAAGTCCCCCTGTGAAGAGGGACACCCCGGAACAAGAAGCCCTTAACCATCGCCGGCCCCTCAGGCGCACAGCGTATATTATTTACCTTGTTTGTCAATTTTCCTAAAATAAATAATATGTGAAGATTTGCTCGTGTTCTCCTTTGTGTTTTCCCAAGCTCAGTTCGGCAGGCACAGTCCTAGAGACCCTTCTGGTTCCCACGTCGTGGGGAAGGGAGGGCCTCACCCTTCATTCTTAGGGGTTGGAGGGTATGATCCGTGGCGGATCTGTCGGCATCGCCGACTAAATTTAACTTCATTTTTCTTTAAAGGTCAAATCATGATTAACTTCAGTCCCTTGTTACTATCGACTTAAATTCATTTCGCTTTTCCCTTTTCGGCTTCAGCTAAAAGTAGAATCGTGAATTTGGGAGAAAAATTGGGTGACCCTCTCGCATCTAATGCGAACACCATCTCCCCGTAAACTCATTTATTTTAACTCCACCTTCATCACTTTTTTTTTTATTCATTTTTTTTTTCCGCCACGTGACAGTAGCCATTTTGAATATGGTTTTCTATGTTTTTCTCATCATTGGAAACTTATAGAGAAACTGGAAAAAATACAAAATAAAAGCTTACGTTTAATAACTGGAGCGATGATGTCAACTCCCATAGTATCCATGCAAGTAGAATGTAACATTCCTCCACTGAGAATCCGCTTCAAATATCTGAAATTAAATTTTTTGTTAAAGCTTCTATCCATATCAAATCATCCTTTGTTTAACAAAATTCAACATCTCCTTTCCATCCCATCCTTACATCCTGAGAGACTTTTCAAATATATTACAATACAAAAATGAATATGAAATACAAGCCAATTTCAACTTTCCTTGCTATTTGGGAAAATATGACAGCAAATTCTACGGAATTCCAATTCAAATAGACGAAAACTTGTCGTCTACGTTTCGGACATTGTCTTTTTAAATCCCATCTTTACAGATTAAACCTTATCGACACCGCCGTATGCCCACACTGCAACTTAGCTGATCAATCCCTTGACCACCTCTTCTTTCATTGCTGTGCTTTTGATGAGCAAAGAGAAAAACTATATAAATGCTTAGAAATTACATACAAAGAAAGAGAAAAAATCCCGCTCGACCTGAAAAAGATATTAAGTCAACCGACCAACTTTGAGCCCATATTTCTATATATACATGAGACAATAGAAAATATTTAACTACATGACACTGCAGAATGGACTACAATCCATAAGATACAATAAAGAGAAGGCTGTATAGCGAAAGCTTTTGCCTGTCCATTGGATAAACAAACAAAAAAAAATCAGCAGCAAAGAGTATGTAAAGATTGTCAGCAGTTACCACAGACTATAGAGAGATACCGTCAGTTACGTTCGAGAGTCGCGAGCTGCAGTAGTTGTCGCATTTGACTAAAAGTTGCTCTTCGGCCTTACGTCAGACTCAGTAGCTGTATTGGATACCTCGTACAGCGATCGAATGGTCGCTGCATGAAATCCGCCAGGATGTTGTCGCATATGTTACCGTTCGTCGTGCAAGGGGAGGTAGTGACAGGCTTCGGTCGCGGCTCCAAAGACCTCGGCTGCCCTACTGGTGAGCGGCTTTAAACTATTTCATCATCTGTAATAGCCGGTATTTCACCAGCGAGTCAATACCGCGAGTTCGGCTTGTCCGCTTGTCAGAATTGTGTTCAATAAGTCCTTAACTCAATACAAAAACCGTCTGAGCGTTAGCAAACATGCTCAATGGAGCGCTTTACACCCTTATTGAACGCATCGTTCTTCGTTTTGGACGTGGCCGATTCTAGTCACATCTCCATATACTGAATATCATCGACTCAGCTGTCTGCCCTGATTGTAATATAGCAGACAAAACTTTGGATCACATTTTCTTCCAATGTAGTGCTTTCAATACACAAATATAAATACTTCTTCAATCCTTGGAAACAGCTTACAACGGAGGATAACTAATCCCGCTATACCTAAAGAAAATATTGAGACAATCATCGAACTTTAAATATTTAGTTACATACAAGGGAAAAAAATTACAAGAGTGCACCATTCTTAGCTTCTAGCTGGATATCAGGGATGGTAGAGTGGATTTTTAGAAGCATTTTTGGTCAAGGAACATGGGTGCGAAAACGAAGTTTTCTATCCAAAATATTTTTTTGAAAATATGAAATCCGCTTAATAATTTCCACCGCGTCCAATTGCGCCACTCACTAATCACCTGCCAACATTGCAACCGAAAAGTGTTGCCAGACGCCAAATGATATATTCTGTGAGGATCTAACTCTAATATAAGCTAAATAAGCTTAAAAAAAGCCTTTTTTAAATGCACCTCGAAGCCCAGGCAGGTAAGTTGATGGCTACGCCGAAAGACTTGCCGAAAGGCCCTTTCGCTACGCGAGCGCATGAGTCCTCGCTGGTTGCTGTCGCTTATAACTCTCGCTCCGCTCAGGACCTCCTGCGCGAGCTTTCGTCTCCGCACTTCTAAAAAACACTCTAGGGATGACGCACACCAACATGTAATGACGGGGCGGCTAAGTCGGTTTTAGAGCAATACGAGTACAGCAATTGTTAATTTTACCCTAAATTATGGGAAATTACATATTGGCAACATTTTACCTGCAATATGAATTTGACAACTTGACCTGTTCGCTTTGAAATACAGAATGAACGTTAATATTGCATCGCGCGCCGCCATCGTCGACGCATATTGTATCGCGTCAGAATACAGAACGAACGTTAAAATTGCTGACGGGATTTCATATTTTAAAAAAAATATTTTGGATAGAAAACTTCGTTTTCGCACCCATGTTCCTTGACCAAAAATGCTTCTAAAAATCCCTCTACCATCCCTGATATCCAGCTAGAAGCTAAGAATGGCGCAGTCTTGTAAAGTTCACCCCATACAAGATACAGTAGAAGAGATATAACCTAGACCTCAAAATACAAAAGAAAAGGCTGTATAGTGAGAGCTTTTGCCTTACCGTGTGGATATAAGTTACAAAAACAAAAATTGACAATGTACCTGTATGGAACATATATTTAACATTACTGACTTTACCTAGGTACATTACATTACTTAATTGCTTAAAGTTTTCATCGCTGTATGATTTTTATTTCAACCTGCATAAAATAAGACGTAGGTACATACATCTAAATCTAATATGTAAATATAGTAATATGTTAATCTAACTGCATAGTTAGTTTTTAGAATCGTGCAAGTAAACTACGGGAACAAACGCTGATGTTAAATTAAGGCCATCGGCCAATAAAACCTTATATTCAATAGTTAAATGTTTTGAATTTTTTGCACAGCTTTCGCAA
The DNA here is from genome assembly GCA_946894095.1 of Incurvaria masculella. NCBI lineage: Eukaryota > Metazoa > Arthropoda > Insecta > Lepidoptera > Incurvariidae > Incurvaria > Incurvaria masculella. The sequence continues at coordinate 7,892,771 of OX335641.1, forward strand.
GGATTTGCTGCGATTTTTCTTAAAAATGAATGATATTTTTTTGATTTTTTGGAGTACTTTCTATCAGTGCATAAGAATGACACAAATTAAAACCGCAGTTAGACAATCTCTTTTACTTTTTTGTTGAAAATTTAAATTCCTTGTGGTTATTTTAAAATACAATGAAATATTTTTACTTACGTCCTAATCAAACTGAACGCAATCGGCTCTTATCACGCCCTTAACATAAAAAATATCTTAACGGCATCAGTGAAGCAATGCAACACAATCTACTTTTTTATATAACTGGACACACCTAATATCATGGTATTAATACAATAGACCACATGGAAACTGGAACTGGATTGAAAACACGGACAATTTTTATTACCGTTTTGACCATTGTTCATTCAATACAATGGATTAACTCTACCACTGGGGACCTGGGAACGTACAGTTTTACCTGGAATTCGAACCACAAACGAAGTATCTGTTAGTCAGCTCATTTTGTATTCATTTTATGTGCTGGAGCTAGCGAGCACGGAAAGGCGGAATACACACTCTGTGAAAATTTCAGCTGCCTACCTATTACGGTTCATGAGATACAGCCCTGTGACAGACGGACGGACGGACGGACAGGGGAGGCTTAGTAATAGGGTTCCGTTTTCACCCTTTGAGTACAGAACCCTATATATGGCGACGCGCGAGTTTGTTTACGAATTCGTTTACTACTGTTCTTGTCGTGTTCCAATAACACGTAAGAATTTCACAGGATGCTATTCAGTGCAACTAAAATTCGATGTTATGCGTTCCTAATTCGTTAGCGAATTAACTGCAGTTAGACCTTATCCACCAACTTGTGGCTACGCTGCTGCCATACGAATGAGTTTCGATCCCTAATTCCCTATGTCCTTGCTCGCTGACCGGAACCCAGAAAGCACTTTTTTATTCCATTTCATTCATTTTATAATATTTCCTCTCTTGGGTGTATTTGCCTGGCCTCTTTCTTCGCACCATCCTACCAGCCATCATTGTGCCTAACCCCATTAGTGTATGTTTAGATGTATGTTATTATGTGTATATGTTTATATGTTTGATATACTTAATTTTTTTATGAAAACGAAAACTCTGTTTGAATGCAAAGTTCAGAAAAATCGTATCGAAGTTTATTGTTTACATTGACCTCAAGAGTCATTTACTAAAGTTGCGGCAGTTGCTACTTGATCTATGCTTGCCATGAATAAAATTTAAGGATCGTAGCCTAGTTGCGCGGAGACTTGCCTAGCATACTAGAGGTCTGGATTCAAATCCTCGCCTCGTTCATGTACGGTTCTTTCTCTTTATGATTTGAATAAGTACATTTCGTCACGAATGCGAGCGGCTCCATGGTTCAGAATCCATGTAAAACTGTAGGTTCCTTTCCCCTTCTAGGTGGTAGGGTTTAAGCCCGCCCGGGTTGGTGCCATCGCATTGGATGAAAAATTGTTCGAATAGGCAATGAAAAAATTGTCCGTGTTTTCCATCCAGTTCAATGTAGCCGTGCTCATAAAGGGAAGGTCCTGGCATGGCACCTAATTCCTTCGCAAATATGGTGTATTGGGCTAATATCATAACAGTAGTTGTGTGGTATATAGCGTGTGTAGCCATCCATTTCAGGTTGAATAAAAAAACAATTCTTCTGTAGAACTATTTAGGCTAATTCAACATTAGGATAATGAGACAGAGCGTTATCGTAATGCTTGTAACTACTATGTTGGATCTTATCAGAAACATCAATTCTTTCCTAGGTAAATGAACTTCAATATACAGAGTGTGTAGTCAATTCATATCACTAAATTAAACCATAAATTCAGACTTACAATACTAGCAAATCCTGAAAATTTCAATAAGATTGATCACAAAAATTGTCATCTTTATCGGTAGGTATCAACAAAAATGTATGGGGAGGATGAAATTATCTTTCACCGATTTTCATGGAATTTTCAGGATTCGCTAGTGTTGTGAGTGTATATTTACGGTTAAATTTATTGACCTAAATTAACTACGGCGTATATCACAATTAGGACAAAATTAATGTATCTACCCATCAAAAGGCTCCAGCTATGTACATGAACAAGAAATCGCCTTTTAAAAAATATAGGTTTTTGTTTATAAGCTAAATGTGTTTTAAAATAGAAACTTTAGACTCAACCAAGTGTTTGTTTCGCCACCACAAATTAGTTTGTGTATTTCTGCAGGTGTTTATTAAAAGCAGATGCCAAAAGATCGAATAATGTCCTATTCACTTTTTTCCCCCGCAGCAAACTATCCACTTGAAGTAGTGAAGAAGCTTCAAAATGTACCGACGGGCGTGTTCTACGGCTGGGCGAAGGTGGGCTCAGGGCCGGTGCACAAGATGGTCGCCAACATTGGCTGGTGCCCATTCTACAACAACAAAGAGATATCTATTGTAATGTATCAATTTTAATCATGTCTCTTGTCTTCTTCCTCCTTACTAGTTTTGCCTATTGTACGAGTTTTCATACAAAACGCATGTTACTGGGAGGCAGTGCCTGACTTATACTTCAGTAAAGCATAGATCAATTAACTTTTTGAAAGCAAAGTTAAAATATGCCGCCCCTAGGCCGTGGCCTATATGTTTGGCGCACCTAGGCCACGGCCTATGCATCTGCTGCTACTAGAGCACCGCTTATTGTCAAATCCAATGCTGTAATGGCTGCGCATGTTGGTATGATGTATCATGATAAAAAAATACAGTGAAGTTTTTTGGCAGTTCTTCTTCTCTGTGTTTTACTGAAATGGCAAATGTTAAAATATGACAAATCCGAGTGCAGTGTACTGTCTATGGACGATAAATATAGTAATAACTCACACAGTCATATATTATTATGTACAGTACAGACCAGACTTTTTAGGGTTCCGTACCCAAAGGGTGAAAACGGAACCCTATTACTAAGCCTCCGCTGTCCGTCCGTCCGTCCGTCCGTCCGTCTGTCCGTCTGTCACAGGGCTGTATCTCAGTAACCGTAACAGATAGACAGCTGAAATTTTCACAGAGTGTCTATTTATTTTGCCGCTATAACAGCAAATAGGTAAAATTAAAAAATAATTAAAATTAAAGGGGGTCCCCATACAAAAAACGCGATTTATTTGTATTATTTTTTGTACGATGGTACGGAACCCTTCGTGTGCGATTCCGACTCGCACTTGGCCGGTTTTTTGGTCTGTGTGAATACACGCTGAGTTCGAATTTGTACAGGGAAAGGTACGTGCCCGTGCGCCGCTCACCTTGCGCCAACTTCACATTGGCTTCAGTTTGGCCCAAATTGTGTACACAGTTGTAAAGCGCTCATGTTTGCTTCTCTATGAATTCCCAATAGTTTTTAATTAACAGTTGATAAAGTTACTCCTAGGCTGATAGTCGTAACAGAAACTAAGACTAACGAAAAGTAGTACTTTGTGACGTCACTTTGACACATTTTGTATGGAGGGAATTTCAAAGTAATGCAAATTGACGTCACGAAGTACTACTTTTCGTTAGTCTTAGTTTCTGATACGACTATTTATCTCAGCCTGTGTTTCTGTTACGACTATTTATTTCAGCCTAAGGGCCGAGTGCGCGAAAGAAAAAAATAATCAAAATCAACGTCAAAGTATGATCAAACACGCCACTTTGTGTGGACAGTATGGAAGGAACTCTATGCTGAACACTAAAGATGACCTGTTTGAACATTGATTAACTCGGCCGTCTCTTCGTGCAACCCGGGCTTAGTTTCTGTTATGACTATTTATCTGAGCCCTAATGATTTTTGTGAAATTTTTTCGTGAATGTTCAGTATTTGTGTTTAATAAAATACTAATTTGGCTGGATTCAAAAACTTTTTAAATTACCAAGGGATTCAATAAACCAAATGTTATGACCGTCCCCGTCCGTTTGGTAGACAGACTAAGCCTAAACCTAATTATAATATCTCTTTTGTATTTTATAAATTTAATTTAATTTCACTTAAATATTACATATCAATATCATTCTGTAGGCAGAAATAATATCAATATCAATAAAGAAATGAAACGAAGAGAAACCTGAATATCATTTTATTAATAAACAAATGTAATGAACAAAAAGCACGGTCCATTATTAATATTATAGTGATCAATATTTCTTTTTTGCTTTGAAGCGTCTGAATTTTGAAGTAAAGTTGGTGCAAGGTATTGTCATTTCATTGTCACTTTCGCAGTTTTCGGCATCTCATACCCTCTTGCAGATTATATGTTAACATCTTCATGTGTTCTATCTCGCATCCAACCCAATGTTATTGGTGTTATCTCCTTTAAGGCTTTCGTGAAGTCACAGGAAATGTAAGATTTGAAATTTTTAAGAAATGCATTCTTTGTCGATGGGCTAAGATACAATTTTGCACGGCATCTGCCATTAAAATAGTGAAATCGTCTTCCAGGTCCTAACGTTTCCCTACCCCTAAATGTTGTCAGAGTTCAATCAAATTTTGTTTATCACTTGAGAAAGCTTCATTATATGTCCGTATGTTTTGATTTTTTTGTAAATTTCTGTATTTTTCAGTAAAGAAAATCGTAAATGAACATAAAAAGATAACTTTTTTCCAATGTTTAAAAACTAAGAGTTATATTCAAAAAAATAAAACATACAGACATAGATTTCTATAATATATTTTAGAATCCAAAATTTCAAAAACCTAGTGAAACATTAATAGCATGGAAACAGTTATCGCCCGTAGTATGGGGAATTGTTAGTGTAACGACTCTGTTAAGGTGGGCCATCCCGCTCATCTCCCCATACAAACGGGGAAAGAAGATCACGCTCATATTTCTTGTCAGAGATCCCAAATTTTGCTCAAAATAGCTTTATTTGATCGAACTAGATGTCTGATGACCGTTGGCATTGTAAAATTGTGTTTGGTTTCCAAGTTATAAGGTCCGAAAGTTCGAATTTTTCACGCGTTTTATACAATAACTTTGGAGGTGGATTACGCAATGATAAAGTAAGAACATCTTTAGAAGGTTAGACATCAGACATAGCTTATTTAATCAAGATTTATAATCTATTTGGTTTTTGTTAGATTTTTGACTACAGCGGTCGTGGTTTACTTTTAGCTATAAGTCGTTTGGTAATTGAAATGTTCGTAAATATTACCAAATCATACACTATGCACATTGTCTTTTTTGTGGACATGTTGCATCTTCCTCATCACGGAGCCTGTCTTTTTCTTTAAAACAGAGAAGGTACCAGAACGCAACAGCACGATTTTGTACCGTGCCCGCGAATAAGTTCGTCCCGCCGGGTTGGGCTACCTTAAGGTGGCCCAACCCGGCGGAGGTGGCCCAACCCGGCGGGACTAACTACGAGCAAGGATTGCATATGTAAGCAATGAGCAAGGATTGCATATGTAATTTTTAAATATTAAATACAAACCTTAAGAGAAAAATGAACATTATGTACTTGAAAATGATACCGGGTACCGCAGCTAGTTTAAAGGTAAAATTGTAACTCGCTGGTGCTTTGTATTCAGGTCTCCTTATTGATTGATCTGCAGATTTACGTCCATTATTTCAACTAATATAACAAACTTGACTGGATTATAGATTATCCTTTTATTCTCGACCACTTTGCCTTTGTACAGCTCGTAAAATCTTTAAACTTTGAATGGAACATTAACCCAATTTTCATATATTTCTTTTTGCAGGAAACACATATAATGCACAAGTTTGAGGAAGACTTCTACGGCAGCACCTTGAAGATCTGTGTAGTCGGCTTCCTCCGAAAAGAGATGAACTTTGACTCCTTAGAAGAGCTGATAGCACAGATCCAGAAAGACATAAGTGATGCTGAAAAACTTCTAGAACAACCTGCCGCTCAACAGTTGAATAAACATGCTATCTTCGAAAGCTAATGAAAAGTTGCCTTGGTAAAGTTCGAAAGTACATTGGTATTTTACAACTTACCAAGTTAATTTTCCTCTATGAAATAATTGACGGGCTCGGGGATGAAATAAGTATTAGATCAATAATAAATAGCAGATAAATAATTATATTCAAAGGTATGTGAGGGTACTTCCGAACATATGCAACAAGTCCTCACATTGGTTTGCATATAAACGAAGTCGATAAAGAAACTTGGGGATCACTATCGCCTCAGATTTAGCTTTTTGCATCCCTAAGTTTATTGTTTTGTAGCAGTATACATAGTTATACATTTTCCTACTCGATTCAATGAATAGTGATGACATTCAAAGATATTTCTCGTGAGTATTTATGTACCTTTTTTTGGATGACTCCAATTAAACCTGATTTATTTAATTTAAAACCTTTTGATGGGGGAAATTGTTGTGTATTCTCAACTGTATATTTGTTGTGCTTGAAGAGAAAACGATGTTAGCAAATAATAACAATCAAATTCCCTTCTCTCTCTTGCTCAAGAAATATTTTGTTAAATTATTTTTATAAATGACCAAACAAATCTATGTATTTAACATACAGTTTAAAATTGTTCTTATGCTTTATGTTATTGTATAAATTGTTTTGTTTGAGGTTGAACAATATTTTATTGGAATTTATATCCATTTTAGGTATATGTATCTAGTTTAGGTAAACTATATATAGGTTATATTAAAAGTTTTCAACCATTTGTAAGGTACTGAGTACATACATTATGTTATTGTTTAATAATTATAAAGGATGTTAATAACTCAACAAACCACCCGGAAACCCTACATTCCTGAGCTTAGCACATTGGAATTTTTATCACAAAGTTTTTAGTTTCACACTTACCTACATTAAAATAATTATAGTGAAAAAATGTTAGGTGCAAAAACAGCCATACATCGGGACATTGTAGCGAGGATGTAGTGTGCGGCGGGAGCAGTCAAGAGGGGACACGCCACGCCTGATATTCATACTATGTCAAAACTGTTAGTGGGAACGCTTAATAATCAACAACTTTATAGATATACTAAGTCTAGGATTTAAAATAAAAATCAGATTTGATTGATTTTTTTAAATCAAAGTGTCCGGGTGGTTCCTTGAATTGTTAAGTACCTGTATATTGATAGTTAGTAATGTTACAGGGACTTGAAACGTATTTTGTGAATGAATTAATTATGGGGTGTTTTAAATCCTCTATTTCAGTTGTCGATATAGATTTTTCCCTATTAGGAAATAAAGAAGAAAAAAATAAATACACACTCTGTGAAAATTTCAGCTGACTACCTGTTACGGTTACTGAGATACAGCCCTGTGACAGACGGACGGACGGACAGCGGAGGCTTAGTAATAGGGTTCCGTTTTCACCCTTTGGGTACGGAACCCTAAAAAACAGATGCATTGAGTACGGCAACAATATACTATATAATAATACCTTCAATGGCACTATATTGATAAATGTATGTTTTTAATGGATACAACATTACCATTATCTCATTAATTTGAGGTTCAACGACATCTTCATTGAAGCATTGCAACCAGGATCCATGCCCAGACAAAAACTATTAAGGATTATTTTCAAAATCTGATTACAATGCATCTACGTATGTCGTTAAACCTCAAATTAACACTATTGCTTAACATATGATATTTTTACTTGTCAATTATAACTGAAGATAATCTCACCTGATTAAACAGTTGATAAGATTGAAACAAATAGCCAACTTCGTGTTGTAAAATAATGTTATGTCAGCATAGACCTTGAATAATCAAGTAGAGGCCTGGTATTTGTTATTTCGTTATTTTAATTCATGAATTAATTTTTTTAAGCAATTAAATGTCTTGGACAAGCTATTTAACTGTTTTATTATACAAGTGAATTTTTCAAGAGTGCCTTCATAGCAAAAAAAAAATACTATAAAAACTGCAGGTCAATTTTGATGAAAACTAACACTGCATTATTCGATTTTTGACAAAATATTTTTCCTCACCGGGAATCAAACTCGATTCGTTCTGTTCCGAACCTAGGTCTTCAGATCCTAGCCTTCCTAACCAACTCTAGGTGAGGATAATCGCGCCGGTTGGGAAAAGGGACATCAACGTAATGGTATGGTGTATGATTAAACATGTAACTTTTTGATATATTGTGAAGTATGCTAAATTTACTCCGTATGCTTAAAAGGTGACACATTAAGGTGGGTTTTCCCACCCAACTCCCCATACAAATGTGGAAAGATCATGCGCATATTTCTTGTTGGAGATCCAAAATGACACTCAAAACAGCTTTATTTGATTGAACTAGAGGCAAAGGTATATGCCTCACTTCGACCAACACTGCACTCAGGTGACTAAAAAAAGCAGGTGGGAAGGGGTGAAGGGTGTAGTCCAGGATGGAATAACCGTTTCCTTTGTTTTTTTTTCTCTTTTCTACTGCAATCTGTCTCCCTTTTGGACATTCAACAGTATGTTAGTTTATCTTTCTCACATGTCTTGCCCGGGTATGTGACCAATGTCACCTCTAAAAATTTTTTTTATTAAGTTCCGCTAGGGCTTGATTAGATCCTGGGGAATTGTTCTCTTCAGTTGGTGAGCCTCCGATTTCATGTCCATAAGCTTTTTTTGCAACAATGTTGGGGTGTTTTGTAATTCTAGCTCTATATGATTTTATCTGTCTCTCTATCTATTGCGCGGAAGCAGTGGCACTGAAGGTCGGGAGGACTGGAGAAAAATTGGAGGCGTATGTCCAGCAGTGGACACAAACACGCTGATTGACTGACTATCTCTTGACAGTTGGCATATCCAGGTCATGGTGTATCAAGTCGTTTGGTACAAACCAGGGAGCATTTGTTATCATGTGGAGCATTTTATTTTGGAAATGTTGGATGAGAGTGTGAGGTTATTCCCCACAGCTCAATGCCATACGTCCAGACTGGTTTTAATATGGCTTTGTATATTAGAATATTGCTTTGGAGGAGACTTTCGACCAATCAACCAGTACAGCTCCCGCAATTCTATCCCAATTTGTTTTCTCTTTGTAATAATGTGTTTTGTCCAAGTGAGTCGTCTGTCGAGGTAAAGGCTGAGATATTTGACATGATCTGACAGAGGGCTTGCGACATTGTTTGGCAGGAGGACAAGTGAACTTTCACAGACTTTGTTTCATTTGCTTTTATTCTCCACAGTTTTAGCCAATTTGAAATTATCCAGACTATTCTGAAGAATGATTGAGGCAGTATTTGGGTCGCTGTGGAGGGTAATATAGCTGTGTCATCTGCAAACGTACCAGTCGTGGTATCATCGGACAATGGCAGGTCACTAGTACACAACAGGTAGAGAATTGGCCTTAGTACACTCCCTTGGGGGACTTCAGCACCAATGGGATATGTCGATTGTAGCGGTTTCTCCAAAATTTAAACAGAAAGTGGCGATCTTGAAGATAAGACCTCAGTATGTCGTAAGCAATTGGAAGATTGGTTTTTATTTTGTACAGAAGACCCTCGCTAGCTTCTGAAAAACTATAAAGCAAACCTCACATGGCACATAGTTCTGTCTGTCGGAAACCAACCACAATGTCATTTAAATACCTATGTTCGACCCTAGATGGCGGTAGAAGCATTCATAATCAACACAGCAGCCTAGAGACCTTAAATTCACACGATCGCATAATGTTCACGGTGCCTCAAAAGTTAACGAACTTCGGTACGTCTCTTAGATGATCAAGCTTAGCAAATCAAACACTATGCGCATTGTCTGCTTTGTGGACATGTATCCTAATCACGGAGTCTGTTTTTTTTTAAACAGAGATGGTCCCAGACCAATAGCATGGTTTTGTACCGTGCCCGCGAATGAGTTAGTCCCGCCGGGAAGGGCCACCTTAAGTATTACAACTAAAGATGTTCAGTTTCATTCACAGAATCAGAGGGTAAGTAAGACTTGTTCGATAAAAATTAAAACAAACCGAACCCCTCTGAAAAAGCCTTTAATGAAAATGTTAAAACTGATTCACTTTACATAATGAATTAGTAAATATATCACTCATCATTCTCTCATCTTGAAATAACCAAAAAATCGCTCTTAATGTACGGCTCTCTCTCCGGGAATCTAGTGCAGTTTTTTTCTAAACGAGCATCCTGAAAAGGAAAACAAAATTATTAGAATGTCACGCAGTTACATTGCTAAATATTGTGTACGTGTTTTAGCATAAACAACCGTGGTGAGTTAATAGTAATATTTTGACTACACCAGGCCCTCACCTAAAAGTATTGTCTCACATTTGAGACTTGAGATATATCACATTTGTTTGCAATATTGACAAGGATGATATCACCTGGTAATTTTAACAAAAATGTTGAAAACCATCAAGAATGGAAGAAGTGTGATCACGGCTTAAGAGGTGTCCGACTACGCTCATGGGCTTTCAAACTTGCACAGGGCAGCAAAAAGCATGCCGGCCGGCCGGACATGTGCTTCACACCACGTTTGCAAGACTCTAGGATGTACTATTGGGCATTTAGTTCCATGATATACTGATGACCTTTCACACTGCAATCCTGAAGGAATTAAGGAGCTACGCCTTACCTTGTTTTCTACCGTATTAAACTGGATGCAAAACATTTAGTTCTTTAATAGTATTGTATACATGATCAGTTCAAACCCTATTGCTTTGTAAGGCTCCAAAACATGACCTTACTAAAGAGAGGTCATAAAAGAACAAAATAATAATGGCTTATGCAAGATGGAAATTGAGGGTGTGTATGCAAAAATAATTATTTGAGCTGATCAAAAGTGCAGCTGGTGTCATCTGCCTGGCCTGTGAGTAGACTTGAGCAAAAAACTGGGTAAAGTTATCCAGAATGTAATCTGTTTAAGCAACTATCCTAAATGAACCTTCTAAAGAGAATTCAGTATTATTACCTTAATATTTAAACAAGAACTGTATCCTCAGCTAAAGGCACAGAACTAGCATTTGCCTTTGCAGTTTGCATTCCAATTTGGGCATTTTTAGCTATTGCACAGTGAACGTGAAACTGATTTCATAATATATAGAATTGGTTATTTTATATTAATTTTATGGATGGTGTAATTGCACCCCTTTACGACCTTGAAGGTCAATTATTTCCTTGAAAACAAAAAACTACAACACAAAAAGTTTGCGAATTTTTTTGAGATTTTTATGAGACATAACATAATATGGACTTTTTCCAGACTACTTCTTCCATGAGTAACAATTGTAGTATAAAGTAACTAGTAGAAGGTCAGTTGTTCAGATGAATTATTGGGGTTTCAATTTCAAAATGTTTAAATACAATCGCAAAAAAACCTTCACTGTTTTATTTTTGCCAACATTCTTCATTTGGACATCAAAACATATTTGACCTCATTCAAGGTCCAGGAGGGTTGCTATTATACCTGTATTAAGCTGCTGAAATAAATTTTGATCCAACGTTTCTACAGACAGTAATCAGATAATAAATAATCTAAAAAAGTTTTATTGGGTTTTGTATTTCAGGTTTGTCATGATATTAGCATAACACAACCACAGGGGCACTAGGTATTTTATATTGCAGCTTGGCTACATTTGGATGTAAAACACATCGAACTCTCATTTCATTCAATGTCATGGTACCAGGGCAGGATTAGCCCTACCACCTAGTAAGTAAAGAAACCTACAGTTTTACATGTACAGTTAAATATTCAAACAAACAAATCTAATGATAGCTTTAATAAATATAGTCAGTAAGTTATATGTAGGCCAAGTTTCAGCACACCTATAGTACAATGATAATGCAATGGCTTCCGTTCGATATCAACAGGCTTTTTGGTGCTAAAATATGCGTTTTTGCAAATCTAAAAGTTTAATATAGACATGCAACACTATTGCAAATTGTAATTTCATGAACGTGAATTGTTTACATACAAATGCCTAGTACGTTGCATACAAACGGCCAGTACATGACCACTAAAATTTTTAACTGACTTCAAAAAAGGAGGAGGTTCTCAATTCTTCTGTATTTTTTTTTATAAATATACATATTGCATAAACCATAACTTTTGGTAATTGGCTGGGCTGTTTGAACGAATTGGTCTTGATCTTATCATTTGCATCACTACTGCGCAATTACAGATATTGACACAAGGCAAGGTCCTTCACAAATGAATGCTAATGTTGACATGTAGGTTTACATCCCGGATTGAAGGACCAGTGGACTAAAAAACAAACACAGAACAAGATAATGTCACAGTAACATACCAGGCAAGCTAGCGGCTATTGTTGCACTATTGCACAATGTTATTAAATAAATGTGAAATTGTTTACCTACATACAAATGTCAAGAATATGATCACTAACAATTTTATAAATAAGCAAACCATTGCTTAATCCCTCTTCCAGACATAGGATACGTACCTAGATATACATGCCGATCCCAAATATTGGTGTGAAATTCTTGCAAAACATTATTTTTTCAGCGTTTCGCAAGAGGTTCGCAAGACAATATCTCTGTCAAATACTAATGTGAACATCAACGGCTGAAGGACCAGTGGACCACAAATCGAGATAAGGTCGCAGTAACATACCCTCCGTAAGTCGCGCGCGACCTCCGGTGGGCTGGCACAGGATCGTCGAACAACCGGCACAGACGACAACGCGTTGCGCGTGGCTGAAGACGGTTGTGATCTTGTAACAGCCGGGACATTTAACGTCCATGAAGTACGAATTTGGGTGCGGAACGAGCCGTTTCAGCTTATGCTTGCGTTTCTCCGACGCCGGAGACGGATGCAGTAGGTCTACGGCGAGCTGCGGAACGACACACGCGTTACACACATACACACATTACAATTGAGGCACATGAGCCATAAACCTTCGTCAGACGAAATATCACTGTTTAGGTTATAAACGATTTACGTCAAGTGACACGACACGGTGGAAGACCTGCGAACTTGGAGTCCTCTCTTTACAATTTAACTGGGCGCAGCACGATAAAAGGTAATTTGAGACCGTGGCGAGCGAGTGACAGCGGCCAGCAGGCACATGCCATGTGCACCCCTGGGGATGCGGGCGCTGTCACCTGCCGCCAGAACTATGGATGCCTCGGCGATGACCGGGGGACATGATGCACGACTCGACCGGCATATTACACTCGCGTTTCACCAAAACCGATAAATATTTCAAGCTAAATAATATTTTTTTCGAGCACGATACACACCGGCATGGTTACAGCTTTGTGGCAGAACCGGAAAAGGAAACGCTGCGTACAAGTGGTGAACCTATAGACAACTGAGCATAAACAAGTCATGTTTTGGTTTTTATATGAAAGCCAGATTATAGCATGACCAACATATGGCGGCGAAAAAATAGATTTTATATAAATTTTTGGGCAAACTACTGCAGTACCATGGCTCCGCATGGGTCAGGGGGTCTACCATGGTGAGTTTATTCGCCGAGGGAATTACAAGTCAGGGAATAAAGCTGACGACTAGTACCATCCTCGCTGTCAAACGACGTAAGTTCACTCGTCACTCGTTTATGCAGTGTCGGTCAAGCAAATCCATAGGAAAAATTTAACATTTTTGTACCATTTCAATAGTTTGACAGATGAATGCATGGAGGTATACCTCCATGGCTGGACTGGATGTAATCAAACGTGATTTGGATAATATTTGAATCAATCAAACTCGTCTACCGAAAATCAACTTATTCCGAGCCATGAATTGGAAAACAAAAAGTGTAAGTACGACATCACCGCCGACAACAGACTTTCGGAAGTTCTACCACCTCGCTCCGGATATCCTTGAGCTATGCCGTGAGACCGCGCCACTTCTTCCTCAACCAAGGAGACCCGACAGCATCTCCCCAGCCCAAAAAGTAAGAAAATTCATGAATGCAATATCACTGATTTGGTGGGGCCGAGGGACTCTTACTACCTTATTGTGAGAGATAGCATGCAATATAAATTACGTGGTGGATAATTACCTACCCACTTGTCAAAATATTCGTCCTGAAGTGGGCGTAGATTGGCGGATAATTTACCTCAAAATATTCTTGATATAACCTAGAATTGTATTGGTAATTACTTAAATATGTCTCAATTAAACCTACCTACGCTTATTAAAAAAATACCTTTGCTTTACTTATTGTTTGTTATGCTTTCAGATAATAACTACCCTTGCATTTTTTGCGAGCGGTGACTACCAACGTATATGCGGTAGCACCGTCGACTCCTGCATCGCTCAGCAAATAGTGTCAGTTGTGATACATCAAGAGATTGCAGCCCTGAACAACCTGCATATTTTGGCAAAATTCATCTGCTTTTGCCTGAGCAAAAACGAGTGCAAAAGGAAAGAAATAAAACTAGGGTTAAATTAGAACTATTTTATTGTAATAGATATCAATTTGAAATAAGAAAAAATGTCACCTAAATGCTTACCCATGCATAGCCATACCATACAAATAAAAGTAATTGTTCCGACTCTTTCAGATTTTTTTTTATTTGGCACGCCAGTCGTTGTGGGCTGCAATGACTACACTACTTGTCCTGAAATGTTCAAATAGTTGTTTCTAAAATAGTTGGTTGGTTACTATGTACATTTGAGGTCCTTAAGGGGACATATGACCTTAGAATGACCATATCCAATAAGTTATCGTTTTATATTTTTAGTTTTATAAATAGGCATTTATTAGCAAACATGATTATCGGAAAACCTTGACATGAAACCATTTTATTATTTAGATTAATCTTATATGCTTACTTATATAAAAAAACCTCAACATGTATGATTTTGTCATGACGATTTAATAAAATCACCATAAATTTAATTAATTACCCATAACAAAAAAAAAAATCATACCCTAAATAGTGACCGTAGGTACATTGGTGGCGGAATGAAATCAGCCAAGGAGATTAGAAGCATAAGTTCATAGGTATTTAATACGTGTGTGTATTTCATATTTATCATCCATAGAATGTACAAACGGCATCACCCTAAACGCCACACATTAAACGTTGACCCAGATAAGTTTTCCATGCAAATGCCAATGCCTACTGTGGCGCCGAGGCCGATGCGCTCTGTGCACTGAACTTGACTTGAAATAGTTTAACATTTAGCATTTAGCCACAATAATCATAGAGAAGAATAACTGGCACAAAATTCCGCTGTTATTTATTTTAAAATTCACTTAATAATTGTAATAAAATCTTTATAAAGGCGATTGCCTAAATATACATATATACATACACACCTTCACGCCGCTTTCCCGAGGGGTAGGCAGAGATAATAGAGCATCATACGGTACGACCACAGCACACTTCTTTCGGTTCATCTACAGACATAAATAGTTTCATACATACATGCTCTACGATTAAATATAGTACGGCTTACTATATTACAGAATTAGCTAAAAAATCTATGCATACAAATGTAATTCTAATAATTTCCTCAACGCTTTCCATGATTTTATGCACCCTCTCGATGCATTTTACTGCTCGGCCACACTCTTCCATAGGTGCGGAGCTTTGCGTGGCGTCTGGGCGTAATAGCGGGGGCTCGCCATTACCGGATTGCGTTCTCTGCTATGCGGACGGTTTGGTTCTTTAGGTCTGCGCGCTGGCCATCAGCATCTCCTGCACCGTCATGCTAACGATTAAAGCGGATATAGAGCTGCTGCACTTGATGGTAGAGCGTGACAGGGTACAGAGCCGGCAGCTCCAGCCTGAGGCAGATGGTAGGGCAAACGTAGCGGCTGGGCACTTGTTCGAAGTTTTTTATGGAACTAGATATACATAGCTTTTACCACACTTATTGTCATAACATAAAGTTGATGTACCACATTCACGAAGAAATTTCATAGTTGCCACGTCAGGGCTTTCCTTTTATAAGCTTGGCTATATTGCCGGATGGAAAACACGGAGAATATTTATTATTATTATAAAGTAATGCACTAGCAGCATCATGCTGATGCGTGCAATTATTGTTATGCACTTGCACTTTTGTTTTTTGCACTGATTTATTACCCGACTGCGCAAGAAGGAGGGTTGTTTTTTTTATTTTCTTGTTCATGAATTATTAGATTTTAAGCAAGTAAGATTTTTTGATAACATTTACTGACGATGCACATATTATTTCCTCAGGAAGGCTGTTCTAATTATCCACAACTTGGTTTGTTAGGAAGTGTTTTCAAGGATTTGTTGATGCTTGGGTGCGATTTAACTTTAAGTCCTCTAGCCCCTACACCACGAACTGTGAAAATGTCTGTAGAGGGAGCAAAAGTATGTTGTGATCGTACTGTATGGTGTTCTATAATCTCTGCCTACACATCCGGGAAAGCCCATCTATACTTATGATAGTTTTCCTGTTAAAGAGTGGTAGTTCTTCCTGTTAAAGTTAATATAAAATGATAAATAAAAAGTCATTAGTTTGTACGTTAGGTTAAGCATGGGCGAGCATTTAGGTAAGTAATGTTTGTTCTTGTTTCATGTTGATAGTTATTGAAGCTCCGAATAAAAATATTAAAAATTGTTCAAATCAAATCCTCGTTTTATTTCTTCTCTTTCGCGCTCGTTCTGAGGAAAGCAGATGAATTTTGCCAGAATGTGCAGGTTGTTGAGGGCTGCAATCACTTGACGCATCACAGCTGACACCATTTTTTGAGCGATGCAGGAATCGACGGTGCTATGGCACATGCATTGGTGTGCATGCAAGGGTAGTCATTATCTGTAAACATAAAAAACAATAAGTAAAGAATAGGTATTTTTTGAAATAAGCATAGGTAGGTTTAATTTAGACATTTCACATTTTCAAACTGGATTCATAGTCAGTAATTACAAATTATGAATTACTTACTGATAGTATTTTTTATTACTGACTTAACTAAGAATATTTTGACGAATGGGTAGGCAAATTATCCGCCAATCAATTTACATTTCATGCAATCTCTCACAAAGGCAATCTATAAAGGCTACAAAGGCATTTATAAGCAAGTTAGAGTCTCTCAGCTCCCTACCAAATGAATGAATTGTATTGTACTTTCATTTCGTCAAATTGTTCTTGTCTACCATATGACAAAGGTATTTTTTAAGGCTGCTGATATTGCATTCATTAATGTTCTTACTTTTTTGGCTGGGGAAATGCTGTTGAAGCTCCTCAAAGAGGTCCGGAAAGTCTCTGTTGCTGGCGGCGATATCTTACACACAGCGCAGTCGGAGGCTTCATCGAGTACAAGGAGACCGTCGGCGCTCTTCGCGCCGCAGCTCTCCCACAAACACAACAGCCAAAAATCCATTTTTATTTTAACAATCACAGACTAACAACAGGGTTTACAAATACATTGTATGAAACAAGTTGATTCTCGGCTGGCGAATTTGATCTACGAGCTATTCGTTCACTTGAGCCACAGAATAAGAAATATCGCTATGAAAAGTGGATTTTCGGTAATCCGCTAGCTATTCTTTTGATTTTATTCACTTTAGCCACAGGAAAAGTTATATTAGTTTTCATAAATGTCAATGCTGGTGCTGTCTAATACAGTGTTGGTAGGCCGTTGTTTAGTGATATTTTTTGGTATACTATGGTGGTACATGCTGTCTTTTTTATTCAAAGAATACCCAAAACCAATAAACACCTAAAACACTACAGAACTATAAATTATTCCAAACAACTCCAACAAGAACATCAAAGAACCCAAAGATCACCAAATAACACCAAAAATACTGACGAGCATCAAACGTTAACGAATAAATCCATACCACCTCAAACTATACCAATTTACACACAGACAATACATACAAATTATAACAAGGAACCTATCATGGTCTACATAATATATTTATTACAGAATTATCAACTTTTCCATAGTATATGTTCCGACCAAGCAGCACGGCAGCTAAAATAAGATGGTACAAAAATGTTACTTGGATTAGTTTGGCCGACACTGCATAAACGAGTGACGAGTGAACTTACGTCGTTTGACAGCGAGGATGGTACTAGTCGTCAGCTTTATTCGCTGACTTGTAATTCCCTCAACGAATAAACTTACCATGGTAGACCCCCAGGGGAGCAAAGGGAATGTTAAGAGTAGGGGGTTAATCTTGTAATTCACAATCGCTTGTGATTCACTAATATGCTATCATTGATCCCTCATATCTGTATTCATAGTGGGCGGATTAACATTAATCCGCCGGACTAAACCGGTTTTTGTATGCTTAGTCCGGTTCTAATCTCGAACTATGTTTTGACAGGTTCTCTCTGAATACGACTGTGACAGTTGACAGTGGGCGGACTGACTTTAATGCGCGGATTATTGCCGGACTAAACCGGTTTTTGAATGGTTGGGCAGGTGCTAATCCCATAAAAAAATTTGACAGGTTCACTTTGAATACGACTGAAATAGTTCCCATATAATACAACAAATACCATCTTCAGTCTCACAAGAACTTGTAGCTTATTTAGTATTAAATATATGCATTCTTACTATACTCGGTCTTTATATACCTCATAAATATATTATCCATATATAAATATTCATTCACTTAAAAATAGGCTTACTAGAAGCTCAGTAACTATTTACATCTTGCACTAATAACTATTTCTAATAACTGTCTATATTAGGTTTCGGCCACACATCAGGTTTCCAGGTCAGGAATCAATATCAGGAATGAGAAACTGCCTTTCCGGATTTCTCGGGACACACATTCGATTTTTTCCGTCCGGAATTTTGCGAGTCAGTCGTGTGGGCGCGTCCGTCAGGTGCAGACTTCTATTTGTTTTAACGCCAGAATGGATTTCGACGACTCTGTTGACGATTTACTTCTTATTTAATAATCTGAATATTAAAATGGTCGGGACCACGAGGCACCAGAGCGAGAGGTCAGCCTTGTGCGAGATGGTTAGATAAAATAGCGGCGGTGGCGGCCGAAAGTGGCTCGAGACTGCAAAGAACAGATATAGTTAAGTGGAAAACCATGGAGGAGGTTTTTACCCGCAACACAAGAATTAAAAAAATAACAGAAACAATGTTTTTGTTTTTCTGTAAGTTTTTCAGTCGTATTCAAAGTGAACCTGTCAAAACTTAATACGGGATAAATATTCATTCACTTAAAAATAGGCTTACTAGAAGCTCAGCAACTATTTACATCTTGCACTAATAACTATTTCTAATAACTGTCTATATTAGGTGTCGGCCACACATCAGGTTTCCAGGTCAGGAATCAATATCAGGAATGAGAAACTGCCTTTCCGGATTTCTCGGGACACGCATTCGATTTTTTCCGTCCGGAATTTTGCGAGTCAGTCGTGTGGGCGCGTCCGTCAGGTGCAGACTTCTATTTGTTTTCACGCCAGAATGGATTTCGACGACTCTGTTGACGATTTACTTCTTATTTAATAATCTGAATATTAAAATGGTCGGGACCACGAGGCACCAGAGCGAGAGGTCAGCCTTGTGCGAGATGGTTAGATAAAATAGCGGCGGTGGCGGCCGAAAGTGGCTCGAGACTGCAAAGAACAGATATAAGTGGAAAACCATGGAGGAGGTTTTTACCCGCAACACAAGAATTAAAAAAATAACAGAAACAATGTTTTTGTTTTTCTGTAAGTTTTTCAGTCGTATTCAAAGTGAACCTGTCAAAACTTAATACGGGATTAGTACCGGACTAACCATACAAAAACCGGGTTGGTCCGGGCATAACCCGTTGTCAGCCTCGGTGGCCCAGTGGCGCGACACTTCGGCGATCACTCTCCGAAGTTAAGCAACGCTGGGTCCGGTCTGGTCTTGGATGGGTGACCATTAGACCGTTGAGAGAGGCTGGCCGTGGTTCGGATTCCACGTTAAGTTGTAGGTCCCCTTCCTTACTTACTAGGTGGTAGGGTTTATCCCGCCCGGGTTGGTACCATCGCATTGGATGAACGATGGTCGAAGCGGCAATGAAAATTGTCCGTGTTTTCCATCCAGTTCAATGTAGCCGTGAAATATAAGGAAGGTCCTGGCATGGCACCTAGTTCCCATGTGGTGTGTTGGGCTAATACCATGACAGAACTTGTGGTATTAGCCATCCATGTCCAGTCACATAAAAAAAAAAAACCCGCGTATTAAAGTTAGTCCGCCCACTATATGACTGCAGAAGACTAATATAGGAGAATAATATCTCAAAACAGCAAAATTACAAGCCAATCCTGATAATACTAGCCCCAGTCATGCACCAATTCGTTTCTTTTTCTGAGTTGGATGAGTGGCTGCTTTATGGTTCGGAATGCACGTAAAACGGTAAGCGGGCGTTAAAAATCGTCCGTGTTTTCCACCCAGTTCAATGTAACCTTGCTCATAAAGGAAAGGCCCTGGTATGGCACCAGATTTTGATTCCTGATCAGGAAACCTGATGTGTGTCCCGGGCCTAATACCGTCTGCAGAAACAACAAATAAACAAACAATCAGTCGTCACCATAGATAAAAAGAAGGAGATATGCCAACTTGCGCGCTTATTATGAGATCCAATGAAATGAATATGTGCCGCCACTGACTCCAGTCAGATAATTATGACTAGAACAAAACTGGACGAAATGAATATATTGGAAGCGACGACATCTTCTCCTACCTTGAAAACGCAGCCTGCCACGTCAAGTCCTAAAGTAACATTTTGAACTACACGAAAACATTTCAGGCCACACAAGCATAAATAGGATGTTATGCATATTTGATTTACGAGCTATTCAAATTATCATATAAATACCAAATAATAATATACACGGTGTTAAACAAGTTCGCGACATTCCCGAAAGGGGGTTATTTTGGGTCGCATGCTGATTCCGAAAACGAAGGATTTTTCTTGTTTTGAGCTTTTGTTTTAAAATTTTCGATTTCTAATACTAGTATGAAAACATGGTATTTCGTAATAGGAATCGCACTGCATTCATAAAAAGATCTAAAGTAGGACATTTTTAAAAATAAATGTGAAAATTTACATTCGGATCGAAATGGGATCGACGCGATACAATTGGCGGCGGTGCGCAGTCAGCTGCGAGACAGCAAACGCGTGATCTTGGCAGTGGCGCGTACACATGGCGTGCTTACACCATTCGAAAGGGAAATTATCGCTAAGGTAAAAGTTGGGATTAAATTTGCATTTTTTTTATTATTTTAGATTTCATTTTTAAATACCACAAAATTATCAGTATACGAAATAGTTAAATCATCGGTATTAGAATAGTAATGTCGCGAAAAAAATTAACACCGTGTATTGACTGTAAAGTAAACGGTATCAACCACAGAAATCGGAATATACTAAATATAATTCCGATTTCTGTGGTATCAACTTATGCTCCACGCTTCAAAGGATTTACTACTCCCACCATGGGCCTAATTTGGCCTATCGGTGCAATTAAATTCAAAGTGTCATATATTTCTTGTAATACTTAATAAAAAAGTAATATGTGAAAGGTAAGGATATGCCCTTTCATCATGGAGGTGAAGAAATAACAGTTTAATAAAAGTAGTAAGAAATAATAGTATTTTCCTCACCTCCATGCCTTTCATACAATTCTGTCGCCTGTTGCGGTATTCAAGTATTGCGTCTTTATTTGCGTTTTTTTTTTGTAATTCTTGCACGGCTTTACAACACAATTGGGCATTTTAGGGGCGCATTTTTACATTAAATACGCCTTAGATGAAAAAGAAATATTTTTCATCTAAGCCCCTCACCCCCTTCCGCATTAATATTTCAGTGGCACCCATGGAGGTGTAGAAATGTGGCACCCCTTCTGAAGCACAAATATCAGTCCTCCGAAAGGAAATCTTTTGTTCACGAAACGCCCCACAGTTTCTCATACAACGGCCACTAAAATAGCTGGACTGAATGGATAGAATAGCGAGATAGGCCATTAAAAAAGGCTTTTATCAGATCACTGTTGTTATCTATAAGTACGTAGGTATAACCATATACCTAGCATGCGCGCATGTACATCCTATTTCTATGGGTATAACTTTGTCAACACAAAAATTGCGTAAGCAGCGACACGGCATGGTAATAACATTCCCCGCGTGCTGATGCGCGTGCTACTTACAGGTGATCTCTGGGTCCTCCTAGGTAGGTACCTAATTCATTTGACTCGAGTTTATTTGTCGAGTTTGTTGAGCAATAGAGGTTGCAAACGGTGATGTGCAAGTGTCAAATAAAATAGTATGCATTTTTGCGTAAATTTAATAAAGCAAAATATTTATGAGCTCGCCTAAGAGACAGGCTTACAATGAGACTTAAAATAAAATAAAGACTGGAATACGCATTGGAGCTATGCTTTACTGGTCGCCGTTAGTCTGGTCCTTCACCTCCTTGCGAACGGGACCGGTTTGGGCTATAGGCACCATTCGTTCTCCCGCCAGCTGCGGTGGCACCGTGCGCGGCGCCACCACTGACAGCACGCCATCCGAAGAAAGCTTCGACTGCACCGCCTCGGGCGTGCAACCCTCCGGCAACGCATACCGCCGCATAAACTGACGCGACACGTAGCCGTGGTCGTCTTTTTTCTCCTCGTGTTTCCCCTCCACGATGACGAAGCCGTCCGCGGTCTTAACGCTTATTTCCTCCGGCGCGAAATGCTGCACGTCCAGGTTGATCTGGAACTTGTCTTTGTCGCTCTTGATAGTGGAGCCGACGTCGCGCGCCGCCGCCGCCAGCTGACGCCACGGGCGGTAGTAATCACGGGAGACGAGCGGGGCGGCTCCCATCAGGGAGAGCATGTCGTCGGGAGCCAGGCCGAGCCCGAAGTGCTGGTCGTGAAGGCGACGAGGTCGTTCCGGCTCGTAGTCGAACAGGAATGGCAACAGAGACATGATATAATGTTAGATTTTCAGTGTTAATGCAGAAAACCCGCTTCCCACTTTATCTTCTTCTTCTTCTTCTTTTTAGCAGGGATATTATATCCCGGTTGGCAATCGGTCCCTTCAGAGACTCATTTCTGCCAGCGTCACGTTATGAAATATGTATATATTTATATATTTTATATATTTTTTCTTCTTTACTTGAATATTATATTGTCAGTTATTATTTTTGTTCTTTCTTCTTTTTTCACATTCTTCAGTTTTTTGTTGAATTGTTTATTTTCCTTTTAGATAAGTATTTTATTTTTATTTTTGTTTATATTTTTATTTTATTGGATTTTATGAATGATGAAATTATTCTTAAAACAGATGTATTAGAGCTTACCAGAAGGCTTTGTAAATTAGTGGGTAGAGGAATATTAAATTTTGATAATTGCTCATATAAAGGAATTGTTTTATTATTGATTGGGCATGCAAAAATAATATGTTCAGAGGTACCATCCTCCAGTCCACATTCACACAGTGATGAATCTTTTATACGTAGTTTAGCTAGATGAACCGGAGTGCAGACATGACCGATTCTAAGTCTGCTTATTACTGAAGTCTCTAATTTATTTAATTTAAGTTTGTGAAACCATGGTTTTGAAGGAATATCGGGTTGGATTTTAAAATAGTATCTACCCTTATGGACACTAGTTCTTTTCCATAGTTTGAGCCACATGTTAGCGAGATGGACTTTCGAAAGATTTACTAGATCATAGCAGTAGTTTTTATAGTTTGATTTATCCCCTCTGATAACCGCGTCTTTTGCACAATCATCAGCAATACTATTACCAGCTATTGAAGTATGACTTGGAACCCAGGTTATTACAACATCTATATTATTCAAAGATAATTCATACAATATCTCTCTAATTTGTATAACTAAAGTACTGTGAATTCGGCTTTTGAAAGGATTTTGTAAAATAGATTGAAGCGAGCTTCGAGAATCTGATATTATAAGAATCTGTTTCATTGAACGATTTGATTCAATATAATGTAATGCTTCAAGAATTGCACTGACCTCCCCTGTAAAGACTGAAGCTTCTGGAGGGCTCTTTGTTTTACATATTGCGTTAGTATTGTGGTGAAAGAATGCTGAACCTACGCTACCTTCCTGTGTTAATTTTGATGCATCAGTATAAATATATTGCCAGTTTTGGTAGTGTTCCTGTAACCAGGCATTAAATTTAGTATTAGCGGCTGGAGAGTCTTTATCAATATCAATATTAGTTATTACTTTAGGGGAAAAAATTAAGGCTTTATAAGAGGACTCAAATAATGGAAGAGTTTCAGATCTATGCGTTGGAGCTTTAAGGTTACGGAATTTACGATAACTTTTTACTAGTCTAGGAGATACTTTATTTTCCCAGTATGGTTTGTTAAGTGTATAAACAGATAAAAGTTGAAGTTTGGGGATCAATGGATGATTAGAAAATTGAATGGTTCTAAAGAGATATCTATCAGAAAGACATTGTCTGCGAAGGTGAAGAGGAGGATCTACAGTTTCCACTTGTAAAGCATTAATTGGAGACGACTTCATCGCTCCAGTGATAATTCTAAGACATTTCGACTGGATCAAGTTTAGATTATTAAGTGCCTTACAGTTAGAGGGCTCAAAGAGAAATGTACCATAGTCAAGATGACTGCGGATCAATGCATTATAAACCAATTTTAGTGTGAAAGGATGAGCTCCCCACCACACACCGGCAAGAGATCGGATAATATTTATATTCTTTTCACACTTTTCTGAGATTAATTTCATATGGTCTATTCCTGTCAATTTTGAGTCTAAAACTACACCTAAAAATTTAATCTTATTTTTTTGTTGGATTTGAACATCGTGGCTATAAATGGAGAACATTGGAATTACTCGTTTTCTAGTAAAGGTAACAATATTACTTTTATTTGCAGACAGATCTAAACCATGTTCTGACAGCCAATTGTTCAAAGAAGCAATGGCTGAGTTTATAGAATCAGCTGCTTTAGGAATGGACTTGTTGGCAATATAAATAAGAAGGTCATCAGCATATTGCAAGACACGACAAAAAGGGTTTACGCTGGTTTCAAGATCATTTGTATACAGGTTGTACAATATCGGGCTTAAAACAGAACCCTGAGGGAGTCCTTTCCAAATTGTTCTGATGAGAGGTTGTCGATCAGTTACTGATAATTCGATAGTTCTTTGGACAAGCAGATTATGAATAAAAAGAACCATTTTTTTTGGGATATTAAGACTTAGCATTTTTTGTCTGAGAATTGTGAGTTGAACATTATCATAGGCAGCAGAAATATCTAAAAAGGCAGCTACTATTGATTCATCGCGACTAAAAGCTAAGCGGGTATCAGTTGTAAAAATGCTGAGATTGTCCATAGTACTTTTACCTTTTCTAAATCCAAACTGACTATTCGCTAATAATCCTTTGCTCTCTACTATCCACTCAAGCCTATTTTTAATCATATGTTCCGTTATCTTGGTCTTTATGGTACTTTATCTTGAGCGCCGCAAACAACTGAATGCCGGCCGGGAACAACGTACAGATTTTATACGCATGCGCCTAACTCTAGAAATTTCCGGACCATTCTTAATTCGCAGGAAATGTCAAGTTTGAGGCCGCAAATAACCATGAATCGATGGAATCACATAGGAAAATACCTTAGGAAAATACTGGGTATTTTATTATGTATTTGTGTTTTTTTGTAAAAGAGACCTACTAATATTGACTTACCTTTGAAATCATTGCCTACTAAGCATCTACGAATAACTATACAAAGTAATGATCGAGAAACACCTATGTTTTTTTGTTTAAAAAAAAGTTATGTACAGAGCGCATCACTCTCAGCGCCACAGTTTGCATTGGCATTTGCAATTAAAATGTGCGTATGTATGTGCGTCAAAGTTCAATGTGTGGCGTCCAGGGTGATGCCGTTTTCCTTAGCATCTGCAAATAAATGTATATCAAATGATCTCTTTGAAGAAAACGAATGATTCAGACTGACCCCCAAAACGCATATCACTGCTACCACCACCTCGCACGGCCAATACATTTTTATACGAATTAATTAATTTTATTAATATGTTTAATTTATCATTATTACGAAATAAATAAATAAATCAAAAATATTCCACAAATCTCATGGGCGAAAACGCGTAAGCAAATTACAGTCTTGACAAGGGTTAAAACGTCATCTTTACGATATGAATACATTTCAGTTTAATAAATCGCAACCTAAATAAAAAAACAAATAGGTACAAACCGCTGCTCAATTTTTCGTGGGGGCAATATATGTACCTATGTGTTAAAGCAGAAGGCGCCACGATCGTTCGTAGCTATTTTTTCCTCACCTCCATGAGCTATTTCTGCCAGTTCGTAGTTCTTCCGTATGAAGTTTGAAACTATGACTGGTAGTGGCGAGCATATTTAATCTTATAAAATAATAAAAAATAAGCTGGAATGCATGCGATTGATTCTGAGGATGTGTGCAAAAAGTTGCCATTTACAATTAGCAACTTTTTGCGTTGTGCTCTATAATTAACTTACTATTGCCACCCTTTTATAGGGTTCCGTACTCAAAGGGTGTCAACGGAACCCTATTACTAAGCCTCCGCTGTCCGTCCGTCCATCCATCCGTACGTACCGTCCGTCCGTCCGTCCGTCACAGGGCTGTATCTCATTATTCATAATAGGTAGGCAGCTGACATTTTTACAGAGTATATATTTATTTTGCCGCTGTAACAACAAATAGGTCAAATAAAAAAATTATACAAATTAAACTGGGCGTCCGTGCATACAAAAAAAACTATCACTATGATTGCGATTGACTTAGGCGCACCGCATACCAAAGTAAGTTTACCGTCGATATAACCTAAATGTTCTTCGGTAGGTACTATAGCGAATTAGCGCGGCTTGGCAAAGCGCAGGATGCGTCACCCCTGGGCGGCGGAGAGGGCGGCTCCCCGAGTTTGACCGAACATTCCCGACAAAAGCCGAAGGTACCAACTCGCGATTCTCGCGCCATCGCACGGTCGGTCAAAAAGAATAATATAATCACTGCGGTCTGTTTCCTTCGCAATATTCGTGTCCTATCCATAGATCTAATCTAATAAATATTATAAAGGGGAATGTTTGTAATAATGGATGGATGGATGGATGGATGGATGGATGGATGTTTGTTCCTCTTTCACGTAAAAACTACTGAATGGATTGTAATGAAACTTTACAATAATATAGCTTATACATCAGAATAACACATAGGCTACAATGTATGTGCCCATGGGCGTTAGAACTTTCACGGGGCTGCGAAAACGATGCCGGGAGCGCAACTTTACACCAGGGGGAGAGGAGCCGGGGTCGGCGGGGGGAGAGGAGCCGGAGGCGGCGGCGGGGAGGGGGGAGGGGGGGGGGGCGGGAGGGCAGACGTCGTGACTGTTTGGCGTCCGTTTGGTGAATTTTCAAGGATCTAGCGATTTGTAAAACTTAGTACATATACATTTAACTACCCGGGAATTAGGATTGGCTAAATAGAATTCAGTTCCGCTTACGCTAAGATGGGGCTGTCATACAAACTGCAATGCTATGCACGGCTCGGCTTAGCGGCGGCAGCGCTTACTTTTACTGAAGTACGGCTTGGTATTTCCTGCAACTTTAGGACTACTTGGCATTACACTAAATCGCCGGAGGAGCGACCAATATAATAAAATCCTTGAGAACCAATTACTCGATTTAGATGCGCATTGTATCTACGTCTAGCCTGATTCTACGAAAAACTTATAGATTACATAATATAACGCTTCATTACCAGAAGGGTAAGTAGTAAGTAGAAAAAATGTTATAACTTGCGAACCACTTACCTGATTTATGTGCGTATTTTATCAATGTATAGCATCTCTGGGAGCAGTCAGGTTCGAGATGGGTTCGATGTTGAGGCTGGCTGTAGGTTGGAGTCCACGCAAAACTTACCTACGTTACACGTTACTTACTAGGTAAGCAATGTAGCAGTGAAAGTGCAGAAAGGTTCTCGCGGCAAATGTTTTTTTTTTTAAATAGCCACCAAACGTCTACGAAGCTCTAAATGGGAATTATTGGATGTTTCTCATTAAATCATGCTATTTCGGCTCGAACGATCTTGATTACATTTGGTACATGGATACATTGTCCTGGACCAGTTTGATCCTATTTTGGACCAGTCATGTGGGCTACTTTTTATCCATGAGATAATTTAGCCGACACTAACCCGAGCGGAGCCGGGTACCGCAGCTAGTAATAATAATAAATAAATATAAAGGGGAAAGTTTGTAATAATGGATGGATGGATGGATGGATGGATGGATGGATGTTTGTTACTCTTTCACGTAAAAACTACTGAATGGATTCTAATGAAACTTTACAATAATATAGCTTATACATCAGAATAACACATAGGCTACAATTTATGTGCCCATGGGCTTTAGAACATTCACGGGGCTGGGAAAACGATGCCGGTAGCGATACTTCACACTAGGGGGAGAGGAGCCGGGGGCGGTGGCGGGGAGCGGCGGCGGGGGGAGGGCAGACGTCGTGACTGTTTGGTGTCCGTTTGGCGAATTTTCAAGGCACTAGCGATTTGTAAAACTTAGTACATGTACATTTAACTACCCGGGAATTAGGATTGGCTAAATAGAATTCAGTTCCGCTTACGCTAAGATGGGGCTGTCATATAAACTGCAATGCTATGCACGGCTCGGCTTTGCGGCGGCAGCGCTTACTTTTACTGAAGTACGGCTTGGTATTTCCTGCAACTTTAGGACTACTTGGCATCACGCTAAATCGCCGGAGGAGCGACCAACAGAATAAAATCCTTGAGAACCAATTACTCGATTTAGATGTGCATTGTATCTACGTCTAGCCTGATTCTACTAAAAACTTATAGATTACATAATATAACGCTTCATTACCAGAAGGGTAAGTAGTGAGTCTTAAAGTCTTATAACATGCGAACCACTTACCTGATTTATATGCGTATTTTATCAATGTATAGCATCTCTGGGAGCAGTCAGGTTCGAGATGGGTTACTGTTTTCGATGTTGAGGCTGGCTGTGGGTTGGAGTCCACGCAAAACTTACCTACATTACACGTTACTTACTAGGTAAGCAATGTAGCAGTGAAAGTGCAGAAAGGTTCTCGCGGCAAATGTTTTTTTTTAAATAGCCACCAAACGTCAACGAAGCTCTAAATGGGAATTATTGGATGTTTCTTATTAAATCATGCTATTTCGGCTCGAACGATCTTGATTAAATTTGGTACATGGATACATTGTCCTGGACCAGTTTGACCCTATTTTGGACCAGTCATGTGGGCTACTTTTTATCCATGAGATAATTTAGCCGACACTAACCCGAGCGGAGCCGGGTACCGCAGCTAGTAATATAATATTACTGCGTAGTCCTATCCTCAGGTCCTATCATAGAACATATAATATCCTAACGGATATGTCCTATCGTAGACCGGGAGCACAGCGACTTCTCCGAACTCTTTGTGTCCTATATATACGCAATTTGTTCGAGCTTATTCACGTAGAATGATTATGATTTATTGTTACAGATATTTGGATATTTGTTTCAATAACTTGCAATTTTACTTGGTACGTTAGCACTAGCAAGAAGGTATATTTAAAAATAGGTTGTATGTCAGTTTTTGGGGTTCCGTACCCAAAGGGTGAAAACGGAACCCTATTACTAAGCCTCCGCTGTCCGTCCGTCCGTCCGTCCGTCCGTCCGTCTGTCCGTCTGTCACAGGGCTGTATCTCAGTAACCGTAACACGTAGACAGCTGAAATTTTCACAGAGTGTGTATTTATTTTGCCGCTATAACAACAAATAGGTAAGATTAAAAAATAATTAAAATTAAAGGGGGCTTCTATACAAAAAACGTGTTTTTTTTTGGTTTTATTTTTTACGATGGTACGGAACCCTTCGTGTGCGAGTCCGACTCGCACTTGGCCGGTTTTTAGGGTTCCGTACCCAAAGGGTGAAAACGGAACCCTATTACTAAGCCTCCGCTGTCCGTCCGTCCGTCCGTCCGTCCGTCTGTCCGTCTGTCACAGGGCTGTATCTCAGTAACCGTAACAGGT
Organism: Incurvaria masculella; assembly: GCA_946894095.1. Lineage (NCBI taxonomy): Eukaryota > Metazoa > Arthropoda > Insecta > Lepidoptera > Incurvariidae > Incurvaria > Incurvaria masculella. The sequence goes on from OX335641.1 coordinate 7,922,657, forward strand.
AGACAGCTGAAATTTTCACAGAGTGTGTATTTATTTTGCCGCTATAACAACAAATAGGTAAGATTAAAAAATAATTTAAATTAAAGGGGGCTCCCATACAAAAAACGTGTTTTTTTTTTTACGATGGTACGGAACCCTTCGTGTGCGAGTCCGACTCGCACTTGGCCGGGTTTTTATTTAATAGGTTTGTAGTCTAGGTATAGGTTCGGTTATTTACGTTATTTTTTCCGGATGTAATGGTTTTGTTTCATTAGTACTTTGGAAGCAGGTTTATAAAAGTAATTTCATGTTTGTTTTAATGGTTAGCGAAAATACCTATTTAAATTTTGCATAATAATTTAATTTAATTTTATTTTAGTAGGTACATTAGGTAAATAGGTAGATTAGTTTTCCATCCATACTAATATTAGAAATGCGAGAGTAAGCCTGGTTCTATTACTAAAGTGCTGATTATCTTGGACTGGTATTGATTGCAAGCTGCTAAGAAAGGCCCTTAATATGTGGCGATTAAGCTAGTCAGCAGTAGGTGAAAAAGGTCCTGAGCTTGGTTTTCACCAAGTGCTGATTTATTTTAATAGACATTTAAGGTGGCCCAACCCGGCGGGACTAACTCATTCGCGGGCACGGTACAAAACCGTGCTGTTGCGCTCTGGGACGTTCTCTGTTTCAACGAAAAAGACAGGCTTCGTGATGAGGAACTTGCAACATGTCCATAAAAAAGACAATGTGCATAGTGTATGATTTGGTAAAATTTACGAAAATTTTAATTAAAAAACGACTTTTACCTAAACGTAATCCACGACCGCTGTAGTCAAAAATCGAACAAAAACCAAATACATTATAAATCTTGATTAAGGTGGCCCATCCCGCTCATCTCCCCATACAAAAGGGGAAAGAAGATCACGCCCATATTTATTGTCAGAGATCAAAAATTTTGCTCAAAATACCTTTATTTAATCGAACTAGATGTCTGATGACCATTGGCATTGTAAAATTGTGTTTGGTTTCTAAGTTATAAGGTTCGAAAGTTCGAATTTTTCGCGCGTTTTATACAATAACTTTAGAGGTGGATTACGCTATGATAAAGTAAGAACATCTTAAAAAGATTAGTCATCAGACATAGCTAATTTAAGAGCCTGTCGTGCGATTTTGTGAAATTGTAGTTTTTTGAACGCAGATTTATAGCACATGCAAAAAGATAACTCATGATTAAAAATATGTGTTGGAAAGAACAACTGTTACATAAGGACCCCATACCTTTCGTTTTTTAATTGAACTTTTAGATTTATGTAAAAAAAAATCTGAACCTGTCTATTTTCTTGAAAACAGCTTAACTTTGTGCAAGTTTAACGAATATATTCAGTTAAAAAAGTGACGATATTTTTATTATCTTAGGTTGCTTATATCTTTAACTGTGACCCCATACCTCTAAACTAGCAAAATTTAAAAATATTTTATTCAAATTAATTAACCAACGTAAATGTTGCGCGCGGCGTCAAATTTTCATAAAAACGTTCATACATATTACGCGCCCAGCGAGCGAGTCGTCAGTCCCGTCCCGACGGAGTTGCCGCGCGGACGTTTGCGACGTGGGGTCTGTGGATATTTCGCTTGTACTTACGACCTTTCGTTATGAAAAGGATTTCTCATCGGTGTACCGCACAATGTGAAGTCTCGCAAGAAGCGTGCTCTATGTTATTTTACTATAATAGTATTGCAAGATAACTTGTTTTTAATAGAATTAAAGTTGTCAGTTAAACTTTATCGTTATATATGTGCCTCAATGAGATTGGAAGGTAAATTAATATAACACCTGAAGGCTTTTTTTTTATGTAACTGGGCATAGATTGCTCATACCAATCGACCGTCATTATATTAGCCTAACATACCACATGGGAACTAGGTGCCATGCCAGGACCTTTCTCATATTGCTCGGCTACATTGAACGGTGTGGAAAATACGGACAATTTTCATTGCCGCTTCGACTAACATTCATTCAATGCAATGGTACCCACCCGGGCGGGATTGACCCTAATACTTAGGCCTCAACGGTGGTAAAATTTAACCCACCTAGAACCGAACCGCGCTCGGAGTTGCTTTACCAAGCTTATTGAATCTCAAGGCGTCGCGTCACTGGGCGACCGAATATAGCGACGCTTACAGTTGTTTTCCTATGCGTGTGCTCACGGCGAAGTGTTCGTGAGGCTAGACTGGAGAGGGTGCGCGCAGGGCACGGGGTGAGAGGTTTGGAGCCGCGGCTTCCCCGAACATTGGATTGTAGCTAGATTTGCGGCGTGCCGAGTTGTAGCGCTTTTATATTGCAATGATTTCTGTACAAGCCATTTATAGCCTATTTCTTATATCTATTATGGTTGCCAACTATTATATTGTATACGAATGCATTATTAATGTTACCTAATAAGATGTTCAATGTATTTCAAGGTACCTAACATATAAATATAGGAATACAATATTTATTAAACATGTCGATACAGAATATTATCACCACCACTCAGCCAGCCTCAGTGGCCCAGTGGCGCGACACTTCGGCGATCGCTCTCCGAAGTTAAGCAACGCTGGGTCCGGTCTGGTCTTGGATGGGTGACCATTCGACCGTTGAGAGAGGCTGGCCGTGGTTCGGATTCCACGTTAAGCTGTAGTTCCCCTTCCTTACTTACTAGGTGGTAGGGTTTATCCCGCCCGGGTTGGTACCATCGCATTGGATGAACGATGGTCGAAGCGGCAATGAAAATTGTCCGTGTTTTCCATCCAGTTCAATGTAGCCGTGCAATATAAGGAAGGTCCTGGCATGGCACCTAGTTCCCATGTGGTGTGTTGGGCTAATACCATGACAGAACGTGTGGTATTAGTCACATAAAAACATTAAAAAAAACCACTACAGAATGAGGTGTTTATTTTGATAAACTAACAACACAGGGCTATTTATGTATTTTACCATTTAATATTGCTGTGCATAATAATACATTTTCATCGATCATAGATCATCCCGACATCAGTCCGAAACGAAATTGACCCGAGCTTAGCCGGGTACCTCAGCTAGTATTACTTATTTTTGATTGAACTATCACCGACTCACTTGATCGGACTAGGAATAAAAACTTAAACTTAAGGAGTTAATTCGTAAGTTATGTACGTAGTTTATTTTAGATGTATTGAAAATGCCAAGGTGTTTGCATAGATAATACAAATGTGAATTTGTAATATATTTCAAAAGAATAGGCCAGCTGCGTGCCATAAAATATCACGAACTAAAGGCGGCCGGCGCCGGTCGGCAATGTACTTTACTGCCGTAAAAACGCACGAGACCGAGCTCTGCAACATATTTTCTGAAATCAAACCACTCGCTTTCTCCTCGTTTAAAAATCTTTTCAATCTTTGAGCGGCTCGTAGCCTTGTGGCGCGGAAACTGGCCTAGCGTACCAGAGGCCTGGGTTTAATTTCAACATGCACCACTGTCTTTGTCTTTCCGAGTTCGATAAGTGCATTTCGTCATGAATGCGAGCTGCTCCTTGGTTCGGAATCCATGTAAAACTGTAGGTCCCCTTACCCTACTAGGTGGTTGGGTTTAAGCCCGCCCGGGTTGGTACCATCGCGATGGATGAAATGATGGTCGAAGCGGCAATGAAAAATCGTCCGTGTTTTCCATCCAGTTCAATGTAGCGCTGCTCATAAAGGGAACGTCCTGGAAAGGCACCTAATTCCTTCGGGAATGTGGTGTATTCATAACGGTAGTTGTGTGACATTAGCCATCCATGTCAGGTCGCATAAAAAAAAGTGCACACATTTTTGCTATGAAATACATATTTCAATGCGCTATTGTGTCTTTTAAAAAAACTTCACAATCACTCTAATAACCCGTTAGGATTCTATGATTCAGATAGACATGGTAGCATGATTTTACAAGGAAAACGGTTTATATCCAGGCTCACTTGTAATAATCACAAATATGTGGGATTATAACAATGAAATAATACGTAATAATTTTATTATATTTAAAAAATACATAGTCCAAGTCCACTGTGCATCGTGATCCAATGTGCGCCGTGTAAATGTCTTACATTTGTGTGAGTGAGCACGTTGTGTCAATGTGTTGGGGCGATATTTTTTTCCCACGGGTGGACGGCGTAGCCTTAACCAAGATTTATAATCTATTTGGTTACCGTTAGATTTTGGAGTACAGCGGTCGTGGTTTACTTTTAGCTATAAGTCGTTTTTAACCGACTTCAAAAAAGGAGGAGGTTATCAATTCGTCGGAATCTTTTTTTTTTTTTTTTTTTTTTTATGTATGTTCACCGATTACTCGAAGACCCGTGGACCGATTTGGAAAATTCTTTTTTTGTTCGAAAGGGTATACTTTCTAGTTGGTCCCATTTTTTTTTTATCAAAATCGGTTCAGTAGTTTGGTACTTAACTATAACAAACATCGAATTTCTTAACCCCGCGAACCCAGAAAAGTGATTTTTTAGTTACAGTAGCTTTCTTTTCGGGTGAGATTGCTCAGTATGAGAGGTTTTTTTTTACTTCAACTGTTGGGGGTATTCAAGGGGGGTAAAAGAGGGCAAATTGTACACATTTCTATCTCTAGAGCCGCTGAACCCAGAAATGTCAGAGTATGTTTTGTTTTAGATGGGAATTCTTAAGAAGAAAATATTTTTGGAAATTATACTATTAGGGGGGTAAAACAGGTCAAAATGAACACATTTAGGCGAAAACCACTCATGTTGAGATCTCTGAAACCAATTATCCTCGAAACTTAAAATTTTCAGTGACTTCTTGTTAATTCGAAAAGGCTCGCTCACAACGGATTTTACAAAATTCAACTGTTAAGGGGGGATAAACGAGGCCGATATGTACACATTTTCATACAACTTAAACTTACGCAAGAAACAGACTATCCGGAACGATGGTAGGATGAGAAATTCAGAAGCTCAGCGGTTCCGGTTCATCGTTGTTTTGTCTTTTTAGGGTTCCGTTCCCAAAGGGCACCAACTTCCGCTGTCCGTCCGTCCGTCCGTCTGTCACAGCACTCTATCTCACGTGATCTCATCGTATCAATTATCGTACGTATCAACCGTGAACTCATGAATCCAGATAGTTACCGGTCTACCTTTCGTCAGAAATGAGATTTCTCAATGGTTGTATTTCTGCTAATGCTCGTTCATTGTATTGTATTGAATTGTATATGTATGTATATCTTCTTTCCACTTTGTATGTGAAGTTGAGCAGGAGGGCTCGCCCACCTTGACTTAAAAGTTACGCCACCACTAAAAAGCAAAAAATAAAATATTTTTAAATAAAAAAAGGACCGCCTTCAAAAAAACCGGAACTAAAAAGCAAAAAATAATTGGTTACTTTTAATTAATGTACGAAAAGCTATTTTAATTCTAACTAATTATGTACAATTTCTTAATTTTTAATCATCTTTTGAAGTCGGTGCCTTGGGTAGACGTTCTTTAAGGGCTGCAAGTAGTTAGATTAATATTACCTATGGCTAAGAAAGAAATATAAGTAGGTAGCTACTTACATTTACCTACTTGAACAAAACACAATAACAAAAATTACATGAACAAACTGGTCGGAAAAACGTATGTAAGTAGGTATTTAGGCAAGTACTTTGTAATTTAAATATGCCTTATACTTAAACTAAATACCTAATACAATAAAAACAAAATATTTACAAGAAAACCTTACGAACAAACCAATATAAAAACAACGACCACTTATATGATAAATATTTAGGTAGGTGTAGCTTGTACTTTTTATTCTACCTAAATACCTACATAACACAAAACAAAAAAAAATACAAACATAAAAAAGAACAGAAAACAATAGGTAGCGACTTTGAGGTGTCTGCTCTCAACTTCGTGTCAAAACGAAACGAGAGAAAGTGTGCGGTTAGTACAGATCTCACCAATTTCGGCAGAAATCGTCTCGTTCAGACAACGATGTCGCAGGGCAGTACCAATCAACACAGAGCAGCGAATTAACGTCCTCCTTCACCAGTCCAGCCTTTATAAACCCGAAAGTACTAATAATAATCGCTGAAACCCAATTTCAGTACGCTGCGCTGTATCGATATCAGCTTGCACGTAAACCAACGCTAAGGGCATCTCCAGTTAGACAAAATGCTCTGTGGACCAATCATTACTGACTCAGGTTGTTTACGCTCTCGTAGACTTCGGGTGTGTTCGGCTGAAATAGTGTCTGTTCGGTCAGCAGCGTGCGAAGCGAACTCTACCCAAGGCACCGACTTCAAAAGATGATTAAAAATTAAGAAATTGTACATAATTAGTTAGAATTAAAATAGCTTTTCGTACATTAATTAAAAGTAACCAATTATTTTTTGCTTTTTAGTTCCGGTTTTTTTGAAGGCGGTCCTTTTTTTATTTAAAAATATTTTATGAAATTAAAATTTTCGTCAATCTTACCAAATCATACACTATGCACATTGTCTTTTTTGTGGACATGTTGCATCTTCCTCATCACGGAGCGTGTCTTATTCTTAGAAACAGAGAAGGTCCCAGAGCGCAACTGCACGCTTTTGTACCGTGCCCGCAAATGAGTTGAGGCCGCCGGGTTGGGCCACCTTAAGGTGGCCCAACCCGCTCATCTCCCCATACAAAAGGGGAAAGAAGATCACGCCCATATTTCTTGTCAGAGATCCAAAATTTTGCCCAAAATAGCTTTATTTGATCGAACTAGATGTCTGATGACCATTGGCATTGTAAAATTGTGTATGGTTTCTAAGTTGCAAGGTCCGAAAGTTCGAATTTTTCGCGCGTTTTATACGATAACTTTGGAGGTGGATTACGCAATGATAAAGTAAGAACATCGTAAAAAGATTAGTCATCAGACATAGCTTATTTAATCAATATTTATGATCTATTTGGTTTTTGTTAGATTTTTGACTACAGCGGTCGTGGTTTACTTTTAGCTATAAGTCGTTTTGAAATTAAAACTTTCGTAAATCTTACCAAATCATACACTATGCACATTGTCTTTTTTGTGGACATGTTGCATCTTCCTCATCACGGAGCCTGTCTTATTCTTTGAAACAGAGAAGGTCCCAGGGCGCAACAGCACGGTTTTGTACCGTGCCCGCGAATGAGTTAGGCCCGCCGGGTTGGGCCGCCTTAAACAAGCTATGTCTGATGACTAATCTTTTTAAGATTTTCTTACTTTATCATTGCGTAATCCACCTCCAAAGTTATGGTTAAAAACGCGCGAAAAATTAAAACTTTCGGACCTTATAACTTAGAAACCAAACACAATTTTACAATGCCAATGGTCTAGTTCGATCAAATAAAGCTATTTTGAGCAAAATTTGGGATCTCTGACAAGAAATATGGGCGTTATCTTCTTTCCCCGTTTGTATTGGGGGTTGAGCGGGATGGCCCACCTTAAAGGGCCTTTATTACTAAAGTGATGATTGTCTTTTACTAGTATTGATTGCTAGCTGCTAAGGTGGCGATTAAGCTAATCAGCAGTAGGTGAAAAAGACCTTAAGCGTCTCTTCCAACAAGTACTGATTATCTTAATCCTCACCTTAAAGAGGGCCTTTCTTACCATCTCGCAATCGATACCAGTACAAGATTAATCAGCACTTTAGTAATAAAGGCCCTCTAAGTGTCGATTAAAATAAATTAACAGTTGGTGAAAACCAGGCTAACTCTGTTGCTTTATTGGTTCTTATTGAAGCTTTGCAAAGATAACGATTATTTTCTGGGCAAGGACATAGGGTACCTACCTTTTGTCTCAAAAAAGCTTGAAGGTATGAAATAAGGGATGAAAATGGGCAACCAATAATACCTCAAGTTAGGGATTAGGTAACTCAAATTTACGCTTTTGCAAGACAAGATAACAACTTATTCGATTCCAATACCGACGACGTATGGCCTGGTTTTTCCCGCAACTTTAGAACTACCTACTTAGCATCAAGCTAAATTGCAAGAGGGGTGACTAATGGGTTTAAATGCTTATAACTTTAATACCAATTACCCGATTTAGATGTAGTTTGTATATATGTCTATCCTGATTGTACAAATAATTTATAGGCTACATAACACCAAGCTAAATTACCAGGTGGGAAAGCAGTGGGAGATTAAATGTTTATAACTAGCGAACCACTAACCCAATTTATATACGGATTTTATCTACATATAGAATCTCTGGCGCGGTTAGGTTCCGGATGTGGGACTGTTTTCGATGTTAACGACGATGGGAGACTATTTTTGATATTGAGGCTGGCCGTTGTTCGAATTATACGAAAAACTTTTGGTTCTCGTCCTTATTTATTAGGTTTGATTCCACATTGGCTGGTACATACCATCTTATTGAAGGAAAGATGATTAAAGTGGCAATGAAAATTTTACGTGTTTAACATCCATTTTAATGTATCAGTGCCAGAGTAAAGAGGTTCTGGCGGCACATACTTTTCAAAAAAGTACTTTTAAACAAATGCTATGTTGTATTTAATATAAATAAGATTACCTATTTTTTAGCATAAAAATATTTCAAAATATCGTTGCCGTTAAGGAGTAGTAGTGAAATCCATGTAAAAAAACACTACTCTGTTGACATTTTTTTTATACTGAAGAAACTAGGAAAAAATCCTATGTTCAAAATGTTGTTTTGACATTGATCTATATTCTTTTCAAAAGTTTCGCTTAAGCCATTTTTGAAGAGTACCATTTAGTATACGCGCATCTATTTCGATGTAGCAGTGCCAGTGCAGAAAAGATCTGGCGGCACTTGCTTTTAAAATATCCTGGAAAAATCGCCCCCAAATATTTACCAAGCACTAAATGAGAATGTTTGGATGTTTCTCATTAAATCATGCCACATCGGCTTCAAACGATTTTGATTAAGTTTGGTATATGGATACATTGTCCTGGACCAGCAAATACTACTGTAACAGTAGGAGGCATTCAGAGTGGACATGCTAACATTAATACGAGGATTATCTATGTACTAAATCACAATTTGGATGGTCAGTCTGGAGCCCGCATATACATTTTGACAGCTCACCGTAAATACGACTGTAACCCTAGTATTCAGAGTTGGCGTGCTAACATTAATACACGGATTATCTCCGGACCAACTAACTTTTCGTATAGTAAGTCCGGAGATAGTCCACATTTTAAATTTTGGCAGCCAATTCTGAATAGACTACTGACGACTGTAATAGATTATTTAAGAAAGTATTTTATTTATTTAGACATTATTATTTAGAAATGTTGCCTACATTTGCTGATGCGTCTAAATCCAGAAACTCGAAAAGTTTGGCCGAAAAGGAGGGAGGGGTTCAAAATAGCGATGGGTCGAACCGAACTCACCATTCGGTCGGTCAGTCCAGGCATCTCATTCAGTCGGCCGGGTTGGTAGAAAGTACGGGTCGCGAAGACATGATCTTTGCAAGCGAGAGAGCTGTTCGGTCGTTCAGTACAGATGACCCGGGTCTTCTGACCCAATTGTTCGTGAACGACCCATCGCACAGAAATAGATCACATTTATTAAACGCACACACATTTATTACATTTGACACCTTTACATACTCGTATGCAACCATCAGCAATTCTTCTCGATGTGCATCCTAAGTGTAAATAACTTTGCAGGGTAGACACTTTCATTTATCATAACAGCCCTGCAGTGTTGCCATTTTTAAAGGAAGCAACAATCGCAGCGTAGTCGCGGTGCCTTGTGTTTGCAGAGTTCACGTTGAAGTTGAGAATAGCAACACCGCGCTCTGCCGCCGCCGCCAGAGTTGATGCGTCAAAGTCCACGCTGTAGACTGGCGATGAGCACTTTTGTGTAAACAGTATCTGAAAAAAATTAAATTAAATGTATTAGACAATTGGGGAGAAGTAACAGTGACAAACGAAAATATGTCCAATATAAATACTGTACATAGATTTTTGATTGATTTTGTACAGTAGTCCCTCGCTATACCGTGGATTCTGATATAACGTGGGGATCGCAATTTTACTCAAATTTGATTCACTGCATTTGTATGATTTTAAGTGCACCACCCTGCTAGCTTTTCTACCCGCTATCAGGGGTAATCGTGGATGGTACAGCAGATATTTGTCAGCATTTGTCTGACCTAATTAACGACTTATTGAGACGATTTGTGGCAAAGGGAGACAGGAAGAAGAAGGTAATTGAGACATTTCTGACCATACTTCTGATGTGCCTGCTACTAGAAAAGAGACATTACAGGGCATCATTGTAGGATATGGATGTACCATATCACACAACCGACACAGAATATGATCAATATGACAACCTATAATGATATTTTCTTTCTTACGACTTCATTTGATAAGGTAGATAATTTAAAAAAAATTACAAAAATAACGATAAAATTTAGTCATATTTATTATGTAGGTTGAGTAAATAAAATTTTAAAATCTATTCTGTTTTATTTTGTATGGTATATGACAGCTTTGACAGATCTTTTAGGTGAGCTCGCTTAGACGCCACCTGTCGTGATAAATAAGCAGTTTTCTTCCCCATTTCGCCGCCTGCTTTATACAAAAATTTGGAATTCTCCTACAGTCCCTCCTCCCGTAATCAAAGCCTCCTACTAACACAGTATTTAAGATTATACCTAAATACATTGATTAAAGCTTTATCAACGCAATGATAATGTTTGTAAGATATCACTAAATCCAGTTCTTATAAGGATACCCCAGCATAAAATAAACTATAATGAATTAATGCAAGCTTGAACCCTTTTTCAACCCTAATGGTCTAATTTTCCATCCAATATAATTTTTAATTGATACCATGTGTCATCAATTACAGGTTGCATTGAATTATCTTTTATAATCTGTTCAGTAAAAGCGTTATAGCAAGGGTCTACTGTATCTTTTTTTTCTCCAAATATCCTAAGTTTTATCTGATTAACGTTTGCACCATAATCCCGTTAAGAGGATAACGAGGTACAAACGGCATCACCGTAGACGCCACATATTGGAATTTAACTCACATGTTTTCCTCCAATCCCTATTTCCACCAATGCCTATGGTGGTTGTCGAGGGTGATGCGCTCTGTACCTCATCTGGCAATGTTACTTAATAATAACTAACAAGTACTTAATACAAATTATGTATATGTCAATGCAAGCAAAGTCATAAGCTCAGGCGTTTCTTTATAAACCAGATTTCTTACTATATTTATAATATAGTGTAATATATTTTTTTGCAACCTGACATGGATTGCTAATACCACACAACTACAGTTATGATATTAGCCCAATACACCACATTCCAGATGGAATTAGGGACCTTTCCTTTATGAGCATGGCTATATTGAACTGGATGGAAAACATGGACAATTTTTCATTGCCGCTTCGACTATCTTTTCTTTCAATGCGATGGTACCAACCCGGGCGGGCCTACACCCTACCACCTAGTAGGGGAAGGGGACCTACAGTATATCATAAACAGAAAGAAAGTGGTGCATGAACGGGGCGGGGATTTGAATCCAGACGTCTGGTATGCAAGGCAAGTCCCCGCGTCACTAGGCTACGGGCCGCTCAAATTACGGCAGAGTTAAAACTGTCTTTTTGTACTATAGCAGACCTGCACGCAACGTTTGGTGGAGCGTGCGTCGTAGAGAGTACAGCGCGAGGACTGTGAACTGCCAGTGACGATCGCGTGTTGGCCGTCCGTCTTCACACTGTACAGGGAGGTCGCCAATGGATCGAAGTTCTGGTTCACCTGCAAACACGAATGTAGGGAATTATCACCATGGAATCAATTAGTACTATAACACTGCAGGAATATGCCATGTAGCAGAACGAACAATATTATGAGGATTGCTTACTCATACTGCTGAAATATTAGCAAAAGCCTAACACTATTTTTTTACTATAATCCATTGTAATAAAAATGAATATAAACCTTTACTTAATGTAAAGTTAATATTAATATCGACGGTCATCTATTGTTTCGACATATCTTAGCGATTCCACTTAGCAGTTATCACATGCGCTTCCCTCACACCCATCGAGTGCACTGGTTTGATTAAACCAGATCTCAAAGAAATGGCGCCTCCATCATCAATCTCCATGTTCGCCACACTATTTACGTGCAACAGATGTTAGGTTTTCCCAGAAAAACACAATTGATCTGATATTAATGATAGAATATGAAAAAAATATAGACTCGAATTGAGAACCTCCTCCTTTTTTGAAGTCGGTTAAAAAATAGAAATGATCACGTACTATTCGTTCTGTACGTGTGTCCAGGCAATAGAGGTATCCCGTGTGCGTTACATATACCACCACATTCTCATTCAGCCAAGTAATGTCCTTCACACACTCCCTGATGTTTTGCATCGCGGATGGATTGCTCAGTGGCCTGCCCCTGAAAATGATATGTAAGACCTTGATTACCAGTTTAATAAAATGTGTACAGGCATTAACTTAATTATGTCGTTATACATACTGTGTGTTAATGGAGGTATGATCCAAACGCTAACCAGGTACTAGGCATATTTGGAGCAAAAAAATAATACATACAGCCTAAAATAGAGCCTGCTCCTTTTGTGCAGTCGGATAATCTGGTCATCTGAATAATATGGACTTCAAATCAAATAAAAAAAAATAAGTAACTGATTAAAACACAGGGACCCCAGGTAGAATAAATAGTTTATAGTTATGTCACGATATTTTTCAAATTTCTTACCTTTTTCCTGCTACTGACTATTTTAAAACCAACTGGCCAGCAGATTAAGTCTGGTATTCTCCAAGTGCTGATTTATTTTAATCGACACTTAAAGGGCCTTTATTACTAAAGTGCTTATTATCTTGTACTGGTATTGATTGCAAGCTGCTAAGAAAGGCCCTTAATATGTGGCGAATAAGCTATTAATGATAACAATTAAGTATCAGTACTATCTACATTTAAACAATGCATTGCTTCAATTGGAACGTTAGGTCGCTGTTTAGCCTGAACTTCATGGGAAAACAATAACTTTGCAACCATTAAAAAGGTAAAAAAATCACATCTATTATTAATAATTAAATTTGAAACCTACACTCACTTATTAAGCAGAATAAAAAACATTGCAAGTGAAAACTACAGTCAATTACAGTTATTCAAATAAATATTTAGGTGACATACGTTTCAATATCGATGACTAAAGGAATGTTGGTGCCATTTAGACCAACGGCCAGTCGGTTTTCCCATGTGTCGATGAGAAGACACGTGCCACCATCGCCTCCAGTCGTTTCTACACCACGGACACCTGCATAAAAATTCATGCTATCAATGCTGCAGAAAATATCCAAACTTATTTGCTGTACTTATGCGAATCAGATAACATAATTTATGATAATAAGTTTGGCTCTTGTGACTAAATTTACCTATTCTTTTTGATGTAGTGTTAGCGTTTGTGTCATTGGGGTTTCATATTCACATTCATAAAATAAGACACATGTATATGTTTCTGAGCAAGTACATAGATTTTTTTAACGGATATGATAAGTATTTAGAATCGACCGTGAAGCTAGGGCAAAAAAAACCAGCTGCCATCCCTATTGATCCCGACTTGTGGAAAGTATCTCAGATCATCATGATACATAAAACTGGAAAACCCGCAAACATTGTAACATCCTATAGACCAATCAGCTTGTTACCAATTCTATCAAAGTTGTTCGAAAAAACCCTTTTGCACCGAATCCTGCCCGTCTTGACTGCGAATAAGACTATTCCTAGCCACCAGTTTGGGTTCAGGCAAAACCACTCAACAGTCGAACAGGTCCACAGGGTGTGTAACACGATAAGAAAAACGCTGGAACAAAAGGAATACTGTTCCTCAGTCTTCCTTGATATTCAACAGGCCTTTGATAAAGTATGGCACAAAGGACTTCTCTGCAAAATTAAGCAAAACCTACCGCACAGTTACTTTCAAATATTCCAATCCTACCTCACAGGGAGACTGTTCCAAGTTAAGGAATCAGGAGCAACATCTCCATTCCACGAAATCAAGGCAGGAGTACCCCAGGGATCGGTTCTAGGACCAATACTGTACACGATCTACACTGCAGATCTCCCAGTAATGCCAGACGTCACTACTGCAACATTCGCTGATGACACAGCCATACTTGCCAGCAACAAAGATCCCAAAATTGCTTCAAAAACACTGCAAAACGGACTGGACGAAATAACAAAGTGGTTACAAACATGGAAAATAAAAGCTAGTGCCACCAAATCAGTCCATGTTACGTTTTCTCTCAGAAAAGGAAACTGTCCACCAGTATGCCTTGAAAATACTTTGCTACCCCACAGCGACAGTGTGAAGTACCTAGGCCTACACCTCGACCGTCGACTAACATGGAAAGCTCACATCAAGGCTAAGAGAGAAGAACTGAATATACGCTACAGAACCCTACACTGGCTGCTTGGACGAAACAGTAAACTGTCGACAGACAACAAGCTGCTCATATACCAAAGTATTTTAAAACCCGCGTGGATGTACGGTGTACAACTTTGGGGAAGCGCCAGTAACTCCAACATTGCTATGCTGCAACGACTGCAAAACATAATCCTTCGATCCATAGCAAATGTTCCGTGGTTTGTCACCAACAGTGAGATCCACGAACATTTGCAAATTAAGACTGTTAAAGAGGAAATTCGGTCAACTGCAAGCACATATCAGAAAAGACTGAATAATCACCCCAACGTCCTGGCAGCTCAGCTGACGCACCAAGGCTACCCCAAAAGGCTCAAACGACACAACATCCTGGAGCTACAAAATCGGCAGTAGCTTCACAACTATAGAGAGTAGCTGCTCCCAGTGGGGGGCACACTCTTCACGACCTTATACCTCAAAACAAATCTGATTATAGTCTGAGGACTGATTGCAGATGTTACACGAAAAAAAAAAAAAAAAAAAAAAAAAAATCCCTATTGGTGGCGCTGCGTTTTCTGTCACCCGCTTAGAACTTAACTTAGAATCCATTAGGGTCCCTCAACCGTAATAAATGCCTTCTGCTAACCATTTCAAGATTCTACATATTTTATTTTAATGCTTGCCGACATTAACTGCAAACATATTGCTGAAATCACAAAAAACGTATTTGGCATCAGACGGTACTTTGCTTGCTGGTTGGTGCCTGGAGATTCTCGATATCCATGCAGTTCACAGCCGAGGTGGGTTTTTATCGAACAAAGACAATGACTGAACTTCCATGAACTATGAATTTCAATCTTAAAAAAAAATTACTTACATGTATACAGGGTTCTTGATTTTTTACAATGCTTAGATTTGTTCGCATTTATTTGACGACTGCTCATATCATTTTTATCAACATCATCATAACATTGTTTCCAAAATTTTATAGTTCTGCATTCACTGGATGCAGATGCTATGCACATATCTCCGTAACAGCCTAAAAAGTCAAGATATTAATGATAGAATATGAAAAAAATATAGACTCGAATTGAGAACCTCCTCCTTTTTTGAAGTCGGTTAAAAAATAGAAATGATCACGTACTATTCGTTCTGTACGTGTGTCCAGGCAATAGAGGTATCCCGTGTGCGTTACATATACCACCACATTCTCATTCAGCCAAGTAATGTCCTTCACACACTCCCTGATGTTTTGCATCGCGGATGGATTGCTCAGTGGCCTGCCCCTGAAAATGATATGTAAGACCTTGATTACCAGTTTAATAAAATGTGTACAGGCATTAACTTAATTATGTCGTTATACATACTGTGTGTTAATGGAGGTATGATCCAAACGCTAACCAGGTACTAGGCATATTTGGAGCAAAAAAATAATACATACAGCCTAAAATAGAGCCTGCTCCTTTTGTGCAGTCGGATAATCTGGTCATCTGAATAATATGGACTTCAAATCAAATAAAAAAAAATAAGTAACTGATTAAAACACAGGGACCCCAGGTAGAATAAATAGTTTATAGTTATGTCACGATATTTTTCAAATTTCTTACCTTTTTCCTGCTACTGACTATTTTAAAACCAACTGGCCAGCAGATTAAGTCTGGTATTCTCCAAGTGCTGATTTATTTTAATCGACACTTAAAGGGCCTTTATTACTAAAGTGCTTATTATCTTGTACTGGTATTGATTGCAAGCTGCTAAGAAAGGCCCTTAATATGTGGCGAATAAGCTATTAATGATAACAATTAAGTATCAGTACTATCTACATTTAAACAATGCATTGCTTCAATTGGAACGTTAGGTCGCTGTTTAGCCTGAACTTCATGGGAAAACAATAACTTTGCAACCATTAAAAAGGTAAAAAAATCACATCTATTATTAATAATTAAATTTGAAACCTACACTCACTTATTAAGCAGAATAAAAAACATTGCAAGTGAAAACTACAGTCAATTACAGTTATTCAAATAAATATTTAGGTGACATACGTTTCAATATCGATGACTAAAGGAATGTTGGTGCCATTTAGACCAACGGCCAGTCGGTTTTCCCATGTGTCGATGAGAAGACACGTGCCACCATCGCCTCCAGTCGTTTCTACACCACGGACACCTGCATAAAAATTCATGCTATCAATGCTGCAGAAAATATCCAAACTTATTTGCTGTACTTATGCGAATCAGATAACATAATTTATGATAATAAGTTTGGCTCTTGTGACTAAATTTACCTATTCTTTTTGATGTAGTGTTAGCGTTTGTGTCATTGGGGTTTCATATTCACATTCATAAAATAAGACACATGTATATGTTTCTGAGCAAGTACATAGATTTTTTTAACGGATATGATAAGTATTTAGAATCGACCGTGAAGCTAGGGCAAAAAAAACCAGCTGCCATCCCTATTGATCCCGACTTGTGGAAAGTATCTCAGATCATCATGATACATAAAACTGGAAAACCCGCAAACATTGTAACATCCTATAGACCAATCAGCTTGTTACCAATTCTATCAAAGTTGTTCGAAAAAACCCTTTTGCACCGAATCCTGCCCGTCTTGACTGCGAATAAGACTATTCCTAGCCACCAGTTTGGGTTCAGGCAAAACCACTCAACAGTCGAACAGGTCCACAGGGTGTGTAACACGATAAGAAAAACGCTGGAACAAAAGGAATACTGTTCCTCAGTCTTCCTTGATATTCAACAGGCCTTTGATAAAGTATGGCACAAAGGACTTCTCTGCAAAATTAAGCAAAACCTACCGCACAGTTACTTTCAAATATTCCAATCCTACCTCACAGGGAGACTGTTCCAAGTTAAGGAATCAGGAGCAACATCTCCATTCCACGAAATCAAGGCAGGAGTACCCCAGGGATCGGTTCTAGGACCAATACTGTACACGATCTACACTGCAGATCTCCCAGTAATGCCAGACGTCACTACTGCAACATTCGCTGATGACACAGCCATACTTGCCAGCAACAAAGATCCCAAAATTGCTTCAAAAACACTGCAAAACGGACTGGACGAAATAACAAAGTGGTTACAAACATGGAAAATAAAAGCTAGTGCCACCAAATCAGTCCATGTTACGTTTTCTCTCAGAAAAGGAAACTGTCCACCAGTATGCCTTGAAAATACTTTGCTACCCCACAGCGACAGTGTGAAGTACCTAGGCCTACACCTCGACCGTCGACTAACATGGAAAGCTCACATCAAGGCTAAGAGAGAAGAACTGAATATACGCTACAGAACCCTACACTGGCTGCTTGGACGAAACAGTAAACTGTCGACAGACAACAAGCTGCTCATATACCAAAGTATTTTAAAACCCGCGTGGATGTACGGTGTACAACTTTGGGGAAGCGCCAGTAACTCCAACATTGCTATGCTGCAACGACTGCAAAACATAATCCTTCGATCCATAGCAAATGTTCCGTGGTTTGTCACCAACAGTGAGATCCACGAACATTTGCAAATTAAGACTGTTAAAGAGGAAATTCGGTCAACTGCAAGCACATATCAGAAAAGACTGAATAATCACCCCAACGTCCTGGCAGCTCAGCTGACGCACCAAGGCTACCCCAAAAGGCTCAAACGACACAACATCCTGGAGCTACAAAATCGGCAGTAGCTTCACAACTATAGAGAGTAGCTGCTCCCAGTGGGGGGCACACTCTTCACGACCTTATACCTCAAAACAAATCTGATTATAGTCTGAGGACTGATTGCAGATGTTACACGAAAAAAAAAAAAAAAAAAAAAAAAAAATCCCTATTGGTGGCGCTGCGTTTTCTGTCACCCGCTTAGAACTTAACTTAGAATCCATTAGGGTCCCTCAACCGTAATAAATGCCTTCTGCTAACCATTTCAAGATTCTACATATTTTATTTTAATGCTTGCCGACATTAACTGCAAACATATTGCTGAAATCACAAAAAACGTATTTGGCATCAGACGGTACTTTGCTTGCTGGTTGGTGCCTGGAGATTCTCGATATCCATGCAGTTCACAGCCGAGGTGGGTTTTTATCGAACAAAGACAATGACTGAACTTCCATGAACTATGAATTTCAATCTTAAAAAAAAATTACTTACATGTATACAGGGTTCTTGATTTTTTACAATGCTTAGATTTGTTCGCATTTATTTGACGACTGCTCATATCATTTTTATCAACATCATCATAACATTGTTTCCAAAATTTTATAGTTCTGCATTCACTGGATGCAGATGCTATGCACATATCTCCGTAACAGCCTAAAAAGTCGACGGCGGACACCTCGGCAGCCCCATGTTCGTGACAATCCTGTATGTGGTGTCTCAGAACAGGTGTACAGTAATCTTGTATAGTACTAACATCGGATTTGTAACCGTACACAGCTATGCAGCCATCCCTAGAAATTGTGACCTGAAATTTATTGCAGTCCACATTTTCGGTAACGAACATTAAGTAAACAACATTCTTTGTGAACATAAGTTGGGACAGTAAGAAAGCTTTAACCAAGGTGTTGAGTGACTTGGTTAAGAGTTACATTAAAAATATTATTTAAACTGTAGTTTCGTTAGTAGTTGACTAAATGTTGGGATCCTGACGGGGCACCATATTGCCACGATGCATTTTCTTTCAGACATCTCAGTCAATACACACTTTCACTGTGACTGGTCGACTATGAGAACCGTTTTCACTGCGGTTTGGTTTCTACTAATATATGATTAAAATTATCTTTATTTTTTATTTTCTGGAAAATCTTACCTATTGCCACATACTATAACATTATCCTTGATCACAAATCTTGAAATATCATTCGTCCGAACGCCCCGGCGAGTCACTTTAGGTAAATTGACTGTCCATAAAACTTGTTTGCAAGATGGCAGTGATCTATGGTCCCTACCGAAGCAAGACAAAGTAAAGCCAGTGCTTAAAACTAGATAATCTGGCTTCAGGCAAATCCATGGCATATATTTCATGGTGCTTCGGGCTATTACCTGAAGAAAATCAAATTGAGAAATTATTTACGTACACAAAATATTCCAGATACCATTTGGTTACCACGAGATTTTACTGGAAGGTTTGAATGATAACAAATAATGTTAATGCATTTAAAATTAAATTAGGTAAGAAAATACATTTTACCGTGTAATTTAGGCTAATTTTGTACCAAAACAAAATACCTTAAACATTTTTTTTGTTTTGTAAAAATTTGTAGTTGAGAGTTCATATTATTTTTACTTAGTCAATAGTTGAGCAATAACAAATTTTATTTCCATGCATATTCAATAACAATATTGTAAATAAGCAAATTACTTACCATTTCCCGAAAACATCCTCTCCGCCAATTACATGATATCCTACACCGATTGTATGCAGAGAGGCTATAGTTATTGCTGAAAAGTAGTAAAATTGTAGTGATCATTTAAATATAGGTATTGGAACCTTTAGAAGGCATGAAAAAAAATATATATGGACAGGTCATCTGGTCTTAAGCTCCCTCTTGTGTCCCGTGCAAGGCTCTCTTTTATCCACGAGAATCGGATAGTAGGAGGGTTCCGGATCTGCGAAGGGGCGTGGGAAGGATAATCACATAACATTAATCAAATCAGACTATATACTATCAGTATTGTTCAGAGTGGGCGGACGGCTCCAAAGATTATAATTTTTTTGTTTGCGACTGCGAAGCTGGATAGTGACACCTACGAGAAGGTAAGCTATAATCCAATCGCAAGAGTTACTACAAAGACTGCAGCTCTGATTAACAGCCAAGATTCCCCTATTTCATCTGAGCGTAGGAAAGCACTGTGTGTGCACAATCCACAACCACCAAAATTCTATGGACTGCCAAAAATCCATATACCGCTCAGGCCTATTGTCAGTCAAATTGATTCTCTGACCTATCTTTTGTCGAAATACTTTTCGCAAATGTTGCAGGACACTGCACACCGACAGTGTGACAGTTCTTATGTAGTTACATATATATTTTTTAAATCTATGATATTATGCCAATCATCCTATATATTTAAGACGCAGTGCAGTACAATAAAATCGACATGAAAAAACATTTCGTGATACAATCCGCAAACGGCTGATAATGGGCAGGCACACTCACCCTAAACAATTCATAATTTTTAATTTAATTTAATTTTTAATATTGTTTTCCAATTTTTTTATTATGGTGCTAACTAGATTACATAGAAAATATCGAGAGCATTTTTAATCACCTTAATATGCACTGACACCAGTAAAGAAAACTTTTTAAAAGCAGATTAGATAAATATTAATTTATTAAAATATTGGACCCTATTTCACTCAATGTCACAAGCAAGTTATTGACACTACTGTTAAAAACGAATCATTACTTCAGACTAATAATAGAGAATACCAAAAACATCCTGTCCTTCCCATGCCGAATTGTAGACCCAGAATCGCTTCTACCATCCCGACCCTCATAAACGTGCATCTGCGCTGAACACAAGGAGTAGACAGCTTCACAACACTGAATACGTTGTCCATATTTTTTCTCTATTTTACAACTCACTGTCATATTTAGATCGATAGATTTGCATTAACAAATGTTGTTTTTATGTTTACCCAATTCAAAAACAATGTTCAAATTCAAATTCAAATTAATTTTATTCTCTCAAGAAACACAAAATAAAACAAACAGATACAGCGCATCAAAACATTGCGCAAACAGGTGTAAAATTAACAATTAAAGTAGCAGAGACTTGAATCTAATACATTATTTTTTTGTTTATTTTATGTTGAGAGAAAAGGAAAGAGGCTCAGCGATAGTGCTCTCGACTCACCTCGCGGGCAGACGAGAGCCGCTGGTTTGCAGCCACCACCTTGCTCAGTAATGGTAATATAAAAGGTTACTTAGGAAATAATGGTTATATTTCGACGTTATTTGTTGTATAGATGTATGTTATTAATTACACATTTCTTTCTAAAACAATTAAGTACTTAATTATTATTATTAACTTTACTTAGCTAACTTTATTATTAACCCATATGAAACTGTATGGCCCCTTAGGCGGTAGGGATCGGTCCGTCTGTTATGGTACCATCGCATTCAATGAAATACGGTTGAAGCGGTAATGGTTGTGTTATTATATTAAGCCCCTGGATTTGAAGCTAGCTGGATGGATAGGATGAAAGATCGACCTTCTAGGACCTACCCATGAAAATATTATAGTGCGGAAACAGTTCCTTCATATTAAAAAAAAATTTCAAACTTTCCCATAAATTTGTAATTATCAATTGGCGCGCGCTCGCTAATGGATGACTTCGTTTCACGGTCATTACGTAGTTGCCAGGTGAAATGCATTAAACCCACATTGTGTGGTAATTGTAGTATTTTTGGACGTAAATTAATACTTGGTGTATTTAAATTGCTCCAAAACCGACTTAGCCGCCCCGACATTACATGTTGGTGTGCGTCATCCCTAGAGTGTTTTTTAGAAGTGCGGAGACGAAAGCTCGCGCAGGAGGTCCCGAAGCTCGAAGGTCCGTAAGCGAGTCTTTCAGCGTAGCCAACAACTTCACTTGGTTTGGCTTTCGAAATAGATCCAAAAACAATTAGCAGCAATTAGATTAGTTTATAATCCGTACGTGTGAAGTGACAATGGACACGTTGTGTTGTGCGATTGGACGCGAGGATTTTGTGTTGCGCATCTAGACGCTTTGTGTGTAGGTTAGGTTAGGTTAGATACATTAGACAGATACAACTTTGTGTTCTGTGTTGTGTCGCTGTTTTTAGTGTTAACAGTGGACAACTCGCTTCCGGTTTACTTCGCGGCGGTCGAACGAGGTACCGACGCCATTTTGATAGCTTTCTCAAGCACGATTTCGTATGTTTTTGAGGTTTTTAGTAGGTATTTATTTTATTTTAATTTTTTTCTAGGTGCTTCATTCAATAACAATCCCGCGGTAATAAAACATTGTTCATGTTTTCAATCCAGTTTAGTGTATCCATGCATAAATTTAAGTAATGGCATAGCACCTTCCTTGACTGGGCTCATATTATAACGCTGTTTTAATTATGTTAGCCATCCATATTCAAGTCTATAAAAATTACACATAAAGTAAGGCTAAATAAACTCACCTTAGGCCATTATGAGTTTTAGCATGGCCAACGGTCAACATTTGTCTACACTTGAGTCTCCAAAGTGCACTGTTATCTAGTACTAGCAATCTTAGTTCTTTGCAAACAAGAGCCACATTTATTAGGTCTTTTAACTGTAACTTTGCGAGGATTATAGTAATAACCTCCAAGGGAAGCTGATGTAGAATGGTATCACGAAACAAATTTGGCTCCATTATCATGGAAAAGGGCTCATATCTTCAAATGACATATGTTGCTAGGCTTAGGTACTTGTAGACCTAGATCTGTGTGTAGACCCCACCTTTCTCAGTAGGTACTTTCTTGTAGTTTTGAGATTATTCTGCTGCAAAAAATGCGGCAAGTACAAAATTGTGATGACATCATGTTTGTTATGGTCACCCTCCGCCTCAGCTACGAAAGATAATCGTAGGAAGGGCAAGTAAAGGGCGTAGAGATGGAATATTTCACAAAATCAGATAAAAGAAGATGTGGGTACTGGTTACATCTAATATAAGGGTACTGGCCGCACAGTCAGGTTCACAACGGTGCTGGGGAGCGAGTGAAACATTGATTGATAAACACACAGGAACCACGCGAAATCGTACTAAAGTAATCGTACACACGTTCAAAAGTGAACAAGAGAAGTTGTAATTTACATTGTTTCAATGTATTCATTGTGAGAACTTTTCGTGTTCTTTTCATGAGTGTCTATGCTGGGGTCTACTCGAGAAGCGTACGAGAGAAGTTCTCGCATGAGAAACTGTCATACTCTATGTAGAAAAAATATGCCTCCTTTTTTATAAACAGCGGATGACATCTCGCAAGCGACTCACCAACGCAGGAAAGATTTAAGAGTGTTTTAGCTCAAATACGTTAATAATTATCATTTCATTTTCATTTCATTTTCATTTCATTTTCACTTAACCGGTTTTTGTATGGTTAGTCCGGTGCAGATCTCGTATTAAGTTTTAATAGGTGCTTTCTGAATACGAACATAAAATTCGTTCTTAAATTCGATAAATTAAAGACTACAATAATTCCGTATTTGATTATTTTAGTCTACGATATTGCATGTGTTAGGAGCAGAGCACATTAATTATGAGTTGAAAGGAAGGGGGAGTGTGGGAGGTGGCAATTTTCGAAAACAGAAATATGATATCATAAGGATCCGGTATGACGTAGTCCCAAATAACAGTTTTACTTCCAACGAACCACCTATCTGGCTTGAGCATCTATAGCAGTGGCACGTAATTTTCTTTACCATTATGTATGCTAATGCTATTTTAGATTGCTGATTTGACTTTTTGAACACAACTTTCATCACTCACAGTGCTATTTAGAGTGGGCTGACTTAACTTTAGTACCGAGTTAAGCCGCGACTTCTGCCGTATTAAGGAAAACTCAATTAGGAGAGCGGGATTAGTGTTAGTTTTCGTAATGGCGGCCTAAGCGGACTAAGCCCGTACTAGCGGCCATTTTGCAACTGTCAGTCTTATTAAAAAAGAGCTGTCAGAGCTTAAAACGCGAACTAAATCAGAAATGTCAGTTTTATGAAAAATTGTAGTCAGAAAGCCGGTTTAAGGTTAGTCCGCGCGTTAATACGGGACTATTTTTCGAACATCGCTTAAACCACCTCTTAACGGCGGCCATTATTGTATGAACAGCTGTTTGCCAATATTCTTGCATCAATCACACTCAAAATCTTAAGTGTGGGTTCCCAGCGCGTTAAAATAATATAGTTGGGCCGACTGCATTTCTTCCCATGCATGTCGTTAGAGCCAACTAAGGAATCCGTCGGTCGTGGTTCGGACTCCACGTTGATCTGTAGGTCCGCTCCCTTTTATTTTTTTTTTTTTTTTTTTTATTTATTTATTTCAGGAAAAACAAACAGAGTAACATAGAAAACTTAATATAAGTGTTAATATATTGCTTAGAAAATATGTTAGTCCAGCTTCGTATTTCACAAGTTTTGCAAAAGTAGTAGGACGAAGCAGTATATGTATCTTGTAGAAACAAAATAAGAAAAACTTACAGCTATTGATTAACTTTTATATTAAAGATGTTATATGCTAGTAAGCAAACCACAGTCGATAAACCACAGTCGATATCGTCGTTGCAATGCCTAAGTGAATCATCCCGATCGAATAAATTGCAATCTGAAAAATGTAATGTGATGTAATACAATATAGTAAAATATAGTATAATACAGTATGGTATGGGAACATAGGACCAAAGAAAAGTAAATAAGTAAATAACATTGACAGAACTAGATTATTTTAAGGTATGAGTATATTAATAGTAACTAAAGTATATTCATACATAAATATATTACAAAATATATGTATTTGGCCATTTGTTTCTAAGCGGAAAGTGTACACAATACAGCTTTCTTAAATTGATAAGACGTCATGAAGAAGATGTCCACATCCGAGTCACCGAATTGAGTATTGTATGTATTACACATACGCCAGACCGGCATACGGAAACCTGAGTTGGTTCGACATAGATCCAAGTGGAAGAGATGAGTATTTCTAGTCGAGCGTGACGGAGTCCGCAGACCCATTTGATTTCAGTCAGGTGAATCCCACCAAATGGGTGGGATTCACCCGACCTTCCTTACTAGGTGGTAGGGTGAATCCCACCCATTTGGTACCATCGCATTGAATGAAGAATGGTCGGAGCGGCAATGAAAATTGTCCTTGTTTTGCATCCAATCCATGAAGCTGTGCTATAAAAGGAAGGTCCTGGCATTGCACCTATTTGCTATGAGGTGTGTTGGTCTAATATCATGACAGTAGGTCCGTTTCATTCTTCTGCCATATCCTGTTGAAATTGGCCATGGGCGTGTTATGCATAGTTACACAGTGACATGAGTTTATTAGGTCGACACATAGCTATAGAAAAATGTTATATAAGAGCATACACATTTATTAAAATTATATGCCGATGATATTGCAGCTACCATGCTTCTATTCTGTGCGCGTTTGGGAATGTGATTCATGACGTGGGGCCCCGCTTAGGAGCGCAGCGTCTTCTCCGAACTCTTTGCGTGGGGCAGCTAGTTACAGCTTTTAACAAAATAGTAGTGATTCTCAATCAGTAATGTGAGAAAGAGTAAGGCGATATAAGCAATGTGCACGTCTTAACATTAAAAGAGAGCACAAACAAACCAGCAATGATTCAATATTGCCATAAGAAATGTCAAACCGCGGTCTAATACGTGACTAATTTAGCACTCTGAATAACACTGTGGCTTAATCTCGTGTTAAGAAATAGTCCGAGACTAATATAATTCATGAACTATATTTTGACAGGTACCAATATTGGTCTATTCTCTGCTCGCCTCTATGATTAAGACATTGTTTGGATCGATGTCTGACCTGTGGATAATCTTACAAAATGGACGATGATGAGAAATTTGAAAAAATACTCTATTAGACAATTATATTCACAGTTGGCTGGAAGTTTAAAACATAAATTATGAAGGTCAGGAAAATGCTATACAGAGAGCCGGATTAAAGTTAGTACGGACTAAACCCGTACTAACGGCGGCCATTAAAGATCGAACAGCTGATTGTCAATGCTTCTTATTTTTAGTGACGGCTTCACCAGCTACTAGTGCTGTCTCGCCCAGTAATATGACAAAGAGTAAGAAGAGAGTAGTCCGAGATTATCTTTCATTAATCTCGTATTAAGTATTAGTCCGAGATCAGTAAAAACGGCATTAAAACGGGTTTAGTCCGCCCATTCTAAATAGCACTGTCACAGTCGTATTCAGAGTAAACTGTAGAAATGTAGTACGCAGATTATCACCGAACTAGCCATACAAAATGATATTTAATACGAACATAATCCGCGTATAAAAGTTAGTCCGCCCACTCTGAATACTGCTGTCAACGTTGTCAGCCTCAATAGCCCAGTGGCGCGACACTTCGGCGATCGCTCTCCGAAGTTAAGCAACGCTGGGTGCGGTCTGGTCTTGGATGGGTGACCATTCGACTGTTGAGAGAGGCTGGCCGTGGTTCGGATCCCACGTTAAACTGTAGGTCCCCTTCCTTACTTACTAGGTGGTAGGGTTAATCCCACCCGGGTTGGTACCATCGCATTGAATGAACAATGGTCGAAGCGGCAATGAAAATTGTCCGTGTTTTCCATCCAGTTCAATGTAGCCGTGCAATATAAGTAAGGTCCCGGCATGGCACCTAGTTCCCATGAAGTGTGTTAGGCTAATACCATGACAGGTGTGGTATTAGCTATCCATGTCCAGTCACATAAAAAATAAGTACTTTATCAGCTTTATATTCGCATCGCCAATCAATCGCCGGCGACCCATCTGCGGTCCAGCGGCAAATTCAACGCCGGCGATGCACAATGCAAGGGGGTGCGAAGGTGTATGGCAGGACCATACCCGACTTACTGGTTTTTTGAAATGAAGTCGGCTAAGGCAGGACGGGACATTAACCAAACCTAACCAAACCAAACCAAACCAAACCAAACCAAACCAAACTTAACTTAACCCAACCTAACCTTAACTAATACAACACAACTTACATATCCCCACATACCCCCTTTGGCGGCACATCTGCGCCTCTGGTCGTTGGCGACGGATCTGCGGTCAGATCGCAGGTGCATCGTTTGCGATGGGGATATTGGCGATGCAGATATTGGAGAATGCTTTGTGAGCACCTCCTTGGCGACGCATTTGCGGCCCAGTCGCAGCTCCGTCGCTGGCGACGGACCTGCGGTCGTGCCGCAGATGCGTCGCTGGCGATGGAGATATTGGCGATGCATATGTTGGTGATGTAGATATTGGCGATGGACATATGGCGAACCGAAAAAAGTAGATAAGTAAACGTCACAGTGATCGTCACTCAACTGACAAGTAAAATTTGCCTGCATTTCTCCTTTTTTTTCCTGGAGCGATTGCGCTAGAATCGTAATAAAATTAGTGAACGGTGTTTGTTGTGGCCCTTAACGTAATTTTGGATTTCTGAAAAAAGGAAATGAATAAGATTTCCAAATAAAAAACGATTTCTTATCAAATAAACCATTGTGCTCTGCGTCGTTAGTCCGCAATGGATCACTTGAACGGGCTTGGTGAGTATTAGATGATCTAATTAGTTCGTGGTCATCAACCTGCACGTCCTATGTGAATCTATTCAGCCTGCTGGCTTAGGTCTGGCCAGTCGCGGAGATTAAACGCAGCGTGCGTTCTCTGCAAGGTCGTACCGCGCAGTGCCTGACGCGATCACGACAACAATGCGCTGTGTTATCTCAGACGGCCGGGGGTGGACTTGTTATCGGTTTCACTGCGGTCTGTTGTAACCGCTCAGTGTTTCATACTGTGGACCGGAGTTGTGTGTGCACTACACTCTAGTTCAGTCCACTAAATGTTGAAGTAGAATAAAGCAGGAAGTGTAGGTATATTGGTTAGCGGACAGATTGGTTGACCACATTTTAAATGTGATTTCAGTGTGAGGCAGTTGAACTTATAGTTTTTCAGGCTGCAGTAAGTGATCTTTTTTAATTACTCTGAAACATGAATTATTATTTATGTCTGCAACTTGTCCAAAAATTTCCATACCAACTGTCATGATATTTGCCGAATATACTGCATTCCGGCAGAAATTATTTGAAATGCCAGGACCTTCCTTTATGAGCACGGCTACATTGAACTGGGTGGAAATCACGGACAATTTTTTGTTGTCGTATCAACTATATTTCCATCCAATGTGATTGTACAAACGGTACAGGCTTAACTCTACCATCCTAATCCCCTAACTAAATGTTTCCATGGTTTCAGACCCATGAAACGGCTTGCATTCTTGATGAATTAAGCTAATTCGACCCAGAAAAAAACAATGGTGCATAAATGGGGAAAGAATTGAATCAATGACTTAGCATGAGATCAAAGGCTCTGGGCCTTTTTAGGGTTCCGTTCCCAAAGGGTGCCAAAGATACCATATTACTAAGCCTCTTCTGTCCGTCCGTCCGTCCGTCTGTCACAGAGCTGAATCTCATGAACCCTAATAGATAGATAGCTGAAATTTTCACAGAGTATGTATTTAGTTTGCCCCTATAACAAATAGGTAAAATTTTAAAATAAAAGATAAACGGGGCCTCCATACAAAACACATGATTTTTTCTGTTAAATCTTGCACGATGGCACGGAACACTTCGTGAGCGAGTCCGCCTCGCACATGGCCGGTTTTTTTATTATGTAACTGGACATGGATGGGTAATACCAAACTGACCATGAGATATATGCCTAACACACCACTTGATAACTTGGTGCCATGCCTGGACCCTATTGCTAAACCGGCAGGGTTTCAGTTAAATATAGTAACTAAATGGAAAACACGGACAATTTTCATTGCCGCTTCGACCATCGTTCCGTCAATGCAATGGTACCAATCCGGGCGGGATTAACCCTACCACCTAGTAAGTAAGGAAGGGAACCTAAATTTATACATTGCTAGCCTCAATGGTTGAAAATGGTCACCCATTCAGACACCAACTCAGCTAATCGAATCGCAAGGCCTCGCAGCCTGTCAACTTAATGTTGTATGTTGTATTAAATTAACCGGTCTACGATTCTGCCAGTATTGGCTGGGAAGCAGTGAGAAAACAACCTTTGTGCACAGGGCTTAAGTAAATCGGTATTTAGTCTGCTGGAAAATTCCTTTGGAGTTCAAGATGTTGTAATTAAATTAAAATAAATTGCTTCGGGCGGGTTTCATGTGCCCCCTAATCATAATGATGCTGCTCATAGTTATGTCGGAGTCTAGCTAGGCTAGAACTTATACCTAGTGTAAATTCCAGGACATTTCTGTAAACGAAACGACCCGCTAACACCTGAAAGTTATCAATTGTCTTCTAAAAAATCCAGTTTAACAATCCTACTGCCTAAAATTATTTGAAAAAATTGCTTTAATGAAAGATAATGTCCTGAAATGGCACCTTAATAGTTCTTTTAGGAATTGTATGTCATAGAGCTGTAACCGTCCGTGCCCATAGTTGTAAATTAATTTAAACCTTTTTTACCTACTTGAAGTTAGATATGTTTGGGACATAAATATGTTATTATTATTGAAGGCAATATTAAATTCAGTAATGTGTTTAATTAGATTTCAAAATTACACATACTTTTCTTCCCAATATTTTTTGAAAAATCTGACATTTGCCACAGAAGTACAAGGACAGCTGGCATTGAATAATTAGCTATGATTTAAAAAGCTCAATTTCGCTCGCCGAACGCTGCATGCGTAAAATGTAGGCTAGAGGGTTTCGTTTTATTCAAATTATTAATTTTACTTCTCCATTAAAAATACTTTTTGTAATCTGTAATTAAATTAGGAACTCTATATGTACGTATTCATGTTGATATCAACGAACAGCCAAAACTATAAAAATGACAATAATAATTCTGTTTCAATGATATGTATGCTTTACAATAAATGATAACACTCTCATTTTTCAATGAACCAGTGGTTTCAAGTTAACACCTCGTACAGACTTTTACATACATACATACATTCATGCTTTTATTTTACTGTAAGATGGACTATCTGGATTTTCAATTCTCAATTAGTCCAGATATTCGGAATTTTACTGTACCTACTCAAATATAAGCTGATCAACATGTTTTATAATTGAGACTAGAATACTGAACATCTAGCTAACTAGTAGTTATTGTTAGAGTGGGTCAGTTTGATATGGTTATTTTGTCCGCAGGCATGAAGGGCCCTATTAGGCCTGCACCTGCTGTGCCTGCGTTCGCCCCCACTCGCTACTCCCCGGTCACTAACTGGAATGATGACCCCTTTTCGGCAGACCTCTTCGAGCCTGCACCATCCTTTCAACAGAAAAAGAAACCTCCACCGCGTCCACCTCCACCCAAACTGCAGCCAAAAGCTCAGCCCGACATCCCAGTTAAACCGTCACACTTCAATCGCAAACCAACTATACTCAGTTCACTGATGACGCGGAAGGAACGTACACAAAAGACTTCGACAACTGTGCAATCGGCAGTTCATCAAAAGTTCAGCACAGAATTCCATAATGAAGTAGTGGCTCAGAAAATGTTTCCTAAATGCGAAACGAAAAACATTCAAACTGCCTCACTTATTGATCTGTCTTCACCGCCTAGTTCACCAACGTTTACCACACGCTCCAGCAGCGACGGCCTGAGTATCGATAGCTTTGGTTCGGACGCAACGTCTTCCACCAACCAGCTGCGAGCGGTCACCGGCAGTGCGTCGCAAGCCGAAAGCGGATTCGAAGATGACTTTGATCTGTTTCTCAGTAGTCAGAAGACTATCAGTAAAGAAGACACAATGGATGATTTCGCAAACTTCGATCCGTTCTCACCAATCCAGACTAAACCACCGATACTTGCAAAACCTGCTATTTCGAAAGGGTTTAGTGAACAGTTGCTTTGTAATGGTAAAACGGTTCAGCAGAGCGTGCACACACACAAGGTTCCTACAATAATCAGAGCGAAGCCAGCGCGGCCGAAGCCTCCGGAGAACTCGGCTCTGCTTAAGATGAGTTTAGCTTCGCAGTCTGCAGTGCCCGCTATGAATCTTAACATGTCCGTACCTATACAGCGAATTAATACAGGGATAGATTACTATGTAAGCATGATTTTATAAGTTGATTAAAATTTCCATTTCACATTATTTTAAATAACCTATTATTTTTACTTAGAAGAGATTGTTCATGACAACAATGACTGATTATTTTCCTCTGTAAAAACATTATTTTCTTAACATGTTTACAATTAATTTAAATATAGATATTATCTTGGCTAAGGTATTACATAATTATCGTGAATCTTTTCAATATGCATGTGAATATTACATAAAAAAAATAAAAAACTATATGGAATTTTCAAACATGAATGCAGTTATAGTGTAGTATTCACAACATCAAAGTGTCTTTTAACATCAGATGGTACTACAGCTGTAAACTTTTTACTAAATATAGAACGTTGTATCTTGTAGTGACGAAACCACGGAAACTTTAATCTTGTTTCACATAAGCCTAGTGGTCTGATTTCAACAGCTTAAAACTTTCTATTTTTCTGTTGCAGGGTTCCAATATAGCCCTCGCTACCGGTACGGATTGGAGCCCGGAACGCGAGGACTCGCCTCCTATGCCTTCTGTACCGCCTCCGCCACCACCCGTTCTAGATGACTCTGACCTCCTACCGGACCCACTAGCCGAATGGCCCTGCGAGTCTGACTCTGCTGAAGAACTTCCAGTACACAACCCTCACTTTGTCAGAGAAGCGTCCATTGACATCGAGGAGCCGTATGCGATCAGCCTGTACGACTACATTGGCGAACATCCAGACGACCTTTCTTTCGATGTAAGTGATTTTTCTCATGTTGTTGACTGAGATTTGTTGGTAGCATAATCTAGGCGAGACGATTGCGGGCCAAGTCTGTTTGTGTCTATTCTTAGATGCATTCTAAAGATTGTCAGTAAACATTCCATGCCGAAATAAGCATAGTGACGTGTATTGCTTCCATGAAAATATAAATAAGTAACTACTACCCATTAGCCAACATTAAAAATGATGAGTGTGTGTCTGAAATGGTTTAGAAATCTCGAGATTTGTTGCAATGCATTAAGATGCTACAAGGTCTTGAGAATTACCTGCCAACCATACTTGAGCAATTGGAGTCCTATTACCATTAATTACTGTTGTTAACTCACTGTAGAATTTACAAGAGCATTGATACATGAATCGTGAATGGCTATTAATAATTATTTTTATCTAATACCAGTTGTGCCTAAAATCCATTATTATGCGAAACAATGTTTTCTTTAGTCAATCGCTGGGTACCCGGGTCTTGCTTCCTAGGAGACCGTTAGTTAAAGCAGTAAGATTTATAAGAGTAAACTAGTATGTGGTTTTATTGCTGCACTGTGCTATTCCGGATAAAAATCAAAGGAATGATCACCCCTAGCCGCGCTCTTGCAACTAAAAACATCAACACAGATGTGAACCGTTTGAGGGACAAGTAAGTTCATCATCATCATTTCAGCCCTTGGCTGACCAACGCTGAACGTAGCCCTCCTTATCCACCTACCGCCATCACAAACGAGTTGACGCAATATAATTTATTTGAGTAATAACTTAATTATCTAAAAATAATGAATGCAACGAAAAATATAAATGTATAGGAACCAGCAGATAAGTAAAATCAATGAGATCGAATTCGATTTCTGTGCAGGTTTATAAAGTTTTTCGTAAAACTGAGTAGCTTTGAAATTACATTGTCTTTATTTGTTTTTGCAGGTTTTGTGATGCTCTTATTAATATCTTAGTAAGATTTTGGAGGCAATAAAATTGTCTCTTGCTCAAATCTCCAATTTTTTTTATTTTTTGTGGAAATATTTGTAATAGTATAAAGTAAATGACTATGCTACCCATTGCAAAGGTCAATGTTCTCATCAATAGATGAAATTGCGTGGAAAATTAACTGCATCACCTGTAGTATGATTTAAGCAGCTCACGTCAATGAGCACAGGTGCGGATATCTGTACAAATAGCCGTCTGTGCGTAACAAATACAACTAGTGACGTGACGCCTCAAGTAAACAACACCAGACACATGCCACATGCAGCGTTGTCTAACCAATGTATCAGATGTACACAACAATTCTCATTATCTGTTTTTAATTTATCAAATTAGCAGAATTCGACGCAAATAAAGATAACTTCATGAAAAGAACCCGATATTTTTTGCAACTCATGAAATATTTTGTTTGTTTGTATTATCTATGATGGCACTTTTTTGTTTATTTGTTTCATCTATGCCTTCTATATTTTGTAATATTCAGCTGGTTAGATAGTCAAGTTCAGTAATCCATCTGCATTTATTATGTGGTCTACAAATATTCAAACATGGAGATGATTCCAATTTGTGTCTACATTTAAACAGGTTTTAGGCGGATATAATAAGTGGTGATATGGTTCTATATGGGCTCAGCTTGTTTTTACCGTTTAACGCTTACTTTCAGGTCAAATGAAAGCAAATAAAATCTATTTGCTTGTGACAAGAAAATCAACATTCTAAGATACATTTCAATTCACCTTTAGGGCGTGATAACACTTGCTTGCATTCATTTCCACAAGGGCGTAACAAACCAATATTAACCAAACAAAACCATATTTAATTATTTTTAAAAATTATTACTACTTATTTTGGAATTCAAAAATATGTAAGGTGCATACATAAATGGTGTAGCTATATTTTAAAACTACAACGGTAAATAACTGACACACATATCAAGTTTAAACTTTTTTTGTCTAAATAAATGTTTTAAATTATAGCTAGACCATCAATCTATATATTTACTTTTTTGTTTATTGAAATTCGTTGTGGTTATTTTTAAATATAATGAATCATTGTTTTACTTACATCCTTATTGAACTGAACGCAATTGGCTCTTATCACGCCGTTAAAGTTAAAATTAAAAACAACGCAATAGTTACAATTCAAAATACAGAGACCAGAAGTGAATTGAGGAAAATTAGTACATACAATAAAATATTGGTGAAGAGTTGGTTCATTCTAAATTTGCATTCCAGGCAAGTCAGATGGCATACATCTCACATGTATAAGTGCCAATTACCCCAATAAAACTTTGCTACATATACTTCTCAGCGTGGGCTTGTTCCGGTTCATTTTATAAGAATTGATAACAGTTCATTGTGACATGTTTGCTTTATTTTATTGCTGTGTGTGGCTGATTGATGTCATGTGATATTGCTGCATCTTTGAAATGAAAACCATCACAAGTGCCATTTCCGGCCTAATCATCTTAGCAATCGCCTTAGGGTTCCCTGCACTTGACCCAATGTCTGTTGACCCATGATCTTTGTAGACACACAGAAGTCGGGAATCCATTGCTACGTCATGTAGCTATAGATATAGTCTAACACCACTGAAACAGTGTATTTTCTCTTTCCTTAATCTTCGTCAACCGTATATTTGTCTTTGTGTACAAATTAAATAGCATACCATCGCACTTATTATCCCTATGATCAAGGCAAAGCATATAGTGCTGTACATTCGAGGAGCGTTCAATAATGTATCTACCTTTATGGTGCTCTTATTTGGCATGAACTCCAAAAGTAAATATCCTTTCTCATTCCAAAATACAGTGACCTTGCCTGCAGATTTTTTTACTTTGAACTTTTTAGGAGTGGGTGACGAGTTGTGCTTCCACTGCATGGACTCCATTTTAGATTCAAGATCTCTATGGTAAGCCCACGTTTCATCTCCTGTCACCAACCGTTGAAAAAAACTTGCTGGGCCAATCAGGTCCAAGTGCTCTTGGAAACATTCGCGTCGGGCATCCTTTTGAAGTGGTGCCAGAAACCGCGAGACCCATTTTGCGCTGACTTTAGATTTGCAAATGTTCATGAATTATATTCCAAACTGTGCCTGCCGAGATGCCCATTTCTCTAGCTATACTGCATGGTATCAGTCAAAATGAATTCTTAATTTTTTTTACGCATTTCTGGACTCGTTGCCGTCACTGGCCGCCCCATGTGAGGGTCGTCTTCATGTGAAGAACTGCTTGCTCCAATATTTGACTTTATATTCAGAGGGCGCAGACTCCCTGTATATTGTTGCCATGCGTTCAAATATTTCTTTAGGCTTCTTTTCCTCTTTAGAGAAGAACTTAATAACTGATCGCTGCTCTACATTAAGCAACATTTTAGTACATTCAGACATCGATGCACTTGTCATGCTGTCACTCTGAAAGTATTAATCTGACTAATTTAAAATTAAGAACACGTTACATGAAGAAACATAGCTATACGTATACACATGTCTCAACTTTTTCAGTGGAGCTCTTTACCCTTAGGTAGATAAATTATTGAACCCCCCTCGTACTATTCATATTTGAGAAACATTCATCTAGGTCAGTGACCTTAAGCCAGTATTATAATAGCGAGAAAGGAGTCTTAAGAGGATCATGAGGTGACCATGCACGGAGGTTGTATGGTAATCGCTCGTGCATGATTCCTTAGTCAAATTAGAAATCTTCCTCTAAGATTTTGCAAATTGAATAGATTAACTAAGAGCTAAGTCTGTACGTTTTGGTCTTTTTGATGTATTAACTTATATCCGTGATATACGCTTTTATAAATTTGTATGCAAAAACAAAAATGGTATATCATGGATATAAGTTAAGTTATTAAAAAAAAACAAAACGTCTAGACGTATCTCTCATTGCATGGTAGTTGATCAACTCATTTGCCTCGTAATGCGTATTGGACAAATATAAGATGTGATTAAGAAAATACTAGCATTAATTTTTCTGAACCCCAAAAGAAACAACACGAACGAATACTAGAATTACGAAATATAAAAAAAAGGGTTCTCCAGCTTAATAATTGAACGGATATATTTGCCAAAGTGAAGAAACTATGTTATCCTGCATATATAAAAATATAATTGCTCTTTAAATGTACAGAGTCCATCACCGTCGGCGCCACAGTAGGCACTGGTATTGGCAAGGAAAACGCATGTGGGTCAAATTCCAATGTGTGGCGTCTAGGGTGATGTACTTAATAATTTAATTTTGCACATAATTTTTACTGACACACTAATAATTTTGTAAATCTTTTGCACTGTACACTCTGCTATATTTCAGGATTGTTTAACACTATCTGTTGTCACTATTCTTTATAAAGAATCTGGGCAGTGTGCATTAATGTTTATAAAGATTTTTTTTTACGTGGATGGAGACACATTTGCCTGTAATGTAATGTTGACTTGTGAGTTTTCCTGAATGGAAAAAAATATGGTTCCGCCTTAAGCTACTTAGAGACTCAGAATTATTAATGGTTTGAATATTGATGACCTGTGTATTTATAGATTGTTTGGTTAACGGGAGTAAAAAACCCCTTTTTGATGATAAATAAGGGATCCGTTAATTCTTTATCGATATTTTTTTTTACTTTTCCTTAAACTTAAAACAACTTCAGATCATTATTTTGAAGCTACACAGCGATTAAGAAATCGTTTTGAGTAAAAAAAATAAATTACAGTACATTTTGTATGAAACGATTTTGAAATGAAATGAAATTTATCTATTTTGTGCTCTTATGGGTGTTACAGTGTTACTTAAAAAACGTTTCGGTATCTCCACAAGTTTGCCAGCTATGGCGTACAAAAATTAAATAAGGATATATATTTATGTACAAACAAGATTAAACATAATTTACTTATACCTTACATTTACAATTTAGCTTTCTTTAATTTTTAGGAAATCGTCTAAAGAATAAATAAATTTTTCTACAAGCCAATTAAATAAACCTTTTTTAAAATGATTGAAGTCCAGGTCTTTCAACTTAATCGGTATATTATTAAATATTTTTGTGCTCATAAAAAATACGCTATTGTGATACAGGTCACGTGTAGCCTAATTTGTTGGAGCTCCGACTTCGTGTGTTGCATTGGTGGATGGAGCTGATATTTTTAAAATAATGTGGATATTTTTTAACAAATAAGCAAACATCATAAATGTATAGTGCAGGTAAGGTCAATATGTTCAGCTCTTTAAATAATGGTTTGCAGGAATCCATACACCTTATACATTTTTTTTGAACCATAAATGCATTCTTTGCGTTAGTTGAATTCCCCCACATCACATTTGGTCTCATCCGTCAGTTGACTCTTTATGTCTTTACATTCTAAGCCATGGTTTATAAGCCCATAAATTAGTGACCTCGATACATCAATAAATCCACGAAGTCAAAACCTCTGATCTAATCTTAAAACCATCAAAATTGTATGTGTTACATCAATATGATATCATAATAAGTATTTTATAAAAAAAATTTAGGTATTCAGTTCAATATATAACGAGTTTTAATTTAAATATAATAACTTTAACATCTACAATGTCTAGGTAGTGTGTGGCATAAAATATTAATAATAGAAAAGTCCCAAAGTAGCATAAATAAATGATTTTGCATGATAAAGGGTCAACGTCATGCACCTACTTTGTGATTGCTCACTATCAAGCCGTGACTAATTACATACTTTCATGCTCTCTGTAAGCTTGTCAAATAATTATGTTTCAGTGCTCGTATTGTGCATATGTTCTCACTCTCTTTTACATTTTACAGGCTGATCTATTAGTAGTTATAAGTTGTTTTCAAGCAAGAACATTAATGGTTAACTCCCAATTACACTAGCCCATTACACTGCTTTCCCTAAGGAACTAGGTCAGGCATCCGTAACTCCTAAATACCTACTGAGATATTCACCTACGGCGCTCGGGAACCCGAGGTTCCAAATTCAGTCAGGGCCGCCGCGCGCACACGCTCGCACGTCCACTACGTCCAGTCGATCAGTCGCTTCGGAAAGCGCACTTTCGCCGTTTTTCTTCGTAATAATGTCTAATCATTATAGAATTAAATATGATAACTGTTGCGTAAACGAATGTCATAGTAACCAGAAGAATTTGAAGTTACCTTTCTTTACGCTACCGAAATATTCTTAAAGGTAAGTTTGTTTTTTTAGTTTAGGTTTATTGACGTTTTGCCTTTATGTAGGTAGGTATGTGGGATAGTGTTATGAGGGGCCTATTGAATTGACACGTATTTAACTGGTATCAGCACAGCACTTTTGTATACATTAGGTAGTATTTATCCATGTATTACAAGGAAAAACAACATAAATTGGTTTCGGCTACTGAAAGAATAATGGGCAATCATTCGTGGTAGCTCCAGGTACTTATTGCCTATTCTCCTTTGCTGCATGTTGTTTGTTTTTTGCCGTATCAGGACCTTCCTTTAATGAGCACGGCGATATTGAACTGAATGGAAAACGCGGACAATGTTTAATTACCGTTTCGACCATCTTTTTATTAAATGTGATATTATCAACCCGGCCTTAATCAACAATGCCAAACAATACTAGACCAAAGTACATCGAAAACATCAAACTACACCGTTAAAGCCAATCAACACTAAACAATATCAAACAACACCGAAAAACAATAAACAGATTTGTGATGCAAAATCTTAAAATAATAATTATTGTAGACACATTATAAAAAAATAATTTTGAAAGATTTGTTTGTATTTTATCCGACTTTAAAACGATAGGCGGCGGCCGTGCGTGATAACCCTAGCGCAAACTGTATTCCAGCGACGATATGGTGTAGTGGGGCAGGTGAGCGACGACGCGTTTCATCTCGCCGCCGTGCCGGCAATGAGCGACGTAATAAATACTTTAGCATAACGACAATTAAAATTGAAAAATTACTGTCGGGGAGTGCAACTTCTGTGCGTAGCACTATTAGTTATTCTGTGACTAGGTGCCATACTGCGGCCTTTCCTGCAATTGAGCACAGCTACATTTAAGTGCATGGTACACATGAATAATTTTCAATACCGCTTTGACTTTCATTCAATTATCATCTGCAGTCTGGTGAGTAGGGAAGAACAAGTTTAGGTTGCAGAATACGATATAACACGCTAGTACGTAGTACGATATGTCGGCTAGTACAATTACAAGTTTATTTTTTGTTTACATTGGATAATTGTTTCTTTATATTTATGATTATTTGTACTTGTGTTTTAATAAACTGTTTTAAATTTTTTGGTTAAGTCCCTTGGTCGCGAGCCAAAATGTAAGCGCAATGGAGCTAGTCTAGTGGCAATGAGTGACCACTAGACTAGTGCTGACCTCGATTGAAACCTACTGCCAATGGTTCTGGATATGTTGAGTAAAACTTCGACATTTTTCTCTCATTGTAGGGGAACGTGAAGGTGAAACTGCTGCGTCGCGTGGACGCGGACTGGCTGCACGGGCGCCTGCGCAGCGGCGCCGAGGGCGTGTTCCCCGCGAACCGCGTCGAGGTGCGCGTGCCGCTGCCCGGCGAGACTCTGCAGCCGCCGCGCGCGCCGCGCCCCGCCACCGCGCTCTACGACTTCCGCGCCTCGCACCCGGGTGACCTGCCCTTTTCTGCCGGCGACACTGTCGCGATCCTCGACGCGGTCAACGACGAGTGGTACTACGGCGAGTGCAGCGGGAATAGGGGACAGTTCCCGGCAAATTATGTGCAGATCCATTGACTCGCCGAGACGTGGTGACTGTGCTATTTTGTCATTGGATTATCGAGACAACGAAGGAAGATACATTATTTGGTACATAGAAATTTCCTAACATGATATTTTCATTAGCTGGCTGTACA
Organism: Incurvaria masculella; assembly: GCA_946894095.1. Taxonomy (NCBI): domain Eukaryota; kingdom Metazoa; phylum Arthropoda; class Insecta; order Lepidoptera; family Incurvariidae; genus Incurvaria; species Incurvaria masculella. The sequence goes on from OX335641.1 coordinate 7,962,436, forward strand.
GTCATGCCTTTCCATGTGAGAAAATATACAAAAAAAAATTTGGTGGAGTAAACTGGCAGAGAGCCTTCACTTTGAGAATGTTGCCATGTTTATTGTAATGGTGAGTCTTTAGCAGTAATTCTGAATCGGCTCACTTTACCACATTGAGTTAATCTATCTACTAAATAATATTATTATATTAAGTAAGCAAACACGGGAAGTTCTCATGTTCGAAGCTAATAAACTATACAAAAGAGATGCCTACTTTTTTCTACATAGAGTTTGACAACTTCTCATGCGAGAACTTCTTGTGTTCGCTTCCCTGCAGAGCTCACAGAACCATTTATTAAATGTCAGTAGTTATAAAAGACATGAATTAATATTTACTTTAAATACATTTTTATGTGAAAATTTGCATGGTTATGATTATAGTTTTGTAATTTGATTGAACTCTATTGAGTTGGTCAACTTTTGTCATGGCAGTATTTTACTTTCATCAAAAACTGTAAACCCAGTGAATGTCGATTTACTCTAGCTAATTAAATTACTTGAGCCTGATTTCTCCCAATCGATTGCTTTGCGTTTTCCTTCAGAGTTTATTGGTATATAATAATTGATAATGTTGGTAATCACTGTGAAAATTAATCTAAAAGCCTCTGTGAAATGAATTGCCCAAGTCAATTCATTATCTTGAGAGTTATTGAAATAAATATCCAAAAACCTTTTAATTTTATTAGGAGTCTTAACTTTCAATGTACTAATATTTAAAAAAGTTCTTGCAATGATTCCAACCGGTAGATAAAAGGAACCCTCATTCTGTATTCATATTTCAGAATGTATAGTAATAGCACTGTATATACAAATAATATATTAAATCTTAAAGAAAAAATGTTCAAACACCTAGTACTAGTTAGTTATTTGTATATTATGAATGATGCTTGCAATTATTAACTCAATTTTCCCTCCAATAATATATATTATTTTTATTTATGTATGTTGAAGGTCAGAAATGAAATGGCTGACGTGACCAGCCCACTGCCATTTGAGCTTAGCCACCCAGTGTCCAATATCGACTACTTTGTTAGTCGGCGGATTGCCTCGTTGCGCACCATATCCTGTAGCGATAATCCCAGCATGGCACGCTCCGAACGATACGATGATTGTCTGATAGTAGTCTATGTATATATTTCTACAGCCTGTTGCTGTACGTTTTGCCTTAACCTATAAATTGGAATGTAATTGGATAAAGTATTTGTATATTCCTCCCTATATAAATATTTGATTAGATCGGAGGGGGTAGGACTCGATCCTTTCCACCTAATATACTGAAGTTTAAGTTCAATCTCCACCTTGTTCATCAGTATTTCAAACATTGATGGCCCAATAGCGATCGGGCTTCATTTAGTTTTTGGGTTTAATAGTGGGTGTAAATAGGTTAGGGATATTTTTTTGTTAGCATAAACTCGAAGTTATTACACCCGTTAGGTTTACCTGCATACACTCTTTCATAACTGAGGACAAATTTGTTGCCTGATCATATTTCGGTCATTGACGGCCGAAATATGACAATATTTTTCCCACGGCTCTGGAAGCATGATTCAGAGGTTATTTGAATTCACTGGAGTAAATAATTTTACTGATTCTGTACTAATTAATACCTCTAAAGTAAAATTTACTTATTTATTATATCTGAAAATATGACATAAGTATCTAGTGATAATATTTTCAGTTGAAAATCTCTCAAAGTCAGGCTGTTAAAATAAAGCCAATTTGTTATTTGTATAGAGCAATCTCTAGTAATAGAAATTGCAAACATTTCTTCATAATTGCTTTAATATCCGCTGCCTGTAATCCAATACAGCGGACAAGAAACGGAATGGGTTTTAGCTAATTGCATCAAGAGCCATCACTAATTGGGACAACCGATTCGTTACAGATAAGTTCCTTATTGCCATAATAAAATAAGTATTTTGTAACTGTTTACCAAAGCGTAACAAAAGAATGCAGTGGCCTTTATTTCGAAAAAGTTTTGAGTATTATGATTTGAATGTTATTACCAATTACTGACTGATGTATATATTTTTAAAAGAGATGATAAAACGTTAAAAAATCTAGCCCTTTCGTAGTAAGGCATTTTCGTTGAAGTTAAGTTCAAAAGATGAGGTAATAGTCCCATAGCAATAGGATATAATTAAGCTATAAGAAGATTGTAAATGCAATGTTATTTTACTTTATCTAACCTTAGTTCATATTGGCTCCAAGAGATTTCTCATTTTTATATTTTCATTATAATAATTTGTACATTTCTCTTAGGTTTTAGGGACCATATCATAAGTGCCTGTTAATTGAATGTAATGATCGGTAAATGTGTGTACATATTGATTTATTTATACATTAAATGAGACAAATATCTACATACTTTCTCTTATTAATTTGAGGTTATCCAACGACATCTACACTGATGCATTGTAATTAGATTTTGAAAATAATCTGGAAACTTTGTAGATCTGGACGTTAATGAGATAACGGTTATGTTGTATCAATTAAAGACATAAAATAATCATTATCCTATTGATGAACACAAAGAAAATGTGCCTGTTGAAGCCTATACCTACTGGCAAAGTTGTTTTGAGTTGAAATAAAACCTTTGAATTTGAAAACATTTGAGTTTGCCATGCAGTCCGGAACTTCAGTTAAAATACAGCTATATGAGTATTCTGTGGTGGACTAATTCTTAGAATCAAAGATAGTTTCTAGGTCTTAATAAAAACATAACTGGTAATCCTAAAACTCCTTTTTAATTTGTACGTGTCTTATGTGTTAAATCAGTCCACTAATTGATTAATCAATTAGTGAAATAATTAATTGAACTAATCCCATGCTTTATGCGATGATTAAAATTTGTACATAATTAAAAGAAGTTCTCACATCTTATCATTTTAATGAACAAAATATTGTATATGCTTAAAGGTAGGTATATAACTATTTACAGATCCTATGTTCAACTGCAAGATATTAGGTATTGTAACCTTTATGCAGCCTGTCTTAATTTTTTTTTTTATTCATGGAATTGGACATGTATGGCTTTTACCACATCTACTGTGGGAGATGACATTAAAGCCCAACACAGCGCACCCCCGAAGGAAGTAGGAGCCATGCGAGGACCTTCCCTTTATGAGCACGGCTACATTGAACTGGATGAAAAAGACTGACAGGGTTAATTGCCGCGTTGACCTTTCCTACAAAGTTATGGTAACAGCCCGGGCAGGCAACCTTACCAACTATTAGGGAAGGAGACCTACAGTTTTACATGGATTCAGCATCACGGAGCGGCTCGCATTTGCGACAAAATAAACTTATCCAACTCTGAAAGAGAAAGTCTATACACAGGAAAGAGAAATAATTCCTAAGTCTAAGGGTTTGCACCTAGATATTTTTGGAAGTTGGCTCAGTTGATTATTTATTTCGTAAACTACAACTGCAACTACTATTTGCCCGGATCTCCAACTGAGGAAAATGTAGATGAAGTACTCTGATGAGATACAACTTTACGACTACTCAATCACATACTTGGTGTTACAAGCTTATCTGTCCAGGCTTTAGCCACTCGTTCCTGCACTTATGAAGACAATAAAAATCTTGACTGTACCCAACGAGTGCTTAATTTACTTGTGTGCTAAACATTTTAAGGAAGAATCAATACTTCCTTACTTGCCGCGAGTTGGACAAATCTACCGAGAGAAAAATGGGCAGTTCATGTGAGGTAATAAAACTCATTCATTGTGGCGTTGCTGCTTTGAGCGTCAGCAGCGTTTATACTAGCATTTTTTGCTAGGAATATTGAAATTTTGTTAAGAATAACTATAATTTTATTTCATACGCTCATGAATCTATGGCTCAAGCCTGGTCAGGAGAGTTTGTAATAGCCTACATATATGTAAGAATACACCTATGAAAACTATGAAAATCCATTGAGTCGATCTCAAGTTTCAGTGTATGTACAATTAATATACACGTTTACAGGATCCAACCTACGCAACTGAATATGCATTATTTTGCTTGATTACACAATAAAAAAGCGATGACTGATTTTATCTTTTGCAAGTTAATGTGACATGGTGGGCAGAACTGTATTAGGTTTCCCTTTCTTTTTGGCAATTGACTTTAATCATGTTTGAAATATTTTATAAACTATAGTAGCGACAGAAATAGGGTTGTAAACACTATCTATTCCTTCCATTTGATAAAAAAATACAATAAAAAGGGGGAAATAAAATTGCAGCAACTGCCTATTATTTCATTTAAAAATTTAAAACCTAAATAACATTTTAATTGCTCTTCCTGGATTTAAAGTCTAACTATGCATGCATCTAACCAACAAAAGGAGAATGCCATTTCATTATGGGCTAGAAAACGCTCGAAACTTGCATATGTGTAAAATAAACACAATACGAAAGAAAAAATAACTAGAATCCTCTCATTATTATTTTGACCTTGTTTTTAACCTAGATTTAAAATTTAATAACACCTGTTTGTACGTGCTAAGCATGAAGCACTTTTCAAATGGGCATGCTCCTTTGAATAGTTCGTAGACACAATGCGAGTAGTAACACCCAATACATCTATTGTTTACGATTATAAGACATACTGGCACATGCCAGCTAAAAAGCCATGCTATATAAAGAGCTATGACAAAAATATACATATAGATTATATATACATACATGCAATGTTTAAGCTGTATGACGATATACAACTCATATTTCTCATAATTTATTGGTAGATCACTTGTATGGGTGGGGATTTGCAGATAGCTTAAATACAACAAAAGCAGTGCATTATTTTAATGTATACAAATATTTACATAAAAGTAAAAAAAAAACTTTCCTAGTTTAACAAAATATAGGTAAAGCATGGTGTCCGTAACTTCCTCTATGTAACGATCCCTTTACACTAAAGCTAATATCACACAGGCAGCATTTTCTGTCATCCGTTTCCACTATGTAGCCTCACAACAGTCAAACGAATGGGCTCCGGCGGGCAAATCGACAACATAGCTGGGTAATGTCCTTGAATATGATATAGGTAACACATTTCTATGAGGTATACCAAAAGATCTGAGCTGACAGCTCTTTTTGAAGATGGTACTCGATACGTCCATTGCTCCATCGCCTTATACTGGCGACGGAGATAGTGCTGGCATCAAAATAAGTTTTATGCATTTTATCTAGCAAACATAGCGTCCATGTCATTATATTATTATGAACAGTTTTTAATTGAAATAATGAGTTTAATAAATATCACAAAACGGATTTGTTTTCAACAAATTAGTTTTACATCATAAATAGACTATGTGGTTTTAAAAAAGGACTGACTCGGGTACCCTGTTTATGATATTCACTCAGGAATTCATTTAGACAACATTGCATGAGATGAACTTCATGGATTGTTCTTAATCAGTAATTCTATTAACAAGTAATGAATATTAAAAAAAATAATCTACAATAACCCCAGTATTGATTTAAATTTTTGTCTTGAATTATAAATTCGAGTTTAAACCAAAATTTATGTTGCTTATCGACTAAGCATATTTTATTATATAGCATATTATGTTGCCTCCCTGGCATACTGCTGGCATCAGATGTCATTCTACCGCCCGCTGTTGACGATCAATTCCCGACTTTATCCCGCCGACACTAATATAGGTACATACTACACAAGTTGCATTAACATATTTACATAATATTCACACTGGTAGTAGGTGGCTTTACAAGTTGTCGAGACATTTTATTTGTCATGGTCTAAATGTGCTGTTTCCTTTAGAAAGGTTGAACCGGAACTGTATGCAATGAGAAAATAATTTACCAACGCTCATTCACAGAAAACCCTGTAGAATTTATGTAAAATATTATTAAACATGAAATGAACTGTCAAGGTGGATAATTTCATGAAAAGAGGGTTTCGGGGGTTCAGATTTATTCCTAATCACACATATGCATTATGGGAACAACATCCACAAATCCGACTAAAATTAGTTTCCCTGTTTAAAGCTTAACACACCTATTCCATACTATAACTCTTAGCCGTCTAATAATGAAATTCAGCACAGAAATTGATAATCTCGAATTAGACAGAAATGTTCTCAGTGCCAGCGAAAACAAAACAAATGCTCTTATTCGTAGATACATTTTGCCTCCACAACCTGTAACTGTTCTCGCAAAATCCATTTCACTGACTCACAGCGATCACCAATAAAAGTCCCGCCGAAGAGGCTACAGCTGACCGCCTAGTCCGGCCTGTAGATCGGTATCTTGGGTATGAACTCTATAAGCAGCACATACTCCATCATGGAGGAGGAGTCGCAATGCTGCTTGGTGAGACGCCAGCGCAGGCCCAGCTTGTTGTACAACCGATTGTTCTCCCATTCGAGGAGCTTGTCCAGCGAGTGTTGTGTCTGGAAAATTAATTTTGTGTCCATTAATTTTCTTAATTGAGCTGTTTGATCCTTTGTTTTCGTTTCATACAAATGTAGCATGTTGTGGGAAACTTGGCTGTTGTACTGATAATAATAACGATAATTGGGATATACTAAGGGATTGGCAAGAGATGTATTTTACCTAAATATAACCTATTTACATAAAATGGTACAAGCAACTTTAAACCTACGTGCCAGACAGTAATGTGGATGACATGACACACTGTCCACTTCTCACACAACAGATAAAGCCCATGTCAATGTTTTCCTTAAGTTATTAATAACAAAATGGCATAGGTATACCAACGATAAAAATATGGGAACCTTCGTATTTCTAATATCTGTCATTGAACTTAAGCACTGATAAAAAACAATGCATTACTCTTTAGATATAACTTATCATTGGCACTCAATTAAGTAGCAGCGAAGAAGTATGGTTTTTGAGCCAATACTTTTATTAACAATTTAAATTTAATAAAATTAACAAATATGTAAAAAGGGGATTGTGAATGCAATGTAATTATTTTGACTATGCATTTGTACCTAGCAAGTCAAGGTGAGAGGTTTGTGGATATGTAAATCCTATTTATGCAGCTTTTTAGCTAATGGTGCATTGAATTTACTTAATGTTAACAATGTAACATTAAGCAAAAACTAAAAAATATAACTACAAATATTACATGAAAATTGTGTAATGAAAACTGTTTAATATTACAAAGAAAAATATATCAATAAACAATGGCCTATACAATAATATGTATGTTTAATGGTGTTAAAACCAGAAAAAGTACAAAACAAGATGACATCATCCCGAGCGGAGCCGGGTACCACAGTAGTAGTGTATTAATAAATTAAGAGTTACGAAAGATGCCACACAGACATTCCATAAAAAAATCAATTCATTTTAGCCAGTAATTAACTCTTAATGTGGCCCGTCCCGGCGGGACTAACTAATTCGCGGGCAAACCGCGCTATTGCGTTCTGGGACCTTCTCTGTTTCAAAGAAAAAGATAGACTCCGTGATGAGGAGGATGCAACATGTCCACAAAGCAGAAACTGAACTTAGTGTTTGATTTGGTAAGATTTACGAAAATTTTAATTACAAAACGACTTATAACTAAAAGTAAACCACGACCACTGCAGTAAAAAAAAAAAAAACAAATTGATTTTAATCTGCATGAAACAAGCTCTGTCTGATGACTAATCTTTTGAAAATGTTTTTATTTCATCGTTGACTAATCCACCTTCAAAGTTATTGTATAAAACGCATAGAAAATTCGAACTTTCGAACCTTATAACTTAGAAACCAAACACAATTTTACAATGCTAACAGTCATCAGAAATCTAGTTCGATCAAATAAAGTTATTTTGAGCAAAATGTTGGATCTCTTACAACAAAAATTTGGGCATGATCTTCTTTCCACGTTTGTATGGGGAGATGAGCGGGAAGGCCCACCTTAAATTAGACTACCACAGGGAGAAATAGGTACAAAAACGTTAGCACCATTACAACGCTAGAAACTTTACATTTGACGATGATGTGACGGCTAATCGCCCATCATATGAAATTGCGTTGCACGTAACATATTTTCGTCAAAGTTAGCTTGCCAGGAGTCAGACCACAAATAGTCCCTCGAAACAATCGGCAAAAATGTTTGCTGTATGGCAACTCTTAGCACCGCCTGAGCTGACATAGTACTGCCCTTCTCCCACAGTACATAAACAGAAAGGGACAGGTACAATCGAAGCACCATCTAGCGTCAACCATTCGTACTAACAAACAAAACAGTTGCTCTTGGAGCCGCGGGGTGGCGCTACTAGCGCCCAATATGTCGGCTTGCTATCAGCTGTTGGTAGCACCACAGATTACATAGATATGGCACCGAAATTTTTAATCTGTGGAACCGAGTGCCAGGCTAATAATTATGAAAAACAAAGCATTGCATTCCATTAATGGCGACGTTTGGCTATTATTTAAGGTCCAATAAGACTACAATAATATAAAAAATAGTAACTTATGATACTTTGAATTATTATTTGATCGTGATTTTGACGGTGATCTATGGGTCGGGAGAGATTACGATTAGCGGTTAACATCAGCGATCACCGTAATGTTTAAGTTTCGTGCAACGCAAATTTTGACTGATCATTCTTTAATCATAAGTTGACGGTGATGTTGACGTGCAAGACGGTACGCCTAAAAATAAATAGGTACTACAAATCACATAAATGGTTGTTTAACCAATGTTTTGAGCTCATTTGGGATATGTGTAGGAGGGGGAGAATCAATGAGTCAATTTCCTCAGACCAGTGGTCTGTGAAAAAGGTATAGAACTGCAGGTTATCTATGAGTTTAGTGTCGCCCACCACACGGATAGCTCAGAGGGTTATGTTCGCTCAAATAACCGAATTAAGAACATAACAACCAAGCGAGGACGGAGTTTTCAAGCTGCTTCTTATTTTCTTCCAACAGCAAGAACATGAAAGTAAATGACTCGAGACAAGACTAACCCGTTTACTAAGACAAATGACGGGCCACAGTGAGCAGCCGAGTGTGCAGCAACAGCAGACGCAACCGCAGAACAGCCACTTGACATTCACGGGCAGTGTCTTCTTGAGCACCGTGTTGATGCGGAGAACCGTCGCCTCGTACTCCTCCGGCGCTACGCGCGACTGCAGACCCGCCGGGAACTCACTCGTGAAACGGTTGCTCAGCCCAAACCTGGACATCCAAACAGTATCGTTAATCCACGTAATTCAAAGAACATAATCACAGTGAGGAATGTTGGGAACACATATTATGACTGTTTTCCTATGTATGTCGTTTCCTAGCTCTGTTGACCACAACAAGAAAGCATGGCTGGGCTGTGAGAAATTGATTGCCTCATAGCCATGAGGTGGCATATCAGGAAACAGTCGAATATTCAACAACTATCTTACCGATGATGACAATTGAATATTTTATTATGGATGTCTTTTATCGGCGTTGAGTTTACTGGTATGGTATAGGAACAAGCCTGTAAATGTAAATCAGATGTCAAGCAACAGCGAAAATCTAAACAAACATATGAACGAGCTCGATAGCTCCGCAATCGTCCTTAAATGGGTTGGCATGGTGTCCGGAAGTGAACATGAGAAGTTCTCGTGTTCGCTTCTGTCAAACTCTATGCAGATAAAAGTAGGCATCTTTTTTCTAAATGGACTTCGACAGCTTCACAATAATAAACATTCACTTAGCTGAGAAAAGCAAACCAGTGTCAACATCGATATAGGAATTAATATGAGCGGTATTTTCATGACAGTTGATCTTGGTTTTTTTAAGAAAAACCATTTATATATATAGAAAAACTGGTATGGGTGGCTGGACTGAAAGCCAAATCCACCTCACCTCACAAAGCCATGCTTAGTTTAGGTTTTAGGTTTGTACTCAGTTTTAAGTTTGTACTCAAACGTAGGTTTCCGATCAAAGTAACTGATGAACTGAATGCTTATGCAGAACATTTTCTTTAATGTGAAATGAATTCAGATATGAAGTTGTTTCAAATAAATTAAAAGTACTTTTCAAGAATAAGTTCGCCCATTTTAGAAAGACTTGCGATTTTTCAAAAGCTTTGGTATTAGATATTGACCAAATACCAATTAATTTAAAAATTAACTAGCTGCAGCACCCGGCTCTGCTCGGGTTAGTGTCGGCTACGCCATTTGGTGGCTATTTAAAAAAAAAAGCATTTGCCGCCAGAACCTTTCTGCACTTGCACTGCTACATTGCTTACCTAGTAAGTAAGTAACGTGTAACGTCGGTAAGTTTTGCGTGGACTCCAACCCACAGCCAGCCTCAACATCGAAACGATACGTTATCGTATCTATACGTTGATAAAATACGCAAGTAAATCGGGTAAGTGGTTCACAAGTTAAAAGAATTGAACGCTCAGAACTTACCCCTCTGGTAATGAAGCGATATATTATGTAGCCTATACGTTTTGAGTAGAATCAGACTAGACGTAGATACAATCCGCATCTAAATCGAGTAATAATAAAATAAGTATTTTATTCCATTGGTCGCACCTCTGGCGATTTACCGTGTTGCCAAGTAGTCCTAAAGTTGCGGGAAATACCAAGCCATACTTCAGTACAATGAGTAAAAGTAAGCAACGACCTCCCCCCCGCCTCTCCGCCCTCCCGCCGAGCCGTGCATTGCAGTTTTATGACAGCCACATCTTAGCGTAAGCAAAACTGAATTCTATTTAGCCTATCCAAATTCACGGGTAGTTAAATGTACGTGTACTAAGTTTCATCTAATTCGGATAATCGGTTTAAGAGTTAAGGAGGAACATACATAACTGATTTCTAAAAATCGTCAATTTAGTTTTAGTATCATACATAAAGTCTACAAACGAAGTATCTTAGAAAACAAAGCAACTTACTTCATGAACATCCCTTACAGATTTATTAATAGTATAGATATGATTAGCCTCACTATAACCGGCCTGAAAAGAATATAATATAAATTTATGTACTCAACCTTTTCAATTCTGAGTAGTTAAAAAAAACAAGAATGAAGAGATATATTGTCTGGAGCCGAAGCACTTACTGCACACAGTTGAATATATTTTTATCCAATACCATATTTTTTTTATTGTTGCACTTTTGGCTTTCTCATGGTAAAAGGTTGCCGACCCCTGGAATAAGGCTACTTTATCTATCCAACTGCTCAATACCTACATGTTTGAGATGGACCTTCCAGGAAGAAGATTGAACATTCAACTCTGCTACTGAGACAATAGTTTAACAAACAAGAATTGCTCTCAACACGAGTAAGTGATAAATTAGCTATAAGACATTGAACTTCCAGCATTCATTTTCTTTGTTGTCTTGTCAGGCAGTTCACAATACAGTAGTTCACTGTGACAATACTGACTCATCGAGTGGAATATTAATTCCTGTATAATATGTTTTAAAGGTAAACGAAACATAATATTCAACAGATGCTACTTGCAATGATAACGTTAAAAATAGCGTGTTTAGTTGTGTTGTCCTGTAAGCTTGAATACGGGTTCGTTTTTTTCCAAACAGAGATAATTGGGATACTCCAAGCGGCAACGACTGTGGAGGAGAAAGGAGTATCAGATTTTACCGTAAAAATACTCTCTGATAGCACAGCCTCTTTGCAAGCGCTGGGGAGGAAATTGTTTACCTCGGGCCTTGTTTTACAATGTCATCACGCTCTAGAGAGGATGGCGTACAAAAATAAAGTCATCCTCCAATGGATTAAAGGGCACAACGACGATCTAGCTAAAAGAGGCTCAGGTACTATACCCGTAGGACCGGAGCCCATTCTCAGACACTCGGTCAGCACTCAAAAATCTTGGCTGCATCGTCTCACGTCCGAAGAGCCTGCGAGTAGGTGGGCCAACCTTCTAGACTGTATGTAGGCAGGCGGGGCTTTACCTACCCGAAATAAGGGACTGGCCCGCAAACTTATAAGCCTGCCGGGCCGCCTCGTCACCTTCATAGATGACATTGGCTGGCTAGGGTAGCAAGAATTGAGGGGGCGTTGTACAAAGGACAACTCAAAGTGGGACCAAGTGCAGGCAGCGACCCACTTCAAACAACAACAACAACAACAACGGGTTCGAATCGCCCAGGATGTGCACCTCTTTCTCATTCAAAATGGAAATGTGCACTTCCATTATGAATGAGGATCACTGTATATTCTGGGAGGTCACGACATTTTTGGTCACGATAAGGTAAATGGCTGAATCTGGGTTCACATGTTAGAGACCAACGCTCTTAAGGTGGGCCATCCCGCTCAACTCCCCATACAAACGGGGAAAGAAGATCACGCCCATATTTCTTGTCAGAGATCCAAAATGTTGCCCAAAATAGCTTTATTTGATTGAACTAGATGTCTGATGACCGTAGGCATAGTACAATTGTTTTTGGTTTCTAAGTTATAAGGTCTGAAAGTTCGAATTTTTCGCGTGTTTTACACAATAATTTTGGAGGTGGATTACTCAATGATAAAATCTATACATCTTAAAAAGATTAGTCATCAGACATAGCTCGTTTCATGAAAATTTATAATCCATTTAGTTTTTGTTAGATTTTTGACTACAGCTGTCATGGTTTACTTTTAGCTATAAGTCATTTTGTAATTAACACTAGAGTGCACGCGCCCTAAATCATTCCTCGAGCGCTCGCGCGGGCTACATGTGTAGCCCACTTTCATAGCTATTGTTTTCTGAAAAACATTGAATTATAAATAAAACTCAAAATATTAATAATATTTCACTTTATTTTTAATTATTTATGGCACTTTTTTCACGAAATTAACTCTTTAAATTAACATTTTGGCATAATTTGTAAACTTCTATAAAATCAACTATATTTGGACGGAACTCAATCAATCAGCTTTATTTATAGGTTTCAAACATAAAATATAATTAACAAATTGTTTTTAACGTATATTAAGATACGAGTAATCAAAATTAATTTGTATATTTACTCAGTATTTGTGCACTCAAATGCGCCTCTTACATTAGCTACATTGTTTGCGAGTGTTTCGGTTTGAGCCCTGCTACAAAAAGAACAGCGATCTATGCTGCTACGGATCGGCATATTAGGCTGCCGTGGTTGCTCCGACAATCCCAAAAGCAATCTGCCTTTCAATATTATGCTTCTGGGTATTCTTGGATAATTCTGGAAATAATAAAGGACTGAAGAGCTGTTTTAGCATCTTTTGCCACACCCATAGCCCCTGGCGGACGAGAAATAATGTTATGGGATCATGTACGGGATATGTTCCATTTCCAGACTGATTACTAGCAAATTGCGACAGAGGCTTATCATCATCGGGTGAGAACTCATCTTGTTCAGCTTCTTCTGGACTATCTTGTTCGCTTTCGGAATAGTGCGGAGGCTGACATGCCACATCCTGTTCCACAATTTCTTCGTCTTGTTCCTCTTCATCACAGAAGTCTGACTGTCTTCATCCTTTTCCATCAACCATCGTAGTATTTTTTGTTCGTTGGTGTTAGCTGCCATAATGTCTGTAAGTAATGAAATACTAAACAAATAGGCAAATAAATAGACAAGGTTGGATCGTAAAAAACTATAAATTAATATTTAATAGCACGATACAAGAATACATAAAATAATACAGTATAAATACCAATAATCCCGATGAAACATAGTTCTTGAAAAATTCCGCAAACGCTCGCGCGGGCTACCAGTGTAGCCTAGCAACTTTACTCGCACTTTACGCTGAAGTCTTTGTGCTGAGAAAATCGGCACGCCACTGACGGACGCGGGGCTTCCTAGAGGAATACACGAGGGGGCAACACTGCAGCGCGCAGGGTTGAAAACAGAGACGACATTATACTGGGCTGAGTTACGTATGTAGCCCGCGCGTGCACTCTAGTGTTAAATATTTCGTAAATCTTACCAAATCAAACACTATGCGCATTGTCTGATTTGTGGACATGTCATCTTCATCACGCAGCCTGTCTTTTTATTTGAAACATAGAAGGTCCCAGAGCGCAATAGCACGGTTTTGTACAGTGTATCTTTGCAATGTACGCATTTCGGAAAATATGGTTTATGAATTTTATTTTCTCCATACCTTTTCCGTCAAACTTAACTTCCTTCCACGAGTAATCACCGACAACAACTTTTGGGGGCCGCAAATTTTTACATCCACGCCAGTGCCATTGTGAACTCCCGGATATACCGGTCGAAAGCACAACAGAAAGGTCGCATGTGCAAAAGTGCAAGATTGTGTCCAACCAACCAATTTAATATATAAGGAAACTCATCAAATAGAAGACATCCAGATAATTGTGCCAACCCCAGATCCAGGCCTGGACTCACACAGCTGCGTGCATCGCTGGAGGAAGTCTGCGCCCTCCATACTAGTAAATGGAAATCAGGGTAAGCGAGGAGGCGATACCTAATAAATCCAGTGCATGATCAAACCTGAGTGGTCAGTCTAAGTTCTCACCTAAATTGGCGTTTACGGCAAACCGATCGACTGGCGTTTTCCGTAAAAACTTCAAACTCTATACAAGTTTTTACAAGATATTCTGTGGTTTTACTTCTTCAAGCTGTCAAAGTCAAACTCGGACTTCCGAATTGTATGAAAACGCGGAGTGGACGTAAACGGCCACGTTGACGTATTTACGGCAACGTTGAGTAAGCTGTCAAATCAAACTCGGACTCGCAAATGTTAGTTCGCTTAACGCCCACTGCGCGCGCTCTTCAATTTATCTATTCATTTGAAAACACCAGTCGATCGGTTTGCCGTAAACGCCTATTTAGGTGACAACTGGGACTTCGGGTACAGGAATATTTTCAGCAAAAAGGTTTTCTTTCCCGTAGTTTGTTCTGTCGATAACGGCCGAATCATAGAGGACTTATGGAAAGGAATTTGTGAGTAAGAGAGTAAAGAACCAGACACACTTTTTTAATGTGGATAAACTTAATACAACTATTTTTTTACAACAACAATGCTATTGTATGCCAAGTGTTCGTGTACCTAATTTTGTTTGTTTTGTTAATAATAGCCCGACCGACCGCTTTACAAAGGGAATTTTGTTTCATGACAGGACCACCACCTAGTAGGCAGGGAAGGGAACCTACAGCGTAGAATTTTAATTTTTCCTTTGCCAGATGCGTGCAATAAAAATAAGCAAAAAACGTCTCAATGTCACGCGTTTAGAGAACAAAAGGGACAGATTGAAAGTTCACGAGGTGACCTCCGAGGGATATCTGTCGGTTTAGCGCCGAGCAGGGAGCGCGGATACCCTGTTGTGCGTTACATAAACAAAGCCAAGAGTATGATGTCGGAACTTACACAGTCATGTTGCCTGCGCCGCGGACTACTATGGGGTCCGGGGCTAGTGAAACCAATGCTTCCTCGGGCTCCTCACTTTCGATCGCCGCCTCCTCAGGGTAAATCGCGTCGAAGTCCGCCATCTCTCATTTAATCACTGTTCACAACACAGCACAATACAAATGTGTTTATTTTGGACACATCTCGAACCAGAAACAAGCCGATGGAAACGAGAGCGAGTGACGTTTGCACACACACATGCGCAATAACATATGCTCGGCGATGGGTTGTTCGCTAACGAACGGGTCAAAAGACCCGGGTCGGCTCCAGTGAGTGACCGATCGGGTCTTTTGTTTGTAAAGACCCATGTCTTTGCGACCCGTGCAAAAAGATCCGGGTCGCGAACGGGTCAAAAGACTCTGGTCACGAACGAAACAGAAGGTTCGGGGTCGCGTATCGGTCAAAAGACTAAGGTTGTACGTTCGGAATACGAAATGATGACCGAACGGGTCATTTGGTTGCGCGACCAATTTTTTTTGCTCATTCGTTAACATTTCGGAATAATTGTGAACTTAGGACTCCTGAGAACCGCACGACTTTTTTTGTTTTTTGCTCATTCAAAATGTTTGCGGAAGATGACCGAACGGGTCAAAACGGCCAGTCAATTTTCGGGTCGTTCGGTCAAGCTACCGACCCACCGCGTCATATCTGGCGAACGAACAATCGCTACTTTTTCAGTTTCTTCATTGCCACAAAATGGCGTTTATTTTCATATTTTAGAAACATACATGATTACATTATGCTGTACAGTCGTTACTTATCAAATGTATACACTGGAAAGAGAAGGAATTTCTAAGTCCCTTTTGCTCTATGGTTGACGTCAGCATGTCAGAAAGAGATCTCAAATTTGTCTCTATTTCCGGTGTATAGATTTCAGACGAGTCGACACGCGAAACCTTTCGGTTTGTCTGCGTGTGACTATACGTGGGCTATTTAATGTTTACATTCCAAGCAATTTTTGTTCTTTTACATTGCACATTTATATTGCATAACATGAAAAAAAAAACCAAAAGAGATAAATATATTAAAGTAGGAATGATAAGGTTTACATAATTTAACACATATTTAGATGGGTATATAGAGGTAATACAAAAAAAATAAAAATTTAAACTTAACTTAAATTATCCAAAAGATAATCTTTGATACATTTTTTAAATTTAGATTCGGGAAGGTCTTTTCGTACACGCAGTGGAATAGAGTTAAATAATTTAGGTACAGTATATTCGAGCGTTCTTCTTCCATAGTAATTTGTGGTTTTGGGTATTACATATTGCTCCTCCTGCATCAATCTGGTGCAATGTGAGTGTTGAACCTGTATCTTGTGAGTTCTATCGTAATATTGTCTGGTGAAAATTTTATGCTGACACATTGGCCTTACCCGGCAACACTTTGAAATAACGAAATAAGTGATTGTGGTTTCCGCTAGCTTTTCCTCTTTCTGCCGGAGGTGCGATTGCCTTGAGCAATCTATACTGTAAATTATATAATAGGTCGGGGAAAAAGTCTTTTCGCATTATAGTATGTATGAACTTGTAATAAAATCTCTTTGGCTATACTATTTGTATATGGCTGGTTTTGGTATCATTGAAAGTTTAAATTTTAAAGAACATAATTCCAAATTCAAATTAGGAAAATGTGTGATTCTCATTTGTTTTTCGTACTGTCCAAATGAGTGAATCTAATGAAGAAATTCGATACATTTTAAAATTTTACTACAAAAAAGGTAAAAATGCAACGCAAGCCGCGAAAAAAATTTGCGATGTTTATGGACCTAGTGCAGTGTCTGTGAGAGTAGCACAAATTTGGTTTAAGCGTTTTCAATCCGGAAATTTTGATGTCAAAGATGCACGTCGCTCTGGTCGCCCTATTACGGATAAAATGGATGCCATTTTTGAAAAAGTGGAGCAAGATCGGCATATCAGTAGTTACGACGTAGCTGAAGAACTAGGAATTGACCACAAAACAGTTTTGGCGCATTTGAAAAAAACTGGGTACACAAAAAAGCTCGATATTTGGGTACCTCACGAGCTCACTGAAAGAAACCTAATGAACCGTGTACTCATTTGTGATTCTTTATTACGACGTAATGAAACCGAACCATTTTTGAAGAAGCTGATAACTGGTGATGAAAAGTGGATCACGTACGACAAGAACGTGCGAAAAAGGTCGTGGTCAAAGGCCGGTCAAGCTTCACAGACTGTGGCGAAACCCGGGTTAACTCGCAACAAGGTGATGCTGTGTGTGTGGTGGGATTGGAAGGGCATTATTCATTATGAGCTGTTACCACCAGGCAGGACCATCGATTCTGAACTCTACTGCGAACAACTGATGAGATTAAAGCAAGAAGTTGAGAGAAAGCGGCCGGAATTAATCAACAGAAGGGGTGTGATTTTTCAACATGATAACGCTAGACCTCACACATCTTTAGCCACTCAGCAAAAACTAAGAGAGTTTGGCTGGGAGGTGTTAATGCATCCGCCGTATAGTCCTGACCTTGCACCTTCAGATTTCCACCTGTTTAGGTCTCTTCAGAATTCTTTAGGCAGTGTCAGGTTAACATCACGAGAGGACTGCCAAAACCACTTGTCGCGGTATATTGATCAGAAGTCCCAATATTTCTATAGCAATGGGATCATGTCCCTACCTACAAGATGGCAAAGAGTTATCGAACAAAATGGTATCTACATACTTAAGTTAAATGTAAATAAACCATATTAAAAAATGTTTTGAATTTTCTTAAAAAATGCGAAGAAACTTTTTCCCCAACCAATACTTTTTCAAGGTGTGTGTCAAAAGTCAACCCCCACACCTCGACCCCATACATGATTATAGGTTCGACAAGACATATATACACCATCAACAGAACTTCCACCGAAAGTTTACTTTTAAGGAAAAACATGTTTTTAAAGCACAACCTCAGCCTCGCGCAAACGCTGTCCACCTGCGGCTGCCACGAGAAGCTACTGTCGACAATGAGCCCTACGTACTTATGGTTGTCAACTTGCTCGAGTAGGACACACTCAGTGCTACCTGAGCACGGCTGCGAAACGTGTATACAGCTATGTGAGTGGGCCACCACCCTCACCGACACCCCCGCCCCGGTTGACAGATGCGGCGACAGCACGTGTAGGACCTTAGTCTTTTTACTGTTCATACTTAAACCATTATCGTGCGACCATCTGACTATGTTATCGAAATCTCTCGACAGACTATCGACGGCAACTTGGAGATCATCATTCACTGAAACGAGTACTGTGTCATCCGCGAACTGAAAGATAAGGCACTTTTTGACGACCGAAACCATATCATTACAGTAGATGAGGTACTCTACTGGGCCCACGCAGCTCCCTTGTGCGACTCCCGTTCTCATAGTCACTTCCCCGCTTGTCACTCCTTTAACTTTAACCTTTGAGGGTCGATCCTGCAATTAGGAGATTAGAAGCTGTAAGGACTGGCCGCGGACGCCACTGCGCTCGAGGGCCTGAACAAGTTTATTGTGATGTAACGTATCAAACGCTCGGCTGTAGTCGAACATAACCATTACTGCGTGCTTACGTTCATTGAGTGCTCTGTTGATTGCTCTCAGCTAGCCGGCGGCAAGCGGCAGCGCCACCCACTAGCTACCCGCGAAAATACTTGCAAACGTGTGTAATACAGATCTAGCAGTCGTATTCAGAGCAGGCGGACTAACTTGAATCCGCCGGACTAAACCGGTTTTTGTATGGTCAGTCCGGTGCTAATCTCATACTAGTTTTGACAGGTCCTCTCTGAATATGACTGTTCCGGTGTATTCAGAGTGGGTGGACTAACTTTAAGGCGTGTAAATTCTGTTATATGAAAATCTAGATATCCCATTTCCAAAAACTTTCGAAACGTCCATGCTTTTAATGCCATGATGTGATAATATCTATCAGTGCTATTCAGAGTGGGCGGACAACCCCGTTATAATGCCGGTTCTACTGATCTCGGACTAATACTTAATACGAGATTAATGAAAGATAATCTCGGACTAAATTATATTGCGGTTTAGCATTTCATATGGAAATACTGAATACTTTATACTTTGTTTGTGCTTGCCTGCACGCCATGTGCCCTTTACTATTGTCTCCTTACTCTTTGTCATATTACTGGTCGAGACAGAACTAGTACTTGGTGAAGCTCTCACTAACAATAAGAGCATTGACAATCAGCTGTTCGAACTTGAATGGCCGCCGTTAGCACGGATTTAGTCCGTACTAACTTTAATCCGGCTCCCTGAATAGCATTTTACCGACCTTCACAATTGACGTTTTAATTAAACTGACAGCCAACTGTGAATGTTATTGTCTAATAGAGTATTTCTTCAAACTGAGCATCAACCATTTTGTAAGATTATCCACAGGTCAGACATCCATCGAAATAATGTCTTATTTATAGCGGCGAGCACAGAATAGACCAATATTGTACCTGTCGAAAGATAATTCAAGAATTAAACTAGTCTCTGACTATTTCTTAGGGTTATTCAGGGCCGAGTGCACGAAAGGACAGAAAATCAAAATCAACGTCAACCTATGATTAAACACGTCATTTAGGGTGCGGTTCACTAAAAGTAAAGCGTTTGATCTCTTCGTGCAATCGGAGCTCAGAGTGCAATACTTGTCACGAACTAACTTATTTTATTTGTTTTTTGGGCTCTGTCCAGTGTAGACAATTTAACCACAGCTTATAACTAACTAGCTGCCCCACGTCATGAATCACATTCCCAAACGCGCACAGAATAGAAGTATGGTTTCTAATATATCATAGGCATAGAATTCTTATAAATTTGTATGCTCTTATATAATATTGTTCTATAGCTAAGTGCCGACCTAATAAACTCATGCCACTGTGTAACTCAATGGTGTAACTATGCATAACACGTCTGTGGCCAATTTCATCAGGATATGGGGGGCAGAAGAATTAAACGGATCGTTTTTTATGTGGCTGGACAACACCTACTGTCATAATATTAGCCCAGCAAATAGGTGCAATGTCAGGACCTTCCTTTTTTGCACAGCTACATTGGACTGGATGAAAAACGCGGACAATTTTCATTGCCGCTCCGACCATCGTTCATTCAATGCGATGGTACCAACCTGGATGGGATAACCCTACCACCTAGTAAGGATGGGAGTGGACCTACAGTTCGACGTGGAGTCCGAACCTCCACCGACGGATTCCTTAGTCGGCTCTAACGACATGCACAGGAAGAAATGCAGTCCGCCCAACTATATTATTTTTACGCGCTGGGAACTCACATTACACTTTGGGTGTGATTGATGCAAGAATATTGGCAAACAGCTGTTCAAATTATAATGGCCGCCATTAATACGGGCTTAGTACGCTGTTTAACCTATTCTGAGGTGGTTTAACCGTAGTGGGCGTTAATCGAACTAACATTTGCGAGTCCGAGTTTGATTTGACAGCTTACTCAACGTTGCCTTAAATACGTCGACATTGCCGTTTACGCTGACTCCGTGTTTTCATACAAATCGGAAGTCCGAGCTTGACTTTGACAGTTTGATAAGTAAAACCACAGAATATCTAGTAAGAACTTGCATGGAGTTTGACGTTTTTACGGAAAACGCCGTCGATAGGTTCGCCGTAAACGCCAATTTAGGTGACAACTGGGACTACAGGCTCAGGATGCGAAAATGCGAGGCGATATCAATAGTAAACCAGCTTCCTGTCAATTATTTCAAATGTACTCTATGAGTAAAGTCGATATTGGACACCGGGTGGCTAAGCTCAAGTGACAGTGGGCTGGTCATGTCAGCCAAAGAGACGACGACCGTTGGAATAACCGTGTCCTACACTGGCGGCCGTGGACAGGAAAACGGAGTGTGGGAAGACCACCCGCCAGGTGGGACGATGACATCAAGTGCGTCGGCGGAAAGCAGTGGTTCCGTACCGCTGAAGGCCGGGAGGACTGGAGGAAAATTGGAGAGGCGTATGTCCAGCAGTGGACGTAAACACGCTGACTGACTGACTATGAACACAGTCGCCCTGATTATTACAATTGAAATGATTTAATCTACTCATGAGATTATTACCTGTGAGTCACTGGTGACTCACCGGTGAGTCATAACGGTTTCGTACTCAAGAAATGAAAATCACGAGTCACCCTAGTGTGGTCCCTCTTTAATTATTCTAACTAGAGTGCGATGACAATAACGTAACATTTTATGTTTGATGACGTCAGGCGAAAGCGTTTCACTTTCATCTATGACTAACCCGTTTTCGCTTTCCCGAGTAGTTATGCAGGACATTCAATTGGAATAAAAGTAAACGAAATTTTTAAGTTTAGGTAATAAAATTTAATTTATTTATTTAGTTTATTTAGTTTAGGTAAAAAAATTAAATCGGTAATAATTACTAAGGAATGCTCATTAAAACCAAATATAGTTGCAGAGGTTGAGTTATTCACCTCAACTCAAGTTTCTACCTATAAGCTTTCTTTATTTTAAGTATTTATTTTCATGTATATTACAATAAATACACAACAAAATTATATATTCCGTCTATTTTAATTTAGCATAGGAGTTCGTTCTTCATAGTACATGGTAAGATTTTTATTGACAACACCGATACATCGATAACGGACAGCGGACTTCTCTATTTTAGCGCCCGCCCGCGCCACCCCGTCTCGACACCGCTTGCTCACACCGATGGCCAAGCCTAGCAGGAAGAAGGCACCCCCAGGGACCTCCCTGCAGTAGCAGGCAGCGTATGACACCACGGCCAAGAGGCAAACCACAAAAAGCCGTTTCCCGCGGCGGCGCGGAGGCGGCGGAGGCGTAGCCACATTTATATAATATACAATTTTCTCACTCATGATGTTCTAGAATTCCAACGACACGTAAGAACACCCAAGAACTTCAGAGAATGATATTTAGTGCAATGAACATTCGATGTTGCGCCTTCCGAATTCGTTAGCAAACAGTCAGAACTATTCCACTAACTCGTGGCTACAGGGACGGGGCGCCCGCCCTTGTGCAAACCGAGGTGCAAACAAGTTTCGGTTACCACTCTCGTCCTTCCACGTATCAAAATGAATCACGAACGATCAGCCATATTGTTTATTAACTACCTGCTTAATATTGTAATGCTAGAGCTTGAAGCAACACCTCCGTGCTCACGGCGGTTTCAATTGCCTATTGTGAGGCAAGAGGTGTTGAAACAGTAATCCCTGCCCACTGACATATAATTATAGGATTATCAAGGAAGGCAGTGTTGTGTGGGTTCCGGAACGTATACATAATACGAGTAGGCCCACTGCATTTCTTCCTATGCATGTCGAAGAGTCGCCTAAGGGATTCGTCGTTCGTGGTTTTTGGATTCCACGTAAACTGTAGTTTAGTAATTGGGTGGTATGGGTAATCCCGCCCGGGTTGGTACCATCGCATTTAATGAACGTTGGTCTAAACTATGCTAAGTTACTTTATAAACTGATAAATCCGCGGATTCGATTAACTCAGTAAATAAGAACCCGCAAAGAAACATCGTTAGGTAAAAGATATTTTCCGTCCACACATAGTATGTAATGTTATGACAAAAAGTCCAAGTAATGCAAACTGACGTCACAAAGAACTACTTTTCGTTAGTATTCTTTTATTTATCTCGCCAAACTTACATTTTTGAACGAAGAACAAAATAAACAGCAACCCTCAATTATTTCTTCACCTCCATGCCCTCAATGCAATGGAATTAAAAAAGGAAAATACTTGAATAAACAACGTTAACAGTACAATAATACATAAATGTACCTATAAATATTACTCAGCAGAACGAAAACAAACGCTGGTCAATGTGATGAAGGGCAAGACAAATATGATATGACTAGCTGCGGTACCCGGCTCCGCTCGGGTTAGTGTCGGCTAAATTATTTCATGGATAAAAAGTAGCCCACATGACTGATCCAAAATAGGGTCAAACTGGTCCAGGACAATGTATCCGTCTACCAAATTTCATCAAGATCGTTCGAGCCGAAATAGCATGATTTAATGAGAAACATCCAATAATTCCCATTCAGGGCTTCATTGACATTTGGTGGCTATTAAAAAAAAGCATTTGCCGCCAGAACCTTTCTGCACCTAGTAAGTAAGTAAAGTTTAAAACGTAGGTAAGTTTTGCGTGGACTCCAACCCACAGCCAGCCTCAACATCGAAAACAGTAACTCATCTCGAACCTGACTGCTCCCAGAGATGCTATACATTAATAAAATACGCACATGAATCGGGTAAGTGGTTCGCAAGTTATAAGAATTTAACACTCACTACTCACCCTTCTGGTAATGAAGCGTTATATTATGTAGCCTATAAGTTTTGAGTAGAATCAGGCTATACGTAGATACAATCCGCATCTAAATCGAGTAACTGGTTCTCAAGGATTTTATTCTATTGGTCGCACCTCTGGCGATATAGCGTGATGCCAAGTAGGCCTAAAGTTGCGGGAAATACCAAGCCGTACTTCGGTACAATTAGTAAAAGTAACCGCCGCCGTCCTCCCGCCGAGACGTGCAGAGCATTGCAGTTTGTATGACAGCCACGTCTTAGCGTAAGCGGAACTGAATTTTATTTAGCCTATCCTAATTCCCGGGTAGTTAAATGTACGTCTACAAGTTTCATCTCATTCGGATAATTGGTTTAAGAGTTATGGAGGAACATACATACATACATACAGAAATGATTTCTAAAAATCGTCAATTTAGTTTAAGTATCATAAATAAAGTCTACAAATGTAATATCTTATAAAACAAAGCAACTTACTCAATGAACAACCCTTACAGATTTATTATTAGTATAGATTTTACATTATTATTGCTGTTATGTTATTCACATTAATATAAATGAACCAAAACACACCAAAAAAAGGACCAATTACTTACCTACCTACAGCCTATAATAATTTAAATAAAAACGAAGTAATTCTTAATAATTAACAGGTAAGTAACCTATCTATATAATCAAATTAAATATTAAGTATCTTTGTGTATGTGTAACTCTAATGAGAATTATTTAAGAAATAGGCTATTGTTACCTTTGTTACAAATGTGATATATATAATGAGTGATGATATAATAAATAAAAAACAGTTCTTAACAATATATGTCGGGTATTTTAGATTGGAAAAAAAAAATTGATCAAAACATTTCGCCGCAAAATCAGCTCTAATTCACGAGCAGCCGTATTTAGAATGGGCGGACTAACTTCACTCTGAATTCGACTGGAAGAGTATTTTGAAATGGTTATAAGTTTGTTCATGCTCACACTTAAATATTTCAATAACTTATCTGTATTATTTATTTACCGCTATCCGCAAACTTTATTTAAACATAATCTGACATCACAATAATGTTTTTTCCAAAAGTAAAATCTGGTCCAAGCTGCAGCAAAAAAGGTTACATATTTTCTTTACAGGTTACAGAACGTGTAAACAAGCACATCTCAATCCGTGAAGGGCATCAGCAGTGGTAAAGACGAAATTACACAAAAATAGACCTTACATAATTGACATACATTTTTACATATTGGACGGTTTCTTAAATTCCCCATAGATACACATTTAAAGGGCAAGTTTCAACAAGTTTCAAGGGCTACCTATTCAGCAATTCAAGCGTAATGAAACAATCATTTTTCCTACGATCATTTGATGATGACAATCATGTTCTGGTAACCCCTTTGAGAAGAAAAGCGCGCCCGGCAAAGCACGAGCCTATACTAGAACCGGATTTAGTCTAGGCAACGAGCGAGTTATCACAGGTCGAGTAGGCAGTGGCCCAGGTAAGGCACCACACACTCGCCGTGTGATAACGCGCAGCTGTGACCTATAAACTGACACGATCAATTGCCTAAACGCACCACGCATGCGGGTGTATACCGAACGCGCATGGTTACGTGGATACGTGTCGAAAGCTCCTCTTGCACTAAGTTTCCTGACGCAAACGGCCACAAATACTCCACAAATATTATTATAATCCTTATATCTAATAATTGTAAATTTTTATTCAATCTCGTACCCCCCAACTAAGCTACGCTTGTCCAAGCGTGCGTGGTCAACGAAAAATATCAACCCATATGCAGGATTTGACGCAAGGACGTTTCTCAAGGAAGGCCTCGTACCGTAATTTCAAAATCCACTGGAACCAGACAAGAATTCAAAAAGTGCCTTTGCAGGAAGGCTGGTTGTTCATCAAAATGTTTGTGAAATGTAAAATGTTGTTTACTTCTAATTGCAACTCCAGTTTACCCTGCAAAATAATTGCAAGAATTCAATAATGCAAAAACTTTTTCAGATTATTTTCACAATCTGATTACAAAGCTGAAATTCAAATTAAACCCGATTATTAGTAAAATTATCAATATTTCCACCTATTGTTATTATGGTAGGAAACAAATAATAAAACTTATAAGTCGAGTATAGGGCATGTAGCTAAAATAAAGCATTTTTCAATAGTACCGAGTGTATAATGTTCTAAAACCAAGAGCAGCGGCGCCCCGCCCTGGACGCTCATTCCTTCACAGCAACCTCTGCTTTGCTAATTACACTCCTGCATGGAGCGGAACCACACAGACAGCCCTGTTCAGAGTGGGCGGATTAACTTTAATACGCTTTACTTTAATACTTTTATACTCTTCGAGGCTAAGTAACACTGAGCGCTTCCGAGATATGATGGATGAATTTTAGAGCGTTAAGGCTGGCCGTGGCTCGGATTCCACATTCGCATTGATCGAAGGATGGTCAAAGCGGTAATAAAAATTGTCCGTATTTTCCATCCAGTCTATTGTGGCCTTAGAGAAGGAAATATTATGGTATAAGTCAATTACCTTTTGTAACTTCCGATATGACAGTAAAAGTGACGTGTTCTATCATAGGTTGACGTTAATTTTACGTTGAGGTATTTTCGTGTATCGGCCCTTAGTTAGCCATTTGAAATTTCCATACTTTGTGGTTTCAGATAAGGACTGCTGACTGTGCCCCTGCTGAACGGATTTAAAGAGGTTACTACATTTTGAAAAACTTTAAAACACAAGAAGGCAAATTGCTTTCGTGTTGCTCTGAAGACTTGTGCCGCCGCACACATTGAGTGCAGCGCAGCGGCGGCGGAGGCGGGGACGGGAGCGGTGCATGTGTGTATAAATGCACCTTCGGCGCCAACTGCAGGCATTGCACCGGCCGGCCGACGTGTACTCGCAACAGACATGAAGGTGGGTCCTCTAAACTCCCCTCAGATTGCCTGAAAGAAAATGATAATTGTGATAAGACAAGCCTTAGTTAGTTGATTCGTGACCATCAATTTCTATGTGGTGTATTGAACCTGTTGTGTGAAATGGATTTGCTCTTAGTTTTTGTGTTATTTACAAATATTATATACTACCTATTTGTATTATGAGAATATTTAAATAGGGGTCTAACATTGCTTCTGTGGCTCTATTCCTTCAAGGCGATACAAACCCTTCTCCAGTGAGTATTTCAGCTGGTACAATTGATTCTATAAAATGTATCGATTCTGAAATTTATTTTAAATATTATTTTTGATCACACTTTTACAGTCAGTTGACACTTAATCGATATTTTAATCGCCACATATTAATGGCATTTATTAGCAGCTTGCAATCAATATCAGTACAAGATAATCAGCACTTTAGTAATAAAGGCTCTTTAAGTGTCGATTAAAATAAATCGGCTCTTGTTGAAAACCAGGCTTAGGGCCTTTTTCACCTACTGCCGATTAGCTTAATCGCCACACATTAAGGGCCTTTCTTAGCAGCTTGCAATCAATACCAGTACAAGATAATCAAAACTTTAGTGATAAAGGCCCTTTAAGTGTCGATTAAAATAAATCAGTACTTGGTGAAACCAGGCTTAGTAAAATTGCAAATACAAATGTAATAGCTATAAATAAAAATATTCCTTCATTGGGGTATCGGACATAGTCTCAGTGATAGAGAGGTTTTAATTTTTTTGTTTTCATTTGCGTAATCGTATCGTAATCAAAACATGTAAGCATTAACGATGCACTAACATTTAAATGAAATAAAAATAAAAATTACGTAACATCGACGAGCATTTCCAAGCGTTCCCTTATCGTAATCATTAACATTTCCGTAAATGTTAAGAATTAAATGTAATCAAATAAAAGAAATTTTACGTAACATCGACGAACATTATCAATCCATAGGCTGGTTTTCACCAACTGCTGATTTATTTTAATCGACACTTAAAGGGCCTTTGTTTCTAAACTGCTGATTATCGTGTGCTGGTATTGATTGCAAGTTGCTAAGAAATTCCCTTAATATGTGGCGCTTAAGGTAATCAGAAGTAGGTGAAAAAGGCCCTAAAATCTTACCCAAATAAATGTTACGTTGTCCCACAGCTCCTACTCGTGGCAGCGCTGGCGGCAGCATGTGGCGTGGCGACGGCCGTGGTGGCCCCGCTCGGGTATGGCTACGGCTCGGCTCCACTGGGCTACGGCGCGGCTCCGCTCGGCTACGGCGCGGCTCCGCTGGGCTACGGTGCGCCCCTGGGCTACGCAAGGCCGGCGCTCGCAGCACCTCTGGCTTACAGGCCTGCCATCGCGGCGCCACTTGTCGCTAAGGTATGTGCAGGATCCTAGAAAGTCTCAGAGTATATGTAGAAACTTTTAGATGATACTTCCGGGGACCGAATATTAGGTTACAGGCATTGAGGTAATTAATTCAATGGTTACAGGGCTACTAGCGACTATAGATGTCGAACTCGTTTCGAATTCACCTAAACTCACGATTAGCCAAATTCTGTGGCGGAGCTTATTGCTAGCCTTCCATCACAAGAGTTTTAGGTTTCCGCACGATGTCACACCTATATAGTTTAAACATGTTCTATGATTTTTACCGTATGCAAGACTGATGAGAGTGAACGTTTCTTTTTATACGGTTTTATTTTGCTTGACCTCGTACATTTATTTTATTAGTGTCATGTCACTGGCTGATCTGGATTACATTGTGTATGATTCGGAAAAGCGATGGAATCGTAGAATGCTTCGCAAAGTCATCCATAATGGTAGTTTTTTGTTTCAGTATGCAGGTCACTCGATAGTTCGAAACCTAAACTGTACGTCCATTTTAGTAAGGAGGGTAGGTCTAAGCGCCATCAGAAGGTACCATCGCATTGAATGAAAGATGTTCGCAGCGGTTATCATATTTTGTCCTTTAATTTCATTCCGGTTCATTGTCTTCTTCTGGAAAGTGGTTTGTGATGGGCTAGTAGGAGTGATATTAGAAATCCATGTCAAGTAATTTAAATTAACAAAGGAAACTGATGGGGTCTCCTCCCCTAAAGGTGGCGGCGCCGGTGGAGGACTACGACCCTAACCCTCAATACTCGTACGCGTACGATATTAAGGACGCCATCACAGGAGACAACAAGAACCAGCAAGAGACTCGCTCTGGGGACGTCGTGCAGGGCTCCTACTCGCTCGTCGAACCCGACGGCACGAGGTGGGTGACACGCTCTAGCTATTGGACTACGAACC
This sequence comes from Incurvaria masculella, assembly GCA_946894095.1. Classification (NCBI taxonomy): domain Eukaryota; kingdom Metazoa; phylum Arthropoda; class Insecta; order Lepidoptera; family Incurvariidae; genus Incurvaria; species Incurvaria masculella. The sequence continues at coordinate 7,991,311 of OX335641.1, forward strand.
CAACTATCTGTTCTCGTACGCGTACGACATCCAGGACACCTTTCCAGGAGACAACAAAAAACAGCAGGAGACTCGCTCCAGGGACTTTTTACAGGGCTCCTACTCGCTCGTCGAACCCGACGGCACGAGGTGGGTGACACACTCTAGCTATTGGACTACGAACCCAACTCTCTGTTCTCGTACGCGTACGACATCCAGGACACCTTTCCAGGAGACAACAAAAAACAGCAGGAGACTCGCTCTAGGGACTTTTTACAGGGCTCCTACTAGCTTGTCGCGACGGCACGAGATATGAAGGTATTAGTAACACACGGACTACTGCGGGTTTACGACCCCAACCCTCAGTACTCGTACGCGTACAACATCCAGGACGCCATTGCTGGAGATATCGTGGACCAGCAGAAGCCGCTCTCCGACAACCCACGTTCTGCCACTTACCTCAAGAAAAGATTCAATTTCTTGTTCTCCCGTGGCTTGCCAATCAGGTTAATTGTTGAACTTCTTCTTATACCATCACACATTTATACTTGATTATATTTAATGTAGCCCGCCTTTGGAACAATGGCTATAACTTTAAGATATGACGAATCCGAGTGCAGTGTACTGTTCATGAATGATACAATACAATAAATTACTTCTTGAAATTAGGAGCTCTGCTTCTCGTGAAATCTTCAAAAAACTATATTAATTTTACGGGTGCTTCCTAGCTAAACTGTTATACTTAACTGTTTGTGCTTTAGTCACTTTTTTCGTAAAACGGCATCACCTAACAGCCACACATTGAACTTTGAACCACATATGTTTTCGTTTAGGATAATGCGTTCCGTACAGCAAAAGCACAACATCAAGTCGTAGGTTACTTTTTTTGTTTCTAAATGTATAATGTTGTCCCATTATTTGGTTGATTACGACAATAAATCCGCCCTTTCATGTACCGTACCTACGGAAGCAATATAGGAATAATATTGTCGTGTATAATAAATCATACTTATACCTTTCTTCCATCAGGAGAATAGTGGAATACACGGCCGACCCCCACAACGGCTTCAACGCAGTGGTCCACAAGGAGCCCCTCGGAGTCAAGGTCGCAGCGGCGCCGGTCCTCGCCAAGGTCGCCGCGCCTCTAGGGTACCCTCACGCGTACCCTGGCCTGGCCTATCACTAGCCGACTAGTCCGTGACACCGACCTCAATCGACATCGCCTAGTCTACGTGTATGACAGCAGACATGGGGTCGCTTGAAGCGCTATCCATCCGAATATAAACAGTGAAATTGATTTTGGAAGGCCCGCGCGACCAATCAGTGGTCCTTTCAAGTTTTACTATGGCTCGAGTTTTGCTGTCTGCGTGTAGTCTCGCCGGTGTTGCATACCCGCCTAGACTTATGTGTATTATTTAATGTTATGTTGTTAAAACGAAGGTAATAAATAAGAGGAACCCAAAGCTTGTTTTAATTTAAACTTCATGTTATGTTTGTGGACAGGTCTAAACAACAAACTCTATGCCAATTCATAATCAGTTCAATTGCAATCCAATTATTAATAATGATCTCTATCTATCTGGGTTACATTTGAACTTTCTGAGGCGTTTCACTACGTATTGTATTATTAAATTTGTTCGAAGTTGGTGAAGTTAGTACAAAAGTTTTTAGTTTCACCCAGAAAACTACGCTTCCGATAAAAATACATATATTTTAATATCATTTAAAAATACGAAAAATGGAAATTCACATGATATTTGGTACATATCTAATATCAGGCAACAAATAGCAATTTTATGTAATTGGCATGGACGGTATTTCCGAAGGAATCAGGTGCCATGCCAGGACCTACACTATATGAGCACGACTCGAACTGGATGGAAACCGGAGTGGAAGAGAACTTACAGATTTACATGGATATCGAACCATGGAACAGTTCGCATTCGTAACGTAATTCCCTTATCCAACTCAGAAAGAGAATGAAAGTGGTACACGAACGGGCCGCGATTTGATCCTATGATATTTTTTGGTTTAAAAAAAAATCCTGAGTCAAACCACAGAGAAAATTAATGTCGCATGTAGATTTTAGCGGTGATTGGCTCGGTATTGATTTTTGAAAAACAAAACCTGCAGTTATAAGATATTAATACCAAAAATCAAATCAATTGAAACAGTAGTTTTAATGAGTAAAATACGTTGGTATGGGGAAATAGTTTATTAGAGGCCATTATTAATAATTTAGATTTAAGTACTACGAAAGGAACACGTGAAGCGATATGCACTCAATTCGAACATACTTACTTTATTGCGAGTCGAAGGTATTCGAACGCACCTTTGAGTGTTTGAGGATAGGTTTTCATCAAATAGAAAAGACTTCAACGCACGCCAAGATTTTAACTTCTTTTGAAACGATCTAAAAGTAGTTTTAAATAGTAGCGACGTGTAGTTATATTTAACGTGCGTTAACACAAAAACAAGCATAGTAACATAACAAAATACACAACAAGTCATTACACATCACCACATGTCACAGAGTTCAAAAATATGGTATTTAAATAGCTGACTAAGTACCTAGGTTTATTTTATTTTTGTGCACTGATTAAAAAACCTACGAACACATACAGATAATATTTAAGCTGTGATGTATTTGTAACTACTAAATGTAGAAGTATTTATATAAAGGTTAAAAATATATATATTTAAGGAGAAAAAAGAAAGTATAAAGAATACATACAAAAAAAAAATATGTATGCCTATACTAGTAAATACTATGAAAATAATGAGTATAATAACATAAATAAACAAAAAATAAAGATTACTGTCATTCCAAAATGTTTTTAATATATTTTTAAACGAACCATGATTGCAATTAAAAATATTAAGGTTACTAAAACTCTAGTTACACATATGGAAAATTCTGTAGAACGGTTTCCTTTTGCCTGCGTTGGTACGAGTTCGCGGAAGGAAAAAGATTACGAGTACCGCGACTGCTGGGAACACGAATATCGCTACATGTGATTTTGCTGTGACTAAGCCCCGATTGCACGAAGCGACACATACCGTCATGATATAAGCCCAACACCACGCATTCCCATAGGAATAAGGTGTGTACGACATTCCTTTTATGAGCACGGGTATTATATTTATTAATTTTTAAGATCACCAAACACGGATAACTTTTATTGCCGTTTCGAATATATTTAATTACATGCGATTGTATTAAGATTATAAAATATATTATAGTATTTAGCTGTTTTTCAATCCTCAGATAGTACATATCGGACTGATAGTACAAATTCCCGTTTGGCAAAAGACGGATAGTCATTGCCGGAGAATTCTATCTTCTATCATAATTATCTCACTATAATTTGACTTAATAAACATATGGACAACATATGGTAAAACAGAAACGTAAATAAAACCGTCGAATAGTTATCTGGATGTTTATCAGACTATTGAAAAATCAGCCCATGTCCATAAAAAAATGCAAACAGACAAGCTGTTGGAGCTAGCTTTTGTTTCGATTTCCCCTCCGATATTGTGATACCTATTTTAGTATTTTTTTCAATCCAGTTCAATATATAGCTGAGCTCAAATAAAAGGGAAGGTCCTGGCATGGCACATCGTACTTTTCGGAATGCAGTGTTTGGCTTCACACTAGAATAATATTTTTTTATATTTGATAATAACAGGATAAAACATTTTTAGTTTTCAATCATTTATTTTACAAAACTTACACAAATTAAACAGCTATACAAACTATAGCTACAATGAAAACATAAAAACTGTGAAAGGTATTTCAATGACAAGCCACCGATGCCAACTTATAAACAATCATGAAAACATTTAGACATTGTTTTGTTGCTATTAACCTCGAATAACAAAAATATTAAATGTAAACCAACTTTTTCCTAATATTTTAAAAGGGATATGTTTATAAACTCGAGATATTGCTTTTTGTAAATTATTACTAAAATATAACCAAATTAAACTGATAGGTTGGATACATTTAGGTATTAAAAAAAACCATTTTAGTCTCATTATAAACGTAATAAGTAAAGTTAATGTTCCTTTAATTACCGAAGAAAAGAGGTGTTTTACAGAATAATTTGTCATCAAAATACAAAACATAAATATTTAACATTCCATAACGTGTGAATCGCTTACTATATGCAATAATATTTGACATATTAAAATCAGTCCAATTGAGGATATTATCATTTCGAGGATAAACAAAAAACACCAAACGATTCCGGTTAATTAATAAGTGACTGAATATTTGAATACCTATAGTTATTTACGCATTTTTCGTTGTTGATGGGTATTACCCCTGCACGGGTGTAGCCAGGTTTAGTATGGGAAAGGGTTCAAGAAAATAAAAAAAACGACACCCGTTCCGTTGGCACCCTTTGGGTCCGGAACCCTAAAAAAGTGCATGGAGTAATGATTTTCGTTACAGTGCATAACATTTTAGTATCACTGCACCCCATCTCTTGTATGCTGTAAATTAGAATGAGTATATTTTGCATTAATTTTTAGACCTCGGCTGGATTTTAATGCATTTGGATGCACTTGTAGAATAAATAAAACCGCGTTTGGTATGAGCTCTTCGCCCTATTTCTGCTGCATATATCAATTTGATTTGCGACATTGATTGATATGCATATGACATAACGGTGCTAGCAAGATACACCAGTCACCGGACCGCAAGCCGGGCTAAGGTGGAGTAGGTCAATGTTAGACTCGAAGAGATTCTGGAAAAAAAATACGGATGGGGTCCTAAGAAATATGAGTTTAACGCGAAAATACACAGGCATGTGTATTCAGTGCGAAGCGGACTCCGTTCAGTGCTCTGACCTTCCAGGGAACAACTCTGCGTATTGACGAGCACATAGGGATTTTTAATGTCGACCTGACGCATGATCTTAATTTCGGACGCCATATCCAGGATATTGCTCGCCTCAAAAAAGCTGGGAGTCCCCAACCGGTTGCATCAATATTTCACGCCTGACCGAAACTGTTCCTTTACAAGGTACAGATAAGGTATTTCATGGAATATTGTTCGCATTTGTGGGACAGCTTAGCTAAATACCAGCTGAGCTCCCTGGACTCGAAACAGCGTCGAGCCGTGCGTCGACGACCCCGAGGTATCCCTGTATTTGGAGACCCTCCAACTCCTACGAAAAGTAGGGTCTCTCTCTGTATTATATTGACTTTACCATGGAGACTGCTCTGCCGAGCTGGATAACGCTGTCCCTATGTCCCCCCTCTCTATAATCGCTCAACGCGGAACATGCAGGGACCCATTACCTGTAAACATAAAAAAATAGAGCCGACCGATCCTCTAGATCCTTTATCTATAGGTTCGGTAAACTATGGAGTCGACTACCTGTCGAGGTATTTTCCCCAAAGTACAACCTGAGGTCCTTCAAACATGGTGTGAAGAAGCACCTGGGCGGCAGGCATGGTTTTCGCAGTCCCGTGAACTGAAAGTTCGATATGTGAGGTCCTGACAAAAAAATAGCTTAACATTTAGAACAGAAAATTAAGTTTGCAAATCCAATAGACCCTATTATTATAGAGAACAGTGAAAACAAATGATTTTTTACAAATGGATAGATGTCTGAGTGAATTAAAATTTACAGTTAACATGGTTTTAAATTAATTTATTTATCTATACTGGCATAATAATTTACATATCAGACTGTAAAAATGCTTAGACGAATTTAACGATTTTGCATTTATTCATATATACAAAATGTAAGTAAATAAAAGTACCGAGTGTTAATACATAAACTAAAATAAGATTTTTTGTAACTTTAATTTCTTTTTTTCAATTTCAGTGAATGAACCAAGTGAATGTACAATTCAAACACCATTTTACAAAGTATTCTAATTCCAAACATATGAGAAGAATATGAATGTGCATGTTGATTATCTCCTTTTGAAATTATTGTTTATAAAATTCGTTTGCGAATATGCCTCTTGCTCACGCTCAAACTAGTCCTGCTACATTTAACAATTCATACTATTTTCAATCTTAACTCTTCGTCTAGAGAGGCATGCGCTGAAAAAAAATTGTTTCAAGGAAAATATTTAAATTAAAAATAGAAAGTAGCGCACTTAACATAAGTACCTTAAAAAAACCAAATTACCTTCAAGGAAAAAAAATTAGAGCTTTGGCCAATCTTACCAAATATTTAACTGAAAAAAAAAAAACCAAAAAATGATGCGTCACTTGTGACAATTGTAATATATTTTCACAAGCAAAATTTATATGACATGTCGAAAATGCAAACAGGTTAATTTGTCGACCACTTAGATGCGTTTAAATCATAGGAACAAAAATGTCACAGCTTTTTTTAAGTTTTCAGGCAAATTTACGCATCTATGTCCGTAAATTATGCGATTTGGTAGGAACCGCTACTTTTACATAGTTTGGTCTATGGGCAGCTGTTAGCTATCATTAGGGCTAATCCGTGTATACCCGGGCTGTGGGCCCGTTGATGGTGCCCTACCGCTTGGCTTGCCTCTGTTGCCGAAGCGCGTACTTTGCGCACGCAGTATCGATCATCTGGTTAATATGCCGTGTGAGCGTCATCGCCAGTGGCGACAGGTCGCGTTGGATGCGCTCCTGGGGAGGAAACGTTGCTTCATTATTCTAATGCATGGTCTTACCTCGATGTTGGGATCAGCAACACTTTTAACAAACATTAGCTGTCACTGCGTGTTCCAGTCGCCATCCCTGTCTGTCATCTAAGCGAACGACATGGCTCGAGATTTCTCCTGTCTGTCGTTCAACCGACAGACACGGCCCGAGATCCCTCCTATGCCTGTCAATCTTAATAAGTCTATATCTTATAAATACTACGTCCAGTCAATTGTGTATCAATCATACAAAGAACGTAACACTCGAAATAAATCATAGGACAAATAAGAGTATGGAGTGTGGAATGTTTGGCGAGCCCCGCCATGTCGTAGGTGTCGCGCTTGGCAGTGCGGAACCTCAGAAGGGCGACACAACAATTTTTCGCGCGCGTCGTAATGTCGTGGGCGTCGCTAGCGTCGGCCGCGCCCAGATGGGGGAGATGACGTCTGTCTATTGACACGTACCTCGAATGACCGCAGCTTGGCAGTGCGGAACCTCAACAGCGCGAGGTAGAAACGTTCCGCGCGCGCCGCCGTGTCGTCGGCGTCGCTTGCGTCGGCCGCGCCCAGACGGGGGAGACGACGTCTGTCTCGTGACACGTTCCTCGAAGGACTGCAGCTTGGCAGTGCGGAACCTCAACAGCGCGAGGTAGAAACGTTCCGCGCGCGCCGCCGTGTCGTCGGCGTCGCTTGCGTCGGCCGCTCCCAGACGGTGGAGACGACGTCTGTCTAGTGACAGGTACCTCGAAGGACCGCAGCTTGGCAGTGCGGAACCTCAACAGCGCGAGGTAGAAACGTTCCGCGCGCGCCGCCGTGTCGTCGGCGTCGCTTGCGTCGGCCGCGCCCAGACGGGGGAGACGACGTCTGTCCAGTGACACGTACCTCGAAGGACCGCAGCTTGGCAGTGCGGAACCTCAACAGCGCGAGGTAGAAACGTTTCGCGCGCGCCGCCGTGTCGTCGGCGTCGCTCGGGTCGGCTACGCCCGGCAGGTGACGGCTCTCTAGTGACACGTACCTCGAAGAGCCACAGCTTGGCAGTGCGGAACCTCAACAGCGCGAGGTAGAAACGTTCCGCGCGCGCCGCCGTGTCGTCGGCGTCGCTCGGGTCGGCTGCGTCCGGCTGGGGGAGGTGACGGCTCTCTAGTGACACGTACCTCGAAGGGCCGCAGCTTGGCAGTGCGGAACCTCAACAGCGCGAGGTAGAAACGTTCCGCGCGCGCCGCCGTGTCGTCGGCGTTGCTCGGGTCGGCTGCGCCCGGCTGGGGGAGGTGACGGCTCTCTAGTAACACGTACCTCGAAGGGCCGCAGCTTGGCAGTGCGGAACCTCGACAGCGCGAGGTAGAAACGTTCCGCGCGCGCCGCCGTGTCGTCGGCGTCGCTCAGGTCGGCTGCGCCCGGCTGGGGGAGGTGACGGCTCTCTAGTGACACGTACCTCGAAGGGCCGCAGCTTGGCAGTGCGGAACCTCAACAGCGCGAGGTAGAAACGTTCTGCGCGCGCCGCCGTGTCGTCGGCGTCGATCGCGTCAGCTGCGCCCGGCTGGGGGAAGCAGCGCCACAGTTCGCGAAGAAGCTCCCCGGCTGAGAGGTACAACCGCAGGAGTTCCGCTTTCACATCCGGTGGTATCATTTCTGGACAAAAAACTTTAATGTAATTTTCACATGTAAGCTCTGTAATGAGACTTTTAGAAACATTAAGTGGCATTTTAATTATGTAATTTATAATAAAAAAATATCACAATCTGATATTTCTGGCTCTCATATTAACGGTATCCGTATCTGCTGGATCTGTTAATATGATCGACTTGGCAGTTAAGTAGGTACTCACGTGCCATGCTGGCGGCGGCGTGCTGTCGCATAAGAGCGCCGCCTGGGCTGAGGTCACCGAGCGCACTCACTGCGGCTGCCGCGCCCACGCGCACCGGCCGCTGGCAACCCTGCCCGCTCGACCACGCCTATGCAATGCACAACTTAATATGAGTACTGTTGTGACGGAAGGAAAGGTGATGATCTCAACAATACATTATTTCTCCAAACATAGCCCGGCTAGGAAAACTATTTTTCCAAAAATGAAATAATGTCTAATATAAGATTTAGCAGCCAACAATATTTTTCATTGGACACCTACATACTAGTCGTGGGCGTTTCCTTTGGTCTTCGAAAACGTTTGTAACTGTTATTGCTGATGCCAATAGCCGTTTGCGGAAACAGTTGCAAAAAGAAATGAAAAAAAACTCCCTCTCCCTTCGTCTCCTTTTTTTTTTGCAACTGGACATGAATGGGTATAATGACATCTAGCACGGTTCAATCATCTTACATGAATTCTGAATCTCGAGTGCATTGACCTGTATTCTCAACAAAAATGAAAATCAAGAAAGAGGTTTTGTTACTATGTAGTTAACTTTTTATCCGCGACAAAATAATCCCCAGAAATAATATAACACAAAAGATAAATCAACATAATTATCATTTATTTTATATGCCTATTAGCATTTAGAAATACTAATCATTGGACTTTTTCTGTAAGCAAACCACAACGGCGGCGGTCGTAAACAATGTAGCCCTTCTTCGACTACGCGCGCGCATTACAGTTTCGGCGGTAACCCCAGTTGCGAGAGTCGCCGGTTACAAGCCGCAACGAAGTAATTATTAGTATTATCTTTACCGCAACTCCAGTTAAGAGAGTCGCCGGCTCCAAGACTCAACCGACGTTACAGCTACTGCCGCCCGCCATTGCGCGAGCGAGACAGTCGCGTCGTTGCGTCTAGACGGCTCGCAACCTACGGGCTTTCGTTGGAGCGCCGCTTGCGCGATCCAGTGCGCTACAAGAAATTTGTAGCGGCCATACTGCTCGGCGTGAAATTAATACTTCGTTTTTACACTAGTAACAGTTATACGAACCAATTTCTCATTTCTCGTCCCACGACTACTACATACATACCATTCGTCCGGTTCCTCAGAGGGGTAGGCTGACAGAATGCCATGCGGTACAATAACAGCATACTTCTTTCGCTTATTCTATGGAAAACATATCTTTTCATACATGCTCTACCTACAATTCAGGGCAATGCTCTCTAACCCACCTGTTGTTGAAATTGCCTGGTAAACTCACTCTGCAAATTTTCATCAAGAAACACATTTTTATTGCATTTATTCTACATTCGTGCCTCTTCTTTTAAATTCAATAGTAGATTCAATCATTTTAAAACAAATTATGCAAGTACATAATTAAATATCTTCTTTAATAAGTCAGGCTATTATACCCTTAAGGCGCTAGGACTAGCCAACTACTCGCGCCATACAAATGCACTTTTTAACAAATGTAATAATATGTGGTGAAACGCTTCAGCAAATCCAAATAGAACTCCAGACTGATAATGGATTGTTAATATTTTTTTATTCCATCATTTATTTAAATAATAATAAAAATAAAAAAGTTGATTTTTCTCATTAGAAATCTGAAAGTAATTCGATTTCTAGATATAAGCAAAAACCAGCATATATGCATAAACAAAAAATTCCATTTGCTTTTAGATTTCTACATTTAGTCAAAAAAGTTCGGAAATGGACACCTTTTCGGCAATGTATTTTGTATAGAAAAAGGAAACATACATTAACGAAAATAATTCGATTCCTAGACAAGGAATCATATATTGTAAGCATGACACTTATAATCGTCAGACTTACTTAGTTAACTTGGGGTGCCTCGTCTAACTTTGCGATTTGGCTAGTACCAGGCCCTTAAATTAGCTTTCAGCTGCCTATCTATTACGGTTCATGAGATACAGCCCTGTGACAGACAGACGGGCGGACGGGCGGAGGGGCGGATGGACGGACGGACGGACGGACGGACAGCGGAGGCTTAGTAATAGGGTTCCGTTTATACCCTTTGTGTACGGAACCCTAAAAACTATCATCACGGGGACCGCTCCTGCTTGCGTTGATTGGTAGAGACAGACTGCCGATTTGTTTGGCTAATACGTCCTTACGGTACCCTACCTGGTATAATATTTGCATGCATTTGGCAGATCGCTTTCGATACCATCCATCAAACGAATACAAGTATTTTTCACAGGATATCTTCCTTCGATAGCGCTTGCTCGATAGCATTTGTCCCAGAGCATATTTCGCCCCATATTAATAAGCCTTGATAATTGCTATTGGTTACATTGCGTCCGTATCTCCACCTCAAATCAGTACAACATTATAAAATAACGTATCGATTACGTACAATTGTATTGGCGAGCGTTCTAAGCAATTCTCTATTCAATCTAATAAAACAGTTTATTAAAAAGGCTAGCATTCGTAAAATTATTACGACAAAAACTTTTTGCATGAATCTTCACAATTCCAGTTTATTCTTGCATTGTTTTATTAAATTAAATAAATACCTGCTTAATTTGCTCGGCACTATAGTTATAGTTTGTATTTTATATTTTTAAGGAGTTATAGTTATGAATGACCGCGGTGCCGTTTACTGTTTATGTTATGTTGAATTCATTGTTATCTTAAATAAATAAAAAAAAAGTACTAACCTGACAGATAGATGTAAAAGCTGACAACGGCAGTGGAGCGATTTGATTACTAGTAGCTTGCGTGACTTGTGAGGATGGACCCAGCAGATACCTCTCTATCTGTAGACCAAAAAATATTCTCTAATGATGAAGTAGAATGTAGAAAAAACACCCAAAAACACAATGGGCAATTATTTTTTATTTACCTTTGATAATTTTAATTCTGGCGCCTCATCCGTCTTGAATGTATCGTCCAAGTCGTCATAGTGTATCTGTTCCAATATCCTGCGTCGTTTATCTGGAGGTTCTCCGCTGGCGCTCTCTGGCGGCGCTTTGCTCGTACCGTTGGTGCTGCTTTCTGGCTTTTTATTATCGACCCCGTTGGAATCTACAACGCCGTTCTCTAAAACTTTGTTGCTTGTTCCTTTAGTAGTTGGTTTTTGACTAGCTTTTAGCACCTGGAAACAGGAATGGAATATTGTTTTCATGTTTGGTTAAAAAAATTGGCATAAATTCAGTGAGGAATAAATCATTACTTATTGCATTAATTATGACTAAATTATTGAGTTAAAGCCCTTATTGCTGTAGTCACCAGAGTAAATTTAAGCATAAGGCACTAGAGTCTGTCCCGCTCCAAATTAACGTCAGACCAAGCAAGCAGACCAAGAATAACAATGCCACTGTATAACATCAGTTTAAACGAAAAATGTATTCAAGTGTGAAATAAGCTCCATGTAGGAGAGAGGAGGTGTGGTTTCTACTCGAATAGAATGTGGGTGACATATTCGTAACTTGTAACTACACAAAACGTTACTTGAATTGTTAAAACAAAGCTGCATTGCATCAAACTAATAATATAATATCATAGCAAATGGGTGAAGCACAAGATTTGATTCTTTAAGCTGCTACTTCCCGGCGGGACTAACTCATTTGCGGGCACAGTACAAAACCATACTATTGCGCTCAGGGACTTTCTATGTTTTAAAGAAAAAGACAGGCTCCGTGTTGAGGAGGGTGTTTCATTTGGAAAAATTTAATTACAAAATGACTTAAAGCTAAAAGTAAATCACGACTCCTGCAGCCAAAAATTAAATAAAAGCCAAATTGATTATAAATCTTCATGAAACAAGCTAGGTCTGATGTCTAACCTTTTTAAGATGTTTCGGTTTTATCATTGAGTAATCCACGTCCAAACTTATTGTATAAAACGTGCGAAAAATTATATCTTTCGGACCTTATAACTTAAAAACCAAATACTAAATTACAATGCCAATGGTCATCAGACATCTAGTTCGATCAAATAAAGCTGTCTTGAGTATAAATTTGTATCTCTTTCAAGAAATATGAGCATGATCTTCTTTCCACCTTTGTATTAAACACCTTAAAACATTAGAATATATTTCAACTAACCATAATGGAGTGTTGGTTGAACCTCTTGATCATGTTCCTGTGCACGCTACCCGAGTCGCCCCTCTCCCTCTCGTAGGGGTCCGTCTCGGCAGGCGTGGGCAGAAGCGGCAGCGGCTCGGTGAAGCGCGGCAGGTCCACCGTGAGGTCGGGCTTCGAGTGCCGCATCGCGGACGCGATCGCCACGTCGTCCATTCTCGCGCACTCGTTGAACAGCTCCTTGCTGGACGAGAGAGCGAGCCGGTCCCTGGGGGCGAAGTTCACTCGTTATTACTTTACCTTTAGTGGAGCGTCTCGGTTGAGGCATAGATAATTGATAGCAGGGTAAGATTGCTAACGTCATACAAGTGTTGAATAGGGATTATAAAAGTCCACAGATGGTGTTGCAATGGGGTGCCCAGCGCAAAGCTTTACCACCAGATGGCGCCACATAAAACTATGCCAAGCTATCACGTAGACAAATATATTTACTCGCGAATCACAGGCAATCACATTGTCCGTGTTTTACATCCATTTAAAGGTAGCCATTCATATTGACTCAGTTTAATTGGTCAACAACCTATAACCTTGAAAGGAAACCGTGGCATAGTTTTATGTGGCGCCATCTGGTGGTAATGTTTGGCAGCCGTCCTCCCCATTCACATTTCAGAATATATATTAAATCCAAACCCATGAATATCAATGATATTTTTTTATTGCAATTGATATTACTCAATTTATAGTTAAAATGTAACATTTAAAAAAAAATAAGCTTCGTTTAATGACGGTGTGACTAGTTCAGGCAGTAACAGGAGATGGCGCTGGTTAGAAATGTCATAGTAGCAGCGAAAATAAGCAGTTTCCAGCAAGTTTTGTACGTTGCATGACGTTAGCAGTTTATCCCTACTAACATTTGTCTATGGTTGGAGTGAGCAATACGCATGACAATTTAGAGCCCATGTTTATGCATCTATGTGTGCGTGTGCGCCTGTTTTCATTCTGGTTCTATTAATTTTAAATCTGGACTAATTTTACTCGATAACAAGTAACTGTAGTCGGTAGACCTGGGTACATCGAGTCGAGTTGCATGGTGGCTAAGCCGGGTGGGGTTTTTGTTTGGTTTGATACTTAGCTAAATATTTAAAAGGACATATTAAGGGAGTGATAACACTGATTGCATTTAGTTCCATAAGAACGTAACGAAAACAATATTTTATATATTTGCATTCATTGTTGGTCTTTTTTTTTTTTTCTTCTTTGTTAGTTCTGTACAGATGCCATCTGCAGTGTTGATTGCAATAATCATCTCATTTGTATGCCTTATGCTGTTTTTTTTTCCTCATCATAGGCCGAGAGAGACTCAGCAGTCTCTTTCCTCTTCGTGTGGCTCCATTTGCAGGTTAATTAAATCTTGTTAGTAGACTGGGTATACTATGTCTTTTCAGTCTCGAAAATTGTATGCTGGCCGATCCCATTAGATCCTTTGCAGTTTTATTTGGATGGTTTTCAATACGTTCCTTGTATCTTGTTGTATGTTTCTGTATTTCATCTCTAACTGTTGGGATATCTAGATCTTCATAAATTTGTTTGCTGGACACGTACCAGGGGATTTTGAATATTCTTCGAATTGTTTTTGTTTGGAATCTCTCCACTATGTCTATATTAGTCTTTGCAGCAGTTCCCCAGAGCTGTATCCCGTATGTCCAGACCGGTTTGAGGATTGCTTTATATATAGCCATTTTGCTGCTGTCATCAAGTTCTGATTGTGGAGCCACTGCATATTCCTCAGCTTGGTGTCTAGTTGCTTCCTTTTGGTCCATATATGTTTTCTCCAGTTTAGCCTTCGATCAAGGTGTATTCCCAGGTATCGGGTATCCTCTGCTTGTGGTATAGTTGTGCCGTTTAGTGTGACTTGTGGGCATGTTTCCCTCTTAAGGGTGAATGTGACGTGTGTAGATTTTTCACCATTTGTTTTTATTCTCCACTTGTGGTACCACTTTTGCATCAGATTTAGGTTTTTCTGTAGGTACTGCGATGCTTTCTGGGGATCACTGTCAACAGCCAGTGTTGCTGTGTCGTCAGCGAAGGTTCCCGTAATTGTATTTGGTGTGGTAGGTAAGTCTGCAGTATATAGTGGGTATAATGTCGGTCCAAGAACACTTCCTTGTGGAATTCCAGACTGAATTCTCTGTAATTTTGATGTAGCGTCTTTATATTTTACCTCAAAGCATCTGTCTGACAGGTATGACTTCAGTATGGTGTATAATGTGTGAGGTAGATTTTTCTTTAGCTTGAACAGTAGTCCAGGGTGCCAAACCTTATCAATGACTTGACTGATATCCAGAAAGGCAGCAGAGCAGTATTCTTTGCGTTCCAAAGCTTGTGAAATGGTATTCACTATCCTGTGTACTTGCTCGATGGTAGCGTGTTGCTCTCTAAAACCAAACTGATGTTCTGGTATTAGGCCTGGAAGATATGGCCTCAGTCTATTGAGTAAAATCTTTTCCAGCACTTTGGACAATAGGGGCAAGAGGCTGATAGGTCTGTATGAAGAAGTCTCATTTGGAGTTTTCCCAGGTTTTGCGATCAGTATGATTTGAGCAATTTTCCACTGCCCTGGAAAATTACTAGTTCGTATTACTGCATTGAATATTGCTGTGATCAGCATTCTTGCTTTGTGAGGCAACTCTTTCAGTATCGTTCCCGTTATTAGATCGTATCCGGGTGCTTTGTGTGGATCTAAAAGTCTCAGGAGTCTTTGTATCTCTCTGGGGGAGGCATGTTTTAATGGTGGTGACATTTGATAACAGGATTTCAGGAATTGGTGTATTTCCTCTTCGTTATTGCCTTGGTCAGTTGCAGGGTTAGGTTGGAAGACCCCAAATAGATGCTCCGCAAACAGATCAGCTTTCTCTTGTTCGCTTCTGGCCCAGGATCCTGATGGAGTTCGTAGAGGTGGCACTGACTGCTGAGGTCTTTTCAGATGTTTCGTAGCTTTCCAGAGAGAGTAATCTATACTAGCTGTAGGTGTGAGTTTCTTCAGGTATCTCTGTATTGTCTCATTATTGATATTTGCTATTAGATTATTCAACTGGTGTGAGCACTGATTAAACCTATTTTTGTCATCTGGTGGTCAATGCTGACTGTGAGTAGTATAGGTGAGTGATCTGATGAGAGGTCTGGTATGTTTTCGACAAGTAGATAATTTTGGGCTATTCCTTTGGATATGAAGAAGTCCAGAACATCGGGGATTCTATTTATGTCTGTGGACCAGTATGTAGGTTGTGTGGGTGATAAATATTCTAAGTTTTCTTCAATAACCGAGGAAAATAGTTGTCTCCCTCTAGGTAGTATCAGTCTGGAACCCCACGCTGTGTGCTTTGCGTTCCAGTCGCCACCTACAATAAAGCGGCTCCCCAGGCTTCTAAATAATCTTCAAAATGGTTCTTTGTTGATGATATGTCTGGGCGGGCAATATATTGCAGAAACATTTAGTGCTCCATTGACTCCAGTTTCTATTGTGATAGTAGTCGCTTGCAGATAGTCTAACTGTTGGTTTTCGCATTCGTGTGTTTTATTTTATTGTTAACTAGTACTGCAGTTCCTCCATGCGAGTTCCCTGATGGATGATTAGTAAGATAAGCACTATAGCCAGATATAGTTAGGAAGTTTTTGCTAGTGAACATTGTTTCTGAAATTACCATAATGTCTATTAAATTTATGTTAAGAAATACTTCTAATTCTTGCCTTCTCTCTGACAAGCCGTTGGCGTTCCAGGTTGAAATTCGAAAGCACGCCGCGCCTTTATTTGGCTCGTCTTGCTGTGAGATCGATTACACGATCCATCATTTTATCCAGCATTTTTTCGAATAAACCTTCAAGTTTCTGGAACATTTGATCCATAAAATCGAGCGTATATAGCCACTGATATCGGTTTGTTGTGGTGTATGTGGTTTAGTTATGTTTGCGTACGTGTATTCGGAATATTCCCTATTCTGCGTTTAATGTATAATGTTATGATCTTTATTTAACAAAAAAAGAAAACCATGCATATCATATAATCCAAAATTATTTCATACGATAAGCGCCCTTATCGTCATACAATTAAAGCGTATACTCGCACGTGACGTTTCGACCGTCTCAATTAGCGTAAGGTGGCCTCTCGAAAATTGTAGCAAATATCGATTCGTAGCAATTTCAGCCTTAAATGTATCGTTATTAGGGCGCTTTATGCAGTGCTTCTTGGCATATTATACGTTGTGACTATTATACGTTCTGCATGATGCAAAGAGTTGATTTTATTTTTAAACTTTATTCATGCACAACGTATAACATTATACGTTGTGACTATTATACGATATGCATGGTTTTAATTTTTTGGAAAAAAATAAGATTATACGTTGTGAATATTATACGTAGTGAATACGACTCCTTGCGGGGGCATCCTTTTCTTGAGATCTTTTTCCTTGTGCTTCGAAAGTTTTAATCTGTGTAGGTCGTTTTGATTTTTGCTGTCTAGCTATAAATATCTGATGCTAGTACTCTGTGTTCCAACTTATTTTTATGAAAATGTATGAATATTTGTATAATTTGAGAACAAAAAGCACCAACAACTTCCATATATCTTTAAATTATAGCTATACCATCAATCTAAACATCTATTTTTTTGATTATCCAAATTAATTGTATAACCACAATTAAATAAACCAAAATAAATACAATTAAATGATGTTTCACTTACTTCCTTATCGAACTAAGCGCAATCGGCTTTTATCACACCCTTAAAGAAATAATGTCTCCTATAAGAATAGAAAAACCATTCTTTTAATCAGATTAGTAGATATATCTTACTTCAGAAGGCAGAAGTTTTGTGTGGGTTTAAATCACAGTGAATAAATAGGGTAAAATTAATCAGGCCGATCCAGACGATATGGTCAGACAATAACTTAAAATATGGACTTATCACAATAATTTCTTCCATACATTTCTGAAAATTTTGCAACTCGGCCTAAATGATCTGTGAAAGTAATATTTGTAACATTTTGTTTACTCGATTTGCAACTCGAAAATTAAAAAATGAGGAAAGTAGTAAAAACGAAAAAAACATTGCCTATTATTTCATGACTCACTTTTCTCAATCAATGGCAATAAAAGTAGTTTTTTAGGACAAACAAAAGTTATACTTTACTGGATATTTATATTAACTGCATCATATACTTAGGTTGAGATAGATAGTCGCAAATGAAACTATGACACTAAAGTAAAATTAAAGTGACATTTCGACAAAAGTGACATTTCGTTGAAATGCAAAAATCATAATTTATTATGATTTTTGCATTTAATAATCATACTTGAATAGTAAAATTTTCTAATTAAAAATAAAAGAGAATGGTACGAACCTATGAAAATAATGAGATTGAAAGAATTTGGTCCAAAATTCAGCCTCAGTCATTTTCTTGGGCACATATTCAATGTGTTTTTTCCTCACTGCAGGGTATGTTTTGAATATTGCATCTATAATGTCCTGCGTAAGGTTGTATTTCAGTCCGTTGCAGCCGTCGGTTTGCGGCTGAATATCCGCAAGAAATGCTCCTGACACACCTGTAGAGGAACATGTTAAGATATTGATTACTAGTAAAAGTAGTTGATCAAGTTTATTTTTACAAACACAAAAACACAATTTGTAATATCCTTTTTAGGGTTCCGTACCCAAAGGGTGAAAACGGAACCCTACTACTAAGCCTTCGTTGTCCATCCGTCCGTCCGTCTGTCACAGGGCTGTAACTCATGAACCGTAATAGGTAGGCAGCTGAAAATTTCACAGAATGTGCATTTATTTTGCCGCTATAACAACAAATAAGTAAAATAAAAAAATATTAAAAATTAAAGATGGGCCCAATACAAAAAACGTTATTTTTTTTGTTAAACGGACTTGGCCAGTCTTTATGTTCTTTCATGCATTGAATTTAATTAATAATTTTGCATAGAACATTCACATTTCGTAATTTATTGTTTACACAGTGCCATCTTTTCAATTCAGTGGTTAGCTTATGAGGAAATAATGCAATACAAAAAAATATGTGCTTGCCAATTTTGGTATCAAATAAATGCATAGTTTTGCAGTTGGCTTCAAATTTACATGTTTTCTCAGAAATCATACCCAAGAGGGTACACTAGTTATGTAACAAAGGAGTTTTGAAAGTAGGAAGGTAACTGACTGTTAAAAGACTTCCTGTATTTTCTGAGCGAGCGTTACTTCAATTTTTGACGTACGAGCTTCTCGAGCGTTCTTGATTATTGCTTGTTGGTATTATTTTATAGTAAATGTGGAGAAAATGTCTCTATTAAACTAAAATACTCTTCTTCCAGCTTTAGCTCTTTGTTCGCTTGGTCTAGATTCACTTGAATGAACACATAAAACATTTGTTTTCAATATTTATTTAAAACGGGTTCACTTACCGACTTCCTGTTTGACAGAGTTCGAGTCCGTGTACTGTTTGAGTGTGGGAGTATTCCAGTACTCCTCACTGTTGATTACTTTAGAGATAACTAAGTCCTCATACAAGTTCCTTAGATGTGGGTGCTGCTGGAGCAACCTGCAATATTAGATTTGGGTTATTTGGTAAACATATTGGTAAATTAAAGATGATTACAACATTTACAGCATTATTGTGAGCGAAAAATCCTTTTCTGCTAAAACTCCTTAAAATATGAAGTTACCTAAAAACTTTTTTTTATGTGGCTGGGCAAGGATGGCTTTTACCACACCTGTCATGATATTGTCATGCCAGGACATTTCTTTTATTGCGCAGCTATATTGAACTGGATGGAAAATCTGGCCAATTTCGATTGCCGTTTCGTCCATTGTTCATTCAATGCGAATGTTTATTGTTTATTGTTTATTCATCATCCACAGGGGCAGCACACTGCACTCGGATTTGTCATATTTTATCATTAGCCAGTTCAGCGTTCACGGCGAAGAAAAATTCGCAAGAAACTTCGCTGATTTTTTTCAACGTCTACTTAGTCTAAGTTTACAAATTTGTTTGCCACTGCTTACAGAAGTATGGGTTATTGGTACCCGTTTATGTCAATACATTAAATTAATAATAATTCACAAAAATCTACCATTCACGCCGTATGCAACAGTTTATGACAAATATCGGTTTATTCTGCAAAGTCATGTCTGTCATCTAACATGTTGCCAATTGGAGCAGGCCAGTCCCCACAAGCAGCACCCGTTCACGAGCATCACGCCGGGTCCAGCCATCGCCTCTCTCAACCATATTTTAGGGGAAGAGGTGACCCGAACCAAGCGTCACCACGAGCAAGGACCTTGAAGCGATGCTCTGCTCCAGTGGCAACAAGAAGAAAAAATAAAAATTGTTTTACATGTCCACGTTTAGTTTTATTACTATTATTTCTGTCATGAACTACTACATGTTACCTACCTGAGTGGGATGTGATAGTTTAAAACCATGGTGCCAAATTCAGTGTAAGCCATCAATGCAGTGGCCTCATCCGGTAAATGAGTTGACCGGAAGCCTGAGTCTGCTAATAGATAACTCCACTTTCGAGCGTTAGTGTTACAAAATACAAAATTTGGTTCAATTTTGTATGATATCTCATAACGCTAATGCTGGAAAGTGGAGTTATCTATAATAGACTTAGGCTTTAATGAAGTTCCTTAAAGGAATTTTCTTGTTGCAATGTAATAGAAGCCGAGAATTTATAACAATTACTATTTCCTGATCCTGATAACTCACTTGGACTTCTCCTCTAGCGCTTTGTCCACCTGCCTCTTGAACTTCGGCAACAGGTTCTGCAGCAGTGTCTTGACCTGGTCGCGGTCGGCGGCCTGCGCATCCGCACCGGCTGGGTTCACGAAGTGGAACGTGGAGCACCCCCCGTCGTGCAGTACCACCTGCAGCTGCACCTTCGGTTTACCCACCGGTGATATCTTTTGAGCTGAGAGGAAGATCTATTGTTAATACACTGCAGACTGAATTATATTTGAGAGCAAAGGAAAGTGTTATTAAATATAAAATTGATTTGTGGTGTTTGCGGAACCCACCGAACAAGTGGTTCACAGCATTTTTTCCCGTGCGAGTCGTTAGAACCGACTAAGGACTCGGATTCCACGTGAAACTGTTGGTACCATTCTTTACTTGCTAGGTGGTAGGATTATTCCCACCCGGGTAGATTGTTGGTCGAAGCGGGAATAAAGAATTATTCCCACCCGGTCGAAGTGGGAATAAAAATTGTCTGTGCTTGCCATCCAGTTCAATGTAGCCGAGCAATATAAAGAAGGTCGTGGCATGGCACCTAATGTCGAGGTGGTGTGCTGGGCTATTATCGTGACAGTAGGTGTGGTATTAATCCATCTATGTCCAGTTACATAAATAAATACAGTACCTATATTCATATACCTAGTAGTCCTTTTTACAGGGCTCTTTCTTTAATTAATGTGTCCTTGCTTCACAGTCGATTATACATACATACACACATCATATTCCAATACAACTACTGTCATGATATTAGCCCATCACACTACATGGAAATTAGGTGCCATGCTAGGACCGTATAGAAAACACGGACAATCTTCATTGGCCCTTCGACCAATATTCATTTTACATTCACTAACGTTGGACATTGAAAAAAAATCCATCAGAGTTTCTTGCCAGTTCTTCTTTGCTGGGATTGCTGAACTGGATAATGATGAAATATGACAAATCCGTTCGAGATTAATCTCAGTACCTAGTAAGTACTAACAGTTTTGTCATATTTGAACTACGAACGATGAATCCAAAAGATACCTTTTTCGTCATGCACGGGAGGAAATGCAGTGGGAAAACTTGTATTATTATTCCCAGAACCGCCATAGCACACTTAATATGAGAAAGACACTCACATTTGATATCTGCATATTTATGGGATACAGCAACGGTGTCCCGGTGTTCTAGCATCCACGCAAGCCGTTGGTTCATGACATACAATGTGCCATCTCCCTTCTTGAACTTCACGTGGCCCACGCTGAGGAGGACATCTTCTGAAGAAGTCGTCATCCTCGTCTATGGCAACCTCTACCCTTCGAAAAGCCTGCATGCGAGAAGATTCAATTTAAAAAAGGCCTAGAGCGATATGATATGCAACCTTAGCTTAGTAAATTGACTAAAGGAATGGCAAAAACATTTGACGATATGATGAACAAAATATAAAATATTTTTCCGGATACATTTTTCGAACGATTCAATAAGGCAGATAAGTTTCAAACTGTAAAGATACATAAACACAATAAATGTTAAGTTTATGCTATTTTAAACATTATTTCAAGTTTAGCAGACGTAGTAAAGTACTCACATAAGAAGCCGAAACTGCGTGCCGGAGGGAACGAGATGCGAGCTCGTCGTTCAGTGTGTTTTTTCGTGTTGTTTTTGCACTGGCATTCCAAACCACGAACTCGTGCGATTGATTCTGCGGGGCCGATCACGACGCGAAGTATCTTCACCGCAAAACGACACAACTGACTGAACGAACTGACATGACAGCATGACAGTTCATGAAATCTGCCCTCGTTTACTATACTCTGTTGCTGAAATATACCAAGAGGTGACCAAAAATATGAACTGGAGAACAATATTTTGGGACACATGCAGAAATATTAAAAACGAGTCCTCAAATTTTCCCTGCGTCTCTATTATAGTACAACCTGTAGAGCGAATATGCACCTATTTTATAAAAAATGTGCACCTATCTTTTCCAGGGAATAAGCTTTTCGTGTGAGAATTCCTCGTGTTCTCTCGATGAGTACAAAGTTTTCTGTCTGGCGTTATCACAGAATATTTATTAGTGACGTTACGTGCGACTAGTAGCTACCGACCATTTATATTATCAAATTTCTTAAAAAATTGCGAAATCCGGACAGTTTTGAACGTTCTTGTGTTAAAATAGGCAAATTTCCCGCAAAATCGCTATGTGGAAGAGTATCAAGTTGACCCAGACACAGATCGCTAAAGTGCACTTCAGCTCTCACAAGCTGCAGGCGGCGGCTCCGGCGCTCGAGAGCGTGTTACGCCAGTGGTACGAGTTCTGTAAGAAACCTCCAAAAGGGTTCGAGAAGTACTTTGAGCCTGATGGTCAAAAAAGCAACGCAGCGGAAAAAGATGGCAAAGCGACCTCTCCACCTTCAAAAAGTGCTTCCTCCTCTCCACCATCCAAGACACCGCCATCTCCGATAGACAAATGGAACCTCGGTATGTTTGGGCAACCAGGCGGTAGGGGCGGCAGCGGAAGTGGCAGTGGTGGCGGTCCACGCGGAAGCTTTGATGGTCCTGACAAAGAAAAGTGGATGATGATTGGAGCAATTGGAACAGTGGGCTTGTTAGCTTCGATAGCTTACTTCGAACTCCGATACAAGGAAATCAGCTGGCGCGATTTCGTCAACATGTACCTTAACAAGGGTCTGGTTGATAAGCTTGAGGTTATCAATAAAAAGTGGGTGCGAGTGCGGCTTCAACCAGGTTCTTCCTTGGAGAATAAAGTTATTTGGTTTGCCATTGGGAGCGTCGATTCTTTCGAAAGAAATCTCGAAAATGCACAGATTGAAATGAATATTGATCCACCCAATTTCCTTCCGGTGATCTATAAAACTGAGGTGGAAGCTTCAAGTCTGACTGGTCTGCTACCCACAATTCTAATCATTGGGTTCCTTATTTACATGATGCGTCGTTCAGCTAACATGATGGGAGGAGGTGGCCGGAAGGGTGGAGGGCTGTTTGGTGGTGTAATGGAGTCCACAGCCAAGCTCATCAACCCTAGTGAGATCGGAGTCAGATTTAACGATGTAGCTGGATGTGAGGAAGCCAAAATTGAGATCATGGAGTTTGTTAACTTCCTAAAGAACCCACAGCAGTATCTGGACCTCGGAGCTAAGATCCCTAAAGGAGCACTACTAACGGGCCCTCCTGGTACGGGAAAAACTTTACTTGCCAAAGCGACAGCAGGTGAAGCCAATGTGCCTTTCTTAACAGTCTCTGGGTCTGAGTTTTTGGAGATGTTTGTCGGAGTGGGCCCATCTAGAGTACGAGACATGTTCTCGATGGCCCGCAAACACGCTCCTTGCATCTTATTCATAGATGAAATTGATGCAGTAGGTAGAAAGCGGGGTGGCCGTAGCTTCGGTGGTCATTCTGAGCAAGAGAACACACTTAATCAACTCCTAGTTGAAATGGATGGTTTCAATACCACGACTAATGTTGTAGTTCTCGCTGCAACCAACAGAGTAGATATTTTAGACAAAGCTCTTCTGAGGCCCGGTCGTTTTGATCGACAAATATTTGTTCCTGCTCCTGACATTAAGGGCAGGGCTTCTATATTCAAAGTCCACCTAGGCCCACTCAAAACTACACTAAACAAGGAAAACTTAGCCCGCAAAATGGCTGCATTAACACCAGGTTTTACCGGTGCCGACATTGCCAATGTATGCAATGAAGCTGCTTTGATAGCTGCGAGAGAGCTCTCACAAGATATTTCAATAAAAAGTTTCGAACAAGCCATTGAGAGAGTGGTCGCTGGGATGGAGAAGAAGTCGAATGTTCTTCAACCTGAAGAAAGGAAGATAGTGGCTTACCACGAGGCTGGTCATGCTGTTGCAGGCTGGTTTTTGCAGCACGCCGATCCACTTCTGAAGGTGTCTATAATACCGAGAGGCAAAGGCTTAGGTTATGCACAATATTTGCCAAAAGAACAATACCTTTACAGTAAAGAACAGTTATTTGACCGAATGTGCATGACTCTTGGTGGTAGAGTCAGCGAAGAGCTCTTCTTTGGCAGAATCACTACAGGGGCTCAAGACGATCTAAAGAAAATTACACAAAGTGCATATGCTCAAATCGTGCATTACGGTATGAATTCAAAAGTTGGCAATGTTTCATTTGAGATGCCACAGCCAGGGGAAATGGTGATCGACAAACCATATTCAGAAAAAACTGCCGAGCTCATTGACTCGGAAGTTCGAGTCTTAATTGACTCTGCACACAAGCACACAACCTCGCTATTGACAAAGCATAAAGAGAATATCATTAAAGTTGCAGAAAGGTTACTTAAACAAGAGATTTTGAGCAGAGACGACATGATTGAACTTTTAGGAGCGAGGCCGTTCCCTGAAAAAAGTACTTATGAAGAATTTGTTGAAGGTACTGGTTCATTGGATGAAGACACCACATTACCAGAGGGCTTAAAAGATTGGAACAAAGAAAAACAGCCAACAAACTCGCCACCCACCCCCAACCCGTTACCAAGCGGTGCGGCAAAATGATTGCCGTAAATGATTGAACATTGTGTTGCATTTTTTTTATATGACTAACATATTTATTTATATGTAAGCTGTATAAAGTCAATAGGTTGTCTTGAGTGTAGTGTAGACTAACTAATGTTTAGTTAAATAAATCTTTGAATAAAGTTTTTGTTTGGTTTGGAGAATTATGTGGACCGAATGTAAAGAGAAAATCAGATCTATTATAACAAACTAAAAAGTAATGTTACTCTTCCGGTAATGAATATAAAATATATATATATATAGTGTGTGTCTCGATCCTTTTTTGGCCTGTTATCTTAAATGGTGAAAACCTCATTAAAATCTGATCAGTAATTTACGAGATATTCACATTTCAATACTGTCGAAACAGTAGATTTTCCATGCATTGAAAATTTAAATGGTTTTTTTAAGGTATTTTGACCGAATAAAAAAAATTTGTTCAATATCTGTTATATCCAGATTAGGTAGTTTAAAAAAAATATTGACGGTCGTTGACATCCTGTATAGTATACAGGTGTTCGACACATCGACTGACATTTTTTTTAGATTGGGTTGGTTATTTGCAAGCTTTTGACCCATGATATCTATTGTCAAATGTCACGTGTTATCAAGATTTGATTTTTTTTCTTTCTTTTTGAAAATGTAACCCCTTGCAACTTTTTTGTTCATGATTTGATCAGCACGAACTAAAATTTATTGGATTACGATGTATAAACAATATCACTTCATGAAGTTAATACCACGAAAAGGACTTATGACCTAACAAAGTCCGGAGAGCGAGCATAATGTGACAAAATGTTTATCTCTAAATACATTTAAAAAAATACTGACAATAATTGATAGCTTCGTTTCTTTTCTTTGCTAGTTTACGCTCTTTTCAACGGTATACACATGTCATACAAATAATTCACTATGAGGATTCAGGGATCTCATGCTAGTGCATTTTAAAGATATTTTAATCCATTACAGCGATTTTCGATTGGACGGTTTTACCTTGACGATTAAATGTGCAATATTTTAGAAATAATTTCATCCACCCTGACTATTATTTTGTTCTCATAGCCGTAGCACGATACTGTCCACAACATACAGATTGTTTCTTTAATTGCTCAGGTTATACACTCATGAATTCATCACTTCTCATAGAGGGGGAGTAACTGTATTGAAAAGTAAGGTGATCAAAATGTACAGTATTGTTACGGGCGCTCCATCAATGAATGAATTGTGCAACTACAGATATTATAGGAAGAAGTGCAGAAGATGATAGCCGGCATGCTATACGGCGGTTATACGAGACGTTGTCAAGCCCGTGGCCTCGTCTGTAGTCCTGGTTTAAAACAAAGATTTAAGATTTAGCGTAAGGTTAGCTATCATGTCATCTCCCATCCTTCCATGTTCGCTGGCTACAAGTGTGCCATCTATGAAGGCATAGCAAAACTACAAATAACGTAGCGCGAAAAGCATTTGCCTGCAGACTAACCTTGTTCAACAGATAGTGCCACTTACATCCTAGTGAGCTGATTCTACAATCATGTTCTTTTGCTTAGTTCTGTTAACTTTTGGTGTTTTTGCCTCTCATGTACACCCACTCATGTAACAGTATTATAATATATAAATAATTCAGACAAACCAAATTAATTGTAATACAATTTTAAATATCTTTTTGGAAGAAATATTTCAGTAAAATCCGTCAATGTAAAAACTTTGCTAGTACGGTTGTTTCCTCTCAATTGTACACACTGGAAAGAGAAGGAATTCCGAAGTCCCTTTTACTCTATGGTTGACTTCAGCATAACAGAGAGATATCTCAAATTTGTCTCAATTTCCAGTGTATAGATTTCAGACAAAACGACCGTACTATGTGCATCTTGCCCTTGGAGGTCTTGGCCGACACCAAAGGCTCAAGCGGTACACTGAAAGTCAAACTTTTTCTCAAACTTCCAATGTTTTTTTTTATCTAATATTTATTTCTTTTATTCCTCCCTAACAGGAAGAAATATTTCATTGAATGATGTTTTATTTTTTCCAGGGCTTTTGCTGCTACAGGTAACTTAAAACACTATAAGACACCCTTTTGCAATTAACTATCCATCATATGACATTCTGGGATGTGTGATGACTTAGGTTTTTTACTTTAATATACAGTCATCGATACATCGATCGACAAAATTGTTTTGAAAGTGGAGGTCATTTGAAAAGTTTTGACCCAAGTTTTTCACCTTTTATCAGATGTCATGTGTTATCGAAATACGTTTTTTTTTGCGAAAACGATGTGCCGAACAACCTGAATAGTTACTAATATTTCAGTTGAGGGTAGTAGGGAAATATTAATAATGGGAAAGTATGCGGTTGAATGGTAGAAAAAAAGCCAGTGGTAGGAAGTTTCCGCAAATGTTATTATTTAAATAAAAAAAATATTTACAGAGAAATATATTTAATCTATGTATCCATACTTATATTTCCAGTAGGTACCTAAAAAAAACAATAATGCAGTGTATAGGTGTTCCATTTGTTTCATTCACAGTTGACAATGCAAAACCTAAAGGTATGAATAACATTATGTTCGATAAAAAGGTGCAATAGAAAGGATCCTATGAAGGTCATACCAATAATAAAACCAACCAGACATACATGTAAGTACATAATACATACATAGTTCATGTTTTTTAATGTTACTCCATGGTAAATTTTGTATAGACTTTTTGGAAAAGTATTGCAATTAGAGTTCGAAATGCATTCAGTGAAGGGAATTGCAAAGAAATTATCCACTTTCTTGCCAAAAACGTATACCCTAATGGTATATGAGTTTACACAGCTACTAGTAGTAAGAAAGTAATAAATTCAGGTTGAAAATTTTGCAGAATATTTCCATATTATCAAAACTTTCTGGCTTCCGATAAATCTATTGTTGTCAAGCTTTCAATTTGCTGACATATCTGCCGTTTATTCCATGCACTGATCCAAATAATCGTCTAAACTCACTGTCCGTGCGTTTGATGTTTGCAAAGTATAACTAATTAACATGCCTGCTGACATGTGACCATATTTTTTTATGTAACTGGATATGGATAGCTAATAATAAACTGACTTTCATGATATTAGCCTTACACACCACACGGGAACTAGGTGTTAATGCTCAGCTACATTGAACTAAACGGAAGATATGGACAATTTTCATTGCCGCTTTGACCATTATTCATTTAATGCTAATATTATTTTACCCATGCAAAAAGTCTATTCATATTTTTAAGATACACTTGATCTTGTTAATATGGCTTAATAAGCTAACGAAAAAACTCAAAAACTAAAATAGTAGGTTTGTACAAACATGTCAGTAGGTAAAATTTAAGGAGTGCATTCACATGCAGTTGCAATTTTACATCAATGTGACAGGAAAGACCATAAAAATAGTGATTGTTTTTGACATGGAACATCTTAAAAATCTGCGTACATTAACATTGTTGTTGCCATAACCTTACATGTGAAGTTATTTCACATTGTAAAATAACATTTTTATTTATGATTGGCCGCTTCTATGTAAATGTTATACGAACTCCACTGCAAATGCATTTCTAATACATACCTACTTACCAAATGTTTTGTCTTATTGGGAGATAGTATTGACAAGAAAACAACATTTCGAATTATTTTTTATTACATACCTACCTATGTAAACAAAATGCAAGACAAGCAAATAAAGCAGTTAAGTATTAAATAATGGTAACATTTCTGCAATAAGAATTGTATATTTGATTATTGAAAATGTATTTTTTATTTATATTCAATAAGATCTCCCAAAACTGGTACCCAATGTTGCAATCAAACATTTATGAATTATCATTCCCTTTAATAAGATTTGTTAACATTTTATCAGTTATGTAGACACAAGGGTCCTATTCTAGTTTTGGAAACCCAAATATATATTCTACGTTTGATAATTTTCTGAAATACCATGTTAAAATATAATGAAAAAAAAATCACTTCTGTTTTTCCAATGGTAACAAATTAATGTATGCATGAGATGACTGTTTTCATTTTTAGATAGACATGTCTCTGATTTTTTATCGCGCATATTGGATTATTTGGAACATCAATATAAAACTCATATAAAATTACCTTGACCAAATCACGAACTTTACTTTGCACACTTGTGCATGAATAAAAAGCCTCAAGTTAGACATTAACCTTGATTTTGCAATTTGGGAAAAAATAATAAATTCAGTCTTCACATGCTTTCATCACAATAATTGGTTGAACATTGGACCTGTAGGCAACATTGGAGCCAATTGAATTGAAACTTCTTTCAAGGTAATCAGTGGCATGACTAATTGTACTTCTCTTGTCATTATGTTATTGATTTCATAGCTAAACCCATAGGCAATGACAGTAATATCGTGTGTCACACTAGTGCACTTATTGTAATAACCCTTTGTATAACTGAATTCTGGACCATCTAGCTTCCACTCAAGGGGAATAGGTATATCAATGCACTACAAGAAAATTATATACTTATATGTAAAAATTAAAGAAAATGTTGTATTCTGATACCTGCAAAATTAGACTTCAGGAAGGAGTGATCGAATGTTTTGGTTCTATGCACAATTACTATTCTATAGATATGAAAGCATGGTGTACCTCAATTGTGAGGTCAACTCTGGAAAAAGGAGTCCACAAAAGAAAAGTCTCATTGCACAAACTTAATTTGAGTTACTATCAAATTGCATAAATTAACCAGTAATCCGAAAAAAATGTTATTGCAACTAATTTTAGTCAATGGTACTTCATTTAAAAACATGCGTGCAGAAACCAGCATGATTTGCATAAATGTGGAACAAAAACTGTAAGAAAAACCAAATCCAATGTTCTTTGTATGGTTTGGGAAATCTAAGAAATATCGATCAAGAATGTATAAGATCAAAAGTCTGCATATTATATCGTGATCACGTAAAGTTGTTCACACAATAATAAAGACAGATGAGCACGACTTAATTTGAGTTTCTATCAAATTCCAAAAATTAACCAGTAATCCCAAAAATTCGTTATTGCAACTACTTTTAGTCAATAGTACTTTATTTAAAAACATGTGTGCACAAACCAGCATATGTTTTGTATAAATGTGGAAAAAATAAATAAAAAAAACCAAATTAAATGTTCTTTATATAGTTTGGGAAATCCAAGTACCATTGATCAAGAATGTATAAGGCCAAAAGTCTGCATATTATAATCATGATCAAATACAGTTTTTCACACAATAATAAAGATAAATAAAACCAAAGCACCCTTTGCTTGTGTGAAACCCTTTTTCCAAGCGTTTTAAATATCCTTCAATGAGTAAACAATCTAAAACGAATAAAAAAACTATGTTTAATGGTTATCAGATGTATGAGCTTTGCAATACCTTGTATTTGGGTGGTAAATGGTTGGTAAATAAAAAGTAATAGAGCAAATGCAAATATTTCATAAACTGTGGCAATGATTGGGCACCCAATGGGTGATGGCCTGGCCGCGCTTTACATTAAACCTTATTCCGCACAGGCATTTGGAGGTCAGAGGATTCAGTTCTGTTATAACAGGCACACTTACTGCAGTGTCTTGATTTGGAAAATGTTTCTTGGATAAATCAGAGATGAGGTGTAAAAAAAATCTGTTTACAATTAATATTAGATCACATGGACCAAAATCAGGGTTAAAATATATTTATTCTGTCATAAACCTGAACATGTACATATTTTAAAAAAAAATATGCATAAATTTGTGGTGTGGCATAAAATAGCGGTAAGTTATTTTGGATCATATATCATATTAGATTTATGCAATCAAAGGTGTTCCAAGCAATGAACTCGGCTTGTATGATTCAAAGCGGGAACAATTTGCTGTAGTTTTATACCTATACTTTTTACTAGATTCGTGTGTTTCTTTAAAGGACATGTTTTGTGGCACAAGAGTCCAATTTAAGGTGGCCCAACCCGCTCAACTCCCCATACAAACGGGGAAAGAAGATCACGCCCATATTTCTTGTCAGGGATCCCAAATTTTGCTCAAAATAGGTTTATTTGATCGAACTAGATGTCTGATGACCGCTGGCATTGTAAAATTGTGTTTGGTTTCTAAGTTATAAGGTGCGAAAGTTCGAATTTTTCGCGCGTTTCATACAATTACTTTGGAGGTGGATTACGCTATGATAAAGTAAGAACATCTTAAAAAGATTAGTCATCAGACATAGCTTATTTAATCAAGATTTATAATCTATTTGGTTTTTGTTAGATTTTTGACTACAGCGGTCGTGGTTTACTTTTAGCTATAAGTCGTTTTGTAATTAAAATTTTCGTAAATCTTACCAAATCATACACTATGCACATTGTCTTTTTTGTGGACATGTTGCATCTTCCTTATCACGGAGCCTATATTTTTCTTTGAAACAGAGAAGGTCCCAGAGCGCAACAGCACGGTTTTGTACCTTGCCCGCGAATGAGTTAGTCCCGCCGGGTTGGGCCACCTTAAGGAAAATAATAAATTCCGCCAATTTCAGGTCTACAAAGTCGATGTATTGGAGAATACAGGTTTTGAGAAACTTCAAACCTAAATGGATAGTATCCTTAAAACAAAAATGCAACTTTCAAGATTTCCCATTTAAGATGATACCCAAGAAAATATCAAAGAACTACTTAAATGTTTTTAAGTGAAACTTAATTTTTCTAAATGTAACCGAAAATGTGATTTTGGGGATTTTTACAGATAAGCCCACATTTGTTTATAACTAAGCAATATGTTGTAAACGAAGTATTTTTTGTTTTTTGTTTTAACTACAGCTTTGCCTACAGTGACGTCAATCACTCAAACACTTATTGTGGCTTCATAAAATCAGAATGGTGATCCTCTTTTCCAGAAAGATTTCAGTCAAGCAATTATATTTTTAAAGTAACCTTATGACCGATTGAGCGGAACAGAGTACCTTTATGGTCATAAAGTTTTTTTCCGGAACCACTACGGTAATGCTTACCATAGTTTAAAATCATGTGCAACATCTTAATGTAACATGGAACTCAAGACAGGTCTGCTGGCCGTGGTGCAGTGCAGGCGTGCTTTAAGAACGCTCTTGGTATACTACATAAAATTTGAAGTGAAATGAGAGGTAACACTTAAATAAAATAAACAATGTTATATTAAAAGTTATATGCAAAATATTATTCAAATATTCGACTGAAAACATATTCAGCCTTCTTTCAAAATTTAAATAGTCACTACATACTTTTTACATCACCGATTTCTTAAGTAAATTCAGATTTTGTACAATATCAAAAGAATCTTATAGTACCTATCCTAATGTTTACAAGGAGGCAACGTATCACACTGTCCCCCATTTACTTATAATTACAATTTCCGTATTCTCTGATTTAACGACAAACGGAAAAAATCATACAATAACAAAAACATTCATGGTATGCTACAATGATGTTCAACATTTCATGTCAATATTGTTTTAATTTAACCCCTACATTTCTTATACGAACCTATCCATAACATTAGATGACAAAAACTAAATTATTTCCTGATATCATTCAACAATAATTATTTATTATTTAACAAGTCACATTCATTCGCATCTATCAACGAATCTGACAATTAAAACTACATATTCACATAACAATAAGGTCTGCAATATAATTAGTGTCCATCTTTCACTTTGTCCATTTTAGGTTTTCGACCTCTCTTTCTACC
This sequence comes from Incurvaria masculella, assembly GCA_946894095.1. Lineage (NCBI taxonomy): Eukaryota > Metazoa > Arthropoda > Insecta > Lepidoptera > Incurvariidae > Incurvaria > Incurvaria masculella. The sequence goes on from OX335641.1 coordinate 8,023,870, forward strand.
AGTCTGCACACCTGCAAGGGCTGTCACCATCGCTGCCCTTTTCGCCATGCAGGACTTACAGAACCAATCTTCTGAGACACCAGGGTCCACAGTAATGCCAACGCACGCCCAGTGGTACCAACAATCACAACCATCACAACCAATCATTGGCGAACCATTATCGGGCCGGCCACACGCTGGACACACCCACACCTTATTGCCGTATTCGTCCGTGTAGTAAGGAGTAGTGAGTTGCATGGGAGCCGATTTATCAGTACTTGGTTTTGGGGGTGCTGAAGGAAGATCTAAGTCGATTACAGAATCATCGTCCAAAGCATGAATCCTCTTCGCCAACGGTTTGAATAGGATTCTCTTGTATTTTGAGTGACTGGACGGAGGTCTATTTTTTCTAGGAGGCGAAGAGTTACTCGTCTGTGGGGGAGGTGAGCCAGGTTTGACCTCTGCACTTGGCTCTGAAGTCACATGGTTGTGTTTGGATCCTTTCGGCTTAGGCGGTCTAGTTACTAGGGCTGAAATTTGTGCTAACTCAGGGGATCGACTGTTTTCCCGTGACAATCTTTCCTCTTTTGGTATCACTGGTGAGAGCTCTGGTTCTTTTTTAATAGGCTTAATGTTAAGTTTGACTGGGTCTGGGGAACTTGGCGGCATCGGTGATGAAGATCCCAATCTCAAAGTAAGCTTAGGAACTAGTCCGTCAACAGCAGATGGAGGTTTTTCCTTTTCTTTTTTCTTTTCTTTTTTCTCTTTCTTTATTTTGTCCTTGCCCAAAACTTTATCATCTTTTTCTTTTCTTTTGTCGGCCTTTAACTTATTCTTATCCTTCTTATCTTTTTTCTTTTTAATTTTGAGGCCATCTTTCTCCTTTTTCTCTTTCTTATGTAGCTTCTCCTTCTTCTTTTCGGGACTGTCCTTTTCTTTGGGTATTTCGGTGATTGAAGTTTCCGGCATGGGTTGGGGTATTAAAGGCCCCTGAGACGGAACCTCTTCAACCACCTGGGGTGGAAGCTCTGTTTTCATAGGTTCAGGTTTTATTGCAGGCGGATTCAATTCAATGGTAATATCTGGAGTAACAGTAGGCATTTTAAAAGTATTAATTTTGTGAAGGTTGTCCTTAGGTATTCTACTTTTTTGTGGACTGTGCTTTTGAAGAATATTTGGAATGCTAGACATTTTATGTTTTTCGTTCTTTTCTTTTTCTCTTATTGGCAAAACATGTGAAGGGGACTGTTTCCACGGTTCATCATTTTCTACAGGTATAACTTCTAAACTTGGACGCCGCATGAGAGGAAAACGAGGTTGCTGTGATCTATTGGGTTGCCTGAAGTTCCCTAATAGGCCTGGAGGAAGCAGGCCAGGTCCTTGCATTAAGCTAGACCCAGGTATTAACCCTGGACCTCCAGCTAGTGCAAATGGATTAGCTAGCAAATTTGGAGGTAGACCTCTTAGTGCAGGATTGTTGGCTAAACCTGCATACAAATCATTTCCAGAAATTAATGGATTTGGTATCAAACCTGGGCCCTGCATAAGTCCACGTGGGGGTACAGAAGGAAAGAATGGAAAACCTGGATGCATTTGGGGTATCTTTGAAGATTCTCCCTTTGGTGGCCTTGGCAATTTGGGTGACTTGACTTTTGGTGTGAAATGTGCCTGAATGGCTTGGTGCATCCCTTGATTTTGAGCGGCCATCATTGCTAGCTGCTGTTGTTGTTTTCTTATTAACTTAGCGTTGATTTTAGCAACTTTGTCTGCCGCCTTGTCCCGTTTTTCTTTGTGCTTTCGATCTTTTTTGGCCTTCGGATTGATTCCAATTTCTTTGGGAACAGGTAGTTGTTTTAATTTACTCACTGGCACCGGCACCGGAGTGGGAATGTTATCTGGATCTCGCTTTATGTGTGGAGGATTCATTTCAAGAGAGTCATCATCTATGTTGATCACTTCGTTTGTCGTTAAATCCATATGCTTTGATAGGTCCATGGCTATCGGCTGACTGTGGTTGTTGATTGGCTCAATTGGTTTGGTTTTTGTAATTTCAGTTGCACTATTTTTAACAACTTTTACTAAGTTCTGTGGGACTGAACTGTCCACCCGGGAGGAGCTCTCATTGTGCGATTTATCATTTGTTTCAGGTGGATTTTTGTCATCTTTTGTCTTATTGGATATTCTCTTGAAAATACTTAATTTTGATCTATCTGGCTGAGAGGCCAGTTTTTCCTCTTCATCAATGATTTCCTGTTTTATATGTACTGGAGGATGGATAGGTTCAGGAGGGACTATAGCTCTAGGAATGTACGTCGATGACGCACCGGGCACAAGTGGTGATTTTGCTATAGGTATCTTGCGTGGAACTGGAATCGTATTCATCTCTCGTACAACATCTGCACCTCCGACCGGAGGCAGGGGGTGTTCCAGAGGTTCTTGTTTAATTGGTCTAATATTATCTAATAGTGGTCCAGGAGGCACGAGCCGCGGTGCAGGCGTTGGCAAGTTATTGTGATGAGGAATCGGTGGAACATCCCTACTCCTTTGCGCCAGTTCAGGAGGTAGTTTGTCCACTCGATCGTGCCTAGATTTGGAACTATCACCCTTATGACTTTTGTCCCTTCTCTTGCTCTTCATTATTTTACCATTTACTAGCCTAGACTTCTTGGATTTCTTATCAAGGCGCTCAAGCGGAGCTTGAGCACCAGGTACGTGAGGAGGCAGGTGCGCCCTATGCTTGTCAGGATGCCTTTCGGATGGCACCACAGGTACTTTGGCCTCGGGCAATTTGCCCTCCCGAGCTGGTGACAGAAAGCCCGACATGGTCATCATGACGCTGCTGATTTCGCGCGTGTGGCACTCCTCCTCCTCCAATTTAACACGTGGCCGTTTGCTTGGTGGAAGGGAGGCTGGATCGGGTGGCCGTTTAAATGGATCCTTTTTCTCAGGACTGTCCGTGACGGAAATCTCAGGGCTGGCATCATGTCCATTCTGTCTGATTTCTACCGTGTCTGCGATGGGTGGTGTCAGTTCGCGCTCGGGATACATTGGCGGTAGATGCTCATGTACATGCATCGGCCGCGTGACCACTTCATGGCTGCCCGGCTTGAGGAAATTGAGGTTGGATTCCTTGGGGCACGGGAAAGGATCGACGGCGAGGGAGCTGGGTGCGGGTGGCACACTTCGCACATACTCGGCGAGCTCAGGAAGGTGGACGTGCAGGTCTCGGAACACGAGGCCCAAGTCGTGCAGGTTGGGCTCCGTGCGGTCGAAGTTCTCGGCGAAGCGTGCCGCTTCCGCGCCGAGCGTCCGGATGTACTTCTCAAGGACGTGCACAAGCACGTCCAGCGGCGTTGACTGTATCCCGTTCCATCCTATCGTCTGACACATCTGCGCCACATTCCGGCGCAGCAGCTCCCGCGCGTAACGCTCCGACATCCCGACCGCCGACCTGAAACCGGCGGTCACACACTATCAGTCGGAGGTCGCCCGTCGCCCTCCTCGACGCGATGGTAGCATTACGTAGTGCTAGGTGACCGAGACAGGAGTAAGTGGCGCGGAGACGGTACCTGCGGCGCGGGCGGTCCAGTCAGCCGCTCCACCTCGCCACTCACACCAAGGCGGTCAGCAGGGCGGCCCGGGGCCGCGGCGAAGCGAATATTGGCCGCGATTCGCCGGTGGCGCGTGTTTACACACGAGAAATCGCTCGCGCGGTCTAACAACACAGAGGTGCGAGCGCCATCATTGCATCTTTGGTTGCTGTCAGTGACAGTGTTGCTATAATTGTGCGGTCCGTGGTGTTGCGACGCGGGAGAATCACGACAAGTCATCACGTTTTGTCTATGGTGGATAAGGCCCGGATACACATCAGAGTGGTCAGTCTGAGTTCTGACCTAAATTGGCGTTTACGGCAAACCGATCGACTGGCATTTTCAAATGTATGGAGAAATTGAAGAGCGCGCGCAGTAGGCGTTTAGCGAACTAACATTTGCGAGTCCGAGTTTGATTTGACAGCTTACCATAAATACGTCGACGTTGCCGTCCGACCATCGTAGGCCGGCCCATATTTCATGATCGTGAACGCATGGTAGTCCGTGCGTCAGGAATTCAGATTATGATAAATGCATTCCGAAAGCAGAAGCTACGTACATTTTCTATGATCCGCCACACATGTCCGGAGAAAAACCGTACGGAATGAGTTATTATGCGCCACGCACTATCAACAAATTACACTCGGCATCGCGTACGTCCGCGGACAATTACTTATGTTGAAATAAACATATTTCTCGCACGTGCAATGGATTTTTTTTATGGAACCTGACTTGGATGGCTAATACCACATAACTGCCGTCATGACATGGCCCAATAAAAAGAATTCACGAAGGAATTCGGTGCAATACCAGAGCCTTTCCTTTATCAGTGCGGTTAAATTGAACTGGGTGGAAAACACTGACGATTTTTAATAGCCCGGGCCGTTTTAAATGGATTCCGAACCATAAAGCAGCTTTAATTATTAACGAAATTCACTTATCAAACTCAGAAATAAAAAGGAAGTGGTGCATTACCATGTCGAGGATTGTCAGGATAGGCTTGTAATTTTGCTCCTTTGAGATATAACTGGCTCTCTATTAGCCCCGGATGCACGAAGAGACGGCCGAGTTAATCAATGTTCAAACACGTCACTTTTAGTGATCCGCAAAGAGTTCCTTCCATACTGTCCACACTAAGTGACGTGTTTGATCATACTTTGACGTTGATTTTTATTTTTTTGTCCTTTCGTGCACTCGGCCCTTAGCCCCGATTGCACGAAGAGATGGCTAAATTGATCAATGTTCAAACACGTCACTTTTAGTGAACCGCATGGAGTTCCTTCCATACAGTCCATAGAAAGTGACCTGTTTAATCAGACTTGGATGTCGACAAACGTCATAGTATGATCAAACACGTCACTTTGTGTGGACAGTATAGAAGGAACTCTATGCGGATCACTAAAAGTGACGTGTTTGAACGTTGATTAACTAAGCCGTCTCTTCGTGCAAACGGGTCTTAGCCCCGGTTGCACGAAGAGACGGACGAGTTAATCAATGTTCAAACACGTCACTTTTAGTGATCCGCATAGAGTTCCTTCCATACTGTCCACACAAAGTGACGTGTTTGATCAGACGTTGACGTTGATTTTGATTTTTTGTCCTTTCGTGCACTCGGCCCTTAGTCTTCTGAAGTCGTAATTAAATTGGGCGGACTAACTTTAACCCTTCAATCAGCAGAAACCGTGCGTACGCAGCACCTCTTGATCAGCAGACAATATGTAGCGCACGAGCGCATTTTAAGCATGTTGCAATAAATCGATCACCCTTCGGAATATTTCCACCATGGGTACCCTAAGCTATACATTTTCAGAAACCAGAACGAATGCTGCTTGTAATGACACGAAGTAGATTATTTTGTGCAGCAGAAAAAAACAAATAAAATCTCAAAAGTAGGTGGAAACTGCGAAACCTGTAAAATAATGCCGAAAGTGTACAAAAGTGGATTTCGAAAGATTTTCTTGAATGTGAGAAAGTTCTTCAAGGACGAAAAGGAAAGAAATGTGATGCCATTGCAACAAATCCAGTTACTCACTTATTTATTAATTTTAGGCTGAGTTTATTTTAGAGGCAAGTTGTAAATGTTTTCACTATAATTGGAGGATTTTATTTCCTGTGGTAACCATAAGACTACAGTGGTGCCCAGTCCTAAAATGATCTGCGCACTGTGTACCCACTACATCCGTGGTGTAGGTACTCATAAAGGGAAAGCGAAAAGTTCTCATGTTCGCTTCTGTCAAACTCTATACAAAAAAAGTAGGCAATCTTTTTTTTCTACATAGAGTTTGACAGATCCGAACGCGAGAACTTCTCGCTTTCGCTTTTCTGAGAAGATATGCCGTTATGAGAACTTCTCGTGCTCGCTTTCCAAGTAGACCGGCTAGCCGAGGGTGACTCAATTCCGAACCGTTTTAAGGGTCCGACTCAGATTCAGTTCAAACGGTTTCAACCAGTTTCGGAAAAAAGGATTCCATACATACGGAGTCGATACTCGAACTTTGGGGCAGCGCGCGCGGCGGCTCCGCGGCTGCAAGATGATTTGACTGAAAAAACTCTGTAAATACATTGCCTGCTGCTCGCAAGGTTCAAATGTATCATCGTACGTCGTCGCTCTTCACGATACATACCGCGGATATGCCTCAATGTTTGCAATACATGAGCTGTAAGATGTATGCCGACATCTCTCTCAGAGTCTCATTCACGTTGATCAATTAGATGTAACCATTCAAAAAAATATTGACGCTCTGTTTTCCTAATCATGGGAACAAAAAAGCAAGTTGAAAAAGTTGTGTTAAAAAACCCTGAGCCGCAGGTTGGAACCCAGGTCGGAACCGCAACTCGACCTGAGCCGTTCAGTTACCACGATACCACACCCTGTTGTGAACGCGCTTTCGGTAACGTAAGTTCAAATCGGACCACGCACAGTGGTCAAGAGTCAAAGAGTTCGGAGAAGTCGCTGCGCTACGCAAAGAGTTAAAAGCTTCCTTTTGTGGGGTATTTAGTCTGTGATGATGGCTGACATCTGCAGTTGAGAGTTCGGTTTTGGCGGGAATCCGAACAAGTCGAGATTTTTTTGCTATCGAGTTTTTATTTGCCAATTCGTTTGTTTGTGGTCTTTCTTCGCGGAAAACCGGTCGAGAAGATGAAGGCGAAGAGGAAACGGAAAAAGGAAGACAAGAGGTCTCCAGAGGAGTCACTTTCGTCCGATTTATCGGACTGTGAAAATTTGGCGGGAAAAGATGATCTTGTGGAACAGGCGGGAACTACTGAGCTCAACATCAACACCACAGCTACTACATCAAAATTGAATTCACTCGATAAGTACCAACCATTCTTCATTAAAGACTACACCCGTGCATACCCTGAGGATTCGGGAGCACTGGATTTTATCGTATTCATAGAAAGCACAGAACCTAACAAGCCGATTGGAGACAGAGATATTATGAGCTTATCAAACTCTTTCAAAAGATACATTAAGGGCATCAAACAGTTCAAGAGGATAAATCGATACAAAATAGGCGCAATATTTGAAAAACCAGAGCTAGCCAATGCAGCTCTCGGTAACAAAACTTTTTTGGATCAATTCAAGCTTAAGGCTTCCATACCTGCATCTGCAACTGAAACCACTGGTGTCATCACCTCGGTCCCTACCAACTTATCCAATCATAAAATTTTTACCAACATAACAAGCACAAAAAAAATTATATCAGTAAGAAGATTCATGCGTAAAGTAAAGAATGAAAATGGTTTCCAACTAGAACCCACTCCTACTATTTCCATTACATTTGCATCAAATACTCTACCGGACTATATTGACATGAACTTATGGAGATTTAGAGTGGCTCAATACATACCCCGTTTAAAACAGTGCTTCCGATGCTTGCGCTTTGGGCACATATCAAAATATTGTAAAAACGTAGAGAGGTGCTCAATATGCAGTTGCGAAGGGCACAATTATAGAAATTGCTCTACGGAGCATGCCAATGCTACCTGTTATAATTGTCAAGGTAATCATGTCGCTATATCAGGGTTATGCCCTATAAAAAAGAAGAAAATTGAAGAAAACAAAAATAAAACCAGAAAAGTTCAATACAATGAATTATTTAATGAAAAGTCATTCCCTTCCTTACCTACCACTAACACAGATCAAACAGAAAAAAATTATAATACGCAACTAAAATATAACCAAATATTACACACGAATAAAGAAAATTCAGTCGACTCTATCCTGAATAATTTGTTAAACTCTGAAAAGGCAATGAACATACTTCTCGAAATGATTGTAAAAGTTATAACAATGAGCAAAACTGGCGAGGCTCCTATCTCTGCGCAAAACATAAAAAGCGTTATTCACGACTCTATTAGAAAAAATAAACCTGTTATATAATGTCTACTTTGAATGTTGTACAATGGAACGCGCAAAGTTTGCTATGTCATCGACATATTCTCACTCAATTTTTATATGAAAATGATATACATATTGCAATAATTTCTGAAACTTGGTTAAAACCACAACAACGTTGTAAATTTAGAGGATATCAATTGGAAAGATCTGATTCTGGAAATTCACACAATGGAGTAGCAATATTAATTCATAATAGTCTAAGCTACACAAAAATTATCACCACAAGTGACAACTCGATACAAAATATAGCTATCAAATTATCTTACAACAACAAATTTGTAACTATAGTTAGTTTATACAGTCCCCCGAATTGTACTCCACCTTTCACAAAAAGTAAGTTCGATAGATTAGTAAAAAATATCTCTGAGCCAACGATTATTGCGGGCGATTTTAATGCTCATCACACTTTTTGGGGATGCAATAACACTGATTCACGTGGAAGGGACATTTTGGAAATAATTGATGACAACAATCTTGTTCTTTTGAATAACGGTGAAGTGACAACAGTTGGTTCCAGTAGATGGCGGCCAAATGCACTCGATCTCACAATGGTATCTTCTTCTTTAGCATTGTCTTGTAACTGGACGGTCCATGATGACCCTCTCGGAAGTTATCACCTGCCAACAATAACAAAAATATTATTAGCCAACAACACATACAACAATCAAGAGACTGCAAACAATTTTCCAAAGCATCCAAACTTTAGACTCGTAAATTGGAAAATATACTCAGATTTAGTTTCGAGAGAGCTCGAACATTTTAACTTTGATAATCTTAACCCAATAGAATCTTATGATTCTTTTTGTAATATTTTAAATGCAGCTATTGAGAAGTCTATACCCAAACGGAAGCATTCATCCACACCTAACTCCACTTTTCGGCATTCAAAACCCAAACTTTCTGTTCCCTGGTGGAATGAAAAATGCAGCTCAGCTGTAGAAAATTCCAGGAAAGCATATGCAACATTTAAACTAAATTGTAATGACGAAAATTACATAGAATTCAAACGATTGCAAGCACTTAAAAAACTCATTTTAAAAAGAGAAAGAAGCGAAAGCTGGCAAAGGTTATGTGAATCATTTAACAGATATACACCCGTTTCTAAAATTTGGAACACTATTAAAAAATTTAATAATACCTACCAAAGTAATAGTCACAACACAAATCATGACTGGATTAATGATTTTTTGCAAAAGTATACACCCGATTATGTTGAAAATCAACTACATTCAATCAATAGTTCTGTTCCTAACAATAATGAAAATGAGTACCTTACAAAATATTTTACTTTACAAGAACTGAAATCTGCCTTAAATTCTAGACGAGATACTGCATGTGGATTAGATATGAATCCATATAAAATGCTACGTCACTTAAACCACAACAGTCTGGTAATATTTTTAAACACGCTTAATAAGCTGTGGTGTACTTCCATAATTCCATGGGAATGGAAAATAGATTGTCTCATCCCAATACTTAAACCAAACAAAAGTAAAGACGATGCAAATTCTTATCGACCTGTGGCATTGACTTCGTGCATTGGAAAAATTTTTGAACAGTTAATTAAACAACGTTTAGAATTTTTTATAGAAAGAAACAACATTTTACCTAGCAATCAATTTGGTTTTAGGAGGGGTCGATCCGCTAGAGAAAGTTTCAGCCATCTACATCTGGATATTTCAAAAGCTTTCTCATTAAATCACGATACCGTGTGTGTTTTTTTAGATGTCGTCGGCGCATTTAACAACATCGATCACTTTACACTTGCATCGATCTTGAACTCTTTGGGCATTCCAGCAAAATTAATAAATTGGATATATAATTTTTTAAATGGCAGGGAAGTATATGTGAAATACAGCAACTCTCTTTTTGGTCCCAGATTTTCCTATAGGGGAACGTCTCAAGGTGGGATATTAAGTCCCCTCTTATTTATAATTTATATTCACAAATTAAACTCAAAACTAGGATTTGATGTAAATAACCTCCAATTTGCAGATGATTTGGTTATTTATTGTTCCATTGGCGATAGAGCGACTACATTGACTTGTATAAATAAAGCCATGGAGAATTTGTATAAATATTTTACTGAGTTAAATTTAGATATAAGCCCAGAGAAAAGCAAAGTTGTTATATTTAGTAAAAATAAAAACAAATTAAAAGCCGAAGTCTTCTACAATAACACTCTTCTTCCGGTAGTTGAAACCGTTAAGTTTTTAGGAATAATATTTAACAGTAACTTATCTTGGAACTCTTATGTCGATGGCATAGCAGACAAAGCGTTAAGATCATACAACATTTTGAGGTCCTTAGCGGGCACCTATTGGGGCGCGGATCCGAAAATCCTAATAATGCTTTTTAAATCTTTGATACGTAGTCATTTTGAATATGGTTTTCTATGTTTTTCTCATCATTGGAAACTTATAGAGAAACTGGAAAAAATACAAAATAAAAGCTTACGTTTAATAACTGGAGCGATGATGTCAACTCCCATAGTATCCATGCAAGTAGAATGTAACATTCCTCCACTGAGAATCCGCTTCAAATATCTGAAATTAAAATTTTTGTTAAAGCTTCTATCCATATCAAATCATCCTCTGTTTACCAAAATTCAACATCTCCTTTCCATCCCATCCGATCCTAGTCATCATCCTTACATCCTGAGAGACTTTTCAAATATATTACATTACAAAAATGAATATGAAATACAAGCCAATTTCAACTTTCCTTGCTATTTGGGAAAATATGACAGCAAATTCTACGGAATTCCAATTCAAATAGACGAAAACTTGGAGTGCAAAGAAGAATTTTTAGAACAAATTTCAAGTTACAGAGGTTACAGAAGAATATATACCGATGGTTCGAAAACAGTTCGTGGGGTCGGCTGCGCGATCTATGACGAGACAACCAAGAGAGGTTATGGCATTAAGATTCCTAGTTCTGCATCAATATACACTTCTGAAGCTTTGGCAATTCAAATCGCACTCGAGTTCATCGAAGTTCAACAACACTATACGTGGATAATAATAAGCGACTGCATGAGCGTTCATAGAGCCCTACAGAATACGAAACTAGATGCCAATACTCACTATGTCATACACCAAATACGGGATAAACACTTTTCCTTGATACAGCAAGGCTACGAAATATGTTTTTTCTGGATTCGCGGCCACATAAATTTGAAGCCACACGACTCAGCAGATTATCTAGCTAGAACGATAGCTGACAGCAACCTGAATATTTGCCATATTAAGAATGTTGCCCTACCGCAATCGGAATTTGTAGCGAAAATAAAACAGGAAATTATCCACGAATGGACCGAACAATGGAAAATGTCCAATACGGGTCGTTGGTACGCCGAAATAAACGATTTAGTTGGGAAAACACCTTGGTTCAATAAAACCTTACCAAAAAGAAGAAAATATTATACAACAATTTGTCGTCTACGTTTCGGACATTGTCTTTTTCAATCCCATCTTTACAGATTAAACCTTATCGACACCGCCGTATGCCCACACTGCAACTTAGCTGATCAATCCCTGGACCACCTCTTCTTTCATTGCTGTGCTTTTGATGAGCAAAGAGAAAAACTATATAAATGCTTAGAAATTACATACAAAGAAAGAGAAAAAATCCCGCTCGACCTGAAAAAGATATTAAGTCAACCGACCAACTTTGAACCCATATTTCTATATATACATGAGACAATAGAAAGTATTTAACTACATGACACTCCAGAATTGACTACAATCCATAAGATACAACAAAGAGAAGGCTGTATAGCGAAAGCTTTTGCCTGTCCATTGGATAAAGAAACAAAAAAAAAAAAAAAATCTGCAGATGATTTGCAAACAATCTTCCGAAAATTTGGACAGAAAACAAACGAAATTGTTAATCGGAATAGTGATACCGTGTTAACTACTACATGGACTTTTAGAAAAGTCTCCGGATATATCATATTCGGAAGAAGAAGAAACTATAGCTTCATTAACAAAACATTGTACCTTGGTGATCCACCGCATCTTATCCAATCCTTTATAATTTCCCTATAAAAAGCTTTCCCATGCCCCGGTGACGACGGTGCAGCGTAAGACACAATGGCGGAGCGCGGAGGACCTCAGGACGGGCAGCAGGCGCACGGCAGCAAGCGTTCGCGGCCGATGCTTCTGCAAGTGGGCGCTAGCGGACGGCCGACGCGGGCCGCCTCAGGCGCTGGCGCAAGCACCTCAGCTTCCAGCACCCTAATCAAATCCCGTCGCGTCATACCTTCAAATCCTAAGAAGGTAGGAAGCTTTTTTTCATCATTGTGTGGTAGACTGGGTGGTTTTTTTTTATGTAATTGGATATGGATAGCTAATATCACACATAATGTCATGATGTGAAGGGATTCACAAGTCGGTTATGCAAAAACAAATGGAATACTAATTAAACACAATGAAAACATGATCTCCACGATACCTCATTGGGCCTGCATGTCTGTCTTATTTGATCAACATTACAAAATAAAAAAAGCTAACTTAGATTTTTTCAAATCTTAACCGCTTCCGGCCTCAGTTGACATTGACAGAGATTTTTGTGCAAAATTGCCTCATCACAAAAAACAAATCTGGACAAATCTGGCGTGAGGGAACAATATCTAAGGAATCTAAAGGGTTCATTTAATTATTTCTACTGTTCCGAGTTCATTCACACTTTCTCCGTACACACTCAGCTAGTTGCTAGAAAGGGTACCTTCTAAATCTAAATCTAGCCTATCTGATGCAGTATCTGAAACTGTACTTCCTGCCTTTGGGTGTTCGACAGGTGTTCTGTTTACTGTGAATAGTCAGCGGTTTTTTGCAAAATACCGCCCCTACTTTGTGCTCTCCCAAATTACTGTTTTTTAAAACATATTTACCTAAGTTTACTTGAAGTAATTTACTATTAATGAGTTTGATTGTGCATTTCTACCTGGTGTTTAGGTACCAGTAGTCTGAGCCGAAAGAGGATAATTCTGTATAAGAAACGGTTGTTTTTAAAGACTTTCAACCTCCGTGTGATTTTTTTATGCCTGCCATCAGTTTACACCATGTACCTATTATGGAAGGGAAAAAAAATTGAGAAAACTATACTTCAGTTAATTTAAGCTCTTTTACATTAGCTAAATATTTTTTTATGGAACATTACGTGGATGGCTGATTTTGACATGATGTCATTCCCGAAGGAATTAGTTGTCATGCCAGGACCTTCCCTTTTTTGCACGGCTACGCTGAACTGGATGAAAAACACAGCTCATTCATTGCCGCTTCAACCATAGTTCCATCCAATGCGGTGGTACCAACCCGGGTGAGCAGAACCCTACCATCTAGTACGGGAAGGCGACCTACAGTTTTACATGGGTTCCTAACCATGGAACAGCTCACATTCGCAATGAAATACACAGAACGAAAGTGGTGCATAACCGGGCCTTTCGCATGAAAGCCAAGTTCTCTAACCCCTACACCATGAGCTGTATATGTCCAAACCATCTTAACATACCATCCTAAATTCTCGTCCCTATTAGCAAGATGCTGATGTTAAAAACACAGTGCCTAAAAATGGCCTCTCTTAGAATACTAATGTCTTAAATCATGTGACTAAACTTACAACGATTAAAACTCCTCAGATAAAAATTCACTACAATGCGCGTGATGTTCCACTGCTCGGCACACCCGTCACCGACAAGCGGGTGAAGCGTGCCGGCCCATACCTGCTGGGCCCTAAACTAGGGCCCAGCCCTGTGAAGAGTGTGGTGCAGTGCCTGGCGCGCCGTGAGAACACGGACCACTTCTATCAGATAAAGATACTGACACTGCCCAAGGATGGGCAGGCAGAGACACAAGATGATAGGTGGGGAATTATTTGTAGTACTGTGAAATGAGAAAAGTTTTTTTTTAATCTCTATGATTTCTCAAGTTTTCCTCAAGCATGATCCATTTGAAAATTGTAAGTGAACAGATGCAAAGAAACCGGACAAATCCATAGGCTTAGAATGTAAAGACTTACAGAGTAAACTGACGGATGAGACAAACATTTTTACACGACATTAATTGTAGCAGTTCACCTCAAATTTTAATCTAATTAATGAACTTGAATTTTTAACTGACAGACATTCAACGAACTGTGAAAAAACACGATTTGTGAAAGACAATAGACTACGCTTTACAAACTTCAAAAAGTGACAATGACAGTTGCACACACAGTTCCCTACCCTCCAAATTGTGAGCACTGAGTATGGCATTGAGTGATGTAACGATGACATACCATTAACGGGACGCTATTTTGAGGGCTGTAAGCGCAAATTGGACCAGTTTTGAGCGTGCTTTTGGTAACGATGGTTCAAATCGGACCGCAACCTAAGTCTATAGGCTTTACGGATACCATTTTATGTTGCATATTTTTTGTGGCCACAATATGGGTTGTGTAGTCAATTTCATGAAAATCGGTGACAAAAAATGTCATCCTTCCCATACCTACATCTTTATTGAGTGGTATCAACATATATTATGTATGGGGGAGTTTATTTATTGGTCTAAATTTATTACACATATTTTAATTGTGTTCTTACTGCCTTTTAGTTGTATGCCCTTAATATTTAAAAAGTAAAACAAGAATATAAAGGATAGAAATAAATGTTACTCTAATCACTATTTGCATCTTTACTTTAAATATTTATATTATTTTTAACTTTTCCAGACAAGGCAAGATGCTGCTTCACACAGAGTATTCACTGTTATCACTTTTAAAGGGAGAGGAAGGTGTCATACAACATCATGGCTTGTACAAGGTATTTTATAATTATATTATATATTATGCATTTCACATCTTAAGTATCAGATAACTAAGCTCTCCATACAAATGTAGTTTACAAATCATTTGAAAATTGCAGCTTATTGGATCTAATATCAGACAACAAATGTCTGTGGCTGCGTGTTTTTGTCTTTTTTTTGCAAAAACTAATTAAAATGATTGCAAAAAGGATATCTTCAAATTTGACAGAAGATAGATTTTCACAACAATACAAAAGCTCTAGTCTGGTTTGTATAGTCGTTTGGACTTTATCGTCCTTTCAAAGTTCTCTTTATCTTTGGGTGCAGGTGCTTTTTGCTCAGGACCAACGAGAAATCTTTGCTCTGTGTATTTTTTTTTTCATACATAGATACAACATCACGCTATAGTCTCAATAATTGGTCAAAGTCAAACCAATTGGTAATGTGCTATAATCAAAATGGTAGAAATATATCAGTATATTAAAATAACCTAAAATATCAAATATAGCAAATAGATGAGCAAGATAGAAGGCCCAGACAAAACAATAAACAACCATAATATTCACAAATTCACCGACAGATTACACATACTTATCACCAACAAGTTCTATTACCAATTATCTGGAATGCAGCTTTATTTAACAGGCTTATAAGCCATATCAGTTTCCTTCTATTTGTGGACTTGATACGTGACAGAGATGCAAAAGAAAATGGTACCATCACCTTTTCGTTTTCAGCCAAGTGTAATAGAGACATATTTTCATTGGACTCGTTAATAGAAGTGATGTGGCAGGCGAAGCTAAGCCCATATATTTTTTTAAAGTGAACATGGGTGCCTGAGATAACTGAAAAATATTATAATAATAATAATAACCATTTATTGGATGAAGAAGACATAAGTACACAGAAAACAAAAGAACAGTAAAACATACAATGCAGAGTACATTTCTGAAAAGATAAAAAGGAGAACATAAAAACATATTATAAATGTTAGCTACCTACTGCATGCTTTCCTTCATCCAATGGGTGATGTTATTGCCTTATGGCAATCTCTTCCACCTCACCCATTCGATATAAGGGCATAGTGGTGGTTTGCAGCGAATAAAAACTAAAATAAAATAAAACAATAAAATAAAATAAAACATAAAACACATAAAATATAAAACAATGGCAACCGCAGACGGGACTCGAAAGAGAACAGATCACTCTTGCGACAGGTAATGTTCCTTCAAGCGTGTTTTAAAGATAGAACGGCGTATGGGCTCAGGCAATGCATTCCAGAGCCGCGGAGCGTGCACAGACTTGACATAAAGTTGGACCTGTGTTCCGGGATCAATAACAGGTTGGTAAATATACAGATTCTTATGCAGTGTGCCTGCCAACATCCAGGACCACGCCCTGGAGGAGGAGCTGACGGGGGGAGGGGGGGCGACGTACACGGGCCACGTGCGCCAGCGGCTCTTCCTCGTGCTGGACTGCGTGTCGGCGCACCAGTTCGGCGAGCGTGCGGCGCAGCTCACGACGCTGCAGCAGTACGTGACCCGAGTGAAGAAGGTGCCCGAGCGGGAGGCGATACTCATCTTCTACGACATCGTGCGCGTTGTCGATAAACTGCACAAGGTGAGCGAATGGTGCGGTCGCCTCGGTAGCCCAGTGGTGCGACGCCTTGAGTTAAGCTAAGCCGGGTGAAGCAACTCCGAGTGTCGTTGGTTTCAGGATGAGACACCGTTTCCCCCGCTGAGGCTGGCCAAGGTTCGAATTCCTTACTTACCAGTTGGTAGGGTTAATACTGCCCCGGTCGATACCATCGCATTGAATGAACGGTGGTCGAAGCGGCAATGAAAATTGGCCATGTTTTCCATCCATTTCAATGTAGCCGAGGAATATAAGGAAAGTTCTGGCATGGCGCCTAGTTCCCATGTCGTGCGTTAGGCTAATATCTGACAGTCAGTTAGATATTAGCCATCCATGTCTAGTTACATAAAAAAAACCATGATTGTTGAATATCTAAATTCTCGCTTTAATTACTATGCGTAGTATCCTGCCTGTCTTCCAAAATGAAATGTCATTATCATTTTTTAGAACTTTTATCTTCTTATGTTATTGATGGGGACAATACTATTGAGCTTCAAAGGTGTATTATTCTATGTTTATAAATAAACTAGCTATGGTACCCGGATTCGGTTGTTTTGAGCTCAAAAATTGCCGCTCAGTTTCATCAACGGTTAGGTAATGGGTGACCGTTTGACCCTTTAGGCTAGACTTTTAAGTAGTTCTTCTAAAACTGTAAGCTTACTTTACTTACTAGGTGGTAGGGTTAAATGTCTGATGGTCGAAGCTATAATGAAAATTGACCATGTTTGCCATCATGTCGTGTGTTGGGCTAATATAATTACATAAGTTGTGGTATTAGCCATCCATGTCCGGTCAGTACTTACTCAGTACAAAAAATATGTGCCTTAGAAATTCAATAATTCCATGTTCTATCAAGTTTTATTTATATTTGTATTTTTAACCGATTTAAAAAAAGGAGGAGTTTCTTAATTTGTCGGAATCTTTTTTTTATTTTTTTATTCATCATCCATAGACAGCTTGCTGCACTCGGAATCTTCCAATATTTCCAAGTTATAATGAAGAAGATTGTATTTTTTTTATTCATTAAACCTAGCAGCGTAGGGATATGTTTAAATCACTGTAAGTTCTGTGTATTCTTTTGTCCTTTTTTTCTGTTTCGTTACCACTTACCAGAGGCCGAGTTGGCAGCTTCTTCTCCGGAATTGATTCCTATGCTTGCTAGTATGTTACAATATGTTGACTGTTGCGACTGGTGCAAGAATGTACTGTGATTTTCAGAAAAACATAGTCCATCGCGACTTGAAGCTCGGGAACATAGTGCTGAATCAGCGAACAGGCCGCGTAACACTCACCAACTTTTGCTTGGGCACACACCTCGGCAGTGATCGCGACCTGTTAAAAGATCAAAGAGGTTCGTTTAGTGGTGTAAATTGATTGCCCTTTGAAATTATTTCACTTTTATAGTTTTATTTTTATTTTCCTTGTACAATTTTATGCCTTTTACTGGTGTCTCCGTGTCCTAGTTTGATTTCGTAGACTTCCTTACTTTAAGGTGCAATATTTAATTACTAGCGAGATTGAATCCTTGTGATTGATGGCACCATGGATTGCCGTGAAGCAAGGACACATTCAGTAAAAAACAAAAGCTGTAACATGAACTACTTACTAATAAACATTACTAAAGTCCAAGGCTGGACTTAAGCGCGCACGAAAACCAATAAAATTGACTCTACCATAGCCCGGTAGCCGGGAGAGTTTAGGTTATGATAGTATTAAAGTTGTTAATTTCTTATTGAGATTGTTCTCATGCCGAGTCAGGTACTACAGCTGTATATTATACACTGATTGTAACTATCCCTTTATCTAAGTTTGTGTGATAGCAAAAGAACTTATTATTACCTAAAATGTGGTATTATCAGATGTTATATGATGACCTAATAATACTTTCATTTCATTTATTTATGCAACTTCTGCATTTAACTTTCCGGTCTTGAGTAAGCAAGGTGGCTGCAGGTGACCCATGCACCTGCAATCATATTGTGCAATGGTATCAACCGTTAAGGCGTAGTATTAAAAAAGTATTCGATCTTGTGCAATGATTGAAAAAAACTTTGAGTGAATGTCGATTTGCCAATTTTATTGACCCTATAGTACTCTACCGTCTAGCCACAAGGATGATTCAATTAAAATTGTGCAAATAATCAAATTTCACAATATGATTTTAGCTGCATAATTTTTTACGAAATATTGTGCAACTTTCAACCTTTGAAATTCATTTTTTCGGTGTGAGTTTACAGTCGTAGGATTTTCAGATTTTTATCAGTTTTCTTATAGAATCTAGGGGCTAAGGCCACATGAGAATTCTCATGCAGTCCCTCCTTGTAATCGATCCCTGGTTACTAATACTTATTTAACTCTGTCCAGGCTCGCCGGCCTACATCTCGCCAGATGTGCTGCTGTGCAAGCCGTACCACGGCAAGCCGTCAGACATGTGGGCGCTCGGCGTGATACTCTACACTATGTTGTACGGGCAGTTCCCATTCTGTGACACCAGCCTCGCGCAGCTTTTCAGCAGAATACAGGCCGCCAACTATAATATACCACCGTGAGTGTGTGCTAACTACACTATGGGTTATCCTGTAATTTATGCCATTTTGTAATATTAGTAAGCGAGTTCCAACACAAGTGCTGGTCTGTGCCTCAAGTGTCTCGGAAGATAGTGATTTTAATGTTAATGATAATGTATGACGTTTACCACAGTTTATAATTTCATATCAAAGAATTTATATTAGAGAAAAAAAATTACAATGTAAGGGCAAATAAATATCTGTCGGTCGTTGTCATTCGACAACGCTCAAAAGTTGGATATCTGTTTAATATCACTAAAGTACAAACGAATATTATCTAAAAGAATATGAAAATAAAATAATATATATTTTTTGCATTTTCAGAGACGGTAGTTCTGTGCAAGTGTCGGTCAACACTGTGTTCCTGACTCAACGGCTTTTGGTTAAAGATCCCAAACATAGGCTACAAACAGATGAGGTATGTAGCACCTTCAATTACTAGCGTTGTTTTTTTTTTGTGTGCAATGAAAGTCAAAGTCAATTACGTCCAATATAAAATAAGGAAAAAAAACTAAGCATCTTATTAGTATCCAACTTGTAGACAACGCTTCAGTGTCAGTAATCTGTCAACGTTCGCCTCCAGGTGCTAGATATGCTGTCGAGCACCATAGCGTCGTACGTGATAGTGCCGAACCCTCCCGAGGAGCTGCAGGTGGTGCCGGACGTGCCGCTGGACCGAGAGCAGGAGAAGAAGTGCACCGACACCGAGCCAGGCCTAAACGAAGAGAAACGCGTGCTGGAGGGGCCCTCCGAGAGACCACCCTCGCACACCGTCAGTTCTTATCTCTAAACCTTGTTTATTATTTTTTTTGTAAGGGACCGACCACAAATTACGTAACGCATAGTTATAAAATTTTCGACCTCATCCTCCCCCTAAGTAACGGGACCATAATGCATGGTCAGGACCCCCCCCCCCCCTTTCATTATTTTATATAACGGTTGGTTTGTAAAAGTTTTGGGCTTGTGTTCAGGAATTAAAGACTTTTAGGATCCTTTAATAAAAAAAAGTGTGGTTTAATTAAACGTAAACTTTCTTGTCATATTAATGCGAATCAAAGAAAATGTCTGCACAGGACAACATGCATCAAATTATTCTGGGTATCCTAATCTTCTATGATTTAATTTCTAATAATAATATTACACCCAACAGCTAATGTGGTATTCACAGAACAATTAGGAGGTAAGAATTGTGAAGTGGGCGGAACTCGCGCGCCGGTCTTTAGCGGGGACCCGCGCACTTCATACGCGCATGATTCACTCCTCTGCGGCGTTCCTGTGCATTAACTTATCCGTGATACAATCTAAAATTGAAAAGGAGTAATGCCGTACTGTGCCATAATAACGTGTAAACGCGACAGCCGGGTGCACAACCTGTATAGCGATATAACTGTATAGCGATATAACTTACAACAAAAACATGTTGTAAGTTATATCGCTATACATATATACATGTATAGCGATATAACTTACAACAAAAACACTACGAAACAATATGGTGTCGCGGCGTCGCTTTGCTTGCCGGGTCATGTCTCGCTACTCTGTTAGTGACTGTGCGCGTGTGAGGCGCTCGGCCGTGTTCGAAAGTGACGTAACATTTGATTGCAAACAGTATTAGAGTTCCAACATAGATTCATTACGTTAAGGTTCATATTAACTGAACAAATGTGGATTTGTTGTTTGGTTATTAATTAAGAAGGGATAGCCAATTGCGACGGTTATACATCCGCGAAGCAAAAAGGTCTTAAGTAAAACGGTAACAGCGGTCCTGGAACAAATTTACAAACGTTTCACTTCCTGCCTCCTCAATATTCCGTGGTGGTATTAGCTCAACACATCACATGGGACATTTTTTAAAACCATTTAAATGGTTACAGGTGTACTTTATTTATATTTATATTTTATATTTATATTTATAAGTTTTAGACGGGTAGCATATGCTGATGCGTCTAAATCCAGTGTTTAACTTGATAAATTTAGTTGCTAAGTGGTTATTAATTATTTATTTTTGTTTTTTTTTTGTTATTTTTCTTTACATTCGATTTTGTTTGACATGGTTATCCAGTCTGTTTTTGAATTGGTTGGTGGTCGTAGCGTTAATCACATCTTCTGGGAGTTTATCACATTTTTTTATTGAACAGCAGAGAGTGATTAAAAAAACCAAAACACAATTTGTTGCCTTTATGTCGGCACAGCTAACATAAAACATAAACACTTATAAAAGTATCAACAATATATAAAGCAAAAAACATATGGTGTATTACTTCAATTAGGAAAAAAATATGTTTTGAATACTACTTAAAAAAATATTTTTTTGTCAACGGCCACCCATTTCAAGGTTATCCATTAATTGCCGGTATACGTTGCACCATATTGAACAAATTGCCCAGCAGCGGAAGCACAAATGAAAGTGGATACTTATCGAGCTAGAGAGATAAGAACTTTAGTCGAGGATTTTTAACTGATGTGATAGCACGAATGGAAAGTGCGATTAATTTGTCGAGATAGAGGGTTAATAAAGAGCTTGATATAAAGTGGCAACACCCACCGTTTTGTGTCACAAGTATCTCTCAGACAAGAAATCTCACTGTCAAATCTCCCTGACCGTGGCTGTGTTCGCGCAGACTGCTCCGTGCCATTTGGTGCAAGAAGGAGCAAGAAATAGAGTTTTACAGAATAGCGGCGAACAAAATGCCAGTTCCTACATATCGCCTGCAACTAAGTTATTTCGAATTGAATTTCGTATGGATTGAAAATTAAGTACATTTTAAAGAATTTAAATGAAAATTGCTTGGTTTAGCGCATTTTCCTCGTGAGATTAGAAGGATTGTAGTTTATCTAATGTCAAAGTGATGTTCATCTCTGCACTTTTTTCGTTTTCCCGTTCAGGCTGGTGCGTTGCTCTAAGCCGTTCCGCCTGATTCCTTCCTATAACGGAAAGTAAAGGACGAAATGGAACCGTCTTTGCCCAAACAAACCCATCCACCTTTCGCTCTTCATTGTCGCTTGTCCCTGCTTTTAACCATGAAAACGTTAATAAAAACCTGTGCCATCGCCACTACATATGCACATATTCGTAACACTAACAAACACCTCCTTCTAGAATTTAACACACCCTCCCGGTTGTGGTGGCAAAATTATCTTCAACAAATGTCAAATTAAGTAGGATTAAATTTATGTGTGCTCCTACAAATGGACAAAAATTATTCTTTGTCGAGATTTGTCTATGGTGTGGGTTTATTTTGACAATCTCACTCGACATAACATTGTATATGTTACCGGTTGGCGACAAGTGTACAAGTGCACACAAGATAAAGGCTATGTACGTAAGTTTCTCGGCTGGATAAAATTATTTGTGCTCCTGCTGCAGGAGGAGATGGGCGTGTACTGCGTGCCGCTGTCTGAGTTCCTCGCGATCGGCTTCCCGCCGGCGGCGCGGGCGGCGGCGGGCGGCGGCGGCGCGGGCGGCGCGGTGGGCGGCGGCGGTGCGGGCGCGGCGGAGGCGGGGGGGCCGCGGCACATCGCGGTGCAGCGCATCGGCTGGGACGCGCGCCCGCTGCTGCCCGCCGAGGTGTCGCGCTACCAGCACATGTTCACGAGCACGCAGAACCACGCCAATAGGTGACTCTCCGCGCACTCGTGTCCCTTGCAGGGGTGTAGGGCGTACCGAAATGCAAGCAAAGCGAGTGTTCGGAAACTAATCTTTATTTGTCTGTGTCCTGGAAGGTTGAAAGCACTCTCATAGTAAAATAATGTGCTTTTAAAAAAGTCGGAATTCATTGCTACTTCACTTTGTGCGATACGTCGTTAAAAGCGCAGTCCAAATATAAATTTTTATTATGGATTCCGCTGAATAAAATCTTAAGAACGGCCTCCCCATACAAACGTAGTTTACTAATAATTTGAAAACCACTGTTCCAATTTAATTGATATTTGATACTTAATATCAGGCAACAATAATCTGTGTCTGCATGCTTTTGTTTTTTTAAAAAATCCAAACCAAATCGGATGAAAGCAAAAACAAAATCTTCATACTAATTTTGTTTTCTCTGTGGTTTGACTCAGGATACATTTACCGAAAAAACAAAGGCATGCAGACACAGATATTTGTTGCCAGATATATGATACCAAATATCAAGTAAATTGGAACAGTGGTTTTCAAATGATTAGTAAACTACGTTTGTATGGGAGACGAAATTTTCTGATGCTTACGGGGGCACCTTAAGTGATATTTACAGGTAAAGTGAAAGTGTAATCAGTCAAAATCTGAAATATTCGATTTGACTCTGATTTTGGATAAGAAGAAGTAACTTTAAAGAAATGTTTTTATGTAGTTTATGATAAAGTAGCATATTTATGGTGGTTTTTATTGATGTATATCATATTACAATTCACAAATGTTTTCAATTTCAATTCCTGTGTTTACTCCATCGTTTCTAACTGTAAAATGAAAACAGATTATTACTTAATTTTATGCGCTAGCAGACGACAGGAAACCAAAAAATAAATGATATCTACAATACAAGAAATAATATGAATAAAATATTGTCGAAAAATAGAAAATAGAATGAACTGTGTAAAATTTTTCATTTCATAATACTACCTTCCTTGCCTAATAGAAGAATGGTGACGTTTCTTTACATTTCATCGATATACGTTGCAGAGCGGAGAGCGCGAGCAACTCTCGCCGCGTCGCCTCCGACCTCTCCTCGGCGCTGCTCAACTTCGTGCCGGAGCCGCGCGACGCCGACCCGCACCCCCGCCCGCACCCGCACCCGCACCTGCACCCGCCTCCCCACCCGCGCGCATCCGTCGCCGCACGCGAGCCGCCCTGGTCGGAGCGGGCCCACGGCGAGCTCGCGCGCGTCGCCGGCATCAGGATACTGAATCCGGCGCCGATGCCCATCGGTGCGGACGCGCCGATGAACAGTCTGCGGCCACCTGGCGAGGGGCCGGATCTGGACGTTCAACTAATTTCGAGTAATTTTGAATAGTTTCAACTAGTTTGCAGTATTTTAACTAGTTCAAACTGGTTTGAACTAGTTTTTACTGGGTGTAAGAGTGTACAGGATGGAAACTACCACAAGTATATGGCGAAAATCGAACAGAAAAAACCACAAGTATATTTTTAAAAGTTACTTTATCCGAAGCACCAAATGCATGATAAATATTAACTAAACATTTTACCTTACTCACAGTGTGATTGGGGCAAAATGTTTTATTCACTTTTTAATTCGCTAGTTCGGACTTTCCATACCTTCAATGATTGTCAAGTATTCTTGGATGAATAATTCCATTTTGCGCTAACCTTGAAACTGTAAAAATTATATAGATTCGAAATGGATATAAATGAAATATGGATTCAATAAAGGTATTGCGTTACTTACCTGTAGTGTCGTGTAGTGTCTTACAACCACAGGTTCAGGGGATCACTTCATGGTTCAGAACCCATGTAAAACTGTAGCTTTCAAATGCCGTAGGTACGTACCATCGAAAATTTGTCCACTTCAATGTATATGTGGAAGGTATATGTCACTGCGCACTGACAAATGTCGGGCAGTCAAAGTCGACGGTCTGCGATGGTCGACCTTTGGCTACATTGTGCCCCCGACAGTCGGGAGACGTCTATTGCGTAGTTAAGATGCCTTGACTTGTCCCGGAACATTAAGCATAGAGCAGAGAAATGAAGGCAACTTAGTGATGCGATCCAAGGGCGACACAGGTCAATTTCGGTCGGCACTGTCCTTCAAACATCACCATAAAATGCCCATCGACTTTCTCCCCTAGTGAATATGTAGCTTAATCATGACAGTAGTTGTGATATTAGCCATCCACGTGGATTACTGTAAAAAACACGGAAAGTACAGATTTCAAGGAAATTTGTTTTTGTTGATCAATTTCTATAAATCGAATCGGATGATGCCTCTGAAGTTATCAATAAGTTCATCCATAAAATTGTGACTTTTCAATGATCCATTAAAATGGTGATTGATTTAGCAATTCTGCCCGTAAACATTTAAAATAAATTAATAAATCAGTGTGTCAATTTACTTGACTTTTCATATGTGACAACAGTTAATCAATATATGTATCTGCGCGTTTTTTTTATGTTTCATTGAAAAAAAAATCTACATGCTCTCTTTTGTTTTCCTGACTTTTTAACCAGGATTGATCGAAAAAAGCAATGTGCATGCACTGTTACTGTATCGATCACCTGATGTTAGAGATACCTAAAATCAAGTAAATCAGCACAACTGATTTTAAATGAAATTATCTCTGTACGAGGAGCGTAATTTTCGGAGCTTACGAGCTCACCTTCTAGCCTGATGAGAAAAATAAATACCCCATTCATTTCCTTGTTGTTACTTTTATTATGGCAACAAAATTGTATTATGAATGAGCTATATTTCTTTGACAGCGGTTTATTGCTTATAGTAATTGCTTCCTTTGAATACTTTCACACTTGTGGCATACCCATTAAGGGTACTCTTCGCAGTCATCTCCCAATACTAATGTAGAAAGATGATCAATCGCTCAATATAGTATGTGAAGAATTCAAATGGTGTAATTGTGTTTGTAAAAAAATCACATGACACATTTTTCATACCAATACAAAGCCCTCTTTCTGAACTTTTAACAAAACTGAATATTGAATTTTTGTTGAGACAGATGTAATAAAATGGGATAATTGCTAATATAAGTTTGAATTTACCTAATAAATTGTATGAGTGTTTTTCTGTCTACCTTAGTATGTGCGAATGACTTCTTCATGTTACTGGAAATCTTTTTTTTTAGTGCCAACACTAACCTCTATAAGATTTTGAAAAACAATCTAATAATGTTTTTTGCTATATAGGGTTTTTATTTTTCTGCTCAGGCCTTATGCAGCACCACGCTGGTCGTGATGTAAATGTAGTACAATGTATATAGTAAACAAAATATATTGATAAATCAATATTTTATTATTAAGTTTATCTTATTGGGTATAAGAATATAATCTTAAGTCTTCCGATTTGTTATTTTTTACATTGTCTTGGCCAGTCATAGAACAGTCTGCGTGTTTTATCAGAAATAATAATAATGAAAGTATTTCTTTAATTATTGATGGTTTATAACTTCTGAATAACTATAATAATAATTTGTGATTGCTTGAAATGTTTTCTGTGAATTGAATAGAAGTTTGCAATCTAATATTGTACCGATAAAATGTGTTATGTTATGTCTGCTGTATCATGATTATCTATCTATGGCTGTGTTCAAGTTCGGGTTATCCATCACCTATTTGTTCTCAATAATGGACCTAATTCTTTTTAAATAGGAAGTTCCTATCATGGTCATTTATTGTAAAAACTTTTTTGTTTGTAGATATTTTGCATTAAGTAGAAATGTAATTCATATCCAAGAATAAAACTGTAAAAAGTTGTCCAATTTTGTTAATGAAATGAAACTGCCATGTTTTCAATTGCATTGTAAAATTTTATGAATCGTTAATAGGTTATGTTGTATGAATGAACCTAAACATAAATGTATTGCATATATACAGTTTTTTACTTGCTAGAACCATAGATTCTTTCTTATTAGTCTACTAGACATGGGGAGCTGTGAATTTTTTATTTAAACCAGGGTCACTTTAGAAATTGACCTGCATTTGTCACCATGTTCCAATTTGAACGTACGAGTACGCTCTCGATAGCGCGTCCACAAACTGGTCCGATTCATTCTGACAGCTATCAAAATGACGTACCATGAACGAACGTCATCGTTAGGTCACGCAAAGCCATTCACAGCGCTCGCTGGAGATCAAATTTAGACATTTCAATAGCATTGTCTGTCATCTTTCGACCGTGTTATTTCACAAACTGTTGAATGGCTCTTAGGTGATAATGCAAGTTTAGCTTGAAATTGAAATTGATTAGACTCAACTTTAAGTAGAAGTGCTGCAACTAATGTAATTTGTCCCATATTTGTTTGTTCCTTTCCGTAAACGCTACACCAATGGTTCGAATCGTTTGTAATGCGGACTCTAAATCGGGACGCTTGTGTTCACCATGAGCACTGTAAACGCTTGCAGTTCAAATAGGACCATAATGTATGAATGTATAAAGAATTTTAGTAAATTCATTATTCATTAAAAATATTATTCAGGAATCACCTAATACATAGGTAATCGCATTTTAACTCGTCGGACTACAAAGATAAGTTTGAAGTCAGATGATATGGTCACCCAAAATACCCAAACGCCACCCGTTTCGCATTCACTTAGACGTGGTCAGTTTAACCTTATGTACAGTACCCGACCGTAAATAATGCACAACGGTCAATGGAAAGAGACCATCCGCTAGTTTCAGCTTTGTAGAGCGTCGTCACTGTCACATGCTGTCACTCAGTACCTGTTTACTACGTGCGAGAGAGATGACACTCACAAAGCCGAAATTAGCCGATTGTCTCCTTCCAACGACTAATGTGCATTATTTTCTGCCGGGTACTGACTGTTTGTTGTATTGTATGTTAAATTGTTATGCACGGTGTACAAAAAACGTGTCCAACACCTGAAGGCAGGAAGTACAGTTTCAGATGCTGAATCGGATTGGCTAGTTTCTTTTTCAAAATTAGGAGAAAATATTTGAATAATAAATACATTTGCTACCCAATGTTCTACTTAAAAATACCTATACACAGGTTTATCGATTATGACTATTGATTTGTGTGCGTGGCGAAACTTGCCATTTTCCTATGAACATCCAGGAGTGCAGATCTGTGAATGTGATTTGTTTTACAGCAAATTGGAAACCATAAATGCAGCAGTGATTTTGAAAATAACCTAGAAATAACGTCATGTGTAAATCTAGAATGAATGTCCACCATTGGCAAATGACATCCATTGGTTTAGACTATAAAATCAATTATGACATCTAGTACTAATTAACTTATCAAGACTTGTACAACTCGTGGTCTAGGGGCTAGTGGACTTGCCTCGCGAGAGGTCTGGGTTCAAATCCTCACCCCGGTCATGCACCACTTTCTCTTTCCGAGATGGATAAGTGCATTTCGCTGCGAATGCGAGCTGTACCATGTTTCGGAACCCATCCAAAACTGTAGGTCCCCTTCCCTTACTAGGTGGTAGAGTTAGCCCGTCCGGGTTGGTATCCAATGCGGTCAAAAATCGACCGTGTTTTCCATCCAATTCAATGTAGCCGTGCTCATAAAGGGAAGGTCCTTGCATGGCAGCTTATGTACATTACTTGGGGAATGTGGTGTATTGGGATAATATAACGCTAGTTGTGTGGTATTAGCCAAACATGTCAGGTTAAAAATAATAAAAAAGAAAATATGCTGGATTTGTTTAGAACATTCTGAGGATGTGTGCAAAAAGTTGCAATTTGCAATTAGCTGCTTTTGGTACTATGCCCTAATACCACACACACTAGTACAACCACTGCATTAAATTAAACTATGGTTGAAGCGGCAATGAATAATTGCCCGTATTTTCCCAGTAGGTACAGCCCAACCATTCTCATAAAGGAAAGGTGCTGGAATGGCATCTAATTCCTTCGGGAATGTGTTATGTTGGGCTAATATCAAGAATGTAGTTAGCTATCATGGTAGCCATCCATGTCAAGCTTGAAAAAAAACTGAGAACTAAAACATTGCTTGCATATTGGCGGACTTACTTTGGCACTTTAATATACAGGTGTTAACGGACTGCTGTTCCAAACGTTAACCACGTATTCCTTGGCACATTTGAAGCAAAAAAGCGAAATAACATTTTGTTGTAAAATTAGTCCTCTGTTTTCGATTGTATAATGTATGGGTAGGACAATTTTTTAAAAGTTGTACAACAAGATATTATTTGCCTTTTAACTCCACATATGAAAAGGAATACCTTGTAACGGCTGAGAGGAGAGGTGCGAGCAATCTGGAGGGAGGAAGTAGGTTGCGGTGAGAAGAGGTGAGTTGAGGTGAGTAGAGGAGAGGAGAGGAGAGGTGAGGTGAGGTGAGGTGAGGTGAGGTGAGGTGAGGTGAGGTGAGGAGAGGAGAGGAGAGGAGAGGAGAGGAGAGGAGAGGAGAGGAGAGGAGAGGAGAGGAGAGGAGAGGAGAGGTGGGGAGAGCAGGTGTGCGTTGCGTGCGTGGGGAGTCGCGAGTGAAACATCGCATCGACACGACTGTTTTGCCAGTGATTTACAGAAACAATAAAATCGTTCCAGTATTGAAGTGCTGTTTTATTTCAGTTACCTTTTGGTTATAAAATAGTCCTTACATTCAGAAGCGGGACGTGAACATCGATCGCTCACTAAAATGAAAATAAATCGTGAATCTGGATTTTACGTGAAGACAAAGAAACAGGACTATTTTCAGGTAACTAGCGATACCAGAAGCTTCTTTCAGCTGACAGTGATGGCATAACGAAACATAATAAATTACCACGTTGACGAGTCCTTCAAACATTTTCTCGAAAATGGCGGTAGCACAAAATTAACCAGAAGGCTGCTGTTTAATTTGCAATCGAAGTTCAAGGTCAAGCACGGATTTGGTTTAACCACCTGGAAACCTATGATAAAACCTGAGATGAATGGAAATCCATGCTAAGCAAAGTATTTCCCGACACCATGATTACGCCACGCTATAGGACGAACCCATGGCGCGAAAAAAATTATTTCAAGACCATTTTCAAGAAAAGTTAGTCATGTGCTTTAGATGTCAACATAGCGATCAAACAGCAGTGTCGTGTATAATTCGAGGACTAACTCAAGAGTTACAGGCGAGCTGTATGAAGGTTTTCTCTCCACTTTTGGCACCAAAAGCTACGTCATAATCGTAAGAACGTCGCATGAATCGCGTGCACCGGAAGTCTCGTCAAACCAAAATAACAAAGAAGGAAACTATCATGCGGATAGAGTGGGCACGTCGCAGCAACATGTTCGTCGCCACAGGTAACAAGCAAAAATACGAGAAAGGTACAATTCATTTCTACCCTCAACGACACCTATAAGAAAATAGTGAAAGTGAATGAATGGTACATTTATGAAGGCATATTTGGACACGGGCAGCGAGTTAAATATGATCGATAAAAATTCACCTCAAGAATTAAAACTACAAGTGCACCTACAAATACTATGTTAAAAGAATTTACGGGAAATTCAGTCCAAGCACTGGGTGAAGTCAAATTTCTACTTCTCATCGATGCCATTGAAATGAAGACCTCGGCCATTAGCCACAGATAGTTGATGATACGGAGGTTCCGGTTGAAAGCAGTTTAGTGAGTGTAGCCGTTGAAGGTTTACCAGCGGAAGACGTTTACACCGAGCCGAGATAGAACAGTAAGAGGAAAGTCACTTATGATATAACGTTGGCGTATACCCCATAGTGTGGAAGAAGGGCGAAACCATCGTCCAAGCTGAGAGGTGCGAGGACACACGCGAGTTCAGGTCCAGCCTTGCAGTATATTCGTAAAGTGGTTCTTTTTATTGGGCCCTTTCTTAGATTAATGTAGGACACGCTTCGCGGTCGATTATACATACATATCACATTCCTTAGCATTAAATTCACTTCGATAAAGCCTATAAGTAAAAGGCCGTATAGGTTAGCTCATACAGAGAGGGTGGTACTGAATAAAATCGACAGACATTAGATTAAAAGCATCGAAGGAATGAAAGGGTACAAATGACATGGATGTTGACATCGTCAATAGACATGATTTGATTGATTTACTGGAGGGTTAACCGGGCTTGTGCGCCAATTGCGGCGCAATTGTTTCAGGATGGCCGACTGTAACGGCTGAGAGGAGAGGTGCGAGCAATCTGGAGGGAGGAAGTAGGTTGCGGTGAGAAGAGGTGAGTTGAGGTGAGTAGAGGAGAGGAGAGGAGAGGAGAGGTGAGGTGAGGTGAGGTGAGGTGAGGTGAGGTGAGGAGAGGAGAGGAGAGGAGAGGAGAGGAGATGAGAGGAGAGGAGAGGAGAGGAGAGGAGAGGAGAGGAGAGGAGAGGAGAGGAGAGGAGAGGAGAGGAGAGGAGAGGAGAGGAGAGGAGAGGAGAGGAGAGGAGAGGAGAGGAGAGGAGAGGAGAGGAGAGGAGAGGAGAGGAGAGGAGAGGAGAGGAGAGGAGAGGAGAGGAGAGGAGAGGTGGGGAGAGCAGGTGTGCGTTGCGTGCGTGGGGAGTCGCGAGTGAATCATCGCATCGACACGACTGTTTTGCAAGTGATTTACAGAAACAATAAAATCGTTCCAGTATTGAAGTGCTGTTTTATTTCAGTTACCTTTTGGTAATAAAATAGTCCTTACAACCTGTTTAATATTTGGACCGTAAGCCCGTTAAAATGCTGTATAAGACTAGCGATATTAGCGATGACATAAAGGGTGTTAACGGAAGTATGGTCCAGAAGCTAACCACGTATTCCTTGACATATTTGTAGCAAAAAACCGGCCAAGTGCGAGTCGGACTCGCACACGAAGGGTTCCGTACCAACACCAACAATCACGTTTTTGTATGGGGCTCCCCTTTATTTTTTATATTTTTTTTATTTTACTTATTTGTTGTTATAGCGATTAGTCGTTATTAATAAATACACACTCTGTGAAGATTCAAGCACCTACCTATTACGGTTCATGAGATACAGCCCTGTGACAGACGGACGGACGGACGGACGGACGGACAGCGGAGGCTTAGTAATAGGTTTCCGTTTTTACCCTTTGGGTACAGAAACCCAAAAAGGTAGAAGACTTTTTGTTGTCCAACTTAAAAAAAATTGTCATCCCCATAATTTTTTTTAAAAACCTACACACAAAATGTATGGGGAGGACGATTTTTTTTCAGTCGTACAAAAAAATGTTGTCTACCTTTTTTGCTCCAAATATGCCAAAGAACACGTGGTTACCATACCTCCCCTAACACCCGGTATAATATTCAGATATGAAACCAGACAAATCCACTGTGTTGAAATCCTTTGCAAGCGTATTTCCAATCGATATAACAGCCTCGACATGTAATTGAATATAGTCATCACATTAAATCATGATTAGTGGCAATAAATTAACATCTGTGGCCACGTATCGGCACGCGCGGACTGGGTGGCCATTAATCAAAATTATGCCTATAGCTCACACGGCTTCACTCTGAGCTCCTCCCTGAAGCTACGCATAGATACGGCAGCCAGGTTCGTTTGGTAGCAGTACCCATCAGGAAACTTAAAAACAGTAACGCATAGTTCACTAGTCCTTTTGAAAACCTTGCTTCTTGATAGTTCTAATATCAAGCAAAGAATATCAGTGCGTGCAGGTTTTGTGTTCTTGATAAATCTAGATCGAGTCAAAATACATTGGAAAAAACATCTTCATACACATTTTATTTTCCTGTAGTTAGTCCAAGGATACATTTTTCGAAAAAAACAAAAAACGCGCACACGACTGATTATCGTTTGATATAAAGTTATAAAAAGCAAGTACATTTAAACAGTGGTTTTCAAATGAATCCGGTCCGGGGCTAGCGTTTGTAGTTGTTTACAGTTTCTGACAAGGTTAGGTTATAAAGTTCTACCTACCCCGACTCAGATTCACTAGTGGTGACATGTTAATATATTTGTTATGGAAATTGGTGTGGTGCCGCACTTATGCATATTATCACTGTTATTTATTATAAAATGTACCTTACAATTACAAAGATTTAATTGTAAGCTAATTACCTAATTGTAATCAGAAAGAATACTCCCACTTTCCTGAACAAATAATGTCTAAAAAGTTTAAAAAAAAGGTGATAAATCCAAACTCTACGAGACGTATAGTTTTGTCTATACCTAGATATTTTTTTTGTTTAGAACGTACTTTTATTTCATATTTTTAAACGAAAACAAAAAATACATATCGTTTGTTTTTATGCAAATCGCGTAAGTAAGGAATTCCTTGCTCGATCTAAGGGCATAACCATTTTATTAACTAGTTACTCTATGCATGTCCCATAAAACATAATTGTATTATCAAAATAACCAAAAAAATGTTTAACTAGTCTGGACAAGCTCGATGTGCTGTTAATACAAAAATAAGGAAACTAAAGGTTGTCTGAAGGAATACTAACTAATACATGTAAGTACTGCTGGTTTTTAATAACATGTAGCAATTTTAATAACATTAAATGTTATCCTAAACAGTTTGGCGTTCACCATCTGTCTGCATGAAGATAAAAATATTACTTCTAATCTTAAGCGTTACTCTAAAAAGCCAACGAAATCCGGCTTATCACCAATCCAAATGTTGACCGATAGTCTTACAACGATAGGTAAGTTATTAATTGTTGTTTTATCTAGTGAATTTGAAGAAGTTCTAGTCCACCTAAGTACATGGGTAAATAAATCCATGCGATTCTTTCACCCGAGAGCATACGAATCAAAGCATGATTTACTTACGTTTCTCGTCATTTGTTAATTTTAACTTGATCAACCGGTCGCCATTATTAAAACATCCAAAGCGGCCAAATGTTTGTTTTGTAACACGATACGCATGATGTTGTTGGTATATTGTATGGTGATGTTCACAGAACAATTAGGAGGTAAGAATTGTGAAGAGGGCGGAACTCGCGCGCCGGTCTTTAGCGGGGACCCGCTCACTTAATACGCGCATGATTCACTCCTCTGCGGCTGTCCTGTGCATTAACTTATCCGTGATACAATCTAAAATTGAAAAGGAGTAATGCCGTACTGTGCCATAATAACGTGCAAACACGACCGCCGGTGCACAACCTTCATAATGGAGGAGTTTCGTATCACCGGTAAGTTTCATTTACATGAATAGCGATAAAACTTACGACAAATGCATTACGAAATAATATGGCGTCGCGGCGTCGTATTGCTCGCCGGGGCATGTCTCGCTACGTTGTTTGTGATCACGTGCGTGTGAGGCGCTCGGCCGTGTTCGAAAGTGACGTAACATTTGATTGCAATCAGTATGGGAATTCCAACATAGAGTCATTACGTTAAGGTTTATATATACTAAACAAATGTGGATTTGTTGTTTGGTAATCGATTAAGAA
This sequence comes from Incurvaria masculella, assembly GCA_946894095.1. Taxonomy (NCBI): domain Eukaryota; kingdom Metazoa; phylum Arthropoda; class Insecta; order Lepidoptera; family Incurvariidae; genus Incurvaria; species Incurvaria masculella. Next base: position 8,057,837 of record OX335641.1, read on the forward strand.
GGGATAGCCAATTGGGACTGTTATACATTCGCGGAGCAAAAAGGTCTTAAGTAAAACGGTAACAGCGGTCCTGGAACAAATTTACAAACGTTTCACTTCCTGCCTCCTCAATATTCCGTGGTGATGATGTACCATTGGGTCTTTTGATGTACGGGACGCAAAACAAAACACTGTCTTTTTCTCGTTGGCGGAATGGGTTATTCGATTGTACGAGTAGTACGATGTAGTCAAGAAACTAGGTTAACATTATTGCCTCCGCGCAATTCCGAGAAGTTATAACTACATAATGTAGGATTATCATTCAAACAATCTAAAAGCTTTTCTTCTTTCCTAATTTTATCTTTACTATCACCCCTCATACTTATCAGATATTTTTATTTTCATTGGCTATACATTTGTTTGTTCGTTAGTTTTATTTTCCCAATATTTAATACACAATAGTGTTAAGTTTCATATTTTATTGTCTATTTAATATAAATAGTGTTTATTATTTATATGTATGTGTTCACGCCAATATAGCATGGGTGACCTAGGTGGGTAGTTTGCACTTCACAAGTATTCAATCCCATCCGAAGTTTTTCCTATGCCACTCTCGCTCTGCTACTAGCTGTCAAGCATGGTGCACGCATGCACCGCGCCTCGCAATCTCTCATCATGGATCTCCTAGAGGGCTCCACGCCCGCACCCCGCCGCGCGCCTCACCACGCTATGTCGTCTCGCCTCGTCTGGGCGAAGTGCTGTGCCACCGCACGCTGTCCCGGGACCCGACGCCTGGGAGCTGGTGCTGCTGGAGGTAGGTGGCTGTTCCTACTCCTCCGCTGTGACGTTCCGAGGCTACCGGGCATTGCCCTCCTTCGCTCGTGAAGTGCAAACTGCCTGGGCGCGTACATTATGTATATGTATATAAATATATGTTCTTAGATTTACACCGTCGCTGTACATAATGTTTTGAAAACTTACGGTTTAAACATGTCGGCCAAGCACGACATTGCACACCGGAAAACCGTAAGTTTTCAAAACATTATGTATATAAATAGTTGGTATATTGTGTATTATGCAGGAATTGTTGATTTAATAAATTTATATGTCTCTATAACTGCTTCTCGCACGCACTACTGCTCACGATACCTAAAGGTACACTTGTAGAGAATGCCTCTGGCATTAAGTTGTAACATTAATTAATTAATTAATCATATAACAGAGGCAGAACTTACTGTCTTACTGTTGACTATCCCTAAATTTTAAAGAGAAAAACATAATCTTCTTAAGTATCGAGGATTACTCGCGTAATTATCGCAGGATTAAAAGGAAGAAAAAATAAAACGTTAATTACAGCGGCGCCTGCCCGTGGGTGCAAGCAGGAATCTTCATTCTTCCCGACATCAAAGTGCACGTTTTCAATTATTTACACTTTTCAGTTTTCAACCCTCTATTTACCTTCTTTTTGCAATATTTTTCTCAAACGCGTTACGCAAAAAGAGTCTAGAGGGGTCCATGTAATATCATGCAAAAAAAAAAGCTATTACTGTTGGATGTAGAGGCGAAGTTCGGGTGAACAGTATGGTTGAGTTTGATCACTTTTTGAGTATTTAAATGTGCGTGTAATCTTTTGTATTTACTGTCGAGTCTACAAGGCAAGGAACTGATGTAAAAAATCATTGTCTAAAAGGGGGAAGAAACCAGGTCAGCAGAATTAGTTTAATACTTGTACAAGAAAAACGCCTGTACTTTCTTACAATCACTCGCAGTTACAGATAGGGTAATATATTATAAATAAAACTATTATAATTTTATGGCGCCCAGGAACCAGGTATTGTAATGGCAAACCGTTTGTGTTATGTTATTTTGAGGGGAACTTAAAAGGCCATTTTGTTCTATAAAATATATTTACAACCTAGCTCTTATAGAAACAATCTTCTCATACGCAAGGATTTATTTCGCTTTAATATACATTCAGCTAAATCTTATTTTTTGGAACGATAAATTAGGTTTCCTTGCGTTACGGCTAACGCAAAACCTGCACACTGAAATAGTTTACAAATATGCGATTGTAAAAATACTTACTACTAAAAATTAAATAAGTAATTTTCTCGGAAATAGTGAGCCAATATTTAAAAACACAATTTGTTTCCGCTGTAAGTATTGAACCGATCAACAGCCCACAGTAGCTTTTTTGAAATCGTGGTACAAGTTAAATTATTTGTCAAATATGAAAAGAAATCGATAAACATTAAACTTTTTGAAAAGATACACTTGAGAAGATTGAAACAGTATCATAAAACGAGTGTTTGGCGTAGGATAGGCGTAGCACTGGCGTAGTACCGCTACAACAGACTTCACATGGATAATTCTCGCGCTACGCAAACTGCTACGTTGCTCGTGACGCGGTCAAATACAGAGTCACAACGACGACGCTTCAGATGCAACATACGCCTCATGGCGGAAACATGCTCAGGAATTGGCCATATTAAATAATAAAGGCGCGTGGGAGAAAACGTTATTTCCTTGGAAAATATCTATTGTATTCATTTCAGCGCTTTATACTCATAGACACGTGAAAATATGAAGCTAGATTCCTAGTTTTACGATGGGACATATGTATACTTTTTTACAAATAACTTTTTTCGACGGTTTTACACGTTTTGAGTCTTCTTTTGATTGGTGATATGAGATGGCGCGACGCCATTATCTGAAAAATTTAAATAAATTTATTTGTGGCTACATACATCTCAACCTTTGTAAATGTGCAAATTAACATCTGCGGAATCTTAACACCTCGAATATTCCATGATATATTCAATTATACCCAAATTAATATTGATTAAGTGGCGAACATGGATTGATTGATTTTAGATACCAATTTGTAAATAATTTCATCATGCGTTTTTTTTAAATAATTTTTCAACGATCAAAATTTAAAAAAAATATCTCGGTTTAAGGATCCTGGACAAACAAAGTTGTAAAATAAGGTAGATGCGGAAGGCTAAAATTAAATTCTTGATAAAACGTTTTATACCGTTGATGGTGCTATAAAATAGTACCATCTAGCAGTATACTAATTCTTATTGATATTAAAACTAAACCAATAAACCTGAATACTTCCTCAAAGTCCTTTACTTTCGTGTATTGTGAAGAAAGAACTTTGTTAATGCTGTGCCAACACATAAGGCTCTGCTTAAGGTATCTATGTATTTGTATTTATTAATCCTCCTTTGGGACGCAGGGAACACTTGAAATCGTCAAACATTTACAATTACAATTAAATACAATTAAAATTAAAGCATAAAAAGTTAATTATCTGTCGTTATCATAGCAAGAGGCTCACTTAAGTCTAGATTTTCAAATAAACTATAACTACAGTTTAATTTTACAAAATCAGCAGTGCAAGCATAAAAAATAATTATCAAACAAAATAGAAAATTAAAGAAAATATAGTAATAATTAAAATACAATTATAAATAATAAATTCATAGCATCAATAGAATTTTCAGGAAATGAAATACGAGTATAGTATATAATGATTGCCAAAACACTACCCTGGAGCGTATGTATTTGTAAAATACCGAGAAAAGAGGACCGCAATACTGCCAACCTATTTCGTCTTTGAAGAAGCGGTAGGTAATAAATCATTCATTGATAAGATATAGAAGCGACGACGCCGTGAATCTCGAGCGCCGTGGTGCAAGCTCACATTACAATACTGCAAGTCAGCTCGGTTGGCGCATGCAGGTGCAGTGGGTGATATCAGATATGCTTCATCAGACACCGCTCGTATCACAGCACAAAGAAGATGACAGTAGCCAAACTGCACTTAACATGAAGTTGATCACACGCGTAGATGGAACTCCAAGAAGTAGAGTATAGACGGTCAATTGTGGTAGTCGACTGCAGCAGTTTTATCTCAAATCTAGTTCACGCGCGCACGCGTTCGGTGCTGATCCTCCGCCCCCTTTCTACCTTCGCTCAACGCTGAACGGGATAAAATGCACAAATTAACAGTCGACATGAAAAAATATTAGAACCCACCGATCCTCTAGATCCTTTATCTATAGGGTCGGTAAACAATAGAATGAACTCCCTGCCGGGGCATTTCCCCCAAAGTCAAACCTGGGGTCCTTCAAACATGTTGTGAAGAACCACCCGGCAGACATTTTTCCGCAGCCCCCTGAAAGTTCGAAATCCCATTGGGGTCGTCGGCCACCTAAGAGGTCCTGGCGTACGTCATGTGCCCATGGAGGCACCTCCATGCATGTGCTGCGCTTACTTGTACTTTTGACTTTGTCTACCAATCTCATGCGCATCTAATTTCGTTCTCATCTTCGGTGGCTCAATATCCATTATTGCAGGAATTCTGATATCCTCTCACATCTTTTCAAAGTACTCTTAATGACACCACTACCTCAGGAGTCAGTTTCACTATCTTTGCTCTCACGGTCACCGATGCCCTGGTATTGTTTATGCCGCCAGTTAGTGGTGGAACCTCCATTTATGCAATTCATAATCGACTCGTGTTTTTCGCTGTTTCTGTTCGCTGTTTTAGATTTCTCCATTAAGGCACACTTGACAAATTCACATGAATATTCATATATAATGTCATGTACATATTTGTTTGTTTATATAAATGTTGTATAGGTAGGTATTAAGCTATATATTATTAAATCGTTTTCATAACTGCTGCTCACGGCACCGTTAAACAGTTTACTGGTGTACGGAGATGCTCTTTAAAAAAATCCAAACGTTAATTGTATTTATGGAAAGGAAAGAAATGCCTACTAAATTACACACTCGATGAGCCTTTTGATGCTCATAATTACTAATTCAACGCATTGTCCGTCCTAGCCCCCACTTTGATCTCAGAAAGATGCCAGGCGGCAATTATGGCTTCTTTGCGAATTCTCCGAAATCATCTCTCTATTGATCACGATACCTTTGAAGGTACTTATTTTTTGAGATATATGAACAAATCCGGAACTTGTAGCTTTTAAAGGAATTATCGACCTTCTTTGCTAGGATACTTTAATTTTTTGGTTTAATTTCATCATCAAAACTCAGCACAGCTTTAGCATTTACTATGATCATGTAACATGTAATGTAATGTACCTCCGCGTATTTCAAGATATTCATAGATGTATAGTGCGGAATCATTATCCTGGAGACAGGACGGACGTGATGGGGATTTGGCCGCAGGCGGTTTGTTTCCAATGACCCGTTGTCAATACTCAATTAGTATTAAATCAGACACCCAGTCAATCTAATCATGCATGCGTATATAGCACTACCAACCGTTATCTGTCCTTCCTACTCAATCCAGATATTGAAGGTGATATCGCATAGCAGAAGCTAAGAGGAGCATGGTTACACATTTTTTTAAAACCAAACGATATGATTGATTTTTAATTTATCATAAATGTATGAATTATTTTAAATGTGTATTACATATCAAACATTTTTATTATATAACTGGACATGGACGTACAATATCACTCCACATGTGTATCAGGAGCACGGCTACATTAATCTTTCATCCAATCCGATGGTAATATACCCAGGTGGACTCAAAATTCCCACATAGAAAGTGAGAAAAAATATTGATATTTCTTAAATGTTTCTGAGGAGGTAATTCTATTATTGTTATTTTGAAACTTTTGTACGGAAAAGTTCCAAACTAGTGTCCGTAGCTCAACGCCACTGCGACCTGAGAAGATCTATTTGACGTTACTCCTCTATAACTCGCTCTTCACTCCTACGATTTCGATTAAATGTACACGCGCGCGATCGATCGAACATAACCATTTCAGATCATCTCAAAGTGAAAAATATTTTAAACGGATGTTGAGCTATGTTATAAGGGTTAACAGTGATAACTCCATGTTTTTGAGAGATTCGCATTGCCAAAATAATCGTAGACGGCGCGAAATTGGCGAGGTGCTCGATTGCACGTCGGCCGCTCGCGTTAGACCTGGTTTACAGTTGATTTTTTAAATAAAAGGCCACCTGACTTTAGTTATTTAGAAAAGCTTCTATGAACAAACATTTCTTATAGTGATAGTATTGAGTCAAGTCTAGCAATATGTTTAGGTCCTTCTCTGTCAGAGTTGTACCTTATCTGCTATCGGAAGCGGGATAATTAACTTGGTTCTAATTACTGCGATTGATTTCCTTCCTGTCCAGCGTGGAATGCATTCCCGTACTATAGCTAGTTGGTTGTACCTATAGTTGTACCTACCTACATTACAAACGTATGAAACGAAATATGTTCAACCAAAAACGCTAGGTATTCGTTTTTGATTGAATAAGCGCGGAAAAGAAGACACAAAAGACTATATTTTTTGGCAAATACTAAGGAAAACGATTATAGGTATTACAATGTTTAAGATTTAACAAGTTAACATATAATACGCATTTTATATTTTAACTGTAAATAATTTTGTTTATTTATTCAACTTCTGCTAGTCACAATTCACAATTCACAATTTGATTAAACCGCGGATTCGATCAACTCAGTGAAGAAGAACCAAAGAAACAAATGAAACATCACTGATATATAAGTTATGATTTTTTTTAGTTTGATGATGATTTTTTGATGATTACAATACACCTATGAATAAATATCTAAATGCTATTGCCAAACTTAAATTTTTGGTAGAGCAAACTACGAGGAAACAACAACACACAATGTGATGATGATGCATGTATTTAAATTTTTAGGACTGTATGGATTTTCTAGGAGATAGAAATGAATTATTCCTATTGACTATATGAATACATGGTTGATTGATCCAGCGGTCAATAAACGTAGATATGACAGAAAGATTTGGATTTTTCTAAATTTCCGATTTGCCCGAGAATAAATTATAAGAAAAAATCCCGATTTTTCCGGACAAAAAAACACTTTTCACAAAAAAATCTACTTCTCTGCAGCCTATTACTGTAATGTGTGAATTCTACCGATCATATAAGCTATCAAAAGGGCCGATTTAACGTCACTGAATGAAATTTTTTCTGTCCGAAATGATTTTTCATATTATGTAATCGTAGTAATATCGTTGATCCAAGAATCGTTGTAGTTCATTTTTAAATGTTAACAAATATTTCAGCAAAACCGTTCTACCTGATATTCGTTTCGGGCGTGTTAATTCAGGAAGTAATAGTTTACCTAATTTGGTTCTAGAATCAAACACAAAATGCATTTGAAACATGAAAAATCGGACGGGGCAAAACTTCCGAAGCTGGAACAAATATAATATGTTGATACAAATAAAATAAATCCAAACAAAAAAAAATACGTAAAATTTGTTTGTGCTTGTATAATAATTATCTCAAATTCACAGAGAAAAGCACTGTAGTTTTCCGGCACACCCTACATTATTTATTTATATTGTTGTAAAATTTATATTTTTTGCGTAATATATTTTAAAAATTTCGACGTGTACACATTTTACTCTATTACATTGCAAAATAATTTCGCATGGGAGAATTATTGCATGATTAATTTCTCCGTTGAATGGCCTAGTGTCGTAATTAATTGTCCTGTGCGTTCAAGCGTGCCTCACGCTCAAATTAACACTTTGCTCACGCGTGACATCGCGCATGCCTAACCATAACATCATCACTTTGTAGAGCTGGTAAGGCGCGAATACCATCGTTCCAATGGTATTTTCTTACATTTGTACTATGAAACTGGTGGTGGTGGATCGGCTAAGAATTTATTATTGAATTATATATTAAATTACATACTATATTTTCTTACTAGTTAAACTAAAAATAATTGTTATATTAATCACGAAAAAACGTCCAAATAACAACGTGAAGGTAAAATGTCTTTGTGTAAAATGAGAGTAACGACAGCTAAAATAAGCCCTTAGTCAGACTTCTCACCTAAATTGGCTTTTACGGAACTTTGAAATTACGTAAAAACGTCAAACCCCATACAAGTTTTACTACTTGTTCTCTTGTTTTACTTTTTCCACCTATCAAAATCAAACTCGGACCACAATTTTTTTATGAAAACACGAAGTCGGCGTAAACGGTAACGTCAATATATTCTTGGCGGCGATGAGTAAGCTGTCAAATCAAACTCACACTCGCAAATGTTAGTTCGCTTAACGCCCACTCGCCGGCGAGCTCGCCGGTCTCTTTAATTCTCCACACATTTGAAAAACCTTGTCGATTGGCTTGGCGTAAACGTCAATTTAGGAGAGAAGTCGGACTAGGGCCTCTGCAAACTTCACCCCCGACGCACGCACTAGCGCGACACTCCTATATAAGCGCGACCTACATTTTCCCCTCTCCTTCAATCTACATCCACACTTATCACCCTCCTCTCAGTTGCAACAAGTCAGGGTTCTATTTTTCACACTTTTTTTTAATTTTCAGATTCGAAAAAAAAACTTGTGTTCATTATGATCCGTTGCACTTTTTTAATAAAAGAATAAATATATTTGAATTAATTTGGAGGAATATTTTAATCTTTAGTTATATTTCATTCCTATTTCTTTATTATTCTGATAATATCATACCTGTATCTTTGAAATAAAGTTATTAATACTTTGAATTAATCATTACTTACCTATTAAAATTTAGTAAAGATTAAAATTGAAAATTCAACAGTGAGTCATTTAGAATGTTTATTCACTTGGTGCACACCTAAAACTATACACACTAGAAACATTTTGTAGATTCACAAGTCTGGAGAATGACTATGATATGAAGTCGAAACCAATAAATAAAACTGACATTGATGGATAGCCAGTGTCCGACCCTATCAGACCCGAGGGAACAATTCCTTTATTTTTCCCTAACATATTTATACTGCAAAACTGAATAAAACATTGGTCGGAAGAGCGATGCGCGAAAAAGAACAGTTTAAGGTAAATTATTGGAATTTGTTATCGTTACAAAATAGATGTTTCGATGTACATGCTTGGGGAAGTAATGTATCACTCTATAAGCCTTGGACCTCGGAGACTTGATACTACTGCTTTAGGGTTAATTTGCTTATGTATAGAGATTTTTTTTAAAACTTATTTTGAACAGTGGCACAGAATATCTATTATAGACAGTGGCGAGGGAGATACAGAGCTGTGCAGATTATTACACTTTATTTTATTACATTCAAGTTTGTGTCTAATTTTGCACTCACTATATCAACCATTTTTATTCCTTATTAACCTTATTTCTTAGCAGTACCTATGTGTTTGCGTACAATTTTCAAAGGTATTTTTTTAATAGCAACTTTCAACAACATTTAGCCTGGTTTTCACTAAGTGCTGATTTATTTTAATCGACACTTAAAGGGCCAGGATTATTAAAGTGCTGATTATCTAGTACTGGTATTAATTGCAAGCTGCTAAGAAAGGCCCGTAATACGTGGCAATTAAGCTAATCAGTAGTTGAAAAAGGCCTTTAGTCAACAAACAATCTGCTGGAGCGTGTTATGTTTGATCGAAAAATAACTCATACGGAATGGTTTGAAATTGGACAAATATCAGAATCGGGGTTATGATGTGTTTGGCTGTTGTGTTTTTATTTTCGTCGATTTTTGCGATTTTTATTTTTTGTATTTCAGGACCTTTCATCAGAGGTACCCGAAGGAAATACCGGCCTGGTGTTTCTTTATATTACTTTGAAAGGACATCAGCTTGTACTTCGGGTTAAATACCTGGGCAGGGAGCAAGTTTTACAGTGGGGGGAAACACCTGGGCGGGAGCAAGTTTTACAGTGGGGGAAACACCTGGGCGGGAGCAAGTTTTACAGTGGGGGGAAACACCCCAGTAAGTTTTACAGTTAGCCAAATCTGTAAATAAGGGCTTTACATGATATAATCAAACGGGTGAAATGTGGACTTTGAGGGTGGATTTACTCGGACAGTAGTATAGTAACCACATATTCATTTTCTAAAATGAAAGCTTAAATACGAGCACACGGCAGATTTTGTTTTGAAATTACGTATGTTGTGCTTTTGCTGCAATGACTAATGGGTGAGTAATGGCGGGCGCCTTCAGACGAGGCTATGTAAACCCCATCAATTTCCCGCAAGCGCCGGGCGATGCAACTCATAAATTCGCATTTAAATGCAGCCTCAAATTGAGAGAAACTGCCGAACAGTTGCGACCACAAACGCCTGCAATTAGTACTGGGGCTTAGTGGGACTGACAAATTACGAAATAAATCGAAGAACGATTTGTATTTGCACGCGAGGATGCGGGGAAGATATTTTAAATGCATGCATACATAATGACAGGTGTGCCCGGACATAATGCGGTTTCAGGGTTTCTGTTTCCGGCATTTTGGAGTTTTGGTTAACTATGAATTCATTTAAATTAAATTTTAATTTCTTCCAAACCGTCATTCCGTAGCCCCGGAGTTAACACCCCCGTCTGAAAAAAAAATTACATGTAATTTTTCAAATTTGACTTTTGTCAAATCTGTGGAATTCGGATGAAAAACAATCAAAAAGGTTTTATTGGTATTTAATTTTTACAAACAGTTTTAATTAATACACAAACATCACAGAAAATAACTGTTTTTTTGTGTAGATAAGATATTAGAAATAATTATGTTTCACTATCGCAATATCATGTCTTTTCATATGTCCGCAAGTATTTATGTTATAAAGTGTATGAATAGTGTAATAAATGCAATATAAATTACATGCATTGAAGCTGATTAAATAAATAATGTCGAAAGAAGTAGTTGCACATTTTTTATTGCGAGATTCTTGTTTCAGACGGTATGTTAAATGTATTACCTGATTCAAAACAAACATGCAGGAAAAAAATTGGTCGTGTAAGAAAAATCACATTTTGATTAGTCACAATAATTACACACAAGCAACCAAAAAAAGTTGTTACAGTTGAATGTAGAATAAAAAAAATATTATTTAGAGTATAAACGAATGATTGTGTGTTTCCCTTGCCGTGCTTACCGATCATTTCGTTGTGATTGAAATATATTGATTAGCCAATAATTCTAAAAAAATTCCTACATACACCATTTCCTATTTATTTCTGATCTAGATTTTGTCACGAATAAGAGCTGAACCATGGTACGGTGTCAATGTAAAAGTGTAGGTCCGCTACCCCCTAGAAGGTGGTAGGGTTTAAGGTCGCCCGGATTAGTACCATAATATTGGAGGAAAACAATTATAGAAACTTCAATGATTTCTTTTAGTTTTCCCTTCACTTCAATGTAGCCTTAATTCCTGCGGGATCGCGGTCATGACATATGGGTTTTTACATACGTAACAGGTGGGATCTTTGTATGCACAAACTTAATATTACAAGATGTTTGTAATCCCCGTAAACCCGGCTTTGAGTTCGTCATAAAATGCTTTTGATGAAATTGATCTTGGTTAGATAAACCGGCGAAACACTAAAATAAGGATTCTTATATTTATTCGTTGCAAAATGGTCATGTATTATTTGTAACTATAACAAATATACGTCATTACATATTTCCACTTATGCATTTAAGGCTCCAACTGAGTCCAGCGTTCGGCAATGAACGTAAGTGAACAAGCGACCTCCGGAAGCAGCGAGTTTGCGTTAGGGTTCATTGTTGTATGCGCGTCAAAATCGTTTTCAGGCGAGCAAAATTTAGGTTTTTGGTATAGTTAATAACCCCAAAATATTGCAGGTTAGCGTCATATGGGGCATTAATAACCTTCTGAGCAAATAGGCAGCTTGTTACACATTCAACGTTAGGTGGAAATGCGCTAATGCATGCAAAGCATTTTCAATGGAATCCTCAGGCGGGCGCCGCCGGCGGGTGCATTGTCCCGCCGCGCTGGGGTGGCCACATTCAACCCTTCACACCCCAGCGGGAGTGGACAAAAAGCGTATGAAACCACCTTTTTTGTTCGCTCCCACAATGCATGCAAAACGTTTCGCAAACACCATCAAAGCAACCTTAAAAGTACTCAAACGAATACACTTTGACGGCCATTGGCGGCGCTAACCTAAATGTCAAAGTGTCGGCCGGTCTGACGGTGCAAATGGGCGGGAAAGTCAATTATGAGCGTATCAAAGGTGCCAGGGTTAGTGTTGTTTTGTTCGGGAGGAACGATGAGATATTTTAATTGAAATGTGTAGCAGCTGAAAGGGTTTTTAATTTCAAAAATGTTTTTTAATGGTTTCACATATCTTTCGGTTTTAAATCATGACATTTGAGAACATTCGTAGTTTTAAATTAATAGATAAAGAACACTTAAGGACAAATTTTTCAATGGTCTGATAATCAGACAGATAACTATTCAACATTCATAGTTATAGTAACTCCAATTTTTTTTTACATTACAATTACAGTCACATAATTGTGATAGAAAATATGATTCCCCGTTAATTAAATTCTGTCTTTTGACAGATGTAAATTTGGTACATCCGTTCTAAATTTTGTTCCGATAAGTACTATCTGGAGATTGCAAAATCGGCCTTAAATGAAATATTGTTGCAACTACATCAACTTACATACAAGTGAAATATAAAAAAATACTCGTGTTAGCTGTAGTTCTTGAGGCCTCATTTTGTGACCGCTTAGATCTATAAGGAGGGCTGCTGAGGATTTCTCGGAGTTCAGGAGTAGCACCGAAGCTAAGAAGGAATGCAGGGAGGCCTTAGGCTTTAGGGAATTTGTCCGATCAAGTACTTTTCGCCCGTAATCGTAGATAATGTATAAAAAAATATATGTTTGTAGAGGAAGCAAAATATGCTGTGATCATACCCGTCTCTTTCATCTCTGCTTACCTCTCCGGGGAAACGGCGTGATGGTATTTATGTGTGCAGATAGGTTGATAATATGATCTGCATTTCAATATAATTTACAATTTAAAAAAAACTTGGCGTAGAAAAACTCGGTTCAGTCGCTATAATTAAATGTTTAAGAACCCTCTCGCAGTAAAAATGCAGGGCAGGTGTTTCTTTGTTTTTCCGTGTCTTCCCTCTCGTCCTGGCGAAAGTGGATGTTTTAAATAATAAAATCCTACAATAAAACAAGCAGTAAGTACACCCCCCGAGGAGTCGCTTAATCCTCTTAAATACGGCTATTGGCTGATCGAATGACTCCATTTACGATTTTTTATTTACGATATGCGCTTTAGTGAAGTCGTCATTTCTATGAAAACTAACATTCTAGCTCGATATTTAACAATATTAATATACGTATATTTGGAACTTAGGGAATTGTAGATGATGCGCGTGCAATATATCTAATAAATAATATAAAGGGGAAAGTTTGTAATAATGGATGGATGGATGGATGGATGGATGGATGGATGGATGGATGGATGGATGTTTGTTACTCTTTCACGTAAAAACTACTGAATGGGTTCTAATGAAACTTTACAATAATATAGCTTATACATCAGAATAACACATAGGCTACAATTTATGTGCCCATGGGCTTTAGAACTTTCACGGGGCTGCGAAAACGATGCCGGTAGCGCTACTTCACACTAGGGGGAGAGGAGCCGGGGGCGGTGGCGGGGAGCGGCGGCGGGGGGAGGGCAGACGTCGTGACTGTTTGGTGTCCGTTTGGCGAATTTTCAAGGCACTAGCGATTTGTAAAACTTAGTACATGTACATTTAACTACCCGGGAATTAGGATTGGCTAAATAGAATTCAGTTCCGCTTACGCTAAGATGGGGCTGTCATACAAACTGCAATGCTATGCACGGCTCGGCTTTGCGGCGGCAGCGCTTACTTTTACTGAAGTACGGCTTGGTATTTCCTGCAACTTTAGGACTACTTGGCATCACGCTAAATCGCCGGAGGAGCGACCAACAGAATAAAATCCTTGAGAACCAATTACTCGATTTAGATGTGCATTGTATCTACGTCTATCCTGATTCTACTAAAAACTTATAGATTACATAATATAACGCTTCATTACCAGAAGGGTAAGTAGTGAGTCTTAAAGTCTTATAACATGCGAACCACTTACCTGATTTATATGCGTATTTTATCAATGTATAGCATCTCTGGGAGCAGTCAGGTTCGAGATGGGTTACTGTTTTCGATGTTGAGGCTGGCTGTGGGTTGGAGTCCACGCAAAACTTACCTACGTTACACGTTACTTACTTACTAGGTAAACAATGTTGCAGTGCAAGTGCAGAAAGGTTCTGGCGGCAAATTTTTTACTTTTTTTTAAATAGCCACCAAACGTCAACGAAGCTCTAAATGGGAATTATTGGATGTTTCTCATTAAATCATGCTATTTCGGCTCGAACGATCTTGATTAAATTTGGTACATGGATACATTGTCCTGGACCAGTTTGACCCTATTTTGGACCAGTCATGTGGGCTACTTTTTATCCATGAGATAATTTAGCCGACACTAACCCGTGCGGAGCCGGGTACCGCAGCTAGTATTTAATAAAAAAAAACAATTTAATTTTTTACTACCGTGTTCACTTGACTAAGATTATTCAAAGTAAATTGCCTATGCTAGACATCGAATCTATGGCCTATAACACTACAGATCTATAAAGGAATCGCCACTAGACTATTATATGAGAACAATAAGTGAAATTTCATTTCATTCGATTTAATTTAATTATTATCTGATAGGTAGATTCATCTGATACATTACATGCACTCAGATACGTCAGATAAGACCTAAAAAATATGTAACACACATCTTAGACCATTTGAACATTTCTATTATTGTAAAATTTTACATAAAATTATACTTTAAACATCAGCTGTAAAGAGGCTTTGTCATAAATAAAATTAGTCAAATTGAAATAAAAAAGTATTAATTCATTATTAAATTGTAAAATAAAAAAAAAAATAATAAAAAAATAGGCCTTGCCAACCATTTAAAATATGTAACATGCAAATAAACAAACAATTGTGTCAGCTGTAAATGAGCTCCGTCAAAATTTTTTAAATTATTAGTAATAAAGTAATAAAATAAGAAAATTTCGTTTCGACTTTTTTTGCCATAAGACACGGTCACTAATCCGGTTTAGCTGAACATCGAACTTTTTATATCGATAGTAAACAAACACATCCCTGGCCTGGCGTACAGTCACGCTCGGCGTATTGAGATTGGCTCGGCTTTACGGTGGAGAGTTAGTGGGAGGTCATTAAATTTAACGTTTTTACATAGTAAAACTTTATTTCTAATTTCTATTGAATGAACGATACTCGAACGTGGAACTCGTAATATAGGGTACAACGAAATGCCTCACGTAATATATCGATAGAATATAACTGGATTTCGAATTCAAAGTATTGGAGGAGAAATACTCGTGTTTGTCTATTACTGGTTAAAAAACTCTTGTTTTTTTTTAAAATGTTGCTAATCGTCTTTTTCACCATGTGCTGATTAGCTTTATCGTCACAATAATGTGATGTGTGAAGATGGCCTTTTTGCCATCTTGCTTTCGATACCAGTAAAAGATTATCAGCACTTTAGTGATAAACGCCTTTTAAGTATCGAATAAAAATAATCAGCCTTAACATGTTGACTATGCTGGGTGAATATAATAATAAATATTTAGAAATAAGTTTCCATTAGTGTCGAGTCTAGATGAAAAATAACGTACGTTGTAAAGTGTATGTTTATTTTTAAACTGGGTTGAACACTGATTAAAATTGGGTAAATGGTCGAAAAATCGTAAAATGTCAAGCAAGCACTCTATACAATCTGGATTAAAAAAAACCGTCAATATTAAGAGAACATTGGTTATAAATTTTTTGAGGTCTGTGACCCCATATGGTTAAGAAGTGTATTTTAGAAACAACCTGTAGAAGCAATCGCCACGAAATGGACAAAGGAAAGCGACCGTAAAGTAAAAATGGAAAATTTGAATTCAGAAGCTTCATATTGAAAACATAAACAGCTAAGGACAAAGGCGAGCTTTTTACAGTTTTCATAAAGCCGCGCCGGAGGAATCTGATTTTCATTTACACGAGTTTAGTGGTGATAAAATATAATTAAAATATTTTAAGTGCGCATCTTTCTCTGGGTTTTACGAGGCTTTCTCGCGGCTAGTATTTAGCCGAGTGCTGCCAGGCCGCGGTCACACTCGCTTAATATACAACTTCGGTATCTTAATTGTCGAATTTAACAATATTTACATAAAAATAAACTTACCTGCGACTTTTAAAGTAAAAATTACCTTGCTAAAAGTTTTAAAAGGACATGGAACGATATTTAAATGGCTTATAAAATTGCTACTGTTATATTATTTTAACTCACCGCATTCGAGAGGTATAAGGTGCAATGCCTTCCTTACATTGCGCGTCTACCAGCTGTTTTCACCACCTCCAGTTACGTGAACTCCGATAAGTAACTTTCGGTTACATTGCATATTTAGATGGTGTAACCGAAAGGTAACTTTGGGATTACAAAAATGGTGGAAACGGGCGTGCATTGAACTGGGTAAAAAAACAAGGATGATTAATTTGCTCCGACCATATTTCATTCAATGCAATGGTAATCACCCGGTCGGGATTAATCCACCAAGCACCAAGTTTGTCGTAGAATCGGAACCACGGTGACCTATCCATCGTTCGACCAAGCCCAATTTTTACTAACCCCAACTAGGTGTAGACCACCTTAGCTACCAAGGCTAACAGGAAATAAATGTCCGACACTGCAACTATCTTATATATTTAATAGGTTAGTGGTTATATCACAGAATCGGGAAAGCTAGAAATGCTAATCCTCTCCCTTCACTAGCCTGTGCTTGTCGCCGTCAATATTAATTTAAAAGGAGTAACAATGCCTAGAAGGGCAAGGCAAGCGCGCGGTGGTAAAGCGAGAGGATATACATTTCTAAATTATTGCCAATTCCACGATTATAACCGTTTATCTCAATTGCTTTGTATACTTATGTTAATTGAAAATAATACTACATTACGTCATTTCTATGCTCGAGCTAGAAGGGAATTCAAACTTAATAGATTTTTGGCGGACATTGTAATGAAGCTCCTCGGTTTTAAATATTTGGGCTTCTTCTAATAATACATTCTTAATCGTGAGTTCACCGATACAAGGAAAATATTAAATTATTGCCCTTGAAATTTGCTATGGAAATACCCCTTGTTATAAGATTCAACTAGAGATAGCCTTCATTATTAATACAAGCCACAACAACCAACGTGACTCCAGCTTTTGAAGCGAAGCGGGTGTCATCAAAAATGCAGTCGCAGCGCCAATGAATAATTCCCAAGACACGCATTAAAACGCCGCGAGAGCGAGACCGCTATACATTCCCTGTACGAGCGAGTGGGACGGACTAAGACTGGGATTACGTGCCTTTCGCGGTTTCTGAAATAATTTTCATTACTTTGTGTGTTCGGATATGACGCCCAGAGAAGAATGGAAAATGCTGATGTTCATAAATTATAATGTAAAGGTGTTCGTAACTCGCAAACAAAAAAGAAAAAACTAACACTTCATAGGGATTAACGCCTGGATTCTCTCGTGTCGAAGACCGCGGGTTTTAAACCCTAGGGAATGTAAGTCTTTTATTTCTTATTCGAGCTGGCAATTTTCAATATCGTTCAGAACGCGGGTCACTATATCGTTTGGAACCCATGTTAAACTGATGGTCACTTTTCCTAAATACGGTTAAGCCCGCACGGGTTACCATTGCATTAAATTAAAGAATGGGGCTCGCAAAAAAAAATGCCCGTGTTTTTCATCTTGTTCATAATTGTCGTACATGTGCAAATCTCCTAGCATGCATCATTCTACGGGAAAGCTTTTGGTTGGGAAATATTGGTTGCACAAAAAAAACCGGCTGCCGAGAACGGAATGTTTGGTCTGAGGGTACCCAGCGGTTGACAAATGTTAAACTATATAAAATGTAAAGCATATAAAAACTATCTTGTCTTTTGTGAAAGTTTTATTCAATTGTTTTAGGTTTTTTTTGTAACACCCATGCATTAGATAGCAATCTGCGAACCATTCGGTTTAAACGATAATGGGTCAAAGTAAAGCGCACCTACTATGTCTTGATACGATTGTACCAGGGGCTACCGAGGGGGCTACCAAGGTAAATGACTCGCCAGTTGAATAGCCGGTGAATAGGCAAAAGATTGATTAAATCTGACGATTAGTTGCATTCCGTACCGTGCCAACTGGTGAATTTCAGTTCACTTGGACGAATAACACGTCGTTTGATAGTTAATAACAATAATAATAATAATAAAACATATTTGTTGTACACCTTTTAACAATGGTTTCAATAGGCGGGCTTGATGCCGAAGGGAATTCTCTAGCTGCTAACCTTTGGGATGTATAGAGAGGTACATGGCGGTATAGACAGAAATAATTTAACGCATTTTAAATAAAATAATATCTGCATAAATCACAGTTATTATAAATATAAATCATCTTTATCCAACATATAAACATACATAGATATATATTAAATATATTTATACATACATTAACAAAACGTGGTACGAAATGCAACGAAACGTAACATTTGATAATTATTTTGTCTGTTAACCTGCTATTCACCGGGCGAAATAACTTACCATGGTAACGCCTCTGGCGTCGTTCAGGCGTACTTGTGACTACATTACGTGCTCCACCCAGTATCGGAACTAGTTAACCCTGCCTCGTCGTTGACCCCCCCTCCTCTTCCTCCCCCCACTCCCCCTCGCACCGGACTAACTCGGATCGTGCATGAACTAATCGTAAAATTTACGACTCAATCAATGCGCTGCAGCAACGCGGATCAAACTCGATTGAACCGTTCAGTCTGAATTATGGGCGATCGACTCGTGTTGCGGTGTGGTGTCTCAGCCTTTGTTGAGATTTTTTTACTTACTACATTTATTTATTTTTCTTTGCAGGAACATTTCGTCAGTTCAATAATCATAGCGCAGAATACCTGACAATAAACTTCCCTGAACATTAAAAAAAACATATTTGCCACCGCCTACATATAATACTGCGCTGATATCGTGATGGTGCGTAATCCATGTCCAGTACAAAAAAAATATATCAAACTTTGAACCGACATTATTTAGAGTTGATCAATTTTTTTTCTGTAACACTATTATTTTAATGAAGTTTTCGCATACGTTACTAAATAAAAAAATAAACGTAAAACGCGTTTTTGTATAAACTGTATTTTTTTATAGAAATGGACATAATGTTTAAAAAAAAATTTTGATGGAAGGAATCATTTTTTTAAAATACAGATATGTCTGTACATTTCCAATACTATCCCACCGCCAGAATACCAAAATAAAATAAAGTTAACTGAACCCAAATAATGAAACCATACAATTAATTAATTAAAATATATGTATTTTCCTAAGCTCCATCATAGTATGCAATCGGAAGTAACAATCTAGTCACGAGAACATGTTAAAGTACTTCCGTTTGGTGCTGTTTCCAATCCAGATAGTGTCTAGGTCCCTATATGTATTTAGTTGGTGCCTTAATTGCAGCCTTAGGGCAAATTCGGACGTGGTCAAACTTGTGTTACTACACCCCTGTTATATCGACTGCATCAACCTATTCTCTGATGATCAACGGACGTGTGTGTCTCGTTGGCAATGCTGGCTAATTTAATTCGAGAATAAAGTTTGGTTTGAAAAATTATAAAAAGACCGAATAAATCGGTGAGAAATCCATCTGTTAATAATTTGTAAAGTCCAATGTATGGAGTTTGTCCTTTTCTGCATACTTGCATTGCATTGCATTGAGAAATGCTTACCCGATTGGTATACGGTTTGTATGAATGATTTTATATCCATTTTAGACTACTTATAATCACGATACATTTCCTGAGGGGTGAACTATATAGGGCTAAACATTAGAAAATTCGGGAAAACACGATAGTTTTCTATAAACCCTAAGTGCATACATTTAAAACATCCGTTTTAGCTTTATTAATGTTTATTAGGCACACAATAGAGAACACAGACTGCCATTGCCATAAATACGTATACTTAAGGTATACTTAAATTTAGACAGTGTCCCACTCAGATGAGTGTACAGCAATCACCATAAACATGACAATACAATATGTATTCTAATATTTTAAAGTAAACTGTTATAATAATTTAAGACTCGGACGTACAGTTTGAATAAATATTACTTAACATGAAATGGGGATAAAAATTGATAAAAAAGTACTGAATGAATTCGCTAAATTACCTTGCAAGCTGAAAATGTTTTTAAAGAAAAGGTCACTGAAGCGCATCGTCCCCAATCACCTTGATTTCGCCATGCAATCCGGCAAACAGTCCATGTTTACACGACGCGCAAAAAGTGCACAGCCAGGACCTGAAATACAATCTGTGCGGAATATAGATGAATCTATTAGCGAATGTAAATCTGGAGCAATTCGATTAAAGCAGTCGTGGACAGGAATGTTTGCAGAAACAATGCGGCGTGCATGTCGTAGGCATTCACGGTTGCAACCTTCATGAAGCTCCCAGAAGATGCAATATTTTTGCCATTTGTAAAACATTCATGTATACGATGTCTGTACGATTTATTATAAGTTAATTGTTAATATCAATTGCCATTTATAGTCAAAACAAAATGTTAAAGCATAACGTTTAGCTAGCACCCAAGCTGTACTTAAAATGATTCAGTGATAAGTCGCAAGCGCATTAAATTAGGATTATAATAGACTATTATAGTATACTACTACTATTTATTGTAGATGATTGCGGCTTCGCCGGCGAAATAAGCGATGTGAGTTGGTTTTCCCTAACCTTAGGTGATTAAGTGTGATGGTAAGTAAGGGTCTCTTTCACCGTATGTTAATTATCTTAATTGACACGTAAGCATTGACTAAGCGAGACCTTTTGTTACTATCTTGTACCGTATTCCAGTACAAGATAATCAGCACTTTAGTAATAAAGGCCCTTTAAGTATCGATTAAGATAAACCAGTTCTTGGTGAAATCCAAGCTAATTATACTTATAAGTATTGGGAATCAATCTAAACGCTGTTAACGGAGGTATGGTCCATATTTTAACCAAGTACCTATTCCTTGGCCTATTAAGAGCAAAAAGATGGAATTCGTATGTACTGTATGTACGAATTCCATTAAACTCTTGTTAATTATTTTTAAGTTATAAGCGGACAGACAAACACGAAGGCGGACTAAACGACCAGAATAATAATTTTCATGTAGACCCGCTAGGCTGCTCGCTTTGTCAATGCAGAAATCGAACAGCACTTCCCATAACCTAAGCCACCAGCTACACTAGCGGAGGGTTATGCACAATGTACAGGCACTATTGAATCGAATGCAACCGTCATTGTCCATGGCTGGAGGGCGGTTCGGCGCGCGGGGGAGGGGGCTGGTGACGTCGACCAATCGCTTTAACGAATTTCTATTGCTATTGACATGCGGCCTCGATGGAACTAGTCGACAAAGAATATACACGGTTGTTCGAAACGTTTCTTCTGAACATATCTACAGCATGCCGCTGCCTTACGAATGTGTGCGTTAATATTTCGAAATTGACTCGACCTATCCATGTAAAAGGATTAAAAAATATAATCTCTATCGTCATCCATCCACAGTATCGGTGCGAATCTTTGATCAAAATATTCGATAACTTAATGAATGAATGAATGAATGAATGAATAAATAAATTATTTATTGTGCAATAGAAAACAAATACAATTATAAGAATAATTCGAAACAACAACAAAATTGCACGAAGGCAGACTTATCACTAGGAGTGATTTCTTCCAGGTAGCCTTAAGTGTTTTACAAAATTATTTTAAATTTAGACAAATTGATCTTTGCGATATAGCGACGCTAAAGACCCGGTGCTAGGGCGGTGCCAGCGAGCGTCAAAGTACAGGAGTAGCGATCGAAACTCATCCGTATGGCGGCAGCGCAGCCACGAGTTAGTGTAAAACATCTAGCTCTAGTTAGTTCGATTACGTGTTCGGGACGCGCAACATCGAATGTTCGTAGCACGTAGTTCGTGTTCCTACGTGTCGTTGAAACTCGATTAAGAAACTCGTGAGCGGACTCACTCGCCGGCGCTGCCGCTATTGCTTGTGAAGTGGCTACACCGCGCCGCCGCCACGCCTCCCCCATTATTCTCATACTTAGCGTCGAGTGCACAATCTCTGGTTAGTGATAATTTTAAAATAAAAAAAAATCTGTCCTTATTTTTCGCCTGAGGAAGTAAGAACAGAGATTTAAGTAGCCATAACTATAATACTAACCGGAGATTTTGTGCACTCCACCCTAAATCGATAAAAAATTACGTTCGTGCACGCTGATCTCTGAAACCACTCAACCTTTTTCAATTACTCGTAAATTTTGTGAATGCACTCCCGCTTGAACGATAGATTACATTTCATCCCAATTTTATTTGTTTTCGATTCCCAAGCGGAGCCCGGTACCTCAGCTAGTAGCTATATATTTTTATTAAAGACGTCTATACTCCACTGTCGATTCGATGCATGGATTTCATATTAGTTAAATACATTTTTAAATTAAAATGTCTCATATTTAGAACAAACGGGCTTAAAGTTACCTTGGTTATTAAAAGAAGACTTCTCATAAAAACATTTTGCAATTTTGTGATTTTTTAAAGGAATAAAAAAAAATGCACATCCAATAAATACGTCCTTACAACAAACATAATAGGTGTATCGTAGTTTCTTTATCTACGACATAAGTAATGGTTCGTTCGTGGTTCCGTAGATTAATCATTGTATCGGCGGCATGTCAAATAAGCGCCGCCGACTCGAGATATTGCCTCTCCTGGGCGGTGGCGGGGCGGCGGGTACAATAGGGGCGAGGTCGACTCATTTTATCGAATTAAATGGAGAAATCTGAGAAAATAAGCGAGAATTTCTTTATATTATTCTACTAGAGACATTAGCAATGTGTCGTTCCTTCGGATTCCATGTAAAACTGTAGGTCCCAGTCCTAACTTACTAGGTGTGCCCCAGCCCCTAGCCGGGTAGGTAGCATCGCACTGAATTAAAATACGGTCGAAGCGACAATGAACACCGTGTTTTCCAACCAGGTTAGCCGTGCTCATAAAGGGCCTGACTTCCGATCGGGAATGCGGTATGTTGGGCTAATATCATAAGGTGGGTGTGACCTAGTCGGGCAAAGATACCCTACAGTTTTATATGGATTCCGAACCATATAACCGCTCGCATTTATGACGAAATTCATTTATCAAACTCAGAAAGAGAAATAAAGTGGTGCATGAACGGGGCGGAAATTGAACTCATGACTTCAGGCATGAGAAGCAAGGCCCCAAGGCCTGGTGGCTTATCGTGTCCGATACCGCAGTTCCGAATCCCAGGGTATACACGTCACCAAGCTTCACAGCATCATCCGCTGGGTTGATTTGAAGATTACCTAAAATTACATCAAATTCGGTTCCGCCGTTTTGGAGTCCATTCGGAACATACATACATACTCATATACACACACATCGATTTTTATATTTCTATATTTATTTCAATATATTTCGTGCTAAAATTAATTAATTATTCGTGTTGATCGTAGACAAAGTCAACCTAACGAGTGTAATTTTTCAGATTCTAGGAAAGTTAATATTTGCGAAAGAAAATACTTCGTGTGAGTCAATAAACTAATCAAACAAAGAGTGCCCGAGCTGAACGCTGAAACCGTTCATTTACATTTCAATATTTGATTCACATTCACAGAACTACTACCTAATGGTGTTATAATCGAGGGGGGTCCGTTGTATCGGTGCTATTCCAAATGTATCGTCTTACTAAACTTACATACTAAGTATAGAGCGCCCGAACTCGACATTAGTCACTTAATTTTTTTTCCGAATGAAATACTTATATTTTGTGACTGGACATATGTAGGTGGCAAATATCACGCCTCCTCCTTATTATATATTGCTTTCTTATGTTGCACGGCTGCATTGAACTTGTGGAAAAACATAGACAATTTTCATTGCCGCTTCGACCCTCGTTCATACAATGCAGTTCCGGCACTTTAAAGTAATGCTGTGGTTAGGCCCAATGCATTTCTTTCCGTGCGTGACGTTAGATACGACTACGGGATTCATCGGCTATGGTTTAGGATTCCACGTAAAGTAGGATACCTAACTTAATTCCTAATTTAATAGGCGCCCGAGTTGTTGTCTAAGTTGGTACTATCCTCATCAGATTAAATTAAAATATGGTCGAAGTCGCAATAAACATTTAATAACAGTAGGTGTGGTATTAGCCTTCCATGTTTAATTCCATTAAAATCTAAAACATGAGAAATAATTTATATTTATTTTTATGTATTTAATGGATACGCCATTACCGTTATCTCATTAATTTGAGTTTCAGCGACATCTACATTTGAAGCATTGTAATCAGATTTTAAAAATAATCAGAAAAAGTATTGGTCGTGTATGTAGATGTCGCTGAAACTCAAATTAATGAGAAATAATAAACAAAATGTATCATTCAACTTTATCAAAGTGCAAAGTTTACGTTAATACCACTCGATTCGTTGCCAAGTAATATTTAATCATTTAAAATATGGCAATAAATATATTCAATATAAAGCAGGGTAGCCCGTGCCTAAGGGGGTTCCGGGGGAGGATTTTTTGAAAAATAACACGATGTCCGCTCGTGCGTTGCGCCGTGCGTGTTTTTATTGTGTCTTCTAACCCTACCTGCGATTTGAATGAGAAAACACGGGGCTTCATTGTCGAATTCCCCCGAGGTGATTCCGATTTGCTTTCGCAGCGTTTTTCGGTCATCTATCGGAAAATATTTTCATCGCTTTATTTTCTGCTTAGCTAACCAAAATAAACCGGTTCTAGGCATCGTGGAATTGTAATAAAAATATCCAACGTTCGTGTATACATCACCACAATCTGAGTATTGGCATATTGACGAGCAAGGGGTATTGTTTTCAAAGATACCATGATTGGCTTCTAGCTGTACGTATTTTTTATGTTTTTATTAGGGTTCCGTACCCAAAGAGTTACAACGGAACCCTATTACTAAGCCTCCGCTGTCCGTCCGTCCATCCGTCCGTCCGTCCATCCGTCCGTCCGTAGGCAGCTGAAATGTTCACAGAGTATGTATTTATTTTGCTGCTATAACAACAAATAGGTAAAATTTAAAAGTAATAAAAATTATTGGGGGGCCCATACGAAAAACGTGATTTTTACGTGAAGACGGTACGGAACCCTTCGTTTGCGAGTCCGACTCGCATTTGGCCGGTTTTTAGGCATAAATGGCTTATATCAAATCACCTCATTCGTGATTTTTGCCCTTCACAACATATTCGAAGAACTAGGTGCAAGGATATTTGACCTTAGTACATTGAACGAGCTGAATTATCAATGCCAGCTCGACCACATTTCATGCCTGTAAGTTTATGTGATGCAAGCCTATGATTCTTACAAATTATCTCTACATATAACAAAGCCTTCGCTTTTTTTATCGGGAAAACACAAGCTACTAAAAATAAATATGCAAGTAATAATAACTTGCCAACCCAAAAGCTTTTGCAAGAAATCACACATAGCCATAAGCCTTATAGAGATCCTCTTTTCAACTCACGATCAAATGCGATTTATACGTAGGCAAGAATAATTCGAGCCCACTATCGGCCGGTCGCAAATCCAATCGGCAACTGAAATGAAGATAGGCAGAATAAGCGAGTGAAATCGCCGGGCCGTGAAACAAAAGCGACAAGAAGACGGAGGGAAGCGAGAAAATGCGTTGTATTGTCGCATGGGACACCGTGTACATAGGTGTTTCGGTAAGTCGAATGTCCATCAACTTTATAAAAAACATCATAAAATAACTATAATTAATCAACGAATTCGCATTTTGGTGTTTACTCCGATCAAGTTTGAAAGATCCGAGGTTGTACTTGGTGGGAAATACCGTCGTCTACTAATTATTATTTAATAGCTGTAGTTATTATTGCAAGTCTTTCGTTTTCATAAATTCTTTTTATGTAGACGTGCTATTGAATATTATATTTATAATATTTCGGCAATAGTGTCCTTACACACAGTCACAGTAAATGAGCTCTCGGTATCAACCTGTGTGGTGAGTCTACGTTGAATAATTCATGGCCCAGCCAGCGAGTCGGTGCGCGCCGATAAACCGAGTTATGGATGAGATTATGTCGGGGGTGTCTTGAGGACATGAAGACAATATACTCTGGAAACTATATGATTAGAAATAATGTTGTTCTCCCCTCTCTATATGAATTTATTCCCCTCTCTAAATAAAATACTTTCGGCATGTTCAAAGTATACTTTCGTAGTATACATCCGAAGCAGTCATTGAAAAAAAATATTATCCAAATTTTTAGAATATCAGTACAAGATGCGTGAACAAAGCAAAAAAATAAACTTATATAGGTAGCATTCACAACCTCCTCCTTTTGCGCCGTCAGGTAAAAAAAAATCCCCACATATTTTATTTTTAATTTATAATAATATAAAGTTAGTATGGTTGAATACTTGGCCGAATGCAAAGTTATGTGTCTAATAGTATTTGAGAAAATTGACTTTGAGACAGATAGGGGACAGACAGAAATAAAGACGGACAAACTGCTCTTATTTTATAAAAAAAACAGTTTTATATTAGTATAGTATTTTCACCCCTATCTCCCTATGTCCCCGTGCATACTTTACGTGTCAAAGTCGCTGGTCGAGGGTTGACGGTAGTTATATTCGGACACCCGCAAATAAATAACTGCATTTTGGGGTTATGTATTATGTGATTTTGATAGAGAATTGTTTTGTCCTTTGTTATAGAAACCATAGCAAGAAGTACTTTATATTCGCGGCATGAACATACCATACGGACATGTGTTCCACGACACTGTTTAATCGAGACATTTTAAGGATTGAAAAAAAAAATATTTGGATATAAAGCGAGTAAATTTTCATTCCCGCTTCGACCATATTTTCATCATTATGCTTTCATTCGGGATTAATCTTACCGTCTAGTAGAAGAAGGGGACCTACATGGACCTGCTCGCATTATCGCGGTGAAATGCACCTATCCAACTCTGCAAGAGAAAGGAACTGGTGTAGCGGGACAGGGAATGAACCAATGACAACTGGCATAAGAAGCAAGAGCTTGCTAAGCTTCGAGCAAAAAAGCCGATTACTAGTCGTAAGTTCGAATGTCTCATAATCTAGCAAATATCATTACGAAGTCTTCAATATCTTTTAGTTATAAGGTCCCTATGCATAATATATATGTAAATGATTTTTGTCGATCAATCAAAAGGTAAGTCTATATCTATATCTATACCTATCTATGTAATCTATAATCTTGATTTCATGATATTCTCTTATATTAACGTATATCCCCGTTTAATAGCCACTTGTATGAGGCCCCATATCTTAATAATGAACACTGGTTTTTCATTTTATGTTTTTAATGGAAATGATGATATGATAAATCTCATTGAATGATAGTCGTGTCTTTGGATGCACACCTACCCCCCATTAAAGCATTGTAATGAGATTCTGAAAATAATCAGAAAACGTTTTTGTAAAGAGTTTGAAAAAGTAATGTAAATCTCGTTGGACTACCTCAAATGGTCTTAATTCATGTTGATAACTTTAGCGTTGCAGGAAATACTCAAACCACGATCGACTCCACTATACCATTTTACCATTGAACGCAAGTTTAAAGCATTTAAAGCAACCTCAGTACACACACCTTGATATGAGAACCATTTTCAGATATCGTCCCACGGTCATGAATACCTACTTCGAATAAACCTGTAATTGGTGTTGCTCATAGATATAAGCTTTTTAAAAATGTATTTGTATACACGGTTGCCGCATCAAATAAATACATCTCTACCTACCTGTCCGGGGAGAGAGCGATTCGATCAATAAATTAACAACAAAAAAATAAAAATATTGAGAGCTGTGACGAAGGAAAGTCTGTTAAATGGATTCTAATTGGCAGATAAGCCAATAAGACGAGTGTAGGATGGTAGTTTTCGCTATTCAAATATGCTCCGATGTTCCCTACGTGAGGGCAGCGCTAAGTAAACGCGGAATATTCCCCTCAATTAGTCAAAGTGCGGCACGATCGTAGCCTGCGGCCGCTCTCCGTGCTGCGGGGCGATAGTCGAGCAGTCGTTCACGAACGCCGAACGCCTGCTTACACTCCGAACGAAGAGGAATAGAGTATTGTTGGAGAAGATTCTTGGTTAAAACCGCCTTACTAGAATTTACCTTTCACTTCTGAACGCTAGCGATGTCTGAACGATTTACAAACTTTAACGATTACTTTGTGTATAGAGCGAAAAAAGAAAAAAATGTGTACATATTAAAAAAATGGCGAATCCAAGAGTGTGTGTACACCTAATGAAGGAAAATAATCTAACGAATGAATAAGACTGAATTACATACTTGTATTCGTCGAGTCCGATTTATGAAATTGTGGCCACTAAATTATTTATACAATTAAATTTCATAACAATTAACTGAGTCTTAACCAGTACATCTTAACGGCAACGCAGAGATAATTCCAGAAACGACATATCATTCAATAGGTTTCCCTGTTCTTCGTGTACGGAAAACTTCAAACGTTGCTTAATAGATTCAATGTATATCCAAGTAGTTAATTATCCTTGCCCTATGATTTCCTATTATTTACCACGCATACCCGAGAGAGTCGCAAACTCAGAATCGAACTGGCAGAACTTACCTTTTAAATAAATTTGGCAGTTGACAGGTCTGGATACATTTGACGCAGTCGACATGATACAAGCAATACAATTATAAGGAAAATCTAAAAATCAGAAAAATAAGTTAATATACCTGGAAGTAAATTCTTCACCTCCATGCTAAAACAGAATATTCAGAATTGTGCAATTGATTCAGAGTTACTAACGTTTATTTAAACTGAGGGTTACATGTGATATATTTTTTTAATGATTGTCAACAATTGTGTAAACGTAAACTTAGATGAAAAAGGAAAACGTAAATGGAATTAATTCCATTGAGAAGAAGAAGTAATTTCTTCTCCTCCATAGTTTATTCGATATTTGATGATAAACTAAAGTGAACATAAACCAGCTAATATTAAAGAAGTCCCATTGAATTTGGTGATGAACACAGTTTTTTCACACATAGGCACAGTTTTTTTTTGTAAATTTACCTACCAAATTCGTCGACACACAATGGTGCGTGTTCAGTTTTAATTAATGAACGGGTGGAGTTGCAGTGTCTGGCAGTGGCTGTATTGAATTCCGGAAATCGGGCAAAGCAAAATAATTATCACAAATATTTTTTGTCGGTCGGTGAGCATCGTGCGTGAGTCATGAAAAAAACATATTGAAGCGGTCTCGTCACTTTTCTGGGAGTCCATCAGAAACGCACATTTGTTTTTTATTTAACAATATATGATTATAATTATTTATTACAAAACAAATACAAAACAAACAACAAACAAACAATACAAAACACGCACGCATTCGTACTCCACGAGGCATAAACACTTATTGCAAGCACCAAGCCACAACACTACGAAATACAAAAAAGGCCTAAAATGCAAAGGTGCCATGATTTGTAATAAATTTCCTTCTGAGATACAAAACATAGAAAGTGACCAAATATTGAAAGGAAAGTTACATTCATGGCTCCTAAGCAAATCCTTTTACAATTTAAACTTTTTCCAAGACTAAGCCCCGGTTGCACGAAGAGACGGCCGAGTTAATCAATGTTCAAACACGTCACTTTTAGTGAACTGCATAGAGTTTCTTCCATACTGTCCACACAAAGTGACGTGTTTGATCATACTTTGACGTTGATTTTGATTTTTTGTTCTTTCGTGCAACCGGGGCTAAGTAATGCGATTTTAATTTGACAAATGTGAATTCATAATGATTTTTTTCTGATATTTAATGTATAATTTAATCTATTTTTGAATTGAATTAAATTAATTTATTTTGTGTTTTGATAACTTTTGACGATGTGTACACAAGATCTAACATATAACTGTAATGTTCTTGAAATCACAGAATAAACAATTTTGATTTTGATTTTTGATTTTGATTTTTGATTTTGATTTTTGATTTTGATTTTATAGCGTTATTAATTAGAATAACATATATTATTCTGTCACGAATATACATACTATTACGTTCTCTCCCCGAAAAGGTAGGTAGAGATGATATTCGATGTGAGCGCCATAAGCATACATGACCTACCTACTACATTCGTATTTCGGCCTGCATGCATGTATTTGCACATGCTCTTTGAATAAAATGTAACCTCCCTGATTTTTTTCCTGATCTGACCTTTTGGCACGACCCTTTCAAACTTTTCGACACTCCAAAGTTTTGCCCTGATTTCGTCGCTTATTCGCCTAAGTTCTTAAAAAATTGATCAACGATCACCGAAAAAATACGTTTCTTTTAGCTTCTTATTAACGGTCTCTTTTGCCATTTTTATTAACATTATAGATCTATTTTAAAGTCTTGAATCAAATAAAAGCTTTGGTTTCAATAAAAATATACGGAATATTTTTTAAATTAAATGTTCTTGTTTCGTGAGGTGAAATGTCTCGGTGGTCATCAATTAAGGGAGATATGGGGTTTGCGGTTTCTGGTTTAATGTCTTATTTTCCCGGAAACTATTATATTCCACATTTTTAAAGAATTAAATGTGTGGTTTTCACTAGGAAAACTCACGGAAAACCGCAATGGTGTAGCACGCGACGCCGCCCGCCACCTCCGCTCCGTGCCGCCGCCGTCTTTACCATTTTTACAAGAAATGAAAAGGGAATCTAAGCTTTGGCAGTTATAATAAACGCATTTATGAAACTAATATTTTCTGTGAAAAAAATGTGTTAGACTTAGCCCCGATAGCACGACGAGACAGCTGAGTTGATCAATGTTCAAACAAGTCACTTTTAGTGAACCGCATGGAGTTCCTTCCATACTGTCCATAGAAAGTGACCTGTTTAATCAGACGTTGACGTGGATTTTGATTTTTTGTCGTTTCGTGCACTCGGCCCTTAGAGTTCATTACATTATCATTACAAAATAGAGGAGCCAATGAGCGCCCTGAAAAATTGCGAGGTTTTTAAGAGACTGCCTAGACTATTTCATCGCATTGATCTGGAATTCGTTGTCATTTTAGGACTTATTCCACAAATATCTATGTTTTTCATTTTATATTTAAAAGTGAGTAGCAGCTCTATGAAAGAAAGACAGTATTCCCAATTTATCTGTTCCCTCTGATTGTTTCGTAATCAATTTCGCTTTATTCTTGGTTGTCTAGGTTTTATATGTATAAGATATTCTTAACTTTAACGTATGCTTTGTATTTATGAACTTACATAATAAGAAGTTGGTTAAAAAGATTAACATTTAAAATATTTACATCACGTCTCCTTACGAACGTTCTCTTACCAAAGATCAAAAAGAAGAGAAATAATAGCAAACGCTCCAGCGAAGTATAAAAACCCTTTGGAAAACGTCATAATCACTGATTATTGCACGAGCTTCAAAGAAAATCTTTAAATACAAACAATCGACTTCCTCAATTTAAAAAAATACAATAGACTCAGGCAAGGGGTTAAGTCATTTGCTCTCTGTCAAAGGAAACAAATGAGTTTTGCCCTTCGGCGTCTCAGAAGCGAGATTCGAGGGAGTTGGTCCCCCCCGGCCCCTCGCAGCGCAGGTACTAGTTGCCTTGGCCTAGCAAACTCACAAATAAATAAGTAAAACTTTTTCTTCGGTGAGAATTTGCATTATTTGTTTCTTATTCGGTTTCAAGTGTTCATTTTAGATACGTTTAAAAAAAAAACAACATTGACGAATAACTTTATAGTGGAAGATAAGGTATCAAATCTACCATACACATTTTCCACTAAGAATCACCTAAAAATTTAAGTTGACGACTCAATATTTGTATCATTATAATACGCTTATAATACAATACTGATATCATGTTAGGAAGCAACGATATCAGTAAAAAAAATGCATACGTTATAGTATAAATATTATACTAGTGTACATATTTTGATCCTTATGAAGGAATATGTTCATATTGAGACAAGTAAACACCCGAATTGTAAACCCAACCCACCTATAAAATCTAACTGACATCGGCAGAAGATATGAAAACACAAAATAAACTTAGTTTATAGGCTTTAAAAACGGCTCGAGCGTGACTTAAACCGTTTCGAAATAATAGCGAATCAAAATTTACATTATAAATTCAAGAGCCGGAAAGAAATTAATCCCACATTTTATGTCCGAGGATAGATGGAACGGGGTTATAAAAAAGATATAAATATTTGACAGTGCGAACTCCGATGTTTTACTAAGCCGTTATATTCTGATATTGCCATAAACTTGATTAAACACACCGCCTTAGGATAACGCCAGCGAAAATTTCAATACTCAAACATTGTTTTATTTCTATTCGAAAAACAAATTTCATTTAGGAAATACAAAGGAAGCAACATCGTTACCGACGGAGCATTGTACCAAGTATGTTATCTTCAAAGTGCAATATGCAGGCGAATACGAAAGAGCTCTTTCGAAAACCGCTACGAATTCGATTACTCAACTCGAAACAAAGGAACATTCTGCAGTGCGCGCGAACTAATCCAATCCAACGTGTCATGATCTCACCACGGCTAATCTAATAATCGACGTGCGCCGGTTCGAGTAGAGCGTAATCGAATGGAAGTTGGTCAGACTTGGGTCGTTAAGAGACAGGTTCAAGTCGCATGTGGCAATGGCAGTTTAATTTCGAAGTAATTTGTCGTTAGTTGCATTGCGTTGTCACTGGTATATTGAAAGTAAAATCTATCTAGATTTTAATCCGGAAAGTCAACCCTAAATAAAAAAAATAAGTCGATTTTTTTTGTACTTGACTTCCTAGATACATTACTTAGCCTACTAAAGAAACTAGTTGCAAAAACTTGGTTAAACTTTACTCATTCTGTAAATTGGTTTTGGAATTTTGCTTTATGATAAAAAATGTTAATAAATCAAATATTTATGACAAGATTTTTATTGGTACGGGATGATGTGATTCGGTAGTTCTGAAGCAAGGTTCTGGCTCTTGAAAAATACAAGTGGTTCCACGCACTAAATGATTCGTGGTTCGGATTGGACGTGAAATGGTACCTTTCTTTCTTAACGTTCAACCTAACCTTGCAAAAATTAGGGTTCTGGCAGGTTTCCATGAGATGTTATTCTGGTATAAGGCATTCTAGAGTTATATAATGAAACTAGAGTAGAAACCTAATTTAGAAATTAATCATCTGATGTTGGCTGATTTAAAATAGATTATTTCAGTATTAAATTAAATAGTGATTTTAATATCAAAAATTGTATGAAGGGATAAATAAAAAAATACAGTGATCTAATTAACTATCGTAGGCCGCATACATTTTCATTGGCTTCAACTCTATGCCCAATACATTTTTCATAATTAGGGATTCGGAAAAATGGGAGCACTCAATTACAAAAACTCAACGTATCTATCACGCTCGCTGCGAAGATAGTCCTGACAAACCGCGCGACATAAAACACAGATATCCCTCCAGTTTTCTATTTTCACCTTTCACGCCGTAGCCCCTGAAAACGGCTGGCATATTTCACGTTCAAAAGCATCCGCATTTTTTATCTCCGCTATGAAAAGATAAAAATTATAAACGATTAAACCCAGGGCTCTTAACCGCTTGCAAAAAAGCTCATTTGTATAGAGAGCCTCAAATTGCTGCATTATGATCAGGACAGTGAGGGATGTTGCAATCCTTTGCGAACAACTTGCGTTTTGAGCTTATTTCCGCTTTGAATATGCGAAATTGCAAGCACAATGAAATTTGCAAAAGCAAACGTTGGGATATTCGTGTCTAGTTTAATAACGTCTTTTGGATTTTTACTTGTTTCTTGTGTCACCCTTTTTGCAATTACAGTATCGGACTGCCTATCTGATACAAAATAAAAAAAAAGAACTGAGGACTAAATTAATAATGAGCAAAAAATTAATTATCAATTGCGTATAATATTCAATGTAGCCGTGCCGTAAAGGTAAAGTCGTGGCATGGCAACTAATATTTTCGGGAATGTGGTGTATAATAACAGTAGCTGTGTTATATTTAACCATTCATGCCAGGTTCCATAAAAAAATAAATAAAGGGAAATGCTTTTTCGCGCCAAGTGCTAAGTGTACGTACAAACAGGTATTATTTAATATTTGAAATGTAAATAAAAAACCAAAATTTTCTGTGAATGTAAAATAAATGAAAATAAGCAGGATAAGTTGATAATATCGGAATCATAACTAATTTATTATTTAAATGTTATATTTATTAAGGTCCAAGTGGAAAGGTAAGAGGTTTCGACTTAAAATATATGTCTAAGTAAGACATCAAAACATTACAAATTATTATTTTATTTATTTGTTGAATGCTTTCAAAATAACTCTTAAGCCTGATTGCAGAAACAAACGTCTAAGTTGATCAATAAAAAAAAACGTTCCTTTTAGTAAACCGCATCGAGTTGACTCAGCTCTCTTCTTAACTGCCTATAAAAAGTTCTTTTACCAATGTATAACGTCTTTTTCCTTGGAAAAAACATATTTTTTTACTCACATGATATAAGGGATTCCAGCAATGTAGATAAATTGGCTAGAATTAAAATTTCTAGCGATTTTACCTATTACTGAATTGAACATTGTCCTTTAAGGTTGAACTGCGACATCTACACTGAATCAACGAATGTCGATATGAGACATTAATCCTTCAGATTCTAACCGGTGACATTCGGATTACATGACTGCTGCTCTAATTTAACTTGTAGACTTAAAAGCAAGGTCAGAGAGGAACAAATTAAGTTTATTGTTACCATACGACTTGAATAGAGGTCAATCATAACATATCTTTCATCATTTGATATGATAGTTGCATGCTGCAGTGACTGTCGTAACTTCAGAATCCTAATCCTTGACGAGTCCTTTAAAAACAATGTTAAAATATTTTTGAGATTTGAATTTTCAAAGCGTTTTATTTCGTCAAGCATGAAAGTATCTATTTTCAATGTATATTGGACCGATTTTACTTTTAACTTTTGATTAAGTCCACGTTTTCAGACTCGTCACTCATTTTTTGCGGTGGCTGCAGCATGGCGGAAATATTCAATTTCAATGTTTCCATCATTCGAATTTTATTTTTAAAACTATACACATTTGGATGTTTTTTGAGGAGGAGAATTCTCGTATATGCAGATGCTTTTGTTCATTTCAGTTTCGGACAATGCCTGAAAAGTCAGATTAATTAGAAGTTGATCCGAAGTTGGAAAAGCATTGTTTGAACAGACCGGCGGACGTGGAAGGCAAATGTTTTAGAATCGCAGCTTTTAGAGGGATTGCCAGTGTAAATGGATTTTTGGCAAATTAAAAGTTTGCTCTGCGTTATTTGAATATGGCATTTAAAATAATTACATCAAAATATGAAAGTGTGTTCTGTCTGCTTTTTCGAGCATTATTAAATTTGGTAATTAAATTGTTCATTTGTAGAAATTGTTTATAACAATAACGTATCCTTTTCATTACTTTAAGTAAGCAATTATTGTATTGGCATCCAATATAAATTGATTATCCCTACTAATGTAATAAGTTAAAAAGTTGTTTATCCTTCTGTTACGCACCAACCCAGCAACGAATTGATGTGATTTTTGGCGTAAAGAAGGTTTATGGACCAGAGAATGACATAGGATACTACTTTTATGCAGAAAAATATTCATTTTTGAAGTTGTCCCGAGCGGAGACAGATAACTTAGATAGTATTGTAACGTCTGCCTGTGACTTATGAAAAGGTTTTGATAATGCAGCTCTCTTTTGTAGAATATTCATTTTGCTTTAGACCACAGCGATGTACGTATATGTCAATGTTTGAATGTCTCAAATTAAAGAGTTTGATTGTTTAGCTTCTATTTAGTATTATGTAAATATGCAATTCATAATTACTAATGACCTAAATCTACTAAAAAACATAAATGCAAGATTAGCTCATTTTGGTATGCATGTTGTTCAATGGAATTGACAACTTTCATTTTCCAAACATCACCTAGCCTCGTAAGCTTTTTATCGGAAAAAACATGTATCGATCCCTCATGAAGAAAGATTCCTTAAGGAGTTCTTCAAGTCATCATCATATGGGTACTAAAATCGTCTTCAAAACGACTATCGTTGGCAATTTTGCACTGGCGATAGTCAGCCGAGAGGAAATCTCTTCGCCTAATGCGAGCCAGTCGATTACGGTGACTTCACAGCGCCATTATAGGATCTCGCGAGCGTAGGTGATATCGGCAAGTAAGTGAAGACTGCAATCTAGCAATGGAAAAGATAGTATAATAAAATTTTCAATGTCCTTTTTCAGGATGGTTCCAAACAATTTCAAGCGGCACCGAAATGACAGGAGTAACAAAAAATCGATTTCACACTCTTCCGTTTACCCAAGATAATCAAGTCAGTCAATCAGTCAGCGTGTTTGCGTCCACTGCTGGACATACGCTTCTCCAATTTTTCTCCAGTCCTCCCGGCCCTCAGCCGGTTAATACATTTCGTTTGATGAACTGAACAACTACAATTAACTGTTAATACATTTTGTTTTGTAAACTTTGTTTTTTTTCTATTGGATTCTGTTGACCTAAGTACTGTGCAACTATATAACGTATGTATTTATGTTCATAAATACATAATATAGCCGCTCTCAATAAAACTATTCTAAATTTTACTGACGAAAACTCTATCTTCTTGAATACATATATCGGGATCACCGTAACTATTATTTATTATTTACATATAACCATTGCGATGTTCAAGGATATATATTGTTTTAACACTTTTTGAGGATTTTCCACCTATCACAAATATAGTCATATAGCTTATTTTGATATGGATAATTGAATGCACCAAATTCTCTTTAGTAGAATAGTCTTATTTTACGGAACAGAAATATTTAATAGCGATCATGCCAGTTCATGGATCAATGTTTAATTCTCCCACTAGTCGGAACGGTTCAGCTCGCCCAGTTTGGCCACATCGCATTGAATGAAACAATGGCTGAAGCGGCAATTTAACGTCAGTCTGTTCCTTCCAGTAACCGTGCTACGGAAGGTCCAGGCATGGCACCTAATTCCTTCGGGATGGCGGTGTATTAGGCTAATAGCATTACGGTGAGTGTGGTATTAGCCGTCCGTGCCAAGGTACATACAAATAATAACGATAAGACGATTTGGAAGGATAGCTTTCTTGAGGTTTGTTGCGGTCGACCATTTATCCAGCGAAGGTATTCACGATGCCGGCTGTGATCGGGTCACGGGTGGCCAGAGCGGGCCGGGAAAGATAACCTCATATAGGAAGGAGAAGAGTCTGTCTAGAAACACATGCTCGTATGTTAAAGAAGTGATGATGTAGCGACCTAGCGCCCTCTTCTAAGAGCTGCTAGTTTCACATGCCACAAATGCAACAAACAGATGCATAGAAGTTAGTTAACATGGCGCTAGATGGCGCTACCTCCAAAATGTCAAAAACAGATGAAGTCTATATTACCCTAACGAAGTTTTCCAACAAGTTACAATATTCAAATCGCGACTAGTGGAGAGCAGCTGCGCAGCCGTGGTACCTGACCCACCTTTTCATCTCTCCACAATGATATTTCGGCATTCGCTTTTATTTTGGGATTGTCGTTTTATTTTGGCGTTTTTGTTGGGGAGTAGAGACATATTAAAAATGCAGCATGTTTCGTGTGTGTGCTCTCTCAGTTCAAAATACTATAGTAATGGTAGCGAAAAAAAACATTTGAGCACATAAATCGGGGGAACGGCAGAACGTCTAATATGCAGATCGTATAATGTCATATTTTAACAAAATTTTAAAACCATGCACAACGTATAATCGGCAGATCGTATAATCTTATACGTAGTGCACGAAGAAGTTTAAAAAATAAAATTACTTATTTCTCCATGCATAACGTATAATAGTCACAACGTATAATATTATGATCTATATTTAACAAAAAAAGAAAACCATGCATATCATATAATCCAAAAACTTTTCATACGATAAGCGCCCTTATGTATATACTTTTAAAGCATATACTCGCACGCGACTTTTCGACCGTCTCAATTAGCGTTGTAGCAAATTGTTACTCTTCAACAAATATCGATTCGTAGCAATTTCAGCCTTAAATGTATCGTTATTAGGGCGCTTTATGCAGTGCTCCTTGGCATATTATACGTTCTGCATGGTTTTCTTTTTTTGTGAATTCATGTTAGGAATATTATACGTTGTGACTATTAGACGTTCTGCATGATGCAAAGAGTTGATTTTATTTTTAAACTCATGCACAACGTATAACATTATACGTTGTGAATATTATACGATATGCATGGTTTTAATTTTTTGGAAAAAAAATACTATTATACGTTGTGAATATTATACGTAGTGAATACGACTCCATAAATCCAGACTATTTGAAATCGCATCCGCCAGAATAGGTTCGTGAGAACGAACTTAAGACAATACCCTCGTTTTAAAGACCATCTCCTAATATCCTCACCATTACCATAACCGCGGCGCTATCTCGAGACGTTCGCCGGAGTGCGGGCTTCTGTTTCGCTATAAACAGTTTTAAAGGCAGTAAAGATGCTTCTCCTTTTTACCGTTTGATAGCCGCATCCCTTTAGGTAATTAACGAATTAACTCGGTCGGGAGGGCGAACGAAGAAAGTGGCAGCTGATTCCTATGCAAAGTTAAATATTGACTAATATAACTCGCTTTAGGGCGTGATAACACCTGATTGCATTCAGGAGTAAGCGAAACCGATTTTTATTATTTATGAAAATTATATCCTATATTTTTTTTAATTTCTAAAGATGAAAGATGCATTGATGGTCGAGCTATATTTGTGATTTGAAACCTATACTCGTAAAGGTAAAATCATATTTTGAGTTTAAACTTTTTTTTTAAAGTTTATGAATGTTTTTCTAGTTTGAGAACATAAAGGAACAGTTATTTACAGTTTTATCTTTAAATTATCGCTCGACCATCAATCTACATATTTAATCTTTTGATTATCGAAATTATTTGTGGTTATTTTTCATTAAAATTTAAATCTTGTTTTACTTACGTCCTTACCAATCACGCCCCTAAGATAATTTTAGAATAACATTTTTTATATCTTAAATGCGACACATATAGCGCATGCTAGGCCCCAGCACAGCCACCCATACCGGTATTTCATAAAAAAAGGTGTTTCTTCACACCATGTTTGAAGGGCTCCAGATTGGCATTTCACACCTTTTGAATAACATATATGGACGGGATCGGTTGGTTCCCATAAGAGAGAGAGAGAGATGGCTAATATCATAATTACCTACTTTAACCGAACACACTTCACTTCTCACTTTCAAACCATTGAGAATCTCGAGTTCATGAGGAAATGCACTTATCCAACTCAGAGAGAAAAATAAATGTGTGCATGCACAAGGCGAGTTGAAACGACGACCTCTCGAACAAGACGGACCCCAACTCGTCCATGTGGGATGATACCTTGGAAAAATACTCACACAAATGTGATATTATAAAACTTTATTCTTAATCGCTAAAATTACAAAGACAAAAACAGATGTGTGCTTGAAAGTTTAATTAAATTCAATTTGTCTATTCTTTCCAGAAAAAAATTGTTGAATGTATTATCCATATATTCCCTCAACAAAATAATTCTCGAGATATTGCATCCGTTTGCAAGTCAGTTTTGATGACTAATTAAAGTGCGGCGGGTTTACGAGGGGTCCCTGGTCCTAGCAGGACGCGCGCGGTGATGGTCTTGAGTTACCGACCTCTACTAGTGCCAAATTGATTTAACAAACTACATGAAACATATACATATAATTATGTTCATATGAAATTGAGAAATTACACGTTTAGGCTAAAGTTCAAGGGTATTTTTTCTTGAATAACTTATTTTTTTATACTTTTTTAAGCAACTGGAAATGGATGGCCAATATCACATTCACATAGCTCAAGATTGCAAGATACATGCATCACTATTGTAATACAGCCTCAGAGTTCACAAAAATACTATTAGCTCTTAACATTTTGCGCATAGACACATTTATCTCAATGTGAGATAAAGGACAAAAGTTTGAGATGCTTATAAACTTGCAAAATTTTGTTAACCTTTAAAAATAGTTTGGTTGTGATTTCGGCGAAATTCACATCTGTTCAAACTACAATGTATTGTGCCGCGTTCGCTCCGCAGTGAACAGATAAATGAAAATTGATACTCATTATCCCGGCAGGACACAGTGCGCGTCCCGCTGACTAAATATCCTGAAAAACACATAAAGACGAATAATGACAGCTCGTAACCGCGGCCTTTCCATACCTGAACTCATCGATACAACAAGATTGTAAGATTGGATCTCCTGCCTGGCGTATGTTGTCAGGTTTCAAGATTAACTTGACTGATTATTCAATAAAATGGAACAAACAAAAATGTTTACACTCTTAGAATAATTGGTACAAAGTGCAACCTTAGATTCTTAGTACGTAATGTAAAGACATCTGGACGGCCAGCGTAAAACTCTATAGGCCATGTGCGTCATCGGGCGCCTCATAGCTGAGAGTCTGGCGTACGCCATCAGTCGCGCTGTCCATACAAAAAGAAGTAAGTAGGTATCCATTTCTTATCTGTGGTGGCAAATGTATGTGTAAAGATGAAATGCTATACAATCAAAGCCATCATAGCTTGCCCCTGTCAAAATAGTTATTTTTGTTTTTTAGTGTCATATTTGAGATGAATTTTCGTTATACTTGTCAGAATACGCTTATATGGCTTCTTCTATAGTGAATTTGTGAGCTATGTTTAAATTGCAAATAATAACTTACACTTTCTAGACATCATAAAACAGATAAAATGCGATTAGCAGTTATGGTGACTATTAATACCTACACAATAAAACATAAACTTACATATATTGAAATGAATACTTTAAACTCCTCACAGAAAGTAATAAATAATAACCTTCGTTACCATAAAAAAGGAAATTGACAGTAGTATTTAAAGTGGGCGGATTAACTTTAGTACGCGTGTTTAAGTCGGAGTAAACCGATTTTTGTATGGTTAGTCCGGTGTTAATCCCGTACTTAGTTTTGACAGGTTCACTCTGAATACGACTGTGAGTGAAATTAAATATGAGGGTATAAATGAAAGACAGCTCGTTCTTCTTACTTTTGAATAGACCATGGGCTGGTCTGAATGAAATCCATAAAAAAGAATATCCACACACGCAATCTGATAATGGACACGTTTTGTGTGGGGTAAAAAATACAAAATGCGGGAAAGGTGCTCGGACTCGTGTTCTGGCAACACTGTGTGCAGTGGGCCGTTACGTTACACGAACATGTGGGATGTGGGGCGGCGTTCCCAAACTCTACTTAGAGAAATACCTTAAAACAATTGATGTTGGTGTAATTGTGGTTTTTAATATTCGGGACACCTTAGCACCTAATTTTAATGCATGTAACAAGACTGAAGACCAGTTTCATATATTGATGGAGCCACTGAGGCGAAAGTAAATGGACAAATTGAAGTTATTTTGATGCAATTATTTTATCGGAATGCATTATGCATTATCGCAACCACTATCTCAAAATTGTAAAACATTATTACAAAAAGGCCTCTCAAGGTTTGAGAGGTAAAAGTCATTAAAAATGTTACAATAGTCACAATGGCTGGCAAAACCGCAATGCGCAAGTTCCTTTAAAAAAAATTGACGGAAAATTATAATATTTGGGACCCTTTTTTATTTTGACTTATTCTCAAGTTTGTTAAAAACCAAAATTAATATGCCGATACCGTTAACGCTTAACAATATATAGTAAGTAACTTGTCTTGATGTAAATATAGGACTGTTCATATCGAAAAAAAATTTTTATTTGTAAAACATTAAAATAAGTAATGAAATGGATCTGGAATTTTAAATCAAGGAAAGTAACCATTTTCCGTGACAATAAAAACGGGGACCCAATAAACGGGGGCAATTGCGAGTCAGACTCGCGGACGAAGGGTTCCGTACCATCGTAAAATATTTAAAACAAAAAAATGCATTCTTTAATTTTAATTTTTATTAATTTTTAATTTTACCTATTGGTTGTTATAGCGGCAAAATTTCAGCTGCCTACCTATTACGGTTCATGAGATACAGCCCTGTGACAGACGGACGGACGGACGGACAGCGGAGGTTTAGTAATAGGGTTCCGTTTTCACCCTTTGGGTACGGAACCATAAAAGGTTTTTTTTTGTTTAACCTTGATTTTGCAATAACTTTTAGCAAATAAGAGAATGTATGTAGAAGTGTAGTTTGAAACGCTTCCAGAACAATGGGTAGACGAGTGAAGCTGAGCGTAGTTGAAGTTTTCGTTTTGGTTTGTGTCGACACCGCTCGGCGGGAGGCGGAGGGACGGGCGGTTGCGGGGCACGGCGGGGAGGAAGCGGTGGCGGCGACACGTGTCGTTAGCGTCTAAATATTGCGTCCACCGTTCGACTTGATTGGCACGTCTACATCGCAACATAATACAAATAGCCTATTTGTTGAACATGATATGCACATAGAATCGATCGTGAATCAAATACACATTAATTAAAAAAGCAAACTGTTCAAAATACTATATACTTTATAATAAGGGTGCTTTAGGGTAGATTCTACATACATACGAGCTTTTCACATTCGTCGAATAAAATGACTTACTTGCTTGGTACGAAGAAGTATATTTTACTTAACCTGGAGTAAATAAACGTTGATGGTTTGTTATCATAGCATAAGAAGACGTCTCTCAATCCTATCTTAAGAAGATAAAGAAGTGATCGAGTTCCATACAATGGCTCGTACCTGTTTCCTCAGTCAAATTAAGAAATATTTTTCTGAAATGTTGCACATTAAATAAATCTACTGAGAGTTATGTCCGTACTTCTTAAAAGATTAAACGGCTTTCTACTGACGGCATTATTTGTATTGGAGCACGACGTTTCGAGCCAGCATTTGGCTCATCTTCAGGTCAGCTTGTCCCACAATAATCACAACAATCGTCATGTCATAATGCCGTGAGTAGAAAGCCGTTAATTCTTTTAAGTTACCACGGTAATCAGAAAACTTACATATATCCGTACTTTTTTTATTTTATTGATAGCATATCTTATATCCATGATATAATCCTCTATATATTTGTATCAAAATGTTTAAGGGCGTATATAAGGTGAGTTTAAAATAATCTACAAGCCTTATAGGGTTTATTCAGCATCTGATATAGAACAACTTTTGCTAAGAATTTAGGTATGTAATTTTTTTTGTTCCATTTTAATTTTTGAGAAATTTATGCATTACATTCTTCCCAGTATTCTCAACAACTTTTGCGAAGAAACTATGTACCTATCGGTAATGGTTTCCAAGAAAATAAATTATTAAAGTGCACTAACTCTTCAAACTGCCTATTTGAAAAATAGGTTCCGCGCCGCGCCGGCGGCGCGGACGGGGCGCGCGGCGGCTGAGTCTATTTTACCTACCCGAATAGTTTTGCCTCCTTCCCACGCGGACGTACGCCGCGCCGGGCTATGGATTTGGTCGGCGCGGCTGTAATGTAGGTATGTACACAAGCATCCATGTCCTTTTTCGCCCGATCGGCACTCGCTTCACTTAAATTCACTCACGTGTGATACTCAGGTCCGATGCGCGTCATGGACCTTGACATACTAATTGCTTTCAAAACGAAAACAAACGTCCTTCAGTGAGAGGGGCGGCGGTGGCGGCGGGGGAGATGGGGCGGCGGGGCTTCTGTCTGCGCACGCGGCGGCGGCGGCGGCGGAGAATTGTGTTGTGCCAGTGGGTCACGGTCGGGTCAATGGCCCGTGGTTGACCTATATTTTTAATTAGGTAGTTGAAGAGTTAGTGCACTTTAATACATTATTTAC
Source organism: Incurvaria masculella (assembly GCA_946894095.1). Classification (NCBI taxonomy): domain Eukaryota; kingdom Metazoa; phylum Arthropoda; class Insecta; order Lepidoptera; family Incurvariidae; genus Incurvaria; species Incurvaria masculella. Next base: position 8,101,787 of record OX335641.1, read on the forward strand.
TTGGAAACCATTACAGATAGGTGCATAGTTTCTTCGCAAAAGTTGTTTAAAATACTGGGAAGAACATACTGTTTAAATTTCTCAAAAATTAAAATGGAACAAAAAAAATTACATACCTACATTCTTAGCAAAAGTTGTTCTATATCAGATACTGAATCAACCCTATAAGGCTTGTAGATTATTTTAAACTCACCTTATATAAGGTTTGGTATTAGCCATCCATGTCCAATTACATAACAAAACCACGAACTGATGGAAGAAAGGGTCTCATTGAATTTTATGATTTGAATGCCAATTCCAGCATTTATTTGAAATATAGCTTGTATCCTCGAATAAAGTCAAAATGTTAGTGTTCACGCCAACAGAAACATCATGGTGGAGCTCCTCGTAGGGCTCCACGCCCGCAACCCGCCGCGCGCCTGACCACGATGTGTCGCCTCGCCTCGTCTGGGCGAAGTGCTGTGCCACCGAACACTGTTCCGGGACCAGACGCCTGGGAGCTGGTGCTGCTGGAGGTAGGTGGCTGTTCCTACTCCTCCGCTGTGACGTCCCGAGGCTACCGGGCATTGCCCTCCTTCGCTCGTGAAGTGCGACCTGCCTGGGCGCGTACAGGTTTGCTTTTTATGTACCCAACGCAATATTGAATGATATTGTCCATGTTATTTATGGTGATGCCACTAACATTATACCTAATCTTTAAAAACAAATGAAAATACTTGAAATACAAGTTGGACTGACTTCTAAAGCTTTTTTCATCTATCGAAATACGCGCCATCGAGTCATATTCCTTTGATGGCGACTTTTTTTATATTTGCATCGTTAACGCCGGCGAAAATTCGAAACAATAAAAGTCCATTCAGCGTGAAGTTTTCAATCATAATTACAGTGTTTGACTGTCGAAATGACAGGCAGGCACGAAGCGTGACCGACTCAAAGAGGAAATCGTCTTTGATCGCGCTCCCTTGGGCCGCCTCCCTGTCCGAGCCGAGTGCGAAATTATGGGATCGGCGAGACATTTAAATGTGGATTTCGTTTATTAATTTGTGACACGATTGAAGACTTTTGAATACGGAAACGGGCCCATACACTTCGTATGCCGATTGACTAAGAGTTCGAAAATTACGCTTCCGCCTTATTAGTGAACGTATATACAACATATCAGATAACACATCTATGTATATAGTACGGGATTAGCACCGAACTAACCATACTAAAACCGGTTTAGTACTGCGTATTAAAGTCAGGGTCTGCATATTTTTGGTTGAAAAAAAAAATATGTAGCGAAATTTAAGTTTTTAGTCCATAAAGTCTATTTTAAAGTGAATGAATAAAGCTTCACGAATATTTACTAGATAATATGTGATATTTCAACACAAAAAAGAAAATTGTTAAAAACATTTCTAATTTCCAAGCGCTTTACAAACTTATGTTCTTTTAAATAGTTTTGCGTTCATTAATTATATAAAATCCATACTTAGATATTTTGATTTTTTTACGGTTGTTTATTCGCTTAGATAAATAAAAAATAAAAAATTAGCATTAAAAATTATCCCAAAATATACACACTATTTGGAGGTTAGCGTTAGGTTAAGGCTCCACAATACTCGATTTTTTTAAAATAAAAAACGTGCGGACACAGATATCCGTTGCCTGATATTGCAGAGTAAATAGCAAGAGTAAATTCCAAACATTCTTTAAATAAATTCCCCTTTCTCTAACCAAGCCCAACATTTCAATATTTCAGCCCTAACTAATATACAATTACAATTTTCAATCAACTTACTTTCGTAATTACAAACTGCGAAAGTAAGTTGGTTATTGTTACAAACGCATTCACGACTAAACCACTGAACGGATCTTAATGCATTTTGGGAATCTCGAACGTATTCTGGGGAAGGACATACATATTTTTTTTCTTAACTCTTCTTCTTTTAACTTTCACTCTCTTTGTCCCTATTAGCTTTTAGGCACCTCAATTATCTATGTTGCTGACAAATTTTTCGTCAAAGTAATCTTGAACTTATTGACGCAACAAATTAGCCTCAGGACATTCATGATCCGCCTGCTACCTCATAAAGTTCCTTTATTTCATCAGCAATTTATTGCACGAGCTCGGCCTACAGCGAGCGGCGCGGCGCTGCCCGCGAGGACATGTTGAACTATAAAGCGTCTGCTGTAATGTACGGCCTGTATCGTGTGCAAGTCAGCCTCGGTAGCCCAGTGCGGTGACACCTACCCGCTCGCTATACTATAATATAATGCTATACTATTATCAGCCTTATGGCTTATCGTTTCCAAAAGTACATCTATCTCTTCTACTTTTACATTGACCAGTAATACCTAAAAAATAATACCAATTCTTAATGGTTAAAGTCCGAACTGGTTTAAGATGGTTGTTAATTTAGGACTATTACCAACATTCGGTAAATCTTAGGATTTACCACAGAAACATGGTAGAACTTAACCTAGCCTAACCTTACCTAGCATTTACCAAACTCTGTTACCAAACCCCGAAAAAATATTGATTTTTGTACATTTGCCAACTCATGTTGGTAAATACTAAGATGCACAAGTAAAACCTAGGAACCAATTATAAATCACTAAGTACATAGTATAAAACAAAGTCGCTTTCTCTGTCCCTATATCCCCATGTTCGCTTAAATCTTTAAAACTACGCAACGGATTTTGATGCGGTTTTTTTTAATAGATAGAGTGATTCAAGAGGAAGGTTTATATGTATAATAACATCCATTAAATAGTGAAGAAATACTGTTATTTTTGAGGTTTCCAATGTGATGTCGTAATAAATTACATTTTTTCCGTTTACATTGCAAACGCAGGCTGAATCCTACGAGATTTATCGAAATAATGTACTAAGTATTGTACACATTGAAAAAGTCTACAGAAAACTCCGCGATGGTATATGTCTATCTCTTATGGATATACCACGATAAAAATTTTTTGTCATTAACTTTATAAGACAAATAATGGCTAATTTTCGAGGCGATTTTAACCAATACAGCATTAATCCTTATCCAATTAAATACCTTAAATACATTGTTGATTTAATATAAATTTATATGGCCGTTTACAGCATATGATTTAAATGAATATTTTCGAAGATATTACAGATTTAAAAATTGCGGGACGTAGGTTTGCGGCAGTACGGGCCGGCCGGGGCGTGGAAGCGTGCCTATAAATAGTGCGTCGGAGGCTGCGGTTCTAGCACTTTGAATTTAGCAGCGATCGGACGCGTTTATTATCGGAGCTCTCTAATCTATACTCTATCTATACTATTATATAAAGAGGAAAGGTTTGATTGTTTGTGTATTTGAACCGAATAGGCTCAAATACATGAACAGATAGGAAACTACTGAACGGATTTGAAAAATTATTTCACCGTTGGAAAGCTACAGTCTATCCGAGGGACATAGGCTATGTTTTATCTTAAAAAAATTAGGGATCCTTACCAAAACTCCGATAACGTAACCCAAGGTGCAAAAAAATTACCAAGAATGTTCCTTACATCGCGTGCGCTGCGAAAACTATTCACGATAGAACAAAATGATGTAGTACAATTTTATAGAACACATTATTATCTACAAAAAATGTCGCGACAGCATACATCTAACTATTATAGTTATGTCACAATAAGTGTGCATTTATTTTAAAATAAAAATTTAAATACCGCCGCTAGAAAAGGCTCTTTATTTGTACCTAGATATGAATCCTTATAAAAATAAATAAATTATTATTTAAGACTGTTTCAATACCTTTATATTACTTTTTGAATTATTCGATTCCGACATTTCATTCGAAAGATATCATGAGTTTAAAAATTAGAAAAAACTTCCCTTTGACAAACTATGCGTTTTAGAGTTTGTAGGCGTCACTCGCGAGATACGGGAGGGGAGTCAGTCGGCTCCCTACGCAGCAGCCGTGTGCGGAATTTAAGAAATTGTCGCTTGATAATATTTTGTCGCTTGATGATAATTAGTTTAGTAGGTAACTAAACGCATTCAAAAAGATGTTTTCAGAACTAGACCCATTAATATATGTTGTACATTTAGTTATCCTAATAAATAAGTGACTTAAATAGTTTATATGATTTTCGATTAAATACTTTTTAGTTGTAGGTTATAGTAGTAGATGTAGGTAGCTAATAACAGTTAAACATGTTTGAAAAATGTTACGGCTTTTCACGCGGCAGGAAGATACACTCTCCAAAGACATTCTCAAAAGCCGTAACATTTTTCAAACATGTCTAACGACCGCGGTAATCTCAAAAGTATCATAATAACAGTTAAGCTAATTATTTAGTGAAAAATAAAACAACATCAAACAATGTTTACTCCCTTGCTTTAACTCAATGAATTATTTATTTAATGGCTTTGTTTTGTGGTTATGACCTTTTTAAAATAATTAATAGTATGAAAAATACATAAAAGTAAAAAACACAAATAAGAAAAAAAATACAAAAAAAATAATTCACAAAATTTGTTATTTTTATTTCAAATATTTCAATGTAGGTTTATGCTCTTTTTTTAGGAACTCTACGTAATAAGGGGTTTATTTGTGTATCATCGTGTCAAAATAATATTTTATCAATTATATTATGCCCGTGCAAAGCCGGGACGGGCTGCTAGTTAAAAGATAAATTAAAGAATAAATTAAACCAAAACATCGCATTCCGGTAGGGCGTCGCAGGCGTCGTGCCACGCCAGGGCGGAACTGGATGGAAAACACGGACAACACGGCCGTTTCGGCCATTCATTCAGTGCGATGGTACCGCAATGGATGAGCGGACTCAACCCTTCCACCTAGTAGGGGAAGAGGACCTACAGTTTATCATGAATTCCGAACCATGGAGCAGCTCGCATTCGTGACGAAAATGATTTATTCCACCCACAAAGAAAAAGAAAAAGGTGCATGAAGGTCACCGAACCCATGACCTCTAGGATGGAAATGTAGTCCCCTCGCCACTCAACTACGAGCCGCTTGGAGTTTTTGAAAAACCAACATTACCGAAGCACTATCTAGTTGCGAGTATAACTTTATTTCTATAGCACAAAAAATATCGTGTACATATGATTTAGGTACAATTAGGTTGGTAACGTGCATGGTGCTTGTTTTTAAATATAAGCAATTTAAAAGCTCTGAGAGAAAATTACCAAGAAAGTACATTTATTATAATGGTGGTGAGTTTTTTCTGCAGACCGTAAGATTCATCTGCCAAATAGTTGCCGCTGCCGCTCCACCATAACGACGTGGACGCAGCTTGATTGAGCTGTGCAAATGGATTGGCGGCTCGCACCCGGATGTGCCCGCACCCTTTGTTCTGTTCGTGTGTTGCCTGCTGTGTCTACCTATGTATGTACTGTGTGCATGCTATGAGTACTAGGATTTTAAATACCATTGATTTACTCCATTTTATAATAGTATGGGCTGGTCGGTTTTTAGGATTCCGTACCCGAAGGGTGCCGAAGGAACCATATTACTAAGCCTCCGCTGTCCATCCGTCCGTCCATCCGTCCGTCCGTCCGTCCGTCCGTCCGTCCGTCCGTCTGTCACAGGGCTGCATCTCATGAATCGTAATAGCAGGGCAGCTGAAATTTTCCTAGAGTGTGTATTTATTTTGCCGCTAAAACCACAAATAGGTAAAATAAAAAAAAATAAAAAATACGGTTAAATCGTTTACGATGATACGGAACCCTGCGTGTGCGAGTCCCACTCGTGCTTGGCCGCTTTTATCACAAAATTGCATACTCGAGTACTAGACTGAATTATTATTATTTTCGCACAAGCAAGCATGTGCGTTGGTTGGTGTGTAGTCTGGTACTATGCCCACTGGGTACTACTGGCGGCCCAACCCGGCGGGACTAACTCATTCGCGGGCACGGTACAAAACCGTGCTAATGAGGAAGATGAAACATGTCCACAAAAAAGACAATGTGCATAGTGTATGATTTGGTAAGATTTACGAAAATTTTAATTACAAAACGACTTATAGCTAAAAGTAAACCACGACCGCTGTAGTCAAAAATCTAACAAAAACCAAATAGAATCTTGATTAAATTAGCTATGTCTGATGACTACTGTTTTTAAGATTTTCTTACTTTATCATTGCGTAATCCACCTCCAAAGTTATTGTATAAAACGCGCAAAATTCGAACTTTGGGACCTTGTAACTTAGAAACCAAACACAATTTTACAATGCCAACGGTCATCAGTTCGATCAAATAAAACTATTTTGAGCAAAATTTGGGATCTCTGACAATAAATATGGTTGAGCGGGATGGGCCACCTTAAAGCGGTTGTTTTAAGCTACACTTTTCCTCTTATATATTTTGTTCGAAGATTTCGAAAAAGCTTTCGTCCGTGTGGACTACACCATTCTTATAGCGAAATAAGAACATGTGGGTATCTATGGTGACCTTCTGAGATTTGTTAGATCGTACCTAACAAATAGATCTGAAGCTGTGGTGGTACGTGTTTTAGATCTGACTTTGTTCAAATACCATCCGGTTTCCCACAAGGTAATATACGCTGTTTGTTTACCTTATAATAAATAAATAAGTCGTCCATAAATTTTGGCCACGTAACTTGCATATGTGATAATTTATTGATTTTATTTTATTTAATTCCCATTAATTTGAGGTTATGCAACGAAATATCTAATTCAAGCGGTGGCGATTGTATTAAAAACCGGACTCGCACTCGCACACCATAGTACATGATTTAATAAAAAAACACGTTTTTTGTATGGGGGGCGCCCTTTAATATTTATATTTTTTTTATTATACCTCCTGGTTTTTATATCGGCAAAATAAATACACACTCTGTGACAATTTCAGGTGTCTACCTGTTACGGTTCATTAGATACAGCCTTGTGACAGACGGACGGATGGACGGGCAGCGGAGGCTTAGTAATAGGGTTCCGATGGGACCCTTTGGGTACGAAACCCTAAAAAGTGAATTTCGTAAAGTCTAAATAGCTGTACTATACAATTTTGTAGATTCTTGATAAGTGCATGGACCTTTGAGTATGTTTTGATGACGTTTTATCTTCCTATTTCCACAGCTCTATATTTTTACGCCAGTTCCAGTCGTCGTGCTCTTAAAATAAGACGGTCGTGTTCATAAATATTAAAATACTAGAGGAAACTGAATGCTGAAGGCTTTCAGTCAATTTGAATATGATTTTCATGTGAAGTCACGTCTTGCACAGTTCGACGTGTGATTCCTCGGCTTTCGCAGAGCAATCAATATACATATGTTGTGCTAAGTATGATACAAACTGATAATACATAAAAGTGGGTAAACCCTTAAAAAGAAGTGTGTAAAAACACCTGAATGGTTGGCTGGGTTTATACAGTCCCGTGAAAGTTTGAATTCCATTTGCGTCATGGGACACTTTTTCGAGGAACTGGTCTACGCCATATGTTGCGCTATAATAATAATATTTTGATTGAACTAGCACTCCAATATTATAAACGTGAAAGTTTGCTTGATGGTTTGTTAAATTGTCCTTATTTCAACGGGCAAACGGACCGACGACGTACCATAAGTATCATTTTATGGCCTCCGAGATGAGAATATTTGGTCTTAGGGCTATCAGAAGTTGACAGGAAAAGAGTTCGATTGAGTTCGAAGAAAGTGTTCTTGCTGCCTCTGCCAGCAGCGTAGGCGGATCTCTGCGCGCGGAGGCGAGCGTGATGGTATCGCGCGTCGCCGGGAGGTGGGGAGGTGCAAGCGCGGGGTTTATCATCGGAAACTCTCGAAAACGCGCTGAATGTGACGTGTTAGTGGGTCGCATTCGAACATAGTTATCTCTTCGAATGAAGTTTTGAACAGATCGTGTTTGTGAGCTTTTGTGCTTCCTTAAGATTTGTGAACGAGCGCATTCAGAAATCTAACGTATATTCCTTTGTTGGTTTCCTTGTCTTTGTGACTTGTTTTTGGAGTGTCAAATTAATATTGTGGAAAAAATTCGTTTTGGATAATGTTTATAAGAGTTTTGAATAAAATTTCAAGACAAAATAGTTTTAATGATCATTGGGGTCAGTTTTTGATACAGAAAGTAGTTCTGCTCTTAAACACGAGAATGATTCGGAAATTATCGCAGAATCTTTGTAGCTCAGAATCTGATTTATTCCAGGGACTCCTTTAGGGTGGGCTTTGTTTTAGAATAATATACAATGTATGTGGTAATTAAAAATAGTTCGACTGATTTCGAAAGTATGTCCAATATTTTGTTCAAGAGGATCATTATTATTTAATGCAGATTTTTTTTTGTTTTTGTCAAAGGTTTCATGATCAAACCCGTTCGTCAAAGCAGTACTTACTTAGAAGAATTCAACCAAACATTGACAGCTTCCAGAATTCCTGCAGGCTATAAATTCTCGCCGAATTTCCTCGAGCGCTAGTTGCACTACGAGTACCTGACCATATGATTTACGCAGCCCTCGATACTAGATTTATGTGTCCCGAGGGCTTCAGATACACCGAATACTGAATGACGTATTTGATATACCGATTCTAGAATAGACGCCTAGGGTTCTTCGGCCATTCGTAATGCATTTACATTTGTACCACAGTATTTTGCTTCATTTGAATGTATTTTTTCATTTACATATTCAAACTTCTGGTAGTAAAACTACACTCAGTTACATCACAGGCCGATAGATCAACGTATTCGATTAACTTATAAAGGGAGAAACCCCTAGGAAACTTCACTGGTTTATAGTTTTCGGTCCACAATAATGAAATACATACTTAGATCTAAATGCTCCTGTCAAAATGGTACTGAACAAAGAACACAATAATTAGCAACCTTTAGCGTTAAAAATACAAATTACTGAACTAATAAGGTCGCTACTTTTTAAATTATTTTCTCGTTTAAATGAGTATGTTAGCTAGTATGTTATTGTCAGTTAACGACGGGTCAGCGTATTGATAAAAATAAGTGACTCAAATACATACAAACTAACAACATGACTAGCCAGGTTTTGGGAAAGGAAAATAATTAAAATACAATGAAATGAGATATTATTGCTACCATTTATTTAAAAACCTATATTTATACTAAACTAAAAACTAAGATTATTAGATTGATTTATCAACCCCAGAAGGGAAACGTTAGAGCGCCCAGCACGCCCAGCTTCACGAGCTTCGCCTTGAGCAGCAGCCCTGTCTCCGCGCCCTCCAGGTCGCGCGCGCCCTCGCTCGCCGGCGCGGCGGCGGCGTCGTCGGCGGCGGCGGAGGGGGTGGCGGCGGCGCGGCGCACGCGCGGGCTCGCCGACGCGGCCAGCATTAGGCAGCACGAGAGGACGAACACCACTTTCTGTAGAATTTAATGAGATCACAATTATTGACACTAAAATATCTCGTTTATGAGACATCATTATTGTTGAGGAGTTATGAAATCGAAGTATGTATGCATTACACTTAAAAATAAAATATATCTGTAAAGAAAAAAAATCCGAAGCAAAACAAACTAAGTGAACTCGGAATTAAACGATGTTAATGGGAATTGAAAATTTACTCTATTTTTCTATAAGAAGAGGACTAGAGGTAAACTTTGCCGGCCTCAGTAGCCAACTAGCGTGACTTCCCAAGTTTGGATCTTGAGGTTAAGCAACATTAGGCGCAGTCGGGTTCTGGCTGGTCGCGGCACGTAAAGCTGAAGGTTACTTTTAAGAGTTAAGGTATGGTATGGCTATTCATGTCTTAGTATCATACAAATAATTTAGGTTCATAAGTAATAGCAAAAATGTGTTGAGAGACCAAAATCAAAATAAAGCCTTCGAATTTAATTTAGTAATAACCAAAAAACTATTAAGTTCGAATGTATGTGTACTTACGATAAAAGACATATCGAAATGAAATCCCACGAGGCCTTGTAGAGTCGAACGCAAACGTACAAGTGATGTGACAATTTTGATCCGATCGGGTCAACTTATATACTATTGTTTACACAATACACAGATTAACTGGAGACTTCACAACAAGTGCCCATCATTTACCAAACCAGCCAGGTTAGCAAGTTGCTTATTTCTCATGCTGAAGCACTGTTATTGGAAAGTTATTATGACTTGTTCGCTAATGGGGCAGTTTGACTCAATGAACATGGAAGTACGGGAGTAGCGATAAAAACTAATTCGTATGGTATTATATTAGCCATGAGTCAGTGGAAAACTTCTAACTGTAGTTAGGTCGATTACGAATTTAGGACCCGGGTCATCGAACGTTCGGTGCACTAAATAATGTCTTGTAAAGTACATACTCGTGAAAGTCTCGTAAACGGGTGACTCACCGGCGGTGTTTCCATTGTATGCCCCCATACAAACGAGTTTAGGTTACTACTTTCGTCCGTCCATACGCGTTGGTTTGACTGACGGTGTTTGTTTACTTGTGAAACGAGGTAGCGTTTTGTGTTACGGAATTTTAGTATGTTTCTTCAATATACTTTTGAAATACCACATAAATAAAAACAATTGCGAGAGTGCACGTTCGGTGAAGCAATTTTTTCTTAAAATCGTCTACTATCTGTGTATTTTTTTACTTATTTTTAACCGACTTCAAAAAAAAGGAGGAGCTTCTCAATTCGTCGGAATCTTTTTTTTTATGTATGTTCACTGATTACTCGAAGAGCCCGGGACCGATTTTGAAATCCGGTTTTTGTTTGACTTCCTTAAGAACGCTTTGCACTGTGATAGTCACCTTTTGGCGGTTGTTTTGCGTGGTGTGTTATTTTTTTTTAATATATAGAAAATTTAGTGTTGCTCAGTGCTCGATATCGTACTTAGCAGTCATGTTTTGCCTCCAATGGCAGTGGCATCGTCAGGACCACTTCGGTGCTTTGAAGTTACGTCTGACAACCCGATGCGTCATACGTAGCTCCTGAGTAGCAAGTCAGCCAAGTACGTCATCGGCTACCGGGAAACCGTAACTTGTCAAAATGCTATGTGTGCCGTAAACAAATCAAAATTTCAATGTGATTGAAAATATGCTTTGATAGAATACTACTCAGGTGATGGCATATGTTAAACGATGCCCATTAGCTTTCGAACTTTCACATCGGCTGCTAGAACCATGCCACGATAGTTCAAACCCAAAAACCATGCAAAAAATGGAGATAATTTTGTGGGTTTTTTTGTTTGTACCGTATGCATTGCGAAATCTATCATACAATAATGATATATCTTTGGTGAGTTGCCAAGCGCACTCTGCAAATGGTTCAGGTAAAAAAAAAAGCTTCTCATTCGGCCAAAAACGACATTGCCTCGGACGGTACCTCCGTAATGCACGCAAATACGTAAAACTCTTTACTTATTTATTTACTGATAGACGGTCAGCTTGCTTATTTAGTTCGTCACTGACGAAATCTTTATGGGAAGTCGATGTTCTCACCTAAAGTGACGTTTAAAAAACTTCGAAGTAACGTAAAAACGAATACAAATGTTACTACTTATTCAACCTGTCAAAACCAAATTCGGACTACAGATTTGTGTGAAAACGCAAAGTCGGCGTAAACGGCAACCTCAATGTATTTACGGCAACGAATCGTAACCTGTGAAATCAAACTCGGACTCGCAAATGTTAGTTCGCTTAACGCCCACATCGCGTGCTCTTAAATTTTCCATTCATTTGAAAACACTAGCCGATCGGTTTGGCGTAAACGCCAATTTAGGATACCGTTCAGGATGTGTCGCGTATCCTGAAGATCACCACATTGTGGTAGACGTGCCCTCGGGCCAAGTAAGCAATCTGAACACTTTTATTCATAAATATCAGTAATATATCGACCAGCAGTTAAAATCGAAACAATCACCAGTTATGTTCTTAGAAGTTGTAGTTGATTTTATTTGCAATGAAACTATAAACCCTAGTAGCATTTCAGGTTGGCTGGTTATTGGGCCTACGTTAGGAAATCCGTTGGCCAATGGTTATTTTTGCCATCCCGGGAACCGGTAGGGCCATCATAGTTGGGTCTTTATCGGAAATACATAATGGCCCAACGATTAATTAAATAACTTGCCCAACCATGTATTTGTAGGGCCATCGTTGAATATGTGTAAGCAAATATGCTGCGACTTACCCAACCATATCGCGGTTGACGTTCTGTGGAATCACCGTCGACAATACCACTATCATCCAACTAAATCCCCAACGTTGCCACGGTTGGCCAACACTAAATGCTACTAGGGAAACATCCAAGGATATCTGTCAAAATTTTCACGGCATCCAAAAATTCGCCATTGTTCTCCCCAATACAGTCGATGCTGTCAGTGAAATGATGACAAGTTTTGCAGACATATTGTGGCATTAATATCCGCACATTCATCACGCGGGCGCGGGCGGGCGCGGCCGAGCAGCGGCGCGCCCAACTCTACGTGTTTACAGTCTGGCCGTAATGATTAACTGCTTACAATTTGAAAGTTTCAGTGAAGCGTTTTGCATGGTTATTTGCTTGAATGTGCTAAAATACCGTTATGCTGCGTTCACAACAAAACATCTCTCTGAAAATCAGAAGAGAGATTTCTTGCCATTTAGATATTTGATTAAAGTTTAAATATCTATGTAAAACGCATGGCATTTCATTATCAAACACTGAACAGTGTTAATATTCATATTTTTAGGGTCCCATCGCAAACGCGAAAAATTAGATAGTCTGGCTCTGTATAGCTTAAAACTTAATAAACCTTAATCTTAAAATAAAATCCTGTAATTATTCTTGTATTTTATCCCTTGCCTATGCTTAAGGTCTTGTCAAAAACTTTTTAAATGGCCGTAAATAACGACGCATGAAAGCATCAGTAGATACTTGCTTCGTAATACCAATACTGCAAATCTTTGGTTGCATTTCATAGTTATAGGCGATTTAAGTTACATATATAAATTTAGGTTAGTATTTAAGTATTCAATTACAAAATCGACTGGTTATTGTTCCATAATTAATTAGTATATTCATCAGCAGGTACATACAACATCTATTTTGTATAGTCAATCTAGCTAACGCAACCACTTAGTGCAGTCTGATTGACATATTTAGCATTAGAAGATGGATCTCTAACCTGTGAACCCACATATAGTCATTTATCTTATCGTGACCAAAAATGTCGTGTCCTCCCGGAATAGTATGTCCATGTCAGGCAGTGCCGGGAAACTCGGCCAGTTCACGCTTAACCGGTTTTAATTTTTAAATAATATGATTCCACGATGGGTTTTATTACTTTTAAAAAGAGCTATTTCAATGGATTGTAGCCCACATATATATAATATAATATATTCTCAAATTATAAAACCACCTAATCGTATACGTGCACGGCGTAGTACTTATATAACTTGATTGATATAATATTCACGATCCTTGCTGCAACAAAGCCCGTTGTCCCGAAGGCTAAGCCCTGTCAGGAAGCAGCCGCGAACCTCGTGATCTGCCTTGCACGTAACGCACCCTCTGGCTACTACTGCCTGTGACGTCACTCATGTCGCCGGAATATCTGCTTCAGATTAGGACCAGGTTCCTAGCGATCCATGCATAGTAATAGGTGTGAGGTGCATAATTTTAAAATTAATTTGACGTTAAAAATTTTTTTAAACATTCTCTCAATCCCCAATCTGTTTATAACATATTTTGTCATTGTCCCTCCTTATCGGCCGAGCCTTGCCTGTAAGAAATAACACTCATCGATGATTTTGCCTTTTCGCAATTTTTGTTATTGCGAGAGATTATAACGTATTGAAGGACTTTCTCTAATTGGAAGAGAGTTTGCGAGTTTATTAACTTGCTTCAACGTTGCCCTAAGTGAGCTGACTTAAAGCAGAAACAAAATAGTTATAATTGCACTTGAATGATGTAACATACCGATTTTCCCATGTTCGCAGTCTGTTTATTGATTTAACAGAAATATTAAAACAGATTCTCTGTCAAAATGAAAATAAATTAACAGTAAATATCTAAGTCAGGTGGGTTAGTAATCATCACAAAATTATACTCCCCATGCAAACGTAGTGATCATTGAAAAACCAATGTTAAAATGAACTTGTTATTTGGCATCTATTAAGGGAACAAATATTTGTGTCTGCACGTTTTTTTTATTTTCACATTTCACACCACAAAAAAAGGTTTGAAGATTTTTTTATTGCTATTATTTTACTTTAAAAACAAAAAAGTGCAAAAATAGGTATTCTTTATCTATGTTACATTTGAAGTATTAAATCTTTTAAACCATTTATCGATCTTGTCAGTAAACTTACAATGAACTCCCCAGGAGAGGTATTTACCCCTTAATACTACCTAGAATTCTTCAAATATGGTGGTCCTGGTCAGCTTGCATGGTTTTCGCAGCTCCCCTGAAAAATCGAAAGCCCATGGGCGTCGCTGGGCACCTCTGAGGTGAGCGCCTACCGAATGCCATGTGCTGAGCTTTACATAAAAACATTGAGTCCTAGAGTATATAGTATAGAAAAATAACACATCCTGCATTATTGCACCAGCCAATAGAGTCACATATGAGGAACAAAATCTGTGAAGTAATGTTATACGCCAAACTGAAGGAAAGTATTGATTTTTTAAAACACTGATTGATATTTTCAAGATTTGGCCATGAATGCAAACTTGAAAAAATCAAGTACATATATGAAAAACCAGAAATATGATAAATAAGAAATACACTTTTAAAGAGTCATGTTCCTTATAATCTAACGGGTTATATCATTGTAACCTGCCATATTACACACCAAATATTGTTATGTACTGCTTACATTAAATTTGCCTTAATTTAATTGTAGCGTAATCGTATCAATGTTATAAAAATATTTAAACGACACGCAATCACGAAAAACTCTCATAAGCCTGTAAAATACTTCGTACAGCATATTACAGCGGATAACTTTGTAAGGAAATATGCTGAAAAGTTTAAGTGCAAGTGTAAAAATTTAAAATTCCCGAAAGCGCGCCAAGTTATTAACTGAAGGTTCACAGAGCAGGGTACTTTATAAGAACACCTAATCATAAAGTTTTCATTTGTCCAAATTAAAAGTTGGGAACAAAGATTTCAGACAATAAAACTGCAGTGAGCATCGACCTGGCCATAACCTTAGTAATCCTACAGAGATGACAGTTGCATACATTTAAGAATAAACACAACTAAAAAGATAAATAACCCAACATCTTTGGAAACAAATATATTATAGTGTGACAATCATGTGACGTTGAAGATAATGGATATACGTATATCATAATATGGGAAAAAAACATTAAGTACAGTTTGGAAATATGTGTTAGGAAAGTGATCTGAGGTATAAAATAAACTTAATACCTGTCTTCAAAACGAGTTTTATTTTATTTTACCAAGCAATATCTTAAAAAAGAAAATAGTAACATAATATTGTAACAACATAAAAACAGTTGGACCCTTTCCCCTATTCTGTGCCCGTTAGCAAGCGCTAAGTCACGCGTCCTATGCTATGCCTGCTTCTTCGATGCGCCTTCTTCTTAAAGTAACTTATGCAATGGTCACAAAACCAACTTTTCACTGCACCCTAATCAGGCACGTTTCGCATGCTCCCTCGCTACAGCCCCGTTCGAGCAGTGTTAGCAAGGCTTCCCCGGCCAACCCGAACAAAGGCAGTATAAAGCGTTTTATGGGTGTGTCATTATCCTAGTGAGTAACTGCCGAGCTCCGCGCTAGTCTTGATTCCTGGCTCAGATTGTACCAAACCAGCGCAGCGATTTCCTTACCTACGAATATTACGTTCGCACAAGGAAATAAAGTTCTAGAGTTCATTGTCATGCCACTGACCCAAGTTTGTCTGTCTTCCGTGGAAGGGTGTACTACTTACTGAGTTCGCGTTATGCATCACGGCGATTTGGTGGAATTTATAACTTTTATTTATTTATATATGTTTATTGCAATCAAAACTCGGGCAAATGGTAAAACTTAATGACAGAGGCATTCTCTATCAGTCTACGATAAATCGGGATTAAGATAAATACTGTACAATAACGGCAAATAATCCATACTAAAGTAACTCTGTCAGTCTGTTGCGTTGCCTACACCGAAATTCATCAAAATATGTTCAGAAAAGCTTATGAATTTCGGTATAGGGATGGTCTGGGTCTTAGAGAGGACATAGGCTACCTTTTGTGACAGAAAATAAACTTTGATGGTTCGAATAGGGGATGAAAGTTTCTATGGGGAACGCATCTAAAATCAAGGAAATAATTCAGTTCGACATCAGTCCGAAATGACATTGACCCAAACGGAGCCGGGTACCGCAGCTAGTATCTAACAAATACTGATTATGGTGCTGTCTACAGTGAGCACAAAACACAACAATCGCTGTTATTAAAATTATTTCAGCCTAAATATGAATAATATGATGACAGCAAGAGTAACTAACCGTTTGTCAAACAAAAAGAGTTTCTTTTCGAACAAACCTCATGATATTTTAAAGTTTTCGGCAATAAAACTACAATCATTTTGAGCTTTAACACCGATATCTACATTAATGTATTATAACTGATTTTTAAAATGTTTTGGACTGGAAATTCATATCGAGTAGGACTCGAAAACACATATATTATGGTAGAAAAAGTCATTAGAGCTGGGGAATTAATTACAATATGTAACAGTAAAGTTATTGATTTCATTGATGTAAAGTAAATGACTATTCGCTACTATACCAAAATAATTTTAACTAAAATTATACGTTAAAATTTAAGGTAAATGCACACGTACGAAATTATTTTGCAAAGGACGAAATTTTATTATTTAACGAGCAATGTAACGCAATGCAAAGTAACAATAAACTGTTATGACTTAAAGGAATTTTGAATACGAAGAAAGGATAAACTTCAAGGACCGTTTCACGTGAAAACGCCGACGTCACAGTGACAACGTTTTTTTGCTATATTGAAACAAAGCGCAGCGGACGAGCCTTCAGCCAAAACTATCTGAAACGGATATCCATCAAAAAACAAACGCGAGGAGATGTCAAGTCCATCATCCGCGACGGGCAACAGGCGGAACCTTCATTCCCCTTTCCGGCCGCTGGTGCCCCTTTACCCCGCCGATTGAACCCCTTTTCAGAGCCCCGGACGCCCGCGTTCGTGCAGCGTCAGCACCGCTCGTCAAACGCCCGTCATCTGGAATACGGCACAGGATGTTTGATTTTGATACTGAAATGGATTCCTGTGTTTCGAATTTCCCGGAATTTTAAAACAGTTTCAAACCGAGAAATACATTCGAGATGAACACGGAAATGTGATTGTTTTACGATTCACTTTTGAAGATTGTACTAAAAGCTGTCGTAAAGGCAGCGGAAATCGAAGATATACAATTTTAAGAAATGCATTCTCTGTCCTTCGCCAAGGCGACTGACATTAAATTAGTGAAATCGTTTTCCAGGCCCTAATGGGTTGTTTTAACCAAAAATTTTAAATCACTTGACAACGGTTAATTTTAGGTCCGTATGTTTTTGTCTCATTGTAAGTATTGTATGTTTCAATAAAAAATCTAAAAAAGACAACTTTTTTCTAACGTTTTGTGCCAATAATTTTCAATCTAAAAGGTATATAAAAAATTACGACATACAGACGTAGATTTTGACAATACATTTTAGAATCAAAAATTTAAAAAACCTAGTAAAACATTATGAGCATGTTAAAAGTTATCACCCGTAGTATCGGGAATCGATAGGGTAACGACTCTCTTAAGAGGCTATGTCATTAACATTTGAGGTTAAACAGTGACACACAAATGCTTAATTTGACCGTAAGATTATTTTCAGTGCTTCTTCAGATTCTGTGAAATATCATACATGGCCTTGGAAAGGATGATCTAGCATCATATGGTCGATAACAGCATGCTTTTTCGCTTCCCTTGCAGAATTGTTTTAGTTTATACGTGCGCTACGATTACGGGTGCTACGTACCTGACCTTTACGAAGTACCTGATTAATCTGGTCGTAGTAAGTTCTCATAGGCCGCCTGAGCACGATAATTGCACTTAATCTGTTGTGAAAATTTGTTTGGTTATTCTTTTGACATACATTCTCTCCACATGTCGCAACCATAATGACATGCCCATCTTAATTCTCGTCACTATATATATTTTTTCAGGTTACTAAGCTGTTTCTAACCCTAATAATGTATTCTCTAACCCGGCTGTTATAGAACATGTTCGACTCGCCATGTAACTGTTTACTCGTCAGTTGAACTAATATAAATAAATAAATTATAAGGAATGTGATATGTATGTATGTATTTTCGACCGTGAAGCAAGGACACATTAATTAAAGAAAGAGCCCAGTAAAAAAAGAACTACTTTACGAATATACTGCAAGGCTGGACCCGAACAAGCAAAACATACCATTCGCGGGTATTGCGTCTACTAATTTATTGTTACTGGGCTCTTTCTTCAATTAATGTGTCCTTGCTTTTACGGTCGATTATACATACATACATATCACATTCTTTGGAATAAGCGACCTACCTGCTTAGTACGAAAAAGTATATTTAATTAAATCAATTATAATTTAAAACTTGTATGCCTCCCAAATATTACATCTCTATTAAATATTTGTTTCCGAACTCTGAGCAGAAGTTAAAATAGATTGCAATCTGAAATTAATTTTATTTACCAATTGCAAAGTGGTGAAGCTGTTATACTGCTACATTTTATTTAGTTAGTTAATTTAGTGCGCGGAAAGCGACGATCTCCTTGCTTTCGAATTCAAATGTGTTTTATTTTTAAGTACTTAGGGAACACTCTAATAGTGTTAGAGATGGTGGCAGCAGCGTAGTATATAGGATTCAGAATAAATCACTACGTTGCAGAGACACCTGCGCTCCGCTACCAGCTACATATAAGCACATGCTATTTTTTGTTACGGAGATCTTTTATTTCCTACCCACTGGCGACACTTGTGAGAATCCAGTGTATTGAATGAAACTAACCTTTTTTGGTCGTGCAATGCTGGAACACCAAAGCAGCATGTATTGAGGGGACGAGTACATTACTCAACTTTAAATAAAATCTAAATATTGGTTTTAAAAATTGTCACACTAGATGTTAACAGAGAAAGTAAGGAATCATGTCTGGAGCATCGATAACGTTAACTGCAAGAGGTCTATAAAATGTAATTAATCTTGTAACTGTAAATTGGAACTGGTTTCATTTACTAGTCAAAATATAAAGTGCTTAAATACGTTTTTCAATTGTCCATTAGTAACAAAACAATATTTTTATGTAACTGAACATTGATTGCTAATAAACTGTCCGTCAGATATTAGCATAACACACCTCAAGAAAACTAGCAATGCCACGAACTTCCTTATGTTGCTCGACTACATTGAATTGGATGGAAAACACGGACAATTTTAATTGCCGTCGTTCGTCCAAATATATTTTGATCCAAATCAATTGAAAGCTACGTCCGTACGTGATTGTGTTGATACCTTGTCATGTATCCATGATTAAAGCCTTTAAAGATTTGTATCAAAATGTTTAAGGGCGTATATCAGAGCTATAAGTTCAGTAGTTATTTAATGTGTAAAATTTCAGATAAATATTTCTTAATTTGACTGAAAAAACAGGATTGCATGGAACACGATCACATCATTATCATATTATTACAATTTGGAAATGAAACCTAACTTTAACAGCAAAATCAAGCAAATTGTAGTAATTTTAGGCGTTTTATAACCATCAATTCAACCAATTTAAAACCCAACGTAGTACTCACTAATTGTAGCAGTCCTACGAGCGATGTTAAGAACGGCCCGTAAGCAGTGTCCCCCATACCAACGTAGTTTACTAATCATTTGAAAAAAACTATTCCGATTTGCTTGATATTTAGTATCTAATATTCTACAATTAATATCTGTGTATGCACGTTTTTGTTTTCCTGAAAAAAATAAAGCAAGTCAAATAACAGGCAAAATAATATCTTCATACAAATTTTCTTTTCTCTGTTGTGTGAACCAGGATTTTTTTTTCGAAAAAACAAACACGTGAAGACATAGATATTTGTTGCCTGATATAAAGTCCCAAATATCAAGAAAATTGGAACAGTGGTTTTAAAATGATTACTTGACTACGTTTGTACGAGGAGTGTAATTTACTGATGCTTACGGGCCCACCTTAACAGTTCAGTTTCATCAAAAACTCAATTCAAAGTGTTGGCGTCAATAACACTTATCGAAATAGAAACATTAGGAACGTGACTACTAATCTTCCCCAGTCCCATCACAGCACACCTTGTGCGATAATGACCCCGAAATAATAGGTTCGAGTCTAAATACTCTCTTGTATATTAAATGGCTATTAGTGTGTTTGTTAGACTGCAGGGTATGATGAAGGTGCCACTATAGAAGGAAATGTACAATAAATAAAATAAAAGTACAATTTACGCAAACCTGGGTGCTGTCGATTTCTGGATCGGCCCGGTTTCCATTGTTGAGGCTGGACGTGGTTCCCGCGTTTTGCGTTTTGGCTAGTACCATCGCCGCAATTATGCCAAATTTCACTATTATGCGTATTGTTTACGACTTAAGAGAGTTTTTTATGCAACCTGACATCGATGGCTAATACCACAAAACTACCGTTATGATATTAGCCTAATACAGGAACACGAAGGAATTAGGTGCCAGGTTAGTACCTTCCCATTATGAGCACGGCTACATTGAACTGGATGGAAAACACGGACAATTATTATTGCTGATTTGACAATATTTTGATCCAATGCGATGGTACCGACCCGGGCGGGCTTAAAACCTACCACCTAGTGGCATCTACAGTTTTAGATGGGTTCTGAGCTCTCATTCGTGACGAAATGCACCTATCCAACTCAGAATGAGAAAGAAAGTTGTGCATGAACGGGCGAGGATTTGAACCCAGGCCTCTGGCATGCTTGGCAAGTCCCCGCGCCACTAGGCTACGAGCCGCTCTAAATTTGTAACTCATTAAATTCCTATACGGGTGATAACTGTTTAAATGCTCTTAATTTTTTACTATGTTTTTGAAAATTTGAATTCTAAAATATATTGTACAAAACTAGGTATATATATATATATATTTAATATACCTTTTAGATCGGAAAATATTGGAATTGAAAAAACTTTTTTAACTTCATTTCAGATTTAAAAAATTAAATCTCCGATTTTAGCTGCCTTCACGACCGCCTTAAAATGATAATGGAAGGAAAAATCGAGTTCCAAAGAGAGTACTGTGTAGCGTACACATGTGCAGTAAGGTACAGCTGCTTTCATATATAATTTTCCCATAGATAGTCACGCACTTTAGTTAACGAGCTCACAGCTCGTCAATAATCACATATTTTTCAGTGGTCACAAAGCCAACTAACCCCATTACTTATTGTTAGACAGCATTTAATAACTCTATTTATGATTACGAACATGAACGCATGAACTCATAACATTTTTAATTGAACCTACAAAATGTATACAGTCATGCTAATGCAATATTTGGCATTTATTTAGTTAAGTTTAGTTTAAATTACGCAGTTAGTACAAATTTGACAATTTTTTCTACTTTTGAGTAATAAAATGGATGATTCGCTCGATAGCATAAATGTCATATTGTACATTTTCAAGCTTTTCATGGAGCGTTCAAGTGAAAAAAAACCTCCATAGCTACTTTCCTTTATCCATGATTTATTTGTATGCCTAACGAGTTTAAAATTGCTGGTATTCTTGTAATCAACACAGGTTATTGGAGGACGCTTGTATTCGTAGACGATTCTAATGATATATACGTAAACACGCGAGTGACTAGTTTCACCCTCATGGGTGCAATAGCAGGGATTACATGGATACTGTTTAAATTAACTGATTAGGTGATTATGCGCTTAGTTGATTGCATCATAATTTTTTTTTGTGTATTCATACGATTAATTTTATAAATGAATGATGTATACACATAGCTTTCTGTGTACGGTAAATATATGTATTTCCTTTTTAGGGTTCTGTACCCAAAGGGGGCCAACGAAACCATATTACAAAGCCTCCGCTGCCCGCCCGTCTGTTCGTCTGTCTATCAGCGGTACCAACCGTAATGGCCTAACCAGGGCAGGATTAACTCTACCACCTAGGAAGCAAGGAAGGCGACCTAGACAGTTTTAGGAGGTATCCAAAGCACGAATGAAGGAACATTCCATATTCCATGCATCCGATTATGTTATTTTCTATTGCTGAAACCGACACAGCAAGGCTTGCTGCGTGGATTCAAAGGGCGCAAAGATATCAAAACTGCCATGTGAACCAACTGTATCTGCTTATAGCCAGGGAAGGTTATGACATGGCATGTAAATCCTTCGAAGGAGTCTCTATGTCTCCTTACATGTAAAAAAGTTTCGCTGGGAGTTTGTTTGATTTATAAAAAAAAAACAGAGTATTCTGAGTTCACACAATTTTTTCTTTTGAAATCGATCAAGTATTTGAAGTGATTTGAGTTTTGTTTGAACTAGGAATATACAAAAATAAAACAGTTAGGTTTTTTAAAATACACAATGTACTCGTAATATGATACACATACGTTTGCCTACGTTCCACAGCTCCATTCAAAAGTACGGAGCGTATCTAAAGCCGCCGTAGCCACCGTGGCCGCCGTAGCCACCGTAGCCGCCGTAGCCGCCCCAGCGTGGGTAGCCCCACAGCCCCCACGTGGCCGCTGGAGCGAGGTCCCTCTCGCCCTCTCCGCCGAGCTGCGTCTGCTGCGGTATGGCGAGCGCGAGTGCCGCGCACCATACCAGCAAGAGTAAAGCCTGTGGAAGGATAACGTTATGACTTTTATATTTGTTGTAAAAGCATCTAAATGAATCTTAATTTAAAATAAATTGCTTAAGATTAAATAATGGGACATCATCATTTAATCATTTCGTTTTACGACTTTATAAGAAAAAATCCAATAATTCTGATATATTAATATTTTATTTCATAGTTTTAACATTTCGGGGATCTTTCGTAATGTGGTTAACTAACTAATACAATTATTAGGTACTTTTGGTTTCTATGGGACGAAAACAAAATTATATTGTATTAGTTATATTACTGCATAGAAAGTGTAAAAGTCCCTACAGAAAAGAATTAGGATTATCGACATTTCATAACATTGTTATTAGGTACAGTAAATAAATGTAATATTATATAAGATGACCTACAGAAAATGTGATATACCATGATTAAGTTGATATCATTTGGTTTTACGCTCTGATTTTAAACGCCAATACAGTGTGGTTGAACTATGAAGGATTTTAACACTAATTCAATCATATTCAAATGCTTGATTCCACGGTCGTTGCCTTTGAGTCGTGCTGTCCCGGGACCTACCGATCACGAGTTGATGCTAGTCGTTGAAGGTAAATAAACCTTCGCTTTTACTATTGAATCGGTAGCCCAGTGTCGCGACGTGAGTAGTGCAGTTGTGTTCTGGATGGGCGACCATTTTCCACCGTCGAGGCTGGCCGTGGTTCGGATTCCACTTATAACTGTAGGTCCCCTTTCTTACTTCCTAAGTGGTAGGGTTAATCCTGCCCGGGTTGGTACCATCGCATTGATTGAACGATGGTCCAAGTGGCAATGGAAACTGTTCGTGTTTTCCATCCAGTTCAATGCAGCCGAGCATTAAAAGAAAGGTCCTGGCATGGTACCTAGTTCCTATATGGTGTGTCAGGCTAATATCTGACGGTCAGTCTGGTATTAGCTATCCATG
The DNA here is from genome assembly GCA_946894095.1 of Incurvaria masculella. Taxonomy (NCBI): domain Eukaryota; kingdom Metazoa; phylum Arthropoda; class Insecta; order Lepidoptera; family Incurvariidae; genus Incurvaria; species Incurvaria masculella. Next base: position 8,125,528 of record OX335641.1, read on the forward strand.
TCCAGTACATAAAAAAAGACTTGTTAGATGATTAAAATAGCGTCTGTTTGCATTTAAAAAATATCAATGCAGTAAACTCTGCCGGCAACTGTTTTACTTATTTAAAAAAAAAAGCAAAAAAAGAAGAATAAAGTTGTAACTTACCGAGTAAAAAGATTTCATACTGGTTTTGGTAAAAGTATTTTAATTAACAACTTCTCTTTACTTATTACAACTGACGGAATCAAAGAAAGCGCATCATCATTTATACATTCCATCAGGTACTTCGGAATATTCGTAATTTATTGACAAAGATTGTTATTGGATAAGTGGTGGATTTTCTCATAAGTAGTTAATTAACGAAAACAAATATAATAAAACTGGTAATGCATTAATATGAGCTTGTGTGATGCAGCCAGCTAGTATATAGTATGGACGGACGGGACGAGCGATTGAAACTCATTCGTATGACAGCAGCTTAGCCACGAGTTAATCAAAAATTTTAAGTCTAGTTTTGACCAAGTGCTGATTAATTTTAATTGACATTAAAAGAGCCTTTATTACTAAAGTGCTTATTATCTTCTACTGGTATTAACTGCAAAAGCTGCTAAGAAAGGCCCTTAATATGTTACGATTATTGTTATATTTTGATTCGGTGTCAGCCAAGATAGCCAAGGTTCTCTTGACTGGCGCAGCGTGTGCCCGGCTGACACAGACTCAAAAAATAACAATAATCGTAACCACCAAAAATATTTTTTTTTCGTGTTTTTTCTTTGAAGTCGCCCTCTTTCTTTCAACATCCTTCCCATATAATTTATTTATGAGCGATTAATAGTTTCATTTATGTTTGTGAAAACTTGTTAGGCTTATTTTTTTTATTGTAGGGTATATAGTGTAATATGTTTGTTAGCTGTAAGTTTTCCTTTTAATAAATAAATAAATAAAATTATCGAACACCGAGACTGACGAACGTTGCGATCAAGGTTCTGATGATCTGACTATATATTCACAACGTAAGTGAGCTTTATCACAAAAGCACATAAGTATTTAGTTTATTTGTTTATTTTCCTCCATTAGGTGCACACATATTCTTGGGTTCGACATTTTTTTTAAACAGGGCTCGATTACTACGGACGTAAAAGCACCAACAATAAACTTCGCCGTGAGTCGAAATACAGATATATTTATTGATTCTTATAGCAAAACATATATAAAACCCTATTAAAGAGCTACGTACTTCCTTCATTCCTGCTTTGAATGCTAATATTATTGCATTATCTTTTTGTGATAGGTACTTTACAATCATATCTGTTCCCTTTAATTTAATACTCCGAAGCAAAACCACAACTTATCCAATAACAATTAGTCAATGCATTACGAAGATAAGGAAGCACCTGATGGAGCGTATAAAAGATGAAGCGGCATCTATGATTCTATCAGTTGTTTCAAGTCGAGAGAAGTTGTTCAAGGAAAGGCTTTTACTGAAACCAGAATGAAATACTTTTCCTCGGTAAGTACTTAGTACACCTTCATTATTTTAAAATCAGTAACGCATTTTGATAGGTTACTTAAAACATATTTTAAATCCAAATAGACGCCGTATGTCTCAATTAGCATAGCGCAGGGATTTTGTAAATTTACATTTTGGAAACGGCGCGGAGGTGCCCGGCGACCTACGGACGACACGGAACAGTCACCTACAATCAGCAACACCAGCCTCTGCACGTCAGGTTCCGGGACAGCACAGTAGACCATCAAATAGCCTGGTGCAAAGGCGACACGACACGGCATCAACGCAGCGCAGTGACATGGGAGAAAACAATTAAAAACGATTGAATACTTGTTAAGTCCATACATTCATAGTTCACCCAAGCCGTATTGGCGTGAAAATAAGTGGCTGTGCCGAGAGACCAAAGGAGCTTTGTAAAGACAAATACTACTCACCTCGCGAACCACCGCCCAGCGAGGCACCACACCATCGAATTTGAGTAGCGCTGCAGAGCTATCGAGCTTGTAAACTACTGAGAAAGGAACTAGCTGGTAGGCTTAATTAAGTTTCAAAGGACACATGTTTACAAAGTGTAGTTCTAACCAAATATCCCCCTAAAATTAGAAAAACCTTGGAATAAATATCAGAGGTTTTTGGCTGTAATTTTTCTTTTAAAGTCGCGTTGCACCATCATTTAATCTATTGTTTGATTTCATGATTGATTAATTTAGATACGTTTCAAAATATTAATGTCTTCACATAATTATAAATACGCTTAACATTACACTTGCGTGATAACATCTAATTGTATTCACTTCTTAAAAAGCTTGATTGAAACCACATTTAATAAAATAAAATTTACTATTCATTTTGAAATCTATTAATTTTTGCAAATACATTGAAGGTCTAGCAAACTTGTACGTCATATCTATCGATATATAACTGACGCGTTGATCAAATATGTTTATGCGTTTTTATGAGCTATTTGATAAATCATTGCACGAGACATACAGTTAAGTTTAAATTCGAATCATAGGAAGACATCAATCTTTAAATTTCCTTTTCTGGTTATCCAAATTCTTTGGTGTATTTTTTTATTACAAATAAATGTATTGTTCATTACACCTTTATCAAACTGTTTGCAAACAGCTGTCATCACGCCCCTCAATGCAATGTCAGATCACACTTCGTGAAAAGGCAGCCGGTCGATTCTCAATGGATTACGCTCATAAGTTATCCTTCCACAGGCTCTGCTCTTGCTGGCGTGGTGCGCGGCACTCGCGCTCGCCATTCCGGTGCAGCAACAAGTCGATTTCGAGGATGACCTCAATGCAGCGGCGTCTGCGCGGTTTCCGTGGCTACACCCGCGCTCGGTCAACGCAGAGGGCGAGAGCGACCTAGCTACGGCGGCGTCCGCACGGTTTCCGTGGTTACTCCCGCGCTCGGTCGACGCAGAGGGCGAGAGCGACCTCGCTACGGCGGCGTCCGCGCGGTTCCCGTGGTTACTCCCGCGCTCGGTCGATGCAGAGGGCGAGAGCGACCTCGCCACGGCGGCGTCCGCGCGGTTCCCGTGGTTACTCCCGCGCTCGGTCGACGCAGAGGGCGAGAGCGACCTTGCTACGGCGGCGTCCGCGCGGTTCCCGTGGTTACTCCCGCGCTCGGTCGACGCAGAGGGCGAGAGCGACCTCGCTACGGCGGCGTCCGCGCGGTTCCCATGGTTACTCCCGCGCTCGGTCGACGCAGAGGGCGAGAGCGACCTCGCTACGGCGGCGTCCGCGCGGTTCCCGTGGTTACTCCCGCGCTCGGTCGACGCAGAGGGCGAGAGCGACCTCGCCACGGCGGCGTCCGCGCGGTTCCCATGGTTACTCCCGCGCTCGGTCGACGCAGAGGGCGAGAGCGACCTCGCCACGGCGGCGTCCGCGCGGTTCCCATGGTTACTCCCGCGCTCGGTCGACGCAGAGGGCGAGAGCGACCTTGCTACGGCGGCGTCCGCGCGGTTCCCGTGGTTACTCCCGCGCTCGGTCGACGCAGAGGGCGAGAGCGACCTCGCTACGGCGGCGTCCGCGCGGTTCCCGTGGTTACTCCCGCGCTCGGTTGATGCAGAGGGCGAGAGTGACCTAGCTACGGCGGCGTCCTCGCGGTTCCCGTGGATGCACGGGTAAAATATACCAACGTATAATATATTACGTTAAACTATAACAAACCTGGTGAAGTTTCTTGCCGGTTCTTCTTCCCCAGAGGTAATCGAACCGCCAGAAAAAGAAAAACCTTTTGACGAATCCGATTGTGTAATATATATCTAATGGAGGAAATAAAGAAACTCATACTGATGCTCTACAAACGTCGTTCATATTTCTTAAGCATTTAAAACAAACAAAATTATGTCACAAATAATTAATCTAGTTTGAGCGAACAAATTTTGCAAATCTAAGTTCTAAGAAAACCACCAGCTATATTTTTTTATTCTTATTACAAGCTTTTATTTTTAGTTTAGGCCAAACTTTGCAACCTGAATTAGAACCATTTACTCATATCCTACTAAGTTTAATTTTTATATTTTGGTTCAGTTCCGACGACAATGCATTTTTATCGTAAGCATGATCTGAATCGACATCGAAGGTCACCTCCTCAACTGTAGACCGTAGAAGGAACTCTTCAACGGTTAACATCACAGATACGACTTTTTTGTGCGCATTGAATTATGATAACCCAGTATCACCATGACATGGCTACTGCACTCAGGTTGGCTCCAAATGAGGGAACTCATGGATCAAATGAGGGAATTCATGGGTCACTAAACGGTCAACAGCACAGACACAAAGTTTTTTTATGATAACCCATTCTAAGTATCACCATGACATGGCTACTGCACTCAAGTGTCCTGTTCTAAGTGTGACAATGATATGGCTACTGTATTCAAGGTTGGTTCCTGACGAGGGAACTCCTTAACGATTAATAGCACAGGCACCAAATTTTGTTTATGCATTTAATTGCGAAAGCCCGTTCTAAGTTTCACCATGACTGCCCTCAAGGTTGGATTCCGAGTGCGGAAGAAACCGTTCGACGAGCACAAGTTGCGATATATTTTAAATGCATTCAATAATAATAGGCGGTTCCAGTATTAAGAAATATGTCTAACTAGTTAAGGTACCCGGCTCCGTTAGGGTCAATGTCATTTCGGACTGATATTGGGCTAAATTATATGCTGGATAAATATTAACCCAAAGACCTGATCCAAAAGGCTACTCGACATTAATTTACGAACAGATTAAACAATGTATCTACCTATATCCTGGTTCAATAAAAAAACTATATAGAAATGGCGGCTTGTACTTGCGAATCTCATGCTATCTCGCTTCCACTATATGGCTATCTATACTCACACAGTGTAGTACTGACTGCAAAACAAAATATCAAATCAGAGCGTGCAGTGATATGTACTCAGTTGCGTTGTTAAGTCGATAATGATTGACTGGTTGAACTGAACAGATCTATGACTTCTAAAATCGCGGGAAGATTTTTTGGAGTGTCGCCCGTGAAATTGTGTTCAAGAGAGTCGTTATCCTATCATATATTTACGGGCAATAACTGTTGACATGCTCTTAATGTTTAACTATGTTTATGAAAATTTGGGTTCTAAAATATTTTATCAAAATCTACGTCTGTATTTTAATTTTTTGGGTACGGATAATGTATAAATACTGGAACATTTTAACCAGTTTATAAAAAAATGCATTTTTAAAATTTTCAAATCTTAGATTTCCTGTGACTTCTTGACAGCCTTAAGTTAATAACTTGGTTCAGATGAATCTTCTGGACCTAGTGGCATGCAATAATGCCTTTTTAATACATTACATTATAAGGAAATATACTTTTTCGTATTAAACGGGTAGGTCGCTTATTCCAAGGAATGTGATATGTATTTATGTTTTATCTATCGTGAAATATTACAAAAATCTTAAAACATAAATGTATACTTTTTAACAATATAATGCTGACCGTACCGTCCGTTGGACAAGTACAAGGCGCCATTTCTATATCGCTTCTTTAATGACCTGGCTTATACGAAATTTTATCAAAATCGGTTAAGCCGATGTGGGCACGATTGAACAAGAAAACATCCAGATATGGCCATTAATGTAAATTCAATGGATAAAATAAAATATGTACCACATTGGGGCCGATTTCTTTAAAGTATTTTTAAAAGAATTTGCCGTTGGGACGATCCTGCACTGGCACTACTTCATTGCCATAGATGGAAAACACGGACATTTGTTATTGCTGCTTTAACCATCTTTCACTCAGTGCGGTTGTACGTACCAACTCAGGCGGGATAAAACTTATCCCGAGTTAGTATAAAAGATAAACTTTATTTTTAAATGGGATCCGAACCACAGCCAGCCTCAACATCGAAAACGGTCAACCATCCAAAACCCGACTGCGCCCATAGATCCTATATGTAAATCCAATCCGCATATTAATTGAGTGAGTAGTTCGCAAGTTATGAGCCTTTAACCCCACCCGTCACCCCTCTCGTAATTTAGAATGATTTACTCCGCCAATGTCCATGCTACATGCGGGAACGTTTCACTTATAGTGTTGTGCGCTCACGCCCCTGGTAAGTTAGCCTGATGTTAAATAGCCAAGTAATGCGCATATTTAGGCTAGACTTAGATGTAAACCGCATCTAAAATGGGTAATTGGTTCTCAAGTTAAATACATTTCACTAGTCACCTCTCTATTAATTTAGCGTGATGCTAAATAGCCCTCAAATAGCTGGAAAAAATTGATGTAGATGTATTGATGCACATGTAGGTATAATTATGTAGCATATTAGATAAGCCCTATAAATTGTCATCCCCTGAATCACCCCCTTTATTTCATTAATGTTTTCAACTTGGTGTGAACCACCCGGTCGGCCAGAGAGTACTCGTCGGAGCAGCATAACGCTGTTTAACGCCGTAAACACTGACAACGTATGTGTGTGCAAAGGTTGACATTTTAAAGGTGTTGATTGAAAGGCGTTTTAAAAATCGTAAAATAATCTCCAGCCCAAGAAGTGAATTGATGCAACGTAGTGTAATGATGTGATTTTTACTTTATGTATCGATACAATTTACTTTGAATTTAGCGACTTGAGTGTGTCACCAGCAATTTCCTGCATCTTTGATGACCAGATTGGGGCTCGGAACGAGTGTCAGAGACCGTTACCATATGGGGCTGCTTGCACTCAACCCCGTCTACATTAGGACCTAAATGACAACAGTGATTAAAAACCTAATTGCCAACATAGCAATCTAGTCATTATTACAATTATTAAATAAATAATAATTTTGGCGCACTTTTCTATTTATGAATCAGATTTATTTACTAATACAATTTAATGAAAAAAATAATAGTTAGGTGCACGACAATAAAAGAGCGAGGGATCCTAACCAGAGAATAAATAAATAATATAAATAATCAAATTATGCGAAATGTTTGTTAAGTATTTAGCCCTATGGTTTTCCTTTTGTATTATCCCTTAAAAGGGGATCCTTCAAGGCCGGGGGAATCCGCACTTAATAATTACTTGCTCTAAAACTAAATAACCTTTACCTATCCCCTCGCCACACTCTTCCTACCAAAAATCTGCGCCTAAAAACAAAATCAAAAGTTGAATGTCAACGAATGACGCACACGCCAAGTCGAACCGCGATTTTACGATATTGATTTTCCGTGCCGCCAAAATCTCTCAAGGTCACCAGTGGTGCAGCTATCCTGTAAGATCCTATTTCGAGGAATGTTTCCGCTTGTGGTCGCCCTTGAAGACTGCTGCTGCTGAGACTGCAAGAAAGACGTGCGAGGACTACCAGATCGAACGTCCTGGAACGATCCTGGAACGAGTTGAAGGTCGGTGGCGCTATCACCAAACGGTTGATGAGATACAGCAATGAGGTACATCGTTAGCATGCTCAAATATTTAAATATGGGTGTGCAATGTGCATCCCAAGCTGAACCGCTTACAATTCTTACTTCTCTCTTTTGTAAGAGGAACACTTTTTGAGCTTCACCGATCCTACCCCAGAACTCCAGTCCGAAAGTGAATGTTGAGCAAAAATGGACATTGTATGCATTTTTCATGGTGGGATCATAATTTTTCATCACATGACTGGGATAGAATCCTGAGGCAGTGGCACGTTCTGCTAAGTTTGTCACATAATATGTCAATATGGTCGGTGTCTATCCACACTGTCTATCCGAAAACCTTTCAAATAATAATGTGTAACAACAGTAAAAGTCTAAATAAACATAGGTGTACCTGAGATTACGGTCTAGTGTCAAACCTAAAACATTGTGTGACATTTCGAACTTTATTTTATAATCGAGGTGTTGTATGATCATGTCTTCAGAGCAAGATCGAGAATTGCACGTAACCAATTTTCCTTTTATTCATTAGAAGTTTGTTTGCTGAAAACCAGTCGAACAAATATATTAAGCAGTCTTCAAGCTTGGTTAGCAATTTTGTTTTGTCTTTTGCTTTGACTATTGCATTGGCTGGCATCTTCTGCGTACAGTATTAGTAAAGCAAATTTTAAAGCCTTTGGTAAATTATTAATAAATATTAAGAAGATAACGGTTGATAGAATTGACCTTTGACATTGAGTGTACCTGTAATATTTAATAATTACTCATACACTTTGTACTAACTTGGCTTGTTTCTCAGCTGCTGCCAAGATTTTTGAATCGATTATACATAGTTACATTTATGAGGGCACTAGACCCTACAGGTCACAGTAACAGCATGGATTTACACTAAAACGCTCGGTGGAATCAAACTTGCTGGTCATCGGTCATTATATTTCTGAGTCTATGTAGACAAAAATACACAAGTAGATGGGGTGTACTTGGAGTTCCGAAAAGCATTCGACAGAGTTGATAACGATATTCTACTCCATAAACTCAGTATTGCAGATTTCACACCTAAGCTTCTAATATTGTTCCCAGAATACCTACGACATCAGCGTGAGTATGTGACGTACAGGTGTTACAAATCTGAACCTTACAATACGCGATCAGGAGCAAGTCAGGGTTCAGTCCTGTCTAGTCTCCTCTTTAATATAATGACTAATGACATTACGGGGTTGACAAGCTGGGTGTCCTGTCTTCTATATGCTGATGATGTGAAGCTACTTACGTATTAAAGAGGAAACTGCTTACAAGTGCGTCGGCGGAAAGCAGTGGTCCCGTACCGCTGAGAGCCAGGAGGACTGGAGAAAAATTGGAGAGGCGTATGTCCAGCAGTAAACGCAAACACGCTTTCTGACTGACTGACTGAATGATTAAAAACTGGTATCCAATAACCTCCTAACGTTAAACATACATAAAACTAAGTACATGAGTTTTACCATTATAAAGGCAACTCAACCTGAATCAACACACTCCCTGTGTATTCACTGTTGCGATATGAACGCCATCCAAAAAAACTTCGCTCAGTTGTCGTGCGAAACTCTTGAAAAGGTTCCGCAGATCAAATACTTTGGAGTAATTCTAGATGAAACCTTGTCTTTCATATCAGAACCTTGGCGTCAACATTTCCTACAAATACACTATGATCAATAAGTTCCGGGAATTAGTTTGTATTTTGAATTTAAAACGCTTTAGCGATTCGAATATTTTTTTTCTCAGGTTGGTACACCTTTCCCTGACACTCCTGCCAAATGTCAAATATTAAATGTCATTAGTCATTGTTTGGCGTCTGTTTATATCAATCATGCCGATGACATGGAAATTGTTTTGGCTTGGATTCCAAGCCATGTTGGCATTGAATCCAATGAACTGGTTGACAGTTTAGCCAAAAGAGCGATAGAGTCTGGTGAACTCACTTATTATTCAATTCAACCCTCTGATTTATTGTCTTTACCCAAACAAAGTCTATACAAGCGCTGGTCAATTGAATGGATTTGATCCAGAAGATCGAAAGGTAAACATTTTGCTGCATTACAACCAGAAATTCCGACAAAACCGTGGTTTTCTAAATATAAAAAACTGTCTAAAAAGGAAACTTCCGTTATATGTAGAATGCGATTGGGGCATTGTTGTACCCCAATATTTCTAACTAAGATCCACATTGGAGATACTTCCCTCTGTGAATGTGGATTAGATGAGGGAAACCTTGACCACATATTTTTTTCTTGCTCTCTCAATAATAATCCACCATTATATAAACTACTCACAGATTCGAAAATTGCTCTTCCTGCCAACATGAATACCATTAACCCTCGATCAACCCAGAGTAGTAAATATTATTTCCAAATTTATTAGATGTAATGATATTCAATTGTAGTTACTATTATGTGTAAAATAGTTCTCCTCTTAAATTGTTTTTTTTTTTGTTTAGTGAAGTACCTATTAATTTTGTTTGTATTTTACTCTTATTTGCTCAGTAGCATTTATGTTCTTTTTAAAAATTTTATTCTTGATTTATAATTAAATCTTTAGCAAAAGTGTTTGCGAGATTAAAAAAAAAATTTTTTTTTGGCATTCATTAAATTCACTCAATTATTTTCACCCATTATCTCATCAAACCGTCAATCAATAAAGTTTCAATGCCAAAAGTTTGTTTTGTAATAATTATGAAAGGACCAGAATAAATTACTTCAATTCAAGAATTCAAGAATCAAGAAGTGAAACTTGAAACTGGCAAATTGTCCACACTGGACAGAGCCCAAAAAACAAATAAAAAAAAAAAAAAAAAGTTTTTGAAGTTCGTCGCATTTCAAAATGGAAAAAATATTGAACAAAGAATTTGTTTGGAGTTTTGTGTTTCCAACGAAATCTCTTGTGCTGATGCATTCAAAATGCTACAAAAAGCCTGCGGGGACTCTGCTCTCTCAAAAACAAGAATATACGAGTGGTATTCGTCGTTCAAAAATGGTCTCAAAGAAGTTGACGATGCATCTCCTCGTGGACGCCCTTCAACATCAACTACCGATGATAACGTCGAAAAAGTTCAAGAAATCGTACTCGAAAATCGTCAAACAGTCAATAAGGAGAACTACCTGGCCGTAATTAAGCGCTTGAGAGATGCTGTGCGTAGAAAACGACCGGAATTGTGGCAAAACAACTCATGGCTCTTGCACCATGACAAGTCTCCGTCTCACAAAGCGCGCATCGTGACCGATTATTTGACCAAACATACTGTAAATACAATCCAACAGGTACCGTATTCTCCGGATATGGCACCATGTGACTTTTTCCTGTTCTCAAAACTTAAATTACCCCTTCGTGGAAAGAGATTTTCGAACATCGATGAAAAAATATTTTTAAATAAAAAAAGCACCGCCTTCAAAAAACACCCCGGAACTAAAAAGCAAAAAATAATTGTTTACTTTTTATTAATAAATGATAAGCTATTTTAATACCCAACTAATTATATACAATTTCTTATTTTTTAATTATCTTTTGAAGTCGGTGCCTTGGGTAGAGTTCGCTCCGCACGCCACTTACCGAACAGCCTATTTCAGCCGAACCTACCCGAAGTCTACGAGAGCTTAAGGTGGCCCATCCCGCTCATCTCCCCATACAAAAGGGGAAAGAAGATCACGCCCATATTTCTTGTCAGATATCCAAAATTTTGCTCAAAATAGTTTTATTTGATCGAACTAGATGTCTGATGACCATTGGCATTGTAAAATTGAGTTTGGTTTCTAAGTTATGAGGTCCGAAAGTTCGCATTTTTCGCGCGTTTTATACAATAACTTTGGAGGTGGATTACGCAATGATAAAGTTAGAACATCGTAAAAAGATTAGTCATCAGACATAGCTTATTTAATCAAGATTTTTAATCTATTTGGTTTTTGTTCGATTTTTTACTACAGCGGTCGTGGTTTACTTTTAGCTATAAGTCGTTTTGAAATTAAAATTTTCGTAAATCTTACCAAATCATACACTATGCACATTGTCTTTTTTGTGGACATGTTGCATCTTCCTCATCACGGAGCCTGTCTTATTCTTTGAAACAGAGAAGGTCCCAGAGCGCAACAGCACGGTTTTGGACCGTGCCCGCGAATGAGTTAGGCCCGCCGGGTTGGGCCACCTTAAGTAACCTGAGTCAGCAATGATTGGTGCATTTTAAGCGACCGCTCGTCTAACCTGGAGATGCCCTTAGCGTTGACACAGAATAGCGTTGGTTTACGTGCAAGCGGTTGAAACCGGTAGGCGTGGCCTATGACTGATATTGATACAGCGTACTGATATTGGGTTTCAACGATTAATAGTACTTTCGGCTTTATAAAGGCGTGCCCCGGTGATGGGGCACGTTAATTCGCTGCTCTGTGGGTTGGTTCTTCCTACAATACCGTTGTTTGAACTTGTGACGATTTCTGCCAAAGATGGTGAGAGCGCGGGCAAACCGACGCGATGACGTGCTACCTAGGTACTAACCGCACGTGAGACGTTGACACGTATAGAAAACAATAGGTATCTGCTACCTATTGTTTTCCGTTCTTTTTTTATATATGTCATATTTTTGTTTTGTGTTATGTAGGTATTAGGTAGAATAAAAAGTACAAGGTGCACCTACCTAAATATGTGTGGTCTTTGTATATATATTTGTTTGTTTGTTTAGTTGGTAGGGTTTTCTTGTAAATATTTTGTTTTTACTGTGTTAAGTATTTAGTTTAAGTATATAGAATATATTAAAATTACAAGGTACTTGTCTAAATACATACTTGCATACGTTTTTCTGTCCTGTTTGTTTATTTCATTTTTATTTTTGTGTTTTGTTTCAGTAGGTAAATATAAGTATTTACCTACACATATTTATTTGTTATTCAAAGGTGATATTAATCTTACTACATACTTGCATCCTTTACAAAACGTCTACCCAAGGCACCGACTTCAAAAGATAATTAAAAAATAAGAAATTGTATAAAATTAGTTGGGTATTAAAACAGCTTATCATTTATTAATAAAAAGTAAACAATTATTTTTTGCTTTTTAGTTCCGGGGTGTTTTTTGAAGGCGGTGCTTTTTTTATTTAAAAATATTTTATTTTTTGCTTTTTAGTGGTGTACTTAGGGTGGGCGAGCCTTCCCGGTCAACTCCCTATGCAAAGTGGAAAGAAGACCATGCGCACATTTCTTTTCGGAAATCCAAAATTCTACTCATAACAGCATTACTTGATCTGGACCTCATACACTGCATCTGTACCAAACTTGACGAGGGCTTTATTCACCCGACATATGCCCGTTTCCACCACCTCCAGCTACACAAATCCAAATGTTACCTTTCGGTTACACCATATAAATATGCCATGTAACCGAAAGTTACTTATCGGATTTCAAGTAACTGGAGGTGGTGAAAACAGGAGATAGGTTATTAAGTTGACGACAGCTTTTACACCGGATAATACTTGTAAGACTATATATTGACATATATTTAATTGTATTATTGTTAGTTAAGTAAGTTCTATTTTAATCCATTTGCACTGAGGGTGGTTGTTTCTTTCGTTCTTGTTCTAGAGCCCGCGCACACAGAGAGCGGTCAGAGAGATAGTAGCATTTAGATCTAAGCATGTATTTCATTACTGTGGACGGAAAACTCATAAAGTTTCTTTGCGGATTACAGAGTTGTTAGAATCCGCGGATCATTTACTTAGGCTGAGGTAAATAGTCTTATCTCAAACTAAGACTAACGAAAAGTAGTACTTTGGGACGTCATTTTGCATTGCTTTGAGATTTCGTCCATACAAAATGTGTCAAAATGACGTCACAAAGTACAACTTTTCGCTAGTCTTAGTTTCTGTTACGAATATTTATCTCAGCCTTAGTGTAGTTTGATTACCAAAAAAGTTTAAATAAATAAAATTAAATTAAATAAGTTATAAGGTTCAAAAGGTCGAGATTCTCGCGAGTTTTATGCAATCGGTCTGACCGTGGATTACTCAAAGATAAGACAAAAAAATAAAAAAACCGTAGTCATCTGACCGAGATTGTTCCGTGAAGATTAAAAATATGTTTAGTTTTTGTTTGGTTTTTGACTCTAGCGTCCGTGATTTACTTTTAGTTATAAGTCGTTTTGTAATTATTTATTTTTGTAAATCTAGCCAAATCACGAAGACTATCCTTTCTTTAAAACAGTCAGTGCCAGAGCGTAACAGAACGATTTTGTGCTGTACCCGTAAATAAGTTTGTCCCGTCGGGAATGGCCACCTTAAATATCTCTATCTTATTCCCTTCTCTACATAGTATATAAAACCAACCGAATTAATTGAACCAACATTTAAAAACACATAGTCTCTGTAGAACGCCAAAGTTGCCGTCTGAGGCTCGTTGGCAAGCAAAATGGGCGGGTCCTAAAAGCAAACTCGCGGCAGCGCGGGGGGCGCAGCGCGTGCCTATAAATAGCGCGTCGAAGGCCGCGCTTCACCCTATAGCATTATATTATTTGCAGCGATCGCACGCGTTTATCGGAATTCTTCAGCGAGAAAATAAACATTAATAAATGTCCTTTTCAGCACGTTTCTTAACGTTTAATGTTTTCTAAAAATACTTAGGATAGAATAGGTGGTCCATAATGGGGAGGCCTTCCCTACACGCATCTCGGATGCGAAAGCGTAGAGCAGAGGAGTCTGAAAATGATAAAGATGAGCGCTTAAAGCGCAATAGTGAACGAAATAGAGCACAGCGTCTCGGGGAGTCTTCCGAAGATCGTGAAGAAAGGCTTTCTCAAATGCGCAATTATGTACGTAGACAATTGTCAAAAGAGAGTCTAGAACAACGCGGACATAGGTTGGCTTTAATTTATGAGCGGCTATCGAACGAGACTACTGAGGAGCGTGAAAATCGGTTGGCTTTAATAAATGAACGGCTGTCAAACGAGACTAATGAGCAGCGTGAACATCGGTTGTCTTTAATTAATGAACGGTTGTCGAACGAGACTAGTGAGCAGCGTGAACATCGGTTTTCTTTAATTAATGAAAGGCTATCTAACGAGACCAGTGAGCAGCGTGAACGTCGGTTGTCTTTAATTAATGAACGGCTATCGAATGAGACTAGTGAGCAGCGTGAACATCGGTTATCTTTAATTTATGAACGGCTATCGAATGAGACTAGTGAGCAGCGCGAACATCGGTTGGCGTTAGCCAGACGCAAATCCGCTCAAGCACTACTTAACGAAACGGCAGAAGATAGAGCAATTCGTCTCAGTAATATGCATGACCGCGATAAGAGAAGGTTAGCGAATGCTGAACAATTTAGATCAGCGATAAATGTGTTTGCTGATGTGGCATGCAAAATTTGCAATAAAATGATATATCCTCAGCAGCGTACATCACTACTAGCTACTAATCTAGACAATTTACTTCCTGCTGATTTAATCGCTTTAGGTAAAATAGTGACCTGTACTCGTTGTTCAAACAATATTAAAAAACGAAAAATTCCTGCTCAAGCATACTGGAACAAAATGACCGTTTCAGATATTCCTGACGAAATAGCCAACTTGACAGAAATTGAAAAGAGATTTTTGTTAAGAATTGTGCCTTTCTTACAAATTATTAGGGTACGAAACCGGTTCAGTCAGGATTGGTGTAAGGGGCAAGTGTTTTTATTCGCCAAGGATATTACCGAATTGGCTGAGCAACTTCCGCTTCAACCACAACAAGCTGGGCTAGTTATAGTCACAGAAAACTTTGAAAATTTACAACGATCAAGGGAATTTCAGATTGACATGGCAAAATTGAATAAAGCATTGCAATGGTTGTTGGTTAATAATGCGCTTTACAGAGATGTTCGTCCGTCATTTTCGAATTTAATAGATCTCTCTGCAATAACACAAATTGCCGAGCCGCCTGTAAATATTCAACCAGAGACAATAGTAGAGCCAACACAATTTAACTCGTATACTAACATTGATGAGAATGTATCTATATTGCAAGGATCTTTTCATCAAGGAAATGAAAAATTTAGCTCAGAATCACGCGGTAAGCAATGTACAGCTATTGCAACAGTCGCCTGCACCGCTTTTACGCTTTCAGATCCGAATACGTGGCGTAGAAGTGACATCGACTATATCGTTATATTAGGAGATAAGTACTATCGTGAGTGTATTGTTGCTCGAGTAAACCCGGATAATCGCGAAGTGAATCATGAGTACTTAGCTGCGACAGAGCTGATACCACGAATTATTTTTGACGGACGGACTGTAAATCTTTGCGTCAATTATGAAACAGCATTTAACGGTCATATTGATAATGACAACAGTAGCGAAGGGTTTCCTAACTTAAAAAATGGTTTACTGCAATTTTTCGAAGGAAATGCTTACAAAGACGGAATAATAACTTGCAATGCTGTTACAGTAGCAGTGCATTGCAGCAATGAACAGGAAATGCCTTCATATTGGTTATTCGATTCCCATTCCCGTGGTGCTAAAGGGTGTAAAGCTCCATCAAGGGGTACAGCTTGCTGCATGCGATTTACCAGTATAGAAAAGTTGTATGCCCTTTTGAGACGAAATTTATTTATTTCTAATAAAAATACTGCTACGCATTCCATAATGTTAAACGTGTATTCATTGATCCCTTTAACGATAACACCAGAACAGTTAGAAAATCTGCCAGCCGGACAGCCGGTTATTGAGGAAGCGATCCAAAGTATCCCAGATAATATGTCGCTATCTAGACATCCAACCCAATCCCAAGGTGTAAATCAAATTTTGCTCCAAGGTCATAGCGAATCCACTACCACAGAGACGAGATATGTGTATACAACCAGCATGCTTCACAGTATTGACGAAGAAGTTCCTCATTTAAGTAACGTTGTTTCTGTCAATGACCAAGACATAGAAACTGAAGTGAGGTTGGCAGAAATCACCCGTAAAACCGCTCCTCCTTTGAATTTAGAGCGAGAACGAAGAATGGAGGAACTGGGTTGGTATTTTTTGTTTCCTGATGGAAAAAATGGATTTGGAGAAGAAAGAGATATTTCAATCACGGCTTTGGACTATTTCCAAGCAAGAGTAATGGGTTCAGAAAAACGATTCCAGAGAAACGACTACCTTTTTTTGCTTTGTATGTTGTAGAATATTTTCGTGCCAAATCCAGCGTTTCGGTTTCCTGTAGAATGCGACAAGGTTACGGGGAACGAACACCTCAAGGATTAGTCGAGAATATGCACCTAACTATGAGGAATATAAGAGGTTCTGCTTCCTATTGGAGACGGTGTTGTTCGGAATTGATTGCTATGGTTAGGAGTCTCGGAGCTCCTACTTGGTTCTTGACTTTGTCTTGTAACGATTTAAATTGGCCAGACATGACCAAAGCGTTACTTATTGCTGACGGTGGTGATTTGTGTAACGCCGAAGCATTGTCATTTTGAGAACGTTTGATATTGGTGCAGAAATATCCAGTAGTAGTTGCACGCCAGTTCAGTGTACGAGTAAATGCACTAATGCGTTACTTAAAAAATAATTCGACCTGCTTGGGAGGTCCCGTTCAGGACTATTGGTATCGGAAAGAATTTCAGAATAGGGGCAGTCCGCATGTTCATATGTTGTTGTGGTGTGACGGGGTTGCAGAT
The DNA here is from genome assembly GCA_946894095.1 of Incurvaria masculella. Classification (NCBI taxonomy): domain Eukaryota; kingdom Metazoa; phylum Arthropoda; class Insecta; order Lepidoptera; family Incurvariidae; genus Incurvaria; species Incurvaria masculella. The sequence continues at coordinate 8,142,553 of OX335641.1, forward strand.
TTTTCTACCACGGATGGCATAGCTGCAATTGAAAAAAATTGTATCTTGCTCTTTAAATCCTGATGACCCATTGCTGCGCAATTTGGTTGAAAATGTACAAATACATAAACACACAGCCACCTGTCACAAAAACCGCAATGACAGTTGCTGTCGATTTGGATTTCCTAAAGCACCAGCAAACATTACAACGTGTTTAGGACCTGATGAAGCTTTGTCAAATAACGGCCGATTTTGTATTTTGAAAAGAACGCCCTCTGAGACTATGGTCAATAATTACAACCCCGAACTCCTTTCTCTATGGAAGGGAAACATGGACATACAGCCATGTGGCAGCGTTACGGCAGTCGCGTATTATGTGGCGAAGTATGCTAGTAAATGTGAGCCACATGATACTGGAGAAGTAATTCGGGAAGCAATTACAAAAGCAAAGGGAAGCGGTGGCGCCGTATGGAACCAGTTGTTTGCCGTCTCAATGGCCATTCTTTCACAGCGGTTGGTCAGCGCTTCCGAATGTGCATACCGTCTTTGCCACCTTCCACTGAAAATGAGTAGCCGCAAAGCAATATTTGTTAACAGCTGTAAACCAGAAGAACGATTCCGGCTGCTACGTTTTGAAGGAGATGAAACAACAATTTACAACAATATTTTCGATCGTTACGTGCTCAGGCCTGATGTTCTAGAGGACATTAGTCTCGCTGAATTTTCCGTCCGCTATGAGACTGTATCTTTTTCAACATGGGCTGAGGATGATGGCGACATAGAGATGAGACATACTGAAAACCCGCCGTTAAGATACATCAAATTGAGAGACAATTCACGAATGCGCATCCGCAATAAACCGGCAGTATTACGCACGCGGTATTATACTCTCAACAGTGACAAAGAGGCTTATTATTATAACCTGCTTGTTTGCCATATTCCGTTTAGAAATGAGAATGAACTTTTATTAGAAGGAGAATCTGCAGAACAATGTTTTTTAAGACGACAGGGCGAGTTAAGACCACTTCTCAACGATGTTAGTTCTGAAGAATTTGCTCATGCAGAGCAAGTAATACAACAAGCACTCGCTCAAGCAGCTGCATTGAATGCCGTGCGTGATTCGCATGCCGATGGTGCCCAAAACGAGCCACTTATGTGTGCCGACGAACATATTATACATGACCATGATGACTACTGCGATGATATCGATCAACGCGCAGTAATGACAGATGATGAATTTTTTGGCAATATACGCGGGTTGAATGTTCAGCAAACCAATTTGTTCCATAAAATTACACAGGCTATTCGAAACGATCTAAACGGCAAGGACGAAAGATTATTACTATTTATTACCGGTGGAGCAGGAAGCGGCAAATCTTTCGTCCTGAAATTGCTGGTAGAGCATATCAAGCGATGTTATGCTCCTACTGTAGACTCGTTGCTCAAACCATCTTTCGTCGAAGTAGCATCATTAACTGGAGTTGCTGCTCGTCAAATATTCGGTAAGACCCTACACGCCATTTTCTATTTGCCAATCCAAAAGGGAAATGCTAGAGCATACACTCGCATGACTGGTCACAAGTTAGAACAGGAAAGAAGAAAGTGGCGCCATATTAATTGGTTGATCATCGACGAAATCTCTATGGTCTCGTACGAGAACCTTCGTATGATACATCTGAGACTACAAGAATTCAAGAGCAATAATCTCTTATTCGGAGGGTTAAACATACTGCTATTTGGTGACATAATGCAGCTGCCACCTGTGAAAGGGAATTGGTGTTTCATGCAACCAGCATGGAGCTCAGCAGAAGTCAACTTATGGCACGAATTTGGCTTCTGCGAATTGACAATAAACATGCGACAACGAAATGATCAGGATTTTATAGATGTTCTCAATCATTTACGATTTGGAGAGCTGACAACGGCAGAATTAGAGCTGTTATGTGAAAGACAGAGGATCCCATTAACGGGGAACTTTGCAGATGGTGCTGTGGTTCGTATCTGTCCCACCGTTAAACAAGTTGATGCATACAACAGTAGAATGACCGTTGCAAATGCAGCATTAAACCGAATGTATAAAATAAACGCGACTGATGAATCACGTGAAGCAGCAACCTACGGCAGAAAGCCTCCGGATAATGTTATTCCCAGCGACGTGAATAACTGCGGTGGTCTCTTACCGATGCTACTTTTAGCTGTCGAATCTCGTGTTATGTTAAGACGAAATATAGCCGTTACGGACGGGCTCGTGAATGGGGCTATGGGTATTGTAAAAGGGTTCAAATGGCCAGCGTTACGCAGAGATCAATTGGAAGATGGTGAAATGCCAGACAGCGTTTTCATTAAGTTTGATGACGAGACAATAGGTATCAGAATAAAAGATGATAATGGCTTCGTTTCCATTCCACCAATGTGTGCTACATTCCAAGCAACTAGAGGCTATGGTGACGTTGAGCGTCGAATGTTACCTCTTATTTTATGCTGGGCTGTAACAGTGCATAAACTGCAGGGCACAACCCTCGATAGAGCAGTCATAGATTTAGGAAAAAAGAACTTTGCGAAAGGTCAAGTATACGTAGCTCTCAGCAGAGTCAAGACTTTAGAAGGAATAGCTCTATCTGATTTAGAACCCTCTAAGCTGTTAAATAAACCCCACAATGAACGAGCATTATCAGAAATGCAACGATTAAGAAACCTAATTTCTGACGAAAGGTAATTATTTGGATTCAGTATTGCACCTCCACTCTTTCACGTATCACGATATCTCCGAATCCACGTAGCTTTCTTTTAAGAAGAAAAACTTATTGAAATAGAATTTCCGCTCTTAAGGGGATAAAGAGGCCAAAATTAACGAACACTTGAAATCGAACTATTGAACCTAGAACCGTAAAATTTACACAGTGACTTTCTTTTAAGATGATAACACTTAATGAGTAAGAATTATTCTAAAATCGGTTATTAAGGGAATAAAAGAGGAAAAAATAACGAATTTTCATTAAATACTTTTTATATTAAACACGAAATCTCTGGAACAGCTGAACCTAGAAATATTCTCAGCATTTATGTAGAAATGCTAGCTTAGAAAGATTTTTTTTTTATTCAGCCGTTAAGGTTGTGAAACAGGCCAAAATTAACAAATTTTCAAATCTCCACAACTACTGAATCTAGGCATGTGGAATTTACAGAGTGGCTTCCTTTTCAAGTGACAGAAAAGATCTATAAAATCCTGATTATTATTTATTGCTCTTGAATTCTTGTAGTCTCAGATGTATCATACGAGATTCGATGTCGATGATCAACCAATGAATATGGCGCCACTTTCTTCTTTCCTGTTCTAATTTGTGACCAGTCATGCTCTAGAATTTCCCTTTTGGATTGGCAAATAGAAAATATCGTGTAGGGTCTTACCGAATATTTGACGAGCGGCAACTCCAGTTAATGATGCTGCTTCGACGAAAGATGGTTTGAGCAACGAGTCTACAGTAGGAGCATAACATCGCTTAATATGCTCTACCAGCAATTTCAGGACGAAAGACTTGCCGCTTCCTGCTCCACCGGTAATAAATAGTAATGATCTTTCGTCCTTGCCGTTTGGATCGTTTCAAATAGCCTGTTTAATTTTATGGAACAAATTGTTGTGTTTGAATATTGAAAAATAAGTCTAAGTCTAGGTTCTAGGATAATTGGTTTCGGAGATTTCAACATGAGTGGTTCATGGCTAAATAAATACACACTCTGTGAACATTTCAACTGCTATTACGGTTCATGAGATAGAGCCCTGTGACAGTCGGACGGACGGACCGATGGACGGGCGCAGGGACGGACAGCGGAGGCTTAGGTTCCGGTAACCTATTAGGGTTCCGTTGGCATCCTTTGGGCACGGACCCATAACAAGGCAAAATAATGAATGTCCGGGACCGCTGAACTTCTGAATTTCTCATCCTATAAAAGAAAGCTACGTACAGCGGTTCCGGAGAGTCTTTTTCTTGCGTAAGTGTTGTATGAAAATGTATACATATAAGCTTCGTTTATGCCCTTGATAGTTGAATTTTGTAAAATCCGATGTCAGCGAGCCTTTTTATCGTCGTAAAAAAACCAGCCAAGTGCGAGTCGGACTCGCACACGAAGGGTTCCGTACCATCACCACCAAAAAATCACGTTTTTTGTATGGGGCCTCCTTTAATTATTATTATTATTTTATATTTTACCTATTTGTTGTTGTAGGGGCAAAATAAATACACACTCTGTGAACATTTCAGCTGCCTAACTGATTCGGTTCATGAGATACAGCCCTGTGACAGACGGACGGACGGACAGCGGAGGCTTAGTAATACGGTTCCGTTTTTCACCCTTTGGGTACGGAACCCTAAAAAGATGTCACTGAATATATTAATTTTCTAGGATAATTGGTTTCGGAGATCTCGACATGAGTGGGTTTCGCCTAAATGTGTTAAATTTGGCCTTTTTTACCCCCCTAATAGTAGGATTTCCAAAATAATTTGCTACGTAAGGAATCCATTTCAAAAAAACCTACTATGACATTTCTGGGTTCAGCGGCTCCAGAGATTTAAAATGTGTACAATTTGCCCTCTTATCCCCCTTAACAGTTGAATTTAAAAACCTCTCTTACTGAGCAATCTCACCTAACAAAAAGAAAGCTATTGTAAAGAAAAAAAATCAAATTTCTGGGTACATTGGTTCCGAGGTTGTTTGTTAATTGTACATAAGTACCGGACTACTGAACCGATTTTGATAAAAAATAAATGGGACCAACTAGAAAGTATACCCTTTCGAACAAAAAAAGAATTTTTCAAATCGGTTCAGGGGTCTTCGAATAATCGGTGAACATACATAAAAAAAAAAAAAAAAAGATTCCGACGAATTGAGAACCTCCTCCTTTTTTGAAGTCGGTTAATAAAAGAAAATGCGACGAAGGCATTGAAAGCCATTCCTTCATCGGACTATCAAAAGTGTATGGAAGAATAGGTTAAGCGTTGGCGTATGTGCATCGCTTCAGACGGTTGTTACTTTTAAGGTGATAAAATAAATGTATCCGAAAATTAAAACAACATTTTTTTATTGATTAATTCCCGGAACTTTTTGATCATAGTATGTATATCTTGAAGCTAGTTTACACATCTCTATGCAGGTCTTTACTCACGTACTGTATGTAAATGAATGCAAATCAATGCAAAAAAAGCCTTACAGATACCCAACGCACAATCTACACAATGAGAGCAATCTCTTAACAGTAAGGCAACTTTTCATTTCTTCTATACTGAACGCACATCGCTCTAAAGCTTTCCAAGCAAGCGAAATAACTCGTTCCACACATTCCTCAAATCAAATGTCAGTTCCTAAAAATGAAACTCGTTTCGCTCAGCGTTTTGCTTTCTTTCTTGGCCCGTACACATATAACAGAATATTACCTTACAACAAATTTACTCGGACTAACAAGCATGATTTTAAACACCAGATAAATGGGTGGTTACTAGAACAATACTACGAAAAGACAAAAAATCTACTCTGTATAGTTAGCAAGTAACGCCTTTAGAATATGCCTAACTATTTTCTACAAGTCACCTTCCTTCCCCCACATTACACCACACCCACACATCCTATCACCCTGCACACATATTCCAACATCACACACAATACCTCTACACATACACTAACACACAATCAAAGCATTTCATAACATTAAAATCACATCTTCAACAACATTAAGAATCGATTTTCATGTATTTGTTTTTAATGAGCAACCTCTTTTCCATTTTTTTTTTATGTGACTGGACATGGATGGCTAATACCACAAGTTCTGTCATGGTATTACCCCAACACACCACATGGGACCTAGGTGCCATGCCAGGACCTTCCTTATATTGCACGGCTACATTGAACTGGATGGAAAACACGGACAATGTTCATTGCCGCTTCGACCATCCTTCATCCAATGCGATGGTACCAACCCGGGCGGGATAAACCCTACCACCTAGTAAGTAAGGAAGGGGACCTACAGCTTAACGTGGAATCCCAACCATGGCCAGCCTCTCTCAACGGTCGAATGGTCACCCATCCAAGACCAGACCGGACCCAGCGTTGCTTAACTTCGGAGAGCGATCGCCGAAGTGTCGCGCCGCTGGGCCACTGAGTATTCCATGATACAGTTAAGCATTAGTTTGGGAAAGAGGGAACACAAATGTTTGTATACTGTACCTTTATAAAATAAAATTAATATAAAATTAATTTGATTTGATCAACTCCGTGGGATAAGAGGAAGTTTCTAATTCAGCTTGCCAGATTTGACCTACGCCCGGTTTCAATACAAGCTACAAAATTCCCAAAGTTACCTATCAGTTACTCCATAGAAATATGCAATGTAACAGAATGTTGACTTTCGGATTTCAGGTAGCTGGAAGCATAGATAATATAATATTACAGGCGGTGAAAACGGGGGCTAAACACCTACGTTACATACAAACATGGCAAGTTGATAATAAAAAAGCTTATAATAAAAAAGTATCACAGGTGGTTTTCAGAGTTAGATTTACAAAATTTGTTCGTTCAAACTCGATCAATTATTTGTGACAGCATTATGTTTGTTTTAATTGGTAAAGAAAAATGAAAGAAGTTTGTAAATCAGTATCTTTATTTCCTCCATTAGATGTATATTACACATTCGGATTCGACAAAATGTTTTTATTTTTCTGTCGGTTCGATTACCTATGGGTAAGAAGAACCGGTAAGAAACTTCACCAGGTTTGTTATAGTTTATCGTTATATAAAATACACAATTAGAAAACCATAACTTGATAAAATAATCACAAACTTAAAATCACAATCACACATATACATACATACACATACGCACACACCCTCATACCCATATCTATATATACAAACATATACTCACCCTCATATGCATAGGTGTTTAAAGTCACTAGCACTTACTAGTTTACAGTTTGATTAAAAAAAAAACAATACAACTTATATAATAGTTTACAGTTAAGCCCGCATATTAAATTTGCTATTTAAGAACCTGCCACTTAAATCACAGTCGCTAGGCTAGCGTAGGAGGCAGTGTAATAAAAGAAAAACAAAGAAGAGCTTACTTACCATTGTAGTTAAGAATATACGCTTATAATAGAGCCTTTATTTGTAAAAAAAAAAAAAAACTGTAAAATATGTTCTTATGTTCTTTTAAACTCTGTTCTATTGTGCTTTGTGCTAAACGAATTTAAATAAATAAAACATTATTATTATTATATATTATACGTTGGTATATTTTACCCTTGTAACCACGGGAACCGCGCGGACGCCGCCGTGGCTAGGTCGCTCTCGCCCTCTGCGTCGACCGAGCGCGGGTGCAACCACGGGAACCGCGAGGACGCCGCCGTAGCTAGGTCACTCTCGTCCTCTGCGTTGACCGAGCGTGGGTGTAACCACGGGAACCGCGCGGACGCCGCCGTAGCTAAGTCGCTCTCACCCTCTGCGTTGACCGAGCGCGGGTGTAACCACGGGAACCGCTCGGATGCCGCCGTAGCGAGGTCGCTCTCGCCCTTTGCATCGACCGAGCGCGGGAGTAACCACGGGAACCGCGCGGACGCCGCCGTAGCGAGGTCGCTCTTGACCTCTGCGTCGACCGAGCGCGGGTGTAACCACGGGAACCGCGCGGACGCCGCCGTAGCTAGGTCGCTCTCGCCCTCTGCGTCGACCGAGCGCGGGTGTAACCACAGGAACCGCGCGGACGCCGCCGTAGCTAGGTCACTCTCGTCCTCTGCGTTGACCGAGCGCGGGTGCAGCCACGGAAACCGCGCAGACGCCGCTGTAGCGAGGTCGCGCTCGACTTGTTGCTGCACCGGAATGGCGAGCGTGAGTGCCGCGCACCACGCCAGCGAGAGCAGAGCCTGTGGAAGGATAATTTATGAGCGTGAGAATCGAGCGGCTGCCTTTTCATGAAGTGTGATCTGACATTGCATTGAAGGGCGTGATGACAGCTGATTGCAAACAGTTGGATAAAGGCGTAATAATCAATAAAAAAAATATAATAAAAAACACTTCAAACAATTTCGATAACCTGAAAAGGAAATTTGAAGATTGATGTCTTCCTATTATTCGAATTTAAACTGAATTGTGTCTCGTGCATTGATTTATCAAATTGCTCATAAAAGTGCATAAATAAGTTTGATCAAAGCGTCAGTTATACAGGATGCCGTAACGACCAGTACATTAAATTTGGGAAATGCTTATGGGGACTGAAACTTGACTGAAACAAACAAAAAGTTTAATACATTTTTGCTGAATATCCTCTAAACAAAAACTTAGACTTTCCATACAAACTAATTAAATAATTTATTGTAAAAAGAATCTAATGTTCCGAACGTGGGAACGTTGAATGTACTTGGACATGGATGGCTAATATTACACCTACTCTCATGACATTAGCCTGACACGCCACGTGGGATGTAGGTTCCATGCCAAGGCCTTCCTTATGCACGGTTACAACGTTGCTATGAGCAGTGAAATCTTTTCGGAACACAAGTATTTACTGTATTCGTTTTCTCTGCGATATTTGCAATGCACGCATTTCGGAATGCAGTGTTAATTATTAATTAATTGTAATTAAAAGTAGTTTACACGCTCGATAGCTCTGCAGCGATCCTCAAATCCGCTGTTGTGGTGCCTCGCGGAGCGGTGGTTCGCGAGGTGAGTAGTATTTGTCTTTACTAAACTCCTTTCGTCTTTCGGAACAGCCACTCATATTCACGCCAATATGGCTTGGGTGAACTATGACATTCACAAGTATTCAATCGTTTTTAAAAGTGTTCTCCCATGTCACTGCGCTCCGTTGATGCCGTGTCGTGTCGTCTTTGCGCCAGGCAATTTAATGGTCTACTGTGCTGTCCCGGGACCTGACGTGCAGAGGCTTGTGTTGCAGATTGTAGGTGACTGTTCCGTGTCGTCCGTAGGTCGCCGGGCACCGCCGCGCCGTTCCCAAAATGTAAATTTACAAAATCCCTGCGCTATGCTAATTGAAACATACGGCGTCTATTTGGATTTAAAATATATTTTAAGTGACCTCTCAAAATGTCTTACTGATTTTAAAATAATAAAGGTGTACTAAGTACTTACCGAGTAAAAGTATTTCATTATGGTTTCAGTAAAAGCCTTTTCTTGAACCACTTCTCTTGACTTGAAACAACTGATAGAATCATGGATGCCGCTTCATCCGCATACGCTTTGTCAGGTGCTTCCTTATCTTCGTAATGCATTGACTAATTATTATTGGATAAGTTGTGGTTTTGCTTTGAAGTACTAAATTAAAGGGAACAGATATTATTGTAAAATACAAGGTAATGCAGTAATATTAGCATTAAAAGTAGGTAGGTAGTAGATATGTTTTAAAGGAATAGGGTTTTATATATTGTTTGCTATTAGATTCAATATGTAAATCATGATACACAGTTACGCTGATGACAGCACGGAGCATGAGGGGTATGTCAGGGATTGGAGGAGCAGAGATGCACAGCCCAACGTTCTGTGGCATATAAGTTGGACACTAAGAAGGATGCAAGTTCCACAGCTCTGTGGAACTTGCATACCTCATTACTCCCTATCATACCTATATCCGGAGCACCCGCCGCAGATAATCAGAGCACCCCTAGAACCATTTTTCGAACTCATTTTTCTGCCGTTCCGCCCGGATATGGAACTATCTGCGGGCTTTTCCTCATATTTATAACCTGTGAGTCTATACTTTTTCGTACAAAGCTGGTACGTCACTTATTTTAAAGAATGTGATATGTATGTATGCATAATCGGCCGTCAAGCAACGACACACTAATCAAAAAAAGAGCTCAGTAAAAATACTGCTTTACGAATATACTGCAAGCTGGAACCGAACCCGCATCCATTCGCATTAAATAAAACCTCATGAAAGAGTATATCAAGCTTCAATGCGGTGAAATATCTAAAAATGTATTTAGCGTATCTAAACATGCATGTAGGTGCACAAAGTAGGTTCATCTATGCGGGTTTTCCACGTGCGGACTCAAGGCTACATGCATACAAGAGTACATGGTCGAGGCCACGTGCGTCGGTGGCAGCGGGTGGTGGCAGTGAGGGGTGGCAGCGGGGGCAGAGATGCCATAGTTTACACATCGTTTTCTTCAAAATCACTGCTTTCAATTATTCACAATGAAGTCTAGATAATATTATGCTTGACATAGCGTTTTTGTTCGTACATAAGCAATTTTACCATATGACATCATAACATTTGTCAGCCTCGGTAAATCGGTGGTGCGACCCCTTGCGGTTCGATGAGCTTGGTGAAGCAACTCAGAACGCAGTTGGGTTTTAGATGGGTGACCGTTTTCAAACGTTGAGGCTGGCCGTCGTTCGGATTCTACGTAAAACTGTAAGTTAACTTCCGTACCCACTAGTTAGTTGGGTTAATCCCGTCCGGGTTGGTTCCATCGCATTAAATGAACGATAGTCGAAGCGGCAATGAAGATTGTCCATGTTTTCCATCGAGTTCAATGTAGTCGAGAAATATAAGGAAGGTCCTGGCATGGCACCTAGTTCCCATTCGGTCGTAATTAACTGTAGTTGGTAAACTACGTGTTCTTATACTTTACATGCTACTTTGAGTTGTTAGTGTTTTTTGTATTATGCCTCCCCCTATGTTACAAATGTTCCTGCTTAATCTGACTCCTCCAATGCTCTAATTTTATTTTTAATAATAAAAATCTCGTTTTATGGAGCGATACAATTAGTCATTTATATCCAGGTCTTAGTTTAAGCAAAATCATAATGCTTTGATCAATCAAATATATTTGGTGAAAGAAAATAATTTATGTACGTATATTTACTCTACAAAATTCGATCGGTGGTGTTTTTATATCACCCGGAAATTAGCCAAACCATTGCCCGCTTTATAATGCACGGGTACATTGAACAGGGCGTGTATTCTTGGCATTCGGTCATTGCGGATTCAGTAGAGTTAACAGTAATGTCAAAGTCAATTCTTCTTCTGTCCATATACACGTCCAGGATGGCAAACACGGACAACCGTTTCTCCCACTTTGACCATCTTCGTCCATTCCAACCCGGTCGGTATTGACCCTGCCACTAGTAAGGCAAACTTTTACGTGGAATCAGAACCACGGACGACAAATGCATTTAATTTCATTTATTTAAACTTTTTTGGTAGCCAAACTACACTAAGTTACGTCAAAAAGTGAATGCTCCGCGGATTCGATCAACTCCGTAAAGAAGAATCCGCAAACAAACTACGAGTTTTCCGTCCACAGTAACGAAGTACATACATAGATTTAATTTAAATGTTTTGGTAAAACAGTTCAAGGCGAAGAACAAGAACAAAAGAAACGGCCGCCCTCAGTGCAAATTGATTAAAAATAGAACTTACTTGACTAACAAAGTTGCTTATACATTAATTCGTATAGTCTTACAAGTATTATCTGGTGTAAGTCATCGTGAACTAAACGACTTATGTCGGGTGTATTAATTATTATTTTAGTCGCCTCTTACGACATGCACGGGAATAAATGCAGTGAAAGAATGTATATGATTTATTTAATAATATGATAATTAATTTGTAATTGAAGAAATATAAAAAAGGATAAATAAAATACTAGAACACAATTACATGCTCGTACCTATTACTTACATACGTACTTATAATATTTACTCAAGCTGCTGAGTTCCCACGTAGCCATTTATGAAGCCTGACCTTCCCAGTTGAATGTCAAGGAGAGTACAAGTCCAGGGACAATCGATTTACCAGTCGCCCACTAACCCAGCGCGTGTAGGATAACACAGTTCAGTTTTCTTGTCACTGCAGGGATGATAATAAAAACAGCTTTCCGAGCTTCGCAAATATTGACTTTTATTAAAGTATTAAATTTAATTATTTAATTAATTAAAGACAATTTTCACATTATGTAACTCGATTATGCCAATTTCCATTGGCACAGAAATATTGTACTCAATTTGATAAATATAAGTTAGCCAAAAAATAAAACAGCAGCTGTTGTTAAATTAATCTCTAAAAGAAGGTTAGTAATAAGTGTCGGTTAAAGACCTAAAACCCATTAATTTATCGATTTTGTCCGCCATTTCAAATATACCTAGGATGTTTTTTCACTTGTTTGGGTAATATGATCGTTGACAGTAAAAATATATGAAACGAGCGATCATGTTTATCCAGAAGAGATATTACTTCATACGATACGACGGAGCAAAAGACATGTACATATCCATTGTACTTTTTCGTTGTCAAGCTACCGAAATGTTTAATGATAGAAGCATAATCTTAAACAGGTCCACGATTCTGAGGGTTTTATAATGATTTCACTATCTGGGAAACATTAATTAATATCGAATATTTCTGCCAATTAGCTTATCTGGGTATACCAATAGCATTATAAATGTTAAACTATTTTGTCTTCATCGATTAAGAATCCCGATAACGGAACATCTTGTGGAACTAAATGACATATGTACATCTCGTACAATATAAATGTAACCGCCACTAAAAGAAGATTAAATAACCTAGGTAAACATTGTATTACTCGTTAGAAAATCCCAGGAGTGACAAAATTAGAGTTTCGCCGCAGTCGCATCACCGGGTTCACAGTTTGATGCAGAGTTAGAGTGGAAAAGTTTCAGACATGGTGCGAGAAATGGGAGCGGGTGCATTTCGGTCAAGGTTCTATTTGATTTGCGGGGATGATGTTTAGAATAATATCTACTACAACTGAATTGTAGTTTTTTCATGTCTAATTTTTAGGGTTCCGTACCCAAAGGGGGAAAACGGAACGCCCGTCCGTCCTTCCGTCCGTCTGTCACAGGGCTGTATCTCATGAACCGTAATAGGTAGGCAGCTTAAATTTCCACAGAGTGTGTATTTATTTTGCCGCTATAACAACAAATAGGCAAAATTAAAGGGGGGCCCCTTACAAAAAACTTGAATTGTTTGTGTTAAATCTTGTACGATGATAAGGAACTCTTCGTGTGCGAGTCCGACTCGCACTTGGCCTGTTTTTTTCACAAATTATCTATCTATCGTCAACCGTTATTGGCAATACTTAAAATTAGGCACGCTAGTTTATTGACATGATTTATACATATGTAACGTTGAACACTCTGCCATAACGTGTAAATAGCTCGAGCATTTTAAAAAAAAAAATCCCATCAGGGTGTCAAAATGGTCTTTGCATATTTGCTATTTGTTGTTGTAGCGGCAAAATAAAACACACTCTGTGAAAATTTCAGCTGCCTACCTATTACGGTTCGTGAGATACAGCCCTGTGACAGACGGACAGACGGACGGACGGACGGACGGACGGACGGACGGACGGACGGACGGACGGACGGATGGACGGACGGACAGCGGAGGCTTAGTAATAGAGTTCCGTTTTTACCCTATGGGTACGGAACCCTAACAAGAAGAAGAATAGGATTTTGTTTTTAGGTGCGCGGTAAACATTTATTCCGTTTTGAGCTTTGCAAAGGCAGACTCGCGAGGTCTACAGCTCTGAGAGCCAATGGTTAACACCTTGTTCGTGTTGTATAAATGATGAAATTAAATACTTTTTTAAGACAAACCAGTGCCGAGAGATCTAAGGTTACCGGATCGGCAAAATACACTTTACCTCGCGAAACTGTTTAATCGCAATGATTTCAGATAGGTGAAATTCGTTTCAATTAAACTGTAATGTATAATGCCAGTTTTCGTCAACACTCAAGTTCTACTCCCAAGCTAAAAAGAAAATTCATCCTCGACCACAGTAAAAAGAGCAGAAGGTCTATTCCTGGCATTCAGTAATCAGGAATCAGGAATCCTGAGTATAGAAAACCGCTTTTGTAGCGGTTTTCAAAGCGATTTTCTTGAAGAAAATATTCCGGAGCATAGGTTTTTTAATTAATCAAGGTTTTTCGTCAAAAAACTCGCTTTTAAAGTCGCTAGAACAGCGGTTTTCTAGACTCAGGATTCCTGATTACTGAATGCCTGCAGTGCTTTTATTGGTAATTTTTTCGTGATTCGCCGAAACTATTTCATTGTCCACGTGAGACTTATCGCACTTCTCAGCTGAGTCAACATGCACAAGGAGCATCAGCGTACTGCTCACAGGTGCACTCTAGAGTGTGCCCCGTATCACCTTCCGCCTCCCAGCCACACGTCTCGCCTCTTTTGATTAACGACTGCATTGATAGGGTGGCTCACACCTCGTTCTTCATAAATGCGAACAGCAAATGTTCACACAACGCTTCATAACCTGCAAATATATAAATAGTCTTGTGAAAGCATAGTCATGTTAATGTAATTTATTTTAAAATGTAAAAAAAAAATATATTTTTCAGTAGGATATCAATGCCGGACTACATAGGAAACTAAGGGCTGGTATTTCAATCGTCCCTCTTCCTACCCTCAACTTTAAGCGAAGCTTAAGCAGCATTTGAACCAAAACTATACGGTAGCCGAGGCTTTAAGGTGTTATAGGCCTTTGAAAATAGATTGCTGGGGACATTATAAAACTTCGCTTACCATTTAGTTTGCGTTAAAATGCTGCATTTTGTTCCTTAAGGCGGCCCATCCCGCTCATCTCCCCATACAAAAGGGGAAAGAAGATCACGCCCATATTTCTTGTCAGAGATCCAAAATTTTGCTCAAAATAGCTTTATTCGATCGAACTAGATGTCTGATGACCATTGGCATTGTAAAATTGTGTTTGGTTTTCAAGTTATAAGGTCCGAAAGTTCGAATTTTTTGCGCGTTTTATACAATAACTTTGGAGGTGGATTACGCAATGATAAAGTAAGAACATGTTAAAAAGATTAGTCATCAGACATAGCTTATTTAATCAAGATTTATAATATCTTTGGTGTTTCTTCGATTTTTTACTACAGCGGTCGTGGTTTATTTTTAGCTATAAGTCGTTTTGAAATAAAAATTTTCGTAAATCTTACCAAATCATACACTATGCACATTGTCTTTTTTGTGGACAGGTTGCATCTTCCTCATCACGGAGCCTGTCTTATTCTTTGAAACAGAGAAGGTCCCAGAGCGCAACAGCACGGTTTTGTACCGTGCCCGCGAACGAGTTAGGCCCGCCGGGTTGGGCCGCCTTAAGCTTCGCTTAAAGTTGAGGCTAGGAAGAGGGACGATTGAAATACCGGCCCTAAGCTTAGGTTGACGGAAATTACTAAAATTTGAATCTTGACATGTTGACTAAAATGGATTTTCAAAAACGTTAAAGTAATCTTCAGAATACGAAGTGAATAGAGGTAGTGTAACGATGTAGTTTTTACTAAAGGTATCGCTGGATTTTACTTTGCTGTTAGCGACTTGCGTGTATTTGTGGGCGCAAACCCCTCACCAGGGCATGTATTCTTGGCATTCCGTCATTGCGGATTCAGTAGAGTTAACAGAAGAAGAATTTACTTTGACATTACTTTGGCATTCTAGAAACCGATCGCAGCGCCACACGGAATGAGTGGTCACGGAATTAAACGTTTACATCCTACTAATATTATAAAGGGGAAAGTTTGTAATAATGGATGGATGGATGGATGGATGTTTGTTACTCTTTCACGTAAAAACTACTGAATGGATTGTAATGAAACTTCACAATAATATAGCTTATACATCAGAATAACACATAGGCTACAATTCATAAAGATATTGTGCCCATGGGCTTAAGAACTTTCACGGGACTGCGAAAACGATGCTGGTTGCGCTACTTCACAGCAAGGGGAGAGGAGCCGGGCGGCGGGGGCGGGGCGGGCGGTGCGACGCGCGGCGGCTGAGGGGGGGGGGGAAGAAATGGACGACGGAATGGGAAGACGCGCGACTTTTCAAGGCACTAGGGATTTGTTAAAAACGCATTGTACTTTATTAAGCCAAAGATTAGTTATTGGCAGTTTTTGTTTCATTTTGTTCATTTGTTTCATTCACCAAGATACTTAATTTTTATTTAAATTATTATAGGCTGTTATTATAGGTACGTAATTGGTCCTTTTTTGGTTGTTTTGGTTCATTTATTTTAACGTGAATAACATAACAGCAATAATAATGTAAAATCTATACTAATAATAAATCTGTAAGGGTTGTTCATGGAGTACGTTGCTTTGTTTTATAAGATATTACGTTTGTAGACTTTCTTTATGATACTTTAACTAAATTGACGATTTTTAGAAATCATTTCTGTATGTATGTATGTATGTTCCTCCATTACTCTTAAACCAATTATCCGAATGAGATGAAACTTAGTACACGTACATTTAACTACCCGGGAATTAGAATAGGCTAAATATAATTCAGTTTTGCTTACACTAAGATGTGGCTGTCATATAAACTGCAATGCTCTGCACGGCTCGGCGGGAGGGCGGCGGCTGGAGGGGGGGGAGCGGCGGGGAGGCTACTTTTACTAATTGTACCGAAGTACGGCTTGGTATTTCCCGCAACTTTAGGCCTACTTGACATCACGCTATATCGCCAGAGGTGCGACCAATAGAATAAAATCCTTGAGAACCAGTTACTCGATTTATTTGCGGATTGTATCTACATCGGATTGTAGCTACACAATATAACGCTTCATTACCAGTAGGGTGAGTAGTGAGTGTTAAATTCTTATAACTTGCGAACCACTTACCCGATTTATGTGCGTATTTTATCAATACATAGCATCTCTGGGAGCAGTCAGGTTCGAGATGGGTTACTGATTTCGATGTTGAGGCTGGCTGTGGGTTGAAGTCCACGCAAAACTTACCTACGTAAGCAATGCAGCAGTGCAAGTGCAGAAAGGCGGCAAATGCTTTTTTTTTAAATAGCCACCAAATATCAACGAAGCTCTAAATGGGAATTATTGGATGTTTCTCATTAAATCATGCTATTTCGGCTCGAACGATCTTGATTAAATTTTGTAGATGGATACATTGTCCTGGACCAGTTTGACCATATTTTGGATCATTCATGTTGGCTACTTTTTATCCATGAAATAATTTAGCCGACACTAACCCGAGCGGAGCCGGGTACCGCAGCTAGTATGTAATAATTGTTATTTTTATGGACGATGAAAACTTTGGCATTCTGGGAAGATTTTGACAGCTGCGTTTACTGATTCATTCGTGGAATAATTTCGTACTTGTTTCGCAGCGGCAATGACAAAGGTTGCCAGGCATTCGGCTTTAGCCAGTTATGTTTGGGATTTTAGGAAACATTTTTGGAAACCATTTGCGGGTCTGGCCTGTCCGGCATTTGTTAGGCTTTTCATCGTTCGTGGTGTTACTCGTCACACGCCTGCTGGTTAAGCGGGCGAAGAAATGCAGAATGACGTCGACACGCCGACCCCAGAAAGAAGCGGCGACTTCCTCCCCGTCCCGCCGCGGTGTCGCTACGCATTTATAAACATTACGCTATAATATTTTGGCAAACGAAACGTTAGAATAAGAAGATGTTAATAGTTCATAATATATCCTCACGGCCACTGTTCCGTTAGTTACTTACATTTAGAATTGAAACTTCAGTGAGGTTCACCATAATTTTTTTTTTTTTGTTTCTTTATCCAATGGACAGGCAAAAGCTTTCGCTATACAGCCTTCTCTTTATTGTATCTTATGGATTGTAGTCAATTCTGGAGTGTCATGTAGTTAAATACTTTCTATTGTCTCATGTATATATAGAAATATGGGTTCAAAGTTGGTCGGTTGACTTAATATCTTTTTCAGGTCGAGCGGGATTTTTTCTCTTTCTTTGTATGTAATTTCTAAGCATTTATATAGTTTTTCTCTTTGCTCATCAAAAGCACAGCAATGAAAGAAGAGGTGGTCCAGGGATTGATCAGCTAAGTTGCAGTGTGGGCATACGGCGGTGTCGATAAGGTTTAATCTGTAAAGATGGGATTGAAAAAGACAATGTCCGAAACGTAGACGACAAATTGTTGTATAATATTTTCTTCTTTTTGGTAAGGTTTTATTGAACCAAGGTGTTTTCCCAACTAAATCGTTTATTTCGGCGTATCAACGACCCGTATTGGACATTTTCCATTGTTCGGTCCATTCGTGGATAATTTCCTGTTTTATTTTCGCTACAAATTCCGATTGCGGTAGGGCAACATTCTTAATATGGCAAATATTCAGGTTGCTGTCAGCTATCGTTCTAGCTAGATAATCCGCTGAGTCGTGTGGCTTCAAATTTATGTGGCCGCGAATCCAGAAAAAACATATTTCGTAGCCTTGCTGTATCAAGGAAAAGTGTTTATCCCGTATTTGGTGTATGACATAGTGAGTATTGGCATCTAGTTTCGTATTCTGTAGGGCTCTATGAACGCTCATGCAGTCGCTTATTATTATCCACGTATAGTGTTGTTGAACTTCGATGAACTCGAGTGCGATTTGAATTGCCAAAGCTTCAGAAGTGTATATTGATGCAGAACTAGGAATCTTAATGCCATAACCTCTCTTGGTTGTCTCGTCATAGATCGCGCAGCCGACCCCACGAACTGTTTTCGAACCATCGGTATATATTCTTCTGTAACCTCTGTAACTTGAAATTTGTTCTAAAAATTCTTCTTTGCACTCCAAGTTTTCGTCTATTTGAATTGGAATTCCGTAGAATTTGCTGTCATATTTTCCCAAATAGCAAGGAAAGTTGAAATTGGCTTGTATTTCATATTCATTTTTGTAATGTAATATATTTGAAAAGTCTCTCAGGATGTAAGGATGATGACTAGGATCGGATGGGATGGAAAGGAGATGTTGAATTTTGGTAAACAGAGGATGATTTGATATGGATAGAAGCTTTAACAAAAATTTTAATTTCAGATATTTGAAGCGGATTCTCAGTGGAGGAATGTTACATTCTACTTGCATGGATACTATGGGAGTTGACATCATCGCTCCAGTTATTAAACGTAAGCTTTTATTTTGTATTTTTTCCAGTTTCTCTATAAGTTTCCAATGATGAGAAAAACATAGAAAACCATATTCAAAATGGCTACGTATCAAAGATTTAAAAAGCATTATTAGGATTTTCGGATCCGCGCCCCAATAGGTGCCCGCTAAGGACCTCAAAATGTTGTATGATCTTAACGCTTTGTCTGCTATGCCATCGACATAAGAGTTCCAAGATAAGTTACTGTTAAATATTATTCCTAAAAACTTAACGGTTTCAACTACCGGAAGAAGAGTGTTATTGTAGAAGACTTCGGCTTTTAATTTGTATTTATTTTTACTAAATATAACAACTTTGCTTTTCTCTGGGCTTATATCTAAATTTAACTCAGTAAAATATTTATACAAATTCTCCATGGCTTTATTTATACAAGTCAATGTAGTCGCTCTATCACCAATGGAACAATAAATAACCAAATCATCTGCAAATTGGAGGTTATTTACATCAAATCCTAGTTTTGAGTTTAATTTGTGAATATAAATTATAAATAAGAGGGGACTTAATATCCCACCTTGAGACGTTCCCCTATAGGAAAATCTGGGACCAAAAAGAGAGTTGCTGTATTTCACATATACTTCCCTGCCATTTAAAAAATTATATATCCAATTTATTAATTTTGCTGGAATGCCCAAAAAGTTCAAGATCGATGCAAGTGTAAAGTGATCGATGTTGTTAAATGCGCCGACGACATCTAAAAAAACACACACGGTATCGTGATTTAATGAGAAAGCTTTTGAAATATCCAGATGTAGATGGCTGAAACTTTCTCTAGCGGATCGACCCCTCCTAAAACCAAATTGATTGCTAGGTAAAATGTTGTTTCTTTCTATAAAAAATTCTAAACGTTGTTTAATTAACTGTTCAAAAATTTTTCCAATGCACGAAGTCAATGCCACAGGTCGATAAGAATTTGCATCGTCTTTACTTTTGTTTGGTTTAAGTATTGGGATGAGACAATCTATTTTCCATTCCCATGGAATTATGGAAGTACACCACAGCTTATTAAGCGTGTTTAAAAATATTACCAGACTGTTGTGGTTTAAGTGACGTAGCATTTTATATGGAATCATATCTAATCCACATGCAGTATCTCGTCTAGAATTTAAGGCAGATTTCAGTTCTTGTAAAGTAAAATATTTTGTAAGGTACTCATTTTCATTATTGTTAGGAACAGAACTATTGATTGAATGTAGTTGATTTTCAACATAATCGGGTGTATACTTTTGCAAAAAATCATTAATCCAGTCATGATTTGTGTTGTGACTATTACTTTGGTAGGTATTATTAAATTTTTTAATAGTGTTCCAAATTTTAGAAACGGGTGTATATCTGTTAAATGATTCACATAACCTTTGCCAGCTTTCGCTTCTTTCTCTTTTTAAAATGAGTTTTTTAAGTGCTTGCAATCGTTTGAATTCTATGTAATTTTCGTCATTACAATTTAGTTTAAATGTTGCATATGCTTTCCTGGAATTTTCTACAGCTGAGCTGCATTTTTCATTCCACCAGGGAACAGAAAGTTTGGGTTTTGAATGCCGAAAAGTGGAGTTAGTTGTGGATGAATGCTTCCGTTTGGGTATAGACTTCTCAATAGCTGCATTTAAAATATTACAAAAAGAATCATAAGATTCTATTGGGTTAAGATTATCAAAGTTAAAATGTTCGAGCTCTCTCGAAACTAAATCTGAGTATATTTTCCAATTTACGAGTCTAAAGTTTGGTTGCTTTGGAAAATTGTTTGCAGTCTCTTGATTGTTGTATGTGTTGTTGGCTAATAATATTTTTGTTATTGTTGGCAGGTGATAACTTCCGAGAGGGTCATCATGGACCGTCCAGTTACAAGACAATGCTAAAGAAGAAGATACCATTGTGAGATCGAGTGCATTTGGCCGCCATCTACTGGAACCAACTGTTGTCACTTCACCGTTATTCAAAAGAACAAGATTGTTGTCATCAATTATTTCCAAAATGTCCCTTCCACGTGAATCAGTGTTATTGCATCCCCAAAAAGTGTGATGAGCATTAAAATCGCCCGCAATAATCGTTGGCTCAGAGATATTTTTTACTAATCTATCGAACTTACTTTTTGTGAAAGGTGGAGTACAATTCGGGGGACTGTATAAACTAACTATAGTTACAAATTTGTTGTTGTAAGATAATTTGATAGCTATATTTTGTATCGAGTTGTCACTTGTGGTGATAATTTTTGTGTAGCTTAGACTATTATGAATTAATATTGCTACTCCATTGTGTGAATTTCCAGAATCAGATCTTTCCAATTGATATCCTCTAAATTTACAACGTTGTTGTGGTTTTAACCAAGTTTCAGAAATTATTGCAATATGTATATCATTTTCATATAAAAATTGAGTGAGAATATGTCGATGACATAGCAAACTTTGCGCGTTCCATTGTACAACATTCAAAGTAGACATTATATAACAGGTTTATTTTTTCTAATAGAGTCGTGAATAACGCTTTTTATGTTTTGCGCAGAGATAGGAGCCTCGCCAGTTTTGCTCATTGTTATAACTTTTACAATCATTTCGAGAAGTATGTTCATTGCCTTTTCAGAGTTTAACAAATTATTCAGGATAGAGTCGACTGAATTTTCTTTATTCGTGTGTAATATTTGGTTATATTTTAGTTGCGTATTATAATTTTTTTCTGTTTGATCTGTGTTAGTGGTAGGTAAGGAAGGAAATGACTTTTCATTAAATAATTCATTGTATTGAACTTTTCTGGTTTTATTTTTGTTTTCTTCAATTTTCTTCTTTTTTATAGGGCATAACCCTGATATAGCGACATGATTACCTTGACAATTATAACAGGTAGCATTGGCATGCTCCGTAGAGCAATTTCTATAATTGTGCCCTTCGCAACTGCATATTGAGCACCTCTCTCCGTTTTTACAATATTTTGATATGTGCCCAAAGCGCAAGCATCGGAAGCACTGTTTTAAACGGGGTATGTATTGAGCCACTCTAAATCTCCATAAGTTCATGTCAATATAGTCCGGTAGAGTATTTGATGCAAATGTAATGGAAATAGTAGGAGTGGGTTCTAGTTGGAAACCATTTTCATTCTTTACTTTACGCATGAATCTTCTTACTGATATAATTTTTTTTGTGCTTGTTATGTTGGTAAAAATTTTATGATTGGATAAGTTGGTAGGGACCGAGGTGATGACACCAGTGGTTTCAGTTGCAGATGCAGGTATGGAAGCCTTAAGCTTGAATTGATCCAAAAAAGTTTTGTTACCGAGAGCTGCATTGGCTAGCTCTGGTTTTTCAAATATTGCGCCTATTTTGTATCGATTTATCCTCTTGAACTGTTTGATGCCCTTAATGTATCTTTTGAAAGAGTTTGATAAGCTCATAATATCTCTGTCTCCAATCGGCTTGTTAGGTTCTGTGCTTTCTATGAATACGATAAAATCCAGTGCTCCCGAATCCTCAGGGTATGCACGGGTGTAGTCTTTAATGAAGAATGGTTGGTACTTATCGAGTGAATTCAATTTTGATGTAGTAGCTGTGGTGTTGATGTTGAGCTCAGTAGTTCCCGCCTGTTCCACAAGATCATCTTTTCCCGCCAAATTTTCACAGTCCGATAAATCGGACGAAAGTGACTCCTCTGGAGACCTCTTGTCTTCCTTTTTCCGTTTCCTCTTCGCCTTCATCTTCTCGACCGGTTTTCCGCGAAGAAAGACCACAAACAAACGAATTGGCAAATAAAAACTCGATAGCAAAAAAATCTCGACTTGTTCGGATTCCCGCCAAAACCGACCGAGGTTCACCATAAGCAGTAAACAAACACAGAATAAGCTAAAATAGAAATCTTCGATGACACGCCGAGTCGTGTTTGTTTTCGTGCGCTACCATTCGTTAGCAGCTTAGAGCGAGCACTTCTATTACTGAAAAACAGAAAGAGATAGCACTACACTAGCTCCCACTGCTACAGTCCTATTTAAAATCATACTTTCCGAGTTGAGGAATAACCTCGGGAATAACGAAAAATAGCATATTCGTTTCCGTATGCGATTCAGTAAATGCCGCAGGAATAGGTCGGAAGTAATTAACTGATTCAGCTATGATTCAGCTATGATTCAGTAAAGTCTTTACATAAGTTTGGCTAGAATGCACCACAGCACAATGTCTTGCATCTTTGATGACCAGATCGGAGCGAGTGACGCAGGCCGTTACTAGATGGCGCTGCTTGCACTCAGCGCCGTCAATTAAGCGATATCGGGACCTAAGTGACAACAGTGATTGAAGACCTAACTGCCGATCTAGCTTAATGGGATCCGTCTATCCGTCCGCTATAGCGCGCAATTTCGCCCCGGCACCTCCTCAAATATATTTGAGCAGGTACCGTAGGCTGTGTCCTGAATGCAGACATTATTGATTTAGCATTATGGTAGACCTCACTAAATAAATAACGATTTTGGCGTGATTTTGCTCAAATTTATTGTGCGGGGTGAATTTTTTTTGTGTGTCTTCATGCCTATATCTGAAACTATAAGAAATATCGTAAAACTCTGAAAGTATTCATGAGGCCGATTCATCTAAAAGATTAATTGTGAATATATCTAAAATATTATTTCTTTCTCTTATCATGGCCTTTAACCGCGAAGAGATAATACAATTTTGAAATAAGAACACGATTTGGTGATACGGAATGCAATCTGCGGACACTTTAATTAGTGAAGGTACGGGGAAAGTATGAATGAGTTTATTCAAAATCCACCCTTTCCTTTAGTTTGCCGTGTATTATTACTTCACAGGATTTGTTCCTTATAAGCGACATTATTGACGAGTGAAATAATACAGGATGCATTATTTTTCTCAACGAGTTCGATTCCCAGCTACGAAAACATATTAAAAAATATAATAATGCAGTTTTAGTTTTTTATCAGAAGAGTCCTTTGAGTGTTTTTCGATTATTCTTATTTAATAAAAAAACCGGTATGGTTGGCTGTGATGAGGAGAAAAGGTGCTCGGAAAAGCCGAAAACACCTCGCCTCGCGAAACCATGTTCAGCGAAGCACCATGTGGACTATCGCTGATCTATCGAGCTTGTTCAAATTACGTCAGTTCCATATCATGTCGGTGCGGCAGAGAAATGAGTCGTTCTCGAAAGCCTAATGTCAATCACAAAGTGGTGCTCTGATTCTCTGCGCCGAGTGCTCTGGATATGGGTAGGACATGTATCACTGATGTGTAACAAACGTTTGCAACCAAGCCCAATTTAAAGGGCTTTGTAAAGGTGAGGGTTAATAGCATCCGTCATTTAACCCGGCTGCTCCCAAATATCTCACTGCTCGGATAGAACCCCTCTGTTATCATGGTTTACCCCTCAGATCCACTGTTAATTTGCTTCTTGCAATTCCGGGACATAATTCTTCGTTTTACACAGATTCTTTTACTGTTAGAGCTGCACGTATGTGGAACCAGCTTCCACTTGATGTACGCATATCCTATGCTATTCACATATTTAAAGAGCGTCTCAAATGTCTGATTCTCGATTTTTGACTTGTATTATTTAGTCAGTAGTTATTTGCTTTTACTGATCCTACTGATTCAAGAGACGCATTGTTTCTTTTGTGCATTGAATATAAAGGTATATATTTATATATTTATATGTGTAAATATTTGCGTGTATCTATCTGTTAATACTAAGTACTATACATTTTAAGCCTATATTATGTACGTTTATTTTATGAAAATATATATTTTTCCATTTCATTTTAAAATATTTTTTAATATACTTAATATTTTCTTAAGTTTTTAGTTTTTAATTTTTTTCCTTTTGCCCGCCACACCGCACCTCTCCTACGTCTCTAAGGTTGAATGTCAGAGAATGCCTCATGGCATTAATTCCGCCTTTTTGTGAACCATGCTTGCAGGCTTGCAAATAAAGAATTTTTTCATTTCATTTTTCATTTCATTTAAGAGCATGTATGTAAAAAAGGAAGCGAAAAACGCTTGATATGGAATTCCGGAAAGCGGTAAGTCGATGCATTATAGAAATACACACACTTATTCGGGTAAAAATAGACGAACATTTCATTTAAAAGCGGAATCAAACATAAAATGACGCTTAATTTCTACATAGACGGACTGTTTTACAGGTATTGGGGTGGAATAGTCGATTGTCCTTACATCAGTATATCCGCTGGTGCAATCATTATCCGGTTTATTGTCGCGCACTTTACGAGCTGGCCGCTATATAAAATTAATGATGTCCATTCCCTCGGGCGATTGTCCATGATGCTGTCCACTGATTACTGGCAGGACTTCCGACCTGCTCTGGGTCTATCAAAACCACAAGAAAAGAAGGACTACGGTCGTAGTGGTACATGTTTACTTTGTATCAATTGACTAACACAGTTATATTTTTTAATGTTCACCAAAATCTCAATTAACTTTGTTGAATGCTTAAAAACATTCATAGAAAATATTTCAAAACTCATAAAATATTCCATTAAATTGAGTTTTTAAAATGCATGGGTGAAAAGACTGCGTGCGTATTTTATAAATATCCCACATGGTTTAATTCTATGTGGAGTAATAAGATAATCGAGGAGAGTTTTCAAAATCCAAAACAACAAAGGGCGATATACATTTCTTGCTCAAATGAATTTAACCCCTCCACCGAAAGCAATTAATTATTTACATTATTGAGAGCTTTGAAAACGATATTCTTAATTAAGATATTCGCGATGTTTTATTATATAAATGTAAGTGTTCAATAATATATTCAAGTATTTGTTTTGTTATAAGATACTAGCTCCGTTCGGGTCAATCTAATTTTTGACTAACTTTTTGATAATCCCATAGGAACTTTACTTCGTTACCGAATACATTGAATCTTACTGTTAGTTGATTTAAAATATTAGTAGCGTAGCTAGCAGGATAATCCACAGACAGGCAAATGAACATGGGAATCTTTCCCAAATCAATTACAAATGCAAAACTTAAACTGAAATACATTCGTTAAACTCGTGTAAAGATGGTTTGGAATGGTGTATGTCAAACTTCGTAAAGATCAGATACGTAGTAGATACAATGTATGCCTCAAGCGGGACGTCTGTCTGAAGCAATGAGTGTATGTATGAACCAAAATAAGTGAGCTGTGATCGTACCAGATGCCGTTCTCTGTACCATCTCTGCCTACCCTTCCAAGTAACCGGCATGATTGAATGTATCAAATTATTTAATTATGCTAGACATTTATCAAAACTTTATATAAAATTATTTATTGAGCACGTATTTGATAAACATTGAGAAATAAAAAAAAAATATTAAAAATAATATTAAGTTGTTAAAGTTAATAAATGATTAAATTAAATCTATTAGTTTAGAATAATTCGGGACATTCTCCCTTGAATGTGCAGCAAGTTGGTTAAGTAAAGTTAAGATGCCTCCTACAGAAGCACTTAGTTCGTTTAACACCTGGATTGCTTTCTCATTTCATTAGGCACTTTGCGGCAAAGGGTTGGGTGGCTTTAATAAAACGTTCCTTCAACGTTTATACACTTGTGTAGACAAATGTTTATGGAATACTTTCTTTTCCATCAGGATTACACAGGAAAACTTATTATTTTTGTATTTTTTTTTCAAAATATCCATTTGTGGTCATTTTTGTAATTTATCATTGTTTGACGTAATTATAAGTAATGTTTACTGAAATAAAACTAATTCCAAATGGTTATCGAACACTGGTGACGACTGTGTTGCATACGGCGCAACGCCGGATTCCCATAATTATATGGAAACTTTGGCCATACGGCGGAGACGCGATATCGACCGCATGCCATTTCCTTTCTCTTCAGTGGCAACGCCCCTACAGCTTATGTCTTTATTTATTTTTATTTGGTTGCGGGCTACGAGCATCTAAGCCGTATTAGTGCTTTTCTACCCCCTGAGATAATTGGTTGAGTACCGGTTTTTTTCAAGGTGCCCGACGTCGCCCATGAGCTTTAGAATTTTCACGCGGGGCTCCGAAAATCATGCTGGCCGGACAGCTGCTTTGATTGAAAAACCCCAGTTTGAAGTTTGGGGAAAAATACCTCGGCCATACCTTTCCTATAGATAACGATCTGAAGAATAGTTTTATTCTTATTTTGGGAATGTCGACAGTGAATGGGTGCATTCTCTACCAGTTCCGCGTTAAGCGATGTTAGAAAAGGACTGGAGGGGTATGGTTATGCAGCTCCGAAGATCGTTCTTCATGTTGGCCCCTATTGATTTCTTTACTAGCACATTAATAAAACAGGAATTCTTACCGTAAAAAAATCGCGAGGAAAATCTCTGCTTCGGTGGTTTTAGTTTTTAACAATCGCTGGATAAGGGCATCATTAGAGCTCTCTCGAGCCATGTTGACTGCTTGCCGCTCCTCCCCCCCCCTCTGCAATGCCCGCAATCGATCTCAAAATAGTACACACAGAAAAAATAATTATTAGCGAATCATATAAAAGGGGCTCATGAAGGTATTGTGTATAGGCCCAGATTTGAATTTTTACGATTATGTTATTATTTGTACGTTATAGGACGGCTAGTCGTTAAGCGTCGACCTGTTTTCCCGGCCGTTTCTTCAGAGGGATTGGCAGGAATGATAGAGCCCCATATGGGACAAGTGTAAGACGGTTGAATCATTCGTCTTTTTCATATGTAAGTTATAATTTCTCCGCTTTGAAAACATCCTTGTCACTGCTTGCGATTGGTTTGCCAACTGTTTTTTTATATGACTGGACATGAATGGCTAATGCCACACCTACCGTTAAGATTTAGCCCAGCACACCTCATGGAACTAGGTGCCACGCAAGAACCACTTTTAACTCCTTGGACAATAATTTCCTCGGTCGCTACGACCATTGATAGTTTAATGGATAGTATCAACCGGGTGAGACAAACCCTACTGCCTAGTTAGTGAGCCAGGGATTATATAGTTTTACACGAGATCCGAACCTGATTGGTTCATCCGAAGAGTGTCAAAATTGAAGGATTGCATTAAAGTTATTAGCGTTTCCACTAGCCTCTGCTCGGTGGCACGGCTCTCTCGCGTTGGATTCAATTAATACTCTCATTTACTTAAATCACTATCAATTCCATGCAAGTAATTTCAGTACAGTGAAATACAAACGGAATAAAAAATCTCAAGTTGCAACGGCCAGTACATAAAATTTGGAAAATGTTTATTGGGAATTAAATAAGCAAAAGAGTTATAATATATCGAATATCCTGAATTCCATTTCAACAAAACCTATTGGTGCTGACTGCATTACTGTCACCACTGCTGGATGAATTGTTACCAATAATTACTTGAATTTCAAACCACTACCTCCTCAGTGGCTCTTTTTGTGGCGCGTTGGATTCAATTAATACTCTCATTTACTTAAATCACTATCAATTCCATGCAAGTAATTTCAGTACAGTGAAATACAAACGGAATAAAAAATCTCAAGTTGCAACGGCCAGTACATAAAATTTGGAAAATGTTTATTGGGAATTAAATAAGCAAAAGAGTTATAATATATCGAATATCCTGAATTCCATTTCAACAAAACCTATTGGTGCTGACTGCATTACTGTCACCACTGCTGGATGAATTGTTACCAATAATTACTTGAATTTCAAACCGCTACCTCCTCAGTGGCTCTTTTTCAACTAACTGGAAAAGGGCTTACGTAAGTCCTTTCTATTCCATCGCCTTGCCTTGTTATTTGCCAAATAAAAAATGGCGAAAGTAGGGTATATTTTCCCACATCTGGTATGTGGGAAAATAGAAAAAAAGAAGGAAATACTTGATTGTACAATTACATTAAAAATTTAAGCAGAATAATTAAATGTAACGACTTAAAAAGCGAACATATCACTAAAAGTGATTTCTTCCAGTCAAACTTTGTGGTGATGAGGATAAGTATTGGACAAGAAAATGTAGGTAATGCGTAAAAGGTGACCGAAACCAATATATATATATATATTGATACACGTACATTAACAATAATATACACTTTAATAAATCTTATTAATCTATAAAATTGGTCTAAAATATAAACCAATACCCATAGATTTATAAGATTACATAAAATACTACATAGATATAATTTGCATTCAATGAAATCGTTTTAAACTAGGTCCATAAAATAGATAAATAAATGACAGATCTTACAAATGAACTAACCGATTAGCCATTTCCAAGTAATATTATTTGATGTTATTTTAAAATTAATTTAAGGATGAGAGGTACGGCCGGAGCAAGGTAACAAATTCCAAAAACGTACAGCATGGACGGTAAAAGAATCTGAGCACCAAGTCGAAGTGTGACGAGGATCTGCTAGGACGTTGTCACCGCTTGAGCGAAGAGAAAGAAAGTTGGACAAAGAGCGGAGGCATTTTATTATTAAGGGTTAAATACAGGGTTAGTTCTGGCATGCGACCTTTTAGCCAATGTCGATAAATTTAAGTAAAATATTAAACATTTGTTTCTGCTTGTACATTGACTGGACACCAGATGAAACGCGATGGCGTTACGTTGTTAATTAGATCGGGCGGTGCGATATTGCAAAATGCACGCGATGCCTCTGTAACTGCATTACTGGCAACCCCGCGATCACACCGACTGTGAGTTAATATCATCGATACTCATGATATAAATCGAGTATGCAATTACAAATATACAGTAAAATCAAATTAGGATTTCTTTCCAATCATATTCATAAAATAATATTTAGTGATTTGTAAAATATTCATAGAGACAACCGGCATGTAGATTTTTTTGCAAAATAATGGTATTGTTTTGAAGTTGCAGATAATATGCTGCACTGCCCTGATTATGGAAATATC
Source organism: Incurvaria masculella (assembly GCA_946894095.1). NCBI lineage: Eukaryota > Metazoa > Arthropoda > Insecta > Lepidoptera > Incurvariidae > Incurvaria > Incurvaria masculella. The sequence goes on from OX335641.1 coordinate 8,172,355, forward strand.
GCATCAAAAATATTTATAAAATACATTTTTTTACATTTTATTGGATGCATTTATTAGATTCATTGTAGCGAAGTAGAGGGAGGAGAAAAGTTTTTTTTGTTTTATTTTTCGTACATTTGAACTTTTATTTGGTTACTTAGTTAATTGGGTACGTTTTTTAGGCGTTAGATTTAATCATATTTAATGTACAATTTCATAAGTCGTATTTTTAAATGTTATGAATTTACTATGGTATCATACCATGTCATACTGTAATACCTTCGACTAAAAATCGACTGTTTAAGCCGACATATACACAAAATACCAAATAAGGACAAAAATCATCGAGTATTAAAGCAAAATGAATGCTCAATTGTAATTATTGTATATTTAAAGACAATTAACTACTTAAAAAGTGTAAAGTTGTAGTTTATGTCATGATAAAGCATATTTCTGATTTGTTAAAAAGTTTTTTAGGCACCAATATATGGAAATACAATTATACTTGATGGTTCCTTTCTGTTCAAGGTCCTTGGAGTGTTTTATTGTAAAGCCAACCATAAAAATATAAGGTCCTTAATCAAGCTAGTCTCAGGTGCCGCCAGCTTTCACCCCCATCGTAATCTTAAGACAAGACAAACAGAAATAAGGAAAGTAATAAAATTATTCAAAGAAAACTCCAAGGGCTGATAATCCTTTGAATAGCTCAATTTACAACCCCATTATAAGAGTGGTTTTATGCATTTTTTACGATTCGACTCGAAGGTCGGTTTAATTTTAGAGCGGGTGTAAAATTAAAATTATATTCATAGCAGATGTACTAGCAAGGGTCCCAAAATTGGTGTTTCTTTAGAATTTGGCCATTATGCTGTTTAATCATTTACACAGACTATAAGATCATTAAATAATTTTACATCTACTGTCGGGATAGAATATAGATATCACACTGAAGTTATTGTTTCAGCTTTCTGGTTCATATGAAATATTACCTTCTTTTATGGAACTGGACATAGGTGGCTAATTCTACACATATATACTGTCATGACAAAAGTTGCCGTATCAGGACCTTATTTATATTGGAGGGCTACGTTAAAGAGGATGGAAAATTCAGACATCAATTGCAGCTTACATCAACTTATTCTTTAATCTCAATCTAGTAAGTAATAGGCAGAGTATTTCATTTTTCATTTTACGTGGAATCCGATCCATAAAGATCCCAATGGCGTCCAATATAGCTGAACCTCGATAATCGAACACCGAGGGGTCGCGTCATTAGCGTACCGATGCTGACAACCCAAAATTCATAGCAAAAGAAATAAAGAAATTATTTATAAAATGTAATCCGTTAAACATAATACTTATGAATGTAATTTATTTCAAAACACGAAGCAAAACAATAATTTAAAATTGTAGAAAATGCCGGTAAACAATGTTTTATATCATCATGATCATTAAATTCATATGTAACATTAGATAATACGCATATTTGTCAAAAACAAAGGATCCTATTTCAAAACAGGAGTTTGCTACGTACTCAATAATTTAACCGAAGAGGCAAGGCGTCTCAGCGAGATTGTAAACTTCCACAGAGCTAAGTACATCTTCTACCTGAGAAGCTTCAATAGTCAATGGTCCTAATTTATTGTTTACAAATCCTTGCACTATTATGTAGTGGCAACGTCTCTATGAGAAGTTTTTGAGATAATCTTTAAACAAAAAAAAAGTGCTTATAAAAAACCCTAAGAGGGGTGTACATAACTCTATTTAAAAAAAAAGACAACATAACCGTGATCTACTCGGTCAAGTCACGTTGAGTAACTAGATTACTGGATGAGATAAAGATTCCTAGTAGTTTTAAAATATTTGCTTAATATAAATAAGAATCGTTTAAATGATCGGTTAAAGGAAGAAAACAGTTTGTAAAAATATATTTTATCTTATTTCCATTTTTGTCTTATAAATTTCCTTATATTTCCTGTTTTGCTGGACTATTATTTAAGATTTCTTAAAATGTTAAGTTCATTGTCGGAAGAAAAAAAATGTTTCATTCAATCTGAAGTTCTACTATTTCATTACTTCTATACACCCACCCGGCGCGGCGTGAGCTAACAATATCCTGAGGCGACCATTACTGTATCCCACTGAAATCTATCCTTTGAACTCAAAACTATCACATTAGTTAATTGATGAATCGTCCTGCCTGCTTCACCGAACGTATCCTTCGGCTTTATGAAGACGTTTCTCACGAAGTCGAGTTAGGTTGCAGTTGGGAGTGCTTTAGAGTTACCGCAAATCGCCGTTTGTACTGGTGGAATTTTGTGAGGAGTACTCACAAACAAAATAATATTTTTTTTATCTTTTTGCTAAAAAATATTATTTAATTGTGTGTCATAACTTGGAAATCAATTCTGCACCCATACACCGAATAAATGTTAACATACAAAAAAAAAGCAAGAATTCTTCGGACTTCCGAAATCTATAAACAATCAAAGGCAATTTTCGCCTAAAGATCTTTATTTAGATTTAGTTATTTAGAGGCTCCGAAACGTCGAGCAGCACGTCCTGCTCCTCACACGCGCGGTAAGCCGTCAAACTAAATATTGTTTATTTAGATCGTTACTCTTTGATTGTCTCAGTAAGTAACTCAATTTCTTGAATTTTTTAAATTTAAAAATTATGTATGTATTTTTTTATTGACATTGTTTTATACATTTACAGATGGCGGCAGTGACGACAGTTACAAATGAAACAAAAATATCGGTTAAATTTTATTTCTTTTTTATTATGTGCACTCTTTTGCCACCGTGACTGTCGATGGAAATTGTTACCGGGTCATGTTGACCATAGAAATAGAATGTAAGCGCGCTGCGCGCGCATGCTAGGTCTATGATGTTGACAAACTTTTTTTACGGAATCGAAAAAATCAATTTTTTTATTAGACGGAATCGATTTGAATGAGACGTGGTTTCAACACGATGGCGCCATCTGTCACACCGCACGTGAAACAATGACTTTGTTGCCAACCAAATTTTCAGGTCGCATCATCTCTCGTTTTGTAGACCAAAACTGGCCGCTAAGAAGTTGCGAATTAACTTGTTTGAACTATTTTTCTTTGAAGTTTTTTGATAAGTAAGGTCTGTGCGAAACACCCTGAGTCAACCGAGGAACTAAAACAAGAAATTGCACGTCAATTTCGGCAAATCTAGCAGCCCGGTCTGATTGACACATTGTATTTAAATTAAAAATATATTTATACATTTAAAAACGGTAATTAGCCCTTAAGCCCTTTTCCCGCAGGAAAGCCGCCATACTGGTTTTTATACAAAAAAATAAAATAAATGTAAAAGACAGAATGGGAATTTGTGATGTTCTGGTGAAAATACGTTTGGAGCTGATACATGAATCAATTATCATTTACTACATCTTCAAAATTCCATCCGTGCGAGGCGTTCCTAAGAGGTCCACACAAGTGCGGTCAGGTCCTTAGATTACGAACACTTAGCAAAATACATCAGACGAATAAGATATGCAGGGCGGGACACAATGGGATCCAGGTACGAGCACCTGCTCTATCCCACTCGATTTATAGACTTGTTTATGTCGCCTGAAGATATATGCGGTTAGAGGATTAGAATTTGAACCGTAGCATTCTGACATGGGTCGCACTGCGGTTGCAAGAATGAGATCAGTTTACCTAAAAGCGGCTCGTAGCCTAGTGGCGCGCGACTTTGCCTTGCACGCCGGAGGTCTGGGTTCAATTCCTCGCCCCGTTCATGCACCCTATCTGTCTCTTTTTGAGTTGGATAAGTGCATTTCGTTACGAATTTTCATTTCATTTCATTTATTTAAACTTTTTGGTAGTCAAACTACATCAAGTTACGTCACAAAGATCCGCGGATTCGATCAACCCAGTAAAGAAGAACCCGCAAAGAAACTTCACGGGTTTACATAACATATTTTGCCGTCCACAATAATGAAATAGTTACATACTTAGATCTCAATGCTACTGCCAGACAATTCCTTGGTAGAACAGATTAAGGCAAAGAACACAGAACAATAGAAACAGCAACCCTCAGTTTAAGTTACTTACAACTAATAAAGTGACTAATGCAATTATATAAATTAATATAATTTATAGCATTACCTGAATAATTTATAGCATTAACTAACCTAACCTAACCTAACCTAACCTGTGTCAGGTGTATAAAACCCTCGTCAAGTTTCATATGCAAGCTGCTCTAAAATTCTAGACTTTTCTGACTTATTTGGACTCCAAATGGAATGACATAAATAAAAATACATACGCATTTGAATCATGTTTAATTGCGCTTAGCAATATAAAATGCCATAAAAATAACCCTTTATAGAAACATTAATGGTACACCAGACATGAAAATCCGATATAACAAACATTTCAAGCAAAACGCATTTAAAATATAAACAATATAGTGATTCGAACAAAGTGAAGTTTAAGCAGATATTCGACTTTCCCCGCGTTGTTAATGCAATGTTCACTCGATACATCAAACTTCCTCAAAGATGTCAGAGGATAGAGGGGTTTATTTTAAAATGTACAAGATTGATTGTATAAATGTTGATAAAAAACGATTGTCCTTTGAAGTTTCAAGACACCTCTAAAAGTTTTGTGGCAGAAATTGTTCCTTTAGTTCATTCTGCCTTCACTTAAAAGCCATCGGACTGAAAACTGTTTTTAAAGCTAGTGATTTTAAAACTTTAATTACTTTCAATAAATAGTATCGATGTGCTAAGCAAAACATTTGAAAACATTCTGATGGCTCAGACTACACAGATAATTTTTAATACATCAAAATTATATAATATTTGTTGTTTACATTTTTGGGCATACATAACTCTACACGCATTACAAGAGTTACGTTACAATTTTTAATATAAAATATATAACAAAAAAGGGGCTCAGTGAGGAGAAGCGTCAGGAATCCAGGTGAAATGCTTTGTCTAGGGTCTAAATGTATGTTATAGTACCCATTATACTTGCCGCATTTGGATGGCAATTTTAAATCAAAATCTAGTCATTCTATCTCCGGTAAAATTTGTATATTAAATATATTTTGTAATTTGTTACCAATATTCCCAACTAAAAATAGGTAATAATTTTTGCACGCGCTATATATGGAAGATGGTACTTGTTTTTACCTATTTCTTAAAAAATCTTCCTATTTCAAGTTATTCATCATGATCGGCCCTGCGATTACGAAGCGCGGCATGAGGTGTAGGTTCCGCACCTACCCCAAATTGACAGCAAAATGACGGCTTTCGATTACAAAATATGTCAGTTTGTAGTACTAACCGCACCTACACCTCATTTCACGCCTCGTTATCGCACTGCGGTTGCCGGTGTTTCCGTTTCGTTTTTGCAATAGCTGTCAGATGCAACCGACGTCCCCCGTTTCGTGATTCGTAATCGCACTGCGGGCTCTTAGCTCGGAGGAGCGGATTGCTTACCATACAAGAGGTCGTGGTTTCAAAGATTCATTTCTGAAATATATAGTGCATTTCGCCACGGATGCGATCTTCATGTGCTGCGGTAGTGTTGCTGTGAAGTCGTAACAAGCAAACTATAAACTTACATGCATGTCATATTCCCTGGAAAAAGGTACGTAAATGTAAAAGAGTATAATTACTTAAGAAAACTTTACGTAACGTAATATAATTAATGTGATATGTATGTAGAATCGACCGTGAAGCAAGGACACATTAATTTAAGAAAGTGCCCTGTAAAAGGAACTATTTAATAAATATACTGCAAGGATGCCAAACCAGCGAAAAACAGGCCCTCCCCCCGTAATCAATGCCTTCTACTAACGCAGTGCAGATCAGGTACCTTTAGCCATAAGTACCGATAACGGCGTCGTCCTTTGTAAGTGAATCTTTTATGCATATAGATCCCATGTATATGCATGTATGTCCGTCTTACGAAGGTGGCCAAGACTTCCTATCTACCTTTAATGGCGAGCAACTCATAGGAAAATGTATTCGTGTTCAGCCGTCCGAGCCAACTCCGTGGAACAGGGGCGAAATGAGGAGAAGTGAATCCACACAGAATAAGTTGTTTGCGCAATGAATGGCGCAGTGTAGTCAGACATCAAGATAGGGCCCTTTCATATTTACCTGTGAGCAACGTACGTTTTCTTTCTTCGGGCAATATCCTTTGAAATAAGTCGAATTGTAAGATGGTGGGATTAGGGAACATACTTTCACAAATGAGGAGAATTTTCGAAAATAATATTTATTTTGCCGTTTTAACCTGAGAAAAGTAAAATGAATTGCCCGCTAAGGAGCCTTGTTTTTTTATTTTAGTTAAAATTGGCTAAGAAAGGCATTCGAAAATTGTATGTAAAAACATTTTTTTACACAAATCATTTCACCAGCATGTAGATAAATTAATATAGTTTATTTCAATAGATATCACACATACTATTTTGATACTATCCCAATATTCCACATTTAAAGTTACTTGAATAAGCTTAATAGCTCTGAAATAGTTCGCAAATCCTCGGGCATGGTCACTTGCTGAGCGTGATTTCGCGAGGTGAGGTGGATTTGACTTGTCTGAGCATCTTTGGTCTCACCCATACCAGATTTTCATTAAAAATATATGATTAAGGGGTCACCCTAAGACGTTGAATTTCACTGCTTCTTCAAATTGGATGGTTAACACTGCCTTTCTATATCGACGTTTCGCCCATCTTTCATTCAATGAGATTGTGCCATCCAGGTTGGAATAAACCCAACCACCTAGTTAGTAAGGAAGTGAATTTAAATAAATAATAATAATAATTTTTGGTGTCTATGGACTTCTAGTCTGAAATAAAGAAAGATTATTATTATTCACATTATTATTATAATCTTTTTTATTGCTCCCCTACGGAAGGTACATGCAAGGGCGGACTGAGTGTCTAAAATCAATATCATCGAATCAAGCCCATATAGGTACAAAATATACAGGTAGCAACAAAACAAAAGTAACCTAAGATTTGTTATTGATAGCCCAACTATTTATTGATAGTCCAAAACACTTATGTAAAAAAAGTACTCGAGGGTAAAACGGTTATCTACTCTGATCCTGACCATACCTCGTGTTGCTTAACCTCAATGACTGAACATCTTCCCATTTGGCCTTCATCTATTTGAGACACCCTAGAATTGTGCTTGCAACAATAACACACCTACCATGATAATAAAATTAAAAAAAAATAATCGTCCGTCATGAGACGACAGGTTGCACTGTTACTTTTGCGGGAATCGGATTCAATGTGAAAGTAGCCTTATATGTTCGGGTGCAACAGTTTGTATATTTTTCATTACAGCAGCTCCAGTGAGGAGCGCTTAGTGAAACAAGTCATGCTCACACTATCTCACCTCGACGCGCCGGCGCGGGACAATGAAATGTTTGTCGTAAAGTTTTACGGAATTTTCTCATAATATTGGTACGTGATCGCATTTTAATTTTCGCTCACAGTTTTAACTAGGAGATATTCGCGTAAAAGAAGCGACGTAGCCGCTGTGCCGGTAACGACTTAACATAAACCTTTTAAATAATGAATCCTTCAGTTCTCATATGTATCAGTGTTCACTCTTGAACTATAGTTTTCATATGATAACTAGCCGATGTTCCCGGCTCGATAAAATGTGCAGACCTAAGCAGTCATGTTATAGTCAGTTACGATTAGTTTGCATATAAATATTGATCTCGACAATAGTTAGCGGACATATATAATCCAAAACTATCCCATACATCTTTAAAGCTGTAACCAATCATACACATTCACACAATTTCATTGAAATCGGTTGGGTGGTTTCGGAGATTAGCGTATAAAAACATAGTGACACGTTATTTGTCTAATTTATTCAGATATAAGATATAAATAATTAACCAAAGCGTTCAGATATTTTTGGAGCTACCAGAAGTCTTCATTCTGAAGTCCTTCATCTCCGGTTGATCAGTTTTCTGTAAAATAATGCATTATTTTAATATGAATAGGTAATATTAGATCATGGCTAACTACTGGGATTCTTAGGGCCTTTTACACCTACTGCTGATTAGCTTAATCGGCACATGTTAAGGGCCTTTCTTAGCATCTTGCAATTAATACTAGTACAAGATAAAAAAAACTTCATTATAAATGCCCTTTAAGTGTCGTTTAAAATAAATCAGCACTTCGTGGAAACCAGGCTTATTTTTCAATCCTTGTCAATCCTAAAAATAACCCAAAAATGTCATAAATATATACTCTTCTCTTGAAATACGTCGGAAAATAATACGAGCCTCGTAAAATATTTTTCATTTATAGTTTTCCACATTTGCGGCGATCCGTCATCCAATTCGACATTCGCGTAGCTCGCCACGCGCGCAGAAATAACTTCTTTTATTGTCCTCTATCGGTACCCTATTATTCATTTCGAAACGCACGTATATGCACTAAAGGGAGGCCTTGACGATTTGATTCCAACGTATTTAAATGTGTTTTCGAACAAAATGAAGAATAAATATCAGCAAGGAGACATTTCTACTTTTTGACAACCATAAACTGGCTTTCAGTTACCCAGGTAAACAGAACGAGTGACAAGCTCTTTGCTATATCGTCTAGTTGCTAAGTCCTAAAACTACCGAACTTTTATATTTCCTTGCGATGTTTTCGTTCATGTTAAGCTTGTTATTATAACCATGAATTTATTCAACGAGGAAGATTCGGGTCCAAGTGGTGTATAGGTTTCGGCACTTGTAAATAATAAAAATCGCCCCCCCCCCCCTCCTATTTTCTTCCCGTACATGTCGTAAGAAGAGATTAAATCATTTTTCGTTCCGTAAAACTATAGATTCCGAGTTAATCTCGCTCGGCTTGGCACCACCGCGTTAAATAAAGAATGGTCGAAACATAAAAAAAAATTGTCTGGGTTTTCATTCTCGTTGAATGTATCTATTAGGAAGGTCCTGGTATGGCACTTGGTCCCCATGTGGTATGTTTGGTTAATATTATTAGAGAAGGTTTTATATAGCCGTGTGTGTCCAGATCATGCAAGGCCAACGAGAAGATACTAATGTGTGCTAGGTTGTTTTTTTTAAAGAAAAGAAGAAGAATTGAAGCAGCTGCGCGATACAATAACAAAATAACTAAGTAAACTTGTGTTGACTTAAAACAAAGAAAAAATAAGCCCAATGAAACATGCTAATGTGTGTTGAAAAAGAAAAATAATATGTGCAGTCTACATGTACGGTGGCTATAAATATGTATAGGTCATTTTTGAAAATTAATAATTGAATTATGAAATGTTTGTTATAACTTAATATAAAAGCCTTGTTCTCGCTCTCAAAACAGATCATACGTCACATGAAATAGCTAGAGGAATAGGAGAGGACGAATGCCACCTGGGAGAAAAGTTCGCTTAATATTGATGATAGCAAAACTTATGTACTCAGCGAAAAAATAAAAAAAATAATAAAAATCTCTTTCCTTAACCGGGAATAGAAGCGACAGATATATGGAGGACTACCCATACAGAACCCGAGGAATATTTCTGTATATTGTCAATTCGCCAGGTCACAAGATGGCCGCGCTACATGCAAATGCACTCGTTCTCTTTGCATGTTATGACGTCTGCTATCTTGCCGGGTATTTGATATTTTCGTTATGGTAAGACAGTTCCTGAAATTCAAATATTATTGCATCTGGATGAGGTATCAACTACAAACACACTAACATCATCACGCCAATACTTCCTGTGATTGATATAGGTAAATTCGTATAAATAAAACAATTATTCATTTACCTTTTTTTTATTATCTTACAAAAACATCCATAGGGAAAGCCATTGGGCAGGTACCTAAATTATTTTTGATAAATATTTTTTCCTGATCACCACCAGTTTGACCGTTGAAGATAATGATGCGCCCAATGATAAATACAATCACGGCTAATATTAATTTACAAATCTCGAAAGTCATCTCGAGCATAACTAAAACCCCTAACAATGTGTACTTCTCAAATAAGTGGCATATACGTGTGCACCCAGCATATCCGGCTCGAAGGACCAAAGGGTCTTTGTTCCGAGTCAGACGTACTTAGCGGCAATCTCCGAGTGGTGTTACCTCCCGAAAACTCTAAACTGGTCGCCTCTGGATGTGGCAAGTACACGCAATTGGACAGTTTTCCTATTTTTAAATTTGCATACGCTTGGTTTGGTTTACGTTTAATACAATTTTTCAGTAAAGTGTATGTTTTAAATATTATGTAATATTAAATTATAGAAGACGTCAAATAATTTCATCATCCAATAATATTAACTCATAAGTGTAAGTAATTTGTTTTTTGTATTAAACTGAAATTATTTTGCAACATTGTTTAAAACTTTAACAAATTGTAAAATAACTTTAATTAAATGTTAACAGTCATTCCAATTTTTTAAACCGTGCTTGGTTGGCTAGTTCCGTGCTTTTAGTCCAACACACCAAACCACATTTTCAAAGAAATTTGATCTTTCGGCAATTTATACTTTCTTTGATTATATAACATTGAAAAAGATGAAAAGACCAAACATTTTCTTGTTTTCTTTTATCGCTACTGTAAGCATTCCACCTATGTAGTACCTACAAAATGATACAATTGAGCCCATTTCTTTCCATGCATATCGTAAGAGTCGATTAAGGGATTCCGTAGGGATAATCCCGCCTATATTGATACTATCGCATTGAATAAACGATGGTCGAAGCGGGAATGAAAATGTTTGGTGTTTCCCTCCAATTCAATATAGCTCTGTAATGACAGGAAGGTCCTAGTATGGCACCTTGTTCCCATGAGCACAGCCATGAGGTGTGTTGGGCTGATATGATGACAGTAGGTGTAGTATAAGCTATCCATGTACAGTCACATAAAAAACCGGGATTTGCCGGTTAAACGGGGGAGCGGGGAACGGCGGCGGGAGGGGTAATCAACGCAATTTAAAACAACAATTCATTATTTTAGTTTATTAAACAACTAAAAATGCCTGCTGTCGACATCAAATCTGATCTGTATGCACCATATAGGGGTCTTAGTTCACCGTTCATACTAGGACTTTATTCCTAACATAAAAATCGGCCAAGTGCGAGTCGGACTTGAACACGAAGGGTTTCGTACCATCGAACAAAATTTAAAACAAAACCATCACAATTTATCTATTTGTTGATATAGCGGCAAAATAAATACACACTTAGTGAAAATGTCAGCTGCCTACTTATTACGGTTCATGAGATACAGCCCTGTGACCGACGGGCGGACGGACGGACGAACGGACGGATGGACGGACGGACGGACGGACAGCGGAGGCTTAGTAATAAGATTCCGTTGGCACTCTTTGGGTACGAAACCCCAAAAAGTATTTGTATGTCATGTGTGAACGTATGCCAACTGAGTAATTCGTTCGAATTTGGCCACATCAACGAATTAACTAAACTCTCAACTTCAACTTTTGCCATCCAATAATCTTAACTTTTAAGTGATTTTTTTTCTATTAATCACAATTATTTCGAAACATTGTTTAAAATTTAAACAAATTGTAAAAATGTTATTTATTTGGCTTTATCCATTAAGCTTAACGCTGCTTTGTCGGTGATAAAGTATGGAGCTAATTTATTCATTTACAAGAGTTTTAGTCCAGGACTTTGGACTAATTATGCTCTTGACGTGGTCTGGGGGTGCGCGAGGCAGGTTTATTAGGACCCTTTGTAGCTATAAAAATAATATGTATTGTTAGTTATGGTTTTCAAGATAATAATAAAAATATCAATTTTTCAATCATTTAATTTATTTAAATCTGGTGTTGAGAAATCATTTTTTTACAGTCATACTACACTATATCTCATCACAAACTGATATTGACATATATATTAATACGTACCTTTACATTTCATTTCAAACAGATAAGATATTTTTTCCCCTCATTAATGGACAAACAAGATGGTTGGTAAAAGTTACTAAAACCTCTAACCCAACCTAACCTAAATGTAATAATATAAAGGAAGGCTACATGGTTCCTGAAAACATGTTACTTGGTGGGGATAGTATTCGCAAATAAAATGATATTTGTCATGAACTTTTGCATGCCGCATGGACTGTAAATTTTAGTCAATTAATGTTAATTTAGTGTTTTATCTATGTTTTTGTTAACAAAATTGACAAACACATGATACATGAAAATAAAATAACCTGAGGAAAGTCAGATACAGCAGAAGATATACACATTTACAACATTGCTAGGCCACCAGGCGGAGGAACGTCTAGCTCTTCTCGTTCCTCCACGCCAGCAAATGTATAATTCACAGCGAGACATTTGTATAAATTAACCATTAGGAAAATTGAATACAGTAGAACACACACAGCAATATTGTTAGATTCACGCCAGAGTGGAGAGCTGCTTGGTGAGCTGCATGGCGATCACGATGGAAGTGAGGATCGCCGTGACGTAGCGCAGGGCGAAGGCGAGCTCCACGCGAATCATGCCGCACGCGACGTAGCTCACCGGCCGTGACTCCACCAGTAGGAGGAACGTCTTCAGCTCTTCTCGTTCCTTTATGCCTGCAAATGTACAATTTACTGTGGGACATATAAATAAAATACCTACTAAGAAAGTCGGATGCTGCACACCATACACTGCAACATTGCTAGGTTTGTGTCAAGGTGGACCTACAGTCTTTGCTATGATCAGCAACGGACACAATACTCCTCCAGTCACTGGGTTTGTATAAGATAGATACTGTACTGTGGCAAGAGCTCCATAGGACAAACAAAGCGAAGCATACAGACAAGGGTCTCGGAACACATTTATTTATTTATTTATACTCATGACAAATACATTTCACATAACAGAAAACCAGGGCGAATGTAGCATACTTAATTACAATTTAGAAAAAATAATAAATCAAACCTTTAATTCACTATGGATGAGTTAACTTTCAAATAGCCTTCCAAAAATGTCGTGCACACTGTCTCAAACGTACTACTCAGATTAACAAACACATCATCACATTCAGGTGTTGACAGATGCATAGCATTGAACAGCCTCAGGAAGAGACATATGGGCGACCAGTAGTGAGAGCGGGTGCGCGTCACGATCTCGGCCACGGAGGAGGGAGGTAGAGAGGAGATGGTCTAAGCAAACTGGGTCTGTGTCCACGAAGTGGGTCTCTACGTCACAGCTCACGTGACAAGAAGGCGTGGCTTAGCGTCATTCGCGACATGGCGCTGGCGGTGTTAGGTTGTAGGACACTCGATTTCTTACACGATGAGATTTTGTGTAAAATGTTGCAAACATTACACAGGAAAAATAATCTAAAGTCTGTACGTGTAATTGAGTTTCAATTGTCAGTAAAACACCTCACATTTTATAATTTGAGGCAATATTCGAACATTGTATCGATGGTTCGCTCTTGCTATTTGCCGATAGATGGCGCGAAATCATTTTCTTTTTACGGTAAGAAATGTCGATCTCATGATGCAAATGTTTATGACATATTTAAATTAAAATTATTGATTCCCCGCGAAGGAATAGATTTAAATTTCTAAGGTTTTTTTATTGAAAAAACTAACAGTAAAATGTTAAAGGCGCCATCTAGTTGTAGTCTTGTAAACACTAAGAATAGCTCTGAGAATAGCTGCTACCAGAATACCGGTTCTTCCGGTAGATGGATTTAGCAAAAATGGGCGGTGCATGACCCCACCATGAAGTGTTTTTCCCCCCGCTGCCCCGCGCAGTCACGCTGCGTTCCCTAGTAATATGAGCTAAAATATCTCCTCTCTACTTCCATCCTCCGTGATCTCGGCAAACAAGCGTGCGTTCCGCCGTCGGGCGTAACCATCAGGCACGTTCAGTGCTAGTATCAGCTGTAGTAAAGCTTGCGAATCAACTTTCCCGATCAGAATTTTGAAACCAAACAGCATTAATGCCCGGGATCTCAAGTGAGTTGAAGCCCAGCATCCCGAGTAAAAATGCTCTTGGGTACAATTAAGGGTAATACCCCTGAGTATGTAAACATCTCAGGAACCTTTTTTAAATTTTCTCCAGCATGAGAATATAGTGATCCTCATGTGGAGACCAGACAATTGCCACCACGTCTAGCTTAGGTCTGACAAGCGTTTTAAACAATCAAGACTGTGAAAAACAACGAGCGGCATACGTCTGCAATATATAAACACGTTTTTGACAGTGGAATTCACTAGATTATAAAATTAGCGATTGAAACATGCTATATGCCCCGTCTGGTCTGTGCATCAATTGAAATCGCAAGTCATGTTAACTATAGCCAGGATGACAGTATGAAGCTCTCATCGGCTTTGACTACGCTACTAGCACATCGTTAAAGACAAGATACATGAACACCAGCCGTGGAAACTGACATCGTTAGTTATGTGTGTACGCACCAGTATTCGTCTAAGGTGCACCAATATATTGGACTACCGGCATATCGCAGCCTACCCACCGATGATATAGGATCATCGCAGCCGACGGCCGTCAGTAAATTTTTGACAGGCCGTCCTCTTGAACGTTGTTCCAGGACAGCCACCATCCTGAAGAAGCCCGCGGCCTTGGATGAATTATAACACTCGCAGCGCAGCGGGCGAAATACGACGGCGAAATCCGATTTTCCACACCGGACAAGCAACGGCCATGATATTATCTAATCATCAATTTTGTTGCTATTCAAATATAATGGCAGAATCTCGTCCCATGAGTTATAGGTCAGCTTTTTTAAAGGAACACTTAACAGATTAACGCATTCAAGTGAAGCTGCAAACGAGACAACACGAGCACGAATGAATATTTCATATGAATATGAAAATAACTACTTCGATTTTATCATTCAAAATGTTGCTTTAATATTAGTTTGAGTCTTCATTGGATTAGGAGTCCAAACATTCCATATCTTCGTTGTCAGCGATTACTTTCTGATCGGTGTGATAACTGCTGTTCGCAATATCTTTCGCTGGAGTGATACATTTCATATACCATAATCTGTTTAGATTTAAATTTAAATTAGTTCGATATACGGCGGCAAGATTTATTTAAGAATCCTCTAACTATTCAAACATGTTTTTGGTTTCTGCGCAGCCGCTTGCGATATTGAGGGGACTGAACTAGGTCGCTCCCGCCAATTTTAGCGCAATCACTAGTATTTTTTATCTTGGCCTTTAATCCAACCCATGAAGGAAATATGTGTAGTAAATATTACAATAAGCATTATTAATTACCCAATTTGTGATTGAGAAGCCGCCTGGCTAGCAATGCTTTGATTTTGTTCGTCTCATTGGTGCTGATATGGGTCAAAATGCACGGAATAAGCATAATCACTGTAGTATACATATTAATAGGGATCGTCTGCAAAGCAATCAAATCCTGGGTCTGAAAACAATGAGAGTTAAAAATGTCAATGCACTGAGTGTATAGTTTGTTCTATTTATTAAATATCCATCCGATTACTTTAATATTTCTACAGTTTTTAAAATAATAACCACCCCAAATTGGATATGATTGAAAGAAGAATCTAAATTTAATGTTCTGAAATGGTATATTGAGCTTTATTAAAAGTAAAAGATTCATGTAATCTCGATGATACTAACATAAGTCAAACTCTTTGCTAAATAGATAGCGCCATTATAGATCAGGCAGACATTGCGTGGAAACTGGAACATTATAGACGTGAAAATCTGAAAATTAATCAAATATAATTATGTAAGCAAAATATGTAATCAACTACGCACAAACCCCATTTTGTTACGCTAACATCCGTCCATTCGAAACAGAAGCATTATCTGTGTCATGTTTAAGGTGGCTTTCGATTTTCAGTCACAGCCAAAAACTCAACTTCTCATCGAATAATCTACTGAAAATCTATTATTTATGTTCAAAGCTTAGATTTGCATAAGCATCAATTCTGAGGCTTCTACTAAAAATGATCAAGTTATGCATTGTGACTTGGAGGATTTTTAAGCTTCTAGCATCTTTCATAGATTCAGGCTTTGTAATACTTGAAATGTCGAGTTACTGTGATTAAGTGTAATTTTTAGGCGATTACTTCATTATTTATCTTTTATTTTTTATGTGACTGGACTTGGATGGCTAATAACGCACCTAGTGTCATGATATTAGCCACCAACACATCTCATGGGAACTATGCTATGCTAAGACCTTCCTGTAATTGCACAATTATGTGTGTGAACCGGATGGAAAACATGGACAATATTCATTGCCGCTTAGACCATCGTTCATTGAATGCGAATAAAGGAATCACGATCGACGAATCCCTTTGTCGGCTATTACGACATGCAAGGTCAATCAATAACGCTTATAGAATCAGACATCTGGGGTCTATAAGTCTTCCTGTATGTCCGTCCATAAGTTGAGAAGCGCTAACAGCTCACTTAGCCTCATGCAAAAGTACTCGAGGGGTTAGTAGGGTTTTCAATATGAGAGAAGTCGGGAAAAACGAAGTCGGACTTTAACGCTGGCGGAGCCGAGGGTGAAATTAAATCAAGCACAAATGTCAAAGTGAAGTGTTTCCATATCCTATTTTGCTTCTAGTGCAAGCGTTAGCTTCGTAATAATATGTGTGTTATATACAAAGTGCATTGAGTTAAACAATGTCCCATATTTTCTTCCAATCACTTAACTGTTACACCCTTGTGGAACTAATTTTCCGAGGGTAAGCCTTTTTACCGAACTACCTTCATTCGCGCCGAGCGAATGAAAAACTGTGGGTCGCCAGAGACTCGTGGCAAATGTCGATGCCGGCGGACGTTCTGCTGGCTTCGCACATCTTCAACAGCTCCAAGATCCATGGCAACGATCGTATCCTGCCGTGGATCTAACCCGCGTAGCGTCCACGTAACACAAAAAGTGAACGACCTTAAGTGCTGTGCACGGAACCCTGGTGGAGACGGAACCCGGGGATTCAGGAGGGCTGCAGACCACACTACGCCAATGGTGAGTCCTCTCCTATCCTGCCTATAGTCCGTTCAAGTCAGGGTTAAATTGGTCAAATAATTATTCTTTACAGTCCACTACTCGAATTTGGGTAGCGACCCATTTGCGACTGTCGCCCCAGACCTTACACAAAGCTTGTAGTGTATTTTTTGAAAAAAAAAGGGTAATTTTTGATCTTGCTAAAAAAAGAATATTAAAATGCAATTCTAGAGCAAACAAAATCGAAAATGGTTTGTAAACGAATATTTGCGCTTTTGAATTCTTACCGGAATACTGGATATTTCGTTCACTAACATTGAGCTTTCAATGATTCGTAAATACATGATCTGCATTATTTTCATACTGTTCCCGATATTTGATTTCAATATCGGTAAGCATCGATCCGTTAAAAAGATTTTTTGGAAAAATTGTTGAATTGGATTTTGTGAGAAATCGTTGGACAATCCAAGCAGTTTTAATTGCTCTAAGTTTACACGTACTATTTTAATCCGCAATGCTACTATATGAAATAATATACCATTAAACATTATTTCTGACATCATTAAAAACTTAGAAGTTCGTGTTAGTATTGGTACTATTTTATTAATATTATATTTAAAATTAAATCTAATAATATAAAGATCATAGGTTGTGACACTTAAGGTTAATACCACTAATATATTAATTTGTCTCCTTAATATCCGATACATTTGTTCTGATGATTTTAAATTTAAGTGTGAATCGAACTGAAATATTTTTCTAAAAAATTTTTTTGTTTTCCCTTTTAAACAATAAAGTACTAAAACATTTATTAAAAGATGTTGTACGAGGTAAGAAATTAGGCGTGATTTGTTAAAAACGTTATTTGAAATGGACCCATCATTGAGAACCAACACTATCATAATTATTAAAGAGATGATTATACTAATATTGAATATAACAGCAAAACGTTTAATTAAACACTGTTTAGAATAGTTAAATCTATTCGCGCCTAAGATGGCTTGCATCAAAAACAATAATACAAATGAGTTATTCAATTGTATGCCTTTAAAAAAAAATTGTTTTTTATTGAATGCGTGAACTGAATTGACTTTACGAGCCGCCATGTTTAGAATGTCTACACGAAACGGAGGTAACTGTAAAAATACTTTGAATAAAGCTCGTTGCTTCAAGCACTTATTTCTTATTGAAGGAATCCGGAAATCATGGAATGATTGATCAATATTTTTATGTATCTATTAATTAATCTAACACAAATATACATTAGGATGGTTCAGATAATTAAAATAAGCGAATGTTGTGTCGAGTAATTTACTTAAATTGGATTCACAGGGTGAAACAGTGAACCAAAAATATCTAGGATTTAATCGTAGAGAAAATATTAATGTTTTTCTTGTTGCTAAGTATATATTTTTTTGTTAGGCGTAGGTGCAAAAATTATCATACTATTTTATGAAGCTTAGAAAAAAATATTAATATACTAATTTAAAAAAATGCAATGCAAATTTTTGCAAGATCTCATTGAATACAGTTATTTTTAGGATATCTTGGAAAAAAAAACGTTTTTCTGAATTAATGCAAGCTTGAACACTTTTTAAAGCTTCAACTAACGGTCTATTTAGTCAGCACCACTGGACGCTGTTGTTGGAGTCAGTACGATACTATTAATCTATTTTGAACGAAATTTGAATTTGACAGAATATATTATTGATATTTATCGCGTGCATATGGATGGAAATAATACGTCATATTAATATAGAATGGAACATAATAATTGCATGTTTGATGGTGCAAGGTGTGATGGTGTTACGTTCGCCTAAAGCGAAAGATGTGTAAAGGTGTACCATGAACTCGCATGACATGTTCTGTCGTCCCGAGAGATTAACAGCCGTGCGGTTCGCTCGTCGTAGAGTTTGCTTTGCTATTTTCATAGATCTCCGCGGGGCGAGGGAACTCTCGCCATGTCACGGATAGTGTAGGAAAGGCTAAAGCGCACTATCCCCATGTTACGGGTAGTCTAGGAAAGGCTAACGCTATGCTACGGATAATGTAGAAAAGGCTGAGGCGAGTTCTCGCTTCGCAGAGGATGGCGTGGCAGCCACGTAGGTGCACGCGAACCGGCCACGCGTTATCTCAGCGGAATTAATTGAACCATAACTCTTCCTTCACTTGTTTTGCAGAAGAAAACCCTGAGAAAGATAGCAGATTTATGAATAAAAATTACTCGGATGTTCTTTGTTCCTGTAATATGAAGTTTTCTTTAATTTTTATTTGGTTTAACTCAATAAAATCTATCCATTTCTAACACATACATGTACCCTCGCCATGTACCCGTACAAGGAATCCCTGCCTCACTTTGATCTGCCAAGCTTATGTCCGAAATTAATTGGTCTCTTTTGTACTGACTGTTGAGTATTACTAAGCGTTCTTTAAAAATATTTCACTGAAAACATATCTGTAAACCTATATTATGTAGTAAAAAAGAAACCAGCTCTTTCCATTTTCAAATAGGATTCGTTCTAGCGCGACTTCTCGGCAGTCATTTGTCAAAAATTCGGATGTCACTAGTCTGTGCTTCCTGAGTATGATTTATTATGTTAAAGTATATTCTAATAAGAATAATGGATAACTCGTGTATTGTCTTTCTTGTTTTTCTGCGAGTTGCCTAGTGTTACGCCAAATTGGATTGCTGACTATCTGTCATTAATCTTATTTTGTCGCTCGCTGCAGAATATCGTTAAATATTTTTGTTATATGGGTTCTGAAACATGAAAAATAAATAAATCTCACTATATTGTTCTTTTAGGTGGTCGAAAGCGGGAAAGGTAATTTTTGTGTATTTGAAAGCGACATTCTTGCAACTGACTTAAATATAGATTTTTCTATTCCACATCGGTTCTAGCAAATATAATTAAAGCCATTCACATTTTATGATACATGTAACTTTTATATATAAGATGTTTGAAGCGGTGCCTATAAAGATCCCATGAAGAAAAATAAATAAAAATAACTACAAGTGTGCCAGTTAAAAAGATTGTATGTTATAGAGGAATGTAATTATACATACTGCGGTACGTTCGCCTTTCTTCCGAACTTGGCTGCCACTTTGCGGTGTGTCTAGATTTACTACGTAGAGACTGCAATATTTACTAATTACGACATGTTTTATGGTTTTCTTTAACTTTCCACATTCAAATAGTTAGTTAGTGCTTCTAGTTAGTATGTTTAGATGGATAAATGGTTTTTTCTAGAACAATTCTTATTCGAATGAACTTAAAAATATAAAAGTATAATATGTAATAGTTAAATCAATTTAAAACATAAAGAAAATAAATTTCTCCGGAAAGAAATTAAAAAAGTTTCGTAAAAATATCGCCTTCTGTTGTTGGCTAGCGCTATCAGACTTTTGACCATGCCATTGAAATATAAAATTTTCAGTTTGTCTGTTGACGCTGAACGCTAAAGTTACCCTTTGCATGCTTATAGTAATCTTAGCATGAAAAACATTAAAGCGCATAATTACCACACAAATGTTGCTGTATGTAAAAAAAAAATTGAATGACATCCGACACTAATTGATTATTAGTTTTAGAACGGCGCATAAAACAGTGTTCGATAACTCCACATTAACTTGTTAAGCTCTTCCGTAAGCACTGTCGACATAAAGAGAACAAAGAATAAGTCTCTTTCCCTCTAAAACCTATCATCAAAACATTTTATTAACTGCCCACATTAAATCTTCATACGAGCTTTATCGTCCAGTTCAATACAAACGACCGGCGATCACGTGATCCAATGTTGCCACCGCCAAAAAAAGAAAATGGAATAATGGCCAGACAAATGTATTGACTCTTCGTGACTTTTACTTTTTTCGTGGGCAATATTGCCAGTAACGATGGCGTATAGAGACCATTAATATTGGAGTAAAACGTACTTAACTGCTGACAATAAATAGAATTTTATCATATACTTCTACGTGCGCCATTATTCTTTTTTTTTACCCTGGCAATTCTAAGCGGAATAAAAACAATGAATGCTTACATGAAAGCACAAAGCTTCACATGAACATTTACTGGATTCATTTAATACATCTATTAGTTACGAGGAACTATTCTGAGATTTATTTTTGTAGAATGTTAATTTCCAGAATAAAATTAATTGTGTTAACAATGTGTAATTTCGTAATGTGTAAGCAAGGTAATTTCATGTAAAAAAATACTTTACATGCTATGCTAACTGATTCAAAACCCCCCAAACCGACGTGTTCAGAACATACGAAAACACAAGATATTTGGACCTATCAATGTTTCTAAAATGTAAAAGTGATGACTATAAATGTTAAATATAAGAATATCTTCTTTAAATATCTTCTAGCTTTATTGGCGCCTTTAGATGGCGCCATAAAAGGTTTTTTTTTAATTACAACTGATTCAATAAGCCTGGAAGCTCTGTGTAAACACTTAAGTCACACAAATGCAAGATTTAGTTATGGTCATAAAGAAATCTAACCAAACAGAAAAGTTATCCGTATGTGAAATTCATTTCTATTGGAGTCTACAATTTGTTCAACGGTCAGACCATTTAAAGTCGCCCCCGTGTGGAAGGTTGAAGTTTGTGACCCCACTTAAGGCGCAGGTCATAAGTCATCCGAATGTATATTTTTATTGCACTAACGGTACTCTTAACGACTCCCGATAAACTTATAGCTGCTTTGATAACCCACTCAATGATTTCAGGCGATTGCTTCTGAGGAAAATATTGTTTTACTTAACATAATATTTGAAAGATATATTTTGTTGTAGAATTTATTTGAGAGGATGTGTACCTATACGACCTCTATGTTACATTTCCTGTAACTGGCGGACCAAATGTTGTGATATTTTTGTTTAGATTTTCACTGTTGTTAGAAATATTCCCTTAATTTGTGTCACATGTGGAGCGTGAAAGAAGTACGCTTTAATTAGATGAATAAAATGTTATCAGTTTTAGGGCTGATTTTTCAATGGTATAATAATCAGATAGATAACTATTCAACGGATTCATTTACGCCTCTGCTTATCCATTCGTTATAGCAAGTCCGTGTTTTTATTATTAAAATTATAGTCAAAAAAATTGTGATAAAAGATATAATTCTCGAGCAATGACTATCCGTCTTTTGACAAATGTAAATTTATACCAGTCCATATCAGTCCGATAAGTACTATCTGAGGAAATCGGCCCTTACAGTTTAATGTTAGAGTATTAATAAAGAGAAGGATCGAAAATGCGTTTGGGCTAATATCATGACAATGCGTGTGGTACATTTGTTCAGTTACATTAATTGAATCGGATTGTTACCTTCATCTGCAATTTTATTTATTAAAAGAACACATGCGTTTTCATCAGCATTAACAAATTATTTTTCTATAAAATATATCTCTTGTTATAAGGAAAATAACAAAAGGAACGATAGCTTATCTAAAGTTCTGAGGTGGCCTTCGTCGTGGATGATGGTGTCCCGAAGGTATATCCACCCGCAAGGCAGGTTGCGGAATCGAGCACGGATGAAAAGTACTTACTGATTTCTCACGTAATAACATATTCCAGGACAGGCTCTTCTGCTTTTTGAGTCTGTTTTTCGGTTGGTATTTTTTACCCGACTACGGCCAGAAAGTAGAGCTATTATTTTACCAGCCTATGAATGGTTACATTAATAACAGCAATTTGTTGTTTTTTGTGTTAGTCTTAAGTAACACCACAACTAGTTTTCATGCAAATTATTCTTTAGAACTCATTTAGAATTTCGTTGCCTCCATACTCACTGATTGGCGGACTGTTGCAAAAACATCAAGTTTATTTCAACTTCCTTTGTGACTTCCGGGCTGAAAGTCGGCGGAAAAGTATTCGACGGCTGACAGTTCCATACTCTGGCGGTGCGGCAGGGAAACTTATTTGAGAAACGGTGTGTTCGAAAAAACCTAAAGCGAACCACAAATGGGTGATCTTATTCTTTTCGGCGAGTGCTCCTGATATAGGTAACATGTAGAGGGATAAGTGATGCAAATTCCTAAATCATTATAGCCTATAAGATTGTAAGATAGTGTACATTGTCATATATTTTAAAAAAATGCGCATTATACGTTTCATGTAATAGGAGAAATGTATTAGAATTACAATTTTCGAACTCGGATCACCAAAAAGGCATAACTAACTGGGAGATCACAGGCAATGTTAAACAAGTCGGGCAAAATACAAAGTCACATTAGTACAACGCCAGAAACTAAAATTAAGCACTTTGTAAGTGAGACAATATCTGTTGGGAGTCTAATTTGAAATTCAAATATATTTCAGCGTGAAAATTGTCGCATCCGTAGCCAACGTTCGTTGTCTTCGTGAGCTGGAGAATTCTTGAAGATTTTTACGCAAGGGAAGTGTCTCATTTTCTTATATTAGAATCGGCATATGCCATGTCCATATATTTACCATGTGGAGGCCCACAGTAAGGTATGCGGCGAGAAAACTCAACATAAAATTTATGAAATGGCTAGTCACAGTAAATGGCGGTACAAGTTAGCACTGTTAAAATTTATTTTGAAAAATTAATTATGGATTCATAAAATACAAGTCCGAGTGCAATGTGCTGTCTATGGATGACGAGATTACAATACAAAACAATATGCGGTGAAATCCTATGTTAATCCCCAGCTACCCAACGATGACTGTAATCATGAAAAATATTTGTGGAAGGGTTTATATTTCAGCTGTTGATCTATTAATACAAAAAATATATACACTAAGGCAATGCTGCAAGAATACTCTATTCAAAAGAAAACTATTTCCTTACATTTGGCATCTGGCTTCTATCAGCCAGTGTCGCCTGCACCAATTACCAAGGATCGAAACTGTTTGCGACCCAAACAGAAGCTCAACGGGTAATAAATAGAGCTGAATTTTGCATACGAAGACATTGGAAATAAGATGCAGGTTTAAAGGGAAATTAAGATCGTCCCCGATCCTTTGTTCTTGCATAAAATAAACAAGTAAATTATTTTCAAAATAAAGTAAGGAATATTTAAATGAAAGTTATTTTAGACAGAAAAGCAACAAGTATTCTTGTATCTTACTACCTACTATTTTAATAGGTACGCATGCATTAGTAGTATTAATAACACGGAATATGATTTCCGAAATTTTATCCTTATTCTGATATTTTTGTACACTATTTAGACTTCAATAAATAAACCAACCCAATGCAAAATATGATTGACGTTTTTCTGCCATATAAGTTAACAACAGCGTTACCTACCGGGTCTAATAATAGCTAAGAACTATCCAGGTGACATCATTTTGGTTAATACCATCGCATTGAATGAACGATGGTTGAGTGCCAATGAAAACTATCCGTGTTTTCCATCCAGTTCAATGTAGCTGAGCAATATAAGGAAGGTCCTGGCATGACAACTAGTTCCCATGTGGTGTGTTAGGCTAGTTCGGTATTAGCCATCCATGTCCAGTTACATAAACAAATATATCGGTCAAACATTTTAGGAGGAAAAGAATTACGAACGTACGCACAGCGGAACTCAATATATTCTTTTTAAATTGATATTATGTTTAGTACTAATGAAGTGCTTCGATTTTTTTCGACATCTATTTCATTTTTATACTGATGTCAAATGCCATTGTGGTACGAGCGTACGAAAGAATGGCAACTGACCACAGATTCACGATAAATTAAAGCAAATTTTTGTTTATACTGATAAAGTGCATAGTTAGTTTTATTATTTACAATTCAATGTAATTAAGGATTGACATGAATTTCGTATTATATTTCAGACATCGTTCATGTATAAAAGCATGGTCACCCATTAGCACTATAACTTGTGTTTATTGCTCAGCCCATCCTTGGGGCAAGCATTGCAAGAATTGCAGTATGACTATTTCAACCATATTTCATGCAATAACTTTTTTTTTATTGCATAACCACCTCTTGCAACTAGCACGTCTTGAGATTGTTTTTTGCATTGAATCGTTCGGACTTAGAATGTAAGCACAGCGCGCTATGCTAGGTCTATGGTTTTTTATGTGACTGTTCATGGATAACTAATATCCCACCTATGTACTGTCATGATGTTCGGCAATCACACCTCCTGGGATCTAGGTGCCATGCCAGGACCTTTCTTATTTTGCACAGCTACATTGAAATGGATGGTAATCACGGACAATTTTTATAGCCGTTTTCACCATTGTTAATAATAATAATAATAATAAAATTCTTTATTGTACACCATTATAAAACAGTTTACAAAAGGCGGGCCTAATGCCAAAAGGCATTCTCTTCCTACCTACCCTTGGGATGTAGGAAAGGTGCAAGGCGGCAGACAAAAAAGGATAAAAGAAGTAAGTTTTTTTATCAATAAAGATATATATCTAATCTAATAAATATTATAAAGGGGAAAGTTTGTAATAATGGATGGATGGATGGATGGATGGATGGATGGATGTTTGTTACTCTTTCACGTAAAAACTACTCAATGGATTCTAATGAAACTTTACAATAATATAGCTTATACATCAGAATAACACATAGGCTACAATTTATGTGCCCATGGGCTTTAGAACTTTCACGGGGCTGCGAAAACGATGCCGGTAGCGCTACTTCACACTAGGGGGAGAGGAGCCGGGGGCGGTGGCGGGGAGCGGCGGCGGGGGGAGGGCAGACGTCGTGACTGTTTGGTGTCCGTTTGGCGAATTTTCAAGGCACTAGCGATTTGTAAAACTTAGTACATGTACATTTAACTACCCGGGAATTAGGATTGGCTAAATATAATTCAGTTCCGCTTACGCTAAGATGGGGCTGTCATACAAACTGCAATGCTATGCACGGCTCGGCTTTGCGGCGGCAGCGCTTACTTTTACTGTAGTACGGCTTGGTATTTCCTGCAACTTTAGGACTACTTGGCATCACGCTAAATCGTCGGAGGAGCGACCAACAGAATAAAATCCTTGAGAACAAATTACTCGATTTAGATGTGCATTGTATCTACGTCTAGCCTGATTCTACTAAAAACTTATAGATTACATAATATAACGCTTCATTACCAGAAGGGTAAGTAGTGAGTCTTAAAGTCTTATAACATGCGAACCACTTACCTGATTTATATGCGTATTTTATCAATGTATAGCATCTCTGGGAGCAGTCAGGTTCGAGATGGGCTACTGTTTTCGATGTTGAGGCTGGCTGTGGGTTGGAGTCCACGCAAAACTTACCTACGTTACACGTTACTTACTAGGTAAGCAATGTAGCAGTGAAAGTGCAGAAAGGTTCTCGCGGCAAATGTTTTTTTTTTAAATAGCCACCAAACGTCAACGAAGCTCTAAATGGGAATTATTAGATGTTTCTCATTAAATCATGCTATTTCGGCTCGAACGATCTTGATTAAATTTGGTACATGGATACATTGTCCTGGACCAGTTTGACCCTATTTTGGACCAGTCATGTGGGCTACTTTTTATCCATGAGATAATTTAGCCGACACTAACCCGAGCGGAGCCGGGTACCGCAGCTAGTATATATATATACTTAACAAGAATAAATATACTTACATTCTAATACTAATACATACAGATACATATAATACATAGCTTATAATATATATTTAATTTAAATATATACCAATATTTGTGTATATACATTTATTCTTCATTTATTGTTCATGTGCGATGGTATGGTACCCGGGCGGGATTCACACTACGACCTGGTAAGTAAGGAACCTACAGTTAAACGTGGACTCCGAATCACGAAGGATGAATCCCTTATTTGGCTCTTACGACATGTACTGGAAAAATGCAGTTGGTCGAATTGTTTTCGCTTTACGTGCCGGAACCCATTGAATGCTATATTTTTTTAAACATGCACCGATGAGACTCACCACCTGCAAACAATACAGAAGCAATATATCCCGCTCTCGAAATCGAACCAAAATATGGTTCCAAAAGCAACTTTTGTTTGCTAGTTAATAGATATAAATACTGTAATTACAAGTGATAAGATATACTACTTTAGTGCACAAATTTGGCGGAATTGTTTATACACGGATATACAGTACCCGAAGTCCCAGTTGTCACCTAAATTGGCGTTTACGGCAAACCGATCGACCGGCGTTTTCAATTGTATGGAGAAATTGAAGAGCGCGCGCAGTGGGCGTTAAGCGAACTAACATTTGCGAGTCCGAGTTTGATTTGACAGCTTACTCAACGTTGCCGTAACTACGCCGACGTTGCCGTTTACGTCAACTCTGCGTTTTCATACAAATCCGAAGTCCGAGTTTGACTTTGACAGCTTAAAGAAGTAAAAGTATGTATGGAGTTTGACGTTTTTACGGAACTTCGAAGTTACGTAAACGCCAATTTAGGTGAGAACTGAGACTACCGGCTCTGGATAAAGTATGTTTCCGTAGCGAGCCAGCGTGCAAAATCATGTCAGTATTAACATGTTTTATGTTACGCTCGTGCAGACACAGTAAGAAGCGTCTATACCTCTTTAAACCGCCTTGGTATGGAAGATAGCCATCCATATATCTAGCAACGTAAAAAAGAACTCCATATTTGCGCAAAATACGATAAATATAAGTTAAATTACTTCATTATTACAAGCTTGTTATACTTTCTGTGGAACTTTCAGTGTTAGCTCGTATTTATGTATGAATCATATCTTGCAACTGAATTTGGTCCCGTTTATACTCAACCGATTTAGCTGAAAATTTT
Source organism: Incurvaria masculella (assembly GCA_946894095.1). Lineage (NCBI taxonomy): Eukaryota > Metazoa > Arthropoda > Insecta > Lepidoptera > Incurvariidae > Incurvaria > Incurvaria masculella. The sequence goes on from OX335641.1 coordinate 8,200,054, forward strand.
CATACGCGTTTAGTTGGGATGGCCATTCATGGTTAGCTAAGTCAGGTCATTTTAAATCCAATAAGGCGGACTTGCAAAGATGGCGGACCAGTAATTTTAATATATGTAATAATAGTAACACATCAGTTTCATAGCATAGCGATTTTTGTAGTGCGAAGAATCGCACAGATTCCCCAGGCACCTCCTGACCTACATACAACCCCTCGCTCATCAGGTCCTCGGCAGGATTCCGTGAATTATTAACCGTACGCATTTACCCGCCCTTGCCTGCTGTGCTGCGCTTAGGGCGTGCAAGGGGAGTGCATCTTGCGAGCTCTTTAGGGAGAGGTACAGTTCGTTTTTGAGTTGATTTGGAAGTTTCCTTGGTTTTATAAGCAAATCAGTATTATAGACTAGATTAATTTGACGTACACTTTGTCGAGCCTCCTTCACATACTTGCACGCTATTTACTCGCAAGTTGAAAATCTCTTTTTAACAATACTTGCATGTCAAAAGTAATCATCAAAAATTTCACGTTCCTTAATTAAAGCTGTTTGCCGCCAAGCCAAATAAATTAAAAGGTTTTAAATAAATCTCTTAATGTTCTCCTTTTGGAAATGACTTTTGAACCTACATTTGAAAATTTTTCATTTTAAAATTGAATATCACGCAATATTTCCATTAAAAAATACTTTGGGAAATCGTTGATATAAATACTAATAAAAATATGAATTAATTCTGCAAAGGTAATTTTGAATACGCTCGGATGATGGTAACATAGTTGACGAATTTTTTAAAGCTAGAACCTTTTTGGTTTTTGTGTCTGCAATAATAAGAAGAGTTTAATTAAATAAATATATTCATAACTATAATACAATAATTATGTATTTTTTATTGATAAATATTTGAGATAACGGTAGACTTACAAAGTAAAACCGACTACACGCTCGCAATTTTCCTTATCGCAAGTAACTAAAAGTGCAGTTCCTATCTCCATCACTATAATTATCATATATCTAGTGTCCTATAGTGACACCGGAATATTGGAACTCTCTTCGGATAACATAAACTTATTTAAAATTCACATTTATTATGATGTAAACACATGTTTTAAAACATGTTAAAGATTATTTATATAAATCCATTTTGAAACGTAAATGCTATATTTTATAAACAATTGGTCAGACATTAACAACGTAAAATAATAATAAACAAAACATGACATAATCGAGAAAGCATACGATTATTTTGTTTTTGTCTGTCTTTCAATTCTACCGGTCTAGTCTTATCTTAAAATGTTGCCAGAAACCAAAACGCTGCCTCCCTTCCTTTGTAATAAGGTTATTTCCCTCCAAAATCTCTTTCATTATCGACGTTACTTCTTTCTTTGCAATGATGCGTACTTTGTAGCCAAAAACTCGGCCGATATCGACCGAACGAAAGACAAAGAGTTAAACAAGTTTTAGCATCTAAAACAAATTGATTCAAGTTTGTCTCGATACATAAAATTCAACTATGACCACTTTATGCATGATAATTGTAATTTTTTTGCTATTATGGACCAAACAACGATAAACCAACCAAGGTCTATCATAAAAAAAAATAACGTTTTTTTTTTGTCTTTAATCCCTTTATTCTGTTGATAACTAAAATTATAAGAGAAACGGTAACCTCCTAGTCATTTAATCCAGTTTATGAAACTTTATTTTGCGAATTTTTCTTCGTTAAGGCTGTTCCGACCCATATAAAGTTGTTTGCACACATAAAGCAAAAAGTATTGCACTTTAAGCCACGATTAATAATAAAAGTTTAATATAGTCATATTACTTGCAGCGAAAACAATTTCACAATTTCAGGATTATTGGTTTTGTTACAATTTATTTAAATACGATTTTTATTTAACAGCGCCATCTAACGGTGTGAAACTTCTAATCGGCAATTACAACGAAACCATTAAACCTGAAAATGTGAATATGTTTTCGCTGCATCTACTATGGCTATATTTATTATTTTTGACGAATTCGTGCCTTAAAGTGCAATAATTTTTGCGTTCTGTGTAAAAAAAAACATTGTATGGGTCGGAACATCCTTAAGTGACAGGAGACAAATTCATTGATATATCTAAAAAACCTGAAAATTGGTGCTCGTCTGCCTTCGTTTTTACAATTTAGTTTGACGGGTATTTTTCAACCTTGTTTCTTGAATTTTTTACTCTACTCATTGGCATTTGTCGGTATACTCGAAACATAAAGTAGTAAAAAAATCCAACGTAGGTTCATGACTTAGTAGGTAATGCCAAACCGTAGCAAGCTAAAACGTAACGTCGAATTTGAATAACTGTATATATCAATATTTTCTGCAGCGAACTATGCGAAGTATTACGTCATAAGTACTGCCTCGGATGGATTTTAATCCACGTCGATGAGTATGATGAATAATTGCCGGGAGAGGGGATGGAATCAAAGGTGGGAGATGGAGGGGGAATATAGGTCGATGCACTCGCCTTTTGTCATGCACTGCGGCAGTTATATAGCTTTTGCTCGGAGAGGTTTATGAACATATAAAAGTAAACGATGTTCGGCAATTATTCATAAGGCTTTTCACTAGATATATTTCACTAGATAATTGCATTGATGTTATCTCTTTCTAAACCTATATGTTGTCATGTTTACTTTAATCTTTTTGTCAATAAAATATACTGAATACTGAATACTGAATGAACACAACATCTTTCTGTCGGATCGATTCGAAAAAGAGCGGCCAAGTGCGAGTCGGACTCGCACACAAAGGGACAGAACCTTCGTACAAGATTTAACACAACAAAATGCGCGTTTTTTGTATGGGTCCCGCCTTTAATAATTATTTTTTTTTTATTTTGCCTATTTGTTGTTATAGCGGCAAAATAAATGCACCCTCTGTGAAAATTTCAGCTGCCTAGCTATTACAGTTCATGAGATACAGCCCTGTGACAGACGGACGGACGAACGGACGAACAGACAGCGGAGGCTTAGTAATAGGGTTCCGTTTTCACCCTTTGGGTATGGAACCCTAAAAACAATATAGTGGATATTTTCAATATCCCTAAAAACACTTTTTTATAAAAATAATATACTTAAGCTAACATCAATTACTGAAGAGAAAACACCTCTGTCCGACATTACATAAGTACTGGGCGTGTATTCTTGGCGTTCAGTCAGTGCGGATTCAGTAGAGTTAACAGTAATGTCAAAGTATATTCTTCTTCTGTTAACTCTACTGAATCCGCAATGACTGAATGCCAAGAATACACGTCCAGACCGCAGAGGAACCGTAGTGCATCACACCAACAGAACTTCACAGGCTCGTGAAGTGCAAGTAAAGAGCCTCCTGCCCTACATTCACAATGGGGAGTAAAAATAAAAAGTTTTAATACATTAGATCCCCGCTGCGGAGGGATTCTGCGTCTAGTGCATCGCATCGCCCTTTGCGCCATTAGCAAACATGCAACGACTGGTATGGGCGTATTCTTCTGAGGAGGGTTGTCCCTAGAATAAGACGTAGACAAGCCTTAGAAGGTCAGATATGACCAAAGTTATTAATTTTATGTATGTAAAGCGATTTTTCAAAAGGAACGTATAGTATATATGGAATAAAAATTGTTTTCTTAGATTCATACAAAAAGTGTTGTGAAAATATAAACTGCAATGGTTGAATATTATTAAGAGCGTGATAACACCTGATTGAATTCAGTTCCATAAGGCCATATTTTATAATTTCTAAAAATACCCACTACTTATTTTGGAATAAAAAACATTTAAGCTGCATTGATGGCGGCCTAGCTATATTTGAAACATATAACGGTAAATAATGGCTTATATTTTGTTTTCAAACTTTTTTTATACAAATTATTATTACAAACCACCAGCGACTTATAATCTTTGAATTAAATCTATAGATATTTACTTTTGGATGATTTAAATTCGTCGTGGTTATAAATATATTAAATGTTGTATTACTTACATCCTTATCAAACTGAAAGCAATCGGATCTTATTTCGCCCTTAATATGAAAAAAAGGGTCGAAAAAAGGGCAATCTGACTCCCTTATGGATGGTGCTTTCTAATCACCTACGTGCTAGTGTAGGAGTCAAGGGGTTTAAGAGTTGTGCTTAGTTGTAGACGTTTACACGAGCATACCATTATATATAGGATGAGAAGTGCTTTCCTCCACCCTGTGTAGTGCTCCTGTGCCTTAGGCTAAAGGAAAAATACAATACTTTAACTGCTTTACTATCACTTGAGATAGGGGTGTATCCACTAAATTCAGAGGTGTGTGAGACGCCTGGCAAGCCACGGAGAATATTTGTCACAAATCTACTGGAAGGAAATGTTTCACAAACTTGCCTGTAGCACCTGGCTTTTGGGGTACATACTCCTAAGAAGCCATGCTCGTTTCAGACGAGGCTGCTGTATCACAAACTAGTCAGAACAAAATCCAACAAGATAAGAGCTAATAGAAAGTTGAGATAATGACTGACTAATATAATAATGGTAACTTGTTATTTAAAGTCGGGCTTGATTTATGCACTTAAGGGTGTTCCAACCCATGCAACGTTGTTTGTACACATAACGCAAAAAGTAGTGCACTTTCAGCGATGAATTCATTATAATGTTAATTGTAGCCACAGTAGTTGCGGTAAAGACATTTTCACAATTTCAGGTTCCGTTAGATGGCGCTGTTAAATAAAAATCTTATTTTAAAAATTGTAACATAATCAATAAGCCTACAATTCTGATAATGTTTTCTCCGCAACTAATATAGCTATAATTAATGTTTATAATGACTTGATGGTTTTAAGTACAATACTTTTTGCGATATGTGTACAAACCTCTTTGTATTGGCTAGCTCAACTATGTGTAGTATGTGGGTTAGGTTAGGTTAGGTTAGGCTACACTGCTACACTGAACTTGATAGAAAAGAAGGCCAATTTTTAATTGGCGCTTCAACCATAGTTTCATTAAGTGCGGTAGTACCACCCTGGGCAGGCCTAACCATACCACCTAGTAGGGGACGGGGACCGACAGTTTTACATGGGCTCCGAGTCATAGGACAGCTCAGCTCGCATTCGTAATGAAATGCCGCTCATCTTGGAATCTAGTCTCTACTATCTAGGAATATACTCGATTTATGTCCTTATTTTACAATAATTGTAATGAGAACTATTATGTCAACAGTGCAACATTTAGTAGATTTTATTTAAAAACACATGAACGTGGTTACGCTTCGATTCTTCCGTTCTTCTCTCTACTATATCAGCCTGAATTGTATTAGTAATAATTAATTCCATGCTACATTAGCACCGCATCAAGATAATACAGCGACCAGGGACTCATTAGTGGCCATCCGACCATGCATAATGCACTGCTTGCATCGAGCAAATATTGTATCGGAATCCGATATCTAAGTAAACAGCCGCTAGTGGCAATAACCGGCCTGTTTGTACTCAATAACAGACGCAACCGAGCGCGCTTCTTGATTTTGGTAATTTAGTCTTCAGTACGGGATTGTGAAATTAATGCTGATAAGCTCCGCCAAAATCGTTGTCGTCTGTGTTACAAAGAAATACCGAAAACAATTGATTCACAGACGATAAGATATGTGTTCACATATTTCATAGTTGTTTTGTTTTCGCATTAATATAGATAACAAACTTCCGTTCCATTCATTCCATTCATTACAGTGATTCGCGCGCGTAGTCGATTTCACTATGTACTCGCTGTATGGAAATTGCCTCTTTAAGCACTTATTACTTTTATATCCTTCTTGGCTCAATATTTATATATGACTTTATACGTTAGGCTTTTGAGAACGGATCGTTTATCAAATTTATTTCTATGCCGCACCGCCAGGGTATAAAACTGTCTGTCGGCGAGTGCCTTCCCTTATACTAACTTGGGAGTTTCACGCGCGATTCAAACAAGCTCGACAGCTTTGCCCCAGAACGGTCTTTCATTTACCTATAGGATTATTGTTTGCAACGGTTGATTGATACATATTGATACCGGTTGACATATGAATCTCATATATCTTGGAATAAGTGACGTACCTGCTTAGTACGAAAAAGTATATTTACGCAAACAAAACATTATTAATTACATAGCAAATTGTGTCATCCGTATGGATGGAAATAGCGAATACTTTTGGCAATCAGGAAGAACGTAGTTACAAAACGCACATTGGCCCTCGATTCGTCTCTTAACAGCCACAATGCTATAGGTACTCCCCCAATGCGGCTCGGTGCCGTAAACTTCCATCACGAGGTAAGGCCGGACAACGCCGCGACACATTACCGTATACCACGTGAAGTTAGAATGGCGCTAACGGACGCGGCGGCGGACCCACGGTGCCGGTGGCAGAGTTGGAGAGGGATAGAGGAGCAAACTGTTAACTTAGCCGGTAAATACGCAGGGATATCGGCTGTGAGGGTGTTGCAATAAATTACAAAATAATCAATAAAAAATATCTTCAATCCAATCCAACTAATTATAAATGTGAAAGTTTGTATTTTTGGATGTTTGTTACTCAATCACGCAAAATGAAATTTGGCACATAGATAGCTATTACCTGGATTACAATATGCACCACTGTCTTTCTCTTTCCGAGTTCGACAAGTGCATTTCGTCATGAATGCGAGCTGCTCCATGGTTCGGAATCCATGTAAAACTGTAGGTCCCCTTTCCCTACTAGGTGGTAGGGATTAAGCCCGCCCGGGTTGGTACCATCGCTGTGGATGAAAAGATGGTCGAAGCGGCAACGAAATTATCCGTGTTTTCCATCCAGTTCAATGTAGCCGTGCTCATAAAGGGAAGGTTCTGGCATGGCACCTAATTCCTTCGGGAATGTGGTGTATTGGGCTTATATCATAATGGTAGTTTTGTGGTATTAGCCATCCATGCCAGGTCACATAAAAAAGGATACCTTTATCCGTGAAAAATGTTAAGTTTATCTAATATTATCAAAAAGTTCGTCCAAATTGACCCGACAGGAGCCTGGGTATCTAATTTAGTATTAAGAACAGCTTTTGGCAACCTCACTGTAGGAAGACCTCTGTAAGAAATTATTTTTGTTCTTACTACAGAAAAAGCAAAAAAAACAAAATGATTTTGATTAGAAATCAAGATTCAAGAAATCAAGTTCACAATTTACAAAAAAAATGCATATGTTTAGGGCCAATTTGAAATCGTAAGAAAGTATTTAACGATTCGATAGCACAATTTACGTTTGTCAAAAGAGGATAGTCATTCGCGGAGAATTATATCTTTTTTCACTATTATCTTAATATTTTACCAATAAAACTATGTCCATAATATAACCGACTGATAGGCAGCGCCGTAAATAAATTCGTCGAATAGTTATCTCACTCATTATGAGACCGTTGATAAATCAGCCCTTAGAAGAGTATAGCCCACTCAGAAACGAGAATTTCTCAGAGGTTTCTCTACAGCGAAATGACCCAATATATTGACAAACTGCTAATATTTTGGAGCCGTTCAGTAGATAACTTAATATGATATGTCCATTCTCACGACGGACAACCTCAACGATATTCTTATGTCTTCGTTCAATTTGACTCGGTTTTCAGATCTATGGGAACGGCTAAGCGTGATAGGAATGAGCAGATCCGTGGGTGGCGTCGCTGTGTGCGGGACTCCATACACAACATGCGATGCTAGGGTTAAACGATGGTCAGGCAGACCGCTGCGCTGAAATTCTATTATCCTGTTGCGTGCTACGTTTATTAATTTAGGGTTGAGAATAACAGAAACTGTTAATCGATATCGATTATTTTCTTATTTTCGAAACGGCACATTTAATTAAAACTATGAAAATAGTCACCGTGAGAGTGCGTATGGTTGAGTTGGCAGGAATTGCCTCAAGGCTTGTCAGATAAATGACGAATAATCCTCCTGAATTATTATTACCGCGGGTTTATCGTATAGTCGTTATAAAAGTGTAGTCTGGTATCGGTAACAATGTACTTTTTAATTTCTTTTACTGTATTCGTTATCATGAAAGGTTAACGTTCTACTGACTGAAATAATTCGGTCTGAATGATTCAGATTTTCCCACATAATTGACTACGGAATGTTGTAAATTTCCAACAAATACATTTAATTAATGAATACATATTAAGTAACATAAAAAAATATTGTTAAATTTGTTTCTTCACTTCATGTGCGTACACGAAGTTTCTAGTATGTCTAGGGGTATTAACTAATACGTTTATCAAACGTTAATTTAGGTTTATTGTTAAAATAATAATTTTAAAAATATGTGGAGCTATTAATTTTTTATTTAAATAGAAGAAAAGTCGAGTATGTTTAAAAAATATTGAACATAACATTATTAAAAAGGTGGGTCTCTCGAGGATGAGCTGGGAATCTTGGGCCAGATTCCACGTCCTGGCGTCCATATTGCTTCCAGCTCATAACGTGCTCCATGGCAGACGTCTCAAAGTCTCAGTTTTTGTGTATTATATATATGATAATTTTCAAATTTCGGAACCAAATATAATAATAAAAACAGGCCGAATGCGAGTCGCACTCGCACATGAACGGTTGCGTTCCATCGTGCAGGTTTTTTTGTATGGGGACGACCTTTAATTTTATAATTGTTTATTTTACCTATTTGTTGTTATAGCGGCAAAATATATACACACTCTCTGAAAATGTCAGCTGCATACCTATTACGGTTCATGAGATACATCCCGGACGGACGGACAGATTGATGGACGGACGGACAGATTGATGGACGGACGGACAGCGGATGTTTATTAATAGGGTTCCGTTGGCACACTCTGGGTACGGAATCCTAAAAACGTGGCGTAAGCAAATATCTACAAACCTTTATCGATATCGATAAATAATTTTATTGTCACCTTACTAAAGCAGGCGGTGAACGAGAAAAACGTCCGAGCTGTATTTTCCGAACGCCACATCGTTGTGTGCGAACAATTTGTGTTCATCACTTGCGAAGCCGTTGCAACGTCTTGTTATCTCGCGTTCCGCATGCTGTGACACGGACAACCTATGTATAGTCGTTGATATCATACTGGAAGGTAAAAAAAAATCCTAAGAAATCAACCGGATCAGACGATCACCAGAAATCAAATAATTTGGTTTTTTTTAACGTATTTTTGTTTGTTCAAAATGTGGTTTAATATACTAACCGTGTTCCTGAGTAACTTGGTGGCTAGGGAGTGCATCTGAACAAAACGTTATTATCTAAATAACCACGTGGGGTGATTGAAATGCGGTGCAGGTTTTGTTTAAAACAATGTTAAGTAAGACAGATACAAGACTCACGATTGGCTATTGTCACGTGGCAGAAGCCTTTAAATTATTGAAAAATGTTTTTAAATTGCTACTTTTTGTTTAAAAAAAAGCTTCGATTAAAAAGAACTTAAATTTGTATGTATTTATATTAATTTCATATCAAAAACATTACCGAGTATCGAAAAAAAATAATTTTAAAGGACATAAATAACGCTAGTATTTGGATTTGTTTAAAGCATTTCCGAAATGATTACAAACACATATAAAGCTAAATTTGTAGTATTAAAATAAGTATATTTACATGTAGGCCCGTTTTTCGCCTCAACCTATGTGTTAATTTAGCTCGATTACAAAAACATATCTTTTCATTTGAATAATATATTTATGCCAGGCATTTCTTTAAATGTGTCTTTTCAGTGGGGCAAAAAGTACAAGGTCAAAAACTCATACCGTCCAAAATACTTACTAATACGGATATTTTTAATTGGGTTAGGTTAGGTTCGGTTAGGTTAGGTTAGATTATATGCATTTTATAAAACCCACGAAAAATACATACTTTTGGACGTTCTGGGTTTTGGACCTTATGCTTTTTGGACTTTATGAAGGCGATCCTTTTCAGTCATCTACTTTTCAATGTTTTTGTCGCACATTTATTTAACTTGGGTCAGTGTCGTTTTGGAAAGATGTCGGGCTGAATTATTTCCTGGATATTACATGAGCTCCTCATACAAATTGTGATCCTCTATTTCATCCCTTTCGATTTCAATTTTCGCCACAAATGGTAGCCTTTGTTCTAAGGCCCAGACTGTGGACTAGGGAAATTAATCAACATTGGTCTAGAGCCTTAGGCCTGAAAACTCAACAGACAGACAGAGTCTCTTTCTCATTTATAGTATGGATGGATTATGACAAAATAATTAGCCTTAAAAACCTATGGTATATATGTGTACAAACCACTAACCTTCTCAAAGCCACAAGAGACCCTCGTCACTTGCGGACGTCCTCATTTCCCGGAAGTTAAGGTGTCGTTGGTCCTTTTTTCACCAAATTACAATGCAAATTGCATCATTTCGTAAATTTTTCCCTTGACGCACGCGGGTCGTGCGCCGAACGCTCAGACTTACTAATGTTGGCTATTACGCACCCTTAACAAATGCGGCAGCATATTGAATGCAAATAGGCAATATGTGCTGTTAGCGAGCGGACCACTCGGTCGATATGGATTAAAAACTGTTTTAAGGGTTTCGTATACAAACATATTATTAATGAACCCTTACGGCGGATAATTTGCTATAGTTAAGGCTATTCATCTGTATGTCGTTTCATATTCATAAGTAACATAGGCTATTTTATCGTAATAAAATAAGGTGACTTTTTTTGTAACAGGTTGCCAACAGTGGGCTTTGGTTAATAGGGCTTACGATACGATCTCATCATACTTCTTTCACCTTCTCAGGCATACATATTTTCATAGATGCTCTTCGATTACGGATGCTACAACTTGTCCTTGTAAACGCCATCTGCAAAATTTCCTCAGGGAACGCATTTATTCTACACTAGCTGAGGTACCCGGCTCCGCTCGGGTCAATGTCGTTTTGGACTGATGTCAGGCTGTAACCCAAAGGGCTGGCCCAAAAAGCTAGTCGAACTACTTTACTAACAGAGGATAAACAATGTATCTACCAAAAAAAACTGGATCGAAATCCGTTGAGCCGATGTGGCATGATTGAATAAGATAACATCCAAATACTGCCATTTTTATATTCAGTGGAAGGAATGTACTTGAATATATTGCAAAACATTGGGGCCAATTGATTAATTGTTTTTTAATAGCATTTGTCGCCACGCTAGGACGATCCTGCACTGGCACTACTACACATTGCCATGGACGGAAAACACGGACATTTTTTACTGCCGCTTCGACCATCTATCATTCAGTGCGATGGTACGTAACAACTCGGGTGGGATTAACCTTACAACCTAGTTAGTAAGAAAGGGGAGCAATTTTTTTACGTGGAATCCGTACCACAACCAGCCTTAACATCGAAAACGGCCACCCATCCAAACCCCGACCGCGCCCATAGGTCCTGGACGTAGGTGCAATCCACATATTAATCGAGTGAGTAGTTCGTAAGTTATGAGCCTTTAATCGCACCAGTCACCCCTCCCGTGATTTAGAGTGATGTACTCTGCCAATTTCCACATGCAGGAGCAGTCCACTTATTGTTTTGTTATAAATATGTAACCCTCTCTTCTCACTCCTCTGGTAAGTTAGCGTGATGTTAAGTAACCCATACGGCTAGACTGAGATACATCCTCATCTAAATCGGGTAATTGGTTCTCATGTTATAATAATTTCATACTACTGGTCACCTCTCTGGTAATTTAGCGTGATGGTTAGTAGACCTAAAATTGCGGAAATAAATCGAGCTACACGTAGGTACAATTATGAAGCATCAATAATGGTGAACCATACAAATTGACATCCCCTATATCACCCCCTTCATAGTGACATATAAATTGCATCGTTGTAATCAGATTTGTTCAACATTGTGTGAAGAAGCACCTTGCCGGCCAAACAGTGCTCGACGGATCATCATAACGCTGTCCCTCCGTCCCCTTTCTACAATTGCTCAACGCAGAACAGGCAGGCAATGCACCCATTCTCAGCCGACACTTAAAAATAAAAACCATCCGATCCTTTTGATCCTTTATTTATAGGGTCGGTAAACTATGGAATCGACTCCATACCGATATATTTCCCCCAAAGGCCCCCGGGGTCGTTGAAACATGGGGTGAAACAGCACCTGGCCAGCCGGCATGGGTTTCGTATCCCCCGTGAAAGTTCGAAATGCCGCGCTTGGCTTAGTACCTACTAATCTACCAAACAAAAAATAAGAAACCATTCAACTGAAACCGTAATATCTAAACAATAAGCGTTTAAACAATCAACCTAAAAAGCCCAAACGGAACGGCTGTCGCTAAGTTAGCATACCGCGCGGGTTGGTAAAAGAATACAAATAATTTACGTAAAAAATCTCATACTAATCCGTGTACCACACGACCACGGAGCGCCACTGCGCGTCTTGACTGAGGCGGCGCGTGGGCATCGCGGCGAGACGTTTGTCGCCAGCATTGCCGATCGCTCCCCGAATCACGGGAAATTTGAGGTAATTCGGGGAAAATGGTGGGGAATGCAAGCGTTGGGAAATTTGCGAGGAATTGGCCAATCCGTGGGGAATTTAGTTATTTGGCCTTTTTATTTACCTTTTTTTCTTTGCTCATTCGAAAAATATATCGAACAATCCAGCAATCGGGGCATTTTTGCATTTCATCTTCTCCCGAAAGTTGTTTGGACGGCCGTTGACTGCACGACCTTTTTTTTGGTCAATCGAAATTTTCGATGAAAATTTGATTCCTATTCCGGATTTTTACGGAATTCCGGGAATCCTAAGAACGATTTCGGGGAATTGGAGGAGTGGTTATCGGCAACGCTGGTCACCGATTCGCGCGCTCGCGCTTCGGCTCGATTCGGCAATACTCGGTCCTCGTCGGGTGGCCACCGCCGTCACGGCCCTCGCCGCGCTATGATTTCGTTTTCGCTCCGCGCCCTCTGACTATTTTTCTTTTTGTTCGGCTCCTAAGGGTCGTTACGTGATGTTCAATAGCTTAAAGCCTTCCTTAAGAATTAGGCTATCGAATGTAAAAATATGTTTTCAAACCTGACTGGTAGTTCCAGAGATTAGGGCGTTCAAACAAAAAAACAAACAAACAAACTCTTCAGCGTTATTATATTAGTATAGATTTAAAAAATAAAAAGAAAATAACTCCATTAAATTCGTTTTTATAGAATAATTCGAGTAAACATATTAATAAATAATATATTTTATTAACTTTTTTACCTAATGCAATTTGTATTAGATTCTGCAAAGCGAAGTGCGCGAACATAATGCGGCGTCATTTATGTAGAACGGTTACTGGCGGCAGGTATCACGTGGCAACGGGGGAGGTGAGGGCGCGTAATAGAGGGATGTATGAAATCCATCAAGTCATTCATGCGTAATGACGCCATCTAGTCCCCGCTCAACGCTGCGGACGTGTCGATGACCATTGGAGATCTAAATCTACATGGAAATTTCGCAAATAGATACATACATAAACAAGATATATCAGCAGCCTTACCTATAAACAAATCTTTAACAGTCGATAATCATCTGATTAGTTATCCAGTGTTTGACTACTTAACCACTCGAACTTAGAATAGTGACTAATAAACACTGCATAAAGGCTGTTTATATCTAACCCAGAAGACTAGTTCTTCTACACAACCGTCTCGCAATATGAGTCAAATCATAGATAAAATAAAAGGGAAAGAGATACGCCATCTAGCGCGCCTACTAAGCTGTCTCCATTTTTAAACAAATAATAAAAAAAATACCTACACAACTTCAACGTAAATGCCACACGCAAAAATAGTCGCAGACGTATTGGAGGGTATGTGTGGGTGCCGTTTAATGAATAGCCTAGACACATTATTAGCTTTTCTTTGAACACTACTATATTGGTAGAGAAGTGTCTTTTATCGTAGCTTAAGATATTGGAAATAGTTTCATAATTCAAATTATTCCTGAAATGTAGATGAATCGCAAATTGAGGAAACAATACAATTTAATTAGACCAACCCTGTCGCGTCTAAATCTCTTGCCTAATGCGGTCACGGCAGGCGGAGAATGTACCGCGCCGCGTGGACATTCTTTTAGAAAACTTCTTTTACCGTCCACGTTTACGCGATTTTCTGCTCTATATATGGTTAACACGGTTTAAAAACGTTTGGAAACTAAATGCTAAAATTAAATGCGATCCACGTAAAGCATTCTTTCAGAGTTCACCTAAATTAGACAACAAGCAATCGTACATGCAGAGAGGCAAGTTAAATTAGAGCTTTATTTTTATTCTCATAAATTACATTATTCAACATCTATTCCACCGAATTAAGATACCTCCAATCTCACTACCTCGCGGTAGAATTCTTAAGCAACGTTCAGACCGGACTGAAATAAAATTCGTATTCTTTGCGCGCGAAGGGCTAGAATTGCAGGAATATGTACGGTGCACTTGAATCGTTTCGTTTGAGGTTTTTTGACTTTTTCACGTTGAAAATTCAGAGGGATAATAAAGAGTGGTGCGCGAACAAAGGAATTTTGCCGTCGGGACAATTCCCCACTCGAGGAATCCGGAGGACGGGCGAGTTTGAATGGTCATCGGGCGCCGAGCGGCCGCGGTTCACGTCGGCGTCGGCGGAGGCGGCGGCGCGGCGGTGGGACAGCTTCTATCTGCGCCAATAGCATGTTGACTTTTTTAAACGTATCTAAACCATTCCTATTGTTCTATGCATCTACGTATGCCGTTATTTGTTGGATCTAGAGCTGTATATTTTTGTCCATTTACATAAAGCTACATATCATTGCATCATCTTTCATTAAAACCTCTTGGCTAATAAATTAATGAAGAAAAAAAAGAGGAAGATTATTCAAGTTGATAAAATCACATCAACACGTTTACTGTAAATTCTATTAAACTAGAAGTAATAGATTTACATTAAGAATATTAAACAAAAATATAACTCAACTTCCTGAAATGAGACAGGATGCAGACAGGACGAGACAGAATATCTCATGAGGCTATTCTAGAATATGTCAGCCATTATAAATATTGATGTGTGTTCGTTCCCTCGTTCCAACATATTTTTTAGATATATTGATCAAAATGTATTTACGTGGACGTAAATTTCTCTTCTCTCCGATATACTTAGATACGTCGTTTTCAAATTATATAAATTCTACCCATTATTATTTTAAGATGTTGGGGGTTTCTCGGTTCTTAAAGTTCGGTTTAGATTTTAAGCATCTCTATGCATACCTGCCATAACAATCAAAATAAACTTACTTAACCCATAAAATTAAAATTTTGTAAAGTCTCACGATGATAAAATTTTCTAAAGTTATACATATTCATGCAGAGCCAAGTAGACTTCTGTGAATACTTTCAATCTTGTATCACTCCAAGTTTCTGAAGCTGAAATTATCACCTTGACCTGGAAAAGATGCACTTTTTTTATTTTCTCGATACTTGCACGGAAAATCAGCAAACAACTCCTATCTCGGACCACCGAAAGTACAAGAGTCAAGAAATGATTAATTTTCACATTATGATAAAAGTAGCAAAGCTAAAAAAAACAAAACTTCACGCATTCTGTTAATACACACATTTAAGGTGGCCCAACCCGGCGGGCCTAACTCATTCGCGGGCACGGTACAAAACCGTGCTGTTGCGCTCTGGGACCTTCTCTGTTTCAAAGAATAAGACAGGCTCCGTGATGAGGAATATGCAACATGTCCACAAAAAAGACAATGTGCATAGCGTATGATTTGGTAATATTTACGAAAATTTTAATTTAAAAACGGCTTATAGCTAAAAGTAAACGACGACCACTGCCGTCAAAAATCTACCAAAAACCAAATAGATTATAAATCTTGATTAAATAAGCTATGTCTGATGACTAATCTTTTTAAAATGTTCTTACTTTATCATTGCGTAATACACCTCCAAAGTTATTGTATAAAACGCGCGAAAAATTCGAACTTTCGGACCTTGTATGGGGAGATGAGCGGGATGGGTCACCTTAAGTTATGAGGGCTTAAAATACGACCAATCGCGATTTAGCGCCTTTGTAACTCGACTTTGGACTTACCGTGCCTCCAGTCCAATGTAATGTGCAGTCCGTATTACATCCAGGATTTTATTGATTGATAGTGCCTTAATAAGTTGCATAGAATAAAGAATCTTGTGCTCGGTGGAGGAGGCCGCGACAGCGGTGTCGGAGGCAGCGGCGGCGAAGCGGCGAACTACTACCATATTTCCATTTTCGCGCTTCCTTGACTTGAGCTAGAATTATGAATAATGCATTGCTCTTGTTATAACAGTACGGGAAATGCGATACGACATAAACTTCGTACGATGCATGTGGAGGTAGGATTCTCAACGCTACTGATTTCGTTCATTGCAATAATCAATAAAATATTTTAACCATTCCTGTTTTTCCGTGCATGATAAGGACTTCATCTTTCTAATGTAAATCATGTCAAAACTTTTAACTCTATGCTCGGATAAGAAAAGTTTTTAATATTTTCGTTAGACTAACACGTTATGGTTTCAACATATTTAGTAAAGAATACGATTTTTTAGAGATAATGAAAGCGAAAAAAAAACCTAATGCTTACTCTACTAATGCGCAAATTTATTTCAGGTACTTATTTGGTAATAAAATGCACGCTATACATATAAAATTATACATTTTTAAGATCAATTTATAATTATTTCTTAAATTTTGTTGGAATTGTAAAATTCAATGAAAGCTAAGAAATAAATAACACACTTATAAGTAAAAATAGCGTTGGTTCTAAAAATTGCCGATAGCTTCATTGATATTGGGTAATTTATTAAAAGATAAAAAATATATTTATTTAAATTACATTTAATTATTTTTATTTTTTCAAATAATAATCAAAATGGAGAGCGAAAGAAGCAACTAAGGGTTCCTCCTGTGAATTCATTACTCCAGCGGCTAAGTCCACGCGAGATCTGCTTAACAAACTTTCCCTCAGATGACAGTATGGAAGTTGCGGTAATATACGACTTGTTTATAAGATGCAGATTAAACTTTTGCTTCACATAGACGGGAATGCACGTTTTATTTTCATACTCCAAATATAAGTCTTATAAAATCTTGCCTTTTTGTTCGTTATAGTAGGTCCGTACCGAATAGAGTAAGGACTTAAGCGATAAAGCCTAGTCCAGGACAACAATGGGTAGAGAGGGTACTTAGGTTACCCTCTCTGCTATTATCTCCCCGCTAGCCTGAGTCCTTGCGTTTGCATCATATGTCCACTAACAGGGAGGCAGATTATGTAACAATTGCCATGTCGATCTTAGGGCTCATTAGACCACTAGCACCACTAGTGAATAAGCCTTTATTTACTCGTGTGCTAGATAGTAGGTAGACTATACCACATAATATGCACTACAATCTGTAACATGAAATGATGAGACAAAGTTTTCTACTTATCTAACTCATCCATAGCAACATTACGAAAGGGTTATTCGTATTGGTTAGAGCAGTGGACATGTAATCCAAAGGTTGCAGGTTCGAATCCTTCTTCCGACGAATATCAAGACCAATACTTTTTCAGATTATTAAAAAATCTGGTTACAATGCTTCAAATGTAGATGTCGCTGAAACTCACATTAATGAGATAACGGTAATGTCGTATCCATTAAATTGATAAGATTATCAACATTATGAAATCTTCGACTTTTTCAAAGCTCAACAGTCCTACAATATAATTTTTTTATTGGTTATTCTTTTTTATCTTAAATTAAAATTTGATTATATATAATGATAAAATGAAACTGAATAGATCTTTAGGGAGGTCTCACCTAGGATAAAATTCACACTACTCAGAACTCTTGCTATAATTATTTGATGGGTGGTTTTATTGAGGGGTAGTCTTTAGAATACAAATGCATGCATTTTCATCCCATGTGCAGGTAGCAGCGAGAATGGTAGCACCCGGATCCGCTCAACAATTATCGTCATATTTCAACCAATTTACACAAAATATTAATTAATTACACACATAGACCTTCCTCTTGAATCACTCCGTCTATTGGTGAAAACCGTATGAAAATCCGTTCGTGCGGCAGCGCCGGCGAGTGAATTAGGTTACGCATTTGCTTACGACTGATTTTCTCGAGTTCCTACGACATCTAAGAACACGTCAGATCATGTAAGAGCTTCATAGGAAGCTATTTAGTGCATAGTTAGACGTTTTCTACTTACTCGTTGCTACGTTGCCGCTAATACGAATAAATTTCAATCGCTTCTCTCGTCCTTCCGTGCTCACTGGCAGGTAGCAACGATTAATTTTGTTCGCAGCGAAGGTAGATGATTGGTCATTTTCTGACTAAATACTCGTCTGTTGGCTCGCCTACGTAGCTTAATGAAACAAAGCCTACTAGTACGTAATGGGAATAACCTGGGAGTTGAATGGTTTAGAGGGCTAATTAGAGCAAAAACTTAGAAACGGGTCAGACATTAATACTTTCGAGTATAGCTCCATGGTTTATTGAATTGAGTTGGAAGGATTTGATTAGAGAAGATACGATTGTATCCACTCAACTTGACAAGTGCTAAAGATCGATTCGCACCTGACCGCGTGGCTTCAACACGCCCTTTGGCGCAAATCAAAATTTACTTGATATTTGGTATTCAATATTAAGCAAAAAAAAATTGCCGTATTCACGAAATATGGCGCCAAGATAACACATGGTAAAAAGTTGAAATTCGGAAAAAATGTTAACAGAAAATTGTATGAATCATGAAAATACATGTTTTGTAAATATTTTTGTAACAATAATTTTATAAATTCTTTAGAAATATCCCATAAATATTGTAAAAACAGATAGCAGTCATTATCCTTTTATTTAATGAAACACCGGTTGTGGTGGCTGTGCTGTGTTGTCAAAGTGCTGAAAGACCAAAGATCATCATAAAAGCCAAATCCACCTTACCTTGCAAAACCACGCTCAGCGAGGCACCATACCAGCGGATTTACGGACTAAACGCTATTTTTCTTAAATTACGTTTAGATTATAATGAAAACACAGCCGCCGGCAGACAGTTCCATATCTACAGCATTTGGTAAATAAATCTTGTGGTGAAATGCTAATGTGCTCAATTTGCTCAATACGAACAATGTTTCTTCACTTCCCTGTACGTTGCAAAGCCTGGCACATATTGATTTATAGTTGGTAATGATATTCTCATTAAGCTGGTATAAAAAGTTCGGTTAAATTCAAGCCATGCCATTTAAAACTGTTTAAAATGATAAATGGTGGTCATCGTTAATCACGTGCATATGTTGAGCTTTGCCATCGGATATTCTAACAATCATCCTAAATCGACTAGATTTTCGTTTAAAATTGACGAGTTACCCCTGAACTCGAGTTACAGTATATTTTTATAACAAACTAGTATTGGTGGCTGCGCCGAGGGACCAGAGATGTTTGAAACAGACAAATACACTTCACGTCATGAAACCACGCTCGGCTAGGCCCCATACCACCTTATTTGCTGATATTGCAGATATATTAGTAGTTGTTTCAACGATTGGTTAGAGCAGGGTTTCTTAACTTTTTTGTAATCATGAGAATAAGTGAAAATACAAATAAAACATACTACGTTTTACGGAAACAAAATCAATGTAAGAAAATAAATAAGCGGAATACAAAATAACAAACTAAAATTAGAAAAAAACTATCTAGACCAAATAATATTTTCTTAATTTTGAAACAAATATTTTAAATTTATTGGCAAAGAAAAAGGATACATAATTTCTTAAGATCGGTTACGCGCAGTATTTGTTGTCATTATATCAAATCTACCTCAGTACTAATGCCACGGACCACCAGCACTCATGTCACGGACCTCCAAAGGGTCCATGGACCCCAGGTTAAGAAACCCTGGGTTAGAGGTATGACGATAATACTCACCGGCAGACAGGTCCATTCATATATATTATTATATAAGCCTATGTTGTATTTGGATGTTAAAATATTTGAACTTTTGCCCCCTTCTGCCTATGGGTGAATAGGTCTCCTTAATCTGACCTAGCCTAATTATCTGAATTTCGGCGTGATGGTATCTAATTGTGCAACGAGCTAATGACTACATCGCAATACGTACGAACCATTATGTATGAGTACTATCTGGGACCGCATATGGTTTTGATTCCCAATTAGTGGCCCCAACTGACTGAGGGACGTCGCGTGGGGAGGCTTCTGTGGACTGGAGGCGGCGGCGGCGGAGGCTCCCTTCCGGTCAGCTCGCCGCTCTCCTAATCACTTTTCCGCGAGATCGTCCAGCCGTGATGTGCGGCGGAAAATTATAAGTGAAGGGGACGTTAGTATTTTTTCATAAAAGAGGACAAATCGGTCGATAGTACACTGGAAAATGTACCTCAAAGTTAAGCGCTTTAATTTTTCACTACTTTATTGTATGGTTATTGAATATAATTGTAAGAAAAATAAAGCTATTTTTTATGTAACCTGATATAGACTACACCTACTTTCATAATATCAGCCCATAATACTACATAGAATATTGGGGCCAATTTACGACCGTACTTATATTACATGGCTGCATTGAACGGATGAAAAACACGGACAATTTTCACTGCCGCTACGACCATCGTTTATTCAATGAGAAGGTACTAACTCGGGCGGAATCAACCCTGCCACCTAGTAAGTAAGAAAGAAACCTATAATGAATACGAACCACCAAGAACGAATCTCTTAGTCGAATTTTACGACATGCACGAAAAAAAAGCAGTGAGCCAAAATTTTTTTAACGTGCCAGAACTCACACAATATTTTTACTTAGTGTTCATATAATAGGTTCGTAAAAACTATTAGAGGTATACCATCCAGATGCAGTAGAGAACGGAAAACTTGGAAAACGAAAGCACTGAGTAGTTTGACGCAAAAAACGATGATATTATTCAGTTTAAATACATAAATGTCTTTGTATGTACATGATACGTTAATACGATAACCGATGGAGTTCAAACATAACACATTTTTATATTTGTTTTACATCAGAGATTTTAATTCTAATTAAGAGAGGGTTTTACAAACAAGATACACTTAATTACGTGAATATCCATATGCAGCCGTCAATACGCTCTAAATCATAATAAAACAGATAATTAGCGGGAAGCTTTACACCCCCTGTGTGCCGCAGGGACCTTAACTGGGTCACGGTGGTATTAACATTTCACCATAAATCCATTTAATTAAGAGAAAAATAAACTCAACCCATTTCTATACACTCGTTAGCCACGATAGAAAATCTACATCAGGCGATAGAAAATGTAATATGGAGAGAAAAACGTGGGTGTATATACATACTCCATTAATACGGGATTACAATTCACAGATATGGAAAATGTATAGACGAAGAATATTGAATGATTAAAGAAAACACTGTAACAGTTTATCTTAGTGTGCAACGGTAACATTGTAGATCTTTCTTCAGGATTGGTAAACAAATGGCTGGCACAAGTCCTTTGCGCCATTGGTAGAGACAGTTGAGATTAGTGATTACAGCGAGATTGTTAAGCGCTTACCAGAAACGAAGCTTGAGTTACAATGAAAGTAACGTAATATATCTTATTAAAATTATGTTAAACTTAAGAGGAATCATATATATGGTTTAATGCTCCTTGCATGCTAGTAATATAAGGCTATCATACATAATGCCATGGCACCTATTTCATATAAAGTCTGTTGGGCTAATATCATCAAAGTAGGTTTATACAATCATGTCCACTTACATAAAAAAGGTATTATTATTTAGATATTTATCTTTTATGGTTAGAAATGATTGTTTATCTTACCAGATGTGTCAGATAAGTTAGCTAGTGTTACCATTTAAACTATCATACCGCATTCCTGAAAGATCTAGGCGCGAAGCTGGGACTTTATCATTATTTTAGCACAAACTTCATGATTTCTTTTTTTGGGAAGGTCGACAGTGAATGAGTGCATTCCCTGCCTGTTCCGCGTTGTGCGGTAGTACAAAGGGGATTTAACCACAATGATATAGTTTTGTGTTTATATACATTTTATCATAGTACGAATTACCCTCTCCCAAAGTTATTGATAAATCTGATTACTAAACACCTACATACATAACATGCAAACGTAGAAACACGTTCGTTACCAAAGTTAAATTTATTATTTAAAATTGTAAATACGCAAATCATGACAAACGAAAAAAAAAATACGTTGACTACCTACTCTGCCTAACTCACGGGGATCGACGATCTCCGTGGCGTATCCCTTATATTGTTACAGCCAAAGTTTAAATTGGTAATTTTTAAGTGATCTAACACGATTATTCATTGTATTTTTGATACTATTTTAGTAAAACCTTTTATATTTCGGATCGGAGTTTTATCGGATTCGTAATAAAACCAACATTTAAACTTGTAATGTCAGTGCACGTAAAATTTTAGTACTTCATCCACGCGGCTACAAGTCGTTAGACATAGCGATTTTAAACATGGATATTTGTGAGAAAAACACGTTGTTAAGTCTATGGGTTGAAAAAATGTGGAGCAAATGATCCGAGACCAATTATTCGCAAAAAAGAGTCGCCTGACTGAAACCGATATGATAATGTTGGACCCAATCATTTGAAAGGGAAAGAGAGCAAATTTAATTGCTTTCATATTTTATCAACAAAGCACCGAAAAAAAATAATATAAATACATCAGCAAAGTTTTGGAAAAAAAAAACTTCCTTTCTCACAGATCTGTTTGTAACAAAAATTG
Organism: Incurvaria masculella; assembly: GCA_946894095.1. Taxonomy (NCBI): domain Eukaryota; kingdom Metazoa; phylum Arthropoda; class Insecta; order Lepidoptera; family Incurvariidae; genus Incurvaria; species Incurvaria masculella. The sequence goes on from OX335641.1 coordinate 8,222,802, forward strand.
GCAAGGGATTCACTCTGAAAATTTATCTAGACTTGTGGTTCTATGCGGTATTAATTATTTATTTCACCATTTTGGGATGGAATGTTGATTGAATAAAAAACTAGCTGTACCCGGCTGAGCTCGGGAAAACATCGAAAATAAATTATTTTTGGGATAAAATTCCTTTCTGGCTTTTCTTTCAAACGGGAACAAACCATTATACGGGTACGGGTAGTGGTTAAATACTTGACACTATAATAATGTATAACACTTTCCTTTAGTTTGCCGTTTAACATTAATTCACAGATTTTTTTTCTAATGAGGGGCACTATTGGTTGTTACAATATTATAGCGTGTGTTATTTTTCTTAAAATCAACGAGTTCGATTTTCGGCTGGACTAACTCATTCGCGGGCACGGTACAAAACCGTACTATTGCGCTCTGGGACCTCCTCTGTTTAAAAAAAAAAAAAGACAGGCTCCGTGATGAGGACGATGCAACATCTCCACAAAGCAGACAATGTGCATAGTGTTTGATTTGGTAAGATTTACGAATATTTTAATCACAAAACGACATACAGCTAAAAGTAAATCACGACCGCTGTAGTCAAAAATCAAACAAAAACCAAATTGATTATTTTTCTTCATAAAACAAGCTAGGTCAGATGACTGATCATTTTAATATGTTTCATTTTATCGTTGAGTAATAATCCGCCTCCAAAGTTATTGCATAATATGGCCGAAAAATCGACACTATAATAACTTAGACACCAAACACTATTATACAATGCTAATGGTCATCAGACATCTAGTTCGATCAAATAAAGCTGTTTTGAGTATAATTTTGTATCTCTGACAAGAAATATGGTCATGATGTTCTTTCCACGTTTTTATGGGGAATTGAGCGGGAAGGCCCACCTTAAACAAAAATACTATTATGCAGCTTGAGTTTTTATCGAAACCGGCACCATCATTCGTTGGAGTGTTTTTCGCTATTTTTATAGTTTCGGACTTGGCCATGAAGGCACTATGGAAAAAATCATCATGTCATTCCGGATTAAATAATAGTTTGTGCCAACATTTATCAATTTAAATGCTCACAATTTGATTATGTTCACATGCGCATCACACACTCAACAATTTAGATTTACGTAAGCATTTGACTGTTCGACGGATCACGTCAACCGGAGCCAACGTGAAGGGTTCCGCGGCCACCGTTCTGCGAGCAGCAGTTGGTTGAAGCTCACTTAGCGGCGCGGCAAAGCTGCGGATGAATGCCGGCGGCGCGCGGCTTTGATCTCTGTCAACCGGAGGTTGGAGCAGCGTGCAATTATTGATACATCCTGTACTATGGGCTGTGTGTGTACTGTCAGCAAAACAAATATGTTTTGGGCGATTTCCGTTACATTTAGAATTTGTTGCGGAAATCACTAGATAATGGCTCGGTCAGTAGATCTTGTCTCTTGAAACGAAATAATTTAGTTAACTTCGCATACGAACTATTTTCAAGGCAGCATTCTTTATAATGCGCATGTAAAAGGGATGCCAGCACGCATTTCTTTTCATTACATACACTTCGAAGATGGGTGCTAAAAAAACAATTACCTCAGAGTTATGGAAGTTTCTTATCTTGCATGCTTGTTACAAGTCCACAAATTTGCTTCATCATACTTAAACCTAATAATACTCACGGTACAGAAGCTTGAGTCCGCTAATAGATAACTCCACTTTGGAGCATTATCGTTACGAGATAAGACACCATTTTGTGTAATTCCGGGGGTATGTCATAACGCGAACGCTCGAAATTCGAGTTATCTATTAGCGGACTTAGGTTTCAGTGCTGATTTGAAGACTCTACTGAGCGTTGCGCGACTGATCGTACCGATTCAGTTATGTTTCACTTTGCTGTCTTGTTGGCGCTCATATCAGATGTATGAATATTGAATGTGTTGCCTTACCCCCGCCCCTTCCACCACCGCACGGGCGGCTTTTTGATCTGTGATCGCCGTGTGTGATAAATTGTTGAATTGGATTATATGCTCAAAGAGAAAGCGTGGAAAAACAGTCAGCCGTGTGTCCTGCAGTCGGCAACCAGCTTAGGGCTACAGTCTTTTAGATACTCATGTGAAGGGCCTCTAGCATATTCAAATACCATTCGGGTATGGTACAGTGAGCGGACTGACTGACTACGGATATTTACAGTTATTACAACAGAATAAAAATACCTTTTTAATTAGAATCGCAATTATTTTTTTCGAATGGAACGATTGAAATAAATATATTGCATGGCATTATAATTCAAGACTAAAAAAATCATATTTGTTCGTCATTAAATTTAAGCATTACTTAAATAATTCAAAAGACAGTTATACATAAATACACACCAAATTAATAGTTTCCATAGTAAAATATTCGAGTCGAGAATTTTGACATATTCTTATCAAATGGTAATTCTAACTTTTATTACCAATCAGGTACAGCGTATGGCGTGAGCAGGCGTTGTGAAGGCACTGAAGTGACGCTTGGTGACAGAGGTGCAAGTGATGTCACCTTGGCTCTTCAGTCTAACCACTGAGAGATGTCTGATTAAGGGCCGAGTGCACGAAAGCACAAAAAATCAAAATCAACGTCAACGTATGATTAAACACGTCACATTGAATGGACAGTATGGAAGGCACTCCATGCGGTTCACTCAAAGTGACGTGTTTGAATATTGATTAAATCAGCTGTTTCTTCGTGCAATCGGGGCTAAGTCGAAACACAGCTATTGGGGATTACGGCTGTTTTCGGTATGCTGACAATACGAAGCACCCGTAATCGTAAAGCGAATGAAGCATGCTGTGATCACCTGTGCCTCCCTATTGGGTAAGCGGCATTATGGTATGTATGAATACGTAAAATGCCGTATTAAACTTGAGTGTGCGTTTCCTTTATGAAAAATGGCAATTTGACTAAGTCAGTCGTAATTTGATGACGTTGATTTATGAATTATTCGAAATCAAAAGACGGGTCAGGCGGGGATCGAGTTTGAAGTCGGGTCGCTCCGGGTAACCGGGAGTTAATCCTTTTTCGGGTCGCTTTACAAATATTTGGGGCAGTGAGATGAGGTGTGCGTTATTTATTACGCATAACTCGTGAGTTGTTATGTGTTGTATTGCTACGGACGGTGTAATATGTCTGAGTGATGTGAAATGAATGAGGCTTGAAAACAAAGGGGTAGCATTATTTATTTTGACGAGTAGCTTCCTTCTGCTTCATAAAAAGCTATGGTTATGTTCTTAGGTGTTTAAATTTAAATTTTAAATTGTTCATTTGCGATGCCGTACATTTTTTTAGTAACTAGACATAGTAGTACTAGTAATATTTACTGATTGTAGTCAATTTTTGAGTCCAATAGATTGCCAATAATCAATTTATTTATTTCCGTCCAGGTATGCAAGTTAAATTGACTGGAATATATGAAAATTTATATTTTTGTTTTAATTTCAAATCAAATAATAAAAAAAATGTATCTTTACATATCAAGTTAAGGTGTAAAGGTTTTGGCAATATGATATTTTTACGAGGCCAGAATAAAAGAAACGTATAATTCCACTTAGTACCACGAACTAAAAACAGTACCTATCTAAAACGTATTCGTTAAGGTTTTATGTATCACATTATGTATATGTTATACATATATAAACTAAACTACCTTTACCTAATAAAACTAATGAGGTGTATCCGCGAGCTTCGAAGCGATGTCCCACATCTAGGGAAAGGCAAATATTTATAGAGCGACGTATCAGACTTACGGTCGCAATAGAGGATCCTTGCGCCGCGGGCTGTAATACGACTAATGTACTACACACATCGCATGTTTGCACACTGCGCCTAAACTTACACTCATTTGTGGAGACTCTGTTGAGTACGTAGATTCAACTTGAAAAGGCTTTACACTTAGTTGACTTTAAACCTTAGACGCTGAATAAATACTTTTATAATGGGTTAGACACCGTGTTCATGTCGAAATATGGATTATGTGTTTAACTGGGCATGCATGGCTAATGACATATCCACCGTCATGATATTATTAAATACACCACATTCCCGTAGGAAATAGGTGCTATATCAGGTCCTTCCCTTCATGAGCACAGCTACATTTAACTGGATGGAAAACGGGGACAATTTTTCATTGTCGCTTTGAACATATTTTCATCGAATTCTATAGTAATCATAATAATCATAAAATAATAGTACACCAATTAAAATAGTTTACAAAAGGCTTCTCTTTCTAACTATATAAAAAGGAAAGTCCCGCACCCCTGTTCTACGAGCCACGCATAGATCTGGAACATAAATTTAAACCTTGCCTACTTATCTTAATTATATTAAGGCCACCCGATCGCCTGTACAAATTTTATGTGTGCCAGAAAAAAATGATATCCGTACACTTACAAGTCTACCTTCATGGCAAGGCACGAACAACTTAATATTTGCTAAGTAAAAAATTAATCACTGGCGAAGAATTGAATGCTATATAATTCAATTAATAATTTTGCTCCATATCACTTTTATAAAATATTGTAATAGATGAATGAAGACCAATTAATAATTATTAGTAATTATTAATCTATGCTCGTAGCGGCCACGTTCAAATAGTAGTTACATTTTTAACATTTAAACAATAGGTAAATATTTCTTTCTGCAGGGTTTCTTCTACGCTTTCACGTGATTGAATTTAACGATGTTTGTTTAAAAGACATATTTTTATTGCGGAAAATTCGATGAAAGCAAAACTGAATCAATCACAGGAGCTCCGGTCAATCCCAAAGGGTCTTCTTTCTGGGGAATGGCTTTTAAGAGCCGGGAACAGGATCCGTCCGCGGACAGGAGGGAGACAAATTGAGAAAAATGTATGTTTTCAAAAAATAAAAACTGTCCATCAAACGTAATAGGGGATTGAAAATTGAATATCCGGTTTCTCGCGCCGCGTTCCACTTTCGTTTGAAAATGAAGGAAAGCTAAGTGTTATTTCATATAATAAATATAAGAAAATACAATTTTATTTTCTTCTTCCATTCAAATAGCTCGTCCCTAACTGAAATGAATACAAATAAAATATCATTTTGTCGTGGTTGGTACATCGAACTTAAAAAACGCGAATCCGGGGTAGAATTTGTACAATATTTTAAAAGTGTCGAAAAAGGCAGCAGTTAGGGCAGTGGCGCTTTGGAGTATATCATAATTTAGTTGATTTGCACGTTCTTAATTAATGCAAATCTATTTTGGCATTAACTACTGACGTATTGTATTAAAATTAAGTATTCTTATCCGATGGTACTTAATAAAATCTACCATTTCAAATATAATATGTAATTGAAGTAAATTTCAGAATTCAATCGTTTCTTTGGACTTTGAATCCGGAATTCAAAGCGGAACGCGTGACGCGGATGAAAATATTTTTCAATTCAATCTGCGGACACTTTCTACATATGTATTTGCCCCGCGTCCAACGCCGGAGTAATGCACGCTGCTGCGGTGTTGTGTTACGGTTGTATTATACATCACTTATTATGTTTGATTGGTCTACCTGCGTAGGCTTTCATATTTTTTCACGTGTAATAAAAAATATATTTTGACAAAATATTTATATGCTAAGCAGATTTACTTTCGGAGTTTTGAGAGAAGGACTACATTGAATTTCACCATAGAATATATACACTCCCACGCATAAGTATTAAATGCCTGTTAGAAATAAAAAAAGATTTGTTCAAATTATTTTTAAGACCAAGCATTTATGATTTACATATACTAAAACGAATGTAGGTTTTTTGGGTATCGGGCTTATGGTAGAATCCTAATAATAATAGTTTTAAAGCTATCGCTGAAAGTGATAGCGTGTTTGATTGAATTGTAAATTTTAAAGCTTGTAAAAACAGTTCGTCCTTGCCGAACAAACCTACATTGATCGATGAGCATGGCTGGTGTAGGTGCTAAAAGACAACAGTGTGCAGTTTTGTGCTGGGACTTACCACTGAAACTGAAACAGTCGAAACTGTACCATCTTAATATTCAGCGTTCATTTCGCTAATGGATAATATCTTCCGGCGGATTGTAGCAATCCTTCCCTCGGTCTTTGCCACAGTGTGATAACGTGTTAGGTGAATAATATTTTTGTATAATAAGATCCCCGCAAGATTATTCGTTTATTATATAATTTAACAAAACCAAAACAAATCATCTACACTATAATTTGTTTATATATTTTTGTTATTAGGAACTTGTTTGATAATAGTGGCTTTCTGAGCTGTAACTTGCGAGTCTGCCTTTGAATAGATTAAAACTGAATAAATGTTCTCCGCGCAACATAAAACAAAATCCTATTATTTTTCTCGTATTTTTTTCAATTGGTTGAGAAATGCGACCTGTAGACGAGAACAGCTGGACAGCCGGACGCCGGACAGAATTTGGAAAGCATTTTTGCCCAAGCTGAAACGTTCACACTTCGCTCATTGCTTATCGATCGGTCGATTATAAGCGTGGATTGCACAACTTATGGCAAGTGATATTTTTTTAAATAAAATATATCCTCCTTATTCAATTCATCGTGAATCCACTAAAATAAGCGCTGTTCCTCCAACCTAATGGAGGTCGGACCCAACTTTCAGGTTATTGTTTCGGATATCGCTCGAGGAGCATTTAGCCAACACGGGATGATTACGAAGGCGTAGAGTCGCCCATGATATGAATTCTGAAGTTAAGAGTTATATGGATGTTATATTTTTTTATTTGATTTTAGGTTTGAAAGTAATATAAACATTCAAATATTATAGGTTACAATGCAGTGTTTACCAACTTTATTTTTTCATAGTTTTCATTTAGTTCTTCTTCCTCCATTACACAATATGGGATTATATCAATGGGCAATATCGTTTTACATGGCTGTTAGATATCAGGTATTTCTCACCTTATTTTTTTTCTGTCAGCACTGATGTAACGCCAAAGTATCATAATAAGTTCAACCCCGTTTAGCACGATGATGTGTTCAGCTACACAGAATATCAGGTGGCGAAATTGGTTAGACGCAATACCTGTGAATGGTATGTTTTGCAGGTTTGGGTCCAGCCGTATATTCGTAAAGTATTTCTTTTTACAGGGATCTTTATTAATTAATGTGTCCTTGCTTTACGGTCGATTATACATACATACATGTAGCATTCCCTGACATGGATGGGCTAATACACACATTTATAGTTATAATAGTTGTTATAAGAGCCCAATCTATTACATTCTCAAAGGAATAAGGTGCCATGCCAGAAACTTCCCTTTATGAACTTGATGGAAAACACGTGTACAATTTTTCATTGCCGCTTCGGCCATCTTTTCATCCAATGCGATGGTACCAACCCGGACGGGAATTAACCCTACCCCCTTGTAAACGAAGGGAACCTACTGTTTTACATGGATACCAAACCATGGAACACCTCGGATTCGTGACGAAATGCACTTATCCAACTCAGAAAAAGAAATAAAGTAGTTCATGAACTGGGCGAGGATGTGAACTCAGATCTTTGGTATGCATGGCAAGTCCCTGCGTCACTAGGCTACGAGCCGCTCAAAATAACGGTGTAACTTGTTATAACAGTGACGAGAGGTGGCGCTTATTAGAAATGTCATAGTGACACCGAAAATAATCAGTTTTCGGCGAGTTTTATATGTTGTATCACTTTAATCCTCCTTCCTTCCTCTTTAATCTAAGCGCTTACTATGTTGATTTGAAAAATATTACTTAACGTTAAGCTACACTACTTGACTCATTTATTTCCCTGTTCCTCCAGAAGTTGCTTTCGATACATTTCCGCATAATGTCCCACTTGCCGAGGAAAATCATTGGCGTTCGCAAGGCGCTCGCCTCCCTCATTTGCATACGACCCAAGGCGATGTTTATCCGAGCAAAGCCACCTAACTTCCTAACCTAGCCTGCTAACTTTACACCGTTTTCCATATTAACTCATAACAGTTTTTCATATTTTTTAAACGAACGAGCTGTAAACATATTGAATACATAGTTTTAAAAGCGTAAAGCTTAAACACAAATCCGGATGTGTGACTGTACCATGTTTAAGGTGACCCAACCCGCTCAACTCCCCATACAAACGGGGAAAGAAGATCACGCCCATAATTCTTATCAGAGATCCCAACATTTGCTCAAAAGAGCTTTATTTTTAAATGTGTTTGGTTTCTAAGTTATAAGGTCCGAAAGATCGAATTTGTCGCGCTGTTTATACAATAACTTTGGTGGTTTATTACGCAATGATAAAGTAAGAAAATCTTAAAAATATTAGTCATCACACTATGCACATTGTCTTTTTTGTGGACAAGTTGCATCTTCCTCATCACGGAGCCTTTTTTTTTCTTTGAAACAGAGAAGGACCATCACATGACATAATAAAGATAATTGATTTAAAAATATTACTCCGATTTCAGTGACAAGTAATGCAAAAATGCATTCCAAACAATTTTAATTTGTGATATAATATTATAGTTTTATTTTATAAATATGAATTTTATTTACTAATAAAAGTAAAGTTATAAAATTATTAAGTAGGTTATTACTTTGGTTGGTGCATTAATTTCAGAATATGATTGCATCTGTTTCTGCAATTACTTTATTGTTATCTCGTATCACTTACTCGTGCAACGAAGTTGATGTTACAGCACGTAAAATCTACACATACTTATCATGATGGCTACTACTTACTTATTGCAGTAAGAACACATGTATTCCTAATATGTGAAAGATAAATTATATACTACTGAAAAAAACTTTGAAACCACAAACTATTGAATGCAGAGGGAAAGTCTGCATCCGGAAAACTGGAATTTGTCTACGTTTCCCTAATCACACTCGTTTCTCACACAAATATATCCTTTTCAGAGCTTAAGCCACCTTTTCAGTGCTTCCGCCGTTTCTTCAGGGGCGCATACAATGCGAAGTCATTTGTTTGTTTGTAGGAAACAGTATAATAGAGGAGAGACTGTACATTCAGCAACTTTACAGGACGGTTTCGGAGTCGGCGGCAGGACAATAGAGAAAGGATCCAAAGCACTTTGAAGTCTTGATAATAATAGTTTGAATGGTGATTTAAATTCGAAGTTGCATACATTAATATGTACTAAATTTGTATACCATAACAAAAATAGAGGGACAATTTGATATTACATAATCATAAGGTCATGACCATGACATGATCATAAATAAAAAAAACGTAAAAATTAATAATATTGAGTTCGCTTCGCTTTCTAAAATGATGGCCTCTAAATTTCCAAAAAATCTTACTTACGTGATAACTTTAAACTTATGTGAAAATTGCAAACATAAAATAATCCTACTGATCAAAATAATATAGAACTTTGACATTATCAAGGGACAGAGTTTTTGCTCTATCGAAAATCTCGTCTAAAGAAAAAAATTCTTCTATAAAATATTGCGGCATATGCATACGTAAAGTAATATAGAGATGGAATGAAAGAAACGATATTGAGTGGCGCCAGACATGAAGCAGGATTCTGGCTAAATTGACACCGTCGGATCACTTCCGTCACCGATATCGGATCGTCTCGACAGAGCAATGAATCATGTCATTACAGTATACTTAACAATATAGCAATTCATTGTTAAATAGTTTGTAGTCATTGCATCAATTGCATCTCCGCCACATGTAGGGTTTTGATTGTACCGAGAGTCGAAATAAGAATAGTGAATTTAAAGGCTAAATACGCCTTTTGATAAGAGTACTGCTGCAAATTTAGTAATTAGGTAAATTTCGAGGAGGCATACTAAACTATTATTATAATTATGTTATTGTGGAATCCGTAAATGTTTTTCAACCATCAAAATATCATTACTAAGCGTCGTTACTTAATACTACAAGAGCTAAATAATTTTAGGGAGTTTTTGGTCAAGGCTAACCTTATTTTAATCTTAATTTCCAACGATACATGGTAGACATATAAGAATCAGTTTTACCTACGGAACATTGATGTTCCCTGTTTATACCTGATATCTCGAAGTTATAAACCATCACATGTTTTAACAGCATTAACATTTAGCGGGATGTACGTATTTACGCTTACACAAAAGTACACGTAGTTGGAATTTATTTTAGGTTTGAGCATCCTAAAATTACCTTACTATTACCAAAAGTTACGAGCGAATTGATAAATGTTTTCTGTCAATTAGTAAATTCAGGCATTTTTTAATCATGGATAGCAAAAATATTTTTTTATGTTTAATTTTTAAGATCATTTGACTTGATTATAAGTTTTGAAAAAATAAAAAGTTAAATATTACCAAACTATGTTTGCATGGGGCAAATCACTTACGGGCCCAACTATAAGACTTTTTGTTTACTTATCACCATATATAATAGCAAATTTTGCTCACAACTTGTAGGTAGCATCGCCATTACGTACTCAATAATTGATACCATAAACCATCAATATAATTAAGCACAGTTTTCTTTGCGAACTCTACAGGTAACATTGATCATTGCTCTGTGCATGGCGGCGGCGACGCAGGCGGTTCGGTGGTGACGTCGCGTTAGAGGCAGCACTTCTCGCGTGATTGCTCGGCAGCCGAGTGGCGTTCGTAAAGTTTTACGAGCGACATCCGAAACAATTACCGGAACCTATCCGACCCTGTGCCCTCTGTTCCCTATTCAGAGCACTATTGCCTGGCATTCAGTTATATGTTAGGTGCCGTCTGAGGAAATAGAGCTTGGATTATATATCTTATGGGTATTTGAGTACGTTAGCTATGACCTGAATATGTAGTTTTCAATGAGGAACCGTTTATTTTGGAAATTGTGAAGACAGTAACACCTGGAATATTTTTAATTCGAGAGAAACAATTTTAAAATAGTGCCCCTTTCTTGACTCAATAATCTGCGTGCTAGAACTTTAGTTTAGTGAACTTTTCATAAAACGTTTTATCTATTGCGTTGTAAAATATAAAAAAAAACTTCAATTTATACGTACAAATTATCGAAAATAACAATATTTTCAGCTATTAATGTGAAAATCCGCTTAATGGTATTCAACAAAATTCAAGAAATTTCTCTGTTGCGAGGCTCAACCGTCCTTTTGAAATTGATGTGATATTTCCTTTCTATAATCCATCATGCCCGACATTCATACGTTACGAAATCTTTAATTCCCCCAAACCGAACGCAATTTGTCAATGTATCAAATGGCAACCCTTCCTTTGTCCATTCCTTCGTGCTTAGAAATAGGATGAAGTACAATATGTAGAATAAACATTTTTTGGAATGCATTTCTATTGTGTAAAATAATAAGTAAGTAAAAATATAACAATTGTATTAAATACACACGCATAAAGTCGAACGCAGTAAAGATGTATAATAGTTAACAAAAATAGAATTAATATATGAGTGCTTCAGGTTACGTAATAAAAAATAATCACTATGGCTGATAAAATGAAATTGAAGAGACCATGTTTTTAAATTAGTAATTTTGACCGTATCTAACGGTTAACCATTTTTAGGGTTCCGTACCCAAAGGGTGCCAACGGAATGCTATTACTAAGCGTCCGCTGTCCGGCCGACCGTCCATCCGTCCGTCCGTCCGTCCGTCACAGGGCTGTATCTCATGAGCTGTAATAGGTAGGCAGCTGAAATTTACACGGAGTATGTATTTATTTTGCATCTATAACAACAAGATAACAAACAAATATAAAAATTTAAGGGGGCCATACAAAAAACGTGATTTTTTGTGTTAAATGGTAACACAAAAAAATATGGTACGGAACCGTTCGTGTGCAAGTCCGACTCGCACTTGGCCGGTTTGTATACAAGTTTTTACTGTGGAAGTTAAATGAGTTTTATTTTCATTTCACATACGCGTATTTCTTAATTAGTATTAATTCCACTAATATTTTAAAACAAATGTTTATAGAGAAAGTTGATAGCAATATTGGTAAATATATACATTATAGCTATAAATTCGGTCTTTCGTATCAATTCTGTAATACCCCGTGGTTCGTGAACGCATCAAAGCAGAAAAATAAATGGACAAACAGAACCCAATCCTTGCAGAATGTGATACAGGACGGAACCGACCAATTTGTCAACGTGAGCTCACAGGTTCTGCATGAGGTAACCAACAAGTAAAAAAAATACTCAAATTATATAGAAACATTCATCAAGTTACAATTAAAAACTTTTGATGCGTTAAATTATTACGCTTTTCGATGATACCAATAGGCGTTGCTGCTCAGATACTAGTTGTAGGTTAAGCTTTCCACGATACTATCTCTCGAAGAAAATAAATTTTGCACATGTGTAGTAAATCGTAACAAAAACTCTAATTGATGCTTTGTTGAAATAATGTTTATATTTATAAATCATAATTAAAAAGATTCAGGGATGAGTGCAAAAGATATGTAAAGATCACGGATATCGATTATTGTCAATATCTGTGGTAAAAAGATGCTTTTCTCGTTCTGACGTTCACATTTTCAGGTGTTTTATGTAAAAAATAAATAGATAATATGTTTATTGTTTTATCCATACCATGATGTGATTATAGCTATCTTTAGATATTTTAATAAATAAGAACTTTTAGATTGTATGGATACACCATAAAAACACGGTATTTTATCGCTGTGGCTAGTGAGCAATTATCCAAACTAAGACTAACAAACTAAAATAAACTACACAGGACCTTTAAATATTGTTTATCACCGGAAATAAAATTACACATTTAGCGATTTGGCATAAAAGTTTATCCTTTGATACCCGCGCTGGTATGCTCATCCCTTCCTAATGCAATGTACATATATAGGTAGTACGTGACCATTGCAGATGATATAATAAGTACTCACAAGGATACGAAAGGACAAGATGTTTATTCGAGCCCGCCTTTGATCTCAGCAAAGGATCTAAGCAAACACAAAGGATGAACTAACTAAATATTATTTCCTTCAGCGACAGGCAACGAATATCTGGTATCCACGATCCATGTGGTTTCTGCATGTGTACATATAAGTAACTAGAAATATTTCAGGGATCATATATTATTATGAGATATTAATTATTTAACACTAGGGATTCTCTATATGTTCATCTAATTTAAATGACTACGTTTTGGGATTATTGATTTGCAATTTGACTGGCAATTTAATGGAGGACGATGCGCCGCTTCTATCATTGAAAGTATGTGAAAATGTTGCATTTTTTTTATTTGTTGTTTGTTTACTTATATAATTGTACTTGCAAAGATAAAATTTGCTTTATTGCGTAATGAAAGTGAATAGATTCAAATAATAACAATTATGGACTTAGCATAAACTACTAATTGTGAAAATAATTTGTAAATATATATTTTTAACCGACTTCAAAGAAAAGGAGGAGGTTCTCAATTCGTCGGAATCTTTTTTTTTTCTTTTTTTTATGTATGTTCACCGATTATACATCGTAAAATTTTGCTACAATGAAATTGTAAGCGCAATAAATTACCAAAAAATCTCAGCGTTCAGATATTTTCTGCGGACCTCAAATGAAAATCATAACGACCCCAAAAAAGGGTCGCCACAACGCCGAGAATGACGCCACGAGCGTTTCGGCCGAGAGCTGAAAAGAATTTGTCGCAACATCGTCACACGATTCCGTACATAAAAATCCCGAAAAGACAAGAGTGGTCCGCACTCGAGCGGCGGAGGGGCTCCAACTGACATTTTATTTCCCTAATCAAACGGTAATGGGGAAGCTCGAGAGACGAGCATTATTATTGGGTCGCGTCTCGACGCTCAACAACATAATGAGAAAAAATATGTGAGCACTCGACCGTTATGGGCTTTCTTGCAGACGGCTCACGGGTCAGAAGGCGTTAACTGAAAGTGAAAAGTTAAATCGTAGAAATTAAAAAATATTTTAACTGCACGTAAAAATAATGCAAGTTTAGAATTTGATTTATGTTTTTCATCTTCATATAAAATATTTCATATATCATTATTCGGCACGTGTGTATTTCACTGAACTCCTACTAAACGGCTAGACTGATCTTGATAAACTTTTTTGCGTATATTTTATACTATATATAATATATATATATACTATATATATACTTTATGTCTATAGTTATTAAATTGGTCTGTAACTTTTTTTTTTTATAGAAATAAATAGTGCACAACATCTATTCTTAGGTTACTTTTCTTGTTGCTACCTGTATATTTTTGTCCCATTATCGGGTTGATTGGAAGAGATTGACATCAGGCAATAAGTCCGCCCTTGTATGTACCATGTGTATGATAGCAATAAAGAATATTATTATTATTATTATTATTATTATATTTGGATAGGTCGTGATATTGACTCGAGCGGAGACTGAAACATTAGCTAGTATTAAATCAATATCATTTTCATAGGTTTATTAATTATTATCGATTAAAAAAATAGGTTCTTATACATACATACGAAGCGTCATATTTTTTTAAACTGCGAAATGTACAGTATGAAACTTCAATTTATGTTTTGAACTGATTGAAAAAATGTCTGGACAATATTTTCTATACCTTGTTATAACTACTGTGGGTATGTTTTGTAGTTCATGTATAAGACGAAATACTCTGATTTTATTATCAATTATAATTTCTATTCATAGTAAAGAATATATAACAATTAAATGCACAGAATCTCGTCTATCTAATTATTATTTTCACCTAAGTTCTTTTCAATTTTCAGCGACAAAACTCAAGGGTGGCGCAAGATTAGACACAAGAGCGTTGTCTGTTGCAGGGCAGCTCTAGAAATTCGTTCGACCGGGCAAAATACAACCGCGGTACGGCCAGTCTATGTTGATACGACTTCAGAGTGCTATGTTTAATATGCGGATAATCCTCGTATTAAATCGCATTTTGTATGTGTAGTTTGGTGATAAAATTTTAACAGTTCACTCTGAATACGACTGCTAGTATTTTGGATAACATGTTTTTTAAAATAAAAATATATTCTTAACATAATGTAACGAAACTGGGGTTAAAACGAAGATTATTTTTTATTAGATAATTTATTTTATTTTAAAAGACACATTATAAACTATATTTTATTTAAACTTATTTACACGAATAAGTTTTGTTTTGAAATGGCAGAAACCACCAGGCTAGTCTTAGTAAGTAGAACATTAATCACGAGTAGATCCTTTATTGTATCTTTAAATGAGCGCACATAAATATAGGCCCCTAAGATAATATTATATATATTATATATTAATTATCACATGTTAAAATATTTACAGCCAAAATAATAAATCAGCACAAAAATATTTAAGCGATAACAACGATGGTATCATTTAAGTAACTAGAAGTTGGTAATAAACATTTCAAAATAGGACGGAGTTCATATTACTTAAAAATATAGATGTTGGACCCTTGACTCAAAGTGATTAAAGCATAATATAGCATGCATCGATATCTAATGCAATTTAAGAGCTGATATGAACATGATTCAACAAATACAATGCATCTATGAAAGTATAATCGGTGCCTTATGAAAGAAGACATGCCAACATTTTCCGCTGCACTATAGATCAGTACATACGGTGACATACCGCGCCTCCCTAACAACACTTGTACCACCCTCGTTCATTGCTAAGAGTTTTTATTCCGATTCTTTGCGTCGTATCTCCCGCCAGTATTTCGGACACTTCAGTAGCCCAAGGGCTAGGTGCTACGATTTTGTTAATGGCTTGTCAACACATGTATAGAGCGCTGACAATTGTAGCAATACGTAAGCCAATCATGCGTTGCAGAGATAAAAAACCGACGAATCCATTTACTTTAAAGTTAGCTAAGTTCGAGTAGACTAAACGTTTTGACTCACATTAACTGGGGTTCCTTGAAAAGATACCCGTTTGGACTAATGGTACAGCGGATGTTTGAATGAAGAATCACTCAAAATTTTAATAATATTTTGGCTATAGATGTTCCACGGTATTGATGAAGGAATCCTTGCAAGTTCGGCATGGATGTCCGTCTGTCCGTATGTCACTATAGTATTAAATATAATGCTATCGCAACAACAGAAACGTAATTTTTTTCATTGTGATTTTTTTCATTTCAATGATTGGGGGATCAGTGGGATATCGTTGGAGAGGGATTCATTAATGATTTATGCATAGGTACAGCAATTCATATTCATCAATTTTGAAAAATTCCCATTTTTTACAAGAAATTTGATTTCTTAGTTAAACAATTTTGATTTTTTTTGTTTTTCTACCCGTATGATTAAAACAGCCTCGGTAGCCCAGTAGCGCGACGCCTTGCGATTCGATAAGCTTGGTGAAGCACCTCTGAGCGCGGTTAGGTTCTGGATGGGTGACCATTTTCAACCATTGAGGCTGGTCGTGGTTCGGATTCCACGTAAAACTGTAGGTTCCGTTCCTTACTTACTAGGTTGTAGGCTTAATCCCGCCCGCGTTTGGCATCTAGTGCCCATGTGGTGTGTTAGGCTTATGTCTGACGGTCAGATTGGTATTAGCCATCCATGCCCATTTACATTTAAAAAACTGAAAGCATGAATATTTTAGTTGAATTGTCTAGACCACATATTGTTGAAAGTAATTCCTAATTGCTAAATCAACGTTGTTTCCAGATGTTAAAAATATATATAAATAACTATAAAAATGTAGGTGAACATACCTGTTTATCATTATATTCGATCATTGTTAACGGCAGCCCTACCATGCCGCCTACGGTCGCTGCGCTGGCTGGCCACCCGCCCGCACACGTCTCCGTGACAATTTGCTACAATATTGCGGCCTGCTTGACCAACACGCGGCTTATTCCTGCCCCGCACGCGCGCGCTCTCACTTTTTTCTTTATTTACCGTTTTTCGTATTTGTACACGTTCGGGGGTGCTTGTAGTACCTGCGTGAGTTGTGTAAGTTATCGAATTTTTGGATTTGAGTTGTCACTAGATTAATATGATTTTTTGATGAGGTTTTTTTATGTTTAGAATTATGAACTTAATAATACTAATGTTGGATATTATTTCAGCTTACTAAGTCTCATTATTATTTCTTCTTTTCTTTTCATCATGCCGATCGGTTTGTTCGTGTCACTGAATTGTAACTCCTGCAATATGTCATGGTATCCTCCTTATATTAATACACTCGTGTGTGAATAGTTTTAATGTTTTTTTTTCTATATCATGTAGCGACCTAGCGCCCTCTACTGAGAGCTGCTAGTTTCGCATGCCACAAATGCAACCAACAGATGCAATAGAAGCTAGTTAACATGGCGGGCGCTAGATGGCGCTACCAGCCTGAAGTCTATATCGCACTAACGAAGTTTCCCAGCGAGATAACACATATACAACATTCAAATCGCGACTAGAGGAGAGCAGCTGCGCAGCCGTGGGTCTCAAGACCTGACCCACCTTTTCATCTCTCCACAGTGGTGACCCCGACGTGATTCAGCAACAACACCACGCCTCCACTAGTCACAGCAAGGTATACTTCAGCAGTCACGACAGTTGCTACCGGCCTCCCACCAGCGGGTCTCACCGGTAGTAACTCAAGCATGTCGTCATCCAGCATCACTCCAACCCAGCAGAAGAAAATCAGCACCATCGTCCTAAGTAGGTGTATCGATATGCCAACTAGGACGCCGGTAACATAATCACCTCCGGCAGCCGTCACCCAGCATCACGACCGACTCACCGCGTCACACTGGGCACCTCCGGCAGCCGTCACCCAGCATCACGACCGACTCACCGCGTCGCACTGGGCACCTCCGGCGCTCCGTCATCCAGCACCACGACCGACTCACCGCGTCACACTGGACACTGACGACCAGCACCGAAACCAGCAGCAACATCGTCTTCATGGCAACTTGCCATTCGACTGGGGGAAAGTGATGTAGCGACCTAGCGCCCTCTACTGAGAGCTGCTAGTTTCGCATGCCACAAATGCAACCAACAGATGCAATAGAAGCTAGTTAACATGGCGGGCGCTAGATGGCGCTACCAGCCTGAAGTCTATATCGCACTAACGAAGTTTCCCAGCGAGATAACACATATACAACATTCAAATCGCGACTAGAGGAGAGCAGCTGCGCAGCCGTGGGTCTCAAGACCTGACCCACCTTTTCATCTCTCCACAATCATATTTGCGCAGTACATTTCTTGTTCATAATTTCGATTTCATCATTATTAAGACTAATTTCCACGTACATTGAAAAATGAAAATAAAATTACGAACAACGAAAATTGGTTGCAATGATTATTATTTTTTCATTGTACCTGCCCAAACCCTGCCCATTATGTACGTCATATTAATTTATTTTTCAAATATTTATTCAGCTGTACATCATTTGATTGAATACAGGAAAGAATATGAAACCCTGAAAACAATCTAAGCTAGCGTACGTTTGATAAATGTACTGTGTTGAATTAAAGCGCAAATATCTCAATAATGTTAGGACTAAACAAAAAAGTAGTGTAGAGTATTTCCGCACGGCATCTTCTAGTTACCTCACCATGTTTCCTCCTCAACGGTCATCTTTCAAATTTTCGAGCCAGGAATTCCAATATGGTCCCTGCTCCTGGCCGGCTAACGGCTATTTAACATCACTTTCTTGAACATATCCGATCATCAATCGAATCGTTATTTTACTGGTTACCCAAAATGCAAACGTAAGAGACAAATACTTACGATCCGAAGTCAAGACCGCTATCACAAATATCACACATGCGTGGCATTGCCTAGCCTTTGTTGGTTATGCAATTGATTTTGCATTAAAACATTTAACTAAACCAACGACAATTAAAAACTTGACAAAATAAATGATTCCCTCAACCAAAAACCTAATATATTTCAACCGAGCATTCGCCTCAAGCCTGAAACCAAGTTAATCCACAAAAATTGGAGATCGTTATCAATAAGTCCCAACTATCGGCATTATTAAAGCGTCGAGCCCCAACACGGATCACATCAAAGCGATGCCTCCCGCCGACCACACAATGCTGTATTATATTGACATCCGTCACCCCATAGCGTTTTATAACGAGACCAGATAAAATGACCGCCCGCGTAACAATGCGTGCTCGGAATATAATACCGTGCGGTTCACTATTGAAAAAGGTAGCGGATACCGCGAATTAAGTGTCCTGATACTTTATTCGTTTTACGACTGAGGACTTACAAGTAGCGAGTGGGATGACAAATATTATGTGGCTCTACATATTCCAGCTCAGCTATCAACTTTTCGCATTCACGTAAATACCTTAAAAATGTATGTGAATATTTTGTGCTTATAAATAGCCGATTCATTACATTCAAAAACACTACCAGAATGTTAGATTCGTGGGGCAGGAGTTACGTATCTGGTCTGGTATTGGAGATCTCGAGTTCGAATCCCAGGCAATGCACCTATTTCTACCGAGATTGAAATGTTCATTTTCGTTGAGAATGCGGCTCACTCCATGGTTCGAGACCCATGTTAAAGTGTAGATCCCCTTCACTACCTAATAGTCGTTGGAGTTTAGCCTGCCAGGTTATTGCCATCGCATTGAATAAAGGATGTTTGAAGCGAGAAATAAGAAATATCCGTATTTTTCATCCGTTCAACGTAGCCAAGCTGATACAAAGGAATTGTGCCACTAAGTGCCTTCGTAAATGCACCGTATTGATATAATATATATACTATCATAACAGTAGCTGCTGTAATAAGCATCAATATCCGGGTCCACTTAAATTTAATTCATTATTCACTTCAATTAATCAGTCATACTTAGGTATACTTCGTTACACTTAGACAACGTCAAACATTTTTATTTTGTTAATGGTCCTAGCAATACTGAACCATGTACAAAATATTTACTTATATTTAGAATACAATATTATGCAACGAACATATTTTCTACAATACCATATTTTAAAATAAATGATTAATTCAACAAGTAGTCACATATTTTACAAAGAAATCACATAAAAGAAATAGCATTAAAATTGTCATATTATAGTCAAGAAATAAAAAATAAACTAAATATAAAATCAGATTAAAATAAAGTTCGGCTTCGGGCGACCTTCGAGCATTAGCGTCGCGATACAGCGGGGAAACGCTGGATCCGTTATGGGGACAATGTCAACAGTCTCCTTGGATAAATATTTTAATTTATAATTATGATAAGTACCACATAGTTTTAAATATTTTATCAAATTAACTTACATTTTAAAAAACAAAGATTAAAGAGAAGTTATAGAAGGAACCATAATTGTTTGCATTAAAACAAAATACTATTAAAAACTAAAGTCCTTAATTAAAGAACAGTATCGTTTTTAAGCGCTTTACACGTTGTTGTGTAGGAAACTATAAAGTTAACATTTCATGAAAAATGGAAATATTTTATTCATAATAATAACAGAATATTTAACTATAATATGCAGGATGTTTACGGATTATTTATAGAAATTTCAGGAATATGAAGTATTCATTATTAGAAGAAAAAATGGAAATATTAAAAAAATAAATTACGAGATTTTTTCGTGGTTTCTAATTAGCCCGGTAATTTTAACAAAATGTATAGAGACCTCAAAAAACATCATAGAGTCTTTTCTTTCGAATTTCTGTAACATATCTAGAAACGGAATAAAAAATGGTTTTATTATTCCAATATATATATTAATAAATAATAATTATATTATTCTAATATATATCCAATAAAACATATAAGGAATGTGGATATAATTAATCAAAATAATACAGACAAACTTCCAAGTAGTGTCACTCGTAGTTTATAGAAGGCCCCAAATGTTGTGCGTCTATTGAGCCAGAATTGGATGCTCTTATCTGACGCGATTTTTAAAGGAAGTAAAATTTTATTTTTCTTTATCCGCCTCCCTGTTATTACACATCACGGGCGCCGACTCCACCCGACGCTGATGCCGAAACAAATTTAGATGCGATCTTGCTTCAATATGGCGATGTTACTCAAAGGTACTGTTTTGTTCATTCATCGTTTTTTTATTTAAAATTAACACTTATCAACATTTATCAAACGCATCAACACAAAACTCGCATTTCCTTTTAAGAGAACCTTCTATTATTTAAATTATCAACTATCACTAAAATATATTTATATCGAATTCAAAAAATAATGCATGTGTTCTTGGTTCTACAACTCATATAATTCTATCAAAGAGTGTTTGACCAAATAAATCACAGCTTAAAGTACGATGATCGTGCAAACCAGCCAGTTTTAAAGAAAATGCACAAAAAGCCAACTCATCTCGTCTCATCAATCAGAGGCGGACCCGCCACCTCCGCCCCCGCCGCTTCCGCCGGCGACTTCCGGGCTAATGGAAAATGTGTGTTCCAGCGCCACCTCGCGGACGTGTCGCACTTTACACTCCGCGCGGCTTCCGCTGTGGTTGGGAAAATTAGCGGGAAATTATGAGCCTATAAGTTTCGATTTGAAGGGATTCAAATTTGTCTGTACAACTCACTGGTGCAGTTCGTACGTGTTTACTTGCACTTTGTACTTTAGTATTTTAAATGCAGCAGGATAAATTGTAACAGTAAATAAATTGTAAACAGACTTAATTGTAGCAAGATAAATAGCGGTATTTATCAGTAAAGGCGGAATCAGAATTAATTAGAAGTGACGAGTATATACAGAATGCTATTTTGGATGCACACACAACAGCAAGAGGTTATTCTGGAAACAAAAATAGGCAGCTAAGGATTTCAAAAAAATGAAATCTCAAAAAAAAAAATCTATTACCAAACATTTTAATCACGTGACTTGTTTGGCAACTGCGTTCTTTTACATTTACATTTTTTGCAGTGGTTTTAGCGCGTTCGATAGGACACCCTATTCACGACAACTTGGAAGGGTATGTGTGTTGGTTTGACATGTAGTTAATGAGTGACAAAAAAAAACGACGAAATAGATTCACAGAGCGGAAGTGAGTGGAATTGTCGGATCTGGACAGCCTAAGAGAGCGTACCAAGACCAGACTGACGTAATACCCACGTAGCACCCATAATCGTAGAGCATGCATGACAATATGTTTATTTGTAGAAAAACCCAAAACAGTTTGATTTGTTAGAACCGTATGGTGCTCTATCACATCTTCCTACCTCTCCAGGGTAACAGTGTCATGGTATGTTTGTAGTATGTATCTGTTATATTTTGAAAAAAAATAAATTATTTTTACTCACGGACTTACCAAGTTGTAAGTATGGAATGGGACCTATATTTTACCTTGCCGTGTGTAGCTTCCTAGTTCTACTATGTAACATTTAAAGGAAACTGTGTGAGCAATATAATACAAGGTCCTAAAGCATTTCTTTCCGTGCATGTCGTAAAATACGGCTAAGATAAATTATGCCGTTCGTGGTTCGGTTTCACGGAAAACTATGAGTATCAATCCCGGATCGGTACCATCGCATTGAATGAACGATGGTCGAAGCGGTAAACATTGACAGTGTTTTCCATCCAGTGCAATATAAGTCAGATCTTGAAGGCATTCTTGGCATTAAACCTAGTTCCCATTTCATGTGTTGTGCTAATATTATGACAGGAAGTATGGTATCATGTTACATCTAATATAATGGCGCCATCATCTTAACAGTTAAAAAAATATATGTATTTTAAATATATGGGTCATACTAATTTTACAAATGAACATTTATAGAATGCCCACACTTATGTAATTCCTTGAAACATAATATGATTTCCAATTCTCAATACCAAGGGCATTATGAAAATATTTTGAGAGAGGAATTCGAATGGATAGATTTGTTTTTAAGCAGTGTTCGAGCTATAATAAAATGTTTCACAGAGTAGTATATGTGCAGAGTAGTGCAGGGGTTAGACCAAATCATTTTGCTTATTTAAAAATGCAATTTCTGTTGGATTTTTAAATGTAAATTTCGCCAGAAAAACTCGGATTAATTGCCAAAATCGTAACAATTGCGATTTACGAAATATGGGACAAAAGATGATGCTATTCAAAATCAAACTATAGATTGCTTAACATTGTGTATTGTGTATACATGTATATATTTTGTGTAGCATAGATACATCATCTGCAGTACGATAAATGTGTGTTATTCGGAAAGCAATAACGAGATGGACGTCACAGGAGTATCAAATAATAGAGGCTGTAGCAAACAGAGCTTTTGACAGTTGCAACTCTGCGCAGAGAAACATTAATATCGTTGTTGCTACAATTCTGATATCTGCTTTGTTAGTCGGAATCATGCACCATCACAAATTATGCTAAGGCTTTGTGCACGTTCCATATTGTGGGTGGTATGTATCGATTTCCTATTGCTCTATAATCTGTCTGAATAGACATGTGCATAAGGGTTGACCGCGACACAAATAAAACAATATAAATAGGTTAATGAAACAATGCGATTATCACAGCTGGAAACAGTAAAAAGGGCAAGAAATTTCATTCGAGAATGCAAAATGGTAATTATCGACGCTTGTGAGTAGATATTTCAAAACACTTATGCCTCCATCGCTTAATTGATGCTACCTAATAGTCAAAATGTTATTATGCATTCCATTGAGGAAAACCCATATTAACTAATAAATAACCAACATTTTGCCATCTATTTATTTACATCGCTTTTCTATGAAAAAGTATGGCACGTAAATCGTAAGATGATAAACGAATGCAATAAAGGTAACTATATCCCGACCCCTGTACCCCCCCCCCCCCCCGATCTCCTCAGCCGCCACCCTCTTGGAGGCCATTCTCCGAATGCTACTAAGCTGAGTCTGCGTTTTAACTTCACCCCTTTGCTTCGTGATAGCATATAGTTGGGATGGGTGTTTGGAAACTATGGAGAATTTGTGGAAATTAGTATCTAATACTCAAACACTGCAAATATTGTGACGTACGGTGTCTACTTATATTTTTAAACTTGTCACATAATATTGCGACTACTATTACTATTGTTATAAAATCATAGAACAGTGGGATCCTATTGGTTCCACCATTGTAGTTACAATAATTCATATGTAAAATTTACCAGTGAATGAGTGGTATGACAAAACAACAAAAATATTAAAATAATGTTTATTCATGCTATTAGTTGGCCAATGGCCAGTGGTCCCAATTAATCAATGTTTCATTTAAATATTCTGTCATTATATTTCTAAAATGCGTTGTTTGCGTTTGAATTTGAAGGAAAAAATCCACAATCATTTATAATTTCTACAATATGGTACGCATTCAAATACTTAGTAACATTTTTTTAAGATTTAATTCAACTACATAACCTTCTCCATACTGTCGGAGCGTCTCGATAACGCATCTTCCTAAACAAATATTATTCTGATATATTACCTTACTCACAGCTCACTGCTTCCCATCAACAGTACAGTTATTGGCAACATTACTGATACACTTGGTTTTAAGTAGTTCTTTTCTGAGAAAAAATAAGCTTACGCACCACATTATTTATTGGTTTCCACATGTGGGGTACAGACTATCATTATTTTGAATTCTGAAACTTATTTATTAATATGTACACAATTTTATAGTCATTAACAGTATTCACATCAAATCTTTGCCTCGCAGTAAGTATGAGAAAGTACTACTTCATTTTCAGCAAGATTAAAATACTGCTGTATTTCTGCCCAACGTGTTGTAGCCCGTTCTAGGCTAAGCACTTATAACAGCTATCATAATTACTATGATTACGATTACGATCATAATTTACGACTGTGTCTATCCCATATTTTACGAGTATTTTTTTGTTGGATTATACTTTAGGACAGCTTTATTCTTCCGGCCAATCAGTAGTATAATCAGTATATTTCATTGCCCATCTTCTTTGCTTCCGCACGAAAAGATAAGATCGTTTATTACATATTTTATCTTTTCGGACAATCGTTAGTCGCCAATCTCGCATTTGTCGAAATGCTTACCGTTGTCAAAATTGTAGTCATAAGCAATATTAACAAATTTTAAATATTTGGGAAGATTTCTAGTTGATAAAAAGTAAAATTAAAACTGTCTCTACTTATATGAATCTGTCGCTATCTATTGATATCGATCTTAACTAAGGATGATATTGATTGATTAGTATGAATATGCCAATACATGTAGATGATTTACATGTACATTCAACAAAAGCTTATATTATATTTACGTTCTATTTTAAGGGTTTTAAAATACGTGTATGCTAATTGTTTGCCATTCATATTAAATGGAAAACAGGTTTGTTATATTAACTACATACGTACGTTAAGATGATTGAAGTAGTGTCCCCATAATTTTGCCCGGAACTGTGCAATAGAGCAAACATTTTATTTTCAATTTTTGTTTGCTTGACTCTCTTACTCGCAAAATAGTATGTTTTGTAAATGATTGCGTAACATACACCTAAGCAAACATTCATTCTATGCGCAGCTTCCGCGTGCAACACACAGAGTGGAGAGAGCGGGATGAAATATTCAGGTTATTTATATTCATGACGCACTGAGCGCATTTGCAAAAGTGATGACATTACATTTTCATTTTCGATGCGCCTTTGAAAGTCGTCTGCTAGTTATTTTGTTTTGTAACGTTACTGTTTGACGGATCACTGGGCACGTTCGCTGCGGAGCTTGTGCAGCTTTTGTATGTTTTGTCAATGTATCGGGAAAATATGCTCGGAGGCCTCTGGCGTTTTCATTAAAATTAGATATTTTTTTATAAACCGAGATTTATATATATATTTGTATGAGCGGTTCGTTTTGAATGCCGGAGCTCATGGGTGGTTGTTCTTTCAATTTCTGTGTTGAATAAGTGAATCCATGTAAAACTGTTGGTCCCCTTTGTTAAGCCAGCCCGGGTTGGATGACCATCGCATTGAAGCAACGTTACGATGTGTTAAAATGTTACGTGAAAGCGAGGTGCTGAGTTATTACCACGAGGGTGGTTATAAATAAAATATTAGTTTTATACAAAAAACATTTTTAGGTTATCGTCAGTTCTTTAAAAAAAACTCAAATATGATCTCTAATATTCTATTCCGCCTTTTATGACGAAATTTTGTGACAGTATGCAGTGAAGTTCCATGAAACAACGTTTATTTTCAAACTATTTTTAAGTTAGAATTAGTAAGTTAAAATTAATGAATAACAGACCAGATGATTACAGAGAGAAGAAAATTAATAATTGTCACGCAAATAGAAATCTCCATATTCTTTATGGAGTCTGCTGCTAAGGAAAACCAGATCAGCCGTTTCCTTTATTTATGTTTGATATTCACCTGTAGGCAGAAATAGTATTAATAATAATAATTGTTGGTTTCTGTCTGTTTTAGAGAGGTGCTCTCAAAGCAATTTTTCAAAATAAAATAAATTCAATTAATTTCAATACAAAACAATCGAAATTCGAATGCAATAAAAATTGTTGTGGCCAGCATTATGAATTCTCAAGTTTTGATTCTGTAACAGAACTTATGACCTGACCTATGTATTTATTTTTTTTTGCTCTTAATAATAACTATTGTGATTATCACATAACAGATTTGATGGTTTATGAAACGCTTGAGCGATTTTAAATGTATAATCTTACATATATGTAGTAGAAAGTGTAATGAAGTTAGCGCATCGGACCGAATTCCGAAATCCGTCCTTTCATTTAAGCAAGGAAACTTTTGAAACCATTTTAATCTGAATCCCATTACAATCTCCAGCCGAGGACCAGTAACTTTGGACTAATCCACGTTCAATCACGAATAATATAATCGCGAGTGAGTTCGCGCCGAAATCTCTTCGCATTGTAAAGGCCCGCCTCACCTCACATTGTCGTATTTCACATCGCGTTGTTGTGCCGAATTGAGTCAATTTCGGCGCTTAGACAAATCGCACTCGCGCAGTAATTGCCGGGACGCCATTAACGGGATTGCACCTCCGAGGATCGGCTCCGCGAGCGATGAATATATTTGGATGTCTAGTCGAGGGGCCGTGTCGGGTGGAGGGAATTGGTTTTGAATTTGACGATGGAGTTCCAATTAAAATTTAAAACGAGTGAGCCCTTTTTCAAGACGGAACAATTTAAAAAATCTAGGTCTCCTTACGGTGAATTTTTTGCAACCTGACATGGATGCTGCTCCAGACGAGTGCCAGAATATTTTTGTCCCGCTCATTTAGAAAATAAAATAATATACTTCTAAATACTAATAATTCCGCCAAGCCTTGAAATGGGAAGGTCTGTGTTAGGCCAATGATATATTAGCTATTACGAGTGTATAGTCTAAAGGTGCGCAGAATTAACCGTTTAAATTTTTCGGCTATTCCTTCCATGATTATGTACTTTTTTGTGCATTAATATATCTTTGTTTATTACGAAAATGTAAGTATATATACTTATAGACGGAAGACGGGCCCCACAGAAGGGCTCGAAACGTCGAGCAGCAGCGATGCGCTTGCTACCTTCGCGCCGGTAAGCCAACTACTCTAAATATCAAGTAAGTAAATAGTAAATGAAGTAAATTATTTTACAAACTATAACTTACGGAAGAGACACGTACCAACTGACTACCAGTAATGTTCATTATAATAAATCATTGCAAGCTACAACTAGAACTCCCCTCGGGGACTATAAGGCGAGACTGCGGGCTTATGAGCCCAGCGAGCGGAACCGCGAATACACTGCAGCGATGCAGTGTGAACCTGGCTCGCCTGGGATCCCACCACAATCCCGGACGTAGATCATCCGAACTTCGTCTAGTCAACTTGTGGGTATTAGTGCTGGGATGAAAGCTCAGGCGCAGGAGGATGAGTGCCTTAGTGCGTCGGATCTGTAGGCAAAATCGGAAGAATACGCATTTTGTATAATTCGTTTAGGAATACCAATGATGGTATCCATTTTTATTTTTTTTATGTGACTGAACATGGATGGCTAATACCACAAGTTCTGTCATGGTATTAGCCCAACACACCACATGGGAACTAGGTGCCAAGCCAGGACCTTCCTTATATTGCACGGCTACATTGAACTGGATGGAAAACACGGACAATATTCATTGCCGCTTCGACCATCGTTCATCCAATGCGATGGTACCAACCCGGGCGGGATAAACCCTACCACCTAGTAAGTAAGGAAGGGGACCTACAGCTTAACGTGGAATCCGAACCACGGCCAGCCTCTCTCAACGGTCGAATGGTCACCCATCCAAGACCAGACCGGACCCAGCGTTGCTTAACTTCGGAGAGCGATCGCCGAAGTGTCGCGCCACTGGGCCACTGAGGCTGGCATTATTTCAAATAAATAAAATGTAAATCCGATTTATGATTATATACTGATTATTAATGTTTCTTAAATTATTCTTTTATAATATTAGTAGTATAAGTGAGAAAGCAAAGCCTATTACAAGTCTACAGTTGCTCCTCTCAAATATAACACTCTAATTTTTCTCCTTAGTCAGACATCTCTCCATAAATAGAATGAACAACCATGGTGACATAACACACACTCAACACATCTAACAATTTGGAAGTGGTCGGTGTATGTATCATTTATCCTCATGCAGGCACTGCTATCCACATGAAGGGAACTTAGCGCTTGCACAAAGTGGGTGATCACGCTATACATTTAGGAGTCGTCCACGGTTCATTTAAAGCATTTTTAAAAATTGCATAAACATTTCACAGTTGAAACTTCTGCTGCGGCACCTTATTTGCGCCATTGGCATATGGTTAGTTTTAATGTTGAAAGTATATCGATACAACTGGCTTTTAATGCATTGAAGTAAACGGATTGCTCATATAAGACTACGAGTATTATACCAATCTTTGATCTATAGCTGTTGTTCCAACCAGTCTCTATCATAAGTAATTTTAGCTATATTTTCCAAATGATTAGTCGATGTTACGTGTACTTTATTGTATTCTACGTAGGGTTTTTTGGCACAACACTTAACCTTAAGGTGGCCCAACCCGGCGGGCCCAACTTATTCGTGGGCACGGTACAAAACCGTGCTGTTGCGCTCTGGGACCTTCTCTGATTCAAAGAGTCCACAAAAAAGACAATGTTCATAGTGTATGATTTGGTAAGATTTACGATTTTTTTTTATTTCAAGACGACTTATAGCTAAAAGTAAACCACGACCGCTGTAGTCAAAAATCTAACAAAAACCAAATAGATCATAAATCTTTATTAAATAAGCTATGTCTGATGACTCATCTTTTGACGATGTTCTTACTTTATCATTGCGTAATCCACCTCCAAAGTTATTGTGTAAAACCTTCTTTCCCCTTTTGTATGGGGAGATGAGCGGGTTGGGCCACCTTAAGGATTAAAGGCGTAATGGTATGTGTGCACTTATCCATTCCAGAATCGCACCGTCTATTCAACTTCCGCGATTCCGCATTGTGGGCCCTAGTCTAATTCAGCTTGTGTGAAATCACCCGCGCGTTCACCTCGGTCGCGGGAAAGCTCAAAGGAAACGCTCCGGAGTTTTCCTCGGTGCTGGCCGGAAGTTGCCCCGCCGCCGCCGCGAGTGATGGAGCCTTTATGTCGGACATGGAACACTTCGCGCCTTCCCCTCGTGTAGCGGCCACCGTGTTGGTTCTACGAGATATGCCTTGGGTTTATAAACATCGAATTAACTTTTTAGGCACCTGATAATCGAATATTCGGTTTTAGGGTTTCTTGAACTAACGTTCGTCTTTTTCAGCAGCAGTCGGACTTTCGGTGGCTATTTGATTAATCTTTTAGTCAGGCGATGCTGTTGCGCCTTTTGAGTAGGGTGGAGAGCTCGTTGACTGAGCGAATTGCGAACCGTCTCCGTCTCGGATTGGGAAAACATGCTTTCGTATATCCGGCTGTCCGGCTGTTCTTCTCTACACAGGACGCATTTACCGATTTTCGTAAAATTTTGCGTAGGTTCACCATGGTAAATGAACTCGCCAGGTGAACATGCATGTGAGTGATTTAATCTGATTTTTTGTTGCATTATGTACGGTGTTAGTTGTTAAACGATATTTTATTCGGCCAAGAGAACTGAAATTTACCAGTGAGCATGACTCGAAATAAAACTTGGCGTCATTGTTTATCACTCACTTACCCGTTCACCCAGCGAATTTACTATAGTAACCCACCAGGCTCGATTAATATATGTAATTTTTTTATCAATTTCGGAGCTATATCGAAACATTTTCAAAAACATAAATTAACAATACGATTTAAACACGCTTTTGTTTGTGACGAGACCAAAAGCGTTAGGTACTTAATAAATACAGTGAGAAAAATACAAGCATGTCCTTTAAGTTGCGCGGTGAACATGTCAGCCTCAATAGCCCAGTGGCGCGACACTTCGGCGATCGCTCTCCGAAGTTAGGGTCCGGTCTAGTCTTGGATGGGTGACCATTCGACCGTTGAGAGAGGCTGGCCGTGGTTCGGATTATATGTTAAACTGTAGGTCCCCTTCCTTACTTACTAGGTGGTAGGGTTAATCCCGCCCGGGTTGGTACCATCGCATTGAATGAACGATGGTCAAAGCGGAATGAAAATTGTCCATGTTTTCCATCCAGTTCAATGTAGCCGTGCAATATAAGGATGGTCCTGGCATGGCACCTAGTTCCCATGTGGTGTGTTAGGCTAATCATTAAAGCCATCCATGTCTAGTCACATAAAAAAAAGTTTTAAGTTATGGAAAGAAATACTCGCGAAGTCTACAGCTCAGAGAGCCACTAGACTTAACCTAGGTTCTAAAACTGGAATAAAATGGTCGGTAAAATATAATAAAAAGCCTTAACGAAAGTTCAGTTGCGGCCAGGAAAGCCGGATTACAAGAGTGAAGGTATCATTCCAACACTTAGCAGATCGCGCTCCGTCCGTCGCCGCCCACCGCCGCCAGGGGGCGCCCGCTTAGCAGAATCGCCAACAAATCGCCCGCATGCGGCGCCGGATCTTGGCCATGAGAATGAAAAATAGGGTTCTGTTTAAAGCGAGAGGAATCCTTTGTGAATCGACTGCAGTGATCGGGAAGCTGAAAGTGATCTACTTTTCCTCGAATAGACTTTGATATATTTCTAGATAAGGTGAGTAAGTATAAATTAATTTACCAAACAATATAAATTGTCTGATTTTGGCGACAAATAATGATTAGTGAGATTCATAACAAAACATTAAAAATGTGACCATTATCGGTTTTTTAAGACATTTTTGTGGAACTGGACACGGATTTCTAATTCCACATCTTTTGTGCCATTTTTAAATGCAATCTGAATCACAGCCAGCATCAACGATTGAATGCTCATCCACCCAGAACCACGCCCAGTGTTGCTTAACCTCGATGATCTAACACCAAGGCGTCACGTCGCGCCAATGGACTACCGAGGCTGGCTGGATATAGATGGTTGATTTCAAAAGTACAGTACAGCTTTATATGCAGAGTATTTTAATTTTTTTTTATTCGAGCCGATCGTACCAACTGGTGTAAGTAGTGACTCTCTTGTTTCAGCGCAAAAGTGCATTTTAATTCATATAGGACAGTCCCTAGTTTCTCAGTGCCACAGAGGCTTTCAAGAAATGTAAAGATTTAATTTGGTTAGGTACATTTATTATCAACAAAGGTGAGATATTCATTTGAGTTCAGTATATTTGAAGATGTCATCGAATATATGATTATGTTTATGCATGATTGCTTAATACAAACCGATTATGTACTTTCTAAAATAAAAAGGGGTAACAGCTTAAGAAATAATTTATTTCAATGCATGATCATTTTCAACGAATCAACTTTCATCAAAAGCGGGCTTGCAAAAGCTGAGTTCATAGACTATAGCCCCGTAAGTTATTGCTCGAGTGAGCTCCTCTCTATAGATAAAAAGATAATAATCCTACTTCTAATAATCTAATAATCTAATAAATAATATAAAGGGTAAAGTTTGTAATAATGGATGGATGGATGGATGGATGGATGGATGGATGGATGGATGGATGGATGGATGGATGGATGGATGGATGGATGTTTGTTACTCTTTCACGTAAAAACTACTGAATGGATTCTAATGAAACTTTACAATAATATAGCTTATACATCAGAATAACACATAGGCTACAATTTATGTGCCCATGGGCTTTAGAACTTTCACGGGGCTGCGAAAACGATGCCGGTAGCGCTACTTCACACTAGGGGGAGAGGAGCCGGGGGCGGTGGCGGGGAGCGGCGGCGGGGGGAGGGCAGACGTCGTGACTGTTTGGTGTCCGTTTGGCGAATTTTCAAGGCACTAGCGATTTGTAAAACTTAGTACATGTACATTTAACTACCCGGGAATTAGGATTGGCTAAATAGAATTCAGTTCCGCTTACGCTAAGACGGGGCTGTCATACAAACTGCAATGCTATGCACGGCTCGGCTTTGCGGCGGCAGCGCTTACTTTTACTGAAGTACGGCTTGGTATTTCCTGCAACTTTAGGACTACTTGGCATCACGCTAAATCGCCGGAGGAGCGACCAACAGAATAAAATCCTTGACAACCAATTACTCGATTTAGATGTGCATTGTATCTACGTCTAGCCTGATTCTACTAAAAACTTATAGATTACATAATATAACGCTTCATTACCAGAAGGGTAAGTAGTGAGTCTTAAAGTCTTATAACATGCGAACCACTTACCTGATTTATATGCGTATTTTATCAATGTATAGCATCTCTGGGAGCAGTCAGGTTCGAGATGGGTTACTGTTTTCGATGTTGAGGCTGGCTGTGGGTTGGAGTCCACGCAAAATATACCTACGTTACACGTTACTTACTAGGTAAGCAATGTAGCAGTGAAAGTGCAGAAAGGTTCTCGCGGCAAATGTTTTTTTTTAAATAGCCACCAAACGTCAACGAAGCTCTAAATGGGAATTATTGGATGTTTCTCATTAAATCATGCTATTTCGGCTCGAACGATCTTGATTAAATTTGGTACATGGATACATTGTCCTGGACCAGTTTGACCCTATTTTGGACCAGTCATGTGGGCTACTTTTTATCCATGAGATAATTTAGCCGACACTAACCCGAGCGGAGCCGAGTACCGCAGCTAGTAATATTATAAAGGGGAAAGTTTGTAATAATGGATGGATGGATGGATGTTTGTTACTCTTTCACGTAAAAACTTTGGAAGTGGTCGGTGTATGTATCATTTATCCTCATGCAGGCACTGCTATCCACATGAAGGGAACTTAGCGCTTGCACAAAGTGGGTGATCACGCTATACATTTAGGAGTCGTCCACGGTTCATTTAAAGCATTTTTAAAAATTGCATAAACATTTCACAGTTGAAACTTCTGCTGCGGCACCTTATTTGCGCCATTGGCATATGGTTAGTTTTAATGTTGAAAGTATATCGATACAACTGGCTTTTAATGCATTGAAGTAAACGGATTGCTCATATAAGACTACGAGTATTATACCAATCTTTGATCTATAGCTGTTGTTCCAACCAGTCTCTATCATAAGTAATTTTAGCTATATTTTCCAAATGATTAGTCGATGTTACGTGTACTTTATTGTATTCTACGTAGGGTTTTTTGGCACAACACTTAACCTTAAGGTGGCCCAACCCGGCGGGCCCAACTTATTCGTGGGCACGGTACAAAACCGTGCTGTTGCGCTCTGGGACCTTCTCTGATTCAAAGAGTCCACAAAAAAGACAATGTTCATAGTGTATGATTTGGTAAGATTTACGATTTTTTTTTATTTCAAGACGACTTATAGCTAAAAGTAAACCACGACCGCTGTAGTCAAAAATCTAACAAAAACCAAATAGATCATAAATCTTTATTAAATAAGCTATGTCTGATGACTCATCTTTTGACGATGTTCTTACTTTATCATTGCGTAATCCACCTCCAAAGTTATTGTGTAAAACCTTCTTTCCCCTTTTGTATGGGGAGATGAGCGGGTTGGGCCACCTTAAGGATTAAAGGCGTAATGGTATGTGTGCACTTATCCATTCCAGAATCGCACCGTCTATTCAACTTCCGCGATTCCGCATTGTGGGCCCTAGTCTAATTCAGCTTGTGTGAAATCACCCGCGCGTTCACCTCGGTCGCGGGAAAGCTCAAAGGAAACGCTCCGGAGTTTTCCTCGGTGCTGGCCGGAAGTTGCCCCGCCGCCGCCGCGAGTGATGGAGCCTTTATGTCGGACATGGAACACTTCGCGCCTTCCCCTCGTGTAGCGGCCACCGTGTTGGTTCTACGAGATATGCCTTGGGTTTATAAACATCGAATTAACTTTTTAGGCACCTGATAATCGAATATTCGGTTTTAGGGTTTCTTGAACTAACGTTCGTCTTTTTCAGCAGCAGTCGGACTTTCGGTGGCTATTTGATTAATCTTTTAGTCAGGCGATGCTGTTGCGCCTTTTGAGTAGGGTGGAGAGCTCGTTGACTGAGCGAATTGCGAACCGTCTCCGTCTCGGATTGGGAAAACATGCTTTCGTATATCCGGCTGTCCGGCTGTTCTTCTCTACACAGGACGCATTTACCGATTTTCGTAAAATTTTGCGTAGGTTCACCATGGTAAATGAACTCGCCAGGTGAACATGCATGTGAGTGATTTAATCTGATTTTTTGTTGCATTATGTACGGTGTTAGTTGTTAAACGATATTTTATTCGGCCAAGAGAACTGAAATTTACCAGTGAGCATGACTCGAAATAAAACTTGGCGTCATTGTTTATCACTCACTTACCCGTTCACCCAGCGAATTTACTATAGTAACCCACCAGGCTCGATTAATATATGTAATTTTTTTATCAATTTCGGAGCTATATCGAAACATTTTCAAAAACATAAATTAACAATACGATTTAAACACGCTTTTGTTTGTGACGAGACCAAAAGCGTTAGGTACTTAATAAATACAGTGAGAAAAATACAAGCATGTCCTTTAAGTTGCGCGGTGAACATGTCAGCCTCAATAGCCCAGTGGCGCGACACTTCGGCGATCGCTCTCCGAAGTTAGGGTCCGGTCTAGTCTTGGATGGGTGACCATTCGACCGTTGAGAGAGGCTGGCCGTGGTTCGGATTATATGTTAAACTGTAGGTCCCCTTCCTTACTTACTAGGTGGTAGGGTTAATCCCGCCCGGGTTGGTACCATCGCATTGAATGAACGATGGTCAAAGCGGAATGAAAATTGTCCATGTTTTCCATCCAGTTCAATGTAGCCGTGCAATATAAGGATGGTCCTGGCATGGCACCTAGTTCCCATGTGGTGTGTTAGGCTAATCATTAAAGCCATCCATGTCTAGTCACATAAAAAAAAGTTTTAAGTTATGGAAAGAAATACTCGCGAAGTCTACAGCTCAGAGAGCCACTAGACTTAACCTAGGTTCTAAAACTGGAATAAAATGGTCGGTAAAATATAATAAAAAGCCTTAACGAAAGTTCAGTTGCGGCCAGGAAAGCCGGATTACAAGAGTGAAGGTATCATTCCAACACTTAGCAGATCGCGCTCCGTCCGTCGCCGCCCACCGCCGCCAGGGGGCGCCCGCTTAGCAGAATCGCCAACAAATCGCCCGCATGCGGCGCCGGATCTTGGCCATGAGAATGAAAAATAGGGTTCTGTTTAAAGCGAGAGGAATCCTTTGTGAATCGACTGCAGTGATCGGGAAGCTGAAAGTGATCTACTTTTCCTCGAATAGACTTTGATATATTTCTAGATAAGGTGAGTAAGTATAAATTAATTTACCAAACAATATAAATTGTCTGATTTTGGCGACAAATAATGATTAGTGAGATTCATAACAAAACATTAAAAATGTGACCATTATCGGTTTTTTAAGACATTTTTGTGGAACTGGACACGGATTTCTAATTCCACATCTTTTGTGCCATTTTTAAATGCAATCTGAATCACAGCCAGCATCAACGATTGAATGCTCATCCACCCAGAACCACGCCCAGTGTTGCTTAACCTCGATGATCTAACACCAAGGCGTCACGTCGCGCCAATGGACTACCGAGGCTGGCTGGATATAGATGGTTGATTTCAAAAGTACAGTACAGCTTTATATGCAGAGTATTTTAATTTTTTTTTATTCGAGCCGATCGTACCAACTGGTGTAAGTAGTGACTCTCTTGTTTCAGCGCAAAAGTGCATTTTAATTCATATAGGACAGTCCCTAGTTTCTCAGTGCCACAGAGGCTTTCAAGAAATGTAAAGATTTAATTTGGTTAGGTACATTTATTATCAACAAAGGTGAGATATTCATTTGAGTTCAGTATATTTGAAGATGTCATCGAATATATGATTATGTTTATGCATGATTGCTTAATACAAACCGATTATGTACTTTCTAAAATAAAAAGGGGTAACAGCTTAAGAAATAATTTATTTCAATGCATGATCATTTTCAACGAATCAACTTTCATCAAAAGCGGGCTTGCAAAAGCTGAGTTCATAGACTATAGCCCCGTAAGTTATTGCTCGAGTGAGCTCCTCTCTATAGATAAAAAGATAATAATCCTACTTCTAATAATCTAATAATCTAATAAATAATATAAAGGGTAAAGTTTGTAATAATGGATGGATGGATGGATGGATGGATGGATGGATGGATGGATGGATGGATGGATGGATGGATGGATGGATGGATGTTTGTTACTCTTTCACGTAAAAACTACTGAATGGATTCTAATGAAACTTTACAATAATATAGCTTATACATCAGAATAACACATAGGCTACAATTTATGTGCCCATGGGCTTTAGAACTTTCACGGGGCTGCGAAAACGATGCCGGTAGCGCTACTTCACACTAGGGGGAGAGGAGCCGGGGGCGGTGGCGGGGAGCGGCGGCGGGGGGAGGGCAGACGTCGTGACTGTTTGGTGTCCGTTTGGCGAATTTTCAAGGCACTAGCGATTTGTAAAACTTAGTACATGTACATTTAACTACCCGGGAATTAGGATTGGCTAAATAGAATTCAGTTCCGCTTACGCTAAGACGGGGCTGTCATACAAACTGCAATGCTATGCACGGCTCGGCTTTGCGGCGGCAGCGCTTACTTTTACTGAAGTACGGCTTGGTATTTCCTGCAACTTTAGGACTACTTGGCATCACGCTAAATCGCCGGAGGAGCGACCAACAGAATAAAATCCTTGACAACCAATTACTCGATTTAGATGTGCATTGTATCTACGTCTAGCCTGATTCTACTAAAAACTTATAGATTACATAATATAACGCTTCATTACCAGAAGGGTAAGTAGTGAGTCTTAAAGTCTTATAACATGCGAACCACTTACCTGATTTATATGCGTATTTTATCAATGTATAGCATCTCTGGGAGCAGTCAGGTTCGAGATGGGTTACTGTTTTCGATGTTGAGGCTGGCTGTGGGTTGGAGTCCACGCAAAATATACCTACGTTACACGTTACTTACTAGGTAAGCAATGTAGCAGTGAAAGTGCAGAAAGGTTCTCGCGGCAAATGTTTTTTTTTAAATAGCCACCAAACGTCAACGAAGCTCTAAATGGGAATTATTGGATGTTTCTCATTAAATCATGCTATTTCGGCTCGAACGATCTTGATTAAATTTGGTACATGGATACATTGTCCTGGACCAGTTTGACCCTATTTTGGACCAGTCATGTGGGCTACTTTTTATCCATGAGATAATTTAGCCGACACTAACCCGAGCGGAGCCGAGTACCGCAGCTAGTAATATTATAAAGGGGAAAGTTTGTAATAATGGATGGATGGATGGATGTTTGTTACTCTTTCACGTAAAAACTACTGAATGGATTTTAATGAAACTTTACAATAATATAGCTTATACATCAGAATAACACATAGGCTACAATTTATAAAGATATTGTGCCCATGGGCTTTCGAACTTTCACGGGGCTGCGAAAACGATGCCGGTAGCGCTACTTCACACCAAGGGGAGCGGGGCCCGGGGCGGCGCGGGAGCGGCGGCGGGGGCGGGGTGGCGCGGTTGAGGGGGGGGACGTCTCTTAACTTGCGAACCACTATCCCGATTTATATGCGTATTTTATCATTGTATATCATCTCTGGGAGCAGTCAGGTTCGAGATGGGTTACTGTTTTCGATGTTGAGGCTGGCTGTGCGTTGGAGTCCACGCAAAACTTACCTACGTTACACGTTACTTACTAGGTAACCAATGTAGCAGTGAAAGTGCAGAAAGGTTCTGGCGGCAAATGTTTTTTTTTAAATAGCCACCAAATGTCAACGAAGCTCTAAATGGGAATTATTGGATGTTTCTCATTAAATCATGCTATTTCGGCTTGAACGATCTTGATTAAATTTGGGAGATGGATACATTGTCCTGGACCAGTTTGACCCTATTTTGGACCAGTCATGTGGGCTACTTTTTATCCATGAAATAATTTAGCCGACACTAACCCGAGCGGAGCCGGGTACTGCAGCTAGTAAGACATAAAGCGAGAACAATAAAACGTCGGATAAACTTCCCCAAGACGTCGTCGTCTATAGGACGGTAGGTACATATGCAGTTTTATACGGTTATATGTTCGGTATCTTAGCTTGGTGAAAATTTGTGAGTTAAAATATTGTTGAATAAAAACCAGCAGGCCTATTCCTGGAATTCCGTGATCAGGAATCCTGAGTGTAGAAAACAGCTTTCATAGCGGTTTTCAAAGCCTTTTTTTCGACCGAAAACCTTGATTAAGTTGAAATACTATGCTCCGGACTCCGGATTGCTGATTCTTGATTACGTAATTCCAGGAATAGATTAAATAGATCAATTTGTGCATCGGATCAAAGTGATATAAAACGCAAACACATTTTTAATTTGGTTGCTTAAATAGGGATATTTCTCAAATTATGGCCTGGATCGAGGAAAGGTAGAATATGGTTCATTTAACGAAATTATATTCCTGTCTTGAACGACATCACATCAAATCTCCTTAAGATATAAAAAAGCGTGTTCTAACGTAAAAGAAAATCTTCACCAAAGCAATAACCCAAATTAGTTACGAGGGCTGATAGAAAAGTCTCCGGAGCAAAATAAATGAAGACCGTTGTAATGGGCCCGTGGTTCGTGTAAGAGGAGACAATGATTAATTGTGATTGTGACAGCTTGACAGAAGGCAAGCGACGAGCTAGGAGGATATCAGAAGGATCAGGAGATCGCCCCAGCCTAACCCATATTGGGAAAAACAAGATATAGTGAGGACGGCGAAAAGTGAGGTTCTTGGAGGTTTTGGTAATAAAAAAAACAAAAAAGCCAGCAACAGTTAGAGAGGTATTTATTACGTGATATGGTTTAATGCAAAATCATAGATTTTGTTTATAAATTGGTATTACGATCGACGAACAGAAATTGAATTCATTTAGTCCAAAACTTTGACATCGAAAATTGAATCAGGGTGTGGATCTGCTATAGGCAGTATTATTATCGTAGTCCAAATAAGTGTGTACTAGTGCAAATCTTATATGTTGAACTTCCTATTATAGATAGAGGTAAGCCCGAGCAATCTTATAATGGTTCCTTATTTATTTTTAGGTGCAAAACCAAAAAATCGAGTATAATGGCTATTGTTGAATTGTTATTGCATTAAATTAAAGTTCGAAAGCCAAAATGGACGTCGTGGGCGTTTCGTAGGCCTGGTTATATGGTTATATGGTGCGTTTTGCAAAACGAATGAGCAGGGATCGGGCCAATTATAACTAGCGTGACTGTAACACGCGAATACTGATGGCTTCGCGTAACTCTGACGTTCGATGTGAGAGGACAAGTTGATATCTTTCTTAATTAAATTGTCAAGTTAGTTCCGCGGACGTACTGTTGTGTCAGACCTCGCTCCGTCTTGGGGTGCAGATTATAAGCGATTTTCTTACGAACTAAATGGATTAATTTATTCTGATTCCCTAGTGAGATAAATGACAAATATCTTGGCTCATTCGGACATGAGACTAAATTTCACTCTTAAACAGTTTTTAAGTTGTTAGTTTTGGTACCATCGCATGGATTTTGAAGATGGTTGAAGCGGCAATGAAAACTGTACATGTTTTTCAATTATTATTCAAAACTGGACTAATTACCATTTGAATACCTAATACTACATCTACTGCCATTATTATTAACTTCATGGCCGCTTCAACCATCGTTCATTAAATGCAATGGTAGCAATCCGGTCCAGGTACATAAGAAAGCCCACGTATATGATAATAATATTTATTTTACCCAACAAAAACATAAATGTGAACATGGAAGCCAAGCTCAGATAATAATAATATGCGTGGTTGTCGACTTCGCCCTCAAAATAATCCTACTAATATTATAAAGGGGAAAGTTTGTAAGAATGAATGGCTCGATGGATAGATGTTTGTTACTCTTTCACAAAAAAACTAATGAATGGATTTTAATGAAACTTTACAATAATACAGCTTTCACGGGGCTGCGAAAACCATGCCGGCAGCCAGGTGCACACCATGTTTGAAGGACTCCGGGTTGTACTTTAGAGGAAATATATCGGTAGGGAGTCGATTCCATAGTTTACCGACCCTATAGATAAAGGATCGACGGGATCTGTTGGTTCTTATTTTCGGAATGTCGACAGTGAATTTGAATTTTAATTCCCTACCTGTTCAGCGTTGAGCGATTCCGAAGGGGACGGAAGGACTGCGTTATCCCATTCCATCACGCTCCAACCCTATCTACCTGCTAAGATTCGAATTTTCAGGGGGGTGCGAACACCATGCCGGCCGGCCAGGTGCTTCTTCACACCATGTTTGATGACGCCCATGGGCTTTCGAACTTTCATGGTGGTTGCGAAAACCAAGCCGGCCGGTTAGGATTCAATTAAATTAAAATCTTGGTTGCACTAAAATGTTTTAAATAAGCCTAAAGTCGGTATGGGTGCAGCTGTTTAGAATTATAAGGAAGTTGATTTACGAAAATGGGATGAATTTTAAAATCTGAGATGGCTAAATGTTATTTAAAACCTTATGGGGGTGAATGGGGGATCAAAAGCATTTATGGAGAAACAATAAACATTTTCGAAATCATTCAACGGTTTCTAGCGCGAGCGAAGCCACGGGCAACAGATAGCGGAGATCTAAATGGGTGCCAAGTTCTGTAGATAAGCCGTAAATTACAATGTTCCAAAATAAATTGAAAACATAATTTCTTTGTTTTATGCTACAACAATGATACATAGTTAAAAATATACCTTCTTGGAAAGTAGAATTATTTACACAAAGCAGATAATTTAGGATAAGTTTGTGGCTCAATATTTGAGTAGACTAATTTTTACCAGAAAAATATATTAATATTTCCATGACAGTTGTGTGGCTTTTGAAACGTAAAAAGAGAAAAAAATTGCATGCATACATCCTGATCCTAATCATAAAGCCACTTTGTATGACCGCATGTGTATTTGAAAGTTTTAACGAAGGATGTTTCAACGTATATCTTATCAATGCTCCACTACCAATAACATAATTGCGAATGTGGGTTATTTGGGATGTTCTTAAATCATTACTTTACGCAGTAACAATGGAGCAATTAATCTACGTGGTTATTTACAC
Source organism: Incurvaria masculella (assembly GCA_946894095.1). Lineage (NCBI taxonomy): Eukaryota > Metazoa > Arthropoda > Insecta > Lepidoptera > Incurvariidae > Incurvaria > Incurvaria masculella. Next base: position 8,264,314 of record OX335641.1, read on the forward strand.
GGAGATTGTATTGGGTCGGGGAGAGCTTATTTATATCTTGGATTTTTTTCCGACATTGTCCTGAGCGGAGCCGCGTACCGTAGCTACACAGCTATAAAGGCAATAAAAAGCACTTACTCTAAAAGGGTCCCCTTTGAATGTTTTGACGTTTTAATTTGTCTAATTTCCTTTTTTCAATTTCATCCGCAAAGGTCCCTCAGTTTTAACTTAACTTTTCACACCTCATTAGGGTGTGAAAGTATTGCAGAGACCTTTGAAAGAAAATATTTTACAAAATTAACAAAAATTGTCGGCTCATTAGTTTGAGGAAGGGTTGACTCGGCCCATGGGGAATGTTTAGGAAGTTGAGTTATTAGGGATTTGATGACGTCAAAGCAACTTTTGGTGATAAGTATTTGAGAAATCGGTGTTATTGTTCCCAAGAACGTCAAAATGGTTGAACGGATTCAATGTTTGGAAATAGGCTGATATGCTGGAGATGAAAAAATAATGTCCTGGATTATTAAGAAACTTCTATCACACGTGTCAAATACCACATAAATAAAATAAAAAAAAACATTATTATTGTCGCAAATATTCTGAGTTAACTTAAAACCTAAAACAACATTATTTGGATACATATTTTTGGAGTAAAATAAAATGTATAAAACTAAAAAAAAAAAATTATACCATATCTGTATATTAAGGTGGCCCAACCCGGCGGCGCTAACTCATTTGCGGGCACGGTACAAAACCATGCTGTTGCGTTCTGGGACCATCTCTGTTTCTAAGAATATGTCATGCTCCGTGATGAGGAAGATGCAACCTGTCCACAAAAAAGACAATGTGCATAGTGTATGATTTGGTAAAATTTACGAACATTTTAATTTCAAAACGACTTATAGCTAAAAGTAAACCACGACCGCTGTAGTCAAAAATCTAACAAAAACCAAATAGATTATAAATTTTGATTAAATAAGCTATGTCTGATGACTAATCTTTTTAAGATTTTCTTACTTTATCATTGCGTAATCCACCTCCAAAGTTATTGTATAAAACGCGCGAAAAATCAAAACTTTCGGACGTTATAACTTGGAAACCAACACAATTTTACAATGCCAACGGTCATCAGACATCTAGTTCAATCAAATAAAGCTATTTTGAGTAAAATGTTTGATCTCTGACAAGAAATATAGGCGTGATCTTCTTTCCCCTTTTGTATGGGGAGATGAGCGGGATGGGTCGCCTTAAGTTTTTTATAGGTACAAAGATTTTTAATTATTATCATAGAAATAAATATTTGAGTTTATACATGAATTTCAATTTAACAAAATACAATAATAACTTAACATTAAAATAACATAATTGTATAAGAATATGCAAAATGTTGCTAACTGCATTTTTCGATGCCTTAATATTGTTCTGCTGTGATGAAATATAGCTATTTTCATGGAAACTGGTATCTTCAAATCTGGTCACGAATTCCATGATACAAATCAAAATTATATATTAAAATTGTTTCACCTGTTTACATCTATTTTAATAGAGCCAAAACAATTACAAATGTCAAGAAATGTATGGTCCTTGCACTTAAACAAAATGGTTTTGAAATATTTAAATGGCCAATTAGAAAGCCCGCTTGACTTAAAAAGATAAAGTACGAAGACGACTTGCAATAAAAAAAACTAAACTAATTTTGTCTTTGTTTATGAAAGAAAACAGAACAATGAAAAATAATGTTACCGCTGCTCACAACTTGCAATAATTTGAATTCATATTGCACTCATTATTTTTTATCGCGACGCGAGCCTGTTCTCGACCAACGCTTCCCTCACCGGAAGGTTTATAATTGCAGCAATTAATTATAACCAAAAGTGCACTGACAAAGAAAAATGTCGTTTGCATAATGTTACGATGATTATTTGTGTTTTCGGTCGGCGGGATGACTCGACTGTCCATTGTTTTACCCAACGATGCGTATTCTAAATTAATCGACCATTAGAGCAATTCTTGCGATGTATATTGATTTCACATTTGCTTCTACGATGTTTTCTTTTATGCAACCTGACATGGATGGCTCATACCACACAACTACCGTTATGATATTAGCCGAATAAACCATATTTCCGGATGAATTAGGCGCTATGCCAGTACCTTCTCTTTATGAGCTTGGCTACATGGAACTAGATGGGACAACCATTTTTTTCCCACAAATATTTGTAAAAAAAAATGCTTGTTGATCGAAAGATCGATAGTTTTTCAACGTAATATAGATGGCGCATAATAGAAAAAAATGTCAATGCAGACCAATCTAATTGTAAAACAATAAGATTCCGAATAATTGAGAACCTCCTCCTTTTTTTAAGTCGGTTAAAGTAGAATTAATTCTCTCTGCTCACACCTTATTTTTTTTGTAACTATAGACTATATTATCTTAACAAAACGCATTTCCCGAGGAATAAGGTGCTAGTCAGGACTTTCCCTTTAAGAGCACGGCAAACAAACAACATTTTTCACTCCCACTATGGTCATGTTTTCATGCAAATCGATGGCCGCCAACTTGTACAAGCTTAGTTCACCGAACAGGCTAAGAGGACCTGTAGTTTAAGATGGATTCCCACCATGGAACAGTTTGCAATCGTGACGAAATCGAGCTTAGAAAGAGAAATGAAGTCGTGCATGAACAAGGCAGGAATTGAGAAAATGATATCTGGCATGAGAAGAGAGGCCCCAGGCCCCCGAGCTAGAGGTCGCTCAAAAGATTATTCATATGAAAGGGAATATGTTCCAAAAGTGCTGGTGGAGAAGCGCGGCCAAACCGCTAGACCATGAATACAAAGATTGCTAGGGTGGAAAAACTTTGCGGGCAAAAATTATAAGAATCATAATAGGGTTTTCTTTGTGTAACTGGAGGGCCAGACTGACCGTCAAATATTAGCCTAACACTCCGCACGGAAACTAGGATCCATGCCAGGACCTTCTTTAAATTAATCGACTACATTAAACTGGATGGAAAACACGGACAATTTTCATTGCCGCTTCGACCATCGTTTATTGAATGCGATGATACCAACTCGGGCGGGATTAACCATACCACCTAGTAAGTAAGTAACCATATTGATTGCTGCCTCACATGGTTATTTTATTAATGACTAGCCGAGGTGCCCGGCTTCGCTCCTGTCAATATTTCGACCACAGCGCCACCTACTGGATCCTAAACATACACAAAAACTCATTAAAATTGGTCCAGCCTTTTAGGAACAGTTAGGTGACAAACACACGTGGAGAAAATATTTTTTTCTCTTAACCACCCCAGTAATGAGACGAGCAAAACAAAATGAAATGATTCAAATCGATTGAGCCGTTTTCGAGTTTTAGCGAGAATAACGCACGTTAATTGATTTAATTGAGGTAATTATCAAATTTAACATTTTAATCTACGTACCTAAGTGCCTATGGAAATATACAATGCAGAAAAATATTTCGATTGTAACTTATGATTTCATATATAAAATATACCTTTTGCAATACACATTTAAGCAAATGCCGATTCATGTGGAATTGCTGTTATGGTGAGAATATTTACTGAATATTGTTAAACAGTTCGATTACTATGAGAGCGTCCTACTATTAGTTTCCAAAGATTTTATTACTTTCTCTATCGGTTCGCTTTTCTGAAAAAGTGTAAAGTAATATTCTAATAGTATTGTTACGCGGGTAGGGTGCGGATTAGAGTAGAAACACCAAAAGTTAACAAATGTTCCTTTATTGAAAACAATTCACAAATGAAACACAAACAACGACAATTTTGTGTCACTTCGATCACCAAATTCTAATTATCGCTGAACTGTATCACTGAGAGCTAGTTCACTCACTGCACTATCGCTTGTTGTCGCTCGTTTCACTATTCAAAATAGACTGGCGGCAGTGCTGGCTGAGGCGCCTTTTATATCGGTGGAGCTTCTTTCTAGAAAACTCCACCGAATTCTAGGCGCCCCCCACCTGGCGGGCCAGCCGAGAACAATCTCCATCGGGAATCGCCCGACCGTTCCAGAAATTGCTCTCAGCCAGATGCGCCAAACATTTTTGTTATATTGTACCAGCACTGCCGAATCACTATCGTGATAGAAGTTGTAAGCAGCGCCATCTGTTGACGAAACGCATCGACGTTGCAGCCGAACTCCAACAGATGGCGCGCTCGTAACACTGCCCCCTCCTTAGTTATGCTCGTCTCGAGCATAATTGTCTCCGTGGTATCGGGCCAGACGATCTACGTGTACAATTTTAGCCTGACATCTATCATTCCGGCGGATTCGATATGTCACGTCATTCATTTTAGTCACTACTGTATAAGGACCTTCCCATTTCGGCTGCAGTTTAGGACTTTTTCCCTTTTTCCGTAAAGGATTATGAAGCCAAACTAAAGATCCTTCTTCGAATACGTTGCCATGAGCCCGGCGGTCATAACGTGTCTTCATCCGTTCGCTTGCTCGTAGGCCAACCTCTCTGACACGTTTATATACAGTGTCCATTTTCCCCCGAAGATCTGACACGTACTCTGTTACACTACGAGAGGCCTCCGGTGGACATCCCGTCAGAAGGTCAGCTGGTAATTTAAGCTCGCGTCCAAAGTTGATGTAGGCTGGAGTTTCATCTACGCTTTCATGCACAGCTGTTCGGTAAGACAATAGAAAGAGAGGTATATACTGGTCCCAATCTTTTTGATGTTCCTCCACCAATTTGGCCAAGTGTCTTTCCAATGTCTGATTAAATCGTTCCACCATTCCATCTGATTGTGGGTGGTATGGAGTCGTCCTGGTTTTATGGATTCCCATTAATCGACATGTCTCCTGAAACACTCGGGATTCAAAATTTCTGCCTTGATCGGTGTGTATCTCGAGAGGTATTCCGAAGCGACAGAAAACTTCATGGACCAATTTTTGTGCAACCGTGGTTGCTTCCTGATTTGGTATTGCAAATACCTCAGGCCACTTAGTAAAATAATCCATCACAACCATAAAGTAACGGTTGCCGTCATTAGTTGGGGGAAAAGGGCCAGCCACGTCAATAGCGATTCTCTCCCACGGAGCTCCAACATTGTAGAGTTTTAAAGCTCCTTTGCTCCGTGTCTGAGGACCTTTGACAGCGCTACAGGACGCGCATTTGCGGCACCAATCTTCAACATCGTCGCGGCAATTTATCCAGTAGAACCGCTGGCGAATCTTCAGGAGCGTTTTCTTTATTCCCAAATGTCCACCTGAAGTTCCATCGTGTAGGCAACGAAGAACTTCTTTTATCTTAGTTCTGGGAATTACTAATTGCAAAGAGGTATCCTTACCGTTAGGTGTTTCCCATTTTCTGTAAAGGATACCGTTATGAAGTAGCAAGCTCGACCACTGAGCCCAGTAACTCTTAGTCGCAGTGCTCATTGCGGAAACATCTTTCCATTCCGGCTTTGCCTCTCCTGCTCGCTTCCAGCGAATAATGGGCATTAAATCTTCGTCCTCCTCCTGTGCTAGCTTCATGTTTTCATTGCTCCATTCTTCACTGATGTTATCCATTCGGATCGCCTTCAAACGGGCAGTTTCCTTTGTTTCTTCCCTGATGCAGTGTTTACACTCTTCTGTACAGGGTCGACGAGACAAAGCGTCAGCATTTCCATGGGATTTACCACTTCTATGCTCTGTTTCAAAGTTATACTCTTGCAGCTGTTCCAGCCAGCGCGCAACCTGCCCTTCTGGATTTTTAAACTGAAGCAGCCATTTTAACGCAGCGTGGTCAGTCCTTAAGCGGAATCTTCGGCCGAGAAGATACTTGCTAAAATGCTGCAAAGTCTTCACCACCGCCAGAAGCTCTCGCCTTGTCACACAATAATTCCTTTCAGGCTTTGAAAGGGATTTACTGAAATAACCTATAACGATCTCCTTGTCCCCATGACGTTGGGAGAGTACCCCGCCGATTCCGGTATTACTCGCGTCGGTGTCGACTATGTACTCTTTATCGGCTTCGGGATAACCCAAGATAGGAGCGTTACAGAGACGTTGCTTAAGTTCTTGGAATGAACTCGTGCAGTCCTCGTCCCAGGTAAATTGTCGCTTATCTTCAGTAAGTCGATGCAATGGCTTAGCAATCTCGGAGAAATTTCGGACGAAACGACGGTAATAAGAGCACAGTCCTAAAAACGCACGAATTTCTGTCTTATCCTTCGGAACTGGCCACTCTTGTACGGCGTCGATCTTCTTTGGGTCAGTTTGGATGCCATTTTCGGAGATAACGTGACCCAAATAGCTAACCTGACGCTTGAAGAAAGAACATTTATTGCCACTTAGTTTAAGGTTAGCTTGGCGGATTTTGCTCAAAACATTCTCCAAATTCTTAATGTGATCATCAAATGTCCGCCCTATTATGATGATGTCGTCCAGATACACTAAACAAGCTTTCCCGATCAGCCCAAAAAGTACTCGTTCCATAAGCCTTTCGAAGGTCGCGGGAGCATTACAGAGTCCAAACGGCATCACTTTGAATTGCCACAGCCCATGCCCTGTCGTGAATGCTGTCTTCTCCTTATCTTTATGGTCGATTTCCACCTGCCAGTAGCCGCTCTTCAGGTCCAGGGTTGTGAACCACTTCATGCCACTTAATGTATCCAGCGTGTCATCAATCCTAGGAAGCGGATAGCTGTCCTTTTTCGTTACATCATTTAAGCGTCGATAGTCCACACAAAATCTGGTGCTGCCATCTTTCTTTTTCACCAGAACTACGGGTGAACACCATGGACTTGACGAAGTCTCTATAACATTATTTTTCTGCATATCCGCTATCATTTTCTGAACTTCTTCTTCCTTAGCTACGGGAACGCGGCGTGGCCTCTGGCGTATTGGAAGAGCATCTCCTGTATTAATCCGGTGCTTAACCATGTTAGTTCTACCAATGTCTCCTTCGTGCGAAGAGAAGATGTCTGAATATCGCGTAAGCAGACTTGTTGCCTTCTGCAACTCATCAACAGTCAGGTTCCGTCTGCTGTCTTCCAAAAGAGCGGCCACCTTAGATCTCCCTGTGGTCAACGCATCTGAGGAAACTTCATCACATTTGCGTAGCCAGGATACTTCTTCTCTGCCACACATGAGCACGCCATTTGCCAAATCTATTTTACAGTTGTTGGTTCTCATAAAATCCAAGCCGAGAATGCAATCATCGATGATATCTGCTAAAATGGCGGTATGACGATAAGTCTTACTTCCAATTTTAATTGTCACTTCCATCTCTCCATGGACGGGTATGTGCTGGCCGGTAGCTGTCTGAAGCCTGCAAACATTGAAATATTGGCGACGATTCCATGTCACGTGGCCAAAGGTTTTCGACTTAACGACTGTACGAGACGCTCCGGTATCTAAGGTCAAGTTGCATTTTATCCCGTTCACTTGACCTTCAACGAGCAGGCTGTTCCCAGTAAATGCCTGTGAAATTGTGACTTTCGGGGCTTCTATTCTACCAGCCAGCACCCGCCCCCCGGTACTGGCTTTCACTCGTTTCCCTGCTGCGCATCCTCGACCGCAGCATCGAAGATTATTTTTTGGGTCTTGGGGCAGTTGGTTCGAAGGTGCCCCAGCTCATTGCATCCGTAGCAGCGTGGAGTAAATTTACGTCTACCAGGTGTTCTGGTTTCCGAAGTTACCACTTCTCTTACCCGATGCGCTCGAGGATCTGATCGGACTGCTTCAACCTCCAATGCGTGGGCAAGAGCGTCCTTCACCGTTGTGTGGTGGCCTAGTCGTACAGCCGCTCGCACTTCAATGTCCTTGATGCCATCCACAAAAGCCTGCACCAAGTAGTCGTCTAATGAAGCCTTTGGTGATGATTGATGGGCCTTTCGAACGAGTTTTTCTATTTCCAAGGCCCACTGTTGAAGTCCTTCACTGGATCGCTGCACTCGGTCACGTAGTTGAGCGCGATAAACGTGTTCCAAGTGCTTGTCACCAAATCTTGACTCAAGTGCTTCAAGAAGCTCATCATAGGTGACCTCGTCGCCAAGAGCTTCAAGTACATGGAGCGCCTTGTCTCGTAATCCCAAGGTCAGAGCAGTCTTGGCTTGGTCTTGACTCCATCCATTCGCTTTGATGACTGACTCGAACTGGCGTTTGTACGCCGCCCAAGATGTCGTCCCATCGAAAGGAGGAACCTTAAATCTCGTTCCCCCTGTCGCCGACGAAGCCACAGTCACTCCACAAGTCTTGATCTTTTGCACTTCTTCGGTTATTTTGGTTTCAAGTCCGTTAAGTCGCTTTTCATGACGCTCAAGGGTTTGATCTTGCTCCTCGATCCTTGAGCTGAACTCATCCAACTGTTCCTTTATTTTAGCGTTGGATTCCTTAACAGCCAGAATTAACTCCTGTTGCTGTTCTTCCTGACGTCGGGCCTGCTCCTCTTGACGGCGGGCCTGCTCTTGCATGAAGTTCATTAATGCGCCCAAGTCCAATGCAGGAGTTCTCGTCGTTGATTGATGGCTCTCGCATTCTAGAGTCCCTGAATCAGCCCCATCCTCAGCCGGTGTTGGACCGACTGCTGTTTGGCTCCTGGTCCTCATACGTTCCTTGTCTTCCCTTGGTGTGATCGGCATCTCTAATCCCACTTCTGACACCAATTGTTACGCGGGTAGGGTGCGGATTAGAGTAGAAACACCAAAAGTTAACAAATGTTCCTTTATTGAAAACAATTCACAAATGAAACACAAACAACGACAATTTTGTGTCACTTCGATCACCAAATTCTAATTATCGCTGAACTGTATCACTGAGAGCTAGTTCACTCACTGCACTATCGCTTATTGTCGCTCGTTTCACTATTCAAAATAGACTGGCGGCAGTGCTGGCTGAGGCGCCTTTTATATCGGTGGAGCTTCTTTCTAGAAAACTCCACCGAATTCTAGGCGCCCCCCACCTGGCGGGCCAGCCGAGAACAATCTCCATCGGGAATCGCCCGACCGTTCCAGAAATTGCTCTCAGCCAGATGCGCCAAACATTTTTGTTATATTGTACCTGCACTGCCGAATCACTATCGCGATAGAAGTTGTAAGCAGCGCCATCTGTTGACGAAACGCATCGACGTTGCAGCCGAACTCCAACAGATGGCGCGCTCGTAACAGTATGTATTACATACATATTACTATTTATATTTTATGGAACTCTAAGCATAAATAGATAATCATACCCCGGGCTGTCATGTAATCAAGCCGACACATCACGCGGAGACTAGGTGACATGCCAGGATCTTCCTTATATTGCTTGCATGATTTATATGAACAATATAACTTTACGAAGCTTATAACCCTTTAATTTACAAGATTCAAATTGAAAGTCGTTTAAATTTTAATGACAGTTTACGGGGTTTGGATTTCAAAATTTTTAGATAATTTTAATAAAACCATTTAATTAATGAACAGTTGGTAGCATTCATCGCGACATTACAACGAAAAAAAAAAACCACACTCAACCTAACCTGATATTCTACCCAGTTTGTTACAGGTAATGTTTTCAGGTGTTCGTGCAAAAACATAACAGCACAAACTGCACGGTGTGAGCTTCGAAGTCTAATAATAATGCGCCCATCACCCATCATTCCAATGCACACCATTTGCAAAGCGCAGAGTGCACGTTGCACCCTTTCAGCGCTAACATCGGCTGCGGCGTCGCGGAACGGCACTGGCCAAGATAGCGTACGGAAATATTGCAGCCGTTACAGCGCTGCAAAAATGCGGGGGCTTCGGGAGCGGCGACACATTGATGTGAAGATGGACAGTATGACTAGGTAAAGGCGAAAAAAAACTAAAAGAAATACTTAAAGTTAAATGTATTTTTCCATAATGTAATGGTTAAATTGACAATTTCACAAAAACTACGTTTCTTTTATTTATTTCATTTATTTATTGTATAAGAATTTATGAGAAAATTAATCTTTTCAATGGTTAACTCTTTATTATACATTAAAATGCTTCATCAACAGGTAACATAAAACCATATTCGGTGTTACCCGCCCAGTAGTTTCCTTCAGGAATATGGTATGATGGTAAATTATTACAATACCTACTAAACGTAATATGTATAAATACAAGACATAAGGATTTGTAGGGGTATCGATGGTATATTTGTATTGAAGACATCTGAAAATTGTGTGTCAGCAAAATAAAATAATGAATCTAGACATACGAACAGCAAACAAATCTTCTTTCACTATTTTATGATAATACATTAGGATAATCTATGTGTTTGAATATATTGGAGTCTAAACCTTATCTAAGGCTACAAAAGTTCAAAATTGTTAGCCAACACATGTAAGGTGCGCCGCGGCACGGTAATAGACGCTCATACGTCAGTCTGACATGATGAAATGCGAATACTGCTGTAATATTAACGTTGCTGCTGGTTTGCGATGCCGGTTAATAGATGGCGCTGCCAGTAGATTTACACGGCACTAATGTCGACGAGTGATTAGTCGTGGAAGGGTGTGGTGTCCGAGCTTTTATAAATTCGTTTGAATGCAAATTAAAAAAAGTAGGTTGGAGCATTTGGTCTACATAGTACAGCATAATGAAATAATGAGTCCTAGCGATTAAAAAAATTACTGTGTCTATTATGTACATATCGCGCCTTCAGAACTAAATTGACGGAAATCAATAATCGGTGATTTTGAGTAATGTATGAATGACGCCTGACTTAACGCAGCGCTTTTGATAAGTCGAAAGTGTAATGGTTCCGTGCTTCCCCTTTTCGTGGTCGTACCATTCCCGTCCCAATAATATTATAATTTAACTATTTAATCTTGAAATTTCAATCCATCTCTTTTCTTTATCAATCTTAACATTTATTTCTAACCGATTAAAAAAAAGAGGTTCTAAATTAGACTGTTTGTTTGTAAAGCGACTAATCCGCCAATTTTGATGATTCTTTCTTTATTTGATACGTCATACTTTAGAGGTGGTTCCATAGAAATTGTATCAAATTGATTTTGTGCTTTTTGTGAAAAAAAACAAAAACAAAAAATATATACACACAGATGACGTTATGGTTGTTCTCTTCAGGTTGTTTCTTCTAATATTAATTGAACCAAGTCCAAGCACCTTGGAGTAGAAAGCGGTACAAAATCACAGAAGGGGTCCATCATTTTCAGGTTGGAGTCGGTTTAATGTTTTCTAAAACTGTTATTTTTGTGAATTTAATTTCTTATAAACTATTTTCAAGATTATTACAGTTGGATTTTATTTGATAAAAAATTATCAATTCAATGATTACAGTGGTTTTATTTATACCTGAATTTGAGACTAAGTTTTCAACTTTGAATGCGACGCAAGTATACTTTAGAATTCTCGAGGAAGTTGATGGCGTTTATGCTGTTTTAAGATTTCCAAAACCAATTAACTAAATGTACCGGTCGAGTGACATCATTAAATAAGTTAGCATGCATATTACTTTCCAATTAAGAAACAAAAATGATCGGCGCTCATTTCCATCCATCTAAAGGGCTCGATCCGGAAGCACAGTCTGCGCCGGATGCGCTTTTCGCCAAACGAACATGCAACGGAGAAAATGGCGGCATTTCCGCTCGGCGGCGAACTATAAACAAATGACGGCGGAGACGCGGGGCGCGGCTGCGCTTTGATGTTACCGCCCCCGCCGTCGCCGGTGACGACACGACAGGTATTGCTTACTTAATATGCAGCCGAGTAGAAAAAAATAAACATTTAGGATTTTTGCGGATGGAGGAATAAAAGGATTTCCTTCCCTGGGGACTTTTCTCGGGGTTTTTCGTGAAATGAGCGAAACCTCAGCGGCATTGTGCGGGCTTCAAAGGGATTCTGTTTTTTGGCGGGTCGATCGCAAAGACACTTTGTGAGATGAGATTTTTAATCCTCGCCGCGGAAATCCACGCGTTTCGAGTATACTTATAAATATAGGTACTTTATGTAAATCAAGAATGAATTATCAATCGAGAATTTCGTTTCAGGAATGCCGCTGACTTGATGTATAAGCAGTTAAAATAATTTCAAGTTTGATGTATTCATTTTGTTACGGAGTTATTTAATTCATTCATATTTTAAAATATATTTACTCATAAGTTTAAATTAATTGTTCATGATTCCTGATGGATTAAACATGTTTATGGAACTTACTTGCGATAAAGAACATATAGCATGTTTGCCTGATTGAGGCTAGACGGATAAATGTGTCCTCGAAACCTTTGCTGTCTACCTTGACTCGGGGCGCTTATGAAACGCTGTTGTTGAAATTTTAGGAATGTCTATTAAATTTTAAAGATATTCAAATCTCGGCAAAAGTACAAAGGCGACAGAAATTGTCAAAATATATTTTAATCTTAATGTCTAAAATGAAATAACGGCGTCGTGACCGATGTTGATGCAATTTTCAAGCAATCTGCAGATTAGCCATGCGAATAGTCCTGTGAAGTTTAGTAGTTATCGGATCAACATCTTTTTTTATTTGCAAGAAAATCACATTCAAATCGCAGGGCGAGTACGGAACGTATTTCACACAGTGTCGTTGCAATTTCGCTCTGTTAGATTTAATTATTCTGTGTATAGTTTTTAAAGTAAATTGCACAATAAATAATTTCTTTTTTTTTTTATTTTCACTTCCCAGGACGGATTGCTTTATTCGATGGCTTGTGTCAATATTGAAAAATTTTGTGAAAAACCCGTGTCAAGCCTATAATTGTATTACCTCAAATTAACGCAAAAATAATTGAATGAATGAATAAATTCTTTATTGTGCATAACAAAAATACAATTTCAGAGAAAACATACAGCAAAACAACAATACTGCACAAAGGCGGACTTATCACTAAGAGTGATTTCTTCCAGTCAACCCTTGGGGTGATGAGGAAAGGCAATAGAAATATCTGTAGGTAGGTGACACACCAGAATTTGAAAAGAAAAAAAAATTAACTCCATAAACATACATATACCATAATATATACATATTTATACATATAATTGAATATACTAATATATATGATACAATACACTAATACATATTATTATATCCACAAACCAGGGAAAAAAAACCTATAATAACTATTACCATTGATTCTAAAATCAGTACTATTAGAAGGACAATAAAATTAAATATATATATACAGTGAGAACATATTATCATCTTTACATTTCATTTAAGTAAAACTCCTTGACTTTAAGTTTGAAAGAGCTGATAGTTTGACAGGAGCGGACTGTGATGGGCAACGAGTTCCACAGACGTGCGGCATGAACAGTAAAGGAGTTAGAGAAAAAACACGTCGTATGGCGAGGAATCGCAAGGATACTGTCATTGCTAGATCGCAAAGGGAGACCGTGTGAAGAGAGGTTCATAAACCGGGAACGAAGATATTCAGGAGAGTTAGGGTTATTTAGAATTCCGTAAAGAAGAATTAGTAAATGACAGTTCCTTCGGAAACGGATGGGTAGCCATTTAAGCTCTCGACGGTACTGCGATACATGGTCATATTTACGCAGACCATATATGAAGCGAATGCAGAGATTCTGCAAACGATCCAGCTTGTCTAGGAGAACTTCAGTTAGATCCAAGTAGCAAACATCTGCGTAGTCCAAAATCGGAAAGAGGAGAGTTTGCACCAAAGTAATTTTGGTTCGGACTGGGAGGAAATTCTGCAAGCGCTTTAAGGAGTGGGCGGCGGCAAAGATTTTTCTGCTGACCTCGTTTACCTGGGGCACCCACGATAAAGTTTCGTCAATGAAAATTCCTAAATTCTTGACTGTTTTGGAGTATGGTATGACAACTCCATTGTAGATCACTGCTGGCAATGTGCTGTAATCAACCTTCGACAGAAGTCTAGGGCTGCCTATTATTATGGCTTGTGATTTGGTAGGATTTACCAGCAGGCCAAATGATTTTGTCCAAGTAAGTATATGTTCCAGGTTCACGTTCATTTCAGATACGGTATCTGCCAGGTTATCTAAGGAGCAATGCAAATACAACTGTAAGTCATCGGCGTAAAGGTGGTAGAGAGAAGTAAGCAGATTCGTGATCAGATTTATAAAGATGGAAAACAGCAAAGGAGATAACACGCCACCTTGTGGAACGCCAGCAGTCAAATCAGCCCAGTCAGAATATTCATTGTCAATCCTGATACACTGATGACGACCACGAAGGTATGAATCAAACCAGTCAAGCACTACCGGAGATAAGTTAAGTGTCCTTAGAATACCTAGCATAATGTCAAAGTCAACTGTATTGAAAGCATTGCTGAAGTCCAGCAACGTTAAAACTGTAACATTCTTATTTTCCATATTTGTACGGACATCTTCAGTGACTTTGACAAGGGCAGTGACAGTGCTGTGACCAGGTCGGAAACCTGACTGCATTAGGTTCAGTATGTGGTTATCTGTAAGAAAGTCGGCCAACTGCTGGTGAACAATGCGTTCCAAGATTTTTGACAAAACCGGTAAAATTGAAATAGGGCGATATTGGCTGAAAGAGGAGGGATTTGAAATTTTTGGGAGAGGAATAACGTAAGCCCTTTTCCAGGTACTTGGATGAAGTAATATTCAGATAAGAAAGCCAATTCCTCAATAAGACTCGTGAAACGGACACCTGCATCTTGAAATAGGTAAGCGAAAAAAAGCCAATTTGTAACGGAGTCCTAAATTATTTAGGCGCCAATTTGGCAGCGCAAGTAAACGCTTCAAATCGTTAGCGATTTCACAATGAAACCTGAAATCTCATCAGCGTCGCCACCTGAGCCGCGGCTCCGCTGCGCGATCTATTCTATTATTTTATATTGCGAAATATCCGTTTCGTTCGTAGGGCTAATGAAATTACACCGATCCTCAAATAGCTCTACCTTCTTTCTTAAAAGATATTGTATCATCAAAAGTGATGCAATTATAATACACGATGTACTGAAGCGAATGAAATTAAACATCTTTTATCTTAAGTAAATATACTTTTGTCGTACTAAGCAGGTACGTCGCTTATTCCAAAGAATGTGACATGTATGTATGTACAATCGACCGTGAAGCAAGGACACATTAATACAAAAAAAGAGCCCAGTAAAAATAACTACTTCACGAATATACTGCAAGGCTGGACCCGAACCAGCAAAACATACAATTCGCGGGTATTGAGTCTACCTATTTCGCCATCGACCGTACACCCATAATTTGAAATCCTCCCTTAATCCTCCTAACACACTAAACTAACGCCTCCTATTAACACAGCGTTTAAGATTATACCTACATACATTTATTTAACGCTTCATCTGTATTCCGGACATTAACTGCAAAAATTACTAGGGACTCCCGTAGGCAGTACTTACGGGGGTCCCTATGTTGAATAATACTCGTGTGTCCTTTTACTACTTCATAGGTTTATTGTATAGACTTTTTACCTACAATAGTTAAAGAAAATATTGATTGAATATATCAAAACTAAGAACTTAAATAAAATATAATAATGCTTACAACGCGTGTCACTAAAAAACATACGACTTCTGCAAGTTTATCAAGTTCATGTTTCTCATTTTAAAAAACAATAATCGCTAGGATTGTTTGGAGAAAATGCCTACTCGAATAAGGTATAAAAGGCTAGTAGGATGTGACTAGTAGACGGTTGAGGCAGTCGGCTATACGTACTCCCTACGTAATCTGTCGCGACGTACTCGTTCTGGTGTAAATTAAAAGCTTAACAACTTCTCAACGGAACCCTACTGCCCTCGGCCCCGCACCCCCGCGTGGACAAGATTCCTAATATAATATTTAACCCTTCCTCTTACTGAACTTTATAGATGGTCTGTTTTCTGATGCATTATAATGTTTCAGAAGAAGCATATTTTGTTGCGAAATGTAGAGTAAAATGTTCAAAAATTAAAGTAGTTCTAATGTTTGGAATTATTTAAATTAAAATATTTAATTTAGATTTATATTTTTATTTTGACGCATAGTTGTTATAAATTAATAATACTTCTTCCCCGGTGCGAGATGCTTTGTCATATATTTCATGTTTTGGGACGTGGCCAAATTTAAAAACCAAAGAAACGATCTGAAACATGTGGACTCTATATATAGTATACATTTCAGAAGAGTTATTCCCAATCAAAAAGAAGCAACCTTAATTATTTTCTTCGTGGTATTAAGGTTTGAAGTTAATAAACCAACTGTGCATTATTGCCGGTATATAATTTTCGAATGCTCCCTCTATGTTTGTACACGCTGCTCACGATTTCAACCCTTCACCCCGAACGTTCATCCAATTCGGTTAGACATTTTATCTGCAAGATGAGCGATAATTACAGGCGCAGATGGCATTAAAGCTTCTTAATTCGGGTTTAGACTTTTTGGTAATTTGGTTACAGAGAAATTTCTTACGGGGTTTCTTTTTAATTTGGAGTAGAATGGGTTAAGTCAGTTGAAGACGATTTGGGGTATAATGTATTGTCTCTTGAATACATATCGGGATATATTCACGCCAATATGGCATAGGTGAGCTAGGTGGGATTTCACTTTACGAGCATTCGTTCGCTGTTCCTACTCCTCTAGTGGCCCGCCGTGCCGTCCTCGACTACTAGGTGATTAAAATTTCAATGAGAGCTTTTGCTCCTGTTCAAGTTAACTGCTAGGCTTTTAAAAAATATATACATACCCTATTACTAATAAACTCAGATCATCATCTGAATAGTTATACAATGTTTTCTCCTTTTCTCTCGAATTTGAAACTGCATGCCAATGCAAAGGACAAAACATTGTATAACTAAACAGATGATGATCTGGGTTTATTAGTAACAGGGAGTATTTAAAGGGCGAATGGCTTACCCTGTCGATGAATCGCCGAAAGGACTAAAACTGGCCAGAAAAGGAAAAGGTGTCTTGTGATCTTGCGGGCAACACAACACACACACTGGCATTGCCTACAGGTTATTCTGCCCGAGGACTGGTCGGAGAGTAGTTTAAACACATTTTGCTCGCAGAACTCGAAACATGGACCAAAAGCAAATCTTTGGCACACAAGTAATCCCAAATTGATTCGAAGTTTCTTATTTCGGGTCGAGTTCCATATTTTGTTGGTTTTTCCAATGTTTTCTATTCATCAAAAGTTTTATTCACAGTGGGCAAACTCAAATTAAAAACTATGACAAAATCGCATTTTATAAGATAAAACCTATACCCACGTTATAAAGATAGCCCGCCAACTCTGAATAAGAAAATTTATGTTCAACTAACTTTAACAACTACACTTTAACAACAACTAAATTTAATTCGAGTTTTCTATGGTATGTCTTTCAGAAACATTTTGCTCACCGTGTGATTTTTTTAATATCAATATTATAAACAATGCCAAGTACGGAAGCCATAAAAACTCCGCATTATCGTGTAAATTACCGTGCAATAGCTGGTAACTGGCGGTCAACATAATAAGAAAGTAATAAGTTAGGTTGATGAGACAACACATGTAACAATTTGCTGACCGAGAATTTTGCTAAAATGCCACATGTCTTGAGGGTGCTCAATCTCTCACGTTATTGGTAGTAAGGGGAAATTTACGCTTTTTGGTCCTATATTTTATATGAAATGGACCAGTTGCTTATACAGTACAAAATTTACATATATTATTTAACATTCGTGGTGTATCAGTTCACTTTAAACTCTTATATTGATATTCATTTCCTATTACAATATAATTTACCAATAGCTGAGGTACCGCTGCCTTGAATTGTAAATGCATTGTATCTGTTTTAATTGTGATTAAGTTGATATGGAAAAATATTTCTTGCGAAATATAAAATTGGTATGCTCATGAAATTTCACCAGGCCGCGTAGCGTTGATATTTGGTCTTTGTAGACGAGTTTGCAGGTGTTAGTAGTTACATATTGTTTATGAATGCGGTAAGAATACCTGGTCCAAGTTTTCCATCCGAAGACGTAGCGAAGCGCCGCGGCGCCGGAGAGACAGCCTGGCGCCAGATACTCGTAGGACTAGAGAGCGTTTCAGTGCTCGTCGGCGTTTGGGGCTGGGTTGTTGGTGATGCGCTTCTCGCGCGACACTTCATTTCGCATTTGGCACTAAACACACTAACACACACCAGCCTACCGGAGGCCACAGACATCTAGCCACGCGGCAGCGTGTCAAGCCAAGTTCAAGAAAAAGGAACTGGCGGGCAGCAGCCGTGTGTTTTTACTTAGCTAGTTTTGATATACAAGATATTTCAGATTTGGCTAATGAAATTTTCACGTTTTTAAATACGCAAGTTACTGTTTTATATTGTACACATTACATTTCTTACTATTATAAAAACATTGGTTTGCTGGTAAAAACTAGTCAAATTAAATCTTGAGCTTCCATTTATTCTAAATTATCCGGATTTGTCTAAATTATTTTAAAAAATCCACGTTATCTACAGAACTTGGAACCCATTTAGATTTCAATTGTTACCATTGGCTACCATTTTTACATTTATCTTTTTGATAGGATAGTATTTACCCAAAAAAGGTATAACTGCGTGTGTGATAGTTTTGTAGTCTCTGCCACTTGCCACCTTATTAGAATTGAACATTTTCTTTGAGGGCACCCACCCACGCCTTACCATTTTTTTTATTAAATCGCATAAGAGGTACCCGACGACATTCATGGGTTTTCACATGTCCAGCTTTGTTGTACCTATTAATATGCCAGATACTTTGGAAACGTAGTTTTTCAAATTCTATATTAGAGCTTTGAAATTGCTTCGTTACTCTCCTTGAATGCCACTTCAGTATCTGGTCCGAGTAACACTTGCAATATGAGAAGTGGAACGAAGCGGCTATACAAACAATTTGTAGCTGCTGTTGTATTAACGTTTTATTTGTGTCTATTATGTGTATGCCCACACGGTAAGTCCATGCCTAGATCACATTAAGGATGTGTGGGAGAACCAATAAAACATTTAACGCCATAATGTTAAGGTAGGCGATGAAATTAATGAAGTAATGTACTTGCTTAAGTTGAATCGCAACGCTCGGTAAATCTTTAAGAAAATGTAGGTAATGCCATTATCTAAAGATTTAGAAAATACATTACTTGGCGAGATAGTCGCCACTGGTCTATTGTGTCAAAGAATGAGTGTTCAAATTCCGGGGTATGCCTGCACCTCTGTCTTTCTTGTCAAATATGGACATATGCATTTTCCATTTCAGTTTAAAATTATTTTTATAATTTTAGATATACTTCAATAAAATCGAGGTGACACCTTGGTATAAAAAATGTCTCATTTATTAATGGTAGCTTCATGCATAAATTAAACTCGTATGGAATCGTCAAACTAGACTATGTCGTGGAATGTAATATAGCTGCCAAAAACATACGGAGAAAATATTTGGATATAGTGATGTGAACGCAATTGAAATCGTTTTACCATGCAAATGTTATGAAAATAAAATTGTATAACATTTCTCAGAATAATCTATATGTTAAGATTCTGCTGATGCAAATTTGAAATTAATTATTTTCCAACTTGGACCAAAAGATGCTCGAAAAGGCAAATCAAATTTGTTCGTATTTTCCATTCAATGTACAGCTACCGATCACAAGGAAGATCCTGGTATGACATCTTGTTCATTAGACATGGAACATGTTGCGCGATTGTCATGACAGTAGGAATACTATTAGCAATTCATAACGCAAGGCACCAATTTTCTTCGGGAAAGCCTAATATTATTTTGATAGTTGGTGTGGTATAGCCATCTATGTTGGGTATAAAGATTTATACATTTTAGAGCATTGAAATTTTCAGAGGACACCTGAGTACTTTCCAATGTTATGACTCTAAAAACAGGAACGATCCTTTTTTCTCCTGTCAATGTAGCAACTTGTCAGCTCGTCGATAAGCCTGTATGACTTGCAACCTAGTTGAGTGCAGGTGACAACCTGCAAAGCAACTTATCCTACATAAATTCCGCTGCATTTACAGTGTAAAATTATTGCCGACTCATTAGTTTCTATCGAATTTCCTCACGAATATCCCGAAGCGTGTTTCGCGCTGAAACTTCTGCTCATTTTCCAGGTGCCGCTTCGAACGTCTGGTAAAGTTGCTAAGGAAAACTATGAAAATTCACGTTCCTTCATCGAAATGAGGCATGGTATTGGAATGGAAGTAGGTTGCGAAGGATTTTTTCCCACGTGAAATATACGGAGATAGTAAAAGATAATAAATAATAATAATAATGGTTTATTTCAGAGCATAATATCAATATTTGGTTGCACTACGTCACCTAGAATAAACAATAAACAATTAAAATTTAAATAAAATCAATACATTTGTATAGAGATAAATCGAATTAAAATAGATAAAATTCCAGATGAAAATCCAATTCTATAAAATCTATAAAATTTTTAAAATCACATTTAAATTCTATACACATTACATACAATTCAATAAATTTATATTAGTCTGGTAACATACGCTTCATGACATTGCAATATGTACTAAAATGTATTTTATATCCTCATAAGGTGACCACCTAAGTTTTGGAAGCAATTCACTTATTTTTAACGGTAAACGTGTTTAGATGTCGAATAGGCCACCCCTTTTTTTCTGTAAAATTAACTAAATAAATTTAAAAAAATGTTCGGTCCAATTTGCAAAAAAACTTGCATAGATAGGAATAAAACATTTTTTTACAATTATAATTTTTATATAAAAACTAATAAAGAAAATTGCGTTATGAGATCTAACGGAACGTTAGATCTCATAACGCAATAATTAAAAATAATAAAGGCTCTTTATTTATCATTTTCACGTTCACAAACAGCGACCAGGCGAGGATACCTCCCTCGCCTGGCTTAAATAAGTCACATATTTAAAAATATATTAAAGGACATGAACAAAAAAAAATCGTCTTGAACATGTTATAAATGCGATCATTAAGCTCCTTCGTTCAAGTAATTATGCTCACTTAATTCGGCTACACAAAAATACAACACAAAAATAGTGCAATCCTCAACTCAATTCTATTCCCCTGCCAACAATTTGCCCTGTAATGATATCCCCTGAATATAATCAGGGTCTTCACCCCGCGCCCCCGCGTCTCCTATCTCACGGACCCTAAACAGATTTGTAGGTAACAATATTGCCGCTCGGAAATATGATTTATCCGTAAACAATATAAAATCTACGATCCATCAAATTTTTCCTCCACTTCGTCATTATCTGCTATGAGTGGGTATAACTTTCTTGATATTTTCGATAAAAATACCTAAGACTTCTGTCAAAAAACCTTCTAGTCCGTGTTTTATTCAAAAGTTAATTTTAACATTCTCATACTAAGAATATAAAATTAATGTATGTACAATCGACCGCCAAGCAAGGACACATTAATTGAAGAAAGAGCCCTGTAAAATTAACGACTTTATACATGTACTGCAAGGCTAGAGCCAGCCTTGCATCTTTCCTTGATTACGGGAGGAGAGACTGTAGGAGAATTCCAAATTATGGATAAACAACAGGTGGCGAATTTAGTAGACGCAATGCTCGCGAATTGCTGGCTCCAGCCTTGCAGTATATGTATAAAGTCGTTCATTTTAGAAGGCTCTTTCTTCAATTAATGAATAACACAGCGTTTAAGATCATACCTACTTATATTTTGCAACGTCCACCACACTGGTGAAGCGTTAAACGCTGTGTTAGTAGGAGGCCCCGTTAACGGGAGGAGGGACTGTAGGAGAATTAATAGGCATTAGTAGGTAAGTCAACTATTAATATACAAAATATTTTGTGTATTATAGTTTATCAATCTTTAATTTGTTACCATAATAAAATTGTATTTGAAACGCTGCAAATTTAACTCTGCCCATTTTTTCGACTATTTTCAATGAATAAAAATTAAAGTTTATAAAGAATAATAGACTAAAAACAATGTTTATAATTCATTTGTTATCGCTCCCTACATATTTAATGTGTCATACGCATTTTGGTGTTTGGCGTGTGAAAGTATCAAGCACGTGCAATCACAGCGATCTCTTCAGTCTTCATCTCCCCAATTAGTGGTAGCTGGCAACAAAAGAGAGAGACCTATCACCGGGGGATTACTTCGTAAGACTCCGGCCGTTAACTCAACAAAATTACGTCTAGAGCAGTGGATAATATCTTTTATACTTCCATGTGGGAATGAATTGTAGGAATTATTTTTTGTTAACTAAATTACTAAAATTTGGGAACTCCGCAATTTTTTTTTATTTATTTCTTATAATTTAGATTTAAAATGAAAAATGTTTAAAGTTTCATGTCAACACACGAATAAATAATTGAAAAATATTTTCGCTGTATCCGCAAAATGGAAAGGAAATATTATGCAAACGATGTCATTATGCAAATAGATCCAACGCAAAATTACAACAAACGCACCGCACGTATCATTGAGCAGAAAAACTCGGAAAAATAAAGAAAATATGCAAATACCCTTTAAGACTATTCAATTAAGCGTTGTTCTGCATAATCACATCGCATTTAAATAATGGGCGGTCAACTGCAAAGGTTATTGGGTTGATGTTAACCCTTTTGAGTCCTTCATACTGCTTGCCAAGCGCCAACATTTCTGCTGGACGCCCAGGAGTAATACGTTAACCACGAAGTTCAATGGCCAGAAATTGGCCGCATTGGAAAATGTGTTGCAATATAATTTTTGATTTGTAACATTGAGAAAGTGTTTGTAGCATTTAGATCTAAGTATCTAGTTCATTATTGTGGATGGAAAACTCGTAAAGTTTCTTTGCGGATTATTATTTTCTGAGTTGATCGAATCAATAGTTAAAATCTTTAGAAATATGACGTAATATTTTTTTAAACTTAATAACTGCAAATCAAAGTACGTTTATACGTACCCACTTAAAATAATAAAAGGCAAGTTTCTGGGAAAACAACAAGTCCCTTTGGGAACATGGGCGGGAGGGCGATATGATGAGTCGTTCGGGCAGAATTTATGTGTTAAATTATGTGTTTGGTTCAAGTTTCTAAATCGATTTCAAAGTAACTTTTCGATGAGCTAGATTTTTTCAATTTTAAAATGTTTATACCCAGCTCAGGACTGCAAAACAAAATATAGAAAAAAAAAAAATATCAACCGCGATTTATTCAAACTTTACTTTCTTGAAAACGAAAAAACGTGGGGTACAATATGTAGATAAGATAGAAGAAGATATAGTAGAAGATAGTATAAGTTTATTTTTTATTGTAAAATATAAAATGTATAACCCTGTATGTGAAACAATAAATAAATACATAATGGCAAGCAAGTTGTGTAGAGAAGCCGACGTACTCCCACGTTTTTGGTTTTCGAAAAAAAAATGTGTCTTCAAGCTGTGTACGATTTTTTTAAATCCATATATTTTATCATGTATTGTCTCTACCCTACCTAAACATGTTACGTAATTTGTCGTTAATAATATCATCAACTATTTTATATGGGTCAAACTAAATACAGACTTAAATCTCGGCTGAAAAGAAAGTGGTTGCACATCCTTGCCTTTGCTTCGTATCTTCCAACAAGAATGGCACAGGTGTTGCCGCTATGTCACGAGACCTCAAACCGAGGACGATTATCAAAACACTACTTCAATGTTATTAAACAGGGATACTTACGAGAGCTTTAGGCAGACTATACGATAATCCGAGTCTCCAGTTCAATCGCCTTAAATCTGTACCTTCCTAAATAATAATCCACGTTTATATGTAAACAATTCGCGAAAAAATAACATAATCTGCATATCGAGTAAACGAGTTGGGCAATGGGGAGGTGGAGGGGGGTGCGGCGCGACGGAAGAAAAAGGGAATAATATATGAGTAGCGAATGAGCTTCCAAATGACAAACATTACTCGAGCTTCCAATTCGGCTGAATAGCTGCGCATCGCTCAGGCGGCAAATGTGATGTATGGAGTGATGCAAATTGAGGAATATATCTACAGTACGGAATCAGTTTTCACGTAATGTTTAAGCCAAATACTTCTGTAAGCGCGTTTGGGAAAATCGATCAGAGTGTGTGATCAGAACAGAATTTCGCGCACCCATCTGCTTTACTGTACACATAATTTTATTTGTATAAAGAATACCACCTCCCCCCCCCGCGGCGTCTATTGGTCGTTTGACTCAGTTAGAAACAAAATCAATCTGTTTTTACTTACGCCAAAGAAGTATAAGTTCTTATTATACTTACACAAATATTTGTTTTGCTTTTTAGACAATTGCTTTGATTTAAAATAACGTTTAGTAAGTTACGCTTTTTTCAATTTGTTCTCAATGAATATTCGATTTTTTTTATTTCATTTAAAACAATCTTTAAATAACTGATAATTTAATATAGGACCTTTTTTTTTTTACCCGACTGCGCAAGAAGGAGGTTATGTTATTTATCTATTAGAACTGCATATACCACTATCAAAAATATCACTTTGAAGAGGTGACTATTAAAAATAACTACATTTTATGTCGTTTTCAAAGCTGCGTAAAAGGACACCCTTAGAAGCTTTCGCTTACAAAAAGCTACAGTAAGCACTGAATATTAAGCCTACAAAGTGTTTGCCCCGGGCCAACGCCTAATATGCTAATATGAAAGGCAAATATACAAAATATATCCCGCTCGATTCTCCTTTCAACTTTGGATGAAAAACAGAATTCTCGTTTGCGACGCAGGTAACCGTTATTAGGAATATTTGGAACCATAAGTAGATTACATGAAATATTTGGTTTGAGGCTTTTAAGATTAAGCGATTGTTTTTGTTGCAATAATTTTATAAAATATTGCGTAATAATATATTTAGAGGCAAAGAAGAAATAATTTAAAGGAAATAATACAATAATAACGAATGGGTATGTTATAAAGAAAATGTATAAATGGTACACACATTAGAATTCAAATTTGTAGAATGTATTCAAATGCCAAGTTGATGACATATTATTTTGATAAGGTAGAAGACATTTTGGATTTTTTTATCAGTATTTAACATTTAAAATATACCTATTAATTTGATTTTGGAAATTATAATGTATTGTATATAAGGTAAGATGAAATTCTGTAAACCTGTATCTCCGATATTGAAGATGCTATAATGAAATTTATTTTGAGTCATTCTTTTGAAATCGAGACTAATAAATCTACAAAAATTCATCTCAATAACACTAAAAAAAACCATTCAAAATTAATGTTTAATAAAGACGTATATATCTTGGATTGTAAATATACTTTGGATGGTTTGCTTTCCTACTTTATAGCAATTTTTAAATTATCGGTGGTCAGTTACAATGTCTTGGAATTTATATTTTTTCGGATTTGCAATAGAAATGGGTGCAGGTAAAGTCAAGAATCCTTGGAATGGATTTATTTAGTTTTATTTATTTATTATAGAAACTTAACAGCTATTTATGGTTACAAATAGTACAGGTCAAATTGTTAAGCCAATTATAAAGTTTCACAATTTGAAAATTTTGTTGACGTTATAGGTACCTATGATGTAAGAATACCAATTCAGAAATATCCTAAAGGTTTATCGGACATATGTGGGGGGGGGGGGGGGAATGCTGGAATCTTTGTAAGAAGCGTGAGTAGGGTGTGTGGGTGTGAGTTGTGTGTGTGTGACAGGGAGGGTGTGTATGTATGTGTGAGGAGTGCGTAAAGGTTGTGTTAGGGTTAAGTTATGTTTTATTTTTGACATTTTTCATCTTTAACACAGATGGTGATCTTTGAGAAGCTCTTTAATTTTTTTTGCAAATTTAGTTTTGGTTAAGTTGAAAATATCGATTTCACAGAATTTTTTGTCGTTAGTTTCCATACATCTGTTAATGGCGTACCTAGTGTGACAACTATGGGTTTAAAACAAATCAACACTGCGCGTACGTACCGGAGCTGCGCGTAGTGAAATACGCTTTAGGATATCCGGGCAGTCGATATTATTATTCAGGACATTGTATAGAAATATCACATCGGCAGCGCATCTCCTCTGCTCGAGGGTCAGTAGTCCATGATGGTAAGCCGCCTCTTTGTAGCTATCAAAAGTGATATTTTCTCGGAAATTAAGTTGTTTCAAGAATTTTTTTTTTTGCTTTTTTTCGCTGTGTTTGTGTTGAAAACGAAGGGGACCAGATCGGCGACGCAAACTCCAATACGCTGCGGACATTAGACGTATTAAGAATGATAGTCAGTAGATGTTACATAAAAAAGAACTGAATTAGTAAATTATTTATTTTCTTTCGCCCTACAGAAAATATCCTATTGAAGCACGTGACCAAATCAAAGTAAATTGTATATGACGTGTACAATTTAAGATGTCAATATAAAACACACCTACTTTGATTTCAATTCGAGTAAAAAAGCTAATCATTTATTTCAGAATTTGATATAAAATTAAACAAAAAATACTAAAAAGAAAAAGAATCTGAGTAATACTATCAATTTCTAACGTTGGTTTAAAAATTAGAAACATAGTTATATTATTTCGCAATACTTTCGAAGACGATTTGTATGTAGATCACTCAATCTGTGGTTAAATATATTCCCATTTTGGTTTCGCCATAATTCATGTTGCCTTCAAAAATCAACAAAAATAAAAACGTAAAAAAGACATCTCCCCAACCTCCAGACCCGGAACATGATAATAATATATGATCTGCACTAAGACAAGCGAGATCGATGAAGCATGCCACAGGAATGATGAATTGCTTGTACAATTCTTGTATCAAGACAAAAACGTGCTCACATTATCTACAATTAATATATGTCTATGTTTAAAATAATCCACATTCATAAAATCCAAAAAGCACAAAGTCCAATTAGACAATATGCTTTTTGGACTTTATGCTTTTTATAATCAACACAAAAAATACATACTTATGGACTTTCTGGGTTTTGGACGTTGTGCTTTTTGGACTTTATGAAAGCGACCCTGTTTTCGGTTCAAGCGCGCATACCAGTTTTTTTTATCATTTAAAGCAATTACAGCCCCCTTTTCAAAGAACCTGTATGTTGATTCGTTCAACTTTTCTCTAAAAGTGTTGATATTACTTTAATCATTGAGATGAGATTTATTGAACAGTGACATTTATGACAAGTATGACGATTTGATTTGTCTGATAGGTATTATAATCTAGTAAAAATGATATTTAAAAAAATATATGCAGCCAAACATAGAACCTCCTCCATTTATGAAGTCAGTAAAAATGGAAATGTATTAGGTAATGTTGTTTTTTTTTTATTTATTAGAAGGAAAAACAGAAACAGACAATTAAATAGTGAATATATATAGAGTAGGTTTACATTAAACTAGCCTATTTCCTAACTATTCCTTACGGAAACATTTAAACACATATAAACAAAATTAAAACTAGATGTGCTGTTGAGTCAGAGTAAAAAGCGCTACACTAAGTGAGTAAAAATATAAATATGTAGGCAATCATATAATAATAAAATATATAAGACTATCCAGAAGTTAATTGAGATATATTATTTCTGATTTTGCGTTTTGTTATCCTTAAAACATCACACAATTCATACACAATTATAAATTAAAATAACCCAATGATGCCTTTTAACAATAACGGTTATTCGGTGTGGAGAATCGGTTTTCGCCGTTCAAACGTCCACGTTGGCTGCGAATATTATATCGGTGGGTAGGCTGCGACATGCCGGCGGATGAGGGTAGTCCGAAGTTTTGCCTTTTAATGTTTGGAATCGCTTGGAATTCAGACTTTATTTAAATATTTTTAGAAAGATGGGTATGTACCCAAATGTTCTTCTCCGGATTTAAAATTACATGTCTGTTACTTTTTAAATTATATTGTAAATTTTATGTAAGAAATATAAAAAAGAGGTGAAGAGGACACAGTAGAAAGACAGAAGATAATATCCCAAGAAACAACTACACCTAAATCAGAAATTCATATTCAAATCAAATACCTATAGATCGTTTATATAGAGCATCAACTGAACTGTGGAATTCCCTCCTTGCCGAATGCCTTCAAAAATGGTATAAAGAAGAACTTGAGCGGCCGGAATGGTTTTGGTAGCCTTTATGAAGATCATGGGCATCATCAGTCAACTTGAATTGAGGGCCTGGAGTAAACCACGCATCTCAAAATATGGTTTCATGCATTTTGCAAAATAAAATCTCTAACAAGATCACACAGCAATGCCCTATTTTAATTATCCGATCGTTTTTACATTTTCCAGGACATATTTTTCTCCGTTGCGCATGTTTCACTGTTTTCAATCAAGGCTTTTTCATTCGCCAACAGAAAATGGTTTTCCAGATACATTCGCAATCACTGCTATGTTGGTGGCGAATACAGAGCATTGTTGCTGAAGCATAATGCCAAAATGTGTAATGTTAGTTAAGTACATATATAGTTAGAAAATGTGATCACAAATCAGGCACATTCTATTAGTTTTCCTAATAAATTATGAATTATAAAAACTGGCATTTTGAAATATATAAACTGCGGTCACAATGTATCCGATTTTGCAAACATATTATGCAGCATTCATTCTAACGTTGAGGAATAATAAATAAGGAACTAAAGTTTGCATTTTTTTCTATAATATCTCTTACTCACGGAAAATTGTAACATTGCTAACAATTGCGATTACTGCCTAGGATCAACTATAAACGATTATTCCTAAAAATTTATTCAAAATAAACTTGCACCTTTCAAGTTCGCGAAACCGTATTGCCTTTTGTAGTTCGACCTGATTCTCATGATTCCTTTATCATTGGATACCAAATATATCGGCCATCTGCGGCATCGCGCACCCGTAAACAGTACATTTTACAAATATGATGTAAAAAATAGTTGTAAACCTAATAAAACATGTAGACAATTTTCATATAAATATATACATATTAGTAGATTATTCATGAGTTTTTAAATCATATACAGGTCGCAGCAGATAACTACATCTTAACTTCAACGTGACACTAGCAGGAGACATATTTGGGTTATATCGCCCTGCCAGTATTCTTATTGTCTGCCGGTACCTGTAACAAATTTCAAACAGTATTGGTTTGAGCAGTTCGTAGCTAAGGGGCCCGGTTAATTGCATTCATCATGGGTCATGGGATCAATTGCTAGCCCCGTTTATGCATCACTTTCTTCCTCTTTATGAGCTAGATAAGAGCATTTCATCACAAATGCGAGCTGTTGCATGGAATCCATGTAAAACTGAATAGTCATGTATCGCATTGGATGGAAAGGTGGTTGCAACGGCAATAAGAAAATGTCGATGTTTTCTAATGTAGCCGCTTAACGTAGCCGTGCTCACAAAGGAAGGTCCAGGACCTTGCGTCTCTAGGTCAATGGTGCCTAATTCCTTTGGGAAACGGTGTATTGGGCTAATATCAAGACGGCGCGCCGTCTTGATATTAGCCCAAGTTCGGTATTAGCTATCCATGTCCAGTTACATAAAAAATGCCTAAAATAACGTAATGGTTAAATAATAGTTGATGAGAGTACAAAAATGTTGCTTACTCTCAGAATGTTTCAGCACCATTAAGATAAAAAAAAAAAAAACCACAGTGGCGTATTGCTCTGTACTGTATCAACCCTCGCTCGCCATTGTTCGATCTATTGAAGCCTGTAATTAAACCCTATGGAAACGATATTTGCACAATTTGGTCAGAAATTCTATTCCTTAGCTGGCTTCAACGATATTTCTGGATTGCATTCTGTTGGTTATATATAAAAGTCTAATTTATTTCTTATAATTCTAACTTCTCAGTTTAGTTATTATTTCAGAAATGTGTAACTGCGCTAAAGACAAAAATCGTAATAAAAAACTGCCAAAAAGTAATCTCTCTATCTCACGGTTAAAATTAAATGAATAGAAATAAATATGCAGGGTGGTTTTAGATAAGGCATCACACCGAACGTTTGTGTCGTTTTGTGATGAAACACATTACCAATATTCCCACGAGGCAGAGAAGATGATCTTCTCCTTCGACGCTGGCAGCGAAATAAGCAAATAATATATGTGTCGAACAAACGATGTTGATACATCCGGGTATTGTAAAATAAATGTTTATGCATTCTAAACTCATTGTTTTGTGGAAATCAAATATTTCAATTGAGAAACGGTCCTGGTTGGGATATATATATAATATATCTGCATAGTGGTAAAATATATATAAAACGCGCTTGGATACTCCGTATGATCAAATATTTAAAAACAACTGATCAAGGTGTTAGTTACCTTTACGTATAAAGGGGTTCCAAACCAAATGAAATCGATCGTGACGTATGGGTTTCGGCACGCACAAAATATTATAGTTGGGGCCCAATGCATTTGCTGGCATGTGGTAAGAGACGACTAAATGAATCGTCATATGTGGTTCAGATTCCACGTAAAACTATAAGTATACTTAATAAAAGGTACTGTTATTTTCGTCCGCGCTGGATTAAATGAGCGATGGTCGAAGCTGCAACGAAATTGTCTGTGTTTTCCATCTAGTTCAATGTATATAGCCGCGCAATATAAGGAAGGTTCTGGCATGCCGCCTTGTTCCTATCTTGTTGTTGGGCTAATATCATTACAGTAAGTCTTCCATGTTCAGTTACATAATAAAAAGACAGTCGAATGAACGTACAGAAAATAATCAATATCCTGAATTTCTTGAAATATTAAGAAGCATTGTTCCTTTCTTACTTCGTTTCACTTGCTTATACATCCGTATCGATGTGACGATAATTCAAATTTAAATTTATTTGTTCGCCTCCCCTCCACCCGCGCCTTATCTCGTCACATCGCACGAGGCGACACGTCTCGAAAAATATGCAATTTTCTAATATATTTTTATTGCCTTTATTTATGGGTTCTCTCTTCACGTTCGTATTTCAGTTGACAATAAGATGTTTTGATCGATTATGAATACTCTACAGTATCGCTACGATTGATTAAATTACTTCTATCGCCTTAACCGTACACCCTCGATTACCACGAGCTGCAGCACCTAGGTATAGTTTGTAGGTTTGTTGAGAAGAAGACATTACTAGCTAATGTCAGATGTGAGCGGAAATGTCGTGCCCGGGCGGCCTAGGAGAACGTACCGCGACGTCACACTTCGTGTAACACTTGTAATCAATGTAATACTTCGTAAAGGTCAGGTACGTAGCACCCGTAATCGTAGACAATGTATGAAAATATTTAGTCTGTAGATGGAGCGAAAGAGATGTGCTGTGATTGTACCGTATGGCGCTTTATCACCTCTGCCTACCCCTCCGGTGAAGTGGCTTAAAGGTATGTTTGTAAATATTTATTTAACATTGTAATCAAATTCAACATATGTATATACATATTTTAAAACTACACACGTACAGACTCCCTTCTTATTCTGTGCTCATAGTCAGCCACCAAGTAAAAGCGATACATTAGGCATACATTCAGCTGCTTATTAAAAGGTCATAAGTTTTCCGATGTTTATTAAAAGTAAATGGTTGGAAGGCTTTCCAATTTATCAACAACGTTGTTATACGGTCTCAAAAATCACTTGAAACGTTGCGTGTCGATGTTCTAGCAGTCGGCAGAGGCGTTTGATTGTTACTGGAGGAGTAGCCTTTACTGGTTTGTGTGCTCGGATCTTCCTTACGCTTAAAATTTGGCAAGGTTTGCGTTAAATAACAAATTGGGTTTCTTAGTATGACACGTAGATCAGTACCCTGTGCCCTCTTCAGCGTAAGTATGTTTGTTAGTTGCTACACCCCATGCTGACACATGGTAGAAAATGCCCCTGGCATTAAGTTGTACCTTTTGCCCGAATTTTGAGTGCAATAAACATATATAAATAAATAAATGTAATAGTAAAGGTTGCGCCTAATGTGGCAAAGGTTTTTCACACCAGGTCTTTTTGTTTAGTTGAATATCTTTATTTGTAAACTTTTGTGAATGTAAATTTAACGCAGTAAGGATTTAATTTGTCATATTTTGCATTATTAAAAAAAAATACTAGCAGTGAAATACTTACTCGGAATACTTGACTATAATAAAGACTAAATACTAAGAGTAAATTACCCCTATATTACAAAGAATAACCGCGGTATAAATATATGCGTAAACATCCGTAAAAAGTATTTGTTCTGACTCAGCTTCATACTCCCCATAGCCAATAAAAGGTCGGGTCATCGCCTGTCTAACTGCGTTATCCAAAACCCACGATCAACCCTCAACAAAAGCGCGTCACATTTGCACAACCCGCTCTGAAAATCCAGCGCCTACTTTATGTGACGTCTTGCCATATCTGTCAAAGTGTAATCCAATAAATTTGTGGATATTTAAAGGAAAACGACGTCGTTTGACGGTTAGCGGCGTCTCGCATGTCGGTAATCCCTTGGGGCGCCCGGGACCCATCTGCGCTGAAGGGTTAGGTTAGCGACAAATAGACCATAGCAAATAATAAGCGACGCGATAAAAGAATAAATTAACAGCAGCGGGGGGCTGAGTCTTCGTTGCGTGGGCTACTGAGGAGCATCTGAAGGAGTATTGGTGATAAACTGATATCTTTATAGAGCAGTGTTGCATACGTTTTTTACCCTCTTTATCTTGCTCTTCCTTGCAGCCGTCCTGCGCCTTTATGAGGCATAAAAGCCCAAAAAATAAAATTTTCCCACTTCTCTTGAATTATTCCACTTTATAGTTCTTTTGTATCAATACATTTTGGTGTTTTGAGTTTGACAATTCTGAGATTAAACAACATTTTTAAACTATATAAGCCTATAAAAATATTTTAATAAGGCAGCATTAATCTTCACCACACCTCACTATACCTACCCAAAAAATTCACAAAAGCACCTGAAATTTTGACCTGCGTTTGTTTGTGAACGCGCAAAGTCGAGCTTTCGTTATTTTTCATGTGGAGGATTAATCTTAAAAATCTAAATATTACCACTGATAAGTTGCAGTGCTGTATTGACTTCGGTATTAAGACCCTAGGTTTAACAGGAATACATGATTTGAGCGTCTCTATGTATAAACATGACAATAAAAATATAATCTAAATTGATCACATTTTCCTGATGAATTCATCTTGTTTGAATTATGTTTTTGGCATCCATGTTTAGGTAGACCAAATAACTCCTCTCTTTAAAAAAAGGGGTATAGTATGCGCTCTATATAAATCTTCAATGTTTTCCGTTTCCGCTGCTACGCTGCAACTAATCCTTTACACGGACGACTCCACGCTGCGTTAGTGCACACTTGACGATATTTATGGGGGCGATACCGTTTTATGTAGAGCTTTACTCATTACACCGGATCTTACGCAGATATACATATATATGACATTGGAGTAAGTTCAAGTTCTATCGTGTGCATAGTATTTTTTTTTTCTTTGGTTAGTTTTTTGTTTTTTATTTTATCTTTCTTCACGTGCCTTGCTTTTTAGATAGATCTAATAACATACAGATCTGTATGTTTCGGTGGAAAGCGTAGTGGAGATAAGTTAGGTTTTTTTTTAAGTATTGTTTGCATTGTATGTATTTGTATACTTGTTTCTGTGTCTTTTCCTTAAATAAATAAATACATAAATAAATAAATAGTGCCTACAAAGATTTTGCATTTCAAGAGAGATAAGTACCAGAGCATTAAGCTCGGTTTGGCTCGTTTGGTTTCAATGTGTGGATACATTTAGTTGCCAGCAAACTGCTTTAAATAAATAAATAAATATTAAATTAAATCATAAAAGCCAATATTAGTAGCAGTTCTCATTACCTTAAACATCATAAACAATAACAAAGCTCACAGTTGAATAAAAGTAAATAAAAAAGTCAATAATTGAGTAATGGAGCCTCCTAAAGGTTGCTTCGGATGCCACTGAAAGGCAGTTCGTATATAAACTTAAAGGTAGTGAATGGTCTAGATGTGTAGCACTAAAACCAAAACAGTAATAAAAATGTCTTGGGGTATAACTGTGCCCTGCGCCACCACTGCTGTATTAATACTTCCTTCATATGTGGTATTAGCCTTAGAAGTACGTTCAAGCTCTAGATCTGCATGATAGATGGCATGGCATCTAATTCCTTCGAGAATGTGGTGTATTGGGCTAATATCATAACAGTAATTTTGTGGTTTAAGCAATCCATGTCAGGTAGCATATGAAAAACGATCTCCAAGTATTTTCCTCCACAAAAGCAATCCATCGCTACCAACCGCCAGAGCTACACAAAGAATCCGGAGTTCGCGCGCTGTAAGCCAGCGCGGAGTTCACTCAAGCACGAAAGAGAGGCCTCGTTAAAGCGATTACGCGCGCGGCTGTCAGCGGCGCGGCGAGCCGATCACTCGGAAACTGGTGCCCACTCCATCGAGCGAGCGATATTTTATTACAGGCATTCTGTATTTTTATAGAGATGTTAGAGAATGCTCGTGTTAGTGGATGATTTCGGCAGAAACCTCATACATGAAGGAAGAGGTTTTTTTCAGATTGATCAATGCGCAGGCTCCATTGGAAGTAAAAAGGATCATCTATAAAAAATCCTTTTTATAGAAAAAAATACAGATTTACGAATTAATAATGTTGGTCGATTTAACTCTTAGTCGTCGGTTATAGGTGTTGGTCAGAATCTCATACAGAAATCGTATTCATACTTTTTTAGGGTTCCGTACCCAAAGAGTGAAAACGGAACCCTATTACTAAGCCTCTGCTGTCCGTCCGACCGTCCGTCCGTCCGTCCTTCCGTCCGTCTGTCACAGGGCTGTATATCATGAACCGTAATAGGTAGGCAGCTGAAATTTTCACAGAGTGTGTATTTATTTTGCCGCTATAACAACAAATAAAAGGTAAAATAAAAAAATAATAAAAATTAAAGGGGGGCCCATACAAAAAACCTGTTTTTGTGTTAAATCTTGTACGATGGTACGGAACCCTTCGTGTGCGAGTCAGAGCACTTGGCCGGTTTTTTGAAGTGGCTGTCTAATTACTATATTCTGTTGGGTTGATTTTTGACTCTGAAAATACATGCATTAAGGTTGTTGCTTTTATTTCCAATAAGTTAAAGCCATATAGTTCGTAACTGGGAGAAGTTTCTCTTTACCTCTCTACACTGGAGTAATCTGTAGGTTGCATTTGAAGAGATATAATATTTGTTTTGTTACCCTTATGTCAAAATATATTTTTAGTTTGACTTCCGGTCTACTTACCTGACCTACGTCAAATAATATATACATGCCTACATAGCGGACCGTGTAGAAGAGTTCCGCCAACATTCGATCTGTAAATTTGTTTTTCATATAAATTTCAGTATAAATTTTTAAGCTAACTTACTTTCAAAAGACTTAGATCACAGAGTTCCATTCCAAAAATCACAACGTACCCATTATTTTTAAGTCAATTGCAAAGACATACCTACGTATATACAACACCTGGTATGGATAATGAAACCCTTAATTTCCTAGTCTCCACTGTTTCAATTTAAAAGAAACAATTTCATTTTATTTTAAGGAGAAAGATCGTGGATGATCCACAATATCAACGCATCAATTCTGTAGACGTATGTATTCGGCTTAGACTGCTGACAGGTAGGGTCACAGAATCATTAAGAGTAGCGAAACATCCTAAATTGACTGTGTTGCCAGGCGGTCATACATACTACAATATACGGAAAAAGGCGTCCCAGTTCATCCCGTGGTACTTACAAACAACCCCTATTTGCCAAGTTATAAACTAGAAGCGCAACCGTAAGTCTGTAATACCCAAAAGTAATGATTATAAAACATTTATTAACGCTATCCAGTAATTAACAAATGCGACTTGTCGAGTGATCACGGACTTACGAGCATCTTAAGAAAATGTTACAGCGGTGTATAATGGTGGTGTTATATTTATGCGTTGGTGAAATTTAAGAAGGCGGCAAATTTACTTTGTTAATAAAAACAGATTTTCCCTTCGTCTGTATCAATTGCGTAATATTTTAGTACTGCATTAACCAGAGTTGAACCGACTATTTGGATTGAATTATTAGATATAGAAAAAAATACCCCCATTGCATTTATCATGTGACTACGGCAAAATGAATAGAGATGGTATTTTTAAATTTTAAAATAAATAAAGAGAAAATCCGGAAAAAAATGGAAATCCAAAAGTTATAGAAATCCGGTTACAAAGTAATGTACAAAAAAATTGTCTGAATCAGAAAATCGGATGTCAAAATTAGCTTTTAACCTTTGGTTTGAAAACATTTGGCGGTACCTCTTTTCTTTCCGTAAAGAAACCCATGAATATGTTAGGGCATTCTATCAACAGATATGTCGTTATGTCGCCACTCGCTTGTGCACGTGAAATATTCCCTCAGATCGAATATTCGCTTGCCA
Organism: Incurvaria masculella; assembly: GCA_946894095.1. NCBI lineage: Eukaryota > Metazoa > Arthropoda > Insecta > Lepidoptera > Incurvariidae > Incurvaria > Incurvaria masculella. Next base: position 8,300,622 of record OX335641.1, read on the forward strand.
GGATTTTAAGAATAACTATAAACTTGAAAATGGAATAAAATGAATATCTAGAATAGCAAATCAATGACGAATAAAATGCACTTACCTCTTTCTGCATTACAAGGACCGTCACATCAAGAAATTTCAGCGACGCAAAAGAAAATTGGAGCAGGTCGATAAAGGCTTTAACTGCGATCGCAGGTTGTAAAGCGTCGCTCCAACACGTGGCGTGTCGTGGCGTCAGATAAGAGTGTTGCGCGGATTAGCGCGGGTAATGTGTAAGCACTAACGCGCAGGCTGTAAAGTTAATGATTCGTCGTAATCACAGTGTAAACAGGAGTGGGCTGTTAATGCCGCGGGGAGGCTGTCGAGGCCTGGCGTGGCATCACCAAGTAGATTCGCGTCTAGGCAGTATTTAGTCCAACAAAACTCATTTTGGCTGATTCCTGTGCCGTGCGTGTCACGTAAAGAAGCGAAATCTTTTAAAATTATTTCAACTGCCTGAGTGACACAGAGGTTCTAATGTTGTTTTTTTATGGGTCTGGAGATCGATGGGTAAAACCAACCTACTGTCGTGATATTAGCCCAGCCCGGATGCGGATGGAAAACACGGACAATTTTCATTGCCACTTCGACCATTGTTAATTTAATGCAATGATACTACCCTTGGCGGGATAAACCCTACCACCTCGGAAACAAGGAAGAGGACCTAAAGTTTAACGTGGATTCAGAACCACGAACCACGAGTCCCTTAGTAGGCTTAATACATGCACGGAAATAAATGCAGTGGGCCTAAATATATATTATTTTTGCGTGCCGGACCCAACATAGCATTGTCTACAGGATATAACATTTCGCGGATTGCTTGAGCATCTTATTAGTTTTAGTAGGTCACTTTGCATAGAAATATGGCGTAAGAACAAACGTTCACCCGAACATATGTTCATAGCAATATATGCCTAGGTATATAGTGGCAACCACGGTAAGTTAGTATACAGGTTAAGGCAGCTTACTTTTACAGGTGACTTTAGCTCGACACTTAAGAAATAATAAGCGAACGCCATCTAAATCAGCTATTTTACTAAAGATCACACACTAACGGGATTTAAAATTATTCCAATTTTAAATATCAAAATCGAAATAAAATTGTGAATCAAAATAAAAGCTAATTACTTTACCTGGAAAATCTAGAATATAGTGGACATCTAGACCAAACCTTTCTAATAACCGCAGGGCTCATAATATAGTGAGGCAATAAAAATCATGCATAGGGCTGCGACAGAAAGCTTCGCAGGAGATAATAAAAATATCTGATAAACTGCTTCCCGGCTGGAGATAGCGGGCGTGTCACGAACACGTTGGCGGTAATAAAAACCTCTAAAACAATACAAATACTTTCTACTTGGCTGCACTAATAGGATTTTCACTTTTACGACACACATCTTATCACTCCCAAAGGTAGCAAACAGTTCTATTTTCTCATTCGAAAACCACTCTTAACACGACTGATTTAAATTTCATATCGCTCGAAGACTTTTCTAAATCAGTGGTACCATCTCTTCGCGATGAAAATGCACTCACTTGCTTTTGAAAATGCGTCGTGTGTCCAACGAGGTGAGTTCAAAATTGATCTTTAAATGAGATAGGGAAACGCTAGTGCAGAAAGGGGGGCACCGAGTAATCACGCCGAAAACTGAAGCAGTGAACTTTTATGCCCCCCTCACAATATGCGGGTAGGGCAGTAAATACGGTGCAATAAATAAAGCCGTAATACTCGTCAAACGTACGAGCAGACAGTTCGACGAACGAGCTGCTCGTTAGAGATTCAGTGGACAAGTGATTTTATATCGAGATGAATTTAGATGATTATAGCGCTTTGTTTAAAACACCGAAAGTCAAACATGACGGGTATGTGGTCCACAGCCTTTCGGTAAGGGTATTCGAATTCAGCACCAGGATGTGTAAATCATAATATAATTACCGCTGAAATAAAGAACAACTGTGGTTGGGTATGGAATACTTTAAGGTGATGTGGAGCGTTACATAAAATAGGAATGCAAAATAAGATGTGCCGAGGTCCTTCCTTTTATAAGTATTTGTGTAGTGTCAAAATTGTCTTACTAGGTGTGCTTTAGGAACAACTCGGCAAGCATTGCTTTATCTAATGGTTTGACACTTTCAACGCGCCGACACGTAAAGTGCCGTACTTATAGAGGCTTTTTCTTCAGAACCTTTACACTATTCTATTCATTTAGTAAGCTCGCAAGGCTCGTGACGCTTCGCCACACCTCCACCTGGTTAATATTACTCTACTGCATGCAAGACCGCCCGACGGGCGACCACTTCCGAGCTGCTCTGGAGGGCTCCTCACCACCCAGTTGAGCGCTCCCTTCAACCCGACCTGCAGCAACAAGATGCCCAGCCTGCCGCTAGCTCATAGCGGCTCCAATGACCGGCAGTGATTCATGCCTGCCGAGAAGCCCTTATGCAAAAAGGGTAACCCTATATGCCAGCACCTGTACCGACTCCTGAGATGCAGAAGACCCCACTGCTAAGGCTCGTGGCTCAGGGGTGCGGGGCCTTGTTTCTTATGCCAGAGGCCATAGGTTAAATCCCCAACCTATTCAGGTACCACTTTATATTATATCTATTTATAAATTGGATAAGTAAATTTCGTTCCGAATGCGATTTGTTTCATGGTTCGAGATCCATGTATAAGAAAAGATGGTCGAAGGGGTAATGAAAAATCGTCTTTTGTGAAGGGTACTTGACCGTTATGCATCTCGATTCGTGATTTTTATTGCCAAAACGAGACGAGAATGATGACATCATTCTCGTTCACCTTCCACTTTGATTCACTGGTGACGATAAACAGATACATCATCCACGCCTCGCAAAACTTCCCCGCGCTCTGCGTCGCCTGTAAGGAAAATTAAAGGGATTTCCTGCAGAGGAAGCGGCTACTAATGCAGGGGCGTGTCGCCCGCCGGGTCGCCGCTACACTTTTATGATTTATTTCCTACGCCATTGTTTATGCTAATGTCTAGTCCCGCGCCGGCGACACCGACACGATGAGGGCTCTGGAGTGTTCTTCTGTAGCCGTTTCGTATATTTCCTGAAGCGAGATTTATGTGTGAATCTGGGTAATGCCTTCTTGGAAGAAAATATTGTTTCCTTTTTGGAAATGCTCTTACAACTGGTGTAGACAATTTTCTTGCGGACCACCATGGCATCATTGCTCTAGTAGAGGAAGGCAGGGCATTCAATGCAATTTCAGAATCGAATACACAAAAAACCTCGATATATTCTTTTATTCTCCTAAGGCAACCAATCCTCGATGTGTCTTTGATTTACTATACTACTTTAACCCTATTCAGAATCCATACCACTGCATATATGCTGGACACACTTCTATTCTTGAAAGCGACAAAACATATACCTAAAATAACCTAGGCAACGACCACAACTTTAAAGTAAATAAGCACTGCAAGTTAGTAGAAGGGATAGTGAGAAAGCGGTTCCGGATCGCTCAAAACATTGAATGAACGATGGCCGAAGTGGCAATGAAAAATTGTCCGTATTTTCTATCCAGTTCAATGCAGCCGAGCAATCTGAGGAATTGTCATGAGGAAGAGGAAAGGCATAGCACTTAGTTCCCATAAGGTGAGTTGGGATAATGTCAAGAAATTGGTTTTAGGTATTCATGTCCACTTACAGAATAAAATGTAGCCTGGCATCGTGCCCGAAAACGACTGCAATAACATTATATTTAAAATTGTGTGTCATTGAAAGATATTGTGCATCAGCACCATATCTTCAAAGTACATACACGCTACCGAGGTAGCGACCGACGCCGCCTCCTGCTCTACTTCTTATATATTAGTCCGTAAGTACTGTGATAAAGAAGGACCGTAGAATAAATTAGCCATTAAATTAAAAAAAAAGGAAAAAGGAATTTAGCCTACATATGAAAATATTCCTTTATCATCGGCGCTGATGAAGGACGGCCGCGTGCCTCCGCTGAATGGCTAATCTGATATTCTGTCTAATATAACTAGGTGCACATTATTAATCTGCTAAGTTCTTTGACTAGATGGTTGGCGTCTGACATCTGGGATCCAAACGCCAAGAGTCTCTACAGCAAAGGCGACGATCGCGTAGTTCGAATGTACTGAACTAAAATTGTTATGTTTTAAACTTTCCGACTTTGCTGCGGGGCGTCGCGTAACCGGTCGCCCGAGAAGAGCCCTCCATGTGGCTTGAGAACGGATTTTTTCAGTTCCCTAGATAGTACTCGGAACATTCTAAAAACACATTTGTTCCAGGGTTTTAAACTGGTTGAATCCGAAAAACATGTGCGTATAATATCGTTGTATACCGACGGGGATACCAACGCTGTATGCTTTCGGAATATTAAGCCAAACTGAGCCGCAGTCTGCGTTACTGCTATGATAGTCTGCGGCCCGCAGACTATCATATCAGTAACTAATAAACTATGGCAATGCGCTAACTCAGTAGCATCAAGGAGTGTACTCGAAGACCGTAGGGTTATTCTGTAATATGTGCTGACTAAGAATAATATTACACAAAAGTGTGCAGGTGTATTACCAATACATAATCACCTAGGGAGAAAATGTAACAAGCAGTCAGCGGAAATTAAGCTAAACTCCATTCGAAGCATGGCACGAATAGCCAATATAGGAATGATTATTTTTCGCTATTCAATGTGCCAAGAGTTGTGGTCAGTTTAATGCTATAGAAAAATAGTTAGCTAGAAAAATGTGCCCTTTCGTTCATAAACTCAACTCGACTACCCTCACGGAGCGATTGAAGGCAACGCTGGTGTTCACGAAGCCTTCCGAGCATCGACATCTTCCGAGTGACAGTCGTTCGTTACTACTCTTTCGGCAGCGAGATTCAATTAGAGCGTACGTTTGTGCTGTTGCAATAAAAGCTTTACTGCCTTCCAGTGGCGTGTCCTACCACGCTACCTGCGCTATACTACATCCGCCATCCTAATGACGAAAATGTTCTTCAATCGAATTCAATGAATCATACCGCAAATACCCCTTAAATGGGTGAAAACTATAAAGTGTCAATTTTATTCCCTATGGCAATCTGCGTTATTTTAAATGAATTTGTTGATTTTGTGAGCGACATGCGGCAAAACCCTTAGTTTTAAAATAACGTTTATACCCATTCCAGCTGTTTGCGTTACAGACGTTATGTCCTTGTTTGTTTCCAAATGATTCCTAGAGGAATATTGGTTTTCCAATGTTTAAACCTAGCTTACGTTATTTTTCTTCGATTATTCAGTTAGTTAGGGAGATCACAGAAGTGTGTCATTTTATGGCGAGTTTTGTGGGCTATGGCTATTAATATTACTTTTTAAAAAGCTATTTGTTTCCACGGAATCACCTGCGTTATATTCCGGCAAAAAAAAAAGTAATTTTCTCTAGGCTACTCAAATGTTTAACCCCACTTATTTAGCTTAACGGTAAGTAGCCCATAGTTGACTATAATAATCAAGTTAGTAAAGACTTCCTTTCCTTGGAAAGTTCCTTCGAAAAAATAATCTGAAATGTCATGAAAATTGCCGATCCATTAACATTCCATATAAACTGTAGCCGGCCGGAGTTGCGTGAATCTATCAAATGACTGTCCACAGCTTACCACCGGCTAACTAAGTAGTTCACTATTTACGACGCAGGCGTATAAATCGTAGCCATGTCAGTAATTGTTGTCGTATTTCTACTCAAACAAATAAATAGGGCTCTGTTAAAAGCCAACAAGGATATTGATTTTATATTTGCTCCAGAATTAACTAGTTAAGAAATAAAATAAAACGGTCGAAACATTGCCACGACAAAAAATATTACAATTATTTCAAATATCTTACTGTTAATCATGTACATATACATCCAGCCCCATTTTTTTTCTCATAAATGGTGGTTTTAGAATCTCGCATCGTCTAGACCCGGTGTTAAATTGTATTAGTTGCCTCACACTGAAGACAGCCTTCAGCTAGTATTGTCTGTGCGCCCGTGACCGATCAGCGCTGTGCACACACAGGCCAAGTAACACGGTTTTAGATTGAATTGGATTCGCGGAAAGCTTAAACTATAAAATTTATATTGAGTGGAAACAACAATAAACAATATTTATTAATATGGTTTAAATATCGAAATTAAGGCTTATTTTTCAAATCGGTGGATAGCCCTTTCAAATATCAGTGTAATTTAAAGTGTATATATTTGGGACTGTGCTCGACTGTCCAGAATTTTATCGTTTTTTTAATGAATTCCGAGATATGTTGAAATCATCTTAAAGATACTGGAATTTTTTTGCAGATTTATTGATTAAGATTTACTTATTAATGCCAACACTGCTAGGCACATATTTTAATTTTTATTTAAAAAACTAATTTTGGCAGCATTAATGTTCGCTTCTTATGGTTTGTTGTTATTGGCGAATAAGAAACAATTATGGATCTATCTAGAAGGTTCGAAACAAAAACAAAATAGTGTTAAGCCCAGTAAAAGGCCCGGCCACTCGGACAGATTTTTATGAAAGACGGCCGCGACTTTCACTGTTGCCGACACGTGTCGTCGTGTCGTGCGTCGTGTCGTGCGTCTGTTTTTTCGAACAAAAAAAACACGTGCAGACATAGATATTTATTGTTTGTTATTAAATCCCAAATATCAAGTAAATTGGAACAATGGTTTTCAAATGATTAGTAAACTACGTTTGTATGGGGAGCGTAATTTTCTGATGCTTACGGGCCCACCTCAAGATGCACAAATCCAGTGACAACAAGAAAATATTGTGAAACATTCGCACGTTTAGTTTTAATACTATTATTTCAATCATGAACTATCACAGTGCCCTGAATACTTAGTTACTTACAATACTAAGAGCAAGTTAGATTAATGAGAAAAATGTATGTCTTATCAGAAATAATGATGTATAGTTGATTCCAGTTACTGACATCATCTGTATCGTAGGCATATAGACCTATTAATTTTCCGATCTGTTAAAATGTATAACCAAAGATATTATGTAATCGCACATCACAGCAAACATTTTAAGATAAAATTTAACAAAAAAAATAACCGACTTCAAAGAAAAAGCACTAAAAAGTAAAAAATAATGTTCATTTTTGTAGTTACGATTTCTGTTATTTTTTGAGTCGGCGTAAGCCGGGCACGCGCTGCGCCAATCAAGAGAACCTAACCTAAACTAACCTAACCTAACCTAACCTAACTTAACCTTGGCTGACACCGACTCAAAAAATAACAGAAATCGTAACTACAAAAATGAACATTATTTTTTACTTTTTAGTGCTTTTTCTTTGAAGTCGGTTATTTTTTTTGTTAATTTTTTTTTAATTTGTTAATGTTTAGTGAATCTTAAGTACACTTACTAATTTGAACACGTCCTTTCCAATAAAAAAAGAATCACCGAAATCGGTTGGCGTTATATTGAGTTATTCGTCCATTTGTCGCGCACATCTTAATAAAAATTTAAGACTTTTATGATTTTCTCATGGATATCATTGTCAGAACTTAACCAAATTAAAATGGGACCACTTGGGAAGCACTAGCTATCATTTAAAAAAATAATCATCAAAATCTGTTCGCCCAGGAAAAAGTTATGAGGTAACAAACATAAAAAAAAAACAAAAAAAAACAAAAAAAAAAAACATACAGACGAATTGATAACCTCCTCCTTTTTTTGAAGTCGGTTAAAAAACAGTAAAATGTTTCTATTTTTATTATTGCCTCCAGCAGTCTCCGAGAACGTACAGTGCTCTTACAGTCATATTAACCAACGAGTTTAAATAGATCTCAGTTCACATGAAAATTTTACTTCGAACATCTCATTACCGTTGGAGTTCCTCCATTATCTTTCTTTTTTCTTTTCGCTTTTGAAGGTTTAATATTACAATTTCAACCCTGCCGACTCCCACACGTCATTAACTTTTCATCAAACATGGGACCGAGACAAAACAAAAACAAGGGACTTCCAACCATCCCATTACCTAAGCGCTATCGACAAAGCACTCGCTCATTTTTACGCCCATTTCCGTTCAGCAAACCATAATTTTTTTGTCGCTTGCTCCGATGTTTTTATTGTAATGTTACGCATACGATGTTTATGAAAAATATGCGTTTTTTCGTATTTCCCGATCCTGTCCGCACCGTGATCGTGGAGCGAATGACGATTTTAAAATAATTTAAACATTCATGGATTTTGCTCACATGAAACGACATTCTTGAGATATCATGCGGATTTTTTAACATATTTTCATCGACTCTTGAAGGTAGTGCCGCCTATCCTTCTCCACTCAAGGCGGCTTGTAGTCGGAGGCCGGTGCGCCTGGTATACTGATGTGCCGTCATTTGTTTGAATAACTGTCGTTTAGGTTGCGCAGACCATATTTTGCTATCAGAAAAAGGTTTGGGGACATAATGGAACATTATGGCTGCAGAGCGACAATAGAGAATCGAGATTTTTGATACTTCTGCAATGTGGAAAGTTATCGATCGAATCACACAGATCGGGTAGAAAACAGTAGGATGGCAGCTTGAAAAATAGTGCATTTTGGCTGACCTGGTCAAACGGTTTCGCTAAATCTAGGCCCTCATTACCTATCTCATATGAGACGAATAAAAGGAAGTTCCCAATAGATCAAATCGGACCCATTATGCCGGGAAGTCACGACATTTTTGGTCACGATAAGGTAAATGGCTGAATCTGGGTTTACATGTTAGAGACCAACCCTCTGATGCTAAATAGGTCTGTCAACCTGCGCCAAGTTGTTGCGTTATCTAGATTGGCTATATAATAAAAAAGATGTTGGCATGTACCTGCTGATGAATATACTGATTGCCTAGAAATATTGACACCTATTAATTATGCAACAAAAACAAGTCGGTTTTTTAAATAAAATCCTTAAATATAAATAATGGTATATCTGTAACCTAAATCGCCTATAACTACGAAATGCAACCAACGATTTGTTCAGTTTTGGTATTGCCAAGCAAGTATGTACTGATACTTTCATGCTATTTTCATGCATGCTTTTACTAACAACTTGTTAAATTGTTGGGCCCCAAACTCACTAACATTTCTTTATTTGATTGCAAACTTTAAAAAAATATATTGAATTAATAAAGTTTGGATTAAACTATTCCAATCATCTTTCTTTTCCTAAGATTTAAATTATTACCTGACATTATTTGGCATCTTATTTTAGTCTGTGATTAGTGAATTGCAATTAGAGAGTAAATAATATCTAGTTAATATTTTAAGTGAACGAAATCTAAATTTCAAAGCTTCACAAAGGGTTTTTTTAAAATAATTTGAAGCAAGAAAAGTTTACATTTTCAGAATTAATTATACTGCGTCATAATGGTGGGATCGCTGATTATCCTAAAATAAATGGAAATCGTGAATACATCGAAAACTTAGAAGTGATTAAACACATAAGTAATATCAATTTGGAGGAATGATGCAGAACGCTCCTAGCTTCACGTCGCCACCGAATATTCGTCGAGTCAGTCACGCGTCAAAAAATCGCTCAGGGTTGCCAGTGCGCTCGCACCCACGAATAATGATGTCGGCTGATATTTTTATATTTGCCACAATAAAGGATTCGCGGTAGGCTTGCTCGCCGCGGGCTGATCATCCATCAAAATGCAAAACATTCACCGTATACAAATGTCGCCGCATTCATTTGAGGGTGAGTAATTTTGGAGATGTTTTCTATTGAGTAATATTTATGGTTCAAGACCGGCAAGTCTAGGGTTCATTAATATCAAACATGACAAATAGGTAATGGTTTGACTGCGACCATCCAAATTAGAATGTCGAAACAATGAGTTACTGATCAAGAGTTTTTTTTATTACACATACACACACATGTTTAGATCAAAGTTAATTTATTTGAACAAATAAAAAAACATTCAATATTAATTGTAATTACGAAGACTGTATCTGGTATTCCGAGTGCCATATCCGTCCGTCCGTCTGAACACTACAGCCGTTAACTTTATTATTGTTCAACCGTAACCTCGTAAACGCAGCAAAGATATTGCAAGTAAATCTATAGTTGAGTCAGTAATTCAGAATACAAACAATGTGCCATTCAAAAACCTTTTATTTCTCATCATTGTCGAGACTTAGAAAAACCGGCCAAGTCCGAGTCGAACTGGCACACAAAGGGTTCCGTACCATCCTACATTATTTAACACCAAAAAATTATGTATTTTTTTTGTATGGGGGCCCCCTTTGATTTTTATTATTCTTTCAATTTAAATATTTGTTGTGCAAATATGTACAAAATATATAGACACTCTGTGAAAATTTCAGCTGCCTACCTATTACGTGTATTCGTCAAGCAGAGTAGACGCATCAACTGTTCACAAGAAAATTAAAATCCACAAAAACATCACGCGCATTTGTCCTGCTCGCACTTGGCATTTACGGCGCGGGAAAGGTGAGACAACTACTTTTCTCCACTTCATCTGTATTGGCGCGTGCCCGTGCGACACAATTCGACTCTCAGCACGGGACCACTTCGCAACCGGAATTGTGCATGCGCCTGGCACAACCATCATGTTCCTCAATAATTTGATATCTACCCTACACGTTACATAGTGATGGCGAACTGTGGAGCTTGCAATAACACCATAATTGATTCAGAGATTGTCATCTGTTATATATGTAAAGCTCCATATCATACCGATTGTGCCATTCTTCCCAACACCGACTCAATATCAAAACGCACGAGAGCAGCTAAAGAGTGGACGTGTGCAGTCTGTGTTGGTAGATCACGTCTAGGCAAAGGTTTCTTCAATAGCCCCTGCCCCCGCCGTACCATTTCGCCTTGCATCACAACAACGGAATCTCCCCCGAATTCGACCCATAGTACTCCAGCAAGTAGCCCGTATGTTAATAAACTTTCCGGCGTAACTTCCCCCCCTCGAGCTATGTCTTCCTCCACGCACGGAACCGCCTCCACTGCTAAAGCTAAGTGTAGCTCCAATGCTAATGTCAACCAGGGGAACACTACAAAACACAAAACTGATAAGGAGCAGGATGGTGGTGTTCTACACATGCAACTCGAAGGTCTACTAACCCACATTGACGCTAAGATGGACGAAGTTGCTGCTAGATGGTCAAAAAAGTTTGATGAAAAGTTCTCCGAAATTGAGAAATCCGTACAATTTGTTAGTCAAAAATACGATTCAATTCTGCATAAGGTAGAAACTCTAGAAAAAGAGCTTGCTAACCTCAGACAGACCGAAAATACAAAGACAGCAAGTCCACATATCGAAAGTCAACTGCATAGCGTACACTCAAAGCTCGCTAATATCCAGGCCGAACAAAATAGGACGCAACAATGGGCTCGTCAAAATAATATCGAAATTGTGGGAGTTCCCGAATTAAAAAATGAAGTGCCTACTAGCATTGTCATTAATATTGCAAAAGCCTGTGGAGTAGAACTTACCTCCGATGACATTGAGTTCTCATCGCGAGTACAGCCAAAAAAATCTGTTCCAGGCAGGCCTAAACACATCGTGGCAAAAATTCGAAAACGACACATAAAGGATGCAATTCTCTCGGGTATTCGAAAGTGCAGAGGCATAACAACAAGTGACATCAATATCCCCGGTGCCCCAACCAAGATACTCGTTCACGAACATCTTACGATTGTCAACAAAATGCTATACAACATGGCCAATATCCAGAAGAAAGAAAAAGGATACAAGTACCTATGGACAAAAAACTGCAAGATCTTCGTACGACTGAACGACAACACCGACGCGATCAACATCTGTTCCGAAGAAGATTTGTCAAAAATCACCTGAGCGCCTATCACATTGCTACTTCATTTTCAACTCAATTTGCTATACTGCTTTGTAACATCCAAAAGAGGATCATTGTTTCACATATTTACCTACATCGACAAGCACACACAACTCACTTACACTTACTCTTACACACCATCAACAACAAACTATTCTCAGCATCTGATTCTGAAATCTGTCTTCATTTACCCATGCCTTAGTAAACAACATGAACAAGCGTACTCAAGTAGACGTGATCTACACAGATTATGAAAAAGCATTTGATCGTGTAGATCACGGTATACTATTGTCAAAACTTAAATATCTAGGTATCCATGGGAACTTACACCGCTGGTTTTCGTCATATGTAACGAATCGCAGTCAATTAGTTGCAATAGGAGGCTATAAATCGGTTTTCATGAAAATAAAATCAGGCGTTCCTCAAGGCTCTCATTTCAGGGCTGCGACAGAAAGCTTCGCAGGAGATAATAAAAATATCTGATAAACTGCTTCCCGGCTGGAGATAGCGGGCGTGTCACGAACACGTTGGCGGTAATAAAAACCTCTAAAACAATACAAATACTTTCTACTTGGCTGCACTAATAGGATTTTCACTTTTACGACACACATCTTATCACTCCCAAAGGTAGCAAACAGTTCTATTTTCTCATTCGAAAACCACTCTTAACACGACTGATTTAAATTTCATATCGCTCGAAGACTTTTCTAAATCAGTGGTACCATCTCTTCGCGATGAAAATGCACTCACTTGCTTTTGAAAATGCGTCGTGTGTCCAACGAGGTGAGTTCAAAATTGATCTTTAAATGAGATAGGGAAACGCTAGTGCAGAAAGGGGGGCACCGAGTAATCACGCCGAAAACTGAAGCAGTGAACTTTTATGCCCCCCTCACAATATGCGGGTAGGGCAGTAAATACGGTGCAATAAATAAAGCCGTAATACTCGTCAAACGTACGAGCAGACAGTTCGACGAACGAGCTGCTCGTTAGAGATTCAGTGGACAAGTGATTTTATATCGAGATGAATTTAGATGATTATAGCGCTTTGTTTAAAACACCGAAAGTCAAACATGACGGGTATGTGGTCCACAGCCTTTCGGTAAGGGTATTCGAATTCAGCACCAGGATGTGTAAATCATAATATAATTACCGCTGAAATAAAGAACAACTGTGGTTGGGTATGGAATACTTTAAGGTGATGTGGAGCGTTACATAAAATAGGAATGCAAAATAAGATGTGCCGAGGTCCTTCCTTTTATAAGTATTTGTGTAGTGTCAAAATTGTCTTACTAGGTGTGCTTTAGGAACAACTCGGCAAGCATTGCTTTATCTAATGGTTTGACACTTTCAACGCGCCGACACGTAAAGTGCCGTACTTATAGAGGCTTTTTCTTCAGAACCTTTACACTATTCTATTCATTTAGTAAGCTCGCAAGGCTCGTGACGCTTCGCCACACCTCCACCTGGTTAATATTACTCTACTGCATGCAAGACCGCCCGACGGGCGACCACTTCCGAGCTGCTCTGGAGGGCTCCTCACCACCCAGTTGAGCGCTCCCTTCAACCCGACCTGCAGCAACAAGATGCCCAGCCTGCCGCTAGCTCATAGCGGCTCCAATGACCGGCAGTGATTCATGCCTGCCGAGAAGCCCTTATGCAAAAAGGGTAACCCTATATGCCAGCACCTGTACCGACTCCTGAGATGCAGAAGACCCCACTGCTAAGGCTCGTGGCTCAGGGGTGCGGGGCCTTGTTTCTTATGCCAGAGGCCATAGGTTAAATCCCCAACCTATTCAGGTACCACTTTATATTATATCTATTTATAAATTGGATAAGTAAATTTCGTTCCGAATGCGATTTGTTTCATGGTTCGAGATCCATGTATAAGAAAAGATGGTCGAAGGGGTAATGAAAAATCGTCTTTTGTGAAGGGTACTTGACCGTTATGCATCTCGATTCGTGATTTTTATTGCCAAAACGAGACGAGAATGATGACATCATTCTCGTTCACCTTCCACTTTGATTCACTGGTGACGATAAACAGATACATCATCCACGCCTCGCAAAACTTCCCCGCGCTCTGCGTCGCCTGTAAGGAAAATTAAAGGGATTTCCTGCAGAGGAAGCGGCTACTAATGCAGGGGCGTGTCGCCCGCCGGGTCGCCGCTACACTTTTATGATTTATTTCCTACGCCATTGTTTATGCTAATGTCTAGTCCCGCGCCGGCGACACCGACACGATGAGGGCTCTGGAGTGTTCTTCTGTAGCCGTTTCGTATATTTCCTGAAGCGAGATTTATGTGTGAATCTGGGTAATGCCTTCTTGGAAGAAAATATTGTTTCCTTTTTGGAAATGCTCTTACAACTGGTGTAGACAATTTTCTTGCGGACCACCATGGCATCATTGCTCTAGTAGAGGAAGGCAGGGCATTCAATGCAATTTCAGAATCGAATACACAAAAAACCTCGATATATTCTTTTATTCTCCTAAGGCAACCAATCCTCGATGTGTCTTTGATTTACTATACTACTTTAACCCTATTCAGAATCCATACCACTGCATATATGCTGGACACACTTCTATTCTTGAAAGCGACAAAACATATACCTAAAATAACCTAGGCAACGACCACAACTTTAAAGTAAATAAGCACTGCAAGTTAGTAGAAGGGATAGTGAGAAAGCGGTTCCGGATCGCTCAAAACATTGAATGAACGATGGCCGAAGTGGCAATGAAAAATTGTCCGTATTTTCTATCCAGTTCAATGCAGCCGAGCAATCTGAGGAATTGTCATGAGGAAGAGGAAAGGCATAGCACTTAGTTCCCATAAGGTGAGTTGGGATAATGTCAAGAAATTGGTTTTAGGTATTCATGTCCACTTACAGAATAAAATGTAGCCTGGCATCGTGCCCGAAAACGACTGCAATAACATTATATTTAAAATTGTGTGTCATTGAAAGATATTGTGCATCAGCACCATATCTTCAAAGTACATACACGCTACCGAGGTAGCGACCGACGCCGCCTCCTGCTCTACTTCTTATATATTAGTCCGTAAGTACTGTGATAAAGAAGGACCGTAGAATAAATTAGCCATTAAATTAAAAAAAAAGGAAAAAGGAATTTAGCCTACATATGAAAATATTCCTTTATCATCGGCGCTGATGAAGGACGGCCGCGTGCCTCCGCTGAATGGCTAATCTGATATTCTGTCTAATATAACTAGGTGCACATTATTAATCTGCTAAGTTCTTTGACTAGATGGTTGGCGTCTGGCATCTGGGATCCAAACGCCAAGAGTCTCTACAGCAAAGGCGACGATCGCGTAGTTCGAATGTACTGAACTAAAATTGTTATGTTTTAAACTTTCCGACTTTGCTGCGGGGCGTCGCGTAACCGGTCGCCCGAGAAGAGCCCTCCATGTGGCTTGAGAACGGATTTTTTCAGTTCCCTAGATAGTACTCGGAACATTCTAAAAACACATTTGTTCCAGGGTTTTAAACTGGTTGAATCCGAAAAACATGTGCGTATAATATCGTTGTATACCGACGGGGATACCAACGCTGTATGCTTTCGGAATATTAAGCCAAACTGAGCCGCAGTCTGCGTTACTGCTATGATAGTCTGCGGCCCGCAGACTATCATATCAGTAACTAATAAACTATGGCAATGCGCTAACTCAGTAGCATCAAGGAGTGTACTCGAAGACCGTAGGGTTATTCTGTAATATGTGCTGACTAAGAATAATATTACACAAAAGTGTGCAGGTGTATTACCAATACATAATCACCTAGGGAGAAAATGTAACAAGCAGTCAGCGGAAATTAAGCTAAACTCCATTCGAAGCATGGCACGAATAGCCAATATAGGAATGATTATTTTTCGCTATTCAATGTGCCAAGAGTTGTGGTCAGTTTAATGCTATAGAAAAATAGTTAGCTAGAAAAATGTGCCCTTTCGTTCATAAACTCAACTCGACTACCCTCACGGAGCGATTGAAGGCAACGCTGGTGTTCACGAAGCCTTCCGAGCATCGACATCTTCCGAGTGACAGTCGTTCGTTACTACTCTTTCGGCAGCGAGATTCAATTAGAGCGTACGTTTGTGCTGTTGCAATAAAAGCTTTACTGCCTTCCAGTGGCGTGTCCTACCACGCTACCTGCGCTATACTACATCCGCCATCCTAATGACGAAAATGTTCTTCAATCGAATTCAATGAATCATACCGCAAATACCCCTTAAATGGGTGAAAACTATAAAGTGTCAATTTTATTCCCTATGGCAATCTGCGTTATTTTAAATGAATTTGTTGATTTTGTGAGCGACATGCGGCAAAACCCTTAGTTTTAAAATAACGTTTATACCCATTCCAGCTGTTTGCGTTACAGACGTTATGTCCTTGTTTGTTTCCAAATGATTCCTAGAGGAATATTGGTTTTCCAATGTTTAAACCTAGCTTACGTTATTTTTCTTCGATTATTCAGTTAGTTAGGGAGATCACAGAAGTGTGTCATTTTATGGCGAGTTTTGTGGGCTATGGCTATTAATATTACTTTTTAAAAAGCTATTTGTTTCCACGGAATCACCTGCGTTATATTCCGGCAAAAAAAAAAGTAATTTTCTCTAGGCTACTCAAATGTTTAACCCCACTTATTTAGCTTAACGGTAAGTAGCCCATAGTTGACTATAATAATCAAGTTAGTAAAGACTTCCTTTCCTTGGAAAGTTCCTTCGAAAAAATAATCTGAAATGTCATGAAAATTGCCGATCCATTAACATTCCATATAAACTGTAGCCGGCCGGAGTTGCGTGAATCTATCAAATGACTGTCCACAGCTTACCACCGGCTAACTAAGTAGTTCACTATTTACGACGCAGGCGTATAAATCGTAGCCATGTCAGTAATTGTTGTCGTATTTCTACTCAAACAAATAAATAGGGCTCTGTTAAAAGCCAACAAGGATATTGATTTTATATTTGCTCCAGAATTAACTAGTTAAGAAATAAAATAAAACGGTCGAAACATTGCCACGACAAAAAATATTACAATTATTTCAAATATCTTACTGTTAATCATGTACATATACATCCAGCCCCATTTTTTTTCTCATAAATGGTGGTTTTAGAATCTCGCATCGTCTAGACCCGGTGTTAAATTGTATTAGTTGCCTCACACTGAAGACAGCCTTCAGCTAGTATTGTCTGTGCGCCCGTGACCGATCAGCGCTGTGCACACACAGGCCAAGTAACACGGTTTTAGATTGAATTGGATTCGCGGAAAGCTTAAACTATAAAATTTATATTGAGTGGAAACAACAATAAACAATATTTATTAATATGGTTTAAATATCGAAATTAAGGCTTATTTTTCAAATCGGTGGATAGCCCTTTCAAATATCAGTGTAATTTAAAGTGTATATATTTGGGACTGTGCTCGACTGTCCAGAATTTTATCGTTTTTTTAATGAATTCCGAGATATGTTGAAATCATCTTAAAGATACTGGAATTTTTTTGCAGATTTATTGATTAAGATTTACTTATTAATGCCAACACTGCTAGGCACATATTTTAATTTTTATTTAAAAAACTAATTTTGGCAGCATTAATGTTCGCTTCTTATGGTTTGTTGTTATTGGCGAATAAGAAACAATTATGGATCTATCTAGAAGGTTCGAAACAAAAACAAAATAGTGTTAAGCCCAGTAAAAGGCCCGGCCACTCGGACAGATTTTTATGAAAGACGGCCGCGACTTTCACTGTTGCCGACACGTGTCGTCGTGTCGTGCGTCGTGTCGTGCGTCTGTTTTTTCGAACAAAAAAAACACGTGCAGACATAGATATTTATTGTTTGTTATTAAATCCCAAATATCAAGTAAATTGGAACAATGGTTTTCAAATGATTAGTAAACTACGTTTGTATGGGGAGCGTAATTTTCTGATGCTTACGGGCCCACCTCAAGATGCACAAATCCAGTGACAACAAGAAAATATTGTGAAACATTCGCACGTTTAGTTTTAATACTATTATTTCAATCATGAACTATCACAGTGCCCTGAATACTTAGTTACTTACAATACTAAGAGCAAGTTAGATTAATGAGAAAAATGTATGTCTTATCAGAAATAATGATGTATAGTTGATTCCAGTTACTGACATCATCTGTATCGTAGGCATATAGACCTATTAATTTTCCGATCTGTTAAAATGTATAACCAAAGATATTATGTAATCGCACATCACAGCAAACATTTTAAGATAAAATTTAACAAAAAAAATAACCGACTTCAAAGAAAAAGCACTAAAAAGTAAAAAATAATGTTCATTTTTGTAGTTACGATTTCTGTTATTTTTTGAGTCGGCGTAAGCCGGGCACGCGCTGCGCCAATCAAGAGAACCTAACCTAAACTAACCTAACCTAACCTAACCTAACTTAACCTTGGCTGACACCGACTCAAAAAATAACAGAAATCGTAACTACAAAAATGAACATTATTTTTTACTTTTTAGTGCTTTTTCTTTGAAGTCGGTTATTTTTTTTGTTAATTTTTTTTTAATTTGTTAATGTTTAGTGAATCTTAAGTACACTTACTAATTTGAACACGTCCTTTCCAATAAAAAAAGAATCACCGAAATCGGTTGGCGTTATATTGAGTTATTCGTCCATTTGTCGCGCACATCTTAATAAAAATTTAAGACTTTTATGATTTTCTCATGGATATCATTGTCAGAACTTAACCAAATTAAAATGGGACCACTTGGGAAGCACTAGCTATCATTTAAAAAAATAATCATCAAAATCTGTTCGCCCAGGAAAAAGTTATGAGGTAACAAACATAAAAAAAAAACAAAAAAAAACAAAAAAAAAAAACATACAGACGAATTGATAACCTCCTCCTTTTTTTGAAGTCGGTTAAAAAACAGTAAAATGTTTCTATTTTTATTATTGCCTCCAGCAGTCTCCGAGAACGTACAGTGCTCTTACAGTCATATTAACCAACGAGTTTAAATAGATCTCAGTTCACATGAAAATTTTACTTCGAACATCTCATTACCGTTGGAGTTCCTCCATTATCTTTCTTTTTTCTTTTCGCTTTTGAAGGTTTAATATTACAATTTCAACCCTGCCGACTCCCACACGTCATTAACTTTTCATCAAACATGGGACCGAGACAAAACAAAAACAAGGGACTTCCAACCATCCCATTACCTAAGCGCTATCGACAAAGCACTCGCTCATTTTTACGCCCATTTCCGTTCAGCAAACCATAATTTTTTTGTCGCTTGCTCCGATGTTTTTATTGTAATGTTACGCATACGATGTTTATGAAAAATATGCGTTTTTTCGTATTTCCCGATCCTGTCCGCACCGTGATCGTGGAGCGAATGACGATTTTAAAATAATTTAAACATTCATGGATTTTGCTCACATGAAACGACATTCTTGAGATATCATGCGGATTTTTTAACATATTTTCATCGACTCTTGAAGGTAGTGCCGCCTATCCTTCTCCACTCAAGGCGGCTTGTAGTCGGAGGCCGGTGCGCCTGGTATACTGATGTGCCGTCATTTGTTTGAATAACTGTCGTTTAGGTTGCGCAGACCATATTTTGCTATCAGAAAAAGGTTTGGGGACATAATGGAACATTATGGCTGCAGAGCGACAATAGAGAATCGAGATTTTTGATACTTCTGCAATGTGGAAAGTTATCGATCGAATCACACAGATCGGGTAGAAAACAGTAGGATGGCAGCTTGAAAAATAGTGCATTTTGGCTGACCTGGTCAAACGGTTTCGCTAAATCTAGGCCCTCATTACCTATCTCATATGAGACGAATAAAAGGAAGTTCCCAATAGATCAAATCGGACCCATTATGCCGGGAAGTCACGACATTTTTGGTCACGATAAGGTAAATGGCTGAATCTGGGTTTACATGTTAGAGACCAACCCTCTGATGCTAAATAGGTCTGTCAACCTGCGCCAAGTTGTTGCGTTATCTAGATTGGCTATATAATAAAAAAGATGTTGGCATGTACCTGCTGATGAATATACTGATTGCCTAGAAATATTGACACCTATTAATTATGCAACAAAAACAAGTCGGTTTTTTAAATAAAATCCTTAAATATAAATAATGGTATATCTGTAACCTAAATCGCCTATAACTACGAAATGCAACCAACGATTTGTTCAGTTTTGGTATTGCCAAGCAAGTATGTACTGATACTTTCATGCTATTTTCATGCATGCTTTTACTAACAACTTGTTAAATTGTTGGGCCCCAAACTCACTAACATTTCTTTATTTGATTGCAAACTTTAAAAAAATATATTGAATTAATAAAGTTTGGATTAAACTATTCCAATCATCTTTCTTTTCCTAAGATTTAAATTATTACCTGACATTATTTGGCATCTTATTTTAGTCTGTGATTAGTGAATTGCAATTAGAGAGTAAATAATATCTAGTTAATATTTTAAGTGAACGAAATCTAAATTTCAAAGCTTCACAAAGGGTTTTTTTAAAATAATTTGAAGCAAGAAAAGTTTACATTTTCAGAATTAATTATACTGCGTCATAATGGTGGGATCGCTGATTATCCTAAAATAAATGGAAATCGTGAATACATCGAAAACTTAGAAGTGATTAAACACATAAGTAATATCAATTTGGAGGAATGATGCAGAACGCTCCTAGCTTCACGTCGCCACCGAATATTCGTCGAGTCAGTCACGCGTCAAAAAATCGCTCAGGGTTGCCAGTGCGCTCGCACCCACGAATAATGATGTCGGCTGATATTTTTATATTTGCCACAATAAAGGATTCGCGGTAGGCTTGCTCGCCGCGGGCTGATCATCCATCAAAATGCAAAACATTCACCGTATACAAATGTCGCCGCATTCATTTGAGGGTGAGTAATTTTGGAGATGTTTTCTATTGAGTAATATTTATGGTTCAAGACCGGCAAGTCTAGGGTTCATTAATATCAAACATGACAAATAGGTAATGGTTTGACTGCGACCATCCAAATTAGAATGTCGAAACAATGAGTTACTGATCAAGAGTTTTTTTTATTACACATACACACACATGTTTAGATCAAAGTTAATTTATTTGAACAAATAAAAAAACATTCAATATTAATTGTAATTACGAAGACTGTATCTGGTATTCCGAGTGCCATATCCGTCCGTCCGTCTGAACACTACAGCCGTTAACTTTATTATTGTTCAACCGTAACCTCGTAAACGCAGCAAAGATATTGCAAGTAAATCTATAGTTGAGTCAGTAATTCAGAATACAAACAATGTGCCATTCAAAAACCTTTTATTTCTCATCATTGTCGAGACTTAGAAAAACCGGCCAAGTCCGAGTCGAACTGGCACACAAAGGGTTCCGTACCATCCTACATTATTTAACACCAAAAAATTATGTATTTTTTTTGTATGGGGGCCCCCTTTGATTTTTATTATTCTTTCAATTTAAATATTTGTTGTGCAAATATGTACAAAATATATAGACACTCTGTGAAAATTTCAGCTGCCTACCTATTACGTGTATTCGTCAAGCAGAGTAGACGCATCAACTGTTCACAAGAAAATTAAAATCCACAAAAACATCACGCGCATTTGTCCTGCTCGCACTTGGCATTTACGGCGCGGGAAAGGTGAGACAACTACTTTTCTCCACTTCATCTGTATTGGCGCGTGCCCGTGCGACACAATTCGACTCTCAGCACGGGACCACTTCGCAACCGGAATTGTGCATGCGCCTGGCACAACCATCATGTTCCTCAATAATTTGATATCTACCCTACACGTTACATAGTGATGGCGAACTGTGGAGCTTGCAATAACACCATAATTGATTCAGAGATTGTCATCTGTTATATATGTAAAGCTCCATATCATACCGATTGTGCCATTCTTCCCAACACCGACTCAATATCAAAACGCACGAGAGCAGCTAAAGAGTGGACGTGTGCAGTCTGTGTTGGTAGATCACGTCTAGGCAAAGGTTTCTTCAATAGCCCCTGCCCCCGCCGTACCATTTCGCCTTGCATCACAACAACGGAATCTCCCCCGAATTCGACCCATAGTACTCCAGCAAGTAGCCCGTATGTTAATAAACTTTCCGGCGTAACTTCCCCCCCTCGAGCTATGTCTTCCTCCACGCACGGAACCGCCTCCACTGCTAAAGCTAAGTGTAGCTCCAATGCTAATGTCAACCAGGGGAACACTACAAAACACAAAACTGATAAGGAGCAGGATGGTGGTGTTCTACACATGCAACTCGAAGGTCTACTAACCCACATTGACGCTAAGATGGACGAAGTTGCTGCTAGATGGTCAAAAAAGTTTGATGAAAAGTTCTCCGAAATTGAGAAATCCGTACAATTTGTTAGTCAAAAATACGATTCAATTCTGCATAAGGTAGAAACTCTAGAAAAAGAGCTTGCTAACCTCAGACAGACCGAAAATACAAAGACAGCAAGTCCACATATCGAAAGTCAACTGCATAGCGTACACTCAAAGCTCGCTAATATCCAGGCCGAACAAAATAGGACGCAACAATGGGCTCGTCAAAATAATATCGAAATTGTGGGAGTTCCCGAATTAAAAAATGAAGTGCCTACTAGCATTGTCATTAATATTGCAAAAGCCTGTGGAGTAGAACTTACCTCCGATGACATTGAGTTCTCATCGCGAGTACAGCCAAAAAAATCTGTTCCAGGCAGGCCTAAACACATCGTGGCAAAAATTCGAAAACGACACATAAAGGATGCAATTCTCTCGGGTATTCGAAAGTGCAGAGGCATAACAACAAGTGACATCAATATCCCCGGTGCCCCAACCAAGATACTCGTTCACGAACATCTTACGATTGTCAACAAAATGCTATACAACATGGCCAATATCCAGAAGAAAGAAAAAGGATACAAGTACCTATGGACAAAAAACTGCAAGATCTTCGTACGACTGAACGACAACACCGACGCGATCAACATCTGTTCCGAAGAAGATTTGTCAAAAATCACCTGAGCGCCTATCACATTGCTACTTCATTTTCAACTCAATTTGCTATACTGCTTTGTAACATCCAAAAGAGGATCATTGTTTCACATATTTACCTACATCGACAAGCACACACAACTCACTTACACTTACTCTTACACACCATCAACAACAAACTATTCTCAGCATCTGATTCTGAAATCTGTCTTCATTTACCCATGCCTTAGTAAACAACATGAACAAGCGTACTCAAGTAGACGTGATCTACACAGATTATGAAAAAGCATTTGATCGTGTAGATCACGGTATACTATTGTCAAAACTTAAATATCTAGGTATCCATGGGAACTTACACCGCTGGTTTTCGTCATATGTAACGAATCGCAGTCAATTAGTTGCAATAGGAGGCTATAAATCGGTTTTCATGAAAATAAAATCAGGCGTTCCTCAAGGCTCTCATTTGGGGCCTCTTCTATACAATGCGTATATATATGACATAACCACTTGCTTTGAAAACAGTGATTTTAGTTTGTATGCAGATGATAAAAAAATTTTTTTCTCCATAAATGACAACACTGATTGTTTAAAATTACAACAAGACCTAAATCGTCTCGAATTATACTGGCTTAAGAATAATATAAGAGTAAATGTAAATAAATGTCAACAAATTTCCTTTACAAGAAATCCTAATCCTATCCAGTTCGACTATGTCATTAATGGTAATACAATTCCGAAAACTCAAGTTGTACGTGATTTGGGTGTCTTATTGGATAGCAAACTATTATTTAATCAACATATTGACATGGTCGTTAATAAAGCTTACAAAAATTTGGGTTTTGTCATGCGAGTATGTAAACCCTTTTCAGATTTGTCATGCATTAAAATCATTTACTATTCGTATGTTCGAAGTGTCTTGGAATTCGCTAGCTGCATTTGGTCTCCTCAATATTTAACTTACATCAACCGTATAGAACGAATTCAGCAATTGTTTTTAAAACATTTGAATTTCAGATCAAATGTTCGTTTTGATGACTATAAAGAAGCTGCTATCCACCATAACTTGATGTCCCTTGAAAACAGACGTATTTTGTACGATATGCTGTTACTATACGACATTGTGAATGCGCGTGTGGATTGCCCCTCACTCCTAGAAGCCGTGCAGTTTCGTGTGCCCTCCGTGCGCCGCACGCGTTCTCACTTACCCCTTAATGTCCCTCTCACCCGCACAAAATACGTCAGTAACTCAGTAATGTATCGTATCACAAACACTTTCAATTTAAAATTTCGTCATGTGAATTTATACAATGACTCGAAAATGAAATTTAAACAAAATATATTAAAGTCATTATAAAGGTCATGAAAATATAAAAGTGAAATAATTTAAAAATAAGTACTCACTTATTTTTTATTTTTTATTTAAAAAAAAAAAAAAACGATTACTTATTATTTATTTTTAATGATTTAATTTGAGAATATTGTCACGTACTTTCAAACACACAAAACCTTACACATCCTTACACTACACACACACCCTCACAGATACACACACACCCTTACACACCCTTAAACATACTCTGCACTATTACGGATTTTTATGTTGAAAACTATTAATTGGCATTATGTTTAGTTTTTAAAACCTGTTTTGTATTAGTTTTAAGCTGTTAGTTTTCCAAATAAATAAATAAATAAATAAATAAATAAATAAATAAATAAATAAATTACGATTCCTGAGATACAGCCCTGTGACAGACGGACGGACGGACGGGCAGCGGAGGCTTAGTAATAGGGTTCCGTTACCATCCTTTGGGTACGGAACCCTAAAAAACGTTATTAATATGCCATACAATACGTTGTATATTATTTTATTATATTCGTGATATTTGCTTTTACATACAAAAAGTTCTCTCCCCGCTACTTTATAAACGAAAAGTTTTAAAAATACAAAAAATTGGTTGAATTAGTTTTACTTGAAACGATATTTGGGTTGGATTATTTTAAAAAATGTGTCAACTAACCATAAAATATATATTCATCTGTTGTTTCCCATAACGCTTTAATAAAAAAATAGTAAAAATGTATCATCCAAGTTTACAGGTAATAGATATTTAATATTCTGATAAGTTAAGAGCTCATAGCTCAGAGGCTCGGGGCTTACTTTCCGTGCCAGAGATCATGGATTCGATCCCCACCCTATTCATTCACCATTTTCTTACTTTTTCTGAGTTGAATAAGTGAATCTCGTCATGAATGTTTTCTATTTTTCGGAATATATGTAAAACTTTAGGTCCTTTTGCCCTACTAAGTTGGTATATTTGCATCAGATGAAATAGCGTCGAATCGGCAATGAAAAATATTTTGTGTTTTCCACCGAAGAATTCCTTACAGTTACTTTAAGTTACATAAAAACCGGCCAAGTGCGAGTCGGACTCGCACACGAAGGGTTCCGTACCATCGTAAAAAAAAAAAACAAAAAAAAACACGTTTTTTGTATGGGAGCCCCCTTTAATTTTAATTATTTTTTAATCTTACCTATTTGTTGTTATAGCGGCAAAATAAATACACACTCTGTGAAAATTTCAGCCGTCTACCTGTTACGGTTACTGAGATACAGCCCTGTGACAGACGGACAGACGGACGGACGGACGGACGGACGGACGGACGGACGGACGGACAGCGGAGGCTTAGTAATAGGGTTCCGTTTTCACCCTTTGGGTACGGAACCCTAAAAATGAATGATGAGAACATAAACAATTTTTATTTTCATCTATGGGCGGGATATGTTCAAATGGATAGAATAAAAAAAAAACTAATAATTGATAATATTATAAAAAATTTGAGTTAGTAAATAATGGTTGCTTGAGCGATTTCTTATCCCGCATAATGTTGAATTCGTTATCAGTGTGAAAATAAATCATTTATATCCATATTTTAATCAACTAACACCTGTTCATTATTTTATAGGTGCGTCTGAACTAACGATAGGTTTATCAAAATAAAAACGCAAATATATTTTGTGCAAATTTGAATGATCAATTATATTTCGCGGTTTGAATTAATAGAAGCTCCACAAAAAATGTAACAAATAAATATTGGTTACTGTGCGGCCCCAGAGTTACATTTTATCATCGTGTAAATGCATTGTGACGTTTAAAGCGATGGAGCTATCATTTTACATTCGAAATTGACACGAAAATCCACAGTGGCGACACCGTATCTAATTCCAACGCGTTTCCGGTAAAATGCTGCAAAACACAATGCCAACAATGTCTTTTGACAAAATGACTCACTTTCAAAAATGTATTGTAACAGAAAGGAATAAGATTTTCATTCCAATAGTGTGGAATTAAAAATATAATGTTTAAGTTCAGAGAGGAGAAAATGTAATTTTAGAACATCAATCAAAGTCACGGGCAAATCCCACAGGATCGGTCCAGGCGTGATGCGAGATTCAAAAATTAAAACGGATTCGCTCTTTAACCACTAGATCCGTCCCTATAGCATGCTAGCTTGGAGTTATTTCACATATATACACATACATACATAACACAACGCGCTTCCTCGGGGAGGGGTGGGCAGAGATGATAAAACGCGATACGTTACAATTATAGGATATTTCTTTCATAGCCTCTTACCGGCACGTTTTATTTCATTTAATGCCCATTCACTTCAAGAAGTGCAGTCATATTCTGTTGTTGTTTCAACTGCCTTATCAAATTCTCTGCGGTAAACACTTTTGCAAAGTGCACGCCGTGCACTTTGCAAAAGTGCCGGACATAAACAAACATTTTCATCATACACTTCCTTTCTTCAAAATCAATTCAATATTTGTATGATTACAAGTGTTGCAGAAGCGATCAATAAGAGTACAAGTAATTTTATAACATATAAAAAAAATGTGACTTAAAAACAATCTAAAAGACGAAATTCAATGTCATGCCTATCTAGGCTCACCGCGTATTCCGTCTTCGAATTTCCTAATTTACTATCGGCAAAAATGACTCTGGTAATTTCTTGATGTGTATAGAAAAATTAAGCTAGAGAAAAGATGTAGGCGTACACTTATTTGGTTCTTACCATTTACCGAAAATAATTAAATTGTCCTACAACAAAGCTCATTCTAAATTGCTGCAAAGCGGCAGAATTCCGAAATCTGCCTAATTTGGAAAGATAACGCAATGGCGCGACTCGACAATCAACTGTCACTCACTAGCGCCTCCAAATGATGCGTCTTAATCTCGAACTAATGAAGGAAAGCCGCGAAGCACGGCAGATATGGCGCCCTGGTAATTTGGTTGGAACGGAAATTACGTCTGTCTTATCGCTCCATCTACATAATTTCGATGCATATTTACATATGTAAATGACCCGGGATTCAATAAGTTTGTTAAATGTAAATATTTAAAATGTTGTTATTTTTAATTGCTTTAACAGTTCAATTCAGTGCGTTTCAGCGTGCAATATTCTTTCGAAAAGCTCTACACATATGAAAAAAATGCGAGGTAGACCCTCAAAAAAAGGGTTCCCCACCAAAGTTTAATCGACGATCATTTTATGAAAACGGATCAAGAAACAATCCAACATTTTTAACAATTTCTGAAATAAAAAAGGGAAAAATCGGAGAATGTGCCTATAGAAATATATCAGATCATGCTTGAGACACTTCTTCGAGTTCTTTTGTAGACAAACATTAAAATCTAGTTTAATTTAATATGAATATACCTACAAATACAAAAACGAAGTCTAACTAAATCCATATCCTTTATTTTGATGACTATGTACTTGTGTATCAGTATAAATATTTTGAGAACATTGTTTGTGACAGATAGATGAACGGACGGAGTACACGTGGTTATTCCCAGGTAGCAATTATGCGTCATTTTGACGTCCATTTACAGTCATCCTCGACGTAAAAGACGTCATAATATGACGTCTTGGATGTCCAGCAGATGACGTGAATTTGTCACAGCCTCACGACGTCTTTTGTCGACGTCCCTCTGACGCCGAAAAAAGACGTCGTGAGGCTGTCACAAATTGACGTCATCTGCTGGACATCCAGACGTCATGAAATGACGTCGAGGATGTCTGTATATGGACGTCAAAATGACGGTCGATAAAGACTAAAAGGTACGACTTAAGTGACCTTATAATGACGTCTTTAGAACACAAAACCGACGTACTGTGGACGGACACACGGACGTGTAATAGAAGGCTACAAATACACGGTGTACAGAAACCAATAGTCAAAGCCAAAAGGAAGTGATTTTCTTCACGAAACTGAACATCTTTTGATTTATGACTTCGGTTTTAAGACAAAAAATTTCATTCTCCTCAAACATTTTTGTCAACAAATGGAGAAGATTACATTTTTAGTCTTCAAACCAAGTCATAAATCAATAGGTGTTTAGTTTCGTGTAGAAAATCACCCCCTTTTGGCTCTGACTATTGGTTTCTGTACACCTCGTATTTGTAGCTTTCTATTACACGTCCGTCGGTTCGTCCACCATATGTCGGATTGAATTTTTTGGTCTTGACAACAGAAATCGTAGATAAAAATATATTTAGTTTCATATGCAGAATCACCTCCTTTCGGCTCTGAACTGCTAGTTTCTGTACACCGTGGATGGTTTGGTTTAAGTAGAACAATATGTTGTCTTCATCAAACATTGCCTAACTTGGCTTCTATACAGGGTGTTAACGGGGCTATGGTCCAAACGTTAACCAGGTGTTCCTTGGCATATTTGGAACAGAAAAGGCAGATAACATTTTGTTGTACGGGTTGAAAAAAATCCGACCGTCCCATACATTTAACGTGTCGGTATTTCCAAAATTTTATGGGGCAGACGAATTTTTTTTAATCGGACAGCAAAAAGTTCCTTAGCTTTTTTGCTCCAAATATGCCAAGGAATAGCTGGTTAACGTTTGGACCATAGCCGCATTAACACCCGGTATGTACGTGCTGTACACATGCCAACATCGGCATTATCTCATTCAAATAGGTTGTTAAGGTGGCTTCTATATGCATATGTACCTGTACACATGCCACCCTCTGCACTATCTTACGCGAAGAGGCAGTAACACATGTGTATGTGTATACGGCGTGTGTAAATGTGCATACCTAACCAAACTATGTCCAATTTTACTGTTTTATCAAAACAATGAATTTTTTTGGTGCAAGGATTTTTATATGAAAATAAACATTACTGTTAAAACATTTATTGAAATGTGTGCATGCTAACAAACAAAGAATATAATTATAAACTTATGTATCTGCATAAACTACAAAATTCTCAAACATTGGAATCATTATTACAGTACACATTTTCCATATTTGTGTCTTCATAACGAGCTATATATTATAATTAAAAACCTTATTATGTATCCATTGTATCTATAGGTATATGTAATCATACATTAAGATCGTAATCATGAAGCATAGGAATACTTAAAGTATAATGTTCGTTAGGGATTACCACGCATTTGTTCAAAATGTCATTTACAGATATTAGTTTAAAATGTGACAATTCTTTCACAACCATTACATCAATGGCTACAGAACTAAAAGGATACTCAAAAAATGGCTGGTAATTTAAAAATTCCTTTCCATAAATGAACAAACCATCATTTTCAAGGATATTATATATTTTGAATACCTTTCGATTTTTTGTGAGACAATAACAATCAGCTTCACGAGATGCTGCAACATACATTGTATATTTTTTGTATATTATTTTTTTATAACATTCATACAAATTTTCTTCAGGGACAGGTCCAGAACAATAGTGGTCAGAAACAGATATTATCAATGAGGAACTATGTAACTTTGGCGATTCCATTTCTTTCAACCTTTTCACAATTTGTTGTAATAGCTTGTTGGGTGATCTTACTAAAATTTTCAAAGTTTTCAAATAATTTTCAAATGGGAACGCTGAATATTCATCTAAGGCACCAAACTTATGTGCATCATCACCTATATGGCATAACATGTGTACATTATATACCAAAAAGTGTAAACCATAAACCAATTTTGAATGGTTTATAAACATATTTAATAATTCTTGAGCGAAATCTATACCAATTTTTTTTATATGGTTACTTGAACAAAGAATAGTAATAGCTGAATAAAAAAGCAAGAAATTTTCATAAAGTGATCGTGGCAAGATATTTTTCAAAACAATCGGACCAACATACAGCAGAAACATTCTATATTCAGTGGCTTTCCATCTAGCTAACTCAGTCAAACTTCGCGGTTTTCTATTAAATTCTACTGGTATAAATTTTGAGCAATAGATTAGTTTTTCCGACATGGTTTTAATTAAGTGGCTCTGTAAACGAACATTTAAATCACCACTGATCCAAACATTTAATAGCTTACGCATCACCCCTAGACAAACATTATGCATATATTCAGTAGGAAATAATAATATCATGTCTATAGACAGACGTAAAAGTGGTGACTCTCCGACATGGTGATCTTCATCTAACTTTAAACGAAATGATTCGTCAGTTCTTTTAGGTGCTGAAACACTTTCATATATAACTCTGCCTCGGTATTCACCTGGTTCAACACATTTATCGCAAGCTGAATAACCACCATGCTGTTTAGTACGCTTAATATATGCTCGTGCTGGTGCATCGCAAATAAAACTATGGATTTTAACAGTGTAATCAATGTTTTCAAAATTAAACCCATTTTCAAGCATGTTTGCTAGTTCGTCCACAAACTGCTTAAGAAAAAGTTCTAATGGTGAAGGTTTAGTTTTACCACAGAAAAGGGCAACAACAAATGGTCTAGCATTTGGATAATTTTTAAGCAAACCTAGTATGGGCCACAATTGTGTGTTAGAGCTTTTGAACAGGGGTAATCCATCAATGTTAAAAGATATTTTAATTTCTCTAGTCACAGCATTAGAATTAAATGTTTTTATTTGTTTTTGAATTTGTGAAAGCAAACCCAGATATACAAATTGTCCAGTATCTAAGTCGGTGACGTTTAAATGAATTGGGGTTTTCAATAATGTCCTGCTATCTTTTGGTAAATCTGGATACAGAGAAGATAATATTTTTAGGAGACTATCTAAAGCATTATGTGGTATTTGATGTTGAATAGTTGCCCAATGTGTTAACTTGGTTTTTAAATCAATAACTTTATTATCATCAGAATCTGAATCGGATGTAGATTGCTCAACATTCAAATTAATATTTTCACTTTCATATACAATCCCTTCTTCTGAAATTGAATTATGATAACTATCGCTATTACTACGTGATAAACTTTGGGGAAGAGAATTTGAACATGATGTAGATGGCATATTAGATAAAGATGAACTTGCACTTGCATTAGATGCATTAGTTTTTTGTATATCTGAAATTACAATTAACTCTGCTTCTTTGGCTCTTCTCAATAATTGACGTTGCCCAATTACAGCCTTCTTTGTGTATTGAATTTTTTCAGCCATGTTCAGGTCTTGTTTCGAGTCTTCTTTACCCATTTCTTTCCTGCAAGACGATAGCAGGTTGGGATCCTGCTATCGTCTTGCAGGAAAGAAATGGGGTCTTAGACCGAAAGTAGCCATATGGCTCTATACGGGGATAGTCAGGCCAATGGTTACCTATGGCTCTATCGTGTGGCAAAATAAAACCACACAGATCACATGCAGAAATAAACTTAGCAGTCTACAAAGACTAGCTTGTGCCATCACAACTGGGGCCGTCTCCTCAACTCCAACTGCAGCTATGGAGGCAATGCTTAACCTCGTCCCTCTGTATATTCAAGTACAAAAGGAAGCCAGAGCCAGCATGCAGAGACTCCTTGAGGCTGGAGGGCAGAGGAGTTGGCTATCAAAAGAAATGCAGGGACTGCAGGCCCATCTTTTGAAAATTCCAATATTGGGAATGACTTCAGATGTCATGAAAACAGAATACAGTTTTGTTAAACTGTACACAATAGAAATACCTGAAAGAAGTGAATGGTCTAATAAGGGACCTAGCTTCAGGGATGGAGACCTAGTATGGTACACAGACGGCTCCAAAAGCAGGGACAGAGTAGGGGCAGGAGTATATGGGGAGCGACCTAAGGTTCGGAAATCTATAAACCTGGGGTCCTTTGCCTCCATCTTTCAGGCAGAGATGTACGCAATCATTGACTGTGTACACGAAAACCTTGAACGCACCTACAAAAGCCAAAATATATTTATCCTCTCGGATAGTCAAGCATGCCTCAAGGCACTTGAAGCTCCAGAGGTCAAATCAAAACTAACCATGGACCATGACCTTTTTCCATAGAAATTATATTGTTCTGCTAGCTGGTCAGATAAAGCGAATTTCATTATGCGAGATACTTTGCTTGCAATATCCCTGCCTCCCAGGGTTCTAATGTATGAAACCTGTAATAAAAAGAGTGTATTTAAATACAGTAGAACTTTGATTGTAAAATGAGAATTCAATATACATACGTAAGTGTATGTATAAATCTGTTTTTTTTTATATGGCAGTTCCTTAAATACATCATTGATAAAATAACAACCACTGTCAAAATATGAACCCGATACTACATTCCCGAAGGAACTATGGAAATGCAACTGGGCTGCAAAAATGAAAAATTGCTACTTTAACCATATTTCATCCACCGTGATCGTATTAACCTGGGCAGGTTAAGCCCTAAAACCTATTAAGTAGGAAACATGCACAGGGACTATTCTATTTAAATCTTCTTTACTTATATTTGTGTATGCTCTTCACCCACAACATAGAGGCATTGAGGGAATACTTTGGTTAAATGGGGGCATGGATATTGGGACCTTTATTAAAGCGGGTTGTACTGTTGTAGAACTTACCAAATTATCAAAATGTTCTTTATTTTCCAATGTTTTTTCAATGGCATTTAGCTCTTCGGCTGTTTTCATCGGGAATTTCAATTCAGGTTTCAAGGTACAATTTGCAGTCTTAGTTTCCTTAAGTATGTGTATAATTTGATCGTTTTGTGTTTTCAGTATAGTCAATAATGACAGTACTTTCGATTGAAACGCTAGAAAATATTTGACAGTATTAGGTAAATAAAAGAAAACAAATCAAATCAATAAAAAAAACATCTTTCTCTGTAAAAAACACAAATTTCTCAAAAAAAAAACATGGGGTGCACAACGGCTATATTTACACATATTACAATGAAAGCAACCCACATTTAAAAATTTTTAAAGAAAAAATATTACAAACATTTGATTGATAAAAATTTTCATCCAGTCCCCGAGCTACATTTAAAATTTCAAGTCTTTGGGAAAGTTAGTATAAAATGAATACCAAAATGTGTACCAAACAGATAAAATATACATAACAGACACAGAAGAAAACGAGTAAAAACAATATTTGAAAATAGGACGAAATCTTAGATAGACTTAGATCATAATATTTAGTATGACGGCTTACCGGCGTGTGAGGAGCATGACTCAACGTTTCGGAGCTCACATTGGCTCCGTCTTCAGGAGAACGTGCCTGTCGCCACCATGTTTCCATGGACTATGCTATATGCTACTACGTGTTGCCATGGACACTCAGAGATAGAGCAGGACGGCGGGTAGGCAGTAACGTGCCTACCTCCGTAGCGACAGGCACATTCTCCTGAAGACAGCCGATGTGAGCTCCGAAACGTTGAGTGCAGCAAGCCATGCTCCTCACACGCGCGGTAAGCCGTCATACTAAATATTTTAGTTATGTCCCGCATAAACTTAAAAAAAGACTTAGATCAGTAATTAGAAAAAATAATAATAATACAAGGACATACCATACTAAAAAAAAAATTACAGCAGAATTGTATACCTCCTCAGTTTTTCGTCGGTTAATAATTATTTCTTTGCAGAAAGCTGCAATCACCAAGAAGTATAATGAAAACTTTCAAAATAAAGTACCTGTCAAGTTTGTGACACACGATTGCGATGCTGATGCTGAAACGGGGTCTAAGTTAGGTTGTAGATTATGAAATATTGCCTGAGGATTATCTTCCCTTAGCTGTGTGCATGATGGCGTAGCTGGAGCGCTGTCTCCAAAATTCAGCTTACGTTGTTGAATATTTTTCTGGAGGTGAGGACTATCTTTTATATTTATCGACTCGTCTTCTAAACCTGTGGATATGCAAAAAACAACATGGTGAAAATAAAAATACTTATAAGTTGTCATTGTTTTAAATAATGTTCGTTGTTCCATTGGTATGCAATTAAAATTCTGAAAGAACATAAAACCAAGTATACATTTGAATGTTCCATGTAATGAAAAATAGCACTACATAGCATTGAATGATTTATCCTAAATTAAGGCGTATTTATAAAAATGGCTGCTACGTACCAAAAAAATACCAGTATGTAATATCTTACCTTTTAGCACACTGCTAGTCAACAAAGGGAGATCAACTATATTCAATATAGATATATCATCTTCAGCAACATTATCCGATTTTTGGAGATCTGTTGGCAAATATACTTTTCTATATTACGTGCGCATAACAAAAAAATAAAGATAGACACAATTCCAGGTTTTTAAATTTACATAGTTACCCTTACATGTAAACTTATGGAATAAGCTATATAGTGAAAGTAACACTCAACATGTTACAAACTGCAAGTCTATACAAAATATTTTTTTTCTGTTACTGGACATGGAAGGCTAAAACCACACCCACCGTCATGACATAAGCCTAACACACCACATTCCCGAAGGAATTAGGTGCCATGCCAGGACCTTCCCTTTTATGAGCACGGCTATTGAACTCGATGGAAAACATGGACAATTTTTCATTGCCGCTTCGACCATGTAAACCAAACCATGTAAATAAAGACAAAACATGTTATCTGTTACTGTAAATAACACACATAGAGATGACTCGTGAGTTTCTTACTCTTATTTTTTCACCTACTTATATGTTCATGTTAAGAAAATTAAGAGCGCTTACGTTGCGATGAGGTTCCTGTAAATACATCAGCTGTGGGTCCAGGCTGTCGCACAGTCATTGCTAATTGTTTTTTTAAAGGTGGTGGCCTGATATGGATGTCATTGTCTTCTTCACTGCTGGAAAGATATCGTTTTGTCCTTGGAGCTCTTCTTTTATTGTTCTGTTGTGTGTCCTCTTCAGATTGCACGTCTGAAGTTAGTTCAACTAACTTCAGTTTCTTTTTTACCTTCTCTATATCATCTAAACATGCAAATAAAAAAATCACAATCACAAAATCTGTAAAAAATATGGATAATAGGTGGCAGGTTTATAATAATAAAGCAGTGTTTTTCACAGGGAAAGGGAACCCAGGGAACCCAAACAATTTTTTCCATTAATTTAAATCCAAGCTATCAGCGACTTCTGGGTGAAATGTGAGAAAATAAGTGAGGGAATTCGATCAATTCTGCACCTATCAAAAGTGGATGTCAAATATTCCCACTGATAAGAGAGCTGAAGTCTTGTCGTAAATATTTCTAATTGGTGCAGAATTGACGGAATACCCTTGCTTATTTTCTTACACCGTTTACGCTCAGGTTCATGTTGGGGCAACGCACAACAAAAAATACTTTTAGGTAACCGGACATGCAAGGCTCCACACCTACTGTCATGATAATAGCCAGCAGACATCCTGGGAACTGGTGCCATGCCAGGACTATCCTTATACTGCATGCCTGCATTGAACTGGATGGAAAACACGGACATTTTCATTGCAGCTTTGACCATTATAGTACCAACGCAGGTGGAATTAAACCTACCTAGTAAGTAAGGAAGGGAACACTACTTTTAAGAAGAATCCATACCACGGCCTGCCTCAAAAGTCGGTCACCCATATCAACCGCAGATTGTGGAATCATAACCACAAACAAATCTCATTATCACCTCTTACAACATCTCGGTGGATAGGGTGAAAATTTACCTTTATAGGAATTTGGCAGAAAAGGGAATTATCGTGTGAAACAAATCCTTATTAGCTTTTTTTTTCCAAGTTAGTAAATTATTATTTCATATGCCAAACATGTTGTTGTTTGGCATAGTGTGTTTAAAGCGTGAATCTGACACGCTTACGAAAGCATCTTTCAGTGTAACACACAGCAACTATTTTGGGGTAAATAAAATACAATGTTATAATAATATCTATGAAAAACGAAGGTTTCGTACGTTTTTTTTCCAAGTTACTTACAATGTAAACTTTCACTATAACCACAAAGCTAGTTGCAAAGATTACGTTTCATAAGACACCTTTCTGCTTTCCCGTAACCCTCACAGCACATGTTGATGCTATAGAGAATCTTGCGGGAGAACGGAAAAATGCTAAAGACTAGTCGGGGTCTATATAACAATAACAAAACCAAATACCTACCAGACTCATAAAAAATTCTTTGCACGCCATACAGCTTCCACTTATCATCTGGTGATGACGCCTGTGCGTTGGCTAAAATCCGTTCAAAAGATTTTGTCCCTTTTACCGGTGGCCAATACACCTCGCACCTTCTTGGAGTAAGCCACTGATTGTTAACGATTGCGACACTTCCGCCGTCCTTTTCCGTAAACTGTATCACTGCGTACATGCTTCAAATAAAAACGAGCGCAAAGAACGAGCGAACGAGGCCGGCCATAAAAGTGTTGGAGGGAAATCGAAACGAACTGTCAAACTGACTGACGGTCTATCTTTTTTCCGTAGCGGAAAAGCAAGGGATTTCGCATTTGCACCGTCTCGATTTATTTTTTATATTATTATATGGCTTTTACCCGTTTTTCTCGTTTTCGGTACTTACTTTTTTATATTCAAAATAATTCATTATATTTACTTCAGGATAAGAAAATATTCAGATTATTATGATCAATTTATTTTTCAATAATTTTCAAAAAAATAGAAGTTGTTCATTGTGTTGGTCTCGGCGTAATTTCTAAAGCATTTTTTTTGTAAGTTTTTAAACAAAGGAAATACAATAAAAACTACAATTCTGCTCAGTTATTTTAATTCTTTTTGTCAACATTTCCTGAATGAACTTTGACATTGGCAAAATGTGTTAGAATTACGAAAGCCAAAAGAAGGGATCCAAGGACAGGATATTTCAGGAACATTTCCTGAAATACCTTGAAATGCCGTTCTTAGGACGTACCGTCGATGACCAACCCAGGACTAACGTTAAATTAACGTTATTGCGACGTACAGAAATGACGAATAAAGTACTGACCCTAAATTGACCTAAGAATGACGTTATTTATGCGTCGCAGACGTCACCTTGCTACCTGGGTTGAAGCTTCGTTTTATCTTTTAAAAGAGTATTTCTTGCTTGTTGTTGTTGAATTATGTTCGTGATTGGCCAAAACACTCCTACTTTCCTAATTTCACCTAAGTATCTTCAGTGCTGACAAAATACTCAAGAGTTTCATCCCTCGCTGGTAACTTCTATCATCAACAACTGCCATCAAAAGTGCTCATGATAATTATAGCTATTAAAATAATAGCGGCACATTATCAACTCTAGCTTAATAAATTTCGTTAAGTTTGCCAACTTGCGAGATACTAACAGGAGCACACACGAAGTACGAATACCTACATGTAAAAATATAGTTCTAATCCAATGAATACTTATTGCAGAAAGCGCCTATTTTGAATAACCGTAGATTTGTCCTTACTTACTAGGTGGTAGGAGTAATTCCACCCACGTTGGTGCATCGCATTAAAAAAACCAGCCAAGTGCGAGTCGGACTCACACACGAAGGGTTCCGTA
Organism: Incurvaria masculella; assembly: GCA_946894095.1. Taxonomy (NCBI): domain Eukaryota; kingdom Metazoa; phylum Arthropoda; class Insecta; order Lepidoptera; family Incurvariidae; genus Incurvaria; species Incurvaria masculella. The sequence continues at coordinate 8,338,211 of OX335641.1, forward strand.
CAATCGTACAAAATTGGATGAATAAATTGAAAATATTTTTGAATTTTACCTTTTTGTTGTTCTAGCGGCAAAATAAATACGTACTCTGTGTAAATTTCAGCTGCCCATCTATTACGGTTAAAGCCCTGTGACAGAAGGACGGACGGACGGACGGACGGACGGACGGACGGACGGACGGACAGCGGAGGCTTTCGGCTAGGCTAGGTTTCCGTTGGCATCCTTTGTGTACGGAAGCCTAAAAACTATGGAAGAAGCAGCAATGAAAATTGTCCGTGCTTGCTATTCAGTTCAATGTCCTGGCATGGCACCGGGTTCACATGTGGTGAGTTGGGCTAACATCATTATAGTATATAGGTTACATTATATATTAGGTACTAGCTACATAAAGTTTACATAAATTATTATTATTATTATTACTTTGGAGGAAATATATCGGTAGGGAGTCGATTCCATCGTTTACCGACCTTATAGATAAAGGATCGACAGGATCGGTTGGTTCTTATTTTCGAAATGTTGACAGTATATTTAAATTTTAATTCTCTTCCTGTTCCGCGTTGAGCGATTCCGAAGGGGACGGAAGGACAGCGTTATGCGGCTCCGACGAGTACTCTCTGGCCGACCAAGTGGTTTTTTTCGGCTTAGCCGATTTGGATAAAATGTTGTAGGTAAATACATTGTTTAATCTGTTCGTAAAATAATGTCGACTAGCCTTTTGGATCAGGTCTTTGGGTTAATATTTATCCAGCATATAATTTAGCCCAATATCAGTCCGAAACGACATTGACCCGAGCGTAGCCGGGCAACTCAACTATTTATAATACATCTTAAGTTTTTGTTAAGGTACTAAAATGAAGTAAAACTTCTTTTCCTATAATCGTAGATATTATTGGTGCTGAATTTAGGCTTTGGTCCTATCATATATGTTTTTTTATATTTCTGTGAAATCTTGGTACTGTGGTCGTATACATATTTTGGGTACGCTTACCGACATGTTCACATCGATAGGAGAAGCAAAAGCGGTCTTATTATAGTTCCGATGAAGCCTGTTACTGAAAATGTTTTTCAGGACATTTATTCCGTGTGTGTGAAGTCAATACGGAGAGCAATCTAAGTTTCGCGCAGCTCAATAAAACAGACTTAACGCACTTATCAGACGAAACGAGCTCCGAAGGTAAACAGATTTAACCCGGAAAATAACCGCAATAAATTCCCGAAAGAAAAATAAATAACGACTTGGTGGTGTAGCAGTTGAAATAACTTAAGCGGTAAGAGGGCTTGGATTTGATATCTTTGTGGATATGGTCGTGATTAGCCAACCACTTGAAATTAAAATATAAATGTATTACGTGCAATTATTGATGTTGTCAAAAATAAAGCGTTTTGGGCTTTGTGATAGGTAAACTTTAAATAACAATTTGCGAATTAATTAAAAACGGCATTTAAATGTCAGGTCGAAAACGACATCTTCGAAACACAAAAAAAACAAATTTAACAAAAAAAATAACCGACTTCAAAGGAAAAGCACTCAAAAGTAAAAAATAATTTCCATTTTTGTAGTTACGATTTCTGTTATTTTTTGAGTCAGCGTCAGCCGGACACGCGCTGCGCCAATCAAGAGAAACTAACCTAACCTAACCTAACCTAACCTAACCTTGGCTGACACCGACTCAAAAAATAACAGAAATCGTAACTACAAAAATGGAAATTATTTTTTACTTTTTAGTGCTTTTCCTTTAAAGTCGGTTATTTTTTTTGTTAAATTTGTTTTTTTATTTGTTTATTTTTAGTGAATCTGAAGTACACTTACTAATTTGTAGACGTCCTTTCCAATAAAAAAAGAATCACCGAAATCGGTTGGCGTTATATTGAGTTATTCGTCCATTTGTCGCGCACATCTTAATACAAATTTAAGACTTTTATGATTTTCTCATGGGTATCATTGTCAGAACTTAACCAAATTAAAATGGGACCACTTGGGAAGCACTAGCTATCATTTAAAAAAATAATCATCAAAATCGGTTCACCCAGGCAAAAGTTATGAGGTAACAAACATAAAAAAAAAAACAAAAAAAACAAAAAAAACAAAAAAAAACATACAGACGACTTGATAACCTCCTCCTTTTTTTGAAGTCGGTTAAAAATGTTTAGAATCAGCAGAAACAAAGTTTGTTCTAACACAGATTCATAAGAAGCAGTTCGAATTAAACGCCTGATATTCTATCGAATCAGCTTATCCAGACAAGTATTTCTTCAATATTTTAATCGATGGCTCTGATTCCGCGAATGAATCTTAAGTATTTTACTACAATATTTAAATTATCAGCTACAATTATGGTCTTCGTCGCCAAAATTTATTTTGATATCAGACACTAAACAAGCCCAGACTTCACTTGATATTTATATGTTATCTACAAAAGTTATCTACAAAGGATATTTCAGTTTTTAGATTGTTTGAGTTTAACTAGGGAAATTTAAAGAAAATAATTGCAATTACATTTTTAAAATTAGCACGAAAACATTTCGTTAGACTGAAATTTGTGTCAATCAATACAAGCACAAGTACATGGTTATCTAATCAAAAACAATAACTCCGCTTAACACTAGATGGCGTTGATTTATGATCAGCCTATTACAGCCGTAACGATATGTTCACTACAAAAATAAATGGAGCCAAGCGGAGATTAGAAGGAAGTCCGAGGGTTGATTTTGGCGCCCAAAGGTAATACTTTCCGGAAATAATGCAGCCCCGGAAGTGGTCACATTGGGTTAGAAGGCTGTGTGTATTGGCGACAGATACAAATGGTTTATGAAGAAATAAATCTGCTTTATGTATTTTTAGTAAAAATCTAGCAATATTTTCCTTCGTTTATTTGATGCAGGTATATATGCAATTTTTCCGTAGGGGATAATCCCACTAATATTATAACTGGGAAAGTTTGAATTTTTGGATGTTTATTTTTCAATTTACAGTTATGTATATATAGTGTCTGTCGTGGATACGCACAAGGGAAATTTATTATCCCGTGAACAACATAAGCTACCCCACCACGGAGATAGACGTGTACCCAACCTTTCAAAAAGGCATTGTCCATATAAAACTTGACATGGATGGCTGCACCCACTGTCATAATATAAACCGAAAAATACCTCACAGTAACTAAGTGCCATGCCAGTACCTACCTTACATTGCGCGGCTACATTTATCTAAATGATGACAACACGGTTTATTTTTATTACAGCTTCGACCATCGTCCACGCGATGGGTCAATGCGATGGGGGCTAACCGCAGGTGAGGAGAAAAATATGTTTTTCTTATTAACTGGATTGTAGAAAATTAAGATATTTTTTTGATAATGTTATATATTTAATGGATACGACATTACTGTTATCTCATTAATTTGAGTTTCAGCGACAATTCGATTATTTTCAAGATGTAGATGTCGCTGAAACTCAAATTAATATTTTTTTTGCATTCCTACTTTGTGCCCCAAGTTTATACCAATATAAATGTCGTAGGCTTTTTGCTGACATAACATTTACCAATATTAATCTGTGGCGTCTGTGGCTTAGGTATTAAGTGACTTACTCTCTAAAACAGTACGCATGTCATCAACATGTACACTGGATATATATACACCACAAACGAGCAAATATATAAAGGACTCTATTAGGCCTCGCTGCGTGCTCTGAATGCTTAATGCGAGATTAACAGATTAAGCGATGCGCAAACAATCATCTTGCATTAATGGCTGGCCAGTGCACAACTCACTTGTGACGCAGTGGCTAGAACACTTCTTGGTACGAGATTCGAAACAGAGATGTTTATTGTTGATGTTATTGCTAAGGTCATGAATGGAGCATGGACCAAGGATGCTTGAATAAAAAAACATTCCGTACCATCGTACAAGATTTAACACCAAATATTCATGTTTTATGTATGGGAGCCCCCTTAATTTTTAATATTTTTTATGTTAACTATTTGTTATTATAGCGGCCAAATAAATACACTTTCTGTGAAAATTTCACCTGCCTACCTATTACAGTTCATGAGATACAGCCCTGTGACGGACGAACGAACGAACGGACGGACGGACGGACGGACAGCGGAGTCTTAGTAATAGGGTTCCGTTGGCACCCTTTGGGTACGGAACCCTAAAAAGCTGCAAAAATAACTACTTCATAAATATGAATGCATGGCTGCATAACAAGGAGGCATTGAACTCAATTACCAACAACGTAGATTATTCCGCAGGTCATGGGTTAGGCAAGTAGCAGGAATTCGCAGACGCACGGTTCCCGAAAGGTTTGCTTGGTGGTTTGATTACACATTTTTTCCAACGGCATTTTTCGTTGCCGTTTTGACCATATTTTCATCCAATGCGACGGTATCAATCCGTGTGGGCTGATTTGATTGACATTGATACCTGTTCATTATACAACAAAATAACCAGTCGGTTTTAAAATTAAATACTTAAATATACCTAAAGTTATATCTGTAACCTAAATCGTCTATAACTATGAAATGCAACCAAAGATTTGTTCAGTTTTTGTTTTGCTAAGCAAGTATGTACTGATAATTTCATGCTTCGTCATTTGCATCCATCTACCTTTTCATATATATTTGTTGTCAACATAACTACTTTTTCAGGCGATTTATCTATGTAACGCAACCACTTGGAACAGACAGACTGACCCATTTCGCTTCGGAGGGTTGGTCTTTATCCCGTGAACCCAGTTTCAGCCATTTACGTTATCGTTACCATTTTTGTCGCGACCTCCTAGTCTATGGCTAATGTTAAAATATGACAAGTACGAGTGCAGTATACTGTCTATGGATGATGAAAAAACAAAACAATACAGTTCGTAATGATATCCAGATCAGAAAGAGAGTAATTGATGCATGAACAGGCCCAGGATTTGAACCCACCTGTCGCATGAAAGGCAAGTCAACGCGCCGCCTCTTAGCTACAAGCGCAATGCATTTTATACTCGGTGACTATTTGTATGCATGCATCTTCCTCGTTTCTCTTAATTCAATAATTATAATAAACAATTAAATAGTGACACAGCGGGTCAGAAACCTTAGTTTCGCAAAATCCTATAATGCAGTGTACACATGAGGGACGGAGTCGAAACCAAACGATGTGACCGCGCACTGTATCGGGCGGGTCGGGTTAGGGCGGACTAATGGGGCAGCACGAGGCCACTGTGCTGTGTGTAATGTGATGAAACGCGGGAAATATACAGAGCCCGTAATGTCAAAATGCTTTGAGCACGAGGAAGTAGAGGAAGCCACTACAAACTCGAAGCTGGTGCAATTGTCTGGTCTCCGCATGAAGATTCAAAACGTTTTTTAAGATTTTTATATTTTAAATTTCATGGTTACTATCCTTACCTTTATCCAACAGCATTTTTGCTCGGGATGTTGGGGTTTAACACTCTTGAACTTCGGAGGTCCCGAGCACTAATGCTGTTTGCTAAGAAAGTTCGGATGGGAAACGTAAACTCTCCAGCGCTTCTAGAACTGATAACAGCTTTAAATGAGCCTTGTAATTTAAATAGACTGCGGCGACCACGTCTTTTTGCCGAACCTATGACGCGCACTCGCTCGCACTACTGCTCACCTATCTGCCTCGTCCGAAGACTGCAATGCTCAGGGCATGTATTCTTGGCATTCCGTCATTGCGGATTCAGTAGAGTTAACAGAAGAAGAATTTACTTTGACATTACTTTGGCATTCTAGAAACCGATCACAGCGCCACACGGAATGAGTGGCCACGGAATTAAACGTTTACATATTTAATAATTGTTATTTGTATGGACGATGAAAACTTTGGCATTCTGGGAAGATTTTGACAGCTGCGTTTACTGATTCATTCGTGGAATAATTTCGTACTTGTTTCCGCAGCTGTAATGACAAAGGTTGCCAGACATTCGGCTTTAGCCAGTTATGTTTGGGATTTTAGGAAACATTTTTGGAAACCATTTGCGGGTCTGGCCTGTCCGGCATTTGTTAGACTTTTCATCGTTCGTGGTGTAACTCGTCACACGCCTGCTGGTTCAGCGGGCGAAGAAATGCAGAATGACGTCGACACGCCGACCCCAGAAAGAAGCGGCGACTTCCTCCCCGTCCCGCCGCGGTGTCGCTACGCATTTATGAACATTACGCTATAATATTTTGGCAAACGAAACGTTAGAATAAGAAGATGTTAATAGTTCATAATATATCCTCACGGCCACTGTTCCGTTAGTTACTTACTTTTAGAATTGAAACTTCAGTGAGGTTCACCATAAGCAGTAAACAAACACAGAATAAGCTAAAATACAAATCTTCGATGAAACGCCGAGTCGTGTTTGTTTTCGTGCGCTACCATTCGTTAGCAGCTTTGAGCGAGCACTTCTATTACTGAAAAACAGAAAAAGATAGCACTACACTAGCTCCCACTGCCACAGTCCTATTTAAAATCATACTTTCCGAGTTGAGGAATAACCTCGGGACTAACGAAAAATAGCATATTCGTTTCCGTATGCGATTCAGTAAATGCCGCAGGAATAGGTCGGAAGTAATTAACTGATTCAGCTATGATTCAGTAAAGTGTTTACATAAGTTTGGCTAGAATGCACCACCTGGTCAACACCTGAATGCGATGTTCTAGTGATCGAGGGAGGAATGTTTGAGCGAGCCTGCATGAGATTTTTGGAAGGGAATAGGTAATAATTTTGTTCATTTTCTTTACTTTCTTTGTTTTTTGTAACTACATTGTACGAATTGGTATTTGCTATAAAGTATTATGTATACATATCATAATATATAAATAAATAAATAAAATTAATAAGTTGGAAAAAAATATATTTGCTTCTTCTAGGTACGTCAGCAAATATTACGGATATGGTTATGGCTACGACGAAGGTCAAGCGATTCGTTTTTCACGGTATGTACGTTACTTTGTGTTTCCAAATGTATTAATACTAGATCTAAACGGTTTCTTCAGATCGTGGTACAGTGGGCAATAGACCGCAAATTCCGGAAATGATTCAAGCAAAAGATGGACGGACAAAATAGCTTGCCTTCTGGCAACTGTTTTAGGGGAGACTATGCATACAATAATTCTTCAAAGCATCTATTATTTAACTGAATATGCAACCCTACGAAAAAACCAAGGCAGATTTAACAATACAATCGTTCATTTTGACTTTCAAGCGTAAGTGGTAATGATCTGTGTTCCACTGCACTTGTAGTCAATAAGTTTAATAGTATATTAAGTGTAATTATGTTGTTATTATATTGCACACGATGAAATATTTTCATAATTATTGTGAAGGCCTTTTTATTTCGAATTTTTAGATTTACGTTCTATTCTTGTTTATAAAATAATTATAAGAATTTTAACACATAGTTTCTGACCCGTAAATAATATTTATTCAAAAAGATACTTCAACTCTTGAAAAATTCTTTTGTATAAGCAAGTATTTTATCCATCGTAAAGTAGGTATGAAAAAGTCAAAGATGCGCTCTATATAAATGCCTGATAGGTGTGTCTATCCGAAGCAATTTGGCGAGCTGACTGCTGATAAGGAGCAGACGAACCGGGAATTGGCTTATTTTTTCCTTTCTTTATTCATTAGGTGCTTCGATTGAGAAATATCTCCGTATAAATAAAGGAGCGAACGCTGGCGGCGGTCGGTCGCTACAGTGGATGCTAGATGAGACGGAACGCTGATCGATGATGCTTATTTGTTTTGTGTTTACTGTCATTTGTTTTTTACTCGTGGGTCTCGTTGCATGTCGGACTGCATTTGATTTCCGCTTATCCAGTTTCACGATACCGTTGGATCAGTCGGGAAAACCATTTCGCTGTCTTGAGCACAAAATGCCGGAGCTACTTTAATGCGACTTTCTTGTAAACTGAAGTTACAATAAAACCATCATTTACATAGAAAAAGAAAATAATTTCATTCATCAAAAAAGGTTCATTTTGTATTCGATGATACTAACCGAATCCGAATGAATTTTAAAATGAGCCAAGAAAACACATCCATACATACAATTTAAGATTCAAAACATAGGGTTTTTTTTATGAAAACATCTCTTAAATTCGAAAATACTAAGCTATAATAAAAAACTCACAATTGTCCCAAATAATCATTGAATTTTCTCTCCGGCTGCACTCGTGAGATTGCCTTCCTCACACGTAACCAACTCCTGTAAAACTTCTAAAATTGACTCGTTGGATCGTCCGCCGCACCGCCACCGCAGCCACCGCCGCCGCTGCCGCCATCTCCTTCGCCGCTGCCGCTTCAACGCCTCCTAGGGATAGCCGGATGCTCATAGTTGCAGTCCCAATGTCGGTTCCAATTTACGATCTGTGAAAGGCAGTCGGTCGGACGAATTCTACCTTGGGTGCTTTCGTCCCAATCAGTCTTCTGGGTCTTCCATCTGATCTAAGCGACTGAATGGCCGCAACATAAAAGTCTTTGTTGAGGCTAACTACTCGGCTCCCCCAACCCTCTTTCTGCTGCTAATAAATGATGCCTTAATAAATTTGGGTGACATTAAATACTACGCAGATGACAGCACGATGGTGCTAGCCATGTATTTAGTCACCGGACCGCAAGCAAGGAAGGTGATGCCGCGTTGTTAAACACGAATAAACCATGGATGACTTACCCCGGGCCTTTTCGTAAGAGGTGTCCGACGATGCTCATAGGCTGTCGAAATTTAACAGGGACTGTGAAAGCCCTGTCAGCTTCCAGGCCATAATGTCTTAGCCCCGGTTGCACGAAGAGACGGCCGAGTTAATCAATGTTCAAACACGTCACTTTTATTGAACCGCATAGAGTTCCTTCCATACTGTGCATAATAAGTGACGTGTTTGATCGTGCGTTGACGTTGATTTTTATTTTTTCTCCTTTCGTGCACTCTGCCCTTAGTAAGGAAAATTCTAGAAATCGAATCAATTGCATTTTGTTCAAACATACACCTCTAAGCTGTAAGCGCTGTCAGTTCACAGTTTTAGCGGGAATATCGCTATAAAGGCCAACCCGTACGTAGGCAAGTGAGGAATAAAATGTGCAAGTTACCGCCCCGATTATCACACAGCGGATCTGATTATGCAGATGTGTCGCTGGCGGGAACTATCTAAATGATAATATTTATCTACCGGAGCTGCGCGGGGGGCGAGCGGAGCCAACTCTGCTGCATTTTGTAACCAACACTCCAGTTTTGATTCAACCACTTTGAAATTGCAGTTTATACCGTACATAGGGGGCAATGTATGCTCAGTTTTATTGGAATATGTTTATTTAAAAAAAAAAGCATTTGTTTGTTCAAATTTACTTTTTAATTAAACTGGACATGCATGGCTAATACCACACCGAGTATATTAGCCAAGACTACTTAAATTGCTTGGCTATATTTAACTGTGACAATTTTAATTTACTTTGAACATCACAAAATTCAATCCGTTCGTACCAATGTTATAAAATATGAAAAATTCGAGTTCTGTGTCTATGGATGATGAATACACAATAAACGGGACGAACCCTGGTAGGGTTAGTAAGTCATAATAAGTTTTTTTTTTATGTGACTGGACATGAATGGCTAATAACACACTTTCTGTCATGGTATTAGCCCAACACACCACATGGGAACTAGGTGCCATGCCAGGACCTTCCTTATATTGCACGGCTACATTGAACTGGACGGAAAACACGGACAATTTTCATTGCCGCTTCGACCATCGTTCATCCAATGCGATGGTACCAACCCGGGCGGGATTCACCCTACCACCTAGTAAGTAAGGAAGGGGACCTACAGTTTAACGTGGAATCCGAACCACGACCAGCCTCTCTCAACGGTCGAATGGTCACCCATCCAAGACCAGACCGGACCCAGCGTTGCTTAACTTCGGAGAGCGATCGGCGAAGTGTCGCGCCACTGGGCCATTGAGGCTGACAAAAGTAAGGACGAGCACCTAGAACTTGATATGGGTTCCGAAGCATGAAGTAACCCGTGTTTTCGGGGAATAAAAAAAAGCGGTGCTTTCCTGGCTTTCGAAACCGTTTCCATTTTAGACACAAGATACCACAGGCGTTGATCGCTAGGCTACGGGATACAAAATTTTGCTTGAGAATGTGTACGAGATATATCAATGAGTGCATTGTGCACGCACTGTCCCGCTTGGACTGTCTTCGTAAGTACAATGACATATTGTCAAAGCGGTGGCGGTCGCTAGCCAGCCGTGGTCTATCTCAATGATTTACAAAGAACTCAGAACCCCTTAGAACCCTTAAGTATTTTTCATATAAGCCAGATTTGTCCTACTTTAGCCCTTCGAAATAAAGCACTTATTTTACACACAAAACTCGGTCGATATCGATCGAACGGAAGCCAAGCGGTACATCCTACTGCACTGAACGAATTTTCAAAAAACTAACATCTTTGAAAAACAAAACACATGTAATGATTATACTGATGCACGCATTTTGGTTTCACTTATTTTTTAATTAATACAAAAATTTAATTTGTTCGTGTGTTTCAGCTATTGCAATGCATAACACTGATTCACTGACACTGAGTTCACATTGTAACCTATTACGAAGAAGAGCCGATAGGTAAAATGAAGACTAATGTGATAATTGCTTACAAATAGTATGCACACAATTGTTACTTCTCCTTAAAATAACTTTGATATCATGCCTTGACAGTGGACCACCCTCGCTGCAGTATGATATGCTGTGTTATGGAAAGATTCAATTAAACCAAGAGATAGAAAAAGAGATTTTTGTGCCTGTTTTTAAATCTGTTCGTGTTATAGTTGTGACCAAGTAGGTTCCGATTAATAAGAAAACCAAACCAACGATCATTAACTAGATACAAAGAAATATCTAATATCGTTGAGTTCGGCAAGTTTGTTTCCAATATTCACACATCACAAGATGCTATAGAAGTTCGTCACTCTCTAACCCTCTTTGCATATGTTCATCAAGATCGACTCTCCTGTATCAGGTGCGATAACACTGAGCCCTATTATATTCTGTGCCTGAGCTGTGCCTGTATCGCGGCTGTGGTGACGGACGACAGCGGCCGTGCAGGCGGCTTTGGGCTGATAGTCAAAATCCACGCTAATTGGCGGTGAAGCTCCTTGAAAGGTCCTCAGAGGGATTAATTGCCGGTCAGTCGGGTGGAAGGTAATTCCTTCCTTCATCTCTTACCTTCATCGATAATGTTCTGTATCAACCGTTGAATTCGCAGTTGATCTTACATATATCGATATTAAGGTAAGGTTGTTTTTGGTTGGCAGTAGCATTTATATATAAGTATGTATTTCATAATTGTGGACGGAAAAATATGTTATGTAAACCTGTGAAGTTTCTTTGCGGGTTCTTCTTTACTGGGCTGATCAAATCCGCGGATCTTTGTGACGTAACTTGGTGTAGTTTGACTACCAAAAAGTTTAAATAAATGAAATGAAATGAAAAATGAAATGTTTCAAATTTATTTGCGACTTATTTGAGTACATGTTTCAGGCACTCTGTCAGTAACTATAATACATTTTTATCAGAAAATTACATTTAATACATAATTTGTACTTACCATCCTATTTTTTAAACATAAACATATGAGAAATAAGAGTGTATCATAAAAATAGTATTTTTTTTTAAAAACCGGTATGGGTGGCTGTGCTGAGGACCAAAGGTGTATTAAATCTTGCATGAATCCTTCATGTGCGAGTCTGACTAGCACTTGGCCGGTTTTTTTTTCTTTTTCCATTATTGTATTTAACCCATGCTTACTTCGAGAATTAGGCGTATTTGTAAGTAGCCTATACGTAATGGGAAAGATCAGGCTATAAGTAGATATCAACCACTTCAAAATCGGGTCAGTATTTCTGACGTTATAAACGGAAACGTGAACAGAAAGACAGGGACACGCCAGACGTTGGATAGCTCTCGTGAGAAGACTGAAGAAACTAATTAAATTTTATTTTAATTTACATTGTGGATTACCTATAGATCAAATGAGATTGGGCTGTATTTCGATTGCGCAAGCTAGGTGAGTACCTACTTGTAACGACGGGCAGACAATCTCAATAATTGAACGCGAGCCTGCGGGGTCGGAAGCCATTACTGAAACAATCATTTTCAACTCGACCGCAACTAAACAAACTTGACGCGGGCATCACATGTGGACTGCTCACTACACATTATTTGGTACTAGGACGGTATATACAGGAGGAGGACAAGAGCCAATTGTCAAAATTGCTTAATTTAACGTTGAAACTTTATTTTAAATTATATTATAGTCATGTTCGATCGTGCGTGTTGACCTATACTTTTTAATTTTCAATAGAAAACTTGCTTTGGCCGCCTACCCTATTTTTTGGGATTACAAGTGTGCTGTTATGAGTATGTAGTAGTAGAGAATATTCACTACTACCAAATAAGTGTATTTCAAATGTTGCAACAAAAAAGTTAAAAATTTAGAGTAAAAGGCAGTTTTAATAGTCAAAGTTTTATAGTTAGAGCGGCTCGTAGCCTAGTGACTCGGCATTTCCCTAGCATAGCAGAGGTCGGGGTTCAAATCCTCGCCCCTTCATGCACCACTTTCTTTCTCTTTCTGAGTTGAATAAGTGCATTTCATCATGAATGCGAGCTACTCCATGGTTCGGAATCCATGTAAAACTGGTAGGCTTTGAGCCCGACCGGGTTGGTACTATCGCATTGGATGAAAAGATGGTCGAAGCGGCAATGAAAATTGTCTGTGTTTTCCATCTAGTTAGTATAGCTGTGCTCTTAAAGGGAAGGTCCAGGCATTGCACCTAGTTCCTTCGGGAATGTGGTGTATTAGGGTAATATCATAACGGTAGTTTTGTGGTATTAGCCATCCATGTCAGGTTGCATAAAAAGCTAAAACAGTAGACTAACTTCACCTTAAATGTATAATGAAGTATTGAACTACTCACAAATCGCTCTAACAAGGCTATCGAGATTGTTTATAAAACTTAATGTAACCAAATTTATTAACGGATTGAAAAATCCTAACGATGATAAATCCAGAACGAATCAAGTACAAAGAGTAGGACATGCTTGCATGAAGCAGTCTAGACTGCAAAATGCAAATCACTGACAATCCATTAGCGGCGCACCGTGATGATAGTTTGTTATTGGACATTAGTTCACGAACCTCGACCCGCAAGCTTGCGACCCAGACCTCGTCTACAGCCTTCATTTACCTAAGAAAGTCATATTTTTGCTTCAACTCTCAGGCGTCTGGGACAAAGGTTGGTCAACTTGTAAATCCAGGGCCTAGCTTACATTTTTACAGTTTAGTCATGTAGCGACTGAATTGTCTACTAATTAAATTAATTTCAAACAAATACATTTTGTGCATGTAAATGGACACGAATGACTAAAACCAAATCCACCGACATGACATTAGTGCAAGACCCCAGTTCCGAGGAATTATTAGTGTAATGGAAGGTTTCTTTATGAGCAGGGCTACACTGAAATGGGTGGAATACATGGGTCTTCCCTGCGTGATGGTTTGTATGTCATGTTAGGATCTTGACATTTATTTTACACGATTTATTTAAATTAGACGAAGACAGAACCATACATTCGTTCAGTCATTACATTCACTCCATCGTACTTATTTGATGCTGTTTTTTCTGCAGTTGCTAAATGGATTCTTTTCACGATATTATGTATTTTTAAACTAATCCAAAAGACGCCAGCGAACCTAGCTACATGCAGTGTAATTGCTTCATAAATAATTCCCGCATTGATTAACGTTAACCCTTCAGCGCTCGTCGCACCTCGCTCCAGACTGCATCAGATAATGAATCGCTCGCTGCTAAGTGATCAGTTTCGAAGTTCGGACAATGCGTCCCGGTGACCGGCCATTCATCACCCTGAATAATCCTTCGCGAACACTATGCCACTCAGAATAACAACATCCTATGTCATTGTAATCGCATACCGCAAAAGAAAACTTTAAGTCAAGCACATAAGGTTTATATTACATAATCAGGAACTTACGTCTAACCCTTTCGATGCGCTACTCAAATCTTTACTAGCATCAAATATGAAAGGAAGTTTTGGGATGGATCAAGTTGATCGACGAACTAAAATGAGCTTTATTCTTACTTACAAATAGGTAATGTTTTCAATGACCAGTACATGTACGTTAAAGAATTTTCGTACAACATAAGGTCATTGAGAAATAGGTTAGATTATCTTAACCCTTTCGAGATTTAATTTTATTTGCGTTGTCCACTCTGAATTCTGTAGTGTCCACTTGTAACCTTTTGTCCAGTTAATGTGTTGAGTTATCTACTGACGATGACGATAGAGTGTATTAGGTAATTTGATTATGTAAATTGTTAATGCATTCTGTTTAATTAAATAAAGGACTCTCATTTTGGGTCAGCCTGGGTGATGGTGAATGGTGCGTAAAGGGTCAAGATTGAGTGGTTTGGCTTTGTATATTTTATTTGCATTCCAAAATTAAATATTAGGGTTGTACTGCTTTTTTGTGTTTGGTTTTTATAAAATTTTTGGTAAATGATTAAATGTTTTTCTTGTTTTTATAAAGTTGGGCTTAAAGGAAAGTCGTGTAGCACGGCACATAAAAAAGATAAAATCAAATGAGGATATAAAAATAATATATTTATATATATATATATATATATATATATATAGTCGTAAGGTCCTGATATGGCACCTAGTTTCCATGTGGTGTGTTTGTCTCAATCATCAAAGTAGGGTTATATTAGCCACTTATTTCCAGTGGCATATAAAAAACTAGCAAACTTGTATTAATGACATACTATTTATTAAATATAAATTGCTGAACAACAAAATAACTGCACATATGGTAACATTATGGATATTTTCAAGTCAGTCCTTAATTTTGATTCTTATTTTTAGTACGGATTTCCTTGAAAAATCTCATAAATTGTAATATTATTTTGTATTCATATACTTTAACCTAAAATCCAAACAAAAAAAGGTATTTTTGGATAGCTAGTATCCTGAAAATCTGCATATTATTCTAAAAATCTACAAACATCGGACCAATACGGAATCCACTTAATTATTCTGCTGAAGTAGAAAGTCGCTGACAGAAGCCTCTCTGCAAGCAAGCGTACAGTCCGCCGCACATGTGACCCGTCACTTTGATTTACCGTTTTCGCGCGAAATTTACGGTAAATTGCGTAGTCACTCGCTGTTTACCGGAAACTGTATATAACCTGACTTATTAGCGCTCTATTTAATTGGGTTATGGGCAACGTTAAGTACAGAATGGGAAACATTAAATGAGGTTTAAATGTCCATGCAAAATACAGTTGGTTTTTATGCGTATTTATTTGGGCTATGATAAATTATGAAAAACATTTGCATCGACAATAAACTGCTACTTATAAGCAGTTGGAATTTTCCAGATTTCTTACATATTGCCCCATAGCTCGCATCTCAGGTAATATAGTAAGATGGTAAGTATCTTTTTTATGTAATAGATATGGGTATGTACGAGAAACTGCTGTTTAGGCTGGGGACGCATAGAAAGTTTGATATTAGCTACCCGCGTCGAAAAAAGTCATAATTGACTTATGAATTCATACTCACATACTTACAGACCATCAAGCTGCTTCCTCGGAGGAGTAGGCAGATATGATGTAGCGCCATATGATACGATTCATTCTCTGCAATTTTGAGTGCTAAGTAGGTGCCCGACCTCATCAATATGGTCATTGGCCCATACGTTCTTCTAGGCCGCCCGGTTTTTCCATTCCGTTTTGCAAATCAGTTATTTCCAAAACATCTCAACAAAATGTGTACACGTCAAGATGTAATTAAGAATAACTGTTTTACAATCTAAATCATCATACGAATGAAGACGTGCTCAATCAACACTTTACATACATTCTAGAAGGCACTCTCAGCTAGCAATCAGGCTAAAGCGGAGCACAATGGATTACCGTATTTATAAATGCTGCTATCAGCGGAGCGGAATCTCGGGGAAGATGAGAGTTCGCTATGCAAAAACATTGATTAATGGCGTTCAGACATTATCTACGTCGCCGACACTAATGCGGGCGGCTGTACTCCGCACGGCGGTGGAGGCGAACTCGTACGGTGTACAGGCGGACGTTCGTTAACTTGGTCTGCCTTGTAATTTAACTTAGAAATATCGTTACGTGGGTGAGGTGGTAGATGTGAGAGGCGAAAACATTAAAAGTTAAGTTCGCCATGGAAGTACGTAAGTGGCGCAATCTGTTGCCAAGGAGTTTCCGTAATAGTCAAGCTCGCAACAATATAAAATAGACATTCTGTTTTCCCAGTTTTCTTTCAAGGACATGGATTGCTAATACCACACTTGCTATTATGATATTAGATTTACACAGATGACAAACAGAATATTAATTGCACGGCTTTAATTAACTGGATCAAAAACATGGACATTTTCTTTACCGCTTCGGTAAAAGCGGTAAAGCGGTATTATTATTAGGCGCACCTAGTCGTCATTTATTTGTTTATTATTAAGATTTGTAAGTTCTTAAAGGTAGTAAATTAAAAGATTATTAAGGCATGGTTTGCTGGGTTAAAAAATATTTTGTATATTACTATCAAAAATATAAAAAATGATAAGTGTTATCATAAACAACGGAAATAAAAACCGGTCATTTTTAAATGATAAATTTTTACATTAATTTTTTTAAGATATGCATAGTAAGGTACTGAAATTAAAATCTGTTAAGGGGCACCAACCTCACGAACTGCCGGCTAATGACGCCGTCACTTTTCGTTTTAAGATATTTTACCATTTCTGTATTGTGGTTAAGTTTTTGTTTTAGCCATCATCTATTGTCTTCGTAACGGAAAAGGATTAAGATTTATCAGTGGAACAAAGGACTGTTTCCACAACGCCAGAGCTTTTATGGAAAACAGTTCAAAATGGATAAACAAGGATTTCTTTTAAAAATATTTATTTTAAGTGAGTTGATTAGTCAAATGGATTAGGCTTTTGAATGTTAAGCTGGCGTTTTTGGATCTTTTTTAATTGATATAAATTGATTTTTAACTGTCAGCCTCAGTGGCCCAGTGGCGCGACACTTCGGCGATCGCTCTCCGAAGTTAAGCAACGCTGGGTCCGGTCTGGTCTTGGATGGGTGACCATTCGACCGTTGAGAGAGGCTGGCCGTGGTTCGGATTCCACGTTAAACTGTAGGTCCCTTTCCTTACTTACTAGGTGGTAGGGTTTATCCCGCCCGGGTTGGTACCATCGCATTGGATGAACGATGGTCGAAGCGGCAATGACAATTGTCCGTGTTTTCCATCCAGTTCAATGTAGCCGTGCAATATAAGGAAGGTCCTGGCATGGCACCTAGTTCCCATGTGGTGTGTTGGGCTAATACCATGACAGAACTTGTGGTATTAGCCATCCATGTCCAGTCACATAAAAAAAAAAAAAAAAAAAAAAAAATTGAATGCGCCAGAAATAAAAGAATGCGAGTTATTTCATGGGCCGTAACCAATATAAAACTGTATGTAGATAACGCTTCCCCATTGTTTTTCCAGACCAAAGCATTGGATGAAAAATGGTCAAACCGCAATGCGAAATTTTCCCTGCTGGCCATCGAGTTCAGTGTTGGCGTGCTACAGAAAAATAAAGGTTATGGGTTAATATCAAGACATTAGGTTTCTTGTTATTAAATAAAGAACATTTTTTTTCACGATTTCATACGTGTTTGACGACTTCGTTGTTGCTTCCATGGCATGAAATGTTTTATCGTGTACCTATTCATCATTAATATTATCTGGCTATCTTGGCTTGGGTGGTATAAGCATACGCTTTCAAATGCGCTAAAACCTTAAAAAAGCTTATTATTTAAATTGTACTTAATTGAATAATTAGGACCGTTACTCTTTTCTAGTATAAATTCAATGAAATGTCTATCAATCTTACGTACAAACCCTCTGTCATTGCTTTAGTAGGCTTCACGACTGATATTCTGATTTTAAACATGTGAGCCTAAAAAAGTCATATGTGCATAACAACGTACGTATATAAGTATAAGCTTTACCTATCAATCCTCACACATGTCTATCCGCACATCACGTTGGAACAGCTAGATATGGAAGGGATCATTAATAATTTTAGCACGTCATTAGCTAGACTAGAGTGCATTGCAGAAGTGCTAGTTACATCGGATGGGGTGCTCTGAAAACTATTAGGTAGGCGTATCGTGTAATGAAAATAGGTAAGTATATGACATCATATTATAGATATTGTAAAAGACACACTGTAATTGTGGTAATATGTATGGATTATATATCAATATAATTATAACAATATAATACAATATTTACAATAATATTTTCCGTAATCACATCTTGTATAGATAAATTTATTGAGACAGTGAAGGCTGGTTAGTTTTTTTTAGACTCAAAATAATTTCAAATATTATTTTCGTACTTTTATTTTGGTTGTTGGGATTAAAATTAATAATATGACTTAGGGCTGATTTCTCAATAGTTTGATAAAGAGTCAGATAACTATTCGATGGATTTATTTATGCTTCTTCTTATCCATCCGATATGGTAGTCCACACGTTTAATAGACGTTATTATTATATACGTTAAATATGTATATAATGTTCTTATAATAATGTCCTTTGGGAGCAGTAGTAATCAATCAATCACTGTAAACTAGTTTGTAAGTATCAATGGAAAAAAAATATACAATGACCAACCTGACGAAGTTTCTTGTCGGCTCTTCTTCGCCAGACGTAATCGAACCGACAGGAAAAAAAAGACGAATCCGAGTGTGTAATATAAATCTAATGAATGAAATAAAGAAACTGAAACTGAACTGAAACTGATAAGTACTATCTGAGGATTGAAAAATCTGCCTTTAGGGCTGTTTTTTTAACAGTCTTATAAATAGCCAGATTACTATTCGATGGATTTATTTACGTTTCTGCTTATCCATCCGATATAGTAAGTCCATACAATTATAGTCAGATAATTGTGATAGAAGATATATTTCTATCTGAGGATTGAAAAATCGGCTCTTAATGTTGTCTGATAATTAAAATAGAAAGGTTAACCATAAAGCGACTTTACAAAATTTAATATTTATTTTTGGACCAAATCATAAATCAGTGCAACGCAACGAGCTAGTTATGTAAATAGATGATTTTCGCCCAGCTCACAGTGACATTTCCAATAAATATAATTGAAGTGGGCTTTGTAGCCCAGCGAAATTGCTTGTTAATTTTGGCAGTCGCATCCTATCAGCGCTACACTGTTGTAACCACCCGGTGTTGCAATGTAACATGTTTAAATAGCACTTTACATTGTTGCTGGCGCTGATATCAATAGGCGTTAGCGGAACCCTGTTGCATAATAGCGGTGAGAGAGCGATTGTGCACTTAAGGCTGATTTTTCAATAGTCAGATAAACAGCCAAATAACTATTCGACGGATTTATTTATGCTTTGCTTATCCATCAGATATAGTAAGTCCATATGTTTATAAGTAAAATTATAGTACGATTATTGTGATAGAACATATAATTCTCCGGAAATGACTATCCGTCTTTTGATAAACGTGAATGTATACTATCAGTCCGATAAGTACTATCTGAGGATTGAAAAATCGCCCCTTAAAGAGGCTTCTTCGTAAACCAAAAACTTTTTTAGTCAGTGTGTTTATTTGTCGAACATAATGCTTACCAACTCCATTTATCTCTGCAAATTAGACCCAATAATTATTTTGACAGTTCTTTGTTGCGTAAGCCCGCCCGCAGTTCGGAACGATCATATTGGATGGAAAGGTATTAGAAGCGGGAATTGAAAATTGTCAGTTTTTCCATATAGTTTAATGTACCCGTGCTTATAAAGTAACCATACTTGGTGAAAGGTTCGCCTATTATTGGTAGCATGACTTACCACAATGCCATCCATTTCCAATAAAAAATAGAACTCAAAAAAATTTTTGGAGATTTTTTATGCAACCGAACATATATGGCTATTACCAAAAAACTACCATCAGTATGTTAGATGCACCACCGAAGGAATTATCGAAGAAATTAGGTGTCATGCCAGGACCTTTCCTTTATGAGCACAGCTTTACTGAACTGGATGGAAAACACGGACAATTTTTTATTGCCGCTTTCACCGTAGTTTCATCCAATGTGGTAGTACCAACCCGGGCGGGCACCACCTAGTAGGGGAAGGAACCCCATTTTTGGATGCGTTCCGAACCATGCAACAGGTCGTTTTCGTAACGAAATGCACTTGTCCAACTCAGAAATAGAAAGATAGTGGGGCGATGATTTGCACCCATAACCTCTCTCATGAAAGGCAAGTGTTTTTGTTTACAACGCACGAACTGCTATTGCATGAACATGTTCATATAATTTTTCATAAGTTCTTTGTAACTCAAGTTATATTTAACATTTTGCACATTGGTAAATCGTGACGGAGATCGTCTTTCGAAAATAGTTGGTAAACATTTTGAAAATTTCATATTTTTTTCTTAAAAAAAAAATCTGTTTCGGAACCTAAACTCCTTTAGGATATACTTCTTTCCAACAATCATCGAAAAAATGTGCCAAAAGTTTGCAAGCCCATCGCCGACTCCGTCAGAATCACTGAAGAGAAACAATGGAGAAGTGGCGTGCGGACGATATCGCGGCTCCAGGGCGTGTAGCGTGTAGCGTGGGCGTGTTCTTGGCATTCAGTAATTGCGTATTCAGTAGAGTTAACAGTAATGTCAAAGTAAGTTCTTCTTCTGTTAACTCTACTGAATCCGCAATGACTGAATGCCAAGAATACACGTCCATATCATTGTATGGGAATCTGTAAGCGCTTCGTCGTATGCCACGCAGTCGAAATATTGCCACCGCGCACGTTAACGCCCTATAAATGCGTTCGTCAAGTCAATTTCCATCCACACAAACCACCCTAAAAGTCTGCGACTATGTTCGGATGTGGCCTGGTTGGTAGTTTTTGAAAATTGGAGAAAGTAGTTCTCATAGTAGGCGCTCTATTTGGCATATATCCTTCCTTATTATCTATGGTCAGAATACTTTTACGCTCGACAAAATAATAAAGTTTAAAGAAAATTTTCACTTTTTTTTCCGAATTCAAGAAAATTGTGTATCTTTTGAATAAATGAAACTTTTTAGATAACTAAAATTTGCAATGTCAAATGGTCGTTACGCTAGGTACGGAAATTGTTTCCAAAGTGTGAGAACACATCGCACATCGCTCGCTTCGCTCGTTGCCGTGAGTGTTGCCTCGAGGAGCGTTACATTGTGCCAACTCGAGTACGTTACCTACGTTAGATAGGTTCGGTGTTAGTGTAACGAGGCCCCGAGGAAGTATTGGTCCATATTCGATGAGATTACAATCGCTTTGTGAGGTCGCTTTATATCAGCACGCAGGTTATACGTTATAAAGCGTGTGCACGTTATTTTGTAAGTAAAAGGTATTTCACCAATGATACATCTGCAAGAATCCTGTGTTATCTCAGATAGTTACCTCACTAATGTTAAATAATTATTCCATGTTATCAGAGTTTTCCAGTACCAAAAAAATCATCCCATGTCAACCATAAAGTGCCCAGTATTGTACCACTATTACTTATTCTTTCCTATTGTTTACTGCCATACTAATCGAAGAGTAGAATTATTTTATCTTTCAAGGATACATGCATTCTCGAAGATAAAACCATACATGCCTAGGTATGGTTTTATGTGTGTCGTTCCCAAAACCTGGCCGGTCAGTCGGAGGGTATAGTGACGGGGCCACACTGGGCGGTTCAGGCCGTTTTGTATTTGGTTAGATTAGTGGAATCCAAACCACAAACGATGAAGCACGAGAAAAAATGCAGGGACTCATACATTCGAAGCCTAAAAATCGGGCTGCCACGCCGGGGAGAAATCGCATGATGGTCAGAAGAAATTTACCTAAATAATACCATACTTATTTCTTTCTGACCATGAGCTTGGCATGCTATCTTCGATGCTAGAGGTATAATTGAGTAGACGGATAAGAGCGGAAGGGTTGTGCGGCAGTCGTAAGGCTGCTGACACGGCGCAGTGCTTAATAGTCCAATTTGGAGCCCACTATTGCAAATAGACGTGAAACTTTATCTAATTTGTAGGCTTCCGGGGTGGATGCTATGCAGAAGTGCGCCATCAACAAATGTTACTTGATGTTTATGCAATAAGGAGAAAAACAATAGGTGCGAAGTAGCCCCAAGTAGTCACGTATTTTCATGATTCTGGTATCCTTTCCGGTAAAGATACATTTATGGCATATATATCGACCTTGGAGTAAAATTACTAAGGAATTATCTCCGTACTTAAAGAGTACAGAATTCATAGAGCCCAATTCATTTTGAAATAAAACCCATTTCTGGGGTATGTAATTAGATTCATAATGGAATTTGATAAAGCACTTTTTTAAATGTAACTGTACATTGTAAGGTGGGACGACGACATCAAGTGCGTCGGTGGAAAGCAGTGGTTCTGCTTGCGTTCTGAAGGGCCGGGAGGACTGGAGGAAAATTGGAGAGGCGTATGTCCAACAGTGGACGCAAACACGCTGACTGACTGACTTATATGGATGGATGACTAATACCACACCTACTGTCATGATAATAGCCCAACACACCTCATGGAAACTACATAGGTTCCATTATGGCAGGAACCTTTTGTTTTTATTTATGTTTACAAATAAACAGTTTGAGCTTATTCATTAAGCTAAATACATAACAAATCGACGTCTCGTCCGCCTCGTTATGGATGTGTCATTATTCAGGTAACTTTTGATGGTTTATCCGTTAATGTATGATATATGCTTATACCATGTTTTAGGTATATCAAGGGTATCCGCCTGGCGTAATTTTTCCATATAGTGGTTGCGTTGGAACAATCAACCTGGTTAGTATATGGTTTTCCTTGTATACAGATTTTTCCTTTTCAACATTTACATAAACGATAATATTGTATGCAGTTATACAGGTGAACCCTTTAAAATTTCCTTCTTTCCCCCTTACCAATAAAAGTAGTCGGTGAGGAAAGGGCTTCTTTATAACCATGCATATTTTAGTTTACCTTTTTAAAATAATCACAAACCCATATAGACAAACAAATGTGTACAGGATTACGTGTGTGTGAGAATAAATAATAAATAAAAATAATATTTAAAGAATTTTAGAGCGCATGCTCACCTAAATAATAAAAATAATAAGAAATTATAAAATAATCAAGTGATATTTTTAATGTTCATTTATTTATTATAAATGCCGATATTCTGAAACTTGGATTTAAACTTAATATTACATTTATATTTGTATCATTCAAACACTATGACAATAAATATTCTCATTTTTTGGCAATACCATAATAAAGAGGCATTTACAATATTTGAGTTTATTAAAGGCATGGTTCCGTTCTAGGAAACCAGTCCAAATAATTAATATAGAGGGTGACAGACTGTGGCTAGAGAGGGATAGGTATAGACTGACTGCACACAAAGCCTCCGTGTTCACGCCTGGACAAATTAATTGCACAAATGCACATGCGGTGCAGCGCTGTAATGCATTCTGCATGCGACAGTGTTCCGGATGTATGCCTGCATAAGTATTTGCACACTGAGAAAGGTTCCGACCGTGACGGATATTAAATTCATTTATCCAAATCATATCTACCTTTGTTGAGGTTTTCACAGAAAAATAGTGGACTTTATTTATGTAATGTATTGCATACCTTTTTCAATTAAAACCCATGAAATCGGCATGATATTACACTGAAAATGGAAATGGATCGGTTAGTATAAATTTCTTTACAAGAATTTATGGGAATGTTCAGAACTTTGAGGGACATTTCATTGCGATGATAATAACAAATTAAAAAATAATAAATAATTTCAAGAAAAAAAAACCTGAATAGATATACAACGATTCTTTACCTGTTATTCCTTGTTATTTACCTTAATTGTTGAGAATAAAAAAGATATTTTTTTGAGAAAAGACAACCAAATGGTTTGATTGACCTCTTGATAATAAGCATAATATTAAAAAAATACAACTGAATTGAGAAAATATTTTCCTTTTTTTATTCGGTTAAAAAATAGTGTATGTATTTAAATCAAAATATTCTATATAAGTCAAAAAATAATTAAGAGGGTTGGAAGAGATATTCACGAAACAAGTTGTCATCATCACGTACACGGGCGAAAGTAGTACGTGCGAACCCTAATTCGATGCAGCAGCTGCAGTGCCAATCTCAAGTCATCAGCCTCGACAATCGGATGAGTCGATGACTATCATCGTCTTTAATCTGATTATACCCATATTAAGGCAGGGCGCAACTCCGGCTAGACCGATCTGTGTGTAAAGTGAAATCCTTTGTGCGCGGTTTAGGCTGTTTATCCATAGGATACGCGAATTTGGTTTGATATGGCGATATCACTCATATTTTGAGTTATAAATATAATTTAATGTAATTGAATTGAAATACAATGAAATTACAAAATTTACAATTATTCATCATGTGGTAATTACTAATAATGATAAATGTTTATAATATACGGACATAAAACACGTGACTTAAGTTTAATATGATTACTTCTGAGTTAATCTTGTAATGTAATTTTAGTATTTCCTTACCTCAGGTCGAAAATACATAAAAAGTGATATCGGCCATCTAACGACCCGCGATCTCTTAGTTTCTAAAACTACGTTACATTCGACACGCAAATGTATATGTATTGAAGGGTTTGTGTGAATGGGAGCTGACTTAGCGAACGAATTTCGCCCAGGAGGAGCGCATTCGGGCGACTGTGCAATGTTGAAATATCTCACACAATGTATATTCATTGGAATTATTTTTATTAATTAGTTCTTTAAAGTTCGCTTCATCCTTCGAAATTCTATCCGTACAAGTATGTTAAGGTGAGCCTTCCCGATCAAATCCCCTTACAAACGTGAACAAAAAAAAGATCATGCGCATATTTTATGTCGTAGATCCAAAACTATACTCAAAACAGCTTTATTTGCTTTGTGGAAGTGTTTATTTTGCGCCGTGCCTGAGAATAAGTTGGTCCCGTCGGGAAGGGCCACCCTAAGACTAAAATCGTATGGTGAAAAAAGTATACTTAGTTCAGATACATTTTATCTTAGATTATCTTAACATAAGTAAGCTGACAACCCTGCTCAGCCCGGCCCAACAGTGCCCGCGCAAACTTTTAGAGATTACAGGATTTTTAAAAAGTTCTTCTCGCAGCAGTTTCTCAATCAAATTATAGTGTTAATTGCTGGCGGGAGCTCGCAGCGCAGCGTACGTCGCTGATAGTTTGATGGTTAGTCGGCTATAAGTTCGTTACCTGAATCCGACAGGGGAAAATTAAAATGGTTAACTTTTAATTTGTTTGTGCGCTAAGTAATTTCTCACGGCAGAATGAATTTACTGCCAGTGTTCTCAACTTTTCTTGTGTGTGTAGAAATGTTATACATTAAGTAAACGTGTACTTTCATAACGTACCTGTATAAAAAATATTAATATACGTGTTTGCAAACGAATATTAATAAATTGATTGTATTCATCGTCTATTTATTTGCCCAATTAGTATTTTCAGTCTTGTAGCAACCCGATAATTTAGTTTGCCTGTGGCTGTCAAATTATCTTTGCTTGTGTTTTCTGTCACTGGAGTAGAGATGAGAGAACGTCACCCAAACACCAATATTTACAAAAACATCTAGTTATATTAATCTATGCATCTAGTTGTAGCCATGAAGGTGAGGAAATTACGTTGTAGCAGAAAAAATGTCTACTTAATTAGGATAGACTAGCAGCCCGTCCCGGCTTTGCACGGGCATAATATAATTAAAAAAATATTATTTTGACACAATGATACACAAATAAACCCTTCTTACGTAGAGTTCCTAAAAAAAGAGCATTGAGAACCTACATTGAAATATTTGAAATAAAAATTACAAATTTTGTGAATATATTTTTTTTCCATTTTTTGTATTTTTACCTTTTATGTATTTTTCATACTATTAATTATTGTAAAAAGGTCATAACCACAAAATAAAAGCCATTAAATAAATCATTTATTGAGTTAAAGCCAGGGAGTAAACACTATTTGATGTTGTTTTATTTTTCACCAAATAATTAGCTTAACTGTTATTATGCTACTTTTGAGAATACCGCGGTCGTTAGACATGTTTGAAAAATGTTACGGCTTTTGAGAATGTCTTTGGAGAATGTATCTTCCTGCCGCGTGAAAAGCCGTAACATTTTTCAAACATGTTTAACTATTTAATTAGCTACCTACAACTACTACTATAACCTACAACTAAAAAGTATTTAATCGAAAATCATAAAAACTATTTAAGTCAATAATTTATTAGGATAACTAAATGTACAACATATATTAATTGGTCTAGTTCTGAAAAGAACTTTTTGAATGCGTTTAGTTACCTACTAAACTAATTATCATCAAGCGACAAAATATTATCAAGCGACAATTTCTTAAATTCGGCACACGGCTGCTGCGTAGGGAGCCGACTGACTCCCCTCCCGTACCTCTGAGTGACGCCTACAAACTCTAAAACGCATAGTTGGCCGAGCGGAGTTTTTTCTATTTTTTAAACTCATGATATCTTTCGAATGAAATGTCCGAATCGAATAATTCAAAAAGTGATATAAAGGTATTAAAAAAGTCTTAAATAATAATGTACTTATTTTGATAAGGATTAATATCTAGGTACAAATAAAGAGCCTTTTCTAGCGGCGGTATTTAAATTTTTATTTTAAAATAAATGCACACTTATTGTGACATAACTATAATAGTTATATGTATGCTGTCTGGACCATTTTTGTCGATAATAATGTGTTCTATAAAATTGTATGAGATCATTTTGTTTTATCGAGAATACTTTTCGCAGCGCACGCGATGCAAGGAATATTCTTGGTATTTTTTTTGCACCTTGGGTTACGTTATCGGAGTTTTGGTAAGGATCCCTATTTTTTTTAAGATAAAACATAGACTATGTCCCTCGGATAGACTATAGCTTTCCAACTGTGAAATAATTTTTCAAATCCGTTCCGTAGTTTTAGAGCCTATTCGGTTCAAATACACAAACAAACCTGTCCTCTTTATATAATAGTATAGAGTTACCTTGGATTTAAATTTTTCATATCACTGTCTGATAATTACTTTTTATTTGTATTTAATTTGAAATTGTTTTTAATTGAGACAGCACTGCGTCGAGTTTTTGTCGCTATAATGGAGAATGTGGTACTTCCCCACTTTTGGGGCAAGGAATGGCCAGTCCTATTCTCCGAATGGCGGTGGCCCGCGTGAGTCTCGTTTATTAGTCGGCATTTTAGGGTTACTTTTGTATCCAATCCATTTGACACTTAGCTGTGGTTTTATCAACTTATTTTTAGGTATAGCGCGACACATGGCGCATTTGCCCTCAATGAGGTGCTCAACGATGCCCATGGGCTTTCGATCTTTCACAAGAGCTGCGCAAGCCATGCCGGCCCGTCAACACCATGTTTAAAGAAACCCAGTTTGTATGTACTTTGGCGGAAATATCTTCACTTACCGTCATAATTAATAAAGGATTTACAGGATCGGTTGGTTCTAGTTGAAGGAATGTCAACAATGAATGGGTGTATTTCTGCCTGATGTGCGATGAGCGATGGTAGAAAGTGGACCTATGGATGGCGTTATGCAGCTCCAAAGAGCATTTTTCGAGAAATAGACGATAGAACACATATTGTCGTTGAAATGCATGGAATACCGCTGTATTGAGTCTGAGGGAACCTTGGATTTATCCTTGATGTGACGTCGGAAGTTCAGGTCATACGTCAGGTCATTACCGAGTCTCTTTGAGCATGACAATGAATCGGCTGCGCCGATCATCGTCCACGTCAGCCCGGCTTGCGCTCGGGTGAAGTACTTGGCTAGCACCGTCTGCGAAACTTGTTTGCGTTCGTCGTTTTGTTTACTTCTTTTCGTATTTTAAAATTGCAAACCTGGCTTAATGGCAGGGAAAATTGCGTGGGACGTAGGGGGTCCAGTCTAGTTACCCTGGGCCGGCGAATAGCTCGAGTCTGGTCGTGGGTCCTGAGAGGACAGCAGGTTAGGCTGGGATAGTGGCCAACTAGGCACCGTTGCATAGCCTATTTGAGATGGCAGATCACTTGGCTGGGGCACTGGATATCCTGGTTGCGGTGGTGCGTAGCTCGGTTGGGATGAAGTAAAGCCTGACGTCAGTGCACATCCCGCCCGCGACATGTAGCCCTGTTGAGGTGGCAGGTACCCCTGCTGTGGTATTGCGCAGCTCGGCTGAGATGTTGCGTACCCTGGTTGAGGGGCTGTGTGGCCTGGCTGTGAAGGTGCGAAGGTGCGTGTGGGCCGTACAGTTTTGGACATTATCGCCAGGCATCGGCATCGCTACATTATGGGTTTTATAATAATGTCTCGAGTTCTGGAAAAGTGATTAATTTGATTAACACCTGTGGCTTATTATTATTATTTGGTTATGGTGCTGTCTCTACAACAAACACAAAAACAACAATCGTTGTTATTAATATTATGTCTGCCTACAGAACCAATACGGTGAAAATAAATAAATAAGTTAATGAATAAATAAATAATTAAATAAATAAGAAAAACAGCTAATCTGGTTGTATGTAGCTGAACGCCCCCTCTTGTGTCCCGCGCCGCCGTCTCTATGCTATTACTGCTGTTTACGATATCTATGTTATGTTTCAGGATCGGCTCCCGATTCCCGATCCTGCACTCCCTGCACCCCATTGCAGCTCCAGGGGCGCGGCTCGCGCCATCCGATCCGCATAGAGACGGCGGCGCGGGACACAAGAGGGGGCGTTCAGCTACATACAACCAGATTAGCTGTTTTTCTTATTTATTTAATTATTTATTTATTCATTAACTTATTTATTTATTTTCACCGTATTGGTTCTGTAGGCAGACATAATATTATTATTATTTAAAACTTGTTGCCCTACAGCCCCTAATCAGTGTCCGTAGCTCGACGTCACTGCGTGTGGCTTAGTGAACTTACGAAAATTGACTCCGTAAAATCAGATCGACCCAGCAATAATAATTAGAATGTAATTTTTATAAAGCACAAAATAAATAGGAAGATCATGAAAGTATTAAGGTCAGTTGACAAATGAGGTTAAACAGTGACGATGTCGTCGATCAATCTTTGAATTTCTGTAACTCAGGGAGTTGCATGTTGAATTTTCTGAGTCAATTAATTGTTAAGCTATAGAATTTTGTAATTTTTAGGGTCACATCATCGCATCGGGGTGTCAGATTGGGATGGGTAGGGAAGGCGCTTTAGCTATGGCAAATCATGCTTTCGTATGTCTGTCCGGGTGTTTTCTTCTACAGGTCGCATTTCTAAACATATTCTCGTGAAATTTTGTGAGCCGATTCGATAATTATATATATTTTTTTAATCAAGTCAATTTAAAAAAAATGTTTAGAATTGTCACAAAAAACTACTGTACAATACTGTAATGAAAAGATTTGGCTTTTGAGCAAAAATATACCGGCCGGAATGCGAAATCATTGTTGCCCAAGCTAAAACGGAGACGGAGCGCATCGCGCATCGATTGGTCAAAAATACAATGCAGTACAAAAGCACAAGGCAGCCAATTTTGCTAAAATAAAACATAACTCATATTTAATGACGCGGTCAATATTCCTATTCACTTAACCCGACCCTCCGCGAACAACTATTCATGGACGTGCACGAACCGGAAACGCAAAAAGATGAAAAAATACCCAAAAAGGAAGGACCTTTACCGAGGTACTCACACTGCCACTTTTCCTGTTTCGAAAGATTTAACGATTCCAAAGCCATAAATATGGAACAAACGCAAATTGACCGAGTGCTAGGAAAGGGTTTGGTTCAAAATGTACGCTCGGCGCCGTGAAGTCAGTAATCACGTGGAGGGTCATTAATAACGGGTTCGAAAATTTTCTGTCATTTAGTAAAATGATTTCATACGTAACATATGAATTGATATGTAGAAAATTACTTGTTTTTGTGTAGTAAGTGTACGGGGCCTAGTGGTTTGAGTCTGCGCATCTTTAACCGACTTCAAAAAAGGAGGAACCTCAATTCGTCTGTATGTTTTTTTTTATATTTGTTATCTCATAACTTTCGCCTGGGTGAACCGATTTTGATGATTATTTTTTATATGAAAGCTGGTGCATCCCATGTGGTCACATTTTAATTTGGTTTAATTCTGATAATTATATCCATGAGAAAATCATAAAAGTCAAATTTGTATTAAGTATGTGCGCGACAAATGGACGAGTAACTCAATATAACGACAACCGATTTCAATGAATCTTTTTTTATTGCAAAGGACGTGTTCAAATTACTTAGTGTACTTCAGATTCACTAAAAATAAACAAATAAAAACAAAAATTAACAAAAAAAAATAACCCACTTCAAAGAAAAAGCATAAAAGTAAAGAAATAATTGCCATTTTTGTAATTACGATTATTGTTTTGAGCCGGTGTCAGCCGACGTAGCCAAGGTCCTCTTGACTGGCGCAGCGCGTGCCCGGCTGACGCCGACTCAAAAAATAACAATAATCGTAATTACAAAAAGGCAATTATTTCTTTACTTTTTAGTGCTTTTTCTTTGAATTCGGTAATTTTTTTTTGATAAATTTTTTTAGACGTTGGTTCTATACCCGTAGGCGTGATATATAAGCTTTCTTTGTGAAATTATGTAACACAAGTCCTTAAGGTATTAGAAATATCAAAAGGAAACGTAATGGAATCGTCCCATATTATATGTGCCTGAAAAAAATGGTGAAACGATGTCGACTGGTATATGCTCCAGATACCAAAAACGAAATATTTAGTTTTCGGGAGCCACAAATGGCACTTATGCTGGTGTTTGTTTTTAATGTGTTTATTTATTTGAGTATTCGTTATATTAGCATTTTATGAATAAATTTCAAACAAGGTTATTATTTTATATTTTTATATCAAGATAAAAACTTTAGTTGGATGATAGTTACTTTTCGAAATGACACACTAGTAGCCTTGAGTATGAGAAGACATTTTGCAGAGTATTTATTTTTCTAAATGAAGATGAGACTAAGTGTCTGTTCGACTAAGCAAATATTCTAAACGTCGTCCTGTCTGTCAGCAGAAAACGGTCTTTTTTGGTCGGACTTTCACGCGGATGGAGCCACGGGCATCTACTTGTAAATTGTATTACTAAGCACTGATAAAACACCCTGATGATAAATGTTTAGTAATTTTACCACCCGATGACTAAGTGTAATCCCAAAAAATGCGCCTCCATAATATATAAGTATTCCTGGGACACACCCGAAAATTACGACCGCTCTCAAGGAATGCATGACTGCACCGGACTTTCAGACCCAAAGGTCCATTTAGCTGGACGCCTCACTGGACAAGCCCTTCAGCGGCGACTGTGGTCGACGTTTTCCTATACATAATTCAAAGAGGGGACCCTTTGGTGTTGTCGTTTCAATTATGCGTTTTTTGGGGTGTCCGAATCGTTTTCCGATTTGTTTGGCCTCTCGATCTGTTTCTTTTGTGGGGTTGAGAGGTGTCGCTTGTTTTGGGGCGTACATTGAAAATGGTGGTCGACACTGTGTGTCATACATTTTAAAACAACAAGTCATTTCCGTATGTGTATACTTAAACAATTCATATGTTTTGTGGAAAGATGTTTTGGTACAGCATTTACTTAATTGTTTTAAAATTTATCTAAAAGATGATTATAAATTAAATTAAACGTTTGTGCCCACACAAATAGATAAATTTCGATGATTTAATTCGTTGAAATCCCGCGAGACCTGCTAGTGAATTGCAACAGCATACGCTAACAAAAGTGTAAAGCCATTAAAAGGTGGATATTCGAGGTATTAAATCTCTTTCCCCCTTGGCGATAAATCAGAGGATCCGTAGTCGACCACTTAGTCGCGAACATGTCGGGACATGTTGTATAGTCGGAAATATTACAGCGGCAGAAAATATTACTCTATTGCAATCGTACTGTGTGCCAAATCTAGCACCCACTGTTAACTATAGACACTTGGAATCTCATACAAAGCGCTATATTTATTGTGGTCTGGAATTATTTGAAATTCGATAGATTGAACGACGAGTGTGGACAAACATCTGATTATTAAAGACAATTTATCATTTCGATATAATTTTTTTTTTTAGAGATTGCCCTTTTTTGTTGTTACTGGTTCACTGTACTCCTATCAAAGCTTCACAACTTGTAGTTAAAGCCTCAGAAGTGCCTTTTGTATTATATGCAAAATAAACCCTCACACGAGACATATTACAACTGACGTCAGGTATTGAAAAGCTAGACAATATGATAAATCCTCCTCCTTCAAATAAATCTTAAATTTCCTGTTAAATTAAGTGTATCAAAATTAGAATAAAACTTTAGCTTACATTTGCTATCTGAAATTAAATTCTTTTAATTTTTTTTGGTACGAATTTAAATATGAAAATTACGTGTTTATAAATTATAATATAGCCATTAATTTTTTAAAAGCTATTATCACATATTTCTTCTGTTTGTTCCTTTATAAAGTAAGAAATGTAATGATTTTAATTTGGAAGTAATACTTCCAATTTAAGAGCGTTCAGACTGTACTCACTTGCATACTTAACACATTTTCCTCATGTTTATACGCTTAGCATATGATTTCCTTAAATCCCCTGCTATTCTTAAAAGGGTCGTAAATTTTCACCTCCCCAAAATAACGGTGCGTTGAAAAATTGATTGGCACCCGCGAGATTTAAAAAATGTCGGAATGCGTATTATTACATATTTATTGGTGGATATATTTAAAAATAAACCTATTCGATATAATTTCTTAGCGATAATGTTATGGAGGACCCAGCATCACAGTTCTAAGTTGTTGTGTTCAATACGGCATCAAACTAATAACAGTATCGTAGCGCCTCTACCTACCTACCTACGTAACACTGAAGACTTGTTCTTGTAGGTCAACGTGGGGTAGGGGACGCAAGCAAAAGGTGAAGAAAACTCGCAAAGTGACTAAACGGGTTAAATTTTATGAATCATGAAAAATTAAAAAATTACAAGGGCTCGAAGGACGATCAGGAATCGATACTCTTGATTTTTTAAATATATTATTTTAAATGCCAGCCGGCCTTACAGAATATTGTTGTTTATGGTCACTTGGCACCTGCCTAATATATTATGGAAGTGTAAATAGTGTTTTTTGGAGGTAGGTGACATGTCTAATTAATATACACAGAAAATTATCAGAGGAATAAGCATATAATGCAACATTCAGCAAAGGTTCTTCAGATAAAATCAAAAATAGAATAGTTGTTTAGCCACCTGGAAAAAAAACGCTGAGAAAAATATTCGGATAAGGATTCTTAATAAATTAATCCATGCAGACATAGTTACAGATTTATTGATTTGTATTTTATTGATTTTGATTGTAGGTACAGTTAGTCTTCACTTATTTTTCAAACTACGGTTGTGTGAGAAACGTAATTTTCGGACTGTGGGCCTAAAAGCGTGATGAGAGCCGATTGCGTTCAGTTAGATAAGGACGTAACCAAAACAATATTTAATTATATTTAAAAATAACCACAACGAATTTTGATGATCAAAAACGTTGATTTGTAGATTGAAGGTTTAGAGCTAGATATTAAAGATAAAACTGTAAGTCTCTGGTGGTTTGGGTTCTCAAATTAGACAAAATATTCATAAAATTTCATAACAAAAGTTTGAACACAGAATATGAGCGTCAAATATTTACTATTATAGCTTTCGAATGTCCATAGTTAGACCATCAATACAATTTTCATCTATTTGAAATTCCAAAACAGGTAGCATATATTTTTATAAATATTAAAATTTGGTCTTACTTACGCCTTTATGGAACTGAATGCAATTAGCTGTTATCACGTCCCTACGAAGTGACTAAATACGGATGTTTGCCGTTTGAAGAGGGTCTTGGTGCGGCATTCCTATAACTATGAAGAAATAGCAAATCATTTTTTGACCGGTGATTCGTGGAAGTAGTCAGCAGTCGCACGCAAGTCCTCTATAGATGAAGGTTCTCGTACAAGGGAAATCTAATTAGTGCAGGATATTCCAATTAGACGCAATATTGATTAAATCGCAGCGTATTAGCATAACGATTAACATAACATCTGACTGTTGGAGTCGACATCTGCCGGACATGTCACCTTCATTTGCATGCGTTGGACGTAAGGGTGGTACAAATAAAATGTCGAATTTAACCTTTGTTTGACATACATACATACATGCCGAATTTCGTTCGCAAATGTTCGTTCCACGGTTATGCACTTTTTCTCAGTTTGGTACCCATCCCCAATATTTCATTATCCGAAACGTCTGTAAATACACTGAGAAAAATTGACCCCTGATTTTAAGCGGAATTCTCGTTCCGTTAGAAGGAATTCCTCTTAAAAACCGACTCAGCGTCCAAACGAATCAATTAACAGGAAATCACTGCACTGATACAACATCATGACTTGGATTGTTAGAAGTTATGACGTCAGAAGCCATGTCGTCAGACAATCAACAGGACAGGAAGTGTAAAGCGTAAGGCTTACTACAACTAATAAAGCAAGACAATAATGATACCACATGCAGACGTCATGTTAAGGTATCATGATCACTCTGATGTTTTAATATGAATAAATAGAAGCACAATCGGTACGGTCAGGCAATGAACCAGTCTGTTCCTGATACTTCATCGGGATGTTACCAATAAAAAGTAGGGTAAGTATTGTACTTTTATCGAGTCTACACCATTATTCTGTGCAACATTTCCTGATAATATCTCATTCACAAACGCATATTATAATTATAATGTACTGATAAGTTTAATCTCCTTCGTGATCTTTTAACTTAACTCTCCGTATGAACATTTATTACATACCAATAGTTCAGCGCCAATTAACTGTTTTTTCTCATACTTTCATAATACAAGTACATATTTTCAAAGCATGGTATTTTCAAGGTGATTCATGAAACTTAGCAAATTTCGTTTGAAAACATTTTTAAAGTTAAAAGTAAGTACTTAACTGAACCCTAAAATGTTCTAAGAGTTCAGTCAAGTAGTTTCATCTTTAAAAAAAATTAAAACAAATTTGCTTAGTTTCATGCAAAAAAATCACATTGAAAAGAGACCATGCTTTGAAAATATGTACTTGTATTATGAAAGTATGAGGAAAAAACAGTGAATTGGCGCTGAACTATTGGTATGTAATAAATATTCATAGGGAGAGTAAAGTTAAAAGATCACGAAGGAAATTAAACGCATCAGTACATTGTAATTATAACATGCGTTTGTAACTAGAAATTTCAAGAAAATTATGTAAAGGTATCAATATTACACATACATGATTAAAATTGGTATTATTCTTTTATAATTTTGAATATTGATTATAATCTTTTAGTTTTAGATGCATGAGGTTTTAAATGAAATCATCAAAAAAATATTGAACAAACAAATTTATTATTATATTAGACAATCTTAAAACTAGTATACAGTATATCAATAGCGTGCATCAGAGACAGGAATACAAGAGAAATAATGACCTGTTAAATGTCATGACAACATTTTATGGAAATGATAGGCCAAAATGCACCAACATTGTTAAATGAGTCTCTCTATTTGAAAACAAAGATTTCGCATGTACAAACGGCTTCATTCTCGCCGTCACACATTGGACTTTGACTCTACATACGTTTTCCTTGCGAATACCAATGCGTAGCGTGGCGTTGATGGTGATGCGCTCCGTTTAAGGTTGCCCTGACCGTAGTGCAACAGCGCGTGACTTAGTTGTGTATGCCCAGGAGAGTCTGAATGGTCTGTCGAGGTTTTTCTCCCGCTTCGCTGCATTCCAATATTTTTTGCACCACCTCCAATTCACCTTTAACAAATCACATTATTAATTACAGTGTTGTTAGATACTTTTGTGCTTAAATCTAAAGGTGATTACGTAAAATGAAGTTTTTTAAGTACCTAAGTGAAAATGGATGGATAAATAAATACCACACCCCACCATAATATCATCATAACACACCGCATGCCTTCACTTTATGATCACTGCTACATTGAACTGAATAGCACGGAATATCTCTGCAGATTTTAATTTAGCTGATTTGAATTGCCGCTTGTGGTCGATGGTACCAACCAGAGAGATATAATCCTTTCACCTAGTTGAAAAAGGGGAGCCCCGCTGTTTTAAATGGATTTCGGACCTGCAACTTAGAAAGTGACCTCCGGCATGAGAAGCAAGACTCCGCGACCCTAAACTGTGAGCCCCTCACATTTATATTTGCATCTCAAAAATAGTTAAGATTCCAAGATATAATTTTCTGTAAATCGCATTACCTATTTTATGATCATTGCATAAGATTTTAACAATTTGTAATTCCTCACTTGTAAACCCACCACTTTGGTAATGTTACCACCGCATTGGATGAAACTATGTTTAAAGCGGCAATGAACAACTGTCCGTGTTTTCCATCCAGTTCAGTGTAGCCGTGCTCATAAAGGGAAGGCCCTGGCATGGAACCTAATTCCGTCAGGAATGTGGTAATTAGCCATCTATGTCAGGTTGAATACAAAAAAGTTTAAATCTATAAATAAATATAAAGTGGAACATTCACAGAGTTAGAATGTGTCGTCGATTTGATCGAGATCGATTATATCATTAATAAGGCTTTTTATTGCACAGCTACATTGAACCGAATGGAAAATATAGAAAATGTTCATTGCCTCGATCATCGTTCGTTCAATGCGATTGTATCAACCTGGGCGCTACCTAACCTAAGCTAACCTAAACTAGACTACCACCTAGTAAGCAAATCAAGTAAGGAATCCGAACCACGAACAACGAATCCCTTAGTCGGCTCTTGCGACATGCGACGGGATTTTCAGATTTTCACAATAAAACTCATATTATAATGACACCTGAGATTTGTTGACTAATTGAAATTGTTTTTTATACTCATAAGAGCTTCAATACTTGACAGCCCCAACTAGCGAGCCAGGTCCGATGAGTTATTGTTTCATAGGAAAAGATCTTTAGGTAAATGATTAGCAGTTTCTCATTTTATTGCTGTACGAAAAAATATTATAATATGACATACTTACATATACACTTGTGTCTTCTTTCCATAAAGCTAAATTAGTCTTGAACTTGAACCGACCACCAACGGGTGCTATTCATTGTTTGATTTCCTTTTCTGTCAACATTTGTAATGCGATGTCGATGCATGCAGCTGTAAAGTAAAAAACAGATTATTACACAATGGTAAAATTTGAAAGTTTATTCCCATTCAACGAACGAAAACTATGAATGTGGATAAATAAATACGTAAGTTTGCAAGCAGTTTGACCGAATTTGCCATGCAGTTTTACTTAGTAACCTATTAACATGAAATCCTTTTCGGAATGATTAATAGTCACGATCGTGCGGCAAAAACATGCACAAATATTGAGCACAAACTGTGGTATTCAGAGTGGGCGGACTAACTTTAATCCGCCGGACTAAACCGGTTTTTATACGGTTAGTCCGTTGCTAATCTCGTAATTAGTTTCGAGGGGCTCTCTGAATACGACTGATAGTAAAAAGGTTAGCTTGGTGTGGTTGGCTTCATCGAACGCACGAACCATGATCTAGTCAAGGCATTGCCATAAGTGATCGATGTCTGTCACTGACGTAGAAGATAAAAGGTACTTACCATCGAACGTGTTGAGGTACTGCAGTATGTCCGATTTTATCAATAGATCCAATGTATTGATCCATTTGGCAGAGCTGCACACCGTATGCACACCGACGCGACAACACCAACATTACTTCTTCTTCTTTTTTTTTCTCGGCGACTTCACACCACAGGTGGAAGGCCTTTTTGGCAATAACGCGTGTGTGTTGCGTATTTATGCCAGCGTCTCAGTCTAAAGGGCTGCACGATATGAAAATAATAATTATTATTTTTTTTCTACAAAAACATTACTTCTTTAATGAAATTATAAGAACAAAAACACTATTCTTTGGTGAAATAATCATAACAAAAAACAATCTGATAAAGTGAGTAAAATATTTTGAACTGATATTCATAATTTAATATTATTCATATTTACAAATTTTGAAATAAGCTTTAAGACTTTAATATTCGAGATGGACAGAAGAGAGTGAATGTTAATTGGAAGTAGAATATCATATTGAGGGAGGAGTTGATATAATGGGGGCATTTTGTCTTGCAGAGGGCATGAAAAGAATATGTGATCTATGTCACCGTCCGCTAGTCCGCACTCACACAAGGACGTGTTCAAAAACCAGCATTACAAATGGCGGCGGCCAGCCCCAATCGCTAGCCAGCCAGCCGACTGTGTTCGTGCGCGCTCGCAAAATCATGTGCGTTTGTGCGTGTTCCTGCTTATTTTTCGTAACTTTACGGATGAATTATCGTGCAGTATGGAGAAATCATCAGTCGTCATGATACTTTCTCATTATATTATTTGAGTTCTTTAGGTTCAATACGATTATATATTTTTTTATTTTTATATGTCGTCGGGAAAGGCAAGGGCACTATGCGTTCAAATAATCAATTGTAAACCGACAAGGACTGCTGTAGTTCGCTTGTTGTTGTTTTGAAATCAGGTAATTATTTTTATTTCTATTGTTACTTCACACTATAAATTCTTATTTTAGGAAAATTGATCATCTTTGGCTTTTAAATGAATTCACAAAATTGGTAGGATGATTAATATTCGGCATTCCCGGTACCAATTGTTTCCATGGAGGTACTTTTCGAAAACATTAGTAGATGCAACATGACATTATTTTTTTAAAAACAGTCATAAATTGTGACCGTTGCCAAAAAAAAAAAATGTGTTTATTTATAGATTTATACATCGTCAATATATTTCCATTAGGCATAGTCTTCTTAGCCTGGTTTTCACCAAGTGCTGAATTATTTTAATTTACACTCAAAGTGCTGATTATCTTGTACTGGTATCGATTGCCAGATGGTAAAAAAGACCATTTACTGTTAGGATTAAGCTAATCAGTGCTTGGTGGATGAGACCCTTAGCCTCTCAGTAAGGTACCAATTTTCTGAGAGCTTCCATATTTAGAAACCTTATTTAAAAAAAATACCTAAATTTCTTATTTATCGGCCACATAAAAATATATTTTGTTATTCAGATCTGCATATATACTCTGTTACTAATAAACCAAGAGAATCCTTCGAATCGTTTTACAATGTTCTGTCCTTTGCATTGACATGCAGTTTAGAATTCGGGAGAAAGAGACAAAACATTGTATAACTATTCAGAAGATGATTCAGAACATTCAGAACAAGCTTCTGAAGGAATTGCTTCCTTTTATGACTTCAATATGTATTTCACACAAAACCAAATTTTTACGGTTTTTAAGTTACGCATATACTCGTACCTACATATTTTGTTGTTGAATTTGTATGGAGCCGGTTTTGGAGTTTCAGATTGTGTACCTAATGGGGACTGTTTTCTTCTAATCATAATAACTTCCTAATTAGGCCTACAGTGTTTGTATAATCCAGCGAGGACCTTACCTATGGAACATCTCGTTTTTGTGACGAAATGCACTTATCCGCGGCGGGGATTTGAACCCAGACCTCTGGTATGCAAAACAAGTCCCTACACCACTGAGCCGCCACTAGCACTACGCCATGTTAAGATATCATTACTTACGCTTGTTTTTTTTGTCATAAGCGTGATACATTTAAAGTATTTCAATATCGCTAGGTTTTATCAATGATCACCATATTTTGCTCTGCCCTCTTGAGAATGTATCGGTTTATCCTGATGCACGCGTGACGTCACGCTTTATCAGGAAGATTGTCATGACAACTTAACGGGATGTAATTGTAAATATACAAGGCATAATGATAGATTATCGTTACGATAATTAACATGCCAAGTACTGATAGTTTCTCATTCCGAGTAAGCTAATATCGTTGGTACAGGAATGACACGGGTCGGTATACTGATAAAGGTTCAGGAAAAATGAAAGCAAAACACGAAGCTGATACTTCTTCATTACGCCAAATTCTCATTTTTCTCAGTGTAATCTTCGTTTAAAATATATGGCACAGTTTAAATGAAAGAGCCCCATTTCCAAACCAAACGCACGAAGCAATTATCATGAGTCTAAACACAGACCAAAAGTCATAAACTGGGATACCATAATCCGAACATGGTGACTTAATGAATTTGTATTGGAAGTGTACTAGTGCGTGCGATGGACAGTGACCGCAACCGCGCCACAACCGCCTCCCTACCGCCGCCGACGCCACCCCAACCGCGCTGCGTATAGCCGCTGCGGTAGGGCACCTATTCACAGGCTCGCGTACATTGATTTCCCTTTGTTTTGTGATAATATTGGCGACTCGGCAGCTCGTTGACATTTCAATCGTCTCATTTATTGTAATATATATATATATATATGGTGGTTAAGCGAAAATTATTATGAACAGATACAATACTAGCTGACATACCTAATATAAATATTGGCTGTTTGGCTTAACTGTACAAGTAGAACATAAGCCTAGTTCAATAACAACACATCCATTTTTGACATGCTTTACTATTACTTTGTCAATATGGTCTTGGTCACTTCTGCTTCTCTTCGCTCTGAAAATATATTCCGTAATTTTTCCATCGCTCAAGTTCGTAATTCTCAATTCTTGTCAATTTTTGTATTTCTTCTTTCAGTCCAAAATGCTCTCTACTCTAACCCAGCTTTTGAAAAACTATGATTCTAAAATAAAAAAGATCAATTATGTTAAATGTATTCGCTTATAGTTATCCTAAAGAACTACTATCATGTGTATGTTTGAAACCTTACGGCTTTTCACGCGGCGGGAGTAGTAGACAGTTCGAAACGTCGGAGAATGTCTCCTCCCGCGGCGTGAAAAGCCGTAAGTTTTCAAACATGTTCAACAACCGCGGTAATCTAACAACTATCTTACTTTTATGTGTATTTCAAATATGAAATATCTGTCGTAGTACTATAAGCATTGGCTATTGTCGCGTGGGCTATGTTTTTAGTTTTTAAGGGTAGGGTGGGCTGATAGGTTTGCTCGCTTTAATCCTACTATAGTGAGCGTCCGTACTGAGGAGCAAGCGCTCGTAGCTAACACCTCTGCCCAGTTTATTGATAGTTTACTGATATTATTTGGCACAAACGCGCTTCCCAGTTTTCCAGCTTTCACTGATATTGCTTTTCTGTTTACACGGATCTGGAATAATGTCCCTTGCGTACCATGTAAAAGACTTTTGGGAATATTATGTCCATTCTATTAATTTTCTCATTTTGTGCTTACCTAATGCTTGGTTGCGTCACAAAACAAAAGTTTTGTTACATTTTTTTATTGCAAAAACTGAATCAACATAAAAAATTATATACTTATCGAACCCGCTAGAATTGTCAGAAATGTTACCAGATTCGGTTGAAAATTGCGATCTGTACTTAGAGGAGAATATCCGGGCACCTGACAGACATACAAAAGCATTTTTTCCCAAGCAGCAATGGAACCGCTACGGTCGCGCTTCGCGCATCGCTTGATCAATGAGGAAAGTATACTCGGACTCGCACACTTCAGTTAGGTTATCACTAGAGTTGCGAAGGTACAAGGGTGGTCGTTCATTATCTCAGCTGCTTTCAATCATGCGTGGTATATTCTTGCATGCGTGGAATATTGGATTGAAAACAAACAAAACAAAACAAAGATAGACGAGGGCCTCGATCTAAAAGCTCGGCCTAGATAGCGGTTGGATGGATAAGCCGAAATGCGTGGCCAAGAATCTAAAAGTCACAAATTCTTCATTGGTTCATGCAACATAACTCATTACATTTATTTAGATGAAGACTTGGTTCACAATGTAAATAGTTCGAATATCCTCCTCAGCAACATATGAGCCACAATTAATTCAATCACCAACCACGGATAACAGACCAATGTGTATCAGTAATAACCTTTTCAGTTTTATTTATTGCTTTAATTATATGTATGTTGTATTTTATATACTCGGATTGTTTTTCTTTTTCTGGTAGTTCGATTATCTCTGACGAAAAAGAACCGACAAGAAATAAACATCGCTGGCATTGCCTTTTTTTCTTTGATTTTTTTAACCACGGCTAATATTTTGCTAAAAGGGGTATTGAGTACGATATCTTTGCTAACATGAGTTTTATAATATTATACCTATCCCGTATATTCCATACTAGCAGCCCGTCCCGGCTTTGCACGGGCAGAATATCACTTAAAAAAATATTATATTGACACAATGATACACCAATAAACCCTTTTTACGTAGAGTTCCTACATTGAAATATTTGAAATAAAAAAAACTTAGATATTATTATTAGATATTAGAGAAATAATAAATTCAAAGTGCTATAGGGAGAACCGCGGCCTCCGACGCACTATTTATAGGCACGCTCCTGCCGCCCCGGCCGGCCGGTACCGCCGCAACCGCTACGTCCCGCATTTTTTTAATCTGTAATATCTTCAAAATTATTCATTTAAATCATATGCTGTAAAGGGCTATATTGATCTATATTAAATCAACAATGTGTTTAAGGTATTTAATTTGATAAAGATTAATGATGTATTGGTTAAAATCGCTTCGAAAATTAGCAATTATTTGTCGTAAAAAGTTAATGACAAAAAAAAATTATTGTGGGATATCCATAAGAGTAAGACATGTACCATCGCGGAGTTTTCTGTAGACCTTTTTAATGTGTAACTTAGTACATAATTTTGATAAATCTCGTAGGGTTCAGCCTGCTTTTTTACGACATCACATTGGAAACCTCAAAAATAACAGTATTTCTCCACCATTTAATGGATGATATTAGACACATAAACCTTTCTCTTTAATCACTCTATCTATTAAAAAAAAACCCCATCAAAATCCGTTGCGTAGTTTTAAAGATTTAAGCATACATGGGGATATAGGGATATAGGGACAGAGAAAGCGACTTTGTTTTATACTATGTAGTGAAGTGATATGTAGTGATTATTTCTTTAAACTTAGTTTATTATTATTGGACTGTTCATCGCGACCATGGCCGACCGGAACAAATTGTTGAGTTTTTTCATTGTTGTCCAACGTTAAATAAAGCTTACTTTAGCTCATAAAATCATGCAAATCTCATCACACATCGTATTACCGCGTCATGAATCGCTTGCCGAAAACGTGGTTTTAAAATCCCAGGTCCTAATGAAAAAATGATGAGTTCGCATCATCATGCGGGAATCCAACACCGAATGGTATGAATAATTTATGGCGTGATGTCAAAATAAATTGCCTGTTACCAATGACGTGACCTGTTACTGAGCAAGATTCGGGAGAAGCCGCCCTTTACAGATCTTCATAGAAATCGTTCAAAACAGTTATAATTTGCAACAACAATCTAACAATATAAGCAAATATAGAAAACATGACTGACATGACCTGAACCAGCCAACACCTTTCGCGTGTATTCAATCAATGTGAGTAGTTATAAACTTAAACACTGTGTTAGTAGGAGGCATTGTTTACGAGAAGAGGGACTGTAGGAGAATTCCAAATTATGGGCGAAATTGGTTTGATGAAATTGGTATTTTTTGCTGGCTCGGGTCCAGCCTTGCAGCATATTCGTAAAGTATTTATTTTGCAGGGATCTTTCTTTAATTAATGTGTCCTTGCTTCACGGTCGATTATAAATACACACCATTTTTTTGGAATTGTAAAATTTCATTTACTGTGAATTCCTATTGTACACTTGTGTATTTCCTTGTGCGATTCCTATGAAACTCCGAATATTTTGCTAATTGTTGTTGGTAAAATAATGTAGCGATCCCTTCAATATATCACGGAACCACCGCGATCAGGGTGGACCACCTCGGCATCAATCAACGTCGTCGCCTCTGTAGCGGCGTGATGTTTGACAACAGATACAGATTCACACAGTTGAACGAATTCGATTAACATTGTGTATACATAGGTCGTGCAGCTTTTGGGACGTGGCACAAGCGCTCAATACGACCCAGGCAGCGCGAAGCGGAAGCGGTCAACCAGCGTTCTAATTATTTGCCAGTGCCTGTACCTGACTTCACGTATCGAAGTATGTACTTTTAAAGCATCTACATGTTATATTAAGTAAATTGTATGGAAAAAAGCATTTTCTAATTCCATGGTAATAATGGTAAATAGTGGTACGTATCACAATAATAACCAGACGGATCATATCATTCGTAAAAGTTAAATTCGTAGCATCCTAATGCTGTATGTGTACCGCATAGTACTCTGTTATTTCAGCCTACCCCTCCGGTAAACCGCGTGTAGTAATGTATCATGTATAATGCACACAACATATCGTTTCATTCGAAAAGAAGATTAATTTTAAACTAACTCATTTAAAACTGATTACAAATGTTATATGAGCTAACAATTTAATAAAATGATTTTATTAATTATGCAAAAAGTTCCCACTCAACGTATAAATAATAATAATGCTGATGATCTATGATCAAAGATTTTTTTATATAACTAGACATGGAACAAAACCTACCGTCATACTATTAGGATAACACCACATGGGAACTAGGTGCGTTGCCAGGACGTTTATTCTATTCCTCCGCTGCAATGGTTCTTTCTCATTGGCTACGATGAACAAAGCACACACAATTTTAATTCTCGCTTCGACCATCGTTCATTAAGAAGGACGGTGGTACCAACCCGGGCGGGATTAACCCTACCACCTA
This sequence comes from Incurvaria masculella, assembly GCA_946894095.1. Classification (NCBI taxonomy): domain Eukaryota; kingdom Metazoa; phylum Arthropoda; class Insecta; order Lepidoptera; family Incurvariidae; genus Incurvaria; species Incurvaria masculella. Next base: position 8,383,120 of record OX335641.1, read on the forward strand.
GCAACTAAGGAAGGAGACCTGCAGCTTTACGTGTAATTGGAACCATGACCAGCCTCATCGGTTGAAAACGGCCACCTATCTAGAACCCAACCGCGCATATAGGCGCTTCATATGCTTACCGAATCGCAAGGCGTCGCGCTACTGGGCTACCGAGGCTAACAAATATATGAAGACAAAATATATATTTATGTAATCCCTAAGTTTACTATATAATATTACAAATGCGAAAGTATGTTGGTTGGTCTGTTTGTCCTTATTTCACTCAGTAATGAAGCAACGGATCAACGTGCTCTGTTTGTAAATGTACTTTTATTAAAAAAAACCATATTGTCCCTAGCGGAGCCTATACATAATATGTAAAATAATAAAGTATTGGATGTATTGTGCCAATATTTTCAAAATTTAAATTGAAGAGAGCGTTTGTGGAAAAGGTGAGTAATATCAGCACCTATGATGACAACGAAGAAGCCACAGGGGGTAGGATATTCTTTAATTTTGAAAAGAAAAAGGCCCGGAAAAAGTTTAAAATACTTTTTTGTATTCCTCTCGAGGGCTTCCCTTTTGGTGAGTACATAATGAAGAAATGATAATAATGGTCACTCACAGCAGGCCATCGGACAATATGATTCCCCCTCATGTAGTCACGGCTCCTTTGTCGTCGGCACGTAACAATTCAATGTATTCCCGTATTTCTTTTTTTATTATTTTGCATTATTCTGTCTTTTCCGCCGTTGAAGTATCGAGATGGGGGCCGGTTTTGTCCACGCACGAGAGCCCGCCAAATTCGGGTTTTAGTTTCAAGTATTGTAGTTTTAAAACGTCGGAACGTTGCTCTATTGGTATGCGTAAATTAAAACAGTAAAATAATTTAAAATGCATGTGCGTTATTTTTTTAAATAAGATGTGTCATATTTTCCACTATATACCGCGCCAACAAATAATTCAACTCAAAGGAATTGAGGGTTCATTTCTTCTGTCTCACAATATCATTTGTCTGCTTTTGCGACAAAGACGCATTCAGTCTAAAAATTGAAGTCTATGAAAAAAAAAAAGTTTTTCTATGTTATAAGAGTTTTTGTTCCAGTTATATGGACATAGATTCCTACTGTTATTTTATAAGACCAATACACCTCATGGGTCCCATGCCAGGCCCTCCTTAATATTGCAGGGCTACTTTGAAGTGGATGGAAAACGAGGACATATTTAATTGCCGCTTCGAAAATCTTTCATTCAATGAGATGGTACCAAACTGCGCGGGATGACCCCTACCACATTTTTTATGCTAAGGGCGATATATGGCATACGCCAGGCTCTCACATAAGAGGTGTTTAATGACGCCCATGAGCTTTAGAACTATCAAGAGGGCTGCGAATGTTTGAACATTTACATTGCATTGAGCGATGGTAGAAAGTGGACTGCCTCGTGAGTAATGAAAGAGACCTACAGTTTTTCGTGGAATTCGCCAACAATGAATTTTTCAGTGTTTTTCTTACATTCACAGTAAGAAATTCAGTTACATTTTTGATTATTAAAACCTAAAAATTTCTATATGATCTATTGAAGCCCTAACGACGGACAGAACATAGGTTAATTATTTGGGAAAACATTTCTGATAACAATGTGAGGAACGATAAAGTAACGGAAACAATCTGAAGCATTTCCATGTTTAGAAACTCGCGCCAATCGTCATATTCCATCATCAACTCCAACGGGGAAATCATATTCCGAGGATCAGAATATCCTCAATAAAGGATTCAAATAACATCTCCGTAGAAGCCTTGACGTCAAACTTCAGCATTAAAACACATTACCGGGAATCAAAGTTCGCGTACTCATTCACGCTCGAAGGGGTTTACGGAGATAAATAAATAATTTATGAATCCACTGCGAACGTAGTGACGACCGTGAGGGATTTTACGACACCTAGCGAGTTAGTGTAAAGCTGGGCAGGTTCTCTTTACGCCGGTTCAAGTTTTGAGTTTAAAAATGGGACGAATTTTTGAAAATACAATTCCCGTTTCCTAGTGAAGTTGGTCTTGCCGAGGGCATATAATCTAGGGAAAATATTCTACCCGAACCACATAATAAGTAAAAGTATACCCAACCACAGAGTGAATAGTCCCATACTCCGATGTGTAGCATAACAAGTGCACCTGCTTTGTTTTGAGATTTGATAATATTGTTAGTTTCTTTTACACGTACATTACATTTCGTTTTCACATACAATAGAAATATACATTTGTAAGTTTATTTCAAATACCATTATTGAATATGTAGGTGCTTGTAAATGCCAATACGTAGCACCCGTTTAGGAGGAGCCTGTGAGAAGGAATTTATATCCTTACTAGTTGCGGCAACCAGATCCGCTCGAAAAATTATAAAAAAATTGGTTTCGGGATAAAACTACCCTATGTCTCTCTCCGGCTTGAATGAAAGATCGAAAAGGATAATAAGTGAAAGAAGTTTGCTAAGATCCTACTTGATGCTCTATCATCTCTGCCCCCTAGGAACTACCCCTGCAAGGAAGCGGCGGGATTGTATGTATGTGTGTTTGTTTCCTATAACGCAGAGTAATGGGTGTGAGAATACTAATGAGCACAGCTTTTCAAAAAGGTGGGGCATTATTATCCAGAACAAATAAACGTAAGCACTAGGACAGACGTCCAAGTTTACTTGACTTTAAACTTGTACGCGTCGCTTGCATGTAGTATTTTACATATCTCCCGCTTAGTATTCCTGCAGAGTACTTTATTTCACGTCAAACAGAGCTAGTCAACTTGAGAGTGTACCGGAACTCATGGAGAGCAGAATACTGAATGTCGGATAATTTTCTGCCAGAACATATTATTATGAAAGTAAGATGGTTTTCTTAAGCAACTAAACATGAATGATTAATTTCAAGATAGTATAGCACAGAGAAGCAGCCTTCCCTTTATGTGGCATATACATAAAAAAGGACTTTTTTAATTGCCGCTTCAACCATCGTTTCATTTAATCTCGGCACGGCAGTACCAATTCGAGCGTGTTTTACTCTACTAACGTAAAGAAGTGATACCCTGAGAAGTGAGTCCCCATGGAGATTGACATTCCCCACGTAGAGAGGACCACCAGTCGCCTGTCGCATGTAGCGGTTCTGAAGTAGTCTGGAGGGGTTCAGGTTGGTCTTGGTTACATGCGCAAATACCACACTGGCGAAGGATAAGATGGGATAATTCGACGATTAGAAAATATACTTGCACGAAAAAAATCTTGTATTTTTTTACAAACTCAAATACAAATTTTCTCTTATATCCAATACACAAACTCGCCTCCGCTATTATTTTGGCATTCCTCTTTACCAGATTTAGCCCCGGTTGCACGAAGAGACGGCTGAGTTAAGCAATGTTCAAACGCGCCACTTTTAGTGATCCGCATAGAGTTCCTTCCATACTGTCCATTCAAAGTGACGTGTTTGATTATACTTTGACGTTGATTTTGATTTTTTTTCTTTCGTGCACTCGGCCCTTAGGGCCCATCGCAAAGATGAAATATTATGTGTAGTATTATTTTTTTGTAGTGTGGATTCGTGCGGAACAGACTATAGACCTGTATTCGCTTCAGGGCCAGGACACTTGCAGGATGCGCCTGGTATCCTCAGGGGTGTAATTTTGCTTATCAACTTGTGTAAGAGTTCCGACGTCGAGATGTCATTTAGTATAATTCTAAAAATTACGAGTACCGAGTCATGCTAGGATTTAAAAATGTTATATTTAATCGTTGTGTATACCATATCGCGGAGTTTTTTATTTTGTAACATAGTTTATGTTCAGTAATCATTTCTAAGACCAACAAAATTATGAGATTACCGTGCGGTTAAATTATTACGGGTTGAAAGGACGGGTTACTGACGGTATGTCGATGAAGATGCACCAACGGTCCAAACATTTGGTCCCGTGCCGGCGACGGTCAACAGTGAACTGTCAGTTTGACGAGCTGCTGACGAAGTTTGCAGGTGTGGGTGAGGGTAGTCTGCAAAAACACTTGGGCTGCGTTCTGAAGATTCGATGATGTACAGTACATACTGACGGTGTCTAGAGTGGTATTGCTCTTCTCTCCTCTCGAGCGGAGTCAACACCGCATTCCCGAAGGAATTGGGTGTCGTGCCAGTGGAACCTTTATGAGCACCGCTACATTGAACTGGATGGTAGACACGAAAAATAATAAAAAAACCCGGGCGGGCTTAATCCTACCACCTAGTACGGGTAGCACCTACAGTTTTACTTGGAATGAAAACCATGGAACAGCATTTGTGATGATATACAGACTGATGTAGCACTCATAAGCTTTGACTACATGTTTGTAGTTTTAGCTAATCTTCATTATCGAGTCCATAAAATACCACCGGAGTATTGAAATCACAAGTGGACAGTTTCTTTGCGAAAGGCAAATTAAGAGTTTTTTAGGGTTCCGTACCCAAAGGGTGCCAACGGAACCATATTACTAACCCTCCGCTGTCCGACCAGCCGTCTGTGGCAGGGCTGCATCTCAGGAACCAAAATAATAATAATAATGAAATTCGTATTGTACACCTTTTAACAATGTTTACAATAGGCGGGCTTAATGCCGAAGGGCATTCTCTACCTACCAACCTTTGGGATGTAGAGAGAGGTACATGGCGGTAGACAGAAATAATTTAGAGCATTTTAAAGATAACACATAGCGATATAATAGATAAGCAGCTGAAATTTTTACACAGTGTATTTATGTTGCCGCTAAAACAACAAATAGGTAAAATAAAAAAAAATACAAAAATTAAAAGGGTTTACATTACATAAAAAGTGCCATATAAAAGACGTGTTGTATTGTGTTAAATGTTGTACGATGGCCCCGCCTACCACAGCTCGGAGAGGTCAGTAATCGCATGCAACGCCAACGAGTACTTTGTTGATGCTGCAGCAACTGCTACTGCAACCGAGGCACCCCACCCTCCCAGCACAACAGAGCAGTAAAGCTTCATCGTAAAGTGCAGTGATACGTCGTGAAAGACTGCGCCGTTAGTCTTAGCAGTGAAGAGCTCGGCCGGTATTTGCGAGCAGTTTTTGAACCTCGTCTCCGGATTACGCTTTGTCTCGTAAAGATGTTGCGCGGATGAGGTTAGTTTGTTGAGTGAATAATTTATTGCTGGCTTGGTAAACTTTGTCATTTTAATGGTGCATTTTCCTGTCAAAGATATCTTAACTTGAAGCATAAAGGGACGCTTTCAGTGCACCGCTCTAAGGGTAGTGTTTTCCAACTCAATTTTATCTTGAAAGCAAATAAAAAGAATGCTTAATTTTGTTGCATACATACATGCATACATTTATTGTTTTATTAATCCAATAGAACTTCTGAAAGCTACTCTTTCACCACGGGACCTAGCAAAGTGCTGCGCTTACATGGATCTACTTCATCTCTCACTTACACTTTTCGAATTGCTATAACCCAAGAAACTTGTACGCAAGTTCCTTGCTATAACTGCACAGTGCCGCGGCTTATGAAATGTTCAATTTTTTTTGCAAATTGACAATACTTTCTAGAGTATTTTTAATAGAAAATCACATGGTAACCTGTGGATTTTTAGATGGATTGAAAGGTGAACGAATAATAACCCACACAAATACACTTTTTTCTAGTGAATCACATCTTCTCATGTTTCAAATATTTCTCATGTTTTCCTCATTATTTCAAAGTGGAATAAGAAATTTCCGAACATTTTATATAAAACATGATTGGTCTCATTCGTTGGTTAAATTTGTTGTATCTTTTCTTTCTAATTTTCTATTTATCTAATTTTTACATAGTAATTTCATATATTTTTTTTATTTCTGTATAAGTATTTTACAACCGAAGTTTTATGCTTTTATGTTTAAAATTTCTTCATAATGGCGTGCAGAAAGTCAAACAAATGGGAAGTGCTTACAACTCTCGCTTAATCGTCACATAATCAGGGAGGATGTATTTGTTGTGGCATCTCGTAGACAATACATTATCTTGAAAGCTGCACGGTATGTAAGGGAAATGGCGACACACCTCTGCAAATATTGTCTGTTTACGGAATTGAGCATTACAGAGGAAATCGCGGGCCTGTTATCACAGTCACAGACTGTATATTTAGGAGAGTACGTGTACAATTAGAGATTTCATGTCACACTTCCTTTGGAGGGCAAAGTATGGAAAGAGCACTTTGCGTGTAAATTATAGTAAAAAAGTTTTAAGAAACGATCAGATGTAGGTTAAAATAAATTTACTCTGTTAACACCTTGTTTGCGTCCATTTCGACTAGGAGAATCACATAGACAGTTTTTTTACTTTTATTTTAGAAAATATACCTTTTTTATTTACTTACCTTCAATTCATGTGCGTTTGTTTTTTTTTGTGTCACACAAATATGCTCACATTTGTAAGCATCTAATTTCATTTGCTTTTTTTATCAGCGTTGAAAAAGGCTGAAAAATTGCGCTAAAGTTGACCTGTGTCACATGTGTAATCTCCATGTAGGCACGCAAGCAAGCAATTTTTACCTCAGCATCTTAACTCTTAAAGTGGCCCAACCCGGCGGGACTAACTCATTCGCGGGCACGTTACAAAACCTTACTGTTGCGCTCTGGGACCTTCTCAGTTTCAAAGAAAAAGACAGGCTCCGTGATGAGGAACATGCAACATGTCCACAAAAAAGACAATGTGCATAGTGTATGATTTGGTAAGATTTACGAAAATTTTAATTACAAAACGACTTATAGCTAAAAGTCACCGCTGTAGTAAAAATCCAACAAAAAACAAATAGATTATAAATCTTGATTAAATAAGCTTTGGCTGATGACTAATTTTTTTAAGATGTTCTTGCTTTATTACTGCGTAATCCACCTCCAAAATTATTGTATAAACCGCGCAAAATATTCGAACTTTCGGACCTTATAACTTAGAAACCAAACACAATTTTACAATACCAACGGTCATCAGACATCTAGCTCAATCAAATAAAGCTATTATGAGTAGAGATTTTGATCCCTGACAATAAATATGGGCGTGATCTTCTTTCCCCGTTTGTATGGGGAGTTGAGCGGGATGGCCCACCTTAACACATAACTTCAACCAAATGTTTTAAATTTGTTTTTGTCAAATGTTATTTAAGTAATATAATTTCACCTATTCATCTTTGGAATATTGTGTCTTTAATACATATCTAGCATGATGCAATTTGTTTTAAACTATTAACTATACATTTATTTTCATAATAAAAAAGATTCTTGAATAATAAGCTGTGAAAATATTTTCCCACTTTTAAATAGATTTCATTTCATTTTCATCCTTTTCCACGCTAGCCCAACATCCAAATGTATCGGCGTGGCAGCGACAGGCCCGCCACTCGTGATTTATCCTCGAGCTTCTCTTGTTCGATGCTAATCGTCGCCCAAGTAGCTCTTTTCTTGATTTATGGCGCTGGATTAAAATATAATTATTTCCCGGATTTATGTCTCGGGCCCTCACCGGAGATAGCTCCGTCTGTGCTCGCTAAATGTCACTTTTGATGTAAGCAAACGCTGATTACAGCGTCCTTAATTTATTCCCAAAAGTGTTGATTATTGGCCTATGCATCCCATCCGCAAAAATTTCTTAGGAAATATTAAAATTGACACGGTTGGAATCTTGTTTTTTGGATATTTATGTTAAAAGATTGAATCTGGCACCTACAAAATGGGATTGATGACAGAATGGACTAACATCATGACAGTGGGTTGGTTATTTAGCCATACATATCTATCAATAAAAAAACTTGATTTCCAATCAATTGATTAATTTTATTTTGGTTGCATATGTATTTGCCACAAAAGATGAACTATTTGAGGTGCGTCCAACTTTTACATTGTTTCAGTGAGTATGAAAACAGTAGAAACATTTGGGAATTATTTATCTTTTTGTGAAGTTATCATTTAAGTTCACATTAATATAAATTAAATTGTACCACTTATACTAATCCGTAGTAAATGTCTCATACGTAATAACATGAATTGTGGTAACTTAAGGAGAGATATTCCCATAGACAGAACTAAACTTTTTATAAAATGCTTAGCTATGTAAATACAAAGAGTTTGGCTTTAACTCTTAGCGGGCTATTCGTCAGGGAGGCGGTTGTTTATTTAGAGATAGGACACGTGAAAAAAACATCGTTTTTCTCTCAATTTGTCTGATAAATAATTCAGATCGAGAAGAATTAGACGGGAGGGTCCTCCTACTCGCTCCATCTAGCGGACAGAGACAAACTGCCGACACACTGACCGCGGATGGCTCTTATTTTGGGAAGTGAACCTTTTTTATTTAATTGAATTCGTTTTATGGATATGTACTTAGGTTGTCATTGTGTATAATTACATGCACACTTGAGCATCTAAGTGCAATTGCTATTATTCAGGGTGACACACGGTGACCGAATGTGGTAGCTGGAAATTATTAGTGCCCATAAAGAAACTAAGCAAGCAGGAGATATTTAGCTGAAACACCTAACACGGTTAAATAAAATAAGTATACTTTTGTAATATTTTGTACAACGAATTAATTTAATTGTCTTTTTTTGGCAACCAATTTATATTTTTTTTTGGTGTTCCGAACCGCAGGCAATAACTTTAACAGAAATGGCTCCCTTTATTCCCCTTATAATAATAGCTCCCTTACTTGAAAAGCTGGAAAAAAGTTAACTGTAGGTACTACTAACCTAACCTAACCTAAGATAAATTGTATATATTTACAAACATCTATGGATTCCTCACATTTATACTATTCCTAAAACGTAATTTACTTGTCGAATCACTTCTCAATACCAAAAGAACGGGTAAAATAATTCGAAAAAGTATATATTTTGTATATAATTGAATTAGTTATAATATATTTTATGGTATTTGCTGATATAACATGGTGTATGAGGATTCTGCAGATGTTATTTTATGAAAGAATGTAAATATTTTAAAACTTACGCGTGACATAACTATAATATCCGAAACGTTGAGCAGCACGTCCTGCTCCTCACACGCGCGGTAAGCCGTCAAACTAAATATTATAGTTATGAAATAATGTTTATGCGCATATTTACAAAAAATAAAGTTAACACATTTCAGATGATGGCGCCATCTAGATTTTGTTTAACTACGACAGCTTTTAGAATCAGTTAAATTTTTAGCGTCCATTTATAATATTTTTACCATTCATTCTTTGAGGTAAAGCAATTTTGGGTAAATATGGAAATGTTTAGCCGCCTATGAAAAGTCAGAAATGTCATGCTAATTTAAAACAGTCACTGGTGCCTGCTAAACAACCTTGTTATTTAAAAAAAATGTCATACCATATAATTATAAGTATCATTATATTATATATATATATTAGTGGGTATTATTATACGCTTATAACTTCGTAACTATCAAACACATGCAATGCTGCCTTCCTAATATAAACAATTTTCCAAATTAAACAACGGAAAACTCAGAGCAAAGTATTAGCAGAATAATAACAGTTAACTAGCCCATTGTACGAACTCACCCGCTGTGATGGTTTGTACCCACATGCATAAATAGGGAAAATCTTAGAGATTATTTGAAAGTGTTACTTACGTGGATTTATTCTGTCAGTAAGTGATGAATTAATGTTTGATGTGTACTTTATGGTAGAACAAATTTTATTATAATTATGTTAAGTCCTTTATAGAGATCCCGACGAAGTTCCTTGTAGGTTCTACGTCGTCCATGGTAATCACAACATCTTTCAATATTGACGAATCCAAGAGTTATATATGTAAAAAAAATCTTTCATGATAATCATTTTCTTGCTTCAGGTGACGTAAACTGAGGGTAGAGTGCACCTTATCTGGTTAGTAAAACTTTTAAAATTTAAGTATATCGGTCTTTATTTTTCATCTGCAGAAGAAAGACGATACCCATAGCAGATAAGCATGACTTTAATACTACACAGAGATGGTTCACTCCACACTTACTGGTGTGAGGTGTGTGAATTAGATTTTTAATGGGATTTATTTAATATAGTAGAATATTTACACACAAAATGCACAAATATCACGTAAAGTTCCAAAAGTAAGTCCTACTCTACTTAATGCTATGAATACGGCCCCATAAAACATCTCCCTAAATTAACACGAATGATCGAACAGTTAATTTTCTCCGATCTCGCCGCACGCGGCTGACGCGTGCTCGCCAAATCGCGGCGTCCTCTATTTCTTTACTTACTTATTTTTTTAGTTCTCTGTTGTTTTGTCGTTGGTTCGAAAGGGCTTAGAAATCGTATTAGGGAGGCGAAAATGGTTAAGGGTGTACACATAACAATACGCTATCTGCTGTATTGATGATAGCTTATCATCGTCATATTTATTTATTCGATTAAATATGCATAAAAAATCTATTTTTTATTAAAAATTTTAATTATGGATGGGCATTGAAAGAATATTGCTCAAAGCTGGAATTCTCAATCTCCGGTTAATTACATTCTGATAGCAACCATAATCAAAGCGCTGTCGAATGTCCAATGCCGCCTACTACTCAGAATTCAGTTCTTTTTTTGTGCAGTTATTTTATCAACTTGTTCATCCATAACCTCCAATACTTGTTATTGTTGAATGTCGAATCCTACGATGAATTTATATAATCATGGTTAATGTCCGTTTGTTTGATAAATAAAAAATAATTTAAAATCTCCGATCAGGCGAATATCGGCGTGCACAACCCGCAAATGAGGTCATAAACAGCTAATCTGTGTAAATTAATGTCTGCGGATTCCAGCAGTACTTTTTTCCGTATTGCGGATTGAAAGCCGAGAAATTCCCCTATATTTGAGTGCAATTCCGCGTACTTGACCGTGCATGGTTAGCACTGTAATTTAAATTGTTTTTGTCGACTGACAACACCAACAACACGTATTAACACCAACCGGAGATTGTGCACGCCAAAATTTGACAGCTAGCCATGGTTAAATTTGATTTTAATTTTGTTATTAACCGGAGATTTTGTACACTCCACTTTACTTACTTACTGAATGCTCAAGCTAAAACACCAGGTATGAAAGTGCAGGAAGTATTTTTTTAATGAGAAACCCTTTAAAGTTAACCTAAATAAACCATGCACCTTATTCACCAAGCCGTGATGATGTTCAAAGAAACAATTAACAACATCAAATATTCCAAAGTGCCGGGTAATTATTTAACCGACGCAGTAAGTACGGAACGGGAGGGGCGAGTGAGTGTGACGCTTTCAGAAGCAGCTATCTACCAATTTTACACCTGAGTTACTCCATTAGGCATTTTGGAAACCAGATTACTTTTCTGTTCTGCAAATGCATATTAGTATGTATACAGTTGGGGAAAAGAAAAACATGGCTTTGTGAAAAATGGATCAATGAACATATGGAGCGTGCTCTAAAATATGTACTAGTCTTAAAAATAAAGTATGTATAACGCACCGTTACAACTGAGGTACACATGAATCCATCATTACTCTTGGGTTCATGTGCACTTTGAACGAAAGATATAGTGTAATGAATGCTGTGAGGCTCTATAAGATAGAGCAGGCGAGCACATTTGAAATCAAAGAAGCGCAAATAGGTCATAAACTACCTTTTATTTTTCGTTCTTCTGCTAATCATATTGACAATGAAGGGACGCCAGGCGAAATTACTAGAAAAAAAATTTCTGCTTAAACTGTTTACAGCTCGTTATCTAGGGGCTTGAGTACTTTCCTTTCACATAGATTCAAATCCTCGGAATGCACCACTTTCTTTCTCATTCCGAGTTGGGGAAGTGCATTTCGAACAAACGAAAACGAGCTGTACCATGGTTCGGAACCCATGAATAATTGTTGGTCCGTTTCTGCTAAAAGGTTGCTGCCCTGGTTGGTACCACTACATTGGATGCAACTATGGTCGAAGCGGCAATGAAAAACTGTCCGTGTTTACCATCCAGTTCATTGTAGCCGTGCGCGTAAATAGAAGTTCCTGGCATGGCCTTCGGAAATATGGTGTATGGGGCTGATATCATGACGGTAGTTGTGTGGTATTAACCTTTCATGACAGATTTCATAAAAAGGTAATAGAAATCCACAATCAGGAAGGCGGCAAAAGTTACCAAGCAGATAGCGGTATAGGTGCTTAAAATGTGTGAAAAAAAAGGTAATATTTAATGATTTTCTACCCAAGGTAACTAAGAGGTAAAGTATAACATTTTGATGCTGTCTATGAAAAAAATGTAAGTCCTTGTGGGGTGCGAACAAAATAGTAATTAGCTGCAAGAAATATTATCGCGTCCTCCGTCGCGAAGACTCGTAATCCCTGGCGAGGGTACGATGGGATTACGATTTCTTACACCAGGGCTGCCATATTTTCATTTTTAAGATAAATTAAAATAATAACAAGAATTAATTTAAATCAAAATTTTCGTTAGTTTATTTTCTCCTATTTTTATTTATAGCCAGTTCGATTATCACGGACGAAGAAGAACCGCCAAGAAACTTCGCCGGGAGTCAATATACAACACATTTTAGTCTAAGGTAAAAAAATATATGACGTTGCTTTAAATGCTAACACCTACATAATACTTCAGAGTTCAATGGCTTGAGGTTGAACAATAAATTATGTATAATATTCCAGTACGAGATTCACATATATTGGTATATGTATATTTTTGTAACATATTTGTTTCATATTTGCATGCAAGTAATTTGCATCTGGGCCAGTTTCATTAAGAATAAAAAAAACGATGGTTAAAAAAACACGACATCAGTACATCTAGTATTTTACAAGAAATTTTAACTTAATGAATTTATGATAGCGATGATTCGTATTGAGACCGAGAATAAACTTAGACAATCGTTTATAAAAAAAATATAGCAAGATATATTACTAGTCCTGTGTTGGCTCCGGCACCCGAAACGAATACTAAGGCATCGCGCACCGAGAAACCGTAACTTCGAAAAATATTAGTGTAAACCTACGAATATATTGGTTGGGGAAAAAGTTTCTTCGCATTTTTTAAGAAAATTCAAAACATTTGTTAATATGGTTTATTTACATTTAACTAAAGTATGTAGGTACCATTTTGTTCGATAACTTTTTGCCATCTTGTAGGTAGGGACATGATCCCATTGCTATAGAAATATTGGGACTTCTGATCAATATACCGCGACAAGTGGTTTTGGCAGTCCTCTCGTGATGTTAACCTGACACTGCCTAAAGAATTCTGAAGAGACCTAAACAGGTGGAAATCTGAAAGTGCAAGGTCAGGACTATACGGCGGATGCATTAACACCTCCCAGCCAAACTCTCTTAGTTTTTGCTGAGTGGCTAAAGATGTGTGAGGTCTAGCGTTATCATGATGAAAAACCACACCCCTTCTGTTGATTAATTTCGGCCGCTTTCTCTCAACTTCTTGCTTTAATCTCATCAGTTGTTCGCAGTAGAGTTCAGAATCGATGGTCCTGCCTGGTGGTAACAGCTCATAATGAATAATGCCCTTCCAATCCCACCACACACACAGCATCACCTTGTTGCGAGTTAACCCGGGTTTCGCCACAGTCTGTGAAGCTTGACCGGCCTTTGACCACGACCTTTTTCGCACGTTCTTGTCGTACGTGATCCACTTTTCATCACCAGTTATCAGCTTCTTCAAAAATGGTTCGGTTTCATTACGTCGTAATAAAGAATCACAAATGAGTACACGGTTCATTAGGTTTCTTTCAGTGAGCTCGTGAGGTACCCAAATATCGAGCTTTTTTGTGTACCCAGTTTTTTTCAAATGCGCCAAAACTGTTTTGTGGTCAATTCCTAGTTCTTCAGCTACGTCGTAACTACTGATATGCCGATCTTGCTCCACTTTTTCAAAAATGGCATCCATTTTATCCGTAATAGGGCGACCAGAGCGACGTGCATCTTTGACATCAACATTTCCGGATTGAAAACGCTTAAACCAAATTTGTGCTACTCTCACAGACACTGCAATAGGTCCATAAACATCGCAAATTTTTTTCGCGGCTTGCGTTGCATTTTTACCTTTTTTGTAGTAAAATTTTAAAATGTATCGAATTTCTTCATTAGATTCACTCATTTTGACAGTACGAAAAACAAATGAGAATCACACATTTTCCTAATTTGAATTTGGAATTATGTTCTTTAAAACTTAAACTTTCAATGATACCAAAACCAGCCAGATACAAATAGTATAGCCAAAGAGATTTTATTACAAGTTCATACATACTATAATGCGAAAAGACTTTTTCCCCGACCTATTAGATAAATAGTTAAGTATCAAATTCCAAACCCTGCTAATTAAAGTGTATTAACCATATTATTTTATTACACTTAGTTAATTCGAAATGGTGTTATCAAAAATGCCCTGAATACTTAAATCACATAAATAGCTCAATTTCGTTAAAAACATATCTACCTTCCTTAGAGTAATGAAAATTGACAGAGTCGATGATGTGCCGACCCTGTATACGACTTCTTAATCTTGCCTCATTTTCTTTCCCGTATTTTTCTGGCGACAATTAGTTCATTCACAGCTAAGCTGTGCATTAATATTTAGTCAATGAATTTTAAAAAATATAACAGCAACAATGAATTCAGGTATAAGGGGTCTGAAAATTTTAGATCATTTAATTTTTTATATTTTTTATTTATACATAAATATTATTTAAGACTATGTATTTTAACTAATAATTTATTTAGTAGTACACTGAGAAAAGAAAAATATAGTTAAATGAGACCAAAACCGTGTGACCACAACCGAAAAATCGGATGAATAAGGCAGCCCGATTGTCTAAGAATCAGTTAGTAAAACGTTTAAAAAAAATATATCTGGGAAATTTAAATATATCAGGTACATAGTGCCAAATACTAAATAATTTAAATTTCTAGACAGATGTTTTGGTAGCTGAATAACCCTTTCTTTATTTCCAAACTAAGATTAACTTCATACACGATTTTACTAGATCATGTTAGCTATGGCAACTGAATGGTTATTCTGATGACACTTAATTCTACAGTTAAGTCTACTTAAACTAGATAATATTTAACCAAAAGTTGACGTCTTTTTTCTCGATACAGATTAAAAAAGACAATCTGCATCGAGAAAAAAGACCGCCAAACTTATAAATGACCACACATTCTTTGACGTGGACGAAAGCTTTCCAGATACATACGGGCTCCTTTGCGACAAAGGAAAATCTCCGCAAACCCTTCAGTACACAGTGCACGGCGCTCGGAAATCTTTAATCAGCCACACGTCACTAAGCCCGCGGTAAGCACGTCCATTTTCCTGGCAACACAGCCGTGACAGACTTTGCATGTTCCGCTTGCAAAGAGTCAAGCACCTATGTGACTCGCTTTAGACATCAATCATATGCGTCAGTTGCAGTTCACAATGCTTTTGTGTTACTATAACCGATTCTGAGAATTTGATAGGTGGCAGGGTTACATTTGGCGGTTTGGCCAAAGAACTAGGGAAACCTCTCAATTAATTATTTATTAAACATCGAATGCATTTGTTGCAAACATTGTTAAGCGTACAACGAACATATTCATTTGAATGGATTTTTTTGTTCGGCTCGGTTCAGCTACCGAGTAAGAAGCGAACTGACGGATCGGCGCTACATTACGAAAACGTGGCTACGTTGCTGCTACACTATCTATAACTATCAAACTAAGAATATTATATAGCTGGTCTCTTCTTGCACATTCCTAGGTTGATGAATATTTGCCGCAGAACCGCCTTATTGTGCTGTCGGCAACAGAGCGGCACCGCTTAATGTGTGGCCGGATTAGCAAGCAGCGGCGGCGACAAGAGGCGGTGCAGCGTTCCAAGGCTGCGGGGCGGGGCGGCGGCGGTAGCGTTGGCGGTAGAGGCAGTTGGGCGGCGGGCGCGGCATAAGCCGGTTCCGCTGCGAAATTGGAAGAGGCATTTTCTAGAACTGACAGTCGGTTATAAAAAAAATTGAACATATAAACGTGAATGTATTTAAATTTAGAATTTAACATTATGAACTATCAAAATATTTTAAAATAACATGTCCTAGTTGGGACCAATAAACAAAGATTTCAATTAATTAATTTCTTTAAACTCATTAGTTCTCAAAACAATTACAGTCTACGATTCCAACAAAACGCTGAACCAGTGTTTAC
Organism: Incurvaria masculella; assembly: GCA_946894095.1. Classification (NCBI taxonomy): domain Eukaryota; kingdom Metazoa; phylum Arthropoda; class Insecta; order Lepidoptera; family Incurvariidae; genus Incurvaria; species Incurvaria masculella. The sequence continues at coordinate 8,399,302 of OX335641.1, forward strand.
ATTGTATTAGAAACAATAAGTATTTTCTCAAATATTGTTGCGGGTCGGTGATACTTCGGCATGGTGAACTAACTGGCCAGTCAGCGAAGGAGGACGAGTTTCGGTAGAATCCCAAAGAAGCTCACCACGTCGCGTAGCTAACACACTGAGCACACTTTTTCTAAACAAACTTATCTGCCCTTTGTTATGATCACAAGTTCCCTTCGTTGTGATCAAGGCTTCTGACAAAGAATTCCGTCCTTCTAAAATAGACAGAATCAATTCGCGATCCCATAAATAAGCGCGTATGATTTGCGCATGAGCGACCAAGAGTCACCACAGGGTTACATTGTATGAATTTGTATGTGACACAGATTATACCACCAATAACAAAAAGCATATTTCGGTTAATATACAAAAATCTGACATATTTTCTATTTTCTATTTTCATTACATTAAGGAGAAATAAGAAAGTGAGTTTTTCGCTCCATTTGCTACAACTTGATGGTTAAAGTTTGATTATAAAATATCATAGCAGACAGGTCAGAGTCGAGATTTAGCCATTCGAGTTCCCACCTAAATTGACATTGATGGAACGTAAAACTAAAAAGTTACGTAAAAACTAATTGAATGCTCTGTTTTTCGCATTTATTATCAAGCTGATGCTAAAAGTGGGCGCGTCATCTATATGTTCGGAGAAAACAGCCACAGTGAATGATACATATGATACTAATATGTTCGGCGTGGTTGTAGATCCCATAGGAAAGCGAAATTTTCAATCCAATTAATATTTCTTAACATATAAATCAATTAAAAATATATTAATTACATTAAACACTCCTGTTTCAAAACTTCTTTCCATAACGACGTTGAAAAGAATGTGCTGAATTCTAAGATGTAATTAATACATTAACGTCAGTCCGACACGTCGTCTCACCGCTGAAGGCTGCTGCGGAGCGGGTGCGGCCGCTGCAGCGAGACGCTAGACAGGGCGGGCGGGGCAGAGTGAGGCGGGGTGGGGTGCACTTGCTTCTTGTGAGAAGATGTAATTAATGAGTGTTCCGACTTGCTGATAGGTTTCTCACTTATCACGCTGCTAATATGACTTTCCATATTTCTTGGACGTGACATTCATAAATCTTACGAATTACATATTTTTTCCCACATCAATATATGATTGCACCGCTATAAAATATTGAATTACAAATCATACTGTGTTTACTATTAACCTATACAGAATAGTATTAAGTTTTGGGGTTTTTATAATATTAAAAATATTGCCCGCGTTTTGGCTTTAAATAAAGTAGTGAATGGTTTAATCCAAGATTTTTGAGTCTGCATTGCGGCATTCATAAATTAAAATTAAATATTGTCTTATATACTCGTACTTAAAACATTTTTTTAAAGAAGTAATCTGTCATTTTTGGTGGAAGTAATTAAAAAAAATATGAAATTTAGTCTTCCGTTACTTTACGTTTAATTCTGCACAATGAACGTACAAATAGTCAAGAATGTTTGTCTGTGAACTTGGTGCCAAGCCATACATTTCCTTATATTGTAAGTATAAATTAAATGTAAAAAAAAATTATTGATGCATTATGGTACCATGTTTTAAAACAATTTAACCGTCTTCGATTTATTAAATTAAAGCTTTGAAAAATTCGTATGAAACTAAAATCTATCGCGATTTCATTGCTGTACAGTCGGCCAAAGAGTTAAGAATACACATCCGGTTAAGGGAAAAGATGAACAGTTGAAATACTTTGACTTTTAGAAACAATTATAGTGCTGACTAATAATAAAACATAGTTGAGAATGTCTACTAGTCACTGTGTAAACAAAACCCTAGTCAAATTTAATCGGAGATTGTATTTAAGCACCATTCGTTTTTACGTTTAACCGGAAGTGTTTCCTTATATCTTTTATTGACTGAACACTCCTAGTAAGCTCTAGCCTCTCAAGCGGTCAGAGAAACGAAATACTGGCCAAGTGCGAGTCGTACACGCACACGAAGGGTTTTGTACCATCGAAAAAGATTTAACACGAAAAAGCACGTTGTTTGTATAGGGTGACTAATTTTTGATTGGGTGAATAATTTTTATATTTTTTTAATTTTACCTACTTGTTCTTATAGCAGCAAAATAAATTTACACCTGTGAACATTTCAGCTGCATACCAGTTACGGTTCATTTGATACAGTCCTGTGACAGACGGATAGACAGACATCGGAGGCTTAGTAATACCATTCCGTTGGCACCTTTTGGGTACGGAACCCTAAAAATTCCCTGCTGGAGGTTTAATTTGAATCCAAGCCCGGCATAAATGATTGCCTACACCTTGAATATGCGATCGCGACGTAAAATGTTTTCATCGACAGGAATTTTCGATAAGCGACGAGAAGTAAAATGACAGATTATATTTCTCTCGCTTATCAAATATTCCTGTCAATGTATTCAGATATGTGGTGGTTCTAAAGACGACGTTTCTCACGTAATAAATCCCTGAAAATCGTCCACTTCTCACACGTGTCCTCCGTTTGAGGTACAAGCGACCGCCTCCTCCGGGCCGTCACCGGAGAATGACAAATTGCGCGTCACCGAACACACCCTTTATATTTTCCATGCACGAGTCCTTTTTCCTTTTATTTCGGGTTACGTCGTCCTTATGATTTATGTCCGCAGATTGCTTACACGGTACGGAGATTGAAACGCTCTTGTTTTGCATTTTACCCTTATTATTGTTATAATGGCGGATTGGAGGCCACAGCACCGTGAATATCGTCGAATGAATTTCGGAAAGTAAAATTGTGGCATACGAGTTAATTTATGGTCTCATTTGGTATGCAAAATCTTCCATAATTCACGTGTGTGGGATATATTATTTAGTTTTGCAATCACTGAATTGGAAATATTAAGATTAATGAGAATTTGTGTATTTATTTGTTCGAGAAATAACGATTCGTTGAAACGTTCAGACCATACATATCGTTTTTTTAACGCGTTAAATGGCGTACGCCGACGATGCTCCATAGGCGTCTAGTTTGGGCGCAAATCTCACGGAGTTTGTGAAAACTGTACTGGACGTGTATTCTTGGCATTCAGTCATTGAGGATTCAGTACAGTTAACAGAAGAAGAATTTTCTTTGACATTACTATTAACTCTACTGAATCCGCAATGACTGAATGCCAAGAATACACGCCCTGGCCGCCCAAGTGCTTCATGGTTGTGAATACAGCAGGACTCTAAGTTTTGGAAATTTTAAGTAATTCTCTCTTTATCAATAGGCCGAGGCATAATTTTAGACATCGACTGCGAAATAAAGCTAGCGAAATCGTCTTCCGTGTAGTAACGGTTAATTCACTGAAGAAAGCTTTATTCTATGTTTATAGGAAAACATCTGTATTTTCTATTAAAAAAAAGAAAAGATAACTTTTTCAAAAGGTAAATAAAAAATAGCGTACGCTTTGACAATATATTTTAGAATCCAAAATTTAAAAACCTAGTAAAACATTAAGAGCATATAAACACAGTTATTGCCCGTAGTAGCGGAATTGAGAGGGTAACGACGCGACGCTATTAAGAACGGCCCGTAAGCAATGCTCCCCATACATACGTAGTTTATTTATTTATTTATTTATTTATTTATTTTATATTAGACAGGCAGCCTAGGCTGATGTGTCTAAATCGAGTACATAGGTCATTGATATATTAACAAAATTTTTTTTTTTTTTAATTAATCGGTTTCAGTTCACTTATTTATAAACCGCTATTCCAATTAAATTGATATTTAATAACTAATATCAGGTAACAAATATCTGTGTCTGCATGCTTTTGTTTTTTTTTAAAATCCAAACCGAATGAAATGAATGCAAAAAGAAAATCTTCATACGAATTTTGTTTTCTCTGTGGTTTGACCCAGAATAAATTTACCGAAAAAACAAAGGCATGCAGACACAGATATTTGTAGCCTAATATCAGATACCAAATATCAAGTAAGTTGGAACAGTGGTTTTCAAATCATTAGTAAACTACGTTTGTATGGGAGGCGAAATAACGATTCGTTGAAACGTTCAGACCATACATATCGTTTTTTTAACGCGTTAAATGGCGTACGCCGACGATGCTCCATAGGCGTCTAGTTTGGGCGCAAATCTCACGGAGTTTGTGAAAACTGTACTGGACGTGTATTCTTGGCATTCAGTCATTGCGGATTCAGTACAGTTAACAGAAGAAGAATTTTCTTTGACATTACTATTAACTCTACTGAATCCGCAATGACTGAATGCCAAGAATACACGCCCTGGCCGCCCAAGTGCTTCATGGTTGTGAATACAGCAGGACTCTAAGTTTTGGAAATTTTAAGTAATTCTCTCTTTATCAATAGGCCGAGGCATAATTTTAGACATCGACTGCGAAATAAAGCTAGCGAAATCGTCTTCCGTGTAGTAACGGTTAATTCACTTAAGAAAGCTTTATTCTATGTTTATAGGAAAACATCTGTATTTTCTATTAAAAAAAAGAAAAGATAACTTTTTCAAAAGGTAAATAAAAAATAGCGTACGCTTTGACAATATATTTTAGAATCCAAAATTTAAAAACCTAGTAAAACATTAAGAGCATATAAACACAGTTATTGCCCGTAGTAGCGGAATTGAGAGGGTAACGACGCGACGCTATTAAGAACGGCCCGTAAGCAATGCTCCCCATACATACGTAGTTTACTAATCATTTGGAAACCGCTATTCCAATTAAATTGATATTTAATAACTAATATCAGGTAACAAATATCTGTGTCTGCATGCTTTTGTTTTTTTTTAAAATCCAAACCGAATGAAATGAATGCAAAAAGGAAATCTTCATACGAATTTTGTTTTCTCTGTGGTTTGACCCAGAATAAATTTACCGAAAAAACAAAGGCATGCAGACACAGATATTTGTAGCCTAATATCAGATACCAAATATCAAGTAAGTTGGAACAGTGGTTTTCAAATCATTAGTAAACTACGTTTGTATGGGAGGCGAAATTTTCAGGTGCTTACGGGCCGACCTTAAAGGGGCCGGTTGGAGTTTAACGAAAAATCCGTGGCAATGAGTACATACCACGATTGCAGGCCTAGTGAAAACAGCGTAATATAAACGAACAAGAAGCAGATAAAGGTATGTAGTCCAATGTATATATCGCGGTATATACAGATAGAGCTCGCTATAACAACAACCGCCAAATACATTAATTCTACACATAAAACAAAAGCCATCTGAACCCGCTCGACTATTGAGGTGGAGGTTAGTGTGTACGTAGTGCGAGGCAAGCAGGCGACAAGACACAATACAAATCCGATCTCTTCAGCAGACGCATTAAATGATGCATGCTGATAAATGAGCCGTAGCCGCGGCGGGGACGAAGCGAACACCCTCGGGGAAGAGGGGGGTAACTCCGAAACTGCTAGTTCAAGAACGATGCAGGAAAATGCTAAATGCCTAACTTAAATTCATGCATGCTGAAGGTGAATGAAACCTGAACTTCAATGATTTTCACCTCGGAACCTGATCGGCAAGATATATCACGTGTAGATGAAATACATAACAAGCCTAAAAATTAAATTTCTACACATAAGTGATACGAATACCTGAAAAAACTAAAGGTAAAAATATTTTCCTCGCTCTAAACCTAAACTATGCGTTGGAAATTATTAACTATAAAAACAATATTCATTGGTAAATTCATTTCGGAATGCGTATTACCGTTCGAAAAAGTAATGTTTTAACGGATCAACTTTTGAAGTTACAGTAGCATGCCGGTGAGTTCTGCGCAATAGACATAAAGGATAGGCGTCAGACATTTGGACACGGAAGGAAGTCGAGTAAGTATTAATTGCTATTTCTATGTCTTTGGCCGAATTCTCATCTGAGGGTGGCGTTAAGGAGATACAAGGAGGTACCAGGATAGTGCCAGGCCACGCTTGACACCTTAATTCGTGTTCTACGTGATAAAATACCTATCATGGGTAATACACCTTACCCTATTCGGATAAAAAAGGAATATATTTAGTGTAGTGTAAGATTTAAAATTTAAATTTTACTGGGTTCTTTCTTAAATAAATGTGTCCTTGCTTCACTGTCGATTATACATACATACATATCACAATCCTTCGAATCAGCAACGGACCTACTTAGTACGAAAAATAATATTTAATTTAACAATAAAAATATCCTAATTTATGATACTTTTGAGGTTACCGTGGTCGGTAACCTCAAAATTCCGCGTGAAAAGCCGTAATATTTTTCAAACATAAATATCCTAATTTATTTACGAAGTCTTGAAACGATTGGAGCATATAAGATTGTCAAGTAGCGATAAGGTGAACCGTGAATGCATGCACCGTTGGGCAGCCTTGATGCTGGCGGGAGGTGGTTTGGGCGGGAGGTGTGGGCGGGCGGCGCGGTGCGGCGTCGGCCGGTGATCACGGCGGCGGCGCAACGACGGCGGGCGGCGGAAGAATTCGTTATTTATGGTCTCGCAGCTAATTTAATATTGCGAGGGCGTGAGTTGCTCTTACTTTTATTGTCGCGTAAGAAATTAATCTTGCATTGTTCAGATGTTTCTTGTGAAGAAATTAATTATGAGTGTGTTTAATCGTTCACACTTTCAGTGAGTCAACTTCATGGCAAGAATTAAAATTGTGAGATTAAAGCAATGCTCATATGCAGCGCTGGTCTTAGTCATCCTGGCGTCCTGGGCGATATGTCTATGGACATTGAGAAGGACATGGGCTACCTTATGTGGCGAAAATAAACTCGAAGTAGGTGGAATAGTGAATGATAATTTGTATGGGTAACTCATATAACATCAAGGATATAATTCAGCTCGACATTAGTCCAAAACAACATTGACCAGAGCCGAGCCTCTGCTGGTAAAACATAAATAAACAAGAATAATGTATAATTTTAAACATATGATTTGAAACAAATCAAATTTATATTTTTGTGGTAAGGAGCTGCGTTGCTTTTTTTAGGAATATGTCATATTTGTTCAATAGTTTCATATAGGCAACCAGCTTGATAACGAGGTGACTCTAGCGGTAGGGACTGGTTCGAAGATTATAAAAATGCAAAGATTCGGATATTGATTTATGATTAAATGTTTATGTTATCTAAATACTCGTATAACCAGCGATATTCGTTTTTACGATTTGGTTCGGAATGATTTTTCATACCATGATTTACATTTTATGTTAGGTGCCAAAGTATAGGCAATTTTCTCGTAGGATTTAAACTATCAGAAAAGTATAATCCTGAGAATCTTTAGTCACCCGTTAGTAAACCAGGCGGGACTAACCCTACCAACTTTGTAAATGAGGAAAGACATACAGTCGTCCGTGGAATCCAAACCACTTATAACAAATACCTAAGTCACCTCTTACTAAATGCACGGGAAGAAATGCAGTGGGAGCAAATGTTTTAAATTACATCCATCTGATCGCGGTACATTCTTCTAGGCCACCGGGCACGACACTTACGCTCACTTTAGATTTTTTGCGTATGCATTGATTGAATACATACCTTCACGCCCTTTTCCCGGGGGGGGGGGGGGGGGGTGGGTAGGCAGAGATGATAGAGAACCATTCGGTACGCTTCATTAGACTCATTGTATTTGAAACAAAAAATATATTGGAATAAAGTCAAATGATCATCTGATGCAGGGAGGTGAGGAATAGACTAAAAATCATGCATATATTCTCGTAAATTTAATACATAATATCCTACGAAATTGCATGCTTCCGTTTCATCTTTTCGGGAATTGTATAAACGTGCTTGAACTATTCGGACAGTGACGGATCACCTAAATGCAGTTGGCACAAGCGGGTAAGGCTTGCAGTCTGCAGAAAAAATATTATTACCTTTCTGGACTATTTAAGCTAGATATTATGAATATATTTTCGAATTTAAATACATTCAGACACACCGTTACGGAAATACAAGATGCCACCACATTACCTGAAGTAAATAAGTTCCCCAATATGAGCACGGCTACACTGAACTGGATGAAATACACGGACTATTTTTCATTGTCGTTTCAAACATAGTTTCATTCAATGCGTTGGTATCAACCCGGCCGGGCTTAACACTACCACCTAGTAGGGAAAGGGGACCTACAATTTCACATGAGTTCCGAACCATGAAACAGCACATATTCGTAACGAAATGCATTATCTTATCTATTTACTTACCTAACTTGTGCATTTCTTCCTGTGAACTTAGAAAGAGAGGAAAGTGGTGCATGACCGGGGCAAGGATTTGAACCCATTTATAACTTCTCGCATGAAAGCCAAGTCCTCTAGCCTCTAGACCACGAGCTGTACAAATAATGAATTGAATATATATTCGTTTATTCTGTCGTCGTGTATTAATAATTTATTTACAATATTCTCAAAGTACTTTTTGTAAAATATACGTAAAAATATATAGTGGTGAAAACCAAAAAAATGCGGCCTCATCAAGACCACCCCATGTTTGGACAAGTGCAAGACTGATGTAAGAATTATGAAATAAACTGTCTATCTAAGTAGAAGTGTGTTAAATCGTATTCCCAGGTAAAGTTTCATAATGTTAAAATACCAGATTTAAGAACTTGGTGAAGATAATTTTATGCATTTAGTGGTTACTCCATTACCATTATCTCATTTATTTAAGGTCATCCAACGATATCCATGTTATCCGATTTTGATAACAGCAGGCATAGCAGGTTCGAATCCTGCTTAAGACGAATGTCACGACCAAAAACGTTTTCTTTCATAATCTGATTACAATGCTTACAATGTAGATGTCGTTGGATAACCTCAAATATACTTAGTGAACTTGGGTTGTATTAGCCTTAGTTCAAGTTGTCTTACGGTTAGTTAATCGTGAATTAAGATGTTAAGATCGTTCACATATATGGAGCCTGGGTGATGAAGGAATATCGAAATCAATTTCAGTGTGTGGGAACCATATATTGCTCCCACATACAAATAGTAGCTATAGCAAACATCTATCAATATATGTAGGTCCATATATGAACATTTTACTTGGTCAAAAATAGGGAATTACCTCTCGAACAACGAAAGGCCTGTTTTGCTAGCGAGCGTGCTGTTGGTCTGAATGATGTCATGGCTGAAAGGCTACACTGCATTGAGGAGAGAAGTGGAGTTTGTGGCGAATTATGTACATATTATAAGATATTATTGATTATAAAATGAATTTTATATCACATTTTATTAATTATTTGGTATACTTGTTTGTTTTGACTGAGGTGTATTAATATTTCATGAATGATATTATTTTGGTTGATTTTGCATGAATGGTATTGAAATTAGTAATGAAACTATTTAAACACTATAAAGGATTACATTTGAGAATAATTGTGAGCACATTGATGCGTGTATTTAGGATTGGAAAGTTATAAAATATATATTTCCTATTTGGATCGCTGTATCGATGGTCTTGGCTAATCAGTGTAACCATTTCTTTTATAAACAAATGGACGCGGTAGGGACATGGGTCCTGAGTCGGGAGTGGGGAAAGGAATAAAAACTCACGCGCATTCGAATTCAGGACAGTTCAAGGAGAGTCGAGGGCAGTTCAGGACGATCGAGGATAGTCGCGCGGTATTTTCGGTCGGCAGTCCAGGACAAGTCGCGCAGTAGATTTTCAGTCTGTTTTTTTAAGTTCTCGGGAAGAAATTCGTACCTGTAAGGAGCGACACGACGGTTCGTTTTCGACTTACAGAAATTTCGCGGGGTGTTAACTCGAGGTCACCAAATTCGAATAATTATTAGTGTTTATTTGCTTTGGACGCTTAGAGCTGCTTCGAAGGCGCTTGCTCCACATTTAAATATAGAGACAGTGAGATTTTTATTAAATTTGTGATTTTAATTGCAAGAACATTAAATGTAAATTTTGGATTAAGGTTAAAGTGATTTGTGTATAAATCTATTATTTCGGGCGCGTAAAATCTAATAGACTATAGACTTTTATTGAACGAGTGAACGGGGAAGCAGAGTTCCAGACCCCAGACCAGACAGCAGATTGAACGCGAATCGATAAGTTTTTTTGCACAGTAATTACTGAATAATGTATTGCAATAATTCATTGTGTATCCGTGTAAAATGTTGTATGTCTTTATTTTCAGAGCCTTTATTTTCAGAGTCTTTATTTTCAGAGCCTTTATTTTGTTTCAGATAATGTGTTGTTTTCTGCAGGTTTACAAATTTATTTCGGTTTATTAATTCTGCCGTTTTGTTAATTTGCGTTTAGATTGCGTCGCGCATAACTTGCGTAAAATAAGTCAATGCGGAGTATGATTAGAGTTTAGAAAAATGTTATTTAGAGAAATAAATGTCAATGGAAATTGTTGGCTTTAGATGGGAGATAGATTGGAGTGGTTGAATATTTTATTTAAATATGTGGATGTATAGTTTTACTGAATTGACAGATAGAGTGTGTTTGAGTGGATTCAATGGGATAGTTTTATTTGATATTTTGTGTGAACTAGTATTTTCAAATAGAATGTTGAGAGAAGTACGAACGATGTGCATGTTTGATTAGGTTTTTCTTTGCTTTGCAATAGTTGAAATATCGTAAATGTAAATGTCGATTCACTTTGCCTTTTATTACCGTAGATATGAAACTTGAAGAAGGTTCTATTATTTTGGGTTAAATCATTAAAATATTAGACTTTGTTTTAAATTGTAAATTCTTTAATTTGATTTAACCTATATTGCAGTTTTTCGCTGTGATATTTTTTACAAAATATTCAAGGACAACATCAAATAATTACCTTGGTATTTTGATGGTTTCAGCGAGTTGCCTAAGTTGAAACTATATAATCTGCTGATGGAAAATATACGATGAACTACATACAAATGCACTAAATAAATTGTGGTTCAAGAAATTAAATACATTTTTTATTTAATTTCCTTTAAGCTTCAAATCAGTAAATTTCAAATCACGTAGATTTTGAAGGGGAAAGGCTTTGATGTGTTTCAACCAATATTTTCTGATTCTGATGTTCAATATATTCTCTACTCGTTTTGAGTTGTCTTCGATCGAGATAATTTTCACAGACGTTTTCCAAACGTTTGATTTATTAACGATTATATACTTCTTGTATTTATGTTGGTGGATTTATCAACTTTAAATTGATTCTTGATATTGATTATGAGGTCGGCTACAATTCAATTTAACTGGATTGTAGAATACATGTCTTGATTAAAATAAAAATGACATGGATTCTGTGGAGATCTCGATAAAATAATAAAACAAACAGAGTTCACCACATTGTTAGTTGACCGTGTTGTTCGATGGCCAATTATGGAGATATGAGTGCCTTTTGTGTTCATGGTTTAACTAGATGTGGAAAGTCGTTTATGTAGAAGATCCTTAGCTGAAAGGCGGGTGACTGCCACCGTTTGGAACAGATTTTCAGTTTGGGACCTGAAATCTGCACCGAGGGAGGTTTGGTTAATCCTCAAAGCCAGTCGCTTACCCGAAGCGCACCGAGATCAGTACTGCTAGTAAATTGACCATGAAGACATAGGGAAATCGTGGCTTCATATTGTTCCCAGAGAACAGCTGAAAACCCCATACAATTTCAATGCGAATTTGAGGTTCGGTCATTGTGTATTTCAGACTATAAAGTTTGAATTGCTTTAAGACATTACATAAACAGCTTCCTGAACCATTCCATATTAGGGCACTGTGTCATATAATGACCGTGTTCACTGAATCAGCCAAATGTCCGAGGAAATATGCCAAAACCACACCTATTTCATTGATGGCGAGTACAGGCATTTGGAGGGTTTAGCACGCTGTTGCGTGACGCTGTGACCTGTGTGAGATGGCAGTAAAAATCCAACCCTCCATAGTTGGTATGCCTTATGTACGACAAAACTTCTACAAATGACTATGTCATTCATGCAGTAAAAATCCAACCCTCCATAGTTGGTATGCCTTATGTACGACAAAACTTCTACAAATGACTATGTCATTCATGCAATAAATCCAACCCCTCATAGTTGGTATGCCTAATCGTCATTGGAATAACAATTCTCCGTAAAATATCCGATAACCCAATCGGTTGGATTTCATTATAAACATCTAAATTGACCATGTCATTTAGCAGTAACATCCAACCCGCCACAGTTGGTATGCAAATAGATTCAATCAAGTTATATGATCATATCATAAGCCTGACCTCCCCGTCAGCAGATGTAAAGTAGAGATCAATGACTTAGGAGATCTCTTTATTGTTTGTTAATTTTTGAGCTTGGAAAATTCTTCAAAATTTGCATCAACGAAGAGGAGAAAGCAAGGTAAATATTTTTTTTTGCTTGGCCGGCTTTCACTCAGTTGAGCGGTGGAGAAAATCTTCAATTTTCAAGGGGCTCTACTGTTAGGGCTTAGCCCAAAATCGTCTTAATTTTCATCATTTTTTAATTTCCGCAAGTTTCATGTTTTCTTAGTTATAGAGTATGAGAAGAATGTATACAATATATTATGGTTGAGTAACATTTTAGTTAAATCCTAAGGTGTACTTTATATGAGGTTTAGTATAAATGATTGGATTAAAATTAAATTAATTATTCTAGACGACACGTGCCATTATTTAGTTGAGTTTAATGTAGAGATGTATGTAAGGAAAAATAGGTACATAAGTTTAGTTAGGTAGAGTAGATAGAGATAGGTTAGCCTAGGTTGGTTGGGGCTGTGGGTGATTACAGTTGGTGCCGTGACCAGGATGTTTGTTGAAAAGCGTTTACTTGGGTATTTTACTTAGGTAAATTCTACGAATAAAAAGGATTTGGGTTATCTACGAACACAACAAAAGGGTCAATTATTTAAATGTTTTTTAGATTATTTATTAGTTTAAATATATGTGTCACTTTTAAATATATGTATTACTTTTAATTTTAATCCAAACGGTTTGATAGCGACAAAAGTTACGAAAGATTACGAACAGTCGATATGATCTAAAAATAGAACACAGCTGTTATAGTAAAACGGTACAATTCGTTAAAACTACAGGGCGCTTTACCACTTCACATTTTTTTGTCCATTGAGCCGCAGGAGTGGCTTGGAAAGAATATCATGCATGAGGTGTTTCTTTATCTTCTGAAAATTTTTATAGAAAACTAAAATTTTACATAAGAACTTTTACGTTTTAACAAGTGTTTTCGATACAAAAATGTGTTGATTTTATTTGCAAAATGTGTATGTAATAACTATAATGTTTTATGTGCTTTATATGAAGAAATATGAAAATGTTACATTAATTTTGGATTTATGTTTTTCAGGGTGACTTCATATTGTTATGTGCTTACCTTTTATTCAGGAATTGTTATATGATTTGAAATTTTACATATGGTGTGTCTCGCTTAAATCTTGAATCTATACTATTATATCTAATTTGTGTTTCGATAACTGTGTATTTTTTACAAACTTCATATGTTTCAGAACGGTGCAATCGTTGACAACTGAAATGTTTAGTAATACATAAAATGATTTTTACGGTTGCCTTACTTTATGGAATGTTAATTTTCATGCTTACAAAATGTGTTTTTATTATTTGACGGTTTCGTTTGCAGGAAAAGAAAAGTTATTATCTAACTGGGCTATGAAGAAACTAGAAGGTGTGCTTATGTATGAAACATGTTACGTGGAATACATGATCGCGGAATTTTAAGTTCGACACGTACATTGGAAAATTAATAAGACATGTGTAACCTAAATAGGAAACAATCGTCTTTGTTATAACCTGAAGGAAGTAATAAATTGGTTTATGTTTGACTTTTAGTTTAAATAGGCGGGAACTACTTAGAGAGTTGATTAACGACTATTGCTCACTCATATTTTAAATACAGGAAAGGTCCACTTGGGAATTATAAATATTAAAGTACAGCGGGTTATTCATTCTTAAAGTGGCGCTAGTTGGAAGGACTTCAACAACAATTGGGTATTGTAACATTAGGAAATTATTGGGCGTCGATATTATTTTACAATAGTTGAAAAGTACGAGCGTTCTTTGTTTTAACATTGAGTAAATTTCATCATGAGATTGATATGGGTTGGCTTGCTGGCTATTTTCAACTTTATGTTATGGGAGTTAGATGTAGTTATCCATTCGTAGTGTTATTTGCGAGGATTTTAATTTAACGTTGAATCAATAGTCAGTATAGGTTTATCTGAAACATAGATCTATATTTGAACGTTAGTGAACGTTAGAACTTGACAGCAAGTTAGGCTTACATTTGAATTAATTAAGATTAGATATTGTTTATTGGATGGTTAAGGGAACGGAGGCGTATTAGTTTGTTTTATAAAACTTTGAATTCGATTAAATACTTTTCGGATATAGAAGTTAGTTTATGCTTGCAGTTATAGACATCGCGTTTGGACATTATGCGGTTCTGAGTGTTATTAGATTATTAGTACTTAATTGAGAAAGTCTAGATTCGTTAAAGTATGCTTACTTCTCAGATTCATTTATTTTAAATATGTTAGGACATATTTAGAAATGCTTATAGTTCTTCAAGTTTGGATTGATTTGTTTTATTTACATTGCATTAAATTTCATGATTAAAGTTCAATCTATTTTAGGCTTCTTTATTGAGAATAGGTTAAGGATAACTTAGGTATTTGAGGATGTCCTAGATCTGACTTTGAGTGGATTATTGCCATATATACTAGGAGCTTATTTTCTTTGCAATTTAACGTTGAGTAATCGGAATATAATGACATAGACTTAGTTCATTTTATAAATTTTTTTTTATGGGTTGTTGAATTATCTAGTACTTATAATATTGCATTATATTGAACAATTAAGTACATTCAATTAATGTTCATTCATTAGTTAAGAACCTTTTATCATGGGAAATACAAAGCATAGTTTTACTTTCAAGTTATAATTATATCTAGTAAAAGAAAAAAACCCCCACATGATGTTAGTTATCCAAGTATTATGTAAGTACCTACTTAACCGAGGTTAATTAATGTTAGTTTGAGTCATTTTTATACTTTCAGTCAGTGTCTTATATTGTATGTCTAAATTATTTTCTTTTACATTAACATTAAATACCTTCTTTTTATCCGATGGTTTTGCTAAATTTGATCACGCATCATTTCCTAATAGAAATTATGACGCCACCTTGCGGTGAAAGGGTTAATCTCCTTCGAAGGGATCGACTGTTGGTATGTGTGAGTGGCAGCGCAAGGGCTTGGGAGTTTCACTGTAAGATGTAAGAGGGCGTTGTTTAAATGATTTTATTTCGATCCATAATAACACAATTTATTTTCTTTTCAGTTGCTGGAATATTAACAATAATGTCGGTGGGAAATAAATTTTCAATGGAGGGCGCATTTCAATTAAATTTTTGGTTGTTAGAGTGGAAGAACAAACCTCCGGACGATTTTTCATGAATTAACGAAGTATCTAATATGTGTGTCCCTTCTTTTAGAGTTAAAAATATATTAAATAAGAGCTTTTTCTAATAACATTAATTTGACCGAACTTCTAAGTGTATAAAAACATTATTTTCGTAAAATCAAAGTGTGTTTTGGATAAGTGAACTTTATTAAACTATCAGTTAATGCTTAAGATAATGGATAAGTGAACTTTATTAAACAATCAGTTAATGCTTAAGATAATTTTATTCACAATTAACTCTTTCAACAAAGAACAAATAATTATCTTAAAAGTGAGTGAGTGATATAAATATAAAATATGGCTGATCGTATGCTAAGATCTAAGAAAAAGATCGAGGGGGTTCAAAAGGCGAGACTGCGAATTAATATGATTGGACAGATAAATCGCTTACTGGAGGCGAAGATCGCACCTCTTATGAGGAAAATTACTGAAATGGAACGTGACTCCGGAGCATCTACTTCAAGTGGAAATTCTGATACGGCAGCTGTCGTGGAACCGAGGATGGAAAATATGACGAAAAGTCTTGTATTCCTTCAACCGCCCGTCAAGCCGAAATTTTCCGGGAAAGGATATGTTCATCCTATGGTATTTTTGGAAGACATCGAAAAATATAAAAAACGAACCAATACAACGCAAGATTACCTGAGTTTAGCGCAAGACTGCCTGGAAGGAGAGGCCAAAAACTGGTCGCTCATTTATACTGATCGCTGGCTAAGTTACGAGGACTTTAAGCGGTGTTTTTTGGAACAGTATTGGGGGAAAGTGTCCCAAGCTGCCGTTCGACGAAATATTGCGACGGGACATTGGGACCCAAAGACGAAGTCTATGTCAGCCCATTTTGCGGAAAATTATGCGTTATCTAAAAGGTTAACTACACCTCAAAACGAAGAACAGGTTGTTGAAGACCTTATCCGCCACTATCCTACGGATGTACAAAAGTTATGGATTACTGGTAAACTCAATACAGCTGAAGAGGCGTCTAAGTTCTTAAGGCACCTTGAGAATGTTGAACAATCTGCAGCGGCTACAATGATCACCGGAAAACCTTCGTCGGCGGAAGAAAATCAGCGTTTCAGCAGACGTCCTCAGCTACGGAGGAATGCATTCAACAATTTAAATGCTGTACGTGCAAGCTATCAAAAGAAATGGGGGCGTGAAGCAATTACTTCGGTGAATTCTACTAATCAAGTCGGCGAGAACATCACACGGCAGCAGAATGAAGATGACGAACTGGTCGATGCATCTAACTTGACGGCGGAAAACTAAGAAATGGTTCTGAAATGGTCCGCTCGGATACCACTGTTTTGAGGGCTAAAAATATGTTATGTAAGGAAAATATTGGGCTTAATATAATGTTAAAAATGAATTGGTCTCCAGGTAGTGGTCTAGGAAGGTCAAATCAAGGAATTAGGTTTCCTATTGTTGCTGAAGGCCAATCAGATAAAATAGGGTTAGGTTTTGTAAGACAAATGTCATATAATGAAAAATACCAATATAATATTAATAATTGTGTAAGTTGTGTGAGTTATGGATTAAATAGGGGTCGTAAAATTTTTTTAAATACTTGTGAAGAGAGGAAACAAGATTTAGGTTTAGCAACCGTGTTTGAGGAGGCGTCATACTCTGAAGTAAAGGAGGGCGAAACATTGCCATTATTAGATCCAGAAATTTCCGTGAAAATAGGAAAAACTAACCTTGAATGTTTGATTGACACCGGGAGTCAAATAACTTGTATATCTAAAGAGACATGGGAATTATTGGATAGTTCTTGTAACAATTTTCCTAGAATGCCAATAGGTTCTATATCTGTTAAAGGAGCTCTGGGACAGAGAATGACTTTTGCTACTAGTTTAGTTATGTTACCGTTAGAAATAGAAGGTCAAATTATAAATACGACTTGTGTGATAGTTGATAAGCTCATTAGACCCGTTATTTTAGGCTACAATTGGTTACAGGAAAATTCTGTTCAAATACATTGTGGAAATCCGGATAAATTAGTTATAGGTACACTCGGAAATTTAAATATTAATTTAAGAAGGTCAGGGGTCGCTCGAGCACAAGATAACTGTGCGGAAATGGAAAGAATTGATTCTACCAGACACATACTTTCGATGGATAGTCCAAAACAAGCTCAACCATATACAAAACAACAAATGAGTGATTTTGTAACTGGATTAGACTTAACTGTGGAACAGAAAAGTGAATTATTAAAAGTTTTGGAGAAAAATCAGTCCGCATTTTCACCTGATCCAGGTTGCACCAGCAAGTACGTGCATAAAATAGATATGAACGACGAGACTCCATTTGCAAAATATCCATACCCTATTCCATATGCATACAGAGACAAAGTAGAATCTAGACTACAAGAATTGGAGCAGCAAGGCATCATTAAGAGGATGGCCACACCATACACCAGCCCGTTAACATATGTATTAAAAAAGGATGGATCTGTACGAGTTCTTCTAGATGCGCGAGAATTAAATACAAGGATGTATGGTGATACTGAAAAGCCGCCGATTCTTTTTGAAGAGCTTCAGAAATATTATGGTACGAAATATATAACGACTCTCGACTTAAACAATGCATATTTTCAAATAAAACTACATGAAGATAGTGTCAAATATACAGGATTCACGTTTAATGGAAAATCATATGTTTATTTGAGGTTGCCGCAAGGTTTGAAAACAGCCGTTTCAGGTTTTAGTCGGGCAATGGATATTGTATTAGGATCAGAAGTACGTTCATTCTGCACAAATTATCTTGATGATGTGACAATCTTTACAAAAGGGGATTTAAAGGAGCATATGCTACATATAGATTTAGTTTTACAAAAGTTATCTCAGGCAAACTTAACTTGCAATCTTTTAAAGTGTCAATTTGTTAAGGACAAAGTAAAATTATTGGGACATATAATTTCACCGGCAGGTATTGAAATGGATCCGGATAAAAGAGCAGCCATAAAGGACTTTCCGGTTCCTAAGAAACAAAAACATTTAAGAGCATTCCTCGGGTTATGTAACTTTTATAGACGGTTTATTGATAGATATGGTCACACGATAAAACCATTATGTAAACTATTGGGTAAGGGAGTAAGATGGCGTTGGACGGAAGAGGAACAAATACATTTCGATAAAATAAAAAAATTGTTCTTAGAATCTGTTATGTTAAAACATCATGATAATAATAAGATTTACTATTTGAATACTGACTCCAGTCAACTTGCGTGTGGAGGATACCTTTTTCAGCTAGATGAAAATGGAAATCAAGGGGTCATAGGATTTTTCAGTAAGAGTTTAACGCCGGCGGAACAAAAATGGACAACCAGTGAACAGGAGTTGTGGGCAATAGTTTATGGATTACGCAAATTTGAGACATATTTAAGGGGTGCAAAAGTAATAATTAGAACTGATCATAAATCATTAACATTCCTTAAAACGTGGCGCGCGCATACAAGTAGGGTAACAAGGTGGTTATTATTTATCAATCAATTTGATTACACCGTACAACACATCAAAGGAAAGTTGAACACTGTAGCGGACATCATTTCAAGATATTCACATGACGCTGAAAAGGTACAGGAGGAAAAGCAGGCTTGCTTGGAAATAGCTGCGTTCAAAGTCGAAAATCATAAATTTTGGAAGTCTACATTGAAAAACCTCAAGAATTTGCAAGAAAAGGATCAAAATTTGATGAAAATAAGACAACAAATGTTAACCCAAGGAAAAACAGAATGTAAAATAAGTAATATGACATATCTACTGGAAAATGAATTAATCTACGTATGCGAAATTAATAACAGGAGGCGAGTTGCTATACCGGAATCATTAATCACTGAGATAATTTGGCAATATCACAAAGAATTAGGTCACTTTGGACCTAATAAGATTTTAAAGATTTTACGTGACAAATACTACTGGCTTAAAATGCGAAAAAGTGTGAAAAATACACTTAAAACTTGCCATTTGTGTCAACTAGCGAAGCTAAACAATGTAAATACGGTCGGAAGATGTAGTCCTGTGTTAAGTCAAAGTCCAGGTGAACTGGTAATGACAGATATTTTTGGCCCTTTACCAGTTTCAAGAGGAGGAGCGCAGTATATTTTGGTCATACAGGACACTTTTACGAAGTTCATACAATTATATGTACTAAAATCAGCCACAGCTAAGTCCGTTTTAAACTGTATGAGAAAATTCTCCAAAATAATACTACCTCAAAAGGTTATGTCAGACCAAGGGAAACAATTTAAATCCAAAGTTTGGATAAATGGTCTGGAAGAACAAAGTATTGCAGTATCATTCAGTTCTGTGTACAATCCAAGGGCAAATAGCACTGAACGTGTCAATAAGGAACTTGGAAAAATATTTCGAATTTATTGTCATAATAAGCACAGCAAATGGGCATGCATAGTCAATGACATACAAGATTGCTATAATAATACAAAACACGATAGTCATGGATATAGCCCTAATTATTTACTCTTTGGAGAAGAGTATGTCTCAGACATTGAAAAATATTTACCGAAGATTCAACATCCATCACCTAATATTGAAGAAGCGAGGAAAATTGCGACCCGAAACCTTATATTGAGTGCAAATAGGCGATGCAAATATTTTGATAAAAATCATCGAATAATAAACTATGAGATTGGACAATATGTTAAACTCCGGGTTTATTCGAAATCAGATTCAAATCAAAAGAAAATTTCGAAATTTTTCCTGAAATATCAAGGCCCCTACCTTATCGCCGGAAGACCGTACAAAAATACTTACACATTAATTGATCCAGAGACTAAGGTAGTTAGAGGTAATCATAATGCGATTAATTTAGAAAGATATTACGAGTAATTAAGGAATCACATACAGTAAAATTAATTATAGGAAGGGAACCACTAACAAAATGTGTGGCCGTAGTTTTATAATTGTTTTATTGTATCTATTCAAATGAAATTGTAAACATGCTTCAGTTTTATTTTAAATGTAGACATTGCTACATCTTCGTAGCAGTATAGAGAGAAAAGAGTGCTACGCGGCATAGCAGGGAAATAAGGCATAGGAGAGAATCATTGAGCGTAGAGGTACTACAAAATATTTTAATTTTGATAAACTATCACGATTTAAATTTTAGAGCCTTAAGATGTCGTGTCGTAATGTATAACTTTAAACTATATTTTCAATTTTGATGTAATTCACACATGTGTATCAATTATAGTTAAGATATTAATTAATTTTAATATGCTATTACTAATTAGATAAAGTATAAAGGTAATATATGAAAAGTGTAGAGGGTTCATAATTTAATTGTTATTTTTGTTTTTAATTTAAATTGATATTTTGGTGTTGATTAATTAAATTGATTGCCTTTTCATTTGATTTCTGCAGTTAACATCTAATTATATTTTTGTTTACAAATTTCAAATTAATGAATTGTTATTTTTATTAATTTTGATAGCATTTCATATATTACGTTTTACTTTGTAGCTTTTAGGATAGGTTGTAGTTAAGAAATAGGATTAAAAAAAAAACAAAAAAAAAAAAAAAAAACCTTGTAACTTTGGGGAGTCTGTGTAGCAGGTCGGTATGACAGACACTCATAAAAAAAATTGTATTGGGAGCGTGGTTGGGGCTCCCTTAATTAACAAAGAATATAATTATTTTAATACAGATATTTTATTTTATTACCCTTTTCTAAAGGTTTGAGATGTTTGTGTCTCGCAAAATATTGAAATGTAAAGGTTTCATGGTTTTGACTGATCGCTTTATGGTTTAGCCAAAATTAGCATGTTGTCTACCATTCGCAATCATCAGGAGGCGACTGTGGGAACCATATATTGCTCCCACATACAAATAGTAGCTATAGCAAACATCTATCAATATATGTAGGTCCATATATGAACATTTTACTTGGTCAAAAATAGGGAATTACCTCTCGAACAACGAAAGGCCTGTTTTGCTAGCGAGCGTGCTGTTGGTCTGAATGATGTCATGGCTGAAAGGCTACACTGCATTGAGGAGAGAAGTGGAGTTTGTGGCGAATTATGTACATATTATAAGATATTATTGATTATAAAATGAATTTTATATCACATTTTATTAATTATTTGGTATACTTGTTTGTTTTGACTGAGGTGTATTAATATTTCATGAATGATATTATTTTGGTTGATTTTGCATGAATGGTATTGAAATTAGTAATGAAACTATTTAAACACTATAAAGGATTACATTTGAGAATAATTGTGAGCACATTGATGCGTGTATTTAGGATTGGAAAGTTATAAAATATATATTTCCTATTTGGATCGCTGTATCGATGGTCTTGGCTAATCAGTGTAACCATTTCTTTTATAAACAAATGGACGCGGTAGGGACATGGGTCCTGAGTCGGGAGTGGGGAAAGGAATAAAAACTCACGCGCATTCGAATTCAGGACAGTTCAAGGAGAGTCGAGGGCAGTTCAGGACGATCGAGGATAGTCGCGCGGTATTTTCGGTCGGCAGTCCAGGACAAGTCGCGCAGTAGATTTTCAGTCTGTTTTTTTAAGTTCTCGGGAAGAAATTCGTACCTGTAAGGAGCGACACGACGGTTCGTTTTCGACTTACAGAAATTTCGCGGGGTGTTAACTCGAGGTCACCAAATTCGAATAATTATTAGTGTTTATTTGCTTTGGACGCTTAGAGCTGCTTCGAAGGCGCTTGCTCCACATTTAAATATAGAGACAGTGAGATTTTTATTAAATTTGTGATTTTAATTGCAAGAACATTAAATGTAAATTTTGGATTAAGGTTAAAGTGATTTGTGTATAAATCTATTATTTCGGGCGCGTAAAATCTAATAGACTATAGACTTTTATTGAACGAGTGAACGGGGAAGCAGAGTTCCAGACCCCAGACCAGACAGCAGATTGAACGCGAATCGATAAGTTTTTTTGCACAGTAATTACTGAATAATGTATTGCAATAATTCATTGTGTATCCGTGTAAAATGTTGTATGTCTTTATTTTCAGAGCCTTTATTTTCAGAGTCTTTATTTTCAGAGCCTTTATTTTGTTTCAGATAATGTGTTGTTTTCTGCAGGTTTACAAATTTATTTCGGTTTATTAATTCTGCCGTTTTGTTAATTTGCGTTTAGATTGCGTCGCGCATAACTTGCGTAAAATAAGTCAATGCGGAGTATGATTAGAGTTTAGAAAAATGTTATTTAGAGAAATAAATGTCAATGGAAATTGTTGGCTTTAGATGGGAGATAGATTGGAGTGGTTGAATATTTTATTTAAATATGTGGATGTATAGTTTTACTGAATTGACAGATAGAGTGTGTTTGAGTGGATTCAATGGGATAGTTTTATTTGATATTTTGTGTGAACTAGTATTTTCAAATAGAATGTTGAGAGAAGTACGAACGATGTGCATGTTTGATTAGGTTTTTCTTTGCTTTGCAATAGTTGAAATATCGTAAATGTAAATGTCGATTCACTTTGCCTTTTATTACCGTAGATATGAAACTTGAAGAAGGTTCTATTATTTTGGGTTAAATCATTAAAATATTAGACTTTGTTTTAAATTGTAAATTCTTTAATTTGATTTAACCTATATTGCAGTTTTTCGCTGTGATATTTTTTACAAAATATTCAAGGACAACATCAAATAATTACCTTGGTATTTTGATGGTTTCAGCGAGTTGCCTAAGTTGAAACTATATAATCTGCTGATGGAAAATATACGATGAACTACATACAAATGCACTAAATAAATTGTGGTTCAAGAAATTAAATACATTTTTTATTTAATTTCCTTTAAGCTTCAAATCAGTAAATTTCAAATCACGTAGATTTTGAAGGGGAAAGGCTTTGATGTGTTTCAACCAATATTTTCTGATTCTGATGTTCAATATATTCTCTACTCGTTTTGAGTTGTCTTCGATCGAGATAATTTTCACAGACGTTTTCCAAACGTTTGATTTATTAACGATTATATACTTCTTGTATTTATGTTGGTGGATTTATCAACTTTAAATTGATTCTTGATATTGATTATGAGGTCGGCTACAATTCAATTTAACTGGATTGTAGAATACATGTCTTGATTAAAATAAAAATGACATGGATTCTGTGGAGATCTCGATAAAATAATAAAACAAACAGAGTTCACCACATTGTTAGTTGACCGTGTTGTTCGATGGCCAATTATGGAGATATGAGTGCCTTTTGTGTTCATGGTTTAACTAGATGTGGAAAGTCGTTTATGTAGAAGATCCTTAGCTGAAAGGCGGGTGACTGCCACCGTTTGGAACAGATTTTCAGTTTGGGACCTGAAATCTGCACCGAGGGAGGTTTGGTTAATCCTCAAAGCCAGTCGCTTACCCGAAGCGCACCGAGATCAGTACTGCTAGTAAATTGACCATGAAGACATAGGGAAATCGTGGCTTCATATTGTTCCCAGAGAACAGCTGAAAACCCCATACAATTTCAATGCGAATTTGAGGTTCGGTCATTGTGTATTTCAGACTATAAAGTTTGAATTGCTTTAAGACATTACATAAACAGCTTCCTGAACCATTCCATATTAGGGCACTGTGTCATATAATGACCGTGTTCACTGAATCAGCCAAATGTCCGAGGAAATATGCCAAAACCACACCTATTTCATTGATGGCGAGTACAGGCATTTGGAGGGTTTAGCACGCTGTTGCGTGACGCTGTGACCTGTGTGAGATGGCAGTAAAAATCCAACCCTCCATAGTTGGTATGCCTTATGTACGACAAAACTTCTACAAATGACTATGTCATTCATGCAGTAAAAATCCAACCCTCCATAGTTGGTATGCCTTATGTACGACAAAACTTCTACAAATGACTATGTCATTCATGCAATAAATCCAACCCCTCATAGTTGGTATGCCTAATCGTCATTGGAATAACAATTCTCCGTAAAATATCCGATAACCCAATCGGTTGGATTTCATTATAAACATCTAAATTGACCATGTCATTTAGCAGTAACATCCAACCCGCCACAGTTGGTATGCAAATAGATTCAATCAAGTTATATGATCATATCATAAGCCTGACCTCCCCGTCAGCAGATGTAAAGTAGAGATCAATGACTTAGGAGATCTCTTTATTGTTTGTTAATTTTTGAGCTTGGAAAATTCTTCAAAATTTGCATCAACGAAGAGGAGAAAGCAAGGTAAATATTTTTTTTTGCTTGGCCGGCTTTCACTCAGTTGAGCGGTGGAGAAAATCTTCAATTTTCAAGGGGCTCTACTGTTAGGGCTTAGCCCAAAATCGTCTTAATTTTCATCATTTTTTAATTTCCGCAAGTTTCATGTTTTCTTAGTTATAGAGTATGAGAAGAATGTATACAATATATTATGGTTGAGTAACATTTTAGTTAAATCCTAAGGTGTACTTTATATGAGGTTTAGTATAAATGATTGGATTAAAATTAAATTAATTATTCTAGACGACACGTGCCATTATTTAGTTGAGTTTAATGTAGAGATGTATGTAAGGAAAAATAGGTACATAAGTTTAGTTAGGTAGAGTAGATAGAGATAGGTTAGCCTAGGTTGGTTGGGGCTGTGGGTGATTACAAGTGCTGAAGTGAGTAAAACCGTAGTATCTGCTAGTCTATAAGATCATACCACAAATGAGATTAAGACAGTATTTCATAAAGGTCAGGTACTTAGTACACGTAATCATAGAAGATGTATGAAAAGTGCTGCGTCTTTAGAGGAAGTCTAAGAACCATGTGGTTATAGTACATATAGGGTTTTCTTATCTCTGCCTAGCCTACCGCTCCGGGGATGCGGAATTATGGTATTTACAATTCACCGAACATTAGGTTGTCTGCTTTGTCGTATTTATATGTACATAATTGTGAATTATTATTCAAGAATATAAGGATTACTGAAGATGATGGTGAAACATCTCTCAGCGTTTAGAGGAGTGACCACATAAAACGTCAGATTTACGGTTTCCACTCGTTAAAAATCGCCCGCCCAAATGACCGATTCCAATTCCGGACAAAATGTCCGTCCAGCGAGATAGATGTCCGCGAATTTATGTTCAATTCGTTAAAACAGACCACACCATTTTTAGTTTCCAATACAAAATAAACTGTATTCGTTATACTTTACGGTACACACTCGTTCATTGATTGATTTGAAGTTTGAGCACTTTTAACATTGGCTAGGATTTTGAGAAAAGATCCGATAAAGCGTTAAAAAACGATTCTCAATTACGTTTGATCTTATCTAGACTTCAGGACTTTACACGTCTCCCGCTGGGACCCCCATGAAATTAGATAAAGCAAATCACACCTAATGACATGCCATGCTGAATTTATTTATTTAAGACTCAGCTATATTTTTAGATATGAAATCAACGAATTGACAATATTCATGCAAAGCAGCATTACACACAGTCTTAACTATTGTCTCAGGGAAGTACCAAAGTGACTAAAATTATATTGTTAAGGATTCATTAACATAAAAAATATTATTTTCTTCGGAATTTCAATAAGATCGTTTTTGATGAAGGCTTAAGAATGAATATTCTTATTAAATTATATAATTTGGTTTAAAAATTAAATATTACCATTAAAAGACATTACAATGTACAACCGATTTTCAGACAGATATTTCTTAACCCTTTATCGAGTCTGGTTATAATAACTGTCAATAATATGACACCAAATTTTAGATTTAATTTAATAAACCACAACCTACAAAAATCAGAACATTTAAGGTTATTTTTTTTATTTTGTTTATTATTTTACTCTTGCAAAACAAACTGGTTTATAGTGGTAAACATAATAATCAGTTTTCTCATATAACAATGGATTTGATCTGAATGTTTGAAAATAGTTAAAATAATAAATAAGTAAATAATATAATAATATAAGTATAAGTATCTTTTTTTTATTAAAGCTGACTTTTTGTAAGGAGATTAGTTTGTATTTTACGAGGAAACAATTCAGGAAGGAAGAAACAAAATTTAAGGGAAAAAACAGAAGATCTAATAAAATATCACTAAATGAATACTGAAGTGCTTGCGGAATAGAGGCGAAAGTAACGAAAGGAAAGTGATAAAGTAGAAAATATAGCTTCGAATTAAACGTAACGAGCTGCGTCGTCGAAGCAATTTTCAGTGAACACATTTACCCGAAGACGCGCGGTTAAACCAGGCGAATGTAATGTTATTATGGATAAAAAACAAGTCGTGACAATATTATTTATCCACAGTGCAGATGAGGGCACGCCCGATTAAGCAATGGAACTTGCGAACATATAGGATGTTCTAACATAGTGGTTTTTGCTCACTGATAAATTGTACATAATGTGTGATTGCACTTGCTGCAATCAAAGCAATATTTTGTGATTAAAAATAGGCTTTAGACACCAACTGTTTCTCAAATTCGCTTCTCTGCCCCACCGCCTGGTTATGTAACTGTCTACCGGCGAGTGGTACTTCTCACACCTTCAACCTAGGAGTCTTGTAAACAAACTCAATCGTTTTGAAATAGTTCGCAAATCGGCTGGTATGGTTCCTCGCTGAGAGTATTTTGCTATTCCGAGCTGTCGATCCGTCCCCTTTCTACCACCGCACAACGCGGAACAGGTAGGGAATGGACCCATTCATCGTTGATATTCCCAAAATAAGAACCCACCTATCGTTATTACAAAAATAAACATTTTATATTTTTTAAGATTGAAAACGGCAATTGTCAAAATATTGCCACATTCTAACATCGTAAGCTTCTCCTTTAACACCGACTCTCCTGCTTCTTGTAACTGTCCTTCAAAACTACTGCTACTATCAGCGCCTGCCACCAGAACTCCTTGCCTCATAAATTCTTAGTGGAAATCAAATGGCGGCCTACTGCACAAAAATAACAAGATAAGCTTTCCTTATTGTTACCTTTTATTTATAGGTATTT
Source organism: Incurvaria masculella (assembly GCA_946894095.1). NCBI lineage: Eukaryota > Metazoa > Arthropoda > Insecta > Lepidoptera > Incurvariidae > Incurvaria > Incurvaria masculella. The sequence continues at coordinate 8,426,680 of OX335641.1, forward strand.
CGGTGGATTACAATATTTTAAAATTATCTTTACTCTGCAGGTTTCATAAAATTTTAGTTTCCTTTTGTATATGTCGTTAAAAAAAACCACAATAATTTTAATTGTGGATAACAAATTAAGTCGGTTAAAGAATATGCACGTACAAGCATATGCAGAGTTTTATGACGATCTTTTTTAAAGTTGCATCATCCTCTTGACTTTTTCGTAATCAAAAAAATATTGAATTTTGTCTAAATAATGCATGTTTTACTTTTTTTATGCAATCTGACTTGGATGGCTAATATCACACAACAACCGTTATGATATGAGCCCAATACACCACATTCCCGAAGTAATTAGGTGCCATGCCAGGACAATATAACTAACAGATACTAGTGCGTCGTAACAGATACTATGAGCGGCTCGTAGCCTAGTGGCGCGGGGACTGGCCTAGCGTACCAGAGGCCTGGGTTCAATACCGACATGCACCACTGTCTTTCTCTTTCCGAGTTCGATAAGTGCATTTCGTCACGAATGCGAGCTGCTCCATGGTTCGGAATCCATGTAAAACTGTAGGTCCCCTTCCCCTACTAGGTGGTAGGGTTTAAGCCCGCCCGGGTTGGTACCATCGCATTGGATGAAAAGATGGTCGAAGCGGCAATGAAAAATTGTCCGTGTTTTCCATCCAGTTCAATGTAGCCGTGCTCGTAAAGGGAAGGTCCTGGCATGGCACCAAATTCCTTCGGGAATGTGGTGTATTGGGCTAATATCATAACGGTAGTTGTGTGGTATTAGCCATCCATGTCAGGTCGCATAAAAAAAAAAGGTCTTTGTCAGCCATGTTGGCCGATGTAAGTTTGGTTCCTAGTGCAGTTTACACTCCTCTTTCCAGGAAAAAATATTTATAAAACCATTCGAATTTACTAGACGACCTTTATTTAAGAACTCGTTCATACTACAACTTCATTGCTACAATAGAAACCACCCCTACATGCCGATAGATTGAACCAAATGAACTCTAAAAGCGTAACGTTTCAATCATTCGACGCAGAAACATTAGTGAGGAAGTCTGCTAGGGGAGGGCCGACAGGGTCAGGACCTAATGGTCGTGCTATAGCACTAATGGCGCTGCAGTATCAACAACAAATGGTCGGAGTATACGAACTAATGGGAACTCGTTTGCAATTTGTCGTCGATTCTGCGTTGGTCTTCGGGTGAAGAGATTGAAAGAAAAATCCTTGCATGTTTTTCGAACTTTGTCTCTCGTTATGTAATGTTCCGAATATTTCAAAATGTTTGTAAAAAATAAATTTTCCACATTTTTTCAAGTGATTAGATTTTTGGAAAATATTGTTTATAATCTGTGGACATGAAAACAGTTTACAAAACCTTTTATAACCTCACACCCGCAGAAGAGAAAATTAAGTAAAAATGTCTTGTGAGAGTTACCCGGGTCGCCGCCATAATATTCCGGGAGGTCACGACATTTTTTGTCACGATGAGGTAAATGGCTGAATCTGGGTTCACATGTTAGAGACCAATCCTCTGATGCTAAATATGTCGGTCTGCCTGTGCCAAGTGGTTGCGTTATCTAGATTGGCTATATAAAATATATGTTGGTATGTACTTGCTGATGAATTTATTGATTGTCTAGAAACAATGATATCTATTAATTATACAACAATAACCAGTCGGTTTTTTTAATTAAATACTTAAATATACTTAAAGTTTTATCTGCAACCTAAATCGCCTATAACTACGAAATTCAACCAAAGATTTGTTCAGTTTTAGTATTGCTAAGCAAGTAAGTACTGATAATTTCATGCCTTGTTATTTGCAGCCATTTACCTTATCATATATATTTTATGTCACCATAACTACTTTTTCAGGCGCCTTATCTACGCAACGCAACCACTTGGCACAGGCAGACTGACACATTTAGCTTCAGAGGGTTGGTCTTTATCCTGTGAATCCAGTTTCAGCCATTTACGTTATCGTTACCATTTTTGTCGCGACCTCCTAGTCTATAAGGAGATATTGTCCGTGTAATCATATAGGTATGCGGCCGCGCGTCATGTGACACAAAGTCCAATCATCGCCGCCACGCGCGAATGTGGGACGGAAATCTGTTTGCCTAGTCAGTTCCCATCAACACAAACCCTCCTGTTCACGCCAATATGGCATGGGTGACCTATGTGGGTAGTTTGCACTTCACAAGCGTCAATCCCATTTAAAGTTTTTCCGATGCCACACTCTCGCTCTGCCACTAGCTGTCAAGCATGGTGCACGCATGCACCGCGTCCCCGAAACCTTTCATCGTGGAGCTCCTCTTAGGGCTCCACGGCCGCAACCCGCCGCGCGCCTGACCACGCTGTGTCGCCTCGCCTCGTCTGGGCGAAGTGCTGTGCCACCGAACGCTATCCCGGGACCCGACGCCTGGGAGCTGGTGCTGCTGGAGGTAGGTGGCTGTTCCTAATCCTCCGCGGTGACGTCCCGAGGCTACCGGGCATTGCCCTCCTTCGCCCTGCCTGGGCGCGTACACCTCCAATAAGTCTGCGACTATGTTTGCATGTGACATGTAGGTTTTGATCGGGTATTAATAAATAAATTTGATAAAACATTTTTTTAAAACAGGCCAGAGCGGGTCTTATAGTAGACGCGCTAGATGGAACATCTTCCGATTTTTATCGAGTTTACCCCATAACGGTACAAAATTTGCTAGATGCACTAAATATTTAGGCACACGTACGACAAAAAAATAAAATGTAAACACATACACACCCTAATAACAACAGTGTTCGGTTAATTTTCCAAGAGCTCGAATGAAGCGCGACTTCATAATAAGTCATAGGAATGACTGGCGATGAGATCGACTTTACTCAAACATTGCAAACATTTTGAGTGTTTCTTGGTACAGCAGGCGCAAAACTTTAATGCCGCTGTATGTACCTGCGCAGTAGTCGAATTTTAGGTCTATTGAGCGGGGGTTTGTACACTCAATTAAATAGTTAGGTAGTAGATCTTGTGCTTTAATTATAATATTTTCGGTACCTACAGTTATGTAGTGTTTAGTTCGTGAAGTAATATTTTTCTAGCTCTAATATAAAAAAATAACTCATCTAAGTGAGAACTAGAGGACAAGTCGGATTTAATTGACGGAAAAAAATAAAAAAGATCCTTTATAAAAAAGAGTAAAAATATGTTTTCTTGTATTCATCGCAAGTATTAATTTAATTGAATAATACTTCGTGACTGAAACGGCTGGACGTGAAAATCCTTGGAATTAATAAAATATACTTCTTATACTTTTTAGTATGTGACTACTTAGTAGATATGTGAGTATAATCAACCGTGTAGCAATTTATTAAAGAAATAAATTTGCAAAAAAGGACTACTTTATAAGCATACTGCGAGGCTGGGAATGAACCAGAATGCAAATATTTCGCGCACAGTAGGTTTTCCTCTTTTCTTGAATGAGTACTTTGTTTTTTCTTAACTAATGTATTGATTCTACTGTGCTTTACGGTTGATTCTACATGTGTTAACTCGTGCTTATGTGCGTGAATACTATATTCGTTAAAACTTTGAAATTGTACACTTAATTTGACTGTACATGCGCAAGCCTAGCGATCGAGCGGCATTAAAGATTTGCGCCTACTGTAATACCCGTTATTATGGATATTTATATATATGTATATACATTACCATGCAACCTGTTATGGATGGCTAATACTACACAACTGCCGTTATGATTGATTTGAACCCAGACCTCTGGTATGCAAGGCGAGTCCCCGTGCCACTAGACTACGAGCCGCTCGTTGAGTACTAAAACGTTATCGTTGGTAAATACTGATTTAAAACTGCATGAAATATATATTGATAAATCAAAGGAACGCAAATATTATAAAGCCACTAGATAACATATGTATTTCTTATCGATGCCTGTTGGAGGTGCCCAAAAAATGTTCTTGCAAATGTATTCTGCTAAATAAAACTAGTTCAAAAACGTAACGATACTTAATAGCAGGGCGCCGGCAATCTCGAACCATTTGCATGGGACGGCAGTTAGTGCGTCATTATTGAAATTTTATGGGAGTTTGATTATTATTCAGTAGACCACTAGTTCGAGGTGCCAAATGGACAAGGGTCTTCGGTAAAAAGGTACGTAAGTATGGAACATTTTTTTTTTGTATAAGACATTTTGTTCCACATCAGTTATAATACTCTGTAGGATATTATTTGACCGATAACAATAAAAAAGGCGAATTCTTATTTTGACGTTTTAATTTATCTTATGTTTTTTAGTTTCATTGTTCATTCATTGCAACTTTCTTTGTAGTTGTTTCACTTTTGTGAAAGAAAATATTCCCGGCGCCTGCCGGGCATATTTATTTTACAAATACCCGCGAAAAATGTATTTCACCTTACATTGACTAAAAACAAATTGAATGTATGGCTATTCAAAACTATACAACCAGTTTTAATATTTCGTTACACTCCATACAATGTTAGCTTATTCTCCTCATTGGTTAGTTATGTGACGGAAGATTGGTAATTGTTTTTAGAGTGTTCATATGTAAATGTACTTCATGCATATCCAGGAGTCCGTTATAACATTGGTCACACTTGTTGTTGTCGTAGATGTGTGTGAAGCGTACGGTTTTCCGCTATGTATACAAACATATACAAAAATAGCTACAGCTTTTCAGGGCCTATTCTGAGCGTATTCAGTGTTAGCGAATTGAACAAAATTTTTACGTAGGCCGCCCACCCGAGTATTTACCTTAGTTTTCAGCCATTTTCAAGTTGTGTACAGGTTGGCTAGTGTTAATGGATTTTCGGATAGCTCTGAAGTGTAACATCAACAAATGCACATTTGCAGTTCGTTTCCAAAATGTTATGTAATTATTTACATAACAAAGCTAGACTTCGTTTTCCGATAACGTAGCAACGTAAACTCGCTGTCAGTGAATTAAATACGTTTTGTTAATAGTATATTTTTTTATATTTGTAATTATGTTTATACAGGTATAAGAGTGATTTGAGTTTATGCTTTCAGTTCATGAGTCACAAGTCCATATGTAAGCAGAAACGTTGGCTAATCGCGATGTCATCACTTCAATCTCCTTCAGTTAATGCATAGATTAAGAAAGTTAAGAAACGATTCATATATGAACGGAAAAGACATCATCTCATTTGTATACGTAGCTTTATTATTTTTGATAAATTAGTTTTCAGCCATATTTGCAACAGCTGGATCCATGATATACGTTTCGTTTTTGTAATCAGATTATGAAAATGGCGGCGACAAAGTCCTTACTGACGTCCCTAATAGTGGCAGTGTCGCTCTAATATTTATTTTTTAAGAAATTCACTTGCATGTTGAAGCCATAAATAACATCAATTATTTCACAACCCAACGGGGTAACCGCTTACTTCCTCAAAGGTTATTAAAAAGGTTATAGTAAAATTGTGATTTTACATCATTTGAATATTTCGGCATGGCTATAAATCTGGGTGCATCGCATTTGCTACATTAGGCAATTAAATATTTACGCAGGCTGGTAACACCGTGGACATGTCTGTGCGTGTGACATTTCCATGAATAACGATACCATGGGAGGTCACTACTGACTGTTTTAATATTATCATATTATAATACTATTATATCATATAGTTAGTCCCGCATACATTTTTATTTCAATCAAAACGATAGCGTTCTATGCATTCGGGAAATGCTCATAAAAGGTCCTAGCATGGCACCTAATTCTTTCGAGTGTATAGTAATTTGTGTGGTATTTGTCATTCACGTAACGTTCCATAATAAAACCCACGCTTGTGAAGTATGACACACGTGGCGGGTGCAACAGTCGCATATTATCTTAGCATTATTTCATATAAAAAATAACTTGTTCTTCTTTGCACACAAAACTGTTTCATTGTTTCACTCGGCCTGTCAGGCAGAGTACGGTGTTACCATAGAATGAAAATTTATGGTGTTACCTCCGACGAAGTGCCTACTTCACGAGCATGCACGAGCGCCGCGTAATGCGATGCGGTGGCGCTGAGTGTTCAGTGACTGAAAAATCATTATTTCGCACCTTTGAACATTCAAATTATGACACCCTGTTTGACTGACGTCATTAGCAGGTGTTTTAAATTAAAAGCATTTACTGCTCCAGAGTTAGCATTAAACCATCATATGCTGCATGGTAATAAATTGCCCGATTAAGTAGCTCAATTCTAAAATTTTTTTGCTGATACATAATTTTGAACATTTTTGATAACTTTTCATTGAAAACATGAAACAACTTTATTTATCCCTATATTTATACATCCCGTGTTTGATTAAAACAATGTCATAATGAAACAATATAACTGGAACTGGAAGTACTGCGTGCATTGATTATGTTTTTTTAGGTTAATAATGCGAAGAAACAATAATAATATGAACAATTATGCATACTGATTTTTTCTACGAGCAAAGCTGGTGCTGTGGATATAAAAATCATTAATTTGGTGCGAATATATCTAAAATAGTATATAAAAATACTGAGCTTTATCGGTTAAGTATTCTGAGAAAATATTTATTAACTAATAGCAACGTCAACCTTAAACGAAATATTAGCAGACGATAGAAAGCCCAAGCCGAATCCCCAATAATTACAATTTTTAATATTACAGTTTAATATCTAAAATTAAAACAAAATGAATTAAAATTAGAAATACCTATCAGCCCATTCTGAAAATATGATGAATGAGCAAGCTGTCAAATCAAACTCAGACACTGCTCTCAAATGGTAGTTTGCTTAACGCTCACTGCGCACACTCTTCAATTCTCTATACATTTGAAAACGCCAATTTAAGTGACAAGTCGGATGAGTGGCTCTGAGATCACCCCATTAAAATCAGCTCACCTTAATTGCTTAAAAAAATACTGTCAAGCATTCGATTCGTTTCCCACATGTGTGCACATGTAACCTTTTCAAATGTTCATGGTAACCGTCGTCACTTTCATAACCTCGCACCCATAAAAACAGTCTTCATAAATAAATCCTTTTAAGTCTCAAAACATACTTCTCTGTTATGGATTAACTTGCAAAGTTGAAAACCTCCGCCCGTGTCCCGAGCGAAGCGATGTGAATCTCGTTGCTAAATGCTGCCTTGTTTTGTTTTATTCCGAAGCCGCGGGCTTGGCTGTGTCGCCTGAGCTGGCGTCCTGTCACTCGGCCGACAGCACGAGCTTTCGTTTTTAGACTAGCATTTGCATTTTACTTGGATATCAAGTAGGTACAATGTAAATTACTTATAAGATTAAATACATACCTGAAAGGACATACAACGTCTACGATTTAGATTTCACTTACTTCAGTTCGAGTTATCAAAGTATCTTGATAATGTTATGTATTTATTGGATACGACGTTACCGTTATCGCATTAATTTGAGTTTCCTCGACATATACATTTAAAGCAAAAAATTTAATAAAAAAAAAATTATCGTGACATTCGTTATTAAATTATCAAGGTAAATGCAGGCTAACTCCTAGTGTCCGATACCTAATTTGGCGCGGGGACTGGCCTAGCATACCAGAGATCTGGGATCAATTCCTCGCACCGACAAGCACCACTTTCTTTCTCTTTCTGAGTTCGATAAGTTCATTTCGTCATGAATGCGAGCTGCTCCATGATTCGGAATCCATTGGTATGACATTGGATGAACATTTGGTCGAAGCAGCAATGAAACATTTCCCGTGTTTTCCATCCAGTTAAATGTAGCCGTGCTCATAAAGGGAAGGTCCTGGCATGGCACCTAATTCCTTCGGGAATGTGGTGTATTTGGCTAATATCATAACGGTAGTTGTATGGTATAAGCCATCCACGTCAGGTTGCATAAAATAAAAACTTAATATAGTGGGAAAAATACGAGAAAATAATAGGATTTTGTTTTAAGTTGCGCGGTGAGCAGTCTTAAGCTATGCAAAGACCAGTTCAATAAGTAAATACCTATACAATTGGTAGAATCATATATACACATTATGCACTTTTAAAAACATTGCACTTTGAAAAACAAAGCATACTTCTGCATAATTCTAATTTAAATCTAAAACTGTGAAACCACGTAAACACGAGACAGCGCCCAGCGCGTCAATGCGGCCTCCAGCTGTCCGGGCTGAGAGCGCGGCTTACCGTGGCTTTGTTCCGAGCGACGCGCGATTTGCAGTTCCCTCTGCATACGATCTCATCTGCAATCAAATGCTAGTTTGGATTAACTAAGCCGCGGTTTGACTAATTCGGGCTTGCATATGTACGTCTGCCGTTTGGCTTTCCGGCTGAATTCCGTTGTCGGCACAAAGGCAAAATATGTTTTTAATTCGGTAAAGCATATCTGTTTTGAGAGTACTTACATGCATCGAGTTGGGTTTATAGAAAAATAGGAGTCACATTTTTTTTCGGTTCTGTTTAAATTTAAATAATCAGTACTAGAATTCCTATTTAAGGTGGCCCAACCCGGCGGCCTCAACTCATTTGCGGGCACGGTACAAAACCGTGCTGTTGCGCTCTGGGACCTTCTCTGTTTCTAAGAATAAGACAGGCTCCGTGATGAGGAAGATGCAACCTGTCCACAAAAAATACAATGTGCATAGTGTATGATTTGGTAAGATTTACGAAAATTTTAATTTCAATACGACATAGCTAAAAGTAAACCACGACCGCTGTAGTAAAAAATCTAACAAAAACCAAATAGATTATAAATCTTGATTAAATAAGCTATGTCTGATGACTAATCTTTTTAAGATGTTCTTACTTTATCATTGCGTAATCCACCTCCAAAGTTATTGTATAAAACGCGCGAAAAATCCGAACTTTCGGACGTTATAACTTGGAAACCAAACACAATTTTACAATGCCAATGGTCATCAGACATCTAGTTCAATCAAATAAAGCTATTTTGAGTAAAATTTTGGATCTCTGACAAGAAATAAAGGCGTGATCTTCTTTCCCCTTTTGTATGGGGAGATGAGCGGGTTGGGCCACCTTAAACCCACCTTCCAACTATAACAGCTTAAAGATAATTTACCAGGTCAGTACATTTTGTGCAGCAATGGTGTAAACCTAATATGTACATATCTACGTTCTTCTTCTTCAACCTTTAGTTGTCCACTGCTGGACGTAGGCCTCCCCCAGACTTCGCCAAGTTGTGAGGTCTCCAGTTTTTCTTTGCCAGTTGTCACCTGCTTTCTGACGTATATCGTCCGACCAACGTGCTGGCGGTTTGCCGACGCTTCTTTTCCCTGTGTAGGGCCACATCAAGACTTCAGTGCTCCATCTGTGGTCATCTCTGCGACATACGTGACCTGCCCATTGCCACTTGAGTTTAGCAACTCTATGCATAACGTCAGTGACCTTGGTGCTTTGGCGTATCAGTAAAATCGAGCATGGATCTTTCCATTGCCCTTTGGGCTACTTTTAGCTTGTGTGCAGTACCAACTGTGAGCGTCCATGTCTCGCAGGCGTCCATCCAATCACGGGCCGAAGACCGTGATTGGATTTTCTGCTAGGTCTGTGGTTCATATCTACGTTACAGATACACAAATATATAAAAAAACTATCAATGTTTTTCGACTTAGATAAACATAACATATATTTCACAAAATCTGTTATCGGTTTTGGTTTAAATTAAACAAATGTGGCACAGGTTTGTACTTTAAGAAATAAATAAAATAAATAAAATTTAAACTCAGTCTGCAATAATGCCACAATTCAAATACTATTAGTAGTATTTGAATTATAGTGGTAAAGTTAAAAAAAAAATTAGTTTCGCATTTGGGGAATCAACCGCGTGTTTTATCTCTATATTTCATTTTATTAATTAAATATATTTTTCTTAATAATTTTACTGAAGCTTTAAGGTAAAACTTCACAGACGTATTTGATGCAAGAAAACCAACCTAAAAGCGTTCCGCTGCAGACACACTCCCACGATGGCAAAAAAATATGTTTGATGTCACAAAAAGATTAATATTCGCTCTAATTCATGCGGGTCACTATTATAAAGATGACCTCATTCAAGTGTTGGACAATAGTGTCAGAGCGATAATTATATCAACCTTTTATTTATCCATTTTTAAATGCGTGGGTCCATCTCACTGACCAATATTGGAGGGTGGAAGGGGATTTTAACCCTTTAATGGTGGCTATTCTCACACTTATCACAGCTTTGTGACAAATAATAGCTGCTGGTCACGCGCACCGTTCGTTGTGTCATGTTTTAAATGTTTATGTTTTGAACTCAATATAAGGGATTAATGTTTAATTAATGCAAGATATAAAATGTTAGTGTTCACTTCAAAATTAGGGTTTTTCTTTCACTTCACATTCATTTATTTCATACAACATTTTATTCGAACTGTTTCTTAAGAATATTATTTCCTTTAAATATTTTTTAAAACAAACATTATGGATGGTGGTATAGAAATGGTGATATTTTCATCAATATATGTCATCTCTGCCTATGCGATGGTATATTAATTTGGCCGGGAATATATGGAGAGTATTTTTTTAATGTGTGAATTATTAAATGGTGCATAAACGTTGCATACATTTTAGAATTTTATTTCTTTCTTTCAGATAATTATTTTATTAGTAATGAATTATTTAGTAGTAAAATTAAATTTCAAGTAATTAAGAGTATTTAAGTTGCATAATATTAGTAAGAACAAATTATTTCAGTAACATATTCTATCTACATAAGTGTAAACACCAGCATACCATAGGACATCGAGTATTAAGGTAGATTTTGCTTCCATCAAACGGAGCTCTGTAAACAGTATTCGGCACGTACTCTCCGTGAAATTCTCTTTGATCCAAAGACAGCTATATGCAGACCTTTCACTTCTTAAATGTTTGCGTAAAAAACATTTTTTTAATCTTTTACCTCCTTATATGAACCTTTACATACGTTACATTATCGCATACGGTCGGAGTTTCGTAAGTTTTGTTTCATAAGGTAGAACTACCAAGGGGGGAACGGCAGAACGTCTAATATGCAGATCGTATAATGTCATATTTTAACAAAATTTTTAAACCATGCACAACGTATAATCGGCAGATCGTATAATCTTATACGTAGTGCATGAAGAAGTTTAAAAAACAAAATTACTTATTTCTCGATGCATAACGTATAATAGTCACAACGTATAATATTATGATCCTTATTTAACAAAAAAAGAAAACCATGCATATCATATAATCCAAAAACTTTTCAGACGATAAGCGCCCTTATGTATATACTTTTAAAGCGTATACTCGCACGTGACGTTTCGACCGACTCAATTAGCGTAAGGTGGCCTTTCAAAATTGTAGCAAATATCGATTCGTAGCAATTTCAGCCTAAAATGTATCGTCATTAGGGCGCTTTATGCAGTGCTTCTTGGCATATTATACGTTCTGCATGGTTTTCTTTTTTTGTGAATTTATGTTAGGAATATTATACGTTGTGACTATTATACGTTCTGCATGATGCAAAGAGTTGAGTTTATTTTTAAACTTTATTCATGCACAACGTATAACATTATACGTTGTGAATATTATACGATATGCATGGTTTTCATTTTTTGGAAAAAAATACTATTATACGTTGTGAATATTATACGTAGTGAATACGACTCATAATATTATACGTTGTGACTATTATACGTTATGCATGGAGAAATAAGTAATTTTATTTTTTAAACTTCTTCATGCACTACGTATAAGATTATACGATCTGCCGATTATACGTTGTGCATGGTTTTAAAAATTTGTTAAAATATGACATTATACGATCTGCATATTAGACGTTCTGCCGTTCCCCCCCAGACCCTACACTCCATAGCACTTAAATGCTAGAAAAACCGTCGAAAATTAGCTATAAATGTCAAAACATTACGAACACATCAGATAAAGAGGCATTACATGTAGTTTACTCTTACTGTTGTAGTAAGCCTAAAGGACAATGCTTATGCGAAAAGCGGAGCTAATGAGTGGACTGTTCCCGAAAAATTAATAAATTATTGGAATTTAAAATTAAATTAAAAAAGATTTATAGTGCGATTGTCTCATTGCAGCAAGATTGAATAAACATTTTTTTTAAATAAATTGGTTTTTACTTCCGATTTCGCCGAACTTACCGAAATTTCATTTGCTTTCATGACATGGTTAATATATGTTTGAAGCAAAATATTGCTTTACTTACAATACTGTAACAATATTTACATAATCACATATTTCATAGTAAATCATGAAATGGTTCGAAAATTAAAAAGAACTTTTGATTTTTTCATCCATACGGAGCAGGATGTGATATTCAAAAATTTATATTATAGTTTTCCGTCTTCCGGAAAGTGAAATATATCAATTATAATTCGATTATATATGTAAAAACTAACTCTACTTGTTTTATAGAGGAGCCCATACGAGAATGGGCATTCTCCTTTAACGGAAAGACTAACGGTCAAAATTATCTTACTTTTCTCAACAACGGTGAATGAAACTATGAATATGAACATGATAAACAATCAATCCTACTTAAGATCAGAAAAAGGTTATTTTTTTATCACCGTTAATGATTAATTGGAATTGAAAGTACATATATATTATGAATTGTCTCAAATTTGCAACTGGTGATAAGAAAAATATAAAATTATATTTAAATATTTTTTCATGACGCTGGCAAAATATATTATTTTCATGTAGCCTCATGAATGATTTGCAAAAAAAGCACTAAACGTGCAAGGTCCGATAAAAGAAAATAGTATAAAATATATTTCAAATAGCTTCTTTTCAGGTGGGTATGGATGGCTAATACCATACCTATTAGACCATCACACATAACAGGAACTAGGTACCATGCTAGGTAACACTGATAACATACGTTTTGAATAAAAAGTTTTACTTTGGAAACAACTTAACGTACATTTCGTCAGCTAAAGCTCTGCCCATCGTATGATCTTCAACAAAATCCGTGCGCCTACAAGCTCGCAGTGCAGTGTGGGCGGAACACTATTTGACATCTGCCAGTTAGCGCGCCTGCAATATTGGACGGCCTGTGGCCTTTTCTGCAGACCTACAAAATCACTAGAATCACCTCCGCCGAAGCACAAATTGATCGGGAAAATATGCGCATCACTGTTAAAACAAACAACCTTTGGTACTGATGTATTTTACACATTGGTGTGTTTTTACTGCTAATGTTAACAAATGGTATATGAAAAATAAATTCATATTATATGCATTACATATTTTGGATGTTGAATTTTAACTTCCATATCATTGATCAATCAGACATCGTTATATAACTCGTATATATTTTTTAATGTAACTGGACATGGATGGCTAATACCAATCTTACGCACCACATGGGAACTGGGTGCCATGCCTGGACCTTCCTTATATTGCTCGGCGACATTGAACTAAATGGAAAACACGGACCATTATCATTGCCTCTTCGATCATCGTTAATTCAATGCGATGGTACCATCTCGGGTAGAATTAACCCTACTATCTAAGAAGTAAGGAAGGAGACTTGAAGTTTTACGTGGAATTCGAACCACGGCCAGCCGCACCGGTTGAAAATGGTCACCCATCCAGAACCCAACCGCGCTCAGAGGTGCTTCATCCAGCTCATCGAATCGCAAGGCGTAGCACCACTGAGTTATCGAGTATCATTTAAAAAAACTAATGAGAATCCAACTGGGGAGGCTGACTCTGTCCTAGTCGCCGATAATTGTCCTGAACTAGGGACCAAAATTAGTCTTATTAATTTCAACCATTGTAACACCAAAATCATAAAAAAATGTTTTGATGAATACATGTTAATATGAACATTTAATTTCTACCTATTCAATAAAATCACTACGTAGTTTTATAAATGTCGTATCTACAACATCATGCGTCTGTTCTGTTTCAGCAATAAACCCAGGTAGGAATATTGCTAAGGGCGCGATCTGACATCCGCATTAGAGGACCAGCCCATGGTATCAATACTTCGCTTATTATATATGCACCACTGCTTTGGTTTGGTTACATTTAGAGCACAGGCTCCTAAGCCCTTGATGTAAGCCCAAAGCACTTTTAGCAAAATATCCATAAATGTCTTGGTATGTTTGCGAATCATTGATTATTATTTATATATTTATAAATCTTTAGATATTCATACGTTAGATAAAATAACGTAATTATCTACAAATATGAAAATAAATTATAGTTCGATACAATTTAGGTCTGAAAGTGACACAAAAATAAGCGCTAACACAAGTATTATAGTTTAACTTGGGAATAACATGTCAATATTCCTTCAATAAATCTAAAAGTAAAAATAAATTTATAAAATTTAAGATCACCTAAAATCAACATGGTGATATTGTCTATTACTAAAACTTGAACACAGTTCCAAAAAATAACTTAAATGTACTTTATATATTTACTTACGAAGTATTTTATATACTTACCTCCCATGGAAAATTAAAAACATCTAAATGCACAAAAATAATTAAAATTAACTTCCAACTTTTAGCGATGCAATCGCTTTAGGGTTTCGATGCGGGCTTAGGTTAGAAGAGCTTAGGTATTTAATTAGAGATCGTGATGCGTCGCTCCGCTGATTGGCAGCGGTCAGCCGCGCATAATGCCTAGGAATCTAATAAGGCGGCCTACACGTGTGCCTACATACGTAGGCAGGCGCGCTGACCTTTGTGACATGCTTCGGACTGTACGTGACTTCAGGCACACTGGAATAGGTTCATTAGGAACGTAATGCAGTCTTAACTGCAGCTTGGTTATGTTACTAGCATCAGGCGACTACACCCATGGCAAAGTGATTGCTTCGGTAGATATTTTTAAAATAACATTAGAGTTACGTAATGTGAAACATTTTAACCGATAACACTTGAAAAAAATAAATAAAAAAAAATTAAGGCAGTTAACTGTGGTTTTATGTTCTTTATACGAATATCCCTATCTCTAATCAAGGACTGCACTAATGGATACTAATAAGTCACGGTAATTCGACAAAAGTCATCCGTGATGATTTAACCCTTTCGCTGCCGATGCGTGATATTAATTAGAAAATATCTGAGCCCCGAGTAACCATAGTGCATGCAAAATGAACGCATGTTAGCACCCACGGAACAGGGAAAAATACTGATTACCTTTAATTAAAAAAAAAAAAATACACCAACCATTTTGTTGAACAAACAGTAATCCTGTATCTACCTAATTTCTGACTAATAAATCAGAAGCAGCCGATACTCGCCGATGCAGCACTTCACGACCCATATTTAGTAACGTATACCTACAAGAAGATGGCGTGCCGTTATAAGGTGGTTTTTAAATCGGTCGCTAAATGTTAAGTTGACTTTGTTTTCATAGTTTAACTCTCTCATTTTTAATCATTTATCTGACTCATTAAGCGAGATTATTTAATATAAAAATGTCTTACACTCTGTGATCGCTATGTATTGTTAATTATAAACAATTCTGGGTGTAGGTGCAGACTGGATAACCGATTAAATTGTTATGATTAGTTTAAAATTCTTTATAAGTAAATTAGTACATTTTACTAACTCATCAACAATCCAAACGCCGAGAGCAGTATTTTATTACGAAAAAATGACACAATCTTTATGTACCGCACGTTTCGATTCCTATATATATATTAAATAATTAAATACGAAATACTTATTAATTCAATGTGCATTAAATAGATACGGTAATAAAAAACATTATCACATAACGATTCGACTCCATCCCTTTTGTCGTTGATTCCGTCGTCATGTTCATGGTGCCCATGTATTATAATCCGCTTTGACGTATTTCGCTTAATTACCTCCTTGTTATCCACGAAGGGGTTAAAAGATACTAAGCCGCGTTCGCGCTCCCCATGTTCTGGGGTTCCTCTTTAACATCCCGTTCCGCATGCATCTGAGAGTCTACAAGTGGAAGAGAAGGAACTATCTAATGAATATTCGGTATGAAAATATGTTATACATTCATACCATCTGGCCGATCAGCTGATAAGATAAAAATATATAATCATTAGAATACTGATAATAAATAATGATTTTATGTTATTTTTGTGCTAGGTTCGCTTTTATGGGGGTAATAGAGACCAGAGTGGTCAGTCTGAATTCTCACCTAAATTGGCGTTTACGGCAAACCGATCGACTGGCGTTTTCTCTAAACTCCATACAAGTTTTTACTAGATATTCTGTGGTTTTACTTCTTCAAGCTGTCAAAGTCAAACACGGACTTCCGATTTGTATGAAAACGCGGAGTGGACGTAAACCGCAACGTCGACGTATTTACGGCAACGCTCAACTGTCAAATCAAGCTCGGACTCGCTACGAGAAGGGGTAGTCATCACATTTTAAATCAAATCAAGCGTAAGTTTAATAAGACTGCAAGCGTAAATCTAATGAGACTTACGCTTCTAATAAGTCTAATATGACATAAGCTTTTCTGGTTCATGATTATTTTAATGTTCAGACACAAAGTACTATGGAAAGTTCGAATGAATATGTTTTCGCAATATGGTTAATTTTGTTTCAATTAAAAAGGTTTATGCATAAATAAGTACATAATTAAATTGAGAAGTATTGTTAAATCAAATAAGAAACAAAAGATTTGTTTAAATTTTCCTTTTTGGTTATTAAGGATTTTCGTTTTTCAATGAAAATGTGTTGAATCAATCTAGCTGCCAGTGTGTTATTTACCGTCAATCCCCGTTAAAAGAACCTAAAAAGTAAATATAAGTGTTGTAAATGCATGTCGATCCGTTTTTTGAACTGCGAAATCTATATTAGATTTTTAACATTTGCATTTTTCACCTTTTTTATTTTTGAATCAATGAAAATGCCTTGAAATATTAAATTTTAAATGTATGAAAAAAGTACTATTGCGGCAGTATTCAAATGTTAACTATCTCATACATTACGGGACAGAATTTAATGAGGTTTTCACAATTTAAGATAACGCGTCGAAAAATCCATAAGCCTAAAAAAAGGATCGGTGGTAGTTTACACCCTGAATACGGGCGAACGAATTGTCTTTTCCTAAATACTCTGAACTCACGTGCGGGCGGGTCACGTGGCCGACTGATTGTTTGGCGTACAGCTTAAGTTGACTTCAGAATATTGCATTCACCCTCCTAAATCCCTCTATGTGTGACTTCATGTAATCTTATCTTTCCGGCACTACAAATACGGTATGAAATGACTTACTCTAAGTTACACATGCTTGATTTTGATATCACGAATGAGATCGAATTTCTGAATGAAATGCAACGGATTTTGAACTACAGAAAACTCCGTTGAGAGTTTGGATTTAAACGGCATGAAGTCAGTTACATCGTTTTCTATATTTCCAAGTAAGTATTCAAATTAGATGACCGTTCTGTTGTTAATAAATTCCTGTCAGGTTTTCTTTTCAGAGTAAACGTGAGTTATGAATTTATCGCGCTGTAGATGACCATTGTGCTTCTTCAAAGGATATTTGTGAATTTTCTCGATGAATCCTGACTGCATACGAGCTTATTGTTGTTCTCCAGGATATGTTTACTCTCCAGCGCGTTTCAATTGATCCAATGCTTTAGTTAATTGGTTTTACTAATGAATAAATGAATTTGAGCGGCTCGTAGCCTAGTGGCGCGGGGACTGGCCTAGCGTACCAGAGACCCGGGTTCAATTCCAACATGCACCACTGTCTTTCTCTTTCCGAGTTTGATAAGTGCATTTACTAATGAATGCGAGCTGCTCCATGGTTCGGAATCCATGTAAAACTGTAGGTCCCCTTCCCCTACAAGGTGGTAGGGTTTAAGCCCGCCCGGGTTGGTACCATCGCATTGGATAAAAAGATGGTCGAAGCGGCAATGAAAAAATGTCCGTGTTTTCCATCCAGTTCAATGTAGCCGTGCTCATAAAGGGAAGGTCCTGGCACCTAATTCCTTCGGGAATGTGGTGTATTGGGGTAATATCATAACGTTAGTTGTGTGGTATTAGCCATCCATGTCAGGTCGCATAAAAAAAATATATAATATATATAAATATCCTGCGTGAGCACTGCACTGGATTAATAAGTCAGTATTAATGGTAAAAGTCACCTGGATACATGCTGGGAATTGAGAAAACCGATTTCGCTCACGGATATCTATGGAGGCAATAATTAAAAAATAGGCCACAGGTGACCAAACAAAGTTATAAAAGTAAATTACTAAACTAATGACCTCTCAAAACGAGCTTCCTGAGAGTCTTCTCAAAATCAGATAACAAATACTCTCCACTCGCTGGAAACTAACACATAAGGTACCAATCACTTATTTTTTAGGTTCCCGTACCCAAAGGGTGCCAACGGAACCCTATTACTAATCCTCCGCTGTCCGTCCGTCCGTCTGTCACAAGGCTGTATCTCATTAACCGTATATAATAGAATAGGTAGGCAGCTGAAATTTTAGCAGTATAAATAAAGGGGGGACTTATACAAAAACCCTGATTAGTTATGTTATTCTTGTACGATGGTACGGAACCCCTACGTGTGCGAATCCGACTCGCACTTGGCCGGTCATTAAAAAAATCGTGATGGTAGCGAGAGATAGCGATGGGGTGACAAACCCCTAAGCAATCCAGAATGTAATTTCTGGTTTGCTTAGGGGTTAGGTCTAAATTAGCACCAACTGCCATAGCTAGGCAAGAGATGTCCAAAATTAGTACCAACACATGCACAGTGACATCAAGTTTGTATAACAACAATAGAAATAGGCTTAAAACTTTTTTAGATCTAGCAAGCGATTTTGAAACTGGATTTAGACGTGTTTGCCACAACTATTATTAAAGATCAAGTATACCAGTAACAACGTAACCACGTAACTAACATTAATATTCTGTCCAGTCGTAACGTTTGGTTATAAATTTCAATAATATATTTTCTCACTAAGTATTAATTGGTAGCGATTTATGGGTTTTCTATGAACTATAATATTGACATCCCTGTAATCTCTACTCTGCTGAAAATATAAATTATTAAAAATAATTGTAATGAAACCCAACATATGTATTTAGTGAGCATACGGTTGCCATTAAGATTTCCTTGATCCCAGGAGTATTAAGTAAGAGTCAAATTATGTCACATGTCAAAATGTCAAAATTGTATGAAATATATGATAATAAATTAAATCTTAAATTAAATATCAAGTACTTCTCTTCGCTTCTTTTTTTTAAATCCAACCTAAGCGACGATTTCGTGAAATCCTAGTTATTAATATTTCCAATAAATCCAAGCCTATTTAGCAATATTTATTAAGAACAAGACATTTCCACATGAATATGTATATTTTAAGTATAATTGTCGTTTTTGTTTAATGATTTTGAAAACGACGAGAACAAATCTAAACACTCACAATACTGGAAAAAATAGTGAGAAAACTTGACTAAAGGAGGTCGATACAGGTTCAATGTTATGAAATCTAATTTTGTTTCTCAGAAACCAGAAATGACACCTATTGTCAACTGTTTGACTGTGGGACAGCGTTAAATACGACAATAATCGAACACAATAATATGAAGCGTGAGAAAATAGTATCACCGACTCAATTTAAATTAAATTTTCAAAAGTCAATTACGTGTAAGAAAAACCATTAAACATTTCCTGTTAGGCGGCATACGTCCGATGTCATTACAATCACGCCCCAAAACTCACACTCTCGGTGAATAATTGTTTTCTTTAATTGTATTTATAAAATATTTTTTGGTGACGCATCGATTAAGAACTTTAACTTGATGATTATAAAAGTCAAAATGAGTTCTATCTGCTCGAAGGATCGAACGATTTTTGCGCGCGTGTGCTTTCACGCATGCCTGAACTTTCGAGTCATCCGTCATTATGTAAAAGCGATTTGTGTACAGTTTAGCTTGTATTAAGGGTTGCTTCAAACTTATTTATGTTTTTTTTAATATAAGATTTCTCACAGTATATAGTATGGTGATTCGAAATGCTCGCAACATCTGCAACAATATCTAAATGACGCCATTAAATGAAAAGTAAAAAATTTCAGCATGTGTATCATCAACCTGATTTTACGAATTTTTATTTAGCGGAATCCTCACACCTCGATATTCTATAAAACATTTAATTGTATTTCTTTAAACTTCTGGATGTCAAACTAAACTAAGGGAGATTACAAATACATTGTTTAGCAGATTATATTATCTAAGTGAAGAAGAACCTGCGAAGAAACTTCACTGGTCTATAGATAAGCGTGATTTGTGTCCTTATTTATTTAAAAATACAGTTAAGATCCAAATTATCCAACTTCAAATTTTTGGCAAAGAACCAAAAACAAAAGAAAAAACAACCCTCAGTCGCATTTCTCTATTGTGAGCAGGTTCGATACTTTCACTGATTTTTTCTATTGATCGTTTCCAAATTTTTAACCTAAAGCGTTAGTACATAATACAGTGAGAAAAATAAGAGGATTTTCTTTTAAGGTACGCAGTGAACATTTATTTAATTTTATGCTATGCAAAGACAGACTTTTGTGATGTAGGCTATCTAAACATTAAAAATAAGTAAATGAAATCGTGCCCATGCCCATCCCGATTAGCGCCTTTCAATCAACCAACTTGACGGATGTGGCAGAAGCTAGATTAAACCGGAAACCGATTGAGATTGCCACTGATCGATGAGTGATCCGAGCGACGACTGCATTCTAGGATAACACTACGGTCACTGGTGACCGATGAATAATTGTGTAACTTGATACAATTACATTGCACTTCACTCCAATTGATGAATAATGGCAATGAGCAGCTGCCACTAGATGATTATCTTTGGTCACATTACTCAGCGCATTTTTAATTAATCTCTTATGTTTCAGTGTGCTAGTGGCGAAATCTCAACTGGTTATTAAAAGTAAAGTAAGTGGGGAATCTATATTTGTATCATCGCTAAGTAAATATAATATATATTTTTCTATAAAAAAATGGGCAATAATAAACAAACTCATTATGCTATAACTTGTAAAAATTTTGATCGTAAAATGAGCAAAAAGAGAGAAATTAGAGAAGTTAGATGTTTTAATCCCTTCATATATAAGAGCCACTGAACGAATGCAAGAAATAAATAAGGTATACGTACGAATATAAAAGAAATACTTAAAATGAAATCTAAATATTAACTCTGCACCACTATTGTCAACTCCAATCTTTCAAAGAAATAATCTCACTTGTGATCTTTCCACCGCCAATACGGTGCTACCCTCGCCCTGGTTCCGGACAAGAAAAATGGAGTAGAAAATGTTGCCCACTTGATTAGAGATGATGAATTTACAAATATTTATTCGGAGATAGCGGTGAGAGGTCTCGGATGACTGTGCCATTGTGCGGCGCTGCGGGGTGCCTTTACTTACTACGTAGTAGGTCAGGGCCGCATTTGGAGACCACACAATAGGTCTCACAACAATCTTGGAAAGCTGCAATTAATTCAACTACATAGTTACTGGCAATCCCAAAAATTCGGTTTTTGGGAGCAAACTTGGCAAACTTTCTTCAATGTGATCATGTTTATCCTGGATACACGTGCAGAAGCTCTCCTGGATCTTTGTTAGATTCAATCGTAAGAAACATTTGACCAGTAATTTGCCAAAAACATATTTATGATGTGTTATATTTGATATGATAATTTGTTTTATTAGTTGTGGTAAATAATAATAAAAAAATATATCCATCTATAACTATACATAATATTTTAAGGTTACATTTTGGCACGAAAAAAATACTATTTAAGTTTAAATACTTTTTGAAATTACATAAGATTGAAATATGGTACATTTTATGGTAAGTACTGATAAAGTGTTACAAGTTTTGACTTTTAGTTACCGTTAAATAATATCTAAATACGTACCTGTACTAGGAACCGGTAGCGCGTACGTCCGAGTCGCTCCCGACTACGCCCATATTAATGCCCTTCACAGTACGTGCTTATTCATGTGACGGCCGCGCAATATTATCCTGCGCTGTATTCGCAGTTTGAGCGCCCAATATAAATGGCGTACATTTATAAAGCATTGTGTGCGATTATGACTTCTGTCAACGTAGCAGAAACAAAGGGACTGACAAAGTTGCATGCCAGATAGCGAGTTTAGGGTACCTTAGTCTTATTACAGATGGACTGATTAGATATTTTTGAAACCATTTATAACTCAGAACTAGTATTACAGTGATCTTTCGTCCAAATCATATAATGACATACTAGCCGCCCGTTTACCTAATCTCAAAGATTATTATTATATGTATTAGTTTATGACAAATCAGTTGATTTAGAATGAAGCTAAAAGACATGCAAGGACATCAACTATTACACTATTGTATTTTCATGCGTGATGTTCTGTGTAACCCAAGATTCCAGTGGGTGATATTTTTTTTTTCTAAAAGGTCGGTTGTTTCTACCATACGAAGTTAACTAAAAGACAATCGCTCATTACTGTGCTGTACTAAATATAATTCCTAATCTCAAAACTTTACTTTCATGTTACACAACTTTCAGGAGCTTGACTTTTTCTCCGACTAAATTCATTAGCATGCGTGATATCCTAGACATCATAAAATTTCGGAATCATTTCGGGATCAAAAGGAAATGTCGGAATCATCTGTTCCAAATATTTTAACCAAAATGTATTTAATTAACTAAGATACAAGTTAACCCAGTAAATTAGGATTTCGCTAAATGTATATACACGATGTTGTATATGTGCTTCCTGAATGTCCATCGGCATATTCCTAAGCACCCAGCATTTGGGACCACTCATAACCCTTCACAAGCCACTCATCAAGCACAGAACAAAACAGATAAATTTAACCCTTCGACGTCTCAGTAATCACACGCGCACAAATAAACACGTAATTACCCCTAAAGCTTTGAGATTTGTATGTGAAAATTATACCGTGGAATTAGGAAGGTCCAGACATATTTGAAAATTATACGGAGTCTTGGAGGCGAGTCATTAAAACTAGGATTGTGAGGGTTGACCGCACGCATCCGTCTGCCGGGACAATAGTCCGTCAAAGTGGCTGTAATCATACGTTAGATGACGGTTACGTTGGAATACATCTACTCATATATCACTTGATTTTTCAAATGCAGTCCGTTATTAATCTTTAAAATTCAAATTATTAACAACATAAAATATATTGAATCGATAAGTCGATACAAATTATGACTTCTTTGACGCTGTTTTGTTGAGTCTTATTTCATATCGGATCTGATTCATTATTTCATAAGTCTTCCGATGTGTTTCGTTGAAAAAAAAAAATTTAAATGTATTACTTTTGACGAAACGGCTTTGTTAAGATAATAAAATGACCTTAGATACAGCTTTATTTGAAAGGAAATCATCTTAGTAATGCGAATTCTTTAAGTAAACTGTAACCAATTTCTTAGTTGAACATAACAAAGTTAATAAGTATGTGGCAATGTTATGCAATTTGTCAGTAAATTATTGCATGTGTAGTTTGAATATGAAAAATACCACGTTCTAAAATACACAACAATGATGGCCTTGACCAGATATTGATAGCCTTATCAACAATTAATTGAATTGAAAATGTACTACAACCAATCTGATAATATTGCCAACATAAACGCAGGCGAATAGTACTCCAAACTGAAGTGACTTATGCACACCATTCACGGCCCAATTTACGATAGTTGCCGTTAATTGACACGTGTATACGCAGCTTAATGACGGTCCTTGAATGACGAGAGGCTTCGCAATAATGTGTTCTGTTCCAGCGTAATCCGGTCATTAAACTTGTTTTGACCTAAAGCCTGGCTTCAGAAGGTGCAAAATTTCAAATGCATTTAGTATTTAAATACTTATGTAAAATGCGTATTTGAAGTAGGTGCAGTTTTGGCACATACTACATGGTATGTCTCTTTTAAAATAATACGAATACCTACTAATCAACCAGATTTTTTAGAATGTCAGTAGCAGTTAGGATATAAACGTAAACATGTGTTCATTAGAACTACCTAATTATATTTTGAGAGAGCTTATCGAGCAGTAATAATGAGTTGTATGAAAAATATTTTTTTTAATATATATTTTTTATAATTTCACATTAACTTTATTAATTTTATTTTATTATTAATTTAAACTGACTGATTGGCTGACATGAGACTATAAGTAGGTGAATGATTTATGTTGTGAAAATCATTTGGATTTTTAATTCCAGATTCAAATTTTAATTAACTACCTTCACAGTGATTGTCTGCTACGCACCTAATCGACTTATCCTACTAAATCAAGCTCTTCCCGCAAAATAAGCTCACGAACACATGCACAGAGACATGCATTCATAGAGTTGCCGAGTCTTTACATCGACGCTATATGGCATAGAATAAATAAATTATAAAGTAAGTATAGAGTCCGTTTTTGAGCGATAAACTCGAGCGGTGAAACTGAGCCCTTTTTCCGAGTTACAAATCACTTAAAAAATTGTTGGTCGCATCCTTCAGTTGACTTTGTGTGTTTGTACATTCTAAGTCTATGGGTTGCACACTCGTTTCGTTCCGATCAAACCCTGATTTATCTCAGTTCTGCCTTGGAGACATTCTATGTCAGACTCAAATATTAATTGTATTATTTAAAAATATCTTCAGGTTTTCTTATGAAGATTGGAACCTAAAAACAAATCCCAAAACAATTTCTAATATCTATACATAAAGTAATCATCCTCCGGTAGTTTATTGACTGTTTAAAGTAACTTCGCGTGTTTTCAAAATGTATGCTTCCTCCAATCCTTCATTATTATATCGCAATCCTTTATTATAGTAGACCAATAATCCGAGACCCATGCAGTGGGGGTTACTAAAACGATTACGCAAGATGCCCCGGAGTTAGGAGCCGGTAACCAGGACGACACAGCCCCGAAATTAAGCCTGGACAATGGTCAGACTATTTCCATGCGTATGTCAAAATTTCCAAATCCAACCGAAACATTGTGATAGCAGCTTGATGAGTTGTAAGCGTTCAATGTTTAATTTTAGGGTCGAGTTTTGAATGATGAAACGAGTTAATGTGGCAAACACAATTTGAATTTTACTGCATTGATGATAAGATTTAGTTTCACGTTGAATTGTATCCTTGCTTTTTGGTTAGTTCAGGGTTGACGAAGATATTCATTTGAGTTCACACACGGTGCTGTACTGATTATTATCTTTATCTATGGATATCTTTAATTTATGCGATCCATCCATAAATGGAACCTTTTGGAGAAGATCTCAATGGAGAGGTCTATAAATCTACAGTAAAGGGACATCAGATGAGATATTTTTAAATGTTTTGCTCCTGTGAAATCATTAGAAGTTTTTATATTATATTGACATGAAACTTAATATATTTTTATCCTGTGAATTAACGGTATACAATAGGATTTTTTAAAATAAATACGAATTATCTTATTAAGGTTATTAATAAAAACTGACGGTAAAGAATTTCAAGTTATAAGCATTTACTCGTTAGAAAATATTTTATTTACATCGACAGCAAAACAGAATTTAAAATATTACAAGACGCTATATTACATAAAGCACATATCAATACTAGCATTCTGTAGTTAAATATAAATTCAAAGTAACAATATTACACATCAATTTAAAACTAATCGTTTCGAACGGATTTTTTCGAAAATAAAAGAGTCAAAGACTGAAAAAAGACTTCAACAATTTGAAAATATAAAAAACATCACAAATTTAACAGGGGATTTGATATCAATAATATTTAAATATGTTCAATTGCTATAGTTAATAATATTGAAAAGGTTGTGGCAAATGTAAATAGAAAAATATTGTACTGTGGTCTGACTATTATTAAAAATCTCTTCACCACAATGTCCCCTCAAGTCGCCGCCCTACAAATTAACGAGAATTTATCCGATAATTTGCGTACAGCACCGGTGACAAATGGCGTTAATAAGAAACCTGTCAGGAGGCCGCAACTGGAATTAACACCCTGTATTAGTTCAGAGTTATGATTGTCTCCTACAACGGAGCAGCTTTGCTGATCATTTTGTAGGCTTTAAAGTAAGGTTGACTGCACTGTCGATGCTCTGTGTTTATCGATTTATTTTCTGATAAATTACGATTGATCATTTAAAAATGTAATTGCTTAAATTTCTCTGCCAGCTATTTACATATATTGAACACAGCTCATAAATAAAAATCGCATAATTCAGAAGAAAAGTTTGCGGAATAAGTTAACTGGATAAGTTCCGCAATCGAGGTTTTTAGGGCATCGTCAAATAAAAGAAGATATAGTTAGCTGGTTTGCTACCTCTTTAGACAAGCTTCCTGATAATATATATGTGTATAAATTTATATTTAAAATACCGTATTTGAAGTAGGTATATGGAATAAATGGCCTTCCTAAATACTTAATTTACCTAGAAAATATATCCATACAAAAAATATTTTGGAACGCTTTCACAAGGTAAATCAGATGCAAATATTATTATGTATAAAATATCGTGTGAGTGTTGTTACCTTTCTTTCTTCATATTTAATAAACGTACAATTATAAAGATATCCTTGGTACATTAAATTAAAAACCAAAGTTTTTAAGTAAAAACGGCCTCGTACGAAAAGCTTATCAAAGAGTACAAAGAGTAAACATGAAATAAAAGTATACTAACACGTATAATTTAAATACTTCGTCGATACCAAAAATGTTATTCAGTTTTCCAACACTATCGCGTATTACCCGATAGTGCGCTGCTGCTTCGGATGCGGTGGGTCGCCGTAAGCGGATTATGTTTTTTAATTAAAACTGCGAATGTGTTGTCATCATTACGGTTTAGCTTTCAAAAACGCGGGGTCGTACCCAGAGTGAAAAGGTTACATAAAAATATTTTTTTTATCAAACTGCATCGAGTTATTGACGTGCAAGATATACCTACCATATAAATAAGATATTTAGTTTTCTTTTACTTTTTTTTACCGAGATAACGATGGATCTCACAGAATATTAGATGAACTTTTTATCGGTGAAAAATGTCTGAAATAGCTGATTTAAATAAATGTGATGTTACTGTGATATTGCCAATAATGTGATATTATACTGTCACTAGTGAAATTATAATTTCACGGAAATGGGAAGAGATATTCGTCAAGAATATTTTTTTTCAGTTACATTATGATTTTACTAGACATACCCAGTTATACTATAATAGACTAAGCCTGGTTTTCATAACGTGCCAACTTATTTTAATTGACGCTTAAAGGGCCTTTATTACTAAAGTGCTGACTATGTGTCCTGTACTGGTATCGATTGCGAGATGGTACAAAAGGCCCTTTAATGTGAGGATTAAGCTGATCAGAACTTGGTGGAAGAAAAGCTTAGTCAGATTATTCTTTCGGCTTCAAATTATAAAACAATCTGATAGAAGGAGTTGAATAAGGTCGAATTCGAATAATAAAAATAACCTTTATTATTTAAATAGGTTATGGAAAAGTTTATTTTGTGTGACCTGACATGGATGTAACACATGATATTAGCCCAATACACCAAGTTCCCGAAGGAATTAGGTGCCATGCCAGGATGAATATAAGTGATCATTTAGGTTTTATTATGTTACTGATTGTGTTCTGTGTTAGCATAATATCACTGAAATTAGTCCGTGATATGTAAAAACCAGAAACAATTTTAAATAATCCGGATTAAGTAATACATATCACTAGAGAAAAATTTAAATGACTTCATTACATATCACGGTGACACACAAAAGTGGAGGAAGTTTGGAGTGTGCTATTGAATACTGAATTAATTTTACTTTGGTTTTAGGGTAAAATCACAAGAATACATCGGGCCCTAAGCAACGCACAACATTTTGGTACGAATTGTAACCTATGATAAAGTAAAAAATCCAACCCTGTATTAATTCTGCAAAATATTTTTTATTGCAGTAATATTTATTATTTGTGTGTATATCATCAAGTTTTCTATTCTCTTGGTTGGCCTCAAGTATGTACATAACCAAGCGAGCGTAATATTTTCGACAGTTTAGTTATTTTTCCCAAGGTTTTGTTTTGTATGTTTTCAAAATGAATAATCGATATCTTAACGTTTTCTTAATTTTTCCTCGTGTTTCACAACAATCGGCCTAATTATTAAAAAAAAAAATATCCAGCAGGAAAACGCGAACTCAAATTACTTCAGACGAAGTTCGAATGTGAAATAACTTAAAAATATTTTAATAATGTTTAAATTTCATATTTAGCTTGTAGAAGGTGTTTATTTTTTTTTAAACTAATATAAATATAACTAGGTTAACATAGAAAATCGTTGCGTCAAAATGTTTGCATTTGACATCTAACTCTAAATAGCAACATGCAAAACAATATATTCCGATCGGTGTAATTTGTATAAAAAAACCTTAGGTTAATGTGCCATTTCTGACCCCCTGAAAGATACGTTACCGGAACCCTTAGTTCGCGACTCCTAATCTTAATTTGTCTAGTTTTACGTGCGTCCAAGAGCATGTAAACCAATTCTTTGGTACTCAAACTTCAGGTTAGTGCAAACAAAAATATATCCAAGGGTTTTTTACTTGTGTTAATGTAATGGTTTTATGTAACTGGACATGGATGGCTAATACCAAACTGACCGTCAGATATAAGCCTAGGTGTTTACCTTAAAATGCATCGAAACCAAACGAATGTGAAGAGTACAAAGATTCGTTGTCCGAAGAATAAGTCACAATATAATAGCCATAAACGCAAAGGGCCTAGGTATCCGATACACATAAAACGTAAGCGCAGAGGAGAAAACGGATAAAAACTCACGAACCGTGGCCACAGCATCACTCTGCGCGGATAATGAAACATCGGTCTCGTCGCTGCGTAGTCAGCAGAAACATCGCTCGATGCCATGTTTGAATATTCACCCTTATTTTGGGATAAAACAGCGACATCTACAATAAAGCATTGTCTTACGATTTCTTAAAATCAGAAACATACTTGGGGTTTTATCTTTTTGAGACGGGACCCTAACACATAACTGGTATCGAGTTCATGTTTCATGCTGGATTAAATTCCTCGATTTCTTTACGTGTTCACGTTGTTTACGCACGGAGGTGAAGAATTTACACCTCCATGTGTTTACGTCGTTTGTTGAATACGTGTAATATAAAAGTTAGATATATTTTGCTATTGTCGTAGTGTCCTCGAAATATATGTCTCGAAAATATTTAACACAATATGTCTAAACAGGCTTAAACCATACTCTGATTCATTCTACGAAAACGCTGATATGTCGCTGGCTCTCAAAACCATTCGCAAAAAACCGAGCACAATCTTGAATGAATATAAATGACAGAGACATCCGCATCTCCACAATCGGCCCACAACCGGAACTAGTCGGATTTGTCATTGTCACATTTGAATATTGCGGCGGTTCGGCCAGTCGGAAATAGACGAAAGCAGACGAAGAAACTGAGCAACGTCATCTATTATCCGAAATCGTAACCGATGTGCGAAGTTAGCAATGCTTAGAACGCATTTAATGAAAATTAAAATTTTATTTTCAAAATAAATGCAATTTATGAAGCGGAATTTATAATATTGTAATATATTTAGTGATATTACAACATTATAAATGCAACCACAATTTTACTAAATTTAATATTTGAAAAAAAAAATACCCCTTTCATCACGGACGAAACAGTTTTAATATATATTATTTTTTATTTATTTTAATATTATATTAATTGTTAGAGATATATACTTGATTTCGTGGCAACGAAAGTATTTTGAACATTTGCTCCATAGTAATGTTATAGGCAAAACTTAAAACAAGTACTATTCCTACTACTACTTATAAGGTTAAACTTTCTAAATAATTAAAATACAATTGCTTTATTGTAAGCCACACAAAACGTAAATTACCATGTACATTAAAATAAATCAAGATAAATAAGAACGAAATGTTTTGTTCAAGAATCAAGAGCATGCAAATGATCACATGAACCGAAATGCAAAATCCTTATTGGAAGCGGTATCGAAAATTGAAAATAAATGTAATCCCCGTGAAAATAATGTAAGCTAGAGAATGACACGCGCGTGCGACAGGCGTGAATAAATACAGCGCCAAATCTGAGGAGCTCGGGGGACATTTTCCAATCCGTGAATACATTTGAAGATTGTTTTGAATAGATTGTTTTCTTCTTTAACGATACGCTCGGGGCTGGGGAGTGAGTTAATAGGTACCAACATTAAAAGTCATTTCGTCGGAAAGATTGGTAATAATTATTAAAAATTAAATGCCGTGATTTAATATTGGAAATGATGGCGGAATATCATATGTACAGATAAGTTTGAGTATAGGCCTATAGATGAAGAACTAGTGCTCTAAAATCAGACTGGAGGCTCTCCCAAGGAGCCAGGTGATTTTTCTTTAGCGAAAATTAAACATTATAAACTCGTTAATTAAATACCATTCCAGGTCCGACTAACAACAGTAGGTACAAACGACATCACACTAGATGTCACACATTTGACTTTGTACTCACATACGCTTTCTTTGCAAATGCCAATGCCCACTGTGGCACTTCTCGTTTTCGACTTCTCTTATATTAAATTAAATTAACCTGAAGGTGAACATAATTTTATTTATAAAAGGACGTAGTATGCGTAGGTATATACTGCATCAGAATCGGGTAAATAGTGCTCAGTAAGAAGACCAGACAGATAGACAGACGATATATGTTGAATTGTAGAAGAGTTTATTTTAAGTATGTGTATTTCCGCTGACATAATTTAAATTAACGTGATGAATGCCATTATCAACCAAAACGTTTTCGTTGACAACGAATACGTTCCCAATACTAATACTCGAGACGCTATTAGAAATGGTTATTGTTTCGTCTAAAACGCTACTGTCCTCTCATAAAGGGAGAGCATATTCCTCATTATTTCGGGAGTGCAGCGTAATATAGTAATCATGCCATCTTCTCTAAGGTACAATACGAGTCATCCTTCCCCAAATATATGTCCACAAGAGCGTAAAATAGCGACACCACCAACTGCACACATCAAACACACGAGTAATCTTCAGGCGTGGCGAAATCTCAACAAGAAACATTAATCATGTGTCGGATTTTATGCAAATTTACTAAAAAGCTTGCTGATAAATGATTGGTCAAGCTTTCAGCGGGTCACCCGCTCGTATGGTAATACACCCGACCCTTTGTCGTGTGTTTGTCCACTGCATTCTATCATTACTCATGGCGTGCTACAATCTCAAACAGAATACGAGGCGGATAAACCGGTA
This sequence comes from Incurvaria masculella, assembly GCA_946894095.1. Taxonomy (NCBI): domain Eukaryota; kingdom Metazoa; phylum Arthropoda; class Insecta; order Lepidoptera; family Incurvariidae; genus Incurvaria; species Incurvaria masculella. The sequence goes on from OX335641.1 coordinate 8,458,010, forward strand.
GCGTACAAAATAAGAACAACCTTGGGTATCATGTGCTAATAACTTCCAAGTGCTGGAATAATATCCCACCGCCGCTAACATAATATAAACTAACAAGTAAAAAAAAAATATGTAACTGTTTTTACTTGTGTAAGTTTTTAGATTACCGTGGTTGCTGTTCATTTTAAAAGATTTACGGCTTTAATATACGTTAAAATACGATAAGGCTAAGCTAACTTACTTTTTTTAAACATTTTTACTTACAGTCGATTATACATTTGAAATTATTTACTTAAATTATTTCCTGTTTGCCTAACAAATTGGTCAAATTGAGTAATCAATTACTAGGTAATCAATTATTTTGACCTTCATAATACGTCCAATAAGTTAGTTAGGTTAGGTTAGGTTAGGTTAGGTTAGGTTAGGTTAGGTTAGGTTAGGTTAGGTTAGGTTACTATAGATCATACAGTGGTTATTTCATTTCATTTCATTTATTCAAATGTTTTGGTAGTCAAACTATACTAAGTTACGTCACAAAGATCAAAGATCCGCGGATTCGATCAACCCCGTAAATAAGAACCCACAATGAAACTTTACGGGTTAACATAACATATTTTTCCATCCACAGTTATGAAATACACACTTAGATCTAAATTCTACTGCCAAACAATTCCTTGGTAGAACAAATTAAGGCAAAGAACAAAGAACAATAGAAACAGCAACCCTTAGTTTAAATTACTTAAATCTAACAAAGTGACTAATGCAATAATATAATGTATGGCATTTAAAGTATTCACTGGTGTAAAGGCCATGCAAAAGGCAAGACACAGTTCAAGAAACAGCCAATTTATATTTATTTATATTTATATATCTATATCGCTGTTGGTTCGTCCTCCGAATGACCAAGACAAATGACCACACTATAGCGGATAGAGAATTTCTGGAGGCCGAGAGTGAGTGCATCATTCATAGAGCCGCGATCATGAAGTGACCATTTATCAACAGATTTGCATACGCTTCACCTTCATTAAAATTATTATTCGCAGATTTAGGGAAAATGCATCAAACCTTTTGGCAAAAGCTTTTACCTTTTATATGGCCCTTATTGCATTGTAAACATTTACTTAAATCGTTTTAAGAATTGTAATTGTATTTCATCACTATGGTTTTATTCATTAGTGATGTTTACTGGATTGTTAGGAACTTTTAAAACGTTGTTTGATTTAATTATTAGTTGATATTTTTTTATTACAAAAAATGATTTTACAACATATTGAATATATAATTTACAAAAGAATGGAAAAGTTAAGATTCATAGGCATGAAAAACTAAACTGAATTTTTAAAATATAGGTAGACTACGGTTTATTCTTTATGACTTCTGCAATGAAAAAGAACATAAAAATGGTTTACTAAATTGAACTCTACACAATAGATATGGTATGTAAGGATAACTAGAAAATGTATTGTATTTATTTTCAACATGTTAAGTTTTCCCTGTGTCCCAAAACGCAGGGAAAACTAAAATCAAAATATTACAATTACTGGCACACATAAAACACACGCATTGATTTATGTATATTTTTTTGGTAGTCGAAATACACTTAGTTACGTCAAAAACTGATAGATCCGCGGATTCTATCAACCAGTAATCATGTCAAGTAAATGAAAATATTCGAGCAAAGTAAAGTGATAAATTAGTTAAATGATTGAATGAATAAATTCTTTATTGTGCTATAGAAAACAAATACAATTACAATTCAAAACAAAAACAGTATTGCAAAAAGGCGGACTTATCACTAAGAGTGATTTCTTCCAGTAAATATTATTTTATTAGTTATTTATTCTTGATTCTGTGTTATTCATCCATACGATAAAGTTTGTCATGTTTTATATTTAGACTGTTAAATATAATCACAGCGAAACATAAGTGGCAATACACTTGACTGACTTTCCTTTCAACGTCCAAAAAAACAATTAATACAAATACCGTGAAATAAAATAATAAAAAATGCCCTTTTGATAAGCAATGCATGTAAACAATATACCTTGCATCCTAAGTAAATGTCACGAAACACAATGAAGATGACAGGTACATGTATACCTACCTCCTCAACAGCGCTTCCACTTAGGCACTCCTCCACCAGACTGTGAAATGGACGTATATTTCAGAGTGTTTACCGCTTCGGCCATTGTTGAACGCGCACATATCGTTGAAGAAATTATGTTCGTACTGGATTCCATGAAACATACATCTTGAGACATATTATGTCTCAAGATGAATGTTTTCAATACTTTAATACAATTGTGCCCCGTGCAGTCTAGTTTAAATTTATTATTTTACAATATATTTATAGGTTACCCTGTATATCACAGGTTTTTTTCGGTTGGACTAATAACCAACATAGGCGGGTTGAACCCTGTCGTAATTATAGTAAGTAGAGAAGTTGAGTTTTACGTTAGTTTCGAACTATGGAGTGACTCGCATTGATATTCATAGTAATGCTGGTTATTGCTGAATAAACATACTTAATTCGAGTACATATGTATGTGTTACGGTTAAAGACCGATGTTTGTTAAAGTCCGAAATCATTTTTTTCATTGAAAAAAATCTGTATGACCACCGATTTTTAAGATGTCGAGTGCACTGCTCATAGTTTCGAGTTTTATGGTATGAAAACAATAACAAAATTAAATTATATTTTTTTCATTAAAAAAATACATTTTAAAATTCTATTTTGTTCCTTTTGCATGGGAAGATGTTAAACACACAACATGGCAGTAGGTGATATGAAATAAAATGTAACTTAAAATATAATATTTTGGCTCTCATAGAAATGGTATAAGTTGACTAATAAGGGCTGATTTTTCAAGAGTCTGATAAATAGCCAGATAACTATTCGACAGATTTATTTACGCTACTGCTTATCCATCTGATATAATAAAACCGGCCCTAAGCATTAATAGAACGGAACTTGCCTAATTGCTACATGGCTCACTTCCACATTTTCAATTGTTTTAAAAACAAGTAAATCCAACACAGAATCAAAAGTTAAAATAATCAATGGACACCCACATTAAATTATCATTGTGTTCGATCGTGTATTGTTCTCGGCCAGATTGTGACTCATCGCAACAAAAGTGCGGAACGTCACAGAATGATGGATGTCGTGTCGCCCGCTCTGTACAGGGTGGCGCGGGTGGATTACTTTGTGAAGACAGAGTGGCGATGCTTCCGGACTTTAATAGAAATCAAAACGCAACGAACTCACCAGGCGGAAAGGCGACATAATACAACTACTCACTATATAATATACAGACATACATACATTCAATGCATTTATTAAATATTAATAATTTATTTGAGTTATGTGTGGTTAGCTTCGGTTGCTCAGTGGCGGGTCATTTTTCCATTTAATAATTAATTATTCTATTAATTGTTTAGTAATAATATTGTACGTCTATAAAATGTTTTGAAGTCCCAAAAAATTTTTTTTTCTACAATACTCTGGTGTTTTGAAAACATGTCGTCCGCATTGTCTACTAAATTATGAATTTGCACAGTTTTATAAAAATCAATCTAAATGTCTGAAAAGGATAGAACTAAGATTTATGTTAGGCATACGTTTATTGATCTGTACAGATCGATTTGATTACAGATCAATAAACTTATGCCTAACATTGTGGTGAATTAGTTGAGAGGCACTACGAAAGTATATTTTTTTAAGTTTACCGCTTACATTATATTTTGAAAATTTTCTAATTTTCCGGTGTGCAATGCTGTAAATAATCTTTTCAACATATTCAAGAAAATGTATTTTTTTGCATTAAGAAGATACTCTTATTTTACGTATCTAAAAACAACAGGTAGATTGGGTGAGAACTGACCTTTTAGAACTGTTATTACAACCAATAATCTACAACTACGTAGTTCAAATATATATTAACAATTTTAACACAACTAAGATGAGACCATCTTCTAAATATTTTTTTCTTCAAAGTCAGTTACAACGACATGAAAGTAAATGACTGTACCTACGCCTCTCTACCGCTACGGTCAAACACATGAATGGAAAGTGTAATGATTTTTCCAAATATCCTTTAATGATAGAGGCGTCGACTATAAGCAGGGTGTCTCACACACATCCTGTCACAGATTGATTACCAACGCCGCCTACCGGCAGGAAAAGGAAATGAGCCTCCTCTAGGCAACATTAGCGAAGATACACCTCCTTATAGATTCATTACTCACGAAGCACCATTATCTTGGACACCCTGTACTAGGTTAAATATAAAAGCACACAACATACAATTGAAACATTCCATTTTAACACTTCATATACGTACTTGATACCAACATTTTTTTTAAAAAAAAAATGTTTAAACTGTTTTCAATGTTTGCAGTGCATTATTTAGAATAGCTAGCATTATTATAGTTTGTGCTAAGATAAAAGGGCCGTAACGTATTTTTTCATAATATTTGCAGAGACATATCAATGTTTTTCCAAAATAATCAATAATTATTACTAGGTTTTGTGCATTTTTAGTTATCAATTATACGTTTGATACAATAGTGTATCTAATATTCAGAATGTTATTTTTTTTCTAATTACAAAATATAGGTTACACAAAAAAAACAAATCAACGAACTGAACGTAACTAACCATTTACTCGAACATTTAATATTAATAAAAATGGTGGGTTACAAATCCGTGATAAATGCTCCATATGTTAATGCTTGGTTTCTAATCCATCAGCTTTTCCAATGATCAGCAGTTATACTAGGTATTACGTCTATTCAATGTGTATATGTAACTCTATCCAGGTATAATGTATTCATAACACTCAGAAATCTCGGCTACTACTTCCCGTCGGATGTGATAATGCAAAATGAACCATTACATGAGGTTTTTTTTGTTTTGTTATATTTATTTAATAATAAGGTGTTAAAACAATACCTTATTAATACGGTTATAAGGTTTTGTTTGATAAAATAATGGAACAATGGTAAAATTGTCGACTAAGATGTAATAATGATGAATTATTAGATTTCTTCAGAATACACGCCACACCGTAAATCAATTTGATTGCGAAGTCCAATAAATACACAAATGTGATAATGACCGTAATTCATTTTTAAGTTAAAAGATATTAATTATTATAAAGTAAGGTAAACGCCTATAATATTATTTGAACTCGCGCAAAACGCAATTGCGTATCCAATTTTCACCCAAAAAATATTTCTTGGTTTTTTTTACCTCACTTCTGCATTTAACATGCCTTCAGTACTTGCTCCTATTCCCTTGAGCGAAGTCGAGTTCAAACATTGCTATGTAAATGTTATTGAAAATTTATTGTTATTAGTTTGGCGCAACTCGCTAAGTGATATTCAAGAAAATTCGGAGCCGAAGCTTTTCCGGGAAATATGTTCGGGATATTTCCCTTATTTATGTATGGAGGCGAGTGGAGTCTCGCATTCATGCTGGAGAGCTTTCCGCGTGAGAACCTTTAGTGATTGCTGCCGGAGGGGGGGGTGAGGGGAGAGAGGCGTCACTCGAATTCGAGTTCTTCCATTTTGACGGTTTGCCGTAAAATACCTTCAGGTATTTTAGATAATTATCGTCTTTTCCGATTACACGTTCCGAAATAAAGAAAATAAATATCGAAACGTTTTATTAATAAACGTGTATTTGTAGGTAACAACATTGAACTATTGAGATATTACATTTACGAGATTATCAGATGAGATCGCGTATTAAGAAAATTATGGAATATTCCGACAATTCTATGAATCGATTTCAACAATCGCTTTTTTTCTGTTATTTCAAGTAGTTTTGATATGAGAATGGAAAAAAAACTTCATTAACTTTAAATAAAATATTTTAGCTTTTTTACAAAGTGAATCAATATTTGTTTGGAAATAGTTATGTGTTTTTTGTGATTTTTCAAATCCAATTTTTAGATTTTTAAAATAGGTGTCGCATTTAATAAATGTCACAGGGATTAAAAAAAACATCTTTAAAATATAAAGTTTCATTCGTATGAGAGATGAATTTAGTTCACAGGAATGACATTTTTCAATGGAATACATACCTAGTGTATCCTTCAAATGGTGCAGTAAATTGTCAGAGATGTAAAATAAAATGGCTGCGCTCCCCTCCTCACGCGAAATTCCTTACTATTTCAGCCAGACGTATTAACACCGAGCAATGAAGTGAATTAAATTGTTTCAAACTGTCGCTCAGTTTCGTAAGAATCTCGAGAGAAAGGGGATCGTTACATTAGTGCGCGAGAGAAATAAACGCAGAAAACATTTGCAATATATTTAGGGGCACACCGCATTTATATTTAGTTTTAAATTAAGATTTATATAACAGATGCAAGAATCTTTTGTTTTGTCTAGTTTTGTTTTTTTGCAACTTCGTCGTTAAAGAAGATGAAAATGCAAAAAAATATATATCATAGCTAAGAAATAATTAAATACTTCACTGAACTACAAATAAAAACTTTTAAAGTAGCGAAAGATTGAGCAAAATCCTTACAGTATCGGAATCTACACCTTACGATGCAATTTACATCTACCTAAATCCTTAAAGTTTTTTTTAATTATGATTAACAAATTTTAATTTCAATGCAATTATAGAATTACTGGTGTTCTTTAAGATAGCAGAGATTAAAAAAAAACTATTTATATTTCCATTTTAATCGACTTTAAGTCTTCAGATGAGCAAAAATAAAAATTCAAGTAAAGATATTCAACTTCCAGTAGGTATCCCCTCGTGAACAGTAACTGCCTTTTGGGTCGCTAACAACACTTGTCAAAAGCCTACCACCATCAAATCAGCATCTCGGGCGCGCGCCGTTTGCAGACACGCTTCACGGCCAATGATTCCCTTTTCACAATTTATGTAAGCGCCTCGCTGCGAAATGTAAGCGCCTTTTCACGATAGGCATTGAATGGCGAAGGAAATTTATTCGCAAAATTCGAGACGCGACGACTGAATGGGTTTCGGGTGAAAGCTTGTTTGGGTTGTTGTTATTCTATTTTATTGTAATCGAAGAATAATTATGCAGTTATGTCAATGCTGTGAATATAATGTTTAGCAAAATGATAGAAAACTTACGAGTGCGATTATTCGATCCACATAAATTAAAATAAATAAAATTTTAAAGAAATTAAGTTTTTAATTAAATACATTTAGAATATGTTTTGCTAATGTATAAAAAAATATAAATTCAAGAATATTTACATTGAAAATAAGGTTCTGTTTGCTAAAATCTATTAAACTAATGTTATATAATAATATAAGCCCTTGATACCGCATTACCGAAAGTACAAGGTGTCAAAACCTTGCGTTCATATGGTCAATGAGTAAATTTAAAATGAACAATCTACCTTAAAAGCGAGTCGGACAAGTAAAAGATTTAACAAACCTTTCTTATATTTTTATTTTACCTATTTGTTGTTATTGCGGCAAAATATATACACACTATGTGAAAATTTCAGCTGCCTACATCAGCAGTTCATCAGCAATTTGTAATTTGAATTGAAGACATGTAGAAATGAATGACATGAAAAAGGCCGAAGAAATAATACTGCAGCGAAATATGGAAAGGTACTTTTAAGCACCAGGGGGTCCATTCAGGGCAAGAGTGAGTTCGAATTCGTCAATAAATATCAACTCACTTTTTTAAATAGTCAATTTTTCCACACTTCTTGAACATCATTACAGTTAGGTAAAAATCTGGTCTGTCCCGTAAATACGTTGGAAGTATAAATAACGGTTCCGTTATTTAAATAATAATATATTTCCCAGCTATTTTTAGGTTAATTCACTCCCGAGCTCGAACTCACTCTTACCTGAATGTACCCCCTGTTCGTCTTCATCCTAACCTAACTCTCGGCACAGCCAAACATACTGATTTTTCATGAAAAAAGCTTTTACAAAAATATAAATTTCTCACTCCTAGGCAGAAATAAAACAAAAAAAAAAAGAAAGTTTTGTTTGTAGGTTCGCATGTCATATTGCCTTCCAAACGAACGTCCGCAATTAGGCGATTAGTCCCGCATAGATGCCTCCCAACTAGTTTTCTGGAATGTGCATCGTAATTTGTGCGATTGACATCTTGACCTCTGCAAGGAAGTAAACAGTTTATTTCCCGGCAACGGGTATTGTTAGCGAACGAAAACAAGGGAAGAGAAAGAATGCACCGATGTCGGAAGGAAACGTATATGTTCATCATGTGAATTTCAAATATTCACCCAAGTATTGGAACGTTCACTTTATTCGTATAGAAAATTCATTAATTTTATTATTACCTTATTTCCGGGATGAACCGGTACAAAACCAAGGCCATGGCGACCGAGGGTATGACGGGAGGACAAATCGTTATCGACGGAGAAGTGATCGAACAGGTTGAAGAGTACGTATATCTCGGTCAAATCCTGCGGCTTGGTAGACAAGGACTGTCTAGTCTAGGTTGAGCGACGGATTCAACTGGGTTGGGCTGCCTTCGGAAAGCTTAAGTTCGCTCTGAGGTCTGACCTTCCGCAAAATTTAAAGACCCGAATATAGGACCAGTGCGTCCTCCCGGTTATGACGTACGGGTGTGAAACGTGGACTCTGACGGTCGCCGTTGTCCAAAGGTTGAAAGTTGCCCAGCGAGCAATGGAGCGAGCCATGCTGGGAATATCGCTACGGGATGTGGTGCGTAACGAGGCAATCCGCCGACGTACCAAAGTATTCGATATTGGACACCGGGTGGCTAAGCTAAAATGGCAGTGGGCTGGTCACGTCAGCCGAAGAGACGACGACCGTTGGAGTAACCGTGTCCTACACTGGCGGCCGTGGACAGGCAAACGGAGTGTGGGAAGACCACCCGCCAGGTGGGAAGACGACATCAAGTGCGTCGGCGGAAAGCAGTGGTTCCGTACCGCTGAGGGCCGGGAGGACTGGAGAAGGATTGGAGAGGCGTATGTCCAGCAGTGGACGCAAACACGCTGACTGACTGACTGACTGACTGACTTATTTCATGTCAACAGGAAAAAAATCTGATTCATCAAAATACATTGAGCAAACTCTTTATTTTTTTATTTCAGTATGGAAAAATACAGTTGTCAAGAACAATAATATTTAACAGATCTGGTTTCTACAATATTTAATAAAATGCTTTTAATAGATTTCACTGCAGATATTGGATATTCGTTTATTAAGAAACTCATTAAGTTATGTATTCAAGCCAATCGAATCTTCATTTATATATCTACTTAGAAACAATTCTACTGATCACTTAATATTTTAAATCGTGTACTTCATATAAACATTTCATGATTCTCTAACATAAACGAAAACGACCTCTTCAGATATCACAAGAAGCATTGTGATGAATATTGAGGCAGAAGTCGCAAACTATTCCATTGGACGAATTAATTATTAAGCGCAGGAACTTGACGTCAGCCATTTGTTCGTTTGACCGCCTTTGTAACTCTACCTCTAGCTGAGCAAGAGTTCAGAGGTTGCAAACGGTTGGTTCAGTCGGGATTGATAAGTTATGTTTATGTAGTAAAATTTTATTAAACAACATGGTTGGGGAAAAAGTTTCTTCGCATTTTTTAAGAAAATTCAAAACATTTTTTAATATGGTTTATTTACATTTAACTAAAGTATGTAGGTACCATTTTGTTCGATAACTTTTTGCCATCTTGTAGGTAGGGACATGATCTCATTGCTATAGAAATATTGGGACTTCTGATCAATATACCGCGACAAGTGGTTTTGGCAGTCCTCTCGTGATGTTAACCTGACACTGCCTAAAGAATTCTGAAGAGACCTAAACAGGTGGAAATCTGAAGGTGCAAGGTCAGGACTATACGGCGGATGCATTAACACCTCCCAGCCAAACTCTCTTAGTTTTTGCTGAGTGGCTAAAGATGGCCTCTTGCTTTAATCTCATCAGTTGTTCGCAGTAGAGTTCAGAATCGATGGTCCTGCCTGGTGGTAACAGCTCATAATGAATAATGCCCTTCCAATCCCACCACACACACAGCATCACCTTGTTGCGAGTTAACCCGGGTTTCGCCACAGTCTGTGAAGCTTGACCGGCCTTTGACCACGACCTTTTTCGCACGTTCTTGTCGTACGTGATCCACTTTTCATCACCAGTTATCAGCTTCTTCAAAAATGGTTCGGTTTCATTACGTCGTAATAAAGAATCACAAATGAGTACACGGTTCATTAGGTTTCTTTCAGTGAGCTCGTGAGGTACCCAAATATCGAGCTTTTTTGTGTACCCAGTTTTTTTCAAATGCGCCAAAACTGTTTTGTGGTCAATTCCTAGTTCTTCAGCTACGTCGTAACTACTGATATGCCGATCTTGCTCCACTTTTTCAAAAATGGCATCCATTTTATCCGTAATAGGGCGACCAGAGCGACGTGCATCTTTGACATCAAAATTTCCGGATTGAAAACGCTTAAACCAAATTTGTGCTACTCTCACAGACACTGCACTAGGTCCATAAACATCGCAAATTTTTTTCGCGGCTTGCGTTGCATTGTTACCTTTTTTGTAGTAAAATTTTAAAATGTATCGAATTTCTTCATTAGATTCACTCATTTTGACAGTACGAAAAACAAATGAGAATCACACATTTTCCTAATTTGAATTTGGAATTATGTTCTTTAAAATTTAAACTTTCAATGATACCAAAACCAGCCAGATACAAATAGTATAGCCAAAGAGATTTTATTACAAGTTCATACATACTATAATGCGAAAAGACTTTTTCCCCGACCTATTATTTTAAATCTGATAAAACGCAATCCATTACCAATCATAATGACCTTTGATGTTACTATATTAGTTCAATGGAGACAATATACTGCTTCCCAAATACTAAGCTTAAAAAATGGAATGTGCGTTTTGATGGAAATATTAATTAAGGTCCTGATATTTTTCGTTTCAACTTGGTTTTCGCTAAAGTATCTCTTCTCCTATCTTATTCAGTAAAGAAAATAATTAACACAAACATCATCCTGGTACCAAAAGGCTTTCTAATACCGATATTCTGGCTCATCGGTTGACGATTGTAAAACTCCAATTCACACTCACCAGGTTTTTTTTATGTAACTGGGCACGTATGGTTAATACCAAGCTGACCGTAAGATATTAGCCTAACACCCTTAATGGAAACTAGGTGCCATGCCAGGACCATCCTTATATTGCTCGGCTATATTGAACTGCATGGAAAATACGGACAATTTTCAGTGCCGCTTCGACCATCGTTAATTCAATGCGATGTTACCAACCCGTGCGGGATTAACCCTACCATCTAGTGAGTAAGAAAGGGGACCTACAGTTTTACGTGGAATCCGAACCACGGCCAGCCTCAATGGTTGCAAATGGAGCGCGCAGCGGAAGTCGAGTTCCGTCAACTACGCGGTCGTTCACGAGCGAGCGGGTCTTTTTACGCGCCCAAGACACCCAAGACACCTCCAGCGGGCTAGCTGTCGAACACTCAATAAGTGCGTTCTTTTGTACGTGTCAAGTGCAGCGGCTCCGTCACCGAGGACCACCTGCGCGGGCGCATACCGCAGATTCCATCACTATCACCCAAGAAGGCGGCTGCCAGCAGGTATTCGCATCTATGTGAAGAGGATTGGAGCATCGAGTGCTCTCCACAGGTAAACTATACCATCTTTACACAACACTCCTCGCGAAAACGAGCTTTAGATTTTTCTCGGTAAACTATATCGGTTAAATTATCTGGCCATCGGATTTCCGATTTCGTTGTAACTAGGATTATTATGCTAAAACTAGGAAATTAAAATCGAAATTAAATAAGAAAACATTACTTCTAATAACTCTATGAATCTCGTGTAAAGCTTTGAAATTAAGACAAAGTTTTGCGGCCCTGGTTGACCTTCCCTGCGCTAGAACGACGATTGTCGGAGACGTCAGATTGCGTCTCAAAGTCCCAACAAACAATACACGGGAATACATTAACTTGAAGTCACCGCCAGGGACCGCCACCGCCGCCCCAACCTGAAGAGAACGGATCCTAAAACGTATTTTAGAATAGCTAAACATAACTTCCTAAGTGGTATTGCTGGTGAGAGCACTAACTTGTTTCATGGTGGTAGCAGGTCTTATGATTCTATATTATATTGAAAATTAATTTTAAAAGTTAGTTTCGATCTGCATAAAAGATTATTGCAGGTTTAGAGTTTTTGCTTCAATGTGGTATATGAAAACTTCGAGAAATTATTGTTTCCACTTCTCTTCAGCCCACAATGACACTGTTCGTGAATTTCATTTAAATGTATGTATCTATTAATGGAGTGTAGTAAAATTTTCGAGGTTATCACTACAGCACACATACATGCATTGTATAGATATGCATGTGCAGATAATCAGGATTTCCCTGTGTGGACCTTTGCCAGAGTAAGGGAGATTCCTGAGATAGTAACATGATTTAACTTTTTATTATGATATACATTCTTAAAATGAAAAATAAATCCATATCGCATACATTTTAAGTGTTCATCTCAATTTGTTTACACACATCTGAGCCTATATTACGAGTTACAAATGACATGACGAAAAATTGCTAAGATCATCCGTTCCGCAGGCCTACATCATTTAAGCGATTTACTAAATCGCCCGTTCGGGGATTTTATATTTATAAAAATCCATGTACGGGCGATATTTGTAGTGTATCCCTCAAATGCCTGCTCTATTTAAAGGGGTAAGGGCGTGCAATGCTCAAATTCGATGTAATGGGCAAAATAAGGTAGGCTTTGGCATGTCACCTAGTTCCGAGTAGTGTTTTGGGCTAATATCACGAAAATAGGTGTGGTGTTAATCATCGATGTCCAGTGTCATAAAAAAAAAATATTGCTTTCTAAGACCGCTGTTAACACGCAAACGCATCAAGAAGTTTTAATCTTAGAAAGATGAATTCACTTTTAATTTATTTTATTTGTTCAAATTAATATAATCTAACTAAATTCAATGTATTATTAGAGCAGACATAACTACATAAACAACTATAAGCATTATTGATGGTACTAACAGCTTCACTTACCGCGTGACAGACAACTCGCTTTAGGCCTTTGACCTAAGCGCTAATGTGTGCTGACGACCTGGGGCGTCTTCGGGCGACAGAGCAACATGGGCACCAAGCCTAGGGGGGTGTGAGCTAGTGGGGTAACCGCACCCAGGGGGTGTGAGCAGTGGGGAGTGGGGCTATCGCGCCGCTGGGGGCGATCGAGTGTGGCGCGGGGGCGAGCGAGCGGTCGATTGTCGCGGACACATGAAGGTCGATGTACTTTGCCACTGTCGACCCTTTGTAATATGGGGACAGTATTATAGTGGCACGGAATTAATACTAATTAAATTGATAGGGAAATGTTATTGTGTGTGTTCAGATGGAATATGTGCATGTATTAAGAGATATGTTACGTTAAATTTAGATTTGATTGCATTATTTCATTAGGCAAAGACAATTTAAACGGATTACCGATACATAAAATGATATGTTTTGTCAAGTATAAAATTGAAAAAAACTTTGAAAAAGGTTTTGACGGTTTCTTCTTCGTGAATTGTAATCATCGAGCCATGGTATACAGAAACAGGTATAACCTAAATTGGGTGAATATATTATTCGAAACTGAACATGTTTTGTTTTACGACTTTAGTTTACAAAATCAAAAAAATACATCCTAGTCATACAATGTTAAGTGTGTAGACATGTGTCGACAAAAATGTCTGGTGAAAATAAATATATTGGTATTGAAAACGAGTGAACTAAGTAGAACCAAAATCAGTTTCGTTTACTAAACCACCTCCTTTCAACTTTGTTCTGTATGTGGGCTCGCGAGCAATCCTGAACCAATATAAAATAATGTCACATTTTTAGAGTCGTTGCTCTGTGAAGAAAAACTAAAAAGATGTAACATTCTGCTACTCGTTTTTTGAATGTTTTATCATATTACTTCTAAATGCATTTTCTAACGCTATAACGTGACCCTGTAAACTTCCTATTCGTTTTCCTCCCTACACCGATCTTAGCAATATCCCAGTGCGAAAACATTTACGATACTGTAGAATCAATTAAATCAACGTTTACTTGTAATTGTATCTTCCAATTTCTCCACCGGTTGTAAAGTTTCGTATTTTTCTCGGTCTCCTCAGTGATCTCCCACCTCAGCTCACCTCCTGCAAGCTGGTTGCCCGTGACACTCATCCTCTCCCTAATTATGCGTTCTTTGTGCTCGCAGTCCGCGTGTGCTGATCCGTGCTGATCGCAGATGTCGCCTAATTAGTTGCCACCTCCGCCGCCGCCCTGTCTGACATTCCAATTAGGCATATTGAAGCAGCTATGGCTGCAACTAAATCAATTACGAGGTATTTCAGGGCTATCTATATTATATTTTGTATAAAAAAATACGTGAGGTCTTGTGAGGCAGCCTACAGAAGCGAAGCTTTTACACATTTTTTTTAATTTAAATTGAGTACCAACACTAAAGGTCTCGGTCGCAAGCTTCCATAAATTTGACACAAATTAATTTTATCATGGCAAAATTTTATCTGCATATTAAAGAAAGCTCGTTGAGAGCTTTCATTTCAGTTCCAAAAATCGGCTTAGGACTAGAATTTTCAAAAAATATGATACCATTTTAATTTTAGTACCAACAGAATATATTACGGAGGAATATAAGTTCCAGGTATATTACACAATATTATTTGCACATGACGGATAGTGAGATCTCTATGATACCTTTTATTTCAGTACCAACAGAATATATCGAGGAACAGACGATCCAGAGATATAACACAATACAATTTGAACATAACTTGACGATAGATCTTGATGATAGAACTCGGGTTGGGTTAATCACTTAAGGTCAAATTATAAAAATAATTATTTTTTGTAATGAATGCTTACTGATTTCTTTACCGATACCAATGCAACAATAAATTAAGGAAAATATGTTCAGATAAATTTAATCATACATATATACAGTGAAATACAAAAAAGTTGAATAAGTGTAATTCCTCTGTTTTGAGAGTCCCGACAACTTTCCTAAAATCTATTTCGACAAAATACCACCTGATCATTCTTGAGGTACTCACTTTTAGATGATGAACATTTGTTTTACCAATTCAACGCCCCTGACTTCGCCCTGATCATAAGCTCGATTAAATTTTTTCAACCTTTTAAATCCGGGTGCCGATTTCGAATCGCACATTTTCAACACCAGCGCTTCCTTTGACTTTTACGACTCCACTTATTATTTGTAGACCACAACTCACGCTTTTCTAAGGTCTTAACCATAACCCATTGAATCCCAAAATAGAGCTTATGTCTACACCGGTAAGGGCAACCGGTTTGCATAGGATTACGGCGCTTAAATGTAATCCCTATGACTATTGAAATAAGGTGGTACAATAACCCGTGTTTACCCTTCATCGCAGATGGGGTCCAGGCATTCGGAAGGATTACTGGCGATGCGTTGAATGACGTCGTTCATTCAAATATTCAAGAATTTATTGAATTTGATTTTGACAGATATGGACCATGGCTTAGATTATAGCGGGCCTTAACGATTTTAACAGAATTCGCTTTTATGGCGAGCGCAGTAATGAGTTACACTGCGTTTTATGCGCACGGTCGTCTCAAGGGGGTCGGGACAATTTCGCGGTGAGATTTCGGCTGTATCCGCTTAGGTTGATAGTTAAATGGAATAGTTTATGGTGGTGCGTGTGGGCCTGATGTTGTAAAATTAATACTTAATTAATTAATGGTATCATTATGCTTGCGTTCATTTCGGTTTACATGTTTGAATCTGGGTTAATGGAATTTAATCAAAAGTGCAAAATGTGTATGTTACGTTGTGTCATGATAGTAAAATCGGTCGGCCTGAATACTGAGCCATGGCTCAGTAACGTTATTTGGAAACTTTTGTCTTTGAATACCTATTACGTATATTTTTAAATTATAATATTTTAGTAGGTTGACATCTCTTATTTTATTGTATACTCGCACATTGCCGTAGCACCGTGCATCAACTAAAATGATATGGAAAATGTTTCTAGACCAATTCTATAATGGCAAAAATAATTCGAACATATTTGTACGCACACCTCCCATTATCATAAAACCTCCTTAATCCTTATCCCTTCGCCTGAGTTGTCAACAGCCTTATTTCCACCAAATCATCAAGACTCAGATCACAGATTAAGTATTCAGATGGTTATAGAGCTATTGGAGCATGGATTAATTACTGTTTAGGTATTATATATTGTACTACTGGATGCATTGCGATTAATGGCTAAAGCCTTTCGTATCGAATGCCGAAGTAAAATTCCAGGCGATTCATCTTTTTCGTCGAGGAAAGGCTAACATATAAGTTTGTCGTATCCAGTGACCAGAGAAAAATTGTGTTCAGGACCTATGCTCATATTATGCAAAATATTTAGAACTAGTAGAAACTGCTGATTAGCTTAATCGACACATGCCTATACGGCCATTCTATTCTTAGCAGCTAGCAAACAATACCAAAGACAATCAGCACTTCAGTAATAAAGGTCCTTTAAGGTGGGCCCGTAAGCATCAGAAAATTACGCTCTCCATAGAAACGTAGTTTACTAATCATTTGAAAACGACTATTCCAATTTGCTTGATATTTGGGACTTAATATCAGGCAACAAATATCTAAGTCTGCACGTGTTTGTTTTATGCACGTGTTGAATATTAGATACCAATTATCAAGCAAATCGGAACAGTGTTTTTCAAATAATTAGTAAAATACTTTTGTATGGGGAACATAGCTTACGGGCCGTTCTTAAGTGTCAACTAAAAATCAACAGTTGGTGACAACCAGGCTTGCTGTTTTTTTTTTTAATAATAGCTTGACTATCAATCTTCTTTATTTTGAGATTGTGGAAAATCGTTGCAGGTATTTTTATATCTAATCATTTTTTTAATACGTTTTTAGCAAAGTGACCGCAATCAGCTCTTATCACGCACTTGATGAAATTCAAAAAAAAACAAAGATTATTTATTTGTTTAGTTTGTGCTCACACAAGAATGCATTCTGCACACACAAACCACCCCCCTTCGCCCCTCCGCGCTCGCTTCAAACTGAAGCCTATTCAATTAAATGGATTGAATCACTTTCACGACGCCCGTTTACGAGTACTCCTAAATACGGGAACAGTTAAATTTACGTCCGAATCTGTAAATACTTGGCCGTTTATATCCGAGCATAACGAGCGCGTGTGGGACAAAGGACTGTTAAAATTCGTCACATATCCGGCCTTATAATGACCGAGTTTTATTGGGCGGCTTTAAGTAGAGATTTCAGGACATTCGATGCTTGAAGGGTCTACTTTCAAGCCCTTGAAATCCTAGTTTGTACGTCAGATATAGATTCCTCATTCAGGCAAGAATTCAAGTAAGATTCCTCTTTAATCAACTTTTATTTTTCAACTCTATATTATTAAAATTTGTAGGTTTTTTTAGATGAATACTCGTATTTAATAACATAATTTTGGTGGGATAATCCGCTTGGCAATCCAACTGAAATTTACATTTATATAAAATATCTGAACTGATGTCTATGATGGCACTGACTACGTCCAAGTAAGTGCGGAGCGGATGGTGTTCGCGTAAGGTGACCGGAACACATCAAAATCTCATAAACACTTTCGGCATAAGTCAAATCTTATGTAAGAAGTGAATTGTGTATCAGATACTGTGTCAACCCTTGTGAAGGATGTCCTGTCAAAACTATTATTATGATATATGTATCTTTCTGCAAGCAATTCCATTTAAGATTTGTATCAAAATGGAAAGTTTAAAACACGAAACCGGAAAGCGCACAGCAGAACGATCATATAAGGCGTGAACTTTAACCAGATTGAGAAAATCCATGCATAATTTACGATGCGACAGCTGAAGATCAGGCTAAGCCCCGAGCGAGATTCGTCAGGATTCGGCTGAAACAGAGGTTAAACCCGACGAAAATCGCCTATAAACTACGTGACTTAGCCTTACCTCGTTACGACGGAACTCAACCGCAGGTACAGTCACTGCTCAAGCAGGCTATAAACGTATTTTAAAATACTCTTTTACAGTTGCACATTTATTTAAAAATCATGACACTTATATTGTACATCAAAATTATCGATATCTGTCATGAACTAAAAAAAAAAAATTATTAAAAAATACAAGAAAATGAAGATATCACGATTTTTACAATTTAAACATTTGATAATTATTATCAAGAATCTACAATTTTTATATTCTTTTGTTAATGAAAATCGCTCATGAAAATCAACTGATTAGTAATTTCTGACAATACTGTACCGGAGTTGACATATAAAATTTCGCTTAACGCTCCAAGCACTAAACTGGAACTGCATATAAAGCACTTGATAGCGGATTCTGGGACATCCGTGCAAATAGGGAATGTTATATTACCTACGGTACACTTTATATTACCCACGGTATAGTGTTATATTACCTATGCTATAGTGTTATTTGAACTATTATTCTATCGTTTTATGAGATAAACCGCCGGAGCGATAGAGATATAAGACATACTTGACTAGATCATAAATGAATATCGGAATATCTTATCTTCGAGAATATCCACTCAAGACGTTTACTAGAGATTCCGGAGTGGAAAACACCTAAGCTCCATCTGAATGTATTGGAAAAGAGCATGCTATATTCATATTTGAGAAGTTTCGGCAATATGTCTAGGATTCTCACGAAACTCAGGAAGAACCTGATTATTATTTTGGATGAAATTGTTGTCGACGACAAAAAGGTAAAATAACCGAAAATCTTGAGGGTAATTTAAATTAACCAAAATAAATAAAAGGGAAACTAATCTTTTTGGTTCAATGCAGTAGGTCTCGTTGTGAGAGAATCTTTGAGGCGGGCTATGGAAGCAGGTTCTGGCGGTAGAAGCCAGGTCTGGAGCTGCGAGGAGATGCGGGAAGGACAAGCCCGATAACGAAGCGCGGCATGTGGTGTAGGTGCCGCCGCACCTACCCCAAATTGACAGCAAAATAATGGTTTCGTCAGTTTGGGGTACTAACCGCACATACACCTCATTTCGCGCTTCGTAATCGCACTGCACTTGCCGGTGCTTTCATTTCGTAAGAAATCGCAGTAGCTGTCAAATAAAACAAACCTTTCCCGTTTCGTGCTTCGTGATCGCACTGTTGGTCCTGATATACAAGCTTACAATGTTAGAGTGTGGAAATGTTCTGGACACGCAGTTTTTAAACGTCTCTAATTATTTATTTCGGCTCTGAAAAGGTAGGCTAAACCGTATTTGGCAATATAAACATTTAAGGACTCAAATCAGTTCAAAATATTAATCTAATTTATTTTTCTCATTTTTTAGAAAGTCTTTAAGTGAACCTGTGTTTTATTCACTGCGTATTGATTGCGTCGGCATACAACATTTTTGAAGTTTTGTTAAAGTTAAGGTGAAGTTGTTCATGAATGTTTTGGTCCCATCCTCTAAAGTTCCCTCCATTTAGAATTATGAAGAATTGCATGCTGCCTTAGAAAGCGTTAACTCTTTCTTTTCTCGACGTATTCTTTTCATATATTCAAATATGTGATTATTTTAAAAAATTTGTTGACCTCATACATACCGTTTTTGGTAAGTTCATGCTTCGTTGTATACTGAATACAATACTGTATCAACTTGTATACTGAGAGGAGCAAGCAATAAATTCTTGGTCAATATTCTCCGAGGACATTTCCGTTTTATTCTTCTAGGACAGTATATCATGCACATGCCACCTTCCCAGTCATAATTCTTGTTAAGACTCAATAAAAACAAAATAATTCTCGGACCAATCTAGGCGCACGGAATTCATTTCATAAGATGAAAGTTACAGGATGGATAAACATTATAAGACATTGATCGTAACCGTGTAGTCAAAGTATAATTTGGAAGAGATACAGTAAAATTTTAAAAACTTCGACTCACGAATCTTACTATTTTAATGATAAAAATATTAAAAGAAAATATTTTTTTCAAAATATTCTTAGTTGACAGATTGAATGGATAAATAATAATTTATCATTCATTAAATAATATGTTTTTTGGGAAATCATAATGGATATTTTTTTTCGTTTGCTCTATATACACACTTTTATTTTACTTTACGTTTTATATTCTATATATTATATTATATTATATTATATTCAGCATTCTTTTCGTAGCAGACCATTGAGCCACCCTGTACATAAGATATTCCCATGAATTTTCTATGAAGTCCGTTCGCACTCGCAGATATTATTTACCGCAACACTTGTGGGTCACCCTCGACCCATAAAACTGTCCCCAAATGAAGACAAACTGCGCCGGACACGAGCGGCGAATTTTTCGAGCAGCGGCCCTTTGTAATAAGTGCTCGGGCGTTATATCCTGATTCCGTAATATATGTATTGAGAATCGTCAGATCGGCATACCTGGATTATTATTAAGGTTTATTAATTAAGACGAACGAAGATACTAACCAAATTTAAGCATATGTCATTCTGTGCTAGGTACAAAAATGGTGACAAGTTCGCATTCCTAATATTTTGGTGTCACAGGCAGACTCGTGTGAACATGTATAAATTCTTAAATAAAATCTAGAACTAAACACTAGCCTCTCCTTATGACGAACCGACTGACGGACTGAAAGCCTGTTCATCTTTCCAAATTAAGTTGAGCTCTTAGTTAGGGACGAACATACAAGAAGTAAAATTAATTTGCTGTTATCATACTGCTTGCTTACCAAAAGAAGCCAGCAAAGCGGTAAAGAGAAGTGAATAAATAAACTAATGTGAAAATCATATCTTGTAATTCGTGCAGGTAAACTGTGATAAAATAATCTTGGTAATTGATTACCTACCAGATCTTGAGATAAGTGTAGCAATAATAATTTAAGAAGATTTGAAGAGATTTACTTTTATCGGAAAAATATTTTAAAATTCTAGAATCAGTAATTAATACTTACTCTAAATCCAAGTGAAATACGTTTGGTAAAAATATATGTAAGTAATTAGGTAATAATCGATTTTGTAGCAAGTGAAACGCAATCGCTTCATGAATTCAAGCAATAACCATGATCACACGTGCAATTATTTGTATAATGAAAACATATTTTTTCGATTGCTACAGTTGATAAAGTTGAGTTTGTGAGAATTTATTATTACAATAATAATTAGAGGTTGATACGCATATCGTGAAGCAACAAATTAAAGGATTAAAAAACCAACGGTACAAGCTGACACCAATGAACTGAAAATCCAATCACGCACATGTATCAGTAAACAGAAACAAAACCACATTCAATTAATCTTTATTTAAAATTCCGCAAGCAGTGAAACAATGCCAGCTGATAAATGATGCGAGGTTATCTGCTGACCACTCGCACAAAGTCACCCCTCCTGGCCACATGTCACGGAGTTGCTTGGGATGCGGTCCAACTACACATTGGTAGGTACTAAACTTTGATGGAAAAGGGTTTATTTTTGAAAATTAATGGTGACATCCTTAAATTTTAGGGAGAGGTCTGCCATGGCACTAATTCTTTCGTGAATGGAGTGTGGTGTGATAAAATTTTCTCACCATGGGCCCTGAGAGAACCCTCTCTAAAAAGGCTTTTGGCAGAAATTAGTGCCTTCTTATCGGTGTTTTTCTTTGCGCGGTCATTAACCAAACTTACAATAATGTTTAAACAAAACTTGTTTTGACATGAACATACTTAAACTCAGTTGCAATTAAGTTATAGGGGTCAGAAAAAAAAAAAAATTCATGAAAATATTGGTAATGACTGTGTTATGACCATTATAATTTCATTTAGATCTGTAGATACATATTATAACAAATGTCGATTGTAATATTATTCTGAACTAAAATCGCTTAGTTTGGTTGATGGCGGTGCGGTAAAAAAGACACCACCTTTCATTTAAAATCCTGCATTGTCCTTTGAGCAGGTTTAATGCAAAAACGTATTGTGTTGCAAAAACGTATTGTCATCAACTAATTCAAAGGTGTCTGGCACTTTGGTGGCGTTTTTGTATTTGATCACTGAAGGTTTTGTTTGAATCTTTGATGTATAAGTAGAAATAATTCCTTTTACCTCACAGAAGGTCAATACAAAATCAGCTAGCCAATCTAAAAACATTCTAATAAAATCTACTCTAATCAATGTGGAATGTGGAAATTAGCGATATTTTTAAGTCATAAACAACTTTATACGGAATTGAACATATGAAATAGAAATTATAACCAAGTCTTAGAATATTAAGAAAATACACATCTATTCTATCTTTGTGCATTTAGCTTTCAAATAAAATGTTACTTAATTGTCAGTAACAACTGAAATACATTTTCCGAATAAGAATCTGGTTAAGATTAAAACATTTTAACGCATCATTTATATGAAAAATCAAGATAGAAATGAGTCCTTACTACTGCATTTGTATATGTAATTATAAAAACGTTATATAATATAAGTATACCATGGATATAAGTTACGTTATCAAAAAATTCAACACGTACATACAGAGGTAGCTCTCAGTTGGTTTATATAAGTTCAGAATATATTTCTTAGGGCCAATTTTTTCATCCTCAGATAGTACTTATCGGACTGATAGTACAAATTCACTTTCGTCAAAAGACGGATAGTCATTGCCGGAGAATTATGTCTTCTATTACAATTATCTGACTATAATTTTACTAATAAACGTATGGACTTACTACATCTGATGGATAAGCAGAAGCGTAAATAAATCCGTCGAAAAGTTATCAGACTATTGAAAAATCAGCCCTTAATTTTACTGAGGAAACAGGTATTGAGTCGGTCACATAATTATCCTCTTAAAGAAATATTTTACAAAATGTGCGCCTACCGAGTCCACCCCCATGGCCTAGTACTTCGATAAAAATATCGAATACACTAAAAATGAACACTGGACAGTGTCCCAGAATTCAATTTGAGCGAGAAAAGTTTCATACTAATAAATCACCATAAAACGCTTGCGACCCTCAAGTGGCGATCCCTAATCGCCTGTCACCCCTCGCAAACGCTCTCTTTTTGGCGAAATGGCGTAAAAAGGGACAATAATTAAATTACAATACAAAAGGTTCATATTGAGATAACTTCTTCACCACATGCCACAAAATGCGTAAAATGATGATACCTAGTAAAACGTACCTATCAATAAAAGTATTCTAGGGGGAAGTGGCGATGAAAAATGCTTTTCTAGAGAATATCCTTTTTTCGACGCATTTTACTTTAGTTCAGTGCAGTTTAACTATTTTGTAAACTCGATAATAAAATAAATAGTTTGAGAGAAGAATAATAAAATATGTTTTCAAAACCCATTGTACTAAATCTCGAGAACATGACAACACTTATATTTTTGTCTCCTAGCCCTGATAAAATTAAAATTGTAACTATTTTGTGTTAGTCAGTCAATTATTAGTCCATATGATAGATTTAAAAACTGAAATAGGTGCTATTAGATATTTTGAACTGGAATAGATACTAAGGGCTCGGTGCACCATCTCTGGTTAGTAATAATTTAAAAATTAAATTATATCCGTCATTATTTTTCGCCTTAAGAGGAAAGAAGATAAATCTACAATAGCTGTGACAATAATAATAATCAGAGATTGTGCACTCCAGCCTAAGTGTTTTCTAACAAATGTTCTCTTTTATAGTATTTTTTTTGTAACGGTGAATATATTCAAGAAAACGTGATTCAACCCATACCGTTCACACTTTAAACATAACAGACAAATTCCCAGAAAATAGCTGCCCAACCTGCATAGCGGATACGCTTGTCTTGTTTCTACTCGAATAATCAATTAAACTTACACCCGTATCAAATCTGAAACATTACATTTCCTTTCCGGGTATATTCGACTGTATTGTCCAAACTAATGGCCGCCATTACCAGAGTTAACGCTACTAATTGGATCAAATGTTGTCATTACTCATTTGAATATAGCGGTTGAGGCCTATGGGCATGGAAAAAAAGTAAACTAATAACTAAAATTGCAAAAAATATGTTTGAATGAAAACGACAAGAAAAATAATTAGTTTTTAGTAATTAGTCAGCCATAATTTCTGAACATTTTTTTACTTCAAAAACATTTTTTTGTTTATTCTTGTGCATACAATTTCAAGTTTTCTCATATATAATCGTCAATAAGAATGAGTAATAATAAAACATAAGGTGACACAGCAGGTTTAGCCAAGTTCTTGCTCGTGGGGTCTGATACGGAAGATATACCAGCACCGTCTTCAAATCCGGCGCTTTGTACGTTCTTGAGAGAATGGCTTGTGCCATTTCTTGCTCAAACGCTTGGCTGTTAGCTATTAGCGGTGTGAAAGAAGCCCTGGGGTCTTCTGCTGCTCTGTTTTATGTTTGATGCTTCTCCTTTTTTTTTCTATTAATTCCTCAATATAAGACTAAATCAATATATTGATATGAATATATCAATAAACTAAATCACTGTCTACATCATTAACTGAACGAAACATTAGGTGACAATAATACATTTTAGAAGAATCTAGTTAAAAAAATGTACATTGCAGCCTACAGAAGAACTAAATTCTGTGTGGTAGGCCGCACATAAAAATACATTAAAAACATAATGTTGAACGCGCAATTATTTACAAATGTTGCCGGCTGCTGTAAGAGTTAGAGGCAGAATTTCTATTCATTCCTCAAAATAAGACTATATCAGAATATCTGACTAGTGGATTTCCGCCATTCAACCCGCATTGAAATACATTTAAAACAATACTTTTCCGACTTCTCTCATATTGAATCCTGCTGCTTGCACCTTAGGTTCTTTAACGTGATGGTAAGTAGCCTTTAATTGAACAAAACAGTAAAGATATATATATATATATATACATATAGATACAAACCGCATCGATATCTGCTGAGCGTTATGAACGGACCGGCAGATAGAAAGACAGATAGACGCCCGGGGTTCGATTTCATATGAATCGGTGGTACCTAATTGTAGAAAGTTTTTTTCAAGAAGTCAAATCTAGATTAAAATTTCAAGAAGCACAAAAAACTGCCGCGCTAAATTGAAGAAACATTTAAAGTTGCTTTAAAGTGCTAGACAAATAAACACATCGACAACGAATAAAGCATCACAAATACGCAATAACCGACGAGTAGTTAACACGACTTGAACATTTTCTTATAGATCTGTAGAAAGCAAACGACGTTCGCTTCAATGAATCCAAGCCAGCGACGTTAAAAAATGAAATATAACGCATGTCCTCAATACAAATCGCGTTAATTAGTGATATTAATGATAAGAGAGCGAGCGTGTTCAGCGGCGCGTGAACTGTGAGGGTGTTTTTAGATTAGGACCAATTTGTCATAATGTGCAGTGCTGGTGTTGCTCAGTATCTTCAGGCATGGTGGTCGGGATACCTAACTTAAAGGGCCAAGGGGTAACGGCTGTGGTTTCTTGTGTCGAAGACAACGGGTTCAATATCCAGGATGTGCACCGAGCTCCCTTTCTTATTTCGGATTAAGTTGTGCACTTTAGTTGAGAATGCGAGTCACTTTATGGTAAAGACTCCATGTAAAACTCTAGCCCCATTTCAAGGGGTCAAGCCAGTGAGTCATAATTGCGACACTTATTCTTGGACGTGACTAATGAAGCATTGTTTCTTTAAGTCACATTTAAGTTTAAAACTGCTAAGCTAGAGGACAACAATATTTTTCTGTTGGTATCCGATGGCATCTTTGCAATATCATTACATACTTGTCCAGCGTCAATCAACATCAAAAGGGCACCCCTTCCCTCATGCTACAGTGCACGCTCATAATCCGTACGCAATCACGACCCCGCCGGACTATCTTGACCCGTCATTGCCGAAGATACGGAAATTTTAACAGCAGCTTAAGCACCGGCAACTGTTGCGGGCGAAATTAAGATCGCCATTGATAAGCCTAATCCTGACATAACTCAGGATGACTTGACGAAAACGACCGCTGACCATTGTTGGGGTTTTAATTTAAACGGGGGTTAGCGTGTAGCGTGGAGCCGGCCTCCGGTAATGGTTTTAGCACTTGTCGTAAGATTTTATGGGTTTCAGTTTGGACGCTGTTTATGCAAGTTAGTCCTGTGGGGAATATTTGAGGTTTTTTGGACACCGAAGGACCCTCTCTGAGCTGCATAATGGTATCTGCAACTATTATGCTTGATGCGAAATGTGAATTGTTTGGATTATTATTCGGAACGTTTCACGTGTTTAATGTTCTGTAAAGTCTGAATACTACATTAATAAATAAGAAATAATACAAAAAAACCAGACAAGTGCGAGTCAGTCTCGCATACAAAGTCTACGTCCAAAATTTAACACAAAAAAATCACGTTTTTTGTATGGGCCCATTCATTTTTTATTTTATTTTTACCTATTTGTTGTTATAGCGGCAAAATAAATACACACTCTGTGAAAATTTCACCTGCCTATCTATTACACTTCATGAGATACAGCCCTGTGACAGACGGACGGACAGACGGATGGATGGACGGATGGACAGCGGAGGTTTAGTAATAGGGTTCCGTTGACACCCTTTGGGTACGGAACTTCAAAAATATCTCTTTACATAACACAATAACATGCAAGCCCTTCCATTGCGGGCGCTCGATCATACATATGTATTGATCATAGTGAATTCTGTGAGTATACACAATTTCAACTGTATGATTTTTTATCCTTGTTTTCACGATTAATTTGTTACATCTCATTGCCAATTTGTTTGAAAAAACTGGTGACAAAATATTGATTCAATGTCTGATCAAATATTTGTTGATAATTGGAAACTAAAACTGCTAAAATAACAATGCCGGAGATACGAACCAGGGAACTACGCGACCAAGTCAGTTGTGTCTCTTTAAATATATATATCTGTTGTGGACAACAGATATCCAAACAAGTTGTGCAAAAATTTTCCTATTACTCACCTTTAAGATCGCCGCTAAAATGTCTACTAACACACTTTTTAAGAGCTCTTCATAAAAGTTGCCTAATTTATTTGATGGCACGGACCATCCATTACATCGCTAATGTTCACAAATTACTGTTAAGCAGTGCATCAATCTTTCTTTTAATTATTGTGACACACATTGTTTAAATTCTATTAAAACTTTGAGATAAGAAACATGCGATTCAAAGTTCAAGTTGCGCGTACGAAAAATACAATGTTACGTACACAGATACCATCACGCCTCTTTCGCGAGTGGGGATAAGTTATGTTAGCTTGGAGTTAGATGGGAATTAGAATTAGTTTAGAGAGCCTTAAGTTATGATCTTTATCTATGGTGCATTTTTATAGGCCCACAAAGGACATGAACACATAATTTCTATAATTTGTTGTAATTTTTTCGTCACTTATACGCTCTATTTATTAAAAAAAATCTTAAGCCCTGGTCCATTCATTTGTAATATTTGATCTCTAATATCTTCAGCTAAATATCCTTGTTAAATACAAGTCACAGTTCAAATGCAAGTCTTTGAAGTGTTTTTATCATTAACATGGTCTCTTTTGAAGTCCCAAAAGCGTAGTAATAAATTAACCGGAGGCTAGTTAATAAAAATATTTAACCGATTATTATCTCTAATAGAGGCTTATCTTGTAACAACATACGTGCGTTTACCACGAGCTGGGTGGAGCATGACTGTGTGGACCCACATTAAATTTAAATATAAAGCAATAAATGTTCTGTTCGTTCAGTCAATTAAGATTATTTTCTGTTTCACTGCATCTCTTGCCACATGAGGAATTAACACAAATTCTCGGAAAAAGTACTCCTAATTTTTAAATTGTATATTACCACTCTCTGTATTTAAAACCAAATTGAGATTATCGGTGTCGACCTGACGCATTACCTGAACTTTAGATGCTATAAATCCTCAAAAGAGATGACAGTCCTTAACAGGGTGCGTCCATCAATCCGTCCGTACGTCCGCCCGTCCGTCTGTCTGTCACAGGGCTGTATCTCATGAACTCTAATAGGTACAGTCAGCTGACATTTTTTTACAGAGTGTTTATTTATTTTTCCGCTAGAACAACAAATTTATAAAAAATAAAAACTAAATCCCCCCCCCCCCCTAAACGTGATTTTTTTGGGAAAAATCTTGTACGGTGGTACGGAACCCTTCGTGTGCGAGTCAGACTCTCACTTGGCCGGTTTTTTTTTTGTACCACGCAGAATTCTCTTCGGAGCAGCATAACCCTATCCATCCGTAGTCTTTTTACTATCGCTCAACGCTACCTATTCCCCCCTTATCGATATTCCTTAAATAAAAACTCACCGATCCTGTAAATCCTTAATTTATAGGGTTGGTTTAGTGGAGTGTCATCGGGCACTTGTTTGAGGGTCTGGCTAATACTAATATTATGAATGCGAAAGTAACTATGGTTGTCTGTTGCGTTTTCACGCCGAAACTGCTGAACGGAGCTGCGCGGAACCGCGGAGCCGGGTCCCCTGATCTAGTAAGTTATAAATCAGTTCTTGCCATTATAAATAGTAATAAAAAATAAGTATAAAACATTTATAAATTTAAAAGATGTAGTTTTGTATATTTAATGCACATTATGAACTTCATACAACATTGCACAAGATAAGACGATAACTACTTGAGATTTTATTCGGATTTGAAGCAACTACAGTGAGCTGAGCGCTAAGATCCAAGATACCCCTAGCTTAGATCTTAGTGCTTATTTGTAAATTTCAAACATAACTAACTGATGTATGTAAGGACATATGTCAGGAACCAGTGCTTCTTTTCCATAATTCCATCGAGACAAGTTGGTGTTATTGCTTCATAAGATCTGAAATATGCATCAATTTCGTTTTTGTTCTGCAATTATTTCGTTTATTTGAGGAAACTCAAACATATTCCGCGTCACAGTTGCATTCATGACTTAGTTACATAATTAAGCATCTCTCCAATTAAGGTAATTAGACATGCTGCAGCTTAGGATAATCCCCGGATTGAGCCGAGTAAGGTACTTAGAGGAAATGCAGTTACGTGGACAAAGCCACATGCACACCACGTGCTCACTTTATTATGCAATCAGGTTGTGATATATTGCTATGAAATATTGTACTTGGCACACTTTAAAACGTATGGAATTATTGCAAATTGGGAACTTTGAACATGTACAGATACTCCGAATAACCATAAAATTTTTACATATTACATTTCAGCCAATGCTCTAACTTACCCTTACCAAACCCTACCACTTATAAGAAAACCGGCCAAGTGCGAGTCGGACTCGCACACGAAGTGTTCCGTACCATCGGACAAGATTAAACACAAAAAATCTGGCTTTTTGTATGGGGGCCTTCCTTAATTTTCATTATTTTTAAATTTTACCTATTTGTTGTTATAGCGGCAAAATAAATACACACTCTGTGAAAAATTAGGCTGCCTACCTATTACGGTTCATGAGATACAGCCCTGTAACAGACGGACGTACGGACGGACGGACGGACAGCGGAGGCTTAGTAATAGGGTTCCGTTGGTACCCTTTGGGTACGGAACTCTAATAAAGGAGACTACAGTCTCCATACAATACATTTATTCCGATCCTTGGACCAGTTCGAATTCGTGACCAAATGGCACATGAACGTGGCGGGGATCGAACCAATAACCTCTGGCATGAAAAGCAAGACCCCGCGCCCCAGAGCTACGAGCCTGGAGCTGCAGGAAAATTCTAGGGCACTTGCACAAGAGGCGTAGCTCTTGTCATGAAGTCATAGCTAGTCATTCTCCACGTCTTAGTATGATACACATTTTATGTATGTAGGTATTGTGTATTTTTACATCAATCAATTTTTTTTTTCTTTCTAAAATTAAACTAAACTATTTCTTGTTTACAGAGTATTCCAAAGCGACACCTGACGCGGTATAGTCTATCTTTATAGCAAAAAAATGCCTAAATGTGTTGGTGAGTGCAACACTCGAAAACGGCTGGACTATTCGTGTGATTTTTTTAACATCCGTTGTAGTTCGAGAATGGTTCTTAGCTATAGTTGGATCCGGGAGGTGGCGCTGTTATCGAAATCTAGATTTTGAGAACTGACCGTTCACGCCCGCGAAGGCGAGACCAAATTTTGCCCGGCTCCGCTCGGGTAAATGTCCAAAACGAAATCGGCCCGACCTGCTGGTGTATTCCTGGCATTCAGTAATCAGGAATCAGGAATCCTGAGTCTAGAAAACCGCTTTTATAGCGATTTTCAAAGCGAGTTTTTCGACGGAAAGCCTTGATTCATTAAAACAATTATGCTCCGGAACATTTTCGTCAAGAAAATCCCTTTGAAAACCGCTTTTTTCTAGATTTAGGATTCCTGATTCCTGATTACGGAACGCCAGGAATAGGAATAGAAGACGTGCAGAGCCGGGAACCTCAGCTAGTTACAAATAAAACCAAATAATACGCAATCACTTCAATGCAACTCAACACCTACTCAACTTCCAAGCGCACGGTGTCAAATTGTTTACCATACAACTAATAGGAAATAATCAGAAAGTAATTCCATTATGTTCAAATTCGATTGCCGGCCGCTCAGACGATATTAGCTCTGACAATTTTCAAATTGGAATCGGTAATGTATTCACCCCACCGTGTCGCCGCCTCTAGTCGCTCAGCCCCGGTGTCAGGTTCCTACATATGCCATTGTTTGATGGTGGCAGATTGTTCTACTTGTGTTTCAACAAGGGCATTCTGGAATCTCTGGCTGGCTCTGATTAAATATATCATGATTTGTTTAATTTACTTAGCTGTTTTAAGGAGGGTGATATCGCATGCATTCTTGTCAAGATTTTTGTAATTGTTCCGTAAATGGTTTATAGATTTATTGAAGCCGATTTAGGTTGATTTATTCAAAGAGAATTATTTCGATTTGTCAATACACCGCGAGTTGAACACTTATGTGTGGTTCAAGTTATAATTTCAATCATAAATTTGGCAAAGTTTATGATTGAAATTATTTTTATTTTATTTTTTTATTTGTAATATTTTATATGTGAATGAATATATTTTTTACATTGAATATATTTAATAATTTCCTTTTGGATTAAGATTAAGAGCAATAATTTTATTAGAAGTACGTTAAGTAAAACAACCACATTGAAAATCGGCTCAAGCATTGAATAACAATAACCCTAATCGACCGCCTTGAGGAACCCCCTAATCAAGGATAGGACCGGAGATACAAAAGTGAAATATTAATATTCAGCCAACTATCCAAGTGAACTGAGGGAAAGGGGTGAATAAATTTTATCTCTGAACAAAGTGTCGCGTCGAAACCCGAAAGGCATGAAAAATTTTGTAATTAATACGACAGCATATACATTTGTATGGAGATCTATTGAATGCGCACGCAAAGGAAATTATTAGAATGCAATTTGCCAGTTTAGATAATTTTGATATATCTTTACAATTTTGGTCTACCCAAGTAACAAACGATATAATAATTTCATAAAATGTTATTCATAAAAATGTCGATATCACGTGAGGATATGGGCAAAACTCAAGTTAAACGTCACGACATTTGATGTTTTACGTCAACGTGTGTTCTGCATGAATTTATGTACGCTTGAATGGATAAGAGCATCAATCTCCCGCTGCAACAAAAATGGACTTGCTTATTCTGGAAGGATTTCATTCGTGTATTAACAATTCAGGTAAGTATAAAATACTTCACTAGTGTAACTCCCCACGTTAGCTAGTTTTATGTAAATAATGGCGTCATTAATACTGTCTTTAACGTCATCGAGAATCCGTCGACAAGGTCGTATCGTGTCGTTAGTTACACATTGAACTGTGACGAGAAAAGAATACCTACAGAAAAGAAAGAATAACTACAATAACACAAATTCATAACTTTAGTAAGTATGTTTACTTGTATTGCTGGACACTGGGCTACAGAATATTTCAATAATATTGATAACATTGAGCCTAGAATTCCCCGGTGACAGGGCCTTCAATATTCATAAAGACATAAACGCGAATTATCGTCTGCTGGTACACTAACAATATTTTTCTCAATCACCATTAGCCTCAGATCACTGCATATCTCCGTGCTTGCCAACTACTCTATACTTGACGATAGCAGCCAACATTTTGGTTACTAATCCTACAAAAGCGACCACAGGGCGAGTCTTGTCATTAGAATCGTGTGCGTTATGATAAGAAAAATAAGGGTGACCTTTGTTCGCAACAGTAGTAGGGTTGGTCGCTTTTGTTGTCTTCCTCATTTCGCACTAGAATGCGGAATATGTTGGCACTTCACTTTTATTGTATCAAATAATAGGGGCCCTCTTATAGCCATTATCACGTGTTTGATCTAAAATGATACTTTGTACGGGGTGTACTTGCGTGAAGGGGACATGCATTCAGCACACAATACATTGCGAAGCAGTGTACCACGGCAAAAAATTCAGTAACATTCGAAAAAAAAATCCATTCTTAAAGTCGATGCGGCGATGTTGTCTGTGTATTTGTTGTGTGTGTTCGTGAGCCTCATTCGACAGGGTTAGCTGTTGGAACCCTTTCTGTGCAAAGTAAGCACAAATGCTTTCTATCAACAAAACATTTCAATATTTGCCCAACGGTTTTTTTATCAACGATAATTATAGTATAAATAATAAACTTTATAATGTGCTCTAATGTATGCTCCGGAATATAGTTAATTGGGTTGTTAACACTCTATACATAGTGTATCTAAAGTAGTGCATCTGAGGCGTCTTAAATATGAAAGCAAAGGCGATTTGGTAGGAAACCAAAATGTGTAAATGCGTATCCGAGTGTCTAGCTCGCGGTGAATTGAAACATTATTTTCCTTTGTCTCAGCAAATATATACATTTGTGCAATAGTCAAAGACACAAGAGATTTCAGGACTATACAGACATTACTGAACACTGAAATCAACATAACAATGCCGTTCAGCCACATCGAATGCAGAAGATAAGTCAAGATATTTCGCATTTCATCCTCCGATTTTACCGTAACTACCGCAATCCATCGGGCCAAACTATACGGCAAACAACCTGACGTGTGCAATCAAAACACAATACGTTATGAATGGCGAACATTAGGATGTTACGGATGTGAACTTTCGCTATAACCGACCCGCTGCGACCGTCACGGGCGCGGATGGCCTCAATAAATCTAAGTGCTTCTGCTTTCCGGTCGGGATGACGTAGAGTTTTGACTGCCTCGTTGAACTATTTGCCACTGCTTCCGCGCGGCAGGCGTTTGCTTGGATCACTTTACGAATAAAACAAGCGATATAAGTCACTTTAGGGGAGTCTGCGAAGACGGCCAGGGCTCATTTTCATGAAGCTAGGCAAACCTACGCTGAAAGGTTTGAAACTTCCATGCAAAAGGCTTTTGATCTAATTTAATTATATTGCATGTTCGCGCGCAATTGTAAATGTTTTATTTGCTATTAATTAGATACCAAATATAATTAAAACAACAACTATACAAGAAAACAAAAAGTACAGCTATAAAACAGTAGCATAATATATGTATGTAGCCGAAGATATTATTTGTAAGAAGATAAAACTGTTTTCATTACACATAACACAAAACATGTTTTTAGCGGCTCTTAGTTCAGGGGTAAGTTCAAATCTCGGCTCCGTTCATGTACTACTTTCTTTCTATTTCTATGTTGGATAAGTGCATTACAATGCGCATACGAACTGTTCCATGGTTCGGAATTCATTTAAAACTGTATGTATATCATCTTCCCCTACTAGGAGGTGGGGTTAAGCCCGCCCGGCTTGGTACCATCGAATTGGATAAAAAGATAGTCGAAACGACAATAAAAAATTGTTCGTGTTTGCCATTTAGAATGTAGCCGTGCTCATAAAGTGAAGGTCCTGGCTGCTAGCATGGAACTCAATTTGTTGGGCTAATATAATGACAATGTCTGTTTGGTATTAACCATCCATGTCCAGTTACATTAATAAAACTAACCTTTGTAAAAGATGGAGGCTTATTTGATATTGTGCAGCAAGTGTGGCAGTAATATAATGTCTTTACAAGGTGAGTCATCCGAATCGTGCTGCATTCTAGTTAACCCCCCCTGAGGGGTGCTCTAGGAATTGTTCTCTGTTGCTATGATTTGTAGAACTTTATACAAATGGATACATACTTGTGTAAACAAATAATTGCATCGACTAAATCTAATCTAATCTAATATAAATAATATAAAGGGGAAAGTTTGTAATAATGGATGGATGGATGGATGGATGGATGGATGGATGGATGTTTGTTACTCTTTCACGTAAAAACTACTGAATGGATTCTAATGAAACTTTACAATAATATAGCTTATACATCAGAATAACACATAGGCTACAATTTATGTGCCCATGGGCTTTAGAACTTTCACGGGGCTGCGAAACTGATGCCGGTAGCGCTACTTCACACTAGGGGGAGAGGAGCCGGGGGCGGTGGCGGGGAGCGGCGGCGGGGGGAGGGCAGACGTCGTGACTGTTTGGTGTCCGTTTGGCGAATTTTCAAGGCACTAGCGATTTGTAAAACTTAGTACATGTACATTTAACTACCCGGGAATTAGGATTGGCTAAATAGAATTCAGTTCCGCTTACGCTAAGATGGGGCTGTCATACAAACTGCAATGCTATGCACGGCTCGGCTTTGCGGCGGCAGCGCTTACTTTTACTGAAGTACGGCTTGGTATTTCCTGCAACTTTAGGACTACTTGGCATCACGCTAAATCGCCGGAGGAGCGACCAACAGAATAAAATCCTTGAGAACCAATTACTCGATTTAGATGTGCATTGTATCTACGTCTAGCCTGATTCTACTAAAAACTTATAGATTACATAATATAACGCTTTATTACCAGAAGGGTAAGTAGTGAGTCTTAAAGTCTTATAACATGCGAACCACTTACCTGATTTATATGCGTATTTTATCAATGTATAGCATCTCTGGGAGCAGTCAGGTTCGAGATGGGTTACTGTTTTCGATGTTGAGGCTGGCTGTGGGTTGGAGTCCACGCAAAACTTACCTACGTTACACGTTACTTACTAGGTAAGCAATGTAGCAGTGAAAGTGCAGAAAGGTTCTCGCGGCAAATGTTTTTTTTTTTATATAGCCACCAAACGTCAACGAAGCTCTAAATGGGAATTATTGGATGTTTCTCATTAAATCATGCTATTTCGGCTCGAACGATCTTGATTAAATTTGGTACATGGATACATTGTCCTGGACCAGTTTGACCCTATTTTGGACCAGTCATGTGGGCTACTTTTTATACATGAGATAATTTAGCCGACACTAACCCGAGCGGAGCCGGGTACCGCAGCTAGTTAAGTAATAAAGCCAAGTGACTTTTTCCATAACACGTTATTAACAAAAAATCGGTTTCTTAGAACATTAGCTGTTTTGGTTCGAATTTTTTATTAATTTATAACATTGGTTAAAACAAGATCGTTTTAAATGCTAGTTGGCTTTATTTTATCTTTTGAATTTTAAATTAAAATCTTTCAAATCTATAGAATGCTTCCAATCATCCCTCTATAAATATATTTTCATATCATCACCGCATCTGATTGATCGACGGTGGTGGGGCGCCACCTAGCGGCACGGGTCTTCAATATCGGTGTCGAGGGGAAGAGGGCGGCTGGTTAAATTGATCGTATATTCGGCAGGATGTGACATTTGTGACTACTGGTTAGATTATATTTCTAGATACACTTGTGTTATTGCTGCATTTTATCGCCAGGGTTCGATGAGTTGATATTAAATTTCCTAATATTGGTTACCTCGTAACATTTCCCGATTCCCTGATAGCGTGTTTAGATTAAAATGTGAACACAAACCAATTAAGGGTTGCTGTACAGTAATAATTGCACGAATTATTATGATTTGCTGGTCATAATAATTCGTCATAATTATTATGGCTTCTCTGGTTCGTAACACCTGTAATCTTAGAGCATGTATGAAAAGACGTATGTCTGTAGATGAATCGAAAGAGGTGTGCTGTGATTGTACCGTATGGAGCCCTATCATCTCTGTCTACCCCTCCGGGAAAGCGACGGTAAGGTATGTATGCTCGTGGATACCTTGTTTTTTTGCCTTCAATATTTGCGATATCAGGTTGTAATTATCTTCCTATTTTTCGCTCTCTTCTTTTATTTTGCGCCTATTGAAGACTGAATTTCAGTTTTTGTGAGTAATTTATGACTTAAAGTGGGCCTTCCCACTTTACTGTCATACAAACGTGGAAAAAAGATCATGGCCACATTTCTTCTCGGAGATCCAAAATTATACTCAAAATAGCTTTTTCAATAGTTTGATCAAAAACGATTTCTGATGACCATTTCCATTGTGAAATTGTATATGGTTTCTTATAACTTAGAAACCATATGCAATTCACTCCGAAACAGGAACAGGTCCGAAATTTCTAAATTTTCGCGCGTTTTATGCAATAAGTTTGGTCGTAGATTACTCAACGATAAAACAAAAAGTCTAAAAAATCTTAGTCTAATAACCTAGCTTGTTCCCTTGAAGATTCAGAATAAATCTAGTTTTTGTTTGATTTTTACTACAGCTACAAATCGTATTGTAATTATTCTTTTTTTGTAAATCTAAACAAATAAAAAATAGCGCATTGTTTGATTTGTGGACGTTTTGCATTCTCCTTATCGCGAAAACTGTCTTGTTATTAAAAACAGAGACAGTGCTAGAGCACATTGTGCTGTGCCCGCAAATGAGTTAGTCCCGTCAGGAAGGGCCACCTTAAATGCTGATTATTTTTCTAAGTTGGTACAAGGAAAGACTGAGCGATTCACACGTAGTGACTGTGTAGTGATCATGTGCGGTGGTAGCGACTTTGGCAAAAAAGATAGCGTATCTAGCGTAATACAAACAATGAAAGAGACTTTAGAAAAACTTAAGAATACCAATACAGTTTTATGTACTGTACCACATTGCATAGATACTCAAAGTGATGTCCTTAGTTATAATAATTTTATATATAAGCTAAATTTCGAAATCTTGAAACATTTTAATGGAATGCAAGGAATATACATATATGATACAAACAAAGACCTAATATATAATGATTACAGAGGAAATGGTATTAGCTTAAATAATGGAGGGAAATTTAAAATTGTCATGGGATTAAATAAAATATTAATAGAAATAAATGAAAAATATTACAATAGTGATGATTCTTTTCACCATGCTCACTATCTAGGCAATATAAGATAAAAGATACTGAGCACACAGAACTTTATTAATTACTTAATTTGAACATATTGTTCTTAAATGTAAGAAGCATCAGAAACAAAATTGGCCAAATTGAATTATTTTTAGATTACTTATATAATGAGAAAAATGTCTTACCAGCGATGTTATGTTTTTGTGAAACTTGGCTCGAGAAAAATGAGTGTACTTACCTAAATATTAACAAATATAAAATTGCAACTGAACAAAGTCGTACATTGTACAAGGGAGGAGGAACAGCGATATTCCGAAGAGAGGATGTAAATATATATAATGAATTGGACCTAAATGCTTATAATATTGAGAAAGTAGTCGAAGTAGTGGGCCTTCAGTTGAAGTTACTTACCAATAGGCATATCAATATACTAACAGTTTATAGATCAACAGCTTCAACCGATTTTGAATTATTTTTTGAAGTAATTAGCAGGATAATGAGTGAAAAATATTTAAAAGATATAATACTAGTAGGTGATTTCAACATAAATATACAAGATAAAAAGTCAAAGGGTTATACTTGTCTCAATAATTTCATGAAAAGTCATAAATTAAAATACATGCTTACGAATCCGTCCCGTATAACCGACAAATCAGCAACAACAATAGACAATGTTTTAACAAATCTAAATAAAGATGAACTCGAAGTGTGTACTATAACATGTGACATATCCGACCATGAAGCAATTTTAGTTAAGATAAAAAATGTAAAACCTTCAAATTCAAATCCAGTTAAACACATTTTCATACATAATTTTAGTAGCAAAAATAAAGAGTCGTTTAAATTAAAATTGCATGCAAAAAACTGGTCTGAACTTTATTCAATTAACGATTTTAATTATAAACTAAAATATTTTTTTAATTACATCGATCACCTAGTACGAATTTCATTCCCAGTAGTTAAAAAATGTGGACGTAAAAAACAAAAAAACACATGGGTTACAAAGGGTCTTAGAAACTCCTTCAAAAAAAAGTGCGAATTATTAAAGGAATTAAAAGATAATGATGGAGAAGAGGAAAAACGACACTTTAAACAATACAAAATGTTATTAAAAAAATGTATTATACTTGCAAAAAAAATAACGGATAGAAAGGAAATAACGAATTCTAAAAACAAAGCAAAAACTACTTGGAATATAATCAAAAGAAGAACTAATAAAACAAAATTGGAAAAAAATGAAAATATAATACTAACAAAAGATAATAAAGAAATCACAAATCCAAAATTAATTGCACAAGTATTTAATATGTTTTATGTTTTTTTTTTTTTTTTTTTTTATGTGACTGGACATGGATGGCTAATACCACAAGTTCTGTCATGGTATTAGCCCAACACACCACATGGGAACTAGGTGCCATGCCAGGACCTTCCTTATATTGCACGGCTACATTGAACTGGATGGAAAACACGGACAATTGTCATTGCCGCTTCGACCATCGTTCATCCAATGCGATGGTACCAACCCGGGCGGGATAAACCCTACCACCTAGTAAGTAAGGAAAGGGACCTACAGTTTAACGTGGAATCCGAACCACGGCCAGCCTCTCTCAACGGTCGAATGGTCACCCATCCAAGACCAGACCGGACCCAGCGTTGCTTAACTTCGGAGAGCGATCGCCGAAGTGTCGCGCCACTGGGCCACTGAGGCTGACATGTTAATGTAGGCAAACCTGAAGTAGACCATTTAAATACAGAATATATTGAATTATTAAACAAGGTCAAATCTGACAGAACTAAATCTTTCTTTCTTGATTATTTTACTGAAACAGAGGTATTCAAGACCATTAAATCTCTGAAAAATAGTAAAAGTGTGGGTTATGATGGACTTAGAACTGATATTTTAAAAGAAAACGCCAATAAATTTAGTGAACCGCTCACCAATATATTTAACATGTGTATAAATGAGGGTATTTATCCAGATGAATTGAAAATAGCAAAGGTAATACCTGTTTTTAAAAAAGAAAATAAAAAGGAT
Source organism: Incurvaria masculella (assembly GCA_946894095.1). Classification (NCBI taxonomy): domain Eukaryota; kingdom Metazoa; phylum Arthropoda; class Insecta; order Lepidoptera; family Incurvariidae; genus Incurvaria; species Incurvaria masculella. Next base: position 8,497,310 of record OX335641.1, read on the forward strand.
GTATCCAACTATAGGCCGCTATCAATACTATCGCCAATTACCAAGGTATTTGAAAAGATCTTAGCGAAAAAACTAATGATTTTTTTTGAAAAAAATGAAATACTTACAAGTAGACAAAATGCCTATAGAAAAAATAAATCTACTAACGTAACCGTACCAGTCTTGAACACTTTAAGGATGGAAATTTACAATTTCCCCCTTCTGTGTTAATATTTTAACTAAGATTTTAAATGTTTGTTACAAAATACATTGGTTGATAATCCAGGGGCAGTTATGTATGAACAAACATGCTAAATAAGTTAACACTTTTTTATATTAATTTAAAATATACAATGGGTACTTGTATCCAGTATTGAACATGCTCTGATCCACCTATTGACACCCAGTAATGATCTCGTAACCAATCATGATCACCCAGTAATAAACAGTTAACCAATAATGATCACTCGGTAATAGACAACACTTAACCGTTTTTTTTGAGATACCACTACTGTCAGTGCTTTTCGTTTTGCCGACGCCGGCGCAGCAGCAGCAGCAGCTCCCATGAGCATTTGTTATTTTTACAGGGCCTCACAGCTAGCCTTTGAAGCGTCAAATCAGCCCTTTGGTAATGAATCATGAGGTAGCAAGATTTTGTATTGTTCTTGGGTACACTTAAATAAAACATACAAATGGGAAAAAAGAACACTTTCATTACCACCGACCAATTTTTTTATCAATTTTAAAGATCAATGTTCGATTCTACTCACAAGAAAATTTGACATTAAGCACCTTTATTAAGCAGGAACAATTATGACAAATTTAATAATCAATGCTAAAATTTCTTAAGGATTTCTTAAAAACAAAGTTACCAATGCGCCTACTAAAGCGCTTGAAGCATGGATCAGATATATTTTTTATAATTTGTAGACACCCAACTTCACTAACGTCTTCCTTTTCCGGCCATTTAAAAGTTGTGTCATTCCTTTTTTTTGCGAATTTGACAATATATCCTTTAGCAGTTTTTTTCGTTATTTGTCCATTATATCAATGTGGTTTATTTTTATTTGATACCAATTTTACAATTACCCAGTCTCCAATGGTGATGCTGTCAGTGTCAATGCTTTTAGTACAATTGTCAGATTCCAACTCCGAGGATGAATTATGCTCACTCATATACTGTTCGCCTTCACAGTCACTGCTCCTTGCACAGGGTATTTCACCTTCAGATTCACTAGATGATGATGATGATATAGAAGGTAAATTCTTCTTTGACTTTGTTTTTCCTTTTTTAGCATCACTGTTTTTATTTTTTCTTCTCTCTTCTGTTTTGCGATTTCCTCTTTCAGTAACTTTGCTTCTTGACGCCTTTTAAAGGCTTTCCTTTTTTCATTTTCTTTTTTCGAATTGTATTCTCTCCATGCCGAACCTGTTATTGCTGATGGCAGTTGTTCTCTCTTCATGCGTTTATTTTTTGGGATATCAATATCTGGCCAATACAGGCCCCTTTTAAAAGGAGATGGTACAATTAATCCAGGTAAAGAATATTCTAAAGTTGTAACTACATTGGTTAGATTCTTCTTGCACCGCCGTGGTTGTTGCAACAAAACTTTCCTGATCGGGTGTTAAAATGTTTGGGTCATGTGGTGGAGTTCTTTGCAGCTGGAGATACATTACTTCCTCTACCAACTGCTTCAATAGCTTTCCCCATTTGTTCCTGTGTGTAATTTTTCTTTGGCCCCATATCTGTTCAATATATTTAACTAATATTAACACTGACTCTATCGGTTCAGAGAACACAGTTCATTAAAAATTGTATCAATAGTTTCCAAGTAAAATGACTGTGACAGACGGACGGACGGACCGACCGACATAAAATTATAAGGGTTAATTTTTTGCCATTTTTTGCAGCGGACCCCTCAAAAAGAATGGTTTCTTATCACTACCACCGAATTTACGTACCAATTACATAATAATTAGTAATATCCAGTCATGCACACCCTGGTAATGATCAGGTAACCGATATTGAACACCCAGTTAATTTAATATATCCAATGTTGATCACCCTATTAATGCACAGATATCCAATATTGAACACCCAATTAATGACAAATAACCAGTTATGTACACCCTGGTAATGAACGAGTAACCAATATTGAACACTCCAATTATGAACACATTATGTTCATTATGAACAATAATGATGTTATATATATAATAATATTGATTCAAATTCTTTCAGTTATTATGTGCCATTAAAAGCCAATTCGGATCATATTAGGAACAGAAATTTAGTGCATCCAACAAATTAAAAAAAAATAATGTTCATTTAAGGAACTTCATAGAATGTCAGGTCCAGTAATGAACACTAAAATTTTACCTTGCTAAGAACAAGATTCTACATATCTAAGCATTATTTTCCAGTTCTTAAAAGGCATATAAATCTATAAATAACTAACAGAAATTGTAACTAATAAAACTCTGGGATTGATGAAATAAAAATCTAACTCACCTGCTTAGCGATTGCGCTAGTAAACATGGATGAATTCGGAAATTAGATACGAGCCCTTTGTCTTCTCAGCTTGTCACTGGAGAAAATGGACGACCAAGATAAATTTCAATCTGAATTGACAGCTAACGAAATTGACTTCCGATTTCGGTATTGCCAGTATTAGTTTTCGGGAATTAGCAAGTAATTTTATGAGGTTTTAATTTCAAGTGTTCATAACTGGGTCAGTGTTCATAAATGGTGCACTTACGTTACTGATACAATAAAAGAATTAATTGGAAGCATAATAGATAAATTGGATAACAAAAAGAAATGTGCTGGCATATTCTGTGATCTGAGTAAGGCCTTTGATAGCGTCAATCACTCTATTCTATTAAAAAAACTAGAATACTATGGTATTCGAGGATCGCCATTGGCCTTGCTCAGACCATACTTGACCAATAGACAGCAATATGTGGAAATAAGTACGTATACCGATAATGGAACTAAGATGCAAGTACAGTCTGATATTGAAATTATAAAATACGGCGTTCCACAGGGTTCAGTGCTCGGTCCATTATTATTCTTAGTATTTATAAATGATCTTCCCAACCATCTCACTAAAAGTGACGTATATTTATTTGCGGACGATACAAGCTGCACAGTATGTGGAGAAACAACCCTGGAACTTCATGGGAATATGCACACAACATTCAATGAACTATCATATTGGTTCAACCACAATAACCTGAAATTAAATAAAAACAAGAGTCTATATATGATATACAAAATTAAAAACAAAACATCTGAAGACAAAGACATAGAAAATTTTCCTTTAATTAGAGTCAATAAAGTAATATTTTTAGGTATAATAGTTGATAGTAATCTAAATTGGAAGCCCCAAATAGAAAAAGTGTCTAAGAAACTGGCTAACGCTTGCTATGCCTTAAAATCGATCAGAAACTATACTGACATAGCAACATTAAAAAGCGTATACTTTGCGTACTTCGAATCAATAATGAGATACGGTCTGGAAGTTTGGGGAGGAAGTACAGATATAAATAACATACTAAAATTTCAAAAAAAGGCTTTAAGAATTATCACTTTTTCAAAATGGGATGCCACATGTAGAGAACTATTTGGTAAACATAAAATACTAACTATAACTAGTTTATATATTTATAAGTTATGCATGGATGTCCATAAAAACTTAACCCATATAGGTAAACAAGGTAGCCAACAGAATACTTATGAACTAAGAGATAGAGGTAACCTTACTGTCCCACCAGCTAGAACCAAACTTAAGAAAAGTAGTTTCAACTCTCTATCCATAACACTGTTCAATAAATTGCCAATAGAACTGAAAATGTAGAAAAAACTAGTCACTTTGAGCACGAGTTAAAGGAATTTCTATTAAAAAAGTCATTTTACACAATAGGTGAATTTTTATGAAACCCTATTTAAGTAATGTAATCTTAGCAATTAAATATATTTCTTAATATCACTATTAAATCTTCTAATAATGGCATCGAATTTTATTATTATTATTATTATTATTTTGAAATAATTTCGGTACTTTGATTGATTGCATATTACATTTTGTTTTAATTGATTTTCAAAATTATTAATATCGCACCTTGTTTTGTTTGATTTGATATTGTATTGTGTTTTAATTTGATTTTCAAAATTATTCATGTTGTACTTTGTTTAATTTAATATTGTATAGTATTCTATCTTGATTTTAAAAATTAATAATATTGTACTATGTTTGATTTGATATCGTATTTTGTTTTAATTTGATTTAAAAAATATTAATTTTGTACTCATTTTGATTCAATACTGTATTTTTTTTATCTGATATTTCATTTTGTTATCATTTGATATTGGATAATGTGTTATTTTAAATTGTTATGTGTTAAAAATGTTCTAATGCCTAACGGTGAAAGAAATATATAAATAAATAAATAAATAAATAAATAAATACATAACTAAAACCTTGTGTCCAATAAAGTTCATTAAACATTTTTTAGTTGTATTGGAACCGAAAAATCATATTTCGTTCAGCAAGTCATTGATTACCGAGATATGATGACCCATTATAAAAATATAGCTATGTAATACAGTTAACAGAGGTGATTGTCTAGGTGTCAGTGTAAGCTGAAGGGTATAATTTTTATTCGATCAATATTCACAGAAAATTGGTGCCGTTGCCTTCTTATCAACAGGCAGGCTTGTGGTAAATTACTTTGTCAATACGATTCTACGCTATGTGTACGCTCAGATAATATCATGTCAGTGACCCCTAGCTAATAGACAATTTGCAGTCGCTGAAACATAGACTGATAGATTTTAATGCTTATTTTACAGGGATTGTCATGCTGCTCTGAGGAATTGCATCTAGCCTCCCCTCCCCCTAAGATTCTAAATGTAACATCCGGATAGGATAGTGATGAACAGCCATTTGTGGGCTATACAAATGAGTGGCCCTTCCCGACGGTAACAAATTATTCGCGAGCACGGCACAACATCTTTGTATTGCGCTCTGGCACGGTCACTGTTTTAATGAAAATAAAAAAAAATTAAATAAAAAAAGGACCGCCTTAAAAAAAACCGGAACTAAAAAGCAAAAAATAATTGGTTACTTTTAATTAATGTACGCAAAGCTATTTTAATTCTAACTAATTATGTACAATTTCTTAATTTTTAATCATCTTTTGAAGTCGGTGCCTTGGGTAGAGTTCGCTTCGCACGTTGCTGACCGAACTGACACTATTTCAGCCGAACACACCCGAAGTCTACGAAAGCGTAAACAACCTGAGTCAGCAATGATTGGTCCACAGACATCGTCATTCCACAGAGCATTTTAAGCAACCGTTCGTCTAACTGGAGATGCCCTTAGCGTTGGTTTACGTGCAAGCTGATATCGATACAGCGCAGCGTACTGAAATTGGGTTTCAACGATTATTAGTACTTTCGGCTTTATAAAGGCGCGCACTGGTGAAGGAGTACGTTAATTCGCTGCTCTGTGTTGATCGGTACTTCCCTGCAACATCGTTGTCTGAACGAGACGATTTCTGCCGAAATTGGTGAGATATGTACTAACCGCATACTCGTTTTGACACGTAGTTGAGAGCAGACACCTCAAAGTCGCTACCTATTGTTTTCTGCTCTTTTTTATATTTGTTTTTTGTTTTGTTTTGTGTTATGTAGGTATTTAGGTAGAATAAAAAGTACAAGCTACACCTACCTAAATATTTATCATATAAGTGGTCGTTGTTTTTATATTGATTTGTTCGTAGGGTTTTCTTGTAAATATTTTGTTTTACTGTGTTAGGTATTTAGTTTTAGTATAAGGCATATTTAAATTACAAATTACTTGCCTAAATACCTACTTACATACGTTTTTCCGACCTGTTTGTTTATTTAATTTTTGTTTTTGTGTTTTGTTCAAGTAGGTAAATGTAAGTAGCTACCTGCTTATATTTCTTTCTTAGCCATAGGTGATATTAATCTAACTACTTGCAGCCCTTAAAGAACGTCTACCCAAGGCACCGACTTCAAAAGATGATTAAAAATTAAGAAATTGTACATAATTAGTTAGAATTAAAATAGCTTTTCGTACATTAATTAAAAGTAACCAATTATTTTTTGCTTTTTAGTTCCGGTTTTTTTGAAGGCGGTCCTTTTTTTATTTAAAAATATTTTATTTTTTGCTTTTTAGTGGTGGCGTAACTTTTGACTCAAGGTGGGCGAGCCCTCCTGCTCAACTTCACATACAAAGTGGAAAGAAATATACAATACAATACAATACAATGAACGAGCATTAGCAGAAATGAAACCATTGAGAAATCTCATTTCTGACGAAAGGTAGACCGGTAACTATCTGGATTCATGAGTTCACGGTTGATACGTACGATAATTGATACGATGAGATCACGTGAGATAGAGTGCTGTGACAGACGGACGGACGGACGGACAGCGGAAGCTTAGTAATAAGGTTCCGTTGGTGTCCTTTGGGAACGGAACCCTAAAAAGACAAAACATCGAATGACCGGAACCGCTGAGCTTCTGAATTTCTCATCCTTACATCGTTCCGGATAGTCTGTTTCTTGCGTAAGTTTAAGTTGTATGAAAATGTGTACATATCGGCCTCGTTTATCCCCCCTTAACAGTTGAATTTTGTAAAATCCGTTGTGAGCGAGCCTTTTCGTCTTAACAAGAAGTCACTGAAAATTTTATGTTTCGAGGATAATTGGTTTCAGAGATCTCAACATGAGTGGTTTACGCCTAAATGTGTTCATTTTGACCTGTTTTACCCCCCTAATAGTATAATTTCCAAAAATATTTTCTTCTTAAGCATTCCCATCTAAAACAAAACATACTCTAACATTTCTGGGTTCAGCGGCTCTAGAGATAGAAATGTGTACAATTTGCCCTCTTTTACCCCCTTGAATACCCCCAACAGTTGAAGTAAAAAAAAACCTCTCATACTGAGCAATCTCACCCGAAAAGAAAGCTACTGTAACTAAAAAATCACATTTCTGGGTTCGCGGGGTTAAGAAATTCGATGTTGGTATAGTTAAGTACCAAACTACTGAACCGATTTTGATAAAAAAAAATGGGACCAACTAGAAAGTATACCCTTTCGAACAAAAAAATAATTTTTCAAATCGGTCCAGGGGTCTTCGAGTAATCGGTGAACATACATACATAAAAAAAAAAAAAAGATTCCGACGAATTGATAACCTCCTCCTTTTTTGAAGTCGGTTAAAAATGACAATCTTCCTGATGCGGACTTCCTGACACGTCCGCAAAGCAAACAATGCGCATAGCACCTCCGTGGCGCATAGTGTTCTATTTGGTTTGATTTACAAATTTTATGTTTTGTTAACCTACCCACCGAGGAGTGGAAGTGATCGCATTTATATAAATATTTATAAAGTGAATGTACCAATTGATTGCAGTTTGCAATCACTATCATTAAATTATCGTTAAAAATAAGGTAATGCCTGACGGTTTACGTCCAGCAATGCTTTAACACTTCAGACGATTTTGTGATATATGTATGCACTAGCAGAACAACAAGGGCCGAGTGCACGAAAGGACAAAAAATCTAAATCAACGTCAACGTATTATTAAAGTCACTATGTATGGACAGTATGGAAGGAACTCCGTGCGGTTAACTAAAAGTGACGTGTTTGAATATTGATCAATTCAGTCGTCTCTTCGTGCAATCGGGGCTGTCTTTTACAAAAGCACTTGTAGCTAAAAACGAACCGCTCAATTACATATAATACTTATAATTATCGCACGTACTGACTTAATCTCAAATTTGACTATTTTTATTAATATTGCATAACATTATTCATATTTGAAACCATCCTGGCTGTCGGACCGTGCACTGTAAAATGTGCAAGGTTATGCTTACCTATAGTTTACAGTAGATAGGCGCGGCGCAATAATTAAATCCTGTACAAATATTCTGAATTCTTCTTCTGAATTCTTCTTCTGAATTCTTCTTCTGAATTCTTCTTCTGTATTCTGATTTTCCATCTTTTATTTTAAATACGAAGCGATACATGGATTTAATTTCATATATTTAAAATTCCGGTCTCTAATTTATCATGTATTTCTGGTAACTAGTTAGTCAAAGTACACTAAGTTACGTCACGAATCGATTCATTATAAATAGGATACCTTGACAATGTACTCATTTCTTTTTAAAATTACGCAGGACTGAACGATTTTCTCATATTGTAGGTCATTACATATGTATGTATATAAACATCGAAAACAAATCACACGAGCCAGCCTAGTGAGCTGAGCCACGCTAACAACGCTTGACCAATTTGGGGCCGATTTGAGTAATTGGGGGGCGATCAAACATTTTCGGCATTTTCATACAAAAGAAAACAACGAGAACGCTCGGAGACAATCGCCTCGCGGAGGGAAGGGGCTGCGGCCGGCTCGCACATGAATTTAATATGATTTCTTTGAATGGTCGCGTGGCACACAAAATACTGGTTGTTTGAGCGGATCGTGTTGTTGTGGACAATTTGTCGATTCATCGGCCTGCATGAAGCTCTCGCTGTTAATGTGTGCGTGCGTGTGTCATCCAGGGAGGCGCTCCTTCTCCCTGGAGTAACACTTTCCATTGTTTCTTGTAAAATATTATTATTTAATTACTTACGTAAGATTATCAAGTGTTTCAATTGAAATTTAGTTAACTCTCTATTTTTAAATCAATATTTTAATGTTATGTTTAGTTTATATACCGGCACAATCAAAGATGCATAGCAGAGTAGCTGCGGTATCCGGCTCCTTCGCCTTAGTCAGGAAAAAGGAAAAAAATATTCAACAAAAAGTACAGTATGGTATGGCCTTGTCTTGTCTTTTAATTTTAATTTATTTTTATTGACTTCCAATTCGCGGCCTCTGCGTTATCGCAATTATACCCCAAATGCACTTCACTATAAACGTATTTTTGTGATAGACTTTCGGTCGGTTTGCCGAGATGTTATGAGTCCAATTTATCGTGTGTAAAAAATCACCAGTGCAGATACGTACCTAATTGTTTTATCAACAATAAAATGTTTAATCTATACAGATACCGATTTGCATTTCGTAGTCGGTCACTATCAGTGCACATTCGTGGCTTTGCTTGCTCAACTGGTGACGCAACACGCTGCCAGCCCGCATTTTCGACGGTGGCGCTGCTATCGCAAGCTGTACCGCTATTTCGCTTCACCCGCCACCGACTCCAATAGCCGTGATCGTCTAGTGGTTAGGACCCTACGTTGTGGCCGTAGTAACCCAGGTTCGAATCCTGGTCACGGCAGTGAAATTCACTGTCATGGCGGAGTCTACTTTTTTTATTTTACGAAATGTCGTTGAAAAAGTCTATCAATAACTTTGGATTTGAAACCATGAATGATGGATGTCTTGTACATTTTAGCAATTCAAATCGATTCAATTCAATGATGGCAATTCGTTTCGCATGCTTAGTATCTTGCCGGCATGTCACTTCCGCAATACATCTTTCTGCCTGTCATGTGATGCTAATTTGTTCTGTTTTGGATTAAATTGTGATTGATTTTATATTATGTGTTTAAAATGCATTTATACATAATATAATGTTACAAGGTACTTGTTCAGTTAACCTATCTAGGTAAGTAAAACTAATAACTTACATCAAATATAATTCGAGTTTGTGTTATTTTTTTGTGAAACAGAAAAAGTAAAGTGTTGGCGGACTACCGCACTAACAATAATTTCTCAAATAATTCCCTAAAGATTTTCCCAAAAAATAAAATGTCCAAAATATGTCCATGAAAGGTATTATTAAAATAGTTTTTGTTCGAAATATGGAACATATGCTAATATACCTTTTGTTTCATTTTATAAAAATATTTTCTTCATTCTATAATATTATAATATCAGTTTAGTGACTAATATCAGTTTATTTGTATTACCTATAATTAATTTTTCACAAAATGTATCTAGGTACGCAGTACCTGCGGTCGTACATGTCGAAGCATTTTTATGCTACTTAAAGTGATTCGGTTTGCACCATTTTCTAAGTTTAACGTTCAAGATGATTTATCCTTGGATAATTTAGCGCTAATTTTATTTAGGTTATGTTGATGCCATTGAGCGTCACAAAGTCGGACTTATCTCTAAATCGAAACGCTAATTTAAATCTTCGCACAATTTCCTACACTGCATTGTATAGGGGCGCATTGTCTGCTTTCTTCCAAGCACAGATCAATCAATTTGACTGTCCTCGTAATTTACATGTTAATAAACATGTCCAAAGCTATATTTTATTTATGTAATATTTAAACTGCGTTGTGCATAAATTAATCGTGTCTCTGATCGCTTATGCAAAGTGTAAAGCTAGTGTTCTTTTAAAGCAACAAGTCCATTTTGAAAGTAACTGTCTTTCGCAGCAAGGTTAAAAAAATGAAGATTCGAGAATGTTACCAAGCGAAACGTTTATTTTTTTGAGATGTTTCATTTTTATGCCAGCTGAGACTGTATTTGTCATGACATATTATGTGCTAATCTCGTTCGACGGTAGGTAATTACCAACCATTTCCCTTGGTTATTGAATAAACTCCTAGTAGTTTATTGTGAGAAATGTGCTTAAAAGTTACACTGGTTGAGTCCGGCTTCCTGGGTCTGATATTATCTGGATTGATTTCTTAGCCAACCAACCAAATAAAAAAAATCTAGTTAATGGGGGATTTAACGTTTTTAACCCTCATTAAATCCACAGTTAGTGAAACAAGCTATACTCCGACAGGCAGTCCGGAGTGGCAGCGATGCGGGTAATCACGCTAATAAAGTATAAGATGACGCCGCATGCGCGGTTACAGCTCGCACTAACTCAATTGGAGTCAAATGTGGTCTAGATGAGATCTTACTGTCGGTCTGTACTACTTAGTTATGTCCTACATATGTCTTAATGCAATCTCATTGTTTGATTGAGTCATTGTATTGTTATGTACCTTTGAGAGTAGCTATATTATTTAAAATTATTTGTACCGTTCAGTTAACATACATAGGAAATTCATACCAGATGTTGCCAAAGTCTTAATAGATTGGAAGTTCATATGCGCTTAGCAATTTTACATTACAACATCATCCATTTTTAATTTAATAAAATTGAATCTACCAGTATTTTTTATGTTTTTATTTATATATAATACCTTTATTATAATGAAAAATTTTATTATATAAAAAATTTATTCATTAGTTGAAATGGCACGGTAACAAAATAAAAATTGTGAATGCCTAAGCATAATATGGTGACATGCCAGTGACGTATCAACCGTACAATTTTATAAGAATATTTTTGTACCAGTTTTTCTTAAGGAATCGCACTTACTAAGGTAAATTGGCTCTTATTCCAAAATCTCCATATAAAATAAAAAGGATACATTTATTTTGTATTCTAATTTTTACGAAGTTTTCAAAATAAAATTAACGTTTACGAAAAAAAGTGTTGCACTACCTTTTTTTACTACTTTTATACCTGGGTCTCGCAATTACGGGGGCCTGCCTATTGTCTTCGTAACTATAAAGGCAATACACATACAGCTGCTTAAATGCATTCTTTGGTAATTTTTCTTTTGTACTTATATCAATTTTGGGCATACAATACGCTTACCTATTCATATGAGATGAAGGGCAAAAAGAGTGAAACTAGAAACGATTACAATAAGCTACAAAATAATGTAAACAAATCTTCAAGATCAATTTTTTACTTTCCATCAGAATTTAATTAAATCATTAAGACGAATAAAAAAGTATTTTCCGAAGTCACTATCCATGTCATTACCTCAAGTTCCCACAGTTGAAAATCCCAATTACACGCAAATGAGCATGCGCTTTTGTCTCCGGCTCCAGTCCAAACTTTTTAATTGCAGTTGAACCCAATCAAGATCGAATTTCGACGGAGCAAAAAATTTCTAATCCTTTGTTAACACATTCATGTCTCATTTATCAAAGCGGGCGGGTACAATTTCACGCTGTCAGTAGGACGAAAGGGTTAAGTTTTATCTTTAATGTTTTGGTTGTGGAACATTTTGGATGCAGTGATTCTGCTGCGATTGGGATCAAAATTGTACGAAAATATAAATAAATATGATTTACTTTTTTTTTAGAAAACATTTGTTTACAATTTTGAGCGATCCACTGACACATCAGATAGGTTTCTACAATAGTTGACCATCTAAACAAAATGAGAATAAATAGTCCAGGTAAAACGGCTAAAATTCTGAGTATTAGTTTGTGTTATGTTTGTGTTATATAGTATTCCACATTCAAAATGATGTCCCGACCACACCGAGAACGAATCCCGTTAATTAATGGTAACTTTACCCTTTCGGGCTTTCGTGGAATAAATCAAATTATTGACATCATCACTTCTCAACATGTTGAACATATACATAATGAATTGCTGAAGCTAAATTTTACAACAAAAAACACAAACGTTAAACATAAAAAATAAATGTAATTGTAGGCAATTACAATTTCATTGAAAAAATATATGAACCTTTAAAAAGTTTTATTAGAGATCTATGGACAAGCTTTTTGATCGATTGGTTGATAGTTGAAATCCTATCTAATATGTGTACGTTCTCTTATATTTATCCAGTTATACTAAAAATAGTTTTTTTTTTCAAGTCCTTATGCTCCAAGTTTTAAATTGTAAGAGAAATAAATCTCGAATGTATCTCTGTTATTTTCTGTGTAACAACAATAATATAAATGTGACCATGCCTCTTTCGGATTATATGAAATTGTTTTACAACTAATTCAGAAAAGATGGGTTTGCAAATAATTACAACACACTATTTTATACTAGTTAATTCGCGCAAATAACTACAACAATTTGATTATGGTACAACTATCATACTTATTAGTAGATAACGTCACAGCTCTTGGACACTGATCGTTGGCCATCAGCCATCGAATGTTTGAGAAGCGCTTGAAAGCGCTTAGCCCTTTCACTCCCTGACTGACAACGGCACAGATTCATCGCAACCCGTTGAGGGATGATGGATCAAGATATTAATACCAAAAGCGTGGCGAATCGAAACAAAACTTAGCCCCTATTCCATGCATATTTAATTGTGTAAGCCTCGACGAGACGGTGCCTAATGACTGCGATTTTAGTGTTCCTATTCGTTACGGAATAGGGGGTACAAGGGAAATCAGTCAAAGTTGATTTGGTGATGGAAATCACTCTCTGAGTCATCCTCGTCTATGCAAGTGAGCTATGAAACATATTGTTATAATCGGTGGTAACGGGTTTTTGATCCACTTACATCAAACACTTATTCCTTGGGATATTTGGGCCATAAGAGGTGGATTATATTTTCGCAATCGTCTTCTCCATCTTTTTTTGGTAATATCAACACACAATGTTTAGGAGGACCTTTTTTTTAAGACGTAAAACAAAATGTTTTAAATGGTTAATGTATGGACTATGAGCCCGTTAACAATTTGTATAGGAATATGACAAAACACACTCAGATATATACTAAACTTCATTATCGTATTAATCATTAGGATTTACTTGAAAAAATGAAATTTACTTCGCACTTAATTTTAATGAAATGGAAACAAATTACAAAAAACAAAAAAAATGATGGAGTTCAGCCTACAACTAGTTTGATAGTGGTTACAAAATCAAGCTTGATTGGATCAATGTATTATTTCTTACTGTTGGTTATCTAGAGAACAAATTTAAATATTAATTTTGGTTGTAGTAGTGTAGGTTATTTCAATTCGTTTTAGCGAAAAAAAGAGACCACTTCGTTATCCTGTTAGGGACCAAGAGTAAAGTGCTAGCACTTGCTTAGGATTAAAATTTAACAAATTTTGACTAAATGGTACAGTTGGTAAACCGAACGATAGACATGTATAATTTACGGGAATATAAATGTTAAGGGGAATATATTTACGTAGTGACATTTTCAGGAATGTTTAAGGTAAGAATTTATAACACGCTTAATGTAAGGCCTACAACAAACCATGACAAGCTAAAACGTAAAGTTTGACGAGCTACCCCGAGTAAACTAGCTGAGTCTGAGGATTAGAAAATGCATTAGCAAAACATAGCAATCATAAATTCGTATTTCGCATTTTAGAATTTTCTTAAAAACAATATTGTATTTCTAAAATTTTTTGACGGAAATTAGATATCAAAATGGAAAAATTTTTTTTTGCTTAATCAGAAATGTATCTTATACTTAGATCTAGCGAACATCCTCCTTTTAAATTTGTAATGAGAAACATTGATTTTAAGTCTTATAAAAGAAATCGTAATAAAAAGCATACTAACGTGCAATAATCAGTCTGTACCTCCATTTGCACTTACTAAGGCGTTTCATCATATATTATTACAATTCTTCAAAGGTATAACTGAATGGCACTGCGAGCTCACTCGCCTAAGCGCACTAACTGAAATTTTCGTAAAGCCTTCAATCTAAACTACAATTTTCCGCCAAGCATTCATCTGAGATAAGACATCTGCAAGCTACCTTTCGCCCGAAACCACCTCGCGAATTCCTCATCCCTGAAATGCTTCAAATCCGTCATCGCCTCGCAATCACTAAATTATCTTAATGACAATCAGCGCGGGCTCGTAAGGCGGAAGTTTTCCAAGATGGCCGCCGGACGCGATGCGCGCGACTGCCGCGCCAACCGGAAACGTACTTGTCGTTTGATAAATAGTTGTTCTTCAACAGTTTTTCTGATGCAAATTAGGGGAGGGATGACGGATGGTTGTCACAATTTCGGGGCGAATTAAATTTGGGGCGGGCGCGTGAAAATATTGTATCTGTGGAATGAAATGGACTCGGTTTGGATCTGGCGGAGGGCTAAGGAATTTTCTCTCGCGGACAATGGGATGAAATGGACTCGGCATGGACCTAGCGGAGGGCTACGGTGTACACTAGGGGACAACTAAAAAAAGTTATGAGTAGCAAAGATATCTAGATGTACTTTCGTACTGATAAAGTAGGTATTTTAAGGGTTATTTACGATGATGTTCTAATTTTAAAAAAATACCTATGTGATTACTGAGATGAATCAAACGTTACTATGTAATTTCTACTTATCCCAAAAACAGCGCGGGTACGTTCTCTGCTTACACTAACGAGCAAATTGTACATTATATCGCAGTAATTCTACGATTTTACATCGTTTCTATTTCTTACAACCTTACTAGTAATATTGAGATTTTGCAAGATTTTCAATGGACATACATAATTCGGTTGGCTAGGTTAGGCTAGATTTGATGAGGCGAGGGGAGAAAGATTAGGTTAGGTTAGATTATGGTGTAAGAAATTATAAAAAAAAATAAATAAATAAAGTAAACCAAGTCAAAAAATAATTTTAGTGACCTTACAATATTACTGCAACATACTTGTATACTATTCACTTTTACTGTTAATATATAGATAAAAATTACAAAATAGATTTAATGCTCAATCATCAACCAATACCGACTGGTCTCTGCCGATTTGTAACCGACAACCTAGAAAGTCGGTTGAGAATAACGGAAATGAACTGCACACTTTTTGCCAACCGAGAAAGTCACTGCAGCAGAAAATATGTGCGCGCACTTCCCCACTTAGCACGCGTTCGAAAATCCTGAGTCATCGCTGACGACCCTGTAGGTACTGGCTGGGAGTAACTTAACATCTGCTCGTTGAAGTATAATACGTGGTAAATATTAATAGCAAAAGCATTGCTGTATACTGAGCATGGTCTATTAGTTTTAATTAGTGTGAAGTATATTAAAAAATAGCAGAAGCGTTAGTAGTCAGGACATTTGAATACATTGTCCATTTGTTACGTATTAATAGTTCTTTATAATATACGCAAATACATTGTTGTGTTTATTGTCGCTTCCTGGTAGGACAAGCCCAGGCAGAAGTAACTGAATTAATTATTTAATACTGCGCCGTGAAATCTGCTGATATCTACAACGAGGGAGAAGGAACGTTGATTTATAGAAGTGAGCTAAAAATATATGTTACAAAAAGCTGAAGGTATGACTCACATTAATAGTTTTACTTTTTGTATCTTTTAGTTGTTTAATTCTTTGTGTTTTGTGGTTTTTACTATGACGAATGCTCCTCTAAGCTGCATAACTCATTCCCTCCGTGTCTTTTCTTCCATCGCGCAACGCGGAATAGACAGGAAAAGCATTAAATGAGTGTCTACACTTCTAAAATAAGAACAAAATTAACCAGTAGATCCTTTATCAATGGGATCGATAGAATGTGGAATGCACTCATCACCTTTTCGTTTGGCATGGTGTTCGCAGCCCCCGGTTTTGTCAAGCACACAGGTCAAGCCCCCACCTAAAGACCTCCAACTTATATGAAGTTGCCGTGCGTTACACATAAAATACAATCACTGCCTTACTTAAGTTTGTAAAATATAAAGTTGTGTATTGTCAGATTTCAATATTCACGTTCAAACACTTTCTCTGCATGTTATTTTAAACGAAATAAATTATATATGGATAGTGATTTATCTGAAATTTACCACACTGCTACTTCGAAAGTGTATTGGATGACGTGCTTTTTCGCCCCGATTATTTTTTGCGCACTTTCATGCATAACGGCGTCATAACGAGCAGTGTTATAGGTGAAATTATTGCAAATATGTACGTGCGCGATGGAGGGAGGCGTCGGCACGCGGTAAGGTCAACCGGAGCAGATGGCTCGCGGACGGTACGAGCCATGCGGGTGCATTCATTAGTACCTACTTGGCATGTTCAAGAAAACACTAGGCGGTTATTTCCGGCTTTAGACTTATGTACGGAGCGCATCACAGTAAGGGCCATAGAGGCATTGGCATTTGTAAGGAAAACGTTTGTGGGTCAAATTCCAATGTGTGGCGGTTACTAATTAGTAAGGTAGTACTAATTGAGGTTAAGCGTTTGGATGTATTTTTTATTTTTGCTATAGATTAAATGCAATTAATTTATCCGTTAGCGCTAAATTGTAAATTGATAAGTGAATAAATCAAGCATCAATTCCCCTAGAATCGCTCATGTTTTTATCAACTTTAATTAATATAAAGTCAACATAAAACAATATTTCCAAGCGCAACACTAGATGACCGATTTGTCAATATAATCAAATTTAAATATATGTCATAATATTTAATTCGAATATGTCAAAGTTTTTCATGCAATTCTCAGGCTTGAATTTTAATGGCAAAGACTAGCTTTTATTAATCGAAACCATAAAATGTTCTCGCTAATTTTTTTCGCAAATCATATTTGCGTAAATCAATAAATATCAATCAATTTGCGTATTAAGAAAAGTAAAAATATAAAATCATTGTTATATTCACTGGTTGTTGATATTCTTTTAAGTTAAGATACATACGTCCCCATTTTTTGCCTGAAAAAGAAAGAAGATAGATCTGTAATAATCATAACTATAATACTAACTAGAAATGGTGCACTCCCGTTCTAGATTCATTGTACAACAATCAACAAGCCAGTATGCCAAAAAAGTTGTGTATACCTTAATAATGTATTTTCTCGAACGACATCACATCATATTCTATTTTAATAATATGACGTTATCTTTTGTGCATATGTTGTCAGTGTCAAAATGTACCCAAGATACACAGATGACCACAATAAACCGCATCTAATGTTGCACCAAAGTAGCTACACACTATCATAGAACATATTGAGGATTAGAGGGATAGGCTCCTAGTATGATAATGGCGAAGGCATCTTGCATTTATTACGTGGCCTAAAGCAATCTATACACCCGAATTTTATTTTATTTTAGTTAAGCATTATTAGTTTCTCGGTATTGGTCAAAATCTCATATAGGAATCTATTATTACTTTATTGATAGGGCTGCTCTCAAACCACTATACTCTTAATTGTCTGTAGGTGGTAGCATTTAAATGGATATGTAATTATGTGATCAGCTGACAGTAGTAGTTTATGACAAAACTTATAGTATTAAAACCTAATGTGCAAGTGTTTCACAGTGTTGTGTTGCCACTGGAGCAGTGCATCGCTTAAAGGTCCTTGCTTACGCTTGGCTCAGGTTATCTCTTTCCCTATAATATGGTTGAAAGAGGTAATGGCTGTGCACGGCGTGATGCTCGTGAACGGGTGCTGTTTGCGGGGACTGGCCTACTCCAATTTGGCAACATATTAGTTGGAGGGGATTGTCTTTGCAAATAAAATGATATTTGTCATGAACTGTTGCATACGGCATGGATTGTAAATTTTGTGTATTCATGTGAATTTAGTGTTTTACCTATGTTTTTGTTAAAATAATTGACAAACACTTTTGTAAACTTAGACTAAGTGGACGTTGAAAAAAAAAACAGCGGAGTTTCTTTCCAGTTCTTCTTCGCTGTGTTTTGTTTTGCTGAACTGGCCAATGCTAAAATATGACAAATCCGAGTGCAGTGTACTGTCTATGGATGATGAATAAACAATACAATACAATACAATCATGGGCTCAGATGAATAGTCGAAACCGAAACTAAGAATAACGAAAAGTAGTAATTTGTGACGTCACTTTCACACATTTTGTATGGACGAAATCTCAAAGCATTGCAAAGGGACATCACAAAGTACTACTTCCCGTTACTTAAGGTCGGCCCGTAAGCATCAGAAAATTTCGCCTCCCATACAAACGTAGTTTACTAATAATTTTAAAACCACTGATCCAAATTAACTTGATATTTGGTATTTAATATCAGGGTAAAAATATCTGTGTCTCCATTTCTTTGTTTTTTCGGTAAATATATCCTCGGTCAGACCACAGAGAAAACAAAATTCGTATGAAGATTTCATTTTTGCGTTCATTTGATTCGGTTTGGATTTTTCAAAAAACAAAAGTGTGAAGACACAGATATTTGTTACCTGATATTAGATATTAAATATCAATTTAATTGGAACAGCGGTTTCTTAATGAGTAGTAAACTAAGTTTGTATGGGGAGCATAGCTTACGGGCCATCCTTAAGTGTACTTCAAAGTGGATCCAGCAAGCGCACGCGCACATACCTGCCACGTGTTGTGCCGTATCGACGCCCAGGTGTCCCGCACCGCGTGCGTCCGAGTCAACCGTCCGGGACTGAGGGTGCATTTCATTAAAAAACCAAAGGTCAATCTTGAACATGTGTCCGTATCGCCCGAATCTGCATTTATGAATGGCGACTTTCTTGTCGTTTAATTAATTCTAATGCTTTCCAAGTGGTACTAAGTAAATAGGGAAAACATTTATTATATTCGTTACATGTATTAAATTAAGACATATGGAATTATATACATAAAATCACGTGGCTTGTCTGAAATGGTAGGCAGAGATGATACAGCGCCATGCGATACGATCACATCATACTTCTACAAGACATACGATCTAAGATTACGGGTGCTGCGTAAAAAAAATAACGCACAACATTTTTTTTTTATTGAAAGCTAAATAGTTAAATCCACTAAAATATATTTTGAAAACGTTTAAGGTAGTATGGGATTATTTTACTTTAATACATATATCAGCTATAGATATACCAAAAAGTCATTTCATAATTAAAATTCATGCCTCGGAAAATTTTGGGAGACAATTCTTTCATTTGAACTAAAATTCTGACTATGGTTCCAGATTTACTTTTTTTTTCTATCCAAAAATCACATGTCACTATTAGTTAATTATTCTCCAACAACTTGACAATAACTCCCACATTTGCAAGTTGAGTCCCAGTAATTGTTAAAACATATGCACAATATAGAGTCAAGCCTTTGGTACTTAGATCAATGAGTGTAATTTGAAGCATAGATAATTAAGGTTAATTCACGAGATAGCATATTCAAAGTCCGCTAAATCAAAATGCCCGTATCGTGGTGAGGCCCGGGGGGAGGCGGGCGGGGTGGTGGGAAACTGGAGCGAGCCTGAATGGACCTTGATGATTATTACTTGGGGTCATTTGCATCGGACAAAGGGACTAGCGGACCTACCTACCCCTTCGTGTCCTCTAGGGAGAGCAATGGAGTAGCTTGATCGTGACTAAAAAAATATTAATATTAGTTATAACAATTAATATTATCTTTTGATGACTATTTTTGTTTGGATATTCAGTTGATTTAATGTTTTTTTTTTACCAGTTAAAATTAATTATTTTTCAAAACATAACCACCCGGTACGACGAAATGCTCCGCTAATAAATAGATAAATGTTTTGTAATTGTAGCCTCGGTAGCCAAGTGGGGCGACGCCTTTGCGAAACGATTAGCTTGGTGTAGCACCTCTGAGTACGGTCGGGTTCAGGATGGGTGACCATTTTCAACCTTTGAGGCTGGCCGTGGTTCGGATTTCACATCAAACTAGGCTAATATATGATGGTCAGTTTGATATTATCCATCCATGTCCAGTTACTTAAAAAAATGTCTTTGTCTTTGATTGTAGAAAATTTTGATAGTTTTTGGCGTGTTTTGACCAATGCCGATTATTTTACCGATTAGCATTCCAAACAAGCATGAAGCTTTCAGTTCAATCGATAACAATTTTCAGTTCCAAATTAGTATAAGCACAAGGATGTATAATTCAATAAAAACAATAATGATTCGATTCTATTCAGGCCCTGTTGCAAAATTCCGATCGAAATGAATAGAAGTTTTACGGCGTAGTCGAGTGGGCACTTTTTCTACATTTCGCAATAGATCCGGGCAGCACCGAAGCAATTAACCCGTGCAGCCCGCGGACGTCGCGTCGCTTCACGTCGTACTTCAACATATTTTAAATGCTCCCGTTGTTATGCAAATTAATTTATCGAACTGTTCGGTCAATTGAGAAGGTTTTGTGTGGTTTTATGAACGTAGCTAATGTTTTTTGTAAATTTGGCACAATATAAATAATTGCAGAAAATACTTTTTATGAATTCGTTTTTAAGTTCGATTTAGTTCATAAATAATTTTAATACGGATTTCTTAATGACTTTTTTTATTAAGTATACTTGTTTAGGCGCATTATTATATAGGCGCACCCGCAGCGAACGCCGTCTATTGGTCGTTGACCAAGTTCAAAATTGTTTGAATGCATGGAAACATTCTGTTTGTACCCACGCTAAAGAAGTATAACATAGTAGACATTTTTTTTATAACACTTGTGCTAATTGACCAAAGAAATTAATTCTATTTTATAAACTTATTCAAAATTGCAATACAAATTCTGTAGTGTAGATATTGGCTTTTAACCTATGCAATGTTGATTTGAAAGTCATTGTTTTATGAATTAAAGGCAGAAACCAAGTTACAATAGCAAATAAATGTATAGCTATGCATATTATATTTGTTTTATTACCAATCCAATTGTGAATAATCATTAAAAATTTGGTTCGTAATATTCCACCTTGCGACATAAGACGAAATTTTTTTTTCAAATCGTTTGCGATTTTAAACAAAGCGTATTCACTAGTAAATGCATTGACATCCTATTTATTTGAAAGTGACTTTGGGTTCTCCAAACAAAAAATTGCACAATATTGCCCACTAAAGCTGAAAAGGGTGAACATGGGATCATAAGAACTAACTATGAAAACCGTTTTATTCCGATAAAAATAGATCAATGTAATTAATATTTCGTAACTGGAGAGCTAGGAAGGAAATTTAGATTTTTTGTTGCTACAAGTATACAACGAGTATTTTGGTGTAAAATGTGTTAAGAATCAATTTTATATCGGTATAGAAAGCAAAAGAAGAATGCCGTGATCGTACCGCTTAGCGCTTTATTGTATCTGCCTAGTCCCGTGGAGAAGCAGCGTGATAGTATGTATGCATGTGTTTTTATTAAAAAAATAAAAATAATAAGAAAACATCCGCTATGCCAGAAAACTTCACAGGAGTTACCGATTTTATTAAATAATTGTTAATATTTAATTCACTTCTTCTTTTTCAAAACCATAGTGGTAACTGAGAAACATGGATATTGTCCATTATACTTTTTTTTTATTTAAAAAAAAAATATTTAGGTTCAAGCGGTATCAAACCATTTCAGACCATTATGATTACTATGATTACTATAGGCCATGCTTTAATCTTCTGAAGACAATTAGTTCAGCCCCCGATCCGTCTTTATGACGTGACCATTCAATCAACACACGTCATAAACCGACCGCCACGCGTCCTCGTAAACCAGGGATATGCAACAATCGGTCTCGATGACATTTATGATCGGCGATTATTGCGAGTGGGAGCGAAGTTATGAACCAAAACGAAATACTACTCGCGCCATCTATTGCCATGTATAGCCAAGCAAGTTTATTTAAAAATTACACTGAGTCCAGTGAATTAACAATAATGTCCATTTAGACCAATGCTTTTAATTCAATGTAGCCACGTTCATAAAGGAAAGATCCCCGCATGACACCTAATTACTTCGGGAATGAGGAGTGTTGGGATAATATCATGACAGCAGGTATTGGCCATCCATATCCAGTTGCATAAAAATAAACTCGAGTATGTTCGATATCTATTGAAATAACCTAAGAAATATTATCTTCTCTATTTTTCACTCTCCAAAATAATGAAGGAGAAAATAAGAAAAAGAATAAATTTCGATCTTCCTTCTTGATTGTTATTAACTAGACTCTAGTTCACGATGCTCTAGACAATTCATGTTAATAATTTGGGCTTTCTTAATATATCATTCGAAGTAGGATGCAGACGTTGAAAGTCGTAAACATGGATATTTTGTAAGATATATTCACTTTAGTTGAGATAATGTAATGAATGAATAATATGTTTTGCAATGTTGTTAAATTATTATTGTATGAATACCTAGCAAAGTTTTTTAACCTATTGGTTTAACACCAAACTTAATTATGATGACTCATCCTGTACGTGGAACCACTGAGATGAAAACATAAAAATATTTAAAAAATAACTGACAAATTAGTCATGATTTTCTGTGAAAATAAAACTTCAAATAAGTGAGCAAGTTCCCGTAACTTGAATTGAGTAGAGGGTATAAATAAAACCAAATCCTCCCATATATGGTCCAGCTAGATTATGGGGCAAGCACAGACAAGCGGCAGTAATAATGTCGTCATGTCCAGTCGTTTCCGAAATATTTTACGAATGCACGATGCACTGCTCGTAAAAGGTTTACGACCCCTGCGTGCCGCGCGACGTTGCCGCCATTTTTGACGGAAAACTTTTTTTTTCAAAATAACTGTTTTGGGACGGTATGTCCTATACCTATTAAACCATCTAAGTATTAAACACGTATTTGTGAATTTGTAACATGTTTTAAATTTGTTATTTTCAAGATGGCGTGCGCCTACATCAAAATTTTGTTTACATTTCGTAGTTTTAAATTTAAAAGTTTGATTAGCGGCATTTTCCCTGTCTTTAGATCTTACCTTTTCGGTCGATAAATATGAAACAAGAACTATATAAATTAATTTAAATAATTCAATATCTTCACATATCTTACAGGTAGAATAAAAAAAAATCTGTTAAATCCACATTGCGTTATTTTATTTCTTTTAACGATGTCACTGTTTCCCATTGTTGTTATGGCTTTATTTTAAGAAGTGATAATGGAAAATAAACGAAAACAAATCACAGAATTTTGTTATAGCAATAACTCAATCGTGGTTACAAAAATAACCAACAAATAAAAAAAAGTCGCACTACAGAGGTAGTTATAATTTTATGTACGCATGTTTTTTACCAAGTTTTACTCATGTTATAATGAGTTTTTTTATTTCAATAAATGAGGGTGAAAACATATACATATATGATATTTTGCATTAGAAATGCAAAGCCTAAGGATTTAAAGATTCAAATATTTTATTTAGCGATTTTTAGTTAACACTCGTTTATCACTTCGTCAAATGTCATGCAGATAGGTTAACAACAAGTAACAATAAGATATACAATGTATTTACAGCATCATTAATTTTTAACTTCATAAAATAGAGCAACTTTGCTTTTAAATATAAATGTAAAATTTTATAGTAGACTGAAACAGCTGAAGAAGCTAACCTAACTGAAACAAATTAATTCAAAATTGAGAATTAACATCTGAGATTTTCAAAGGGGTTAGAGTCAATTAAGAAAAGCTTGTTCTTGCGTAAGCGGCTTAGTAATTGTAACTTTATTCATTACTTAACTCCAATTCAATGGTCTAACCAAGCCTACTTAATATTTGTTTTTAAATAAAGCTTTTCTATTATGCTGTGTAAAATACGATATCCAATAACAGATATTAATTATTTTGCAGAACGCTGCTTATGATCTTAATTTATATGGATGAATGTTTCAAAATGTAATCAAGTACAGACGTTAGTGGGCAGAGCGCCATTTGGTAAGATCTTCATATAAACTTTTCGATTATGGGTGCAAAGAATTTTACTGTTACGAAGCACATGATCTATCAGGTCATGGTAAGTTCTTCTCAGTCGTCCGCGGATGCCATTTTAGCCAAATCTGCTCTGTAAATTTGTTTGATCTATGTCTACATGTCCTCATAACATATTACGAGTATTTGACACATACAAGAAAATAACCTACAAACCGAACTCTTGTGTCACATTGACTAACGCATATGAATCATCGGACATCCGAAGAAGGATCAACGCCAGTAATACACTTTATCACATGGCTGTATGTTCTCCCAAAAATACGTTAGCCAAGGGTTCCCCTTAGACCGACGGTGAGCCAAATAGGATCATCCACTTATGAGTTGTCAAACACCTTAGCAATGTGATACAGCCACTTCACACAAACCAAAACATATTTCTGCTTGTCAATGGAAGTACGGAAGGCTGCTGAAAAATTTTGCAAACTACCCACAACATCATAACAATCTTTGCTCGGGGTGACAGTGTTCTGCCGGCCGCGGTCCCCTACGCACACAGCGACTCGTCATGGTTATGGACCGCACGCGAAGGTCCGAAACGTCGCGGGGTTACAACCGTGGTAAGCCAAGTGATTTAGTCTTGAGTGATATAGTTCTTAACATAACCTTATCTATCTCACCATATCATCTCCATTGGAGAGCTGTACAATTTTTTTCTGTCTCATTGTAAGTCCAAAAAAATTTTCGTGAAACATTGAAATTAAACGTGGTAATCGATTTCACTGTTTAGTTTGACAAAACAAAATGCAACGCAAACTACTACATGAACACGAATTGACTTTATAGGAATTTTCAATTATTGGATTAATTTATTTTTACATTTATATTAAATTATTATATTGCTTAATTCATTCGTGAATTATATGAATAGTACCGTCACTTGCTTCATGTCACACAACTAATTCCATTTTCACACCGCGAGCCCCTATCGAACCTTCTTCAACTAAATCAAGACAATTTCCTTTGTACTAAATCATTACAACAGTTTCGAGAGCTCTCCATCATTTGAGCGCTGTAGCGTAGTAGGGTTTGCATTTGCATAGTGTGTCAGAAATAGGTGTCTAGTGGCGCGTCGTTTTGATGAATGCGACGAAAGATGAATGGGTCAGATGGGAATCTGATCGAGGGAAGCTCTGTGTGGGGTTGTACATGGCATGTATTGATATTCACAGTGGCTCATAGTTTAGTGGTGCGTAGCTTAGTGGCGCGGAGACTTGCCTAGCATACAAGAGGTCTGGGTTCAAATCATCGCCCCGTGCACCACTTTATTTCTCTTTCTGATTTGGATACGTGCATTTCGAGCTGCTTCATGGTTCCCCGGGGTAAGCACGCCCGGATTGTTATCATCACATTGGATGAAAAGAAGGTTGAAGCGGCAATGAAAAATTATCCTTGTTTTTCCGTCCAGTTCAGTTGAGCCATGCTCATAAAGGAAAGGTCCTGGCATGGCACCTAATTCCTTCGGGAATGTGGTGTATTGGGCTAATATCATAACGGTAGTTGTGTGGTATTAGCCATCCATGTCAGGTTGCATAAAAAAAAGAGTATTGAAGAATGGATGCGGCGATCTGAACTCATTCGCATGGCGTCAGCGTAGCCACGGCTTGGTGGGAAAAATCGAACGTTCGGTGTACTAAATGGCGTCTTGTGAAGTTCTTGCGGGTTCTCACGTATTCTTACGTAAGTGAACTCACTCGCCGGCGCTGCCGCCATTGTACATTAAAGTGGTTACGCCGCCCCATACAATGAAGTTTTAGTTGTTGCTCCCGTCATTCCATGCTCGCTGGCTGTTTACGGCATACAAACATATTTGTGGGTTGGTTTGTAATATTAATACATTATTTGTACGTTGGTACACAATAATATATATGTGCTTATATTGCGTGTCAATAACGTACAGTCCAAACTTTAACCAATTATTTCTTGACGATTTTGGATCAAAAATTGAAGATTATATTTTGTTTTAAAAATTAATTCAAGCACTTTATGTATTTTATATATATTTATCAATCCAGACTTCTTAAACGTGGAGTGCACAATCTCTAGTTAGTATTAGTTGTGGTAATAATAAGTCTATCTTCTTTCTTCTTTCGAAAAATAAGGAGGGATATATTTTAATTTATTCATTGAAATACCGCACTCTTAAATATTTCCGTTCAGAATTGACAAGCGCTACAAACGCGGTTTTCTCGAGTAAAAGATTCCCGATTCTTGAGCGCGGAATCCCAAGAATAGGCCTACTGGTCCCAACTGTTCGGAAAAGTTTTCGTGAAAAAGAAAATGATAAAAACGTCAAACACATGGCCATGTCCCACGAATCGTTATCCACAAACTTGAATATTCCGCCCAAAAGGCACGCAGTCCCACTTCGAGGGCCGCCCGCCCCGCGAGATTGGAAGTGACGCCCGAACGCGCCCGAACACTTGGCCGCCACCACTCGGCTGAATTCCACGCCACTCCAGCGGTACGAGGAGGGCCTCGTCGCTTGATGTATGCGCAAGTGGAGGTGTGTTCCCGTCGGCTATGTAACAATACGCAGCGTTGGAGAATGGCCGCAGGGCAGAGGGTATCCGTTGAATATTTATTCGAATACTGTAGACCCCGAGGAGAGCTGAGTAATACTGAAGATTAAACAAGAAACCTGAGTCCACTTAGAAACCATTATTCGGTAACCGATCGGTGTACGATTACGGTTTACCGCCTAGGTGGCGCTGGTTAAATCTTGCACCTAAGGCATAAATACTTTGTTACTTTTTTAATCAAATCGGTAACTCCCAATATAAAATGCTACGTTTGTATGTAAAATTGTTGACCGAGATAGTCTGGACTTTGGGAAAGGACATACCTTTTGTGGATGAATGTTAGTATGGCGAACTCATATAAGAGAAAATGTTAGGTTCAGTCCGTTTGAAACGACATTTACCCGGAGCTACTACAATATAAAACAGATATTAATGAAATGGGATATGTGAAAGTGTGCGTATTAAAGTGGTAATGAATAAGTAACACAATGGACAAATGGCTGGTTAGTAAGTGAAACTTAGGATTCCATACAAAACGCTGTAAGAAAAATTTTGAATCATATTGATCAGACACGAATATGTGTCTGTGACATCGTCCCTAGTGAACTCAAGGCTGAGGCCTTCAGACAACATGTGAAAATTCTACCAACTGTGCAAATACCATATCGCATTTTAAATTAGCCTACTAATCCACTTTGGCAATGTTTAGACCTCTGTTAATGGGAATTATGGAGAAAGATTAAAATTGGACAAACATTAAGCCAATAAAACTTGCCCAAAAATGCAAATATTCGTTTTATTCCACGAATTATGACTTCACATTTTCTTCGATAGAAGACAAAAATTAAATCTAGATTAGTTACGACGCCTTCTCGTTTTTTAAACATATTTTTGCAATTTCAACTCGATCGTATCCGAACACAAATAATAATAATGCATACACAAACACGATTGCACAATTTAAAATGAGTGGCTCAAAGAGCTGTACACCTTGCGAGTCTGTCTTTGCATAGCTTAAAACGGAATAAACACCTTTAAAAAAATCCTATTATTTTCTCACTCGGTACTTACCTACTCTTGTCACGAAACAAACGTTTTCAAATGGCTTGACAAATCTGTATACCTATCGAACCTGCTCACATAATTTAATAAATGCAACCAATGCCGGACAGCCGGACAGGCATACGAAAGCATTTGTCTCAAGCTAAAACGGAGACTCTCAATAAAATGAAAAGGAAGTTAACGTCGGTAATTAACTAATGAACTCAGAAATTAAGTTATTGCAATGTCATATTCATACATAGTTGTACTGATCGATGTTTTATTTTTTAAGTTAATAATGCGAATTAATCCATATTCCAATAATTTTAATTAACAAGGCATTACCATTTACCAGCATACCGCTACATTATAATTGCAACTGATTGTGTAGAATCACACGAGAATTTTAAAGTCCGAACAATCCCGAAGAGTATGACAAACCAGCGCACGGGTGCCAATGTAGGACGCTTGTCACGCGTCAGTCAAAGTGACAACATTCGGAAACGCATACTTTTGTCACCGGCGCCGTTACGAATTGTGACGTCATTTTAAAATTACATTTTAGTAACCCTTTCGTATTGTGAAGCCGACAGTGTAAAGAAGCGTGAGAAAAAGTAGTGAAATTTGCTAAAATACTGTTCCTATCGACTGATATGTTCAACATGTAAAATTAAGAATGTCAAAAAAAAATCTGTCGTTCTTGTTTTGAGTTTGATAAGTGAATTATATAAGGAACACTAGTGCTTTACGGTGAAGGAATTGTGGTGTTAGGATTTCTAGGCGATAGCTAAATGGACACCACTCGCCACTCATTATTTGTGCCTAAAACATCATTAGGCGAAACTAGGTTGACAATAGTCAACCACCAGGGAGTACCCTGAAACCTTATATCAGTGCCAGGTGATGTTTATTTAAAAAAAAAATAGAATCGCAATGGAAAATATTAAGAATAGAAACCTTTATTTACATTTTTTGTCGTAAGGAGCGGGGGCTTTTTTATTAGCGGCTACAAATTACTTAACAGAATAACGATTGTATATAAGTGTATTTTCTATCTACATAATTGCAATGAATCAGGATAATTGTAAAAGTCATGATTCCTATAAATGATATAATAAAATCGTTTTGCACCGAAAAAATTACTGCGTTGTGCTTATGCAAAGTACTTTCATATATTGTCAAATCAACCGTTACAAATTGATGTTTACTATAATTAACATATCGCGGTGCGATTCGCAAGTCACACTTTCAAAGAATGGAATATGCAAAATTGTTCAATAAAATTGTGCATCATTAAACATCGGGGAATTACGTTAGGATTTTATGAAAAAAAATCTCTTTTACGATATCGATCAATCAATAAAGTAATAGGTGACGACTGTTTATGCAGATATCTTTTAAAGCATCTCTAATTAATTCATTAGAAATAAAAGTAAAAAGTGAACCGTCATAAAAAATCGTTCGATCATAAATTGCAATTTTATGGCGTCATTACTTTTTTTGCCGAAGGGGTTGATCCACACCCGACGCATTTGCAGCAATATCTTCTGCATGACTTCTTGGAGCTTCGATTTTTAAACTAATAATTTTAATGGTATGTCAAATTAATGTCGAACCTATTGTGTCCCTCGCATTGACAATATGTCGATGGCGTCTGAGCGATTCGAGAAACGGCGTGTTGTCCCAACCAACCCTTTTTGAATTTTATGCTTGACGCTTTCACAAATTGAATCTGTTCAATGGTCGCGTATTCCTTTTATCTGCGTCTAAATGCGTCGGTAGTAATGTAAGTTTGAAAATTTATTGTACGTGAATTGATTTTGAAAGCG
This sequence comes from Incurvaria masculella, assembly GCA_946894095.1. Classification (NCBI taxonomy): domain Eukaryota; kingdom Metazoa; phylum Arthropoda; class Insecta; order Lepidoptera; family Incurvariidae; genus Incurvaria; species Incurvaria masculella. Next base: position 8,527,101 of record OX335641.1, read on the forward strand.
ACAGTTGCGTTGTTTGCTATTGATTTTGGCGCGATGCGGTATGTCAACCTTTTTTAAGAATTATCGGTTCGGTTGAAGTGTTTAGTATAAAGGAGTTAGTTGATAATTGTGTAATACATACAACACTGTAAAAATTACTAATCCGATGATATCTATATCGATTAAAAAAAAAATGCATTAAAAATGTTTTCAGGCACAAAGAAGGAGTCACGGCCACATCGTTTTGAAATCCAACTGTTCTATAGTTGACAATATTTTCAATACACGGAACGGAAATCAACAATCGAACCGTACCAAAAATTGGCGTTAATGCCCGTATAGAAAAACGTATACATATTGTAGTTTGGTTGTTATCAGCATATTTAATGAAAAAATTGACCTACAATTAGAAATTGTAATAACGTTTTAAACCTTTGGCTTCTGAACGAATGACCGGGAAACTACCTTCAATTTCACAGGTGTGGCCAGCGCGACGTGAGTTCTAGATAAACATTTGTTTTATAATAATTAAAATGAATAGCCTTCAATACTTTTTAAAAGAAAGGGCACATAATTATCAATCAATAATATTTTCAAATAATTATTCTTTCAATATCGACCGAACGGGAGCCAGGGCTTTGGCCGAAAGAAAACTTATGAAAACAACTAAATATAGGACAACATTTTTATTATTTCCGTATTTAACATCAAAAGATTAATATTCATTATCGGTTCGTTCAATATGCGTATTGAACTTGCACTTCTCACGTTAAAATATATATCAATTTAAAAACTCCTTTCAAACAAACGAATGGCCGCCTTAAGGACCCTCGAGACCCGCTTCCTTGCAAGAGGTATCAATCGATTGGATTTGCATATGCCCCGAGACCATCTTTTGTTCGCTAAACCTTTTATATCCACGCCACTTGAGGGTTTTGGAGAGGTCTCTGCGTTGTGAAGTATGCGGGTGTTTTCGTGACTTATAGACAGGCGTCTAACACGAGTGTAATGCTATAACGACGTCCTGACAGTGTGGCTTAGTCAATCTGTATGGAAAATTACTACGATCTGAGCGCGTTTTGGGCTATTTTAACATAGCTTTTTTCGACGAATGTGATATGCTGGTAGAATCGACCGTGAAGTGAGGACACATTATTCAAAGAAATAGAGCTGTAAAAATAACGACTTTATAATTTTTTTTTTTTTTTATGTGACTGGACATGGATGGCTAATACCACAAGTTCTGTCATTGTATTAGCCCAACACACCACATGGGAACTAGGTGCCATGCCAGGACCTTCCTTATATTGCACGGCTACATTGAACTGGATGAAAAACACGGACAATTTTCACGGGCTTCGACCATCGTTCATCCAATGCGATGGTACCAACCCGGGCGGGATAAACCCTACCACCTAGTAAGTAAGGAAGGGGACCTACAGCTTAACGTGGAATCCGAACCACGGCCAGCCTCTTCTCAACGGTCGAATGGTCACCCATCCAAGACCAGACCGGACCCAGCGTTGCTTAACTTCGGAGAGCGATCGCCGAAGTGTCGCGCCACTGGGCCACTGAGGCTGACAATATAGGGCCAGACTTGAATTAGTTTAGCAAACATACCTTGCGCGGGCATTGCGTCTACCAATTTCGCCACCCGCTCTATGCCTACCCACAATTTGGAATTCTCCTATAGTACTCTGTAATCAAATTTTTTATGATAACCATTGCTAATCGCAGAGAGCGAGCGAGTGCAAGATGATATTTTAAGTTTCTCTTTTAGGACCGCTTTCTGATCCTGTCATTCTCAGCTTACTTCCAGTTCTAGACACGCTCCTATCGCGCGAACCGGACACAAAGTCCCGAAGCACAAAAATTCCACGACGTCAATGCTTTTGTATTTACCTTTTATTTATTTAGTTAAATTAACTTGTAGGTTTCCTTAATTTCTGTGTGTCCTATTTGGCATTAACACCAAAGAGCATTTCTCTTTGGTATTTACGCTAAATAGGATAGAAAGTCATAATAATATTCGTCCTCCCCATAGATTAAATTAAGTTTTAATTAAATTGAAAAACACAGGACTCGAAACATATATTTTTTTTTGTTTTCAATGCAATCCGTCAGAAAATAATTATAAATCGTACCGGATTTGCTGAACATGCTCATTTGTTAATTCTTGTTAGACTAGTTTTTTTTTTATTCTAGAAGGTAAAATAATTAAAACTAAAAATCATAGAATTACTTACCGAATAAAACGTATTCTTTTTAATTATTTAACGATAAATGTCGTTAGATTCGTATATTTTCAGATGCCAAGTTGGAATCATCTTGGGAAATCTCATCATGGAAATAAGGTTTCCTCATAAAAGAAAGACATCGTAAAATGAGTCGTATTTTGAAATAAATAAATTAAAAAAGCAGGTTTACTTCAAAGTGCTTTATGGAAATGAGCGACAGTTTAAAACTTCCAAGGAAAGGGGATATAATTTGAGGGAAAAAGTAAAAATCAACTTTACGATAGAATACACATTTTTCAAGTACTCACATGATTTCGGGTGAAAGTTAAAAACAGATTATTAAAAGTTTTCAATGAGCGGTTGAAATCCAAATGTAGTAGACTATAGTCATTTGTTACTTTTATACAAAACGAGTTATATAATGACAGTTAGTAAAAGTTTTTATTCAAAACTATCTAACTTAACTACGTAATTACTAAACTTAGCGATTCAAATACTTCTTAATTGGTAAGAACTGACACACAAACACTTTTATTTAATTTTTTTCGCTTGCAAAAGCAATTTGTAAACATAATTTGTAGGTTAGTTTTTGTATTAAAATCATATTATAATTAATTTCGTGGGTTGGTCATCGGAACTATATTTTAAGCAACAGTTTATTAGCACTCCGAGTGTCCGAAAATTCGTGATATTTCATACAAATTGGAAAAATAAAATTATCGGCTTAAAATTATCTTTTGATCCATCCATGTTAGGGGTATCTATAGGCTTAGTAAAATATAGGGCACTAGGTACTCTACTCCATTATTACTTATCTGTTATATCGAGGGAAGGCAATTTGGACAATTTGTCGGCCCACCTGTGCGCGACACGACAATGGGCCGAGCCGCTTGACATCGGGTTTAGCTGTCTTTAAATTACGCCTAGTTTGAAAGTGCGGTTACATAGAGTTCGTAACTACAGATATATTTATTTTATTTTGGTTATTAGCTGTGTCTCGCTGGGTAGCAATTAAAAATGTATCGCCGTAGTAAGATTAGCTATTTCTGGATGGTTCTGCAACGCGAAAGGACAATTTTAATTTATTTTATGTGACTGGACTTGTGTGAGTTATATCACATCTACTGTCATTATATTAGCCCAATACACCTCATGAAAACTAGGTACCATGCTAAGTGTAATAAGTAAGTAAGTAAGTTTAATAACCGCTGCATCACACAGCTACATTGAACAGGGTGGAATTTTAACTATCGTTAATTAAGGCGATAGTACCAAAATGTAGGTGGGATTAACCCAAGTTAGGAAGGGGACCAACAGTTTAACTTGGAATATGAACGACGAATCCATTCATTCAATGCGATGGTACCAGTATACCGCACTCATTTGGATATTTTGGCTTGGCCAAAAATAAGCATCGTTGTGACGCAATTTTTTATTTCTTCAATGATAAGGCAGGTAATGTTTTTATTACTAATCGAGGCACCTTATAGGCGCAATTTAGAATATGTCTGTGAAGCTGTGTAAACCGATTCTAATACGGTGAGTAATAAATAATTAGGCGATAATAGTGTGACAAGTAGCACAATGCACATATTGCATTATGTTAGTTAATTGCAAGGCGCTATCTTGATTGCCCAAACGCAACGACTGCAGGCGGGACATATGGGCGGGCGAGAGTGATAAATCGGTTTGTTATATAATTGTAGCCGTTTTGGGAATTATTAAGTGATCAGGACGAAGGAAAATTGGTAATTGTATATATTATAAAATTTTATTAGCCTTGTTCGAAAAATAAAATAATAAAGGATTAACACAGTTGATTGGTATTTATTTTTTTTTTATTATTAGTTTGATTTTATAATCCTAAGGCTAAAAAGTGAAAAGATTGAAGCTAAATATTCAGTTCATGAGAGCTATGCATATCACTCATGATGTTGTTTGCTTTAATATTTTTTTGTAAGAAGTTAAACTTAGCTGATCATATATTTGCTTACAAAACATTTTTTTATGCAGTGATGCACACGGTAACATATTTAGCAATCACATGGCATGCATATCATGCAATGGTTACTTTCGTTATTTTTATTTTATTATTAAATATAAATCTTCCTGTGTCCACGCGTAGTGTAATCCGTGCAAAACGATAAGATACAAGCAATAAACATGTTTTTTCTCGAAAATAATTTTAATTATTTAAGCAATCATGGAGGTATTCAATCTTAAAGTTTTAAATAACTCAATATATATGAGACACACATAGTGACCTAAGCACGCAATCAACTAAATACAAACGTCATAATTATTATAAAGTTATGATTATTGAAAACCTAATACCATATTGAACGATAATAAAATCATTATATTTCGGTGACCTACCTGAACATTGTGCTTGTATCGAAACTTTAACCTAAAACAAATATATTTTTTTAAATTTTGATCAATGTTGATTTGTGAAAGGTTAAATTTCTAATTAAAATGATATGCACCTCTCAAATACACGTTTTTGTTGTAATTCGATATCGAATATCGAGGAGCAAAAGGAAATATGTTTATAAGGCCTGACTTGGTTTTTCCTATATTAAAACACAAGATATATATACACGTTGTACGTTCCATTGAGCGCAGATCGGACCTCTAATGGAAGAATAATACTAAATGTTACGAATTGGGACAGCGCACGGGAAGAAAGCCGTCGGGTCGTGTGAAAGATTTATTGTATTGCCGCCGGGGGAAATAGAAATACCAAGCCGGCCGCAGAATGTACGGTTGTCTAAATACCTTCTTGTTGCTCTTTTGTGCGTTAGATGTATACAATTTGGGCCCATTCTTGTGACGACATTGTAATTAAGAATACAAAATGAAAGTCAAAGGAAAATCAAATGAGCGTTGTCAAAACGGTATACTTAAATTTAGCTAATACTACTACAATTAACATAAAATTAGTTTAGTTCCCCACCCCCTAATAAACAATACAGCAATTCAATTTAACAAATGTCCTGTTCTCTAATTTTTAATAAATATATTCTAATTAAATTAAGAAAAAAAATTACGAATTAAATAAGTAAAAACTTACACAAAGTTTCTCGTACAGTTCACAAAAAGTAATGGGCTTTAAAGCACCAATTCTTAATAATGAGAAAGTTTATTGGTTGGCTTTATTTCACGCAGCAATGCAGTATTTAGCATCGATGATTTACGTAACGTATGTACGACGTAACACATGCTATTTTTTATCCTGGAAAAATATTTTTTGATATTGTCTTAGAGCGGAGCCGTGCATCTTTTAAATTTTAAATTTAACCATAGTAGATGCCGAAAAAATATTAAAAAAAAATCTTCTTTATTAGTTTTGCATAATTAAAATATATTTTATGCATATATTTGTTTTATACTCGTGACTATTCGTTATTTAAGTTTTACGTAGATATATGAAATGTTGAATAATAATTTAAATTGACCATCATGGTTCTCAGAAGTAAATATACTACCGTTAAAAGTTTGTGGAAATATGACGACTCCGAGTGCAGCGAGCTGTCTACAGATTACGAATAAGTACAATACAATCTAATTTGATGGCTGTTACGGACCCGTCGAAGCAAAACAGTCAGTATAGAGAAGAGACGAATTTATTATTAAAAAAAATGACACAAACAATATTAAAATGACAAAACGAAAACAATAGATTACACAGAGCTCGGTTCTCGGAGTCGTCGGTCGTGACTGTCGGTTCTTCAATACGCGGGCCCCCGCCTCTCTACCCCTACGGCGTCTCCTCGTGCATCATCACATCTGGTTGCCATTAGGGGTAGGTTGGCGAGAGGAATGTCGTCGCTATACGTACGTCTCTATAGTCTAGGTATGTCTTTAGCTTTTGTCTTTGTCGGACGGGTCAGGCGGCCGCAACAAAAGGCGTTATTAAGGCTCCAACTGAGTCCAGCGTAAAATCGGCTATTGGTGTTCTGAAAAAATAGGGCGGGCCACGGCTAGTCAGAAATCATCCAATAGCTTTCATTCTCACGATGTCGCTAGGTCCGGCAAGATCATTTACGACGCGCTATAGTCGTTCGACGCGCCAGAGTGGTTTAAATATTTCAGAGGTGGCGAATTAATTCAGATCTAATAAATGTTGTATATGCGTAATGTAATAATAATAATAAATATGTAATGCGGTTGGAATTTTATTCAAATCACGATCGGTTCGTGATTATGTACCGATTGTAGAGTTTTATTTATCAATACTGCTTTTTATGTTTTATCAGTTTTTTTAATGTTAGGTTGAATAAAACAATATTAAACACATATTAAACAATATTATCTGTACTTAATGGAAATAAATGTCATCTTGAGTTCATTTTAAAAATTAATATAATGAATGTTGATTTCAGGAAATGTGTTGCAGGACTCGATGATACGCGTTTTTACGGCAGTAAAATATATTGTTTGTTAGTTCGAACTTAAGTTCGTGATATTTTATGGCATACAACAGGTATACTAATATAAAAGAAATATGTAGCTACTTTGTAATATGTGTGTACCCACCTTGTTGTTAATGTATTTTACATAAACACAAATTCGTACAATGCTGCTGCAATAACAAAAACATACTAAGGATCTGAAAATCATAACGATTTCAATGACGATCAAAAATACCTTAACTGAAGTCTCATGTAACACATTGGTCGGCATCTGATTGAATTCAGAGCTTACTAGCAAAGATAATACTAATAATTACTTCGTAATAGATGGCCATCTCCGTACGAAGTGCAAGCCTTTCGCAGTTGTTTGTGCCGGCAGCAATAAAACTCCAGGTACCTCGAGAATGTTTACACCAAATTAAGCTTATCGCGCTGCCCCGAAACATGACATTCACTTAGCAGCGCCAAATTGTGCGGCTGTTCAGGGTTAACACATGTTATGCTATGACGAGCGCGCTGAGACAAGCTATTTAAATAGTTGAGTGCCACATTAAATTAATATTAAAAGATGTGTTTTCATAAAAGAATATTTAGTCTATATTTCCATACATATTTACATCTTTATTTATTCTTGAAGTTACTTGTATTTTTTTGTTATTAGTTACGAACCCATCCGTCTGTAAAATATAATAAGTACAATTTTCAATTCAATTCATAATATACTTTACGTATTATTTTATTCAACATATTTTTTATTTACAAATATTATATTTATTTCGTATAAACTTGCTTGGTGAAAAGCTCTAAGTCATTATAAAATTGTTATGGTCTAAATGCAGGTGTTCCTACTAATTATGAGCACCTGCATTTCGGCATTAATTTATATGGTAGTGTGACCAACAGCACCGAATAAATAACTAACGTAACAGAAGCGAAACTTATGAGTGTATTTCTATGCATGTGCTATCGGCTATGTGTGCGTGGTGCGGGGGTGCGCGGAGTGCGCGGGGCGAGTCCGCATCTTCCCAGGAATACTGCGTTCAAAGGTTGTCACTGACTGTGCAACCTCGCGTTAGTTTGGTACTCTCCGAGTCATTTATTATTACAACGTGCAAAGTCGACCAACGTCGTGATTTTTTGGAGTGGTTGTGTGTGTGTTTTTTCTTCATTTTAAGTAATGGGGGAAACTTATAAGCTTTAAAGATAAAGCTTTTAAGATGAAAAAGTGGAATTATAAACCCCTGAATGTTCTTAATATTTGATCCATCATTTATATGACTAATGTACTTTAACATAGCTTAAAAATTATGTTTATGTTCTTATAATGTGAGCCATGTATAAAAAGTTTATTGTTAAAAGTTAAACGAATGATGATGTAAACATGTGTTGAAAAAAGAACATACAATAAATAATAATCATTTCGTACAGTCTGGTTTATTTTAATATCCCCATTGTGTCGAGTGATAACCCTCGCGATGTTTCGTAGCGCGCCGCGCTCCGCCGCTGCGCCGACGGTGAATCTCACACAGACGAGGAGTGTCGACGGCGTGCCAGCCTATTGTTTGATAAATTATTTCAAAGAAGCGGCATTGGCAATTGATTTTAGGAATTTCAGCGAGCCAGTTTACGACTTTTTTCTTGTGAGCTTTCAAAAGGGCCACGGCGGCATAGGTTTATATAATTGGTCGGGTCATAAAGGAAGTCCCAGAAGTAAAGAGACTTTAATCAAAATCAAAGTGGCCACAGAAAAAGTTTTCACAGATAAAATAAATAATTGTCATGGTAACCATACTTAACTAATCTGTCAAAATAGGCCGGTTTAAAAACAGTCTTGCATTTTTTTAAAATTAATGGAGCCGAACAAAAATTGTTTTCAAAGATAGTTATTCAATACTATTTGATTCATGAGAAATATGAGATAGAGCGTCATATTATTGAAGAGGGCGCAAGAAGAATTAGTATGTACCGAATAATAAAACGTCACAAAGAAACGGAAGAGGCCGATTTTAAAAAGATTCCGTGAAAACTTAGTCTAGTATCTACATGAAGAAATATAAGCCGAGTAAAAAAGGTTTTTGAACAGGCATCTACAAAATCGGTGAGAGTTGCAACGGATAAACTAAAAATTTCCAAGTCCAGTGTATACCTTGTTTGGCAACCTATGAACGAAAACAGCAATGTTTCCGAACCCTATTATTATACAGGGTATATGAACTCCCAAGTTTACCTTAGAGAGTGCATTATCATATTGCAATACCTTTCATAGACAAGCATTATTGGTAAGTAGGTGTTTTGTTTTGAACCGATTAGGCTTCACGCCTTTACGAGTTTAAGTTATTCAGTATTTACAGACTGCGGGTGTAGAGTTCTCAACTAGACAAAAAATGCCCCAATTTTTCTTCAAGCTCGACTTATTGAATTTTTTTAGGACCTGTGTAAAAGAGTGCTTAAAGTACACAGATATACCTCAAACATTCTTATCTTTCAAAAAGGGATGGACTAGGTTGGCCAAAAAAAATTTCATCTTTCCGCGCAGAGTGCTAAGCTTAATTTGGCGTAAATATTCTTGAGGTATCATTAGTTTTATTGCTGCCGGCAAACAACTGCGAAAAGAGAATACTTTGTGTGAAGGTGGCCATCTATTATGAAGTAAATATTAGTATTATCTTTGGTGGGAACGATGAAACCACCCGTCTCATGCAGGTGTTTACCACAATCCGTACCCAGCGCAAGTAACTCGGCCGTGATGCTATAGTCGAGCCGTTCTAAGAAGCGTTTTTTGACAGATGAGGAATAGGGAAGGGTAAAAACCAGAGTTTTACTTTTGTATCGATAACATTTCAAAACGGAAAAGCAAAAACTTAATAATAGGCAATCTTCTTAAAAAAAACACATTGATACCGATGGACAGTTGACTATCTGATTCCGGAAGGTGATTCATAACCTAAATACAAGATTGTTTGCACATATACAGCTTTCAACGGAATAATGTTCGAAACATTAACCATTGCATATTTGGAGCAAAACATTTGATAAAGATTTTGCTGTACACCTTAAAAGGATCGTCCTCCACATAAATTTTCGTCAGTAGAAATTGAGAACTTTGGACGTGAGCACCACCTTTTTTGTCGAAAAACAGTACTGAGGACCGAAAAAGGGAAAACATAACCACCCAAAATGGAAAAAAAGGGCGACGTGCAAATGAATCTAAGCCGATTGTTATTATTCTATTTCACTGTCATTTTTCTTCGACTGATTCGACTTTCTTCTTCAGCGATGTAAAGTTAACTGACTAGAAAAAGCTAGATGATACTGCAATGAACTTTACATCTAATAAATATTATAAAGGGGAATGTTTGTAATAATGGATGGATGGATGGATGGATGGTTGGATGGATGGATGGATGGATGGATGGATGGATGGATGGATGTTTGTTACTCTTTCACGTAAAAACTACTGAATGGATTTTAATGAAACTTTACAATAATATAGCTTATACATCAGAATAACACATAGGCTACAATTTATAAACATATTGTGCCCATGGGCTTTAGAACTTTGACGGGGCTGTGAAAACGATGCCGGTAGCGCTACTTCACAGCAAGGGGAGCGGGGCCGGGGGCGGAGGCGGGAGCGGGGCCGGGGGCGGGGCGGGCGGTCCGCCGGGGGCGGGTGCGGGGCGGGGGGCGGGTACGGCTTGGTATTTCCCGCAACTTTAGGACTACTTGGCAAAATCCTTGAGAACCAATTACTCGATTTAGATGCGGATTGTATCTACGTCTAGCCTGATTCTACTCAAAACTTATAGGCTACATAATATAACGCTTCATTACCTGAAGGGTAAGTAGAGAGTGTTAAATTCTTATAACTTGCGAACCACTAACCCGATTTATGTGCGTATTTTATCAATGTATAGGATCTCTGGGAGCAGTCAGGTTCGAGATGGGTTACTGTTTTCGATGATGAGGCTAGCTGTGGGTTGGAGTCCACGCAAAACTTACCTACATAACACGTTACTTACTTACTAGGTAAACAATGTTGCAGTGCAAGTGCAGAAAGGTTCTGGCGACAAATGCTTTTTTTAAATAACTAGCCACCAAATGTCAACGAAGCTCTAAATGGGAATTATTGGATGTTTCTCATTAAATCATGCTATTTCATCTCGAACGATCTTGATTAAATTTGGTAGATGGATACATTGTCCTGGACCAGTTTGACCCTATTTTGGATCAGCCATGTCGGATACTTTTTATCCATGAAATAATTTAGCCGACACTAACCCGAGCAGAGCCGGGTACCGCAGCTAGTTTATTATATGTGCCTAAACATATCATTTAAGAAATGAAGGAGGCATTAGTTAATTGCTGGAAATCCCGAGACCGAATATTCTTTCTCGCAAGCCAACATTGGTAATCGTGATGATATCTATTTGATTTTCCGTTATAAGATTATTTTAGTAATAGTTATGAAAATAAAAGACATAAAAACTTGAATGGTCGATATTATTTTGCAGGTTCACATCCCTATTTCAATTTACTCCCAGTGCTGGTACTGTACCATTATTTTGTTCATAATTATATTATTTCATACATTGTTTAGTAATTAATTGACACAATATAGAATAAAATATAATCTACAAGTCATAATAAAAAAAAACACATCAGCAAGCTATTATTATTTGGTCCCAAAAATATAAAACGTGGGGTAAAGTGGTCTGTTCCATAATTTAGTCATTAGCTTTCCTTCCACACTGCTGTGTCAAAAAACGCTTCTTAGAACGGCTCGACTATAGTGCCAAAACAGGTTGCGGGTGGCGGCGGCTAGTCATATCCGCTATAGCCTCTTATATCATTTAATATACCTGACTTCAATATTTTTAAATTGGTTTAAGTATAACATAAAAGTCATTACTTTAACATATTATGTCAAGTAAAGAAACATATTTATGCTATTCTAATAATAGTATTCATAACTATAGCAAGAAACTATGTTTGAAGCGGCAATGATTTTTTTTCCGTGTTTCCCATCCAGTTCAGTGTAGGCGTGAGGGAAGGTTCTGGGTTGGCACCTAATTCTTTCGAAAATGTGGTGTATTGGGCTAATATCATAACGGCAGTTGTGTGTTATTAGCCATCCTAGTCAGGTTGCATAAAAAAAAACTGGGAGGAGCGAATGGGTAACGAAAGAATGACGAAACAAATTTACATAGCAGAAGAATCCATGATAAAATCCAAAACTGTAGATGTTTATAAATATTCTAAACATTTTATACTAAATTTAAAACACATTGTAAAAATAAATGATTAAGAACAAAAACAATTTTTAGGATTCCGTACCCAAAGGGTGAAAACGGAACCTTATTACTAAGCCTCCGCTGTCCGTCCGTCTGTCACAGGGCTGTTTCTCATGAACCGTAACAGATAGGAAGCTGATATTTTCACAGATTATGCATTTATTTTGCCGCTATTACAACAAATAGGTAAATTTATAAAATAATTAAAATTAAAGGAGCCATACAAAAAACTGTTTTGGTTTTGCGGTAAATCTTGTACGATGGTACGGAACCCTTCGTGTTCGAGTCCGACTCGCACTTGGCCGGTTTGTTTAGTTTGTTGGCGTTAAAATAAAAAAAACATTAAAACCTTTAACAAATAGGTTAATAATTAAATTACTATTACTGCATACATTATTTCCAAACATCCAAATGTTTCCTTTTGACGACTTTATTGACTTAAAATATGACTTTTATAAAATCCCCTTTTCCTATTAGGTGGTAGGGTTAAGCCCATCCCGGTCGATACCATAGCATTGGATGAAAAGATGTAAATCATTTCTACCCATAGATACCTCCGGGGAATTGGCAGAATAAATCATTGGGTAAAATTATAAACAAAATCTACTTAAATTTTATTTCGGTCATTAAAAATGAATCCGAGTCTTTTTATCTTGAGGCGGACCGGACTAGCATTTCCTAAATATTTTCGTTTGTTGCTCATTGTTTATGTTGAACGCTGAAACAAAATGTCAGTCGTGACTGCCGCCTCTATCACAGAATGCCTCTACTGTGCTCTATATTTGTTTCATACAAAAAATATGCAACAAAGATAACTTGATTCTTACTTACTAAATAAGAAGAATACAGGTAAATCAAGGTATTCCCAAAAGGATAAGTTCGTAAGATGTGTATTTTTAGAGTTATTTGAACAAATATCACCGCAAAAACTGAGAGAATAACTAGCACAGAAACCACGTGCGAAGAGCCCAACGTCAGGGGCGGTACTAGTCGGCAGAGATCAGAAAACAAACGATAAAGGCGACCTCTGTACACACTGTATTTGCGTTAGGGTCCATTATTGAATGCGCGTCAGAATCGATTTTGCTGCTTGATGGCGAGCGCGAGGAAGCAAAATATTGTTTTCGATTTATAAAATCTATTTTTCGCCATTTCATAATTTTTTGACGGTTATTCACTAGATAAATATGCAATCTTGTACTTTAAAAAAGAAAATTGTATAAATCATGAATAATTTCCAAGCGCTGGAACAAAAACCTAGTAAATGGGCGTCTGCAAACTTATTTTTTTTTGAAGAGTATAAGCATCGCATTAAGCCCGTTTTACGGTCATACACTAGATAATAGTCCAAACTTTGATATTTAATTTTTTTTTACTGATATTTATTCTTAACCGGCTCTGAAATGACCATTGAAATAACACCAAAATATCGTAACGTTAGCGTCAACGGGCCTCTTAAATAAAATTGGTTATGGTGCTGTCTCTACAACAAACACAAAAAAACAACAATCGTTGTTATTTATATTATGTCTGCCTACAGAACCAATACGGTAAAAACAACTAAATAAGTAAATGAATAAATAAATAATAAAATTAATGAGAAAAACAGCTAATCTGGTTGTATGCTTAGATGAAAAATACAACCAGATTAGCTGTTTTTCTCATTAATTTTATTATTTATTTATTCATTTACTTATTTAGTTGTTTTTACCGTATTGGTTCTGTAGGCAGACATAATATTAAATAAAATAATAGTTTTGTCAATTAAGTTTAATTCTGAATATGCTTTTGACGTATTCAGACTCCGCGCCGTTCTAGAACAAACAGCAATGTTATGTAAAATAGCCTTTATATTCTTTGATTTATCAATGACTCCTTTTAACCATTGTTGGAACCATTATTAGTAACTTAAATATAACCAAACCATACAGATGAAATTATTTTAACCTTAACAGGTGATCCATGACATTTTTGGGTTTTCTTTTTTTACAGTTAGAACATCTATGTTTAAATTACACTAACACATCATTTTCACGCTCGATTCGATATGTCTTAATCTCTATCTCGCAGCAAATGAACACTTCGGACGAAATCGAAAATTCGTCTCGAAAATGCTAAGCTAGGGGAGGCGATGACATAATTCAGAGGCACCATAAATATGATATCCCATCAATGTCGGAGCGCTTGAGGGACACGAGATGGACGTCGATTTACACGTGCTCTAGAAGTTATCGTAAAAATTTACGACTGTGCAAAATCACTTCGGTTGCGCTCGCCAGCTTCCGGCCGCTGTCGTGTTCCTGAGAATAGTTCGGTGAGTGAAAACCCATTTGATGATATTCGATAGTGTATTGTTAGTATTAAATAATAATAAACATCTCTGGGAGTATATGTAACATTGTATGTAACATGTGTATCTATTTTCGCATACCTTACCGCTTGACTAATACATATATTGATGATTTTACCTTAAACATGTAAAATTTCTAGGAACTTATATAAAAACACAAAGTGATCATAAAACATTGTAAGGATACATTATTAAAATTTGTAATCTTATTGAAATTTGTGGAGTATTTGGTTAACCCATAAAAAAAATACATCCTATGGGCCTAATACGTTTCTGTTTCAAGCTCATACAATATTGTGTACATGCGGTAGAATGAATGCTACTTAAAACACACAAACCATGAGGCCCCTAAGAGTTCCTAAAAATATGTGTCAACAAACAAACAATTTATGGCTGAGTGGTAGATAAAGTTTTCGTTACATTTTCCGGAAAAGCGTTATCGTCTACAATAAGACAGAAAATAAATATAGTGGAAAACTCAATAAAAGTGTATGGCCTAATCTCTATCCAATATTTTCTTAGTATTTCGGTGGAGGTTTTCCTTTTAACGGCGCAGTGACGTTGGAATGATATGGATTCTTTAATTTTCATCGGGATTTAGAATAGCAGGATGATATCATTATTTATCATCAGCTTTGGGTAAGTAAAAGTACATCAATATTGTTTTTAACAGAATGCGCTAAAGTTAACAAGAGTTAAAAGCAATTTCGACAGTGGTTTAATGCATGGATTAAGGCGCTAGGACTAGCCAACTACTCGCGCCATACAAATGCACTTTTTAACAAATGTAATAATATGTAGTGAAACGCTTCAGCAAATCCAAATAGAACTCCAGACTGATAATGGATTGTTAATATTTTTTTATTCCATCATTTATTTAAATAATAATAAAAATAAAAAAAGGTGATTTTTCTCATTAGAAATCTGAAAGTCATTCGATTTCTAGATATAAGCAAAAACAGCATATATGCATAAACAAAAAATTCCATTTGCTTTTAGATTTCTACATTTAGTCAAAAAAGTTCGGAAATGGACACCGTTTCCGCAATGTATTTTGTATAGAAAAAGGAAACATACATTAACGAAAATCATTCGATTCCTAGACAAGGAATCATATATTGTAAGGATGACACTTATAATCGTCAGACTTAGTTAGTTTACTTGGGGTGCCTCGTCTAACTTTGCGATTTGGCTAGTACCAGGCCCTTAAGCCCCGGTAGCATGAAGAAACGGCTGAGTTAATCAATGTTCAAACACGTCACCTTTAGTGAACCGCATAGAGTTCCTTCTAAACTGTCCACACAAAGTGACATGTTTAATCATACTTTGACGTTGATTTTGATTTTTTGTTCTTTCGTGCACTCGGCCCTACGTATTCTTTTGGAATAACATTTTAGATGATTACTAAGTGTTTTTTTCGGACGCAGGATGAATCATTCAATCTCTCTGTATGTTACTGCTACCAAATTAGGACTCCTCAGGAAAATATATCGAATATCTCGGTGAAGAACTTTTTGAAGGCCAGGCAAATTGTATCCGTAATCGAAGATGTACGATAAAGACATTTTTAAGACTTACATATGACCGTAGAAAAAGTAGATCACAGGAGTATCTTGGGGAGGGGAGTGGATTCTATACCTATGCATATTTGACACCAACTTTTCCAATTATACTCTAATTATTAACTCAATTAATTTGTCGGCTGTAATATAAAAAAATAACTTTAAAATATATGGTTTATACCTATATGGTGAAGGTATTTTCTATATTCATTAAAATAACCTTATAATGGACGCTCTAGCGCAGCTTGGTGGTTATCTCAACCATTTGGGGCCGATCATAGATAAAAAGGAAGGAGATATGGCATCTAGCGCGCCTAATGTGAGACACGTTCAAAATCTACTAACCCAACTTACGCGTACATGCTGCACGCAAATAAAGTTAAAGACGTAATGGAGGGTTTGTGTGCGTTGGAACTGGCTTGACGTAGGTTTTTAAGAGCACATTCGCGCGCGGGGGCGTTGTTTTGACTGTGTGGCAAATAACCCGCCGCAGGATTCCCATCCAATTATATGGTCGCTTTAACCGTACGGAGGAGATGCGATATTGACGCATGCCACTTCTCCTTCTTTTGTATTCAGTGGTTCCGACAGCTATACCATTTTACTGAATCAGGAACAGTATAGATATTAAATTCTTACTAAACACAAATATTATTATGCAGGGTGTTTTGGGACAGGTACGAGAAACTTCGGGGATATAAAGTACTAAATATTAGAAGAAAATATGCCTTACCCCACAAGTAGAAATTCAGTTTTTCTTGGTCACATAAAATATATCCCTATTGTTGAAGTAGTTTAATAGGATTTATTTCTTCCAATAATGCGTACATCGTGTTCCCGAAGTTTCTGTAATCTATCCCAAAACATTTATAATAGATATCTATATTATTCTCACGCATCGTGGAGCTTGTTCACCTTTTCCTTTTATCGCGGATAGCAGTGAAGTTACGATATATCCTCCAACATAGGTGATATTATATTCATATGCTGCAAGAATAAGAGGGCAGAGAAATAGATAAGTCCACGCCGGAATTATTTAAGAGACATTCCGTGTGGAGTGATCAAATAAACACATACTTGCTCACACGATAGGGAAAAAGTACGAATGATTGAGACGACATCCTAACACAGAAGTTAGTAATATAATGCTATTGTTCGATAAGGACGTATTAAAAATCAATCTTTTTTAAGTAACTGCAACAAATGTAAACACTTTAAAAGTATGAATGGTTAGGGAAAGTCGATATTTTCATATTATATTTTAAAATAAAATGAAAGCGGAAAATGCCTGGCACTAACATTCTTTGGTGATACTTTTTTGTTAACTTTTGTATTGAACCGTCAAAGCTAAATGGGAGGGCCTAGCCGTTACATTTCTTAAATTTCCATGACGATAAAACTAGCAAGCATTTTTTTATTTTGATATTGAAAAAAGGAGCTAAAAATATTTCTGCAGTAACTGATACAATTTTTTTTTAATATTTAGGTGAAAAATATGAATGAAAGCTTTCTGGAGGTTTAACAAAAAAAAAATGACATCAAAGTATTTTTTTTAGTATTAAAATTTTGTCACAAACGATAATAATTATAAAAATAAATTTTTGTGAACCTTTTTTGCATCCTAAAGTATTACTTACGAACTATAAAATAACAAGCAAAATCCTATGAGATGAGGCAATGGTCGGTCAGGGTCTCAAAGAGGAAACTACTTCGTAAACTATTAATATATTGTAATGTAATTTTTTTTGGAGGCAACATATTTGTTGATAGTATTATATATTTACTAGCAATAAGTAAGTTTCGTATTAAACTTTCGGCGAAGTTTCTTCCACAGCAGTTAAAGTAATTGACTAATATAATAATACACAGATTTGAGCAAAAGCAACGAAGGTATGAATTAATAAATTGGAAAATATAAATCTACCAAACAGTTCCATAGCATTTCCCACGAAGTCTACAGTAATCCAATTTCCCGCATTTATTGTTTCCCACAAATATCAGAATTGGGGTAAAGAGAGGGTTAAGTCGCACTGATGCTGGTCAGCCGAAAATCGGATTGCACCGTGACTAGTGGTCAAGCTGATCTTATTAGTGAAAGCACAAATTGAACGTTTCGTGGGAAAGCTCAGCATTACATTTGGAATGTCACTGTCGAGCTCAGTACGATTTCGTTCTCTAATTTTATCTCGTGAATGCACTATGAATATTGTGAGTTCAATATGAAGTAATGACTGTAAATTTCCTAAGGCCATTTTTTATGGCTACTATGGGATTCGTCGTTCGTGGTTCGGATTCCACGTTAAACTGTATTTACCCTTCCTTGCTTACTATCTGGTAGGGTAAATCCCGCCCAGGTCGGTACCATCGCATTGATTGAACGTGTTTTCCATACAGTTCAATGTAGCCGTGCAATTTAAGGAAGTTCCCTTGAGGTGTGTTGGGCTAATATCATGACATTAGGTGTGGTATTAACGATCCATGTCCAATCACATAAAAAACATAAAATGTGTGAGTTAAAATGAATTTAATTTTTTTTCTGTAACTGGCTAATATCACCAATCGGCCTATTGAATCGGTGTTTTTTAAAAGGGCATATTTTTTTATATTTAGAATATTTAAAGAATAAAGAATATTTTTATAATAATATTTATATAATAAAGAATTAAAGAATATTTTTTTAATGGGCCATAGTCCAGTACTATTGCCCTTTTAAAGAGATAGCTGTATACACACGGTTTCTTTAAGTTATAATCCAAATTGGACTGGTACTTTTTCATCGCACAACACAACACAAAACAAAAGTTTCAATAGTACAGGTGATGCAGATTTTTGTGACTGATGCTCTATTAAAAATAGCAATTGGTGAGATAGTGTGATACCAGTCTGAGTTTAATTTCCTGCTTATGGTGGCACGGTCAAATTCATAAAAAAAAATTGATAGGGACTTTGATGCGTAACAAATTGTGTCCCCTCCCATTTCTGAAAATGTTTGGTGCGTTTAGTAAATTATTTGTGCAGTACAGTTTCTAGACGCAGTCACAGAGTATCGCAAGTAAATAGCAGTATTCGGTGCGTATATAGTTAAGTATATATAGATCGAAACATGGCTTAATCATTTAAAAATTCTGGTTGGAAATGATGTCCTGATTAAGTGAGAATTCAGTACTACACACTCCCTTCTTAAATTAATTAGCGCGAGGCCAGACTTGGCCTCCAAATGTCTGGTCACAGTATCACCACATACACGTGCATCGCCCTAGTAATATTCAGCGAGTATCACCTAAAAAGACGAAAATGTTTATGCTGCAGCCAGATTGACGGGCGCGGAGGCGGCGAGGGGCGGTCAGACAGTCGCTGCACTTCCTGCTATTATTCCGAATCCGAGTCGTAAAAGTTTACGAGCGGACCACGCCGCGCCGTACACCGCACGCGACCGCGCCGTGTGAAACCGCCTTTATTATATTTCGCGAAACACGTAAATATGGTAATGACGATTCAGTATTTATATCGGATACCAGATTTCAATGGAACCGTCGGAGCTTAAGTGGCGATATGATATTAACAACAATATAACCTATAAGTACACATTCAATTGACCGTTTATATATTTTCTTTACATACGCAGCACGTCTAACTAAATCACTATATGTATATAATTAACTTATGATTAGGTCGCCAGAACTCGAGAGATGATAGAGAGTCATAAGATATAATCGGTTCGTTTTTTATGACCAAACCTTTTATCACCGCACTAATACATTTAAACCTGAGAATCATAACTTATCCATCCAGATTTTGTAAGAATTTTTTTTTAAAATATTTAATGTTATTGAAAAAGTTCATGTTTACTTAGAGTCCCATATTTTGGAATTATAAGATTAAACTGATTGCTGATTTTTCGGGAAAACACAAAAAAATTGTATGTGCTTACATACCTAATATCAGATTACACACGATATATGTCAAACTCCAAAAATATTCTCATTACAATATTCTAAATGTACGTCAATTCAAATTCACTTCCAAACATCGATACTTCAAGTCATGAGAACTAAGGAAAACTTTTCATCACACTATAAATTTAAAATTCGAACTCAATTCACAATCATTAACAGAGGATTATATGTTTTGACAAACCATTAAGCTTCCATTTGCGAAAATAAATTGACAGAAGCATCCGATGGATTGTGGAATTGATTGACTGCTATTGACAGATATATTTTATGGGTGACATCATTTTTGAAAAATTTCAAATGTAGTGACGTTTTTGTCGAATCCAATCATTTGTCAATATTTCGATCCAGCAAAATAAAATTGTGGGATTTATAAATACAATCTTTAACAACGAAAACGATTTTAAGAATTGTAATCATCGTTAATACTGAAATATATTTATTTTGGTCTAATATTAAGTACATTAGTTAAATTATTGTAGTGGACTCTTTAGGTTTGTTTGCCTTATTTACTTCTAAGCATTGCTGACTGTGCAATAAGATTTTGATTAAAACTATATGGACGGTTTTAAAAAAAAAATTACGCCATGAAAACTCATTACATGAAATTAACAGATATCGAAGAAAACTAACAGAATTACAGAGAACAGAAATAGATTTTAACGTACGAAAAAAATGTTTTCGACTCCGACACATGGCGGGGTATAATTTGCACAAATATTTTTTATCAAAATTAATTTGTATATGATTCTCTTTGTGCCTGAGATTTATTTGTAACATATTGGATTATAATATTATGTACCATGTAATAATGAAATTGATACCTCACTTTAGCAAGACAATGATTAATAGACACCACAAACGATAATGAGCCTTGGCGAAACCCAATGGCCTTGCAATATAGTTGCCAACCACGTGGTCAACTGACAAGGTTATCATCGGTCCACGCAAACTACTTCTGCGATCCGTGGAGAATGCTGGGCAATTCCACAGAATTGTTCAACTTTGGAAATAGGCAGTTAGATATTATAAATTTGATAATGCCTTTCTGTGCACCTAAAATGTATTTCAAACGAATTGGGCAGTGGTTGGAATATACAGTGTAGTTAATGTCATAGGTACCAATTGCCACCGTCTTACCATAACGATAACGAATTAGGGTATGAAACATGCAAACATGTAAATATTTAAAAATTCATGTGCATCCATTTATTCATGGTAGCAAATGATAAAACAAAAATTAAGAACATATATTCCAGTTTATAATATAACATAAAAATAATCAATTGTTCACTTTCACTTCTAATATTAACAAGCATATAAGATGCGTATTATATCTTATATATATATTTTACAGTTAAACAAATAAGAAAAAAAAACATGTTTTGACGTAAAATTGTGTTATGGACGCAAAATATAACTTAAGTTATATAACTAATAAAAAATTCTCAATTTTATACTAAGTTGATACTAGTAAGGCACTCTTCGAAAAATAATGCATAATTGAGAGCCGCATTGTGTTCTACGAATGCTTAAAATTGAAATAATAATCTGTATTTTTCCAAGCGAATAGCTAAGCTTAGTTTCTCTGTTTCACCTTTGCATTTTTAAACTTTTTCACTACAGGTCGCATTTCTCAAATTATTCTCGTGAAATTTTGTGAGCAGGTTCGATACTAGATTTTTTTGTAGATTCATTTTTTGGAAATTTTAGGCAATAGGTCTTGTCACAAAACAAAAGTTTGGCCGCCTGATTCGAAAAAAAAATCCAATTAATTTATCAAACCTTCTCAAAGAAAAAATCGATTGAGAAATGTGTCCCGTAGAGGACAACCGGACAGCTGGACATACGAAAGTATTTTTACCCAAGCTGAAACGGAGATGGCTCGCTCGTGCTTCGCGGTTCGATCGATCAAAAAATCACGCATATCCTTCTGAAAAATTGTCAAACTATCTCGAAAGGTTCAGTTCCGATAAGAATAAAAACAATGTTGTAGTCAACCTTATGCAAGTACAGCAACTATAAGCTCCGTTGTAACGAGGTGTAACGAAAAGGCCCGAGTAGCCCCGAATTCACGGACAATGTATTTTTAAGGACATTTCGTAGAGTTCAAGTGTCAACGTGAAACGGATTCGTCTCGCCCGACCCTAGAGAAGGGTCAAATTTTATCAAAACTGCAGTTTTCGCTGTCCAATTGTTTATTGATATATTTATGAGCTATGTTCATTTATGCGTTCATTATTATATCTGTGGGTGTCCGATGCAGCTTCGATTTTTCAATAGTCGTGAAGGTATAAATTTCCTGATGCTTTGTCTAACCTGTCACTTGTTATTTTCAATTGTTAACACAACAAGCTTTTTGTTTATTGTCGCCACAGTTTGGTACATAACTAAAAATAAAAGAATACACAGATTTTATTATTTGACCATAAGAAAGTAAATGATTAAAAAAATACTTCGTTGTAGTAAAGATATATACATAACGATATTACACAATGATGTAAGTCACAATAAAGTGGCATAGGTAAGCTGTTCCTATTTTTATATGATTGCATTCTATGCAATTATTTTGAGTTATTTTTTTCTTCAAAATAAGTTTAGTTATATCTTTTTGGTTTAAAAAATTACCAATTAATTAATGTTTGGTGTTAAAATGAAACATATTCTTATTTTTTTTTTTTTAAATAACTCGCCACGCAAGCAAATGAAGAAGTAGACGTTTTCAATAATTGATTAAGTGTCTAATATAGTCCAAACCACGATGTTTATTTACAAACAACGTTTTTATATAAACTGTCGAACTGAAATCTGAACGTTAGATTTTGAAAATTTGACGTTTAACGGCTTAAGTCACAATAGATCTTCTCAGGTCGCAGTTACGTCGAGCTACCGACACCGGTTAGGGGCTGCAGAGCACGACACCCAGTTTAAAATAATAATAATGTTTTAAATAAACTTCGAGTAAATTGAGATTATACTTTTTCACAATCACAGGTAAACATATAATAATCTGTAACATAAAACATCTAAATACCTTACTACAATTTATCACTAACAATACAATAAATAAATCATTTATTATTAGTTATACGTTTACCACATTCATTTCAAACACTTAACCAAAACTACATTCAGAAAACAATTTATCATAAAGTAAGAATTCAATCATTCGATCGAAATAATCGAAACACTTAAGAAGCTGAATTCATTTATAACTCGACAATTGCTAAAAAGATAAATGTGTGCACAATATTTTATTGAGATTCAATCATTTGTACCAAAAGGGGTTGATTTTGGTGTGTCTGACACTAATGCTTTTTCAGTTGAGTGCATACGATTCAGAAGGGTTCGAATTGGACAAGGAGTTATTTAATCAACTTTTTTATGAAAATAATACCTAACGATATTTTCTGTACATTTCTAAAACATAGATGTGTGCCTATCGGGAATCAAAACATATTATTTCACATTTTTATTATTGTTCATGTAATCCGCTTTTTATATTTTTAGAAATCTTTTCAAATACTCGTAACGTTCTTGGTTTTTTATTTATTTTTCTAAATTATTTAATACAAATTTTCAGTAAATTTTCTATCCTTCGGTATGCCAATCTTACCGGAACAAGTATATCAGGCAAAAAGTTGCACTTCCCGCGAAAGCTTTGCTTGCTAGTTGTAGACTAGCTTTGCATTATACTTGTAAAGTAGTTCTTTTTCATTAGTCTTTCTTTATTTAATGTCGATTTCACAGTCGATTTGACATACTCGTTGAAGAAAGCGACGCCCTTGCAAGAAAAACTTTATTTTATACAAATATATAATAAGATCCAAGTGCCAACAATAATATGCTAGAATTTTAAGTCTTCGCGGTCATTGACCGTAACACTGGTAAAGCGTTATAACTAAGTATATTTAGTCTTAAACACTATTTTAGTATAGGGCAAGGCATTGATAACCTGAGATGGGACTGTAGGATAATTCTAAGTTCAAGGGCAGCATGCCTATTCCTGGAATTCCGTAATCAGGAAATCGCTTATACAGCGGTTGTCAAAGCGATTGTCTTGGCGAAAAGATTCCGGGCGAAAAATCGCTTTGATAATCCCTATAAAAGCGGTTTTTTAGACTTAGGTTTCCTGATTCCTGAATACGAAATTCCAGGAATAGGCCTGCTTGTGGCGAATTTGTAGACGCATTGCCCACAAAATACTTGCTTGCAGGACTATTTTATACTATTCTCATAGTGTAGTTATTTTTATATATTTTGAATTAAATGAATGTTTCCGCGATTATTTTAAAATCTATATGTTTGCGATATAGTCTGCAAAATGGGCGTATCAGGTAAGAAAAGTGTTGTTATTAATATAATTTAATAGTTCTGATAACAGCATAGAACAAAATATAAATTTAAAGTACACACTTCGAGTTGCGAAAAAAGGAACCAAAACCCTGCAGAATCCCATTGGACAAAGAAAGTAAAAAGAAAGAAGGAATCACTACAACCTATTTGTGTAAAAATACTTTCAAACAATTCGAGAGTATACATCAAATATTATGGACGCTTATGAGGCAAGCTCGGAGTAGTTCGAACTCGAAAAACGGCGATATCATCAAGGTAACAAATGCGAGGTAACTTGTGGTTGTGCCTTGTGATCTCTACCTACCCGTTTGAGATTCGTTATCGTCGAAAACATTAAATATATCATGAAAATATAAAAAGCATCATGAATGTAATTTTTTTTAAAAAACAGAGCAAGGAACTTAGTCAAAATTTGGCAACCCTAGCGAATTTAAGCCTCATAAAGTTCAATGAAGTGTTTGGAGATGCGTAACACATGTAGGAATAACTGCTAATGGATTTTATATTTATAATGTAGTGCCTCGATGTCTGCCTCTCCCATTTTCAATATGGTGAATTGATTAAAAAAACACACATATTTATGCAGATGAAAATTAGTAAAATTTTGCAAGATGTTTGGAAGAGCATATCCGATTAACAAGATTTGAATATTGATTTTATGCTTAACAAAAAATAAACAATTTTTATACGATTGTCATTAATATAATTTTTGCATATTTTTTTCTATCAACCAGATAAGATGAAGTTGGAAACCATCGATTTCTGGGAAGTTTCATCACCACCACCATCTTTATTTTTCATTTAATTATTTTAAAGTATATTGTTCATAACAATGCATGTAGGTATTTACTTATAGTCTGTATAATTTACAGATTACAGCTATTTTACATAATAAAAAATATACATAATTAAACATGGTAGTGATAGGAACAAACATATTTTATAATTAAAAATGTTTACTTACAACGGATTTATGTACAACGAATAAATTGTCAAGCTAGATAAATTTTAGTGAGTTTTTTTTACGTAAGTGTCTTATTTATTTTAAAGAATATGGAACAAGAACCGGTAAGCATGAAAAGCGCCAATTCTTCATAACTCCGAACTCTGAATCTTGTGCCCTTCACTGATTAATGCCTTTTACTGAAATTGTATTTAAGAAATTACATAATCCATGTCTTAACTGTTAATAAAATTTGCGATGCAATATTTGAAGGTTTGACCTAATTGCCCGTATGACCATAACAGTGTGTAAGCCAGTTCTGGTTTATCAAATTTAACCTATTGATATTTACATTTTGATTGTATAGATGAAAGAAAGTAATAAAAACTCAGCGTTAACATTTCAAGAACATTATATTCATATTTTAAATTGCAAATGGGTTACGTATGTATGTTTAGAGTAATATGTCCTATCTGAAAGTTCACTTGGAGTCAGCTTAATTCCAGGAAACATATCGTAAACTTTTATGTAACTGCCAATTCCTTCCTATGCGGGTGAGTTAATGTATGCCGAATCCTTTCGTATCGTTGGAAGGGTAGATTTTTTTTTACATTAAATTCTTCTCTGTAGATGTAGCATGTTTTTCTTGAAATTATCGATACATTTTTTTCCTACAACATTGTGCACTTTAGAACATACTATCAATACAAATATTATAAATGCGAAATTAATGCCTGACTGTTCCGTTTTTACGTCTAAACTGCTCAACCAATTTTGATGAATTTCGGTGTAGAGATCGTTTGGACCGTTAAAAAGGACATACGCTATCTTTTGTGGTCAAAACGAAACTCGAAGGGGTGATATAGGGGATGAAAGTTTGTATGGAAACTTATATAATATCCTCGAAATAATTCGGCCCGAGTCCAAAACGTCATCGAACCGAACGCAGCCGGGTACCTTAGCCAGTATTAAATAAAGATACATTTCTATGGAAGGTTTTCGAATATAACTGACTACTTACAATACAAATCAAACGATATTTCCTGATGACAGTAAACATGGCGCTACCGATAAAAATATGCCGAAAATTCAGTGCCAGCGATTCAATTCCCGAATTGCAGGCGTTTTCGATTTTGAACCATTTCCCTAACGCCGGCTCTTCAAGAAATAAAATGAATTTACGCGACCATTAGGAGGTTTTTTCCGCGCCCGGGCTGCGCTCGGTGCCCTCCGCCCTGGCGCTCCATTCAGGAATGTCAACCCTCTCGCTGCTTCGCAATTATTGCAGCGGATGGTGGCTGTAAAAATTTACAACGTCGCATCCGCAAACGAAGCGTCTGCACTCTGATTATGATGGGAGCCGGCGCAAGCTAGACATATGGTGGGGTACGTTCACGAAGAGTGCGTGCATTTATCTGAACGATCTAAGTTTTTTTTAAGGAATACGTAATGTGTACGTGCGTCATTTTTTGGTTTGATGAATTTATTTATTTTTCTCTGTGATTCTATTAAGTTGTTTTGCAAACATTTGCATTTATCATTTTCAATTTATTTTATGCAACTCGACATGAATGGGTAATACCACACAACTACCGTTATGATATTAGCCCAATACGCCACATTACCGAAGGAAAAATGTGCCACGCCACCTTTCTTTTTTGAGCTTATTATGGCTACGTTTTATCTTGAATTTGACAAGCAATTTGTCAGCTAAAACAATTTATTTGTAAGAAAAAGGGCGGGAAAGAATAGTGGCTTGATAAGATAAGTATACTTTTTTATCATAAGAAACTCTGATGAAATAAAATCGTGTATTCTTGGTAATATATTGCTGTGCTGAGTTAAAGAGAAACAAAAATAATAATTAAGCCTAAAACTGGAAATAATAGAACAATCGGCACAAAAATATAAATGAGTTTCAAATCTCGCACCTGTATACTTCAATGTTTAAAATACATGGTATAATTGAATGGTCACGGGTGATTTTATTTTCTCAAAACACAAATGATTCGTCAATTCTTCGACCCACCCCACCCTTAACGGTCGACTCTCCTCCACGTTCCCACACTCACCTCTCATTTAACACGTGTTGCGACCCTAAACTATTGTAAACTCCGGTGGGATATCTCGAAACTGTACGTCGGAAGGGACTCGAGTGCGAAGAACAGTGTGTCTGGTGCTTCAGCAAATATTGTCTGAGGGCCGGTGAGAGGGACGGGTGACATTATTGGAGGGGTTCATCGGAGAGTGTACCAAAACGAATTTGATTATTCTTTACTAAAATTTGAAAAATAAAGATTTAGTTTAAAATATATGTTTCAATTAAGTTGATTATTAAAGGTGCTTGGCGTAAAAAAAAAAAAAAATGAGTAACTTGGGTTTTTTCTGACATAAGCGAGGGTTAAGGTTATGTACATCGTATGATTAAGGCATCGCAATAATGTTCTGTCACTAAGCACGTTATTTTACCCGGAAATTAAAGAATTAGGCATGTCGAAACATAAAAATATTTGGATAACTTAAGAAGTGCACACGTGTAATAAAAAATCTTTTCGACTCATTGTCACCACCAAAATAACAATAATAATGCATACGGTGACGGAAAACATGATGAGGAAACTCACAACTCCGTTTGTTTCTTAGTTTAGCTACGTACACAGTAATAGACTGGTCACTCGATAAGTGCATCCGAAATGTTGACCAACCGAAGTTTAAAATAAGTGAACCGCTCTGAACCCTAAGACCGAATTAACTTGAATGAAGAGATACGATCTGCCCGCGGAAACAGGCGCAAATGAGAACTACCTATTAACTTAACTGTTTATTGAGTCCCTAAAATTTTGCTACGTTACTTTTGATACGAGTCGATGGTGCAAGAAGAGGTGCGACGAGGTAGCGTGTCGGTCGCGGTCGGACGCTCGCACAATGAAGAGCGCTCAAGTGTTTGAGATGTTCATTAACTGAGTCCATATTGATAATCGAGTTTCCATTCCGTGCACACGAATATTATATTCCATCTCGTTCTTGATCTCTCCTCATTACACCGGGGAAATTAGGATTAGGTAAGGTCATGAAAATGTTTTTTAAAGTATTTTTTTTTCAAGCCAAGTTTCGCCATTGTAACTTACATCTTGTGTATTTGTTTGAAGAGTGCCACCTTCGCTTGGGTTTATTATTTTGCAGCAAGTAATTTAAAGTTACGTTGTAAAAGCTTGCATTTATATTTTTCAGCTAATAGAGAATATTAGCGGGATTATGGTCAAAACGATGACCAGGTTTGGGTTTAGGTATCAACTTAAATGTTTGGGGTCCTAATATTTGCCGAAATGACCCATAGCTATTGTGCAGCAAGGAACATAGACTGTACTTAAATTAATTCCTTCAATAATTATTCTAAAATTGCTAAACCGTAGGAAAAACCAATCATTAATTTGTATTGATAGATAAAATAAATGATGGAAAAAAAGTAATATTCTTCCAGTAATTATTATTACTCAGCGCCACGTATTTGATCACACATAATGAGAGAGAAATATATATATATTCGGGGAATAATATTAGCGGAAAATTTTAGCGGGAAAAATTTAATGAAATAAACGTATGTCAGTTTGTTTCCATAAATTATTATTTAAGTACGGGTGCATCCATCGCGGGCACTCCTTGGTTTGTTTTCAAGGACTAACTCGAACCCTCTCTTGATTTCGAATATATGTATAGGTTGAACTTTTCTAGTGGGCCTTCAAGGAAAAATCCGAAACTAAAATAACTAAAGGGCCGATTCTATAAAAACTAAAACTGCATTTTTCGATTTAATTCGGAAAAAGGGTAGGTACGGGGGAATACTTTTTGAAATTTTAACTTTTACTGATTTGAAAATCGACACGTTCCTTTAGTTTACCGTATAATAATTACTTGACAGGATTTGTTCCTTATATTTATATTTACTGGTGTAAAATCAACGAGTTTGATTCCCGGTTAGGAAAACGATGTTTGACCTAGTGTTTTTCGCTATTTCTTATAGTTTCGGATTTGGCCCTGAAAAATTCACCCATATAGAGCAAGATCTAGGATTTTCAAGTATGGACATGTGAAAGTCTGCCTTTTCACATCAGGTACTCTCATCACAATTTTGTCTTCATTTATTTCGTTCGTTCATCTTCAGGTCAGTATAAGACCATTATTGTCCTCAATACAAATATCGTCAAATTAAACTGCGTTCATTGCTAACAACCACAATTAATTTCAAAGGAAATCCCCAACAATACAGCAATAATCCGCCAACGCCCTCACCAAATCACAATTGACGTGAGCACACCGCGCCGCCGCCACCGCCGTGGTACCTTCCGTTCTATTTGTCAGGGAATATCGAGAGTTTGTCAAAACGCCACGCGACACAACTCCAAACGATATTTGTTTAGATGTTCGGGGGTGGAAATATGCTCGCAGTTATTATAGCACTTTTCGTTCTCCTAATGAGGGTATCGAGTGTCTCTTCGGATATGTGAACTACATATGTGACGAACGTTTAATATTTTCTCGGCCGAAATGCTTCCGAACAGAAAATACTGATGATAGAGACCGGAACACTGATGGTGCACTTCTTTTGTTTCCTATATATTTTCATACATGTATGCTCTACGATTGCGGAAGCCACGTACCGGAACTCTGTGAAGAAGAATTTAAAGAAGTAAAAGTAAAGTGTCAAGACAACCAAAACTATATCGGATTCGATTTCTGCGCAGCCACTAGCGCTTGGAAGGGATAGGACAATATCCATCCCGGGCAATCGACGTTCACCTAGGCCGCCCAGGCACGACAATTCCACTCACTTCTGCAGTTAATATTATTTCTACTGGCTGCTGTACCCACCCGGCTGCGCTCGGGACAATATCTTCAATTTTTTCCGGGATAAAATAAACATAAAATCGATAGTATCGTTACTTTATAGTTACGTGAAAGAAGGACATACTAACAAACACACTTTTGAATTTATAATAAGGATGCTTGCATTTTGTAAATCTGTTTTGTCATCCTTTGTCGAAAAATTTGATCCACATGTCCAAACCATCTCATCTATCCTTTTTTTATCTACAATGTTATTTATGTGTAGAATACCGTATAGTAAGGAAGCAATAATCAAATAAATAAAACTGTAAAAATAACAAATTTTCAATTGTAGGTTTAGAATTGCACTTATAAAATTATTAGTTTTACAGTTTTTATTCAAGTGATGTATCAATCATTCACGGTAGATTCGGGTGGCGTTTATTGATAAATCTATGCACTTGATTAGTACAAAAAACCGGCCAATTGCGAGTCAGACTCGCACACGAAGGGTTCCGTACCATCAACACAAAAAAACACGTTTTTGTATGGGACCCCCCTTAAATTTTAATATATTTTTTTAATTTACCTATTTGTTGTTATAGTGGCAATATACACTCTGTGAAAATTTCAGCTGCCTGCCTATTACGGTTCATGAGATACAGCCCTGACGGACGGACGGACGAACAGCGGAGGCTAAGTAAGAAGGTTCCGTTTTCACCCTTTGGGTAAATGTAAAAGTTAATTCAATATTATTTTCGCGTTATATTATCAAAATCCAACCATCGCAATGTAGTAGAATTATAGATTTAATGTAAATCGACTACAAACCACCATTCTGTTTTCCAAACGAATTCGCCAGAGGACGTACATAATTATCGTCATCGCTTTTTGGTAGCAATGTGTGCTCCTGTCACATTTCCAGACATTTCTTTGTTTCAATCGTCGAGGTCCGAGCACACAATCACGAACGAGCGAACATAGAGCCTAAGGCGGGTTCCCGCCAAAGCCAGCCTCCCACAACTAATTCGAAAATCAAATTTGTAACATCAATAGCGAATTGTTTAAATGGTTCCACTCACGGGGGTCCCATATTAGGGGTAATGTTTTATTCATCGCGTTTTTTATGTTGTTAATTTGTTTTATTTGGCAGCTTCCCGCCCCGAGGTATCGCGTGGCCAAGTGTTTGAGGAAACAAGTAAATGTTTTTAAATTATCACGATTCAATAAACTCTTTGTTCGAGTGGGAAATTGGCTGAATGAAAGATTTATGTGAGTCAAGTTTTTTATTATTTCTGTTTTATATAGACTAAGGTAAAATGTGGCACGTATAGGTTAGGTACAATATCGGTTTTTGGGAACTGAGTATCCGAGAAATCTTGTTGAAGTCTCTAATTGCTTAAAAAATCACATGTAGATTATATTAGGTCAGGCCTTAACTGGATTCGAATATTAATGGGTTTCATTTACTACAATTATGCATGCCTAATCGGGTGCTGGTGTCACAAGCTGGTAAAATATTCGTCACTTTGTCCATTTAGTGCAAATATTTTTTTGTTCGAACTGGAGTTTATGTCTAATCATTTTACACATTAATTATAATAACAAGAAATAGACTAAATCTCAGTTAACCTATTTAATATTTTGAATGTAATCTGAAGTGATTTACGGAATTTAAAATTGTTTTGTTACTGTACAATCTATAAAACCTGCAGACAACCCGACACTATTCCCATTTTTTATTACTACGTACATACAATGAAAATGTCCTCGGGGCACCTCCACGGTGGTGGTGTGCGCTCGTGGAGAAATAATCATAGTTTATTATAACAGTAGTTACAGAATTGGTCTCCCGCAGGCCCGCCCCGTGGTAAAGAATTTCGCCCGGGGTTAAAAACATCGTTTTGTCATTTTAACCATTACGGTAGGTATTCATTTGCAAAATTGCTATCCACCGATAATAGTATCTCGTAATACATGATTAAATCCAATGAGTAAGTGTGAATCTACGTTGTAACAAAATTAGCAATGTTGATCCAAATGGCCGGCGTCAGTCAGGTTCTTTCTACAGTAGGACGTTTGGTCAGTCGCAAATGCTTTCCTTTCTCACTGCAACATAATTGAGTGCTTGTATTAGATTGCTTCCTTGCTCCGCATTCCAATGTCATCAAAAGAGTCGTAAGGGTGAAAAGTAAACCGGATCTTTACAAGAAGCAGGAGCAAATATTTAAAGATTACCTTTACGTTAATAAATACGAATAAAGACGCCGCTAAGGTTTACCAATAATTTTACCCTGTAAAGTGAACGTGAAGCTATAATTTTATTTATTCATAAAGTATATTCATTCGGGATTAATGTTCTTAATAGAGTATTCGGGAGGCAGGAATCTATTTTTTTAATATTTATTTGACTGCTTGGGCGTAAGTGATCGACACGATGGCCAGGGAGACCCGGTGAAACGGGTGCCCGCTGCCCGCCCGCCGAGTAGTTCAGGGCCCGGTCTGTGCCTAACCATCACAGAAGGCTGCACCATCACTCGGCGCATAATCTCGGAGTGGTCCGTCCGGTTGGTGACCGGACTGCCGGGGTCCCGGCGGCCACTTCCGGGGGGGACCGGGGGCCCTTCCGTCCATCGTGTCGGTCACTCACCATCCCAGGCAGATAGTGACGAAGCCACAGAGTTGCGCTTTGACCACAAATCTTCGTTACTAGTCCCCTGTGCAACCTCACACCAACACACCAACAAATGAAAGCACAAAAAAGGAAGAACGTAAATTCAGCGGTGCACAACCCCGGCACCTTTCGCGCAGATTTCGCGAACATACGGGGGCTGCACACCAATTTGAATGCCGTGCACCTGCATCTGGAGCAGATGAAGCCGGCCATGCTCTTCCTTACGGAGACACAAATATCACGACCTGCCGACACGTCGTACCTGCACTATCCTGGCTTTACTTTGGAAGAATCATTCCGTCCAAAGGCCGGGGTGTGCCTGTTCGTCAGGTCTGATATTTGCTGTCGCCGCCTTCATTGCATGGAGGACCCCGAACACTCCGTACTTTGGGTCCACGTTGACATGGGGACGGACACGCGGCTGTACGCGTGCCTGTACAGACCGCACAACGGGGACAGGGAGCTTACTCGACTTCTGGAGTACCTGAGCAAAGCGGCAGACGATGCACAGGCGAGGTTCCCCTCAGCAGAGTTGGTCTTTCTGGGAGATTTTAACGCGCACCATGCGCTGTGGCTAGGCTCCGAAAAGACTGACTTTGCTGGTAGGGCTGTGCGGAACTTCGCTCTGGCGCACAATCTGACTCAATTGGTGACGCAACATACGCGTATCCCAGATCGAGCAGGTGACGCGTCCTCCTTACTGGATCTTCTGCTGACCACCAAACCCGCCGGGTACAAGGTGTCGGTGCTTGCCCCCCTGGGGTCATCTGACCACTGCCTGGTGAGGTCAACTGTGCCACACACCCAGACTGAGAAACGTGCGACCGGCACGCGTCTGGTGTGGCATTACGAGTCGGCAGATTGGGACGGAATGCGAGAACATTTCTCCTCCTTCCCTTGGAGGCAACTCTGTTTCAGCACTGTGGATCCGTCGAGCTGTGCGAATGCCGTTTCCGAGGTGATCCAGGGAGCTATGGAACTTTTTATTCCCTGCTCCACCAAATCCCTCGGTGGTAAAAGCCAGCCTTGGTTCAACGCGGAATGCGCAGTGGCTTGTTGTACTAAGAACGCGGCCCACCGTGCATGGTCCCGCGCGCGAACACGACGTGACCCGAATATAAAGGCGCTGAAACAGGCCCTTAACTTAGCCTCCAGATCCAGTAAGAGAGCAATTGCCAGAGCGAAGTTCGAGCATATCGGCAGAATTGGCGAGTAGCTGATCAGCCACCCTACTGGGAGCCGTCAATTCTGGTCCCTTGCCAAATCTGTGGAAGCAAATTTCTGCCGCTCCTCACTTCCACCATTGCAGCAGCCTGACGGATCACTCGCTTTTTCCGCCAAAGAGAAGGCCGACCTTCTCGCGGGCATCTTTGCGGCGAAATCTCGCCTGGATGATGGCGGCTCCATTCCGCCGACTGTTCCTGGGTGCGAATTCTCTATGCCGAGCATACAATTCCGCCAGAGAGCCGTACGGCGTGAGCTTTCCGCCCTAGACTCCAGGAAAGCGAGTGGCCCTGATGGTATTCCTGCATTGGTGTTAAAGAAATGTGCTCCAGAACTAGCCCCTGTCCTAACCCGCCTTTACCGCCTATCGTACTCCACTGGATGTGTGCCAGCTGCTTGGAAATCGGCCAACGTTCAGCCCGTGCCTAAAAAAGGCGATCGATCAGACCCGGCCAACTACCGACCCATAGCCATTACCTCTCTTCTCTGCAAAGTGTTGGAGCGCATCATTAACTCTCAGTTGATGAAGTATCTAGAGAGCAATGAACTTCTCAGCGATCATCAATACGGCTTCCGTCCGAATCGATCTGCTGGGGATCTCTTAGTATACGTCTCACATGAGATGGGCGATGCGCTCGAAAATCATGGCGAAGGTATGGCTATCGGCCTGGATATTGCAAAAGCATTTGACCGGGTCTGGCACAAGGCACTGATTTCCAAGCTGCCCTCTTATGGCCTTCCACCCGAGCTGTGTGACTGGATCGCCGACTTCCTGCATGGCCGCAGCATAAAAGTCTTCATTGACGGTTGCTGTTCCAAAGCCATGTCAGTGAATGCCGGTGTGCCGCAGGGCTCTGTGCTGTCCCCAACCCTTTTTCTGCTGCAAATTAATGATATGCTCAACTTGTGGGACATTGATTGCTACGCAGACGACAGCACAGTGCTAGCCAGGTACGCCAGTCACCAGACCGCTAGCCGGGCTGAAGTGGAAGAAAATAGGCGGCGTCTCGTTATTAGACTCGAAGAGACCCTGGAAAAAGTTTCCGAGTGGGGTCTCCAGAACCTCGTTGAGTTTAACGCGAGCAAAACACAGGCGTGCGTATTCAGTGCGAAGCGTACTCCGTTCAGCGTGGCTCCGACCTTTCAGGGAACAACTCTGCGTATTGACGACCACATAGGCATTCTTGGGGTCGACCTGACGCATGACCTTAATTTCGGACGCCATATCGAGGATAAAGCCAAGCTCGCCTCAAAAAAGTTGGGGGTCCTCAACAGAGTGCGTCAGTACTTCACGCCTGACCAAAAACTGCTTCTTTACAAGGCGCAGATAAGGTCTTGCGTGGAGTACTGTTCGCATTTGTGGGACGGCTCAGCTAAACACCTGCTTGGCTCTCTGGACTCGATACAGCGTCGGGCCGTGCGTCTAGTCGACGACCCCGAGGTATCCCTAAATTTGGAGACCCTCCAACTCAGAAGGGATATAGGGTATCTGTCTGTCTTTTATCGTCTTTACCACGGAGAATGCTCGTCGGAGCTGCATAACGCTGTTCCTCCGTCCCCTTTCTACCTGCGGTCAACGCGGAACAGGGAGAAAATGCACACATTCACAGTCGACATTCCAAAAATAAGAACCCACCGATCTTCTAGATCCTTCATCTATAGGGTCGGAAAACTATGGAATGAACTCCCTTCCGATGTATTTCCCCCAAAGTACAACCTGGGGTCCTTCAAACATGGTGTGAAGAAGCACCTGGCCGGCCGGCATGGTTTTCGCAGCCCCCCTGTAAATTCGAAATCCCATGGGCGTCGTCGGGCACCTTAAGATGTCCTGGCGTACGCCATATGCCGCGCTAAACATAAAAAAAAAAACAACAAGATAAAATAGGCTTTTTGTTGGAACCTAGTTTTCTTTTTTTGCGTTATTATTTGTGAGGTACATAGATCGTATTAGCATCCCAACAAAATCACTGATCAAAAACTATAAGACATATGTCTCGTTGACAATCAAATGTCACACAGCACAACGAAAGGCAGGAATGCCATGTTAGTAGCAAATAGGACCAACTGTATCCATTTTTGTATTGCAAATCCCTTCCCCGCTCTCTATTCGCCACGTGGAAATATTTCCTAGTACAAAGCGTCCAGAAAAAATCCAAAACATAATTGAATTTGATATCGATATTGGGTTGCTATTTCAGTTACAGAAAGCGGATTTACTGTCGAATACAAGAATTAAGGTTCTATCTAGTTTAAGGTTGTTTGTGTGTTTAAACTTAAAATTATACCGGGTACTACGAGTATATCAGTAAATCTTTACTGAGTAAATTTTCAGTGGAGTTAATCGAAACCGCGGATCAGATTGTCACCTAAGTAGTGTATTTCAATATGGTACCTGAATATTAAAATAAATGCAATTAAAATGAAAGGTTACTACTTTGTTAATTCTTTCATTTTCATTTTTTTTAACGACTAATTGAAATAAATTTCAATATATTTACTAGGGGGACGCATCATAAAGTCCAAAAAGCACAAGGTCCAAAACCCATACCGTCCAAAACACTAATGAATACGGAACTTTTTCAATTAGGTTAGGTTAGGTTAGGTTAGATTATAATATTTGCATTTATAAATATATGCAAAAATACATATTTTTGGACGTTCTGGGTTTTGGACCTTATGCTTTTTGGACTTTAAGAAGGCGCCCCTTTACTAGTTGTGGTCGCCGGCTTCATTCGCATGGGATTCCGCAATCTATATTGTTGCCCTATGAGAGTTACTCCGAGAGTAACCTAATGTAATAATTTTCCCTAAATTGTCGTTCTATTATTATAAAGATAAACATGACGTTTCTAGAGCCGCAATTGTTCTCCAAAGCTCCAAAGCTGGGCTCAATTCGACTGTTTACATCAAAACCAGAAATTACACCTCGCGAGCCGACGTCAAACAAACCAGCTCGTCCGCAAATAATCATAGTCGCACACCCCCGAGGGGTGCCGTGCCCCCCTCCCCCCCGGTGTGGGGGCGCACAAAGCGTCAGGAGGGGGCCGGCGGCGGCGGAGGGGGGGGGGACGGGTCACGTGACCGACACGTGCGAACCGAGGACCGCTGCTGATGGACGATGGGCACCGTCGAATGGATGCGTCGGAACATGGCGGAAAACCATGGAGCCGTTGGAGTTATGTTCGTGAATTCGTAGAGTTTTCTTAAGGCGTTCTTATATTACTAGAAAGTTGGTGAGAAAGACGAAGTTGTATCAAAAGTTAATGCATCTTCAGTGTTGTATTGTACATGTTACGAAATCCTGGCTTGTCGATGTGTGCATGATTCGTCTGTCAGAACGAGACTGAGGGGTATCTATATTGGTGGTGTAGGTATACTAGTAGCTGACCATCCTCATTCATATTTCTTTTGGGACATTAACAAATACATACAACGGGTATACAAAATTTTCACATCTCATGGATACCATAACTTTAGCGTATCGACAGTTTTCGTTGGTCTATCCGCTTTTTCTTCCTACATTATGTTCGTTTGATTTGATTTTGATTTTGTCAAAGGCATCGTAAAACAGTAGTCGCCTCGTGCGATTGTTTTTATACAATTCACTCGCAAGTGTGCGCGGAGCCCATTCTCGTACGGTAAGTGTGCGCGGCGCTTTATACATTTTGATTTGTGAATGACATTCGATGTGAATATTTTGATGTTGCCCGGCATTGTTGTTGTAGTTTCTTTGACTTTTACGTGTTTTGTTGTTGCTCTTTGGTTGTCTATTTTAATTGTGAAGACGCGTGCGCGAGTTTTGTTAGCAACTCTCATTTGAATTATAATATTTTGATGTTGCTAATCGTGTGAGAAAAAAATCCCAAATCCTGTTTTATTTCTGCCAAATCAATGATGTTGGATAACATGTATATATCTTTAGATTTCTAAAAAGGAGTTTCATAACTCAATTAAAAAGGGTTCTCCATTGCGTAACTTTGTCGGGAAAAATAAGGGTCCATGCGACCTCCGAAACCCTTACAAACAAAAGGAGATCGTAGAGTGCTCGAAGCGACATGTGGCAATTTGAGTGCTGGTGACAATGTTACAAATAGCGTGTACATTCATTTATTAATTTGCCCTTCAAAAATATAGGCTGGAATAAATCTAAAGATCTTTACACTCATTTTAAAATATTCTTTAAATACGAAAGTATCAGATGGAAATTGTAATGACAGTTTTGGGATATTTAGAAATATTGGAATGGATGAGATACATAAGTTGATTGGAATAAAATAATATTCAAATAGAGCCAACGGGAGCGATCACTTGAAAAAAACTTGTCATTGATCAATAGTATTTCTAAGAAATTAGACACGATAACGCACGTCTGTATTTTATTGTGAAGTGATTTAATACAAAATTACTGATTGAATTAGTGAATAAAAGTTTACTAAATATGACTACTTTCATGTGCTATTAAGTGAAGGTACTTACATTTAACGTGTTATGGATAAAATAAAAATATTGGCTATTTAAATACCTAATTACTAATAAGGAAAAGAAACATCTTTACTTCATAGCATTTATTTGAAGTCGTGACAATATT
Source organism: Incurvaria masculella (assembly GCA_946894095.1). Classification (NCBI taxonomy): domain Eukaryota; kingdom Metazoa; phylum Arthropoda; class Insecta; order Lepidoptera; family Incurvariidae; genus Incurvaria; species Incurvaria masculella. Next base: position 8,565,500 of record OX335641.1, read on the forward strand.
TTAGATGTATTTTCGTATTAAAAAAGAAAACATTTTTGGTATAACATTAATTTGAATTTGAAATTATGAAATGATATAATTTCAAATTCATATAATATATAGACAAAATAATTCTATATTACCATATCTGTAAACTACGTAAAGAAGAACTATCAAGAGATGCACAAAAAAAAGTAAAAAAAAATCTAATTAAATAAAACCCAATAATTACTAACCGCTTTTACCTGAGCATGCTGGAAAAACAACTGAATACATTACTCGTGCCATATAAGATAAATATTATAATAATTTTTATTTTACGTAAATGGACATAGACATTAATGAAATAACCTAAAATTTGCAGACATACACATATGGTGCAGATGCAACATAGTATGCATTATATTACTGACGTTTTGAGTCTACATAACGTATTAGTGACTTATTTTATTTTTTATTTATTTAATAGATCGACATACAGAATCATACACTTAACATTACTAGGATAACATAATAAAACAAGAATTACGTGTACATTCTACGAGATGTCAATAGAGCATGCGTAAATCATCATCTAACTAAACAATTAAAAAACCAAAAGCTGAAAACAGATAATAATAAAAGTAGAGGTAAAGTAAAAGTAAAAGTAAAAAAAAAGTAAAAAGTCTTAATAAACTTAAACTAGTAGATACATGTTAAAACATAATATTTTCAGTACAGTATCACTTTAAAATTTATCACTTCTGTCGAAATTATTTTACAGCCACCGGGAAAACCATATATTTCCGGCCTTACTCAGAGCACAACGGTATTTTTATTGTGAAGTTTTTATTTCTTACTAAACCAAATCAAAATATTTACAGTGAAATAAGTTTAACGATTTACCAAGGACATACCCCGTTACTAATAAACATAGATCATCATCTGAATACTTGTACAACGTTTTGTCCCTTTCCCTCTAATTCGCAACTGCATTTCAATGCAAAGGACAAAACATTGTATAGCTATTCAGATGATGATCTGGGTTTATTAGTATACCCACCCCTTAGATGAAAACATCTAAGACCCACCCTATATTAAAATTATCTTTGACCGAACGAAGCGCGAAGCATGTCCGTGCTGTTCTCTTCTACAGGTCGCATTTCTCAACCTATTCGATTAAAAGTTTTGTAATAAGACAATAAGATAATAAGGAGTTAGGTACTAAATATAGTGAGAAAAATAATAGGATTCAAAGAAGACAATGAGGCGTTCAAGTCCCATACAATGGCTCTTGCCTGTTTCCTCAGTCACATTAAGAAATATTTTTCTGATATTTTTCAAATCAAATAAATCAACTGAGAGCTAAGTCTGTATGCGTTTTGGTTTTTATGCGCTGTTTTGTATTTGTTTACCATTTTTTTAAGAGCGTATATCACGCCTTAGTCACATTTTATTTATTTACTTCAAATTAGTTGAGGAGGTCTCCAGGTTTGACTTGACTTTTTAAAAACACGTAGGTCCAAAAATATCGATTTTTCTAGGAATCAAATTTAACGAATATTTTCAATGAAAATATCTGTATTGAAGTTATTTACTTAACACCATTGTTTTCTGTCTTTTGATATATTATGAAGATTTAAATAATATTGTACGAATATACAAATTATATAAGTAACATCACTTTAATTAAATATCGCTCGACGGACACATGTCAATCAAATATTTCAGCCAAGTGGAAAACTGTAGCAATCAAACAAATGTTCCTAAAACACACAGTAGCTTACACGCACAAAGCTAGTGATGCACGCTTCGTAACGAAATATATCGATAAACCTAGCGAAATATTAGGATTATGATATATGGAATTGAAATGTTGTATTTACTGAGCAGGAATGCATAATAATCTGTTTAATAATAACAACAATACCTATGTTAAATAATGATTACTGTTTGTGTGTAACTTCGTATGTAAGAGTTGATGAATGATGACGGTGAAGAGAAGAGTTTATAATGACTCAAATATGATAAGTCAAATTACTGGAACTTTAAGTTATTAATAACATGGTATAGGTAAATGCTTTCCATATCAAATTGAGTTTTTTTTTTCGTGAAAGAAAGGCAATACAAGAATATGTAACTTCTTAATTATTATGTTTATGTTGATCAATAAAGTTAACAAATAAATTAAATATGATATCTATTAACTCATAAGAATGGCTAATCTCGCTAGCGGAGACTTTAACAAATATTTTAAGAAATAAATAGAGAATATTTAATGAATCATCTCGGCAGCAAATATGGCTTTGCGTTGAATGCCAAATCAGTGCCTCTAAGAATATATAATGGATGACATATTACATAGGTGTGTAGTTATCTACTGGGTAGATCAATTTATTCGAATTCTTTGTCAGTCTCGATAGCCCACGTTAGGGCTGTGCTAGTTGTGGGTTAGGAATGGGCGACCGTTTTCGGCCGTTGAGGCCGAGGGTAGTTTGAATTTCAAGTAAAACATTAGGTTTCCTTCTGTACTTAGTAGTTGTACGTTTTAATCCCGCCCTATTATACCATTGCATTGATTGAATGGTCTGAGTGGCAATAAACATTGTCCATATTTTCCATCCATTCAAATATAGACGAGCGATATAAAGCATTGCACGTACATAGTTCCCATGTGGTGTGTTGGGCTAATATCACGACAGTAGTCGTGGGTGCATTTAGTTATTAATATCCAGTTCACATGAAAACTTAATTCAACTTGAATTCCAGGACAAAGATTTTCTTTCAAAACATAGTGGAATATGCTTCTATTCAACCTCAAGAATATTTAGATTTATAAAAACAAAAAAAATACCTTCCAATAAGTAAATTAATACGTAGTTCCTCGATATATTCAAGTGGACACAAAACTGAAAGACTGGAACGGAGAAAAAACAAAACGAAAAAGTCGAAACCATTGGAATACTTTTAGGGGTGATCCTGCCGACCGAGTAATGTGACAGGACACGAAATAAAACTTAAAATAATTACATCGCAGGATACGCTGCTGTCCTCGTCGTCGCCGTGGGTTTATCGTATAGTTGGAATACAACTTGACTTTTTTGGGTTTTCCGCTAGTGGGCAAATAGATCAGGTTCTGGCATGGCACCTAAATCCTTCGGGAATGCGGTGTGAATGTATTGTAAAATAATGGTAGTTAGATGTCCTGAGTGCAAGTTTATAACTTGTTAACCGACTTCGAAAAAAGGAGGAGGTTCTCAATTCGTCGGAATCTTTTTTTTTTTTTTTTTTATGTATGTTCACCGATTACTCGAAGACCCCTGAACCGATTTGGTCCCATTTTTTCTTTTAACAAAATGTGTTCAGTAGTTTGGTACCTTAATACAACAAACATCGAATTTCATTTGCCCCCGAGCCCAGAAATGTGATTTTTTAGTTACAGTAGCTTTCTTTTAGTGTGAGATTGCTTAATATGAGAGGTTTTTTTTTATTCTACTGTTGGGGGCATTCAAGGGGGGTAAAAGAGGGCAAATTATACACATTTCTATCTCTAGAGCCGCTGAACCCAGAAATGTCAGAGTAGGTTTTGTTTTAGATGGGAATGCTTCCGAAGAATTTTGTTTTTAAATTCTTCTATTAGGGGGGTAAAACAGGTCAAAATGAACACATTTAGGCGAAAACCACTCATGTTGAGATCTCCGAAACCAATTATCATAAAAACTTAAAATTTTCAGTGACTTCTATTTACGATGAAAAGGCTCGCTTACAACGGATTTTACAAAATTCAACTCTTAAGGGGATAAACGAGGCCGATATGTACACATTTTAATACAACACTTACGCAAGAAACAGACTCTCCGGATCGATGGAAGGATGAGAAATTCAGAAGCTCAGCGGTTCCGGACATTAGTGGTTTTGCCTTGTTAGGGTTCCGTTCCCAAAGAGTACCAACGGAACCCTATTACTAAGCTTCCGCTATCCGTCCGTCCGTCCGTCTGTCACAGCGCTCTATCTCATGAACCGTGAACTCATGTATCCAGATAGGTGTACCGGTCTACCTTTCGTTAGAAATGAGATTCTCAATGGTTTCATTTCTGCTAAAGCTCGTTCATTGTAGGGTTTAGTAACAGTTTAGAGGGTTCGCATGGGATAGTGAGGTGCGCATGATCTTCTTTCCTCTTTGTATGTGAAGTTGAGCAGGATGTCTCGCCAGCCTTGAGTCAAAAAGTTACGCCACCAATAAAAGCAAAAAATATTAGTTTCTTTTAATTAATGTACGACAAGCTCTTTTAATACTAATTTTTATTTTAATATAATTTCGTAATTTTAATTATCTTTTGAAGTCGGTGCCTTGGGTAGACGTTTTGTAAGGGTTGTAAGTAGTTAGATTAATATCACCTATGGCTAAGAAAGAAATATAAGTAGGTAGCTACATAAATTTACCTACTTAAACAAAACACAAAAACAAAAATTAATTAAACAAACAGGTCGGAAAAAAGTAGGTATTTAGGCAAGTGCTTTGTAATTTAAATATGCCTTATGCTTAAACTAAATACCTACCGCAGTAAAACAAAATATTTACAAGAAAATCCTACGAACGAACCAATATAAAAACAACGACCACTTATATGATAAATATTAAGGTAGGTGTAGCTTGTACTTTTTATTCTACCTAAATAAACACATAACACAAAACAAAAAAATTACAAATATAAAAAAGAACAGAAAACAATAGGTAGCGACTTTGAGGTGTCTGCTCTCAACTACGTGTCAAAACGAGTGTGCGGTTAGTACATATCTCACCAATTTCGGCAGAAATCGTCTCGTTCAAGACAACGATGTCGTAGGAAGCACCAATCCACGGAGCAGCGAATTAACGTACTCCTTCACCAGTGCGCGCCTTTATAAAGCCGAAAGTACTAATCATCGTTGAAACCCAATTTCAGTACGCAGCGCTGTATCAGCTTGCACGTAAACCAACGCTAAGGGCATCTCCAGTTAGACGAGCGGTCGCTTACAATTCTCTGTTCTGTGTGCTGACTCAGGTTGTTTACGCTCTCGTAGACTTCGGGTGTGTTCGGCTGAATTTGTGTCTGTTCGGTCAACGGCGTGCGGAGCGAACTCTACCCAAGGCACCGACTTCAAAAGATGATTAAAAATTACGAAATTGTACATAATTAGTTAGTATTAAAATAGCTTGTCGTACATTAATTAATAGAAACTAATTATTTTTTGCTTTCCTTTCTTTTTAGTTCCGTTTTTTTTAAGGCGGTCCTTTTTTATTTAAAAATATTTTTTTATGGTAGGCTTTCGTCTTCGCTATTAGGTAACACTTCATTAATAATTCATTCGATTTATGGCCGATTTTTCAACCCTCAGATAGTACTTATCAGACTGAAAGATTTACGTTTGTCAAAAGATGGATAGTCATTGCCGGAGAATAATATCTTATGTGACAATTATCTGACTATAATTTTACTAATAAAAATATGGACTTAATATATCGGATGTTTAAGCATAAGCGTAAATAAATCCGTAGAATAATTTTCTGACTGGTTATCAGACTAATGAAAAATCAGCCCTTAGTATAATAAATATTTAAATAAAATATTTAAGAGATAAAGTAGCATACTATCCTGTAATTCAATTTAAAAATATATTTCTGGACCGTTAGAGAAACCTTATATTGTATTATTGTTGAGCCCTTAAATTATTTTTTCAGTTATGATTTTAGATGAAAAGCTGATAGGAATCTCAAACCCTTGTTAAAAGGCATGTTAAATGGCATTGATAAGCCCTTTCATTTCTTTGATACATTTCGTTATGGACGCAAACAATATCGCACACGCAAGTAAGTGGGCGCAAGTATTTCAGATGCAAAAGTATCAAGATCGGACGTTCGCAGCAGCCGCCGAAGGAAAGAGGATATGTATAACTCTTTCCCTCGGACAGAACCAGGATCGGTCATTAGCTAATACAAATAAATTAGATTTGCGGCGAAAAAACCGTCCCGTCGAACGTAGCAGAAGACACTCACCGGGGCGCTGCTACCGGTACGCCACCCGTAAATATCTCCCGGGGGAACAATGAAATACTGGCAGCCAGATGTACAGAGTGATTTATAAAAAACAAGGAATTTTATTGATTATTGCCAATATGTTAAAATTATGAAAATTAAAACGATTACTGTCTGTTCTAAGTACTAACACTTCCGGTTTAAAGTTAAAAATTAACATTTCTGATGTTAAATTGCGTACAATCAAACATAAAAAGTGATTTAAAACTTGAGTGGGTTCTACATATTCCGGGAACGATATCGTTACAATTTTCAATGTAGGATTACAATAATGTTCTACATAAACACTGTACAAATGGGCCTAGTACACTAGGGACTGACCAAAATATCCACTTCCTGTTTACTTTCGTAATTAACGATGTTGAAACATTATCTTTCCTTGACATTTCATAGAATTTCATTAACTAGCAAAATCTTAGACATTCCAGCAATAGTCTGGTCCTATGTAGGCAACGTATTTTGCCTCTTAAACGAAAACACTCACTGAAGAGTATGGAATGTCGAAGTTGTTAAACATATTTTTAATTAAGAAGCTGTTAATAAAAACTACTATTAATCTGAATTTTTAAAATATTAAATTGTTAGTGTAAAAGTATGTCATTGTATGATACATAAATCACTAACAATCGGCATGTATGTGAGTTCGTAACACAACTCGCCAGCCATTTTCCGCAATCTAATTACTTTAAGTGCGCTCTCCTATTTAATACCAAGCTTATATCATCGACCCTCACTACCACTTTCACAAGTTGGAACACGGTTTCAGGGAATTTCAGCGGTAAATCGATACAATGTTTTGGAAGCATTGTAATTTGAATAGTACAACCCTTTTAGTTAGTCCGCCTTCTTTAAACCTTAGAGAAAAAAAAAAACAAAAAAAAACATACAGACGAATTGATAACCTCCTCCTTTTTTGAAGTCGGTTAAAAAGAAACTATCAGATGCAGTTGGACTAATATAATGTCTTAAAATGTCCATTTAAAGTGCAGTTGGACTATTTTAATATATTCAAATTTTTATTTAAAGTAGGAGTTTTGAAATTGATTTATGAAACGTTTATCTTTCTGTACGATTCCGGTTCAAGAAACTGAAGAAGAACTAAACAACTATACATGTATCCAAATTAATGATTCTGATATAATTTTAGTTAATCTTTTTTTATGTAACTGGACATGAATTGCTAATCCCAAACTGGTCGTTAGATATTAGCCTTGCTCAATACGGCTATTTACACTTTATTGAATCGTATTGTATGCGTATCTTGATTCGCCGAAATATTGCTGTAGGTTTTTGTAACTTAGCTAACAATGAATTCCTAAAATAAATAAAATCAGTTAATTACTCAAACATATGAAAAAGAAATTTTCATTTCATTTCATTATCTACATCCCGTATGAATTAAAATGATCATTCAATATCATCTAAGATAAATAAATTTATCAATCCATGTAGCCAATACATTAATGACATATTATTTCCATCTCCCCACAGAAATACCGGGACACATCTCATGCGATGCCGGCATCTGTCACCCTGACATTTGTCACGTGATCAAAATTAATTCGACGTCATTAGTGCAATAGCAACGTGCAATTATTGAATTAAAAATATGTTAGGAAGATGATAGAATTCGTTTTGTTTTGAAAGGTTTTTGTTTTGATGAGTTTTAAATTGTCGGTTTGTCACAATGGCATTTTGCCGAATGGGGTTCGTCAATTGCTTCTTTATAAGAAAATTAATGGTGTTTGCCTTATTTGCATGCAACGCAAAATATATTGAATTTAATCTCATAAATTTTATATACATACGTTGTATGAAATTTGCTATGCGGTTGATATGAAATGTGAAAGAGGATAAAGAATATATTTTTTTTTATTTTTATTCCGAAATTCACTCTTGGGTTCGCCAATTACCATACCTTTTCGATTATCACGTGTCAACAGTTAGCTTCCTCGGAAATAATTCTCGTAATTATGCATTTAGGTATATGTATATGATATGCAAGCATACTATATCGCCGCTTCTCTGAAGGAGGAGGAGGAGAACATAGAACTCCATGGTACAATCACATCATATTTCTTAGATCAATCCCTCATGCATGCTTCTTAATTTTTCATTTATTTTAACATTTATGATAGTTTTAGGTATTTCAATAAATAATATAATCACTTCAACTGATACCACCTGCAAATAATTACTAGGATATCATGATTTGAGAGAAACCAACTTGTGTGCAATCAAATTGGATACCATGAAAAATAAGAAATGGAAGCAAGAGTGACAACCATAAAGTGCTAAATAAGTTCTTCAAAATTTGTAATCACTCTAGTAACCCACAGATTTTTCAGATAACTGTGGATGCTAAGTGGTAATTACATAAAAACATGTACAACAGTTAATTTTCTGCTTAGCTACTTGATTGCAAAGAAGTTACACAATGACTAACCGACTAACATAATGTACAATACAAGACAAGTCTTCTTAACTATGTATGTGGCGGTTATCACCTCAGTCAGTTTTGACAAGGCATGCATTATTATTGATTATATTTATATTATTTTAAAAGTTTATTTTCAAGAAGTCCACACTATTAAGTTATTAATAGACTTCGTAGTCGGTATTCCTTTCAGTCAAGTATTAGAGTAATTCTTGTATTTACGCAGTAAAATCACTTTGGACATTTGAGACATTTGAGACGTTTGCAGAACAGTGATCATATATGTCGTGTGAATCTTAATGAAACTATCTGTATTGAACCAGGACTGAAGCATTCGAGCGATTATGGGAAATTATTCGATACAAATACAAATATAATATCGTGCCATTTTCCAGATGGATAGGTAGATATATATAATTAGGTTTTTTTTGTTTTTAATGTACGTGGATGAAAAATATAACACCTTCTGCTACAATATATGCCCATCACACCTCATTCACAATATAACCACACACGTCTCATGCTCTTCATTTGACCACCGTATTGAACTGGCCGGATAATGCGGCCATTTTTTCTTTGCCGTTTGACCATCTTTCATTCAATCCGATACATGCGTTGCAACGTATAAGTGGTCTAACCCCCGTTTTCACCACCTCCAGCTATCTGAAATCCGGTAGTTAACTTTCGGTTACTTTGCATATTTATTTGGTGTAACCGAAAGGTATCATTGGGATTTTTGTAGCTGGAGGTGGTGTAACCGGGCGTAACTGTAGTTAGTTCGCTGAATAATTTAGGACGCGTAACTTCGAACGTTGCACGAAATTGCGTCCTGTGAAATTCTTACCTTTCGTAGCACCTCGAGAAAATCCGTAGTAGCGAATTTGTAAGCGAACTCATTTGCCGGCACTGCCGCCGTTGTATGTTCGGCTACGCCACCCGCATATACACGAGTTTCGGTTGCTACTCCCGTCCTTCGATGCTCGCTGTTTTTGGCAGAAGAGATAATCTGTGGACTACGGACCGGAAGTTCTATCACTTCATATTTTCATCGTTTTTACAAAAAATATTCTATATAGCTAATACGAAGAAATACATTCCACTAGCACATGATGCCTTATCTCTCCAGTGTCCAAACGTCGGCGTCTTTCACCACGTGTTTGTTCAATAAACCCTTTCCGAGTACAATGGCTCACATATTGGTTTCTTTGTGATTAAGGTGTGCCTCGCTTGTATACTCCAGGAATAATATCTGGACAGAGGAAATACACGTCTATACTTCGATTAAATGTAGGATTAGCCTAGTTGTGAGGAAAGAATAAAAATATTATTTAGACCCATTATCGTTGCTTTAAAGGAGGTACTTACTCAGTGATTGTCTTTTTTTACGTTAAATACAAATTTATTTTTAAAAATACATTTCCAATTAGAAATTCCATAATATTGCAATTTTTTTAAACTCCTCAAAATGTGTATTTTAAACCACTTATAAATAAATGCATATACCAGCAGGGTTCCATATACAGCAGGGTTTCTGGGTACCATAGTATAAGTACTGGGGGTCCATGTTGGAGATGTTGACAATAAATGCTGCGCGTAATCTATTTAAAAAAAATACTTGGTGCAAATACGTAAAATTATAACTATCGATTTGCTTAAAACATTTATACATATTATCATACCGATTCAATGGAGAGGTAGGCAGATACGTGTTTTTAGGGTTCCGTACCCAAAGGGTGCCAACGGAACCTTATTACTAAACCTCTGCTCTCCGTCCGTCCGTCTGTCCGTGGCGTGTATCTCATGAACCGTAATAGGTAGGCAGCTGAAATGTTCACTAAATTTGTATTTATTATGACGCTATTACAAGAAATAGGTAAAATTAAAAAATAGAAAAAATTAAAGGGAGGCCCCATACAAAATAAACGTGATGTTTTGTGTTAAATATTGCACGATTACGTGGAACCCTTCGTGTGTTTTCTACAGGCGTTCTTCTGCTCTTCTATTATGGATGCTACGTAATATAACCTATAAAAAGGCTATATTACAAGTTCAATCGTTTAGAATAACCGATAGAGGCAACCAATAAGTATGACTATTGTAACTGAATGTTAGCACGTCCGGGGGTAGAGCGCTCAGTCAACGTAGACGCTGTATCACCTCATCACAGATCAGACGGACAACACTTTTACGTTTAATTACGTTGACTTTACGCGAAGCACGTCTGGCTGAGTTTGCAGGAGACGTACTGGCATAGATACACATTGTATAGATCATCATACTCGCTAGTTAGGAAAGGGTAGAAAATCAAATGATAAAATAGTTCTCTGAAAGTTAGAGTGTATAGCGCGGATACGTTTTAGGCAATAAGCTAAATAATCCAGGTATTCCTTCTTTTAAAATATAATCTTTTCTGCTGAAATAAAAATAAACATTTGTATATTTCAATTTCTGCAAATGCATTGAGGGCGTGATAACACCTGATAGATATCAGTTCTATAAGGGCGTTGTGGACACACATTTTATATATTTTTACCCGACTGCGAAAGAAGAAGAAGAAGAAGTCTAGGTGTCGAACGCTCGAACGCGGCGGATGCATTATCGTACGCTCCGCGAGAGATATTTTGTTTTTTATCGTTATGTCGCAGATTGACATGGATGTGTTATTGAGTGTCTTCAAACAATGTGTGCTCCCACTGGAGCTAAAGTTAAATGAACTATGTGAACGTTTCGATTCCATTTCCGAATTAATAACTGGATTGAAAGAGGAAATTAAAGTGCTTCAAACGGGGGCTAATCCGAGTGCTAATTTGAATATCGGTAAGCCGACAAAATCATCAACAAAGCCAAAACCCATCGTTGAAATCCCCCGTACCATTACGACAAAGTCATTGAGTGCGGGTAGGCTGACAAGACAGCGGACTGCGGCGGCAGCAGCGAGACCTGCTACCGGTGACGACAGCGGAAGGAGCGGGGAGGGCCCCGTCTCCCCCGCAGTTCAGAGCTCACGTCACGGCCCCCCACCCCCGCATACCGCGCCTTCCGCGACACCTGAAATCACTTCCCCCCCGCCACCGACCGCACCTACTATCGCCGACGACGTAGCAACAGAGGCGGAGCCGGCGGCGGAGGCGACTGGCGGCGATCGAGGTGGTCTAGCGGTGCAACAAGAACGGGATTCGTACGGATGGCAGCAAGTCCAACGCCGTCGACGCACCACTCACCGTCCTCCGATTACTCAGCGTGTTACCGTAAGGGGATCTGGACCCGAAGATGGTGACCTATGTGCGGTTGAGCCAATAAATCACACCATCCACATCAGAGGAAAAAATCAAAGCCTATTTGGATAAGAAAAGGCCTGGAATAAAATTGCGAGTAAATAAAATTACTCTAAAGCACAACGAATATGCTTCGTTTAAAATCGGCATACCGGAACAAGAGTCTGATTTTTTCTTATCATCGGACGCGTGGCCTCCCAACGTCGAAGTAAACGAATGGTTTTTTCGACTCAACGATGTCAGAAGATCCACGCATCACCGAACGATGTCGAACTAACGTGCGTACGCGTAAATTGCGCGAATACAGTTTAGAAATAATGTACCAAAATACGAGAGGTCTGAAAACGAAACTGAAACAACTCTACGACAGCACTTGTTTATTAGAATCTCAGATGTTTGCTATAACAGAGAGCTGGCTAGACGAATCTGTTAGCGATGCTGAAATATGCTCCCCCGGCTGGAACGTATTGCGTCGCGACCGGCCTACGAGAAGTGGTGGAGTCATACTGGCCGCGCGAGAAGAACTTGCGCTAAGGAGACGTCCCGACCTGGAGTCCGCTATCGGTGAAGATCTGTGGGCTTGCATATCCTTGAAAGGCATCAAGATCTACATCTGCGTTATATACATCCCTCCCAGTACTTCGGAAGATGCATACATTGAGCAGTTAGAACAACTCGAGCGAGCCTGTGTTAGATTATGCAACGAGACAATTATTATATTAGGTGACTTTAATCTTAAAAGTGCAACTATTTCCGTAAACGATTATTTTTTGTATTTTTTATCTTTCTGTAATTTAAGTCAGTACAATGAGGTGATGAATGAGAGAGGGGGAATGCTTGATCTGGTGTTGGCGGATCCGAGCGCGCGGCTGTCGGTGGCGAGAGCAGATGAGCCGCTTGTGCGCATAGATACCTACCACCCGCCACTGATCGTAACCATCGCGTGCGCTCCCTCGCGACACGACGAGCAGCGGCTCGACGTTTCAAACATTGCCACAAGTACCGATTGGAATTTCAGTAAGGGTGACTTCACGCGTTTATATTGTCTCATAGCGAATATTGACTGGAATATTTGTTTGCAGCAAAAAAATGCTAATGATGCCGTAAATATTTTTTATAAGCTTATGTATGATTGTATAGACAAATGCGTCCCAAAAAAAATGCGGTCTCACTCGAGCTCTAGACGTTATCCGGTCTGGTTCACGAGTGAAATAATCCGCGACATTAAGTACAAAGCAAGCATTCACAAACTGTATAAGCAGACTAAGAGTCAGCATTTTTACGAAAATTTTAGTGCTTTGCGAGGTCAAATAAAAGTTAAAATGGCTACGTTACGTACAGAGTACACTAGATCTGCAGAATTAAAGCTACAAAAAAACTCACAGTCATTCTGGGGGTATGTGCGTAGCTTACATTCTAAAGGTGGTTTTGAACCGTGCATATCTCAGCAGGGCGTACCTCACCGAGGTCCGGCTGCCGCTCAAGCCTTTGCAAATTTCTTTCAATCCGTATTCTTACCGAACATTCCAATACTGGACCCGGTTGTCGCGCAGCGGGCAGGGACGGGTGCGGGTGGAGACGCGGGCGGTAGTCGCTATGTCAATATAGCTACTATCACGAGTGCGGATGTCTGTCTCGCTCTCAGACAACTCAAGTCACGTAGTGCGATAGGTCCTGATGGTATTCCTGGCTATGTGTTGAAAGGATGTTCCGATTTTGTAAGTGTTCCTCTCCTCCATATATTCAACCTAGCTCTCGAGTCGGGTGTATATCCACAGCAATGGAAAGTGACACGAGTAACTCCGATACCTAAGGGTAGCGACAAATCAAATGCGGAGAACTATAGACCGGTAGCAGTGCTCTCAGCTGCTGCCAAGATTTTTGAATCGATTTTACACAGTTACATTTATGAGGGCACTGCACCCTACATGTCACAGGAACAGCATGGATTTACACGAAAGCGCTCTGTCGAATCAAACTTGCTAGTCATCAGTCATTATATTTCTGAGAGTCTGGACAAAAATACACAAGTAGATGTGGTGTACTTGGACTTCCGAAAAGCATTCGACAGAGTTGATAACGATATTCTACTCCATAAACTCAGTACGGCAGGTTTCACACCTAAGCTTCTAGTATTATTCGCTGAATACCTACGAGATCGGCGCCAGTATGTAAGGTACGGGTGCTACGAATCTGAACCTTATAATACCCGATCAGGAGTAAGTCAGGGTTCAGTCCTGTCTAGTCTCCTCTTTAATATAATGATTGATGACATTGTAGGGTTGACAAGCTTGGTGTCCTGTCTTCTATATGCTGATGATTTGAAGCTATTCTTACGTATTAAGGATGAAACTGATTGCGAGGTTATTCAACGTACTCTTGATGTAGTGTATCAGTGGAGCATCACAAACAAACTAGCTTTTAATCCTGAAAAGTGTATAGTAGCATCATACACTCGCTCACTCACACCACTGATGCACGACTACCGCCTGGGTGCTATAGGAATTCCCAGGGCGACAGAAGTTAAAGACCTCGGTGTTGTTTTCGATGCACACCTCACCTTCAATCCTCACATACGAGCATTAACAAAAGCCTCATTTGGCAAGCTGGGTTTCGTACTGCGAAATGCCAAAGAGTTTAAGGATCCGATCGCACTAAAATTATTGTTTAATACGCTTGTCAGATCTAAGCTAGAAGCGGGGGCAATTGTCTGGTCTCCACATGAGGATCACTATATTCTCATGCTGGAGAAAATTCAAAAAAGGTTCCTGAGATTTTTATATACTCAGATAAACGGGTATTACCCTTATTTGTACCCAACAACATTTTTACTCGGGATTCTGGGCTTCAACTCACTTGAACTTCGGAGATCCCGGGCATTAATGCTGTTTGGTTTCAAAATTCTGATTGGGAAAGTTGATTCGCAAGCTTTACTACAGCTGGTACTAGCACTGAACGTGCCTGATGGTTACGCTCGACGGCGGAACGCACGTTTGTTTGCCGAGATCGTGACGCGCACCCGCTCTCACTACTGGTCGCCCATATGTCTCGTCCTGAGGCTGTTCAATGCGATGCATCTGTCAACACCTGAATGTGATGTGTTTGTAAATCTGAGAAGGACGTTTGAGAGAGTGTGCACGACATTTTTGGAAGGCTATTTGAAAGTTAACTCATCCATAGTTAATTAAATGTCTGTTTTTTTTTCTTCTATATTGAAATTAAGTTTGCTACATTTTACGCCTTGGTTTTCTGTTATGTAAAATGTATGTATTTGTCAAATAAATAAAATAAAATAAAAAAAATAGAAAAAAGAAGGGTTATGTTTTTCGAGTGTATGTTTGTATATATGTATGTATGTATATATGTATTTAAATTATGAACACTTAACGTTATGCAGATATGATGCATTCCAGCATTAAGAATATAAATAATATTATGTAAGAAGGATAAAATGATTTGATCGTTGCAGAAAAACTTCACGGAACGAAAGGTGTTAAATTTTGTATAAAAACACTACTTTAAGTCTTACTACTTGTTTTTGCACACCGTGCGCGTTAAAAATACAACTACATATTTAACATTTTAATGTCAAATAAGAATCAAGTTAGAAGTTGATTTGTAGACGAAGTTTATTGCTGAATATATATATGACATATTGGTTGGGGAAAAAGTTTCTTCGCATTTTTTAAGAAAATTCAAAACATTTTTTAATATGGTTTATTTACATTTAACTAAAGTATGTAGGTACCATTTTGTTCGATAACTTTTTGCCATCTTGTAGGTAGGGACATGATCCCATTGGTATAGAAATATTGGGACTTCTGATCAATATACCGCGACAAGTGGTTTTGGCAGTCCTCTCGTGATGTTAACCTGACACTGCCTAAAGAATTCTGAAGAGACCTAAACAGGTGGAAATCTGAAGGTGCAAGGTCAGGACTATACGGCGGATGCATTAACACCTCCCAGCAAAACTCTCTTAGTTTTTGCTGAGTGGCTAAAGATGTGTGAGGTCTAGCGTTATCATGATGAAAAACCACACCCCTTCTGTTGATTAATTCCGGCCGCTTTCTCTCAACTTCTTGCTTTAATCTCATCAGTTGTTCGCAGTAGAGTTCAGAATCGATGGTCCTGCCTGGTGGTAACAGCTCATAATGAATAATGCCCTTCCAATCCCACCACACACACAGCATCACCTTGTTGCGAGTTAACCCGGGTTTCGCCACAGTCTGTGAAGCTTGACCGGCCTTTGACCACGACCTTTTTCGCACGTTCTTGTCGTACGTGATCCACTTTTCATCACCAGTTATCAGCTTCTTCAAAAATGGTTCGGTTTCATTACGTCGTAATAAAGAATCACAAATGAGTACACGGTTCATTAGGTTTCTTTCAGTGAGCTCGTGAGGTACCCAAATATCGAGCTTTTTTGTGTACCCAGTTTTTTTCAAATGCGCCAAAACTGTTTTGTGGTCAATTCCTAGTTCTTCAGCTACGTCGTAACTACTGATATGCCGATCTTGCTCCACTTTTTCAAAAATGGCATCCATTTTATCCGTAATAGGGCGACCAGAGCGACGTGCATCTTTGACATCAAAATTTCCGGATTGAAAACGCTTAAACCAAATTTGTGCTACTCTCACAGACACTGCACTAGGTCCATAAACATCGCAAATTTTTTTCGCGGCTTGCGTTGCATTTTTACCTTTTTTGTAGTAAAATTTTAAAATGTATCGAATTTCTTCATTAGATTCACTCATTTTGACAGTACGAAAAACAAATGAGAATCACACATTTTCCTAATTTGAATTTGGAATTATGTTCTTTAAAATTTAAACTTTCAATGATACCAAAACCAGCCAGATAAAAATAGTATAGCCAAAGAGATTTTATTACAAGTTCATACATACTATAATGCGAAAAGACTTTTTCCCCGACCTATTATATGCAGAACTGGCCGTGAAGGACGGACACGTTAGCTATGGAATAAAGCAGAAAAAGAAACGTTATAAATATTGTGAACTGTTGGCTTATATAATTGCAAACAGCCTTATTATTATAAGCATTACATAATATTTCATAAATTTTCCACGAAAAACGAGTAAATGCAGAAATACAGCGGATAAAAATATATAATTTGCCTTCCCTAATGTACTTGTTGGTGAACGCGTTAAATTTGTTAACCGTTGACTTAAAACTACCCTGAGGGATCCTGCTTTTCCTTTCAAAATGTGAGCAGCAGAACCATTATTTTACCATACGAATATTTTAGATAAAATATTAAAACTCAAACTCAAACTCTAAATCTTTATTGGTTCATACAACATAACTTACTATATTAACATATTTATTTAAATGAAACTTGTCAACAATGTGGATAGTTCGTCGTGTTGTATGCCAAATGGCGCTAGCTCAGCTTGCCTTGCTAGTCTAACTATACAGGCTGCTGTTTTTCAGCTAGGACCTATGTGTGAAGTGGTGTGAGGGTGTGTGAGGGTGTGAGAGGGTGTGTGATGATGTGTGAGGGTATGTGTATGCTGTAATATAATGCTTATAATAAATGCTATAAAATGTTTATTTTATGTTTGGCGATAATATATATACCACGTATATATACCATAATATACATATATACCACATATATATATTTTACGTTTGCGAATTTTCAAATCAAATATGTTATTTAAATCGAATATTCGGACATTTTTACAAATCGGTGTAGGTAATAATTGCAAACTTCTATTACATGATAAAAATAATAAATAATTACAACTGACTGCAGCAGTTTGAAAAGGTACAAAAAAATCCAAAAGTGCACCTTTATTATAATTACAATCGCATGTGTATATTACATGATATGAATTAAAACATATTTCTTTTTTGGCAATTTGTTCAAATTCAAAATTCAAATTCAATTTGGCAAATTACCCAAGAAGGTTGTAATTTGTAAGATATTTATTAGACCTCTTAAAATTTTAATTTTTTTCGACCATTAAATAAAAACAATATAATATGTTAACAAAACCACAATATCCAAAAAAAAAAAACGTTTTAACCGACCACCACAAATCATAAGAAAATTACGTATCGTATGTCATTTTATATTGGCGTACTTTTGTCATGCAAACTCAAGTGCAACCGAATTGCTAGAACCCCATTTTTATTTTCCATTTGTGGTGTCACAAAAAATGAGATTAGTATTTTTCACTTTAACACCAATATCAGATTCTTCCGCATGAGCAAGTACCAACAAAAGCCTTAGAACGTCTGAGTGACGTGCGCGAGTCTGCTAACACTTGTCACAAATTGCCATTTCGAGGGTTGAACAATATATTTGAGTGCAATAATGCTTCAATTTGCCAGTATCTGGACCAGTGATATGCAGCTGGTTATGTCAAAAATATTTTTTTAGAGTGAATTAATCGTGGAGTTCGTTTATAACTCAATGGCAGTGTTTTTAAGCCATGAATATTTCTTTTTTTTTGCATATTACAATGAAAATAAAAATAAAATATGTTTTAAGAAATTTGATATGTTTGTATAATCGGCCATGAAGCAATGACACATTCATTGAAGAAAGATTAGACGCAATACCTACCAATGATCTGGTGCCAATGATTATAGATGGCAATTTCTGTTTTTACCTCACACACAAAATATATGAGGCGGATTTTTTTAATAGAGTGATAGGTTCCTATTCACATGACTTCAACGCTCGGTTCATTACTAGAATATTTTTTTATGGAATCTGACATGGATGGCTATACCACACAAATGCGGTCATGACATTACATTCATACATCACATTCCCGTAGAAATTAGATGCTAGTGCTAGGCAGGACCTTTCCTTAATGAGCACGGACGGAACTGGATGGGGAACGCGGCCATTTTGATCACCAATTCAACCATAGTTTCATCCAATGCAATATCGATCAATATAATAACAAAATGGAAGGTGACCTAAGGTTTTGGATGGGCTCCGAACCATTATACAGCTCGCATTCGTAACGAAATGCACTTATCCAACTCGGAACGAGAAATTAAGTGATGCATGACTAGGCTAGGATTAACATAATCGCGGGTGTCATTTCTGACTCCCGAGTATTTAAATTCGGTCTCAGGGTACTCACTGGTTGATTAGTGTCAACCTCGTTTCGCCCAATATCAGGCACATTAGGAACATTGTGTGATGAAAGTGGAAATCACTTGTGATCTTGACTCGTGCTCACCTCGCTCCATTTGTTTAGTTGTTATATGTTGCACCATACATTATTCTGCACTAGAAATATGGCACAGTTAGTTGTACACGCATAATCATCTGCCTATTTTGATTGGTCGTCTGTGGGACCCTCCCACATGTAACGATGTCTATTGTTGATCAGCACAACGATCTTTGCTTATTTTTGTTTTTAGAATATTTTGGGCTGAATAATGTAATTATAGATAGATGTACAGGCGACGTCATAAGGTATACGTCATAGGACAGGTAGTGTAGTGTGCCAGACAGATAAGTGTATTTTTAAGAGCGGTTTATGTCGAACCGCTAACGCTACTATGTCTTATACTGAGAGTGGCATGTACTGTGTCGCGTACTGTACATACAAGATTGTCAAATTAAAGTGAAGAATTATGTCTTCATGTCGTTGTTCCGAACGATGCAGCCCCGCGACTCGAACGATCCAAGTTATAATTGAAATCTCGCTAACGGCTCTCGCTGGGCCGCTCCTGTTCCAACGGATCACTATTAAAGTGACACATTGTTGCCGACTTACACTTAACCAAGAACTGCATGGAATATGTCTTTATGTTCAACTTTATGTGCAAGAATATTTAAACTGATTTTGAGAGATAAGGAGAATGTTTGAATACAATATGTGACGTCTATATCCATTGCCCTAAAGTCACACCGTCCAACTCGAAAATTCGCAATCGTTTATATATTACATTATATAAATAACTTTAATTCCATCATTTTACTTGCAAAAAACACTTCAGTTTTCATCGACAATCGACAAATTATATTTTGTGAACATAACGTCGTTTGTCTGATATCGTGTATTCGTTTCATTGCCATTTTGACCTGCACTCATTCAAGGCGATGGTAATAACGTGTGCGGGATTAACCATATCCGTTCGTCATAGCTATGTAAGGAAAAGGAAATACAGTTCACACGGAATCTACACACGGTTTGCAGTGATTTAAAATTCCACGTACCTACTGCCACGCAACCAATTCCTATTGGACTGATGCACATTCTAGTTAGTTACTAATAACCGTAGCACAGAGAATAGAAGATGGATGCATTTGACATCTCACAGAGGCCCAAGGCCTAATACTCACAACTACTATTCTGGAGAATGTATCACAAGGCATATGTATGAAGGTGTGTGCTTGTGTTAGCTTACGGTCATGTGCATATCTGCGTGAGGTGACTGTAGGCGGCCGTTGATGGTGACTCATCACCGCACGATATAACGTTCGATGTTCAGGGACGAATTCAGTGGCACTAGTCATGAAGGGAAAATACGACTTAAAAGGGTGGCTAGGACTACATGTAACGTAACGTAACAAAAGTAATTACAAATTTCAAAAAAAATATTCAGATGATCGGCTACAAACTCAAATCTACTCTGAACGAATTCACGAGTTTCTTAGTATAGGTAAACAAAAAATGAAACAATATTCTGTATCCTTTCAGTACTACACATAATTGCTAACCCATTATGTGTAACGTCAAACAATTAATAAATCATTCAATTTCATTCAGTCGATATCGGCTGGGAAAGTTACTTTAAACCTTCAAACTTGCTTTAAAACTAAAATTAAATACACTTACCCTGCTACTAATAATCCCAGATAATCGTCTGAATAGTTATACAATGTTTTGTCCCTTTCTATCGAATTAGAAACTGCCTGTCAATGCAAAGGACAAAACATTGTATAACTATTCAGCTGTTGATCTAGGTTTATTAGTAACAGGGTTATTGTTTTATTAAATTACTTCTTTAAGGCCTGATATCGAACTTTTCTCATCTAAATTTTATTCCTGATCGCAGTCAACTGTTTTTGAAATCGTCCAACTGCGAAACCCTGCAAATCTAAACTAAAAAAAATTAAAAACGCAAGCGTGAAGACCACTTGCTTATCGTCTTGTCAGCCGTATCAAAGCGTCAACGACGAATAAATCGATAAACCTGGGATGCATGAAGTGGGACCCTGGTGCGGCATAGCTGCGCATTATATTACGAGTGCGGCGGTAAAGGGTGACCGACGCTCGCTCCGGTGTCGGCTACAGGGGAGAAACGCGCACATCAGGGCTGCCATAATTATGTTTAGGAAATATTTCTTTAGACAATTTTAGGCTGTAGGGAATTGAAAAAAAAAAATATGTGCGTACCGCTGGTGTTTGACATTTATTTAAATAATGAATACTATCATTAACGATTCATATATATAGGTTGGGGAAAAAGTTTCTTCGCATTTTTTAAGAAAATTCAAAACATTTTTTAATATGGTTTATTTACATTTAACTAAAGTATGTAGGTACCATTTTGTTCGATAACTTTTTGCCATCTTGTAGGTAGGGACATGATCCCATTGCTATAGAAATATTGGGACTTCTGATCAATATACCGCGACAAGTGGTTTTGGCAGTCCTCTCGTGATGTTAACCTGACACTGCCTAAAGAATTCTGAAGAGACCTAAACAGGTGGAAATCTGAAGGTGCAAGGTCAGGACTATACGGCAGATGCATTAACACCTCCCAGCCAAACTCTCTTAGTTTTTGCTGAGTGGCTAAAGATGTGTGAGGTCTAGCGTTATCGTGATGAAAAACCACACCCCTTCTGTTGATTAATTCCGGCCGCTTTCTCTCAACTTCTTGCTTTAATCTCATCAGTTGTTCGCAGTAGAGTTCAGAATCGATGGTCCTGCCTGGTGGTAACAGCTCATAATGAATAATGCCCTTCCAATCCCACCACACACACATCATCACCTTGTTGCGAGTTAACCCGGGTTTCGCCACAGTCTGTGAAGCTTGACCGGCCTTTGACCACGACCTTTTTCGCACGTTCTTGTCGTACGTGATCCACTTTTCATCACCAGTTATCAGCTTCTTCAAAAATGGTTCGGTTTCATTACGTCGTAATAAAGAATCACAAATGAGTACACGGTTCATTAGGTTTCTTTCAATGAGCTCGTGAGGTACCCAAATATCGAGCTTTTTTGTGTACCCAGTTTTTTTCAAATGCGCCAAAACTGTTTTGTGGTCAATTCCTAGTTCTTCAGCTACGTCGTAACTACTGATATGCCGATCTTGCTCCACTTTTTCAAAAATGGCATCCATTTTATCCGTAATAGGGCGACCAGAGCGACGTGCATCTTTGACATCAAAATTTCCGGATTGAAAACGCTTAAACCAAATTTGTGCTACTCTCACAGACACTGCACTAGGTCCATAAACATCGCAAATTTTTTTCGCGGCTTGCGTTGCATTTTTACCTTTTTTGTAGTAAAATTTTAAAATGTATCGAATTTCTTCATTAGATTCACTCATTTTGACAGTACGAAAAACAAATGAGAATCACACATTTTCCTAATTTGAATTTGGAATTATGTTCTTTAAAATTTAAACTTTCAATGATACCAAAACCAGCCAGATACAAATAGTATAGCCAAAGAGATTTTATTACAAGTTCATACATACTATAATGCGAAAAGACTTTTTCCCCGACCTATGTAGATGCGACATTTTTGCAGATAAAACGCTGCATTACCTAGAAATCGATTTTGATGATTTTTTGTACTTAATTTTATCCAAAACGAAATTTATCCGAAAGGAGCCTATTTATTATCACCTTTTGACTATGTGATACGGGTACGGTAATGAAACGAACAGCAGCGTTGCCACGTTAAACGGCCATGATTTTGTTTCTGCTTCTAGTATTAATAATATTGTGCTATATAGCAAAATAAGCTGCTTCTGTTTCTAGCATTAATAATATTGTGTATTCCTATAGCCCTTTTCACTTTTTTTAAGTCTTCCTATTACTTGCTTGTAATAAGTTCAATAAATTTTTTAAACTTACTTGTTTACTTTTTATAGATTTTTTTGCTAACGTTCATTCGATACTGTAAATATATACAAAATGCAGATGTAGTACCTACTAATGTTCAATCGATGTATTTAGAATGTTTATTAATTCTATAATATTATATTTAAATATAATTGCCGGCTTCCACGGTGGACATTGGAAATGGAAAAGCGCTGGAACATCGTTTTATTTATTTCTAAACGTAAATGCTGCAATAGGATAATAGATTCCCTAATAATATAATATTAAAGAAATAATAAATTTCACCGACTATAGTTCCGTAAGCTTAAAACAATTTTTGTTCCTCATAGTGGTTAATTGTATTGAAATTTATTCGTTTATACGATGATTTTTTTCGTATAAATGAATGTTGCATAGTTTATTATTTTAATTTAAAGATTCCTACATTAAAGTTAACGATCGAACTGTAAAGTTCTCCATTTTATTCCAACTGATTTAATATTTTACTGATTATAATTTATTACCCTAAATATTAAATAATATAGTAAAAGTTAAGATTTCGCCAACCCTAATATTTGGTGGGGGAACCCACATACTCCAGAAGTGCGCGGGGTGAGGTAAATATTGTACACATCATTGGGGGGAAAGGGGCAATGGAGGGGGGGATTTGAGGGAGAACTCTTTGTCCGTTTGCTAAGAGTCGATATATCAATGTTGAATATCAATGTATTAGTATTAATACACCTAGCAAGTTAGCGAGCTGTGTCGATGTCTTTATGGCTATACCTTGGTTCATTCAAGATTCCTAAAAAAGAATGAGATAAAGATTACGATTTTTTAAACAAGATTACAATGAGAAAAATTATATGCATTTGCATCTCTACAAACAGGTGAAGTATTTTATAATAAAAAATAAAAGTATTATTTTTAGACCAGATACATTTTAAGTAACATTCAAATCAATAATTTGCATGCATTAATATTTGTATTTGTTTAGACACTTCGGGAAATGAGAAAAATTTAGACGCAATGAATCTCGTTGCGATTTGCCAAAGAGTTTGTTATGCCTGTAAAATATTTTAATGACATAATAGTTTATTTAAGTAATAGAAGACTAGGAATATGTTACGGTTCATTTGAAATAATGTGTCCTTATACCGGCCTGAAAAATCTTCGAAGCCACAAAAAGTTAATTTTAAAACAAGTTTTTTTTTTTTCACTTGGGAGAGATGGGCCACTATACACACAATTGGTTAGCTATCCTTAAAAATATGTATTGTCATGACGTGACGCCGGTTCCCCGGAAGGGTAGGCAGACATGATAGAACGCCATGCGTTGCGATCACAGCATACTTCTTGCATATACAATTCAAATAAAAAACGGTGATGTTCATTTCTCACGTTCCTTCTGTAAAATATATTTATGATTTATAAGCATCTAAGCTTTTTCTTAATGCGATAAATTGCATTGCCGATATTTTAAATCTTACTGTTACATACTTGAGCGTTTAAGATCTCTCATTCCTTTTCCTAAATACCAATACTTTTAAAAATAATATGCAATAACGTGCGCGCGCAGTCAGCCGTTAGCACTGGACAAAGTTGGGTGAAGACTCATGAAAACAGTCAATTACAAATACCTAGTGTGTACTATAATAAATCTAAGGTGGTATCCCTGGCCAGGGTAAGTGTTTTTAAAAGACACTTCAAAAATGTAAGTGCTTACCTATTCCTAATTATAGTCTTATCATTCCTTCACTCATAATTTCTTACGTACGCATATACGAAACACTTACTTCAGATGATTAGAAGAATGTTTTTTTCCTTCCAATCGTCTAAATATAAATATGTCTATCCTTTCTAGATAGAGATATCACTGTTTAACCTTAATAAAACAACATTTATCAAGCACGACGAGGGACATTCTGGCTTCTAAAAACCGATATATTATGGTCTCAGGTGACTAAGCGGTCGCTATTTTTAATTGCGAAATCAAAAACTGGGATGTAAACAATTAAACATAAACAAAATATGGTAAAATTGGTTAAAATTGCCCATAATTTTATCACAATAATGTAACCATCCTAATTCATAAATACCATTCGTATACTCTTATACATGTAGATGTATCGGTCTATCTAAAAAAATAAACAAACAATAGTTTTTTCAGTAAATATGCCACTCAATAATATTAATAATAAATAGGACAAGTTTTTGATCAAAACTGGTCGGTTAAATCCTATTAATGGATCCTATAGTACAAATGAATATTATGTGAAATGTTGTTGAATTCAGAACGTATTCTTTATTTGCTATTCCCATATAAAGCAGAAAATATGACGCAAATTGCCAAAATTAACGCCCCAGACCCAACTAATAAAGTTTCAGATCTAGTTCGGATTAACGAAATTTATTTAGGGGTCAAAAGATCGGAATAGGGGAATATTGTGCGGCGCAGGTGCGGAGTGTAATGTTCTTTGACCCTGAACGGTTCGGTAAAAAGGTTTTTGAAAAGAGGTTATCAAAAATCAGGAGCGATAGTTTTATGAGTTAACTCGAATAATTTCCTCATTAATAAATTCGTGTTTAATTTTAATTAACTATGTGTGTTGACAAAAACTAATTTCATTTGTAATTAAACAGTAACATCGAATAGGTACGCCGTACATCATCTTTACATATATTTTTAACCGACTTCAAAAAAGGAGGAGGTTATCAATTCGTCGGAATCTTTTTTTTTTGCATCATACATTTTTCAGTTTAAAAAAACACAAATATTTATTTCTAACTCAGTTGGACTTGGATCGTTTTTGTTTTGTTTTGAAAAGCCAGAAAAATATAATAATGCGAGAAAGAGATGAACTTGATGATCATCACTGAAATGGAGGTGGGCCAGAAATGGATACGATTGATATTGATATCTTCCTCGAAACATCTAATCACATTAAATGAATACCAATATATAGAGGTAGTATGAACTAAGATTATAAAAATAATTGCGTACATAATCCCGTCTCAATCTTATTCTTACCTACAATTATCCCTAGACGTACCCTATGTGACTACGAATTTCCGTATAAGAGCAACTAACAGAAATTAGATATTTTTATTTGATTTTCTCACAGAGCAAAGTAGTTATTTTCATAAAAGGTAGAATTTCGTGTTGATGTTTATCTAGGATGTCAAAGATCAAAATAGGGGAGGTGCCTCGTACATAGTAATAAATTCAATGTTAATAAATTGTTCACATTTATTTTAGAACACAAAAAAAGTTTGGCTAAATAAAATTTACAGAGCAAAAGTGTCGTGTCCCCAATGATGCTTCGTAAAGGGCAGGTACGTAACACTCGTAATCGTAGAGCATGTATGAAAAGATGAAAAGAAAGTGGTGTGCTGTGATCGTACCGTATGGCGCTCTATCTTCTCTGCCTACCCCTCAGGGAAACCAGCGTGAAGTTATGTATGTATGTATGATTAATAAAATGTATTTCAGTATAGCATTGCCAATGCTGCCATATAGAACGTTTCTTCTGCCGCACGTCTTAATATAACTTAATGCAAATATAAATGCAAGTAGGCTTTGGTGTGGCTGTTCCTCTAGGAGCCCGTTGTGAGGACCGAAGTCCGCGCCGATGTGCAGAGTAGCCCTATTACTTTTTTTGACAAGCGATATCGCTTAGCGAAATAGATAGTCAATACGAAATTTGTAAGAAACTATACAGCGCTGGATAGGAGTTGGTTTCGGATATCGCACAGCAAAGCTAAAACATCCTTCTGTGTGAATCGATTTGTGAAAGTTGACGATATTTTGAGTACATCGAAAGTTAGGAAAAATTAAAGCGCGTGATCGCCTGTCACTTTAATCTTAAGAACTATGTAGACATATTTATATTCTAAGTCAAATAATTCGATCATTGCTTCATAAAAAAAATATTCCGAGTCATTACTTGCATGGAAAAACTCAGCGCGTACCTCATTTGTGTACGTTAATGGAATTCACGTTCGAAGCGATCTATCGATAGGCTATATGTAACTCATAATAAGCCTCTCATCGTTCTTGGAGAAGTATTAAAAAATGTCCGTACATTTTTAGGGTTTCGTACCCAAAGGGTGCCAACGGAACACTATGACTGAGCCTCCGCTGTCCGTCCGTTCGTCCGGCAGTCCGTCCGTCTATCACAGGGATGTATCTCATTAACCGTAATAGGTACTGAAATTTTAAAGAGTGTGTATTAAGTTTGCCATAACAGCAAATAGCTAAAATTTTTAAATAATATACATTAATGGCCCCCATACAAAAAAACTTGGCCGGTTTTTTTATTTCTCATTTGTCATTAAATTAATAATATTTATTTTTAAAAATATCAACGTTAATCATTATAAGTAGAAATCATCATATTAAAATACATATATTGCATTGAAGATTCTGGAATCATGAGAATGCGAAGCATATTTTAAACTTTGTGATGCATCTCTAAAATAAGAAATATTTTTCTTTAGCACTTTCGTTGCGCATAGGGGCCAAAATGACCCGACGTCTTTTGTAGTCGTTCAATGCATTTCATCATAATAAAATACACATGTAATATTTACACTGCGTTATTTATGGTCAATTATGTCTAGCAAAAACATGTTTGCTAAGTTATTAGGGGTTAACAAAACGATCTTTTATAAATTTGTAAGACTTTCGAGATTTATGACTATCTATTCAGAGGCACGATGCTCAAAAATATTTATAAAAACCGATTTTGTGAGAAAAACAATATAAGGTTACAATTATTTATTCTAATTTTATTGAAGTAAAATAATTTACTGATAAATTAGTTTTAGTCTTAACTATCATTAAATTAATACTAAATTACACAATTAACTATTGGTTTTGATACTAATACAAAATGCTGATTGCTAATGCAGGATTTGACAATACACAATTGAAAATATGAAACACTTACAAAAGGTAATCAGGTTTCCTTGGCATATTTCTAGCAGAACATATAGATTATATTATTTTGTAAGAGTTAAAAATAATACTCACCATACATTTTTGTTGTTTGAAGGATATTTGTTTTATGTTGTACAACCTTTTTGGTCTTAAGGTTAAAAATTCGCAATGATTTTTTTTCCATTAGCTTATCAAGGAACGATTCGATTAAGAAGTGAATAGTAATTAATTAATTAATATGTTTTAAAAACATTAAATATAAAATTGTAACCATACTGCCAAACCAAACTATTCTGCTTATGCGAACCGTATCCCCATTACAGTTGAGCAATTTGTTCATATAACTTTTCTACTGTCAAAAAGTGTCACCAAGTTTCATTGAATACAATGACCACGACCAGCCAACTTGGTCCCCCTTTATGGATCAGGGTCTAGATTCATAAATTTGTAATTTTATGATCTAGAATTAACACGGCCAGCTCATTAGAACCTATTCTTAGACAAGGTGCGAGGGGTGTTCGGTCTTGTTCGAGGGGATCGCTTTTGATTGTGTGAACGTGTCTTGAAAGAGTTAAACTGTTACTTAACCGACTCCTTACGTATGGTGTCTAAAGGGGAAGTATGTACCAAAGGTTTCCTTTTTTAAATAATTAGCTTGATTTTGATTGTTTTAAACTTCTATTGGGGAATTTAATTTATATTGCTATTCATATCAGATGTTATTACTAGTTTTCACCCTGAAATAATGGTAGTGTAAATGGAGTTCCTGTATCAGGTTTTGATTGAAAAGTTTGTTTGTATTCAATATGAATAAAATGTAATGATTTCGTATAATGTTCGTTTCCCTTTCAAATTGGTGTTTATCATTAATTGTAACTTTTTTAAGTCATGAAAATAATCACGGCTGTACATTTGATTGCCGTACCCTAATGGAAATGGGGATTATAGGGATATTTTTGTGCAAAAAAAAAAAAACACTAAAGTTCTCGATTTAAAAGAAAGTGTAGAATGGTTTTCTGCTTGCAACGAAGTGACTTGGTATACAGCAATCGAACATTCGAAGTTTGATGACGCTCGTAACACAACGAAGGATAACTTATTTATTAAGAGTGAAAATATTCTGACAATAAGTGGGTAGTCAAATAGTAGCGTGTTCTTAACGACTTCTTGAATGTAACACAAATAATCTAAGGCTACGTGTCACATGTTTAATGTTGCGTTAAAAGTAATGTTTTTGTGCCGCTCTGTCCCCATCGACTCATTAAACCCTTTTCATCATTGAGGACCAACGAAGATATGACCTCATCTTAAAGGCGCCAACGATCCAGGGCTCCGTATACTGTTGAGTTCTTTTGCCAATATTATTGAATATACATAAGATCATTTTAATTTGAAATTAATTAGAAGTATGCAAATTCTTAGATTACCGTGGTCACTGTTCATTTAGAAAAATTTAGACATAATATGTATATTTTGGATAAACACACTTTTACATTTATTTATTAGGGTTGTATGTAATCTTTTAAAAAGAAGTGTGATTTACGTGTTTCATTCAACTAGGGGAGGTAAGATATTATTAACTTTTCCGTTTTCCTCAATATCATAATAAATATTAAACTCTCTTTAGAAACAAATAGAAAAACTTAATTGCTAACGGTTTGTTATTTATGTAATAAATATCAAACTATAAAAAAGCTATCTATAAGCATTCTGTGGTGGCATAATCAGTGCCACACGCGCTATTCTTTGTGACAGCTTTATAGAGATTTGTATGTCACTGTCTGCCACATCTAATACAATATTGCTAATATTTAACATTTTGTTTGACTCCTATATTTTTTTAACATTCCAATTTGTTTCAGTGAGAATTCGTAGTACTGGCAAGTTTAATGTTACTTGTGAAGTTTTTTTAAATTGGACAATTGCGAGGTAGTGAAGCGAGAGGTTAGCCTTGTCTAGCCTAATCACTATGCGATGTGTTAACACATCGTATTACTGAAGGAATTATTTACCATGCTAGGTCCTTTCTAACATTGGAATGGGGTAAAACTATCGATGGGTAGAACAACTGAATTTTTCATTGCAGCTTCGATCTTTCATTTAACAGACTAACCCTACCACCTAACAGAGGCGGGACCTACAGTTTCCTATGGTATCCGAATAAATACCGGCCTCAACGAACGAATGGTCACTAATCTAGAGCCCGATCGCACTATTTTACGAATAGCAATTGTATTTAGCTAGTACATTGGCGTAGCATGACCCTAACATGAATAAAGTACACTTTATTTTTACTTCTTCAAATATTCGAGATCAAAAGAGTTCACGTCACCAAAATAGTAAATCTTTGTCTTCTCTCTCGAGTTCCTCACACAATACATATTTTGAATGCATTATAACCTGTGAACCGCTGCGGCATGCGGTCCCTTTCATTACGATTGTTTTGAAAAAAAAAATACAGGTAACAAGTACAATTTCATTCAAAGGTTAGGGCCCTTTAGTAGTCAGAAATAGATTTGAATATGATTCATGCTGTGTTTTTTAGATTTACAAATGTCGTCTATGTGTGGCACATCAAATCAACTTGTAAGAAGTTTTTATTTATTTTCAATCATTGATTAAATAAGACTGGTAACACCAATTAAACCTTTTGTGCCTGCCGACAAAATCTTTGATTGGTATTATTTTTCGTGTGTCGGTCCTTTTTCGTAGCAATTACCTTGCTATTTAATGGTAAATGGTCTGTAAGCTACATGCATGTTTTTAAAACCACTGTTTGAATTTACTCGGTAGTTAATATCTTATTAAGCAATAAATATATCTGTATGTACTTTTATAAAAATCATGGCCAAGTCAAAGAATAATAAAACAATCTTTATCTTTGTCTCTTTACCAGATTATTTTTTAAAAATAAAAACTAATAAACTGGAACAGTTGTTTTCAAATGATTAGTAAACTATGTCTGTATGGGAAACATAATTTTATTTTGTTACGGGCCCACCCTAAAGTAACTTGCTTAATCAGTGCACATAAAGAAATATTGGGCGAAATAGTAAAAATATATTATTTTTAATTAATTTAATATTCGGTTCATCATAAGCGTAAAAAAATCTTTAATACTGCATTCCGAAGATAACCTTTTCTATCCTAGTCCCGAAAATCGACAGTTTTTCAAACTTCACAATCTAGTTAACAATATTTACTGCAATGAACATTAAATAGTTAAACTCATCAATCTGTCCCTGACACATCATTCTGATGCGACGTAACATTTATTAAGATCATTGTTCAGATCCGGGGACAATTTCTCGGTTCCTTTTATTCTTTGATATGATTTAGATCAAGAATCTTATTGTGTTTCTAAACTTATTCATGGTCATTATTTGACCGTTGAAAATGTAATGACGTTTGAACTTTATGACACGATGTTGTGTATCATTGTCCTGCTCGAAACTACAAGTTGAATAATGATGTTACGTACTCGTGTGGACCCCCGTATTCATATGCTAAGACTGCGTACGATTTATATTTGTTTTTATAGTTCTGTGTAAGTATTCGTTTAATACAGGATGTTAACGGAGTTGTGGTCCAAATGTAAACCAGATATTCCTAAGCATATTTGAAGCAAAAAAGGTTGATACCATTTTGTTCTACGACTTAAAAAATAATCGTCTTTTCAAAAAATGTTTTACCTGGGTAACGTTTGGACCATTGGCATTGACAGCCTGTCTAGGTCCACAATAAGGCGTTCGTGGCTTACCGCCTTAGAGCCACGCTTCTCAATAGGAAGAAGAGAGTTCGACACCTAGTGGCTAGACCACCGTCTTTCTCTTTTAGAGTTTCAAAAGTGCCTTACATGTAACATGACCGCTTTACTGTGATTCAAAATATTGAGAGGAAACCTACCACATCGGTGGTATTGGGATATCTAGCGATAACTAGTCACACAGCAAAGGCCTCGCCACTTAAGTATTATGTATTTTCTAAAAACATCATTAGGCAGAACGAATTCGCATAAGTCACCATCTAGGGCAATATCGGTTCTCGCGAACCAGTAATATTACCCGTGATAATGTTCATTTTTATATATTTTTTGTTCAATACCAAACCCATATTTTGATATTGTATTTATAGAATTTACTAACAAGTTCTTTAAAAATATTATTGCAAAATTTCTCACGTATCACATTATTTACCAAACAATTAAATTTTTATATTTCTCACATGTCTGTTTATGTAACGATGTGTTCAATTACTCGCCGTGATTTTTTTTGCTTATTTCATTATTTTTAAACTACTTCAAATAAAACTACACACTTTTATATCGCTATCAAACGAAACAAGATCATTAAACACACACTTTTCATTCGTTCCGGTCCGAGGTAAGTGTAACATTTTTATCGTGAGCTCTTTGTACCAGTTTTTTTGCGAAAATAGATTAATAGACCCATAGCTGGTCCCCTCCGCAGTAACGTCAATCGTGTGACAATGTTGCGCAAACCTGTTTTTGGGCGATTCAAAATAATTACGGTTTTTATTAAACATAGTATGAAGAAAGAGAGTACCGGGAATAATATGGTAAGGTTGGGTCACTTTAATGCGCAGTATCTAAGTTAACATTTGGGTATCTTCCTTGCAACGTTTCTTCTAAATATATTATTACTCCTGAGAATTAATACCGATATCACGTTTTCTGAATATAAATAATGGATTAAGATTGTTCATAGGTTTCCTTATACAGGACCCTCGGCTTCAGCTAATTTCGTGTCAAAATCTTTTTCTTGGCTTCGTAGATACAAATTTAGATAAAACCGATGGATGTGTAGTTTTATATAATATATTTTTATAGGATATTCTTGCGAGGCCTCGGAAACTTTCGCGTTTGATTTAGTGGAAGCCAGAGCCTTTCTGCACTGAGATTTAAAAATGAGCAGTTTGAAAGCTGCAAATTTTACACATATAATTAAAATCCTTTTTTGCTTATGCTTAACGCAGCATATAGCGTACGCCAGGACCTCTTAAGTTGCCCGACGACGCCAATTGGATTTCGAATTGTATGTAGATGTATGACCTTAAAATTAATGGAAGAATGTTATTTTATAACTAACTAGAAGGAATATATAATAATAAATCTATTTAAAATGTTTCTTGCCATAATAATAATATAATAAATATTTAATCATTGAATTTAGAATCCGTCTAGTTGTAATATAATATTTAGAGTACCAAAATGAAATTTTATCTGTAAACTTTGAAATGACTGAAAAAGTACACAAATTCACTACACAGAAAGTATTTTGAACCTTTCTAATAGACCAAGCATGTAAAGCTGAACGAGATATGTTATTAATGTTTTATGGACATTATATTATGAAACTATGCTAGTATGAATAACCTCCTTTATTCCTCGGTGAAATATTGCTCGCTGACAATGCGCGCTCTTTTTGGGTTTATTACTGAAAAGAGTTCAATTTGTTCTTCGACGTTAGCGGCGGAGGGACTAAGTGAAAAAACATTTTCTTTGTCGTTGTTTTAAAACTAAATTTAATTGAAACCAAATAATTACTCCAAAATCAATTTTAATCTTCTTAAATCTTAAGATCCTCAGCCGGATCTTTGTTTATAGAATTCTATTAGCATAATAACTATCAACTGTAACTATATAATAACTAATCTATAACAAAATACACGTCCCATCAAACTGAAAAGTGGACCTATGGAAGGAACTGCTAGAATACGTACAATCCCTGAAAATACAAAAATAAAAAAAATATTACGTTGATATTATTGATGTTGGTGATTTTTTAATCAAATTTACATTACATTTTGATACAAAAAGTAATCCAATTGTTTACATTTCGAATTTTGTCGCTTAGTCCGTGCCGCCGTTTCGACCGCTCGTACGAAGCAATGTCCGCTGCCATACAATGCAAAGGTGGACAATGAAAGTAGCTATTACACGAATATACACTGTATTTTAATACCTCTCTGCTGTTTTGATAAATACTATCTTCCAACAAAGTCAATAACATGCATTTAAATGATGTTTTGCTTCTGTTTTCTACAGAATATCGATTTTGCTAAAGGGGTGTCAGCATTCAAGTAAAAAAGTGAAGTTATTCATGGAAATGGTGATGTTAAATAAATCTAAAATTTAAATTTTCCGTGTCAATTTGTATTCCTGTTTATAAACAAAATTATAAACGTTTTTATACCAGTGATTGGCTCTGCACTTTTTAAATGGTAACCTTACACAATAACAGTTATTGCGATGATTCGAGTTGCAGAATGATTGAATTATGAGGAAATGACCAAGCGAATTTACAAAGCGAAGACGGATAAGTAGAATTGGCGTACTCGGATGACCGAGAAGACCTCACCATGACCAAGGGGTCAACCATGGTGATTGCTACATTCGTAGCAATTGTAATAGAACAGAGATGCATGTTGAAGAAGCGAGAAAAGTATGACCGATGACGGGGTGATGCCCGTCGTCGTGTAAGTAGTTTAATAAAATATTTATTGATTACTGTAATTCTCTGTAATCGATCTCTATATACCCTTGTAAATGTACTGAAATATCCATATGGAGCAGACCTACATATTTAAGATCAATGCTACAGGTAGCACGCCAATATCCCAAAATCTCTGTAAACCTAAATGATATAAAATGATTGTATTGTTTGGTGTAATATTAAAATGAATAAAACCGATACCATTGACCGATTAATTAATTTGTTGTCACAAACTAAGATTAGATTTCCAGGTACTATGAAAGGTATGACAATGGAGTTACAAAGTTCAGAATTTTTCGTGGGTGTGCTATTCCCACAGTGGGATCAACAACATAAACTTGTAATATTTTATTACCTACAAACCTATAAAACTCACTTTGATCAAGTCCGTTTAATGAACTGAGTCCTCGTATGTTTTGTGGTTGTTTTAATTATATTAGGCTTAGATAAGCTTAAGAGGATAATGAGGTGATTAATGGGAAGTACACGTGTCCTTAGTCAAATTAATGACTTAAATACAAAATTACATGTTCAAAACTTATTTAGAATCGCCTTGTCGGTACAATATATTTGCTTATATGTTTTGATTACCTCTTTTGCAACGTTATAAAAAACGCACAGGGCGCAACAAATGGAGCAACAAAATTGGTGTTCTATGCGGCGCGGGGGCACCACTTTGTCACCAAACAGCCGTTCGCTGTCGTCATGGGTGTGGGCGTCACCTCTGGCTATGAATGTGCCCCAAAAATGCCCAATTGTGTGGTAAATAAACGTGCAGGAACTACATACAAAACGCAAAACAGATGTTATATCGGAATATCGCAACAGGCGACAGAATTGGATGAAAATTATTACTGAAAATAACACACTTGTTTTAATCTTCTCATTTATCATGGAAGTCACGCGACCGACATTGTATGTAAATAGCAATCTTTATATTTTAGGTTTCGCTAGTTAGAATTGTCATTTTTAGGGTTCCGTACCCAAAGGGTGAAAACGGAACACTATTACTAAGCCTCCGCTATCCGTCCGTCCGTCCGTCTGTCACAGGGCTGAATCTCATGAACCGTAATAGGTAGGCAGCGGAAATGTTCACAGAGTGTGTATTTATTTGGCCGCTATAACAACGAATAGGTAACATTAAAAGTGGCCCCATACAAAAATCGTGTTTTTTGTGTTTAATCTTGTACGATGGTACGGAACCCTTCGTGGGCGAGTCCGACTCGCACTTGGCCGCATTTACTCTTCTCGTTTCTTCAAGCCTGTTTCACAATTCAGCTGGCCTCGTCGCCTGAAATATGTTGCTCGGAGATATTTGTCAACGTTATCAATGCTACGTGCGGCGAATGTGGTGCATCGTCCTGAAAACTGTAAAACCTACGTTTTATTGCAAGCTAAGTATTAACTTTACTACGTATTCGAGCCACTGTCCTCGCGGCCGCTGCGTTAATTTAATTTTTCGATAGCTTTTGTGTTACATTGTCACTTCAAAAGTTTCAAAAGTCTTTGTAAATTATTATTTATTGAGAATATTAATGTTTTTACACTGGTCATGGATAGCTAATATCACACCAACTGTCATAAATTATAGCCCAATATACCACATAGGAATTCCTTGTATTGGACGTTTGCATTGATCGGTAATCTGGATTGTCCATTTTTCATTAAATGCTATAGTACCAACCCGGGCGTGATTACCCTACCCACCCAGCAAGTAATGAGGAGGAGCCAGAGTTTTGCATGGAATCCTGTTACGGTCGGCCTCAACGGTCGAACCGTCACCCATCCAAAATTTGACCCCGCTTAGTGTTTTTTAATATCGATGGTCAAACAGGGAGTCGTCACGCTACCGGCACATATTACTCATGTGCTCCATCTGTGTTACTGGGCTACCGATACATATCACCATCTCAATATACACATATGTAGTAAAATCACTCCATAATCCTAGCGGGGTGGCTGCTTTGATTCAATGATTATTGAATCAAATATTATTTTTCTTTGACGAGTTTATCCAAATAGCTATATAATTATGTATAACTATATTGACATCTTAATTTGATTGTTAACAATACAATAATCATCGAATAATTTGGAGAGTTTTATTTTAGTTACAATAAATTAAAATGCTAATTGATTGATAAATCTAAACTAATAAATATTTCGAAACAACCAATTGGAAAACAGATGAAATAACAGTGGCTACGAACTATAGAAGGTCTCAAACATTTTCTACAAATCGGTTGCAACTATAACCTGCTAATGACACTTTGATGCCACGCTTGCAAATGATGCACCGTGAAAATTATAAGTGGAAAATATTTACACAATACCATAGAGTCGACTTTTTCGTTTCATATGTGCTCTCTTAGATTAAATGTAAGGTAAAATATATCTGGCTGGATTTTAAAATTACTGAATTGAAATAACTTTGGCATTAGTTGCGTATGTACGCATATATTTTATATACATTTATCAAAGCACACAATTTGTCTAAATTAAAATACCATTTCTTGTATTGAAATGATTTTTTTGTCAATGCATTGCCTTAAATAACTCGCCGTTTCCAAATTTCAGGGTAAAGAAAAACTTGCGAACTGAAATTTGATCGCATCTCTTTTGAAGTTGCTGTCCCACTAATGACGGAATGGCGTGATGACTCCAATCGGTATTTCATTTAAAGCTTTCTACCGCCGCGCCGCCCACCGCCACTGCGCCGCCGCACCGCGCTGCCGCCAATTTAGCACTGTGAAAACGCTTTGTCATTGAATGCTTCAAAAAATGCAATTACTGGATCCAACTAACTAAATGCAACTAACTAAATGCTTATAGTATTTATCATAATATTTTTTATGCTTAAAAGGGTATGAAATATTACGGAAGCCTTAATAGTCGTAACTGAAACTAAGACTAGCGAAAATTAGTACTTTATGACGTCACCTTGCATTACATTGAGATTTGTTTATAAATGTCAAAGTGACGTTACAAAGTACTACTTTTCGTGAGTGTTTCTGTTACGACTATTTTTCTGAGCCTAAGGCTGAGATAATTAGTCGTAACAGAAACTAACATTAACGAAAAGTAGTACTTTGTGACGTCAATTTGCATTACTTTGAGATTTCGTCCACACAAAATGTGTCGAAGTAACGTCACAAAGTACTACTTTCCGTTAGTCTTAGTTTCTGTTACGACTATTTATCTCAGCCTAAGACATAAAGACATTAAAAAAATGAGCAGGAATAACTTTCATTACAAGCATGCTCGAATTGAATCATTTTTGTTGCAAGTATACTCGTTGGTAGCCCAACGGGCCACCGTAAAGTCATAAGGTCTTTCTGGCAAACCAATGTGGCCAGATAGTTCCAGCACCGGACTTCTAGCACCGGACCAGTCACAGCGGGGGCACTGTGACCAGTCGTGTGCTGGGAGCGTTAAACACTTGAACCATGTTGAACTTTTTCATGACCTTAATGTATCACACGCCCCCACTGTAACCAGTCGTTTGCTGGAAAGTGAGTGCGTATGACTAAGGGCCGAGTGCACGAAAGGACAAAAAATCAAAATCAACGTCAGCGTCTGATCAAACACGTCACTTTGTGTGGACAGTATGGAAGGAACTCTATGCGGATCACTAAAAGTGATTTGTTTGAACATTGATTAACACGGCCGTCTCTTCGTGCAACCGGGGCTAAGTTGCCAGAAGAATATTGCTTTCTAATGTAACTGGAGATGGATAGCTATTAATACCAAATCGGCCGTCATAATAATAGCCGAAAACACAACTTGGGAACTAGGTGCCAGGTGCCAGGACCTTTCTTATATTGCCCGGCTACATTTAACTGGACGGTAAACAAGGACAATTTTCATTTCCGCTTCGACCATCGTTCATTCAATGCAATGGACCCGAGCAGGATCAGCCCTGACACCAAGTAAGTAAGGAAGTTGACCTACAGTTTTACGTGGAATCCAAACCACGGCCAGCCTCAACGGTCGAAAACGGTCACCCATCTAGAACCCAACCGCGCTCAGAGGTGCTTCACCCAGCTGATTGAACCGCAAGGCAGGAAAAAAAACTGTGACTTGTGTCTTCAATATTTAATTCTAGTTTTAATATTTTTCTTGATTACATAAATTCATCCCATAAAAATATTATGAATTGTACGCCGGCTTTCCAAGCTTCGATGTTAGGCAGTCTAATAATATCTGTAACATGTAAAGTACCTAAATTTAATAAACTTCAGCGCTTTCATTACCCATGGAAGTAACAAAACCATAGGCAAACAAAGCACATAGGTGATTCACTAAGGTTCAAAGCCTCCGCTTACTCACTAGCTGAGTCACACATTCCGCGGCCGACGCCGCCGCCGCCGCTCGGCTGCACCGCGCTGGCTCGCTGACACGCTCTGCTGGCTAGTGCAAGCCGCAGGTGACTGACTGCGCGGGGATGACTGGGTGTTCTAGTTATTTGGATCTTTGAAATGGCGTGGGTCGGTCACCTATTATGACCACGGATTCACGAAGGCTTGCGCGTGAGGAAGTGACTGTGAATGCTGTCGGATTGTGGGTTGCGAAAGTATGTCACGGAGGAATAAAACAACAGCATGATGCAACACAATCATTTTGTTGAGAATAGATGAGGTCGAAGTTTTTTTTTATATTTCTTATAACTACTTACTTACTTAATACTAGTAGTATCGTAGTAGTAAAGGTTAGGAATCATCTTGGAAAAGAGCCATCTTATTTTGTTGATTAGTGTAAGGTTAAGGTAGGTTGGTTGGATTAGAGTGGGTTGGACTGGTTTAGGTAAGGGTAGATTAGCTTGGGTAGTTATGTGAAGTGAACATATTTTTTTATATCTTGCTTAAAACTTTCTTATAATATGATGAATATTTTTTTTGGATGGATTGCGGTTATGAGATAGCGTAACTGAAAAAAAAATATATCATAAGAGTACATAAGGTTTATTTTTTCCGTTACATAGTATGTTTAGTAAAATATATTATACATAGCTAATAGTTTGTAACTTACATAATAATTTAAGTTTTTTTAAGATACACATATTCAATGCAATAGTTAATAAGCCGGCGGCTACTTGATCATAAATACATCCAATCTTCGTTAATAAAATGTAAGATCATATCGTGCTTATTAAATTAGTCATGTAACTATTTCGGCACGTCATAATTTTGCATCAAATAATTAGAAATCCTTAACTTGTTCCATAAATATTAATTATGGAATAATAATATTAATATAAATTGTTTGTCTGTAGATGAAGCGCAAGAGGTGTACTGCGATCGTACGGGCCTACCCCTTGCGGAAAAGCGGCGTAAAGGTATGTATGTAAACATACAATAGTAGATAATAAAAGAATTACAGATTTTTTTATTTTATAATTCATATTTACAGTCGATGAGAGTATGTAGTGCCTGTGGTCAATACATTATGCATATTACGTATGCAAGTAAGTGCTGATTTACAAATAAATAGGTGCTCGACATGTGCTCAAATCCCTAATTCGATTCACCTACTGTATTCATACTGTATACGTACCGTAGGTCAAGAAACATTAATACAAATATAGAATATACTTTAATCTGTTTAATTTTGTCTTTCTTACATTTTCACAAAACAATCATCTACATTATCCACTGGCCAGGCGTTTTTCCATGTTCTTCCTGAAAAACGAAAAA
Source organism: Incurvaria masculella (assembly GCA_946894095.1). Classification (NCBI taxonomy): domain Eukaryota; kingdom Metazoa; phylum Arthropoda; class Insecta; order Lepidoptera; family Incurvariidae; genus Incurvaria; species Incurvaria masculella. The sequence goes on from OX335641.1 coordinate 8,605,449, forward strand.
AAAATACATTGAATTGCAGCTATGGGTGTGTAGCACAGAAAGTACCGTCAAAGCGACCCGCGCATGAGTCACCAAGCCCAACACCGCCAGTCATTTCAATTGAATTATTAACTACAACAAAAAAAAACTGTGCAGCCAACTCGCTACCCCGGGAGTACATACTAGTTATTATTCTTATCCTGGGTGGCCAACCATCTTCGGGCGGTGTGTTTGTACTCTGTTCACATCCGTTGCCCCTCAATCAGAACAAAAAAAGCGTAGACTTTTCAAATAAAGACAGCCTTCCTTTCCAATACGAGGAGAGCCGCTGTCTAAACTTGGACTGTGCCAAAATAGGGCCATTTACCCCGGCGCCCCGTGGAGAGGAACGCATTGTCTGTTCTGTCGACACACCCATTCGGACGTTGTAAAATTTGGACAATGACAAATACTCATTTCTCGTCATTACATTGTATCTTTATGGATTTGTGTTTAAGTTGCTTTTTGGTGATTATTTGTCTGCGTGAACATAATATTTATATGGTTCAGTGACAAAGTTCGGCCCACCCGAATAGTAGTTGCAATAGCGTACGAGTACGTGCCAATTATTTTATGGAAATAAGATAAGATGGTTTTATTTTATTTTAGACCTTCCGGTTCTAAAACAAACGTTTACATTACTATTACTAGTTTACATGAAAAATATTTAAATTTTATCTCATAACAAAAATCTTACGATTATTTCGTAAGGACTATATTTATAGTCTTATTTGAGACTATAAATAAAAGACTTTAAAAGATTTTGTCAACTGTGCTACCATTTAAACCCTCTATGACAAAAAATCATCATATCAAAGAACGGGGTAAGTAGAAGTAAATATATTAATATGTCATTTGCTTAACTATACTGCAAAAAATATGTCTAAACCACAATTAATTCCATGTAACGTAAATATATATTCTCAGCTCCCGACTACTTTCGCTATTATGAATAGATTTTCATTTCGGGTCGTCGTGCTTTGTAGTTCAAACTGTTTTATGGTCAATATTGTTCCTTATCTTTTCTTCCCTTTGCCTCGCTACCGACACGGTCGGCGCGGGTCAAATTTCGCTTACGAGTCGTGCACAAGCAACCGTCTCTAATTTGGCTGGACATTGAGATGGTTTCCTGGCGTAAATTGGTCACGATTGCGTCGGTCTACTATGCTTTGTATTATATATTTTCTGGCCCTTTTAAATAATCGCAACGTGAGCCCTTCGGGGATAATTACAGGATATAATTGATATGTTTCTTTATGTTTCGGCGTTGGTTATTTTGCACTTTTAGAAAAAAACATTGTAATGTTGTATAACAACACAGTAAAATTGAAACATACTGGATGTAGGTACGTATATCTTCACTATTTTTATTTTATTTTCTCTATGCAACATGGCATGGGTGGCTAATACAACACAACATGCTAGGACTTTCCCTATATGAGCACGCCTAAATTGCACTGGATGGAAAATACGGACACTATCACTGCCGCTTCGGCCATCTTTTCATCCAATGCGATGGTATTAATCCGGACGGGCTTAAACCCTGCCACCTAGTACAGGAAGAGGACCTACAGTTTCACATGGGTTCCGAACTATGAAGCAACACACACAGCAACTGCACTTCTCCAACTCAGAAAGAGAAAGAAAGTGTTGCATGCGAGGATTTGAAACCCAGACCTCTAGTATGCTAGGCAAGTCTCCGCGCCACTAGGCTACGAGCCGCTCCACATAAATGGACGTCCTTGATTAGTTTATTTTCAAATGATATTTGTTTCCAAATCTTTGTATTACCTAAACTTAATTAATCCATCGCAACTAAATAATGGGGCTTAAAGTTGGAAAATGTCAATAGGTAATGAACTCAACAGTTGATTGAAAAAAAATGTCCGCTGTATAGGACAAAGGTCGATGAACATGGAGACTAACTTGAGGGTCTTGCAGACGTTGGGCTGTTCTTGGGCGTTGAGGTACGCGTTGAGGCTGTTCTCACAGTTGACGTAGGCCATGCCGGCGCCGACGCTGCAGCCGAGCAGCGCCGGGTACTTTCTGGTGCCCAGGAAGAAACCGCCCGCCATGGCTCCGATAAGCGCGCCGAACGCTGAAAACCAGTACCGGGTTATGGAGATAACTGAGGCGTAGGAAAATATTTTATTTTAATTTCAAATTTTAATTGGGGTAGGTTTTTTTCTATTATGCTATTACTTGAGATAATGGCTTGTACAACCACCAAAACATAAATGCCTAAAGGAAAAATATATTATATTTTACGAGTAGATGCCCGGGCCTTCGTCCGCATTAAAGTATTATGAAAAACAGTGAGTTTTTCCCCGACTTCTCCAGCATTTAACCAGACTGCTGACCTCTCGTGTAATTTAGCGTTATTGCCTACAACTATTTTAAGAATCAAGCTATGCGAAGATGTTAACCGCATCAAAATTGTAAGTGGTTCTTGATATACTGAACGGGAAAACAGGAAGACAGGCAGAAAACAGACGGAAAAACCGACATCGGATTTTACAAGTTGTAGTGTTCATTCAGGTTAGTGGTTATTGTTGTTATATATTTTTTTGGGAGGGAATTATTGTTCTCAGCCCAGTAAAATGAAGCGATTCTTTAAGACTGTTCGGAGCAAGCCTAACCTAAGCTAAGCTTCCTTTGGGAATGCTTTGATGTCTCGATAATACATTAAAATACTCAATATTTAATGAACACTTTGTCGAATACAAAAATCGGGGAATCAAGTCTACTTCGCATAACCATCTCTGTATGTTCTGTTTTACACCGCTCTGTATTTACATATAATTTATTTTTGCAAGAACATTATTTAAAAATACGACCACTGCTTTTAGCATTAATTTCAGTCAAGCTGGACTCTCTTATCTCAACGTGTAATATATATCAACCGGAAGAAAATTAAAGTATCCAGATGAAGGAATTGATGCCCACCATGGAGGTGAAGAAATTTCACCTCCATGATGCCCACACATTGGGCCAAGAGTATATGTGTATATGGCCACGGCATATTTACAGAAGAATAATAGATGGATGCTATTATTTCTACGTGATCGATTTAACAAAAACGAACTCACCAGCCTTGGTGGAGAAGTCTGAGAAACACGAAGAGTATCTCGCGTCGAAGTCTCTCTCCTCGCCCATGATGCCTTGTGAAATATATGTCTCGGGTTTTTTTGTAAGATAATTAATCACATAAAAATTTTGCAAATAAACTATGAAATGTCAAATAAAAAAATGATTGTTTTATTTTTGCCTGCCAGAATGATGGAACCTGATATAACAAAGTCAATTAATTTAGAGTTTGGGTGTAGAGTATTTTTGTATAAATGCAAAAACCCGTGCATCAGAAGGAATCACAGAAGTCAACATGTATTTCGTGTATACGTACGTTCGGCTTTGTTGTAGCCGAGTTTGTCAAAAACGATTCGAAACTTGAAATTATTCGTCAGTAGTAATATGCCAGTGTATTAATCAAGAGTAACCCGTTAAATTTAGAAGGATTCGTCGATATTTTATATTTTACTTGGTGCTTTTAATCATAAAGATGCAGGTTCACAGGCTTTTACAGAACTTAATGTTGAATTGCGTTTGTCCTAACCGCGCCTTGAATTTCTTAAGATGTCAGAGAAAATCTACTCTCCCACAATTGCGTATACTTGTTGCGTAGGCGCTACCTAATTCAAGTACCAACATTTTAAAGCTTTACATTGTTGTATAAATCGAATACCAAATAATAAGAAAAAATACTCATGACTACCTTAGAGAAGCGATGTATTGGTATGTATGTGTCTGTGTGGAATGTTTTATGGCCATAAATATATTTTTCCATTATTTTAGGATAACAGTGATATGTACAATTGAGTCGCCGTTTTATTCTTTACCTTTTACATGAATTTTAAGACATACGCACTATCACGCCGCTTCCCGGAGGGGTAGTTAAGATGATAGAGGACCAAAGGTTACTAGTTAGGCCATAATGTCTTCGCGTAATCTATGGCCGTGTGGTTCTATGTAATGTGTATGGCCCTAGTCCTGTCCTAGTTCCCCGCATACACATGTCCCTCTCACTCTTTCACCTGATGGAGCGAAGATTGACAGCGTCTGCTGAAAAGGCTGAAAGGCCCAGCTTTTAGTGCAATTTTTGATACCGCGATGCACGGACACGCCATGTCATCGTAGCACCGGTTCGGCCAAAACTATCTCGCCGCCGCCGGGTCCTTAGGTACCCAGGAGTACCTCGCCAGTACCGCGTGTGCTCGAAACCTACGAACAATCCAAAGGAGTCTCTTTCATCGTCGAGGACGCAGCGTTCCTGAACCGCATCCTGTGGGAGAAGGAGTAGCGTGGTGGCCACCCGCACGCGTCAGGAAGTCTCCATCGTGGTGAGTCGCCATACCTTCTTTTATGCTAACCCCTACACGGTAAAAAAAAATTTCTTGAAATAAAGCAAATTGCTTTGATTCAAAGCAATGCGTGATTCACATATTCGGGAACAAAATATTTTCTTAAAATAAAATAATTATATTCTTAAAATAGTTACTTTGTTCCAAGAAATTATATACTTGAAATAAGATTTTGCTGGTCTCTTGCTTTAAGTTGTTAAAGTATTTAAATCAAGATTATCGTAACGTTAATTTAAGTTGCCACTTTTCTTAGTTGAAAATGTATTATTCTTGCTATAAGAAAATAAATAGTATATGCAACAAATTAATTACTTAAATTAAAACAGCATTGTGTTGCCTCAAGTAAATATTTTCTTGGCCTAACCACTACTTTTCTTGGTGTAATAATATCGTTTCTTCGAACGAAACTATATATTATTAGACTAAGATTTTTTTTTCTTCAATGAAGTAAATATTTTCTTGGCAAATTCTAACACTTTTCTTGGTCTACCAATATCGTTTCTTGTAAGAAAACTATAACATTTTAAGACCAAAACTGTTGTTACTTGAGTTAAGAATATGGTTTCTTGGTCAATGTCTACACTTTTCTTGGTGGACGAATATCGTTTCTTGAATTAAAAATATTAATATTATTAGTCCAATATATTATTTTTTTTCAATGAAGTAAATAATTTCTTAGCCAATGCTAATGTTTTTCTTGGTATAACAATACCGTTTCTTGGAGTAAAAGTGTACAATTATTGGACCAAGACATTTGTTTCTTCAATGAAGCAAGTGATGTCTTGTCTTGACGTAGTACTTTTTTCGGTTTATCAATATCGTTTCTTGAATTTAAACTATAAAATTATCATACCAAGACAGTTGTTTCTTGAATTAACAAAATTATTTCTTGGTTGATGCTAATGATTTTCTTGTTGTAATAATATAATTTCTTGGAACAAATCGATTAAATTTTTAGACCAAAATATTTGTTTCTTAAATAAAGGAAATTATTTCTTAGTCAATGCTAATACTTTTCTTGATATACAAATATTGTTTCTTAGAACGAGATTATGAAGTAATTAAATCAAGATATATATTTCTTCGATTGAAGTAAATGCTCTCTTGGTGTACCAATATCTTTTCTTGGATCCAAATTTTGAAATTCTTAGACCAAGATGTAAGATGTTCATAGCAAGCCGAATGTAATCTTGAAATAAAACAAAGCTAATACTTTCGGAAACGATGTTAATTAGAAGAAAGAAAAACATTTTTTCCTGACGTCTAATGAACATCATCCCTTACATACTTTGTTTTCTTTCAAGATACATTCAACTTCCTGCGAACATTTAACATTTTGTGAATTTCACAATTATTAAAGTAAAATAATAAAATAAGGATTTCATTGTTTACAATATTTATTATCTAATGAATTTAAAAAACAAACAATTACAAATCGGTATGTTTTGATCTTATGTAACAACAATAAGTAGCTTCATATGTTCTAAGGATTATACAGTTGCTGGGCCTTTTTTATGTGTTTATGTATTTTTCCTTTTGGTTTCGACATCTCCACTATTCTGAAAAAGAGTGAGAAGGATGATTAATAATTAATTGTATAGTGTTTTGTAGACAATTTTAAATATTGAAAATCCCAAAAATATTACACAGAATGTAATTAATACATTGATCATAAAAATATGTTATCTTTTCGTAATGACAATCTTTTACATAATGAATTTACACTAAACATTTTAGGAGTGATTATGTTTTTACATTAGCTAAAGTTAGCGACTTGTCGTTGCTGGGAAGGAAACCCAATAAGAGAGCCTGTAAACACCCGGAAACTGCGCTCGCCATAGAACCCTAGTTTAGAAATAATTTAAAAACCACTGTTATTAGCCAATTTTATGCTTTTGGTGTGTGAAATCTGTGTTATCCTTCTGTTATATGTGTTAGTAGGTTTTATTTTCTTGAAAAATATTTTTTTATGTAACTGGACATGGATGACTAATACAAAACTGAACGTAAGATATTAGCCTAAACACACCACAAGGGAAATAGGTGCGATGCCAGACTTTCCTTATATTGCTTGGCTTTATTTAACTGAATGGAAAACACGGGCAATTTTCATTGCGTTTTCGTTAAATCAATGCGATGGTATCAACCCGGGCGGGATTTCTTAGTTAGTAAGGAGTTAGGTCCCCTATAATTTTACGTGGAATCCGAACCACGACCAGCCTCAACGTTTGAAAATTGTCACCCATCCAGAACCAAACCGCGCTCAGAGGTGCTTTCCCAGCTTATCGAATTGCAAGGCGTCGCACCACTGGGCTACCAAAGCTGACAAAATGTATCCGGCGTCAAATTATAGCGAAAAGAAATGTGGTAGCATATTAGTAGTTTTTGTCGTAATTTAATTCAGTTATGGTTAAAAAACCTAAGTATGCCAATAAATATCGACTGACTGGTGTTAAATACCAAAATAACAAGTGAATCTGCAGTGGTTCTGAAATTATTTCCAAAATGTATGGGGAAGATAGCTCAAGGAAACAATTTTACCGTTTTCCATAACAATAATAATGATTATAATCTAAATACCTTTATATCTGCTGTTCCATCAGTTGCTCGCAGCGAAGCTTTTAAATACACCTGGTTTACTCGATTAATTAATCAAATAAAATTAGTAAAAAGGTGCTGATTTTTCAGGGAAGATTCGTCAAAATCCTAGTTAATCTGAAAATTATAACACACGTAAATGTCAAATATCGTAATTGATTGTTATGAACCGTATGTTAAATACTGTATTTTTTCATATTATTGTTTCTAGCATATAATTTCTTGTGTAAGCACACATAGCTAGGTAAAGCAAAGTTTATTTTTAGAATCTAAATATTCATGCGAAGAAAACCTCACTTAAAGGAAAGCTTAAAGACAACATTATTTAAAGAATATCCGTTTTTTTGATGCAACATATTAAGTTTTACATTTTTATTTGAAGAATCAAAATATGTCAAACTAAGAAAGTAATTGTTGAATTAAAACATGAATTTTCATTAAAACTGACAATATTCGTTGTATTGACAATTTTACACACACACATTGACAGTTTTACATAAAATCTCGCTGAGTTTTAGGTAAGGATCTAAATATCTTAAATCAAAAAGTCTTGCTTAAGTAGAAACATTAAAAAAATCTTACCAAGATGTCGCTTATCAAATCATTAAGAGCGGGAAATTGTTGCACGAACTACGTGCACCGTCAGTCCATTTATGTTGATCTCAATGTCAAGCATGATTCCATTTGAAGATTACCGTGTCCCACGGTTCCTTGTTTTTGTTAAGCCAGGTTATGTCTTCTTCAGTCGCTTCTAGAAAAAGAATAATATAATGTGTTGTGTATTTTCTGAAAAAAAATACATCTCTGCTACATTGTTTGGTGCTGGGACAGAGGGTGGAAAAAGATGTACGAAGGGCCATGCAGAGAAGGCCAGGTGGACATATCTTCATTTCAATACCAATGATAACAAAATACTGTCAACTATCGTAAGTTATTAAAGAACGCTGTGCTTGAAGTAATGTTCGACATGAAAGTACAATAATACTACATTGCTCACCAATAAACATTTGGATGTTGTCGGATGGAACGTCCCAGTACTGCAGAAAGCTTTCGATGGTAGTTATGATTGTAGGAATAGCGTCAAACATTATTTCTGCTGCACCATAGATGAATATAGTAAGTTCTCAGCACGTCACCAAATAAAAAAACGAACAACAACCATCACGTGCCTCGAGCGGCACGAATCAAGAGTGAATGAACGAGCGAGCGGATTCGGCGCGCGACGACGCTTGCTTACGCGTGGATACATTTTCGTAATTGGTAAAAAGATACAAGTCCCCATTTTAAATAATTGAAATTGTATTGGTCTATTTTTGATTACTTATTTTTACCGCATAACACCGTTCTGCTACCTAAAATGTACATCGGATTGCATTACATGAAGATTTTTGGTTTTATGCATAGAAACGTTGTGTTTTTACATAATAATTTGCTAAATTCGTTATATATGAATATACTGTCCTGCCCACTTTTTTTTTAGGAAAAAAAATTTTTTTGTAAATAATAGCTTAATGTCTAACGGCTGTTGTTTATTTGTGCCGAAGACTGTGGGTATAACTCTTTTTTTCCTTTCCGAAATTGTATACTTCGGAACTCAAAAAGTATCGGCCTTACTTACTAGATAGAAGTGTCAAGATGGCTTACATTGGCTTTTACCATTAAATTTTATTTGCTTAAAAATTAGGGTATTTTCTGTGTTATCAATTTTATTCAGGTAAATATTGCCACGCTTATAAATAAGATATTATGACAGTAGGTTTGTTATTAGCCATTGATGTCACGTTCCATAAAAAAACTGGTTGGAAGCTGCACACAGCACTACCAGTATAGTCGGTCTTGTCGGAGACCACTACGCATGCCGCACTTTAAGTAAATACCAATTAGTTCACCTAGTTTCGCACCGAAGAATTGGCTTAATTTTTGTTTTGAATTATCAGATTTATCGTGAAATTGTACCGGGGACTAACTAATATGAGAGAGAGGTCTGAGGGCTTTGCCGCTACCGTTAGGATAATTTTATGCCATAATTTTTACCATAATATCGTAATCTTTAGTAAATTACCTTGTAAATTGTTATCTTATGAAATTTTAGTTATTATAGATTTTAGTTATTTTAAGTTCTTGTTGTTTTATATTATGCTTTTTTTTTCTTTATTGCTATGTGTTATTTTTATTATTAAGGTTTACATATAGTTCCGTTTTTTCTAGTAGTTATGGTAAATAAACATAATTTCATTTCATTTCATTTCATGCTTGAAGAAATAAGAAATTTGAAAATACTAGGTATCTCAAGTACTAGATACATTTTTACTTTTTTTGCAAATGAAAGTGATATGTATGTATAACAAGTACACATTCATTATAAAAAGAGTCCTGTAAAAATAACTACATTATGAATTTATAAATATACTGCAAGGCTGGACTCGAACCAGCAAAACTCCCCCAAATTTGCCACCTTCTGTATACCTATCATTTGAGATTCTCCTACAGTCCCTCCTTCCGTAATCAATGCCTCCTACTAACATAGTGTTTAAGATTATACCTACATATATTTATTTAACGTTTCTTCTGCAATACGGATATTGACTGCAAAGATTGAGCTTTCAAACATATTGCCGTAGTCACCAAAATTGTATTTGGTATCAGACGCTAGAGCCGGTCCTAGGTTGAATATCGTACGTATTACGTACGTAATACTTTTACGTAATAAGCAGGTACGTCGCTTATACCAAGAAATGTGATATGTATGTTTTTATAATCGATCAAGAAGCAAGGAGTCATTAATTAAAGAAAGAGCCCAGTAAAAATAACTTGAACTTGAAGGTTGACTAGAAGAAATCACTTTTAGTGATAAGCCCGCCTTTGTGCAGTTTCGCTCTGTTAGATTTTATTGTTCTGTATTTGTATTGTATCGTATTCTTGTATCATTTTTAATGTTATTTGCACAATAAAGAATTTATTTCTTTCTTTCTTAAAAATAAGTACGACCATACTGCAAGGCTGGAATCGAACCATCAAAACATGCTATTCGTGGGTATTGTGAATACCATTTTCGCCACCTGCTGTATACCCAAAATTTGGAATTATCCCACAGTCCCTTCTCCCGTAATCATCCGTCAATAATAATACCATTGGGCAGACTGCATGTTTTTACTTGCATGAAGCCAATTAAGGGATTCGTCGTTCGCGGTTCTGATTCTACGTTTTACTGTAGGTCTCCTTTAATACTAACACACTAAGATGGTAGAGCTAATCCCACTCAGGTTGGTACCATTGCATTGATTGAACGATGATAGACGCGTCAATGAATGTTGTCCGTGTTTTCCATTCAGTTTAATATAGTTGTGCTATAAAAGGAAAATCCTGCAATGGCACCTAGTTCCCCAGAGTTGTGTTCGGCTAATATCGTGATAGTTGGTGTGGTATTAGCCATCGATGACCAGTGAGAAATTAATATTGGCACTGGACAAGAAATATCCTGTTCCGATCGTTTAAAATTATTTGTTTTGCATTTAGGTCGTTTTGCTTTTTACTACAGTCTTTCTACCGTTCAAGTCGTAGCCGTTGATTGGTCAGTGAGCGTGGCGTGACTTGAAGAATTCATTATCTTAAATCAAAGTTAGAAGTCTTGAAATAAGAAACTCAATATTTAAAATTAAGAAAGTCAGTCTTGAATGAAAACTTGAAGATTTTTTTATTAAAATTGTTTTATTTCAAGACATTCAGTCTTAGAGAAACATTAAAGGAGTTTATTTAAAGAAACAAAATATTTAGAAGGAAGCAAATCTCTCTTGAACATTAAAACTTGAACATTATTATTTTCAAAATTGATTCGATCTAAAATATTTAGGCTTACGTAAACACTAGCATAGTTTAAGTTAATAGGTAATCTAAATTTGTCCTACCGAACACTTGCTTGAATGAACACTTGAAATGGTTTTTTTTTTTATAATTATGTATCGCATGCAACACATTCAGTTTTACTTACATAAACGCTACCAACATTGATTTTAAAAATCCAACTTTGTCAAACGAAAAACTTTCTTAAATGATGATATATATTTCGATGACATCCTTTGTCCTGATCTAACAACAGATATTCTAATAACTATGGATTTATACAAGTACAAATATGTTAGTCATTTAAGTTTTGGATACAAATATACTTTTCTTTCCAATGTTTTTATCATACTAAATACAAGTATAAATAATCACCCAATTGGATTCATCACATTGGCGTGAGGACAAATAGATATTAGCCAAAATATTAAGTTATTGATGATCGTCCAAAAAAATATATGTACATTGGAATCAAATCGTTTTGCTTGACTACACCAGTATTTTAAGTACACCCATCCTAGCTATCGATTGGTCGGTTACGTTAAGTTAGGTTAGGTTAGGTGTGTTGGGTTTGGTTAGGTTAGGTTAGGTTAGGTTGGGTTGGGTTAGGTTAAGTTGGGTAAGGTTAGGTTAGGTTAACTTAGGTTAGGTTACGTTAGATTACGTTAGGTTAGACGAATAGATGTAAAACAATATTAAGGTTAGGTTAGGTTAGGTTACGTTAGGTTACGTTAAGTTGAGTTAGGTTACGATAGGTTACATTAGGTTACGTTAGGTTCCATTTGGTTAGGTTAGGTTACGTTAGGTTATGTAAGGTTACGTGTGGAAATGTTAGATTACGTTAGGTATATTAGAATATTAGAATCTAAATAAATCAAACGAAGAAAGGGTCGCTTAAATAAATATATATTTTTTGAGATAGTCCATTTATTTAAAACACGAGCTTAGTTTAGTAGAAGAATGTAAATACTAGAAACGTAGGTTCGTTCGGTTCGGTTAAAACTTCGAGAAGACCTCTTTTCTTAATCAGACATACATAAACACTGTTATAATTTATTTAAACAATCTAAGTATTTCAAATGAAGAAAATCTCTCTTCAATGGAAAATTAATAAAGCTTGTTTTTGAGAAAATATCCTTTATCTTAATCTAAGACTTTTAGTTTTACATAAAGACTATCATAATTTATTTGAAGAATCAAAATATTTCAAATGAAGAAAATGTCTGTTAAATTGAGACTCGATGATTCTTGTTTCCAGATAATCCATTGTCTTAATCTAAGACTTTAGGTTTTACATTAACAATAGCATAATTTATCTGAAGAATCTAAATATTTCAAATGAAGACAGCATTTCTTTAATGGAAAATTTATGATATTTTTGTTTTGAGAAGAATCCTTTTCTTAACCTAAGACTTTTAGTTTTGCAGAAACACTATCATAGTTTATTTCAAGAATCTATATATTTCAAATGAAGAAAATCTCTCTTCAATGGAAAATTGATAATGCTGGTTTTTGAGAATATCCATTATCTTAATCTAAGACTTTCAGTTTTACATAAAGACTATCACAATTTATTTGAAGAATCAAAATATTTCAAATGAAGAAATTGTCTGTTAAATTGAGACATGATGATTCTTTTTTCCACATAATCCATTGTCTTAATCTAAGACTTTAGGTTTTGCATTAACACTAGCATAATTTATCTGGAGAATCGAATTATTTCAAATTAAGACTGCATTTCTTGAATGAAAATTTATGATATTTTTTTTTGAGAAGATCACTTTTCTTAACCCAAGACTTTTAGTTTTGTAGCAACACTATCATAGTTTATTTCAAGAATCCAAATATTTCAAATGAAGAAAATCTCTCTTCAACGGAAAATTGATAATGCTTTTTTTGAGAATATCCTTTATCTTAATCTAAGACTTTCAGTTTTACATAAAGACTATCATAATTTATTTGAAGAATCAAAATATTTCAAATGAAGAAATTGTTTGTTCAATTGAGACGTGATGATTCATTTTTCCACATAATCCATTGTCTTAATCTAAGACTTTAGGTTTTGCATTAACACTAGCATAATTTATCTGAAGAATCTAATTATTTCAAATGAAGACTGCATTTCTTGAAAAGAAAATGTATGATATTTGTTTTTGAGAAGATCATTTTTCTTAACCCAAGACTTTCAGTTTTGCAGAAACACTATCATAGTTTATTTCAAGAATCCAAATATTTCAAATGAAGAAAGTGTCTCTTCAATGAAAAATTCATGATTCTTTTTTTGAGAATTGCCCTTATCTTAATCTAAGACTTTCAGTTTTACATGAACACTATTATAGTTTGTTTTAAGAATTTGAACATTTTGAACGAAGAAATTCTTGCTTGATTTAAAACTTGAAGAATGTTTTCTAACAACAATTTCCGTTGACTAAATCTAAGAAATTTAGTTTTACATTAACATTTGCAGAGTCATTTTGAGATTCTTGTCATTTAGAATAACGCTAATGTATGCTTAATTTAAGATCTAATTTCTTAAAACATGAATGTCGTTATTTTACCATAACAATTTTGAATTTTGACATAACATTTAATGATTTACTTCAACAATATATTCTTAAAATAAGAATATTAATGACTGTTTGGTTTTAAGACTTACGTGTACTCAATTTAACATCGAGAATTGTTGCAATAAGAATTTAACTTGTCTTGGATTAAGCATACTACCTTTTTTTAATTCGAAGTATTCTCAAGTCTTAGATTAACATAAATTGTCTTCATCCAAGAAATATTTTTGACACTATTAAATTCTTACATTACGAATTTTCATTACTTTAGTTCAAGTTCATAGAGTAAACTTAAGAAATTGTTGTCTTAATCCAAGAATTAAATGCTGACAATATTTATTTTCTTAATTCAAGCAATCTTTTTTTACCGTGTAGACGATTGTGCATTGCTTGGGACCACATACCATTTCTTTTTGCGAATCTATATAGGCCTCCCTTTTACAAAACCTTTACAAAAACCTAGCGACCTACCCGCGCCATCAGTTACTATATAGCAGCTTACTTCTTTCGCTTCCTATGCAGATGCACATCTCTTGATATATCTGTATCTTACCTTTACGAAGTATCACATCAAAAAAGTTTTCGTAAGCCTCCTGGCATGACAATTTCACTCGCTTCTGCTTTGTAAATTTCTTTCGTCATCCATATCCTCTAGATTCTACTTTGTAACAATATTTATTTATACATTCCCAAAATATATCTAATCTCTAGTTTTCTAGAGAACGGTTGTGACTTTTAAAACTGTTTCCATGTTTAAAAAATAAATTTAAACCGATTGTACCGTTTCTGCACAATTATTACTTCACACACTTTTATCTCAAGGGACCTCATTTATCCAACCCTTTTCCACTAATCAGGTGATTTGTATTCAGCTGTTCCCGTTCGCTCACACATCGCGCACGAAAAGGTGCCAAGGTATTTTTAATATTAGAATTTTTGAATAATATGCATGTAGTTTACCATACACGTATGCGCGTGCGAACTAATGGCCCTTGATGAGACAAAATTAGTGCTTTGTGTGCTATTTTCGGAACACATATTTTTTGTACTGAAATCGGTACGACATAGAAATTGAAATGTTTATATTCAGAAATAAACCGTAGGATAGGTATTATGTTTTATTTTCAGTATAATTGGTCTGATTTGCATTAAAAAATCTTCTTTGAAATATCAAAACATAGTAGGTAAAAACCTTAAGAACTATGGAACAAGATCACATAATATCAATTTTAAAGGACCCCAGGTTGCGCTTTGGGGGGCAACGCTTCTTGCGTACGTATCATAAGGATTCACGTTACCACCTTCTGAACTTACAATTTGTTGTCTCCTTATCTTTGTTGGCTCTTAAGATATGTACGGTAAGAAATTCAGTAGGCACACTTGTATTATTTTTACGTGCCGAATCCCACAAAATACAACTACTATGCTGCCCTGCTTATTAAAAAGGCGGTAACTAAATATGGCCTTCATATGTAGTTACCGCCTTGTTAATAAGGAGGGCAGTATATCCCTTCATCGTTTCGAAATTCAGTGTATGCCTTGGTACGGCGCGGCGCTGCATGCAATCCAAAGAGCTAAGAAGCTGCTTACCCGGTCCGTTTCCGAACATCTTATCTGCGTCTTTTAGAACAGCAGTTTTTAGCCCGTAAGTGAAATACTGAAGCATCATGTTGAAGACTCCCAGCTTATTGCAGTAGGGGTGTTTCCCACCCAGTTCCATGAGTGAAGGTTCTGCAGTGGTACCTTAGATCTTGTAAAATGCGTGGATGTGCATTATCAAACTTTTCATTATTGCGGTATACCAGGCTTAGTTTGTTCTTCGTTGTTTGAGCTGCAAAACAAGCTGTTTCATTGATGGTAAAAAAATGTCTCCAATGGGTTTATTTTAAGAACTTACAAGTGTTTTATTTCTTTGTCGTTTACTTGTCATGTTACGGTATCAAATACGGACTCGCACTTGAAATATTTAAAGAAAATCACCCCTAAGGAAAGGTTCCTTGCCTAAATATCATACTATCATTCTTGTGATTCTTTAATACGCAAATTGATATTATTGCTAGGGGCTATTTAATAAACACTCTACTTAAGTCATCACCATTGCCAATATAATATATGCCTAAAGATATTTCTTAGATTCCCTTTTGTAAAGTTCAAAGGTAAGCTGATGAAATGCTTTTGCGTTGATCCACCCTTGTTTGGTTGCATAATATTAGTATTATTGCAAGAGTTTTTATAACGTTTAAAAGGGATTTAAGTGGCAAAGGAATTAGAAATCCTAATTATAAACAGAGGGCGTCATAATAGGGATAAGTATGCAAATAACTAAGTATTTTTTAAGTACTACTAAGTAAGAACAAGACTTGATTCTTCTATTATTTTGTTTGAATTAATGGTGAATAAATGTACGGGATAAAGAGAAACATTATGTTATTTAAGATTTTACATTGGGTCAAGATATCAGATACATAAGTGGTGCTTGACGTTATAACCCATTCACATGTTTTAGAATAGTTTAAGAATATTCATAAGTATTTATCAATAATGTGTGTTCTTTAGAATATAGGCCAAATCAATTTATATTCGATTCCATATGTAATATTTCTAACGCGAAATGATTCGTACATAAAAGGAATTTAGTTTCTATAGAGAGAAGTTATTTCCGGAGTATCTAACGATTGAACTGCCAATCTCTTAAATGATCCGTTGCAGTGAAATAAATATACATCTTCATTACAATAAGACGCTCCATCGCAACGTCACGAAGTATGCAGGCATACATCCATCTCCTTTGACTCTTATTATACACTGAAATGCAGAAAGCGATCAGTGAAACATACCAAAAATCGTTATATGTTTAACTCATGAAATATTTCACATTTTTTTAAGCAATCGTTACCAAAACTAAGATATAAATGAATTTGTTTTATTATAATCTGTAATTTTGCTTAGAAATAAAAACATTCAAACAGAATGGTTCAAATGTTAATTTCCCAATATGTATCAATGGACATATTCATTAAATCTATCTTATAAATAAATAATAATTTTAGAACAATATGATTAAATTACTAATACTTTGAATTTACATGTATGGCGAATGTGGCTTTTTAAAATGACGCACGGTGCAAATTCGAAAATCAGTCATTTTGAATGAATGCGTATTTCAATTAGAAGATCTTCTGCAAACGTGTCGACTGATCGATTGAAAATTCTTTATTATGTCACAAAATACAATTCACAACAAAAAATAAAGTGCACTAAACACCTCTTTTTTTTTTTCCTTTAAATTGCCGAGTCTTAATAATAGTTACAATTTACAGCGTTTCTCGTAGAACAGCTGCTTGCATTGAAATTATTAATAAAAAATATCAGAAAGCACTTGGGGCGTACAGGGCTGTTTTTTCTCTCTGTAAAAACCATATGGTATCTTCTGATTGGAATAGAAATGAATATATTAAACATTAGTTATGAAAAACATTCGAAGTAACCCCAAAGTCTTCTGTGAAGATAAGAATCTGAATAAATTTCCATGTAGTCTCGTCGACAAAAGCGCTAATAAATTATGCAGACGATTCGCAAATTTTCACCAATTTCCGGGGGTTGGGAGCAGCGCCATCTATACTTTACGAGCAGACGTCAATCACATAGTAATCCCTTCATTACGGCAGCAGTCGGTGGCGCGACTACGGGGTGGTCTTCTATTCTATATCATACCATGATATGTACCAGATTCATATATCTCATTTAAACATGAGATAAAAAAATGTAAGAGTGAGACTTAATACAAGAGTTTGCTCAAATTGTTTCCTAAACTCTTTTTTTTTTCCTTTAAATTGCCGAGTCTTAATAATAGTTACAATTTACAGCGTTTCTCGTAGAACAGCTGCTTGCATTGAAATTATTAATAAAAAATATCAGAAAGCAGTATGGGGAAGTGCTGCAAGACTGCCATGCATGGAAATATATCCAATCGAGCTCAGAGCCCCTAGTCCGACATCTCACCTAAATTGGCCTTTACGCCAAACCGATCAACTAGCGTTTTCAAATGTATGGAGAATTTTTGAGCTACTTGAGTCAATTTACTTTCATTTTGTAACGTTATAGCCCTCACGCTTATATCAATGCTCCACAGTTGATGGTTATAAATATGTTTCATATTTACATGGTCCTACTGTCTCGATCAGGCCTCAAAATGCCTGGATCAGCGACAACATAGCAAACGTATATGTATTCTCAACACGTAAAACTTTACAACCGACGAAATTTGCATAAAATTCATCGAGAGCACGGTTTTACGAGCCGCGCTCCAATTTGATATTTGCTGAAAATCTGAGCACATGTGAGTTCTTCGGTTCAGATAGATTTAAATGGTTTATAGTTGACTGGTATTTAATTAGTTTACAAATTAGTATTATCTTTGCTATGGTCCCTTTTACTTACTTACTATGTGGTAGGGAGATCCGCCCGGGTTGGTATGGTTGAAGCGGCAATGAAAATTGTCCGTGTTTTCAATGCGCAAACGGTACCTATGTAGTTACCATGACGTTTGTTGGGTTAGAATAGACGGTAAGATGACCATTATTTGGATTGACATTTTTGGATGAGCCATCTAGTGACATACAAAAATCTCACCTTCGAGGAAAGAAAAGTTTTAGTGTATTTTCAAAGAGACTTTCAGCATTTTACCACTTATATCAGCACTTAATGATTTTAATAAGACAAGAACTTATGAAAACCTTTTTGTACGCAGGTATTAAAACTCAATATGAAATATTAGCAGCTTCTAAGTTTATCAACTAACTACAAAGTAACTGTATACTTCCGTCTAAACATTTTCAGCCTCGGTTAACCCAGTGGCGCTTCCCTACGGCAGTAGATAATTGAGGAAGTCACTGGATGGTTCATCCAAAAATGTCAATCCAAATAATGGTCATCTTACCGTCTAATCTAACCCAACAAACGTCATGGTAACTATATAGGTACCGTTTGCGCATTGAAAACACGGACAATTTTCATTGCCGCTTCAACCATACCAACCCGGGCGGATCTCCCTACCACATAGTAAGTAAGTAAGTAAGTAAGTAAAAGGGACCATAGCAAAGATAATACTAATAATTACTATAGTTTAACAGGGAGTCAGAACTATATGAGCGACGAATCCTTTAGTAGGCTCTTACGACTTGCACGTGAAGAAATGCCCAATTGAATTATTTTATTTTATAAAACCTTAAGGGTGTAAGATTTTATAGTACATGTTCTAAAAATAAGACTGCCTAACCCTTATACTTTAAGTTCTACCACAATTAAATCAACGACTTTTTATCTAAAATGAGTTGTGGTCCTTGAAATATAATGAATTAATCCGTATATTTCGTATACGTCAATTTTAGGCGACTTGAAATACATTGTATTTAAAAGTACGGCGAATTCTAATCCAGATAACCAAATGGTAAGAATAAATTTGGAGATCAATCTAGAGATCCGCTTAATCGGCGCGGTTCCTCTCGGATTAGTGGACAAATGCATAGGTTGTAAACTTTACGAGTATGCAAATGTGTGCGCAAATAGGACAGTAAAACGTCCCCGTGCACCGCGTAGGCGTGCTGAGATTAAGCTGCTCGTAAAGTTGCCGTATTGCAAGACTCTAATAATACTGATGCCGGATCAACTTGTTTATGTGCGGGATTAAAAATCACCTCATAAAGAACAAGACAAGGAACGTTGATTTGTTAGGATTTGGTTTTGCAACTTTGTCCGCTTTCAACAAATCCACTACTCTTTTAATTGCCTTTTCCCCTTAGAAATGTGCTGGAATCGGCCTGCATGTACATAGTGGCAAAAAAACCGGCCAAGTGCGAGACGGACTCGCACAAGAAGGGTTCCGTACCATCGTAAAAGATTTATTACAAAAAAAAACATTTTTTTTGTATTGGGGCCCCCTTTAAATTTCTTTATTTTTAATCTTACCTATTTGTTGTTATAGCGGCAAAATAAATACACACTCTGTGAAAATTTCAGCTGTCTATCTGTTATGGTTACTGAGATACAGCCCTGTGACAGACGGACAGACGGACGGACGGACGGACGGACGGACGGACGGAGAGCGGAGGCTTAGTAATAGGGTTCCGTTTTCACCCTTTGGGTACTAAACCCTACAAACACATAACATTTTCTGAATTAAATTACAAGAAAAATAAGTCTTTGAAGTTACATGACCTAAGAAATTTGTATAGTTTTAAAAACGAAACAATAAATAAAGAAAAGTGTTTTTGTGGAAAATAAATTCGGAGGAATAATTTTCTTAATTTCGGCATAAGATTCGTTTGAAATTATGTACCTAACTGGTGGCGAATTCACCATGAATGAATATTTTTTACACAATTCGTGAGGAATTGTCTATTGTCACAAATTGCACTTTATTATTTCTATTGACACTTTAATTACGGCAATTCTATGAGTGTTAGGTGTGTGAATCAAAAGACCTATATACGAAACGTTTTTAAATTACTCTTCATCATGGGGGGCTAGCTATATTTCTAGGAATTTCAGGCGTAAAATGAGTGTTTATAATTAGCTCTTTTATTCAGTTCCTAGAAATTTGTGTTGGTCTATCGATCAGTAAAGATCCCCAATGGTTAAATGCGATCAATGACATGTTAATTATAGAAACTGCACTACCCTTATTGTTGTCACCGGTATTAATTGCTACTTAAAGTATAATATTATTGTCCACTAATAGCTTTAATTCTTTAGTCGAATGGCGATAGCAAGGGGTGAAGATTTTAGTGCTAGATTTATATTGTTAACCTGGAATAAGTATATATTTGTAAGTAAATAAGTAAAAAATATTTTTAAAAATACCAAAAAATTTCAGATTTAAAAACTTAAAATTGAATTAAAGTAAGTATTATCCTATCTAATAAATATCTATACAAATATCTAATGAAGAATAAAATGTTGTTTGACCATCCCCATACTTCTTAATCTAGTCACCGGAATGTTTCCGGGGCAGGTGGTATCATAATTTTCAATTCTGTGATTCGATTTTCCCGTAGCTATTGCCGTAACTGTAGAAGTTTCCGTAGCATTATTACCCGAAACACCTTGTAATTTTTAAAAGTGGAACATTAAATTAGAAAACGTATACTCTTACTAGCTGGGAGATAATAATATTACGTGTTTTGCTTGGTTTTCAAAATTGTAACAAAAAATACATTGATGCAAATCTTCCATAAATATATAGAAGAATTCAGTCTTGGTGGTTCTAATTAAAGTAATCTGTTAAAAATCCATTGAACAAATACCTGTATCTGTTCGTCCGAATAGTAGTCATCAACTCCGCTCCGCAGCAAGGGCCTTACAAAAGCTCAGGTGCATGACGAACTAATTATTTCGAATGGCCACGTTTCATCGCCCAAACCGAATGCGAGGGGTGGATCCCGCGGGCGGCGCGGGGCTACTTTCGTGCGGCACGAAGCCCGCGTTTCCGGTGATTTCTTTTTTTTTGTGCGTAAAGTTGTTATTATTCATCCCACTGTGTTGAATTCGTCAAACGATGAATGTAAACGATAAATTAAATTAGAAATAAGTGTGTGGTTTTGGATTTTGATCAATCCTTGCAGAGAGAACCATACTTGATTTGGGGTCTCTTCCACCAAGTATTGATTACCTTAATCCGCACATTAAAAGGCCTTTCTTACCATCTTGCAATCAATACCAGGACAATATAATCAGTACTTTAGTAATAAAGGCCCTTTAAGTGTCAATTAAAATAAATCATCACTTGGTGAAAACCAAGCTTAGAGTCACTGGAAAAAAGTTATATTTATAAGCCAAATATGATACTTTTAAACAAGGCTTATTATCAAATTCCATCTTTTAGGAAAAGATAACGTAAATTCTGACATTCTATTCAAATAATGCTGCCGAAAAGTGTTCCAAAACTATACAATAATGATACGAAGGTGTTACAAAAAAATTGTTTTTAGTTTTTGCATAGAAAATGCGGTTTGAATCATAATAACCTAGATACGTAAGAAACCATAGATAAACATTAAAAAAAGAAGAGTTTATCGGTCATGCGCACTGTGTTAAATTAGTATAGTAACTTAAAAATATTCCTAATTGACCTTTACATAAAATCATTTCGCGCCGTTTGATTTTGACGCCCCGCAACCGACATTCACTAGCATTAGGAGCGCCGAGCGTCCCCCAGCGCCCCCCAGCGCCCGCCCGGTGCGGCGCCCGGCGGGAGGCCCGCGTGTGAGCGCACAGGTGTCGGGCTCCGGACACTGATATGTGAGCTGCCATCGCCGCATAAACTTACGAAAGACGTAGATCCGGACGGCTCACTTTTATTTCATTTTCATTTCATTTATTTAAAATTTTGGTAGTCAAACTACACCAAGTTACGTCACAAAGATCCGCGGATTCGATCAACCCAGTAAAGAAGAACCCACAAAGAAACTTCACGGATTTACATAACATATTTTTCCGTCCACAATTATGAAATACATACTTATATCTAAATGGAACTGGAATAAGTTGTTACAATCTATTTGAATTTTGGGTGTTCAGTCGGTCCACCGTGTACTCATCCATGTAATAAAATGTTTCCTATAGATTACATGAATACATACATTAATATACATGAAATATATACACAATTGAATTTTTCAATTCCGCCTTCGGGGCCAATACCAAAACTCAAAATAGCCAAAAACACTCAAAAGAGTCATGAGACTGAATAAAAAATTTACCATCCTAGATGTATATTTTTATTGAGAAAAAAATCGTAAGTATATTTTTTTTTTTGAAGAATGAAAGAAACAGTAAAGAAGCTGCTTCGAACTAAAGAATTTATTATACCGAAAATTTATTAGAATTTCATTATTTTATTACTTAATCAATTCGTAATTATGCCATTTTGTTTTCCTTCGCAACATGTAAGTGCGTGAAATTGAATTAGGTGTCGAATCATTATCTATTTATTTTGCTCCATACTTTAAAAAAAAAACAAACATCAACCCAAGAGTTATTCACAACTGCAGATTTGTTAGGTAATGAGATTTAAAAACGAAGAATTTAGGAAAATCTATTGAATATTTTTTATAACCTTATTTATTACACAATATAAAACACATGTGCATATGTTAAATGTAAATTTTATTTTCTATATTCCAACATACATAAATAAATGCCAATGTATCAGATGCACGCAAACAATGTACCAATTCTTAGTTCTTTGGTTCTAATTTAAAATTACTTGAAAAAACCAATAACGCACAAACTGAATGACGCAACGATGGTCGTTTAATTTTAGAGGGTTAAAGCCCGTTATTACACTATTTGACTGTTCGAGTGGAACTACTTTTGAACAAACGCTTGGGAACTCGTCCTTTATTTTATAGTTGGCTTTTTATATGATATTCAGAAAATGCTACATCTCTTAACCTAACGCTTGTGGTCTGTCGAACTTATTGCTTCGAAACCAAACTGTGTTCTAAACTCAATACAAAATTAGAATCCGGACATGGTAGTAACGTTTGATAATGCAATTTGAAAAAAAAAATATTTTTTTTTAATAATATGTATATTTAATAAGTTTTATATTATTTAAATAGTGACAGGTTGAGTGTAACATCATGCATTTTTTGAAACTGCTGACGTTCATACAAAATTAAAGGGTTAGTGCACGTGCGGTGTAGACTAGTGTGAGGGCGTGGTTAAAATTAATTATAGTTATGTTTTATTTGCCTTAAGTTTTATTTTACCGAAGAAGCGTAAACCAAGTTTCCGTGATTATTCGATCAAATGAAAGCGTGCGGTATCATCACAGGTTTGCTAAAAACTTAATTCAATAATTTGTTTTTACTTTATTTTTCCAGTAAATTTCATCGCTATCATAGGGGTTTTAAAATTCAATCTTATAGATAAATTGAGGAAATTAAGATAATTCTTTCAAATTTATTGATCTTTACCATGGTAAAGCTCGTTATAATTCCAAAAATAAGCCACACGCAATACATAGAGTGAGAGGAGCCTTTGCATTGCGGTTAACTGAATTATAATATAAAAGATTGGCATAAAATCATTCATATGTTTTTTACAATTTAAAAATAATTAATTTAAAAGAGAACTTATTAAAATTAGCTTCTAATACTTTTTGATGGATTCGATTGATTATAAATTTATTGGGGAAATGCTTCCGATGAAAATCGTATATTTGTATTACAGAAATGAGCCTTGCGAAGTATCCTCAACGTGGAAGTGAGGGACTCATGTATAGATGCTTTTAAACTCTCTTGGAATAATAAACCTTGGAAATAAGTATATATACCAAAATATTGTATTTGCAAAGACATTACCAAAACACTAGAAATAAGCTTAACAAACAATGCCCTAAACACAGACTAGCCAAAACTTCAAAGAGCATTCAGTTTTGTCGTTACTTAGTGTAGTTTGACTACCAAAATAGTTTAAATAATTGACATTAATTGAAAAAAAAATACATTAAATATAAGCGGTCTTGATTAGTGCCCTGAATTGTATTGTTTGAATAAATACACGTTTGAAAAAGACACTACCTTGTATTGTATGTACATCGGAAAGTATTTAGTACTGCTTCAAATTTTCATACAGTCATTAATTCAACGGTTGAAATGTAATAATAATATATTTATTTTTAAAACTTAATAAATCCTTACCACAAATTATCGCATCGCGGGGTGTAGAAACGTATGTATGCACCTTGGCTGTGACCAGGGGGTACTGTTTGAACATCCATGCGGGTAGAGTAAGGTGCGGCGCACTAATGTCGAATATAAATATCAGAGAACTAATTGTTTTTTTTTTATATTGCTGTATTTCCAATTATATTATGAATTATGCCCCGAGGTGTAGGAAAGAGTTCAGTTGTACAAATGCGTACTGAATATATTAATATTCCCAATGATTTTCTAAAACAATTAACAATAATAATAAAAAAAAACAGTATTTTCCCAAAACTATGTGTAAGTATGATGAGATATATTTACAAATATCAATATTTTTATTCTCACGTTTAATTAAAAAACGAAAACGAATTAAAACAACGGACCAGAGAATTTTTGGATCGTGTTCGTGCTTATGTTATTGATTACGTTGTATGTTCTAATTTAATATTTTAATCAACAGTCAAAGTCCGCATCTTATTAACACTACAGGAAGTATTTTCATTAGTGTTATCTGTAAAATCTTCACTTTCCCGGTGAAATTGCTTCCTGACTCGTCATTAATATCGCAACTGAACACAATTAATTAAATTAGAGTATGTAATTCAAGGGTTAGCGTGTTATTTTATTCGTTTTCCATTTCCAGCTATGAAAAATATTTGTTTTACAAAAATACATAGTACAGGATATTCGTAGATTTGAAAAAAAAAAATCTATTTTTGCGCCCTATTGTAACGTGTTGGCAAACATCTGCGGATATGGAGAAAACTGAATATTTATTTGCGCAGGAATGATCAGTTAATCCGAATGAAAAGTTTTTTACGAATTGAAGTAAAATTTTAGAAAAAAAAAAATCAAAAATTCAGAAAAGTTTTTCGTAAAAGCTGAAACAACTACATTATTCGCTGCATAGAACGCCGTAGTATGATACATGAACGCATCAACAGTAATTAATACATTTAATTTAAATAAATAATCATGAATTCACATGGGCATATTTTAAGCTAATCGGAATAATCCTCGTTTTCACCAAGTGCCGATTTATTTTAATCAACACTTAAAGAGTCTTTATTACTAAAATCCTGATTATCTGGTATTGATCGCAAGCTGGTAAGAAAGGCCCTTTATATGTGGCAATTAAGCTAAATCAACAGTAGATGAAAAAGGCCCTTAGTGTTTGCAGACATTCTCATGCATATTGGCTGCTAGGAAAATTGTATCTGTTTTCTATATGTAGATTTACATCTGATTTATTCAGATTAACTCGGCCTATAAAATTATATTTATTTTTTACGTTACGCACATTCGTAACAATACTTAAATGTATTTAATACTTATTAACATCTAAAAGTAAAATTTAAAAATTAAAACTAAAACTAAAGAAAAATGTGGATCGGAGAGCGATCCAATGAAATATGTTGGGTTAAAGGTAAAATATTTCATTGAAGGCAGCCGATGTTTGCCCCAAAATGCCTAGAACACTCACCGCGTTACCTCTTTGAATTTCGAGAGCGATTCTTCGGACAAAAAAGGCTTTTGCACGACAATCGCCAGACTTCTCCACTAGGAGTTATCCGATGTCATCTGCAAAAGCCTTAGCGTCCGGTGACCAAGGTCCAAAGGTCTCGACGGCGAAAGGCCGAAATTCAAAACGGTCAAGCAGCGATGTGTACTTAGACACTTTAAGAATGGCTGCCATGCCTTTGTCGCGGCCGCTCCGGCCACTCGGGATGTGTCGTGCACATGGGACGGTGCCAAGGTATCGACGCATGTCGCATCCCATACCAAAGGTCTGCCTCGACTCCATGGTACCAAGGTCATTCCATCCGGTCTCTTCCCGTCATTACGGCTTATGCCGGGTGGCTCAGTAATGCATGGTATGTTAACAGACGCCAAGGAGCGTTTTATGATGTTATTAATGCTGCAATGACGGGATATACGACCAGCACTTCTTTGACAAAACAGACCATGGAGACCGAAGCAGTCAACACTTGCTCCACATGTGCAAATATGGGGTTGACACACCTTGGCACCCACCCGTATCGCGACGGCTACTCGTAGGGTATGTTTATCGAGTAGCGTACCCAAACCAGGTGCTGGGTACGCTTTAAGCCAGGCGCCCGACTCCGGTTCTAGGCCTGCCAAAAGACGCGCTCGATCAATCTCCGACCCACATTCTAACAATTCATTTTTTACAATATTTATGAGAGGAGTGTCCCATTTGCGTTGAACCTTATCAAACTACTTATCAAAATACTGAGCATTCATTACCACCCAATTCAATTGAATTTGAAAATTCACACAAATAGGTGACGATTTTAAATATAAATGCTACCGCTTTACGTATAGTTACTACTGATAAAAAAAAATTCTAGTCCTGCTTGCGTCAGATCAAAACAGTTTGAGATGTTTTTTTTATTTAATAGAAACATAGATACTGTGTATTTTAAAATAAATTTAACAGATAGTTCTTTGTCTGCCTACAGAACCAATACGAAAAATAAATAAATAAATAAGAGAAACAGCTAATCTGGTTTTATGCAGCTGAACGCCACCTCAATCAAGCTGTTTCTCTTATTTATTTATTTATTATTCGTATTGGTTCTGTAGGCAGACATAATATTAATAACAAAGATTGTTGTTTTTGTGTTTGTTATAGAGACGGCACCATAACGAACAGATAATTCTAGCATTCGTTTTTAGTTTAGTTCGTGATTCATCAAAATAATTAACGAAAATCTACACCGTAATATTGACTTGGAACGTATTATTCAAAAACATAGAAATCAACAAAATATTATTTAACGATTACGGAATAACAGTGAACGCCTCTTTTTCACTCGCTCCATTAATGTTTGTTAAACGCACCCGAAATTGTCACTTAATTGCCTCCCGACATCGTCAATTTACATAGTCTAAGCAACTTCGACAAAATGTATTACATCATCCGGAGCGAATTTTCTCAATCTTGCAAGCCAATAAAGCAAAAAAATACAGCCTTAGTTATTAAAAAAGTGATTACTATGACTATTTTTTTCCTAAATAAATAATATACCAAATTCAAGTTTAATCAGAGTAGTGAAATTTAACATTGTTTGATCAGATGAAGATCTGAAAATAAAAACTTCTTGGACATAAAACGAATATACATATAAATAATATTAACTTATCATTCCTGATGGAATAAATTTCTTTTATTTTGAAGTCATATTTTGTTTGAACGGGGTGACCAAATGTTCATTGTCAATTTTTGCTAATAGTCATTAAAAATCTAACTTACGATATGTAGATTTAATTTTAACTAATCAGAACTTTTACATTATAACAGGCTCATAGTCTATAGTAAGCAAGTAAATCATTGTCGGAAAGCAGAACAAAGAAACACTCACTGTCGGTGTCTCCTGTATAAATACACCGGGAGCTTGTGTCAATACGGACATGTCATTGAGCTATTGTGCGTGTTTGGAACTGTCGTTTGCATCCCTAAATGTCGTGTTTCTCGTTCTTTCCCGTAAACCAAATTAGGTAAAATATTTACGGGCTGGTGTAATAGTACTTTGAATGTCTGAAGAGAAAAAATGGAGTAAACTTATAGAATGTTTCCTATTTTAGGAAGAGTTTGTTTCTTTTAATAATAATTTTAATATAATTAAAACTGGTCAGGTGGGACGACGACATCAAGTCCGTAGCGGGAAGCAGTGATTCCGTACCGCGGAGGGCCGGAAGCACTAAAAAAAAATGGAGAGGCGTATGTCCAGCAGTGGACGTAAAAACGCTGACTGACTGGCTTGCTAAATTAAAACTTCCCTTTGCAAATTATAGTTTTTGAATAATTTATGTTATAACTTTTTCTTCTTATTCTTTTCTGAGCTTGTGACATTTACCCTGGTTTTCACCAACAGCTAATTAATTTTAATCGACACTTAAAGGGTCTTTATTACTAAAGTGCTGATTGTCGTGTACTGGAATTGATTGTAAGCTACTAATAAAGGCCTTTAATATTTCATAATTAAGCAAATCAGCAGTATGTAAATTTTATTTTTAAAGACAACTAAAGCAATAAGGGAATCAATAGATTTTTTTAGTTAATTAGTAAAATTTATAGTCTTACATGTTTCCATTGGATTTTGTAGAAGAATAAATATCTTGGTAACAAAATTAAGATAGAGTGCCTAACTCACTTCACTTTGTGCACCCTAATATGCGGCGCTGCAGATCATTCGATTCACTTTTCGAATATTTTCATCATATATGTACACGTCCGGCCGCATAAAGTTAATTACGTCGTTGCAAATGATTGCAAGACTTAAACACAATGTAAAACTGTTGCGATATATATGTAATTGCGAAATGTATGATTTCGCACGGTGCCGCCGCGCCGTCGGCCTCCTTGTGCACTCGCGTGGACAACTTTTCGAAGAGGATTAACTTTATAATATGCGTAATTCACTTAATTCGTTCCACCGTATGCGGAACGGGACGTATTTACCATGGCATTGGATGAAAAGATGGTCGAAGCGGCTATTATCAGATTGGGCTAATATCATAACGGTAGTTGGGTGGTATTAGACATCCATGTCAGGTCGCATTGAAAAAATAATAATACTTGAAATACCTTAAAGTACATGTTCTGAAGTAAACGGTTCACAAACAGACACTTTCCAAAGCATTAATACTTTGTTGCCCAATTTCGATTATGAGCCAGCTTAACCTTACCTCGTAAACGTTAAATATTAAAACGTTTGTCAGATCGACATGCCTAGTTCCCAGTGTGGATACTTTTTTTCCATTTCTCTAGATCTAACCTAATTGTGTCAAGCGGCTTATCATCGCAATAATAGGAATTATATATTCCGTTATGTTATATTCTCCCAAAATCGGTGATGATAGAAATAAAAATAGATCATTCGATATATCACTAGAAAATCACATAAGGTTTTGTCAATAGTGATCTATATTCTTACACCTCTAGACTATTATGTTGCTTACAGTTTTACTTTACATACTCCCGATCAATTCAACCACGAGGATACTTATCCAAATACACTAACCCCTGATTTCACCACCTCAGCTACCTGAAATCCGATATTTAACTTTCGATTAAATTGCATATTTAAATATTTTTTTTTACCCACCTAAACGGATGGAAGAGTGCATCAAATTGATGTATGAAAGAGTTAAACAATCTTGGAACTCGATCTTGTATCCATTTCATTCCCGATACGAGTAACCAATATGCTTCGGGCTATGGTATTGTATTTTCGCCATATTTACAAGGGATGGGCATATGGTTATATGAGTGATCTCTTTCGGCTTTCTACAGATTCGCAGTGAGCAATGTAGAATTAGTAGCACCGTATTTTCCTGCATCAGAAATATTGGGACCGATCCCAGGTGCCGAGGGTTTCGAGCTCTAACCCATCATACTCACCGCTGATCCCAAAAGCCCGTAGCATACTAGAATTAGAAACTTACAAGTATACGCTTTGAATATTCCTCAAAAAGAGAAATAATACAAACGCTAGTAACACAAACCAGAGCAAACAAAATCGCCTCCATTTATAAACACCCAAAATTAACGAGTCGCTGTCAGCGGAAAAAATGTGACGATTTACTCGAAATGTCTGTCGAGTATCTCTTGTGAGGCCGATGAAAAATTATAGTTCATTTTAATACTTCAGTGCCATATGGCTCTAGTTTGGACGCCACATGACACGCTCAGGTGTTTGCATTATAATCTGCTTACAGAAACTGACAGTTCGGGTGTGGTTCGGACATTTTTGGGCACGTTCGGATTTCATGAGCTAATCGATCAAAATTAGCCCTAATATTTGACGTGTTAATTTAAATTATTATATGGTGATGTATGGAGATTATAACGGGTACTATTTAAAACCTCTTTACCTTTTGGGGCATCAGAAGTTGAAGGCTACTTAAAATTTAAAACAGTAATATATCAGCAAAAACAAGGTAGTATTACGAGTATATTTATACACTGAATCTGTTGAATGTTCGTCCGTTATACCGTTGTTTCACCTCCAGGCGGTTTTTTGTGTATAGTGCGATATATGCCGTAAGCCAGGCCTTCAAACAGATTCCCCATAACGCCCATGGGCTGTCGAAATTTCACAGAGGCTGCGAAAAACTTGCCGACTGTGACTATTCAGAGCTGAATTATAGAACATTGAATAAATTAATGATCGGGCATGGAATAAGAAAGTCCTTGCCTCAGATTAAATTTGATCTAACCGAATGTATGTCTCGATGTTTAGCCTCATTCTAAAATGTTTGGTCTATTCTATAAATAATGAAATAAACTAGCCAATTCACTTGAACTATCTTGTTTTAATCTCCAATAAATATTTGGCAGAGATGAATGGCTGACGTAATTAAATACAAATAATTATATAGCGCCTGTGAAAGGTGACAACTTAGTTTTACAATCTTATAAATCTGGCTCACAGGTGTAAAGCCTAAATGCACACAGACCGAACAGTTGGGCGGTGTGAAGGCAACACGTTTAAGTAATGTTTAGATGATACGGATACATACATTACTTAAGTTGGGCGGTGAATAAATTTAAATAATTCACTTAAACGAGTGATTCAAGCTCAATTGTCGTGTGATTGGCCACATGTGTGATAGAGATAAGTCTGTCTCGTTTATTTATTTGTACACGGTTTTAGCCGCGTGTTTTTTTAGTTGCTTCAAAGGATAACCAACCGCGTCGCGTTATACTGAAGAATAGAAAATCTCGTACTGGATTAAATTACTCTATCTATGCTATACCTTATTTCATTTTAAATGTGGCGAGGTGGTGGGCTTACAGCACTGATGTCAAATAATGTCATAATTATAAATTGAAAGCCCACTCGGATAAACAAGTACCATCCATCGCGTTGGATAAAAGATTATCAAATTGGTAATAAAAATGTGTTTGTTTTTCAATCTATTTCATTTACCTGCACCTATTTACTTGCGGAATGCGGTGTATTGAACTAATAATGACCCAGTAGGTGTGGTATAAGCCATCCATGGCCAGTCTTATAAAAAAAGGTACAAATTGAGTGACTGAACACATGATATTAAACTGATTTTTATCATGAAGTTTTTTTAATAACAAACATTGTTTTTTGTGTCCAAACGCAATCATAAACATCATTTACTAAATAAATACATGTTAAATTAGTATAAGTATATAATACATGTGTATATATTTTTTTATATAATCATATAAAATATAATTGCATAAAAAAAGATCAGAACCTGAATGTATTGCGGTATAGTTATAAATGATATATTCCTAGTAAATAGTTAAGTGCAAGCAAAGCACTTCTGTCCTGCGTTAAGTAACGTCAGAACGAGCGCCCTCCCTCGCTCGAGTGGCGCTAGTTGGGCAACAGATGGCATTGTTTGAGGTCGAGGTGGAATTGCAAATTAGCGTGAAGTAATCTGTAATGACCTCACCTGCGGGCAGGGGTGGGCCGGATGGATTGAGCCTCGCTTATGTTTTTATTCTTGCATAACTTTTTGTAAGTGGATGCACATACCTAAAAAGATACTAAAACACTTCTTACATAAATTACTCAACGTTTATCTCTTGTCTGGTCGACTTTAGCTCGTTAAGGTCAAGAGGTATATATTTATTATGTTTTAAGAAATCCGTAAAAAAAATCGTTTCATTATTTTAACAAATTATGAAAACCAAAAAATAGACAGAACAATTTTTTTATGGCTTAGTATCATTTTTTTATTGGTTTGGAAAACAATATTTCATAAAAAAATAAAACTCAACAAAATTAAAATATTCTTCTGAAACGTCTTTTTTTTATATTTCCAAAACACCCGCGCTGAATGGTCAGAATAATATTTTGGTAGAAGTAGGCCCCAGATTTTCAAATACATATTTGTTTCTAAGTATGTATTAAAAACAATTTAATGAGGATGATAACTCAATCATATATGTATATTTTATATGTCGTATGTTTATATGTTTAAAAGTATCTGGTTTTATTGAATCATAGTGATAAACATTTTAAAAGTTACGATTATTACAAATAAAAAAATATTTCAGTTCGCCTATTAACAATTATTATATTATCAATTATCCTATTGATATTATCAATTAACATGGTCACCCAATCACCCTTTGCCGTCGCTCGACGTGTGCAATCATACGATCTAGAATCACCTACGAAAATAACATAAAAGGTGAAATTATGAACCATTTGACATATGACACCGCGAATATTCAAATTAATGCATTATCGATACACGGAAACAAAGGGACTAGTTTATGACACGTAATTTGAGCGTAAATCAAATTTGACGTAAGGCGGGGCCTGTCCGACGCATATGTTCAGTTTTGACCAATCTTTTACGATGATTTCGTTATTTCGTAAAGTAAGGGTCGGGGCGAGAGAATTGTATATTTAGTTATTGGTGACGAAACACTTATAGCAAACAATTTATTTATTACTGTAAAAGAAATTAAAGACAATATATATTTACTATTTAATACTGCAATCAGACGTATTCTTCACAATCTTTAAAATAAATAAGATTTTAAAATAATATAAATAAACGCCTTAAACACGTCAAATGACAACATTTAAATTCCATATAATTTTAACTCTTTGCTACTTTAAGCCATAATTTAAATTTTGACCGTCGCAGCACCCATTAAAATTATATATACCAAATGGAGAGACTTATTATATGTGCTTCATCCGTCCGTTTAAATGTTTAAAAAGGAAGTAAAATAAAATGATTCAAAAAATGTTCACCAAAACCTAACTCTATTTTTAAGAACTATCTTCCAGTTCCATGTCCGATTCAGTAATCAG
This sequence comes from Incurvaria masculella, assembly GCA_946894095.1. Taxonomy (NCBI): domain Eukaryota; kingdom Metazoa; phylum Arthropoda; class Insecta; order Lepidoptera; family Incurvariidae; genus Incurvaria; species Incurvaria masculella. The sequence continues at coordinate 8,638,445 of OX335641.1, forward strand.
GAATCCTGAGTCTAGAAAACCGCTTTTATAACGATTTTTAAAGCGAGTTTTTCGTCGGAAAACCTTAAATAATTTAAAAAAACTATGCACTACGCTGTGAAAACAGCTACAAAAGTTATTTTCTAGACTCAGTTTTCCTGATTCCTGATTACGGAATGCCAGGAATAGACCTGCTGATCCATGATCAGACTAACCGAATGGATAGTAGTTAGCTTAAATAAACATTTTACGAGATATTTAACAATAAAGCTTTTTAAATAACTAAAGGTATGAAAAAAATCTTCTTTCTTATAAATTTTCATAACGTTTCACTCCAACTTTATACATTTCCACCTCTCATATATGTATATATTTTTTTCTAGTTACGAAAACAATACAAGAAAATAATAACGCTAATAAAGATAGAGAAAGGAATTTAACGAATCTTATTCCTTACAATGCAATGATGTGAAAAGCAAAAATATTCTGTGACCACGATTTCGCTCAGTACCTCTCGTTTATTAGATTAACCAACAGATTGCGAAGTCATTCGTCGTACTCATTTTTCTTCCGCGTTCTTACGGGCCACCCTAATTCACTTTTCCAGAATTAGTCTTCATAATCCGTACCTAATTTATCACTGAAGTAATTCCTATTCATCCACAAAAATAAGGGATCTGTATATTAGATCGACATTGAAGAATGACTTAGTTTTTAAATTTAATTGTATGGACTCTAAGAGATATTGACGACTTTTTTATATTTTCAAGCTTTTTAATTAAATTTATAATGGATTTCGGTATCTTTAATAATGTTTTTTTTTTTTTTTTGACCATAATACAATTTCAAGTTTTATTCATACAAATAGAGAATATAGTATGTGCATTATAAATAAAATATCTCCTCTAGGTCTGCCGAGGCAGCCATTGTCCCTAAAATACTTATAGCATTTCCTCTTTGATGTTGTGATTTCACAGTAATTCTATATGTAAGGTTATATTAGCTTATGTTAGGAAATTCTTTGGCGAGGTTAGGTTAAGTCAGTTTACGATTATGGTAATAAGTATAAACGGTTGATAACAACGTGGGAAGTTTTAGGTATATCACTAGTGAAATTATTACATATTTGAAATCATCCCTGCAACATTTACACGAAAACATATACAACATTTGCCACGTTTGAAATGACCTATTTACTTTACCCTACTTCAGTTGCTTGCGTGTTATGGTAGAATAACCTTTCATCAAAAAAACATTAGGTATTATAGGTGGATTGACTCTAGAAATATATATGTTAACTCTATTAATTTAGCTTTGGTGGGTAAAGAACCTCGGAAAAATAAGCCGATTCAAGATGATTAAATATTATTATAATCCATGCGACGTAGGAGCATAGGAATGTTTTCATGTGAGAGTTTTAGGGTCTCTTCCACCAAGTACTGATTAACTTAATCCGAACATTAAAGGGCCTTTCTTACCATCTTGCAATCGATACCAGTACAAGATAATCAGCACTTTATTAATAAAGGTCCTTTTAGTGTCAATTAAAATATATCAGCACTTGGAGGAAACCGAGCTTAGTGTTTTGAATTGCGTTTACTATTTTCGTTTTAAATATTTTACATGAACATTTAAGATGATATGGATGTTTTTTTTATGCGGCCTGACATGGATGGCTAATACCACACAACTACCGTTATGATATTAGCCCAATACCCCACGCTCCCGAAGGAATTTGGTACCATGCCAGGACCTTTCCTTTATGAGCACGGCTACATTGAACTGGTTGGAAAACACAGACAATTTTTCATTGCCGCTTCGACCATCTTTTCATCCAATGCGATGGTACCAACCCGGGCGGGCTTAAACCCTAACACCTAGTAGGGTAAGGGGACCTACAGTTTTACATGGATTCCAAACCATGGATCAGCTCGCATTCGTGACGAAATGCACTTATCGAACTCGGAAAGAGAAAGACAGTGGTGCATGTCGGTATTGAACCCAGGCGTTAGGCCAGTCCCCGCGCCACTATGCTACGAGCCGCTCGTATGTAAAAAATCTGATTAATTTGGACCATTATTCAACCTGAAATATTACCAGCAGTAAGTCTAAGTTTTGACATAGAACATCCATCTATATTATTATCCGTTGATGGTATTCGACATTCGACATTGGTCGAACATTGGTGTTATGATATATTTGAAGAAAAAAAATCGTTATCTATTACGAAAACTTTTCCATTTGATTTAACTTAAAAACTTAAATTATTTAAGACGAATTTAGATCGACACACTAGTGAACCCCCAGACAAAAATATCGCACAAGGGAAGTCGAAAAATCAGTTATGTGAGATATAAATATCTCGAGCCCACTTCAACCCCCGCTTGTATTTTGTCAGGTCACGGTGACGCGTCGAAGCCTTCTGTATCTATCAGCATTAGTCCTGGCTGGTGAGGAGGCGGTGACGTCATTTTGGGGTTTCGTTGGATTCCTTTGTATCTTGCAATAAATCAGCTTATCGTTGATTGGGTTTTTGCTTCAACAAAAAATAAAAAAAAAACAAGAACTTAAACATACAATAATTCTTTAACCACCGCGATAAAACCCTATTTGTAATGGGAATATGTTGATTAAACAGTATTTTATTGTGTTTTACTTGTTAAAAAAATTTTTGGAGTCTAGCATACTTAGGAATAAATGTATTCTTTTCTAGCATATCGTAGCATTAAGAATAAAAAAATAATGTAATCTGAGCTTAACATTTTTATTGAATTCACGAATTCTGAACCAGAAAGTAACATAGGGGGCGACAGGTTATTGAAAGTACAAAATGGATTAAACTTTTTGATATTTCCACATGCTCATTTCATATTTCACTCTAAATCGTATTGTGTCGACGGCTATTATGCCACCGACTTAGAGGGGGAGATTTTGTTATAATCTTTGAGGTTAAGTGGTGGGTGAAATGGACCACATGTGATGATTTGGTTAGCGGAGCGTTTTAGACTTTAAGCCGCTTATTTTTTTATCAATAAACATAACAAGCCGAATAGGTCACAAGCAAAATAACGCAACTTCATTTCATCTATGGTATACCGATATGTACATTTATGTTTTGTGCAAGAAAATAATTAAAATATGTATGCTTTACGGTAAGCAAAGATGATTTAAAGAAGCATGAATTGTAACGTTTAATCACTCGTAGAAGTAGATGCAACGGTTTTAAAATCCACGCTCATACTGATAAATAATATTTAAATGGTCGTCGCTTTAGGGTTGACGGAAATTAATTTTAAATTTAAAAAATCAGCGACAATGTATTTTTATGTATATTTGCTCACGAATTGTGTTTCTCAAACGATTGTCCGAAGCCTGTCACGGACGATATTCAAATTTACGACAATCCTTTGAAAGCGCGTGGTATATTTTACAACTTTATTGGTATGACAAGAACTCGCCGGCGCGAGAATTTCTTACTTTCTGCCATTACGGGTGCGCTGATGGCTCTTTGTTGGATTTCATTTGAAATTACAAACGGTGTTTCAATGGTTACATTTTATTTTATTACAGACGTTAAATTTGCTTGACCATGATCCGATGAAAAATGATGTTCAAAAGGTTTTTTGTTTTGCTCATATGTAAGGACGCGCTAACAAAGTCTTCGCGCTACATACATGAGTATATGAAAATGTAGTTAGTTTTTTTGAGGAACAGCGAACGTCAGCATGAAATAAATATCCCGGAGGCGCCAACAAGGCAGAGTCCGGGTAAGTCTGGTCTAAAGTCTGGCCATGTTTTAACATTGTCCATGTCAACCGTCCCCATATAGGATTATTTGTTATCCAATATCCGGTTATATCGTTTTTAAGATTCGGCATTGATTTATACATACTAGAAATCATAATTTTATGATCAAATCAAGAAATTTATTTCTGTTCGTGACTTTTTTCGACCCCCGCAGAAACGCTTTGTACGAAATATGATCTGTACCCGAAGTCTCAGTTGTCACCTAAATTGGCGTTACGGCAAACCGATCGACTGGCGTTTTCAAATGTCTGGAGAAATTGAAGAGCGTGCGCAGTGGGCGTTAAGCGAACTAACATTTGCGAGTCCGAGTTTGATTTGACAGCTTACTCAACGTTGCCGTAAATACGTCGACGTTGCGGTTTACGTCCACTCCGCGTTCTCATACAAATCGGAAGTCCGCGTTTGACTTTGACAGCTTGAAGAAGTAAAACCACAGAATATCTAGTAAAAACTTGTACAGAGTTTGACGTTTTTACGGAACTTCGAAGTTACGTAAACGCCAATTTTGGTGAGAACTGAGACTACCGGCTCTGATACCTGGTTGTGATATGTAATTAGTAAAAAATATTCGAGTGAATAATCAACTTGAGCGTTATTAGTGGAACGGCGATCATAGGATTTCATGTTATAATAGGTGCAAAGTAGTATGGGTTGCTCGGCTGATATGAAATATTTTTGGCATCGGAAATATGTAGGCTGCTTGATATTTTATTTGATTTCTGAAAAATTCCAACAGTTACACGTTTTTATTAGCTCACTTTTTTGTTTGTCTGCGGTTGTCGGTACCGTACTATTTTTTTATATTGACTTTAAACTAACTTCCCAATAAATGTTCTTAAAACTTTAAGACAGCAGAGAACTGCCTAAGTTCAAAATATACAATCGCAATTCTACCATACAGTTTATAATTTTTTGTTTGAGTGTTTTTCATCAACCGTTTTAAAAACTATGCTTTGAATCCGAAACGGCGGCGAATAGAAAGCATCAGATCAATGGTTTTATTTTCTAAACCAAAAATTGATTGGTAAGTATACATAGTCGATAACAAGGGAGATGTATAGTTCCCCTTTATAAATGACACCAAAAATAAACCCACTGTCCTTTTTTAACATAAATATCATAATATAAACGGCAAAAGCAGCCGTTTCTCCACATTCGATCTCAACCCATCGATGTAATTATTCTTCATTAAATCCGGTGCCAGGGGGCGCTTTCAACTCGGGCATATTGCGCAAGTTACGGAAAAAGTGCAGGTGCGCTCTTGAATGTTCAAAATAAGCGCAGGGGTTGATCGTGGATTAGTGTGCCGAGTGCGTGGGGAGACTAGTGGGTTACTGTATTTGTGGGATTAGCGTGAAATTCGGGCTGACTAAATAAACGGTTTTTGAGTGATAATAAGCCGGGTAATTTGTTGGGGGTATGTTTTTCTCGATTTGTCGTTAGTTGTTTTTGACATGAAATTGGTGATTTATTAAACACTGTTTTTTTTATTAATGCATCTCTGTTAAACATGTATTTTGTTGGTGTTATGGAACAGAGCAAAATGTATTAGTATTCTGAAATTATCACCGCAAGGGAACTGTCTTATGGGAAAAAATTGTTTTCCTCATACCATCAATTTCCACATTGAAGTCTTCCAACTTAGATAAAATTATAATCAAGAAATCGATTGTTTTGCCTAGTTGAGCATGGTTACGCGTTGTGATGTGAATTTGGCTGTTGAAACCATCGTTTGTCCCCTGGGATCGTTGTGCTTGGGACAGCTATCCATATTTTTTTAAATTTAAAAACAGTAATTACATTTGTGTATCAATACATTCTCACTCCCATATTTTCCGTCGTATCTCGCTGCACTACGAGTGCCGAAAAATATGTTGAAGTAAAAGCGAATTGGACATGATTTATTGAGCAGCACGGAGTGGACAAAATCTGAAAGTCACGTTAGATAATGGATGCGCCACTTGCATGTCTTGATCCTGGCGATTTAGGTCTGCGATCTGCTTCTACTCGAATGAATAGGTACAAACATTACAGCACGCATTTACCCTGAAGGATAGGTATGTAGGGGTAGGGTTTTATTCGACAGGCGTGCATTTCTTTATAAATGCTCTTCCAACATGGGTGTTATTTACCTTATTTACGCAATAATAATAAAAATAAGTAGTTCGGCATATTATATTTTATCCTCAGAGAAATAAAAAAAACTTCTATTTTTATTTAAGGATATATTAAGTAAGTATTTGGTTGCATCTTTCCTATTTAAAGGTTTTGATTTTTATTAACATCACAAGATCAGCTGAACAAAAAAATATATTCAAATTTGTCTTCAATTATAAATGTATCGGTTCACCTATTAAATTACATTTCCTTTTGCAATTAATGTGCTCGCTTATATGAATTTAATTTCAGATTCAACATTATATTAAATAGATCAATATGAGAGCAAGTACTATTTAGATTTTTAGAATGATTCCCCTAATACTATGCTTATTTCTAATTGCTTTGTCACTGTTTGTTTTACTAATGACAGTTCCGTGCGTCAGGTCCACGGGGAATCGGTATTGTTGAGCTACCTCGGGCGATAGATGCAATCAACAAAGAAAAATATATTCCTACGTATGTGAAATATGTATTTATTATTAGGGTGGCACCTAACATTCACTATTAAATATGTTTTAACAGTAAACAAGATTTTTACGTTCAAAATACAAATATTTTGTGCATTCCAGAATAACCAGTGCAAACATTTCGAAACAAAAGTAGTTTTTTCAATATACGAACATGGAAAGTAAGCAAAAATTAAGTAAGACATAAGAAATAAAAAACGTTTTTTGTCGCATGTAAAAGATAATATGATAAAAAATACAAATTACATGCTATGCACAAATAATCTGATTATACTATTTAATTTATACAATAAAAATACCTTAATGAATACAAATAGAATTACACGTTAAATATACATAGCCTTTATTAATTTAACAAGTTGCAACAAAAGGTCTAGACGCAGCATGTGACCAACAAACGTATGTTAGTCGCTGATTTTAAGCCTAGCCTTTTCTTTACTTTCCTGTCTCTTCATTTAATGAATAAACGGATTTTATTAGCAACTAAATGTTTACAGCCCTAGATGGCGCTATTTAAAAACGTTTTAATATTTTTATTACAACCACACCCACCCATTATAATTTTTTTCGCCTCAAAAACTCCTGGCTACGTTTAAATGTATAATTTATTATTGCCTCAAATTACACTATTTGCGTATTGCATACTAGAAACTTTGCATGGTTCGAACCATTATTTATGATACGTTATCAATACAACTTTACTATTCATCACACGGTAGACATTTCATAGGAGTACATTTTGATTTATTATACACTAGCGGCCCGCTCCGGCTTCGCACGGGTATAAAATATATAGAGTATGTCACTTACTGAAAAAATGATTAACATCGATCCATTAGTTTTGAAGTATTCATTACTGCCCGTGGCCCGCACGCGTTAAATTTGGAGTAAAACAATTCCCCTTTCCTTATACCATGAGTATTTCCTGCTATCTTTGGAATATCTAAATTCATACACTACATTTTTACTTATTTACTTTTTAAATTTTTACCTCTTTATTTTATTTTTACAGCAATTAATATATTACAGAATGTCATTATATACAACGTTCACAGCTTTATTGTCATTAGACAATACAAACATGTTTTCTCTAGAGGTTACTCTTGAAATAGCGACATACAGTTGGCCATGTGAAAAACAGTCAACGCTCAAATCTAAACCTGCAACGTTGAAGGTTTGACCCTGCGATTTATTAATGGTCATTGCAATGTTTAAATATGTAATATCTTCGAAAATATTCATTTAAATCATATGCTGTAACGGGCCATATAGATCCATATTAAATCAACAATTTATTTAAGGTATTTAATTGGATAAGGATTAATGCTGTATTGGTTAAAATCACTTCGAAAATTAGCCATTATTTGTCGTAAAAAGTAAATGACAAAAAAATGTGATTGTGGGATATCCATAAGAGATAGACATATACCATCGCGGAGTTTTCTGTAGACCTTTTCAATGTGTACAATACTTAGTACGTAATTTTGACAAATCTCGTAGGGTTCAGCCTGCGTTTGCAATGTAAGCGGAAAAATGATTTTTTAAGCTATTGAATAGCTTCTATCGAGGGCCTTGAGCGCGGGGACCGAATCCAGAAATTCCGTAACGAAAAAAAACCTCACGCTCCCCACTCCGACGGGCACGGAGGTGTGTGCCGGTAGCGCTACTTCACACCAGGGGGAGCGGGGCCGGGGGCGGCGGCGGGAGCGGCGGCGGGGGCGGGCCGGCATAACTTGATACAAAATGCTATGCAATAGCTTTACCGCGGCAGTCCCCGAGTGCCACACGTCTTTTTTTATGACATCACATTGGAAACCTCAAAAATAACAGTATTTCTCTACTATTTAATGGATGTTATTATACATATAAACCTTCCTCTTTAATCACTCTATCTATTAAAAAAAACCGCATCAAAATCCGTTGCGTAGTTTTAAAGATTTAAGCGAACATGGGGATATAGGGACAGAGAAAGCGACTTTGTTTTATACTATGTAGTGATATGCATACAATACATCGAAGTGATCAAACTGCTAGACATAAACATCAACACACATCTCCCACAAACGAAACAATAATAGATCATAGCTTAGACTCGAACCATCTTGCCGACCTGTTTGCGGAGCCCGCGGCTAGATGGCGTGTATTAGTTGAGTCAACACAGAGTAGCGATGCGCTACCAGTCCACGTTAATCCGCTAGCGGCGCACTCCCCGCGTTCGCATGCATTCAACTGGGTACTCAGCGATTCTAGTGCTTGATGTTTCGGATCTTGCTTGCGTTTGAGGGTTCATTTGAAATGGTTTAAAGTAAATTCAGCTTATTTGAACTACTTTGTGCGTACATCTGTACACTTTGTACACCTGATTCATATCTGATCGTTTAACTAAACATGTATGTAATTCAATTCAGTCGCAGGAACATCACGCAAGGATGTACTGTTTGACATATTATGGCAAATAGTATGATCACTCCATATTATATCTCACATCAGGTACTACGAAATTCAGGCTTAGTTTTTAACCGACTTCACGGCTAGTGTTGCTAGTGTCTGTTTCACTTATATGCAATTGTTTGATTGCCCTACTTTACACTTTACACCACTGCATGTTGTGTTCTATGACCGAGCACCATAAACGTAATAAGGTTTTACGTCAACTTAAAAAAAACAAATACGTATACCTTACCAACGCCTACTGTTTTAAAAAAGATACCGTCCAAATCGCCAGGCCAAATGGATGCAGTTTAATATTTTTTAATCGACTGTTGATCATTCTAAACTGGCCAACCCAGCGTATTGAACATTTGGAGCATAAACTACCGGATATGATTTTCCGAACCCTGGAAAATGAAACATTATATATCATATATAAAATTCAACATATCAAGGAGCCTCAATAAAACGAGCTTCATTGTATTTTGAAAATAAAAGGAAGTTATGCTGCCGCACCCAATTCAGTAAAGGTATCATTAAACCGTCGTTATTTTAATTAATTACCTATATGTAAGTATTTTATAATATGAAGTGATAATTTTAACTAAGGGGATCGTAGCTCAGTTGCGCGGAGTTTTGGTTTTCATGAAAGAGGCCATGGATACAATGCCCGCCCCATTCTTGCACCACTCTGTTTTCTTGGCGAAGTTGGATAAGTGCATTTCATCACGAATACGAGCTAGTCCATGGTTTTTTATCCTGAGGCAGGATAAAAAGCCCGCCCGGGTTGCTACCATCGGATTGGATGAAACGATGGTCGAAGCCTTAGTTGAAAATTACCTCTAATTTTAATTCAGTTCCATGAATTGATCAGAGATTTACAAATTATTACGTTTATATGAGAGCGCAATTTTCTTATGCTTATAGACCTGCTTTTCGCTTACTAGGTTACTACTTCAAAAATATAACGATTAGGTAACTTGTCCTACTTTGTCACAATGGTAATAGAATATAAAATAAAAGAACCCAATGAATATGGAAGGTCTGGCAGGCTGATAATCTCTCACACTGCTGCCGCGTCACGTAGATGCATTTTTACAAGTGCCTACCTTATCTGCAACCACGATAATCCCACTGCATTGTTGTGTCGTTTATAAATGTCTATCTAACTGGCTTATTTAGAAATGTATAGCAATGCAAGATTGTATGTACAAATATATTAATATCGGTGGTTGATCATCAGTAAAACAGTAATAATAAATACACTCAAGAAACTCGCATTCGAGGAGAAATGTACTCATCCAACTGAGAAAGAGAAATAAAGTGCTGCTTGAACGAGGCCGAGATCGAACTTATGACCTCTAGCATGGAAAGCAAGTACCCGCGCCCCTAATCTACGAGTTAATCATTATGTATATCGATACATATTATTTGCAATAAATATATTCTAACGGTGTTTAATTGGCGGGAAATGCAAACTGTAATGTCTGGAGGCAAACAACTTGTGTCATGGCTATTTCACAAATTCGGAATCAATCTGTTCGGATGCTGAACCTAATAAGTACCAGGCGTGCATACAATGAGACTAATGGAAGAGGCGACTCTATACGGTCTATTCAGAAAACAATTACACCGATAATAGAATAAATGGCATCATCAGCCCACTTCACGTCTCGTCTGCGTACTGGCATTGTGCTCCGCTGTAATGCAATTTCACTTTGCATACGTTCAACTTATGACGACCTAGTAAATGGGGATACTTACCATCGATTGTTTTTTATTCCGTGTAAAATAATTTAATTCTGTTTCATTAATTGTGGGTTGCTTCATTCAACACGAAAAATATTTGAAATAAGGCTCAATCTGAGGATGTGATCAGACACATATTATTTGAAACCTGCTGACGAATCATTTACATGATTATATAAAAAAACACAATGGAAACCAAATGTAAACTTCTTTTGAACTTTTTTTTAGAGGAAGTTATAAGTATGATGAAATGTTCTTGATTCTAATTAATTTGATGTTAAACAGATATTAAAGCTTCAATATTAAAGTATTGTTATCAGATTTTGAAAAATACAGGAGTAATTTTGATCGGCACTTTCGTCTAAAGTAAGGCCTAATAATTGATTGAAAAGTCCTTGCGTCGATTAGATATATTAATTATCTGGTTAGCTCAGTGGTTACAGCAGTGGACATATAATACGAGCATCACTCTCAAATATAGCACATTATTACTAAAATATACCTATAAATTACCTTCTTCATCGATCTATAGTACCAACTTAGATACTCCATCTACGCATGTTTGTTGATGTAAATTTTGCAATTATTTTGGGTACTACCAGTGGTTAAATTGTTGTTTGTGCTAATTACATCAGTTTTGCATACATTTGGATAGAGATTTAAAGTGTAATTTTGTGGTACGCTTGTTTGTGAATTTGAAGGACAACAAGATTTCTCTGGTCAGACAATTTTATAGAGTAAAAAGTAAAATGGTTGCAGTTAAAATTTAAACACATTTAAATTAACTTTGGTTTTGTAACGGAATATATAGGTTGGGGAAAAAGTTTCTTCGCATTTTTTAAGAAAATTCAAAACATTTTTTAATATGGTTTATTTACATTTAACTAAAGTATGTAGGTACCATTTTGTTCGATAACTTTTTGCCATCTTGTAGGTAGGGACATGATCCCATTGCTATAGAAATATTGGGACTTCTGATCAATATACCGCGACAAGTGGTTTTGGCAGTCCTCTCGTGATGTTAACCTGACACTGCCTAAAGAATTCTGAAGAGACCTAAACAGGTGGAAATCTGAAGGTGCAAGGTCAGGACTATACGGCAGATGCATTAACACCTCCCAGCCAAACTCTCTTAGTTTTTGCTGAGGGGCTAAAGATGTGTAAGGTCTAGCGTTATCATGATGAAAAACCACACCCCTTCTGTTGATTAATTCCGGCCGCTTTCTCTCAACTTCTTGCTTTAATCTCATCAGTTGTTCGCAGTAGAGTTCAGAATCGATGGTCCTGCCTGGTGGTAACAGCTCATAATGAATAATGCCCTTCCAATCCCACCACACACACAGCATCACCTTGTTGCGAGTTAACCCGGGTTTCGCCACAGTCTGTGAAGCTTGACCGGCCTTTGACCACGACCTTTTTCGCACGTTCTTGTCGTACGTGATCCACTTTTCATCACCAGTTATCAGCTTCTTCAAAAATGGTTCGGTTTCATTACGTCGTAATAAAGAATCACAAATGAGTACACGGTTCATTAGGTTTCTTTCAGTGAGCTCGTGAGGTACCCAAATATCGAGCTTTTTTGTGTACCCAGTTTTTTTCAAATGCGCCAAAACTGCTTTGTGGTCAATTCCTAGTTCTTCAACTACGTCGTAACTACTGATATGCCGATCTTGCTCCACTTTTTCAAAAATGGCATCCATTTTATCCGTAATAGGGCGACCAGAGCGACGTGCATCTTTGACATCAAAATTTCCGGATTGAAAACGCTTAAACCAAATTTGTGCTACTCTCACAGACACTGCACTAGGTCCATAAACATCGCAAATTTTTTTCGCGGCTTGCGTTGCATTTTTACCTTTTTTGTAGTAAAATTTTAAAATGTATCGAATTTCTTCATTAGATTCACTCATTTTGACAGTACGAAAAACAAATGAGAATCACACATTTTCCTAATTTGAATTTGGAATTATGTTCTTTAAAATTTAAACTTTCAATGATACCAAAACCAGCCAGATACAAATAGTATAGCCAAAGAGATTTTATTACAAGTTCATACATACTATAATGCGAAAAGACTTTTTCCCCGACCTATCTTAATGCTTAATGCTAAATTATTCTGAAATATTATTTTAAATATATAGCGATACGTATATATTTTCCGATTAAACCATAGATAATCTTTTCACCATCAAAGGGAGGTTCTGTAGGTGATCGACGAAATTGATACAGATAAACTACGGCAGTTTGACAAAAAAAAGAGTTGAAGGTTGTACTAACTAAACCCGCCTTCTTTTCAAAAATTCGTGGCAAATTTGTTACTTACTAGATTAAACAAGTATGATCAACAACAACATCTTAGCATATACTCGTAGTCGTGACAAAGTCCATGCAGATTCAGCGGGCAGCTTCTCAGCACAACGCCACCGCATTGTATAGGAAGATTATCTGCAGAAGAAACCAGAAAAAAATAAAAGTGGGCCATCAATGGTTGTAATAATAGTGAAATAATAATAATAATAATAATAATGTATTTAAATCAGGTGCATCGTCCCATAAAATGAGATCCAAATGATTATAATTTCGATATAATTAATTTACTTTAGATTTACTAGTTAAGCCCACCAAATAGTTTAGCGCAGCCGCAGCAGTAACCAGTGACGACAGCTGGGTCGTCCTCGCAAGAACGCGGCGGGCAGCCGGAGCAGAACGTGCCGATACCTAGCCACGGGAGGTTCACTGCAAATACGCAAACATCATCATTCATGAGCACAACTGCATTGCAGTAGTTGATAAATAGATCGAGACCGTGATCTCACAAGTGGCAGACAGCGTGATTAAAACGTGAAGATACCCAATCAAGGCAAGTTCACTGCCAATACATCAACATTATCAGAGCAGGCCAGGCCCGAACTGTAGTAACTAATGACAACAGAAGAATCGACCTTACACGAGCACGAAGAGCGACCGAAACAAATCGTTCCGATCTTCAGCAAATACAGGCTCACTTTAAATACAGTAACAATATCTCTGATGAACATAGCGGATCTGTAACAGTCCCTGGTGACGACAACAGGGTCGCCATCGCACGAGTGTGTTGGGAAGCTTGAGTATAGAACGTGCCGATAGCCACACACGGTGGGTTCACTGAAATTATATCAACTCCAACACACTTAACGAAACGACATTGCAGTCGATGGAGATCATGCAGTGGGCAGCAAGAGCAGAACGTGCCGGTAGCCAGCTACGGTAGGTTTACTTCAAATTCATAAACAAAATTTAATTTAAAGAGACCAATACAGCTGTAGATTGTGATGATAGTGAGGTCCTATTTGCATGAGTGCGGTGGGCAGCCAGAGCAGATCATGCAAGCTATGGTGTGTTTATTCACTTCAAAATCATTAACACTTTTTCACTTGAACCGACTGATATTACAGCAGCTGGTGATGACAGTAGGCTCGTATTTGCACGGAGTGCAGCGGGCAACCAGAGAAACAAGAATCGATATCCAGCTGATACTTGTTTCTCTGGTTATATACAGGTTAGCGATACATAGGTTATTAATATCAGCCAATAATTATTAGAACAGCAAATCTTGCTTTACATATCAAAAGCGAATACGAACCTCTGTAAGCCTTTCTCACAACGTATTCTTCAGAAATGCAACATGTAGCATTCATGGAAGAGATTAATATTATTAAAGGCAGTACACTACACATCATTACACAGTTATTCATATTTACAATCTGGTGCCCGCTTCGAATATTTATAAAAAAAAACTTACGGAGCAGTTAGATCAGTAGATTATCAAAGATTTGATTTTGTTTGTACGGCTTATTTTAAATTAAATTAATATCTATAGTCTTATTTAAACCAGTTGAACGGATACCTCAGGTGGCACAAACAGAAATGTATTAACTCAAGAATGCGTGCTTCTTTAAATACAGACAATTAGTACAATGCGTTTTTAACTTCAATTAAACAGATTTGAGTAATGAGAAAAATCGTTACAGGGCATTGCCTTTACCTTTAAGCCTTGCTTGTTTACAACAATTAAGTTGTCCGTGGTCACTAAGTCGCATATGTCTTGCTAAGTTTGTCATATAATTAAATTGCGTTTTGTAACGAAAGAGGAAAATACGTATTTAATTAAATGTAAACATCTTACTGTGTAGGTATTACTGATTACCACCAGATGTATGAACATACTGCCGAAACAATTAATACTTTGCGCATAAGATATTTATCATTAGATAGTATGCTTATGTAACATCGAATTGCAGAAAACAATAATAATGATAACATATGATATAAATAAAATAAAACGCGTTATCATAAAATTCATTCCCACGCCATCATTTTCCCGTTGCAGAATTAGATTGTTTGACGTGTAATGACGAGATATGGCAATGCTACAATAGGGCTTGACAAAAAACATCGCACGAAATATTTACGAGTTCAAACCCAGACGTAACGAAAAAAATCCCCTCTTTTTAGGGAAACAGACAAAAAGTTGGCGCGGTTCTAATCGAAAATTACCCAAAATAATTCTGTTCAGTGTATAACCTGCGTTCACACACACGAGAATTATTCCATATTTGATTAGATGCAAACATATTTCTTTAGAAACTCAAGTAATGTCAATGACTGACAAAAATATGATTATAATCAAGATTTTTTTTACGCCACATTTAGATTCAAGTTATAAATACGTTACATATTTGTTCATGTAGTGATGAAATTGTTTAATCGTAACAGGTTTCCAATAATTTTTAATATCTTATAAAAGCTCTTTTAATTATTTAATTTACATATCATCATTAGCTAAAGTTTGCGGCTCCGCTCGGGTCCAGCGTGCTATTCAGATGGTCCTGTCATTAAAACAGCTGCATCGATCGTTAAACGAGTTCTTGGTTCACTTATCGTGTGAGCGGAAACGAGAAAGAAATACTTTTTACGATTGATATAGCCGTATCGATATATACGCAAATTGGATTTTTTTTATAAAGTTGAAATATCAATACCGTGTTTTTATAACAATTTTATTCGAAGTGGAATACCGTTCAATAACTATCAGTATAAACACCCGTATTTGCTAACTCTCTAATATAAATTATATACAATTAATTAAAATGTAACTAATTAAAAAAATATGTGTGGAAGTTAAGCTTATATAAGCTTATGCATTATCGGAAACTGTGTATTTTGGTCAAATATAATTTCAAGCAACTTGGAGACAAATGAGACATCCTACATTTTTATTTAAATGGGCCATGATTGGTAAAATAAATAAAGAAACAATGTAATAAATTTGCGAGCAAAATTGCACTGGTGTAAACGCATCATTACAAAATCTATGTAGCCGAGAGGGTAAAGTTCGGCCACTTGGGGTTAAAATAAAATAATTGGTAGAAAAAAATGCCAAAAAAGTAAATAAAAGGGGATTTCTGGTCTTAATATTTTGATCCCCTCCTTTATGCCGAATCACATAAAGCGCAAGAAGCGTTCGACCGTGCTCCACTTACTCGCTCTGTGTTTCAAGTAATTTTGTCACTCACTTATTGAATTGCTGGATATTAGTGTAAATGTACTCGACACTAATATTTCAAGTTAAAAATAAACAGATATTAAGTAGTTACACATCATGAAACGTATATGATTGACTCATTAGTGTGATATTGATGCGTGTTAATTTGTATAATTATCTTTTCGAACCAAGTTTTTTTAATGGAACCTGAAACGGATTGCTAATACAACACAGCTACTTATCGTCATGATATTAGCTGAATACAATATATTCCAGAAGAAATAATGTGCCATGCCAGGACCGTCACTTTATATATGTAAGCCCGGTTTTTTTTGTAGGCAGGGCTGCATTAAATTGACGGAAAACACGTACAAGTTTTCATTTACGCTATAACAACAGTTTCATCCAATGCGGTAGTGCCAACCCGGGCGGGCTTCACCCTACCACCTAAGACCTACAGCTTCACATGGGTTCCGAACCATGGAACAGCTCCCATTCGTAACGCGATGCACTGTTCCAACCCAGACAGAGAAATACAGTGGTTCATGACCCGGGCGAGGATTGGAAAGGAACATCATCTAGCTCCTACACCACTAGCTGTTCAAGATTGTTTTTAGTAATAATAATAAAATACATCTTCTATTATGGTTTAATATGGTTCATACGCTTCAGATGGTTTAACCTCAAATGAACAGTAACATAGTTTTCTATTTTAGCTTAATTCTTAGTTATTTTTAGGGTTCCGTACCCAAATGGTAAAAACGGAACCCTATTACTAAGCCTCCGCCGTCCGTCCGTCCGTCCGTCCGTCCGTCCGTCCGTCCGTCCGCCCGTCCGTCCGTCTGTCCGTCTGTCACAGGGCTGTATCTCATGAACCGTAACAGGTAGGAAGATGAAATTTTCACAGATTTCGTATTTATTTTGCCGCTGTAACAACAAATAGGTAACATTATAAAATAATAAAAATTAAAGGGGGGCCCCATACAAAAAACGTGTTTTTTTTTTATAAATCCTGTACGATCGTACGGAACCCTTCGTGTGCGAGTCCGACTCGTACTTGGCCGGTTTTTATGCCACATGTTGCAATTTGTAAAAGGTATTTCATGTATGATCCGCCTTGAAACGGCATCACGCACTTACCGGTGTCATTTTGTTCTTGCTTTAAGTTTACTCACATTCTGCACGTCACCTTTCCATAGTCATAAAACATATTTGTAAACGCAACAAACGACAATCAGACTAAAAGGTAACTGTTTAGCCGTTACAGTGTCGTGCCGATCAAGGGTTAAAAGATAAATAAATACCCTGGGGGCAAGAAGGAACATAAAAAGTCAACCCTTACCATATCACCCCATTAAACTACAACCATAGATAATGCAACACAAAAACTTAGAACTAAGCGCACCGTTTACAAATTTTATGAATTAACTTTAAACTTTATTAAATAATAAAGTTGGCACATTGTTGTGTCTAAAAGGGGGGCATTGTGAAAAATATTCATTATCAATAGTAAAAAGTTAAATGTGTCTTTGTGAAATCGATGAATTTTTACAATGATTTTGCAGTTTTTTACGATCGGCTCTTAAGGTGACTTTTGGAGGTAGTAAACGATTTTATAGGTTAAGCGGATTGTATGTGACTGTAGACATTTTAAACGTGAGAATGTAAAGTTTGCGTCCAGGTGCGTTGTGGTGTCGCACTCCCGTGGGAGGAGACGGTAGTTTGAGCAACTGATATACCCCTGATATGGGTAAGCATTTTCGTTTATACATATGTACATAACATTATAAATTGAACATCTTCCAGTTTAGTCTTACTTATTGTTCGATTTTTTACGGTGGATTGCGACTGGCCTCTAACGATTTCCGTCTTATTTTTTTTTATATGTGTGTTTATATATTCACTTACCGTCAAAAATATATATTTTTGCGTTTTATGATTAATGGAAAGAACAAAGAAACATGAACTTATAATAGCGTCTTTAAGGCTACATTCCTGATTTTTTTCTATAAATTTGTATTAGAAAAGAATATAATTTAGAACCTGAATGAAAAATTGAACTACGGTAGTTTAGAAAAATCTTACATATATGAAGTCTTCCAACCGTAAAGGCCATAATAATAATTGTATTTTTTCTTATAGTGTTAAAATACTAACAACTTCACTCAGAAGAGTTTGCATATAACTTGTATTATATGCAAACTGTATTATTTGTATTGTATTATTGTAAATTGTATTATTATCAAATAAAATATTAAAATTCAACATTTCAAAACTGAATAAATGTAATTCAACAATTCATGAATTTGGAGAGAATCGTAAAGACTAATTAAATACGTCGGGTCTCAAGTAGAATACTTATAAATACGAAACCCACATACGCTTACCTTATTTAATCTAAATTATTGAAATATCGAAAAAGACAATTTATTTATTTAATTTCATTTATTTATTAAGGCGACAGTGCATTTACATAACAATAGAACAATAATATAAATGAAAATAACACCAATTACGAGCTCACACAGCTGGAAGAAACATAAAATAAAAACGTGAGAATTACGAGATATAAACGAAAGAAAATAAAAAAGAAAATAGAAAATATATGCAATATATATATACAATGAGGTCAGATTCTCATTCTTTTGGATTTAACGAAATTTATAAATAGTGGATTGTCGCGGGTCCGTTCGCGATAAAGTCCGACAAAATAGATTTTTTTGTTTACGCCGACTTATTTAATATTTAACCCAATGCTAATTCATCAGGTAATTCAACTTCACGATCAGTAGTCTTTAATTGAAGGTGAGAAATATACTATACAAGTTACAAGCAGCCAGACATACAGATATCATATGGATTGTACAAAAGATAGTAATATAATGGCTTGCTCAGTGCCTCCAACAAGAGTAATTCAGTTCATATTCAAATTTAGAACAACAACGCGGGCGGGCGTTATGATTTTAAACTTATTCGTTTTATTGATGTTCATTTGACATGCTACATTCAATGTCAGCATGTGGGCGAGGCGAGAACTAACCGGGCGATATTAGGCAAATGTGATTTTAACCACGAATATTACATGTGGATCAATTAATAACCAGTGTTTATGTAAATTTAACAACTAAACGTCATATAACTTAGTGAAGTAAGAGTAACCCGCAATTATATTGTTTATAACGCGGTCGGACGGATCAACTCTTTCAATAGGGATGCCAAAGTATTTTTTCTTTTATTAGTTAAAAACTGAGAATTATGAAAGTAAATATACTTTTTGGTACTAAACAGCATCGCTTATTCCAAGGAATGTGACATGTATGTATGTATAATCGACACATTAATTCATATACAGTAATTAAAATACAGCCGGTGGCGAAATTGGTAAACGCAATCTCCGCGAATGTTATGTTTTGCTGGTTCGGGTCCAGCCTTACAGTATATTTTTAAAGTAGTTCTTTTTATAGACTAGGAGGTCGCGACAAAAATGGTAACGATAACGTAAATGGCTGAAACTGCGTTCACGGGATAAGGACCAACCCTTTGAAGCTAGATGTGTCAGTCTGCCTAATCCAAGTAGTTGCGTTAATTAGATAAGACACCTGAAAAAGTAGTTATGGTGACAAAAAAATAATATGATAAGGTAAATGGATGCAAATGACGTAGCATGAAAGTATCAGTACATACTTGGTTAGCAATACAAAAACTGAACAAATCTTTGGTTGTATTTCGTAGTTATAGGCGATTTAGGTTACAGATGTAACTTTAGGTATATTTAAGTATTTAATTTAAAAATCGAATGATTATTGTTGCATAATTAATAAGTATCAATATTTCTAAATAATCAGTATATTCAAAAGCATGTACATATCAAAATCTAATTTATATAGCCAATCTAGATAATGCAACCACTTGGCACAGGCAGACTTACACATTTAGCATCAGAGAGTTGGTATCTAACCTGTGAACCCAATTTCAGCCATTTACATTATCGTGACCAAAAATGTCGTGACCTCCCGGAATATTAGTGGGCTCTTTCTTCAATTAATGTGTCCTTGCTTAACGGTCGATTAAACATACGAACATGTCACATTCCGGGGAATTATAAGTAAAAAAAAAAAAAACATGCAAACAGACATACCTACACACCGCTTTCCCAGAGGGGGTGATAAAGAGATCACATCACACCTCTTTCGCTTCATCTGCAGACATACATATTTTCTTAAATGCTCTATGATTACGGGTACTACATACCTGACCTTTACGAAGAATTACATCGATTTGGTCGCGATACGTTCTGCTAGGCCACCCGGGCACGACACTTCCCCTCACTTCTGCTCTGAAAATTTGTTTCGTCATTCATTCGTCACCCATTTGTTCTATATGTCCAAACCATATTCAGGACTCCTTTCTAAATTCTCTTCACCACATCATTTTTCAATTAACACTTCTCTTTTACCTAGTCGTTTCGAAATTTGAGGTATTATAATTGACAAACAATGTCATTATTATATCTTATGTTATTGTACTATCGTTATTCTGTAATTAACTTATAGTCGTTATTGTTTCAATAATTCGAATTTTAACATATCTACTTGTTTATATTAATTACTAAAACTGTTATCTTAAAAAAGTGAAGGATTTTTTTTATTACAAAATTTATTTTTATTTCTAATATTTGAGCTACACTTATGATGATTTTAACTTCCATATACTTTTTAATAAAAGTTGAATTGTATTTATGATTAATGTGTGGCATTGAATTATTTTATTGTTTAATGTATTGTTTGAAATTGAATTTTGATTGAAATGTTCTCATACTAAACGGTGTTAACGAACTATTCAATAAATAAATAAATAAATAAGCATTACTTTTTAAAGTGCTTTCACGATTATCATTGCTTATGGATTAAATTATAGATGTTGGCTTATATTTAACTGGTTCGGGTCCAGCCTTGCAGTACATTCGTAAAGTAATTTCTTTCTTTAATTTATGTGTCCTTACTTCATGGTCGATATTCCTTGGAATAAGCGACGTACCTGTTTAGTACGAAAAAGTATATTTACCATGAAGAACGATATATTTATATACATATTTATGATTTATATTTCTCCTGGAAGTAGTATTAAATTTGTTTGCTCCTAGATTTTTGTTAGAGCTGGTGACAATCACGTGTTTTATCCTGTTTTTGGCTTTTTCTTGAGTTTAAACATTTCTGTTTTTAATGTTGAAGTCTTAAACATATCCAAATTATGCGGTTTCCAGAAACAGTAAACAATTTGGCGAATCGATTGAGGTTCACCTTTTGTACAAGCTTTAAATTCATATTTCGCATCCAGGAAAAACGTCTATTTGTCTTAACTTCTTTTAGCAAAACGTTTTTAAAACAGTATAAAAAATTTGCACACATATAAAGAAACATATTTTTAATGATAAAACATTTCTTCATACTTTTACATCAAATTGGGTTGGTTTATTTTATGATTCCGATATTTTTATAATTTTTTGAGAACCTTAAATAGATGCTTTGTAATCATTTAATATAATTGCCTGCGGTCACCCGGTTCTTGGAAAATATCGCTATGCCGAAACAAATCTATAAGAAGAAACCTTTTATTGTTTACGACAAAGGCTTTGATTCCGAGAACTAGAATCGTAAAATAAAAGACGGCCTCATTATTGATCCTACACTGACACTGCTAAGTCAACAATATGTGTACTGGTGTTCTTTGTACTATCTCTATCTTAACTACAGTAATTAAGGCAAAGTTGTTATTTAATTTTCTATATTATTTCGAAAATAAAAATAAAAATGCCCGAGACGTCCCGTTTGACGTTTTTATTGCTATGCGTTGCGTTCTATAGTCAGAGACGAGCCTGTTGCACATATTTATTTGAAGAAATTAAATAGCAAAACTATCCGTGAAAATGTGTTTTAGTCACATGACCTTGAAAATTCTTTAGGTTTTCAGAACCAAACCAATAAATAATTATATCAGTAAATGACAACGATTAAAGAGCAAATAATAGCTCCGATTCGGAGTACAAACTCGGGGGATCGTTTTGAACATTTTGTGGCTGCGATTGATAGGTGATTCGGTTAAAAAGCACGATTTTTATTCACCCAAATGCTATGTATTTCTTTAAATTATTTTTGTTATATTTGGTAGAATTTTCAGTTCATCTTTTCATAAAATGTTCTAGTTTGTACAATTTTTTTTTCAAATAAACTAGTATTCAAAATGACACAATAAAGTATTTCTGTTTACAGCGTTATTTACACATGCTTCGTATTAACTTGACTTTTTAAAAGATGCAACACATAAACATAATATTCTACTGCCTGGCACTTTGGCTCTGAATTATTGACTTTTTTTATCTCGTTTTTCTCGATTATTATCTCGAAAAAAAAAAGTTTTTAAATTGCGGAAATGATTTATATACATATATTTAAGAACTTGAGGCGTTATACATAATTACACCTAAAATATAGTCACAATCATTTAAAAAAATATAAAAGCTTGTTTTTTAAAAGGTTTTTCAAGTAAAACAGGTTTGAATTGGTCCCGAAAAGTTCGTAATTTTTTTTATGCGACCTGACTTGACTTGAGCGGCCCGTAGCCTAGTGGCGCGGGGACTGGCCTATCGTACCAGAGGCCCGGGTTCAATACCAACTTGCACCACTGTCTTTCTCTTTCAGAGTTCGATGCATTTCGTCACGAATGCGAGCTGCTCCATGGTTCGGAATCCATGTAAAAACTGTAGGTCCCCTTCCCCTACTAGGTGGTAGGGTTTAAGCCCGCCCGGGTTGGCACCATCGCGTTGGATGAAAAGATGGTCGAAGCGGCAATGGAAAATTGTCCGTGTTTTCCATCCAGTTCAATGTAGCCGTGCTCATAAAAGGAAGGTCCTGGCATGGCACCTAATTCCTTCGGGAATGTGGTGTATTGGGCTAATATCATAATGGTAGTTGTGTGGTATTAGCCATCCATGTCAGGCCGCATAAAAAAAAACTTGGATGGGTAATACCACACAACTACCGTTATGACATTAGCCCAATACACCACATTCCCGAAGGAATTCGGTGCCATGCCAAGACCTTCCCTTTATGAGCACGGCTACATTGAACTGGATGGAAAACACGGTCAATATTTCTTTTCCGCTTCGACCACCTTTCCAATGCGATGGTACCAACCCGGGTGGGCTTAAACCCTACCACTTAGTAGGGGAAGGGGACCTATAGTTTTACATGGATTCCGAACCATGGAGCAGCTTGCATATGTTATTATTAATATGTTGAATGTACAAAGGAATGACTGTCCGTGAAACAGGCCCGGTTCAACTGAGCCTTGCCGCTGCGATTCCAATTGTGTAAATTGCAATATAATCTCAGTCTCACTTTTTGTTCTCAATCCTTTTTATTTGTCGTTTCTCTAAAGACTCTTTGAACACCACGATTACGCGAATGGTAGTAGAGAGAATATTCGCCGCAAATGCCCATATATATTGCATGGTTGTATGTATATAATTTAAATCTATAAAATCTTTGATGTAGTAAAAAGCATTTTTCTAACTATTTGGTTTCGATTTGTTGGAACATATTTATTTTAATATATGATCTATAAACATTATGAGGGGCCATTAACGTGCAAGTGTGTTGACGTTAAATTGACCGAAAATATATCCCCACCGCCGCTTATGAAAAAACATGATTATGTTCGAACTAATTCAATGCTGAAGTACCTAACCAGGTAAGAGGAATTTCGTTTATCGACAAGTTAGTTCTTATTTTTGGACATCGATTCAAACTATTTTTAGGCCCAATTAGGTCAAAATACACGAAACCTTTGTAAATTTTTTTTTTTAAATACATACACACGTCCTCAATATAAACTACGACGTAACTGAATATTTGGCTGTTATAAATGAGTAATTGTTATAATCGGAACTAAATCATTTCACCTCAACTTACCCACACTACCATTACAAACAATTCAGACTCCGCAACAATAATATTTCTCAAACCGACACACTAATTTATTGTTTATCCACTTTTTCCTATAAAACAGCCTACGGGCTAGTGTAGGGAAAATAATGACAATATATATTCTCAATAAATTATTTCTATTCTATTCTCTTCTATTTGGCACCGAACTTGTGCTCACTTCTTACAATTTCTTATTCGTCGTTAATAAACAAATATGCATGCATATATCTATATATTACTTAATTTCATTTTCATCGTAAAATCCTCATTGGCAGTAGCGGCATTTTCATCAAAGTTTGAACTCATTTAGAACCAAAATCTGAACTTTACGGAATCTTGCACTCATCCATCCGCATAGACTAAGCATACAATATTTGTTCATTTAACGAAATAAATCCAGTATAAATTATCATAGTGAAACTGGTACCAATAACGAGCGATGAACCTCTTTTGTCCATTCCTTTTTTTAACTTACTTGATGGTAGGAGTAATCCTGCCCAGCTTGCTACCATCACATTAAACGAAAGATGGTCAAAAGGGAAATACAAATCAAGTTACCAGTTATCGATATAGAGTGCTAACATGGTAGGTACCTATCTAGTTCCTTCCTCTTTTGGAACGAGATGTGATTGGCTAATATCATATGGGTGGTGATCTACATTCTAAAAAAAAATATTTATAAATGTCATCCCAAGTTCAAGCTGCTTAGAGCCTCAGGTACCTATTAGTTTCACTTAATCAGTTCAGGTAAAGAACATAAACAATCTTGCAACGAGTTTACAGTTTTTGTAATGAACGCACCTAGTTAAAAATAAGTCGCTCCCTCTAATTACCTCACATTCGAAATCTGGGTCCATAAAAGCAGGTCTCTCACGTATTCTCATATGCGAAATGGCAAATGAGAGGAAATGGCAAAGGATATGAACATCTGCGCTCACAGATATAAAGGCGATAACGTAATGGCAAATTGTTTCCTCTGGGACGCTCGTGCCGACAGGAAATATGGGAATATCTTCCAGCTCTGTCACTTGTTACATTTTGTGCTCAGTAAGGGTAAGTGTTCATTAAAACAAAATGCAATTGACTATAGAAAAATAGTTCATAGTACAATTTACGTTATTTACAGTCAACGTTAGAAATTTACCGATAAATAAAATCAAAGGTTTTAGAAAAAATGTGTGTATGTTTATCATAACGTAGCAGAACTTTATTTAAAAATAACTCAAACTATTACAGAAATATTATAGTTTTATGCAAACTTTAGAAATATTTTTTCTTATAATATGTAGTTACCAAAATAGAACAAGCTTTTACGCACATTTTGATCATAATCCAATCTAAAATTGACACAATTTAACAGAAGTCCACGGCTTCGCCAGCGTAAAATATCTAATTTACCGCTATGACCTGCAATTGATTTAGTTTTATATTGAGCGCGAATATATGTGGCAGACGATGGGCCCTTAACTGAGAGGCACCCGACATCGCCCATGGCATCACATTCACTCACATTTCGTTTGAAGGACGCCGAGGCTTACTTTAGGCGAAATCCCTCGGCAGGAAGTTGCTTCCCTAGTGAGGATCTACAGCATTTCTTATAACTATTCTTATTCCAATTATGCTTTATTGGAAGGATTACGTGCAATGGGTTCAAGCGGTTTATCATCGTTTGATATATTTAATTTTATAATAGATTCAGAAAAATAGAGTTTGGCTACCTAGTTGTTTTATATTTTTTTCCAATTTATTTTATTTTAATCAGATTAGCAGAAACTGCTCAAGTTCCTATTGATTTTTCATAAGGAGAGTCAATCAAATAAAAATAAGTATTCATAAATAATGAGACTTAATGCACGCAGCCCTAGAGTTAATCCATACCAAGGTCCATATCTATCTTGTGCAAAGTAACAGAAGCTTTTAATTACTGCACTGGAAGTTTAAAGGAATACTTTGTTGAAGCGATTTCTCTTTTTATCCAATTAGAATAGTTCATGAGGCATTTAGTTTTACACGACGAAATTATATTTATAAATATATCCTTACAACATAACCAAAAAGTATGTCTCAAGTAAGAAAATTACTGATTTGACGTGGTTGGAGTGGATCTTTTGATTTTTCGAGAAATATCAATTGAACGTCGCCTCGGTAATTCATGTGGTTGGCACAGTGGTCTAATTACACCTCGGTTTTAAAGGAATCACTGAATGGCCTTAAAACTCTGACATCTTTGCTGCATCATGCTGCAAAAAATAAATAAAACTATGGATTAGAAGTTTTTTTTAACTTCGGACTAATGTATAACGACATGAAAGCTGTAGGTACCTCATCATGGAAATATAAATTACGCTTGCTTGTTAAAATCCGTAATAAAACAAATGGAATATGATATCATGTTACGATACCGCTCATGACTGCAAAGTTTGCATAATGCAGCACTAATTCTTGAAATTCGTCGCAAAACACGAGCAGAGTTCCGCGAAATTACTCACCGCGCGGTACAAATCCTCGTATCTACCGCTCACACCCTACACTATAGCCTTGATATGTGCTGCATATTTGACGCTATATATCTGGATTATTTATTTATTATATGTCTTAAGCGGAAACATAGCGGGCGATATACGTGAGCAGAGTGAATAGACTTTGTTTTAATATTTCAAAACATTTTGGTCATGACCTTCTTAGTTATGTTCATCTTTCTTCCAATCATGTTTTTGGATACAATTTATTCATGTATTTTGTAGGCATAAATCGACGAACTCCGTGAGTACTTTTTACACTTGTTTATTTTGATTTAATAAAAGTAATCCCTTTCTCTACTGTTTATTTGACTTTTCAAGCATTCCGTAATGATATTTTGTGGACCGGAGAGTGATTTAAACAGGCCTGAGGGGGTCCAGAAATCACAGCTAGTTTTCAATTATTTTGTTTTTCCTACGTAAGGGAGAATCCAAAAAGAATTGAATATACGATTATCTTAAGCTACTTGAGGTCAGAGAGAGTTCCTGTTAATTATAAAATTTGAACTTAACCTGACTTGAATTTAATGAGCAATAATTTAAACTATATGGAAAGGATTTAATTTTCCAATCTGTGGTGAAATGCTCATGGACATCGTATTCGTAAATTTTACAAACTTATGGAGTGATAGATACATCATTGTAAAGTGCAGAATGGAGGTCATGTTGGGACAATTTGGACATAAAAACAAAAAAAAAACGCAAGTGCACCTCCTGGAGTTAAAGTTGAAGGCTAATATGTCAGCCTTGGGAGCCTAGTGTTGCGACGCCTTGCAATTCGATAAGCTGGGCAAGCACATCTGAGCGCGGTTGGTTTATAGATGGGTGACCAATTTCAATCGTTGAGGCTGGCCGTGGTTCGGATTCCCCGTAAAACTCTCGGTTCCCTTCCTTGCTTTCTAGGTGTTAGGGTTAATCATAAAAGGTTTAATAATAATAGAGTTCAATGTAGCCGAGCAATATAAGGAAGGTCCTGGCATGGAACCTAGCTCTCTAGTGGTGTGTTAGGCTAATATCTGACGGTCAGTTTGGTATTAGCCATCCATGTCCAGATACACAAAAAAAAGGCAAGTATAAAATTCATTCTAGCTTACTAAAAACTCTGCTGCAGGGTGACTATTTCGTATATATCAATACATGATTTATGAATTTATAGATCTTCCTCTGCTTACCTCTTCTTAGAAACAGTTTTTTAGTAATGGTCATTTTACTACATATCATTATAAAACTTTACATTTGCGAGGGTTTTTAACCTCAAATTTAAAATGTTTATATTTTCCGTACACAAGCTGTGTGCTAGTGACCAAAAATAAGGATTTAAATAAATTGCTTACATCGCTTGCACCATAAACTTGCACCCCATTTTAAATTATCCTATTATTCAAATCGTAAGGAAATTTGCAATTTTCATGATTGCAGTGAACGCTCAAAATGTAAAGTCATTTACCTGTATTTTCCTGTTAATTATTGAATTTTCTATAATCCGAACGTACATAACATTGCAATACCTATGGCCAATGTATTCTGCTGCATAGTAGTTGCAATATTATTTTGCTAAGAAAAGTTAATAGTCTGACCCAAACAAACCCTAACGTTTGACAATGAAAGGACAATGTGATCGTACCGTGAAATAATATATCAATAATACGATAATTTTTATTTATGGTTTCCTCAATTCAGTCCGACACGATTCGGGCTAATTGTGATAGATTTACGATTCGTAAAATACGTCTATTAATCGGTTTACGAGTAACGAACTTATTTCGATGCACCACGATGGTGAAAACTGGCATTCTATTCTTTAAGTTCTTAAAAAAATATATTAAATTAATTAAAACATGAATAAAACCTATCACAACTCACACGGGTATATTAAGCTATGTATGTATTGACGCCATTATAATACTATGTATTGTATTATTGTAGCAGTGAACAATCGACCATTTTACGAAGCAATATTAGATAGCAAAAATGAAGATGACCCGCAGTTATGATCGCGTGGAATTCGGAAACTTATTACGATCATAAAAAAGGATTATATTGTAATTTCATTACATAAATCCACTATGTTTAAAGGTATGTCTGGTATATTTTGTAAGCTTCGCACACATTTTTAAGAAATCCATAATTTTCTAAATAATTCGTCAAAAAAAACCCTATTCATTGTAAAAATGCTGTAAGTGCTATAGTTATATACGTATTTGTTTTAAAATAATTCGATAATGATATTTATCTAGAAGCCTCAAAAATAAAAAAGTTACCTAATGTTCATTATCCTTAGAAATAAGTACACAACAAGGTACTTATACAATGTAGTTAAATAGCGTCATGTAAAATAAACTGTCATACGGGTGGATGAGTCACACACCTAAACCCAGACAGGTGTTGCTAACTGTACATTGTTCAAAGTCGCCTTGAAAGCCAATTCCTGTAGTCACTAGCTTAGGGTATATTCCAAGTATAGTGTGGATATGATATATGCAAAACGAAACACTTTCCTAACCAAATATGATCTGATTTTTTACTTCATTACATCTCGCAGTCAGAGCGCAATTCGTTAGAGATCAGACATTTCCTGATTTCTGTAATGCTTTACTGCGGATGTTTTCCTTTGACAAAACCCACCACTTCAGTGGTGTCAGGCTTACTATCAAGACCATTGTGCGAAATTAGGTTGGAATTAGTAAACCGCCCTGAGACCAAATATCGGTGATCAGGAGCCAAAAGTGGCACATGTGATGCGGTTTTATATCGAAAAAAAAAAACCTATATAACCGAGGTATTTTGTTGTTATTTTGATGAAAACTATACTTTTAGTAAACTGAAACAACTGTCATTGTTGCTGAGCGAGGATATAAAACACAATATATAACAGGATATAACCATATTATCCCCAGTGATATGCAATGTTTATGTCAATGCTTATCCCATTAGGATCCATCGGGTTCATTACCCGAGATTTGATGGACTCAAAGAATTACATTTGCGAGATCATTATTTTAGATTTAACCGAGAGGCCCCGCCACCTCCTTTGTATGTAAATAAGAATCGCATTTAAAAACCGATTAAAATTCACAACCGTTTTCGCTTCCAAGTAAGTCGTCGAGCTCACTTTTATTTCTCCAAACGGCACTAATTCGAGGTGAAGTTGAAGAAAAATAATAGGTCGGGGAAAAAGTCTTTTAGCATTATAGTATGTATGAACTTGTAATAAAACCTCTTTGGCTATACTATTTGTATCTGGCTGGTTTTGGTATCATTGAAAGTTTAAATTTTAAAGAACATAATTCCAAATTCAAATTAGGAAAATGTGTGATTCTCATTTGTTTTTCGTACTGTCAAAATGAGTGAATCTAATGAAGAAATTCGATACATTTTAAAATTTTACTACAAAAAAGGTAAAGATGCAACGCAAGCCGCGAAAAAAATTTGCGATGTTTATGGACCTAGTGCAGTGTCTGTGAGAGTAGCACAAATTAGAGGAAATTTTGATGTCAAAGATGCACGTCGCTCTGGTCGCCCTATTACGGATAAAATGGATGCCATTTTTGAAAAAGTGGAGCAAGATCGGCATATCAGTAGTTACGACGTAGCTGAAGAACTAGGAATTGACCACAAAACAGTTTTGGCGCATTTGAAAAAAACTGGGTACACAAAAAAGCTCGATATTTGGGTACCTCACGAGCTCACTGAAAGAAACCTAATGAACCGTGTACTCATTTGTGATTCTTTATTACGACGTAATGAAACCGAACCATTTTTGAAGAAGCTGATAACTGGTGATGAAAAGTGGATCACGTACGACAAGAACGTGCGAAAAAGGTCGTGGTCAAAGGCCGGTCAAGCTTCACAGACTGTGGCGAAACCCGGGTTAACTCGCAACAAGGTGATGCTGTGTGTGTGGTGGGATTGGAAGGGCATTATTCATTATGAGCTGTTACCACCAGGCAGGACCATCGATTCTGAACTCTACTGCGAACAACTGATGAGATTAAAGCAAGAAGTTGAGAGAAAGCGGCCGGAATTAATCAACAGAAGGGGTGTGGTTTTTCATCATGATAACGCTAGACCTCACACATCTTTAGCCACTCAGCAAAAACTAAGAGAGTTTGGCTGGGAGGTGTTAATGCATCCGCCGTATAGTCCTGACCTTGCACCTTCAGATTTCCACCTGTTTAGGTCTCTTCAGAATTCTTTAGGCAGTGTCAGGTTAACATCACGAGAGGACTGCCAAAACCACTTGTCGCGGTATATTGATCAGAAGTCCCAATATTTCTATAGCAATGGGATCATGTCCCTACCTACAAGATGGCAAAAAGTTATCGAACAAAATGGTACCTACATACTTTAGTTAAATGTAAATAAACCATATTAAAAAATGTTTTGAATTTTCTTAAAAAATGCGAAGAAACTTTTTCCCCAACCAATATTAACGAATATTTTTGCATTGGATTCTATGAATTCGGTTCTTTCAGTGATCGCTGGGCTCAAATACAAAAGAAGGTTATGGCATGGTACCTAATAACTGATAGTAGTATGATGTAGGATGAAGTATAAGGGTTGCTGTTTCTATTGTTCTTTGTTCTTTGCCTTAATCTGTTCTGCCAAGGAATTGTTTGGCAGTAGCATTAAGATCTAAGTATGTATTTCATAATTGTAGACGGAAAAATATGTTATGTAAACCCGTGAAGTTTCTTTGCGGGTTCTTCTTTACTGGGTTGATCGAATCCGCGGATCTTTGTGACGTAACTTGGTGTAGTTTGACTACCAAAAAGTTTAAATAAATGAAATGAAATGAAATGAAATAAGGTATTTGGCGATATAGTGATATAAAAATATTTCACCTATAAAATTCTAGGTTCCATGCACTGAAGAGAAAGCAAGGAGAAGTGGCATGCGGTTGATATCGTGTCTCCGCTGTATGGTCAAAATTTCCATATAATTGTATGGAAATCCGGCGACTCATGGTATGCCACGCAGTCGAAACATCAATGGTTCGTTCACCAACGAATTAAAATATGTTTTCTAACTTGCAAACATTTCAATTTTTTTATTGAATTGTTATTGAATATTTATTTTAAAAAAACCGTTTATAAATGGATAACATAGTGCTATGTTACTATAATGTAACAAAGCAAACAATGCTGCTGTTCGATCAATTAGATTACATTCGAAGCTTCGATCTTCGGACCTTTCGACTCTTTGGACCATACCTCCGTTAACACCCATAATTTTCTTAAAATAAAACGACTTCAGAGGGTATTGTAACTATAGTAGTCTATTACAGATGTCTGGAAAGCAGGTGCCAACGCTGCAGAATTCACTGATAATATTATTTCAAATAAGAGTTAACAAATTATTTCTTACCACAGTACAAAAGCAGTTACCGTTCCACCGCCTCGCTCCAGTGGATAGACACCATAGATAAAAAGGAAGCAGATGTGCCATCTAGCGCGCTTACTATGAGACCCGCTGTCTCCAATTTTCAAACACTACCAACCGTACTTTGACGTACATGTTACATGCAAACATAGACGCAGACGTTTTGGAGTGTTTATGTGGGTGGGGAACTAACTTGACGAATGCTTTCTTAGAGCACATTCGCACGCGGTGGCGGTGTTTCAACTGTGTGGCATACAACGCGACGCCGGATTCTCTTACAATTATATGGTCACTTTGACCGTACGGCGGAGACGCGAAATCGAGCACGTGCCGCTTATCCTTCCTTGCTCTTCAGTGATATACACCCACAGCCACTTCACTCAACTTGCACGAAACGTGGAGCTAGCTCCGACTTCTCAAAATGTCTATACCCATCCTTGAAGCATTTTCACACATCGGTGGTCTCTATTCGAAAAATAATAATCTTTTCGAATAGAAATCGATGATAAGAAAGTATTAGATTTGTAATATATTTGTATAAAGCGATTGAACTTTTCTTAGATTAATATTTTAAATTCAAAATTTTTGTGTTTTCCTGATTTCATTAATGACGTTTGTTTAATGTTACTGAAGGTTGATATCTCATACCTACATACCCTGATGACATTCGCCTAACACACCGCATTCCCTTAGGAATTAGGTGTAATGCTAGTACATTCCCAGCAAGAGCACGGCTACATTGAATGGCAGGGTCTCTGTTTATCCACTGTGATGGTACCGACGCAGATGGGCTTAACCCTACCACTTAGTAGGCTAGTTCACACTCGTGAACTTGTTGGAAACAAAGTAATGCACAACGTTGGTAACATAAATCCATTTGGCTAACTCCAGGACGAACCAACTATGAATTGGAATAACAACATTAAATTCGAATTAATACTTGCTGCGTACTACTAAAATATATCTATATAATATATCTATATAATATAGTCAGCCTCAGTGGCCCAGTGGCGCGACACTTCGGCGATCGCTCTCCGAAGTTAAGCAACGCTGGGTCCGGTCTGGTCTTGGATGGGTGACCATTCGACCGTTGAGAGAGGCTGGCCGTGGTTCGGATTCCACGTTAAGCTGTAGGTCCCCTTCCTTACTTACTAGGTGGTAGGGTTTATCCCGCCCGGGTTGGTACCATCGCATTGGATGAACGATGGTCGAAGCGGCAATGAAAATTGTCCGTGTTTTCCATCCAGTTCAATGTAGCCGTGCAATATAAGGAAGGTCCTGGCATGGCACCTAGTTCCCATGTGGTGTGTTGGGCTAATACCATGACAGAACGTGTGGTATTAGCCATCCATGTCCAGTCACATAAAAAAAAATATATATATTTTTTTTTTTATTTTACGATTTTTATCCATCGCCCCAGTTTTTATGGAACTGGGCATGGATGATTTATAACTTAACCTAAAATGTTGTCATGATATTAACTCAACGCAGCCACATGGGAACTTGGTGTAACGCCAGGACCTTTCATTGTATTGCTCAGCTACATTGAACTGGATGAGAAAAACAGAAAATTTTAACTGAAGATTCGACCGATTCGATATTTCATTCAATGCGACGATATCAACTCAAGCAGGAAAAACACTACCACCTAGTGAGTTCCGGACCTACAGCTTTACACAGAATCCATAGAATATATGGAGCAATACGAAAACAAACCTGACCCTGACAACACAAACAAGACTAAAACGCACAGTAGACAGACCCAAAACGCAACCTGTTTGCAGCGAACTTGAGGAAAAGGGTTCCATTTTTGCGTTCCACTGTTGTGAAAGTCCGTAGCTTCAGAACGATTTTTTTGTCCAGTTGTCTAATATAATACCAATATTTTATTCTCGTTGCAAGAAAATTTAAATTTATTTTTAAGTATTAATAGAACAAAAGGAAACAGTGCATTCAAATTTGCACAACAGAACATTGAACATCAACAGAAAATTTGAACATCAAAACTTCCGTAAATATCCTATTATTGCTACCTTATGTGAAGAATATCCTGCATTTTGTGCAAACCCCTAGTTTTTTAAGAATAGATGGCGTTTGACGTAAATGCGTAAAACATAATTTTGACGGTGGAATTGAACAAGAGGGCGTGGTGGACCGCTAGCAACTAGACGGCATTCGACTCGAATTTCAGTTAAAAATGTAAATAATTTGATCGTTGTTTTCATCATAGTTATCATAAAATAGGCTATCGTTTCAATCAGCTTTAATTGCGATGGCATTAGCTTAAAGCTGGTTTAATTATATCAATTCCAAGCCCTCGTGGTTCCTCCGTTTTTAATCAAAGAAAGAGGTGAAGACATACGGTATTTGATGCCGGAAACCTAGAACCCAAGGCTAAGGTATCAATTGGTTAAAAATCATGTTTTAGTGTTTTCCTTTACGAGTGGAACGCACTTCGGAAGAATGTAGCCCATTTCCGTTTGGACATGGAAAATATTCTTTTTTTAAACTGATCACGATCTTGAAGCGATTACGGCAAGTTGACTTCTTATGAATACTTAGATTGGTTTTAGGATAGGTGGTAGGCTTTGACCAATTTATCTTAAAAAAACATCGCTCAACTAGATCTTAGGCAATTTTCGATATAACATGTAACAAGTTTGAGTGCAAAAGGATTGCCTTAGAATGTTTAACGACATTTTTGTAATGCCACCTCAGGCCTAGTTTTTAAGACTAAATAATGTCTAGTATCTTTTCTTATATTCGTTTATTTTCCTCCATTAGGGTACACACTGTTGGATTCGTATTTTTTATATTAAAATAATATTAAGTTCCGTTATTTTATATTCAAGGAAGCCACACAATTAAAACACAAAATTGTTTGATAAATCGATTATCAATGTTTGGCAAGTTTGCCTTTCCAATTATTGAATCTTCCCACAATATAAATAAATGCAAATGATTGGCAGAAAGTTGTTGTTACGAAACCTGAATAATGATGAAGTACTGGAAAATGTGATACAAATTGAAAGCCAAAGAAATAAAATCTAGTTGGTCAGTCTTATAAATCGTGGATTTTCAGCAACAAAATTATGCAATACATTTAAGAACATACAAATTTAAATAATTAAATTTTAAATTAACTCAATTCTTCTGGCTGATTTTATAAAAAATATCTCAAATAGATCATGAAATGATCCAAAATTTTCAAAAAATTAAAGTTAAAAATATATACAATATCAAAAAAAATTGTACCATTTATCTGGCCTTGAAAAAATATTTTTAAAATACATCAAATTAATCGAATCACAAAATGTGAAACATATTTTGGTTAACAATGGGTTTCCTTGGCACGTAATACGTGACGAGTTTTATTGAATATTCATGTATTAACAACTAGCTGAGGTACCCGGCCCCGCTAGGGTCATCGACGTTTTTTTCTGAATTATTTCCTGGACAAAAAGTAACCCAAAGAGCTGGTTCAAAATGCTAGTCCAGGGCAATGTATCCAAATACCAAAGTTAATCGAAATCGTTTGAGCATATATATGGCATTATTTAATAAGATAGGTAGATCCAAACATTCCCATTTAGAGCTTCGTAAATACTTGGTAGAGTTTTTCCAAAATATTAAATATTTAAAAATAAATAAAAGCATGTGCCGCCAGAACCTTCCTGCACTTAAATTAAAATGGATAGAAAGCCAATACAGGCGGGACTAATCCTACCACCTAGTAAGTAAGTAACGAAGGGGACCTAAAGTTGTGGAGTGTGCGTGGAATCCAAACCACAGCCACCCTCAATATCGAAAACGGTTACCCAGCCTGAACCTGACTGCGCCCAGAGATGATACAGGTTAATAAAATACGCATTTTGGAAGTTTAAAGAATTTAACGTTTACTACTCACTTCTCTGGTAACTAAGCGTTATATTATGTAGCCAATATTTTTTTAGTAGAGTGAGTCTTAAAGTAGATATAAACCTCATTTAAATCTGTTAATTGGTTCTCAATAAATACGCATTTTATCCCACTGGTCACACCTATGGCAAATTAGCGTGATGCTAAGTAGTCCTAACGTTGCGGGAAATATCAAGCCATACTTCAGTCCAATTAGCATCGAAATCGTATAAGTGGTAGCAAAAGCCTAAATGTGATACAGGGCGCGCCGAGCACCCCGGTTTGTATAACAGCCACATCTTAGCGTAAGCGGACCTTTATCAAATTCGGATGGTGGGTTTAAGAGTTATGAAGCAACATACATACATGCACACATAAGTCAACAGAAGGTTTTATTATTCTACATCAGTCAATCGCATCAAATTAATGCAATCAATACAAGCAAGCAAAGGCTAAATGGTCGTTGTTATCCTGTTACTAGAGTATCATAAGAAAATATGATGAGATCTTCAAGCTATATGTAGCATGTACCCGCAAGGTATGTATGCTTGCATTTAACCTTGGTATCGAGAGCAACCCGTGCCCTTATTGTTATGCAAAACACCGGTTTGCAATTTATGCTGCCTGTTCTATATTTTAGTATAGTAGATCTCGGTAGAGATCAAGACATTTGCTCGTCCTTGATTAATTATGAGCATGCTTGTGAAGATTTCAAATTAAAGTAAAAAGGAAGGTAATTTGGTTTCAGCGTCAATCTAATCTTCGAAGATGAAAACAAATGTTATCGGGCTCCGCTTGGATGAATAAACCGGATTTCGTTTTGGATCGTCCAAAACGAAATCTGCCCGAGCGGAACTGGGTACCTCAGCTAGTATTTAAATAAATATTTTTTACACAAACATAATATAACGGTACTTCTCAGGAAGGGTAGGGCGAATCACAAATCACATAAAATTATCATCATCAAAATCGTCATCGATTCACAAATGTTTTCTCACAGTTTCCAGAGAATTTGCAAAAACAAGCAATCAACATAGAATATCCATTTTCACATATCACCTGTCCAACGCAAAGGTACAAAGGGTTGAATCTTCACATGCGAAGGCAATGCAAATTTTTGCCAAATTTGAATACTTTACGGTCAATTTGACTGCGGCGTCAACAAACGGATTGAAAATCACACGATTCGATGGGTGTCTAAGAGCTTCCAAATGATAAAAATATTCCAATTTGGTTGATTTATTCAGCAACCATTGTATTGGTTAATTATGGCCAATTTACGACTTTTGTTGAGGAATTTCTTATTTGCACTTCTTAGTTTTTTTTATAACATTTGCATGCAAAAAGCAATTGTTCTTTTTTAGGTTTTTTGTATGTTACTATATCCAAGTAATATCTACCAACATAAATATAAATAATATATGCATATTATGGGATATTTTTGTATAAACGACGCCTTGCAATATTAATATTACGTGATCTTACTCGAAGTAACCATAATATTAATAACGATTAGCCTACATATTATGTGCAAGATACGATAATGTATGATATGATTTTGTATAATATGATTTGTATGCGTGCGCTAACGCATTGAATCAACAATATTGATGTAGATCCTGGCAGATCATCACAGAGAAGATCAATAGAATCGATGTGTACTTTATGCTCGTAATCCGGACTTCCTAGTTCCTAAAAAAATCCGATATTTTTTACGTATTCTTTAGAGCTCTAAAAAATATCTTAACCTCTCTATCTTATATCTTCTAATTTAATAATTTCAAATTATTTATACATCATTAAGAATTTTAAGAAAGATGACAAAAAGCTATCATGGATAAGGTATATTTCGTAATACTATTGAGTAGAGATGATGAGAAGTAGAGGACTTGCCTCTTATGTGTGAGTTCAAATCCTCGTCCCTGTCGTGTACCACTTTCTTTCTATTTCTAAGTTGGATAAGTACATTTCGTTACGAATATCAGCTGTTTCATAATTCGGAACCCATATACAACTGTAGGTCCCTTTCCTTACTAGGTTGTAGTAATAAGCCCGCCCGAGTTGGTGCCACCGTATTGGATGAAGCTATGGTTGAAGCGGCAACGAAACATTTTTCGTGTTTTCTGTCCAGTTCAATGTAGCCGTGGTTATAAACGAAAGGTGCATGGCACCTAATTCCTTTGATCATGTGGTGTATTGGGCTTAAATCATAACGGAATTTGTGTGGTATTAGCCACCAACCATGTCAGGTTCCAAGAATAAAAAAATACCATAACCGTAAAAAAAAGGTGTTAGCCCTAGACAAATGATGTTTACTTAGAACAAGTAAGAGAACGAGTTATTTTCTACCAAATGTACTGTTGAAGCACAAATACTAAAAATAAAATAACAACAATAAAACAGAAATGGTGGACAAATTATGATAAAAACATTTTCGTCGATCGATTTGAAGCCCTAAATAAAATTTAATTCGACGACGTTCTTGTCGGTTATTTATCAATACCTGATGCCACTATTATGGCGATCCAACCTCTTGCAATCTTCTTCTTACCGACTACCCCCAACAGCGTCTTCTCAGAAAATAAAAACTCAGAACAATAAAAAAAAAATGCAATTTAAAATGAAAACACCATGGAATTGTTGAGTTCGTGTGGCTTTTCCTTGTGCTTCAGCAGTCACATGCAAACAAGTGCATGTGAGTGTGAGTTTTTTTTATCGTATTTCGTATTTTACTTTTTTATGATTTATTTAATTTACGCACATTACGCATGCATGATTAGTTCAGAGCACACACTCTGTCCCGCGGAATAGTCCAACCCTTTCAAAACCAACATCCTTTTACCATAGCTAATGAACCTTACAAAGATACATGTCATTTAACACCATCGTTCCGATCCCAAATCTACACACTAAACAGAATCGTTTTCATCCTTATTGCGTACGTGTTAAAGTTCAGTTTTGAATGTGGACAAGTAGTGTTTCTACGTTTTGTTGCATTGACTATGGAAGGTAATCGATCAATAACGGGCGTATTGAAATCAATCGCAGGTGTTCAAGTGACTTTTTGGTGTAACTAAACGCGGCTTTGTGAGTGCAGCGAGTCCATTGTCATCTCGGTCGTGTGATGGTGCCTGTGTAATATAGTCAATTTCATTTGCATTTGTCTGGGTAATATTTGAAAATAAGTCATTTCTGAAATAAAAAGAAATTGAATTTTTTTTTCTTTTAATTTTTTTTTTTTAAAAAGGAACTGGCAAGAAACATAAAAGTATTTTTAAGATAATTGTTTTAAAAACAACTGGCCAAATGTTGAGTATTTCAAAGATTTATCGATGAATGTGCAGTCTTCGAAAGAAAACATAAAAGTAAATCCAATAACTTATATGGAAGTACTAAGTGGAATTGTTTTGAAATACATTTTGAAAGTCGACAACGCCGGATTTGGGGGTGCCTTTTTTTATTCGTACGGCCATAAACCAAACTTAGTTATTTTTAACCGACTTCAAAAAAGGAGGAGGTTATCAATTCGTCTGTATGTTTTTTTTTTTTTTGTTTTTTTTTTTTTTATGTTTGTTACCTCATAACTTTTGCCTGGGTGAACCGATTTTGATGATTATTTTTTTAAATGATAGCTAGTGCTTCCCAAGTGGTCCCATTTTAATTTGGTTAAGTTCTGACAATGATATCCATGAGAAAATCATAAAAATCTTAAATTTGTATTAAGATGTGCGCGACAAATCGACGAATAACTCAATATAACGCCAACCGATTTCAGTGATTCTTTTTTTATTGGAAAGGACGTGTACAAATTAGTAAATTTACTTCAGATTCACTAAAAATAAACAAATAAAAAAACAAATTTAACAAAAAAAATAACCGACTTCAAGGAAAAAGCACTAAAAAGTAAAAAATAATTTTCATTTTTGTAGTTACGATTTGTTATTTTTTGAGTCGGTGTCAGCCAAGGTTAGGTTAGGTTAGGTTAGGTTAGGTTTTCTTGATTGGCTCAGCGCGTGCCCGGCTGACGCCGACTCAAAAAATAACAAATCGTAACTACAAAAATGAAAATTATTTTTTACTTTTTATTGCTTTTTCCTTGAAGTCGGTTATTTTTTTTGTTAAATTTGTTTTTTTTTGTTAAAAATAATGTACAAACAAAATTTGTTATGACATGCTTATGCCTAAATGCAGTTCAAATTAATTTATAAAGGCTAGAAGTTCAAATCAATCAATACGAAAAAATCAATTAAAACTTCTAACCCTTATAACTTCATTCGGACTGAGTTTAGGCAAACAAGTCGTAGCAAATTTGGTTTTTAACCATATTCTTAACAAAAATAATTAAGTTCGGTTGAAGGCCGCGCAAACAAAAAAAACCTTGATAAAAAGGCACCAATTTCATAAAAGTGCATACATGCGTACATACGTTCCAGGACGCCAGTAGGCAGATACTATAGAGCTCGATCACAGCATACTTATTTTGCTTTCTCTGCAGACGAATATTTTCATACATGCTCTACGATTTCGTGGGCTCATTACAAATGACTTCGGAAATATGGTCTTAGTACGTTCTACTAGGCCAGCCGGGCTATATAATAACTTATTTCCGCTCACTGTAACTTTGAAAATATATTTCGTCATTCATTAACCACTAATTGATCCACGTATATAAATTCCCTTCCCCAGCTTCATTAATATCACAAGAATCTTTTATCGTACGAAAGATAAGAAAATGTATTACTGTAAAAAAAAGTTTTCAGGATTTTCATCGGAAGAAATACGTTTAAAACCCAGGCCGAGTACCTACAGCACCGCGAGTGTGTTTGGCTGCAATATTCATTAAATGTGGCTTAGTAACGCTGCCACTATTAATTCGAGCCAAAGTGAACGCGAATGCATCGCTGCATTGTGCTAAGGTTTCGCCCTGCCCCTGATGTGAATGCATTAAATTTCAGCCTTCAGGGTTGCGCAAAATCTGTTGTAGAAAGGTTGGTGCTATTATGAAAAAAAAATTAACAATAAAAATAACCGACTTCAAAGAAAAAGCACTAAAAAGTAAAAAATAATTTCCATTTTTGTAGTTACGATTTCTGTTATTTTTTGAGTCGGCGTCAGCCGGGCACGCGCTGCGCCAATCAAGATAACCTAACCTAACCTAACCTTGGCTGACACCGACTCAAAAAATAACAGAAATCGTAACTACAAAAATGGAAATTATTTTTTACTTTTTAGTGCTTTTTCTTTGAAGTCGGTTATTTTTTTTGTTAATATTTTTTATTTGTTTATTTTTAGTGAATCTGAAGTACACTTACTAATTTGTACACGTCCTTTCCAATAAAAAAAGAATCACCGAAATCGGTTGGCGTTATATTGAGTTATTCGTCCATTTGTCGCGCACATCTTAATACAAATTTAAGACTTCTATGATTTTCTCATGGATATCATTGTCAGAACTTAACCAAATTAAAATGGGACCACTTGGGAAGCACTAACTATCATTTAAAAAAATAATCATCAAAATCGGTTCACCCAGGCAAAAGTTATGAGGTAACAAACATAAAAAAAAAACAAAAAAAAAAAACATACAGACGAATTGATAACCTCCTCCTTTTTTGAAGTCGGTTAAAAATATATTCTTGCTAATATTAATACGATTTTAGTCTGCTGAGTGTGTTTAAGCTAATATGAATAATATTTGGCTTACTACAGTTTTATTTCGCGATAATTTTGGGCGAGGTACACGACCCATATATTTTTTGTCATTGTTTAACCATCAATGAAAACATTAATCGAATTATTAAAAAAATAATTACATTTTCCATTTCATAATATATGTGCTAGTTATTTTTTAAGTTTAGTACAATAAAATTACTGGTTTTTTGTATTATTTACACAATTAAAGATGAAATTATTAATTATGATAGATCTAATAAAATAAGGTTGCCAACCCTAAATATATTGCACTATCCCTATTGTTCCTTCACTGTCAGAGCTATGCCATGATTAATTGCATCTATGAAGCCAGTGTAATTTTCACCAACAGTCCGATAGCATCGCTGAAAAATGCAGCGGCATTGCCGCTATAGGGCTCGGGCGGAAATTTTAATTTAATTAAAATGTTAATATAGTTGGAAGGCTGCGGTATAATATTTTTACCTCTCTCGGGATAAAGGATTTTTCTTGAAGTTCCGAAGTCCCAAGTTTTCTGGAAATGTCAAGGCCATGTTAACATTTTTTCAGAATTAGAAAAATCGTGTACGTTGAAGGAATTTTAATACTTTCATCCGCCGTGCTGTTGGATATTTTAACGCACGATATTCTGATCCATTTTCATCTTTGTCATGTATCATCTCGTCATTTACAATTATGAGAATAATCCAGCTAGAATATAGCATAAACATAATATAATAATAATAATTTATTTATGAGCACGTTTATTGAATTTTCTATTGCGGCTTAGACCAGATTTGACCAGACCAGGTGACATATAATTTTACATGGTCTCCCAACCATAAAACGACTTGCGTTCGTGACGAAACACACTTATCTAACTTAGAAAGAGAAGGAAATTGGTACAGGAACGCATCTCGGATTGAACGTGTTACCTTTAAGCATACGATTAGCAAAGAGCTAAGAACCGCTGTGCAAGCAAACACACAGACGTTTAGATAGGCGTACAGAAAGACGCCAAACGTGGATTATATGTGTCAGCTCCCAGGCTATATGACAGTGGGCCCGTGCCCGTGTTGTGGGCTCGTGCTAAATACTCGTGACAATTTGTACTGAATTTTCACTTGTCGCCTCGACTGATTTATTTGCAGTATTTTTCTACGTTTCACCATGTTTTTCGAAATTGCAATAGTATTGTATAACCAATTATCTTGAAAAGCCATTGCGAAATAGCTCTTCAACATTCGTTAAGTGTATCTGCTTTCGTTCGTACAATATTGTTTTTTACTATTATGAAACCATTAGAAGCAACATCTTCCTTGCGCCCATATGAAATAGGTTATCGCTTTTTTTTTTATTTTAAAGTTTTGCTATGAAACCATGCTGCCGTTTTTTCCACCACGAGCAGGACGGCATGTTTTAAGGTCGGCCCATAAGCACCTGAAAATTTCGCCTCCCATACAAACGTAGTTTACTAATAATTTGAAAACCACTGTTCCAACTTACTTGATATTTGGTATCTAATATTAGGCTACAAATATCTGTGTCTTTATGCCTTTGTTTTTTCGGTAAATGTATTCTGGGTCAAACCACAGAGAAAACAAAATTCG
This sequence comes from Incurvaria masculella, assembly GCA_946894095.1. NCBI lineage: Eukaryota > Metazoa > Arthropoda > Insecta > Lepidoptera > Incurvariidae > Incurvaria > Incurvaria masculella. The sequence goes on from OX335641.1 coordinate 8,681,624, forward strand.
TATGAAGATTTTCTTTTTGCATTCATTTCATTCGGTTTGGATTTTTCAAAAAAACAAAAGCAAGCAAACACAGATATTTGTTACCTGATATTAGATATTAAATATCAATTTAATTGGAATAGCGGTTTCCAAATGATTAGTAAACTACGTTTGTATGGGGAGCATAGCTTACGGGCGTTCTTAACGTCGCTATTTCGTCTTGACATTCTAAATGTGGATCGGTAATCTCCGATTCAAGTCCGTGGATTACTACGGACTTCCAACATTTATATGCGTGTGTATGTAACTATATGGGTATTTTCTTTAAACGTCTTGTTCTGTACTTGTTGCAAGACTTCAATCAAGTAGTCGCGAACTGTGCCCCATATAGCTGGATACCATACATCCACCCTGAATCTTCTTATAAATGAGTATTTTGACGCAAATATTAAGGCACAATTGAAGAATTCATCAACGTTGAATTTACGCCTACTTCCGTAGATTCAGCTTCCTTGAATGCTTCATAGGGTTCAGTACATTCAGTACACAAAGGGTGCGAGCGAAACCCTAGGCCTCCGCTGTCCATCCGTCCGCCTTAGTGGGTCTGTATCTCATGAACCGGAATTGGTAGACAGCTGAAATGTATACAGAGTGTGCATTTCTATTGCCGATATAAGAGGAATTACTAAAAATAAAAAATTAAGAGCCCCGTACAAGAAGTTTTTTTTTTGTATTTAATCTTGTACGATGGTGTTGAACCCTTCGTCTGAAAGTCCAACTCGCACTTGGCCGTTTAAAAAAAAAGATATGTTTTCAATTATGCTGGTAGTTACTATTATTGTCATAAACTGTCGCACGTGCCATGAATTATAGAATTTTGTGAATTCATATTAATTTATTGCTTTAACCAGTTTTTTCTTCATATAATAATCGGTAAATACTTACTGTTAATGTTACACAAAAATAAATAAGTTATTAACACAAACGAGTACATCTGTATATCTGTAAGTATCTTAGACTAAGAGGACGTTGAAAAAATTACCAGCAGAGTTTCTTGCCAGTTCTACTTCACTGGGATTACTGAACTGGCTAATGAAAAAAAAAGACAAATCACAGTGCAGTGTACTGCCCATGGATTATGAATAAACAATTAACATTTTTTTAAACAACAATTGTTGATAATACAAGTCTAGGTTAGGTTAACTAATTATAAATTATAGGAAAAGAAAATTATTTTCCAGGTACGAAATAACTAAAATCATAAATAACGAAAGGTTTTTTCTCTCCCCGCACCCGCACTTCAGATTCGCATTTTTCGTAGTTTCTGTTTACGAAATCTCCATCGCTAATTCTTATAAAAATTAGTAATGATCAGCCAACAGAAAATTGTACGTCTTGGTGATGGCACCTGTCCACAGTTTACATGCGAGGGAGGACTTATTGCCTAAAGTCAATATCTTCCAATCGACCCGATTACGGGACAAAATTATATAGGTAGCAACAAAAGAAAAGTAACCTAAGATTGCTTAGCCTACATACGAGTGAGAAGAAGTATCAATAAATCGGTTAAATTTTATTTAAAACCAGACTATTGCTGGCGTTTCCGCCTACGGGCGTTAGATACACCTTGACTGATATTCACCGTCACTGCTCATGGCCCTGATGACGCATTGAAATGTGCATAGCCTTAAACCATTCCATGTATGACATAACCTTACCAGTAAAACATACTTATAAATTGATGCAGTAGATATCGATATCAAAGCGCACAAATATAAAATTCACTGAACACTATATATTTTTTTGTCTACTTCACAAAATATAATAAAAATATCATATAATTATAAAAATAATATAATTAATAATATATAAATAATGTCCGTTCGAGCGGTAAAGTGAACGTTAGTGACGTTGCCTTTCAATTCAATTGCCATGGCTCCGCCCGAAGTAATATCTGATGTAAAAATGTCTGGTTTTCCTAGCATTGCTTCCTCCTCTTTCCCACTGCTGACTACTTCGGAGATTGAGCGTTATAGCAAGATTGAATATTATTGATGCGAAGGATCATTGTCGAACTTCAGTACCACGTGATAAAAACTGGATCCAAAATGGGTAATTGGTTCTCAAGGTAAAAGTTTACAGGCAGGCAGAAAACAGACGCTAGACATAGGATTTTAATTAGTGATCTGGATGTGAGATTGTTCTTCTCATTATAAAATATATCTGTCAGACTGGTACAGTGGCGAAAGTAATGATATATCTATAAGTTGTACTTAGTCCCTACCTACAAAGGTAGGATGATTACTTAATTACATATTTATATCAACTTTTTCACAAGCTGTCCCCATTATAAATTGCATTTATGCCATTTATTTCAATGAAGAACTTCTTCGTAATCGCCATAAGGTCCCAAAATAGCATATCCATCGACCTAATTAAGAGGGTATGTGCGCTCGTTACTGTATCTGCTATGACTCCCCAAAAATTGAAATTTACTAGCGATAACTATATTAGCGAGCACACTACACAGTTATGTATTTAATATCATAAATCACTTTTTGAGACAAAGTGCAAAAATTTGCTTATCGTAAATGGCAACTTTTGCGCCATCCTCAGTTTCATCTACGCGATTCCAGCTTATTATTTTTTATAATTGTTTAATGACATTTAATACACTGCCAAATTATGTGCTGACCACTCAAGTTATAGTTTCTAACTTCCTACGTTTGAGGAGTTATAGCAGAAATAAGTACGAACGACTTTGGCGTCATAGTCTACTTTGACGCACACATCACCTATAAGCATTTAAATGAATAATTATAATTTTGGAAGTTTTTTTTGCAAAGTATCTCCAACTCAATGTTTTACTTAATGGAATAAGTATTTAATAAAAGAGTATCAAAAAATGCGCATAGTAACGTTTCTTTTCATCTGATTTTGTGCGATTTTGTTAAATTATCTGATATTAGTTGGATTCGTTTTCATTTGTTTATCTTGTGTATTAATATATTTATGTGTGTGTGTTAAAAACAAATGAAAAAATAAAAAAAGTCTTGGCTACCTATATATTAGCTGCGAACACCAAACAGATGTACATTAGAGTAAAAGCTACACTTTATAATGCCCTATTGTAAGAACAGTACTTAGAAGTTTTAGACTCATAAAAGTTTTATCTCTGCAGAGAATTAAGCAATACTCACGTAAAAAGCACTACTTTAACAAAAACGATAAATCAAACCGTCAAACGAAAGAATTACGACTTTTAATCGATACTTAAATACATTGTAGGCTAAAATCTATTCACTTTTGGACCGCTAACGTCTTAATGGTCCATAAAAACTATTCCAGTCGATTTATGTACATCAGCTCATGACTTACTATTTCGTAATGCGTCTAGGCTCCTTTGGCGATAAGAAGTGTGAGAAAACGCATTGTTTTTAGTTAAAAGTTGCGCCTTTTATGTTTACTACACATCTTCTTTGTTACAATTGTAAACCGATTCCTAAAAGCGGAACTTGGTTATAATAACATAATCTTTAAATTATGAAAAGTTGTCCTAGATTTTATCGGTTGTCCGCGTATAACTTCTTGCTTTAATATACATATACATGAGCCTGTCTAATTGCATAAAAAATACCAATTTAACATTTTTTTAAATACAATACAGAACTAAATTGTACAACGCCGCAATATTTATATCCTAACTATCTATTACCATGTAGCCAACTAATAAAAGAGTTAAAGGTAAGAACTTAGATGCTATATGACGTCTCTCGATAAGCTCTCACACACACATATTGTTGCATCTAAACAGGGTTAACCAACGGAAATTAGTGGGAGCAATAACAGGACAACCCCTTTACATAGACTTTACATTATACAGAATAACAGACAACCGTCTGTGTCGTTGCGATATAGAGGCAGCAAAAACACGCGCCCATGTTATATTGAATGTAATGCAGGAGCACGGCCAACCAACGGGCACATCTCCTAGGTCACTAAGGGCCATTTTCACCTACTGCTGATTATTTGAATCGCCACATGTTAAGGGCCTTTCTTAGCAGCTTGCAATCGATATCTGTAAAAGATAATCAGCACTTTAGTAATAAATGCCCTTTAAGAGTTGATTAAAATAAATCAGCATTTGGTGAAAACCAGGCTTAGGTTCCTAAATTACCCAACCCAACTAACTAACTAACTCCCTTAAAGACTTTTATCTAACTTTATTAAATTTAATATATTATTACCATATAAATATGTCACAAACCATCTAACAAAATAAAAAAACATTATGAGCTTGGAAAAAATCTTAAAATAAGCGTTAAACTATATCAAAATAATTTATAAAACAGTCTAAATAATTGTATTTATTCTAAACATAATAGAGCAATAATTTGAAACGATTTCAATTACTCGTACCATAATAACTAATATGGATTTAATAAAAAACGTAGTCCCGATGGGTCTTATTTCTTGACAAAAGATGACATCGGAAGATTAATATGGTCATTTAAATGATAGTCTGTCGAGAGTCCGTCACGAAGGAGCATAATCAACCAATCAAGTGGTTCTAAAGCCTCTAATTATAATCCTAAATATCCGTACAGTAAATATTTTCAACCGGAGACAACAAGAGGATAGAGCCTACCTACCATCACCGGGCAAACTTGTCATGCTTGAATACATCAGAAAGGCGTGGAGTCGCAGAAAAAAACATTTAGTAAAACATCAAGTTCCTAATGACTTCCAATGTTTATTCCCGTCCCCATACATATTGGTCACGTAACCTCATCGAAATATATGATGACCGCGTTCTCAATACTGTTCTAGGTTCAGTCTGCTGTGTAGTAACCTGGTCTGATGTTGTAAGGGTAATAAATGTCCCTCCTAAATAAACTATGTAAATAAATAAACTTATACACTTGCTTCCTTTATGAGCACAAGTACTATCAACTGGATTGAAAATATCGACAAAATGTTCAATGCCGCTGCTGCGACTTTGTTTTTGTCTAATGCTATGGTACCTATTGATTTTGATAACCTGGAATTAATCGAAAATCGTAATGCTGCAACGACAAATTAACAATGAGAAGAAAGAGAAGAATTATTAGTTCTAAGTATGTATACTAATTGTGTCTACTCCATAGATTTTCTGATAAATCCTCGTATGGATGACTCACTGGTGATATTGTATGCAGTCAAATTGTACGCTTGTATTGGTGCTTTTACGCATGTGATTGTTCGTCAGTAAAGGGGAAGAGAAAAATGTTGAAATATTGCTCATGTGTACATAGATGTTATCTGTTGCATCATATTCGGTTGCAGTACAGAGTGCTTTAATACATTTAAATGGACAATTGTGTAGTTATCTATTTGTATTTAATGAGCTTATGTTAAGCGGAAAAGGTTTATCGTTTTCCATATTTTTATATTTTTACTTAAAATATTTGTACCACTCCTAATTAATGCCAACGACACCTAATGGAAACTAGGTGAAGTACCTAGAAAAAAGTTCCTTACCCTACATTCGCCTGGAGCAGCTTCTTAGGAGAGGCTGCTTATGGGAAGAACGCCCGGGCGGACCAGCATTAAACAGTGTCCAAAGCCCTGCAGCTAACCACATTGTGACACTACGAGCCCACAACAGCCAGATCCGTAGTTCTGGCTACGTGGCCATGATCGGATCATTCAGACCTTATAGGAAATATACATAATTAAGTACATCTCAGCACGTTTTCGCCGCGCCATTTTTCTTATATAACTGTAACAGCAAGTATGTATTACAACACTTGCATAGAGTCCATAAACTTTAAGGCAAGGAATCCACATAAAACGGTTGGTCTAATTCCTTAGTCACTAGGTGAAAGGATTAATCCCGAGCGGATGGGTACCATCGCTTTGAATGAATGAAGGTCGAATCAGCTATAAAAAATATCCATGTAATCGATCCACTTAAAAGACATCGAATACCTTCTTTATATTGCCCGGATACAGTGAAATGAATGTAAACCGAGGACAATTTTCGGTCGAAAACGGTCACCCATCCAGATCCCGACCGCAATATTTGCTTCACCTTGAATATCGAACTGCAAGACGTCATGCGACTGGACTACTGCAACTGGGCTATGACGCCTACAAATATTTTGTCCTGTATGTTATTTTGCTTATTTATATGCACTAAAGCAGACACTACAAGAATGGGTCTATTGCTGATAAATCCTTAAATACGTTTTTCGTCTGTTATATCAATGTTGCAAATGCCTTTCAAGAGACCGTTCCTATTTTGAATTTTTAATTACGATCTATTTTCTCTCATAAATTACTAGATGATGTACCTGGCTCCACTCGGGTCAATGTCGTTTTGGACTAATTGATTTACTATCGCCGAATTATTTCCTGGATATTATATCAGATCCTCGAACAAACTTGAATTCCATATTCCATTGTTAAATGTTTACTACAAAATGTAGCCGATGTCCTAATCTAGACAGTTCAGACTATTTGCCGAGATTTATCAAATCGATTCAGCGGCTTAGACGTGAAAACGCAACAGACAGATATGGTTACGTTTGCATTTATAATATTAGTATAGATTGTTCTGTTAAGTCCAAAAGGCAATGGCACTCTTACAAGTAGTCCTACAGTCAGTCAGTTATGCAATCAAATGTATTGATTACTAAAATTATTAAAATACTTAAGTCCCTGTGAAACTGTTCCGAATATATAATAATACCTGTTTTTGCGAACTATCCACATCTTGAATAACCGGCCAAGTGCGAGTCGGACTCGCACACGAAGGGTTCCGTACCATCGTAGAAAAAAAAAAGAAAAAAATCACGTTTTTTGTATAGGAGCCCCCTTTAATTTTAATTATTTTTTATTCTTACCTATTTGTTGTTATAGCGGCAAAATAAATACACACTCTGTGAAAATTTCAGCTGTCTACCTGTTACGGTTACTGAGATACAGCCCTGTGACAGACGGACAGACGGACGGACGGACGGACGGACGGACAGCGGAGGCTTAGTAATAGGGTTCCGTTTTCACCCTTTGGGTACGGAACCCTAAAAACTGAAATGCCTTATGATTGATCTTCCTGCTCCATCTTAGAACACTCCAGAGCATCTTTTTTTTTTTCATTTTACAAACTGCTTGCACTACGTGATATCAACGCATAATTAGTGTAACGACTTCCACAAACCACGGATATGAGGCAATCGAGTGATCTAAATGGGACAGGCTTTATACAGACACCTCCAACCTGCCGCGTCTGTCTGGTGCGGTGAGTCACAGACGCCAGCGACGCGGCGCTCGGTGGAACACTTTCTCACGTTGACTGTAAAAAAACTAGGAGTAAACAAGAGTTGTTGAACTAACGACTTAGGTTTGGTGGTAGTGCCCGCTTGGGAAACGTCCTGGGTGGTAGTTAGACCATTATTGCATGGACATCATTGTAATTTGAAGTATGTGCTTGTACCGTAGTTGTGTGAAATATTGTACATATTCGTTTGTGTAGTAATTTTGTTTGAAATTGACCGCTTTCTTAACCTTAAAATTGTTAAGTAAAATATAAATTTGATTTCATGAAGATAACTTTAAACCGATTCGTATTATAGGTGGAATACCTAGCTTGATTTTTCTTTTTAAATTTATTTATAGTTAGCAGTTAGTTATATTGTTTTTAAAGTTAGAATCACATTTATATCAATTTTAAAATCAGAACGTTCAAACTCAGCAATAATAGCTTTAGTATATAAAATAGAGCGCTAAATGTGTTAACATCAAATCGGTTTTAATGGAAAGGGAAATTTGTCCTATGGGCTTTACTAATAAATCTAAATCAATCTCCGGAATACATATACTATGCTTTGTCGTTTGCATTGACATGCAATTTAAATTTGGATAATAAGGGACAAAACATGTTACGACTAGTCCGGGAATGTTCTGTGTTCATTAGTAACAGTTATGAAGTCCCAAATTTGTGATAGATTTCCATGAAAGTTAGGTTTAAATTTGACTCAGTTAAGTTTAAGACTAAGAGATTTTGATTTTGTGATAAGAATTGATTTCATTCAGTTCCATTAGTGATATTCATTTTCCAAGTGATATGATATTTTATTATTTACTTTAAATAACGAATACTTATTTTGTAACTTCAAAAATTTTAAAGATGCATTCATGTTCTAGGTATATTTAGAACCTATAACAGTAAATATCTGATACTCGTATTCTGTGTTCAAACTTGTTTTATGTTTTAATATTCATAATATTTCTGTAATTTGAGAACACACATAATTTGAGAAGACATTTTTAAATATAGTAAAATGTTGTTTTACTCACATCCTTATCAAACTGGACGAAATCGGTTCTCATGACGCCCTTAAGGTTTGTTTTTTTATGTGACTGGACATGGATGGCTAATACCACATCTACTGTTATGATATGAGCCCATCACACTTCATTGGAACGAGGTACCGTGCCAGGACCTTCCTTTTATTACACAGCTACATTGAACGGTGGCCGCTTCGTCAGACTTAGCTGGTTTACTTGGGGTCCGTGGGGTACTAGTGTCTTAAGGAAAAATGTTGATGAAGATGAATTATGGAAATAAATACTTATTATTGATTTTTCCAACCTGTAAGACAATCTTTTAAATATTACATAAAAGGTAGTATTATAAAATATCCATATAAAAGTACGTTCTGGCGAAATGATTTTTAGAATTTGTAAAACATATGCGCTCATAATTCTGAAAATTATTTGGCCATAATTTATGTGGCTTAATTTATGTTTTTAATTAATATATGCTTCAAAGTATTTTACTTGTTTTTGTCGTTTGAAAGAAAGTTTGAATGGGCTGGACAGATTCGGAACCCCGCTAATTTCATCCAAATCGGTAGGGTTTTTATTTTATTTATTTTTTTCCTTTGACGCTAAGATATAAAAGGTGTAATGAAGCGTTTCGAACAGGGTCTGCATGTGTTTAGTTCCCGCACCGCGGCAGTGGAACGGTATCGCTGCAAGCGGTGCGCCGTGCGTCACCAACCTGCCTTGGGACTGCCGGGGACAAAGAGTGCTCGCTCACAGAGCACTGATCACTACGCAAGCAGAGACTAACATATGTGCCTTGTAGGTTCCGACACATATGAATGGCCGATAGGCTTTGCTCCCCATACAAACGTAGTTTACTAATCATTTGAAAGTCACCGTTCCATTTTTATTAATATTTATTTTAATAAAATATTTTAAATTTTAATATTTAGTTTGAAGGCTTACCGCGCGTGTGAGGAGCAGGAGGACGTGCTGCTCGACGTTTCGGAGCCTCACATGGGCTCCATCTTCAGTAGTTTCGAAACGTCGAGCAGCATGTCCTGCTCTTTACACGCGCGGTAAGCCGTCAAACTAAATATTATAGTTATGTCCCGCGTAAGTTTTAAAATATTGATATTATATATTATATTATTTTTATTAATATTTTATTATATCTGATATCAGACAAAAAATATCTGTGTCTTCACGTTTTGACTCATGCAGCCACAGATACTTGTTTCCTGAATTTAGACACCAAACATCAAGCAAATTGGAACAGTTGTTTTCATATGATTAGTAAACTATGTTTGTATGGGGAGCATAGTTTTCTGATGCTTACGGGCCCACCTTAAGAGGATATTGAGGTGATCCTGTTCCATACAATTGTTGTTATTGTTTTATTGTATTCATAATCCCACTGCACTCGGCTTTTCATATTCACACACAGCCTTCACGGATACATACAAATCGTATGCAATATTGTTGGTAATTCCTTTTTTATATTTATAAAATTATTTAAATTTTTAAATTATCTTGAGCTTTCTCGTACATATCTGGCACTTTTTTGTTTATTAACCGAAAAAAAAATATTTTTACATTAATTTGGATAATAGTCTTGCATAAGGTTTATATTCAATTTATAATTGCGTAGTTATATGCTAGATATTAATTATTATTTGACATTTAAGCATGTAAATCGTTGTAAAACCTCTATCTCTGTTAAGTGTACACCTCTGTCAAATTAAGGCTGAGAAGCTGAGGTGCTGACCGAATTTCACCTACAGAGAGTGGAGGTTAATATAGTGTTGATAACATTGAGATTTAGCATTAGTCACATAAACCGTAATATTGCATCAGACCGGAGGTGGTTCTGCCTTTTATTTTGGGGTCAAACTGTGTTCAATGTATTATGGATACTCAAATGTGTCATACTTATGTTTCTTTGTTTCGGGAATGGGAACTGTGGTTACGGTTAATTGAATTTGGGTACGATTCCATACCATAATGGGGCCTTTACGTAATGTCATATTTTTTATTTGCAATATTGCGGTTTCTCGGTGCACGATGTCGCCGGAGGTCCTGATGTCCAGGTCATTCATTCCTTCCATCCATCTTCTGGAGTGAAGTTAGACAGTCCGTCAACTCAGGACACCGAAGCGGTTCTAATGATGCCTCCATCGAAATGCCTCCATGCAGTAAGATCAGCATCGCGAACTTCTCTCGATTTTTTAGTAGCTCCATACAGATCCTATTTGATCTGTAAGGAGCACATGATCTACTTGGTTATGGTTAATGTTATTCTTTGATATCCGCGCATCATCACACAAGTTCTTCACCAACGCATTGGAAGATGTGTTCAAGACGCTTGAATGGGATAACGTGGGTATCAACGTTAATGGAGATTTCCTCTGTCATCTTCGCTTCGCCGATGACATTGTTCTTTTGTCGAATTTCCGAGTTCAGCTTCAGACAATGCTGGAAGACCTTTATAAAACATCGACAAAGTTAGGTCCGAAGATGAACCGGGACAAAACCAAGGTCATGGCGACCGAGGGTATGACCGGAGGACAAATCGTATCGACGGAGAAGTGATCGAACAGGTTGAAGAATACGGTTATTTCGGTGAAATTTTTCGCGACTTGGTAACAAGGACTGACTAGAGAGGTTGAGAGACGGATTCATCAGGGTTTGCATCCTTTCCTTCGGAAAGCTTAAACCAAGAATCACCCGCCAGGTGGGACGACTACATCAAGTGTGTCGGCGGAAAGCAGTGATTCCGTAGGTACCGCTGAGGGCCCTGTCCGTCCATATAGTTTCTCCTGACATTATAAATAAATATAGTATTTATAGTATAGTATATAAATATAGTAAGTAACCCATCTACTATACTCATACTCATATACTACTCATATACTACAGTAAGTAAGGAAGGAGACCTACAGTTTTACGTTTAATCGGAACCACTGTAAGCCTCAACGGTTGAAAATTGTCACCCATCCAGAACCAGAGGTGCTTCCCCAGCTTATCGATTCGCAAGGCATCGCACACTGAACTACCGAGGCTGACTATGTGTATATGTTTCAAACGTTTAGCCTCCTTTATTATGTACTTGTCTCATTGAGGCGGTTATTGTTCTAGCTCATTTACTTTCTTGTTTATGGTCTTAATATTTCCATTACTCAATTCCATTTCTGGCGCTCACTTAATTATTACATTTAGCATTCAAAATTCTGGCGCTCTTTATATGCTAATATAAACTAATCACACTTTCATGTACCTTTGAGAAGCTTCACATAGTATTGGCGCCATTTATCAACCATATTTTTCGTGCACTGAGCTATCGACATATTTTTAAAGACAATAATCGATGAAGGCAGATAATGCAAAGCTTGCCACGCCAGTGGTTGAACTTTTAAGTTAGTGTTTTGCCACGGCAACTCTACATCAGCAACTTCAGCTCCGGGTTCGAGTCGCAAGCTCGAGACGTGGAAACCCACTGGTACCGAGAGCCGCAGTGCGATTACGAACCGCGAAATGCACCTACCCCAAACTGACACTTTTCTCATACAAAATCTGTCAGTTTGCTCTCAGATTGGGGTAGGTGCCTCACCTACACCTCATTTACCTGCCGGTCACTTCAGTACAGCCCTTCCTTACAATCCTTCTACTAAATAAGTATTTTAAATAAAGTGAATTAGTGGAAACAAAGGTATAATTGCTACAGTAAAAAAGCTTTTTAAAAAGATGTTAGTTAATCATTGACTTCTAATCTAATTGTAGGTAATATTAATAAAGTATCCTAATATAACACTAACTAATGACCCACATTAAATCATGTCAGGTCAGATAAGCCGATAGCACTCGGCTAATTGTGTCAAACGATTGCAAAACTGATTTACAAACAAATCTGACTCATGGAGTCGTCGTCTATTACCGATGGCAGCCTATTAAAAATTTATCATCTTTTGCGGTCGACGAGCTCGCGATGGCCACTCTCGGTGATTCATTTCTTCTTAGTGATGATAGGTCGAATATTTTTTTAATATTTAACTCTTAATAGATGGGTAATATCACTGTTATTATAATGATGTTAACCCATCCCACCGCACTACCGAATAAACTAGGTGACATGCCAGGACTTAAACCTTTACGCACCGCTACATTAAACTGGACGAGGACGAGTAAGTACATTTTTTATTTATTTGTGTAGTGATTTTGGTTATTGATAATACGATATATTGACGATGGATGGGCTTGAACAAGTTTAATGAAATAAAAGCCTGAAAATGTTGTCATATATATATTATATTCGATGAGATAATACATTCGATATATAACACGTGACCCGTATGAGAGTGAAGTGACCATCGTCAGGATCATCTAGCGAGCATGGAAGGACATTAAAGTTATTTTCTGGTATTCATTGCTGCTGACAAGAAACTTTCGTTACTTATTTTCAAATGAGTAAAACAAAATATTGGACGAAACAAAAAAACGAGTTCATAAACTTCTACCGAGTTTATTATTATTATTATTAAATAAAATAATTTTAAAAAGTCCAATTTATCAAACTAGTGGGCCAATTAACCAAACAGTTTTGGTAATATGGAGCAATTTTGCTATTCTATCATTTCTATTTTAAATAAAAATAGGTATAACTGTTTACGGTTGATTAATAAATCAGTTTATTAAGTGATAATCAATTTATAATTCAAAACTTACTAGAATCTTGCCACTTGATCATAACTTAATAAAAAAAAAAATTAACTGAAACAATTTAACCGACTTTCCCCTATCTTATTTTTACTAAAATACTGGTCCTCGTCTAAGAAGTGCATAACGATGCCCATGGCTTGCATCAGGTATCTATGGTTCTTACTTGATTACTATCATTTACTATGCATTACACACACTACATCTCTGAAAACGTTTGGCTTTGTGCTGCCTACACGTAAGACTTTTACAATAATAGCGACACTAAAGATATTATGCTTCGCTAATGTTCGAAATGTTCTGGAATTGACCTCACCATTATTCACCAAAAACTTGAACTCTCGGCCATATCTTAAATTGGACCCCATAGTGGGACTGGAAGATCTCGGGGTTGTTGACGCAGCATACCGCTGCTGTCCAACCAAGCAGGTACTTACTAGAATAGTTAAAAATATTTGGTACTGGCTAATCGACATTTATATTTTTGACATAGACCTAGCATAACGATTCTTGACATGTTTAAGTGTAGGTTACCTACCTATAAATGCAATAAAACAATACAATACAATCCATCTTACGCATTTACGACTTTGCGCAAGAGCTCATGATTGACAAAATGTCATATGATAATTCCGATACGAATCGACTGTCAATGATTTTGAATATAAACATTTTAACAAATTTCCTTGAATTTAAATTTGAATTTAACCTATGATTAAATATGAAAAGCTTCTAAAAAATTTTGATAGCAACCTACTCAGCTGAGTATCCATACCTATTCAATAAGCAAATGTGCTTGAAGTTGACTTTAATGTTAATTTAGACTTCCTGTCACAAAGTTAACCAAGTAAATATTCCTATGTCAATATTGTATCATGTTTGAAGAACTAAAAAGCTACGACCAAATAGTGTCAACAAAGGTTGAGTCATCAGATCCAGTATTATTTAAAAATCCTCGTTTTTCGTACAACCTCGGGTTTGGTATTTCCTTTAAATATTTGATTAATCATTCGCTTTTCAGTTTGCCTACGTACATTTTTTAGGGTACCGTACCCAAAGGGTGAAAACGGAACCCTATTACTAAGCCTCCGCTGTCCGACCGTCCGTCCGTCCGTCTGTCTGTCACAGGGCTGTATCTCGTTAACCGTACTAGGTAGGCAGCTGAAAATTTCACAGATTGTGTATTAATTTTGCCGCTATAACAACAAATAGGTTAAATAAAAAAATAAATAAAGGGGGTCCCCATACAAAAAACGTAATTTCTTGTACGATGTTACGGAACCCTTCGTGTGCGAGTCCTATTCGCACTTGGCCGGTTTTTCTACATTTTTTTTTTTACATATCGTTTGAAAATGTAAGACTAGTGGAAACGAATAGTGAAACAGTTAAAACGTAAACTTGGTAAAAGCTCTGTAAATGTCAGTTTCTCTTTACAAGATCTTACAATGATTTACATTGCATTGTATTGTATTGTATTTATTTATCTTCCTTTGGGACACAGGGAACACTTGGAATGGTCAAACATATACTTTTAATAAAATTAAAGCGCAAAAAGTTTATTATCTATCGTTATCATGGTAAGAGGCTTACTTAAGTCTATATTTTTAAATTAACTATATGTTCACGCCAATGTGGCATGGGTGACCTAGGTGGGTAGTTTGCACTTCACAAGCATTCAATCCCATCCGAAGTTTTTCCTATGCCACCCGCTCTCGCCTACTAGCTGTCACGCATGGTGCACGCATACGCCGCGCCCCGCAATTTTTCATCGTGGAGCTCCTCTTAGGGCTCCACGCCCGCAACCCGCCGGGCGCCTGACAACGCAGTGTCGCCACGTCTGGGCGAAGCGCTGTGCCGCCGAACGCTGTCCCGGGACTCGACCACTAGGAGCTGGTGCTGCTGGAGGTAGGTGGCTGTTCCTACTCCTCTGGTGGCCTGCTGTGACGTCCCGAGGCTACCGGGCATTACAACTCCTTCGTTTGTGAAGTGCGACCTACCTGGGCGCGTACACTATAACTACACTTTAATTTGCTAGAGATGACGATGTTGTAATTTTTCAGAACGAACCTTTTTGAGAAAGAGGTTACATTGTGTTATATATGGGGGGAACGGCATAACGTATAATATGCAGATCGTATAATGTCATATTTTAACAAAATTTTAAAACCTTGCACAACGTATAATCGGCAGATCGTATAATCTTATACGTAGTGCATGAAGAAGTCCAAAAAATTAAATTACTTATTTCTCCATGCATAACGTATAATAGTCACAACGTATAATGTTATGATCTTTATTTAACAAAAAAAGAAAACCATGCATATCATATAATCCTAAAATATTTCATACGATAAGCGCCCTTATCGATATAAGATTAAAGATTATACTCGCACGCGACTTTTCGACCGTCTCAATTACGTTGTAGCAAATTGTTACTCTTCAACAGATATCGATTCGTAGCAATTTCAGCCTTAAATGTATCGTTGTTAGGGCGCTTTATGCAGTGCTTCTTGGCATATTATACGTTCTGCATGGCTTTCTTTTTTTGTGAATTCATGTTAGGAATATTATACGTTGTGACTATTATACGTTCTGCATGATGCAAAGAGTTTATTTTATTTTTAAACTCATGCACAACGTATAACATTATACGTTGTGAATATTATACGATATGCATGGTTTTAATTTTTTGGAAAAAAATACTATTATACGTTGTGAATATTATACGTAGTGAATACGACTCTATATATGCAGCGAACATAATGCATTGCTTTAGATAGGTTAATTTTTCTTAGGCACGTCTAACAAGAAAAAAATATGACAGAAACACAGCGACATTGAGCGGCCTGGGTTCAATACCGACATGCACCACTGTCTTTCTCTTTCCGAGTTCGATAAGTGCACTTCGTCACGAATGCGAGCTGCTCCATGGTTCGGAATCCATGTTAAACTGTAGGTCCCCTTCCCCTACTAGGTGGTAGGGTTTAAGCCCGCCCGGGTTGGTACCATCGCATTTGATGAAAAGATGGTCGAAGCGGCAATGAAAAATTGTCCGTGTTTTCAATCCAGTTCAATGTAGCCGTGCTCATAAAGGGAAGGTCCTGGCATGGCACCAAATTCATTCTGGAATGTTGTGTATTGGGCTAATATCATAACGGTAGTTGTGTGGTATTAGAGGTTGCATATAATTCCTTTTCTTGAGTATAGCTCCAATAAGCCGGACGGAAAACACCTTGTAATTTCGGCCATCTTTTATTAAATGCGATTTTAACAAGCAGGCTCAACCCTACCACTTGGTAGGTTAATACCTGTTATTTTTGAGCAACTTTTAATTGCGATAAGGATATTATTTGTGGATTTAATGGTTAAAACCAGCATCAAACATGACGCATATATTAGGATATACTTCATGTCTGATGTTCATCGATTTATTTTTTATTCAATAATAACAGCTAACTCACAATATTTAACGCAGAAACGTGTAAAGAAGGCATCAACATATTATGCATTTGTGCAGTGTATGTCTTCTTTGTTCCACAGGCCCATATACACACTGTTATCAATGCGACTCAAGGTTACTATTCTGCAGGTATGACGTCAGTAATATATGCATACTACAATTCAGTTAAATGGTAAAATGCGAGCATTATATTCTCGGTGGTAATGATAAAATAGAATATGATCCCTTTTAGAAATAAGCGATGATATTTTGGAATACAATACTGTCTTGATAGAAAACTTTTGATGCATTTGGGACCCAACAGTTGTTCAAAAATGTCGCAAAATTTGCTGAGAAAAGATATATCTGTTTAAAAGAAAATAAATTATTTTTGAATACTGATTGGATCGTGAAAGGAACACCTATATACGATAGTAAATCGTAAATCGACATTGCTCTAACTTCAGCTAAAACATTTTTACTATTTTTCAGCCTAAAATTAATCTAATAAGCTCAAATCATAATAAAGCAAAGTATTATTTTGTAATGTAACTTGGCAAGGAACACCGGGTGAGTACGTTCAATTGTATGGTATGTCGTCACTAATTTAAGCTAACTTACTATTCATAATTGCATAATCTTCGCGTGTTCTTTACTGCCGGATGTTAAATAAACTGCGCTTGCACATACCTACTTACCAGCAGTAGGTCATTATCAAGGAAACACGAACGGGAAGCATGAATACTTACCTAATGTCTTAATTTGCATGCACGTAGGTTAATCCATAATTATGACATTAGCTTATAAAGCAAAGCCATAATAATATTTACCCATAGGTATACATTTATGTATTTATAACTCCTCCTGAACGGGTTGACGGATAATGATGATATTTTTGTGCATAGGTGTATGGTCACCTATATCATTCTTGTACACAAGATGAAATGAAGACTAAATGATAGCAGCTACACAGCCATGGGTCTCTAAACCTGACAACCTTTCATTTCCAAAGATGTAGATTTTTACCACCCAATTTAAAAAATCCACTTTTATATTTTAGGTTGATTTGAGTTGATGTGAGTAACAAAATATTTTTATGATTACCATTATGAAAAAAAGATCTAATCCTTCCCTTTTCAACATTTATTTATTTATTCACAACTGACCGTTTGAATCTTAGAAGCTGCGCGCGCATAAGTTAGGTCTGTGGTTGGAATAATGCGCCGGTGACGGTTTCTGATCATAATTTACCTGGCTCCGTTCGGGTAAATCTCCGTAACAAAATTGACCCGAGCGGAGAGGGTAATCTCAGGTCGTATTACAAATTTTGAAACGACTGGGTTAGAGAGCAATGTCAATTGAAAAATAAAGGTGTCACTAGAATCGGAAAAGGAGTGCTAAGATGGCTTGGACACATGGAACGAATGGATGACGAAAATTTTACGAAACAAATTTACAGAGCAGAAGTGGGCAGAATTGTCGTGCGCGGGCGACCTAGAAGAATGTACCATGACCAAATCGATGTAATTCTTCGCAAAGGTCTGGTACGTATAGCACCCGTACCAAAGCATGTATGAAAGATTTGTCTGTGGATTAAGCGAAAGATGTGTGCTGTGATCGTACCGTATGGTGCTCTATCATTTCTGCCTACCCCTCCATGTACGTATCCATACTCCCTCGTGTATGTATCGTTTATTCATTAGTATTGAATGAAACGCGGTAATTTCTTCTTCGTCCAACTGAAGTATTTTTTTTGTATTTGAAATTTTTTGTTATTTATTGAGAAAATATTATTCATGGGGAAAATATGTGCAAGTAAAATAATAATTTAATTAAAAACACACCACGATAAAAAAACATCCAATATTTTTTATTCAGCTAATAAACTCTTTGATTACAGAATTGTCAACATTCAGAACATTACGCAATATAAAATATTAAAAATGTTATTCACCAGGCTGATAGTATAAAATAAAGATGTATTTTTTTTACTTAAGTGCAACATTTTACGCAGAGGTGTGAACAATGAAAAAGGTATTTCCGTTGACCCAATTACGACATTAGCTTGCAATTTTGACACTGCGCATGTCACGGTTGTGACTCCAAATAAAGGTGAGACTGATGCTTCATTCGCATAATTAGAGTTACCACTTTCCAATGTTCATGTATCGAATAATGTGCATTAGTGACTTCATTTATAATTTATTATTTTTCCTTTCCCATTAGGCTGAAAAAGGCTACCTTTCAAAATAACATAATCACTAACTTTTTGGGCTCGATTTAAAAATACCATTCATTGAATGAGTTGGTCATGCACCGAAAAATATTTCAAATAATGAATAAAAAAATAACTTACTCTCTGGAGAAGTATATATATAACAAACTCTCTGGAGAAATATTTCATTTTATTTATTGTATACTTCTAGTAGTTACACTACACTTACACTTATAAAATAAAATCATGTATTAAACACTTAGATCTAAATGCTCAATCAATTTACATTTTGGTTAGAACCGCCTAACTAAAGCAAAGAATAAAGAACAAACTAAACAACAACCCTCCACATTTTCAGGTTTTTTTATGTGATTGGACATGGATGGCTAATAGCCTACCACCTAGTGAGGACAAGGGGGCCTGCAATCTTACATGTATTTCGAACCATGGAACAGCTCGCATTCATAACGAAATGCACTTATCCAACTCAGAATGATAAAGAAAGTGGTACTTGAACGGGGCGGGGGTTGGCCATTGCGATGTCCACTCGCTCTTGAGCCATCAAAAAAAATTATATCTAAAGGTAAAATCCGTATATTTTACTATCATTCAATTAGCCTTTCTTTTGAATAAAACAGATATCAGTATCTGCTGGGAGGCGCCGATTTATTTATTGATTTGTCAATGCTATGCGATCTATTAAAACGCGTTTGACAAAAAATATATGTGAATCTTCAGTGATCCTTGCATCTAGTGGAATGATGCAGGTCAAGTTGGCAAGCAAGTTATTTGAGAAAAACACGACAATTCTCCAAGCCTGCCGAGTCGTTTTCAAACTAGTTTGAAGTGACGGGTGCAATCATTGCTAGCAGGTCTACAATTAGGTCGTAGAGTGTGACGTCGTGCTGTGGTGGGTGTACCAGCCTGCGTAGACAGGTTACACCCAGGCCTATCAAACAACTTGCGTGAAATCTTTGTAGGTTTGACGCTGTGCAACGACGTATGTAGCTATTCAAATACTATGTATCTTGTACAGGTGTAATAAAATTAATATTAAGCCTTTTAGCCTGGTTTTCACCAAGTCCTTATTTATTTTAATCTACACTTTAA
This sequence comes from Incurvaria masculella, assembly GCA_946894095.1. Taxonomy (NCBI): domain Eukaryota; kingdom Metazoa; phylum Arthropoda; class Insecta; order Lepidoptera; family Incurvariidae; genus Incurvaria; species Incurvaria masculella. The sequence continues at coordinate 8,701,390 of OX335641.1, forward strand.
GGGCCTTCATTACTAAAGTGCTGATTATCTTGTACTGGTATCGTTTGCGAGATGGTAAGAAAGGCCGTTTAATGTGAGGACAAAGCTAATCAGTACTTGGTGGAAGAGACCCTTAGTGGGTTATTATTTGGGAACGAAATCGGCGGCGTAATAGTCTCTATGTATGTAGGAAAATTAAGTCGATTCGCTAAAACATCGGTAAAAAAAATATACAAACTGTCTTCAGAAATTCTTACAAAAGTATATGTTACAAAAATAATTCAACATTGTTTGATTCCTTATCAATTTAATTCTGAAAAGTGATAAACCATCTCAAATGCTGAATGTTAATAACATTGATGAAAAACGTATAACTTTTAGGTATAATTTCCGGATTAAAAAAGAACGAGTGATTTCTTGTTGACAATGCCCTCTACCCACTGATTGCATTACTTGTCTAGTAAGCTCACAACTAAAGGGGCCGCATCATAAAATAAAATACAGCACATTATTTAAAACCCATAGAATCTAAAACTGCTATACTTATAAATACCGTTTTATGTGATACTCTATCCTTAGAAGAAGGTCCGGAACCTTCATCAGGGGCGTGTACGACCTGTGGGCCGCTAGCGAACTTAACATTTTTCCGAAAGCTGGGAGCACTTGGCTCCAGTTTTGTCACTTCAGAGCATCGTGTAGACACTGACGACGCCGACATCGCACATCGCTCATCGCTGTTTGGCGGCGACACGCCGAGCGCGGTTGGCGCGCGTGTGAAGAGGCTGCGCGCGCAGAAGCCTAGGTCCTTTAAAAGATAACTCCACTTTCGTGCGTTGGCGTTATAACTCGTAACGCTGCCGCTCTAAAATGGAGTTATCCATGAGCGGACTCAGGCTTCTGCTCGTCGTGCTTGCAGCCGTCGATCGACGAGCTCCGAGGCCGCGACCATCGGAAAATGATGCTCCCCATACAAACCAAGTTTAACGAAGTCACTGATCATTTGGAAACACTGTTTCAATTTACTTGATATTTGGAAGCTAGTATAAGGCAACACATATATATGTCACCAAGTTTAACGAAGTCTTTAATCATTTGAAAACACTGTTTCAATTTACTTGATATTTGGAAGCTAGTATAAGGCAACACATATATATGTCACCAAGTTTAACGAAGTCTTTAATCATTTGAAAACACTGTTACAATTTACTTGATATTTGCAATCTAGTATAAGGCAACACCCATATGTCAGCACGGTTTTAGGGTTCCGTACCCAAAGGGTGAAAATGGAACCCTATTACTAAGCCTCCGCTGTCCGTCCGTCCGTCCGTCCGTCCGTCCGTCCGTCCGTCCGTCCGTCCGTCCGTCCGTCCGTCCGTCCGTCCGTCTGTCCGTCTATCACAGGGCTGTATCTCAGTAACCGTAACAGGTAGACAGCTGAAATTTTCACAGAGTGTGTATTTATTTTGCCGCTATAACAACAAATAGGTAAGATTAAAATATAATTAAAATTAAAGGGGGCTCCCATACAAAAAACGTGTTTTTTTTGTTTTTTTTTCTACGATGGTACGGAACCCTTCGTGTGCGAGTCCGACTCGCACTTGGCCGGTTTTTGCTTCTTCGTATAACGTTTCGTTTGTCATGTCACACATACAAAAAGAAAATTTCTAACAAAGATGTTCTTTTTGCTGTAATTTGACTTAATTTTTATTTTATTTTTAAACAAAAACGTGCAGTGATAGATATTCGTTGCCCGATATCAGATACCAAATATTCTGTAATGACCAACCTTATTTATTACTGTGTAACACCATCTAAATTAATTGATGTATTTTTTAGCTTTATAATGCTGATGTCTTGAAAGAAATAACTATAAATATGATAAATATTTCTATTAGCGATTGTTTTTCAATCGACCAAAGATTCTGCAATAGAAGTAGAAGCTCAAATAGTGCTGATATATCTGAAGTTATATGATATTAATTTTAAACTTGAGAGCTCTTGTATGAAATATTTCACGTCCTCAGTAGTACTTGAAACAAGAAGCTCACATAGGACAGCTATGTGAGCTACTAAGTCTTAGGCCTACTAAGCTTCGAATAGCACTCCACATTGCCAGTATGTACCATAACCGTCCACTGTACCATCCAAACACAGATATGTACCAAATTACAAAAAAGTGAAAAGATAAACATTTTTGTAAGAATTGAGCTCATTACTATGCGGATCTCGGACGATACTGGACGACAGTACACAATAAAGTAATAAAACAGAATTCTTTTCAAAAACACTGAAATATTCGAATTAAATTATTGAGTTAATTATGCAGAAGCATGAGGGTAAAATAATACTGTATTCATATTATTTATTTAATAGTATCCTTTAGGACATGGTTTCATGCACGGTTTGAATGCACCATCCTTTTGCAAATAGCATCTTATTTTTCTCGCAAGGGGACAGTCCAGCCTTCCGCAAGGACCATGAATGTCATGCTTGTTAATAAACTGCCCAGGATTGAATTTTCCCTTCACGTACTCTCCGTGAATAAACTGATGATCACTCCCGCGTCTTTCCATTCTTTTAAGGCAGTTAGTTCCGCCGCAAGGACCTTCAGGGAAGCCCATCGACAAAATAATCAACTCACTGTTGGTGAATGGTGCGACAAATTCATCATATACAGGAGGGGTTTGGTCCAACGGAGCTAACGGGGCTCGGTTTATATCAGGTGCGCCAAACAAATACGCCACAGGAGGTAAATCTTGCATGGTGCTACCTTGCCAATTTGATATAAGCTCGATATCTTTCGATTTATACTCGTCGGTTAAGTAGGTGCGGGCAGGAATCATTGGCATTTCAGGCAGAGTTACAAAATTGCTTACAATCTTGTTGCCTAAGGCGGTAAGACGAATGTAAAATGTGATAGTACCAGATAATTTGAGATCCTCTTCACACTGTAGGGATTTAGACATTTCAACAGTGACACTCACCATTTCGGGCTTAGATGTGTTTCTGTATTCGCCGTCCATTCGTAGTGGGTTTAGCTCGGCTGCCCTCTTGATAGCATTGAAGACATTCTCATCCCATTCAACGATAACAAATCCAACACAGTTCATTTCTTCGTCTCTGTTCCAAACATTAATGGTAATGGGGGTGAATTTCATGACTTCTTCTAGCTTGCAAGGCCTTGAAAGAAACATTATCACATTTCCGACGCAGAAGTATGGGAAGTCTGGTAGAGGTTCTGATGGTAGAACTATGTTCTTAGGTTCAGGTCCTACTCCTTTCTTGCCCTTTTTACCTTTCTGAGTTGCACCCTTACTTTTGCCTTTCTTTACAGCTGCCACAGGAGGGGCCCGAGGAGGCGGTGCAATGAAATTATCATGAGCAATATAAAAGTCGAATAGCGGAAGGCATCGCATCTGTACCGTGCAGGTTTGAAGGAACTTTAATTCTTCTGGAGAAGGCGCTGGAGGTTCTTTAACACCCTTTTTGCCTTTACCCTTTGCGCCTTTACCTTTTGCTCCTTTGTTGCGTTTGCTTTTCTTTGCTGCTAAAGCAGCTGCTTCTGCTTCAGCCTTATCTCTCGCTATTCTAGCTTCTTCTAATAGTTTTAGTTCTTCTTCATCCTTTCCCGGTTTTTCTATTTTAAAAACAAGTTTTTCTACGAATACTTCAATCATGAATATCTGTTCCATTTCTGCAATGGTAAGAAATGATAATTTATGTCTCCCGTGGATTTTTTTTACATTTAAAAATTATTTAACAACAAATAAAAAAGAAACATACAAAAATCATGGTCATGAAAAACAACGTTGTTTAGTTTGGGTTAGGTCAAGTTAGGTAGCTGAGACTCCCGAATCCACTCGGGTCAATGTTATTTTAGACATTCACCCGAGTAAAGCAGGTAAAATATGATCAGGAACCTTCACCGGCATTCGGACAACTACTGATCACAGGTACATAGATCGTAATAAGATGAATGGCTTTGGAATTCATTATAGCACCTGCAAATAATGATAAATGTTAGTCCATACAAAGTTTTCCATTCCCCTTCACGCCTTTAGGAAAGGAAATAATCCCTCTTTAGTGCACCACTTGGGTACTCAGCGATTTTTATTTCCAAATAAAAAAGTATATTTAAAAAAAAAATAACAACACCACAAACTGGTTTTTATCATATTAATAAGATCGTCTTATCATAAATATAAAGTTGCAATGTTCTGAGCATTAATAAAATATTTAAGGTTTTTTTAAACTATTATTCTTAAATAAGTAAGGCGTGTAATTTTCTATAGTTTTCGTGCAGTGATTACTTACTATACAAAGAATATAAAATACCATTACTTTTATAAATTGGTAAACATATTAGATTCCATATATTTATTTATTTTTCTAACTCAACATGGATGACTAATACGATAACAACTTTGATGATATGACACCTCATGGGAAACAGTTGTTCCTGCCCATACCTATATCCAGAGCACCCGCCGCAGAGTATCAAAGCAAATCCTTGTGGTTGACATTAGGCTTTTGATATCGAACTGTTTCTTAAACTAATGTCTCTGCCACACCACCAGGATATGAAACTTTCTGTCGGCGGGTGTCTTTCCTCATATCTATAACCTGACGTGTAATTTGAACAAGCTCGATAACTGAGCGATAGTACGCAAATCAGCTGGTACGCAAATGAGTGTGGTTTCGCGAGGGAAGGTATATTTGACTTTTCTGAGTACCTTTGGTCCTCAGGACAACCACACATACCAGTTTGTCATAATAAAAATAAGATACCTAAATCAATATTTTATAATTATTTACATAGCTCGTAGGCGAAACCTCCATGGGCGAAACTCAAAGACTGGCGAATATTTTCTCTTACTTTATTATTTCTTCCGCGCTCTGCATTTTCCAATTGCTTTGCTCTTAATTTTGATCCTATATCACACATTTCAAAAACTGTTGCAGGTGTAGTTCAGAAGGTAATTTTTGATATTGTTACATGGTTTAAATACATTTTGATGTTTTGATAGGTTTTTAAATGTTGACATTGATGTAAATATGATTTTTGGCAACTTGTTTTTTTACAAATTATCGGTTTCTGTCTAGTCAAATATAAGTACAGATTGATAAAATGATAAATGTAATCATTAAATTCATGATGAAATGCGGAGAAAAAAAATCGTAATTCTGCTAAAACTTCATAATTTTTTGTCCGTTTTTTTACTAATTTTACTCAAAATCTATGCTTTGAGCAAAAACCATATTTCTTATGTCTGCCAAACGAAAGTTTACCATCAATTTTCAAATAAAATAAAGGCTTCAAATAAAACCTTATTCTTCCAGTCCCAACGGTATTTCCCGAAAACGTAAGGACACAAAAACCTTGAATTTAGGAAACTAATTAAAGAATAAATAATGACTGAATGACAAAAATAAAAATTAAATACAAAATTTAATTAGAGTGTGTGGAAAAGAGTCTACCACATATAACCGAACCTTATTAATTCGTTAAACTGAAATATTTACATATTGAATTGCAATATTTGCAAGCAGGAAGATAACAATTAATATTATTGACAAAACAATGCCGAGGATCTAGGGCCGAGTGCACGAACATACAAACAATCTAAATCAACGTCAACGTATGATTATACACGTCACTTCGTATGGACAGTAAGGAAGCAACTTCAAGCGGTTCACTAAATGTGACATGTTTGAACATGTTGAACATGAAATAACTCAGCCGTCTCTTCGTGCAATCGGGGCTTAGTCTCTGGACCCCGTGATTTAACCATGCAAGTGTCCATCACCTATGCGAGTGTCCATCATCAACATCAAACTTGCTTGCACGTATACACTAAAGTTTTGCATTATCAGACCCCGCACAGGCCAGATTATTGCTCGAGGGCGATGCATACAATCAAATTGCATCCTCGGCGTCGATGGACGTCGCGTCGGAGCAAAAGGCACGGAAGGCGTCGCTGGGCGCGGGGAACGGAGGCAGGCAGGGGGTGCGGTAAGATCTGCGGCGGAGGGGCGAGGGACGAGGGGCGAGGAGATAAGTTCGTTACTCGTTAGCCGACAGAACCGGTAGCGAGTGCGCATCGCCGCAGCTGCGCGTGCGCAGGCTCCTAGCGCGCGCTCACACCGCGACCGACTCGTCATCGCGTCACCCGAGAGGGAAACATTTCCTGATAGCGCAGCGGTAGTTCGAGGAATGAACGATATACTGATAAATAACGACCGATGACATGAAATATTATTTATAAGCCATTGCTATTAATGGGTATTTCAGGACAAATTATAAACTTTATATCCGAAGGGCAGGCACTGGAATTGAACATAATGGTGATTTTTTACTAGAAAATATTTGCTAGTATCTATTCTAATTACACGGCGTTTTTGAAGGATCTCGTTGCCATTTCGGGGACCTTCACTTTATACAAGCATGGAAAGATAAGTCGACGAATAGGACGATCAATAATTTATTTCCGCCGCCACTATATTTTTTTATGCTCGTTGGCCTAGCGGTGCGACTCTTCGGCAGTGCTTAATTGAAGTTAAGTGGCACTTGGCGCTGTATAGTTATGGATGGTAACTCCCCAGCTATGTCCAGTTCCATCAAACTTCATCATGCGATCGTACCAGCCCGGACGGTCGAACTGGGGAACGGGACCTACAGTTAACATAGGCGCTGAACCACGAAATGAATCCCATCTGAAACACAATCTCGTGGCCTCCAGCACACAGAACTTATTCTGTGCCACCCTATAACTACCCTAGGGTTTAATTCGTTGCTTCTAGGCTGCTTTTTAAAATCATATCTGCAGCGCATTTTTGACCAGATGAATTTACTATCAACCTTGTTATATTAAGTTCTTTCAAGTGTCTTTGATTTTTCCCACAAACCAATTACCTTTGAAATCTTGAGGGTATATATACAATTTTGGTCCTAAAGCCTAAAATAACACTTGAAAAAAAAAAACAAACCGGTACTCCAACGAAGCAAACGAACGTGCGGTTAACCAGTCCAGACACGACCTAACGCGTCATATTATACTTGCACGACCACTATACCCAGAGTAACTGCACAGTTCGTAGCATAGTACACAGTACTCCGCCTCGGGGCATAGTAAGTTCACACTGCATCTACCTACCCAGTGCATTGGACGTACACTGCACCGGCGCTGAGCCACCGGCTGAGCGTTGATTCTGGCGCCGCACTGCATGTTACTTACTTTAATAGCTGAAACCTTAGTTTAGTACCCAGTTCAGTGAGATCTGGTCAAGGAAGACATGCTGAGTTTCGCTTACCATTGCTAAGCCGAATGCATTGAGCCTCCGTGATTGTTGCGCGTCCTACCTCAGCGTTTACCCGCTCGTTTTGGGCCATTTAACGCAAACTTGAAATTAAAGTTACTTAAAAAAATGTTGCACTGATATAATACCCGTAACGATTTATGGTATTGATAGCCTAAACATTGTTTTTTCTGTTTTTATAGCTGCTCGCTTAGTATTCGACACCAATAAAACAAGACATAAGTTTACAAAAATATTGCAAATCATGAAGTATCCGGCCACATTTTGTTTCGGCCGAAACTAAACACACATTTTATCATACGTGTTCTGGATTACGGGCTTCAATATAGTTTCACTACTTTGATGGCCAAAACTTTAATTCATGTCTTTCATAATGGTCTCCAAAAATCCGAAAAACAAAGCCGGCCGGCAAACTAACTCAATGAACCTATTACCGCGGGAAACCGCATGCAATTTTTGGGGGCCGAATTTCTGCAACATAGAACACCTGTTATTGCTTATTTCTAGATTATTATAATTTATATGTATATGCAGCCCAGTAAACACGTATTTCCATTAAAACATCAATATGTTTGGTCACAGCCTCAAAAATGTATACCATTAATTTACTTATCACTCCAAGTGTGATAAGTAGATTAAACGTTAAATTTTGAGGCTTCCACATTTGGATTTATTTTCCCAAAGAACTATTCATTTTTAATTGCTGCCCTAAGCACTGACATCATCACACATCGATCTGGACTATCGCCACAGATCGCGATAGTAAGAAAATTGAAGGCCATTAACAGCAGCGCCTATAGCCGTTTATATTGAAGCTAACAGCCTAGGCGCACTCATTAGAGAGTGTGATGGGGTTTTAGTCGATCTCGTATCTTCCTTATTGGCACTGCATTTTTAGAGGTTCTAATTGTTTTGTTCGTAAGTGTGAATGTGTATTACTAATTTGAAACCTAATGGAGTGAATGTAGTACAGACTTAAAAAATGAAATTTTGTATGTTTTTTTGTTGAAGCGAGCGTAGAAAAATGGTACGAAAGTAATTAGATGCTATGCCAAGACATTCCCTTTCTAGGGGGAGAACACATTGAACAACACGAAGAGCCTTTTTAAATCCTTACTTACATAATATGTTAAGCTTAGTGACATCCCAAATATTAATTATTATTTTTCACACATTTTTATCTGTCGTTGTCGCCATAATGTCGCCATATTTAGGTATTAGCGTTGAGTGCACAATTTTTAGTTAGTGATCATTTTAAAATTAAAACGAAAGAAGAAAGAAGACAGATCTATAATAAACATAACTATAATACTAACCAGACATTGTGCCTTTATGTATCCAAAAATGCAAGCAAATAACCTAAGTTTGATAGAAACTGTGTAAACATTTCTTAAGAAGTTTAATCGGACTATCCAAGTATTTTGGAAGAATCAAGCCTCTAGCGAACGGTCGGGTGAAATCCCATTCTAATACCACACTCTCTGTCATGGTATTAGCCCAACACACCACGTGGGAACTAGGTGCCATGCCAGGACCTTCCTTATATTGCACGGCTACATTGAACTGGATGGAAAATACGGACAATTTTCATTGCCGCTTCGACCATCGTTCATCCAATCGAGCGGACTCTTGGTCTGGGGAAGCCTTCATTCGTAAAACGAAAATTCTTTAGCGTGTCTTTGAATCGTTCTACACTAAAGAAAATAAAATATTTTTTTATTTTTATATTCTTTGAAATACATACGGCAATTGTTTATATTTTTTAAGTTACAATTTTCCTTGCATAATTTAGTAAATTAATTCAAATAACTCCTACAACTCTGTCTCCCTGAGGTGCGTCTTAAAACAACTTCAGCTTATTTGAACTTTCCCCTCGGTTTCATTTCTTGGAAAAAAAAATTGACTCCAGAACTGAAAATATAATTTGTAAATTCATACACGTCAAAAAGTTTATTTTTGTCTAATGAAGATGTAACTATTGGTTAGGTATGTGTGAACTCAAAAATAATGTTCAGGATGTACACTATATACGGGTCCGTTTCATGATAATAATTACGCTCGAAACCTTCAAGTTAATATATTTTGAAAGTTTCTGAGCCACTACATTTTTTTTTTATAAGAACCGACATGGATGGCTAATACCACACAACTACCGTTATGATATTAGCCCAATTGACCACATTCCTGAAGGAATTTGGTGCCATGCCAGGACCTTCCCTTTATGAGCACGGCTACATTTAACTGGATGGAAAACACGGACAATTTTTCATTGCCGCTTCGACCATCTTTTCATCCAATGCGATGGTACCAACCCGGGCGGGCTTAAACCCTACCACCTAGTAGGGGAAGGGGACCTACAGTTTTACATGGAACCATGGAGCAGCTCGCATTTGTGACTAAAATGCACTTATCGAACTCGGAAAGAGAAAGACAGTGGTGCATGTCGGTATGGAACCCAGGCCTCTGGTACGCTAGGCCAGTCCCCGCGCCACTAGGCTACGAGCCGACTATCGATGTATCTATGATCGACATATTGATGTACTGTCTAGTACATATACTGTCTAATACATATAATGATGTACTGTTTATATGTGCGTGTATTAGATGGACGAATACATAACTTATTAAAATGTATTCTATAAATGGTTGACACGAGATCTCCAAAATTAAAAGATATAATTTCTAATGTATGTTGTATATTTGCGGCCGTGTAAATGTGTATTATAGTATGTTATTAACATCTTTGTTACATCAATGTAGGTATTCAGCCTAAAATAACTGTAAAAAACTAATATTAATTTCTAGGAATAATTTATGAGACAGATTATGTCGTAGATATAAATTTTATTTACAAAATCTGATGTTATATAATCTGCATTACTCTAGGTGCACTGGTTGCTTGATATATTTACATTATATAAATGAGTACCTATTATTGAGTTTTTTTTAAACATGAACTTGTTTAATAAGAACCAATGCCAATCAGTTCCTGCGTTCAAATTTAATCATATTTGCGAACAAATCATTATTTTGTAATGTCTTTAAAGTTTAACAATAGGACTGTAAGTAATACCATGATTGTGATATTATTAGGTTTGGGTTTTATTATATGTACCTGAAGAGTGAACACGGACCGAACATTTATTCGAAATTCAGAACAACATAAAGACAATTATTCTTTCGTGTCTCTACGTCGACTTCACTGGCTGGGCCGCCCTATGTGCATCCAACCTAACGCGGTGTTTACAAAGGGAGTGTTTGTACAAGCCGCCGTAAAGCCGGCGTCTCACTGCGCCTGTTTACGCTTCAATTAAAACTAGAAATAATAAACTTTGTCCGTCCAGGCGCGGGGTGATTTGTAAATTATTGACGGTGTCACGGATTAGGGCATAGAGCTCTATAAATAGAAATTGTCTGTCCCGCAGCGATAAGGTCCACTTCGCAAATGTACTTCTTCCGAAGCTTATAAAAACTTAATAATAAAATGTTTCGTGATACCTTTTTTTCGGATGGTTAAATTGTTTAAATAAGTATTGCTTTTCGGCCGACCACGTCTACCTGTCCAAAAGAGCTGACGTAAGCTTTTTCTCACAATAGTTTGGCCACTAAGCACCGCGTCCCATATGGTTGGATAAGCTTTCACTTAATCGCTACTTGGATAATTCAAGTAAAATGCTGAAAGTCAAAATAAATTCAATTTAATCCAAGGTTTATGTACATAATTAAAAATATTTAAATATAACTAAATTCAAAGTGTCAAACTTACCGAAAATAATATTTCTCATGTAGGAGAATTCCAAATTATGGATATAAATCAGGCGGGAATTTAGTAGACGCAATATCCGCGAATGTTATGATTTCCTGGTTCGGGTCCAGCTTTGCAGTATATTCGTAAAGTAGTTCTTTTTGCAGGGATCTTTATTTAATTAATGTGTCCTTGCTTCACGGTCGATTACACATATATCATATTCCTTGGAATAATATTTAAATTTTGAACACGTTTGTTCGATAATTTTAAGAACGACGGTTGCAGAGTATGTAAGCATGCAGCGATGACGTAGGATCTCGCGAGTCTTCCATATCAGATGTGAAGAATCCCGAGAGGTAGGGTCCTATTTTTCTGGTTCCGTGCCCAAAGGGTGCCAACGGAACCCTATTACTAAGCCACCGCTGTCGGTCCGTCCGTCCGTCTGTCACAGTGCTGTATCTCGTGAACCATAATAGGAAGGCGGCTGATATTTTCACAGAGTGTGTGAGGTAAAATTCAAAATAATAACAATGAAAGCGGGCCGCCATACAAACAAAATTTTTTTGTGTTCAATTTTGTGCGATGGTACGGAATCCTTCGTGTGCGAGTCCGACTCGCATTTGGCCGGTTTTTGTGTTGTTTATGGAACTGGGCGTGGAGGGCTAATACCACACCTACTCTCATTAAATTAGCCCAATGCACCACAAGGGAATATTTCACGGCTAACTGGATGAGGGTTGATAAATAAAACCAATTAACATTGCCTCTTCGACCCACATTTCATTCAATGCGATGATACTAACCTGGGTGGGAATAACCCTAACACGTTGTGCAGATTGTGTGGAATCCGAACCACGGCCACGCATCCAGAGCCGGTACCCATACTGCATTTCAGGCAGAGATCAAAGGTACTCAGAAAAGCCAAGTCTACCTCGCCTCGCGCAACCACGCCGAGTTTTGATTTACCTCGATGATAAAATACCGAGGCAGGTCCATCGTCACTCGCATACAACTACAACAAATTGAGAACGGTTATCATATTATTTTTCTAATCTGCGACATCAAAAAGTGTTGCCTGTAGCCCATTTCCTTTATGGCATAAATTAAAAAAAAAGGCAATAAAAAATATACAATTAGCAAAAACAGAAATGGATTTTGACTCATCAGCCCATCGAGTCAGGAAGACTTGGAGTGGAGACATAAATTCATCCGTGTAGCGGCAGCGAGCCACGTATAAGTGATAATACACTTATGGTAGTCAGTTCGCTTACGAATTCGGGACGCAAAACATAGAATGTTCGTAGCGTGACGTCCTGACGTTCTAAACTGTACTTGCATGTCGTCGGAACTCGAGACAATCAGCTGTGAGCGAAATCATAAGCTAACTGACTGGTCGTTGCTACCGTGTGTGTATTATCACTAAAAAGTGGCAACGCTGCCGATACATGGATCAGTTTCGGTCGTCGAGGCTAATCTAAATTTAAATAAATTCATTATCATTTATTACATATTTAATCATTATTTAAGTATGGGATTAGCGCTCTCATGAATTTGCGTAAAATTTTAAGAGAAATATGATAAAAATACAGATCACATAGCACCAAAGCTATATCTCACTTTAAAGGGGTGAAAAAGGAGACCTTTACAGCTTTCGTGATTCTGAGGATGATGAGGTTTACCGTTGTCATGTTGAGAAAACAGACAGTGTACCACAATTAGACCCTAGTTTAAGCTGAATTTGAATCAACAGTCCGAAACTTTGACGCTGTCTAAATATTGTTTTTGTCCTCCTTGTTGAGCCTTTGGTACAGTTAGGTAACATTTGCATCACGTACATTTTGATAAAAGGTAAGAATTATATGATAATAACAGAAATATATAAATATCTTTAAATTGATATGATGTGTGAGTTCCTGCACTTAAAAATGTATAAGTGGATGTCTTTATTTCTTACCGTGCTTGTCGTAGGAGGCGCTTCCATAATTACTTGTCGTTTGAGGTTTGGATTTCTGGTAATATTGTGTCATTTCTAACAAGGTCGATCCCGCCCGGGTACTAACGCATTGAAAAAATATGCAAATGAATCTAGTCAATATTTCCTATCCATTTCAATATAACCGTGCAATATAAGAAAGCTCCTGGCTTGGTACAGTTACCATGTGATTCATTTGGCTAATATCTCGACAGTAGCTGTAGTTAAGCCATCTATGTCCTTACATAACATAAGTATTTTTATATACATATAAAAAAGTTAATAATATTATTTTAGGGTTACTTTTCCACAATGTTTAGAGTTAAATGGAAAATAAATTTATAGTATGACTCTGCTGGGACCCGGGCCGGGAGAGCATAGAATATAGAACAGAAGAGGTGCTCAAACATGCTTTTTAGGGTTCCGTACCCAAAGGGTGAAAAAGGAACCCTATTACTAAGTCTCCACTGTCCGTCCATCCGTACGTCCGTCCGTCCGGCTGTATCTCATGAACCGCAATAGGTAGGCAGCTGGAATGTTCACAAAGTGTATATTTATTTTGCCGCTATTACAACAAATCGGTAAAATAAAATTATAATATAAATTAAAGGGGGGTCAAATACAAAACACGTGATTTTTTTGTGTTAAATCATGTACGATGGTACGGAACCTTTCGTGTGCGAGTCCGACTCGCACTTGGCCGGTTTTAAAATCAAGGAATGTGGTAAACACAAATAATCTTAAATTGTTAATAAAATTCTGTGGCTCAGTGTACATCTCAGGTCGTCGGCAGTTAATCAATAGGAAAAACACTCGCGGCCCTCCTCATTCCGCATATGCAAACAATATGTCACCGCCATACTCTTGTTCTAACACTTACAACTGACGGATATATCCTCTTCTCTAGACCCTGTGTTATAACACGTAGAGGGGAAAATCGAATGGCGTCGTTTAAAACTATGACTGATGTTTGCCTTTTCAAATTAGAAGTTTTGGAACATGGAATGGTGTGGAATCAATAAAACAAAATCTCCATACAAAATTTTCTAATTTGTTTTAAAGGAGGTTTTTGTTTAATTATTCTTAACTGCATTAAGTACAAAATTGTTACATGTGTGCAAACTATTCAATATTTATTGTCTATTAAATAAACAAATTACACGTAATACTGTCAGCCTCAGTGGCCCAGTGGCGCGACACTTCGGCGATCGCTCTCCGAAGTTAAGCAACGCTGGGTCCGGTCTGGTCTTGGATGGGTGACCATTCGACCGTTGAGAGAGGCTGGCCGTGGTTCGGATTCCACGTTAAGCTGTAGGTCCCCTTCCTTACTTACTAGGTGGTAGGGTTTATCCCGCCCGGGTTGGTACCATCGCATTGGATGAACGATGGTCGAAGCGGCAATGAAAATTGTCCGTGTTTTCCATCCAGTTCAATGTAGCCGTGCAATATAAGGAAGGTCCTGGCATGGCACCTAGTCCCATGTGGTGTGTTGGTCTAATACCATGACAGAACTTGTGGTATTAGCCATCCATGTCCAGTCACATAAAAAAAAATGTTTTAATGTAATTAATACATTTTCATAGTGATGTTTAGAGGATAGCCGTAGTTATATGACACTTCGCCCTAAAGCTTATGTTCTCTTACTAATGTATTATTTTGTAAGGGTAAATGGCATGCGACACATTACTATGAATATTTACATTTTAAATACATTAAAATAGTATATTACCTTTAAGATGATAAATATTGATTAATTTGTACATATCTGACAGCTTCAGATCAGAATATTTTCTTGTTTCTTACTTTTTAGAGCGAGATTATTGAGGATATAATAAAAAAATATTTTATCTCATGATTATTTCAGTCAAATTGTGTTTGCTAGTCGAAACTAAAATCTTGGCCATATTTTAAAAGGTATCAACTCGGAGTTTTTTCTTGTCCTTACTTTTAATAAAACTTTCGCCATAACCCTGTTATCGTTGGCACGACTAATTGGTTATGCAAAATTAAAGTGGCTGTGCAAGTCAGAGCCAGACCTGAAGTCTGAAGCCTTCAGCAAACATGCGAGGAGTAATTGGCGAACTAGACAAAAGAAGACTCCATATTGCTCCATATTGAAGAACATCCTTTGTATTGTATATAATTTGATGATGGATTAGGTATAGTTCTGTCACTTGCGAACACCTCTACAATGAGAGTAGGTAACGTAATTATAGACATTTCAGCTTAACAACGTTGTCTATTTAAAAAAAATTGATGAGATCTTGAAAATTATGTTTCAAATGAATACAATTAGAGGTCGCTGTTAGTCTAAACGATAATATCGTATCCATTAGTAACATACAAAATGTGTATGGATCAAAATGACATAAATATTATTTGTGGGCTGAAACAATTTAGAAACGATGATTTATATTTAGAGCAATATGCAGTCGAGAAATGTTAATAAATTAAAAATATTAACTAAAATTAACTTTAACATTGAGAAATTCATTAAAAACTCGAATATTCTCGGTGAATCCTTAAATCAAACAACTTCGTTCAAACGTCCTCGCGATCCCAATGGCTGAGGGTTGTCAAAATGACCGCAAATAATCACAGATCCATTGTTCCCTCCCTACCGCTCGGGAAGCCTCATTTATTTTTACTGCCTTTTTGCTTTTTCAAAATTGCTGCGACGAACATGACGTCGCATTGATGCGTCCTAACGACACATTTTTTTGTTGTGTTTCCAAAAAATATGAGATATGAATTTAATTTTCGAAAGCTGAATTGTAGCTCTTCGCATTAGTTTTAATGAAATTGTCAAGTGAATGCGGTTCCGACGTGGGCGGGGCGCCATTGTCATAAGTTAGATACATTAAACACAAATTACAAGCAGAATACATTGTATCACCTGCAGGTAAATATTAGATTCTCGTTCGTTACAGTATTATTTAAATTCGCATGTATTCGAGAATCAAAGTGCTTTTTAGGGTTCCGTACCGTAAGAGTGCCAACGGAACCCTATTACTAAGCCTCCGCTGGCCGTCCGTCCGTCCATCTATCACAGGGCTGTATCTAGGGTTGCCACCCGTACTTTATAATAAAGGTACGTTATTTCAGGTAATTGTACTCTATACTTTATGAGAATAATAAAGTACACGAAAATACTTTATTTCGCATGATTTGATTTCTTTAAGATTTTCAAAAGCTTAATCATAAGTATTTATATCTATGTTAAGTAATATAAATTTAAAGAGCAAAAACTTAATGCAGATATGTAGATCTTTTTTGGAGAAATCACTTAATTAAACCAACTTTATATAATATTTATAAATATTTTTAAACCGACTTCGAAAAAGGAGGAGGTTCTCAATTCGTCTGCATGTTTTTTTTGTGTTTGTTACCTTTACAGAACTTTAGCCTGGGTGAACTGTTTTTTTTTTTTGTTTGAGCTAACACTTATTTACACTTACTTACACACGGAAAGCTAGTGCTTTCCATCACATATCCACAGACATTTAGTAGCTAGTGCTCTCCGTGTGGTCCCATTTCATTTGGTTTAGTTCTAATAATGATATCCATGAGAAAATCATATAAGTCTTATATTTGTTTTAAGTATATGCGCGACACATGGACGAATAACTCAATATAACACCAACCGATTTCGATGCTTCTTTTTTTATTGGAAAGAACATGTACAAATTAGTTAGTGTACAGATTCACTAACAATCAAGCAATAAAAAAATACAAAAAAAACGATTCCAAAGAAAAAGCACTAAAAAAAATTACCATTTTTGTAGTTACGATTATTGTAATTTTTTCAGTCGTTGTCAGCCAAGGTTCTCTTGTCTGGCGCAGCGCGTGCACGGCTTACGCCGACTCAAAAAATTACAATATTCATAACTAAAAAAATGCGATTTTTTTAATTTTTTGTGCTTTTTATTTGAAGTCGGTTTTTTTTAAACTTGTATAAAGTTATTTAATTTCTATTGTCAATTCTCGCCACGTTTTTTTCTGTGATGACTAGCAAATGGCGAGACGAAAGAAACCGGGCATCCCTGAATATAATAAAATATGAATTATTTATTTACTTTCATTTAAATATAGACTGTAAAGATACTATAACTTTCTTAGTAGAGATTCTGTCAGCCTCGGTGGCCCAGTGGCGCGACACTTCGGCGATCGCTCTCCGAAGTTAAGCAACGCTGGGTCCGGTCTGGTCTTGGATGGGTGACCATTCGACCGTTGAGAGAGGCTGGCCGTGGTTCGGATTCCACGTTAAGCAGTAGGTCCCCCTTCCTTACATACTAGGTGGTAGGGTTTATCCCGCCCGGGTTGGTACCATCGCATTGGATGAACGATGGTCGAAGCGGCAATGAAAATTGTCCGTGTTTTCCATCCAGTTCAATGTAGCCGTGCAATATAAGGAAGGTCCTGGCATGGCACCTAGTTCCCATGTGGTGTGTTGGGCTAATACCATGACAGAACTTGTGGTATTAGCCATCCATGTCCAGTCACATAAAAAAAAAAAAAAGATAAAAAGTTGATACAAACTGCAAAAAGCAATAATAAATATATTTTTGAACATAATAATAAAGGAAAATAAATTATAAGTTCTTTACATATTTCGATTACTATGTACTTGTTTTCTTACCTATAATTGTTTACTTTATTGCAAAAAAAAATTAACAAAAAAAATAACCGACTTCAAAGAAAAAGCACTAAAAAGTAAAAAATAATTTCCATTTTTGTAGTTACGATTTCTGTTATTTTTTGAGTCGGCGTCAGCCGGGCACGCGCTGCGCCAATCAAGAGAAACTAACCTAACCTAACCTAACCTAACCTTGGCTCAAAAAATTACAGAAATCGTAACTACAAAAATGGAAATTATTTTTTACTTTTTAGTGCTTTTTTTTTGAAGTCGGTTATTTTTTTTGTAATTTTTTTTTTATTTGTTTATTTTTAGTGAATCTGAAGTACACTTACTAATTCGTACATGTCCTTTCCAATAAAAAAAGAATCACCGAAATCGGTTGGCGTTATATTGAGTTATTCGTCCATTTGTCGCGCACATCTTAATACAAATTTAAGACTTTTATGATTTTCTCATGGGTATCATTGTCAGAACTTAACCAAATTAAAATGGGACCACTTGGGAAGCACTAGCTATCATTTAAAATAATAATCATCAAAATCGGTTCACCCAGGCAAAAGTTATGAGGTAACAAACATAAAAAAAAAACAACAAAAAAACATACAGACGAATTGATAACCTCCTCCTTTTTTTGAAGTCGGTTAAAAAAGAGGTGGCAACCCTAGCTGTATCTCATGAACCATTATAGGTAGGTAGCTGAAATCTTTACAGAGTTTGTATTTATTTTGCCGTTATAACAACTAATTTATTAAGATTTAAAAAAAACACCCCACACAATAAAAGTATTTTTTTGTATTATCTTCAATCATCAAGAGTATATTTTTGTAATTTTAATTATTTTGATAACAAAAAATATTGGTCAATATAATCATTGTATAAAATGGAGATAGTAAAAATCATGTTTGGGATGGTTCATAGGTGTCCCATGCCAGAACTTGCCATATATATTGCAACTGAATGCAAAGCACGGACAAATTATTTTCATTCGAATTGCCGCTTTGACCATCGTTTGTTTAACAACCCGGGCTGAATTAACCCTACCACCGAGTTTTACGTGGAATCAAAATCACAAATGACAAATCCTTTAGTCGCCGCCCGTGAATATAAAGTTCGAATTAACCCCTACAATGTATTTTTTTGTCAAACAAATCGACTATATGTTCATCACCTGCGTTTGTTCATTTGTTTAAGTAATAAGATAATTTTTGTTCTTCACTTATTTCTCAGTTACGTATTTCAATATGTTTTCATATTCGTTAGCAAACAAGCGAACAGGTAGAAGTTTTTTTCACAATGGCGTTGCCCTGACCTACACCAACCTACACCTTAAAGCCGCATTCGGGGACAAAGGAGTCGTCCTTTCACGCACGTGGTTGGGTTTTGAAAAGATTAAAGTAACGAAAAAAATCTCTTTTGGGCAACTCTTTTGCAAACTTGCTCGGTGCTGTGAAAGTCGAGAAATTAGCCACGTATCGATATCTTTTTTATTTCTTAGAATAACTATGACTTAACTATAGCTTAAAACGTTAATAAGTGTTAATTAATGCCTTCGAGGAATACAAATAATGCACAAACAGTGCCCAGGGAAAAGGCACAAATATTTAACTTTTAGAGCTGGACATTTGTTTATGTAATATTTTTCCTAAAAACCTAAGTCAATCTTTATAAATATACTATAGTTCCGTTATCACCAAACTAGCCTTCTATAATGTTTCCTAGGTCCGGTATTGAATTGGTATCTAATATATTAGATGTCTATTTTAATACTAGTTAGTATTCGTAGTAGTAGTTAGTATCCCAGGTGGGAAGACGACATCAAGTGCGTCGGCGGAAAGCAGTGGTTCCGTACCGCTGAGGGCCGGGAGGACTGGAGAAGGATTGGAGAGGCGTATGTCCAGCAGTGGACGCAAACACGCTGACTGACTAGTATTCGTTTAGGTTAGTGTTACAGTTACGACTATTTATCTCCTCCTCAAACTTTCACTTCAAAAACCCGAAGGAAATTAAATAAAACCTTAACATGTTTTGACATCCCTATTGTTGTAGGGCGTATCCATTTACATTGACTTTTTGTGAGACCAAAAAACTCCAAACAAGTGCACACACTTCCCAACTTGTCAGGTTTTGCACCCAGACGGTCTGCTCCGACCTCATGAGGCCCAAGTCTGAGGATTTATTATTCGTGTACTTCGTCTTATATTTTGTAACTTATTAAAAATTCCTTCTGGAGGATTATTTTTAAAGAAGGGTATGGAATGGATATAAAATAATTGCATGGTTTTATTATATGCCCGTTCTTATTAAATCTAAGGAAATACGGTGTTGTCTGTTGACATGAGTCCACTCCTACTTTAATGGAGAATGCTCCGTGAAGGTATTCAATATGTTTCCTCCAATTCTCATTCGTTTGTTTTCCTTTATGAGGTGCACATGTGTGTTTACATTAATGAACACTGTTGGATGCGTCATTTATTTTTAATACGGTTCAATTATTACGGATGGAGAAGAATCTTCAAGAACCTCATAAAAAAAGCACAATCATTTTATGTTTCGGCACAAAATTGGAATGGATTCAAACATCCAAAATATTTGAAAACTCAATCTATGTTCTTATGAAATTTTGGAGTTTTTGTCCATATAGCAGGTTTAGATTGCTCATGGATACTGTCTCAATTGTTGTCAGTTGTTACTGTTTAAAATAAGTATCATTTTTCAGATTGATCAATTCATCTTCCCGATTAACAATAGTGCCAAGACCTAATAAAACTGTTTAAAATATATCCACCCATAAAAACATATTTATGTAAACAGAGACAGTTGCAAAAATGTGGCTCCCGGGAATTTAACACTCGCTCTCAGTGTTTCCAGCGGTTGACATAAGTCGACCATTTCGATGTTTTCCTTTACTATCATTTTATTCTAACATTAAAACTCAACTAAACTCAAAATATTCCCAAACTCTAATTCCATTTGTAAGTGAATCATTAAAATTCTTGATACACTTTCGAGTCGAAAACAGTCCATGCCAAGTCCTACCGAGATAGGCAATAAAATGTGATAATCCGTCCTTTGAAATAAAGGGCCAGCGTGCAGCTGCACAAATACATAAATAAGACGAGCATTGGTTTGATTATTTCTTTAGTGATGAGACTGCACGGTATTGCAACGCCTACACAAACGGTCGAAACGCATCTTCGAACGCACACATTGTCAAGGACTACTCGCATTTAGTTTATTTCAATAGACAAGATAAGCTATAGCATACAAAAGGAGAGGGTTAAGCTTCGTGGGAGCGAGCTATATGTTTACCTTTTTTAAAAGCGTATTTTTTTATGTGACTGGACATGGATGGCTAATACCACACCTACTATCGTGATATTACCGCAATGCACATCATGGGAACTAGGTGTCATGCCAGGAACTTCCTTTTATTGCTCAGCTATATTGAACTGGATAGAAAATAAATTTTCATTGTGTTTTCGACCATCGTTCATTCAATGCGATGGTACCAACCTGGCCGAGATTAACCCTATCACCAGGTAAGTAAGGAAGAGGACCTACAGTCTAATGTGGAATCCGAACCACGAACGACGAATCCTATAGTCGGCTCTTACGACATGCACGGGAAGAAATTCAGTTGGCCCAATTGTATTATTTTTACGTGCCGGAACTCACATTCTTCTATCTATTCGTCATTCAATCTTATAATTGATAGACCCATGAGTCAAAACAGAAGTCCTTTTTAATTATTATGGCTAAAAACATTAATATAACATTATTATTTTAAATGCTATCACCTACAGAATAATTAAAAGTTTTTAAAGTTTGAGAGCAACCCAACCACTAAATAACCCTCCTCATTGCACCCCTATTGTGCTGAAGGCATATTTTTTCTGAAGTAAATATACTTTTTCGTACTAAGCATGTACGTCGCTTATTCCAAGGAATAAGCTTTCTTCTTTAAAATCTCTAGGTCCAGCCGTTCAGGCTATGGGTTGCGCGTCAGTCAGTAACATTATTTTTTTTCTCAGTACAGATAAAAGAGTATGATTAAAATACTTGCTTCAACGATACTTTAAGTGGTGTATCTGAACATTTATACGTCTCGATACATGCCCTCGACGTATTCCAAGGAATAAGCTTTCTTCTTTAAAATCTCTAGGTCCAGCCGTTCAGGCTATGGGTTGCGCGTCAGTCAGTAACATTATTTTTTTTCTCAGTACAGATAAAAGAGTATGATTAAAATACTTGCTTCAACGATACTTTAAGTGGTGTATCTGAACATTTATACGTCTCGATACATGCCCTCGACGTTGATCCATAATTTGTTTGACAAAACCGAACACCGCGTCCACCGCAGGACGACAATCATAACGAGGACATCGCGTGTCACCATGCAATAATCTTGCGGGGACTTGGGACATCTCGTGCTAAAATAACTAATGATAATTTAACCCAATTTATCCGTCTACCCTAAGGATTTTTTACTATTTGTAGGGCTGTCACGATATTTTTGGTATTGTGGTATTTTTTTATGTGACTGGACATGTATGGCTAATACAAAATCCACTGCATTCCTGAAGGAATTGTGTTCCATGCCATAACCTTATCTTTATGAGCACGGCTACTTTGAATTAACTGACAATTTTTCATCTCATGCGATTGTACCAACAATAATTTTATGATTTCTTAATTTATGATCGATATTTGTTTTATTATTGAACAGGACATTCTTTTAGAGGGTAAATCCTGGTGAGACTCTTTCAATCTTTTTTTTAAATGAATGCACCTTTTAATGTTCATAAGCTTAAGGTGGCCCATCCCGCTCATCTACCCATACAAAAGGGAAAAGAAGATCACGCCCATATTTCTTGTCAGAGATCCAAAATTTTGCTCAAAATAGCTTTATTTGATCGAACTAGATGTCTGATGACCATTGGCATTGTAAAATTGTGTTTGGTTTCTAAGTTATAAGGTCCGAAAGTTCGAATTTTTCGCGCGTTTTATACAATAACTTTGGAGGTGGATTACGCAATGATAATCGCAATGGTAAGAACATCGTAAAAAGATTAGTCATCAGACATAGCTTATTTAATCAAGATTTATGATCTATTTGGTTTTTGTTAGATTTTTGACTACAGCGGTCGTGGTTTACTTTTAGCTTTAAGTCGTTTTGAAATAAATATTTTCGTAAATCTTGCATAGTGCACATCGTCTTTTTTGTGGACATGTTGCATCTTCCTCATCACGGAGCCCGTCTTATTCTTTGAAACAGAGAAGGTCCCAGAGCGCAACAGCACGGTTTTGTACCGAGGCCGCGAATGAGTTAGGCCCGCCGGGTTGAGCCACCTTAAGAGAACAATTTTGAAGAAAGTAAAGTTTTAAATACCTTTCTTAAACCCGACGTTTCGAAAGGATTTGCATCCAATCGTGGTCACGGGAGAACTATAGCAGCTCGCCTTCACCACCGAGTACTTGCTACCCTCACATTTACATTTAAGTCATTGCTAGGGATGTCCCTACACACAACACTGAACACATTGCCAGGTTTTTCAGCACTAGAACAACTTTTTATATGCGCATTAAATGGACTGATTACCAGATTCCATGCCGTAGATAATTTGTATCCATCTTCCCAATTGAGATCTTCATGTTTTTTTATTTCAATAGCTTGAAGTATAATTCATGGATAGTAATGACGCTCGGTGGAGATTTTTGGGCCATGGAGCTCGATCCAATCACGAATTCGCGAGCAGAGCACATCGACACCGGAACAAACTATTGCATCGATTTAATTCACTACTGAATTCAAATAGTTTTATGCAAATGGTATGTATGTTTTCAAATAGTTTTATGTAAATCTAATATTCCAGATTTTAAAAAGGTATTTAAAATGTTGAGAAATCATAGAATTAATTCATAAAGTGAAACGAATTAAGGAAATGTTATGTATTATAATTAACTTAATAAATCTGCGTCGCCAACCCTAAACGAAATCAAATGAAACATATTACAAGAACGCCCCTCATACCCGCATCAGGTCTGTCCACCTGCTCCTACAGGGACAACAGAGCATATTCGTTCGTATCTACATAGCTCCCACGACGAATTGGCATCATAAGAGTTACATTTCGTACAATATCGAAAGACATTAGGGGGAACGATTCATGTGTGTGCAATATAAAAAACCGCGTGGGGGTTCCGCCACGGAAAACTCATATAAGTTGTGCCACTGCATTTATGCCCATGCATGTCGTGAGGGTAACTAAGGGATACGTGTCATTCGTCGTTCGGATTCCACGTGTAATACTTCCTTACTTACTACGTTGAAGGGTTTATTCCTCCTAGGTTAGTACCATCACAGTGATTGAACGACGGTTGTAGCGAGGAAGATAACAAATGCAATGAAAGGGGAATGCATTAGAATTAAAATGTTCCGTTTTTTTTTGAGCCAGAAAGCAAAAAACTAATGCAATTTTTCTTCCGGAGTTATGAACCTATTAAGGTTTCAGTTAATAGTCGGAAAATCTGAATAACCAGATATTCAGATATTTATTATATATTATAATCTTCCTAAAGCATCGTTAGATGACGAAAGTGCACAGGAAATCTATCCCATTTCCCTAATTAGTTTAAATGGATAGAACTAAACAAACAATAAACCCCGATTCGATGTGATGTTGCACGGAAATGATTTTATTGGTCACTTAGTGGTTTTTTATGTCTTTTAATATTTTGATCGCATGTGATGTGAAAATTATTCGACATAATTAATCGATAACGGTTATTTTAGATTAATCAGAGATTGATCTTTTGAGATTGAACTTAATATATTAGAATTTGGTGTATTTATTGTTTATGTATGTGTATAATACGGTACAGATACGCTTTTGTTCTTTTTTCCCTCTTGTATTTTTAATTTATTATTTATATGTTTCCCTAGTAATCTTACTTTTTCTTAAAAATACCAGTATATTTATTCCAGTTTGATAGAAAAATATTATTTTGTTTTTTTTGCAAAGTCAACGCAATAACTGTATAAATGAACACAAAAAGGTCGTAGAATGAGAAAGTTGCATACTATTTTGACAGATCTGTGTGGATTCTTAGCTTAAGGACAACGAAAATACCGCTTTATAAAAAACAAAACAGGCTATAATTTCATGGATAAACAGTCTTCAAACTGTTAATGATTGAATTCAAACCTCGTAAAGTGATTTAAATGGTGATTTGTTAATGCGGCTTGCGTGTGGGGAGAGTGATGCTTGATATAAATAACTTTGACCGTATTTTCGCTTCATGGCTTTTGCTGAGATGATAGATATAACAACAAATGCGTTGAATCATAATACATTTACATGATTCAAATAATCCTAGTAAAGAGCAGACTATATATGGTGTGGTGGATCCTGTTTACGGAAATTTTAAATTTTGTGTTTGAAATATACTGATAGTTAACTTTACTGAAGTTTTTTTTTTTTATGTGACTGGACATGGATGACTAATGCCACAAGTTCTGTCATGGTATTAGCCCAACACACCACATGGGAACTAGGTGCCATGCCAGGACCTTCCTTATATTGCACGGCTACATTGAACTGGATGGAAAACACAGACAATTTTCATTGCCGCTTCGACCATCGTTCATCCAATGCGATGGTACCAACCCGGGCGGGATAAACCCTGCCACCTAGTAAGTAAGGAAGGGGACCTACAGCTTAACGTGGAATCCGAACCACGGCCAGCCTCTCTCAACGGTCGAATGGTCACCCATCCAAGACGAGACCGGACCCAGCGTTGCTTAACTTCGGAGAGCGATCGCCGAAGTGTCGCGCCACTGGGCCACTGAGGCTGACGAAGTTACTCGCTATAAGTTATTTTTTACTAACGACGCCTATGATATTTTAAAAATATTATTTACATAAGAGGCAAATACATTTGTTTTTATTTATTCAATTGTATGTCAAATCACAATGGAACGACATCTCATGGTAGGTTTTATTTTTCACCATTTTTACAAACTATATTTATATATATAATAACTTAAAATAATTCGTTTTTTTATTTTATCGAAAGTGTAAGTTTTGTCAAGTTTGAAATGTCATTAATTATCGGTTTAATGACATTTAATTTTTATGAAACATGATTATTTTTTGCATAAATTCACAAAACAAACACACAATATAGTGTTTGAAAAAACTACAAAGGCGTAATATTTCACTGGTTTGTTATTAGAGTAAACATGTCGGACTTTAAAAAACACACACATTTCGAAAATATGAAATCCGTAAGACTTTGACCTCTGTACAAGTTCGTTTGGCTTAATACAGCCTAAGATATCTCTCCTGTAACTTCCACAAGGCCTTCCTCCATGGCTCCATTGACCGTTCAAACGCTATGTTTAATGTATTCGGGTCGATTAGTATTAAAATCTATAGTTATAAACGAATACAGCTGTAAATGTCGATATTCTTAAATATGGGTGACTTTTCAAAACTAACACCTTAAAAATTAATAGGTTGTCTATGACGCCTTTACTTATTCGTATTATAAATTAACCTGTCAAACGCTATAAAAGTCGGCCATATTTAAAACATTGACCATAAAGTGCCCCCTCTCAGCTTAAGAAGCTCCCCAAAAACATCAAACATTAATAATCGTGCTACTCGCTGCGGCGTTAAACAATTTTATTGATCAATTAAAAGTGCTTTATTACACGCTCATTTGGGATTAAAATAATAGGAAAAATCATTACGGAAAAAAACCCATTTACAGGGCAGGATAAATCATTAAAACCTGTATATGCGAGAAAATGTAATGTTACACCTTTATTTTTATTAAATTTACTAAATTTTTTTTTTTTACCAAAACCCAGCATATCAAGATATAATTTTCTGGAAAAGTTTTATAATTACTGTTAACATATAATTTTCAAAATATTATACTTAGCACTATTGCTAAGTATGTGCTGTTTTAATTGTTGCCAAAGAACCTTAATTTAAATTTACGTGTTTTTTTTAGATTTATGCTCCTTAAAATAAAAAAAATGTCATAGGATCACTATTTTGTCCCTTTTTAAGGAACGAGTGGAGGCCATTTATGTATATGGCATCTGTTGACGCTCGCAAACAAATTAAAATCTACAGGGTTCTTTCCGTTGACCTGAAATCGTGCAATTAGGCTACATGCAAACTCGCACAATTAATGGATTTTGGAATATTTAATTGTATCACACAAGAAGAAAATCGTCTGATGGACGAAGTATCAACATAAAACGTTTTACGGAAACCTCGGTCCGCAAATAAGTATCGCACTTTATCGGTTTTTAACTTGAACCTATAATGTTTTCATTCGTCGTATGAAAAATGTACTTTTCCAATATCGCAATTAGCTTCTAAAGACTCAAAATGATAAAATGGTAGAACATTTGAGATGAAATGATTGCACGTAAATACCCCTGCCATACTAAACCGCCCTATTTCGAACGATTGCGCTACAGTGACAAGCGACTCTTTATTCTTTTCCTAAGTTATTGAGATCGTTAAGAGCGATAGGGACGCGGTGTTTTTAAATTTAACGGTTTTAAAATGAAACTGCCTAAGACAAAGGGCAGTAAACAGGGTCGCAGTGCGGTGATACTCCGCCATCAGTGTCATTATAGGTTAGGGAGACGGATGTCCCCTGAGCATAGACAAACTGTGACAATCTCTTCATTAGATAGCTAGGAACATTAAAGTACAAAGGTAATTTGAACTTAAAGATAAAAAATCGCTTTGACAGCTGCGGTTTTCTCGACTGAAAGGTTCCTGATTCCTGAGCAAGGAATTCCATGGCTGGCGTAAAACACAAAAAATTGTCGATGTTGCATCTTTCATTCATTGCGGCGATCAACGCTTGGGCTAGTAAGGAAGGCGACCACAGTTATACATGTGATAAGAAAGACAGAGACAAATAATTGTTTCAAAACCTTCGAAATAGTGATACTTAAACAATCAACCTAAATAAATCCAAATCAATGGCCAACTTATCTCTTAATCATACATTTCTGTGTAATTGATATCAGACCGTAAACACGCATTAAACTATCGGTCATCGCCCCCTACAGGTGCTGGTCGCGGTTCAAGAAACCCATGCATCGCATGAGTCATGCGACCGTCGATAGCGGGTTCGATCTTGACCAAGGACATGTACCAACTTGTTCGAGTGCATTGTTAATGCAATTCTCAAAAAACTAGGCTGAAAGTGCGCGTCACTACGCTCGTGCGAGCACACAAGTCGCACGTTGGGACTTTGAGGCAAAACTGAACAAGTCGTCTTTTTAAATTCCTAATTGTATTCACAACTTCAACATTACATCTACAATTTTACAAATTTATTATTTTGAAGAATTTATATATATAGAGTATTTAGTATTTATTTATTGATATTTATGTAGCTATATTTATGTACAGTTATATAAGTTATATATTTAAGTTTAAGTATAATGTGTATTTGTTGTATATTGTGTAGGAATTATGTTTCCTCTAAAGCTATTTCTCCATAGTTACTACTCGCACTACTGCTCACGATACCCAAAGGTAGACTGGTAGAAAATGCCTCCGGCATTAAGTTGTACCTTTTGCCCGAATGTTTTTTGAGTGCAATAAACTTATATAAATATAAATAAATAAATACATAATTTTCCAAGAAACCAGTAAAAATTGCTCGTGAGACTTGGATTTAAAACCACACTCTGTCAACGTTCAGACGTCGTTACGTAACTTTACAACTTTTTTGTAAATGGATTCATTTATTCAGCCTTTTCACGTGGATAACACCCCAACCATAGCAGGCATGAGAGTGCCAGTTCGTAGGATGTGCGATACTTTGCAACAAAAAGCTCGTACATGACGATATGTTTGATTCATCCTGCCAAACATATAAGAAAATGTTCTTAAAGCAGTGTATATGTGACATGCGTGGTTCAAATAAGTACATTAAGTTTTAGAGTTAGTATTTTTAACATAAAGTCTCATAGTATCTTTTCAGTTTATTTCATTGTTCGTTGATTTTTACATTATTGTTAACTACTAAATCTTTGTTTTTCTACTTTTAGCTACTAGTTGTTTATGTTCATGATTGTAAACTTGGTATTTATTTTTTTAGTGTTTAAGTGAGAACTGCTAAGGAGACAGGTAAAGTGTTGTACTTCTTATCTATTTAAGTCTATGTTTATTATTTCTTGTTTCTGTTTGTTCTCCAAATAAATAAATTAAAATAAAATAATAAATCTTCATTAAAATAATAAGGCCTCATATATATATATGAGGATGGCGGTAGGCATGCTGCGCGGGGCGGGGGTGATGTTTTTGAAATCACGTTTACATTTTTACGTCTTTTGATTTTTTAAAATATTTATTTATTAGTTTCTAGACTTAGCGCACTCTCAACGTGAGCTTTTCTGTGCAGAATTAACAATTGCTCACGAGTACATTTTTTGCACTTTCTACGGTACAGTTACGTTGCTCCGAGGATTCCCACGGCCATTGTATGATCCGTAAGAAGTCGTTTAAAATCATTTTTAATCGCAAGTTGAGGTGTTTTTGCCTTATCTCTACTGACACGAGCGCAACGGTATCTACGTATAATGCGGTATTAACTGTTTGTTAATAATGCATGCATTTTGTTCAATTAGATTCGATTTAATAAATGGACTAGAATATTATTTTTGGCAAAAAAAAAATGTTATCACTCTAAAGTACTCAACATTGCATGAGTACAAAAAAACAATGTCAATATTAAATTCGTTGTTATATATTATTAAATAAAAACGTGTGTTTCAATAAAGACATACAATTGGTAAAATTGCAGACAATACTAGATAAAAATTATTAAATATAACATAAGATAAATAGTCGCAACAGAAACTAAAACAAACCAAAAGTAATCCTATCTAACGCCAAAAGTGAAATTTCTTCCATAAAAATTCTGTCAAAATTAGGTAAGAAACTAGTACTGTGAGTTAGTTTTAATTTTAGTTACGATTATTTATCTTAGCCGAAGTCATGGAGACTTAGCCGTTTGTGCGCAATCACCCCTTTGTGTGAGTCCTTGGTTCTGTATCGTGTTGCTTTTTCGAGGTTATTTCGATAATATATATCTTATCTATCTATCGGTTCAAGGTGAAGTATCCTAACTGGAGTGCTATTCATTCTGTTATCGTGTAAACAGCTGATGTATTCGAATTTTGTATGCAAAGCTATATCAATTTTATGATTTATAAATGTTTTCAATGTATCCGTTTAGAGCATTATTTGAGATGATTTTGGATTAAATGACAAATTTAATTGAAAATGAGAATGTTTATTACTGATAAAAGCTAATTTTGTAATTAAATAAAGGCGAATTTTTCAATTCGGTCTATAGGGCCAAATCCGAAACTATAAGAAATAGCTAAAAACACTCAAAGGAGTCATGATATTACATCCCCCAATAATTACAGCATATGTTCCTTGTAATAAAGGTAACCTAACGTAAACTTGTCTATATTACCTAACATAACTTACCCTGTATGCAATAAAATCACATAATATCTAGTGATGTAAACAAAATTCATAATAATCCCGCATTTCGTATTGTCACTACATGAATGATATATTTTTATAATATGACTGCGATATTCCTACACTGCTTTTTTTATCGATTTCAGAAGAGCAATACTTAAAACTCTGAAAAACAGGTTTTTCACTTCCCGTTTTTGCATTACCTCTCTTTATATACTGAATTATTAAAACCATTTTCATTATAGAGTTCCGTAACTAAAGGGGCCCAACGGAACCCTATTACTAAGCATCCGCTGTCCGTCCGTCCGTCCGTCCATCCGCCCGTTCGCATTGTGTGTAATTATTTTATATTGCTATAACAATAAATAGATAATATAAAAGAATATATATTAAAATGAAAGGGGGTTTGTTGTGTTAAATCTTGTACGATGGTACGGAACCCTTCGTATGCGAGTCCGATTTGCACTTGGCCGGTTTTTTTACTACTAAGTTTCAAATCCAGCTTGTAATCCAGCATAAGAATAATTAGATACCATTTCGAGTGAAACATACTGACAAGTTATGGGTAAGTAGGCCATTGACCAGACGCAAATTTTATCGCCTTGGAAAGCATCAACAAAGTCAATATTGTTTAGTCACTGTCAAAGACAATGCCGACGCGAAAACCACAAGGCGATAAGACCCCACTGCAAGGGTCACAACAAAACGATGTTACACAAAATATGAACGTGTTAATTTGTACATATTTGTTTAACCGCAAAAGGTTAATTAATTGTGTTTGTTTCGCTTCGTAAAGCGACATGTATTGACGAGTTGGCTTACTTTTCATTATATACTAGCTGAGGTACCCAGCTCCGCTCTGGTCAATGTCGTTTTGGACTGATGACGCGCTCAATTATTTCCTGGATATTATATAAGTTCCCCATACAAACTTTCATTCCCTATTTCGACCTTTCGAGTTTATTTTTCGCTACAAAAGATAACATTTGTTCTTGTCCAAAGTCTAGACTATCTCTATACCGAAATTCACCAAAATTTGATCAGCTGTTAAGGCCCCTTCCCGCTCAACTCCCCATACAAACGGGGTAAGAATATCACGCCCATATTTCTTGTCAGAGATCCCAAATTTTGCTCAAAATAGCTTTATTTGATCGAACTAGATGTCTGATGACCATTGGTATCTTAAAATTGTGTTTGGTTTCTAAGTTATAAGGTCCGAAAGTTCGAATTTTTCGCGCGATTCATGGATTACGAAATGATAAAGTAAGAACCTCTTGAAAAGATTAGTCATAGATTATGTAATCAAGATTTATAATCTATTTGGTTTTGTTAGATTTTTGACTACAGCGGTCGTGGTTTACTTGTAGCTATAAGTCGTTTTGTAATTAAAATTTTCGTAAATCTTACCAAAACATACACTATGCATATTACCTTTTTTGTAGACATGTTGCATCTTCTTCATCTCGGAGCCTGTCTTTTTTTTTAAACAGAGAAGGTCCCCCAGAGCGCAACAACACGGTTTTGTATCATGCCCGCGAATGAGTTAGTACCGCCGGGTTGGGCCACCTTAAGGCGTGAAAAGGCAACAGACAGAAAGACTCACTTTAGAATTATCATATTATTATGGAGCCTTACACTTCTCTCGGTTTGCTAAATTACGTCCATATTTTGCCGTAGTTTCTTCACAAATCTAAAATTTTGTTCATGTATTTTTTCGTAGCATTTAACATTTTCTTAAAAACGACCGCTTTTGTAAAGGTTTTTATCTCTAAAAATTTTAGAAAGCACAGCAAATCTACCCCGTAAACTTATCTAAATTTATTCTATTAAAAAAACCCCTTTTCAATTACAAAGAAAAGAGGCTTTGTTGACATTTTTTGCATAAAAACATCGGAAGATATCAAAGTGTGTTTTAAAAGTTTTTGTTGCTATTATCTCTCGTGTGCAGGACAAAGGGTTGTCGATTTCAAGTTTTATATTACGTCATGGCTTCAGTTGGTATTAAACTATTGCGCAGTCCATGAAGTATTGATGTTTTGTCTCTAAAGTCAATTTCATAAACACATTTAACGAGCCCGCGGGCAAAAACGCAATTTCGTATTTTTTTAAGAGCTGTGGTTGAAATTAATTGGATTAAACTATGTATATGCGTAGCATTTAATGAAATAGTTTCTTTGTTTACGCTGTTCGACATCAATACCTATATTTTTTATGACATAGGTGGCTTATACCACAGCTACTGTCATCATTCGGGTCGGGTCGGGTCATTGAAACTAGGTGCAATGCCAAGACCATTCCATTTTTATTTATTGTTCTTAATTTTCAATGTTACTATTAATCATAATTCTTAAATTTTAATAACATTTTTTAAATGGTTCAAAAATCTATCAAAATAATTGACTTGTTCCAAAAGTAACCCCAAACATTTAGTTACAAGTAGTCCAAAGTATCTGTGTTTTAAAGCACTGGACGTGGATTGTTTTTTTATGTGGGAAATGGAAATGGATGGCTATTGGCATAGTATTAGAATACCACACACACCGTTATGTTACTAGCCCATCAGGTCACATTCCCTTAGGAATTAGTTCGCACATTGAACAGAATATTTTTCATTGCCGCTTCGACCATCTTTTTACCAATGGTACCAACCCGGGCGAACTTAACCCTACCACCTAGTTTTTTATCAATGGTACCAACCCGGGAACTTAACCCTACCACTTAGTGGGAGAAGGTGACCTACTACAGTTGGCACATCAAGCAAATCCCCGCGCCCCTGAGCTACAGACCGCACAAAATATAATACCATATAAATCAAAAAATTTATCATTATCTTAACTTAACTAGCTATAAACTAGGTGCCATGCATGGACTTTCCATATATTACACGGCTACATTGAATCGAATTGACGTGGACCTGAAGAATATATACACAACCGTGCCTGAACAGGATTACCTAAGTATCCGGAATAAAATCCAATAAGCAAGAAAGCTACATTATTTCGTGAAATTCTATGTGCAAAGAAAACATTCTTTCGTCGCCACTTACGATATGCATGGGAAGAAATTAAATTAGATCACTTACATATTCTCAAACGCACGAAGCACAAAACCGGCCAAGTGCGAGTCGGATTCGCACACAAAGGGTTCCGTACAAGATTTAACAAAATAAATATTTTAACACATTTTTTGTATGGGGCCCCCCTTTAATTATGATTGTTTTTATATTTTACCTATTTGTTGTTATAGCGGCAAAATAAATACACACTCCGTGAAAATTTCAGCTTCCTACCTATTACGGTTCACGAGATACAGTCCTGTGACAGACGGACAGACGGACGGACGGACGGACGGACGGACGGACGGACGGACGGACGGACGGACAGCGGAGGCTTAGTAATAGGGTTCCGTTTTTACCCTTTTGGGTACGGAACCCTAAAAAGCTTAGATTCCTTTAAAAACGAGCTTTTCTTTCTTTGTCTGTCAGTCTGTTTATAACTTGAGAATGTCTAATCCAATTTAGATACGGTTTGCATACAGCATTATATTTCCAATAATTTTAGGCTGCTTACCATCAAGTTTAATTGCATTAAGAGTGAGAAATTAGCTAAGGCAGGGAAATTTGACGGCATTTTCTTCAAATATTTACGTAGGTAACGACTTGCTTTTACCAGAGTTAAATGTCGCACGCATCGCTAGCAAAACTGAAAGTAAGAGCATAGGAGGACAATATGGTCACTGCAGCAGAGTGAGCTAATTTAGACTAATTCCCATGTATTTACGTTGCAGCAGGTGGAGCTGCGTCGATATCATCTCGGCATAAATAAATCCTGCTTGACAGTTATGAATCTCTTCTCTGGCTTTGTTATTTCTTAAAGTTATATTTTTCATTGCTCAATATTACTTACTTCAGATAATGCCATTTTTGTTCAGAGTACTTAGATTATAAACTCGCTTATTACACTAAGAACCGTAGAACTAATTTCAAACTACGTTTTGCAAGATTGCCTGCTCCGAATTATACATACTGTTAAACTCAGGTTAACCTTATGGAACCACGGACGCAGAATACTTTTAATTAATTGTTGCTAGATGAGAAAAAAACTTCATCATAATCTCAAGCAACATGGAATTAAACGTCACTTCAGAGGTGTAGGTTGAGATAATAGAGGTGTTAGAACAGGGCATTTTATATGATTATTCATGTCTTTTCATTCTTTTGTATTAATAAATTTCTATAAATTGAATGTCCTAAACTATTTCCTTTCTTCTTCCTTTCTAGGAGCCTTCCAAATACTCATTCCTGCATCTTTAAGCTTGAAGATATCTTAGTTTTAATGTTAAAAAAATATATCTATACCTTTGCTAAAGTATTATCGCCTGGGTGTGGTTTTGCTGCTCTGTATCGATGCTCTACACAATGAACTCTTTACGGACTATGCCTTGACTAATCTTGGTCCATTAGGCGGAAAATAATTTATTGCTGCAGCGCATGTGTCGAGTTGCACCAGCAAGTTGAAAACTTTCACATTCACGTCGCACAAACGGAGGCATACAATTATCCACTATATTGTGTAAGATTAAACAGGACAAAAAAATAAAGGGATTGGTGAGCAAAACTGTCACCGCTATAAAAGCTGTTTTCTCTACGGAAAAATGCATGATTCCAGAGCACGGAATTCCAAGAAAAGTCTTACTGGTACATTGACAGATATGTACTTCTTCGTTAGTGCTAAATTCGGAAACAAATAATTACAAACAAAAATGTTTTATTCTTTTTTAATTCCTTGAGAGGCTGCGATAGATTGCCAGAATACCAAAGTAATGTGAATTCCTCTCTTCAGAACACACTTGATTCATGAACTCGGAATTCCCAGAATTGGCCTGCTGAGCCTGGTTTTCCCGCTCTTCTACATAGTGAAAAGAATCAACACGTCATATATTATTTGTCTTAGAAAGTTACTGCATCTTTTAAATGTTTACTACAAAATAAAAATATTAAAGGATCAAGGCATAAAATGTGTTTGGAGGTACACGCAACTAAATCGGCACGGGCCCGCTGCTGCCTCTGAGGCCCTTCGGGTAATTTTCCCGTTGTAACAAAGAAAGTCTTGCGACAATAAAAACGCATCAGACTCGGTCCATTCGGTCCGTGAAATCAAAACCCAGTAGCGGCTACGGTGGATTACAATTTAAGAGTTGGATAATACCAACTCCTCATCTTGAACACGGAGGTTGTTGGAAGGGACGCAATGAGTCGATGTGGCGGCGTGAGGTCGGTAACATCACAATTTTGGAGTTTTTGTAACGAATCGAATTGAAATTAAATGTTACACTGGTTTTGGTACCGGCGGAGTATAAACGGGACGCCAGACATGGATGACCGATTGAATTTGTTTTACAAAAAGATATCTTTTTTACTTTTGGACGGCAGTGTTTTTCCACTTTAAATTTTATTGGTAACAGTGGATCAATGATTTTCAACATTGCTCTCACTACTTGGAACTTTTATCAAAGTATGCTTAGAATATTTTTGATTGAATATTTCAATTCATCCCTTTTGGACAAACATTTCAAAGGCTTATTCTTGGCACTGACTGACCTTACCAGCTGAAGCCCGGAAGATCCGCCAAAACAATGTTACAAATATATCACCGAAGCGATTGCGGAAATGATAGAGGGCCTAGTAGTTTTAACCTTGGTTTCTCATTTCGGGCACCGTAAGTTTGATACCTTGCTATAATAGACGATGTAATGATAGACATTCAAGGGTTGCAACATAAAAAGGTACAAGGATACGAGATAGAGGATAGAGACCGAGAAGAATAAGAATTCGCAGTATTCTATCATTTTTACCATGGAAAATGCTTTTTCGGAGCTGTATAACGCTATCCCTCCATCCCCTCTCTCCCACCACGCAACGCGGAACAGGCAGGGAATGCACCTTTTCACTATCGACATTCCTAAAATAAGAACCAACCGATTCTCTAGATCGTTTATCTATAGGGTCGCTAAACTATGAAACCTGCCGAGGTTTTTCCCTCAAAGTACAAACTGGGGTCCTTCAAACAGGGTGTGAAAAATCACCTGGCGGGCTGGCATGGTTTTCGCAGCCCCTGTGAAAGTCCAAAAGCCCATTATCGTCGTCGAGCGCCTCTTTTGTGATGTCCTGGCGTGCGCTGTATACCGCGCTTAACATACAAAAAAAATGTTTTACGGTCCCGTCGCATAAAGCGAAAAAAGGGACCTGCGTAGTCTGGGTCTGGTCATCAGTCACACGCATTTTGTCCCGATGTTTTCTCTCATTAACGGTTGTTTGCAAATTGTGAAAAAAATACCAAGACATGTACACTTATGCACTTGGTGCAAACTAATAACTTTTGCTCAAAACGTCATTGTTGTTGTGAACCAATACCAAAAAAAATAACCGACTTCAAAGAAAAAGCACTAAAAAGTAAAAAATAATTTCCATTTTTGTAGTTACGATTTCTGTTATTTTTTGAGTCGGCGTCAGCCGGGCACGAGCTGCGCCAATCAAGAGAACCTAACCTAACCTAACCTAACCTAACCTAACCTAACCTTGGCTGACACCGACTCAAAAAATAACAGAAATCGTAACTACAAAAATGGAAAATATTTTTTACTTTTTAGTGCTTTTTCTTTGAAGTCGGTTATTTTTTTGATTATTTTTTTTTATTTGTTTATTTTTAGTGAATCTGAAGTACACTTACTAATTTGTACACGTCCTTTCCAATAAAAAAAGAATCACCGAAATCGGTTGGCGTTATATTGAGTTATTCGTCCATTTGTCGGGCACATCTTAATACAAATTTAAGACTTTTATGATTTTCTCATGGATATCATTGTCAGAACTTAACCCAATTAAAATGAGACCACTTGGGAAGCACTAGCTATCATTTAAAAAAATAGTCATCAAAATCGGTTCACCCAGGCAAAAGTTATGAGATAACAAACATAAAAAAAAACAACAAAAAAAAACATACAGACGAATTGATAACCTCCTCCTTTTTTTGAAGTCGGTTAAAAAGATAGATTTCCGAAGCACTATTTTGCATGAAATTGCAAAATAATCATCAGGCCAATGCGAATTTCTTTGTTTCGCACTCTTTCTTCGTTTTCGCACTTCCGGACCCTCGGCATGAGAATACGTTCATGTTTGACCATTTTTTTTACATATATGGTCATGGATGGCTAATATCACACTTACTGCCATGATATTACTAGTCCAACACACCACATGGGAACTAGGTGCCTTGCCAGGAACTTTCTTATATTGCACGGTTACTTTAAACTGAATAGAAAACACAGAAAATTTTCATTGCCACTTCGACCATTATTAATTCAATGCGATCCAACACAATCCGAACTACGCAAGAAATCCTCAATCGCCCGATTTGAAGGTAAATGGTTTGGACATATAGAAAAATCGAGTAATGAAAGAATGACCAAACATTTATAAAAAGAAGAGCTGATTATAATTTGTGTGACCGAAAGAACGTATAATGACCAGAGCGGGTAGTCTCAGTTCTCACCTAAATTGGCGTTTACGTAACTTCGAAGTTCCGTAAAAACGTCAAACTCCATACAACTTTTTACTAGATATTCTGTGGTTTTACTTCTTCAAGCTGTCAAAGTCGAACTCGGACTTCCGATTTGTATGAAAACGCGGAGTGGACGTAAACCGCAACGTCGACGTAGTTACGGCAACGTTGAGTAAGCTGTCAAATAAAACTCGGACTCGCAAATGTTCGTTCGCTTAACGCCCACTGCGCGCGCTCATTAATTTCTCCATACATTTGAAAACGCCAGTCGATCGGTTTGCCGTAAACGCCAATTTAGGTGAGAACTCAGACTGCCCACTCAGATTTACTACGTAAAGGTAAGTAGCAATCGAAGAACATTTATGAAAATATATATGCGTGTAGAGAATGCTTAAAAGTGTAATGTAATCATACCGTATGACGAAAACTATATTTTCTGCCTGGCCCTCCAGGAAAGCGGTGTGATGGATTGAATGTAGGTTTTTATAATTGTTGATATTTTCAATGGTGAAAATCAGATTGTTTGAAACAGAATTATACCAGTTTTGTCAAATATTTATCACATTTTGTGTCGACAAAAAATGCTGCATTAGTCATCTTGTAACACTTCGAAGCAGCAGTGACCTACTTTCGTTTAGGCGAATCATCTGTTATTGCGCAAATAATATTGAACTTGAATAACAAATGAGTATACATATAACGCGTATGCTATTCATATTACGATGTATTTTGAACAAAGATATTCCGTTGTATACAGTTTTTAGACTAAAATTCCATAACAATCGAACGAATTTGCCTCTTATATTAAATCTATTAAACTATTATGAGATCAAGGGACGGATCAATTTAGCCAATACAATATATTGTAATTAGAAGATTCGAATGATAGGTATTATTTAAATACTGATTTAATTAAGTTTTCAGAAAAAAGGAAGCTATACTCATGCTAAGTTATTTTATTATTTTTCTGAAAGGAGCCTATTTATTATCTATTGGGTCGTATTGGCCAAAATATGTTTCTGTTTTGATGGTAGTTTATGAAGTATATAAAACAAAAAATCCTACCGATACATTAATAAATCAAACCAGTTGGGTTTTTTATTGTTCCCCCAATTTCGAATCGAACTCGCATTAACATTGAATTTTGAGAAAAGGTATCCGTGAATATAATGAGTGAAAGATAATGTTCATCATTTGTTATCGAATGCGGTAGGTGAATAGCTAGACTTGCTAGCGGATTATGTGACAGCCGACCGAAATTAAACACAATCGTCGAAGTCACCAAGGTAACCTCTTACAAGAGTTTGTCTGATTTCTTGTTATCTAAATATATAAATCAATAATTTTAATATAAAACTTTACAGTTAGGGTATTTTTATTCTACATGTACGAAACAAAGAAACGCATCGAATGGATGTATCCAATTATAAGATTTTATTTATTTTTGCATTGCATTGATTTTTATTCTTTAAACTCATGTACTCTGCAATATGAATCATCTAAACTAACCTTAACGCA
The DNA here is from genome assembly GCA_946894095.1 of Incurvaria masculella. Classification (NCBI taxonomy): domain Eukaryota; kingdom Metazoa; phylum Arthropoda; class Insecta; order Lepidoptera; family Incurvariidae; genus Incurvaria; species Incurvaria masculella. The sequence goes on from OX335641.1 coordinate 8,740,664, forward strand.
GCATTTACGTAAAGGCCAATTAGTACAGGGTTAGGGCCGAGTGCATGAAAACACAAAAAATCAAAATCAACGTCAACGTATGATTAAACACGTCACTATGTATGGACAGTATGGAAGGAACTCCGTTCGGTTCACTAACGTGTTTGAACATTGATTAACTCGGCCGTTGTGCAATCGGGGCTTAGACTTGTCCTTCGGTCTTTATGTCACTAGTAAATCCCTCTCGAACCGGTATTTTTTTCAAAATGTTTGTTCACGATTCGGAAAAGACGCGGTGATTTCTTTTTTTACATATTGTTTACTTTAAAAACAAGTACCTCGATCGTTAATGAAACAAACGGGCTTTTTTTAAATCATAAAATGATTTTTTGTATTTAACACGCTTTTATTAGCTTGCGTTTTATGTATCTATGTATGTAATGGAATCTTTGAGATTTTTTTTTTTATAATCACCTACATTGAAATCCGCTATTCAGTGATTGAAGTTGCCATTAATAAAATCTATTTTGAGGAGTGAATTTTTAGGATCTCGGGAAAAATCCCTAAAATCCTGCCATGACCTTTCATGAAATAGCATTATGCATTGTGGTTTAACGTTTCTACGGATTGCATGTAAATCTTGTTACACTAGCCCATTATAAATTATAACATTGTCGACATGTTCTGCATCATTAGTTTCTACTTACGAATGCATATCGATTTCTCTCTGCAACTCGCTGATCATCGGTGGCTGAAAACATCAATTTTAAAATCTGCATCTTTGACTGCTTCTGTTTTTTGTTCAGTTTCAAAACAACACGTTTATAGTTTTATGTTGCCTCAATAATTTTAGACATCTAAAACATTCCTGCGAAGCTTTAGTTAATTAATTTATTTATTTGTAGTAATCATCAGACACAGGGTCAAATAACACACGATTAAATAGTTAATATAAATTAGCTTGATATTAGGTGATAAAAACGATAGTTTATGTCATGACATTGAAGTTGTATCATTAATGTAAAAAAAAAACATTTTGTTTAACAAGTTATCCGAATTCACTTTAATGCAATTCACGACTCTTACCACGATAAATAAATATCTTCAAGAATGGGCAACATTATCGCGTAGGTTGTATCCAATAAACCCAAGACACCACAAACGTTTACAAAACCGACCGTAAACAATTTTTAGAGCGCCAACACCAACCGAAACCATTAGGAAATTACAGTTAGAATAAACTTCCCAAAACCGCGGCACAGCGCGAAAACGCGCATAAAACGAATCCTACTAAACCTGTCGTTTTTATGATACGTAATGCATCTATCTGCAAGAACAAAGAGTCGTTAAAACAGTGTCGTGTCGGATACGCTATACGTAGAGGCGACTGGTTTGCGCGGAGTATTTTTGTTTCGCGGTTTGAGTTTGAGTGAAGACCGGTAGCCGTCCGACGACCGAGTGAACGCGTCGAGGCTATCACCCCCGGTGCACTCGCCCCCACCACCGACGTGACGTCACGTCACCCTATGCCGATTCTCAAATCCCATTGGCCCATTCTGTTTCGCGCGCTTTTGACATTCGAAAGCCTACGTAAAGCCATCGCGGCGTCCCCTTCTCGCTTACCGGGGGTTTCATTGTTGCGAGGGCGCTAGACGTCCGCGACAAGCTAGGCTTCGATTGTAAAGCTCACAATCTGCTAAAGCATCGCCAGAAAGAAACGGACAGTCATTTCCGATAGTGTGTGAACGCGATGGGTATACGTGACGTAGGTCGAGAGACAAAGTGCAAGCGCGAAGGGAACTTGCTACCGTGCGTTCCACTATTTATAATCAAATGTGTTTCGCGTGTGTTGGTGCGTACGTACACGGGTGCACCGCACGCACACACGGGCGGGAGTCGAACGCGGTAGTGATGTGCTCGGAGTATTATCCCTTATTACAGCTCTCGCTTCCGCGGCCGACGCACGTGTAGCAGCCGGGTCGACACCTCCTGTGCGCGTCACTCGTGGTCGGAGCGCCGAGTTCGCAAGTGTCCGTGAAGTTTGTTTACTCGACTTGACGCAGTGATGAATGGCTGCACTATCTGCTGCGGTTACATCATAACGCTCGGTCAAGCGCTCACGACGGAACAGTTCGGCGTAAAACTTTACGAACTTTGCCGGTAAGGTTACGTTCGAGTGCAAGAAACGGACCAGTGATTTTTAGGACGAGTGAACATTTGTAAATAAATTCGACATTTCAAATTTGTAAATACGCTGCGAGATCTCGAAAGAAACAAAATTATCAAAAGTGGACTGTGTATTAGAAAAGTGTGCCATCGCAAAATTTAAAAGACTGAAATAAAATCGTGACTGAACATTTATATCTGTTTCGATACGCTGAAATCGGTTTACAGTGATAGAAAAGACTGAATTTCGAACGGACTCAAAAATAAAACTCAAAATAAAAAGTTGTGACAGCCTTCGAAATCTTCAATCGCAAAACGCCAAAACTCAGCATTTATGCATATAAAAACCACGCACAGGATCTGCCCGCGCTTTTTACGTAGAAAAGCGCCGAGTAGAGTCGGAGCGAGCGGAGTCGACGGAAGCGGCGAGAGTCGAGCGCCACGATGGCTATAGCGTTCAACTTGCCGAGCGAGCGCGAGGCGACCGAGGAGAGCTACTCGCGGCTGAACCGGCTGCTGGCCGAGCTGTACGACGTGCTGTGTCACATCCTAGTGTCGCGCCAGCCGCAAGCGGCGAGCGCAGCCCCCGCACCCCCCGCGCCCGCACCCCGTGACCCCACCCCTCCGCACCGAGGTGAGTGCCCAGACACGGACGCAAACAACGCACCACCTTACCACTTAAGATGCAATTCGACCTACATCGTCAACCTCGTGATGGTTGTCGCGATCATCAAGGTCTCCCTAGCGTCCTCCATGTTCAACACCATCAGATAAGCCCGCGCGAAAGTTGTTAAATAAGGTATTTATTTGTTGAGAAATTGCGGAGATCCTGCCAAGCAGATCGAAGGGCGTGTGTTATGTATTTTTATAAGTCCAACCGAAATTTTGTGAAGTTTTTGGCGTTTGTTCCCGGATTGTAAGAAATACATGTGTCAAACTGCACTTAATTTGTACATGGTGGTACGTACTTTTGCTAACTGTAATTTTGATTTTATATTGCATTCGAATTTTTGGATATGCTGTCCTCAAAAAGCTCTGCGATTATTTTCTGAAATGTCGCCCAAATTGAGTGAAGTTTGCTCAAAACGCCGTTATTATTGTAGTGTTATTATCTTGCTTTTGCTGATTGCCATATTATGTTATAAAATATGATACATCACGTAGATTTCATTGAATCACACCAGATAAAGAAATTCTCTAGAACAAAAATGTCGCTAATCGGATTTAGGAAAAAACATTTTTTAGTGTCAATTTTACTGATCAAGGATGTCGAGAATGAAATAAATTGTTTCCGAAAATGTTTTTTTTTTTAATTGAACAGTTATATTTATTTTTTTCTTATAAACTTCAATTCGCATAGTTAAATAAGTTTCGGAAATCATTTCAGTTCATCATCATATATTGATCTCTCTTCTAGTGTTATTCTAATTTAATGACGCCGTAATATTTAGTTTATTATTATCGAAATAAACTTAATTAATCTTACGAACAAAAGATCTCAAGCTAATTGTAATTCCAAATAATCTCGATAGTCATAAGTTTTTGATTTTCAATACCTACCTATTAATTAATTTTATATATTCTCAATTTAAGTATGCCAAATATGAAAACAAAACGAATTTTGTAAAACCCAGTTTGTATAAAACATAAAAGGAGTGAATTTAGAACAGGTCATAAATGTTTTGTTAAATTAAACGGTTATAAAATTTCATCTCTTAAATATTTTTTATAAAGTTAATATTTTCTTTGAGAGATCGTACTTGTACAATTATTTCTATATTCAGTATTGAGTAAGCAAGCACAGTTGTAAGTTTTTGTTACAATCGACCCACGCAATGTGTTTTTTTATGTAAAAAAATATAAAAATTGTTTACAGTTTTGTACATTACATTATATTTTTACTGTTGTAAATAGCAAACTGCATTTTGACTTGAACTTGTGATTAAAACTGTACAATCCTAAGGCGAATATTATAATTTTAATCATTAAGGACTCCTGACGGAGATGTGAAACATGCATTGTGTTAATAGCCGATAAGGGAAAAGGAGATTTTGAATAAAATATTATTTTTAAAACATATCCCAAATCTTTTACTTGCATTTTGTTTAAGCCCCTTTATATATACTTGAAATTACTTGACAATTAAAGTTGCACTTATTTTTTTAATTACGGCTGTGGAAAAAACCGATTTCATTGAAATTTAAAATTTAGGGCTCTAAAGTATTAAAAAAGGTTTTTAGTTTATATTAAAGCTATGACAAATCATATTGACGATAAAATAAGTTATACTACCACTTGATATGAAATTGGTTATTTGTCACTGCCGGACAATAGGAACTCATTGGCAAAAGCCATGCCATGTAGAAAGAGAAGTGTTCGAGGCGTTGAGTAAAAGCATAAACAAGCCTGAAGCCGATGAACTCGTCAATCATACTAAAAATAAATGTGTTTACATTTACAAATGTCAAGTTAGCCGTGTCGTTATATTGTGTTGGCTACTGTTTAATTTTACTACGGTAAATGGATATTAAGAATCGACACATGTTCTCTATTAACGCGGGTCTGGTGGACAGCGAGCTTAATCCATTTTCAATAACAAAATAAAATTTCAAATGATACCTCATTGAGTTAGTTTTGCGTGGCACTGTTCTGAGTTCTGGTTAAGGAAAAAAATGTTTAATCACTCCGCATCTTAATTTTGAAGGATTGTGATTTAGTGACGAAACAAATAATAATAAGCAACTTGGGGATTATAAGGACCCGAAAATTGGACTCCTGACGAAGATTTACGAGACAAAGGACATCTGGGATAATGGTAATGTATCAATAAACCGTTGGAAAATGTATATTTGTTGAGGTAATATTATGACAATAGTTCAACCGCTTATACATTAATATTTTTTTAACACGTTTTAATGCTACAGAAAAGTAAATCATCGCAATATTTAGTATCCAAAGATTATACATAAGTTAAAAAAACGTGCTTACCTAATTGCATTTTTAACAATTGTAAACAACAACAATATAGTACCATAATATTTGCTCTAGCATTTACATTTGTAAAAAAAACCTGATAACTTCTCACTTCCGTCGGCAGCGGCGGCGCAGAGGCGTTGCTGTCTGAAGATGTTGCAAGGATATTCATCCGTTTTGCACTGTATTAAATACCTGAAGCATTCTCGGTTCTAATATTTAAGTCTTTATCTAAATATTTTTTCAAATATAAAAAAAAAGTTTATAAAAGGTGCATTTGTCACTTGAAACAGAAATAAATCTATGTATCATAGTTTCTCATAAGAATGCCGTTATTCATATTGAATATTGTAATGGAAATTACCTAAAAGATTTTCAATATTTGCACATTTATTAAATTGGCATGATTTCACCTTTGATTAATCTATACACCATACAATTACTCCGAAAACACTAGGAAACTGCTCTAATTAAATGTATGTTACAATTAATATTTAGGTTAAAACCCAATTATATCGGAAAATCAAAAACTTATGATAAATTCTAAATAAAGAAGACTGCTGTATTTTCCCTTAATGAACATCACGATTTTGACCTATTGGTGCATATAAGATTAGCATTCAATGCTAATTTGCTGCATCGGAGTAAGTCGGTCACACTTTGTAGTGAATATGCAAAGATGAAAAGGTACTTAACTACTTACTAGGTTACGATCAAACAAAGGTATACTAAATTAAACGCCTTTGCCTAGATCTAGACAGGGTTAAGTAAGTAAATAACTAGTAGATGGGCATGAATGCAAAATGTCGACTGAGTAAAACCTTAACTTGATGAAATTTAAAGAAATATATGTTGAATTGAATTTAGAGAAACAATTATTTTTTTCAGAAGCATTATTTTCCCCATCCCTCGATCCCAAATTCAAATAAAGTCACATATTAATTAAAAATCTAAAACCTGTACATACTTAGCAGACTCATTATTTTAATAACTTAACCTCTCATAAAATAAAATACTTATGATAAATACAATAAGAAAGATAAGATAAATAAAATAAAATAAGATCAATAAAAATCACACTGAGATTTCAGTGAAAACAAGATTGCACACATATGCATAATTTATATCTTATGTTTTCTATATAAATTACATTTAATTAACATTATGTAATACTACACATTTTTAATTTATAATACAACCATTTAGAGCATTAGAGCTAAATAAAATTATTACATGAAGAAAGCCCAATATAGAATAGCAATTACAAAAAGCAAGAAATTCGTATTTTATCCATAAGCCTTTGTTGTTTATGAATTGTAGATATTATTCACCCAATATAACTTAAATGACAGCAATGGGCTCGCCAGTCATTATCTATTTGTACCAAAAACATTGGGCGAAACGAGTTTGATAACAGGCAATTGCTTAGTACACTGAGACCATATATCGGTCCCTGGGAGCCAGAAATGATATACCCGTGATCATATTAACGTTATTTTATGGATCTTACAATGATATCGATCGACTGTAGAGATCCCCCAAACTGCATTGTCGTGGCTAAAGTCGTGAGCCGTCGCTCTAGTCACCCGCTGCACGGTGGCAACTGTATCCATAGTCTACCTATAGGCCAGCTACCATAGCTTGGCTGTTGAAGTAGTACGCTTACAAATAAATGAAAATATTAACATTAGAATATAAATTAATATTAGAAAAAAATTGTTTGATAAATATATACCTAAATATTTAAATAAATAACCTGCAATTAACTCATATTTTCCGCGTGTATTTTTTTATGATTATTGGTATTTCAAAAGCTGCATGAATGATGATAATCAACCTTTAACTAAGATGTTTAAGAAACCGAGCGTATGTTAGTAAAAATGTTCACATATCGCTATATCAAATATATTAATTTGATTGAGTCCTCTAAGGTACCTCGGTTTCTGTTAATTTCTATATTTTTCAGTTTCGAAGAAACGGCGTCAGACGCCATTTGGAATCGTGTAGTTCAGTGTGCTCACGTATACTGTGAATACTACGTACGTCTCAATACTCGCCAGTAGCTATTACATGCTGTGCCGTGGCAGAGAAAAGCGAAACGAGTTTGCTCTACAACTCTACATTTCGTGACCCGCACGGTTGATTGAATCAATAGCTCAAATATTTTATGAAAGCTTTTTTTTTAATAAATCTGTTATCAAATAAACTGTTTCTTATAGAATACATAATATCGTTTTTAGAGCACTAATATAACTAAGAAGGTTTTTAGAACATTTACAATATCGAGCTATACTCCATATTTTTTTATTTTATTTTCTTAAAAAAACTACGCCCTGATTTGAAATGCATGTGAAAAAATTCACTATTAAGTCTCTTTGTAAGTTAAAAGGCCGTGACCCCTTTGTTAAAATTATATTTTCAAAGTTCCAGTTTTTTTTTCTAGATTTAATGTCAATGCACAGATTTTCTTGTGAGTAACTGGAAGCTCACTCAGATCCATGGGAATCATCAGAAAAAGTTAAATTGACGGCTCAACGATTTTGTCTACAAGGGGGTCTGCATAGTTCGCCACGGTACGGTCAGCAATTGTGTTTACATGAGTCATATCACCTTAAATGAATTGGCATGACACGCTAACAATATCTGTTTTATCTTTAAAGAGTGAAGTGCAATTCAAATAAGTTAACAAGACAGTTTTGCAATGAACATATTTAAAATTATGTTAAAACATGTTCACTTAAATCTTCAGTGAATATCTAAATAGAAATTAAATCATTAAGTAAACATTATGAAAACTATTGTGAGTGTATCTAGTTATACGTAAATATCTAAACTGTACTGAAACCTATATTATCAGAGGGGCTACGGAAGCCATATTAGTTTCACACATAAATCTGAATTTGGCAGAAATGTGCTCATGTGCGTGTCTCATTCATACTATCTATTGTAAAGGATTTAGCTCACCAATTGATTTTTTCCGAGATCCATAAATGTAGTTTTGGAAAACGATTAATGCTAACACATAACGGCTCGTAAATCGATTATTTGTTTCTGCTGACGCTTAACTAAAATGACGCAACAGTTTTTCGTAAAACGGAAAAAATACGAAAGAAAAAGGTTATCGGTGCCTTACTGAATCGTGTAGTGCTGGCTGACACGCACCAAGATAAATAGATAATCGAAATACAGTTTTTGTTAGTTTGAACACTATCCGATCCGGGTGGAATCTTTTTTTTCCATCTAAGAGAAACTAATTAGTAGAAGCGTTGTCCATTGTGTTAGTCACAAATGTTATTAACATAAAAAATGAAAAAAAAAAATATGTGACTCCCACTTATTATTTTTTGATGACCAACTTATGTAAATAAATCAATAAAATTGACCTTAAACATCTAGTATTCAGACTGCATGAGTTACATCATAAACTGATCTTTGGATTTGAATGGACCATATTTATTTTTAATAATTCTGATTTGTTTGGTATTAAGAATATTTCTTGTAGGATTGCTTTGGGAATACAGAATGCTCTACTAAAAGCATACATTACTGCAGGGAGTGAATATAGAGGCAACAATAATAAACTCAATATTTTTAATAGTTCTGGTTTGGGTACGGAATCCTAAAAATGATGAACAATAAGTCAGGTGTTTTTTTTTTCGTTGAACATAAATTTCAGTTTTATCTTCCAAATGTGTACACGATCAACGTTCATAAAAAAAAAGATTCCGACGAATTGAGTAACTCCGCCTTTGAACCGACTTCAAAAGAAACTTGCGCTTTTTTTTTAAGTCGGTTAAGAACCGTCTGCTTCAGAATTGAACTGGAATCTTTGACAATTTATTAAAATTATAATATTGATAAAAGTTACCATATAATATCCCATGATCAGATGAGACAACTAGTGTTTTACTTACACTCTAAATAGTATTAAATAATTCGTGTTTCATTAGTTTAAGGTACGGAGATCTACCGATCAATTAGTAAAAATTTTATATATTGAAGCCGTGATGATAATTGAGTTGAATTAAACTGAATGAAGTATTTTTTACAGGGCTTTGATTGGTTCCATTTTTCCATTTAAAATATACATAAAATGTTAAAACGAAATAACACCTATTTAATGCTTTATTAATAAAATGTCACCTCACTCTCTTCTGATTTCCAAAACATTTAACAAATATAACGTTCGTAGTAGTAAACTTGATAAATCGTTTCGGTTTTCCGAGAATATATTTTAATAAATAATAGGCAACAAGTGCATTATGGACCAGCTCAACTTCATTTAAATACTTGATGCCCTCGCTCTCCGAAAGTATAGATCTGTAAAGAGTCTAAGATTTTAAATAATAAAAAAATAAAGAATAACATTATTTTTATTAATTATAAATGAATTCATTATCATTGTATCTTACTATATGGGTGTGTTGCAATACATGAAATTAATTACATACTATCAACATTACATGTGGTCAAATCCGGAGCAGTACAAAAAATAAAATAAATAAAAAAAATTCACGAAATAATTAAAACAATCTTATTACGGTCCCTATAAGAGTTAGGTTCAAATTACAAATTTGTTACAGGTAGTAAACCCATAAAATCGATAACTCGCTTGCATCTCTTTCTGTTCTTTTATGACTCCAAAATCTTTAATCCTTTGAGAAAACGGTATTTTCTTCATATGAATCATTATTCATGCATATATTTGGCAACATAAAACGAAATCTTGTAACAAATAAATTACATCAAAAAAGTTAATTTATTTACTTAAATAATAATAGCCATAACCACCAAATTCTAATTGTTTATTTTCTTACATCCTGTCGTATTGCCCAGTCTAACAAGTTCCAAGGTCTATAGAAAGCAGTGAATTATTCAGGTTTACACTTGCTCACAAGCTGGTGTAGCAGCAATGATTTATTATACAAGCTATGCTAATTTTAGCCTATCTATTTATACACAAAACACTTGGTCTATTGCGTACGGTGACCACTACAATAATTTGTCTTTTGTGAAATGACAAACACTTTTGGAGAATACGTTTTGTGGTCACACGTAATAATGAAACCATCGTATCGTGTTAACATAATTAAATTGCGATGAAATTTAAATATATTAATATATATTTTTTAATATTTTTGTCAAGCTTTTTCGAATCGTCTAGTATCACTGTCATAAGAATATCATGGAAACTCTGAAGTGTCCAACTCAGTCAATTAAAATGAAATCAAAGGGTGCCAACGGAACCCTACTACTAAACCTCCGCTGTCCATCCGACCGTCCGTATGTCACAGGGTCCGTCTCATGAACCGTAATAGTTAGGCAGCTGAAATTTCCACAGAGTGTGTAATTATTTTGCCGTTATAGCAACTAACTGGTAAAATAAAAAAAAAGTTAAATCTTGTACGATAGTGCGGAACTCCGTTCCGGAGTCCGACTCGCACTTGGCCGGTTTTTTTATTATTAATACGCAAATAATAAAGGAATAATAGAAATAATAAATAAAGGAAACTCTGCATTGAAAATAGTTCTTTCGAAAGTAACCAATACTGAGATGCTCATAAGTTATACTCGAATGCAAAAGATATAAGGCAGACAACAGGTGCTGGGTCCCTTGAAGTTTTTGTCTACAGGTTAAGTTCAAGTTGAAACGTGTTCGGTAGCTTTTTGTTCGGATGCAGGTAAAGGTGGTGTTGTCCTTGAAAGTTTGACTTCGCTTTGTCGTAGTTTCGATACGTGTGGACAACAGATAAGGAGAGTACCAAGGTTACATAAATTCGAGTTTGTAATAATAATTAATTAAATAATAATTAATAATAAGTAATTTACAATGCATAAAATATTTAAAAAAATTAAAAGAAAATTTATGTAGTCCATTTCAAAAACGTATCTAATAAATTGGATTTGGAATGTTTAATTAATTCAGCAATTGTCATTAAAACATTCTGAAATAAGGTACGAGCAAATGACAAATGTTTGTTTTATGAACATTATTAAAATATTCCGAGCTTTTTCAAAAGTAAACCGAGCCTGTCTTCAATATTTAAATGTTCTCAATTCAAACATGTCCATACAATAAAAAAATAATGTCAAAATATTTGAAAGAAGACATTAGATATAATAATAGGTCGGGGAAAAAGTCTTTTCGCATTATAGCATGTATGAACTTGTAATAAAATCTCTTTGGCTATACTATTTGTATCTGGCTGGTTTTGGTATCATTGAAAGTTTAAATTTTAAAGAACATAATTCCAAATTCAAATTAAGAAAATGTGTGATTCTCATTTGTTTTTCGTACTGTCAAAATGAGTGAATCTAATGAAGAAATTCGATACATTTTAAAATTTTACTACAAAAAAGGTAAAAATGCAACGCAAGCCGCGAAAAAAATTTGCGATGTTTATGGACCTAGTGCAGTGTCTGTGAGGGTAGCACAAATTTGGTTTAAGCGTTTTCAATCCGGAAATTTTGATGTCAAAGATGCACGTCGCTCTGGTCGCCCTATTACGGATTAAATGGATGCCATTTTTGAAAAAGTGGAGCAAGATCGGCATATCAGTAGTTACGACGTAGCTGAAGAACTAGGAATTGACCACAAAACAGTTTTGGCGCATTTGAAAAAAACTGGGTACACAAAAAAGCTCGATATTTGGGTACCTCACGAGCTCACTGAAAGAAACCTAATGAACCGTGTACTCATTTGTGATTCTTTATTACGACGTAATTAAACCGAACCATTTTTGAAGAAGCTGATAACTGGTGATGAAAAGTGGATCACGTACGACAAGAACGTGCGAAAAAGGTCGTGGTCAAAGGCCGGTCAAGCTTCACAGACTGTGGCGAAACCCGGGTTAACTCGCAACAAGGTGATGCTGTGTGTGTGGTGGGATTGGAAGGGCATTATTCATTATGAGCTGTTACCACCAGGCAGGACCATCGATTCTGAACTCTACTGCGAACAACTGATGAGATTAAAGCAAGAAGTTGAGAGAAAGCGGCCGGAATTAATCAACAGAAGGGGTGTGGTTTTTCATCATGATAACGCTAGACCTCACACATCTTTAGCCACTCAGCAAAAACTAAGAGAGTTTGGCTGGGAGGTGTTAATGCATCCGCCGTATAGTCCTGACCTTGCACCTTCAGATTTCCACCTGTTTAGGTCTCTTCAGAATTCTTTAGGCAGTGTCAGGTTAACATCACGAGAGGACTGCCAAAACCACTTGTCGCGGTATATTGATCAGAAGTCCCAATATTTCTATAGCAATGGGATCATGTCCCTACCTACGAGATGGCAAAAAGTTATCGAACAAAATGGTACCTACATACTTTATTTAAATGTAAATAAACCATATTAAAAAATGTTTTGAATTTTCTTAAAAAATGCGAAGAAACTTTTTAATATTTTACCATCAAATTCAAATACCTTTTAAGCAGGATTTACGATAAAAAGTAAAACTTTAAAGCTTAGATTAAAAACGAGGAAGTTATAATGAAAGTTATTGTACGTCCTTTAGTTTAGCGGTGGATTACAGTGGAATTTGTTTTTAAATTTATCTCTTGCTACTAAAATCATGAAATTACTAGCTTAACTGGCTCGATTAACATAAAATTATCAAACAGTTACAAGGTTTGTGGTTACACGAAATTCTAGTTCTAAGGGATGAAGGGCCCAAGATTCTAGGGGCAATCTATTCTAAGGTCAATCTATTATTCATATATACCATTTCCATACTTGCGTCATAAATCAAAACTAAACGTTTGCATTTTACAGAAAATTTAATAGTTATAACGCACGTCGATCGAAGCATAATTGTCAGGTAATATTATATGAAAACAAAATATTTTAGGTATTTCGGTCAGCTTTAAATTACTCTAATTAGCAAATATTTTTTCATCCAGTTCACTTTAGGGATGCAATATAAGGAAGGTTCTGGCACGGTTAGTTCCCATGGTGTGTGTTGGGCTAATATCATGACAATATGTGTGGTATTAGCCATCCACGCCCAGTCAAATAAAACTATTTCTTTAATATGTTTCTCTCTGCATTCGTAAATTGTTTTTAATTAGTGTTGACATTTGCTTACTCACTTTTAAACACCCCGCTACACATATAGCCCAAACTTTTTGTTTGATGACAAATTCTAATTATCTTTAAAATCATATTTTAACTGTCTTTCTTATAAGAAATACAAGTCATAATTAATTTGTGAAATTGTGTAACGTAAAAATATTTTAATTTGAATGATGTCTGCATTAGTACTTGTTACAACTCTGGAGCAAATTAGAGGTAATTAAAAGCAACCATGAATATCAAGCAGTAGCCTAAACATGTAGCATTTCAGTTGCATGCGACTTTACTCTTGCAGTTCGCGTTAGGTTCGGCTTTAGATAATATACTTAAGGCTTTTATTTTAACTTTCTAACTTTAAATTTAACTTTCATTTTCTACTACTCTGTTATCTAAAGAAAGCTGCGTTTTAAATCAGTAACGAAGTATGGAAATAGTCTTATTATCGTGCATTATTTAAAGATAGGTATGATCTATGAAAATAGGATTATGTTTACTCTTGTTCATACCGTAATACATACTCGTTAAATACACACTTAAATATGGATAAATAATAAAACTAATATCACCTGTGCTTAAGCTTAGGTTAGGTTGTACTAGATCGTAAAATATACAATAAGTGCTACGGAATATTAATAGCAATTATGTAGCTTAATTTTTGTTATAACCTCTTACATACTCGTTGAGTTACAGTTTAGCTGCAATACAAAATTCTGCAAAAATACTTTTGGGCCCATTACAATACTTCATTCATATGATTTTCTGACCAAACTAATACTATGGTATTATAGGGAATGATCCGTTCTGGATACATTATAATGTAGTAGTGTAGAATACGAGCTAAAACTATCTAACCGACACGGATAGATAGAGAGACAATGTAGTTGTTCCTGGTTTACATACGGAACTATAAGAAGTTATTTCCACCTCGAAACCCCGGAACCAGTTTCTCTAAAATATAATTAATAACTTAGTTGACAGGTTCGCTACCGTTCTCATCCAATTCTTATCTCGGTACCCCATCCGCTATCAATGAATTGCTCTTTACGATAATCTCGTCTCATTTATCTTGTAATAAAATCTTCATCGAAGGCTGGCGTTGGAGATCGTCCAGTAAAAATAAAGCGAGAGCAAAAACTTGTTTCATTTTCTAATGTAGGAAGTCTTAAAGAACTGGTTCCATGTAGTGACTGGTGGACAATATACGTGGTGGATCCTAATCCAAAACTCATTTTGAGCAGAAATTTAAGTTCCGTGTTATGTTATTAAGATGGCTCATATTTTTAAAATATTTATACGTACGTATCTATGAATAAGTTTTGAAAAAAATAAAACCGGCCAAGTGCGAGTCGGACTCGCACACGAAGGGTTCCGTACCATCGTAAAAAATAAAACAAAAAAATCACGTTTTTTGTATGGGAGCCCCGTTTAATTTTAATTATTTTTTAATCTTACCTATTTGTTGTTATAGCGGCAAAATAAATACACACTCTGTGAAAATTTCAGCTATCTACCTGTTACGGTTACTGAGATACAGCCCTGTGACAGACGGACAGACGGACGGACGGACGGACGGACGGACGGACGGACGGACGGACGGACGGACAGCGGAGGCTTAGTAATAGGGTTCCGTTTTCACCCTTTGGGTACGGAACCCTAAAAACGTAAAGTCTTGAACCTAGATGAGTGTCGCGGAGTGTTAGAAAAACTTTAAATGAGCATATTATAGTGGTGATTTTCTTCAATTGAGTGGTGCAGATAAATAATACTACTAGGCTGTTCCAACTCATCCGTTTTTTGTTCACAGAACGGAAAGAATATCGCATTTTGAGCCACGAATTAATAATAAATGTTAAATATAGCAATAGTAGTTGCAGCGGGGGAACGGCATAACGTATAATATGCAGATCGTATAATGTCATATTTTAACAAAATTTTAAACCATGCACAACGTATAATCGGCAGATCGTATAATCTTATACGTAGTGCATGAAGAAGTCCAAAAAATTAAATTACTTATTTCTCCATGCATAACGTATAATAGTCACAACGTATAATGTTATGATCTTTATTTAACAAAAAAAGAAAACCATACATATCATATAATCCTAAAATATTTCATACGATAAGCGCCCTTATCGATATAAGATTAAAGATTATACTCGCACGCGACTTTTCGACCGTCTCAATTAGCGTTGTAGCAAATTGTTACTCTTCAACAGATATCGATTCGTAGCAATTTCAGCCTTAAATGTATCGTCGTTAGGGCGCTTTATGCAGTGCTTCTTGGCATATTATACGTTCTGCATGGTTTTCTTTTTTTGTGAATTCATGTTAGGAATATTATACGTTGTGACTATTATACGTTCTGCATGATGCAAAGAGTTTATTTTATTTTTAAACTCATGCACAACGTATAACATTATACGTTGTGAATATTATGCGTAGTGAATACGACTCGTGACTATTACACGTTATGCATGATGCAAAGAGTTGATTTTATTCTTAAACTTTATTCATGCACAACGTATAACATTATACGTTGTGAATATTATACGATATGCATGGTTTTAATTTTTTGGAAAAAAATACTATTATACGTTGTGAATATTATACGTAGTGAATACGACTCGTTGCAGCGAGAAACTTTCAGATTATCGCAGGTTAACTGGTTTTGTTACAATTTTGTTTACCAATATTTTTATCTAATAGCTGGTGTAAAACTTCTTACGGTTAGTTAAAAAACAAAACCATAAAACCTGAAATTCTGATTATTTCCGCCGAAGTGCTCAGATGAGCCAAATGGGTTAGAACACTGTTTACTGAATGTTTCCCCTTTTATAAAAAATATAACCTGCAATGTTCCTGAATTTTATGAAACCTATCCCTAACATAGAAATAGTTTTTTTTGCGACTATTTATCTCAACTTTAGTGTTCAGGTGTAGTCAGGTGTAGATCTACAAATTCACGTTTAAACCGAACCACAGCCAGCCTCAACATGACTCCAAAAACGGTCAAGACCGCGCTCAGAGACCCTAGTTTCATCTGTCACCTAAATTAGCGTTTACGGCAAACCGATTGACTGGCGCTTTCAAATGTATGGAGAAATTGAAGAGCGCGGGCAGCGGGCGTTAAGCGAACTAACATTTGCGAGTCCGAGTTTGATTTGACAACTTACTCACCGTTGCCTGAAATACGTCGACGTTGCCGCTTACGCCGAATCCGCGTTTTCATACAAATCGGAAATCCGAGTTTGACTTTGACAGCTTGAAGAAGTAAAACCACAGAATACTGTATGGAGTTTACTCCATACAAAAACTTGCATGGAGTTAAACGTTTTTACGTAACTTCGAAGTTCCGTAAACGTCAATTTAGGTGACAACTGGGACTAGGAGCTCAGGTTGCTTCAACTTCCTTATCGAACGCCATGGCTTTGCGAAACTGGGACACCGAGGCCTAAAGTGACTCTTAATTTAGGCCTGTTTTATGGCAAAATCTTAAAAAAATACATTTTGTAACTGATGCAATTATGCTATCAATCATCGTTTGCTGTTATTGTACTCGTAATATGGGCTTGAACCTGAGTGAGGACCACGTGCGACCAATTACTCCGAGACAAAGGCAGGCTTCTAACTCTATTGTTTTGAGCTAACAATATTACTGTATCTACTGTTATGTAGATACCTGACGTATGAGGAAAGAGTAGAGACAAGTTGTAGAGTAATGAACTGTTTTAGAAATATCATTTAAGGTCGACAATACACTTTTCTACTTCGGCACACTTACGATCATAATAGATACTTATAATATCCTCTTCTATATGATTGGCATGTTGAAACCCGAACAAAATCGCTTCTAATACGTTTATTTAATTAAGTCCAGTCAAAGATATGCAAGGAAAAATTGTTTTTTGCACTTGTGATCACAGTGAGAAAGCTTATTTTTGCTTTATTTCTCGCCTTGTAATATCAAAACTATATATTTCGGCGGTCAAAAATATCATATTACTTTTTTAAATGTGGCTCCCGCTTATGTTACTAATATTACGAATAGAAAACTGTCTGTTAGTTTTCCCCCTTATATTCAGCGACGGAGCAAATGACCTAACAATGGAACGGACTTAACCACTACTTTTTTTTACATATATAAAAAGGTCTATATTTTTTTTACCAAGCGGATTTTTTTTTCCTAATTTGTCCAAGAATTTACCTAAAACAAACGCAAAGATTTCGGAATAAGTCTCTAAAAAAGTTAACTACATTATCCATTGCACAAAATAGATCTTTATTATTGCCCTATGCTATGCGTTTTAATGTATCTACATGTTAGTGTACAGTAACTACATGCCATCTGCATGCGTATTATAAAAATACGCTCATTTTACATTTAATAATGGACCTTCATTTCCACCGTCGTCAGTGAGCTCGACGCTTAAGATTTAATAGTTCTAGGAGTGCGTGGGAATGTAACATAGAATAGCAATATTTTCTTTCAAAATCTTTGATACATACATATAAAGACATTCACAACGTGGATTTTAAGTAGGGTTAGTCGATAAAAGTAAACATTTGGAGCTGCGACTTAAATTTTTCTTTAAAAAGTTGTGACTTTCTATCTGACACGCTTCGGAGGTTTTAAGTGTGTCTTCCAGCAAGTACTGATTAGTTTAATCCCTAAATTAAAGGGCCTTTCTTACAATCTCGCAATCGATACCAGTAAAAGATAATCAGCACTTTAGTAATAATGGACTCTTAAGTATCGAATAAAATAAATCAGCACTTGGTGTAAACCAGGCTTATTGAATTAAATTCTGTGACAAGCGTGGATTTATACAATTACCAATAATCGAGGCATGTTACATAGTTATTATTAGTGCTAGGATAATTGAGCAAGTACTAAATAGTAAATATTTCCAATAGAAATAGCTAAGGGCAAAAACAGGCAGTGGCGGAAAGATATATGTAGTAGGCAAAAATATAGGGATACTCAAGTAAACATACGATAAATAAAATAGTCGGGCAGTGTCACACAATTGATTTGGAGTGGAAGAGATACTTACGAAAAAAAATAATCCAAAGTAACTTTTCGGTTACACCATATAAATATGCCATGTAACCGATAGTTACTTATCGGATTTCAGGTAACTGGAGGTGGTGAAAACCGGGGTTAGAGAGCCGATTGGCCATATTTACGCTGGACCTCCGTCGTGCGCTTCGCGTCTTCAAAGCATCCTTCATTTTTTCCATCTTTGTGATCACAAAGGCAAAGAGTTTTCTCACTAATTCTTTAGTATTACAACACAAGTAGGCACTACATACACCACCGCAATAATTACTTCTAATTATCTATATGTTTACACGCATCCGATCAAGCCCTCCTAGAAAAGTACTACCATGTACTACATAGACGATTAAGAGGATAATGAGGTGATCAGGTTCCATGCAATGGCTCGTGCCTGTTTCCTCAGTGAAATTAAGATGTATTTTCTGATTTTTTCTCTACGTCTGTACTTTTTGTTTTTTTAATATAAATTAACTTGTATCCATGATATGGGCTTTAAGCATTTATATTATAATATTTGTATGAATGTACAGAGCGCATCACCCTCGGCGCCACAGTAAGCTTTGGCATTAGCAAGGAAAACTTATGTGGGTCAAAGTCCAATGTGTGGCTTTTAGTATGATGCCGTTTATACGTCATATTTTACAATATTATTTTTGATAAATACATGAAAGGATTATCATATTATCATTTGTTAAAGGTGAATGTAATAAATTGGCTTTTATTTGTGAATATAGGACTTGAATGTGCTCTGTTATCATTTAAGCAATCCTAAGGCTATTTAAAAAACATATGAAATTGAAAAATGGCCTTTCATGCATTTCTCTCAATTATCACATACTATGTAGTATAAATACTAAAATATTTTCATTGATAGTGATAAGGTATTTACGAAACTTTTCCATACTTCCTACCTATATCCTTGCGGGATCGTCGTGTATTATTTGGCGTTTTTTTCTTGCTGTTTGCTTACTTTAGCTTTGCTTAGTTGATTCTTCGAGTTATTCATGAAAGATCGCGATGTTAAAATTATATTCGCAGTTTCTTTAATTTTCCTTACTGAATCTATTTTTTTTTTCATTTATAATTTCATACTTTTACTTATCTACATCACATCTTACATATTTATGGTTTATTTTCCATGACTATTCCAACCTGTTATTTCGCAAAAAAAATATGTATTATCATATAATCAATTAAAAAAATCGCTTTTTAAATATGCCTTTTCCGAATGATTTAAATTTCATTTCGTGTGTTCTAGACAGACCAGCGTCTATACAAATCTGCCCATGGTTTTAAAATATATTCTGAGAGACAGGAAAACGAGAACATGATTTATCTAACGATAATCGAAACTCTACCCCAAGGGCCAAAGCCCTTCCCCGCTATACGGCACACGCTATCGAGACCAATACACTCGGCAAAAAGACAAAAAAGTAAAAATAAAAAGTCTATCCTCACTCAACTTACTACGCAGTACTTAAAACGTATCTGCCTCCCACTCGCACTCGGGAGAATTCATTCAACCGTCTCACTTTCGATGCTGTACCGCTGCTGTAAAGGCCGATTTACACTGCTCAAAAGTTGGAAAAGAAGCACTTATTTTAATAACCACCTGGTGAAAATTATTTACATACCGTTAAAGATGTTAATCATAAATACAACAAACTATTATTTTTAAACAGCCCAGCATTGTTTAAACAGCTATTATACCTAATAGCTGTTAAAATGGTATGTATAGATTAATGAGGTTTAATGTCAGAGAATGACTAATGGCATCGATTTCCGCCTTTTTAAAATCCTATTAGCTTACAAAACATTTTTTTGCATATAATTTCATTCCATATTTTCGGACGTATTGAACCTATTGTCATCGATTTTCACATGAAACATATGCTCTGATAATCACTTTTACTGTAAACTAAGCGTTTCTCAAACTCATTTTTCTGCCGCACCGCCAGGATATGGCGGGTGCCTTTCCTCATATATAACCTTGGAGTCTTCAAGCGTTATTCGAACAAGCTCGATAGCTCAGCGATAGTCCTCAAATCAGCTCGCTCAGCAAGGTGTATTTGGCCTTTGTGAGCATCTTAAGTTCTCAGCACAGCCACTCGAATCGGTTTTTCATAAAAAAAATCTTCGCATACATATTTTCATAATAATTTCCCGAATCAATCAATTTAAAAATTGAAAACACGTCTTCATTAATTGAGATGTTTGCTATACCAAATTAATTGATTGATAATTTTTTTTCATTTAAATGACCTTTCATTCGTCGGTGTGAGATCTCTAAATATCAGTTTGAATAAAAAAAATTGAATAAAATATTTTAGCAATGAATATTGCAGGCAAATGTAAATACAGGCTATTTAACGGAAAATATGTTTACACATTTTTTTAATAAGCAGTTTCTAGGATTAAGACGGACTGACATACATAACTAACCCATTTTTATAAAACAATTGAAATCACAATGTTAGTAAATGTTTGTGTGCTATATATTTTAGTCATATGCACGAATATATTATTCGACGGATGTATTTTTTAGGGTTCCGTACCCAAAGGGTGAAAACGGAACCCTATTACGAAGCCTCCGCTGTCCGTCCGTCCGTCCGTCCGTCCGTCTGTCACAAGGCTGTATCTCATGCACCGTAATAGGTAGGCAGCTAAAATTTTCACAGAATGTACATTTATTTTGCCGCTATAACAACAAATAGGTAAAATAAAAAATATTAAAATTAAAGGGGGGCGAAAAAAGGTGATTTTTTGTGTTAAATCTTGTACGATGTTACGGAACCCTTCGTTTGCGAGTCCGACTCGCACTTGGCCGGTTTTAGATTTAGATTAAGTTCGTAACATAATTTTGACTAGTATTACATTGACGATGGCACTATACACCAGATTTAGGTTAAGTTAAATATTCATAATTCAGAATCATAATTAGTGTTTTTTTTATCTTTTGTTTTTTTATATTTATTTTTTACGTTTCTCTTTATGTTTGCGAGCGGTGGCATTAATTAATCAACTACTTAAGTTTTAAACTTAAGTAGTTGACTGGCAAAATATGTTTGCCAGTTCTTATGTGCATGGAAGTATGCGACATTTATATTTTTGACATAGATTCTTGACATAGATAACGATTCTTGACATGTTTAAGTGTAGGTTACCTACCTATGAATGCAATAAAACAATACAATACAACAATATTTTCTCATTCTCCTTCCGATCCAACCTTTGTCAATCAGATAATTGATTTTTGTGCGGTTTTTTGTCTCCGCATTTTGATGTAAATTACATCAAAACGAATCTTTGAAGCCCACGATTCTGTATGTGACCGAATAACTGTAGAGTTATTCCACAAAGGTCCATTTTTTTGCCATTCTTGGGAAGGGGCACAAAAATAAAATTTACTTTTAAAATGTCGATAAATTTTATTCATCGTTATATTCTGCTGCAGGTAGAGCTCAAATTTTCGATTTTTTTAACTAGACAAGAAGATTTATGAATCTGTTATATAGTTTAGTACTGATTTTGACATATGGATGTAATTTGGCTAACATTTTTAATAATAAAATAATCATTCTAAAATATGTTTATTTTGGAAAAGCTATATATCAAAATATATCAATATTTTATCTAATACCTAATATTTTAGTCACGAGTAAAATAATATGCATATGTTTATTATTATTTCACATTTTTTTAAATTATCATTTACTTTCGAGTGCAATAGAGGAGAACAATATTTTTTCTCTTATCATTAAATCCTTGCATACGATTACAACCGCAGCGGCAGTGTGACCCGTTCCGAAAGGTCTCGTGTTTTAACGTAAATAAACTAGCAAGAAACGGGTTTGGTACTCAACTCTGCCTCCTTACTTAGAACATGCAAGTTAGATTGTGCTGACTTGAATATACTGCACTGATACTCTGCTACCTGCGTTATGTGGGACTTGTAATTATGCATTTGTTCATGAAGGGACTTTGCTACCTACTGTTGATAAGCTTAATCGCCACACATTAAGGGCTTTTCTTAGCAGCTTGCAATCAATACCAGTACAAGATAAACAGCGCCTTAATAATAAATGCCCTTTCAGTGTCGATTCAAATAAATCAGCACTTGGTGAAAAGCAGGCTTAGGTAAATAATAAAGCCAGCCTTGCCATCATAAACCTAAACATTAAACGTGATATCGACCGTGAAGAACGCTGTAAAAAGAACTAATCGTCACTTTGACACATTTTGTACGGACGAAATCTCAAAGTAATGCATATTGACGTGACAAAGTACTACTTTTCGTTAGTCTTAGTTTTGGTTGCGACTATTTATCTCAGCCTTACAGTTTCTACTCCCAAAATCAATGCTTCCTACTAAAGGAGGAATATATTTCGCAGGGCTTGGCAGTGACTGTAGTAGTATTCTCAGTTATGGGTTAAACAGATTAGAAATCATTAATGTGTATGAATTGTCTTTTTAAATATATATTCAATCACAGAAGGGAAAAGGAAATGTCACGTAGTCTTTACCCGTGTCTCCCCCGTAAGAATAACCTATTCATACAATCCTATGGTAAGCCGGCCGACCGTTGTGTGCCACACAGTCCAAACATCACCACCGCATGAGGATAATAACTTCTGGTATTTTGATATATTTTGGGCAAAGCAGTTTTAAATTAACTGATTTTGTATGCTGGTAATAAGCAACGCACTGTAAAACAAATATATATCCTTATTATACCATAACAACCGACAAGTGAAACTGTATCTGCGAGATTCACATTTGCGTGCAGTGGACCGTATCACATTATAATTAAAGCGATGAATAAGAACTGATGGAGTGTTTGAAGATTTGTATGCCGACTGAACAGCATTCTTGCAAATCAGTTCAAAAAATACTAGGAATATTTAGAACGTAATACCATTGATATATTCTTGGTTGATCCCGCTTAGAAAATGGGAATCAATTATTGTTTCTTAAATTTTAATAATATTTATTTATGGCTAAACCTCATTGGTTTTCAGGAATTTGGTCATATAGGCAAATGTCATAAAAGAACTTTTATGTAGGTAACAAAACATATAATACATAGGTTGATAATTGTATGTATTTAATGGTTACGACATCACCATTATCTCATTAATTTGAGTTTCAGCGATTTCGAATCCTGCTGGGGATGAATGTTACGACCAAAAACGTTTTCAGATTATTTTCAAAATCTGATTACAATACTTAAAACGTCAAGTGCTGAAACTGAAATTAGTACATAAATGTAGTTTGTATTCAACTGCTAAATCCAAATCCACCAGAAAGCCTGCTGATAAGAAACTGACATCGCTTGGTTCTATTAATTAATTTTGACTTTAATAATTTTTCTTTTCAGGTAAGCTCAAGCGAAATCTAATTCAGCTGAAACAACGCAAAACATATACTTGGTAAGTTGGAATGTATTTAAGTGTAATATCAGGAGCTATGCACTCATTATACATTACATTATTTACAAAATACATGTAATGTATGAATACTCGATAATTTGAATCAATTTATTAAAAAACAACCTATTCCTTTAGTTTGTCGTATAACATTACTTCACAGGATTTGTTCCTTATCAGCGACACTACTCACTGGTGCAATAATACACGATGCTTTATTTTTTCAAAATCAACGAGGTCGATTCTCGGCTAGGAAAACCTTTTTTTTTTAAAAAATCTTTTAATTAACTTTTGGTTTTCATCAAAATCGGCCTCATGACTCCTTTGAGTGTTTTTCGCCATTTGTTATGGTTTTGGACTTGGCCCTGAAGGCTTACCTGAAAAAATGTATGCATACCTCCTGAATTGCCTAGTTACTTAAGAACTCAACTAAGGCAACAATTAAAAAAGTATTTTATTATTTTCTCGCTCTTAACAAATTGAGGTAACATATAACTGTTTGTCATCTAACTCTGTCGAAGTGTTCCACATTGTAGACAAGGCTGTTTTTCAATTATTATGACGAATCGTTAAGACATGAGATAATTTTGAATGTCATCGGTTGCATTTGAGTGGTTCGTGATTCGTGTAAATGTGAGAGCCATTAGTTTTGCATATCAAGGGAACGAATATGCAAGGGCCTCAAAGTACACGATAGAGCCTTTTATGAGTCTATTTAACGACTATCTCGAGATGTCATCCATTAATTCGTGACAACTTGTATCAAAGAAATAAGAAGATTGGGTTTATACGTGACTGCGATACTCGGGTTTGTGATCAGTTGTGAGGTAAATGTATGTTAACCGGTGAAGTTTCTTTGCGTGTTCTTCTTTACTGAGTTGATCGAATCCGCGGATCTATGAGTTTGTGACCTAACTTAGTGTAGTTTGACTACCAAGTTTAAATAAATAAAATTAAATAAAAATATGACTTTCGGTAGAGATAATGCGTTATTTTACGATTAGTAATCATTTTTTTCTTGGTTTTTGCAAATAGAATTTATATCTTAAGGTGCTGGTAGCTTTTCAAGACGCTTACTTACGTAAAGTAGGCAACCTACTCATGAAAGGGAACACGAGAAGTTCTCGTGTTTAGATTGCAATCAAAATGCCTTAAAGTAGAATCAATACGCGAAATCATCTAGTGAAGATAGGATAAGCATTGTGTCGATTCGAAATCAAATATGAGTTTGACAGAAACGAACAAGAGAACTTCTATTTTTCTCTTTCCTGAGTAGATATGCTGACGATTACAAATCTCATTATTACAATATAAGACCTTTCTTCGAACGCTTGAATTGTTTAGATTTAATTATACTCCCATGCAAAATTATAGAAAAGGGCCTTGTTTGACTAAAGGTTCCGAACATTCGATTAAAACCTTGTCAGGTCAACATTGGTACAACTTAGGCATGCGCTTTATCTACCAAAACTGACCCATTCTTCTTCTCTTCACTACCTTCCAGAACAGCAGAAAGTCTTACAGTCACAGATTCATGAGCTTATAGCTCACCAAGGATATTGGTTTATAGTTTCTTAATCCTTTTCGGTATCCTCTATCGGTCCCAATTTCAAAGGGAAGCTTTAGAAAGCACGGATCCGCTTGGTCATAAAATAATCTATAGTCACCTCTTAGACTGACCGTCTCAGTATCTGCTCTCGTGTCTGGCCTGCAATAGATCGCATGCCTACGAATAAACTTCAGTTGCATACATAGTCAATGCTGACTTTACACGTTCCTCGCATAAATATTTCACCCCGATTATTACCCCTTTTCAATGATCACGTATTAATTGGTGGTAGACACGAATGAGTTGGGATAAAAAGATTCTCCAGGTATTTTCTTATTCTCTTCATTTTGTGGAAACACCGGCGCTTTTATTTATGGACACCTGTACTCTAGGTCCTTCCAATCCGGAAATAAAAAAAAAACATGCCCCGTTATAGTAGTTAACTGAATGCCGACTGGACATCTAGGTAAACATTTCAGTGTCTTTATTTTGCTGCCATATAAGCCGGTCCACATAAAACATAAATAATCATTGCAAATAAAGTATTTAAATTCTAAAAAAAATGCCTATAAAGATGTTTTCTCAACAAACCAAGGAAATTACGCTAGCTCTGATGACTGATGTCATAATAAAGCAGAATCGAAAACATATTGTTCGATACAAGAAAATACCACAGAGTAAACCATTTCTTGATCAAGAAGAATACTCTGACATCATTACAAAGAAACAACCAAACGTGAAAGTTATTTTAAGAAAGAAATTTACTACGAATAATTTTGATTGTAGTAACATTTATTCAGTGATACTTACTTAGATAATAACGTTACATAATAAGTGTTAAAAAGTTCAACCAGGTTAAAAACATTAAATATCACAAACCTAAACGTGCGCATTCACGAGAGGTTGTCTGTCGACGAACCGAATCCTTCATCCGGCTGCACAGATACAAAACAAAAATTTGGTTTCTGCTCAGCCGCTGGTGTTTGAAAGGGGAAGGACTCGGTTCGTCCCGGGCCGAATTGAAATAATTATGAGACCGCAAAGTTCTATGCTCCATTATATTTGCACATACCTCCGAGACAGAGGCACAATATTATGTTCATATTTTTGGATGATCATATATTTTACAACAATTGTGCTTTACACTTATGGGAGTAGCTTATAATCACCATTTCAATAGTTATCTTAACTTAAACTTTTTCTCTCGATGCAAAAATCCGTTAAAAATAATGTCCTTTATTAAGTTCCAGTACCCAAAGGATACCAAAGCCTCCGCTGAGCGTCCGTCCGTCCGTCCGTCCGCCCGTCCGTCTTGTCCTCCAGGCATCTGTCAGCGGTCTGACATGTATATCATGAACCGTAATAGGTAGACAGTTGAAATATTCGCAGTATTTCTATTGCCACTAAAATAACAAATACGATAATTTAAAATGGGTGCTACAAGAAACGTTACATCTTGTAAGATGGTACGGAACCCTTCGTGTGCGAGTCCGACTCGTTCTTGACCTGCTTTTTACCAATCGTTTTCTTCGTTATGCACACAAATACAATGATACATTTATCTAGTCGAGAAGTTCAGTAGCGCATCTGCTTGCACGTTCTCTGAAGCCACTCGGAATTACAAAGCTACACGTTTCGCTTCACTTTTGCTAAATGAAGCGTGGCTCACTTAGGTCTGTACTTTCAGACTATCTCGCCGCCAGTCTAGACCGGGCGTGCATTAAGCTCCTAAGCGAAATATTTTCTCAACATAGGAACACTGTCCATCATTATTCAAGCAGAGATTAGTTGTGCATATCGCGTTTTATTGACCGCAACTTACATGAATACACATATTACTTCACATTTTTTCTCGGTCATTCTGGGTTTGATTCCGGATCCTAATCCATATAGACTGTTATCTTCCCAAAGAGGAAACTACTTGTATGTGAACATGAAATACGGTCTAGCCCGCATTTCAGTAATTTTGGGCTGTTCTGAAACTGTTTAGCTAATTTGTTAATGTTAGAGTAATTTCAATTTCCATAATAACCTCTACGGCAACCTCGTTATGTTTTTTGTCCGTTTTGTGGGATTGACGTCGATTAATAATTACCCAATTGCAACGCTCAAGTAGTCGAGTCTCCATAAAATAAATAAACCAAAATTATTGAACTCTTCATTTCATGCCGCTCAGTTATCATAATTGTCAAAAACTTCATAATGGATTCGTCGATTATAAAATACGAAATGTGTTTTATGCCTGCCTAATGGGCTCGTCGTTTTAACATAACTTATGACACATTGCCATGTCAAGCAGCTCGTGCCTCAGGAACGGTATGAAACCATTTGCGCGGGAGCATTAATCAGTAAGCTTAAGTGCCGGAGCTCCGATGTCACAATGACAACGGAACATTATATAGAACTATTTTAAAACGTCTAAGAGTAAGCGATAAGTAAAATTATTCATTGATTGCAAATTTAAGCAAATCTAAAACCAACCATGTCTTTGTGATATCTGATAATATTTCCAGTGAAATAATCCTTTCATAATATATTATATGTTCTCGGAACTTTTAAATGGAAGACATTCCATTATTAAAACAAAACACACGGTTTTAAAATAAAATCAAACCAATATATGTATATTCTATTAAATAGTCGATAAAAAATTAATAGAGGTTAAGGGAAAAACATGCCCCTTTACTTTACAAACCCTTTAGTTAGGTTTAGCGAAATCATGGTTTTAATTCGAGGTAAAATTTATTTCAAATGATGTCTTATTACGAGTTACGGATACATTATAGATGCATATTATCGCTAGCTTACACTGTTTAATAGAGCATCATTACCATCCATGGTTTTTTTATATTTGTGTAAATATATTTAAAAAAACCATGTATATAAAAATACTAAACAAATATAACCATGAAAGAGATCCAATGTTCACGTGCAAGTACGTAATAATTGTTATTATTCCTTCTTCCTACCTACTAATGAACGCATCCGGCAAGCGTTTAAAATATGCATATCTAATTATTAAATTATTAACGAGCGCAAAAAACGCATTCATTGATATGAACCTTAAAAGTGAGCTCACATAGAAACTTAAATGTATTTAACGACTGATTTATTAGTTGAGTGAATATTGCTCCAGCTGTATTCGGTGTGGTGAAACGGAGATTATGCGTAAACGTCTGCTGTGGCGCCTCTTAAGTGTGATTGTTTTAAATTTATCTTTCGGAGTAGCCGTTGTTTCCACTGATTATGATGGTCGTTAAATTGTTGGTGTTGCACAAGTCTACCCAAAGCGACTTATCTGCGGTGGAAATGGAAATTGGATCGTGAACTTATGACAGTAATGGCAAAGCTCACTTAAAACTGACACTGCATTTGAGCGTAGTACGCAACGACATTAGGATATTTCGATAGTTGTAGACTATGCAGCGGATTCTGATAAAATGGTTCAGATGGTTTTAGGCCTAGCAGGGACTTAAACCATTAAATTAAACAAACCAATAAGTTGTTTTTTGTATGTGCACTTTAATAACTAGGGACTATTTTCGAATGTACCTACCTATAAATAGAAATATACTAGAATATTTAAAAAAAATCCAAAGATACTATCTGGATTGATGTCATTGATCCATGTCCGTGAATTTCGCATTCCTGAACACGACTGCGTTAACCTACCGCTTGCTTTTGCGACAGTGTAAATAAACAACTAAATTGCGATTGTAGTAGGAGTGACATATCTTGGTAGTGATGGTCGGTTAAATACGAGACTACGATTAAGATAATATCGAGATGTTCCACGGATTTAAAAAAGGGGTTGTCTTCCCAAAGTTTACTTTCATAGAAAAAACTTTATACTTACACTAACAGAACCCTGAAAATGTATTCATCATTTCATATTAAATCATGGAACACTTCTTGTGTTGTGTTTGTTGTTCTTCACAATTAAGAGCTCTGAAATAAAATCTGCTTAATAGGTTTTTTATAATATAAATATTTACAAAAGCTAATGAAATAATTTGTACATAAAGGAAAGAAGAAAAAAGGTTTTTTTCCATAACGCGCCAGTAAAAGTGCGCTAGGTTAACGTTTAATTTAATTATGTAATTCATATTTAATTATGTCCCGGATAAAATATCGAAATTGCTTTATTGAGCTATACCACAATAATGTGGAGTAGGTATTGTATTACTCGGTGGAACTCGGCATGTGCAGATCTCGATCTTTCACTCGTCGAAACTAGTTGAAACGCATCCACAATTTGTTGCCTTCTTACCTCGTCGCTAGTGATGTGCAAAGCCCTGCATGTCGACGTTTCTTGTTTTTTTTTGCAACCTGACATGGATGGTTAATACCTCACAATTACCGTTATGATATTGCCCAATACACCACATTCCCGAAGTATTTAGGTGCCATGCTATAACGACATTTCCCCATATGAGCACGGCTGCATTGAACTGGTTAGCAATTTATCATTGCCGCTTCGACCATCTTTATATCCAATGTGATGGTACGAATCCAGGCGGGTTTAAACCCTGGTAGAGCCACAACAAAAGATACAAAGAGCTCGAGCATTGAAATCCTTGCAAGAACTAGGCGATATTGCGTTGGACTGTCCAACAGTATGTTAACAAACAAAATGATCGTGTTTGGTTGAAGCGCAAGTCCAACGAGAATTTAGATGATAGAGTTTCCGTTCGTAAACAAGCGCCTGCTTCTGTTATGGTCTAGGCTGCAGTGACCGCAAATGGTCGTTCTCCACTCCTATTTACCTAGAAGGGCGTCAAAGTCAACCAGTAAATGCACCAGGAAAAGGTGTTAAATGATGCGATCATACCATGGGCACGTAAGCAATTCGGTACGAACAGCTGGACCTTCCAGCAAGACTCAGCACCGTCCCACAAAGCTCGCCTGACACAAGTTTGTTTACAGAACCACGTTCCTCGGTTAATTTCTTCATAACAGTGGCCTCTTCCTACTCTCCATACTTGAATCCAATGGACTTCTTGGTATGGTCCATATTGGAGGCTGACGTGTTAATAAAATATATGAAAGTGTGGATTCGCTAAAGGCACCGCTCCGTCGGGAATGAAACAGAATACCGCAAACCGATCTTCGTGCAGCCTGCAAGACTTGGTGCCATTATCCGTGGCAAAGGAGGCTATATCGAACAGTAACAATGATTGTCTTAAAATTCAATGTTTTTTTAGAATTTTGATAAAATTTTCAATAAACAATACTTCAATTAACCAAATAACATCATTTTCACTTCGAATGTCTGACCGTGTATTATGTTTGATTGACATGTTCAAACATCTAGATGATTTTTACATAAATAAAATACATACATACACTCGAAAAACATAGCCATCCTTCTTGCGCAGTCGGGTAAATAGGAATGCTTAATAATTGGAGAAGAAAACACTAAATAGTTATAAATGATTTTTTTTATAAAAACATGAGTACGTCTATACGTCAGCTACATTAATATCGTGGGTTTATATCAGGTTCTAGGTGAAGCGAGTTGCCGCTTGCTAACAGTATTGATGTATGTGGTCTCAGTAAGAACGCATTTAGGATCAATCCAACTAAAACATTTATCGCTCAGTGTTCATTCTTGTCAACATTTCAAACAAATGTATGCCATGCTAATACAATTTATAGAAATAACATGGCTTTTCGACTTCATTTACTGGCTCGTGGCTCAGTGACGTGGGGACTTTCTTTCCATGCCAGAGGTGATAGGTTCGATCACCGCCCATTCATGCACCAATTCATTTCACTTTTCGAGTTTTCCATTTCGAATATGAGCTATTCCATGGTTCGAATTATATGTAAAAATGGGGAAAGAGTACTAGATATAATCCCGCCCGGGTTGGTACCATCTTATTTGATAAAAAAAAACCTAAGCGGTGATAAAAATTTATTTATTTATTTATTTATTTATTTATTTATTTATTTATTTATTTTAGACAGGCAGCCTAAGCTGATATGTCTAAATCTTATTTTTCATTAGATTAAGTTGATCGTCATGTGGAAAGTTATTTAATTAGTAATTGGGAACACATTTATTTATTTGTTTTTTTTTTTTTTTTTTAGTCAATTGCCATTGTAATATGAATGAATTAACTGGTTATTTGTTTTATTTTCTTTTAAAATGAGTGTCCAAACGATTTTTGAATTGATTGGTTGAGTTAGCATTAATAACGTCATCGGGGAGCTTGTTCCATAACTCCACAACTCTATTTGTAAAGAAATGTTTGCGGGTGTTGGTGTTATGTTCCGTGCAGTTGAGTTTCAAGCTGTGTCCTCTTAGGTCCGTGTTTTACATCCAGTTCCAGGTCCTGGCATGGGCTCTCATTCTTTCGTATTTGCGGTATGTTGGGCCAATAGCTAAATCACGATGGTGGGTGTTCGTATAGCTTGCTTCTTCCTATCTATTAATGGGTGACATATATGGCATCACGCAACCCGCTCATCTCCCCATACAAAAGGGGAAAGAAGATCACGCCCATATTTCTTGTCAGAGATCCAAAATTCTGAAAAAAAATAGCTTTATTTGATCGAACTAGATGTCTGATGACCATTGGCATTGTAAAATTGTGTTTGGTTTATAAGTTATAAGGTCCGAAAGTTCGAATTTTTCGCGCGTTTTATACAATAACTTTGGAGGTAGATTACGCAATGATAAAGTAAGAACATCGTAAACAGATTAGTCATCAGACATAGCTTATGTAATCTAGATTTATGATCTATTTGGGTTTTGTTAGATTTTTGACTACAGCGGTCGTGGTTTACTTTTAGCTATAAGTTGTTTTGAAATTAAAATTTTCGTAAATCTTACCAAATCATACACTATGCACATTGTCTTTTATGTGGACATGTTGCATCTTCCTCATCACGGAGCCTGTCTTATTCTTTGAAACAGAGAAGGTCCCAGAGCGCAACAGCACGGTTTTGTACCGTGCCCGCGAATGAGTTAGGCCCGCCGGGTTGGGCCACCTTAAGGCTATGCAGGGGTTAAATATGACATCTCGGGGACAAACGAACTGCTTTTCGTCGGATTTTAATATGTGCGAAGCTGCGGGTATCTTCTCGTGTACATATTTATATGAAATTCGTTGTGATGAAATTTTGAGGCAATCTTCAGATTAGCTCAAAGGGTGCCCCTGGGCAGATTGAAAAAGCTAACTGTGAATATCCAAAATTAAATAAAAGCGTCGTGACGGATTTTGCTGATATTTTTAGCCAATATTCTAATTATGTAGTCTTGCGTGTGATCCGTTGCAGTTTGGAAAGTTAGAAGCTCCGCTCGGGCTAATGTTTGGAAGTTTATAAGCTCCGCTCGTGTGAATATTCGAAATGCAATAACGGCGTCGTGACCGATTTTTATGAAATTTTCAGGCCATCTTCGGATAAGCCGAGCCGGGCCGGTAGTATTAATAAAACTGAAAACAAAACGTGCGACGATATAATCTGTGCAACTTTATCAGTTTATAAGCACTACTTCCGTTTTTTGTAAAAAAAAAAATCGAATTGAGGAAATTTTGAATAACTTTGTGGTTTTTAAAGATATATTTTGTAACAAAATGTAAATATAACCTGACATCGGTTGAGTCTGTCTCACTATTAGTAGGAAGTAATTATTAATAAACGATTGCAATTTCATAGATAACACGTTCAGTACGATTGGTACGATGCAGCAAATTCTATTGACATCAAATTATGTGATATGACTGGAATCATATAATTAGTACTTGAGATAACGAAATTAAATTGCAATGATTGTGCACATATTGCACAAGCTACTGGAACTTCCTCTGATAATAAAATATAAATTTAATTTGAACAGTTGATAAGGTTTTACGCAGTCACATATCATTTTCCCACAAGGACCAGGCGATCATAGAATGCACACACATGTGAGCTTATCAGTCGACGCGCGCTGGGAAGGTTAGCATAAAAGGTAATTATGTTTGTTTACAAAGACCGCATATCTTTAAATGTTGCACGATCACGTATGTTTGTATACACTATATCATTTCAAATACAACAAATTGGTTATGATATGTGTATAGCTTAACTATAACTAATATTCATTCAATTTAAATTCAAATTAGTGTCTTTAGTATGTGAGTTGTAATGAGTGTCTTCCGATCTATTTGAATGTTTTAAAAAACTGTTGTTTTGACAGAATGCCCACGACAAGACTAACACGATACAATTTGTGTTGGTGTTGATACAATATGAAATGAATGATGCTTAATAATACTGCGCGAGAACAATTTGAATTCAAAGGAAAGTACAGCTACGAGAATCTAGAATACTAAGGTTGGAATGAGAGTCAAATAAAAAGTGTTTCTCGGACGACCTAGAAAAAACAAATCAAAACGAAAAAACAAATCTCAAGGTCTATTTTGTAAATTTTCGCAGGGAACCCAGCGGTTAATAAATTAGTAGCGAGTCCATTCCTATTTCATCTAGCTCATTGCAAGAAAACGTAACACCACCGAAGTGGTAGATTTTCTCACGACGTTTTTCCTTCACCATAAAGCATTCGTGGCAAATATACAAATGTCAGGTTCGTAGCATCCATAGACTAAGAACGTGTGCAAGAATAGCATTGTCATGGAGCTGTATGACCTCACATACACCAACCCGCACAGGCAAAGTGATGTAAATTGGTCTAGTTTTGTGCTGTCGGTACTTTTGCCTACGCGTGTGTAGTTATTACGCGTGTGCATTGATGATCATAAAATATGCTCGTTGTTATGAATATACATAATAACATAGTAGCATCTCGTACAATCACCCATTGTGTCCAACAGTCGACGCGATAAGACGTCGTTTATAATTAAAATATACTTTATGGAGTGCAGACATCTTTGTTTTGATGCTTTTATCCCCTTTGATTTCACTCATTGAGTATGGTTTACTCGACTTATAAACTTTTCAGTATGAGATAAGAATGTTATAAACATTGTTTTTGTTTTATTAATATAAATATAAGAAATGTCTTATAAATCTTAACTTTAAGGCACCCGAAGACGCTGTGGGAAAAAAGGACAACATTGTTAAGTACTCAAAGTGCGACAAATAAAAAGAGTTCTTAAAGCGGCTCGTAGCTCAGAGGAGTGGCGACTTGCCTTGCATGCTCAAAGAACTTGATACCGGTCGTAGGTTCAAGTCCTTTGACCTTGAATATCTAAAGACACGGACGCGAGATTTTAAATAATTTTGCGTCCGTCCACTTTTAGAATATAAGAACAAAGGTTTATGCCAGTTTACATCTTATCATCTCCCATTCAAAGGTTAATATTACTGGGATTATAATGGTAGGTAAACAATCAGGGGATTAACCTATTTATGTTTATTGTTTTTTCTTGCGTACTATTAACATAAATATTTTAACTGCGTCTATTCGCACTCTATACCATACATTTGTATAAGAGTAAAGTGACTACCAAAGATTATTCTAAACCACATCGTTAAAACGAAACCATAGAAACCACAGCCAGCAATATTACGCATTTACTCGTAAAAATGAACATTTCATAACAACAACTGGAAATTCTGGTGTTGGTCTAACTTGTGCGCCCTGTGTTAAATTTACTTATATTTGCGCAAGGCAGAAATAAAAAAATACATGCTTATAAAGAATGTCCCAAAAATAACGCAGAACGCAGACAGAAAACACTTATTTACCTTATATTGTAATGTTTTTATTAAATCATTCAGTACAAACGAAAGAGTTATGTCCACTTGTTTTAGTAATCAGAATTGGCCCCCTAGATCTTGTGATCAATACCATTGGATTTCCCAACCAACAAGCCCTCAACCATCTATGCTTTGAAGGAGGAAATTCGACGCTGCATCAACGAAATTCAGCCACGTTTATGCAAAATGGTATGGCGTATGTGCCAGCAAAGCCTTGAAGGCCATTTGTCCGATGTGGTATCCATACATAACCCTATCTTGTGTACTTTATGATTCAATAAAAAATATCAATATAAGTTAAAAAAAATGTTTTCTTTATAAGCAAATAGAAAAAAAAGAAAATACAAATTCATATAATTTAAAGAGCTCATTTCACAGGATTTCCATGCATACAAACAAGAAAGATTGCTCAATACAAGAAACGCCAAATTAGGTGTCACTCGGTGTCACTCGAGCGTCGAAGTGAAATTTTATGACGGAGCGGGTGGAATGCGGAATCTAATACCTGGGGAATATGCATGTAAGTCAACATAATTTTATGATATTACAAGTATTTCTGTGACTCAAGTAAATTTTATTTTAATTTAAAAAAAAATTGTATGTACGAGAAAAATGTAAATAAGTGTTAATATAATACAAACCACTAACTTGGCAACTAGAAAATTATTATCGTTTATTATCTTTATATTGATAAGAATATTTCGTTAAGGTATAACGTTTTAAAAGTTGAATAAAATTAAAGAGTCTTTCTTGTAGCAAATTAGTCATAAATTTCATGATTAATTTATCACTATAGACAATAACATTTAGCGGATATTTTCAGGTGAGGGCGAGTTAAATACATACAGGTCGAATGAACATCCATTTCGGCCTTTATTGCTAAAGTGCTGATTATCTTGCACAGGTATCGATTGCGAGATGATAAGAAAGTCCCTTTAATGTGAGGATTAAGCAAATTAGTACTTGGCCAAGGTCTATATTTTAATCATCAATCACATGGTGAAAAAGACCCTTAATTTTTTCGATATATGTAATAAATTATAAGTGGGTCAAATCAATGTTATCAATATATTTAATAAACAATATGGCTTTGTATAAATTAACAGCAAGACAAAATACTAAGCATGCATAAGTGGAGGCAGATAAAAGCTTCTTATCTTGAGTAAACACTAATCAGACGGCTGCCATATGTTGCCACAAGTGCGTAGTAAGTTATTATACTTGAGTCGGTAATCAGTTTATGACGCTAGCCACGGATTCGTCAACCAGTTTTATTTTCTTACGATTGTAAGTAGGTGTGTATATCTATTTCAAAAAGAATCATGTCTTTTTAGGTTTTATAGCTGTCTGATGTTTGTCAAAATAGCTCTTGGTCAGCCTTTGTACGGGTCGCCTTCATACTTTTGGATGTTTTTGGGTTTTGGACCTTATGTTTTTTGGACTTTATGAAGGCGACCCACTAATATAACCTAACCTAACCTAACCTAATTGAAAATATCCGAATTCATAAGTGTTTTGGACGGTATGGGTTTTGGACTTTGTGCTTTTTGGACTTTATGATGCGTCCCCCTTTGTACGACAGAACCCGCGGAGGCTTGGTATGATGCTCAGTTATTCTCTTGAGAAAATTAATTATTTTATGATATTACTTTATTATAAGTACGCAAACTACTCGTCATAAACATATTGCAGTGGTGATTTTTTTCCGAAGATTTCTTCCATCGGAAAACACCAATTTCAGGAGGCGATTTCGGAGGTATGAACGAGTAGCCCCCTTTTATCTATCTATTTTATGTTTATTTTAGTTTATTTTATAGTTTATTTTATATATCTATTTCGCACAGTTTATTCCCTTTATGAATAGACACATGCGTAGCGCACGTAATACAAAATCGTAAAAAACTGTTCAGATCTTTTTTTTCGGGTATGAATAAGAATGAAGATTTTTGAAAACGTACTTTGATGTATGTTCAGTGGACGTTGCAATTTACTTCGAGTACATCAATATTATTTGAAAAGGTAAAAACTAAATGAAATCTATACCATCATATAAAGAGGAAAGGTTTGATTGTTTGTGTATTTGAACCGAATAGGCTCTGAAACTACTGAACGGATTTGAAAAATTATTTCACAGTTGGAAAGCTACAGTCTATCCAAGGGACATAGGCTATGTTTTATCTTAAAAAAATTAGGGATCCTTACCAAAACTCCGATAACGTAACCCAAGGTGCAAAAAAATTACCAAGAATGTTCCTTACATCGCGTGCGCTGCGAAAACTATTCACGATAGAACAAAATGATATCAGACAATTTTATAGAACACATTATTGTCTACCAAAAATTATATAAAATAATATAAAAAATAACTAACTATTATAGTTATGTCACAATAAGTGTGCATTTATTTTAAAATAAAAATTTAAATACCGCCGCTAGAAAGGGCTCTTTATTTGTACCTAGATATTAATCATTATCAAAATAAATAAATTATTATTTAAGAGTGTTTCAATACCTTTATATAACTTTTTGAACTATTTGATTCGGAAATTTCATTCGAAAGATATCATGAGTTTAAAAATTTGAAGAAACTCCGCTCGGCCAACTATGCGTTTTAGAGTTTGTAGGCGTCACTCAGAGGTACGGGAGAGGAGTCAGTCGGCTCCCTACGCAGCAGCCGTGTGCGGAATTTAAGAAATTGTCGCTTGATAATATTTTGTCGCTTGATGATAATTAGTTTAGTAGGTAACTAAACGCATTCAAAAAGTTCTTAGACCCATTAATATATGTTGTACATTTAGTTATCCTAATAAATAAGTGGCTTAAATAGTTTATATGATTTTCGAGTAAATACTTTTTAGTTGTGGTTTTAGTACCACGCCTATACTTACCTATATCGCAGCCATATATCGAGTGTACAGTATTGCAGTAAATACTAATTACTCAAAGTGTACCTGAACATTTTATTTAATACCCTTAATATCTAGTAGTTGTAGGTAGCTAATAACAGTTAAACATGTTTGAAAAATGTTACGGATTTTCACACGGCAGGAAGATACATTCTCCAAAGACATTCTCAAAAGCCGTAACATTTTTCAAACATGTCTAACGATCGCGGTAATCTCCAAAGTATCATAATAAAAGTTAAGCTAATTATTTAGTGAAAAATAAAACAACATCAAATAGTGTTTACTTCCTGGATTTAACTCAATAAATAATTCATTGAATGGCTTTTGTTTTGTGGTTATGACCTTTTTACAATAATTAATAGTATGAAAAATACATAAAAGTAAAAAATACAAAAAAAAGAAAAAAAATACAAAAAAATATATTCACAAAATTTGTTATTTTTATTTCAAATATTTCAATGTAGGTATATGCTATTTTTTTAGGAACTCTACGTAAGTAGGGTTTATTTGTGTATCATTGTGTCAAAATAATATATTTTTTAATTATATTATGCCCGTGCAAAGCCGGGACGGGTTGCCAGTAATAAATAAAACGAAGAAACGAAGAACATTTTATGTCATTATAATTGACTGAAAAAATCGTCTGCGTTTGACTTTACTTGCTGAGAACAAACCTTAGTGGACGAATAATGATAAGCGTCTGTAGAGTAATTCGAGCCATTCATTTGCTTGCATAATGATATTCGCTGGTGGCGTCTATGACCTGTGACCTCGGATACGATTTATGTCCACGATCTGTCAGACGAGTCCTGAGCCAACTTGGTTTTGGACGTGAGGTTGGACAACTCACTTGCATTAAATCGAAATATTTTTTGGATTCACTTCAAACTTTCAAATCATATACTTCTTATATAGCTATATTTTAGTTCTTTTAAATTATACTATTCGTTTCGAAGTTATTTGTGGCATTCAAAATATTATTTCTCTCTTATTTCCTACTAGCTGCGGTACCCGGCTCCGCTCGGGTCCATGTCCTTTTGGACTGATGTCGAGCTGAATTATTTCCTAGATAAAAAGTAGGTAGCCCAAAAGGCTGGTCAATAAATATGTTATTTATCTGCTACTTTTGAATTATAACGGATGGAGCCGATATGAATTAATTAAATAAGAAATATTCTAACGTTCCCATTTATAATACATAGGGCGCACTATAAGTTTCACTATAAGTTTTCGGAACTGGCCACTTAGCTAAATAATATCTTAAAAGTAATTAAGTAATTTGGTATTATAACTCATAGGGCCGTGTGCACGAAAGGGAAAAAAATCAAAATCATCGTCAGCTTAAATACGTCACTTTGTATGGACAGTATGGAAGGAACTCCATGCGGTTCACTGAAAGTGACGTATTTCAACATTGATTAACTCATCCCTCTCGGTATGCAATCGGTTCTTAGGCTATTTTGACTTGTTTGTTTTGTCTTACTGTGACTTGTTTTTGCATTATGGCGTCATTTAAAAAAAATGCGTGTCTATATATCACCATATGGTATTAACTTATGAAAATGTTCATAGCACTATTTTACACGATTTTAAGTGTAATTTGACGGCTCAGCAAAGCCTTGCTCGGAATCAAACTGCTTTTGACGATGAAACACCATGAAAGGGGACTATCGCGTCAATCTTGTGATTAATTTCGTGATGTCAGCTTTATACAACAAAAACATAAATGATGTGCGCCGTAAAATGAAACAGACAGGCATGCAGACTGTTGCTTTGGGGACTGTGAATAGTGATTTGTATAACACCATCTGTTTGCTGGAAGTAAATGACGAACTTCGTAAAAATAACAACCTTACGTATTTCCACGTTAAAATGGATCTAAAACA
The DNA here is from genome assembly GCA_946894095.1 of Incurvaria masculella. Taxonomy (NCBI): domain Eukaryota; kingdom Metazoa; phylum Arthropoda; class Insecta; order Lepidoptera; family Incurvariidae; genus Incurvaria; species Incurvaria masculella. Next base: position 8,780,393 of record OX335641.1, read on the forward strand.
CGACAATCTTCATGCTCCGATGATGCATTCCTTCTATGCGATGGTACCTATGTATCATCCCAGGCGGAATGAAACCTACGAATGATGTACAAAAGTTTTACGTGGCATACAAACCACTGCCAGCCTCAACATCGAATACGGTCACCCATCCGTAACTAGAGCGCACTCAGAGACGCCAAACGTAGATTCAATTCGCATATAAATCGGGTGAGTGGTTCGCAAGTTTTTTTTTTATGCGACCTGACATGGATGGCTAGTATCACACAACTACCGTTATGATATCAGCCCACAATACACCACATTCCCGAAGGAATTTGGTGCTATTCCAGGACCTTCCCTTTATGAGCACGGCTACATTGAACTGGATGGAAAACACGGACAATTTTTCATTCCAGCTTCGACCATATTTTCATCCAATGCGATGGTACCAACCTGGGCGGGCTTAAACCCTACCACCTAGTAGGTGAAGGGACCTACAGTTTTACATGGATTCCGAACCATGGAGCAGCTCGCATTCGTGACGAAAATGCACTTATCGAACTCGGAAAGAGAAAGACAGTGGTGCAAGTCGGTATTGAACCCAGGCTTCTGGTACGCTAGGCCAGTCCCCGCGCCACTAGGCTACGAGCCGCTCAAGTTATTTATAAGCATTTCACCCCACTGCTCACCGCTCCGGTAATTTAGAGTGATTTCATGTAGCTTTTAAGTTGTGAGCAGAATCAGGTTAGACGTGGAAACCAAAAGGTCTACATCGGATCTTAATTTATAAGCATTTCAAACCACTGCTTATTTGCACACCCCTCTCATAATTTTGCCTGATGCTATTTAGTCCTAAAATTGCGGGAATAATAAACCCATGTTATACAAATTAGGTACAATTAGGGAGTCTCGAAAGAAGATACATAAATGCAATCAGCGATAGCGCCATTTCTTAACCAAAAACATATGAACTATTCATTAAAAAACAGGTGCGTTTTCATATACCTAGTTTGAAGATATAATGGGTTACCCATACAAATTTTCATATGTTTCATGATCTTCTATGAGACAAAAGATAGTTCCCCATGCCTTATTTAATGCTTTTCTGGCCTGTACAAAGTTATGGTACACAGAAAGCAAAGAATATAAATATAAAGTTATATAATGCTATAGTAAATAGTTGCGGCGAAAACATTTGCAGAATTTCGGTCTTTGAAAATATTTAATTTCACAGCGCCATCTATCGCGCCATCTATCGCGCCATGATCTTCTAATCGCCAATCACACGTGGTGCCATCTCTACCCGGATAGAAGTTATTCTTTTCTTTGTGGTTACGGAAATTATCTCGCGCATGTGGACAGACGTTGCCTTTTATATAAGTAAAGAAAAGAAGAAGAAGAAGAGAAGAGAAGAAGAGAAGAGATAGGGCGCACTATATATTTTCGGAACTGGCCACTTCGCGAAACAATATCGAAAAAGTAATTAAGTAATTTGGAATTATAACACATAGGGTCGAGTGCACGAAAGGGCAAACAATCAAAATCATCGTCAACTTAAACACGTCACTTTATATGGACAAGATGGAAGGAACTCTATGCGGTTCACTAAAAGTGACGTGTTTGAACATTATTTAACTCATCCCTCTCTTTTGAATAATTAAATTCAAAAGTGGTTCTGTTTAGTGATGGAAATCTAATCAATGTTAACTGTGCCGACAGATGGCGTCACAATCAACGTCAGCGTATGATTAAACATGTCACTTTGTATGGACAGTATTGAAGGAACTCCATGCGGTTCGCTAAAAGTGACGTGTTTGAACTTGATTAACTCAGCCGTACTTCGTATCAAATAACCGACTCGGGAACAAAATTTCTCGCACTGACTACCATGACTTAAAATTGTTCCTTGCGAAAAAGGTTTTGCCATTAAACTATTACGTAAAAAAAACATTAAAAATATATGCGAGATAAAAAAAACAGAAAAATAAATTGAGTTCTCAGGATTCGATCTTGAACCCTCCCTCGAACAAAACATATTTGAACCAGTCGGTTATACGCGCTATACCAAGTGGCTCCTCGCTTTTGTCGCGAAAATTGTTAATCCTTTCCATTTTAGAGATATTTGGAAGGCGGGCAAAGTGACGCCGCACGTAGCGCCGCCATGCGCCACAAAATTGGTATTAATTTTGTTTGAGAGTAATTTCATTCTCAGCCCTTGGGATATTTAGCGTGATGGTATGTACATTAAAGCGTTCTCCGCGATGTTATCTTGAAATTGGTTTAAATCGCATCTTGATCTGTTTTGTGGTTACGGAGATTATCTCGCGCATGTGGACAGACGTTGCCTTTTATATAAGTAGAGATAATTTTTTATCGGTTCAGCTAACACATATTATTTAATAAATAAAAAAATCAGCCAAGTGCGAGTCGGACTGGCAAACAAAGCGTACCGTCAACTTTGGCAACATAGGCAATGTTGCCAAAGTTGATTTTTGTATGAATCAATAAAGAACTCGATTTGTTCAATGGCATGAACTGATCGGTTAATGTGTTTTATCTCTGTAGTTTTATGTGAGTAAAAGAGAAGTCACTAAATAGAACGGTTTTGACTAACAAAACGCGATAAACAAGATAAAATATCTTAACATTTATGCATTATTCTGATTTTAAAAAGAATTACCATTAATATAAATAAATATGAATTTCATACCTATAATTGTAGTGAACGAAATTATGTTGAAAGCATTTAATATATTTTTGTCGTTAGGGTTGTCACCAAAGGGCAGTTAAATTTTTATTTACCTTGCACTTATTTACCTTACCTTGCATTTTAAAAACTATTTTTCCTCTTCGACCAGTATTAGGATCGGGAAGTACAATCTGGGTGTTTTCAGTGTGTCAAAGTTCTGATACGTCTTCAATAATGGAACATGTAAAGATGCCTCCTCCTACTATTTCTTTCTTCGTGTTTCTTTTACTACGTAGTTTACTGTTGTTTTTTTTTTCTTCAGATATTGAAGTCACTTTTCCCACGAAAAAAAATACGGGCTTTTGCATGCACCGATTTAGGTCAACCCTGGCAATAAAATGTACTGTGGTAAGATTGCCTAAAAGTGCCTAAAATGGATGTGGCAAAAAATTGACTACAAAAAAAATAGATATAATTTTCAAAATAACGCCAAAAAAACTACGTCATATCTGCGATAAAATGCAATAAAGCCGTACATACCGTTCAGAAATACTCAAGTTCTATCAATCGTGTTTTGAGGTTAACCGCAATACCGCAAGACACGCCTTTTTTCATCTTATCTTCAAACGTCAAATGAACGAAACCAAGTGAAGGGTATTACCTTTAATTATTACTAATAGTTGCAACATTATAATATCGATTTTGCCAAAATAGTGTAAATACCACTAATGCTTTTCTATTACCTGATAAAAACAATTTTTTTACAAGACCTCCGAAAGGCAAAGTTATCTCCAAAGGAAATGTTTCCAAAGTTAACCGTAACGTGCTGTGCTGTGCTTACAAGACGAACAAAGTGTGGGAGTAAGTAGTAAGCAAGTACCACTACCACTAGTTAGAAAAAAATGGAACACATATGCCCGATGAACTTCTCAAATCGTAATCAATACATAGGAGTCGCGCTCATGGGATGTAAAATATTTTTTTGGAAAATCTTTATGACGTCTCATGCGTCATTTGCCTCAGTATGTCTTTAGATTCTAAGCCTATGCTTAACACAAACAAATCACCTTTCTTATATGGGGGCCTTTAATCTTTTAAGATAGCTTTCAAGAACGCTGTATGTGAGAATAAGGGGATCTTCAACTTGGCGATTAGTACAAATTAAGATATGAATTTATTATTTATTTAAAAAAACTCGGATCATATTGATTTTTTTAGGAACGTATCAAATAACTATGAATGTACGTAATCTATATCAAATAGTAATATTTAGTTTGACGGCTTACCGCGCGTGTGAGGAGCAGCACGTCCTGCTAATATATCTAATCTAATAATCTAATCTAATAAATATTATAAAGGGGAATGTTTGTAATAATGGATGGATGGATGGATGGATGGATGTTTGTTACTCTTTCACGTAAAAACTACTGAATGGATTTTAATGAAACTTTACAATAATATAGCTTATACATCAGAATAACACATAGGCTACAATTTATAAACATATTGTGCCCATGGGCTTTAGAACTTTCACGGGGCTGCGAAAACGATGCCGGTAGCGCTACTTCACACCGGGGGGAGCGGGGCCGGGGGCGGGGCGGGTGGTCCGCCGGGGGCGGGTGCGGGGAGGGGGGGGCGGGTACGGCTTGGTATTTCCCGCAACTGTAGGACTACTTGGCAAAATCCTTGAGAACCAATTACTCGATTTAGATGCGGATTGTATCTACGTCTAGCCTGATTCTACTCAAAACTTATAGGCTACAAAATATAACGCTTCATTACCTGAAGGGTGAGTAGTGAGTGTTAAATTCTTACAACTTGCGAACCACTAACCCGATTTATGTGCGTATTTTATCAATGTATAGGATCTCTGGGAGCTGTCAGGTTCGAGATGGGTTACTGTTTTCGATGTTGAGCCTGGCTGTGGGTTGGAGTCCACGCAAAACTTACCTACATTACACGTTACTTACTTACTAGGTAAACAATGTTGCAGTGCAAGTGCAGAAAGGTTCTGGCGGCAAATGCTTTTTTTTAAATAGCTACCAAATGTCAACGAAGCTCTAAATGGGAATTATTGGATGTTTCTCATTAAATCATGCTATTTCATCTCGAACGATCTTGATTAAATTTGGTAGAGGGATACATTGTTCTGGACCAGTTTGACCCTATTTTGGATCAGCCATGTCGGATACTTTTTATCCATGAAATAATTTAGCCGACGCTAACCCGAGCGGAGCCGGGTACCGCAGCTAGTAAATAATATAAAGGGGAAAGTTTGTAATAATGGATGGATGGATGGATGGATGGATGGATGGATGGATGGATGGATGGATGGATGGATGTTTGTTACTCTTTCACGTAAAAACTACTGAATGGATTCTAATGAAACTTTACAATAATATAGCTTATACATCAGAATAACACATAGGCTACAATTTATGTGCCCATGGGCTTTAGAACTTTCACGGGGCTGCGAAAACGATGCCGGTAGCGCTACTTCACACTAGGGGGAGAGGAGCCGGGGGCGGTGGCGGTGAGCGGCGGCGGGGGGAGGGGGGGGGACGTGAGGGCAGACGTCGTGACTGTTTGGTGTCCGTTTGGCGAATTTTCAAGGCACTACCGATTTGTAAAACTTAGTACATGTACATTTAACTACCCGGGAATTAGGATTGGCTAAATAGAATTCAGTTCCGCTTACGCTAAGATGGGGCTGTCATACAAACTGCAATGCTATGCACGGCTCGGCTTTGCGGCGGCAGCGCTTACTTTTACTGAAGTACGGCTTGGTATTTCCTGCAACTTTAGGACTACTTGGCATCACGCTAAATCGCCGGAGGAGCGACCAACAGAATAAAATCCTTGACAACCAATTACTCGATTTAGATGTGCATTGTATCTACGTCTAGCCTGATTCTACTAAAAACTTATAGATTACATAATATAACGCTTCATTACCAGAAGGGTAAGTAGTGAGTCTTAAAGTCTTATAACATGCGAACCACTTACCTGATTTATATGCGTATTTTATCAATGTATAGCATCTCTGGGAGCAGTCAGGTTCGAGATGGGTTACTGTTTTCGATGTTGAGGCTGGCTGTGGGTTGGAGTCCACGCAAAACTTACCTACGTTACACGTTACTTACTAGGTAAGCAATGTAGCAGTGAAAGTGCAGAAAGGTTCTCGCGGCAAATGTTTTTTTTTTTAAATAGCCACCAAACGTCAACGAAGCTCTAAATGGGAATTATTGGATGTTTCTCATTAAATCATGCTATTTCGGCTCGAACGATCTTGATTAAATTTGGTACATGGATACATTGTCCTGGACCAGTTTGACCCTATTTTGGACCAGTCATGTGGGCTACTTTTTATCCATGAGATAATTTAGCCGACACTAACCCGAGCGGAGCCGGGTACCGCAGCTAGTAATAATATAATAAATATTATAAAGGGGAAAGTTTGTAATAATGGATGGATGGATGGATGGATGGATGGATGTTTGTTACTCTTTCACGTAAAAACTACTGAATGGATTTTAATGAAACTTTACAATAATATAGCTTACACATCAGAATAACACATAGGCTACAATTTATAACGATATTGTGCCCATGGGCTTTAGAACTTTCACGGGGCTGCGAAAACGATGCCGGTAGCGCTACTTCACACCAAGGGGAGCGGGGGCGGGTGCGGGGGGCGGGTACAGCTTGGTATTTCCCGCAACTTTAGGACTACTTGGCAAAATCCTTGAGAACCAATTACTCGATTTAGATGCGGATTGTATCTACGTCTAGCCTGATTCTACTCAAAACTTATAGGCTACATAATATAACGTTTCATTACCTGAAGGGTGAGTAGAGAGTGTTAAATTATTATAACTTGCGAACCACTAACCCGATTTATGTGCGTATTTTATCAATGCATAGGATCTCTGGGAGCAGTCAGGTTCGAGATGGGTTACTGTTTTCGATGTTGAGGCTAGCTGTGGGTTGGAGTCCACGCAAAACTTACCTACATTACACGTTACTTACTTACTAGGTAAACAATGTTGCAGTGCAAGTGCAGAAAGGTTCTGGCGGCAAATGATTTTTTTTTAAATAGCCACCAAATGTCAACGAAGCTCTAAATGGGAAATATTGGATGTTACTCACTAAATCATGCTATTTCATCTCGAACGATCTTGATTAAATTTGGTAGATGGATACATTGTCCTGGACCAGTTTGACCCTATTTTGGACCAGTCATGTGGGCTACTTTTTATCCATGAAATAATTTAGCCGACACTAACCCGAGCGGAGCCGGGTACCGCAGCTAGTAGTAGATAAAATATTAAAGTTATATCCCTCGTACGTTTTAAAATATTGAAATCAAATAGTGTTTTTGACGTCAGCATAATTTAGCGAATTTTTCAAAACCGTTAATTCTCATCTCTTGAGATATCGCTGAACTTTGACTCGCCGCAAAGCGATTAGGTAGCACCACTTTATCAATTAGGTACATACAAGCAATAATGAATATGCATCAATAGACAAATCACGTTTTCAATCTTAGTCTACGCTTGCCATTCAAATTCAAATTCTATGACCACACTTTCAAGGTCCAGTGGACGTAAATTCTAGCCCTTTTCTGTAAATCCTTGGTCCTCCAGCTCGCAATGACAGCGCAGGTGGCTGCAGCCTTTATGCAACATGGTTTGGAAAGGAGGTCGCGGTCTCGATCGTTATGCAGCCTTAGGTTGTGTTTAATTAGGTATAGCTTTGCGCTCTTTGTCCTGCGGTGACGTCGTGATGGTAGCCGTGCGATTCGGCCGCGGTAGCTTTGATCGGAGATCTGTTAAGTTTTAATGTCGACAAATTCATTTTTAAAATGTCGATGTGGTTGAATTCGACAGTTTCATAAGTGTCACCATTATTGCTTTATAGAACAACCAGAACCTAGACTAAAAACCAGAATAAAAAAGTTTATATAGCAAAGGTATAATGCATTGTGATGCAAATATGCAGAGAATATTGATATTATAATGGACTTCCTACTTAATATTGATTAATATAGTCACTTCCAATATTCATGGTTGGAATGCGATATAGATTGGATACAGAGAAAAGTATAGACTAAAGTAGTAGTAAAGATGGTAATGCTATATTTGATGAAACAGATATTTACATGTTAGGTACATGTAAATATCTGTTTCATTGAAAATGCTTGTATTCGTGTTTCCGATACAACTTACCTAAAAAGCTTTATTCTTACACCGTATATAAAAATGTAAAAGAGATTTACTCTTTGAATATAGTCTCGTATACAAGTCAACTAGCCTAACACTTGCAAAACCACAAGAGATCATTACAAATCTATAATTTGAAGCCGGTCGCAGGTGCCGCTCTAGATTCTAGTCTTTAATGATTACATTCGCAGCTTTATGTTGGTTTCGCAAGAGATGTTTTACAACTCAAGTCATTACAACAGACACGTAGTATCCATAATAATTACTATCGACTATTGGTCGATCGTTCGTAGGTTCCCGTGAAAAAGATACCTACTGTCTGGAGGAGTAAGGCGGAAGGCAGAATTATGAAAATTTACCAAAGGAAAAAAAAATGAGACACCATTCCAGAATAATGTGCTATTGCAATTTTCATTAGTGTCAAATACGTTCTACTCCACTCCCAGAGTAAGTCCCATAAGTAATTACATACATAAGTAACTTATGTATGTAAATATACTTTTTCGTACAAAGAAGGTCGGCGTTTTTTTCAACAAATGTGATATGTATGAACGTAGTACCAGAGTATGTTTCACTTCTGATGACATATATCGTTCGTATTTCTTCGTATAAATCAATACATGTAGCAAATTCATCTCTGCTCTTTGTAGGGAGTTAAGCTGCTACAAAAGATAAAACATTTTACTTAATTAACAAACTCATTCGTTTTGAATAAAAGGACATGTTAAACTGATGTTGGTATACATAATTATCAATATAAAACTTTAAATATAGTACGGAAGTAGGTGTTGGCTTTATTCCTATTATCTTGAGCCAAAAACCATCATGTAAAGCTCTCTGACAAAGTTGCATGAGTTATAATGCGGCAAAACATAAATAATGACGCTGATTTGTTGGTACGTCCGTCCCTCCCACGGCCATCTCGACGGAGCAGGTGCGATCGGTTTCCCAACAGCGACTCCCTCGCAGTTGCTCGCTGGCAAGTAAACACTAGTCGCCGACTAGTTTATTTCTTGTCAGTGATAAGTCAGGCGTTCGTTCAGCAACTTTACATTCATTGCTCGGAGCTTTCGTTAGGAGTTTGACGCAAAGAGTGAAGCATAAAACTTGTTTTTATGCAACCTGACATGGATGGCTAATACCATACAACTACCGTTATGATATTAGCCCAATACACCACGTTCCCGAAGGTATTAGGTGCAATTCCAGGACCCTCCCTTTATGAGCACGGCTACACTGAACTGAATGGAAACCACGGACACTTTTCATCCAATGCGATGGTACCAATCTGGATGGGCCTAAACCCTACCACCTAGTAGGAGATGGGGACCTACAGTTTTAAATGAATTTCGAACCATGGAGCAGCTCGCATTCGTGACGAAATGCACTTTTCCATCTCAGAAAGGGAAAGAAAGTGGTAGAAACATTGGAAACGAGATGGACACGCTTTGGTAGATTATTATCACCCCAAATAATCTGGCAACATGCTGAGATCTCGCCAGAATTATAAATCGGTGTAACCACTAATAAAATCGGCGAATAGGTCCACGGCCAGGCCGCTCTGCAAACTTGCGGCGCGTGCGCAGTGCGTTGGGCAACACGCGCAGACGACAGCGCTCCGCCGCCGCCTCACAGTCTGGCTGACTTATCGGGGCGGGCGGGCTTGTAATTATTGGTGGTGAAATTAATGCTTGGTTTTCGAGACTCAGCGGTTCATTGTATTGGGTCGAAAGTTACTACTCATTTTCATTTAGACTATGGGTCACTTCGTGGTTCGGAACCCGTATCTAAAACTTTCTTCGCGCACCATGTTTTGTAGATTGTACATACTGATAATTATTATAGATAATTATACAAAGCCATCTACAGATATTTTACAGACAGGTAGCCCAAACATATACAAATAGCGACATCGCTGATAAAGATGGTAACATCATGCATGCATTGAACGGGACAGAAGATTCTATGCGCATAGATAATTGGGTACCTACTTGGCCCCCCTACAACGGACGACAGGACAGAGAAGTGTTAACGCACACAGATTCTAAAGGCCGGCAAAAAGGAAGGTTCGGTACGATACCCATGGGTTTGGAGCACATTGATGTCGAAGTGCGGGTTACGTGACGACGCTAGTCGAGCGGTGAAGGGCGCACGCACTGGCGCTACGAAGCGGAGCACATTGATGTCGAAGTGCGGGTCACGCGACGACGCTATTCGAACAACGAAGGGCGCACACACTGGCGCGACGAAGCGGAGCACATTGATGTCGAAGTGCGGGTCACGTGACGACGCTAGTCGAGCAGCGAAGGGCGCACGCACTGGCGCAACGAAGCGGAGCACATTGATGTCGAAGTGCGGGTTACGTGACGACGTTAGTCGAGCGGGGATGGGCGCACGACCTGGTGCGATGAAGCGGAGCACATTGATGTCGAAGTGCGGGTGACGTGACGACGCTAGTCGAGCGGCGAAGGGCGCACGCACTGGCGCTACGAAGCGGAGCACATTGATGTCGAAGTGCGGGTCACGCGACGACGCTAGGCGAGCAGCGAAGGGCGCACGCACTGGCGCGACGAAGCGGAGCACATTGATGTTGAAGTGCGGGTCACGTGACGATGCTAGTCGAGCAGCGAAGGGCGCACGCACTGGCGCAACGAAGCGGAGCACATTGATGTCAAAGTGCGGGTTACGTGACGACGCTAGTCGAGCGGGGATGACGACCTGGTGTGACGAAGCGGAGCACATTGATGTCGAAGTGCGGGTCACGTGACGACGCTAGTCGAGCGGCGAAGGGCGCACGCACTGGCGCGACGAAGCGGGGCACATTGATGTCGAAGTTCGGGTCACATGACGACGCTAGTCGAGCGGCGAAGGGCGCACGACCTGGCGCGACGAAGCGGAGCACATTGATGTCGAAGTGCGGGTCACGTGACGACGCTAGTCGAGCGGCGAAGGGCGCACAACCTGGCGCGGTGAAGCGGAGCACATTGATGTTGAAGTGCTGGTCACGTGACGACGCTAGTCGAGCAGCGAAGGGCGCACGCTCTGGCGCGACGAAGCGGAGCACATTGATGTCGAAGTGAGGGTCACTTGACGACGCTAGTCAAGCAGCGAAGAGCGCACGCACTGGCGCGACGAAGCGGAGTGGCCCGATGGCTCAAGCGGTGCAAGTACCGCGTTACGGGGCGAGCTGATGGCGGAACCTATTCCACGGTGCTAGGGTACTTACTATGTGGTTGTGGTACTATCGCATTATATGATTTTTTGTTGCAGCGGAAAACTTGTCCATTGTTTTAATTCAGTTGAATGCAGAACGACCTGGCAATATAGGTTTAGATGACTGACATGCCACCTTGCTTCCTTAGGCATGCATATGGAGTATGTAAAATTTTCCACATCACCAAAAATTTGGATTAGCTAAACAAAGCATAAATTACTTAAATTCTGCAAATTTATTAGACGGGCTTGACTCTATGCAAAATAATGCCTGATATATTTTTCGATTTATGCCTGAACATGCCAAATAATAGCTACATGTTTGAGTGTGACAATTTTACATTAATGAAAGAAGACATAGTGACAAGACCTGAAAAATATGTTGACGTGGTCCAGTTACATGGGCGGTACCATGGTAAATTAACTCGCTAGGTAAACAGACTAGTTAGTGATTAAATCTGACATTGCGTTGCATTTCGTACCATGATTGACTAGATTGAATAAATATCAAACGACGTGTTATTCTCAATAATTATGAATAGAATTCACCAGTTAAGTAGGTACAAAATGCAACTAAACGTCAGATTTAATCATTCGCTTAGCTGTCCGTCCGGTGAGTTAATTTACCATGGTAACCCCTTAGAGCGGAAATACGTCAAATAATAATATATGTGAAATATATGAATATGGAAATACGTGAAACGTTCTTCTTCGAGCTTCCTATGATAACTTACCATCTGCAAGGCAAAACAATCACTTTTAGTTCACATGACCGAATAACACGTCGTTTGACAGTGAGCATGGTATGAAATGCAACTAACGTCAGATTTATTCACTAATGTATCTGTTCAACCGGTCAGTTAATTTACATTGTTATCCCCTATATCGATGAAGTATGCGAACCCGAACCTCCGGCATGAGAGCGAATTCCCCGCGCCACTGCGCTACGAACTGCTCGTAGCCTAGGGACGCGGGGACTTGCCTAGCATACAAGAGGTCTCGGTTCGAATCCTCGCCCCGTTCATGCAACACTTTCTTTCTCTTTCTGAGATGGATAAGTGCATTGCATGCCGTTGGCTGCGTAATGGCCCGCCTGGGTTGGTAACATCGCATTGAATGAAAATATGGTCGAAGCGACAATGAAAAATGGTCCGTCTTTTCCATCCAGTTCAATGAAGCCCTACTCATTAAAGGGACGGTCCTGGCATGGCAGCTAATTCCTTCGGGAAGGTGGTGTATTGGGCCAATTTGATAACGGTAATTGTATTGTATTAGCCATCCCCGTGAGCCATCCATATCAGGTTGCATAACAAATAAACAACTATAGCTACTTTATTGGAGCGAAACTATGTGTTTTAGAGGCAGAGACTGGTCATACCCGTCGACATGTTAGGTACTCACTCACAGAGTGCAACGGGTCTGGCTTCATAAAGTCATTGTCGCCTCGCTATCTAGGTCAAGTGACGGCTCCGTTGGCTGCGTGTGGCTGCGTCGACTGCTCCGCTTATTATTATCCAATTTTGATAATTTTGAGAGATTATTTGTCCATCATGATTTAATAGATTTTGGGCTTGAACAAAAAGTGTCATAATCTGATTTTAGGTCCGAACTAGCGGGGACAAGAACTGGCTTGTTAAGACTGACGTACTGAAAAACTAAAGGAAGCTGTAATTCACAACAAACGTCACAAAAAATGCATAACTCAAAACTAAAAAGTCCCACTAATTATTAAAGCACACCCTGAATTCTATTACGCAAGTCATAACATATGCCAATCATTCATGTTTTCCGATACAATTTAAAAAAACCGGCCAAGTGCGAGTCGGACTCGCACACGAAGGGTTCCGTACCATCGTAAAAAAAAAACAAAAAAAAACACGTTTTTTGTATAGGAGCCCCCTTTAATTTGAATTATTTTTTAATCTTACCTATTTGTTGTTGTAGCGGCAAAATAAATACACACTCTGTGAAAATTTCAGCTGTCTACCTGTTACGGTTACTGAGATACAGCCCTGTGACAGACGGACAGACGGACGGACGGACGGACGGACGGACGGACGGACGGACGGACGGACGGACAGCGGAGGCTTAGTAATAGGGTTCCGTTTTCACCCTTTGGGTACGGTACCCTAAAAACAGTGAGGTCCACTAATAAAACGATTATGAAGAGTGTATGTATTTATTCGTCACATATTACCTATTTTACAATGGTAATAAACACCTACTATATTTGTACATAATCATCAATGATGTAGCGTAATCTTGACCTAGATTCAAGTGTTACTCATGCATAAAACCAGGAAATACACAACTCCATTGAACACACGGAGATCGGCGATCTCCTTGATTGAACACGTCAGAAATAGGACCTAATACGTCATGATCGCTTATTAGTACACCCTCACCACCTAATGTTCCGTCATTGATGTTTCTAGATGATTTTTTAAAATATTTTGTAGCACACTTTTGGTCTTGCTACAATGTCTGTCCATGCGTGGAAACAAACTCGCTCGCATTCCAAGCTCAGCTACAATCTATACTAATAATAAATCTGTCAGGGGTGTTCATGGAGTAAGTTGCTTTGTTTTCTAAGATACTTCGTTTGTTGACTTTATGGATGATACTAAAACTAAATTGACGATTTTTAGAAATCAGTTCTGTATGTATGTATGTATGTTCCTCCATAACTCTTAAACCGATCATCCGAATTCGATGAAACTTACTACACGTATATTTGATTACATGGGACACAGGATAGGCTATATAGAATTTAGTTCCGCTTCCGCTAAGATGTAGCTGTTATACAAACCGAATTGCCCCGAGGCGGGGGCTTGGGGGAGTAATCGCTATCTGCCTTTGTTTCTCCGTTTACTTCATCTAAGCCACGCAACGGATTTTTTGATACCATTTTCATTAATAAAAGGAGCGATGGGGATCAATCAACGAGCAACGATTGTGCATGTATTTTTTTGATATTTATTACAAACTTTAAGAGAAAAATGAAAACTATGAACTTGAAATCTGTAGGCCTTTTAAAAAGGCCTACAGAAAGTTCCACGATATTATGTAGAGCGATAACTTCAATCCACTCACCCGATTTATATGCGTATTTTATCAATGTATAGCAACTCTGGGCGCAGTCAGATTCCGGATGGGTTACCGTTTTCGATGTTGAAGGTGGCTGTGGTTCGTATTTCTCATATAACTTTAGGTCCCCTTCCTTACTTACTTACTAGGTGGTAGGGTTAATACCTTTTTTAGGTTTTTTTATCAATTTCTATGTAGCAGTGCCAGTGCCGTAAGATTCTGGCGGCACATGCTTTTAAAATTCGCTCCCAACTAATTACGAAGCTCTAAATGGGAATTTCATCATGCCATATCGGTTCAAACGATTTTGATTAAATTTGAGAGATGGATACATAGTCCTGGACCAGCATTTTGGTGGGTTACTTTTTATCCAGGAAATAATTCAGACCGAAATCAGTCTAACACGACATCGACCCGAGCGGAGCCGGGGATTTCTATAGATTCTCGTATTCTCGATTTCTCAAATCATAACGATGTCCACAGCGTGGTGGACGAAACTTCGAGCTAAATAAAGTAAGCTGAACACTGTTTATCCGTGTTCAGCTTTGTTATTTATAAATGATAAAATATGTCTACGTTTTCTGCCCACTTTACGTAGCTGTATAAGGAAAGATCCTGGCGTGGCACCTCGCTCCTTTGGATATGCGATGTGATAGGCTACTATGATATCACCGCATCTGATACTAGCAATAAATGTTCATTATCATAAAACATATTTTGCGTGTGCCTGCGCTGTGCACTGATCCGTGCAGACAGCCTCAAGTGCAGATTATTAATGACTTGCAATCACGGCAAAACGTGGTGATGTTCACGTAAGCCGCCGATATGACGTGAGATAATCGTGAGGATCCACGCGTACTATAGTGCACGCTGCAAGCCAGGTTATTTCGTTAAGGGCAAAGAAAATGTAAGAAATTATAATATAGTTTCTTATTTGCAAAAAAAATACAGAGCCGAATAAGTAGAATTGACTGGAGAGCTTCTTAAAAGTTATGAGTACCTAGCACAGTACCTGTTATCATAGAGCCCGTATTAAAAGAAAGATAGAATATAAGTGTATGTAGCAAAAACGAAAGTTGTTTGCTGTGATCGTCCGCGCTATATTATCTCTGCCTACTCCACCGGGAAAGATGATCATATGCACGTCGCACATATGTGCATATTAAGGTGGCCCAACCCGGCGGGACTAACTCATTCGAGGACACTGTACAAAACCGTGCTGTTGCGCTCTGGGACCTTCTCTGTTTCAAAGAAAAAGACAGGTTCCGTGATGAGGAAGATGCAACATGTCCACAAAAAAGATAATGTGCATAGTGTATGATTTGGTAAGATTTACGAAAATTTTGATTTCAAAACGACTTATAGCTAAAAGTAAACCACGACCGCCTTAGTCAAAAATCTAACAAAAACCAAATAGATTATGTCTGATGACTAATCTTTTTAAGATTTTCTTACTTTATCATTGCGTAAAAAACCACCAAAGTTATTGTATAAACCCCGCGAAAAATTCGAACTTTCGGACCTTATAACTTAGAAACCAAACACAATTTTACAATGCCAACGGTCATCAGACATCTAGTTCGATCAAATAAAGCTCTTTTGAGCAAAATTTGAGCAAAACTCTGACAATAAATATGGGCGTGATCTTCTTTCCCCGTTTGTATGGGGAGTTGAGCGGGTTGGGCCACCTTAAACGTAAATCATATTTTATAGGTTTGTAATCATACCCACATCCTTTTTCACATATGTCTATATAATTATATTTCTTCAAAATCATGGCCAAAATAATTTCGATAGCATTCACATTTCCTATTGTTTTTCATTTGACTGTGCATTTGTTATTGAGCAATAATGAGGCAGTTAGATTAAATTTCAAAGATTAGTCTAAATTTAGGGATTCCAAGGATGTGAAATTGAAATATTTTGGTGATGTATAAATATTGCTACATATAATATTGTCTTCCGACTGTGGAGGTAATGGCTCCACAGTATTTTATTATTCAGTTAGTAAAGGTTTGGATATATTTTCCGTTCGACACATGGCTATGTCTGGCTAATCTCTTTTAAATTGCAAATGAATACCGGCTCAAGGAATTATGCACATTTGTGCCTCTTATGGAACCAACATCATTCAAGGCTGGTGCGGTGCAACCTTCGGTTACCTCAGATGCAGGATTTTAACAAGTTAAATCATAATGTACAATAACATGTAATCTTACTGAAATGCGCTGCTTAACTTAATCATACTTATGATACTGTGCTAGGACCGCATATGATATGCCTATGTATATACATATATGGTCATTGATATTCCCATGTCATCAGATATTGCATTGCGATCTGATTGACAGGAAAACCATATCTGAAGTTCTAGTAGTGTGGAGGGAACCTATCAGAAGAACTATCTTAAATCAACGAAAATACATGTAGTACAGTAATAGATACATTCCAACCCATTCAATAATCAAAACGTACAATACACACCGTATTTACTTCTCTCTTACCGCATATGACTCTTTTTTTTTCTTACCCACCGTAATCCTTTTATGCACAAACCAAACAATCAGACATCAAAGCGCCACCCTCGTAACCCAAGGTGGTCTGCTGAGCTCTAATGTTTACCAAAACGAAACTAAGGGTGTGTTTATACTGCGCACGCTGAGGCAGGGCGCGACTTTTTACGACTTTTCAAAAAATCTTTATCGCCATATTTATTTATTTTAAATTTAAAATAGAGCACGTGTCGCGCTTGGGCACGAGTCTGAGGAATTTGGAGATTTCTAAATATTTATGACCGAATCCATAAATAAATTACCCCTGCGTAATACACGTTAGATACACACGTATTCATGCCAAAGTCATCATCAAAAATATCGTCTGCTAGACGATATTTTCTTATGAAGGCCTAGGACCTTTTTCACCTACTGCTGATTAGCTTAATCGCCACATATTAAGGGCCTTTCTTAGCAGCTTGCAATCAATACCAGTGTACAAGATAATCAGCACGTTAGTAGTGAAGTGACGATTAAAATAAATCATCACTAGGTGAAAGTCAGGCTTAGCTTTCTTTCAATCTATTAAAAACCAGCGTCAGTCTTCTGTATAGCTGACCGTTTACAACCTAAGAAACAATTAGGTAGTAAGAAGTAGTAAGAAACAAATATTACTAATCAACTTAAATGTTACTTGCTTCTTTACAGTAATCAAGAAATGAAAATTCGCTACGGGAAAATATCGGAAATGATAATGTAATAATGTCATGAAAATTTATTAAAATCACTTATTAAATATTTTATTGGAAATTATTCCGTCGGCATACATAACAAATAGATCGGAAAGATAATGTAGTTCATGCAGGAAAGTTTTCATTCGCTAATGAATTCACAAATCAGCACACTTATGTTACATGTTAAAGGAATACTTTTTCCATATACTATAACACAAGAGCATTTAAGCCAGTATGCATGAACAGTCCTTATAATTCCATAGTCCTTGCTTAGTATCGCATCGCATAAAGCACGGCCGAGTGGCGGTATAAATGATGATGTTAATTTCTATGTAACGTCAGAATCAAAGTAAGGATACTTTAGTTTGTATAATGTATAGGTAAATTTAGAAAAAAAAAAGAATAAATATGTTTCGTTCGGTACCTTTATTTTTTATTTTTTGTTATTTATATTGATTTATTTGTTTTTGTAACTGGAAAGCAAGGATAAGCAGGTCCTCATTACCTGCTAAAAGTAGTTATATGTAGTAGGTTAGTTACTCGCTTTATTGGGATATTGTAAGTAATTTGTTTATTATTATTATATCAAAATATTTTCATTTGATTTTATCCATTGAGTGTATAACTGTTGGATTCGACGATTTATCAATGATGCTTTGATTAAGAAGACCCGAAAATAAACTTCGCCGGGAGTCACAAAACAAATATATTTTATGCTTGTCTATTGAAAACATTACATTGCCTCTTCAAATAAATTCTACCGAGAAAATAAATAATAATAAAATATATATATTTGAGACCAACACAATATTTTATGCGACAATGAATCAATACAATTCCTGTATAAGATTTTGACCACCATACCCTCGTCATGGTTTTTGACTTAAAGTGTTTAGTACTAATCAGAAAGAAAAACTGTTATACCAAATGTAGCAATAATATATCAAATTTTGAACAAAATTGTATCGGTAAAATCATCGAAGAACTTTACAAAACTTCTTATTCAATTACATACATATATCTACCGTCCCAAAAAAGTACTATGGTTGTTCCTCTTGCTCACACAAATCACGAATGTTTGTGAAAAAATGGTTTCTTTTGCAAACTTAGAAATCATAACGTAGATCTAAACTAGAAATAAATATATTGTTTGAGGCACCACCGTATATTTATAGTACGTATGAATTTAAAAAAATCCAATTGAGCTCCTACAAAATATGCTGATGGTACAAGATGGTCAGCGTAAAGATCATGTGTAATTTAGATGTTGCGCAACTGAATAAAGTGTTTGTAAAGCCACACATACAGGCTGGTGCATACAATCCAAGTATGGATTAAACTAACGCAGAATCTTGCCTGCAGTGGTACAATACCACGACAGGGTCTCGGATTACTACCTCAGCTAGGGTTTCAATATATTGTTTGGATAATAAATTGGAGGTTTTAAAACATACATATCATGAATTTTCAAATCGATTTCACGCACACCTAATGAAAATGGTACTTATCTGTTGTCGGTCTTCAATTCTTTAGCCTATTTAAAGTTAAAGGCTAACGAACTTCTCTTTAGATCCGGTTCTACACTTAAGGGCGTTGGTCCCATCGTTTGCCATTCGTCCCAGTTCAAGGGTTTTACGGTTGCATGGCATCTGAGGGATTGAACTAGCTGCCTGCCCGCGTCTTCGTTCGCTTGAATGTAGAGTTTTTAACACGTTTCGAGGCACAAGAGCACCCGCAGGTCTACCCAAATTGACACAACGCCCAACGACGGCTGCTGTAAAAGCCACAACGTCGAAGAGCGGAAGACCGCAGTACCTACAAAGTATAGGAGTTTGACGTATGTGTGTCGTATTAGAAGGTATTTTTCTAGAGTCGCGAGGTGTCGCATAGTAAAGTTATATACACACACAAAGTAGCCTTCTCGGGCAATGTGTTGTGACACAATGCCACAGGACGGGTGTGTGCGAAGTACTTGGCAGGCACGTAAAGGGACGTTGTCGTTGTTTCACACTGTATATTAGCGTATGTGAAGACCTAATATAGGAGAAATACATGAATCGCATTGGCACGTTATATGATCGCGTTTATTCACCTTTTGTCCTCAAACGTGTTAATAATCTATGTCTACGACATTTAATTACCTAATTAAATTCCAATACTTTGAGTAGCAAACGTCTAAAAATCCCTAAATTTTACTTTATAAAATAATTCACAGGTGCGAGTGCATGAACTTTGACATGAACATCAACCGCCCTACCCTAAACTATTATTTAATATAGGGTAGTCAAGTAGTGGATAAGTCAATCGGCTCAATCAAAGCCATTGGGCAATCTAAAATTAATTAAAATTTAACAATTGTCGAACTCTGAACCGTGAACTTCAATAAAATAAGAAAACAAATACGAACTGCTTAGTCGAACAAAAAAATCCGTTCCCATGGATAGCCCTCGACCGAGTCATTTCAACGCACCGGCAGTCACGACCTCTTCTTGAAGGGATAGACGGAGTTGCACGAATCTAATGGTATTATTTTTGTTACTGGGGGCTTCTATTGTTCATTGCCAACATATTGGTTTTTTATTTTCATTCGACATATGGATCACTAAATTGTTGTGACAGTTTTAATTAGGCGACCATGGAAATGATATTTAATCGACTTTCTGTGACATGCAAGACGGCATCCGGATATTTATTTACTTCCCGACTACTGAGAGCTCCGGGATTCAGCAAACATGCATTCGAGAGGTGTCAAATCAAACTTTAAAATGTATTTAAAGTCATTACTAGGCTTACCAATTTTAATCATAGCTTTTATATACATCAATAATAAACTAATCACTTTACGATAAGATATATATGAAAATGTAAATTGTGTGTGAGCTAACTTGAACAACATAAGTAATAAAAATTCAATGCATAGTGAATATGTATTAAAATATTAAAATCAGTGCTGAAAACTTAACCTAATCAAGCCAATTATATCTGGTTTATTTACGTACACCTGTCTATTCATCAATGTACCGCTTTGTTCCGTCTGATGATTGAGGTAGTGGTAATAGACATTCAGATCTGTCTTAATATATAGGTTTATTAAGATAAAATACTTTTTTATTTATAATCCAAAGGAATATTATTTATAAAAAAAATCTAGACTAGATATTTATATTATATAGACATTTCTTTGAACTCTGCACACATTAAAATTCTAAGTAGCTATGAGAATTTGTAGAAAATCACTTTTATATCATATAAACATTACTTATACATTTTAAAAATAAATTATTTCCCATTCATATTTTACCAAATCGGTCTAAAGTAAGGTTGTAAAACAAAACACTTGTTAGGACATTTTTACTTAGGCCTTGCATAAATATGTAACAAAACTTTAAGTTGGAGCTTTCGAATGTTATCAGCTAATAATCTGAATTTATGACTTATCTTATTTCCATTTACGTTAACAATCAGTCAGTCAGCGTGTTTGCGTCCACTGCTGGACATACGCCTCTCCAATTTTTCTCCAGTCCTCCCGGCCCTCAGCGGTACGGAACCACTGCTTTCCGCCGACGCACTTGATGTCGTCGTCCCACCTGGCGGGTGGTCTTCCCACACTCCGTTTTCCTGTCCACGGCCGCCAGTGCAGGACACGGTTACTCCAACGGTCGTCGTCTCTTCGGCTGACGTGACCAGCCCACTGCCATTTGAGCTTAGCCACCCGGTGTCCAATATCGACTACTTTGGTACGTCGGCGGATTGCCTCGTTACGCACCATATCCCGTAGCGATATTTCCAGCATGGCTCGCTCCATTGCTCGCTGGGCAACTTTTAACCTTAACTTTTACCTAACGGACACTGCAGAAAAGCACTTCAGCAAAAGTCCACAGGCAAACCGCAGCAAGTTATCCGACGAGACGTTGAGGCTCCTGGAAACACGACGAAATATGAAACCGGAGATCCGGAGTACTGTCGTTCACAGGAACCTCAACAAGACCATCAGCAAGTCCATTCGCCGTGATATCCGCCGAGAGAACATGAAGTTGGTTGAGCGCGTTATAGAGAAAAATCGAGGCAGTAAAGTGTTTGCCCGTGCCTTCTCTACCGGCGCTAACCAAATTTCAAAACTCGAGCGAGCGAATGGGGTCGTCACTGCAAGAAAGCCGGATATACTTGAGGCGGTGGAAGAATATTATGGCGAATTGTACTCCGCAGCAATTCCTGCCCCGAGCCCAAGCAAACCAGTCGACTCTGATAGGCGTGCGCCGCTCACTAGACACTACACCGAGGATCTGCCGGAGATTAGTGTCTATGAGATAAAGGCTGCTTTGAAAGGACTCAAAAAACACAAGGCTCCAGGTGAGGACGGGATAACGACGGAACTGCTAAAGGCTGGCGGGAGACCCATCTTGAAGGAACTGCAAACACTGTTCAATGCAGTTCTCGAAAATGGTGTTGTTCCGGCTGCGTGGCGAAATAGTGTCGTTGTCCTGTTTCACAAGAAGGGGGATAGGGCGAAGTTAAAAAACTATCGACCTATCTCACTTCTAAGCCACGTGTATAAGGTATTTTCAAGAGTCATCACGAGTCGGCTGACACAGAGGCTGGATCAATACCAGCCTCGTGAGCAAGCTGGGTTTAGGAAAGGATACGGCACCATGGATCACATATTTACTGTGAGACAACTGGTGCAGAAGTGCGAGGAGTACAACAAGCCGCTCTTCCTAGCCTTCGTGGACTACGAGAAGGCGTTCGACTCAGTTGAAAAATGGGCCGTCGAAAACTCCCTCCTGAGGTGCAGAATCGACCACCGCTACATCGAGGTACTCCGAAATCTGTATCGGTCCGCGACGATGACTGTGAGGCTTCATGAAAATACCCAACCCATCCCCCTTGGTAAAGGCGTAAGGCAGGGGGATGTGATCTCACCCAAGCTCTTCACTAACGCATTGGAAGATGTGTTCAAGACGCTTGAATGGGACAACGTGGGTATCAACGTTAATGGAGATTTCCTCAGTCATCTTCGCTTCGCCGATGACATTGTTCTTCTGTCGAATTCCCGAGCTCAGCTTCAGACGATGCTGGAAGACCTTTATAAAGCACCTTTTAGTTAACAATCAAATTAATATAAATAAAAGACGGTGTAAATTTCATGCATTAAGTGGATTGTTAGAGGTAGCGCCTTAAAAAGTTAAATTATTACTTAGTAGTTATAGAAATGGAAACGGTTAAGGTGTGAGGTTTGTTACTTTAACAATTTATGATTATTACAGTTTAACATCCATGTTTGGTCTGCTGTAGACTACTTAAAATATAATGTTCGTGTCATTAAAATTTTGAAGTACAATGATAAAACTTGCCGACTTTAATTTTACTGCATAGCAAAATAGTCGGAGCAATAAGTATAGTGCCCGTTTTGCTACAGGAAAAGTTTATTCAATAAATAGGTTGGTACTCGTATAAATAATGCTTACACGGCCCTTTTCGTAAACTTGTCAACAGCAGAGAACTGAGTCAACGTCTTTGGATGATTCTTAGCATACATATAGCATTTTCTAAGAATTATCGAAATCATTTGACCGTGTTAATCATGATATACGGTTATTAAAAATAGAGCATTATAGAGTTAGAGAAAAAGAGCTACGATTGTGTGAAACATACCATGAAAATAGAAAACAAATATGTGAGATAAATGTTGCAAAATCGGATGTCGAACCTATTACTATAGGAATATCACAAGGCTGTATCCTAGGTCCATTATTCTTCCTTATCTATGTGTATGACATTTGCGGTTCAATTGGACGGGACATAGAACTAACTAGTCATGTTTTAAGTTGACATCTCAGTAGTTTCGAAAAACAAAACTATTATTGAACTACAGGAGTATTACTTGTCAGTAAATCATGGTTTAAACATAATAATATATTTTTGAATACCAATAAAACAAATGTTATATATTTTGTTCTTGGGAGACATACGTGTAACAATATTGAAGACATTAACAATATAGCAGAGGAATGTATCGTTAAAAATATCTAATGAATTATCTTTTCTAGGACTTATATTTGACAATAAATTCTGCTGAAATCCCACATAGATACCCTTGCTGGTAAATTGAACTCAGCTTGTTTTGCCATTAAAAAAATTAAGGAAGTCTGTGGTTCATAAGTTGCAAAAACTCTCTACTTTGCTAAGTTTAATAGTCTAATGTTGTGTGGTCTACTTTTGGGGCTAAGCAGCAGAAGCAAACAGAATATTTACGACATATAGGAGACATTCTCCCCGAGAAAAGCCATAAGTTTTCAAAGATGTTAAACGACCACTGTAATTTCAAAAGTATCAGAATATTTATTTTACAAAAAAGAGCTTTATGTTGTATTCTCAGTATGAGAAGAAATGATTCTTGTAGACGTGTATTCACCGAAATAGGAATTATGAGCCTTCCTATGTTTATCAAAATCTCTGCTATGCTGTGAATATGAACACAATAATACTTGAACTGCTGCTGGACCCGAGGAAGTTCCTTGTCGGGTCTTCGTCGCCAAGGGTAATGGACGCAGAAAAAAAGTTGAATCCGAGTGTGTTTTAGAGGAAATACAGAAACTGAAACTGAAACTATAACTAACTAGCACTTGGACATGCATGATTTGCACAACTCTCATTAATTAGGTTGAAATTATCTATGTGAAATTATATATGTATATATATATATATGTGTCATCCAACTTATGCATCCAATTGTACACACAAGTGGTAAGTACCCGCGCATGCTCTACAAATAGAGCGATATGGTGGCGATACTATTGTAGGTACCTATTTGTTTACGTGTGCGTACGCAGCGTAGTAAGATCGTGTGTTTATAGTGTTTGCTTGCGGCACGGTGCGGCGCGCGGGGGAGGCGCGTACAGGGTCATTGTTTTGTTTATGAACTATACAATAATGGCCACACCACACCTGGTTCTAGAACTAGAATCGATTGCGGTTAACAATAATATAACGTGTACCAAAGATAATACTAATAATTCGATATACTGTAGCATTAATATATTTTTTCTTCTTTATTTTCTTTATATGTTAATTTGTTCTTTTCAAAATGTATGTTGTACGACTCGGCACTTTGTACCTATGCCGATTCCAGAGATATCTTTTAAATACATATTATAGGTAAGGTCTTTTTTGTCTGCTTAAGAAATCATATTTGATTATTCGAAATTTTTTTCAGAAATCTGATTCCAATGAATGTAAGCGATAACGGTGAAGGTAGGTATGCATGTTTTTGTTGTATGCCTAGCCCAAAGTAACCCTAACATGAGGTACCCGGCTCCGCTAAGCTTAGATTAATTTGGTTTCGGTCTGAGTGGTCAGTCTGAGTTCTCACCTTAATTGGCGTTTACGGCAAACCGATCGACTGGCGTTTTCAAATGTATGGAGAAATTGAAGAGCGAGCGCAGTGGGCGTTAATCGAACTAACATTTGCGATTCCGAGCATGATTTGACAGCTTACTCAACGTTGCCGTAAATACGTCGACGTTGCCGTTTACGTCGACTCCGCGTTTTCATACAAATCGGAAGTCCGAGTTTGACTTTGACAGCTTGAAGAACTAAAACCACAGAATATCTAGTAAAAAAATTGTATGGAGTTTGACGTTTTTACGGAACTTCGTAGTAAAATAAACGCCAATTTAGGTGAGAACTGAGACTACCGGCTCTGATGTCGGGCTGAACCTAACATTTATGCTATATGAGTTCCCCACACAAACTATTATTCCTTTTTTCACCCCTTTTGGTTTAATTATTACCACATAAGGTAGCCTACGTCCTCTGCCAAGGTCGAGACTCTCTTTATACCAAACATCAAAATTGGCTCAGCGGTGTATGCGTGAAATCATAACAGACAGACTGACAGCCTGACAGTTACTTTCGCAATTAAAAAAAGTATGTACCTATAAGCAAAAAGTAGAAAAACAATTCGCCACTTGCGATCTTGATTTTTTGTAAACCGATGAAAAAAATATATCGTAAAAATTTATGAATAAAATCGTTTTTAACCGACTTCAAAAAAGGAGGAGGTTCTCAATTCATATGTATGTTTTTTTTTGTTATAAAGTATGTATGGTTTTGGCAAGTTTAAACGTACTGCAGTAAACACTGCTCCTACAAGCAAGGAAGGATAAAATTACATAATAACGTGAATACGTGCAGTTTAGCGGTTACTTACATGATTACAGACCCATTCACATCGCGAACCCGGCCAAGGCCGAATCCGATCGGATCTGGAGGAAGAAAAACTCAAGAAAAATGCCGCATATTGCTCTAGACATCTAGCATTCAATCATTAAATAATAAAACTCGGTTTGAGGCGAGGGTAACGCGCTTAATAGACTTGTAAGCAGTTGGCTTACTACTTCGGAATACTAATCGTGTGCCTAAGATCTCACGATACGTAATGTATGCCTATTTGAAGTCATATTGAAGTTTGCGTTTGTGTAGGATACAAATTCATTACTTTGTGGGGGTAGAGCGGTGAAACAGAACAATGACACAATAGCTTATCTTCTTGTTGGTTTCTTTAGTAGGCTTATATTTAAATTATATTAAACAATAAAATAATGCTTTTCACGGTTGAAATTAAATAAACTTTAAAATAAAGTAAGCAAACACTCCGTCCATGCATAATTGGGCCGTCTTGCAACCTTGAATTTTCAGCCTAATATGCATTATGATGCCTGGCATGGTGATCACTTGATTTTTCTCAGTAGATTTTCCTAATCTTATTTACTAATTATTTGGAATCTGGCGAACTGAACAAGTAACGTAGTCATACCCATAAAGTGTTCGACTGCAATTGTTATGAAATTTTGTCGCGCAGTGTGGTGGCCCGACCATTAAAAATAGCATACATAATATACATTGAGCGGCTCGTAGCCTAGTGGCGCGGGGACTGGCCTAGCGTACCAGAGGCCCGGGTTCAATACCAACTTGCACCACTGTCTTTTTCTTTCAGAGTTCGATAAGTGCATTTCGTTACGAATGCGAGCTGCTCCATGGTTCGGAATCCATGTAAAACTGTAGGTCCCCTTCCCCTAGTAGGTTACGGATTAGGATAGGTTATTAGATGAAAAGATGGTCGAAACGGCAATGAAAAATTGTCCGTGTTTTCCATCCAGTTCAATGTAGCCGTGCTCATAAAGGGAAGGTCCTGGCATGGCACCTAATTGCTTCGGGAATGTGGTGTATTGGGCTAATATCATAACGGTAGTTGTGTGGTATTAGCCATCCATGTCAGGTCGCATAAAAAAAATAAACATTGTATGTCCTATATAAATTAATGTTCCTAATATTAAGAGATAAAAACCTGATATGAAATTAAAATTAAATTAATTTAATTAAAAACATCCTCAATAGGGGGCAAACAATGTGTGTTTTCGGATATTTTTAGTCTTAGCTAAATTATTTGAATTCTTTCGAACTGCCCGCTAGAAAAAGGGCTCCAGTTTTGCATCGCTTGCATCACACAGCTCGCCAACTGTCAACATCCAATTTACCTCTGCACATGCGCGTAACCAACGCAATTGCTCGAATTAGTACAATTAAGATTACGTACAGCTAAACGACCACTTCAATGTGGAACAATTACATGTGCCTATTGCGAAAGTGGCGTGTACCTGCAAGGACCTGCACCACTTGGAATAAATGCAACGAGAACGCAGAACATGGTAGCAGGCTTCTTTCTGATTCGAAGCAACGAGGTACTATGCCAGAACCTTTCCTTTATTTGAGCATAATCACATTAAAATGGACGAAAAATACGATACGTTTTCGCTATCATTTTGTGCTGGTGTTATTTCGATCATTGTAAGCATTTATAAGTTGTTTTAATGGTACAAAATCGGTCATTGTTACTTTAACAATTCATTTAGGAATGACATGGCTTACACAGACACATGCATGCGTAATATCTATCACGCCCTTCTATGATCACGCTGCTTCCCAAAGTAATAAGATACATCCGCAGAATTATTTTATATTATTCTACAGGCATACATATGTAAGTATTGCATGCTTCTGTACTGAAGTGCATGCATGCATTGAAAATGTGCATTGAAAATAATCTAACATAACTCTGATCACAATGTTTTATAATCTTGATTCATAAAGTCTCGCACATTTATTCTTAAAAAGACAGACAAAACAATTCAATGCTTAAAAATGGTTAAGCAATCATGATTCATGATTCCAACAAAAGTAATTACACCACTACAAGGCGTTAGCACTATTTTTTTTATGTAACTGGACATGGTCGGCTAATACCGAACTGACCGTCCGATATTAGCCTAACACACCACATGCGAATTAAGTGCCATGCCAGGACCAGCCTTATATTGCTCGGCTACATTGAAGTGAATGGAAACACGGACAATTTAAATTGCCGCTTCGATCATATTTCATTCAATGCGATGGTATCAACCCGGGCGGGATTAACCCTACCACCTAGTAAGTAAGGAAGGGGACCAATACAATTTTACGTGGAATCCAAACCACGGCCAGCCTCAACGGTTGAAAATGGTCACCCATCTAGAACATAACCGCGCTCAGAGGTGCTTACCGGCTTATCGAATCGCAAGGCGTCGCACCAGGCTCGTTTATAGTTCTTAAAATTTTAAATTACTTTAATGTTTCCATTTTGAAATGTTTCTTTATATCTCTGTATTTAGCCCACGGTAAAATGTCAAGTCTATTCAATCTCAGAAGGAAATTAACCTGGCTTTAATATTTCTTCAACGCCAATACTCGTAGAAACCAGTCTCGAGTAAATTACGAGCCAACCTGTCATTCCAAATCTTAAAGTAATTCCGTCTCGCCCGCACTCGTCTCGTCATGGGTTCGTTGGAGAGAGACAGCTTGAGGCAGTCGTTGCTGATCAGTAGTAAGTAGTGCCTTAGGCTGTCATTTCGTTACACTCATCATGGTAATTGGAGAAGGCATGTGTTTCTTTGGATGCTTTTCTGTCAGTATCTCGGAGTCAGAATTGCCGATAATATCTAAAATAAAAACACAAAGTTTTCGGACATCCCACACAAGGATGGGGTATTTAATATAGATGGACACTATCTATGTACAATAAATGCTGTTAAGCTTGCACGAATATTGTTTATGTCAAAATTAAAAGCACAAGTTCAACTTTTCAGTAAAATTTACAAAATTCACTCCATTTTTGTAATCATTTTCGGAGGCCAGTTCGGATTATGATTAGCTAGATTTTATTCACATTCGTTTTTTTTACTAGGTTCACCTCTTTCAACTGTTTTTTTTTACACATATGACCATTATGTAAATCACAGTGAATGTAGCGTGGATTGCACAAGTAAAAATAATTATATCATTTACTTTCGCAGCGTGGACCCAAAAGTTCAAAAGGTTATATTTTTCATTTGTCTACAATTCTTGGGAACCAAAGAAGAAAATTCTGCTTATGTTCCTTTGTCATCCATGGGGCATTATGCCAGTACCTCACTACCGTATTAGCAGGTATTCTGTGGTAGTAGTGAACTTCTGTTACCGAAGAGTTAAGACCAGATTCCCCAAGGCAATAATCATTGATCGACTACTGGGGGTCTACTCAGGAAACGAACGTGAGAAGCTCTCGCGTGAGAAGCTGTAACACTATATGTAGAAAAAAAGCTTTCTTGTTTTCTGTAAGCAGATCTCAGCACACTTCGCAAGCAACTCACCAACGGAAGTGAGATTCAAGAGTGTATATACTGATCGTGCGGCGTGTGACTTCGTCTCATACTGTCACAAAACACAAGTTGTAAAAGTGTAGAAATTAGAACTCAGGTGTCAGTATTAATCTTATCTTAAATTAACTTTTGGGCACTAATTATGTCCTTTCGTGAATGAGATAAGTGTCAATATTGAGTAAATGTAATTTCCTAAGCACCGTTTTCTTGATTTCAGCTCTTTTCATTCTAATTGAACCCTCGTTCTAAATTACCTTTTAAGCACTAAAGCACCCTGCCTTACTTTACCTGAAGCGCAATCGCGCTTTGCAATGTTGACAGAGCGCGGGTAGCTAGGCCCTCCAGAAGCGGTCGAATCTGTCAAAATTGACAGCAGCCGCTGAGGTAATACCGAGGCGCATGTCCAGCAATTTTCTAGCCGCTAATAACGACTTGCCTCACCGTTTAATGATCTGGCACACGGCTAGATAGCGGGCACCTTACGCCTGCGCGCGCCGTGCGACCGCGCGCCGCGACCACCACCTCCGCGGGTATGCTATGAGTGGTTAACGTCAAGAAAGGAACTGTAGTTACTTGGAACTAGGGTTACTGCCTAATCTGCTTTTTGGCCTCGTCCAGTCTGGTAGCCATGGTGACCTGTGCATTTGCAAATGGTTCTGTGAACAAGCGTAAAAACCCGGGACAAGCACAGTTTTTAGGATTCCGTATCCAAAGGGTGCCAACGGTACCCTATTAGCCTAAGCCTCCGCTATCCATCCGTCTGTCACAGGGCTGTATATCATGTACCGTAATAGGTAGGCAGTTGAATTTTTTACGGAGTATTTATTTATTTTTTAATCTCAAAATCCCATACCTGATGTTTTTTGTTAAATCTTGTACGATGGTACGGACCACTTCGTGTGCGAGTCCGACTCGCACTTGGCAGGTTTTTTCTGGTAAATAGGAGGTGACCCACTGATTTATTTGTGGATCATTTCTAATATTTTAATTATAATTCAGTTCAGATGCTTTGAATCAATTTAGGTTTCTTCCGTCCGATGAATTTGTGTGTTTTGTCCAGTCATTTAGTTTCTCTCGCTTTGTCTATTTGTAACACGAATTGTTAACTTTTTGTAAGTTTTACAGACTTCATTTAACTTATTCAAATGTTTGTTTCAGGTAAATACGGCTACTACTTCTAAGGGTTTAGACAGGTCAGGATTTTAGGTAAGTACCCACTATCTTAAAAAAAATTTGGTTACACAGCTGGTTGAACAATTTTTTTTCTAACTGAATTGGTCCTTTTTATTAAAGTGGATATGTAAGGATTAAGTTTAATTAATTATTTATTTCAGCTAGTTCACGGCGCTCCAAACTTATTTTACATTTTAAACGCTTTGCAGACCCGTGTTGGTCGGTAGCTTTATTTTTTAACAATTGTAAAACTGATAGAGGTTTATAGGCAATAAAATACACACGAAGCTCTCTGCCATAACAACTTTATTATCAAACTGTCAGTAAAGTTTTAGCATTATAACAGGTCTATTTCATATAACGTCAGGAAGTTAAAGCTCTGTAGGTGTTGTAAATTTACACATTTCTTTGCCCTGTCTCGGTATTAACTAGGCTTTTTTTATTTTATATTCATGTTATGTAAATTTATATCTCTAACAAAACGTAATTTAGCATAATCACCTCGTAATATACCCTTTTTATTTCGATCCCGGAGCCACCTTCTAAAACCTAAAATTAATTAAATCCATCAACTCTTCAAAACAATTTAAGCTCAACCTTAACGCCCAAAAAAGTCTATAACAAAAGTTTAAAAACAAAAGAACCCGAAGTAACATATAATTTGCCAAGAGCGGCCGGAGCACTACCTGCCTTCACCGAGATAATCGTGAGTCACCGGATTCTCTTAGAAAAGGTTGTTTAAAATTTTAGCAGACATTATCAGTTCTCTGCCTCGGTAGAGTTGGTAGAGTCGAATCGTGAAACACGTTTTGGATTTGTGATGTTTTGCTTAGGAGGCGTGAAATATCACGTGGAACGAATTATGAGAGAATCCTTTAGGGCGAGTGGGTGATATGGGTACGCATAGTAAGATTATTTAACCCCATGCACATATATTATACATATATGTATATCCGCCGTCCGAGCACCCAAAATCTCGCAACGATTTTGAGTGGTGTTAACTTGTTACACGTCCTAGTACTACGCTAATACGAAATTACAGGTCGACAGTGGGTGGTAGCAAACAAAAATGTGCAAGCGCGCGTAAATTTCCCTTTATTATTTAATCTCTGGCAACACCGCATCTTTCTGAAAAGCTTAGCGAAAGTAAATTATTTCGTACCTAAAATTTTTTTCGTACCTCTGAACGTATTATGTGCGTCCCAGGTAGCATTATTTCGGTGCTCATCCTGCAGTGTATACAGAGTGATTAATTAATTTTTTTGGCACGGGGCTTAGTTTCTTAGACCATAATTTTCCCTGTCTTGTTTCAATTAGTCATTCGCTGAATGCTCGAAATTCGACACAAAATTTATTAAAATCCGATCTTACGTTTGTTGTTTTTTTCCTTTTGAAATGTGTTTCCCGAAGAATATCTGACTGTGAATAAAAATGTGTTATAATTTAAAAGAAACATTTGACAAACACAGATATTTTATAATAAAGAAAAATTTCATTAAATATATTCATTTAATATTATAAAAATATTGATTTTTCATATTAAAACACTATTGCTAATATATGTATAAAATATTATACTTATTTCTAACTCTCTTGTAGAAACAAAACAATGAGGGGCAATATTTTACAACCACTAAAGTCGTTAATAGAAATTCCAAAACAGTTTTAAACTCTTCAAAATTTTCCCACCGGTTATATTTTTGGTCTAATCAATAGAGTGTTTGGTAACAAGTATTCGTTTCAATAGTACGTACTTGAAGAGCCAAAAATAGTTATCAAATACCCCTCTGGGTGCTCACTATCGAATAAAGAGCTGTTACTAGCAGTACGTACCTACCGAAAATGTATGCACTTGAAGCGGAAATAGTACATCTCGAGTTGTGTGAAGTTGGGTTCCTATGCGTTTTTGTCTAGCTTTGTTTTGTTTAGAGTTACGATATTTTAATGGGTTGGGTAAGAATTAATAGCAATTTAGAAAATATGTAATGTACAATCCATATTAAAAAACAAAGTCGCTTTCTCTGTCCCTATATCCCTATGTCCCTATATCCCTATATCCCTATATCCCTATGTATGCTTAAATCTTTAAAACTACGCAACGGATTTTGATGCGGTTTTTCTTAATAGATAGAGTGATTGAAGAGAAAGGTTTATATGTATAATAACATCAATTAAATAGCGGAGAAATACTGTTATTTTTGAGGTCTCCAATGTGATGTCGTAAAAATTAATTATTTTCCGCTTACATTGCAAACACAGGCTGAACCCTACGAGATTTATCAAAATAATGTACTAAAGTATTGTATACATTGAAAAGGTCTACAGAAAACTCCGCGATGGTACATGTCTATCTCTTATGGATATCCCACAATAACATTTGTTTGTCATTTACTCTTTACGACAAATAATGGCTATTTTCGAAGCGATTTTAACCAATACAGCATTAATCCTTATCCAATTAAATACCTTAAATACATTGTTGATTTAATATAGATCTATATGGCCTGTTACAGCATATGATTTAAATGAATATTTTCGAAGATATTATAGATTTAAAAATTACGGGACGTAGCGTTTGCGGCGGTACCGGCCGACCGGGGCGGCAGGAGCGTGCTTATAAATAGTGCGTCGGAGGCCGCGGTTCTCCCTATAGCACTTTGAATTTATTATTTCTCTAATATCTAATAATCATGTAATAATGATATCCAAGTTTTTTTTTATTTCAAATATTTCAATGTAGGAACTCTACGTAAAAAGGGTATCATTGTGTCAAAATATTTTTTTTTTTTAATTAATTATGCCCGTGCAAAGCCGGGACGGGCTGCTAGTTAAATTATAAGTTTGCTGGGACTCATTCATATGGTTTAGAGAGTCTTTACATGGCAGCACAATCAATACAATTGAAATCCGAGCAATATAATATATCAATCTCAATCAGCCAAAATGAATCAAAAATGTATTTCTATACATGTTATTCATTAATATACATATTAATAAAAATACATAACAGCCGCTTACACATAAAATATTTTAAGAAAGTAATAAACATACAAGGACACATGGCCCTAATTACATCCTGTCTCTTAAACTAGCCATATGACTGTACTATAAGAGGCTATATCCTAAGAGGATTTATCATAAGAGATCATCATACATTGAATTGATTTTATTGATACGCAATACATATTTTTTTAATAACATCATGTAAACTTTAAATTTAAGTTACTAGCTGTGGCAATCGGATCCATCCATAATTTTAATCTAGATGTATTACTCAATGTATTTTTCTTGTTACCTGAATTATACTACGTTAGTTTAGCAGTGAAGATATCTAAACAGGCAAAGTCAGATACAAAATACATTGTACGGATGTATGTCTGTATTAAAAACTAGTAAAATTGTAAATGAAATATTAAAATTTCAATAATAATTCATCACAATAGATTGTTTATATTATATTAAAATCATTTAGATACTACAACCTATAAATCGTATTATTATTATAATAATTATTAAATTTGAATGTATCAAGAATGGAGAACTCCTCACGAACCAACTCACGCTCGAGAACACGTCACGTATTTGCGTTTCGCCTCAAAAACTAGGATCTCTATTTTTACCACTAAAAATAGCCATTTTTGAAGCACTTTTCTTTGTCAGCCAAGTCACAGCGCCCACTCATTACAAAGGGCTTTGCCTAGATCGTTGAAGGGGATTTACAGGATGGCAGGAGAGGCGTTTTAACTAAAGCACGTTGTAAAACATTTTAATGGAGTTTGCTGGTCGCCACGGAACTGGGGGAGTTGAGCTATGGAGTGGGACGACTCGTATGGAAATAGAAAAAACGTTTTGAAAAGACGTACGACAAGGTACTTCATTGTGTTCATTAGCTTGGTGGCGCGCGTGGATCCGCAGCCTATGAAACAATAATTCGATCCTTAGCAAGTTTTTACAAGTATTACAATGAACTTGTATATATATTTATGAATAGGTTTAAGGATCCCAAAGTAAGGAAACATTTCAGATAAAAGTTTTTTTTGTTTTGAAACATGTTTTTGATATGATACTTTTGAGGTTACCGCGGTCGTTAGACATGCTTGAAAAATGTTACGGCTTTTCACGCGGCAGGTAGAGATATTCTCCGACGTTTCGAGCTAATCATTCAGCCTGTTGTCAAGGAGGCATCCGCCGCGCTCGTGTGCAGCAGACTGCCGCGTGAAAAGCCGTAACATTTTTCAAGCATGTTTTTGATACTTGACTTGCTAAAAGAATTAAATGCAAATATGTTTGTAAGCCTCGGGAGCCCAGTGATGCGACGCCTTTCGATTCGATAAGCTTGGGGAAGCACCGCTGAGAGCAGTTTGGTTCTGGATGTGTGACCATTTTAAAACCGTTGAGACTTGCCGTAGTTCGAAATCCACGTAAAACTGTAGGGGTCCCCCTCGACCGCGTTTGTACCATCGCATTGAATGAACGATGGTCAAAACGGCAATGAATATTGTCCGTGTTTTCCATCCAGTTCAATGTAACCGAGCAATATAAGGAAGGTCCTGGTATGGCACCTAGTTCCCATGTTGTGTGTTAGGCTAGTATCTGCCGCTCAGTTTGGTATTAGCCATCCATTTTCAGTTACATAAAAAAATGCAAGCTGGTTCTGGGCCGATCCATCATGTAGAGCTAAAATATATTGTGTTTCATAGTTCTTCCGTATAAGTCAACCATGCATACATTTTGCAATAATACCTCCAAAGCCCACCATCATAAAATATGTTCATCATAGATTTCGTAGGTACATTTTTATCGTAACATACATTTATAAAATTTTAATAGAACAATACTGGCGGTCGACACAAAGTAGGAGCATAAGTTTGTTAAGGTTGAGCTTACCCCGAACAGTATTATTATATGTTCTTTGCTTCGAGCTATTTTCTTGCTGAATATCCACTGAAAAGTCTTCAGGGAGATCGTAAAGTTTTATGTTATGACATTGCGGACTGAAATGGACTACTATACGGTAAAAGTTAATACTAATAATGCTTCGCTTAAACCTTTAGACAAAGTTAGCCGAAAATTGTTGGACTTTTTAAGTGAGTACTTATTCCATGGTATAATGTGCTATTGTTATTGAATGGAAATTACCTTTAAACGTTTTCAGGAGTTCTTGGAATAAGTAACTGACTATAATATGATAAGGTATCTCTATCTTTATTTGAGCAGCCTTGGATGGCATGTACGGAAATCATGTGTTTTACCGGCAGTTATCTCTAAACTTCAATCATACATTTATGTCAAACATTCTCACTTTTACCATGGATACAATTCATAAAACCCATGACCCATGATGACCTTCCATCTCATTGAAAACGGCTTGATGAAGGCACTTACATATCAGTGAGATTAAAATTGAGCTTCATTCAAGCATCAATACATGAAGAGTAAAGGAACTCATAACGTGGAAACATATTTATTTTTATTAAATTCATTACAGGGACTATCACTTGCAATTAAACTACATCTAAAGCAGTCGTTTCGATATGAAAAATGACCAGATTTTGAACGAAATATGTGAAATCATTAAAAAGGTGTTTCCAAAAGGGGTAACCTATCGAAACCAGATTAGTATAGTTTTGAAGCCTCTAGATGTAAAAGCGACAATGGTTTTTCATTCAGTTTATGTAGCTTTATTGCACTGTGCTGAAGAGGACGTCCCGTGTCACCGACTTATTCAGCCATGGCTTGTAATTTAGCTAACATCATGGAAGTAGGTGCGCTCATAACCACTCGTGCAAAAAAAATCGGCCAAGTGCGAGTCGGACTAGCACATGAAGGGTTCCGTACCGTAAGATTTAAAACAAACAAATCACGTTTTCTGTATGGGACACCCCTTTAATTTGTATTATTTTAAAATTCTACCTATTTGTGGTTATAACGGCCAAATAAATACACACTCTGTCAAAATTTCAGCTGCCTACCTATTACGGTTCATGAGAAACAGCCCTGTGACAGACGGACGGACGAACAGCGGAGGCTTATTAATAGGGCTCCGTTTTCACCCTTTGGGTACGGAACCCTAAAAAGTAAATCTTATATGGTACTTTAAATTAATGTTGTAATTACCTGCACTGTTAGTCTTTGTTCGATGTTATTAGCCTCCGGATACTAGTTCCTCTACTGAGCTTCTTCGTCTTTATTTTCAAAATAACATATTGTATTAGTTTTTACTTCCACAAATCACGATGATCTCTCAAAACACTTCGCTCGAATTATCTTTCAACAAATCGTTGCCGCTCATTACCCTCCAATATTTATTACCGATCCAATTTCAAGCAGCGCCTTTTGTCAAATTTA
Organism: Incurvaria masculella; assembly: GCA_946894095.1. NCBI lineage: Eukaryota > Metazoa > Arthropoda > Insecta > Lepidoptera > Incurvariidae > Incurvaria > Incurvaria masculella. Next base: position 8,817,062 of record OX335641.1, read on the forward strand.
GTACGAAACAAAAAATAAACTTGTTGAGAAAAACACCATTAATCTTTATGTCGCCTCCCTAAGTCGGGCGTCTTTTGTCATTACCGGGGTTGGTAGTTACAGAATGCACAAATTTGGGGTAAATTTTAGTAGGGTGGACTTCTTTGTCTCAATTCTATTAATATTATGAGTCGAAATATGTGTATTTGTTATTCCGATGTCGTATACTAAGTGGAAACAAATATAGGAAAAATATAATGTACAAGCTTGTACCCACCTAGATTTAGGCTTAAATACATTGTTATATAGGCCTTTTGGGCCATTCTCATGCAATGATTATCGATATTGTACACGTCTATAATTGTTTGATATGAATATATATTTTAGGTATAACTTTTAACAATGAATGTATTGATTTATTATTGTAGACCAAATGAAAAAAAAAAGTATTAAAATAGCTAGCTTATTTTCTAATTATTTCTGACTAAAACATATGTGATAGATTATAAAATTTAGATAGCATTATTGTAAATAGGTCTTAAAAGTATATGAAAAACGTAAATCAGAAACACAAAAAAATCATAAAATTTAAAATAGACACAGGAAATAAAAACAATAAATAGCACCACTACCATACCACTAAAATCATGGGCTTATTTTAATTATATTTAAATTTAAATAATTAAATTAACATGGTGGTATGGACATGTGGAGCGAATGACCTATAAATGATTTCTAAAAATCTCTTTTCGCTACTTGAGATAAATTCAAAATGTTATGACTACTCAAATATGCCAACTTACATTGTTGTCAACTCACGATTGGTGATTTTTAGGAACCCTAATTTAGGGAGATCCTAGAACGTGGCCATTTTAAAAAATACGTGTAGCTTAGTTTTTCGGGAAAGCATTGTACAGAATTGGCGATCATACGTAAACCCATTTTCCTTGCATACAATTTTAAGTAGTAGTTTCACAACCAAACTGAGTTGAGATCACGTCTTCGATGCGAAGCGTGACATCGCAATGTGACAGTAGCGTGTGATGTGACACTTCTCAACATTAGGTGACATTTTAATTTTAGGTTAAGTGACACTTAATTTTCAAATTTAGAACGCGTGGCACAAACGTCAGCGAGGGGAGGTTGACAGCGGTTTAGGCAATTTGTTCCTTTGTCTTTTTCAATATCATTTACTGGAGGCATTTTTTTTAGAATACCTTTAACGCATGCAGGAATGTTTTACTTTGAGTGTTGCCACCTATCAAGTTTTTTTTTTACTTCAGGCGATTCGGCATCGATTAAATTTTAATAATATTACGTACTTTTACCGCGGTGTGTATGGGCCAAAACTAATTAGGTAAGTACAAAATCATGCATTAAATTGCCATTCTTGTAGTTAATTGTTCAGACAAACATTCATTCATAGGTTTTAGAATGTAAAACTTTTTAATTTTTCAATACACGTCCACAAAATATTACAGGTTCGAGCACCCAAATCATCGCAACAATTTTTGGTTAGACTTGTCAAGCCAAATTATTATTTATTATTATTTATTGGTGGTGCCATGGCTTCTTTCTTAAAAAGTTGGGCAAAAGTAAAACTTGAACTGATTTAGATTAGAGCCTTAAGTCAATTTTTTTAATCCTATTTTGTGTGGTTCGAGTAAAATTTTGAGATGCTCCCGCTGCCGTCCCCGCCGCCATGTTTTGCTGTTAGATATTAATATAAATACATCCCAGTAGTTTATCTATATATAAGACATGTACTTGCTATCTATAAAATAAATAAAAAGCAAAAAATATCTATTCCGTATTATTCTATATAAATTATTTGTCAAACAATTTCAACCCATATAAAGTTGTTTGCACACATAACGCAAAAAGTATTGCACTTTAAGCGACGAATTAATAATAAAAGTTTAATATAGTCATATTACTTGCAGCGAAAACAATTTCACAATTTCAGGATTATTGGTTTTGTTACAATTTATTTAAATACGATTTTTATTAAACGGCGCCATCTAACGGTGTAAAACTTCTAATCGGAAAATACAACGAAACCATTAAACCTGAAATTGTGAATATGTTTTCGCTGCAACTACTATGGCTATATTAAATATTTTTGACGAATTCGTGCCTTAAAGTGCAATACTTTTTGCGTTCTGTGTAAATAAAACATTGTATGGGTCGGAACATCCTTAAGTGTCAATAATGCAGTCTTTCTTCTTTGTAGTTTAGGTGAGAAGTGCCGCCTTTAGGTATTAAAGCAAATAGGTAAAAAAGAAAAACACTTTCAAAAAGTATGTACGAAATCTCGTTTTTCATTACACACATTTAGCCATAAATTTAATTGAATTATTAATTATTGCTGTTTGTGGTTAAAATTTCATAATATTTCAATAGAATACAATGTAATTCGTTTCCATTTAGGATTGTTATATTGTTTTCTTACCCAAGTTATCTCTGACCGTAATTTGATTAGAAAATGAACAATCTCGAATAGTTGCGTAAACATTTTTGCTGATTATCACTGTTTGGTTGGAATATGGATGTCATTCCGATGAACTAGTCCTGCTTTGGGTTTCTAATCGAATAACAGGTGAAATTATGAATTCCTAAGGCTTGAAAAAATGGCAAAAAAATTCTTAGCGAAAACTAGATTGCAGTTCTCGTTTAAGATTAATATTCCAGGAGGTCACGACATTTTTGGTCACGATAAGGTAAATGGCTGAATCTGGGTTCACATGTTAGAGACCAACACTCTCATGCTAAATATGTTGGTCTGCCTGTGCTAAGTGGTTGCGTTATCTAGATTGGCCATATAAAAAAGATGTTGGTATCTACCTGCTGATGAATATACTTGTTGTCTAGAAACATTGGTAACTATTAATTATGCAACAATAACCAGTCGGTATTTTAATTAAATACTTAAATGTACCTAAAGTTATATCTGTAAACTAAATCGTCTATGACTATGAAATGCAACCAAAAATTTATTCAATTTTTGTATTGCTAACCAAGTATGTACTGATACTTTCATGCTTCGTCATTTGCATCCATTTACCATATCATATATATATCTTGTCACCATAACTACTTTTTCAGGCACCTTATCTACGTAACGCAACCACTTGGAATAGGCAAACTGACACATTTAGCTTTAGAGGTCTTTAGAGAGTTTTAGAGGATTAGTCTTTATCTTGTGAACCCAGTTTCAGCCATTTACGTTATCGTGGCCATTTTTCTCGCGACCTCCTAAAAAAGGGGGAACGGCATAACGTATAATATGCAGATCGTATAATGTCATATTTTAACAAAATTTTAAAACCATGCACAACGTATAATCGGCAGATCGTATAATCTTATACGTAGTGCATGAAGAAGTCCAAAAAATTAAATTACTTATTTCTCCATGCATAACGTATAATAGTCACAACGTATAATGTTATGATCTTTATTTAACAAAAAAAGAAAACCATGCATATCATATAATCCTAAAATATTTCATACGATAAGCGCCCTTATCGATATAAGATTAAAGATTATACTCGCACGCGACTTTTCGACCGTCTCAATTAGCGTTGTAGCAAATTGTTACTCTTCAACAGATATCGATTCGTAGCAATTTCAGCCTTAAATGTATCGTTGTTAGGGCGCTTTATGCAGTGCTTCTTGGCATATTATACGTTCTGCATGGTTTTCTTTTTTTGTGAATTCATGTTAGGAATATTATACGTTGTGACTATTATACGTTCTGCATGATGCAAAGAGTTTATTTTATTTTTAAACTCATGCACAACGTATAACATTATACGTTGTGACTATTATACGTTATGCATGGTTTTAATTTTTTGGAAAAAAATAAGATTATACGTTGTGAATATTATACGTAGTGAATACGACTCCTAAAAAAGACCTCTATAAAAAGCTAGCGCCTTATTTAATTTTGAAATTCGTCTTCGGCTCCATGTAGATGTTTCAAATTAACTTTAAAGTCTCCAGAATCACTACATTTTACAGTTACTTAATTTATTAATAATTTTATAGTCGGACTTCATATTCAAATTTACAATCAGAAGGCAAATATTTCCTTTCCTACCATTTAAGAACATGTTCAATACCATGTAACCAAATATCTTGATATCGTGTTAACCAATTGCATTCCTTAAATATTTCATAGCCATATACGTTTTAGTTCTAGAGCAAAACGCATATTTCCTTTGTATACCGAACAGTGGACTGACAAAAAAGGGCAAGTTATGTGACTTACGCGACACAGATTAGTCGACGCCAAGCAGTCTGGCTTTATAGCTGACGCATTTCTTATGTACGTACATTAAGAATATATATAATGAATATTATTGAGTCACACCTAAACTGATTATTTAATATGAATTATGAGTCACTTGAAAGACTCGTACAACTCTCTGACAGCTTCCATGTACCTACAGCATTCATTACCAATCTCTAGGACTTCATTACATTTTGTATATTGGGTTCAGAAACATATTTCCCAGTCTTTTCTCTGAAAGATGCGTAGGCCGCTTAGAACATCGTTTATTCAATGCGATGGTACCAACTCGGGCGGGATTGAGCCTACCACCTAGTAAGTAAGGAAAGGGACCATTTTAGCGTGGAATTCGAATCATGACCAGCCTCAACGGTCGAAAAAGGTTACCCATCTTGAAACCACCGCGCTCAGAGTTGCTTTACTAAGCTTATCGCGCCACTGGGTTATTACAGCTATCAAGACAGCTAAATATACTAGACAGATTTTTTTCTCTCTCAAATGTCTTCTTTACTTAAATAAATCGATACTCTGCAAGGAATTACAACGTTTTATTCTCTGCCAGCAATAGCTAAGTCGGTTCGATATATTTTTAATGGAAAAAAAGGTAATTTGCTATGTGTAGGCTGAATTTCGTAATGTATAGCTGGACCAGAAGGAGGGACAGTAAACAGTACGTGCTATAATGGTAAACACCCGGGTCAGTTTACTCGCACAGTTCACGTGTGTCTGCAGGTTTCGCAAACCAACACACTTTAAAATGTCACATCGGCCCGTTTCGAAATAATGTATTGAGATATTTAGGGATATATTTAAATGAAAAAAAAATGTCAGTATTTATCATGCCCATAGCAATAATTATTCGTTGTGTTGTGACACTCGTATAGGTGACCAAGGGAGTGAGAGAGAAAGACAACTGTCTGGTAACTAAAAGGCTATATGATTGTTATTCCATCACATTATTGATCTAATTAATGGTTAAGCTAAATTAAAGTTATCTAGTTTATGTAAATATTGAATATATTAACATTTCATTGTTTAAGGACTTTCGGGAAAGGCTACTGTACCTTTAGAAAAAGGAGGTACTCATTATTAGCAAAACAACACGGATGTTAGTCACGGATTTTCCGTCTGACTATAAGCACTTCCTATCTCTCGAGTTTCTGCAGCCTACCCAGAAATACCTTATGCTGGCTTAATTTATAAGTATCTGCACTAATACCACATCTAACCTAACCTAACCTAATACACCACACGGGAACCAGTAGTCTCCCTTATATTGTACGGTTACATTGCACTGGATGGAAAACACGGACAACTTGTATTCGCCATCGTTGATTTAATGCGAAGGGCGGAATTAGCCCCACAACCTTATATGGAAGGAAGAGAAGATAACCTACAGTTTAACTTGGAAACCAAACAACGAAAAACACATTTCTTTCGGATGACATGCACTGTCTGTAGATACATAAATACTGTAAATCTGTGTAGTTACATATTTTCAACACATTTATAAAATTTCATATATCTACATAAATATAAAAATCCATGAACGGGCGATTAAGTGTACCCCTTAAATACCTGCTCTATTCAATGGTGTAAACCTGCGGAATCGATGATCTTAGCGATTTTTGATAAGTGATTTGTAACTCTTAATAGAGGTTCTGCGCTCTCTACTAGTTTCTCAGACCTGTAGGCCGAGTCGCCAGACTGTCTAGCCGACGACTGCGTACGCGATATGGACTCGGTACATTTAAGGAAAATGACCCAGAAAAGGAATTATCAAGACACAATGGTGAATCAGTAGTTACTTTTATGCATGTGCTAGCTGTCGACACTGATTAATACTGAATGCAACCGTATTCTGCTATAAAAGCGAAACACTTTAGTGTGCTCATCCATATTTATACTTAAGCACGTTTATAATTACTAAATGAAAGTTACTAAAAAAGAAAAGATATCGTATTATTGATAAAAGTTTTATGTCCAGTCGATGCAGTTGATATTTCCCCATTTATTTTATATATTACCGCACTGCTAAACTGTCAGATAATTTAGCGTAATAGTAAATAGTATATTATTGACTGAAAGAATCAAACTATAAGTAGATATAAATGCATCCAAATCGAGCAAGTGATTTTAAAGTTACAATCGGAGTTAGTGATCGGAACAATAAGATTTACTCTGTGTTTCTAAAACAATAATAATCATATAATGAAATATCCCATTCCCAAAATTTTCCGTTGCAGAGCCTCATTGTATCGCTAAGAATTGAAGGAGTTGATTAAGTTTGACTCCATATCTATGGTATATATTTATGGCTTTGTGTAGACGCATGATAACCATAATATTATAGATATAAAGGGTATTTCAATGACAAGAGTAATGTCAAGGCTACATATTTGCTCGTACGGGGTACGCCGCGAACGATTTTCCAGTTTCCATTTTCAGTAAAACCTGTTGCAATTATTCCATTAAACCAACATGTATAGTATTTATATTGCAAACTGGAATGGTTGTTGCAAATACCGTAAACCTCTTTGCTTGGTATGCGACATAAGTGTTTATGCTTTTCAAATAGAGTACATTTTTGTTTGGATGCTATTCGTGCTTTATTTTAACTTAACCGAGAAGAAACATTTCCAGGATTGTTCATATTGATATCAAGGTTAACAAGACTTCAAGTCGAATGTCAGTGCAATGATTATAATAATTATGTTTACAGACGTACTAGTAAAAATGTAGAGCTATCTCAGTTCAATGATCTTTTGCTCGCGATATATTGATTTAGATAAGGAGTTACGTAGTGGAGATTTGGTTTTTCTAAAATCCGTAGAATTTTTCAAGATAATTGTTCGTAATAGGTTAAAAAGGTAGGACTAAAACATTGTTATGTACAGTAAGATATAAAGTGATTATGGTGTTTTCACATAAAAAACAGAATACAGTCAGTCAGTCAGTCAGTCAGCGTGTTTGCGTCCACTGCTGGACATACGCCTCTCCAATTTTTCTCCAGTCCTCCCGGCTCTCAGCGGTACGGAACCACTGCTTTCCGCCGACGAACTTGATGTCGTCGTCCCACCTGGCGAACAGAACAGAATACACAGAATATGCGATTGAATAGAATACACATTTGCGAAAAGAATCGCTCTTACTTATTATTTTTAGCACTCCAAGTGACCAACCGTTAGATTTACAAAGCACGCTGTTCAAATAAAATGTTGTTATTGATATTTCCTTTGGAAACTCCCGGTAAAAAATCTACAGCTTTCACAAGGAACTCGTTTGTTTAATATCCTGGATATGGTTGTGCCTTTAGTTTCTTAGATCATACATCCAAATTACAAATTATACCGTAATACTGACTTGACATTTTTGACAGTTTCAAAACAAGCACTTCTCAAGTCGGATGAAGGAACACATATTATACACACATATAGCATGTTAAAAAAGCGTGTGGAGCACACGAGCATACAAATGTTAATTTAACTGTATTTAAACGCATGTGTTGAAAACAAGTGTGAAAATAAACAAACGACACACGTCCAAATTTAACATATCGATTGCCTTAAATGGACGCCTTACCGTTCATGGTTGGTTGATGTTTGTAATAAGGAAGGTATATTGTGGGAAGTGAAATCTTCATTGATTGTTTGGACCAATAACATATTGGTCCTTTGAAAAAAAAAATTATATATTTTATGTTATAAAATGATGAAAAAAGGCGGAGATTGCAACAATCAATAGGGTTCTATATTCTATTATTTTTTTCAGATAGGAGGTAGGTGGCTTCTTTTCTTTCTAGGATCTCTATAAAAAAATAACATGATTTTTTTCTATAAATAACCAAAAAAGTGAACTAAATAACTTTAATTCTAAACTAAGGGGCTACACCAGAACCATAATAACTTCTGAAGACTTCGCCGTTTATAGAAATACATGCATGTTTATAATTTTGCTGTATTTGAGTAAAAGAATATTGTGAGATCTATAATCATTCAAAACTTAGCCATCCATATCTTTATTTTACGGGTGGCCATCAATCATGTCACACAAAATTTAACTCTGTTATACGCTGTTTATAATTGTTTATGGCTTTTTGTCAAACTCGCCTGGTAAAGATTCGTTTTAGATCCTCTTTGCCTCCCGTTTTGCTATTAAACTTTTTCCTCCTGCCTGTTCCTCAAGCAATATTATTGCCAGCACAAAAATATATTTGCAAACATTCAACGGGTAAAGCATTTTGTACAGAAGGCCGAAGGCCTATGGTATCGTAATAACATATCAGATGCAAGTCCAGTCTTACGATACAGCGGTCGATGCCTGCTCGACCCCACATTTTCATACTGACCACTTGACATTCAAGTCACCGGTCCACTTGCACGTGAGCACCATATCGGCCAGGGCCACGCATCTGGAATTCTGAGCGTTTGTTCTGATAGACTCGTCGATATTAAAGAGATTTATAGATCCTTAGTTTTTACAAATTATCTATCTCTTTAATTTCGATGCTTTTGTTGGTTAGATTGATTTTGAAGGTCAAGCAAAGAGCATTCCTAAATTTAAGCCTTGATACCAATATGGAGCACTTTACTGTAATACCGCTCAGGTTGTTTACATCGTATTAAATGAAAGATGGTTAAAGCGGCCATTAAAATGGTCCGCCTATTCCATCCACTACGGATACATTCTGCACTACATAATACTGAATTATGTACACACTAGACTGAATGCAACAATTAGGAACTTTATGATTTATTTTCAGACATAGATATGGGAAAATTATTTCTTCAAATTAGAAGAAACAAAACTTTCTGGCCCAAACCGAATTTACGATGTTTTTTTGCGAACCCCATACATGTGACCGAAGTCACACAACTATTTATGTCAAAGGTTTTTTTATCTTTTATGAATGAAAACTTTTCTGAAGTTTCCCATTCCTTTCCCGAAATCCCTGCTACACGCATGCATTATTGCTCTGTGAATGCACTGCCAGTCGTGCATAACGTCGATGACCAAAAATTGAAAGCCTTCAAACTATTCAATCACACACACTGTAAAAGACAACGAAGGTACGTAAAATACAATCAGAAACCAACATAAATTTACGTAAAACTAACATCGTTTATGTTTATCACCCAATGTTTTATATTTTTTAATTGCGAGCAATTTCAATTATTTCCACTTAACGCTCGAAGACAAGCACTTAAATCTTTCCCTCAATTTGGCTCTTAACATTCGGAGCATCCATCAAAGATAAACAACACGTTCTTCAGAGAGCTTTGGCGTGTAAAAAATGTCGTATTTCCGGCAGCGTGAAGTCATTGCTGATAGCTTGCTTCTTTTGGAGGTTAATTTATATATTTTAATAATTACTATCCGTTTAACTCCTATGGTAAAGATTTTTAGTGCTGTAGTACGGTTTAGTGTTGTTTGCGAATACATGTTACGATAGAAATTAGTGAAAAAGAAAAAAATATTGAATTGAAAAATTAATAAATGAACGTTGTATTTGAGTTATTGAAACTTCAGTCCACGTAACTTATGGGGCGGTAGTTGGAAATAGTTGAAATAACAAGCGACGCGAGCGTAAACAGAGGCGCAAGCTCCGTCGCCCATCACGTGGAGCGATGAGCTTCCGTAGACAAGGTTTTTCTTTAAGGATCTCTGCTAATTTGTCACCTCTACTCGAAATAAGAGAGAATCTCTGCCCAGCCTCACAATTCATACCGTTCCTATTTTTTTCCGAAAGAGGCCACTTTGAGAGGAAATTGCTTAACATTAATTCGTTTATTTTGTGCGGGTTTTATTATCACATTTTCGGAAGACATTTCAATATTTTTTTTCCATGAATGCATATTTTTTTATTAATTTTGGGAAGGATTTCCCTACCATCGTTTTATATGTTGTGCTCAGCCTGGTAAACATTTAGCTACGAAATCGTTTCTTTAAGCATTAGCAGTGTTTACATAGATGTGTGCGTGTGTTTTTAAATAAATTCAAAAAAAGGTAATCTAACCCTTCTTGCATGAACAGGTTCGTGTCGTGTTTGTTAAAATTTTACTCACATTGGTAATTAACTTAACAAGTGCCACCTCATACAATGAAAACAATTAAAAAAAACGTAATAAAATATTTGGTTAAAGCTTATTATATTAAAATAGACGGCATCATACTGGTATTTTCCAATGTTCACATACGTTTTCAGAAAACCGAAGCCTCTGACAGCTTCGCTTCATGCTTCGAACTTGGTGAACCTTCCCTATTCATCAACCTAGAAATAACTGGAATAGTAAGCAAATACAAGGCGCGTCGCGCCGCCTCCGCCGCCACCGCCGCGGCGCCGCCGCCGGGTGGGGTGGGGCAGGTCGGAACATCTGCCGATGACGGCTGGCCCGGCGCGGCGGTAGCGTGTTGCCACGCGGTGAGTTTCGGGAATTTCTCGTACGGCTGTCACTTTTCAGACAGACTCGGAATTTTTCTTGCAAACATTGAGTTGTATATTCGACATATTTTAAAATTGAGGTGATTTTAAAAGTTTGAACAACAAATTGGATCTATATGCGTCTATCTTTTACGTCACGAAAATCCTCACATCTAGACTATTTATTAATATGACTCATAACACTTCTTGATATAAAAATAATGACATAATTCGACTACATTCCCTTTTTAAATTCTTTTTCTGGTTAGGCAATTATATTGTACTGGGTTCGGAACCCTGCTGCGGTCGGGAGGGTAACGATTTTTTTCTGGAGAATGTCCCTATCCAGCTCTACTATTTCGTTGAAAAAAAAATCACGTCGATCCGTTGCTCTGCTGTTGCGTGAAAAATCCGTAAATCAACAAATACAATTTAAGCATGGGTAATGTGGTTAATGAGTATGAGTAAGTATTATGTATGAGGTTTTAGAAAATACAAATTTATTTTAAATCAGACATCTAGAGTTGGTTGAAGAACTAGCCAGTCAGCATTTCGAATCACCGACATCAATCAGCCTAATTCACGCTAATTATTTCTTGTTATTTATTTTTAAATGTGGTTATAATGCAACAATTGCACTATAACCACATTTTATTTTAATAATTTGACGGAATTTAAATAATTGACAACGTGTATGTTATGTATAGGTATCAATTTACCTCAAAATAAAATTGTATTATTATTATTAATATGGCCCTTTGGCCATATTAATAATAATTAATTTAATAAATATAACAAATAAGTTATTTTGAAATCGTGATTTAGGAAGATATTTATTAACTTCTCGATATTACAAAAAAAACTATTACTGACGCAAAAAAATATAGGAATAAAAATTTGAATACGTAATACACACTCTTCAGAAAAGCTTTCTTTATTTATAAAGTACATATATCGCTCCATGGAACTCCAATTCTTTATGTAATTTCATTTATTTGTATGCTTTGGGAACTTATGTGCAGGTAGAGTTAAAATATTTGTCAATCCAATTGTGCGTCCGCCTCACCACTAACAGAAGTCAAATAGCCGCTGTAACACCACGCAATTTGCACTGAAAGCTTTTCAGCGCCTCACGTTGTAGCGTGCGGGCTCGCTGCGTCGAACTCAACAGGTGTTTCTGTGTTTCAATAATCAACGCTCTAGTGTACGGATTTCCACGCTTTTAATAATTTGAGTTAATAAAGGTTAATGTTTTTAATGATATTTTTAATTTAATTCCTCATCGCCTTTACAAGTTGAATCAAATAATATTAATCAATTATATATAATCATTAAATACAAAAAAAATATGTTTATTATTATTTATTTATTTATATATTTCATTTTATTAATATTTTCATAAATGTATATTATTTAATTCATTTATTTGAACAATTATGTATTTATCTATTTTTTTCTTTACCATGACAGTCGTTTAATGTAAATTCAGCACAAATTAGTGTAAGATCTAAATAATGTAGATTTCAATAAGATTTGTATGCAATGCTGGCCTAAGCGCGACCTTTTTTTTATTATCCCAATTATTTTGAGCTGTATTTATCTTTTTATTGTTTTTAAGGATAAACTAGATAAAACATTGTTTAAGGTAAAGAGAAAAAAAGTCTGGGCGTTTTTCCGTCAGTAAGTATGTCACAAGCGCTATTATCATGCTGTATCATAGGTACCAAAGGTACCTTTATATTGCTTGAATTGTGTAAGGTAAGTTCAAATAACCTAAATACGTGGTAATTTTTAATAAGCAGTTAAAATTGCTCTTTAAAAATAACGGTTGTAGGCGGCACTCAACCATCATTAGAGCCTCGTCTGAGACAACAGAACCTAATGCACCACTAAATGCAAGGTCCCGACTTCGAAACTAAGAAATACTTTAGTTCGAAAAAATCTATAGTTTAGTAGGTACCTACGTTACTTGCTGGCAAAAGCTTTTAGAACCTAAATTTGATTTTTCAAACAGTTATTTCCTTATCTACAACTAATTATGTGATAACAACTAGCAGGGAGATTTTGTAAATCCTACATATTATTTCGTATATTAAAAGTGAAGCTTGATCATATTTTATGAGTTTTTTTTTGGACATGGATAGCTAAACCATTGAAACTGCCATTGAACTGGATGGAAAACACGCAGCATTTTTATCGCCGCTTCATTCGAAACAATGAAGCCCTACCACCCAGTAAGTAAAGAATTACAGGTTTATTAGAAAAATCTGCATCAGATTATTCAAACATGTGTGACACATATTATATTCTTTCTGTGTTAGAATGGAAGAAATCTAATTCCTTACACCTTTTTTCACCACCTCCAGCTACCTGAAATCCGATAGTTAACTTTCGGTTGCTTTGCATATTTATATAGTGTACCTAACTGAAAGATAACTTTGAGATTTTTGTAGCAAGAGTTGGTGAAACCAGGCGTTAGAAAGGTACAAAACGCAAATATGAGAAAAAAAATACGGGAATTCTATAGGTACTTTTTCACATAATTTTGGGGCCATGCAGCGACATCTTTCTGTTTCAGATGAATGTCAAGGTCACAAGGTGTTTTCATTTCTGTTGACAATGTTTCAATGTAGATGTCGTTGCGTAAGTTTAAATTAACTAAACTATAATTATTTACATATTCACAGACGAACACACGCATGACACCGTGACTGCCGTAAGCATACATATGCAGAACTTAGAAGAACGAATCCAAAAACAATACCTAAGTGTAAATTACCAATTTAACTGTGCAACATTGACCTAAAAACAGGCTTCATCTCAATGCACCGTTCAAAGCTACCAGTATAGCTCTGTAGGTACTCACAAAGTAAATGCACTACTACCAGTCACTACCGCAGTAAGGTCGTTAAACCTTGGTCCTGAGGCGCAGTAGAGACTCGTATACCTACTTGACTGCGACTGCGTCTCCCCCCGCCGTCCCCCGCGCCGCCGCCGCTCCCGCCGCGCTCGAGTAGTTAGCCTGCGCTATCAAAGCTAATCTCTAATCATTCACTGCTTATTAATAAACTGCTGTAGAGACGCCTTCTTAAATGAAACGAGTCATTCTACCTAAAGCCTAGAGTTGTCAATTTGGAGGTAAGATTTATGTTTCGTGGTGTGAAATGGGAAATTATTTAGTACTGACACAAATCAAATGATAATATAAAAACAAAATTAACTTACTCACAGAATTTAGGCCAAAATTAGAGTAAAGCCTATCTCTTGTTACTGATATTTACCAGGGCACACTACATAATCAGTCCTAATAGAGTATCTATAAGAAGCTAAACTAAACACTGACTACAGTAGAGCACTCTTGTAAAGAAAAAATACACAAGTTAATATACAACAATATACTCTCAAAGAAAACCATCCACCTTCAACTCTCTCGCAAATTTTGATTTTACACCAATACATGAGATATTTAATTTGTATGAAATGTGATATAATTACGTTTTAATGAATTTTATACGATACTTTTCCGTTATAGGTACCATAGGCCATCTTTTAACATTACAATTGCAAAAAAAGCTAGATCTGATAAAAACAAGATTCATCGCGAGTTACAAAAATGAAAGAACAAACAGGGATAAATACACCAGCGCATTACAATAAATCCTCAAATAGAGCCAAAAATAACGAATAATCCCCAATAATGCGATCTGCCGCCTCCTGCTCGGCAGGGCGTTAATAAGAGCCTTGTATCCAAAAATAATCACCGTAAGCCCTTTTTTGTTACTTCATATTATTTTCCGACAACACTAACGCTGAGGAAACAAATGAAACATTAATATTGAAATAACTTCGATTCCTGCATTAAAATACACTCAAATAAAATTAGTTTGGTGACAACAATAATGATTGCTATGCTTATTCAGTCTGTCCCTGTATTTAAAGTAAAGTAAATCTAGATTCACTTATTAAGTTACAAACTTAGAAATTACTATGAATTGATCAATCTTAATCACGGATTATCTTAAAACTTTATAATGATTAGGTATAGGTTTTATATTTGCAAGAATATCAGACCTACTGGACAGTAATATTATTTTAGTAGGTGACACGATACAAACGAAAATGGAAAGTTACCCATTTCAGCAAGTCCAAATAATTAAAAAAAGTTGTTTAAAGAGCCATCCATCGAATCTTACCAAAATATGTCTAATACAATGGCAAAAATAAACAACCCATACAAAACGAACACCCAATTAAAGTAAGTCTAAAAATATATGGGAAGGCTACAAATAAAAACGAACAAAATGAAGAAAAAAACGTCACGAGCATAGACCGAGGGAGAGAAATAAGAAAAAAATGGTACAGGGTACACAAGTTCATCTTTTATTTTCGTTCTTTCTCTGTTCATCGCATCCGCTTGCCGTATCGCTATCTCTTTCGGCAGTTTCGAACGCTGGACACCTGTGCTTTAGTTTCCCTCGGGTTGTACGACCTCTCTCGGTTCCGATTACGAAATGGCTTATGAATAAATTTTATTATCTGACAAAATATTGTAAAAGGTATGCAGTAAGATTCATTTTCGAACAACTAAAGTTTGCTTACCTAAGATTTTTTCATCTCATGCAAATCACGAGTGATTTTATACAACCGTTGAGTTTGAAAGCTGGTATCTTTTTTTATTATCGAACTAATGTTGCATGTAATAATAATAATACGCACACCTGTTGTTCAGTTTGAAATCCTTTTGTCGTTGTTAAAAGGGAAGCACACATTTATGTCAGGGGAAGGCAGGTTGACGCATTTTGTGTGCATTTTTTCATATGCAATGTCAGAACAGAAAGTTCTGAGTTTGCACCATTATGCATTATGCAACAAAGCATTGCACCAATGTTTAGTGGTTGCTACCTGGAATATATGTAAAATTATTGGAATATTTGTTTTACTAGCATTTGCTTATTTACATAGCTTCGTTTATGAATTGTCTTTGGAACTGCAATGAGAATAGGCAGAAAAATATAGTTAAGTAGATGATTTTTTTTTCTGAGAAATGTATTACATGCTCCATTAAAATACATACACTGTAAACAAAAACAAAATAAAAGCAACTTATTGATAACCAAAACCATACTAAACTAAATAGAACATTTCCTGCATGCCCGCCGAGCTGCCCAAAGTACCTAAAATGGTCTGTTCGTTTCCTCTCAGAATTTCCATCTGAATTCGCCGCATGAAAAATGTTTTAGCGGGATGGCCACCGGATTGCTCAATGAGTAGTTTTCCAATGCAACCTGAAAAACTTTTCGCATCCGATGACCATGCGCCAAGCCTTTCCGCAGCGAACGCAAGGAAATCAAAGTGGTCACGCACAGACGCATATTTCCTAATTGTATTTGCTGCGGCAGTGCTCGTATTAGCGGCGGCCCCGGCTGACTTGGAGGAGGCTAAAACTTGACTAGGAGCCAGCGTGTCTACACACGTGGCGTCCCAAACCAGTGCTTTGCCTCGACACAGTAGATGATTAATTATTAATTTTATTTATTTAATGAACAGGCAAACGAAGCTGATCCTAGTTTAATTCATGGATGTATCCATTATGAAACTATGCATTATTATAGCTAGAGACGTTAGTGGTAGGGCAGTTTTAACATGATATTTTTACTTATATTTTTTTTATCTTATATACATTCTCGCTTGATTGGATTTTATTATTTTCCATTATTTGAAAACAAATAAAAATTACCTGGTTTTCCAGTATTTCAAAAAATGTACACCAGAAATAATATCAAATGCACATATGAACCAATATTTATTTTTATGGAACCTGACATGGATGCCCACTACTATACAACTACCATCATGTTATAAGCCCCATAGACCACATTCCCAAAGGAATTGGGACCATGCCAGGACCTTCCCTTTATGAGCACAGCTAAAATTAACTAGATGGAAAACAAAACACGGACAATTTTTCATTTTCGCTTTGATCATAGTTTAATGCAATGCGGTGGTACCAACACGGGCGGGCTTAACCTAAGTTGGGGGACCGAGGTGACCTACAGTTTTACATGTGTTCTGCACCATGGAACAGCTTGCATTCGTAACTAAATGCTTGTGGAGAGATGAAATGATGATCAGATCGTGAGCCCTTTCTTGTGTTTTGATGTTGGACGTTCTAGCGGGTAGCGCCATCTAGCGCCATGTTAACAAGCTTCTATGCATCTGTTTTTGCATTTGTTGGCATGTGAAATTAGCATTTCTGTTTAGAGGGCGCTAGGTCGCCACATGCATGTATCCAACTCAGAAAGAGGAAGAAAGTTGTGCATGACCAGGGTAAGGATTCTGACCCATAACCTCTCACATGAAAGGCAAGCCCCTACACTGCGAGCTGTTTGTATGTTGTAATCCAGATTTTACCAATAATTTTGCTTGACCGTCTCCGATGTACTAATCTAAGTATAGGTATGCACACATTATTTAAATACGTATTATAATATGCTATCTCTATCTCAGGGCAGCATACGAGTCTTACCATACACCATAAATACACATGCTTCGATACTATGCATAATAGTGTAGTGGGCTTGACTATTATTATTACTACAACTGATTTTACTACGCTTCGGATCCACGGTCACGCATTGTTATATACAGGTTGGATTTCTTGAAACCCTCGCGAAATTTCTACTTTAGTTTTGATTGTTTTTTTCTTATATTTAAAATTTAGAGGTAGGTTAATTCTTATCTTCTGTTGGCATCATTTTACAACTTGGTCTGGCATGGATTAAAGACAAAAAAAATGAAAGACTTAATCCAAGGTTGGTTTTTACAACAAGTTTGAATGTTTTGATTTTCTATTTCTACGATTACTTCTTATTTTTTATTGTATTATTTTATCGGAAACTTGGTGTAAATTGGTTGTTATTTGTAGTTGTAAATTGTATTTTGTAATAATATTTGATTCTTTAATAAATAAAAAAAAGTTAAATTGTTATTACCGTTATCTCGCGAGTTTCAGTGACATCTACATTGGAAGCATTATTATCACATTTTGAAAATAATCTAATAAGTTTTTGGTCGTGAAATTCGCCGCAAGTAGGATTCGAACCTGCGACCTTTTAACGATTGTATCCATTAAATACATAAAACAATATCAAGATAAATCCGGGCTGACTCATAAGTGTCCGATATCAAAATCGACTTTCATTCATTTCAACAATTGCAGTCGAAATTCCTTATCGAAGGATCAATACGCAAAATCATCATCTAGTGACCCCATCTTCAAGCATTGTGTCGATTCGAATATAATCTAGAAATTCGTTGATCGACGTAATTGTTGGGATAGCTCAGTTGGTTAGAGCAGTGAGCAAGCAATTCAAAGGTCGCAGGTTCAAATCCTGCTTCCAATGAATGTCATGACCAAAAACGTTTTCAGATTGTTTTCAAAATCTGACTGATTACAATGCTTCAAATTTAGTTGTAGCTGAAACTCAAATTCATTATGAATTGGTATAAAATATGCACTCTTTATCATACTTTTTAGTCTCGCGCCGTCACTCATGATATTATTTTGAGAAGTGGACTTATCGACTCGAAGGTTGCGAGCGCATCGCTGCTGCTGGACGTTTCAAACCCCTTCTGTGGGGCCTGTCTTCAAGAGGACGTACTCAACCCGGCGGCGAGCACATCACTGACAGGAGTCTGCCTGCTTCTTAAATGTTAGCTGTGGGCAGGTATTTCCTCCGAATTGTCTGCGTGCCTTACTTCATCGAACCCACAGAACGTCCTGACTGTATGACCCTCTAAAAGTTTTTCGTTTCTGTTCTGTGTTCAGGTATCGGTATCGTGCACCGGTACTAAGTCACCTAGTAGGTGAAACATCGTCGTATGTTAAAGATTCAAGCCCTTACTGTAAATGTTGTCGAACATAAATATTGAACCAGACCATATCGTTGTGAATTTCGACGTTACATCACTACACACCAGTGTGCCTATTGGAGACGCTTAACGCGTAATTGAAGTGCTAATCAAAGATAATGATGTATCCATTTTGAAACACATACTAAAAACAACATCCTTTTTTATGGAACTGTCAATATTATAACAGACCGATAGCGTGACGATGGGTACTCCGGTGGCTCCAGTAGTCGAACCTTATATGAAGTCGATTGAAAAGCTCGCCCTCGACACAGCGAAAAAGACACCGACCATGTGAATACGGCACGAGGATGGCTTTAGCCCAAGGTCTGGAAAAAATAGAACGCAAAAAATTTAACTTGTTTATGACTCGAAGCGACCGTCACCTTGACTTCGTCATTTTAATGTTTGTTCTAATATTTTCTAACAAATAAGAATTTCGACAAAAAGTGTTATAATTAGTAGTGATTTCAAGTAGGATAACCGATGAAAATGTAACAACAGGTTTTTTTTTTTCAAATATTTTTCTAAAAATACTAAACATATGATCTTGCCCGTGATGATCTCAAAATGGACTTTGATTGAATCGTTTTTTTAGAGACCTTCAGCTTATTGCGCACGCTGTATATAATCCTATACAAGCTCGGGTATGTGGCTAGATATAGCGTATAGTATAGCCCGAACGGACTGGATGGATGCACGTGTTCGGTAGGAAACGATGTAATAGCGGCTTGACGTGATAACTCTGCTCTAGAGGCGGAGGGAACCTGTTTAAACACGTACAGGCTTCGATGATTTTAGGAGTGATTTTATTTGGATAGTGGAGCTATAATGCGCTAATATATTATCATTACCTGGGCCGATACTCTCACGTTTCTTTTGTCAGGCTGTACCTACTGAAGCAAAAATATAGCGGATCTTATTGATACTAAAAACACACAAATAATTGATTTGCGTAATAAAGTAGACGAAAGTATCCATGTAGAGTTAATGTTCGTCATAGCCCATTTATCGAAATTATAGAGGTATATTTTATATTTTCTTGTTTGATTTTCCTTATAAATAACAGCCAATTACTATCTTCCCATTTTTTTTATGCAACCTGACATGGATGGCTAATACCACACAACTACCGTTATGATATGCCCAATGCACCACATTCCCAAAGGAATTAGGTCCTATCTTCCCTTAAAAGCACGGCTACATTGGACTGGATGGAAAACACGTTTCGACCATATTTTTATCCAATGAGATGGTACCAAGCCGGGCAGATTAAACCCTATCACCTAGTAGGGGAAGGGGACCTACAGTTTTACATGGGTTTCGAACCAAGGAGCAGCTCGCATTTTTGACGAAATACACTTAACCAACTCAGAATGAGAAAGAAACGAGTGCATGCGAAGATTTGAGCCCAGACCTCTGGAATACTAGGCAAGTCCCCGCGCCACTAGGCTACGTGAAATATTAACGGACAAAGATGAAGCCCAAACATTTGCTGATAATTCTCAAGATGTCCACCCGATTGCCCGTCTTGCATTGCACGTATTAGGTACGGAAAGCACTAATTATAGCCAGATGACTTCTGGAGTATGGGTGGTTTATATTATTGGATGACTAAATTTTAAAACTGACATACTTACGCCACAGAATAATGCAATATGTTCTATCATTCCATAGTAGCACGTTGGCGAATAATAATTCTTTGACGGTACTGAGATTATTTTTTTCCGTGCTCGTCTTGAATGTGATTTGCGTATAATAAAAAAACAAAAGAAAAACATAATTTTGATCCGATTGCTACCAAACTTCGCCATTTTGGAGTCCATACTAACACAAATCGATTTTTAAAAATTTAGATAATGTGTAATGCCATAAGACCGTAGTCGGTAGTAAAGTCCGAAATATTTGAAGTCTTGAAGGTTTATTAACGATTTTCCATCCATACCCCTATCAAGTGCACTCATTTCGAGGTTATGGTAAGAAAAAAAACCTAACCTATTTATTTCTAGTATTTTTATTCAAAGCAAAAACAAAATGCCGCCTAATCTTATGCATATTTTCACCTCCATCTTTAGCCTTATACTATACATCTTACATATGCTTATCATGAGAGACTTTAGGGTAGTTATTGAAATGATTGTTACGATTTAAATAAAAAAAATATTTTCCTGCTAAAACTATATTGATAAAACGGTTTTCTAGAATCCAAATTACAATTAATTTATCAGAATCGCGCACACGTCCCTAATTTTCCCAATCATGACAAGACAACCAAGTGATGCACCGTTACTAAAATAAAACACAATATATAGGTGGGTATAATGACAGATGCTTCGACACGAGGCGTAAGACGATCATGTCGCTTGCGCCTTCTCGTATGGTCCACAAATTGCGTTATAATAGCCAACGATCACGCATAGGCTTAGTTTCGTGTTGCTAGAACAATATGGAATCGATCAATTATTTAAATTAAATTTAAATAAACATTATCTTAATTAAAATGTTAATTTCATTTGAATAACGTAACTTTTGCTTCGTTATATTTTACTTCAATTACTAATATTAGAAATGCGAAAGTAACTGTGTCCGTCAGTCTGTTGCGTGTTCACGCATAAACCGCTGAACCAATTTTGATTAATTTTGTTTACAGATAGTCTGGACCTAACACAACATAAGTAACAAACATAAAATACACTTAATTAAATATAAAAAAAATGATCCATTGGGACTGTTGTCATTGTCCCCAATACTTGGAGAAGTATATAGGCTACCTTTTGTGGCGAAAATAAATTCGAAGGGGGTGAAATAGGGTATGAAAGTTTGAATGGGGAACTCATAAAATATCCAGGAAATAATTCAGCCCGGCATCAGTCCAAAACGACATTGCCGTCCGAGCGGAGCCGGGTACCTCAGCTAGTAGAGAATATATGAGATAAAGCTAGGACAGGGCGTCTGTGCTGCTTCTGTTACTGGCAAATAGAGCCTGCGTAAAGCCGGTAGCCGGAACCGGTCGCAGCCTAGCCGTAATAATAGTTACTGTAACAACAGTATATACCGTCAGATACTCTTTCTGAACCTGCGGGGATATATGTAATCGTTATCGTGGTAATACCGCATCAAATACTGATCGAAACAAGTTTCGTTATTGTCGGTTTTAAGAAGCACTTCAGTCTCAAAAGAACGTAGCTCATTAGTGGTCAGACCTCTTTACTTGTTTTAACCATTTGTTTTAACATTTATTAAACTTTGCTTAACATGTAATTTTTAAAAATGTATAATGAAAATTTTTATGTTTATAAAAGTAGGTAGAGTATCAGCCTCGGTGGCCCAGTGGCGCGACACTTCGGCGATCGCTCTCCGAAGTTAAGCAACGCTGGGTCCGGTCTGGTCTTGGATGGGTGACCATTCGACCGTTGAGAGAGACTGGCCGTGGTTCGGATTCCACGTTAAGCTGTAGGTCCCCTTCCTTACTTACTAGGTGGTAGGATTTATCCCGCCCGGGTTGGTACCATCGCATTGGATGAACGATGGTCGAAGCGGCAATGAAAATTGTCCGTGTTTTCCATCCAATTCAATGTAGCCGTGCAATATAAGGAAGGTCCTGGCATGGCACTTAGTTCCCATGTGGTGTGTTGGGCTAATACCATGACAGAACTTGTGGTATTAGCCATCCATGTCCAGTCACATAAAAAAAAAAAAAACTCAATGTTCGCACCGATTATAATATTTACTTTGAATGCATTGTATTTTATAATAAATTGTGAAATCCCGGCTAGACTTCGGTAAGTCTAGCCGGGATATACGGTTTCGCTCAGGTCAAAATCGATTATTTTTCTGGGGAAAAAGTAGCAAATTCCCAAACATAAAGTATTTCTATGCAAAAATTACGTCGATTCGTAGATCCATTATTGCGTGCACTTGCTTTACTTACGCCCGGTTCCACAACCTCCAGCTACAAAAATCCCAAAGTTATCTTTCGGTTACATCATACAAATATGAAATGTAGCCGAAAGTTAACTATCGGATTTCAGGTAACTGGAGGTGATGAGGTGAGAAGGCCAAACAAACACAAATTCGCAAATATAATGCTTATAGTCCTAAGAAAAAGTATAACAGTAAAAAAATGTTAAGCAATCAACAAATTTTACGAATAACAATCTACAAACAAAATTAATTAGAGTTGATGAAGCAATTGTTAGAAATGAACAATAATCTCACATAAAAAAAAGGCCAAGTGCAAGTCGGACTCGCACACGAAGTACCATCGTACAAGATTTAACACAAAATAATCAGGTTTTTTGTATGGGCCCCTTTCATTTCTATTACTTCTAAATTTTACTTATTTGTTGACAAAATAAATACACACTCTGTGAAAATTTCAGCTGCCTATTACGGTTCGTGAGATACAGCCCTGTGGGCGGACGGGCGGACGGACCGCGAAGGCTTAGTAATAGGGTTCCATTGGCACCCTTTGGGTACGGTATCCTAAAAACCGTTCTTCTGTTTTACTTCATTGTATACATACGAAAACCCCAATGCACGCGTCGTATAGCCTACATGCAATATCCCTGGACAACGAGTGCTCACATTCAAAACACGTGAAGAAGAAAAGGAGAAAATAAAAACCTTTAATTTATGCCACGATAGTGCTCGTATCTCGAAAATAAAATATAATCTTTTTTGTTTCTTTCTGAACCTCTTTTTAGGTCACCGTCCTCTAGTGAAGTCCTTCCGCACATCAATATTTTTAATTATTTGTCGATGTGTTATTTTTAAAGAATAGGTTTGACTTCAGATTCTTTTGAACAGAATTTTTTTATAATTTGCATAACGATCCTCCTGAAACCAAGACGAAATCCATAATCGAATCAATCATGTATAGAGTTTTCAAACAATGAATTAAATATTGAACTTTTATATATTGAATGGCTCCTAATCAAGCTATGACACGCTGTCAAAAAACTCTACGACACTAAGGGCCCTTTTAACCTGCTACTGATTAGCTTAATCACCACATATAAAGAGCTTTTTAAAGCAGCTTGCAATCAATACCAGTACAAGATAATCAGCACTTTACTAATAAAGGCCCTTTAAGTGTCAATTAAAATACATCAGAACTTGGTGAAAACCAGGCTATGGATAACATGTTAAAAATGATTTATTATAGTTTTAGATCAAGTGCGTGCAAAATTCGAATAAAACGTAAAAATCTGAAATTCAGTCAAAAAGCATAAACAATTATAACAAAGTAACGAAATATAAAATACAAAATTTAACACGACATTAATTATATCGACATTGTTTTCAAGATAAAACAGCCTGTGGCAGCACTGGCCCGCAGCGCAACACGGTAGCACCTCCGCCGCCCACTCGCCATCTTTGTATTCTGACACACGTCACAAATCATGATACCTCGCCCGCGCCGGCCGCCTTCCTCCGCTGCCGGACTGGTTCTGCTGAAGGGACGTTGCTGCAGTTGCAACGGCCACTGCTTCCACTTTTGGAGATTAAGGCGGGAATATATAGGATGGGATATTGAAAAAAACCGGTATAGTTAGTGATATGATAAGTCTTGAATAATTTGTTTATCACTTTGAACGGCTCGTAGTTCAGGGGCGTGGGGGCTTGCGTCTCATGCCAGAGGTCATGAGACGCAAGCTTTATTTCTGTTTTTATGTGTAATTGAGGTCCCCTTCCTTCCCCTCTTGGGTCAAACTCGTCCGGGTTGACTTTTGGATGAAAGTATGATTGAACGGCAATACAAAAATGTTCGTGTATTCTATCGCGATCCACTCGGTTGAGATGTAACTCTAAAATAAATTAGGTACCTAGATTTAACATTTTTTTTAAAATCACATACACTCTATGTTCTGACAACTTAGTTTCACGCTTTCGAGTCCTCAACTTTGGTAGTCCAAAAGCAGTAACAAAAACAATTGTACACGGTAAATCGCTCGTAATCATCAGTCGTAAACATTTTGTGACTTTAAATTTTGGACACCGAAATGCTTGTGGTCAACTTTGATTATTTCTTCAGATGTAACAGCTACCGTATTGCCCCATCGTCGTTGTTATTTTTGTGGTTGAAAATTGGTTGTGAATGATAAAAGTAATGTAAAAAAAAATTTAGCTTTAGAGGAACCTATGTATGTGCAGTATTTATTTCTTTGTAACCTCTCTGAAAATAGCCATGAAATTTCGTGTACTTGCCTTTTGCTTAAAATTCCCGTTCCAAACAGTAGCATTATACATCAAATCTCGTTGTCTGCAAGTTCATCTGTATCGAGCTGCAAGGAGCTCGTCAATATTCATGACAGTGTGTTTGGCCACAATAATTAATTACGTGAAACTTTTCAACGAACATTTGCATACAATGCGACTGCCTAATGCGCTTCGGATAATAATAACATCGGTAGGGTGACTGTCAGCACGTGTTTTCGGTCTTAGGGGCTTGAGCTTGCAGACGAAAAGTCAGATGGAGAGTATCCCTTTTCAGTGAATGTAATGTGTATTTCAAGATTGACTGTGCATTTTGATGAGAAAAAAAAAGCATGCATTACATGAAAATATTTTAATACACCGACAACATATTTAGTTATCTTTTTAGTTTAAGTTTTGTTCAAATTTTACTTTTAATTTCAACTTAATTTCAACTTTTAGATTCAACGGTAGCTGTAATTAAATCCTATTTAATTGCAATTTTAATAACTCTATATTCTAGTCGAGTAAATTAATGACAACTCATTTAAATCATCCCTGTCACTTAGTAGTATAGCCCTTGATATATCTTTGTTATGCATTTAATGTTTATTCGTAAAAATGTTTTCCATTTTAAGGTGATTAAAGGTTTTTTAATGTTGTCTTTTATTTTTTTATGACTTCGAAGCATTAAGTACAATTCGAATCTATGTAAAGTAAATATTTTTGAACTTGCTTATTATTTTAGCTAGTCATAAAAAGTATAACAATAAGTAAGCAACTATACCTGAATCATCTATTCTAATAATAAATCTGTAAGGGGTGTTCATCTAGTAAGTTGCTTTGTTTTCTAAGATACTTCGTTTGTAGACTTTATGTATGATACTAAGACTAAATTGATGATTTTTGGAAATCAGTTCTGTATGTATGCATGTATGTATGTTCCTCCATAACTCTTAAACCGATCATCCGAATTCGGCTGCGCGATCAATGAGCAAGAATTGCGTATGTAATTTTTAAATATTTAATACAAACCTTAAGAGAAAAATGAGAACTATGTACTTGAAAATTGTAGGTGTTAAAAAGGCCTACAGAAAGTTCCACGATATCATGTAGAACGAAAACTTCGAACCACTCGCCCGATTTATTTGCGTATTTCTGTATATACACAAATATTGGTATATATTTAAATTAAATATTTATTATAAGCTATGTATTATATGTATCTGTATGTATTAGTATTAGGATGTAAGTATATTTATTCTTGTTAAGTATATATATATATCTTTATTGATAAACAATCTTACTTCTTTTATCCTTTTTTGTCTGCCGCCTTGCACCTTTCCTACATCCCAAGGGTAGGTAGGAAGAGAATGCGTTTTGGCATTAGGCCCGCCTTTTGTAAACTGTTTTATAATGGTGTACAATAAAGAATTTTATTATTATTATTATTATTTTATCAACGTATAGCAACTCTGGGCGCAGTCAGATTCCGGATGGGTTACCGTTTTCGATGTTGAAGGTGGCTGTGGTTCGTATTCCTCAGAAAACTTTGTTTTTTTGTTGGGTTTGTATCAATTTGTATGTAGCAGTGCCAGTGCAGTAAGGGTCTGGCGGCACATGCTTTTAAAATTCGCTCCCAAATTTTTACGAAGCTCTAAATGGGAATTTGTCGATGTTTATCATTAATTCATGCAATATCGGTTCAAACAATTTTGAATAAATTTGGTAGATGGATACATAGTCCTGGACCAGACTTTTGGTGGGTTACTTTTTATCCAGGAAATAATTCAGACCGAAATCAATCCAACACGACATTGACCCGAGCGGAGCCGGGTTCCGCAATTAGTGTTATATAAATCCAGAGGAGACCACCGTTGGTAGTAAAATAACATGTTTAATGAAATTATACACCTTTTAATTTATGGGCCAATATCGAAGCTTGAACTCGATGCTTAGTCTCTACTATATCAGATTTATCAAAAAAACCATGCCTACTTCAACCCATTTTAAATACGTTCCGTGAGAACATCAATTGTTTCGTGTCAATCAACAATGACGTCCGCATCAAAACCACACAATTATAATTTTAAAGTATCATTACATAAATCACGGAAATTTAGTGCTTTATAGACAAATTGAGGCTTTGATCGCTTTTAATGTAACGTTACCACCGTGAAGAGAAAATTGCTGCTTTGGAGCATTTAATTGGACGATTTCGAATCAAGTCTTCCGTCTGTTTTTGTTCCTATCTTCCTAATAGTTTCTTCAAGAAGCAGCGCAACATTTTTTGTGCTGCAATAGTAAGTTTTGCGATCAAAATTTTAATGAAAATGCTTAATGAAATAAAAAAACTCTTATGATAGTCTCATACCAGAAAAATATCACTGCATAAATATGAAGTACTTTTACGATAATGGTTGATACTTGCACTGTATTTTAAATTTATCACTGTTGCTAAACCTGCCTGAAAAATACGAAATGAAACTAGATTTCGCCGGTTTTGCGCCAAAATTTTTTTTTTTCAGAAAAGAGCGCTATGATGCTGAAACAGGTTTTCCAAGGAAAAACTAAATATAAAATTATACAAAAACGTATTTAAATTTTAATGTTTAATTAATGTTTTAATCGTTCATATTATATGCAATTTGGCAATTTTTTTCCAATCTTAAATTATTTCTTCAATGAAACTTTGTACTAGATGCTTGCACAATTAGAAACAAAAAAAAAATTTTCATGACTTTCCATATGAGTGTATACACGCATTTCATTTATCTGCCCACATTAAAATCCTCATGTTTATCTATAATGTTATTGCTCACCACAGAGTAACATTGATACGTAAAAAGATCTCGTAAAACAGGCAATATCGTCAACGATAAATCAACAAATTGCTGTTCAAGCAGCGTCATCGATTGAATAGGTAGGATATTCCCAAGAATAGGATTCACATGATAGGGTACTTCCAATGAAATCACCTGAAAGATTCGAACGAACAGAAAACAAGGTTTAAAAAGGCTACAAGGTTTTTTTTTCAATTTAACGCTCGGTATATAGCATAAGCTAGGCCCTCACATAAGATATCCTAAGAGATACCCAACCAGATACCCCAATGGACTTTCTAACTGTCTCGTAGGTTGGGAAAACTATGCCGGCCGGCGAAATGCACCATCGTACGATGTTTGAAGAACCCCAATTGATACTTTGAAGGAAATGAAGGAAGTGTATGTATATTAAAATTTACCGACAGTTCAATATTTTGTAGACATATGATTTAGTAAACATTTTACTAAATATTGTTAGTCTCGAAATAAACCGTACTCTAATCTGGACCAAAAAACAAAATTAAATGACTTCTACAAAAATAAACAACATTTATTTTCATTATTTTGCCTCCGTTGTGAATATAGTTCTTTTCAATTGAAAGAATCAATTAAATCATTTATAGGCGACTGAATGATCATCAATACAGTACTGTTTATTGCTTAGATTAAGTCGTAAAAAGAGCATTTGATTGACAATACTTTTTCTTGGTTCATCGAAAACACGTGGTAACCAGTTACGCTTGCATCGGTAGCGGTTGCGTCGCGTTGGCAGTTAACGACTACCAGTTCCTCCAGTTTTCTTCGTCATTCCTTCATCATTCAATCACTGTAATCATTCGGCGCTGGGCTTGTAGTTGTGCGCTCATTTAGAACAGTTACGGAGCGCACGCATTGGGGCATTAAGGACTTGAGATTTCCAAACATGTTTCGTGAGAAATTAAGCAGCGTTTGGTTGAATAATTCCAGTCTATAATCGCATTATATCGCTCCAAGAAAAAAAAATGGTTACAATTTCGTTTGGATTTAATTATATTAAGTTGCACACACGTTCATGTGTGGAACATTTTACGCATAGACAGACTAAGAACCAAGCTGAAAAAAACGTAAATTTCATCCACAGTGTATACATTTATAAATAACCCATGTCTTCACTCTTTAATAATTCCATCTTGAATTCTTAGATTAAGGTATATTTTTCAGATATCGTAACTAGCTACTAACTTTCTGCACCTCATATCGAGAAATAAATTAAAAAAAGCCTAACAGAAATGAAATTTGAAGAAACTGATTTACCATCATAATGCTTAGTGACCACAACAAAGCCAGCTTTAGCTTCGCAGTGAAAAAAGAATTTTTTTCATGGCCAATAATGACTGCTCATTGTTTGTAACCACTAACTCAATATTCATGGGAGCGACGAAGATGCTATTGTTTATGCACCGAACAACATTGAACAGTAGCGAAACTGTGCGGTTTGACTTTGGATGATATTGTTTTTTTTTTCTTTATTTGTCTTCCTAACTCAGATGAAATGGTAATATTAAAAATAAATACTGTAATTCCCGAAAAAATTGCTACCTTAAACAAAAATATAATCTTTTTTTTTATTTTTTTATTAACCTTTTTGCAGGCGTATCTAACTTATCGTCAAGTTTTGTCCACTTTAGACAACTATGGTAATTCACCATTTATTTCTCCACAGTTTACAGGCACGGATATTTAATCGATAACAGAGCATCAAACTATGTTTATTTTTTTACAACATTTTTATTCACTAGAAACAATGCGTATTGCGTAGAGTTGAATATTTGAATTCATTCATTGACGTCACCATAAATTGAAAATTAAAACTGTAATTTATTCTCTGTTTACAACGGACCCTTCATTAATTTCCTGTCCGGAGTTAACCTCTCAGCACAGTAGCTGGATTTCTTTATCTTTTTACTTATTTACATCTCCTCCAATAACTTTTACCCCTTTGTTTTCTTTTCTATTGTATTACGGTTCCTCTCTATTGTTCCCGGAACGATGAAGATTGATGGTTACTATGATGTTTCTGTAACTTCTGTTTCTTTTAGCTGACTTTGAGGCATTTCACTTTTTGAAAATAATTTAGTATTAGCCATGCATACATATTTTTGTGGACGTTATGGTTGTGGTTCAATGAAGTCGAATTTTCGAAAGAAAAATATTTTTCAAACTTCCTAGTTTTCTAAGTTAATATCTATTTCATTTTATTTCTTTGAACTACTGGTAGTTTAATTTTTATTTGCGGATTAGACTGACACATATGAGAATATCCCAAAAATAAACTTCACCAATAAATTATTCAATAGTTTAGTAAAATAGGATATAATTTACATAACAATTCAATTACACATAACCAGAACGCTTACTTACATTGGTGGCCGATTCAAAATAAAAAAACCCTTATCAGGAACAATCAATGGAACTATACTCAGACATCTTGAAAGTTTGTAATTGAGTGTGTTTGATTAATTAAGCTTGTATAATTAAAGTATTTACAATGTGGGGTATAAAACAATAATTAGTTGGTGTATTCGAATTATCTGACGACCTCAAATGATGGAAGAAAAGGTACTTACTTGGTCCTGACAAATGATACCACAACAATCCAGCCAACACCGTTAAAACGATTTGTACATAACCATTTAATTACACATAACCAGAACGCTTACTTACATTGGTGGCCGATTCAAAATAAAAAAACCCTTATCAGGAACAATCAATGGAACAATACTCAGACATTTGGAAAGTTTGTAATTGAGTGTGTTTGATTAATTAAGCTTGCATAATTAAAGTATTTACAATGTGGGGTATAAAACAATAATTAGTTGGTGTATTCGAATTATCTGACGACCTCAAATGATGGAAGAAAAGGTACTTACTTGGTCCTGACAAATGATACCACAACAATCCAGCCAACACCGTTAAAACGATTTGTACATAACCATTTAATTACACATAACCAGAACGCTTACTTACATTGGTGGCCGATTCAAAATAAAAAAACCCTTATCAGGAACAATCAATGGAACAATACTCAGACATCTTGAAAGTTTGTAATTGAGTGTGTTTGATTAATTAAGCTTGTATAATTAAAGTATTTACAATGTGGGGTATAAAAGAATAATAAGTTGGTGTTTTCGAATTATCTGACGACCTCAAATGATGGAAGAAAAAGTACTTACTTGGTCCTGACAAATGATACCACAACAATCCAGCCAACACCGTTAAAACGATTTGTACCAGGATAACATACGATGCAAAAGAGGATGAAAGAAAATAAAAATAAAACCCACGCACACACACAAATTAATAAAGGTCCGAGGAGCATCCACGGGCAAAACTCGTTCCTGCACACGTGCAGCGAGCAGCGACCGCCGTGGAAGAGGGATGCGAGATGATGTCGTCTCCATCTGCGCACTTCGTTTTGAAAGAATATAGCGGACAATTCAGAGTCATCGAGGGTAGACTGTTTGAGTGGACCAGAATTTTAATCCGATAGGACCCTTAGTGACGAATCCAATGTTTTATTTTCCCAAACAGTGATCGCTTTAGTTAAAGTGAAGGAACCGACAATCATCGTGGTTGTAGGAATGAGGTACGTATGCAGTAAGTGTCAATCAAGTCATGCCGATGTTCCTAGGCGGTCGATAACGGTTTACGGCCCCGGTCTCTTGTGGCAAATACGGCGCTGGCTCGAATCCCAGCTCTTTTTACAGCATATTCATTTTCGATGAGAATGCGGGTAACTCCATTGTTCGGAACCTATCCATGTAAGCTCCAGGTCCTCTTCTCTATTAATAAGTGTTCCCGCATTTGCATGAAAATCTATTAGAAACGGCAATTAAAAATGTGTATGTTTTTCATTTGGGCCAATGTAGCCGTGCCGACGACAGAGAAGGTCCACGCATGCCAACAATTAATTTTCGGTAATGCGTTGTGTTGGGATAATATCATGACAGTTGGTGTGGTAACCAGCCATGTCCAGTTCTATAAAAACATTATTTTCAAATCCCATAACATTTACACACACAAGGTATAAAAAAAATTGTATCCTCATTATTCTTACGTCACTATGGTGCCAACGCCACGTAGGAACTTTTTCTATTGCGGGTCGGACGCGTAACACAGGTGTCTCGGAGAGATATAATACTCGGTCGGTGGATTTAGTTAAAATCTTTGTTAGTTTTTACTTAAAATCTTTGTGAAGCTTGGGCTTTTCCAATACGACTCGTTTTGTATGCATTTGTCACGTCACGTCTCGCTTAAGTTGATCGCGTGGGCTTAGCTTGTACCTGCGACGTTCAGTTTACTGTTTATGAATATTTATATGTTGAGAATGAAAGTGCTTATTGCCCATAGTAATCCTAACATCGGTTGGTACGATGGGTGCTAAAAGCTTAAGTTTTCATAGGTATCGTACTGAACTGGTATATTTATAAAGATAGTTATGATATACTAATACACAGCTAAAACATCTGATATCATTTTTAATTTTGAAATAAAACTAATTTTGCACTTTGGTCATAAATAAACAAAATTTTGAACACATTTTTTACTAACGAAAATTTTACTATGCATAAATTAATTAGTGGTTATTATTTTTTGCTTGGCTGCACATTCTACACGAAAATCTGAAAACACAACTTATAGTGACATATTTGGTCCATGAAACTACGTACGGCAAGGCAGACAGTTTCATTTATATACAGATACGACGTTCTGTGACATTGGTATTTGAGACTCTTTTTCCAGCTTTTGATGAACTTGCTTAAAATAAAGCACACACGATTCGAAAACACGAAAAGACTAAGCAATGAGGATAATCTGTCTCTTTCCGTAATTCTATATAGGCACCTAGTATCTGTTGTTACAAGAAACCAAATTGTGAGAAATCTGCTCGACCAAGCAATAGAGTGGAGACTAAAAGTCGTTAGCCGATAAGGCTTGGTTGGGTCAGTCCACGGTAGCTCGTGCCTGCAAGTTCTGCCACGAAAGGAAATACTGGTACTCTTTTAGAATGACAAGAATGATCGTGATATCTCAATAGCAAGGGCACATAGGCACGGTCGTCGTCTTGTTTCTGAAATGTATTGTTGGCTGCCTTCGGCGCTAAGTTTTCTTCTAACATTTCTCGTTCATCTCCCCATGCAAACGTAGAAATATGATAAATTGCACATCTCTGGTTGGATTCATACCTAAAACAGCTTAAGTACATCTTTGATGTACTGATCAGTTTAGAAATAAACCAGTTAAACTTTGTTTGATTAAAAAGTAACAATTGAACAAGAACGAAAATAAAAACGCAACCAACTTTTAAACAAAACAAAATAGGATTTTCCTGTTTTTTCATCGACATCAAAATTGTGGAAAATATGACTATAATGACCATAATTTTGGATCTAAGTATAACCAAAACATTACGACAGAATTTATTTTGCTTTTTGGCCGATAAGACGTTACATTACAACAAAAATCATCAGGCTGCACATTCTAGCAATCGCCCAACCAATTATTTATGATGAATAGTATTCTTCAAATACATTCTGTGATTTGAAGGAATGTGACATGTATGTATGTATAATCGACCGTGAAGCAAGGACACATAAATTAAGAAAAATCTTCCTTAATTTAGTAGACCGGTTATTGAGAAATACTTTCACGATCGAATTATTCATTCAACAAGTCAGCGGACTACACACTGGTGAAGTCACTCTACAGTGTTCTGCCAAACTCGACGCTGAGCTCATGCATGGAGAGCTGCAAAATCGTCACTAGAGGCATCCTACATAATATGGTTAGGTAAAGACACGTTCTGTGGGTAAAGAGGGACAAGTTTCGGGAGCGGTAGTTAGTCTCCACAACCTAATTCGCAGACTGGCTGATGAGGCATGAAGAGAGCAGAAACATAAGCTAAACGAGCAGCCTCGTCATCGATTCCTGTAGCTAGTCAAAGCCGCGTTCAACACCTTCCTTTCTAGCCTTTTGGTCGATTCCGTACAATTATATACACCTACCTGAGGTTCTATTCCCAGCTGTCACCTAAATTGGCGTTTACGGCAAACTGATCGACTGGCGTTTTTAAATGTATGGAGGCACTCTTGCGCGCAGTGGGCGTTAAACGAACTAACATTTGCGGGTCCGAGTTTGATTTGACAGCTTACTCACCGGCGCCGTAATTACGTCGACGTTGCCGTTTACGCCGAGTCCGCGTTTTCATACAAATCGAAAGTCCGAGTTTGACTTGCTTGAAGAAGTAAAACCACATAACATCTAGTAAAACTTGCATGGACGTTTTTACTTAACTTCGAAGTTCTATAAACGCCAGTTTAGGTGACAAATGGGACTAAGAGCTCTGACTTATTCTCGAAACGTTTTGTTCCAGACCGCCCCTTCTCGGACTCGGACCTCGACCGGGCGGGCTTCTCCGGCATTCCGGACGCGACGCCGCCGCTGCCGCCGCGCCGGCGCCCCAGGTCGGCGAACCCGCTCCACCTGCCGCCGCTGGACGACTTCGGCGAGCTCGACGACGACGTGTTCGTCAGCCCCCGCACCGACAACGGGAACGACCCGTTCTCCGACCCGCGGAACGTCGAGATCTTCGGGAGCCCGCGCGGCGGCAGCCCCCGCACGCCGGCGGGGCTGCTGCTGAGCCCGCGCGCGCGCCGCGACGGCCGCTTCGCGTTCCCGAGCGGCGAGAAGCACTGGCGGGACAAGGGCGGCACGGTGGACGAGACGGATGGCCTCGGCAGGAGTCGGAGTGCTTCGGATGAGGTGAGTTACTAATCGAATCGGAAACAAATTCGTTTTGTCGAAGACTAGTAGATGCCAGCAGCTCCGCCAGTGTTAAAGTCATACAAAAAATCGTTAACCCCATTAATCACCACTTAAATAATGTAGTAAATATATTCATACATACTTTTTCAGATTATTTTCAAAATCTGATTACAATGCTATAAATGTATATATCGCTGAAACTCAAATTAATATATTTACTAAATTGATATATTTTTCTGTTCATCTATATTCATAAATAAGGTATTAAAATATATTCAAGATTATAAGCAGACAGAAAGATTTATTGAAAAGTTATCGATTTTGCACCCGAATAATCGCACTATTTTGGAGTAAGTAAATAAGTAAATTGATGGTTGAAATAAATAACAATACATTATAACAAAGATCAAAAGATAGGGTCTAGGACTGTATGACGCCACTGGATAGCCGCGAGATACATCGCGTTAAGAAGCAGTGCCCACGCTGCGCGAGGGTTCATCGCCGCGGGCCGAGCTCGCCACGGGGTGCCACCAACACTGAGAATAGGCATCGCCGTATCTATCGACGCCAGCTGTTGACCGCGAATTACTTGAGCATAATTTATTGTTTCTAAGCTGGTGCTTCTGAGTAGCCGAGAGAGACTCTTTGTTTCATATTTTTTTAATGATTAACCAATCACTTAATATTATCACCTATGACGGACCATTCAAAGTAAGTATACTTACTTTGAATTTATATAAAATTAACGGTGTCTAATAAATGTTTGACCAATTTTCATACCTATTCTAATTACCATGAATATTTCTATTTGGCGTATACTGCCCAAATAAGAGATGTTTGTAAATTTTAATTGTTTTTTTAAATAATATGTTATTCTAACTAAAGTGCTATTAAATAAATGTATTATTTTTGTAAAGTACGATTCTGATCGTGATCTTTCGCAGATAGAAACGGTTACCCATCCACAACCAGACCGCGCGTTGAGGGTTGCTTAACTTCGTTTATCGAATGACAACATTTATAGATAGCACATTTCGGTTATCTCATTAATTTGAGTTTCGGCGACATTGACATTTTAAGCTTTGTAATCAGATTATTTTCCATATCTTATTAAAATGCTCCAAATGTAGATGGCGCTGAAACTCAAATTAATGGATGAAATTAGTTCAGTCTGACTTATTTCTTACCCTTTAAATAACTATTTGGTGCTGTACAATAAATAATAATTCAAACAATAAATCTGGGACAGACAGTAAAACCCAATCGAATGTATAACACATTTCTAGTACTTAACAACTTTACTCCAGTTATTACAGTAATGATAATGGTAGTCAAAATTTAAAACCGGCTAAGTGCGAGTCGGACTCGCACACGAAAGGTTCCGTACCATCGTACAAGATTTAACACAAAAAAATAGTTTTTTGTATGGGCACACCCTTTAATTTTTATTATTTTAATTCTACCTATTTATTTTATAGCAGCAAAATAAATACACCCTCTGTGAAAATTTCAGCTGACTAGCTGAAACTATATGGACGGACGGACGGACGAACGGACAGCGCAGGCTTAGTAATAGGGTTCCGTTTTCACCCTAATAAAATTGGTTCAAACAAATCAAAATTTGAACCATGTGTCTATTACGGTTCATGCGGCTATATCATTCCTGATATGCTGTGTGGGATCCGGCACGTTAAAAGAATACAATTGGACTCATTGCAGGATGTCGTAAGAGCCGACTAAGGAATTCGTCGTTCATGGTTTGGATTCCAAGTAAAATTGTAGGTCCTATTCCTTACTTACTAAGAGGTAGGGTTACTACCACCCAGGTTATGCATTTATGGATTTGTTTTTTTTTTATTTCGAATGTTATTTATTTTGTAATTTTATGTCTAACTTTGTTTTATCTTTGATTTGTATTTTTCAAACTTTTGTTAATTTCATGTGCTTAAAATTTTCTGTTTGAAAATTTTATTTCTATGTTGAAATACTTAAATTATGTATTTATCTTAAATACTATTTACTATGCTGTATGGCCAAAAAAGTAAATAAAGGTTTCGATTTGATTTGATTTGATTTGATTTAATGAACAAAGGTGGAAGCGGCCATGAAAATAGTGTTTTTCATCCAGTTCAATGTAGCTGAGTAAGGTCCCACGAGGTGTGTTGGGCTAATATCATGACAGTAGGTGTGGTAAAACTATCCATGTCCAGTCACATAAAAATATATTAGCACAATACACCACATCCCCGAATTTATTACGTGCCATGCCAGGACCTTCCTTTTATGAGCACGGCTACTCTGAACTGAATGGAAAACAAAGACTATTTTTCATTGCCGTTTAATTCAATGCGGTTGGGCTTAATCCTACCACCTAGTTGGAGAAGGGGACCTATAATTTGACATGAGTTCCGAACCATGAAACATCTCGGATCCGTAACGATATGCAGTTATCCAACTGAGAAAGAGAAGGATTTTGAACCCATGATATCTCGCATGAAAGGCAAGTCCTCTAGCCCCTACACCTCGAGCTATGCCCCAGAAGGGTGTGAGCAAGCGCTCAGAGCAGGTACCTCCCTTTCCCCTGTCGATAAATTTCGAAGCAATAGATGCAACTGTACCTATCGTTGGGTCATTTTTTACCCCATAACACTTGAAAATCCTGGCAAGACCATATGGTTTACCCCTTTGCTACTGACCGCATTATTATATTTTCACACACTTTTTATTTCGGTTGGCGCTTCCTTACATAGCTCGGCTACGTTGAACTGGATGGAAAACACGGACAATTTTTATTGCTGCTTCAACCATCGTTCATTCAATGCGATCGTACCAACCTGGGCGGGATTAACCACCTAGTAAGTAAGGAAGGGGACCTACAGTTTTACGTTGAATCCGAAACACGGCCAGCCTCAACGAAACTACGAACGGATGAAAATATTTTTAATGAAATCATTAAGCTATTGAATTCATATTTCAAACATGCAGTTTGATTTTTTTCTTTTAAATTGTAATCGGGCTTTTTGTAATGCCGATAGTTTTATACCTTTGGTACCTACAGTTTTACATGGAATCCAACCTATAAAGGATTACAATTGAACATTTCAATATCAGATAAGAAATAATTATTGGGTTTTGAACCCGAGGTTTCAAGGACATATCCAGGTATAGCGGCCTAGCCTTGCAGGGTGTGGGTAAGCGATCGGAGCAGGTACACATGACCACATGTTACTTCTTCAAGTCGCAGTCATTGTTTTACACACCCATTGTTTCGATTGGCGCGAAATAATTACATGCTCGAAACATATCGTTGCGGACTTTCGTTGATAATTTCAATAGAATAATAAAAATAGGTAAAATTTATTTATACTTTATTAGACCGACATTGTACCTCCTGTACCTCCATAATATTTTGTTTTTTGCAAAACTGACTAAACGTCAGAACAATCATTTTTAGGGTTCCGTACCCAAAGGGTGCCAACGGAACCCTATTATTAAGCCTCCGCTGTCCGTCGGTGCGTCTGTCACAGGGCTGTATCTCATGAACTATAATAGCCATGCAGCTGAAATTTTCACAGAGTGTGTATTTATTTTGCCGCTTTAACAACAAATAGTAAAAATTAAAAAATACAAAAATTTAAGGGGGCTGATTTTATGGGTTAAATCTTGTACGATGGTACGAAACTCCTCGTGCGCGAGTCCGCCTAGAAAAAATTGCGTGCGCTAGTCTGGGCGCGGGGCCTCGCTTCTCATATGAGAGGTTATGGATTCCCTCGATCCCCTCCCGTTAATGAACCATTATATTTCTCTTTCTGGGTTAGATAAGTGCATTTTGAACTTATACACTGGATATAGAGACAAACTCGAGATCTCTTTCCGTTATATTGACGCCAAGCAAGAGTAAAGGGGACACTAGGAACTGTTTCTCCTCTCAGTGTGTAGATCCGAAGGTAAACGACTGTACTGCAGAATTGTACCACCCCTCTGCGAGACGGGCCTAGCCCAGTGCAGAGTAGGTGAGCCTAAATATAACCCGCTCATAAGTTATACCTGTAACAACGTGTGTCATACCTATCAAATAAATTTCATCACAAATGCGAGATGTTCCATGGTTCGGAATACATGTAAAACTTTAGGTCCTCTTCCCTTAATATCTCATTCAGTTCGGATTCTACTATTAATAAATCATCAATCATTAAACATTTACCATGTTTTCCATCCAGTTCAATGTACGATTAAAGGAAAGCAACTGGCATTGTATCAAAATTCTTTGGCAATATTGTGTTTCGGGACAACCACATGAAAGTAGATGAAGTAGTAATTATCCATATCCAATCACATAAAAATAACTCTGGGTCTTTTCTTTATTGTGTCCTTTTTGACTATATTTTGATAAATTTTTATCTACGCAAAGAGTCATGGATGGGTAGAATGTTTCATAATGAGTCAAATATTTTTGTATGTACCAAATAAACCGCATTCCACAAGTAGTTAGGGACCATGCCAGGACCCTAGCTTTATTAGCACGGCTAAATTGAATTATCACTTAATATTTTTATCCATATTTTTTTGATAAAAAAATCAAGCAATGAATTCATACCTCATATGTTGAGTTTGATTGTTTTTTTCTGTATCAAATAACCTTTCTTTAAATTACAAATAAAATAAATGCTTTTATGTTCCGTATTAAACTTTCTTTAAATTTCAAGTTATGAAATTAAGATTATGGTGTTTTATCAAACATTGTTATAATTACAAATGATCGAACTCGTTTTAAGAACCCATAATCAGCATTCTAAAATACTGACTCGAATTCAAAACGTTTGAGAGCAGAAAAAATAACAAGAAAAAAGAGGCCATAAAACAAGTTGACCATAAAATATTTGTTAACTAATTAATAGGGTTTGGGGTTAGGGCATGGCAATTGCAACAGAAACATCACTCGAAACTTTTGTTCCTACTTGAGTACCAATAAAAGTTCATTCATTCAAATGGTTCTCTAAAGACAAGAATGGATTCTTACTGCGGATGGCAGTGATGCCGTATATATTATCCGTACCTAATTGTCTTGTGAGTTATCGCAATACCTGCAATTTACAATCAACATCAAAACAACGACAAAAATACATCTCTATGGTTACTGGTTATGGGGCAGTATTTCCATAGGGGACGCGCTTTCTTACTCTTGGTTTTCTAATCACACTTATGTTACAAATGCCAAAGTATGTTTGTTGGTTTCTCCTTCTTTTACGCAGCAACAGATCGAGATGCTTGTTTGCATAACGATAGTTTATAGGACTTAGGGTAACATAGGATAATTAATTTCAATTTATGAACAACATGTTAAAAAATCAATGGCCTCTGAATAAAAAAAAAACATTACTTCATTCCAGTCATTCCATAGTTCGGAACCCATGTTAAATTGTGGGTTCTTACTAGGTGAAAGGGCTAAGTCCGCCCAGACAGGACCATCATTATTCGGGCACGGCTATATTGACTGGAATGGAATGGATATCCAGTATCTACCATTTGTCTATCTCTTTTTCTATCTGTCTGTCCCCTCCAAACTTGAGAGCCGGTTGAGCGGCTCGTATTTCGGGGGCGGGTGGACTTGCCTTCCATACCTGAGTTCATGGGTTCAAATCCCTGCCCCGGTCATGCACTACTTCATTTTTCTTTCAGAGTTTGATACGTGCTAATGCGAGCTATTTTATGATTCGGAATCCATGTAAAGTTGTAGGTGCCCTGCCCCGAGTTCCCCACCCAGTCGGGCCAAACACTATCAGCGTAAGTCCCACCCGGATTTCACTATCGGATTGGATGATAGATGGTCGAAGCGCGTCGAACTAACAACCATAACATTTCTCCATGTAAACATCCGCTTCCCCTATTTATCCTCCCGAACTTCTAGTGTTGCTGCTATTAAATTTAAATTTTCACAAATATACTGCTAATTGGAAAAATCTTGCATTCGACATTATAAGTTACTAACATATCTATAAACATTAAATCAAACTTAATAAAGAATCACCCAAATAAGTACAGAACACAAAACCTACGAAAATTACAAATTCCTAAGTTTTTCATCCTTGTATCCTAACAACAAGCGTGCTGTAACTAAATATGTCGTTACCATTAAATATCTATGTTCTACAACAACAAAGATGGCGCGGAGGCGGTTGCTGTCCACTGACGCCATATTAAGGAACTTCGAATAAACATTATTACGTATAAGCATAATCTTACGTATAAATATGCAAGTAAATTGTGATAAACTTCATGCAACTTTTATTATAATTTTTTATTTTATTCATAAACTTTCTGATTGGACAAAATCGACGTATTGTCATATTAAACCATAGTGATTAGATATCAAGTCGATCCAATAATAAAACGAGTTAGGACATATGCGGATCTGTAGGTAATATGCTAAGTTACTTAAAAAATGCACTATTTCTACACACAAAATGAGTTATTAAATTTAAGCAAGGCTATTTTGTATGTAGCTGAACATGAATGGCTACTGCATTTCCATATTGTGACACCAATACACCATATGGGAACCAAGTGTCGTGCCAGGGTGTTCCTTACGTCCCATAGTTCCTTTAAATAAATAAAATTACAAATAATTTCAAAGATAGATCCCTCTAAGGTCTCCTCAGCGATAAATACTATTTCATTAAAACCTAAATTAACAATTAAACGATTACATATAAAAATTTAAGTATGTTTCATTTTATAGACAGTTCTTTTGGAATATGTAATTTAAATTAAATAACTACGATTAGATTTAAAGCAGATTTTTCTCTCTCATCTCTCAGTAAATAAAAAGTAATTTTACTGAACGTTTCACATGATACAGTTTGAATCTAGTTTGTCAGATAACTAGAAAATGATACCATTGTTTAAATACAAAATTTAATGCTCACGGTTAACGCAACCTCAATAAATACCGAATACGAAGACGTCAACTGTGCAGACCCTTAGGAAACAGCCCTCCCGGGGCGCTGGCGGCCTGTAGTCTCATCGGCATACTGGGCCTGCGCGTACAGTAGCCGCGGTGTGACCTCTCAACTTCCTATTGTCCGAGCGCACAACTCGGCGGGTGGCGACCCGGGTCTGAGCACACATGGCCGCGGTGCGATGGCGGCGGCACGCCGGCCGCGGCTAAACGGGCCATTCCCTCAAAAGATATTTACGTGGGAAGGAAACATTGTGAGCAAACCTTGCAATTCGGTTGTTTTAGGCATGCTAGCAAATGCCTCAATGAAGGCTCTTAGCACAGGGTCGCAGGGACTTGCTATTTACCCCTGAGGTTATGGATTCGATCCTCACCTCTTTCTCATCAAGTGTTGGATAGGTGCATTTCGTTACGAATGCGTGCTGTAAATGTTTCTGAAGCCATTAAACGAGGTTGGAAAAAGTCAACTACTAGGCACTCTGAATGGTCAGTCTGAGTTCTCACCCAATTTGGCGTTTACGGAACTTCAAAGTTCTGTAAAAACGTTAAACTCCATACAAGTTTTTACTAGATATTCTGTGTTTTCCTTCTTCAAGCTGTCAAAGTCACACTCGGACTTCCGATTTGTATGAAAACGCGGATTTGGCGTAAACGGCAACGTCGGCGTATTTACGGCAACGTTGAGTAAACTGTCAAATCATACTCGGACTCGCAAATGTTAGTTTGCTTAACGCCCACTGCGCGCGCTCTTCAATTTCTCCATACATTTGAAAACGCCAGTCGATCGGTTTAGCGTAAATGCCAATTCAGTTGACAGCTGGGACTTCGGGCTCTGATCGGTACTTGGGACCCAGAGTGGCATGTGTGAAGATGGTTATTTATTTTCACTAAGCTCCGCTAAAATAATAAAGAGATCAAGTCTAAGGAAAAAATATCTATTTCTCTATCTCTATCTTCTGTAGCCTATTCCCACGGGTTCACTCGCGTGGAATATCAGATAATATCTGCTAATCGTGTGGATTTACTACCTGTAATGATATTAATAGAATACCTGTATTCGTAAAATCACACGGAATCATGCTTAGAAAAAACCTAACATAATCAGATACAAACTCTATTCAGTAAGTCGGTAGTATGTATTACCCTTTTCTAAAGACAGAAGAACAAACGAAAATATTTATTTTTCCAAATGAACTAATGAGTAATTTTCTAACAACGTATTGTCAAGTTGATTTACAAGTAAACTAACATCTTAATGGTCCACTTAACGATCTATTGTCTATGCGAAACAAAACAAGATAACCTAACGTACCTAATCGAAAATGGTTTAAAGTTTCTCGAGCATTAAAGCAAATGCAGGTTTACTTACGAAACCACAAAATGATTCACTAATATCACGTCGATCTCTGTGACTCTGTGAATTTAAAACGGACACATCTATATGATCATTAATGTATTTTTAGGGTTCCGTAACCAAAGGGTGAAAACGGAACCCTATTACTAAGCCTCCACTGTCCGTCCGTCCGTCTGTCCGTCTGTCCGTCCGTCTGTCACAGGGCTGTATCTCATGAAGCGTAATAGGTAGGCAGTTGAAATTTTCACAGAGTATGTATTTATTTTGCCGCTATAACAACAAATATGTAAAATAAAAAAAATATTAAAATTAAAGAGGGGTCTCCCATAAAATAACTTGATTTTAGGTGTTAAATCTTGTAAATGGTACGGAACCCTTCGTGTGCAAGTCCGACTCACACTTGGCCGGTTTTTTTTACATAAATATACTATTTCAGTTATGTTAATAAAAAAAAATATACTATTTTAAAAATTACAAAAAATATATATTTATGATAACTATTCATTCGGTAGGCAGAGATAATATTAATAGCAAAGATTATTGTTTTTTTGAATTTGT
The DNA here is from genome assembly GCA_946894095.1 of Incurvaria masculella. Taxonomy (NCBI): domain Eukaryota; kingdom Metazoa; phylum Arthropoda; class Insecta; order Lepidoptera; family Incurvariidae; genus Incurvaria; species Incurvaria masculella. Next base: position 8,860,361 of record OX335641.1, read on the forward strand.
TGTAGAGACAGCACCATAATCAAACATTAAATACAGGTACATTTTGCCCAATGTCCTATTCACTTAAGTTATCACTACATTTCATTCTTAAACGACTTTCATAGCTGGAACAGCAACATTGATAGCATTTGCAATAACCTTCAGTTAGGGAACCGCTTCAGAGCCGGGACAACGAGCGCAGTGTTCTAATTTTTTTTTTTTACGTGACTGGACATGAATGGCTAATACCACACCTTCTGTCATGGTATTAGCCCAACACACCACATGGGAACTAGGTGCCATGCCAGGACCTTCCTTATATTGCACGGCTACATTTAACTGGATGGAAAACAAATATATTGCAGTACCGAAGCTAAATACCAAGCATCTGCACCAGACAACACAGTTAACCCTTTAGCTCCACATTTAGCGCGTCTCTCAGCGTTGTGCTTAACCCCGAGCGACCAGCGGTAACGAGACGGGACATTGACGAATGACGGCCATGTCATTAGCACTCTGAACTAGAAGTTTACGTGCAGCACGTCCTCAGGTGGACGACTGACGCTGTGGTTCAGTAATCAGCTTAGGCTCACCAAGTTCTCAATTTTTTTTATGTTGGACGGTTGAATCCTACCTTTTATTTCTGTGTGACGTATCAACAAATAGTCCATGTCACAAAGCAATGGTATTTAATACAAATGTCGTAGAATAAAAAATCTTCAGTTTCGTGGAATCCTTATACAATAATAACCACAGGTGCACGCTTAGATATATCTTAAAAATCGTCGACTCAAAGTTTTGCGTAATCAAACAGCGTATTAGAAAATAACTAACTCGTTGCCTGTGATGTTTTTTAAATATTGAAACAGGAAAAGTTCATCTTGACCGATCCAGCAGTTTTGAATTGAATGCATTATTTTCTTTTACTTTTGCATACACTCTGAATACCACTCTACAAAAAAAATGTGGGCCATAGTAAAATCTTTTCATTTACACTTTGCTCTAAATCGACAAAGCAATCATGTGCACCTTAAATAATCTCTATCCAACCCGTGAATGAGTATTGAAATTGGGCCAAAATATGTACCATAAAAATGATTAAATTAATACCACCAAGCTTATGTTGAAATAATTAAATCACAGACAGGCATATTAAAAACGCTTAAACTCATAAATTATATTTCGAGTTGAACTTAGCAGTAATGTTATGAGCACGTCATGTGCTGATGCGGATAACAAGCCTACGAGACGAATAGCACCGATATAGCGACTTAGTCCAAACAAACTCACAAGCCTTTGTGTTTGATATTATTCTCAGAGGCAATATCTATGCACTATAACTCTGTCTGTACTTGTATTTAACCACACCTATCTGTGAATGCATACTTAATTCAATCAAAGGTTGCATCTAAATTATTTCCAATCACGGCCTGTGTTTCCAATCTTTCATGTAAGAAATAGCTAATTACTGAAGGAAACCGGCTTGTTCTTAATATTTTTTATTGCATTGGATTAAAAAAGGTGAAAATAGCTCGGTTGGCTTTTTCAAATATTTTGATTGTGCGTTTGGTATCGATATGTGTTTTAGCTTCGGAGGAGTATTTATAGAAAAATCTAGGGATGAGGATACCTAATTGGTAAAAATGTAAAATTTGGGTGATTCGTTTAGCTCAAATATTAATTTGTACATCTTTTGAGAAAATGATGCTGTCAACTTCCCTCAAGTATTGAGTCTTTATTATTTTCCCGTGATCACTTTATGTACCGGACGATTTGCACTCGAACCTTCGAGTCCGACCCTTTCAATTTTGCACCAACCAGAAGTGGATGTTACCGTTAGTTCGAGTTATGTCATTATGAGAAACGTTTGTGATTGGTTGAAAATTGAGTGAGTTTGACACGAACGTTCGAGTGCAAATAGCCCGGTAGACCCCCAGGCGTCATTACGTTCGACAGCCGTATTACGGAATATTAATAATACCTAGACTGAAAATTCCCATCATATGCAAGGACAGTAGAATGTGAATTTCACAAAATTCTTCCAATAAAAATCACGAATAATCAAAATCGTTAACATTGACTGCATAATTTATTCTAAAAAAAATCTAAAAGATACAAACGTGAACTGTTCAGTATATCAGTATATATCAGTGTATCAGTTTTGCTGTGTGTTAAACTTTTTTAATCGCAAATCAGCACGTAGGTACCTTAACATCAGTCTATTTTTTATGTTGAGCTCGGCACATGGCGTATGCCAGGACCTCTCAAGTTACCCGACGACGCCCATGGAATTTCGAACTTACGGGTGCTTCTTCACACCATGATTGAAGGACCCCAGGTATTACTTTAGGGGAAATACCTCATTACGTTAGTTGAGTTCATTCCATTGTCTTTCGATCTTATTGATGAATGATCTAGATGATCGGTGTGTTTTTATTTTTGTAATGCCGACTGTGAATTTGTGTATTTTTTCCCTATTCCGCGTTGAGCGAAGATATAATGTAGAATATCATACAGCTCCAACGATTATCCATGGTAAAGACGATAGAACACAGAGAGAGATCCTACATCCCTTCGAATTTGGAGGGTCTCCAAATGCATTGATACCGCGGGATCGTCGACTTTGAGACTAAGACAACATCGTATACATTTCGTGTAGCAGCAACGGCACTGTAACGAGTTCCGACCACATGCGTGTACGATATATATACGTGCCAATTCACGGCTACCGCACTACGCTTGGCAAGCTTATCGCACGTCGCCGCACTCTATACGGATACTATTCTTGACTATTATGATTCACAGCGGGGAGCTTCGACGACTGCAGGCGCGGGCGTAGCGGAGCGAGAGTGAAGTACCTTTCTGCATAGTTAGTTTACACACCCAACACTGATGCTATGAGCTGACCCGCAGGTGGCACACGGAAGTTAAGAGCTTGGTTCATAAACTTATAATAGGTACTAGGATGCATAGCCCATTAAATATTTAGGCACTAAGCAGTCACAAAAACGTTGTTTATGAAAGAATAGCTTTATTTTAGGTGTGAAAAAACTCAATTTCGATAATATGATAAGAGCAACCACGCGACACTCTAGTAAAAACATTATTTAGTTAGTATGAAATATTACGGATTTAACACAGAACTAAAATTATACACTTATAGATTATGCACCGATACTATACGTTCATTACTAATGGCAGTCAACTAATTATTTTGTATTCAAAGATATCCACATAATAGTTCAATCAAACACATCTACCTGTTGTGTACATTAGTTTTATTGAAATGCCCAGATCAACTTGATGTCAGAGTTTCAAGGAAACTTTAATATGTTTGATGCACTATAATAACTTTAGGTCGGCCCGTAAGCACCTGAAAATTTCGCCTCCCATACAAACGTAGTTTACTAATAATTTGAAAACTACTGGTCCAACTTACTTGATATTTGATATCTAATATGAGGCTACAAATATCTGTGTCTGCATGTGTTTGTTTTTTCGGTAAATGTATTCTGGGTCAAACCACAGAGAAAACAAAATTCGTATGAAGATTTTCTTTTTGCTTTCATTTCATTCGGTTTGGATTTTTTAAAAAAAAAAAGCATGCAGACACAGATATTTGTTACCTGATATTAGATATTAAGTATCAATTTAATTGGAATAGCGGTTTCCAAATGATTACTAAACTACGTTTGTATGGGAAGCATAGCTTACGGGCCGTTCTTAAAGATAACAAATGACTCTTTAACAAGCTGATAAAACCGATTCATCAAATTAGTCACGTTTATAAAAAAATACGCTATTTAATGCGACCAATTTTTAACCCGCTCATTTCACAGTTTAACTCGGAACATAAAAATCTCGCCATTTAACAACGTTTTTATTGCTATCTTATTAAGCAATTAACTGGTGGCTTCACTGAAGTAATGAATAAAAAAGATAATTTCAATAACTTTGCCCGTATATTCTTAACTGTGTGAACCATCTAAGATTTTTATTGTCAGACAACATGTGTTCGGAGTAGTTATAGTATCCATACTTAATATTATAAATGCGAAAGTAACTCAGTCTGTCTGTTGCGTTTTCACGCCAAAACCACTGAACCAATTTCGAACCCATGACCTCTGGCATGGCAGGCAAGTCCGCACGCGTTATATATACGCGTATATACAAGCTATATGTGTTTATTCTATTTATTATTCCATGGGTAGGTAACCTACTCAAACATCAAAGAATAATGTTCAATTTAATTAGGTACAATAAAATTCGCTATGTAAACTTTTAAATGTATTTGTTTAGGTCTTCTAAATGTGCAAGTCTGCCCAACATCTACCCGAAACGACATGATTTCTAGAGAAACCGGGTACCGAGGCAAATAATACTAGTCGGTTCATTCCTAATACGCATTAAATGCTTGGGTTAAAATTAAATTTACGATTGCGTAAACAGCCCTCCCTGAGTAGTCCATATAATTGTTTTGTTTTACCAAAATACTGCTCAAGCGATCCGGTATGCCTTGGCACGGTGCCAGGATAGCGGGACGACACACAGACGTAGGGACGGTATTCATTGTGGCAGTTTTGCATTGAACTGTTACTCAACACTTGCGAGACACTTTGGAAATAGCTGCCTTTCTGGTTCCCAATTCAGATATAGAAACACATCATCAGCCTGATCTTAGCGTAAGTTATTCCAATGGTTGGGGCGGACATGGAGATAAGCATAGTGCCAAGATTTTCTAATGACTTGCATAAAGAACTACCAAACATAACTTTCCATCCACATTTTTGTAAATTTTACGAGACAAATTAATATTTTGGCGACTAAAATTATTTACTTTTGACTTCGTTACATTTTTTTTTATGACACCTGACATAGATGGCTAATACCACACAATTATCGTCATGATATTAGCTCTCTTTTACGAGCACGGCTACAATTAACTGGATGGAAAACACGGGCAATTTTTCATTGCCACTTCAACCATAGTTTCATCCAATACCAACCCGAACGGGCTATCCTAACCGTACCACCTAGTAGGGGAATGGGACCTACAGTTTTGCATGGGTTCCGGACCATGGAACAGCTCATATTCAAGACGAAATGCACTTATCGAATTCAGAAAGAAAAATAAAGTGGTGCATGACCGGGGCGCATGAAAGGTAAGTCCTCTAGCCCCTATGTAGACCACGAGCTGAATTTTTACTTAATGTTTAGTAATACAGACTCCCTCTTTTTATTCCAAAATTGATGAACTTTTATATGTGGTCCCGAGCTGATCCTAGTAACGCCGCTAATTGAGTTATCATTTACCCACAAATCATTTATGTATTTAATCCTGTTAAGTGTAGAACAATCATTATTAATCATATTCAATTTTCATAATTTTGTACGTATTTTACCATGTTGTATCAAAAGGCATAGTTTTTTGGACGCAGATTCAAATAATTGTTCGACTTTACTAAACACAACAGAAACAATTGGTATTCACCTAAAATGTAAGCGAAGCACTCAATTTTATTGAGCATAAAACTTCCGTCTATTGGAGAGGTTTCATTCATCTGTACTCAGATATTATTTTTATTTTGCAACTAAATTAACCACAGCGTAAGCGCAAAAATTTTTTTATCGGGGAAATAAAAAAAAGCTACAATTTCTTATATGATTTTACATTATTCTGATTCATTTATAATTATTTAGAAATATGAGCACCATGAAAGATTATTTATTTATTAATAATTCTTAAATAGAGAATTGTCATATTTTTCATAACAGAGAATATCCTAAATGTCCAAAAATTTATAAAAAAAAAATATTGTCAGATGCTTATATATTCTTGAATCACCTTTGATAATCATGTGGTTTTGCGTTCGTCATTATATACAATTTCAGTATGCGAGCGTCATCTAAGCAAAAGCAATTTCGAAATGGTCCAAATAACTTATCCATAGACCACACATTGCATAATATAAAGTTCGCACTAGAGAATTGCCTCACAGTGGTCTATAAAAGCGAATTGCGATTCGCACCTCCATCCATGCTTAGATATAGTGAAGATTGTAGTTTAATTTAAAAAGGCTTGTTCAATTTCAGCCATCAATTTAACCTTTTAGTAAAGTAACACTTTACGCGGCGTTCAATGTACGAAAATTATAGTATTCATTATTTGTGTAGTAGCAATTTTCAGACAATTATAATAAAAAAAGTTAACGTGTGGTCGGCGTTAAAGTATGTACTATTGAAATAAATCTTACTACAATGTACCTATGTTGTGAAGGTACAGTGAAGTGAATAAGCAATGCTAATTTAACGATTATTTTTTTCATGTAAGTGGACATGGACGGTATAGTTAATACCAACTGTCATGATATTAGCCTATCAGACCACCTGCGCACTAGGTACCATGCCAGGACCTTATTTATAATAATGAGCTACATTCAACTGTATCGAAAATATGGACAATTTTTATTGGCACTTCCACCATCGTTCGTTAAATGCGATGGTACCAACCTAGCAAGTAATGAAAGGGGATCTACAGTTTTACGTGGAATCCACACCAACGGTAGCCTCAACGGTTGAAAACGGTCACCGATCTAGAACCCAACCGCGCTCATAATTGCTTCTCCAAGGTGTCGCGCCACTGAGCTACCGTGGCAGCAAAATATAAATTATAGACTCTGAGGCAATCATTAATTTTGGATGCATGGGTTTCCTTGTAAAAGCAATTGGAAAATTTCAAATAGTAATTTGGCAAAAAGTTAGTTTAGACCGGATATGTTGGGATACCCGCATTATCTTTAAAAATTTTGATCGAAATAAACCACTGTTTATCCTCCATATATTGATGATAGCTTTAAACATATTTTTATTTCAAATTTTTCATTTCACTCTGTTCATAGCTTCGGAGGGGTTGTTTATGCTAGAAGCACGTGACATGTGAACATTTTATAGCTGACTTCCACAGAATCTCAAAGAAACACACAACCAATAAACTGCCGGCTTTTACTGATATTAATAAAACAATGTTATCGTAAAGATTTTACTGCACTTGCAATTCGCGCGATACACTCCACTCCTATATTGGATGGATAATTTGAATGGTTCTTTTATGGTAAGGTAGGGTATAGATGGTATAAATATATGTATATGACGTGTCATAAACGGTACGGATCAGTAAGTGTTCCTAGGTATTTAGGACGTGGAAGTGCAACCATTTTGCAATAATTTCATGCTAAATGTGCAGGCTAATGTATGCAATTGTGGGCAGAGGTAATTAACAGTTTCTGGAATTATATAGACATAAATGTATACAGAATCGGTCTCGGTGCAAAAACGCAATTATAAAATTTGAAGGACGCATACCTGTAAATTCGTTCCTTTAACAGATTACTCATTGAAATTAGCTTGTTTCAAGGTCGTTTCCGATTAGGCTCAAACAAATATAAATCACATTCACTTGCAATAAGATACTGTAACTTGTCAAGGATAGAATCAGTTCTTCGGTATAGTACGAAATGTATTTGAATATATTTTTATTATCTGTACTAATTATTATTTATGAAAATTTTGCCCTCTAAAAGTTTAAAAAAACCTGATACAAAAATAATAACATCATATTTTGTTAGTGGTAGTAACACATTAGGTAAGGATTTATTTTTAAATTGCATGAACTTAGAAATAGTGGTCGCCTCAGATAAATACCAGCAAAAGCACACTTTCCACGTGGAAAAGAAAGAGCGAAAACAATTCAAGAAAATGTGTGTATCACAAGACAAATGAGACACATATAACAATTAATGAGTATAATAAATAATTTTTCAAGAGGGACCTGGTATATTTGAATTGAAATAAAAACACAGGTATAAGAATAATTTCAGAAAAGACGATGATCTTTATTTTAGACTATTACTGAGAACTTAAATTATATTCGTTATTTTGAGGATTCTTAAATTGTATTTGGATGCATTAAATAGTGTGGATACTTGTGGAAAATGTTTATTCTTATGTTTTTAATTCTTCTTCAAAACGTGTGTTTGTCACGAGTCGTATTCACTACGTATAATATTCACAACGTAAAATAGTATTTTTTCCAAAAAATTAAAACCATGCATATCGTATTATATTCACAACGTATAATGTTATACGTTGTGCATGAATAAAGTTTAAAAATAAAATCAACTCTTTGCATCATGCAGAATGTATAATAGTCACAACGTATAATATTCCTAACATGAATTCACAAAAAAATAAAACCATGCAGAACGTATAATATGCCAAGAAGCACTGCATAAAAAGCCCTAATAAAAATACATTTAAGGCTGAAATTGCTACGAATCGATATTTGCTACAATTTCGAAAGGCCACCTTGCGCTAATTGAGACGGTCGAAACGTCACGTGCGAGTATACGCTTTAAAAGTATATTCATAAGGGCGCTTATCGTATGAAAAGTTTTTGGATCATGTGATATGCATGGTTTTATTTTTTTGTTAAATAAAGATCATAATATTATACGTTGTGACTATTATACGTTATGCATGGAGAAATAAGTAATTTTATTTTTTAAACTTCTTCATGCACTACGTATAAAATTATACGATCTGCCGATTATACGTTGTGCATGGTTTTAAAATTTTGTTAAAATATGACATTATACGATCTGCATATTAGACGTTCTGCCGTTCCCCCTTTGTCACCTCACACCTCCTAAACGGCTGGACCAATATTGATGAAATATTTTGTGTGTATTCGGGTGCGTCCCTGAATGATTTAGATTTAGAATTGTGACCCGGTACGTGGCGCCGTTGTTGAGATATTGACCCGAGCGGAGCCGGGTACCGCAGCTAGTACATAAATATATCCATAATCATCTAACCTAATCTAACCTTACCAAATAACTTTCTTTGTAAATATAGAAAAAATCCTACTTGCTAAAAACTGCAAGAGAATCTGAATCACGACATTCATTACAAATTCCAAACGAAAGTATCTGAATCCGAGCGAGGAAGGTCCTTGGGGAATCAAGACGCATGTCACCGTTAAATAGGACCGTGACAACAAAACCGCGTCGGATAATACAAAACGTATTTGCATAAAAGGAAGCTTAGGACTTTTTTCAATTACTCAGATTTCTCCATTTAAAATGTTGATTTTCACATAATATTACAACTTAAATTGTACATATGAATAATTTAGATGTAAAAAATATATGGTTCTCCTTTAATTCTTGTTTCTATAAATTGGTAGGTAAATACTTATTGTTAAAAAAATTATCAAATATCCTAGTATGCATAAATTTTTTTCTGTTTTTTTTTTTTGGATTTATGAAAAAATTATATCCTGATAGCTAAATTAATTCAAAGGGGCTTGGTTATCTAAAAGGAGAAACAAAAGAAGTATACAATATAAAATACAATAACTGGTTAAATATAAACAAAAAAACACCTATAACCATTATATTAAAACTTTCATAATTTAAGAAGCTGGAAAAGAGTTCCCCAAAATATACTAGTTAAAGAAACGAGTATTTTTTGTCATTTAAAAATTTTGTGGATTAAAAATAGATGTCTAAATGTTTGGTAAGAGCAAAACTCGAGAATGCTCTACCAATACAGATTTTTTTTCAAATATTTTTCGATGTTCGTGGATGGTTCTTGGATGCAGTTGGAGCCGATAGGTGGAACCACTGAATAGAAAGGAGGGAAAAGTGGCATGCGGTCGATATCTCGATATCGATATCGTTTTCGCTATTTGGTCAAAATGACCGTATAATTTATGGAGAATCCGAAGGCGCGTTTTATGCCACACAGTTGAAACATCGCTACCGCGCGCGAATAATATGCTCTTAAATTACGTTCATTAAAGTCAGTTCCTACCCACACAAACCTTCAATACGTCTGCGACTATATTTCCGTGTGGCATTTACGTTTAAGCTAGATTGGTAGTTTTTGAAAACTGGAGACATTTGAAAATTGGCGCGCTCGATTCCATATCTCCTTACTATTTAATTTATCTCTAGGTGGAGATGATGTCGAAATTAAAATTGTAAGTTACCATTTGAAGAAAACGCTGGCCAGGGTGACACCCCATTTTACCGGGATGTGTCCAAAACGAAAAAGGTCCTAGTGGAACCGGGAACCTCAGCTACTAAATGAATGAACATTAAAGTGTTAAATCCCACAATATCATCTGTTAACCAAACAAACGTTCTAAACATGAAAAAACTCTATATTTCAAAACTTATTACTGATTGATTAAAAAAAAAACCGGCCAAGTGCGATTTGGACTCGCACAAGAAGGGTTCCGTACCATCAACACCAAAAAATCACGTTTTTTGTATGGGGACCCCCTTTAATTTGTATAATTTTTTATTTTACCTATTTGTTGTTATAGCGGCAAAATAAATACACACTCTGTGAAAATTTCAGCTGTCTACCTATTACGGTTCATGAGATACAGCCCTGTGACAGACGGACGGACGGACTGACGGACGGACGGACGGAAGAACGGACGGACGGACAGCGGAGGCTTAGTAATAGGGTTCCGTTTTCACCCTTTGGGTGAACCCTAAAAAATGAAATACTCTTTTGATCTTGTCGTTTTCCTAAGTTATTGTTAGAATTCATTCAAAACTTTTCCGTGAAACGAAACATTTTTGTAACCTGTTAGTGCCCAAAACCATACGACTTCAACTAAAATAAGACTACTTCAATTCTCTTCTCTATCTTAAAATTTCAAAAGTATCACAGTTGAGCCGATACAATGCCTTGCAAAACCTCACCCCAATTTCATTTACAATCGCGTCCTCGCAATTATATGGAAATGATTCGCCCCTAAATTGATACACGCTTTTTGTTGCGACATAATCAGCTACCTGCGATCTTCAAACGAAACGAGCTCGCATTCTTTCTAGAGGCAGATTTGTGAAAATTCAATTTGGAATGGGGACATAAAATTATACGAATTACGTCCACATCTTGATTTTGGGTCTTTTGTGCGCGGTGAATCTTTGAAACGGTTACAGACCGAGATTATTTACCTACTCGTTTTGTAAGGAATCATTAGGTTATGTAAAATATTTTTATGAAAGCAGTGTTTTAGATTATATTGCATCGCCAGGATATGCAACTGTCTGCCGGCGGGTATATTCTGGGAGTGTTCCAACGTAATTTTAACAAGAGTTACCAACTCAAAGATGGAAATTATCTGGTATGGTGCCTCGCTGAGCGTGGTTGATTTGGATTTTCTAAGTAGGCTTTTCTTTTCATTTGGTCACACAGCACGTCCACCCATAACGGTTTTTCACAGAAAACTGGCCAAGTACGAGTCGGACTCGCACACAAATGGTTCCGTACCATTATACAACATTTGACTAAAATAAATCACGTTTCTTTTACGGTAGGTTCACATGTTTATTAATGGTTTTTTATTTTTACTATATGCCCTTTTAACGGCAACAGAACTACATGCTGTCTACCTATTACGGTTCATGAGATACAGCACTGTGACAGACGGACGGACGGACGGACAACGGAGGATTTGTAATTGGGTTTCATTTGGCACCCTTTGGGTAAGGAACCTTAAATGGTGTAAGTTATTAGGGTATATATTATTTTGTTTATGTAACTGGAAATAGATCGCTAATATTAAACCAATTGTCATCCACCACATAGGAACTAGGTGCCATGTCAGAACCTTTCTTATATTGTTTGGCTACATACCCTACAACCTAGTATAGAAAGGAACCTACAGTTTTACTAAATACATTGGGTATTTTAACTTTGTCAGACCGAAACACCGGTAAAATTCAATAAATTTTTTAGGACTTATTTATTTTCCGATGGAAAAATCGTTCGAACTCTTTAGTATTATATCGCTAACGAAAAAGTATCTATTTTTAAATATGTTTTTACCATATATTACACATTATCAAGTACGCGACCTCTTACAATGTCTTCAATATTCAATACCAGGTCTTAATCGCTGAATAAAGTTCCACATAATCCGTCTTCATTGTTGGAAAAGTTCCATTTCGTGCAATTTAACTCGTAAACTAGAAAGTAATGGCCGTGGCTTGCACGATAAAGGGGCGTAAAAATATCGATATATTCTCTTAAATATCCCCGTAAACCGGAGGTATTGCACGTCCCTCGGTCACAGAATACAGCGACAATGAATGCGACAAAGTCTTCAAAAGCGTTATCGAGTGCTCCGCATAAGTCGATAAATTTTATAGTTCCAAATAGACTCGCCAGGCATCCTTATACCTAAGCTTTTTTTTTGCTTTGGTCATCTTTATAATGTCTTTACGTAATTGTTACGATGCCCCCTATCAAGGAAACTCTTTTTTAGGTCTCAACTCGTTTATTAATTTTGATAGGAGCACGTACAGATTTAAGTAAGAGTTCAAGGTGGTGGGTAAGTAGTGTCCGTTGATCAGCAAACCTCTCTCGCACTATTTAGGCTTTAATTAGAGTCCTTTACACTGCCTGGGCACTTAGCTGTCCGTCGGTGTGGCCGGCGCTAGGCGCACGGCTCCGAAAGAAGCGTAGGCGTCAGCTGTCCGGGCAACGCAGCGGGATGAGAAACGGTGGCGGCGAGTCGAGACGTCCGGGGCTTCAGGGGCGGCTCCGCAGTAGCGGCGGCACCCGGCGCTGGAGTCTGAGGCGCGGGACCCAAGCCCGAGGATGGCTCGGCCCCGAGCGCAGCTGCCGGTTTCGCTGTCGCGTCCAAGGGCGACGCGATGCGTGTGCCGGGCTTGTACGCCTCGACAAGACCCTGAAGCGGATACAGGTAGCCGTGTTTAGATGGTGGACGGGTCGCCTGTCGCTTCTAGGCGGCGAGTAATGTGCGCGCGGACATCGTGCCAGGACTGATAAGTATGTTAGATAAGGCTGAGATTTGATACAGGTATCATTAAGAGATGATCGAGAGGGTTTGGTTTAACGTGAAGCGTTTACATTGCAGTATTCTTAGTATATTAGTACCTAGTGACATGGCTCGGGTCAATGACACGAGGCCATTGTCGTTTGCCATATTTAAGATTACCTATATCGGAAATAAGAAGCTAATGGCGTTTGCTGACTCACCCACAACGATGGTGGAAGATCCTAAGCACTTTTATCGACGTGCAGCGCGAGATGTCGGTCGATACGTTTCAGAGGAGCTGTTGCTTCGTTCGTCGGTTGACAGAATGAATGTCGTCCCGGTTCTCTCTGACGTCTCGCCTGGCTGTCAAGTCTATGGATGCGTTCCGTCTAAGGTTGAGTCTATGTTGTCGAGTCACTAGTGAAAGTGAGTCGAGATACAGAGTGAAATGAGTGAAAGTGAGAACTTAATAAAAGCGAAGCGTTGTGACTATCAACAGGAATGCTTGCATTAATTGTTGACGCGTCACATAATTCTTTCGGAGAGAAAACAAGCTTCAGAATTGAATACTATATATATGTATATACAAAAATATTGGTATATTTTTAAATTAAATATTTATTATAAGCTATGTATTGTATGTATCTGTATGTAATAGTATTAGAATGTAAGTATATTTATTTTTGTTCAGTATATATATATCTTTATTGATAAAACATCTTACTTCTTTTATCCTTTTTTGTCTGCCGCCTTGCACCTTTCCTACATCCCAAGGGTAGGTAGGAAGAGAATGCCGTTTGGCATTAGGCCTGCCTTGTGTAAACTGTTTTTATAATGGTGTACAATAAAGAATTTTATTATTATTATTATTATTATTACTTTTACAATCAAGTAATAATTGTGTAAATACAATCTTTGCAAGAAAATTGATAATTTCCATTACTTATGCAAGGTTCTAAAACTAAATAAAATACTTTTATCCTGGTGCACTTTTTTTCGTAGGCAAAATCTTTAATGTTTTATGTCGTGGCATTCGTCGGAAACAAGATTCGAACCTGCGACCTTTGACTCTGATTACAATGCTTCAATGTAGATGCCGTTGGATAACCTCAATTTATTACGTAAAGGTAATGTCGTATCCATTTTAACACATAAAATTAACAAAAAACCTTTAAACCCAAAGCAAAAGACGAAGTGATATTTCCTTGCGTTCTGATAAATTATCTAGTATTTAAATTAATCCGATGTATCGTATCATATTTGTAATTATTGAAATATGAAGTATGGTATGGTAGATTTTCGATAGACAAATCTATCGATACTGGGAACTTCACTTACCACTCCGCAATAGAGAGCACAAAACTTAAACGTGAAGAATAAACTTTACATCCAGTTGGCAGTAGAACGTAAACAGTTAATAGCTTGCTGGCGCAGCGGCGCGACCTTTTGGTGTCAGATCATCGAGGTTGAGTAACACTGGGTGCGATTATGTTCATAGTAGTAATTCAGTAGGTGTCCTTTCTTATTAACTAGGTGGTAGGATTTGTCCCGCGCGGTGGGTAACATGGCATTGAATAAAAGATCGAACTCGAAGCGGCAATAAAAATGGTCCGTGATTTCCATCTATAAGGTCCTGTCATAGCTCCTAGTTAATTGGCTAATTCTATTCGTGAGAGAAGGTGTGGTCCATGTATGTCCAAGACGCTATCCATGACTAATTATATTAAAAAACATATCCTGCTTTCATATAGGTCTATAAATGCTGCAAATTTCAACTTGCTGTAGAAGAATACTTTGAACAATGAATGATGTGTCAACATTGATTTAATTGATTCTGTTTAAATCCGCGATAGTTGGCGAACTATATTAAAATCTCATTTTACCCGACTACGGCGAATCATTTTTTGGGTTCCATTATTGGGTTGATCAGTGGATCAGAATGAACTGCGTTATTGAGTACCATAGGTATTTCATTTTGAAAATTGCATGAAAAACCCTTTCGAAGCCGGAGCGGGTCACTAGTATCCTTTATATATTTAGTTAGCCATCAATTGCCATTTAAATACAAAATGTAAACTCCTAAAAAAACTGTATTTTTTAAACTTGTATTGTATTGTGTAACTGTTTCCTTTATCTTCAGTGGTATATACCAACAAAAAACCGGCCAGGTGCGCGTCGGACTCGCACACGAAGGGTTCCTACCTTTATTTTATAATATTTTTTAGTTTTACCTATTTGTTGTTATAGCGCCAAAATAAATACACTCTCTGTAAACATTTCAGCTCCCTACCTATTACAGTTAATGAGATACAGCCCTGTGACAGACGGACGGAAGGACAGCGGAGGCTTAGTAATAGGGTTCAGTTGGCACCCTTTGGGTACGGAACCCTAAAAACGGCGAAGTGTGTGTCGGTTCACGCACAGCGAAATATTCCGTAGCCGGAAAGAACGCAACGGAAGTTTTTGAGATATTTTTCAGAATTTTCTATTCTTTAGTTGGTAGATAGAGGATAACCATTTATTTTAACATAAATATCACTTTTTAACCTGGACATATTTTTTGCAGAACTATCTAACGATTCGCTACATGTTCAAGTTATTTTAGGAATCAACACTAACCCTAAGATTATTTTTTTTCTAATTTCATTACTATATTGTACACAGCGGTTCATAGAAAACACAAACTAACCACAATTATTATTAGAATTCGCCAATTTGCTCCAGTCAGTCTTCGATTAAAATGGCTGTGACGTACGAACAGACGTACGGATGGACAGATGGACAGGAAGAAATGATTTATATTCGGTTTCTTCCATTTGGTACGGAACCCTAAAAATCATAATTATCCGTCGGACCTACACCAAGTGACCTCAAACGAAATTTACGATCCGAAAGCCTCCGTCGACGGGCACTTTGTTCGCTCACAATTCGCGTGGGTTCCGTGCCACGTGCCGGCCCGAGAACCGTTAGAACGACAAGAGCCAGACACGAAACTCTGCTATGACGTTTACGAGTTATCAAATAAATTAGAGGAACGAACTTAAAGAGATGGCCATTTGGAGGCAATTAAACATGAATACGATTTTTTTATTATTTATCTTTGAGGCACGGTGTCGCCACCCGTATTAAATGTTGTCAAACTGTTTTAATTTCGTTGCAGCATTGGAATTTGTATTTTAAAATAAGACAAGTGTATTTACCCGAAATTAAGCCTTATTTTAATTCAGTAATATCTTCCTACCAACTCAGTGATAAGATGTAACCAACCAGAGAAGATCTTCATATAGGTATACCCTCTTGACTAAACTTTTGCTAAATGTTTTTTTACCGGGGCTCGGGAAACGCGCGGTCTGTGAGCCTCGAATCGCCATGATCTACATAGGTCAAGCACCGAGTCAAGTAACCTTG
This sequence comes from Incurvaria masculella, assembly GCA_946894095.1. Classification (NCBI taxonomy): domain Eukaryota; kingdom Metazoa; phylum Arthropoda; class Insecta; order Lepidoptera; family Incurvariidae; genus Incurvaria; species Incurvaria masculella. The sequence continues at coordinate 8,876,613 of OX335641.1, forward strand.
TAACCATAAACGAGATTCATTTATTTAATTATTTATAGTTAAAAATGTATTTTATCTATGTATCTATATATATTATCGTTTAAATCAATCGTGAAACATCGCTTGCAAAGCCTTGCTGCTTATCATTCTCACAACCAGCGAATCAGTATTTAAATTCTTCCTTGTTCCGCGAAATTCCTTTGCTTGCCAGCATTACTTCGGTGTATGGTATAACAAAAATCGATAATTGGAATTGCATGTGTTCTGTTTAAAATATAATTTCCATTCATGAATAAATTGTTATTTAAAATATCGTTTCGTGTTAATGGTCAGATATTTCGTATTAATTGATTAAAAATGCCGCTCACTACATCTATGCAGACTATGTCACCTAGAAGTTTTAAGAGGATAATGAGATGATCGAGTTTCATACATAGGCTCGTGCCTGTTTTCTCAATCATATAAAAAAATATTTTTCGGATCAATCGGTCGAAATTAAATAAATCAACTTTACGCTACGTCTGTAGGCTTAGATTTTTATGATAACTTATCCCATATCTATGATATAAGCCTCTGAAGATTTTTATCAAAATGTTTAAGGGCGTATATCATGGATATACGTTAGTTTATTAGTAGTTAGTTAGAGACGTTAGTTTATTTAATGTGCAACATTTCAGAAAAATATTTCCTAATTTGACTGAGGAAACAGGCACGAGCTATTGTGTGGCACTCGATCATCTCGTTATCCTTTTAACACTTCTTGATAATATAGTATGTACGATGTAGTAAGCGGTATCTTTAATCAATTAAAAGCTTTTCTCCCTAGAATGCATTATGTACTTTCCACCAGATTTTCTTTCATTTTCATGTGAGCAGAACTCGAAGCCTCATTGCTTTAACTTTTGGTCACAAGGTTTTATCTGTGATAGAACACATTCAAATTAAAATACCCATTCAAATTTCACTCTTATAATAAAATAAGACAATAAAAAGCGCGCGCAATTTTTTAATGTGTCGGTACCATACATAAACGTTGATGTTTTACACTCAATATTTACGGTTAACTCGTATGGCTTTCGACTAATCGCTCTCCCGTAATAAACACGACTCGTAACATTCCCTTAGCCATAAATTTACTCGGATGCATCTGCAGATATGGATTTATATTGAAAATCATAAAACATGTTTCTCAATATTGCGATAAACATACTGTGAAGTAATGGGACGCGCACGCGTCGTGGCGAGTAGTAAAAAAGCGGCCAAATGCGTGTCGGACCGCGCAATGTTAAGGGTTCCGCTGTCGAGATAGACGTAACCTAAAATATTCCCACAACAATCGACCAATTCAAACCAATTTTCGCGAAACTAATTTTCAAAGTTAAACAAATAAATCCGATTGAAAAAGGCACTCGATTTTTTTTCCTAAGTTACTTGTATAATGTCCCACTCCTTATTTTGTTTTTCGTATTTTTCTGGAGCATTATATAGCTGTTCACAGACAACACCTTTCTGCCAAATTTCTTCTATACATCAGGACGAAGTTATAAGTGTCCCATAGCCATTTGAGAACCCGTTTGTTTGATTCTATGAAAATTATACATATAAATTACATGGATATAAGTAAATTTGATATATAATATGAAATATTATATATCCGCAAGGCTAAAATCGTTTCGGACCACTATTCTCGCCAAGTTGAAAGTTCAAATGACGAGTCCCCAAACGGTTACGATTTCCCGGTACCGTCCCGGTGTTAATTTTACGACGAGGTGATAAAGGATGACTAATTCGACATTTCATTGGGAATGTTAAAATGGCTGTTAAAATAATTGGATGATTTGCGACTCTTTCGGACGTCAAAAATGTTAAATGTCCAAGTGACGACGGTAAATAATGCCTTCTCGATACAGATAAATGTAATGAAATGTGACCATTTTAAGCATTTTGAGCGTCAATGAAATGATATTGTAATCTCTTTCTTATGCCGACTGCAAAATAAATTTATCAAGCTGTGGAGAGGTAATTTTATATTTTTTATAGGTATTTTTGCAAATAAATAAATAAAAATAAGAAAACCAAAATCAGTGTGAATATTTCCCGCTATGAGTTGACTAACGGGAATACAGCTCTTATATTTTTCTGTGCTTAACATTTTAATCTGATTACGAATGTGGCTACGTTGATGGTCGATCCCTGTGAACATAAAGGACCTTCAAATCAGAATTTCTCACAAAAATAATCTAAATCACAACTTCAGCGAGCACAGTTTTATTTTGGGATTGTGAAGACATGCAGCAGGACGGGACCGCCAAGGGCCAATAAAATAATTATTCAAAAAAATACTATAAAAAATATGTATAGCTAAAAATAATAAAAGTATGTTTCGGTATTATAGTGGTGGCTTTTATTTTATAAATCTTTGATTGAGATGACTTCTATAGTCGTAATAACGGATGGTGTTTCTATTTGGCTCCACTCTACTTGTTCTTCTTGCATCTTCACTCCGGGATATAGAAGCTGTGTCCCTTAGACAAAGATGTTTTTTTACATATAAATATGGCCTAAAATGCAATGAAAACTTTCCGACTGCAACATATCACTACACTAGACAAACAGGCTAAGATTACTACAATGAATATTCAGTCAAAGTTTTATATAGTTTTCGAATCAAAAAAAAATTGAATTCTCAGTTAAATTTCACGATTTGCTGATGTTAGAAAATAAATTCTCACAAAAAAATCCCGGTATAAAACCCAAGCTTTTCAACAGGAGAGACAACCGACATTACCACTTCGCATAGGCTTGCGAGAATTTTACGGAGTACAGTACTGGATTTCAAACGCTTCATCATGTTTATATTGTGTAGTAATAGAATTTTTCCAAATTTATTGCAAGCGTAATACTCACAAAAAATATTCAAATGGAAATTTTAACGCGTTAGATAAAGAAAAAAGCAAACTCCGTAATGTCTCCTTTTACGCGCATTTTTTATCTCCTTTTCCCAATGGAAACGGTTCCGTACCAGGAGCATTGTAAACATTACAACAGTAATTGTAAAAATTACGATAGAACCGGCACAAGATTTAATTCTTATAACAAATCTTTTATCCCCATCTTTATGTCGGAAGTAAAAGAAAGCCAGAGAATAAAAACGTATCGCATCTCAAAATCGCTTACATTCGCTCAAAGAAATATCAGGGCCGGGCGTGAAATTTAACGAATGTGCATGATATGTAGAAACTGGAAGGTAGTTTTTTTGCTGGTGTAAATTTTTTAAAAAAATCGCCGAGGTTTCCATTCAAATATCTGATCTTACGAGTAATTTACTTCTATTCAATTATTGAAAAAATACTACATTACTAATATCAAAATATATTATAATACATATAAACAATGCAATAAACAAATATATCTGTGTTTACAATATTAGTAGAGTAGTTGTATTTATACGAATATAATTTATTTACATTTGCTTAAATATAATTAAACTGTTGGTTTATCTTTGATATTCTTGTTTCCGGAACATAAAACAATCTAACTTTGTGACATCTCTATCCAATAAAAATTTTAATATTGTTTAAATATTTTTATATCCTTTGGATTTATATGAAAGTGTAATTTGTAAAATTTCTTGGTAATTTCATCATATACGAGGTTATTTTCTCGTTGTAAACAAATGACATGGAAGTGGCAAATAAATTAATAACAGGAAGTATTTATTTGCATATACAGAAATTTAAAACACAAGAACAACAGAAAGATCATGGAGTGTTCGAAATTAATTTAATTATATAACACAAAGTATAAAACATTTCTGCAACTTATTGTCGATTCTTAAATGTTTGTAATCTGAGATCCAAACTGAATAAAAAAAAAACATAAATATTCTAAGTGATGGCATTGATAGTACATTAAGTAATTGGTTAAAACGAACGCAGCACATTCGCCAATTTTCACTAACAAAATATATCCTTGTAGGCAGTAACAACCGACACAAGTAAATCCTCCTTTTTACAACTGATATGAAAATCACATTTTCCATCGGTACTGCGATATAAAAAGTAAAGACTTAAATTTAATATCATTTTTATTACGCAGATTATAATAATTCCATATCAAAGCGAGGGTGGCTTTGTTGCCCCGATCTAAGAGCCGGTGTAATTCGATATGAACGTAATAAAAAGGTGGAAGAAAACATTAAGCACCTCTAAATGTGACGCTCTTGTGTTATTTTTGGAAAATATTGATGCACAAATATTTTTTCATCTCCTATTTGATTCCGAAGCTTAGAAAGCTGGACCTTTTAGGATCTATTTAAATATAGGTTTTAATATTAAACAATTCAACTAATATAGAGTGCCGTTGGTGGTATTTGAATTGTTTACTTTTAACAACAGACATTTTTAATAGTGACCATTACGCTATGTCATGATCGAACGCCTAACTAATATAAGAGGTTGCCTAACAACGCCCATGGGCTTTTTAAATTTCACGGGGGCTACCAAAAAATTCCATCTCATGTGCTTCTTCCCATCATGTTTGAAGGACACCAGGGCGTGTATTCTTGGCATTCAGTCATTGCGGATTCAGTAGAGTTAACAGTAATGTCAAAGTAAATTCTTCTTCTGTTAACTCTACTGAATCCGCAATGATTGAATGCCAAGAATACACGTCCAGGTTTTACTTTTGGGGAAATACCTCTAATATCATAAAAATCAAAACACTTAACTATAACTAGCAGGTTGAAGTATCAGAATAGTATTGAAATGGTGCGCAATAAGCACAAGGTAAACATTAAAGGTTCAAAGCTTTAATACGAACACAGTAAGTACATATGGTCATTTGTAATATATATTAATTACAAATACACCATGTTTGCCTTACGAGAACGTTCCCCTTTCTGTTGTCACGAGCCATTCCCATGACGCTGAGAAACATGATCTTGTTAGTCGCCATTTCTTCCACGGTTTGTGGTTAGAAGTAACAGTATGGTATCAAATAGCAAATATAAACAACTTTGAATTTATATAGTGTTATATTTTCGTATGCACACATTCTGGAAGAAAAAATAAGCGCCGTACCATTATATTGTTTTCTTATCTTAATCATCGCTTAATCTTAACAAAAATTTGGATTCATTTTTATCACGTGACTTCTATGAAACTGAATTGAATGTAGTATACACATTCAAAAGAGCTGTTTCTAAATTAATCAAAAGTTCTCAACTTTTTAACTTATTGTTAAATACCACAAATATTGAAGTTGTATCAAAACTTAGGAAAGCCACACAATCGGCCACAAATTAGGCCGATAATAACCACTTTTAAATTATTTTAAGATTTCTACACAGAAACACATCATCAAGCTGACTAAACTCTCAAAGTAATGATGCAAATTAATATTCGGTTTAGTGAAAAAAATATTTCATTAGAAAAATGACTAAACATTAGAGGGAATCTTAAACATGTAACTTTCAGGATTCCAGCTATAACGATAATTTTACTGTTATCGTTTTCCATTCAATTCTGACCGAACAATTGTATTGTATTATCATTATTTCATTACGTTTATTCGGCAACAGTCATTTTATGCGAATAATTAAAGGTTTTTCCTTAAAATTTCGCTACCCTGAAGCTTTCTTCCTCTTTCACAGAAACGCTGAAAAGTAAGTAAAAAAATTACGTTTTACAAATGAGAATCCATGCACTCCGGGTTAATGATACGACACGGCCACTGGCGAAAAACAAAAGGGTTTGCCGCGACTTGAGACACTCTTGGAAATACCTTTTTTTAATCATTTTTCTACTTGGCGTTCTGGCGTTTCACCGTCTAGGTACATCACGCTGCTTATGGGGCTTCGATTCTATTTTTATATTTTTTCGCAAACTTTTTCTTCACTCTTTTTAGGTCTGCCTTAACGTGTCGAGTGCATTATTGACTTTCTAGGGTTCCGTACCCAAAGGGTGAAAACGGAACCATATTACTAAGCCTCCGCTGTCCGTCCATCCGTCCGTCCGTCCGTCTGTCACAGAGCTGTATCTCATGAACCGTTATAGGTGTGCAGCTGAAAGTTTCACAGAGTGTGTATTTATTTTGCCGCTATAACAAAAAATAGGTAAAATAAAAAATATATAAAAATTAAAGGGGGTCCCATACAAAATAAGTAATTCTTTTGTGTTAAATCTTGTACGATGGTACGGAACCCGTTGTGTGCGAGTCCGACTCGCACTTGGCCGGTTTTTATTTATTGTAAACAATTTAACAAGGCGGGCTTAGTATCAAAAGGCATAATCTTCTTCGAGATTTATGAAAGGTTCAATCTGCAAGGCAAAAAATGATGAAATAAGTTATTAATTATATCAACATAAACTCAACAATAAAAAATATATATACATCCTACGTATATCCCAAAAGCACATTTTCTTGTTTTTTTTTAAAACTGGATATGGGTGGGTAATAGCGTCATGATACCCAACATACTAGATTCCCGTAGGAATTGTGTACCATGCCAGGACCGCCTATTAATGAAGTGGACGACACGGATAATTTTAATTCTAAATACTTAAAATACTTAATGAGGTCCAGTTAGGCAATAAATTATTGAAATATTCGTGGAAGTTAATAAATGATGAGTATTACTTTGAAGACTTCAAACTTAGGTTTATACTCATTCATGTATATTAACTTTCGTAACTTTAAAATATATAAGTAATGTTAAAAAATAACGAGGATCCTTTCTTTTCTTTAATTTTATTGAAGAATCTGATATAAGTGAAAGTAAATTAAGTAAAACTTAGATTGCATCATATAACATTTGAAACTCATAATTGTATGGCACAGAATAACCATTCTTATAGACGGATCCCTTGTTGCACGAGTTCGGTTGACTTGGTCGGTTTTGTTCTAAGTTTTTCATTAATCGCTCTTCTTCTAACGAAGCAGCGTATTTGCCTCATACCATTCAATGTTAACACAAAGAGAAATGTTTTCGTCTCTTTTTCCCATTTATCTACAATGTAACTGATGCATATTTGGGAATTATTTTAATACAATTATTTACTTCAGAGTACGCTTTAATACAAAGAAAACCTTTATACATTTATTGCTGCATATTCTCATAAAAAAGTATGTAAACAGTCACCCTTATTAAATCCCCACCTGCACATCATTATGCGCAGTCACATCACTTTTTCTCAGCGCCGCTTTACAAGAGGCGTCCCTTTCTCATTCGAGTGCGATATCGTTTTTCTCTTTCATTCCGGTTCGCTCCTCCGCTCACGGCTGATTGCACCGCGGAGCACGAGTGGGACCGGCTACAATGGGATGGCATTTTCTTTTTAATCCCTTATCTCGGGCTCGAGTGGGGAACTCCATTTCAGCCGGCGACAAAGACGCTCGCTGATTTCTCACAGTAAATATCCTACGTACATATAGAGCCGAATAAGTCTGACAAGATGGTTTTGGTGTGCCTTCAATGACTCAAACTTGTTTATCCTTTACTTAAATAAGTCACGTGGTATTTAATCATTTAATACGTATTTGATATCGCCTTCGGAAATATGTTTACGTATATACAAATAATATAAATTAATATACTATTACTTTTTCGAACTAAGCATGTACATGGATTTTTTTAAGGAATGTTAATGTAAATCGATCGTTAGGCAAGGACATATTCATTAAAGAAAGAACTTCTTTATGATGCATTATTTGCAAGGATGGAGCCGAACCAGCAAAGAATACCATTCGCAGGTATTGCGTCTACCAATTTCGTCACGTTCTTTGTAACCATACTTTGGAACTCTCCTACAGTCCCTTTTCCCGTAATCAATGCCTCGTACAAACACAGTGTTTAAGATTAGATGGGTATAAATCAGGTAGCGAAATTGGTAGACGTTATACCCGCGAATGGTATATTTTGATACCAAGGATGAATTACGCTTCTATAAAATGATAAACAATAATTATTCATACATTATAAAATATCTAGGAATGAGCGGATGTAATCATCGTATTAACGAAACATTCCTTTTCCATGTAGTCCTTGTATTGACTTTTATTAAATACAATGTTAGCTTTATATGGAAATAGTCAATATTTTGTCAACTGAGCGTAGCAAGTCATTAAGATTCTACCTTGCTAGAAGTATTTTAGATTGTAAAAGTATATTTATTCGAATATTATTAGAAATTTTGTTAACACAGTTATTGAGAAAAAAAATAAGAATTATTAATGGTTAGGTTTTGAAAAGTTACATTACACATAAAAAATCAATTTAAAAAAATATATTATAGAATTATTAAAAACAGCTCTATATATGTTCACAAAATTTGCCTATAAATAATGCAAGCAAGGAAGAAAATAAGTACCGGTGTTGCAAAAGTAAAAAGAGTATTATTAAACAGCATGAAAATATAAGAGAATCCCTTTCAGTCTGAAGGAGTTCTCGTGAAATGTTCCGAGTAAAGCGAAAATGTATTACACAAGTGACGACACACAAAAGCTTGTTCGGGGAGGGGGAGGGGGGTGGATTTCTTTATACTTCTTGCATCTTCAATATTTTAAGGTGCTTACCAAAATTATTTTTGATGGAAGTTACGGCGGGAACAAGGGGTGATTTCATATCCCAAATACAATCTTTATTCGTCAGGTAGGTACATATAAATATTTTTGAAAATGCACAAGTTATAGAAAAATGTTGGTTTAGAGTCTAAGAGCCGATTTTTCCATCCTCAGATAGTATTTATTGGACTGATGGTACAAATTCACGTTTGTCAAAAGACGGATAGTCATTGCCGGAGACTAATTTAATCTATCACAATTATATGACCATAATTTTACTAATAAATATATGTACTTATATATCGAATATATAAGAAGAAGCGTAAATAAATCCATCGAATAGTTATCTGGCTGTTTATTAGACTATTGAAAAATCTGCACTTAAATCATGCAAATTTCACACTCTCAAATGCAACGGCATGGGATTCGAGCATTTCAGGTATTTATATTTTACTATTCATAAAATCCATAGAGTTTCCTCAAACGTTTTCCTTGTGTCATCTTTATATATGTTTTGTCTTAAACTACACAATGACGGCTATAAACGGATTTTAGTTAAATAAAAACCCTTCGAAACGCATTTCCGAAACTATGAAAGCCTTATCAGTGTTTTTTAACCACGACAACAGAAAATATTCTCTAGTAATATGGTTTTTTTTTTTTTATGTGACTGGACATGGATGGCTAATACCACAAGTTCTGTCATGGTATTAGCCCAACACACCACATGGGAACTAGGTGCCATGCCAGGACCTTCCGCTTCGACCATCGTTCATCCAATGCGATGGTACCAACCCGGGCGGGATAAACCCTACCACCTTGTAAGGAAGGGGACCTACAGCTTAACGTGGAATCCGAACCACGGCCAGCCTCTCTCAACGGTCGAATGGTCACCCATCCAAGACCAGACCGGACCCAGCGTTGCTTAACTTCGGAGAGCGATCGCCGAAGTGTCGCGCCACTGGGCCACTCTCTCTCTATTTATAGTACCTCTAATCCAGGCGAGTTTTTGATTTAATAAGTATGAAACGGGAGTATCAATTTTGAAACACGAATTTACTAGTTTTGAGAGAAATATATAGAAGCGCAATTTCTGAGGCCTAATCGGACTTAAATTTGACTAACGAATGTTTTTCGTTTTTTCAGTCGGACTCCAGAGCAAGATGCGAAAAGTCCTGCCCCTCCTCCGAGGGTTCCCTACTCTCCAGCATCCTGCCAGACAAGTTATCGGGCTCCATCTGCACCGCACTGCTGTTCATGCTCGGCTGGAAGCTCTTGGCCAGCAAGCGGTGAACTTCCGAGGAAGTCGTCGGGATTGTACGGAAATTGGTTATGATGGAAGGCATTATAATGTTGGACCAATCGGCGAGGGCGGGGATTGGGGGGGTTGCGATGGTACTTAACTACGATGTTGGATGTAACCATTCTCGATTGTTAAGGTGAAAATGTTGTATATTGTGTATAATATTTAACAATATAATGGGGATTAAGTATGCCTCAGAGATGAACAATTAATTTACTGTCAATTGTTTTTTAAATGCCTTCCATGGGTCTATATCTTATAATTATGATTTAAATTAGATCAAAATAAGCTTAATTTTGCCAATATAGTGGACATGTGTTTACTATGGATTTTCCATATTTCAATTATTAATTCAATATTGCTATGTTTTAAAGTTTGTGCTTTTTTTCTTTAGAATTGATAGTCAGGATATTAAAGGTAATTAAGTGGGTGCATTAACTTTGGGGAAGTTATTCTCAAGACCGAAATGAAACGGTTTTATTGTACAACGAACGTGCGGACAGACATACTGACGGACGGGCGGACGGACATCGTAAGCTAAGTAATAGGGTTCCGTTGACACCCTTTCGGTACGGGACCCTAAAATGTAACACCATCGCAAATTAGGACAAATTATGTGCAGGCTAAACGACTTTCCCTTCGTTGTTTACTTTATAGCGCTCCCAGTGGCCAACTGTGAGGTTATAAGAACGCAGACGCCATTCCCATTGAAAGCCCAAGAACATCCCGGTGGGGACCATAGCCCTGTAGGTTTTCGGTAGGCCTTGCCAGCTCAGCATATTGCTTTGGTACTATTAATGGCGAGTGCCACGTGGACTATGTCCACTCCCTATTTTCCAGATTGGTACTGGAGCGGTAATGCACGCTCACCGCCCGCAAACGAGGCTGTTAACGTTTCAATCCACGGTCGGGATGACACATAGGCACACCCATATCTTCAGTATGCTACCGGAGTTGTTCGTTAGGCACACTCACTTCCAGATGCACATAATGCATCCATCCATTTCATCGCTTCGCGGCTGGATCGATCAGTACTTCTAGTTTTTCAGACTACCACCGGAGGTGTCATCCAGACCTGACTCTCCACCTTCCAATATAAAAAGGGCAACTCGCAAAACGTTCCCGTGTTCCTTTCTCTCTTAAATTAGCCAAATTCTGTCAATGTGATTGAGATGTTAGTAAAAACTATAGCAATATTGTTTTACAAATGGTTATAATGTATTTTTTCCCGAGCGGAAATAATTTTAATCAACTCACACTGCCTAGACCATAGACTTAAGACGCGTTAATGCCTAGATCTGTGGCCTAGACACTGCGAACAAACTATAAGTTATAACGAATAACGTGGCAGAAACTTTTGGTAAACAAATAAAAATATTAATAGATTTTTTTTTCATGTCGTAAAAACAGGTATAATTTAAAAAAATACAACGCATTGAAATGACAACATGGTCCTATAGTGCCATTAGTTACAAAAAATACTTTTCATCATATTGCTATCATTATCCCATTTGGTATTTTGGTTAGTACATTCCCCTAAAATATGTTGATACAAATGGTTGATAAAAAAAAAATTAAATGAAAATAATGATATAGCCACTTGTTATCTAATAGTATGTGTTCCAAACCGACCAAGAATGTAGTGTATTTAAATTGTAATGGAAACATGTTCTGGAATCTTCAAGTTAAATTTTACCAAATTTCCGGTGTTCGGTTAGGCTGAAATGTCATTTGTTCAGGAATCTTGCAAGTTAAATGTAACCCACTTCCACTGAAGCTATCGGGCAGAAATTTAAAAGACACGTTTTGCTCTCGTGACAATGTTCAATAATATAGAAACATGTCAAACATAAAAATAAAATCGATATATATTGAAAAAATTTAAAAAAAACTTCTATTAAAATACTCTGAAAAGAAGAAAATTAACTTTAAATTAAATTAAACCTATCAATTTATTAAATACACAATTTATATGATATATAATATCGTCGCGAGATTTATCGGTGTAAATAATCAAGTTTATAAAGTGTAACTTGATCATGAGACAACTTTAATACCATATAAATTATATAATGTAATACATTGATGGGTTTAATTTAATTTTAAAATTAATTTCTTCTTTTTAGTGCCAATTTTTCAAAAGTCCGATAATCATTCAGATAACTATTCGACGAATTTATTTACGCCACTGCTTATCCATCTGTTATAGTAATTACATATTTTTATAATAAAAATCATAATTAGTTAACTGTGGTAGGAAATGTAATCCTCCGGTAAGGACTTCTGTCTTTAAAATAAACTTGTAGCGCCATCTCTCGTCATACCAAGACACTTCGCCCCGATCCTTCCCGCCGAAAGGGTGGACGCTCGGATCTACTCGACAGTGTTCGAAAAGACGTGACGCTGGCTGCGCGCACGCGCCGAGACCACGATTGGGACCGCATAATTTCGCCTTTTACTGTGTATAACACTGTATAACCCGTTATAAACTCAAATTCTACTTTCAGACCGTTAATTACTATCTGAGGATTGAAAAATCGGCCCTTAGAGCATTTAACCGAAAAAAAAAGTTAAATGTTTTTCTACTATTTTATCTATTTCACTTGATTTAGGTACTCAACCTTTATAATGAATAAAAATTCAGCTTTTAATGGAATAGTTTCGTTTAGCTTTGCAAAAAAAAAATTGTCATATTTAGCTTTATGAAATGTTTTACCAAAATTTTCTTCAATTTAATTTTAATAACAAAACAAAATACATTACTTAATTTTCTAAATTACCTTAAATTTTAATTTAACTTTTAATGCTTCCATCATATTTTTTAACAAATCTAAATGATAAGTTATAGAATAAATACTTTTAAGTTTTTCTACCAGATATATTTATTGGTCTCTGATACAAATAATCTCAGAAAATTGTTCCAAAGAGAGCAAACCTAAAACGAATGAACATTTATTGATCTCATTTTCGAAAACATTTATTTTGAATGTTTTGTTTTTTATTGTAATAAATATTAATATATTTAGAAAGATAAGATATATTTGTGCCAAGTTGGAGAGATTATTAACATCGGGATGTGGAGAAAAGTAATTATATTTTTATATTTTTAGTGACATTATACACATTATTCCGATATTTCCATCATTAAATATAACATTCAATGTGCAAACATTTTTGCATTTGTACATAATGTGCCAGTTTACACACATAGCTATTAGACTTAGGAATTCACTCAAAGATATTTAAGATTTGTAAACCTAACTAAAAAAAAACATGAAATATTTTACTTCCGTTAACATATATTGTTCTGTCATTTTCCGGCACCATCGGGATTATAATGTATTAAAATGTCCAATCAAAAATCAATCAAATTCCTAAAATAAAAATTCAGTAAAATGTATGAATATAGAATATTTGTATACACAGATAATGTCTTTACATTTTAGCATGCGTGCATACTAGCAAATCCGCAGACTTTATACAACAAAAACGCTCTAATTTCCTGCAATTTAAATGTTTACCAGTCGCCAGTAGTGCTGACATGCATGCGAACTCAAATACTTTTAGGCGATTCTTAAAATGTATATTTCTCATAAGCCGTTAACATTTTTGCATGCTACATATATCTTTATTTTATGTTTTGTGCTAGGAATTGTATCCTAAATGCTGCAGGTATCCTAAAACACATTATTTTAGCAGGTCACACATGAAATAATAAAACACTATAACAACAACATGTTGGTCCGATATTTCTACCGAATTTCTTACTGTATTGCTAGGGTTCTTAACAAATCATTAAAAAAGGACCATGACCCATTTTTATCAAATGTTCGAAATTGTGAAAAAAAAGGATGCATAACACATTTATTTCGTCTATTTATATAGACTTACGAAAAATCTCGGGACATTAAAAATATTGTAAATAATAATATCACAAATAACTGTATATAATCATTTTAAAATGCCCAAATTGTTAGCGATCTGTAGGGTTTAAGTTTCGATGTTATTAAAGTATAAACTTTTTACAGTAAATATAATTATCAGAAACGTTAAATTGGTGAATTAGGATTGGTGCATGCATTTTTCTTGTAATGTGGTGTAGATTTGTAGCAATTCAATTCAATTTTTTTCACGAAAATATGAATTTTTTTAAATATTTATTGGGTATTGCAAAAATCGAAATAACTCATTATTTTAGCAACATATTATTTCAATATTTGAAGTTTTGTACACTTCTATCACATCGTCAAAGTTTTAGTAAACAGGTAAATATAGAATTCTACAAATTATTAAAAGTAATTAGGCAAAGTTTGTCATTTAGTAAAACTTTTAACAGAAAAATAAAAAAATTCAACATTCAAAATTAAAATAAGTCATTTCGGCAATATTTGTCATTAATTATAATTCGGTAACATCGTAAAATATAAAATGAAAGTCAGATACATTATTGAATCATTATTATTATTTTAAAAATATGCACGGCACAATTAAATTACTATTCCAACTATAAAAAGTGACATCTTCTAAAAACAATCCACAAATTATGTATTATTATTTTTTATAATCCCACTATTACAGTGTTACAGTGCATCAAAACACTCAATCATTACAATCCACGAAAGATGAGGAATATTCTATGTACGCGAGTGGGGGAAGTATTTCCTTTAACTTTCGTATGTTCCGCCGGTACTCGCTAGTAAATCCTTTTCAATAAACATAACTAGACTAAAAAACTAAACTTAATTTGCAATAATATTGCTATACAATGGGCTATTTTAGTTTCACTTTCTATCCACATTCTATTTAAAAAAAAATTATATTTACAAACCACCAACTTTACTACTAACTTTATTACTATCATAACTTTTCGTAATCATTTAGCGCGCCACAATCGGGCATTGCGAACTTATGGTTTGATATATGAGTTTGATATAGACTAATTATATTTTTAAATTAATTTTTTTTCCAATAAAAAATGTCAACAAAATTCTTACTTCAGAATAATTCTCAATTTTAAAATCGAAATTTTGCTATTAATATGCACAAGTGTAATTAATTAGTTTTTTACATTGTTTAAATTATTATCTCCACATTGGTTACATTATAAATCATAGGTTTGTACATAATAATATTGTTTTAATTTATGCATTTTTTTCGTGAGACCAATAAAGTAGTTTTAACTAAGCTCTACAAATTAAGTTGTAAATAGTTATATCAAAATGTACTTATCTTAAGATTACGTTGAATTACAAAACTTTTGAAGAATGTGTTCATTTGTGATACTTAACTTAGGAAGGATATATATGAAAAAGTTTTCCCATGATCTCCTCAAAATTCTTACGCACATTTCTATAATATATGTGAGTTGAGTTGAATGACAAGTATATACAATTTCTTTTATTAGTAACATTCTAAATTGCTTTGAGGCCAACTCAAGTTCATACAAAGCTTATGAAATTGTCTTTCGATTGACTCATTTAAGCATCGAATAATGTCAGTAAGAATTTTTGTAAATACAATTGGATTGTTCTTGTTCTTATAACTACGCATCGAAATTATAACAACATCAATTAAAACATATGAATAACCGATACATTTAGCACAATTTTATATGAATAAATATGGGAAATTCTCATATTACATTCGATATTTAATTTTATTCAAATACTTAGAGATGCTTGATAATTTAATAAACATGTTTATTGCTAAGCACAAAACTCCGCCTGTAAATATATGCTAGAATTGTACATTCATTGATATAGTTAAGAAACTTTTAATTACAATTAAGCATTTTATATGATTAGCAATAATTTTTATACCCAAAATTTACTGTTAGACGTTAAAATGCTTAATATATTTTATTTTATTACGGCTGATGTTTTTCCTAACATAAATGCAGTTATTATTTTTCAATATACATTATCCTACAAAACATGTTTTTTATTCCCACCGATCTGATGGTTTATTCCAACATGGTCTGAATGCAACATTATGAGAAATTGTCTTCAATAATATTTCGGAGGAACTGGGTGAGATTTTTTTATATAACTGGATATGGATGATTATTACCATCTGCTCCCTTTACGACATTACCCAATACATGGGAGCAAGGTGCCCAGTTAGGACCATTCTTATATTGCACGACTTCATAGAAAATAATTGAAAACACGGACAACTTCCATTTGTCGCTTCCACGATCGTTCATTCCATGCATTGAGAACCTAGTTATTAGGGAATTTAAACAGTTTTACATGGGTTCCAAACCATGGTATGACCATTCCGAGAAGTTCCCGATGATGTCAAGTCGAGGCGTAACGGCACTGGGTTACCGAGGCTCATAAACCGTATCCCTTAGTATAAAGTACTCGGGGGCAAATATAGTGGGACCAATTGCATTTACAGTATCACATGGTTTTCGAGCTAATTAAATCGTTAATATTTCGAAAAACTATGTGGCCTGCATGTTTGCCGAAAATGCACTTTTCAATCGGATAAAAAAGAAAGAGACGCTTGTCCTGGTCTTAGAAACCAAGGTTAGAGTTAACAGAAGAAGAATTTACTTTGTCATTACTGTTAACTCTACTGAAGCCGCAATGACTGAATGCCAAGAATCCACGCCCAGTTGATGAAACTTTAACGTTTTTTTTTTAAATTGTCCCATCAAACCTCCGTTGAAGAACTAACTTACCTTAACTTAACTTAGGGAGAACTGACCTAGGTGCCACATGGAAATATATCAAACGAGTGACGGTATTGCCATTAGAAAATCTGTTCCGAGCATTACGAACTTGGGTTTCGAGTTTATTAATAATTTTTGGCGAACTTTGAAACCCGGGATATTTATAGTTCTAATACGACAATAACAGAAACACTACGACAACAACTAAAATACTTATTTAATCCGTGGTAGGGTGGGTAAAGTGAAACTAATGTCTACTTTGTAAAGTTGAAGTTGGTGCCTAAGCCATACCTTATTATGTGCCCAAGCCAGATAAAGTAAAAATTGCTATGAAATGTTTTAGTTGGAAAACTTACCAACGATAAAAGTTTAATACAAAACTTCAATTTCATATTGAAAACTGTTGTTATATTTTCCTTGAAAATCTAACATTACGTTAAAGTTTTATTACAGACGAGCTTTTTCTCGGGGCTGCGCTCGCGTTAAACTCTAATTTGTAAATAACTCGGGATGTAATAAATTTAGAGTTTTCAGGCAGGTGATTATATCCACCTGCATTCAGGATCACAAAATTCATACATGATTTCATTTATTTATAACATTTAACATCTAGACTTTACATTAGATACTTTATATTAAATGCATTCTACACAATTTAAGCGAAGTTCTAAAACATTGCCGTGTTAAATTTACTTGAAATGATATGGAACCTGCGATGACAAGTCTTTTCGTGCTAAGTCAAACTGTGACGCAAGCTACATGCATGGTTATGATATAACATATACAAGTAGGTATAATTAGGTAGGTACATGTATGTATTATAACTGATATGAAAGATATTATTATATTATGATATGAAAAGTTGCTTGCCTTCAATGTTGGAACAAGTTATAGAAAGATATCAGCGCAACAGAAGAATTCTCCATCTAGATATTGCTCCAGCTTTCTTTAATAGTAGAGTTTGTCCTTTGCCAAACGCAAGCGTATACCGCAAAACTCGCACGTATATCCATATATATTTATTATCCTGATACACTTAACGAAATTATAAATTCAAAAGAAGCAACGCCTCCGAAAGAAGGAATAAATACTTCACATGATGATTTTAAATGCATCTAGGTAGTTATAAATTGAGGTTAAGTAGCCACATACCTATGTATCATAGCATATTATCTTGAAATTGAGCTTTAAACTTTTTGTCGTAACCGAAAATGTAATACCTCAACATATTAGAGGATATTGGTATCTTATTCAAATCAATTGTTGTTAAAAGTTCTTCCGCCTAAACATTTCCTTAATTTTCCACTGCATAGTTAAAATACTCCATAATGGATACACTTCTTTACGACTTCAGACGCGCATATTCACCAAATAGTGACTTAAACAATAAAGTATCTTTAAAACCTATATATAATTTTTAAGACCATAATAACCCACATTCTTATGTGTACCGAAAATAAAATAACTCAGTGACATGTATGTTGTGACATCCCTAACTTTGTTTTATTATTTTACTATACCATTGCATAGCGTTTCATGTAAAAAAACCTTCATTGCAAATTTTATTTATAGAGGGCCAACAGTTTCCTATTGAAATAGCTGTGATATACGGAGAAGGTTCTTAAAGATGTTTACTAAAGTTAGCTCTTTAATAGCACAGAAAACACATCATATTACTAAAACCACTAATAATCCATCACAATCTTGTCCATATGCAAATAAAGAGTCTGCTACTGCTGATTTTAAATTTCGACTAAATTTGAATTTCAAATTGGGTTTTTTTATTCCCGCCTTAGTAATGTGTGAACTATGTAGTCGGTGTTAACTTTGATATTCGTATGCAAATACCTAGGAAGGGCTCCATCGGCGATCTATCATTGCTATATTGGTTGCAAAATTGGATTTGCGATGGATGCCTGTCACAATGTCACCGTGGGCTATTCATTCGAATTACTTTTTTGTTGTGTTGTTTGTTTGATATGAGAATATTGTGAACACAAATTATTACAATCGGTAGTTACTAGTTATTTTTTAAAAAAATCATTTAATAGGCTGAATAAATCTCTCATGTGAACACAAAAGTTTTGTTTTGTCGTATTGTGTTATATTTCAAATATATAATAAATTTACTTTAAGCATTTCAGCGGTTGATTCGAGCATTTGAATAAAAAAGTATTTTCTGTTTTATACTATTTTATTTTATATTATTATTATATTTTTACAAATTAGTTTGGTTTGAAGTTCATATTTATTAATATTGACCAAAATCAAATGTTTTAATTCTTTATTTCCATTTATCGTAAATATAGCCTAGTTAGGGTAAAGTACATGTATGACCGTATAAACTTAAAGTATGAACTTCAAACCAAACTAATTTATAAAAATAGAATGAAAATATAAAATAAAAAATATAAAATAGAAAATACCTTTTTTCTAAATTTACCAACAAAATCTTAGAGTGTACTCAATATAATAGTTACAATAATTTATTATGTGTTAACTACTCATTACTTCCACTTTTAAATATCCAACTTAAAGGAAGTCACACGATCAAATATTAAATTTCAAGTACCGATAGAAAAGAACAATCCCATACAGGATTACTTGTTTCCCACAACTTACGTACGTGACGTCGTAACACGGATGTTTCATTATAATCCGGAATTATTGGAGAATTATGCGCCGTCATACGATTTCGAAATAGTCGGATGGGTTTCCCAAACTGTTGAACGTGTGGCAGTTTTTTGGTATGATAAACTTCAGTAGTTATTGTTGCATTTGGTGAATCAGTTGGATATATTTTTTTATTTTCTGGCATTCTATGCCTACATAAGCGTCTTGCATTTAATCCAATTCCAATAAAATAAATGTAGAGCTTATTCAAATTACCCGAAAAAATCAGAGAAAAATATGTACTGACGAAACTTCGAGTAATGAAGGTTGGAGGTCAGTGCAAAAATAACTTAGATGCCATTAGAGCGGCTCGTAGCCTAGTGGCGCGGGGACTGGCCTAGCGTACCAGAGACCCGGGTTCAATACCGACTTGCACCACTGTCTTTCTCTTTCAGAGTTCGATAAGTGCATTTCGTCACGAATGCGAGCTGCTCCATGGTTCGGAATCCATGTAAAACTGTAGGTCCCCTTCCCCTACTAGGTGGTAGGGTTTAAGCCCGCCCGGGTAGGTACCATCGCATTGGATGAAAAGATGGTCGAAGCGGCAATTAAAAATTGTCCGTGTTTTCCATCCAGTTCAATGTAGCCGTGCTCATAAAGGGAAGGTCCTGGCATGGCACCTTAATTCCTTCGGGAATGTGGTGAATTGGGGTAATATCATAACGGTAGTTGTGTGGTATTAGCCATCCATGACAGGTCGCATAAAAAGAATATAAAAAAAACATTTAGATGTATTATTCTTGGAAAAATGGATAGCTTTTAAAACATATATGTTTACAAAATTAATCTAAAAATACTACTAACGAGGTTAGATTGAGCGTGCCAAGCTGATGGCGCTAGTGCTGGGACGGGCTGGCGATGGCGATCCAAGACGGCGAGAAGAAAGACTAATAATTCTTCACTCAGGAGCAAGATCACTTGATACTCTTAATCTTAATCTCCTCTTAAAGGGGCAAAAAGGTGTGAATCACCTGGCCGAATGACATGGTTTTCACACACCCCGAGAAAGTTCGAAAGCCCGTGGGCGTCGTCAGGTACCTCTTACCTGGGTTAGGCCAAAACAATTTGTGCTTTCGTAAATTGAATACGTTTTTTAAACAATAAGATGAATTAAATTATGCATAAATAATAATTGTGTGTTATATTGGATAAAAATAAACATTATATATTTTTTTTTAAAAATAACTTTCACATTTACTTACATTTCCGATATGAAACTAAGTTTGAGAATCGTTCCCACATCGTATGCAGATATTTTATGAATCAAAAATTGGGGGAGACATTGATACAAATGATGAGATGTATCGGCGCATTTTCGTCTATCATTAGTGCTCCCACCTGCTGAGAGACTAAATTCCTGTTCCCACGAAACTGTAGATCGAGGTGAATGATTTGCCTAAATAAACCATTACGATAATCCTACATATCAACACATTCGATCGCCGATGTTTGTCGTCTTTGCGAGTATTTACTATGCACCTTCTTATTCATGCAAATTTCAATATTTTCACAGGCACCTGACGAATTGGCGTTTGCACCATTTTAAATTGATTTTTATATCATGATTTTCGTTCATCATTTGCAAAAAATTCAAATACAATATGTCTAAAAGTTTTTTTTTTCTCATGAATATAGTTTAATTTAAGATACTAGTTTATTAGATATTACTAAGGTACATTGTTTTCTTTAGATGTATTTATTAAAAATTATGTAAAAAATTGCTATAATCCTTAACAAAAGTATAAAGAGGTAATTGTTTCTCGTTCGTCAAATATTTACAAATGTATTAACATAAATTTAATTATTTGCTATAAGTCATTAACCAAGAAACAAATGTGGAATGATAGAATGCAGCTATTTGTGGGTACTATGGCGTTAGGTATATTTGGCTAAGCATGTCCGCTTCTGGTGTAGTTGTGACACAAACAACTTCAATGGAACACTCCTGTTAAATAGCATTGAAATAAGCTACGTATATTTAAAATCCATTTATGTTGTACCAAATATTTTCTTTTTCTTTTTTCAAGGTAATTGAATACCTCCTTTGGCTCCATATTAATAATATATTTATTATAAGCATTTACTCAATCCTCTTAATTTTCAGTTTCTTTATTTCCTACAATATTATTTATGTAGACGCACTCGGTTTTATCTTAATTTTTTACTTTTCTGTTAATTTTCGAATATCTATTTCTCTGAAAAGTATTTTCAGAGGGATCTATTTTTTCGATTTATTTGATTTCATAAGAAAAATTTATTTTAGTAGGTTTAATAGTTAAATTATATTGAAAACTCAAACAATTTATTCCGGTGCTTAAAAATATGAAAAATACCAAACATAACAAGTCTTAACGGGCATATAGAGAAAAAATGGTTATTAGCAAATTTTCACGGGAATAACGAAGTTTATGATACAGCGTAATATCTCCGAAAATCCGTTTTCATTCCTTGCCCGCCGCAATAAAACCAATATGTAAAACATCATAAAAACCACAATATGTGCATGTTTTATTTGCTTTTTCACGCATTTCAGACGGCACATTTGTGTGGGGATTGCGCGACGGTGTATGCAAAATTGGTGCGAAATTGAAAAACAAATTCGTTTCATATTGCTTTTTTGATTCGCGGCCGCGTCGCGTCGAGGTGGACGGATTTGGGGTGCTATTCTACTACGATTTAAATTCACCCTTCCTACTCGTGTAGCACGTTGTAAGTACATTAGTGTTGGCACACACGGCAGGTCAGGTACGGCAAGTGAGTTCATATGAAATAAATTGACGAGTTAAATCGATAGTAAATTCATGCATTTATAAATCCTATTTCACTATTTCCGTGGTCCTTTTTTTCAAGCTCCAGACTATCTACGTCTGGACTTTGAAAAAATCATCAAAATTTGTTCAACGGCTCAGGCGTACAAACGCATCAGATAGACAAATTCACTTTTGCATTCATAATATTAATATGGATTTTATGATAATGACACTATACCTGACCAGAGAAAAATAATTTCACATGCGCACAAATTCACATGCGAAAGAAAAGAATCTGCACAAAAATGTATAATAATTATTAGGTTTAACAGGCTCCTGCGACTATTATATATAAAAGGCATAGAAAATATTAAAGAAAATTCAAAGGGCGTAGAATTTTGTGACGCTTCTAACCTCTGATCTCGGAACCTTAAAAATTATAACCCCATAGTTTTTATCGCTTACCACAGATAATCTGTGTTTTGTAATTGAAAATATCGAGCATCAAAAGGGATCATATCTTGGTCACGTGCCATTCATTTAATAAAATTGTACTTAGTCATTTTGCCGTGGGAATAATTTAATAGGATTTGCAATCACCTGGACAGACCTGACAAAGCTTTTGGGCTTAGGGAATCGGCGAGGCACAATTATAGGATTCTAAGGGGTGGTTATGACAAAGCCTTTAAAAAGATTTCGAAGTTAAATATAGAAACATTATTAACCTCGCTTGATAATGTAATAGAAGTGTATTGTATTGTATTGTTTTATTGCATTCATAGGTAGGTAACCTACACTTAAACATCTCAAGAATCGTTATGCTAGGTCTATGTCAAAAATATAAATGTCGCATACTCTATTTCTATGCATATACGAACTGGTGTTGGTACTAAATCTGGTGTATAGTGCCATCGTCAATATACATAGAACAATGTACGTACAATGTCAATAGTTAATAATCGTGATAGAGTCCATACCAACTGTAAAGTTTCATTTAATTTTAGCAGAAATTAATAATTAAATAATACTTGATAAGCTGGAACATTTTTATTTGTAACATGAATTACTCCTAAGCGGCTTGGGCCGATTGTGACAAAAAAAATGTGTGTTTGGGTTGATCTGTGGATGGCTAAGATTCACTCTTGGAACCGAACGAAACCTGACCTACCCGAGCTAGTTTTGCATGACTGTATTTTAATCCCTTTGATATTTTTATATTATAATAAAAAAAATCATTGACGCGCTGTGCTGTGGAAAAAACACATATGAAGTTGGAAACGAAGAAACTTAATCTGGGATCGTACCTAAGCAAGGTGATATGGTATGTGCAGGCATATGTTTTATTTTAGAACTCCTGAAATCGGTAGCGCTCAGTGCTGCAAGTTCTTATTATAGTTTAGCATGATACGCTTACACATCATTCATAAATAAGTTATTTTATTCAAGGGGTTTTCACTAAACATATGTATTCCTATAAACACAGAACACATACAAATACAAACGAGATTCAGACAAATATGAAAAAAAAACATTACAGTACTACTTAACGCTAACAAATAGCAATCATAAAAAAACTTATTCAGTCAGACGAATATACTAATGTCCCTGAGACACTTGCTTTACCCCTATCCGTTTCATTTTATCTGGAAAATCAGTCATCGCCAAAGTCTTAAAAGTACCAAGTTACCAGGCGTCCATAAAACATTAGAAGGTGTCCCTACAATTAATCACGCGAACGCTGCCCCAGGCGAGCTATTGAAGTCTACAGACGAGTTTTTATTTGCTCCTGGTGGAAAGGTTTTTGCGAGCGACCGCGAAGATTAAATTTCGCCACCAGTCTGTGCCACCATTAATTTCGCCCTGTCCGTGCTATAAGATATCTACTTTTTTATTTTGAATCCATCTAGTTTAATTTTCAGATAGGTATATTTACAGTAGCAAAGTCGTTCGATTTTTGGACAACAACTGGCTAACACTAGCGATGTTCCCACGAGGTTAGTGAGGGAGTCAATCAATTAACCAGCCCACATAATTCCCAAATAAATTTCCATCGATAAAAAATGCTTACTAATCGTCGCCAGTAAAGCAAAACGGTATACTAATTTACAAATTGATTTCATCCTTGCTGCAGGAGATTTACATTTTTTATGCTTTTTTATCATGCAGAATTGTCTAAGGTCCAGAGAGGTCCCGAAAGAAATAAATTCTGAATTATGAAGAAAGTGTATTATCTTAATTCTCATTCAGTATAACCATGCATAACTATTTATAATACAAGTATACATATAATTTTCCCAATTCAAACCAATAATGAAATGATTAGATTCAAGAACAAAAAATCAATCCAGAAAATAAAACAACTATATGTAGAGAGCACAACCAGCAATGGTTTGCTTTAACCTGGTACATTAGGACCGAGTTGTCCAAATGGCATTATATTATGAAGTAAGAAGCCTTGCAGCTTGCAGCTAGGGGCATCGATCAGGTCGTAGATTCAAACGTGCCACTAAAATTTTCTTCTGAATGGGATAAGTGTATTTCTTTACGAATCTATTTTTGAAACCCATGTAAACTGTAGGTTTCTCTACTAATCGTATTGTTAAGCCAACATGATGCATGCTGTCGATGACATTGGATTCAAATATTTCAAACGGCAACTAAACGTTGCCCGTATTTTCTTATTTCCTGTAGGGAACGTCCTGGCATGGCACTTGTTTTGGACTAATATTCTGTTGTGTGGTATAAGTCATCCATGTCCAGGACAGTTCGATGGAAGTTTTCCGAGTTACTTTTTAGTAATTTGTAGGCAGCGAGCTTGGAAGGATGAAGAAGTAACCGAGTCTCTTTTGTATGGGGACGGCACCGCGGCGTAGCCACTTTATCAGCCTCGGTAGAAGACTTCTTGAGATTCGATGAGCTAGGTGAAGCAACTCTGAGCGCGGAGGTGACCGTTTTCAACCGTTGAGGATGGCTGTTGTTCGGATTCCACTTAAAACTTTAGGCGACATTGATTCCATCCGGTTAAATGTAGCTAAACAATAAATGGAAGGTTCTGGAATGGCACCTAGTTCCTATGTGGTATGTCAGGATAATATCTGACGGTTATTTTGGTATTAGCTACCCATGCCCAGCTACAAAAAAATACATTGGCGGCAGCGCTGGTGAGTTAGTTAGATAACGAATTCGCTTTCTACTAATTTCCTACAGGACGCTCTTTAGTGCGTCTTTAGCCCAAAGATAGTAGGGAACGACTGCTAACTTTAGATGAATAAAAATCTAAGCTGCTAACGTCATGCAACGTATAAACCTCGCCAAATACTTCTTATGTTCGCTGTTACTAAACTAGTTACACCGTTATTAAACTAATTTTAATTCCAAATTTCGCATAGGCAGGCATGAGTAAACATTACAGTTTGACTATAAATTAAGTAATGCCATTGTAAATAAAAAATATTATTGATATCTGTTGACTCTTATTGTCCCTATTAAACTTTTGTATTACGTTAGCAATCCTTCCCAACTATATTTTTTCCACTGTGCAACGAACATTCTATGTTGCGCGGCTCGAATTCGTAAGCGAACTAACTCGTGGCTACGCTGCCCCCACGCGAATGAGTTTCAATCGCTACTTCCGTCGTTCCATACTCGTTGTTTGTTTTAGGTCCTTGAGCTTGTGGTATGTTTCCTTTAATGCTTGAATGCTGAAGGCCCATAGATCGATGGCACGGATTAAACACCCAGCGACATTACCGCATGTAAATGAAAGCAAAACATAAATGATAGGGTTTGCGCAGGGCTCGGGCGGTTATTCCAAAAGAACGCTTTCCGTTTGTTGTTTCAGCCCCGCCACGCGCCACCTCGCCCGGTCGCGTGGACTGATCATTACTTCGGCATTCAGCGGGCTCTCGCCGCACATAATAACACGTATTAATGCCTAGATTTAGACACGAATAATGGCTCCAGATGCGTCAGCCTGTGAAGAAGGGTTGAGCGATTTCGGTAGACAAATAAATGCGCCTTCTCAATTACGAACGGTTTCTCTGGGCCGATTTTTATGATGAATCGTGCCAGTCTTGGGGCTAAATGTAGAAAAGGGTTGTATTTTTAGTGTTTCCATCGAAACAGAGCATCATTGATATACTCAGGTCTGTTTGTGTTGATTTATGTGTATGCAATAGAGCAATAAATTTTTTTCTTAAATAAATAATATTAAAACGTATAAAACATATCAAACTAGAATATCGAGTTTGTTTATTCCACATATATCGTCAGGTTAATAATGTTAATATCTTTAAATTTGAAACAATTAAAAGCAGCCAGCATTTTATTCACGTTATCATAAATGTTTCTACATAATAAGTGTTACAATATTTCGTTTGACTGCTTTGCTTACCGAGCAGGACGTGCTGCTCCTCACAGGCCTGTGCCTAGCTAGGACCTTCTATATTGAACTGGATAACAATTCTCATTGCCGCATTGACCATCGTTCATTCAATGGGATGGCAACAGTAGTAAGTATTGTCCTTTTGCATTGGTATTGCCCTAGCTTCCTCAGGAACGTGGTGTGAAGTGCTAATTTCACTGCACCATTTTATGTGATATTCTGTCATCCTTATCAGCATGTAACATTAAAGTAAAATGTTTATTTACGTACACGACACACTAAATTTAATTTTTCAAATTCACCAAAAAGTGTACCAAAAAAGGTCTCCTCTATTTTTTTATCTTTTGTTTGAGTTTGTATAACACAACCCTTTCTACAAATTAAATAGGCGTGGCCATTGTGTGATTCGAAAAGCAACGATAGTTCGAAAATTACTGATATTACGAAAGTGACACGTGACTGAATTGCTGGTAGAAGAAGAATGGAAATTTGACGGCTGCACATACGAATGTGATTTAGCTAAATCTTCCCTTTCCTATGCGTTATAATGTGTAGTCCGCTGAACGCGGTGTGCCGAATGGGCACAGAATTGGGTACCTACACTTATATTTCAAACTAGCTTTGGCTCCCGGCTCCGCTCGGTTTTATTGTAATAAAACCGTTTCATTTCACAACGTTGTGTACGTTGTGATTTGGTTCATGCGAGCGGAGCCTGGTAAATGTATTTTCACCGTCGCCGGCGTGTTATTCTAACAAAATATCTGGATTTCGACAACAGCGCCACCTACATGTTCTAAGATATAGCTAAGAACCTTCCTGGGATACTTTTATAATATATAGAGATAACAGATAGAGAAAATAGTGTTAGGCTCAAACAGAACTCAAATGTTATGATATTTAGCCATCTAGCGGGAGACGATGGGACTAGAAGAACAGGAATGTTGTTCCCTGTGTTAATTGCAACAGATGTAGATATCACAATTATTTCTCCTTGCAGCTTCGGGATGGGTTCCAGAAAGAGACGTTAACGTGCTTTTTTTATTTTCACTTAAATTGTTCTATAAACGAAGCTTATTTGATAAGAAAGTAATTCGAAACTTACTTAGCTAATTCTCCAACGTGATCTAGATGGCACTACTATCGGATTTTTAAAAATTGTATTGTAGCGTTACGCATCAACTTAAATTTACTTTTAGCGAAATCCTCACACCTAAGCAATTCCACGAAATAAAATATTATTTCCAAAATAATAATATTTCGGTTGTGCTCAATTTACTTTTGGAAAAATGTTCACAGTTATTGATAACTATTTTGGCAAATATTAATATATCATTTGACTGAATAGTCTAGAAGTGAAGATTTAGCAGATGTAAATTTTTACAATTTGTTTATGCATAAAGTTACAATTAATTAATTGCAATTTTCAGGTAATGGCGCTGTCTATAGGTTTATTTGAAGTTGTTAGGAGCATTTAGCTCATGTTGTTGTATACTCCGGCCAGTGTCACTGATTTTTCAAATGGTACTACTTGTCTGGAAGAAATCACTTTTAGTGATGAGTCCACACTCAATTTATTAGATTTCATTTTTCGGGACATTTTTTGTGTAATTTCAAATTCAAGTATATACAATTACAATAGTATTTCTTCGACAGAATAAGTACATAGCTAATAGTGCATACATTCGTAGTTTGGCATTGGCCTCTTTAGGCAAATAAGATTTCGTAATCAACACCCTTACTTAAATTAGAACCCATAATATTCTTCACCGTTAACCTAATCCCTTTTATTCCATAAAATTAATACTACAAAGGGATCGACACGACAATGTCTCATGAATGGTGTTACCTAATTCTCAGCCACCCCAATCTCATTTCAAAGTTCTTGAAATATACACCTTACTGATCAGCGTTAGGGTTCATATTTGTCATTATAAACAACGCCAGGTTAGGGATTACCTCACCACACGCGTCAGTTATTAATATTTGCTGGTGAGTTGATCCTGCTTTATTAGGTTCTTTGAAGTAAGAAATGACTGGCCTTATATTATAAGTGTTCCTTTGTTATATTTTTACTTACTTGAAACATAATACGAAAAGATTAAGTCTGACACACAGCAACTACGATTATAACATTTGTGCATACAGAAGGACTAGGTATTTTTTTCAATTGGTTGTAAATAAATGTATACTTGAAGTGACGAAAATGCTATGTTGACATGGTTTGTATTTGTAGAGGGAATGAGTGACAAAAGAAGGATAAAACAGATACAGCTCGTGGTGTAGGTGCTAGAGGACATGCCTTTCATACGAGATTCAAATAATCGTCTCTGTCATTCTCTTTATCTTTTTGTGTAGGATAAGTGCATTTAATTACGAATGTGAGCTGTTCCATGGTTTGCAATCCATGTAAAACTGTAGGTCCACTTCCCTTATTAGGTGGTAGGGTTAGGGCCGCCCGGGTTGGTACCACCACATTGGATGAAACTATGGTTGGATATAAATATATACATAAGATGTTATAAGTATAATTTTCAAATTTTCAAATAAAAAAAAATTCAAGAGGACTTTGTCATGTTAGTATAATAGTATTGAACTTACTGAGTGTTTACTATACCATATGACTACAAAATCGATGTCTGAGTGTCCTTGTTACATATCAGAGATCCCTAACCTCTTCTTCCTTCCTTCGAGCCGCGCTGCCTCGCGAGGAGTGTCGGTCGGTTCTCCGTGGTACCTACGGTAAGAGAATACAAATATAATGTAAAATTTAGATAAAAGGCCGCCATTTTTAACTTTCTATGCGTTACTATACCAAATGAAAACAAAATCGATGTCTGAGTGTTCCTGTTCCAGAGATCCCTTGCCTCATGTGGCATGTCACATGTCACATGTCACATGTGACTCACCGGTCAATCATACACTTCTTTACCTATGTAATGACAGCGACATCCGTGAAACTCTTTATTGCTTGTCTCTTTTTAATTATTCAATATCGACATCGAGTTCGATGACAAAACATAAAATTACAACAATGACGTCATTAGTACAAGCTGGTCGTGTTACATTCGGTCGTAAATCGGTCAAGTTCGAGTAGGTGATTTTGATGTGTGCCTGGCAGTTTCCTGAAAATCTAGGCAATAATGTATAAGGTAATGTCGTTCGTTTTCTTTCTCCATGAAAATAATAACTTGTCAGATAAAATAAATTAGAATTCAAAATGGGGTCAAGTAAAACTCCAAAAAGTGCAAAACATGATGATTTTTGGCAAACTCTGATTGAGACCACTGAACTAAATGATAATTCCTTCAATTTAAAAGTGATCATGTTAGAAGCAGCCGGTTCTGATAAAGACTTGTTGTATTTGTCGAATTTTGAGCTCTTTGCACAAGAGGAAAAACGGTCTGTTATTAAAAATATAAACAAATCTGAAACGATTTTTATGGTTAATCAACTTGGCAAAGAAAAAAATGAACTCAACGAAGATTTGCGTGTATTTGAAGAAGCCTATGTAGCCCTAAAGGTAAATAAATTTGGGCTACCTACTGACATGTCAGCTCTTGTTATAAAACAGCAAATTTTAAATATGAAGAAGAGATATTTAATTATCAATGATCAAAAGCAAGAACTACGATTGGGAATAAGAATGGAATCAGCTATAATGATTGATAGATCAGAAATTAAGGGGACCATTGCCAAGACTCCTGAAAGAATAGCGACTCCAATAAAGAAAGGTAAAAATGAAATCGTATCGGAAAGTAAAAAATACAATACTTTACTGAGAGTATACGGAGAAGAATGGCGTGATAAAGTTTACGTAGATGACTTTCCAATTGGAGGACCTAATTTGTATGTGGCAGTTACTGGATTTACTGATCCTTTGCTTCCACGTGGACTCATTAGAATTGGTGTACCGTTAGTGGCGGTTATCCAAATAAGAGTAGACCCTCTTTTGATAAATATTCCTTCATCTTTAATGAGATCCTCAAAACGAGGTCTAAGTAAAATTCCACTTTTAGCTGAACAATCCGCTCAGTTTTGGGACGATATCCAAAATGAACGAATAAAACCAGTGGTAGCAGATTTGTATAAAAATATAGCATTTATTGCGTTTAAACCACCATATTGTAAAGGTGATGGACTGAAAGGCGATCCGGAAAATATTTACGATGAATTGTCGTTCCTCCTTTATGATATTCAAGACCTCAGTCGACAACATAGAAACTATTTAAATAATATCGAAATTATACATATTACAACAGAAATGGAAGATTCTCAACTTTTAGATAGATACTCCTATTTTATTGAGAAAGTTCCAATAGAGTGCACCACAATATTTCATATCATTGATAGCATTTTAAATGCAATTAATTACAATGACAAAGACAATTTACTACTTCGATCAGTATCATCAAAATCCTCTGAAACATCAGAACCTAAACTTTCGAATGTGGTTGGAAAGGTGTTTAATTCTTTAAAAGTTTTACATAAGCAAGAAAACATTAAGTTAAGTACCAAACAAGATAATTTCTATAATAATTTTCTTGTTTTAAACTATGGTGACTATTCTTCATTGATTACTTTTCATTTACCTGTTGAGGTGAATATTAAAAATATTACAAATACTATGCTTCTTAACATGCCATTAAACAGATTATGGGATAATATAACAAGACCATTTGGTGAAAATGAAGCTAAAATTAATTATCACATGAATGTTTTATTAAATTCATTTGATAGAAAGGATGTCGAAACATCGGAACTTTATCGCTTGCTTCATGTATTGGGGTTCAAAAAATTGTATAATAACCGTAGCTTGACTAATAATACAGAGACAATACAGCTGCTGGACTTTAAAAAATGTTATCTTAAACGAAGTGGTCTTTCTGAACCTTTGCACAGAAATAATTCTTTTCGTAATATATCTTGCTCAAAATCATTATCAAATCGCTCGATTTACAAAATTTCCCCGATTGTGAATTCTGATGCCTCAAAGAAAGATATAAGTTCTATATCAAGTGTCTTACTATTTGAATGTCCAGATATAAGTGGACTAATATCTGCTGCTGAGTTACTATCAAAGAAAACAAGTGAACACGTTATTGATAACTTTGAGTATTTCGAAGACTTTGACTTACATTGCTCCCTTCAAGTATTACACAGTGCTTTTAATCAATTTAATTGCGTAAATTACAAATACTGCAAATTAAGTGATTCAATTTTGATATTATTCCATAATAATCATGACGCAGACGGAATATTCAATAAAGAATGGAAAACTGATTTGAGAACACCCGTTTGTATGCAAGACTTTTTTGACTTTATTTTAGACGATCATTATGATTGGTTGCAAAGCGAAGAAAAGGCCTATGATTGTATGATTCAAGATCAGTATAAAACGGAGAATTTAGACGACTTGGGAACAATATCAGATAGGTCTTGTCTCGACCAAAGGATTTTAGATATTGAGATGCTTATTGAAGGATCTCTTAAGCATGACGCAGTCTTAAAAAATCATCGCATGTCTTCTGAATCGGCAAATAGTAGCTGTCCAACCAAAAGTCAAATAAATCTTCCAACTGTAAGCACAGAGATGATTATACCAAACATAATAATTCAGGGAGCCTCCAATAGAAGTTTATGCACTGAGAAATATTTGGTTAAAAAGTTTTTTGGCTACGACTTAGGTGACAGAAAACACCAGATATTTGGGAGAGATGCTTCATTTATGTCACTCGACGGAACAAATATCACAAGTAAATATTTTATGTTTTTTCCGTACAATCAAGAATTCGCAACATTACATTTCATTTCTGGAAATAAAAACAATGAATTGTATGTTCATAGAACTTTAGGGTCACATACAGAGCCAACAACACCAAGTTCAGTGCGCGTAATTACTAAAAACAACGTCCAAATATATTGGCGAAAACATTTTTATGATATTTTTCCAATGTCAGTGCAATCACGAAATAGAAGTAAGCAGTTTGATTCACCTAAATCACCAGTAGGAAAGCTGAATGAAGTAACGGTACCCATCGTGAATATTTACTTTTCTTTTATTATATCTTGTCCTAATGGACTTCACGTAGAAAGCATCCACGTAGATAAATCGATGGCAATTTCACACATAAAACAGAGTATTTTAAAACATTCTAAAACTTGTATTGATACAGATAATGAAGAAAAGAGATGTATCACAAAGAATGGTGAAGTAGTTATATTTAAAATGTCTGGAAATATTGAAGTCTTATTTCATGATAGTTCTTACATATTGTGCACAAAATATAAAAATATATTTGTTCAAAATGAATCAAATTTAAAACAAATATCAAGCGGAACGAGGATACTAAGCGATAAAAAGAAACATACAAAGGATATAAATACTCAAGAGACCAAAGATCGATCGAAGAAAGAAAATCTGAAATCTCGTGAAAATGAAAGCGACCCGATACTTTTTGAAATGGAATCTGAAGAAGAAAAAAAATACAAACTTTTATTTTTGGAATATATTGTCATTGAAGCTGATGGAAAGAAAAAACAATTCATTGATAATCACTTTGAAGAAATGGAAGTATTGCTTATTCGAACTGCAACGGATTATTCTTTGGGTGAAGTATTTTCTAGACGGATAGATGGCACACATACTTTGTACAGTAATGATGGAATGCTTACAGTTACTTTTGCAAATGGAACCAGGATCATAAGTTCATTTTTTATCGAAGAAAATGATGTTTTTCCTGAATGGACAAAAGAAGAATGTACAGCTTTCGATATTCTGACAACAACTGGCAGCACTTCTATAGAATCGATAAATCAATCTTCAAATATCTGTAAAAGTCGTGACACAGTAAACATTTTGAGAGAAGAAGATTTTTTCAAAAAAGTTTTAAAGGAAGAAGGATTTTTGTCTATTCAGTCTACTCATATTATAGAACATAAAAATTATGCAACAGTGACTGTGGACA
The DNA here is from genome assembly GCA_946894095.1 of Incurvaria masculella. NCBI lineage: Eukaryota > Metazoa > Arthropoda > Insecta > Lepidoptera > Incurvariidae > Incurvaria > Incurvaria masculella. The sequence goes on from OX335641.1 coordinate 8,909,908, forward strand.
TAAGCAACCATGAATTTACAATAGATATGCCAAATTCTGTATCGGTGACAATAAATGATCAATCGCATTATAAAATGAAACTAGATGATGAAACTAAAGCAAATTTTGATTCGCATAATTTTCACATAGATTATGATCCTTGTTCAAACTGTAACCCAATAACATCTTGCGATATAAATATGCTAGATGTAACTTATGATGAAAATAATTTCTTAAAACCTACATGGTTTTGGCTTAAAGATTCCTATGGGAAACGCGTATCTATTGACTATGAAGGTATATTAAAATTGCACAAGGAGGAATCACCCGAACATGAATTGCCAAAACAAGATGCTACAAAATTTGAATTACCAAAGCGCGAAGATTCAAATATTTCTGAAGAATTATCACAGCACTGTAATTGCAAACAATCTCACTTTTTTAAAAGTCTGCGATTTATAGTGCTCCATAGGCAAGTCAAATTAAATATTACCCATTTGAACGATTTAACTTATGATACTTTTGCGATTACCGCGGTCGTTAGACATGTTTCATGGCTCGTGGTTCACATGGTCGTTAGAATGTCTCTTCCTGCCGCGTGAAAAGCCGTAACATTTTTCAAACATATTTACATTTTATGTTTCCGTATTTTATGAATTAATCATCTATTGTTACAGAGATATGACCGTGTCTGAGCTAGTGCACAAGCAGCTCGTAAAAGACTATAAGAGAAGTTGTCTTCTGCAACCGTGGTCTTCAGTTAGTAGCTACGATGCATTTGGTGACAATAGAAAGCTGCTTTCAATACTTCGTCCCATCGACCGCAATGAATCGGAGGTCAGTCAACATTTATTTTTAACCGACTTCAAAAAAAGGAGGAGGTTCTCAATTCGTCGGAATCTTTTTTTCTATGTATGTTCACCGATTACTCGAAGACCCCTGGACCGATTTGGAAAAATCTTTTTTTTTTGTTCGAAAGGGGTGATCTCATTTTTTTTTATGAAAATCGGTTCAATACTTTGGTATTTAAATACAAAAAAACAACGAATTTTCGGAACCACTGAACCCAAAAATTTGTTTTTTTTTATGCGACCTGACATGGATGGCTAATACCACATAACTACCGTTATGATATTAGCCCAATACACCATATTCCCGAAGGAATTAGGTGTCATGCCAGGACCTTCCCTTTATGAGCACGGCTACATTAACTGGAAGGAAAACACAGACAATTTTTCATTGCCGCTTCGACCATCTTTTCATCCAATGCGATGGTACCAACCCGGGCGGGCTTAAACCCTGGTAGGGGAAGGGGACCTACAGTTTTACATGGATTCCGAAACCATGGAGCAGGTCGTATTCGTGACGAAATGCACCTATCGAACTCGGAAAGAGAAATACAGTGGTGCAAGTTGGAATTGAACCCGGGCCTCTGGTACGCTAGGCCACTAGGCTACGAGCCGCTCCTGAAGCTTTCTGCTTAGGGTGAGATTGCTCAGTAAGAGAGATTTTTTTAATTCAACCGTAAAAGAGGTCTTATTGTACACATTTTACATCTCTGGAGCCGCTGAAACCAGAAATGTCACTGTTAGTTTTTTAAGATGGGAATGCGTATGAAGAAAATATTTTTGGACATCATAATATTAGGGGGTAAAATAGGCCAAAATTAACACATTTAGTTGAAAGCCACTCATGTTGAGATCTACGAAACCAATTATCCTAAAAACTTAAAATTTTCAGAGTGGCTTCTTTCTACGACGAAAGGCTCGCTCATAATGAATTTTACAAAATTAAGCTAAAATCGAAACGAAGGCCGATCTGTATACATTTACATACAACACTTACGCAAGAAACAGACTCCCCGGAACCGATGTACCTAATAATATGAAATTTTCTGAGAAATTTAGGAGTTCAGCGATTCTGGACATTCGTTGTTTTGACTTGTTAGGGTTCTGTGCCCAAATGATGCCAACGGAACCCTATTACTAAGCCTCCGCTGTCCGTCCGTTCGTCCGTCCGTCCGTGTGTCACAGGAATCTATCTCATGAATCGTAATAGGTAGACAGCTGACACAGAGTATTATTTTGCCTATAACAACAAATAGGTAAAATAAATAAATAATAAAGAAATAAGGGTGGCCCCATACAAAAAACGTGATTTTGTGGAGTTAAATCCTTGGTTTGAACCCTTCGTGTGGAAATTTTGTGTGGATATCCAATACTGAATCCATATAGGTACCGGTCTACCTTTCATCAGAAATGAGATTTCTCAACGGTTGCATTTCTGTCAATGATTGTTCATTGTGGGGTTTAGTTAGCAGCTGAGAGGGTTCTAAATCACTCTTAACGTTCTCTTCTGCTGGACAGCGAGCCTTTCGGTCCCACGTGGGCGCGCGAGTTTTAGTTTAGGTCCCGCCCATTTTGCTTGCCAGTGAGCTTCAGACGGTACCTATAACTATATAGCTTTGGCGTTCGAGCGAAAGACTATGATAATGCGTTTATTAAACTTTTGATTAAATGAATTCGGTTTGTTTTATATAATGTGTACAGAGGAGAAGAAGATACAGATATTTAAGTACACTACTAAATAGCAAAAAAAAATAGTTTTGAATAAACTGTTGAGCGTTACATTTACATTAAGTGATGCCATATGTATGGAATTCGGCCGGTGCAGTCATTCATGCTAGAAGAGTTTTTGTTCAGAGATTGTTTCCAATGTAATAGACACAATTAGAAGTTTCGCTATTTTTTGGTAAGATTATCTCACACAGATCAATCTTAACTACTATTTTCCATGATTAATATGATTTCACACGATGTAAATAATAAGTGATTAAGTATCTATAACTTCCGTATTTTAACAGACTTCATTAAAACCGTTTTTTGTTTAGATATGGCTCATGAATTCCAAATTCACGTGCAAGCCACAAGATTTGGTATTCAAAGACCTGAGGGCCGACGAAGGCAAAGGTTTTTACAAATGGATGAGGCCGTATGGGAGATTTCAACCGGAGCCGCGAAAACCTCCGCCGGTAGTCGCACCGGCCCTTCCCAGGGCTCTAGTTCTGAGGTATCGTATTTCGGTATTTTTGTAGTTGAAACGAAATCTAGGATTACAGTAACACAAGATTCAGTTATAATTATAAAATTATATATACAAATGAATTATACACCTGAATTATGACATTTGCAAAATAAAAAATTATCAACCTTAAAACTGGAGTAAAAAATAATTAGAAATAAATCCAATCAAATTTTACCTCAAACTGTTTCTGTCACCATGCATCACTGAATGTAGATTACAGTGGAATATCTCCTATTGTTAATAATTTGAGGGAACCATATCAAAATTTCAAATTGTATCATATAAATCAATGAAAAATGTTACTAAAGGACGTTGGAGCATCTTTGGAAAGATGATGACCCGGAATCGATGAAAGGTGGCAGGGAACTGTTCAATGCAATCATCAAATATCTAAAAATTATGGACGAAGACAAGGAAACGATGACGAGAGACCCCGTTCGTGATCTGAGGAGCAAGAATGAAGTGGATCGGTATCAGCGAGTTCAGGAGCTAGCACAGAGGTTAGGAGGAAAATATTGATGAATTTTCCGTTTTGTATTTTACAGAACTGTTTTTAACATTATTGTGTTTCACATATTGCATCAGCTTTATTTTATTTTTTTGTGAATAAGAAATATTAAATTTGCAATACAGTGTTGTTAGTTTAAGGGCCTTAATTACTAAAGTATGGATATCTTGTACTGGTATTAATTGGAAGCTGCTAAGAAAAGCACTTAATATGTACTGATTTGCAATCAATACCAGTACAACATAATCATAATTTTAATAAAAAGCCCTTTAAATGTCGACTAAAATAAATTAGCACTCGGTGAACATCGAGTTATTTATTATCATGATTTTAATATTAAGGGTACAGTGTAACATCTGTGGTTAGTGATTATTTTAAAATTAAAATATGTCCGTCCTTATTTTTCGTCTGAGGAAAAAAGAAGATGGATCTATAATAACCATAACTATAATGCACTTTACACTTTACCCAGTGTATAATTCTTTGCTCCAGCCTAAATTATTCCGTTAATATAATAGATAAATAAATAAATTAATTAATATAATAGAATAGATATGTTTTATATAGGAGATATTCAATACGTTCTATGTATACAAAAGGTAGGAAGAAATTATATTTACAACACCATTCTCTCATTACATTTGAATAGAAGATCTTGTAAAAATGGTGTTGGTCAATGATAAGTTACATTTTGAGGCTGAGACTAAACATTTAACCTGTAACCCAAACAAATTATATGGTAAACTCATATATTTTAAATTCTGTATTAATCCTAATTTATACTTTTTTAAGAACTATTGAAAAAATGGCACTGAAAATGGACACGTTTAAAAAAGAACACAAAGAAGAATCAAATCCAGTGCAAATAATAAAAAATCCTTTATTGAGTAACTTTGCACCGCTCCGAGGCGAAGACATTACAGGTAACCTGAAACACTCAAATGCTAGCAGTTAGAGCTGCATGTAGTTTTTTCATATTAGCAAAACTAAGCCCTCTTTGTATTTATTACTCCGTCGGTTTGGAATATTAGTCCATAATCATTTAAGGGTTAGTGGATTACTGATTTTTGCATGTATTATTTACATCTGTCTCGACACAATCAGTTTCAAAAGGGCGTAAGTAAAACCACATTTAATCTATTTAATGCGGCATCATTATGATATATAATTTTTTACTTTTTTGGACCACTGAAATTATGAAAATGAATGTCGCTGATGCAAACTAACTCTATATAGAGATTAGTTGGTTTCATTTAATAACATTTAAGTTGGTACTAATTTTTGTTTCCATGGAGTTTACGGTCCTTTGCCAAATCTTTTGGTAACCAGGGCATTAAGTTACTGCCAAAAATGTAAAGGTATTCGCCACAAAACTTCTTTTAACTGTGGTTTTCAACAGTTGTGGCCTTCGGCAATAATAAAAAAAAATATTTATCTCTCAGAGGCAACGAGTCAAAACTCGCTTCGGACATTGGAATCTGAGGTGGCGTTACAGGAGTTAGAGAAGATTGTACCCATGAGCCCGCAGCTGGCGCGCTATTGGAAGGTTCGCGCTGAAGAAAATAAGCAGGAACAGTTTTTTAAGTGAGTTAAATTCTGTTTTCTTGAGGGATTATAATTCGAAATAGTTTTTTAGCTGTTTCTGCTTGTATTTTATTGAGAAAATAAAATTATATGTTTCGCATGTCCATTAGATAAAATTACACATAATCTCGTTAGCGTTAGCCTGTTCTCAGCCTCGGTAGCCCAGTGGTGCGACGCCTTCCGATTCGATAAGCAGGGTAAGCACCTCTTAGCGCGGATGAGTTCTGGATTTTTAACTGTTGAGGCTGGCTGTGGTTAGGATTCCACGTAAAACTGTAGGACCCTTCTGCTTATTAGATGATAGAGTTAATTCCGCCCGGGTTGGTATCACCGCATTGAATGAACTATGGTCGAAGCGGCAATGAAAATTGTCCGTGTTTTCCTTCTAGTTCAATGTAGCCGAGCAATATAAGGAAGGTTCCCATGAGGTGTGTTAGGCTAATATCTGACGGTCAGTCTGGTATTAGCCATCCAATAAACTCCTTCATTTCAACTGTATGTATGTAAATCCGCTGCAAACGTAGATTAAAAAATACTGAGCATTCGCAAACATAAAGAACAATCGCTCAGACCATTCTCAAAAAAATAATGGGTCGTCTCCCTCTTTTCAGAGAGGTGTTGCGCCAGGGCACCGTTCCGCCATACTTTGAGAACATATTCGGTGGTGAGATATGGTGGGACATGAACAATTCCGCTGGCGACGCGGTGGCTGCGTCGGAAGACGCCAAGCGACCTAGATGCTGCTGTCAATCCGAACCGGAAGTATCATGCGAGAGCTGGGCTCAACAAGATGTCTCCCAACATGATCACGAAACGTCTGGCGCGAACGGTGAAAGTCAAGAAACAGCAAAGTAGTGATGAACATTCTTATTACTTTTTGGTCATGTTCTCATTTTTAGATAGTGTTACCACCCCAGAACTGGAAATATACGGAAAATCTCTTCAATACTTATCGTTTGTCACTATCATTCAAACATATTTCTTTCATAATGTTATGTGGGCGCACGCTTTTATTCTTGGGAAATTAATCTTGAATAATATTCTCTCCATCCACGCCCAAAACCTATTGCCATTTATATATCGTGTCAACTTATTAATTTTGATTGCTGTGACACTTTACATTTAATATATTTTTTAACTTTTGGATTTAAAATTTTGGTTAGGCGAAGTTATACAAATACTTTTTGTTCATATCATATATTGTGACTAGGATCTTGTCGAAAAAAATTTGAGGAATAAAAATGAGGAAAGCTATGATGAAAGTACGATTAGTGTTTAGACGTTCGGCGGTTTTACTAGTTGGCTCTTACTTGCATCGAAGGCTGATATCATTGACAGCCGGAGTTTTGATATATCCAAGCAAAACCTTTCTTCGGGTTTCTTGAAGTGTTGTTTTTAACTGTACGGTTATTATCATGTACATATTTGGATAAACATAATTTTACTGAGACATTATTTAAATTCGTACATGGTTTGAGTAACTAATACTACCTTCATGTATGAAATGTTATCGATATTTAAAACAGACAGTTATTTTTGTTACCCTTTTTTCCCCAATTGCTTCGTTAAAATCTAAGCATTGCTTTGTATGAAACTGACATTTACGGTTATTGAAAGTTATGGACAGTTACGAGTTATCAATGAATACTCAAAAATATAGATGTGTGCATTAAAGTAATTAGGTAACACTTTTTTTTATCGAATCGCACAACAAGAATTATAACTTGGTTCATGTTGGTGGCAATCTTTATTAGGGAGGCTCATTAATTACCTCACCGTAGCATTAACTACAAACAATAAACCAATCTATAGGTTGACCACACTTTAATTTACGCAAATCATTAATAGAATAAATATTCATAATCTACTTGATGGTCCATATAGCCGTCGTGAAGGGATCTATCCCGGAACATTTGGTTGACAGTGTCCTGAATCCTGACGACGTCATCGTCGTCCACCGCCAGCAAGTGACGCGACGCTGAGGTCACGGCGTCAGCCTCGCCGCAGTCACCGCTAGCTGCGTCCTTGCTCGGTCGCTCCGATAACGATGTAATATCCTGAAATGTGAATAAGAAACAATGTAACCAGCAAATAAATACATTGATACTTTGCAATGTAAAATGTTTAACACCACATGCGCACTGAAAATAAATCGTACCTATTATTGAAGATAGCTAATATATTATATTTACAGCTATCTTATGAATTTTCCAAATAAACATATTTGCTGTTTGCATAAATATCCATGCCTGATAATTCAATTTCAATAAATTAAAACAAGTTCGGAAAAATGTTTTCATTACGAACTATTTTATTAGACTATAATTATTGCCATTAGGTGTGTTGTAATTATTATTATTTTTAAAGTAATTATTAGTATTATATTTGGTTGGTTATCATGATAGTAGCCGTCCAAGTACAATTCAGCTACAAAATTTACGTATTCAACAGAATATTAGTTCCGGCTAAAGCCAATCTTGTTTTATTCATATAGTCCAACATTAAGGTTACTTTATTATACGGTTAATTCTAATTGGGCTGATTTCTAGGTAAATAAAAAGTAATATTAGGTACACTAAATAATTAGACTTCTAAAATTTGCCAAATGATTATGGAAAATATCTCACTTATTGAAATTTGACTTACATCAAAAAAATCATCAGGAACGTCCATGTCTAATAAGAATTTTCCTCCGTATATTCCACGAACGATGCCGGCATTTTCCTCGGATTTCTGAAAATTACAAAAAATATCCTTGATAACACAGCTTTTAATATTAACTGATTTATTTTTTATTAAATACTTTTAGAATTCTGTGGCCAACGAAATAGTATCTGAACGAATGACAATTTGCTCAATTGAAAACGAATAAAATCTATCATCTTACACTGTGACACATCCTCCAGTAAAAATTTATGTGATGAATTAATTAATAAAATTTATGACAGAGTGAAAAAAGTTCACGTGAAGTTTTTCTGATCATCTTTTTCATGACCAAAAAACTAAAATAGCGTGAATTTAGCGACATTACACCTTCCGTTTAATCATACTATCCACTATGCGATGCGTCTCTTCTAGCTTACTCTTACTGTATAGAATTTGGTCATTCAATTTGTTTTCCATATTGGTTCTCGACCGACTCAACAACTGAAATGAGAAATCACTAAAGTGAATAACATATATTAAATACATACATTTAATTTAGTATTATTTTCTAAATCTATACAGCCAATACACGTACCGTCATGACAACTGAAAATACGACAAATTGAGATAGTAAAACGGAAACCGATGTGCTACTGTTAGTAATAATATCTGGAACGTTTTTCAAGGGCAACCAATATTTCCTCGTTACACATTTACATCTGGTTAGCAGGTTTAGTAACCCTATAGCTAGCCCTCTCCCTAGCGCTTTGTCAATCAAATATAGGCTTGATAGCATTATCCCAAATAATGTTACTGCTAATATTGGGCAAGCATCAATCATTTTGTTAGTCGGTTATTCACTTCGAATATAACACTGTAATTTTTATTGTCTACAGATATAATTTTACTTATTGTAGTTATTGATAATTTCTTGAACACAGAAATTTGTTTGATTGACACGCGTTATTTATTTTTTTAGTTTTTACTTCAGTTGGTGATGCCTGCCAGATTAGAATAAAAAAAAGATACAATAATCTACATTGAAATAAAACACAAAATATCATAACATACACCCAGATCGCCAACCGGGCGAACGTTTACAGTTTTATAGCATTTAAACCTAAAAAAATCTCCGAACCACTAAATAACCTAAACTATGTATTTCCTGATTGGGTAGGTATTAATGAACACCTCAAAATGTATACTCCTTTTTAACGAACATGATATGTATTCAGAATCGACCGTGAAGCAAGGACACATTAATTTAAAAAAACAGAGCTGCAAAAACCACTACTATACTGCAAGTCTGGAGCAGAAACAGCCAAACATACCATGGGTATTGCAAGTAATTTCGCCACCCCTTGTATAACCTAGAATTATTTGACATGTTTATCATTGAAAGCACAGATTAGCATACATAGTTGAAAGAGTTCGGTTGGTAGAGCACAGTGGTTCGGAATGATACTTTATTTACGACTGTGCCGTTGCCATGGTTGCTAAAAGTTGTTTGTTTTGACACCATTGGCGTTGTCAGGTTGTTTGACGGATATCAAGCCGAAGCAATCGATTTTTAGTGCTTGACTTATTTTCTAATCATTTTTTGAGTAACTAGGATTTTCAATATCGATTTAAATACACGCAATCATCAAGATGGTAAGAAATTTCATAATTTTATATACATAATATTCGAAGTTAAGGGCATTGTAATTATTCCTATTTTAGATTACTCACAGCGGAGTACTTTTGTGGGATGCTAAGAATAAAAATACTTAAACATCATGATATTTTTTATCATTATTCGTATTTGGAAAATTATACATTTATCGGATGTATACTATATAGATTTTTTTTTATGTGATTGGACATGGATGGCTACTATCACACTTTCTGTCATGGTATTAGCCTAACACACCACATGGGAACTAGGTGCCATGCCAGGACATTCCTAAAAAAAATATTGATTACATACAAAAATCTAAATGTATTCTTAATTTTCAGCCGCCAAAAAAGGGTGCAAAAGGTGCCAAAAAGCCGATGGGTGAGTATATTTTAAATACTTTTTGGATTACGAGAAAGGTATAGGAGATTCGTCGTCCGCACTCGACGGACCATACCATATTGCCACGAGGTGATATCGTCCTGACAGTCTTGTCATACACTTCATATTCGAATACTTCAATTTAACCGGCTGGTATTGGCCATATTTGTGGCAATAATTCAACTTTTGTGATAAAAGTTTAAATTCTCAACACCGTACCAAATTCAATATTATAAAACATAGGTATACCCCGTACGTTTTATAACAATGATCGTGTTCGAAACCAAGGAAAAACAATATATTTTACATTTTATTTTGACTATACATTTTTAAGCTTAATTCACGGCCTTTATAATGATTATAATTTTTTTAGTATTTTATAATTTTGTTACAATTTTTTTTCATTATTAATCGTAAAAAAACTCTTTTAGTTATGTACACGTAAATCTTTTCCACACGCAAAAGTTTCCACTTTGATATTTTTGCAGCCATTATAATCGATGGCGTCGATACATCCGACATGACTCGAGAGCGCCTGGAACAGTTCACTCTGAAAGTTAAAGAAGAGCTTGATAGAGAAAGAGAAGAACGAAACTACTTTCAGCTTGAAAGAGATAAAATCAGATCGTTTTGGGAAATAACCAGATCCCAGCTTGATGAAGCAAAAGCTGAACTCAGGAACAGAGAGAGAGCTACTGAAGAGGCCCAAGAGCAAAATGAAGCTCTACTTGAAACTGAAAAACAAAAAATCAAACACTTACAATATGAACAGCAATCAACCGCTGCTGCACTTAGAGCTGAAAATTTGGTATCTCTTAAAGCAGCAAAGGAAGAACATGCCGAACAAGAAGCGGAGTTGCTTAATGACAAACGAGCTCTCAGAGCTGAGATGAGAGAGAAAAGTTTAGCTGCTCAGGATGAATTGAGGCGAGCTAAACTATCACATGCTGAAGAGCTTCATAATGCTCGAGCCGAATTTGAACAACGAGCGAAAGAAATAGAGAATAAAGCAGAAAAGAAACTTCAAACAACAAAGACCGAGCTAGCAGTAAAACATAAAACCGAGATAGCTGAGGTAGAAGAGCGCAAAAACAAACAGCTCTCTGATCTAATAAAAGATCATGATAAGGCTTTTTCTGACTTGAAGAACTATTACAATGATATCACGTTGAATAATTTAGGTAAGTAGTTGTTATCATTTCATTAAAGTATGTTTAAAAATATATACATCATATTTACTCATACAAAATCAATACCGCATCATTTAACAGGCTATTGGCGATGAAGCTCAGTGATCGTCATAATCACCAACCATATCAACCCATTGTATGTATTTTATTAAAACATGCAGTTTGTATTAATAACTCTCCTGAAACTAATGGGTGGTAAAGTGCAACATTACCATGATTGCCAAAGCAAGAGTTTAACAGACATCAAGTTAGAAACCAGTCAGCTAATGGAACCACCACTATAGAGAAAGCGATTTTATAATCCCCCGCTCTTCTTATAGGACTCATCAGCAGCTTGAAGCAGCAAATGGAAGAGATGCAAGCACAGCGTGATCGTTCCGACAAGATTGCAACAGATGCACAGGCTGAGACCCGCCGACTAAAGGAACCGCTGGACAAAGCAGTTGCCGAGAACAAGGAACTCACCCGCCAGATGCAAAATTACGACAGGGACAAAGCGGCACTTGCAGTAAGTTAATATTTTTAGACTAGACTTTAATACAAAAGTAACATTGATTTTTACCCATGCGTGTGTTTAGGTTAATAAACTGCTGGTTTGTCATTAGAAACCAGACAACTATAAAAATATATGCATTATTTATTATTATCACATTTTTTCTATGTGCAAGGGTCTAAAGTAGTATTTTGTCCTGTTTTCATAACTGACTTTAACTGATTTTTATCATGATATAAATAACAAATAATATTTTGAAATTGCATTGTAAAATGTGCTCACACACATCACACGCGAGAAAGTTAATGCTCTCTCGCCCATTGTTGTATTTATAAATTCTAGTAGCTAACCTCTACAGTCGAGATGTTGAAATAAACGTATATACCTACAACATGAATGCCAGTTTATTGGTTGTTTACTTGTTTAGTAAACAGTTTAGGTCCCTTTTATCTATCTCTACTTTGGTTTTACGTCTGTTCCAGAGTAAAACCAAAATACTGGCGTTGGTAGAGAAGCAGTATGATGTGATCAAGTGGGAATACGAAGTTCTCCAATTGAGATTTGACCGCATGGAGGCGGAGCGCAACGAACTGCGTTCCAGGTGATTGGATGACATCACACCTAGGGTCAAGAAAAGACAAGTGGACGTGGTTGAATCTATTGTGCAGGAGTAATGCACTAGAAGCTCTCTCATTCCATTTTTTTTTAATTTGTATTGGAGGTAACCTCTTTCGATTTTACGTGCAGCATGCTTTAGAATAAACTTAAATCAAACTAGAAAAATATTTAAACAGCCAGTGCCGTTTTTGAGTAAAATTATTCGTTTTCCTATTCCTTCCTAAATTTTACATGATTGGTCTGTTTTTCAAAGGAAATGAATAGTAGTAAGCAAGCGTAGTATGCGAAACGCTCTAAATCATGCATGGATATTTCTCAATAGGGATACTCACTGGGTTAGCGTTAAGGTTGAAGATATTTCACCATCCGACTTTCAGGTTCTCCCGTGCAGTGCAGGAAGTGCAGCAGAAGGCTGCTTTGAAGACCGCAGTTTTGGAGGCGAGGCTTGAAGGATTAGAAGGTAGAGATCTGCAACCGAACCAGATCCACGTGAGTATTTTATGGTATTTGATTGTTTTCACAAGGTCCTGGCGGGCAATTCAGGTAAGAGTGAGTTCGAGTTCGGGAGTGAGTTAACCTAAAAATAGCTGGGAAATATATTATTATTTAAATAACGGAACCGTTATTTATACTTCCAACGTATTTACGGGACAGACCAGATTTTTACCTAACTGTAATGATGATCAAGACGTGTGGAAACATTAACTATAAAAAAAAGTGAGTTGATATTTAGTGACAAATTTGAACTCACTCTTACTCTGATAATGATAGCCATATCTGGAGCAAAAATAGTGGTAATATTTTTTCCATAATAATAATGTACAATTTCAATAAAAACAAATCTCCGCGCAAACGTTCCCATGACGGCGACATTATATTAGCACAGTGTTTTTCAACCTTTTTGAATTTGAATTGAAAAATTTTACGACCCCCTATCTAGACAGACACTCCTAGGGCCATAGATAGAAAAAAAAAATAGGCAATTAGTAGGCAATTTGTACTAAATTTGCGGCGTTGCCACACCGCATCTTATAGATCACAAGATAAATCTTATAGATTTAACTGCTGACGGCATGCTTAAAATTGAATTTCATTCGCAAAGTGTTGACGTGTTTTGGATGAAAAGAAAACAAGAATATCCACAGCTGGCAAGGGAAACTCTAAAATTGTTAGTGCCATTCGCTACTTCATACCTATGTGAACTGACGTTCTCTTCAATGGTGGACATTAAAACTAAAAAGAGAAATAGACTTCTATTAGAAAATGATTTGATTGTTAACATTTCAAAAATAGCACCACGATTTGACAAATTATGTAAAAATAAACAAGCCCAGCCTTCTCACTGAAATTGTGTTTTATTGTAGTGTAAAACCTTGACTTTTTCCTTTTGCCGGCGACCCCCCGAGTAAGGATTCGCGACCCCTCCAGGGGTCGCGACCCACAGGTTGACAAACACTGTATTAGCATATTGACGAATACCAATGCTTGTCGGAAATCGTCTTAAAAAATATATCGTTATTTTAAAGAATGAATATTTTGTTTACATCAATAAGCGGTGGAAAATTAAAAAAAATTGAATAAAAAAATATTTGTATAAGACATGTTTAGAATATATAGCAGATTTATTACGTGAATAGGTAGGGTTTTTTTTATGAAACCCTACATGGATGGCACAACTACCGCCATGATATGTGCCTACTACAACACATTCCCGAAGGAATAAGGTGCCATGCCTGGATCTTCTATTTATAAGCACGGCTAAACTGAACTGGATGGAAAACATACACACAATTATTAATTGCCGCTTCAAGTTTCATCCAATGCGGTGGTACCTACCTGTAAGGGGACCTACAGTTTTAAATGGGTTCCAAACCATTTTACAGCTCGCATTCGCAACGAAATGCACTTTTCCAACTTAGAAAGAGAAAGAGAGTGGTGCATGACCGTGGCGAGAATTTGATCCCTGGCTGTTCCGACCCATATAAAGTTGTTTGCACACATAACGCAAAAAGTATTGCACTTTAAGCCACGAATTAATAATGAAAGTTTAATATAGTCATATTACTTGCAGCGAAAACAATTTCACAATTTCAGTATTATTGGTTTTGTTATAATTTATTTAAATACGATTTTTATTTAACAGCGCCATCTAACGGTGTAAAACTTCTAATCGGCAATTACAACGAAACCATTAAACCTGAAATTGTGAATATGTTTTCGCTGCAACTACTGTGGCTATATGTATTTAATATTTTTGACGAATTCGTGCCTTAAAGTGCAATACTTTTTGCGTTCTGTGTAAAAAAAACATTGTATGGGTCGGAACATCCTTAACCTCTCGCATGAAAGGCAAAGGCCCCTACACCACAAGCTGGATACTGCTTACCAAAGTTTCCACCTCAGTTCGCCATATCCTGTTCCGCTCTCAAATTACGGCACGTTCTGTCAGGAGGTCCTGCGGCTGAAGGATATGCAGGTAGAAGACCTGCGGTACGAAGCGGCGCGCTTGCGGAAGGCACACGACGACTTGCTAGCCACCTACGAGGCGAAGCTCGCCAAGTTGGGCATTCCGGCGGCCGAGCTGGGCTTCAAGTTAGTACAAAGATTCAATAATACGCACATTCATTAATCTTGATGAATTTCCGGAATCCATAGTTCCAGGAAGCACGGAAAAATCATGGACTTTTGCACTGGCGGAATCTAGATACTACAAGCCGAACTCAAACATAGTTCTATTTCAAACCCCCATAATACGAATCACCATCTAGCCAAATTTATTTGAACTATTTTAGAAGCTTGTTACGGTGCAAACTTTAGCGCTGGCGCCCTCTAGCAATTTACAGAAGTAGTTAAGCAAAGTTTAATTTCTAAACCACGTAAAATAAAGCGCCATCGACATAAGTCATCGTCATAGGTCGACAAAACCATCTGGCGCCATCTAGATACTCAAAGCAGAACTTAAATCATCTTCTTCCCATCCCGTAATAGTTAGCCCCATCTAACCAATCACTTTTCAACTGTTTTTAAAGTTTGTAAGTTGACCGTACAAACTTTATTGCTGGCTCCATCTAGAAACTGTTAGTAGAACTTAAACAACGTTCAGCTTCCAACCCCCGTAAAATTAAGCGCCATCTACATAACAATTTACAAGTTTGTAGCTTGCGTGCTTGGTATGGCGGGGTGCTAGCGTTCTGTTTATATATTTTCACTAAAAAGTATGGTTACATGAATGGCTTCCTTACTCACAGCGCCGAAACCGGACCGCAACCGCAACTAGTAGTTGGCACCGAGCCATAGTTTAACATTTATAGATGCTACGTGCGGTTCCAATATTTACATACTTAGCTTGGAAATTGTTCATCTTACAAACTTGAAATGATAATAAAACAATTTTTTTTTTTATTTATAAGCGCCATCCAGCGGTGAGTAGAGTGACAAAATTACTTACGGATTGTGTACGGACCCACAGAACAGCGTTTTGCACAAACCTGCCTACGACGAATGTCTAGACCAACCACGTTTTCTGTTTCAGACCACTAAAGGCTGTAGCTATTGCTGGCCTTTCTCCAGTCGTCGGACAAGGACCTGCAGGACTAGTCACCAAAAACAAATGACTTCCACCTTGCTAGTATTTGGCTTTCGAATATGTTAGTTAGTTTTGTCAATATACAACAGAGGAAATCCTGAGCAATTGAAAGTAAAGCAAACCTTATAAAATAAAATAAGCATTATAACGGGTGCCTTTTCAGGCCCCCAAGAACCAAATGGGTCTCAGGGTATGGTCGACCTAGTTTCGCCAATTAAGTTTTAGGACACAGAGTGGCTGGGTGGTGGTGGCAGTGTCACCGAGCGATTGCTCATTGCGATTTTTGCCAAAGATTAACTTATATGCACCCTATATGTCCGTCTGTTGCGTTTTCAAGCCTAAACCGCTTAACCAGTTTTGATGAATTTTGGTATAAAGATAGTCTGGATATTGCAAAAGGACATATGCTACATTTTGTGGTGAAAATAAAACTCGAAAAGGCTGAAATAGGGGATGAAAGTTTATATGAGGAACTCATATTATATTCTGGAAATAATTTAGGTCGACATCAGTCCAAAACGATGTTGACCCGAGCGGAATCGGTAACCTAAGTTTGTAGTATGTAATTTTAAAATCTTGGCATGGAATCAATATTGCAATCAATACCAATACAAGATAATCAGCACTTTAGTTTACGCAAAACTAGCCTAAATCATTAAATTATTCCATGATAAGATTTTCTGATTACCGAGTTTGCATAAAAGGTGTTAATAAGAAAAAAAAAATACCAAACGATCGGTCTAAGATTGTATATCGTCGTCATATTAGAAAGGGAAGGAATGCATAAGTCTCACGCAAATATGACGTAAGCGGTCTCTAATTTGTCTATATTGCCGGAATAACGACAAGCATCTTCTAATTCATGAGGGCATACATAATACTTAAAAATTAAGTGCTGCATCCATCAATCAAATAAATTCATTTTAATGGTGCCAAATAAAATCAATATGCTAACTGATATTTTGTATTTTTAATGGTTATGACATGACCATTTTTAGTTAAACATAAGCTTCAATTTTAATGACTTTATTAAAACAACAAAATAAAATGTTCTGGACTCACTATAGATGCATTATTTTGGACACAAATAAGTCCATTTTTATTCTGATTTTCTGATTTAAGGGGCTGTAATGCATTCAGTTTCATAATGGACTAAGTAAAACAACATTTAATTTTATTTAAAAATAAGTACAATTAATTTCGATAATCAAATAAATAATTTGTAGATTGATGATCAAGCCATAAATTAAAGACAAAACTGTGGGACTCCGATGCTTAGATTGCTTAAAACAGGGCAAATATGCTTAAACAATCGTAAAATAAGTTTGAACAAAGAATGGGAAGCTCAGATACATATAATTCAATGTTTATAATACAGCTAAACAATCCAATCTAACTTTCAACTTTTTGAAATTTCAAAATCAGTTGCCAACACCCCCTTAAGTTAAGTTAAAGTTACTCCGAATTATTATTATTGTTTGTGTTAAGCGAGGCATATCGTGTACGCATGTGACCGGACATGGACGGTTAAGGATGTTCCGACCCATACAATGTTTTTTTTACACAGAACGCAAAAAGTATTGCACTTTAAGGCACAAAATCGTCAAAAATATTAAATATAGCCACAGTAGTTGCAGCGAAAACATATTCACAATTTCAGGTTTAATGGTTTCGTTGTAATTGCCGATTAGAAGTTTTACACCGTTAGATGGCGCTGTTAAATAAAAATCGTATTTAAATAAATTGTAACAAAACCAGTAATCCTGAAATTGTGAAATTGTTTTCGCTGCAAGTAATATGACTATATTAAACTTTTATTATTAATTCGTGGCTTAAAGTGCAATACTTTTTGCGTTATGTGTGCAAACAACTTTATATGGGTCGGAACAGCCTTAATATCAAACTCAAACTCAAACTAGAATCTCTTAGTCGGCTCTTACGAAATGCACTGGAAGAAATGTAGTGGGCCCATTTGTATTATTTTTATGTGCCGGAATCCACACAGCACAAAGTGGTGCCCGATGATGCTTATGGGCTTTCGAAGATTTCCAAGAACAATCCATACTACATAACTAATAGTATAAATGCGACAGTAACTCTGTCTGTCTGTTGCGTTTTCACGCCTAAACCGCTGAATTAATTTTGATTTATGTCGGTATTAAGATAGTCTGGCTACGTAAACATAGGCTACGTTTTGTGGCTAAAATTCACACGAAGGGGGTGAAATATAGGGTGAAAATGTATAAGCGGAACTCATGTAATATCCAGGACATAATTCAGCCCGACATCAGTACAAAACGACATTGAACCGTGGGGAGCTGGGTACCTCAGCTAGTATACGATAATATGGGAATAGGTTGGATGCCAGGACCTTCCAGAGCTGAGTAACAGGCTGCGCGAATTGTCCGGAGGCAGTCGAGCCGGATTGTTCCTCCTCCAGCGCATCAGCCTGGCCGTGCAGAGGGGGAACGCAGCAAGCGTTATGGTCGGTGCCTATGGAGGAGATTTTTTATATCGTTTAATGAGCACCGCTGCAAGGTTCAGAATGTTCAAATTTTCAAAATATATTTCATAGTAAGTGAAGTGTCCAATATATATATTTAATTGTAAGTTCCTTCCGTTATAATATTTCACGCCTACATGTAACTTTACGGAAAACACTGTCAATCCTACAGCTTTACCTGTTCACAGACCGACAATACACCATCTAACTGCAAGCAAATGCCACCTTTTGACGTCATCCGGCGTCGCGCAACCGCCGCCTCCGCTGCGGCCGGATGTGTCGTTCCGACAGGAAGCGTGTGGTGGCGTCTTGTGACGTGCCGGCGCGCGTCAAGACACCAGACAACATCCTGACATGCTTTGCGACGTCTCGAGCCATCTGATAAAGCTGCGAACGACGAGAATGCGACACTAATTAATTTATATTAATTGGCGTAATTCGAATCTTTTTTACCCGTCCCATTTGTGCAGCTCAACATTGAACTGAAGAAATTTACTGAAATAGGTGAGAATTGAATTTTTTTGAAACCTTTTTAATATGTTTGTAAATTGGGATCATTTTAGTCCACGATCGAATTGACAGGGGTACAAAAACCACAAAACATATCACAATAATGTGTTGCAATTCGGGAATTTAAGAGTTTATATTTATGGGCTGCATCATTATATAATTATATCATCACTAACTCTTAGGGTACTGCACTATCTTTGGTTATTTTAGTTATGATGTATATGTCCTTATTTTTCGCCTAAAGAAGAGAAGCTATAATAACCGTGAGTGCACTACAGCCTCTAAATATCCATCTGGCGTGTGTCTGCTTTGTGTCTCTCTAAATGTCTCTAACGCTGACATTGATTTTATTTATTTCTACTCAGTATATTCCCATCAATAATATGATACTTACCATCACGCTAAAGATAATAGTAGTCGGTGAAGTATCCACCATTTTTCGTCGGACTTTATAGCAACTCAGTTTCAGTTTCTTTATTTCCTCCATCAGATGCATACTACATACTCGGATTCATCATTTTTGTTCTTTTCCTGCCGGTTCGATCACTTCCTAACCTACAAGAAACTTCGCCGGGTTTTTTATTGTATTACTACTGCTCACAGAGAGCATTATATGCTATTGACTACCATAATTATATCTTCTTTTAAATTGAATGAAGGTATAATAATCTTAATTATGGTGTAAATAAGTATTAAACTGTCGATGGTGACTTTACCGCATACTCGCTTCACTATTTATTATTTTACATTTTATACGTCCGTGTGCGCTTAAAATTACAACTTTCGAAAGTGTGTTTCTAGGACAGGATCATTTATCGATGTGTGCGCTATTCTATAACCGTAGCCTATAAATTACTGAGCTGAGACTGAGCGGCGACGCGAGCTGGCAGACAGCCAGTCGGCACGGCCTACACTCACACACTCATCTCACGGTACACACAGCCTCTGTAGCCCTATAGCCTCATCCCCACAGCAACTCTGGCGTGCTTGGAAATACTGTGATGAGAGGCTTTATATTTTAGAGATATAAAGCCTCTCATCAATGTGCCGAATTAGCTCCAAGGCAACAATACTAGCACTACAAGTATTGCCGTAACGTACCAAATTTACAAGTGGAAATTAGTATCGAAATATTTTTTACTAAAGTTGTGACCATCTCTAATAATATTTCTATGACACGGTTCACTTTAACACTGAAGACTTAAAATGTAGGGACACCATCGGCCTTTCGTCGGATAGCTAGTTTTACTCGAGGTCGTTAATTACTTTCTAACTGCGCATTCATGCGAAAACATCATTAAGATTGTTTTAAGCTGTTCTATTAAAAAACCTTGGCACTTAGGGAATGTTCCAAGATAATTCAAATCATCCCAAATACCTTACAAAGTCAGTTTTCTGCGTGTAAATTAACCTCTGCCTTCGCAAATATTGACATTTAAAAGTTACTACATGTGATGAGTACTGCTAGTTTTGAGTAATTTTCGGGTGTTTTTATGGAACTGAACATGGATTACTAATACCATCAAACTAGGTATACGAGCAAGGAAAACTAGATATTTTATTTCATTTGAATTTAAATAGAATTTTCATTCAATGCAATGGTATCAACCCGGTAATCGGAAATAACAATAGTACATTGAGTGACCTGCATTCTCAATAAAAATCCACATTTCAATGCAAGAGAGATGAATACCCTGGGAGTCGAACTCGCGGCCTTCGACAAAAGAGACCTCTATGCTGCAGGCCACACAAAAGGGCACTGCGCACTTAATTTACAGATTTCATGGCTAGTATTTCTTACTACTACTAACCATTTAAAAATTAAGATAATCACATTGCAATAAAACCACTTATTTGTTAAAGCCAATAAATTAGTGTGTATTTCCTACTCAAGTTTTTCATAATATTATATACAAAACAGTCATAAGGCAACAGTTCCAAAATTAATCATAACACACACATTTATAATTTCAAAACTTACAAGTGTAGGATTGATCCGTTATAATACATGTACATAGCCAATGTTTCATTTTACGTTTGCAAAAGTTTAAGCTTTCGTAGCGTAATAAGTAGAAGTTATGACAACGTTGAGAATTTTTATTAAAACACAATGGCATATTTAATTAGCTTGCATTAATATACAGTTTTCCTAACCGAGAGCTGAGAGTGCAAAAGTCTCGATATTTTTTGTAATAATAGTACAATGATGGCCTTTTTCACCTACCGCTGATTAGTTTAATCACCACACATTAAGGGCCTTTCTTAGCAGCTTGCAATCAATACCAGTACAAGATAATCAGCACTCTAGTAATAAAGGTCCTGTCGTAAAGTAAGTAACTGTCGATTAAAATAAATCAGCACTTGGTGAAATGGCTTATTGTACAATTCCACGCACAACATGGGTTGGAAACATACAATACAATATATATTTTTTTGTTTTAATAAAAACAATTGCATCATTAATTTCACATTTTGTACGACAGTTTTTCTCAAAGCAACTTTAAAACTTTCTTAGCGATAATACGATTCATACGAATAAATATTTGATTAATATTACCGCTAATATTTTGTTTGCATTCTCTTTTACAAACATTTAATAAAATTATTTGTTAATATAGCACTCGTGAGTTCATACAACACGCATTTTAGACTAAGCAGCACATGAGGACACTTACACCATAAAATTAAGGCTTTTACGTGACCATCTTTGTAGTATATTTAAAATTCATTGGGCTCGCTTAGAGGTTTTGAAAGAAGATAAATCTGTTGTTGTAATTAATTCATTGTTAACATAAGTTAAGGAGGTGTCTGCTTTAAAGTAGATGGCGCTACGGCCCTTAGCTATTTCTGCTATTACTCCTTAAAATATGATTTTATAACTGTAGTGGTGAGCACAACAAGCAGTTGTCTTTTAATCTCATAAAACCATAACAAAAATAAGCAGGAATGTATTAATAGACTAGGAGGTCGCGACAAAAATGGTAACGATAACGTAAATGGCTGAAACTGGGTTCACAGGATAAAGACCAACTCTCTGAAGCTAAATGTGTCAGCCTGCCCGTGCCAAGTGATTGCGTTACTTAGATAAGTCGCTTGAAAAGTAGTTATGGTGACTAATCATGTATATGATAAGGTAAAAGGGTGCAAAAAATGAAGCATGACAGTATCAGTACATACTTGCTTAGCAAGGGTCGCCTTCATAAAGTCCAAAAAGCATAAGGTCCAAAACCCAGAACGTCCAAAAGTATGTATTTTCGTGTGTATTCTAAAATGAATATAAACTAACCTAACCGAACCCAATCAAAAATATCCGTATTCGTAAGTATTTTGGACGGTATGGATTTTGGACCTTGTGCTTTTTGGACTTTATGATGTGTCCCCTTTAGCAATACCTAAACTAAACACAAATATTTGGTTGCATTTCGTAATTATAGGCGATTTAGGTTACAAATTTAACTTTAGGTATATTTAAGTGTTCAATTATGAAACCGACTGGATATTGTTGTATAATTAATAGGTATCAATATTTCTAGTCAATCAATATTTTTATCAGCAGGTACATATCAACATCTATAGTACAAAGCCAATCTATGTAGATAACGCAACCACTTGGCGCAGGCAGACCGACATATTTAGCATCAGAGGGTTGGTCTTTAACATGAGAACCTAGATTCAGCCATTTACCTTATAGTGACCAAAAATGTCGTGACCTTCCGGAACATAAAATATTGTGAGGATGTGTGCAAAAGAATTCCATTTATAATTAGACTATTATCCCAAAAATGCTAGCCTTTTTAATATTTTTTATGACATACATAACCGATTAGTGTGCTCATCAATATAGCTATTGTACATACAATTATAAGTATATAAGTTACATTAAGTTTCTATTTTTGAAGAGTACAGCCGAAATAACGTTGAGCACCTGTGGCGCCATCTATGTGCGCACAAACCCTCATAATCGAAATTGAAATTAATCATTGTATTCATATGTCTATGTATATATATAAGATTCGCCAAGAGAAGACAAGACATTTTGATTTTCTTAATATTTTTGTGGTTTTTTGTTTGCCTCCCATTTGCATGTTCATATATTTAGTATTACTGACTATTAAAAAGTTTTCTATAGAGCAACAGAATATAATAACAATCAGATATGCTTAATTTATATTAAAACATTGTACATATTAATTTCTAATTGACTAGCCAATTTTTTCTGCTATTCGACTAAAATCCCTTGTATTTATCGTGTCCTGTCTCTTTAAATCATTGTTCATCGCAGAAGTTTTAAAAAGCCAAATTATGGAAAAATCGTTTCTGGAAAAAATCTCGATAATAACCAAAAGTATTATAACAATATCAGTGAACTATAAACCACATGATCATTACACATGTCATTATGCGGTTCCACACATTAACTTCGAGGGCAGTAAAATTAGAACTTTCATCGAAATCCTTTTGTATTTTTAATGTGAAAGTAAAAATGCTTTAATTTATAACTTCGTAACCATTTATAACGTAATGAATCGAAGTTTATGTAAATGTATACTAAAAAACTTATTATTTTGGAGACTCAAATAAAAATATATGAACATTATACATTATAATACGTAATGATTATAACTCCATTGCACTCAACATGACGCTAAACGAAAAATAAATGTTTATTTTTAAGTAATACCTAGTGTAATTTTCCATGCCATTAAACAATTTTTCTATAAAAATGTATCACAACAATTGAGAGACGCTACAATTAAGTTAACAGAATCCATTATATATAACAAAGCCGATACATCCATAATTTATACTTAAATACATTGATATTATGCTGGACGAGCGTCCAACACTCATATTGCTTTATATCCAAGAATACAAACGAATGCTTGGATTTTTTTAAATTAAAAAAGTTTTAAGCTTATTATATGTTTTCATGACTTTCTAAATTCTTATCTTTATTTGCGCTCAAGTTTTAAAAATTATACAAAACTTTCTGGCCTAATACCATCGTAACTACATTTTACATTTCGTATTTGCTGATGTTTTAAAAATCATGTGAAAGTATTAAATGTCATAGAGTCATTTTATAATTTTTATTCGCAGCCTCATATATGTATTGGTGATTTTGTGAAATTTTCCTATCTATATTATTAGTTGAAATAAGTGCTACCTTTCTAAATAGATTCATAAAGTATAGATATGACCATAAATGCATAGGTTTTCTGTTTTATACATAGAACTGATTTTTCAATAGTCACATAAACAGCCAGATAACTATTCGAAGGATTTATTAATGCTTCTGCTTATCGGTTTAGATTATAGGATATAGTAATATAGATTATAGATTATAGTCATATTATTGTAATAGAAGATATAATTCTCCGGCAATGACTATCCGTCTTTTGATAAACGTGAATTAATGTTTTAATAAGCACAATCCAAAGATAATCGAAATACGATTGCCATTTATGCCGAATTAACGTAAGGACATTGACGTAAATTCAATGTCTACGTATGATTAACTTGTAATGGACAGTTTGAAAGGGAGATGAGCAAACTACATGCGGTTAATGAAAAGTGACGTGTTTAAAGATTGATTAACTGAGACGTAATATTTTCCTACAATCGGACCTTACGTTTTTTTGTAAGCTCAGTCTCAGTCTAAGTAGTTGTGGTCGTGGTGCCTTTATAAGCCGATTTAATAATCAAGGTGATTAAAAAGTTGGTACCAATCAGAAATGAAATAAACTTTTTATAGAATAATACAATACATTACTAGAAGACTATATTCAAATAGGATATTGTCTCAAACTAAACGTGTATTACAATACCTACTGTATCGGTGACCGGATATGTAGGAATAATATTTTTCAAAGGTATCGTTTCTTTCGTGTTCCATATTATGTGGGTGCATTTCTTGTAATGAATGACTCTAAAACAGTGTGCAAGAGAGACGGTGTAAAACAAAGCTTCGAGCCATAACAGCGCGTTAGATTTAGCGCCGTCCCGGTTGCGCCAACCTATACATACTTACGAATATCTATACTTTAGCTATTAAATTAGATTAATCTAACCAAGCACAATTTTAACACTTATTTTAACTGATAATTGGAGATATCTTAAATTTATGTCGGGTCTGGGTTAATTTTTGAGCATCCTCCTTTTGAGGCCACGGCAAAAAATTAAGAGCTTTTAGGGACGTTCAACAAAATTCTGAGTTTTTGAATCTTCATGCCACTCAGTATCCGACCCAACTTGAAGACGTGTCCACGTCCAAAGATTTCTCATAACAATATGTCGTTTCGTGTCGAATATTTTAATTCAATTGTAAAACTATCCAAAGATTTTAGTACAATCTTCGAAATCGATTTGGTACGACGGCAATAGGAATGTAGGTGGCTTCTATTTTCGGTAAGACTGGTCAAAAACGGACTGGAAAATTTTCCCATAAATGTTTAATAAGTTGACGGTGCCGAGGACGGAATAATCAATACTTATCCTTCTGCACTCTTCAACCGCAAACTAGACCGCTATGTATTTATCTTGAAATACATAAGGGTCTATGGACATATATGAGAATATGTTTTGAGTTTCGCAAGCAGATATTACTGAATAATTATCTTTTCTTGAGTACCTACTTTTCACTCGCTTAATTCCCTACCACTAAAAAACGTATTGAGAATTTTATGACAAATGATAAATATGTTTTTTTTATTATGCATATATCGCAGGAAGTTGTAATATCCGGAAACTTACATACATGTATCCTGGGAAACAATCGTACGCAAAACGTTTTTAAAAGATGCCGATGCAACATGCCATGCCGGCGTGTGCTTTCCTATAACTTGAGTGTATTCAAAGGCAGTATTAATATAATCTGACTACTGACACAATTGCTCACCTGAAAGTCGGTATGGTACCTTGCTCGCAAGGTGAAATTGGCAGTGTTATTTTTTTCATTTAACCGTCTTCATCTCTGCAGGTCCACATAAAAAAGTCTTACTATCTGATGAGGTTTGGCTAGGTTAGTTAAGGATTATCTAAGTTAAGTTGGGTAAGGTTAAGTTAACTTAGATTTGCTTCTGCCAATCAAAGCCAATCTGAATTATTTAATGCCCCACGATTACAAGTTTCCTCAGACACTTGTAAGTCCACAGATATTACAACTTTCCCGCTATGTTATAAGTATGGATATATTAAATATATTTGAATTCATTGGTTTAAAACCCAGCGATTATTGTTAACTCCATTGTCATATATTATATGGCCCAAGAAGGTTCCTTTAATAACGTTTTTGGCCTATCCAAACATCTCATTAATACCTTAAACAGTAAGCTAACTTCATGATTTGTAGTTAGAATCCATATCTTCTATTGAATTGCTATCTAATAAAAAAAATCATACTTTAACATAATATTTACAGTATGAAATTATTCCCATAATCAACCATGGCATATCTATGTCAACTTATATGAAAAAGGTAAATCACATAATTAAATTATCGAATAGGATTTCTGATTGCTTTCTTTCTTTCCAATACTTATTCAATTTGGGAACAATAACAACACACAGCGTATTCATCAGGTTTCTCAGCGAGGTTTCATAAAAGAAAAATATACGTTTGCGCAACATAAACTTTTAGGCGGATAGTTTCTACGAGCTTTCCACTCCACTATACTCTATTTTGTATAAAAGTCTTGCCATAATATTTTATAACCGTAGCAGCCCTCTCCGCACTCTTGTCATCTGAAAAACAAATAATTAAACGTTAATAATAATAATGTAATAATAATTTACATTTTGCAAAATAAAAATTCGTTTGCATGATATATTAACAAATAAAAAAAGGTATTCATTAAAAATATTATTAAGAAACATTGATATGTAAATGGTAAGGATATGCCCTTTCATACAATTATGTCTGTAACATGTATGGATATTCCGTCTTTCTTTGGGTTTTTGCGGCGTACTTTAGCCGGAGGCCATGACAACAGCGTGCGGCTGTCTGGCGACAAAGTGGTGTCCCCGCGATGCATAGAACACCACTTGTGTTGCTCAATTAATGTATGGAAGGGCCGGTTCTTACGTAGTAATATTTATGTCAATGATAAGAAAAGCATGAATTGAACGCAAATATTCACTTTAAACGACAAATGCTACATACAAGCTAATTATTTAATCGCTCTTTCGCACTGAAGCAAATAAACCTTTCAAAGACAAGACTATTTTTCACGGTCCCTCGCAAGTACTCGTAACATTAATTCAGCCAGTTTTATTATGGGTTGGATGACGACCTTTTTCAAACTTGATATTAAACGACCCAGTTTTAATACACAAATATGGAGTTGATCATAGTTGGCTAATACCCTACCTACTTACTGGCATGATCTCAGCCCATGGCATATGGCTACTGATGCCATGCCAGGAAATTTCATATTGCACGGCTACATTGAATTTGATGGTAAGTAACGACAATATTCATTCCTGCTTCGGCCATCTTTAATTATTAATGTTAATCAAAAATATGTGTAAAGTTTTCTTAATACTAAAAATCTAAAAAGCGGCAAGCATTTAGAGAGACCTTACAAATATTTTTGGTTTCAAAAGTATTGATGGAAAATGAACTTAATGTAAATTTATTTTAGGCTAAACGTTTCTACGATTATTTTCGGCTTAGTTTTTATTTTTTATGGAACCTGACGTGGAAAAATCAGTTTTCATAAAAGATACAATAACGATATTAGCCTAATACAACACATTATGTTCTGAGCATGGCTACATTGAACTGGAAGGAAAACACGGACAATTTTTCATTGCCGCTTTGACCATAGTTGACCAAGGCAAATGATGTGCGTAGCAAAACAATATTTAATAAAATATGTTCAATGATTAAATAATAAAAACTACTTGTGTGGAATGAGGAGAATCGTGAAGGGGAAACAGGCTAAAACAAAAGAGCTACCTACCTGAGAAGTAAAATGATGTTGGGACCATTAGGCATTCACGAACGATGACTTGGTCCTGTTGGGTAAAATGTATTTTGTCTTATTTATACACAATTTTAAATGTATTATATTAATCACTAAATGGACCATCCGGAAACGATAGATTTCTGAGCTGATTTGTGGCACAACAAATTATCAAGTTAATTAACCTTTCTCGCTAAAATATTCGGCATAGTGTAAAACACCTAACATACATTAACATTCCCCCCCCCCCTTCTTTACTTTCCTTTCACTTGCTTGACTGTGTTGGCGTGTCGACAGCTTCTACACTTTACCTTATTTTCGCTAGAAACAATTGTGCTCTATGTAAGCTCAGCGATCTACAGTTTCCGGGCAGTTGACTTTTTAACAACTCGTTGGACCTCAAGATTTTCTAATATACGTTTGAGGGTGAATGAGACTATGAAATAATTTCTGGTTAAACCATAGAAATAGGAAGCATGCTAGGTCTATGGGTTAAACAGTGTTTTCAACAAAAAACGCTGTTTAGATTACATGTCCGCTTCTCTGACAAACTAGACTACCTAGATAAGACGTCAGCCAATTGATGTATTGTCTATTTTCTAATCGACTCAATTCCTCTTCGTCTATTCAATAGATTAACAAAGAAACACGTTAATCGACGCCAAGGCAAAGGCTAAGGCATTTTGACTGAAATCAATGTTAGTGAGAGTTAACTCGGATTGTGATTATACGCAACAGTTTATCAATTCGTTCAAACACAGACACATTGAAATATTGTAATCAGATTTTGAATGTAAGCGAGAAAATTGTGTTCAGATGATTACCATCAAACCCAAACATTTCCTCAAACCATTAACACAAAATAGAATAACACTTTAATTCAAAGGTTCATGGATTTATGAACATTAATTAACTACATGTTGCTAACTAACTTATTTCCTTCTTTTAGAGATTTATGTTTCTTTGCTTAAATTGTATGCCTATGTCTTTTTCAATAGAATTTGTTATGAATACATTTTCGTTTAGAACTAAACAGGAGATAACTTTAGTTCCGAGTTGCCTATGTTACAAGTATTTTCACGCATTATTTGGAAACCAATCTAGACAAACGATGTGTATAAATATAATGGTAATTATATACGTTAACATTTAAATAACCAAATACCATCACTCCGAAGAGGGGTAGGCCCTAATGATAAACACAGCATACATAAAAGTAAGGAAACAATATAACAATGCGCGACCTTTAACAACGTTTGTAAGCAATATCAAGTTATGAAAGACAATAATTTGGTATTCTAAAATAGAACATCTCCGAGTTGATAAAAGCATCGAAGAGCCTGCGTGGGAGCGATCATAATGGTTTCGAGTTAGAAATTAATTATTCAGACATATGTAGTACATATTCATTAGTCAATGTTATTTTGACGTGAAAAACCTTCTGATGCTTGGAATGAAAGCAGTTGGTTGTAAGGAGGTCTTGAATAAAATATGACCAATTCTCTTTCTGACTCCGGTTCGTTCAAGTGCTCCACTAGGCTTTGAAAACGTGGAAATATGTACTTCAGTAGACAGTCAATGGTTTGGAATAGGATTTCATTTTCTTTTTATTTACTTATAAATTAAACTTTTCGTTGCGTTGCGTTATATAGTTCTTTTTGTGCCCGGAATTATTTCTTGCGATAATTGGTTGAAAGTTTAAACGTGTACAAATCAGAATTGTAGAAAAAAATATGTTTTATTAGTAAAATACGTTTCGAAACAAACCAATTACATGTTTGAATTTTATATATCCATTCAAGAATTTTCCCTTTTACATTTTGAATCGACGATGCACAAACATATGGACTGAGGAAGTATTAAATTGGATCTTTGAATACGTCTTAGGTATAATACAATACAGGAAGTGCTGAGTAAATCATGATTACTTTAATTATATAATTATTTATATTATAGGAGAAAAGCTAGAAAAAATCAAAAATATTTTGAATATTTCCCTGGGCATCCTTAACGCCAAACTTAAATGTGCCTTAAAACTGGCGCGTGTACTCTACGCCTTTTTGTCAAGAGTATTTTATTTTGTACGCGTTAGTCACATGGATGTTGGGCGCGTACTGTAATAATAAATCTTATCACAACTCGCTTCTGACATCAGATTGAAATTGCGCAAATATTTTTCATTAACTTTTGACGAGTTCCGGATGTAACACTGAATACGCGAACGCTTCCGGTCCGCACTCGCTTACGCATTTTACACGAGGGCAGTGAGGTAGCGCAGTAAACAGAGCAGTACTGCTACAGTTTGAATGCCTATTCCGAGACAGAGCCGTACTGTCAGAGCAGTAAGCAGGGCAGGACAGGCGATATTGAACTTTCTCTACTGCCCACCGTCACAGAACTGGACGCATGTGAAAACGAGAGCAGTGAAATGTGGAAAGCACTGACTGGAGAGACTCCTAGTATATTTTAGTTGTTTATGATTCAAAAAGTTATTGAAGATCTACGCATACTAAGAGTGACCAATTAGGTCTACAATGTTTTTTATTGATGCAATTCTTTCAGGTTTTGCTGCGAGCTGTCCACTGTTTTACCTCAATATCTTGCCCCGTGTTAAGCGGTTTTTAGGGTTCCGTACATAAAGGGTGCCAATGGAATTCTATTAATAAGCCTTCGCTGTCCGTCCGTTTGTCCATCCGTCCGTCCATCATTCACAAGGCTGTATCTCATCAACCGTAATAGGTAGGCAGCTGAAAATTTCACAGAGTGAGTATTTATTTCGCCGCTATAACAACAAATATGTAAAATAAAAATGTATAAAAAAGTTGGTCTCATACAAAAAACGCGACTTTTTGTGTTAAATCTTCTACTATGATACGGAACCATTCGTGTGCGAGTCCGAGTCGCACTTGGCCGGTTTTTTCACTTAGTCAGTGCGCACCATATTCACACTAATTTTATTATTTTTAATAAGTTATCAAACTATTTTGTTGAACTGTTACAGATCCCAGTGTGTTTCTTTCTTATACTGGTGTCCAGGTGAACGAATCCCAGGTCCCTGAATATATTTTACATCCTTCTACTTACACCGAGAAGTAAAATGTATTCACCATGAAACAAAAACATTGTTTTTAATAAATATACTAACAAAAAACTGAAAAAAAAGTTTCAGAACGATTCTTCCTTTATGAAGAGTTATGTATGAATATTTTATTTATTTATTCACTAAGGTTGGAGGGTATGCCTCGATCCAAGAAATGAATATATGTATGTAAGTGTACATGGTACTGCCACTTTCAGTGCCGACAGAGCTACGGACACGTTGGAAAGGTCTCGAAGGGTTAATATTTCACGAGGTTACGTGTGGTAGGCAATTTATTTCAGTGCCAGATGTCGATAGCGACCTTTATAGATAATCTTGAACCTTCCGTTTGGACGGTGAATGTTTGACCCCCGCTTTAAATGTAAAAGAGCTGTTTAATGAATATATGCAGAGTTAGTCATCATACTAAAGTCTCATCTTGTTCCAAATATATCGCAAAAAATTACATTTTTTGCAAAATGCATTGATATTATCTGCTCACGATTTCAAGTTATGAGTTATGTTGCAATTTCTGATTGAAAGTACATATTGAAGTACCTGTTTTTATAGCTAGGATTCAAATTAACTTTTAGTTTTCATTTCCAATTTTCCCTGAACAAACCCCGGTGAAGATACATTTAAACTTTTTCTGCAATATCTCAGAAGTATTAGCTTTTTTAGAACTATTTATTTATTTATTTATAAGATAGAGTACATTTTTCCTAAGAGCATAAATATGCACGAAAAAATCAATATGAATCATGGACATTAAATAGTTTTTATTACTGTTTTGGTCCAGCTTTGAATAAAGACGTTTTTTAGTTTTGTTTTTCCAATTATAACCTTTTTAGGATAGAATATATAAAGATGCATTGTGTGTAACCTGAGATTATAACATTCAAGAATACATATTTTGTATCAGCTAGCTACCCACGGCCACTTTTGATAAATTAAATATCTACATTTAAATGACTATCCAACTAATATTTTAAATGTGGAAGTCTGTAAGAATGGATGTTTTTTACTCAATCTCAAAAAACATCTTAACATCAATCGGATGCATTTGGTTTTCACCTCGATTAACAAAGAAAATAATTTTATTCCGGAATAATGTTATGTTCCTGTAGGATTATCTAACAACGCACTTCTCGTAGGTCGTATATATTTAAAATTTGGTATTGATGTGTCTTATGTACCATGTTCTTTGGGACCAGCCCTTAAGGTGGCCCAACCCGCTCATCTCCCCATACAAAAGGGGAAAGAAGATCACGCCCATATTTCTTTGTCAGAGATCCAAAATTTTGCTCAAAATAGCTTTATTTGATCGAACTAGATGTCTGATGACCATTGGCATTGTAAAATTGTGTTTGGTTTCTAAGTTATAAGGTCCGAAAATTCGAATTTTTCGCGCGTTTTATACAATAACCTTGGAGGTGGATTACGCAATGATAAAGTAAGAACATCGTAAAAAAATTAGTCATCAGACATAGCTTATTTAATCAAGATTTATGATCTATTTGGTTTTTGTTTTAATTTTTGACTAGAGCGGCCGTGGTTTACTTTTAGCTATAAGTCGTTTTGAAATTTAAAATTTTGTAAATCTTACCAAATCATACACTATGCACATTGTCTTTTTTGTGGATATGTTGCATCTTCCTTATCACGGAGCCTTTCTTATTCTTTGAAACAGAGAGGGTCCCAGAGCGCAACAGCACGGTTTTGTACCGTGCCCGCGAATGAGTTGGGCCCGCCGGGTTGGGCCACCTTAAGGATACTTTTTATCCAGGAAATAACTCAGTCTGACATCAGTCTACAACGACATTGACCCAAGTGGATCCGAGTGCCTCAGCTAGTTAGATATACGTCAAAACTGCTATGGAATGCTGTATAAACCGACATGGTCTAGTATTATTTTCTTTTAGCTAAAACAAAAAATAACAAACAACATTTTCGTGATACATATTTGATTTTGATTTGTTCCATTATCTTTAAATATGTAGATGGAAAATAAACTCCTCATGAAAACCA
Organism: Incurvaria masculella; assembly: GCA_946894095.1. Lineage (NCBI taxonomy): Eukaryota > Metazoa > Arthropoda > Insecta > Lepidoptera > Incurvariidae > Incurvaria > Incurvaria masculella. The sequence continues at coordinate 8,942,720 of OX335641.1, forward strand.
CTAAATAATTTGTTTTGTATACGGTTATATATATTATATACAAGAATATAAATAAATTAAAAATATATATAAAGAATCTAAAAAATAAAATAAAAAGATTGGATTACAAATTATTGAACTTACCCAGAGAGTGAGACAGAGTTAGATATCGGTGGACTGTGCGACTCGAAGGCCTCCAAAGGATTGTCAGTAGTGAGCTGCAGCTTCAGCTGGTGCCCGAACGATGCCAAGTCTTCCCTGAACGTGTCGGAGCCCGGAGTCGTGGGCTTCTGTCCGTCCTCGCAGAACTCCGAGTTGCCCATCGCCTCGGCGTCTCCTTGCAGTGGCTCTTCCTCTGAAGTCTCCTCGTCATTGTATATCTTGAAGTACGCGATCGTCAGGTAAATCACCGATATTATAAACGACGGGACCGGAATCGCAATGGCATACACCAAGTTAAGCGTATTCTGCCACATGTCCAAATCTGACATTACCAGCCCGGGATCAATTTTGCTGTAGTAGCATGTGAAATTTGTGCCGATCGCTCGGTACTTTCCGAGGAATATTGTGCAGTTGAGAATGGGAGGATAGCCGCACCCCTTCACGTTAGGGTAGAGCCTCGCCCCGGTAAAGTACCACTCCGAGTCATTTCCCTGCAGTCCGGTCGGGAGCACCTCCGGTAGCTCGGCGCCCTCCGGAAGATCGGGATACGCGGGGTCCGCAGACGCCTCGTAACTCTCGTAGTCATAATCCCTAATAGCCCGTTCCGTTCTCTCCAGAGTCTCATCTTCGAATTCGGTCGCATTGCTGTAGCCCAGTTTGTAGTTGACACGGATCTGGGTGCATTCATACAGGTCTTTGGTGCAACCCTCCCGGCAAGATGCCCAGGAGCAGTTGCTGGCGCCCGAGAGGTGTTCGACCGTTGCTGTGACGCAGAACGCACCGACCGGGTCGAACTGCATGAAAATCGTGGTGAATGCGGGGTCTATGACGAAAGGGACGAGAAACAGGAAAGCGAAGAGACTGAAGATAGCCAATAAGATAAAAGTGGCGGTTGTGTAGAAGAGAAGTTTCTCTGCGATCGTCGGTGGTATTTTTTCGTCGTCGGCCATGGTGGCGTGATCGGACGTCTTCCGACCATAGCGCTAGCGCCGCTCAGCTAGGCTTCATTTCACTTACTCCATCCACGCTGGTTGCTTTAGTAACATAGTGGTGGTGTCTTCGCTATGATATTGTTTGCTCACGCTACACGAACACTTGATTTTCCATAGCACTCATATAAGAGTTATATTCCTGCAAATATTTAAGTGAACATATGAGAGAGATATTTTTAAGTGTTATTTTGAAAAGTTAGTCTGGTTTATTTTATTTGACACTTAAAGGGCCTTTATTACTAAAGTACTAAGAAAGGTCCTTAATACGGGTCGAATTAAGCTTATCAGCAGTAGATAAAAAGAACTTAAGCGCATATTATTAAAGTTTTTTATTTTCTGGAATATTAAATGCATTCATTCAAACATTTTGAATTAAAAAGTATGCAAAATCCAACTGCTTTTAATTCAGTAATCAACGAGAGAAACCAATTAATTAAAAAAACATAGAAGACTAGCTAGGTACTAGGATTTAAAAATAAATAAATCGAACAAGATGTAGAAACCAGGTTTCTCCTGAAGGTAGCTGTGCGACATCTTTGTAATTAAATAATAAGATTTTAAATTTTAAAAAGTAAATAGGCTGTTAAACACTGTATTAGTAGCAGGCATAAACGAAGGGCTGAGGGGCTGCAAGAGAATAAGAATAAATAAATAATCCTTAACTCAAAATCTCAGTTAAGTATTATTTAGTATACCTATTCAGATAATCTACCTATGTACAATCTGGGATATTTCAGTTCAAAGACAGTTACCCCACTTTTCTTGCATTTAAGTTGAAAGGCAATTAACTTTTCTGCCAAGCGGCGGTAAAGTTACTACCACTAGTTTTGAATTCCGACGAGCGCTTTGCGGGAAATTGCAATTTTGTCAGCTACCATACCTTTGCAAACTTACGATTGATCAATATTTCGCAGTGCAGAGCACTCGAGTATATTAGATAAATAAAGGGTAAAGGAACCTTACTCGTAACTAAAACCTTTACACGATTTCATAATCAGTTGATTTAATAATTGAGTTTTATTTGAGGTAATTATTAAAATATTTTTAGATATAAATGGTTTCAATTTGAATCATATTTTATCATTTTTTACCGAGTAAAATAACTGAGTCATCTGCAGTTAGATTATGTATGCAAAATGGAATAAAAAATATGAAAAAAGCTCAAATAGGAAACACAGGTTTATGATTTAACATTTATTCTTATCTGAACTTACGTTCTGGCTTAATTCCTAAATCACACCGGGGCCATATTTTATTCATAGGTAAAAATGTGAGCTAACGAGTGAGAACCTGCGGCTTGTTTAAACGAATAGTACCTGCTATTGGTCGACAAGCTGTAAGGTCGAAAGTATTTAGTTCAGCTCTTGGATGATTCATTTGCATAATCGTCCCTTTATGCATTCAGGCTTAATTATTGCCAAGACTATGCACATATGTAATTATTTAAAGAAATGTTTAATACTAGCTGAGGTACCCAGCACCGCTTGGGTCAATGTCATTTCGAACTTATGTCGGGCTGAACCTAACATTTTATGTTATGTTTGTTCCCCACAAAAACTCTCAGCACTTTTTTCAGCCCCTTTGAATTTAATTTTTACCACAAAAGGTAACTTATTTCCGTTTCCAACATCCAGACTCTCTATATACCAAAATCCATCAAAAACGTAACAGGCTGAAGACAGAGTTGCTTGCGCATTTATAATTTATTGGTATGGATTGACATAAACACTTTAAAAAAATATCAATTGATCTAAATATTTTATTGGAAGTAGATGTATTAAAATATTTCTTAACATCGATGGATCATTATATGTATTGCTTCATCGTCTATTAGTCAACAACTTGATGTATAGTCGTGCGGTGTTACCAATATAAAAAGTAACAAAATAACAAGAGTACCAGTGTTATTTATGTACATCTTATTGCACTACATTCTATTTTACGCTTATTACACCTTCGGTCTTTTGATCTGTTGACCTACCTGTTGGCTACTTGAATGTTATCATCAGTACATGCAGAACCTAAATCTAATTTTCGCCCTCGACGTACTGCACAAGCTTTACCTATCACGCTATCAGTGTTACCGAGACATATATTGTATGTTGCTTCCTCCCTCGTCATCGACCCATTGATCTGTTGACCTACCTGCTGGTCACTCGACATCGAAGCTGTTGGCAGCGACCAGTGAGGTCGCGCCAAATATACCACTTCTTCTATTGATCCGAGGAAACGACGGTTAGGTCACGATTCTGTTTATCTGAATATTTTGCATATTGACGACAAATATCTACCAATTTATTGAAAATAATTGACGTTAATTCTGAATATTTTGGCGGTTTATTTATATGCATATATTCAAGCTAGATTTCATTCGGATGGTTTTTTCGTTTTATGTTTATATGTGATTTTTTTTATCAATAAAAATTTTAAACAGAATAAAAAGATTAAAATTTTATTTGAACGCATAATTCCGAAGCCTCCGACTTCACCCCATTAGCGATAATATCTCACATGGACATCAATAACGATCTAAATATAGTCTTCTCCCTTCCATACCGCGCCATCAATCATTAATGTATGTACATGTAGGACTATACATGTCTAAGTTCAGTCGTAACGTTTGCCAGTGGGACATATTATTTCATAGGAAAATATTTCGATCGAAGAAAGATTAGAGGGCATTAACTTGTTCAAAGCAGTCTGTAAAAAATGTGAGAAATAAAAAAAATCTCGCTATTTCTTTCGTTTCTAGGGTCCGAAAAAAAAAAATTTAGTAGCATAAATTTGGCGCCCAAAATTCAGAGGCGCCTAGTAACGAAAGTATCAGATGGTCCAAAAATATTGTTCCTGAAAATTTCTGGTTATTTGATAAACTTAACGATTCGTTGAAGAAAACGTGGAAATATAAAAAAAAAAATTATGTAATTCGATTGACGTAAACCTGGCGCCCGAACTTGAAAGGAGCTCTAGTAACGAAACTAAGAGGTAGGCGAGAAAAACATGCTCATTGATGGTCATTTTAGGGATTAATAATTGACAAATATTTCCGGTCGATATCATATGTAGTTTCGGGCGCCAAATTCATGGAGCTCTTTTTAGGGTTCCGTACCCAAAGGGTGCAAACAGGACCCTATTACTAAGCCTGCGCTCTCCGTCCAACCGTCTGTCCGTCCGTCCGTCCTCAGTCCGTCTGTCAGCAAGATGTATCTCATGAAGTATAGACACTACAGATTTTCACAGAGTAAGTACTTTTCTTGCCTCTAAATAGTATGAATAAAAAAATAAAAATAAAAATTGAAGAAATGTGATTGTTTGTTTTAAATCTTGTACGATGGAACGGAACCCTTCGTGTGCCAGTCCGACTCGCCCTTGGCCGATCATGTTTTTTATTACAGCAAATGGATATTTTCTTTCTGAAGGCATCCCAAAATTTTCCTTGCATCTATCTATAATTGCATCCGAGGCATGTCGGTGCCGTAAACGGCTAGAGAATTTCTAGGTCGTTTTAAACTAACGAATCAAACCTGTTTTAAGAATGTAGGTACTTATGGCGCGAACTGAACTAGGTGACGCTTGAATCACTTTCAGTGTGAATGTAGGTACGTGGCGCCAGGCAACGTCGAAGAATGAAGCCAGACCGCCCCGCCGCGCCGCCGTCTCCTGCGGCCTGTGGCGCCAAACTGTCTTGCTTGAGACTAATCACAATAAGATGTATAGCGTCAGTAGGTTATGGTGCTTATAATTATCATTACAACCCTTACCGTACATGTTTTTATTATCAGTGCACCAAACTCGTGATGGTTAAAACGCATTGATTACAAGCAATCGTACCTATAAAACGGGAGTTATGTGGAACTTTATATATATGGAACTTTCTGTCTAGATGCATGAGCGGTTTAGTAAACTATAGCATACGTCAGCGTCTTTTTAATTCTTAACATCTTCATGAAATAGTTTTGCAATATCAGATCATATGGTAAATCCTTTGAGTTGTAGACCTCGCAGGTCCTTTGCATAGCAATGAATTAATATTAGTAATTTAATACAAAATTTCAGCCTTAATAGAAAATACTATTATTTTTCTCACTTAGTACTTACCTAACGCTTTAGGTCCTTTCAGAAAACAAAGATTTTGTGGCCTTTTGAACATTTTTCAAAATGGTAAAAATTCACAATTGACAAAAAAATGTATATAATTATCGAACCCGGTCACAAAACTTCACGAAAATCGGTTGCGAAATGCGACCTGTAAAGGCGAACAGCCGTATATTTTTTCCAAGCTGACACGGGGACGGTTAAGGAGAAAGTATGTTTTTTGGATTTTTTCCCCTTTCCACGCGATTTTTCAAAGAGATAGTTTATGGGCCGGAGATTTATTAAAAAAACGGATGTTATCCCTGGCAAAAGCGGGTAACGCACCTAGTTATTTATGATTCTAGGTGAATTCATAATTAAAAAAAATACTAAATAAACATTTTCTATTTTCAAAATTAGATTGCAGTGCAGAAGTCACTCTTTAACTTGATATTAATGTGAAAATGTTTAAAAAATATCCTTACTAATAAAAATATCAACCTTTTAGATTATGCTTTAGCGTATGGTTGAAGTACAACAAGAGAAAAAAATACTGATACAAACCAGCGAAAATAATTAAAGTAAAATTGTCCAAAAATAAAGAAAAAAATTACATCACAAAGCTTCCTTTTAGATATGAGCCCAATTATTGTCCAACACTTCAAGAAGGTTGCCTATCTAGGTTTCTAAATTGTCTATCTACCCTATTACATAACCCTACCTCGACATAAAACTATCCATCTTTATTACGAACGAATAGCTAATTGCGTCATGGAGTACTTACCTAGCTCGATTTCTTTTTTTACATCCACAGATTAATATACATTTGTATATAATGTATAAATAAGAAGGCTATTCATTAAACGAAGTGTTTCTTTTAAATAAAACAGGTATTACCGAAATTAACAAGTAATTAATTAACCAAAGTATCTACGTAGATTGATGGATCGGATAAGTTGTCTCGTTTATATAAGCGCGCATATAGAGCGAAATAAAAAAATGGTCCTTTTTAACCGACTTCGAAAAAAAGGAGAAGGTTCTCAATTCATCGGAATCTTTTTTTTCTCGTTTTTTATGTATGTTCATTAAATAAATTCTTCCTAAAATTAAAGTAAGCTTGAATTTGGGTCTTGTAGCATTTTTTTATATTACTTACTAAAAAGCATAAATAAAAAAAACAATAATACCTTTCACTGAGATCACGTGACTAAAATATATATTTAGAGCAATGAAAATCCATTCGATATCAGAAAAAAATAGAGCATGTTTTTGTCTCTATTGTCGGTACCTATGAGCAAGGCATATTTTTCTCGGGAAAAAAATACGGACCGGTGCAAAACATTAGTAGGTTACTCCAATAGAAAAGTTCGACCGATGTGGGTGCAATAAAAGGTAAAACTAGCCTAAAAATATCTCTCTCACGTCCGCAGCCCTAATAAAAAAGGCGGCACCGTCAAGTTGATTGAGACCGTCCAACCGGACCCCGCTTCAGCGTACACTCGCTCGTGTCTGCATCTACTGCCAATTTTCACTACGCCATAACGTGCTGAAACCGCGATACTGCAGGACACCCGAGGGCTGGCCGCGCGGGGCTGTACCGAGGCGTGCGCGATGCGCCACCTCGCGACGTCAACTGGAGGGTTCCGACCACAGCCTACTTTCGTGCCGCCAGCGACCTTTGTCTAAACGAAAATACACGCCTGAAATCCATTTTTACTCGCGCTCAGATTTAAATCAGTTACTAATTTTGAATGCAGCATGCATTAAGTCGCTGAAAAAAAGTCTTATGATTCTTAGTACAGGTAATAACGGATTTTCAAAGTCGTTTCATGTTAGGCTGTCTCTTTCGACGGACGTTCATGTTCTGCCCGCCCGCGTGGGTCGATAGAGCAGCGATGAGATCGTGTGAGCGCACACACACCCTCACACACTCACGTACACTAAGCAAAGCTTTTGCGGCGACAGACTGTCTTGTATTCCGTGGCGATGCTCGTTTGTTTTTGTGTTGTTTTTGGACAGCAAAGGTGAAAGCGGATCTCTGAGAATCTTAAAATATGTTATGCTTCTAATTTAATGCTAGAATACAGATTTTTTTCCTTTCATAAAATAAGAGGCAATCGTAGACAGCCACTTCCTACCTCTTGGCGCGTTCCATCATCATTGGCTCCTAGCCGCAATGCACGCTTAAGTTAATGTTTATAAGCTTTTTGCGGGTGACATGCATAAGTAGATGTCGGCACATAAATGGAACCCCACCCCATCACCACAAAATCTGTAGCTGTACATAACTTACGGCTTATTATAAAGGACCTATTTTCCGCAGCTCCGTCCGCATGAACTGCAAGATTTTCTTCTGTTTTGTTTTCGATTCGTTTCATTGAACATTTAAGTGACCCTCTACTGTTACGCTTTAGAAGCTTAAACTTTGACACTTAATCATAAAACACATTACCAACTAGTGGCTGCCTGAGCTGAAGACCTCGCGAGTCTGTCTGTACTTAGCTTAAAACAAAATAAATGTTCATCGTTCACCTTACAAAATCCTAATATTTTCTTGTATTGTTCTTACAGTATTATGTACCGCTTTAGGTCCTGTCACAAACTAAAAGTTTTGTAATTTTTTTGAAAATTTTCCAAAAACGAAATCGACAATAATCACGAGAGTCTGTTTAGATATGCGATGCAGATACGCGACGGATGTACAAAATATGTTTTGCCCAAGCTGAAATGGAGACGCTTCGCTCGGTCAATAAAGTTAAATAAATAAAGCTGCGGTACCCGTCTCCGCTCGGGTTAGTGTCGGTTAAATTATTTCATGGATAAAAAGTAGCCCACATGATTGGTCCAAAATAGGGTCAAATTGGTCCAGGACAATGCATCCATCTACCAAATTTAATCAAGATCGTTCGAGCCGAAATAGCATGATTTAATGAAACACATCTAATAATTCCCATTTAGAGCTTCGTTGACATTTGGTGGCTATTTAAAAAAAAAGCATTTGCCGCCAGAACCTTTCTGCACTTGCACTGCTACATTGCTGACCTAGTAAGTAAGTAACGTGAAACATAGGTAAGTTTGGGTTGGCCTCCAACCCACGGCCAGGATCAACATCGAAAATGCTAACCCATCCCTAATCTGACTGCTCCCAGAGATGCTATACGTTGATAAAATACGCATATAAATAGGGTAAGTGGTTCGCAAGTTATAAGAATTTAACACTCACTACTCACTATATACATACATACATACATACATGCAGACATACATACAGAACTGATTTCTAAAAATCGTCAATTTCGTTTTAGTATCATACATAAAGTCTAGAAACGAAATATCTTAGAAAACAAAGCAACTTACTCCATGAACACCCCTTACAGATTTATTATTAGTATAGAGTATAGATGATATAAATGAAAATATGCTACAATGTGTTTCGCTTCATTTAGAACCTGCCCATCAACCATGGTCTCGAAGAGAACCCACCCTCTACTTGCAAGAATGGGAAAACTCGTAAATCCAGTTTACGTTTGGTTTGCGTTAGTTTTCCTTCGCTGTAGTGACTAAACCGCGGGAAGGCGACGTGGAGTCTGCTGAATTGCGTGTTGACTGAATCGCCTACAATCGTCCGCATTCCATTCGGAGTGTCTGAGTGAATTTAGTATGAAGAACTTTTATTATTATTGTCTAAGATTGGCTTACCACAGTTATTTTTCTCGGTCCTTTTGGACAGTGGTCTGTCAAACGTGCGTCCAGCCGCACGCACGCACTCGCCTTGAAAATGAGCTGCGCACGAGACAGTTCGAAACGTCGGCCAAAAGGACCGAGGAAAATAACTGTGGTAAGCCAATCTTAGACAATCGTTTAAACACCCACAGAACACTCAAATCAACTTTTATTATGTTTTTTTATTCATACTATACTAATAATAAATCTGTAAGGGATGATCATGGAGTAAGTAACTTTGTTTTATTTGATACCGCGTTTGTTGACTTTATTCATGGTACTAAAACTAAATTGGCGATTTATAGACATATTTTCTGTGTTTAAGGATGTATATATGTATGTATGTTCCTCCATAACTCTTAAACCGATCATCCAAATTCAATAAAACCTAATATTTGTATATTTGACTACACAAGACACATGATAGATAAAATAAAATTCAGTTGCACTCACTCTAAGATGTGGCTGTCATACAAACCGTAGTGCTCCGCGCGCCCCGGCGGGCGGTCGGCGGCTGGCAAGGAGGTGGGCTGCGGGCGACGAAAGGACGAGTAGGTATCACCCATAGTCGCTATCTGCCTTTGTTTCTAAGCTTACTTTTTCTAAACAACTTAACGAATTTTAATGCGGTTTCACTAATAGAATGAGCCATCAACGAGGAAGGTCTGTGTATGTAATTTGTAAATATTTTACACAAAACTTAGGAAAAAAATTAAAACTAAGTACGCGAAGATTTAGGTATCAAACAGGCCTACAGAAAAGTCCCTAATATCTTCCTCCTAAGGTACACTTACAAAAACATTTTTACAGGTTATTTGCGAAGCTTTATCCTTCAATTCATTATTAATCCTTATTCAGATACACATGTCCCTTATCTTTTGCAATTTATATGAGATTAACTTTTGTGTACACTATATCAATAAAATAATAGTTTAGAAGATATTACCGATTCAGAATCTTGTGCATGAATAACGTATGTAGTTGCACGCGTGAACACCAAGTAATTCCTCAGTTAGGGATTCATATCCCTTATATTTAAGCTTTTGCTACCACTATGGCTTGATGTTTTCCGCAACTTTAGGACTACTTAGCAGACGCTAAAATTTCCAGAGGTGTGACCAGTGGTATAAAATGCTTAATACTTGAGAACCAACTTTCCGATCTAGATGCGGTTTATTTCTTAGTCTGATTCTACTCAAATATTATAGGCTACGTAATATAATGCTCATTTACCATAGGGGTGAGTAGTGAGTGTTCAATTTTAATAACTTACGAACTACTCGCCCAAATCAATATGAGTATTTTATCAATGTATAGAATCTCTGGGCGCAGTCAGGCTCGGGATGGGTTACCGGTTTCGATGTTCAGGCTGGCTGTGGTTTGGTTTCCACGTAAAACTTTAGGTCCCCTTCATTACTTACTTACTAGGTGGTAGGGTTAATCCCACCTGAGTTAGTTTTCTATCCATTTTAATGTAGCAGTGCGAGTGCAGGAAAGTTCTCGCGGCACATGCTTTTTTAAAAAAAAAAAATGCTACAAAGTATGGATGCAGACCAAAATTAATGTATTTATGTCAAGAAGCGATAAACATTCATGCAAGGCTTCGTATATTTAAAACAAATTTAAACTTTCTTGACTACTTTAAAAGTGTATAAGGAATGTAGCATGCAAATTTTGATGCATGCAATTTCAATGTATCATATAATATATTTTTTAATTTTAATTTATGAGCATGCAACGTAAACTTCTCCGAACTAACCACTGTGGCATGTAATTTGCACGCAAACGGCACCATGGGCCGGTCAGTAAAACTAGGGCGCCGAACTGCATAATTTTACTGCAGGATGCATTGCGTGGTATGACATTTCTTTCCAAGGTGCCTTTGCTTTTACTTTGCCCAACTCAAATAACGTGAACGGTCACGAATCAAGAGATGCAACAGTATTAAGTAGTGCATACAATACTGGCAATACTTGTTGTTTGCGTCGATGCTAATTGTGAATGATGGATGCGTATGTGCTTTGTAAAATGTGTGTTTGTGCGTACGACTGCCCAGATCTTCTAAATGTAAAGCGACACGTAGCAGCTCGTAGCTCAGGTTCGGAGACTTCGACATGATGTTTTGCTCGGTAAACTTAAATGCTATGGGGTTACAAACTGTCACGTCGTGGCGTGCTCGGGGGGTGGCGTAGCTCAGTGAAAAATCCATAAATGGGGAACCAGAACTTTATTTGGAAAAAACTTATTTCCTAAAATAAAACTCTCTCAGATCAGCTTTTCTAGTCGCTTCTTCGAACACGGAACTGTCATTTTTAAGCTATTCTGTTTTATTTTTATGTGCATGGCCTGGCATGACACCAACGCACCATTAGAAATTATAAAATCATATTTAAGCGAGAGATCTCAGTTTGTGCAAACAAATGGGAGTAATTCTATGACAAGCGAACAAAATATTGGAGTACCGCAAGGATCTATTCTTGGACCACTATTGTTTCTAATATATATAAATGATTTCACCTTTAACTTAATGGACACATGCACACCAACATTGTACGCTGATGATTCTAATCTCGCAATCACGGCTCCTATAAATTAAATTCTTAGTCACAAACTTAAGGTTACCTTGGACGAAGCGAAATCATGGTTCGAAATGAATGGTATAAGCTTGAATAACAATAAGTGGGTAATAATGCAATTCCATTCCTCTAACAGATAAAATATTGGTATTACAGAAATCTCTGACCTATGCAGTGACACAAATACAAAATTCCTAGGAGCAGTGATGGACAAACTTTTAACCTGGAACAACCACATCGAGATTCTCTGCAAAAAACTATCATCAGCAATATTTGCTCTAAAAATATTACGGGATGTCACTGATTATGCCGCACAAAGAGTCGCATACTTCTCATATTTTCATGCGGTAATGACCTATGTCTTACTTGTTTGGGGAAATAGCACCAAAGCAAATAAAGTATTTATTTTACAAAAACGAGCTATTCGTACAATGTTTCGTCTTCAATTCAGAACCTCCTGTCGTGCTTACTTCAGACAGGCAAAAATGTTGACGATGCCTGCACAATAAATATTAGAATGTCTTTTATATGTCTACAAAAATCGTGAAAGCTTTTCTACACATGAAATGGTTCACAAATATCCAACTCGGTCAAGACATGATCTCATCTTGCCGCATACACATCTGTCTCGAGTTAAGAAACAGGCTGACCATTTAAAAATAAAATTATACAATCACTTACCTGGCTATTTAACTGTTCTACCAGGGTGTCTATTCAAAAACAGCGTGAAGACTATCCTAATTGAAAATGTATTTTATTCTATTGATGACTTTTTAATATAAAACTTTTTTTTTTAAATAACTTATTAATGATGAATTTACTGTAATTATCTCACTGCCTATTATTTTACATTTTGTTTTTATTGTTATTTATTTTTTCATGTATGGACTACTGCAGTTAATTTTAAATTTTGACAACTGTAAAGGCTTCTGTGACTGTATCTAATTTACTGTGTACCTATTTATTGGAAATTGTGAAATTTTCATGTTTGGACATATTCTATAGTATTAAGTGTATACAATTTTGTATTCTACACTTGTAAAATGCTCAATTGAATAAAGAATTTGAAGTATGAAGTATGAAGCATGCCAGAGCACTTTAAGTATTTCTCGCGATTTCTTTTAGTTTCTGATTTGGCCATGAAGGTATCCATAAAAAAATTGTCTGCATTATGAATGAATCTGTGGATGCAACATGAAACTTGTGCTGAGAATGATCCTTGAATTAGTTATAAACTGGTATAAATATAGAGTTATGTATATGTGCGCAGGCAGCACATCCCACAGTTTATTAGCAGTACGAAAGAGGTGTAGTGATCTTGTCGTTGTGTGCGCAGACAAAATTTGGTCCTATTGTTTGAAAGTGAGCTAGACTGACAGACGCTTTGGAAATATTTAATCCTCACAATCCTCACGGTGTTAGTAAATATCTTCCTATCTATTCTGGTGCATAGAGAGGTCGCTTATGGAAATGGATTTGTAATTAGCGATTAATTCGGAAACGATTCTTTTCGTGCAACTTATTCTGGGGGCGGTGCGATCGATTACCAGAATACAAAAGAAAGTAATATCAAAGTGAGCTCCCCCCTCCTTAGAACTCTCCTGATTCATCAACTCGGAATTCCCAGAATTGGCCTCCTGTGTGACAAGACTATGCACAGACAAACAAAAAAAATTAAGATATGTTATGTCAACATAGTAAATTTTAGGTGCGGTTATTTAAAATTGAGCGGTCCGGAAGAAAATTTTCCACGTCTCAAAAACTATATATAAAATATATAGTTTTTGAGAAAATATATAGTACACCAATTTTGGTAAGTTGTACTAGCTCAATTTTTTGTCATGCCTCAGTTACCTACATGTATGGTGTATGTATGTTATGTACCGTTTTATATAAAACATCCTCTTTACAAATTCTATCGATGTCATCAATGGCTGAGACTTGCGGACATGCGGACAGGAAGAAATTATAAGGGTTCCGTTTTCGCCATTTAGCTATGGAACAATTAAAAGGAATGGACGTGGGATTTCCATAGTTCTATCTTAGTACCAGCTAATAGTTTAACGTGTCATTTACAAAGAAATGCGAAAATAGTGGATTGAAACATGAAATATTTTATAACGCTAAATTATTATTATTTTTACATCATTTTACATAAATTTACATAATTTAAATACCACAAACATAACGCACACCAAGTCACGCGCGTAGTCAACAATAGTGTGGGTTCCTTTTATGAAGTGTGCTTGTTTGCGTTAACTATTTGCTCGGCACGAGGTTGTAAGGCATGCCCCTAACTTTTAGTTATTCTGTGCCCCAAGTTCATTTCCTTTTTTAACATTCTTGTCTGCAACCTTATATACCGCGGCCCGCCCTAATGTATATGTCCAGTCAAGTCTATTTCATAATGGACTCATCCACCCGCCGATTTAAGTAAACCATTTTATTTTATTTTAATGTTACTTTGATAAAATGTGTCATGACCACATGACACATTATTACATGGTTAGTTGTTAAGGTAGTTGTAATAAAAAAAAAATATACATACATTATTTCTATCGGCATTTAATAGTTTACACCGGAATCATCGCCTCTGACCACATAATTCTTAGAAATTCAGTTCTGCCAAAATGTTTGATGTTGTACATTTTCTTTGACGCGAATAAAACACGTAGTACGGACCATTATTGAATTTCAGGAGATAGGAACGATATCAAAAGAATTTAATTTTGTTGCGCAGGCCACTTCTTCTTTTAAATATTTAACCACGCTTTATTTCAATATTTTTGCTTCATATGCGAATTTTCAATAATTTCCTATCTCTATACGTTATTCCGCCGCAGTAGACTGTAATCCCGAATAATACGTGAATCCGTCCGACCAAAACCAGCTCAGAAAACATTGCCAACTCACCCGAGGCTCCTTCTCCTTCTTGCCGTTCTGGACGTCCAGGTCTGGAGTTGCAGTGGGTGAGGGTCCCTTGAACCACCGAAGCCGACACTGCTGGGTAGGTGGATCAGCCACCGAAAAAGATCTCGCGGAGACGAGCCCGTTGGTGTGCAGAAACCATCCACTTGTCACTCCGTTCGGGAATGTACTGAAGGCAGCGGCGCGCGCGTCGCTCTCGCCGTGTCGTCAACAATATTTTCAGCAACCGGTTTTGGCCGAAACCGTCTGTTTAAGAACCTTTTCCATCTTCGACTTGTAAGATGTTAAAAAGCGACCAAGTGCGAGTCGGACTCGTACACGAAGGGTTCGTACCGTCGTACAAGATTGAACCCAAAAAAATCACGATTGTTGTATGGGGCCCCCATTGATTTCTTATCTATACTAATATAATAAAGCTGAAGAGTTTGTTTGTTTGTTTTTTTGTTTGAACGCTCTAATCTCTGGAACTACCAGTCAGGTTTGAAAAAATATTATTAAATTCGATAGCCTAATTCTTAAGGAAGGCTTTAAGCTATTGAACATCACGTAACGACCCTTAGGAGCCAAACAAAAAGAAAAATAGTCAGAGGGCGCGGAGCTAAAACGAAATAATAGCGCGGCGAGGACCGTGACGGCGGTGGCCACCCGACGAGGACCGAGTATTGCCGAGTCGAGCCGAATGTACCTACGCGCGAGCGCGCGAAACGGCAAACAGCGTTGCCGATAACCACTCCTCCAATTCCCCAAAAACGTTCTTAGGATTCCCGGAATTCCGTAAGAATCCGGAATAGGAACCAAATTTTCATCGAAAATTTCGAATGACCAAAAAAAAGGTCGTGCAGTCGACGGCCGTCCGAACAACTTTCGGGAGAAGATAAATCCAAAGTTGCCCGGATTGCTTTAATGTTCGATATATTTTTCGAATGAGCAAAGAAAAAATGGTAAATATAAAGGCAAAAAAACTAAATTCCCCACGGATTGGCCAATTCCCCGCAAATTTCCCAACGCTTGCATTCCCCACCATTTTCCCCGCAATACCTCAAATTTCCCGTGATTCGGGGAATCGGGGGGCAATCGGCGACAGAATAACTAAACGCTGGCGACGAACGTCTCGCCGGCCGCGGTTCCCGCGCCGCCTCAGTCAAGACACACACGTGGTACACGAATTAGTATGAGATTTTTTACGTAAATTCTTTGTATTCTTTTTACCAACCCGCGCGGTATGCTAACTTAGCGACAGCCGTTCCTAGCTACACGCATTTGTTTGGGCTTTTTAGGTTGATTGTTTAAACGCGTATTGTTAGGATATTACGGTTTCAGTTAAATGGTTTCTTAATTTTTGTTTGGTAGATTAGTAGGTACTAAGCCAAGCGCGGCATTTCGAACTTTCACGGGGAAAACCATGCCGGCCGGCCAGGTGCTCTTTCACCCCATGTTTCAACGACCCCGGGGGACTTTGGGGGAAATAAATCGGTATGGAGTCGATTCCATAGTTTAGCGACCCTATAAATAAAGGATCAAAAGGATCGGATGGTATTTATTTTTAAGTGTCGGCTGGGAATGGGTGCATGCGGCGCGGGGGCAGCGCTTACTTTTACTAACTGTACCGAAGTACGGCTTGGTATTTCCCGCAACTTTAGCACTACTTGGCATCACGCTAAATCGCCGGAGGTGCGACCAATAGAATAAAATCCTTGAGAACCAATAACTCGATTTAGACGTGGATTGTATCTACGTCTAGCCTGATTCTACTAAAAACTTATAGGCTACATAATATAACGCTTCATTACCAGAAGGGTGCGCGTATTTTGTCAATGTATAGCATCTCTGGGAGCAGTCAGGTTCGAGATGGGTTACTGTTTTCGATGTTGAGGCTGGCTGTGGTGAACTTACCTACACGTTACTTACTAGGTAGGCAATGTAGCAGTGAAAGTGCAGAAAGGTTGTGGGCGCAAATGTTTTTTTTTTTAAATAGCCACCAAACGTCAACGAAGCTCTAAATGGGAATTATTGGATGTTTCTCATTACATCATGCTATTTCGGCTCGAACGATCTTGATTTAATTTGGTACATGGATACATTGTCCTGGACCAGTTTGACCCTATTTTGGATCAGTCATGTGGGCTACTTTTTATACATGAGATAATTTAGCCGACACTAACCCGAGCGGAGCCGGGTACCGCAGCTAGTTATTTTTATATTTTACAAATTTGTTGTTATAGCGGCAAAAAAATACACACTCTGTAAAAATTTCAGGATACAGCCCTGTGACAGATGGACGGAAGGACAGACGGACGGACGGAAGGACGAACGGACGGACGGACAGCGGATGCTTAGTAATAGGGTTCAGTTTTCACCCTTTGGGTACGGAACCCTAAAAATGGTAAAAATCAATGTTAATGGCAATAACAGTAGATATATAGTCCGCCCCACTTACAAGTGTTTGTTACGAGGTTCTGTATCAGATGAAATCCGGAAGAAATTGTATTGTATTAGGACTACTTTTTTTTTTTGTGAAAGCACAAAAAAGTTTGATTAAAGTAATCAGCGAGACGACTTTCAGAGTTAATAAACAAAACTTAAAAAATAGCGTTGCTGTTGTAAATACAGCCCGGAGTTTTAAGGTAAGAAAAAAAGGAAGAGGGTAAAAATGAATACAAAATTGTAAGCACGAGCGAAAAGAAAGGTAGGTTCTACGCATTTTAGAAGATTATGTTTCGGTGGACAGTCTATTTCAGTCATGTTGGCCGAACCAATTCGGCCCAACATGACTGTTGGCCAAATTGTCGCCGAACATCATGTTGCCGAACATCAATATTGGCCGGCACTAAAAGCTCATAATGAACAATGCTATTCCAATCCCACCATTCACACATCATAACCTTATTGCGAGTTAACCCGGGCTTCGCCACAGTCTGTGAAGCCTGACCAACCTTTGACTACGACCTTTTTCACACGTTCTTGTCATACATGGTCCACTTTTCATCACCGCTTATCAATCTCTTCAAAAACGGATGGGTTTCATTACGTCTCAATAAAGAATTGCAAATGATTACACGGTTCATCAGGTTTCTTTGATAGATGATGGATGTCTGTCGTTGGTTTGGCACCATGGCCACATTTTATTCCCGAATAAATTCAGTCTGACGGCAGCGTCCCGAGTGGACCTGTTAGTAATTTTATGGAGGCAGCATTGGCATTTCCTGTAGATACATATTTTCGAAGGAAAATAATTGTCCATCCACTCTAACCTGTTGCATAATTTGATATTGTAACACATTTTTTATGTATATCTACATAGCTTGAACAATAAAACCATCATCAACTAATCTAGCCTAAGCAAGTATAGATTACATGAATTACTTACAGCCAGAATTGATGTCGATAATTGATTTATTTAATGAATACGACATAACCGTTATGTCATCAATTTGAGTTTCTGCGACATCTAGCTGCTTCCAACGAATGTCATGACCAAAAACTTTTTCAGATTATTTTCATAATCTGTTTACAAGGCTTCAAATGTAGATGTCGCTGAAGATCTAATTGTTGAGAATGGATTTTATCATGCATATCACAGGAAAAAAAAATTCGCAGCAGGAGTTTTATCCAAAAACTCATTAGCATCTTGCTCCAAAGCCAGTTTTTCATAAAAAAAAAGCTAAAATAGAAAAAATAATAATGTGATGGACTGAAGTAGATCAAAACCTTTTGTAGTCTATTATTTCAATAACTTCTGTCTAGCTTATCAGAAATATGGGATTGTTAATAAAGAATTATTTTATTTTAATCCGAATGAAATAAATACAGTAGATGTAAACCTTTTGTAGTCTATTATTTCAATAACTTCTGCCTAGCTTATCAGAAATATGGGGCTGTCATTTTGAAAACGAATGTTGTTAATCAAGAATTCTTTGATTTTAATCCAAATAAAATAAATACAACTCTTTTACAAAATACGAAGCTTCTTTATTATAATATTCTTTCTCACATCGGCGTGAAATATAAAGAGATGAATAAAGTATTTCTAATAAATTGTAAGTATCTTATTTCCATTAAAACTATTTACACATTGTACCACACGTTCCCGCCTCCGAATTGATATTATTGTAGTATTACTTAATCTCTAAATAATTATTGCAGCAAGCAAATATTTTAATGAAACACATGTTAAGTAAGGGTTACATTTTGGTTTGGTTAAAGTCAGTATATCTTAAATGACTTTGAAAATAGAGTGAAAACATACTTAAAAGGTTTGTTCAAATCGAATTATGGGAAAAATATCTCAGAAATTTTCTGTAAAGGCTTTCTACACTATAACAACAATTGATGTTTTTGTGTTTGTCGTGTTTATCACCATACCTGGGAAAAAAATATAAATTATATTAATTAAATGTGTACCTCAAACTTATCACAAAATAAAAATTATATAGTTGACTATTATTTTGTAGATTTATATAACGAGCAATCTCTAAAAAAAAAATAGTATTATCAAAGGACAAGACCCACTGAAAAGAAAGGAAGGACAAGCGGCATGCGATCGATATCGTGTCTCCGATATATGGTCAAACTGACCATATAATTGAATGGGAAGCCGGCGGCGTGTCGTATGCCACACAGTCGAAAATAGCATTCGTCAAGTCAGTTCCCACCCCAATGAACCCTTCAATATACGGCTATGTTTGCATGTACGTTTATGTTAGA
This sequence comes from Incurvaria masculella, assembly GCA_946894095.1. NCBI lineage: Eukaryota > Metazoa > Arthropoda > Insecta > Lepidoptera > Incurvariidae > Incurvaria > Incurvaria masculella. Next base: position 8,961,858 of record OX335641.1, read on the forward strand.
TTGGTAGTTTTTGAAAATAAGAGATAGCGGGTCCCATAGTCAGCACGCTCGATGCCATATCTCCTCCCTTTTTATCTATGGCACGACCTAATAAAACACCAAAACAAAGGACACATTAATACAATTCTGACTTTAGCCAACTTCCGAGCTTAGCCATTACACATACACTAAAACTGAGATTTATTAAATTGTTGTTTATCATTTAATACCAAACAACAAAACATAATAAAAACAAAATAAATATCCTTCTTGCGCAGTCGGGTAAATACACTAATGCTTGTTCCTATAAAGTAGGTTTACATTTTATTTTCAAGTGTGTATTTGCTTATTAGGTTACCGTTGTGCAAATTGATATTCTACTATTTTTGCGCAAACTTTTAAAAAAACCATTATGTTTGTATACCTCACACTGTTTCAATGTGCATGCATTTAACATGAATATGTTTGTACAGTTTGAGAAATTTTGATGATAGTACAACTATATAAAGGATATGCACGCATACAAATATATTTAAACCAAACAGTTTAACAACAATTATATTTAACTGTATACAATATAAGCGTTGTTACTATTATCACAAAAACTTAAGTGTGAAATTAACTACCCGTAGATTGTGATAAATGGAAATTTAAAATTACCAAATTTAAAAATATGGACCTAACGTAACTTAAAGTAACATTACAATTAAGTACACTTTTAAAGACATTCTAACAATATTAACACAAAATCGGTTTATCACATTGAATTAACGATAGCTACTAACAATAAACTACAATAATTTCCAGCATAGCTCGAGTTTGTCTAGGCGAAGACGTTTATTTTTATTTTTATTAAAAGTATGTCGATTGAATATAAATTTATAGCGCCAAGCAACCGACCCCATTTTTTTAATACACTGCATTTTTAACATGCAATTTGATTAGTAAGAAACATTGAAGAGTTAAAGAGGATTTCGCATCGAATTTAATATAATGTTTTTGAATTATGCGCAAATACGCTTAACTATTTTTTTCCATAATTCGTTATTTCGCTTCTTAGCAGCATTCAAAAGAAATGCGAAAAAACTTCCATTTTTCGTTTTTTTATTACAAGTAACGTGGTGTGTCCCTCCAAGTTTTACATAAGCAGGTGCCGGGTACCAGGGCCTCATAGTTGAACGTAGCCTGCCCGCGAGCGCAGGGGCCGAGGGGTATGCGAAGTGCGAGGTCGGCGCGCGGGCGGGGCGCGCCGTCGGGTGCTGGCGCTGGCGCGGCGTCAGAACACGTCGTCACTCGGCTCTTCGTCCAGGTCGCACAGGAGCTTGCTGCTACTGAAAACCAATGCAATGTGGCTTCTAGATTTCCTGTCAAGGCATTCACGGCAATCACTCGACAAAAGAGGCATTCACCGGTTATTTCTGGATCATCCGCTCATTTTCGAGTCGTCAAATACCGGTCAAGTGAAACAAAAATTTATCAATTATGGGTTATGTTAGGTGAAATTCATATTTTATATTATAACTGTCCAAAAGTTCAAGATAAAACGTTTCTAGTCAACTGAATGCAAAAATAACTATAAAAATAACAAGGAAATGTTGACACAGTTATATTATATGCTATACGTTTGCTTGTATCCTATGGATACTGAAATGGCTCTAAATTTAACCATGCATGATTTGATCCGACATTATTTTTCCAAGATCCTAGATTATATCATTTATAAGAGAGGATTTATAATATATGCTTGGTATTGAACTTTAATACAAATATAACTAAATACCTACAAGCACTTTCGAAGATTAGTTTTCCATTGTTATCTAAAAAAGCTGGAAGATTATAGTAGAAATATTTATAAAGTCCTGCGCGTCACTAAGAAAGCGTTGCCATGAGAATTGCATGGTGATATTGCACTCTAACAAGGTACAAGCTCGCAAGAGTTGAAACGTGCATATGAACAAGTATAACGTAATACCTAAAGGCTGTGCTAATTGTCACCAATCGATACTTGAGAGTGCTAAAATCTAAAACCCTTGAGCGCACAAAACGATAGTTAACCTATCGATAGGAGCTCATAGTAGCCTAGAATAAGGTGCCACATTATTAAGAACTAATAGAAACAGAGTTAAAATTTATGTACCACGAGAATCAGAATCAACAGGAACAAATTTTACCCATTAATTAAATAAAAAATATCATTCACTCGAAGGAAGTGCACTAAAACTACTAAAAGACGTACGTGTGTTTCTCAAGCCCCTCAGAACGACTAACCACCACATCCCATACCAGTAACTACAATCTACGTTGGTTCTTCGGGAGGCTTGAGCGCATTATCAAACCTGCAATATCACCAGCTTTATAAAATGCACCATACTGTACAATTTTAACACATCAGTACTTCAAATAAATACAAACCAATGAACAAATTGGTCATCAATATTCTATTGAAACTAACTAAAGTAATATCGATAGCTTTTAATACGTTAACTTTACTCATCACACATGAATGTAATTATTTATTTTTCAAAACTGGAAGAATTCTAAATTTATTTCCTAATCATCTAGCTTCAATGCTGATGTTTACAAAGTTATTTGGAATGTAATACATAAACCAACGCAGCTATGCATCAAATCATTTAAATTACATGCTGTAGATACTTACTCCTCTTTAGAAGAGTAGGAGTGCGCGTGCACGCGACGGTTGCAGGCGCGGTCACAGCAGCGACAGTGCCAGTACGCCAGGACACTCAAGCTGAAGATGAAGACAACTGTAGGAAGCACCAGCGCCAGTATCAGTCCCCGAACAGTGGACTCCCATGAATACCTCTCCACCACCAGATCCGGACGCGTCATACTGTAGAAACAAGGAAACGTCTTCGGCGCATCAGGCCCCGTGTACTTCTTAGCGAACACCGAACAGTTTACCCTCGGCGGATACCCGCATCCCTCCGGATTGATCAGGTATCTTAATTCGATCTCGTCCCAGTCCTGCGGAGGTGGAGCTTTTGGATTGAACGGCGTTCTAACTAAGTTTACCCGAATTTTGTGGCAGCGCGTGTGGGCAGTCGTGCAGCCTTCGCGGCAAGACGCCCAGGTGCAGTTGGTTAAGCTTTCGGCGTAAACATGATCCGCCACAGCGCAGGTTCCCGCTTCAGGGGCAAACTCGGCGAGTATGGTCTGGATAGCGGGCTCTACTACGAACGGAATAAGGAAGAGAAAGGCGAAGACGGCCAATATTGCAGCCGTCCCGAGACTTAGTGATGTGTAGAATTTGAAACGTTCGTAGAAGTGTGCCAGTATTTGTTCCCTAGTTGGCTCAAGAGGTTCGTCTTCGGGGCTGCAGGGCTCCCCGGCAGCGTCCATGGCGAGCGTGGAGCGCTCGGACGCAGCCGGGGAGATGGGAACCCCAAGCCGGCTCAGTTTGAAGCTTTGTTAGAGGGGTGAAGAAAATCTCAGGGTAGCGAAGGAGGCATGCTTGGCGCTTAGTCGTCTCGCAGCGAGCTAGCTGGGCCCTCGCACAGGAGGGGAACGCCTGCAATAAAAGAAAAAAAAAAATTTTTACCTTAGTTAGTTTTTTATGCGAGTATTTACTGTTGAAATTGTTTCGTGTTTAAGTTAAAACGGTATGCTTGCTGCTTTATTGCTAGCATTTTCATTATTTTTCTGGTAGCACCACTTGATTGACCCCTGTTTTCACCACCGCCAGTAACCTGAAATCCGATAAGTAACTTTCGGTTACATGGCATATTTGTATGGTGTAACCGAAAAGTAACTTTAAGATTTTGTAGCTGAAAGATGGTGGCAACGGGCATGAATGAAGTTGAAAATTGTGGTTACTCCGAGAAAAAACTCTTTTCAAAATATTCAAACCAATATCGAGTCCGAAATCATTATCATTTAATTATTAATTATTTTTTTAAGAAAATTTTGTACAGCATTTTAATGTTAATGAAAATTCATTTAGTTGTCCAACAATAACATTTTATTATTATTATTAATTATTAACTAATCAAATAAATGTGATTGTTAACTACAAGATAACAATCATTATAATAACATTTTGTTTCTATAGATGCCGATAAACAAATAGAAATTAAATTTCTCACGTGACTGATCTCAGAGCGGGGATACGGGATCAGTGGGATGTGACGGCGGCGCATTGGGAGCAGCAGTGCAGCCCCGGAACCGGAACTTTGAATCGTCACCCACTTCAATAGTCCGCTGGCACAGGACTAGAGTTACGCACGATACCACAAGCAGTATCGAAGGCAGCACGGACGCCACGAGGAACTGACGATATGTAGACTGCAAGTCGAAGCGAGCCACCACAGTATCCGCTGCGCCTTCAGTATAAAAGCATGGGAATCTGGCCCTTGCGTTATGATCGGTGCCATCTCGACCGTAATCCTTAAGAAATTCCTTGCATTCATCGGCTAGGGTATTTACGCAACCCTCTAGATTAATCATTAAGCGACTGTCATTGGCAATGATAAGTTCTACTTCGGATGGAGCGATTGTGCGATCAGGTTTGGAGCGAGTCTCATAAAGTAGCTGAAGATACGTGAAGTTTGTCAAGTCAGAGAGTTCAGAGCGAGGAAGTAGGGCAGCATTTATACAATCTACAGCTACTACGCCATTAGTACCATTGTTGACAGCATGACAAGAAAGCAGAAGAGTATCTTCTCCAGTGTTATCAAGCCAAAGTGTTTCTCCAGTTTTTTCCTCTGCTATTCTTCCGCAACGAGCTAAAAATACTCGATCTCCACTCAGAACAATGACGTTTTTGTTGCGAGTTGGGATATCGACACAACGGCGATCGCAGTTGTACGGAGTTCTAATTCTTTGACATGTTCCTCTCGTACAAGAAAACAAGCCGTGTACGTCTATGCAAGTTATCTTACCTCTTCTGCCAGAACACTTTAACGGTGGATCAGTATCACGAAAGGCGCATTCAAAAGCATCTGTGATATTGATGCAAGCCCCTTCAGTGCAGTTAAAAGTTCCAGTGAGATTTCGACATTCATCTCTTATGCAATGATACTTTTTAGCATTCTCTTGGTCTATTCCGTAGCAAGTTTTATTGGCAGCATTGCCGCAGTCGGTAAGAAGTAAAGATGATCCATTGCGCCGGACGTTCACGTAGATTTGAATGCAGGCACCGGATGTTTTGCTCAGACACCACTCACCGCAAGAGCCCCAGTCGCAGTTGTCTTTGTTGACGGCGCGAGTAGTTGTGCACATAATCGGCGTTTCGTCGATCCCTGAAGCGATGGCTCTCGTGTAAGGCATGTATATCGCCACGGTCAAGTACACTATGGCGACGCTACTAAGCACTGCTGTCATCTGGCATATGCAGATGGTTCCGCAAATCTTGCCATCTTGCGGAGGGATGATAAGATCTTCGACAGGCGTCGGTTTAGGCATGGTGTGTCGGCACTGGACTGGCGGCACAGCGGCGATGATTGCGTGTAATGTAGAGGCTGCTTGTGCGCATGCGTAGATAGTGGGTCGATGCGGCGCCGCAGTGCAGCTCCTCGCGGTGACCCCTGACGTGCCGGGCTGCCGAGCGGTCTACCGCCAACGTCACCCTCCGCCACCCCTTACTCGCTATACATCAAACCCTCCTTAGTATGTCGAAGTGTCAATGTCCTTGTAGTGTACACACATATTACTATTCGACGTTAGATAAATGAAGATGGACTTGAATGCTGATTACTAATGTTACAATCTTAAGAAAATATTTAACAAAAAAAATCGTATGTTAGAAGACTAAAGTTGCTGCTTTCCTTGTGTAGTAGAGAAGTCGAATTTATTCTAGTTCTACCATGAACCAGCGTGTTGTACAAGACGTCGAGTGAATGAAGTGTGATCAACAACATTGACTTCATTTCCCGTCTTTTCTGAACATTGTTTGTGTTATGATGTATTTATTAAAATTTTCATTTCTTTCAAATCTTTAGTCCCTCATATTTTTATAACGTGTAATAAAAGTCAAATTCGGGTAACTTTAAGCTAGAGTATTTTTTGGGAATATAAATGCAAGCTATATTTATCCAAATATAATTACACCTTTGCTGAAATATCCACTTTTCATATTTTGGAATATGCAATTTTGATCTAGTTGCATTCATAAAAAAATCATGACAAATGAGTACTATAATCTTACCTTTATAGAGCAAGTAGTTGTATTGATGGGCGCAAACGCAAACGTATCCACTCTCTTAAAACTGACAGTAGTTTCATTAAAATATCAGACACTATAACCTCTTGCATATTCCCTCCATCACTGACACTGGACTATTTGCTCACAAAAAAAGACCGGTTGGATGAGTTCGCGTCATAGGTTTCTCACTGGGGTAATCGCTGAGCCCAATTGTGTTTCCAATATGAGCGTAATGTTTACTTGTCTCGGAGTGCTCGCATTTTCACGTAGGTTTTCGTTGGTGTTTCCAAGACAACTGACGTGATGTTGGCCGCAGGTCGCCGAATGCGCAATGCGGACTTCGTATCGATGCGGAGTAAGCACGCAGTTGTTCAAGAAATAGTGAAAGATTTGTCTTCTTCTTGAAAATTCATTTAATGTTATTTAGTGCGGAGTGCACAACCGCTGCTTATAAATAAACATAGTAGACTTTGCGCGCTGTGCTTACATTCTAAGCCTAAGGAAATGAATCACCAAATACAAACATGACTTCTTGTGAAACTTTAACAGTCGACTTATAGCTTCTTTAATATTTACATTACTATTTACATTATAAATTACAATCGGTAATTTATTTTAAACCAGCGATCGTGCAATCCGCACTTCGAAAATTATGTACCAGAAACAAAAATTCGAAACAGTCTAATGATAAAGTTTAAATAAAAACATTAGTCTGATAATGGCGAGCATCACACCACTTACACCACATTCCTAACATTACTTGAGAAGATGTATACGCCGCACAAGTTTCGCTTTCTGCCACTAGATGACGCAAGCGCTGGTATTAGCGCTGTTGTACGAGGGTCAAATATTGTATCTACTTGCCGCTATGTGGCGCTCCGCAGTGGCGCTCCATAACCAGATATCAACAACATAAGAGACTCGCACAAGTGCGCCAACATCACTGGCGCCACCTAGCAGGAAAAATTGAAACTTTTAGTCGGAATCTGCTCAATACATTTACTATAACTAAATAGTTTCTGGAGTGCCTCCTGAAATAAATAAATAAGGAGGGGGGACCGACAGTTTTACGTGGAATCCGAATACGACCAGCCTCAACGGTTGAACGACACCCCCACGAACGTCGAGCTTAGTGTTGCTTAACCTGAAAATCTAAACCCAATGCCCCGTGCCACTGGCCTTTGATGCTGACAAGAAATATCTCATAGTACATATTAACGTAGGCTTTGGCAAACAATTATTTTCATATATAAATTGTAACTTTGATCAAATCACTGGTAGGCAAATTTATCCTTTCAATGAACATGATATTACTTATTAGCTTTTATCAATGAAATTGACAAATCTCAATACGTAAAACTTTACCTCAAATATCTGGCCTTTGTTTTGGAATTCCAAATTAAATTTTATTTCAAGTTCAAGCTGCTTTCGCTTAAGCTCTGATTTTTTTCTGTTCTGACACCGCCTCCAAAAATAACATAAAATACAATATTTTTTTTACTTTTTAGCGCATATTAATTTGTTTAGAAATTTTTTTGAAGTCATTTTTTTTTTGTTAAAATTTTTGTTTATTTTTTATTTTTAGTGAATCTGAAGTACACTAATTAATTTGTCTAAATATGGGTAGACCTACTTAACGTGCTACTCGTATGAGTTCATTTGTCGCGCACATACTTAATGCAATACTTATATAGTTGTCTCATGGATACCATTGTCTGAAATAAACCAAATTAAAATGAGACTACACGAAAAGTACCAGCTTTCAAATAAAAAAATAATTATCAAAATCGGTCCACCCAGTCAAAAGTTCTGAGGTAACAAACTTAAATAAAGTCGAACTGAGAACCTCCTCCTTTTTTGACGTCGGTTAAAAATAAATAATTATCAATACGTTTTAAAAACATTATAGTTTTGTAATAGAAGTAAACCTTTTGATTTTCCTAAATAAAATAGATATTTCTTGAAGTCATATTATTTCTCTGCCCCAACTAGCTATTTAAGTCCTCAAGAAATAATCGCAATTTTTTTTTTATAAAATAAGAACTGGAATTTCCAGAGTTTTGACCTGCGTCGAGCCTTGCATTGAATTTACATATTTATTGATATCGTCGCGGTCGGTCCTTGCCTGGGTTCAGGGCTAGTGCAAGCTTCTTACTTATTGTGTCGTGCAAGGTCAGACGAAGCCAATTACAAACGTTATGATAACTAAGTAGAGGGCCACATTTGAAAGTCCCGGAAGTAATGTCAGACACCATTTTGATGTCACCAGTTCAAATCTATTTTTATGATAGCTCTAGTTAAAATGTACACAGCAAATATAGAAAACTGATATTATTTTAAAACCTTAATTCAATGTTTACATAGGTAGCAAGCATTCCGTATTATAAAAAATATGTGTTGACCTTTAAAATGCTGTGGGTTCTATTGTTTATTCTGAGGTATGGCCAGGATGCATTTTCAGTAATTAATGCATAAGAAAATTCATTTCTTTTGTCCAATTATAAATTTGGTAAAATAACTATGCTTGTCAATTTTATCAAACATTCTAAATATCCATAAATTATGCATTGTTTTTATATTTATTCAATATGGCAGCTGGTAGCTAAGGGTGAGTGACCTTCTCTTTCGAGAGGTCATGGATTCGATCCCTACGGGACCATTACTTATGCTAGGTAGCACTTTAGGTGTTACTCGTTATTCGTTAATTTCTCAGATGTACTTGGGTATATGTCATTTGAATATCGATTGAATGGATGAATAACGATGAAAATAAATCCAAATGGAGCAATATTAGTTATGAATATTGACAATTGCTATGCTCGTTTATTCCGTTTTTTATGCTTTACAATATTAACACAACAAATCTATATTTTTTTATCGAGCAGTCTGTATGTATACCGAATAGGAAAATATTTAGTATTGTGCCAATATACCTAACATGATATATATAATAAATACATTCGAACTTGATATGTTAAGTATATACGAATAATACTGGTAAAATCACGAAATGCACTTAAATTTCGTTTCGAATGCGTACAGTTCCATGGTTCGGAATCCTTGTCAAACCGAATCCAAAGGTCGCAGGTTCGAATCCTGCTTCCGACGGTTGTCACGAACAAAAACTTTTCAGATTATTTTAATTTTTTTAATTTAAGCGACAAAAAATATGTCGCTTAAATTCAAAATCTATGAGAAAACGGTAATGTCGTATCCATTAAATACATAAAATTATGTAGATCCCCTTACCCTGCTAGGTATTATGGTTAAGCCCTCCCTAGTTGGTATCATCGCATTGGTTGGAAAGTTGGTCAAAACGGCAACTAAAAAATGTCCGTAAAGGTAAGGTTCAGATAATGCGGTGTATTGGCATTTATCCTTTATCCATGCCCATTTACATACAAAAATACTTGGTTCGGAATCAATATCCTTTGACTTAAATAATTCCCTGAAATATTATAGTACTACTAATATCTGACTTATTTCATGGGCACAATAGAAGCGAATCAAACCTTACCGCACGTGTAAATCACCCGATCAAAGCGGTTTCGGTTAGCAGGACATTGATCAATTCTGGTTCCAGCGCTATCCAGTTCTATCAACTGCGACCTTAATTCAACATTCACAGGAAGTATTTTGTTACCTTACTAGAAATTATGCGTAAGTTATTGACATTTTTGTACATTGTGAATGTATAAATTACGATTACATAAAAAATATTTCGGACTTTGACTAACATCGGGCTTTACCCGTAACATATACATTAATTAAGGCCTACGCGATTCGACGCAACGTCTATCGACGGTAGCCGTTACACCCTATAGAATGCCACAACGTCGAAGAGGTTAGAGGGTATTTGAGTCCCGATGTGTCGCATCGTAAAGTTATCTACACACACACAAAGTAATCATTTCGCATATATACAATCGCGCACTGTGCTGTGACATTACGTCGCAGGATGTGCGCCATAGATATATTAAGAAGACTTGATAACACTGGAGGGTTACCATTGTAAATTAACTCGCCGTGTAAATAAGCAAGTGAGTGAATAAATCCGACGTTTAGTTGCATTTCGTACCATGTTAAGTAATAACATTTTAATTAATTTGGCCTCATAGCGCGTCGCTTGGCATTAAGCACGATAAGACATGCAACTAAACGTCAGATTTATTCCTATCTTTGCCTGTTCGCCCAATCAGTTTTTTTTCCCATGGTAACCCCTTTACGTCGAGGGACGGATGTTTTTGCGGGATGCAACAGATTTCACTGAAACTGTATCTATCAACCTAGAAGTTTCAATACCGGATGTGTCAATACGGAGCTACGAAATCAAAACAAGTATGCCGGGTGATTTAACAGTTAGCCTAACTACTCCTCAACAAGCTCTTTATGAGTCGGGCTGGGCTGACATAATTTGTGCCTACGGATAACGGGTACAGTTTGGCTATCTGTCATTGATATCTCGTGGATCCCTTGGAGGTCGTGCCAGTGTTAAATCCATTGAATGTATAGCTTTGAATGTCACATTAATTTGAGTTTCAGCGACCTCTACATACATTTGAACATTAAAATTAGATTTTGAAAATAATCTTCTAAATTGAAAGTAATCGAATTAACTCAAATTAATCACATAACGGTCATTCAGTTTCGATTAAATACATACAATTATTAAATGTCACCGCCTGAACTCGCGACAAAATTTTGAAAGATTATAGCCATCCGTCAGTTGTTTAAAAAATATATTTTATGGTGCGTGTAGGATCGAATGCGTATAAATCATAAAAAAAAAATCATCAATTTATCAATTCAATTCAATTTCTAGCACCACGGATACTATCATTGAAGAGAAAAGATTCATTTTTATCTATCGGTATTATTCATTCGTGAATAAACATTAATTAAATTAAAAAAGCTGTAATAATAACAAATCTACATATTAGTAGATTGCAAAACTGGACTTGAACCAGCAAGCAAACGTTTCCCAGGCAGTGCGTCTACCAATTTCACATATTCGCAGTACCATAACTGAGAATGTTCCGGAGGTCACTTTGCCCGTAATCAATGCCTTTTATTTAGATATTATTTAAGATAATACTAAGGGGTTCGTCGTCGGGCTTATGACCGTATGGCTGGATTCCTCATTTATTTGGCGGTAGGGTTACATCCGCCTGAGTTGGTACAATCGCATTGAATGAACCATGGTCAAAGCAACAAGCAAAATTATCTACCTAGTTTAATAGAGCCGTGCTTTATAAATAAATTAAGTTTATAAATAAGGTCTTGGCATGGTTCTCATGTGGCTTAGGTCCACGGAGGAGGGAGGTATCATCCACGTTGGCCTAATATCATGACAGTAGGTAGGTGTAGTATTAGCCCATCTATGACCAGTTGCATAAACTAAACAAAGATATTTAATTTTTTTAAGAAATTTGACTAAAAAGCTATTATATTTCAACATTATCGCTCAGAAGGTTTTGTGAGACGAGCTGAAGGTCAATTCTTGTGCTATTATTTTAAATACGAAATACATACTTCTGAATCCTCACTGCATCAGTAAATAATGTTTGACCTATTATTATATTGCAATAACAGACGATGCAAAATTTTTCGTTAGCGCTCAAATCGGAAACACATGGAAATGTTATATTGTGTGCCGCTTATTCCGTGTTGCGCTGCAATCGATTACTAGAATACCAAAGTAGTGTCAAAGTTAATTCCTCTCCTAAGAACACTCCGGATTCATCAACTCGGAATTCCCAGAATTGGCCTGCAGCTGGTGTTAGTGTACGCTGAAAGAGGTGCAATAAATTGTGTCTGACACCAACGCAAATTGCAGGCCGTTGCTCCTGGCCACGCTTCACTAGATTGCCAGAGATCTAGAGTAATTGTGAATATCATATAAATGTCTCTACTTACTTATTTATAAAATAACTCCTAATTTTATTTTATCGTCTTGAAATTTGCTTGATGGTTCTTGGAGCTTCGTAGAATTGTCGGGATAGATGTTGGCCGGTCTCCTCCACTCGCAAACGGCTGCGCAGAACCCAAACTATATCGAATCTGGGCGTGTATTCTTGGCATTCAGTCATTGCGGATTCAGTAGAGTTAACAGTAATGTCAAAGTAAATTATTCTTCTGTTAACTCTACTGAATCCGCAATGACTGAATGCCAAGAATACACGTCCTGGTCTCTGTGCAGCCGCAGGCTCTTTTACGGGTAGGACGACAACCGTGCCAGGTTCTACGTCAAAACAGACAAACCGAACGCTTCCAACAAGTTTTTTTTTGTGGTCAGTTTTTGTCTTTCTATCCGTCCCGCATTTTTTCTCAAAAAGGAACTTCAGACTTTGGAATAAAAATAGGGATACCGCTATTTAATATGTTAGTCTTAAACAAATACTATTAGGGTAGAAATTAAAGCAGGCAAAATTAAATTCCCAACAGACACGTATAATAGTCTTCCAAAAATATATTGATAAAGAACTATATTATTTAAATACACATTTAAAGGTGAGTACGAGAACTATAAGTACATGACATTTTCGGGTTTATGGTTCAACTAAATTAGATATGAACTTTCATTTAGAATGTGGATTTTTTCAGGCCACCTGAGCTTATGCCGTCCTTAAATAGCTTAGATAGCGTTCACATGCTTTTTGGTATGGTATATTCTGGATATGATTTTTTTATGCAATAGTCTATACGTCAGGCTTACAGATTAACATTTGTACTGGTAAAATTTAAGTTGATCTACAACCGCAATTTCCTATTCAACTGACTTTTAAGATAATGCATGGCGCATAGTTTCAAATCATCTTTCTACATAATGTGCCCGTTAACTCAAAATAATTTAATAGATAGTCAAGAAGTGGCTTATATAAACAAGGTATAAAAGGAATCAGTGATGTTTTGGCCTGAGAAGTGTACTTAGTATTCAAATTGGAATAGTTATTCGAGGCGTGGACAACGTTACTTAAAACGATTATATTTATTTATTTTTCTTATTGTATTTCGCCATTCAACGCGGAGTCACCACTTTTGTGGAATAAATGAATGGTTTTTATAATGGAATCTTACAAATTTTCACGAAACAGAAGGTAGGTTCGAGACGGGCCAACTTTCACACGAATTCATCGGTTAGCTAAGGCGATAATGGAATCACTTGGTTTGAACCGCGACAATTTATCACTTAGTCCAGCCGGGATAATGCACTGAACTCTGGACGACGTAGGCCGCTGTGTACACGTTTGAAGATCTTTGTGATGACGACCGGTTTGTGAACGCGGGCATATGTGCCCGCGCGGGTTTCTCCCTTTTCGTCGCGGGGGCATATGTGCCCGCATCGATTTGAAGATTTAAACGAAAGAAGGTAAAATAAAAAAAAATGGGAGTCGGACTCGAACACGAAGGGTTCCGTACAAGTACAGGTGTACAAGATTTTACATAAAACAATTCGATTTTTGTATAAGGCCCCCCTTAATTTTTATTTATTTTTGTTTTACCTATTTGTTGTTATAACGGCAAAAGAAATACACCTTCTGTGAAAATTTCAGCTGCCTAACTATTACGGTTAATGAGATACAGACGGACGGACGGCGGAGGCTTTGTAATAGGGTTACGTTGGCACCCTTTGGGTACGGGACCCTAAAAGATTATATTTATTTAGTTTCCCATTTCGCGTAATTTCGACATGATAACCGATACCAAATAATGATTAAATCAAATAAAAATCAAGCTATGCCTGTTATGAAAACGTCAACAAGAAATATGTGCGGTCTACGATAGGTTCACTGACTGCTAACAAATCTTCCTATTTTTAATATATTTTTTTGTATCTTTAAAATATTACATAGCTTCATACTACAACGCGAATGTTTTACAGTGAAGGAAAACATCGCTAGAAAACCCACCACTTCAGTGGTGTAACGCTTCTTGCACATAGCTAAATGACCATTATGTACGTTTACTTAAAAATATAATTGGGCGAAACGAGGTTGACATTACTCAAACAATGGATATCCTGAGACCGAATATCGATGCTCGAGATACATTTTATTCAAAAAGGTTTGTATTTATTGTATCATGTATTTTTTTTTTTCAAAATGATTGATGTAGTGTGAACGGTACCTAATATGTACCTAGCGAGGAGTAGCAGCGGTCAAGCGTGCTGCGGATCTTTCTAGACCCGAGTACGCACCTCGCCAGGGAGGTGAAACCGGTGGTTTATATTTTGATTTGTTACTTAAGGTGGCCCATCCCGCTCATCTCCCCATACAAAAGGGGAATGAAGATCACGCCCATATTTCTTGTCAGAGATCCAAAATTTTGCTCAAAATAGCTTTATCTGTCTTTTTAGATGTCTGATGACCATTGGCATTGTAAAATTGTGTTTGGTTTCTACGTTATAAGGTCCGAAAGTTCGAATTTTTCGCGCGTTTTATACAAAACATTTGGAGGTGGATTACGCTATGTCGTTTTGTAATTAAAATTTTCATAAATCTTACCAAATGATACACTATGCACATTGTCTTTTTTGTGGACATGTTGCATCTTCCTCATCAAGGAGCCTGTCTTATTCTTTGAAACAGAGGAGATCCCAGAGCGCAACAACACGGTTTTGTACCGTGCCCGCGAATGAGTTGGTCCCGCCGGGTTGGGCCGCCTTAAGAGTTTTTTGAGCAACCTTTTTTTTGTATTATTAACCGAGGAAATATTAAATAGTAACTAAACATGTCCCAAATAAACGAGACTGGCTTCGACAGCTTTTAAACTCTGTTATGAAAACAGAGGTCCTGTTTGTTAGGTTTTTACGCCGTTAACCTCTCGCAATGGCCTTAGAATCAACCTCATTTGAAAAATTGGACAGGATGGATGAATAAAGATTAAAATAGTCATTAATTCATTAAAACAATGCCTAATAAATAAAAGACCAGCGTAAAATCAGCGCTGTAGTTCACTCATCAAGAGGGACCTGCAGCACAAAATGCTGAGCTGGCTCCTTTTTTTTCTCCACAAATGTGTATTTTGAATTTTGTAAGTGTTCTAAATTGTGTTGAGAAAAAATAAACGTATTTTCTTTCTTTCTTTCTTTCTTTCTAATTCACAATTCGTTCAAATTACTTTTTCGCTACCTAAGACTACTCTTTGCTTATTGGGTTGTGGCCAGAGGTGGCCGCATTCAATGAAAGTTTGACTTTTGCTACAGTATTTTTTCGGATTTATCTATGATGATGTTTTCATACGATTTTTCGCCCAGTTCATTGTTATCGGCTAAGTCCGATCGGAAATGCAGTAAAAAGGATTCAGTTCTTTTTCACGTTATTTTAAATATTTCCATCACGATATTTCAAATATTTCGATATCATAGTTACTGCAGTGACTTCTGTTGCATCTCGTTTATGATATTAATATCAAATATAATTGTGGATTCTGATATTAACCGTAATACTATAATACCGATACTCGAGGAAGGTAAGGCAAGATAATATGTAAAAAGACTATGAACACAATTATTGTGTAGTGAAAGAAGAAATTTGCATAAAATAATATGAAGGAGTTATATAACCAGTTAGTTTCAACATAAAAATAGAGGGTAAACTAGTATCAATTTACTAAATATAATGACATAGTTGAGACCAATATTTTTTTTTTAACCAATTTACTTAAAGGACAAAATGTTGCAAACCACTGTCGACAATATGTTAGTCTCACACAATTATATTTTTATTCCGATCCGAATCTCAAACCGCCAGGATGAGTATAAATAGAGGTTCAGGTCAGGATATCAAGTCAGTCTGGAGGCGAGTATCCTACGACACACTTCATTGTAGTTCCTCAGGACAATCCTCACGTATTCAATATGAAGACCTTCGTCCTATTGGCTGTCTGCTTCATCGTTGCGGCGCAGGTATTTTTTAATCTTCGTGTTGGAAGATAACTATTCTAAATACAGTTAAGATAGCGAAGTTTAATAATCTAAAATGTATCGTTGGGTCAAAGTAGATTTATTATGTCATAATTTTACGGTCCGCTTAAAATAAATGTATGCAAATCTGTACCCGCAAACAAAAAATTTAAAACAAAAATCGCTATAATTTACATAATTTTACTTTTGAAACTTTTTATTGTCCGAAGTTAGGAAAGTATTCAGTTAGTAAAGTATAAATAAAAAAGGCGTTTTAAAGATTGTACACGCTTGCCTTAAACTGATTTGAAAAACTTTGACGCACATTGACTCCTACTAAATAAGCAATGAAGGAATTTTATTTTAACTTTACGATTGTCTAGTGCCGCGATTGTAAATATCTGTTTCACTATAGGGACATGAATTATAAAAATATACGTTATAATGAATTAAATAATTCGCACAGAAATGCTTGTAGTTTAATTTAATATTTTTAATTAATAAGTGTCCCAATGTCCATATTTTTTTATTGGTTGCATGCAAGAATCTTTGTGTGGGCTGGACCTATGGATATCGTCGATCTCCGTTGCTGGACCCATTTGGACCCACTCTAAGTTTATCGTAACACATCATTAAATTATTCCGTATGATTGTAATCTAAAAAAAATGTTCTATTTTCTTGCATTTCGAAATTAAAATACATTGAGGGAAGCTTCCATCAGAAGATTTAAACAAATTTCATGCGAATCTGAAAATTATTGTTATGCATTGTGCAGGCGCTGACAGATGAACAAAAGGAGAAACTAAAGAAGCACCAGACAGAATGCGTGGCGGAGACCAAAGTCGACATGGCGCTAGTGAACAAGCTCAAGTCTGGAGATTACAAGACCGAGAACGACGGTCTGAAGAAGTACGCGCTGTGCATGCTCATCAAGTCAGAGCTAATGACCAAGGACGGCAAGTTCAAGAAGGATGTTGCACTCGCCAAGGTCCTTAACGCAGGTAAGCTTGCATATGGCAATTTTGATATTTTTTGAAAACTTTATTTTCTAAATGTGCAGACTGTCATTAAGAAAAAAAAAAATATCCAATTATTATTCATCCATTATTATATTATCCAATGCTCTATTAGCGATCATGCTCCATGATCATGATTCCAAAATTTCGCCGGTGTAAAAAATCTATGCACCTCTACTATTAAATTGAAAAGTAATGTATTTGAATGGATTTAATTGCGTTATAAATATAAGCACATATATAATATTTTATTGGTAATTATTTAAAGCTACCAGCCCCCTGTTATGGGCATGGAGAGCTTTTCCTTAAGTCGTAGGACTAAATCCAAACAATCTAGCTTCTATGTTATATCTAAACTATCTATTTTCTTGCAGCCGACAGGCCAGCGGTCGAGAAAATTATCGATGCCTGCCTCGCCAACAAAGGAAACACCCCCGAGCAGACTGCGTGGAACTACGTCAAGTGCTACCACGAGAAGAACCCGAAGCACTCCATCTTGTAAGAGCGCCATGTCGTGAGCCGAAGCCATCTTGTGAGCCGACTTTGTTTTGGGAACCGTCGCTATTGTACCGTTTTTTTTTTTCATAGATATTTTTGTGATCATCGATACACTGTAAAATATTTCCATCAAGTAATTGCGCATCGTATATTGTATTAAGATCCATATTTTCATCATTAACATGTTTTGAATGTAATATTGTTTGTCCTGATTTTGCAACATCAAAATAGGTATTGAATAGTAAAATCACTGCAAGACTGTAATAAAATGTGTAAGTACTGAGTTTTGAATTTAATTTGAATCCATTACATATTACTGTCCCACTCTTTTTACTAAATTTAGAGTATTAACAGGCATTACACACGTATTACTGTCCCACTAAATTTAGAGTATTAACAGGCATTACAGACAAATGTCAGCAATTACTTTCAATCGAAGTAACATTGTTAATATGAAGTCAAAATAAATAATCAAATTACTGATTCTAATGCTATAAATGCATTTTTCCTATGATATCTTCCAAACATGTTCTGCAAAAGTTGGAAATTGCTTACAATAATTGAACGTATTCTGACCCATGATTTACACCTGGTCCGATTTCTGACTAATTAAAGAAAATCCTGATTCTAAATACAAAAGACCACAATTTTACTCAAAGAACATATTCCTTTGTTGTTGATTTGTTCACCGAGATATGGGTCCGTGTTACTCTACTGACGTAGTTAGAATCTATTTTTCCTATATCGGCTTCCTAATCTTGGTGCCAATGGAACTTCTGCATTTTTATCTTTGAATACCTCAGCAGGGTGACGACAGACAAACTACGCGGAGAGCTTAATTTCTACGGTCAAATCGTGATCGTGGGAGATCTCAACGCTAAACACCGAGAGTGTTAATAATAAACTCAGAACATCATCGGAATAGTCCTCACTATGTTTAGTCCTTTGCAATGACGCATTCGGTAGAAAGCGACAACACATGGTAAGGCTGATCTGAGGATGTTCTGGGTTTATTAGTAACACTCCACGAGTAGCTTGGCTTACCCCGCGCGGTAAAATTACAACTTGGTCATAGCCTATGTATTGTCATAGTTACTGGATATACCCGAAATCCTGACAATTCTGCGCGTAAGCCTAGCCTAGCATGTTTGTGCTGGCTTCTGAATCTACATGATACCGGGTTAGCGTCAAAGCCCCAGTTGGCACAATGGGGAAAAAAAACCATTTCTTTATCGAATTCCCTTGGAAAGAAGTCTACTTTGCCTCTCCGTTAGGTACATTAATGCCTAGCTACTTCATTAAGTTATGGAATTTGTGCCGGTGGGTGGTAAAATTTAAATCCTGCTTTAAACGAATGTACAGACCAAACACTTTTTCTGATTATTATCAAGATCTAATTAGATACAATGCTTCACTGTAGACTTTGTTGTACAGCCTCAAATGAATCCGATTGCGGTAATGACTTAAATACATAAAGAAATTAAAATTTTTTTTACTCACAATTATTGGGCCTATAACACTTTCCTATAGTTGAGAAAGCTTAAAGTACCTTTACGTACCTAGTGGAGTTTCGTTCCCATTTAAAAAAAACCGGCTAAGTGCGAGTCGGGCTCCTACACGAAGGGTTCCGTCCATCGTACATGATTTAAGACCAAAAAATCACGTTTTTTACTTTTAAGGCGGCCCAACCCGGCGGGCCTAACTCATTCGCGGGCACGGTACAAAACCGTGTTGTTGCGCTTTAGGACCTTCTCTGTTTCAAAGAATTAGACAGGCTCCGTGATGAGGAAGATGCAACATGTCCACAAAAAAGACAATGTGCATAGTGTATGATTTTGTAAGATTTACGAAAATTTTAATTTCAAAACAACTTATAGCTAAAAGTAAACCACGACCGCTGTAGTAAAAAATCGAACAAAAACCAAATAGATCATAAATATTGATTAAACAAGCTATGTCTGATGACTAATCTTTTTACGATGTTCTTACTTTATCATTGCGTAATCCACCTCCAAAGTTATCGTATAAAACGCGCGAAAAATTCGAACTTTCGGACCTTATAACTTAGAAACCAAACACAATTTTACAATGTCAATGGTCATCAGACATCTAGTTCTATCAAATAAAGCTATTTTGAGCAAAATTTTGGATCTCTGACAAGAAATATGGGCGTGATCTTCTTTCCCCTTTTGTATGGAGAGATGAGCGGGTTGGCCCCCTTAATTTTTAATTTTAAGCCCTTAAAATCCTTAATTTTTACCTATTTTTTGTTATAGCGGCAAAATAAATACACACTCTGTTAAAAAAATCAGCTGCCAACCTATTACGGTTCATGAGATACAGCCTTGTGACAGAAACAAAACAACATACAAAAGATTTCTACTCATATATTTTGTACTAAACTTAGGGTGGATACAAAAAAACTAAGAATTCTCCGAGCAGGGTCAGGGGGCACCACATTACTTTCTCTTTGTGAGTCGGATAAGTGTATTTAGACACGAATGAAAGCTGTTCCATGGTTCGGAAGCCATGTTGTATGTTTGTACTAGGCGATCGGGTTAAGTCCGACCAGGTTCTTCATCGCATTGGATGAAATGGTCGAAGAGGTAGTAAGTAAAATTCCGCGTTTTTCATCGAGTTCATGGTGACCTTGCTTGGCATGGCACCTATTTTTATATGCGATTAGACATGGAAGGTTCCATTCATGGAAGGAACACACCCTAAACCAGGATCTTTCCTTTTCTTGCACAGCTACATTAAGCTGGGTGGAAATCCTCATTGCCGCTTCGACCATCGTTAATTCAATGCGAGCGATGGCACCAATCTGGAGCGGGATTAACCCTACCACCTAGTAAGTAAGCTCCTGGGGGTCCATTCAGAGCTAGAGTGAGTTCGAGTTCGGGAGTGAGTTAACCTAAAAATAAGTGGGAAATATATTATTATTTAAATAACGGAACCGTTATTTATACTTCCAACGTATTTACGGGACGGACCAGATTTTTACCTAACTGTAATGATATTCAAAAAGTGTGGAAACATTAACTATTTAAAAAGTGAGTTGATATTTAGTGACGAATTCGAACTCACTCTTGCCCTGAATGGACCCCCTGCAGTTTAACGTGAAATCCGAACCACGAACCACGAATCCCTTAAACGGCTCTTAGGACATGCATGGGTAGAAATTCAGTGGGCCCAACTGTATACTTTCTAAGTGCCAGAAACAACGCACCACAACCCTTCAAGATTGCGGTGTTTTGGGCGAATATCTAGACATATTAGGTTTCATATTAGCCATCCTGTTAACTTACACAAACATAAGAAGGTGCACAGGGATCTTTAACATACGAAGTGGTAAACATTATTAGGTTGAATGATTTCTTTGGCCGACAGTGATAAATGGAAGCAATCTGCTCGGCGCCTATAGGTACCTGCATCTGACTGGATGCAGAGAACGGACTGTTTTAAAAACCAGCTTTTATTTAAACGCTCTGTAAAGCAGAAAATAAACTTTAAATTAAATGAAACCCTTCAACTTTTAACATTAGACAATTTATGTACATGATGTAAAAGCTTGTCGCGATCTTAACCTCTATAAGCTAATTTTACGGAATACATACATATATTTTTTAGAATTGCTTCTTTTTTGTTTATACACGTGAATCTCTCGAAAAGCTTTTCTTATCAAATACATAAATTAATTTTACTTTAGACAAATTTTGGCCCTCCCCATACATTTTTGTTAATACCTAAACACTAAGTTATTGTACAAAACCGGACAGGATTAACGATTACCAACTAACTAAGTACGTACTTTTAAGCAAAGGTTTACACTTAAAAATGAGCAGCCTATTCGACACTTGACGCGAACCCATGTGTACCATGTACCTCTTTATCATATTTGATCCCTTGATTATTATCAATTGGAAAGAGTGTTTGTAAGTTTGTCCCCCTTTTATAAAGCAACGGGTAAATGATTATTTGATAAAAGCTTGCTTCTTCCCTTGGAGACCTTTGAAATAGTTTACGATTTGTTCTGCCATCTATCAGTATTATGAAGAACGCGCTGTAATAGTTCCACGAACAAGACTTATTTTGGGAGGTGTTTAAATAATTCGTCATTTCACCGCTAGATGGCCGCACTCGGAATTGTCCTCTCATCAACACGCTGATGACTTGTGGAATCCCTAGGTGGCGCTTCTTAAAAATTATGCGCTAATGAATGCGCACACTATATTTTTGCTTCAAAGCCTAGTTATTTACCTACCAAGAAATCGCACAGTTACCCTGAGGAGAAACCTATTTTCTACAAATATATATAAAATATAAATGTCCGATTTAAGATGTTTTACCTCCATTTTTTTTTTGTAAACTAGTAGCGCTAGTCTCCTATGTTTTCATAAATTATTTTTTCTCGTTGATAATGAATACTTTTTAATTCAAAATTATGAATACTCCAGTACATAAAAAAAATATAAAATTTAAAAACGTAGACGACTACGTACTGGTAAAATAATGTTGTTGGCATAATTTAAACAAAATATCTTTAGAAATGGAGGAGGAAATAACTTTTCCTTTTTGTATGGGCCGACACGACAAGTCTACCCTCTTAAGACTGCCGTGAACGTAGTGGGGCTGTGTTATTAAAAAAAATTAGCAATCCTTTATTTGTCCAATGGCCAAGGCATCATGTTGCACGCCGACTGCGAATTAAACTAGCGAAATTGTGTTCCCGGCCCTAACGGCTGTGATTTTTATCATTTTTTAGTTGCTTGAGAAAGCTTAATATTATGCCCGTATGTTTAATTTAAATTTTATATCAATATATGTAAATTCAATTCAAGTAAAAGTTTCTTATCCAATCACTGTTATGCACTATTAGGTAATGTAAAGGGAAAATTTAGATGTCTGTTATTTAGTCAAATTTCGACGGTCTAATCCGTTTGGATTTATACGTTGTAGAAAGAGAGTAGAAGTGAAAGAGAATAAATTAATACATTAGCAGCAAGCAAATTACTTTTTATGCAGAGCAACGAGAAAAAACTTCAGCAGGGTGATTTATCAGTCACGTAATTTCAAGAAAATGTATGGGAACTATAAAATAAAACAAGCGAATATGGATTAGTGTAAAACGCATTTTCTCTGTTTCAGCTGCAACAGCTTATACAGAAAAAAAATCAGCAAAAAAATATAGGCAAGTACATTTATTTCAGGTATGTGCCGGCCATTCGAGCCGCTTGTGTGCAATGAACTCAGGGAATTATGATAATTCGCTGTTTTTTGCGGATTTGGGTCGAATGGAAGAAATTGATTTAATTTGATGCAATAATTGGGTGGGTGGGTGGTGGCGGCTGAGCGACCCTGCGGGGGGTGTGGCGGTGTCTTTCAAGGTTTCTCGCCGGCAGGCCAAGCGAAAGAAAAAAATAAAACCCATGTCAGTTTACTACGGAAGTAGGAAATGCTAATATATTAACTTGAACAAAATGTATGAACAACTGATGTTTTTAGATTACCCTGATTACTATTCATTTTTCACTGCATTATTTGTGCGGCGCACGACGCGACGTTTCGAGCCAAACATTTTGCTCATCTTCAGATGAGCTCCCGTGTCCAGCGGCGGCCAACGGAGAACTGTCAATGTCACGTGTTACGTCGTTGGCGAAGATTGTAGTTGTGGGTAGTTTGAAGGTCTTGCTTGAAAGGTCGAAACGTCGTGCTCCGCACACATAATGCCGTGAGAGGAAAGCCGTTTAATCTCTTAAAATTTCCTTAATGTTGTTTATAATATGTGCCTCATAATGTTGTTGGAAATACAGAAATGACTCTTTACTTACACTAGGCACTTATTAAAACTAAAGCATTAAGCCTGGTTTTTACCAAGCTGTACCTTAAATTGAAGCAAAAATCTGACGGATACCCTAGATGTAAATAATTTGTACCACATGAATGCATCCATACACTGTCAACATGACCTCTATAAGAACCAACTGATCCTCTTGTCTAGATAATTTATCGATGGGGTCGGTCAACGGCTGCGTGCATTCTCTGCCGACGCACAACGGTCAAACTGGGGTCATGGTTTTCCCAAACCCCCTGAATTTTCCGAATTCCCATGGACGTCGTCGGACTCTCCTTACTTGATGGTCTGTCGTTCGTTTTATGTGGCTCTGAACATCAACATTCAAATAAGATCCGACCACTGTTGTTTACCGTCGTATGTGGTAACATAAATAATTTTGAATTATAGAAAATTATCTACAAATAACTGAGATTGAAAAATAACCAATTTTTTGTGCACTTTAATTTCATTTTATTTATTTATTCAACTTCCGGCAGTTAAACTACACAAGTCATGTTCAAATTTTGTTGATCCGCAAATTCGATTAACTCATCGAAGAATAACTTCAATGGTCTATAAGTCATGTTTTTTTTTTTGGTCCACATTAATGATATAACACATTTATGAATAAATACCTAAATGCTACTGCCAAACTTAAATTTTTGGTAGAACGGTCTAAGGCAAACAAATAAGAACTACAAGGAAACAACAATCCACAATAGGAACAGTCTTAAATTGTACATTACTAACCTATTTCGAGTGAGTGGCTCTGAACGCTAATGTCTAACTAGTCCAAGGGTTCCAAGAACACGCCAAAATATAGGTTGGTTAAGGTTTAACTAGAAGCAGAAAACTAGAATAAAACCTCTACTTTGTCGCTTGATAAAAATATCTTGTTAATTCGGAAAGATCTTATGTCAAGGATATTTTTCCATGAAAGTTTAACAAAACGTTTTTTTTTTTCATGCATCTTCCTATTGTTTTTAATGACAAGAGCAGCGTTATCCAATTTCTATATACGTAGAGAGCTTAGGGCTCGCAGTTTTCTACGAGTCAGCTGAGACTGAGCCCTGTCACACATTTTAGATACCATTCCCACGTCTAACAACGATAGTTAAGGTGGCCCAACCCGGCGGGCCTAACTCATTCGCGGGCTTGGTACAAAACCGTGCTGTTGCGCTCTGGGACCTTCTCTGTTTCATAGAATAAGACAGGCTCCGTGATGAGGAAGATGCAACATGTCCACAAAAAATGTGCATAGTGTATGATTTGGTAAGATTTACGAAAATTTTAATTTCAAAACGACTTATAGCTAAAAGTAAACCACGACCGCTGTAGTCAAAAATCTAACAAAAACCAAATAGATCATAAATCTTGATTAAATAATCTATGTCTGATGACTAATCTTTTTACGATGTTCTTACTTTATCATTGCGTACCTCCTCAAAAGTTATTGTATAAAACGCGCGAAAAATTCGAACTTTCGGACCTTATAACTTAGAAACCAAACACAACTTTACAATGCCAATGGTCATCAGACATCTAGTTCGATCAAATAAAGCTATTTTGAGCAAAATTTTGGATCTCTGACAAGAAATATGGGCGTGATCTTCTTTCCCCTTTTGTATGGGGAGATGAGCGGGATGGGCCACCTTAACGCATCAATGTTTCACTATTGTTTTATTTAGTTTGTTTTACTGTATATGTTCTATATACCTTTTTCTTGGTTTCTATTATGTTATCTTTATACTTCTGTGTCTGTGAATGTTGTGGCGAATTTTTTTTTTCTTATTCTTATTATTATCACGACAGTAGGTGTTGTCCAGTCTAGTCACATAAAAAACCTACTTACCCACCCAGGTGATAAACGCAACGAATGAAAGAGAAAGAGAAGCAAATCACATAAGTTTTCTGAATTTTCAACCAGTTAATGTAGATTTACTGAAATAAGGGGAACTGAATTAAGTTAGGTTAGTTTTCTAGTCTGTCACATAGCTCCAGCGGGAATAACTTCACGTTATTGAAAGTTATAACATGGATTTATGATATAGGGGTTTGTCTATGCGTCAGAAAAAAGCCAACCCTCAATCATAAAAAAAAAAACCTGAAATAATTCTCGTCGGTATGTAGTTCTTGAGAATGTGGTTATGCACTTATACATAACGGTTAGTGAAATATCGCGAATGTTATTTTCAATATTTTTTAAATATTCTTCATGTGCTGCGAGTTTCCATACGATAAATCGACATTAAGCTCCAGGTGACGCGGATACCATCTCACTGATTGACGGCAAACGGTTCGAAACGTCGTTTAAAACGATAAGATGCCGCGTAATGTGTATAATGTGACGTCGTGGGTCTTAACAGTCCGCGCATGCGCCGTGGGCAGGTGGCGGTGTGGCCAACAGCCGGCCTTTGGTCGCGAATTCACACTCTGTCCTTCTATATTCAGAGAGTACGTCAAAGCTACGTTCTCCATAGAGAGCATTGTATGCGCGTGAAATTCCATAAGGCCGTAAGTGAAACAGTATTTTATAATTTTTAAAATTACTACTATGTATTTTGGAATTTAAAAATGGGGAAAGATGCATTGATGGCCTGTCTATATTTAAAACCTATAACGTTAAATATCTGACGCTCATAATTTTTATGAGTATTTGAGAACACAAAGCACCAAGGACTTACAGTTTTATCTTAAAATTAATGCTTGACCATCAATATACATATTGAGTTTTCGAAATTCGTTGTGGTTATTTTTTTAATTTAATTAAATATTGTTTTAATTTAACGCTATTATAAAACTGGAAACTCTTATCACGGCTTATACAGATAGAATAATTATTACAATGATACAATGGCTAATGATACAATATGACAAATCCGATTGCAGTGTACTGTCTATGGATGATGAATACAAAAAAAAAATACGTTATTGGTCGCTGCTAATTCTACTTATTGATTTATTAAATAAATATTATTCCGAGGGAATCCGCAGAATATCTTAATTTGGCTGTGATTACAGAGAATAATAAAAGAGTTTTTCAAGACGACAATTTTCATTATTTAATGGACCGTCCACCACACCTTCAACTCCTTCCCATTATTGCACGGCTACATTGAACTGGATATCAAACTCGGAATTTTTTTTCGGATTTTCCATTGCCGCTTCAACCATCTTTTTAACGAATGCGATAATACCAACTCGCAAATTATTCCATTTTTAATCGTCCCCGTTCCCAGAAACTTGTATCTTTCCTCCGAAATTTTAATAGCCCCCTTCCTCCCGGCTTCTGCGAAATCCTAAATCCGCGGCTGTGCCGGTAGCTAGACTATGCACAAAGTACGTTAATCAATACGTAGGTACCTTCTTTGTACGTGTAATGAGTGCAATGTGTATGCAGAGCGAGTAGCCATACGTTCTACACGTTTTAGGAGCGGTTTATATAGCTGAAATAGACTGTCAGGACTGTCAATACATTTGTATTGAAATAAACTACTCAGTGCATGTAACTTAGAGCAGCACAGCTCGTAGCTCAGGAGCGGGTGGACTTGCCTTCCATCCCAGAGGTCTACGTTAAATTTCGTCCCGCTCATGCACTTTAATTAATTTCACTTTCTTTCTCTTTCTGGGCAGGATACGTGTATTTCGTTAAGAATTCGAACTGTTCCATGGTTAAAACTGTAGATATGTATTTGTATGTGATATGTAGACTTCCCCTCCTAGCTGTTAAGGTTAAGCCCGCCCGGATTGGTACCATCGCATTCGATGAAAAGTTGGTCGAAGCGGCAATGAAGTACTGTCCGCAATTTCTAATTTCTTTGGTAAAGGGGTTTTTGGGCTTATATCATAACGGTCGGTGTGGTATTAGCCATCCATATAAAACGATTTAGTCAACCACAAACATACATATATACCTATCTTCATACATGCGCTATAATGACGTGTGATGGTAACTATCCCTGCCAAGCCCGCCAGATTGGTCCACGTTGGCACAACCGCATTCATTTTAATATGACCATAGTGGAAATAAACAAGTGTCCCCATTTTTCGTTCGGATCAAATATAAAAAATAATAAGATCCTGGCATAAGGGCCTGGTACTAGCCAAATCGCAAAGTTGGACGAGGCACCCCAAGTTAACTAACTAAGTCTGACGATTATAAGTGTCATTCTTACAATATATGATTCCTTGTCTAGGAATTGAATTATTTTCGTTAATGTATGTTTCCTTTTTCTATACAAAATACATTGCGGAAACAGTGTCCATTTCCGAACTTTTTTGACTAAATGTAGAAATCTAAAAGCAAATGGAATTTTTTGTTTATGCATATATGCTGTTTTTGCTTATATCTAGAAATCGAATTACTTTCAGATTTCTAATGAGAAAAATCAACTTTTTTATTTTTATTATTATTTAAATAAATGATGGAATAAAAAAATATTAACAGTCCATTATCAGTCTGGAGTTCTATTTGGATTTGCTGAAGCGTTTCACTACATATTATTACATTTGTTATAAAGTGCATTTGTATGGCGCGAGTAGTTGGCCAGTCCTAGCGCCTTAAGCGTCTCATGATATCGATTTAATATTGCTAACCCAAGGAATAAGGAATGATGATCTTATATTTGTTAGAATTATATTATTTGTATACTTCAAAATATTTAGCATGCTTTTTAGGCCCGATGTTTACAGCTAACAGATACACCGATGATTTTAGTGATAGACTTTTGATGAATAAATATTTCACACATACACAGACATTCTAATTTCGCTTCGTCTACAGACATACTTTACTACTAATATACAAATAGGCTCTCCTATTGCAGGTTTTACGTAGGTACTTGTCCATTACGCAGTATTTCCTGTAATTATTTGCCAACTACTTCTCTGTATATGTATTTCGTTATTATTTTATCAACCATTCGGACTACACATGTCCATACGACACCCTTCTTAATTTTGATCACAGCATATCTTATTTCAATTGAAGATGCTATTTAAGGCTGTCGTGGACAGGAAATCTAAGATTTGAATATTTTAAGATATGCATTCTTTATCCATTGGCCAAAGCACAATTTTGCACGGCGACTGCCATTAAACTAGCGAAAACATCTTCCCAGACTCTAAAATTTCGCTACCCCAACGTTATCAGATTGTAATAAAATATGTTTTTCGCTTCATTCTATGTCAGTATCTACTGATTGTTATGAAAATATATCTTTTCAGTAATAAAAAAATCTAAAATTAACTTAAAAGTGATAACTTTTTTACAATGTTTATTAGCCAATATTTTCCCATCTAAAAAAAATATTTATAAAAAAAAATACAGACGTAGACTTTGACAATATATTTTTAAATGCAAAAATTTAAAAACCTAGTAACATATTTAGAGCATGTAAATAGTTATCGCGTAGTATATGGAATTGACTCTCTTAACCACGAAGATTGAATGGACACAAATGAATGTGTGAATAAAATATTTCCGTGTGAGTCGATCCTAAACTGCGGCGTGCACTTATCGGGGATCGGATCGCCGCCGCCGCGCCGCCGCCATTTTCCGACATTTTTTTAAAGCGATCCGGCATTTTTTCTATATTTTTTCAATGCATAGCACGCCACACAGACGCCGACAGACAGATAAGGATAGTTTGCAATGAATAAATATTAAAAATCCATGGAAAACGTTGCAATAATTGCTCTTATTTATGCGTTGTTTTATTTTGTTCCGCTTTTTTGTACTGTGAGCTCTTTATCGGGTCCCTACTGGATGAACTGCCTATTACAAAAATATGTACTTACAAGCTGCGCGCGCATGCTAGGTCTATGCTTACAATACGCATACCGCAACTGTTTCGTGATTGAGTTTTCTAATTTGAAATAGTAGCTCTACATATTTATACTTATTATAAATTATCAAACTATTACTATCATTATAATCACTTAAGAGGCTTTATAACTTTCACAGAAACTGCGAAAACTATGCTGACCGGCCAGGTGCTTCTTCACACTATGTGATGTGTATGGCTTAGGCTGTATTTTCGGAAAAATACCTCATAATCATACACGATCCACCATTTACCGCGACTTAATAAACGATTTACAGAATCAGTTGGTTTTGAATTCAAATAATTTCGACAGTGGCGTCTGCATCAGGTCTAAATAGCTGAACCATCCTACAGATGCGTAAAATAAATAATTATATTTGCGTTTTACATAAAACATTTTATAAAACGTTTTATATAAAACAAAATTCTGGAAAATTATTCGTGAATACTCGGACATACCTACTTTAGGAAACAAGGGACAAAATGAACTTAATGATTTACAGAAAATTAATAACATTAATCAGTATTTTGCCCATATTGGTCAGAATCTGGCTGCTGACCTTTTAAGTAAAAATAGTAAAAGTATTCCAGACTTAGTCAGAATGTCAAATGGTACGCCCGCGCCTCATTCAATGTTTCTCTTTCCATGTTCACAAGATGAAATTAATATTATTATAAAAAGCATAAAACAAAATAGTTCTCCTGGAATCGACACTATTTCGGCCAAATTAATAAAAATTATCAAGGACCACATATTAAAACCACTAACCCACTTATGCAATATGAGCTTATCGACGGGTATTTTCCCAGATTCCTTCAAACAAGCACTAGTTGTTCCATTACATAAAGGGGGAGATTGTTTAGAGTATTCCAATTACCGCCCAATATCACTTTTAAGCGTGTTTTCTAAAATTTTAGAAAAGGTAATGAAGGTTCGATTAGTAAGATTTCTTGACCGTACTGATCAGCTCTCAAGCAACCAATATGGTTTTAGAACAGGGCGGAATACAGAAGATGCGCTACTAGATGTAACTGATTTCCTTTCCATTAATTTGGACACAGCCCAAAAATGCTTAGGTATTTTTCTAGATCTTTCTAAGGCCTTTGATACAATTTCCATCCCACTATTACTAGCGAAGTTAGAGTCTATGGGTATTCGTGGAATAGCATTGAAGTGGTTCGAGAACTATTTGAGCGCCAGGTCACAAAAAATCAAAGGTGATGGGATCTACTCTGAAGCCCTATCTATAAACTATGGAGTTCCCCAGGGTAGTATTTTGGGGCCAATACTATTTTTGATATATATTAACGGCCTGTGCAGCACAAAACTGAGTAATGGAAAAATAGTCACTTTTGCAGATGATACGGTTTTGTTATTTAGAGGGAACGATTGGGATGAAGTTTTTAAATCTGCACAGTTTGGCCTTAATAAAACTCTACAGTGGTTAAATAATAACATACTCACATTAAATAGCGCAAAAACTAAATATATTACGTTCTCCATTACGCAACGCAGTCAGCCAAAAAAACCTTACAATCTTCTCGTACATACTTCTTCATGCATAGAACTTTCGTGTCACACAGTTTCAAACAAATGTAGCTGCGTGACATTGGAGCGTGCAACAACTATACGATACTTGGGTGTAATCATCGATGAATGTTTAACTTGGAGGCCGCACACTGAGATACTCGCTGCTCGAGTTCGGAAACTTATTTACTTTTTCAGGCAGTTGCGCGAGATCGTTGACCCAGCTCTTGCAAGATCTGTGTACTTCGCTCTTTGCCATTCCCTTATTACATATAACATCTTGGGTTGGGGAGGAGCAGCGGAGTCCATACTCAATCCTGTATCGAGAGCTCAAAAGGCTGTATTGAGGGTGTTACACAACAAGCCCTTTAGGCACTCGTCTGACCTTCTCTTTAGAGAGTACAAATTATTGGATGTCAGGCAAACTTATATGACGAAACTAGTGGATTATTACCGAACACACACACATCTTCAGGTACATGCCACTCACACTTATACCACGAGACACAGACAGAATTTAAACTTGTGCACAACACCAACAAACACTGCTTTTGGGCAAAGATTTCACTCATTTTTGGGGCCGAGGTTATTTAACAATATTACAGATATAATAAAACCTAGTTTAAATTTAAATAAAAAAGCATTTAAAAAGAATCTTCAGAAGTACTTCATAGAATTAGGTCGATTGGAATGTGAAAAATTATTAACAAACATTTTAATTTAGATACATTTTATGTAGTGCTTGTATGTGTGTAATATGTTAAGTCATTAATATCACTTTATTACTTATTAATAAAGTACTTAAGAGTATCGATCATAAGTAATTAAAAGAACCTGCGTTAAAAAAACCTAGCCATCGCAATACAGGCTAAGCCTGAAACGAATTTTAGATCGCTAAGAATTGTAATTAAAGGTGTACTTACTCTTTTTCTTATAATTGTATTAAAGTTTTTTGAATTTGAATTTGAATTGTAGATCAGCAGTTTTTAATACGACGTGAAGAACCGATGCCACCTGTTGATGACTCCTAGCTCCCATTTATTTACCTTAGCTTGGCTTTCTCCTCAACGTGGCGTACGATGTTTGGGCCATGAGTGAATATCTTCGTAGTCGTCAATACCCAGACTTGTACCCTGGAAGGCAGGAGCCGCAGTGATCGGCGTTCATGCTCAGGTGAAAACTGGTCCAATGGGCTGAAAACATAAAAAATAGCTTCATAAATGGATCTTTAAATGTCTGAAATATAATTTAAAAGAAAAACAAGAAGACTGCGCGGCAAAATCTACGTAAACTTAACGTAAATCCAAGTGTTTATGAAAAGGAATTTTTAAATCTAGTTAATACTTAAATGAAAATTTGTAAGATTTAGTAAAAGAGTGAATTTTACAAGTTCCGAAATTATAACATATAGCACAAAACAATCAGAGGAGAGTCATAAGAGCTGATTTAAATAAAAACTAAAACTGCATTGTTCGATTTTTTGAGAATTATTTAATTTAGTTTGGAATCGTACTATTTGATTATGTAAAAAAAAAAAAACGCAGCCTGTATTATGGCTTCAACCAATGGTGTCGCTTATAACTAATACATTCTGTGAAGTAATGTCAAATGCCTAACTAAAGGGCTTATTTTTTATCAAAATATGTACTTTATTTTTCTTACATTAATTAGGTTAACTAAGGCTGGAGTGTACCATCTCTGGTCGATGTTACATATATTATAGATCTATCTTGTTTCTTCTTCAGGCGAAAATTGAGAACGGATTCACAGAGTTTATTCCTAAGGAGCGACACTATTAGCTGGGTCCGTAATACAGGGTGCGTTATTTTTCTCAAAATCAACAGTGTCGATTCCTGGTTAGAAAAAATATAAATTTTATAAAATCGAATAATTTAGTTATAGTTTTAATCAAAATGGACCCGGCGCCTCCACCAATGTCACGTCGTGGCGTGCTCGGGGGTGGCGTAGCTCAGTGAAACGTATTAAAACATGGGGAACCAGAACTTTATTTTGGAAAAAACTTATTTTTATCTAAAAACAAAACTCTCTCAGATCAGCTTTTCTAGTCCCTCCTTCGAACACGGAACTGTCATTTTCAAACTATTCTATTTTATTTTTATGTGCATGGCCTGGTATGACACTCACATAACTCCTTTGAGTGTTTTTTCTTATACTTCGGATCTGACCATGAAGGCACACTTGGATAATTTAACCTGGATATAAAATTGATTGTTCCCAATCATGGAGGTCAAGAAATGATATTCCTCACCTCCATGGTCCCAATAGCTTCATTCTTACTGCCGCGCACCGGCATATTCAACATTTCGTGTCTATTTTATTATCCGTTGGGGAAGTACCTTGTTAGAAGCCAACCTTGAGGGCAATATCTGTGTCATGGAAAAAAGGATTTTTCAGTAAAACTAAAAAAAAAGTCGACGCGAAGTTACTTTTGTAAATATTTAGAAAAAAAGATCACAAAAGGAAAAAATATCGACCTGAAAAAAACCTGAGCTTGATCTTTTGACGTAACATTTCTTGGAATAAAAACCATTTGGAGGGATTTTTCAGATATATATCCCCAAATCTTTATTTTTTATCTTTAGGTAGGTATGGAGTTAGGTTATTTCAATTTTTATTTTTCTACGCATTTGCCTTATTATCACAAAAGTACGGAAACAAAATACAACGCCAAATCACGGCTCAAATTTAAAATACCATTCCCTAAGTATATTTCAAAACCTTATCTAATATCTCGATAAAACACGTAATTGCAGACGCCATTCGTGTAAAAAATATCTTTAAAAAGAAAGCAAAAAACATATCTGAGGCCATCATTAAAATGAATTATCTACACATGTATTAACTCTTTTCCCTGCACACATGCACAGATCATGCGGGTAGAATAAACTCAATTCCAATTTCAAAAATTCCAAAAAGCCTATATCATTTCAGCGCAAAAGTAATCCTGCCCTGTTTGACGAGTCGGCCTTTTCATATATTTTGAACGTAATGTTTGCAGCTCGAGGGAACTAGTAGGATTAAAAAACTGCATAATCTCTAAATTAAAATTTCTCACTCCCGAGAAGGACAGCGACTCTACTAAGTCAACATACTAAGCGGCAAAACGAGACCACTGCATTTTCTTGGAGTCGCCATGAACATTTCCGGTTTTGGCCAATACGGAGGCCGTATACGCGAAGGGGAGGAGTTTAAAACGGACATAGGCGTGGTCTAGGTAGTCCATGACGTGTGCGGGAATTCCTCATTCAAATTGTTGTTGGCTGTGCGGTAAAGTTGCATTTTTGTTTATGTTTGTATTTCCATTTTGGTTGCAGTTTTCAAAATGTTTATAGACGTATAGGTATTCTTTGGCATATTTGGAGTAAAAACTTTTTGTTATTTAAGCGATTCCTACACAAAACATATACTAATAATAATAACGTTTATTGCACGATAGAGTGTACAAAAGGTAGAACTTAATGCCTAAAGTCATTTTCTACCAGCCTTCCTTACAATATTGAGAAGAGAAAATATATGGGGAGGGGATTTTTTAAGTCGCACGACAAAATATTATCTACAGATTTTGCTCTAAGGAATATCTGGTTAACGTTTGGAGTTTAAGACCGTTAATACTCCGTATATTTATGTCCGTCTGTTGCTGAGTAGATTTTAATGAGATACAATATATCTTTCATTGCACGGAATACCTGAGCATTTAAATATACAAATACAAATAAAATCTTGCAAACTACATTTGTATTATTATATATATAAATAAAAAAAAAATAATAAAAAAAAAATAATTACATGGTACATTTTTCAAGTGTGGCTTCAAATTTGGAACTATAATAAATTCCGAAAAAAAATCGAAAAGGAGTAATACCCAATTTTGATAAAAACAAAAAAATGCATTACTCGATTTTTTTTTAATATTTTTTCTGGCCATTAATTTAATCCGTTGATTTTGAAACTATAGTGAATTCTGTTATTGCACCAAATAGACGAATATTTTTTAATAAATATACTTTTTCTATATAATCTTTGCAATACATTTTTGAAGACTTATAATTAATTAGTGTCCCAAATTATTTTGTGTATTTTGCACCTACTATAAACTTTCTATGATTTGGACGGCATCAGAACTCTGAGGACAGCCCTCTGTGATTTTTTTTTTTATTTTGTTTATTTTTTTACATTTGTCCAATCCGTTTTATACATACATTTAATCGGCATACGTAAAGAATGTAAATGGTTACAAACCAAATATTTATTTAGGAAAGTACTTACCAAAACCATGGTATTTTATTTTGGTCAAAGTTCATTTAATATGAGCGTTTTCAAAAACCAATAAGTCTATCGAGCATGGTAACGGTGACGGAATTAATTATAATATCAAATATTGCTATACTAGATCAATTAACATAGTGATAGTCAGTAAAACTATCGTTACAAAACAACCATATTGTCTAACTATTTTTAAAAAGGCGGGTTTATTACACCCGTCAAACAGTCAGTGAAAGAAGTGAAACTTTAAATTTCTTAAATTTTCAGGAACTGCAGATGAGCCGTATCGCTGTTTTTTATGTAGGTATACATATAATCTCAATATTTAAGTAACAATTATCATTCCTTGGTTGTTTTTCTAGATTGTGTAGATATTAAATCCTCTCTATCTCCCTACACTCCCCTCGAGCGCGGTTACACAGCCGCGCAGGCGCAATCAGATGGATCGGAGAGCGCATTCTATCCGCAATAGAGATGTGATATTCTTTGCATTCTGCATTTAGTGAAGCGACAAACTCGTTATAGTATAGTTAGCAAGAATATATTCGATAGTTCAGATATTTTTTTTTATTTCTCTTCCTACAAGCCAGGGCAAAAAGGATTAGTCTTCAATATAATTATTCTTGAATTAAGATTTACATAACCATTAATTAGTAGGATCAAGTAAATAGTGAAAAAAATCTATGTACTTTCACTAAATTTCAATTACTTTTAGAGTAAATAAATCGTTCCTGGTTTTTGCCTGTGTATATCGCAGTACTGTCTTTAGCTTTCGAAGGAATTTTCATGGTGTAAATAGCTTTATTTCTCCTGAATACCGCTCCCGATTTCATCAACACATGTTATCCCTCCACGATCTAGCGATGACTTCCTATCCTTTCAATTGCCCAGCATACGACTTCTTTATTTTCTAACTCCTTTATTATTAACGTAGTCCATCTGTGAAACTTGTTGCCGACCTTTGGGTTGAGTCATGGAACAGGAAATATATATTCACCACTTACTGCGTTGTTCTAAATTATTATGTTTTTTTAAGTAATAGGTTACTTTAAAAAACTGTTTTTTTTTGCTCCTAAATTATGGAACATATTTCTATGTTATAAACATATGAGATACAATGTGAATATAAGATTCTTTGGGTAGTATTATTGTAGTGTTGTACTGTTCCATGCATTTGTATTTTTTTTTGTTGAACAATAAATGATTTCTTCATTTATTCTTTTATTCATACACCCACTCAATATCTAAACATCTCTATGAAAACAGCTAGGGCCTACAAGGAAAAGCACAAACATGTTTCGTTACGTTCATGTTACGTTAGCACTGGGGGCAATAATAAAGAATTAGCCAAAATTATTGCAGGTAAAATATACGAAAACATCTTAAATTATATTGTGTTTGCATCTAAATGTGTGGGATATTAATAAACCGGCATAAGAAGTAGAAATGATCATAATTAACATATAGGAGACTGCTGCTTAGAGAAAAGTTCTGTATGGAAATGATAAAAAAATAAAATTTATTTCGTTCAAAGACTGGTGGAAGCACCACGCTTGATTTTTAATGCATTCTAGTTTGATTGAGTGCAGATTTTTCAATAGTCAGATAATAAGCCAGTTAACTATTCGACGGATTTTTTCCGCTTCTGCTTATCCATCCGATATAGTAATTCCATATTTTTATGAGTAAAATTATAGTCAGATAATTGTGATAGAAGATATAATTATCCGGCAATGACTATCCGTCTTTTTACCAACGTGAATTTGTACGATAAATAATGTCTGAGGATTCAAAAATCGAAATCTAAAGTAAATACGGCCTCGTCGAGACCCTTTTCAATACTAGGACTCCTCGCTCCGCCAACGCTATAAGTGTGTGATGCTATTCAAACAACGGCTCGCACCATGTGATGCCACCGGTATTTTCCGCATATAAGGCCACACGTTTCATCCTATCTATGTTTTGGCGCCTTAGGAGAAACAGGGGGTCCATTCAGGTAAGAGTGCGTGTCGGCAGCACCCTCGGCTTCAAAGGCGAGCTGTAGCAATTGACCGGCGATAGCCTATATATTCTATATAGCCTATATGGCAACTTCCGACAAACCCTCTGGACTGAGGCTGACATAGCCGTAACTGAAACTAAATCTAATGGAAAGTAGTACTTTCCTACGTCACTTTGATTCAGTTTGCATTGACAAAATATCACTTTTGACAGAAGTTAGCACTACTTTCGGTTAGTGTTAGTTCCAGTTGCAAGTATTTATCTCAGCCTGAACCTATGGAACATAAATGTTAAGTCCAAGGAGCTTAAGATATAACTACAGTCGATAAGGTATATCGAGCTAAGCGCATCCCTAATCCTCGCGCCAGGCGTACGCTCCGTTTGTCACGTTGATTTTATAGCCATCATTACACCTCCTGTGCACATGTTTAATTCCAATATGTTTTATCGAGGTGCGACGAACTATATAATTACGACAGCACTGCTCGCTGAGTATGCAAAGTACGAACTTTTGGTGTATAATTATTTTGAAATTTTATTATTGCTAGAGATATTGTTGTATCGCACGCGATTTGCGCCACATCAGTGTGTTGTTAATTATCGATTATTGTTTTTTTTTCCGAGATCTCTTATGTACTTTCTTTTGTTGGTTGTTTTGATTGATGAAACCGACGATAAATATTGCTGGCGTCTATTAAACGTTGGTTAATGACTTAATACTATAGAAGTTTGCACTGAAGCTAGACTGCTGAAAATATTTGACTTTCATGAGACGGTTGTGCGGTGCTTCAAAGGCTTTTTGGAAGTTTACGCGCATTTAGTTCATTGGAACCAATTAATTCTATAAAACGGAGAATGATACAAAATAAGGTTCATAGTGTACCTGTGCACATAATTCTAAAAACATTTACACTAGATTTAAACATAAATGTATTTATTCAACATTTTAAGGCGAATTTACTTAAAGGAAATAAATATATATTTTTAGACCACGAGTTAATATGGGTCCCTCATTGGGTGTGCTTCTTTCAACGAGAAAACATTCTCGTTGGCTTCCTTACACCAAAGAATAATCATATCAAATTAATGGTTACAAAATCCTACAATTTATGGGAAATTTTAAGACACCTTCCACATCCATATTTCAAAATTGTATCTGATGAATATTTGGTTACTTCCTTCCCTTTCAACTCCTAGCAAGTTTCCAGGGCAATGTGGTACCTGACCTGTCTTGGAGTATCTGAACCTACTGGGCTGCAACATCTCCAAAGACGTGAGTTTTCGGCTCTTTATTGAACCCAAGGCAAAAACTGCATCGCGGAAAATTGGGATCTAATACCGTTGGAGAAGGTTCTTTTCACCGGCACAATTACTTCTTCTTTACAAATCACTCATAATGCCGGTGATAGAATATAACTGTTGCCACATTTAAGAAGGTAGTCCCAAGTACCTCCTGGCGTCCTTGGTCTCAATATAGCGCCGAGGAGTCCGTCTCGTTGGTGACCCACAACTCACCGCTTTGACCTGGAGTCCCTGCAGTCCATGAGCCATAAACAGTTTGATGGTTCACTCAGTCTGTTCTACAGGTATGTACTATTATGGACGGTGCTCTGCGGAACTTGCATCCCTTATTCCTCCCCATCCAACCTATACCCGGAGTACCTGCCGCAGAGAATCAGAGCACCCCCTTATAGTTGACAGTAGGCTTTTGAGAACGAACCGTTTTTCAAACTCATTTCTCTGCCGCACCGCCAGGATATGGAACTGTCTGCCGGCGGGTGTCTTTCTTCAAAGCTTTAACCTAGGAGACTTCAAATTGTATTTAAACAAACTTGATAGCTCAGACATAGTCCGCAAATCCGCCGGTATGGTGCCTCGCTGAGCGTGGTTTCGCGAGGTGAGGTGGATTTGGCTTTTCTGAGTTTTGCACCCACAACGGTATTATATATAAAAAAAGTGAATTGAAATAAAGTACTTATTACTACCAAAAACGTAATCATTCCCTTGTTTGTCAATATACATGAATAAGATACTTGTTAAAATAGCCTTAAGACGTTATTGACCTGGAAAATTTCGTATACTTTCATATGAAGATAAGATGACCACCATGTATCAACTTGCCTTGTGATCTTCCCGCTCGACTAAAACAATAATCATACACCGAACAAGTATTCATTCCAAATTCACCTCTATAGATACAATCACAAGGTTTTAATCAGACTAGGAATAAATTAGCAGATGCATCTGTGTTAGTAATAATGAGAAATAATGACATAATTGCTCTCGGACTCTGCGACGTCTATTTCGTTTCTAATATAAACTAATTTCTAGTCATATACCACAGTACATGAGATTAAGTATGACGCAGTGAGGTTCTTCATTAGATTATTGACAAGAATACCATTAGTGTTATCCCATAAACCCTTGGCTTATCTAGATAATAACTCAAAATAAACATCGACTTCCACAAATATATTTTAATCTCGCGTTGCTTTTTATTCTATATATATTATAAAGAATTACATATATTATGGATATATTTTAATTCAATATAGATATTTATTTACGTTTCTTTCAGTATATAATCTGTCAGTACTAAATCATTTACTATTATTATTATTATTTGTTGCTACCTAATGAGTTTATTAAATTGTATTTTGTGATATTAAGAAATGTACACATGCATCCAGGATTTTTATTTATTTATTCCCTAAATTACTTCATTATATCTCAGGAACATTTAATTTAGTTTTCTAAAACGTTTTCTGTGCCTCGCCAATAGGGTAAAATAGTTATAAAATGCTTTTACTAATTATTAGTTTTTTGTTTATTTTTTTAATCTGCAATAAACAATATTAAATTAATTTGAGAAACATTTTGAGGACGCTAACATTACTGTTCAGATCACTCACTGTGGCCCATCAAGTGGCGCGACGAATCGGTCAGTCCTTTGATGATAAACCGGAGGTCACTTGTTGAAGCGCCGCCGCCTCCTCCGCCGCAGCCGCGCCGACTTGTGTCGGCGGGGTGGAGACGGTCCGCGAGACACAGACAACGCATGTCAGCCGTCATGTGCTTGACGGAATAGAATGGTGTTGAATGCGAGGTTGAATGTTTGCTTTGAAAATGTCATAGGTTACATTAGTTTCATTTTGTAAAAAACCGGACTCGCCCACTGGTTCCCTAAGGGACTCCACTTTTCACGCGTCAGATAACTTAGTGTGGTGCTAAGTGTAATCTTTAAGTTGCGAGAAACATTAAGCTACACGTAAGCACAAGCCGCATCGAAATCGCATGAGTAGGTATATAGCTCTGGGCGGACAGACATTCAGAAAACTTTTATGAATTTTATGAGTAGCAGAGATAGAAAACCGCTCAAAACGCGAATTAGCGTTCGTCAAGTCGGTTCCAACGCACACAAACCCTCTAATTCGTCTGCGACTATGTTTGCATGTGGCAATGCCATATTTCCTCGCTTATTTCCTTCCTCGTTATCCATGGCTACAACCAACATGTATTTTTTTAATGCCCGCGTCACGGGTATATTTCTTATTTTGAAGGTTGCATTCAAACAGAAAATAAGAGCCGTTTTTGAGAAAATAGAACAGGATGGAAAACACGGAAAATTGTCATTACCGCTTCTTTCCTATCGTGGTGGTACCAACAACTGTTCCAATCACTGATATGATCTTTGCTCCCACTCTACTCCAACTGGTTACGGTCAAAGGTTAAGATTAATTTAAGGATCTCGAAAATTATTTTGAAAGATGGCTTCCTATTAGGAAATCGCTACCACATTTCTTCACCTCGTTTCACTTTCATCAAGTATGTAATACCGTTACAGACTGGCACAGTAATTAAATAATCCTGTCTCCGGACTTGAACATATCAAAACGCCCGTGCTTCCTCGCAAAGGTCTAATTATAAGTGCCGTATCAGCGAAATCAAATAAGCCCTAACGCAAGCTGACTTCATTGCAATTTTTAACAAAAAAACATATTTTAACATATTAACACAAACGTAAACACGATAAAAACGTCAAGTGTGCACCGTGCCAGCGAGCGAGTTTCCGTGAGGAAGTGATCAATTATAATATTAATAGCTTTAATATATTCGCGCAAAATATATTCATAGAAACATTTTCGTATAAGTTAAACTTAAAACTAATGACCTGTTAATATTTTATGTATTCGCTTACATATAATATGAAGATCTGCATACCCTTGTCTAGAGCAATAACTTGTAGAATCAACTCCTTTTAATCATTTCTAAAAATACACTTGCTCATGATTTACCTATCTAACTTGCACAATATTATTGTATAACTTGACCTTGCGTAAATTGCAAAATTACGACAAATGTACACTGTTAACCTACCGCAGACTCATTCAATGACCTAATGTCAAACTTAAATGCTGTTTAAGGATGTTCCGACCCATACAATGTTTTTTTTACACAGAACGTATAAAGTATTGCACTTTAAGGCACGAATTCGTCAAAAATATTAAATATAGCCATAGTAGTTGCAGCGAAAACATATTAACAATTTCAGGTTTAATGGTTTCGTTGTAATTGCCGATTAGAAGTTTTACACCGTTAGATGGCGCTGTTAAATAAAAATCGTATTTAAATAAATTGTAACAAAACCAATAATCCTGTAATTGTGAAATTGTTTTCGCTGCAAGTAATATGACTTTATTAAACTTTTATTATTTATTCGTGGCTTAAAGTGCAATACTTTTTGCGTTATGTATGCAAACAACTTTATATGGGTCGGAACAGCCTTAAGCTTGCTAATTAGACTAGTAACAAATGTTCTGCATTGCCACTTTGCAAAACCATGGCCATCAAGTTTTTGCTGTGAACTGCTGAACGTAGGCCTTCTCTAACGCGCACCATATTGCGCTATTTCTTGCACTCCTAGTTCAGCTACCGCTAACAGCATTTTCTAAGTCTCTGTCCAATAAGCCATCCTGCACCACGTTCGCCGCTACGTGATCTCCACTCCAGAACGCGTCTGCACCACCAGACGGCAGACGTGGGCTATGTCGGCCACTTTCGGGATAGTTTCATTTCAGTAGGTCTATTCTTCGAATTTCGTGCGCAGGAATCAGGAATCTTTCAGTCGATAAAACCGCTTTTACAGCGGTTGTCATTGCCTTTTAGAACCATGAATAATTGAAATACTGTGTTACGGAATCTTTCCGTCGAGAAAACCACTTTGACAACAACTATAAGAGTGATTTTCTCGGCTGAAATATTCTTGATTCTTGAGCACGGAATTCCAAGAATAAGCTGATCCCTCAGATAAATAACGATCATAGTACTTTCCATAGCTAGTTAAGTCCACGATGGAGTAAACTTTCCGTCAAAGTCCACTGTTGCAAAATACATGCATTCAAAACACATATAAATTGCATTCAAAATAAACGAAAATGATAATTGAATGTTGAATATAAATACATCAATGCGCATACTTATACAGATCGAACACATCTTAGCTTACGGAAACCTATTAAGTCTTAACATTTAAACACGTAAGATTTAGCGAGACAAAGATACGAACACACGTCGAATGCACACTTTTTAATTTTGAACTTAATTCCTTGAATCGTTAAGACCGATTAAGATTGTATCTCTTACAACTGCTGTTATTAAATGTAACTCTCGAAATTAATATAATTTTTAATCGGAGCTTTG
Source organism: Incurvaria masculella (assembly GCA_946894095.1). Lineage (NCBI taxonomy): Eukaryota > Metazoa > Arthropoda > Insecta > Lepidoptera > Incurvariidae > Incurvaria > Incurvaria masculella. Next base: position 9,004,590 of record OX335641.1, read on the forward strand.
ATGCAGGAGGGAACCATCAGACAATTTGGCAAGAACTTCTTTTATACATGTTCTTTAACTAGTTTATATTTCTAACATTGTAGTTTCATTATACTGGCGATTTTGGGACTATTCTACCATTAATGGTGGACTCGGAAATATATTTGAGTATTGGTCTGGTGTCCATCGCTATATTCAAATGATGTGAAATATGATATGATATCTCTATTTAAATGTATTTATTTGTTTGTTTTATTATTTCTTTGACAGTTTTTATAAATTGTTTGTTATAGTTTGTTAAAATATGGACTTTGTCTGCAATAAATATTGTATTATTATTCACAGTATATATTTATTATCAAATTTTATAATATCAGTATTCTTATTATTATTATTATTAAGAAAAGTCGCTGAATGCGTTTTTCTATTCATCGTCTATTTTTCTAAACCAAAGCAACTGAGTTTGTTACAGTTTTTACTAATGGATAGAGAGATACGCGAGGAAGGTGTGTTTGCATAATTTATAAATACTTTGTACAAAACGGCGGCAGAGAGCGAGATCAAAATGTGATGCGGGCTGTATCTACGTCTTTCCTAATTCTATTAAAAAAATATAGTTACCAGAAGGATTGTGGATTCGATGGAATATCGTGTTACACTTTACTTCCACTTCCTTGCTTACTAGTTGTTCGGGTTAATCCGGCCTGCGTTTGTATACCATCGTATTGAAGTAAATATGATCCAAGCAGCATTTCAATTTAGCATTGCCAGTGCAGGAATGCTTTTTAAACATCTTCGAAAAAATCTATCCCTAGTTTTTACGATACACGATGTCATAAAAAATCTTTCAGTGATATTATAATTAATTGGAAAGTTTGGATTTATTTAATTTATTAAAGAAAAAATTTAATCATCAGTAGGAGCACAAACGAACGATATGGCTATATCGATGCGATAAATATGTATTTATCGCTATATGGCTATATCGATATAGCTGTATCGTTACGTTTGTGCTCCGGCCTGAGCCCGACATTCGTTCAAAACGAAACCAACCCGATCGAAGCCGGTTACCGTATCATGTTATAAATTAAGTTTTTGTTTTTTAAATATGTATACATATCATAGCGCAAACCAAATCGATGCTATTTCAATAGATACTATAATAACAGTGAAAACGGGCAGATTGGTAAATAATTAAAAACTAATTAATTGACTAACTATTTTAATTAACTTTAACACATTCTTTGTTTGGATTGTCATAGCAGCCACGTGACCGAGTAAAAGTTTATTTTTATATACTTAAAATATTTCTAATTCATTATTGAATTGAAAGCTAGATATTAAGATTATTTTCTGAAATACCTGCGGATAGAGATATTTTTGTCTATTTTATCTTTTTGTACTACGTTTACTAAATTGTTGAATAATAATATATATGAAAATGTTTGGGGTTTCGGCATGTATGTACGGTCCGCGGTATCTGAGTAGACGGCGCGCGCTGCCAAAGCTGCACATGTCGAAATTGCACAGGATATCGGTCCGGTTAGACGAGTGCGCATCGCGCCCGCCCGCGCCTAAGTACATGCTCGTACGTGCCGCCACTGCGCCCGCCTCGGTGGTACTGTCGGCAACACAACTCGATAGACATATATATAAGTCAATTGTCTTAATTTAAAATTCCCTGCCTGAGAAAATGAGGCTTAAGTTTTAAATGTTACAAAATTAATTATCTTAAAAACAGATAGCGATGGATAATTGTTATTAAGGGCCTGGTACTAGCCAAATCGCAAAGTTAGACGAGGCACCCCAAGTTAACTAACTAAGTCTGACGATTATAAGTGTCATCCTTACAATATATGATTCCTTGTCTAGGAATCGAATTATTTTCGTTAATGTATGTTTCCTTTTTCTATACAAAATACATTGCGGAAACGGTGTCCATTTCCGAACTTTTTTGACTAAATGTAGAAATCTAAAAGCAAATGGATTTTTTTGTTTATGCATATATGCTGTTTTTGCTTATATCTAGAAATCGAATTACTTTCAGATTTCTAATGAGAAAAATCAACTTTTTTATTTTTATTATTATTTAAATAAATAATGGAATAAAAAAATATTAACAATCCATTATCAGTCTGGAGTTCTATTTGGATTTGCTGAAGCGTTTCACTACATATTATTACATTTGTTAAAAAGTGCATTTGTATGGCGCGAGTAGTTGGCTAGTCCTAGCGCCTTAACTAGAAATTAGTCCCTTCAATTAACTGTTCGTGAAGAGTGATTAAAGAGGTGAAGCTGTAAAAATATATTTCTCAAAGCAAAACTCGAACAGATCTTATATTTCGCGTTCGTATTATATGCCATCAATTTGAAACAAATACGCAACAAATTTTATCGTTTGTAGGTGACCGTATTAATACCTTAGTTCCTAACTATTTACAAGTCAATATTTGCTAATGAAATGTATGATAAAATCCCTGCAAAAAATCTTTACAGCACTAATCTTGCTTAAACTCATACACAAACATACTTGCTAATATTTTGTTCAGTACTCAAAATTCAGGAACATATGTTGTTAAAATATTGCTTAAAATTTTGACGAATATTTAAAAAAGTTACTATTTTGAAGTATTATAAAATATATATACTAGATTACCATTTTTTTATTTATTTCATATAAATGTTTACAAAGCGTCCGGTACGTATGTACCGGATGTTTTTTTTATTTTTAAATTGGAGAACGATTAGTAGTTCCAGATTCATTTTATTTTATTTCTTTAAAGTAATAGTTATAGTTATATTTTAAGTATACTATTGTTTTTTCAGACCCTCGCAAGTTTAGGTTAAGCTGTTATTGCCGGCAAGCCATGGAATACGTTTGTCGGCTGTTTAATATTTTTCCTGGGGAATGACTTAGGTACGACATAAATGCAGGCATAATCGTTGCAAAGCCGAGTAGGTCGTCGCTGCCACACGGGCTGCAGTAGAGTCCACGATGCCACGTACAACGGAAAATTCAAACTACATCTGCTAAGAAAATTGTTCCTAAATATATAGCACCTAAATAATAGCTTGCACGTAATATATTCTTATTCAACTGTAATAATCAGTCAAAATATAAACAATATGCAACGCGGAAATACAAAAAATAGTTCATATATTAATATGAATAATCCAGACAAGATCTTGGATTTGTGTCCCTCTTAATGTATGTGTGTCCGCTATAAACTCGAGAGACCCACATCTAATTTTGATGCAGTATGTATTTATCAAATATATGTCCGCTACTAGGTGAGCAGTGAGGTGAGCAGTGAGGTTAAAGTGTGAAAAAAAATAAAGAAAATGCACATTTCCTAATGTATTCTTTGTAATCTAAGATAATTTAGAAACAATCATTATATTATACACCCTTATGACTGAGCAGTAACAGAAAATAAAATAAAATATATTTATATATAAAAAGGACAATTCGTTCGTAATATGGTGAATAATCTGGAACGTTCTGTTCTATGTGAAACATAGCGTGTGTTAAGAACATGAAAATAGGGTATTGTCGAACTATGTTACTTGCTATAATAAGCGGTAATTATTACCGCTCATTATAAAAGTGCTAATTTCTATGGCAGTTTTTCAACGAATTATATGCTAATAGTGTTTAAAACTTTGGCCTGCAGTAACTAACTGCACACGACGTCCAACAATGTACTGAAAAATATTTTTTTGATGAAAATATTTTATCCAAACGCATAATGACGATATAAATTATAAAAACTTCACATCATACAAAGCAACAAGATGTGATGGAACGCCAAATTATACGATCACAACATACTTTCTTCCCTTCCTCTCAGAGATACATACTTTCAAACATGCTTTTAGGTTATGGGTGCTACGTACAAATAATAGATAAGATAGAAATTCGCAAGATCGAGCGTTTCGACTTCACTCCACTTTCCTTTAAGCTTTACTCAATACGAAGCTTAAAAAAAAGATTTTTTGTACATTCAAGAAATATTTTCCGAATATAGCGAATCGAGTATTTTTAGTGTCTAATGTAAATTATTTTTGTTGTTTCAGCTGGACAAGTTGATGAATTAAATGTTACAAAAAAACCAATAAAACATTTTAGTCAATCCCCTAAGTTTTCATCCAAAAGCACGTGACTTTACAATTGTTTTTATGCTAACAGAAGGCAATGAACTTAGAATTATTGACAAAAATGTATCTCTTTAAGTTATAATGCATTTAATTCGAATCCTACTTTGAAATAATGCATTTTATTATTTTTCGTCTGTTTTAATAAATGAAAAGTTTCCGCTTAAAATTCAAATTGTGATTTTTTTCAATAAAAAGCAGTTTATTTTAATATGAACATCGTAAACTTTTAATGTGTTTTATAGACCTTCTTTTTAAAACACCGGCCCTTCATCAAGCGGCTGACCTTTTCCTAGAACGTGATAATTTTTCTAACTCCTAATTATCAACTGCGTTGGTGGATAACGTTACAAACGAACTTTGAAGGTGACCTTACTTACAGGGTTCGCTCATATAGGGGCTAATTAATAATGTTATGGGTCAGCATTGAAATTGATATTTGAATCATTACTGATTGCCAACCTTGTGTTGAAAATATGATAAATGAGAACAATTCCAAAAATGGTCAATGGGTAAATAGATAGTCCTACCTACATACATTTATTTAACGCTTCATCTTCTATTCCCTTCCTTCTAGAATATTCATATCAAGTATGGAGCCCTTACTTCAAAAAGGATATAGATATATTGGAAAAGGTTCAGAGACGCGCAACAAAAATGGTGTTGTTCCTCAGACACAAATCATATGAAGATCGCCTTGACAATCTTGATCTTACTACATTGGAAAAAAGAAGCCAGCGAGGAGACCTAATTAAAACTTACAAAATCCTGACTGAGCACTACGATGTACCAAGTCTTAAATCAATGTATACAAAAAATACTAATGAGGGACTTCGAGGACACTCCTTAAAATTTAACTGCAATAATACTACTTCAAACCCGAGAAAGCACTTCCTATTTATCAGAGTTGTTGACACTTGGAATAAATTGCCAGAAGAAGTGATAAGTGCTAACTCAGTGAACAGTTTTAAAAACAAATTAGACAAATATCAAAAACGAGAAACAATAAATAAAAACTAAACTTAAAAAAAATACTTTACTTACAAACATATGAATACAGTGCACTCAATAATTAAAATACACGCATCAGCTTGTAGCTGATAGTGTATATAACATATAATAATAATAATAATAATAATCTGCGTTTAGGACGTTGACTTCAAAAATTTAACATACAAAAAAATTGCCGTCGTCACCAAAAACCGTATTTGGCACCAGACGCTATAGCCAGTCCTAGGTTAACTTAAGTACTTATACTTTTTCGTACTAAGCAGGCAAGTCGCTTATTCCAAAGAATGTGACATGTATGTGTGTACATTCGACCGTGAAGCAAGGACACATTAATTAAAAAAGAGCCCTCCAACTGTATACAGCTGGTGGCGAAATTGGTAGACGCAATACCCGCGAATCGTATGCTTTGCAAGTTCGGGTCCAGCCTTACAGTATATTCTTAAAGTAGTTCTCTTTACTGGGCTCTCTCTTTAATTAATGTGTCCTTGCTTCACGGTCGATTATACATACATACATGTAACATTCCATGGTCTTTAAACATTCGCAGATGCTCATTATATTAATAATTTTTGACGATAGGATGCATGTTTTGCATGACAAAAACTTGTTCTCTGGAGGACAACGTAAGAAATTATAAATATGGCTCTTTGAATAAAAAAATATTTGAAAAAGATAAGGAAATGAAATTAGAAAAATAAAACATAATGTATTTATTCGTTTTAAACCAAATAATGGGGAAAAGTAAGACTTAATACGAAAGTGCATTCCCTACAAGTATGCCTTAAAGATATCACGAAGAATGTAAGCTAGCAAAGAAAAGTAATAGAGCGTGTAATAAAACTTAAGGTATTGACAAATTTGTGAATATTTCGACTATTCACATACAATATGTTAATTAAAACCAAATAAAGTATTATACATAAACTATTATAAATACATAACATATACAAGATACAAATAAATATAAAATGTATTATCCTTTAAAATACTTCTCTATGAACTCTATTGGTATGGATCCCATGACGAAAATGGCGTTTCCCCATCTTCCCGCTTGGGGATTACCGTAAAGTGCATGTTATTGCTCTCCCGATTATTATAGCATCCTGGCTAGCGTAACTTACCGCAAAGACAGAAAATTAATAACTTTTTGGTCAAAAATTCAAAAAACACTACAATCAAAAACAGCTCAGATTAAAATACATCCAACAGATACAAATATTTGCATTGTTACTCCTTTCTCGACTCATATAAAAATACATGCTATAAGTATTTTAGGGACAATGGCTGCCTCGGCAGACCTAGAGGAGATATTTTATTTATAATGCACATACTATATTCTCTATTTAGTTTAATTTGTTTTATGTTCATTACTCTAAAAAATACCCTTTATTTGAATGATTAATTAAACACTAATAAGTAGGACTGCACAATTTACATGAGCTTCTACACACTTAATGAGTATCTTTATTTATGATGTTCCAACTTAGTTTAGCAGCTCGACGGGCATGTGCGCAAAAGTTTCAAATAACGACGTATTACTTGACACTTCAATACAAACTACGTGCATCGAGTATTCTCCTCGTTAATACTTTTTCTCCAATTCGTTCGAAAAGGCTGGCGCTCCACGGATAAATATAAATTTTATTTTTTTATTTTTAATCCAGCCCAGATTAAACGATTATTTACGTACTTTTTACTAGGCTTTTTTTTTATGTGGTTCACAAACTCTTTTCTGAATCATAATATGATCTCAAACCGTTTGATATATGTTGTACTTGTTTCGCTTGTTTAGTGTGGTTTAGTACACCACCACGTCAATGTTGGTTCTAATTAATAAAATTATTTAGAGCACACTTATGCAAAAATCTTACCCTTTAACAAGATTACAGCTCGTAAAGATTCTCCTATAGAGTCGCCGATAGTTATATATATGCAGCCTAATGGATTAACAATCATGGCAGGACAAGTGGATCGCCGGCATAAACTATTATTTAATTCATTTCATTTGGCTTAGTTTATAGTTCTCGTTGCCCTTTCAGTCGTCCTGGCTGCTATCGGTTTTCGATAAAAGTCGTAACTTTAGTTTTAACTAGCGAAAAAACTTGTTGCGGCGTCTGACCATTAATCATGTGGACGTGGTTTCCATACCAGCCCAAGAGCTCGTACTATCAATATGTACATCATATCTGACTTTCTTTTGAATTTCACTCAAATCTATGGTTTGGATTATTGACCAAACCAAGAATACTTAATATACAAACTATGAAAATATTTTTAAATTAATGAATTTTGATTTAAAGAATCCTTCATGATCTTTTGAAAAGGACAAATTAAAACTTGGTTTCTCAATGCAGTTCTTCCTTTAGAGACATGCAGTAACTCGTCTGAAGAATTTCAAGAAAATCAATGTTACCATATAAGTGGACTACTATACTAGTGAGAATCACCGTCCCCTATTAGATTAACATTCCTAAGGACCTAAAACTTTACAAAATATTGCTACATTATGGAATCACTAAAAAGGGTTATAGATCGGAGTTCCAGGTTTTCAGCAACATTAGTAACCCTATTAAAAATCGTGGACTTACAAACGCATCAGTGAAGCCTGCATGAAAAGAGTCTCCAAGAAAGCATTGGAAAGGACAATTAGAGTATGAATTCATAGAGAGAGAGTTAGAGCGGAAAATAGTTCTGTACAAGAAAATTTTACTCAGCCGATACTAATCGCTAACGGTCAACTATTTCGTTGGACGATTGGGTTTCAAGCTCATAGCACGTATAGCAGTGTCTAATGACAAATTTTGATGTGAAATGAAATACTTAAAATCAACGTCAACGCATGATTAAATACATCAATTTTTAGGCACAGCATAGAAGAGAACTGAGTCAACTTCATGTGGTTCACTAAAAGTGGCATGTTTGAACATTGATTAACCCAGCCGTCTCTACATGCAATCGGGCCTAAGAGTTTAGGTACACTAAAATAAAGGTGTTTAAACATTGATTAACTTCGACGTCTCTTCCTACAATCGGGACTACTACAGCTTCAGTAAATGTACATAATACTCGTATGGCCAGATAGGTATTAAAATCAATGAAAAATTACGTATGGTCTATTCCCGGGTCGGCTTCACGTTGAGTCTCTGCCAAAGACGTAACAAACAGTTTGAAAGATTGACCGGTGGACAGACAAATTCATTCAAGTAAGCATGATATAACTACAATTGCATTATGTCTTGGTTTACCTTACTCTACCGAGCGTATCTTTAATAAGCCGAAAGAAAGTAAATTGATGCACATTTTGCATGCGTTATTGATATACAATTATTGTTTTTATTTTAGACACTTGAAATTAAAAAATTAATATTTATTTCACGTCTTAAAAATATTTACATAGTCCATGCCGTAAATTGGAACGTCAGTGCATGGAACTGATAATTCAACAGTTGTTGGAAGGGATTTCTCCAATCTAAAAATATATTATGTTAGAAATGAATGGGTCTTATGTAAATGCATGATTATACAAAGAATATATTTCGTGTACTTATTTTTTTATGATTAAGTACATTAACCCACCTTATTGCGACCTGAAATCTCCATGACCAGATAGATATAAATGATCATCAGAGAGATATGCATTAAAACTGGAGTTGGTCATAACTTTTTGTATTCTGTGACGGCATAATCTGTGTCACACACCATTTGACTCTTTAAATCTACTGCTCTAACTAATACACTGTCATAAGAACTGTAGAAATCACATGCGGTCCTATCTTTCGATCGCAAAGTCATTCTGATGAATTTGGAGGGGTAGAAACTCTAGTCAAGGCTACATAGGAGGTTCAAAGGGATGGCAGTTAAATATGTAAGTAGAATCCAGACTGACGGAAAGAGGCGCTAAAGGAGAGTTGCTTTGGAGGACCGGTACATAATATCATGAAATGTCTTCCTATGGAAAAAGCGAATGAAGTGTCTGTGGAACTCTATCGGCACCCCTTACATCTTTAGAACTTACTTTATACTTTATATTACTTACTTAATATTTCTCCATGCACGGATCATTTTACAACAAAATAACGTATTACGGACGTTAGGCTTAAAATTAAAAGGAATCCTATCATTCCGATGTCCCCGGTTGTTAACTCTGTGAGTTTTCGTATATTCCACTTGGTTCTTCTACCGATCTTGACATCCCAGTCGTTTATTAAAATAAACACGCGGCTTAATAGATAATAAATCGACATTTTAATCAATACCCCGCCTACCCCATTACAATAAAGAAGTCTAAAGTGTCAAGTCACTCTTGCCGCCTGTGTTTATACTGAACTTATTACGAAAGGCGGAATACGTAAAAAGTTACGATCAACGTATTTACTCTGCCCTGACGGCTGATACGAGAACCACTAAGAATGCTCAGACTGAATTAAGAAGCCAGTATGTCTGTAATGATCCTCATATTATCTGTATTTTGGGCACTTGAAGATGAACAGAAGCGTATTAGAACTTATTTATTGATCTTCAAGTAACAATGTGATTCTGGTTTCTTGTTTCTGATTTGTTGCCCTATTTTTTATTTATGATTGGATTGTCAATCCAGTTCTCTGTGAGTAAGTGAAAATAAATCTAGAATCTCAGCCTGTTTGGTGTTTATTTTCAAGTTATTGCAATTGCTTTTTACTCGGAACGAACTCCACAATTAAACAGTTTTTTCGAAATGATAAATTGTACAATCTATTGATTTTTTTAGACAATAATGTATTTTACGTATTAATGTACTAGGATGGTAGGAGAGAATTTACCAATATTTTTTTATTATCTTAATAAATCCGTCCTAATTAAAATGTTTTTCACAAAGTTGTGCGATACGTAGACACATTCTGGAAGTTAAGTTTAACTTTGTTTAAATAAATTGAAAATGTTTATTTAACTTTGAATCACGTAGGAGCATGATTAGTTTGATTTGCTCGATTTCTCTGCTAAATTGCCATTATAGAATATTATTCATATCAATTTGTCATACTATTGTAACTCATGTACGTAAAGAAATAAGCGGTAAAACACTTTGACACGTATTGGATCAAGGCGTTGAAACATAAATGCTTATGCCACGCCAGTCGAGCAGTTTTTTTTTTTTTTGACGTTCACTTAATAGGGAACAGTGAGCCCGCCGCAGATCGACTGAAAAAATGATAAAAAATGATGTAATTATGATATTGATTGTGCATGGTTGCGCGTGCGCTAAGCAGCTGGCAGTGCTGAATGTGACATGGAATAATTGCTTTTGTATAGAATGCTAAGGTAAATATTTACTTCATATTTTCAGTGATTCATGATGGTGATTAATGGTTATTTTTATTACAATTACATTATTGTTACAAAATTTTCCTTGGCATTTTAAATACATTTTTTAGAAAAAATAATAATTTTATTGCCTTGTTTTTAGGGTTTCGTACCCAAAGGGGTTTATCGAAACAGCAATTACTTCCAGTTTACTATATCATATAGATAGATTGGGAAAATTAAAAATAATGATTTCACATAATAATAAAGGATCATTTAATATAAAAAACTTGGTATTCACATTTGAGTATTCTCAAATTATACATTCTGTGCGAGCGTGGTGCGTGCGCAAGCAAGCTTAAAACGACGCATTTTGAATTTTAAACATGTGTTCCAATTTCAAAGTGGATAGTTGATAGTCGATGATCAAGGAGACGTTTGGCGTAGGAAGTACTTGTTACTGAGAAAGGTGAATATGATAAAATATTTTAATTATTCAACCCGGGAAGTTGTGTCTGGATATTAGTTATAATTTTAGCGATGTTCTCCTTGAATTGAACACATTTTAAGAAGGACACCTTTTGATAAACGTCAGGCAATAATGATTTTTTTTTTGCAAATAACTGCTTAGTTGTCTACGAATATCTTTCATAAATAGAAAAGTAAACTGTACGATTTTATCTATAGGAAACTAATGGACGCATAGTCAAACGTTAACCAGGTATTCCTAAGTATATTTGGAAACAAAAAGATGGATTATATACCTTATACAGCCTATAGATTTCTGAAAGATTTTTTAATAAAAACAAAGGTGTTTTATTTGGTGATTATTTTCGAAAAACAAAAACTATCCCATACAAACACGTGGCGATGGCTGGACCCGGCGTGATACTTGTGAACGGTTGCTATTTGTAGGTACTACACGTCAGTAGGTCTATTCCTGGTATTCAGTTATCAGGAATCAGGAATCCTGAGTCTAGAAAACCGCTTTTGTAGCGGTTTTCAAAGCGATTTTCTTGACGAAAACATTCCGGAGCATAATTTTTTTATTTACTCAAGGTTTTCCGTCGAAAATATGCGTTTAATAAGGTTTAACGTCACTATTAAAGCGGTTTTCTAGACTCAGGATTCCTGATTCCTGATTGCTGAATGCCAGGAATAGACAGACCTGCTGATGGCGGGTTTGGGTCTGATGCTGCACATGGTATGAACGATTGATTTTTCTGAAATCATATTAATTTATTGTATAAACTGTGTTTATATTTGGTAAATTCTTACTGTTAATGTTACAAAACCATAAAATAAGTTATTAACACAAACAAGTACCAATATCTATAATATAAACAGCGCCAAAAACTTTTGTAAACTTAAACTAAGAGGACGTTGAATAAATTACCAGCGGACTTTCTTGCCAGTTCTTGTTCGCCCCATTCAATCCCATTGCTCAACTGGCTAATGAAAAAACATGACAAATCCGAGTCCAATATACTGCCGATCGATAATGAATAAACTATAAACAATAAACCAACATTCACGGGATCACCCGCTGGGCTAATCTTAAGATTGCCTGAAAATTTCACGAAAATCGGTCACGACGCCGTTATCTCATGTTTGACATTCACGCGAGCGGAGCTACTAAACTTTTCTAATCTGCACAGGATCACCGCTTGGACTTATCGGAAGGTTGCCTGAAAATGTCATCAAAATCGGTCATGACGCCGTTACCTCACGTTTCACATTCACGCGAGCGGAGCTACTAAACTTTTCTAATCTGCACAGGACCACCGCTTAGACTTATCAGAAGGTTTTCTGAAAATGTCATCAAAATCGGTCACGACGCCGTTATCTCATGTTTCACATTCACGCGAGCGGAGCTATTAAACTTTTCTAATCTGCACAGGATCACCGCTTGGACTTATCGGAAGGTTGCCTGAAAATATCATCAAAATCGGTCACGATGCCGTTATCTCATGTTTCACATTCACGCGAGCAGAGCTACTAAACTTTTCTAATCTGCACAGGATCACCGCTTGGACTAATCGGAAGGTTGCCTGAAAATGTCATCAAAATCGGTCACGACGCCGTTATCTCATGTTTCACATTCACGCGAGCGGAGCTACTAAACTTTTCTAATCTGCACAGGATCACCGCTTGGACATATCGGAAGGTTGCCTGAAAATGTCATCAAAATCGGTCACGACGCCGTTATCTCATGTTTGACATTCACGCGAGCGGAGCTACTAAACTTTTCTAATCTGCACAGGATCGCCGCTTGGACTTATCGGAAGGTTGCCTGAAAATGTCATCAAAATCAGTCCCGCCGTTTTAAAATATATAGTGATAATAGACATGGAAAATATACAAACATACATGTGTACATACATACACACATCGAATTTTATATGCTTCGCGTTGATTCGTGAAGGAATACTTGAAACTTCTAAACAGTTTATTAAAATTAATCCTATAATTTACCGTTAACATTACTTCACAGGATTTTTTCCTTATAAGTGACACGAATGACTTATGCAATAATTCAGGATGCTTTATTTTTCACAAAATCAACGAGTTCGCTTCCCGGTTTTCCAAAAATCTAATAATGCAGTTTTCGTGCTTATCAAAATCGGCCTCATGACTCCTTTGAGTGTTTTTCGCTATTTCTTTTAGTTTCGGATTTGGCCCTGAGTGCCCACTTGAAAAATTCAACCTGTATAGATAGTTCCTACCGAGCCGGTAGTCTAAGTTGTCACCTAAATTGGCGTTACGGCAAACCGATCGACTGGCGTTTTCAAATGTATGGAGAAATTGAAGAGCGCGCGCAGCGGGCGTTAAGCGAACTAACATTTGCGAGTCCGAGCTTGATTTGACAGCTTACTCAACGTTGCCGTAAATACGTCGACGTTGCCGTTTACGTCCACTCCGCGTTTTCATACAAATCGGAAGTCCGCGTTTGACTTTGACAGCTTGAAGAAGTAAAACCACAGAATATCTAGTAAAAACTTGTATGGAGTTTGGAGGAAACGCCAGTCGATCGGTTTGCCGTAAACGCCAATTTAGGTGAGAACTCAGACTGACTACTCTGTATGAGCTAAGATAGTAAGAGTTCATCGCCCCGAATCGCAAACCCACGGTGTCGCAGAAATCATCACGGGCGCCATTTTTGGCTCCCAAGAATAGTATATACGGTGACAATGTCCCAGGGGTTGCTTATGACTGCCTCGTACGACCAATATTTTTTATAACGAGAGGTTAGGCTGGAGTGTCTCTAGTCAACAACACTGAAATCTCATTGGAAATCTCTCTTTTTTTAAATCGCCATAAGCATGCTCATATGAAATTCAACATAAAATAATTGCACGCTAATGGAAAAACATTGAACAGTAATATAATAACATGTATATCAAGTTATTAATGTGGTACAAAATCGAAAATAACTGTTGTTTTTTTAATATTTGTGCAAATTTATATTTTCAGCTTAAGATGATTTTTAAATGTTTTTTTCTTTAAAATCTTTTATAAAGATTGATTGAACGATTTAGACTAGCTATTTTACCCGGCTCCAATTCGGTCAATGTCGTTTTTGACTGATTTGGGACGCGATTCCTGGATATTATGAGTTCCCCATACAAACTTCCATCCCCTATTTCACCGCCTTCGAGTTTAATTTTCGCTACAAAAGGGTCCTCCTCCAAGGTCCAAACTATCTCTATACCTTAATTCATCAAAATCGAAAGCGCAAAAGTCCGAGTTACTTTCGCGATTATAACATTTGTATGTATCATTAACTAGAAATGCCAATGGTTTATTTGGTTTAAACTTTGGTGACAAATAGTGTACGAGGGATAGTATTAGATTTATTTTAATTTCGTGTTGTGGAGACACCACACCTCGTTCACAAATTATGGACAACTGCATCTCGCTGCACCGAAGAAAGTGAAATACGACAAAAACAAAACGACTATCGTTAAATAGTTTTAGAACAAAATATCGCTGCGCGCGCGCAGCACGATCGCATTACAGCTGCGCAATTACATTACTGGCTTCATTACAAATTGTTCACATTTCGCGTCGCATATCTCATAATGAGCCTGCATGATGACTTTCATATGGTCATATAAACCAGTTCATTGCGAATTATGTTTGGCGCTACAGGATATTAATAAATATTACCAAGTCAATTGACCAATATGTAGGGAGTAACTGCATAAAGAAATATATTTTTTGGTTAATTTTTTTTAACATTTTCACTTAAGGCCATCTATAGAAATATTGTTTTATCCAGTTTGTTTTTTACGGGTATAACTACGAGTATAACTACTGAGATGAATAATTAAATTTGGCTTTGAGATTGATCCCATTCCAAAGAATTTCAGAACCCCTCGCGGTCGCTTAAGATAAATTCAAAGAATTTCTGCACTAAAACACTCAACGCGACGCCATATGCCACACAATACGGTCAATTCGCCTCGAGGACTTGAACACAAAATATTAGCTAAAAGTGGAACTAATTCGGCGCCCGAAACCTTTTTTCTCCCAAATCGAAAACTGTCAATCAATGCGCGGTGCATAATATTTAGGATAACACAAAGTGGGCCGAAATTCGAATTTTAACATCGATATTCTGTTTCTTTTGGTAACAATTTGACGAGTCAAATTGCTTTGTATTCCTCGCCCGATGCTGTAATTGCGACCGGAGGATAGAAGCGGCGAGATATAAAAAGTGCCTACTTATTTTTAGATGTTTTTTGCTTGGTTTTGTTAAATTGGACTTATCCCCTAATCTCATATTGACACTGTAATGAGAGTCTAAATACCTGCATCCAGTATACATTTGATATAGCTTCGAGTTTTTGGTCTAAGTGGCAGAAACCTTAAAATTCAAGGGCATTAATATAAATTTACCGTTTGCATCTTCAATCAAATATTCAGTATGAATACTTGCGTTATCTATTAATAATTGGGAAATTATTATTTATGTAGGTATAACCGCGGTAACTCATGCATTATTGCGTAGTTTGGGCATTTATTTGTTGGGTATTTTAATAATTCTGTTGCTGACTAGAAATGTTCTGTAATTAAGTAAATTAATGTATAGTATGGCATTTAACATACGTTGAAACTATGTAGTGGCTTTCTGAGCTGTAGACCTTGCGAGTTCGTTTTTTTTTAACATTTGATATTTTTTTAATAAAAAAAAAACCAAAATGTATAATATCTATTTATCGCACCTGCTCACACAACTTCACGATTCTCTGTTGAGAAATGTGACCTACAGAGAAGAACAGCCGTGCATACGAGACGCTCGCTCGAGCTTTGCCCTTCGCTTGGTCCAGTATTTATGATATTAAAACTACTGTTCACAATATGTATAGTCACAGAAAAGAATCATTTCTTCTCTGGCAGACGTGGGTTTGTATCTAATAGTTTTCCCTAAAAATACGCATAGATCTAATTTGTATGCCGGGTCGACCGGAGTCTTCTTGCTGTAATTATAGTATGTATTTCCAAGCTATCAAATGTGATTATTACCGGCTGTTAACGTGTCGCAACATATTCTAATTTATTAACAGTATTATATAAAATTTTAAACAAATAAATATTTACCACTTACACCAAAACATCTTTGTACGACTTCGGTGTTCGGCCCAACTTTCAAAATTTGGCGTTCGGTCCCGTTCGCCTCGGATTTGTTTCTTCGGAACGTATTAGAAATAATAAGTAAATTGTCAGTAGGGAGCTATTAGTGCTGCACGCAACGTTTGACCGTTCTAGAAAAGCTTGGCCCATTTGAAGCCAAGCGCGCTGGGCTGGCTAGCCGCTGCCCTGGCGTGGATAATAATCCGTTACGTTAGGTGGCCAAGCGATTAAGTTCCGGCGGCGCTTATTAAAAGTGCTGCCGTAGGAATTCTGTGCGGGATTATAATAATTTAATCCTAAATATTTAAAAATGAGATAGGTAGTCTAGACATTTAAGGAAACGTCCTTCTTTTAAATTTGCATTATAAACGTAGAAAATTAGTTTATATTTTATAATATGCATAGTGTCGCATGTTATTTATTTGTAACACTAATACTGTGATAAAAAAAATATAAATTTAAACCAACTGAAATGTTCAGGAGTTGCATTAAATGTGCTCAACGACAGGTAATTCGCGTTTGTTTATGTAAAAATATTTCAATTAGAGGTTAATTATAAGTCGATTCAATACTTCGGGTAATATGTAAAGTGAGAGGTTCTTTTTATTTTGAAAAAGTTTCAAAGGATTTGGATACTATACCTAAGTATTTTAAAGTATTTAAACTTTTTTTTTTTTAAAGTAATTACAAAACGGAATTTATCAATTTGATCTATTTACAAAACACGATAAGCACATTGTTAAAACCACTTCATTTGTTTCCGATGTATCGAATATTAATACATTTATTTCAAATTTTAGAGTCTATTACTTAATTAATTTATTATCCATAGCTCAATCGTACACACAATGTTGCGAGAAAACCTAGAAGTTGGGGGCGGAACTCTGGCGATTGAAATCAAATTCCTGGGTCTCTGGAAACTAGTTTTATTACCTTAATAAAAAAACGAAAAATAAGAAATTCAAGAAAACTACTGATGAAGAAAAATTACATCTTATTTTCCAAGGTTTCGAGAGTGACAGATCGAAATGAGCTCTACATACCCATCCCCATTTCAAAATATTGTCTCAGGAATTTTTCAAACACATTTTCCAGAAGTTTTTGTAAATTGTAAGTACGATAAAATAAGATGTATCATTATTTATGTAACTAAATTTCTAGGCCTCGTTCACGCATACCTTTATATTATAATTATGTGCTTTAAATGATGATTTTTGTTTAACATGTAAATAGTAAGAATCGAAGGTAGAAAGCTCAAGACTCCGAAAGTAGACTATGCATGCCGACCAATAGATGGGGATTATTGTACCTGAATACGGTTAAATTTTGTTAGATCATAAATATTTGTATTAAAATAGTTCAACTCAGGGCTATATATTTAAGTCGGTTGATAAAAAATACAAACCAAAACGTCCACGCTCACAAGCGTATTCTTTTGAGGTAAAAGTTTTTGAAAAGCGCCGCAGAACGCGTTTGGCGCTTTAGTCGATAGCGTAAGCTCACATAAGCTCTCGGCAAAGCTTATCAGGAAGTTCTGGCGGGTACTAATAGATGGCTCCGCGTGGCCAATTCGCTTTTAATTTATTCTATAAAACCTATAAACATATTTTAATAAGATTGGCCGATAAATCAGTTAATACCTCTAAGAATAGTCCGTAAGCTAGAAAACAATTACGACTCCAAGTGCTGATTATCATGTACAGGTATCAATTGCAAGATTGTAAGATAGGATTTTAGTCTTTGACTAATTCAATCTGCCAACGTACCAAGTACTCGATATTAGACTCCGGTTGGCTAAGCTCAAATGGCAATGGAGTGGTCACGTCAGCCGAAGAGACAACGACCGTTGAAATAACCGTGTCCTACACTGACGGCCGTGGATAGAACACTGCATCTGGGAAGACCACCTGCCAGGTGGGACGACGACATCAAGTGCGTCAGCGGAAAGCAGGGGTTCCGTACCCCTGTGGGCCGGGAGGACTGGATGAAAATTGGAGAGGCTATGTCCAGCAGTGGACGCAAACACGCTGACTGAGTGAGATATTTTTTTATGAAAACCACCCAAATATTACAGACCAAATTTGAAGTCATTTGAAAAAGTATTTTTCAAAGGATGAGAATACTATATACGTATGTATTTGGAACGTTAATTTCTGATAGGGATGGACTGAGTCCGAAGGACGGACGGAAGCGGCAACCGTTTTTATGGGGGCGGCGGCGGCTAGTGAGTTCGCTCACTACAGAGCCGGTAGTCTCAGTTGTCACCTAAATTGGCGTTACGGCAAACCGATCGACTGACGTTTTCAAATGTATGGAGAAATTGAACAGCGCGCGCAGCGGGCGTTAAGCGAACTAACATTTGCGAGTCCGAGCTTGATTTGACAGCTTACTCAACGTTGCCGTAAATACGTCGACGTTGCGGTTTACGTCCACTCCGCGTTTTCATACAAATCGGAAGTCAGCGTTTGACTTTGACAGCTTGAAGAAGTAAAACCACAGAATATCTATTAAAAACTTGTATGGAGTTTGGAGAAAACGCCAGTCGATCGGTTTGCCGTAACGCCAATTTAGGTGAGAACTCAGACTGCCCACTCTGATGTTCTCGAGTTCCAACGACACGTAAGAACACGAGCACTATACAGGACGCTATTTAGTGCAACGAACCTTCGATGTTGCGGGTCCCGAATTCGTAAGGGTGTCTACTTATTAAAGCGAACACTAGAAGTTCAAACTCATATAGGTTCTTTGATATAGGTAAGTTAGCATGTTTTTTTATATAGTAGATATGCAGTGCTACGCTGCCGCCATACCAATGTGTTTCGATCGCCACTCCAGTCCTTCCTTGCTCGATATATATACAATGTGCTGGTCCCAACAATCCTGCAAAATTATAACTAAACTTGTTTGAAACGAATATTAGTATTTTTTTATTGTGTATAATAAAAAAAAAGTGCACAGGATTTGAATATCTGGGTCACACTAAAGTAAAACCTGCTTACTCACTTTTTCTAGGTGAGTGTGTTCCACAAGTTGATTTATCAGATGGTTCCGTTACGTTTCCAGTTACGTAAAGCTTATCAAACTACGTGAAAACTTAGGCAATAAAACCTCCAAAGTGTACTTTAATAAAATATTATTTCACATCCAACCGCTCCCAAGTAAATATAAAAAGGGAATGCCGAAATTTCATATATTTTGTGCGTGTTTTTCAGTAATAGAGAGGATGATTTACGGCTCTGCATCGGCTAGGGTTGGGGAACAAGCTGAAATTCCAGCTGTAAATCAACTGGTTTTATTCGACCCCCTCCGCCCCGCCCTGCGCTGGCTCCGCGCCGCGCCGCCTGTCGCGCCGCCCGCCGCGCCGCCCGCCGCCCGTCGCGGAATGTTTTGTTTCGGCTTTGCGTATGGTTGTTAAGTTTTTTCCGGTAAGCCATTATAATGAGCGCTGCTTGGGTACCGGTACCAATCATTAGTTAGGCGCTGGGACGCTTGACCGATTGTACGGTACTTGGGAACCAGATTTTGACTCATCATTAGCATTAATTGTTATTTTCAATCATATCACAATACTTTTATGTAGCTAGACACCAGCGTTCAATATAAAATATTTGTATCGTTTATTTATCATCCATAGACAGTACACTGCACTCGGATTTGTCATATTGTAACATTGGCTAGTTCAGCAAAACAAAACACAGCAAAGAAGAACTGGCAAGAAACTTTGCTGTTTTTTAGTCTAAATTTACAAAAGGGTTTGTCAATTTTTTAACAAAAACATAGGTAATTAACATGAATTTACGAAAATTAACAATTCATGGCGTATGCAACAGTTCATGACAAATATAATTTTATTTGCAAACACAATCCCCACCAACTAACATGTTGCCAATCGGAGCAGGCCAGTCCCCACAAACGGCATCCGTTCACGAGCCATCACCTTATGCAAGGACCTTAAAGCGATGCACTGCTCCGTAGCAACAAAACACTGTGAAATATTGTTTGGTTTGAATACTACTAGTTTTGTCATTAACTACTACATTTTTTTAATACACCTTTATACACCTGACATGTGTTAAGTCGACGACGGCTTTTACACCAGAGTAATGTAATACTATAACTTGTATTAATTTATATAATTGCATTAGTAACTCTATTAATTGTCAGTAACTTAAACTGAGGGTTCCTGTTTCTATTGTTCTTTGTTCTTTGCCTTAATCTGTTCTACCAAGGAATTGTTTGGCAGTAGCATTTAGATCTAAGTATGTATTCATAATTGTGGACGGAAAAATATGTTATGTAAACCCGTAAAGTTTCTTTGCGGGTTCTTCTTTACTGGGTTGATCGAATCCGCGGATCTGTGTGACGTAACTTAGTGTAGTTTGACTACCAAAAAGTTTAAATAAATAAAATGAAACTACAGTGAGCTGATCTTGATCGTTTAAATGCTACCACCTACAGAAAATTAAGAGTATCATGGTTTGATTAAATTATCAATAAAGTAAGAATAAGATTCCCGTATGAGACAATACCGAGTAACATGGAATGATTATATGGGTACCAATTAGAGAAAGTTATCCAAAAATAATCATGTATGAAACAGCCTGCCCGTGTGTCTGGGAGAGTGGTATTTAATAAGATCAATATATAATAAAAAAAATCTCGTCAATATCGGTCACAGATGCTAACAGATAGGTCTTTACAACGGTGGTGACAATTTGGAAAACAAAATGGTAGTAATTCTGTATCAATTAATGTTACGGATGTACATGATGACTCTACATATTCATTCTAAAAAAAAAAATCCATATGAACCAAATCATTCAACCGTTTTGAAATTATGATATTAGCCAAAAACTCATGAGATTCAGGTTCCATGCTTAAGTATATGCACGGCTACATTGAACGAATTTGTATTGCCTCTTCGACCATCATTCATCCAATGCGATGGTACAAACTATGGCGGGAAATGGACCTACAGTTCTTCGTGGAATTCGAACAACGAAAGACAAATTCCTTAGTCGCCTCCTACGACATGGAGGGGAAGAAAGACTGTGGGACCACTCTCTGTGTGTCTTTACACATAATACACTCACGAATGGTAGCCCCGGTAGTCAGTTCGCTTACGAAACTTATGTTCTAGATTTCAAACGTTAGAACACATAAGTAACTGCACAAGACGCCATTTATAGACTAGGAGGTCGCGACAAAAATGGTAACGACAACGTAAATAGCTGAAACGGATATCACGGGATAAAAGCCAACCCTCTGAAGCTAAATGTGTCAGTCTGTCTGTTCCAAGTGGTTGCTTTACGTAGATAATGCGCCTGAAAAACTAGTTATGGTGACAAAAAAATTATATGATAAGGTAAATGGATGCAAATACCGAGGCATGAAAGTATCAGTACATACTTGCTTAGCAATACAAAAACCGAACAAATATTTGATTGCATTTCGTAGTTATAGGCGATTTAGGATACAGATATAACTTAAGGTATATTTAAGTATTTAATTAAAAAACCGACTGGTTATTGTTGCATAATTAAAAGGCATCAATGTTTCCAGACAATCAGTACATTCATCAGCAGGTACATACCAGCATCGATTTTATATAGCCAATCTAGATAACGCAACCACTTGGCACGGGCAGACCGACATATTTAGCATCAGAGGGTTGGTTTTTAACACGTGAACCCAGATTCAGCCATTTACCTGTCAAAAATGTCGTGACCTTCCGGAATATTAATGCAACGAACATTCGATGTTTTTCGTCCCGAACTCATAAGCGAACTGAATTTCCCGCGCTACCATCAGTGGATTATCACTAAAACGTAGCTCCATCACTGTACGGATGAGTTTCGATGGCCTTCCCACCTCGTGCCTTTCATGCGAGTGGTTATGGGTTCAAATGGTGGTAGGGTTAATCCTACCTGGGTTGGTAACACCGCATTGTATAAAACTATGGTTGAAGCGGCAATGAAAAATTGTCCGCGTTTTCCATCCAGTTCAGTGTAGCCGTGCTCATAAATTGAAGGCCCTGGCACGGCACCCAGCTCCTCGGGAATGTGTTATATTGTAATAATATAGTTTCCACATACTTTCGGCATTTTAATCGAGTGTATGGTTGGGATATATACGATATTTCTGAGAAAAACTTGGTACCCGAAAACCGAAACGTATTAGGTTATGATGTGAAGCTTAGATTTTCATCTAAGATGTTAAGTAAACTTCCGGGTGAGGTATTTTGTACAGTTTTGAAAAACCTTAAAATTAATTTAGAAAATATGTTTTTAAATACCGTCATCATCAAATCAAATCCATCAAAATAATGAATGAAGGAAAAGGCCGTGATGCTGGAGGCGTCAATAAGCCACCCTTATTCATCAAAATATATAAGATATAAAATAATATAAGAGTTATTACACATTATGTTTTCGTAAAAAGAGAGGTCACCAATTCAATATGTATCAGAAACACCTGTGAAATAATTTGTATTTTTATTTTTAGTTATTGAATTTGCATTAAGTCATTACTATTATTATATAGAAAACAATCAAAGATATTAATTTTCGCCTCTGTTAGCGGGATTTTGTGTTACGGTTTTTAACCGTGGAAAGATTGTAGTGAAAAGATTTTATCAAATTTTGAATGTAAAGTAATACCTAATCTTTATAAACAAGACAAGCATGAGTAAATATTTTAAAAAGCGAAGGTGTCAAAATAAAACAGCAGATAAAAAAAAAATATCTACTCAAATTCAAAAGTAGATAGAAGTAGCTAGGCAAACGTCATTATAGTTTGAAGGTCATGGTGCGCTGGAGCGCGCGCGGCTATCGGAAGGCGCCAAGGAACTGAAAAACTTGCCCTTACAGCGGCGGCCATGTTGTAACGTCACTCGCCGCGGCGCCGCGCAGGGCCGCACTCGGGCGAAAGGTATCACACTTAAGTATATTATTTTGATATTAATAGTAGCTTATGACTATTTTAAAAAATCAATATATGTGAATTATTTTACGTTTACAGATAAACAGTGTTCAGTTTACTTATTTAGCTCGATGTTTCGTCCACCACGCTGTGGACATCATCAGGATTCGAGACGCGACCTGGAGGACTTCTGACGCTTCGTACAGTCAGATGTCAACTGCAGGTCGTCGGCTGCGCAGATTGTAGTTGTGGGTAGGTTCAGCCGTAGATGAGGGTAGTGGCGAAGAATTTCCGTTCGGCAATGAAGTAATCCGTGCAAACTATGCTAACGGTGTCACTTTGCATCAGTGTTGGCAGCTGAACTCTTGTGTTGCCATATTTCGCCAGTAACGAAGACCAAGACGCTGGCAGCTTCATACTATCGTCTCTGTTAAAGTTGGGATGCCTTGAAATTTCTATTGATTCTCGAACCAAGCGTGGCATGTATATTTTTTTTTTTTTGTATTTTAAATTTGTATTAGCTTGGTCGAAGCGAATCCAATGGTTATTTCCATTATTCAAGGCATGCTCACAGATCGCCGACTTGTGAAACTCATTGTTTTTAAGTGCCTTGATGTGTTCTCCTATTCTGGTTTGAACGTTCGGTTTTTTCTGGCCAATGTAACTTTTTGCACAGCTACATGATACTTTGTAGACTCCTGGGGCCTGTAGTGGGATTCTGTCTTTCACTGATCTAAGCATGGAAGATATTTTTGTGAGATGTTTGAAAAGAGTTTTAATTCCAATTTTGCTGAAGGACCTTCCTATGCGATCAGTTATATCTCGCACGTATGGGAGGTATGCGCACTGTCTTGAACCTCAGCCCTCTGTGTACCTTCCTTTGCTACCCTGCTGACAAAAATCCTTGGCGCGAGTCTTGAAGTGGTATAAATCCCATCTACAGTTACATGTGGAATCTGAAGCACGAGCAAATGATCAAAAGTTTTCAAGATACCAGAAAATTTGGATTGCGTTTGGAATGATTTGGCAAAATTGACAATGACGTTTTTTTTTTGTTTTTATGTAACTTGCATGGCCACACAGCTACCGTTCTGATATAAAACCCAATACACAACATTCCGGAAGGAATTAGGTGCCATGACAGGACATTTCTGGATGGAAAACACGGACACTTTTTCGTTTCCGCTTCGATGGTACCAACCTGTGCAGGCTTAAACTCTAACACTTAGGCTGACATAAATTGTCGTCACCGAAACTAATGCTAACGCAAAGTAGTACTTTGTGACATCACTTTGACACGTTTTGTATGGACGAAATCTCAAAGTAATGCCAATTTACGTCACAAAGTACTACGTTTCGTTAGTCTTAATTTCTGTTACGACTATTTATCTCAGCCCTAGTGAAAAAGCGTACCTACAGGTTTAAATGGATTCCGAACCATGGAGCAGCTTGCATTGGTGGCGAAATGATCTTGTCCAACTCAAAAAGAGAAAGAAATTGGTGCATGAACGAGGCGAAGATTGAACCCGGACCTCTTGTATGGTTGATCCAAAACAAGAGGTTGATCCAATTTCTACTAAACAAAGGAGCACCTCACCCCGGGAAAAGTGATATAGGGAGTGAAGATAATTCCTTTGGAGGTGCCTGGGCCCTTCTAGGTGGACGTGGGCCGAGATATGGGGGTATGAATTTTGGAGAGGGGGTGAAATGGATCGAAAATTGACTCTAAGGGTAGTATTTTTAGTTTTCTTATATCTATCTAGGTGATCGGTAGGCCGAGCTAAATTAAAAATATATTTAAACTTACGTTGATCGGCAAATCTAGAAAAATTCTAGTAGCTGGGCTACGCATGTGCGACTCTTAGGCGATGGTTTGCCCGTAGCAACTCGATCTCACCACCACAAGGAAAAGCTGTGGGGTCACATATTTTAAATATTTCATTTCATTTCATCATTGTCTGTTTGAAAAAAAGGTGTCTAGGATTAAATTTTCCGTCTATACCCCCTATACCAACCGCGCGAAATTAACAAAATGACGGTTTTAACACTAGTTAGTTTTACTCTGGGATATTGCTAGTTCCAGTAACAGAAACTAAGGCTGAGATAAATAGTCGTAACATAAACTAAGATTAATGAAAAGTAGTACTTTGTGAAGTCACTTGGTCACATTTTGTATAGACGAAATCTCATATTAATGCAAAGTGATTTAACAAAGTACTACTTTCAGTCTTAGTTTCTGTTACGACTATTTGTCTCAGACTAAGGCTGAGATAAATAGTCATAACAGAAACTAAGATTAAATGAAAGTAGTACTTTGTGTCGTCACTTGTGGTACTTTGTGACGTCACTTTTGGTACTTTGTGACGTCACTTGTGGTACTTTGTGACGTCACATTGACACATTTTGTATAGACGAAATTTCAAAGTAATTCAAATTGACGTCACAAAGTACTACTTTTCGTTAGTCTTAGTTTCTGTTAAGACTATTTATCTCAGCCTTAGTCTAACGAAAATTAGTACTTTGTGACGTCACTTTGCATTATTATTATTATACGTCACAAAGTACTACTTTTCGTTAGTCTTAGTTTCGGTTACGACCATTTATCTCAGCCTAAGTATTCCATGACAAAACTAAGCGAATGACTACGTCGATGCCTCAATACGTCCCTCGCCGGCAGCGCCGCCGTACTCCCGGCCGCGGCCGCCGATTGGCAGCGGGCGGTCGGGAGGCGGCGCCCGCGGCCGCCCCGCCCGCCCGCGCCGGGGGCTCGCGCTCGCGCCCTCACAACACGCCGCGCGCTCGCCGCCGCTCCAGCGCAGCGCGGCCCCCGACCGCTCCGCCACTCCATATCGACCGCGAGCCGCAGCGGCGCCGCGCGCCACCGACTGCCGGGACGACGCGCGCGGAGCCTCGGCGATGGGACGCGCCGGTGATTAGGGAGTGACAGTGCCGGACGTGTGATAGTGTGCCAGCGACACTGGAACGACTCGATGGTGGTGACGTTGTTTTGGTAAAGTGTAAGGAAAAATCGATAGAAAGCTCTTCTCGACCTTGGTTCCTGGAATTATTTAAATGTATAGCTATGGCTTGAAAGAAACGTTTTAACCATAAACAGATGTTATTTTTTCCTAAATTACAAGTAAAGTTAAACAAAAATAGAATGTACTAAACAGAACTTTCTGTAGGTATTACTTACTTTTCTAAAGACCAATTTGGGTTACTGATATAAAAAAGAGTTATATTTTGGGTTGAGTACATATAACGTCTTTGCAACAAGACAAAAATACGACTAAACCTTTAAACCTGCGGGTATCAGTGGTAATAAATATAACCACAGATGTAACAGAAAATCTGTTGTTCCTAATGTACATGTAGAAATCGAGAAAAAAAAAATACAGTCATTGTTGTTCTCAACAAATCTGATAAGTTAATTTTTAAAATATAGCCGTTGAATATAAACCAAATATGTAATGCTGTAGAGTATGAGCGAAACTGTTTATTTTAGCAGGCTTTTTATTTAGAAGCTGCTGATGGCTTTTATTATTTAGCTCTTTTTCGGGGGCAGCCAAAATCCGTCCTATTTCTTTTATTTACACACTTTCTCAGTTTTGCGTAGCTCTGAATGATGATTTAACTTTCGTTTTAACAAACTAAATAAATGTATAATTAAAATTTTCGAATACGTTTCTTTTACAGTTAAGAATAGCAAGTAGCTATCCTACGAGCCAATTTCAATAAAACAGCATTCGTCAATTAGATCTGCAATCAAAAGTAACGCGTGGAAACAATAACAATTGCAGAAACAATGGAAAATAAATAGGATTCCATTACAAGCGAGACTATTCCCACTTCGTAAAAAGCGGTAATAAGCTGCGAAGACACCATCACGGTTTGCGCAAACATGGGGAAAACTGTTTTGATATCTAGTAGAAAACTAACTTAACATTTCATTAAATGTATCATTGTGGTAATAACGTACTTTTAAAATTTCATTGTGTGGCACCCGTGATTGTGTCTTTTTGTCGAGTAAACATTTTGAGAATTCAAAAAAATCTCACAAAAAATGTAATTAAGAAATAATGTCATATTACTATTTTAGCTTTAAGCAGTCCGGTTATAAGAATGGATCTCATAATCCATACTAATATTATAAATGCGAGCGTAACTTTGTCTGTCTGTTACGTTTTCACGCCTAAACCGGTGAGCCAATTTTAAGGAAATGTTGTATGGAGAGAGTCTGGACCTTGGGAAACGACATAGACATTTTGTGGCGGAAATTAAACTCAAAAGGGTTCACCTTTTTGAGTTTGAGAGGAATGTAATTTTGAGTTTGAATTCTTCAAAAGAGGGATGAAATTTTGTATGGGGGACTCATATAACATAAGATTTTAGGTTCAGCCCGACATCAGTCCGAAACGACTTTGACCCGAGCGGAGCCGGGTATCTTAGCTAGTTAACAATAAGAAACTATTACCTTACATCAAATAATGACATTCGACGAATATCTGGAGTTTGTTTAAAAATTATTTCAGAAAATAAATAGGCAGTACCTACTTAGAATATTATCAAACAAATATCTCGGTAATATTATCAAGAATTTAAATATTCTATCGAACAGTTTGAAAGTAAGCATGTATATTTTGTTTCAGCTTTATATTATTAAAGACAGTGAGCAATATTGCATTCGATCGATTAGGTACAACAAACTGATTAACTTTAAAACTCAAGTACCAAGTGTTATATAGTGCTCAAAACCAGACCAACAATAATAACAAACAAAACGAAGAAATTAGATATACAGCGCGCAATCACCGTCGCAGACAAAGCAAAAGGGTCAAATAATCCCCCAAGATTACCAACACAAGAACGCTCTTCCCGCCCCAGTCCACCGTCGCCGTCAAGATAGCAGCTGAGCCGAAGGCGGTAGCGACGTCACCGTGCTGGGCGGGCGGCGGCTTGGGCGGCGGCGGCCTGGGCGGCGGCGGCCTGGGCGGCGGCGGCTCGGGCGGCGCGGTGTACCCGGCGGCGGACGGGTGCGCGGCGCCCGGCGATGCCGCGTCGCCGCTGCTGCTGCGCGCGCCCTCCGCCGCCCAGGCCGCCGCCGCCCAGCACAGCACCATGAGCCAGCTGGGGACGGTCTACGCGACCAAGCGGAGGCGGAGGAACGGGAAAAGGTAAGCGACCCCATTCCATTGCATTGAAAATTACATTGCATATGTAATTTTACCTGCCAACTAATTGTAAAAGTACAACGAACAGAATTTTAAACGTACATAGATTAAAGCATCCCTACGCAATAGCCTATTAAATTTACTAAAGCCACACATTCATTTTCTACATTCGCGCTCGACGGATCATGTCATCTCTAAATCTTATCTAAATTTTCTTAAGCGTTTAAGTACTTATTGACCAAGAACGTCATAAGATGAAAATAAGTAAGTAATAAATTATATGGCATAGGATTATAGAAACAAATACTTTATTTGCGATGTTAGGTTTAACATTATATTATTGTACCTAACTTACCACGATGAAGCCTAATTAGAACGTTTGTTGTTCACGATATTCCATAGATTTTTCGGTAGCATAACCTTTGCTTTATATGCACGAATTTCAAATTGTTTATTTATTTATTTATTTGAAATCATATCCGATTATAAATTATTATTTGAGTAGACTCCGAAGTGAATGAAACTTGAACTATTTATACCTTAATCCCTATATGTACTTTTAAGCTGGAGTGCACCATATCTGGTTAACGTTTGTTAATGGTTAATGTGCTGTGTGAGTTCCGGCACGTGAAAATAAAACAATCGGGCCCACTGAATTTCCTGCCTGATGTCGTAATAGCCGCTTAAAGGATTCGTCGTTCGTGGTTCGGAATGCACGTTTAACTATAGGTCCCCTTCCTTACTTACTAGATGGTACGGATAATCCCGCCCACATTGGTACCATCGCATTTAATGGACGATGGTCGTAGTGGCAATTAAAATTGTCCGTGTTTTCCACCCAGTTCAATGTAGCTGCGCAATAAAAGGAAGTTTCTGGCATGGAACCTTATTCCCATAAGCTGTGTTGGGCTAATATCAAGACAGTAGGTAATTAGCCATCCATGTCCAGTCACAAAAAATAAACTGTTGCGTTTGGAGGTTTAGAATAGGGAGTGGACTGTATACATTTTATTTTAATCGGTACCTCCAAATAATCCAAGTGCTGATTCTCCTGTCAGTTATTGACTTGGTTTTTCTTGACAAAACCTTGTGCACAGGTCCAAGGTCGACCCTTGCTTGAATGTTGGAGCACTGAGCAGTGAACGTCACTGCAGCTAGGTACTCTCTTAATCCTTGTTTGTTGAATGCTTGTACAATTATTCTTATTTGCAACAATAACCACTTTTATGTTGAATTTGATGTTGCTACACCGAGGTTAGTTCGAAAAGTAACAGTTTTGGGAGTAGGTAGGTAGGGTTGGAATTTCTCTCTTGTATTAAAAAGATTTGAATAATTTTCTTTCTACCCCCATTTCCATGTGAAATTTAATGATACCATTAGGAATAATATTGCATTTGTAACTGTGTGCACAAACAATCCTTATGAATATCTTCCATAAACCTGAATGCTATTGTCAAGGTATATCTGTCTGGTTTCTTCTTATGGCAATTACTAAGGACATCAACAATAACGATAACCAGAAATGGTGCACTCCAGCCTTTTAAGGTGTTTATTATAAAGTTATTGTGAAACAAAAAACCACCTGAACGTGCAAAATTGACACGTCAAAATAAAAGCTTAAAAAACTACGAGCGCGTGCCTCAATCAATTTCACAATAATCAAAAATATTAACTGATTTAAATAGGCATTTCTAATGAACGTAACTAATCTTCGAAGATCGAATTACAAACCACGGTCGGTTCCGATCTAAGGCGCCAATGGAGTGTGCATAAACCGTATAATGGACACCGGAAATAAACGGATCGTTTGAGTCAATTTTAAAGCATAACATAGGCCTTTATCAATCGACAAAACTGAGCGGCTTTCTAAGATCTCAAATGAGATACAGCGTAAAATCGGTTTTAACGTTTTAAATGGTATTGTTTTGAATTGATGAATGAATTTGAAACTAATAAAACAAAATTTAATTCTTTCCTCAACGTGCCTTTCAATTCTGGCTGTTCTTTTCTTGTATCCGTTATCACCCATGTTGGCAAGAGGAAATTTCTTCCTGGCTAACCGGTCATATGTTCACACTTCCACGGACTTTCCAGGTGTGGGAGCATTATACCTAGACGTAAACATTGTCATATTTCGATCATATTGGTTTCCTTACTTTGAGCGGTTCCTATACCGGACAATACAGAGAAGTCCTTGCGCCGCTGGGAATCACACACATACTCATCCTGACCTACCATCAGTAGCTGTGAGATAAACATTTATTTTAGTACCTAACGTGTTTGCGTTAGGTATATCTTATACGTTATAAAACTTTTCGTGTTTACACAATGAATTTGATAACAGTACCTAACTATCTATCTACTTATGTTTTGAAAACATATTTTAAACCTATGAAACATTCTATTATAATGTTTTAAAACATTTAAAAAAATCGTGTATTGCATTCTGGCAATACACTTATTTTTCTACTTCTCTCAAGGCTACGATTGCCATGTAGGAGGCAGTATAGCGTAGTAGGTAGTTATAGCGGCAAAGTTCAAAACGTACGTATCTGAAATCGACCATGAAGCAAGCACTTATTATTTTTAAATAAACATGATTACGTGTTGAGAGAATTTAGAAGAACTCTTAACCCCGATTGCATGAAGAGACGGCCGAATTAATCAATGTTCAAACACGTCACTTTTAGTGATCCGCATAGAGTTCCTTCCATACTGTCCACACAAAGTGACGTGTTTGATCATACTTTGACGTTGATTTTGATTTTTTGGTCCTTTCGTGCACTCGGCCCTCATTCACTGATTCACTCATTGGTTTGGTTTTGGTTAAGGTTTTGCTTGCTGGTTTTAGTTCAGCATTATTCTCACTTTAATTAATATTACCTTCCCTTATGGTCGATTATACGACATATTCGAATTCGATGATCATGTTAGTTCGAAAAAGTATATGCTGCTATAATATGCAGTCCAAATACTTAATCAAAATGTAAGAATACTATGCATTGTGATGATGTTGACTCGAATTTTGACAGACGCTAAACCGATGATTACCTGGTCCATTACCATAGTCACGGGGCATGTAACAGGTCATTTGTATGCGCACAAACCATAAGGCACAACCGTCAACACAAATACTTTTAAAATATAAAACGTAATAAAAATGTATGATTCGCTTGTTATATTATTAGTCAACCACTAGGTCTAGGTAGATCTCTCTCGATCTCAGGGGATCGAATATCGGTGCTTGAGAGCCAGAAATGGCAATCGTGATTATTTTTATTTCTGATATTATGTATAATAGGTACCAAACATATGAAATAATGTGACTTAATGAACCTAAAATGAAATAATACAGGTTCATGCTGCTTCTATTATACTAATTTGGTCAATGAAACAATGTATAATAACGTTTAGTTAATATTTGTTAATTTTATTTTTGTAATAATGGATACAACATTACCGTTATCTCATTAATTTGAGGTTGTACAACTACATCTACATTGAAGCATTGCCTAAATATTTTTTTTAAATATTCAGAAAAAGTTTTAAGTCCGAACTTTTGTAGAAAGCAGGATTCTGACCTTTGAATTACATGTCCACTGCTGTAACGCTGAACTATTCCGATAATCACATCAGCCAACGAATTATTCGATTATTTTCGTATGGTAACATTGTTTCCCCTATCTACTACTGGATGGCGCTGCTTTGGCGTATTGATCCTACGCTACTGAATACTTTTAAAATATCACTGTTTTCGTTATGATTGCGGTAGTCAAAAGAATAAAAGTGGTCTAAAAAATATCCAGAATTCGCATCCTGCGTAGACAAACCAAGGAATCTTTCTTACACAGTCAAACTAAATTGTTCCAGAAAAAAACGGGAACAGCAAACAATTACAAAATATGTATATGTTACGGTTAAAGCCCGATGTTGGTTAAAGCCCGATTTTTTTTCTTTGAAGGTAACTAATATTTTTTAGGGATACCCGTTTCGACTTCACTTATTTAGAGTTTATGGTAAGAAAAAAAATATCTTATATTTTTTTTATATTTAAAAAAAATCTACACAAAATTAAAAAAAAAAGTTTTAATAGTTTTTATTTTGAAATCAACTCTTTATTAGTGCACTCAACATAGGTACAACTGCAGAAACCCAATAACCTAAAAGTATAATTCACGCGTACATTTAAAAACTGATGTCAATTAAGTATCTCTAGTATAAAGTAATAATAGTATTTTCGTTTGGTCTGTAGGAAAAATATCATACCAAATATAGCATTACATTGGTCGAAATTTAATTACAAGTTAAAGCTAGGAATTAAGCCCGGTCGGTTGATTAATTCGAGAAAGATGAAGGAAAATAGTCGATAATTTGTGAAGGCAGCCATTATCGACACCCCGAGGCGTACGATTTCGATTCAATATCGAGACATGGTCATCGAGTTTTAATTAGGCTTCGCGGTAGATGTCATATGGATCATTTTGCCCTATTTTGCTGCAACCGTTTTTTATTTGCGGAACAATTTAGTTTTACTTTGGAAGAACCATTATTTGGTTTCAGTACGCAGCATTTTAAATCTTTGGAAATGTTTTGAACAAAAATCAATTAGAATGAAATGAAAACGAAATTAAGAATAGTTTGCCAAGTCCAGAAACGAATTTACGTTTGTATGCATCCATGATACTTACATATTACTCGACTCCTTGTATGCGAGGGCAGCACGACACAACGTAGAAATACCTCGCGGCATTTGTGAAAGACAGGTGTGAGCAAACAGTAATGGAGTTGAGAAGCGACCAGAGTAAACGACGAGTTACACATTTTTAAACCTTCCAAAATACTCATGTGCCAAGCCATTGGTTATGTTCAATATCATGGACACTAATGTGTTAATAGTAAATTATTGTAATCATAGTATAGTTGGGTATATGCAATTCCTCACGATCTGTTCCACCGTTCGGAATACATTTTAAACTGTATCATTGCGTTAAATTTGTTTCGGAAGCAACTACAATGAAGTAACGTGTGGAGTTGGAGGATAAAATACAGTAAGCATCAGAGCAAACGGCACACTCAGTTTAGGCATTTTACCGGCACGCAGAGTAAAGAGAGGTCATATTTCGCTACCTCCTCCACCGTCGCTTATCACTGTCTCCTTAACGAACAGTACAGCTGTATTTTCAAAGGGTCGAAATCTAAAGTATGGCTTTAATTGTGCCTCTTATTGTACCTACCGCTGCGCTCGCTTGGTTGGGATAAATTTGTCTGTCCTGCGTACTAGTTTCCTCAAAGAAGACACTTTATATTTTATCCCTCAACCTATGGTCGGCGTGACCTTTAACTTCAAAGCCTATCCGTGGGTTAGAGATAGGCTTTTAATCGATTAAGAAACTATCACTTCCTGTAGGGCACATAGGTGTTTTTTTATCATCATAATTTATGCCCGCGGCATCGAACAAGTGTTTTGTGAATAAGTTTTATCGGTGCCAGCGCCATGTTAATTGACTTTAAGCAGTTTTAAATAAGTTCATTAAGGATTATCGTTTTTATCAACCTATAATGCTCACACATTTTGCAGGTCTTCATTAATATCAACCGAGTAATAGTCCTAGCATAATGGTTATTTTTAAGGGGGACGTTTACATTTTTAATAGAGGTTGGCTAAAAACACTCATGGGAAGTTAGTTATTTAAAGTGTATGTTTGCCAACTTACACATGGCATTATTTTTCATGCGTTTGAATCGATATAATAAATACACTTTAATTTAAAGAAGATCTATCAATAGAATTAATATTTTTTTACCAAAAGGATTTGCCGATGAATTTTTTGGCGGAACGGCAATATAAATACATATGCATTTCTTAAGGCGTATTTATTTATTTAAGATTTCAAACCATATTTTGGCAAAAACAAACAACAACTTATTTCATTTAAGCAATTATTTAATTTTTTTTCAAATTACACAAACTAAACTAAGTTGAATTAAATGCGTCTAGACTGTCTCCAAGAACTTAATTTATTTTTATGTAACGGTAAAAATGCATTTATATTCATAGTTGCATGTTTATTATCTTTAAAAAGCTTATTTTTTATTGTTTATTCATCATCCAAAATCAGTACACCACACTCGGATTTATGTTAATTTTTCATTAGCCACTTCAGCAATCACTGCGAAGTAAAAATGGCAAGAAACATCGCTGGAGAGTTTTTTATTGTGTTTACAAAAAAAAAACAAAAACTATATTAGCAAGCATTCATCGTCCACCGCCCTCTACAATTTGTTCATCACTCTTATAAAAGCAAATGCATATTACAACTTCACTGTTGATCGTCAAGGTGTGAGGTTGCTCTCATTCCTGCGCGCCTATTAGCCCGGTGCACAAACAGGTCTATTTTAATTTACGCGTATCTTTAATGTCTGTAACTTTTTCTACATATATATTTCGATGTTTCTAGTTTCTAGCGGCTCGTGGCTTAGGGGTGGGTGGACTTGCTTTCCATCCCAGAGGTCTGGGTTCAAATCACCGCTACGTTCATTGACTATACATTCTTTATCTTTCTGAGTAAAATAAGTGCATTTGTTGTGATTTATTACATGGTTCGGAGTCTGGAGGTTCCCTTCCCCTGAGTAGGTTTAAGCCCGCTCAGGTGGGTACCATCGCATTGGATGGTCGAAGCGGCAATGAACAATTGTTCGAGTTTTCCATCCAGCTCAATGTAGCCGTGGTCATAAAGGGAAGGTCCTGATACGGCACCTAATTATTTCGGGTATGTGGTGTGTTAATTCTAATATCGGGGGAATTTAAGCAAGTCTTTTTTTTTAAATACTAATGATGCGTACACATATTAAAACCAATGTGATAAATACTTCATTTAACAATATATCAATCACAGTAAACGCAACAGTGGGCATTGGCACAGGAAAGTGTATGTGTTTCAAAGTCGCTTACAGTGATGTGGTCAAATGCGGGTACAGTGATGCCGTTTTTACAATAAAAAAACGACTTTTAATGCCTGGTACATACATTATTTTCTTAATATGGCAGTTTAAACATTTTAAACAATAAAATTACCGCCATCCGCATTTCACCTTTTTTCCATTTATTTCATATTATAAATATACATGGGTTCCCAGCGAGTTTGCACACGTTCACTACTTACCTTATATACTCTCTGCGCCTCATAGGGGGTGCGGCAAGCTTTCGAACTTTCACAGGGGATACATAGCTCGACAGGAAGTGAATTCCACAGTTTACCACAAATTGAAAACGGATTGAGAGGATCAGTGAGTAATTCTTTTGGGAATGTCAACAATGAATGGGTATATCGGAGGACTTGCATTATCCGAAGAGCATATTCTTGGTAAGACGGTAAAACACAGGTATAAACAATTCATCTCTACGTATCTGAACAGATATATCTAAAACAACACTACGAATATGATACCAGCCCAATACACCTAATTTTATCAAGGGACCATGCCTGGACCTTTTTTATATTTCACGACTGCGTAAAATGTAACCGACTCAATTTACAAGTCTTTACGTTCTACGCATTATAAAATAAAATATAGCAAACAATTAGTCGAGGAGTCAAGCGCAATTAGCCAACAATCCCCAACGTAACTGACGGTTGACGCAGGAAATATTACAAAAATGTTCTTTGGAGTAAGGTCGCTTTTAATTTTTCACTTCCTATGGGATATTTATTTACGTTAAAGAATTATATCGTGCACATGTTCGTTGAGAAACTGTAGCGTAGAGCAAAATAATCCTAACAAATTTATTGTAAGTCATGTGTGTATGTCAATACGTTTGGCAAATCAGTCGCATTACTCGAAAATAAACTTGAAATTATATTTTCTCGTGATTTCGTTTATTCTCTAAGCCTGGTTTTCAACAAGTGCTGATTTATTTTAATCGAAACTTAAAGGGCCATATTACTAAAGTCCTGTTTATCATGTACTGGCATTGTTTTCAAGCTGCTAAGAAAGCTAATCAGGCAGTAGATCAAAAAGGCACTAAAAGTACCAAATGCTTAGTTACAAATTTCCGGACAGCAAAAAAAAATTGAATTATTTCACGTTCTACTAATACTGCGAGTATAAATATGATGGGAATCATATTTGCATGTTTGTTACCCAATGATTTGGCTAAAATATGGCAAATATATAGTTTATTACAAGTAAATATACTTTTTCTTACTAAGCAGGTACGTCGCGTACGTGTATGTATAATACAACGTGAAGCAAGGACACATTAATTAAAGAAACTTATAGGATTCATTTCAGGATACCGCAAAATGTTATTTTCAGCTTGACATCACTCCACCACGACATAGACGCGAGCGTAACCGGGTACCTCAACTAGTTAAAATATAAAAGGTTCACAACGCCCATAGTACGTAGAAACGATGACTGTCACAAAAACCCAAACAATGCATTTTAATTGCGTCGGCGGTAATCAAAGCCGAGCAATCTGCATGTTTAATGTCTACGTAATCGATTACAATCACCTTCAGAATGGTTTCAACTTAGAAAACGTATTTTCTCTCAAGTTGACAGGGATAATAAACTGCCTGTCAAATCTTATTGCACGTACTATAAGGCCAGTAACTTTGCATGTAAGTATGTAACTTAACCCATTATTACGTCACTGTTTCGATTTTTAACCGACTTCAAAAAAGGAGGAGGTTCTCAATTCGACTGTATTATTCTTTAAAATAAATAAGGAAAGATTCGAAACTTAACAAACACGGTGATTTCAAAACATTACTATTTTGCTATTTATTTGAGGTTAATCCGAGACTTCGATCGACATTTAAAAGACATTTATTAACAGTTTGAGTAATCAACATGGTTTGATTGTTTTTTTTTTATAAAAAAGGAATTTTGGTGGTAGAACCAAGAGACTAAAGGTACTCAGAAAAGTTAATCCACCGCACCTCGCGAAACCACGTTGAGCGAGGCATCGTAAGAGCGGATTTGCGGACTTTTGCTGAGCTATTCTTTAGGTAGTCACCTGAAGCAGAATTACAGACCCGATAGATGGTCAAGCAAGTTCGCGTACTTACTGCTCGACGATTCTACTCACCGTGTATCATCAGAATCACGCAACTTAGCCCGGACTCTATGTGGAGGCGAACTCGACCCGAACGTGGGGAGCATACGCCGTACATGCAGGTGCTTAACCAACTCAACCTGCTGTCGTCATCAAAGTCAGTGTTGTTATCAGACACCAGAGGCAGTCGGGGTCTCACTTGATATTTTACAACGTTTTAATTATACGATACGACATGATGGTTTTAGCAATAATTTGGGATTGTGTTGACTTGTTAAAATATTTTCGATACGATATATCTCAGCTCATTGATTCAAAATTTTGGGGAAATTTTCACTTTCATTTGTGTTTTTTTACGTGACTGGACATGAATGGCTATAATACGACACCCACCGCATGATTTAAACACACCGCATTCTCGGAAGAATTTTGTGTCATGACCACGGCTAACTAGATGGAAAATACGGACCATTGTTCATTGCCGCTTCGAACATTATATTCATCTAATGGAATGGTACCAACCCGGGCAGGCTTAACTTACACCCTAGTAGGTGAAGAGGACCTGCAGTTTTACATGAATTCCTAGCCATGGATCAGTTCACATTCGTAACGAAAGCTGAGCCACACAGAAAGAGAAATAAAGTTGTGCATGAAAGGGGCGAGGATTTTAACCCAAACCCCTGGGATGGAAGTCGTTCCACCAGCCCTTGAGCCACGAGCCGCTCAAATATTTTCTTCTGATTGTCGTGTTACTTGCGTTTCACCTCAGATTGGGTATTCTCGCATGTACTTTACATTCACTTAAAAACAGTCGTTCTCACGGTGATCTTGGCTGCATCTGTAAAGCTATTGATCTGTCTCGCGAAGCGCGAGTGACATGGCACCAGGCGGCGTGTGTGCGTGTCGCACCACTCACCACTTTTTGTTAACACGTAACGTGTGATGTTCGTCATTGACGCTACCGATCTGACACACTTTTTTCTATAACCGGACATGTCAGACATGTCCGGTTATCTATCAAACATCTAATTACTCTATACTAGGCAGTTACCTCGTATGAAAGGATGTCATATGATTCTACCAGAAAGCAGATGTGATATGACGATACACACTTGTTATTGGTAGCGAGTTTTGGTGAGTTTACTTATTTCCATTGTGGGAGTTAGCCGGTTACTCCTCTGATAGGAACTAGCGTAACGTGTGATACAGAAGAGTGAAATGTTATGTCAGAAATACTTTTAAGTAGTCTTCTATTTAGATCGAGTTATCCCTCCCTCCAATTTTACGCTAGTTCAGTCCCTGGACGGACCGGGATAATGATCAATCTCCCTTCCACCATTTTCATTCAATGCTGTAATACAGCTTAATCCAAATAATTTAGAATTTTACATGAATCCCGTGTCAATAAATAACCATACTTCTCGTTCTCAGAGAATAAAGGATATGTACAGTTGTTGGGTTACAAACTCATGGTCTAGAACGAGTTCACAGGGGTTACAGGACTCACACATCTGTATCATTTTTTATTAGGAAATAGTATACATACATATCTCACCATGAGTAACCGTTTTTAATTGCGATATTTTCATCGAATCGCCTAATTGTCAGGGTTAAAGTAATTTAAAGGAGTATCCTTACCATTATAATGCGTTTCTTATGGTGGAAAATTACGATGCCTGTTCAAATCTAGTTTCGTGCGGCTCGTAGCCTAGTGGCGCGGGGACTGGCCTAGCTTACCAGAGCCCTGGGTTCAATTCCGACATGCACCACTATCTTTCTCTTTCCGAGTTCGATAAGTGCATTACGTCACGAATGCGGGCTGCTCCATGGTTCCGAATCCATGTAAAACTGTAGGTCCCCTTCCCCTACTAGTTGGTAGGGTTTAAGCCCGCCTGGGTTGGTACCATCGCATTGGATGAAAAGATGGTCGAAGCGAACATTGTCCGTGTTTTCCATCCAGTTCAATGTAGCCGTGCTCTTAAAGGGTAGGTCCTGGCATGGCACCTAATTCCTTCGGGAATGAGGTGTATTAGGCTAATATCATAACGGTAGTTGTGTGGTAATAGCCATCCATGTCAGGTCGCATAAAAAAAAAAGTTTTGAGATGAGTAGAAAACCCCTGTTTCAGTTTACTTGATATTTGGTATGTAATATCGGGCAAAGAATATCTGTGTAATGTCAATGTAAATCAAATCCGAGTCATGACAATAAATAGAGAATCTTCGTTCAAATGATTCTTGTTTCTATATTATATATTTTTTGGAATAAAACAGAATACAGACACGGATCTGCTTTAATTGGAACGGTGATTTTCAAAGTATTAGCATGCTTCGATTATATGGGGAGAATAATTGTGTGATGCTTCCGATCCCACCGGCGTCAGTAAAGTAACATAAAATAAAATATATATTTTTGAACAAAGCGTAAGAGCGTCAGAAATTTACTGTTATATGATTGAAATATAGTTAGACCATCATTCTTCATTTCATGTTTTTGAAATTTCAAAATAGTTTTAGTTATTAAAAAATATATTAAATGTATAATCTTGTATCTGAATGCTGAATGAAATCAGCTGTAATCACTCCCTTACTAAAAAAATATAAAAAGAAGTTTCGGTTTTAAGTACATAATTGCACGGAGAAGTGTTCATAATGAGATGCGACGTGTGAACTGCATCAAGTAAGATGAGATGCACTAGATTTTTACTTACGTTAATTTGGTTGATGGAATATATCATTGTATATGCTGGTAGAGTTATTGAACTCCCCGTGAACGATCTAAAGCCCATGGGCGTCGTCAGGCACCGCTTATGTAAGGTCCTGACGTACGCCATTTGCCAACATTAACGTGAAAAACAGATATTTTGTTTTATTAATAACTTTCAATTTAGGACAAATATATGGCTATTAATTTTTATGTAACTGGATATGGATAGCTAATATCAAACCTAAGACACAACATGAGAACTAGGTGCCATGCCATGGCCTTCCTTACATTGCTCGGCTACATTGAACTCGATGGCATTGCTATTAAACGGGGTAAACAATTGTTTTTGTGTTTCTTTTATTCTTGTTCTTTTTGCCTTAAGCTGTTCCACCAAGAATTGTTTCGCAGTAGATCTAAGTATGTATTTCATACTGCGGAGGGAAAACCAGTAAAGTTTATTTACGGATTCTTCTTTCCGGGTTGATAGAATCCGCGGATCTATCAGTTTTTGACTACCAAAAAAGTATAAATACATGAAATGTAATGAAAAGCATTCTATTTCTTTTTCTTAATTTCCTCTGATGATTATCTTTTGGATAATTTAAGTTAAGTTTAAATTTTTTATTTGTTTTGTATGTTACCTCTATATACTCATCTAAATATGTGTTAAATTATGTAAACCTTATCATTCCTACTTTAATATATTTATCTCTTTTGGTTTTTTTTTTTCATGTTATGCAATATAAATGTGCAATGTAAAAGAACAAAAATTGCTTGGAATGTAAACATTAAATAGCCCACGTATAGTCACACGCAGACAAACCGAAAGGTTTCGCGTGTACAGCATAATGTAATCATGTATGTTTCTAAAATATGAAAATAAACGCCATTTTGTGGCAATGAACTGAACTGAAACAGATGAACGTTAAAACACGGAATGTTATAATCGCTAGGAAGTTAGGCCTCACGACATCGTTGCATTCGAATGCAGCAATGTCACAGAGAAAGTCACACTCATGACCCAGCTACGTAGAGCCTTGACAATCGCCAAGACAAACATAGTAGCAGAGAGCAATGATTAAAGAGGCGAGCGCACTTGCTCAGCGGCCTGTGGCAGAGAATAACAGTTGTATAAATGAATTAATTTTCTTGCAATTTTCACCGGAGCTATGAGCAGATTCCCGTCATGCTCCCCCGCGCGCCGTAAGGTCCGACGTACACAGCGCTTGATTTCTGATTTCGTTTTTAATAAACTAAACTTGATACCGCATTACGTCCAATTATCAGAGGAATGCGCCACGATCTAGTTGTGTGTGATTCAACTTAGTCAACTTCAACACTTTGTGTTCACGCTTATAAAATTTTGTTAATAGAATTAAACGTATTTACAATTGAACGGGGCTGTCCTGGTGGACCGTAAATAATAATGTTTTTCATTGGTTTTGTTTTCTGCTTTTTATATCATATTTTGACTGCCTATTCTTGAAACTAAAGCATTTTAGTAAAATAATTGAAATTGATACGTTCATTGATTTTAATTATTATGAATAGTGTC
The DNA here is from genome assembly GCA_946894095.1 of Incurvaria masculella. Classification (NCBI taxonomy): domain Eukaryota; kingdom Metazoa; phylum Arthropoda; class Insecta; order Lepidoptera; family Incurvariidae; genus Incurvaria; species Incurvaria masculella. The sequence continues at coordinate 9,046,066 of OX335641.1, forward strand.
ATTAGCGTTTCTTACTATGAAATTACATCACTCTATTATTTACTTAGATTTTCGAAGAATACCGGGCTCATCCATTTTGAAACCAGGGGGCCACCACAACTAAGTATATATTACTAAATTATATTTGTAATTTATAATAATAATTATGCAATACGATTGCTTGTTTGATTGTTTAGATTTTTTTTTCTACATTAGTATTCTTGCTGACCTGCATATTCCTTAGCATATGAACGCATTTATAGTCACACATAATCTATAAAAAGTAATTTTCCTCTTTTCTACAGATAATAAGATTCTTAGGTAAAATAGTTAGGTAAAGTATATATCATAGGTACATTACATTTTAACACTTAACCAGTAGCGTTGTGCAATATGCAATATGTCTCTAAAGTGGCAATTTGTATCAATCAATAGAGCTAGGTAAGTGTCTATTTTATTAGTTTAAAACTGTTTGATTGAAATTTGTTGTATTGAAAAATGATTTGTCTTAAATAAAATATGTTCTATGTGCAACTGCCCTTACCCTTCGAAGATAGAATCGCGTCAGTCTGTTTGCGCGCATTTAAGAGGGCTGCGCGCTCCGTCGACCACGATTGACGTTTTTATACAAACCCGTTTCGAATATAAGCAACGTAATTAACTGTATCAGTTTAATACTTTGCGATGCAGACAGATGTGTAGGGTTCACGGTTGTCGTACAGCGGGCAACTTTTCACGATATAAACTTAATATTTTTGTGTAAATAATCCGAGAGGGCCTAGTGTAGCATTTGTCGTTATCTTATGTCGAATATGACGAGTACAATATCGAGGGTGGGCTCCGTTTTTTCTCTTAATCGATATTGACAGGCGCATTTCCATTGATGATTGCCTGGCACCCACGTGGCACTCTACAAACTGAGCGGTAGGGTGAAATTTACCGATTGCCTATAGCATTGTAAAATTTTCCGAACCGATTCTCTATAGCAATAAGGAACGAAGCGGCAAAAAAAACCGTGTTTACCTTCCAGTTAAATATAGCCGTGCTCAAATACAGGGAAAGTCCTGGCATTGCACCCAGTTCCTACGGGAATGTATTGTGATAGGTTATTATATCATGAGTATTATTTATATCATTGCAGTCATTTTGACGGAATTATCAGAAGTCATACGTATACAATATTTCTCGCAAATTTCGGTCCGCAGTTTGGCTAAGCATTAGTTTAACTATTATGTGGGTGAATCAAAAGGCCTGTTGAAGTATCACTTCCCTTAAATAACTACTGCTTCTATTTATAGTTATATACATAATAATTATTGCTTTATTCTACCAACAAAGTCCCTCCTCAGTTAAAATTTAAACTAACAACTGAAATCAGCCTTAGAAGGTCCCACATAACATAAGTCCTACAAGTCCATTCCGAACACAGAAACAAAAACCTCCGAACGTTTCTCGCGCTCGAGAGTAGAAATGCTTCCTGCTTTTGAAATCAGAACCAAATATAAATATGTTATGTAAAACAATTTAGCAAATATTTTATAGAAAGCATGTGCAAAGCAATAGGCACGATCGTGGTTATGCACGACACATGACGGAAACAAAATACATATTAAGCGTTTTACTATATGTTTGTGAACGTAGACAAAAACTTATTTAGTGTGCATATTTCGTGCGAGTTTAAATCTTTTCTCATAGCTTTAATTTCTTCAGATTAAGATCTAAGAATCGATATATCGTTCATCTCGCAATAATTACGTAAATTGTTACGCTTTCTATTCTTCAAGCGTATTTAACATAATTCTGTTTCAAATACTGATGTATTAGATTTTTGTCCTTTATGCAACTGCTTATTGTGATAAATAAAAAATCAACACTTTTCTTTGGTTGGTCGTATAACATGACTTCACAGGATTTGTTCCTCACAAGCGATACTATTGACTGGTGCAATAATACAGGCTTCCTTATTTTTTTTCTAAATCTACGAGTTCGTTTCCCGGCTAGGATTTTTTTTTATTTTACTGCATTAAATATATTTTTGCAGAGAATTCTTAATTGATAACTCCAAACAATGTATTGCAAAAATCTTGATTTAAGTGAAAGGGTGGCATTAATTTAATTCATAATTTCAAAAATATACCTCTGGAATTTCTACCTACAACTCTTCAATAGTGACCTAGCATAACATTTTTTTATTTACATATTTCCAACAAAAAAAGATTTAAAGTGGAGATTTTTCAATCTATATTTCGATTTTTTAGACACGCTTGGTTTTTAAAAACCCATTTAGTAACGCTATATAATTGAAATCATAAGCTTAATTTGTAATTTAAGTGATAGTTTGTATTAAATATGGATTACCAAAGAATTAAGTAGATTAAAGTTAGCTAAACTTATGCAACTAAAGTAAATTTCCTCACATGTTTGAGACACTTAATGGTGCTTGACACAGTGCTCATAATGACCAACACAAAAACGTCTGAACACGTTTTGACTGATCATTAATAACGAGACGGAGCGTTTGACGGCGTCTTCATCAATAGTCAGTATTGGCATATATAATTACTCAATTAAATGTTACTTTAAGGTATAAAAATGTACTAATACGAACTGCAACAAATGAATCCTCATAGATTTATGACCATCTAAAATTGAAGAAACAATTTGTATGCACTCTTATTGAAATACTTTATTGGTGTTTTATATAAAAGTATTATTTTCTTTACCTGTGTGAAAATTTAGAAAAAGAAAAGAATTGTTATACTTCACTTGCCTTCATGTATTTATTGGTTTAATAATTAGGCTCAACATTTTAATAAGTATCATTATTTAAAAACGCAAATTAAAATGTGCTAAAGGTGGATAATCATAAAAATTAAGAACTTAATTTTTAAACATCATTTTCAAACCTAGTCTTTTAAAAATGCAACTTCAATGTCACGTTTAACTCAAACTAAAAAAAACGCTACACTTTTCGATCAGATATTTTTTAAACTATGTCGTTTCAAAATTACATAACTTACTTATGTTTGCAGTGGTTCTGTGTATGTGTAAAGATATAATGATTTAAATATGTTGTACTCAATAGGTATTGCAAAGAGGGAATCTTTAAAATCTAAGATTGGAACAGTAATAGCATGCTACTTATGGGCAGTATTAAACCTTCCCTTTTTAAAAACTCCAACATACATGTTTTACTTCGGTCATTTTCTTAATAAAATATGTAGACACATCCCGTTCACACATTCACTAACGCCGTATCGCCGTAAACTGCAGTCGTCCGACGTTACATATGGGCCTTAAACATGGTGCAGTTCGTAATTAGCAAAAAATAATAAATTGCAGAAATGTGCACCGACACTAGCATGCGCTTCCGCCATCATACGAAGAGTTAGGGTCGCACAAAAGGTCAGGTGCACTCAAAATTAATTTGCAGCTATTTTGCATTCAGTTCGAGTTAAAATTAATGCGTTATTATTGCAGAACGATAAATGTAAGCATGAGTTATTTTTGAACGCAGAGTGAATTATGTCCGTCATGTGTGGTCTTCTATTACTATGAATGAGACAAATTGCCATACATAATTTATTACGAAATCCTCGAACCATTGTAGACCCGTTTAAAAGGAGAGACCTTTTTTTATCGATTCAATGGAGATGATACAAAGTTCCGTACCAAAAATTTAAGGACTAGTTCCTGGTTTAAAACCATGGATTTTTTTTTTAGAAAACCGACTTCTTACACTATATTTTTAACCAAAATATGAAAATACACAGCATGCTATTCATGCTTATATCCAAAACTGTTTCCATTGAATAAATCTGATTAATTCGTGATTAATGAATAATCCCGTTCTAAATGGTCAAATATGATGGGTATCCGAATCAAATCGGCATTTAGTTAACGGTTAGACCGACGAGGTCATGAGATATTATATTTTTTCCGAGCTCGCAAATTTCGTTGCAACTTAACGTAAAAAGCAACAAGTTTCCAAACACTAACGAAAAGAAGCTAAAAGTAAGTTTTATTCATAAAAAAATACATAACTCTATCCTTTTAGGAAAAAACTCAGATATGCAACATTTTTTGTTTTCATAAATCAACAAAATTGGTGGAATCAGCTTAAATGCATCCAAATCTAAATTATAAAATAATATTTGTGGGCCTAAAATACGCCCAAATATACGGAAATGCCTTCATTATGATTTTATTTTTACGTGCGGGATCTGTCGACCGTAACATGATAATTTCAAATATATTTTCAATACGTTAAGCTTTTATGGCCATGTGCGCGCGGCATAATCAATTCAGTTATTATTTACTCAATTTATAGGTCGTGTAAATAATTTTATGACGTCATTATTTCACGTCAGAAAAAGTGTTTTTCTTATTACTGCCGAGTGAATCGCTCATTGTTCTAGATAATCAAAGTATTTATTATGAACTAACAATACCATTCATCTAAGTTAATATCGTGTTTGATAGCATCTTTTCATATTGTCATGGTATTAGCACACAGTACTGTATTCTTTAGGAAACGATTTAAGGAGTTTCCTTGCATAATGTGAGCACATGCAATGGTAAAACATCACTGTTAAGTTAGAGACCGATGCTTATACTCTGCATTGCATTACAGTACGTATGTTTATGTTATGTATTAAACAACAGAAAACCGAAAATAAATGTAATATTTCGTAACATATATTTTTTAATATTTAAGAACTTGTTTATGTATAGCCAGATCATTATAACTTTCCAAAATAATTTGACCGCATTACAAAGCATCAAGGAAAAGTTTATTTGCTTCCACGAAATCCTGCTGACATACGGTAGTACAGACAACAAAAAAAACATGTTACATATATTCAGTAAACACTAAAACGAATGTTTAAGAAACTATGAGTAATATAATAAATTCGCTACAACTTCTTTACCTTATATCCTAACATCATACATTGTCGAATATGGCCAGTAAATTGTGTCGATTTTCATAAAAACCATTTGACCCATACAAATAGGATGCACTGCGAGCGCATGCTATGTCTATTATTTGACCCGTATCTAGACATATCAACTACGTACTTAAGTGACATTACCCTTGAAATAAATAAAGTTCTAACAATAAAAATTGATAAAATATTGAAAACTGCAACTTATGAACGAGAGGAAATCAATTTTCATCGAAAAAATTATCCCCTTTTTTAATATAATAGGAGGCCTATGAAGAACGGGCCTTCGGGACCAATTAAATTGGAGAGTTGTACGAAAATTGTAAAATGTTAGTTTTTACATATTACAATTTTTTTATTCTTGCTAATCAAAGTACTGGCCCAAATTATCTATAAAAGTTTGCCCTTTTGATGGCAGTTGTATATCCCTTTACTGTAGAAACCGGACGGGAAGTGATGAAGTCAACGAAAGCGTTGTCCTACCTCTCGGGTGGTCTACATTTCAAAAAGGTGGAAATATCCTAGTTGGGACAAAGTCCCCAAAAGTATGGTGGGTAACGGAGAGCTTCCAGCTCTAACGGTTGTACCTCTGCGATGGTCTGTCGTGAAGTGTGAGCTCGCGCGTTGTCGTGGAGAAGCAATCGGAAAAAGCGATTGACCAGTCTTGATTGTTGAATTGCGAGTTTCTTCATCATTGTTTGCAATTCTTGGAAATAACCATCTGCCGTCACTGTTGTTCCATTCTCTAAGAAGCTATGATTCACAAGTCCGGCACTTGTCCACCAGACATTCACCATCATATTCCTATGAGCAATCTTCTTTAAGCGCACTGATTAGGTGCTGTACCCGGGTCCACCCACTGAGGCGAACACCTATGGTTGTAGTTCAGGATCCACTTTTCATCGCAGGTAACAATTCCATTTAGAATTCGCTCGTTTCTATGCCGATTCAGTAGTCCTATGCATCTTTCGACGCATAAGTTTCGCTGTTGATCACTCAGTTCATGTGGCTTGTATAGCTTTCCGATTTGACGCACGTGCTTCAGTGTTGTTTTTCTACTAACTCCAAAGCCCGCAGCAAGCGCAGCCGTATGTTGAGTTGGATCCACTTCCACTATCGCCTTTAATTCGTCGTTGTCGACAATGGTTACCGGCCGACCGCGAGGCTCGTTCTTCAACTCAAAATGTTCAGATCCAAAACGATTGAACCAATTATAGGCCGTGTTTATGCAAGCAGTGTTACGTAAAATTTTCACGTGAGAACTCATATTCAAAAATTTTACGAATTTTCAGTTCATCCATAGCGCAAAAATCAACCACAATTTCACAAAAACAAAACACTATCTAAAAACAAATGACTGAATTTAAAATTAAAAATAATATAAATCATTTGAATTTCGAATTGCTTGCCAATCCACAGATAATTAAATCTGAAAATGCTGTTTATAAAATTTTCAATTACTTGGGTAAAGACCTAGTTGTTTTGTTTGTTTAAAAACATTGATTTTGTTTGAAAGTGAATATTTGTTATTTAAATAATATTATAAAATGGTATGTATGTAGTAAACAAAAAATAAATAAAAATAAGGTAAAATGTAAAAAAACACTAATTCTTCTCCTGAAGTCTGCCATTTCTGTTGGTTTATTAGAAATCCTTTACAATTCTATATTTTTACGAAAACCATTTAAAAATGTACGGATAAACATGACGATGAAGATGATAATAGATTAAAATACGTTTTACCGCTTTTAAATTCTAAGTTTGTATATTTCTATTTCTGCCAACGCTACTAGAGGCACGTATCCTGCACTCGAGTCGGCAACGTTTAAATGGCTTATCATTAGGTAATTACTATCATTGTAAAGGCTGCTACTCACATACACGTATATCACACATGTGCATACATATTAATATCTACTAATACATGGCGCTTTTTTCTGTTTAGATGTATGTACAAAACTAAGCTACTTACGTGTACACACATGTGCATACATATTAATATCTACTAATATATGGCGCTTTTTTCTGTTTAGATGTATGTACAAAACTAAGCTACTTACGTGTACGTAGCAAGTGACAGGCAAATGAATTAATTTTAGTTTAATACGTTGTTGCAGTCATAGTGGTATGCACACATGTATTTATCTTATGAAGCATATTTCTAACGCTGAACACTCTATGGATGTAAAACTGTATGTTACTTTTTCCCGCTCGGTACCATCGTACTTGATGAAAAGATGGTCGAAGCGGCAATGAAAAATTGTCCGTGTTTTCATCCAGTTCAATGTAGCCGCGCTCGTAAAGGGAAGTTCCTGGCATGGCACCTAATAATGTGGTGTATTGAGCTAATATCATAAAGTTAGTTGTGTGGTATTAGCCATGCATGTCAGGTTGCATAAAAAAACCACTTTATATAATAAAAGATGTATATATCAATACGAAGATTTTTTTCTTATTTTTTAACCCGTCCAAATAGCCGTTTTGAAATTTAAATCTTATAACAACGTGAAGGTCATGGCATCTTGTTTCTTCAGTTAATTTATTCTCAAACTATGTAGGGCAGTGCCATCTGTTGATGAGTAGCATACTTACAATATGGCAACACTAACGCGGTGCCACACTCTAAATTTACTGTCACCTCAATATTAAATTATGAGTTTTTTTTAGTAATATATGATTTTCTCATATCTAAATAAAACATTTGTAAATCCAAGATGTCATCCAAATTAATAGAGCCATTTCCGAGAAACCGATTACAATTTATGTGTCTATAACACAGAAATTGGAATTCCGATTTTTGTGGTCTATAATAATAATTTCTCGTATAAATTTATATCTGAGGGTTAGAAATCGAACCCATTCGAATATAAGCCTAATCTACAGTTTACCAATCGTAAGCCATTCTCAAAAAACAGATTTACAACTAATGTTTGCAGACAATCGAACGCACAGTTGCTTAATAAAACTTTCAAGGTAATCGCCTAGACGACAGGACTAAATGAAGTCCCTAGTCTAGCCCTTAGGCGCTTGTCGACACAGCGATAATAATTTATTATATTTACACAGAACAATCACCATCCCTCATGCGAGGCGCAATAAAACATTAACCGCTCAACGGCAATCGCCGATAAACTACAATCACAACAGGTCCAGCATAGACTCAAAGGACACTTGGAATAAATATGGAATAAGGGATGATTGAGCATAACAAACGTGATAAAATTACATTGTGATATCGTTTTTTTTTAAATACGGTTGCCTGGAATAAGCAATAAACTCCTCATAAGACTTTTGAATGTTGCCAAATCAAATTTTAATCTATTAATGGAAATTTAAACGTTGCCAAAAATACTCTAGTTGCCCCAAACTATGTCTAAGCCTAAGCATTTTTTCTCCTTATGTGTTATCCAAAAATTTTTCAAATCTATCATTATATAACTGTACAAAAATAGGTTACAGAAATTATTCATTACCATATTCGAAAAAGTGAAGTAAGTAAAATAGATGCACATTTTGGCCGTTACAATAACACTCCAGAAAAAGCCGATAATAACTCACATGTTCACATCCTCAAGGACTGTCCAAAGATACTTTATCTCTTCATAGCTATCGGGTACCTCATAGCGCCCGCCTCTCGTACAATCACGGCGCGCGCGCTCCCGCGGTCGGCAGTAAATCGTAAGCGAGCTCTCACTTAGTAAACGCGCCCGGGGCGCATGCTCCGCTCTTTGAATGCCGAACTGACTATTATTGAACACTGGAAATAAAACTGTTTAAAATTTATAGTAACCTATTGGCTATAGGATACTTAGAATTCGTTTTGGTGTATTTCACATCCGAAAATATAGTTTTTTGAAGAAAAGCGTTAAGATCTCTTCATAAAACATTTTCAGGAGAAGCTTTTTGGGACGGTCGGGTTATCCCTATAAAATAAATAATAATAGCATAGCTTAAGTTGATCCATTTATGACAATCAAATTCGTCATTTTGAGCCAACGTGAAAATAACCTCTTTTTTAATTTAAGGTTTTTTATCGAACTTTCTTTGTCTAGAGATCATTTGCGTTTTTAAGGCATTTGACAAGTAGATAGTACATATAATTCCGTAAGCCCCCTAATATTAAGATCAAAATATTTCGTTAAATTCAATAAAATTTTGTCATCATTACGCTGAAAATAAATGAATGTTAAAAGTCTAATAAAAGCATGAATTACGCTGGAAAGAGACATAGCTGTTCCCAGAAATCTCCTAGCGGTGCCTCTGTCCAATAAAATGGCCATGTGCATCGCGGAGTGGAGAAGCAGCGCGGTGGAAGTCAGAAAACATATGATATATTTTATCGTTTCACTTATCATCCAATTTTTCTTATATATTGTTAACATTTTCTATGATAAAATATAAAAATATAATTTTACAATAATCTTGACATGAATTTGGCATGTCCCCAACTCAACTGTTCTCATCATTAAACTTTCACTTTTAAAGGGTCAAGGCCAATACGTTCATATCGGATGTGTCTTTAGTAACGCTTTAGGAAAAGAAATTACTGAATTTAAATGAAATTATCTTTTAGAAGTTTTACCAAGTATTTGAATAACACGTTGTAGGTCGCCGATTGTCATATTTATAAAATATAAAACTTACCAAAAATACGAAAACCGCAGAAAACCAGAAAAAAATGTTGCTCTCGTTAACAATTAAAAAAATTATGTATCGATGGGTGTTCCTGTAGAAGTATTTTAAGAAACGTTATCTAGAGTATGTAACCTACTTTAACGATGAACCTGTCAACCCCACTCGATTGACCAAACTTAGCCCATTCTTTGCAACCAAGTTTTTGGTCATCTTTACCAATATCTTAGTATAATACCAAATTCAAATTCAATTACCTTACAAAAATTAGATTGTAAAATATCCGTCATTAGGACGGCAGTGTATACATATATTCTGTGCATTCGGTAAAGTTTTCTGTTCTCTCAAGATATCAGGTCAAGTGTATGACCTGTAGGTCTATTCTTGGAATTCCATGCTCAGGAATCAGACATAGAAACAGACATTTCGTCATAATAATATAATATAAAAACAGATAGTCGAGACAATCGTTTTTATTAGGGTTCCGTAACCAAAGGGTGAAAACGGAACCCTATTACTGAACCTCCGCTGTTCGTCCGTCCGTCCGTCCGTCTGTAACAGGGCTGTATCTCATGAACCGTAAGAGGTAGGAAGCTGAAATTTTCACAGATTATGTATTTATTTTGGCGCTATTACAATAAAAAGATAAAATTATTAAATAATAAAAAATAAAAGGGGGCCCATACAAATAACGTGTTATTTTTGGGGTAAATCTTATACGATGGTACGGAACCCTTCGTGAGCGAGTCCAACTCGCACTTGGCTGGTTTTAGCGGTTGTCAATTCGATTTTCTCGACGCAAAACCTTGAATAAAAAATTCCATGCTCCACCATCTTTCCATCGAGAAAATCGCTATAAAGGCAGTTTTCTTGGCGGAAAGTGTCCTGAATCCAGAGCAAGAAAATTTCCAAGAATATATCTACTGATATTATTTCTGAAATCCTGGTTAATTTTGTAACTTAGTTATTACTAAATGATACTGACATACATATTACAATCCTTAAAATAATATCCCTTGTGCAGATTATATTTACTTGATATTAAAGATGTTGAAGCATTCCAAGAGTGCAGGCAGGATTTATCGACCTTCAAAAACTGTGCTGGGGATGTGTTAGTATGATACAGCGCGCATTGGAGAAACACTATATAATTTTGAGTGAATATAACGTGAAGATGGCGTCAGTTAATTGGATAAGTATTGTGGCAGCGTCTTATCTCGCGACGCTTTCTTATCTCCGTCCGAATGAATAGAGACAGCAGTAGAGCTGATTTTGACCTCTTATCAATTTTATTGCTATCCTGACTACGTTAATGCAACAAAAACCTAAAGTAATTGCAGCATTGCTAATATAATAAATTTGTTTTCATTCATTTTCTAACGCATTGCAAGCGTTTAATATTAAACTTTCCACCATTACATATATGTATTTAAATCCATTGACGTTTAAGATTTTAAGAACTATCAAATAACAATATAGATGGAATAATAGTCAGATATTAAAATGTTTGCAAACATCAAATCCATTTCTAAAACAAATAGTATCCAAGCAATGTGTTTTTTTTTTCAATGCAGTGCTGTTGTCATCTGCAAATATTAGTCATTTACAATAGTTGTTTCATCTATTAAAATTACTATTGAAAATCGAATGTTGATCTATATATTTATATTTAATCCGATTACTAGTCCCACAATAATGAGGCCAAAGTATTTCTTAAAACTAGTTATCTTCTACTGTACATTATTAAGCTTTTTTTTATTAAAACATTTATAGGTAATATCGATACTAATAAAAAAACCCCAATCTACCTCAATAGAGTCCATCAATACAAAAACGGAGACGAGTCTTCAAGTATTTTACTAGCAGAGTGTCTCATCATTTCCCTGTTCTCAAGTCGGTGGCAGTGAGTAAAGTATCTTACCCCGCTATCTACCACCTTCGCGATGGTTCTTTATTACTTCGATGTCTAATTATTTACCACCATTGTTCACAATTTTTTTTTTCACCACCCACTTAAGATGACCTCACCCATTAAATGAATTTGCACTCATATAGGTTCAGCGAGCATGACGAAAGAAAACAGGGATAATGTAAGGCCATACTTTATTATCCGAAATAATATTTTTTAAATTATTAGCTTACTTACAATTTTCAAATATAAGAATCAATAAATCAACAAATAATATTTACGATTTATTTATTTTATTTTTCTTCTTAATATTAAAAAGATACACCAGCCTGTTTTCGGAATAATTAACGAGCCATTAATTCCTTCAATAATGTATGCAACATGAACTTAAAAAAATAAATTAACAAATTCAATGATATTGAAAAGTTCCACAAGTCACAAAGCTCCAGGTGAAACTCTGTGTGATGACCTTGATGTATTGGCTGCCAATAAGAGCAAAGATAAATTAATAACGGGACGGAAGGGGTGCTTTCTATTTCTTATTTATATGCAGTCGGTAATGTGTAAGAAGAAAATATGTTCATTGCTTCGTCTTAGGTTTTAAAGATATAACATATTCTTTCACAAAATATTTAGATAGATTGAAAGAAATATTTCCTTGTTAAGGCGGAAAGAGGACGCACAATATGGAAAACCGTCGATTTGAAAAAAAATATCGAGCTATTCATTCATACTAACAATCAGTCAAAATATATGTCAAATTCTAATCTAATAAATACTAATCTAGCTAAATATATTATTATTTGAATCTTTTCTAAAATTATGCGAAAACATTCACATACGAATCTCCATTTATTTAGAGAACCGCTCATCATTTAAATGAAATTAATGTAAAAGTATTAACTTGAATATTCTTTAAAATCGCATTTTTTTAACAGATATTTTCTATGCATACAGGGGCGTTACCCACGCGACTCTGACTCTTAGTTACCATGGCAACATCCTGAGTGTTGTTTCCGCCTTAACTATGGGATTTTTTTAACACCATTGAACTTGACAGACTAGCTGCAGTACCCGGCACCGCTTTTGGACTGATGTCGGGTTGAATTTTATCCTAGATATTATATGATTTCCCCGTACAAACTTTTATCCCCTATTTCACCCCCTTCGAGTTTCATCTTACCTACAAAATTCTTACCTTCTTCAAGGTTCAGACTGTCTCTATACCGAAATTCATCAAAATGAGCCCAGCTGTTTAGGCGTGAAACATCATTCGTCGTTACAAAAAAAAATACAAACTAAAGCATTGTTCAACATAAATATTTGCAAATCTGTCTATCCAGAATACACAATGAAGTGAAGTGGAACATTTGAAGCAGGTAGCATAATATGACATGTGGATGTGCAAGGGTTAAGCGATTCGTAAACAGTTGAACGGGCTCGAAACCTGATCCACTCTGGCGCATAACAACGAAACAACTCCTTCAAAATTACCGATCTAATACCTGACTTAAAACGTCAGCACTCAGAGCTGAAAATGCTCTGGCTGGGTAATGACTAGTAAAGTCAATATAAAAATAATTTTACAAGCAAAGCGATTTGCTGACTCTCCACCTTTAATATTAAAGAGCGACATTTCGCGTTTAATATTGTTATGCCTAGGCGACGAAGAGAAGTTCTGCTACTGTGCTGCCGTATCGGATTTCTCGTGCTGCGAGTTTCGATGTAAGCCGTCGGGGTTAGGGAGGGATTAGGTTTAACAAAAGGAAAATAGGTCGATTGCGGTGGCGGTGACGGTATGTTTTAAACTGATTGAGAGAGTTCATTTTGTTAAATTGTAGGTCGATTCAAACTTATTTATTTATATTTTATTTTGTTCTTTTTTTATGTTACTGGATGTGCATGTCTTATACCACACCTACTCTCATGTTTTTAACCCAACGCACCTATCAGAACTGGCACAGCTACATTTAAGTGGATGAACACACAGACAATTTTCATTGCCGTATCGTTCATTCAATGCGATGGTACCAACCTGGACGACCACCCAGTAAGTAAGGAAGGGGATTAATAAATTGATGTTTAACATGGAATCTGAATCGAAAACGAGAAGAAATACAGATGGCCCAACTTTTACGTGCCGGAACCTACATAGCACAGCTCAATTGAAACGATATTCCAAACTATTTTTATATTGATAATAAAAAAACTATTATCATGGGTGTCATTTCTTGCTCCCGAGCACCGATATACCGTATTTGGTCCCAGCGGTTGACTATTGTCACCTTCGTTGTACTTTTTCACGTTTTTATTACAATTCATGTTAAACAAACTATATTAAGTTACGTTTGATAAATCCCCGCATTACATCAACTCAGGAAAGAAGATACTGCAAAGAAACTTAACCGGTTTACATATTTAGTACTGATAGAAGAAACAGCGAGCATCTAGCTTTTGTTCAACGGAATGAGTTTTTTTATGTAAAAGTTTTTTATATGATTGATTTAATTCTACAAATAATGTATATTTATAGAATAAAATCAGTCGTTTTTTAAATTAGGTAATTTTCGTAATTTCCGTATTGGTGATCAACTATTATAACTTTAATATAATTTATGTTTCATTCAAATGTTTTTATTTTCATGACACTTTTTATTAATCGATAAACCATAAGTAAATAAATGTTATAAAGTAAAAACAGATAAACATGTGACTCCATAAAAATTATAAGTGCATTAACCATCAATAGAAAAAACATTTCATTAATTGATATATCATAATATTTTACACCGATAAAAGCTATCACTGCGCCATCGCACTGAAAACACCATAACGCTGTGCTCGTAAACATGTCTAAGGGTTTAATTAAAATACTCGAAGCTGGAAGAGAGGAGTAAACATAAATAATAAATAAAATATTTAATAAAATAAAAATGATTCGCTCTCCGATGTATTTATTACGGCGTCCACTGTGCGGTGGAGCCGCGCGGACATCGCGGATCGTGGTAATGAGAGAAACGGGAAAGAATAATATGGAATTAAGAGACTTTAATATTATGAAAATGCATCCTCGTCAAGTAATATATTTTATAGATATTTTGCGATGACGTCAAATTGTATGTAAAAAGCATAAGGCAGACATTTCACTACGTTTTTTATTCATGATGCAATATTGCAGTCGTGCGTATGAGTTGCAGGGCTAACTAAATTCTATAATTATGTCTCGTGGATTTTATGAAATACAATCGACTCTTTCTTATTTTAGTATTAATGAAAAATAATACATGGCATACAACTACATAAACTATTTAGATAGAAAATTTCGTTTTAATTTTTGTTTATTAAATAATGGGTTACATTAAAAATACGTAAAAAAATGTAATAGTATTTATTGTGACAACTTTACTATAACGCTTCATCTAATTTTCATTTTCCATAAAGTGATTTACATAAATCAGATTCCTGCTGCTTACTTGAGAAAAAAATAATTTTGTGATTGTGCAGAAAATCACTGAATTTTATTGGTTTATTGTTTGTCAACGTATTCTGTACTTAGGTTTTCGTTATTTTGAAAAATATTATATTATTATATGAAAATAAATAGTATCTATTATATTAGTGACATTATTATATGAAACTCGTAGGTATTCAACTAAGTGAGAACTATTCGAGATATTTTTTGCGCAAACCTATTACAATTTTAGTGGCAAGCATAAATAAATAGTATGTCCACACATTTCTTGTCGGCAGTTCCAGAGCAGCCCACTGTATGGATATGTCATAAAAACGTTGAAAGATCGTACATTGCTCACTGTGTTCACAGTTAGCCCGCTTTAATAAAACAATATCTCTCCTTTTATATGCGCTAAACTTATCTAAACCGAGTCCGTACCGTTTCTCGTAAATAATTTTAGCCGCAGCGGTAACAACAGTGATAAATAAAGAGAAATATCAAAAACAGTTTCTACCTATCGCATCCAATGAAATTAAAAACGTGTGTACATCAGTAATCACATCATTTAGTTCGACGGCTTGCTGCGCGAATTATGAAGCACGTTTAAACTAAACGTGCTTCACAATAAACTGCACGTTAGTTCCGCGTAAGTTTTAAAAAGATCACTTTTGGTAAATTCGACAGCATAATTAATCATGACAGTTGGGGAAGTAAGAGACAAGAGGGATAACCTAAAAATACCCCTGAAATTGTATGATAACAATGTTTTAAAACTAATTGAGGCAGGCTGAAATTCTCAGGAAGAACCATCAGATGCGTTGCTTTCAATGTAACTATATTAAACACCGTGTTTTCCTTATTTTTATTCATAGAACGTCACTCGACAGTACTTTTTAAATTGTCTCTTCAACTTTATATCGGCTATCCTTATTTTTTTAGAAATCATAACCTAAACTAATATATTAAAAAGCTGCGACTAAACATGATTGATGATTGAAAATACGATAGAATGGTGCGTTTTTGTAAGGGTCTTAGCTACGGTACCAGCTCTAATCAGGGCAAGATTGTTTTTTTAATTAGCAAATGCCTCTCCAGCCCCTAAACCAGATATTTGCAAAAATCACCCTAATGTGTGGCTCTGTTGATGCTGAAAGTATGTCCCTAACCAAGAAACACATTTACATTTATAATATAAGTGGGGATTTACTTAACATAGGTGCATAGTTAACGAAATCAGAATTAAGCACATCAATATCATGATAAATCCCAAAATCAAAGTTCCCAGCTAACCTCTATCAAAATTGAGAAAACGAATATCGAAGTAATCAAGTTCAACAAACCAAAATTCCAAATGATAGAGTGCAGTGTCGAACAACCACCAATGAGGTATGCTAATTTCTCTCCGCGGGTTTCAAACCCTGCCCGACCACCCGTCATTACCACTGATCTGCATTAGGAGCCACTAAGCCGTGGCTTTATCACCGTACCGTATCATAGCCTTTAGTGGCGATACGGCTTGTTTTATGTTGTTTCCGATTCGAAAACGTTGCTCAGTGGAAGTAATTAGCCGTGTACGCAAATTAAAGGTTTAATAGGTTAGAACTTGAAGACTTTCAAACTTTGCAGGCAGCTATTCTTATTTTATATGGTATCAATTGTACGGAGGCATCACCTTTGTGCATGAGCCATGAGATGGGAACGAAATAAATGAAGTTGCAATGCAGAAAAATGTTTTAAAATATAGAAGCAATTAAATTGCACAAGAGATGACCTAATGGGATTATGAATCATTTGAATCATAGTTAATTGTTCACACATTTATAAGTATACTGTTTTCCGTAATTAAAGTTGTTCTGGGACGAAAGGTGAAACACATCGACCCAGAATGACATCGTACGCCGGCAAAACGCAAATATTTACAGCCGTTGCTGCAACTTAAAACTTTAAAAAAATATGTTTTTAAGCATATTCGCAATGTATAAAAATCATATTCGATGTGTGTACTCTCCGTGTAGACATAGGCTACTCTATAAATGCGCCTTCACATTAGGGCGCCTGATCGCCACAAACTGTCCGTAATCACACGATTTTGCATGATTTACGCCGAAGCGCGCGCGCATGCCATTATTTTCCCTTGCCTTTAAACCGAGAGATATAGACAGCAGCTTCCTTTACTTTCACACAATGTGATCGAGAAATTGTTTTAATAAAATTGACTGACCCTACCATTTTCAGATATTTCATATTAGTGAGCGTTGCTAACGTTTTTTACGAATATTCGGTGGAATTCATATCGTAAGTGAGGCATTCACTACACGATGTCTTTAGGTGTCTACTTACATATCTGCGTGTGTGAAATATTTTCTAGATTTATTAACAGGCACAATTTGTAAGCCATTGAAAAATAATTCGGAATGTCCTACTTTATCATAAGCTCGGAGGTATTTCCCGTAGTTCAAGCCTTATATAGTACGCGCCAAACTTATATGCGTCTCGCATACAAAAAAACGTTCTTGAGACAAGGGCATATAGTACACGCGCGAGTTTTAAAGGCACATTTAAGTTTGGCGCGAACTGTACTCGATTCCCAGTAATGTAGTAGAATTTCATTGATTTGCAGCATAATTAACCTCTATATACCTACACTTGCAACATTAAAGTGTCCAAGTATATAATATAGTACAGGCGCGAGTTAAAACACATTTAAGTTTGGCGCGAACTGTACTCGATTCCCAGTAATGTAGTAGACTTTCGTTCATTTGCTGCATAAATAACCTCTATATCATACTTGTAACATGAAAGTGTTCAAGTATGTAACCGCTTGAATTGAGCTGACGACAGTCGAGTAGCGAGTGTCCGTTCGGCCAAAGAATGGTCCGTTATCGACGCGACTTCAGTGGACACCCTTAGCGATGTCGTGTCGCTCGTCACGGCTCGCTCCTTGTAACTGGCTGCTCCTTGCTCTTCACACGGACCAATGTGCCTCCGACACGCACGGAACAACGTATTCCGGGTGTATGAATGCGCACGTTACTTCTAAGGATTATTTATCTTGGAAGCAGAAATAATGAACTAAAAAAAATATCGCCCCTGTCGTTTCAGTATTTTCCTTTCGATATAATGTTTGGGGTTGGCGACTTTTCAGGAATATATTAATATGTATGCCCCCAGAATCATTAGGTGTAGTCAGTTGCAAATTCATAAGAGCATCCTATCTTTTACTTCGTGTCAGTATGTAACGGTTAGCAGCAAGAAATTATTTTAAACATTGCATTTTCTGTAACTGAGGAAAGAGTACCTAGGCAGCTTACATGTAGTAGGAAACGGACACAATATGACACGTGCTCCAGGAAAATACTTTGCCCAATCTGTCAACAACGTAATGTGAGCAGTTGATCTATGTAAATGTACTATCAGATCCTTGCTATTAATTGTATGTTGTTTTGAGTTCTTTCAGCAAAACCTATTTCATCAATTATCAGGGTTTATTCCGTACAATATTATCAATGCGAAAGTTACTCTATCCGTCTGTTACGTTTTGACGCCATAACCGCTGCACCAATTTTAATGAAATTTGGTATAGAGGTAGTCTGGGCGTTGGGAAAGGACCTTTTGTGGCGAAAATTAAACTCAAAGGGGTTGAAAAGGGGGATGAAAGTATGTATGTTCAGCCCCGACATCAGCCCGACACGACATTGACCCGAGCGGAGCCGGGTACCTCAGATAATTATCGATATAATACTGCATTATATCCATTTTAGGGATAACGTTTGCAAATGCTGTCACGATACAATCACCACCGGAATGCACTATTAAATAGTCCCCAGCTCAGTTCCTGTCTAGGTACAGGACGTCCACCGACGGTGGTAAAGCCGACGCCGCGACGGTGCGAGGGATGCACGCGTGCAAGGCTGTCTGTGTGCGGAACCAAGAAAGAGAGAGTGTGCGACACGAACGGGAGCGTGAGATGCGGCGCACGAACGGACCGCTAAATGTGCGCCGGACACGAAACAGCCGGCAAGGGTCATCAGCTGAGCGTACTAACGCCCTTGTAATGGCCAACTGCTCACTGTGGGAACGTTCATTCATTATTTCCTTTTAATATTAAAAGGTGGTTTTCAATGGTCGTTTTTGGAATTCGTGTTTTGTCCGACGCTGATAAATTTGAAATTTTACAACATTTAAAATGTACCAAAGAATATTCACAATTTTATAACACAGTACTCTAGAGATGCTACATTAATTACATATTACTCTACGCTGAGGCTAATTTGTGAATATGACAATTTGCTCACAAATTGGGAATATTGTTTTTAGTGATCGTCTTTTTGGAATTTTAAAATAACCAAAGCTGTAAAGTTCCGTTATTTTATTTATGCAATACCTCCTGAGCCCTAATTTACTAGCCATATGACCAATATTATATTCTTGATAAGGAAAGTATTCACTATATTCGGTATTACTTGAATCTACTAAAGTTAAATATCCAATTCCTCCGGAACAAGCACTTCCACACGCGCTTGACACGACCACGACACAGTGATACAGTGCGTTCTGACCGCCAACACACCCATGACTGCACCATGAGCGTCACGCAACGGAGCCGGCCGATTAGGAACCACAATCGCAGCCTCACGCCATCCATTGACATACAGGAAGAGTCGGAGCGGCGTCGCCGGCGTGACGCGGCTTGCGTGCTGCGCCCCGCACCGCCCCGCGCCGCCCCGCGCCGGCCCGCGCCGGCCCGCGCCGCCCCGTGCCGCCTCGCGCCGCCCGAGCGTGCACGCAAGACGCGCTCCGGGCCAAGCGTGGCCGTACGCGAGCTTCGCCTACGCACGCTAGATGGCGGCACGTGAGTGCGGGTAGGCGAACGTGATCGCGGGCGTCACACGCGCTCTTTGGCGCCCGTTACACTGTTAATTGTATCGATATACTTTCTTCTCGGGAATTAGCAGGAAAAGCGTACGGCGAGGCGTACGGAATGCTAGCATTATGTCTATGAAACCAAATTAAAGGAAGTAAAATTTCAGTTTACGAAGAAGATTTATTTTCGAATTGCTGGCGTTTTCACTATCGTCAGCTTTTATCTCATTTCTCTATTCATTTGCAGATTTTATAAAAAATATTTCTATCGACGTATACATTATTAAGAACAATAATTATGATAGACACAATTAAGATAATACAAATTCATAAATCTCATACTTCCTACGTGTGCAGTTATATAATTTGACCTTATTTTCTTCACCGAATCGACGAGTACTTAGGAATACAATATTCTCAGTATTTCTTAAAGGCACACAGTAGCCATTAAAATATCTGCAACTGTTCTTGAAAAATAATTCTTAATAGAGATTTATATGCATCGTACATCTGTTATATAAGCGATGAATACCGCCTCTACATGCCGCCCGCCCTTCGCATATAACAAGAAGCTTTCTGCGAAGCTCACGGCGGCGGCGGTGGCGGCGGCGGCGGCGGCGGCGGCGGCGGCGGCGGCGGCGGCGGCGGCGGCGGCGGCGGCGGCGGCGGCGGCGGCGGCGGCGGCGGCGGCGGCGGCGGCGGCGGCGGCGGCGGCGGCGGCGGTGGGCGGCGCACTCGGTATCGACCGGCGGCGCGGAGACCGCACCGTGCCTCCGCCGCTGCTGGAACGAGCTTTACGCATCGCGCTTTCAGGGGGGGAATTTCAAATGTAACCTATTTACGGGCGAAAGAAATGGCGAAGCTACGGCATTTTGAAGAATGTGTTGAAACACTTCGGATTATCAATCGGGTTCAATTAACGTGAATCAAGAAATGTAAATAAATAAACAATTTAAGTCGTTTACGTTTACGTTTTTAACCTAAAAAACTTGAATCTATCTTAGGAGATCACCCTCATAATGTGTCTGCTTAAGTTATGAACTTGTGTTCAATTTACGTATCACATCCCTCATAGAGTGTGTACTTAAGTTATGAGCTTGACTTTATTTTAAATAGCTCATCCTTAGCAGCTTTTCTTAGGGCCGAGTGCACGAAAGGATAACAAATAAAAATCAACGTCAAAGTATGATCAAACACGTCACTTTGTGTGGACAGTAGGGAAGTAACTCTATGCGGATCACTAAAAGTGACGTGTTTGAACATTGATCAACTCGGCCGTCTCTTCGTGCAACCGGGGGTTAGCATCTGCCGTTCACTTTCGCTCTTAACTCATTCAACTTTGAATGCTCCTACCCACAAGCTCTCGATCATGCGACGCCCTCGACTTTCGCATGCAATTAACCCCGAATTGCCTAGACAAGACACCAAAACAAACATATCGTGACTGCGTTCAACTGAAGTTTCGTGTCAGCTCACATGTTGGCAGACCGGTTGCGTGACTCGTGGCACGACAGCTCCTCGACGCGACGCCTTCTACAGACAAGACGGTTCCCCCCTTGGCTATGGCGTACAGACGAGGTAGGTAGCCGTTGGCACCCTCCTACCTAGCCCAGCAGACAGCAGTTGGATGTTTACATGATCGTTTATTAATCTAAAATCACTATGTCACTGTAAATATTTAATTAATTTTATGTGTCATTTCAGTATTTAAATGATAAATAAAACATTAAAACAGAGTTCTGTCTGAGTTGCATATATCATTGTATTTTAATCAGTCCTTTGGTGAGGTATGGTACGTAAAATATATTTAATTAAAACCCATTAATTTCAAGATTGTTTTATTAATATTTGTTTGCGTAACTCCTTTCCTTCAATTCCCTCATTCTAAGGTAAGAATTGTGAGTGTAAAATGAAATTACACTCTCTCAAGCTAATATATTAAGTGGTTTTATGTAATATTGTAAAATAATCTGATATATTTGAGTAAATTCGACCAAACACAGAAAATTTCCAATTCCAAAAAACTAAAATATTTTTTATTTAGATTTGCTATTAGATCCATTGATATACAAACTAATAAAATTATGTTATGGTCATAATAAAATGATGATAAAATCAAGTATTCACAATCAAAATGAGTTTTAATCCAAATCATTTGATTGTTTTCTACAGCATCTCCTAATCTAAATACTGTGTTGTATAAGCCCATTATACGAATTGCTAGATATATGCCTTCTCCCCTAGCATCTGTAAAGCAAGACTGTGGGCGTGGTCAATACTTCTCCTGATTTCTCATCTCGCTTCCTCCTTACCACCAGCTTACACCTATCTCGCTCTATCCCTGAAAACAGGGGTGAATTTTCGGCTGCGGTTTTTCTCTTTCATATTTCCTATTATTACCTAGCGTTGCGATTGTCGCAACATGTATTTGAAAGTCTACACGATTAATGAAGTTGTGTTAAAATAAAAATTGCTCTTCCAGAAAGTAAAATTGTTAGTCAGTCAGTCAGTCAGTCAATCAGCGTGTTTGCGTCCACTGCTGGACATACGCCTCTCCAATCCTTCTTCAGTCCTAATTGTTAAGTTACTCGCAATAATCAAATCATTAAAAACATGAACAAGAGCTTAATACTCATATATATTTAGTATTGTAGAATATTATTTTGATAAGTATCTGAATCTCTTTTTTTAAATTTAAATAATGTAAAACCCTCATATAAAATTTAAATATCAATGTAATATGTGTGGAAAACATTTAAATGGGAATTTCTTTTGAATGGACTAAAAAAGAAACTTATTCATGTCTTTCGAAACAGTGAAAAAGATCTCATTCTGGAAAAAGTGGGTTCAACGCTTCAGCGAGTCGACTTGGCGTCTGTATAACTTGACTTAATCTCACCATCAATTTGCTTATACCTTATCTACAAACATAAAAGATGATCCATTACTAAGGATGGCAGCTCGGATGTTTAGATCATCTAACATACGGGAGCGTTGCCCGACATTCGATCAACAGTTTTGAAAAATGTACTAACAAATAGTCCATGCAATAGGAACAAGGTGTTAACATTTTTCGTTTATAAAACAAAGCAAATTGTTAATTTTATTCTTTAAAAAACTATAGGATATATCTTGTTATAATTATGATAGCCTAAATTGATTCAATTGAATTTTGATTGAATTAAAATTGTAATCCATTTTAAATTTTGTTTCATGAAGTAAGCGAATATCTATTTCAAATATGGTTTCATTAATCTCCTTTAAAAAAAAGGTGCTGGCGCTACTATTATAGTCTTTGTTTTTTAACTTTAGCCAGAGCTCCTAGTCCCAGTTGTCACCTAAATTGGCGTTTACGGCAAACCGATCGGCTGGCGTTTTCAAATGTATAGAGAAATTGAAGAGCGTGCGCAGTGAGCGTTAAGCGAACTTACATTTACAAGTCCGAGTTTGATTTGACAGCTTACTCACTATTACCGTAAATACGTCGACGTTGCCGTTTACGCCGACTCCGCGTTTTCATACAAATCGGAAGTCCGAGTTTGACTTTGACAGCTTGAAGTTTGAACACCACAGAATATCTAGTAAAAACTTGAATGGAGTTTGACGTTTTTACCTAACTTCGAAGTTCCGTAAACTTAACGTAAAACTGGGACTAAGAGCTCAGATAACGAATTTATATTTCCTTCTGATTTGGTTTTATAACATGGTTGATAAGCAGTTAAACTTGCATCAAAGGTTTCATAGGGATCTACCATGTATTAAATGACTTATTCACACAAAAATTTCATGTTAATTTGCGGACAATTTGCATGATTAATAATCTAATAATTAGCGATAAAACTCGCCCGGTTTAATGGGGAATTCTAAGTGCGCGCGGTGCATGGGACAATGAGTTCGTGTGAGCTGTATTAATTTGTCCATTAATTCAGGCCAGGAATATATGTAACTATATACCGATTTTGCAAACTCCGTTTGCTTAACTTAAGGTTTTGTTTTAGAATTGTCATTTACCGACAAATTACTTAAGAATATCGGTTGATGAATATATTAAAGTGTTTCGGATGGGAACTCCTTGACATAATTCGTAAGATATAAACATTAGCAGAATTATAAAACTGTTTTCAGTTGCCATTTAAATACTTACACTAGTGTTTTTTCTAGCGATTTAACGTTTTAAATTTAGTTTTAAATGTCATGGGTACTCCGATTGGTTAGAGTCCGAATTTTAGGCTTTGGGGCATTTTTAAGATTAGTGTTTTGATGTATGTAACTGGAAAAATATTAGTCAGTAGTTATGTTATAAGTGCAACATACCGCGTTCTTGAAGGAATTCGGAGCCATACCAGGACCGTCCTGTTATCATCACGGCTACATTGAACTGGATCGAAAACGCGGACAATTATTCTTTGCCGCCTCGACCAACCTTTTATCCAATTAGTTAGTACCAACCCTGGCGGACTTGACTGGACAATCAAACTATTGTCGTCTCCAGCCTTAACCTAACATAACTGTCACTAATATGTCCTTACAAAAACTGGATACAGCTATTTTATCTTTACCTGAATACAAAAACTAGAAAATTTCCGTTCGTTTGCAAAAAGCACATTAATGAAATAACGATACCAATCAATTATAAATTAATAAAAGGGAAACAAGGAGTATTTAATAAATCTAAATTTGTTCAACCGAATACAATAAATAAATCACATTTAATCGAATTAAATGATCGGCTGGCCGTAAGCCAGCAAAGGGTTAAGCCCCTACAACCGCCGACGTCCGCAGAAATCCTTTAGGTTTTCATTTAATGCGTAGCCTCGGTTTATTGGCTTAACTTGGATTTCAGTTTACCCACGTCCGGATCGCTAATACGACGCGCAGGACAGTTACAAACTTGCAAAGGTGAATAAATTCAAGTGGTAGATGTAAATACAAAACTGACCGAGTTATCTTAGAAAGAATAAACTTTGTATGCCTGTGACGTGCATTCGTGTAAATATTGTTTATTTACGTTCATATTACTTTGTCTTTAAATTTATTACAGATTTTTTCACATTTAATTATCTTTGAAAACGGTGTTTAATTAATTACAACAAATTTAAAATATCCCCGGCGAAAAGATTTGAACGCATTCTGAAACCTGCCAACAGAACCCGCCTCCTAGGTGGAAAAATGGACGCTTACCCGATACCAGATATTCCAAAGGCGTGGTTAGACCAACCAATAGTTTTATCCACATTTTAATCCCCAGCATATCGACAAATGGCCACATTTTCCACTCTCCTACCTATTTCTCCGGCGCCTCTGATTCGCTGTGCAATGTTGAGGCAGCAAAGAAAATCGTGTAGCCAATGTGATTATGTTGTAATCCTTGCTAAGAGCCACACCTCTGGTGTTAATTTTAACACGTATTTTAACACGTTTAATGCTCTGTAGAGCCTAGTTTGCCAGTTCCTAGCGCTTTGAAAGCTTATCGGGGCTGTGGGCGGGACGTGCTTGTACGCTGAGCTGAGCTAAGCTCGCTCGTTGTCGCACTAGCCACAATGAGAACGAGGACTAGGTACTTGTAAGTAAGAATTGGTATGAATGGTAGTAGTATATTTTAATTGAAACTCGTGTGCTTTGCTTTTTCGTTTGACTCTTAATAGTTCACGCAAAACAGTTTGAAATTGAAACGATACATTTAAGAATGGGTCGTAAGCTTAAAACAATTACGATTCCCAAACAAACATTTTATTACCAATAATCGGTATATTCAAAATTAATAAATATTTGGAATATTAGATGAGGCTGTATAATAAGAGCAAACATAATATATACATACCCACGGTATTTTTTTTTAAAAAGAAGAAAACGTGCAGACGCATATATTTATTGCGTAATGCAGATACCAAATATCAAATATATTCTAACAATGATCCGTACAAATGCAATTTTTGTAGCATGATTGTCCGGATGCATCAAATTGTTTTATTGATAAAATTTAAATTAAATAACTGAAATCGCCAACAAATTTAATTAATGACAATACTTTAGAAGAATTGTTAACTTATTCTTAGTGCACAATAATAACTGGGTTAAAAAACTTAGTTTGCAATCAATGTCCGTGGGTTTTTCTTTCATGCTGGAAGAGAAATATGATATTAAAAATAGCAGTCTCATTCAAAACATGTGAAAAGAATTATATATTTAAAAAAATATTCATTAGACACTTTAAAGTATTTCAAATTTACATTTTGATTTCTTCGGATTATTTAGACAGTTATGAGCAATGCCCTGAATCTTATTCGCGCACGTTCAAAAAAATCGTCCTCAGCTAAAACCGTAATGCATTCTGCGCCACTTTGTGTTGCTGCACGTGAACCAGTTTGTCGTTAAATCCCAGCTCAATTCTCCCAGGAACGAGGTTAATTAATTCGTCTCATTTTCACACACTTAAGTACGCGAAAATAAACCAAAAGCGAATTTTGTCACGCCCAATTTACGATGCAACAGAAAATCAAAGTAACAGATTAAGGGAATCGCACTCGTACCATGAGATAAAAAAACATGTTTTTTTTTCACTCGTTCCAAGATTTTATTTTTAATTAATCACTGCATTTATGTTTCCTAAGTCGCAATATATGTACACCATTTTCCGTGCATTCATTCCAGTTTAATGTACTCGTGAATACAAATAAATCCGGACATGAAATTAAGTTATTTTATAGTCGTGCTCAGGTCTATTTGGCTAATATCATGGCTGCATGTGTGGTATCAAACATCTAAACAGGGAGACATTTTCAAGTAATATATAAATACTTGAAAATATGAATCCGTTTTTTAAACATTAATACTTTCCTTTAGTTTTCCATTTAACATTACTTCACAGGATTTGTTCCTTATGGGTGACACTATCATTTGATGTAAAAATACATGATAGGTAATTTTTTCAAAACCAACCAGTTCGATTCCCCACTAGATTTTTTTTTTCAAAAATCTAATAATGCAGTTTTCATGACTCCTTTGAGTGTTTTTCGATATTTCTTATAGTTTCTGATTTGGCCCTGAAAGCCTACTTGAAAAATTTAATTAGTTCCTCCTCAGTCGACTTCATCGCCTTAAAACCAGCCGAGACGTAGCCACAAAATAAATAACAGCGCACAGTAGTTTAAACAGTGCAATTTGATATGCAAAATCCCTTTTTTTCTTATCCCGTCGGGTTCCTCGAAAGAGCTGCTTGGCTGGCCCTTTCTGCTCGAATCAATATGATAAAGTCAAAATTTGATCGATTTCGTTGGCGTTTCTTTTGACGTAGACGCGGGTAGACACGTTGCTCTACAACACATGTAGAGCAACGTGTCTACCTTCAGTGGTCATTGAACTAACGCTTCTGCTTTGGGTACTTAATATGTTCCTATATCCTTTGGTTTGTTGGTTAGATTCTAAGTTGCAAACATAAACGATTAATTACAGTTCATATTATTTATTTATATTTATACTAGAATTATGTTCATTGGGCGATTTCAGTGGTAAAATTGCAACTAATTTCTTAATTTATCTTAACCTAATTTGACGGAAATTTTAACCATTCAATTTTAATGAAATAAAACGTATATATCAATGGTGAAAACCAGACAAACTAATCTGATTTATGCACTTATTTTTTCGTACATCACAGTACTCTATAGAGTTCGCAATCATCGACAAGCAACTTAACTACTAGATAATGTCGCTTTAAACAAAACAAAAGTAAAAAAAACATGGTATTTCTGGCTTTATATAAATATAAACAAAAAAATAACACGGTTGCAAACATATGTGCATATATCATACATTGTCAGCCTCAGTGGCCCAGTGGCGCGACACTTCGGCGATCGCTCTCCGAAGTTAAGCAACGCTGGGTCCGGTCTGGTCTTGGATGGGTGACCATTCGACCGTTGAGAGAGGC
This sequence comes from Incurvaria masculella, assembly GCA_946894095.1. Taxonomy (NCBI): domain Eukaryota; kingdom Metazoa; phylum Arthropoda; class Insecta; order Lepidoptera; family Incurvariidae; genus Incurvaria; species Incurvaria masculella. Next base: position 9,073,776 of record OX335641.1, read on the forward strand.
TGGCCGTGGTTCGGATTCCACGTTAAACTGTAGGTCCCCTTCCTTACTTACTAGGTGGTAGGGTTAATCCCGCCCGGGTTGGTACCACCGCATTGGATGAACGATGGTCGAAGCGGCAATGAAAATTGTCCGTGTTTTCCATCCAGTTCAATGTAGCCGTGCAATATAAGGAAGGTCCTGGCATGGCACCTAGTTCCCATGTGGTGTGTTGGGCTAATACCATGACAGAAGGTGTGGTATTAGCCATCCATGTCCAGTCACATAAAAAAAAATTCTAAAATAATAAAATAGGACTATAGTGAAAATAAATTTATGTCCAGATCATAGACAGATAGATAGTGTGCGAATGGTTATCAAAAATGTATTAGTTTTCTATGCCAAAAAATAGAAGTTATACATAATTTGTTTCCATAAAACATTTAGCATTAGAAGTTAAAACCGCTGAACGAGATTTTTTCAAAATTGGAACAGATAATTACATAGTAAATATGTAGAGTAAATGTGCCTATTTCCTAACCATTCCGTACTGAAACATTTAAATAAATAAAGACAACATTAAAACTAGACTGTTGAGTCAGAGCAAAGAGCGCTACACTAAGAAACTAAAAATTGAATAAAACAAGTATATTGGCACGCATAAAAAGTTTATTATTATTATTATAGAATACCCCGAAGTGAATTGTTTTATAATTTCTTTGATTTTTCGTTTAAAAACCATTTCCGGATTGCAAAATATATCCACATGAGCAGTCCGTTCATTATATAGTAAACATATTATGTGAATAGGATAACAGACGCCTGCTTTAGTGCGAGTTTTACTTGTACCTACGGAACAGTGCCGAAGAACGAACGAACGATGGAACCCTTCTGATGGGTCCCCTTCATAAAGTCCAAAAAACATAAGGTGCAAAACCCAGAACGTCCAAAAGTATGTATTTTTCGTGTGTATTATAAAATGCATATAATCTAACCTAACCTAACACAATAAAAAATATCCGTATTCGTTAGTATTTTCGGACGGCATGGGTTGTGGCGACCTTGTGCTTTTTGGACTTTATGATACATCCCCATACATAAAGATAAGCAACATATCTTGCGGTTAAATATTTTATGCAATGTCTTTATTAATGTCTGCCCTTCTGTCACACAATTCCATCGTGCAGGCTGCTGTATAAATATAGGTAAAGGTCGATTTAGGTCCAACGTTTGTGATTCAGTCGAATATACCGAAACTGTAAGAAGACCCTAACCCTGCGATGGTTCACGGTACTTAACACCATTAGTTCCGCGCGTGCGGAGAGCCAATAAAGGCCACGTGGTTCCAGCGGACCCGTCTCTGAAGAATGGACCACGCTCAGGGGTCGAACTAATCAAGGGTTAATGTCGAATTAAATGGAGCCATTAAGTGTATTGCCTTTATTTCTAAACATTTTCTTTTCTATAAATTTTTTTTTCATGAATTGGGATTTTTATGCACTTATTTTATAAGATATTTATACATTTACTTTTTAATTGAATGTTTGTACAATATGCACACATTTTACACGCTAAGCTATGCTAGATAATTTCATTAATTAAAAACATCGACATTAAGCCAATGTTTCTGTGTTTTCAGAGATTTTTTTCATGTAATCGGACATAGGTCCATCACACCTAATAGGAACTAGGTTCCATGCCAGGAGCTTCTTTATATTAGCTTATTATGTAAGTAGGCATACATCAGAAGTGTGGTGTTACTAGCTATCGCTGAAGCCTACATCATACTTAGTATAGGTCGATTGGCATTTGAACCGAAGTATAATTTTGTGTACTATCTAAATCTATTCACAAGAAGGTTTTTAGAACTGCAAAATTTTGCCGGAGATAATTCTACATACATACATCCATACTATCACGTCTTTTTCCCTCCGGAGTAGGCAGAGATGATAGAGCGCCATACGGTACGATCATAGCATACTTCTTTCGCTTCCTCAACAGATATCTTTGAGACATTTAAAACTTTTTTATGGCAATGTAATTATATTCGCTAACATCAATTTAATCGTGCATATTCGTTTCCGAACATATTCACTTACACAACCAAACAATCCTGGATACATACACATACGTGAAAACATTTATAAAATGCCCCCCAACAAGACACAATAGAGTATCAACCCTCCACTAGCTACAGTTCACCCGCTTGACATTGGCAATAGCAGGTAAAATGGGCCCATGAATAGAACCCCAACCGAGAGTGAAATGGACCCGCCATTTGTAAGATTAACTCCTGTCAAAATACCGCACCGTATCTCTTTGTAATGTAATGTAATAATGTGGGGTCGCGTTTTTATTGACAAGTGGGTTCAAGTAAATTTGTTGCAACTTTACTTGGATGAGGTTCGGTGTAGTGAGGTTGATTCACTACCTGCGGATTTTCTTTATCTATATCTATATCTGTTTCAATATATAAAGAGTAAAGGTTTGATTTTTTGTATGTTTATTTGAATTGAATAGGCTCCGAAACTACTGGACGGATTTGAAAAATTATTTCGCCGTTGAAAAGCTACAGTATATCCGAGTAACATAGGCTATATTTTATTTAAAAAAAATTAAGGATCCTTACCAAAACTTCGATAACGTAACCCAAGGTGCAAAAACATTACCAAGAATGTTCCTTACATCGCGTGCGCTGCGAAAACTATTCACGATAGAACAAAATGATGTACTACAATTTTATAGAACACATCATTATCTACACCAAATGTCGCGACAGCGTACATCTTACTGTTATAGTTATGTCACAATAAGGGTGCATTTATTTTATAATAAACATTTAAATACCGCCCCTAGAAAAGGCTCTTTATTTGTACCTAGGTATTAATCCTTATCAAAATAAATAAATTATTACTTTTTGAATTATTCGATGAGGACATTCCATTCGAAAGATATCACGAGTTTAAAAATTAGAAAAAACTCCGCTCGGCTAGCTATGCGTTTTAGAGTTTGTAGGCGTCACTCAGGGTTACTGGAGGGGAGTCAAGCCACAAAATAAACTTGCCGCGCGGCTCATTCCCGCTGTAATTATATCTAAGTTTTTTTTATTTCAAATATTTCAATGTAGGTATATGCTCTTTTTTAGGAACTATACGTAAAAAGGGTTTATTTGTGTATCAGTGTGTCAAAATTTTATTTTTTTTATATTATATTAAGCCTGTGCAAAGCCGGGACAGGCTGCTAGTTATCAATAGGTAAGTAATTAACTCGTCATTCAGAAGTAAGTAGTTATAAACATTAATATGATAAATAAAAAAAGACCTTTGAACTTATCTAATCGCGATAACTTTTGTCAGAAACATTTTCTTTTATATTTATGGGAATATTTTTTGTTAACTCAAAAATAAAGAAATAAATATTAAAATTAAAAATGTGTCGATGTATTGGAAGAATTCAGTCTAAGTCTGGTTGACAATTTTTTTAACTGACTTTTGATTTAGTATAATATTTCTTCCTCCTTCATTTTAAATCTTACTCAATTATATATATTTTTGATGGTTTATAACTATTCCTTAAAATATACATTTTGCCAAGTATCTACGAAGCTTTCGTTTTGTTAAGAAGGAAACGGTGTACTATTTTAGGCCGTTGGCAAGGAAATTATCAAAGAAAAGATACGTCTGAATCGTCAGTCAATGTTTTCTACGGCGAGGTAATGTCTGCTTGGCCAACCAACGAAACGAACAACTGAGATCGCACCTTTATATCAATAAAGGTACCTTATCAAGCTACATTGGTACTAAAAATATAGAATATTAAAATTGTTATCAATTCATTCTCATCGGGCCAACATAGGAGCAGAAAGTTTTAATATACGTAATATTCGACGAAAATTGTTTCCCAGAAACGTCAGTAGTATTGACATCGCACAGATTATCAGAACAACGAAATCACAAAACAACGAAATCCGTGTAGAGCGATTGTCAGGAGCGGGAAAGTACTGGGTGAGCGGCGCCTATTAAAACAATATTAGTGTATCTATGCTCGCAGCTATTGGCTCTAATAACGGGGTAGGGTGGCCCGAATTAAGATTTAATTCTACGCTGTGTTGATACGGGATATTAGGCAATTGGACGATTTGTCCTTGTTTTCTGATCGTAGAACGCTGGAAGTATGGATTATACGATCACCCTGCTGGTTCACTTTGTACAGGCACATTTTATTATTATACCGAGATATATTTAATTAAAATTTTTTTACATTATTATTACATATTTACAAAACAAAAAGCTGCAAACACATAAAAAGAATATAGAAAAATTGAGAATCCACCGGCGAGAGGGGGCCTCCTACAAGCGCGCCGGTGGGTGCAGGCCGTGGTGGCGGCGCTCTCCGGGACGACGTAAGCCAGGCTTCGAACGATAGGTGGTGGTCTTGACACGCAGGCCTCTATAACGCCCATCTCGGATATTATTATTGTTATTATTTCTCTACATATTCCAAAAACGTTTCAAAAGTTACGAACTCTTTAAACGTTCTTACATATCTGAAATGAAGATATTGATTATGTGGATAAGAAAGGATGCAAACAATAATTTGCATTGTGTATACATGCACACGCAGTAGTATAATTTAATATATACATAATAGCCGCGGAGTATAATAGCCGGGTAAGGTGAGTCTACTAAATATGAGTACCCAATTTCAGTCGACACAACTTATTGGGTGAAAATAATAGGCACAGCTAACAAAACAGTTTGTTGACCTGTTAACATCCATAAAGCCAGTCATTGTCTTAGTAAAATATCAGTTAAAAATGCCTCACGCAGATAGGTACTTACCTCCCTTTTTTCTGCATCAATTTTAAAATGGGAGTCCAGGTTCACATTCTTCTTTTTAGGGTTCCGTACCCAAAGGGTGAAAACGGAACCCTATTACTAAGCCTCCGATGTCCGTCCGTCCGTCCGTCCGTCCGTCCGTCTGTCCGTCTGTCACAGGGCTGTATCTCAGTAACCGTAACAGGTAGACAGCTGAAATTTTCACAGAGTGTGTATTTATTTTGCCGCTATAACAACAAATAGGTAAGATTAAAAAATAATTAAAATTAAAGGGGGCTCCCATACAAAAAACGTGATTTTTTTGTTTTTTTTTCTACGATAGTACGGAACCTTCGTGTGCGAGTCCGACTCGCACTTGGCCTTTTTTTTTTAGTTTAAAGAGTTACTTTAAACTTTTTGTCTAGTAGTGAAGACTACACACTAAGTTAGTTAGTTAGCAAAACTAACTTAGTTTAACAGAAAACAGAAACTGTTATTGTGCGTGCCATTTACGATTGTTGGATGACAATAAACCAAATTTACTTGGACTAAAACTTTAGAGTGTCATTTAAACATGGCATTCTCGTCACCATTAAATACGAAATATCAAATGAGTTCTACCTACCGTTAGTCATTGTAAAACATTCCATGAACCCAAGATCCTTGATAATTTTCCCATGATGAGACATTTGAGCCGCAACAATCGTGGATCTGTTGTGCAATTATCTAAGAATTAATTAAGAGAATAATAAGTGTATTTCAATTCGTCGCAGCGCTACAAAAAACTTCAAACAATCATTGTCATTGGGATTCTTAATGTTTTGCCTCGAGTTTCACTCGTTTGGAAAATGGAAATATGCCTTGCCTTGTAGCGACAAAATATATTGCTCGTTTCTTTTATTTTGTGTTAAATTTTTTTTTTATTTTTAAATATAAAATAAAGGAACGAGGATATGTAAATTTCATTTAATCGAATAGTTATTTGTGATTTTTGTATCCAATAATCAATAAATAATTGTGTACCAACTGAGTAATGAAAATGTGTGTTAGGTAAAAAAACTAGGGTTACAGCTGATTCAGCATATGATAGTACTTTTAAGATGACTTATACGTGCAATGATTTTATCACTTAAGGTCTGCCCGTAAACATCAGAAAAATTCGCCTCCAATACAAACGTAGTTTACTAATAAATTGAAAACCACTGTTCCATGTTACTTGATATTTGGTATCTAATATTAGGCTACAAATATATGTGTTTGCATGTCTTTGTTTTTTCGGTAAATGTATTCTGGGTCAAACTACAGAGAAAACCAAATTCGTATGAAGATTTCCTTTTTGCTATAATTTCAATAGGTTTGGACTTTTCAAAATAACAAAAGCGTGCAGGCAACGATATTTTTTACTTGATATTAGATATTATTTATCAATTTAATTAGAATAGCGGTTTCCAAATGATTAGTAAACTACGTTTGTACGGGGAGCATAGCTTACGGGCCGTTCTTAAACAAAATCATAGCTTTGAAGTGATCACTTCAACGGAGGTAAATAATGTATACTGACGGAGGCTAGATGGCGCACTATGCTAACTGAAATTAGAAAAACACGAGTTGCAGCTTCATGCATTAAATTTGTTTTACAAATTTAAATCCCCGGATTCTTTACATCTAAAACATTCTATGATATATATCATTAATAGATACTTCGCTCGAATCTGGATGGTTTTCAGCCACTGTATTACACCATATTTACATGCCATGAATTAGGAAATAACATATTTTCCATTCAAAATATCAGGGTTCCGAAGTAACATTTGTAAAATTATATGAAACTAGCTGCGGTACCCGGCTCCGCTCGGGTTAGTGTCGGCTAAATTATTTTATGGATAAAAAGTAGCCCACATGACTAATCCAAAATAGGGTCAAACTGGTCCAGGACAATGTATCCGCCTATCAAATTTCATCAAGATCGTTCGAGCCGAAATAGCATGATTTAATGAAAAACATCCAATAATTCCCATTTAGAGCTTCATTGACATTTGGTGGTTACTTAAAAAAAAGCATTTGCCGCCAGAACCTTTCTGCACCTAGGAAATAAGTAAAGTTTAAAACGTAGGTAAGTTTTGCGTGGACTCCAACCCACCGCCAGCCTCAACATGAAAAGTAACCCATCTCGAACCTGACTGCTCCCAGAGATGCTATACATTGATAAAATCCGCACATAAATCGGGTAAGTGGTCCGCAAGTTATAAGAATTTAACACTCACTACTCACCCTTCTGGTGATGAAGCGTTATATTATGTAGCCTATAAGTTTTGAGTAGAATCAGGCTAGACGTTGATACAATCTGCATCTTAATCCAGTAACTGGTTCTCAAGCATTTTATTCTATTGGTCGCACCTCTGGCGATATAGCGTGATGCCAAGTAGGCCTAAAGTTGCGGGAAATACCAAGCCGTACTTCGGTACAATTAGTAAAAGTAAACGCCTCTGCCTCCCCCCCCCTCCAGCCGCCGCCTTCCCGCCGAGCCGTGCAGAGCATTGCCGTTTGTATGACAGCGTCTTAGCGTAAGCGGAACTGAATTATATTTAGCCTATCCTAATTCCCGGGTAGTTAAATGTACGTGTACTAAGTTTCATCTCATTCGGATAATTGGTTTAAGAGTTATGGAGGAACATACAGACATACATACAGAAATGATTTCTAAAAATCGTCAATTTAGTTTAAGTGTCATAAATAAAGTCTACAAATGTAATATCTTATAAAACAAAGCAACTTACTCCATGAACAGCCCTTACAGATTTATTATAAGTATAGATTTTACATTATTATTGCTGTTATGTTATTCACATTTATATAAATTAATCAAAACAACCAAAAAAGGACCAATTGCTTACCTACCTACAGCCTATAATAATTTAAATAAAAACGAAGTAATTCTTAATAATTAACAGATAAGTAACCTATCTATATAATTAAAATAAAAATGAAGTATCTTTTTGTAGGTGAAACTCCTAACCAAAACAAAACCTGCCAATTACCTTGAGTATAATAAAGTTAAAAACGCATTGTGCGTTTTTAACAAATCGCTAGTGCCTTGAAAAGTCGCCAAGCGGACACAACGGTCAATGACGTCTGCCCTCACGCGTCTGCCCGTGCTCGGTTAGCGCACTCAGCGATGAGCGATTTCTTCCCCCGCCTTCTCCTCACCCGCCCCCGGCGGACCGCCCGCCCCTCCCCCGCCGCAGCTCCCGCCGCGCCGGCTGGTGTGAAGTAGCACCTGACTACCGGCATCGTTTTCGTGAAAGTTCGAAAGCCCATGGGCACAATATCTTTATGAATTGTAGCCTATGTGTTATTCTGATGTATATGCTATATTATTGTAAAGTTTCATTAAAATCCATTCAGTCGTTTTTACATGAAAGAGTAACAAACATCCATCCATCCATCCATCCATTATTACAAACTTTCCCCTTTATAATATTAGTAAGATTAGATTAACAAACTCATATTTAAAAAAAAATACAAAATTTTGCTTTCCAGTCACGAGAATTTTGAATCTTCTAACTTAAAGATATATTTTGAGAAAAAAAATATTTCGGACGTTAACTGAACGGACGGTAACATAATTTGATGAGGTTATAAATATGAGTTACGGAAATCACGCCTTACATATGGGAATTCATCCAAATTCCAACAAACAAATGCCGAGCATTACATGTTTATTCGTTTTCTAGTAATTTCAATAAATACCCCCGCTGCTGGTATCAGTTTATCCGGTAGTTACGGCAAATCATCGTTCGTTCAGTGAAATTACATAATTTCCAGTAAATTGGTACTATTTCACGTAATCGCGCTTCCTTCAAATCTGTCGGTGCGTCCGTCCGCCTGTATGCGGACGCGTAATACGACCGACCTTTGACTCGTGTATACTGAACGAAGGTATGTTTAAAATAACAATCCTCATACCAAGAGAGTTAAAAAGGATTCAACCAGAGAGAGAGGCACCAGTGTTTGCATAGAGAGACAAACGCCATAGTCCCTTTTCTATACCATCGCTAAGCCCTGAATAGGCAGAAAATTAACCCATTCACTGTCGACATTCCCAAAATAAAAACTAACCCGTCCTCTAGATCTTTCGTCTATACGGTTAGTAAACTGTGGAATGGACTCCCTTTTCCGAGGCATTTCCCCCAAAGTACAGCCTGGGGTCCTTAAAATGTGGTGTGAAGAAGAACCTGGTCGGCCGGCCTAGTTTTTGGTAGCCCCGTGGAAGTTCTAAAGCCCATGGACTTCGCCGGGACCAAATAAAATCGATAAGTAAATAATTAAGCAGGTTACGCGCAAGACTTGCAGCCACAAATAATATAATTTTCAATAGATAATTTTACTCATATTTATTACCTGCAAAACCGTTTGCCATTGCCATTCCATTCAAAAGTTGTAATACTAGGAAATATAAAACTTTTTTTTAGTCTCATAACTTTTCAAGGCAAGGGCTTAATACACCTGACATAGGTTAAGTTGACGACGACTTTTACACCAGAGAATACTTGTAATGCTATAAAATACATGAATTTATATTATTGCATTAGTAACTTTGCTAGTTGTAAGTAATATAAACTGAGGGTTGCCATTTCTATTGTTCTTTGTTTTTTACCTTAATTTGTTCTTCCAAGGAATTGTTTGGAAGTAGCATTTATATCTAAGTATGTATTTCATAATTGTGGAAGGAAAAAATATGTTATGTAAGCCCGTGAAGTTTCTTTGCGGGTTCTTCTTCACTGGGTTGATCGAATCCGCGGATCTTTGTGACGTAACCTAGTGTAGTTGACTACCAAAAAGTTAAATGAAATAATTAAGTTAAATAAAAATAAAATGAAATTAATAAAATATATTGCGAAGATGGTTTTATCTACAAAGCATAGATTAGATAGTATAAAATGTTGATGCTGTGATCAAAAATTATGAATTTGTGATGGAACGGTGCTGACTGTATTATTATGACTAATATGTAATAGGGTGGTTAGGACTTCAGGTAAGTCGTGGCTCAGGGGTGGGTGGACTTGCCTTATATTCCAGAGGACTGGGTTCAAACCCCGGCACGTTCTAGCACCACTTTATTTCTCTTTCTGAGTTGGATATGTATATTTTGTTACAAATACAAACTGTTTCATAGCTTATAATTGATGTAAAACTGTAGGTCTCTTTCCCCCAATAGGTGGTAGATTTTTAAGCACACCCGGGTTGGTACATTGCCCCGGGCATTGGATGAAAAGATGGTCGAAGCGGCAACGCAAAATCGTCCGCGTGTTCCATCAAGTTCAATGTAGCCATGCTCATACAGGGAATGTGGTGTACGGGGCTAATATCAAAACCATCCACTTCAGGCTCCATAAACAAAACAAAAATTTACAAACTATGCACTTCTTTGGATTAAAGTACTCTTTGAAAAAAATTGACGAAGCCACAGTGGGATGCGTGAATCGACATCGCACAAATGTGCTTTTCAAGACACGTCACTAAGAAATCGAGTTTATGTCGGAATACATAACTGAAAAAAAATGTGATTATGTAATAGCATCTGAAGCCATCCCTCACCTACTTTGAAGATTCTGTGCAAAAACCTTAATATAAAAATTCATAAGGAAACTGTGATGCCAAGGCCTCGTGCAATCATGCTGAACTCCTTATGCAATTATGCTATTGGCATACTTAATTTTAACTAGCATTGGCTCCGTACGACACACTTGCTCACTCGCCTATAACATTTACCTGTGTATGCATTTTCCTTACTTCGTCTCTACGACGCAATATAATCCGTGCATGCGAGGAAAATCCATCCGTATGTTGTAAGCATCAGACTTGCATTTTAAACGATCAAATTCTACCGATACACTCATTGTATACATTTAAAGTTGTCCGTCGTCAGGAAAATTATCTGCGTTTAGAGGACACAAGTTCATCAATGCTTGTATCCAAATGTATGTATTAACACTCAATATGATAAGGTTGAATATTCAATAAACCATGTATTCAAGATGCGACCAAAACGTGTCGAGTGAAGATCCTATGTGCCAAATCTTACTATTCGATTATTCAATTATTTATTATGTTCAAGGTTATCTAGGCGTTTGTCTAGGTATTATTTAAACTTCCATTGTACGAAGAATCGTTTTTTATTTTGTTTCTAGGGATTCAATCGCAAGAAAATATTATCATAAACACAGACAATTACATATTGTGTAAATTTAATGACAAGTCTGTGTTAACCAACACCATCGATGAATAGTCAGCCTTTATTTGCGAATATTTTGAATTAATTTGGTTTTACTTTTAAGGCCACCCCTAGCAGTCAAGGTACGCAAAAAAATCGTATTTTCCTAAAAGGCCCTGGCTAGAACTTAGCTACCAAGCATTGGGTCTCCATAAAGTAAAGTTTACGATACATAAACACAACATTTTGGCAAACAGTACTTCAGCAACCGATTTTAAGATAAATTATGTCTCCCATTCCGATTTTTTTAAATACATTAAATACAACACAATGCAACAAATAATTCAAAGGTAACGAAAACAACCGAATTTAGCTCAACCGTGGCCTTCACCCGCGGCCGCTGACCTCTGAGTTAATACGTTTATAATTACATACAACCATTTCTCGGTAACTTCTTTATTTATTTGTCTTAGGAGAGAGCTGACGAATAGGCCAACATTAAGTAAAGCATAAAAATCATTGTTCTTTATTGCTTTCAGATTTTTTTTATGTTTTATGCCCTGCAAACTGTTTCGGAATAAAATACAATTTAAATGAAATAGTTCAAGTGGTTCTAATACATTTATTTCTACCCAGCCAACTAATGATTCTAATGATCGAATACCTCAGTTTACACGTAATTTTTTAGATATTCTTGCGTGAACATGATGTGATCATGTTTTTTATGAAACACAAACTGTCATCAGGTTGAAACATATAATATACTAGCTGAGGAATCTAAGCCATCCAGGGACCCACTAAAAATCGGTGCAGCCGTGCAGTATGAGTTCAGTGATAAGGAAGATAATAATAACAGTTCGTTAAGTATTATTAAATGGAAAGCTTAAGGCGCTAGGACTAGCCAACTACTCGCGCCATACAAATGCACCCTTTAACAAATGTAATAATATGTAGTGAAACGCTTCAGCAAATCCAAATAGAACTCCAGACTGATAATGAATTGTTAATATTTTTTTATTCCATCATTTATTTAAATAACAATAAAAATAAAAGAGTTGATTTTTCTCATTAGAAATCTGAAAGTAATTCGATTTTTAGATATAAGCAAAAACAGCATATATGCATAAACAAAAAATTCCATTTGCTTTTAGATTTCTACATTTAGTCAAAAAAGTTCGGAAATGGACACCGTTTCCGCAATGTATTTTGTATAGAAAAAGGAAACATACCTTAACGAAAATAGGTTGATTCCTAGACAAGGAATCATATATTGTAAGAATGACACTTATAATCGTCAGACTTAGTTAGTTAACTTGGGGTGCCTCGTCTAACTTTGCGATTTGGCTAGTACCATGGCCTTAAGTGGAGTTATTAGCTTCTACACCGAATATGCGTCTTAGTGGCTGCATGTAACTGTAGTATACGTAAAACGTGTGGTTTTTATTCGGGTTCCGTTCCCAAAGGTTGCCAACTGAACCCTTATTACTAAGCCTCCGCGGTCCGCCCATTCGTCCGTCCATCTCAATGTCACGGGACTGTATCTCATGAACAGAGTGTGTATTTATTTTGCCGCTATAACAACAAATACCTAAAATAAAAAATAAAAATAAATATTGGATGGGCCCATACAAAAAACTTATTTTTTTGTGTTTAATCTTGTACGATGGTACGGAACCCTTCGAGTGCGAGTCCGACTCGCCCTTGGCCGGCTTAATTAATAGGTTATTCCTGTATGTAAATCATATATAACACACGTGTGAATAGATAGAGGTGCCAAATTTGTAAACATCTGATAATGGAGAAATTCAAGAATCTTATCAGATTTTTTCTATTCTAGCCTTAGGACAAGTGGATTGATTTTTTGCATAGTTTCATAATAAAACCATATTAAGGGGCATGCTCTTCCGATCAGCACCAGAAAATATGAAGTAAGACAATCATATCATTTGAAACTAGCGTCATCACATCAATGTGTCCGTATTATATTTGTGTACCTATAAGACAAGACATGGTTTACATAACCTCGAGCAAGCAGTTCGTTCATGACTTGGGAAACACTGACTTTGTGATTGACGAGTTCATGTTTCGGCACCGCCCATGTTACCAGACCATACACCTCCGTTGCGGATAGTAGAATAGCTTATTATTTATTTTTGTTTATGTTAGACTTGGCATATGGCGCACGCCAGGACTTACTAAGGTACCCAACGACGCCCATGGGTTTTCGAACTTTCAGAGGGCTGCGAAGACCATGCCGGCCGGCCAGGTGCTTTTTCACACCACGTTTGAAGTACCCAGGTCGTAAATTGGAGGAAATACCTCTTATTTTTGGAATGTCGACTGTGAATTTATGCATTTTCTGCCTATTCCGCGTTCAGCGAATTTAGAAAGGGGACGGAGGGACAGCGTTATGCAGTTCCGAAGAGTATTCTCCATGGTAAAGACGTTAGATGACAGAGAGATATCCTACAGCCCTTCGGAGTTGGAGGGTCTCCAAATTCAAATTAGTCGGTATCGGATGCTTCGTTTTTAGGGTTCCGTAGCCAAAGGGTGCCAACAGAACCCTAGCCCTAAGCCTCCGCTGTTCGCCCGTCCGTACATCCGTCCGTCCGTACGTCCGCGTGTCACAGGGTTGTATCCCATGAATCGTAATAGGTAAGTAGCTAAAATTTTCACAGAGTGTGTATTTATTTTACTATTTAATATATTATTTTGTGGAAAATAATATATTAAATAGTAAGCAATATGGTTTTCGTAAGGGTATGTCTACCAGTGATGCTATAGCTGCTATGGTAAAATCAGTAATGACAGCTTTGGACGGATCCAAACATACCTATGGTATGTTTTGCGACCTATCCAAAGCTTTTGACTGTGTAAATCACAACATATTGATGATAAAATTAGATCATTATGGTATTAGAGGAAAGTAATTAGATCTGTTTAAATCATACTTTTGTAATAGGCAGCAGATTTGTTACGTGCAAGGTATAAAATCAAACACAGAACCCATCAGCATGGGAGTACCACAGGGGTCTATTTTGGGTCCTTTGCTCTTCCTCATCTATGTTAATGATATTTCTGGTTGCATATCGAACAATGTAGAATTGGTGATGTTCGCTGATGATATTTCTCTTGTTTTAGATAATATAAATATAGATTTGTTGCGGGAGTCGCTTGTAACTACTATTGCTTCCCTACATTCATGGTTTCAGAGTAATAATTTGCTGCTTAATGTTAACAAAACCAATTTAATGCACTTTGCTCTAGGAACAAATAGACGTATGTTAGATAATACAATGGTCAACGATATGTCCCTAAATATGGCAAATGAAATCAATTTCCTGGGCGTGATGTTTGATAATAAGCTAACATGGAAAGCACATATAGATAAACTAGCTGGTAAACTTAGTGCAGCATGCTACGCTATCAAAAAAATAAAGGAATTATGTGGTATCCAAGCAGCCAAGGCTGTCTATTATGCTTATTTTGACAGTCTCATGTCATATGGCCTGATGTTTTGGGGAAATGCATCCGATGCAAATCGTATATTTTTATTGCAAAAAAGAGCCTTGCGAAATATCTTAACCATGAGAGTCAGGGACTCGTGTAGAAATGTTTTTAAGGAACTTGGGATTATGACACTCGCAAATAAGTATATTTACCAAAATATCATATATGCAAAAAAAACAATAGAAATGTCTACCCTTAACTCTGATGTACATGACCATGATACTAGAAATAAGTTTAATATACAATGTACCAAACACAGACGAGCTAAAACTTCAAAAAGCTTTATTCACAATAGTGTTAGATTTTACAACAAATTACCTGTAGAAATTAGAAATTTGCCTCTTAATAAATTTAAAAATAAGATAAAATTAGTGCTACTTAATAAAGAGTATTACAATTTGAACGAGGCTCTCTATGATAAAACCCTCTTTAGTGATTTAATATTCTAATTTATATTAATTTTATTTTGACATTGACACTACAATGGTAGTATTTTGTATATATTATATTATATTGACTTGATACACTTTATCTGTATCAAAATTGACGAGGGCTCTGTACACCCGACATAGCTGTTAAGTTGACGAAGGCGTTTACACCCGAAATAAATACTCAATATGTATAACGATTAGGTTATTAAGTTAAGTAATTTATTTATTAATTAAGACTTTTCACATTGTGGTTTGTTGTTTCCTCGTAGTCCTTAGTTCTTTGCTCCAGACCGTTCTACCAATGTAAGTTTGGCAGTAGCATTTAGGTATGAAATCATAATTGTGTCATATCATTTATGTGGACGAAAAAAAAAAAGACCAAAAAAAAAACATAATTTATAGACCAGTGAAGTTTCTTTGCGGGTTCTTCTTCACTGGTTGATCGAATCCGCGGATCAATCAAATTGTGACATGACTTAGTGTAGTTTTACTACCAGAAGTTGAATAAATAAATGAAATGAAATAGCAACAGATAGTCAAAATTAAAAATAATAAAAATCAAATGATGCTCGGCATCGATTACTCTCACCCGCCTGAGGGCTGTATACGCTCCTTCGTTTTTAGGGTTCCGTAGCCAAAGGGTGCCAACAGAACCCTAGTACTAAGCCTCTACTATCCATCCGTCCGTCCGTCCTTCCGTACGTCCACACATTTCATACAAACATATTAATTGGGGCAACATTTGATTAGGATTCATATTATTATTAAAAACACTTTTTTTTAAATACGCACGTTACGGTATGGTGAAGGTTTCTGCAAAGTTGAAATATGTGTTAGCTTTCGGTTCCATCGAATCAAAAAATGAGATGGTGAAACTTGAACTGATACAAAACATTTTCTCACATTTAGGTTTAATTTCGAATGCGGCGCCGAAATCGCTCCTCTGTCGGGACGAGCCTAACGAACATTTAATAGAGGCGCTATAATCGTATCATTTCGCCTAATCTCGACGTACTTGACGTACAGTCGGCAGATAAAAGTGTACACGAAAGAGTGACGTCGTGTACACAAAACGGTAACAATATAAGTAAAAGTATGTGACTAATCATACGCACCTTGATTCTTAATTTTCCTTACCGTCTCCAGATAAAATGTCAATCAGAAATATGTTTCCGTTTAGACAGCTTATCGGACTCGTTTGAATAGTGCGTGCGTGAACTACCTCCATGTAGATGGCCCCACAGTCGTTGGTCGCTAT
Source organism: Incurvaria masculella (assembly GCA_946894095.1). Classification (NCBI taxonomy): domain Eukaryota; kingdom Metazoa; phylum Arthropoda; class Insecta; order Lepidoptera; family Incurvariidae; genus Incurvaria; species Incurvaria masculella. The sequence goes on from OX335641.1 coordinate 9,089,982, forward strand.
TTCTGCTTAAACCCCCAAATATCAGAAATTACGAACTATAACCTATTTTGCCGACGACAATACACAGTTATGTATTGAATATCATAAAATAAATTCCCATGAAAGGTTAGCTTGTGTAGGATAATTATGAGGTATAGCGATAAGAATTGCTGATTGTAAATGGCCCTTTTTGAGCACCTCTTTACAATGGTTATCTAATTAAATCCTACTTATTTTTCAGTTATTCTAAGAGATTAAATACACAACTGATAAGTTTGCTCGCCAATAATTGCCTGTGACCTCATACTTTTAAGGAGTAATGGCAGAAACAGCTTCTAACGACCTTGGCGCCATCTACTTGCGTATGCGTTTAAACGGGCATTGCGTTTAGTATTTACAATACACAATATAATATATTAACCTTTATTTCTGATCATGTCTTCCCAAATACCTCTGAACACTAAGCTCTTGGTGGTTAACTTTTATATGCCATTTTACTCACAATTATCTTCAAAACGATAAAGTATAAATATTTTCTTTGCTGGTCATATCTCTGCATCCAACTTAATGTAAGAGGTAATGACGCCGGTCGTTTTGTTTCGGAGATATCTTTCGAGAAAGTTGTGTAACTATTTGACCGATGTTTTTCGTTGGCTTGGTAGATATTATTTTCTTCGCTTTTTTCGTTTGTGTTGATTGGTTAACCATAACTTTACCCACAAATTTTATGGAATCCGAAATAAGTCGAGTCTTCGTCATAATCATAAATTCATAAGTGTGTACAAAAATGTATGGTTGACGTATCACGTCATATTTCCTTCTTTATTTACAATTTCGTCATCTTCGAAATGTTGAATTTAGCTAAAAGCTTAATTCCCATATAATTTCCCGTTACTTTCCCTGATTTCACATAATAATCCTTAAAATCGGGAAAGCCAAAATTAAGTATTTGTTTAAGGTCGATGGCAACATTTAGAAAAATAAGGTCGGGGAAAAAGTCTTTTCGCATTATAGTATGTATGAACTTGTAATAAAATCTCTTTGGCTATACTATTTGTATCTGGCTGGTTTTGGTATCATTGAAAGTTTAAATTTTAAAGAACATAATTCCAAATTCAAATTAGGAAAATGTGTGATTCTCATTTGTTTTTCGTACTGTCAAAATGAGTGAATCTAATGAAGAAATTCGATACATTTTAAAATTTTACTACAAAATAGGTAAAAATGCAACGCAAGCCGCGAAAAAAATTTGCGATGTTTATGGACCTAGTGCAGTGTCTGTGAGAGTAGCACAAATTTGGTTTAAGCGTTTTCAATCCGGAAATTTTGATGTCAAAGATGCACGTCGCTCTGGTCGCCCTATTACGGATAAAATGGATGCCATTTTTGAAAAAGTGGAGCAAGATCGGCATATCAGTAGTTACGACGTAGCTGAAGAACTAGGAATTGACCACAAAACAGTTTTGGCGCATTTGAAAAAAACTGGGTACACAAAAAAGCTCGATATTTGGGTACCTCACGAGCTCACTGAAAGAAACCTAATGAACCGTGTACTCATTTGTGATTCTTTATTACGACGTAATGAAACCGAACCATTTTTGAAGAAGCTGATAACTGGTGATGAAAAGTGGATCACGTACGACAAGAACGTGCGAAAAAGGTCGTGGTCAAAGGCCGGTCAAGCTTCACAGACTGTGGCGAAACCCGGGTTAACTCGCAACAAGGTGATGCTGTGTGTGTGGTGGGATTGGAAGGGCATTATTCATTATGAGCTGTTACCACCAGGCAGGACCATCGATTCTGAACTCTACTGCGAACAACTGATGAGATTAAAGCAAGAAGTTGAGAGAAAGCGGCCGGAATTAATCAACAGAAGGGGTGTGGTTTTTCATCATGATAACGCTAGACCTCACACATCTTTAGCCACTCAGCAAAAACTAAGAGAGTTTGGCTGGGAGGTGTTAATGCATCCGCCGTATAGTCCTGACCTTGCACCTTCAGATTTCCACCTGTTTAGGTCTCTTCAGAATTCTTTAGGCAGTGTCAGGTTAACATCACGAGAGGACTGCCAAAACCACTTGTCGCGGTATATTGATCAGAAGTCCCAATATTTCTATAGCAATGGGATCATGTCCCTACCTACAAGATGGCAAAAAGTTATCGAACAAAATGGTACCTACATACTTTAGTTAAATGTAAATAAACCATATTAAAAAATGTTTTGAATTTTCTTAAAAAATGCGAAGAAACTTTTTCCCCAACCTATATTAGTCACACTATATCGTTGCAAAACAGGGTATCTTTTATTAAAATTGTTAATACTGAAGCATACATACTTTAGTCTACAATATTAAGGTAATCAGGTACAATTTTACTGTCTTCGCATGCTTCACATTGACATTCTCCTGTTGTAACCTAGGGCTATCTACTGTCCATTGTTGTTTATAAATTCTGCCAGACTTTGATATTGTATTGAAGCCTCCAAGTAGCTTGTAGCTAGACTCATATTTGGAAATAAATATTCTCCTTTCGTCCGCCTGTCCATCTGTCCGGAGAAGTTGCATGCGGTCGATGTCGCGTCTCCGCCGTATGGCTATACGGGAATCCGGCGTTTGTCGAGTTATTTCCCACCCACACAAACCCTTCAATACGTCTGCGACTATATTTGCATTTGGCACGGACAGCGGGTCTCACAGTAAGCGCGCTAGCCACATCTGCCTTTTCACCTATGATTTTTACGGTTCCGTAAAACGGAACCGTACCCAATAGGTGCCAACGGGACCCTATTACTAAGCCGCCGCTGTCCGTCCGTCCATCCGTCAGTCCCTGTGAGCGGGCTGCATCTCATGAACCGTAATAGGTAGACAGTAATTTTTTTCAGAGTGTGTATTTCTATTGCCGCTATAACTACAAAGTTAAAAAATAATAATTAAAGAACGGCCTCATACAAGAATCGTGATTTTTCTAACATGGTACGGAATCCTAAGTCCGACTCGTACTTGGCCGGTTATTTTAATGATACAGTAGCCTTGATGCTAGTGTTTGACAGCTCGGTTGGGACACTGGCGGAGCCGACACACTGTGTCCAGGGTTGCCAAATTCCTAAGTGAATGACAAATCCGTGGGCTATTTGTGCGGGTGGAATTATGAGTAATAATGGGTAATGGCGGCAATATATTCAAGCTTGTAGCGCCGCCGCGTCGCCGCGGCCGCGTCGCGCTAACGAGGCGGGAGCGGTCACGCGACCAGCTGCGCGCTTCTCCGCCCGTTATGCAGAAACTGCCCGCCCTGGCGACGTCAGCATGGACCTTCCTAATCTGAGCCGAGGTGTGTCTACCGGGCCATACCTACATCAATATCACATATATACAAACGTACGATCACGCCGCTTCAATATTTGAATTGATTTGATTTGAAGCTGACAATATTTTACTCGGGCAAGTAAAATTCACTAATTAAGGAAATATATAGAAATAAATGAATATTATCAAGGGGTTTCCATGGTAAATAAAGTCGCCGGGTCCTGGCATGGGACCTTTTTTATATAACTGGCTAATTGATTGTTAATACCACCGCCATAATATTATCCCAACACATCGCATTCCCGATGGAATTAGGAGCCATGCCAGGATATTTCCTATACGAGCATGGATACTTTGAACTGCATTCGAAACAAGACCAAGTTTTCATTGCCGCTTAAATCATCTGTTTATCCAATGCGATGGTACCATCTCTGGCATAACCCTCTCACCTGGTAGAGAAAAGGGACCTACAGTGTTACATGGTTTCCGTATCATATCAGCTCGCCTTAAAGAGGTAAAGGAACGTGACGGGGATCGAACCCATGACATCAGGCATAAAAACGCCCCACGTCCCTGAGCTACGAGTCGCTAATATCACGATATCAGGCGTGGTAACCCATCCATGTGACTTCAAACCCGTATCTATAACATGGATATAGCTTAAGCAGCTCTAATTTAAATATGTGCAAATGTTGCTTTCAGGAGCACTTAAATTGGGTTGTGATTATATACTTTTGGTTCCTGCGTCGTAGTCATCGGCGCCGCAGACCAGTGAGTAAGGTAGGACGGGAGAGGCGATCAAAACTCATTCATATGACGGCAACGTATTAGTGTAAATGCATTGACGCAAGTCAATTCCCTTACAAATTTAGGATGCTTATCATCGAATATTCGTTGCAATAGATTACGTTCTAACTTGTTCTTATCAGTACAGGTCGTTTAAAATAGAAAACATGAAGGACGATCCTTGCGCTAATCCGTTTACTTACGAAATACACACTCCTGAATCATCACTGAATCAGTCAATAACCGACCATTCTGGTGCATTTACGGATCGCTTATGGAAATGGATATGTAATTTTTCGTTAGCGCTAAATCTAATTTCTTGCCACTTATTCCATGCGGCGCGCTCGGATCGAGTACCAGAATACCAAAGCAATGTCAAAGTAAATCCCTCTCGGTGGACACTCCTGCTTCATTAACTCGGAATTCCCAGAAAAGTCCTAAAGTAGTGGGCGAATTCGTGAGCGAACTGACAGGCCGGTGTTACCGTCTATTCATATATATATGTTCACTAAAAAGTGGCAATACTGTCGCTATATGAATTATATGAGTTTCTGTCGTCGCTACCGTCCTTCCTTTTTCGCAGCCGCAGACTGTCGATCGGGCGAGCTCTGCCTCCCGCCGACCTGCATGATTTATCCAATGCGCCTCAATTTAAATCCCTCCTTACGCACGTATTTATGTGAGACGCCGTCTAATAATCATTTTATAAACAAATTAAAAGGTACGCAACACCGTGATATATCAATGCCCGCTTAGCCTTTTGTTGTCGGCACCTTAGATTAAAGAAGGTCGGCACTACATTTAACTTATGTTGTTTATTCGTTAACTTCGATGGCTATAGAATACATCTGCCCATGAGACGGGTACAACAGTAAATACTGTAAGTGGTTTACCATCAACACATAAATTCAGGATCAATTTCACATATTATGAAAAAAAAACCATCTTCTTTTGTATGTTAAACGCGGCATATGGCGCACGCCAGGACCTCACAAAAAAGGCGCACGACGCTTTCGGACTTTCACAGGGGCTGCGAAAACCATGCCTACATTCAGTTACATAAAAAGAAGACGTTATCATAGACTGGTAAGAATTTCAACAACCCCAGGCAAAAGCTATCACAAATATAAATACACAGTCAAGTTCCCGTAAATAATTATAATTACTTACTTAAAGTTTTTTTACACAAGCAGTCACTAAAAACTCAGGCTTCCCACACTTCGCCGAAAGATATTCGCCGCATGCAGATTCGTACGAACAACACCGTAGAAATTAATTTCCTGCGAAGCACCGTTCGTGACAACATGCGATGGGTACTCCACGCCTCTACACGCCACCTAGCAGAATGAGCATTCAGTCAATGAAGACGTTTACTATACTGTTGTTTGTTTAAGAAACGCACCTATGTTGTGTGGAAATCTATCCACAGAAAAGGAGTATTTGAATTATTTCTTCCACGAGTACCTACATCATTTTATTTTCTTTATCTAGATTCATTTTTAATAGTCAGATGTTACTATTTATACCATTCCAATGAATTGAATGTGCAAACTTATTGGTTAACAGATTGGAGCTTATCTTTTTTTGCTCCATCGCAACGCTGAGTGATATAATCTTAATTGATATGCTGCATATCTCAGGAAAGTCATTCCTTCTGCTCCTATATGTGTCTTCTTCAAGAATTTTCTTGTTTTTCCTATTCTAGCAAATATTTCGAGAAGAACTTTAAGGGCTTTGAATGCATCTCTATCGCGTTCCTCACAAAATTGGTTAATTATTTGTGAATCTTCCCAAACTATTTGATAAAGCAGCAGTCAAATCAAATTAGCACTGTCAAATAAATAGAAGATCCATGCTGAATCAAACCAACGTAAAATGCTTTTTTCAGCCTCAAGCCCCCGACCAAAGACGGCGTGACCAAGTCGAACCCGAGCAAGCGCCACCGCGAGCGGCTCAACGCCGAGCTGGACACGCTGGCATCGCTGCTGCCCTTCGACCAGAACATCCTCAGCAAGCTCGACCGCCTCTCCATCCTGCGCCTCTCCGTCAGCTACCTGCGTACCAAGAGCTACTTCCAAGGTCAGTGTTTCTTTTAAATTTGTTGTCTATGCAGTAGAAATATTTATTTTTATTTTTGTTTTGATTTAGTTGCATTACAAGCTAATCAACGCGGAGCTCAAAATGCCGAAGTTTTAACACATATTTGAACCGATATTTCGTAATCGCAACTATTTCTCACTGCGGCGCTATATCAGCGACCTTCGCACCAAGAATGACTTCCAAGGTATTTTTTTTACTTGTTCGATTGTTTATGGAATCGTTTTATCTACTTCGGTTGCTAGCTTCGCAACAACTGGATCAACGCAGAGCTAGACTGCTGATGTCATTGTTACCCGTACGTCTTCAGTGATATCAATTGCTTCTTCGATCTGTTAGCAACCTACAGACCAAGATAAACGTTCTAAGTCAATCTTTTTTAAAAATAGGTTGTTATTACTTGTTCAGGTTTTTTTCACTTTTTCTACATTATAGCGACTTTTATTTACAGATAAATAGCGTATACATATAGTTACACCAATTGTCTCTGCGCTCACATTAATTTAAAGTTAGTCTTTATATAAAATGGCATCGCTGTTGACTTCGACCGGTACTGTTTAATTAGATTGACCGTACCTGCGTCTCTTCAAAATTAACTTTTTTGTTTACCACTTGCCACAAATCCAAGCAAGCGCCCATGAGTATTCGGAAAAATTACTTGCCAAAACTTGATAAAGTTTTGGCACTCCTCTATGAAAAATGTCGCAGAAGCCGCATTCCAGATTTTACAAATACGAAATATCAATGAAAGACCTATTCGTTTCGTACGAATAAGATTAGATAGGAAAGGGGTAACTGGCAAGGGTTGATCTAATGTGAAAGGAGGGTGGCATATTTTTTGTTCAACATATTTGTTGAACAACTCCTCGGAGTATTCTCCGTGACATAGACTATATAATAAACTAAGGGATGTGACGTCGCTGCGTAATTGTAGTAGCGCTGTATAAATTGCCAGAAATTTTCAGGTGTTAGGTTATAAAAATTAAAATGCAAAATAAACATGCACTATTTGTTGGTCACCCACCCTATGGCTACATCCCCTGCGCATCTATTGCTTAGAGTCTTCACTACTTGTCGTTTACAAGGTTTTGCTTCGCCATGTGCTTAATAATATTAAAATGCACTTACGAATCTTGCAGAAAAAAGAGGCAAATAACAGTTTTATTTTTAAATATGAATCAGAAAGAATACAGTTATATGTCGCAAAGTAATGATATCCGAGTTGGCCTAATCGACCTCATTAAACCTATCTTACTTTTCAAAGCGTCTTCAATACGATTCCAAGTTCACAGATATTACAATGTTCCCTTAATTTATTCACTTTTGTCAATACTTTGCCAACAAAAAGTCTTTAAGTTAACCTAATTGAACCTAACCTAAAGAGCTAAGAAATGGCTATTTTCAAAGTGTTGTCCATACGATTCCAAGTTACGGAAATTACAATTATCCCACATTGACCTTTATACCTTAGCCCTACTACTAATAATCCCAGATCATCGTCTGAATAGTTAAACAATGTTTCGTCCCTTTCTATCGAATTAGAAACTGCCTGTCAATGCAAAGGACAAAACATTGTATAACTATTCAGCTGATGATCTAGGTTTATTAGTAACAGGGTTCGTTTGTATTTTATCGCTACATATACACATTCATAAACAGATTCAGGACACAAAATTTATATATTAAAATCACACAAATGACAGCAATAATTTAAGAATATTGCTGCTGGATACAATATGAACGAAACATACAAAACTATTTAAGGGAGAGAGAGCTTACATAACTGATGTGAGGAAGCTGTCATCCCCCTTTTGTGTCCCCCGCCGACTATCATATCGTCAATAGTAACGGTTACATTTCAGCATTTGGCGTTTTCATTATCATATAAATATTAAAACAACGATTGTTGTATATTGTGTTTCACTGTAGAGACAGCACGATAACCATATTTTCATAATAGAGTACAATTAAATTAAACGTGAAACATACGTAATGCATTCAACGAAATTCCCATGTAAGCAACGGTATGCACATAACTCACTCCAAAACGGTAGTGAATGAATTGCAGAGTTAGCGATTGTGTTTCACAAGACAAACGGTTTTATCGGAGGATATTTCAATGCGGACGGATCATGTTTATAGCTTGTTAGCGAGTTTAATATTTTGTTAATGCTAATTCTGATAAGATCGCCTGGTAATCGGATAAGACCAGTTGCTTTTAAGAATTGATCCCTTTGACAGGTATAAAATATGTTTTAACCTTTATGCTTGACCAAGTAAATCATTTTTTTTTATTATTGGCGATTCGGAAACTCTGTTACGTCAGGATACGTTTATTTTAAGATTCGTTACTATCGTTCAAAACCAAGTGCTTACTTTAGCTTATATTAGAAATCGATAAAGATAGTTTTATCTCCTTTTTGTCAAAATTTTACTTCTAAAATGTTTGTTTATGTTTTTCTTCAAATCATCTTCTTAATCTTTCGATATCAAAATCCCTCTTATCAAATTTCCGTTTATATCGTTATGCCCAATATTGATGACTCATGTGAATATAATAGCAAAGTTTTAAAATTCTCTATAAAATTATACATATATAAATTATATATGTATCAGGAATGCACTGCAACCGACTAGATTAGACAACTGTTAAAAATAAAAATTCTGACAAGATAATGCGTGTTCTATAGCATAAAATGCACTTTAAAAATCTGCAATTGAATAAAACTATGAAATACAATCCGGACATTTAATACCAATAATACAGGTTAATATTATATACCAATAAGATTCGTACATTCTTCTAGAATTCACTACGTGGAGATATCCCTTGTGGCATTATTCGATACATAATAAATTCTATAATTCCGCATGATTCTCCTTGCTTTTAATTTAAGCGGAGGCTTAGTAATAGGGGTTTAAACGGAATTCTATTCCCAAGCCTCCGCTGTCCGTCCGTCCGTCCGTCCGTCCGTCTGTCACATGGCTGTATCTCATGAACCGTAATAGGTAGGCAGCCAAAATTTTCACAGATTGTGCATTTATTTTGCCGTTGTAACAAAAAATAGGTAACTTAAAAAAATAATATAAATTCAAAGGCCCGTCCCATACATAAAAAACCTGATTTATTGTTTTAAATCTTGTACGACGGTACGGAACCCTTTTTATGCGAGTCCGACTCGCACTTTACCGGTTTATTCTAGTATTTGTTTAAGCCCTAAGAGATCAAGGGTAAAAAATCAACAAATATTTTAGCAGAAAAAAATCTCGCACCATCGATGCAGTAGGACGTTGTGGAGTGTTACCCAATAGGGTGATAGATCTCGCGGGCTGCACGGAGGCTCTACCGGAGGCTGAGCTGCAGCTACTCCGCGAACGAGACATCTACTTTACGACACCTTGCTTCTGTTCGCGCTACGTTAGTACGGAGAACATTCACACAATCTTTTATTATTTAGGAGTTAGGAGTGAGGAGTTACGGTGTTCTGCTTGATCGTTTCTCTTTTAGAGTAATTCAAGAAAATTCTAAAAGGAGAAAATTGATTGGGCTTTATATCGTCAAAAAGGTTTGATTTCTCATTTCTTGATTAAAATATGTGCCCTCTTGAGGAAAATGCGTGAGTAAAAGTTGTTTTGTTCAGAAAGTGATGTCGCCACATCGGCCCGAAAAGTTACTTTATTTGAAAAATCGTTCCCTTTGAATTGTCCATAAATAAATAATCATCCGATACCAAGGTTTTTAAAGTATGAGTTTAAAAGAAGATAAGTAAGTCTCTAGATCAAAATGAAAGCTATTAACATAAACTGGTCCAACAAATTTGGTCAGCCTCGGTAGCTCAGTGAGCGACGCCTTGCGAATCGATAAGCTGGGGAAGCACCTCTGAGCGCGGTTAGGTTCTGGATGGATTACCTTTTTCAACCGTTGAGGCTGGCCGTGGTTCGGATTCCACGTAAAACTGTAGTTCCCCTTCCTTATTTACTAAGTGGTAGAGTTAATCCAGGCCGGGTTGGTACCATCGCATTGAATGAACGATGGTCGAAGCGGCAATGAAAATTGTCCGTGTTTTCCATGCAGTTCAATGCAGCCGAGAAATATAAGGAAGGACCTGGCATGGCACCAATTTCCCATGTGGTGTGTTAGGCTAATATCTGGCGGTCAGTTCGGTATTAGCCATCCATATCAAGTTACATAAAAGAAAGAATTAGTGCAAACATCGTTTTCCGAAACATGTCATCAACCACATCTTCAAAATAAATTCGCACAGACCCAACAAAAACTTTAAATTAAAACCATCTTTAGTACAAACTAACAAGTTTATGATTTGTTCAAATATATTTATTGCATCTTTTAGTGCTAACTAAACAAACCTTCGTTGCTATGACAAAATCACTGATTTAAAATTAATCCTTTTTTATTAGAAAATTAAACACTATACTATCTTAAAGAAAACATACTGTTGACTAAATTAAACTTAAATATATCCATTAAGGCAGCTTTGACTCTTATGTCAGCCACTTGCACATTGAGAAACAGACCTATCATCGAGTTTTAGTGTATTCTCAATAGACCGCCCCACTTATATTTGCGTTATATTTGGACTTAAATTGTCATTCTATCTTATTTTTGTAATGCTCACTTCAGTAATTCATCTCAATTTTACAATTTTCATATCGGTTGTCCGCTATTACGTCAAGTGCAAGTATTAAAAGACGACACCACTGATGCTACACCACCCGTAGATAGTGGAGTTTAATTAATCACTGATATCTCATATTACATTCGGTTATGATCGGATAATTATTCGAAAAAATCGAATCGAAAGCTCACTCGTTCTGTTGAAGCCAGAGCCCGTAGTCCCAGCTCTCACCTGAATTGGTGTTTACGGCAAATCGATCGACTGGCGTTTTCTAATGTATGGAGAAATTTAAGATGATTGATAATGGCGCGCAGTGGCCGTTAAGCGAACTAACGCTTGCGAGTCCGAGTTTGATTTGACAGCTTACTCAACGTTGCCGTAAATACGTCGACGTTATCGTTTACGCCGACTCCGCGTTTTCATACAAATTGGAAGTCCGAGTTTGCTTTTGATAGCTTGAAGAAGTAAAACCATAGAATATCTAGTAAAAACTTGTATGGAGTTTGACGTTTTTACGGAACTTCGAAGTTCCGTAAACGCCAGTTTGGGTGACAACTGGGACCAGCAGCTCAGAATGGTCAGTCTGAGCTCTCACCTAAATTGGCGTTAACGGCAAACCGATTGACTGGCGTTTTCCGTAAAAATGTCAAACTCCATACAAGTTTTTACTAGATATTCTGTGGTTTTACTACTTCAAGCTGTCAAAGTCAAACTCGGACTTCCGATTTGTATGAAAACGCGGAGTCGACTTAAACGTCAACGTCGACGTATTTACGGCAACGTTGAGTAAGCTGTCAAATTAAGTTCGGACTCGCAAATGTTAGTTCGATTAACGCCCACTCCATACATTTGAAAACGCCAGTCGATCGGTTTGCCGTAAACGCCAATTTAGGTGACAACTTAGACTACCGGCTCTGCTCTCCACACTATGCGAGCGCGCGCGCACGTCGAGCGGTATCGATGTCCGCGCACGACCGCGACCGACGCGACGCAGTAAATAGTCGGGCGATTCTTGAATATATCGCATTAGAGCAATCCGATTCGCGGAGCCGGCGATACGCGATCCACTTGCACCAGCCTGTACTTATTCACACTCGCGGTGACATTTCGCTCAGTTAGCGCGCTCCCTGTTAACTGAGCTGGTTTCGTTTTTTGCGTGCTTTTTATTGTTGTGAGTTAGTAAGGACGTTTTATAATTTCATGATGTCTTACCGTCCGTATGTGATCGTGCCATTTAACTCCTCAATATTTCTGAAGCTTATATTTCATTTTCATTTTATATTATTATTCAGATAAACAAGTATAAGTTTTGAAATATAGAAAAATAACATAATCGTATTACATGATTAAATAAATGCAGAGAATAGCTTAGACTCTAAAGTAAAAAATCTCCTACATCCATTTACTAAAACATGCATTTCAAAATAAGCATTTTAGATAAACAAGTATTAGTTTTAAAATATAAAAAATATCATTTTACATGATTAAATAAATGCAAAGAATAGCTTTTTAACTAAGTAAGTATTTATCCAAAATTTTGTTGAAATAAAAACTTTGTTCCAGCGATCAGAGACAGAATATATTTCGAATCGCGTTGTTTCTAATATTATTTAGTTTTTTTCCACCAAGGATGCTCTGCATCGTCGACTGATTGTATGGTGTTCTAGACAATTTGCCTACCGCAAGCAGCCTTTGGGAAGCGACGGTATGGTATGTGTAAAGTTATCATATTACCCTTCAAAAATCTATCCGCTTTTTCTCCATGCGATCCAGAAAAAATATTAACACAACAAAATAAAACAAAATTAAAAATATTGTACAATGAGTCATACCTGGCAGAAAGTAACAATGTCTTATCGGCCACATCTGCCCAGCGCCGGGTGGGGTGCGCACCCCTCTCCCCCCCCCCCCGCCCCCCCCCCCCCCGCCGCACCCCACACCCGCGCCGCGACCTACCCTCCCCATACGACCCCTCGTCTCTAAGCTCACTAATTTCAACTTACTCTATTAAATATGTACGGCGGGGCCGTCAGGTAGGATACAACACTGGTGCAGGAGGGAGAACCTGCTCAATTGTTTTTTTTATTTTCATATTAGTGAATGCACCCTGATTGCTTGGAGAATGGTGATTGAAACTAACTTCAAAATTAGTCAGTTAAACTTTTACTTCAGTCATCGTAAAGCAAGAAAGTATTGAGCTTATTTTAGCCGTTAACCATTTATAGATGGCTGCGTTTGGTTTTCATCAATCTAAAAAAGTGTTCCTATGCGGTTATTTGGGTAACATGAAATATAGCTGTCCTTGGCTTTCCACACATTGTGGCGATAAAACAATAGAACTTCAGTAGCTTATCAAGTCTGTGTTTCTGAGCCCCACCTCATGTTAAGTTTATTGCTATGCTAGAAGTGTTCAGCAGCTCTTCATCGTTTGTCTTCTTCGCCATTGGCCGCCTAAACCGCTAAACCAATTTTGACGAATTTCAGTATAGAGATAATTTAGACCTTGAAGAAGGACTACTTTTTGTGGCAAATATTAAACTACAAGGTTGGGAAATATGGAATTAAAGTTAATATGGGAAACTCAAATTATAACCAGGAAATAATTCAGTCCGATATCAGTCCGAAACGACATTGACCTAAGTGGACCCGGAGCCTCAGCTAATTCTTAATAAATAATCATATCGTGAACAACATTACTTCTCGACTTATAGTCGAAAATATTAATCTTCGGCACTGAAAACAGGCAGGGAATAAGAACCAACCGATCCTCTAGAATCTAGATCTTCCAGGGTCAGTAAACTGTGAAATGTCGAAATATTTCTCCCAAACTACAGCCGGCTTGGTTTTGGGAGCCCCTGTTAAAATTCGAACCTACTATTTGGTTAAGGGCTTATGTATGCCGTCTGTCGCGTTAAAATTATAAAACCTTAAAAACAATATATGTATATTATCTAATTAAGCACAAGTCACATTAAAATCTGACTTGCAGACTGCAAATAAGACACACGGGTCGCTTTCAGTTCCTATTGTGGAGATATTTTTATATTTATATCGTTAAAGAAGAAAATTGAAAACCAAAATAAAACATATTGACTCGACAAAATAATTTGTAACTCAAACAATAACACCTAATACCTTTCACAAATAGATAAAGCATTCAACCCGTAACCCCACTGCGAGAATAAGTACTACAAACAAAAAGGGCGAGTAGACAGCGGAGCCGCCGGCTTTGCATACCGGCGCGCCGCGGCCGCTACTCAATATATATCAGGTCTCGTGAGTTATTAACGAGCTTGATAATTTTATTCTCAAAACCGTTCGAATATAAAAACCGATGGGGGGCACTGGCGGCGGCAGCGATCGATGCTTTATTTGAACAGGCTCCTTTGGGAAATTGTACGGTCGACATGTTACGAGAAGTAGACGGATCTATATGTTGTTTAGTTATTATAACATTTAGGGCCTTTTTCACCTACTGCTGAATAACTTAGTCGCCACATATTAAGGGCTTTTCTTAGCAGCTTGCAATCAATACCAGTACTAAATAATCAGGACTTTAGTAATAAAGTCCCTTTAAGTATCAAATAAAATAATTCAGCACTTGTTAAAACCAGGTTTACTGTTTTAGCATTCATTTGAAATTTAATAAAGAAACATCGAAACACAGCAATGAGGTCTCAACCATTTCAGACTTAACAATTCCAGAATTAGTTTTCTTGTAGTCTTGGAGGTCACGACAAAACTAGTAACGATATGAGGCTGAAGCTGGGTGATTCGATACAAGAGGGGCATTGTCTTTTAGAGTAACTTCTTCATGGCTGTAATATTCCGTCACCTACCATCGATAACTTCCGTCACCTACCACCATTAATAAAAAAAATATTGCATTACCTAATAATAAATCTATTGAATTCGATATATAATGCCAAACTATTATTTGCTCAAAGTAATAGAAACTATTGCTTTTTATACTCCAACCCCAATATTTGGTTACATTTTAATTAGATTATTGCTAGTTAAATACAACATTATACCTGTAAAATTATTTTCATTTAAATGCCAAGGGATACACACATAAAAATGAAATCCAAATATTGCATGTAAAAAAGGATGTTGTAGTATAGGTTGTGAAAAAAATAATAATGCCTTTATTTTCAGGTAGAAATGGTATATCAAAAACTTTAGAAATGTATTAGATCAAACTTTAAACGTGAAGCACATAAACCTTGTAAAATTTGATATTAATGACGACTTGTGTTTCTAAACTGCACCCAAAGAAAGTGTTTAGTGCCCCCCCACCCCTCCCACTAGTTATTTCAGTTTGATATTATTTTTCTAAATGGCATTCTCATTTGGCGACAAACTTGTATGTGCCCAGTACATATTCACACTGAACATATATAATAATTGTAATTACTTTGATCGCTCGTCGTTTCTTAAAGGTATTCTATATGATATTTTATTACCTACTCTGGGATTTATAATCCCAAAGATGTCAAAAGCAGTTGGACATACGAAGAGAGCTCGTAATTTCATTTACAATTTACGATTAAACAGGTAGTTAGGAAGGTCATTTTATAAAATATCTTATGAACTCACGTCCGTTACAGTATGTATGCATATCATTGCACAGAAATATAACTATATTATTATAGGCAATGAAACATTTCAAGTTTTAGGCAAACTGCAGTACATGGCTCTACTTGGCGTATTTGCAGTGTATTAACAATTACGAAATATGAGTAGAACCTGGAAAAAAAATATGAAAGTTATTTCGTTTGCTTGAAAATAATTATATGTAATCCGCAAAACATATTTGCTTGCTCTTCCACCTTCAAGTTAAAATCAGGCCTGGTATTGTTTTATTTAAAAAAGTTTAAGCAATTCTCAAAGCTGGTTCAAAATATTTATTCCAAGAGCAGGACGTGTATTCTTGGCATTCATTCGTTGCGGATTCAGTAGAGTTAACAGAAGAAGAATTTACCTACATTACGGTTAACTCTACTGAATCCGCAATGACTGAATGCCAAGAATACACGCCCTGCACGCTTTCGCGCATGTCGCCCTTAAGGTGGGTAGCGTAATTTTCTGATACTTAATACCATAGGCTTAGAATGCGCTCGCTCTATGCTTAATACAGTCCCATCTTGAGCATCATTACCGGGCTCCTGAACGTGTTACGATTGAAACCACCTGAACTGAAAATATGGAAATTTCCATTTCAAACTAACAAATAGTGGATTTAGTTTCACATTACTTACCACGGCATTTTCTTACATTATTATATAAAGGACAGAAAATCTACAAGACATTAATGTGACAGTAAGGTAGTGACTGTTTTCCTTGAAGATTAATTTAAAAAAGAGCAACACAGCCAGATTTGATTCGAGGTTCCATCGTCCTTTAGCATTTTAAAATATCGAACTGAAATATATCCTGAAATCGATCATTCACTAAAATTATTTCTACATTATTTGTTATATTTTACTTTGATACAGGACACTATCCATTATTTTTCCAAACGAAGGTAGTTCGTTATTCCGAAGCGCTTAAAATGTAAACGCCGTTATTAGCATAATCGATCATAGTTGCGGATAAAGCTGCCATGAGCTTTGGAGAAATAATAAAATAATAAAATCTAGATAATCTCAAATTTAACTTAAGCTGTACGAATCCATCAAAGCGCTGCGCTGTAATTCAAAGCTTATCAGATCAATTAAGGCGCTCATAAAAATACTTTGGCCTGCTAAGCTTTTTTGAGCTGTTTCTGCGACGTGTGCTGCTGTTATGATGGCGATAATGTTGTGCTCTAAATATTTCTTCAGCTAAATCAAGTAACCCTGCGAGGTGGGTTAGACTTTCAAAATAATCAATTTACCTATTTTATTATATCTGACATATACATCAAATAAAACCCTTCATTTTGAACTGGGTTACTCCTCAATACGTCGATGCTTGGTCAGAGTTATTCTAACAAAAGCTTGCACAATCTTAAATTTAAACTTCCACCTACATACCTCATGTAAGTGGAAGTTGTGCCTGCTTAGCGCAAAAAAGTATATACACATTGAAAAATAGTTATTACATTTTGTAACTATCAAAAAACTGTTCAATTTTAATGTATTTTTCAGGATTAAATGTAATACCTAACTCAAAAAATATCCTATATTCGGAATCTGGAAATTGTCATATCTCGTAATTAGGCGGCGCGCCCGTTCTGCCCCCCTCCTCCCCCCTCCTTCATCCACACAGCCCCCTCACCTCCCGCCCTCCGACGCCGCCGCCGCCGCCGCCGCCCGCCCGCCCCGTCCGACCGGAAATGAACGCCGCTTGGGCGCCCTTCGGAATATATAAGCAGCTCTTATATAAATCGACTACTTGCAAGTGCTTGATTCTTTGAATATGTTGATATAAGTTTTACTTCTAAAATAAATCAAAATCAAATGCAGTGCAAAGGCGTGCTAAACCTTTAGTTTAGGTACTGAATATACGTTTTAGTTTTCACCATGTGCTGATCTATTTTAATTGACACTTAAAGGGCATTTATTAGTAAAGTGCTGATTATCTTGTACTGGTATCGATTGCTAAGAAAGGCCCTTTAATGTGAGGATTAAGCTAATCAGTACTTGGTGGAAGAGACCCTAACACACACATGGAAATCAGACACCATGCCCGGAACTACCTATAGATTAATGTCAATTCGGAAAAAGTTCGTTGCCGCTTCGGTCATTTTTAATTCAATACAATGCTACCAACCTAGGGTATCAAGCCTAAAATCGCGGGTTATCTCGGGTTGCATACTATATGTACCCACAGCTTGGACTAAACACGACAAGTTTCATCTGAATCGGTTGGGTAAAAACATTGCAAACGTTTAAACTTAACATTCATTATTTTTGTGAAATGAATGGATGGAACTTTATCACTAAATATTGATGCAATATTTCGATTATTACTCTTGGGGCAATATAATTATAACCTGGTCATACATACATCATATTGCCATGATGCAACATCTTACTAGCTGATCAATTTTTCATACCTGACGTAACCAGCATGCTATGGAATTGTACACAATTAAGCCATTCTATTACACAAGTGGTATACATATATTGTATCGTCTCCAAATATACACTAAACCCGATGCATCTTTGACGATCAAACCTGGTGTTTGTGCTCACCATACCATACCATGTAATCTGAGTTATAATAAGGTAGCCTACAGATTCAGGAAATATACTATGTGCCTCAAATATTTTATTTCTGTCATATTCTCGGGGAAAAAACGTGCTTAGATCAGACATTACTCTACCATTACATACAAACGTTGAGCTCTTTGTATATTTTAGAGATGATAAAAACTTGTTCTCCAAGTACTCTTATATAGGCTGTAAACGGAACATAATAGGTGATCGGACGGTGGTATTTACGCCCCTTGTGGTACCGAGAAATGTACACAAAAATGTGTTATAATAAAAAGTTTATTTTACATAAAGAAGATAATATATTATATTTTTTTAATCATATACGTATGTATATTTGAGATTTACGAGAATTATCGATCGCTCTGGGAAACATACTTTTCCATCTATGAAATGGTTTCCTTGCCCCCAACGTCTCATTTGAGTGCCGCATCCAAATCCGACCAGTCTCGGGCAGTGCGTACGACTCAGGAAGATATTGCCTTATGGCAGCCTGGTAATACGTCGTGTGACACGAATAAACCACACTTTCACTACGACCGAAGGATTTCAGATACAGCCTGGCCGTTGAGTGAACGGCAAAATCACAGCACAGCCCTAACGACCTGCGACTCCAACCTCATAATACCTACATATTCACCTAGTATAAAAGGCCAGAAGAAAACGTATAATGGGCGTCGTTTTCAGAATTCGCCGCTTCCTCGGCACAACGTGGCATGGGGGGGGGGGGGGAGGGGAAGGTGGAGCGAGGGCCGAGGGACATCGGGGGTAGAGAAAACAACCCTTAATGGCCGCATCGCGTGACAGAATTTTCGGCAATGACCCACGTTCCGACGAAAGTGAAAATATGTGTATGGAGCTGTTAATTTCTTCGCACGCGTCACTTTGTTTTGATAAAAATGCCCCCTTAATATAGCCGCAGTAAATATTGTGAACTTAGGCCTCGTTAAATGGTCATTATTATTTTCCTTGAAAAGAAGTATTTAACTATGGTTTCCTTTTTAATTTATCTAAGACTTGGACTGCTCCTAGTGGATACTGCTTTATTTTGTACAAAGACATCGTAAGGCGGAAAATTTTATAAGCCGTATTTTAGTCAATATTTTCGTAATCTTTACTGGCCTGAATTAAGGAAAATACCCATTGTTCTTTTATATGTTACTAATACTACCCTAACCTTAATTTCGTTTTATCATTTGAGGCTCCGTGAAATGAAAACCGTTGATTTCGGAAATTGTAAGCGCAATTCGGCAATTAATTAATTTAATCGACAATCTTATTGGATTTAACGAGTGCAGGGCTTTCACGGCAGTGGGACACTAAAGGGCTGGCTCCTGGCCTGCGATCTGATTGGACGGGTGTTAATATACGCGTGGACTGTGCATCGCGATAACACCTCGGCGGGCTTCGTAAAGTGTGAGAGTAAGAAACTGAGATTTTCGCGTTTTGAATCATTTAACGACATATTCTTGAAGTTCACAATGAGTGTTCAAGAAGTGGACATATAACTACCTTCACATATGTAGTTTCAAACGATTTTGTTAATTTCCAATTTTGTCCTAAAGTAGTATAAAATGTATTGAGTCATTTTGTTATGTATCCATTTTTATTACTTTAATTATTGTTAATGTGCATTTATGAGCATATACCTATAGTCTATTGGTTTCAGTCACCCTTCATGTATTTCCTGCAAATATTATATTTGTATCCTATTACCCTTATGGTCGACTGGAACTTATAACTTTTAGTAAATAGATAAAAAAAAATCTGTGTTGATATCTTCAGTTATGGTACAAGACATCATTTATTTTTAATAAAAAAAATCTGTGAAACCTTCTGCTTGGCGAACCAAAACGGCAATTTTTTATTACCTCTTAGGCGAGATTTCATTCAATGTGATGGTACCGGCGGATTTAAGCCCTATTGTAGTTAGTAGGAAAATAGAATAATTTTCTAAACCACTGTTAGTAGGTAAATGTAAAAATTGCTCGAGTGAATTAAAAACTAATAATCCAATTAGTAATAGGATTCTGTGTTCACACCACAATAACATATGAAAAATTGAATAATTAATATAAAAGGCTAAACATATTAATAAAAATAAAACTGGTCATGTGCCATTGGCCTTAGATGGCGGATAATTATTTAAGAGGGAGCCTGTTGAAAGAGCATTGCTTGGCAATAACTTACCCATCGACACAAGCTGACCGAAGATGTCTGAGATTATATTATTCGGTTGGATTTGTCTTTTAAGTTATTTACTCCTCGCGTTTTGCTTTTTTTATAATCGAATTCTTACTAAATAAACGCTTTCAAAATGTGCTACTGTTTGCGATATACATAAATCAGTATCATATTCTACTTATAAATTGATAAAAGACGTGTTTTTCGAGCAGTATTAGTTTTTAGGAAAAAATAATTGTAGCACACGCAAGAAACTTTATTTGTTAAGAGAAATCTCAGAAACAGGTCAATATAATAATTGCAAAAGAACACAAAAGTAAGCATTTAAAAGTACTTAAAAATAAATATACCCTTACGCCGTTTAGTCCCTATACATTGAATAATCAGCTCGTAGCTCAGGACTGGGTGGACATGCCTTCCTTTCCAAAGGTCATGGGTTCAAATTCCCGTCCCGCTCTTACTTACTTCACTTTATTTTTCTTTCTGAAATGGATAAGTAAATTTCTTCAAGAATGCGAGCTGTTTCGTGGTACGGAATCCATCTACTAGGTTGTAGGGTTTAGTTCTTCCATAATACCATCGCATTAGATGAAAATATAATCGGAAAGGAAATGAAAAATTGTCCGTGTTTTCCATTCAATTCAATCTAGCTGTGCTCATAAGGGAAAGTCCTGGCATGACAACGGGAAAGCGTTGTGCTTGGCTAATATAATGACGGTGGGTGTGGTATTAGCCATCCATGTCCAGTTAAAAAACAAAGAGACTAGGTATCATTTTCTAATACAGATTATTGATGTTATCTGCTGTAAAAAAATTTGATGATGCAGGTATACTGGTTTTTGGGATTTTAATTTAACCGAGTACTCATCAAATGATTTCTGCTTTAATATTGTAACGAATAGTGTTCACAAATTCGCTACAATATTAACAACACACAACGTGATGAATCTTTGAGTCTTAATGAAGGTGGTAGATATTATGATACGTCCTCAAATATGATTGCACGACAAAGCAAAATATTATTTCGAACTGCTTCTAACAGTACAGTTCTACTAACAGTTGTCTTGTCTTGATTTTTAGGGTTACGTATCCAAAGGGTGAAAAGGGAAGGAAAAGGAAAGCCTTCGCTGTCCGTCCGTCCGTCCGTCCGTCTGTCACAGGGCTGTATCTCGTGACCGTGATAGGTAGGCACCAGAAATTTTCACAGAGTGTGTATTTATTTTGCCGCTATAACACCAAATAGGTAAAATAAAAAAAATATAAAAAATAAAGGATGATACGGAACCCTTCCTGTGCGAGTCCGACTCGCACTTGGCCGGTTTTTTATATTTTCATTCGTTTTAATACAAACAGAAACATCTTCATCTACATCTGAAATGGCTTTAAACCGATGTTAAACATCAAATTATAAAAGTAACTAGTGTTACGCGCGATCGAATACGTTCGTCTGCAATAGAGTCCCGTGCAGAAGGCAAGAGTGGCAATTGAAACTCACTCAAACCAAAGGTGCTCAGAAAAGCCAGATACACCTCGCCTCGCGAAATCACGCTCAGCGAGGCACCATACCAGCGGTTTTGCGGAATATCGCTGAGCTTGTTCAAATTACGCTTAAAGATTTCCATTTCGCCAGCCGGCAGACAGTTACATATCCTGGCGGTGCGGCAGAGAAATGAGTTCGAGAAACGGTTCGTTCTCAAAAGCCTAATGTCAACCACAAGGGGGTGCTCTGATTCTCTGCGGCGGGTAGTGAGGAATAAGGAATAGATGGAAGTTCCACAGAGCAGCGTGCATGTACCTGTAGAACAGGCTGAGCGACCCCACAAATCGTATGTGGCTAGCAAACAAGACGGTTCGCTCGGCGCTGTATTGAGTCCAAGGACGCTGTTTAAGGTCGGCCCGTAAGCACCTGAAAATTTCGCCTCCCATACAAACGTAGTTTACTAATAATTTGAAAACCACTGTTCCAACTTACTTTATATTTGGTATCTAATATTCGGCTACAAATATCTGTGTCTGCATGCCTTTGTTTTTTCGGTTAATGTATTCTGGGTCAAACCACAGAGAAAACAAAATTCGTATAAAGATTTTCTTTTTGCATTAATTTCATTCGGTTTGAATTTTTCAAAAAAACAAAAGCTTGCAGACACAGATATTTGTTACCTGATATTCGATGTTAAATATCAATATAATTGGAATAGCGGATTCCAAATGAATAGTAAACTACGTTTGTATGGGAAGCATAGCTTACGGGCCGTACTTAAGAGGCGGTGCTCACCCGTCGAAGTAGTGGCGCTGCAGAGGTCATGAGCATATGGGTCTGGGATAAGAGGCTAGGGAGCTTACTGAATCCTCGGCGTGGCACGAGCGGCGTCGCTGGTTGGTATTGGCTGGCTGAAGAATGCAACCTCACGGCACTACAGCACTCACAAAAGTCCTCCACGAACACAGTAGCCCGCACCGAAAACACTCACTCAAAACCGCACGCCGCACAAAATTACATGTGTCGTTGGCCTCCCAACAAAATCTATCCTCTCCCCAGTTTGTTCATCTAATTGTGACAGCTCCATATTCACAGACTAAACAGACCGTACTACAGTCGCGCGCAACTAAGCAATGCGTGCTCAGAGTGCCGCGCAACTCGGTCACTAAACTAAACAGACGCCAATACTAAGGACTACCTTCCCATACGTGGCTACAGTATTCTATCACAGGATTTGTACTGAACGGTGTACCGGTGAAAAGAACCTTCTGCAACATTATAGGATCCCCAGTTTCTGTGATGCAAATCTAGCCTTCCCTAAAACGCCGAATACCCACGTCTTTGGAGATGTTGTAGCCCATCAGGTCCAGGTTCTCCGAGAAAGGTACGACGTTGAAAGTATGTATTTTCACTATAAGTGGCTACGCTTCCGCTACACGAATGAGCTGTCGCCACTGCCGTTCTACATTGCTCGCTGACTGTGTATCAAAGCGAATTTGTATCCGTTCGTTGGAGTGAGTTAGCGCGGTGTTGGCGGTGTCATATCATAATGATTAGCATAAAAACATTATCCCTCACGAGCTGACGCACTCGACATAAATAACATTAATAATATAATAAAAGTGTTTTATCGCGGCCACGCCTCACAGGAGTGTGATGTGTGCATACATTATGTCACGTGTGGTTAGATATTCGGAGTAGTGGCCTACCATCACGCCACGCTCCTGATAAGAGCAGTAGGAGTCGCTTTCGTTGTTAGCTGTCGGAATCAAGACAGTAGTACTTACTGTCCAGTAGCGGCACGAAATCATAAGTGTGGGTTGTTTTTTTTAATTCGGCTGTAGGTTACGAAGTTAAAAAATGTGGACCATCTTGTTAGAGTTGTTCCTGCCTGTTTTAAGGTCTCCGATAATAATAGCGTGATTGCTCAGGCAATGAAAAACATGAAAATGTCGTCTATTAAACCAATCCTGTTCAAATAATTTATCTAATAGCTCTTACAAATAATTTCTTGTATTCAGTCATTGAATTACAAACAAATATGATACATCGATCAGTCACGATAGCGTACGTGAGATTCCTCAAGCGAATATAATATGTATATAATTACCTACTGTGCAGATTTCTTGTACAATTTACTGCGGAGATGCAGAAAGTGCATCCCCCCCTTCCCTCATCCCGCACTCAGCTCCTCTGCTTTCTATAATCGCAGGCGTAATGACTGCTAACCACTTCTCATTTCTGAAAAATATGCGTGGAATGTTTTACCAGTTCGCAATGTTTAACGTGTGTGAAACGTTGCGATTTTGGTTGGCAAAACTGAGCTGAGCGATGCTCTTGTTTTTAATGTTTGGTGGGCGGGAGCGTTGGTTCAATACCCGTTTGCGTCCACCTCTTGCTTTTTGTTTGTGTTTAATGTGTCCATTTATTTAACGAATAATTCTTACTATTAAGGAAAACATCGCGAAGAAACCCTCTATTTTGGTGTTGTTAGGCTCCAGCCATGGGCACCCCACTCGTTATGTGTGCCTTGAAAGATCATTGGCGAAAATAATGACGAAACCGATTTTCCGGTAGCCTCTTTTTATGTAACTGGACATGGATGGATAATACCTAGTACCGCATCTACTCTCATGACCAACAAACAGATATGGGAACTGGGTGCTATTACTTGACCTTCCCTATATTGAACGACGGCATGGAACTGAATGGGAATATGGACAATTTTAATTGCCTCTTCAACCATCGTTCGTTTAATGCGATAGTACCAAACTGGTCGGGATTAAACTTATAACCAGTAATTAGTAAGGAAGTTTTACGTGTAATCCAAACCACGAACGATGAATCCCTTAGTCTAAAGTTAAATTATAGTTTAATTAAGTCAGAAATCCAGACAGCACCTTTAATCATAGAGCATGTATAAGGAGACGGTGACTTGAGCAGAGGAATCTAAGTAAGTACGCTGTGATAGTACCATCATGGCGTTCTATCATACTGTGTTTTGGTATGTATTTACATATTAATATATACAAAGTCAAAAACATGTGAATTTTGTCATTCCCACCCGAGCACGTGTTAAATAATTCATGGTCGGTAATTAGAGCTTTTCTGTCACCATTACTTATGCTTTAAGCGTCGATCCAAATCGGTTATATTCAAATGAGCCACTCTCGGTTTAATCCGAAGAAATCCATCCAAAATTTATTGAGTCCATTTCGCCTTTGAGTGAGACGTACGTAGCAAGCAACTTGTAGATGTCAAAGTCTAGTAGACCTCTTAATTTCCTGAGCTGCAGTCAAAGTTATTTTGTAACCTATACTCGTAATAGATTTTTAGGTGTAGTTAACGTTAAATTTAAACGCAATTGATTTTTATAGGTAATACGCATATTATTTTCCACTCATCTCAACTTTTCTACGGAGGAAATACAAAACAATTAACTTTACAGTATTTTCAATTCGACTCTTAGCCAAAATTGTGAAAACATCGATCGAGTCTTGGTTAAGAAGTAAATAATTTTAGGTAAGGCTTTCTAATAACTTTGTAATACTACATTATTGATTTCGTATGCAGAGTCTCACGTCCACATATAAACAGGTAGCGACTTTAAGTCACATTGTTACTGATAATGAAAATTAAACAAGCGAAAGAAACTCCGGCATAAATAAAACAAAAATGCTACCGCGGTTACCATGTACCGTGAGACTTATGGTTTCGTGCAAGCTCTTTGCAGCGATTTAACAGGTTTATTAAATCTGCAAAGATGCTTCCTATGATTACTTAAATCAATCAATAGCTCTTATGAAATCCAAACTCTGGGTTTTGTCTGTCTGTATCTGTGTCAGTCTGTTCGCTTGCAAATCGAAAATCTTACATGATTTTAGTGCAGTTTTTTCTGCATTGAGCTTGATTCTACTCATCAATCATAGGTTACTTATTATCACTATAAATAACATAAGGGTTGCCACCGCTCAACCCAAACTTAAACGATAATGATTTTTATGTTTGTATTCATATGTTTAATGCTATACTTTTTAAAACATTTCTAGTAAAATGGCATAATGTAATATACTTTGGCTACGTATAGCTAACATTTTAACTGTTATATCCAGACACCACGCCATACAACGAATTTGTCGCTTAAAATCCACAAAGTGTTTCCTATATCTACTACGAAATTGGTTTTGGCCATTATCCTACTTTTAGGCTTTTTATCCTGCAATGATCAAATCTATTTTCTAAAATCATTGGCTCCGTTTGAGATATCAACCTGATTGCTGTTGTCACCAAAGAAATGGTTTTTAATGTCACACACTAGTCCCGCTAGCCCGGATTAAACTGTCTTGGTTTTCTTGTCTTGCCTAGATTCAAACGCATCGCATCCTTAGAGAAACCTTAAAAATCTCTTTATTCTTGCAAATCAAACGGATCCCTGAGTCTGGATATAAAACAAAACACAAAACGGGCGCGACGCGACGCGACGCGGCTACTTCGGGTGACAAAATGTTTTTACGCCTCGATTTTATTCTTGTTTTCATTTCGTTTTGTTTGTACAAACGCAGGAAGTTCCACTTTTAATTAACAATTAAAATTGAGATGCTTCGGCGTTTGTTTTAGCGAACGAGTCAATCTTGGTAATATTGGTTTGGAAGACGTATTTGTTGCACCGTATTTCGGCCCATATGTTTTGGCCTTGTTCAAGCATATCTTTCTAACATCTTGACTGATTTGAATAATTATTTTTTATTGTGTGATACAAAATTACTGAATTTAGTAATTGTCAGGATTTGATCAAATATTTCGAAGGTAGTTCAAGACCTCAACAGTTGACCGATATATTATTATAGGATAACTGTTTTTTTTATTTAAAGCATGGCAAATGGCTCACGTCTGCGACGCGTATGGGGAGTATACAATATGTGCAATATCAGCTCTATCTAAAGCAGCGGCACATCAAGGCAGACGGCCGCGTGTCATTATTATGTCAGAATGTATTCTATCTAATTAGTCTTAATTACTCTTAACATCAACACAATTCCTTCAATAGTCCCTCATTTATACCGAGAAACGGGCTCAGTACGTGAAAGAGCACGTGGCAAAAAGGAACGTTGATTACTCAAGAGAAATGCCGCTGAACGGTTGCTTTTACAGACTAGATAATTTCGTATCATTGTAATGATGTTTACAGAGAAAAAAGCGGCACATACAATGAACAGTATCATAGTACAAGCCAGAGACAGAGAAATAAACATATTTTATTCAGGGCTGATTTTTCAATAGTCTGTTTCAATATTTTACAAATAGTAGCATTGAGATCTTATCATGTATTTCATTATTGTGGACGGAAAACTCGTAAAGTTTATTTGCGGATTCTTCGTTATAGAGTAGATAGAATTTCAGGAAATTCGGCGGATCATTCAGTTTTTGATGTAACTTAATGTAGTTTGACTAAAAAAATGTTAAAAAAAGGAAATTAAATTAAATTAAATCAGCTAGATAACTATTCAACTGATTTATTTATGACTCTGCTTATCCATCCGTTATGTTATTTCCATATTTTATTAATAGAATTACAGTAAGTAACTGTGATAGAATATATATTTCTATATATCTATCCGTCTTTTGACAAAAGTAAATTTCATCATCATAGAATAGTGAGGATTGAAAAATCGGTCTTTAGTAATTCTGCAAATGCATGCGTACAACCAAAACCGTGTCACCGGAATCCGAAAATCCCTAAAAGTCTGGCACCATATACTTAAATGTTTCTAGTTAAAATTATCTGGCATATTCAACTATATCAGGTGCATAGACAAGTGTTTTTGTAGCTAAAGTACCTTTCTTTATATCTAAATTTAACTTAACTCTAGCTACTTCATTGGTAAATCTACGATACACGCTTTTACTAGATAATTATAATGAGAAAGGAAGGCATGCGCTCGAAATCGTGGCGCCGCCGTATGGTCAATGTGACAATATCATTGTATGGGAATCCGGCGTCGCATCATATCCCACACAGTCGAAACATCGCAACGCGCGCGAATGTGCTCTAAGATGCGTTCGTTAAATCAGTTCACACCCACGAAAAACCCCCAATACGTCCGTGCTATGTTTGCACGTGTCATGTAAGTTTAAGTTGGGTTGGTAGTTTTTGAAAAAACTTTTTGAAAAAAAGACAGCAGGTCTCATAGTAAACCCGCTAGATGGCATATCTCCTTACTATTTATCTATGAACCCAACAAAATGGTTGTTCTGTTGTAAGCACAGCGCGCTCATGGTCTATGCTATGGTTCTGATAACAGTTAATTTTAAAATGTTTTCTGCTCAAATTATTGCTTACGTCAAGTCAACGTTTCGTCCACTTCATGGACTTCCTCAGAACTATTTATTTGGGAACATTTTAATAACGTGTAGTTGAGTCTACCAAACATTAGAATTGACCAAAATCAAGTTTTCATCCCTTTTCTCAGTGATGTTATGCCAGCCCAGTGGCGGGGCGCCGCCGCTGTACCGTTTGGTAATAAAGTTGGACAAACTGTGGGTGCGGTCGAATTGTGGACGGGTGACTGTATTTTCGACCGTTGAGGTTGGCCGTGGCCATACTTACTGTTCGTAGGGTAAGTTTCGCACGAGTTGGTAACATCGCTTTGAATGAAAGATGATCAGAAGCGGCAATAAACATTTTCCGTGCTTCCATTCAATTCAATATAGCTTAGTATAAGTACAAGAACGGTACAATACCTGGCATGACACCTAGTTCCTATGTTATGGAGATATCATGAGAGTTGTTGAACTATCAGATCATAGAGCTATTGAGATATATTGAGATATCATGATAGAGTTAATAGCCATCCATGTGCAGCAAAAAATCACAATTTATCACTATCACAATACACCGTTTACCTAAACGACATATTCAGCAAAATACATAGAACTTTGGATGATTTATTTAATACGAGCATTGTGCGTGTAAATAAGTTATATAAGTCTAAATAAACATCATTCTATAGCCCCTTAAACATATCAAAATATCTTACCAAAAATGCAAATAAAGTTATAGTTATCTATAATATTATCCTGCTAATCTATGCATGCATTTGGATTGGTTTTTATATCAGCAAGCACAGGGACAATTGTCTTAACCCTAATTTATTCATAATTAAAATAGAGCAGTACAATGCCGACATGGATCAAAGCATGCGCAGCATTGGCGATTTATACTAAATTACCATGACGCGAAATGATCAATTTACGCGATTTGTAATTGATCGATTTAGTAACGCTCTGATCATATTGATTGTTATCACTTAAAAAACATATATGTTCATTCGTTTCATAGTTGCGATATTACCGTAAGTACTTTCATCAGTTAACTACTTTAAGGCGCTAGGACTAGCCAACTACTCGCGCCATACAAATGCACTTTTTAACAAATGTAATAATATGTAGTGAAACGCTTCAGCAAATCCAAATAGAACTCCAGACTGATAATGGATTGTTAATATTGTTTTATTCCATCATTTATTTAAATAATAATAAAAATAAAAAAAGTTGATTTTTCTCATTAGAAATCTGAAAGTCATTCGATTTCTAGATATAAGCAAAAATAGCATATATGCATAAACAAAAAATTCCATTTGCTTTTAGATTTCTACATTTAGTCAAAAAAGTCCAGAAATGGACACCGTTTCCGCAATGTATTTTGTATAGAAAAAGGAAACATACATTAACGAAAATCATTCGATTCCTAGACAAGGAATCATATATTGTAAGGATGACACTTATAATCGTCAGACTTAGTTAGTTTACTAGGGGTGCCTCGTCTAACTTTGCGATTTGGCTAGTACCAGGCCCTTAAGGAGCGACATCTACATTAGAAATAATTTCAAAAGATTTTTAAATTTAAAGCTAATCAATTCCTAAAGTCCTGTTTCAGACAGATTTGAACTAGGAAATCCCCTTCACCTACTATATGGAAGGGTCAAGCTCGCCCGGATTGGCGACAGTGGAAGCTGATCCAACTCAATATACAGCTGAGCTTGCTGCGGGCTTTGGAGTTAGTTTCAAAACAATTTTGAAGCCTTGCGTCAAATCGGAAAGATAAAAAAGCTAGATAAGTGGGTGCCACACGAACTAAGCGACCAACAGCGAGACTTACGGGTCGAAGCATGCATAGCACTACTGAATCGGCATAGAAACGAGGGAAATATAAATCGAATTGTTACCTGCCATGAAAAATTGGATCCCGTACGACAACCGTCATTGGGTGAATCCGGGTACAGCACCTAATCAGTGAAGATTACTCATAGGAAGATGATGGTGACTATCTGGTGGATAAGTGCCAGACGTGTACATCGCAGCTTCTTAGAGAATGGCACAACAGTGACGGCATATGTATATTGCCAAAAATTGCAAACAATGATGGAGAATACTTAATGTTTACGGATATACAGTGTTAAAAAGGCTCACTTCTTTCCGACGTTTCGTCCACCACGTTGCGGACATCATCAGGATCGCGGCGCGACCTCGAGGACCTCTGACGCGTCGTCCAGTCAGAAGTCAACTAAAGGTCGTCGGCTGCGGAGATTGTAGCTGTGGGTAGGTTCAGCTACAGATGCGGGTAGTAACACAGCACTTCGTTGGGCGATGAAATTGTCTGTGCAAACTATGCTCACGGTGTCACTATGCGACAGTGTGGGCAGCTGAACCCTTGTGTTGCTATATTGTGCCAGTACTGGAGACCAAGACGATGATAGCCTCATACTGTCATCTCTGTTGAAATTCGGATGTCTTGAAATCTCAATGGATTCTCGTACCAAACGGGGTATATATTGTTTTTCAACAGCGATTGTTTTAACTTGGTCGAAACGGATCCAATGATTGCTTCCATTGTTCAAGACATGCTCACAGATCGCCGACTTGTGAAACTCATTGTTTTTGACTGCCTTGATGTGCTCTCCTATTCTTGTTTGCACACTTCGTTTTGTCTGGCCAATATAGTTTTTCCCACAGCTACATGGTACTTTATATACTCCTGGGGCCTGTAGTGGGATTTTGTCTTTAGCTGATCTTAGCTTGGAGGATATTTTTGCGAGAGGTTTGAAAAAGGTTTTTATGCCCATTTTTCTGAACATCTTTCCTATGCGATCCGTGACACCTCGCACGTATGGGAGGTATGCGCACTGTCTTTGGACTTCAGCCCTCTGTATCCTTTTTCTCGCTGTTTGCTGACAGAAATCCTTGGCACGAGTCTTGTAGTCATTGTAAGTTAAAACCTCCTTCACATATTTCAACTCCTCGTTCACATGTTCGACGTCACAGATTTTGTACGCGCGGTTCACGAGAGACTGTGTGACAGACCTCAGCTGTGCTGGATGGTGATGCGAGTTAGCGTTCAAGTACCTGTTGTTGTGCGTAGGTTTGCGGTAGACTGTGTGGCCCAGCGTGCCGTCAGCTCTCCTCGTGACCAAAACATCAAGAAACGCTAAACTTCCTTCTTTCTCAATCTCAATCGTGAACTTAATCTGTGGGTGAATCCGGTTATGTGGGTGGGTGAATGAATATGAGGTCGCGCCGCGATCCTGATGATGTCCGCAACGTGGTGGACGAAACGTCGGAAAGAAGTGAGCCTTTTTAACACTGTATATCCGTAAACATTAAGTATTATGTCGAACAACAGTGAAAATCTAAATAAACATAAATGATGGAGAAGCTTGCAATTCAATAACCAAGACTGGTCAATCGCCCTTGCTTATTGCTTCTCCACGACAAACTTCACGACTGACCATCGTAAAAGTGACAAGAGTTACGGCTGGAAGCTCTCCGTCACCCACCGTACTCAACGTAGCTCACTCCAACGGATTTCAATATTTTAAAAAAATTTAACAATATTTAAGTGGCAAAAACACCCGGGAGCACGGAGATCCACAATTATAGAAAATATGAAATCATTAAATGTACAAGAATAAACCCGTCATAATCGAGAGTATGATACCGATGCACAGAATATTATTGATGCTGACTCTTCCAGTGGATTCATTTAAAATATCCTTGGTAATAATATGGTATATAGATGTTCATTCATTTCGCAGTAGCTTGCGGTGATTTCACAGAATCGAGTCGATGAATAAAAGCTGATTAAGAAGTTGCTTAACACTTAATTGTACAGTACGGACACTTTACGCAGACCGGAGACACAATTTTTTTAAACGAGACTTTAAACATTTAATCGAAATTTATATATATAACACTTTGACGATAGGCATGCCACGTCATTTCATATATTAATTACATAAAACATTACCTTTGGAAACAAATATTGGCTTTGTTAAAAAACACGATTTCCGCCAGGTGTTATACCAGGAACTGCTTGTATTGCAAGGCTGCATTGAACTGGATAAAAAACACGGACAATTTTCACTGTCGCTTAGACCATTGTCTATTCAATGGGATGGTACCAACATGAACTGGATATTTTTTCCTGTACTTTCCGCCGTTTTATGGCGCGTTCCACAATCCATTTTCCTTGGGTTCTACAAACGCGAGATAAAATTGGCAGTGCCTGGATTTTGCTTTATACGATGCCACCTGTGCCAGTCCCATATCCCAGATTATCAGACAGTATAGTTTCGGAACACCCTGCGGCAGATGGCCGCAGGCTGCGGTGGCTGCGCTGCCATCGTTATGAAGTTGTCGATCGCCGCTGCGTCACCGAGCACCAGGTCATTCATTGCAATTAACTGATGCACAAATACCATTACAGGCACACCCGCTAGGTGTATTGCTCGACTCAAGTTTATGTATGAAATTATGTAAAAGTCAATCAAAGAAATAAATCTGCATTCATTCTTGCAGTGTTTTTTTTTAAATGTAATTCTGTTAAATTTTACGACGCTGACCGGACAACATCTGCTTACGTTTAAATGTACAGTGATCTTTTTAGTAAAGTAGCTACTGTTATATTTTTTCTAATCTTCAGTGCGTTGATGATCAATTGACAATTTATCATAAATCCATCAATATCGGGCCGTGTTTCATAGGTAAAGTCCACCATAGTCTGTTAACGCACTTGTTTGTTGTCACAAATTGGTCTTATTCGACGTAAGAACCCTGATCAGTGTCGCAAGTGGACTACGAACCATAGCCCACCTCGAATGACGATATACTATTATATTAATTGTACCAAGGGTCCTCCATGGCTAAATGATCCAGGTACCTAGCAGACAAAATGTATACTGAACCGTAACACCCCGTTGGTAGTCAGAACCTGGTAAAATAATAGCAGATGTTTTGCCTATGGGCAATTAACCTGTGGACACGCCGCTGCATAAGCACAACTCGAGTCGTAAAGTCAAAATATCGAGCAATCATTTTTACGGGTCGTTTTGCGCAGGCATGTGCGTATTAAATATGCAAACTGTCGCCTTAATATTGTGTAATTGAAACTTCACGTTCGTTGTCGGTCCTTTTTAGTGCCTCTACAAATACGTAGAGAATAAACGATAACTTAATTTATAATTATCAAATGTCATTGTCGTGAATTTTAAATTTTACAAAATAATTTCAAATTATGATACATAAATGCTTAATTAACTAATTTAAGTAAACTACTACATAGCATAACTAATATATAGCAACGACGAACTGTAAGAAATCCTCTTAGTTTTTTTTTCTTCCTTCCTCAATTTAACCAAATTTATTTTCACCTTCTTGCATAATGTGTGCTATAAAATATGTGCCTATGTCCGTGGAACTTTTAAGATTCATTTAAATTTTGCTAAGTTAGTAATCGATCAGTTAAGTTTTTGCTTATTTCCAAAGATTTATTAACGTACAATTTTATTATCGGTAAACTGTGCATTCGGAAACAAACATTGGCGGAGATAAATCCGAAAATATATTACATCTCACGCATGTTGTTGACCAAATTCTTTACATTCTATTTAACTCTTTGATCCATTTGGGTTATACGTGATCCTTAACTTAAAGCCTAACCGGCACAGGAATTCTAAACCCCTTCGGGCATGCTGCGTCCAACCTTGCCAACATCAAAAGCTATCCGTGAGATGTTCGACACATTCTCCGAACAAAAATTACCCTGTCAGTACCGGTGTGTGTGATCCGACAGTCAAATTAAGGGTTAATCATAGCAGCCTCGAGCGCGCCCCTGTCAAGGCGTTACAGGTATTTGACCCTAACTCTATATATGCACATATGTCCTAAAATCGGTATGCGACTATAGTACATCCACGGAGTAATCGCTTTCACAAGTGCATTAACAAAACTACAATAATAGTTCCACAATAATATTTATAATAATAATGCACTAGGCAGGCGATTTATTATGGAGTGAAACAAATAATATTTAGTATTCAAATAATGTTAGTTTTTACAATGAAATTCATTCAATTCCTTTTTTAGAGTTCCGTACCCAAAGGGTAAAAACGGAACCCTATTACTAAGCCTCCGCTGTCCGTCCTTCCGTCCGTCCGTCCGTCCGTCCGTCCGTCCGTCCGTCCGTCCGTCCATCCGTCCGTCCGTCCGTCCGTCTGTCCGTCCGTCCGTCCGTCCGTCCGTCCGTCCGTCCGTCCGTCTGTCACAGGGCTGTATCTCATGAACCATAATAGGTAGGCAGCTGAAATTTTCACAGAGTGTGTATTTATTTTGCCGCTATAACAACAAATAGGTAAACTAAAAAAATTATAAAAATTAAAGGGGGCCCGATACAAAAAACGTGATTTTGATGGTACGGAACCCTTCGTGTGCGAGTCCGAATCGCACTTGGACGGTTTTTTACCTTTTCATAAAATCTGGTAGTCGACAACTTCCTATCTTTCATTCACCTGTACTTCACATTGAGTCAAATTTATTAAATTACTTTTTAAGCACATTTTTCGTCGTTGTGACCAGACAAATCACAATAAATTACATGGTTTTAACGAATAAAGTCGACGTGCATTTTTTTTATATACACAATTCAAAGTCATGTTTTTTTATGCAACCTGACGTGAATGGCTAATACCACATAACTACCGTAATGATATTAGCCCAATACACCACATTCCCGAAGGATTTAGGTGCCATGCCAGGACTTTCCCTTTATAAGCAGAGCTACATTGAACTGGGTGGAAAACACGGAAAATTTTCCATTGCCGCTTCGACCATCTTTCCATCTTTTCGTCCAATGCGATGGTACCAACCCGGGCGGTCTTAAACCCTACCACCTAGTAGGGGAAAGTGCATGAAAGAGAAAGAAAGTGGTGCAAGTCAGGGCGAGGAATTGAACCCAAACCTCTGGTACACTAGGTCAGTCCTCGCGCCACTAGGATACGAGCCGCTCAATCAGGCGTTAGGCGAAAGCATGCAGTAAGAAATATTCCGATTTCTGTGAGTAAGAATGATTCTAACAAATCCCTTATTTCATGTCTACGCTAAAAATGATAGAATTCATCTGTTATAATTTTACTAGTGTTTTAACATTATGTTCAAGCCTTGACCAAACTAATACAATCTGTGAGATGTTATCGAGTCCAAGGAAAGTAATAATTGAGCCGCATTGGAAGTCAGATTTATGGGTACCACGCCAAAAGTTATTTATCAATTCGCACCTAAGATTCTCACTACTGATAGTGCCCTGCCACTTTTTTCGCTCTTCGTCTTGAGTTTGTGTATCAGGTTGATCGTTTTTGATTAAATAACACACTAACTTGCTTGATTCCTTGATTGGTACTAAACCAATATCAAAGAATGCATTTATATACCTTCAGTAGTCAGGGCCGAAAGTGAATGATTTTCTACTTGAAACTATTTTCTATTCCACGACTTTTGTTGCAAAGAGAAACAAATACCTTCTCATACATATTTGTGATTAGGTTATTATTATTAAACAGTTACGCGAAGGATGATAATGTTTGGTCTTTAAAACAAAAGATGTTTCTTTTATTGTTCAGCTGTGTGTACTGATATACAGTGGAGATAATTTTATATCGAGTTAAACAAATCCTTGGATAGAATAAGATAGGACAGTCCTGAAGCAGTACATGGAAGTATATGGCAATCCGAAGCCATACCTGAAGCGATACCTCGTAGACGACTACGAGGTATCCCGTAATTTAGAAACCCTCCAACTCCCAAGGGATGTAGGGTCTCTCTCTTCATTCTGTCGTCTCTAGCATGACCAATGCGCGTCGGAGCTTCATAAAACTGTCCCTCCATCCCCTTTCTACCATCGGTCACCGCGGAACAGGCAGGGAACGCACTCACTCACTGTCGACATTCGCACAATAAGAACCAACCGATTCTCTAGATTCTTTATCTATAGGGTCCGTAACTATGGAATGTGCTCCCTGCAGAGGTGTTTTAGCCCAATATTGACAACTTTTGATTCTTCAAACATGGTGCTCATCATTGCAGGGCTAAATGTCAATTTATACTTTTTATGCAATCATTTTTACTATGATGTTTCTAAAAATATCTCAGTGAAAATATTGCAACAATTCATAGCAGAGAATTCGCAGTTCTACAATTGTATCCTAATATTATGCAAACACTCATATAGATAGGCATCTATTTTAGTATGGAGACTTTACCGATAGAAACTAACTCACTCAAACGTATTCAGATCTGAAGCTGACACCATATTGTCCACGAAAGTAATAACAATAATTTCCGCCGCCCCTACCGAATGTCAGTAGAAACAGTATAGAGGTAATTCACGAGATTATTATTGAAGATAGCGGTCTGGGCGACCAGGCACCGCCGCACCGCCGCGCCGCCGGAGGGTTGAACTTACCTTTTAATTACCCAGGCACAAAAAAATATTCGATGTGGGCGAGGGTTAGTTTTCTATTTCGTTGTTAATTAATTTCTACAACATTTCGCCGTCCACTGTCAAGTGACCATTTGTCATTTACAGCTTTCGCTGATGTGGGAGATATTCAATTTCAATTTGCTGAGTGTTCGCATAGCGGTATGTTCGCCCGTTGTATTTTCCGACAGGACATAAGCTCGGGTATAAAATTTTATTAAAAAAATGTATTGTAAAATGTATATTTTGTATCGTATTTTTGTAAACAAGCTGAAAATTTGAAAATTCGATTTTTTGATTGATTTGAAAAAAGGTTGTTTATACCCACCCATCTTCTTAGAATCACCTAATCTAGGAAATAGGTGAAAATAAAAAAAAACTCTCCATTTCAATTCCAAAATGCTCTCAATTTTATTTAAGACTAATACAATTCATAAAAAATATCACTTTAGGACAGGCCTAAAATTATAATGTTGTCGATGTAAAACATTCTTCCATTGCTACCCAGCCCGGCTTCGCACGGGTCCATTCAAGTTTGGTTTGAATTTGATTTGCTCGCGAATAACAAAAAAAAAACTGTTGATCCGATTCCTAACGGTTGCTGTTTGTGGGGACTAGCCTGCTCCAATTGGCAACATGTCCGATGGCGGGTATAGTTTTTGCAAAAATACTGATATTTGTCATGAACTGTTGCACATGGCATGAAATGTTGATTTTGTGAATGCAAATTATTTTATTGTTTTTACTTGTGTTTTCCTTATATCACAAATCTTAAATACTTACTATTATTGTTACAAAAAAAATAAGATCTATGTAAACGTAGACTAAAAGGACATGAATAAAATTACCTTTCTTCGCTGAGATTGCTGAACTGGCAATTGAACTTGCTTGAAAATATTACAAATCCAAATGCAGTGTACTGCCTAAGGATGACGAATAAACAATCAACAATACCAAACTTCACTGGACTAATCTTAAGAATACCTAAAAAAAATTATTAAAATCGGTACAGACGCCGTTGTTTTATATTGAAATTCGCTCAAGCGGAGCTTCTAAACTCATCTGAAGGTAGCCGACAATTTCATCAAAATCGGTCCAGCCGTTTTGGAGCCCATAGGCAACATACAAACATAGATTTTTATATGAATTCGTCGGTTGTATACTTTCTAGCAATAGTCAGATAAAATAATCATTGGCAAAACGAGGTTGAAACTAGTCAACAACCGAATGCCCCGAGACCAAATATCAGTGCTCGGGAGCCAGAAATGGCACCCGTGGTAATTTTTTTATATAAATGCATGAATTCCCTACACATCGTGAACCATTGAAAAGTAAAAAAAATATTACAGGCATTCTGACGGATGGACAAGACTAAATGACATGAGTTCTGAGAAACGGCGGAAGCCTAAAATGTATGCCAATATTCAATCCTCGCGCATCTGAACATTTTCCCTTGAACAAGCTGGGAGCTCCGTATATCTCCCGGTCGATGGCGTCCGTCCGAGTGAGTGTTCTTTTTGTGGTCGCATTCCGCCGTGACCTGACCACGCGATAACAAATCCACCGTGCAGCCGACTTCTGTTCTTGTAACGGAGGTGTTGCATGACTCATATTATAAAACTTTTTCCTTCGTGGAACTGCTTTGATATTACCATACATATTGTCATGATGTTTACCTAACCATGCCAGGTTCTTCCTTATATGGCACAGCTACGTTGAACTGTAAAAAAATACCTACAGATTTCATTCATGCTGCGACCATCAATTATTCAATGCGATGGTACCAATCCGGGCCTATATACCTAGTCAATAAAGAATTTACGTGGTATACAAACTACAGCCAGCCTGAGTGGTCAGTCTGAGTTCTTACCTAAATTGGCGTTTAAGGAACTTCGAAGCTACGTAAAAACGTCAAACCCCATACAAGTTTTTACTATATATTCTGTGGTTTGAATCATTCAAGCTGTCAAAATCAAACTCAGACTTCCGATTTATGCAAACGCGTAGTCGGCGTAAACGGCAACGTCAACGTAGTTTCGGCAACGGTGAGTAAGCTGTCAAATCAAACTTGGACTCCCAAATGCTCCCATAGCGTAAAGTCCAGAATGCGCGCGGCGGAATCTAGCCAGTACCATCATGTCAGCGAGAGGGTACGCACGTTTCGCGCGCTCCGTCCCCGCTCGGCAAGGTACGACTAGTCTGATTTTGTCAAAAAAAAAGAAGATTTTTTAACGGCAAGGGGGATGTGTGTACCTCGTTATGGTTGAAAGGTATACGATTTTTTTTATTTCATTCTTCTAAATAGAAAAATACTAAAAACTACGAATGGAAAATACATTATTTCCAGGTTTCTTGGAATGTTTAGGGCCAAATTCACTCCCACACGTTTTTGTGTGTAGTTTGTAGTATTTTTGAGCGTCACGTCGCTAAATGATGAGGGGACTCGCTTCCTATGCCAGATTTCATGAGTTTAAACAAATAGTGCATGAAAGGGCCCGCCTTGCGTGCACTATTTTGTTACTCTTTCTAAATTAGATAAGTGCATATCGTCACGAACGCGAGCTGTTTCATGTATCTTAGTCCATGTAAAACTGAAGGTCTCCTTCCCCTACTAGGTTGCAGTTGCCACCCGGCCATGTTGTCCATGTTTTCCATACAGTTCAATGTACCATCGACGACATAAGTCCAGTAGCACCCTACGGTCGGGTTTGTTTTGTATATGTGGCGTGCCCCTTCCCCCAGCGGTCTACAGGCGGGGGGGTGTCCTACCGCAAGCCGCGCGGGAGGTGCGTTCCTCTCCTCCCGCTTCACCTCCGCGAGATGCGACAGCTTCAAAGCAATCGCTCTGCGAAGTGCTACTGGACTTTAAAATGCGACCGTACATAGCTAATCAAGGGATGGTCCTGGCATGGCATCTAATTATTTTAGGAATGCAGTTGACATCATGGCGGTGGGTGTGGTTAGCCATCCATTACTGCATAAAAAATGTTTAAAACAAAGATTTCGCTATTGAAGGCTAAGCCTACAAACCTTGTATATTTAACGATATATTTTTTATATTTAAAATTGTTATGATTTTTTTTAGTATTCAGAAGCTGTTTATTTTACAAAAAAAAATCCTTACCTACATTAAAATATTTTAATTACTTCAAGAAATAATATTTTTGGTCCCCCAGTCCTTTTATCCCCTTGACTTTAATTTCATGAATTAAACCAATGGACTCGCCCGCCATGTAAGCCTAAGTTAAACTCACGGTGTGAAAACAGTACCGTGGCAGATAATTGCACCGGCAGCGGACATATTCAGGTTCCCCGAGAATACTTCACTCTTTTTGTTGTCTTACTACTGTTCGTCTCGTCCCTTAAAATGTGTAGCGAAGTGTATTCGATTTCAGTTATGTTTTTCTATGGAATTTAACTCTACAATAGTTGAACGACTGGTCACCGCTTTCTTAATTAGTTGGAGATTTGGTACAGTATTTATTATTCTTCAAACTTTTAGTTTGAGGTTAACCCTCTATGTATTCGACAGGAATTTCTTTTTTTTTTATGTGACTGGACATGGATGACTAATACCACAAGTTCTGTCATGGTATTAGCCCAACACACCACATGGGAACTAGGTGCCATGCCAGGACCTTCCTTATCCACGGCTACATTGAACCGCTTCGACCATCGTTCATCCAATGCGATGGTACCAACCCGGGCGGGATAAACCCTACCACCTAGTAAGTAAGGAAGGGGACCTACAGCTTAACGTGGAATCCGAACCACGGCCAGCCTCTCTCAACGGTCGAATGGTCACCCATCCAAGACCAGACCGGACCCAGCGTTGCTTAACTGCGGAGAGCGATCGCCGAAGTGTCGCGCCATTGGGCCACTGAGGCTGACAATGTTTCCTTGAAGCTAGTAGAATTATTTATTATTATTATTATAATCACAAAGTCTCATGCGAAATTGGCAATCCAGCTGATTTTAAAATTACTTTGCTTCGTAAAATACAATAAAGGGTTAATACGTCTTAAAGATCCCTACAGAGCGCGCAGACAGCGTCAATGATTTACTCCCCGCGCTCCAAATTAATTGTTCGAGGGCAAGTGACCGCGCACGCAATAACCATCTCTTTCTCTCTCGTCTCTTCCAAATCAAATTATACATCTGCTTTCTCTCTTCGAGTGGTCCCACTACGATTGAGATATCAATTCGTTTTTAGAGTGATTTATTTTGTTTGTATGCGGTACGGTTCGATTTATAGCTCTGTTTGCATTAGTTTAATTTTATCGTTAAATTAGAATATTTCGAACTCGTTTGTCGACATTTTTACGATCTTGTTTTCTTGATTGAGTCAATATGTCTGAAAGTAAGTAGAATATACTACTACTCAATAAAATGTTAGTTCTCGGATAGTATGATTTGACCGTTTTTTTTGGATTGGAATAATGTGGAAATATTTCGGATGCCTTTGACTGAATTACGATAAAAAATTGTGTCTCACAAATAATCAGAGTCTCATAGAATTCCTTTAATATTTTTTTCCCTAATTTCTAATCGTCACATTAATGCCCGAATCTGTCCGCCAAAAAGGAAATAAAATAATAGAATTCTAATAGGTCCAATAATACGTTCACACAATTCCTCTATAGATAGTACTGACCTGAACCGTCGAACCTAAACCAACTGGTTTAACCACGGAGATCGTCGATCTCCGTGGATATAACCAACCTTTTTCATCCATCGCAAAAAAGTTCAAGCAAGAAAGGGTAACATAAAACAGTAATATTACCGTTTTAGCCAACAGTTTGTGCTCGGAAGCTTGCTTCTTATTATTTTCCCGCCTTCATCGGGGCATTTGGTGTTTATGGGTGCTTTGCACGTATGTGACGACTGCTTGTATTGAGGAGAATTTAATTAGTAGCCGGGTTATAGGTAACGGTTGAAAATGTTATTGACAGACGCTATAATTTTGAACTGGCGACATTTAGACTGATAATGGAAGAAGGGCTATTCTTTAAACAATCGTTTCTATATGTTTTTTTATGATTTGGTATTTTTTTAAGTATTTTGAATACTCTCCCTTTTCATGATATTAGTAGATATTAATTGATTTTTACACTTATATTTAAACTTTAAATTGACCGATGAATGAATGGTTATTTTCTCATAATTTCATTATAATATTTGAATATGTTTTATTGCCTTATTCAACGACACGGAAATTATTAAATCCGCGTCCATACGCGCAAATAAATAATAGTGTCTTAGCGGCAGTGACAAGGAGGGAGAGAAAGAATAGCGAGAAAGTAGGTGCCCCATACTTGGCGTCCTAACTACATGGTTTCGCTGCCCTACCCGCACTAGGTTTGTCTAACGTCGTGTGTTATATAGAAATATCCACTAATTCCCTCCCGATCCCGAACCAACTGAAGTCAGGGTACACATCAACATAACGCCAAGCCAACA
This sequence comes from Incurvaria masculella, assembly GCA_946894095.1. NCBI lineage: Eukaryota > Metazoa > Arthropoda > Insecta > Lepidoptera > Incurvariidae > Incurvaria > Incurvaria masculella. The sequence goes on from OX335641.1 coordinate 9,131,915, forward strand.
CGTCGCGACCTGACATAATCGCGGCTGTTGACCAGAAGTCACAAGCCAGCGAGCACGACCTAGCATAGGCTAGAGCCAGTCGCCTCACCTTAAAATCTTCAAGACAGCACTCCATCCTCCTGTATTGTCATGATTTTAAATTGTTACAATACTGGGTGCGGGTATGCGCACCGTGAAATGACCATTCGATTTCTTAGTTCTATGTAAAATGTACCCAATAATTATGTTTAGGTATGATGCTATTACCTACATAGGAAAATGCACCTTTTTGAGAGTGGTATATTTTTTTCTGTTTCGTCTGATCGTTTGTCTCAGTTAATTTAACGACGTAAATGTGCGGCTAAGAATTGTCTCACGTGTTCACACCAACGCCGTGAAATACCGGGAATATTTGCAGTAAAACCGTCCCTCACATTTAATGCACATTTTGCCGGTATCCCGGAGACTCCATCCGGAAGACTTTAAAGGATGACACGAATCGCAAACGAATGATATGTACGAGCCGGCACAGCAGCGGAAGCACAAACGAAAGATACAGCTGTACCGACGGATAAACGTCAACCTTTCCCCGTTTCCCCTCTCACGAAAAGCGAAACAAAAACACAGTTATCGATCGATACAGCTGTATCGTTGCATTTGTGCTCCCGCTGCAGTTCGATCCATTTCAGTGTCTACGTGTGTTATTTCGTTTAGTGGCCGCGCCGCACGCCATTGTACCAAGTTTGTTTTTTATTGCACCGGAAACCGTTGCGAAATTCGGAGCTATCATTCTTCGATGATCATTCTTAATGAACTACAATATATAGAAAACGATTAACAAGATTTCCTGCTCAAGAATATGCTTGCGCCCTATCGAGGGCCGGTTTTGAACTTGAGTAATGAAATCCTCACTCTTCACTCACTCACCAAGTGCATATAACTTGTCGATACAAGTGCGCCTACTATTTGTAAACTGTGGCCGACCGCCGCCGCAGCGGTCCGCCGCTCGCGTGAGCTCCAGTGTGAACGCAACTTATTTGAATAATGAGCACAGTGGCGGGGATAAATTTGTGATAAGAAAATTGTGTGATTTTAGGTGAATTATAAGAATACTTGAGCTAAAACGGTATATAAATAGCTTAGTGCAAGGCTCGTTAGATTTGCGTGAGCATGCCCGGCTTTGCTGAACTTACTACCTAGTATAATATGCTGAACAAATAAACAAACCTCGACCAAAGTTGGTGGTATAAACTAGGTGGTAGGGTTAAGCCCGTCTTGATTGGTACCACCGCATCGGACGAAACTGTGGTTGAAGGGGCAATTAATGGAGCGGAATTTATCCGTGTTTTCCATCCAGTCCAGTGTAGCCGTGCTCATAAAGGGAAGATCCTGGCATGGCACCTAATTCCTTCAGGAATGTCGTGTATTAGGTTAATGATATGACTGTAGTTGTGTGGTATCAGCCATCCATGTCAGGCTCCATAAAACTAATTCGTTCGGGAATGCGTTGTGTTGGTTAATGTCATGACCGTGGGTTTAGTAACCCATCCATGTTCAGTTACTTAAAAAATACCCCTACTGGGAACCCCGCAGAGGCACAAGTGGTCCTATATCAGGACTTTCCTCATATTGCACGGCTATATTGAGCTTGATGGAAAAGATGGGCAGTTTTATTAGAGCTTCGACCATGATTCATTCAATGCAAGGGTGCCAAGCCGGGCCGGATCAACCCTACCACTTAGTAAATAAGGAAGGAGACCTGCAGTTTTACGTGAAATCCAAACTACGAACGACCAATCCCTTAGTAAGCTGTTGCGACATGTACGGGAAGATGAGGAATTACTTGTGATATACTTGATATTTTACAAATTTGGATTCATCAACTTTTTACTTCTTATGGCATTGCATATGTATTTCGTCAGGGTGGTTATTTACCATTAACTATGCAGGTTCTTGGCCCACATCCAACGCAACCAATTTTTGCCATTCGATTATATTTAACCAGCAGTAACGGCGTTAAAATTCCGCCGGAGGTTTTAGAGAGGTTTTGTAATCTCAACGTTTACTTACCTTCAAGCTTATCAAGTGACCAGTGTATAGGTATATTCCGTAGAGACATTTTGCTTTACTGCACTATACAACGAGTAAAATTCCCATGCTAGAGACTTACATACATGCCGATAGATACTCTTTTTTTTTATTCTGTAAGCAAAATAAAATAATATAAAAAGCGTAGAATTAGATATAAAACGCATCAAAATCGTGTGATTATTTAGTTATAAGCGGACAGACAGACCGACAGGAATTTTTAACATCAAGTAAGTACGGTAATATTATTCTTTCGAAATATACTCGACCTTTATTTATGTGCTGTGTGGGTTCCGGCACGTTTAAATAATACAATCGGGCCTACTGCATTTCCCTTCGTAGTTCGGATTGCACGTCAAACTATAGGTTTTACTTACTAGAACTACGGGATAATCCCGCCCGCGTTTGTGCCATGGTCGAAGTGGCAATCGAAATTGTCCATGTTTTCCACCCAGTTCAATGCAATATAAAGAAGGTCCTGGCATGGCACCTTGTTCTTAGTGCGTGGTGTGTTGATCTAATATCGTGACAGTATTAGTCTTCCATGTCCAGTTTAAAAAAAAAATGGCATTTTGGTGTTATCACGCTGCATAATAATTCAGTTTTGATGTAAGACTAGATTTAATAACAACAAAAATATCAACACATTTTTTTCTTTCCAACAGTGACACCGATACTTTTTACCTTAACGAAAGTACCAAGGCTGCAGAAATTGTTAGATGATTTAAAATTGTGTAACACCATAAATTAGTGGCTGGGCCCTGTCTGCGTGACGATGAAGAATTCGTGAATTCGTTATGTTTTTAGGAATTTTAATAATATTTAATTCACGGCAAAATTAGGCTGCTGAAAGTGTTAGCAGATGAGTTTTTTTTCTTGTGGCCTCTGTCTCGAATTTGGGACAATTCGCCAGTTCCAGTTTCTTTCGCTCTTCAGTTGTTATTTGTTTCCCTTCATTATCTTCTCATTGACATTTTAACATGAATCGTAGATGTTTAAAAATTTTGTAAATCTGTTAGACTAGGAGGTCGCGACGAAAATGGTAACGATGACGTAAATGGCTGAAAGTGGGTTCAGGGGATTAATACCAACCCTCTGAAGCTAAATGTTGTCGGTCTGCCTGTTCCAAGTGGTTGCGTTACGTAGATAAGGCGTCTGAAAAAGTCGTTATGCTGACAAAAAATATATATGATAAGGTAAATCGATGCAAATGACAAAGTATGAAAGTATCAGTACATACTTGGTTAGCAATACAAAAACTGAACAAATTTTTGGTTGCATTTCGTAGATATAGGAGATTTAGGTTACAGACATAAGTTTAGGTATATATAAGTATTTAATTAAAAAACCTAATGGTTTTGGTGCATTATTAATAGTTATCATTGTTTCTAGATAATCAGTATATTCATCACCAGGTACATCCCAACATCTATTTTATATAGCCAATCTAGGTAACGCAACCACTTGGCGCAGGCAGACCGACATATTTAGCAACAGAAGGTTGGTCTCTAACATGTGAGCCCATCAGCCATTTACCTTATCGTGACCAAAAATTTCGTTACCTCCCGGAATATGTGATCTTTGGCTGGGCCTGTCTGTGCTTATTTCTCGCACAAACCTTATTTCTCGTTATTTTCTCATTGGTGCGAGTACATAATATATCGCGAAAGGAACATCGTTGTCCCACGACCACTCTGGTATTTTTTTTCTATCGAGCCACCGCAAAGATGAAAAATCTACCTCGAAATTGGAGCAATTAAAATGGGCATATTCCTCGTAGAGCATCTGTTGCTGGCTAGTGACCCCTGTTCGTTATGCCTCCATGACCCCTAACCGTAAAACAATATGGTACAACGCAACTGTTTGATAAGGGTTGGCTGTAATTATGGGGAATGCCATTAGTAGCTGTTGCGCCACGATCTGCGGTGGCTTATGATGGGAGTGAATGACTTAGGTGAATGATCGTATTTTTCTGTATGTTGCCCTCCGAATTGAAACAAATATTATAAATTATTTAAGTTTTTTAAACCATGTTGCAAATATTTTAACATTGGTATTAAATATTGTGACAGACCAGTAGCCTATTAGTTAACACCTGTGGACTATTGTTTCGAAGATCTCGGATTCGAATCGGAAATTATAGATGCGTCTCTTTCGTTCTACGAAATCGCGGACCTATTTTTTTCAAATCAGTATTGGAAAGCCTGATTTCGGCCCACCTAAAATATGTTTGTATCACAATAAAAAAATGTGAAGATTTTTTAGAACGAAATCAGAATTAATTGTATGCACGAGGTGAAGAATAAAATCAATATGCTATATGGTAACAAAATACTGACGCCGCCTTAGCACAGTACACCACATGCTCCAGCGATGATCCGTTTCCAGCATTATTCAATAAAAGACAGACATAGATATATCATTATCCAATAGAGAGCGCGAAGTCTCAAGTACGCTGTCCGCGTACAGTAGGTAGAATACAAAATTTTCAAAAATGACAATTTTACACGAGTTTAAGGATTAATTGATTTGGAAGAAATACATTTAAATAAAATTACATCTAGTTCGCTATTTCAGAAGTCATAATGAAAATTTATCGTGAATCCTGAAAATCATTTCGGCACAAAAAAATCTTTTATAGCATCCTTCCTTTGAATCCAAGAAAATAAGGGTTTCCATAAATACCGGAGATAAAAGGAAGAAGATTCCAAGCCACACCAAACAACCACTCGCTGAATCTCTATGCAAGCCACGTACACGTAGGATCTCCTCGCTCTTTGACCAGTGGTTTTCCTTCACTGAACACTCAATAGCTCAAGTTTTTATATGTAACGGTTTTCTTCTTGTTTACGTACGCCTCACTTATGCTACTTACGCACGATTTAACTTAGTTTTTATGACAATTTGCTCCGTAATTAGCATTGAATTTAAAGAACTACATTTGGTCGACGAAATGGAAAGTCGAAAGTCGATACTATAATTTTATAAGCAATTGTGAATGGCACATCTTCATCATCAGTTTGTATACAGGGATCCATTTTCAAATAATCCAACTATTCCGATTAATAGCACTCAGAAAAAATATTAGAACCATAAAAATACCTAGCCAATTTCTGGATGTCGATTTTGGTAACCGTGTAAATCATTTATGTCATAACCCATTGCCTCGGTTATTATTTTTAATGTGGTACAGCATATCTGAAATATTATTACATTGTCAGTGACGTAACATTATTGGCAGAGTGCTATCTCTTATCTCATTTGGATAGGAAGACTTAGTTTTGAATCAGTTCCACCCCATGTCGCCTCAACCGTCGATCTATAGAAAGCGGCGACCAAAGAGGTGTTTCGACCAAGCGTCTCGTTCGCCTGCATACATCTATCTCCACTCTATAAACTCTATAAAGCATCAGACGTTATAAATTTAAATGTAACACATGTACGGCGGCGCTATGGTAAAATATTGTTATGGTAGTATATTATCAGCATACTGATTTACTATCCAGTTAAGGTAATAGTTTGATTTATTGTTTAGTATAAAATGGTATTGTGGTTTTATTTTGCGTTCATGTATTGTTGTCCAAAACCAGAGCAACCTGTATTGCTCCTTTTTTAACCGACTTCAAAAAAGGAGGAGGTTATCAATTCGTCGGAATCTTTTTTTTTTTTTTTTTTTTTTTATGTATGTTCACCGATTACTCGAAGACCCCTGGACCGATTTGAAAAATTCTTTTTTTGTTCGAAAGGGTATACTTTCTAGTTGGTCCCATTTTTTTTTTATCAAAATCGGTTCAGTAGTTTGGTACTTAACTATACCAACATCGAATTTCTTAACCCCGCGAACCCAGAAATGTGATTTTTTAGTTACAGTAGCTTTCTTTTCGGGTGAGATTGCTCAGTATGAGAGGTTTTTTTTTACTTCAACTGTTGGGGGTATTCAAGGTGGTAAAAGAGGGCAAATTGTACACATTTCTATCTCTAGAGCCGCTGAACCCAGAAATTGCAGAGTATGTTTGTTTTAGATGGGAATGCTTTAGAAGAAAATATTTTTGGAAATTATACTATTAGGGGGGTAAAACAGGTCAAAATGAACACATTTAGGCGAAAACCACTCATGTTGAGATCTCTGAAACCAATTATCCTCGAAACTTAAAATTTTCAGTGACTTCTTGTTAAGACGAAAAGGCTCGCTCACAACGGATTTTACAAAATTCAACTGTTAAGGGGGGATAAACGAGGCCGATATATACACATTTTCATACAACTTAAACTTACGCAAGAAACAGACTATCCGGAACGATGTAAGGATGAGAAATTCAGAAGCTCAGCGGTTCCGGTCATTCGTTGTTTTGTCTTTTTAGGGTTCCGTTCCCAAAGGACACCAACGGAACCTTATTACTAAGCTTCCGCTATCCGTCCGTCCGTCCGTCTGTCACAGCACTCTATCTCACGTGATCTCATCGTATCAATTATCGTACGTATGAACCGTAAACTCATGAATCCAGATAGTTACCGGTCTACCTTTCGTCAGAAATGAGATTTCTTAATGGTTTCATTTCTGCTAATGCTCGTTCATTGTATTGCATTGTATTGTATATGTATGTATATCTTCTTTCCACTTTGTATGTGAAGTTGAGCAGGAGGGCTCGCCCACCTTGAGTCAAAAGTTACGCCACCACTAAAAAGCAAAAAATAAAATATTTTTAAATAAAAAAAGGACCGCCTTCAAAAAAACCGGAACTAAAAAGCAAAAAATAATTGGTTACTTTTAATTAATGTACGAAAAGCTATTTTAATTCTAAATAATTATGTACAATTTCTTAATTTTTAATCATCTTTTGAAGTCGGTGCCTTGGGTAGACGTTCTTTAAGGGCTGCAAGTAGTTTGATTAATATCACCTATGGCTAAGAAAGAAATATAAGTAGGTAGTTACTTACATTTACCTACTTGAACAAAACACAAAAACAAAAATTAAATAAACAAACAGGTCGGAAAAACGTATGTAAGTAGGTATTTAGGCAAGTACTTTGTAATTTAAATATGCCTTATACTTAAACTAAATACCTAACACAGTAAAAACAAAATATTTACAAGAAAACCCTACGAACAAACCAATATAAAAACAACGACCACTTATATGATAAATATTTAGGTAGGTGTAGCTTGTACTTTTTATTCTACCTAAATACCTACATAACACAAAACAAAAAAAAACAAATATAGAAAAGAACAGAAAACAATAGGTAGCGACTTTGAGGTGTCTGCTCTCAACTACGTGACAAAACGAGTGTGCGGTTAGTACATATCTCACCAATTTCGTCAGAATTCGTCTCGTTCAGACAACGATGTTGCAGGGAAGTACCAATCAACACAGAGGTGCGAATTAACGTACTCCTTCACCAGTGCGCGCCTTTATAAAGCCGAAAGTACTAATAATCGTTGAAACCCAATTTCAGTACGCTGCGCTGTATCGATATCAGCTTGCACGTAAACCAACGCTAAGGGCATCTCCAGTTAGACGAACGGTTGCTTAAAATGCTCTGTGGAATGACGATGTCTGTGGACCAATCATTGCTGACTCAGGTTGTTTACGCTCTCGTAGACTTCGGGTGTGTTTGGCTGAAATAGTATCTGTTCGGTCAGCAGCGTGCGAAGCGAACTCTACCCAAGGCACCGACTTCAAAAGATGATTAAAAATTAAGAAATTGTACATAATTATTTAGAATTAAAATAGCTTTTCGTACATTAATTAAAAGTAACCAATTATTTTTTGCTTTTTAGTTCCGGTTTTTTTGAAGGCGGTCCTTTTTTTATTTAAAAATATTTTATATTTTTTCTTGTCATATCAAGGTGATGCTGTTTCATTTGTGAACATCGCTAATATTTCTTGTATTAATAGTAATCAAATATCATGCATTTCCTTGTTAGTTTTTTCAAATGCAACAAAGAAAATTATTGCTCGCGTAAAATTACAATAATATACAAATAAAATCCAGGAATGTTACAAGCGTCCGTACAACGCTGCGGTCATTATTCCATATTTCCATGAGTTTACGCGAATGGAATGCTGTTTTTACAATAGTATTTAAACATTCACCCGTTACGAAACGGATACTCGTTTATGCATTTGTAACGAAGTGTTACGATAGATGACACACGTTCGATGATATCTTTTGGTTTTTTATACAGATTTTCAAATTAAAATTCAAATTCAAATTCAAATTCTTTATTGGCAACAAAAACAACAATTAGGTACAATTTAGAAATGTTTAAAAATAACCTATCATACATTTAATGCATCCTAATGATGTAATTGTATACCAAAAGGTGCTAGCTCAGCATAATTCCTAAGCGGCCAGTACTACTTGAGTTGAGCTGACTGCAAGGTGCTGATTTTCAGCAAGTACCTGCCAATAAATTTATTATATGTGAAATTGTGAGGCGTCGCGCTGCTCACCTCGTACGTGGGTGAGGAGTGCTGCGATAAGTAATACTAACACAAAAGTAAACTTTAAGTTTGCACTGGTAGTTATTTTAATGTGTTCTCATTTAGATTTTACCCGCCTAGATAATAAATACACATACATACATACCTTCACGCCGCTTTCCCGGAGGGGCAGGCAGAGATGATAGAGCGTCATCCGGTACGATCACAGCGCACCTCTTTCGCTTCATCCACAGACATACATCTTTTCATAAATACTCTACGATTACGGGTGCTACGTACAAGACGTTTACGAAAAATTACATCAATTTGGTGATGGTACGTTCTTCTAGGCCGCCCGGGCACGACACTTCCGCTAAAAAATGTCCCTGCTACTAATAAACCCAGATCATCGTCTGAATAGTTGTACAATGTTTTGTCCCTTTCTCTCTAATTCGATGTCTGGCTGTCAATACAAAGGACAAAACATTGTATAACTATTCAATAGATGATTTGGGTTTATTAGTAACAGGGTGTATGTTTATAAATTAAGAGGTTTAGTTACCTAAAGGGTGAAATTAATATATAAGACGAAACTATAAAAACAATTTTCTTATTAACTCCCATACTGCCATATACAGGGCGTCATGGTCAATTTAAAATAATTCATGAAAATAAAAAATAAAAATTGTCAAAAAATTCCATTCGACCATTGTTCAATTCACTGTTACATTCTTTAATAAGAACCAAGCTATCCTATCTCCATTTCCGAGGTATTTCCCCAAAAGTATAAACCTTAAAACACAAAGAAAGTATAAACTGACGGTTATGATTTTCACAAGCGCTGATAAAAACCGAAATTCCATGGACTTCGTCGAACTGAGAGTCGGGCGTATGCCATATATTGCGCTGTACACACAAAACTGTTTCAATACAAGAAGTTATTTCTTTTTTTCTTCAATTAAATAAAATAGAATGGAGATAAAGTTTCACCGTATAGCTGTTCTTAGGAAAATATTAAATGCCTTTTTACCTGTATTAATGAGATCTCTTTATTATAAAAGAAACCGATTATCACATGCTACTCAATTAAATCAACTCAATCATGCTTGCATTTATTTGCATGCAGACACTCTGACCAGCACACTATTATAATATTTTTAATCGCAAGTTATTTAGTAGAATAGCATAGAAAAGCCTTTGATACACATGCACACATGTCCTCTTTTTTAGATTGGTCGACTTTATCTTTGCACAATTTATACAAGTTGATATTGGATTAACCAACTCTTTATTTACCATATGCCTTTTTTCTGTGAAGTAATTTCTATTTTCAAAATAAAGTTACACAAACATCTCACATATTATATGAATGTCGTGGATTATTCATATATTAAAAAAAAAATTAAACATAAAACAAGCTCCAAGTGGAATTATAGCTTTATTTAAAATTGAAAATTATTGTAACTGTAAATCTGTAAATCTGTAAATGTAACTGTAAATCTGAGTAATGTATAATTATTTTTATTGTCCTTCAAATTGGAGATGTGAATGAATGTCTTAATCTGCTGTAACAAACTGTAATAAAACAAATTTACAGAGCGTTACATGTAGTATTATCACGGACCAGATAAACAGCCAATTCTGTATTCATTTTAGGCAATGAAAGCATCGTGGAATGTGTATGCGCGAGTAGCTATGAAGAAGTAGTGTTTAGGTATTACCGGGACAGTTTTATGATGATTTTATCATTCTTCGAGTCTTTGTTTTTGAAGTTTATCCTGTAGACTACATAACAGTACTGTTAAAACAATTATACGATTTAGACGATATGTATTCAAATCGCACATACTGCTCGCGAGCAGATTAGCTCTAACTTTTTTTAAATAAATTTAGAATATATAGACTATTCAAGCTATTCAAAAACTCTTCCAATAAAAATCCATCAATCGAAAACATTGAGAACAAATCCATTTATTAGAAACATATTCCCACTTACACCAACTATTGCAAATTATAATTTGGAACTATAACAAATTTAGTGTTACTGGCCTCGGGGCTTCTATTCGGCGACTATAGAGGCGGTGATAAAAGGATGGGGCAGTAAGGATATAAATTAGGGTTGCGATAGTCATAGTGAATTTATATCGATAGATTTTTAAAACAGTGAGAGGAACCTTTTCGGACTCAACATATTTATAAAGTATCTATCTATTTCTTGCCGTGTATTTATAATGTTCAGCATTATTGCAAAAATAATGGAAATCATATTTTATGTTAATGAGATATTGACTGCAGTAAGATGTCATTTCTCATTGCTTAAACACCCGAACAAAAATACAACACGAAGTGTACTGTATGCATGTCATGTGTGCAAGCAATTAATGCACAAGGCTGTTATTAATTAACGAATATTATAGAATTATTATAGAGGAATGTATTAATAAATGCTACAGACTGACTTTGATATGTCATTTATAATGGTAATTTACTTCGGACTGTATATTTACTTTTCAATTCACCGTATTGTTCAATTTCAATTTTGTATTAATGTTGACTTTCTACTAAGTAATTTATCGGGTTTGCAACGTTTCTCCAAGGAGAAAACTAGAAACAATAAATCTGTAATCTGAACACAATGTATAAAATATATAGGATATCAGCAAGAAAAATAGAGCCCAATAAAATATATCCATGTGTAGGTTGCGAGTTTATTTACAATTAACTACATAAATAAGCAAAAGATGCAGTTGAAATAAACATCGATAGTATTCTTCCTTATTCACCTCTCTAGTGGCCACATGGCGCGTGTCTCACGGGGGGACAGGGGGCGCCAGCGCCGAGCGCTCGGCTCGCCAGGTGAGGGGTAATTGGCCTCCCAGTCCGTTCAAAATATCGTTCTCCGTGCAGCCATACGGACCATAATTGCTTGACGCGTCCAAACACACCGCTATATAGCTCGGTCATAAAGAGATCGTCGGGCGCAAGGGAAAGTATTCTTAGATAGCTCGCTGCCCTTGTTTGGGCGATTCGGCGCGGACAAGTAATTGGCCGTGTCACTCGGTCGTCTGCCCGTTCTCCTGTCTCGGCTTGTAGCTGCTGGAACAGGACAGGAACGACGGGAAAAGCCAATTCAATCAGTGACAAAGACCATGTCAGCCTCGGTAGCCCAGTGGTGCGATGCCTTGCGATTCGATAAGCTGGGTAAACACCTCTGAGCGCGGTTGGGTTCTGGATGGGTGACCATTTTCAACCGATGTGGCTGAAAATGGTCACCCCGTAGGCCGTGGTTCGGATTCCACGTAAAACTGTGGGTCCCCTTCCTTACTAACTAGGGTTGGGTTAGGTTAGTCTAGGTTAGGTTACCATCGCATTGAATGAACGATGTTCGAAGTGGCAATGAAAATTGTCCAGGTTTTCCATCCAGTTTAATGTAGACGAGCAATATAAGGAAGGTCCTGGAATGGCACCTAGTTCCCATTTGGTGTGTTGGGCTAATATCTGACGTTCAGTTTTGTAATAGCCATCCATGTCCAATTACAAAAAAAAAATTAAAATAAAAAATATAGATGCCTACATGTTATAACAGCAGCAATTGCCGTTACTCACCATCGCATTTTTTTAAGTATGCTTACAATAAACGCAGGTAATCGGTTAGGTAATTTATGTGATATTATTTTTTTTAAATTGAGTACTTCGACCTTACCGCTCCTTTCGGAGCTCCTATAATCTATCCCTTTTTCTTTCTGCCTTCTTGGACCTTCGTTCGCCGCTAGCTTACCCCGCATTAGCGACAGCCGCTTTCTCACCGTCATGCGTCAGCCCAACCACGTAGTATTATTTTACATAGATTTCACCAATGAATTTGCATGAAATGCAAAGTAAAACAAAATTAAATCTTAATTTAATTATTATATTCATTAAGGATACTTTCTCAAAACCTACGCCAGTTACTTTACACCTGCATAAGATTTCTTTAAGAAAAATGTATTTGTGATATATTTGTAACGGATAAGTTACAGTAAAGGAAAAGAACCTATAAAGAAAAAGGTAAGGTTAAAATGTTTTGCTCTTGTTCAGTTTCGTGTTCAGGATCACCTTTTCTCCGCTAAGAAACTGTTTCTGTACGACGTGTATAAAATCTGACTTGATCGAAGCAAAAAGCAGCCCTCTGCCTGAGATGCAAATTCACACATAAAAAATACGTATACTCAGATTGTACCTACAAAACATTGCGCCATCCCCAAAACTGGGATGAGGGGGTGTGGCCTGGGTGCACATGCGCAGTAGAGTTTTTCCGTCATGATCTGTGAGACGGGGAGAGTTTATGTATCTATCTACCGCTATTAAAAATGTGTTCAATTTGTCTAAACGAGACTTGGAATGTTTTTTGACAGAGAAAATAAAATGAAGATAAGATAGTTTGGCTGGTGTGCACAATCTCCTGTTGGTACTATAGTTATTGTTATTATAGATATATCTTCTTTCTTCTTCAGGCGAAAAATAGGGAAGGATATATTTTAATTTTAAAATTACCGCAAACCAGCAGTGCACTGCACGCTTAAAATACTTATTGGAATTTCCCAAAAGCACAACCTGATGTCCTTCCAACATGGTGTGATGAAGAACCTGGCCTGCCGGCATGGTTTTCGCAGCCGCCCTGACAGTTCGAAAATCAATAGGCTTCGTCGGGTGGGTTCACATAAAATCCCCGAAACTATTCTTTCATTTGGATACTCTTTTAGAACTGTTGTAGAAAGCATGAAGTGTCCAAACATCTCAATTGAAATGTATAAACACTTTTAGTAGTATTCATAGTGGGGATTATCGCCGGATGAAACAGCACTTTTGTATCGGTAGTCCGGTGCTAGTCCGCGTACTAAAATACGACTTTTTGTTGAAAAACTACGTTTATAATTCAACCCGGAATATAAATAATATCTTATCCACCGACGTATGAGGCTGTATTTGAAAACAGTAGGCAATTATATTAAAACCAATGTTTTACTAAAATTATAAAACATCAGTACAATCTTTAAAATATGTCGATCGCATTTCGTCTATGGAATTGTATTGTCTACTTACAATTTCAACATTCCAAGACCTAATGAATCATACATACATAATTATAATATCATTACATTTCGGACACACAACGAATTGTTGTAAGTCCGAGCATAGCTAGCTAGATTCGTTTCTTCTGCTCTATGATTAAACGTCAAGCATAATAGTTGTTGTTGAAACATAATGATAGAGTTGAAAATAGCGGTGTAGTAATTACACACGTACCATGGTTAGTCGAGCTGACTCGATTAGACAATAGATAATGATGTATTAACTACCAGGCTATCATGTCACCTTTGATGCTAGCTCTTGATACGAGGCTATCATAAAGCAATCCTAAAGGAACTAGGTGCCTGGCCAGAACCATCAATGTACAGTTTCCAGTAGCCATCTACATATAGCCCAACGCCAATGACGCAGAATTAGAATCCCAGGTCGCATCAGGAGGTGCGTGTTGGGCGTTCTAGATTTTGGCGGGTACTTGTACGTTCCCAGGCTTCCTTAGCTACTGACTGCTTTCAGTGATGGTTAATGTATTTGTAACAATTTGATTGTTTCAACCATTTTTTAGTGCAGGTTTCTACCACTGAACATTAAATCGAGTTTTTAGCCAGTTCCGTATCAGCTCTGCCGCGAGCGAGCAAGCAATTAATGTTCATCGGACCAACTTGTCTTCGCTGACACATTTTCAAAACCATGTGAAAAATGTATGATTTTATATGGTAGGTAAGTACCTATATGAGCGACTGTGCCACAGGAAACTTTCTAACTGTGTGATGTTGTTATTCCAGTCAACTTTGGTGCCAAAGAATATTGATGACATTTTACCTATTCAGAATGCCAGTGCTGCAGTCCTTCAAATCTTCTTTTTTCATCAACAAAACTATTTCGCATGACATAATATTAAATTAATAACAGCAAAGTTTGTAATGATATATTTCAAGTTTTATGTTCTTCTCTTTCCCAACCACAGCACAAAAAGGAAGGTGAAGTGTTATGTGGTCGTTTCTCGAACGTCGCCTTATGGACAGATTGTGCATATAATGGTATGGCAAGCTGGCCACCGGTCGTATGCGACAAAGTCCAAACATCACTACCGCACACGAATGTGCTCCCGAAATGCGTTCACCAAGTCAGTTTTCACCTACACGAGCCCCCAATACGCTATATGTTTACTTGTAGCATGTACTTTTAAGTTGGGTTAGTAGTTTTAGAAAATTGGAGACAGTGAGCCTCATAGTAGCCGCGTGAGATGGCACGTTTCCGTCTTTTTTATCTGAGTTTTCAACCATTTATTGATGACACCCATAATTTAAGTTTTATCTTTGTTTGACCGAAAATCCCAATTTTTAGGCATTATTCAATGTTTGTATTCATCTGGCAGTCTTATAAGAAATGAATTAGGTTTAGTTGAAAAACAAACAGTTGCATTGCTTCCCTGACCATCGAGTCTATGGCGTGTCCTGGCATTCCGGACCGAGTGTGTACGCGCCTTTGTGACATAGTGCACAATTGACGGTGTCATGTGGTGTTGTTGCAGTCGTGATGCACAAGGACAAGGAGGAGCTGCACGCGCTGCGCCGCGAGCACTCGCCCTACGAGCACGCCATGCCCGACGGAGAGATGTTCCTGCAGGTACGCGCACACACTCACACTTTCAATACTTCGATGGTCCTCGGCTAACATGACATCTAGTTTGGGCTTGAACAGCAACTGCTTTGTTATTATCCTAATTCAATTCTACGCATGGGAATCATAAAGTCACCCGTATTAGAAAAATGCACGTTTCATACTCGAATACGAAAAATAGAATGACACAAGACGACCACTGCCCAAACTGTGATCGACGATGGGGCAATACCCATAGCTAAGAACCGATAAAACCTCTTATTTATCGAAGCTAACTTAATTATATTAATTATTATCTAAATAATTTATTATAATCGGGCGGTGAATTCATTATATAAATTAAGAATAATAATGAATAATCTCTAAAATGGAATGATATCTACGAAGTGACATATTTACGTGTATTAATAAGTATATGAAAAATCGAATAGATAGGTATAACGTTGTGGAATGTATTGCCTGAAACATCTATATTTTTTTCCTTTGCCTTCACCGTTCCTTAAAAAAGTATTTATTTATTAAAAATTAACTATGTAATAATTGCTTTACACTTATATAACGCTAGCCATTATTTATGATGACACAAAAAGTTGAAGGTATGGGAGTATTCTTAAAACATTATTGGTGACCTTACTATGGTACCTTAGTTATAACATGTATTAGCACATAATGTATGTATGGACATACAAATGTATTCTAAGATTATATCGGTCTCTTATGCACGAAACTAAACTCCCAGTGAATTTTATACCAATGGAACTTTTGAAATAAAGAAAAAAGTACAGCCCTATTTGGCGAGCCGTGACAGCGGAGTAATGGAATTTTCACCGCTCCGCGACTCGCTTCGGAAAAGTAAAGAAAATTGCAAAAGTTACTTCTTATTTATTTTACTTCTAATCGTCGCCATTTTGTGGCCTCTGCCGTGGTTGAGGAGATATTATTCCAAGTTTTATATCGGTTCGTAATCGGTTATACAACTCGTCGTATATCTTGTTCTTCCAATAAAATGTAGTACAGTTGCTCGATTAAGCTGCTAAAATACACAATACAAAATACAATAGTGAAGTACTTACATACGTCAAAACACAATCAGTCAAGTTTTACACATTTCCAGTGCAATATGATAACATTCAAACACCTAGTGGTTATGCTATTGCCTCTAATGCCACTAGCTAAAAGATTTATGTAACAATACTACATAAACTGACATAATTTTATTTAAAAACACCTTCCTTATATTAGAAGCTTTTATTGCACGACATTGAGCTGACAATTTTCATTGCCGCTTCGACCATATGTAGTTCATTTAATGCGTTGATACCAACTCGGGCGGCACTAACCCACCGTAATCGCTTTACGTGAAATCCGAACCATGAACAACCAATCCCTCAGTCGCCTTAGACCTGCACGCAATGAAATTCAGTGGGACCACATGTATTACTAGTAGGTACTGGAACCTACACAGCATAGGTGGATTACTGACCAGTCGCGCTTACTTAAAGTTACTATCAACCCTTTCTTTTACTTAAGTCAATGGTAGGCAGGCAAGCACAATAAAATTTCCACAAAATAAAGGTATTGAAATATACAGTCAAAACTACGTTACAAAAATGAGTAAAAATTCCATGCCCATAAATCAGGTTTTTTTTATTAGAGAAAACTGCTCTTAGAGCGGTTGTCAAAACGATTTTCTTGACGAAAAACATTGAATCATTACGATACCGTGCCCCGGAGCGCGGAATTCTAAGAATTGATGCTTCGATTCGATTGTAAACACATTCAGCATATTTTCCAAAATACATTATTGTAATTTTAGTTGAATGATGATGCCACTTTTCAGTCGTTAACAAATGTTGAGATATTCAGTTCCACTCTTGATTCAGAGTTATTTCCGCGAGGACTCCACGAAGCTAGCTACTCATCGTAATGGATTCCCCGCGGGTTCATTAGCCGCTATCGCAATATTATCGTAAATTCTCTACAGACCGAGCCAGCGCATAAATAGCCATCACAATACATCACGGGCGGTGAGCGGGCGATTTTTAGTGTTTCCCTGTTTCTCGCATCTTTTCTTATATTCGACGGGTGATCGAAAGTGTGAGAAATACCAATATTAAGTAATATTGTTTTTTAGCGTTCCGTACCTAAAGGGTGCCAACGGCAGCTGAAAATTTCACAGTGTCTATTTATCTTGCTGCTGTAACAACAAATACAAAAATAATAAAAACTACGATTTTTTGGTTTGTTGTAGAGACTTAGATAAGAGATAATAATTGAAAATGGGACGTATTTTTAAAAATGATTTCGAAACTGATCGGTATTGTTGCTTCTCTCACTCCTGATGTTTTCCAATTTCCAACGACATAAAAGACCACGCCATTCGTTTTAACCTGAACCGAACAAATACATCCACAAAACTGGGAATGACTTTGAGCATTCAATTGTATGAGTCTAGAAGTGTTCAAGCCATGTATAGGTCGTTATAATTCATATTAAAGCTATCGCGAGAGATTTGAATTGGTTTTTGCACCAACATTTAAAACATGCTGTATAACACAAATGTTTTCTGTGAGTACTATGTCGCCTAAGATTAGACCGTGCGGCCTATAACTAGCTGCATAAGACGCCATTTAATGAAATGAATATTCGATGTTCCGCCACTATTACTTATTCTGTGGTGCGCGTCCACAATTCATAAGACTGGCCGGCGCTACCGTCAGGGTGTTATCACTAAAACGTGGTAACCACTGCCGTACTTAATAATAATAACAAAATTATTTATTGTACACCTTTTAACAATGTTTACAATAGGCGGGCTTAATGCCGAAGGGCATTCTCTACCTACCAACCTTTGGGATGTAGAGAGAGGTACATGGCGGCAGACAGAAATAATTTATAGCATTTTAAAGATAAAACATATATCAATGTAATTAAAAATTTAAATAGTTTTTATCTAACATATAAACATACATATACATATTTACATACATAAGAATACTATAATATAGATAAACAAGATACACCTAATATAAATATATATACTACATACAATAATATATACACAAATTGACAGAGATAAATATGTCTCAGGGGTAAGATATCATCATGAGAAAGAAAATTTTAATTTTCAAGTTTATAGATAAAATGTAATGGGTCAACTTTAATTTTGGTCAGAGTAGAATGACTTCAAGCGCTTTTTAAACAATTGAATAGATGAGGAGGACCTAATTTCAAGAGGAAGCAGATTCCATAAACGCGGGGCTTTGACAGTGAAGGAGTTGGTGAAATAAGAGCTGTTATGTACTTCAATAGTTAGCACGGAGATTGACAATACAGTTAGTGTACAGCATACGCTTGCAACAATAAATAAAACAAACACAAATCACATGTACTGGGTGGCTCAAAAGTAATGACGGGGTTTAAAAAATAAAATTTAACATTGTCATTGACATTTGATTTTGTTTTGTATTCAAAATTTATAAAATATATTTTAGAGATTCATCATGGATAATTTCAGCGTTATCCTACATTATCAAACAATGGGGATCCCAATGAAGACTTTCGGAGAGCGCTTAATTTCGAGATTTTCAACAACTCACTGGCCCACTCGTTCCCCGCTTAACAGCTCCGGATTATTTTCTCTGGGATTATTCAAAAGAAAAGGTGGACATTAATAAATTCAGGACAATCGAGAAGCGAAAGGCGAACATGGGAGCTAAAATATGGTTACTAACTCCTCATTTTCTGAGGAAAGTGATGGGAAGTGCTCACATAGCCCGTATTTGTGAGGCTTTAAATGACGGTCATTTACGTGACGTAATATTTAAGATTATTAAAAAAATGTTATAACCAGTGGCAACTCCTTGATGACTTATGCTCCATCCTGTACATGCGTTCTTATACTATGCATAAAAGTTAGTTAATTTTAAAACCTTTTCTTAAAATCCTCAATACCTTTTGTTTTCGTTTGTCTTACGTTTCCCGCCAACCGCGACCCGCGCGGGGACGGCACTGACAGATACGACCTAATGAACCCTCAAATATCAAATGCATAAAATACCCCAATCATTAATAACCCATGCGCATAAATAAAGCCACAACTGAACTTATACATCATTAATATTTTATAGTTTCGCTTCGTTTTATGTTCCTGAGTTATTGCAGTATTTGGGCGCTCCAAGTTGGGTCGTAACTTAGCCCGCGTCAACCCGAAGGTTTAATGGAAAATCGCTTTGTGGAAACTCGGAAAAGTTGCTCCCCTTTCTGTCGTTTTTATGGCATACTAAAGTTTTTTTAAGGAACCCTCTACGAATAAGTCCTGGCTCGAGAAACGTTGGATGGTAAAAGCGATGAACGTGGGAAAGGGAATCGACTAGAGGCTAAGCCGAGAATATATTACGAATTATTTATTTTAGCAGTCCTCAACTACATAGTTTGCGAGCACCGTAGTATAGTCGTGACAACTTTGGCTTCTCGCGTCGAAGACCATGGGTTCTGTTCCGAGGGTATGCACTTCTTTCTATCATTAAGTTTTTTTTGTTTAACTGGAAATGGATAGCTAATACCAAGTCGGCCATTATTATGCCATGCCAGGACCTTCTTCTAACTCGGATACATTGAACTGGATTGAAATCTCGGACAATGTTTCATTGCCTCTTCGTCCATCGTTCATTGAATGCGATGGAACCAACCCGGGCGTGGTTAACAATACCATTTAGTAAGTACGGACCTCTTCTTCAGTTGCTAGGTGGTAGGGTAACCTAACCTATACTTTACGTGGAATCCGAACGGTCAGCATTAACGGTCGAAAACGGTCACCATCTAGAACCCCTAGAGTAGCTTCACCCAGCTTATCAAACCGCAAGAAGTCGCGCCTCTGAGCTATCGAGGCTGACGCCTCTTTCTACTGTGCCTCTTTCTTCTTACTCTGTTATGATTTTACTAAGAATAGGTGTAAACTACTTGACGGTTCGGAATTCATGTAAAACTGTGTGTATCTTTCTTCTACCCGCCCTGATTCGGGAATACGGTGTGGTGTGTTGGACTAATATCATGACAGGCATCCATGTTCAGTTCTATGAAAAATTGGTATATGTCGTTCTCTTGTGAATGCGGTTAGCTGCGTTGGCAATTTGAGCAGCGTGTAGCTCAGGTCGTGGGACCTCGCCTCACATTCAAAGCCCCCACATGATTCACTTCTTGTCATTCAAGTGCATTTCGTCATCAATGTGAGCGTGTATCCATGGTTCGGAATGCATGTAAAATTGTAGGGCCCCTTCCCAGTGGTAGGGTTTACCCCGCCTGGGTTGGTACCATCGCATTGGATGTAAGATGGTCGAAACGGAAATTAAAGCGTTGTCCGTGTTTTTCATCCAGTACAATGTAACCATTCCAAATTTCTTCATACATTCTTTACATTCTGCTAATATCATGTCAGTAGGTGGGTTGTATGACGCACATATTCGAATCCATGAAAAATGGGAATATATTTTGGAATATAACCCAATGTTGTTTAAATTAAATCTACGGAGAGGGTAATTAAACTGTTTGTAAAAATAACCAATTTCCTTAGCAATCACAATCACAGATTAACTTATAATTAAAAATGTATACCAAGAGCACCAAGCACAACTACGATGCCTTACGCCCGTGAAGTTATACACATAACATAACGCTGATGAACATAATATGATGTCACGTTTTCAGGCTTTGAATGGGTTCCTGATGATCCTGACCTGCGAGGGCGAAGTATTTTTCGCGACCCACAGCATCGAGAGTTACCTCGGCTTCCACCAGGTATGTACCGAGTGCTATCATTTCTTTTCGTCCATATTGCTCCTTTGGTGTATTAGTAATCAGCATATATATGTCGTTTGATACATATTCAGGTAAGTATGTCATTTAAGTTGTTAGAAAATGTATTGTAATTAGATTTTTTTTATTTTAAAGTTCTTAAAAATATATTTTTTTTAGGTTTATTCTACAGAGATATAATTATAAATATCTCGTTAACAATTTTGAAAATCAAGCGCCTTATGAAATTTTGCATTATATAAATTTAATTTATTTTTAAATCTCATTTTTTCGAAAGTTTAACCTTCATTCTCATCACACGTCATTGATCTACTGTCGCAAATAGATTTCATTTTCTAATATTCAATTAATGCATAAACCTGATTTAATTGCATTAATTAAAACAGATATTTTACTTATTCATTCATTAACTAGGCATTCACTAGAATATTACATTACAGACCTTTAAAACGTTTCATTTTTAAGTAAATTCCACCCCAGCCTATAATATTTCAGTCAACGACAAACATATAAATTTATTTTACTTATCCTCATTCAGTACAGCAGAATGGATCGAAAAATCTTTGGGTTACTGAATATTTTAAAAGTAGCTGCAATAGGTCAACTGAACCTTTTCATTAGCAGTAGGCGTTATTAACGTAATATTTATTTGGTGGAAATATTTCAGTATAAAAAAAGTATACATTAAAAAAATAGTATTCACCATTACTGACCTTTAAAAAATCAACATGTGACGTAGATCTGTCCTCTTGTCTATCTTTCCATTTGTCTGATTATTTATTTCCTGAGAAACAATAAATCTGTTTAACTGCGGTCCGTATCTACGTATAGCCCGATTCTTCCTTTGATTTAAAACCCACTAAAATATTTTCACGTAGAACTAGTTGTTAAGTGTTTTGCCTATGTTTCGGATGTCAGTGTATTATCAATGTTTTCTTTGCAAACATCTGTGCTTCCTAAAACGTTTTTAAAGTTCGTTACTTTCAATTACGTTACCAATCAATACAGTCCAATGCTCTTGACAGTCATTCAATACACACATACCACTTTATACAAGGCCTTTTGTATAGTAAAAGGCACGGACACTAATGAGTGTTAAATGTTAAAAACTTGATTGTTATCCATGTCTGCAAAATTTGATTTCTTTATCAACCTAGCCGTGTGACGATATACGGTATGAATCCCGCGGCCCACCCAGCGGAGGGTTGGTCGCGTTTGGCCACCGGGGCGATTAAAACAAATCGATTGTGGAATCATTAAATCTGTAATGGCGTCGGCTCGCTACTTCCGGCCGCGCTGCCGAGATGGCGCGTGCGGTACCGGCGGCGGCGCGGTGGTGTGCGCCGGAAAACTAGAGACTCGCCATTATGTCAATGGGCCACAATTTTTCCGAGGAAATATATTAGCGGTGATCAGCCTATAGGAGCAGTTTTGTCCGGTTACCGCCTGGCTCAAAAAAAATATTAATTTCGAACACGCTTACACTAATTCAGTGGAAAAGTATAAATATTTTTAAAGTTTCCAAAAGCCACCAGAAGGAGAACAAAATGAAATGTTAAAATGCATGTACCTAGAAAGGCTAACTTTAGTGAAAAATTGGAAAATGGGATTCAGTATGTAATGTAGAATAAACTTACATTAGAGGGGGATACATGCTCAATGGGGATGTCTACTGGATGCGTGCTATCCTCGGAATTTTTTTTAACCGGTTAAAGGAGGTACACACTGTATGCACAATGTTATTTAACCTAAATAAACGTATCATTAAACATGTTTTTACCTTTTGCGAGTGTATCATTTTTTTCATTAAAATTATTCATTAAAGCCAATTCGTGATAAATAAATTCAGAAAAAATAAGCAATACCACCATCTCCTCGAAACAGTGTAGCTTATTTCAAAATACGGAATAAAAGAATATTAAATTGTCTTTATCACCTCTGATTCAACATAGTGCCCTGCCATGTAACCATAATAATACTGTCAATTAAATTCAACCCCCGCCACCCCGCCCGCGCGCTCGCGCGTGCCTCGCTGCAACCACTAACTTAATCCTAACTTAACTTGCACTTAGCGACGTACGCCGCGCAAAAGCTGGCTCTAATCGGGGCGAGGTTGGTCTTAGAAAACAGGACTGAGCTTAAGTTCTGATCAATAAGAAGCCTTTAGTTAATAAGTGAAGTTTATTTACCTGAGGGCTGATTTTTCAATAGTCAGATAAACAGCCAGATAACTATTCGGCGGATTTATTTATGCTTCTGCTTAGCACATAGAGTATCAGATAAAGTAAGCCCATATGTTTATTATTGTCATATTATTGTGATAGAAGATATAATTCTCCGGCAATAACTATCCGTCTTTTGACAAACGTGAATTTATACTATCAGTCCAATAAGTACTACCTATATGAGGATTGAAAAATCTGCCCTTAATTATTTAGCGAAGCAAAGCTGAGAATATTTATTAACTGCGGAACACAAATTATTCAAGTTTCATTCGGAGCACATACTCAAATTTTCAGATGTTAATAACGTAACTTGATTCTAACTAATGTTTTTCTTTAGGACATTTTCACCATGCTCTGATTAGCCTAATCAGCACATATGAAGGACTTTTCTTACCAGCTTGCAATCAATACAAGCTAATCAGCACTTAATTAATAAAGGCAATTCCTTTTAGTGTCGATTAAGTTTAATCAGCTCTTGGTGAAAATCAGGCTAAGGGCTCTTCCACCAAGTACTGATTTGCTTAATCCTCACATTAAAGGGCGTTTCTTACCATCTCGCAATCGACACATGTGCAAGATAGTCAGCACTTTAGTAATAAAGACCCTTTAAGTGACGATTAAAATAAATCAGCAGTTGGTGAAAACCCGGCTAAGACAGACAACATCTTGCATAATATTGTAACTACTTAGTGTCTTCTAGTAGATATATATGTGAAAAAAAGACGTTCTTTTCGCATTCAACCTCCATGTTGAATCCATGCATCTAACATCAACATCATGAGATCGGATAACAAAATGACATTCCCAAAAATATTAACTAATTAATTGCTTGACATATCGATCACTCTCAAAAGTATTGTGGTAAAAAGGCTCACAGTTTCGCGTAAGTCCAGCCATGTGCTTGTCTCTGCGGAGAGCGCTTGGCCGCCTACGCGATCTCCGGGGGACCCCCTCCCCGCCGACGCCGCCGCCGGTAGCCGCTTCTGACAAGCCCATAAATATACAACACGTCTTAACTACATCGAGCTCCTGACTAACTTATTGTTCATTCAGCTGGATAACTCTTGACATCATTATTAATTTCACGACTTGTCTACTATAAATAGTCTAGGGTCTTATGCGTTGTGGAAGAAAACCGGTTTTTTTTATGCGACCTGACATGGATGGGTAATACCACACAACTACCGTTATGATATTAGCCCAATACACCACATTCCCGAAGGAATTAGGTGCCATGCCAGGACCTTCCCTTTATGAGCACGGCTACATTGAACTGGATGGAAAACACGGACAATTTTTGATTGCCGCTTCGACCATCTTTTCATCCAATGCGATGGTACCAACCCGGGCGGGCTTAAACCCTACCACCTATTAGGGGAAGGGGACCTACAGTTTTACATGGATTCCGAACCATGGAGCAGCTCGCATTCGTGACGAAATGCACTTATCGAACTCTGAAAGAGAAAGACAGTCGTGCAAGTTGGTATTGAACCCGGGCCTCTGGTACGCTAGGCCAGTCCCCGCGCCACTAGGCTACGAGCCGCTCAAAATTATAATTTTTTTAAATTTAAATTTAATTTGAATCTGAGGTTAGATAGCGACATCTACAAAGTAGTATTGCAAATCGATTTTGAAAATTTCCAAGAATGTAAAGAAACACCAAAACTTGATTTTCGAATTAATCGTCTGAAATAGCATAACTAAACTTTAGACTTCATGAACTGTGTGGAAACATCAATAATTCCAGTAAATATTATTGCATTTCGTGGAATTAATATGCAATATCAGAGCCATCTAGTTGACAGAGAAAGTATTAAGTGTACCAAAAATGTTTGTAAACGCGTTGGGTGCCGTAGATACGTCACGAAAAAAACTCTTGGACGAAAAAAAATTGTTGTTTTAATTCAAAGGTCGCAGAATCGAATCCTGCTTCATCTTATTGTCTAAACCAAAATTTTCAAGACATTTTCTGCTCATTTGCAAAATAGATGTATAATGACTTCAAGTAATAAATGTCGCTATGAGACCTCAAACTAATGTGAAATCTGTATGGTCGTTATTATTAAAAGCATAAGCATGTTTGTTTTTTTCTCCGAATTTCATAATAAAAAAGGTGGTTAAGGCGTGAAATATTTATTATCACGCGATATGCACGATTTTTTTACAAGTATTAAAACAAATGTGGTTAAAGGATCTCTAAACAGAACTCAAGCATAAAAGATGACAAAATATTTTTAAGGCTGCATCTCAAAGTGATAAGGTTATTGATGAAAATACGATTACGTGTTTTGCGATTGGCAGTGCTGCTAGAGGGCTATTAATGTAGCCAGATGCGTTAACATCATCATGAAAACGAAAAAATATCCACCTAACAGGAACAAGGACAAAAGAGCAACGAACATTATTAACAAAACATCCCTAGCAACACCCCTCCGAAACTTCGAATCGATGCCCAGCCAATTACAGAACAAATCATATCCTGACATTTATTCACGAACAATGTGCGTCGCTCCCCACGAATATGCCGGGAACTGCAGGGGACCCAATCACTTCCTTGGGGTACCCCACCCTACCGCCACGGCAAGAATAACAGCGAGCCTAATGTACTGCCTTGGGGAACTCCATTGATTATCAATTAGTTTTGTTTGCATCATCTGCCCGTTGACGCGTTATGCATGTTGTTTACACGCGTTTTAGGTATGACGTGGTAAATTTCACCCCAGACTATGCCAATTCTTTGACGCAGCCCTAGTTGTACTTCTAATGTCTGTATCTAATTTATGAATATCTACTTTATTTATACGGTACTAACGTTTGCTTTTGATCGTTTATTTGATCTGTTAGAGGTCTGGTTCGCCGATGCGGTCAGTAAATACATTGATTATATTGTTAGTCCGGTGAGTTGTTATAAGATTATCTGCGGTTTTATTGATTTATGGCCGTAGCATGACTCAATGATGCGGTTATTGTATTAATAGTCGTGTTGGTTTTGATTGATTAAGCTCAGCACAGTAGCCGGTACGTTATGTCATAATAAGTAGTATCTTACAATTCGATCAAATAGTGTTAACTATGCAAATAGGTATTTTTTTTATCTGCTCCACTGTTAGCAGTACAAGTTGTTGAGATAACCAATTACTTCCTTACAGTTATTATCTTCGTGCGGGGTTTGATTTTACTATCCGTCAAGTCCTCAAAATAGATACGAATGGCTAACATCACAGATGCTATCCAATTAATACCTGGGTAACATTTGGACAACTTGTAAGTCATACCCCTTACACAATAAATCATGCACATGCCGGAAAAGACGCGATCACTTCTATGGAACTAAGCGAAAAACTAATATCTATCAAAAAATTTTCGCTGACAGTTAGATAACTCCTCCTATATCGTTCCAGTCGGACATAGTGCACCAGTCGGTGTACGAGCTGGTGCACTCGGAGGACCGTGAGGAGCTGCAAAGGCAGCTACTATGGAACTCGTTCCTGCCGGCGGAGGCGACGGCGCTGGCGCTACAGGAGGCGCTGCGGCCGGAGCGAGCCCATCTGCTGGAGCGGAGCTTCACCGTACGGTTTCGATGTCTACTGGACAACACTTCTGGTTTTCTGGTGAGTTCAATCGGTTAACGAGCTGGTGTACTTGGAGGACTGCGAGAAACTGCTGAAGCAACTGCTGTGGAACTCGTTCCTGCCGGCGGAGGCGACGGCGCTGGCGCTGCAGGTAGCACTGCGGACGGAGCGGGCATGCCTGCTAGAGCGAAGCTTCAGAATAAGACCGTATGGTTCTGATATCTGCTGGATAACACTTCTGGTTTCCTGGTGATTTGGCGATTCAGTAAGTGGAATTGAATCTACCTGAGATTATTATTTTACCGATTCACGTTAGAGTAGTAGTAGTTCTTAGAAGATATTTTAAGAATTAGGCATGGTTGTAATTTTAAGTACAGTAGCTCTAACGAAAGAATTATGGCTTCAACAAAAATGCATAGTTTTTTAGTTCAAAATCAAAGCAAATATAATATGTTAGTGGCAATCAAGCCACCAAATTATATTAAATAGTAATTGGCCGTCTCGCCGAATAAGGTTATTGAATATAGTATAAGGTTCGAAACCAGACCGCGATCAGGAGTCAGATCATATGTTATATATTGATTTTATTGTGGGTATCTTCTTGAATATTTGAATGAGTGTAAATAAAATAATAGTCCCGGCACGTAACTAGACCCATCGCCTGCTTAAGGCGGCCCAACCCGCTCATCTCTCCATACAAACGGGGAAAGAAGATCACGCCCATATTTCTTGTCATAGATCCAAAATTTTGCTCAAAATAGCTTTATTTGATCGAACTAGATGTCTGGATGATAGTTTTCATTGTAAAATTGTTTTTAGTTTCGAAGTTATGAGGTCCGAAAGTTCGAATTTTTCGCGCGTTTTATACAATAACTTTGGAGGTGGATTACGCAAAGAACATCGTAAAAAGATTAGTCATCAGACATAGCTTATTTAATCAAGATTTATGATCTATTTGGTTTTTGTTATATTTTGGCTACAGCGGTCGTGGTTTACTTTTAGCTATAAGTCGTTTTGAAATTAAAATCTTCGTAAATCTTACCAAATCATACACTATGCACATTGTCTTTTTTGTGGACATGTTGCATCTTCCTCATCACGGAGCCTATCTTATTCTTTGAAACAGAGAAGGTCCCAGAGCGCAACAACACGGTTTTGTCGTTTGCACCGGGATTACTAATTTTATAGCGCACCCAGTTTTTTGCCGTAGCCTTACCTTTTTTCCAAAGTACGAGGAAAATATATCACCCTTAAAGCGACACGAATGTCAAGCAATATGTGAAGGTGTGTGTGTTCCAACAGAGGCTAGACATCCGGGGGCGAGTGAAGGTGCTGCACGGCCAGAACAAGAAGACGGAAGAGCCGCCGCTGGCGCTGTTTGCGATCTGCGCACCCTTCGGCCCGCCCTCGCTGCTGGAGATCCCGCAGAAGGAGGTCATGTTCAAGAGTAAACACAAGCTGGACCTTTCCCTCGTGTCCATGGACCAACGGTGAGCGCCGATGAAAATTACTACATAAAATCAATACCTTGCTCAGTCGGTGCAGTGAGAAAACTCATATGCATAGTATGAAAATGCAGGCCGCAAATACTGGGAATGCTTAGCTAGGTGGCCAAAAAGATCTTGTTTGGCCACATTGTTTTTCCTTCAAACAGATATATAACTTGATTCTTATTCGTTAAAAAAACTCTGAACATGTTTTGAGGTTAAATATATCCAGTTTTAGATGTTCATCTAATAAATATCATTGCAATTCTTAAAAGGCTTTCATTACTTGCATCTAAACGTATGATTAGTTTATAATAGCTGCTTTAATGATAATTTCAGGGGTAAGATGCTGCTGGGCTACTCAGATGCAGAGCTCGGGAACATGGGTGGCTACGACCTGGTGCACTACGACGACCTGGCCTACGTCGCCAGCGCACACCAAGAATGTAAGTGCAAGCCAATAGTTTTATTTGATAATTGTTTTGTCACTATTCTGCCATTCGCCATCCTTACTTACATTTATTCTTTCGTCTATACATCGACCAAAAAAAAACCTATGAGACCTATTGTCACATTGTAAAAGATCCAAATTTTGCTTCACTTTTCAAAATTACCGAAAGCTTATGTATCATTGTATCAGCACAAAATAAAATGTATTGGATTTTACGATGTATCCTTGTCTTATAAAAATATTATTATATGAAGCTAATATAATATATATATAATATAAAAGTACTTATAACCTCCCAAATTCCCGGGATGAGTAAAAATTTGACAGAATCTTAATTTCTTAATTCTGCATCAACCTTGCAAGCGACCTCACTTGCCTACAAAAAAGAAATTGTCGATTGATACGATATTGTTTTATTTATTTTCAGAAGGAAATAGGAATATTGTATTTTGTAATTGAATTTACATTTCAAATTCGGATTGTAGTACCTATGCCCAGGTTTTTTTTTAGTGTGAGTGCTAGATTATTTATTTCTTGAATGAATTATAACTGGTTATGGTGCTGTAGAGACAGCACATAACTACAGACACAAAAAACAACAATTGTTAATTATATCTGCCTAGATAATGAATATCATATATAAATGAAATGGAGAAACAGCTAATCTGGTTTTGTTTTATACATGAAGCGTTCAAGGCATTTCTAGGGAAATTCTTTCCGAAAACGGATTTATTTTCAGTTGGATTAATTTGCGAGTACTATCTACTAGTAAGTTAGCATTCAATAATACTATACGAAAACATTATCACCAAACATTACGATTTTGCGCTTTACGATTTTATGAGCTATAGAATTTCTGGAAATATTACAGCAAGACCGATATTTTAAAAATGCCTTCAAAATATTCTCAATGCAAGAAATAATCTAAAATATTGTGTGGATCGACATCGTATTCTAAAAAAAGTATAAGGGTGGAAGTGAATGTATAGTAGGTCAAAATGTACTTACTTATTTTTTTATTATTTTGTTTCAGTACTAAAAACAGGCGCTTCCGGCATGATTGCATATCGCTTCCAAACAAAGGACGGGCTATGGCAGTGGCTGCAGACCTCCTCGCGGCTCGTCTACAAGAACTCCAAGCCCGACTTCGTCATCAGCACACACCGGCCCCTCATGTGAGTACTCTGGTTCGAAACCCGTCCCCTGTTCTGCAGCTTGCGACATGCATTATAATAAATCGTTTAAGATATGATGACGCCGTTAAGGATACAGCTATCAAGTTATGGGGATCATATAGTCGAGGTCTAGTCAGGACATTTATAAATGACATTAGAAGAAAAATCTGTATTCAACCTAGACCCAGCCCAGAAGGAGTTCACGACTGCAAGCCGGATCATGGATCCGCCCTGTCCCGTATGTTATCTGGACTGGGACTTGACCTCATTGTTTTGTTCCAAGTCATAGTCATAGAATATTTGTGAAATGCGCATTCTGTCTGATTTACGTCGGAGTTCTACTCTAGGGTTCCAAAATAAACTAGACGAATTCCCGAAAATTCTTGTGATGTATCTACATCACAACAGACTTCCGGATACGTGCGCCTGTCCCTCAACAGATGCCGTGTCTGCGATCGCCACCGTTTGTCTTGGGAGAGGTTAATACTTCTCACTACTAATCTACAGCAAACTCTTTGTCACCAGGGAGGAGGAGGGTCGGGACCTGCTCGGCAAGCGGACCATGGACTTCAAAGTGAGCTACCTGGACACGGGACTCACCAACCTGTACTTCTCGGAGAGCGAGCAGCTCCCGGGCACCGAGCCGAGCCCGGCGCCCCCGCGCGGCGCTCGCCGCTACAAGACGCAGCTGCGGGACTTCCTCTCCACGTGCCGCAACAAGCGACGCGCGCCCCCCGCGCCCCCACCCCCCGCCGCCGACTACCTCGCCGCGGACCCGCTCGCCGCCGCCTACTCCAACCTGAACGGCGCCTACGCGACCCCGTACGAGTACGCGCCGACGCCGAGCCTCCACTACGCGCCGCCGCTCGACGAGCGCTTCCTCGCGGCGGACAACCTCTTCCACCAGTACAAGCCGCTCGGCGCGTACCACTACCCGGCGTACGCGCCGAGCGGCTTCCTCGAGCCGGCGCCGCCGGGCTACGAGATCGGGCCCGCGTACCGGCCGCCGTCGCGCGAGTACGCGTACGAGGCGGCGCGCTACGCATATGCGCCGAGCCCCGCGGCCGAGGAACGCCGCTCGCCGGCGGGCCCGAGCCCGGGCGGCTCGAGCGGCTCGAACGGCGCGGAGGGCGATCGCGGGCCGGACGCGCCGCGGCAGACGGTGCTCATGTGGGGCGCCGGCGCGCCGACCGCACCGCACGACGCGCCCGACCCCTACTCGCCGCCGCAGGTGTGGCACCGCTACCACCCCGCCTACCACCACACCGCCTCCGCCACGCAGTAGCCGCCTCCGCCGCCGCCGCCGCCGACCGCGCGGCAGCCTTAGCACCAGTATTTAAATTTTATTTGTTTTAATGACCGAAGTAAAAATTACGAAGAAAGTGTACAGATGGAAGTGTCTGAAAGTATCGAGCCCATAGATGAGCGCACCAAAACCGGGTCAATATGCAAGTGATTTTTGTGATGGCTAACGTATCAATTCTGATGTCATAATAAAACCCTACCACACTATAACGTATGAAAATAAAAACCGTGACGAGTACTTAGCGCAGACTGATTGATGTACTACAAGGGGTAGGTAGGTACCGAACTCACTAACCTGTAGGTGCGATGTCCCGTATTCCACCCCAGCGTCCGAGCCTGCAGCGGGTTGCTCCAGAGCTGTTCTCACACTCTTCCACAGCAGAGGTCTTACGAGCACGGTCACTGTTCTAACGGAGCAATGTTCACAAAACTCGTTCCAAAAGAATTTCAAAATAGTTCGTCTATTGTCTTGCACTTCAAAAAACGTTCGTGTCTCGTCTTCCGCGCGATTGTCTGTCCACCCGTCCCCCGAGCTCCTCCGCCGCTGCGTAAGTACGTTCGATCTACCCGCAACCAGCGCGAACTCGTAGGAAATCGGTTAGGTATTTTGGCGGGAAAGGGAGATGCGCTAAGTGCTTCGTTACAACACCGAATTACCCAAAAAACTAGGGGCAGTGCCTATACTTATAGACACATCCCATCAATTTGAAAAGAATGACGTTTATCACAGTGATTTTTTTCTCTTATAACCGGTATTTTGAAAAATTTTGCACACGACTATCATTTAATAGTCCTGCTATTTTTTACATAAACGAATATTCCACATGAAAATAATAGTTTTTAGCGTAATAATCAGTCATCACGTATCTGTGCCTCTATTAAGAGTTACAAATCCCTTATCGAAAAATCGCTTAGATCATCGTTGCAGCAGATTTACATCATTAAATAGAGCAGGCATCTGAAAGATACACTAAATCGCCCATCCACGGATTTTTATATTTGTGTAGATACATATGCTCAACATATTTATATTTTCATATTTCTACAGAAATATAAGATATCCATTGAAGGGCGATTTAGTGTATCCCTGAAAGGCTTGCTCAATTCAATGATGTAATCCTGCGATATCGATGATCTTAGCGATTATTCGAGAAGTGATTTGTAACTCGTAATAGAGGTTCAGTTCAGTCTATCATCGCGAAAAGTCACTCTGATATTTATGAGATCTTAAGCCGACACGCTCATCTTTTGGTAAAATGTAATACTCCGCTCATATTTTCTCGCCGACTTAGAAATGACGTAGACACGTCACGCTCTTACATCTACATTTGAAGGAAGAGCTGTTCAGAGCCGAAGCATGCAATAATATAAAGATCGGGCGGGAACCGGCGTAACTCCCTTAATTTCTTAAGGCTGTTCCGACCCATATAAAGTTGTTTGCACACATAACGCAAAAAGTATTGCACTTTAAGCCACGAATTAATAATAAAAGTTTAATATAGTCATATTACTTGCAGCGAAAACAATTTCACAACTTCAGGATTATTGGCGTATTTTATTTTGCATGCGAAACTTATTTAATTTTGCATCCTTATTGTAAAAGGAATGCACCCTCTTCATGAACCTCTCTGCTGACTTGTTGCCACTATAAAACTTATAACAATGATGGTTTTAATTGTGTTTTTTGGCCGTGCATATTTTTATTGTATTATAGTTAATAAAACAACAAAAGTACATGGCTCTCTTTCTTAGTTATTACATTTCTCTTATTAGTAGAGAATAAAGTCGTGTCAGCAGGGAAAACGATTTAATTTTCACGAATGCCTGGGTCACAACATATCGAGTCGCATGTTAATATCTTACAGGGTTCTTAATATCATCTTGTAGATAATAATTGTATATTTTAATATTGTATAGCATCACGAATTTTATCCAAATATTATCGATAGCTTAAGTTAAAAATATATATGGTAAGATAATTTATACAAGAACTTTAAGCCCCAATGGGACATTCCAACCACAGTTTTCCAAGCTGCTTAGATGTAAGGCAGTAAATAAATTATTTTAGTGCTAGATTGTAAATATTTGGATTTTTTAACGTTTTAGTTTTAGATTTTTTGTATGTATACATTCATGAATGTGAACAGAGCTTACTCTTATTGAACATTGGTAGTCATTGCGTGTTGCTGTCATCAAACCTGGTATAATGTATCAAATTGCAATCGAATTTATTTTAAAGAGACCAATTCTTACTCTTACGATGATATCTCTCAACAAAATCTCTACAAATGTATTGCGTCTAGCTGGTCTAATGGATGGGTTTAAATCCAGGTTGGTGGTCGTTGTTGCAGGGCAAGGGAATGAAATCACGTTAGATTCCTCCATATACTTTATGTACCTGCATTCGTAATTACCTGTTCTTTTTTTTGTTTTAAATCGGTATCCCATTACCATCGCAACACTATCATGACTTTATTAATTAAATATCGCATGTGGCATCAAGATATAAAGTAATCTTTAGTGACGAAGAAAGGATTCAAGTAGGCTGATAGGCACTCGAGATCGCAAGAACACTGCCAACGCCCTACACCTGATTTTCGTGTAAATAAATCTCTTTCCAGAATACTACCTCTAAGACCATTGCAATCAACGAGAAAATAGCTTCTTCTGGAGGTTTTTTCTCGTTGAACAAATTTATTTTACAATGCCTTCGATATTAACCAATACCGACTTAATTTGCACATAACACTGAAACGGCGACATCGCTATTGGAAATTATAATAAATATTCTTCGAAGATTATGAAAGATTATTTTATTTTGAGAATGTTTTTTTAGTTATGTCGATTTTATATCATATTTGGTTTCTTTTTATTTCTGGATATTTTAGTGATTGCTTTGAGCTGAAAAACGTTTGCACCGCCAGAGTTTAAAATTTGAAAAGTTAGTGTTGAAGAACTGTACAATTTCGAACACTTGCAACGTTTCTGAAATTGATTTTAAGAGAACAAGAAAAATACTTGCTGGAATTGTATTTGATCAACTTAATATTTTGGCGTACAATTTATATGTATGTTGTTATCTTGGGTACAACTTGGGTTTGGCTTTAGTCCAGAAGTTAAGCTATGTGCACATATTCACAGTAATGTTTATACTTCCGGGGTGGATCCTTTAGCCTATGTGAGAGCCATTAGACCGAATTCTCACCTAAATTGACGTTTACGCTAAACCGATTGACTAGCGTTTTCAAATGTATGGACAATTTAAGCTCAGTGGGCTAACATTTGCGAGTCCGATTTTGATTTGACAGCTTGCGCATCTTTATACGTTGACGTTGCCGTTTACACCGTTTTCTTATAAATCGGTAGTCCAAGTTTGTTTTTGACATTTTTGAAAACTCTTATGGGTTTGGGGTTTTTACGTAACTTCTAAGTTCCGTAAACGACAATTTAATTGTGAGCTCGGGTATATACATGCAGAGCGGACAATGCATTGGGTAAAATACTGTATTTATCCATAGCCTAACCCTAAGCCCTAATAATTTAAAACAATTTTAAATTGAAATGCAGACATGTGAATTTCAAATGCAAGAATTCCAAATCTCAATTAAAATAGCATTATATAATTACATATCTATTTATAATTGACTCAAATATTTAATAAGCCCACCACTTTTCTATAATTCATACGTAATAATCTAAGACGATAAATAATGGATTTTATCTGTAAATAAATAAAAATCTATTGTAATAATTACCTATTCATTAAAATCGGACAAACATTTTAAGCAATGTGAATGATTTTCTGTATTTATTTATTTTAGACTAGTGTTATCATTCCATGAAAATAAATACATTTTCCATGCCACCTGTATTATTTCAATGTTTTTTCAATAACGATTGCCTTTGACATACACTCGTGAACAAAAAAAAATCGAATCAAGTTGCATTTTCTCCGATTTTGCGATAAGTAGGATCTATTGAAAGTTTATTTAATTACCTTTACGTTTGGGCCGACCTTCTACCGATATGCCACCCCAGATCATAGTCGAACCGCCCTCCAAGCTGACCCGTTCTTCTACGCAGCAATGCGATTAACGTTCTCCAGTTCTTCTATAGACCCTTCTTTTTCTGTCGTTCCCATGAAGAAACACCGTGCTCCTCAGAAAAAAGAATAGCACCCCAGCGGACCGACGTCCAATTCGCGCTGTATTCGTGCTGACTCCAATGAAAAAAATAATTCGTTTTTTGTCTTGAAAAACTCCATGGAAAAACCATGAGGATTACGTTGCCGTTGCAACACAAAGAACAAATAACTAATATCGACCGTTGCGCCATCTATATGGATTAACAGACAACTCTTGTTCTTCAAAAGTTCTTCAACGAGGGCTAGATGGCGCCACAGGAGCTAAAGTGCCAACTAGAAGGCAAAAGAAACATGAATAAAGTCTTTATATCTTTTCGATATTATAAAACCGCAGATGGAATTTAAGTTGATGCGTAATGTTGCAACCACATGTTTTCTAACTTTTAAGATTAAGATGGCCCAACCCGCTCAACTCCCCATACAAAAGGGTAAAGAAGATCACGCCCATATTTCTTGTCAAAGATCCCAAATTTTGCTCAAAATAGCTTTATTTAATCGAACTAGATGTCTGATGATCGTTGGCATTGTAAAATTGTGTTTGGTTTCTAAGTTATAAGGTCCGAAAGTTCGAATTTTTCGCGCGTTTTATACAATAACTTTGGAGGTAGATTACGCAATGATAAAGTAAGAACATCTTAAAAAGATTGGTCATGAGACATAGCTTATCTAATCAAGATTTATAATCTATTAGGTTTTTGTTAGATTTTTGACTACAGCAGTCATGGTTTACTTTTAGCTATAAGTCGTTTTGTAATTAAAATTTTCGTAAATCTTACCAAATCATACACTATGGACGTTGTCTTTTTTGTGGACATGTTGCATCTTCCTCATCACGGAGCCTGTCTTATTCTTTGAAACAGAGAAGGTCCCAGAGCGCAACAGCACGGTTTTGTACCATGCCCGCGAATGAGTTAGTCCCGCCGGGTTGGGCCACCTTAAGGCGCCATCTAGCCTCTTTTAAAGAACTAGCGAGCGTCTATCGCCCACAAACCTAGCATGCGCGCGCAGCGCGCTTCTCTATGCTATCGCTAGATAGTCTTGGCCGTCAATGTAGATGGCGCCACGGTCGTTCGTCTCGACGCGCCTTGATGAGTCCGTAGGAGCATAGCAGACCTGCTAAGGGAAGATTCAAAGGAAAAAATCTTCCTAATCTGTTGACTTACAGTGCTAGACTTGACGTGAACTGGACTCACGTGAGTAGTAATCAATTTGTGAATTAATTCACTTTTATGGTATCCAACCTATTACCATATCTTAACTGCTACATATGTACTTATACATATTTGACAAAAGCTTTTTACTTACTTATTATGAATTAAAATTAGACTTAATACAATACTTTTTACAATACTCTGTTAGATACATTGTAAGTACTCAAATTATTGGTTAGAAATTAACTTTGGTTTCTTGAAACCAAACATATATCCTAATTTGAATTAATCATCGAATATTGTGAAGGCTTCAACCTTAGGCCCGTTTCACCACAGCACGACCTTTCTGCCTTTCTGCGATGCTTCCTATGTTCAAATGTCGCAGCCGGATTGTAATTGGAGCTGAACTATAAAGCGTCTAGCCTACTTCGACAGTAATCACCTTTAACCTAATTGTGGTTATGTTACATTTTACAATCAGCTGAACTTGATGAGTATTTTGTGTTTGTGTTATCATCAAGTTTTGTGAATTTTCCAGCATCAAAGACTTCCTGGAAGGAACTTATGGGCAATTAGTTGTGGTCAAGTATTTGCCATAGATGTTGCGTACCGTAATATGGAGTATAATTTTTTATTCATCGTACAGGAGCTAAAGTCGTCGGTGACACTTTGCTGAGGCTTTTTGTAATTCGGCTGTATTAATAAAACTGCTGCAACTAATACATTCCATCTTGAAGTTTGCTCCAAACGAGGAAGTACGTAAATCTACAAAGATTCACGCCAGCGAGCATCGAAGACATTTCTTCTATAGAGGTATTGCTTTTGGACAACTTTAAGATAGATTGTTTTCAGAAAATGTATGGAACACAGCGTGACGTGAGTCACGCTGTGTTCCATACATCGAGACGTGGGTTCTAAAATTCATGTAATAGAAATCGCTCTGAAATGCAGTTCAAGTCAACCGAAAGAAGTTGTAGTTACAAGAATCGGGTCATATGAAGCGAATGGCTGACGAAACAACGACGGTCGACGATGGAAATGTTGTGCCTGGGCGGCCTAGGAAAACGTCAAAACTAGATCAGATTGATCTAATAGAGGAAGCGGAAGATGTATGCTGTGTTCTTACCGCATGGCGCTATATCTTATCTGCCTACCCTATTAAAATCATAACAAGTTAAAAAAAAACCAAATTGTGGAAAAGGTGATGTGTTCATTATATTCACTTATTATTTAAAACACGCACGATAAAATGATACTTTATCATCTGAACAATATAAAAAATGATAAATAAATGAGTTTTACTGACACATTTATTTTATGTTACCTCTCATTTAATGTTAATTCCATTAAAACAATTTTGGGCCCAAGAATTTTAACTCAATAAGCGATGATCCTTAAAATAAAAATGCTTGTAATATAAAGGCATTATTTCGTCCGTTGGTAAATCTTTGGGGTTAATTACATCAACCTATATGGGTATGTGAGAGTGGGGCTCCGCTTGCGATCATTTATGGTCCCAGATATACTGCGAGCACATATGCCCACCGCTGCGAATAAGTGAAAGTATTTTATTGTAGGATTAATTATGTTTTACATTTATCACATTGTTTTCTAGTAATATGTGCTTTCTAATTTTTTCCTCCAAATAAAACGAATTGGAAAAT
Source organism: Incurvaria masculella (assembly GCA_946894095.1). Lineage (NCBI taxonomy): Eukaryota > Metazoa > Arthropoda > Insecta > Lepidoptera > Incurvariidae > Incurvaria > Incurvaria masculella. Next base: position 9,170,088 of record OX335641.1, read on the forward strand.
CCTTTAAAATTCATCGTGCCTATTCACCAATTTTTATTTGTTTGTATCATCAATCAATCTCCGTCGGCTCTTTTAATTGTCTTTGAAATTATGCTGTCATTCAAAATAAAAAACAAAATATTTATAGAACATTTAATTTTGCTGTCGATGGCTAATTATCATATATTTTTTTATTATGTAAATGGACATGGATAGCTAACACACCATTTGGGAACTAGGTGCCATCGTTCATTCAAAGCGATTGTAGCAACCCGGTCGGGATTAACCCTAGCACCTTGTAATTAAGGTTTACGTGTAATCCGAGCCCCGGCCAGCCTCGACGGTCGAAAATGGTCACCAATCAAGAACCCAACCGTGCTCAGAGGTGCTTAACCCAGCTTATCGAATTATCACTGGGCTACCGAGACTGTTGTAAGAAACGTTAAATTATTTTCGGTTGTTTTTTAGTAAATAAGTTAATGTGAATGACCTTTTTTAAAAAAATACGTTCTTTTGGTTTTATCTTTAACTTCGTTGACATCCTCTGGAACATCGAGCCATTTCAAACACAATAGAAAACTGTTTTTATTCCATGCCGAGGTTTAACCTATGTAACTACAGCAATTAAGCACCAATGCATTGTTTACCACTATGAACTTGAATTCACATAAATCAAAGATGATTACATATCTTGTGGCATAATATACAAAAAGTGTTACACCGACAATGGCTGTATGCAAAAACTACTCTCTACAAATCCGCTAAGAATCGCTCGTTGGAGCCAAACCATCCGCACTCGCGATTCGTCTTCAGTACGTGTGACAAGACCCGAGAAGGCACTGTGTTTTACGATTTCAACAATGCAACTAATTAATGTATTTTAAAATTTAATGCAATAATTACTCAATACTCAGTTACTCAGCGGTGATAAATTTTTACAATTTTTTAAATCTTAAACAGTGTTGCAGAGTACATTTGGTAATGTGATTAAAGAAATGATACGATAGTTAATTCTTTGAAGTCACGATAGGTATGCTGGCGTTTGATGCGTGACAAACTGTTTTTTGTATATTTTTTATCTGGATGAGAAACATATATGTAAAGACAGGGGCCGGCCACTCAGCACTCAACATGACCAACATAGTACCATTCTGTGTACTCCTATTCGCGGTGAGTACTTAAGCCATAAATTTTCAGGATTGAACTATTATTGAAACGTTTTAATTTGTTCAGAATATAATTTGCTAAGTAACATATGTTAACAGGCAGCTACAATGCATAACTAAATATATGTAACTAAAATACTAAAAGTTTTATTTTAGTATCCTAACTTATATGTATTTTTAATTAATATATAATATCTAATTAAACTCGATGTAGGTGTGAGGATTGCTTATATTTTTAAGACTCTATCAACCAATGTAGAGAAATGAACAGATTGTGCTATATTGTTTAGTGGAATGCGGTGATAGGTAATTAATACATTTTTTTTTATCTGACATCTTCTAGATACATGAAACACTACAGCCTGATTCATTGTACCCTCGTTATTTATCTTAATGCATAGTTGTAAATTATTATCAGACAATACATACTTTAACCTTGCTTTTAATTGTATTAATACACGTGTGCTTCTATCTATCTATCTAATCTATCATTTTTAAAAACCTACGCTTTTTTTCTCTTGGCGCAATAGTGAAATACATTAATCATGCTTAATAGTGGCAAACTATATAAATCAACGCGTGCAATTATCAATCTTTTTTTTTAATACGCCTCTCTCTCTGGGCAAACTAAGTATGTAAATCCATACGCAAAATGATCAATCTTTTTTCAGAATGCGCTTGTCTCTCGGCGCATTAGCAAAGACCTAAAAAGTAGGTTTTTGAAGGTAAAATTTGCATGTAATAAGAAAATTCAAAATTCAACATAATGTAACAAAAAGCTCCGTCATTTAAGTAAAGATACTTCGAAAACGGTGACATTGTTATTAATAATAGACAAAAATGGTGAAAATCATTTCAATTTCAAAGGAAACAAATGATGTTTCTAAAAAGGCATCCAGTTTAAATTCATCGCCATTAAAATAATATGGGCATCTTGTGGATTTTTTTTTATTTAGGGCAAACGTTTAAATCATACAACAATTCCTATGAAAACTTTTGCGAAATTAGTTAAAGCATTATTACCCAATAGGAAAATTATATTTCAGTGCCTTTTTTATAATGAACGGACTGACCACATATTAAGTAAGTAATTTTTAACAAACTTATCCAGTAGTTATACAATTGTAATGTATAATTCGTCCGAGTGCAAATTTCCCCTTTTAAGGACTAATAAATACAATTAAAAAGTCACATCAAATTACAAATCAATCAAGTACTATCTGAGGATTGAAAAATCAGCCCTCAGTCAAATAATTGGGATAAATACAAACGAGCACACACTTTTTACAAATAAACCTAATGGTTTCATGTAACTGCCGTGATTATTAACATAAAACCTACAAATTAACCTTATCCCGTTTATTGAACTTGCACAAAACGAAGTCCGTTAATAGCGGATTATTACGAACATTGACAACATTATCACAGCCGTGTGGATCACTCTCTCGGTGATTACGCGTAATCTGAATAATAGCATGCGTATGCGCATGTGCATATTAATCGCAAGTCAAGTGAACCCGGCCGCGGCGTTGGTGCATCGTTGCGGGCGACAACTGTCATTATTAGAGCTATTGGTTTCACCGATTTAAGTACATACGCGAATGGGTGACTAAGGGATGATGGAGCAAATTTTTTAGGTGAAAGTATGTGAAACATTCGTGTGTGGTGAAGTGCTTTTATTAGGTTAATTTTATACCACCTCTAAACAAAAATCCTGAATGAAGCATTTTTTGCCTTTTAATGACAGCTCCGTTTCCGGTGTTTCCACATTAAAGGTTTAGAAGATGTACATATTTTATTCAAATTTACAGGTATCGGATAATTAAACTTGATATTCATATGTTCTCAGAATTATTGGTTATGACAACTTAAGTGATACCAAACTCATTCAGTTATTAAATGGCCTAAAAATATTGAATCTTCATAGAAACGAGTCGACGCAATACGTTCATGTAACCTCCTGTATAAACAGGCTGTTTTTTAAGACCCCTCTCGCATACTATCGCAGGGGATGATTCTGGAGGATAAAATAAATGTTTACATGAAAAATTATTACTGAAATCACGAAAAAAAAATACCATACACTTAATTATTTAATAATTTAGATAAAAAAGGTCATTTTCCTTGCCGCCAGAAAAAACATGCCCGGCATTGTGAAAGAGCCCCTGTACAACTGAATAAACGTGACCATCAAACCAAACGAAATAAATTGATTTATTCTTTTTAAAGATTTCCCGCATTCAAAATTAACTAGTGGTCATAAGCTATTCACTGATCCGTCATTCTATACAAACGAAACATTGCTGCCTTGTTAGAAGGCAGTTTCACCGAGCCTACGACCAGTTGACAGATAACAGCTACATTCCTAACGTGCCCACCACATACGATCTCGCACTTTCATTCATGACCACTGAATGTGACTGCACGCCAATTCGCGCTCGAATATCGTACGACCCCACCTACTTACTCCGCATGGGTTACTTTAGCGATTTCTTCTAGTAGGCTCTTTCTCGTTAATGTCTTTGTCTTTCCCATACCATTCAACTATTTTATGTCCTATTAAGAGAATAGATCATTAGTATTCAGTTTCAGTTTCAGTTTCTTTATTTCCTCCATTAGATGTAGATGCACATGCATTAGATGTAGTCCTCCATAGATTACACACTCGGATTCGTCTTTTTTTCCTGTCGGTTCGATTACTTCTGGCGAAGAAGAGCTGACAAGAAACTTCGTCAGGTTGGTCATTGTTTTTTTTTATTCATTGATACCTTGTAAAGTATCTTTTAGCCATTCTTATTTATTTATTTATATAAGTTTATTGCACTCAAAAAACATTCGGGCAAAAGGTAAAACTTAATGCCGGAGGCATTTTCTACCAGTCTACCTTTGGGTATCGTGAGCAGTAGTGCGAGTAGTAACTATGGAGAAATAGCTTTAGAGGAAACATAATTCCTACACAATATACAACAAATACACATTATACTTAAACTTAAATATATAACTTATATAACTGTACATAAATATAACTACATAAATATCAATAAATAAATACTACATACTACATATATATATTATAAAAACAAATAAAAGATGATACTTAATACAATATAATTTTAAGGAAAAAAATATATATATTGGCAAAAGAAATAATAAAATAAAAATAAATACTGACCAACTTAAAGAAGTATGAGGGAGAAAATTAAAGAAATCATAAAGACAGAAAATAAGCTTTGAGATTTTTTTTAAAAACATAGATAGAGGGGGAATTTCGTAAATGGGAGGTAGCTGATTCCACTGCCTCGCAGCGTGCACTGTAAAGGAGTCTGAATACGTGGAGGATGTGTGCGAGGGAATGGCCAGTACCGAAGAGCCGGTCGATCTAAGTGGGAGACCATGTGAGCAAAGATATGAAAACCGATTACGAAGGTACGAGGGAGCATTGGGATCATTAAGGATGCTGTAGAGAAGTGAAAATATTTCTATATTTCCTTGAAAAAAGTATAATTTCTAGGTTTACTATTCATAGGTTTTTCCGCTTAAATCCCACTTCGCAACATATCTAGAAGAAATACAATTAGTGAAGCCCTTATTGCCAAATTTCGCAATCAATTTAAATTACGAGAGGGGTGAGGACATGCGAACTACCCACTCGATTAATATGCGGATTGCATCTACGTATAGGATCTATGGGTGTGGTTGGGTTTTGGATTAGTGACCGTTTTCGATGTTTAGGCTGGCTGTAGTACGGATTGCACGTAAACATTTTGGTTCTTTCTCTTACTAACTCCTGCTTGAGTTGATACGTACCATCGCACTGAATGAAAAATGGTCGAAGAAGCAATAAAAATGTCCGCATTTTCCATTCATGGTGATGAAGGAGTGCCCAGTGCAGAATCGTCCCGGCGACTAATGCTTAGAGTTAGAGAAAAAAGTTGGAATTGGAAAAATTGGATTTTTTTACATATATTTTTTTTTATTTCATCCACTGAATGATGAATGGCAATATTTGGAAGTTTTCTTATTCAATCATGCCACATCGGCTTTAGACATTATCGTTCGTAAAGTAGTGTGGACTAGCCTTTTGGACCAGCCCTTTGGGTTACAATTTATCCAGCATATAATTCAGCCCGACATAAGTCCAAAACGACATTGACCCGAGCGGAGCCGGGTACCTCTCCTAGTATTTTGCTATTTCAAGAAGTTTAAAAAAATGCACGTCTCTATATCAAATGTGTTGCCAATAAAAATACACTCAATCAAATCAAAACTCCGATCGTGTAGGAATCTGTCAACAATGTGACAATAAACTCGGAACATACGCATATTCATCATGAACGTCGTGTTAAATGAATTGTAAGCTGATCATCAATCAATCAATGGTTGATAAATTGCCGTGGCGTTTCCGATACATTGAAATGTACTGCAAAGCAGCCGTGATCGATTCAGTAATGCGGATTAATTGCGTATGATACAAATAATATACATATATATCTCACTTTCTTACAACTAAAATAGTTTTTAAGGATTAAAATATGTAATGTTTATTTTCCGTAAATGTATTATTATATCGAATCCCTTAAGCATTTTCAAGGATGTATAAAACATTTCAATACCGTACAAGAATAAATACCATGTTTAGATTTTGTTATTTCGTGAGAAAGACACCTAAGAGAGTGAGGCAGGAAATAGAGAAGTTTTTATTAAAGATGGGAATGAATGATTTGGATTTCGGTTGAATAGAAAGATTCTAAACGAATTCTTGAATCATGCACTAAGGTACGGCATACAGAATACTAGTTAAAGAGAAGAAGAAGAATAACTTAACCTATCCTCGCAACAGGATCAGCCAATTTGCTTCTACTACCGGGTGGCTTACTATGGTAAAGTAACTCGCCGGGTGAAAGGCAAGTGGTGATCAAATATGACGTTTAGTTGCATGTCGTACCATGCTAAATTGCGTAAATTGTTTCCACCACCTTCAGCTTCAAAAATCCCAAAGTTACCTTTCGATTACACCATGTAAATATGCCATTTAACCGAAAGTTACTAATCGGTTTTCAGGTAACTGGTGGTGAAAATAGGTTTTAGCCAAATGACACGGCGTCGTTTGACAGTTACCATGATACGAAATGCAACTAAACGTCAAATTAAATCATTCACTTTCCTGTTCACCCGGCGAATTATTTTACCTCGGTAACCCTTCCTGGACCAGCTATAATACCACCTCACAGATTTTTGTTGTTTCTAAGTCATAGAGGTAAATTCTTCACCTCCATGGTCTAAGTCAGTTCCAACAGAAATATTAGAAGTGCTATTTGTTCTAGTCACACAGACAAAACCATAAACTGGAGATTGGAGTACATTGTCACCACTAAGAAATGACTTGAAATCTTGACACACAATTAACTAGTGCATGAAAGTGTAGAAACGTATTAATTACAGAAACAAGATATTATGTGTATATCCTAGAAAGCTCAGTCGTCTTGCCAGGTCTAGCAGATTGAGTTTCGTAATCACTTCGTGAGTTTACAAATCGAATGATCTGTAAGTATTGTAAGCTTCAGTGTTGTGTCAGGTTAGGTTAGACTGCGGACAAAATATAAAAAAAATCGACGTTTAGTTACTAATCAGTACTCAAGTTGTTAATCAGTAATCGTTTTAACTTTAACAAATATTGTAGATGAGCACACATTAAGATTCAAACCATTGTGTGCCTATCTGCAGTAAAATTGCCACAGTGTATAATTTTCTTGTACAATTTATTTTCGCCAGTCCTGGTAAAAAGTAACGACATTGAACGATGCAAAAATAGACAAAAACTTCGTCAGTTATAGTTACTTGTAGTTACATCCGGCAACCTATAGGCGACGTCATCATATTATCGAAGTGTAATTAATTTTTTAGTTAACATTTACAACGGGAAGAACTGAACCGTTTTGTTGCAATCTTTGTTGCAGACTCACACGCTTCGCGAACTAAAGAAAGACATTGACTCTCAATGAATGACTCTTCTTATTAAGTTCAACAGAGTATATTAAGAGGATAATGAGTAGATCAAGTTACATAGAATGGCGCGTGCCTGTCCCCTTAGTCAACATAAGAAATATTTCTCTTAACATTTGCACATTAAATAAATCAACTGAGAGCTACGTGTGTACGTTTACAAGCCTCTAAAATTTTTAATGATTTGATGTTATTAAAAATGATATGAATGAGATTAATGTTGAACATATACATTAGATTACTGGCTCGCAGAAGATATACTTAAATAATAACACGCAGCGTGAGTGACTATAATAAAGTAAAGAAAACTAAGCTAATGATCCTTTCTGTTTTTCTAGTTTTTGAAACAGTAATCTTTTTTAAAATGTGAACATTGCTTTCGGTTAACCGAAACAAGTTTATTCTTACGTTTACGCCAGTTCCTTGCAATTTCTACGTAAAATAAAGTATGCAAAAACACATTTTATGTTCCGAGACAAGCGTTATTTCGTCTCCTAACTGGTCTCATACGTACCATAAACCGATTCTGCAAGTATGTCAAGCAGTGGTGTATGAATGCCGGTGCCATTTCTCGAAGCAACATTAGTCGGCATTATTGTGTTATTTTTACCGTTTATGTTATAATGGTCTTTAAGGCACGCCTAATCCTTCATATCACGTTTTTCAACGGAAAATAGTAAAGATTGTTTTTTTTAGAACAAGTAATGATTCAGCATTACTATTTAATGATATCAGCCCATTCTTGAAGGAACTGGGGTTACAATGATTATCACTACATTCCGTTACATAATTTTTTGCTCATTCCAAATTCTCAATGAAATTCTAGATCCAGATTTTTATGGTTTTTAAGTATAACCATTCCGAGGTAAAATTTAAACCATTCAAGAGTTGAAATGTTAACTATACCGGAGTGAAATTATAACCAGTCTTGATTTTCGCGGGTTCTGGACGGTTTCTTAAAGTAACATTAAACATTCATTCCGGGGGTCATTCTGAATTCTATACACAGAAAGTTCTATTAAGCCCACTTAAGCTGGTTGAGTCATTAATGTTTGTAAAGTATTGAGTAAAGAATGGTATTCGCATATGAAGTTAATTTATTAAGAAACCTCTTCTACCAAGCTAACGTGCAAAACCGCCATTTATTTGCACAAATTTCATGATAATATAACAACTTGGGTTTTTCCGGGTTTGCTTATACACCGTATACATTGTACATACATATTTTCAACGCGTTGAAAACTACGCCGAATGCTCTAAGCATGGACCACAGAACAATTAGGAGGTAAGAATTGTGAAGTGGGCGGAACTCGCGCGCCGGTCTTTAGCGGAGACCCGCGCACTTCATACGCGCATGATTCACTCCGCTGCGGAGTTCCTGTGCATTAACTTATCCGTGATACAATCTAAAATTGAAAAGGAGTAATGCCGTACTGTGCCATAATAACGTGTAAACGCGACAGCCGGGTGCACAACCTTCATAATGGCGGAGTTTCATATCACCGATTAGTTTCATTTACATGTATAGCGGTAAAACTTACAACAAAAACACTACGAAGCTATATGGCGTCGCGGCGTCGCTTTGCTCGCCGGGTCATGTCTCGCTACTCTGTTAGTGACTGCGTGCGTGTGAGGCGCTCGGCCGTGTTCGAAAGTGACGTAACATTTGATTGCAAACAGTATTGGAATTCCAACATAGATCCATTACGTTAAGGTTCATATTAACTGAACAAATGTGGATTTGTTGTTTGGTTATTAATTAAGAAGGGATAGCCAATTGCGACGGTTATACATTCGCAAAGCGAAAAGGTCTTAAGTAAAACGGTAACAGCGGTCCTGGAACAAATTTACAAACGTTTCACTTCCTGCCTCCTCAATATTCTGTGGCATGGACTATCCAGTCCAGTTCATGGCAACATTGAATTGAATTGAAAATTATTAATGGGATTAAGAAATAACCCGCGGTATTCAAAATAACGCTCACATAATGTAATGTGTGGAGTAATGTTCGCATATGTGGGCGTTTTTTTAATTTGAAGATCCGCTGTCCAAATTCGTCCAATTAGAACCAACCAATATTCTAAATACTTTCTCTATAAGGTTGGTAAACTATGAAATGCACTACCTGTGAGACGTATATCTCCGGGGTCATACCACCAGTGTCCATTAAAAGTAATTTGAAAAATCACCTGTCCAGCCGGCATGAGTTTAAATTGTCGTATGCCCATGGGCGTCTTCGGGCCTGTTTTCATACTAAACGTTTATTAAGTTTTAACCATTAATGACCTAAATTATTAATATGAACAATTTCTGAGCCCTTGCAGTGACTCAGGGGCGTGATTTGATTGTGACATAAACGTATACTTTTCACCCGCTCTACTCTGCCGAAGTAAGGCCATTGAAAGAATAAGTTTCGCCGCCAGCTGCGAATCTTTCGGGCTAATCCCGGAAGAAAGACCCGGAATCCGAATTCCATACCACGGAGACCGACGAGCATACCGCTCTGTGCCAAGCAACGAATGCGACCTCCTGAACCGGCGCGTACGCAGGTACCTACATGAGGTGAGCTGGGATTGCTCCGAGAACCTTATTTGCACACCTAGGAGTGGAAAGTTAACAATTGAAACCCAGCGAGCATGGAAGGACGGGAGTAAGTACCGAAACTCGTTGCGTGGGAGCGGCGCGGCGTAACCACGTTTTCATTCCATGGCGGCACCACCACCGGCTTACGAATCCGCCCTGCGCCGCTCGTTGCTCGCCCGTTACGAGCCGCTCAATGGCCGAACCATTGTGTCATATTATCATGTTGGAAACCGTTTTTCAAGAAAGTTCTTGTTTTTCTATTTAACCGACTTCAAAAAAAAGGACGATGTTCTCAATTCGTTGGAATCTTATTTTTATGTAAGTTCACCGATTACTCGAAGACCCCTGGGACCGATTTGGAAATTTCGTTTTTTTTATGTCTCACATTCATTTAGGTAGGATATGAGTCCCGAACAATATTAACGAAATCACGGGCAATTGTGACGATTAACATTCTACTTCTTACGGCTCAAAATGTGCATAGTTAATCACGAATGCCAAGGCATTTAATGCTATAGGAAGAAAATAAGTTCGCAAAGGCGTGCTGTGGTGACGGACCGCAGAAAATAATCTATGTACAGTTATCGGAAGAGGTGAATGCAGGACAAGATGCTTGGGCACCTGAGTGGTTTACTAAACTCCATTTTACGATAAACTTTATACCGCATGCCTGGTGCGTAAACGTATGTGAAACGAAAGTATATCTCGTACTTTGTCTTCAAAATTGTAACTTCGTGTGCTAGGCATTTGACGGCACGTTTTAGTAATTACAAATTAACTTTCCGCAATAGTACAATAACGAAATTTGTTGTAGGAATAATAGTAACAACTGCATTTCCGTGTTCAGATGCTCCGGAAACCGCAGAAACTATTAGAATGGCAAAAAACACTCCTAAATTCCGCTTTAGTAAGTTTCTCCTTCACCAAGTTCCTTAAATACCTTGAATCGGTTAATGTTGTGAAAGTCATAAAACACTTTCACATCCCATTTAATCTGAGCTTAGCACAGATTGAAGTGTTCTTAACCTCAAGTGTCACAAATTAGTTTCGCGGTGACAGGTTCATTGCGTTTATTGCTTCGTTTTTGAACCAGTTCATATGAAAATCAAAACAGATTACTTATATGAAACATCATCTCCAGTTAAGATAATGTATTTTTGAACTGATTTCAGATTGGATTTTAATTGTGATGAAGAGTGGTTAAATCACCCATCAATAATTACACATGGAGATTAAGTTTTTGTGTAATTGTTTTTATAAGAAACTTCCTTACGTTTGCGCTAATCGCATAACTGAACATAAAACTATCTAAAACTGGGATCAATTTTAGTATTTCAATTAGAGTTAAGTTTATGAGCTCCAATTATCTAAACATCTACACAGTTATATAATTTCAGCCTTGAATTGGGTATACGTTCATGTGTGTATTTACAATATTATTTTATCTGACTCGATCCCGCATCTTCAGGGCGTCTTTTAAATTCGTTTAGTTTAGAACCTTTCCCCGGACCCTATGTTCACGACCCCGAATGAATAATAAAAAATATATATTTCTCAACTCACTCTTTCAACAAACGATCTTCTCCATCTTCTACAATAGTCACTCCCAGGGGAACTAGAATCCACGAATCTACTGAGCCAGCCAGACTCCAGCGTTCAGCAAACAAACGATAATGGCGATCTGCGGAAGCATTGAGATTGCGTTGGTGTTCATTGTTGTATGCGCGCAAAAATCAAGCGCGACGAAGCGGATTTTAGGTTTTTGACCTATAAAATCTAAAGTGAATTGAAATATGTTTCACGCTTATTCACTAGATATTCTAGATGTTCTTGTGTCACAAAAAATAAAATTGTACAAAACATTTATAATTTTCAAGCGCCGGCCTGAAAACCTAGTGAAAACCTAGTATATGGGTATATTAAAAAAAAAATATGTTTGCAAACAAACATTTTTTTTTTTATATAAGCAAATTATTAAAACCATTTTACGGTCATATACTAGATAATAGGCTTAACATTGATATTTCGATAACGATTTATTCTTAACCAACGCTAAAATAAAAAATAAAACCCAAAATATTGGAGGTTAGCATCATATGGAGCCTAGATTTTTTTAAATAAAATTACTCTGATAGTGTTATGTATATCTGTGATAACAGGCCCTCGTTATGAAATGTTGATCCTACATCACTTCTTGGTAATTTAACTAAAGTGAGTACTTTTGTAGTATGTAAGAGATGAACAATTAGTAGTGGATTTATCGAATGCCAAATATTATGGAAAATCTCACACATACTTTCACAAATTGTTTTAAAACTACGAAAATAATGAACACCAGAACACAGAAGTTTACAAATCAAATTAAATAGGTGGGAACTTCTCAAAATTAGAAATAAATATACTTTTACATTTCAGCAGGAAATATAAAGAAATAGTTGAGTTGCTCCGCTCGGGACAATACAGCGCCACATATCGGGTCCACTTGTAAATCTAAACTACCCCAGTATTAAGGAAAACAAAAGGAAATTAAAATTATTTAAATCGGTTGAGGCGTTCTCGAGTTTTGGCGAGACTAACGCACGGCGATTGATTTTTATGTATAGATGAACATTATCCCTACCTACAACCACAACTTGTTTTGTGAGTGTTAGTAGTGTTACTACATACTATAAAATTATTTTTAGCAAAGCTGATTGTACATTTATATAAGGTGAGTTTAAAATAATCTACAAGCCTTATAGGGTTGATTCAGTATCTGATATAGAACAACTTTTGCTAAGAATGGAGGTATGTAATTTTTTTTGTTCCATTTTAATTTTTGAGAAATTTAAACAGTATGTTCTTCCCAGTATTTTAAACAACTTTTGCTAAGAAACTATGCACCTATCTGTAATGGTTTCCAAGAAAATAATTTATTAAAGTGCACTAACTCTTCAACTACCTAATTAAAAATATAGGTCAACCATGGGGCATTGACCCGTCCGTGACCCACTGACACAAGACAATTCTCCGCCGCCGCCGCCGCCGCCGCCGCGTGCGCAGACAGCAGCCCCGCCACCCCATCTACCCCGGCGCCGCCGCCGCCCCTCTCACTGAAGGACGTTTGTTTTCGTTTTGAAAGCAATTAGTATGTCAAGGTCCATGACGCGCATCGGACCTGAGTATCACACGTGAGTGAATTTAAGTGAAGCGAGTGCCGATCGGGCGAAAAAGGACATGCATGCTTGTGTACATACCTACATTACAGCCGCGATGGATTTGCCATAGCCCGGCGCGGCGAACGTCAGCGTGGGAAGGAGGCAAAACTATTCGGGTAGGTAAAATAGACTCTGCCGCCGCGCGCCGCCTATTTTTCAAATAGGCAGTTTGAAGAGTTAGTGCACTTTAATAATTTATTTTCTTGGAAACCATTACCGATAGGTACATAGTTTCTTCGCAAAAGTTGTTTAAAATACTGGGAAGAATGTAATGCATAAATTTCTCAAAAATTAAAATGGAACAAAAAAAATTACATACCTCCATTCTTAGCAAAAGTTGTTCTATATCAGATACTGAATCAACCCTATAAGGCTTGTAGATTATTTTAAACTCACCTTATAGATGTTAATGTGAATTATATCAAGTAAATGGATTGTTACACATACAGAAAGAGGTAAGTATTCAGAGCTGAACAATGGTAAATCTGTACCAGAAACGGAACATCTTAGATTCAAAGTCTTATTTTTTGGAAAGGCCAAAAAATTTCATCCTCCCAATATTTTTTTGTTGATCCTTCAGAAAGTCTATAAATTATAAATTTTGTTTACTTTCCTATAATCATTTCCTATCAATCAAAAAAAGTCCAAATATTGTTGACGAACATCTGTGTATTTTCAACAACAGTGAACACATTTTGTTTGAAAATACAACTGAATGTATGATGTCGTGACAGCTACCTCATGCATAGTTATGTCGCGAGAGCGCTTACTTTCATGATCAATCATCAATATTGCGTGAATCTCACACATCGACTACTCGCTCGGATAATTGTATTAATGGGTTACTTACAGCTAAGAGTCACACTCTTCCGAAATCACACCGAAACTGTGCAAGTGTACGTACGGACATAAATTACGAAAATTAAATAATTTTATCATTTGGAAGCCTATAAACGAATAACTTCCAATATAAGAAAAATATGAAAATATTTTATACTACTTAATACCTACGTTTTCAGTTTTGTTAACAAAACAGTAAAGTCTTGATAATGCGAGCGAATATGGACTAGGCTCAGCTCAGATGATTGGGAACATCAAATTAAACTGATTTACATACATATTTCTGAACAAACAAAACAAAAAGTCAATATATATTAAAATTTGTGTTTTTGTGTGAAATCACATGAACGGAAGCGTGCGCAAAAAGTTGTAATATCCCTCCTAAATGATTTAATAAACAGGTTGAGTGATATATTTTTAATTGACGACATGAAACAGTAACCCTGGAACATTGAGCTCCGGGAGCCTAGCCTATATTTTATTAATTAATTAATCGTTCCCATATTCCTCTAGCTACAGTTAACAAAGTAACACTACAAATGGCTTATTATGTTCTACTCTGCGCACCTTTAACAAAACTACTAAGTTATTAAGGTTCTTTTCCATTACGACTACCTGACTTCAACGGCCACCCTGTACAAACAGGACTTTTAAATATCACACATATATATAAATACAGCACATGTATCCCAATCAGTAAAATACTCAATGATGACATTCATTGATGACAGACGTGCACGCTTATTTCACTCGGAGCGCCCGAAATCTACACGTATTTCTGCCAAGAACAACTACGGCAAAGGGAGCGTGACTTTAACCCCTTACCTAATCATATTAAAGACCACAAGGTTACAGTGTTTAAAAAGAATGTAAAATCTTTCTTTCTTACCTATTAATGTCAAACATCTAAGATTACCGTAACACACTTTATTGTAACTTATTATTCTGTGTAAGTGGATTTTCTATTGTATCTTGCTGGGGGCTCTGCGTATTGACCATTGGTATAAGCAACGTGCATGCTTAGTACAATATATAGTACAGTATAGTTACTTAAGTGGATTTTCTGTTCTAGAGAAAAAAAAAAAATTTTTAAACCGTATTTCTCATGAAAAGCAAACTTAATAACTAAATATTTTCATCCCTATAATACACATAAATTAATTCGAGGATGTTCTTGGATTAGTCTAACCGTAGTAAAGGTAAGAGAAAAGAGATGAAGATGGACAATCAATCTTCCAGGCTTTTTTAATACCTTGTCACTAATTAAATGTTATCTCATTTTCAGATAACTGCAGCCACTGCAGAGGAGCGAGTGCGTCCAACAAATGTCACGTCCGTCAGCAGCATCCCTCCAAAAAAACTGACCAGGAGAGAAGCCATCATCCTCGACAGCTCGCCGGTCGACAGCAATCACTACCGGAGGCAGTCACAAGTCATCTACCGCAGGATATCGAAGCCTATGAAATATTCCCACCATACGAAACATAGAAATGTCAAGTACTCGCCACCTCGGCCTAAATATGGTCCAGTAAAAAACTTACGCAGGCCTCCGAAAAAGCAGCGAGGAAAATCAATAAAACCTAAATATGGACCCCCGAAACATAGGCCATCAAAAACTACGACACATGGGTTTAAAACTCACAGAAAACCAGTAAAATACGGTCCACCCATGGCACCCGGGCCTTACATCCCACAGGAGCCTGCAGGATTTGGAGAACCTCCATCTGATCGATTCGTCTCAAGCGATCAGAAACTGACTTACGGGGAGCCACCCGTAGACTCCTACGGAGTCCCTATTGGACCAACGTCGAACCAGGGCTCATCTTACTCATATAAATCGAGCAATAAGGATACTGGCTCGTACTCAAACTATGCCCCGGTATCCCAAGACAGTTTCCCGCCCAATCAGCCTAGTTACTCTTTGAACCAGCAAAATAGCTACTCGCAATTCTCTCAGGATTTCACTCCAAGTCCCTACTCAAACTATGCCCCAGAAAATAATTATGCCCCAGAACAAAATTATGCAGCATCCTCACATTCCCAGCATAGCATCGGAACAAACTATGCCATTTCTAATGACGAAGTCATCATGGCAAACGACGCATCCTCCATGGAGATCGCTATCCAGGGGCACCATCCAGATGCTTACAGTCCCGATCACCAAGAAATAAATTTCAACTCTAAACCTAACATGGGTTACCTCAACCACCAGAGCAGTTACAAGCCTTTTAGGTCCAAGCCAGTCAAAGCAAAGAACCCAGTTAATTTTGGAAACAGACCTAGAAATGGTAACAAAAAGCATTCGGAAGAAATTATTGTAGGTGGTCAATACGCAGAACCCCCAGCAAGATACGTACCCAAGTTCAAGCCGAGTGCGCCAATGTATACGGAGGACGATTCCTTTATGCCTCTTGGAAAAATGGCCCAGGATTCAACAGGATCCGGGTCAGCACAGCATTCCTCCTACGTTAATTACAAAAATAGTAATATGGCTTTTAGCCCACAGAACTTGAATGACGCATTTAGTATTTCTTACAAATAGGCTAGGTTAGGTTAGATTAGGTTAGGTTATTCGTTTTTAATCATATTCAAACCATGAACTTTTGACTTTGACGATTATCACTTTCAAGTCAAGTTATCAAGTCCAGTCGGGATCGGACCATCCAATCCAATTGTAAAAAAATATTACATTGGGAAACTTAAGATCGCAAATATCTTGTAAAATGCCCAGTATTTAAATCCCATCTGTTTCAAAATGTAAGCCACCTTGCCTTTCTTTGGTACAATCGAAAGTCCTACCTAACATTAAGTGGATTAAAAGCTTTATTGCTGACATTGCATTGCCATTGTAGGCGGGTAGTGTTCTGGCATGTTGGACGCTAGCAACATTTGCATCGGAAAGTGCAAATATGTTTTATTTTGTTTGTACCGCCGGTTGATTAATCTTATCGCTAGTTTGCGCTATGTTAAGTGGCTTTGCCGATTGTTAACATACTTAATGAATAATATAATAACATTTGCCGATTGTTTTGAGGGATAATTCGTGTCCTATTGCCTAGCAATCTGTTCGTAACCCTTTTTCTGCAACTCGTTTTAGGATCACCGATGATTTACTGATATATCGTAACGCTTAATATAACGGATAATATTTGTTAAGTTTTTTGAACAATTAAGCCTAAGTCTAGCCTAGATTATAGCCCGGATCGGCACTACCGCATTGCATGAATGCCCGTTGAAATGGTCCGTTGTTTTGATCTTGGTATATCCTTTGAACACAACACGGTGTTGTGTCTAACGTTAAAAGTTTGTAAATAATTTGAGATTTTTCAGGCAACATTTCATAATGTTTGAAGATAATTATTTTCTCTGTTGTTCGACACATAATTTTCAATTACAGATACACAGTGTTCAACTTACTTATTTAGCTCGACGTTTCGTCCGCCAGCCGTCCTACGTGCGAGGGATAACTGATCGAAGGTCCTTTTGTAAAATTTTAATTAAAACTTTTTTCAAACCTCTTACAAAAATATCTTCTATGATCGATGAAAAACAGCATCCCACTACAGGTCCCAAGAATCTAATCACCACTAATACACCACGCAGCTGTAGAAAAGCCAGACAACCGGGTTGTATCAAACCAGAATAGAAGAACAACACATCAAGGCACTTTAAAACAAATACGATAATATAAAACTGTCCGCGTCTTGGTATCCGTTACTGGCGAAACATGTTGCAACAAGGGTTCAGCTGCCAACACTTATGCAAAGTGACACCGTTAGCGTAGTTTGCACGTATGACTTCATTGCCGAACGGAATTCTTCGTCACTACCCTCATCTGCGGCTGAAACTACCTACAGCTACAATCTGCGCAGCCGACGACCTGTAGTTGACATCTGGCCAGACGAAGGTTCAAAGTGCCTCCAGGTCGCGTCGCGAATCCTGACGATGTCCACGGCGTGGTGGACGAAACGTTTAGCTAAACAAGTAAGCTGAACACTGTTTATCCAGAAACTTAAAATAAATTGTTTTATTTCTAGAGATTTTTACTAGAAATGAGACTCACTAAATATTATGAAGGCATAATAGTGCGTTTTATAGTTGGCGGCTTGAATTAAGAGCGTTTAAAGTGTATTTCAAGAATACATAGAATTATTATTTATTTCAGGTATTATTAATTTTTCATATGGGGAATGTACAGTATTTTGAAGAACGAATGCACAATGAAAAACTGGCCAAGTGCGAGTCGGACTCGCAGACGAAGGGTTCCGTACAAGATGTAATAGAAAAAATCACGTGTTTTGTATGGGGGTCGTTTAATTTATATTATTTTTAAACTTTACCTATTAATTGTTACATCGGCAAAATAAAAATTTTAGCTGCCTACCTATTACATTTCATGAGATACAGGTCTGTGACAGACGGACGGACGGACGGACGGACGGATGGACAGCGGAGGATTAGTAATAGGGTTCCGTTGGCAACCTTTGGGTACGGAACCCTAAAAAGTGATTTTTCCTTTTTTCATGAATTTAATCATAAGTCCACTTTACAATAAGAGGTTTTGAAAATAAATATTTTTTTAAATAACATTTTGCTTTTTGTCTCGATACGTCCCCAAAAAGCTGAGCCGTGTTTATTCAGCTATTTTTTTTATATTTAAGAAACTGTAGTTGAACCTACCACGATACGGAAAAACAAGCATAGGACGACAGAAGAAGAGAACGACTACACAGGAAAAACAAAGGAGATAAATAATGGGAGAAAAAGGGGGAGGCCTTCGCCCTGCAGTGGGGAGCACAGTAATTTGAAAAAATGCTGTAGATTATACTAATATTAGGATTTAAGGTTTAAGATCAAGAGGATAATATCTACACAGTTTTTTTTAAACGATTTCTTTAGAAATCATTCTAATGTAATGATTACAATCTGTGCTCATAAAAAAAGGCTACGTTATGTTTATTTATTATTATTATTTATTTGCTGTACAAATCTTTATTACCAATATTATTAGTTGAACCTTGGGTAGTTGAAGTAATTTATTATTAATTAAAGCTGTTCTCCCACGGAATGTGTTTCCGATTACAATCAAATAGAGCACTACAAAAAGGCTTATACATGTTTATGGTCACAGAAATTTAATTACAACATTTACGAGCCAATCCGGTACATGCAACATTTCACTTTATTTCTTCTTCTTGTCACCGCCCCCCTTTTTCGAAAAACAGGACAGCATTCTATCACACAGCAGAGGACCCAGTGCGATCAGACCCGCGGCGGCTGCGGCAGTTGCAATCGTCATGCAAATCATTACGAAAAACCATTCACCCTCCTCCCGAATCGAAGGGTCACAAACGACTAAGGCGTCGTTGAAGCCACAGGAAAGATCCTAACGTCGAGAATGCTAGGCCATCTTCAAGCCGCACCCAGGGCAGATGGGATCCCCGTTGCACCTGCAGTTGGCCTCTCCGAAGCAGAGCTTCTTGATGCAAGCTGGCACGCACACGATAATAGCTGCAGCGCTCAGCAAGCTTATCAGCGAGATGCAAATCATTTATGTAGGCGGCTCTTGCAGGCGGTCATCAGTACGGCAACATCCCGACTGAAAAAAAGGAAGCTTATAAACAGGATGCTCTTGTAAATGCCGCTTAGTGCATTGACCAAGCGGCTCGTGGCTCAGGGACTTGCCCTTCATCCCAGAGGTCTTGGTTGAAATCCCCGCCCCGTTCATGCACCACTTTAATTTTCTAAGCTCATACCATATGCGGCAAAGCGGCAATGAAAAATTGTCCGTGTTTTCCATCCAGTAGCCGTGCTCATAAAAAGGGTGGCCCAGCAACTAGTTCCTTCGGTAATAAGTTGTGTTGGGCTAATATCATGACGGTGGGTGTAGTATTAGGAGTCCATGTACATGTCCATGTACATAAACAAAGTCCTATTCTTTGAGAAATTGTAACGCCTGTCTTGCTTAATCGAGTAAATTACCAGCTTAGTCAATGCTTTGCTGATACAGAATGGTTATTATAATGCAAATTTTTGCTACTTCTAAATCTATATAAATAAAAAATTATTACTATCAGTCGTATTCAGAGAGAACTTGTCAAAACTTAGTATGAGATTAGCACCGGACAAACGATACAAAAACGTATCAAAGTTTAGTCCGGCGTATTAAAGTTAGTCTGCCAACTCTGAATACGGCTGTAAATGTTTTGCTAAGATCAAAACTCGAAAACCTTTTTTCATACATTCAAGTCCAAGGATGGTTCTTAGCTATAGTTGGACGCGGCAGGTGGCGCTGTTTTCGAGATCCAGAACTCTCCGTTTAAATACCATACCCTCAAAGGTGAATAACATTTTACCGGGCTTAAGTATAATTTTAAGGCTTGAACTTAGTTTTAAGAACAGAGTGCTTATGAAGAAATACAACTGAATAACGGTTTCGCGGGTTGTCTATTAAATATTACTATATAACAAAATATCTATCATCACATTCTTCCACGGAGAAAGCTCCTATTCTTTCAGAAATTGTAACGCCTGGTCTTGCTTGATCGAGTGAGTTACCAGCTAAGTCAATACTTTGCTTATACGGAATGGTTACAATGCAGAATTTTTCTACTTCTAAATACTAGAATATTTTCTTTCATTTGTAATCTGGCTAATAAGAATGGAAACCAATTGATTTACGCAAAATACTCATATACTCAGACATTAGGTATGTCGGGATGAAATCTTGCAATCAATCATTAGAACCAATCTCAATGAATAATTAAGATTTGATCAGAAGCCAGTTGGATGAATAAATTACTGAAACAAATTAAGAGATTCTTAAATATCTGCATGATAATGACAAATTTCATGGCTCGTGACTTATACTTACTATTTACTTTCGTCTGGAAGAGAAGTTCGGGCGGTTAAATTCATCAAATCAATTTAGATTTTTTCTAAAGTATAACAAACTCACGACCAAACAAATACCATGGAGTCCATGACAAATACACGTTATGCCAAACGATGTGACAATTCGTCTTGACGCATAATTTTCTTTGATTTATGAACGACCATTACGAATTTCTATGTAAATTTAAAAGTTAAGTTATTGCTAATTGATCAAATATAAAATCTAAGTATTTAGTTCCCTACGATGTCCTTATTGTACAATTTAATATATCGCATTATTTTAAGAAAAAGGTACGAAGGACTGGGGGCCCATTCAGGTAAGAGTGAGTTCATGTTCGGGAGTGAGTTAACCTAAAAATAGCTGGGAAATATATTATTATTTAAATAACGGAACCGTTATTTATACTTCCAACGTATTTACGGGACAGACCCGATTTTTACCCAACTGTAATGATGTTGAGAAAGTTTGAAAACATTAACTATTTAAAAAAGTGAGTTGATATTTAGACGAATTCGAACTCACTCTTACCCTGAATGGACCCCCTGGAGATGGAGCCAAAGTGAGGCTCCGAAACATCGAGCAGCACACTTTGTTGCTCACACGCGCGGTAAGTCGCAAAAACTAAATTTTGTGTCTTCATAATTACTTGCAGATCTTACTGTAGCTACCGATTATACATTTGTTAAAAGGGTCATTACCCAATGAATTTTCACCATTCAACGGGTGATAACTGCTTACATGCTCTTATCTGGAGTGAATATCTCTGGTTAGTATTATAGTTATCCTTATTATATGACTCTCTTCTTTCTTCTAGAGGCAAAAAATAAAGACAAATATATTTTAATAATTTGAGATTCAGCAACATCTACATTTCAAGCATTGTAATAAGATTTTGAAAATAATCTGAAAAAGTGTTTGGTCGTGACATTCGTCGGAAGCAGGTAGACGACATCCTGCTTCCGACGAACCACCACGACCGAAAACTTTTTCAGGTTATTTTCAAAATCTGATTACAATGCTTCAATGTCGCTGAAACTCAAATTAATGAGATAACGGTAATGTCGTATCCATTAAATACAAAAAATATCAAAATATATTTTACTTTTATATTTATCAATAATCATAGATTGTGCACACCACGCTAAAAGTTTTACTGGCTTTGTTAAATTTTCCTGCTAATAAATAAAATATGTTATCGAAACCTACGCCTGTATGCTATATATTTTTTTTAATTTACCATTTAGATAATTTAAACACACGGACATAGTATCAAACACTTCCTAGTGAAAAAAAATGTGATTAAAATATGACAACTTTTTGTGGTAGGGAACCGTTAGGGCCTCAAAGACGATTTCGTTATATTATTTCGCAGTCGGCATGGAAAATTGTGCCTTCGCCTGTGTTTTATATATATGAAATGATTTCTTGAAATTTTCATATCTCGGAGCCCCTCTGCCTTCACAACAATCTTAATGCAAGTTCTAATATTTGAAGCAAACACACAAAAATAACAGCACTACTAAAAAGAATTCTGCGTCGACTAGCCATCGTGGGCATCAGTCCTTCTTCCGGCGCGCCTTCTAGCTCGCGCACTTGAGCTTCTGCTTGAGTTGCGCGAGCCTCCCCCGAGCCTCGTCCATACCCTTGTTAGCCGCCGCTCTTTAATAAACCAAATCGGGAAATATTTGTCTTTATAAACTACTTGCCGATGTTATTGTAGTACTGATTATGCATGTGTTTAGGCAAGTATTCCAATTTTCAACAACACGCAAAAATAACACAACTACCGAAACCACTTTATTCTAAGCATCGATTAGCCAGCAGAGTTGGTGGGTATCGAGTAGTCCTTCTTTCGGCGCGCGTTGCCGCACGCGGCGCGTGCCGCCTCGCACGCGCACTGCGCCGCCTGCTTGGTCTGCGCGCAGTCGGCGAGCGCGCACTTGAGCTTCTGCTTGAGCTGCGCGAGCCGCGCGCGAGCCTCGTCCGCGCCCTTGCTGGCCGCCGCGAGCTGCTCCTTCGCTTTGTCGAGCACGCAGCCGGTGCTCTTATCGAGCGCGCCGGCCAGCTGCGTCGCCTGCATCAGTAGCTTGTGCTGTGGACACGCGGGGAGAACATATGAGATAACTTTTTTGTTGGTTATTCATCATCCATACGCACTCAGATTTGTCATATTTTATGATTAGCCAGTTCAACAATCACTGTAGAACTGGCAAGAAACTTCGCTGGTATCTTTATTCAACGTCTACTTAGTCTACATTTTATAGCGTTTGCGACTGCTTACGGACATACAAGTTATTGGCACTTGTTTGTGTGAATAACTTATTTAAATTTATTTATAACTTTAACAGTAATTCAAATTCACGAAAATTTAGCAAATCCTATACCAGTTATCTAACAAGTTGCCAATAAATGCTGTTTGTGGGGGCCAGCCCCCACAAACAGCATGAGCATCGTATTTATATTATTTAATATAATGCATTTATAATCATATTTACGGAAAGAGGTAAATGGAACCAAGCGTCACCGCAAGCAAGGGCTTTTCTGTTGGCAGGCCTCAGGAAACCTAGAACCACTGCGACTACGTTGCTATGTCGCTACCTGAGAGTGTATTTACGCCTGTACCTCGAAGAGTGCATAGAATATTTTTCAATATGATTCCAATTCAGATCAACCCGTGCCAGCCGAGGATTGGGCCTAGCTAAGCGAAAGAATACAATCCTCTGATCAAGATTGTTTACGCACAAAATCTCGCTTATTCACATACATACATAAATCGCATAAACTATTTGAAATGCGCTCAGTTTTTTGAAGGGTTAGGTTGGGCTATTTAAGAGGACCGGTATAATAAGGCTCTCCCTGTTGTGGCGGCAAGACGGTCGTTGCAAACCTACCGGATTTCCAAATGCTCATGAGTACTGTCGCGGTTGACGTTCTATAAAAAAATCCCATGCTGCGAAAAATATCGTCGAGATCATTTGGACAGAGCGAATAAGTGATAAAAGAATGACGAAACAATGTGTACAAAGCGAAATGTTTATTGACGATTACTCACGGCGAAGGAAAACATAGTGAGCAGATATCACTCGGCAGATATTACTTCGTTATAATGTAAGCGGGAAATTGTAGGTGGAGTTCCTGTTTTGGTTCTTAGCGTCCAGAAATTGTATAAATGTGTGTGAAAGATTGGAGAAAATTGCCAGGCGGCCTACAGAACGTATCCTGGCTAGGTAGGAAAATTAATGTTCTACATACCCTTGGTAACATATGCCTCCTCCAAAGTACAACCCGGGTCATTTATACGTAATGTGAAGAAAGACCTTGCTGTCCTTTCATGTACAATCTTAGTGAATAAAATTCTTTTTTTGTTTATACATTATTTCATTAAAAAAATATGATTACAAATTATACTATTTAAAATAATAAGATTTTTTCTAAGTAAGTAGACTCTTAAAAATCTTAAGCCATCTAAACTAAAACTATTACAAATATCTGGAAGCTAGAAGTACAAATACCTTTCGAAGCTTTTTAAGTTTTAGACAGCGATCCCACATTTCAGTTGTCATTTATATCCTACCCATTGTTTATAAGTTTCGATATTATTTTTCGCGCACTCTTCCTCGGGTCCTCGCTGCGCTTGCACATGACGTTCTTGCAAGCGACGCACGCTGACTCGCACGCGCACTTGGCCGCGTGTTTAATCTGCTGCTCCTTGTTGCACTCGCACGACAGCTTCTTATGAAGCGAGGCGACCTTCTTGCGCGCCTCCTCGTTCGCGTGCTGCCCTGACGACTGCTCCGCCTGCCGCCAGCTTCTCCAGAACGCACTGCGTCCTCTTATAGGTATACTTTTATAGGTATCATTTAAAATTTTAGACAGTGATCCCACATTTTAGTCGCGATTCAGTTTCGAACCATCGTTCATATTGTTCTATATTATTTCGCACTGTTTCTTTCAGATTACACTTGCTATATTTCGTTTTGCGTCCGTCGTCTACGGCGCGCCCTTCCTCGGGTCCTCGCTGCGCTTGCACTTGGCGTTCTCGCAGGCGACGCGCGCCGACTCGCACGCGCACTTGGCCGCGTGCTTGATCTGCTGCACCTCGTTGCACTCGCACGCCAGCTTCTTCTGGAGCGCGGCGACCTTCTTGCGCGCCTCCTCGAGCCCGTGCAGCCCCGACGACTGCGCCGCCTTCAGCCTCTCCAGCACGCACTGCGTCGACTTCTCGGTGGCGGCGGCGAGCTGCGTCACTTGGCACAGCAACTTGTGCTGCAACATGATGATACGGTTAGCTGGCGGTTCGGCGGCGCTCTGCGAACATGCAACTCTCCACGTGCGCGAGCCTTCGGGCTCTGGCTTCGAGCGTGGGCGGGGCCTCTGCGTGTGCGTTTGTGTATTATGTGTGATTTGTATTCATAGGATCTTCTATTGTAAATGCTGGAAACACTTAAATGCCAATTATTGGTCTTGATATTTTTTTTTACTTTATCAGGTGTTCCACATAGACGCGAGTAACTGAGAAGAACGGGTAAAGAACCATTATTTTTTATGTAACAGTTTATGCAATCGATTTTATCATATATTTTTTACATAAGCTTCACACCTCTGCTTGAGGATTGAGGATGATGGTGATAGGGATAACCTAAACAACAAAAAAAATTGCTAATCGAAAGACAGTAATTTCTTCCTCGTGTTAAACTGATATGTGTTAATAGCGAAACGAAAGGTTTTCATAATAAAATAATTCCAAACTTTCCATCTTAGAACGACTTAGTCAAGTCTACTTAATAAATCTGTGAATAATATGAGTAAAATATTATGATAACATATTTTTGTTAGTCTAATTTTGAGTTTATTTAATAAATTTAAAAAGTTTGCGCAGTTTAATATATTAATAATTCTATTGACAACTCTAAGGAATTATCAAGAGCGTAATTCAATAAGATTTAAGTTATTGATTATTCAATTAAATATAAGGCAACATAAAAAAATATAATTTTTTGAGATTTTCGCACCGTCTTCTCTTCAATAGTGAATGGTTCTCAGATACACTTTCAAAGTGAAAGAGAAATACAGTTTTACTACGTCACATATTTGTCGTTTCAGGCAAAAACTTGGCATCTTCTACACCTACTAACCAACCGATAGTATGGTTTTTAAGAACAGTTGTTATATTATTGCGGCATGACCGAACGTTGAAGACAGAACCAGTCTTTGAGGTAGTCATTGGCAAGATGTACGACCACTGTTTCACCATTCGGCACCAAGCTTTGAAAGTAATTAATTTAGTTACAGCAAACTAAAAATAAATATTTACCATAGCTGCAGCCTGCTGGGCGGCTTGCATCGCCGCGTTAACTATAGCTTGCTGCTTCTGCGCGCCGCCAGAGCCGTCGGCGATGACGGCTTCTGCTTCCTTCAGCTCCTGCTGCAGCTGCTCCACCACGGCCTGCTTCCCGGCCAGAGCCGCTTCCGCTGCCTTCGCTGCTTGGAGCGCCTTTTCAGCGAGCTGGGTCTTCACCTGAGGGTCAATCACGCAATATGATTAACACAGTTCGCCAATACAGTCAAACTTAAGTTAACTCGCACTGATGAGATAGGTTTAATCTTATCATGGGTCACAAAGTCAAACCCAGGGGACAATGGCATCAAGACTGTATTCTTCTTCACCAGCACTCTTCACTTATTATAAAACAAACTGGGCCACCTGCGATAGTAGTAATACCTATAACATAAATTGTTAAACATTTAGATATACAAAATGTATAATTGTATGGATCTATTAATATGATTCAAATAAAAT
Organism: Incurvaria masculella; assembly: GCA_946894095.1. Classification (NCBI taxonomy): domain Eukaryota; kingdom Metazoa; phylum Arthropoda; class Insecta; order Lepidoptera; family Incurvariidae; genus Incurvaria; species Incurvaria masculella. The sequence goes on from OX335641.1 coordinate 9,196,551, forward strand.
TATACGCTATTACACATTATACGCTGAACTAATCCGTAATAGGGTTGGGATACGTACGAAACTACATTCGATAAATTTTATTGTAACTTTTGATTTGGGCACAGCTTAAAGGCCATGCAGCTCGAAATGATACGGAACCTCCATTTACTGCAACTAAAATGCCTATTAAAACAAGTATGTCAAAATGTCACAAAGGAGCACTGGTCCAAAGTTGTTGAAAAGATGAAAATTATAATATACTAGCTGCGGTACCCGGCTCCGCTCGGGTTAGTGTCGGCTAAATTATCTCATGGATAAAAAGTAGCCCACATGACTGGTCCAAAATAGGGTCAAACTGGTCCAGGACAATGTATCCATGTACCAAATTTAATCAAGATCGTTCGAGCCGAAATAGCATGATGTAATGAGAAACATCCAATAATTCCCATTTAGAGCTTCGTTGACGTTTGGTGGCTATTTAAAAAAAAAACATTTGCCGCCAGAACCTTTCTGCACTTTCACTGCTACATTGCCTACCTAGTAAGTAACGTGTAACGTAGGTAAGTTCACCACAGCCAGCCTCAACATCGAAAACAGTAACCCTTCTCGAACCTGACTGCTCCCAGAGATGCTATACATTGACAAAATACGCACACCCTTCTGGTAATGAAGCGTTATATTATGTAGCCTATAAGTTTTTAGTAGAATCAGGCTAGACGTGGATACAATCCACGTCTAAATCGAGTAATTGGTTCTCAAGGATTTTATTCTATTGTTCGCACCTCCGGCGATTTAGCGTGATGCCAAGTAGTGCTAAAGTTGCGGGAAATACCAAGCCGTACTTCGGTACAGTTAGTAAAAGTAAGCGCTGCCGCCGCGCCGCATGCACCCATTCCCAGCCGACACTTAAAAATAAATACCATCCGATCCTTTTGATCCTTTATTTATAGGGTCGCTAAACTATGGAATCGACTCCATACCGATTTATTTCCCCCAAAGTCCCCCGGGGTCGTTGAAACATGGGGTGAAAGAGCACCTGGCCGGCCGGCACGGTTTTTGTATCCCCCGTGAAAGTTCGAAATGCCGCGCTTGGCTTAGTACCTACTAATCTACCAAACAAAAATTAAGAAACCATTCAACTGAAACCGTAATATCCTAACAATACGCGTTTAAACAATCAACCTAAAAATCCCAAACAAATGCGTGTAGCAAGGAACGGCTGTCGCTAAGTTAGCATACCGCGCGGGTTGGTAAAAAGAATACAAAGAATTTACGTAAAAAATCTCATACTAATCCGTGAACCACACGACCACGGAGCGCCACTTGACTGAGGCGGCGCGGTAACCGCGGCCGGCGAGATGTTCGTCGCCAGCGTTTAGTTATTCTGTGCCAGCGTCGCCGATCGCTCCCCGATTCCCCGAATCACGGGAAATTTGAGGTATTGCGGGGAAAATGGTGGGGAATGCAAGCGTTGGGAAATTTGCGGGGAATCGGCCAATTCGTGGGGAATTTAGTTTTTTTGCCTTTATATTTACCATTGTTTCTTTGCTCATTCGAAAAATATATCGAACATTAAAGCAATCAGGGTAACTTTGGATTCAACTTAGATTTGGAGTTGTTCGGACGGCCGTCGACTGCACGGCCTTTTTTTTGGTCATTCGAAATTTTCGATGAAAGTTTGGTTCCTATTCCGGATTTTTACGGAATTCCGGGAATCCTAAGAACGTTTTCGGGGAATTGGAGGAGTGGTTATCGGCAACGCTGGTCACCGTTTCGCGCGCTCGCGCTTCGGCTCGATTCGGCAATACTCGGTCCTCGTCGGATGGCCACCGCCGTCACGGCCCTCGCCGCGCTATGATTTTGATTTCGCTCCGCGCCCTCTGACTATTTTTCTTTTTGTTCGGCCGTTCGTTACGTGATGTTCAATAGCTTAAAGCCTTCCTTAAGAATTAGGCTATCGAATTTAATAATATTTTTTCAAACCTGACTGGTAGTTCCAGAGATTAGGGCGTTCAAACAAAAAAACAAACAAACTCTTCAGCTTTATTATATTAATATATTAATATATAATATATATATTATATATATTATTAGTATAGTATAGTATAGTATAGATATATTAGAGATATCAGGATGGAGACATTTAATGACCAATAATTCAACATTCCTGTTCGTGAAGACAGCAGCGAAAAAAATATTCAGAACTATCTGAATAATTCACACTACAGCTGCAGTGACCTTGTTTGACAAGGCCTTTTTAGGGCTTCTTATATTTCTTGGATTTCTTAGTTGCCACACATACTTGTCTGCTTTTGCTTAATTTGCAAAAAATATATTTGGACAGTAAAGTAATTATGTGCTTGCCTTCCCATTATGAAAAAAGTATCGATATGAAAATAAAAAGATACATTTTAACCATCACTCATCATCAGCGTGACTCTTTTCTCATAGCTTCGAAGTTCCCAAAATTATTTTCAAGCCATCAAGTCAGCGTCTACTCCAGCTCCCCGCGTGCTTGGAACCTCAAGATCCAAGAGATTTATTTATCGCTGTCGCTTTTTAGTTGGCAAACCAAAAAGTATAAGACATATCCATCTGACACAGGAGGAAAGAACAGAATAATATGTCCGAGCAAGGTGTTAAACGAGTCACCTGATGTGAGGCTTGGGCCCCCGCGGCGTTCTGCGCGTCCTGAGCCGCCTTGGCCTCCGCTGCCGCCTTCTGGGCGATGTTGGTCGCGCACTTGCTCTTGCAGTCGCGCGGCCCCTCCCTGTGCCCCGGCTCCCGGCCCCCTCGCTCCGCCACCGACCGCTTGCCCGGCAGGCCCTGTACCGCCACCGCCGCCGCTAGCAACGCGAGCGCCGACAAGTTCATGGGAAATTTCGTCGAATCGAGTCGTAAATATTGTGGGTTTGACACTTCGTAGATGTCGCGAAACAATAGAAGTGTGAAGCATATTTGAATGTAGAAAGAAACAATCTTAGATCGACTGCCAGCTACGATTTAATGCAAAATTCTGTCAAAATGTTAACGAGTTAGACAGTAAAGGTTTCTCATTTAGTAAAGCACTGGTTTTGAAATCTGCTTTTTGCCTATCTTCCAACATAAAATTAATTTCAAATACAATTTTAAAATAACCAAAGATATGGGTTGTAAATTTAGATCAATAAATAAAACCATAAATATAGACTCACAATACTAGCAAATCTTGAAATATTCAGATTAACACTCCAAATCACCTCCCATATTTTTTTTGTTACTCATTTTCGATAGAGCGTAATTTTCTTATGCTTACGCAAACACACAAGCTACTGGAGTACAACAAAATGCCACGATTAATTTCAAAACCTCCCATTGCTTTTAGTGTTTAATCATTGCAACCCCTCTATTACGCGGAAACGACGGAACTGCGAAGCGATTCGACAAAAAAGTTAGTTAATCGCAGTGCAGATAAATCAAAGAAAACGCAACCTGAAAAGAATGCAGCTGCGACGTGACGAAAGTACGCGCCGCCGCCGCCGCCAGCCCGACTGCGTCCAGACAGATTCGTTTCTTGCGACTGGACACAAAGGAGACAAAACGGTCTAGATCACGACATGCACGCCTACCTTTCCATCCGGAAACTGAGTCTTTTCTGTGGAAAATTGAAGAATTGTGTGTAATTCCGATTCATTGTTAACGGTCGTGGTGTCGCCACAGTTTTATCGTCGCAAATTTAATTTATAGATTACTCGCTAAGCCAGTATCTATTTTTATTTACAGTTCAGTTTACTTTTTATATCAGTGCTATTATTATACTACATTTAGACTTTTCCCAATCGGCTTTTATTTCTTTTCTAACGTCAATTTATGACACGCTACAACAAGACAAAGTGAAACTAAGCGTTACACACATTTAAGCAAGGACACATTCATTTCAAATTATGTATAAGCTGTAATAAGAAACACTTCATGAGTAAAACTGTACTAGAACCAGCAAGCAAATCTTTCGCAGGCAGTTCATCTACATATTTTGTCAACTATGTACTTTCCTTCTATAACCCTTCTCTTATAATCCCTCCTCCCGGAAGCAATGACTCCTACCAACACAGTATTTATGATTTTAGAAACGTTGTTTAAATTATTAGTTTGCGTTAAATATGGTTAACGCAAGTTAATAATTTACTACAAATATTAAATAATCAAACATATGCATACATACGAAAAAGTATACATTTCTTTTCACATATTCTCCAAAAATCCGAAATGTCTGACCCTCGCTTTGTCGGTTGTCTCCAAATTTTTAACGGTAATGTAGTATAATTTTGTCCCTATTCATTGGCTGAACTGTTATTAATCCAACGCAAAATAAAATCTAACAGAAGGGTGAGAAATTCAAAAGTTTGCAAAATTTATGATTCACTAATTACTCTTGATAATCAAACAAAATATTTTTATTTTTTTTATAATTAGATTTTCAAGACCATTCGTGAGGTATATAACAATTTAGCAAGTACATCATTATAACTTTATTAATTTTATTAATAGGAAACGAAATAGTTGTTTAACTTTTTCTATTCAGATGGTCATGAACCGTATGATTGGTTTTGCTACGATGCCTCATTGTAAAAGTCCTTCTGCTCTTTTCTAGGCTTTTTAAAAATCTATGACAAAGTAATGATGGACTCTCGAATTACGAAAAGTTATACAATCTTTACAATAGTCGAAGTCTAAGTATAAACTGTGCTGTCTTTCAAATGGGTGAAAATCTTAGATGATTCATCTATAGTAATATCATAGACCTAGCATGCGCGCGCAGCGTACATCCTATTTCTATGGGTAATATAGACATCTGATGTCAATTTGATTTTTCCAGATCACATCCGTATGCATTTGAGATTATGAAGGCTTCTTCACCAATTATATGACAATTGTGGCGTTGTTATACAGAGTATCACAACGGCCAATAAATACAATTTGGGAAAAGATTATTGAGATTAAATAAACGAAAAAGTCTAAGAATATTCTGAATATTCTCTAAATAAAAAAATTGACTTTCCATACAAAGTGATTCATAAATTTATTGTAAAAAATAATCGAATTTTCAGTACGAACGTGGGAACGTTGCATGCAACTGGCATGAAGGCTAATATCACATACAATTCAAAAATTAATATCTGGGTAACACACTTTAGAAAAAAAGAAACTTTTAGTCCGGGAAATACATGAGGATTACGCTGCCGAAATATGTGTAGTGGCCGTTGCCACACCCTGTATTGTAGGGTTTTGGACATTGGATACATAATGTGTGAACTGTGCTGTGTGGGTTCCGGTACGTTAAATATTTTTCTCGTGCATTTCGCAAGAGGCGACTAAGAAATTCTTCGTTCGTTGTTTGGATTGCACGTAAAACTACAGGACTCCGCCGTATGAACAAAGTGTGCATATATTCGTATGGGTAGTCGACTGCGCGTCATCGCCACATCACCACATCGCCACCGCGCCCAAATATGTTCCAGAAATGAGTTCACCAAATCAGTTCCTACCCACACAAACCCTTCAATACATTTGCGACTATATTTGCATGTGGCATGCACGTTTAAATTGAGTAGGTTTTTTTTAGATAATTGGAGACAGAAGGTCCCATACAAGGCGCGCTAGATATGGCATATCTCATTCCTTTTTGATCTGAGAATGTTACCAACCCGGGCGGGATTTACCGTACCCCCTAAAAAGTAAGGAAATGGACCTATCGGTTTTCGGTTTTTGTGAACGGGCACCCTTCCTTAATCCGGTCACTTCTAAGTTATTCCTCTAATGTGGTACCGAGGCCGAACTATTCTGCATTTTTTGGCCATATACTAAGCCCGGCCCTGGGTTAACTAGCACCGTTTCTAACTGTTTCAAAAAGAGTCGAACCAACTGCATTTTACGGTGCGCTGGCTACGCAATAATGCGAGAACGCGGTGATATAATTTGACAAGTCATTGAGAAGAACGGATCGGATTTCTAGATTATCCGTCTTATTGGGCACTGGGCACTATGAAACTATCTCTTGCTACACTCTCTCAAACCATACTTTAGTGCATAAAGGCACGGTGAAGTGGTTTCGTGTTTCCGATTAAGAAGAAAGGTTTTTCTTGCATAGTGTAAAAACATCGACAACGAGGAAATTGCACAGATATGCATGTAAAAGGCGCCATTGTGATTTATTATAAAAAAGGTTAATTGACTTTTTTCGCATCTTATTGAACGTTTTTCCTCAAAATATGTCGATTTTTTCTACAGTTTCCGATCGATAACCGTAAAACGAATAACTGGATTGTCCAAAAGCGCTGGAAAGCAATGCCGCTTAATAATTACAGTTCCACTAACATCTGGTCAGTACGCTTATTCTTGGAATCCCTTGCTCAATAATCAGGAATCTTTCAGTCGAGAATATCGCTTTTAAAGCTGTTATCAAAGTGATTTTCTCGACAGAAAACCTAGAATCATTGGAATATCGTTCTCCGGAATATTTCTGCTCGAAAACGGATTTTCTCGACTGAAGGATACTTTATTCCTGAGTACGTGCTTATATTATAAGAATAGGTTAATTAGCTTACATATGGAATACACGCTCCTGAAACTTTACTGAATCAGTAAATAACTTCCGACTTATTCTGGTTCATTTACGGAACGGATATACACACGGAAATTATTAAAGGTATTAGCTATGCATGTCCAGTTACATAAAAAAGTGACTTCACCGACCCCATACGAGTTTAGGTTCCTACTCCGGTCCTTCCATGCTGCACTGGAGCTTCGGTCCAATTAACTTATACCACTGCATACATTAGGAGTTTCTTAACAAGGACGCCACAACGAGGCTTTGCCGGTCCGACAATTTCCAACTGAAATCTGTAATGTTAATATATAACGTATCGGTTTGGTAAACAACCCGTTTTTCCAATACATGCAAAAATATTCCAAATGGTTTGGAATCGTTCTAGCACGCTTTGTTAATTTATTCTAGGAATTTGTTATCCTGAAGTCGACTATCAATTTGTTGCAATCATTATTGCAAAACCTAAAGTTTAATTTCTCCTATACAGCTCTGTGCCAAGGCTTGGCGTATTTTTTCAGGGAAAAACAGCTAATGCTAACTTTTATTAATAGCATGACACTTATTAATTTGTTTACATGGATATTATTAAATGAATTCGATAAAGAGCCAAAGTTAGTAACGATGACTGATGTTATCGAGTTTCAAAGACACGTGACGCCATTTATTGCAATGACCATTCGATGTATCGCGTATTCTGTATTCCGTATTCGTGTATTCTCCCTAAATCATTGTTACTCTATCCTGCATTTACAAATGATTTCCGGTCGCATAGTCTCATCTTTGCTCACTTGATGGCTTGTCTGTAGACATTGCCTCTTATCATTGAGTTAATTATTAACTCAATGCCTCGAATCAATTTGGTGGTCCATCGGAAGGCTATGAATATACAGTAACAAAAAGGTAGTTGTCATACCAAGTGAAAGCCTATTTCCTTGTTGACATCTACATACTTAAAATTGCGGACATGGTCGACTTCAGCTAATGAAAGATGTATGATAAACGATTTGTGAGCATTTTACGAGGACATAAACCACTATGTTCTATACTTGCTTGGTCACACTTCCACCTAACGCATCTCTCTGCGAAGGTATTGTATTTGCACGTATAAGAAGGGAAAATGAAAAATTAACGAGACATGAAGTTTTTCAATGCACATGCAATGCACAAACTTATTTTTAATGGTTTTCATTTAAGGGATTTTTACTTTTTTTTAGGTACTTTTAATTTTAGCTTCTTTACACACATTCAAACATAACTTCACGTCGTTTGCGTGGAGGTTTAAGCAGATTAGAGCACCATAGAGTGATCACAGCATACTTCCCTCGCTACACACACTCACATTGCGCCTTCTGCGTCGTCCAAACATCCGGCTTCAAATTCCAACTGGCAGAAGGAAACTAGGGGTGGTATTTTAGTGAGAGATTTCCCTCGCTTTTTAAACAGATATGCTTACCTTAATGCATGCTTTTCGATTATCGAATTCGTCGGATCGTTCGCTTCGGTACGTCAAATATACCCAACACACTGTTTCGTATCTTCTCTGCTGCCGTACTCACATAGTTTCCTACTATAACACATTTCTAAACTCGTGCTTCTTGTGCCAAACCCAAGTCTCGCTTTTGTGATATTCGCTTCATCAATTATAGACATAGTGGCAGTGTATATATTCTTTGGTAGTGGTATGCAACACCTCAGGAAAAAAATAGGGTTGCATTCACCTTAAGTCGGCGTGTATTGAGAGCAAGTCACGGTTGTAGGACAAGGTCACGCAAAATACGTTCAATGCCCCCCCTGGCCTGTCTGCCCCGCCCTCATCCCGCGCCGCTGCCTCCCCGACAGACTTTCCCTCATTCACACGGACCAAAGCAACAAGGCGCTGCGGTGACAGGTACTCCACAGGTCGCTTTACGCCTGGCTTCCCAAGATAATAGCTAAAAGGTTATGATTATAATATTTCAGACAGCTAAAATGTTTTACTTGTACGCTGCCACATGTCTTTCTTGCGTGTCCATATTCGTATTCGTGCACAAATATTTTTTTTTAATATCCTAAACTCCCGCGTTACTGGTAGCGAGGCCGTCAGTCGAATTGGGGTGACATTAACCTACTTCGTTCCTAGCCTGTTTGTTCCAAGCTATCCAACATTTAAAACGTAATATTCCTGCAACACAATTGATACCTAGTTGGTTTTATTGGGGACTAAATCGTATTATTCAATCATTATCACATCCGTCTGAAGTAACTTAACAAGAAAAGGTTGTGGTTGAGGTCATGACCGAGTATAACAAACTGTCACGTTTGACCCGAGATTTTTTCTGTGATAGGGTTCAATGATTTATTTGAGTTTTCTATAAAATATAAATAGTATGGGTGGTTGTGCCGTCAAAGGACGGAAAGTGTGTGGAACAGTTAAATACTTACAGTAAGATACAGGGAACCACGCTCAGAGAGGCACAATAGCAGTCGATCTGCGGACTATTGAAGAGCTATCCACCGTACAAGTGTACATTTAAAGACTCCCAGGCTTAAGGAAAAGTTCGCAGCTAAGGAACGTATTTGAGAAAGGCGGGTTCTCAAAAGCCTATTGTCCAATACAAAAGGGGCTCATGTACTGCGAATATAGTTTGATAGGCACAGAGCACCAATACCAATAGAACTACAAATAGATAAACAGTAGGCAATACCAATAGAACTGAATTACAGACCATCGGTGAGTTTCGCATATCCAAGAACACGGACGACTCAATGCTATATTGAGGGCGCCGAGACACCATCGGTGAGTTTCGGATATCCAAGAACACGGACGACTCAATGCTATATTGAGTCTAAGGGCGCCGAGACTAGGGACTCCCATTACTAGGGACGTTCCATGTTTGACAAATCCACACCAGCCTAATCGATGATTTGTATAGAAGTGGTTGTGCAGGTGAGAAGAATATTCTGCAACGGATCCCCGGTATTTGGAAAGCGATGTTGATTTTTCACTCAATAAAATGCCGAAAACACACGTCTTTGGTAATATTGGTGCCCGTTAGGTCAAGATGCTTCCATACCTTTGTTTTTGAGGTACCCTAAACATGCAATTTTCTTAATTTTAGTTATTAGAACTACTTTTTATACTGTCATGATCTTCCTTTTCTCTTCTAAAATCAGGACACCCACACACCGTGTTCCGCAAAGGATTAGGTGCCCAGTTCCTTGCATTTACATGTAGCGCGGCAACATTGAACTGGATGGATATCTCCAAATATTTTCTATTACCGCTTCGACCATCTCTATGTTCGTATTTGCTTGAGTCTCAGTGGTAAGGAATAACGCCACGAACGAAATTCACGACTCACGTGCTTGATGTGTCTTGAACCACATACTTTATGACCACTTGTGAAATTTAAAGTAGCCAAATTCAATCAATACAACTGTATATAAAGTTGACCCAGAATTGACAACAAAAATAAAAGCCTTCCTTTAATCGTGATCGTGACAACAATATACTCGGAACACTCTGTACCACAAATGTTATCTCATGTTATTATCATGGTTATTGGACACTTATTTTATCCATTGAATCAGCTTAATCATGCTCAATTTAATATTGCAATAATCATGGTCACGTTGATAGAAGAAAGTACTCATAAACATGGGCGAGGTTGCAAAATTGTCTTTTAGCTGCACAAATGTTGAGTTCTAGAGTTCAGTTCGTAAAGCCTGAATTTTTTGTAGTAACCCTATGCTATCAGGCTTTCCGTCAGAGCCCAATGGGGTCTAAGGCACGCAAGTCATAATTTATGAAGAACTGCCATTTTCATATATGATTAAATAAGAGAAAAACATGAAAATTATAACAAGGCACATATATACGGGAATCGTCCACTTACTAAGAACTTGGAACGGCTCGTAAGCTATGCTCCCCGTGCAAACGTAGTTAAGAAATTATTTAAAAACCACTTTACCCATATACTTCGAACATCCGTGTTTTTCATGCATCATATCATGGATGGCTAATACCACACACTGTTTTGATATTATCCCAATACACTATATTTCCGAAGAAATTAGGTATCATGCTAGAAACTTCCCTTTATGAGCACGGCTACACAGTCCCCACCAAACTTAAATGTGTCTCTACTGTAATGTACTTCCCTACCAGGGTTAAACCTTAGGGCCCTAGTAAAAACCCTAGCATGGGAAGGGGACCTACAGTTTCACATGAGTTCCGTCCCATGGAACAGCTTGCATTCGTAATGAAATGCACTCATCCAACTCAGAAAGAGAAAGAAAGTGGTGCATGACTGTGGCGAGGAGGAGGATTTAATCAATAGCAATGTCTGCACGTTTGTTTAGAAAAAACCGTGCCGCGTGAGAGCAAAAATAATTTCGCCCAGGATTTTTTTTATATAAAGCAAAAATCTAGTTAATAGGATCAGTGGTTTGCACACTCTGTTGCATGTGGCCATAGATTAAAAAAATCTTTTTAATCTATGATGTGGCGTATCACCATTTTTAAATAATCGTATTCATCATAAGTATTTATCTTCTAGCATGAACAATCAGTATTTTCTTATTGAACTTGACATGGATCGATGGCTAATAGCACCCCTATACCCTCATGATATTAGCCCAACAAACCGTATACCCAAACAAACTGGGTGCCACCCCCTCCATATAGCCATGACATTGAACTGGACGGAAAACTGCCATCATTTTTTATTTCCACCTCGACTATTATTAATGTTTAGTAGCGTACGGATGTGGGGCTATTTTTTTTTTTCGAGTAGACCATATCCGACAACATGTAGTAGTCATTTCATACGTATTATCTTTAGCCGTTATGGTGTCACAGAATAAGAAACATCAAAACTTTCCAATTTATAATATTAATGGGATACATTTATGTAAAAAATTAGTAAATTAATCTTAAACATATTTTATTTTTCAAGTAGTTTTAAACACAGTAGTTAAGTTAAAGGATACTTACATTATTAGATTTTTGCAAAACGGTTTTTTATCTCAATTTTAATTAATTGTTTCATCTTTTGTTTTTATATTATACATTTCTAAATAAAATGTGTTATCGCTCATGCGCTGGTATGATGAACATGTTAATTTTGATCTTTCAAAGTAAAAAAACCATCGTCAGAGTAACAAATTCATGCTACAATGTAGTACCCATTTAAAAAATATATATTCGTTGCAGATAAAAAAATGAGAATAATAAATATAAAAAGGTAGTACCGTGTTAGGTTAGGCTAGGTACTTGAGGTAGTAGCTAAGTATTGTTTTATGTCATTATGTTAGTCAAGAGTTTGCTCTTCACCCATATTATTTTTGTGAGCAATAGTCGTCTATGAATTGTTGTAAAATAGTTTGTAAATTTTAAAAATATTTATGACAAACCATGCCAATTATTTTTAGACAACCGAACTGGCAGAAAAAAATGACGAATCCGACATAAATTTCAGGAAATAAAGAAACTGAAAATGAAAGTGAAATGCGTAAAGCGAAATTCCGAAACAGAATATACTACGCTGACGTTAAGTAAGTTAAGTGACGTTTTTAATTCACTGCCGATTAAGTAAAAGTTAGCAAGGCACTGAATAAAATAAATAAATTATCACCGGTACAAATCCTCCAGAGCACCAAATATTTGGTTGCACAACGGTCGACTAAAATCAACCTCCCTTCGGACAAGTTTTGAGACAAACGATACGAGCGGTGAGCCCATTCCTATGTCATCTTGCTATTGCTACAAGATGAACACTGCACAAGTACTGGATTTCACGATATTTGACTTCACTTCCTAAATAAGTGTAATCAGGGTACCACTTACTAAGAAGGATCGTCAACATGAGAGTGTGAATGACTCTCCCTCCAGGCAAACATTGCCTCGTAGAAACGTAGAGCGACGGGTTACTCACAAATATACAATGATATTTGTACCGAAAACAGTTGATAAATATGAAATAATGCGACTTTATTATTTTATTGTTATAACGCGAAGAGAATGAGGTATAGAAAGCAGATTTAGACGAAATACAGAAGTAAATTTAAACACATCAGGCTATTGTTGAAAACTGCAAAGAAGATAGTTCGGCCAGCGCGAGAAAAGTGGGAATTTAAGCTTTAGATATTAGTTAATTTGGTATATGAATTTGAACCCGACTCTATATAGAACGCCGCCAGACACCAGCAGTATCAGCTGCTGCCATGATATAACACTGAACGTTTGCTGCACCGCACCGCCCCGATAACGCTGCGTGCAGGTGTGGAACGACATCGAGCAATCCCCACCGCCTATCTTTTTTATGTGATCGATTTTGGATGGCATCAGCATTATCACATCACTTATCATAATATTGGCCTACCACTCCACATTCTCTTAGATGCCAGGATCTTCCTCTAAACTTGGACTCACCCGCATTTAAATAAATGCCGATTTGAATTTTATTTAATTAATTTAAACTTTTGTAGCCAAATATAAGCAGTCAATCGGAGTCACAACCGGAAACTAAGAATTTTCCAAAGAGCTAGTGAACGCAGAAGTTAAAAAGATGAAAATGAAGGTACCGAAATCAAAAATAGCATGACACACGCAGCCACCTTAAGCATAGATAGGTTCGTAATTAAAAAAAGACTAGAACAATAGATGTGCGCAAAAATTTACAGAATGGAATCCAAAAGATGAAAAAAGAAGTAATGGATGACAAAGGAAGCAATTCAACTAAGATGAGCTCAGTGAAGAAGAACCCATCAACAAACTTCACTTATCTTTAGATATTGTTTTCGTCCACCAAACCTTACATTTTGGCATAATAATATTGCGGCGACCGCGTATGTTTGCCGAAACTATGACGCGCACTCGCTCGCACTACTGGTCACCTGTCTGCCTCGTCCGAAGACTTTTCAACGCAATGCTCTGGTACGCGATTTTTGGAAGGGAATAGCTATAATTTTGTTTATTTTCTTTGCTACCTTTATTTTGTGAAACAACATTTTACGAATTGGTGTATGGCTGTAAGGTATAATTTATAAGTATAATAATATAAATAACGAAATAAAAATAAATAAATAACAGTTGAAGGCATAATCGCGCGTCATATAAAAACAAGAGCCCGGCACATCATCACCGAAACCAGAAACTATGACTAGAAACCTCAGATATTAATGAACATGCGACCGCACACGTATTCTTTAATGGATGTTTGTTTTTACACACACAAGAACGTTTATAATACGCGCGAAGTGGTTCTTACACTATTGTGCCAAAAAAAATTACTAGGCTCTTTCGAAGACATTTAATGTCCAGTTGTAGGCATTCTCTATAGATCTGAGTTCGTAGCGGGGTAACACCGAATAACCAGCGATTGATCCGGTATAAATACTGCAGGTCGAATTTTTGAAGCGCATTACCAAAGAGCGAGGAGCGGAGAAGAGGTTTCAAGACCTCGCCAAAAGCCAAAACCACCCCACGCAATTTGTGAAAGTTGTGAAAGGTCAGATAAATTTTAAATTCACGAATCCTAAAACGATAATTTTGTGAGAGTGGAAGTTAAACCGGAAAAACCGTGTTTAAAAATTCTGTAAATATCAGAAAAATAAATTGAAAGGAAAGTGTATTAGATTTTATATATAAACTAAAATAAAATTTGCCGTTTTGAACAGAAGGAACGGTGAAGTTTTAAATTAATTAAATTCTGTGTTCTTTAACAATGCATAAGCTCACTAAGGCGTGAAAGATGAAGTATTTAGAACACTCACCACACATGATGCATTAACACTATACAGTGTGCGAGTGGCCATGCTAGCGGAATGGCCGTACGGTTTCTACGTTACTGTATTATTAAAGGGACCCATTTGTAAGATAACTTAGCATTATAATAGCAAATCGTAAACATTTTTAAAACCAAATTAGTCTAGATTTTAAATTCTTAAATTTAGATTTTAGGATAGATTTAAATAAAATAGAAGAGATACGTGATTTTTAGAAAAATGTGGCGTATGGGTAAAACTTGAACTCGTGTTTTTTTCAGTTCGTCTGTAGCCATCATGAGGACCTTCAATACGCTGATGGTGTGCCTGGGTAAGTCTTTATTATTTTCTACGACTATAATACAACTTCAATTTTCCAATTCCGCATAACCGCATAAAGAATTGGCTTATTTTAGAATATGTTTAAATTTAGAAAAAGCTTACATATTTCTAATAAATACTTGATAAAGCGTCTTTAAATAAAATAACATTAAGAAAAATTAGTTTAAGCCCAAAAAGTACTCTATAATAAAATTGTAAACTGAAGAGTAAGCTAACAACAATAATATCAGAATAGTCTCAATTGATAAACTCTTTTAACTGTAACAACTAAATATTAAATACAAATAAGGAACGGTTCAATTATAGGACAAGTGCATTTGTTTTACTCATTCTCTAAGCAGCTAAATTTTAATGATAAAATATAATCAAATAATATTAGTAATGTATAACCTCATTGCGTAAGCTTAGAAGATGATTCCACATATAATAAATTACTCTATAATTATGTAGAAGCTACTAAACTTAATTCAAATTCATCAGTAATGGACACTTGTGTACTGGGTGCAACTCTTATTTGATTTGTGTAAGAACTGCTACCAAATATATTAATATTATTTACAACATAATTTGAAATTCAAATGTTTAAGTATTGCCACTTTTCACACTTAAAAATCAATGTATATTCAAATTGTACAGCTCGTGGTGCAGGGGCAATAGGACTCTCTCTGCGACGAACCACAACCATTGCTCTTAATAAAATGGCAGGAAACTACAAAACGCAAGCAGTCTACATACAAATAAAATAAACTAATTTGTAAATTACTGGACTTCCTCTCAAGTCTTTTTACTTTTCTTTTTCCTTCTTTCTTCCATCCATACAAAAGAAATTATACGCCACAGCACAGAGGAAGCTGGGATGATAGAAGCGGGACGGGAACTTCGAGATGGTGCGGAACAGACATTCTCGGTTAGCTAATTCTTGGTATTCCACGCTCAGAAATCGGGAATCGGGAAATAATAGTGGTTGCCTAAGTGCACCATGTCTGTTTGGTGATAATTTTAAAACGAAAATATATCCGGCCTTATTTTTCGCCTTAAGAAGAAATAAGATAGTTCTATTATATCCATAACTATAATACTGAACAGAGATAGTGCACTCCAGCCTAAGCGATTTTCATGACGGAAATATTCCAAAGTACGGTATTTCAATGATTCTAGGTTTTTCGTAAAGAAAATCAGTTTGACAACCGCAATAAAAGTAGTTTTCTCGACCGAAAGATTCCCGGTACCCGAGCACGGAATTCTAAGGATAGGCCTACCAGGACGCAAGTCCTGAAACGTAATGATATTAAAATGGTGATAAACTGTACTGAGTCTGACAACAGTGAACCACTTGAAAAATTACCACTTTCTTAACATAACGTGCATGTCGTGCACCACCCCTCAGTTCCTCGGCTCGCTCCAATCATTCGAACTATCTTCTACAGCCCGCCTCATACATTCCTTGTATATTTATGTAGAAAGTTTATTTTTCTGGTTCTTTTATTTCATGCATTAACCGCTTTCTGCCGCTCCTTCGTTCTTTTCGTTATTGGCCGATTTTATGTGAAACGTCGCTTTTAGCTGTCCCAAAATTATAATATTAGTTTAGTAAATTAAGTTTTAATAAGTAAATATACTTTTTCGTACTAAACATGTACGTCGCTTATTCCAAGGAATGTTTACTCTGAAACTTAAGTCAACCTAGGACCGGCTCTAGCCTAATAATCTTAAATACTGTGTTAGTAGGAGGCATTGATTACGGGAAGAGGGACTGTAGGAGAATTCCAAATTAGGGGAATACAGCAGGTGGCGAAATAGGTTAGAAGCAATACCCGCCAATGGTATATTTTGCTGGTTCGGGTGAAGCATTATTACAATATATTCGTAAAGTAGTTATTTTTACAGGGATCTTTCTTTAATTAATGTGTCCTTGCTTCACGGTCGATTATACATACATACATTTCACAAGTTATAATAAGTAACGATATTTTTTTGGAGATCAAAAGAACTACGAATATCGTTTTGTTTTCGAGATCATTTATTTCAGACTTTTTAATGGGTAATATAATAGTATTCGTTGTGACGCCTTTCTTACTCGTCATTACTGCGGTAAAAATAATAAGATTTATATTACTAAGTAAGGACAGTCCCTTCCATACAAAATAAATGGAGCAACAAAAGTGGTGTTCTATGTATCGCGGGGACACCACTTGTCGCCAGACAAGGCCAGACAGCCGCTCGCTGTCGTTATGCGAGTGTGAGTCCTCTCTGGCTAATAATGCGCCCCAAAAATGCTTAATTGTATGGTAAAACCGTACAAGAATTACATACAAAACGCAAAGAAAGATGGAATATCAGAATACCGCAACAGGCGACAGAATTGTATGGAAGGCCCTTCCTTACCTGTAACATATCATTGGTTAAAAACTGTGAAAACACTTTGGATTTTTACATATGCCTCACTCGTCAAGTTTAAACTTTGTATGTACTTGATCCATAACTTTCGATCGAGTGGCCAATATCATAAAACACACCTCACAGTCAATAAAAATAAAAATTGAAAATATTGTTTTTAAAAACATATGTTTTGTAAGATAATGTTAAAAATGTAAAATGTTATCTGCCAACTAGTTCATTTCACGTACCTGGACGTTTTCCCGTTATTTAACGGACACGTACCAGACACGTAAATAATTTCACATATCGTAAATAATTTCCATTTCCAGATAATCATCTTTGTAATTAGATCACGAACCTCAATCGCATCGGAAACCAGTAAAAGTGATATTCTTCCGTCTCGCTCGAGCAGAGAGGCGTTCTAATACGCCTTCAGAAGCGTTGCAGCTCGCAGCGCGTATTGCACGAAACACGAAAACATTCGTGTCCGAGGCAGTTCCTTGTGGCACGCCAGCCTATTTCCTGATAATCCGTTACCTAACTTCTGACGAACATATGCGTTCAATCGCCTATAAACATCCGATCTTAAATACGTAACTTGTTTGGTTGATATTGAACAAACCATGAGTTCAACAGACACCTAATAATGTCCACGAAAATATTACAGAACATTTAGAGCACTAAATATCTGCCTTCCCAACTCCAAGGACGAAATGCTAAAGTTTGTATCAGCTATAGACTTAGCTGAGTAGTAGCTAGTGGTATAAATTATGCATCCATAGACTACATAAAATTAGGTATGGAAGTAATTACTTTAAAAAAGCCGGCGAGCGTGTGCGAGTCGGACTCGCACACGAAGGGTTCCCTACCATTATACAAGATTACACAGAAAGAACTAAATCAACCACGTTTCTTGTATGGTGGCCCCCTTTAATTTTTATTTGTTCTTTATTGTCTATTTGTAACGGCCACAGAAATACATACTCTGTGAAAAATTCAGCTATCTACCTGGTTCATGAGATACAGCCCTGTGACAGACGTGCGGACGGGTGGACGGACGGACAGCGGAGGCTTGGTAATATGGTTCCGTTTGGCAACCTTTGGGTACGGAACCCTAAAAACGAGTTCTAAAAAGTGTTGATTATATTTCACCAACAACAGCGGCTTACCTGTAAATAAAGTGATCTACCTAACAATGTAAGGCATGAAATAAGATGGCGCAACGAAAATGCGTTAGAAGCTGTAAACCAGCCCGAAACAGTCCACATGGTAGAGTCCATCTCAATGTTTACATATTTGTTGTTACAGGTGCCCTCGCGGTAGCGAGCGGCAAGCCGACGCCGAAGGACGGCCACGGGCAGCAGCAGCAGCTCCAGGAGTACGACTACAGCGAGTACCAGGACAGCAGCGCGCAGCAGAACCAGCCCGCCGAGTCCGTCAACCACTACGACGGATACATCGCCGACGTGAAGGCCGCCGCCTCCGGAAACAGTCGCAAGAAGGGTTACAGCGTAGGCAGCGGTCTCCGAACGATCGCCGTGGGCTCCGCCAACCAGGCGAAGACGGCGCTCGGCAACCAGAACGCCGCGGCGCACCAGGCCGCCTACGTCGCCAAGAACACGTTGGCGCAGGCCGCGTCGCAGGCGTCGGCGACCGCGCAGGCGGCTCTCGCCGGCAAGCAGGTGATCCTGGCGGGGCTCGAGCAGCAGGTCCGGGACGCGAAGGTCGGCCTCCAGGGTGAGGAGATGCAGCTGCAGCAAGCGAAGAGGGCGGCCCAGTCCGCTGCCAATGCCGCCCAGCAGGCTATGCACCAGGTAGGTGGACCAGATCGCCAAGGGCTTAAATGCAATTATTAGCTAATCGGAGCTCGACTTGGTAATTTATATTCCATCCACCTTGTACTCACTATATTTATCAATATCTACAATTTGTTACGATAAGCTGGCAATAGTTAGATTAGCCAAATCATTGACAAGTTGTTATTTCCACCGAATCTTAACTGGGAAAAAAATGTTTCAGTCCGGAATTCGATACCCCATTCATACATAGGCTTCGTCGCAACTGTTTCTAGGTACGATGACACTATATCTATACGTCGTACGTTCTGTTATATAGCGGCCAAGTGCCGCAAGACCACGCACAATGAAGGGTTCCATAATAGGGAAAAAAGTAACCGAAAATATCCCATGTCTCGAAAACATCAGTTGTCGTGTAGCGTGAGGTATGGATTTTTTAAATATGAAATGGTTCAACTAATTTTTATTTATAGTGTTTTTAAGTTCTACCAATTTTAATATTTTCAGAATTTTCCACCGTTTATTTGAAATGTTAGAATGTGGACAACTATTTATTGAGAAACAAAAATTTACTTTGAAACCTTGTTTCCTAACAAAAATTAAATTTTTTTAGACCCGTCTAACGATACACAACACCTATGTATGACCTATTTTATTATTTCTCGGTTACATGTATAGTGTACCACCCTTAATTTTTTTGTCGAATAATAAAAAACCTACCTTTCAAATTGATTCTTTATAGTGTGAAAAGTCTCCGAGTAAAATGGCTGTGACAAACAGACTGACGGACGAGACGAAATGTATGGGTAATTTTTCGACATCCGGCTAAGGAATTTAAAAAAAGATGGTTAGTACTACCACAAACAAAATATTTTTACCAACATAACAGGGCAGGAATTTCAAGGCAAGGTAGACACCACCGTATATGTAATTATTAATTTATGGTGCAACTCTACATGCACCAAAGCAATGAATAAAGGCGCCTAATTGTATCAATCACACAACTTTCGACTCCATCAATAACTGTATAGTCACCAAACGTATTAAATTGATCTTGATTAAATTGCACATCGGCAATGCAAATGGAACTACTAAAATGGCCGTGACAATGCCTGCTATTTCTCTTCATGCCTCGATACCATATTCAAGCAAAACAACAAAAAGAACCCAGCAAAATGGGCTCGCCGCTTACGAAATGTAACGGTCCACTTGCCAGTTTGTGCGACAAATTCATTTAATTGCACTCAAGTAATGAAGTTGCGAAAAATGACCCATATTGTCTACGTTATCGAGAATATAAAAAGGCAAATATAAAATGGCTTACGCAATAACTGTGTTCGGATAAATTGCACCAGATCTCTTTGGCATGTTGTAAAACTGTTACCGATGCAAATTCACCGCAAACGCGACGGCTGCCGGCTTGCATCAGGAAGGTTTTGAGCAACCTTTTCTAGTCCGAGATTTTTGTAAATCAATCATGTGACTTTTGGGCTAGGTATAGAATTAAGAATCCACCCGCAGCCCGCTCAAACTTTCGCAAACCCGCGGGCGAGGAGTGTCTCAATTGTATTATGGACGGTTGATTACTATTGCTTCTCCAATGACATTGTTACAGATGACAATATTTGGTTCAACAAACTGCTTGCAAGGTTGAATAAAATGGTGTCGGTTTGGTGTTCTTGCAGGAAATATAAGGTCATTGGAGTATCATAGAACAACGATAATATCGCTGCTTAGAACCATCTTCTTCACTATTGGCTTGTCATTTCAAGATGAGTGTCTAAACTTCATAAATCTTAAACATTCTTAAATCTACATCTTGAGACATGTCATTTGCTAACTCATCTTGGAAATTTCATTAATGATTGTGCAAAAAATGCACGGGAATATGTAAAATGTTGATTGTATCATAACCGCAAGGGTTTCATCGTCACACCTGTCAATGTGACGATGAAACCCTTTCTTCTTCCCGCCCGCACTTTTTCTAAGAAGAAGCACACGATGTTATGCACATTTGTGAACTTTAGAAAAGACATGTGTTTTAGTGAGTTTTGATAAACAGAAGACATGAATGTGATTGTTAAAGCAGAAGATGACAATGTACTTGTTGGTTTTTGAGAATCAGAAGACACATACGACTGTCTGTTTGCGACAGGTGAACGTGATCCAAGCGGCCCTGAACGCGGCGCAGGCGACGAGCGAGAACGCGAACGAGGCCGCGAGCCAGGCGGCCGGCGAGCTGGGTGCGCAGACCGCCATGGTGGGGGCGGCCAAGCAACGGCTGGCGACCCTGCAGGAGCAGCTTCATGGCGTGCGACTTGACTTCGAGGCCACGCAGGCCGCCGCACAGAAAGCACAGGTGATCGTGTTCGAAGACATACGCGTCAGGATCTTGTATTGAGCCACACTAAAGAGACATATCAGCGTTGGCCCTTATCTTATGAATTAAGAAGGCCTTCTGCTTTTCTTTTCACGACGACCTTAACATCTATTCGACATGTATGTTACACGACTTATAAATATCATTTTAAAATATTGTATGTACTTATCAACTATGTAAGTTTGTCAACCCTGCTAAAAGAATTCGAGAAAGACAAGGGGAGCATCTCTTTATCTTTGTCGATTCGTAATATTTTGCTTCTAAAAAATTCTGGCTTCAGTGGGGTGGTATTCAGAAACTAACAAAACATTAGTGCCTTTTGTTACAACATCTAAAATACTTGACGTAACATATTGCTTTTCAATCTATGATAATTTATTGAATGCTTTTTCATGCGCGTCCTGACACAATGATTGACTCTAAACCGTTGTGTTTTATTTATAAGAAAGCATTTATTTACGCAACTGGTTTGTAAATAGTGAAATCAACTGGCTGAATCTACTATTTATTGTATAAATTACAGTTCGATTAATAAACATATTAATGTAAACGTTTATCAAGTCTCTTTTTTTAAGGACCCTTGGGGACTAAACCATTATAAACCATCGTTCTAGATATATTTGAAGTCCTAAGTGTGTTTCATCATGTCTTCCATGTAGCACTTGAAATACTATCTCCTTGTTTTTTATTTTATTAGAATTTTTCAGTTCTTAGTTATCAGTCAAAGATGTAGTCGAAATTAACTGATTATCTGATTGTAGCTTAATAATCCGGATCATTAATTTGAGAACGCACCACTCGAGCAGGACACGATGATCAGTTATCTCGGTTGACTTCTGTTTTAAAACTTCAAGCGATTAAGTTTTCTGGATTTTATTTAACGCATACGCAAAGTTAGGTTGAACGAGATCATTATTCTATGCAGCGCCCACAAGCACAAGTCAATTGCACAAAAGAAACGAGATTCGCAGCGCGATTGTTTGCAATAGAAAACTGTGTCTGTAGGTAGACTCTTCATTAAAAGAAAAGAAAGTATCGTTTGTTGAACTGCACCAAACTAGAAGACTGACGATGAGATGACTCCACAGGCCGCAGCGCAAGCGGCGCAGTCGAACGCGGCGGAGGCGGCGGCGAAGGCCGCGGCAGCGGGGCTCGGCGGCCACCATGACCACGAAGGTATAGCGTACGATGACTATAACGCGGCCGTGGCTGACCCCAACCAGCAACCCCTGGACTACGGCTATCAGCTACAGACGAACTATCGCCACCAGTAACACTATAGGTTTTAGGCCCCCTTTTGCTATTTTTTCTTGTACATACAGTCCTGTTTAGTTAGGTTTTTTACGGTTTTTTACGGAATGAAATCTTTGATTTACTCAGACAAGTTCACTGGAACAGCCTCGCCTTTACCTGCAAAGTTTTATTTATGATCGTGAAATTAATTTAAATGGGTGCAATGTTCACAGTATTTTCTTTAACATTATTTGAGTAAAGCAAAGAAAGAATGTTTAAGTTATGTTAATTGATAGATGCGGACTTTATCCATGTTTCCAAGAATTGCTCGATTCTTAAAGGTATAGAAAGATTGCTACACTATACCTACCTATATAACTAGTTCCCGTACCAACGATAGCCCTCAAATGGTTCAGTTTTGGATTTTGTGTCCATATAATCCACCTTTATATCGATAACAAAACACAAAGCTTTTAACTTATGTTAGATTAAAAATCTGATTTATATTTTCTGAAAAATGTAGAAAGGCAGAACACATCGAAATGTCCGTTTGATCAAGTCATCAGTGATGTAGGAATGGTGTTGTAAATAAAAAAGTATTAATTGATTGTGTATTTCAATGAGACAGACTTGGACAATATCTTAGTCGGACTGACAATTTATACTTTCTTCTTTTCTAAATCTACTGACGACGTTTTGCTACACAACTTACTATTCTAGGCTTTTTACGGTTCGTCTTACTCTACTCTACCTTTTTCATTTTTACTTATTAGTCTCGACTAAACTGAACTAAATGATCTTGCATATCCATGACGTCTACTTTTCTTACGCTATATTTGACTGTTTTTTAACCGACTTAAAAAATATATCTTTTTTTTCTCTAATTCATCTTTGTTCACAAACAGTTCTTCGACATTTGACGCAACCCGAACAATCCATATCCCAAATATATCTATGTACATGTTCTTCTAAAATATCTAAATCTTATAATAAGAAAGGAAAGGACGTAATGGTTAGAACTATTAGCTATTTATGGAGTTATGCTAAATATTAATTAAATCTGCTAGTTATGTTAATGTATTTAAAATCGCCAAGTGTCTGCCCGGAGGGCAACAGTGATCTTGTTTCAATACCAAAAGATCCTCAATTTGACTTAATGAAAATACGGAGACACAGTCAGAAAATCAATTAGATTAAACCAAGCTGGCTGGGTAACGCACTATGGTGGATTCACTACTTTGAAATTATGTCCTTTCTATGATTAGTGGTCCGTAACTACGTATGGCATCGACGTATGGACTATGAATTTAGTATGCCCTGGTTTTAACTTTTTTTTCTCTTGTGAGTTCCAAATGTGCATTTGATGCACAATGATGTTAATTTGTATGGCCTATCCCCATTTTTACTACATACTGGCAGTCACAGTAGGTCGGTAGATCTTGTTCGGGTCGGTACCATCAAATAGACAATATCAGTCATGTTTAGAGTGGGCGGACAAACTTTAATACAGGGATTATCGCTGGACTAAATAGCATTTTGTATGGTTAGTCCGGTGCTAGTCCGCGTACTAAATGTTGACGGTTCACTGTGAATACGACTGTGAGTGGTTATCTGCCTAAATTAATATGTTGGTGCTCAATTAAAATGAAGGCATGGCACCAAGTTCCTTTATGCATACGGTCTAAATAAACAAATATCATGACCATCTTTGATAGATTACATATCAGTGTGTATCAATAATGTATTCATATATATAATGTGCCTTAGAATGAGAACGACATATTTTCAAATTAAATCAGCCCCGTAGAGAAATGCGCCGATTGTTGGCTGATTCCTTTCTAGACAATTTTGAGTACGTAAAGGTCCTAAATAATTACTGTAAGTACTTCTAAATCAAGTCTGTCGATACTAAATCGTTGCCGATCATATGAGTTAGCCTCGATTGCACGAAGAGACGGCTGCGTTAATCATTGTTTAAACACGTCACTTTTAGTGAACCGTATCGAGTTCCTTCTATACTGTTTATACAAAGTGACGTGTTTAATCATACGTTGACGTTGATTTCGATTTTTTTCTTTTCATGCACTCAGCCCTTAATTTCAAGATGTTGCTAACATGAGAGCAGGCACGCTAGGAAGGTTTTGGAACCATTCATTTGCTAATTGCATTTAGAAATTGACATCAGGGCTGAGGTGATAGCAGGTCACAATTAAAATTTATTTACATGCCAAATGAGGCATACTAAATAAATCATAGACATTATAGAAAAGTAGCATTCTAGAGAAACAGGGCAGAAACGAAAATTTATACCGACTTGCAGAATGTATGGCCAAAATATGTACTTTTAAAGCAATGAGAAAAAAGCTTTTCTCGTTGTGTTAAATTAACCTAGTAGTCTTATTCAGTTAAACACCTTAGTCCTTTGAATAGGTTGTAGGTTTGATATAAGAAATAAAATACAAATATTTAAGTAAATTAATATCTTTTCGGAGAATCCTATATGAAATCGATACGGTTTAATGCGATTAAACCAATCACTTCATTAATTAATGCAATCCCCTTGAGCGTAAACTGAATTTCAGGTAAAAACCCTAAATCATAGGCGCATGATCAGAGCTGTGACATGTATGTATGCATAATCGACCGTGAAGCAAGGACACATTAATTGAAGAAAGAGCCCAGTAAAAAGAACTACTTTACGAATATACTGCAAGGCTGGACCCGAACCAATTTCGCCACCGGCTGTATACCCATAATTTGGAATTGTCCTACAGTCCCTCTTCCCGTAATGAATGCCTCCTACTAACTCAGTGTTTAAGATTATACCTACATACATTGATTTAACGCTTTTACTGGGCTCTTTCTTCAATTAATGTGTCCTTGCTTCACGGTCGATTATACATACATACATGTCACATTCCTTGGAATAAGCGACGTACCTGCTTAGTACGAAAACGTATATTTACTTATGATCAGAGCTGCATGAAAAAGTGTTTTCGGTCAGGCGGTGCTAGTGAAATGAGGTGATTTACGATCTTTCCGATTTCTATGCCGGTCCGTAGTGAAAAGAAGAGGAAATCATCTTCCTTCCAGCAGCCCCTTTGTGCAGTTTCCAGATCACACCAGTAGTCCCAGCTTTTACCTAACCTAACCTATTGCTTAATCTACTATTTGGCGCTAAACAATTCTATATTATACTCGGATTATAAATAACCCACAAGTCTTTTTTCAAAGTTTGATTCTATGTGTAATAATAGTCACGAATGTAAGCAATGGGCTCCTTTGGGCATTTGTCAGCCTCGATAGCTCAGAGTGCGACGCCTTGCGAGTCAATAAGCTGGGGAAGCACCTCTGAGCGCGGTTAGGTTTTGGATGGGTGACCATTTTCAACCGTTGAGGCTGGCAGTGGTTCGGATTCCACGTAAAACTGTAAAACGTACTAACTGGTTGGTAGGGTTATTCCCGCCCGGGTTGATACCATCGCAGTGAATGAACGATGGTCGAAGCGGCAATGAAAATTGTCCGTGTTTTCCATCCAGTTCAATGTAGCCGAGCAATATTAGCAAGGTCCTAGTTCCCATGTGGTGTATTAGGCTAATATCTAACGGTCAGTTCGTTATTATCCATCTATGTTCAATTACATTTTTAAAAAATCTGCTTTACCTAACTTTACATGGGTGCCGCCATGAAATGTTCCACCATAAAAAGTAAAAATGGACGAAGGGGATGTTTTCCAAATATTTTTCGATCACAAATGAAACTTTAATAAATCACCGGAGCCAGTTTTTGTAAAAAACGTGCATAATAAAAATTAGGGTACAGAATTTTATGAAAAGAAATAGTTTTTTCTCGATAGTTTATTTTTAAAATTTAGGCCAATCAGTGTTTCTGAAGAAATGATGTTGAATGTTAGGTGTTTACGGTTCATGTTATGTTATCGTTTCCTAAATTTCTGTTATTTAAATAATAGATCTCACAAACAGGCTTACCACGCTTTGAAATAATTTCGAAAGGAAGGAAAATTGAAATTCAAATTTCACCTATCATTGAATTCATTATACAGCACTTTTGAATGCTCGCACGGGCCTGCAAGGATTATTCTGGAGGAGAAAAAAGGCTCGATACCAATACTTTGTCTGAAATCTCAAAAAGTGACAGTTCACGTATATACATTTTGGTCACATTATAAATAATTGACTTGCCTTAGATTAGAGTTACTGCGATTTATTTCTTGACTTTAGAACAATATCCTCCAGAAACACCCCCTGCAGTGGGTATGCATTCAAAATAGTGCCCTGTTTTATCTCAGGATTTTTTAAAAAAGAAAAAAAAGACTAGCCGCAAGAAGACCATTGAAATTGAATAGACGAAGCCGTAGACTGTAAATACACACCTAAACAATTGAATGCCATGTTAAAATACCTAATAGATGAGAATTAAGTTCTGGTAAAGGTAGAGCAGGCTTGGTAAAAAATAATCAATGTTTAATTTCAGCCTACTATAGAGCATAGGGCACATTTAAATTAAATAGATGACGCCGATAACTGTACTTACCTAGTAAAAGCCAAGTAAGACTGGTAGATACGAATCAAGGTTTAATTTCGGCTTACCATAGGCAAAGGCGCACATTTAAATTAAATATATGACGCCGTAAACTGTACGCACCTTGTCAAAGCCAAGTTAGGATGGTAGATACGAAACAAAGTTTAATTTCGGCTTATCACAGGCAAAGCCGCACATTTAAATTGAAGAAATTACGCTGAAAAATTTACTTACCTGTTAAAAGCCAAGTAAGGATGGTAGATACGAATCATAGTTTAATTTAGGCTAACCATAGGCAAAGACGCACATTTAAATTAAATAGATGACGCCATAAACTGTACTCACCTTGTCAAAGCCAAGTAAGGATGGTAGATACGAATCAAGGTTTAATTTCCACTTACCATAGGCAAAGGCGCACATTTAAATTAAATAGATGACGCCTTAAACTGTAGTCACCTTGTCAAAGCCAAGTAAGGATGGTAGATACGAATCAAGATTTAATTTCCACTTACCATAGGCAAAGGTGCACATTTAAATTAAATAGATGACGGCGTAAAATGTACTTACCTAGTAAAAGCCAAGTAAGGATGGTAGATACGAATCAAGGTTTAATTTCCACTTACCATAGGCAAAGGCGCACATTTAAATTAAATAGATGACGCCGTAAACTGTACTCACCTAGTAAACGCCAAGTAAAGATGGTAGATAAGAATAAAGGTTTAATTTCGGCTAACATAAAGCAAAGGCGCACGTTTAAATTAAATAGATGACGCCATAAACTGTACTCACCTTGTCAAAGCCAAGTAAGGATGGTAGATACGAATCAAGGTTTAATTTCGGCTTACCATAGGCCAAGGCGCACATTTAAATTAAATAGATGACGGCGTAAAATGTACTTACCTAGTAAAAGCCAAGTAAAGATGGTAGATAAGAATCAAGGTTTAGTTTCGGCTTACCATAGGCCAAGGCGCACATTTAAATTAAATAGATGACGGCGTAAAATGTACTTACCTAGTAAAAGCCAAGTAAAGATGGTAGATAAGAATCAAGGTTTAGTTTCGGCTTACCATAGGCCAAGGCGCACATTTAAATTAAATATATGCCGCCGTACACTGTGCTCACCTTGTCAAAGACAAGTAAGGATGGTAGATACGCATCAAGGTTTAATTTGGGCTGACCATAGACCAAAAACCGTAAAGTGAACTCGGTACTCACCTCGGGTTCTAACCTCGTTAAAGCTATGAATGGAAGCTAGATACGAATCAAGGTTTAATTTCTAGTAACCATAGAGCAAAAGCGCACATTACCTATATAATAAATAAATCTATTAATAATTTCGATATCGCACGTCATACAAGAATTGCACATTTTTCTTGCAACCAATGTATTGCTGTCTAAAATTAGGCCTTAAATCGAGTTAGTCTGACACACATGTCACTCAGGCGTGATTCTGCGTATGAGTGCATTATGTAAGGAGTTCCTAACCCCTATGTGGGTTGGAGAACCTAAAATGCATTTGCTTTTTTTTTCATCTTACTAATGGTTGCATAGCGGTGTAATTTAAATACGGGCATGACATGTTTCAGAGGACTGCGACGACTAGTGCCGGGATCTCTCACCATTATCAAGACTTAAAATAACTTAAGCGCTGCAGCGGCTGAGAACTTCTACTCACAACCACGCTCCTTCCATTGCAACAATAGTCACTTGCACTGCATACAAGTTTGGTTGGTTGCACTTACCAAAAATCATAATTTATTTTCGGCGGCAAAAGGCTGTTCTTGTCATAAAGCGTGAATCATTTAGAGGTTTTTTCCTGTGGCGTGGAGTGGTTGTGGGATTTTTTACAAATCCGACCTCCGGAGGCCCCTAATGATCTTGAAATTACGCTCCCCGTAAACACATTACCAATAATTTTAAAACCGCTGTTCCAATTTACTTGATAATTTTGTAACGCAAGCAACGAATATCATTAGCGCAAATCTTTTGTCAATCATTAATGGCATTCACATTTAAAACAATTTTCATTAGTAAGAGTATAAAAATAAGTAAATTGATTAATTGGTATGTGAATGTGTACTTCATCTTGCAAGGGCAAAATGGGATGGAACTAGAGGGTTAGGTTTTCTATTATTAGCCCAACACACCGCATTCTCATAGTGTTTAGGTGCCAGGACCTTCTTTTTATGAGGACGGCTACATTGAACTGGATGGAAAACATGGATTTTTTTTAATTGGTGCTTCGAACATATTTTTATCCAATACTTGTACCCTGAACTTTCGTTATTAGTCGGATGTACACAGTTAACATAGATACGAGCGTTGTTATCGTCAACGCCTGCGCCAGCAGTGGGCTCCACTTAGCACGAATTCTGAAAGCTATCGATTCCTTAGTGGACTCTAGGAATCGATACCGATACCGGTGATTACAATAAAGACATCGAGCATTATAATTTCCATCTTCCCTATGACATACCGACAAAAGGGTACAAATTCAGGGTCCCAGGGATGGGGCAAGATAGGATACCGTTTGAGCCATATATAGGTATATGCGCGCTGTGCTTACGAGACGAACAAAGTGTGGGAGTGAGACTTCAACTCATGTACCACTACAGCGAGTTAGAAGGAGACTGCCGGATGAGACATTTTCTGAAATCGTAATCAATACATTGGAGCCGCACTCAAGGAAGGTGAAATGCTTTTTCGTGAAATCTTTATGATTTCTCTAGTTTTCCTTAAAGAATGATTATTTTAGATAGTGAACGGGAGTAAAAAACCCGGACGAAAACCCTTTTATGATGGTAAATAAGGAGTGACCTACTGATTCTTTGTCGATCATATTTCTTAACTTTTCCAAATGTTTTATTTCAAAGTCAAACTTAAAACATGAGTATAGATCATTATTTTGAGGCTTCACAGCGATTTAGAAATCTTTTTGAGTAAAAAAAGAAATGTCTGTACATTTTGTACGACACGATTTTGGTCTCATCCATCAGTTTACTCTGTATGTTTTACATTCTAAACTTATATTTAAGCCATATAACCACCTCAAGCTTCAGTAGCTTATAAAAAACATCCAAAAATTGTGATAGAAATATAAGCGGTAACTTAAAAATTATGCTCTCACCAGCTGGTGCAGTAATTTCTGATGAAACTAACGGTTGTTTTCAAAATATATCAATCTTACGTAAACCATTGAGATGAAAAATAAGAGAAATGACGAATTTTGTTTTTTTTAATCTGTGAAATCACATCCTACCCCATATTGTGACTCGGGCGACTGGCGGTAACCGGACAAATATTCTTATTCTCTCTTGCTATCGATTCTTTTTTCACATTTTATGACGTCCATCCCATCTTGCCATCACAAGTTGATTTTCGGTTCCCACAAAAACTGAGTGGTTGATCTAAAACTGTTAGTATACGCTGTTAGGATTCAAAATGAATTATCACAATGGCATTAAACACCACACAAACAAAGTGTTCCATTCAGAAAGCCGCAAGTGACATAATACTTTATCCAATTTTTATAATGCTCAGCACAGAGCGCCCAAGCAATCGAATTCCACGTGTAAATTTGTGTTTGTATGTATTGCAAGTTACTACACATAGGTTTACTGTGTAGACTCGATACTAGCCTAGATTTCGTCTCATTTAGACGATGTGATATGCCAAAAAACCTTTAACAAAAAGAAGGTAAGTACAACATTTCAAAAAATGTAAGCATTTATACCAAAAAAAATTAGAAAGATGTATTTAACTGATCCATCAACAAAGAAATTTAGTTTGTATATTTTTTTTACACTATTTTCTATAATTGTTATTTATTAAGAAAAATAAAACATATTAGTCAATTATTGTATGCTATTAAGTGTCTGAAAGTGGCATTAAATCATGATTTACTGCCCTTGATTTTTATTTCCATTATTATAACCGCACCCACGAGGCGGTTCAGTCGGTCATATTTTAGACGTTTCACTAAATTTGCGTTCTCTCAAGCTAACTAATTATCGTACCGACCAGTCACTCAAAGATGGCGCCAACAACTCAAACTTTTAGAATATCACTCCTCATATGAAAACTTTTTAGTAGACATCTTATTGACACGCACCCACTAAAAACCATAAAACATTATCAGAACAGTCCAAAAGCTTGAAACATATACGAATAAATCATATAATCAAACCGACTCGACGCTAAAAACCAGCGAGGAGGGAATTATCGCCAACCAACACCATCCAACGCTCAATTGTATCTGTGTGACGCCTATACGGTGTGACCGGCAAATCAGTTCACTTGCGAATTCGCTCGCTACTGATATTCTCGAGTTCCCACGACATCTCAGAACACATAACAATTCACAATACACTATTTATTGCAAATTCGTAAGCAAACTTAACTAATCGCTACGCTGCTACTATACAAATGAATTTCGGTCGCCTGATCAAAATCGAAAACTGACAAAGAGTCAACTTTTTTTCCAACAATAAACATTAATCAACATGTAGCAAAATCATGTACTCACTCATGATACGATTGTCTTTTCACAAGCAAATGAATTGTAGTTTACCAGCCGCAAATTACACTCAATACAAATTAAGTTGCAAAATTATTAAAAAGTGATTTTAAAAATAACTTCTTTATTATATCTAACATCAGTCATCTTCTGAGCGTCTTAACTAATTTAGTTTTTTAGGAAAAATCTCCAGAACCACAGAAAAAATATGTATGTAGATTTGCTTCCAAAAAAAAACTATGTCAAGACCTGGATTGTTTTTTTTATATTATTTTCAAAATATGTTTCTTTGGAGTACATTATGGGCCCTTCTCAGAATCCGTGATGACTATACTATGAGGAATAAAGTGCCTAAGGCAATATATTTGTCATTTCGCATAGCCGATGCATATTATCTTCTAACTAAAATCAGGCAACATGTTCAAATTACGAAATCTACATTTATTGAAATAACTTATTTTTTGAAAGAAATAAAATCAACACACAAAATGCATATGGTAAAAACTTACAAGGGAATCCTAGTTGAGACAATACTATTTGACTAGAGAAATTGAAGGTCGATGTAAATTTGCAATGGCTTAATGCAATATTAAATTAATGAGACGATTACATTAATGAACATCAATGAAGTTTGAGAAAGTAAATTATCATGCATGGCATATCTTTTGTTATATCCATGTGATTGAATTTGTATTTTTAAACCTACTTACCATGAACCTAACATTTAAAATAAATAAATGTACGAGAAGAATATCTGTGCTTTTGAAACAAGAAACTTAGTAATTAAAGTAAAGCCAAATAAAAAATGTTAATATATCATCAAAAGATCGTAACATATAAATTTTCATAACAAAAGAGTCTTGTTTGTACTTTGCCTTGTAACTAGCCAATATGAAAATCTATCAACTTCTTATGACATTGCTTTAGAGCATTCTACAACGAAAAGTTTATCAATTCCTGGACTATCCGGTTGCAACGGCATTTCCTGTCATTGCTTTAAGTGAAATAGAATGTCAAATCTATACCAATAAAAGCCACATTTATTACCGAGCTTCGTGGGCCAATGAAAGTATACAAAATGTTTCAATAACTATTGGCATTCATACAGAAGGAGATATTAATAGATTAGATATTAATAGCATGTGTCATATGACAGTAAATTGGAAATTATCAAACATATCTGTATGTTAATATTGGAAACATTATTGAAAAACAGAGAGTGACCCTGGTATTTGACAATAAAATTTCGTTAGACTTAACAATCTGTTTCATCTGATCTAAAAAAAGTTCCAAATTAAGATTTTATTCTTATTCAGATAAACAAATTCTATGATGATAATGTTTGACGGAATTGGAGAGCTTTTTCTTATTTTGACTGAATTTTAAAATGACTGACAAAGTGACAAGATTAAATTAAATAAAAAAATGATAATATTAAATAATAAAACTCAAGCAATGAATGAATGCAGTCTGAAAAAGCACCTCAAACTAAAACAATGGCAATCTCAGCTTTTAATGCTGTTTGTACATTCATTACATACACAAAACAAACACAAAATCCTAACTTTCTGCATGAAATGGTTGTGCCTCTTCTAATGCTGGTATTGGTTCTACCTCGTCTGCTTTAACACATATTTCGTCAACTTTCTGTGGATTAAAGGCACTTTCTTTAATAAGACAAGGTTCTGAAACGCTCGCCTCCGTACTGGCACCAACATCGGTAATCTCAGGTGTTGCATTTGTTTCACCGTTCCCAAGGACATCATCAATTCTACCATTTCCTTTAGAATCATCATAATGAGAACCATTAGTTAGTACAGGCTTTAAAAGTTCTGTACTATCAATTTCAATATTCAAATCTATACTATCTTTATTTATAGCATCTACAACTGTATCAACAACATCAGTTACTTTAACAACATCAGTTACATCAACAACATCATTTACTGTTAATTCGGTTGGCTTTGAATCTTCTGGAATAGTGCTTCCTTCAGTAACATCGACACTGACACTCTTATTGGTTTCTGTTGGTACGGTCTTCTCCTTGTCTGCCTTGGTCTTCTTGCCTTTTCCTTTCTTTGATTTGCCGGACACTGGTAGTTCAGGTTTGACCTGATTCTCCTCTTTCTTTGTGGTCAGAACATTGAGCTGATTCTGTAGATGGGCTAAGCTCTGCTTCAGCTGAGCACAGTTCGCTGCCATGGCATCAACCTAAAAAATTTAATAAAAGCATATAAGTACTATCGGTATAGATTTATCCTTCCTTGGACAGGAAGGATAAATCTATATTAGTTCTAAATTTACTTCAATTTATTGTTCCATAGTTTAAGGAAACCTTTATTAAGTGACTGGATATGGATGGCTAATCCAACCAAAACCCTCCATCGTGATATTAAAGAAACACACCACATTCCCGAAGGAATTAGGTGCCATGCCCGGACCTTCCACTTATGAGTATGGCTACATTAAACTGGATAGTACACCGGGACAATTTTTCATTTTCGCTTCGACCATCTTTTGATGAAATGCGATGGTACCAACCCGGGCAGGCTTAACCTTTTTTAATGTGACTAGACATGCATGGCAATGCCACACCTATGAGCATGGGTAGTGCATATGTATGGGTAATGAGATGAAATGGGTAATAAGGGCATGAATACTTGAATCATTTAATTAAAAATCAACACTTTCCTTTAGTTTACCATATAACATTACTTCACAGGATTTGTTACTTATAAGCGACACTATTGACGGTTGCAATAATACAGGATCCTTTGTTTTTCTTAAAATCAACTATTTCAAATTCCAAAAATCTAATAATGGAGTTTTAGTTTTTATCAAAATCGGCCTGATGACTCCTATGAGTGTTTTTTGCTATTTCTTATGGTTTAGGATTTGACCCTGAATGCCCACTTGAAAAATTCAACCTGTATATTCCTTTCTCTTGATTAGGATGACAATATGACAACATTTGTGTACTCTTAATTTTCTGTAGGTGGTAGCATTTAAAGTGTAATATTATATAGTTTTTTTTTTTAGCTGTAAGAATAATAATGTATTTTGTATTTAGACTCTTTGTTTACAGGTCACTGTAGTAGTTCATGACAGAAATAATCGTATTAAAACTAAATCGTACAGAGCTTTCACAACTTTTCATGTTGCCACTGGAGTAGTGCATCGCTTTAAGGTGGCCCAACCCGCTCATCTCCCCATACAAAAGGGGAAAGAAGATCACGCCCATGTTTCTTGTCAGAGATCCAAAATTTTGCTCAAAATAGCTTTATTTGATCGAACTAGATGTCTGATGACCATTGGCATTGTAAAATTGTGTTTGGTTTCTAAGTTATAAGGTCCAAAAGTTCGAATTTTTCGCGCGTTTTATACAATAACTTTGGAGGTGGATTACGCAATGATAAAGTAAGAACATCGTCAAAAGATTAGTCATCAGACATAGCTTTTTTAATCAAGATTTATGATCTATTTGGTTTTTGTTAGATTTTTTACTGCAGCGGTCGTGGTTTACTTTTAGCTATAAGTCGTTTTGAAATTAAAATTTTCGTAAATCTTACCAAATCTTAAATTAGGCACATTGTCTTTTTTGTGGACATGTTGCAACTTGCTCATCACGGAGCCTGTCTTATTCTTTGAAACAGAGAAGGTCCCAGAGCGCAACAGCACGGTTTTGTACCGTGCCCGCGAATGAGTTGGGCCCGCCGGGTTGGGCCGCCTTAAGGTCCCTACTTGCGGCGACGCTGGGTTCGGGTCTCCTTTTTCCCTAAAATATGGTTGATAGAGGCGATGGCTGTGCCTGGCGTGATGGTCGTGAACGGGTGCTGTTTGTCGGGACTGGCTTGCTCCAATTGGCAACATTCTAGATGGCGGGCATGGTCTTTACTAATAAACTGATATTTGTCATGAACTGTTGCATATGACATGAATTGCTGATTCTCGTCAATTCGTATTAATTTAGCGTGTTTATCTGTGAGTCTAAATACTTTTGTAAATTTAGACTAAGTGGACTTTGAAAAAAAAAAACCAGCGGAGTTTCTTTCCAGTTCTTCTTCGCTGGGATTTCCCCGAACTGGCTAATGATAAAATATGACAAATCCGAGTGCAGTGTACTGTCTATGGATGATGAATAAACAATAAACAAAGACACGTAACTATCCTCCGAGTATGCCAGCAGACTGACCTTGCTGGGGGCGGAGGGCTGGACAAGGGGCGCGGGAGGCGGTGGCAGCACCGGGAGGGGGGGACGCTCGATGTTGTTCTCCTTGAGGGTGTTGACCAGCGCCGTCCGCTCCGCCTGCAACACACCACCACCATTCAAATCGGAGAATCTATTTTACTTAATGATAACAGTTGTCTGAATAACTTTCACACGTGGGAATCAGTAAAATTAATAGTGTGGTATTATTCTACTTATTTGAAATATTCTTATAAATAATGTTACGTATCGATAGAGTGTTCAGGGTTTAAGAGGAGTGCACAATAAATATCCCGCCATGTCCAGCATTGCAATCTGTAAGCTCTCTTATTGTTGTTGAACGGTACCTGCTGGCTGCGACACAACCGCTGCAACTGCGCCAGCTGCCGCTCCGCGGTGGCGGCACGCTCGTCTCGGAGTCGCTTGTCCTCCGCCATCTCCAGCATCGCAACCTGCGAGCTCTCCTATTGCTGTTAGACTGTACCTGCTGATTGCGACACAACCACTGCAACTGCGCCAGCTGCCGCTCAGTGGTGGCGGCACGCTTGTCTCGGAGCCGCTTGTCCTCCGCCATCTCCAGCAATGCAACCTGCGAGCTCTCCTATTGCTGTTGAACTGTACCTGATGGATGCGACACAACCGCTGCAACTGCGCCAGCTGAACTCGGTGGTGGTGGCACGCTCGTCTCGGAACCGCTTGTCCTCCACCATCTCTAGCATCGCAACCTGCGAGGTCTCCTATTGCTGTTGGACTGTACCTGCTGGCTGCGACACAATCGCTGCAACTGCGCCAACTGCCGTTCCGTGGTGGCGGCACGCTCGTCTCGGAGCCGCTTGTCCTCTGCCATCTCAAGCATCGCAACCTGCGAGCTCTCCCATCGCTGCTTCCACGATATGCACTCCTTCTCCAATTTAACAATTTTTTTTGACATCTGAAAATTAGTTTTAAAACTTTGAGTCAACAAACCAAACTGAATTTCGGTAGGTGACGTAATCGTCTGGATAGCTAAGCGTTAGAGTAGTGGACATGTAATCTAATGGTTGGAGGCTCTTATCCTACTTCAGACAAATATCAAGACTAAAAGAACAAAAAACGAGTTTCTAATAATTTTCCAAATCTGATTACAATGCTTCAATGCTAATGTTTTTGTATAACCTCAAGTTTTACCTAATTCATAAATCAGGGAAACTAAATACAATGGATATAATATTTGAAAGGCCGAGTGTCGTCAAACCTGGACCAGCCGAAGCCTGCTGCCCGGCCTGGAGCCCCGGATTCTCACATAAATTACAATTACGAAACTTCGAAGTTACGTAAAACCTCAAACCCATAGGAGTTTTACTCACGGAGTGAGCGTAAAGGGCCACGTCAATGTATTTACGGAGAAGATGTGTAAGTTGTCAAATGAAACTCGGTCTCGCAAATGTTACTTCGCCTAACGCCCACGGTGCACGCTCTTCAATTCTCCATATATTACGGTTTAGCATATGTAAAACGGCAATTTAGTTGAGAAGTCAGTCAATTAATTTACTGATAAGTTGAAAATACAAATTTAATCAAGCATACAAATCAAACTTTTTGCTAACCTTTTCCATCTCCCCTTTGAAACCGCCGAACACCTGGTTGCTTTTGACGAGAGCGTTCTGGAACTCGTCATACTTGTCGGTGTAGATGGCGAGCTGCCCCCGCAGCGACGCCTCCGTGCCCTGGCTCTCCACCATTCGCGCATGATATTGTCCTGCCCCGTGGAAAGATCACATGAGAATTCCCTCAAAAAAATATGCCATAATGTTCATATAAGCGGTCTTCTCGCATTTCTCATATTTCTCGCAATATCTTATTGGCAGCTTTAGCTGTGAACTTATGGTGATGATAGGTACATAAGTTCCCATTGAAAGGGCTCTTGATTGCACATCCAACATTGACTTCCCTAATCTGTTGGACATCTTATAAGAAAAACGTATATTAAATGAAATAAGAATGCTAGAATATCGCTATAGTTTTATACGGTGAATTTATTCCCCACTTTGAAAAAAAGGGGTTTAAGGTGCTCTACAGTGCCCGGTCTAACAAGACCTTAGTTGTTTTGTTTTAAAGCTAGCTTGACACGTACTGTCATGTGAGCCCAACACACCTCACTCCTGAAGTAGCTACCATGCCAGGACCTTTCCTTTATATGAGCACGGCTGCAAAGAACTATATTGAAAACACAGAAAATTTATCAATGCCACTTTGACCCTTTTCATTCATTAATATGGTACCGAACGGGCAGGCTTAACCATAGTAGATAATAGTTTGATACGAGTTCCGAACCATCGAGTGATATAAAAGACGTGCCTACCTTGGGATTTATTCTTTGACAAAAGAGATCTCAGGTGTTGCTCTATCTTGCTTTCACGCCCAATAGTAGGGTGTCTTTTATTAGATGCTGCGCTGTGCTCAGGTAAAACAATGACAGTATCGGTGCAAATTGTATGCATGCATGTAGTCAGTGAAGTTTGTGATTGTAGTGACCTAGCTCGAGCTTGAGCTGCGCTATCTCGGCGGAGAGGCGCTCCCGGTCGGCCTGCGCCTCCAGCCCCGCCTTGGCTAGCTTCGCCTCCGACAGCTGCTGCTCCAGGCTCATCTGCTTTGCCATCTTCTCCACCTGACGGCGCATGACACCATAAAATTACTACGTAACGACAGGTCCTTCCATACAACATAAATGGAGCAACAAAAGTGTTATTCTATGCGTCGTGGGGACACCACTTTGTCGCCAGACAGCCACTCGTTGTCTTCATGCGCCTGTGCGTCGCCTCTGGCTAATAATGCGCCCCAAAAATGCCCAATTTTGTAGTAAAACCATTCCAGATGGAATATCGTAATACTGCAACAGGTGACAATTGTTTGAAATGTCATATCCTTACCTTTTACATATCACTGCCTCGTTAAGGGCACATTTTTTTATTGATTTACTCTAACATCAACTTAACACCAATCGACAACGCAACCATCATTTATTCTTATTAGTTGTGACCATAAAACGGTCAATGGTGACATCTATTTAATTTATTTGTTTATAAATAAGTAACAGAAACAGACTAGAAAGAGAAAAATCTAACTTCGCAAACATTTAATGTCACAACTAAAACTGTCATTAATATAACAGGTGCCCTGCATTTTACAATATTATTCACTTGTATACAAACATCTTGATCCAACCACATATATCTTGACAATTGATAGTTTATAGTGCACGCAGAAAACTGCTTCAAGCATCTAAGAAAAGGTTATAGAAATTAATATCTTCAACAAACTATCTACATATTTCTAGTGCTGCGAATGTCACCTAAGCACGTAAGTAAAAGTGGTAGCACAAAGGAGAATCTGACGGTTGTTAACCGTTAAACTGCTCATCTAACACTTAATTTTTTCGTAATTGGTGTTAA
This sequence comes from Incurvaria masculella, assembly GCA_946894095.1. Taxonomy (NCBI): domain Eukaryota; kingdom Metazoa; phylum Arthropoda; class Insecta; order Lepidoptera; family Incurvariidae; genus Incurvaria; species Incurvaria masculella. The sequence continues at coordinate 9,235,688 of OX335641.1, forward strand.
CGACATCCCCACCTGCAGAACATGCCTGGACGAGCAAGAGTCAGTCGCTCACATTCTCTTGAATAGTCCAAGGGTGGCAAAAATTCAATACAAGTTCCATTGTCCCAGGTGCTTAAAAAAATTTAGACTGAGTGGATGTTGAAACAAAATTAACAGCTAAGGTTCTTGCTGTAGATTGTGAATAAACAATACAATACAACAATTCAATCACAGGACCTGAACAAGAGGTATCAAAGCATCCAAAAGGACTGCTGTGCTTCATTGCAGAGATGGCTGGTTTGACAACCGTCAGAGCTCCATGACACGCATAAATCTTCTCAAATCGCAGTGACGTTGAGCTATGGACACCGATTAGGGGCTGTAGGGCACGCCACCCAGTTCAAATAATAATACAAGGCACGCACAATGGCCGAATTGTCTGTTTCAGTGCGGTAACAAACCCAAAGAACAATAACAAAGACAGTCCATGTGCAGACGAGACGTTACCTGCTGCTCCCTCAGCTCTGACTTCTCGAGCACACCACGGAACTTGGCGCTCATGCTGACGTTGTCGTCGCGAAGCTTGTTGTTCTTCTCACTGTTCTGCTGCAACAGCGACGTGATTTCTGACAGCGCGCTCTGGAACTTGGTCTGCGTCTCCTTGCGACGCTCCTCCTCCTCGCGTATCCGAAGCAATGACTCCTCCTGTGGGGGCGAAAATAGAGACATAGCCATTATCGTTATAATTAGCGGGATGGATCTTGGCCCGTCCCTTCCAGCCCAAGCGGCTGCACAGACCCAAAACTAAGTCGGATTTGGTCCCCCCCGCTTATATACATGGATGATTCATACATATTACACTTATACAAGAGTGCACTATCTATCTTCTTACGTCTAAGACATAAGAAAGAAGACAGACAATTTTAACAATAACATTATCCTTAACCAGAGATGGTAGATTCCAGCCCTACTGCAAATTAGCCCGGCATAGAGTGGTTCGCAATACCGCAGATTCAAATTCACTCAATTTGTATTCCGGCCCTTTTTGAGCTTTTATGCCTAAAGTTAGCTGAAACTAAGAGGCAAAGGCCTTACTTCTTGCTAACTCTTCAGCTCATCGAGCCGCTGACAATCTTGTTTCCAAGGATGGCAAAGTAAAAGTAATTCATCTCCCAAAGAATGCAACGGCATAACTAATGCTTTCGAAGCAAATTATCGATTAGAAATTATGAAGTTGTTGTTGTCCTCCTCACTGAAATTACAAAAATGTTTTATACTGTGGATTTAAAAGTTATTTCATACAGCATTGGGCTTGCATGGCATGCTATCACCGTGGATTTTCTTTGTTTTTTATGCAACCTGACATGGATGGCTAATACCACACTACTACCGTTATGACATTAGCCTCATAAACCACATTCCCGAGGAATTCAGTGCCATGCCAGGACCTTCCCTTTTATGAGCACGGCTACACAGAACTGGATTGAAAATAAGGATAATTTTTCATTGCTGAATGGACCATCTTTTCATCCAATGCGATGGTACCAACCCGGGCGAGCTTAAGCCCTACCACCTAGTAGGGGAAGGGGTCCTGCAGTTTTACATGGATTCCGAACCATGGACCAGCTCGCATTCGTGACAAAATGCACTATCTAACTCAGAAAGAGAATGAAATTGGTGCACATGACATTGGTGGACATTGCATCGGGGCGAGGATTTGAACCTAGGCCTCTGGTATGCTAGGCAAGTCTCCGAGCCACTAGGCTCGAGCCGCTCAATACACAACACCTCAAGCAGCCGCCTCAACATTGGATGTAATCATATCAAAGGGCGGTCTTTCCTGCCTAGGAGATGACCCAAATTCTTTAAATATTGGATGAGCTCGAATTGACAAACAACATTTTAAATGGGTAACTGTGGATAGTACAGAATATGTTTGTGAGCATTTGTGTGACCCAATGATTATTGAGACAGTTTGTGATGAAGAAAAGAGGAAGAAGGGAATGAAGAAATGCCTGACCATGCTTCATATGTCCCTGATAACAAAATTTGATACCACAAAAAAAAGAAAATGGTTATAATACCTTGATCGTTTTGTTCTGTTTCTGAAGCTCTCGGCACAGGTTCTCTAGCTTAGACTTCACCAAGACTGTCCGGTTGTACTCCAACTGCAGCTGTTCCTTCTCCTTAAGCACTCCTGCGAACCTCTTGTCCGACTGTTTGATGAAAGCCTGCAGACGTCGGCTCTCGTCTGCCATTTCTAAGAACTTCTTGGACAGAAGGGCGAATTTCTCGTCAGAAGGGATGCCATCCAAGGTCTTCAGGAACTGTTCGGCTGCACGGTCTTCCTTCTTATGCTGGCGGTCCTCCTTTTTGGATCTCTTTTGCACCTCTTTTGTGGAAAGTGAATGCTTCTCCTGAAATTGTTAGAGTTTATCAAGGTGGCGATTCCCAGGGGAAGTAACCCATTCGCGGGCGCGGTACAAAACCGTGCTATTGCGCTCTGGGACCTTCTCTGTTTTAAAGAAAAATACAGGCTCCGTTATGAGGAGGATACAACATGTCCAGAAATCAGACAGTGCATATAGTGTTTGATTTGGTAAGACTTACGAAAGTTTTAATTACAAAACAACTCATAGGTAAAAGAAAACACGACTACTGTAGTCAAAAATCTAATAAAAACCAAATTGATTATAAATCTTCATGAAACAAGCTATGTCTGAAGACTAATCTTTTTAAGTGTTTTTATTTTATCGTTGCGTAATATACCTCTAAAGTTACTGTATAAAACATGCGAAAAATTCGAACTTTCGGACCTCATAACTTAGAAACCAAACACAATTTTACAATGCCAACAGTAATCAGACATCCAGTTCGAGCAAATAAAATTTGATTGTACAAGCACCCGAACTAGGCAAAGCCTGTCTTTTGTGGTACCTGATGTGAGGCTCGGTATTGGAAAAGAAAAAAAAATAAGTTAATAATAAAAAATAGTAGTCTACTACAAAAATTACGTTCATTGTTATTTTAGTTTCATTATAAACTTGACAATAGACATTATATTGCGTACGCCTGAATATTTCATATCACTCGATAATCCATTGTAACGGATTCTTCATAACCAGGACTTTCGCTGTAAATGGATTGATTCTTTTACTATCTATCATTCATTGCGAAGGCGCTGACCTGGGCGAGTTTTTATCATTTCTATTAAGTTAAAATGGTTTCTATGGGATTCGTCTCTAATGAGAACAGTGACCCAGTTCACCATCACCAATTTTTTTAAATGCAGTGAGTGTCCGACTCCCAGCGAACGTATTTTGGACCCGGCTTGGACATTTCCAGACTTAAATTTGAAGCATCAATGACCAGATGGCGCCCACCTGAGTGGCGACCAAGCCGTACAGCGTCCAATTTCCGTAATTATTTTCAGGTTCTACACTCAAATGACATTTCTAGATGTTGTAAGTAGGCAGGATCACCTAAACATTGACTGCAAATGCAGGAATCTTAGCCGTGGTTATATCAGTGGTAATGAGGAGTTGCAATTAACATTAAAACGAAGTATAGAACAGTAGCAGAAAACAAGACAGGTGAAACTGGACACTTGGCTCCTAGCCAACAGAATTTAGAGGTTATACTCTCTTACAAAACGTTGCCTACGAGCGTAGAACTGCAAAGTTTCTTGATGCCAGGGGCCCCCAATTCAAGTATTTGTTTATTAAGAAATGCGGAAAATCTTTATTCTTTTAGAATTTAGTTTGGAGGAATAGCAGCACGACGTAGATCTAATATTAGATTTTATGAAACATTAAGCTATCTTACCTTGGGTGGAATGATTTCTTTGGGACTTTCCGCAGGTGCACTCACTACGGGATCAATGCTGCTCTGCTCCATTTTGATCTGAAGAGATATTTCGCCGGAGACTACGACAAAATAATAAAAATCAAAACCAATCAAAACTGCGACGACCGATCAAACCAATTTCCAACCAGCGGTTACAATGTTGCTAGTATTTTTACCACGTTTTCCTGGAAATGTTGAACTGCAGTTTATATTATGTTATGATAATTATCTTAATCATGCATACTTTTTTTAATTCTTTCAAATTGTTTGTTGACCCGTTGTGGATTTATAACAACTAAAAACTAATATAGGATACAAAAATACTTTGTTGATTGCTTATTGCCTCCTTTTTCGGTTTGCGGCTAGCAGCCCGTCTTCATATTTTTATTTATATTTGCCATCGACAGAAAGGCAATAGCCTTTGGCCATGCCATGCAGCGATACATACAAGAACGTTTCGAAGAGGTATGGGCCTCTGCCCGCACCAGCGTAACCATAGAAATAGGATGTACCGCTGCGCGCGCATTCTAGGTCTATGAGCGTAACACAAACAAAATCTATATTTCTGGGTATCATGGTCACATAATATTGTTACGCGGGCGCCATCTGCGATGGCATAGCACTTTAGCACCGTTACAAAACCGAAACGCACAAGTTCCTGAGTTGGATGGCGTTAGTTATCTACTTCCATCGCGAAGGCGAATACAATTTTATTCTCAATATATATACAGTAACTCGGCCTGCTGACGAGAGAATTCGCTCTGGAATATTCGAGCAGTGGTCGAATATGCTGCGTATGCGGGACGCCTAGAATTCGGTGGAGGGTTCTTAATAATATGTTGCCTTTCATAGCTTTGTATGGAGACTCACCAGTCAGTCAGTCAGTCAGTCCGTCAACGAGTTTTCGTCCACTGCTGGACATACTTCTTTAAATTTTTTATCCCGTTCTCCCGGCCCTCAGGGGTATGGAACCACTGCTTTCCGCCGACGCACTTGATGTTATCGACCCATCTGGCGGGTGGTCTTCCCTCTCTCCGTGTTCCTGTCCAAGGCCGCCAGTGTAGGACACGGTTACTCCAACGGTCGTCGTCTCTTCGGCTGACGTGCCCAGCCCACTGCCACTTGAACACACCGGGCCAATATCAACTACTCTGATACGTCGGCGGATTGTCTCGTTACGCACCATATCCCTATCCCATATTCCCAAATGTCTCATCATATTGGTATGAATGCCTGACATCAACAATTTTATTATTATAATAAGAAATCTTTCGCTCAAGCCTTCAAAATTGTACGTTACTTTCTTTCGTTACGAATGTGAGATTTGTAAAAGGAATCTTTTTAAAACTGTTTCCCTATTTCGTGTACTAGGTGGCAGGGTCAGCCCGTCCCGGTTGTTACCATCGCATTGGATGAAAAGATGGTCGAAGCTGCAATGAAATTTTGTCCGTATTTTCCATCCAGTTCAATGTAGCCGTGTTCGTAAAGGGAAGGTTCTGGCTTGGCACCTAATTCCTTCGGGATTGCGGTGTGTTGGGCTTATATCTTGACAGTGGGTGTGGTTTTAGCTACGCATGTCCAGTTACATAAAATAAAGTATAGTATCATTACCACTTCATAGGAAAAAAAATATGTATGTATCCAAAGTATGTGCACCTAAGTCCTGGAAAATCAAAACTAATATTATAAATGCGAAAGTAACTCTGTCTGTCTGTCGCGCTTTCACTCCTGAACCGCTGAAAGAATTTTGATGCATCTCGGTATAGAGATAGTCTGGACCTTGAAGAAGGACATAGGCTACATTTTATGGCGAAAAATCAACTCGAATGGAGTGACATTTGAGTGAAAGGGGAACTCCACGACATCAGTTGAAAACGCCATTGACCCGAGCGGAGCCGGGTACCTCAGCTAGTAGCGAATATTTGTAAGTTCGATGTCCATACATAAATACCTAATCAGGCCAACTCCGCATCCTCAGGAAGCTATTTTAGAAATATTCTCGCGCCCATTGGCCGTGAATATTAGAAACGTATGCGATCACTCGGCTGTGACCATTTTCTACAAGTATGGCGGAAATGTAAACAATAACACGCTATATTATCAGCAAATATAAGACTAAGGGCAAATTGTTGGCTTCAATACGTTTGTAATAGAAATTAGAAAATATTATAAATTATTTATAAAATTAGAAATTAGAAATATTTATAAAATATTTATAAAATTAGAAAATATATACACACAATTAGAAAATATATATATATATTATTACAGAAAAATTAAAATAAGGTCATAGAATAAACAAAAACTTAAATCTAAAAATATCAAACAGAACTAAATGTAAAAAATATATTCGGTTTAAGTAAAACATTTCCAAATTCCAACGAAATGGCGGGATCGTTCCCATGACACTCGCAGCATTACCTCTTTCGTCGGCGAGTCTGAGACGCTGCAAGAGGTAAAGAATATCTTCAAAAATATCTTGGATTCAGAGCAAAGCGCACCACGGGTTTCACATGCGAAAGGTACAAATAGGCAACGTTCATTTATCTGCTTTTATTGGTTATTTTTCGCACCAGCGGCTGTCTCTGAGGCTGATCCTACTTTTTTGAAGATACAATCAAGAAGTTACTGGCATAGACAAAATAATCATTTGTCTATCAAAATCATGTCAGATGAGGCACCTACCTAGCCCATAGTGTTAAAGGTCATGCCGTCAGTATATCTGCTCAGGAAAGCGAAAACGAGTCAGTCACAAATGAAAGTGAGACACTTTTGCCTGGCGGCATCAAACATGTTGTGTCATTGCACTCTAATTAGAAACATTAGAAAGGCACAACACTAGGGTGACTCGTGGCTGTCATTTCATGAGTACAAGACTCACCAGTGAGTCACCAGTGACACACAGGTGAGAATCTCATGACCCCCTGCCCGTTTCCCAATTAATTTTACGGGTTCCGCACCCAAAGGGTAAAAACGGAACCATATTACTAAGCCTTCGCTGTCCGTCCGTCCGTCCTTCCGTACGTCCGTCCGTCCTTCTGTCACAGGGCTGTATCTCATGAACCGTAATAGTTGGGCAGCTGAAATTTTCACAGAATGTGTACTTATTTTGCTGCTATAACAACAAATATGTAAAAATAAAATCATATATAAATTAAAGGGAGGCCTCATACAAAAAACGCGAACTATGGTACGGAACCCTTCGTGTGCGAGACCGACTCGCACTTGGCCGGTTTTTCTTTCTTACATACAACCCGGGCGGCATTAAACCCTACCACCTAGTAGGGGAAGGGGACCTACAGTTTTACATGGATTCCGAACCATGGACCAGCTTGCATTCATGACAAAATGCACTTATCGAACTCAGAAAGAGTAAGAAAGTGGTGCATGTCGGGGCGAGGAATTGAACCCTGATCTGAAGTAACCTAGGCCAGTCCCCGCGCCACTAGGCTACGAGCCGCACAAAATTAATACAGGTTAAAATAGTGGCCATGTAATCCAAAGGTCGCAGCTTTGAATCCTGCTTCCGACGAATGTCACGATCAAAAACGCTTTCTAATTATTTCCAAAATTTGATTACAATATTTCAATGTAGATATCGTTGGATAACCTCAAATAAATATTTTGCTTACTGTTATTTCGTATTAGGATTAAAGTGGCGTTGAGGCATCGAAATTTGCAAGGAAAACGTATGTTGGCGTCTAGGGTGATGCCGTTTGTACTTACCATGTTACCGAACGGTTAGTTCAACCATCACTAAGGGCCGAGTGCACAAAAGGACCAAAATCAAAATAAACGTCAACGTACGATTAAACACGTCACTTTCTATGGACATCCATAGATGCGGTTCACTAATAGTGACGTGTTAAAACGTTGATTAACTTGCCCGTCTCTTCGTGCAATCCGGGCTAAATTGCATATAGCTGAATCATTAATACTAATTGGTTTTATATTATCTTTCTGTACCTACTCGGATTGTGAAACCTTTACCTAGGGTTCCGTTTCCGGTACTTGCATCATTGCCGTGTTGGTTTTACCTATATATTACAAGACTTTATGTCAGTGCCCGTCTATACGGCCAGTACCCCAGGAGTTAAAACCTGTATCATCTTGTGTCGAGGACCGCGGGTTAGTTGAAAATGCGGGTCACTCCATGGTTCGGAACTCATGCGAAACTAAGGTGTTTCCTTTCCTACTTACTACATGGTCAGCCAATGGTAGGCAGACCGACACGTTTAGTTTCAGAGGGTTAGTCTTTAACCTGTGAACCCAGTTGCAGCCATTTACGTTATCGTTACAATTTTTGTCGCGACCTTCTAGTCTATTCATAGTTTCTTCGGGAATGCTGTGTTGGGCTATTACCATGAAAGAAGGCGTAATATTAGCCACCCAGATCCATAAAAAATATTATGGTGCCGGGGAATCTATACTTAATATACTCATTGATTATTTCATCGATTATATAAAATAAACTAACCGTCGGATGTGGTCACAGAGGATGTAGTTAATAGTTATCAGCGAAGGTCAATAAACTAAATGGCTCGAGTAGTAATACGTAAGTCCGACGTTTGATCTATGAGATACCTGGGGTTTTTAAGAAATTGACTTCGTTAGCAAAAAATAATGCACTATACTACCTTGACGACTATTAGCTATAACAAGGTGACAGCCTTGATTGCTTCCAAATAGGCACCTATTCTCTGAGAACATAATTATTTTATTGCTATTTCTCAGGAACTGCATGGCCAAGATCTGTGTACCTGAAATCTGAGTAGGTTTTATTTTGTACTAAACTGGGATCTCATTAGGTAAACCTTCGCACAAAAATCAATAATTCCAACGAAGTTGCTTATGATTTATTATGCCAGTGAAATAATAGTTTAGATAGCAATCGATGCATTTTCCCAAAAAAAAAACGAATGACTGATTAATAATAAGCTATTTAACGTTATAAATATTTGAAGACATGAAAAATTATTCCTTTTTCAATAAATTCAATATGGATTATTGATTGCATACACGTATCATTATTATTTTTTTCTTCATGGCCATGTTTTACAGACTGACCACGGTTTTCCCCATAGAAATAGGATGTACGTTTTTCCGTTCTACGTGCAATCGTGAAAAATTTAATGTTCTAAAAAATGTAATACGTGAGTGAGTCTAACTAATGAAGTTAACAATCAAATTAATAGATTGCATAGATCAACGATCCAACCACGCAACCACAGTACAGTTTACACGCTGTCCTAAGGAACTAACCCATTTTCCCCGTGTATATTTTATTCCAAAGATTTCAAGCCCTGCATCTGCAAGTTTAATAACAATGAGATAAAAGGGATTTAAGGAATTCGGCAAAGTAAAAAAAATATATTTTATATTTACTTGTTTATCAAAAAATATCTTTTTGTTTATAATTTAAAGTCTAATCTGCCCACTGAATTATTTTGAAGGGCTGCAGTATTTTGACTATACACAGATAGCATAATACATAGTATTTTAATTAAAGGCATGTATGAATGATTGGATAAAAAATTAATTGTCTTTGTGTAAATGATTTAAAAAGACGAGAAGACCCTATAGAGTTTAATAATCATTTTTATTTTAATTATTTATTAAATTTCAATTGTAATACTTTTTATAATGTTATTGGGGGGATAAAAAATATTTATTAACTTTTTTATTTTTAACATCAATTTTTTAATGTCTACAGACAAAAATATATTTCAGTTTCGCCTAGACTCGAATTACACTTCACAGGTTAATAGAGTCTGTCATATGTAAAGTAAGAATAACTTAGAATAAACCTAAATCTGTGCCAAAGATGTAAACTTTTTACGCCGAGCCGAAAAAGAGCTGCGTAGAAGCGCCGTTGTCAAAACGAATGCTTTAGTGTTGAAATTGCTTAGCTCGCTTAAATCGCTTAGAGAATGTATTTTTTTTGTTTCTAGCATCACAAAATTCGTCACGCTTACAAAAAATTAAGGTTGATCCACCACTACACGCGTGCCTTGGTAGATCACCCTATCGACAAGAATCACTGCCATTTTAAGTGGCCTAGGTGCGGCAAGCGACTATAAAATATAGAGTTAGGAAAGATCGCACGTGTCCTTGTCGCGTCGGATCGCGTGACAAGCTTAGATAGAGAGATATAGTACCGTACCCTGGAGCCAGTGACTAGCTGGAGTAGTAGCAGCAGTTTTTACGTAATTTTGAAAATAAATAAACACATTTATTTGCAAACTTTCGGTGTCTACGTATCCCTTATCGACGTTTGAGTTGCCGAGCTGTGAACCACACACCACACCAAAACCGTACATTATTCGCACGTTAGATATTGTTTAGGTATTGAATGCGCTTCCCGCTCCCGTCAGAAGAATGCTATATTGAAAGAGAATGATTATGCCTTTCTTGAAATAGTGCGAGCGAGTCGGTGACTTTAGCGAGAACCTAGTCGACTTTATCAACAAATGCTTTTCTGACGGGAGCAGGAAGCGCATTCAATACCTAAACAATATCTAAATTGCGAATAATGTACGGTTTTGGTGTGGTGTGTGGTTCTCTAACAGTATCTTGGTTTAATAATGTTATGAAATCAAAAGCAAAGTTCGTCTCTAAACAATTGGGATATTAGACCGCTCTCGACAACTCTTTGTCAACTTTTTAACAAAGCCCCGATCCGCTAGATGTTGGGACCTGAAATACTGTACACTTCCAACTCTCTGATTTTGACACCATAGAGCGTCGTGCGACCCGTCTGGTTATCGACCCTAAGCTCACAAACATATAATCTGCAGTCGGTAGACCCACAGTGATCGCATTATATATTCCATTGCCATATTATGGGAAATATTCCAAAACATTTAGAACTAAATACAATAATCTCACGTCAGAATGATATGAGCAGCATGAGAAGATGTGAAAAGCGCTGAGGCACTTTTGAGCTGAAAAGATGCCGGTTGCAGGGGGCGGTAAAAACAGTCCTTGTATCCTAAGTTGCTCGTTTAATACGAAGAAAACAATATTGCAATATTTAAGAGGATTTGTTAATCCACTGCAAGATGCACAATTTTGTTGTGTACCTAACCTCCTCCGGGGTGCCTATGTGTGCACGACGATTAGCAAGCGCCTCGTAGCGCAACCTACTCTACACTCACACTACTATTAACATTAGTTATTTTTGTAAAGGATGTCTGATTATATCTACTCGACCTCAAGGCACGTATTCTTCAGTGAAAATGATTAATATTCGAAGATTTATCATATCTCTTTCGCTATCAAGAACTGTCCAAATCGCAACGTAACCTTTATTGATAGAGAAGCTGAATACAACTTTTATAACAGGATAACATTATTGCAAACGTTCCGTTTGTCTTCTCTCATTAGTGTCAATATTAGGTTTAATTTAAAATACCGTTTTCAGCCTTGAAGTAAGCTTGTAGCAATTGCAATTAATAATTTAGTGTTCTTACAATTTTTATATATTACATCCGTTTTGTCAGATGATTGTGATTTTATATATTATTGCTAATATTTGCTTGATGAACGAGCAGTCAAAGCTTGTGTGCCCATATTTAGATTAAATCAGTCTAGATTATAATAAATGGTTTTCCTTGGTATGTTATGATCGATAGCTAATACCACACCCACTATGACAGTAAGAGAACACCTAACGAGAACTATTTGCCTGGGCATTTCATATATTGGACAGGTACATTGAACTAAATTTTCGTTATCGCTTCCATTGGCCATCGTTTCTTCAATGCGATGGAACCAACTCGTGCTAGATTAACTCGATCGCCTAGTAAGTAAGGAATACTTCACGTAACTGAGTGGCTCGTAGCCTAGTGGCGCGGGGACTGGCCTAGCGTACCAGAGCCCTGGGTTCAATTCCGACATGCACCACTGTCTTTCTTTTTCAGAGTTTGATAAGTGCATTTCGTCACGAATGCGAGTTGTTCCATGGTTCGGAATCCATGTAAAACTGTAGGTCCCCTTTCCCTACTAGGTGGTAGAGTTTAAGTCCGCCCGGGTTGGTACCATCGCATTGGACGAAAAGATGGTCGGAGCGGCAATAAAAAATTGTCCGTGTTTTCCATCCAGTTCAATGTAGCCGTGCTCATAAAGGGAAGGTCCTGGCATGGCACCTGATTCCTCCGGGAATTTGGTGTATTGGGTTAATATCATAACGGTAGTTGTGAGGTATTAGCAATCCAGGCCAGGTCGCATAAAAAAACTTGATGTTTAACATAATAGATTAATATCATTCCACACTCATTTTTCATTTGGTCAGATTATTTGTCCAGATTGTAACTTTTTTAAGAGATTTATAGATTAATTTTCCACCATATTTCTCTGTAAATACTAAGCAAATTAAAATTAAACACCGGAGCGATGCCAGGCTCCGTTTATTATTATTATTATATTTTCAATTTTATTGTTTTAAAAACATCTTCTAACACCTTTTTTACTTTATGTTCTCTACTACGTCCTATGTGCTGTGCCATGTGTAACAATCGTCAAAAACATTTTGGTTACTTACCCTGGATGAATGTAGATGTATTTTAAAAGCCTTTGTTTAACTTCACTTGTATGTCCTGGAATCTTGCAAGTTAAATTTGACCTACTTCCCGGTTGGCGATTGAAATGAAATATTTGCATAAATATATAAATCGGATGACAATGCTATATTAAAATTAATATTAATATTTCTTAATACATATAATTTTAATATAATATATTTTTTCTTAACTACACTTGCATGTCCTGGAATCTTATCGGGCTGAAATTTGACCCACGCGTATGGTTCTCGTGGCAATGCATGATTACTTAGAAACATATAAACCTAAAATAATTATAACAAATCGTCAAATACATATAAACATAATATAAACTTTAAATTGAATCAAACCTTTTAATTTACTACATTATACAATTCATATTTTACTAGCTCAGGTACTCGGCTCCGCTCGGTCAATGTTATTTCGGACTGATGTCGGACTAAACCTAACATTTTATGTCATACTATCTGAAGTATCCGGCTCCGCTTGATCCATGTGATTTTGGACTAAAAAAATTAACAACATGGATGGCAAATACCCACGGTTCCACGGCTCAACACACCGCTTTTCCTTAGGAATTTAGTGCCATGCCAAGACTTTTTCTTGTTCCTTGCACACAAACACATAAAATATTTCATCGCCGCTTCGATAAACTCGGGTGAGCTTAACGCCATCACCTATAGAGTTTAGAGCTTGCACGAAATGTACTAGCTCAGTGCGCTAGCAACCTCGCCTGCAGTACAGCTCCTTCTTTGCAGACAAAGAGTCGTCGTCCACTTAGACATCATCAGTTAGAGTTCCATCTTTGGCGCTGCGATTGTTTTCTCCGAGTCTAGCAGGCTACTGCGTAAGTCCGCTTCCCAGTTTGGGGTAGCTTGCATACTGCACAGATGCGCAACTTTATATTGGGACACCTTCAACAGAAAGCCATTAGTGTAGACTGACTCCAGCTGAGGACTAACAAGAGGTCGATGGACTAGACTCCTTTTATTTAATACGGACAGTCCACTATAGGTCTACCTCTACGGAGAAACCTAATAGTTGAGGTAGCCGAATGAATTCGGCATTATCAGTTTGGCTCCAGGCGTGTCTGCCGAAGCCCTGTTCTGCTAAGTACATTTTAGCAACCCATTCTCGCATAATTCGTACTATTTATTCTCAGCGCCTCCGGCATTGAGAAGCTGCGCGAATTTTAAAGAGATCCGATAGATCAAATAGGTAGACGGAGAGCAGATAGCAGTACCTACCCAAGTATTTAGATTGCCTTTCATATTAGTAAATTCTGGGGAAATGACTAAGGACTGGGTTTCTCCAATTTCTCGCATGGGATTTCCGGCTGAGCGTTCCTATACCTGAAGCCAGTGGTGGATGTTGATTGTTGGTGCAGGATAGTTGGTTCCACTCCTTCCCTGCGATGACACTGCAATCTCTCATTTCATCTCTTTAAAACCGAAATCGCACTTTTTTGGCTGTTATGTTCGAGAGGGATTGACGTACGCTGGGATGTTAGCTCCTTTTTTACCGACTATACAACCTATGTTCGGCTTTATGTATTTTTTATGTCCGGTCACCGATTTCTCGGTCAATTGTGGACCGATTTTGGAAATGATTGTATTGTTTTATAATAAATTACCAGACTCATATGGCGCTGTCCCAAAGCAGCCGGTATGGAAACGAATTACTACCGCTCTCCTTCCATACCTTGCCGTCATATAATGTGGAAGCTTTTTCATATGTCAAAACCTCACCAAGTCCTAGCATTGTTGTGGCACCTTTTGAAAATCTCTCCTCCTCTCTCCTCTCTCCTTTGAGATTTGGTTCCATTGCAATCGTGTCTGATTAGCCTTCCATGTTCAGTTATATGTATGTTTTAAAAAAAACAGCTGTATTCAGAGCAGTATGCCTTATGTATTTCTTCCACATGCAGACATCTCTCACACACACCTTCACGTTCGCACTGCGTCGACTCAACCCTACCACACGCCTTAATGCAGGTGGACAACATTGAACCGGACTCTACCGCTGCCGCCGCCAGTTCGTTCAAACTTTCGAACGCAATCGGCCGACTTACCGCCCGTCGATTCCTATGCAAACAATTGAACTATTTTTATCGTGTTCCTTTTTCAAAATCTGCAAGCTTATTTTGATAACTACATTCATTGCAAGGTTTTTTATAATTTAGTCTTAAATATCGGAAATAATAGAAATGACATTGTTTATTATGAAATAGATGTAATAATTATTTTAAAATTTATGTGTGTTTTAACGGTGATTGCATTGCAAAAGTGTAAGAAAAGTGATTGTGTATTACAAGATGGAGAAAATGAAGCGGGTACCAATATTGGCTGGATTGTTTATCTGTCTCGCGTCGCTGATCTGTGAGTATTTAACACTAACGTTTATTTTCAATGTTATTTATTTTATGCATGCGACTGAATGTTATTAAACTCACTTTCATTGACTTATATCGTTATAAGGTTACATTGTAGGTATATGTTGTAGATATATATTGTAGGTACGCGTTGCCATTAAAATCGTTTTCTACATCGCAGCCTAGTCTACATCCGGAGAAAGCACGTGTAATTAAGAAAGTGCTTGCAAATTTAGTAATAATTTAATTTATATATATACATTCTCAATGCGTTCATATTTAAGCTTCCACAATAAATTGTACAGACAAATCTGTAGCGTTAGCATTACATAAATTAAATCGAAATGAGTTTAGCATAATTTACTTAATATTATATTTTATTGTTAACATATAAGATATTTATTAAGAGCAGTAATTTAAGTTAACTTCATTTAAAAAAAAAGCCATTTTAAACTTACAGTTAAATAATTCAATGTAAGCCTTAACTTTATTTCGACGATACTATCAAACTCAATATAATATTTATATGGATAAAATAATTATGAAGTCGAATTAAACTTTTTTCACTTTCAATGTTAGAACATGTTACTTCTTTAGTACCCAAAATTAGATTTAATTAAAATTAAATAATATGTCAATTTCGCGCATAATTTAAATTATAACAGTAGGTTCTATTAAAATGCATGTATTTTGCTAGTTTTTATCTCCACCCCACATAATTCCGCCACTTCTATCATTGACGGTAATCTTTTAATTCGAATGGTTGCAAAATGCGTAGAAACTTTAAAGTATCATCTTTCGTAGAGTAGGTCACACTTCGAAAGATGGCTCTCTGCTTTATGGTGCATAAAAATATATCATACGAAGGCAATGTTTTAGTAACGGTTTAAAATAAAAAATCGGAATGTGGTGTTGATTGCATTACTGTTTTCATCGATGATTCCGAAAACTAAACTTCAACGCACCTTTTTTCCTCCTGGAAGAGTCGATTACTATAGAGCTGCTGGCATACATTCAATGTATGCGTCCTTGAAACGTTTTCCAATATTTGTAAATAAGCACCTGACTCCTTATGCATATCCGCACAATGAACTAACTAAGAAAACTGGTGTGATCGCAGCGAATTTGTTACTTACCCAGCACATCAAATCTGGCGGCGAATTTCTTGAATAAAACCTTGAAAGTTTACTTAATTTTTGGTGCATAAATTGAATATATTGACTCACCATTTTTTTGTAATGACCTCAGAGATGTATAATTCGTTGTTGAAAATATGCGAGCCCAATGTCCTAAACATGAAATAAAAATGCCATTAAATATGTTTTCTAAAACAATTAAAAGAAATGTTACGTGTTTCGGTGTCATATCAAAACTTACGTACGTTCAGTTCACGACGTACTCAATTACGAGTGCATGTTGATTTAAAACTATCCTTTTATTAACTTTTACAGCTAAGCGATGTCCTAGCCAAATTATTAAACAATAAATATAGCCTAAAACGATACACTTTCGTAGGATTTCGTTAAAAGTAATATTTGATGTAAAAGTTCCTTTTCAACAGAAAATTTGATAATCTCATGCACTAAGGCGTAACTAAGCAAGCCACATTGTGAATTTAAGATGTACTTTATCTCATTTACAAGCTAATTTGGCACTACTGCCAGTGCGTCCTCCCGGTTATGACGTACGGGTGTGAAACGTGGACTCTGACGGTCGCCGTTGTTCAGAAATTGAACGTTGCCCAGCGAGCAATGGAGCGAGCCATGATGGGAATATCGCTGCGGGATATGGTGCGTAACGAGGTAATCCGCTGACGTACCAGAGTAGTCGATATTGGACACCGGGTGGCTAAGCTCAAGTGACAGTAGGCTGGTCACGTCGGCCAAAGAGACGACGACCGTATGAGGACCCGTGTCCTACACTGGCGGTCGTGGACAGGAAAACGGAGTGTGGGAAGACCACCCGCCAGGTGGGACGTCAACATCAAGTGCGTCGGCGGAAAGCAGTGGTTCCGTACCGCTGAGGGCCGGTAGGACTTGAGAAAAAATGGAGAAGTGTATGTCCAGCAATGGACGCAGACACGCTGACTGACTGACTGACTGACTGACTACTGCCGCTACATACAATCAGAAGAGTCAATTATCGTTGAGGTAATGATGTATTATGTAACTGGAAATGGATGGCTAATACTACACCTACCTTCATGATATTAGCCCAACACACCACATACCCTGAATAATTAGGTCCCATGCCAGGATCTTTCATTTATGTGCGCGGCTACATTGAACTCGATGAAACATGCGGAGAATTTTTAAACACATGTTCTGTTTATTGAAAAATCGCTGGCGTTAAAAATACCTTTATTTATGTAGATGTTGTATGCAAAATAAAAATTCTTCCCACTTTTGCATGTTTCAATGCATCACCTGTGACATTCCTTGCATTCGATGAATTTTGTTTGTAATTGTGTGATCTTTTCTGATTTATGCATTACTGGACATTAATTTGATGAAGTACAAAAACTGGCCAAGTACGAGTCGGACTTGTAGACGAAGTGTTCCTTACCACCATTAAAGATTTAACCCAAAAAATCCCCCCTCCCTTTTAATGTAATGATTTCTTATAGCGGCCAAATAAATACACACTCTGTGAAAATTTCAGCTGCCTATCTATTACGGTTCATGAGATACAGCTCTGTGACATACGGACGGACGGACGGACAGCGGAGGCTTAGTAAAAGTGTTCCGTTGGCACCATTTGGATACGGAACCCTAAAAATTAAGATTTATTTGTATCGTAAATCATAAGAAACTTATTTTATTACGATGTAAACAAATGAACACTTTAAACTCATTGTAACCTTGCTATAAATACCCAATATGCATACTTATTAGATTATTAGGTTAAGTAATGTATATTTTAAGACTGTTCACATTGTGGGTTGTTGTATAGTTCTTTGCCTTAGACGGTTCTACCAAAAACCGGCCAAGTGCGAGTCGGACTCGCACACGAAGGGTTCCGTACCATCGTAAAAAAAAACAAAAAAATCACGTTTTTTGTATGGGAGCCCCCTTTAATTTTAATTATTTTTTAATCTTACCTGCTTGTTGTTATAGCGGCAAAATAAATACACACTCTGTGAAAATTTCAGCTGTCTACCTGTTACGGTTACTGAGATACAGCCCTGTGACAGACGGACAGACGGACGGACGGACGGACGGACGGACGGACGGACGGACAGCGGAGGCTTAGTAACAGGGTTCCGTTTTCACCCTTTGGGTACGGAACCCTAAAAATGAAAGTTTGACAGTAGTATGTGGACAAAAAAAAGACGAAACAAAATCATAACTTACAGACCAGTGAAGTTTCTTTGCGGGTTCTTCACTGAGTTGATCGCATCCATGGATCAATCAAATGACATACAGACAAATGACTTAGCTTGGTTTTCACCAAGTGCTGATTTATTTTAATTGACACTTAAGGTGGGCCATCCCGGTCAACTCATCGTACAAACGGGGAAAGAAGATCTCGCCCGTATTTTTTGTCAGTGATCCAACATTTTGCTCAAAATAGCATTATTTGATCGAACTAGATGTCTGCTGACCGTTGGTATTGTACAATTGTGATTGGTTTCTAAGTTATAAGGTCGGAAAGTTCGAATTTCTCGCGTGTTTTAAACAATAACTTTGGAGGTGGATTACTCAACGATAAAATCTATACATCTTAAAAAGATTAGTCATCAGACGTAGCTTGTTTCATGAAAATTTATAATCAATTTATTTTTTGTTAGATTTTTCACTGCAGCGGTCGTGTTTACTTTTAGCTAGAAGTCGTTTTGCAATTAAAATTTTCGTAAATCTCGAAAAAGACAGGCTCCTTATAACGGAGCCTGTCTTTTTCTTTGAAACATAGAAAGTCCCAGAGCGCAATAGCTCGGTTTTGTACCGTGCCCGCGAATGAGTTAGTCTCGCCAGGAAGGGACACCTTAAAGGGACTTTATTACTAAAGTGTTGATTATCTTGAATTGGTATTGATTGCAAGCTTCTAAGAAAGGCTCTTAATATGTGGTGATTAAACGAATCAGCAGTACGTGAAAAAGGCCCTTAGTGTAATTTAACTACCAGAAGTTGAATAAATCATAAATTGTCCGCCCATTGTCACCCAGTGACGCGACTGCTTGCGATTCGATAAGCTCGGTGATATAAGGAAGGTCCTGGCATGTCACCTAGTTTCCATGTGGTGTGTTAAACTAATATCTGACAGTCAGTCATTTAGCCATCCATGTCCAGTTACATAAAAAAAACATGAAATGAAACTGAAAGTAAATAAGAAAATGATCGCATGGAGTATTGGCCTAATTTTCCTTTTTTATTTACTGACCCACCCTGCAAATTGTATCAAAGGATCAATTTTCGAGAATGATTTTACATCGTCGCTAATGGCTGGTGGGCGAAAGCTGTGGCCTTAACTAACTATATACAATATTTATCTGCTTCGAAAAGGTCTTGCAGTCTGTTTGCTGCCCTTCATATTGAAGGTGTCAAGTTTTATATCTTTGGAGTTTAAATCTCTAATTAAAATTTTAATGAAAAAAAGAAAAAAATAATACCCAATAAATGAATAACGGAATCCGTTCCCTTTGGTGGAATCGATATGTCGGCTCATTGATAACTCCACGTTTACGTAAACAATTGAAATGTTGCTTTTACTGATAAATGATGTCTCCTTATTATTATTTTTACCTACTATAAAAATAAAACTTAAAGCTCTCTGAGCTGAAGATCTTGCGAATCTGACTTTTAGAAAAAATTTACAAATTTTCAAAAACTGGTACGATTAAAAAAATTGAATTCTATAACATTTTCGGACCTGTTTACAAAATTTCACGAGAATCGGTTGAGTAATGCAACCTGTAGAGAAGAACACCCGGACAGACATACAACATTTGAACATTTTTCAAAAAATCTCCGCCATTTTGTTTTTTTTTTTCAAAAAACGGGCTCGACCAAAAAATTCTATAAATATATCGAACCTGCTTACAAAATTTCACTCGAATCGATTGAGAAATGCGACCAATAGAGGAGAACAGCCGGACGTACGAAAGCATTTTTGCCCAATCTTGAAACGGAAACCTTCGCTACGCTCGGTTAATTAAATACCTCACAAATGAAAATGGGAGTGTGCAATTTCATATTTAATGTTACGAAATGTACATTATGTAACAATGTATAACTAGCATTAAAAAATACGTACGTACCAAGCGTGGTGAAGTTTTCTTGTTTAAATAAATGCATCTTGACTGAAAGGTCATGAAATGTTTTACTATTCCTGTGTAGTCATCACTAGGTACATACAATGAAAAGTGAAAAAAAAGCCCTAGAAAACGGCTAACTTAATTTCCCATTTCTCTCCGCTATTGTACCGATATTTTCTCGTCGAATCGAATCTCTCTATTTTTGCGATCGTATCACAACGCGTGTGCAGTCTCACGCCACCTCCGCCGTGCGTAGGTGCACGCTTATTATGCTATAAATCTTAATTGTTGTAATAAACCATTGAGCGAAATGATACACAAAAAGTCTACTTTCAGTCGTAGAAAATGGCCAAAGCTGTCTCAATGGGCCAAAGAGATAACGAAAAGCATGGTCGGGATGTAGGGTTTACATTATCAATTAGGCATTGATGTCATAAATGTTGGTAAGTAACTTGGTAACCTGTGGAATGCACTCCTTAGGGGAGGTGTTTCCCCCGAAGTACAACCTGGGGTCCAGAACATGGTTTGAAGAAGCACCTAGCCGGCCGGCGCGGGCGTGGTTTTCGCAGCCCCCAGAAAGTCGGAAAGCCCATGTGCGTTGGCAAAAGCCTACCATACTATTACAAACAAGGGAAACTGAAATGTATATTCCTTTGCTATTTGAATATCAAATTATAAAGAAATAAAAAAAACTACAAAAATGCTACTAAATGATTAAATATTGATTAAAATTCCTACCAACTGAAGCCGATAAACAGCGCAAAAGTAATTAATAAATATAATGAAACTTTTGATGTTTCCATTTTTTATGCGCTATCGATAGCTAATACATGGCATGGCACACCCAATAATATCGACATGATATTAGCCCAACACACCGCATTCCAGAAGGAATTACGTGCCATGCCAGGACCTTCCCTTTATGAGCTCGGCTATTTATGTCAACTTTGCTCTACGACTTCTTGTTTGGTTCAGTAATGTTAATAACCTCGACATTTCAACCACTCAGTTCACTCAATGCTTGACTATCTCAAGCATTTACACAATTGTGAGTCAAAAATGCTTAAACAATCTCTCCACTTAGCGAGACGTTTTATTTCGAATGTTTCACACCAAACTGTCGAGCTCTCTTATTGATTTAACCTAAAACGCCATCCCGTCAACATTTATTGGCCACTAACCGCTCAGATAGCTGTTTGATAGTAGTTGAGAAAGATTTTTATTGCTTAAATATTTCGAGAGTATACCAATTGTAAGGTTGCTCTTTTTTATATGCGCTGACGTAAATTCTGCACTCTTAGTGCCTCCAAATAAATAGTTCGTTCCATGTGAGTTTTCATTTTGACACCCGCTATATTAGTCCCGCTGTAATAAGTCCTTTGGGAGACAACGTTACTATGTTGAGCGGCTCGTAACCTAGTGGCGCGGGGACTGGCCTAGCGTACCAGAGGCCTGGGTTCAATACCGATATGCACCACTGTCTTTCTCTTTCCGAGTTCGATAAGTGCATTTCGTCACGAATGCGAGCTGCTCCATGGTTCGGAATCCATATAAAACTGAAGGTCTCCTTCCCCTACTAGGTAGTTGGGTTTAAGCCCGCCCGGGTTGGTACCACCGCATTGAATGAAAAGATGGTCGAAGCGGCTATGAAACATTGTCCGTGTTTTCCATCCAGTTCAATGTAGCCGTGCTCATAAAGGGAAGGTCCTGGCATGGCACCTAATTCCTTCGGGAATGTGGTGTATTGGGCTAATATCATAACGGTAGTTGTGTGGTATTAGACATCCATGTCAGGTCGCATAAAAAAAATGTACTCTAAATAATTATCAATAGATTAGCTCTTTTAACAAATGTTTTTTTTTAACACTAAAGATTCACTAGTAATAATAATTTTATAATTACGTGTAAAGAGGATTCATACCATACGAAAAATATATATTTTCTCAGAGGAATTAACCGCTGTAGGAGTTCTATTTTATTACATACACGTTTAAAGCTCAAATTAACTACATTTTGTAAAAAATATATCATGAAGACATCTGTTATAACGTTAAAAGAAACGACGTTTTTTTTATGGGGCCCCCCTTTAATTTTTATATATTTTTTTGTTATAGCGGCAAAATAAATACACACTCTGTGAAAATTTCAGCTGTCTACCTATTACAGTTCATGAGACACAGCCCTGTGACAGACGTACGGACGGACGGACGGACAGCGGAGGCTTAGTAATGGGGTTCCGTTGGCACCCTTGGGTACTGAACCATAAAAACGCGAGAAGTAGTTTTGGCAGTCGTCTCTTGATGTAACCTGACACTGCCTGCAAAGATTTTTGAAGAGACCAAAACGGGGGGAAGTCTGAAGGTGCAAGATCATGGCTATATGGCGGATGCATCAACACCTCCCAGCTAAACTGTATTAATTTTTGCCGAGTGGCTGAAAGAGATGAAAGAAAGAGAAGAGAAAGAGATGAAGGAAGTGATGAAAAACCACACCCTTTCTATTGATCAAAGCCTGCCGGTTATCTCAACTTCTTGTTTTAATATCATCAGTTGTTGGCAGTTGAGTTCGGAATCAATGGTTCTGCCCGGCGGTAAAAGTTCATCGCCTTATTGCGAGTTAACCCGGGCTTTGCCACAGTCTGTGAAGCCTGGCCGACCTTTGGTTACGACCTTTTTAGCACGTTCCTGTCGTACGTGACTCCCTTTTTTTTATTCTTCACGTACATTTCATCCGTAACAGGGCAACCAAAGCGAGTGCTTCTTTGACATCAAAATTCCCGGATTAAAAACGCTTAAACCAACTTTGTGCTTCTCATACTGAAACTGTATTAGGTCCATAAATGTCGCGTTTTTTCCTTTTTTGTAACAATTATAAAATGTATCGAAATTTTATATTAAGTTCAATCATTTTGACAGACATAAAAACAAATGAAAAATAGCGGGAAACAACATTTGAAATTGGTTTCTTTTTTAAAAGGTTACCTTTTTAATGTCATCAACACTAGCCTGATGCACATAGTAAAACTGTTTTTAAATAATAACAGTTTAATATTAACTGTTACGGTTGTTATAACTTACCGTAATACATTAAGAGTACCTAATGAGAAATACTTTATCAGAAATTACTGAATTTGAACTGTGCGAAAACAGAGAACAGTTGCACTTTTTTTTGTGCATTTGCATCAGGTGAGGCTCGGGCAACAGCAAAAATAGTAAAAACAATGATAAAATTCAACTGAACCAGGTGTATCCACTCAGAGCGCAAGCATACATGAAATTTGATATTACTGAGTTGGTTCACGGCCAAATCTTGTCTCTGTTTCGGGTGTCTCTTGCACAACTACTTGATATCAAATGAAAACCAAATTATAAAAGAGAATCTTCAATAGGATCTCTGCTTGTTCGAGGACAAGACACAAAAGAGACTCGCTCATCAGTCAACTAAATATAATATTATTTGACTCGTTGACATGATTCTTGCTATGACCTTTCATTATAGCTCTATTTGGAATCGAATCAATTGCTTGAATCTGTGCCTTGAATCTGTGCCTAAATTGGTGATCGGTGTTTCGCAATAGAACAATATTTAACACGAATTACCGGCAAACCAAAGATGTGAGATTCATAACGTTCATTGCTTACGGTTGATTTATTTGTCAAGTTCACTTGTTATAGATGTTAACGCTCATGGTATCTTGTTTCGGTGCCTATTTTCTTCTTATCCAAGATTGAAAGTGCAATCCGTTGAAGAGGAGCGTCCCTACATACTTCAAAAAGCATGTACAACATAGGTCCCCAATATCCCTAATGACTAACCCCTGTTTTCACCACCTCCAGTTACCTGAAATCCGATAAGTAACTTTCAAACCGTCCTCATATAAAGAGAAGATCCTGTAATGGCACCTTATTAATTCGGAATCGCGGTTTCTTGGACTAATACCATGACAGAAGGTATTTTATGTCACCGACGTCATGTTCAAAGTATTGAAGAAAGCGTTAGTTATCTCCATTTGTTTCACAAAAAGTTACTTGGCACTAAATGTATCCAATTCAAGTGTTTAAGAACAGCCCGTAAGCTATGCTCCCCATACAACGTAGTTTACTAATCATTTGGAAACCGCTATTCCAATTAAATTGATATTTAATATCTAATATCAGGTAACAAATATCTGTGTCTGCATGCTTTTGTTTTTTTGAAAAATTCAAACGGAATGAAATGAATGCAAAAAGAAAATCTTCATACGAATTTTGTTTTCTCTGTGGTTTGACTCAGAATACATTTACCGAAAAAACAAAGGCATGCAGACATAGATATTTGTAGCCTAATATTAGATACCAAATATCAAGTAAGTTGGAACAGTGGTTTTCAAATCATTAGTAAACTACGTTTGTATGGGAGGCGAAATTTTCAGGTGCTTACGGGCCGACCTTAAGTATTCTTTCTTGTTTCTTGATTTTCTTGTTCACACGTATTCATCAGTTCAACCTCAACTCGATTGAATCACGATGAAGACCTCAACCTTAATCGGCGGTGAAGAAAAATGTATGTGAGGAAATGTCGGTTTCGTCAGCACGAGGCGGGCATGAGCGTGTATATTCATTCCAATATCATTACTCACGAGCACAGCTACGTTATCGGGAAGTATCCCCTATCATTGTTCTGTAACTAGATGGCTAATACCGCACTGATTCTCATAATGGATATTCATGATATATATATTGAAATGAGGCGCACAAAGCAAACGAAACGAGCACAGCTATAGTGAACTTTATGGAAAACGTGAACAATTCTCTTTATAGTTTCGGTAATTGTTCTACGTATTA
The DNA here is from genome assembly GCA_946894095.1 of Incurvaria masculella. Classification (NCBI taxonomy): domain Eukaryota; kingdom Metazoa; phylum Arthropoda; class Insecta; order Lepidoptera; family Incurvariidae; genus Incurvaria; species Incurvaria masculella. Next base: position 9,260,522 of record OX335641.1, read on the forward strand.
CAGTTCTACGTATTATTTCATCCGCAACCGATATATCTCTTTAATGACGAGTTACGACAAGCATGGTAAAAAATGCTGTGCAACTACTTTTATTATTTTTAACTGCCGGGACCCACACAGAAGAAAGTTTATTACAACGCAAAGAAATAGATTTCTTAGGTTTTTTAATAATAGTTTTTATTAATTACAGATCTTTACAGATCTGCAATGACCATACTAGAACCATCCGGGAACTGGACAGAAAAGATTTTTATTGTCATTTCGACACAGGTTTCGTACCATAAAAATTACTTGGATGAAAAATATACAAAGTTAAAGAAGCACGCCAACAGGGCACAGAATAGGAAATAATGGTTTGAAAATATGTGATACATTCTCTGAAATCCAATTTCAATTATTATATTAACTATATAAAAAACAATAAACATAATATTATCAATTATATTCGAGTGGTTCAGTTGTATACTACAAAATTTAAAAAAAATACTCTTCTTCTTCTTCTTCTTCAGCCTTTTGTTGTCCACTGCTGGACGTAGGCCTCTTCCAGACAGAAAAAAATACTGCAAAGACAAAAATAAAATAAAAAAGGCCAGCATTTTCAAAAAAATGTTCAAATACTTACTACTCAATCGACACTAAAAATCTTATTTGTAATTCATATTGGCTAATTTCATAAATATCACCGACCGATGAAATATCATTATACGCTACGTGACCTCAACTAATCTATTTTACGGTCCACTAATGTATCCTAATACAGATCAGCTAATCACCTCATTTTCTCAGCAGTGTGTCAAAAAATTTGCCAGTGTGCTGCGTGTTACAACGATGTATAAAATTTTACGTGATGCTCACTGAAACAAATATCACGAGGAAGCCAACTCAGTTGTGGCATATACTCCAGGAACTTTAGGCTTAAATCAGCACTTAGAAAAACATTAAATCCGAAATGCAATTTTTTTTTTTAGAAACGTAGTATTTCATATGGACGTGTGTACATTAAGTTTGCAACATTTTGGGGGGCCCGGAAGATAGAAATAAAATATGAAATATGTTTAAGAAATGATATCTCCTAAACAAATATTTAGAAATGGTATTTCAAAATCGAATATGTTAACTAATTTTGAGTGTAATATAACTGTAAATTTGCAACAATTTATTATTTACGGAACTGTGTAAATAATTTTTTTTTTTACTATTTCCGTAATATCTGCAAAGCAAATACTGCTAACTCAGTTTTATTTTCTGGAATATGTAAATGGCCTAAAACTCTATATTCTGTGAGAAATTTAAAATGTTGCAAAACTTAGAAGCACATTTTTTTTCATTTATAATTTTTAGATTCGAATATAAGCTAAACAAAAAATTCGAAATGCGGTTTGAATCATTCATTTTGTAGTTTAATCTTTCAATAATTTGCTATCAATTTTGCAACAATACAAATTGTCCGGAACTAGGTTCAATTAAAACATTACTATAATTACCAGTTTTCACTCGTACACGGACGTAAAGCCACTTCTCTGTGTGAGTGTAGCGCGTGTAAACATAGCTAGGAAGACTGCGGTGGACGCGGGGGGATGGGGCCGGTCGGCTCGACAGATCCTCCCCGCCTTGCTACATATACATCGCCGCATTTATTTTGTGTTCGTTCGGGAGCAATTTTCATGTGTAAATTGATTTACATTGTTGATAATACAGAATGGCTGTAGACATTTGCGATAGAGCGATCGTGGCACAGTGTCGGGTGGATTTGCCTTACACGACAGAGGTCTGGGTTCAAATCCCCACAATGCACATGCACCACTATCTTTCTCTTTCTGAGTTGGATAAATGCATTTCGTTATTAATGCGAGCGGTTCCATGGTTCGGAATCCATGAAAAACTGTAGGTTCCCTTCCCGTATTAGGAGGTAGGGTTAAGCCCTCCCGGGTTAGTTCCATCATACGCATTTTCCGTCCGTGTTTTCCATCCAGTCCAATGTAGCCGTGCTCATAAAAGGGGAGGTCCTGCCATGGCACTTATTGCATCGTAAATGCGGTGTGTTGAGATGAAAATGGAATAGAAGTGATGCGATCATAATTGGCAATTACTAAGAACGTTTTGACGGGCTGCCGACCGTGCCTCTAGTCCTTTTATTTTTAACATTCTTAGTATGCTTATGGTATGCTTGTTTTATCTCTATTTTTATTTTGGATGATAAATTGTTCGCCATAATAATTTCACCTTTTTACCGATTTCTCTGATCTGAAATAATAGGAAGATTTGAACCAGGAAAAAAAAATTTTCAAGAAATTCGACCGACGAAAAAATTATCAGAAAAGCGAAAACCATAACAAGAAGTTTTGATATGACCCCGTATCGTTACAAACAAACGTAAATCGCTGACTCAATATTAGTATTTTTATTTTTCCCTTCTGAGTTTTAAGGTTAACCACCCTAACTCCGCGAGATATAGCAAGATTATTAATTAGATTAGATTAATACCAAGAATGCAATCCCGATCCCGCAAGATCTCGTTTTCGCGAGTTCTCGGCCTTTTTTAAACGAGATTGATCTCGACACACTAGCATAAAAACCTCTAAAGAGAGTTGTTACTCTATCAATTCCCTATACTACGGGCGATAACTGTTGCCATGCTCTTAATTTTGAACTAGGTTTTCGAAATTTTGGTTTCTAAGCAATATTGTAGAAATATATGTCCGTATATTTTAATTTGTTTAATATACCTTCTTTAAATTACATTTTAGATTTTTTTTACTGAAAAAGACATATATTTACAAAAAATCTTAACATACGGACATAGAAGAAGCTTTCTCAAGTGATAAAAAATTTTCATTAAAATCTGTTAACGTTTAGGGGTAGAGAAATGTTTGCGCCTGGAAGACGATTTCGCTATTTTAATGGCAGTCGCCGTGCAAAATTGTGCCTTGGGCAATGGACAAAGAATAATAATAATAACAATATTATTAATGCTTCCATTCCATTATATAATATATTATTTCTATATTTACTCTTATAACCTATTTGTTTAAACCAAGAAATGAATCCTTTTTTTTTAATAATCATACATCATCTTAAGCTCTATTTCAACACTAACAAGTGCGCTATATTGGCATTGAGTCACTCCAGAGAGCCTATTCAATACCAAAATTGACTTGGTGATGTCTTGCTTTCGAGAGTGACAAGTCAGAAAAATTAAGGTGTCATCATGGACACCAAATTGTCTTTTTTCATGATCATGTCGACAAACTATGCAAAAGCTCCTTTCGGACCCTGGGTGTTGTATTGAGACAAGCATACCATTTGCGCAGTACAGATGCCGTAAAAATCCTGTCCAACACATTTGTGAGAAGCAAGCTAGAATGAAATGCAATGATATGGAACCCTCATGATGCTTAATATACTGCCATTCTTGAAAGAGTGCAAAAAAAGTTTTTGAGATTCCTTTATAAAAATAATTATAATTTTTATCCGATTTATCCGAATCGCAGAAATGTAGCGTTAACAAAATATGTGTTTAAATTAGTAATTGGACACGTGCAAAATATTTCAGTGCTAGAGAGTGTTAATCTGTTCGCCCCAGAAAATTACAGTCGCGCGCGCTCTCATCCTGGCTTCGCGCTGCCCTCCTCGCGCACCAACATGCTGCGTCACGCGCCGCTCACCCATGCGCTACAGCTCTAAATGATATATCTGACAAAATAGACATCTATGCTTGCACTCTGGCCGAGTTCCAGAAGGCAGTGGCTGTTTACTTTGAAGCTGCATAGTTTTTAAATAAGGTGTGTACTTTATCTATAAATTGCCTAACGCCTTGGCCATTACGCTGTAATGTTAGGTATATTGTTGTATGAATAAATAAATAAATAAGTAAATACGGCCAGTGGCTGAAGAAGGGGGTATCCATCTATAGAGCAGCCACTCCACTAACCCCTGATTTCACTATTTCCAGCTATCTGAAATTCGTTAGCTTACTTTCATAAGATAACTTTGGGATTTTTGTAGCTGATGGTAGTGAAAATGGGTGTAAGTAAACTCTTTATTATTATTATTTTCTTTCAGGACGGATAAGCAAATATTTGAATAAAATATAAATTTTAGTACTAAAATTACATACGTCGCTTTGTTCAACAAATGTGTTATTAATGCAGAATCAACGGACACATCAAAGCCATTGCCTTACTTTACGAATGTGGAACTAACTCATTCACGGGCACGGTACAAAACCGATCTATCGCGCTCTGGGACCTTCTCTGTTACACAGAAAAAGACAGGCTCCGTGATGAGTAAGATGCAACATGTCCACAAAGCAGACAATGCGCATTGATTTGGTAAGATTTACGAAAAATTGTATTACAAAACGACTTATAGCTAAAAGTAAACCACGATCGCTGTAGTCAAAAATCTAACAAAAACCAAATTTGTTATAAATCTTCATGAAACAAGCCATGTCTGATGACTTATCTTTTTAAGGTTTTTTAGTTAATCGTTGAGTAATCCACCTCCAAAGTTGTTGTATAAAACGCGCAAAAGTTTCGGACCTTATAACTTAACAACCTAACAAAATTTTATAATGCCCGACAGTCATCAGACATCTATTTCGATCAAATAAAGCTATTTTGAGTATTATTTTGGATCTCTGATAAGAAATATGCTCATGATCTTCTTTCCACGTTTGTATGGGGAGTTGAGCGGGAAGGCCCACCTTAAGTCTAGATTTTTAAATAAACTATAACCACACCTAAATTTGACAAAATCAGCAAATTACAAAATAAAAAAGTGGACATCTTTAGCTATAATCACCTCTAGTGTCATGATATTAGCCCAAAACAACATATAGGAACGAGGTGCCATGCCAGGAACTTTCTTATATTTCATGGCTACATTGTAATGGAAGGAAAATATCGTCTATTTTCATTGCCGCTTTGACCGTAGTTAATTCAATGCGATAGTACAGCCCCTACAGTTTTATGTTTAATCCGAACTACCATGAAACGTGAAGTAGTAAATACTCTTTCGAAGACAAACTACACCACCCTAAGAAGATTTTTATCATTGTCAGCCTCGGTAGCACAGTGGTGGGACACCTTGAGATTCTATATGCTGGGTAAGCAGCTCTGAGCGCGGTTGGGTTCTGGATGGGTGACCATTTTAGACCATTAGGGCTGGCCGTGGTTTGGATTCCACGTAAAACTGTAGGTCCCCTTCCTTACTATGTTGTAGGGTTTATCCCGTCCGGGTTGGTACCATTGCATTGAATGAACGATGATCGAAATGGCAATGAAAATTGACCGTGTTTTCCATCCAGTTCAATGTAGCCGAGCAATTTAAGGAAAGTCCTGGCATGGCACCTAGTTCCCATGTCGTGCTTTAGGCTAATATTTGACGTTCAGTTTGGTATTAGCCATCAATTTATAGTTCTTTAAAAAAATCATTACAATACCGACTCAAACAAAAACAATCGTATAAATATTTAAATTTTGATTAAGGTGGCCCATCCCGCTCATCTCCCCGTACAAAAGGGGAAAGAAGATCACGCCCATATTTCTTGTCAGAGATCCAAAATGTTGCTTAAAATATCTTTATTTGATCGAACTAGATGTCTGATGACCATTGGCATTGTAAAATTGTGTTTGGTTTCCAAGTTATAACGTCCGAAAGTTCGAATTTTTCGCGCGTTTTATACAATAACTTTGGAGGTGGATTACGCAATAATAAAGTAAGAACATCTTAAAAAGATTAGTTATCAGACATAGCTTATTTAATCAAGATTTATAATCTATTTGGTTTTTGTTAGATTTTTGACTACAGCGGTCGTGGTTTACTTTTAGGTATACGTCGTTTTGAAATTAAAATTTTCGTAAATCTTACCAAATCATACACTATGCACATTGTCTTTTTTGTGGACAGGTTGCATCTTCCTCATCACGAATCCTGTCTTGTTCTTTGAAACAGAGAAGGTTCCAGAGCGCAACAGCACGGTTTTGTACCGTGCCCGCAAATGAGTTAGGCCCGCCGGGTTGGGCCACCTTAAGATATCGTTATGAACAAATATTAAACCAGGCAGTTCCAGTAAATATGTACATTAACCCTGCTACTAATAATCCCAGATCATCGTCTGAATAGGTATACAATGTTTTGTCCCTTTCTATCGAATTAGAAACTGCATGTCAATGCAAAGGACAAAACATTGTATAACTATTCAGCTGATGATCTAGGTTTATTAGTAACAGGGATAATATTTCGTGCTAAACAAGTACGTCGCTTTTTCCAAGGAGTGTGATATGTATGTTTTATTATGATATGTATGGATGTTGCATGCTCAGTGCATGTTATGCGATGAGATCAATAAAAAACACTGTGCACATATCATTTTTAAGAATAATTGATTTTAGCTATATAGAATCGATTTTAAGGTACGGAATAGATGTGTGGGGAAACAATTGTAATGTTAAAAAAAGTATTCTCATCCTTCAAAAGAAATGTATACGAATTATTTGTGGAGCCAAATATGATGAAAGTTGCCGACCCCTTTTCGTAAAATAAAAAATCATGACTAATATAATATGCATTGGAGTATATAAGAAAAACGAATACTTAGATAAAGTGAAGGAATTGCGGATATATGACTTAAGAAATAACGACAGTTTTCGACCAAAAGGCCCAAAATGTTTATTGTTTAAGAATTCATCGATTTATACTGAAGTAAAAATTTACAATCATTTACCTATTTCCATCAAACAATTTTTAACAATAACCAATTTTTTTATTAATTTAAAAGAATATTTGTTATGTCACCCGTTTTATAATATAGAAGAATTTTTCAATAATTTTAATTGTAATTTAGAATAATTTAATATTGACATTTATTGAACCAGATTATGTATTGAAAATGTATTGTGAATTTTAATAATGTATTTATAATTATTTTTTATTATAAACTCTAAGATAATTAATTTATGTTATAAAATGTGCACGGCTCGCAAGGGTCACTCATGCTAAATAAATAAAATAAATATCTATTATTCGACCATGAAGCAAGAACATAGGAAATAAAGAAAGAGCCCCGTAAAATAACTACTGTAAGAATACCTAGGCTGGGTCCGAACCATCTAAAATACCATTCGTGGGTATTGCGTCTTCCAAGACGTAATACCCGAAAGTACCTACACATGTAACTGTCGCACGCACGTGCCACCCCCGCCCCGCACCACCCGGCGATAGCGTCCTCCGTCCGTCTCCCCGTGCCGCTGCCTACTCACTCATACAATTACAACTGATAAATGTCTGCATAGGGCTGCGCAACAAATACACCTTTGAGCGCGGCACCTGTAAAACGCTTGCAGATTTAATTCATTTTTACCATGTTCCAGACTTCTTGCGATGTTGCAAAATTAGGGAAATGTTCACAATTGATTTAAGTTAACACTGAATGACGGAAATCTTTTTTCTGATTTTTTGTTTACCGTTTATAGCATTAGAAAGTTTGGATCTAAAAAAAAATACTGTTCTAAGACTTGCAACATTCTAAAAACTTTACAGGATAAAGAATATAATTGTGTTTACATATTCTAGAAAGAAAGGTAGCCATAGCAAGTAAGGTTCTCAGCATAGATTTTTTTTAGTAAAAACATTTTTTTTAATATATTTCCGTAATTAGTAAATTGTTGCAAATTCACCGTTACATTACGCCTTAAAAGAGTTAACAAATACATTTCTATAATACCATTTCTAAATATTTGTTTAGGAGATATATATTTTTTTATACATTTTAATTTTTTTTTCTATCTTCCGGGCCCCGCTCAATGTTGCAAACTTAATGTAAGCATATAAATATGAAATTGTATATTTCTGAGAAAAAAAAAATCATTTCGGATTTCATGTGTTTCTCAAACCGTCCGGGGACGGGCCTAATAAGTACCAATTAAAAATTATCTATTACACAGGGTTATTTTTAAATGGGAGTAGTTACTTCAGGTTTGATACTAGATAAAGAATGTTTGAAGTTTGTTGATGAGGGTTGAAAGTTGCAAAAGAAGTTTGAAGAGTTTTTTCTGCGAAGCTGTAGGCTCTTTTCAATTTTGTAAACAGTTTGGAAACCAGCAGTCACTTCTTAAGGATTTACGGGTATTCAGAGAAAACAATTCACTATACAACCTAGTCCTTGGTATAGTGATGTCGCGTGCCATGACCAGCGACATTCATTATTCATCAATCGATCACCTTGTCATATTTCAACTACACTGAGATTTTGTTCTTAATCTCTCGGAGAGATCAGGCTGGCATATTCGAACGTGAATTATTTAAGTTCATATCTATCTATCTCACACTATGTTTCTGTTTTCAGTCCACTAAAATAAAACATCAACAATGTTTACCATTGTAATAAAATTACATTAAAGAACCAGGTAAACCCACACACTAGGTTTCCCAGAAACCAATTGTGTTCTTTTAGTATTATTTTTTCATTTTTTCAATTTTTTTTTAATTTTTTTTTAAATGTTATTAAACACACAGCATACATCACATGTTGTAATAATTAACCCAATCAATCAAACAGTAGCTCGTACTCTAAGATATAAAACCTGTTGATTCATAATATTAAATGTTTTCTACCAACAATTGTTATTTTGTAGAGATAGTACCATACCATGGTTTATATATTTAAGTATTGTATGTCTATAATCGACTTGCAACATATAATACTAAGCATAATATTTGCAGTATAGCAATGGAAGGTTTACAACGGCGTTGAACTCTTTTGCTCATGCCTCCTCGGTGCTTAATTGAGAAGGCAGTTTTTCACAAAAGCTGTTTTTAATTGTAAAAACAAAGTAATTCCCAAACGATCAAGCTTAAATTTATACAATTTAGGTGGGCAGAGCCCTTAGCGCTGTAATTTTCTAGATTGCAATTTTGGATTTCGATTTTTTTATGTTAAGCGCGGCATATGGCGTACGCCAGGACTTATATGATGTGTTTAATATGCTATATGTGTGCGGAATGCGTTTAATAGTAATAAAAAAATACTGCATTCGTTTCCGAAAATGTAATAATACCATCCGTCTAATGGGCAAGTCACAATATCGTATTTCGCCAGCGATTCAACTGATTTATAAACAATTCAAAACGAATTACTATTCTCATCTAACTAATAATATACAAACAAACAAACAAACGATTACAAACGGCATCAGCCTAATCGCCTCACATTGGAATTTGACCAACATACGGTATCCTTGCAAATGCCAATGCCTACTGTGTCATTGAGGTTGATTCGCTCTGTACATCTGGGTGGTTTTTAAAAATTCACGCAAGAGAAACCGTGGGCAAAATATAATTAAACATAAATGAAAACTGCATACACAATCCACCAATCATACAGAAGCAATCTCATGTAACAAACTTTCTTAGTTGCAAAAAAATAGCAAAATTGTCTAAAGCACAATTTCCCCGCTTCCACAATTCACAGAAGCAGAAAGTAACGTCTTATTGTTTCCATGTTGTGCGCCAGTAACGTGGCATTACGGAGAAATCGTTCGATGGCTGTGTGTTGTTATTTCCGATAAATAGGCAAATTGTGTGTCCATTTACAATTTACTAGACCGGGGCGAGGGGAAATCGAGTAAAAAATGGCATTAAATAATCATCCCATTAGATTACACGAGAACAAATCTTATCCGAACCGTTTCATATAAATGTTGCTTGCAAATGTATTGTCTAAAAAATATTTAAAATAACTTATTGTGAAGATACGTTGCGTAAACGGATCTATGGATGCATTGATAATATTTTATTCTGCCAAAATCGAAAATTATGCAAATAACATGGATATTAAACCTACAAAATGCGATCGTAATAAGATGCATTTAAAAAATAATACTTTTCAAATACAAAATATTTTTTTAAAATCAAATCTGAAATCTCTTTGCACTACTACACTATTAATAAACATTACCAGAGAGCATGCCTTTGCATGAGCATGCATTTTATGTATGACTGCTGTTGAGCATCATACGAGTATTTAAGGAAAAGGATTAATCAACATGTTGGATTTACATCCGTACTTTGTTTGACCAATGTTAATAGATTTCATGAATGCAACGAGGTGGAAAACATTTTAACGTATTTTGTTCCCAGAATGCTACCCACGTTATTCATAAAAATATTGAAGAGAGCAGTTTTTATAGACACTGCAGTCTGATAAAACGGTGTGTATTGGGAAAGACATGCAGATTGTGTCAACTCTCAAGGCGTGCGACACTGTTGGTTCATCATTTCAAACGTGTTGTTCAGGGCCAAATTATTTTAAGTATGAAATTGAAGATTATTAACTTAACTAAATTTTAAGTATCTGTCTAGACGAATAGAGATTGAATTTTATAATGGTTTCGCTACATCAATCTGTTGTAGCAAAATTTCCATGCAAAAGATAAAACAAGAACCCATTTTTAACAAACAATCATAAAGTCACTCCGTTTACCCGCGGGGGTAAGAAAAAACGGTACAATGCCATTACACCTATTTTCTTTCGAATAAATAGTTCGGAGCCATAATATTCCGTATAGTATAAAACCTTGAAACTTTTCTTGTTAGATCACTTTTTATTTTCACATCACCAAGCTAAAAACATTATAATACTTAATATAGACGTCTTCTTTCACTCACAACGACTCTTAGTTATTATTCCAAGAATCATAAAACCATTGTTAATTGCTGTTTTTGTATTTCACTTTGATAGCAAATTACCACCGTTTAAAATTGTTATCACTTTTGCGAGTGTGAAAGTTCGGTTCAAGGCTGCACGTACTCGTACATGTCGATAATTGACCATTGACGACACGAAAACCGGTTTAAGTATTAATAAAACCTAAACAGTTATTGAATAGTCAGTGAAAACAAAAATAGTTTACTCCGTCGTTTGAATAGTTAAAAAATGCTCATTTTTGTTGCTCATAAATTGAATCTGTTGGGTTTTTATTTTGATTGGCCTAATACGATACAATCATTAATCATTTTCAATCATTTTGATTTGTATAAGAATTAGGTCTTATCCCAGTGTGTTACGGTCTTATCGAAATTTAATTTTATACTTTTAACTCTACAAATATAATTAAATTAAATTACCTACTTTATAGAATGTAATTGAGTCATCGATTCCTTAATTAAAGTAAAACTGCAATAGAAAATATATATCAAAAACATAATAATGTTCTAGGTTCCGGTTTAAGGAACTGCTAACGAACAAACCTTACTACAAGATACACGATTATCTTAATGATTATTTGACAGAATAATATCCGTACAATTTGTATATTTATTGACTGTAATGATTGATAGTTTATTTGATTTGATTTGATTATTGTGACCAACTTTACTGTTAATATAAAAACAATATTTGATTTTATTTTTAGGATTTTTATTGTAAAAGGGGTGAAAGTTTTAATAAATTGAAGAAAACAGTTTTTTACTTCCGTATTTCTTTAAATTCTGGCCTTTAGTTTTCATTGTGACATTGCAGAAATAATGGATGGCATCCATCAAAATCAATAAAAAAATGTTTCCTGAAATGTTTTGGCACAAAAAACTTTCTCAAAAAACTAAATATATGAGAATGTGTGTACGGGACAAATCTGGGTGGAATGTCTGGTGTAATGTATCTTCAGCCACACTCACCGTATCCACATTCTATTCGTTAAAATGCTCAATTCTAACAACCGACGTGAGTCAATGGCAGGGCACTTTCACGAAACATCTCACCTGCTTAGCGGTTACGGTCAGACGAATTAGCAACTTTTTACTCTCACTCACTTATGAAATGCATCGCTCGCTAATGTCAATGTGGTATTTCATTTTACGTGACGTGTCAATGAGCTTAAAATAGCATGTAATTTCATCTAGTTTTATAGTTTAGTCTGCATCTGTTCTCTGAAATTTTACTCTAATACTCTCGATGTAGTCGGTGTTTATTGATTTCAGATGAAACAACGACATCTTGAAGCGTTGCAATATTATTTTCATAGACAAAACATTGTTTTCTTTACATTTATGTCAAGCTTAATTCAAACCTGAGACATTTAGGTGATACTTTACCGCTACTTTAAACTTAATTATTAATTAAATATATGTTCAATATTTATCTGATGATATTTACACTGTTGCTGCAAATATTTCACAACAAATAAAACATATCTACCTAGTAGGTAAGAAACTATGTAACCACAAGTTGGCAAATCAATAATTTGCAATATAATCAAAACTCAACGCAGATGAAGTGATAAAACATAAAATGGGTGAGTTTGCAGAATATAATTGTGCTAGTAGGAGGCATTGCTTACGGGCGGCGAGTAAAAACTTAATTTCTCTATTATTTTTATTTTTTAATTTTAACATTTTATAATCTATTAAACGCCCTACCCAACATGACATGAACAATCTTCGTCTAAGCGCTTGAATCCTGGATATGCTAAAATGTTTTAATAAATTATTTGGGTATAGATTTTAAAGAGATTTAAAACTTAGACTTTTCGTCATACTCTCAAATTATTTGCGGAATCAAACAAGTGATAAAAATGGTAATATTTTAGGACTTGTGTGGCACCTTCATAGATGAAGCGCAAAAGTCATTGGTACCATTATATTTTGGAGCTTCCTCCGCATGGAGGTGAGGAAATTGAAATACAATTCTTCATCTCCATGGCTTTCTCATGTTAAAATAGAATTTTATATCGAGTTTTGTATGAAGTATTTTTTTTAATATAGCACTTTATAAGTGAGTTTAATAGGTTTTTTTATATAGTCTTCCTTTGACAGAAATACATTACACCTAGTTATCATATATTTAGACTTCCTTACTATATCTACCATCTTCAATTATGATGATTATTAATGTTGCGTCCAGATTCTCTAATTATTTCATCAATAGGTCGTTAACCGTTGTGCCAATAATAAATTAAATGCCAGGAGGCAAGCTCTTAACTGACCTCTGATCTATGTATCTATGCCCCAGTGATTTTCCGTATTAGTTCCATACTTTAATATATTAAAACACAATATTAGAAACGACTTGAATTATTATTACATTATTTACTTAACTTTTAAGAACCCATCCTAAACGTAATATCTTTGATATAAATCAAATTACCCTTACTGCAACATTCTAAACGAAACTTTAAGAATTTGTTTTTGTTTAATAATTTATCCACGGGCACAGAATCTTTATTCATGTAAAGAATTCATAAATACAAACTAGTCAATCATTAAATAAGATAAGTACTCGTTATTTATCCCTGATTTAAGATATCCCTCTCAATGTCAATGCACCTCGATCAGCATTATGCTTTATTGTTGAACAAGTCTTTGAACCAGCAACGTGGTCGAGTTTCCACATTAAGCAACACTCAGTTAATGACACATCGGATGTGTACTGGTTCTCCGGCCGCGCTGCCCGTTCAAGTCTAGGTCATGTCGTTAATGCTTCGTGTACGACTGCCAGCAACAATCCAGTTTTTCTTGGCTCCTTCGTTTTCTTGTTCCGACGTAGGCGGCGTGCCCGTGCAATTGACGCCGCTCGATTAAGTACTTCGCGAATTTAGCGGTCAAATGTTGAACCAGGTGGTCTAGTGGCATACCGGAAAGCGCGAGGTCTCGTGTTTTACTTTTCAAGATATTATAAGTCTTAAGAGAACTTAAGGGCCATGCACCTGGCAAGCTTCGAACTCAGATATGATAACGCTGTCCCTCCGTTCCCTTTCTACCTTCGCATAACTCGGACCATACATAAAATGCATCCTCTCACAGTAGATATTCCAAATATAAAAATTAACCGATCCTCTACGATATCTATATGATCGCTAAACTGTTTAATGCACTCCCTGCCGAGTTATATCCCCCGTTCATTCAATATTATGGTACCAACGGGCCAAGAATAACTCTCAAATTTGAACCCATTTAATAGGTGGTAAGTAGGTTATATTTGATGGTAAGATTTAAAAAAAACAAGTTGGTATAGACCGCATCAAAATCGGGTTAGGGGTTCTCAAGTTATGAGCGGAATGGCAAATATATGATTTATACTTGCAGTGCCATTTTCTAGAATACTTAAAAGAGAACACTGTTATGTATATTATATAAATATTATAATATCATGATTATGATTATTAATAATATCAAAATACCTCTCTTCTCAGCAATCTAACAATATATTCGATTTCCTATCATCTAATGCGGCCTACTGCACTCCACAACACAACCCATAATCACACTAAGTTTTTCTCCGGATGCCCTCGAATGTGGAGCATTCAACGCACTAGACTGTCCGAGTGTCGTGTATGTTTTTCATGCGGAGCCGACTCGTTGTCATGTATGTGTATAAATATACCCACTTCTGGATCCAGGGCGCACCTTTCACCGTTTTTAATGCATTTCTCTTTGCTCGCGATACAATCTAGATACTTTCGGACGAAGCTTTTAATATTCTGGCCGGCATTTTGTCGAAAGGTCGAGTTCGACTATAAAGACGTTTTTTTGTTGATCGCAGTGAATGTGTTTTCATAAAATGAATGATTGGTCTAAATGTGTCTTAATAAGGTTTGATTGTATGATCCAAATGCACATCTTTGTATCGCATAAGGGTTGAAGGGAAAAAAATACCTTGACAAATATTGAAAATAATTTTACGAAGTTTGCACATGTGTTATAATTAGGTTAGTTAGATAATTGCTAGTTACAATTAATTAATTTTCATATTATGCCGCCTTCAAAATATTAAATCCAAATCAATGGTTCCTCATGGCATCGTATTTTTCTTTTAAGGGCCTGGTACTAGCCAAATCGCAAAGTTAGACGAGGCACCCCAAGTAAACTAACTAAGTCTGACGATTATAAGTGTCATCCTTACAATATATGATTCCTTGTCTAGGAATCGAATGATTTTCGTTAATGTATGTTTCCTTTTTCTATACAAAATACATTGCGGAAACGGTGTCCATTTCCGAACTTTTTTGACTAAATGTAGAAATCTAAAAGGAAATGGAATTTTTTGTTTATGCATATATGCTGTTTTTGCTTATATCTAGAAATCGAATGACTTTCAGATTTCTAATGAGAAAAATCAACTTTTTTTATTTTTATTATTATTTAAATAAATGATGGAATAAAAAAATATTAACAATCCATTATCAGTCTGGAGTTCTATTTGGATTTGCTGAAGCGTTTCACTACATATTATTACATTTGTTAAAAAGTGCATTTGTATGGCGCGAGTAGTTGGCTAGTCCTAGCGCCTTAATGTGTTTTTCAATACCCGGTAAGTATTTATTTTAAATAAAAGTACCCAATTTTTTTGCAATTTAAGTGTATATTTCACTTTGTTTGTAGGCTTTCTCTTCGGCATTATTTACGGACATCTACACAACTGAAATGACCACCTCTGCTTCTAATGAAAGAGAATTCCATTATTTTTAAATAATCTGACGCGCGTTATTTTAATCTTCATACCTTCTATAACCTCGGCTTGAGATGATTTCACCTAAGAATACCAAACAAAATCAAAGCAACACTGAGAAGTCGGGCAAAGAAGCGGGTAGGAAGTAACGTGCCTACCTCCGCCGCGACAGGCTCGTTCTCCTGAAGATGGAGCCCATGTGAGGCTCCGAAACGTCGAGCAGCACGTCCTGCTTCTTAGGCGCAAACTAAATATTATATTTATGTCCTGTGAAGTTTTAAAACTCCTTATGATATTTATATTGACCATATGTTATAGCCATAATGGACTAAACGTTTGACGAATTTAACAATAACTATGATACCACTTTAGAACCTTCCCTTTATTTCATTATGGCGACTTTTAATTGTTCCAAAACACTTACAGATTCTGAAAATGTATAATTACTGCGAATGCCTTTTACTTCCGAGCTAGGAAATTATAGAATTCTTAATTAGTGGGGACATCTTAATCTTAAATCAGAAAGGGAATAAGCTCATGGGTTGGTACCCTCACAAAATAAAAAACTGCTATAAGAAGAGTTTTAAAGGGGTCAGTTAAAATGAGGCTTTTTTCTCGTTGGTAAAAATACTCATATATTTTCAAACTTTGCCGCATTACAACTGGTACATAACATACAACTATAGCCGTTTGTGTTGGTGTTTTGCGTATAATCACTAATTCTTGAAAATTCAACAGTCCGTCTGTCCAGTCTATCCGTCTGTCTGTTTTTATTTACGTTTAATTAAATTATTCCTATTACATTTAGGTTCACTTCACTTCACATATTATCACTCGAAAATACCTAACAAGTGAGCAGTGGAGTTTAATATGAGAAGTTGGAGAAATACAAACTGTTTTCTTTGGACAAAAATAACGCTCTCGCTGGAGTGATAACATTCTAGTATGTGCGTTCTGCTCAAAATGATCGAGTTTGTCAATGAACGAGCTTTTCTGTTCTCGTGGACACAAAACACTTAGCACTTGAAACGAACACTTTCCCTGAGCAAACGGCGCGAGTGTTTGTCCACTCAATGGCTCGTGTCCGCAAACGATAGGTACCATGTCAAATGCATTATCTGCTATACAATGACATTGCAGTAGAAATTCCGAGATGCTTTATTTGGAGGTGTGAGCGACCTGAAACTTGGTAACGCCTGTGGTCTCTTGTCGAAGGCCACTGGTTCGTTAGCCCAGGCCAGGCGTGCCACCTGAATTTCTTCCTTTATGTGATTTAAATGTGATTAACGATTCTGGTCACTTTTGCTTCAGCACCCATTTAGACATAAAAGTTCCATGCTTACAAGTTAATATGGATAGGCCAGCCCAAATGATTGGAGCAATAATAAAAAATGCCCTTGTTTTGAGTAAATATTAATGTAGCCTTCCTCAAATAAAGGGAAGGTTCTGGCATGGCAACTGTTCCTTCAGAAATGCGCTGTGAAGGGATGATATCATGACAGTGGGCGTGGTATAAGGCGTTGTCGTCTAAACAAATATAAATTATAATTGTCATGTTCAGTTCATGTAATTTGAAGTTAATGTTTTCTGAAGTAAGTGTTTCTTTTCTATTACCGATCCATGGTTTGGCCTTATCGAATTAAAATTAATTTACCAATATTATACAACGAATTATTTACTGTATACATATATGATTATTCCAGAAACGAAACTTCTTTAAAAAACTGTTGAGTTTTATTTATGAAGTTTTATTGGCTGTCATCTCGTTTGAATTATTTTATACCTTTAAGAAGCATAAAAAAAAAAGAAAAAACCTAATATAAATATGGACCTTACGAACTAGTGAAGGTTTCCCCTAGTGACTGATCTGATAAACTCAGATGCTTTACCCACACGTAGCGCAGACAAATTTCATAACCTAACTAATAACCACTCACCGCTACTCTACCTACTAATTAGAAATGAACTTAAATTATTAGATCTGTAGCCCAACAAAACAACTTACAAATAATCTATTTTGAGTAATAATACATCTCCGTGAATAATACCTACGTGGTGCCTTATTAGGAATTATCTTTGCTAATATATGTGGCATTGGTATGGTTTTATATACATTTTTATTCAGTTATTTTAATTAAAATTTCTAACTGTTGAATTACTGAAATATGAATTGTCTTTTCGTATTTTCGCAAGGGTTTTTTTTATGTTAAGCGCGGCATATAGCGTACTCCCGGACCTTTTAAGTTGCCCGGCGACGCCCATGGGTTTTCGAACTTTCAGGGGGGCTGCGAAAACCATGCCGGCCGGCCAGGTTTTTTAAAGGACCCCAGGTCGTAATTCGGGGGAAATATCTCCGACCCTATATATAAAGGATCTAGCTAGAGGATCGGTGTGTTATTATTTTTGGAATGTCAACTGTGAATTTGTGCATTCTCTCCCTGTTCCGCGGTGAGCGAAGGTAGAAAGAGGAAGAACAGCTAATTTCAGTTTTTTACGACTAATCAATCTATTATAGATGTTTTTTTAGTACGGTACGAGTATCTTTTTCTAAGAAAAAATGTCAATCCGTATTATTAACAATGTTCTACCCTTACCTATCAATTATATAATTCCATTTAATATTAAGGACTTTCTAGATATATGCCTGGTAAGTAAAAACGTAATAACGATTTTAGGTTTCAGCATAGATTGTCTTTTTTTTGTCGAATATAGCGTGTTAAGAAAATTTAAGAACATTATCGATCAATGTTATAATAGCTTCGTTTTTATAATTTGCTTTCTTGTCCGACCATGCTGCCTTATGTGGCGAAAATTAAACTCGAAAGGGGCGAAAAGGGGGATGAAAGCTTGTATTGGGAACTTAGATTAAATGTTAGGTTCTGCCCGACATCTGTCCGAAACGCGGAGGAGGGGTCCGACACGACATCGACCCGAGCGGAGCCAGGTACCTCAGCGAGTTCTTAATAAAATAGTTTCACGCGGAGTTAGTAGCATCATCGCGGATATTACACTTGCACTATGCATGCCTGAAAACTTCCGTCTAGCAATTATATGCGCATTCATTATGTCGCCGTACTGTTTAAATCATCATATTACAAATCTTGATTTTCTCGTCTTGTTGAATAGTCTTTTCTTTAAAAAAAATGTCTGAAATAAAATACAGCATTGAACTCTATTGGCAGCAAAGAAAAGAAATCGTCTCTTTGCTTGCAGGGTATTTTCTGCGTAGAGTAAATTTTGTTTGTGTAACTGTCAGGTACCAACCCAGCTTTCATAACATGTGCCCCGCACACCTCATGGGAACTAGGTGCCGTGCCAGACCGTTCTGATATTGCATGGCTGACATTTAACTGGATGGAAATCGCGGACAATTTTCATTGCCGCTTCGACCATCTTTCTTTGAATGCGATGGTACCAACCCGGGCGGGATTTACTCTACTACCTAGTAAGTACGGACAATTATACTTGTAATCCGAACCACGAATGACTTGCATGGAAAGAAATTCAGTCTGTTGAATGTACTCTGGATTTATTTGTAGAGTATTCTAATGTCATTAGAATATTATTTTAGAATACAGAATATACGTACGTCTACAATATATTGTAAATTGGGGATTAATTTGGAGGACAATTTCGTTATACTTAAAATTCGAAGCTCCGTGCAAACCTCCTGACCTAAAAATTTATTCAGGTATTTTTTTAGTTTGCACAATAATGTCGAAGAACAGATTATAATTTTGGCCTATACAGTCAACCAACCGAAGTTGCGAATCCATTTTCATTATCTAATAGGTACATGGGCTCTCACATTCCTCTTTTGATGACAGCAGTCCTTTAAGACACAATGAACACAGAGAGGAAAGGAGATTAACATCGGAAAGGTGATCGAACTGTCGATACGTAAATATTGGCGACCGTTCAATCGCACGTTAACTATTCTTAACAATAGCATTGCACAACCGCGAGCGCGTCGAATTGTCATTCAGTCGCGGATGTCGTTGGCCGTTGCTTGGCCGGTCAAACACGAACGGCTGAGACGCAGAGAGTAGAGACAGTTGCAAAGTTCTTCAGACACGACACGACGAAAAGAGTCATAAAAAATATTATTTATTCATTTATTTATTATGGTATGTACTTCAGATGAGATCTTCAAAACACTTAAAAATGAGCCGTGCTTATAAAGGGAAAATCCTGACCTGGCACCTAATTCCTTCGGGAATGTGGTGTTTTTGGCTAATATAAAAACGGTAGATGTGTACAACCATCCATGTCGAGTTCCAAAAAAAATCTCGATAATGAAAGAAATCTTCTCGAAAAAACCGTGAACATGTTATGGAAACAGAAAATGTATAAAATACAGCATGAAAACATGTTTTAAATACTGTTTTGATGTGAGGTTTTGTTTTCTCTGTCCTCTCTTTAAAACACCTCTCGTCACCCGGACGTGACACCCGAACGAGATGCCTGAACGAATAATGTATTTGCTGACTCGAAACCGTCGTCGAGTCGCGTCTGTTTTCATCTTCTCTGCGCGGTGCGCGGTGGACGAGCACTTTCTCTCGGTGACCGACCACCTTCAAAATATCGAGGCCATTACCGGGCCGCTCGCTCGCGCCGCGCCGCCCGCTCGCACTCTCGCCGCCTCCGCAGAGTCCGCTGCGCCAGGATCGACTTTTCCTTTCAGATCTGGTTCAAGGAAGCCGGAAGCTACTGTGGGAAATGGTTAATTTTCAAGGTGGTATTTGTTTTTAAGTTTTTTTTCTAATTAAAAAAGTGTTGGTTACTGGATTGTTTCATGAAAAAAAACCTATTTACACACATACACAACAAGGAACAAGAGAGGTAAGAAGAGTGTCATGTCGTCGTTACTCGCGACTCCACCGTATCATAAATTAAACAAATGACTTGTTTAATATATTTCCGTGTGGACTAATTGTGCATGTAATCGTATATATGTGGAACCCGGCCGCGCGCGCGAACGTGCTCCTGAAATGCCAATCGCCAAGTCAGTTTCCACCCTCACAAATCCTCCAAAAAGTTTGTGACTATATTTGCTGGGTTGATAGTTTTATAAAATTGGAGACGGCGGCGGGTCTTCTTAGTTTTTTGATCTGAAATTCATAATTTAAAGACGAAACTCTCCATTTAGCTCAACTCCAACTTCCCACTGTAAAAATATTTCGCCTGACCAATTCGCTGCTTTCGGTGCTTTTTCTTTGAAGTCGGTTTTTTTTTTGGATTTTTTTTATTTGTTTATTTTTAGTGAATCGTCGAATACGTCCTTTCCAATAAAAAAAGTATCATCGAAATCTGTTGGAGTTATTCATTCGTCCATTTGTCGCGCACATACTTAATGCAAATTTAAGACTTATATGATTTTCTCATGGATATTATTATCAGAACTAAACTAAATTGAAATGGCACCACACGGGAAGCACCAGCTTTCAAATAAAAAAAGAATCATCGAAATCGGTTCACCCAGGCGAAAGTTCTGAGGTAACAATCATTAAAAAATTCAGCCGAATTGAGAACCACCTCCTTTTTTGAAGTCGATTAAAAATGTATGGAAGCCTGTTCGCCTTTTTCATTTGGCATGCACAACATATCCTACTCTTGATTTGGAATGAAAGTTAAAGTGGCTTTCAAAATTCCGATTTGTGCGTTTAGTGAGGCTATATTGGGCATATTTATTGCCAGATTGAACTAATAACTTTCGATTTTATCAAAAGCTTCATCATCTTAGCGGATCTTTCCGCCTCGTTGGTTTCATTACAAGGATCCCGGTTTGACGTTTTATCTTTATTTGGAAATTTAAGAAGTTCTGAGCTAGAGACTTTATTAATTTATTTGTTTTTTTTTAAAGCAGAAAGCTCGTATATTTTGTAGATTAAATACTTTTTTTTGTTTGTGTTTATCCTACAGACAACACATTAAACACGTTAGCAGGGCAAATTATGCATAGCTAATTTCAATATGAATTAAATAAATCAATATTCCTCCTATGCTATGTAAAAAACAACATACATCTTTACGGTGACAGGTGCCATTGTCTGACGCCCAAAATCAGAATATTCAATCTCAGACTTGCAAGTGGTTGACTTGGTTTTGCTAACTTTTTTTATGCAAAAATAATTCCCTTTCTGTGACATGTAGCTATTGCTATACTGTAGCATAACCGAAATTGTGGGTATAAGTATAAATCCCCGCATCGGAAGATTCCTACTGAGTTCTCGTCCGGCTGTTCATCGTCTTGTATGCTGGGGTGCTAGAAACGAAATGTGAAAAAAAAACCTATATACCAAATAATTTTTTAAGTGTGTCTTCATGGCCAAATCTCAAAATATATATTTAGAACTAGCGAGAAACACTCAAAGGAGTAATGGGACCGATTTTGACGATATTTTGTCTAGCCGGAAATGGAACTCGTTGATTTTGAGATTTGATTATGTTTATTAAAATTCAACACTTTCCTATAGTTTTCCGTTTAACATTTCTACGCAGAGTTTGTTGCGTATAAGATACATTATTGGCTGGTGTAATAATCCAGGATGCATCATTTTTCTCAAATTACACGAGTTCGATTCCGGGCTAAATTATTTTTTTACAAAAATCTAAAAATTCCGTTCCAATCCTTAATTCAAAGCTTAGTACGAAAAAGTGAATGAATGAATGAATGAATAAATTCTTTATTGTGCAATAGAAAACAAGTACAATTACAAAAACAATTCGAAACAACAACAAAATTGCACAAAGGCGGACTTATCACTAGGAGTGATTTCTTCCAGTCAACCTTTGGGGTGATGAGGAGAGACAATCTAAAATATCTGTAGGTAGGTACACAATAGCAATTTGAAAGGAAAAGAATAAAGCAAATAAAATAAAAATATATACATACAGTATAAACATACATAAACCATAATTTACATAACAATACAAGCATACTTTGAATAAAATAAACTAATATATATAATACAATATACTAAAATATATATTGTATATCCACAATTTAGGAACAAATTAAAACAAAACAAAAAAATATACCTATTTCTTTGATGATAATAAAAAGATGTACAGCGATAAAAATAGTATATTCAGATTTCATTTAAATAAAACTTCTTGATTCTCGACTTGAAAGAGCCGATAGTTTGACAAGAGCGGACGGAGGAAGGCAACGAGTTCCACAGACGTACTGCATGTACAGTGAAGGAGTTGGAAAAGAAGCAAGTTGTATGGCGGGGAATCGCAAGGATACTGTCGTCGCTAGAACGTAGAGGGAGACCGTGTGAAGATAGGTGCAAGAATCGGGAACGAAGGTACTCAGGACAGTGAGGGTTATTTAAGACCCCAAAAAGAAGAGTGAGTATGTGACAGTTCCTTCGATAACGAATGGGTAGCCATTTAAGCTGACGACGGTACTGCGATACATGGTCGTATTTACGCAGACCATATATGTAGCGAATGCAGAGATTCTGTAAACGTTCCAATTTATCAAGGAGAACTTCAGTTAAATCCAAAAAGCACACATCAGCATAATCTAAAATTGGAAGTAGGAGAGTTTGCGTCAACGTGATTTTGGTACGGATTGGAAGGAAACTCTGTAAGCGTTTTAAAGAGTGGGCGGCAGCAAAGATTTTCCTGCTGATCTCATTTACCTGGGGCGCCCATGACAGGGTATCATCAATTAAAATGCCTAGATTTTTTACTGTTTTAGAGTACGGTATAACTACTTCATTGTAGATTACCGCTGGTAATGTATTGTGACCAATCTTCGATACAAGTCTAGGGCTGCCGACTATTATGACTTGTGATTTCATAGGATTTATATATAATATAAGTATATTTATAAGTATAATATAAGTATATTTACTTAATCTAGTTTTAGTTTTTAACTAAATAAGCCTATGAGTCTATTTCGCTATTTCTTATGGATTCGGATTTGGTAATCAACCTGTATACGAAAGACTTCCATCCTTCAGTACATCCGCATAGGATATTTAGAGTGCATTTACTGGTTTACATTATTTTAATTTACGGGTACATTATGCGCTACTGTGCCGTATTTAATATTGTAATCAAATAATTCCATGTGTGGTAACATAATTTCCGTTGCTTATCTGTTGTTTAATAATGAACTTACATCACCCGACTTGAAACACCATAACCTTGCTTGCTTTTGCCTTTTCTGGTGTAACTTGAAGTAATGAATCTGTTGAAGTGGCAAATAAATTAGTGTTATGAAAACATTTGTATAATTTATTTCATTACACAAAATATATCAACATAAACTATATTTTAAATGTGCTCCTTTCGCAGGTCTTCATGTCACTTTAACCAGTCAAAGCCAAATTACAAATAGCTCCTTAGCAAATTTACAAACGAATAGGTCGACCTAATATCTTTCTACCTAATCCAATGCGATGTCTGCATCTGCCTTCTTGTGACAATAATAATTTTCATCAATTTAACCTTTACATTTGCTTTCACTCTGCATTAGTGGGTATACCTTTTATTATAAGTTGTAAATTTGAGCTCCAAATTAAACAAGACACGAACCAGCGACCTTGGAATTAAATATTTAGACCTGAAAGACTTTGCAGGTATGTAGATTGAGATTTGATATATAGACTTTGCAAGTATGTAGTCCGTCTCGGATCCATGAATGTTCTAATATTAAAAAAAAAATGATTAGGTACATTACTTCTAATGCAATGGTAATGTGTGTCTGTGCTACGGAGAATGTTCTTCGGAGCTGCATAACAGTATGCCTCTGTCTACCGTCGCTCAACGCGCAACGCGCAGAAATTTTGTCTATTAACTATCCACATTCCTCTCATAAAAACCAACCAATCCTGTAGAACATTTTACTATATGGTTTGTAAACTGTTGAAATATTTCCCCCAAAGTACAACCTTGGTCCATATTAGCTTTTCCTAGCGCCATATTATTATGTCGAGATTAACATAAAATAATGCTAAAACCATCAAATCATAATCGTCATAAATTTCAATAATATATTATTTTAAAATGTATGCATACGTTATTCTCTTTGTGTTCATTACTCCATTTCCTAATATATATTAGATTGGAAGTGATTTGTAATTCAGTTAGTGTAATGGTTTTGTTTAGTTTTATTTGTGGTCTTGCGCACGAGTGGCGCTGCCTTGGATTCACGAAGACAGCGCCGCCGCCGCCCGCCGCGCCGCCGTCGGCTTGGCTTCACCTTTCCTGCACTACGGGCTGGGCGAGGGCTACACGATGCCTTCAATCATTCAATGAGACACGAGCAACTACCGACTTACACAAATAACCTACTTGCTCGGTTAATGCATTTAATATATGTCATAATGTATTGTACCTTTATTTGCAAATAAACTTACTTACTTACTTACTTACATACCCAATGATGTCATACCTTACCGGTCAGAGCATTGGACATTTAATCCACGAGTACACGGGTTCGAATCCTGCTTCAGACGAATTTCCGGCCTTTTTTTTATTATTTTGACATAGCCATGACAAAACCATATCTTACGCACGGGTTTGAATTTGTAAAACTGCGCATTTAGTCCAAACATGTATCAAACACTTGTGATTTAAGTTTACATTTTGGTAATTATCTAATATTAATTTCGCATCACGTTTTATTAGATATGAAATGCAGGCAGAATTGGCATCGATTTTTTTTGTAGCTGTGCTCAGAAAAGCTAAATACCGGGTATATTTAGCTTTTCTGAGCACAGCACCTCGCGGAACCACGTTTAGCTCAGCGAGGCACCATACCAGCGGAAATGATTTTCAGGAAAATATTTTGTAAATACATTATTCCTTTTTACGATACCATCTATAATAAAACATCGGTATTAGGCATGGCCCTGCATGCCGCCTTGTGCAAAGGGTCACGGTATCCGGTCTTCCACCTATGCTCGATATTCGGAGTTATTCGAAAGTTGTAGACCAGCCTTGCTCGAATTTGACGGTCCTTACCCCTCCCCGCGAGCCTCCCCCGCGGCCAGCGCAGTCGCTTCCTTGACTGGAGCGGCCATCATAGTAGACACATGTAAACTGACCTTTAGACTACTTTGGAGAATAAATTGCGCGTTAAAGTGATTTACTGGCGTTGGAGACGGTGTTAGCTTTTTAATAGTTTTTGTTGTCAATTACCTCGCTTCTTGTGGTAATACATTTTCGAATATAATATTTTTTTAATTAAATGAAATTACATCTTGTAGTTTATTACTATACATAAAAATGGTTTTTACTTTGATTGTTACATTCAGTTTCAACAACAAAATATGTTTTTTGTTAATTAATTTTTCAATCATTTTTCGAAGCCCAGGGATGGTTCTTAGCTATAATTGGACCGGGTATAAGTTGACCCGGACCGGAATACAGAACTGACCGTTTGAATAACACGCCCACGAAGCTAAAACCACATTTTACTGGGTTCAGTTCGGGTGAATGTCCAAAACGAATTCGGCCGGGAACTTGTGTTGCTAGTGTTTAATAATAAAAGCATTCAAACAAAAATTGTAACCGTTCATTGCTACACAAAATATACCATCGGTATGCAGAGACAGAAACCCCGTGGCGGTCAAATGACTGGTTGACACGAGCGGTGAACCGCAGCGGGCGCGGCGCGGGCGGCCAGCCGTCAGAACGCGAACAGTATGTAGCAAGGTTAAAGTCATACTGCAGATGCGAATTTGTGGGTGCAGTGTCTGAACCATATCGGGTTTTCCCAGAGTCCAACCGCGATGCGTTGTGTCGCAAGCGGATCGCGCTGTGTACCGCGATAGGTGATGACTGTTTTGTTCTAGGTTCTAGCTGTTTATAAATCATATGTTTGTTCCTAGCAGCTAATCACACGGCGACGATGGCCGGCCCAACAGTTATAGATAGAGAACATTCGTGCTTCAGTTATTTCATAGATTCGGCCATGCTTTCTCACGCAAGGTTATAAAATTAAATGGAGCGATGCATTAAAATTACGAAAAGTGAATAAACCGCAATCACAAAAAGGACACGGATGTTCTGCAACGTTTATTGTTGTTAAAATCTCTGTAAAATAATATTCAGACTTTGGAATAAAAACCACATAATATTATAATTATATGTACGTAAAAAATTTAATTGAACACCCAATTTAAATTTTCCATTTAATGTTACTAGGTATGGATGTCTAAGATCGCATGTTCACTGAGATTATGTAAGATCATTCCTCACTGAGATTGACGTGCCATTCCATAAGGAATTTGACCATGGCATCATTGTTGGATCCTGTTCGTTCTGCTTAAAATCGCGAGAACACATGAACGTATTTATGAACTATGTATATCTATGATAGGAAACCAGGAAGAGATATCCTTCTGTAAATGCCGAAAAACTTGAGTCAGATTATTCAACAGCTGTTACGGCTTTGCGTGCCTTATAGCCTATGCGGAGATCATGCAAGATTTCTAGAAAGCCGCCAGATCCGACTCAGGTAGAACAACTGGTTTGTTCTCACCCACATTGTGGAGCCAGCAACTTGCACCGACTTGCATGTGACGTACATTGAAACGCAATCCTAGAATCAACGTTCTTGCCATGCCATGCGCATACATCTCAATTACCAAGTCATCGGTTACAAATATTTCTGGCACGTACAGAAAAATTACGTATTTTTACAAATTCAAGAATTCGAGCAATCCCAGTTATGACATGATGTATTCAGTTAATACCAACATAGCAAAAACCTTAAAATTAACATGTTTTCAAATAATTGTTAAACCATAAAAATAAATTTATTTATTTTTAAAGTTTTATGATATTTTACTTAAGAGAGTCGTTACCCTATCAATTCCCCATACTACGGGCGATAACTGTTTCCATGCTCTTAATATTTTACTAGGTTTTTGAAATTTTAGGTATTGTAGAAATCTATGTCTGTACGTTTTATTTTGTTAAGGTGTGTTATTTTATAGGTATACTAGCTGCGGTACCCGGCTCCGCTCGGGTTAGCGTCGGCTAAATTATTTCATGGATAAAAAGTATCCGACATGGCTGATCCAAAATAGGGTCAAACTGGTCCAGGACAATGTATCCATCTACCAAATTTAATCAAGATCGTTCGAGATGAAATAGCATGATTTAATGAGAAACATCCAATAATTCCCATTTAGAGCTTCGTTCACATTTGGTGGCTATTTAAAAAAAAGCATTTGCCGCCAGAACCTTTCTGCACTTGCACTGCAACATTGTTTACCTAGTAAGTAAGTAACGTGTAATGTAGGTAAGTTTTGCGTGGACTCCAACCCACAGCCAGGCTCAACATCGAAAACAGTAACCCATCTCGAACCTGACAGCTCCCAGAGATCCTATACATTGATAAAATACGCACATAAATCGGGTTAGTGGTTCGCAAGTTATAAGAATTTAACACTCACTACTCACCCTTCAGGTAAGGAAGCGTTATATTATGTAGCCTATAAGTTTTGAGTAGAATCAGGCTAGACGTAGATACAATCCGCATCTAAATCGAGTAATTGGTTCTCAAGGATTTTGCCAAGTAGTCCTAAAGTTGCGGGAAATACCAAGCCGTACCCGCCCCCCCTTCCCCGCACCCGCCCCCGTCGGACCACCCGCCCCGCCCCCGGCCCCGCTCCCGCCACCGCCCCCGGCCCCGCTCCCGCCGGTGTGAAGTAGCGCTACCGGCATCGTTTTCGCAGCCCCGTGAAAGTTCTAAAGCCCATGGGCACAATATCTTTATAAATTGTAGCCTATGTGTTATTCTGATGTATAAGCTATATTATTGTAAAGTTTCATTAAAATCCATTCAGTAGTTTTTACGTGAAAGAGTAACAAACATCCATCCATCCATCCATCCATCCATCCATCCATCCATCCATTATTATAAACATTCCCCTTTATAATATTTATTAGATTAAAACCTTTTAGATTGGAAAATATTGGCTAATAAACATTGGAAACAAGTTGTCTTTTTTTAGGTTAATTTTATATTCTTTCTAAATTATGGCTAGACCATCAATCTACAAATGTACTTTTTCGATTATCAAAATGAGTTGTGGTTATTTTTAAATAAAATGAAATGTTGTTTTACATACGCCCTTATGGAACTAAATGCAATCTGGTGCTCACAACCCCTTAAATAGTGCTCATATGGGCAGGATTTTTGAGCGGCTCGTAGCCTAGTGGCGCGGGGACTGGCCTAGCGTACCAGAGGCCTGGGTTCAATACCGACATGCACCACTGTCTTTCTCTTTCCGAGTGAGATAAGTGCATTTCGTCACGAATGCGAGCTGCTCCATGGTTCGGAATCCATGTAAAACTGTAGGTTCCCTTCCCCTACTAGGTGGTAGGGTTTAAGCCCGCCCGGGTTGGTACCATCGCATTGGATGAAAAGATGGTCGAAGCGACAATGAAAAATTGTCCGTGTTTTCCATCCAGTTCAAGGTAGCCGTGCTCATAAAAGGAAGGTCCTGGCATGGCACCAAATTCCTTCTGGAATGTGGTGTATTGGGCTAATATCATAACGGTAGTTGTGTGGTATTAGCCATTCATGTCAGGTGGCATAAAAAAAAAGGATTTAATTTTAACATAAAAATAAAACATAGGTTTTTATTAATTCTGTGCATATTTTTTTAATTATTCAAGTCATATATTAACCAAATAACACGTTAATTCTCCGAATCCCGCAGAGAAGCACTAATTCCTAGCTTATTAATTTATGATATTTTTTTCAGTAAACCCAACTACGAGCCTACATTCGCAGAAATATTTTTGAAATAATATGGCTCTACAACATTTTCAAGAATGCATCGCTAAGCATGAATGTGTGTGGTTTAACGTTATATCACATATACTAGCAAGCAGCGACAAGGTAGGTTTTTATTGATTTCTCACATGTGTGGGAACATCGGGTTATTGTTTAAATTCTATGTCAACTCGCGGTAGATTGCTTTGTACTTGACCGAGACACGAAGCTTCCTAAGTTACGTGGAAAATCCAATTACTCAGTGTAGCGGAAAACTCTCTGCCTGAAATAGTATGTGTTTTTACGTACCTATTATGTTAGCAGATCAATCATTGAGATGAGAACAAACAGAAATATGCACCAAATAAACTGCTTAAAAATTCGAATGAGTGAGAAAACCAGCTTTCAAATTGAAATGTGTCAAATGACGATTGATAGATTGTTGCCGGGCCGTTTTATTTGATCCGATATTATAGCTAGGATAATTTATTAAAGGTCGTCTCTATCTCAAACATTCAAAAGCGTGTATAGGAAATACTCTTTATTACGGGCATTCGATGTCGTATACATGTCCGATAACCGTGACTATGAAAATTGCCTGAGAAAATTGCCCAAGAGCTTGGGCTTGTTGCTCACTTCCCGTGAGAGCGAAACATTGACGTGCGTCCATCATAAGTTTACTTCTTTACTTTAGTCAGCCTCGGTGGCCCAGTGGTGCGACGCCTTGCGATTCGATAAGCTGGGTAAGCACCTCTTAGCGCGGTTGGGTTCTGGATGGGTGACCATTTTCAACCGTTGAAGCTGGCCTTGGTTCGGATTCCACGTAAAACTGTAGGTCCTCTTACTTGTGGTAGGGTTAATCCCGCCCGGGTTGGTACCATCGCATTGAATGAACGATGGTCGAAGCGGCAATGAAAATTGTCCGTGTTTTCCATCCAGTTCAATGTAGCCGAGCATTGTAAGGAAGGTCCTGGCAGTGGTGTCTTAGGCTAATATCTGACGGTCAGTTTGATATTAGCCATCCATGTCCAGTTACATAAAAAAAAACATAAAAAAATTAGCGTACAAATAAGGTGAAGAAATCACCTCCATGACAATACTGGCTTACACATCAAAATTCGTAGATCAAAATACAGAGTTGATCTTAGTCCAGCCAATAACTAGCTTTCTAAGATACCAATTCACGAAAGGATGGATCTTTTTAAAAAGAAAACAGGTTCTATTTTTTTAAACCGTACATAGTTATAAGGATTATGATTTATAAACCCAACACAATATATTCTCTGTGTGAGCAACATAACCTCGTTGCAAATATGCGTATAATATTTTTGACTTTTATAACCACGGAGTTATGACTGACAACGGACAATGAATCGAAGGCTAAACAAGTTTTTTTATGTAACTGGACATGAATGAGTGTGGAGATAACCCACAACCATGATATTAGCACAACACACTGCATTTCCAAAGTTATTAGGTGCCATGCAGCAGTTTATGAGCACAGCTACATTGAACTCGATGGAAAACACGGACAATATTTTCGACGATAGCGTCGACCATATTTTCATCCAACACGATGTTCCCAACCCGTTTGGGCTTAACCCTAGCATCTAGTAGGGGAAGGGGACTTACAGTTTTACATGAAACCGTGGAGCAGTTCTCATTCGTGACGAAAGCACTTATCCAACTCAGAAAGAGAAAGGAAGTGGTGCATGAACGAAGCGGGGATTTGAACCTCAATCTGGGGAATCTCTGGTATGCAAGGCAAGTCCCCTTGCCACGCGGCTACGAGACTCTTAAAAGTACCCGGTACGTGTGACTCACAAAGTGAAATTACGATGACCGACAGTATCCTGTACCACTCTCATGAGACTGCGTCAACCGCTTGGTAAGATGCATTTGCTTCGATGTAAACGGATCTTTTCGCCGGATTTCCAACGATAAGATTTGAAATGTGGTTAGCTATCTAAATACATGAAAGAAAAATATTGTTGAAACATTTTTTTTCCACACCTTAACTTTCCAGTTAAAGGGGTCCCCTTAGTCCCACTGATTCGAAAGGTCTCTCGGCGAAGTGGCGCCGTATATGGTATTGGTAGTAGTTATTTTGATGGAAAGCGCGGCATATGGCGCGCGCCAGGCCCCCTCATAAGAGGTGCCCGATAGCACCCATGGGTTGTCGAACTTACACGGGAGATCGTTTGGGATCAAATGATCCACAGAAGTCTGCTTCACACTAAATACGCACGCCTATGTCTTGTTCGCTTTAAACTCGGCGAGGCTTTTGAGACCCCATCCGGAATCTATTTCCAACGTATATCCTCCTTCACTTCAGCCCGGCTGGCAGTTCAGTGACTATAAAACAATATTAAATTATTATTAGGTTCATAAGTAATTTAAATTTAAATCAGTTACCTATCCGAAATGCATTAATCACCGCAACTTTATTATAATAAAATCGTGACTAAATATTGCACAAAAATATTTTTAAATGTCTCGCCAAAGTAAACTTTTTTTAACAATCGGGCTTGATCATTCAGAATTACGATGTTTTGAAGTGAAAAATCCCACACGAGACCATTCTTGCCTCTTCTGAGGTCGAATAAAATGTTTATGCAAAATAAAAGCCGCACACGACCTTGAATGCCGTCAAATTCGCACATAAAGCACCAGACCGCATTTGTTGCAAGAAAAATGGTCCGTTAAATTGTATTTTACGGTTGCGATACCCTCGAAATTGCGTGTGCCACCGCCTCGCTGGTCCGTTTCTCAGAGCACACTTCGAGTTATATATTATATTTTAGATTCGGGTATATGTGTCAAATATGAAATTGTAGAGCCACCTTTGAGATTGCTAAGTCCTTGTTTTAAGGTAAATAAGTCAATTTATTATCTGATATTTACAGTTCTGGTCGAATACTATATTTGACCTGGATTAGTTCTTGACCTGTTGGCTAAGATTCGGAAATAAGTAAAATAAATTAAAAAATATTTTGATGATTGCCTATTATTTCATCAAAGAGGGAATATAAATTCCAATATTTAATTTTATTAGATATAATTAATCAATTTAATAAATTAACAATTTAATAATGAATTTGACAAAATAATTAATTATTAATTAAATCTACGATTTTTTCCAGTTCAAAAATGTATGGAAACATTGTCGGTTATTCACGCAAACAGCCTTTCATATACTTTTATAATGGTGAACTAGTTTTATTTTATCGTAATGAGTTGTCGGTTACCTGAAAAGCCATCATTCCTTTTTCTTAAATTAGCTCAGTCGGCCGGCTTTAATTGATAGGAAATGTACAAACATTTTAATTTATTGAGGACCCTTCAAAATATTGCCTTTGCTGCAACATAATGCAAGATAAGTCTTAACTGTCTTGGGCTGAAGTGCACAAATTCTGGTTAGTAATAATTTTAAAATTAAAATATATCCGTCTTTATTTTTCGCCTGAAGAAGAAAGAGCATGGATCTATAATAACCATAACTTCAATACTAACCAGTACGTCGTTAGACTTTCACACCAAAAAGGCATCTTAATGTAATGCTCTGTGAAACTAGGCTTCAGACGAGACTAATCAAGATCATCTTACTAATCATCTCCAATGTGGGCGAGATTGCAGTGACGACATCCTGCGGTCGGACGTGCTGCGGTGCATATCAGTACATGAGCAACATCGAGTAAGGACGGAGGGGAGTGGCGACCAAAACTTATCCATCTAGCGGCACCGTAGCAACGATTTAGAAATACACTCAGCACTTAGGTAGCTTACTTATAAACGTGTCTTCAAACGTGTATTTATTAAAGTCAAGTAATTTCCTGTATCGAGTACCAGTTACGAGCGTATTCGTTTGTTTTTACTTATATAACTAAGTCTGTTGCAAATATTACACCTACAGTGCCCTTATATTAGCCGAAAAAGCTGCATTACCGCACGAAATAAGTTCTATGCCAGGACCTTCCCTCCATACGTGTCTCCAATAGACACGTATGGAGGAAAGGTCCTGGCCATTAAATACGGAAACTGTTTTGATTCAATTCGATGGGTCGGAAGCAGCAAAGCTGTCCAGTCAAATACTTACGTGTTAAGTGTCGTTGGAACTCGAGAAAATCAGTAGTAAGCAAATTCGTAAGCGAACTCACTCACCGGCACTGCCGCCAAAGTGGCTACGCCGCCGCCGCCCGCCCACACCCAGCCACAGCGGTGCCCAGACCATGTCGAGCCACTGGACTGCCGAAGCCGATTAAGTATTCTATGTTTTCATTTAAATTTCCGCTCACAACAACAACTGGTAATTCTGTAAAAAACATCGGTGGGTTTTATCGAGAAGTAAAGCCAGAGTGGGCAGTCTGAGTTCTCACCGAAATTGGCGTTTACGGCAAACCGATCGACTGGCGTTTTCTCCAAACTCCATACAAGTTTTTACTAGATATTCTGTGGTTTTACTTCTTCAAGCTGTCAAAGTCAAACGCGGACTTCCGATTTGTATGAGAACGCGGAGTGGACGTAAACGGCAACGTCGACGTATTTACGGCAACGTTGAGTAAGCTGTCAAATCAAGCTCGGACTCGCAAATGTTAGTTCGCTTAACGCCCGCTGCGCGCGCTCATCAATTTCTCCATACATTTGAAAACGCCAGTCGATCGGTTTGCCGTAACGCCAATTTAGGTGACAACTTAGACTACCGGCTCTGATCCTTCTTCAAATGCGCGTTATGTACATCAACCTAACATTAATATTCAAAACGAGACCAGATTCGTCATCAAATGAAACAGCTTTCATTTTCATCCATAGAAAGCGGACGGTCGCCTGCACAGTTAGTACCCCGTTAGTGCTATTGCTGTATCGCGTTACCGCAACGCTAGCTTATGTAGAAAAGTGAAATTATGTGTAACAAGTGCGGCAATTTGTCAGATGGTAGTTATGTGCAATCTTACGCCGACTTGGCGTGATTGTAACGCGGCGCGCGCGGACTACTCTCGTTGCAGATGATAAACTTGACACGGGCCATTATGTTGTCATGGACTAAAAAACCTGTAATCAAATCACGGTGTAGTTTTTTAAAACACTACTTCACACATCAATACAGTTGACAAGGACAGTAGATTCGTTAACTTCAAGGGTTCGTTTTTATACAATAAAACTAGAAACATTTTTTTTCAATTGCATCTTTAAAATAACACACATTTCTCAATAATGCATTGTATCCTTACTTTATATTAAATACTTTTTATAAAACGAAATTCTTTAACTGCAAACCTTGTTTCATTTATTCACACGCACATTTTAGGTTATATATCACCGGTTACAATTTAAATTTAAAAAATATATATTGTCCTACAATCGTAATAGAAGCTTCTCGTTATATTAGCTCTGCAGTCGTATTAGAATTCAAAGATTCAAAGAGTTTATTTGTGATCTTTAGTTCTGTACACTTCTATCACATCGTCAAGGTTTATACACAGTTAGGGATATAATTCTACAAGTTATTAGCATTCAAATTATTAAATCAAATTTCATTAAGGCACAGTAAGAAATTCATTAAAAAAATTAACATTATGCATTAAATAATCCTCTCAATTAAATTCACCTTCTGCATCAAAACCTAGCGCTCGCTGCAGTTCTGAATCCTTAGCTAACCTGCGGTGGCTAGGACACTAGCACCGAACAATAATAGTATTGTCCTTTGCATTCACTTCCTCTTTCTATTAATTCTTCCAGTGTTTTCCTGGAGATCCTTTCCATGTCTGGAAGGGCAAAGATTGTTGAGGCTGTGGATATACCGATTTAGATGGAATTTTCAATGTGCAATATTGACAAGTGTTGCTGTATTTCTCAACGTAATTTTCATCATTATTATATGGTCATAAAGTAGCACAAAAAGTGTCATCATAAACAAAAACATTAACTTTTTACGTGAATCCAACTCTGTGCCAATTAAATTTTCAACGTTCATTTAATGGCATGGCATTGATAGGAGATTGGAACTACCTAAGTGTAAATGGCATTGCTCAACCGACTGACGAAGTGGATGGATCATTAACCATAAATAAGGCAGGTTATTGAGAGAAGTACTTTTTTTAACAATTACTCGTCCACCCTGCGCAAAATGTCAGGAGTAGCCGATTTGGGCCACTCTTATTTCCAAAGACGAGTTTTTTTACTAAATCACCTAAAACTCCTAATAAATTCGAAACATCTTCAAGAAGAACACTAATCAAATACTTTCCAACCATCCATCAAACAGATTATTTGAAAATTTTCAAATGCACGATCAATGGATTCGTAATACTTTCTATCGATGACCAGTCATTACGTCCATGGACTAGCAGAAGGCCACAATTAAAACGATGATGTTATTGAACGTTAAAGAATATTTTCACTGGTTGTTTGCATAGTAACTGTCAATAATATAAAATTACTTTCTTACTTGGTAACTCCTAAAGTTTAGAAAGTTTTGATAATAAAACGATGAAAACTTTTCGCTCATAGAAACATCAGTGCTCGCACAAAATCAACTCCGACTTCGATGCTCGAACGCTATTCTCGAAAATATCGAACTTAGGACGTACTCTTGTTTTGATAATTCAATCTTAAACATTACAAACACAAATCATACGGACGTTTCAGAAAACAAGACGAGTGGCACGACAAAAAAAAATTGCGTAACAGATAGATTTCAGTGCTGTTCGAACTTTCCAGGGTACACATTGGGACGCTAGGTTTTGTAATAGAGGTTCGCAAAAAGAAATGGGATGTGGTCCCATTAATGCACAATCTTCTAGGGGTTAAGATAAAATAAGGTGGGACGACTCACCACGATGGAGATTTCCAGACGTGTGCGGGTGGCCACCACGCTCCTCCTTCTCCCTCAGGATGCGGTTCAGGAATGCTGCGTCCTCGACGATGAAGAGCACAGAAAGTCCTTTGGATTGTTCGTAGGTTTCGAGCACACACTGTACTGGCGAGGTACTCCTGAGTACCTAAGGACCCGGCGGCGGCGAGATAGTTTTGGCGGGAACCGGTGCTACGATGACATGGCGTGTCCGTGCATCGCGGTATCAAAAATTGCACTAAAAGCTGGGCCTTTCAGCCTTTTCAGCAGACGCTGTCAATCTTCGCTCCATCAGGTGAAAAAGAGAGAGAGGCACGTGTGTGCGAGGAACAAGGATAGGACCAGGGTCATGCACATTACATAGAGCCGCACAGCCATAGATTACGCGAAGACATTATGGCCTAACCAGTCATTGACTCTAACAATCAAATCATTAAAATCTCCATATCATTTAAAGATCTATCTTTCCTATACACCTGTGTATACACAATTATGTACACTGGATTTTTTCGCATCCTACAGTTATATGTATAGAGTGCAAACCGTACATTATTTCGTAATTTCCCTTTAGCGATCTCGGCATCATCCTCTATGAGAAACGTTATTTTGACGCTCACGTAGATCACATGTAATATCACACGTAGGCAACCCAATTGCTTGGTTTCATGCTAAGGTCTGCTTATTTATTTATTTATTAAGCTGGAATTATGTTTCATTGTTATGGAACCCTTACTTGGCAATATATTCTGACCGTATTTAAATTATACAAAAAAATCCAATGTGCCCTGCACTATCGGTCACTTGGACTAAGGAATCATACTTCTTGTAACTTAAAAATTACCTAATTTGCTTATCCAGCATGAATTGATGGATGCTTCCGTGCTTTGTAAACTGAATATTGATGGGGGCATACGACTGCCCAGATCTTTTAAAATTTGTTTACACGCACCTTGAAGAGCAACGATCCTCTATGACACGGCCAAAATCCGGACTATTGGGGGTATCCGTGCACCTATACGACGTATATGCCACACCTAAAATAAAAAACTTTTGTCTACAATTTTTAATAGCTTAGCCTTCACCTACATAGGAACAGTTTGCAATATGCAATATATAATACAATTTAATCTAAATATTATCTCATCCATTTACCTACTCTTATACTAATTCAATTACCACACTTAATACTTAATATTACTTACTATGTTAGATAATTTTATGTATTTAATGGATACGACATTACCGTTTCCTCATTAATTTGAATTTCAGCGACATCTACATTTGAAGCATTGTAATTAGATAGTTAAATAGATAGGTAAGTTTTTGGTCCTGACATCCTGCTTCCGACGAATGCCACGACCAAAAACTTTTTTTTTTAGGTTATTATCAAAATCTGATTACAATGGTTCAAATGTAGATGTCGCTGAAACTTAAAATAATATTAAACCTCTTATAATTTAACAACCTTTCTATTTTGACCCGACTGCGCAAGAAGGAGGGTTATGTTTTTTTCATTAACTATATAAAAACTTGTGCACAATATGTCATCTAACTATATCAATAACTTTTACAGATTTCAACTCTCAGTACGCGAATATTTACTACAAAATGGTGAATAATGTAACGCATAAGTCTTTTTTTTTTACTTGTATTTGTGTTCATGATTAACCTTGTAGAGCATCAATATTATTTTATGTTCCAGAGAAAATCGAACGATCACTTGTTACTTAATAATGTTATTCTTAATGTTTTCTGTATTTCTCTCTGTGTTTTCTCCTAAATAAATAGAATCTTAGAAAAAACCTAGGCTTCCTTTTAAATTCAGATGAACGGACGAACGGGTGGACGGACAGAAAGGACGAAATTTCAAGCGTTCCTGATAAGTCGCGCCAACTTTTGTGTAAACTTGCTATAGTAGTATACGTACATTTTTTAATGCTATGAAGTGACAATTTTAAATAATAATCTTTGAAAATAAAACATTTCACTTAATATTTGTTTGTGATAAAACTATGGGCATTTTGGTTTAATTTTGATACTGGTCAATAGCAGAGTTACTTTGGGTACCAATAAACAAAAAACCATTTTATTTCAAATTTGTAGTCGTAGTACCCAAAAATTTTGTAAGAGATGTAAATTTTCAACGTTTTTCAACTTATGCTCATATCATAAAAAACAAATTACTCCGATACTACCTGGCTCCCGCTTGACGTTGAGTTTTGGGACAACTTGAATAGTACATATATAAATGACGGCTCTATCAATCCTGTTTGTATGTTGCATGTCCATCCACGTCCTCTCCACAAACTTGTTGACGCTACGAGCACCGCTCATGTCAAACAAAGACTGCAAGAAACATTAACAATAAGTCGTCCGTTACCGGCGAGTTTTGTGACCCGGCGCAGCGGGTTCAGCGTAGACACGATGCATCGAGTGCCAGTGAGATAAATTGAGAAAAGTGGATTTTGAGTTAAATACTTAACCTTAACCTCTCAATTGTCCATCGCTCGTCACCAGAACAGGGTTAGAATTACCGATTCGAATATTTTTTTTCTCAGGTTGGTACACCTTTCCCTGACACTCCTGCCAAATGTCAAATATTAAATGCATCGACATAACCAAAGCAATTTATGTACGTCAATGATTAAATGTCATTAGTTATTGTTTGGCGTCTGTTTATATCAATCAAATATTCAAGAATCAATTCAAGAATTCAAGAATCAAGAAGTGAAACTTGAAACTGGCAAATTGTCTACACTGGACAGAGCCCAAAAAACAAATAAAAAAAATGATTAAACATTTATTGCAAATATTGAGAATATACAAGGTTAATAATAGAATAAGAAATTAAAATTAAATTAAATAGAAAATTTCATTAAATTAGTTTTTGAAGTTCGTCGCATTTCAAAATGGAAAAAAATATTGAACAAAGAATTTGTTTGAAGTTTTGTGTTTCCAACGAAATCTCTTGTGCTGATGCATTCAAAATGCTACAAAAAGCCTACGGGGACTCTGCTCTCTCAAAAACAAGAGTATACGAGTAGTATTCGTCGTTCAAAAATGGTCTCCAAGAAGTTGACGATGCACCTCGTCGTGGACGCCCTTCAACATCAACTACCGATGATAACATCGAAAAAGTTCAAGAAATCGTACTCTAAAATCGTCAAAAAGTCAATAAGGAGTAAGTACTACCTGGCCGTAATTAAGCGTTTGAGAGATGCTGTGCGTAGAAGATGCGACCGGAATTGTGGCAAAACAACTCATGGATCTTGCACCATGACAATGCTCCGTCTCACAAAGCGCGCATCGTGACCGATTATTTGACCAAACATACTGTAAATACAATCCAACAGGCACCGTATTCTCCGGATATGGCACCATGTGACTTTTTCCTGTTCTCAAAACTTAAATTACCCCTTCATGGAAAGAGATTTTCGAGCATCGATGAAATAAAAGAAAGTGCGACGAAGGCATTGAAAGCCATTCCTTCACCGGACTATCAAAAGTGTATGGAAGAATGGGTTAAGCGTTGGCGTATGTGCATCGCTTCAGACGGTTATTATTTTGAAGGTGATAAAATAAATGTATCCGAAAATTAACACAAAATGTTTTTATTTATTAATTCCCGGAACTTTTTGATCATAAGTAAATATACTTTTTCATACTAAGCAGGTACGTCGCTTATTCCAAGGAATGTGACATGTATGTATGTATAATCGACCGTGAAGCAAGGACAAATTAATTAAAGGAAGAGCCCAGTAAAAAGAACTACTTTACGAATATACTGCAAGGCTGGACCCGAACCAGCAAAACATACCATTCGCGGGTATTGCGTCTACCAATTTCGCCACCGGCTGTATATCCATAATTTAGAATTCTCCTACTGTCCCTCCTCCCGTAATGAATGCCTCCTACTAACACAGTCTTTAAGATTATACCTACATACATTTATTTAACGCTTCATCTGCGTTGCGGACATTGACTGCAAAGATTGAACAATCAAACATATTGCCGTCATCACCAAAATCGTATTGGTGGCGAAATTGGTAGACGCAATACCCGCGAATGGTATATTTTGCTGGTTCGGGTCCAGCCTTGCAGTATATGTAAAGGCGGGTTAGGACATGGACTTATTCTTGAGTTCATATCTTCGACACCAGCGCAGGAATGTCATCAAAACTACGGCCATAATTCGGTCTTCTCTTCGGCGCGGCGGAAAAAGATATTCGTATACCAACGTAAAGTTTATTTTCTAATAAGAAGTAGCATAAAGAGTGAGCTAATAGTTATGTCAAAAAACAAATAAATATATAGACTTAGAAACAGAAACATTTTCACGTATAGTAAGAATCTGTTAGAAATAAGATAGCATTAAAATATGGTAAAGTGATGTGAACAAAATAAGAAAAAAGCCAAAAAAAAAAAACAAGGTGAATAAGGAGAAAAAAAGGCTAAAAAAGAATAAAGAATAATAAGAATAGAGAATAGAAGCATAAAACTCCAACGAGTCTCGGTAGTTCACCTAGCTAACCTAACCTAACTAAACCCGTGAAACATTGATTACTGAATAGCATTCGACCCATCGTGCTGCTTCCCATTCATATATTAGTCATTTATAAAATAAACTTCTGTCCACGTCGATTGTGAAAACCATCCGGATTCGAATATTTTTTTTCTCAGGTTGGTACACCTTTCCCTGACACTCCTGCCAAATGTCAAATATTAAATGCATCGACATAACCAAAGCAATTTATGTACGTCAATGATTAAATGTCATTAGTTATTGTTTGGCGTCTGTTTATATCAATCAAATATTCAAGAATCAATTCAAGAATTCAAGAATCAAGAAGTGAAACTTGAAACTGGCAAATTGTCTACACTGGACAGAGCCCAAAAAACAAATAAAAAAAATGATTAAACATTTATTGCAAATATTGAGAATATACAAGGTTAATAATAGAATAAGAAATTAAAATTAAATTAAATAGAAAATTTCATTAAATTAGTTTTTGAAGTTCGTCGCATTTCAAAATGGAAAAAAATATTGAACAAAGAATTTGTTTGAAGTTTTGTGTTTCCAACGAAATCTCTTGTGCTGATGCATTCAAAATGCTACAAAAAGCCTACGGGGACTCTGCTCTCTCAAAAACAAGAGTATACGAGTAGTATTCGTCGTTCAAAAATGGTCTCCAAGAAGTTGACGATGCACCTCGTCGTGGACGCCCTTCAACATCAACTACCGATGATAACATCGAAAAAGTTCAAGAAATCGTACTCTAAAATCGTCAAAAAGTCAATAAGGAGTAAGTACTACCTGGCCGTAATTAAGCGTTTGAGAGATGCTGTGCGTAGAAGATGCGACCGGAATTGTGGCAAAACAACTCATGGATCTTGCACCATGACAATGCTCCGTCTCACAAAGCGCGCATCGTGACCGATTATTTGACCAAACATACTGTAAATACAATCCAACAGGCACCGTATTCTCCGGATATGGCACCATGTGACTTTTTCCTGTTCTCAAAACTTAAATTACCCCTTCATGGAAAGAGATTTTCGAGCATCGATGAAATAAAAGAAAGTGCGACGAAGGCATTGAAAGCCATTCCTTCACCGGACTATCAAAAGTGTATGGAAGAATGGGTTAAGCGTTGGCGTATGTGCATCGCTTCAGACGGTTATTATTTTGAAGGTGATAAAATAAATGTATCCGAAAATTAACACAAAATGTTTTTATTTATTAATTCCCGGAAC
Source organism: Incurvaria masculella (assembly GCA_946894095.1). Lineage (NCBI taxonomy): Eukaryota > Metazoa > Arthropoda > Insecta > Lepidoptera > Incurvariidae > Incurvaria > Incurvaria masculella. Next base: position 9,302,324 of record OX335641.1, read on the forward strand.
TTTTTGATCATAAGTAAATATACTTTTTCATACTAAGCAGGTACGTCGCTTATTCCAAGGAATGTGACATGTATGTATGTATAATCGACCGTGAAGCAAGGACAAATTAATTAAAGGAAGAGCCCAGTAAAAAGAACTACTTTACGAATATACTGCAAGGCTGGACCCGAACCAGCAAAACATACCATTCGCGGGTATTGCGTCTACCAATTTCGCCACCGGCTGTATATCCATAATTTAGAATTCTCCTACTGTCCCTCCTCCCGTAATGAATGCCTCCTACTAACACAGTCTTTAAGATTATACCTACATACATTTATTTAACGCTTCATCTGCGTTGCGGACATTGACTGCAAAGATTGAACAATCAAACATATTGCCGTCATCACCAAAATCGTATTGGTGGCGAAATTGGTAGACGCAATACCCGCGAATGGTATATTTTGCTGGTTCGGGTCCAGCCTTGCAGTATATGTAAAGGCGGGTTAGGACATGGACTTATTCTTGAGTTCATATCTTCGACACCAGCGCAGGAATGTCATCAAAACTACGGCCATAATTCGGTCTTCTCTTCGGCGCGGCGGAAAAAGATATTCGTATACCAACGTAAAGTTTATTTTCTAATAAGAAGTAGCATAAAGAGTGAGCTAATAGTTATGTCAAAAAACAAATAAATATATAGACTTAGAAACAGAAACATTTTCACGTATAGTAAGAATCTGTTAGAAATAAGATAGCATTAAAATATGGTAAAGTGATGTGAACAAAATAAGAAAAAAGCCAAAAAAAAAAAACAAGGTGAATAAGGAGAAAAAAAGGCTAAAAAAGAATAAAGAATAATAAGAATAGAGAATAGAAGCATAAAACTCCAACGAGTCTCGGTAGTTCACCTAGCTAACCTAACCTAACTAAACCCGTGAAACATTGATTACTGAATAGCATTCGACCCATCGTGCTGCTTCCCATTCATATATTAGTCATTTATAAAATAAACTTCTGTCCACGTCGATTGTGAAAACCATCGCGGTCACACACTAGAGAGTTTCGCAAGACTGTCTAGCCTTACCTACGCTGGGACACGTTTTCAAGTTCTAACGATGCGGTCGCCGCCGCCGGTCGCGGTCTCCAACTAACAAACGGTTTCGCGGTCATCTTTGAGATTAAAATTAAACAGACAACATTAAATGTTATTAATGACAACTCTAAGAACGAATCACCTTGGTTACTTTGACATTTCTAGCAAATTTCTAGATATTCAGCTCAAAGAAAAAATAATAACAATAACAAATATCTAAGTACACTACTTGCCTCAATTCAGACTCAAATGTTTTTTAATGTAATATTTTAAAAGATATGAAATCTCCCTCCCCCTTTTCATGTGCCTACTAACTGTATCTATAGCATCGACGTATATACTAGCGGAATTTATAAATTACTTTTGCATATCACTGACTTATAGGTAATTCATACTTTTCCCATCTTCCACTCACAATTACAACAGATTGACAGGAATATAGTAAGTTATATTTGCGACACTAATTGATTTCATAGCTCATATTTCATCAAAATATGCATCCACTAAATGCTAAAACATGCGTAGGTATCGTGACCCGTCGTACACATATCTCACCTTTCACACTTACTACACAATTTGCTCACCCACTGTCACGTGCGACACTTGTCGAAATTATTCGAGGTTTGGGTAATGCAGCCATTGTGTTAAAAAGTTCAAGGTAGGGAAATCTGATGAGATCGAAGAGGTTACGTCTAGACATGAGGAAAGAATATTTTTGAATAGGTATGCATGATAGATGGATCGAAGCATACTTGTTTGTGAATGTTGGTCTATCGAACTTTTATCTATCTATAAATGCTTACTTACAGTTAACAGTCATAGATCAAACCGTCTTTGCTAGAACTTTATATACTTAGTATACTTTCGTGACCAGTTGTTTGCACTTACGATTCTTGATATATTATCTAGCAATATACTTTATTGCTTTAATTAGTCCTTTATACAGATTTCTTTATTTCATTAATTTGTCCTTAATTCACGTTGTATATTCGTTGAAAAAAGCGAAGTACTAAGCTATAGGACAAAAAAACTTTATAACTATGAAACGAAATGTTTAATATACATAATAATAACAGCCCTTAAAGTCCCGTAACTGTGAAAAGGCGATATTGAAACGTTACGATTGCCAATGAAGATTGTCAAGTGAGAATTTCAGATTCCAAAGAGCTGATTGCTCTAATAAAAAGTTCGTGGCACAGCACATTTGTAGTTCATATGGTAATTTTGTGTGAATAGGGTTACCTAACGTTAGGATTTGTCCTGAGATTTCAATGTCTTTACGGTTTTGCCAGTATTTTGGTTTTTCTTCCGATTCCCGTTTTATAGATTGAACAGCAAAATACTATAACATTTACTTTATGCTCGTGAAACAAAGGTACCTACGTTTTTAACGTTGTATGGGTAAATTATACAACTTACCGAGTGAAACATATTACTATCAGCCATATCTTAGAGTGTAGATAAAACTGTAAGTTAATACTAAATAGAACATTTGTTTGGGTCCCGGCACACACAAATAATACACATGATTTCATGAATGTGTTTGTTTGCAGACTACTGTTAGTTATATTGGCATATAATGGCCCTTCAAGAATGTCTATTCTCAATGCATTCGTTCGCGTGTTGCAGACGAGGCGGAGGCGACGTGCGTGCTGGAGTCCGACTTCGGGTTCACCATCAACTGCGCCTTCAAGAAGTCGGGGCTGTTCCGGGTGCGCAACCTGGGCGGCATCAAGGCGCACGTCGGTCTCGGTGAGTGCGCGCCGAGGACAATGGGGAAGTAAACTGAAATCTTATTGTAGGTGTCGCATGAGCTCACCTTAGAAATGTCAAAACTGTCATTCCTGTCCAGTTTATTTAGTTTTTGTTTGTCAACTAAACTAATTTTAAGGTAATAGACCATCACGACGTTTGAAATGACATATTAAAGGTAGACTAATAACGTGTTATTACTAATTAATAATGTGTTATATTCTAAGTTATATTTAATGTTATTGGCATAAATTGGAACAAATAATATTCAGAATAATAACGTGAAAATTGAGTCATTAGTTACGTAGGTTGAGATTATTTTATTTTATTTATATCCTGTTTTATTTTGTGTGCTATCTGAGAGCTTTGGCAGATCTTTTGGGTGAGCTCGCTTAGACGCCACTTGTCATGACAAATAAGCAGTTTTCTTCGACGAGACTCCTATGAGGAAATGAGTAACTTGGTTACCAATCAGCCAGCAGACGTCCCAATCAGACGGCACAGATGTTATGGCGTATTAAAACGATTATCGTTTTTGGCTAACTTACTCACTTCCTTGCGAGAGTTGTTAGCCCTATACTTACATACAGTAATCAAAAACCTAAGGGTATGACGGAAAACCGGAGTTATTAGCCCTATACTTACAAAAGGTTTGATTTTTTGTTTGTGTATTTGAATTGAATGTAATGTAATTGAATAAAAATTCTTTAAACGTTGGAAAGCTACAGTATATCCGAGTGATATAGGCTATGTTTTATCTTAAAAAAATTAGGGAGCCTTACCTAGCTAGAAAATGCTCTATGTGTCTGCTCTCCTGCATATAATGGTTTCAATCGAATCTAGTGTGCTTTGTGAGTTCCGGCACTCAAAAGTCCCACATAATTTCTTCCAGTGCATGTCGAAGGGTCGACTAGAGTATATAAAGTTCGTTATTCGGATTCCACTTAATACTGAAGATTCCCTTTTTTTGTGTACTGGACATGCATGGCTAATATCACACCGACCGCGACGATATTAGCCCAACACAACGCATTCTCGAAAGAATTTGATGCCATACCACGACCTTCCCCTTTATGAGCACTGCTACATTGAACTGGATGGAAAACACGGACAAGTTTTTATTGCCACTTTCATCCAATGCTATCTTTATTTTTTTCATCCAAATAAACAAAAAACATTTTGTAGGTATAAATAGAGTTTTTTCGATGTTTTGAATGAAACGTTCGCATGGAACCATATTCAGTTCGAATATAAAAGAGCACTATGCGCAAGCATTGTATTTTTCTAAACTTTATAATGCTTTAGAAATAACGAGAAATGTGAAAAATCGCCCTATTTTGGCGTTTTTTAACCGACTTCAAAAAAAACCGGCCAAGTGCGAGTCGGACTCGCACACGAAGGGTTCCGTACCATCGTAAAAAATTAATACAAAAAAATCACGTTTTTGTATGGGGACCCCCTTTAATTTGAATTATTTTTTAATCTTACCCATTTGTTGTTATAGCGGCAAAGAAATACATACTCTGTGAAAAATTCAGCTGTCTATCATCTAAGCTTACTGAGATACAGCCCTGTGACAGACGGACGGACGGACGGACGGACGGACAGCGGAGACTTAGTAATAGGGTTCCGTTTTCACCCTTTGGGTACGGAACCCTAAAAAGGCGGAGGTTCTCGATTCGACTTCTTTTTTTCTATCGAGCACAGTTTCTGCTATTGAAACAAAAATGATTGATTTTGTGCGGATACACTTGAAGTATAGCTGAATATGAAAATAAATTTGAGCTGGATACATTAAGTACCTACTAGTCGTGGGCGTTTCCACTGGTCTTCGAAAACGTTAGTAACTGTTATTGCTGATGCCGATAGCCGTTAGCGGAAACGGTTTCAAAAAGAAATGAAAGAAAAGTCCCTCTCCCTTCTTCTTCCTTTTTTTGGCTGGACATGAATGGGTATAATGACATCTAGCACGGTTCGATCATCTCACATGAATTCTGAATCTCGAGTGCAGTGACCTGTATTCTCAACAAAAATCTAAATCAAGAAAGAGGTTTTGTTATTATGTAGTTATCGCAAACAATGAAGAAGTCAGACAAAACTTTTTATCCTCGGCAAAATAATCCCCAGAAATAATATAACACAAATGATAAATAAACATAATTATCATTTATCTGTAAGCAAAGACTTTTTCTGTAAGCAAACCACAACGGCGGTCGTTAACAATGTAGCCCCTCTTCGATTACAGTGCGCACTGCGCGCGCGCATTACAGTTTCGGCGGTAACCCCAGTTGCGAGAGTCGCCGGCTACAAGCCGCAACGAAGTAATTATTAATATTACTAACGATTACTCGTAACCCCAGTTACGAGAGTCGCCAGCTTCAAGCCGGTTACAGCTACATTGCGCGAGCGAGACAGTCGCGGCTGGCGGGTCGTTGCGTCTAGACGTCTCGCAACCTACGTGCTTTCGTTGGCGCGCCGCGTGCGCGATCCAGTGCGCTACAAGAAATTTGTAGCGGCCATACTGCTCGGCGTAAAATGAATACTTCGTTTTTACACTAGTAACAGTTCTACGAACCCATTTCTCATTTCTCGTCCCACGACTAGTACCTACTCTCTCCGAAATAAACGAATAATTGAGTGTCACCTAGCAACATACGCAGCCTTAAATGTGAAGGCAGTACCTTAATATTAGGAATCCTAACAAATCACTATGTATCCAATAATCACATCAATCAGTGCCATTCACAATTGTTTTAAGATATGTATTATGTGATTAACGATCAACAATTTACATCTCGACAGCCCTCAACCTTCAATCTACATATATGAAATACTGTGGTAGGCAAGCCAATATAAATTTAGATACCCGAAATAGTTTGTAATGAACTATCTATTACAATTTGGTTATGGTACATTCAAATTTAATATTTCCATACACTAGCGCCTATAATCTCACCGATAACGAAAACATTTCCAGAATAATTGAGGAACCATACCTCATTCTTCTCCCAAGTCGCTCTTACGACGTACATGTTCTGTATGAAGACTTACATTACATTGAATTTAACAGATACCTACGTTTTCGAATGCTTAGATGTTTCTGCAACATAATTGATACACTTTTTCGACGTCACAGGTTTCAGTGTTGGGGACGAGCTCGGATTTGGTCAGTCCCTCACCAATCTGGATCCCAGCCGCCGTCGCTCCGTTAGCGTGAAAAACGGTGCTCCTCCCAACGCCATCACTGACGTCTCTTCAACCACCGCGAGACAAGAGGTGAGCTCCACCCTTTCTGGCTTATATTTTGGCCCAATGTCTATTGTCATGTATCACTCAGATTTAATGGTTAATACGAGCTTTGATTTGAGTTAACGAATATTATATAAATACGTTTTACTGCTACAGCCCCAGATTTATATCGTGTTTAATTTCAGAAACGCGGAAAACAAAATCGGTTAAACGTCAGACAACAATCACCTTCCGCTCCAAACGTACAAGGGCAATTGAATGCTCAAAATCTAGCTTCGGTGAAAGCGGCAATGGCCAACCTTCAAAGAAGATCCCAAATACCTACCACAATGCAGCCGATCGTCGTGCCCAGCGGGCCCACTATAGACACACCCATCACTAGAAACAACCCCGTACCCAAAGTCACTATCGCCAAACCTCTACCGATGAGCGTCCCACCATTCAGACCTCTGCCGCCGAAGGACGAAGCTCCGCTAAGCGTTCTACCCATCACCTCGACCAGAAAATCACCACAAATTCCACAGGCCAAGGGCCCAGGACTCGCGTACTCAAGTGAGAGCCAAATACCGCGCATTTCACACGATCAGGTCACGAGAATGGTTTCACAAATGACGGCATCGCACATGCGAGCCCCGCAATATCAATCGAACATGGTCAAGATAACTCCAGCACCAATAGTTGTAGAAAACTACCATCCATACTCTCATTCTACGCAAGCTCACATTCCCGCCTTTCAAGCTTTGCCCAATAACCGTTTCGTTCCAATGCCTGTAGCAGCGACTCCCGTTCAGGTCTCTGGTATTTCTATAGTCCAAGCTCCGGTTCTCAGTAACTATTCACCGCGTCCTTCGATGTTATCAAACACACCCACCACTCATACATTTGCACCAACATCTCTATCTTTTAAGCAAACTGCGGTTCATTCTTATCCTTCTTCTACCTTCGTAGACCCTGATCCCCATGGAGTCTACGACCTGGCCAGTCAGATATATCCGGTCTACTCGCAGAACCCGACAAAGAAATTGGACGACTATAATTCCATCAGCGGCTACGGAGAAGACTCATCGTACAAATTCACCAAGGACGATTTGAATATGAAGATAACGCAGATCGCTCAGGCTGGCAATATTTCAATGGAGGCAGTGGAAGCAGCGATACTGCTGAGACAGCAGCAGTTACTAAACCAGTACGCTAACATACCGATTCCTACTACGACGAGCACGACATCAACGACAGAGCTGCCGATGTTCAAGCCTGAACCAAGCAATCATAATCCTGTGACGCCCAAACAGAAAAGGTACATCCATTTGGTCTTCTCGTAGCTCCTCCTGATTGCTGGTTCACATTTACGGATACACAGTGTAAAGTTTTACAACGTGTACCCGTAAATTTAAGTTTTTAAACAACCGTAAAAATCTAAACAAATACAGTCGTTCAGTCGTCACTCCCTTAACTTTTTTTTATCTGCTTTAGCTTACTTGACTCTTACACCCTACTCTTCTTTCGAAATCGAAACTTGACTGTCTTCAATACATTTCTTTCAATCATATTTTTTTCTCCAAGTGTGGGGAAACGCGAAAAAAATACATGGGAACTTTCAAAAATGAATTCTAATAAAAAGTACTTTATATTCCTCATGCCTAACCCGCAACATCTTGTATATATATGAAACAATAATACTTTTCGGTGAAGGAAAACACCATAAGTATTTTGCTTTCTAGAAATCGTTAGATGACACATCAATGGGATCGCCACTCGTTGTGAGTGCCTAAAATACTTTATTGAGCAAAACGAGGTTGACACTAGTTAACCGCTCGCTACCCTGAAATCAAAATTCGCCAGCTTTGGAGATGACTCTTGTACGGAACTCTCAAATTATAATTAAATATAAATGTATATAATACGTTTGTTTAAAAAAAGTCATTCATCCAATTTTTAACGGAGCTGATACTAAATAACAGTTAATATTAAGAGCAAGAGTTATTGTGATTCGATTGTTTACAAAATGCAAGTTTTCTTTTTTCAATAATGGATTGGAAATACTTCTTCATTATTTAGATATTGCTTTCAACATCTAAATTATGGAAAATAGGTAATATTCATTCGAAAGAAACCTTGTTTTGGTCATTCATGTTTTGTTGTTTTCAAAATATATGCATACGTGCCTACTTGCATACTATCAAAGGCCTTGTTCCCCAGATACCCCATGGCGTCCGGCAGCGCCAAGGTGATGAACGCGCCGCGAGAATACTACCCCATCGGCTACGAGAAGAACTTCGACGACCAGTTCGAGTCCAAGGTGGAGCTGCCGGAGACACCTTTCTTTTGCGGCGACCAGAAGTATTTCCCGGGGTTGTACGCCGATGAAAACCTCGGCTGCATGGTAAGCGAGAGTTTGTTAAGCCACTGCACTTGCCACTGAGCAAAGATGTTGAAAAAGTCGCGCCGAACAGCTCCTGTACCATAATGCAGACATGGGTGCCAGCATATCAGACGTAGCGAGTGTGAAATTTAAAACGTTGGCAGCTTCGGTTCCGAGAGGTAAGGGTGTATCACAATCCAGAACTGAAAAATAGGTATTAGCCAATCCTCCGTGCTTAGATGTGATGAAGATTATGACAATCATAAAACCACCAGGCAGTGGCAACACTTCAAATGCGCGTTCAGTATACATAATTACTAAATTATTGCATGCACATCTCAACACAACCTAATGTGATTAGTGTTACTTAAGGCTGTTTACATACATACGAAGTTTAATAAACATAGTACACAAAAAGCAATATACTTGGAGTCATAAATTAATTATTTAGATATTTATATTATTATAGCTAGATATATTTGTTGCGGCGAAAACCTTTTCAGAATTTAAGGGTGTTAGTTTTTTAACGATTAGGGGTTTTATACCCCGCATGATGCGGATTTCGTGTCGTTTCGAATCGTGGATTTTATTTAACATGTCGTTAATTAGGGTCAGTCATTAGAAACTTTGGATGTGTTGTAAAACTCTAATGACAAGGTTGTAACTACATCGTACTAGACAGGTTAAATTATAATATAACAATATAATATACGATATTGCATTTTCATCAACTTGCAAAACATAAACCTTTCCTCCCACGGTATTAATATGAGTTCCTACGTTGGGCTGATGATATAGTCATACCTGTGCCCCAAGTTGACGTTGTTCAATTAGACTATCATCTAATGCAACTGGTGGAACAAAGGACCACAAGATATAGTCTCTACAGTTATCTAAACCAGCGGTCGTTCTGCAGGTGTTCCATGTGTGCGCGCTGACTGACGATGGACTGGTGATGAAGTCATTCCTGTGCCCCGAGTCGACGCTGTTCGACCAGACCATCCTCAAGTGCAACTGGTGGTTCTACGTGGATTGCAAGTCCTCGCGGCGGCTCTACGACACCAACATTCCCGTCTCCAAGAGCTATCAGCTTATGAAGGCGCTGACCTTCTTTTCCAGCTACAAAAAGGAGAACGTGGACGGAGGTGGGTGAACGGTCGCCCATAAATATGCAGGCTTTGTATTTATTTTTGTGCTAAAATGAATTCATGGAAAAAAAATAAAATAAACGCGAAGTTTTTTGCCGATTCTTCTCTGTAATTGTTGAACGAACTCATGATAAAACATGAAAAATCCAAGTGCTGAATAAATTATGTATAAACAGTATGGTTAAGAGCATAGAGTAGTCATCGTGTACCCCACGATTTTCATCTTCGATAAATTAAGTATTCTGTATTAAGAATGTGGTACACTGTTTTTACACGTTGCCAAATTGAGTCTTCCTGAGACAGATTCATTTGACGGAACTGTACTGTTCCTCTAACAATTCTTAATAAATATATCACTCATTTTTTAATATCACTTTCAGGTCAAGTCCAGAATCCAGAAGACATTGACGGAATAAAAGAGGCCATTGCGATCTTAGGAAACCAAGATACTGCAAAAGCACCAGCATCAGCTACCGTAGAAATCGTCACAGCCCAACCCGTAATCTCATCCAGACCTTCCATTATTCGAGTCTCATCGTCAAAGTACAACGGTACTTCAAACCATCGCATGGACAGGGAATTTAAAACGAACTCCTCCAAAACCAGTTCAAGGTCTCAACGAAATAGCACCGCCGAAGACAGCCATGTTTCCGGATCACAAAATATCGAAACCGTTGTCAAAAAGACTGCGTCCAGCAAAACGGTGAGTTTTAGTGCAGAAAGTTCAAGTTCAAGTGAAAAGAGCTCTAAAGAGCGATCTGTTAGAAGAAGACAGAATGTCTACTCTCTTAGAGGAAGAACACCGACGACAACAACAACAGCCAAACCAACTCAACCTACAACAGTTGAACCAAAAGTAGATGCGACTACAATTAAGGTAGAAGTTGCTACTATGTTAACTGAACATCAAGTGTATGAACAGAATAAAACAGAACAAAGTGCCTTTGAAGTAAGTAACGAATCAAACATGACAGCTGTTAATGTTCCAAAATTCCAAAGCGAAGAAATGAAGACTGCGGTTAATGTTTCAATCCTTAGCGAAGAAATTCAGGAGATCGTCAAACCAAACGAGGCTAATGAAGAGATGTCCTTGATTAAGAATGAGAAAGTGCAAATAGTGCGACCTACACCAACTTCGGAGTTGGTGGGCCAGTTCCCAACGCCCACGGCGACCATCGCCGCGCTCGACCAAGCCATCCTTGGCTCGCTGAGTAATAAACAAGCCCCAAATCTGAATTTGGCCCAAGCCACGTCGGCGACGCTGCACGCGAGCTACGCGATAGACAGTTCGAGCTCGCACCGAGAGAGCACGTAGCAAATTGATCGAGGTCTGGGCGAATGACGTATGCAAGTTATTTTTTATCAATTCGCTTTTTATTTCAGAAATAAGGCTTTTGGGGTTAGGGCTGGTAAAGCAGGTACCTATAGTGCAACAAGACTGCGGGAGTTAAAAAGATGTCTAAAATTGAGTTTTTAAGCCATCCCTTCAATTACTAAGACAGGTTCTAATGTAAGGGTGTCGGAATATTTCTAAAGGTGATTTATTGGAAGAATGATTAATGGCTCCTAAAAGACCATTTAAAAATCCTCATCATATCGTCCATTTTTAGCAAACTCGCTAAAAACACCCGAAAACCTGTAAAAAAACTCCTACCAGTATCAACTCAAAGGCCTTACAAACGATGTTCGCTCAATTCACCTCCACAAAATTAGTCAAATAAATTAATTTAGTGTCATACAATTATTATATAAGATTATTTATTAAAGCAGGTATCTACGTAAATATAACACGTTTGTAGGCTCAAGTGAGAATGTATTGTAGTTACGTATTTGCTCAATTTTGTACGGCGATGTAGCGATAAGGGAGAATAGTCAGATATGTACTAAAGGGGGTAAAAAGTATGTTTGTTTTGTAAAAATAAATAGTATCAAATGCTACAACTTGTTTCGTTTGTATGAAAAATTCTTACGAACACCCATCTTCCGCTACAGAAAGTGTCTGCTATGTATGTAACGATATTCGATAAGTTGGGTGACGCAAGCGACTCTGAGCATGGTTGGGGTCTAGATGTGTGACGGTTTTCAACCGTTGAGGCAGGCTGTGGTTTGGATTATATGTAAAACTGTATTAGATTCCCCTTCTTTACTTACTATGTAGGAGGGTTAATCGCCCACGCGGTACCATCGAATTGAATGAACGATTGTCGAAGCGGCAATGAAAATTGACCATGTTTTCCATCCATAGCCGAGCAATATAAGGCCCTGGCACGGCACCTTGTTTTCATGTGGTGTGTTAGGCTAATATCATAACAGTCGGGTTGGTATTAGTCATCCATGTCAAGTTACATATCGAGCTTACTTCAAGGAAGCATAAAGTCAGAAAAAGTTGTATGGAGATAATTAAGTTTTAAAGTTTACAAAAAAATAAAGTAAAAATATAAATATATATAAAAGAAGTATATATTAGGATGTAAATATTACATGTAATTATTCTTTGGACCTTGTCAGTGTACGATAAGGTATGTTATTTAGCGCCAAAAATTTAGAACAAAATTGCTTAATTCCTTTTTTTACTAAATGCATGCTTGAAGTAAGCCTTATATATACTTAACAAAAGTAGATTGAATAGTTATCAAAACTACCGCTGTAGTAAATGCCAAATATGATTTTAGTGATGACGGCAGTATGTTTGAACATTCAATATTGGCGTCAATATTCGCAACGCAGAAAGTATGTAGAATCTTAATCACTGTGTTAGTAGGAGCATAGTAGGAGGCATTGATGATCATTGATGAGCTAGTTCGTCTTTGCCATAGATTAGTATTGTATATGGGTATAGATAAGACAACTTTGCTAAATTACTGGGCATCGCTTTTCTTGTATTTTTCTCACTTGGTAACCAGCTAACGGTTATCTCTTCTCACAAAACAAATTTGTTGTGACATTTATCAGAATGTCACAACCTAGGCTAAAAATTCTATATAATCGAATGTACCCATAAAATTTCACGAGAATCAGTTGAGAAAAGCGACCTGTAGAGAACAGCTGCTCTGCCCTCCTTACTCCTGCTACATATGGGCCTCATATGTAGTTACCGCCTTTTTAATAAGGAGAGCAGCTGGACCAACATACGAAAGCATTTTTGCCCAAGCTGAAACGGAGACGCTCGCTTGCTCTTTTATTTTTATTGTATACTTCTCTATTGGTACTTACCTAATGCTTTAGTTCTTTTATAAACATTTTCAAAAACTGCCTCGACTACAAGATTCTATAATTTATCGGACCAGCGGCCTTATTGCCGAACAGCGACTGTCGCTGCCAGCGTCGGTATCGCTGCTAAGTCATCGCATACAAAATGTTGCGGCTACCATCGACTTACCATGGATTACCGATACCGACGACATATACTATGTCGATGGCGGCTACGGATAAAAAATAAATGCGGTTGCCTATCTTTTATCCGCAGTAACGGTAGCCACAAAATGTTGTATGCGATGACTCGTTAGCAGCGACACTGACGCTGGCAGCGACGGTCGCTGTTCGGCAATAAGGCCGCTGGTTACAAAAATTCACGAGAATCGGTTGAGAAATCCGACCTGTAGAGGAGAACAGCCGAACAGACTAACAACATTTGAACATTTTCGAATAAATCTATATGTTTACGCAGGCGACTCCACAGCCAGCTATGGGATTTGTTGGAAGTTTCAAATGAAGAGGATGTTCTCATTGTGACGCGGAAACATCGATTTTAGCTTGAAAGTCACTTCGTGCGCAGAGAAATTGGAGGATATTTTCATACATTGTTTCTGTCCCTTTCTGGTAAGAAATAAAAAAAATGTAATTATTACCAATTGACTAGTCCAGCGTTTCCCAACCTGGGGTTGCAGACCTATCTCAGGGGTCCGCGGAAAACCAATTAAGAAAAAAAAATTATAAAGCAAAATGGCGCGGCCGAGAACTTTTAGAGGTCCTCGGAACATGGTGAGATGGCGCTAGGGGTCTGCACTAGAATAATATTGGGAAACGCTGGACTTGTCAATCAGTAAATTTTTTTTTTTCAGAGCATGAGAGTGCAGCTTGCGCGTGCGCCGGGATGCCCTTTCGAACATCTTCACCTGGGCCTCTACTAAGAACCCTATCGAGTAGGCGCTATCGAGGAGGCGCTATCGATGAGGCGATATCGCATGTAAAAAATATTATATGTGTTTGACAGATGGTATCGAAAGAGCTGTCGATAGCATCTGTCAAACGCATATAATATTTTTGACAGGCGATATCGCCTCCTCGATAGCGCCTACTCGATTGGGTTCGTAGTAGAGGCCCTGTATAGGACTGTATTAGTGGCAATTTACTAAAAAATCCTACATACATAGCTTTCCTCATCCATAAAATTAAACCAACTAAAAACGAATGAAAAATTAGACTAATATCAAGTTTCCTAACAAGGGTGCGCAAATAACCGGTTTGTCTGCTGACATTTCTATGAATAGTGACTGAAATATATCAATTCAGATTTATCTTCAGTTGGTGGTTTGATCCTTGTACAGTTAAATTCCATGCAGACTCTGCAATCTCCTTTATAAATATAAATTTATTTTAAGTTTCAATAGGACTGTGGTGGTTCGCGAAAATAAAACATTTCTATAAATATTTATTTCCTTTTTTTTTATTAAAACATTCTTCCTTACAAATCCATTGAACGCTAAATATAAGTGTATAGAAGCGATGATCTCTTATAGCATGATCCAACAATTCTAGGTAACCGCCCTGAGTAAATGTTTGCCATTATACATTGAATTATATCTGATATAATGTAAATTGTTCTCAACAACTTGCAACACTAACGAACCCTCCCTCCTTGCTTTCGCCCCTCGTAACGGTAACGTAGATAAAGCACCAACTCAACGCGACATTATATGGAATTTCTTTTGCAAAAGCCTTAATGTGCCAAATTCTTCAACACTCATTGACTAAAAAGTTGCTGCTATCTCATTTTTGTCATATAAATCATATTTCCAGCATACTACGATTGACCAACTTATGCAGTCACTCCTGTTTGTTGTGAGAATACAGTTTTATTTGATATTTTAATATTGTTAGGCCTTTCAGCGTGAAAAACAAATATTTCTACTAAAGAATATCATGCAGCTTGTGATTTTATAGTGATCTATTAATGGAAATATGCCTTAACGTAGAGGGTTAGATTTCTTATACATTACATTTGATTCCTATTGACGAAGGCGGAAATGGATTAGATTTTGATAGAAATTCAATGAATTAATTATCAGAATATTCTAAGAGCACTGGAAGGTTTACCAAACTAACATAATGTGTATATGAAAATGTTCTACAAGTTTCAATTTAATCGATCTGGTCTCATAGTAGCATCATAAAGCTGACTCAGTGCCTTAAATGTGCTACACTGACATATCGCAATCGCGGTGTACATCCAGCGACCAATATGTGCTTCACTATTTACACGAAAAATCACTAACAAATTCATTAGAACTCCAAAAGCTATCTAGATATTGTACATGTTTTATGCATGTGTTAAGTTTAATATTATGGTATAATATTATCAATAAATAAGTGTAACATTAATATAAGAGCAAGACGAAAGTTTTCCAAACACACCTGTCTCATTTTCAAACCCCGTTTTCTCGTTTGCATTAAAACCATGCACACCATTTTTTTCGTCACATAATGTAAAACTTTTTAACTTGAACTTTACACGTCACAGATACTCCAACTGGCTATGTGAACGGGTTGCATAAGACAAATTTCATCCCGGTTTCCAATAAATTCATCTAATATTCTCTACAATACATAAATAACCCCTAAATTAGTCTCCAGTATAAGAAAAAGCTTGCTTTAACATGTACCTTAGTGCATCATTCGCTTAATTTCAATCTAGTGTGTTTGTTTTAACCTACCTATAACTGCAACGAAAAATTACCTATCGTGCATGTTATTGAATCTTTAAAGAAAGTCTTGAGAAAAACCATTGTAAATAAGCGGATTTTTAAAAGAATTAATTTACATTAAAGGTAAGATTTTCAATTTTGGTGCTTCGAAAGAAATGGGTGTACATACTTGCACTACCAATCTATTATATTGAAGGCCACTTTTCACTCATATTGGAACTAATAATCCACTATGCTTATAGAAGACGCATGGAAATTAACATATATTACTAACACAACCTTCTATTAGTCAATCAAGCCCAAAAATATTTTTTATATTCAATCGAGAACGATTATATAAAAAAAAAAAAAGGCATGTCAATACAATTTAAAAGCCCACCTCAATAAACAAACAAGTACGCAAATAAAAACATATATAAATGTTCGTACCCTCAATCCAACTGCACTAAGGTAAATGAAAGAATCTGCCTGATTAGTACAAAAGTACGATAAATGCAAACTAGAAGTCGTAATTCTCAAAATAAATTTCACTAAATGGTTAATTTGGACAAATAAAAAAATTCAAATTGCACATGCTCCATCTCGACTGGCAATAGGTACAGGTAGGTCGTATTATCTCACTGCTCTGTTCCACAACAACGGCTTCCATCGGAGCCACCTAAGATAATGACCAACAATTCATTCTCACATAGACTACCGCCACTGCCTACACAGCGTTGTGTAAGGTGAGGGGGTACTGGCTTCCGTTGTTGAGGACATTTTCCAGTTGCTTGTTCTCCTTGTGACCGTTGTGTATCGAGTAGCCGTTGGTCTCCTCCTTGGAATCCCCGTTACCCTGCACCTTCACATTGTCTATGGACAACTGGCTCGACAGTATGTCGACGCTGCTTTGCGTGTTGTCGACACTGACTATGGCAGTCTCCACTGTCGGAGCTAGGATGTTGGCGCCCAACAGATCGACATTGTTTTGTGTTAGCAAGTCGACGTTGTTGCTTACCGGTACGCTATGTACGGTGATAGTGTCGACTGTGGGTGCAGCGCTCTGCGTATCGAGGAGGTCTACGTTAGAGTTCCTTTCGGCATTGATTAGGCTAACTGTACTTTGTACGATGTGACTGTGTGTGTTCGCATTGTCGCCAGATAGTCCTAGCAGGTCGGCGGTGTTTGGCATCGGTTGAAGGTTGCCGTTATTCGTTTGCTGGGTTTCAATTTGTTGCTCCTCTTGCTGTTGCGATGCATTGTCTACGGGCTCACTTTGGTTTGTTGCAGTCGCGTTTGAATTATTACTATTCTCTTGCTGCTTCTTTTCTTCTTCAGCCTGAAAAAAAAGCAACGCATAAAAGAATATGTTACTACTCTTTCATTGTAGATTCTATGGATTGATGTAGGCTCTATTTATTTTACACATAATGGACTCTAGCCTCCATAGATGCTACCCAATGAAGAGAAAGAAAGGAGAAGTGGCATGCGCTCGATATCGCGTCCCGGTCGTATGGTCAAAGTGACCATATAATTGCGTGGAAAACCTGTGGCATATGACGCGCGAAACATCGATACCGCAAGCCAATGTGCTCTAAAAATGCCTTTGTCAACTCAGTTCCCTCCCATACAAACCCTCCAATACGTCTGCGACTATTCTTGCATGTGACATAGACAATCAACTGACTGACATTCTTGCATTGACATAGACGGTTTGTAGTTTTTGAAAAGTGATGACAGCGGGTCTCATAGCAAAAGGGCTAGATGGCATATGTCCGTTCTTTTATATGGATTCTACAGTAAATTAACCACCCTCAAACTAGCAGCGACATGCCTGGGCTAGACAGCTCACCTTCTTCTGTCGCGTGCGCAGCATGATCGCCTCGACGCGCTGCCGCCGCGCGCGCCGCTCCACCTCCTCGCGCTCGGCCTCCGCGCGGCGCACCACCTCCGCCGCGTCGCGCGCCGCGCGCTCCGCCTCCTCCTCGCGCGCGCGCGCCGCCCGCTCCGCCTCGTCGCGCGCGCGGGCCTCGCGCGCCACACGCTCAGCCTCCTGCTGCGCCTGCGACGACCATTACATTACACCCAGCGAGCCAACAGTCACTCCTGTCGCGTGTGCAGCATGATCGCCTCAACGCGCTGCCGCCGCTTGCGCCGCTCCAGCTCCTCACTTACAATCTTCGCATCGGACGGCTGTCAGTTAATGTTTGACAGACCAAGCTGTTAAACGTTACTCCAAGACAGCCACCATCCTTAAGATACCCGTGGAGCAAAGGACGAAATATTTCCCACAATCCAATGCACCACACCGGACAACCGTAAATTATAACTCCTAATGTTTGCGGCAAAAGTGTAAAATTTTACAACTTATGTCAATAATGATAATGCTTTTATACAAGCGCCTCCTCTTCCAGCTGTCTCAGTTTGCTCCTCCTCCTTACTCTGTCGCTCCCTCCTCCTGACTCCCGCCACAATCTTCTACACAACGACCGCTCACCTCGATGGCCTTCCGGAGCTTCTCCTCCTCAGTCTTGCGCTGCAGCTCGGCTAGCTCGCGCGCCTCTTCCTCCAGCTGTCTCTGTCGTTCCTCCTCCTGTCTCTGTCGCTCCGCTTCCTCTTCCTCCTCTCGAGCCAATCTGTAAGGAACGGCTTTTTTGAACCACTGCCATCATTCTCATTGGTATTATAGAATAAAAATGTCGCGACTAGGCTTCCATTCAGTCCATATTTCCCAGGATTTTGGTGCAAAAATCGCCTTATTGCAAAGGACGAAAGTAGGGCAAATCTGGCAAACAGAATAGATAGTTATGGCACCCAAAGCATTAAAATTGGTCAGTAGGAGGTTACTAAAACCAATAATATGGAAGATTCGGAATCCCCTGCTGTAAAAATTTACCTAAAACTACACTGCAACACTTTTTGGTATTCCGCAGATTCGATCAACCAGTAAAGAATCCGCAAATAAACTTTACTGGTTTACCATCCATAGTAAAGAAATACATACTTAGATCTAAATGCATGATCTGATCAAAGGAACAAGTGCTGACGACAACCTTGCTGGCCATAAGCAAATAAGGAGTCGTTTTTAAAAACTCGCATTGTCTGTATTTTCGTGACAGCCCACGGCACCCCCCGGGGTACAGCTAGGGAGTTGGATCTTTATTTGTCGTGGTACCGATAGCAGACTAGGGTTTAAATTAGTGAACTACGAATAGAAGTGACCTCTGCCTCTCGAGCTCGGCCTGCCGCTCGAGCTCCTCGCGCGCGCGCCGCCGCCGCTCCGCCAGCGCCGCCTTCGCCTCCTCCTCCGTGCTGATCCGGTTGCGTGCTATCATAGAGGCTGAAACACACATGTCACTTTTCAAACCATAGACCGGATGGAGGGGACACCTCACTACCAAAGTTTATACATATTTAGGATCTGGGTTTTTGAGGCGGTGGGTGATTCCGAATGACAAGGTCAACAACTTTGGTTGCAAGAAATTGGCAGAAAACCTCGTCAGTCTGCAAAAATTGTAAACGAAAAATATTCTTAGAACAGAAACAGAATAATAGCCTTTTGAGTACCAACGATATGACAGAATATCGCACATATCAGTGATAACATACAAACAGAGATGCATTCATAGGAAAGCACAGACAGTGTATAGTGTAGGACAGATGTCGGTTAAGGATGTTCCGACCCATGCAATGTTTTTTTTACACAGAACGCAAAAAGTATTGCACTTTAAGGCACGAATTTGTCAAAAATATTAAATATAGCCATTGTAGTTGCAGCGAAAACATATTCACAATTTCAGGTTAAATGGTTTCGTTGTAATTGCAGATTAGAAGTTTTACACCGTTAGATGGCGCTGTTAAATAAAAATCGTATTTAAATAAATTGTAACAAAACCAATAATCCTGAAATTGTGAAATTGTTTTCGCTGCAAGTAATATGACTATATTAAACTTTTATTATTAATTCGTGGCTTAAAGTGCAATACTCTTTGCGTTATGTGTGCAAACAACTTTATATGGGTCGGAACAGCCTTAAGAACCCAAGAACATTTTAAGGAACACCATTACGAACTTTTTAGTTACTTGACCAAATGCATTCAAATTCAATATCTGAAAAAACCAACAATTACAACTAACCTGTCATATCTATTTCCTCAGGCTTCTCCAAGCTAGCAACCGGCTTCTGCTCTACTTTCGGGACCTCAGGCTTCTGGGCTTCTACTGCTTTTGGTGCCTCAACTGGTTTCTGGATTTCTACCGGTTTCGGTGATTCCACTAGTTTCGGATTTTCTGCTAACTTCAGTTCTTCGATTGGTTTGTGCACTTCCATCACATTCTCAGTATTGTCGACTTCCATTGGCTTCACATCTTCGATTGTCTTTTCGAACTGGGGTGACTGTTCTTTGGGCTTTGGTGATGCTTCGGTCACTTGGACCTCAGGCACACTCTGGGCTTCCTTGTTTTGGAGTTGCAGCGCTTCAAGTTTCTGTGTCACCTCTAAAGCGCTCACTTGGGTCGATTCCTTTGCTGGTTCGGGTTTATGCTGAAAATTTTAAGCATGTGCTTAGCAGCAGTTTGCTTCAGCGCATAAAAAGAGAAATTCTAAAGAGTGTCCCTTCAAGTGGCGTCGCAAAAGTAACAAGCGCTTAAAATGTATGCTGCCATAAAAAATAGAAAAAGCAGGAATGCCAGTTGAAATTTAACAAAAATTTTATGAAAATATCGAATCGTACCAATTCAATTTTATTGATTCACGTAAGTGCATTAATCAATAAAATCCAGCCAAAAGCAATAAAAAAAATCGAATTCCATTTATGGGTTAAATGCATATCATGGCTTCAAGATTAAAAATGAAGCCACTAACACAAAAAAAATTGTACCCTTCCAATACACACATTTGAATGAAAGATTAGTCAGGTAGGCTCATCACAAAAAGGCCGCAAAACTCATTATTTCAATCAAAAACACTATTATAGAAATTTTATTTCTTGAATCCAAGGGATTGCATCCAAACGCCTCAAGAAAAATATTCATAGCCATCACAATGTTTACATTTTTTGACACATGATATAGGTGATATAGAATCCTAGACTCATATTAAATGTACTCGCGAATTGCAGGCCGCATAGCTCCATGTCTTACGAGTTAATTTTGCATCCCATGTGAAGGTTCAAATGAAAAGGAATGCTCACGATATTAGCGGCAGGTTTGTCGAGGATCTTCCGCGGTGGCCTGCGCGGCACGTCTTTGTCCACGCTGGGCTCCTTAGACGAGTCGGACGGAGACTTAGCACCCACTTTGTTGCTCTGGTGGAGACACATTTACATTAGTATGCAACCTTCCTAAATACACAAAATACAATCGACTTTTGTCATAAACAAACTTGCTATGAAGAAAATGCCATTTGTTAAAAAAACATCTTTTATTGCAACGAAAAGGTAAGACTATTGTAATAGAGCCAATGTTAGTTATTGTTTAATGACCGAGTCTTTGCTGCTAAAAGAGCAGTTCATTAATTTCCTTAGGACATATCTAATGGGACAACATGGGTATCATCGTTATTGGAGATTTCCTCAGTCATCTTCGCTTCCCTGATGACATTGTTCTTCTGTCAAATTCCCGAGTCCAGCTTCAGGCCATGCTTAAAGACCTTTATAAAGCATTGATAAAGGTAGGTCTGTAGATAAAGCGACACAAAACCAAGGTCATGGCGAACGAGGCTATGACGGGAGGACAAATCGTTATCGACAGAGAAATGATCGAACAGGTTGAAGAGTACGGTCAAATTCTGTGGCTTGGTAGACAAGGGCTGACTAAGGAGGTCGAGGGACAAATTCAACTGGGTTTAGCTGCCTTCAGAAAGGTCTGACCTTCCGCAAAATTTAAAGACCCGAATATATGACCAGTGTGCCCTCCCTCTATGACGTACGGGTGTAAAACGTGGACTCTTGACGGTCGCCGTTGTCCAAAGGTTGAAGGTTGCCCAGCGAGCAATGGAGCGAGCCATGCTGGGATATTGCTACGGGAAATGGTGCGTAACGAGGCATTCCGCCGACGTACCAAAGTAGTCGATATTGGACACTAAGTGAGTCGCTAAGCTCAAATAGCAATGGGCTGGTCACATCAGCCGAAGAGATGACGATCGTTGGAGTAACCATGTCCTACACTGGCGGCCGTTGACAGGAAAACTGTGGGAAGACAACCCGCCAGGTAGGACGACAAAATCCAAGTAAGTTGGTGGAAAGCAGTGTTTCCGTACCGCTGAGAGCCGGGAGGACTGAAGGAAAATTAGAGAGGCGTATGTTCAGCAGTGGACGCAAACACACCGACTGACTGACTGACATATCCATCAATGGCATCTTGCTATAGAGAGAATTGCACAAAATAATAGGGTAACTCTCCAATGAATCAAGAGGCACAGTGGATCAGTTGGCAAAGATGAGGATTGAAACAGACCCATGCCCTATACTATTATTCCCTTTCAGCGAATTCTGAATGTGGCTTCACCAAAGAGCAGGTAATCGTAGAAAGGCATTTCCGTCTCTCAACACAAGGCTGACTTGGTGTCTGCTAAAAGAGAAGGTTACCATGTGTAATAATGGGTTTACTTACTTTAGGTTCATCAACAAATCTATGTGCAGGGCAGGCCTAGATGATAAAGAATGACCGCAAACTTCGTGATACACTACACTGGAATGCCGACCTAACGGATTGAGATGCTCGAATCACTGAGAACGCTCCAAGAAGCCGCGCACACTCACCGAGGCTTCCCTTAAGTCGAAAAAAACAAAGAAACCAAACTCGACTACAATTAAGAAGTCCATGTTAATTTTTGAGACATGTTCACGCTTTCCTTCATTAAGATAACATAGATAATTACCTTTTCTTGATCTTTGGGAAGCTTTGGCTTTCTGTGCAGGGGCGGCTTGCCATCGCCGACTGCGAGTGGTGCTGCAATATTAAAAAAAAAAAAATTAACAAAAAATAACAAGCAATCATACTTCTGTAGTAGTTGGAAATGAGAGGAATGACATTATAGTGAGTAGTCATTACAGTGCATGTAACATATGAATTTCAACAGGCGTGCGGTAAAAATCAAATTTATTCATTTTCATTTAAGCCACATTTATTGTCCTTAATACTGCTAAGTCATGCTCTCGACTAATATCTCAGGCCCTCAACTGTCAAAACCAATATGTTCCCTATAGTCTTAAATTCCCACAATCAACTGTTTCGGCGAGTGGTCGAGAATTTACCATGGCTGAGATTTGCAGCAACATTTCTATGTATGCCTAAAATACAACTTTTTCCAATCTAAAAGGTAAATTCAAAAATACAGAGGTAGGTTTTGACAATATATTTCATTCCAAAATATAAAACCTACTGAAACATTTAGAGCATGTAAACTGTTATGGCCCTTATATTGGTGGAATTCATGGGGTCACGAACATGTTAAGACTGACAATAGCAAGAATATTGAAGCAAACATTCAATCCTAATTAATTTTTTTGTATTTTGGTATTTTTTTAATTGCTATTTACATGTATTAAAAATTTATATATGTAGCACTTTTGGGATTTATAATGAAGAGAATTTATTTAACTTTTAGAAAAACAGCATATGCTGATGCGTCTTAATCAAATGATTATCTTATTTTATTTAGTTGTTAAGTTGTGTTTCTTACGTTTTATATGATTTGACTTGGTTTTCCAATCTATGTTTGAATTGATTGGTGGTCACCGCGTTAATCATATCCTCTGCAAGTTTGTTCCATGCCTCTATTACTCGGTTGACTATATAGTTTTTATGAGTATTCCTTCTAAAGGGTGTGTTCAGTTTCATGTTGTGGCCTCGAAGATGAAAAATCTGGTTGCGTGTAAATATTTCCATCAGTTCTGGGCAGTCGAACTTAAAGGTGATAATTTTGTAAACTTCGATTAGGTCCCCTCTCTGATGACGTGACTCTAGAGTAGGCAGGCTTAGGGCTTCCAGTCTCTCTTTGTAGCTCAGGTTATGTAGGTCAAGTAGTATGTCCTGACTGCTGGATATCTTTGGCAAAGTAAGGTTGCCAGATCTGGAATCCATTTTAAAGAAGCGGATACTACAGATTTTTTTTTATGTTAAGCATGGCATATGGCGGACGCCAAGACCTATTAAGGTACCCAACGACGCCCATGGGATTTCAAACTTTCAGGGGAGCTGCGAAAACCATGCCGGCCGGCCGGCCAGGTGCTTGTTCACACCACGTTTGAAGGACGCCTGGTCGTTACTTGAGAAATACATTGGAAAGGAGTTCATTCCATTGTTTACCGACCCTATAGATAAAGGATCTATAGAATCGGTGGGTACTTATTATGTTGTTTGTGCACTATCTCCCCGTTCCGCATTAAGCGAAGGTAGAAAGGGGATGGAGGGACAGCATTATGCACCTCCGACGAGTATTGAAATGCTTCCCATTAAATGGTTTGAGATCAACGTAACATTTCAAACAAAGCACTCACTAGAGGGCGTCGCGTGCATGGAGACGGGTCGCGGGCGGCGCGCGGTGTGCGAGCGGCGCGGCACCACCGGTGTGTCGCCGCCGCCGCCGCCGCCCGCAGCTGTCGCGCCCTCCCCCACCCCCGCTGCCGCCGCCGCCGCACCCCCGCCGCCCATGCTCGTGGAGGTGGCGTCGCGCGACACGCACGGCGTCCCGTCCGCCGACAGACCCTCCGCACCTGAGCACAATCATGAATTTTAGTGATTATACGAGAGGTATAAGGTATATTTATGCACGGAAAAGTTTGATGCTTTCCATAAAAGACATCGTGAATGACATTGTAACTCTAGAACATGATAGTTCGTATGGTAGTTTGGATAGTAAAATTAAAAATTTACAATTGAATTTTAGGCTTAAGCCAATGTTGCCGATGGAAGTGTGAAGACGTATGTATACAGGACCAGAGCGTCGTCTCCCCCGAGCGAAGGCCAGTCGGTAGATACACACCTCTCGGTGTCCCGGCGATGGAGACGGGGCGCGGCCGGCGCGGCGTGGAGGCGGGGCGGGACCGGCGCGCGCTCGACACGCTCGTCGACATGGCGGAGCCGGGCCGCGAGCCAGGCGTAGTCTCCCCCGACCGTAGCTCTGTCGGTAGATACACACCTCTCGGTGTCCCGGCGATGGAGGCGGGGCGCGGCCGGCGCGGCGTGGAGGCGGGGCGGGACCGGCGCGCGCTCGACACGCTCGTCGACATGGCGGAGCCGGGCCGCGAGCCAGGCGTAGTCTCCCCCGACCGTAGCTCTGTCGGTAGATACACACCTCTCGGTGTCCCGGCGATGGAGGCGGGGCGCGGCCGGCGCGGCGTGGAGGCGGGGCGGGACCGGCGCGCGCTCGACACGCTCGTCGACATGGCGGAGCCGGGCCGCGAGCCAGGCGTAGTCTCCCCCGACCGTAGCTCTGTCGGTAGATACACACCTCTCGGTGTCCCGGCGATGGAGGCGGGGCGCGGCCGGCGCGGCGTGGAGGCGGGGCGGGGCCGGCGCGCGCTCGACACGCTCGTCGACATGGCGGAGCCGGGCCGCGAGCCGGGCGTCGTCTCCCCCGAGCGCAGATCTGTTCGTTGTCAAGTTCTATAGTACAGTACTAAGTAAACTCGCAAAAGATGATTGTGCACACGGAAGCGGTAGACAAGGGATCATTTGGATGGAACGGACCAGAAAAATCTGAATGAGGATTGTTTTGATACCTATTGTGGATGTCCTACATTCAATTTACCAATAGTGATTGTTTACAATAATTTGAATGAAATATTATTATTTGCACAAGCAATTTCCCCAATATACAGTCACAAAAGGAATCATTGGTCAAGCTAACAGAATAGTTTTAAAAAATGTGGTAGTCAATTTAATGTAATGAATTAAAAAATACATTATTTTATTTCACTAGAAATGGTCCATCATCAGTGCTTCTGTATTAATAACACTCTAGCTTACATTATGTCGACAAACATTCACACAGTTTATTAGAAATAAATAAGGTCATCATTTTTTATTGAAAAGCGATAGTTATATTATAGCGATAGATAGCGATGTATTTTTTTGAAATTTCGTTATTTTGTCTATAGCATAAGAGGCGAAAAGGTTGTTAGTATACTGTGTAAAATTATATCAAGAAGCTTATCTATACTTCACAAGCATAGATATGAAATAAAAATAAAACAGTAGATGAACATGAAAAGAGATTGAACTCACCTTGCGACATATCTATGTTATTTTACCGTATATGTAAGTATTCATTTATTTTTTTATTAAGGTGCAACCCACCCAAAATGTGCATGTTAACCAACACACACCTACTGTACTTTGAAAACCGTTTATTTTAAAATTACAAATACTGTGCATATCTAATAAATATAGCAGATTGTTTTTTATCCAACTCTACAGAGAATATTCACAAGGAGTCATGGCGAAAAAATAAAAATGAATAGTTCTGGAATTGCGTGACAAACCTAACAAGAATATTGACACCAAGAAAACTTGACACGATGAATGAATGTAATGACAATGTGAAGTAGCAGGCAAAGTTAATTTAGAATGATGAATCAACAAGAAGAGCGACAAGATAATTGAGAATAGAACCTGCAGCGAAATGGCTGTAACAATGGATGCCCCAATGAAATAAGTCTTCGACGAAAACAAATGCAAGCACAGAACTTTTAATTGTGCAGGCCCAGTGTAGTAGCACATAAACAATAATTGCAAATGGACTTCCTAATTATAATAATTTACACTGTTAGGTGTCTCTTATAAGAAATACAGAAAACAGCCATTATTGTAAATATTAACACTTATATCTTCAAACCTACAGGCTATCTAGATCACACTATGTATTTTAATGAAAGATTTTGAAATTAAAAATATATGGCTATCTGCCAATTGGTGTTTCAGTTCAATCGAAACCGAACTTGTAAACTTAAGATCAGTTTTATAAGATATCTGGTAAAACATATTTTCAGTGTAACCAGATGTCTGGTATTTGATACCAAATATCAAATAAATGGGAACGGTGATTTTCAAATTATTATTAAATATGAACATGTAATTTTCTGATGCAAATCTTAAAACAAAGTTTATGTTTTATTAATTTAAAGAAAAATTAAAAACCGGTTAAGAGCGAGTCGGACTCGCACACGAAGGGTTCCGTACCATCGTACAAGATTTAACACAAAAAATCTATTTTTTGTATGGGAGCCACCTTTAATTTTTATTATTTTTAAATTTTACGGCGGCAAAATAAATACATACTCCGTGAAAATTTCAGCTGCCGACCTATTACGGTCCATGATACAGCCCTGTGACAGACGGACGGACGGACGGACGGACGGACGGACGGACGGATGGACAGCGGAGGCTTAGTTAAAAGGGTTCCGTTGGTACCCTTTGGGTACGGAACCCTAAAAACATTTTGAAGGTCACTTGGACACAAACCTTGATACATTACAAACGAAATTTGGTGGAACATGTCGTAGATTTTTTTCAAATAAACTGTTTCACAGAACATAAAAACATGTTACCAAAATACCTTGAGTTCCTCCTAATGCGTCATTACTCTAAAGCAATGTTACTTGCACACGAGTCTTGTTTTGTTACCAATTAAACCCATTGGTACAGCCATACCTTAAACAACTTCTTAAAATAATAAAATAATTTACATAGACCCTTAAAGTGACACCAAAGAAGTTTTTTGAAAATTATCTCAACAATACATCACCACTCCAAATCTAAAGTTATTTGCACACAAGCCTTCATCCGTTACGGATTGAGCATGGTGAGAAATTCCAACTCCAAACCTCACAAAATGAACAGCTTCAAACAATTATCATATAATTCACTTGGAAGCTAAGAAACAAAATGTTACCAAAGAAGCATTTCGAAGTTCATCTTTTAAACGCACCACCACAAAGCGAATGTTATTTGCACACAAGCCTTCATCTGTTACCGATTGAGCCCGCTGAGAATTCCAACTCCAAAACTCACAAAATGACCAGCTAAAACAATGTTATCAAATAATTTACAAGGAAGCTAAGACACAAAATTGTTACCAAAGAAGCATTTCGAAGGTCGTCTTTTGAACGCACCACCACAAAGCGAATGTTACTTGCACACAAGCCTCGATCCGTTACGAGCCCGCTGACAAGCGCCGACACAAACCCGAACGCAAAGTCCCCCTTACGGTTCCTGTGTGCGGAGGAGAGGTGCACCATCGAGGGCGACTGTCGCTGGAGCGGGCGCGGCGTCTGGATGCGGTCGAGGCGCGTCATGGAGTAGGCCCTACCTGGGGGGCGCGGCGCGGGGATGGTGGGCACGAGGTCGGTGCGGCGCCGCGCCACCGACGACCACGTCGCCGTCGGCGGCGGCGGCTGGCCGTCGCCGCTCTCATCTGCGGGGAAGGCGCCGTTACGGGGTGCAGTGGCTTCGGACTGGAGTTGCCGCATCGGCTCAGTAGTGCCACGAGAGATTGTTGTCAATTTGTTATTTTATTAAGTTTTGGTAACAAGTATGTCTACCGCCATAGATTATACCACTCATACATTTTCTGATTTTCTTATAATCGTATAGTACAATCAATAACAATGCACAGCCAAATGCTAAGACCAGAATTTAATTTTTTTCCGAATTAAAAAAATAGAAGTAAATATGGTTATAATAATAAGCTCGCTTTATTCATGTAACTTTAGAAGCAATTAACGTTGTAAGCATTTTGTTAGTTAGGAATGCAAAGCATATTGCTGCGTGATATAAAATTTGAAACCCCATAGATATTGTGCGTGCCTTAATCCTTTGCATTTGCTCGAAGTGCTGAAAATATAAAGTACTTTAATGCAATGTCACTGTAAAGACATGTTCTGTGTGTTTTCTCACGACAGAGAGGCCACACAATACAAGTGGTGACGAAAGAACTAATTGCTCAGGTAATCTGCTTCCTCACACAAACTGCACAGATGCCGCTTCAAGGTCGTCGCTATTGTAGTATTTGCTCGCCAGTATGGAGCATTTTGCATTTGGGCCTCGCGTGTCAGTGTTAAAACCGCGTTAAACATAAAAAAAATTGAGAAAAATTGCCTTTGTGAATGCAAAATATTATCCAACAACCATTACAGCAACCACTCTGGCTGATGAAGTAGGGGCCACTTATCCCTATAAAAAATAACTGCAGCCCCAGTCTTGATAAATGTAGAAATTAAAATCATACTAATTGACTAGAACATTACTTACGTCGCCGTAGAACTTCAAAGCAGCAGACAAAGAAATAAAGTTATTTTGGTGACCAAAAATAGTTTTATAGTTTTTCTGTTCGTTAAACTACAAATAGATATACATAAAGTAAAAATATATATCTGTAGCCATTAAATTCTATGCAAGATATAAATTCATTAGCGTGTCATTTTTGGTAATTCTAAAAGTAAAACTTATCAAATCTAAATAAATTACTAAATTGTTATATATTAATAAAAATTGCAAGACAATTTCAAATTTTCGAAATCTTTTAGATGAAAAGATTGCTCCCTTTTATCTTTAGAATATATACAAGATATGTCGGAGAGACTACAAATGTTTCAGGAATAGAAAGTATTCTAATTTAAAGAAGAAAATCTTTATCACACAAATCAAAATAACCAAGATTTTTATTCGCTGCACCCATATAAATTCATAACAGGACTTCAACAAAAAAAAACCTTTTTAAGTAACAAGGATTTTCTTCTATGAGTGCTATCTATACCTAAATTTTCTGTACCTTACGCAGAAATATTCTTACAGAAATCAAAACCTACAGGTCGCCCGCATGAAACATATAATTATACCAATAGGTTTCACGCAGACTGGAGACAATAGAAATGAAGAGTGAACCTTTCTTGTCGCGATCGGGCCGATCCAGGTCGAAGGTGGACGGTCGTCGGGTCAGCGGCGCAGACGCAAACATCACATTGCTCGTTGATGATGCTCTGCAACGCACATGGTGCATATTAGTATCAATACGGAGGATAGACATAAAGCAGATATTATGCATGCTAGTACGGTAATGACATACCTATATTCCAATTTTTTTTCAGGTTGACAGATTACTCTACTGTGAGACTTAAATTAAAGTTTAATTTTATTTTTTTAATTTTACGGTTGAAAAATGCCAATTTTGCTGTTGAAACTCAAATTGATAGACATCAAAATGTTTATATTGTGTATTTTTTATTCAGTGAACAAGAAAATTAATAAATTTTAAGGGTATTGACATTCAATGCATTTCGATATCGTTACAATTTCAACAGCAATGCTTTTGTTTTAGCAACCGTACAAAATTGCTTAAATCAAAAATTCGAACTTAGGTTGGAGTGCACCATCTCGGCTTAACGTTAATGTCATTGTTAAAAAAAATATATGTTTTCATTCTCATGTCATTAAGTTAGGAAATATATACCTAAACAATAACGTTAACAAGAGATGGTGCACTCCAGCCTAACATGTCTAAATAAAAGAACATCCTCAAAGGATGTAAAGAAGAAAACATGATTTTATTAAATTGGAACCCAACTGATATAACTATGGAAATTAATGTTAACATATTATTAAAAGTTTCACTCCCTTCACCGATCACACAGAATGGAGTTATAATGAGTGTCAAAGCGTTGCATGGAGAGACAGAATACAGGAAATGAAATGTCGCCACATCCATCCAACGCCCAAATCTAATTATAAGCCGGTGAGCACCCAAACGTGACCAGATCTAGTGAAAAGTGTGTCGCGTCCGTACGAATTGTGCTGTCGATTCACAT
Source organism: Incurvaria masculella (assembly GCA_946894095.1). NCBI lineage: Eukaryota > Metazoa > Arthropoda > Insecta > Lepidoptera > Incurvariidae > Incurvaria > Incurvaria masculella. Next base: position 9,332,620 of record OX335641.1, read on the forward strand.
TCAACACAATGGGAGGAAATTTAAAACAAAACCCGACCACATTAATTGTCTGTATGTACTGATTGCTTGATTATTGCGCGATACGGCAAAAGTGTCGGTAAGGTCGGGTGACATTTGGGATGTGACGGAAAAAGTATTTTTATTTACACAATCTAAAATAGACTTTACTTTGCAGGTGAGGAAAAATTTTTCACCGTGCTTTGAAAACAGTGGCAAGCCGTTTTCTTATAGCTAATTACAGGTTAAATATCCACCAATCAGAGAACAGATGTCAAATATTCCACCAATAAGAGAGTACCGTGTCACAACATCTTGTGATATTAACCCTTCGGATTTATGAATGACTGGTTGAGCTGTCTTGTGTGGAGAATCGGGCTGAACTCCCACAAAAGTAGGAATAAAGCCGATTCCATCCTGGCCGCTTTCAAATTAACAGCATGTTCTACACAGGTTTATTCTTAGGTCGGAGGAGAGAGAAGGTACGAGAAGGGTCAACAGTACCAATGTAAATAGGCCACTTTATGTTAAGTATGCAATTTTAGATTAATCCATGCCACATGCTTTCTTTTTACAAATTAGTAGTGTATGTATCTTATGGTTTCTAATTTTAATGTTGTAATATTTGGTATATGCGTTAACATTGCATTAAAGAGAAAACATATAATATTAATTCAACACATTGATACCGCTACCACAGTGCAACATGAAGTGCAAACAACAAGCATGTACCTCCAAATCACCAATGTTAGTACACCCAACCTTTCTCTTGCTAGTAAGAAGAATGGAGTGCGACTAAATTAATAACACCGATAATCTACACAGTAGTTTTTGCAATTGAAGTGAAAGTCACTGTAATGTTTAATCCGTTATGCACATATTTTAAATAGATTTACTTGTGTACCATACAGACATCTCCTTCATTCAACGGATATCATATGCATGTAGGAACCACCGCGAAGGAAGGACACGATGACTTTATGATGAAGCTATAACATTATTTTTTAAATGCAAACTGACCCTAACCAGAAAACGGTACATTTTGTCTCATAGGTATTTTTATAAGTCCTTGTGGTATGAAAATGCCAACAAAATTATTTGAGTCCATACAATTTCGTATCAATAATGACAGGACCCTGCACCCGAACTTTGGAAAAGTATATTTAGTGGTAGGTTTTGATCAGAATCTCAGACAGGAATCTTACTTATCGTTGATCTATGACCATGATACATCTTCTTCTTCAAGCAAATTAAATTAAATTGATTGGTTATAGGTATTTACTTGTACGAAAGCTGTGTAGGCCTATAATTAACATGTACACTCTAAATTAATAATTTTTAGTAGTGAAACTATGTTACTGTTTTGTGTATAATGTTGTTGGCATACCAAATAAATAAAAAAAAAATTGCTGTTTCTATTGGTGGAACAGTTTAAAGGGATAATGTAATGTTTTTAAAATAGCTATAAGATCTAAAATACATTCTAATCATGACACCCGGCGAAGTTTCTTATTTGTTCTTCTTAATCCGTGGTAATCGAACCGTCTTGAAAAGTGGCGAATCGAAGAGTATGTGGGTGAACACCTAATGGAGGAGAATAAACGAATAGACAAATAAACAAACCGATAGAGTACAGTGCCGATTCCGCCACCTACTCTGTTACCCCTTGCTTTGCTTGGTTTTCTTACTAAATGCCGCATGGTTAATATAGGTATATTAAATATATCATAAAAACAAATTGTCTAAGTTTGAATATTAATAATTATTATTCATACTTCTAATACCATCAAAACATACGTCCGTGCAGTTACCAATGTGGTGGCAGCCGGCGTGCTTGTGGAAAAAAAATTCTTATCCTTAAAATGTTTATCGTAACATCCACAATATCTAACGTCTTCCTCAGCCTAGAGACATTAGCAAAAAGTAACGGCAGTGACAAGATCAGTAGAGCGTCACACGCGGTGACCTTGGGACCAGTGTAACGTGACGAATTGCATTTCTTCTCTCGTGCACCACTGTAGTGTATGGTGCGAGAAGCGCCACGAAATAACTAGGTCATGCGGACAGGTTCGATCACAGGATAGCGATGTAGCTAGCACCTATTACTATTTAATAAGATTGTATATTTGACATAAGATTTTAAAGTGACTAGGGAAATTTACAACTACATGCTTACATTTTGTTTAAATATTTAAAGAAATTTCTGGAAAGGCAGATCCCATTTAACATGTTATTATAATAAGTATCTATAAATTCAGTAGATATCCCAAAGAAAAAAAACAATTTGAGAATCTCTAAACAATCATAAAGACGTAAATTAGAAAATAATCGATATACTTAATAACTTGTAAACAAAAATTGAACCATTTTACCTTTTTTATGATTTTACCTACGGTAGAGTATGTACACACCGCTTGCTTCTTAGCCTAGTTAGTCATTGCAGGATGACCAATGACTAGGCTTCAAAAAGAAATTAGCTCAGCAAGATGAGTAGGCGATACAAATGAAAAATAATGTTTTAGTAGTTCTTTTAGAACACAGAAGTGATTAGACAACAATGAAGGCTACAAAAAACTCACATGGAAACTAATCCTGCTCATTCGTACAGGATTCAAATGCTTGAGAGGCCATAGGCAATTACATAAACAATTATGTATTTGTGGATGTGCGGCTACCAATTATGTACGAGTTAAGTGTGACACGACCATGCGAATAACTGTTCCACAATAAACTACCGCTACCTCTATGTGTCGTGCATGCAAAATTGTTTGCAATCAACTTACAATAAACTTTTCAAGGCACCTATGATATTTACATTGTTGACCATAATAAAATACTTTCAACTTATTAAAAATGAATCCTACAGATACACTTACTTTTCACTTTTCCTTGTTAAGGGGAAAAACAATAAATGTTTTTTTTAACATTTCAACTTACAATAAACTTTTCAAGGCGCCTATGATATTATAACATTATTAACAATAATCAATTACTGTCAACTTATTAAAAATGAGTCCAAAAGATACACTTACTTTTCACTTTTCCTTGTTGGGGGGGACAAACAATAAATGTACTTTTTAACATTACCATATTGATAAAAAAAAATGCGACACAATGTATTGAGAGCTAAAATAATTGAAAAATTTCAGATGTTTTAAATGTACCTATTGTCTAATACAACACCCACCGACAAGATGTTGGCCCATCAATCCTCATCCCATAGGAATTTGGTGCTATCCCAGGACCTTCCGTTTATGATAAATTAAAGCCGCCTGTATTGGTATCATCGCATTGAATGTATGTTTTTTGTTCTGTGTTTAAATGGGATGTCTTGACAGAAATTAGGTGCTTCTTGGAAATAGCTATGTTATGGTGATGCTAACTAAATATGTGCAATATCAATTATTAATTTATGGCACCATAAAACATATATTTTATACAAACCCCATATGTTTAGCATGTAAATGATAGCTACAAAACAATAACCAAATTAAAACCATAAATAGATATAAATATTCAAATGACGAGCTAAGGGGCCCCTCGCGAGACAAACCAAACCTGTTACTATTACTGTGAAACAAAGAGATATACATATTCATGTTTGACAGGTGACACATGTTAATCAGTTTTTTTATGTTTTAAGAACATGGAACATTTTGTAAATCAAACAACAAAATGAATAGCATAGTATAATCAACTTCATGGAAAAAAAGAGCGATAAAGGTGAAAACATATTTTAAGTCGCATTGCCATATTTATGCTGGATGCACTATATCGGTAGCCGTTCCGGATTATAAAAAAATATCGATTGATTCTTGGCTGGTTTCCAATCGAACTCATAACCTTGAAATGTGGGCGTGTTTCTTGTCACCTTATTACTATGTTTACTTCCAACCAACAGCAAATTAAGATGAAAAGAATGATGAAATATTTAATCTTTAAAGAAATATTTAAGCATAATGCCCTATTTGTGACATTAAAAAGGGCATGACAAACAACACTAATATTTTACAGCATTCTAATTTATTCTAATGTAACCCTATTAACTGTGCAATAACGAAAGAGACTTGACTTAACGAACATTTTTAGGAATTTAGATGAATTATTAATTTAAATGTTTTTTTATGTTAAGCGCGGCATATGAGGTACGCCATGACCTGTTGTTAAGGTGGCCCAACCCGGCGGGACTGACTCATTCGCGGGCACTGTACAAAACCGTGCTGTTGCGCTCTGGGACCTTCTCTGTTTCAAAGAAAAAGACAGGCCCCGTGATGAGGAAGATGCAACATGTCCACAAAAAAGATGTGAATGAAAGAATGTGCATAGTGTATGATTTGGTAAGATTTAGGAAAATTTTGATTTCAAAACGACTTATAGCTAAAAGTAAACCACGACCGCTGTAGTAAAAAATCAAACAAAAACTAAATGGATTATAAATCTTGATTAAAAATACTATGTCTGATGACTAATCTTTTTAAGATTTTCTTACTTTATCATTAAGTAATAAATCACCAAAGTTATTGTATAAAACGCGCGTAAAATTCGAACTTTCGGACCTTATAACTTAGAAACCAAATACAATTTCACAATGCCAACGGTCATCAGACATCTAGTTCGATCAAATAAAGCTCTTTTGAGCAAAATTTGGGATCTCTGATAAGAAATATGGGCGTGATCTTCTTTCCCCGTTTGTATGGGGAGATGAGCGGGTTGGGCCACCTTAAGGTGTCCGACGACGCCCATGGGATTTCGAACTTTCAGGGGGGCTACGAAAACCATGTGGGCCAGCCAGATGCTTCTTCACACCACGTTTGAAGTTCCCCACTTTGTACTTTGGGGGAAATACCTCGGAAGGGAGTTCATTCAAGGAAGAAATGTGTTCTATATTCGTTAGGTATACTAGTAATCTAAATTTTTTGTGATCATTTCTAGTTACACCAGAAAAATAATCCAAATCCACCTCACCTCGCGAAACCACGCTCAGCGAGGCACCATGCTACCGGATTTGCGGACTATCGCTGAGCTATCGAGCTCGTTTAAGACATGTTTGAATACTCCCAGGTTATAGGTTTGAGGAAAGACACCCGCCGGCAGACAGTTCCATATCCTGGCGGTGCGGCAGAGAAATGAGTTTGAAAAACGGTTCGTTCTCAAAAGCCTTATGTTAAGTTAACTACAAGGGTAGTGCTCTGATTCTCTGTGGCGGCTCTCCCGGATAAAAGTTCGATCGGGAAGAACGAGGGATGCAAGTTCCCAAGAGTAACGTCCATGATAGTACCTGTGGCTCAGGGACTCACGATGAGGACGTACGATTTTACATGGATTCCGAACCATTGATCAGCTCGCATTTGTGACGAAATGCACCTATCCAACCCAGAAAGAGAAAGTAGTGCATGAACCCATTACCTTTGGCATGCAAGGCAAGTCCCCGCGCCACTGAGCTACAAGCCGAAGGATGATTGAAGAGCTATGCCGTGATCCCAAAAGTTTTTATTCTGACAATAATTACAAATGATTACGAATGAGGTATTAATAATTATTATATGTGAAAGTTCCAAAATGTGTGTGTGTTTAGGCTGTATGTTTTCATTGACACAATATTTGGTTAATCCAAAAGTAAGTAAAATAATATTTATTTCATAATTTTATGTATTTAATGGATACGACATTACCGTTATCTCATTAATTTGAGTTTCAGCGACATCTACATTTTAAGCATTGTAATCAGATTTGTCGGGATAGCTCAGTTGGTTTAGAGCAGTGGACATGTAATCCAAAGGTCGCAGGTTCAAGTCCTGCTTCCGACGAATGTCACGACCAATACTTTTTCAGATTATTTTCAAAATCTGATTACAATGCTTAAAATGTAGATGTCGCTGAAACTCAAATTAATATTTATTTCATTATCATCTCATTCCTATTTTATAGGAAATGTATACTTCCTGATGATAAGTTTTTGCTCATCCTTCCTCAAAACACACTTCAAGCAATAATTATCGCGAAAAGTACTAAGGCTCTAAAAAAATTATCATGTCTTATATGAAGCATATCGAACGATGAATCTTGTGATAATCAAGCAAATGCAATATATCTGAATATGAAACGTAACATTTTTATCTACCTACATCAAGAAATGTGTGTGTACGAGCAAAATACAACCCATTCTTCATTTTAACGAGAGATTACACAAAACTTAAAAAACCTGTTGATATAAGTTTATTTTCCGTCATGAGAATTAAGTTTAATTTCAAAATTATTTCATTCCATAAAGCTATAGTTAACTTGCAAGCGCTGCAATTATCGACATGACACTATTGACTTAATGTTATTTACATTTCGCCATTACATGCACCTAGAAAATATGTTTTCTATCAGATCAGTGGCAATTAAAAAATATATTTTATCAGTAATAGTTAGCAAACAAAACACAGACAGGGCCACAATCAACGCATTAGTAGGTTATTTCATATTCACGTCACATAAGAATGAGATGTTGCTTACAGTGACTCAAAAAAGTTCATCTGATCTAGGGGGTTGGTACTGGGGAGGAAAAAAACAAACAAATTATACAAATTAAATTGTTGCAAAAACAAAAACAAATTACAACATCAAATACATTGGTAACTGATGTGTACTAACATTTTCACATCGCATTGATCCAAGCGGCCGCTGCAGTATCGTTCATAAAACGCGCTCAGTTGATAAGGAACATTATCAATAATCTCTTGATAACCCAGCCGGGTGGGTGTTGGGAGAAAAATTACGATGCTTCTCGTATTATGGCTTACATTCTAACTCCCGAGTTTGGAGCACAGTAATATGTTATGGTATGCGAGTCTCACATTTACAAGTGACAGGAACAAATGTTAATGTAAATTCACCAGATCCCATGAAGAAGAGAGTGGTTTGTTATCATGTGCTACCCGAAAACCTTAAAAGGAATCGATAGAAAGATTAATAGGCACAAGGACCTATTGTCATTCCATGGCTGCCTCAAAACATTAGAGTTTAGCAATCTGTTAGCATCAGAAAAAGGCATATGAACTAAAAATCACAGATATAATCAGAGAAATAATATGCGCCGTTAATAATATAATGGTATACTAGCCATTGGTCATTGATTGATTCAATTATTTAGTTATTCACTAAATCATTGAATTATGGGCACAGTCTTTAAAGTTCTCCCACTTTGCAGCCAGTTTTAACATATTAATGTTAAGTATTCCCAAATATTTAAACCAAGGGACAAAAAATCTGAGGCCCCACATATAAGAAGGCAGCAAGTGATGCGAACAAAATCCTCTTTTGGATGCCAAAATAAACACGAAGGAAATGTACAGTAAAGGGTATACCAAACCAGTTACAGCCCTCTAATTTGGATAAGAGAGCATTGTATACAGGTTGAGTTTTTAAATAGGCTGTTGAACTATAATTATTATATCTTAAATGTCAATTTATAATTTTCATTACAATAACACGACCCGGATAAATTTAATGAAAACATCGTAATATATCGAATGGTAATTTTAAAATAGTGTGCTCACTCATAACGGAAACATGTTGCTAACCTGCGGTGACCCCAAAAGATGCCGCCAGTGTCGGCGGGCTCCAGCATTCGTGGGGTGGACGAGCCGAATGCGAACACGTTCGTTCGCGAGCCGCACGAGCGCGCCGCGCGCTGTCGCTCCACGCGCTCCTCGCGCTCTCGGTCGCGCCGCAGCAGCGCTTCGCGCCGCGACACGCCGGCCTCCCATATCGCGCGCTTGCGCTCCTCCACCTGGACACGAGGAGAGCCGTCAGCGAGCTCATTCGCGGGGCGGACGAGCCGAACGCGAACACGTTTGTTCGCGAGCCGCACGAGCGCGCCGCGCGCTGTCGCTCCACGCGCTCCTCGCGCTCTCGGTCGCGCCGCAGCAGCGCCTCGCGCCACGACACGCCGGCCTCCCATATCGCGCGCTTGCGCTCCTCCACCTGGACACGAGGAGAGCCGTCAGCGAGCACATTCGCGGGGCGGACGAGCCGAATGCGAACACGTTCGTTCGCGAGCAGCACGAGCGCGCCGCGCGCTGTCGCTCCACGCGCTCTCAGTCGCGCCGCAGCAGCGCCTCGCGCCGCGACACGCCGGTCTCCCATATCGCGCGCTTGCGCTCCTCCACCTGGACACGAGTAGAGCCGTCAGCGAGCAGATTCGCGGGGTGGACGAGCCGAATGCGAACACGTTCGTTCGCGAGCAGCACGAGCGCGCCGCGCGCTGTCGCTCCACGCGCTCTCAGTCGCGCCGCAGCAGCGCTTCGCGCCGCGACACGCCGGCCTCCCATATCGCGCGCTTGCGCTCCTCCACCTGGACACGAGTAGAGCCGTCAGCGAGCAGATTCGCGGGGTGGACGAGCCGAATGCGAACACGTTCGTTCGCGAGCAGCACGAGCGCGCCGCGCGCTGTCGCTCCACGCGCTCTCAGTCGCGCCGCAGCAGCGCTTCGCGCCGCGACACGCCGGCCTCCCATATCGCGCGCTTGCGCTCCTCCACCTGGACACGAGGAGAGCCGTCAGCGAGCTCATTCGCGGGGCGGACGAGCCGAACGCGAACACGTTTGTTCGCGAGCCGCACGAGCGCGCCGCGCGCTGTCGCTCCACGCGCTCCTCGCGCTCTCGGTCGCGCCGCAGCAGCGCCTCGCGCCACGACACGCCGGCCTCCCATATCGCGCGCTTGCGCTCCTCCACCTGGACACGAGGAGAGCCGTCAGCGAGCACATTCGCGGGGCTGACGAGCCGAATGCGAACACGTTCGTTCGCGAGCAGCACGAGCGCGCCGCGCGCTGTCGCTCCACGCGCTCTCAGTCGCGCCGCAGCAGCGCCTCGCGCCGCGACACGCCGGTCTCCCATATCGCGCGCTTGCGCTCCTCCACCTGGACACGAGTAGAGCCGTCAGCGAGCAGATTTGCGGGGTGGACGAGCCGAATGCGAACACGTTCGTTCGCGAGCAGCACGAGCGCGCCGCGCGCTGTCGCTCCACGCGCTCTCAGTCGCGCCGCAGCAGCGCCTCGCGCCGCGACACGCCGGTCTCCCATATCGCGCGCTTGCGCTCCTCCACCTGGACACGAGTAGAGCCGTCAGCGAGCAGATTCGCGGGGTGGACGAGCCGAATGCGAACACGTTCGTTCGCGAGCCGTACGAGCCACCTCGCGCTCGAGACACAGCAGCGCCTCACGCCGCGACACGTCGGCCACCCATATCGCGCACTTGCGCTCCTCTACCTGGGCCCGAGCCGAGCTATCAACGAGCACACTCGTTCGCAAGCTGCACAAGCGTGCTGCACGAGCCTTGATCGCTTATACAGGTTGGAATCAGTCGGTTTGAGCATCCTTAACATGTGTGATACAGTATCTGATACACAAGTAACTTCTGACATCAAATTTGAGTTGACGATATATTTCCCTTATTTTTGTATGAGTTCCGGATGCATGCCCTCCCTAAATACACGACCGCCATCCGCTCTGCGCTCGCTTAGCGGTCAATGTTCACCATATAAACCTACTAGTACTACATGGTTCAGACTAGTTTTATTTGTTATAGACTACTTTTAAGTTGGCGAATCAAAAAATGTTTTGCGCAATTGATAACAGATTCAATTTGGGTATCAGATACTGGGGGCCCATTCAGGTAAGAGTGAGTTCGAGTTCGGGAGTGAGTTAACCTAAAAATAGCTTAGAAATATATTATGATTTAAATAACGGATACGTTATTTATCCTCCCAACGTATTTATGGGACAAACCAGATTTTTACCAAACGAAAATGATGTTTAAGAACTGTGGAAACATGAACTACAAAAAAAGGTAGTTGATATTTAGCAATGAATTCGAATTCACTCTTACTTGAATGGGCCCCTAGTGTCTGTTTCCCTTAACCCTGTGTCACGTCACGCATGTTAAGGACACCCAACTAATGATTCCAACCTGTATATGTATGATTCTATAATTGAATTTTAATGATACTATACATGTTTTACGCCCGTTGCCACCACCTCCAGCTACAAAAATCCCAGAGTTACTTTTCGGTTACACCATACAAATATGCCTTGTAACCGAAAGTAACTTTTTGGATTTCAGGTAACTGGCGGTGGTGAAAATAGGGGTTAGTCACTTATATGGAATTCAAAAAAGTCTGGGAAAATCTAAAGTATTAAAAATAAATCCATGACAAATTGTAATAAAACTGAAAGTTGAATATTTATTAGTACTGAAAACAAAGTAATGATGAAACATTTTTTTATTTTAATTTATATAAATAAGAAAATAAATCGTGTAAGTTAGATTTATCATAACAAAAAATAACAATATTAGTCAAAATTTTATTATCTGCCAATTTCAAAATTATTTATTACTATTTAAACATATAAATGTATTAAAATCATCCATCAATTTCGAAATGTGATTGCATGTAGATGTCGAAATAGGCTTTTTTTTCCTAATATATTTTCTTATATTTAGAAAAAAATAGTCACCCTAAAAATATTTTTTTAATCAGAATTAACAGGAAAAAAGTTTACCTTAACTTTGGAATACTCGGAAATCAATCTAAATAATTAAATACAATATTCATATTATAACAACAAAATTCTCACAAATCTGACAGCAGCGTTCATGAGTCGAGGAGAAGCACGCTCAACGAGTCGTTAAAATTAAGTACGGCGCGTAAATATTTGCTTCCGAAATTCTCCAAGCGTAGCCGTCCGACCACAAAACTTTCACTGCCGCCGCACACTCACATTTTATTGCACATTCACAGATACACGAAGATGGCGACTATTGTGCATCTACCACAAAATATATCCAGCAAAATCACTCCACTCAACCCTATGCAGATTCACAACTCCATAATTAATTAATTTTAATTAATTAAAATGTTATGATTGGCCAACTGAAAATCGATTAAATCGTCGATGACTCACGTTCAAAAATTATCAGATTAATAAAATACAGTCCCATAATTTTGAAATAGAAATCATTGGGCAAAAATGTTCTCCTGCACAAAGCTTTTTGGTTGAATTAAAAGTTCAATTTTAAGGCTGTGAAGACGGAGAATTTATAACACAGTACGATCAAATGGGGGCGATGACCAGGCCGCTCTTAAGAGGATAATGAGGTGATCGAGTTCTATACAATGGCTCGTGCCTGTTTTGCGCACGTTCTGATATTGTGCCGAGCCATTGTATGGAACTCGATCAACTCATTAACCTCTTAAAAAAGCCTTTTACGAGCTAGAACAGTGGCTCCGAGCGACCCCCTCGAGGCGCACGCGACTACAGACCGCCTCGGACGGCGCGCGGCGTTTCGACACCGAAACACTCGAAGAATGCAACACGACAATCGTAAAGGAAGTTGCGCTATTTCGGTCCCCGCTCCTGCCGCACCGATCTCCAAATACTAATCCGACGCAGGATGGGTATAAATAACGCCCTTATCCTTGCGGGAAGAACATTTTATCTTCAAGTTATCAGCAGTCCTCGCTGCGTTGTGCTTTCACTAAACAATGGCCTACTTTATGTTGTAATTATATTTTCCTCCGGTTTTGGTCCGGTGAAATTATTTTTTCAGATCTTAGTGAAAACTAACCAACGAATGGAACTCCTTGAATCTAAAAGTTTATGTCGCGCTTTACATAAAAAACCTCTTGTATTACCTATTAGCAAAAGAATAAGATAATTCCATCATTTCTAGCCCACTTAGCAAAGAACAGAAGTGACAAACGTTGATTAAAAAATATACTTTGGACATCATATTGAACACACTTCAAACAGCTTGTGTGGTTAGAACATTCCCACACGTAGCTTCACTCCAAGGATTTATAATAAGATTGACAATGCAATCCGTATTACAGAGTGTTCACAAAAATTCACTAGGCTTCTGAAAGTGCATCTTCTTGATAAGGCCTACTATAGTGTAGAGGAATTCCTCGAAGACGATCCCATACCGCTCCATCAATCCTAACTGCACTATGACTGAACTTAATCTTTTTATTTCATTATTTCATTATTATTATTATTATTATTATTTTCATTTGACTGCTTCGCATTGTTAATTATTTGTGCCATGTAATGTACCTATTTTAAATAATTATGCTTGTTCTGAAATTGTGACGTGTAGAAAAATCTATCAAATATATGAACTATGAACTATGAACTGCGCTTCAACTACATCGCTGCGATGTGATGCGATGGTACCAATACCATCGCATTGAATAAAAGATGGTCGAAGTGGGAAAGATTCTCTCCATTTTCTATTCAGTTCAATCCAGCCGAGCAATAAGGATATAAGGAAGGTCCTGGCATGGCATCTAGTTTCCATGCAGTGTGTTAGGGTTACATCATTACAGTAGTTGTGGTATTATCCATGTCCAGGTCCAACGAAACCTCTGCTGCGTCTGCAATGCCACATTTTGGACTCAACATAAAAAATATGACGTTTATTGTGCGGTCAAATGTTTTTCTTCTACCTGAGTCAGTAGTACAACTTGTCACCTAAATTGGCGCTTACTCCAAATCCGACTAGCGTTTAGCGTTAAGCGAACTAAAATTTGAGAGTTTGATTTGTTAGCTGACTCATCGTCACCGTCAATATGTTGACGTTGCCATTTAACCCGACTCTGCGTTCTCATATAAATCGGTATTCCGAGTTTAATTTTAAGAGGTTGAAGAAATGAAAACCACAGATTACGTAGTAAAACTTGTATGGGTTTGAAATGTTTACGTAACTTTGAAGTTCCATAAACGCCAAATTAGGTGAGAACTCCAATTTCCTTATACAGATCTCAAAAGCCTTAATACCGCTAACGACTGGGCTGGGCTGTACAGGAAGTGAATGCAATTCCAATTTATTTGGTAACAGAACAGACGCACATGCATACAGTAATAAATTCTCTCGCTGACTATAAGAAGTGCAGGAAGCATCCATGGTCCAACGAAGGTGAACATTTCAGCCACTATAGACAATCTAATGTGACAAAATAAAAATTTGGTAACAGGGCTGGCCATAATACAGTGGCCTGCGGCATACCTTGTATTTTTTTATTCCTTGTTTGCCTTTTCTGTTTCTCCGTGTCTAAAAAGACAATCTTAATTTTGGACCATTGACATATTTGATTCGTACAGACAGTAAGAATACTTTTAAAATTAAAAATTGCCTTTTCTGTTTCTTGGTGTCTAAAAAGACAATCTTAATTTCGGACCATTGACATATTTGATTTATACAGCAGTAAGTATACTTTGAAAAATAAAAATATATTCGCAGCAGACATCAATGAGTCACATTTCTCTAACGCTATCCAAAGATGTCCTTTTCAACATTCCCACACCTGTGTTTCAATGCCACACCTACACAGTCAACATTCCTCAAACACACACACTCGCGCATTATTTACGCACGCACACAAACAGACATGACGAACATTCAGTTTGAACATGAATGAGATCACCTCTGCATAGTAATCAGGACAATGCTAACTCTCTTATGTAATGCGCTGACAGGCTTAGATCCCAGTGATGTTGACGCTAATTTGGAAATACTTTTCAAAAATCTGGTGGTCCATTGCCTTATGTAACATAGTGTCATCTTTATTCGGGTTGTCTGGGTATAGTCCCGTAAAGGAAAGGATGCAGAGGGTTTTACGGTCATAGCAAAATCTCACTCATTGGATTAGCACCTGTTGTAACAGTGAAAATGAATTACCTAAAACTAAAAATAAGTTGAAAGATATTATTCACATACAGAACTAGCAGATGTCAGCGGCCTCCGGTAATTTCACGTGATGATAAATAGCCTACAATTTAAGGGAAGAATGAAGCTATAAGTATACCAAACCACATCTAAATCAGGGGAATGGTTCTCAAGCTATTAATGGATAAAAAAAAACAGAAGCCAGACATTTTATTTTATAAGACTTGCCACAGTGTATTAAAAACACGAAAAATGTGTAACTAGCAAAAGTGGTCTTCACTGCGAGAATGTAAGAACAGCAAGATACTGCCATACGAACACATATGGCCCCTTAAGCTTGTTAGCGAACCTATTAGAAAAACGGCAAATGCAATTTCAGGGTCTCAATTGGCAGTAGACACACTTATACTGAGTATTTGTGGTAATTTTATGGGCATGTTGAAATGAGATGAACCCACTACTGGTCAAACGGTCTATAGTACTCGTATTTAAACCGTATGGTCATAGTTTGCACCATCTTACTGCTGCATTAATTCGGTCTTTTGAGGTCACGACCGTCTAATGAATGCGCAAATAGCTACTCGATTCACTTCATGAGTTAATATTGATAGTATATAACTCCTTGCAAATTTCACAGCCTATATAGGGTCTATTTTTAAACTCTGCTGTGGCATGCGGTTAGAATGTGAACTTATTGAATGCATTGATATGTACTTATGTAGCTCAGAAAAATGCTCAGTTTGATTAAAATCGTTTTAGGGCCGATTTTTCAATCCTCAGATAGTACTTATCAGACTGATAGTACAAATTCACGTTTATCAAAAGATGGATAGTCATTGCCGGAGTATTATATCTTCTATAGCAATTATCTGACAAACATATGGACTTACTTACTATATCGTATGGATAAGCAGAAACATATATAAATCAGGGCTGATTTTTAAATAGTCAGATAAACAGCCAGATAACTATTAGACGGATTTATTTATGCTTCTGCTTATCCATCAGATAAAGTAAGTCCATATGTTTATTAGCAAAATTATAGTCCGATTATTGTGATAAAAGATATAATTCTCCGGCAATGACTTTCCGTCTTTTTACAAACGTTAATTTATACTATCAGTCCGATAAGTACTATCTGAGGATTGAAAAATCGGCCCTAAAACGATTTTAATCAAACTGAGCATTTTTCTGAGCTACATAAGTACATATCAATGCATTCAATAAGTTCACATTCTAACCGCATGCCACAGCAGAGTTTAAAAATAGACCCTATATAGGCTGTGAAATTTGCAAGGAGTTATATACTATCAATATTGACTCATGAAGTGAATCGAGTAGCTATTTGCGCATTCATTAGACGGTCGTGACCTCAAAAGACCGAATTAATGCAGCCCATCAGACTATTAAAAATCACCCTTAACCACTTAACCAGTACTAGTTACCTGATGTCAATACTGAAAATTAAAATGTCTTGATTTTGAAATTACAAAACCTATTATGACATTCATGTAGGTATCCTTGTAGATAATTTATTTTAATACATATTGAATAAACAATGAATGACCTTTCTGTAAATCTGTGATTACTTCATTCTGTTAAAAAGAGTATTGCTCTCTACATGGAACTGTTAGTTTCAACATGCCAACAAATGAAACAAATATATGCATAGAAATACAATAAAGGCACTACCCACTCGAAGGTTAAACATTTCGATGTCTATATCGCACTATAGAAGTATCCGAGTGAAATAACATAATATATGGAACATCCAAATCACGACTATTGAACAGCCTTGGGTCTCAAGACCTGACGCAGCTTTTCATTTCCACAAGGATGCACTGCAGATTTTTGATAGAAATTAAAAGTATCCGATCAATTTTACCTGAAAAGCACCATGTAGAATCTCATAAAGGAATCTTATTCTTACTTTATAGTTAAGGCTGCTCGCAATGCAATATACTCTTAATTTTCTGTAGTATGTAGCATTTAAACGGATATGTAACTATGTGACCAGCTCACTGCAGTAGTTTATAAAAAAAGTACTAAAAACAAACGTAGATAGTGCATCATTTTAAAGTCCTTGCTTTGCTGGTGATGCATGGTTCGGGGTTACCGCTTTCCCTAAAACATGGTCAAGGTTATGCCGGGTACAGCCATCACCTGGCTGTACCCGGAATAATGCTCGTGAACGGGTGCTGTTATAGGGACTAGCATGCTCCTATTAGCAACATTTTAATCGGCGGGGATAGTCTTTGCAAATAAACTGATATTTTGTTATGAACTGTTGCATACGGCATGAATTGTGAACTTTACTGAATTATTTTTAATATAGTGTTTAAACTGTATTTTGTTAAAAAAATTACAAACTATTTTGTAAATTTACATTAAGTGGAAGTTGAAAAAAAAGGGGAGTTCTTGCCATTCCTTCCTTGCTGACCAATCCGAGAATACAATATAAAAATCTGCTGTGCATGTGTTCCTAATTCCTCTTCTGAACGGCTTGACCGATTTAATTTTTTTTTTTTCATACATATGGGGTCACATGGATCGTTCTTAGCTATAGTTGGACCTGGTAGGTGGCTAAGTTAAGATTTCTGATCACTTTTTACCGGGCTACGCTCGAGTGAATGTCTAAAACGAAATTGACCAGAGCGAAGCCGGGAGAAACTTCCTACAGTGTGGCCGCCGAAAGAATGAACTTTTAACATCTGTCAGTTAGTTGGTCTTGACTAGTGGTGGGCAATAAGTAAGTAAGACTGATATTATGACACTAATATTTTATATGCTCAAAGTAACACTTATATTTTTACCAGAAATAGAAAGGTAGTAATAATATTACACAACTTGCTGTTGTGTTCGTTTTGGGCCGAGACACATTATATTAGTACTAAAGTAGATATAATAACATATAAAATATCATCTTACAATTGCGCTAGTATTTTAGGAACATCACTACCAAAGAACATGCGTGCAGTGCTGGGTAGTATACCATAATTCTATTTTAAAATAAATTAATGCCATTCACTCAAATGTAGGTACAAGTCAAGGTAGGTATGTAGTAGGTAATCAGTTGTGTTGCTTATTGTTACTTGCTCATTGTAATCTTATTAATTGATTGTTTTCTTTACAATTTTGTATTAATTGTATGTGTATTTGTTATGTTTGTTGTTGTTGGTGTTATTCCTATTATTTTTAGTAGTGTTTTATTAGTTTTATGTCTATCTTTAGTTTGTACAGTGTCTGAATTTATATTCTTAATGTATTTTGAATGACTTAATTTTTTTATTTTATGAAGAACTCCTATATTTCTGTTAACTTATTACAAATGTAATATATTAATTGACGATTTCTATAGCATGATGGATTTTTCCACCCATAATGCTCGCTTAAATAAAACCTTTTGATTTGATTTGATTATTCGGTTTACTCAAAATTCTGCTAGCACATGCTGTGCTTACTACTTGTGGGATGTGTCCGAAGCCAATAAATCAAAAACAAAAACAATAACCTTAGTGATGAATAGTTATTATCCATAAATATAATTCACATACATTTTTAAACAAAGTTCCGATACACATTGGTCACATGACTTTAAAGCATGTAGGGAGAACGCAAATAAATCGGAATTTCGATTTAAGTGATATTTTTTTTTTCTTGTAATAGTTAGCACTTTCTATTCCCGAAGTTTCTATTACCTATCCCGAAACACCATGCATATTCAAAGAAATGGAAACAAATTGGCCCACTTAGGACCCATGGTCCGTAAGCGTCCATTTTGGTTAAAAACTCTCGGTGAGTTATATGAAAGAAAATAAGTATAAAGTAGTTTTTGACAATTTTGGTGGACGTTTAAGTTCACAAACCTCGATCTGGCTCAACTTTGCCTGGTGGAACAGAACAGAACCGTTTGAAAACAGTTTTGGGGTACACCAAAGGACAGCAGAAAGCAACCGTCATTGTGATGGCCAAAACGTCATTTTTAACCGACTTCATGTTCCTTACTTTTTGGTACAGAATGAAGCAGGCAGTCCAAATACGCTTAACATGGAGCCCAGCGTCAGACTCCTCGCGCCGCACCTACGCAGCAGCCACGTGCTCAGCTCGCACAATGGCCGGCGCTGCTCCGTTTTGCGCTGCTCTGCCTGCGAAGGCCCTCCGCCGCCACCACCTCCGCAAGCGTGCACTGACCTGCTGCCTGCGGTCGTCCTCTCGCGCGCGCTGCTCGTCGGCGCGGCGGCGGCGTTCGGCGTCGCGCTGCTCGCGCTGCGCCTGCGCGGCAGCCGCGTGCGCGCGCAGCTCGTCCAGTCGCCGCCTTTGCTCCGCCTCGCGCCGCTCGCGCACCGCGCGCACGCGCTCCGCCGGCTCCGCCCCCCCGCCGCCATCGTGCTCTGCCGGCGACAGTTATGGTGTTTGAGAATTGCGATCAATCTAATCTAATAAATAATATAAAGGGGAATGTTTGTAATAATGGATGGATGGATGGATGGATGGATGGATGGATGTTTGTTACTCTTTCACGTAAAAACTACTGAATGGATTCTAATGAAACTTTACAATAATATAGCTTATACATCAGAATAACACATAGGCTACAATTTATGTGCCCATGGGCTTTAGAACTTTCACGGGGCTGCGAAAACGATGCCGGTAGCGATACTTCACACTAGGGGGAGAGGAGCCGGGGGCGGTGGCGGGGAGCGGCGGCGGGGGGAGGGCAGACGTCGTGACTGTTTGGTGTCCGTTTGGCGAATTTTCAAGGCACTAGCGATTTGTAAAACTTAGTACATGTACATTTAACTACCCGGGAATTAGGATTGGCTAAATATAATTCAGTTCCGCTTACGCTAAGATGGGGCTGTCATACAAACTGCAATGCTATGCACGGCTCGGCTTTGCGGCGGCAGCGCTTACTTTTACTGAAGTACGGCTTGGTATTTCCTGCAACTTTAGGACTACTTGGCATCACGCTAAATCGCCGGAGGAGCGACCAACAGAATAAAATCCTTGAGAACCAATTACTCGATTTAGATGTGCATTGTATCTACGTCTAGCCTGATTCTACTAAAAACTTATAGATTACATAATATAACGCTTCATTACCAGAAGGGTAAGTAGTGAGTCTTAAAGTCTTATAACATGCGAACCACTTACCTGATTTATGTGCGTATTTTATCAATGTATAGCATCTCTGGGAGCAGTCAGGTTCGAGATGGGTTACTGTTTTCGATGTTGAGGCTGGCTGTGGGTTGGAGTCCACGCAAAACTTACCTACGTTACACGTTACTTACTAGGTAAGCAATGTAGCAGTGAAAGTGCAGAAAGGTTCTCGCGGCAAATGTTTTTTTTTAAATAGCCACCAAACTTCAACGAAGCTCTAAATGGGAATTATTGGATGTTTCTCATTAAATCATGCTATTTCGGCTCGAACGATCTTGATTAAATTTGGTACATGGATACATTGTCCTGGACCAGTTTGACCCTATTTTGGACCAGTCATGTGGGCTACTTTTTATCCATGTGATAATTTAGCCGACACTAACCCGAGCGGAGCCGGGTACCGCAGCTAGTAAATAATATAAAGGGGAAAGTTTGTAATAATGGATGGATGGATGGATGGATGGATGGATGGATGGATGGATGTTTGTTACTCTTTCACGTAAAAACTACTGAATGGATTCTAATGAAACTTTACAATAATATAGCTTATACATCAGAATAACACATAGGCTACAATTTATGTGCCCATGGGCTTTAGAACTTTCACGGGGCTGCGAAAACGATGCCGGTAGCGATACTTCACACTAGGGGGAGAGGAGCCGGGGGCGGTGGCGGGGAGCGGCGGCGGGGGGAGGGCAGACGTCGTGACTGTTTGGTGTCCGTTTGGCGAATTTTCAAAGCACTAGCGATTTGTAAAACTTAGTACATGTACATTTAACTACCCGGGAATTAGGATTGGCTAAATAGAATTCAGTTCCGCTTACGCTAAGATGGGGCTGTCATACAAACTGCAATGCTATGCACGGCTCGGCTTTGCGGCGGCAGCGCTTACTTTTACTGAAGTACAGCTTGGTATTTCCTGCAACTTTAGGACTACTTGGCATCACGCTAAATCGCCGGAGGAGCGACCAACAGAATAAAATCCTTGAGAACCAATTACTCGATTTAGATGTGCATTGTATCTACGTCTAGCCTGATTCTACTAAAAACTTATAGATTACATAATATAACGCTTCATTACCAGAAGGGTAAGTAGTGAGTCTTACAGTCTTATAACATGCGAACCACTTACCTGATTTATATGCGTATTTTATCAATGTATAGCATCTCTGGGAGCAGTCAGGTTCGAGATGGGTTACTGTTTTCGATGTTGAGGCTGGCTGTGGGTTGGAGTCCACGCAAAACTTACCTACGTTACACGTTACTTACTAGGTAAGCAATGTAGCAGTGAAAGTGCAGAAAGGTTCTCGCGGCAAATGTTTTTTTTTTAAATAGCCACCAAACGTCAACGAAGCTCTAAATGGGAATTATTGGATGTTTCTCATTAAATCATTTCGGCTCGAACGATCTTGATTAAATTTGGTACATGGATCCATTGTGCTGGACCAGTTTGACCCTATTTTGGACCAGTCATGTGGGCTACTTTTTATCCATGAGATAATTTAGCCGACACTAACCCGAGCGGAGCCGGGTACCGCAGCTAGTATTATATATTTTTTTTAATATGACTTACATGCAAGATAACTCCGTATTAAACAAACCCGGAGCGTAAACGTATTTTCGTTTTCAGTATAAAAAAGGAACGAATACAGGTAGTGGGCACAGCGTGTGCAATTATAGGTAGTCAGCTTCATTTCTACGATCCAACAATATATTTTAAAAAATATAGTAGAAGCTAAGAAAACTGTACAATGTGACCAGAAATAAGGTTGGGTAAAGCATGAAGCCCTCCAGTACTGTCAACCAAGATTTTTATATTGCGGCCATCACACAGACATGGGTGGGATGGAAGGCCATAGGAGGGCAGTTTTCCTGCCAAGAGGATCAAGTTTGGCCACCAAACGTTGAAGCGGTACACGACCGAAGGCCTTCTCATAATGAATGTAGATGACATTGACTGTGGAACCTATGTCCAACGCTTTGGTCCACACATTCAAACTCATCAACCATCACCTATCGAGCTATAAAAATCAGATTTTGTAGTGCAGGTTCTTTATTTGTTTGAATAGGCATTTTTAGATGTTTCTCAGATATATTTTGTTGTAATAGATATGTAATAACATATGTGCCATGTTAATTTTTTTAAGAGTTAATGAATGTACATAATAATGACAAACTCCATTACGGTCCCTCTCCTACATGACTACTCTCATTATCTGTTTCTGTCGGCCAAAAGATTTTATACATTAGATTAGAAAATAATATACAATAACCCACACATCGGTTTTGTCCTTCGTCCTTTTGTCCGATGGCATTAGTCATCGCTTGGTCATTGCTCTGTCGTACAAACTTATCGAGTTTTCCAATTTCATAAGATCACCTTCATATAAATGCAATGCATAATACATGCTATTAGTTTTTTTTTTATTTCAAAAACCTTATTTTGCACACCACACACTTATCTATGTAAGTAAATCATAGCAGAGACCATATTAAAGGAGCTTCACATATTTTATCTGGATTTAACAAACCTTTTGAATATTAACTAACCAGAAAAATCTGATCATATTTAATTCCAAACCTTCCGACCGAAAAAGTCAAGGGCGCTCCGCTCCACCGTAATTTGGTCCACTATCAACCTAGAACTAGGCGCAACGTTGTGATTCCGCTTGCACAGTATCAAAAAAGTCAAACGTTATGTATTTGACTGCCAAATCATGTCAGAATATGATTAAAATACTACATTTTTTATTAATTCATACAGTAGAGTCTTACAAATCGGGCACTTCAGTACATTGGTATAGCTCGATTGATTTAAGTTAATGCGATCAACGCTTCTTTTTTAAAAAATGGGTACGTTCCTGCTTCGCTGCTTCCTACACCCTATCCTTTTTTAACCCGTGTACCTTCCGCTGCGCGAATTTATGATGAGTCAAGATGTTGAGCAAAAACGATCAGACTGAAGTAAATACGGATAATCGAAAATCCAGACTATTTGTCTCTTAGAAAAAAAACCGGCCAAGTGCGAGTCGGACTCGCACACCATCGAACAAAAAAATTATACAAAAAATCACGTTTTTTGTATGGGGGCCCCCTTTAATTTAAATTATTTTATAATCTTACCTATTTGTTGTTATAGCAGCAAAATAAATACATAATCTGTGAAAATTTCAGCTGTCTATCTGTTACGGTTACTGAGATACAGCCCTGTGACAGACGGACAGACGGACGGACGGACGGACGGACAGCGGAGGCTTAGTAATAGGGTTCCGTTTTCACCCTTTGGGTACGGAACCCTAAAAAAGACTAATTACTTATCAGCTTATTAATTTCTTACATTATACATATTATGTTTAAAATCAAAATTACATTCACAAATTGTTAATGCAACACAGTGAACCCTTTCTTTTGGTCTTTTGGCAGAGGCGGCACACGTACAAGCTAGCGGCACTTTTTTTAGGTTGACGAGTATTTTATAGAAAAACCTTTTCTTCTTTCAGATCTTTGCAATCCCTAGAATCGGCGTCCGGATAATCGGCATTCTACTGTACCTTGAGTTTACCTATACAATCCAGTAACCCAAACATTCCAATAATCTAGCATCCTTGGTATTTAATAGAGCCGGATGAGTGAGACTCTACTGTAATCGATATACTATGAACAAATAAATGTACCAGGACCACATATTGATAGTCGATATTCTAAAGTATTAGTGCTATATACCCATTGAAATTACACAACTATGAATCCTGTCAATCAAAATCCAATCTATAATCCAATCTATAACAAAAGTAGAACACTCTCAGTGCTAACTGAATAAGCACTTGATATCTTATCTATCAAATATCTCTACTCACAAGTTTCCATAGACGTGTGTTTAAAAACAGATCCCTTTTTTTATTTCTATGTCTGTATGATGTGCATTTGGGAATAATGTAATGATTATCTATATATATTTTTTTTTTTTATGTGACTGGACATGGATGGCTAATACCACAAGTTCTGTCATGGTATTAGCCCAACACACCACATGGGAACTAGGTGCCATGCCAGGACCTTCCTTATATTGCACGGCTACATTGAACTGGATGGAAAACACGGACAATTTTCGTTGCCGCTTCGACCATCGTTCATCCAATGTGATGGTACGAACCCGGGCGGGATTAACCCTACCACCTAGTAAGTAAGGAAGGGGACCTACAGTTTAACGTGGAATCCGAACCACGGCCAGCCCCTCTCAACGGTTGAATGGTCACCCATCCAAGACCAGACCGGACCCAGCGTTGCTTAACTTCGGAGAGCGATCGCCGAAGTGTCGCGCCACTGGGCCACTGAGGCTGAAATAGCGCTATATAAAGCGCAGGTTTTAAAAATGTACAATGCAAGCAGAATTTGAGATAGCGATAGAAGTAACTACAGATATCAATGCCAGGCACACCAGCTCATGAGGCTATAGCATTTGTCAAGAAGGTACGTTAGCTAAATTTTTTTTCTATCGAGAAAGGATAGTGGTTTTTTCAAGATAAAGGTCGGGTAGAAGGCCCGTCAGCGGCACTTGCAGCGGTTTCTGTGTGACACTACAATTTACTATGATACACTGTTCATAGCTCGTACCGGTCGAAAATGAAAGAAACTTCCATTTAGTTATCTGTTCCATTATGTTCCGTTTTGTTTCCATTTCGTAACTTGTAATTTCTACTGAAAATGGCCCCTATAGATTTGGGTGCACAAAATTCCTTTTGTTTTCTCTTTTGAATGGCAATTAGCCTCAACGAATGAATTTTCGGTACATTCCGTTTGGTGGGGCTCGGGCCAATGAATAGTAAAAACCGGTCAAGTGAGAGTCGGATTCGCACACAAAGGGTTCCGTACCATCGTACAAGATTTAAAACAAAAAAAACCGGCCAAGTGCGACTCGGACTCGCACACGAAGGGTTCCGTACCATCGTAGAAAAAAAAAACAAAAAAATCACGTTTTTTGTATGGGAGCCCCCTTTAATTTAAATTATTTTTTAATCTTACCTATTTGTTGTTATAGCGGCAAAATAAATACACACTCTGTAAAAATTTCAGCTGTCTATCTGTTACGGTTACTGAGATACAGCCCTGTGACAGACGGACAGACGGACGGACGGACGGACGGACGGACGGACGGACAGCGGAGGCTTAGTAATAGGGTTCCGTTTTCACCCTTTGGGTACGGAACCCTAAAAAGGAATGAAAACGGTAAAAATATGCACCGGCGGTCGTGGAAGTGGAACCAGAGGGGGCCAAATACCCATCGACCGCAATACTTATTTTTTTGCTCATTTGAAAAAAGTTTTGTGATATTTTTTTTATAATTAATTTAATTTGGTTATCCTTCACCTATTAGTTGTCAGTAAGACTATTTCTTGATAAATAATGAGCACACGCAGTACATTAACTGCTGACTGAA
Organism: Incurvaria masculella; assembly: GCA_946894095.1. Lineage (NCBI taxonomy): Eukaryota > Metazoa > Arthropoda > Insecta > Lepidoptera > Incurvariidae > Incurvaria > Incurvaria masculella. The sequence continues at coordinate 9,356,926 of OX335641.1, forward strand.
AGAGCAGACAGACTTACTTGCACATTTATAATGTTGGTATATAGTATACAAGTATAGATTAGACACAATATAAAAGCAAGTCTCAGAACTTATAAAATAATGTTGGCACCATTTAACAAACATCGAGAATGCATTTGAGAATAATTAAATATTTCTAGAATGGTGCCTACATCCCACATGCGAAATATCTATATGAAAGTAGATCAAACTAACACTCAAACTATCTTTAGGATATCTATTTTATTATTTAATGACCACAGAAAAATTGGGTAGTAAAGGATCTAGACTACATTGAAAGAAACAAGGTTTTTACCAATTTGCTAACTATAAGGATAACTTAAAATTAAAATACATTCATAGACCTTTTCTACAACCAAATATATTTAATTGCTATATGTGCCTAAAGGATTTGATAAGGTTTTCCAGACAAGCAGATTTTCTTTATATCAAGCGCGTTAAGCATATTGAACACATCAAGACCTCACATAAGAGGTGCCTGATGATGCCCATGGGCTTTCAAACTTTCACAGGGGCTGCAAAAACCATGTATATAGTACTTCTTCCCACCATGTTTGAAGGACCCCAGGTTGCATTTTGAGGACAATACCCCGGCAGGGCGTCAATTCCACAGTTTACAGATCCGAGTTTTAACATTTTATTACAAATTACAATGAGTAATTAGGTACCTAACAACAGAGTACAAAATATTACTCTGATAATAGTGACATCATATTTTATCTTCTCATGACTTAATTATATTGATTACCTATCACAAAACATAAACTAAGTGTCATGGATACTTCAACCTTTATGAAGATTTAAAACAAACTTGTTCTGGAGTAATCCAGAACCTTTCAAAAGCTTTAAGCTTTTTCATCCCATTCACACGTTTCTCTAAGAAAACAGCTGTTCACTACGCGAGAAAACATTTACCTAGCATGCCTTTTCAACAATTTTTAAAGCTATGGGAAAAAGAGTATTATTGGCTAAACTTTTTTTTTTAATCACTTTACCTACTCACAAGCCAAAAAATCTTTCTTATACATAGTTAACCCGTGAACTCAGATTCTGCCAATATCGGCAAATAAATCCATGCCCAAACAAACCACATTGCAAAAGAGCCAGCAAGAATTTAAAGGACCGATTCGATAACTTACGTATTCCGAAGGGTTAAGGTGTTGTTTAAAATGCAATTTATCTATAATCCAAAAATTTAGATGGTTTTCAACATCTCTTGCTGCACAGCCTATGGACGTAACATTCAGTCTCCCATAAAATACACTTAGTATGCATGATTTTTTATATTAAGAAACTTATAATGGTAAAGACAATCACAGATCATGATACACCTGTGCATCATTACCATTCTAAGAAATTACACACATACAAAGTGTTCCATGACTCAAGTCATAGACATAGTCTTATATCATCCTTGAAACTCATATACACAAATACAATTATCTTGGCAGCACTTGAAAGTTTCTGGTCACAACGATTCTGGATAGTTCATGAAAATACGACGCAGGTGTCACCAGGGCATAAACGAGTACTTGCAGAATAAAATTTTAGGAGCTGAACAAGGGATTATTAGGGTGCATTCGCTCTTGGATATAAATGTAATTGAAATGTTTTCAGAAAGTAAATTATTGTGCTTACCTATGGGCCAGTGCCCTAATAATAGCGAAAAAATAAAAACAGCAGCAGGGGAGCAGACCAAAGTCTGACCGCTCCCTCGGTCCCTCCCGGGGAGCAGGCAAGTTACAGATCGTACAACATCCTAGGACTGGGTAGGTCAACATCGCGACTGATAAATTAAACCGCTGTTGACGCCCTGAAAGGCTTACCTTTCTGTTGGTGTGGCTCGAGAATATCCTGCACGTCATCAACCATCTTGCCGAATTCAATGATGACAGCCAGTCACGCACACACTAAACACCACACACACGTCCTTCGTTCGCACACGCGCACTTTTCCGTGGAACAAGCACAGAACATTTTGTATAAAAGCAAGCGAACGAAAGAACGTGACGTAATCCTCCGCGTTCGACCAAGTGGTGGTCCGATTTACATACATCGCATTCACAACTGGTCCGCTGACAGCTCTCATAATGGTATCCCGCAGGAAACACACGTTTATGTATTGGGATCCTTTAGTTTTTATTTGTTTTTAATTATAACATACAATTAATTATTACAGTGGCGATATAAATACACATTCTATGAATCTTTCAGCTGTCTACCTGTTACGGTTCATAAGAAACAGCCCCCCTTACAGACGGAAGGACAGCCGAGACTTAGTAATAGGGTTCCGTTGACACCCGTTTGGGTACGGAACACTAATAAATAACTCGGTCTTACGCATTTTTATACGTATCACTCACATTTAAAAATGTCAGTCGACCGGTGTGTCTCATTTGCGAAACACTCTGGCTAGGGCCTTACATCAAATTGGAACGCGTAGCGAGTTACAACCGATTACAACTCCCTCAATTCCCTAAAACGTTCTTAGGAGCGAAAAAAACTACTTTCGGGAGAAGATGAAGCTTCAATATGCGTAATATTTTTAGAATGAGCAAAAAATATATCATGCATCCAGAAAACTTAATTCCCTGCAGATTGACTAATTCCCTGACGTTTGTTTTTCTCACCATTTTCTCCACATTACCTGAAATTCCCCGCAATTCGGGGAATCAGGGAGCGATTGGCAACGCTGACGCCATCGCATTAGCAGTATAATATCTGTGGAATTCAAAAACGGGCCACCAATGTAGAACGAGAATCTCTATAGGAGTTTTGACGCCGCATCGCCAAAGACATGCTGCAACAACACGCACAGCAAGGCGATATCCAGGAGCTGCAACGCCCGGGAAATCACTAAAACAGATCGAGGCAGTACAACCCGCAGCTGCCCAGCACAAGACCAGGCGTAGTTACACCAGTAATAAAGAAAGACCGGGACCGCCAGCTTAGCAAACGAGCGACTGCCCCTCGACCCCGACTTCTGTGAAGCCCACTCAACATCTTGACTATTGAATCCCCGCATATTAAGGTTAGAGTGCTCCATCTCTGGTTAGTTTTATCATTAATCAATCTTCCTTCTTCTTCTGGCAAAAATAAGGACAGATATATTGTAGATTTAAAATTGTCACTGGCAAGAGACGTGCACCGTCTCTTTTTTTTTTTTTTATGCGACCTGACATGGATGGCTACCGTTATGATATTAGCCCAATACACCTCATTCCCGAAGGAATTTGGTGCCATGCCAGGACCTTCCCTTTATGAGCACGGCTACATTGAACTGGATGGAAAACACGGACAATTTTTCATTGCCGCTTCGACCATCTTTTCATCCAATGCGATGGTACCAACCCGGGCGGGCATAAACCCTACCACCTAGTAGGGGAAGGGGACCTACAGTTTTACATGGATTCCGAACCATGGAGCAGCTCGCATTCGTAACGAAATGCACTTGTCGAACTCGGAAAGAGAAAGACAGTGGTGCATGTCGGTATTGAACCCAGGTCTCTGGTACGCTAGGCCAGTCCCCGCGCCACTAGGCTACGAGCCGCTCTTGCCAGTGACAATTTTCCACAATTAGTATCAGACACGCTTTACACGTTACATTCTAGTTGTAAGACATCCTTGTAAAATGTAAAGCTGACACACTCGCCCACGGGTGAGCCCCTGTATATACATCAAAGCGAAGCGGTTACATACTCTTTGCATACAACTGACTAGGCAAAAAAATAATCTCTGAATCTGAATCTGAGTGGGCAGTCTGAGTTCTCACCTAAATTGGCGTTACGGCAAACCGATCGACTGGCGTTTTCTCCGAACTCCATACAAGTTTTTACTAGATATTCTGTGGTTTTACTTCTTCAAGCTGTCAAAGTCAAACGCTGACTTACGATTTGTATGAAAACGCGGAGTGGACGTAAACCGCAACGTCGACGTATTTACGGTAACGTTGAGTAAGCTGTCAAATCAAGCTCGGACTAGCAAATGTTAGTTCGCTTAACGCCCGCTGCGCGCGCTCTTCAATTTCTCCATACATTTGAAAACGCCAGTCGATCGGTTTGCCGTAACGCCAATTTAGGTGACAACTGAGACTACCGGCTCTGAATCGCCAAAGTCTATGACGGCCACAGATCTTAAGGCCGCGGTCCGAATTGCACTCAGACGCTGACAACTTGAATACAGTTGGCCGAATCGCGAGCGCAAGTTGTTGCAGGTGTAAACACGTTAGCTTCAACTCGCGACAGCTCTCGCAGCTATACGAGTCAGTTCCGCATTTCTCGCGCTCGCACGTGACAGTTAAGCTAATCAGCTGTTAACTAGAACCATTTTGTACATCTTTTAAGCATTGCAAACAATGAGTTCACGACGAGGCTGGTCTCGTGACCAAGAATTTACGATTGAATTTTACGAGTGCTACCCTTGCCTGTGGAATAGCGTCAATATAGACTGTCAGCCTCGGTATCCTAGTGGCGGTTGGTAATGCGGTTCGATGGGTTATAGATGGGTGGCAGTTTTCAACTATTAAGGCTGCACGTGTTGCAGATTCCATGTTAAACTGTACCTAGATGGCAGGGTTAATCCCACCCGGGTTAGTACCATATTCCATTCCGAATTGCTTAAATTCACTCCTTTGAACGTCATTTTGACATAAGGGCCGTGACTGTAGACCGCACACAGATCGTACACAGCGCTTACGGTCGAGAGCATGTGTGCCGTGTACGCTGTCAAATGGCTGTCATCGAGCTGTCATGAAGCGTGTTTATCTCTAGTTCTCTGATCATATGCACTTGTACAATGAAATAACGAAGGCATTTCGCCGTTTGTTAGTCTAGTTAGACAATCCCAGGCCTGAAATAAGCACTCTAGAGACTTTTTCAAGGCATTTTCGAAGTAGTTAGGTTAGGCTCTGACACATATGTCTGCTCAAATTCGTTCAGATTTGATATCGTGCAATTGTGGCTATGAGTATTGATATCCATTCGGAACACAAGTATTCACTGTATTCGCTTTCTCTGCGATATTTGCAATGTAATGTACGCATTTCGGAATTCGGGGTTTATTTTCTTTGACGGCCATGTGACTGCCACAGTAGATTTTGTGCGTACTTTTTTCCACAATCATGACAATTTTCCACGACGAAGTAGAGATTGAGGACTTTGAGTGGGATGCGGATGATGAGATGTATTACTATCCGTGTCCATGCGGTGACCGATTTCAGATCTCCAAGGTTGTTATTGTTTCCTTAGTCAAGTTTTTTTTTTTTCAATTTTGCATTTTATAATTTAAAAACTCTAATCAATTTAAAATATTTTCAGGAAGAGTTAATTGCAGGAGAGGAGGTCGCAACCTGTCCCAGTTGTTCGCTTGTAATCAAAGTAATTTATGATCAGGTGAGTGTTTTTTACGATAGTTCCATGTGAAGAAAGTTATGTGGCTGCAGAAAGTTATGTAGTATATGTACTTAGATCCAGGCAGGCAAACGAGAATGCCCATTCCATTATGGTTTATAAAAGCGCTGAAATCTACATTGCTAGAATTTATTGTAACTCATAAGCATACATCTATGAAATTGGCCTTTTATCTAGCATAGAAAGTGACCGGACATTGCTAAACTGATATTCTTTTATTCACTAAGGCTGGAGTGCACCATCTCTGGTTAATGTTACAGTTGCAATAATAAACAATAAGCGCAGATTTATAATAACCATAACTATAATCAGAGATCCACTCCACTCCACCCTGAAGTTTTTGACTGGCAACGGACGCCCAGAATCTGCTGTCCTTTCAGTAGGCACTGGGCGTCCGTTGCCTGTGATGTATTTATAAAATGTATAATTTTTTTATTACATTTTGTGCTAAAGGTCAACTAGGTCTAAAAAAATCAATGTAAATTTTATATCATAGATCTGACAATAAAACATTGTATTTGATTGATTGATTGATTGAAAATTCTTTATTACGCCACAAAAAAAAACAATTTTCAAAAGAAAGTATAGTGCAAAAACAACATAAGTGGGGCGCAAATTTGTTAATTTTGAACAATGATTTTGAAAAACTCTAAAAAAGATGCACATGTTAGTATTCTTTTTAGTGCTGGTGAAACATGAAAATGCAGATGTTAAAACATATGTTTACGCTCTTTTCACTCAGAAAATTTTCACTCAGATCATAAATCAAAATTCGAAATATCTGGCTTGCTACATTTGTCGAGCGTACATTATGCTGCCCTGTGTTGTTTAAAAATGCCAAAATATGGTTAAAAAAAGAGAGCACTGAAAGCACCATCATTTACTTCATACCTACTATTCCGCAGAGGTGTGTATGCAAAACCATTGGTGCATGTACAGATGTATGTTGAAGTAAGGACCGCTTTAACACGATTGCAAGCTTGGGTCCACATACCTATTTCCTCAATTCATTTGTCTAAGGTTTTATTTGCAAAATTATAATAAATAATGACACCTTTTTTCAGGAAAAGTTTCAAGCAGAAGCGGAAGAGATTTCAAGTGAGGATGCTGAAAAAGAAGCTGTTAAAGCCTAGTCATTGTCCGTAGCAATACGTGGTGGTTCAAGTCGGCTGAATAAATGCTAACCGAGGAAGCCCTCGAGGGACTCGGTGTATCATGGTACAGACATATCTGTGATGATTTGGTGATTTTGTAATAAATAATAAATGTGAATCTATTCGTTGAAAAGTGATGGCCTCATTTTTACTAGAATTGCTGTGGTTTTCTTTGATCTCAATGAAACCCTTTGCCTTAGGTATTTTCCTACAAATTTCTCAACTTGAACGCATAGGGTGGATTAATTTATGCACAATATTTTGCACAGAATTAGGGAAATGGGACAAATTATGAATATTAAGGTCGTCCTTAATTTTTTTAAATACCAACAAAAGGCATTCAATATTAGAAAAGTCAGGATTCTCTGGACCTTTTAAGATGCATTATTGATAATGAATGATTAAATCAGGCTAAGGCAGGCCACTAGACAACACCTGATGCCAAAATCAAGTTTGAAAAAAAATCCTGCGTACATTGTTCTATCGATTTTATTTGTTTGATCCTGTGATTTTTTATATTCTATAAAATGATGTATATAAATTACTATTAATAATTATATAATTTTATATGAAGTTGGCAGTTTGCATCTTATGGTCGTGCATTCACAATCATCATGTCCAGAACCAGTTGACTATGTTGTTGTTGTTGTTGTTGTCGGCGAGTGGCTGCCGACGCTTGAACGCACTTGACACGAGGCCGTTGTGCTCAGTAACCCGACTTTTGGCTCACTTCAGCCAGCCGAGCTCTTCCACAAAGCGTAGCAGCCCTTTAGGGTCTTTCCACACTTGCGGGTCGCTCCTTTCGAAGCTAAAGACCCCCGTCCAAAATGTCTGCAGTTGTCTACATTCCATGACTATATGTGCCGGTGTCTCCTCCGCCTCCAAGCAGGCCCTGCAGAGGGGACTGTCCGTGACTCCAATTGTGTGAAGGTGTTTGTTGAGCTGGCAGTGGCCCGTGAGTAGGCTTACCACCGTTCTCAACTGTGGTCTGTGCAGCTGTAGGAGTTTCCTTGTTAGGTGTGGATCCGGTGCTGGCACTGCTTCCCTTGATTGTCTGCAGTCTGCTGTAGATGACCACCTTGCAGTGTGAGCCCGTGTCATTCGTTTCCTCAGCCAGGTCTTGACTTCACTGAAGGGGGTTGGCATGAATGGCTCTGGTCCGACGGGCTTTAAACTCGAACCCGCCTTGGCGAGATCGTCGGCCGCATCGTTGCCATGGCTCCCGCTATGTCCCTTTATCCACTGGAGTGTGATCCTGTTGTCGATTGAGATGTCCTGTAAAGCCTCATGACATTGTTTAATTAGTCCAGAAGTGAATGTTTGATTGGCAAGAGCCTTCAAAACAGATGCACTGTCGGTTAGTATTCTGATTGTGTAGTCAACCATTTCACGCTGTTTTATTGCTGCGGCTGCCTCAATTAGACCTACACACTCCGCCTGAAAGATGGGGTTTCCGGCGCCCAGCATAACTGTTCTTTTGATATTGAGGTCTGCTGAGAAACAGCCAGCTCCCGTACCATACTCGGTTTTAGAGCCATCCGTGTATACCCTAACTTCTCTTAGTCCCGAGTAGTCCTTCGGACCCTCAGAGAGTTCAATAGTGTACAGTCTGTCAAAGTTATATGTCTTAGGTATCCTATCGCATCTTACCCCTAGCAAAGGGTTCTCCTCCAGAGCTAAACTGAGAATTGTTGTGTGCTGTGCCCTAGTCTCTCCTGACCAGGAGCCTGTCGTTCTAAGCCTAAAAGCTGCATCTGCCGCCTCTCGTTGTATTATTAAATCAAGAGGGGGCAGTCCCAGCAGGACTTCTAGTGCTGTTGATGGGGTGGTCCGCATGCAACCAGTGATGGCCGTGCTAGCTATACGCTGAAAGCTTAGCAGCTTGTTTGCAGCTGTTTTAAGTTTGGTTCTGGTCCACCATACCAATGCCCCATATGTAATCATAGGTCTGATGACAGTGGTATAAAGCCAGAGCGTGAGTCCTGGTCTTAAACCCCAAGTTTTGCCCATTAGTCTTCGACACTGCCAGAAAGATAAGCGTGCTTTATTTAGTCTCTGTTCTAGGTGACGACTCCAGTTCAACTTGTTGTCAAGTATGACCCCCAGGTATTTCACCTCGGTTGATAGTGTTACTTCTACCCCAAAGAGCCTCAGTGGTTGCATTTGTCCTATGTCTCTCTTCCTGGTGAAGACTACAAGCTCCGTTTTAGTTGGATTGACACTCAGAGCGTAGTCTTTGCACCATGCTTCTACAATTTTGAGCGCACCTTGCATTATATTGCGCATTACATTTGCAAATTTTCCTGCCACTATTATGACAATGTCATCTGCATACCCTATCGTGAGGTATCCTGCTGCATTGAGTTTTGTAATTAGGTCATCTGCCACTAGGTTCCACAGTAGGGGCGACAGTACGCCACCCTGTGGACATCCTTTGGCTACTATGCCCTTGATTGGACTCTGACTATCAAAAATAAGTGCTCTGTTCCTAAGCATGTTGTCAATCCACCCACTGAGAGTGTTGTTGACGCCGTGTTTACACAGGGCTTGACTTATGCTATGAAACGTCGTTTTGTCAAATGCCCCCTCTATGTCAAGAAAAGCACCCATAGTCATGCATTTCGTTTCCATGCCTGCCTCTATTTTACTTATTACTGAGTGTAGGGCAGTTTCAGTGGATTTCCCTGACGTATATGCATGCTGGTGTTTATGAATGGGATGTCGGGGCAGGATTTTATCCCTTATCTCCCTGTCTATTAACCTTTCAAGAGTCTTTAGTAAGAAAGAAGTTAGGCTTTTTCGTGGACATACTGAGAGCATGTCTAGCACACAGATATGTCCCGAAAGCGTGGAGGGAGGTAAGAGTGGTTTTCATCCCCAAGCCAGGTAGGGAGGACTACTCTGCAGCAAAAGCTTACAGACCCATAAGCCTAATCTCCCTGTCTATTAACCTTTCAAGAGTCTTTAGTAAGAAAGAAGTTAGGCTTATGGGTCTGTAAGCTTTTGCTGCAGAGTAGTCCTCCCTACCTGGCTTGGGGATGAAAACCACTCTTACCTCCCTCCACGCTTTCGGGACATATCTGTGTGCTAGACATGCTCTCAGTATGTCCACGAGAAAAGGCGTGATAAGGTTACTACACCATTGTAGTAGGCCCGGGAGTATCCCATCGCACCCCGCCGATTTGTAGGGCTGAAAGCTGCTTATGGCCCATTGTACCTTATTGTCAGAAATTACATTGTCGGCCACTCCCCAATCCTGTATGGTCGGCTCATGATGTCCGATATTGTCCCACCTTACTTCTGAGACAACATCAGAGCCTGGGAAGTGTGTTTCTAAAAGTACTATTTAGTTGACTATTTGAGTTTGCACAAAAACTTTATTGTTTCTTGGTTGGAAAATAATGCAAAAGTGTACAAAAAAAAGAAGTTTTCACAGCTCTGGAAGAAATGTTTGAACAAATTTAACCCGTACTACAAAAAGTTCTATGGGTAGGAAATCGGGTTGCCTTCATGAAGTCCAAAAATCACCAGATCCATAACCCAGAACATACAAAAGTATGTATTTTTGGTGTGTTTTATAAAACGAATAAAATCTAACCTAACCTAATTGAAAGTTCATAAGAGTTTTGGATGAATAGGTTTTGGATCTTGCACTTTTTGACTCTTATGATGCGTCCCCAGGATATCTACAGTTTTTGCTCTGAATAAGCTTAAGGAATCAGGGGTTTGCCGTACGACCACAGATCTCAATTTATCTCAAATTATGGAGAGAGGGTACGCCGCTATCAAGTTTCTGCTCCAGTTCGACAAAATCATAGATCCAGGAACTGTGCCTTGGGTCGATATCAGCCGGAAAAGTTTTTTTTGCAAATTTATTATTGCAAAGGGCGAAAGCTTTATTATGTTTTAGAGAAATCTACTGTTTTCTGTCAAATCATGTTCTCTTTACAATAAAGTTCTCTTCCCATAGATTTCTCGATGAGTTTGCTTTCATGATGTAGTTTTTGATATTGATTTTTTTTTAAAAGTGAGATTCAAAAAAAGACAATGACCAGATATGTTATGAATATATATTCATGAATTAGGTAGTAATAAATGCAATCTCACACTTCGAGGCAGCCTAACAAATGTGATAATTATATCTTTAATAAGAGATGAATTAAAATGAATAGTAAAATTAATATGATTGTCACACCAATACCATTAATGGCTAGTGAGATGGAATATACAATATTCCGGCTCGAATAACTTATCAATAAATTTGATCAGATGATTGTTATACATATTGCTTGACTAGATAATAACATGAAATGACATCAATAATCCCAAAATAAAAATTACAAAACTGTGTAAAGCTTATTTGAACATAAAATCAACTAAACCTTTCATTATGTAGTTTTTACTAGTACATTTTCTCATCCAATGGCATAAAACCTTGCAGTGTTAACGGTATGTTAGATAAAATGTGTGCATTTTAAAAAATGAAAGAAGCAAAATTGTCTATTATTCATATGAAATGAAATGCTAATTATATAAAATATTACAAAACACAAAGCTTTAAAAGGGATGGCTGAAGTGCTAAAAGAAAAAACTCGTAATATCTGGAATCGGACAGTACTTATTCGTTTTAGGTTAGGAAACAACCTAGCAAATGTGCCAGCGGAACCCTATTACTAAGCCCCCGCTGTCCCTCCGTCCGTCCGTCTGTCACACGTCTGTATCTCATGAACCGTAATAAGGTAGGCAGCTAAAATTTCACAGAGTGTGTATTTATTTTGCCGCTATTACAACGAATAGGTAAAAATTTACTTAAATAACTTAAAGATATAAAATAATTTAAAAAATCATACATGATTTTATGTATGATACGATGGTACACATGGCCGGTTTTGTAAAATAAATTTTCTCTAATAATGTAATTATTATTTTGAATAAATTTGTTCACCTAGTTTAGAGAAACTTCAAAATCACCCAAACAAAAACTTTTGTCTGTTTGTATTTTATTGGTCCTACCAAGAAAAGCTGTATAATATTTTAGGAAATGGATCTTGTTAATGATTATTTACTTTATTGCACAAATAAGATAAAAAATGCATCAATCTCACAACAATTCTACATAGTAAAGAATCCCTGGCATAATAATTTAAATAACATTTAATAGAACCAAATTTTGCACTAAACTTATCAAAAAGTGAAATAAATACTATACATTTAATATTCGTGAATTACATACTAGTAAATAAAATCATCTTACGTCAACTTATTTCTTTGGAATAACATTGTCCATCCTTGCCACGATTGGTGGTGAACAAACACTGTCATGCAGACAGAGGGTTTACCATAGTTTAGTTGGACAAATGTTATCCGCGCTAAACCTACTACTAAAGAGATGACATTTTGCGCAACAGGGGTGACTATGTGAGCCATTCCAGCTCGGCCCAGAAGTATTTTTTATGCAACCTGACATAGATGGCTAATACCACACAACTACCGTTATGATATTAGCCCAATAAACCACATTCCCGAAGGAATTAGGTGCCATGCCAGGACCTTCCCTTTATGAGCATGGCTCCATTGGACTTGTTGGAAAACACGGTCAATTTTTAATTGCTTTTTTTTTATGCGACCTGACATGGATGGCTAATACCACACAACTACCGTTATGATATTAGCCCAATACACCACATTCCCGAAGGAATTTGGTGCCATGCCAGGACCTTCCCTTTATGAGCACGGCTACATTGAACTGGATGGAAAACACGGACAATTTTTCATTGCTGCTTCGACCATCTTTTCATTCAATGCGATGGTACCAACCCGGGCGGGCTTAAACCACCTAGTACGGGAAGGTTACATGGGTTCCGATCCATGGAGCAGCTTGCATTCATGACGAAATGCACTTATCCAACTCGTAATGAGAAAGAAAGTGGTGCATGCGAGGATTTGAACCGAGACCTCTGATATGCTAGGCAAATCCCCACTCCTGCACTCCAACAGTACATGGGCGGTTGTCTTTGTTGACTCCATGCAGTCACGGCATAGAGGGCTTATCGGGTTTCCCCAGTTTATGGAGGTGCTTATTGAGTGGGCAGTGTCCCGTCATTGTTCCCTATTGTACGTAGGTCAGTCCTTGTGAGATGCAATAATTTATGCGTGATGCGCTTACTTGAGGGAGGGGATGACCTCTCTGGCCTGCCTGCAGTCTACCAGACGTTTCCATGCGGTATTGTGTTGCACCTTTGTTCTTTCCCTTTAGCCAGTTATTTATTTGGCTGAAGAGTAAAGGTACAATGGGTTCTGGACCTGTCGGTACTGTGCTGGATCCTCTTTTGGCCAGTTCGTTTGCAATGATGCCATTGCCTAAAGAACCACTGTGTCCCTTTATCCATTGTAGAGTTTTTCGGTTGTTCTTTGCAACTTCTTCCAGGGGACAATGACAATACAGAATTAGCCCCGAGTTTACGTTGCTGTTTTTAGTGCATTAAGAACAGACACACTGCCTCAGACGATTTTAATCTGGTCGTCACACATGTCCTTGGTTTTTATGGCTTCTGCCGCTTTGTTTATGCCCATGCATTCTGCCTGGAATATGGTGTTAAAAGTGCCTAGAGTTGTTGAGATGTTCATTTTCACGTCCCGAGAGAAGGCACCGTTCCAGTTACTTTCTCTGTCATCGATCCATCTGTGTAGATTGTAATTTCATTCACCCCAGTTTGGTCAGTGTCTTCTTCCATTAGTTGGATGTTGTAGTGTTTCACAAAGATGTTGTTTATGGGAATTATGTCACTTATTGCTGCGAGCTTGGGTTGGTCCTTCAAGGCCTCTCCCATGATCCGTGTGTGTGGAGTTCCATAACTAAGTTTCCACACTCCTGTAGCTCTTAGGCTGAAAGCTGCCATGGCTGCTTCCTGCTGTACGTGTAGATGTAAGGTTTGCAGGTGCATGACTTCCAGTGTGTGAGGGTTGTATGCATGCAGCCTGTTGTGGCTACACATGCGAGGCGTTAGAAGCTTTGTAATTTAGCCTTCACGGTGAACCATGAAACAATCTGATATTTAGTTGAATTTTTACCTTAGTAAACTTCAGCCGAATTCAATCATCACCGAATCAGTTGGCTGAATAACACGTCGTTTGACAAATATCATTGTACAAAATTAAACTAAATGTCACATTTAGTTTAACTTGCCTGTTCATCCGGCGAGGTAATTTACCATGGTCTTGTTTATAGGAATGTCTGTGTAATTCATTATTCAAGCATAATTATAACACAGCTTATAAACATAATTATATGTTAATATGATAATGCTATGCATATACAAATAAATGGGGAATAGTGGAGCGTTTATACACATTTAATTATGATAATTTTATGTTTTTAATGGATACGACATTACCGTTATCTCATTAATTTGAGTTTCAGCGACATCTACATTTTAAACATTGTAATCAGATTTTTGAAAAGAATCTGAAAAAGTATTGGTATATTAGTACATTCGTCGGAAGCAGGATTCGAACCTGTGACCTTTGGATTACATGTCCAGTGCTCTAACCAAGCTGGTGGGGCATGATGGCCTACTTTTTAAATACTAAAGACCCTTCCTCCAAGTTATTAGGGTTCCGTACCCAAAGGGTAAAAACGGAACCCTATTACTAAGCCTCCGCTGTCCGTCCGTCCGTCCGTCTGTCCGTCTGTCACAGGGCTGTATCTCGTGAACCGTAATAGGTAGGAAGCTGAAATTTTCACGGAATATGTATTTATTTTGCCGCTATAACAACAAATAGGTAAAATAAAAAAAAAAAAATTAAAGGGGGGCCCCATACAAAAAATGTTTTAAAATATTTTTTTGTTAAATCTTGTACGGAACCCTTCGTGTGCGAATCCGACTCGCACTTGGCTGGTTTTTTTTTTACTCATGAAATCATACCTAAATCAGCGACACTTTTACGTAAAGCATGGAGAGGACAGAACAGAATTACAGACAATCAAAGCAGGAGTTCTCCAGGGAAGTGTACTGGGCCCAATCTTATACCTCATATACACCTTCGACTTACCGGCGACCAAAGAACTACACATTTGCAGACGACACAGCTCTCATAGCTATCCATAAAAATCCTGGTAACGCATCAGTTTTGCTTTAAAGTAATCTCAACTTGGTCTCCGAATGGTTGAAAGACTGGCGCATTAGGGCAAATGAGACAAAGTCAGTGCACGTTACCTTTTCCCTCAGACACGGCCAATGCCCACCCGTTAGTTAAACGGAATACAAATACCCGACTGTGAGGAAGTGCGCTATCTGGGAATATACCTAGACCGACGCCTTACTTGGAGAAAGCATATTTTTACCAAGAGGAAAGCACTAAGTATGCAACTAAGAAAACTGTATTGGCTAATGGCTCGCAATTCAAAACTATCTATGGACAACAAACTTCTCATCTACAAGTGTGTACTTAAACCTGTGTGGTCCTACGGGATAGAGTTGTTTGGAACTGCAGCTAATTCAAATCTGGAAATACTCCAATGGTTCCAATCCAAGATGATGCGTATGATCACAAACGCGCCGTGGTATATGACCAACTCTCAACTTCATCGCGACCTAACGGTTAAGGAGGAAATAACGAATAAACTTAAATCCTATGCAAAACGCATACAGAAGCATCCCAACCAACTGGCCTGCAAATTGATAGATAATTCCACCCCCACCTTCTGCAGAGTTAAAAGAATAGCTCCCCAAGACCTTATATAGATCTGAACATTCATATAAGACCACAGATACATATGGATTAGCCACTGGGCTAATACCATGCAAGACCGAAAGACAATTTATTAACTCTAGCTAAATGCCTGCATAGGCAGATCGCCAGATTAAAGAGAGATAAAAAAAAAACCAAGCTGGTTAATGCATGGCAATGTTTCAAATGTAGATGTCGATGAAACTCAAATTTTTAATTATGTTTTGATGCAACTTCTTGATACGGGACAGTAATGTGTACAAGTAATAATATGTGAAAAATTACAGTGCCTATACGATGCCCATGAGGTGGTGCTACAAATGCCTTGCCACAATGAAAATCCTAGCTAGTTACTGCTATACATACACATTTTACTGAGATCTATAATTTAATAATAATATTAATACAGATGGACCATCAAAATATTATTAAAAAAATAGGAACACTACAAATACAAATGGCTTTAACGTCTAGTTTTCACAAGCAAATAACTTGAATAAAATACTTATTCTATTTTCCACAAATTTTGGAGATGGTTAGTGGATTTTTACTGTGATTTTTATCCATGGAATTTTATTATAATCTTACATTTACACTAGGATACATCAACGAAGCTATAAGAGTAAAATATCTTAAATACAATAACCACATTATGGGTTTTTGAGACTGATATTGTTCGTGTCACACTCATTCTAAGCACTCCAGGGTTATTCAAGCATTTTTTTACATGCAATGTCATATATTAATACAGTGGACAAATTTAGAGGAAAAGATGAGTTACCGATAAAAAAAATAAAAAAAATCCGATAAGTACAAATATGATGTATCTTATTGAGTTATAAAAATTCTGGAATAACCCAATCAAACGACACCAACAATGTTAACCTACTATACAAAGGTGCATGGTAGACTTAATTTAATTTATTGGGTAAGAGGTCAGGGGCGTTCAGTGAAACTGACCAGTTAGTCTAGTGCGCTTAGTGCCATCACCTGCCTCTAGCCCGTGGTACCTTTGTAAATTTAAAGAGCAATGCAAACAAATAAAAGTTAGAATTATTTGTATAAATAAACAAAAATTACAAAGCTTGTAAATTGTGTCGAGCTGACAATACTGATAACTATATTGATTTGATAAACATTTGTATCAATGATGACGAGGGATCTTTACACCCGAATGTCGGTCAGAATCTCATACAGGAATCTTATTCATACTTTATTGTTGAGGTTGCTCCCAAACAATGGTTCTTTGTATAATGATACTCTTTATTTTTCTGCAGGTGGAGAATTGAAATGGATAATGTTACATTAGTTTTTCTAGCTATACGAATAAAAATATATTTGTCGTTCGACTCCTGGCGTAGTTTCTCATCGGTTCTTCGTCCGTGGTAATAGAACCGTCTATAAAAAAATCGAATCCAAGAGTATGTTAACACCAAAGGAAGGCATATAAATGAATAGAAATTGTTTATGTTGCTTCTACCTACATGTAGAACTCTTTCTGTGAAGCAGACATGAGTTGATTGATAGCACCCTTAAATATGTAATATTATTTCTATTCCCTCTGAGTGTGGGAGGATCATTAACCGCTTGACTAAAGGTATGATATAAAGCATTTTTTTTATTTTAAAATACTTTTACCGTTGGCATCATACTTATACCTTTTCCATAAACACTTACGTAATTATGACCATGTGTTGCTTTATGATTGCACCCATTTAAAACTGACTCTAAGGTCAAGTCTGACAAAATTGTTCCATCGGCTCAGAATAAAAGATATTCGAATATATTCGATATATTCGTGTGTTCATTTAACACCTTCGGCGACAGAGGCGAAACAGACAGCCCAAAGCTACATCGATCAAAGGGGAATAGTAGTTTGCGATAAATATATACGGCAACTGTGTAAAACTAAGAACTTATCTAATGGTGTTTCCAATGTCGTTTTGCCAAACTATGTCCCGTACTTATAAAAAAAGTTAGTTTTCTTTTGATCACCTCTTGCAGAAATTCTATTAAGACATATCTCAAACAAAAATTTTGGTCTGCAACAACATCACTTGAAACAAATATTTAAAGCAAACTCAACTCTGCAAATACAACACAATTTTTTTTTTGTCTGCAACGACATCACTAGAAACAAACGTATAAAGCCAACTCTGAAAATACAACACTATAAAAATTTTTGTCAGCATTACCGGAAAAAAAATTGTTCAATGCCAACTTTGCAAATACGACACTAGAATGTTTTTTTACAAGCGTTCATTTGAGCTTGTGCTTTTCGCAATACATTTTTCTTCAGTATGTGGTCAAAGAAATTACCATGACAGGTACGCATAAAACCGAACTAAAACACGAACCATGCACCTCGGCATCATCCCGGCGTGGCGGGTGGGGGCGCGCTAGACGTCGCAGGTCTTGCGCAGCCCCTCGGCTAGGCACTAGGTCTTGATGTTGAACTGCTTGACAGCCGCTTCGAGGGAGGTGTTGTTGCCGCTAAAGTATGCGGAGACGGCATTGTGAAACAGCAGCAATTGCTTGTGCATCACTTTCACCTGCGGCAAGCAACCATAAAGGGAGTAAATAATTGGCGCATAAATCAGTAGGTACTCTTCCATATTTTTTTTTATCTGTGGGCATAAATGTTAGTTAGGATGTAACATGGGGTCAGGACAAAGATTTCAAGAGATCAGGTTTCTTCAGATCATTGGATATGAATGGGTAATGTCACACCTGTCATCATGAAATGGACCAATCACACTGCATTGGACTTGGCACTGGGTAGAAAACACGGAAGTTTTTCATTTCAAGGGAAGGAAATATGGCACCTAATTCCTTCGGGAATGTGGTGTATTGGGCTAATATCATAACGGTAGTTGTGTGGTATTAGCCATCCATGTCAGGTCGCATAAAAAAACACAAAAAACTTCTTTCACTCACTCTGTTCTCGTCAAGAAACTTGAGTTTGACGGCGACGTCCTCCTTCAGTTTCTCGTAGTGCTGCCGGTGTCGGTCGATCTTCTTGAGCAGCAGCTCCGGTGGGTTGCCGCCAGAAGTCTCCAGCTCGCTGCGGTACGCGTCATACTCCACCCTGTCACGTCGGCATGGATTATTTTAATCAATGGAAAGTTAACTCATTATCACTACATGAATATGGACTCTCCCGAAAATATAGCGATGGAGATAACCAAAAAATCTATCTCTTAATGCCCAGCATTAAAAAACTAAGATTCCAATAGAAACTTAAACCGCTGTTCCAATTAACTTGATTTTTTTTTGTATACATTTTTGTTTTTGCGAAAATATGTATCCCGGCTCAAACCACAGATAAAACCAAATTAATTTTAAACAATTAACTTTTGCTGTCATTTGGCTTGATTCAGTTTTTTTAATAAAATAAAACCTGGAAACAAGTGTATTAATTTAATGATGTCAGATACAAACAATCAAGTAAATCGGCAAACGAATTCATCAAGTATTCTTTTTATAGTTTTCTAGTGGTGTGGTATTAGCCATCCATGTCAGGTTGCATAAAAAAAAATCGGGAATGTGGCCTATTTGGCCAATATATTGGTCTGTTTGATTTTAATTTTAATTTTTTTTTTTTTTCTCTGCAAATCATGTAAATACATTTTTAGGTTTATTATGCTAATGACTAGTAATTACTGTACATTACTGTATATTTCATGTATTTAGGACTGTGTGCCTCAATAAAACATTTTATTATTATTATTATTTATTATTATTATTATATCATAATGGTAGCTGTGTGGTATTAGCCAACCATGTCAAAGTGCATTAAAAAGAAGAAGCACGTTCTGTTCCTGACTTTTCAACCTTAGTAGTTCCATTTAGTCAATCTTCATACCCTGCGTTTATAAATGTTTTTAACACAGTTTAACACAGAAATTAGTACATTTTGCAGCCGTACATGTTCGAAAACCCATGGGCGTTACGTTAGCCGCGCTTAACATTACAAAAAATAACAGTAAAAAGAAGACAAGTTGATCATTGAACCTAACTAATGTTAATTTTTTTTTTCTTGGAACAATATTGTATAACATATTGAATGTTGAATGCAACATTATAGCCACAAAAGGCTGCATTTTTTCTATTCTATTGTACTATTCAAAAAGTTTTGAAAACAACAGGGACTCATATTAGGTGTTGTTATATCTGTATACATTATATTTACCCTTTGGCGAGTGATTATTTCAATACACTGAGGCCCTATTTTAGGAAAAAAAATCCTGCTTAATAAAAGGGAATTCTGCTTAATAAAAAAGCTGTGATCTTTTGTTTTTTGTTTTTACCTGGCTGTCTCGTACTGGCGCACAGTGAGCAGCGTATCCTCAATCGTCTTGTTGCACAATGTGTTGACCGAAGAGTTGAAGAAGTGCAGCGCGCTGAGTAAAATCTCACCGTTGCGCTGCAGCCCCCGCTGTGTGTCAGCGTTGTACAGGAACTCCTGAACAGTACAATAGCGATAAAGGGAAGGCTTTGTATACGGGGGTTCAATTATTAATTTATTACCTATATACCTATATGGCTCAGCTTAGTAACCTTAGCGCGCTTTAAATGGATAAGACTTTTTATTCAATAAGCTTAATTTGAAGGCAAGGCACGTAATTCCTTCGGAAATGTGGTGTATTAGGCTTATATCATAACAGTACTTGTGTGGTATTAGCCATTCATATCAGCTACCAAAAAAAATTTGTAAAAGTATAAGGTGCTGGCAACATTTTTAATTTTAACAAATGCAACGATCGCAGGAAACATTTCTTATATCGCCAGTAGGTACAGTTATTGTGCTTATTCTAGCAGGGGAACTCTGCGTAGGTCGGACAAGGCATCTCGAGTTGGTGTGACAGTCGCATCAAGTGTCGCGACACAAATGTCGCCAGTACGCACCTGCTGTAGCTCTGGAGACTTTTGCGCCAGTTGGAAGAATGCCTCGCCGAGTGTCTGCTATGTGTGCACTACCCAGCCGAATTTCGCTGCCAGCTGCTGCAACAGTCGCATCAACTGTCGCGACACAAACATCGCCAGTACGCACCTGCTGTAGCTCTGGAGACTTCTGCGCCATTTCAGAGAATACCTTGCCGAGTGTCTGCTACGTGTGCACCACCTAGCCGAATTTCGCCGCCAGCTGCTGCAACAGTCGCATCAACTGTCACGACACAAACATCGCCAGTACGCACCTGCTGTAGCTCTGGAGACTTCTGCGCCAGGTCGGAGAATACGTCGCCAAGTGTGCATCACCCACCCGAATTTCGCCGCCAGCTGCTGCAACAGTCGCATCAAGTGTCGAGACACAAACATCGCCAGTACGCACCTGCTGTAGCTCTGGAGACTTCTGCGCCAGGTCAGAGAAGGCCTCACCGAGCGCCCGCTGCGTGTGCACCACCGAGCCGAACTGAGCCGCGAGCTGTTGCGATAGTCGCAGTATGTTGCAGTACTTGCGCTGCGTGTCGCGGAGTAACTCAATCTGTGCTTCCAGTTCTGTTTTAAAAAAAAATATATTCATTTATTAGTTTAGGATAGGCAGCATTTCTTCATTTTAGCAGCAGATTTGAAAATTTTGTTCACTTTTGATAAAGCCAGGTTTGATGTCAAAGAGAGATGTTAATTTGATTTCGTATGTAATGATCGAGAGTGCATATATGTTATTGCAATGAATGCCTATAAAAAAAATCCAATAAATGTATCAAGACATTCCTCAAAACAGTATATTTATGCAGATGTAATAACCTTGTTCTAATTAAAAGCCCCAAATAGAATAAAGCATTTCCTATGTAAATCCTGATAATAGTATCACATTATAGTGCCTAAAAAATTAAAATAGCAAAGAGTAGCAATTTTATCAAGTGAATACATTTCAAGCCACTGATCAATTTCAATGTGAATCAATTTAGACACCTAGTCAACATATATTTAAATTGATTGATAAGACCTGAAAGACTTTGGGTCGGACTCACAAACATTCATCTTTTAAGACAAGCGTAACCCTTATTTTTATGTGACTGGACATGGATGGCTAATACCACACCTTCTGTCATGGTATTAGCCTAACACACCACATGGGAACTAGGTGCCATGCCAGGACCTTCCTTATATTGCACGGCTACATTGAACTGGATGGAAAACACGGACAATTTTCATTGTCGCTTCGACCATGGTTCATTCAATGCGATGGTACCAACCCGGGCGAGATTAACCCTACCACCTAGTAAGTAAGGAAGGGGACCTACAGTTTAACGTGGAATCCGAACCACGGCCCGCCTCTCTCAACGGTCGAATGGTCACCCATCCAAGACCAGACCGGACCCAGCGTTGCTTAACTTCGGAGAGCGATCGCCAAAGTGTCGCGCCACTGGGCTATTGAGGCTGACAATTTATTCTCCATACTACGGGCCATAACTGTTTACATGCTCTAAACGTTTTGCTAGGTTTTTGAGATTTTGCATTCTAAAAGATATTTTCAAGAGCTATATCTGTATGTTTTTATTTTTTCAATATTCCTTTTACTTTGGAAAATATTGCGGAAAATTTTTTTTTAGTTTTATTTTAGATTTTTTTTAAGCGGAAAATACAGATATTAAAAAAGTAAATCAAAACATAGGGCCATAAATCAAGTTTTCTGACATCTATAATAACACAACTACTGTCATTATATTAGCTCAACAAACCTCATAGGAACTGAATGCCACGCCAAGACTTTTGTTTTATTGAACAGTTACATTTAACTGGATAGAATACTCGACGCCGAGCTGCTCCATGGTTCGGAACCCATGTAAAACTGTAGCTTCCCCTACTAGGTGGTAGGTTTAAGCCCACCCGGGTTAGTACTACCGTATAAAAAGAAATCGCGGTCGAAGCGGCAATGAAACTTTTTCCATGTTTTCCATCCAGTTCAGTGTAGCCGTGCTCATAAGTCAAGGTCCTGGCGTGGCACCTAATTCCTTCGGGAATGTGGTGTGTTGGGCTGATATCATGACTGTAGTTGTGTCGTATAACCCATCGCTGTCATGTTGCAATCTTAGAAAGGGAACTCCGCAGCAACCGATTACTGCCATTTGTCAAAAAATGAAAGCGGCTATTTGACATCTGCAGGGATTAAGATTTTGTTAACTTGTAGCGAGTTGAGTAGACGTGATCTAAATATTTAACAATACACTGATCATGTAACAAGAGGCAAAGTAGAGCTCAAACCTGTATCAACAGTCCTGGAGGTCTTCCCAAGTTTCTCGTAGACGATCTGCTTAGTGCACTTGTAGGTAGAGATGCTCCAGTTTTTGAGGCTGTCCATCTTGGTGGCACTGGACTTGAGCAAGTTGTTCGCGGCTCCGTTCTGCGATACATCCGGTGGCACTGCGCAGTAAGATACAAGACACCATTAACATGAGAAAAGATATATTTTATGATTATGGATGACCTCTATAAACAATTTTGGTAGCCTGTTTTTATAAAAAACCGGTTTAAGTGGTTGTGCTGGGAGAGGGAATCTACTAAGAAATTTATAATATCTACGTCATTTCAAAAATGTGTTCGAGTAAACTTAAATCTTATGTAAAAAGCGTACAGAAGCATCCCATCCAACTGGCCTGCCAATTGATGGATAAATCCAAAAAGAATTGCTCCCCAAGACCTTTTATAGATCTGAACATACATATAAGACTACAGAAACATTTGGATTAGCCACTGGGCTAATACCATGCAAGACCGAAAGCCAACTCATAAACTCTAGCTAAATGCCTGCATAAGCAGATCGCCAGATTAAATGGAGATAAAAAAAAACCATGGAGGACACATAATACAGTCACATTATTGTTTGAAATCCAACAGAGCGCATTAGGGTAATGCATTTATTTAAACACACTGGGAACAACAATGGCTAACAGTGGCACTGGTAAAGCCAAGTTTCTTTCAAGCCATATGTTCTGCTGAATTGTTTAAAGACATTGTTGAGTTTACTGTGTTCAATAATTAACTATTTATTCTCGCTGATTAAGCCTGCGGTGTGTACAGTTGTTCGTGGCCCAGTAACTTGTGGATTTAAGTAAGTTCCCTTGAATGAAATCAATTGGAGGAATCCACAAAACTATATTTATACAATGCCCAGGAAGACATATTGCAATAAGGTAGGTTATTGTGTAACCGAGCAATATACAATATCTAATTTTGTTGTTACCCACTCATCTACGATTTTGATCTACGACATTGGAAAAATTGCCTTCTTGCAAAGGATAAAAATACCTAGAAGGTCAAGTATTTAAAGAGCAGTTGTAATACAGCACTGTTTTGCCTATTTCTATTATAGGGATTATTAAGCTTGATATTATAATGAAAAACGAACAAAATACCAACCATATGAAGGAGGAAAGGGCATGGAGCGTGAGTGCGAAGGGAACTTGGGTTCAGTGCCAGAGTTGATGGAGTCACTGGACTCCTTCAGTGGGGGCGTGTCCTTCAGCATCTCGTGAATGCTACGCTCAGATGACCTGTGGGAAAGGAATTAGAATGGCAGATTATAATTTAACAAATGGGTAGAGTTGAAACAACCAATCAATGCTTATCAGTGAACTTTTCAATAAACATATATGCATGCCATAAAGCCAGAATTATAGCCGACTGAGATCATTCACACCTAATTTAAGCCAGCTGAATGGAGTTATAGCATTGTTACTTGTACGGTCGCGTTCAAAAGTCCAGTAGCACTTTGCAGAACGATTGCTACGAAGCGCTCGCATCGCGCACACTCGAGGTGAAGATTAGGGGATACTCCATCACAAGCAAGGGTGGTGGTATAGGACGCCCCACCTGAAGACCGGTCGGCGGGGGACAGGGCACGCCACATGTGCAAAAAAGACCGACCGTGGGGTGCTACTGGACTTATGTTGTCGATGGTACAAATCATACCTATAAAAAAATTGTATTGTTGAAATATAATACCCAAAATGTTTGGTAAATTTACTTATGAACTGCCGACCGACATTGACTGCTCGAAGGCAGAAAGGCACGAAAACATTGGTGCTACATTACATTTGAATTTACGGTTTTCCAGTGCGTGTACGAGTATGTGTAATTGTTTGTGCGTGTTTTAGAAGAAGAAGAAAGAAAGAAAGAAAGAAATTCTTTATTGTGCAAATTACATTAAAAACTATTTACAGAACAATTAAATCTAACAGAGCGAAACTGCACAAAGGCGGACTTATCACTAAAAGTGATTTCTTCCAGTCAACCTTTGGGGGTGATGAGGATAAGAATTGAAAAAGAAAATGTAGGTAATACGTAATGCGTAAAGGGTGACAGAAACCAATATATATATTCATACACATACATAAACAATAATTTACACCTTAATACATATATTAATATCTTTAAAGTAATAAACTAATACATATACATATATAAGTATACATACAATTCTACATAGATAATATGCATTTAATGAAATTTTAGCTAGGTCCAAAATAAATGTAAAGAAATGATAGATCTCACGGATGAACTAACCGATCAGCCATTTCCAAATAATATTTATTTTATTGTACGTTATGTACCTAAGTTTTCAGTCAGGAGTTTCCATTTGATCTCTCCTATCCATATTCCCTAATCAATGACGAACTCTATAAGCCACTTCATTAAAGAAAAGATATAGAAATGGCGGCTTGTACTTGTATAACGGATGGTACGGTCAGCATTATATTGTTACAAAGTATACATTTATGTTTTAAGATTTTTATAATATTTCACGATAGATTAAACATAAATACATATCACATTCCTTGGAATAAGCGTCGTACCTGTTTAGTGACGAAAAGTATATTTCCTTTTAATGTATTATTTCAATAGGTAGGAAAAGGTTAATAAAACTGTGGGTCATTTAAATGTATTTATTTATGTATTAAAAGGCATTATTGTATGCCACTAAGTCCAGAAGATTCATCTGAACCAACAAATCAACTTAAGGCTCTTGAGAAGTCACAGGAAATCTATGATTTAAAAATTTTAAGAAATGCATTCTTTGTCCATCGGTAGGGAAAGCAATCCCAATCCCGCGGGATCCCGATCTCGCGAGATCTCGTGTAATTTTTCGGGATCAATCCGGACGCATCATATGACGAGATCCCGTTCGAGATTGACGGGATTGGGCCACGAGCTTAGACAGTACCAGGCGGCCAGTAGCTTAGAGTCTACCATAAAAAAAGAAATGGATTTATTTGAGTGTGGAGGAACAAGGGGGCGATTTTTGCAGTTTGCATATAATTGCTTCGCCACGCTGTTGCCAACCAGTGTTGAGTCGGAGAGGGCATTCTCAGCAGCGGGGTACATTGCAACGGACATTAGATGCCGTTTAGCAGATGACACTATTAATAACCTTTGTTTTTTAAGGAATCATTTTCAAAATCACTCGTAGGTAACTACTTCCTAATTCCCTTAAAATATGCTTATTGTTTTGATTACCTTATTAATTTCCTTAAAACCTGATAATCATTTAGTTGGTAAGATTAAAGAATAAAGGTTTTTATTTTCTTTCGAGTAATATGTTATTTTAGTGTACCTCACTATCACAAACAAGCAGTTATAAGCTTTTTCAGTCATCCAAATTTAACATGTTTTTAAAACTAGACGGAATTCCGAAAATTCCGGGATCCCGCAGGATTGATATGTCTAATCCTGCAGGATCTCGAATTTGCAATCTCGAGTCGGGATTGCATTCCCTATCCATCGGTCAAGGCACAATTTTGTACCGGGACTGCGATTAAACTAGCGAAATTGTCTCCCAGGTCCTAACGTTTCCCTTTCCCTAAAACTTAACAGATTTTTTTTTAAATGACTAATAAAGCCTCTTTCTAGATCTATCTGTTTTTATTTTTTGTTAATATCTGTATTTTCAGTAGAAAAATAACATAAAGATAGACAACTCTTTCTAATGCATATTAGCCAATCAATATTTTCCAATCTAAAAGGTATACAGGGTCAATTTTTACAGTGGGCCTTCAGGGCTAGATCCGAAACTATAAGAAATAGCGAAAAACACTCTAAGGATCACTCTCACGATCACTCTCAAAGAGTTTTAAAATCCGTGAGAGGAACTTTCCGGATTTTGAGAACTAAAAATGAATTATTAGATTTTTTATTTTTTTGTTTCCCTAGCCGGGAATCGAACTTGATTTTGAAAAAAAATACTCAACCTGTATTATTACGCCAGTCAATAGTGTCGCTTACAAGGAAGAAACAAACTGATTAAAGTGTTTCAAGTGTTTCAGTATTCACACATTACCCGTACCCAAAAAATAAAAATACAGAACAAAAGAAGTGCACGCATCAGCATAATGCTGCTAGTGCATTACAATATAATAATAATAATAATAATCAAATATTTCATAAACATAGTTAAACATTAAGAGCATGTAAACAGTTATCGCCCGTAGTTATATGATAGGATAACGACTCTCTTAAACACAATTTCACGGGCGACACTCCAAAGAATCTTCGTCGATCGTCATAGATCTGTTCAGTTCAACCAGTGAAACACTATACCGACCTAACAACGCAACTGAGTACATAACACTGCGCACTCTGATTTGATATTTTGTTTTGCAGTCGGTACCGCACTGTGTGAGTATATATAGCGATATAGTGAAAACGAGATAGCATGCAATTCGCAAGTGCAAGCCGCCATTTCTATATAGTTTCTTTATTGAACCAGGATATACCAAATTTCAACTTGCGGCCTCACGATTCAAAACTGAACTTTCGACTTTTAGACCAAATATCCAATCGAGTAGGCGAGGGAGTACACAAGTAACAGGCGAATGAAATATTTATGATTTAGCAAATGTTTGGACGGTTGTCACTGGGAAACGAAAATTTCATGCAATTACCAAAATAATAAACGAAGAATACGCCAAATCCAAAATCATGAAAACCTATAGTAACTACATGGTTACTACACACTTACCACTTAGACATGTTTTGCAGGATTTTTTTTTTATTTGCACTGAAGACAAACGAATTTGAATTTTCCTAATTTTTACATTTTCCAATCTCGTTCGTCACCCGTTGCCTCCGCCACAGAATATGCTGCGCTGAATTACAACTGACTGACGTTTATTTGTTTGACAGAAAATGCACCAAAGTCTTAGAGCATTTAGGACGGGAGACGCCATCGGTGGGCTAACCCCTCTGCCAAAAGCATAGGCTCGGCGGGCATACGTTTTATATAAAACTAGTTTCTCCGTACATTTTACTAGACTCGATCCACCTTGCGTGCGCGAAACGCTTCAGACAAAAATACCGAGTTGTAGTGTGTTTCGGTTCAAAAATAGATCAGGAACATTAAGTTTACAAAAAGACAATGTGACCTTTCACCAGTAAGTATTTTTGAGTCTCAAAGTAATGTAATTGAGTGTAAAACACAATAAAACCTGTTCGATATCAACCATTTGCCTACCAACCGATTGGTAGATCGATCTGCGCACTCGTTGACTCATTGCTATGCTGCACTGGACTAGTCGGCCCGATAGCCTGCTGCTCCTGACCATAGACAATATGGAGTGGGTGAATAGTGATGTTCACCAAATATAGATTTCGGGAGATTGTCGATTTATTAAAGACAATTAATCAATTCTTATTTTCTCAATGCTACCTAGACTATTATTTTATTAGTGGAATAAAATGGAAATTTTACAATGACAATAAGTGAATTATTCAATATTATTACAATATTATTTAAGAAATGGGATCATTCATTAATAATGTTTTTCTTTATCATATATCAAGTGTTAATAAGGGCATTTACTTCTAAAATATACACGTAGAAAGTGGGTTCCGTAAGGGTGAAATATAGGACAAAATAGAAGTAAACTTAAACCGTTATGTATATGTACTGTGTGTGTCTGTGATGCAGTGCCATTTAATGAACTTTTTTATTTGCTTCTTAGCGTTTTTAGATCCGTACAGGCGACAATTGTGGGCAAAATCTTGCAATAATCATGATACCTGGGTACCAAAACGAACAAGCACAATGGTGTTCTGAACATTTTGATAAATCTGCAATCCAAATTCTATCTAATTATAAAAGAAGATTACACGTTAATGCTGTACCCAATTGTAATTTCTAGCAAGAAGTTAGTACCTACTCAAACTTTAAATAAACATATTTGTCTCCGTTAATTATATCTTTTATCTAGTTTAGCTGCACACAAATTGAACTTCTTCGTATCTCGCCTGGTTCTCTAGGCTGGAATGTATTTTATTTAATAACTACATAATATATTACCGGAACTTTATGATTGATATCATAACTATTATCATCACACTGTATACCCTAAGGAACTAGGTGACATGCTAGAATCTCCCGCATATTTGAGCATGCCTGCATTGAGCTGAACATATAAAAGGGTCAATTCAATTTCAGCGTCGACCAACTTTCATTCTATAGGATTGTACCAACCCGGCCGGGGGTCACTGGCAACCCGGCCAGAGTTGACCTGGAGGTGCCAGTGACTTTTTTTATGTAAAGCGCGGCCAGGACCTCTTAAGGTGCCTGACGACGCCCATGAGCTTTCGAACTTTTAAGGGGGCTGCGAAAATTTTGTCAATAATAATTTTGAATTGGCTAAGACTGTAATGAGTAAATATACTAATACGAGAATTTCATTTCTTTCCAAAAAAATTAATCCGCAAAAATGTATTCGACACATTTATACCAAATTAATTCATTTTAAAAACCAATAAGTCTCGTTACCCAACATAGCACCCATAAAAGAGCCTATCAATTCCCTACACTACGGGCGATAACTGTTTCCATGCTCTTACTGTCGTATTCAGAGAGGGTGGACTAACTTTGGCACCCGTATTAAGGTCGGACAAAACGGGTGTTTGTATGGTAAGTCCGGTGCGAACATCGTCTAAGTTTTGACAGCTTCTCTCTGAATACGACTGTTAATATTTTAATAGGTTTTTGAAATTTTGTTTTCTGAAATATATTGTAGAAATCCACGTCTGTATGTTTTATTTTTATTAGGTATATATTATTAGGTATATTAGGTATAGGTATTTTTGTAAAGGTATATGAAAAAAAAAATATTTTTTCATATACCTTTTAGATTGGAAAATATTGGCTAATAAATAATGGAAAAAGTTGTCCTTTTTACGTTCATTTCCGATTTAGTTTTACTGAAAAATACCGATATTAAAAAAAACATAAAAAATATATTAAAATCTGACAACGTTTAAGGATTGGAAAACGTTAGGGCCCGGAAGACGATTGGGCTATTTTAATGGCAGTCGTCGTGCAAAGTTGTCCTTTGGCCAATGGACTAAGAGTGTATCTTTTGAATTTTTCAAATCTTAGATTTTCTGTGAGTTCACCACAGCCTTAATCGTATAGAATGTATGAAATGATGTGTATGTAAAGAAGTCTAAAGAAGTACGCTGTGATCGAACCTTAGGGCGCTCTATCATCTCTGATTACACCTCCGGGGAAGCGGCGTTATGGTATGAATATATGTTTTTAAGTAATATTAATATATGTTAAAGTGAATAGAAATAAGAAAGACTGTAATAAATAAGATGGTGCCTTTGTGAGGGATCCTTGTCGATTATTTATTTTTAGTAAATACATTATTAATTCGAAGACTAATTATCTAGAGTCAGGTACTTAAGAAATCTAACGGTGGGGAGGACGATTGAATGCAGATAAGTGTGTTATTAATAAATGTTTCATTTTAAAAAACAATAGTCATTATTAACTTATATTTTATCAATCAAGACTACTGCAGAATATGTGTTACCGAAGACTATTCAATTCAAATTATGTGTATTCCTTGAATCTAAAAAGTAAAACTATGTGAAAAATTTATGAAAATTATATTATAACTATCGACGTCTACTGTTTATTTTATCGATAACTGTACACGTCATGTCAAGTCCCTAGCGAGTTTACGCGAGAATTTGGTGGGAGACCGTGTGCAACGAACGTTATGGTTTCGATGTATCTGTGAATTCTTACTGTGTTCGTTCAATTTCTTAGTGTGCGCTCATTTCAACGCAACGGAGATTTACACGAGTGTGCGAAAAGCCATCATAGTGAGCGTGGACCTACTTCCCCGCTCCCCACTAGAATTTACAGAAACGAATGCATGCTAAAGCACTGCTTTGGCGTCTCCCGTCCTAAATGCTCTAAGACCAAAGTAAACGACATTTTACTAGCTTTTTTTTTTTGTTCGTTTATCCAATGGACAGGCAAAAGCTTTCGCTATACAGCCTTCTCTTTATTGTATCTTATGGATTGTAGTCCATTCTGGAGTGTACATTTTACTTGCATCAAAAGTTTGTGCTGATGCCGAGAACTGGTTGCGCAAACGGTACAAAAAATAATAATTATGCATACATATATATATTTTTTCTATGTAACAGAACATGGATGGCTTAGCATCATGCTCATGATATTAATCCGACAGACGGCATTCCCGAATAAATTATGTGCCATGCCAGGACATTCTATTTACATTAGCATGACTACATTGCACTGGATGGAAACAAATTATTTTTTATTGCCACTTATACCATATTCCCTCAAATACGATGGTGACAACCAAGGCGGACTTAACCTTGCCACCTAGAAGAAGTAAGGGACCTTCAGAATGGGGAAGAAAACTTAAAGCTTATTGTTGATGTCGCATGAGCGACCTCACCTTTAAAACGTCAAAACTGGCATTCTTGTCAAGTTTGATTTACAAGTTTTTAGATGAAGATGTTCTCCATGATGCAGTTGGAATAAGGTTTAGAGGAAAAGAAGAACTTTTATTTGTATTCGAACAAATATAAATGTCATTGACCAGCACAAAGTAGAACTAAATATTATAGGTTATGTTTTTGTGATATTTTCTTTCCCATGACATCTTTTGATTAGGAAAGGTAATAACAATTTATTTTTGAAATAACTTGGAGAAAATTAAGTGATTTCATTTACATATATTGAGTAAATAGAATTTTCAAAACGATTCTGTTTAATTTTCTATGGTAACTGAAAGGTTTGACAGGTATTTTAGATCAGCTCACTTAGACGCCAGCTGTCGTGATAAATAAACAGTTTTCTTGCCCATTTGGATGGACCTACGGAACATGGATTCCGAACCATAGAATATCTCGCATTCGTAATAAAATAGGATTTCAATCCATAACCACAAGCCCCTGGCCTACGAGTTCCTCGTGCAGCCAAAATATGTTTTGGTTTATCTTTCTCTTTCCGTTAAAACATATAGCTTTTGCTAGTTGTTTCGTTGTGTTTATTTTCAGTCCGAAAAGTCCGAGCAAAAAAACCTTGAAAATGTTTTTAAACGCCCTATAAACAGTAATATAACGCCCAATGCAAGCCTTGTTGGTGAAACCACGATGTTATATGACTTAGAGATTAAAAAAAATGTATGTAACTAATTACCTAATTTCAATAACATTTATGACTTACGTGATAATTTTGTGCAATTTTAACAAAATACAGAATGCAACTAAAAACCTTTAAAATAAAAAATAACATATTTGTACCCTGCATGCAAAATGTCACGTCCTACTTTTAAGGTGGCCCAACCCGCTAATCTCCCCATACAAAAGGGGAAAGAAGATCACGCCCATATTTCTTGTCAGATATCCCAAATTTTGCTCAAAATAGCTTTATTTGATCAAACTAGATGTCTGATGACCGTTGGCATTGTAAAATTGTGTTTAGTTTCTAGGTTATAAGGTCCGAAAGTTCGAATTTTTCGCGCGTTTTATACAATAACTTTGGAGGTGGATTACGCAATGATTTTGTAAGATTTTTGACTACAGCGGTCGTGGTTTACTTTTAGCTATAAGTCGTTTAGAAATTAAAATTTTCGCAAATCTTACCAAATCATACACTATGCACATTGTCTTTTTTGTGGACATGTTGCATCTTCCTCATCACGGAGCCTGTCTTATTCTTTGAAACAGAGAAGGTCCCAGAGCGCAATAGCACGGTTTTGTACCGTGCCCGCGAATGAGTTAGGCCCGCCGGGTTGGGCCACCTTAATAACAAAACAAAACTTACCTACTAATAAAAAACTTAACCAATATTATTTTAATTCGTTTGATTTTTTAAATTAAATACTCGCTTACATTTGGTAAGGTACTAATTTAAAATAAAAAATAAAAATCTTAAGAATAATTTATTTTTATTGTGTCCTCTAAAATTATCCTTTTTGAAATGTCCTGTGTGACATTACACTTAACGTAAGCCGGATTTATTAATGCGTAAATCGTTATTTTGTAAATGCGGTATCACCCTAGACACCATACATTGGACTTAGACCAACTGATGTCTTCCTTGCAAATGTCAATAGGCTTTGGCATTTGACATTAACATGGCGCCGAGGGTGATGCGCTCTGTAAACTTTTTTGCCAGTCACGTTTGGGTCATAGTCCAGTCTGTGGGGATCGCCCGTAGCCCTTTGGCTTCTGGCGCTTATTACGGAACCAACCGTAATTTCCGCGGGTGCGGGAGGGCGCGCGCCGCGTGCGTCGAGGTCAGGGAAAAAAATCATTACGATATATTTTTGTATGAAAGTGCATTATGTTTATGAGTGAATTATGCAAATTAATAATTATTCTTTACATGCCTTATTTGTCTTATTTAGAAATCGTGTCCTAAATATGAAATAAAAACATGTAAAGTAAAATCACGATTATGTTTAGGTATTTTACCTATATTATAACGTTTTCTAACTTTTTTCTTTGAACTATTTGCATTTCATGATAGATAACCAAATTGCTAAGCCGACTATATACCTGGTCTGGGTGGATGGCATAGGCATTGTGGAAAAAAAAACATTTCATTTGAGAATAATTTTCGTGATAACGACCGCAGTTTTGAACAGTATTTATTTTTATTTTGATGAAAATTTTCAAGGTAGGTACATGAAAACAAAGGTACGCATTGATATTCATTTATTTTATTAGATCGTATTTTTTGTTACGGAAAATTATGAGCAAAATCGTATAAAACTTGAAAAAATACATAACTCATTGAAATTATCATATCTCTTACATCTAAACACTTTATGGTTTGGTTGGTCATAATTTATAATCTGATTGAACTATATTTTCATATTTGCTAAAATATTTGTGCACTTTATATTATAATTTACGAAAAAACTGCCGTTGACCTCCAACTATGACAGCAAATGGGTGACGTCACTTTTGTATGGAGACATATTTATGCATCTAGAACTAACATTTGGAGTTACGGAGAGGCCAAAATTTAATGAAATCATCAAGGAATAACAAAATGTTAGGTTTTGAGGTGAGCACAATTACGGTAAACACCTTCTACTCGCGGTAATTTACGTCAGCATTTTGCCTATATTCGACACCAAATCGAAATGAATTCAAACATGAATAAAAATCAAGAATCTGACCAAACCCACACATCACTCGGCATCTTACAAGATGCAAGATAGTAAAAACATCACTTACCTCGACACTTTCACGGATAATCACTATATTTCTTACTTTTTACTTTCGCCGGCGGCCACCTGATCATTCAAAAATATTGATGAATAAAAATAATTATTGCCCGAGAGCAAAGGAATTTCACCGGTTACATTTGGTATCGTTAGAAAGAAAATTTATTAAACTTTTTAGTTTTGTCCTTTTCCGATGGACTGGAAGAATAAAATAGTCACTAAAAAATATTTCACCCCACACTGTCGCTGCGAACACACTCACAGCCGATATCGGCAGAATGGAATAGAGGGCACAATAGCTCTCTGCCGATATCGGCAGAATGGAAGGCAACCGGGTAGCAGTGCTCGCCCTGCGGGCTGGAGCGTTTGTGAGCCAGTATTATTTTCTGTGGTTGTGAGCGAGCGGTTACGGCGGGATGGAATAATCTTTGCCCGAACAAACCTCTGCGTCAATACTTATTTTGTTGCCAGCGCAAATAATTTTATGTAATCATCCGCTCAAAGTCAGCCAGTCAGTTGTCATATTTCGTCTGTGTGGGGGTGTAGGTATAATGGCGGCTTCGGCGAGAATTTTTTACCGGGTCAAAGGTAATGTGCCTTCATATGGGTAATTTTGTTAGTTCTAACAAAGCGCTACACGTTGTTTATCCAATTTGCCCTAACTAACTGGCCCCAGTGCTTCCGTTCAGTCAAATACTTGTAGGTAAAATTTAACCTTGATCGGTTTTTCGGAACCTTCAGTTTCCTAATAGATCATTGCCTGGGCACCTTGTCTAATACGATTCAACGCTTGGGGTATGCATTCCCGACTACGTAACACCTGCTTACGCCAATGAACAAAACATTTTTGCTGTTGGAACGGAAATCGGACGATGCTAATTTATTTCAATTTGCGTCCTCGACATTGCATTCCTCACCATCAGCTGACTGGATTAGCTTGATACATTTCACAAAAAAATAAATGATATTGCTATGTTGTTATTACCCAACTCAATAATTATTACCATTGCACTAAGTGGATGCTTATAGGTACATAGGTACAATAATGTACAAATTTACACATAGATACTTAAATTGACTGAACTTTGTCCCATCAGTTTCGCTTTGTTGATTGAATAAGAGAGCTGCCTCGCATGTATAATGAATTTGCTAAAACTTACAAGAAGCAACTTTATAAAATATGGGCGGTGGGTGGGGGCTTTTAACCAGTAGTGACTCCTTGCTGTCGGGTTGTCTCTCAAAACTTTACCTATAAGGTTGCGTTTTATGCTTCGACATTCGACTAAATACATTGGAGTTTTTGGAAATTCTTTAGATTAGTACATCGCGAAAACTAAGAAAAAATATATATATACCTACTAAAGGCCTCAAAATACGTTATTCTAAATCAAAATTGGGGTCCGGAAATCGAAAAAAAACATTAAAAAAAAATCTCATCTTTGAATTTGTGACGAAATTTCTGTCATTTTCATCCACAAACACTGAATAAACACGAATAATGCGTCCTTTTCGCACAAATGAAAGTATTTAAAACCAAACGTGTTCACTTTCACCACTCCCTAAATGTTATAAATGTGAAGACAGCATCCAAATCCCAACAAATGCAATGACGACGCGTAGCGAGTCAACAGTCACAGTGCGTACATATGCGCGGAACAACAGCAAGATATGCACTGCAGTGCTCGCAACAACAGCGACACAAGCGACAAAATGGTATTGCCATGTACTCATTTATTTTTCCGTGGTCTATAAAAAAAATTACCAAGGTTAATTTAAAGAAGACACGTCGCTTCCGCTCCGTGTCTTCTATAAATGAACCTTAACCTAACTGGTCCATGTCGGGATGGCTCATATCGGTTGCAAAGGCTCAGGACGTCCTGTGCGAGCTTTCGTCTTCGCGCTTCTAAAAAACACACCATCATTTTACCCTTAATTATGGGTAACGACGTGTTGGCAACTTAAAAATGGAAAGACAAGGTATGTTCGCGTCTCAATACAGAACTAAATATATCGATGGAGCACAAAGAAAATAATTAAAAAAAAATTTTTTCAAGAAAAATAGATATCTCCGGACCGAAATTTTTACATCAAAATGTTTCTAAAAAACTACTCTACCATCCCTGATACCCAGATAGTTGGTAGAAAGGATGTACTAATCTAAAGAGCAGCCGAGTTTTTTACTAAAATAGCCCATAAATAAACAATTATTATAAAAATCTTATAATTATACAGAACACTTTAAAATGTGCGCCGCTCGTAGCCTAGTGTTGCGGGGACTTGCATTGTATACCAGAGGTTGGGTTTAAATCAAAGGTCCCCTTACCTTACTAGGTGGTAAAGTTAAGCCCGCCCAGGTTGGTACCATTGCATTGGATGAAAAGATGGCTGAAGCGGCAATGAAAAATTGTCCTTGTTTTCCATACAGCTTAATGTCGCCGTGCTCATAAGGGGAAGGTCTTGGCATGGAATCTACTTTCTTTGGGAATACGGTGTGTTGGGCTAATATCATAAGTGTGGGTCATTCATTCATGTCCAGTTACATAAAACAGTCTTTACAAACTGTAAGGATATCCCATAGTACACAAAAATGTTAACATCAAGTTATCTTATGTTTGGATAATTTA
Source organism: Incurvaria masculella (assembly GCA_946894095.1). Lineage (NCBI taxonomy): Eukaryota > Metazoa > Arthropoda > Insecta > Lepidoptera > Incurvariidae > Incurvaria > Incurvaria masculella. The sequence continues at coordinate 9,393,347 of OX335641.1, forward strand.
GTTTGGTTGCTAGTAAAAACTAGTCAAGTCAAATCTTGAGCTTCCATTTATCCTAGATTATCTGCTTTGTGGAAATTATAAATAACTTTCCGAATTTATACAGAACTTGGCCCCCATTTAGATCTCAATTCTTTTGTCCGCAAAGTCGACAATCACACCTATACTTAAATTGAACTTGGATCCCATTTTTACATTTATGTTTTTGTTGACATTAGGTTTTACTTGTTATTTCTTAACAGTAACAGTCGTATTCAGAGTGAACCTGTCAAAACTTACTACGGGATTAGCACCGGACTAACCATACAAAAACTGGTTTAGTCCGACCTTAATATGCATACTAAAGTTACTCCGCCCACTCTGAATACGACAGTGATTTGATGTACCCGCACTTGATATCTGCATCAAATATACATTCATATAATCAATCAATTCGAAAGGATTCTTTCCTGATGAAACATGTGCACCCTTTGCACTATGGTTTATTTTAGCATACATTTATTGGCTAAATCTGAGTTCACGAGTTATGTAAATTGTTGATAAAATCCATGCAAAAGTAATGCATAAACAAAATATAAAAAATATTGACAACTGAAATGACAAATTATTCCTATCATCTTACAGATTAAGCATGTGTTAATAATTTTATTTGAATATTTCAGATGGCTTGAAGCTGAGCAATGTCCGCTTCAATAGTTCCCAGTATGAGCAGACGCGCGGGAACCTAAAGCTTAGCAAGGAGACTAAGGTCATCGTTCAGGGCTTCACCGGCAAGCAGGGCACCTTCCATAGCCAGCAGGCACTCGAATATGGCACTCAGGTTAGTAGCTACTTTACAAAGGCTGCATACAGCCATTTTTTTAAGGTTCCGTACCCACAGGGTGAAAACGGAACCCTATTACTAAGCCTCCGCTGTCCGTCCGTCCGTCTGTCACAGGGCTGTATCTCACGAACCGTATTAGGTAGGCAGCTGAAATTTTCACAGAGTGTGTATTTATTTTGCCCCTATAACAAGAAATGGGTAAAATAAAAAAAATATAAAAATTAAAGTTAAAAAACAAAAGGGATAAAAATCGGAGTGAAAGGAATAAAAAAATGTGGTGAACCCTTCGTGTGCGAGTCCGACTCGCACTTGGCCGGTTTTTTTTATTTAGCATGAATGGCTCATATCAAGCATAATATTTCATTGTCAGAATAGATGTTCTGAAATAAAAAGAGCATTGTAGCCGCAATATTCGGTTTTATATTAACCAGTTTACTCGAGGGGCTTGAATGGGTGCGTGGAGAAAGCTGACTGGCCAGTCAATTTCTGCAAGAAGCTAGGTTCTGGTAGACCTAGGACGCCTGCCACGATGCACGACGCCTAGCAAACTCGTCACACTCAAACCCCTCCCAGTATTTTTACAAGGTTGCCCGCTTCTATCCCTTTTGGGGACTCCTATCTAGTCAGGCTTGTCTTTTACAGGGCTCCTATCCTTATGATTTGATATGTTCCTACACCTCACAATAATCCGTGGTTCAGACTAATTAGAACTTGTGCTTTTACCAAAGATATATATTAATTTCGATGTTCTATGGATGACACACTTATCTAGGAAGAGTGTAATTCCTGGATTACTGTGTCGTTACTCAGTGAGCCTAAAACAATTGGCGAAACCCGTGATGTTAATACGTTCTTCTGGCCAGGTCGTTGGTGGAGTGTCTCCGGGCAAGGGCGGCAAGACGCACTTGAATCTGCCCGTGTTCAACACTGTGCGCGAGGCGAAGGAACAGACCGGCGCGACGGCGAGCGTGGTGTACGTGCCGCAGGGCGGCGCCGCCAAAGCCGTGCTGGAGGCCATCGAGGCGGAGATGCCGCTCATTGTGTGCATCACGGAGGGCGTACCACAGCATGTGAGTTTGGGCATTTAATGTCAAATTTTCCTACTTTTTAAAGTATCTGTTTCTAGCCAGGAATCGAAATCCTTGATTTTGAAAAAAAAATTACACCTGTGTTATTGTACTAGCCAATTGTGTCACTTATAAGCAACTAATTCTGTGAAGTAATATTATACAAAAAACTAAAGGAAAGTGTTGATTTTTAATATTGAAACTGATTCGTATTTTCAAGCATTCATGCAAACAAAAATGTACATACGTAGCTAGAGGTTGATTCATTTAATGTGATTTTTTTTTTTTTTATTTGACTACAGAAATGGGCACGAGCCATGGTATGTCACCTGATCACCTCATTATGCTCTTAAACATTACTTAAAAAAATGCTGACCAAAAACTCTAGCAGAGGACGCATCATAAAGTCCAAAAAGCACAAGGTCCCAAACACTTATGAATATGGATATTTTAATTAGGTTATGTTAAGTTAGATTATATGCATTTTATAATGCATAACAAAAATACATACTTTTGGATGTTCTGAGTTTTGGACCTCATGCTTTTTGGACTTTATGAAGGCGATCCCTCTAGCACACTTTTATAGTTACAGTACAAAAATAATGAAATAATTAATATATTTTTTTCCGTCGCGATTGCGACAGTGTAATAATTTCGTAGTTTTTATCAAAAAGCCTATTAAAACGACATTTTTATTTTTGCAAAAATGTTGTTGGATATAACTAAAAACAAAATTAGCTTAAACATTTGTTTATTATTCAATTTAATTTTCATTCCTATTTGCAATATATATATATATATGTTAAGATTCGAGCGGCTCGTGCCTCAGGGGCGCGGGGATTTAGTTTCCAAGCCAGAGGTCATGGGTTCGATCGCCACCTCGTTCATCCACCACTTTCTTTCTTGCAATACGACTTAGCCGAAAACTGTAGGTCCCTTCCCCCTACAGTAAAGTAAAACACATTTGATCAGCCAAATATGACCCTGGCGGATCTAAATAGAATAACGAATGCATATGTGTGAGTGCTGCGCTAATGCGTGAGTGAAAGATGCGAATACATACTCATTAGGAAGAAACGAGATGGCGAACAGGATTCATTTGTTTGTTTACGGGTGCGAGCTTGCGACTATGAGCGAGCGACTAGAGCGTATGAACACGAAAGTCCGTGTTCAGCGAGAGAGAATGAGACGCCCATTGTTAGGGACTTGCTTCCGTGGTTACCAGATGGATACCAGGATGGAAAATAAGGGAATTTGTTATTTTTAAGAATGTTTCTTTGCAATTACCTTGGTGTTTGTTATCTTTTATTTATTGCATTCGATCTAAAACTATTTATTTAATAAAGTAATTATAACGATTTATAATGAATATAATGTGTTTGAGTTATATTTATTATTGTTGATAAAATAGAAACCAAAACGGCAGAAAACAAAAGCGGGCAAATTCAAATAAAATAACGGCAACACTGATTTATTCGGAAAGGTGTCACACATGTTTGTATGAAGGAAGTACTCTGATTGTCGGTCTATTGTTTTGTTACGTCTATGCTAGTTACATAAAAAAAAGAACACAGGAACCAAAAGTGCACACACACAGCCAATACATGTGGTAGTTTAGCATGCCTAAATTTTGTCTTATTATTTAAAACAGCTTTGTTTATTTCATTACGTTCTAATCAAATCCATACTGCTTTTTTGCCCGAAGAAGAAAGGTCATTGTCCTTTACATGATAATATTTACTTGAGTTATTTACAAAGAGCGACCGATAGTAGTCTGATTAAATAAAGTTACAGTGTTCCAAAGCTGTGAATGCTATGTGATATGAATGCAACCCATTCTGCAGTTAATATCTCAAATATTTTTCAATGATTATACATTTTGTCAATAACATGTCAGCAGCGGGAGCACAAATAATTTTATCTGGCCGACAAACTTACGTACATAGTCTTTATCTTGTGTGCGGGATACTTGTCGCCAACTGATAGCATAAACAATGTTATGTCGAGTGAGGTTGTCAAAATAAACCCACACTATAGACAAATCTCGACAAAGAATAAATTTTGTCCATTTGTGGAAGCACAAATACATTCAATCCTACTAATTTGACGTTTGTTGAGGATAATTTTGTCACCACCACCGGGAGGGTGTGTTAAATCCTAGAAGGAGGTGTTTGTTCGTGTTACGAATATGTGCGTATGTAGTAGCGATGGCACAGGCGTTTCTTAAGGTTTCATGGTTCAAAGACATGGGAAAAGCGGTAATAAGAGCGAAAGATGGATGGGTTTGTTTGGGCAAAGACATTTCCATTCCATCCTTTACTTTCCGTTATAGGAAGTAATCAGGCGGAACGGCTTGGAGCAACGCTCCAGCTGAACGGGAAAACGAAAAAAGTGCAGAGATTAACGTCACATTGACATTAGATAAACTACAATCCTTCTAATCTAATAAGGCAAATGCGCTTAACCAAGCAGTTTTTATCTAAATTCATTAAAAACGTACTTAATTGTGCATCCATACGAAATTCAATTCGAAATAACTTATGTGTAGGCGATTTGTAGAAAATGGCATTTTGTTCGCCGCTATTCTGTAAAACGCTATTTCTTGCTCCTTGCACTGAATATCATGGAGCAGTCTGCGCGAACACAGCCAGGGTCGGGAGGTTTAAAGTGACAGTTCTTGTGGACAAAACGGTGGGTGTTGCCACTCTCTATCGAGTTAACACTCGATCTCGATAAATTAATCGAGCTCCCCATTCATGATATCACAGTGGATAAAAATCCTCGACAAAATTTCTTATCCCTCTAGCTCGACAAGTGTCCACTTTCATTTGTGCTCCCGCTGCAGGAAAGAAATGATAACACACTTTTGAGATAAAAATAACCTTGAAATTAAAATTATGTTTATTTACTTACAAATATAAAGTGCAAAATTAAATTGATATGAAGGTTCATTTAAGTTTATGGAAAAGCACACACAGTGATGTCTTAATAATGAATATAAAAAGATTTGATGCAGAAAGCGGTTCTACTCTCAAATCGTCTGTCTATTCAAATCAAAAAGGTTCTGTCTCTTCAGTTCAGAGAGAACTTGTAGGATTTGCCCCAGGTGGTTGCTCAGGTCCGATCTAGTTTTACATTATTGATTTTTAAATTTATATATGATTTAAAAGTTGTGTGATAACTATTTACTGTGAATCCAGTATCAACCCTGTGATGATGATGACACTTTACACCTGATCTGTAGTTTTAGTCTTAGGCTTTTGAACTTGTAACAGGGTATGTGACATGTATGTATGTATAATCGACCGTGAAGCAAGGATACATTAATTGAAGAAAGAGCCCAGTAAAAAGAATTACTTTACGAATATACTGCAAGGCTGGACCCGAACCAGCAAAACATACCATTCGCGGGTATTACGTCTACTAATTTTGGCACCGGCTGTATACCCATAATTTGGAATTCTCCTACAGTCCCTCCTCCCATAATGAATGTCTCCTACTAACACAGTGTTTAAGAGTATACCTACATACATTTATTTAACGCTTTATCTGCGTTGCGGACATTGACTGCAAAGATTGAACATTCAAACATATGCCGTCATCACCAAAATCGTATTTGGCATCAGAGCCGGTAGTCTTAGTTGTCACCTAAATTGGTGTTACGGCAAACCGATCGACTGGCGTTTTCAAATGTATGGAGGAATTGTAGAGCGCGCGCAGCGGGCGTTAAGCGAACTAACATTTGCGAGTCCGAGCTTGATTTGACAGCTTACTCAACGTTGCCGTAAATATGTCGATGTTGCGGTTTACGTCCACTCCGCGTTTTCATACAAATCGGAAGTCCGCGTTTGACTTTGACAGCTTGAAGAAGTAAAACCACAGAATATCTAGTTAAAACTTGTATGGAGGGGATCGGTTTGCCGTAAACGCCAATTAAGGTGAGAACTCAGACAGACCACTCAGACGCTAGAGCCAGTCCTAGGTTGACATAAGTAAATATACTTTTTCGTACGTGTTAGTAGGAGACATTCATTACGGTAACAAATCTAGGTAACATTATAAAATAATAAAAATGAAAGGATACAAAAAACATTTTTTTTTTGTAAATCCTGTACAATGGTACGGAACCCTTCGTGTGCGAATTCGACTCGCACTTGGCCGGTTTTTTTTTTCCCATATCCGTAGTGTTCCATAGTTGTACATTTTTGTCCCATTATCAATAGGCAATAAGTGTCTGCCCTTGCATGTTCCTTTCTGTATGTATATTTTGTTATTATTAACTCTTATGTATATATTCTGTTTTTGCAGGATATGGTACGGGTGAAGCACGCGTTGCTCCGGCAGAACAAATCGCGGCTGCTTGGCCCCAACTGCCCAGGCATTATCGCGCCGGACCTTTGCAAGATTGGTATCATGCCTGCCTCCGTGCACCAGCGGGGCTGCATCGGAGTCGTCTCGCGCTCCGGCACGCTCACCTACGAGGCGGTGCACCAGACCACCCTGGTGAGTTTGTTTGTTATGTTACATTCCATCACGCTGTTTCCCCTAAGGGATAGGCGGAGATGATTCTTTTTATGCAGCCTGACATGGATGGCTAATACCACACAACTTCCGTTATGATATTAGCCCAATACACCACATTCCCGAAGGAATTAGGTGCCATGCCAGGACCTTCCCGATATGAGCACGGCTACATGGAACTGAAAGTAAAACACGGTCTTTTTTCATTGCTGCTTCGACCATCTTTTCATTCAATGCGATGGTAGCAACCCGGGCGGGCTTAAACCCTACCACTTTGGAGGGGACCTACAGTTTTACATGGATTCTTAACCATGGAGCAGCTTGCATTCGCTAAATACGGTAAGTGCCAACCGAAAAGTATGTAGGTTCTGAATCATGTCTTTTACTTATATGTACAGTATAGCGTCGATTGTCTGGACACCGGTTCTACGCTCTCGTAATTTATAACCCTAAGCATCCTAGGTCGTAGTTAAGTCTTGCAAATTGACGCGAAAGGGCGGACAAGGGGGCGGGCGGGGGCTCATGCACGACCAACACCGACGTGCGCGAGACAACATGATCCCACATTGCCTGCCTGTTTGTGTGCCTCCTCCTGAGGGGCAGGATGAATCGGAGCACATACAGCTGCTATAAATGAAACGGATGAATATTATTTTCTGCAAACGTGTGTGTAATAAATGAAAGTTTGAAAATATGAATTGGTTTATTAAAAATAAACACTTTAGTTTGCCGTATACCATTACTTGACAGGATTTGTTCCTTATAAGTGACACTATTGGCTGGTGCAATAATACGGGGATGCGTTATTTTTTTCTAATTTTTTCAAAAATATAAATATGCAGTTTTAGTTTTTATCAAAATCGCCTCAAAACACCTTTGAGTGCTTTCCGCAATTTGTTATAGTTTCTCATTTGGCACACTTGAAAAATTCTTCCTGCATAGTTGACAAGTTTCCTCATGGTGTTTTTTTTTTTCAGGACATTACTAAAACTTCCAAGCCTCATTTGTAATTATCATTAACAACCATCAGTAATTTATCTGAAAAATTATGCCACAGTGTCAGGATGAATATCTTTTTTTGTTAAATAGTCATACCATTTCGTTTGGATGATTGAAGTGGGGGGTGCATAAAAAACTCCTTTGAAGTTTGAATGGTTTTATTCTCCCACAACGCACATTTCTGAATACTCATGGGCACTGCTTGCTAGATTGTAAGGGTACCATACTATCCAATTGCAGGCTGGCCTCGGTCAGACACTATGCGTGGGCATCGGAGGCGATCCGTTCAACGGTACCGACTTTATCGACTGCCTCGATATATTCCTCAAAGACCCAGAGACAAAGGGCATCGTGCTCATTGGCGAGATTGGAGGAGTCGCCGAGGAGCAGGCGGCAGAGTACCTCATTCAGCATAACACGGTAAATTTGTTTTTTTTTTAATTAACCTATCATGAACGGCTAGGCATCATACCCAGTGACTGTTTGCCTGTCATATCTAAGATACTAGGTTCCTTGTCGACCTTCCCTTCAATTTACATAAATTTCCAGAGGTCATTCCAAGATCAAAAATCAACAACTTTTTAAAATAGTGTTTTTAAGTCTCACTTGATATGGTCACTTGACTTATAACTGAATTTGAACTTCAAATTACGAAAACATTCAAGAGCAATAGTTGCTTACAGAGTACTCACAGAGTCAATGCTGCCTAACCCTGTACAGAATTGACTGGGAAGTCATCATGCCACCAGTTGACTAGCAAAGACCAAGCATCCTGTTGGGAAATTATGGATGAATAATTTTGTTTGATTTTATTTATTTGTTTGATGAATGAACACTCAAAGCCTGTATGTCTGTAGTTATGTGCTGTGTTCATATTTAACTGTTATGTTTTATAATCCAAAGATTTTAAGGAGGAAACCTAAAGCTATACCTTGAAAGGTTTCATTTCTTTACTAAAACAACACAATGATGAACAAAGGAAAATGATATTGAATGAATTCTAAGCAAAAACTACAGTAGATGTCTGGTTACATGCGATAAGGGGCACTGACAAATTACTTCATCATACAAACATAGAAATATTATAATTCACATATTTCAAATCGCAGATCCAAAATAATAATAATAAACTCAGCTGTAAAATTTTGTATTGTTTAAAAGTTGGCGGTTTTCATTTGATTGATCCAAAAAAAGTTGATAATTTAGCTTTTAACAGTCGTATTCAGAGAGCAACTGTCAAAACGTACTAGGAGATTAGCACCGGACTAACAATACAAAACCGGTTTAGTCCGGCGGGTTAAAGTTAGTCCGCCCACTCTGAGCAGCTGTAAATGTTTAACAAAACATTTAAAATCCATCCAACATTAAAATTGTATAAGGACATTCAACAAGAAATGTACAAATAGTCATCTTTCCATGTATATATGGGTAGATGACCGTGACGTGTGCCCTTAACCCGCTATCCTGACATGTAGATTTAAAAATAGACACCGCCAACGACACTCCTAGCAGCTGCCAACTCGGACGTGTTACAATGTTTTCACTGCTGATGTCACCTTTTATGTTAAATTTAATATTTTTGTTTCTCTACAGAGTTCAAAGGTAAATAAAAAATGGTCAACCACGGGAATGTAAAAAGTTCTACGGGAAAGGTTTTATGGTTTTGTTTTATTTGCTTGTAGTTTTATTTTATATGCATTAAAATGAGTAAATTTTTTAGTTGCATATTGATCTTATTAGAAAATTACATGCAGAGTTTCACGATTACATAATCATAAAGATTATTAAAAATATAAAGATTATTTCAAAAGAAATACTTATTTTAAAATAAAATGATGACCAATTTAATTGGTTGAATTTATGATTACGTAAAAATTATTCTTTGCATTCATACTATAGCATACATTGACATATGCTTAGTTCTAAGACACTGTGCTAATGTTTTATCTTGATTTTTTCTTACCTTTTATGTAGCCGTTTCAGTGCATTTTGCCTCATTTGCATAAAAGCAATCATATTGATATTTCATTGTAAAAATGTCCCAGCGTTTGTACATCATGTCAAATTCATAGTCTGAATGGACGATTTGTCTATTACAGAAAATGTTTGGTTACCAATGTAAGTTGTTTCTAAATGAAAATTCTGAAATTGAAAAACTTGTGCCAAATAAATCTGCATCTATTTAAGATGGTTTCCAAAGAAATGATGAAAGTATTCAAATGAATTAAGACAGTGACGCGGCAGCGAAGCAGCGTTCAGTGTATGTGCTTGAAAACCGTTACAAATAAATGCAAGGTTTCTTGAAAAAAGTTCATCAAAATACTTGAATTTTTTTAAAGGAGTTGGTTCATCTTTGTATGGACCAAAATGGCAAAACAAATATCAATAACAATGCATGACAAATTTAAAAATTCAAATTGCATTTTACGTGTTGAGACAAAGTGGAATAAATGGATTTTAAATGTTAACAACTTGGGTGATCGTCAGTAAATTTTCGCAAAATACTGCATTATAATTATAATTATTATTGCGCAGATTTAATTTTAAAGTGTTTTATTTTAAACATCATTCGCACCAAGAAGAGATGAATGTTTTTTTGGGCAAATGATGTGTGATAATTTCTAGGGTATTAAGTTTTTTTTATTGCAATGTAATAGAATGTAATGAAATTGAATAATTACATTGTAAAAATACAATAACAATGATGTAAAATATTTTTCTGATTATTACTGAAAATGTGTAATAATATTCTGCTGAACCACCTCCTTTCTGGAAGAAGAAAAAACTTCACTTACTTCTTAGCAAAAGCCGTTCCATTTCAGATACTGAATTAACTATAAAATGATTGGTACTAATTGTAAAAACACCTTAAAACATCATTTTAGCCTTTCATACCATCTACACCACCACTCATTCACCAAATGTAAAGACAAACAAAAAATAATGTAACTTGGGCTCAATACATTTGAGTTGAGTCAGTGTTTACTTTCATTAGATTTTAATTAAATATTTTTTAAGTTTAAACCTTTGAGCGTAATAAGTGACATTATTAGTGACAAAATTATTATTTAAATGTTTTCGGATAGACTGTGTTATGATTACCGCTCACTTGTTTAAGTCGACGTTTCGTCCACCGCATTGTGGACTTCCTCAGGACTCGCGGCGCGACCTGGAGGACTTCCGAAACGTCGTCCAGTCAGAAATCAACAATTTCAAATCAACCGTTGATTTCTTACCGGACAACGATCGTAACACTGTCTATCCTAAAAAAAAATTAATAATAATTTAAAAACATTGCAATACGATTTAGAAAAATTGCAGATTTTTACCTCATCTTTTTTTCAAAATCGAATTACAATAAATCTTTCTGAATTTTTATATGTATTTTAACATCAAATTGATAGGAATTGGTGAAGTCATACTCTTTGAAAACATGTAACATATTAAATATTTTGTCACTAAATTTAAGTACTGTACTGTAGTGCTCAGTAAACTACGTTTTAATGGGGAACGGAATATTAAAGCAAAGGAAGGAATAGCAAAGTCAAACATGATATTATGCATGCAAGCAATCGTAATAACTTTGCATAAGCATAGGATAAAAAATGCTAAGAACCAAATTTCTTCTGCAAGTTGAACCAGGGGTGTTACCATGGTAAATTAACTCGCCAGATGAACAGGCGCACTGAACTCTACCGGTTAGTTCTATTTTGTACAATGCTAAATATTCAACGAAATGTTATTCAGCCAAGTGAACTGAAATGTAGTATTACGAAAATTAACTAAACATCAGATTTTATCACTCACTTTCCTGTTCACCCGGCGAGTTAATTTAACATGGTAATTCCCCAGGTCTATGCATCAATATTTTTTCCTATTAAAACTTTTTGAAACATCATTGAAGTTTGATGCATTTTGTAAAACTGAATCCATTCGTACTTTACATTATTAGCATGAGATATATGTACATAATTTACAGCATACAATTTTACTGTGGAAGTCTTTCTAAATATTATATGCAAGTTTCAACTATAGATCAAGCAAATATTAAAATGAAAGTAAATTCTGCAAACACAACAAGCTTGCATGAAGTGTTTCGGGATAGTTAATGATATAAAAATCCTTGTGATACAAATCGAAATCCGATGTTTTTTGCATGGTCCATACACATTTTGATGAAGTTATGACTTGGTTAAGAGGATTGCGAAAAATTAGTTTTCGGGATTTTGTTTTGTATCATAAGGACTTTTCCAATACATAGAACCTGAACTATCTGACCTAATGTTGTTGTTGTTGTTGTCGGCGAGTGGCTGCCGACGCTTGAACGCACTTGACACGAGGCCGTTGTGCTCAGTAACCCGACTTTTGGCTCACTTCAGCCAGCCGAGCTCTTCCACAAAGCGTAGCAGCCCTTTAGGGTCTTTCCACACTTGCGGGTCGCTCCTTTCGAAGCTAAAGACCCCCGTCCAAAATGTCTGCAGTTGTCTACATTCCATGACTATATGTGCCGGTGTCTCCTCCGCCTCCAAGCAGGCCCTGCAGAGGGGACTGTCCGTGACTCCAATTGTGTGAAGGTGTTTGTTGAGCTGGCAGTGGCCCGTGAGTAGGCTTACCACCGTTCTCAACTGTGGTCTGTGCAGCTGTAGGAGTTTCCTTGTTAGGTGTGGATCCGGTGCTGGCACTGCTTCCCTTGATTGTCTGCAGTCTGCTGTAGATGACCACCTTGCAGTGTGAGCCCGTGTCATTCGTTTCCTCAGCCAGGTCTTGACTTCACTGAAGGGGGTTGGCATGAATGGCTCTGGTCCGACGGGCTTTAAACTCGAACCCGCCTTGGCGAGATCGTCGGCCGCATCGTTGCCATGGCTCCCGCTATGTCCCTTTATCCACTGGAGTGTGATCCTGTTGTCGATTGAGATGTCCTGTAAAGCCTCATGACATTGTTTAATTAGTCCAGAAGTGAATGTTTGATTGGCAAGAGCCTTCAAAACAGATGCACTGTCGGTTAGTATTCTGATTGTATAGTCTTCCATTTCACGCTGTTTTATTGCTGCGGCTGCCTCAATTAGACCTACACACTCCGCCTGAAAGATGGAGTTTCCGGCGCCCAGCATAACTGTTCTTTTGATATTGAGGTCTGCTGAGAAACAGCCAGCTCCCGTACCATACTCGGTTTTAGAGCCATCCGTGTATACCCTAACTTCTCTTAGTCCCGAGTAGTCCTTCGGACCCTCAGAGAGTTCAATAGTGTACAGTCTGTCAAAGTTATATGTCTTAGGTATCCTATCGCATCTTACCCCTAGCAAAGGGTTCTCCTCCAGAGCTAAACTGAGAATTGTTGTGTGCTGTGCCCTAGTCTCTCCTGACCAGAAGCCTGTCGTTCTAAGCCTAAAAGCTGCGGCTGCCGCCTCTCGTTGTATTATTAAATCAAGAGGGGGCAGTCCCAGCAGGACTTCTAGTGCTGTTGATGGGGTGGTCCGCATGCAACCAGTGATGGCCGTGCTAGCTATACGCTGAAAGCTTAGCAGCTTGTTTGCAGCTGTTTTAAGTTTGGTTCTGGTCCACCATACCAATGCCCCATATGTAATCATAGGTCTGATGACAGTGGTATAAAGCCAGAGCGTGAGTCCTGGTCTTAAACCCCAAGTTTTGCCCATTAGTCTTCGACACTGCCAGAAAGATAAGCGTGCTTTATTTAGTCTCTGTTCTAGGTGACAACTCCAGTTCAACTTGTTGTCAAGTATGACCCCCAGGTATTTCACCTCGGTTGATAGTGTTACTTCTACCCCAAAGAGCCTCAGTGGTTGCATTTGTCCTATGTCTCTCTTCCTGGTGAAGACTACAAGCTCCGTTTTAGTTGGATTGACACTCAGAGCGTAGTCTTTGCACCATGCTTCTACAATTTTGAGCGCACCTTGCATTATATTGCGCATTACATTTGCAAATTTTCCTGCCACTATTATGACAATGTCATCTGCATACCCTATCGTGAGGTATCCTGCTGCATTGAGTTTTGTGATTAGGTCATCTGCCACTAGGTTCCACAGTAGGGGCGACAGTACGCCACCCTGTGGACATCCTTTGGCTACTATGCCCTTGATTGGACTCTGACTATCAAAAATAAGTGCTCTGTTCCTAAGCATGTTGTCAATCCACCCACTGAGAGTGTTGTTGACGCCGTGTTTACACAGGGCTTGACTTATGCTATGAAACGTCGTTTTGTCAAATGCCCCCTCTATGTCAAGAAAAGCACCCATAGTCATGCATTTCGTTTCCATGCCTGCCTCTATTTTACTTATTACTGAGTGTAGGGCAGTTTCAGTGGATTTCCCTGACGTATATGCATGCTGGTGTTTATGAATGGGATGTCGGGGCAGGATTTTATCCCTAATCTCCCTGTCTATTAACCTTTCAAGAGTCTTTAGTAAGAAAGAAGTTAGGCTTATGGGTCTGTAGGCTTTTGCTGCAGAGTAGTCCTCCCTACCTGGCTTGGGGATGAAAACCACTCTTACCTCCCTCCACGCTTTCGGGACATATCTGTGTGCTAGACATGCTCTCAGTATGTCCACGAGAAAAGGCGTGATAAGGTTACTACACCATTGTAGTAGGCCCGGGAGTATCCCATCGCACCCCGCCGATTTGTAGGGCTGAAAGCTGCTTATGGCCCATTGTACCTTATTGTCAGAAATTACATTGTCGGCCACTCCCCAATCCTGTATGGTCGGCTCATGATGTCCGATATTGTCCCACCTTACTTCTGAGACAACATCAGAGCCCGGGAAGTGTGTTTCTAAAAGTACTCTATATGTCTCTTCTACTGATTCAGTGAGAGTGTTGTCACTCCTTCTAACCAAACCTAACTCTTTGTTTTTGTCAGCGGATAGAATTTTCTTTAGCCTTGCGGCCTCTGCTGTAGACTCAATGCTGCTACAAAAATTCCTCCAAGCTTTCCTCTCTCGGTCCCTGATCTTATTCTTGTAGTTCATTAGGGCTGCCCTGTATGCTTCCCAGTCCGTGTCTAGTCTAGTGTTCTTAGCTTTGTTAAAAACTCTCCTAACTGTCCTCCTTATTTTTTCCAACTTTCTTGTCCACCAAGAGTGTTTCGGGTTGAACCTATGAGGATCCCGCAGTGGACATGATTCATGATAGCTGTCAATTATACTGGTGCTGATAGTACCGTTCCACGCCTCCACCTGCTCAGTGGTGGTGATGCGTCCCGGCGCTCTCAGTACCTCCAACCTATTTTTTATATTGTCGTAGTATTGTCGTTTGTTGGTCATTCTAGGGTTTCTTCTCAGCTCGGGTCTGAGTGGGGCCCATTCATATCTAAACTCTATCCTTCTATGGTCCGAACAGGATGGCTCATTTGATACCTGCCAGCCCGTAATGTGATGGGTCAGGTTTCCAGTAGCAAGAGTGATATCTGGAATTGTCTGAAAGCGCTTGGTGACAAAGGTGGGTTCTGCTCCCCTGTTAATCACACACATGACTGTTGAGCATAGAAATTCCACCAAATTCTCACCTCGCACGTTGTTCTTCTTTGACCCCCACAAGGTGTGATGGGCGTTGGCGTCTGCAGCGATCAGGAGATGCTGTTCGCGGTCTTCACAGTGTCTTATTAGTTGTTCCAGCAGTGCTGGCGGAGCTTGCTCCCCTTCCGGCATGTACACTGATGAAATTAAAATGTCTGGGGCATTTCGTTTAGGGTCCCCGAGTAGCCTGACTGTGGTCAGGTCCCTGGAACAGAAACGTCTTTCGATGTTAGCTTTCATGTCCCCGGAGACATATATGCATGTCCGGGGGTGTGTGTCAGTATTGATATCTGTGAACAAATTTCCGCCAAGGTTCCGTAATCCGCAAACCTCACCATGGTAGTGGTAGGGTTCTTGGACCAGGGCGACCGTCAACTTACTGGCCTCCAACCTGCGCCGCAAAGTGGCTGTAGCCACCTTGCTGTGCATGATGTTGGCCTGCAGGAAGGTAATTACCTTATTTGCGGCGTCGTCTTTACTTGGAGCCATCGGACCGGTTACTGTGTGACGGCGCGAGTGTGCACTCGAGCGCCGTGTCCACCTCCATGTCCTCGAGTTCCCTCTCTGTCTCCTCATCCAGGTCGCTGTCACCTCCCAGTTCCGACTGCGACGCGTTGTCCTCACCGAACAGCGCGCTCAGGCCGAAATCGGTCTCGCCTGAACTCCCAGGCGCCCCGTCGTTCCCGGTTGGTGCGTCAACGTCATCCCGTGAGTCAGTCTGTACAGTCGGCTCCTGTGCTTGTCTGTCTGTCTGTGGCGTGTTAACATCCTCCTGGTTCACCCTCACCGGCGGCGGCCACGTAGTCGTGTATCCACCGTCGGGGTGGTAGATTTTCAGGCGAATGTTACCCGCCTTGTAGTATATGATCCTGTCAGCGGGAATAATCTTTTCTATTAGCTCCTTCTCCGGTATCCCCAGTAGAAGGAGGAAGCCCCCGTCAGTCAGTCTAAAGTTGTAGCACACCCAGTTGGTGACCTCGTAGTCGGGATTCCACCCCCTGAGTGCGCACATCAGTCTACGTATGTCACCGCCAAAGTTACTTTTGACGCTCGTTTTGTCAACCGGTGCAAACAGCGCGCACCTGACCCTCTTTGTGAGTTCGCTCCGACTCTTCGCCGCAAGGCGACAACCCTCCCAAAGAGGCTCAAGCGCGGCCGTGGTCGCTCTCAGCCAGTCCACGGTCTTCTCATTCCTGCAGCGGAAGCTGATGGCGCTTTCAGGCTCCGAGAAGATCGGTCTGCTGGTGAACTGCACCGCAACCGGTTCATTTGCCTCCACTGCCCAGTCGATGTGTTTCTCGGATATGGCGTCAATAACCTGGGACGCCTGTTCCGAGGTTAGAGCCACACCCTCCGAGACTACCATCAGCTCAGTGAATGGAGGATTTAGTCTTACAATGCCGGCATAAGATCGAAGGATGGGGTCTTCCCTCGCTCTCTTCGAGTCGCCTCGGGGAGAGGCCGACTCGTCCGACCTCGTCCTTTTCAGTCTGTCGCCTCCTGTCGGTGGGGTGTTCACCGCATGCTCTCCAGCGAGACAGATGCGAGCTCCCGCTGGCTGGGCGCCCGCAGAGGGGGCTGAGGGAGCAACGAAGTTACGTCCCCCGGCTGCACCCCCGCGATTGGCACCCCGCCCGCGTTTGCCGCCTCTGTTTCCCTGGAGACCACTGGTTCCGGGACTGGGTTCGTTGCTCAGCCGTGTCGGTGTGAGGGTTGAGGTTGTCGCTACCTCGAAACCCCCAACCGCGACTGGGCAACTCTGCGCAGTATCCTTCACCTCCGTGATCGCCCTCCGTTCGTCAGTCTTGTCTTGGTGCAGCTTAGCTCTGTTACGCCTATATTTCTGTCTGCTAGTAAGACCCTCCGTATTCGGCGGGGCCTTACCTTTGTCATCAGCCTTACCCTCCGTAAACGTCGGTGGGGCTCGGCTCCGGTCTTTCTTGTTATTTCTCCTCGCGGCGCCCCCAAAAGAGGGGTGGATATCGCGAGGGGGGGGGCCTGTGCTGGCTGGCAGCACAGGCACAATGGGTTGGCCTGATGGGCTGAAAGGCAGATAATTTCCACCCGCCGCAGATACGATGGGTGGTTGTCCAGTCATCACATCAGAGGACTCGTCCTTTGATGTGATGACTGCGGCGGATTCTCCGGTTGGACCGGTACCGCCCTGCGGCATTGTAATTTTGTTAGCTGCATTCATTTTGAAGGGGGGGGGGGGGGGTGTTTGCAGTACACCCCAGCTGCCTCGCCCAGCCCTGAGGCTAAGCGAAGCAGCTGGGGTGTTGGTTCCCACAGATCGCTGCGTACGTACCAAAATGTGGGCGGACAGGGTTTTTGGAAGGAAGAGGAGAGGTGAGGGGGAGAGGGTTACGGACCGCGTGTGGGATTGCACGCGGACCGTTCCGCCCTTTACGATTTGCTATTGCGCTACCAAGGGAGATGGATTGTGTGATGCTTGTTCGTAGCGCAACATTGCCCAGGGTACACGACTCACACTCTTTGTGCGAGCCCGTTTTGGGTCCGTGACGCGGACCTGCCACGGCGTGGACGTTCGCAAATAGGACTTGGCCAAGTATGCTTGCGGTAAACCATCACACCCGGTGTACCAAGCATACCTACCCCTTATACCTTATCTGACCTAATGTGGACGAGCCTTAGATCGTATAGTCGTAAAAGTCGATTTATAGAGGTTCCAAGCATAACTTCGCAGACAAATGGCGTTCGGTATCCCAATATATACATGTAGTCATCGGGTTGTCGGCCGATGTGAAGGGCGACGAAAACGCGCGCGCAGCCCCGCACCACGTGTACTAGGCTGCCTGAGTCAAATAAAGCGGATGTCGGTTCTACTGTAATGAGTACTTCCAATATCTGAAGTTTTCCATACCTATCGCGGAACACCCATTTAGCTGAAGCTGGACAAAACAGCCAGGATCGCAGATTCAAATCCAGAACTAACCTCACGTCGATGCATTTCAGGGCCAGAAGGCGAAGCCGGTTGTGTCGTTCATCGCAGGCCTGTCGGCGCCGCCCGGAAGGCGCATGGGCCACGCGGGCGCCATCATCTCCGGGGGCAAGGGAGGCGCGCAGGACAAGATCAACGCGCTCGAGAAGGCCAACGTCATCGTGACGCGCTCCCCGGCCAAGATGGGTCAGGAACTTTTCAAAGAGATGAAGAGATTAGAGATCGTCTAAAGCGTCCGCCACCCCCTCCTGTGGTGCATTCTGGTAGCTAAGTTTACACTTTGGCGGAGACTAACGTGATGTTAGTTCTCCAAGATTCACCTCATCTTGTCCCATGCTTAAGAGCAAAGTAAAATATTGTAAGTATGCGAAGCGGGTAGTGAAAATATAGTAGTGCAATTTGCCGAGTGCACCACTTGTCGAGTGATTTGTTGACAGAGGTAATATCAGACGAGATCTGTATCAGTGTAACTGGTAGTGATTTATGAGTGAGCTTTATAAGTTCACTCACAAATGAAAGCGAAACAGAGTCTACCCATCGGTCTTTCGAATCATACGTACATGTGTAGCAAATACGGTTTGAGCATATATAAAATGGTTTCGAACTTGCTGATGCTTGTTGTTTCGAATGCCCGATGAAAAGATAACTTTACTGGCTTTGGATTAACAGTTGATCTAGATAAATACAATAAAAGTGATTGGAAGAACGTTTTTAAAGGGCCATACATGTGTAAACGTAGCTATTGTTGGAGAGTAGCACTTTTTGAGGGTGAATTCAGCATCACCATTGTAACCACAAACATACCCAACGACCGCCCAGGGGGATGGTTCCGACTAAAGTATTATAATAATCATCCAGCATTTTAGATGCCAAGTAATTATAAAACAGTGTAGAATTTGTCACAAATATACCTGTTAAAGTTGCACCTGTCTGAATTTTGTTGCAATTATTGATCAAGGTAACAAAATAATTTGCATTCAAACCACCGAAACATACATTTTCGAAAAGTATCCAATTTATTTTGCGGTTACATATCCGATTACCTTTTTTAGTTGGTCACTCGATCGATGTTACTTTGCTTATGGATAAGATGCTTGTTAATAGTGTATAATATTCTCATTATAAATGTGTAACATGTTATAAGATTTCACAGATTTGAATTTGATATCTTGTTGATTTACATTATACACATATTTGACTCAATATTCGTTTTTTTTTTCTTTTGGAAATAAGAGATCTTTACCACTGCTTTTGAATGGCTTCACCATTTTTTATTGGGTCTTTTTCATAGATATAAGGGAGATCCTGACCACTCCCGTCCGGCCCTAGCTATATATTCACAGCAAGAGTATGACTATTTGGAGGAAAATGAATAATTTTGTACTGGTCGATAATATATATTTATATAATATGTAATGCCATCTCCAAATTGGACAAAGAATAATGAAATATTAATTAATTAAAACAATTTCCTATGTTTTAACAATAAAATTACTTACTGAGGGACTGACACGATGACTGGAGTAACACATGTTTGCACAGCACCCGCCCGCCGCAGTTGCTCTAATAAAAAAATTAAATTGCCGACCCATATGAGTGTAGTCAGCGGATAACTTCATGTTTTTATTCACTCATTCACTAATAATGCTTGATGATTAGGAGTCATAGACAATATTTGGGCTTGAGAAAACTCGATCGTTTTTGACTGAGCGAAGGGGGAAGTGTAAGCAAAGCGTCGCCGTTTCAGTTGGGCAATTTTTCTTTCGTACACAGGTTCGATAATTTTTTCCTGAGCCTAAGACCTAAAGTGTAAATTTATAGGATTTTGTTTTAAGATGCGGAGAACATTTATGCATTTTTAAGCTATGCAAAAACAGACTCATTAGGTCTACAGCTCAGAGAGCTACTAGCTGTTATCAATAGATTTATGTAATTACGTGTAAATGCTCTAACATTGAACAGCCGTGACCTTTTTTTAAGTATAAACTCAATGTTTTTCGAAATATTTGAGCACATGGATAGAGACTGGCATTTGGGGTCAATAGAAAAGATTGTGTATATTTATGTATGCACATGAGAAAATTCTTTGGCGCGAATAAAAATTCTATCTGAAATTAAAATGATCTTGTGTGCTTTCTAACAATATTTTATTATTATGAGATAGCATATTACATAAATGAAAAAAAAAAACAATAGTTGAAAGACAAAGAAAAATTAAAAGTTATTCCCAGTGCAAAGTAACAAACAACAAGCCTTGTTTCGAGTTATATATTCCTCTTATTAATCTTTAAGATGCACGGCCATCCTGCCCGTCTATCATACCTGGGTCTATGACCCAGGCCTAGTAAAACGCATGCACATACGATGCGTTGGGGAGTTAAGAATTTGTTGGGCAAATTTATAATTTGCATATCTATGCGCCACAAAGACCCATCTCCAAATAAACTGCGTAATAAGGTGTTACACACTACACACTAGAACATGCACGCAGCTCTGCCCAATGCAGTACATGCAAATTGGATTACATCACATTTCCAAGCATAAAACATATTTGTTAGATTAGTAACTGAAAACATGATCTTGTTGGTGATTGGTTATTTCAACTATTATCCATCGGAACTAAATGGACAAATTTAGAATGTATTTGAGGTGTCGTAAACATCCAAAAACGACGCTCCCAATGCAAACATAGTTTGGAAATGATTTGAAAACCACTGTTCCAATATTCTTGATTTTTTTATCTTATATTGTCAGGTAAATAATATCTGTGTCTGCGCATTTCAGTTTTTTCAAATATTAATCCTGGGTCAAAACATAGCAAAAAGACTGCATTGATTTTTAAATTAAAACAAAAAGTTTTCAGATATTGTTAGATTCCTGATGCTATGTAGATGGAAAAAAATAAAGAGTTAAATAGGTGGTCTTGAAATGATTTCCAAACAATATTTGTATGTTTAGCATCGCTTACAACACAAATTCCGTTTGTAACCATGCAAAAAAATAAGTTCAACGTTTTCCATGATACCTCACTATAGTAATAGTATTTAAAGTATAAACAGTGACTTCACAAATAATATCACAGATCAAAAATTCTGTATCTTTAACTTGGGACCTGTACGAGTATGCCTACCCTAAAAAAATAAAGGTGGGAATGTGTTTGATACAATAGTGTTAATTCACTTTACTAGAACCAGGGGGTCCATTCAAGTTAAGAGTGACTTCGAATTTTTCACTAAATATCAACTCACTTTTTTGAATACTTAATGTTTCCACACTTATTGGACATGATTACAGTTAGGTAAAAATCTGGTCTGTCCCGTAAATACGTTGGATGTATAAATGGTTCCGTTATTTAAGTAATAATATATTTCCCAGCTATTTTTAGGTTAACTCACTCTCGAACTCGAACTCACTCGTACCTTGAACAGGGGGTTTTGAAAGCTGAGGTTAAAAATATTAATACTGCTCTCACAAACATAGGTTTGGGTAAAAGCATTACAAATTTACAACTTAGGATAAAGAGACCCTGGTCTCCACACGGGTGGTGTATCGAGCTTCAGGGCCATAATAGCAAGAAGCCCGGGCTCTGCATTGCCCTTAACGCCTGAACTGCTTGCAGGGTCGATACTAATAGCATTGCAATAGAATTCATGCTCGTTTTTTTAACTGGACATGGATGGCTAACTGACATCTACTGTCATGATATTAGCCCAACGCACCACATCTGAACTATCCTGTCCTCCTTATCCTAAATCCTGATTGTGATTGTAATATTTAATGAGAATAAATTAAATTTTCAATAAGAAAATGTAATTTATTATAATTTAACAATTCTACGAGAATTCATAGTCAAAATGAGGCAGTCTTACATTTTTTGCCATATAAAAAACTGACATTTAGGTACTTATATGTAGAGTCTCACTTATCCGGTGCTATCAAAAAAGATATCAAAGTGCTGGATTATTGGAATGTTTGGATCACTGGATTGTATAAGGAAAATGGTTTGCTTTACATCTTGATCTTACAAATTTGATCCCAAATCACTCGCACAGCTGAAGGTAGGTTATATAGATAGAATACCCCACCCAATGGTAAGTACCTGTTTATATTATTAAGCTGAGAAAGGAGCACAGGAGGATGGAGCGTTGGAGGGTGCTGGACTACTGGACGTACTGAAGTGCCCGAATAGTGAGACTATTGTATACATATTTTGTCAAGTTCTAGAACTTTTAGAGAAAAGTTAGACAGCTAAAAATATTTTAAGGATGCTCTAATTGGATGCATTCACTCATAATCAACCAAATCTGAGCACACAACCATCCAGTTCAGATCCATAAATTGAATTTTTTTTCAAATTCAACTAGATGTATTTTATAAATAAACATTATTGTCTTAATACCCCACAAAACTGAAGACAAAAGCATCAATTTCACCACCTTCCACCTCCGCCGCCCCAGCCTCCTCCACCCCCACGCCGACCCCCTCCACCACCACGTCCTCCGCCTCCACCGCGACCCCCATCCCGGTCCCGTCTTAACTTCATCGCTTCAAACCTCTCTGCCATCTGAATCAACTCTTCAGGAACCTCCTGGTTCGCTTCCTCCAATATCGAGATGAGCTCTTTTGAGTTCCCCCAATCGCTTCTAGTTATAAATGACAGAGCGATGCCAGTTTTACCGGCACGGCCCGTCCGCCCCACTCTGTGCACATATTCCTCCATGTTGCGCGGGAAATCAAAATTGATGACATGCGTCAAGTCTTGAATGTCAAGTCCGCGCGACGCGACATCCGTAGCTATTAGTATCCGAACGTTACCCACCACCATATCTTCGAGTGCCGCCTCGCGGTCACACTGGTCTCGATCACCGTGAATTGCCTGGCAATCGTAATTTTTCAAGATCAACTCTGTGAAGATGTGATTAGCCATTGCTTTTTTGCCGCAAAAAACAATAATCTTGTCCGTCTCACTCATGTTATCGATAAACTTTAGTAGTTCCATTTCCTTTTCCTCCTCATCGATGAACATCATTCGTTGTTCGACTGTGTGGACCGCCGCTAAGTCCAGAGAACCAACGTTAACTTGAATAGGATCTTTCATGTAGGTTTCGGCAAGTCGTCGGACACCCGACGGCCACGTTGCAGACGTCATGACTGTCTGGCGATCGGGCCGGACGTCAAAGAGTGACTTCCTGATCTGTGGCTCGAATCCCATATCCAGCATTCTGTCAGCTTCGTCAAGTACAATGTAAGAGAAGGCAATCGCATGCAAGTGTCCCGTCAATACTAGATCGTTGAACCTTCCTGGTGTAGCGATCACAATGTCCACCCCCTTTGTTACTACCGAGATCTGCTGTTTCCTGTCTCCACCACCATACACGCAAACCGATTTAATGCCGCGGTAGCTGTATTTTCCAACTTCTTTTTCAATCTGTAAAGCAAGTTCACGCGTCGGCGCTAGGATAAGGACTGTGGGGCCCTCGCGCTGTTCCCGCGGTGTTGGCTGTCCATCAATGTGAATCATGGCTGGGAGAAGGAAGGCCAAAGTTTTTCCCGTACCTGTCTGTGCTATCCCAATCATGTCGTCTCCGCGTAACAGAATCGGCCAAGCTTGGCTCTGAATCGGGGAGGGAGTCTTGAAGTCCTGTTTGTATATTTCCTTAAGTATTTCTGGATAGCTGGAAAATGCCTGCTCGAATGTCATTACAGGGTTAGGAATGGGCCGCAGTCCCGGTTTGTCATCGAACGTCCTTTTGACTTGAATATCATGGTTGGAGAGCCTCCAGCGTCGCACTTCAGCGGCTGGCATATTAGCTACATCCGGATGCTCTTTATAAAAGTCCTTAACTATGGGTGGTAGCTTCGCCCATTTCTCCTTCTGGTTTTCTTCGTATGCAGAGTTGAGGCGGTCCCAATCGATAACAAATCCTCCATCGGCAGTGGGCTTAGAGAAGTCTTCGCCGGGTAGTGGGTTGCTTGCCCGAGCAGGGCGAGGCTCCCGTGGCCTGAAGTCTTCCATGAGGGCGGAAATTAGGTCGTCGGCGCGCTGAAGAGAGTCTTCGTCGGCGCCGCTCACTGTAACTTCCGTTTCGGAGCCTCCAGAATCGCCGATCTTTATGGAGGCGTTCGATTCGTACTCAAGGTCGCGGATTTTGGAGCCGCCTTTGCCGATTATGCGCCCTACCTTATCGGAGGGAACCGTGATCACGCGCCGGCAAGCGCCTCCGCCGCCTCGACTGCCACCATTGTTTCGCCCACCGTCACCTCGTGGACCGCGTTCTCCTCCACCTCCGCTGCGCCAATTGGAATCGTCCGAGCGCCCACCGCGATTGCCGCCGCGGCCGCGACTGCGGCCCCGGCCGCCTCCTCCTCGTGTGAATGTTGTGGACGGATAGACGGGTAACGTCGGCTCCGACTCCGAGTCATCCCAATCACTCATGGTGTTACTTCAAAACGGACTAACAAGAAATGTTGATCGTCTAATGCTATAAAATATCAAAGAAACTTGATAGTTCGTAACTAATAGACCCTTTTCGGCAATAATTTTCCGGTGTTTTCAGTTTTCGCTGCACTCAAAAGATCATTTGCTTAGTAAATTCTGTGCTCAGCAATTCAGTCAGTCAACTTTTTTTTTTTTTTGTTTCTTTATCCAATGGACAGGCAAAAGCTTTCGCTATACAGCCTTCTCTTTATTGTATCTTATGGATTGTAGTCAATTCTGGAGTGTCATGTAGTTAAATACTTTCTATTGTCTCATGTATATATAGACATATGGGTTCAAAGTTGGTCGGTTGACTTAATATCTTTTTCAGGTCGAGCGGGATTTTTTCTCTTTCTTTGTATGTAATTTCTAAGCATTTATATAGTTTTTCTCTTTGCTCATCAAAAGCACAGCAATGAAAGAAGAGGTGGTCCAGGGATTGATCAGCTAAGTTGCAGTGTGGGCATACGGCGGTGTCGATAAGGTTTAATCTGTAAAGATGGGATTGAAAAAGACAATGTCCGAAACGTAGACGACAAATTGTTGTATAATATTTTCTTCTTTTTGGTAAGGTTTTATTGAACCAAGGTGTTTTCCCAACTAAATCGTTTATTTCGGCGTACCAACGACCCGTATTGGACATTTTCCATTGTTCGGTCCATTCGTGGATAATTTCCTGTTTTATTTTCGCTACAAATTCCGATTGCGGTAGGGCAACATTCTTAATATGGCAAAAATTCAGGTTGCTGTCAGCTATCGTTCTAGCTAGATAATCTGCTGAGTCGTGTGGCTTCAAATTTATGTGGCCGCGAATCCAGAAAAAACATATTTCGTAGCCTTGCTGTATCAAGGAAAAGTGTTTATCCCGTATTTGGTGTATGACATAGTGAGTATTGGCATCTAGTTTCGTATTCTGTAGGGCTCTATGAACGCTCATGCAGCCGCTTATTATTATCCACGTATAGTCTTAGATGAAAAAGAATGGATACGGTACCTCCATACTGATGATAGTTCAAAAGCGTTCCTATTTTTAAAAAAAATCACACACCTATACTTTTACATGCACACCAAACTCTAATACGTAAAGGGTAAAAGAGCAGGACAAAGGTATAAGGAAATGCATTATGCGAAAAAGTGACAAATAGATTCATCTAATCGCGGAAGAATGAAATGAGACAACAATTTCCTTAAATTGAATTAGTTATAGCGTGAGAAAAAGGGATGGTGACATTTGTGACATCTGGTCGTAGATATAGTGCAAAATTCATCCTAATCCATCATGACACATCAACGATGCGCGCATCCTAAGCCCTTTGAGCAGAATGGCGCGTCAAAACTAAATGAAAAATGAAAGTGAAAACGGCAGGGTTGCCAAAAATGATCACGAAAATAAATAACAATATATTGTATTGTGCATTAGTCAGAACAAGTAGTACCATGATTGTATAGTTAACAAGGCATCAAATAATCTTTTCGCGAATTTGCAAGCGGGAAAATGAAAAAAATATTAATGGAATCATTCATTAAACCATCGTTATTCTGAGTAAAAATCATCGATATTAAGGATAAATTAATAAAGTCGAATATACACAATTTGTAAATATTGAAATCATAAAATAAAATAAACACAAAGGGGGAATCATTAATGTATTGCAAGTATGGGTCAAACATTGCAAAACAAATAATATTGATTATTCTTGAATTGTCCATGTTTGCATTTTATGCATTTAAAAATTTCGTTCAATGCGTTTTAGATGCTAAAAAATAGTCCAAATAATAGTCAGTACAGTGTTATGTAAAACCTGTTCATGATTATTGCCGTTCGCCGTAAATGTGTGATGGTATTTTGATAAACCACTAAGTTCTTTCTTTTTAATTTTTTTTTTATTTCCTTCAAATAGGTTCAGTTTATTACGCTTTTGTCCTTTTGTGGCGGCTTTAATCCCCGGATTGGTTTTATGTATATGATAAAGTTTTACATTTACATATTTTTCGATAATAGCCCTAAGAAGATGGAGTCTATGATTAAATGTAGCAGGTTGAAGGAATGAATACTCATTCAATGACAAAAGGACATTTGAAGCAAGAAACGACTTGAGAATTTTAATCTTTATGGAAACGAGCTGTCTGTCACATGTAAAATTTTGACCATTTTCAAGGATGTACCTTTTTATCACAGCCTCAGAACTAAGACATATTATAGAAACATCCTAAACGACATTATAAAAAATAATAAACAGTACGTAGACTATTGTTTTTTGGCAGCCCTACTTGTTTTTAAAATAAAATTTAGTTCAATATATAATACTGAAATGAAAACAAAAATAAAAATCGAACTGTCAATTTAAGTTTGCTTGTGCCAACCCTGTTTGCGCCTTTACAACACATAAAAGGTTTCAGGTCAACTAAACTAAAAATATACTGAATATGCTTGCACTTATACGTGGAATGTGATTCCATTGCTCTTGTTGTCCTTTATGGCGTTATTTCCATATTTTTCAACAACACAAGACGACATTTTGTTGATACTTTGAAATCTCGCCCAACTGAATTCATCACTGACGTCTGACACCGACTGAGAGCATATCGGCTGACTGAGCTTACTTTTGACGGACCGTAAAATTTGTTTAGTCCCCTATCCATTCCTTTTTCATCTAAGCGTATAGTGTTGTTGAACTTCGATGAACTCGAGTGCGATTTGAATTGCCAAAGCTTCAGAAGTGTATATTGATGCAGAACTAGGAATCTTAATGCCATAAACTCTCTTGGTTGTCTCGTCATAGATCGCGCAGCCGACCCCACGAACTGTTTTCGAACCATCGGTATATATTCTTCTGTAACCTCTGTAACTTGAAATTTGTTCTAAAAATTCTTCTTTGCACTCCAAGTTTTCGTCTATTTGAATTGGAATTCCGTAGAATTTGCTGTCATATTTTCCCAAATAGCAAGGAAAGTTGAAATTGGCTTGTATTTCATATTCATTTTTGTAATGTAATATATTTGAAAAGTCTCTCAGGATGTAAGGATGATGACTAGGATCGGATGGGATGGAAAGGAGATGTTGAATTTTGGTAAACAAAGGATGATTTGATATGGATAGAAGCTTTAACAAAAATTTTAATTTCAGATATTTGAAGCGGATTCTCAGTGGAGGAATGTTACATTCTACTTGCATGGATACTATGGGAGTTGACATCATCGCTCCAGTTATTAAACGTAAGCTTTTATTTTGTATTTTTTCCAGTTTCTCTATAAGTTTCCAATGATGAGAAAAACATAGAAAACCATATTCAAAATGGCTACGTATCAAAGATTTAAAAAGCATTATTAGGATTTTCGGATCCGCGCCCCAATAGGTGCCCGCTAAGGACCTCAAAATGTTGTATGATCTTAACGCTTTGTCTGCTATGCCATCGACATAAGAGTTCCAAGATAAGTTACTGTTAAATATTATTCCTAAAAACTTAACGGTTTCAACTACCGGAAGAAGAGTGTTATTGTAGAAGACTTCGGCTTTTAATTTGTATTTATTTTTACTAAATATAACAACTTTGCTTTTCTCTGGGCTTATATCTAAATTTAACTCAGTGAAATATTCATACAAATTCTCCATGGCTTTATTTATACAAGTCAATGTAGTTGCTCTATCACCAATGGAACAATAAATAACCAAATCATCTGCAAATTGGAGATTATTTACATCAAATCCTAGTTTTGAGTTTAATTTATGAATATAAATTATAAATAAGAGGGGACTTAATATCCCACCTTGAGACGTTCCCCTATAGGAAAATCTGGGACCAAAAAGAGAGTTGCTGTATTTCACATATACTTCCCTGCCATTTAAAAAATTATATATCCAATTTATTAATTTTGCTGGAATGCCCAAAGAGTTCAAGATCAATGCAAGTGTAAAGTGATCGATGCTGTTAAATGCGCCGACGACATCTAAAAAAACACACACGGTATCGTGATTGAATGAGAAAGCTTTTGAAATATCCAGATGTAGATGGCTGAAACTTTCTCTAGCGGATCGACCCCTCCTAAAACCAAATTGATTGCTAGGTAAAATGTTGTTTCTTTCTATAAAAAATTCTAAACGTTGTTTAATTAACTGTTCAAAAATTTTTCCAATGCACGAAGTCAATGCCACAGGTCGATAAGAATTTGCATCGTCTTTACTTTTGTTTGGTTTAAGTATTGGGATAAGACAATCTATTTTCCATTCCCATGGAATTATGGAAGTACACCACAGCTTATTAAGCGTGTTTAAAAATATTACCAGACTGTTGTGGTTTAAGTGACGTAGCATTTTATATGGAATCATATCTAATCCACATGCAGTATCTCGTCTAGAATTTAATGAATTCATTTTCATTATTGTTAGGAACAGAACTATTGATTGAATGTAGTTGATTTTCAACATAATCGGGTGTATACTTTTGCAAAAAATCATTAATCCAGTCATGATTTGTGTTGTGACTATTACTTTGGTAGGTATTATTAAATTTTTTAATAGTGTTCCAAATTTTAGAAACGGGTGTATATCTGTTAAATGATTCACATAACCTTTGCCAGCTTTCGCTTCTTTCTCTTTTTAAAATGAGTTTTTTAAGTGCTTGCAATCGTTTGAATTCTATGTAATTTTCGTCATTACAATTTAGTTTAAATGTTGCATATGCTTTCCTGGAATTTTCTACAGCTGAGCTGCATTTTTCATTCCACCAGGGAACAGAAAGTTTGGGTTTTGAATGCCGAAAAGCGGAGTTAGGTGTGGATGAATGCTTTCGTTTGGGTATAGACTTCTCAATAGCTGCATTTAAAATATTACAAAAAGAATCATAAGATTCTATTGGGTTAAGATTATCAAAGTTAAAATGTTCGAGCTCTCTCGAAACTAAATCTGAGTATATTTTCCAATTTACGAGTCTAAAGTTTGGATGCTTTGGAAAATTGTTTGCAGTTTCTTGA
The DNA here is from genome assembly GCA_946894095.1 of Incurvaria masculella. NCBI lineage: Eukaryota > Metazoa > Arthropoda > Insecta > Lepidoptera > Incurvariidae > Incurvaria > Incurvaria masculella. The sequence continues at coordinate 9,422,694 of OX335641.1, forward strand.
TTGTTGTATGTGTTGTTGGCTAATAATATTTATGTTATTGTTGGCAGGTGATAACTTCCGAGAGGGTCATCATGGACCGTCCAGTTACAAGACAATGCTAAAGAAGAAGATACCATTGTGAGATCGAGTGCATTTGGCCGCCATCTACTGGAACCAACTGTTGTCACTTCACCGTTATTCAAAAGAACAAGATTGTTGTCATCAATTATTTCCAAAATGTCCCTTCCACGTGAATCAGTGTTATTGCATCCCCAAAAAGTGTGATGAGCATTAAAATCGCCCGCAATAATCATTGGCTCAGAGATATTTTTTACTAATCTATCGAACTTACTTTTTGTGAAAGGTGGAGTACAATTCGGGGGACTGTATAAACTAACTATAGTTACAAATTTGTTGTTGTAAGATAATTTGATAGCTATATTTTGTATCGAGTTGTCACTTGTGGTGACAATTTTTGTGTAGCTTGGACTATTATATTGCTACTCCATTGTGTGAATTTCCAGAATCAGATCTTTCCAATTGATATCCTCTAAATTTACAACGTTGTTGTGGTTTTAACCAAGTTTCAGAAATTATTGCAATATGTATATCATTTTCATATAAAAATTGAGTGAGAATATGTCGATGACATAGCAAACTTTGCGCGTTCCATTGTACAACATTCAAAGTAGACATTATATAACAGGTTTATTTTTTCTCTCGCCAGTTTTGCTCATTGTTATAACTTTTACAATCATTTCGAGAAGTATGTTCATTGCCTTTTCAGAGTTTAACAAATTATTCAGGATAGAGTCGACTGAATTTTCTTTATTCGTGTGTAATATTTGTTTATGTTTTAGTTGTGTATTATATTTTTTTTCTGTTTGATCTGTATTAGTGGTAGGTAAGGAAGGGAATGACTTTTCATTAAATAATTCATTGTATTGAACTTTTCTGGTTTTATTTTTGTTTTCTTCAATGTTCTTCTTTTTTATAGGGCATAACCCTGATATAGCGACATGATTTCCTTGACAATTATAACAGGTAGCATTGGCATGCTCCGTAGAGCAATTTCTATAATTGTGCCCTTCGCAACTGCATATTGAGCACCTCTCTCCATTTTTACAGTATTTTGATATGTGCCCAAAGCGTAAGCATCGGAAGCACTGTTTTAAACGGGGTATGTATTGAGCCACTCTAAATCTCCATAAGTTCATGTCAATATAGTCCGGTAGACATTGACTTATATATTACTTCGTAAGGACCCGGTCAACGCGCACAACTAATGGCACCATTCCGTTGGCCCTAAAATATTCGTTTTAGGGCCAACGCGACTCAGTCGTCTGCGGACCGCGGCAGAGTGATGTTGAGTCGTGAAAATGCCTAGTTGCATAGTAAAAGGGTGCATAAAATACGATACGAAAGTTACAAAGACACATGGAATAACGTATCATCGATGAGTAAACTCTGATAATATTTTTTCCTGTTTAACAATTGAATAATTGCATTTTCAATCGATAATTTAATTAACTACCAAAGTTCATAAGCGGGCAAGTGACGCCATGCCGCGCGTCGCACGTGTAGGTGAACTAACCTTGTACGGGCGTCCTTTTTATTTCTGGTTTATTTTGGAGTGGATATGAGTATGAGTGGGTCATCAAAGAATTTTTTTAATGTGATCTATCATGCGACCACTCGAAATAAACGTCCCGACCTGATCTACTTGCCTGTTATGTCAAAATTTGTTTTCGTTATAACTTGGGAAACACTGGTCGTAGACCCATCATGCGACCACTCAAAGTAGACGTCCCGACCTGATCTACCTGCCCGTCATGTCAAAATTTGTTTTCGTTATATCTTGGGATACGCTGACCGTAGACCCATCATGCGACCACTCAAAGTAAACGTCCCGACTTGTTCTACCGGCCTGTCATGTCAAAATTGTTTTTTCGTTATATCTTGGGAAACACTGGTTGTAGACCCATCATGCGACCACTCAAAGTAAACGCCCCGACCTGATCTACTTGCCTGTTATGTCAAAATTTGTTTTCGTTATATCTTGGGGAACACTGGTCGTAGACCCATCATGCGACCACTCAAAGTAGACGTCCCGACCTGATCTACCTGCCCGTCATGGCAAAATTTGTTTTCGTTATAACTTGGGATACGCTGATCGTAGACCCATCATGCGACCACTCAAAGTAAACGTCCCGACCTGATCTACCTGCCTGTCATGTCAAAATTTGTTTTCGTTATATCTTGGGATACGCTGATCGTAGACCCATCATGCGACCACTCAAAGTAAACGTCCCGACCTGATCTACCTGTCTGTCATGTCAAAATTTGTTTTCGTTATATCTTGGGAAACACTGGTCGTAGACCCATCATGCGACCACTCAAAGTAAACGCCCCGACCTGATCTACCTGCCTGTCAGGTCGGGACGTTTACTTTGAGTGGTCGCATGATGGGTCTACAACCAGTGTTTCCCAAGATATAACGAAAACAAATTTTGACATTCCAGATAGTTAGATAAGGTCAGGACGTTTCCTTTGAGTGGTCGCATGATGGGTCTACGACCAGTGTTTCCCAAGATATAACGAAAACAAATTTTGACATTCCAGATAGTTAGATCAGTTCAGAACGTTTACTTTGAGTGGTCGCATGATGGGTCTACAATCAGTGTTTCCCAAGATATAACGAAAATAAATTTTGACATGACAGGCAGGTAGATCAAGTCGGGACGTTTACTTTGAGTGGTCGCATTATGGGTCTACGACCAGTGTTTCCCAAGATATAACGAAAACAAATTTTGACATGACAGTCAGGTAGATCAGGTCGGGACCTTTACTTCGAGTGGTCGCATGATGAGTCTACGACCAGTGTTTCCCAAGATATAACGAAAACAAATTTTGACATGACAGGCAGGTAGATCAGGTCGGGGCGTTTACTTTGAGTGGTCGCATGATGGGTCTACGACCAGTGTTTCCCAAGATATAACGAAAACAAATTTTGACATGACAGTCAGGTAGATCAGGTCGGGACCTTTACTTCGAGTGGTCGCATGATGGGTCTACGACCAGTGTTTCCCAAGATATAACGAAAACAAATTTTGACATGACAGTCAGGTAGATCAGGTCGGGACCTTTACTTCGAGTGGTCGCATGATAGGTCTACAACCAGGGTTTCCCAAGATATAATGAAAACAAATTTTGACATGACAGGCAGGTAGATCACAGACCAAGCAGGTACAAGATAAAATTCAAATTGTATTTAACTTGAATACCTTGAACAAAAAAACATTTTTCATTCATAATTTGTTTTTTGTTGGTAGAATTTTCTTTTCGACTGTACTAAATGAACTTAAAAGTTTTAACTTAAAAATAAAAAGATTCCGACGAATTGATAACCTCCTCCTTTTTTGAAGTCGGTTAAAAAGAAATCATTTAAGTACGCAGGTACAAGGTTACATCGTTAGACCTAATGCAACATGGCGGCGAGTTGTCAACACGACTTTGACACGGCGCTCACGTAGTTCTTCCGAGTTTGGATAGATGGCGCTACTTTTTGCTTGTATGGAGAAGATTTGTTTCAATTCTATATAAGGGCGTATCCTTACCTTTGAAATCATTGCCGGTAGAGTATTTGATGCAAATGTAATGGAAATAGTAGGAGTGGGTTCTAGTTGGAAACCATTTTCATTCTTTACTTTACGCATGAATCTTCTTACTGATATAATTTTTTTTGTGCTTGTTATGTTGGTAAAATTTTATGATTGGATAAGTTGGTTGGGACCGAGGTGATGACACCAGTGGTTTCATCACCTCGACCATCATCGCAGATGCAGGTATGGAAGCCTTAAGCTTGAATTGATCCAGAAAAGTTTTGTTACCGAGAGCTGCGTTGGCTAGCTCTGGTTTTTCAAATATTGCGCCTATTTTGTATCGATTTATCCTTTTGAACTGTTTGATGCCCTTGATGTATCTTTTGAAAGAGTTTGATAAGCTCATAATATCTCTGTCTCCAATCGGCTTGTTAGGTTCTGTGCTTTCTATGAATACGATAAAATCCAGTGCTCCCGAATCCTCAGGGTATGCACGGGTGTAGTCTTTAATGAAGAATGGTTGGTACTTATCGAGTGAATTCATTTTTGATGTAGTAGCTGTGGGGTTGATGTTGAGCTCAGTAGTTCCCGCCTGTTCCAGAAGATCATCTTTTCCCGCCAAATTTTCACAATCCGATAATTCGGATGAAAGGGACTCCTCTGGGGACATCTTGTCTTCCTTTTTCCGTTTCCTCTTCGCCTTCATCTTCTCGACCGGTTTTCCGCGAAGAAAGACCACAAACAAAAGAATTGGCAAATAAAAACTCGATAGCAAATAATATCGACTTGTTCGGATTCCCGCCAAAACCGAACTCCGTCAGTCAACAGAATATTCAGTCCACAGACTATAGAGAGATACTAATTCAGTCCAATTTTTAGAGGCGCGCGGTTCGATCACGACGCGGCTCGGAGGCTAGCGCCAAAGAATATAATACCGTATATTCTATATCCAATGTATAATACACTGTGCTAGCGCCCTAATCTGGTGGTCTATTCGATAGAGTTGCTTGCTGGCCTAACCAGTCGCTTAAAATTCATATAACACATGTGCATTAACGACGAGATTGCAGACATAAAAATGTTACCTTTTTTTGACCAAGCCTTTATCCAAAACATATGAGCTAGGCTTGAGTAGACATGGTATAGTCGGGAAACAGAGCCGCAGGACGTTCGAATCGCGCGGTGATCGAGTCACATTGGCCTGCTTCGCTCATAGAACATAGAATGGATAGAATGGACGGATGGTGTCTTCCGCGTGGCGTCTAAGAAATCGAGGTCAAAGCATCACCGAGGAACCGGCCGGCGCGCCGAAGGTTTTTTACTTCATCCACGCGGAAAGGCAAAGATATTCTCTTGCTTTCGCTGTAACTAGGGTCGCGGTCCGATTTGAACCATCGTTACCAAAAGCATGCTCAAAACTGGTCCGATTCGCGCTTACAGCCCTCAAAACGGGGCGTCCCGCGAACGGTATAAAGTTAGCGCTGTGTCACGCAATGCCATACAGTCAACCAAAGTTCTAAAGATAAACTTCCGGTTAAAGGTAATCGAAATCGTTAAAGGTAAACGAATCGTTTGTAATGTTTACTGCTTTTAACAGTGTAATCGATTACTATTCCGGGAGGTCACGACATTTTTGGTCACGATAAGGTAAATGGCTGAATCTGGGTTCACATGTTAGAGACCAACCCTCTGATGCAAAATATGTCGGTCTGCCCGTCCCAAGTGGTTGCGTTTTCTAGATTGGCTATATAAAATAGATGCTGGTATGTACCTGCTGATGATTATACTGATTATCTGGAAACATTGATACCTATTAATTATACAACAATAACCAGACGGTTACTTAATTAAATACTTAAATATACCTAAAGTTATATCTGTAACCTAAATCGCCTATAACTACAAAATGAAACCAAAGATTTGTTCAGTTTTTGTAATGCTAAGCAAGTATGTATTGATACTTTCATGCTTCGTTATTTGAATCCATTTACCTTATCATATGTATTTTTTGTCACCATAACTACTTTTTCAGGCGCCTTATCTACGTAACGCAACCACTTGGAACAGGCAGACTGATACATTTAGCTTCAGAGGGTTGTACTTTATCCCGTGAACCCAGTTTCAGCCATTTACGTTATCGTTACCATTTTTGTCGCGACCTCCTAGCCTATACAGTTCAAATCGGAACGCGCAGTAGGATGTTTTGATATAAATATAAACGTCCAGCGGGTCTACTCATGTGTTCTCACCTGTGAGTCAATGTTGAGTCGCTCGTGATTTAAGAGAGAGTCACAATACTCGACTCTGATTTTGAGTTTGATTTACCATGTGCTAAAAAGAGAAGAATTTTGATAGAACCTCATATAAACTCAAACTTTACAATGATTTATCAAGTAATGGCAATGTATTTTCGACAGCAAAGAGCCACGACTTTCTACTAGAGGATTCATGCATGACGATTCAGGAGACGAAAGGATTTGTCTACTAGAGGTTCATCATACAATAGTAACCAAAAGGTCAAATACATCGCTTCCGGACATATCAAATCATACTATTCAGGATAGAAAGTATGAGGAAATATAAAAATAAGTTCAGCTACTTGCAATCAAAAATGATTTGATCAAAATGCGAAAACACTCTGAAGAGTCCTAATATACACTGTAGCTGTTGGTGCTGAGAGGTTACCACCTATTGTTACCACGATTATTACGCAGTAATATTATATTATCTATGACCACGATTATAACTTGTATCGTGAATAGCAGGTGAGCAGGCAGGAAGAAGAAGACTGTGATGCGCGAAGACCAAAAGGTCAACGATTAAAGTGTGGTTGGAATTAATGAATGAGCTGTCAAACAACCATTCGATTTTCATCTTCCTTCCTTTCCTTTCCCCGCTCCGCGGGCACTCCGCCCGCGTTCAGCGGTACGCTCTATACGCTCACGTATTCTCGTCGCGTGTGTGCATTGTTGGTGCAGCATTGGTTTTTTTAAATCGAGAAACTTGTTCGCGCGCGCCCGAGTTCGATTTTTCGACATAAGAGAAGTCGGTTAATAAGTGTCTCGTTTGGGTGCGATGTGAAGTGCAGTGTAAAAGCGTGAGTGAAGTGAGGCGAGATGAGCAGCTGGGCGCGGCGGATGCACCGGCGTGCGGCAACGCTCGGCAGCGTTGTCACATCTTGCGGGCACGCCGGCGGGGGTGCAGTTCCTTACCCGCGCCGCATCGAGAAGGTTAAGTTTGGAGCTCCTATGAACGAAGTCTGCAAGAACGACATTCCCGGTCCACTGCTTGTAAGTGTTGCGGAAGCTTGTAACCTAGTGTCCAACTAGTTATAGAAATTCCCATATTTTAAGGAATGTGACATGTCAGTCAGTCAGTCAGTCAGCGTGTCGACCGTGAAGCAAGGACACATTAATTGAAGAAAGAGCCCAGTAAAAAGAACTACTTTACAAATATACCGCAAGGCTGGACTTGAACCAGCAAAACATACCATTCGCGGGCATTGCGTCTACCAATTTCGCCACCGGCTGTATACCCATAATTTGGAATTTTCCTACAGTCCCTCCTCCCGTAATGTCGTTTTTTGTATGGGGGTCCCCTTTAATTTTTATTATTTGTAATTTTTACCTATTTGTTGTTATAGCCGCAAAATAAATACACACTCTGTGAAAATTTCATCTGCCTAACTATTACGGTTCATGAGATACAGCCCCATAACAGACGGACGGACAGACAACGGAGGCTTAGTAAAATGGGGCGTTGGCATCATTTGGGTACGGGACCCTAAAAAAGACAGATTGCAAGATATTGCAGATCCTTCCATTGAAAGAAAAATGCAGAACAGGCTCTTGCATGAATTATAATTGCACTGACAAGATTCTAAATGTTTTCCTACATATTGCCAAAGTTTTTTTCAATTTACCTTATACATTTTTATGTTTGCCAAAAAAAGTAAAATAAAAATACATTTGAGCCAGTTTTAAAAACACCAAATTCATGCACAGTTTTCTTTATTTTGAAAACTTAAGGTATTTAATTGAATACTGAAAATGTATGTTAATATTATTATTAAATTGTATATACACTAGCAGCTACAAGCTGATTCGTGCATTTTAATTATTGAGTGCACCGTATTAATATTTCCCTGATTTTTTTTCCAAAATTTCTAAATAGTACAACCACAGTCAAAATGAGTAATTTTACAAATTGACGTATGCAGAATCCTCACTATCCCACCTAAACTTTCCCATAAAATATATTATTATCACCAAAACACATTAGACGCCCCACCCATGTTCGCCCGCTCGCAACTTTGAATTGCATAGATTTGAAAGAAAGTATGTTTGAAAAATGTTACGGCTTTTTACGCGGCAGGAAGAGACATTCTCCGACGTTTCGAGCCAATTTTCGGAGAATGTCGTAAAGCCGTAACATTTTACAAACATGTCACAACATGACAAGAGAGTAGTTGATAAAAAACGAAAATAAAAAATATATGTATCTATTAAATTTTACACATACAAGTATTACAATATGATGTAAAAAAAAGAAACCTCAGTAGTAAAAAAATACATTTCAACGGATAGCTAATAAATGCCACAACTACAAGTGAAAATGATATAATAATAAAACATGAAATTTCTATTGTTACTTTTGCAGAAGAAACTTGTGTAGAGCGACTGCCTAATCAATGTGGACAACTGTTCCATCTAGATTATTGCTTCTCTTGCTCCCAGGTGCTGATACTAAAACTGAACAAGGAGGCGCCGCTGCGGCGGGACGTATTCCGTGCGCCCGGCCACCAGGGCGCCATGAAGAAATTGATTCACTTCCTGCAGAGCGGCCGCCTCGTCAATGTCGACAACTACTCCGTCTACACCATCGCCAGCGTACTCAAGAAGTTCCTCAGGTTGGTACAATTTTCAGGATTTTACTGAATCCGCTGAATTGTCAGGCTGCAACAACTCATTGAACCACACATAAAATATAGATTCCTTAGATAACTTTAAGCACAAATTGGTATACCTAATTTGATATTTAAATTTTTTTGTTTCATGCTAAACTAAATCAAAATTTTTATAATTTTAAAAGGTAAAGTGTAAAAGCAGCGTGTACAATATACCGATATACCGGGAATTACGGGGTGAGTGGGAGTGGTGGAGAGGGGATTATGCTACATACGATTATGCAACGTGTTTTCTTTTCACATTATGCTGGAGTATTTTACAGAATTTCCAGTATCCTGTGGTTTCCGGTGTTTCATTGAGTTGTTAACATCTAGTAAAGATTACATGCAACACACAGTCAGAACCACGAACAAATTCCTTAGTGGGCTCTTGCTATATGCACGGGAAGAAATGCAGCGGGCCCAATAGTATTATTTTTACGTGGCGAAACCCACATTGCACGGAGCCAGTACTACTCTGGTGTTACTATGACCTATGTCTATATGCAGGAAGATCCCAGGCGGTGTGTTTGGCCGTGAGGGGGAGCTGCAGCTGTTCCATGCGGTGGAGTTGCCGGAGTTAGAGCAGGTGGCCGAGATCCGGAGGTGAGTGTGTTTGTTGCTCTGCTGTTTGCAGTTGGATTGAATTAAATGATTTTTTTTATGAAAAATCGGTATGGTAGCCCCAAAAGCTAAAAATACCTCGCCACGCGAAACCACGCCCGCGGATTTGTGGACTATCGCTGAGCTATAGAGCTTGTTCAAATTACAATTCATGATTCCAGGTTATAGGTATGAGGAAAGGCACCCGCCGGCAGACAGTTCCATATCCTGGAGGTGCCCCAGAGAAATGAGTTTGAGAAACGGTTCATTCTCAAAAGCCTAATGTCAATCATGTGCTCTGATTCTCTGCGACGGGTGCTCCGGATATATGTAGGTTGGGGAGGAATAAGGGATGCAAGATCCACAGAGCTGACAGGCCTCACATTTATTAAGAGTAATTCAATGTGATATATGTCTAAGCGGGTAATATGTGGGTGAATATGTATGTTTTCATGATCATCCAAAATTCCCATAAAACCTCAGAAATTGCTTTAATAATCTTTTAATCACTGAAACAAACTAGCAAAATGTGGTTTAGTCTGCACGCCATGAGAGTACATCATACGATGTAACAACAGTTTTGTTGTTCACATAACACCGAGTACAATCCATTGTGCTGAGCGCTGGGACCAGACACCTATCGCTCGATAGTGTTCATTTTCACAATACCACAATCTTACACAATGTGACATTGAACAATGCTTGTTGACCGTCGATTCTGAAACTGAACCTCCTTTATGGGACCTGGTAAAGCTCCACACCAAATACTTCGATAGATCTGCTGTGCCACTCTTCACATGCTTCGTTAACTAGTCTATCATTCCTGCGCAGAAAAGAATTCGCAAATGTTTTGTCAAAATCAAAATTTAATTAATCTACTCTTTTTTTGGGTTGGTGGGATATACTGGTTTTTGAAAATGCAAAAATAGTCCAATGACATTTTCCGGTTTTTTTTTAAAAGTTTTTTTGTATGCTTTAATGTCTATGTCAAACATTAAATTAATAGGAAAATTGCAAGTCTCAACCATCACATTATGTACATAAAAATTTTAAAATCTTCGCTCATAATAATGTGTCTGCTACTAAAAATTCATGGAATTATTATTATCGGAACTTAAAGTTAACAGAAGATAAGTATTTATTGCAACCAGTGTTCACAAAAACAAGTGATGCATTCTATAACATCCATACTTTGAGATTTAGGGAGTGGTGCATAGTTCAGTGTCTGCCAACATAGGTATAGATACATAGAAAAGTGGTAATGCCCTGTCAACCGATGCATATTAAAGTATTGAACCTTTATGAGCCCACTCCGTATCCATTGTCAAGTTGACAATGGCAGCCAACGAAATTTACTTTAGTATTCAGCACACGCATTGATATTCACAAACCGTCCATGCTTTTAACACAGCAAAAGAGGGTCGATAGGTAGCGTTTAAAAGCGTCCATATTTGTTAGTGTGTGAACACTAACCCACACACGGCAAAACAACTTTTAATAAGTTACCTTCACAGCTCTTACTGATACGTTTTATATCTTTCTTTCTCTCGAATCTTTCAATCGAGGTATTCTTGCATAGTGGTTGAGCGGCCCCATGGCCAGTGGGGTTAAAAACTCAGGAGATGCACCCGTTTCTTATTTGATATTGTTTAAATGATTCACTAAAAAAAAGAGTGTGTAACCAAGTACTACATAAATAACTTTGCACATGCCAACAAAATTAAATAAATTTAAACTTTAATAACTAAATTTAAACATATCAGCTGAGGCTGCCTGTTTAAAATAAATAAATATTGTGAAATGTAAATTTTTATTGAATTTGCAGATCACTTAATGGTCCATGTAAACCTGTTGGTAAACTTACTAGGTGCTATGGTTGATTCCGCTCGGTTTGATACAATCACATAGAATGAAATATTGTCAAACGGCATGTCCTTAATATAGAAAATATATTATTCTACATCTCATAAGTGAAATTCAATAAAAGGTGAATGAAATGAAAGTCGCAAGCATTTTAATCAATGTTTCACCAACATCTTTTTTATAAAGAAATTATAATAAATTATATCATAATCAAAGAAATTACTTTGTATCTAAGAAGTATGGCGGAGCAAGCATAATTTTTTTAGCTAAAAACTTTGACAGAGTCCACTAAAAACTTTGTTTGATTACTAGGTATGTGCTTCATTTGCCACAATCTTACCCGGAAAAATATCTTTTGAGGGTCCAACACCACGTCCACTTAGTGATAACCTTGATAGGTTGATACCAAGTTCTGGAGCCAGTCGCTAGCTTGGAGCTTGGAGAATATTTTTGGACCAGATTTTCCTGTGTACTGAAGTCGAACTTGAATTATATGAACACCATACCCTGAGCACCCTGAATGATATATATTATTCTATGATATAGAACAGTAGTAGTTTTCCAGTAAATGCGTGTGGTTTCGAAAAATAAATTAAAGTTATGACTATTTTGAATGTTACAATTGTGAACCTTGATTCGTTTTATCTTTTACTGTCCTAACATTGTTTCTAGAAAAGTACAACTGAAGCAATATGAGCTGTTCTTTTAGTCATTCCAAAAAAGAGAAAACCAAATTATGACTACACAAAAGAGTGAATACTTTACTTAGCTGGTTGCAACTCAATATTAAGTATTGTAATAGAACCAATTCACAAACCGAGCTAAAATGTTGGCCATGTAACGAATTGCTCATAAAGTTGGGGAAATGTTCGAATGATTCTTATTTGAAATAGTGCCACACGAATGAGGCCCGCGTTGATGCCCCATATAATTTTACGGTGTGTCTGGTTAATTGATTGATTGTGGTTAGTCACGAAATATCCACGCCCCTTGTCTGTTTCCTTATCAATCATTTAATTATGTAATGTCTCTCTAATTGACATAAACATTAGCATATCTAAAAAGATTATTGCATATTGCTCTGCTACTTTAAATGGTTTTTATAAACAGGTATTGTACGAAAGCGAACATTATGAAGGGTTTGATTATTTTTCTTTAATTCAAGATACATAGGAACTGCAGCTGATGGTATGCAAGTAAGATGAAGGTATGGTTTTTGAGAGAGATGAAGCAGTGATTGAGTGTTATCCTACTTCCTACTAATATTATAAACGCGAAAGTTTGTAAGTATGGATGGATGTTTGTTACTCTTTCACATAAAAACTACTGAATGGATTTTAATGAAACTACAATAATACAGCTTATACATCAGAATAACACATAGGCTACAAATTATAAAGAAATTGTGTGAATTGTCCAAAATATCAAGTAAGTAGGAAAAAATCTAGCCTTTTGGACTAGCCCTTTGGGTTACCATCCTGCATATAGTTTAGCCCGATATCAGTCCGAAACGACATTGACCCGAGCGTAGGCGGGTACCTAAGCTAGTGTGAGCATAAATAATGATGGATCAGAACATGGTCTTCTGTGACGGATCACGTGACATAGAGAGTAAGCGCTGGTAACCAAGTTAAGCGATGCACTCTATTAGAAAAAGGCGATTATGCATCTCGTATTTTTTTATGGGACTCGACATGGATGACTAATACCACACCCACCGTCATGAAATACCGAAGGAATAAGGTGCCCATGTCAGGGTCTTCCCTTTATGAAGATGGATGGCTACATTGTACGACAGTTTTACATGGATTCCGAACTATGGGTCAGCTCGCATTTGTAAAGAAAGTCACTTATATCCAACTCAGAAAGAGAAAGAATGTGGTGCATGAACGAGGTGGGGATGTGAACCCAGACTTCTGGGATGTAAGGCAAGTCCACCCGCCCATGAGCCACGAGCTCCTCAAAGTATTGAGATTCATAACTGTGTTCTAGTGCTTTTGCAAGTGTGCCTTCATGGCCAAACCCGAAGCTATAGGAAATAACGAAAAACATTTAAAATAGTCATGGGCCGATTTGGATAAAAACTTATACAGCATTGTTAGATTTTTGGAAATATTCGTGTGGGTGAGTGAAATTGTTGTGCCCGAGCAGCCTACATGAACAGGCCATGACCAGGTTGATGACGTACTTTCTGATGGTCTGGTACGTGGCAACCTCTAATCGAAGAGGATGCATAAAAAGTAAACACATCAAGACTTAACCGCTGGGAAATACTAGAACTAGACAACAAAAGCCGAATCATTCTTCAGTTTAATAACTAAAGGAACTTAATGAAGTGTCTGCTGCAACGACACTACTTAGATAACAGTCTGATTGTAGTTAGTCCGGGGAGAACAACATTAAACATAGTAAAATAACAAAGTTAACTCGGGCTTAATTCTAGAATGTCATTGCGCCCTAGAAGAAGTAGCGAGAAACAATCACGTAACTTTGCAGTGGATAAGAGGACACAGTGGCTCTGTGGGTAATGACGCTGCAGATGAACTGGCCAAACGAGGATCCAGTACAGTACTAATGGGTCCAGAACCGATAGTGCCTATACCATTTAGTCAACTCAAAAACTGGCTACAAGATAGAACCAAGATGCTTCACAATACCGGATGGAAACACCTGGTAGATTGCAGGCAGGCCAGAGAGGTCATCCCATCCCTCAATAAGCGCCTCACGCACAAGCTGTTGCATCTGAAAAGAAATGATCTACGCACAATGGTGGGAACAATGACAGGACATTGTTCACTCAACAAGCACCTCCATAACCTGGGGGTGACGGACAGCCCTCTATGTCGTGGCTGCATGGAGACAACGGAAACAACCGCCCATGTACTGTTGGAGTGCAAGAGTGTGGCCGACCATCGGGCGCAGACCCTGGGAGCACCGGGATCCCTTGCAGAGGCCTGTGGTAATGTAAAGGGTATGCTGGACTTCTGGGATGGCTTACATAGTCACCTTTGTTACGCACAATGGCCTCTGTGAAGTAGGCTTAGCGCGGAAAACATTTTGCCCAACTAACTAACAACATTAAACATTTAGTAAACCAGCCATCCCACTACTAAACGGCTTTAGTCAACAGTTGACTTATTTGATCTCGGTTAAAATTAATTCATTTCCAAACTATTTTTTTTATGTCAGGCACCGCATATGGTGCACGCCGGGCCTCACAAAAGAGGCGCCCGACGACGCTTTCGGACTTTCACAGCGGCTGCGAAAACCATGCCAGCCGGCTAAACGTGCGTACGAGCGTTGATTGAAGATTGTGTTTGCAGACTGCTCCTGGCGCTGCCGGTGTGCACGCAGCGTCTGCTGGTGCTCCTGTTCGGCACCTTCCGCGTGATGGCCTCCAACGCCGACAAAGCCGGTGATTATCTCTTGTCTTGGCAGTCCCTTCCGACTCATTGGTCGTTACAGCACTCCCGCGCTCGAAACTGTTAAGGGGGTATGTGCGTTCATGTAGATGGCTCCACAGACGTTCGTCGCTATATTTGCTATAACTTCTCAAAAATAGAAATTTACTAACTATATTGGCGAGCACACTACGCAGTTATGAATTTAATCTGATAAAACATTTTGTGAATAATAAAAAGGCTATTATTTATCAGATAATTATTAGGCATAGTGGAAAAAGTTGCTTATTACAAACGGCAACTTTTTGCACACATCCTCAGAATGATCTCAGCAATTCCAGCTTATTTTTGTAATTACCCGACTGCACAAGAAGTAGGGTTATGTTTTTCGAGCGTATTTATCTATGTATGTACGTATATTTCTTTGGCACGCTCTGCAGCCTAGACGGCTTGATGGATTTTAGCTTGCGAGGTGTCGTTCGGTGATTCGTCTTAATTGTGAGTGACACTCATCATCAAATTATAAAAAAAAATCATGGCCAATAATTTATTTAATGAGTTTAAATACATAACCGATTAATATGCTCTCCTCTACAGTTATAGTTTGTAACTTCCTATGTTTGAGAAGTTACAGCAGAAATATCTACGACTGACTGTGGCGCCATCTACTTTGACGCACACATCCCCTTAAGGATGTTTCGAACCAAACTCCAACGGCCATCATGTCAATAGATGGCGCTGTATAATATTTATTACAAAATTAATGATATCTCCTAAAGTAGTTAATTGTTTAACATGAGACAAAAAACGCGAGTGCTCAAAGCGGTTAGGATCATAACAAAATAAAATCGAAGTACTTGGAGGTTGAATTACAAAAGTTCTGTATCACAATAACAAAATCTAGCATTCCTCACTCACAGATAAGCGTCACACAGACTGCCCAGTCGCTATCATAATCAAATTAGGAAAGTTATTCCATGTAGGCAATTTCGTAGGGTTCCGACATGTAAGTAAATACAAATGCATTTCGGCCCGTGCATGCAAGGATAGAGTAAGGAATTTGTCTTTCGTGGTTCGTCAAACCGTAACTGGGTCCTGCCCGATATGGCACAATCGCATTGAATGAACGACGGTCGAAGCGGCAATGAAAATTTCCCATGTTTTCCATCCAATTCAATGCAAGGAAGATCGTGGTGTGGCACTTAGTTCCAATGTAGTGTGCTGGGCTAATAATATACAATAACAATTATATTTACATTTACTGTATATTTGAGTTTTCAAATTACGAGGTCCCAATGGACCAAATATATGTAGGGTGTAAGAGTAATCTCGCAGCTTACATGCAGTTATTGCGTTGCGCCCGAACCCCCTGTGCTCTCGCGGCCACAGAATAACTAATAGTGCGCGGCGCTCGGGCAAAGGCAACGGGCCGGAGCAGAGGGGAGGGGGAGGGACGGAACGTTGCGATACGAAGCATCTGGCAGGTGGCGGCGGCGGAGCGGCGGGGAGGCGGGGAGGCGGCACGGCGGCGTGTAGGGCGTAGGTATGTAGGTAGGCAAATTAGCCGCTAGCCGCTGCCACCGCCCCCCGCACTCGCAACCCTTCTTCACTCCGCTCTGGCCGTCCCTTGTAGACCGAGCGAGCGAAGCGTCTACCAACGTTTCGGGATTGGACAAATTTTCTTTCGTATGTCCGGCGCGGGAGGCACGGTCTGTCCGGCTGTCCGGCTCGGCTCATCTACAGGTCGCATTCCTCAACCGATTCGCGTGAATTTTTTTGAGCAGATTTGATAATAGATTTTTTTTTTATCGAGTCAGTTTTTGGAAATTCCTCAAAATGGCGGAGCTATGGAACGTCAAGTAAGTCGTTGCTGGATCTCGGCAACGGCGTAAGCTACGCCCGATGGGTTTGGGTTTCTAGCCAAAGCACCAAGAGCATTTACTTCACACTGAACCTTGAAGGTCTGATGATGACCAGGATTGATGTTGCTGGATCTCAGCAACGGCATAAGCTACGCGCTTCGGGGTTGGGTTTCTAGCCAAAGTACCAAGAGCATTTACTTCACACTGAACCTTGAAGGTCTGATGATGACCAGGAATAATGTTGCTAGATCTCAGCAACGGCGTAAGCTACGCGCTTCAGGGTTGGGTTTCAAGCCAAAGCACCAAGAGCATTTACTTCACACTGAACCTTGAAGGTCTGATGTTGACCAGGAATGTTGTTACTGGATCTCAGCAACGGCGAAAGCTACGCGGTTCGGGTTTGGGTTTCAAGCCAATAAACCGAGAGCATTTACTTCACACTGAACTTTGAAGGTCTAATAATGACCAGGAATAATGTTGCTGGATCTCAGCAACGGCGTAAGCTACGCGCTTCGGGTTTGCGTAGCTAGCCAAATCACCAATAGCTTTTACTTCACACTGAACCTTGAAGTTCTGATAATGACCAGGAATTCTCGCGAGGTCTACAGCTCACAGAGCCACTAGTTATAATTTCGTAATTGATCGAGCGAGCGAAGCTCTTGGTTTCGAGATTGGACTGATTGTCTTTCGTATGTCTGTACGGCTGTTCTCCTATACAGGGCGCATTTCTGAACTGAAGCGCTCAGCTTACATCGTTGATGAGATCCAGCAACAACATTCCTGGTCATCATCAGACCTTCAAGGTTCAGTGTGAAGTAAATGATCTTGGTGCTTTGGCTTAGAAACCCAACCCCGAAGCGCGTAGCTTACGCCATTGCTGAGATCCAGCAACATCAATCCTGGTCATTATCAGACCTTCAAAGTTCAGTGTGAAGTAAATTCACTCGGTTTATTGGCTAGAAACCCAAACAGTGACAATGGCGGAGGCATATTCACTGACTGCAAGCACAGAATAACTAATAGTGCTACGCACAGAAATTGCACTCGGCGAGTGCTAATTACGCTATTTATATGGGAATTTGTTGCCATTCCATATATTGCGCGGCTACCCAGATCTTGTCTGGTCTGTTATCATCTTATCTGGTTCGACCGCCATCTCTCCTGAAGATGACGGCTCTTCGCGGAACGCTCGCCTGTATCGGTTCCGGTAAGAGCCGTCGCAGCAGCAGATACCTGCACTCTTGAGGGGGCATATATGAGGCATAAGCCTTAGGCTTGAGCTTGGGCATAGGCTTAGCTTGGCTTGGCATCGGCATCCAATTTTCCGGTTCAGAAAACCCGTTTTTTTTTTCATGGAAATGCGATCACGACGCCATCTACCCGGTCAAATTTTCAATTCATCCAGGGACCCACTCAAATTCAAATATAAACACAAAAGTTTCACTACTTACCTACCTTTTACTATTTATTCGAACTTCAAGTTAGAAAGAGCTGTTGGTGAATATCTCAGTAGGTATTTGGGAGTGACGGATGCGAGCTGCAAGTACGAAATTTTGGGCACTAGGCTAGGACACTCCGCCATCTTCCATCGTAGTGCTGGAGTCAGCCACTGCCAGCGAGCATGGAAAGATGGGAGTAGCGATCGAAACTAATTCGGAAGTGTGGAAAACGTCTAACTGTACCTAGTTGACGAGCGAGCGATGCGAGCGAAGCCTCTACGTTTCGAGAGTGGACAGATTTCGTTTCGTATGTCCGGCGGTCTGTGCGGCTGTCCAGTTGTTCTCTTCTACATACTAGTACTACAGAATATTCAAAAACTGACTTGTCAAAAAAAATCTATAAAATTATCGAATCTGCTCACAAAATACATACGAAAGAAAATCTGTCCTCGGTCAACTAGGTACAGTTAGACGTTTTGCACACTTTCGAATTAGTTTAGATCGCTACTCCCATCTTTCCATGCTCGCTGGCAGTGGCTGACTCCAGCACTACGATGGAAGATGGCGGAGTGTCCTTGTGTATATATTTGAATTTGAGTGGGTCCCTGAATGATTTGAAAATTTGACCGGATAGATGGCGTCGTGATCGCATTTCCATGAAAAAAAAAACGGGATTGCTGAACCGAAAAATTGGATGCCGATGCCAAGCCAAGCTAAGTCTATGCCCAAGCTCAAGCATAAGGGAAAGGAAAGGGGTTGGGAGAGGGATCAGGATTGGGAAGGGGAAACATAATTTTGGACATTGTACATATTTTGGAATGATTGTATTTTAGTTTCATTGCCCACTTGAGTACATGATTAATGTCTACAACCCTGTAACCATCTAGGCCTTTTAGAAAATCATTTTCAACACTTTCTGTTTCGAGCTCATGATATTGCACACATTCTTGCGGCCACGAGATTTCTAACTGCTTTTCTTTGATTTCATGAAGATGAAGATCGATAAATCTCGTTGGCGTGCGTGAGTAGTCCCGAGACTTTGGAGTAGATGAGATGCAAAACACGACAATGTTATTATTATTATTATTAACAGTCAATTATTTTTTCACAAGTCTAGGTTACTTAGCAAAATATTAGAAAGATATAATGAAACCTAAAACTGGACAGAACCATAGGGAGGTCCCTCCTGAGACAAATCCTATAAGGCCCTTCAGAGATACAGAAAACTCCGAACGATTCTCGTATTAGCGAACATCTATTTTTTCTAAATGTTTGCTGAATTTTTTTATAATTATTACTAACTGACGTACTTACGTACCTACGTACTGACGTACCTACGTACTGACTGACTGATATACTGACGTACTGACTGACGTACTTTTTTTTATGCGACCTGACATGGATGGCTTATACCACACAACTACCGTCATGATATAAGCCCAATACACCACATTCCCGAAGGAATTAGGTGCCATGCCAGGACCTTCCCTTTAAGAGCACGGCTACAATGAACTGGATGGAAAACCCGGACAATTTTTCATTGCCGCATCGATCAATTTTTCATCCAATGCGATGGTACCAACCCGGGAGGGCTGAAACCCTACCACCTACAGTTTTACATGGATTCCGAACCATGGAGCAGCTCGCATTCGTGACGAAATGCACTCGGAAAGAGAAATAAAGTGGTGCACGTCCAAATTGAACCCAGACCTCTGGTACGCTAGGCCAGTCCCCGCGCCACTAGGCTACGAGCCGCTAAAATAATGACGGACTTTTGTATGACGTACTGACTGACTGACGTACTGGTGGTCGTGACGAACGGACTGAAGTAGGGACGTACGGACGTACGGATGGACGGACAGAATTCTACGTGCATTCTGAATTACGAACGACGAATCCATTAGTCGCCCTTTACGACATGCACAGGAATAAATACAGTTGGCCCATTTACATTTTTAGGGTTCCGTACCCAAAGAGTGAAAACGGAACCATATTACTAAGCCTCCGCTGTCCGTCCGTCCGTCCTTCCGTCTGTCAGAGGGCTGTATCTCATGAACCGTAATAGGTAGGCAGCTGAAATTTTCACAGAGAGTGTATTTATTTTTCCGCTATAACATCAAATAGGTAAAATACAAAAATAATAATAATAAAAGGGCTTAAAAAAATGCACCACTGTCTTTCTCTTTCTGAGTTCGATAAATGCATTTCGTCACGAATGCGAGCTGCTCCATGATTCAGAATCCATGTAAAACTGTAGGTACCCTTCCCCTACTAGGTGGTAGGGTTTAAGCCCGCCCGGGTTGGTACCATCGCATTGGATGAAAAGATGGTCGAAGCGGCAATGAAAAATTGTCCGTGTTTTCCATCCAGTTCAATGTAGCCGCGCTCATAAAGGGAAGGTCCTGGCATGGCACCTAATTCCTTTGGGAATGTGGTGTATTGGGCTAATATCATAACGGTAGTTGTGTGGTGGACCTTCCCTTTTATGAGCACGGCTACATTGAACTGGTTCAATGTCAACAGTTTACCTACTTGTTTCCCTTTTACTATGGCTTCACAGCAATCGCCTTGGAATGTGCTACTGGACTTATGTCGTCGATGGTACCCATGCACGCAATGGTAAGTGCACACCTACGAATTTATAATTATGTCGTCAGCGCGGAGACGACAGCGGTGGCGGCAGCGCGGAGGCTGCGGCGGCTTCTAACGGAGCGAGGTGCACACCGCACGTACCTCGCTCCGCTCGCGCGCAGTGCACCTTGCCCCTCGCTACATACTCGTACTACCGGCGCGCCGCGTCTTTGCGTTCGCGGCGCGAACTCTTTTTATATTATATTATTATTATTATTTTTTTTTTTTTTTATATTATTATTGATAGGCTAGCAGCTTTAAGCTGATGCGCCTATATCACAACACTTATTTATTTATTTATTATAATTTTTTTTTTTTAGATTTTATATGATTGTCCAATTTATTTTTGAAGGAATTTACGGAGACAGCGTTTACAACTTCACTGGGAAGACTGTTCCAAGATTCTACCACTCTGTTGGCAAGAAAGTGTCGTCGAGGGTTCTGCTTCGACCGATTGTGATACAGCTTTTTTGAGTGTCCTCTCAGGTTTTTAGTATTAGCAAGGGTGAACATATCTTGTAGATTGGTAGAGTTGTAAGAAGAGTTGAGAATTTTAAATGTTTCAATAAGATCTCCCCGTTCTCTTCGTTCTTGTAGAGTGGTGAGGCCAAGCTTGTCCAGCCGGGTTTCGTAACTTAGATTTTTCAGTGCAGTTGGCATTTTTGTAGCTCTACGTTGTACTCGTTCCAGCAGGTCAATATCTTTCTTGAAGTAGGGACTCCAGATCTGGTATGCATACTCCAACATAGGTCGCACATATGTTTTATAAAGCTTTAGGAAAAGCTCAGGGGTTATATGGGAGAAAGCTTTGTTTATGGTATACAGCAATGAGTTTGCTCTCTTCACTACAGTTATAACGTGTGCCTCCCATTTTAGATCTTCTGTGATTATGACACCCAAATCTCTTTGTGTATTCACACTTTTTAGAGTGTAACCCTGAATTGTGTATGTTTTCCTTGGGTTTTGCTTTCCTATATGAAGGACTGTACATTTGTCCACGTTGAGTGACATTAACCAGTCTTGCGTCCATGCAGTAATGCGGTTTAGATCATCCTGTATGTCAGTGTGCTGCGTGAGTGGGTTCCCGATGATTTTAGCGTCGTCAGCAAACAGGGAGTACATCATCTGTAGGATAGCTTGAAAGTCCGTTAGGTAAATACCGAAGGCAATCGGCCCGATAACTGAGCCTTGGGGGACGCCGCTATGAACTGGTCTATCCTCGGAAAGCTCATCACCCACTCTCACTCTAAGTTTTTTGTTAGTCAGAAAATCAGAAAGCCAGGTGTGAAGTTTTCCTCGTATTCCAAAATGTTCCAGTTTTAACAAAAGTCTTCTTATAGGCAACGGTCTTTATTGGGGTAAACATGAATACGTAGTTTTTTGAGAAAAAAATCATTATAACTCAGTCAAAAAAAAAAATTCCCAATGTACCAAGGCTAATAGGTTCACTATAACACATTGATTCAACCTTCAACAAAATAGCCCTGATATTTTTAATAATCTACAAGCCTCACAGGGTTGATTCAGTATCTGATATAGAACAACTTTTGCTAAGAATGTAGTATGTATTTTTTTGTTCCATTTGATTTTTTGAGAATTTTAACCAGTACGTTCTTCCCAGTATTGTAACAACTTTTGCGAAGGAACTATGCATCTATAGGTAATGGTTTCCAAGAAAAGTGCACTAATTCTTCAACTGCCTAAATAATAGAGGTCAACCACGGGGCATTCACCCCACTGACGCAAGACACAATTTACCGCCGCCGCGCGCGCCGCGTGCGCTGACAGGGTACAGCTCCCTGCTGCCTCTCTCACTGAAGGACGTTTGTTTTCGTTGTGAAAGCAATATTAGTAGTAGCAGCTCTAGGTCAGGGGCGCGCATCGGAACTATTCATCGACGCAAGTGCCGATCAGGCGGAAACGGACGCAAACATACTTAGGTACACCGACCAAGTATAGAGAAGCTCGATATGTACATACCTACCTACATTACAGCCGCGCCTCTATCTCTATGGATTATTTGTTCGGCGCGGGTCGTCAAAACGGGAACGAAACAGTTCGCGCGCTTTGAATATTTAATCATTTAGGTGCATAGTTTCTTGGCAAAAGTGTTTCTATATCAGATACTGAATCAACCCTAAAAGGCTTGTAGATGATTACAAAATCACCTTATATGCAGCAGAATATGTCATTGTTCTGAAAACCAGCGGTTGGTAATTGTTAGTTCATGCAAACCAAACTAAATAGGAATATCTATTTAGTTATTACCTATCAACAGTTACCTACCTAGTTACCTACATTTTACAAGATCAATGCATAGTGCTCAGATGGAGCGCGCGCCGCGCCGCCGCCGCCGCCACCACCGCGCGGTGGTGGCGGCGGCGCGTCGTCGTCTTTTGACCCCAAGTATCCCAAGACCCCAATGTAATCCTACCCATTTTAGGGTCCAACGGAACCCTATTACTAAGCTTCCGCTGTTCGTCCGTCCGTCCGTCTGTCACAGGGCTGTATCTCATGAACCGTAATAGGTAGGCAGTTGAAACTTTTACAGAATGTGTATTTTTTTGCCGCTATAAAGGGGGCCCTTTTACAAAAAAAAAGCCGGCCAAGTTCCAGCCCTGTGACAGACGGACGGACGGACAGCGGAGGTTTAATAATAGGGTTCCGTTTTCACCCTTTGGGTACGGAACCCTAAAACGTGATTTTTTTAGGCTGATTCGATGACACGGAGCCCTTCGTGTGCGAGTCAGACTCGCACTTGGCCGGTTTTTTGTAAGTATACATGCAAGAAAGCAGTGCAAGTTGCACCTAGAACGCCATGAGATATAATTTATGCAAGGTACCTTGCGCAGTTTTAGAGTAGGTAGGTAGCTACATACAAATAGGTACATACGTTTCAACCGTCGAGTCCGTTGGTGGAAGGCTCCTTGAAATGGTTTCTTGATCTGGATGTTCGGAGAGTGCATTCTCAGTCGGTTTTGGGTCTCTCCAAGCGTTATGTCGGCTGTACAATACAAATATTTCATGTAGGTAGGTAGCAATACATCCGTAAATCTACAGATATACCAATATTTCTGTAAATCTACAAACGTATTGCTCGAACTATGTAGAAAAGTTATAAGTCATGTAGGTAGGTATCTAACCCAAATATCGATTTGAAGTAAAAATGTAGGTATTTACGGTGTAAAGTATAACTGGCTGAATATTTAGTAGGGTTGATACCTACCTACCAAATAGTTTGTTTTCATAGTCTGCCTAACTATAGGCGCCTTCAACATAATACTTTGGTCTTCACTTACTCTACATAGGTAGGTATTTAGGAAAATGAATTTACCTCTCAACTCCATAATGTCGTCGCATTGCCGTGCGAGAACGTTTGATATCTGGGTCCAGAATATTGATTGGTGTTTAGCGTGCAGTCTCTTTATTTTTTTTTAAAAAATCACTTCACGCTAATAAATAATACGTAATTACGATAAAGTCAGTCGTCCGCTCTTCCCAACTTTCGTGTAAATCCATCGACATAACCTTGCTTTATGTACGTCAATGTGTAAATCACATCAAGCGCAGCGAAACGACTGAAACGCGGCGGCGGGCGGCGGACGTGGTGCCTCCTCCCCCGCCGCCGCCGCCCCTCGCGCCGCCGTCAACCCTAGCGCTCCGGACCATCACGGGCGCTCCCCGCTACGTGAGGATCGCAACGATCGCGAGGTACCTCAAGGCGAAGATAGAGCCTCTAGACGACTTCTGACGACTGGCGACGTCGATGTTCAAGCGTGTCGACGCTTCACCGGCCCCCCAGAGACCTACCTGCCTGCAGTAGCAGGCAGCGTATGACACCACGGCCAAGAGGCAAACCGCCAAAAGCCGTTTCCCCCGTCCGCTCACGCGGGCGGAAGAAGACAACGAGATGGCGGCGGCACCGCGGCGGCGGCGGCCCTCCGCCTCTCCGCGGGCGAGGCCGCGGGTCGTTTACGCTCGAATCCTACGCTCCTTCGAGCAATTGGCTTATCTTTGCATAAAGGTAGAGATCATGACTGCGAATACGTTACCTACACCTATTTGCCTAAAGATAATCAGAAACGGCTTGATTATATGCAATTATATAACAAATGTATGATGTAATCTTGTTGTTATGTCTTATCTGCAGTAATTAAATTTTTCGTCAGCAGGTGACATACTTACCATACAGACCGCAATTCGTCAAATTTTTTGAGTTCTATACCTAAGTATTTGCATCGATATATGGATAGCTAAATTGTACTTAGGAAGGTACATCAATGAGTTTTATTTACAGACTTGACCTTCATGAAGAATACAGTCCATTCCAAGGAAAATCGAGAAGGAAAATGAAATGTATCCGTAACAATAACTTATTACTTTCTTACAAAAATGTGCCTAGGTAGGTATTCAGTGTCCCGTTTTGCTAGTTTTAGCAAAGACAATTGATGTGAAATCTAGCTTTGTAAATATGTGTATCGAACAATATGACTCAAATGCGCTACCCTAGATAATACCAATAATTCGTAAGTCAATTTCGGTGGTAAGAGCGCTCCGCACCGCCCCGTATCTCCCTCCGCGCCGCCGCCCCGCCCGCCGACACCAGGTGCGCTACTGAGAGAGTGCGCGTCTGTTTCTGTGAGTGTGTGCGTGTCAATAGAGAGATTTGATGGATTTTTTTCCCATACTTTGCGTGATAATACAGGGTCCTCATTAATTTCGCGATTACTTGAGGTTATGATAATATGATATGCGCTTATAGCAACACACTAATACAAAAAAATAAGGAGCTCTGACCTCAAGTAATTTGTATGGGTCGGAACCTCCTTAACAACATGTTTCTTCTTTATCTCACTAGTAAATGCCAGAAGAAAAGCAGTACGGTTTTCCCTGAGTTCTCCCATATCAACACCACTGCCCGCCCCTTAGGTAATTTAAAATGATGGCAAGCGGCCTGCGAAAAATCTGAAATATTGTTGGTATTTATACAGTAGCGCGCAGTGGGTATAAAAGCCGGGTAAGCTTAATAAAGAATAGCTGGTGGTAGAGAGGCTAGAGAACTTACCTTTCAAGCGAGAGGTTATGGGTTCAAATCCTCGCCCCCCTCATTCACCACTTTCTTTCTCTTTCTGAGTTGGATATGTGCATTTCGTTACGAATGCGAGCTGTTCCACGACGCCAGATAATCCTAGCAGGGGAAGGGGACCTACAGTTTAACATGGATTCTGAACCAAGGAACAGCTCGCATTCATGACGAAATGCACTTATTGAACTCAGAAAGAGAAAGAAAATCGAGAATTGAACCCATGACCTCTTGACATGGAAAGCAAGTCCCCGCGCCCTTGAGCCGCGAGTCGGTCGTAGTGCCAAATTTATCGATTTCTTTGCACTCGAGTGTTCATCATAGACTAGCTGCTATACTTGCTTTTGCTATACTGCTAACTTGTTTTTTTGTCATCTCACTGTATCCATTGCTCCACTAAAGCAAACAAACCAACAAACACACTTTCCCATTTATAAACTTTGTAGGATAGTATGATTATACACCTTTTTGATTTTTATTTACTTTTGCTATGAAAAATCTGCGATTACTTAAAGATCTGAAAACATACTTACGATGATCAACCGATACCCGTGTAGAGAGAGATCCAATCTTATGAAATTACAAATTATCTAATAGTGACAAGCGAGGCGTCTTTAATCCAATCTCCTGCAGGCGCCCACACATTCACATTAAATTGGTCTAATGAGTGCACATTATTTCGGTTGATGTGAGGCAATGTCCTGGATGTGGAGTTATAATTAATGCACGCATGAGGTGAGATGTGACGAAATGTGCTATACTATGAGCTATGCTTTCATTTGTGGGCGGATTATGAATAGAAATTTGGGACTAGAGACACGAAGTTGCCTATAGCTGATGTTATGAGATACGGATTTATTTTGTATTTTTTGTTTGACGAAAGAGTAACCGAAGCTGGGATGTCCATATCTTGGTTTAATTAGTTTTTAGTTTTAAAAAAAATGTTTTTACGGTTTGTAATATTTTTCCTTGACAAGGTTCAATGTTTGCGATTTTACAAATTAGATTTATTTTTACAGATTGTTTTTAAAATTAGTTTATTGATAGGGATTGAAAAACATCTTCTTTGTCCACTATACCACTCTCCTTCCAAAGGTAGGGAATAAAATACTTTAAATTTCATATTATTTTCGATTAACTAACTTCATAGTTATGTTGAGGGGAAAGTAGGCAACATATATTTTCCAATTCCTTGTCATATTCTGTCAGCTCATTGCTCGATTTTTATAAATAACAAATCAGGGAAGTTAGAGAAGATTGAATTAGAATTAATATTATTTAACAGCATCAAAAGACGATTTAGCTAGGCAACCCATTTGCTATTATTTAATGTATGTAATACTAGCTAAGGTACCCGCTCCGCTCGGGTCAATTTCGTATCGGACTGACGTCGGGCTGAACCAAACATTTTACGTTTGATGAGTTCCCCATACAAACTTTCACTCCCCCACATGAACGACAAGTGCTAAAGTATTCGCAATATCCTATCTCTACTATTCCAATATTAGAAAAGAACACTCTGAAAAAAATCTCAGAATAATATTTTTTAATTTGAATGTATTCTGTCACGGCGCCATATTTTTTTGTGGTTCTGGTCTCTCAGAAAAAGTTCCATAGCATTACCTCGCCAGCAAAAAACCCCCTGCTGAATATCTTCTGTCCCAACTATCTAATAAGTATAATGTAAAGAGAAAGCATAAAGAAGCTAAAACTCGGACTAGGGCATCAGTATTTGTTTACATCGCCACGGGGTATTTCTTGGAGGTAAAATAAACGTTTACGATTTTTGCATATTACCATCTTCACCGTTTTAGGGTTCCAAAGGTATTCTTTAGTGTCTGAATACCTTTAAGGTCTTTAATTTGATGTGAGGTAAGATCGGGTCAGTGTTGCTCTACGCGTGTCCTTTGATGGCTGCAGGTACGGGGATGACGTCCGAAGCCCTCGGTGTGTCCGTGGCTCCATCTTTTTTCCATTCCTGCGTATCCGACGGCAAGACTGCCACCATGGAGGACGTGCAACGTTTTAAGGTCTGTTACTTTCACATGTTGCAAGGGGCTCATTTTTTTTTTGCATATTTTTGATAACAGTAACTTTCTGAAATTGGGTTCTGAACCAATGAACATATATAAAAAAATGTTTTTGTAATACAGATTTGAAAAACGCACATATGGACCTACTGGTGTTAACTGTTGATGCTTCATTAGTTTAGCTTGGTATTCATCACGTCCGTGAATAAACCAGCCGGGCAAATACGTAAGTTTCTGAACTACTCTAAATCATCT
Organism: Incurvaria masculella; assembly: GCA_946894095.1. Taxonomy (NCBI): domain Eukaryota; kingdom Metazoa; phylum Arthropoda; class Insecta; order Lepidoptera; family Incurvariidae; genus Incurvaria; species Incurvaria masculella. The sequence continues at coordinate 9,450,387 of OX335641.1, forward strand.
GGTTTTTGGTAGTAGCATCATATGAGCTTACTATACTAAGAGATACAAATTTACTCCCAGTAACGTTTGCAAAGAATTGATTATGTAGATAAATGTAAGATATCAATGTAAATATTTGGGCACTGAAGTTATCTCGTATTGCACATGTAGGTTTTAGATGTGAAAAAAATCATTGAGTAGTGCTGTAAAAATTACCATAATAATTTAAACATGTCAATCACAACTTGCAGTTTGCATGTGAGCGGTTGTGTTTTTTGCATTCAACTTTGCACATTGTAAAAATTTAAGAATGACACCACTTTATCTGTGGTGATGTGCAACGATGATAAAAGCTGCATTCAAGTAACTCAAATATTATTTAAACTTGTCAGCCTCGTTAGCCCAGTGGCGCGATAGCCAGTCCCGTTCTATAATCGAGATGAAGCAACTCTAGGCGCTTCCGGGTTCTGGATGGGTGAGCGTTTAAGACATCAACCGGCCGGCTAGCCGTATTTGGATTCCACTTAAATCTGTAGATTCCTTTCTTACTAGGTACTATGGCTGATCCCTCTTGTTGGGACTGGTTACGTACCATCACATTGAATGAAATATGGTCGAAGCGGAAATGCAAATTGTCCATGTTTTTCATTCAGTTCAATGTCACCATGCAATCATAAGGAAAGTGTTTTATTTATGATACTTTTGAGATTACCGCGGTCGTTAGACATGTACGAAAAATGCTTTGCATGGCTTTTCACGCGGCGGGAAGAGACATTCTTCGACGTTTCGAGCGAATATGTCGTCACGACGACGGGTCAGTCGTCCTCTGCGTACGAACGTGGTGGATGCCTCCTTGACAATGGGCTGAATGATTAGCTCGAAACGTGTGTACCTTCCCTCCGCGTGAAAAGCTCTAACATTTTTCAAAAAAGTGTTTCATTTATTCTAATATCATGATGTGGTTGGTTTCCTCGCAAGGTTTTCGTTCACCGCAAGCATTTATGTTACAGAAATGCATGCATCAAACTTGTAATAAGAAAAAAGTAGGTATAAAATAATAATATAATATAATATAATATAATAGGTATAATATAAGGAAGGTCCTGGCATGGCACCTAGTTCCCATGTGGTGTGTTGGGCTAATACCATGACAGAAGGTGTGGTATTAGCCATCCATGTCCAGTCACATAAAAAAAAAAAGGTAAAGATATATCTTCAAACACATCCGCAGACTAGGGGAGTGTCTCGATAGTGTTTATCTGGTGATAAAAATGGTATCTTAATACATCTTTTGGTATCAAATTAAATAACTCCCATCCTGAATTGATACAAAATGATAGCGTATCAGTAAACAATATATCGTGTTCCCCGATGGGACCATCTAATTCAGTATTGTGATGTGTCTTTTGATTATTTTTCCAATTCAATCCGATAAAAAGTACTACTGTAATACTTTGTAAATAATCGCAATCACATTTCTTATCCTACTGTCAAATCCATTCCAAGTAAGGCTCTTTTAGGCAAGCGAGACATATTGATGAATAGGTGAGGAAATAGTTGCATTGAATAATAGAAATCGCTTGATGTTAGTCAATCGAGGGTCTTGTTGCAATTTGCCTAATCATTTTAAATCATCTAGACTAGATTGTTATGATCCATGCAGGAACATTGAGCTTGGGGTCCATGGAACTGATATCATTTATTTCCATGAAGATTTATGATAATGAAACATATTAAAAATAAATTGTGTGTACTTATGTATGAAGTTACACTTCTTTGGCGTGAATAAAAATAGTTTTTTTTTTATGCATTGAGACAAATTTGAAATGAGTCAAACGACTAATAGACGATGGCCTCGGGGTGGAAGGAGGAAGGGGGGAGGTATTCTACATTGAAATGAATTATGTGTTACATCGGCGCGCACAACTTCATTACAAAGTAAGTAGCGAAAAAGTACACTCTGGTCTGTATTTTCGAACGTGCCTAAAGAAGTATAACTTCAATAATGTGCATGACCACACATATGTGATACGTTCTTCTGTGAACATAGAGAAGCTCAAAGCTTGGGACATTTCGTGTCGGGCAGGTTTTGTACATAGCTCAATTTGTTTTTCTTTGTTGAAATTGTCCGGATCACGGGAGAGCAGGATGAAGTTTGCGTAAGTATTTTTAGCACTAGCTGTTTTTAGCTTGTCACCCCAAATGTATGTAAAGTTAGTTTTATGTGACCATGATGAAGAACATTTATTGCAACTTAACATAGTCCATAAGGCTCCTTAAAATATAATTTTTAGTTTTTGTTTAATGGTTTCCTTTTTTTGTAAATTTGATGTTAGTGCACGTTTAAAATAAAATTATTATTTTGATGCACAAATAATGTATGATTAGCAATCACTTTGAAAATTAATTTACATAGTCACAATTAATCTTAAGGTCATATGGGTTAATTTATCATTATAATGTAGATGACTCTGTAATTGGACTTGCATCAAATACTTGCTGTGTACTGTATTTACTGTATTTAATTTTATCAAATTGGTAGACAAGCTACACTCAGACATATACATTTTTGTTATTTTAAGGCATTCATAGATTACATTAGGTCATAAGTAAAAATTAGAACGGAAAACATTACATAAAACATAAAATTTTCGGTGTAGACCATCGTCACACTTACTAAATAATCAAAATAATAATAATTTATTTGATAACATTAACAAATGAAAATTTTAAAAACATGAAAAAGAAAAAAAACGAATACACAAGGGTTAAGAAAACAGATTAAAGACTTCGTCCAGCGGCGACACGTATGGCAGTGTTCCCATCACGCTTGCTGCATTGCCCCTCTGGATAGCAATGCTCAGTCTTTGTGTTAAATAACTTGCTGACATTTTGTCTCCTGTTAATTCAATAATTTTCTTTCCGATTTCATAAATAAAGGATTTGGCGCTCTCACACCACGGGCCGAAGGTCTCAACCGCGAAGGGAACAAATAAATAATTTTGATCGGTTATTGCCTGGTATTTTTTTATTTTTAAACTTGCTGCTGACTCGGCAGCCGAACCTACTTTTGATGCTGAGTGCGTCACGTGTGAGGGGGCCAATGTGTCCACACATGTGGCATCCCAAACGAGAGATTTGCCCTCTGACCAGGGAACTAGGGTCATCCCGTCTACCCGTTTCCCATCATTGCGTGAAAGGTTGGGTTCCAGTATGGATGGAATGTTTATCGAGGCAAGTGCGCGTCTGATAATCTCGTTTAACATTGTATGACGTGGAAATCGGCCAGCGCTTCTGCTACAATAAAGCCCATGCAACCCATTGGCCTCCACATTCACGCCACAGGTACAGGTATGAGGTTTTACGACGTCGCACCCCAGACGGAGGCCGACTGAAATTCTTATTGTATTATTGTCCAAAATGGTTGAAATATGTTTAGACCGTAGAGCGCGAAGCCACGAACCTGATTCGTAGCAACAACTTGCTTTATACCTTGCTTCTTCAATAGAACTGTTGAAAATAAACGTTTCGCTGATTCTTTTGATATTTATTTCGTCCCAGCGCTTTTGTATGTTAAGAGCTGTCGGTCGATCTACATTTGGACACATGTCGTCCCATAAAAGACTGGCCTCCAATAAATAGCTAATCTCGAGTCCGTCTCCTGAAAGGGGTAGGATGAGAGAGACCAGATCCGAGACGCCATGTACGGACGCCAGAAAACTAGGGAGTACGAGGTCGGTAACTCGACGAATGCCAATGCCTCCAAAACGAATCGGAAGAGTGGCTTGCAACCATTGGGAAGCATTCAGGTTGATATTGAAAATTGATTCGATCGAATGTTTGATACCGAATAATTGATACTTGATACTAAATAATTGATACCAACTAAATAAATCAAAGGATTGATTAGTCGGGTCATTTCAATAATTCTAACAATGATTACAATACATCTGTATCATGTAGTTGTAAAATATTCAAAATGATCTTTTCATTTTGCAAACATTATTTTCTAGTCTATTAAGGGAATATCATAAACACTGACTGTAATCTGATAACACATGATTCATGAAATTTTATATTACAATTAAGATGTGTCACCGTCCCTCTGTGTGAATAAATGAATCATTCTCTCAAATCTTTGTTAGAGTAGATTATGCTGCGTTATAATATATAGGCAACATAGAGCAACATTTTCCTTTTCATTATTGCAAAAATATATTACGGTCTAATTAATTTTATCAATCATGTCACCAAGCTGTACGGGGGCAGTGAATTATGTTTATGAGACCTTTTGGGAATTGCAAGAATTACTTGCGAACTTGCTGCATATTTAGTAAAAATATTTAACCAAGCATACAGAAAATCCAAACCCATATCGTACAATAAGGATATAGGATCATCAACCTGACAGTACACGAATACTGCATAAGTTGCATATAGTCTCGCTGACCACCAAATCATTATAACGTGAGTAAAACCCGTACAGACTTAATGAATAAGAATGGGTGGGTCTCTTCAGTATTAGAACCAAATGCAGTATTGATCATTTTCACATTGTTGTTGATGCATACATCTTTTACGGCCAGTAGTCTTAACACTACGCCCCGATTGCACGAAGAGACGGCCGAGTTAATCAATGTTCAAACACGTCACTTATAGTGAACCGCATCGAGTTCCTTCTATAATGTCCATACAAAATGACGTGTTTAATCGTACGTTGACGTTGATTTTGATGTTTTGTCCTTTCGTGCAATCGGCCCTACGTGCGATATCTCTCTGAGGCTTTGAATACTCGGAAACAGATGGCGCCTGTCAGCGTGGCACTGAAAACTAAGATAGGTTTTACGCAGCACGTCAAGCGACATACGCACGCTCAGAGCAGCAGTGAAATCATACCATACATCTCCATACATTTGATAAGCGCTGCCGCACACAACTGATGCTATAGACGATTCGTTGGTCAAACACTAAAATAGATCTAAAAAAGAAAAAAAATCAATATAATTTCAGTAAAATACTGTATTTAACTTCAATTATATTAATGTTACTGCACTGGAAATATAAATAATTGCTTAATTCTCTCTCTCTTTTTCTGAGGTTAATGACAGAAAAGGTTATCCAATTTGCCTTTACTTCTTGTATGATGTACATTATAGGTTTCGATTGATTGGTAAAATTTAATGTGACTAAGGACCTTTTTCACCTGCTGCTGATTAGCTTAATCGCCATATATTAAAGGTCTTTCTAAGCAGCTTGCAATCAATTCCAGTAATAATCAGCACTTTAGTAATAAAAGCCCTTTAAGTGTAGATTAAAATAAATCAGCACTTGCTTACAACCAGGCTAAGACTTCGTGAGAATATTAAATATTTATGAAAAGATTTTGTCCGCACCAATCCGGTTGATTATGAATGTTTTGAATAAGGTTGAGTTTAATTAATATGAAAAAATCTTAACCTATTTGGTTAACATAGTTTAAGCTTATTTTAGGGATCAATTCCTCACGAGGAAGCAAGGAACCCTTCCACTTCGTGGTCAGTCTGTCTGTCTGGGCCCTTTTTCTAAGGCACGTATCGACGTGTTAAATTGAATTTAATATAAATTTCTAAGGTCGATGGTTTCTCGGGGCTGTTAAAAAATCAAGCTTCTAACTGCACGTTCCGATTTGAACTGTAATCGATTACACTGCTTAAAGCGTATACAAGCGTCCCGAATCAGATAGCACGCTCAAAGCAGTAAGCATTAAAAACGATTCGGACCGTTTGTGTATGCGCTTACGGAAACAAAAGAACAAACATGGAAGAAATGACGTGAATTGTAGTAGTTCACTTCAAATTGAATCTAATCAATTGCTCTAAGTTGAACTTGAATTTTGAATTGAGGTACATTCAATGGTTTGTGAAAAGAACTGGTGTACAGTTCCACACACCTACCTGCCCTACCTCAAAAGCGTGAGCACTGTGCACGGCATTAAGTGACGCAGCGCTAACTTCATACCGTTCACGGGACGCCATTTTGAGGGCTGTAAGCGCGAATCGGACCAGTTTTGAGCGTGCTTTTGATAACCATGGTTCAAATAAGACTGCGGCCTAAGTCGACGCAATAAAAAAATACGTCCAATTTTGCTTCATATTCATAGCCTATTGCTCCATGCCACTATCAGTTCAACAAACTTGAGACAACACTTCCTGTCGAATTGAGCAGTGTAAATGTGGAACAAACTGCCTAAAGATGTTGTTCAAGCACCCCCCACCAATTCCTTTAAAAGCAGACTTGACAAACACCTGAATACACTAAACTAAATTAAGCAAAATATCCACACACCTGACTTCAGACATGAACACATCAGCTTAGGCTGCTCGTTCATCAAATAAATAAATAAGCAAATAAATCAAAACCTGCAGGGCAAGGTCTCACAGCACAAGTAAAGTAAAAATCCGAAAATGGGTAATATTGTACATACATCCACGTACAACCATCGAAATACAAATTTGAATGGACCCCTCGGTGCTATAATGGTCGTTTTACATATATTTTTTCTGAACTTTGTTACAATGAACAGTCTGAGCTCGCAGTTGAGTGGCTTATTCGGGGTCTCGTCAGAACGTCAAAAATTCAGAACAACAAAAATGTTCTATTGCCTTTCCTCATCACCCCAAGGGTTGACTGGAAGAAATCACTCTTAGTGATAAGTCCGCCTTTGTGCAGTATTGTTGTTTTTCTGTATGTTTTCTTTGTAATTGTATTTTTGTTTATGCACAATAAAGAAATTATTCAATTCAATTCAATTCAATGTTTATTTTTGAAATACCATTGCAGGACATCAAAAAATCAGATCGTCGAATTTTGTCATTCTGATTTTTTAAATTATGAATAAACATTATAAAATGTAATTCAGCTCCCTTGCAGAACGTCAAAAATATTTGAATTTTTGGTTTGGATTTTTGTCGATCTGCAACCAAGCATTCTAACATCAAATAAAAAATCCGATTGAAAATTCATTGCAGAACGTCAAAAATATGCCTTTGTTAGACTATATTACGCCCTGGAGCGTTAGTCTTAAAGCGCACATTAGCAGTGTCATCGCTTCAGGTGAGAGCCGACAGCGGCGGATACGCCGGCGGAGGATCAAAGGGGGGGGGTCGTTCCTTTTTCAAAATTCATTGGGCACATCACGCTTGTTAGAGGGCTGGAGAGCCATCCCTATGGTCTGAGTAATATGATAATTTTAAAGGTTGCTGCTTCAATGTAATTCAAGCTTTAAGGACATTGGACCAGAGCGCTTTGTCGATTACAGCGTTGCATTTTTGACGTTCTGCAAGGATTTCTAGAAAACGAAAATGAAAGCATAATGTGATGTGAATAGGATTTTTGACATTCTGAATGACGGGAGTTTATCAACGTTTTAATGGTTGGTTGCAGAACGTAAAAATCGAACTGAATATAATTTTATTTTCTTCATTTTGCAATGGTTTATGTACCATTTAAAAATACTTCAAAAACAAATACACAAAAATCAAAACGACAAAAAATTTGACGATCTTACTTTTGTGGGTCTGCAAGGTATTTTAAAAAAATATTTTTTTGTCGTTTTGATTTTTTGACGTTCTGAAGGCTACTTGGTGCTGATTGATTTCAATATAAAGAAGGACTTGGCATGGCACCTAGTTCCTACCTGGTGTCAGTGGGCTAGTATCATGACAGTAGTTGTGTCATCCATCCATGTCCATATACATAAAAAAATCTTTGAACCATCATGTTCTTAAAGAACAATATTATATTTTCTCCAACTTGAAGTGTTGTAACAGGAGAAGTTGTAACGGTGTGCGTGTGACGGCAGGTCGCGACACGCATCATGCGGCAGCTGATCGAGCAGTTCAGCGCCGGCGACCTGTTCGGGCGGGACAACTATGAGTACTACGCGCGCGTGACGGGCCGCATACTGCGCGTCCGCGACGAGTGGATCTGCTCCTTCCGCGAGCCTCCGCCGCCGCGCCATCCCACCGACCAGCAGGCTTACGCCAGTCAGTTCCCCGTCTCGTTCCTCTAGCTCACAACTACGAGTACAACGTCCGCATGATGGCACACATGCTGCGCGTGAGCGACGAGAGGATCTGCTCCTTCCGCGAGCCTCCGCCGCCGCGCCATCCCACCGACCAGCAGGCTTACGCCAGTCAGTTCCCCGTCTCGTTCCTCTAGCTCACAACTACGAGTACAACGTCCGCATGATGGCACACATGCTACGCGTGAGCGACGAGAGGATCTGCTCCTTCCGCGAGCCTCCGCCGCCGCGCCATCCCACCGACCAGCAGGCTTACGCCAGTCAGTTCCCCGTCTCGTTCCTCTAGCTCACAACTACGAGTACAACGTCCGCATGATGGCACACATGCTGCGCGTGAGCGACGAGATGATCTGCTCCTTCCGCGAGCCTCCGCCGCCGCGCCATCCCACCGACCAGCAGGCTTACGCCAGTCAGTTCCCCGTCTCGTTCCTCTAGCTCACAACTACGAGTACAACGTCCGCATGATGGCACACATGCTGCGCGTGAGCGACGAGAGGATCTGCTCCTTCCGCGAGCATCCGCCGCCGCGCCATCCCACCGACCAGCAGGCTTACGCCAGTCAGTTCCCCGTCTCGTACCTCTAGCTCACAACTACGAGTACAACGTACGCATGACGGCACACATGCTGCGCGTGCGCGACGAGTGGATCTGCTCTTCAAATCATTGACAAAGTTTCCTACAGTCAGATAGATTATCATTAAATTTCATCATATAGGAATAAGAGGCAAACTTCTAACCTGGATCAGCAATTATCTGGTAGGACAAACTTTTTAATTACGAATTGGGGAAATCCTGTCTGACCTAATAGGCGGTGTTCCCCAAGGATCTCTTTTGCCCCCATGCTCTTTGGTCTTGACTAACGATGGGTCATTCCGGCTAATATTAGGAGCCACTCATGTAACTGCTTTTAACCTTCAGGAACCGGACCAGAAGTCTACTCCGAGTCCCCGTCTCACTTCAACATACATTCGCTAGTCGCTTAAAATCTGAGAGTCAAAATTTTCAAATTTCAAATCTTTCAAATTTCAAATTTCAAATATATTTATTCTTTACCAAAAAAGCTTAGCCTAATATTACATAATTCTTATTTTTATATCATATTTTTTTTTCTTTTAATAACTAGGCTGCTATATACAGTAGTAACCCTGCTTCTCATGCTAGGATTCCCTGTGTTATGAGAAGCAGGGTCTTTCATCGAGATGTCGGGTTGTAGTAGACGTGTAAATTAAAAACTCAAGAACTCAAAAGTCAATGCCAAACCGAGACTAAGACACGACTTCGCATTTTTAAGAAGAGTTAGATCTACTAATTACTGAGAAAAGTAGCAGCCGGAGTTTAAAAACGAGGAAAACATACGCTCTCCCATTAGTAAGATTTCGATCCGAGAGTAGGATAGCCGAAGGCGTAAGCGATTTTTGCATTAGTACGAAGAGTTCGATTAAATTCGCGTTGGCTTAACTGTCTAAACAATATCGACAACCTTGCCTGTTAAAATGTAAATCGGTGTGAAAATATTAGTGGTGAGTTATGGCAAATCAGTATTGGATTAAATTACCCGTAAGTAAACGTAACTTTACGCCTCTTGCTCCTAGCTTCCGATATGCGAGTTAATCAGAATCCAGGAGTGGGAGCGGCAGGTTATTGTAAGGCGATGAAGTGGAAATAAATTCAATACAGAACCTGCACATCGAGAGGCCAGATGGCCCGTCGCTAGTCTCTGCATCAAAAACATTAGTAATCATATTTCCGTAAAGTGTAGTCGCTTTTCTGATGATGATAAACGAACTGCTATCCTAATTATAATCTGTCAAACATTGAACAATGACCTGGACAGAATACAAGAATGGACTAGAGATTGGCTCATCAGGAACAACCGGCGAAGTGTACAGTTTTACACATAGGGAAATGTAAATGTACCCTTAAAGGTTACTCTTACCAAAACTGCTTCGATGTTCCTATAAGTGAAGATTAAAAATGGGCCAGTCACATATATAGGAGCTATTGTCAAACAAGCAAACTCTATGCTCTCTTTTAAACGTTTGCAAAATTTCTCAAAATTTACGAAACATGCGTAAAGCCTTACATTTCACCGCTAGAATACGGTTATCAAATTTTGCGAAAGAAGAAGAATTGTTAACCAGATGTTTCTTAGACCATTTGGAGCAAAAAAGATGCATAGAATTTTTACGTACAGCTTAAAAAAAAATTCCCTTCCCGTACATTTTGTTCATACCTACACATTAAAATATATGGGGCGGGTGAACAATTTTTATCGCATACAACAAAATGTTATCCAGCTTTTTTGCTCCAAATAGACCAAGCAATACCTGGTTAATGTTTGTTGGTAAAAAATTCATAAAATCAATTGGGGCAGATGTTTGGGCCATCGGGAATGTCGAAAATATAACTATTCAAATTTAATCAAAACTGTGGGGGCATACTAGTTACGGCTGCTTGTTTATCAAACAAATAATAATCAAATTACAATATGGAAATATTTTCTTAAATTTTTTTTTGTTTTTTCAGGACAACTATCACTGGAAGCTGAAAAAACATGGCTGCAGTGTGAATGCGACCGCTGGGGCAACAAATATAACTTAGAAGGTGAGGAGTATGTCTTGTTAGCTCAATGACTCTTCTCTTCCAGTAAACAAAGGAAGTCCATAACTACGCAGCTGGCTTGATAAATTAGATAAGATTGTTTTATTTGCATTCTGTGCAATCAAGCTGATTAAAGATGTATTTCTTGATTCATGGGCCCATTTCAAGATTCTGAATTAACTGTGGTAGAACAATCCTGAGGTCCCATGTGCGTTCTCATTCCTGTTTATCATTATGTTTGGTAAAAAAAAAATTACTCTTGTAAGTAAGGAATATGTACAGTTTTAAATGGAAATGGAACCACAAACATGTCACCTCTTACACCATGTACGGGAAAAAATCAGTTTTACAACTTTTTTTTCTGGATCTCACACGGCACAAGAATAGAAACCGTTTTTGAATTGGTTTATTTTTGGCACATTTGCTAACTTAACCGACTTTTCCTAATGTAGCAGTATTTGTACAGGGTCAAACCATACTTTGTAATTTTTATTGCTAAGCAAGTAAGTCAATGGACACAACATTTAATTACGAATTAACCCTGAAAAATCACACAATAATGAAAGGTAAGAGTTTTGTAAGAATATTATTTTTATGAAACTTTTATATATTTTTTTATTACCGTCTCGACCATCTTTTCATCCAAAGCGAGGGTATCAACCCAGGCGGGCATTTACCTTACGGTCTTGTAGGGGAAGGGGACATTTGAACCCATGAACTCTGTCATAGAAGGCAAGTCAAAACTAAAAAACTACTTTGTACTTGTGCTACCGAATATTTAATACAGATATTAAAGAGAAAGGTATAGCTAATGTCAGGCAAAATACAAAACACGCCGAAAACTGCTTATTTTCGCTGGTACTATGACATTACTAACCAGTGCCTCGTGTCATTGCCAGTGGACTTTAATTATCCCTATTCAACATTGGTATGACGTTTGCAGTCCATCTCTTCCTCTTTAGTCTATGATACAGTGGAGCTCGCTAATCCGGACCTGCAAAAAGGCAGGTGGTCCCGATTGCCCGTACTTCAGGATTACACATGTGTATTCTAAAACTCTTGATGCTAATAAATGTGTCGCAGTGTTGTCCAAGTCGGAGGAGTGCCAGTCGATGCCGGCGCTGATGGCGGGCGGCGCGGCGAGCGGCGCCGGCGCGCTCGGCCTCGGCATCATCCCCGAGCACAGCCTGCTCGACTCGTGCACGCGCCTCTCCATATCGCTCGAGGAGAGCGTGTTCAAGGTGAGAGGGGCGAACGGGGAGGAGAGAGCAGAGGGACCATAGATAAAAAGGATGGAGATAACATCGAGCGCGCCTACTATGAGACCCGCTGTCTCCAATTAAAAAAAACTACCAAACCATCCTAAACAAACATGCCACATGCAAACATAGTCCCAGATGTATTGGAGGGATTGTGTGGGAACTGACTTGATGAACGCTATTTTAGAGCATATTCGTGCGCGGTGGCGATGTTTCGACTGTGGCATACGACGCGCCGCCGGATTCTTATACAATTATATGGTCATTTTGACCATATAGCTGAGACGCGACATCGACCGCATGCCACTTCTCCTTTCTGAAGAGGAAGAAAGGAGAAGTGGTGAGAGGGACAGAGTGCAATACATTGGTAGGGAGGAGTAAAAGAAGGAGAGAAGATCAGAGCGAAAGGCTCATCGAAGGGAAATCACTAGAATAAAAGGTTAAAAGAAAAGCTATCATGAAAAAACTTAAGGTAGAAAGGGGCAAAGTGAGAGAGGTAGGGAGAGAGAATTATAGGAAAGAAGGCAAAAGTAAAGGGCACAGAAGGCAAACAGGCAGAGCGTCACGAGAGGAGGAGCCAGATAGAAATAGTACAGCGAGAGGTAGAAATAAGAACGTAGAGAGGTTTTTAGTGAAATAGTTAGAGAAAATAGATAGTTAATGTGAAGGGAGAGTGGGCCAGAGTTAACAAGAAGAAAAAGTTGTGCAGGCAGAGTAAATATTCAGTTAAATAAGAGAAAGCTTAAGACGAGAGTCTAATGTGAAAATGGAGATAGATGTAAGGAGGGGGGGATTATTCTGTACTTGTTAATTAATTATAATCTTAATATTCAAGTTGTAGTTTTTAGTCATACATCCTTTCTAAAAAGATTGTCTTGCCAACTGGATTTAAAAAAAATTGACAATTTGATTCACATGATCTACCTTACACTTTCAGACTGACCTTGCAGAAATGGATCAATATAAATAGCAAAGACTAGCCAGCTATTGACCTCATAACCCGACTCATTGTTCCTAGTTTTCTCAATTGAGTGATCCATTCGCCGGGTGCCGGTCGCTTCTTTAGAAATATTATTGTCGAAATATCTTTAGCAATTTTTCTTCCTATTTTTGTTAAAGCAAAAACTGAAAAGAAAAAATAGTAAAAAAAACGTGGTGGGCTTTTTTTAAAAAAAAACGCTGAAACAAATACTATTCAATGTCATCCACTACAATGCCACTAACAGTTCAAGTGAGTGCTGCACAGCCCTTATTAAGCAATTATTTTACCAGAGCCAGCCCAGACTTGCATACATGTACCTGGCTTCATTCACGCTATAACAGTGTAAGCCTAGAAATATTCGAACTTTTTTAAAAAAAAAAAAGGTTGAAAACTAGAAAAAAACTTCAAAAATTGTATGATCAGTTATCTTATGAAGTGTTTTTTTTATGAAAAACTGGTAAGAGTGGCTGTGCTAAAGGCAAAGGGTGCACAGAAAAGCTAAATACACCTCGCCACGCTCAGCGAGGCACCATGCCAGTGGATTTACAGACTATCGCTGAGCTATCGAGCTTGTTCAAATTACGCTTAAAGACTCACAGGTTATAGGTATGAGGAAAGGCACCCGCCGGCAGACAGTTCCATATCCTGGCGGTGCGGCAAATAAATAAGTTTGAGTCTGTCGCACGGCAGGTGTCGGTGAGCTCCTCGTCGCACTCCTCGCGCAGCAACTCCAGCCCTCACATGACGCTGGAGGAGCTGCGCGCCGTCAACAAGTACGCCGAGAGCACCAAGAGCCTCTCGTACCTGCCGCAGGTGAGGATCACACCTCTCCCTCTCGCCGCACCGAACCCGCCCCCCCGCCGGGATCGCTTAAGATGGGCTGCCCGTGTTCCACGTAAAAACATTACTTGAAAATCATTTTAGAACCCTTGTAGGCACCGATTTACTTGATTATTATTATCATTATTATATATCATCGTTGAATCAATATAAATTTCTGTATGCTTTTGTTTCTTGAAAAAATTTATCCAGAATAAATGGATAGCATATAGAACTTACGCAGATTTTCTTTTTGCTTTGATTAAAAAAAAAAAAGAAGAAATATTTATTAAATCAGGTAAATCCACACAGTGGTTTTAAATTCATTTTCAAACTAGGTTCGCATGGGAAACATTGCCACCTCATTAAAAAATGCTACTACTAGCCGGGTATATTAAAGTCATCCAGGACAACTTTGTTCGATTGGAAGCTGGCATAACATCGTATGAAGGATGAAATTGGCGGCATCCGTTTTTGCATTTAGGCGTTGCCATCTAGTGGTACATAAACGGCACTAAATCATAGTAATGGTATGAACGACCTGTACTAATTGAAGAGAGAAGGCTAAAAGGAATTACTTTGTAAGTATTACAGTTTGGAATAAAGCGATCAAATCTTACACAAAATATATTTTGCAATTCCAAGATTCCTGAATGTTCTCCCTTCAGGAAAATCAATGCTTTCTACTAACATTCATCACACATTTTATGCGGAATGAAGACGCGCGTCTTGATCGACTGCGCTGTATCCATATTTAAAATAGCAGCCCGGCGGCAGTATTATAGCTGCTGGCTGGCGGAGACATCCCTAACGAAAGGTTCGCTTGCCTACCTGCACTAATAGCTGTTGCGCTCCTTAGTTGCCTAAAGTGAATGCGCCCTTAACTGCGGCTTGACATAATCTTCTGCATATAGTCAGTCTCCACAAAGGATGCAATGAAGACTATTAAATTGGAAGCGCTCATAAAAGGCACATTGTAATCTTGTTCCCGGAGCTCGAGTCGATTCGTCCTGCTAAGTCAATCTGATCATAAAGGGCAAAATACATATATGTCCACAATGTGACCTCGAATAAGGTCACATTGGTCGATTAAGTCTGGTCGAGTCGAACTAGTTTGATGGACGATGTCATCTTGTTTTCTAAGCCGGTCAAAATGGGCTGACACAGTGTCCAGTCAATTAGTCTAATTTTGTAATATTTTTCGGAGCCTACAGGTATACAAGCCGAATTACATGTTGTGGAATTCTTCAAATGTATTAATGCTCTCTCTATTTACTTTCAACAAAATTAAATGAACTATTTTAAGTGGTCACTGTGAATGATGGAAAAACAGTCACGGCTACTGCTTCTAAAACTGCCTATCTGTGTTTCTGTTAAATGTTTTTGCAATCAGTCATATATATTTCACAAGTTCTTTTATCTGTGAAAACGTATGGATGTTTTCAGCATTCTCTGGACGTGTGCCCGTAGGCGGCTCTCAGTAATGCGAGGGTGATTAACATTTTACTAAATCTCTCACCAGTAGTGTTTCTCACCCACTCTGTTCTCTTCCCACTTTACTTCCTTCGACTGCAGTGAAAGCCATGCAGCTTGTCCTTTGTTAATTGACAGATTTTGGGGAATAAATATATTTGCTGTACGAACTTGTTATTCTCAATAACCATTTTATCAACAATTGGTTGCAGGCCTGAAGGGAATTGATGTCTAATTATATTTTTATGAATAGGTAATCGGTTGTATTAAATCAGCTAAATTATAAGTATAAAGTTTTAACCATTATCTTGTGTTGCCAATATTGTTGTGTATGTAAAGAAGTTGTTTTATTTCTTCTCAATTTAGAAATTTATAATTACCTATCGGTAAGTATGACTGGACAAGTCATGGCATTCACTGTACTGTTTGCATGACAGACAAATCAGAGCAAATCGTTTCTTATTGAACACCTTACAAAGAAGGACTTAATTATGAGGGCAGTCTTTTAAGTTATTCTCGGAAAAGTAGTCAATGCAGGTCCAATAACTTTTAATTCGCAATGTTAAAACTGGTTCACTTTTAAGCAAAAGTTCTCTAGATCATGATTTCTATCTGCACCTCTTCTAAATACCTACGACTTATATCCATAAATTCCTTGCGATGTCTGGAATACGAATCCACGACAGAAACCCATACAGTACCAAAGTGGTGCAGGGATAAGGGGTACAATCAAATAAAACTATGACAGATGAGTTCTTCTGCTTTTATGCTTTATCTTGATCAAATACTATGCGGATTTCCCAGTTTTTTGATTACCAAAAACCATTAAATTTGTGCAGTATTTTTAGATATTATGCGTAAAAGCTTTGGTGCTCGTCTGCTATCTTTGTATGCGCCTCTTCTCTACTTTGGTACTCTACGATTTCAATACCAGCCTGAGGTGCAGATGATTTTTTTTTGCGAATACTACACAATGAACAGCACTATACGGTTAGGTTATGTTTTCGTTCTTGACTAACAAAATTTAGACTGAGTCAGCTTAAATGTTCCGTGAATGTATAAGGTTATCTGTGAAATACCATATTTTGTGTCAAAATTATTGTCACACTTTGAATGTTCGCAGTGGTAGCTAATTCTATGTTTTGCGAGGCGAGGCGAGGCGGTTTTTCTGAGCACCTTTGGTCCTCAGCACAGCCCATGCCGGTTTTTCATAAAAAAAATGTGCCTAAGATACTGAACATTTTTATTGACAACAAATACATGCACCCACTATATATTTTTTGGTACCTATTTTGCGAATTCCTGAGCAAACTGTATATTGTACTTTCGAGAAGAAATTAAAAACATGCTTGACATAAGATCTTATACACTTGGTGAGGTTATGCACTGGTTTTGGGGGATACAATAATTCTGCAAATTTCCGATCGTGTCACTTTGTCGGCTCACATTGTATAATATCCTAACGTGTAGTTAAAGAAATGTGTTGTCCGGTAGATGCAATTCCCTCCATGTTACATTACTAACTGGTAGAAGTGGTTCATTGTGGCATATTTAACTCAACCGTAGTTAATATTGATTAACAGCATATCAGAAAACATTATGTACTAACAGAATGTAAGCTAGAAAATAATTAAATATTTAATATATTTCTGGAACATTCTCCCACGAAACATGAGAGGAGTAGGCCTTAAATTGGATTATTATGTACTCGTAGAATTATACAATGCCTTGTTAATTTTATCTGTGTTAAAAATACGAGAAATAAAAAAATACTTAAAATGAAGACCATTGAGAATTTTAATTTATTAAATACTTTTTGTTAATATGGAGACAATCTTTAAAAAAACACGCTTTGTTATTTTATACATAATTTAATTAATTTGTTTTAATCCTGATTACCTTGTTCTGTCATCCAATAAATTAGCGATACAATCGAAATCAGCTTCAATCATTATGTGGCATTATGCCCAAGCATCTACCCTGTCATTGGACCAGGCCAATGGTAATGTGATTTTGTCAGCAGAACATAAATTTTCAGCTTATTCTGATTCAAAATCAACTTGAAAGATTCTTAACCGATGGGCAATGAAGCAAGTAAATAAAAGGTTGAGAGTATTTTTTCTATTTGGTACATCTATTGGTATTTGGTACAACAATAGTTATTTTATCTGTCGATCTCGGTTATTAAAATTGTTTAATTTTATTCTACTACATTTTATTACTAGAACCTAGTAATTATTCATATTGTTAAGAGGGTTGAACTATAGGCGAAAACACCAAAATTTTAAAATATTTTGGTTATTAAAATCAAACCAAGTACCACCAAGAATTGCTAACATCAACACCAAAGTAACAAACATGCAGCACCTCCTTTTCGCGCTGATTCGTCGCTTCCAATGTGGAACTCTTTCACAATTTACTTACAGTCCCACAGAAGAACTGCTTCTATCGTGTGTTTCACTTTTGAGCAGTGTCACTTTCAAAGAGGATCTCTCTGTCGTCTGTATCGCTTGTCATTGAAATGAACAAATCCCCTCCACATTATTGCATTACACAGATAGGTAAATAAGGTGATCACCTTTTCTGGGAGGTCCCCCAATTTTACTTCGTTACCTGTAAATGTTTAGTGTGCATTTAATAGGTAAGTCTAATTGATGAATTCGGTGTAGATTTTTATCAATATTTTAAATCAATTCCCTTTTCCCTCTTATTGTGGTTTGCTAAAAAAACTTCATCAAGGTGTTTCACAAATGCTTCTGCCTTTTCAGCTTCAATTTTTGCCCACGACGTGTTCTCTTGTTTGCGTATAGGTGGTTGTTATGCTATAGGTTGCTGCATTTTTTTTGTGGCTTTCCAACGTGCGTAGTCTCTGGAAGATGTTGCCTCTTAATTCTGTAGATAGGTTTTGATTTCTAGGTTGCGTTCTTCTCTAATTCTTAAGCTGTGCTGATAGAATTTTGGATTTATCCACTGGGTTTTTAATTTGTTGCCAGATTTTCCTGACTGTCGTCTTTTTGCAATCTTTTTTCTGTCTGTAGAGGAACACTGAGGGATAGAAGGGAATTATTGAAGTACTATACAATTTCTATTATATGTTCTGTCTTGAGAGGAAGATTTGTGTTAATCGTGGAGTCCACTTGATGCTGAAAACTATACCAGTTGGTTTTAAAGCTCGGTTGTGTGGTAGTTATAATTTTCTTGTTCACAGTTAGTTGTACTGCTGAGTGGTCAGAAATTAGCAGCTCTATCTATCAGGGAATAGACCCAGTTGCAATGACACTCCTCATAATATGTTTTCACAGATTCTTATCTAACAGTCCGGTCTGGCTAGAGTAGATTTTTTTTTTTATTCCAACAATTCCTCGAAAACTGCATATAAACTACTTTTTATTTTATAGTTATTAAGTTAATAATTTAACTTAATTAATCAACTCATTAATTTGATGTTTAATAATTACGTTTCCCTTGCGGTATAGTCAATCGGACTAACTTAATTGAGGTGTGCGTTACATTTAATTCTTCTGATAATCGGTGGACTGGTTGAGTATTTGATGCTCTGGATTTTAATAAACCAATACAGTTGATATCAAAAGCGAGAAGACTATCTAAAATATATAATCTAGAAAAGTGCTGCCCACAGTTCAGAACCAGCTAGGACTAGAGTTCCGCCCATAGGGACTGTTTGTAGGTTCATGCGGGCGCGGGTGTAGGTAAGTAGGTGAGAGTGTAGGCTGTGTGTGTAGTGAGCGGTGTGTGTGCGCGCGGCAGGTGCACGAGCGGCAACGCGCGCGCATGCGGACACGCTCCGAGTGGTTCCTGCAGACGCCCGCGTCGCTGGAGCACGTCGCCGCCGCCGCCTACAGCGCCCGCGGTACTCCCCCCGCCGTCGCCGCGTCGCCGCTGCCGCCCCTCCCCCTCCACCGCCCTCACCCGCGTCCCTGCGGCGGCGGCGCGGCGCCATCTCGCGACGACAGCAAGGCCCTTTACCTCCTTGTCGCGTGCCTTGACTTTTTGTTTTGAAGCGATCGCCCGCACCGGTATTGCTGTTTTATCGTTTTGTGTTGCATTGAGGTTGTGGTGCGGAGGGCGCTAACGGTTTTGGTTCGATTTGTCGCGACGAATCTTGTGAGGCACCTCGCAATCAACTTGATTCTTAATTCTATTCAAAACTGTGATTTTAAATTATCAAAAGTGTCCAGAAAGTGTCTGCAAAGGGTCTTGTCGGGGAGTTGTTTTAAATGCCAAATGGAATATTGTTATTGGAGACTTTTCTGGAATCTCATAAAAAAGAAATGGTTTTTACTGTCCGCAATATTTTTTTTATTTGGCCTCCAAAGTAATCTCCCAAAGTAACGAGATGACCCCCTGCATGATAACATTTTTCCGGACAAAACAACATAGACAACCGAAAAAGTATGGTCAGTGCCTCGTAAGATTGGCGCGACGCTGTACTAACTAGCTAGCATGGTTAGCCTGGCTGTGGCTATCGTGGCTTCCGGCTTGCATGGTCACTACGGCTATAGCATCACCACGGCTTGAGGTGCACATGACTGCTTGCATATAAACTGTTGCATTGGAGATGGTTGCGTTGACTTTAGAAACATTATCATTCTACTTATGTTGTAGTGTCGTGAGAGTCGTATTTTCCTTGATATTTAAATATATCTACAATTGAAATTTTCAAACTTGTTATTCGTTTTCAGCATTACTTACTTCTTTTCTTTAATTTTTTTTAGTCAATAGAATAATTCGTTTATAAGTAATTAGATATTTAAATATACCAATATGGTGTTAAACTCGGTGAAGGAGATATGAACTTGAATGCATACAAATTTCTATGATATTATTTTAGTTATTTAGTTTGTTAGTATAGATAGTAAGAGGTATGCCTATGTATATATTTTTAATTGAACCAATCAACTTTGCACTATTGCTTGCAGTTTAAAGCATTACCAAAAAAGCACCAAATATATTTTTTGAGCTCGTTATCACTTTTCAGTGCATAGTTTTTTTTCAATATGTATTTGTTTTGGAGAGTTAATACAATTTATGCTCAATAAAGTGTTCAATAAAAAAAAATCGCACATTTGGAAGTCATACTTCAAGTAAATGAAACGTTGCAAATTCTAACAGTATATGGAAACCATTTTGTTTTCTGCATAAATTACTCTGAATGTATTATGATTGTTAGTATTTTTTTCTATTATACATTGTATTTTATTTTTCACCTGCTTTACCATATCAGTATTGGACTTTCACTATTAATCATCTGTGTGTCTGGTTTCTAGATTTCAGTTTTTCATATATTTTTAATTCCATTTATTTGAGCTAATATCTTTAAATTTACCACCAACATGCTGTTTAAACCGAAGTTGAAGTTAGTTCTTCACCTATGCACATACTTGTGACGTATTTTATCACACAAATATTGTCTGGCTTGTGTCGTTTTGGAAGAATGATCAGTCAGCTGTTATATTGAGCGGAACAATTCAAACATCTTAAGACTTTAACTTGATCAGTTTAAAAATGAAGTCCTTGGTGTTAATAGATGTTAATGTGTGTCGCGGACGGCAGGTGGCGGCTGCGGGCGCGCGCGGCGTCGGTCCCGGCGCGTCAAAGGCGCGCTGTGCGGCGGAGGCGGTGGCGTCGGCTGCCGACCGCTCACTCACTCCGACTCCGAAATCGCGCTCCCTCTCCAGCCTCGTCAAGTGACCGTGTGACCTCTGACACCGCACGTCACCGCCACCGCCGCTCACTTTTGAGCTGCTCGCCGCTCTCGGTGGTGCCGTGACCAGGAAACGGGTGGGTCTATATATTTCGCATTCATAGCCAGGAAAGGGCTGCCCGCTGATTCAGACTACGAAATGGCGCTCCCTGGTGCCGCCTTGTCGAGTGATTCTCTTACCTCTGATGCCACACGTCACTGCCAACTTCTGAGCTGCTTGCTATTCTCACCGGTGCTGTGACCAGTAAATGCAGGGCCAATAAATCCCACAACTTGTCTGGGAAATACCTAATCTTGCTGGTGTGGGATGGTCATGAATACATTTTAAATTGCCCATAACACGGGATGCTAAAAAAATATTTGTTTCCTTCAATCCACAAAACAACCATTGACCATATATAACCATCCTAATATGTATGTGATAATACCTGCTTTCAAAGCAGATATTAATTCCACAATTTAGGTTATCATACAAATAGACGTTATCCATAAACATAGGGAAAGATTTGTAAAAGTTTATTGCAATTATTTCGCTAGAAAAAAGTGGCACACAAGTGGTTGTACATTATTTTGTATGCATTTGAGGATGCACCAGTGAGTTATTAAATTTAACTCGTACTTCTCTGAACAGTATGGTTAATGATCACACAAAAAGATGAACATCAGCGATATGCGCGGGTCGCAATTATGACTAAAATAGTTTGACATATACTATTATGGTATTGATTCGAAAATGTATAGACTCGAGGCAACCTGGTAATGTTTCGGACTTTCCAGTTTCTCATGCATCATTATCTTGTACATACTTTTAAAAGAGTATATACAGCAGCTTTAAGCAGTCTTAGAATCGAAAGAACCTAAATAGGATAAATCAGACTGTGTGTGACACGCAATGTCTTTTTTATTTTTAAATGTTCCAGCAGTCGTTCTACTTGCAATTTAGGAAGCTTTTACATCACCTCGCATGTTAGAGAGAAGGGTAAAACTCACTAAAAATCGAAGTTTATACAGTGGAATAGTTATATTCTTAGATGTTTGAGGCTCATAACATTCCTCACAAAGGTAGTTAGACAATTTTGATAGGACATGGAATTATATTCGATTATTGAAAATTTATATATGTGTAATTTATACCATATAGCTTGTAAGATTTTTTGTATGCATATAAAGCTAACAAGATTTTGGATCTTAAGGCGCTAGGACTAGCCAACTACTCGCGCCATACAAATGCACTTTTTAACAAATGTAATAATATGTATTGAAACGCTTCAGCAAATCCAAATAGAACTCCAGACTGATAATGGATTGTTAATATTTTTTTATTCCATCATTTATTTAAATAATAATAAAAATAAAAAAAGTTGATTTTTCTCATTAGAAATCTGAAAGTCATTCGATTTCTAGATATAAGCAAAAACAGCATATATGCATAAACAAAAAATTCCATTTGCTTTTAGATTTCTACATTTAGTCAAAAAAGTTCGGAAATGGATACCGTTTCCACAATGTATTTTGTATAGAAAAAGGAAACATACATTAACGAAAATCATTCGATTCCTAGACAAGGAATCATATATTGTAAGGATGACACTTATAATCGTCAGACTTAGTTAGTTTACTTGGGGTGCCTCGTCTAACTTTGCGATTTGGCTAGTACCAGGCCCTTAATGTCGAAGTTTGAGCAAATCTAGAACATATTTTTTTTATTATTCCAATGCTTTGGCATGACTGAGTTGATCTTTTGGTCAATGAAAAAAGTAGATTTTCGGGTATGAATCTGAAAGTCCACTTTTATCCAAGACTCAAAATTTTGGATATAAATTTTATACAGCATCAAACTCACTTTCATACAAATTCATTAGTTCTTCTTAATTTTCCATTATCTTATTTGCTTGTGTAAATATGTCACAGCTGCATAGAGGGTATTATCGTTTGGGCTAGTTAATTACATTTAAGACCATGCAAATTAGTCTTTTGATGATATGGTCATAAATGAAAATTTTATTTGGTCGTAATCCATGAAAAATATACTAACAATTAGGTCCAAACGGCCTATAATATTGAAATATTTGTATAACCTGTAGAACTATACTTTGACACGCTCTTCATGTTATTGTACGAAAATGTGGAATGCTTATTCATGTTTAGGGATTATTGACTTGAATATTTTTTGTTTGTGGTGAGCAATGGTTAAATGTATTTATGGTCACTACAAGAACGCAACAAGACTGATGTAACCAAATCGCATTTGGTTGCCTTCACCCTAGTTAATTTAATTACTTAGTTTGCATAAGGCATCCATAGATGAAATCGACATATTACATTTTTTTTGCCAGTTTAGGTACATATTTTTTTGTAGTCCATATAATATTGCATGCAAAAAATACAATCATCGATGAAGTACATTGTATAAACCTAAAACATTTCTGTTTACTAAATTAATGAACTAGCACGAGAGCATGTTTTTGATTAAATTTGGGTTTATATTTGATTCAGAAGGAAACAAGCAAAAATCTGATTGATCTTCTTTTCTTTGTTAACACACTGGATACACATAAATTATCCCTAAATCTTAATTCTAATATATTTTTCTACATTTATTTTAGTTTCAAATGTATGTATACTTTCCTAACCTAACATTCTGTAATTCTTTTAACCTAACATTTACTCTCACTAACGTTTTGAATCTCAAAAAATAACTAGGTATACAAAAGTCTTGCTCCGTTTTGCTCATCTTGGCCACAGGAAATTTAGTATAATATTTGCTTAAAATTCAACGAGTATGGAAAGGCGTCAAGATATCTTACTCGATTACTAAGATTTACTTACTCGTTTACATTTTGAGGCGATTTATCTAGCTATTTTTGTATATATTGTAGAAAATATCTTGTATGACAAATGTTGGACAGCTATGGAAATTATATAAATTCTGCTAATACCCATCAGGGTTCTCAAAAATCAAGCCATTAATAAGACTGTTATTTCTAAATCGTTTTTTGATAAAGCAATAGTATGGACTGGATGACTTATTTTTACATGTGAAGATTAAAATTATTCAGACACTACCCATGAAAGCATTTCTACTAAACATACCGAGTTTGTATTTATTGTTTTGTATATTATTGTTTGTATAGTTTGTAAAAAAAATTTTTTTTAAATGAATTAATTTCATAAAAAAATCATTAGGTTATTACTATGTAATACTACTAGCTGAGGTTCCCAGCTCCGCTCGGGTCACTTTCATTTTAGACAGTCACCCTCCAACGGTCAGTTAAAGACAACCCTGGATCTCGACAGCAGCACCGGTCCATAACTATCCTATTTTTCAAGCTCATTGTCACTTGTCAATTGTCAAATACATTAACAAAATTTCATTGAAATGGGTGAAAATGGTAATAATCAATAAAAGCAATAATACTAATAATAATAATGTTTAAAGTGACGCACGATAAAGTGTACAAAAGGTAGAACTTAATGCCTAAAGTAATGAGTAATGACAAAAAACACAGATAGGCATCAAATAATAAAGGACCACATATGACTTAAAGCTGCTTGGCAGGTCACTGATTATATTTTATGGATTACCTAAAATTTTAGATTCAATCATAAAATATTTGATCCATATGACTGTGCCAAAAGATCCCAGAAAATTACCAGTAATTATTTCCGCATTTTTGTCATTATGATCCTGGCTGGGCATGCTAATTTAAAAAAAAAGTTGTTATTATTTGACTTCATAAAGAATGATTCCTATTATTACATTTTTTTGTCTTTAATATATAGGGTACTTTTACTGGGTGGTGTCTGAACTTTTAACTATGTATATAGAAATTTAGCAGGTGTCATCAAAAGTTTGTAAGAACAAAAGTGTTAAAAAAGTACCAAGAAATTCCAAGTTCTGTGCTTTTTCCGTTAACCTGCAGTTTTCTACATAAAATTATTTGTTTTTCTGTTGGACATTGCACACAAAACCCATTACAAAAGACATGAGCTTTGAAAAATCTGACTTTATTCTCAGAAAAACCGGCCAAGTACGAGTCGGACTCTTACACGAAGGGTTCCGTACCACCATACAAGACTTAACACAAAATAATCAGGTTTTTGTATGGCGGCCCCCCTTTAATTTTTTTATTTTAAAATTTTACCTATTTGTTGTTATAGTGGCAAAAAATACACACTCTGTGAAAATTTCAGCTGCCTACCTATGACGGTTCATGATATGATACAGCCCTGTGACAGACGGACGGACGGTCGGACGGATGGTCGGGCGAACGGACGGACAGCGGAGGCTTAGTAATAGGGTTCAGTTGGAACCCTTTGGGTATGGAATCCTAAAAAGGAACTGTCTTTATTGGTACTAATAATGTGTCAATGGGTTTCAAATTCAGAAATAAAACATGTGCAATTTTAAGATGATTACTCTATAAAAAGTGGTGTCAAACAACCTACTTGAGTTAATATTCTTAAATAAATGTATTCATATTTATTAGAGTAACGGTCTAATGCTATTTTGGTGGTGCAAGTCTAGTGGCGTTGTGTTACTGAAATCGTGTTTTCACTTTGAACCCCAGACAAACATACAAAAGTCACAGTGACAAGTCTCATTGAATTAAATTTACTAGTATTTGATGTATGTACATTACAAGCGCACATACTTCGCACATTCACTATTTGTTTGTAGCATTATCGCTATTATTTAAGACTGTTAAATTTAGAAAGGAATTTGTATGCCCGATAGGATTGTTTGTGTGGGCGATACCCCACATTAAAACTGATGTTTTCGTTTTTGAGGATCTCTATATTAGGTTTGGAAGCCAAGGTTATTCGCCATTTCAAATTATTGATCGATATCGCTCAATATTGCAGAATGATTCTGGAGGCAAAAATGAGCCACTTTTAATCCAATTTTTTAATCGAAAGAATACATCACCCATACACACATATCGCCCATATGTAGTCACAGGACCAAAATGTATGAGGGTAGCGATTTTTTAAGATTAAAATATTAAATGAAAGGAAAAGTTGCTTAATTTTGCATTAAAAATCACTAGATTTTCAGATTGATTAAAAAACTATGCGGCTTTAAAATTGTTCACACTAATATTTTCTAACTTTCAAATGGAACACATTTCTACAGAACACCTCAATAGGGATATAGTTATATTTAAGTAAAATGTTTTATTTACAACCAGAATTGTCCGAGTGATCCTCAAACGATTTTACGTGGAAGTCACTGGTGTAGGGAAGTATAAAAGTTAATTAAATCCAATGTTCTGTAACCAGAATAAAAAAGCAATATTTTGGGTAAATAATAACCAACATAATTTTCTAATCTAGAAATTAATATAGTTAACATCACAATTTTTTTTTTATGGAATTAGACATGGAAGGCCTGCCTACATTGTCATGACATTAGCCCAACCACCCTGAAGGAATTAGATGCTGACTTTACAAAAAAAGGTGGCCGCATACAAGGGCAGGATTACACTGTATCAAAAAAAAAAATAGTGATGGCTATGCTGGAGTGTAGAATTTTTGTTTTACCAGTCTGTAATCATCCTCTTGAAGTAAGTTCATTTTGGGCTAAATTTGGAAGGAATGTTAGAGTCTGTCAAATTAATCTTGATTCCCCAAATAATATGAGGAAGTCAAAAATCATAGTATGATAAAATTTAAAACATTGGTGAAATTAAACTACAATTATCTTGATACTTGAATATAAAACTAAAGTGTGATTTACTTTTGTAAAAAAAATTAAGTAATCATGTTTTATATTGTTTAGGAGTCATGTTTATTGTATTATCTAGACCAGACATTAGGTTTTTTCCGCATCAGATTCACTGTTAATATACTTTTCCCCAAGACAAATTAAGTTTGTTGAGTAAGAGGATAAAAAGTAAATGCCGATACTGGGTACACCATTCTATCATCCATTTTCATTTTTATTTTTTTAATAATCAACTAAGGATGAGCACATATTATTCTAGACAATTTATCCTGAATATTTTTTTATGTGTACTATAGAATGTCCGTCCATTTAATTGATATAGTATAAATATCATTCGTTATTCCATTTATCACTCCTTGGTTCTTGTTATGGTAGTCTACAGCGCAGTATCTAAAATGCAGCGGGATATTTTTCTATAGATATTATTTCCACCATATTTGAGGACCAGACCCCACACACTTTGGAAATGGATGAGTCTTCATGCTAGGATTCTTTGAGTTTGCAGACTGATGCCGAAAAATTTAAACAAGACAAGTGTTTTCTTGCAGACGTTACACTCGTGGGGGTGAGTTCGAATTCCGGCATTGAAACATGCAATTCATGATGATATCTATTCTCATTTTTTTAAATATTGATTAATTCTCATAGGGCAGCCTAGTTATATATTTGTATGTGTAAATATTTGTATACATCTATCTACTAACATTATATATTATAAGCCTATATATATATATATTAATCTCAGGATTCTATTTTTTTATCTATTTCATTTTAAATATCTTTTTTAGTTACTAAATATTTTCTTGAATTTGTTTTGTCTTATTTTTCCACCACACCGCACCTCTCATACGTCTCTAAGTTTGAATGGTAGAGAATATCTTATGGCATTAATTCCGCCTTTTTGTAAACTATATTTGCTTACAAATAAAGAATGTTTTTTTTTTATTTTAATTTAATTATTTTTCGTTGGTTCTGATTTTGTCATCAATTAGTCACTGGCTGCAGACTAATTTTACTAAACATTGCTGTATTCATCATGGTAGATTTAGATCATATATCATCAGGTTTGAGTGCCTCAAATCCTTGTGTCCACGTAATAATTTTGTAAAGTCGTGTAATTCACCAATTATATTTGTTATTTTCAACTAAATATATACATACATTAGGTTAATAAATACATTACCATTTTTTATAAATTCTGGTATTTATAGCTCACTTTACTGTTCTCAAATGGAGGGTGATTTTGTTACAAATAACTATTGACGGATCATAACTAAATATGTATTATTTAAACCAATTTAACATTCTGTAAATAGCTTTAAGTAT
Organism: Incurvaria masculella; assembly: GCA_946894095.1. Lineage (NCBI taxonomy): Eukaryota > Metazoa > Arthropoda > Insecta > Lepidoptera > Incurvariidae > Incurvaria > Incurvaria masculella. Next base: position 9,478,341 of record OX335641.1, read on the forward strand.
TAGAATGTACAAAGATAGTTTATCCACTTTAGTATGTTTTATAAAAAGACTGTTTTCTTTCATGAGAAGTTAAATGTTAATTTTTTTACGAATATAATATACTTATAAATTGTAAATCATATCCTATTATTAAAATTGTACCTTTTTTTTTGTGACGCAATATCGATACGTACAATGGGTATGTTTGGTCCAAAAGTTAATAAGCAACATGAGACCTGCATTGCAGAGCATTGAGATGGTATTTCAGTGGTGTTTATTTTTGCATACCTTTTGAAATCGCCAGGATTGCAAGAAACTGGGGTTTCTTTTTATACATAAAAATTGTACAATGTATTATGCATGAACAAAGTATTTAATGTGTTATATCATTCCACCGATTTTTAACTAATTTTAATTAGAGATTTCTTTGTGTTTTTAAGTCTGCTGTACGAAGATCTCAAAATTTTGAGAGACTTAGTAGTTATTTCGATATATAGAGTATAAACGCTCAAGAAGATGAAGTAACAAATGAGGCTAAATTAAATTGTGTTTGCTGTGTAATCATCTGAAAACATACCTTATGTAAGGGTTTAACCTCTCCAGAGATTGAATATGTCACCTTCGCCAGGGAGAAGGTTAGTAAGAGAGGAGATGTACAGACAATGTAAGCAAAGGTCCGCCAAGTGAACTTATGCACCCGCCCGCAAAATGGGTTACAAATGAGCCATTGCGAAAAAAGTCATGATTTCTGCATGAATGTATACTCAATGTCTGTGGTGTGATTTTAAATGTTGAAATGGCTTTTATCTGCTATTTGAGCGGCTCGTAGCCTAGTGGCGCGGGGACTGCCCTAGCGTACCAGAGGCCTGGGTTCAATTCCGACATGCACCACTGTCTTTCTCTTTCCGAGTTTGATAAGTACATTTCGTCACGAATGCGAGCTGCTCCATGGTTCGGAATTCATGTAAAACTGTAGGTCCCCTTCCCCTACTAGGTGGTAGGGTTTAAGCCCGCCCGGGTTGGTACCTATTTGGCTAATATCATAACGGTTGTGTGTGATATTAGCCATCCATGTCAGGTAGCATAAAAAAAATACTCATACTACTTAATTATGGCCACTTTTCATGCATACGGTATTTCTACTTAAAAATAGGCAGAGATGATAGAGCGTCATACGGTACAATTACAGCATATGAATATACAAAAACGCTAAAGAGCGATAAAGCAGCCGTTTATCGCTAGGTGTCGCCCCGAAATACCAAATTTAGCTATCACAGAAGTTAGTTTGCGCGACGTCACTCTCTACTTACCTCCTCCTTGTGTAAAACATACCTTAAATAACTTTTAAGTAAGGCAGTTTTCACACTGAAGCAATACAGAAACAGACAAACTTTTTACAATACTACATGCATCATAGGATGGACTTGCCGTTCTCACTAAAAAATATGGGATTATCATCATCGTATATCAATCATCTATAATGCTGCTTGACTGATTGTGTAATGCTGATTTTTGGCCGATAATAAAAATAAAGAGTTTCTTGATTCATTTTATTGCCTGCAGGTATGTTTGCATAGACTGCATTAAGTTGCGAGGTTTTTTTTATTTAATGCTTTAATGATGCCATTTTCTTGTGGTTTCAGTGTGGAAGCTGCATTATTTTTATGGAGAGGTTCTGCAAATTTAATGTGCATATGTTTTCGTAAGGAATAGATTAATTATGTTGTGTAATATTCGACTTCGCAGGAATCGATATTGTATTTTATGCGATCTACGTTTGATATTCTCCTTTGTACATATTTTAATTATTTTGATTATTGTCTGAGCACTTTATCACTTAATTTAAAGAACTGCTAATAAAACAAATTACACAATCTATTTTGGACTTTTTTAACGGTTTTACCACTACTGTTCCAATTTCCTTCATATTTTTATTGTATCCAAAATGTGTTACCTAATATCTTGGTCTGTACTGGAATCTGAACCAAGGCCAGCCTCGACAGTTGAACAGACATGTCGACCGTGTAGATCAGTGGTTCTTAACCTTTGGTCCACGAACCACCGTTGGTCCCTGGAAGCACCTAAGTTTGTTGTTTAATTTAATAAATCTCTTTATAGTGATATTTTCGTAAAAAAAAAAATACCTTTATATGCGTGTTTTATGTATAGATGGACCAACCCTTTATTCATTTAGATTTACATTACTTACCTCCACCATTTGGTAGTCCATGGCAAGACAAACATTTTGTCAAATGGATCATTGAATTGAGTCAAGGCTGGTAGCGCCTGCTTCTCGCTCCATTACCGTGAGCGCGTCGCAACAATTTGACAAAATGATGAGTTCATTAAAATTTGCAGAAAAAAGATGTGAACGTGTAACCTTAACACAAATGGAGTGACTTATCACAGGTAAAGGAACTCCATATCAAGTAATTACATTTGAATATATAATAAGCCTATAATGATAATCAGCCTTCAAATCTCTATTGCTCTGGCCAGTGCATGTCAAAATAATCAAGTTATCGATTCTTTTGCAGTAATAAATACTTTGTCGGTAATCTTTTTTTATGTAACTGTACATGGATAGCTGATACACCCGCCATCACGATATTAAGCCAACACCCTGCATTCCCGTAGGAATTAGATTTTATACCTATGTACACACCAACTCTTGGTGATAAGCAAAGGAAAACAATTTTGTTACAAAGAATGTTGAAAAACTGTTTGACCTTCATAATATGCATAGTTTTTCACAATATTTATTCAAACATTTTGAGGATTCTGTTATTGTGCATTCATTCCTTTCACACGCGTTTAGCACTAAGAGAGCGCTCCACATGTAAAGATCTGAACTTTTTTTTTTGCATATTCTTTTCTTTGATCCGTATGAACTGTTTTATTTGGCAAAGACTAAAGAAAAATAGAGTCAATCGGTTCCAAATTCATTCAAGTCTTCAGAAGATTTAGCACCAAGGTATCACAAGTTGATCACATCAAAGGACATGCCAGATAGTTTCATGAAATAATTTACACAATCTTAATGAGGTAACCACGTATGAAATAATGGTAAAAAAAATTCACTCTCTTTGACAAAAAATAAAAATGACCTAAATAAAAAAATATCATTAATGTGGCTGGCAACTTTGGTAAATTTTATTAACAGTCTGCTATGGAGTAATAACGGTCAAATCATCTTGTAACAACAACAACAACAAATACCAAGTTAGGTAAGCTACCTTTCTTGGTTCGACAATAAATCACTCTTTCTTTCCTTCCCCTTAACATACACAGCCTTTATGTTGCGATCGTCCCCAAGGTAAAAGAAGCGCTGCAGCAAACCCTCGGCAATCATATCTTCGCTATCGTTAGCTTCATATCCGTAGTTGGTTATGGGGCCGCTTACTTCGTACGTATCTATCAGGAGAGCGTCAAACTCCTTTCCAATGCTGAAATCGCCAATTTTATCATCCAGGTGCAGGGCTGAAAACAAAAAATATTTTGTTAAATAATAACACATTACAAAAAAAAAATATTTGGTGAAGTTCGCTACAACACCTTGTCCTTTTTGTGTCAGACCCTCAGAGCCTCTCGTCCGACTTGTCAGCTAAATTGGTTTACGACAAACCATAAAGTAAAGAATTTAGGAATTTTCATTGACGAAACTTTATCGTGGGTGCCCCAGGTAAACGAGGTCAGCAGAAAAATCTTTGCCGCCGCCCACTCCTTAAAGCGCTTGCAGAATTTCCTCCCAGTCCGAACCAAAATTACTTTGGTGCAAACTCTCCTCTTTCCGATTTTGGACTACGCAGATGTTTGCTACTTGGATATAACTGAAGTTCTCCTAGACAAGCTGGATCGTTTGCAGAATCTCTGCATTCGCTTCATATATGGTCTGCGTAAATATGACCATGTATCGCAGTACCGTCGAGAGCTTAAATGGCTACCCATCCGTTTCCGAAAGAACTGTCATTTACTAATTCTTCTTTACGGAATTCTAAATAACCCTAACTCTCCTGAATATCTTCGTTCCCGGTTTATGAACCTCTCTTCACATGGTCTCCCTTTGCGATCTAGCAATGACAGTATCCTTGCGATTCCTCGCCATACGACGTGTTTTTTCTCAAACTCCTTTGCTGTTCATGCCGCACGTCTGTGGAACTCGTTGCCGATCACAGTCCGCTCCTGTCAAACTATCAGCTCTTTCAAACTTAAAGTCAAGGAGTTTTACTTAAATGAAATGTAAAGATGATAAAATGTTCTCACTGTATATATATATATTTAATTTTATTGCCCTTCTAATAGTACAGATTTTAGAATCAATGGTAATAGGTATTATAGGTTTTTTTTTTCCCCTGGTTTGTGGATATAATAATATGTATTAGTGTATTGTATTATATATATTAGTATATTCAATTATATGTATAAATATGTATATATTATGGTATATGTATGTTTATGGAGTTATTATTTTTCTTCCTTTTCAAATTCTAGTGTGTCACCTACCTACAGATATTTCTATTGCCTTTCCTCATCACCCCAAGGGTTGACTGGAAGAAATCACTCTTAGTGATAAGTCCGCCTTTGTGCAGTATTGTTGTTTTGCTGTAAGTTTTCTCTGAAATTGTATTTTTGTTTATGCACAATAAAGAATTTATTCATTCATTCATATTTTTTTGACAGCTTATGCTTCGTCGCCCTAATTACTTTGACGTTCCTGTTTACGCCGACTCCGCGTTTTCATATAAATCGGAAGTCCAAGTTTTATTTTGACAGCTTGAAAACCGGCCAATTGCGAGTCGGACTCGCAATTGGCCGGTTTAGGTACGAAGGGTACCATCGTACAAGATTTAATACCAAAAATCATGTATATATCCAAAAATCATACGTATTTGTTGTTATAGCGGCAAAATGAATACATTCTGTTAAAATTTCCGGACGATTCATGAGATACAGCCAGATGACAGAGCGACGGACGGACGGATGGACGGACGGACAGCGGAGGTTTAGGGCCGAGTGCACGAAAGGACAAAAAATCAAAATCAACGTCAACGTATGATTAAACACGTCACTTTGTATGGACAGTAGCATGGAAGGAACTTTTTGCAGTTCACTATAAGTGACGTGTTTGAATATTGATTAACTCATCCGTCTCTTCGTGCAATCGGGGCTTAGTAAAAGTAAGTAAAAGTAAAACCACAGAATAAGTGGTAAAATTTTGTATGGGTTTGACTTAGTTCCGTAAACTCCAATTTAGGTGACAAGTCCAATCAGGGACTAAGAAGGCAATGTACCATATAGTGTGATTACTAAGAGGCCCTACCAAGCAAACATAGTCGCGGACTTAGAGGAAATGTGTGGATGGGAACTGACTTGGTAAACGTATTTCGGGCACACATTCGCTCGCGGTGGCGATTTTTGGGCTATGTGGCATACGACGCGCAGTCAGCTTCCTAAACGATTATATGCACGCTTTGGCCATACGACAGACTCGCGAAAATGACCACATGCCACTTCGCCAGCACGGAAGTAGCTGCTATCACACCCTACCAATGTACTAGCGCAGCCTAGTGTTGCCATGTACAGTGCCTTGCGCTAGCACCCGCCGGCGTCGCGCTCACCCTGAGTTGTCAGTGTGTCGCCCACGTCTAGGAAGCACCGTGCCATGTCTGGCACGGAAGTGCTGTCTCTTGCCGCCACTGTTTCTTACCTTTAGCGCCGCCGAGTGTAGCCAAGGTAAAGCGCCTCGCGCCAGGATACGCTGGCGTCGTGCTCGTCCTGGAGTTGTCGCTGTGACGCCACGTCTATGCAGCATCGAGCCGAGTACGTCACGGAAGTGCTATCTCCTTCCGCCGCTATTTCTTACTTTTAGCTTCACCGAGTGTAGCCAAGTAAGAGCTTCGCGCCAGGATACGCCGGCGTTGTACTCGCCCTGCAGTTGTCGCTGTGACGCCACGTCAACGCAGCACCGAGCCGAGTACGTCACTGATGTGCTATCTACTTTCGCCACTGTTTTTTACCTTTAGCACCGCCGAGTGTTGCCATGTACAGTGCCTCGCGCCAAGACACGCTGGCGTCGCTCTCGCCCTGTAGTTGTCGGTGTGAAGCCACGTCTACGCAGCGCCGAGCCGCATCTAGCACTGAAGTGCTATCCCCACCTGCCACATCTGTTTGGAGACAGTGGGGTTTTAATAATAATATCTATGGCACGGTCATGATATAGTCACAGCAAACTAATGGACTTCCAGATAACTCAATCCAATTCTTGGACATCTTGCATGGAAAGACTCTCCAGGAAAGCATTGGAAGTATTATTTAAATATTATTAGTTTAAAATTTGTTTAAGTACAGCAAGTTAAACATAATGACAAAGATATACAAATAGCTTTCGACGCATAGACAAGATATAATTAATCAAACAATGATCCCAATATTTTGTACCAGAAAAAACCATGTTTAAGTAAAAATGCCTTTAAGTTGGATCAACACCTAAAATAAAAGCACCATCATCTAGTGCGGCAGTTCTCAAACAGTGCTTTTAGCTTCATAGGGTTATGTAGCATAAATACATAAATAAAACATTTTCGAGCTTGCATTTAGACCGCTTGCATTTAGATTTTGCTTGCACAGTCCATAAGTATTTTCATAAACTGTTTAACATTTTTGAAAGATTTTTTATTTTTAACAGTTTAATGGTATGCGATTGATCTATACTTTCATGAGTGGTACGTGAAAAAAGAAGTTTGAGAACCTGAAGAGTTACGGTATTGTCGGTTACAAGTTAACAACTTTGCTCTCGTCACAATTCCTCAATTTCAGCGTCAGACCTAGAACAATCAGTTGATTTTCAAAATCAAATTACAATACTACTTCTAATGAAGATGTCGCTATTTAATCTAAAATTTAAGTCAAAAACCATTTTCGTAACTATTTTATTCCACGAAATATATTACAGCGTGCTAACGTATGTAGTATTGATGGCAATATATTATAAAACTTGCTGTGGTACCCGGCTCCATTGAGTTCAATGTTGGTTTGGACTGAACTCGAGCTGAACTAATGCCTGGATAAAAGTAGCGCAAAGGGCTGGTCCAAAAGGCCGGTCCACGACAATGTATCTATCCACCAAAAATCAAGAGCGGTTGAGCCGATATGGTGTGATTGATTACGAGAATCTAAACATTCCCATTTATTATATAGATGGAAATAATGTGCATGACATCATTCATCTGTGACCAAAATAAAACCGGAGGCGAGAAGTTGTGATGCGATTATAGGAAAGTTTGAACGTGGTTTTAATTATATGTATATAGATATTATTCATATTATATTATTCAGTTCCCTGCGATAAAAAAGCGTTAACATCATTGATAAAATTTGTCTAAATGTGCAAAATATAATTGCGTTCTCAGAATTGTATGACCAGGTAGGTATTGCATTAAAATTTACACCGGTTTCCTTGCCCATAGAAGAATGGTAATTTCATTCATCATTGTTCTTCGGGGTAGTTTTTTTCAAAGATTTTGAAATGGACTGAAAACACGGAAAGTTTTCATTTCGCTTCGCTTCAATGCCCTATCACTTATTGAGTAAGAAAAGGAAGTTCTAGTTTTACGTGGTATCCAAATCATTCAAAGCACCCTCAACATCGAAATCGTCACATTCGGAATTGTTATTAATAGATCTTTCCACAAATAGAACCACGTCCCCTATGGGGAAGTACTCTTTACATTGGTGCAAACAGTATCTGGAACACCGTACCGCAACCCTGGGGGGCGCGCGCGTGACGCATTGGCAAGGTGTGGCGACGTGACGCGGTGCTGAAATTTCTAACTATTCTTAAAAATGAAATATTTATGGATTCTGTGGGTAGATTTTGATGAAATAAACACTAAATGTTACTCAGATTATTGCTTCAAATGATTAAGTAATTACATTTTGAATCTAATGAGTGGCTTTTGCGTGATGCGCCCACAAATAAACAGATTTAAAAAAAAAAATTTAAAAAAATTGTTTTTTTTACGTTCTATTACTTATTCCTTCCATATACCAGTTATTTTCTAATCTGATGTCTAATTAAAGTCATCCTAATGACACCACCAAATGCCAAATTGCACAATTCAAATGGTACTCACGATATTTGTCTTTTTTTTTTAATACAAGTAAACCGAAACACCCTTCCTTATAAGAAACTATAATATCTAACATTTTTCTTACATAGCTCCGGCTTATAAGGGCGCTTATGTGGTTAAGGGCGTTTGTGCAGCAATACATAGCGTGTACCTGTGCCGAGACCGACAGTGATGTTGTGGCGCAGCAGTCGGCGGACGGGACACAAGCCCGACATGAGCCGCGTGTTGGAGGCGGGGCAGTGCGCCACGGACACGCCGCGCGCCTCCAGGCACGCCATCTCGTCGGCGCTCAGGTGGATCGCGTGCGCCATGATGCACTGTACGATAGCAACGTTAATGTGACCATGAGCTGCGAGGGACAAAAAGCAAGAAACTTAACCGCGACAGCCCAGTGGCGCGACATTCCATAATCGAGGTGAAGCATCTCAGGTGCAGTCTATTTCTGGGGTGGCTGCTTTCGCCTTTCATTACTCACTAGTTAGTAGGGTTGTCTCGTCCGGGTTGGTACCATCGCATTAAATAAAACATTATCGAAGCCACAATTAAAATTTTCCATGTTTTCAATCCAGTTCCATGCAGGCTTGCAATATAAGGTAGGCTTGTCTCCGAGCTCTCATCGGGTGTGTTAGACAGTTATCAGGTAGTAGGTACGATATTAACATTGCATGTTTCACACAACAATTTCAAATAGTTGTTAATGTTGTGTTAGCAACTAATTCAAAATGGAACATAATATGCCAGAGTAGAGCAAAAAATTCAGAAGCCTTACTTTCAGATTTTTTTTCACTTGGTGATTTCAGATTCTCATGTTTTGTGGGTGATGTCTGATCAATACCTTGTCAGTGAGTATTCCGTGCTGGTCGTACACTTGCGCGTAGGAGTTAGCTTCCCTGTACGTAGCCAACACACATTGGACCTCTCCTTGGTTTTCTGATAAGTGGCTCTGGAATAATACATCTTTGTGGTTTATACGTCCACGTCAGCTGTAGATCGGTAGGGCACTCTGGAGTAATAACTAACCAGGTTTGATGTAACGAGCCTTACCTGAATTTGACAATTGAATTTTTTAGCAAGTGAACTCAACTCCTTCATGAGGGTGCTGTCACAGCTCAACGCGAACCTTGGTGTTATAATGGGTTCCACCAAATCGTTCTGAGGGCAAAAGACAAAACATTTTTATGCAATATTGTTTTTCCTGAACAGTCTGGCTGTGTGTATTCTTAGGTTAAAGGAGGTACGAAATAATTGCACTACCCACGTAATCAAACTACTACAAGCCAAAAGTAAATACACTTTTTCGTGCTTAGCATGTACGTCGCTTGTTCCAAGAAATGTGACATGTTCAATCTTCAATGTTCAATCTTTGTAGTCAAGGTTCGTAACGCAGGCATAGCATTAAATAAATTTACGTAGGTATAATCTTAAATACTGTGTTAGTAGGAGGCATTGATTACGGGAAGAGGGACTGTAGGAGAATCCCAAATTATGGGTATACAGCAGGTGGCGAAATTGGTTAGACGCAATACCCGCGCATGGTATGTTTTGCTCGTTCGGGTCCAGCCTTGCAGTATATTCGTAAAGTAGTTCTTTTTACAGGGATCTTTCTCTAATTAATGTGTCCTTGTTTCGCGGTCGATTATGCATACATTCATGTCACATTCCTACTACAAGCCAGCCTACATTTCTAAATTACAGTTATATTATGTTCATGTGGTCGGATTGTAGCAAACCCAACGCGCGAATCCGACCATGCTGATTTAAAAGAATAACTATAGATGAATAACTAAAATTAACCAGGACAGCACTTTATTTCCTTGGAAATAGCGCAGCTTCATTAAAAATCGTCGTGCTCTTCCTGCAAAAGGCAACAAGTTCATCATTTCTTTCATTGCTGAACTTGATTAATGAATAGCTGGGTTAGAGAGCATTGTCAACTACTTCTGAAACAACAAAGAGGAATAAAAATAAAATATCATTAATATCCAAACAAAAAACTGCACTTTTCTACGTGAACCACTCCTTAACCTGCTGTACTATACATAAAATGTTAAAAAAATATAGAAAATACCTTCAAGTCTTTGACTGCAACCACAAATGCTTCAAGGTCAGCGAGCTCGCGCTGAGTGCTGTTGAAGTAGCCAGCATCATTGGGTATGTTCATGCTGACCTTCCCCACCAGCGCCCTCTGGCCGAGACGTACCACACTCTCAGCCAGTCGCAACGTGCCAGCCGCATGCAGCGATCCAAAGTAGCAAGCCGTTGTCGTGCCGTTCTTTAGAAGTCTCGCCTTAAATGGTAATAGATAAGGGAATGCAGAATCATATACAGCTTTGGACTTTTCAATAGGCTGTCTAGGCTGCGGCTAAGGGGCTACAGGAGCGGCTTCTCTATGTTTATCTGTTTTCTGTGTATTATTAATTATGTGTTGGGTGTCCTCGAAATTGCTACAGTTGCATTGTTTTATTAGTTAATTTTGTTTGTTATCGCATTGTTGAATGTTCTTTTAATATCTGTTCTTCAGATAAATGTTAAGTTATTACAAATTATTTTGTCTAAATGTTTATCAATTATTTTTGTGGTATCCTTTTTTGCACTCCATACTGAAGTTTGTGAAGTAAAGTGAGGGCTTTAGCAGTTTGACATTCAAAATGGCAGTGGTCTCCGTCCTATTCTTATTTGAATGGCATTGTAGGTACCGTGCATCCCTTCAATATCACGAATTCATTAAATTGGATGGACAATGTTTCGTTGCCGTTTTTGGCTATCTTTTATCTAATGTGATGGCACCACCTAGGCGGGCTTACCCTACTGAGTTCCATTCTTATATATAGATTCCAAACCTTGGAACAGCTCAGTCATGAAGAAATGCACTAGGTAATTAACGTTACGGACAATTTAAGCGGGCAAGCTAGTATAACTAAATCAATAAAAGAATCCAACAGGGCTTCTCACAAATTCTACTCTAAATATGAACCAACCACCACTTGATTGTAGACCCTAGTCGCGAACTCTTCATCTTCATACTTCTTCTCGAGTGGAAAGGTGTATTTGTTGAGCCAGTCCAGCAGCGGTCGGTCGAGACCCATGCCCAGGTTGGGGAACTGTGGTGCATGCACGTGGCAGTCTATGAACCCCGGCAATAAGAACTGGGACTCCGCCAGCTCCATAACATCAAAATCGGCAGGGTTAATCGACCTCTTGTACGTTTGGTATTCGGACGATGTACCTTTGCTGGTGATCTGAAAAATGTAATGGCTTGATATTGAAACTTGCTTGGAAGCAGGGATCGCCATTGCTCGCGTCCGTGGGATTCACTATATATTCTTAGACCCACCTTGCAGTGTCCTTTAGGTCAGCGGCGATTTACAAATTTGCCGCCCGTAGGCAAATAAAATTTGGCCGCCCATACCGACCTCTACACTTCGATACCCTAGTTCACAATGACATGAGTTACCATATACATATTTGTCAATGCATCTGTAACGTTATGATTTGTGTACTATAGTCCTAATTACACAGCGTCTTTCCCGTAAATGTATTGATGTGGTGAAAATTATTACATGTCGAATTTCTTAAATCATAATTTGTAATGTGGAAGGTTACGTATAAGAGCGTTGTGGCTCTAGCAAGCTACAAAAGTTGCTCTTTCCGGCCTCAAATGCGGCCGGGAAGATGGTAAGACGAATTCCTGATTTTTTTTTGTCCTGATGTAAATTTTTATTCTTTTAATGATCAAGCCTTGAACACTTCAAGATATTAATATTTTATCTGTTTTTATAATATACTTACATTCAAAATAATCTATGGATTTTTTTTATCGTTTCTGATTCGAACAAAACGTAATGAAACTTTATACTAACCTTTCCATTTTGTACACTTAAATATCCATTCAACACAGATATATCAGCTGGTCTGGGTGATATAATTTTGCCCAGGAAAATAACATTATTTTCAGTCATCTTGAAAAACTTTATAGCCAAAGAATATAATACACTGTTATAGACTAAGGTTATAGATGAGTAAGCCAACGAAGGTAGTAGTGTATGTAAGCTGTGTATGTAAGTTATCCAATCTTCTGAGTGGTCAGTCTGAGTGGTCAGCTAAGTAGTAGTAGTACTACTAAGAACAAAATATGATAATTATCACTGGAAGCGGTCTAGGCAGGTCAAGTTATCTCAATTCATCCAAGGCCTTTTTTTCGCAAGATGTAACAACAATCACGGCTTCAAGGCCGTAACTTAGCCGGCACAAATTATGAAAAAGAAGTTATATAGAAAATTAACTTTTTTTAATCATTTGGGCCCAATTTTATATGATATTCTATCTATGATATATTCTTCGGGCCAGGTTAACCATCCATCGCCAATGTCTGCATCGCCACCACCATCTGCATCGCGGAGCTGCGACCGGACCGCAGATCCGTCGCCAACGACCGGAGGCGCATATGCGTCGCCAAAAATTGGAGGCGCATATGCGTCGCCAAAAATTGGAGGCGCAGATGCGTCGCCAAAGTGCCCGTGTTATGTTTGTTGGTTTGGTTAACCCCTGTTTTGACCACCTCCAGTTACCTGAAATTCGATAGTTAACTTTCGGCTACATTGCATATTTGTATGATGTAACCGAAAGATAACTTTGGAATGTTTGTTAGCTGGAGGTGGTGGAACCGGGCGTAAGTATGGTTAGGTTATGTAATTTATGTTAAGTTACGTAAGATTAGGTTAGGTAAGGTTAGGTTTGGTTAGCTTAGGTTAGGTTAGGTTGGATTAGGTTTGGTTAGGTTAGGTTAAATGTCACGACCCCCTATACGCCTTCGCAACCCCACGCATAGTGGCGACGGATCTGCGAAGGGTCCGCAGCTCCATCGCTGGCGGTGCATATATTGGCGATGCACATATTGACGATGAAGCTTGGAGACGTAGATATTGGCGATGTAGATGCAGGGCACCTTAACCGAATAGCAGTAAACAATTCCAACAGTTCATACATTTAATTCAAATGCTTTCAGCCGTATTCAGAGTGGGCGGACTAACTTCAATGAGCCGGAATAACCGGTTTTTGTATGATTATTCCGGTGCTAATTTCGTACTAAGATTTGACAGTTTCTCTTCGTGTGCGTAATTTATCACTTCTTCTTCTCCTTCTTTTTAGATCGCGGTCCGATTTGAACCATCGTTACCAAAACCACGCTCAAAACTCGCCCGATTCGCGCTTACAGCCCACAAAATAGCGTCCCGTGAACGGTATGAAGTTAGCGCTGTGTCACGCAATGTCGTACACAGTGCTCACGCTTTGGACGTAGAGCACTGTGTGTGGAACTGTCAGTGTCACATTTTGACGTTTCTAAAGAGTAGTCTATCGTCTTTCCACCGTGTTTTTTCACAAACCTTTGAATGTACAGTCGTTTCGTCTGAAATCTATACACCGGAAATACAGACAAATTTGAGGTCTCTTTCTGACATGCTGACGTCAACCATAGAGTAAAAGGGACTTAGGAATTCCTTCTCTTTCCAGTGTATACATTTGATAGGAAACGACTGTACCTTAATTAAAAATTCAAGTTCAACTTAGAGCAATTGATTAGATTCCAATTTGAGGTAAACTACTACAATTAACGTCATTTGTTCCATGTTTGTTGTTTTGTTCCCGTGAGCGCATACACAAACGGTCCGAATCGTTTGTAATGCTTGCTGCTTTGAACGTGCAATCTGATTCGGGACGCTTGCATACGCTTTTAGCAGTGTAATCGATTAGAGTTCAAATCGCGCGCGTTCAAAGCGTCATAGAATATAGAAAGGATATGGGTAACGTAAAGCATTATTCCCACTGATTCCTACATAGCTTCCTGCGCGTTACGATTCGATCTGTAATCGATTACACTGCTTACACTGATTACAAACGAATCGGACCGTTTATGTACGCGCTTAAACATGGAACAAATGACATTCATATGGGCCTCATATAGTAGGCGGTAGTAGCCCGATTTCTACCATCCCAACGGCGCAAAGCTTTGCGTAGATGGCGCCACATAAAACTGTGCCAAGACTATCATGTTGAAGTTATCTTTACCCTACGTCTCTGGATGTTTTCGACTCATTAATTCAGCATGTTTTAGGTATTTTTGAGTAATTTTGAGTTGGTTAGGAAAGTTTCAAAACAGTCTTATTGGAAATGTAAAATACCTACCCTTACAATCAGAGATACTGTAAAATATTCCTCATGACGACCAATTTCTTTCTACGCCCGGGTGATTTCTCGGGCGACTCAAATTTATATGCAACGCACATGTAAATCTTTGTTAGAAAAATAAATTGGTGCATACAGATAGTTAAACCACTATCTCTCGCTTAGAAAAGCAGTGCTTCGCCTCCAAGCGAGCCAATATAAGTTTTTTTTTTATATTTGCTACGGCAAATACCACCATATGGTAGGCCCACCTCCGAAGCGTGAGCACTGTGTACAGCATTGCGTGACACAGCGCTAACTTCATACCGTTCACGCGACGCCATTTTAAGGGCTGTAAGCGCGAATCGGACCACTTTTGAGCGTGCTTTTCGTAACGATGGTTCAAATCGGACCGTGACCTAGGAACTCTTTGTATTATCCATCTATGCACAGAACACAAATATGGTAAGCAAGCTAATATTTTATTAATCTGTGGTCTTCTCTTTTGGTTTCATAATAATAATAAATAGAAAATATAAGTAAAAAAAACAATAAAAATTAGAAGTGAATGCAGGGGCTGCCCATAGATAATATAATATTACTGGGGCTGCCAGTTAATTGTATGAAGCATTGACCTGTGAATTATGAACCATACAAATTGTTGCTAACACAATAAACGCAAACAACACAATGTCGGACGACGAAGTTCTGAAGTTCGAGATCACTGACCATGACTTGGAGACCGAGTTCAATCCGCGCCGTGGTAGGGCTAACAAAGAGCAGCAGATTTATGGTGAGTGTCCACTCCCTTCATAACATACAAAGCTGTACTGTTATATGAAATCAAATCTTGGGTGTAATCTTAGATACCAAGGTATTATATGATAAACACATTGATTCAACGGTAAAAAAGGCTAGTAAAGCGTTGGGATTCATACTTCGAATATCCAAAAGTTGTGTTAATCCTAAGACACTCCTAACACTTTACTTCTCTTATATCAGAAGCCATCTGAAATATGCTTCCCAGGTTTGGAACCCGAGGCATGAAATATATTAGTAACGACTTTAGCAAAGATTTCTCAAGCATCTTATGTTTCGCACACAACCATGTTTCACATCCACTTTAGAAGCCTGCAAATACTATTTAGGATACTTCCGTTAGACACTACGAGAGAAATGCTCAACCTAATTTTTCTTATCAAAATAGCCAATGGTGAAATTGATTTTCCGGAACTACTTGAGCCATGACCAGAGACGGTGCACTCCAGTCTGATGATGAGATTCATAGACCTCACTCGTGCTTGGCTTAGCCAAATTATAGCTTCCGACTGTCAAATTCAACATTTGTTACAATAATCCTGAAACATAAATGTAAACTAAGTAACAATAATATGTTGACCGTCCAAATGATAAGTAGCAGCCGCCGCAGAACTGGCTTATATTGTATTTTAATTCGTCAAATTGGTAGACAAGCTGCACTCAGACAGGTAATTTTTTTTATTTGAAGACATAATAATTAGGGCTAACATTAGGGCTTAAAACGTCAAACTGACTAAATAATTAAAATATGTTAAGGTCATTTATTAGTACACTTGAGAGCAAAGAAATCGAATCACTCCCGTCCTTGACGTTAAAATATTTTTTTTTCAGGAGTCACTTGTTGCACAAATAAAAAAAATACCTCATTAGAAAGCCTGTTTAACAGGCTGTCAATAATTAAAAAAAAATATAAAAAACATCTTTCAATTTATTAAATATTGCCCATTAATGAAACGCAGTCTTAAAATGAGAATGTTTGTTAAATTTAATATAGCAATAAAACCATAAAACCTAAACAAAAAAGGAACAATAATTAACACGTGTAATTTTTTTAGTAAGGGGGGTTATCACCTCATACCCTATCACTGCTTCCATGCGGTTCCTCATGGATCTTATGAATTTTACCAGATCTTCTTGGCGTATAGCTTCCCACTCCTCCGTCAGAGCATTCTTGAGCTCTGGTATGTTTGCAGGTTCAGGATTCCGAGGCTTAATTCTTCTTTTTACCTCATCCTATAGATCCTCTATGGGATTAAGGTCAGGGCTACGTGCTGATCATGCCATTGTCCTCACGCCGACTTCAGTCAGATACTGCCCGATGATTCGCGCGGTGTGTGGCCTGGCATTATCGTGCATAAACACAAAATTCTCGCCAATACAGCCGGCCAAACGCACAATGTGGTCTTGCAGGATCTCGTTGATGTGTGGTGGCGCGGTTAGGCCTCTTCCACCAGGTCCACCGAGCGCCCTTTCAATGAAAACAAGTTCCGTTCGTGCATCGAGAGAAATGCCTCCCTAGATCATGCACGAACCACCGCCATAACTTATTTTTTCCTGAATGCAGCACTGCGAAAATCGCTCCCCAGGTCGTCGATAGACTCGCCCTCTTCCGTCGATGGTACAGAGAGAGACTTTGGACTCATCTGAGAACAAGACGCGACTCCATAGCTCAAGCGTCCTGTTGACGTGCTCACGTGAAAACAAAAGTCGTGCTTGGCGATGAGCTGCAGTGAGTTTCAGACCTGTCGCTGGTTTATGAGGACGCAAGTTCTACTCCTTCACTCTCCTATTGATCGTCCACCTACTAACGGCGACTCCTCGGACACCCATTTGTTGCTGAGCCACTTGGACATCATTGAGGTGCCGGTGGCGCAACGATGTCAGCTCGATAAAACGGTTATCTCGATCTGTTGTAGACCGAGGTCGGCCCGTCCCAGGCCGCCGATTTAAGGCACTGCTCTCCAAAAATCTTCTGTAAACTCTATGAACCGCTGATTGGCTCAAATGTAATCACCCAGAAACTGTGCGCTGACTATGGCCAGCTTGCAACAGAGCAACGACTTGACCAGCCGCCTGAGGGTTGGTGTCCATGTCCTGGAACTAATGTGATCGTATCTGGCGAGCAATATCCCTGTTCGAGCGCTGAAGCTTTAATGATGAGTCATAAGGGCTTGTTTTCGACTTTATGGCTTCAGAACCGAGCGCACCCGTAAACAAATCAGCGATATTTTGAGGTTGTGTTTTAATTTAGGGCTGCATTTAACATTGACATTAGCTTTTAATCGAAAATGTTTTTATTTATTGACAGCCTGTTAAATAGGCTTTAAAATGAAGTTAAAAATTTTTTGTTGTGATAAGTGTCACCTGAGAAAAACGCTTTCGAAATAATATTACTGGAGTGATTCGATTTATTTGCTCTCAAGTGTATATATAATATAATGACGAATAAAACAAAAAGTAAATCAGGACGAGATTATTTCTTTATATTTTTTTGCTTTGCATATGTGTATATTTTTATATAATTAAAAATAACATGTTGACTAATTGTGATATTTTTCGTTTGCAAATCTAGAATTTTTCAGCAAAATTAGCTCAGAATGATATAACGAGCAAGGGATTGTTTGTAAACCAGCTATATTAATGCCATATATATATTTTTTTTTAAATTTGAAATTGAAGGATATATTTATAACCATTTTCCAGTTAACAAATCGGTATTGGATTGTTGCTGTAAATAAAAATTTGGTCTTGATTGCCTTGACTTTGTTTTGTGGACTTAAGAACGGCCCGTAAGCTATGCTCCCCATACAAACGTAGTTTACTAATCATTTGGAAACCGCTATTCCAATTAATTTGATATTTAATATCAAATATCAGGTAACAAATATCTGTGTCTGCATGCTTTTTTTTTTTGAAAAATCCAAACCGAATGAAATAAAAGCAAAAAGAAAATCTTCATACGAATTTTGTTTTCTCTGTGGTTTGACCCAGAATACATTTACCGAAAAAACAAAGGCATGCAGACACAGATATTTGTAGCCTAATATTAGATACCAAATATCAAGTAAGTTGGAACAGTGGTTTTCAAATTATTAGTAAACTACGTTTGTATGGGAGGCGAAATTTTCAGGTGCTTACGAGCCGACCTTAAATCCACAGTAACAATCCACAATGCAAAGGTATCGAGCGCACAATTTTACTATCATAAAATTTTATTAACATAGTTACAATATTTCACCATCAAATACTGAGTAAAGTGGCATTTTCCTTTCATTTGCACCCAGAGTAACAAATTACCACTGGGCAGTCAACAGCAATTTTTTTTAGAAAATACAAAAATGACCACTGCAGTCAAACGGTTAGTTTAATTAAGAATTAAATTATTGAAATCATTTCGCCATTCTAATCTTTTGAAAGCAATCATTTTCAGCATTAACAGAACTAGGGTACAATTGATGATATTTGCTTTTGTCTTAGCATACAATCCGCACCTATGTATGGCTTGTACCCATGTGTAGGCATATCTGAATGTATTTCCAGGAGTGTGGGCAAAGGACAGTGATGATGAGGAAAACGAGGAGGTGGTGCGGCGCCGCTCGCGTAAGCCCAAGGACTATGCCGCTCCCATCGGCTTTGTGGCGGGCGGCGTGCAGCAGGCTGGCAAAAAGAAGGACAAGAATGCACGTGAGTGCTTCACCTGGCACCCTTTGGTTTTGGTTGAATTGTTATTGTGTCGGAACTAAAAATTTCATTTGTTTTGTCCTTAAATTCATATTGTGTTCACATTGGCACCTGAATAGATAATGCTATTCACCTATTTTGCTAAACTACGCTAAAGGGCCCTAAAACTTTAGTGCTAAGAAGGGTGACCACGAATAGTCCCGACCACGATTGAATCCTTCTGCTGTCAGAGGGTCCTGATATGTTTGGTGAATCCATTGAAAACTGAGTCTAAAAACTTTTAAAATTAAATCTTCTATCATGATAAATTATGCCATCACACTGTGTATGAAACTAGGTACCATGCCCTTGGATGGACATTCTCTTTATTGGACATAGCTATGTTATTTATTAAAGTTATGAAGTGGATATTTCTACTATTGTGATCAAAAAGATTGAAAAATTAAGGCTTACAAGCATTGAACGAGGGAGAAACATGACGAAGTTATAAGTTTTCCTTGCTAATATGGAGGACATCTTTGGTATCTTACTAATGAATGGTATTCAACACGTACGTATCGTGTGGTAGCTGTAGCAGTCCAGCCTGCTGCAGAGGCGTCTGTGTCGCGCACAGTCGTCGTGGACAGCTCATCGGAGGAGGAGCGGGCGAGCGCGCCGGCGGAGGGCGACACGGCCGGCATCCGACGGCGGGGGCAGGGCATGCGCAGCGCTGCGCTCTCTGGCAACGTCGGCAACTGGGAGAGGCACACCAAGGGCATCGGCGCTAAGCTGCTCCTGCAGGTGGGTGTTTGTGATAGCCATTAGAGGGTTCATAAGATACTTAAGCCATTCTTGTGGCCTAGCAGTTTGGGTCTGTGCCTTTTTGTCATCACGATACTTTGATAAGTGATTAATTGATTGAAAATTCTTTAATATGCCACAAAAAACAATTTACAAAAGAAATTACAGTGCAATAACAACATAAGTGGGGCGCAAAGGGCTTATAGGGTGAAGAACAAAATTGTGAGGAAAACCCATAATTTAATGGTGTTGAGCACTAACAATAGCTAGATGAGAATAGCTCCGCACTCATGCCTAAAAATTTGGCCATCACCAGGTTGATGATTATAGTCGAGTCAGCATTTGTTCGCCCTGAGACCGAATATTCTGTTATGGTGAACCAACAATGGCCCCCATGAGATCTAAGTAAGTTCTGTTTCCCCAACTCGCAATATACGCAATAGAAATATTTTTTTGAGTTTCGCAAATTACTCAACCTATAAAATATAACCTAAAAAATACTTTTTGCAGATGGGGTTCCAACCAGGTAAAGGTCTTGGTAAAGACCTGCAGGGTATATCTGCTCCGGTTGAGGCCACACTTCGCAAGGGCCGGGGCGCCATAGGGGCATACGGACCAGAGAAAGCTGCAGTAAGTAATCAAATCACTTATGTTATTGCAGTGAATCCTTTTAATCTTAGCACCATACAATATTCTTGTTTTGAGTACTGCAACAAACCGATTGCAATTACTGGGCAAAAACTAAAATCCCGCTGGCACGCCTCTCCTCCATCGGCTTTCCGGTGCTACGAGGGGCTGTGCCCCTCAAATTCACTTGAGGCAACTGAAAAAGAAGTTGGATCTACCTCTCAGATATTTTGTGTCCATTATTTTAAAGATGTAAGGTTATCATGATACCTAATAAAATACAAAACTTGCCATTTTAATATTATAAAGAAGTACAAGAAAATATTATAATAAAGAAAATATTTAATTATTATATTAAAATAAAGATAAAAACTTAAAAAAATAGTTAATACTTGACTTGTTAATAATTGACATAATACATGGCAAAATAACATAAGTTCATTCGCATAATTAAATTATGTGTATTGCCTACAGTTTTAGCTATTGAGGCCTTTTGCAAATAGAGAAAGTTCGAATGTGGAAATTGAGGAAACACCATATTTTACTCGGAGCCGACAATTTTCGATAACTTTAAATAACTTACAATGCTTGGTCCTTTCTCTCGAATCCGAAACTGCATGTCAATGCAAAGCCCAAAACATTATACAAGTATAAAAAAAGTGATCAGGGTTTATTAGTAACAGAGTCAAGTGTATAACAGAACATAATTGCGCAAACAGTTAAAGGCGAAGCGAGAGGCGGAGAAGAAAGCGTTGTTGGAGGCCGAGCAAGAAGGTGAAGGCGAGAAGGAGAAGTCGTACCACTGGAGGAAGTCGCACAAGGGCCGTTACTTCTATCGCGATGCAGCCGATGTCATTCAGGAAGGCAAGCCTACCATGCACACTCTCGCCAGGTATGCGAACTCATTGCGCGAATGTCTCTCCAGATTAAACATACATATCATATTTAATTTGTTTTCAAACTGTAAGTCACATTCTCGTGCCAGGCGGTAGGGTTGACCCCGCCAGGGTTGATATCATCGCATCGGATGAAAATATTATCGAAGCAGCAACAAAAATAAAATCTGTGTTTTACAGCCAGTTCATTCAGATTCAGATGTACATCCAGAGCTGTGCTTATAAAGGCAAGTTCTGGCGTGGCACCTAATTCTTTCGGGAATGCAGTGTGCTGTGAATATATTCCAACACACCCCAGGAATTAGGTGCCATGCCGAGACCATCCTATTATGAGTCAAGTACATTGAACAGGATTGAAAACAAAGACTTATTTTCATTGTCGCTAAGACTGTCTTTTCATCCAGTATTATGGTTACCCAGATGTGCTTAACCCTACCACCTACATAATACCCACCTACAGTTTAACATGGATTCTGAACCATCGAACAGCTCAAATTAGAGACGTAATGCACTCATCCAACTCAGACAGAGCATGAAAGTGGTCAATGAAGGAGTTTGGGTTTGAACCCATAACCTTTTGCGTCGGAAACAAGATCTTGCATCATTAATTAATAAAATAATGATGATTTATTTTCTTTCTATGACTCAAAATTTATGAGATGTTTTTCTTTTGCTGATGACACGATCTTTTTCTAATATACCCTCATCAGTCTTATGTACAGCTGTATCACCCAAAACAGATAATGCTGTTGCTCCCATTCATGGGGTGCACATCTTTCGGGTTTGTTCTTACTGATGATTTTCCAATATGTTGGTATATAAAAACTTGCACATTTCACTTGCAGCAGTGAGTTGTCCCGGGTGCCCGTAATCGACATGACGGGCAAGGAGAAGCGTGTGCTAAGCGGCTACCACGCCCTGCGCGCTGCCGCTCCGCGCTTCGAGCACGAGCCGCGACGCGCCTGCCGGAACTTCTCCGCGCCGGAGCTCACGCACAACCTGCAGCTCATGGTCGACTGCTGCGAGCAGGTAACATCACCCGTGCACTTGCAGCAGCAAGTTGTCGCAAGAGGGTCGAGGAGAAATGTGTGCTGGGCCTCTACACACGCTGCATACAGGAGCTCAGTAAAACCTCAATGTATCGATATAAGCTAAACCATAAAGACGCACCATCAGGTTTTCCCCGCGTGCCACGCAACATGCGCCCTAACCGCTCGTTGATGCCCTACTGCGTGTCAGTCTGTGGGCATCACCTGACATCCGAGCATACGCGCCAAACATAGCCGTTTAAATGCGACAAAATGCCGAAATGCACTGTGAAAAGGTGCAAAAATAGAATTGAAAAGAATAAAAAGATCGATGGAATTTCTTAAAATATGTAAGTGTTACTTTTTTCCCAAAGTGTGAATATTATTACGCACAAATCAAGAAAACATTCTGTCCAAAATAAGAAATACAACGTCGTTGTCTGGCTGCAACGGCCATGATTGTAACCAGGGTCGCACTACGTTCATATATGGACTTTGTTGATAAAATACTTTTTAACATACATGGGTATTTGGAAGGTGGATGCAAAGCCTTGAGCAGGTGATAAGGCAGATAATTTAGAGTGTGTTAAGCCAAAGATACCATTGTACAAAGTTCACGCATTTCGAGATTATCAACCTTTTCGTGTTTTCAAGAAAAATCCTTTTTAGGGTTCCGTACCCAAAGGGTTCCAAACGGTCTCCGTAAAGACCCAAGTCGGGTCTGTTGTACATATCCAGCCCCTCCCCAATTTCTTCTGTGAAGATAAGGTGAATGCAGATCTTCGTGACTCCTACAAGGGTTTTAGGGGTGAAGCTTCTGACATTTGGGTTGTTTCAGCAGGTACAGGGAAGAAAAATGAATACATAAATGTTATAGGACATAATCGAGAACGCCCGAGAGCTCCAAAAAGCGGAAGATGAGATGGTGGCGGTGGAGCGGGACCTGCGCGAGTCGGAGGCGCGGCTGCAGGAGCACGACGCGGTGGCCGGCACCGTGGAGGCGATCATCGAGCAGGTGGAGCACCTCGACACGCCCGACCTGACGCTACCCGACGCTCACCGAGTGCTCTCTCGTCTCCTGGTGAGTCGTGCTCTACATTTCGACTGCTCTCTCGCTTCAGAATGGTCTAATCGAGACAGTGGTTCAGGAGCTCTTGTTGGTAATAATAATAAATAAACATTACAAGTGGCATCTTGGCTCCCACGAACTAAATATTTGATTTTTGGGTTTGTAGACTAGGGTTACTACAAGATTTTTTTATCTTTAGGGCCCTCTCTTAAGACATGCCCTTCTTTTAATAATAATGTAATCATTCTTTATGGTACAGGCAATAAAAAAGGGAGACGCTGCATACCTTCGGAGCTGGAAAAATAAGAGATGATTTTTTTCTGTGTCATCAAGCTAACGCAAAAACCTGAAGTTTGTGGCAATTAATTGCTGGGCAACTATTGTCAAACATAATGGAGCAATAGATGGAGCAATAATAGAGCAACCCCAATACATTTTCGGCAATCATCCCAGCTCCAGCTCCACACTCGCCGGTGTGTTGTTTATCGAAATGCCACGTATCCGTGCACTTGCTCGTGACATGCGGTCAATTAATTGCTCCATTAATGGATACTTTCCATACCATACTTGTCCATAAACCATGTTGCCGGAGATTGCTGGATGTTGTCGTGACGACAAAATCGACAGACATTGCTGCAAGTTGAGCAACTTTAGTTGTCTGTGTACGGGCACCTTTGCACCACCGCAGCCAGCATATCTACTCGGGAAAGAGAAAGCGAGAAGTTCTCGTGTTAGGTTCTGTCAAACTATATGTAGAAAAAAGATGCCTACTCTTTTTCTATATAGAGTTCGACAGAACGACCCCCTGTGAGGTTCCTTATATGAAGTAGGCTGCCAATCGGTTAACTGAGCATTCGTGTTCCACGTCACCAGGAGACGTACCCGCTCGAGTACGAGATGTTCGGGTTGGGCGCAATCGCCGGCAGCATCGTGGCGCCGCTGCTCGGCGAGCTGGCGGCCGCGTGGGACCCTCTGCGAGCGCCCGACGAGCCCACCGGCGAGTTTGCGCGCTGGCGCCGCCTGCTGCCCGACGACGCCTACAACACGCTGCTGTGGCACCACTTCGTGCCGGCCATGAAGAGGGCCGCCGAGTGAGTTCTCTCTTGTGTCATTGTGGCCAACCGAGCTCTTTTTTTGCACAAGCATAAGCATTGTTACGAGCCCTACGTTCCGAAATGCGTATATTGCAAAGATTGAAGAGAAAGGAAATACAGTGAATACTTGTGTTCTGAATTGATATCACTGCTCATAGCCACAATTTCACGATATCAAATCGGAACGAATTTGAGCAGACATATATGTCAGAGCCTAACCTTACTACCTCGAAAATCGAGAGTGGTAATTGCAGGCTTAGTATTGTCTAACTAGACTAACAATTGGCGAAAGGCCTTAATTTTTTTAGAATAAAAGTCTATACGATCAAAAAACTACGGATAAACACGCTTAATGACAGCTCGAAGACAGCATAGACAGTGCACATGCTCTCAACCGTGCGCACTTTGTACGATCTGTGTGGTCTAGAGTATCGTCCCTTATGTCAACATGACGTTCACAGGAGTGAATCTAAGCAATTCGCAACGGTCGTGTACGCTGCAATCTCAGCAATATACGCATTTCGGAACGTGGGGAAGAGAGAATTGGTCAATATTATACCTTAAATACCTGTGGCAAGTAATCATTCATTATTAGTATTATTGATTGAGTATACTAGCAGCTTTAAGCTGATACTCAATATTTTCATATTTTCAGTGCACTTCGATTATTATTATTTTAGTCAGATTTATTATTATGTCTAACTTGTTTTTTAAACCATTTACTGTGGATAGCAATGATCACTTCTTGAGGCAATTTGTTACAGGAGTCCACTACTATGTTAGAAAGTGTATGTTTTTGCTTTTAAAAATATTTACAAAGCTGCCCCCTTCTTGCTAAACATATCATCAAGTACCAGAATATAAGTTTACAGAAACGGTGCATATCCATGAACACAAAACATAATATTGAGATTTTCTTTAACAGGGAATTATTAATGGTTCGGTCCTTTAATAATATAGAATTGGAATGGTGAATTCATTTCAATTATTCAAAATAGAATACCATTTATTTAAATTCAGATTAGTAATATTTTTTAGTTCCTCTTTCCCAAACTATTTCAGGTGGGTAACCGGCGTAAGATGTGAGAAAATATGTGAGGGAATTTGATAAATTCTGCACTAATCTGAAACATTTAGGTTATACCTTCTGCCCAGTAGTATATTGGGTAGAATATTTGGCATCCATTCCTGACTGGTGCAGAATTAATGAAATTCCCTCACATATACTCTAACATCTTACGCCGGTTCAGCCCCCGGACGGTATCATGGCAAAGAGGTAGCGCTGTACAAATATTGATCGGTCCTAGAAATGTTTAATATTGTATGTGTGCAGACTGTGGAACCCTCGCGTGCCGGGGCCCATGTTGCGCGCGGTGGCGGCCTGGGAGCAGGCGTGCCCGCCGTGGCTGCTGCGCGAGTGCGTGACGCGCTGCGTGGCGCCGCGCCTGTTGTCCGCGGTGCGCGTGTGGGACCCCACGTGCGACACGCAGCCGCTGCACCAGTGGGTGCTGCCGTGGCACGAGCAGGCCGGTACGTATTCTACCGGCAGAGCGTGCAACTGGCACTTGCGTCCTGCTACGGTATTTTATTAGGGTTCTGTACCCATAGGGTGAAAACGGAAGCCTATTACTAAGCCTCCGCTGTCCGTCCGTCTGTCACAGGGCTGTATCTCATGAACCGTAACAGGTAGGAAGCTGAATTTTTCACAGATTATGTATTTATTTTAAAATTTGACCTATTTGCCGCTATAACAGCAAATAGGTCAAATTATAAAATAAATTTCCATACAAAAAACGTGTTTTTTTTGGGTAAATCTTGTACGATGGTACAGAACCCTTCGTGTCGAGTCCGACTCGCACTCGGCTGGTTATATTATGTTATGTTATGTTATGTATCTGGAAAGAGATGGCGACATCCACAGTCATGATCATAGATTAATCATTACTTACTTGCGCAAGTAGGTGGCCCACTGCCATAGTGACGTAAGTCATACAATATGTGTTAAGCAAGCTGGCCCTCTATTGCTGTATAAGTTCAAGCTGTATAAGTATTCAATCGATCACAACAAAAAGAGTGTTTGCACCAAGAGATGGTGCAGCTATCATGCTCACTGCTTTCAATCTATTAAAAAGTAATTTGATTTTATGGGTTGTAAAAAAATTTGTGTATCGATTCAAAATTGTATATTTTCCAACTTTGAAACAATATAGTATAATCAATCTATGAATAAATCCTATGTTTATACAGCGCTATTTATTGGCTATTTTGCAAGTTGTAGGTACGAAAGTGGCGCCATCCTATTACCATAGCCGTAAACGTGTATCCATGCAGTTGCGCCATCTATTTTTTGTCTCTTCGGCATTGACTTAATGGTGCAACATCTAGGTCTTCATTAATTTATGCTAACACACTGCATTCCAGAAAAAATTAGGTGCCATGCCAGGACCCTTCCTTTATGTGCATGGCTGCATTGAACTGGATCGAAACACTGACAATTTTCAATGGTAGTTTCGACCATTTTTTCATCCAATGCTATGGTACCAACCCGGGCGGGCTTAACCCTACCTGCTTAAGCACCTAGTACCACCAACAGTTTTACATGGATTCTGACCCATGGAGCAGCTTGCATTCGTTACGAAATTCACTTATGCAACTCAGAAAGAGGTGAATGAAAGGGGTGGGGTCGTGTGCAGGCGGCGTGCTGTCGACGACGGTGTACCCACTGATCCGGTCGCGGCTGGCGGCGGCGCTGGGCGCGTGGCACCCGGCGGACGCGTCGGCGCGGCCGCTTCTGGGCGCGTGGCGCGTCGCCTGGGGCCCGGCGCTCACCGCGCTGCTGCACCAGCACATCGTGCCCAAGCTGGAAGCGTGCCTGCAGCAGGCGCCCGTCGAGCTCGTCGGCAGGGAGAACAGTCAGCAGTTCACTCAATACTCTGTGGACATATATCGCTGCGCTTTTGTGCATGTAACCGAGGGGCACAAATATTTTTTTTTAAACATTTTAAATATAGTAAAAAAGGTTCTCATTGTAAACACAGTAAAGTAGATCACCAATGTTATGAATCTGCTTACGTTAGCAACAGTTTAAAGCAGCTAATGTCTATATTGATTCTACTCATTTTAACCAAAACTTTAGCCTTTTGTATTCCTTAGGTATTATTACAGCATACCAACTTTGCCCCACTTAAACTCTATTGAAATAAAGCGCAATAACGCTATTTTCGCGCCAAATTATCGGTCAATAATGAACCCCAATATCCCTTTTCTATATGACGTGTTGGCGCCATAAATTTAGTCGATAACTACCAAATGGAAGCAATGGCGTTACACAAATTTTTTAGTGTTCCGTACCCAAAGGTTGCTAACGGAACCCTATTACTAAGCCTCCGCTGTCCATCTGTCCCGTCTGTCACAGGGCTGTATCTCATGAACCGTAATAGGTAAGTTACTATAATGTGTATTTATTTTGCCGCTATAACAACAAATCGGTAAAATTTGCATACAAATAAGGTAATTTTTTGGTTTTAAATCTTGTACGATGGTACAGAACCCTTCGCGTGCGAGTCCGACTCGCACTTGGCCGGTTTTTATAGTGATTGTTTAGTCTATACAGATTTTACAATCTCGTTGATGTATTGTGGTGGCAGCCGCGTGGCTGTGGTGTGTCGACTGGCTGGAGCTGCTGGGCGCGGCGACGGTGGCAGCGATCGCGTCGCGCGCGCTGCTGCCGCGCTGGCTCGCTGCGCTGGCCGCGTGGCTCAACACGAACCCGCGCCACGCCACCGTCCTCTCCTCCTACACCACCTTCAAGGTAGCGTTCCCCTCTCGTAAATTCAACTTGGAATCATACCCCAAATCATCCGATGTTGGGGCAAGTTTGCATGCTTCTGTGTGCGCTGATAGCCAGCTATCAGCATGAAACATATATAGCGTGAAGAATATATATCGGATTATATCCATAAGCTCAACTCCATACAAAGTCCCGATTTCGTACGTACACCTGTACATGAAACATTTCGCTTGTATGGGCTCTAAGCTAGTTTCGCGGTGCTGAACTGTCGCGAAAGATCTTCAAGGTCATCTTTTTAAAAATAACCGAACCAGCAGTGCTCCGCCAATATTTAAGTGACAACCCGGACATTTGATGATGGAGGGAAAGTATTAATTAAAAAAATCGCTTGAGTTGAGCTACTGCTGTGGCCCCGGTCGCACAGCTACTGCTACTGTAGGCCGGTCTTAATTGTTTGCCAAAATGTTTTTGTAATCAATTCAAATTGATAATATATTTATTCAACCAAGATATAAACATAACAGCTTCGCCTGCTCTTTCATCAACACAATCATAAGAATAATAAATATGAGGTAAATATTATCATAATTTCTTAATTAAGACTAGTGAAGGCAGAGGGGCTCTGGAATTTGAAAATTTGAAGAAATAATTTCTTTGTCTATTTGGCCTAGGCACCATTTTGCACGCCGACTATCGGCTATAGCGAAATCGTCTTCCACGCCTAAAAGTTGTTAGATTTTAAATGTTTTTTTTTTAATGAGAAAGCTTGATTCTATGTCCGTATGTTTTTATTTTTAGTAAAAAAAAAATTAATTTTCATTCTATGAGAAAATCAACTTACTGACAAAATGCATTGCTTCTGTAATTGTGAGGGACAATAAAATTCAAGTGCTGGAGTAATAATTTTAGTAGGGAGTGCAACACACATCAAGACAGGGCAGCGCTAAAGCAGAACCAGAATTGAAAAATGTTATGACTGCATTCATATCCTAATAGTTTAATTAAACCTGTCACTTATTGCCATTCTTTCATCATCCGCTAAAGATGCATTTGTTCCTGCAGAAAATGTTCCCCGACGAGGTGCTAAAGGAGGCGGCCGTCAAGGACACGTTCCGCAAGGCGCTCGACATGATGAACCGCAGCACGGAGGCCGACGCGGAGATGCCGGACGCGCCGCCTCCGCCGCGTTTCGAACCGACGGATGCGGGCCGCGTGGCCGACCTGCTCGCCGCCGGCGCCCACAGCTTCTCCGAGCTCATCGAGGCGCGCTGCGCGGAGCGGGGCATCCCCTACGTGCCCGTGGTGGGGCGGAGTCGCGAGGGGCGACCCCTGTACAAGGTCGGCGCCAACATTCAGTGTTACGTGCTGAGGAACGTCGTGATGTTCTCCCGTGAGCCAGGCGGCCCTTTCTATCCGACATCACTTGACAATTTGCTGCAAATGGCGGAGAGCTAGCGATACACTTAGTTCATCAAGCTCGTAAAGACACGCTGTGTGGGTAGGGTATCTCCTACGTCCCACTTGTGGGGCAAAAATGTGTGCAAGGTCGGCGTCAACATTCAGTGTTACGTGCTGAGGAACCTGTGGTGTTCCAGGCGGCTCTTTCTATCTTACGTGGCTTGATAATTTGCTGCAAATGGTAGAGATCTAGCGATACACTCAAGCTCTTAAAGACACACTGTGGGTAGGGGTATCGCCTACTTCCCACTTGTGGGCCAAAGATGTGTTAACACCTAGGCAAGGTCGGCGCCAAGATTCAATGTTACGTGCTGAGGAACCTCTGATGTTTTCGCGTGAGCCGGGCGGCCCTTTTATCTTACGTGGCTTGATAATTTGCTGCAAATGGCGTAGAGCTAGCAATACACTAAGGTCTTCAAGCTCATAGACGCACTGTTGTGGGTAGGGGTATCCCCTACGTCCCTAGTGATGTTCTCTTGTGACCTGGACGGCTCTTTCATCTTACGCCGCTTGATAATTTGCTCTGCAAATGGTGGAGAGCTAGCAATATAGCAAGTTAGGCTCAGCTTTATAGCTCACAGCTTCTCTGGGCTCATAAAGGCTAATGACTTGATAATTTGCTGCAAATTAGGAAGAGCTAGCAATAAGTTGGGACAGGAATTGTGTAACGAGTAAATTAAATGAGTTTATTTAAATGTGTAATTTTTATTTACATATTCTACAAAATGTTACCCTCTCTTTATAACTATTCAAATTATGTAGTCCGCTTTGAGTTGTGGCAAGAAGTAAATTCGATATTTCACTGGTTTAATGTACTGGCAAGGGCTTAAATACTGGCGAGGTAGGATTTGTATTATTATTTAGTAATAATCTAATTATCTACAAATTGTGCGTAAAATTTTGGTTAAACCAAAATACTGTTCATATTCGTGATATAAGCTAAGCAGGTATTGATCTAGCCCTTATTATCTACATATTTTTATGTTATTGTAAGCAACCATTTTTAAATGAGTTGTTGTTATATACATTCTTATGGTACGAAAATTATTTAAAAACTGTTTTTTTTTACACTACTCTATACAAGACCATTCTCTTGAGAGCGATAATTTTGAACATTTAAGGGGTACGTATATATTTATTAAAGAAAGTGGAGATAAAAAACTAGTATAAATTTTTTGAGGCAAGAATATCGCTCAATATTGAGTGTCGGTGGGACCGCTTTGGAACGTAAATTTACAAGGACTTCAGCGTCCGCTGGTAGCGGAAGGCGCGAGCGAACTGCGTGCCGTTGGCTACGCCGAGCGTAAAGTTGCAGAGCGACAGCGCATAGTTGATGGGCCTGATTACGAAGCAGTAACGGGTCCATATGAGACCGGTTGCCGCCAGCGTTGCCGATTGACTCGTGGACACCTTCTCTATCGGACGTCGGAAGTCATCAATACTTGCCGCCACCAGAGCCTGCCGGACAAGGGTTTGCTTATTCGAATGCTACAGATCTTTCGTCCTACGGAGGCCCGTAAGCCTTACGTGTAATGATATACATACATACATACCTACCTACCTACATACTTTCACCACACTTTCCCGGAGGGGTAGGCAGAGATGATAGAGCACCATACGGTACGATCAAATCACACCTCTTTCCCTTCATCTACAGACATGCATTTTGTTTTATACATGCTCTACGATTACGGGTGCTATGTACAGACCTTTACGGATAATTACGTATGTGTTATTATAATACTTGTAAATTAATCGCTAACATCAAGGCCCTTAGAAATTGGTGTCGAAGAATAAAGAACTTGAAACTTTGGAAGGAAGAAAAATTTTAAAGAACAATCAGCAAAAAAGGATCACACAGACATCATTGGAAAGCTATTTGAATGTGCAATAGTTATTTTGGTGCCTTATTTCAATTACGATGTAAGCAAAAAGATGCTACCATGTTTTGTAGGGTAGGTTATTTTAATTGCGTTGCATGTTTACTAGGAATTAAATCTGCTAGTACCTAATCTAGTAAAATAAATTTCTGACAAAGCGAATGCAAACCAATTGCATAGCGGCGCAATGGGGAAGGACAGCCAAACCTTATAAGCGCTATCATAGCTTGTCCCTGTGAAATGGATAATTTGTTTCTTTTTAACACTTCTTTTTGTATTGCTTCGTTCTCTAGTGAATTTGTGAGCCACATTTTGCTTGCAGAAATCAACTTCAACTTTTAGGCATTGTTACGTTGTATTAATGTTAGGATTTAAATTATCTCTTTCTCTCTCGACATTTTTATGAATTTTGGGATTTCATTATACAATGAGTGTTGATCGCACTGTGCTTCTTTATGCCGTAAAAACGTTTAAAAAAATTATATTAAAATATGTCTTACTAAGAAACATAGAATAAATATGGGTATAAGAAGTGGCGCTCCGCTTGTACTTGAAGATTGTAGAAGCCTTATTGTCTGGCTATTGTTTGAACCTAAACTAGCCAGTCGGGCGCGACCCTCCGCGCCGATCTGAGCCACCATACTAACTATTGTACAACATGCAATGAATTTAGCGTTAGAATTAAATGTTGCGTCTATCCTCCTTTGTTTGACTTGAAGAAAACTTGTGCTTACTTTAATACTTCTAAAAAACATTAAAACAGTAGTTTGATATTAGCATGCTTAAATAATTTGCCTGCATAACTGACCTTTTCAGAGATCCGTGGTGTGTTGCAAATATCTGAAATATCCTCACAAAGAATCATTTGAAGTTTGTAAACCTGCCGCCGCTTTTCTCACTATAAAGCCTTTAGGACTGGTTCGCGTTATGATTTTTGATTGTACGAATAGAGCATAATGCAAACCGGACCTTACTCCACTTTGACCCATATAATATAAGCAGTGAAGTAAATTTACTCCTTAAAAATGGCCCATAAGCTACGCTGCCCATACAAACGTAGTTTACTAATCATATGAAAACTACTGTTACAATTTAATTGATATTAATTGTATACAGGCAACAAATATCTGAGTACGGAGGTACATATTTTTCTAAAATAGAAGCTGAATTAAATAAAAAGAAAATCTTCATACAAATTTTGTTTTCTCTTTTTCTAACCCAGGATTAATTTACCGAAAAAACAAAAACATGCCGAAAATGATGTTTCTTGCCTGATATTGGATACGAAATATCAAGTAAATTGGAACAGTGGTTTTCAAATGATTAGTAAACTAATTTCACTTTAGTCACTGTATAAAAAAAGTACCAAAATCTGGTAAACAACGTTAAATAAGAGTTAGTGATTAGTGTCTATTGCAATTAAAAGTGTCCAAGCTTCATTTAAAGGGCAACGTACACTCCAACAGCCTTATTCAGAGTGGGCGGACTAACTTTAGTATGCGGGTTAAGCCAGGACTATTGCCGTATTAAGGAAAATTCTATTCAGAGAGCGGGATTAGTGTTAGTCATCGTAATGGCGCTTCGAATACCGCCGGACTAAGCCCGTACTAGCGCGCATTTTGCAACTGTCAGTCGTATTCACAGAGATCTGTCAAAGCTTAAAACGTGGGCTAAATCAAAACTGTCAGTTTTATGAAACATTTTATTCAGAGACCTGGTTTAAGGTTACTTTGCACGTTAATACGGGACTATTTTTCAAACATCGGTTAAACCACCTCAGAGAAGGTTTAACAGTGGACTAAGCCTGTATTAGCGGCGGCCATTATAGTTTGAACACCTGTTTGCCAATATTCTTGCATCAATCACACTCATAATCTTAAATGTGGGATCCAACATTTTTTTTTCAATATATCTTGTTATAAATAAATTTTGGGGGCCACAATCCAATCTCTATAACACAAGTTTTCGTTACTATTATGTAGATGGTAGTATTTAATTAATGAACCGACTTAGAAGATTCCAAGCACTACAAATACACGGTGTTAATTTTTTTCGCGACATTTCAATTTAATACCGATTATTTAACTATTTCGCATACTGATAATTTTTTGTTATTTAAAAATTAAATCTAAAATAGTAAAAAAATATTGCAGATTTAATCCAAACTT
Source organism: Incurvaria masculella (assembly GCA_946894095.1). Lineage (NCBI taxonomy): Eukaryota > Metazoa > Arthropoda > Insecta > Lepidoptera > Incurvariidae > Incurvaria > Incurvaria masculella. Next base: position 9,511,901 of record OX335641.1, read on the forward strand.
TTACCTCAGCGACAATATCCCTTTGGAATGGTGTAAGCACGCCATGTGTACACGCCACTGCCCAGGTCACGCGTCAATTTTATCGCGTCGATCCGAATGTAAATTTTCAAATTTATAACTAGAACTTTTTGTTAATGCAGTGCGATTCCTATTACAAAATATTCTGTTTTCATACTAGTATTAAAAATCGAATTTTTTAAAAACAAAAGCTCTCAAAACAAGAAAAATCCTTCTTTTTCGGAATTAGTATGCGACCCAAAATAACCCCCTTTCCCCCAAATGTCGCCAACTTGTTTAACACCGTGTATTACCTTAGTACTAACTGACATTTTTTTGTAGTGTTTGGAGATGTTTGGAAAAGTTCGCATTCAAAAGTCCACTAGCACATTTCAACGCGATTGCTATGAAGCGCTCGCATCGTGCGGAGTGAAGCGGAGGAGGGGATCGCACCGCCCGCGCTGCGGCGGTTTTCAGGCGTGGCTTTCTACCACGCCTGAAAACCGGTCAGCGGGGGTTGGGGTACGCCACATGTGCCAAACAAACATGATCGTAGGGTGCTACTGGACTTATGTCGTCGATGGTACATCGGTCATGCGATGTACTTGTAATGCATGCAAATATGAGATAACACAAGATTACCTGATGAATCAACTTATAAGAAAGGAAATACATTAAAATGAAATGCATGAAAAGTTAGTAAAAGCTTGGATTGGTTGAAGAAAGAAACATGTCAGAAAAACAAGAACCAAACATCAGAAACAAATATATTTTAAAACAAGACAAAAAATTCTATAAAAATAGAGATTTTTACAAACATTGATACAATAAAAACATGATCTTCAATTATAACAATAAAAATATACTTTGATTGGTTCAAAAAAGGAATTGTTTTATACTGTACTTTCCAACTTTTTTAAAAAATATATAGAGGTAGAAAGATGAAGCCACAACGCTGCCGAATAAGCAAAGATTAAGCCCCGATTGCAGGAAGAGACGTCTGAGTTAATCAGTGTTCAAACATGTCACTTTTAGTGAACCGCATGGAGTTGACTTAGCTCCCTTCCATACTTGTCCATGAGTGAAGTGTTTAATCATAAATTGAGGTTGATTTAGATTTTATGTCCTGTCGTGCACTCGCCCTAAATCTACATGATCACCTATTTACATTGTGTTGCTGCTATAAGCTCTACTTTTAAAACTCATTATGTAATTTTTTTTGTTTTCATAGATTTAGACTTCAATACAAGTTTTACATGGGTATGAAAAAAAAACAATTTATACTATAGATTTCTGCTCATCTGCTGATTATTTTCTATGCCGGGTGGTACATTTATGTCTTTCTATGCATAAAAGAATATGATCACAGTAACGACAATACATGTTTTGGTCATTAAGACCCTGTTGCTAAAAAGGATGTCAGATTAAATTATGTTAATGGGTTACTCAACACATCACTATTCATTCAATGGATTGAATGAAGCTTAGTTGACTCGATATGTCTTACAAAAACTGTGCGTTCTTAAATGCGTACATTGCAGAGACAGCAACTATATACGTGTGCATAATCGTCCCGATTTGTGCATATTCACTCCCATTAGGTAGGTTGAAATAAGGGATGTCACTCTAGACTGCACACAAATCGTACAAAGCGCACACACTTAGAGCATGTGCGTCGTGTACGCTGTTAAATGGCTGTCATTGAATATTCATGAAACGTGTTGAATCGTAGTTCACTGATCGTGTTCACTTATATTCTGAAATAACGGCGGAGATTTGCCGTTAATTAGTCCAGTTGGTTCAATTCTAAGCCTGGAATACCCACTCCCGAGACTAACAAGGCATTTTCGAAGTGGTTAGGTTAGGCTCTGACAAATATTATGTCTGCTCCAATTTGTTCCGATTTGGATATTGTAGAGGTAGTGACGTTTGTGGCTGTGAGCAGCGATATCAACTTCACTCTATTTGCTGTTTAGGCTTTACCCACAATTCAAATTGTTTACCTTTTTAATACCAAAACAGGTAATGGTTTTGCAATCAGTACCCGAAGTCTCAGTTGTCACCTAAATTGGCGTTACGGCAAACCGATCGACTGGCGTTTTCAAATGTATGGAGAAATTGAAGAGCACGCGCAATGGGCGTTAAGCGAACTAACATTTGCGAGTCCGAGCTTGATTTGACAGCTTACTTAACGTTGCTGTAAATATGTCGACGTTGCAGTTTACGTCCACTCCGCGTTTTCATACAAATCGGAAGTCCGCGTATGACTTTGACAGCTTGAAGAAGTAAAACCACAGAATATCTAGAAAAAACTTGTATGGAGTTTGACGTTTTTACAGAACTTTGAATTTACGTAAACGTCACTTTAGGTGAGAACTGAGACTACCGGTTCTGGCCAAAGACTCGTCTACAGGTTGTAATTACATCTAAATATGATTAAACAAGTAAAATTCTGTGAAAAGTACTAAAGGTAGCTATGTAGCTTTATCCATATGTTCCAAAGAAGTGATGTGTTTAATAAAATATTACTAATTTTTGCCACTGTGCTAGAATTTTTATAAAGTTACATTCCGCCATCATCAAAAAAATCACAGACTCGATTTAGCTCTAAGAACTACATTTTACCATTCAACGAGTTCCGATCGAAGCTTGAGGGATGGTGAAGCCTCATAACTTTACGTTATTTTAGCTTTGTTTTATCTGTTCCTGTCTGAATCTGTAAGCTCGGACAAGCTGGTATACGCTGGTGATAGCAACGAAGACATTGACAGTGAATAGGCTATAATTCTTGGGTATAATGACGAGAGAGTAACGGGACCAAATGATCCCCGTAGCGGCCAGTGAGGCTGACTGCGGCACGGACAGCTTATCCGCCGGCCGCTGCAGATCACCAAGGCCCGCAATCACCAGACTCTGAAACGGCGGCAAGACGAGACCAGTCAGGGACAACACAGGACGTCGACATCTCACAAGCCTGGAAGAAAGAAATACATAATACCACCACACTAGAATCCCATATTTCGGTTAGGACGCGGTAAGATTAGAGGTACTGAACCACACCACCGAAACCTTGGAAGACTATCATTTAAGTACAAGGATAACATATGTTGGAAATTAACATAATAGTGCCAATGTGAGAGATCCATTAGATTGAGAGATATGAAAGACTTGCGCAACTCTTCTTAAGAAATAGATGCATGTTATCTATGACCCTAGAGTTATCTCCCATGAAGTGTTGATGGTAGATATGAACATCCAAGTTAATATGAAATGAATAAAGTTTACTATTCATTTTGTAATGGTAATGTTTCCCTTTTGAAGCAAGATACTTTTTTTATTAAACATTCTTGAAGGTGCAAAACTGTACTTACCCATTTGAAAGCTGGAGCCCAGAAGAAGATTGTTTTGGGACCTGATGTAAAACAAATAATTACTGCTTTTAAAATATTGGTTGCTATGAAGAAATCATTTTTGGATTTTTGAGATGTTGGCATTGCATGATGCAAGGAATCGTAGATGTTGGCTCTTCCTGAGATTTCACTCACACACTTTTCCACCACCTCCACATACGAAAATCCAAAATGTATCTTTCGGTTACACCAAGTAAATATGCAGTGTAATCGAAAGTTATTTATCAGACTTCAGGTAACTGAAGGTGGTGAAAACAGGTGTAAGTGCCTAAGAACATCTTCAGGTGAGTGCGAATGAAGATTTTTATTTTATAGTGGTAGTTTTTTTGTTAACTGGATTGTTAAATCGGCTGCTGTTTCGATTAATTCATCATTTCTACCAACTAGCTGGGTATCAGGGATGGTAGAGTAGTATTTTATAAACATCTTTAATGTAAAAATGTTGGTCCGGAGACATCTATTTTTCTTGGAAAACATTTTTGAAAATTATTTTCTTTGTGCTCCATCGGTATATTTAGTTCTGGACTGAGATGCGAACATACCTTGTCTTTCCATTTTTAAATTATCAGTTGGCATCATCATAATTGCTCATATGTTGCCAACACGTCGTTACCCATAATTAAGGGTAAAATGATGGCGTGGGTGTTTAGAATGTTTAGGACGTCCTGAGCGTTTGCAACCGATATGAGCCATCCCGACATGGACCATTTAGGTTAAGGTTAATTCCAAGCTTCCTTTTTCCTTTCCTTTTCTTCTAACCTTTGGTAATTTTTTTGTAGACCACGGAAAAATAAATTAGTCCATGGCAATACCATTTTGGAAAAATGTTGGTGCAACTGCATGTTGTCGCTGGTCGTCGCTGTTCTATGTGTATGTATACACTTTGACTGTTGATGCAAATGGTCGACATTGCATTTGTTGGGATTTGGATGCTGTCGTCACATTTATACCATTTAGAGAGTGGTGAAAGTGGACACGTCTAGTTTTAAATGATTTCATTTGTGCGAAAAGGACACAGTATTCGTGTTTGTTCAGTGTTTGTAATGCAAATGAGGCCTTTACTAGGTATTTATTTGTTTTATATTTTTAATCGCGATGTACTAATCTAAAGAATTTCCGATCGTTTTATCGAAATGACAGAAATTTCGTCACAAATTCAAAAGTGAGATTTTTTTTAATGCTTTTTTTTCGATTTCTGGAACCCAATTTTGATTTAGAATAACTTATTATGAGGCCTTTAGTAGGTATTATTATACATATATTTTTTAATCGCGATGAATTAATCTAAAGAATTTCCGTTAAATGGCTTCACGTGCCTATCGGGGTAAACCAGATCCAACTTTAAACAAAGCAGTTTGATTGGCTCAGTTACTGAAATTATTTCGTCTGCACTTTAATAAACCTAATAAAGATTTGTTTTTCAGATTCCCGAATATTTGTGCAAAATGACCTTGTTATGATTATGTAAAACAATGTTTCAATGCCAATCCCCACCTGCTTCGTGTTCCCACAGCGGCCTTAGCTTGCTCGGTACGAACTTGTCGCACGCAGTGATGAATGAACGGTACACTCTCGCCATTTTGTGTCGGGATAAAAGGAACGGAGCGGAGAACGGATGGATGGAAAGATAAGGTTGGAAAAGCGAGGTTGGACCGAGGTTGAGGTTGAGGCAATTTTAGGGGTCACTTTGATTTGATTGACAGACACGCGGATAATGTTGCTACTCTTTGGCCGAATTACAAATATGCAATCTGTTGCTGAATAAGCTTTGCCAATACCAATGTTCCAAATCGCAGAATCAATGCTCATCAAAAAAATACTTTTAAACGCATGCACCTAAAACCTAAAATAGTAAGAAATATATTTTTTATGTAACTTTAAAGATTTCCATGGTTTTTTTATATTGTTAATGGTTTTCGGAACTCACCATGTTTGCGATTTTACTCCCAACGTTTCGCAACAGCATTTTGTAATGTTACAAATTATTTTGTTGAAACCTTACAGCAATATTCAGAGTGGGCAGACTAACTTTAGTAACCGGTTTTTGTATGGTTTGCGGTGTTAATCCCGTACTAAGTTTTGACCGGCTCACTCTACGACACACGACACGGACAAGATTCGCGCTTTCGAGTCATCAACAACTTTTTACCGGCAAACTTACAGAGGGGTGGCGTTCGCCCTCTTCCTCTTCCAAAAGTGGCAGTGATTTTGACCTTTAATTGATCGAAGTATTGGCCAGTATTATTGATGCACTTTTGCTATTTTAATGAAAGTTCATTGATATCTCTACTATAGAAATTCTGGAGCAGGGATTCAATTAACTCTTAATGGGAGTGTTTTAACGTGTCATTGGATTTGCATTACTTTTAGGAATTCCTTCTCTTTCCAGTATATACAATTGAGAGGAAACGATCGTACTTCACATCGGCTTAGGCACTCATGAAGCGAACAAGTGAAGGTCTCACAAGCTTATGTTCTCAATACCTGTGAGTAGCTGTAAAACTCCAAATTGAAAAAAAATATATTTGACGGCTTGCCGCAGATATTCGTTGTGAGAACTTCTCGTGTTCGCTTCCCGAGTCGACCCGCTGAACTAAATACCCAAGTCTGAATCAATCCGAGTTGTACAGTCGCCATCGTTTCTCAGAAATAAGTGGTGTCGCGCCGTAGAATAATAATATGATGCAATCATATTACTTTTAACATTGATGAGCCTGTATAACTTGAGAAAATAATTTAGCTCCGGGTGGTACCACCCAAATTTTGAAATGTGAGCTCAACGGTGTTTCGCATCAGCGTAAAACTCAGGTTAGGAGCTTCAGTACAACAGTTTGAACATTGATTTTATAGGCTATAAAATCAATGGTTTGAGTGATATTGCAGCACTCAAACTAGCTGTGATATTTCCGTGCTCGCCTTTTTTACTAATGGAGCGAACACGAGTTTGATTCATAGATTAAAGTGAATCATTTACGCTTAGTGAATGATGACTTTATGTTGTGTTATCGCACTAGAAACAGAATAATCAGAAAAGAACGAGATATACAGGTTGTCGTAACGGCCAGTACATTAATTTCGCCAGCGTAATCCTCATCTTTTTTCGAAACAAAAAAGGTTTAATTTTTTTCTCTAGTGTCTAGTTACCGAGATATAATTTTTTTAAATTTATGTTTTCGTCTAGTGTAATTTGACGCGACGTTGTAACCGTGCATAAGGAAGGTCTTGGCATGGAACCTAAATCTCACGTGGCGTGTGCCAGGCTAATGTCATGACATTAGGTGTGATATTAGCCATCCATGTCCAAGTACATACAACGTTCTCACGTTCTTACGGAACATTAGATTCATTTAACACAAAATTATTGAATTTGTTTGTATGGAAAGTCAAACTTTTTATTTAAAGGATATTCAGCAAAAAGTTATTAAACTTTTTTGTTCCTTTCAATCCCAATAATAATTTCCAAAGTACTGCCCATTACGACATCCTGTATAATATATGTCGGAGCGAGGACGTATCGGCGACGGTGGCCGCTGTCCGTGTGGTCTGAATCTTTATCTGAAAACTCTATGGTATCAACAGGCCTGGAGGAAAGTTTCGATTATCTGTCTGCGCAACGTGCGAACGGGTCGAGCGCTTCAACAAGATAGAGCGTTCCGCTCCGCCACATTCGGTTGCAGCGCTATCTCGCTCCCTTGGCATACTTTGCTTCTCGCTCTAACGACACGACTTCATCCGAACACGCATTCGGGCTCGTTCCGCTTTTCATATTACCTACAAGCTGCAGGGTTGCAGAAGCGCCACGGCACAGAATAACTAATAGTTCCCACGGGCTGATATATATATATATATAAGAAAATAAATATACTGTTCTCAAGAGATCCAAATCTACAATAATCTTCCAATGTAATTAAATATCAACATTGTAGCATTGTAGAGTCTGTCAAATCAATCGTGATTCCCCAAGTAATATAAGGGAGTAAAAAATCATAGTATCATAATCGCTGAAAACATTGGGGAAATTAAATTACTGTTACTTGATATAAAAAAAAAGTTTGATTTACTCTTGTAAAAAAAATTAACTTAACATGTTTTACATTGCACAGGAGTAACATTTATTGTATTTGGAGTCATAATCAAAATCTGGGGTGAGATATACTCTAGACCAAACATTACGTCATTTTCAGCATCAGATTCACTCTCAATATTATATATTTCCCTAAGACAAATGACGACAAGATCCATTTCATCAATCGACATACTTTTCTTCCAGATCGAAGAATTTTTTCCCATGTGGTGAAAATTATCCATATTATTTTATGTCAAATCTTATTTGATCTACAAAAATAAAGGTATTTTACTGGCATGAACAAACCAGCAAATGCATTTCATAATAACACTGTGTCACAATACCATTGATATTTCAACCCTAACCTAATGCACAATTATAATAAATTAAAAAATATATAATATGTAAATTAAATAGCTGAAGTATCTAGATTATATGGGTGTGAAATAAACAATATACCTGCTGCGATCGCGATGACTTTCATGCTCGCATTAATTGCTTTACGAGCATCGTTCGCCTTCACTTTACTTATTTCGTATAAATATCCTGATATTAGGCTATACTGCAATTTTCGGGCAGAACTTTGGGTTGGTTTAGACCTTAGGTTTAGACATTTTAATTCGAAACCTAGGTCGCGGTCTGATTTGAACCATCGTTACGAAAAGCACGCTTAAAAGTGGTCCAATTCGCGCTTACAGCCCTCAAAATGGCGTTCCTTGAACGGTATGAAGTTAGCGCTGCGTCACGAAATGCCGTACACAGTACTCACGCTTAGGAGGTAGAACACCTTGTGTGGAACTGTCAATGTCACTTTTTGACGTTTCTAAAGAGTAATCATCGTCTTTCCACCGTGTTTTTTCCCAAACAGTTGAATGTCCCTCAGTTCAAAATTCAAGTTCAGCTTAGAGCAATTGATTCGATTCAAATTTGAAGTGAACTACGAGCACTAATGTCATTTGTTTCATGTTTGTTGTTTTGTTGAAGTATTTCCAATTATTTTTACTGATGATTTCACTTCATTTGTTATACTGTTTAGATAATTCATTTACTGATTTAATTTAATTGATTTCTTGAATATTATTTGATTTATACTGATTTAATGTAATTGACTAAAGATGTATATTATGTAGACCTAATCATGTATATTTTTTTCAAATCAATTACTGCATGTGATAATTTCGCCCTTTGACGATGTGATAAATTGGTGTGTACACTTCGTATCAACTGAAAGCCACGGATTAAATGAATTTTAAATTTTGATTTGTTTAATTTTGTTTTCGTAAGCGCGTACACAAACGGTCCGAATCGTTTGTAATGCTTACTGCTTTGAGCGTGCAATCTGATTCGGGACGCTTGTGTACGCATTTAGCAGTGTAATCGATTATAGTTTAAATCTGAATGCGCAGCTATACGGTCATAACCCAAAACCTCCTTTTAATACTTTTGACATTGCCAGTTTTTGGCAGCAGTTTTTTTACCATCCAGATAAAATTCCTTCTTCAATATTCACGACTTGCTTGACAGACTATACCATTTAACTTTTTGTATATCGACGCATTCTACCATAGCCTGCTGTATTGTTTCGTGTTTGTGTGTGTGTTACAAGCCGTGAAGTAGGATTAGCAGCGTCCCATTTTCAGGTAGTGGTAGGCCGACCGATATCTTAGCTTTGTATGAAGGCTCTTTCAATTCATATCGAGCTGAGGTTAAAATATTATAGAAAGAAGCTGATTTTAGCCTTGTTTTAGGTATTAATTAGCCTTTTCTTACTTGATGAATGTAAATGTATCTTTTAGTAATAGTTATTATCAGTGAATGATCATACATTTTTTGTTATTTCGTGATTGGAATTATTGGAACAAATTGATAATTTTATTAATACGTTATAATTAATTAGTTACTCTTAAAATATGCATTGCTTTGGGGGTAGAGCCAAAATAAAATGTATGTATTATTTATATTTATTTGATTGATTATTACTAATCAACTCTAAACATAGATAGACATTCAAACATTCATTTAATTTTTTTCATTTTCATTAATGGACGCAACTACCTAAAATATAAAACATATAATATTCACTTTATATAATCTGCAAACATATACAATTAATCATGTCATCACTTGAATTAATGTTTTATTAGTAAACATTATTAAGTAGAAAAATATGCAGGATTATATGCTAGATATTTATATAAATATGGAATGATTTTACATGCTTACGTCTTCTTTATCTAGTAGAACTCAAGGGAATTCATGTGTACTACATATTTATCAATGACAATTTTTTCCGTTTAGGGAGGCCCTGGGATGGCTCCTAAATACTATTTGACAGTAATAAAATGTCTAGTTCAATATTTTTAATATTACGTAGGTATATGAAGCTTCAGAAAGGAGAAAATATTTATTTAAATGTGTCCTGTATCGTTCTTTTAATTCCAGGGTCTATGTCGCTGCTTGTTAGGTATAATTAAACTAAACAAAAACGTATGATATTTTTTCAGTACCGTATTTTCAGTAGGCATGGATCGGTAATACAACACCTTCTGTGATGAAAACACTTCGACTATTGTACTTTCAATGCGATGATTAACCCTACTACCTAGGAGGTAAGGAAGTGGGGACCTACAGTTTTACGTGAAATATTAACCATGAACTAGGAATCCCTTAGTAGTATTTTAACAGTTGCAAGGAAAGAAATGCAGTGGGCCCAATTGTATTCTTTTTACGGGTCGGAACCCACACAGTATGATGTTGTCTAATGCAGAAATTGCATGTCGATATATTTGCCCAGAGTTGGTGTAATAAATAAAATTGAATATTGTGTCATCGCTATTATTAAATCTACATAGTTACACATTTTATAATAATGAACAGCGATATAAAACCATTTTAAAAAATCTTAATCGTTTAATCTGTGACCATGTCTAAATACTTTTACACATAAATTATTACTTATAACTACACTAGCTCTCGCACTTGGTCTCTTTGGACCGAATTCATCAACTTTATTTTACAGAATGGGACTTTCCTCAGAAAGATTTAAAATCCAGTCACTGTCATACATATTTTGGCGCAAAGACTTCACTAAGTTTCTTGTGTATGATTTTCAGAGGTTCACTGCTTCTAGAAACACCACTTATTCACACAATAACAACCAAATCAACACATTTGAGTCAAATCACGAACGAACAAATCAAACGCACTTCCTAGCTGGCGGCGTGATAATATTACGCAGTAATATTATATTATCTATGGCGGCGTGGCGGCACTAAGCATACTGAAAGGCGGGCCGGCACAATGTCGGAGCCATCTGCGCGTCGGCCTACGACACGACGTTGCCGAATTTCTACTTCACGGCTTGTAACACACACACAAAAGAAAAACAATACAGCAGGCTATGATTCTACATAAAAAATAATAATTTGGAAATTACTTATGCACTCTCAGCTCTTCTTGCTTTTGTCACGAACGCGCTATCTTCAAAGGCGTGGCTGCAGCGTCGATGCGCGCAGTTTGGCCAACAGATGTCACTGCTTACAGAGTTCCATCCCGACGGTGATTTCGGTGGTGAAATATATTTAAAATGTTTGGCGGACCTGACTGAGAGCAATTTCTGGGCGCCTAAATAGAATTCGGTGGAGAATTCTAGAAATAAAGAATAGCTCCACCGATAAAAAAGGCGCACTCAGCCAGCGCTGCCGGAAGTCACTTTTGGAAGCAAGCGACAACAAGCAATATTGAAGTGAACTAGCTCTTCGTAATACAGTTCAACGAGCGATGTTTGGAAAGTGACGCAAAATTGTCTTTTGTGTATTTAAAATAAAGGAAAATTATGAAGTTTTTGGTGTTTTCTGCTCTTATAGCTGCACCCTAGCCGCGTAACACTTAGTTTATAAATAGTTTTAAATGGTATTGATCTTATTTATTTGTAACGATATTTGTAATCGCATAACGATAATATAATATACAGTGGAACAAAGACCAAACGAACCACTTCCTGTTGAAAGTTAAAATAAACGAGTTTTTTGTTAATTCTACCTAGGTTTTTTCGTAGGGTTGCATATACATGATTGTTTGTACAGTCCTCCTTAAAAGTGTTTCCAGAACTCAACCTATTATTTCTGTTCATCTCTTGCTTGAGCCATTTCCGGTAACGTTGGTCTGTTGCTCACTGTACCTACTTCCAATATATCCGCCTGGCATTCTTCATTGCATAAAAAAAACGATGTCATTTTACACCTGAATAATTTAATATCTATTAATATGGAATAATATGTCATAATGGTAGTCAAGAGTTTGCTTAAGGTGTGCATGAAAATATCTACAAGTCTTTTAGGGTTATTTCAGTATCTAAAGTAATACGTCTTTATCTATAAAACTGGAGATTTTATAAACGGCATATTGAGATTAATTATTTATGCGTAAGCGGTATTTCGAAATTCAAAAATTTTTTATTCGAAAGCCATATAATTTTAATTTATAATTCAGTTATTTGTTCTTAAATAGTGTTTTATTTTTGTAAAACTGTGGTAGTTTTTGGCGCCATGGATAAACCGAAAATTCGTAAAATTCTCGAATTTGAGGTCCTGCGTGGAAATACCGCTGCGCAAACAACACCAAAGATTAACGACGTGTACGTACATAGTACTACATGTACAGGCCTGACGCTTCTTGCATAACCACGATCAAATGATTGGTTAAATGGTTTTAGATCTGGAAATTTTGAGTTAAAGAACGAGCCTCGCGGTCGGCCGGTAAACATTGTTGACAACGACGAATTGAAGGCGAAAGTAGAAGCGGATCCTACTCAATCTATGGCAGAACTTGCTGCGGGTTTAGAAGTTAGTGTCAAAACAACATTGAATCACTTGCGTCAAATCAGAAAGAAAAAAAAGGTAGATAAGTGAGTGCTACACGAACTATAATAGGCGACCAACAGCGAGACTTACGCGTCGAAGCATACATAGCGCGGATTTTTTTTGCAGGAATGGACACTGAAATTGTCAGGATTTCCTAGTATTGTGAGTTTACATTGTATGGTTGCATTCATTGAGATAAATTGACTACACACCCTTTATCGTTTGAATTGAACCAAGTGCCCGCGCGACCGTTACTTGTTCTAAATTTGAAAATGCACTGAAATCATATCAAAATCCTCAACGACGTTCGCCCCACCACGAAACATTTTCCGTTATTTACTGTTGTATTCAGAGTGGGCGGACTAACTTTAATCCATCGGACTAAACCGGTTTTTGTATGGTTAGTCCGGTGCAAATTTCGTACCAAGTTTTAACAGGTGCTCTCTAAATACGAAAGTTAGTCTTCATAGTGAATGATTTTGTAGAGCATGTGGTATACCGTTGAAAAGGTCGTAAACTGGCAAACGTTTTAAAATAAAACGAAGGTCTCGGTGGTTGTCACTTTTTATGTTTAATGAATTAGGAAATCTTTATTCATCCTCGTGATTTTGGGGACTCCTTTTCATGATATTACTCATCATCTTAAACAAATAATAGTATTTTTTTTATAAAAAAGGATGCATCTTAAAATCCAATATATTTTTACAACGTGTTTTTTTATTCAATTGTTTAAATCCTTAAACAAAAAACGTTAGGTATCTATGTTTTGCCATGCTTTATTCTGTGCCATGGCCATTGAACATTAAAAGAAAACCTGAAATTGAATATTTATAGGTTACTGTATTGTAATAACTAACAGTCTTAAAATACATCCATAAGTATAGGTATGTTTAAACATAAAATCAATGATGATTTTTAATCTCTCATGTAATCCACCGAGTATTCGTCATGGATGTTGTTGTTCACATTGTGAAGTATAGTCTGGAAAGTCCTCATGCACAAAGGACACTCTGGTTTTACCTGTGAATAAAATAATAATATATAATTATCGATTTACAGCAAAATAATGTATCCACGTAATATACAGATAGTAAAAAGTTGAAATGTAAAAATATGGTGTGTACAGTAAAGTAGTTCTTGCCATAAATGGTTCAGGGCAAACATGATCTTTGGTGCTGGGAAATAACCTCAGCGAAAACAATACAAAATCTTCGAAGTGGATACCAAACTTGTCTATTCAAATCAGCGAGTATGCTGTTGCGTTTAATTATATAATATGTAATGTAAAAAAAACCGTAAGAACAGAGAGTAAATAATATAATGAGCAAAAAAAGCTGGCGGGTTGGTGACAGCATGTGACAGTCGGACAGTTGTCAAAAAATTGGTAATGTTTTCTATCCAGTTCAATGTAGTTCTGCAATAAAAGGCGAAGGTCCTGTCATGGCACCAAGTTCCCATGAGGAGTGTTGGCTAATAGGACAGTAGGTGTGAAGTAGCCATAAATACATAATTATTTATTAGTTTCCGTAATAAATGGCGCATTTATAATTTTAAATCATTTTGTAAAATTAAAACTAATTGAGACGTTAATGTTTAAATGCATGTCATCCATTAGCACAATAACTTGTGTTTATTGCATAACCACCTTTAGCAACCTTGGCTAATACCAGACCTACTATCGTGTTACTAGCCCAACATACCTCCTGGGATTTAGGTGTCATGACAGGAACTTCATTATATTGCACAGCTACATTGAACTGAATGGAAAACACGGTCAATTTTCATCGCCGCTTCGAGCATCGTTTATTCAAAGCAATGGTATGGTGGTACCAACCCGGGCGGGATACACTATGACCCTAGTACACAAGGAAGGGGACCTCCGAACCACGAGAGACGAATCCCTAAGACGGCTCTTACGACATGCATGGGAAAATGCACTTGTGGGCCCAATTGTATTAAGTGTTACCATGTCAGAGATCCGCCGACGAGACCCACCCGCTTCAAACAATACAGAAACAATCTATCATGCCTATCCCAAATAAAAAATCTACCAAAAAATGGTTCGCTAGTTTATAGATATTAAATATTATATTTAGTTACTTATAAAAATAACTTACCAATGATAAGATATTCTACTGTTGTGTACAGTCATTTCGTCTGAAATCTATACACCGGAAATAGAGACAAATTAGAGTTCTCTTTCTGACATGCTGACGTCAACCATAGAGTAAAAGGGACTTAGGAAGTGTATACATTTGATAGGAAACGACTGTACTACATTAAACTTGGCGGAATGGTTTTTACACGCACGGGAGCTAAAATCTGTTTTCGTGAGCGCGGCCGACGTTAGATTAGCGAGCTAGAGATCATGCCTGCTTATCATCGATATAATCTAAAACTAAAGATGCACCATCAGCTTTTCCCCGACCACGTAATATGCGCCCTATCCTCTCGTTGATGCCCTACTGCATGTCAGTCTGTGGTCGACTTGACGTCCGAGCGCACGTGCCACCTACGGGCTTTGCAATGCGACAAAATGCCGAAATACGCGGTCAAAAGGTACAAAAATCGGAGTGAAAGGAATACAAAGATCCTTATAATAACTTATCATAGGCAAACATACTTAGATACACTAGACAGAAATCAAGAAAACATTTAGTCTGAAATAATAATACGGTAGCGACCGCGGGCTTCGTCAAGTTAGAAACGCCCTAACGAAAAAAATTATTTTTCTAATGCAGTCGTTTAGTACTCATTCTGTACAGATTTGTACACCTCATTGTTTATTTTTACGGTTAAGATTGAGTAAATACAGGCCAAGCGACGGGGGTTTCTAACTTGACACTCAGACCGCCAACTTTTTTTTTTGCCTACTTTTAATATCCAATCGCACGGTACGGGCAAAGGCACGGTACGGGGAAATTAACATATGTGGACGCCATCGATATAATAACGTCGATGGTGGAAGCAGATTTAGGTATACGTATTAAAATCGAAACACGTACGCCGGCAATAAGTTTCACAATGTGACAAAATGAAAAATTAAAATCCTGGAGAATCTTTGAGTTTCAACACCTCTCGGTCTACCACAAATATTAATGGGTACTCGGCCAATGGTCATGAATCTTCATAGAGTTTGACAGAACCGAACACGAGAACTTGTTCGCTTTCCCGAGTAGATACGCTGAGACAAAAACCGGCCGGGTTCCGTACCATCGTACAAGATTTAACACAAAAAATCAGGTTATTTGTATGGAACCCCCCTTTAATTTATATTATTTTTTTATTTTACATATTTGCTGTTATAGCGGCAAAATAAATCCACACTCTGTGAAAATTTCAGCTGCCTACCTATTACGGTTCATGAGATACAGCCCTGTGGGAGACGGACGGACGGACGGACAGCGGAGGCTCAGTAATAGGGTTCCGTTTTCACCCTTTGGGTACGGAACCCTAAAAATCGACTCGTGCAGCTGTCCCACGTGGGTGTGAGGTTCTGCCGGATCACTCATAGATCGAACACGAGTTCATGGTCGTGGTCATGGTCTTTAAAGAAATAATGTGTACCCATTATTTTTATATATAGAGATTAGAATAGAAAGAACAGATAGGTACTAGCACGAGAACTTCTCGTGGTCTTTCTATGAGTACAAGGGATGGTTAGCTGTCGGCACGGAGGTTTAATAATAGTTTGCATCGAATTATTGCAACTATTATAAAAAAAAAATAACACTCTACCAGCAAAATCATCGGATAATTGGGGCTGTATTGTAGGTACGTATTCTAGTTATAAATAACGCGAGATCAATTTCTTACCTTACTCCATCGCACTAGACAGTCGAAGCAAAATGCATGCAAGCAAAAATCTACGTATGCTTTATTCTGGTACGGATCCAAGCATATTGCACAATCTTGTTACTCGTTTTCAAACATATCTTTGCACCACTCTTTTAGTTTAATTTCAGTGTTTTCCTCTATTATCGTGGTATTGGCACTACTATTATCTTTTCGTGCATTGGCCGGGTTTTGACTCATATGTGCTTGTGTGATCAGGGTATTAGCAGCCTCTTCCCCGGCGGCCATGGGGTCGTTTCCCTCGTTCTCCTTGTTCATGACTCTGAATGGCAATCAATGTGATCTTAAAATAATATTATGTGATTTATTCGTCAGGAGTAAGCCTATTTATTATTAAAACGTACAGTCGATCATCTATTAAAAAGTTATAATATTTCGTATTTTTATGTAACTGGACATGGATAGCTATACCACACCACGCTTTCTTATGTGAGCCAGGGCCAACCAACGGCTGTAAGTATTGCCCTAGTTTCTCTTATATTTAACTCTGCTGCTCGATTCTCGTGTAAATAGCGTGATAGTAAAATCATCAAAATAATATTGCTATGTTTATTCCTGGGGGTCCATTCAGGGAAAGAGTGAGTTCGAATTCGTCACTAAATATCAACTCACTCTTTGAATAGTAATGTTTCCACACTTCTTGAACATCATTACAGTTTGATAAAAATCTAGTCCGTCCCGTAAATACGTCGGAAATATAAATAACGGTTTCGTTATTTAAATAATAATATATTTCCCAGCTATTTTTAGGTTAACTCACTCCCGAACTCGAACTCACTCTTTTCTGAATGGACCCCCTGTTTTAGAAATGTTTACTCGGCTGGGTGCGCGGAGGGCAGGCGCGCCACAACAATGGGGTCATTGACTCCTCCCTGTGTGGCGCATTGTGGCTTGAGTGCAATCTTTCTTCTTCTAGGTAGGTACTTGAATGAAACGTTTTTTTATTTAACTGGACATGGATGCTAATACCAAATTGAACGTTAGATATTAGCGTAACACACCACATGCGAACTAGGTGCTATGCCAGGATCTTTCTTATATTGCTCGGCTACATTGAACGGGGATGGAAAACACGGACAATCTCATTGCCACTTCGCGCATTCAATGCGATGGTACCAATCCGTAAGTAAGGAAGGGAACCTACAGTTTTACGTGGAATCCGAACCACGGCCAGCCTCAACAGTTGAAAATCGCCACCCATCCAGAACCCAACCACGCTCAAGGGTGCTTACCCAGCTTATCGAATCGCATTTATTTGAAAATGTTATTTACTAAATCTATTTAATTGAAATGACTCAAAATCATCGATGTTATTCCAAAAATGCATTGTTCCAAATTAAAGAAAAATGTCATAAAAACATAACCTATAATATAATATTTCGTTTCATACTTTGTGCTAGTAATCATTGGTGCTGGTCAATTACATAAAAAAATGTTTGAAGACAAATAAAAGCTCTTCTTTTCCTTTAAACATCATCACTACATAGTATAAAACAAAGTCGCTTTCTCTGTCCCTATATCCCTATGTACGCTTAAATCTTTAAAACTACGCAACTGATTTTGATGCGGTTTTTTTTAATAGATAGAGTGATTCAAGAGGAAGGTTTATATGTATAATAACATCCATTAAATATTGGAGAAATACCGTTATTTTTGAGGTTTCCAATGTGATGTCGTAAAAAAATATTTTTTTTTCCGCTTACATTGCAAACGCAGGCTGAACCCTACGAGATTTATCAAAATAATGTACTAAGTATTGTATACATTGAAAAGGTCTACAGAAAACTCCGCGATGGTATATATCTATCTCTTATGGATATCCCACTATAACATTTTTTTCTCATTTACTTTTTACGACAAATAATGGCTAATTTTCGAAGCGATTTTAACCAATACAGCATTCATCCTTATCCAATTAAATACCTTAAATACATTGTTGATTTAATATAGATCTATACGGCCCTCTTACAGCATATGATTTAAATGAATATTTTCGAAGATATTATAGATTTAAAAATTGCGGGATGTAGTGTTTGCAGCGGTACCGGCCGGCAGGGGCGGCGGGAGCGTGCCTCGGAGGCCGCGGTTCTCCCTTTAGCACTTTGAATTTGTTATTTCTCTAATATCTAATAATCATGTAATAATAATATCTAAGTTTTTTTTATTTCAAATATCTCAATTTAGGAACTCTACGTAAAAAAATTTTATTTGTGTATCATTGTGTCAAAATAATATTTTTTTAAATGACATTATGCCTTATGCCCGTGCAAAGCCGGGACGGGCTGCTAGTTATTCTATAAAACATGGACTTCATCTATCTTCTAAAAACTCGGAAATAAAACTTGACAGAAATGACAGTTTTGACGTTTATAAGGTGCGACATATATAATAAGGTTAGATTTTTAGGGTTCCGTGCCCAAAGGGTGAAAACGGAACCCTATTACTAAACCTCCGTTGTCCGTCCGTCCGTCCGTCCGTCTGCCTACAGGGCTGTATCTCGTGAACCGTAATAGGTAGGCAGCTGAAATGTTCACGGAGTGTGTATTTATTTTGCCTCTATAACAAAAAAAAACATACAAAAAACATGATTGTTTGTGTTAAATCTTGTACGATGGTACGGAACCCTTCGTGTGCGAGTCCGAATCTCGCTTTGCCGGTTTTTATTCCCCATTGGTGGAGCTCTATCGCAACTTAACCAATTCAGCTTAGACGATTTTTGGGATAAATAACTCGAGGAGTGTCAGGGCTGTCACTGTTGTATTCAAGTTGTAGGCCATACAACACCATTCAATCCAATACAATACCATAAAAAAAACTGGCCAAGTGCGTGTAGGACTCGCACACGAAGGGTTCCGTACCATCGTATACGATTTAACACAAAAAAGTAAGGTTTTTTGTATGGGTTTAATTTATTTTTTATTTTATTTTACCTATTTGTTGTTATAGCGGCAAAATAAATACACACTCTGTGAAAATTTCAGCTGCCTAGCTTTTATGGCTGATGAGATACAGCCCTGTGACAGACGGACGAACGGACGGACGGACGGACGGACAGACGGACGGACGGACAGACAGACGGACGGACGGACGGACAGCGGAGGCTTAGTAATAGGGTTTCGTTTCCACCCTTTGGGTACGGAACCCTAATAGGTGCGAATATTGTATAAACTGGAAGCACCTGGCTTCCCTAATCCCTAGAAAGTTTATAGATACTGCTTGGAAACAGGAAACGGGGTTGACGGGGTCTTCTTTACAGAAATCGAATTGCGTACGGCTGGACCCACTTGAGAAAGGCTAGACCGAAAGTTCAGACTTCGCTCACCTCTGGGACGTCGTCGTGCAAAGGTTCTAGGTAATTGATATATCGTTGCTCTACGTTCTAAGCGACACGATTCGACGCACCACAACGAGCACGAAAACAACAGTTCCGTATTTGACCTATTTCTTCTGGCACTGAACGCCGGATGCCGGATATAATATGCATACTTACCTAGTATTTTTTTCTTCTTTTACTTACCACTTCTCACACAATCAATTAACCAACCATAAACAAATACTGATCTGGGGCATACCGGCCAAATCATGCGAGTAACTTTTGAGTGAGAGGACGAGTAGTAGTCCACGCATGAGTTTCTCACCTGTGTGTCACCGGTGAGTCACAACGCTTTCGTACTCATGAAATGACATGATCGAGTTCTAATTATTCTACTTAGGGCCGAGTGCACGAAAGAACAAAAAATCAAAATCAACGTCAACGTACGATCAAACACGTCACTTTGTGTGGACAGTATGAAAGGAACTCTATACTGTTCACTAAAAGTGACGTGTTTGCACATTGATTAACTCGGCCGTCTCTTCGTGCAACCGGGGCTTAGAGTGCGACGACACTAACATAACATTATATGTTTGATGACGTTAGGCGAGAGCGTCTCACTTTCATCTGTGACTAACTCGATTTCGGTTTCCTAAACCTTCCCGATTGTCTCTCTCACACATGATATGATAATATTTTTTAAAATCATAATAGGCGTATTACAAAATCGGCGTTTTTTTTTAAAATGATACCAATGCTATCTGGTTAAATATTTATTACATTAAAGTTTATGAGAATTCGTATTAAGTAACGAATTTATTAGGGACATCTGTTGAATAAAAAATATAGAGAACAGTTTTTTTTAACAGAGTTTTAAATATCCGTTTAACCGGTAAGTTCGAAACTTATTGAGGGCGAATAGCTGTCATCCGCTAAATAGAAAAATATGTACATATTTTTACTACATAAAATAAAACTACTCGTGTGAATAATTTTCGTGTTCGTTCTTTGAGCACAAGGACAGGTTAATGTATTGTAAACTGTTTAAATTAAAAATAAAGACAAATAAAAGAAGTAATCATGTTTTCTTATGTATCAATGAGATTCCTTGTCACTTCATTCCTATTCAGACATACAAAAAACGTGTTTTTTTATGTTAAATCTTGTACGATGGTACGGAACAAGAACGACAAGAACGTTAGATTCTTCTAGGTAGGTAGGTAGGGTAGGTACGTATAGGTTGTTAGTGCTAGCCCAAAACTTGGGATTTATGATATCTTTTCTTGAATACAAATGAAAAAGTTGATGAAACTTTATTAAATAAATCAGAACTAATTTCTTGTATTAGTGTTTACGCACACAAGTAATGCCTTGGTAGATATATAAATTTAAATAGCCCTACCTAGCCTGTTGTACGAGGTTGTAGGTAAGTATATTTTTAGGGTTCAGTACCCAAAGGGTGAAAACGGAACCCTTTTCCGTCAACAGCCCCATTCAGTGTTAACGGTAATTTTTAACTTAACTTCTTGTTAAGCCATTTGCCAACGGTTTTGTAAAATTGTCGAAGCTACGGCGATAGGCCTTCTGCATGTGGGAAAAAATCCAATTAAGCGGGGACTCCGAACGTGGAATAAATCAATAGTGGCAGGTCTATCTGAACGCTACTGTTGCCATACATTTGAACTGTTTAGAGTGGTTGACTTATGGCGCAGATTCTAGCACATGGAAATTGCATCACAAGTCTACATCTGCTACAATGGACGAGCCTAGTACATCTCGAATTTTATGATTTATAACCGAAACCGGTAAATACATTCATTTTTATATATTCACTGTTCTGGATTGCTACGTGAACAATGCCTGGGGACTTACCGAGAACAGCTTAATTGACTCCGAGAACATCGATGAAGGGAACGGTTTCAAAATTGTTTCTCTCTTTCTCTCAAACATTTATACAGCTCAGTAGATTGAGACAAGTATATAAATCAATGTTCAAAATTTAATGAGTCATGTACATACCTACCTTTTTCAGCTCTGCATCTCTGCATGTGAATTGTGTTTTGTAGAGCGCCATTTTTATCATTTGGTTCGTTTCGTTTCTTCCGTTCGTGAAATCCGTTGGGCGACGACAACGAACGTGGCATCCGGTACTATTCCTTATTCATATTATTATACCTATCGTGCATGACACATTATTCAAGGTTTTTGTTAATATAATTGATTTAGACAGATTCAGGGTAAGTATCGCCCGTGTTCAGTTGTTTTTAAATATTTAAAAAAATACATTTCTAGAAAGTTTGCTCTTTGATTACATGGAGGTGAAGATTTCTTCACCCCCATGTTTGATTAGGGCCGCGCTTCTCGACCGGGAGATTTCTCGATCGCGTGGGTTCGATACTCGGTGGCTGCACGACTGTTTTTTGGCTGTCTTTCTCGTTTAGGGCATCCGTTTAGGGATTTATTA
Organism: Incurvaria masculella; assembly: GCA_946894095.1. Lineage (NCBI taxonomy): Eukaryota > Metazoa > Arthropoda > Insecta > Lepidoptera > Incurvariidae > Incurvaria > Incurvaria masculella. The sequence continues at coordinate 9,533,868 of OX335641.1, forward strand.
ATATACCGAAATCAACCTAGCAATAGTTATACTCCATATGTTGTCCTTTGCAGTGCAGTGCAGTTTTAAATTCGATAGAAAGGGCCAAAACCATGGAGGCGAAGAATGTAGCCAAAACATGTTATGATGTTTACGTGTTATTTTGATAAGTGTATACCTGCCTATGTACGTGCGTGTACGTGTTACACGCATGTAACACGATTATTAGAAGGAAAACATCGGGAGGAAATTCACCACTTCAGTGGTATTCGGTTTTCTAGCAAATTGCTACATTATTTGGCAAAAATCTTGTAAAATGCACTAAGAGAGTCGTTACCCTATCAATTCCCCATACTACGGGCCGAGTGCACGAAAGGACAAAGAATCTAAATCAACGTCAAAGTATGATCAAATACGTCACTTTGTGTGGCCAGTATGGAAGGAACTCTATGCGGATCACGTCTCTTCGTGCAACCGGGGCTATGGGCGGTAACTGTTTCCATGCTCTTAATGTTTTACTAGGTTTTTAAAATTTTGGATTCTAAAATATATTATACAAATCTATGTCTGTATGTTTTAATTTTTTTAATATACCTTTAAGATTGGAAAATATTATCTAATTAACATTGGAAAACAGTTGTCCTTTTTTACGTTAATTTTCAATTTGTTTTTACTGAAAAATACAGATATTTACAAAAAATCACCACGTATGGACATAGAATGAAGCTTTCTCAAGTGATATAAAAATTATGATTAAAATCTGACAACGTGTAGGGGTAGGGAAACGTTAGGTCCTGGAAGACGATTTAGCTATTTTAATGGCAGTCGCCGCGCAAATTTGTACCTTTTCACGACAGCCTTAACTTGCAACTTTCCTAGGAAACTTGTAAGTGTCCGGAAATTTGTCAAAAGCTTGACTAGGCCTCTTCAGTTATCTTGTTAGATAGATATTTTTTACATTTTTATTTATTTAGTATTAAGGAACATCTTTACGGGTATAAAGATCTGTTTTCAGGAAACTTGTAAAAATAAAATTGAATATATATACCTATGTATTCGGATTAGTAGATTTTTTGTTACTTCTTTGTTTTTGTGGACAAGCGTACCATCACGCCATCTACCCGGAGGGGTGGGTCGAGACGACTAATGCCCCGATAATTCGTTTTGCACATTTTTGTGATGTCAATTTACGATAGGTCATGCATAACGTGACCGGCATTTATATTTTGACTCAAAACGGCACATCGACTTATTTTCTTCCCTCTCTGCGCCCATTACGCGCTCAGGAATCAGGAATCATTCAGTTGAGAAAACAATTTTGTAGCGGTTTTCAAAGCGGGTTCCTCGACGGAAAAAACCCGCAGCACGGTATTTAAATTATTTAACTTTTCCGTCGATAAAATCCATTTTATGAAGGATTTACTGAAGGATTCTTGAATCCTGAGCACGGAATTCCAAGAATACACCACATTGCCGCGATTTCCTAAATCCACCGTCGACCATCTCCACCGCGCCGCCCGCCGCCGCTCCGGGAGGCGCCCGCGAGCTGTCCCCGGGCGAGTGATATTTGCATGGTTTTTTATAAAACGGGACAATTTTGCGTCCCGAAGCTTATTTCGCGGAAACCGGGAAATAAATGAACGGAGGGCAGAAAAACGGGACGGTCCCGTTCAAAACGGGACGTATGGTCACGTTAGGCATGCAGACGTGCATGCTTACCAGCACTGATGCTTACTCCTTCAGTAGGAGTGTTGGTATATAGGAGATATGGCATCGAGCGCGCCTACTGTGGGACCCGCTGTTTCAATTTTTTTTAAACTACCAATCCAACGTGCATGCCACATGCAAACATATGCGCAGACGTATTGGTGGGTTTTGTGGGTGGGAACTGGGAACTGACTTGACAATGGCATTTTTAGAGCACATTTGTGCGCGGTCGCGATGTTTCGACTGTGTGGCATACGACGCGCCAATACAATTGTATGGTCATTTTGACCATATAGCGGAGTCGCGATATCGGCCGCATGCCACTTCTCCTTCCTTTATCTTCATTGGTTGGTACACTTACTTCGGTAGATGCACGGTTATAAAAAAAATTGTTAATATATATTTTTTTAATTTTTGATTCTAGAAAAGAGATATGGTTCAAATTCAAGCTCGACTAATAATAATACTTTTAATATTAATCATTCATTAACCAATGATCAAAGTTATAAAATACTTCGAAAAAGAGAAAACAATGACCAAAACACATTATCCTTCGGTTGAAAAGTAAGATTAGAGTAAAAATGTTCTCGCATAGCGGCTATATGTGGATACTATGCTGTAAAGCTGTCAGATACCATACAAAATAAAATTTTATTTTTCTTCTTAACTTACGTAAATTTCAATGACTGAATTTTCTCGTTATTATTCTGAAAATGATTTGTTTCAAATTATTCTAATCAAATGAACGACTTAGGAAAGAAAATGTCACAATAACCATGGAGGTGAAGAAATAAAACCTCAAATCATATTTCAGTTCAAACCTTGTGCCTGATTGATCTATTACATTTAAAATTGTTTTGAAAACAAACAAAAGCTCTTCTAATCCTTCAAACCTTATTCTAACTGCATCATGGAGAACATCTTGCATCTGCATAGGTCACTAGCACCCGGTGCGAATTCCAAATTTGCCGCCCTCTTATTTTTGTGATTGATCATAAAATATGAGTTTTACCTGCATTTTTTTCCACCATCTGTGAAGTGCCGCCCCCGTCAAAGTGCCTACCGCACCCCCCGCCCTTCCCATGCTACGCCACTGCTAAGGTGACGTCGCTCATGCGAAATTTACAAAAAGCTTTGAGTTTTCTTTCTCATTGTTTGCGATGAACGTTGACGGGGTCGGCGGCGATGACGACACGTGGTAGGACATTGGAATTTCGCTGAATGTTATAGATCGCTCAGTGGCGAAATTCTGTGTCATTAGACTTTGTATTTCACAATGAGTCGTGTTGCAATGCCATATGCAAATCCATAGATGACATTGTCTGCAAACTCTTAGTAGGTACTTGAATGATAATATAGGTTTGTTTAGTGCGATTTCTTCGTAGTTTTCTTAGGTCTTCTGCTATATGCTGCTTGATGCTTAATTTCATACATCATTTTAAGTGTACCGTCGCTTCCTTTAAAACCTATGCACCGAAAATAAAGACAAATTCGAGATCTACTTCCGTAATATTGACGCCAAGCATAGACTAAAGGGGACTTAGGAGCTCTTTGACTTCTCAGTGTATACATTTGAAATAAAACGACTGTACTTCAGAATTGTTTCACCCCTTTGCCCCACAAACACAAAACAATACGGCAGTCTATGGTAACAAGCCGCTAGTACCGCTCTTAGTGCGCAGCTCCGCAGCACGACATAAACTTTTTTTTCACACATTTATTAATTATAAAATATTTTTATATTTATATAATTTACAACAATTAATGATATTAAAACATTTTTTTTCTAAAGCAAAACCTTATAGTGTAGATGTGAGCTAAAATTATTAAAAAAAAGTATTGGATTATTTTCTTTATTTTTGTGTAGAACTATTTTTTTGTATGGACGAGTAAAACATTGTTTCAGAAATGGATTTACCGTCCTTGAATTAAATGAAAAGGATACCAAACTCAGTATAGTTACTTAAGGTGGGCCTTCCCGCTCAACTTCTCATAAAAACGGGGAAAGAAGATCATGCCCATATTTCTTGTCAGAGATCCAACATTTTGCTCAAAATACCTTTAATTGATCGAACTAGATGTCTGATGACTGTTGGCATTGTAAAATTTTGTTAGGTTTCTAAGTTATAAGGTCCGAAAGATTTCCGCCGGGAAGGGCCACCTTAATTTGAGTTACTTAACGGACTAAATCTCCATGGAGAATGGACGAAACTTACATAGTCCTGAGTGTGTTTAATTAAATTTAGCGTACTACATATTTTTTCTTGGTTTATGGTTTCAGAGATATAGAAGTGCAGGCTCATCATATGCGATTAAAGTTTAACAAAGTACAATGAGTTTACCACCGATTGATAAGAATCAAAATCCTCTTAATGAACTTCTGGAAATACAAAATAAAAACCAAGAAGGCGATGACCGCAATTGCAGTGAGATCGAATCAAATGATCAAGAGAGTGCAGTAGACACTTTGCCTACAGCAGAAGAAAGAACAGAACATGTTTCCTCGAAAGAAATAAAGGAAGATGATCGCTATAAAGATTCTTCAGCATTTGATGACAAAGATAATGATGAAGCGAGGGAAGATTTTTTAGATTCAGAAGATTCGTCCCCACCAGATAGTGAAAAGGAAAAAGAAAATGCTGTTGGTACCAATGCACCGGTGAGGTCCTCACTTCATTATTTTGTCGTAAAAACATCTTTATTTAGTTCTCTCCAAACTCACAAACTGGAACATTATTCTTTCACGGCTTCGTGGAATTATCTAGTTTTCAAAATTCGTTCTGGTCATAAAATATTTAAAATTGTGAGGTAGACGTTAGTTATCAATAATCAGTTTTGCAGCGATCCCTATGCTCAACAAAGAATTTATTTGTGCATGACTTCGAATTATCCAGTTAAAATATATAATTGTATATGTTAAATAAGACTTGTCAAATACGTTTACTTGTAAGCTTTATAGAAATCTTTTAATTTCAAGAAATTTGTAAAATTGCATTTTTTCATTATCATTCTTCTTCTTCTAGCTAATAAGTTGGCTGACCCTTATTAGAGATATATGGTACACCTTTATGTACGAGCATAAACATCTGTGTTTTAGGAAACTTGGAAACTGACAAAGTGTGGATATTTAATGCATGCTGTCTGGTAGATTTTAGGATAGTTCTTAGTTTTTTATTAACACGGTTTTTAGTGATAGCTAGTGACGCGGAGTCTCGCCTAGCATACTAGAAGATTGGGTTCAAATTCCCGTCATGCACCACTTTCTTTCTGTTCTGAGTTGCATAAGTGCATTTCGTCACGAATGCGAGCTGCTCCATGGTTCAAAATCCATGTAAAACTGTAGGTCCCCTTCCCCTACTAGGTGGTAGGGTTTAAGCCCGCCTGGGTTGGTACTATCGCATTGGATGAAAAGATGGTCGAAGCGGCAATGAAAAATTGTCCGTGTTTTCCATTCAGTTTAATGTAGCCATGCTTATAAAGGGAATTTCCTGGCATGGCAACTAATTACTTCGGGAATGTGGTGTATTGGGCTCATATCATAACGGTTGTTTTGTGGTATTAGCCATCCATGTCAGGTAGCATGAAAAAAAACAAATATTTAGTTATGATTGGTCCCTGACTTGAGGGCCACGCCATGGAATATATAGAAGATCCGGAGTATTCAGCGAATTGTTGTTTTCTAATTCACAACTTCGAGATGATCCTGGCGACTCAATGGACATATATAAGTTTACGAAAAAAAAAACCAGATTTATAAACTCGTAAGGATGTAAAACTTATCTCGTTTCCGCGTATATTGACTAGGGTCAGTGAGGTTACATAATCGAGTTTTAGGTTATATCGACTGCTTAAATATTTCCTAAAAACAGATTTACCATTATTTTATTTACCATTAAGATTTACCATACCATATTTATATATCTCTTCTTGTAAGTTTACTAATAAGGGTCAGTCAATTTATAAGCTTTCTAAAATGCACCGTGAATGAAGATACAAAATATCTCGTCTTAATTACCAGTATCCATCCAGACGAGAGTCAATCCTTTAGGAAAGATGTAGATTAAAATGTTTTGAGACAAATATTTTGTACGAAACTTGTAAGCTTGTAAACTTGGAAACTTGTAAATGTAATTACATTTTGCTATTATCATGCGATCGATTTTTAAATTGTGATAACCAATTCTTCTGCTGGCAATGATATTTTAAACTGTCAAATTACTGGCTAAAGGTTGGGGCAGAATCTACAACCGCAACCGTAAATCCAGCGCTGGGGTTCATATCAGCAGGCTCTTTGGTGTCACCAAAACTGTCCCTAAACGCTTGCTCGGACAAGGCACTGGCTGGAGACCAGGCCATAGCCCTAGATGAACCGCATTCCCCGTACCACCTGTATCAGCAGATGTTGGCGTTGGAGGAACAAGAACTCGTTCTTAATATTGAGGTGGGGAAATCAATTCTTTATTTCATTGTGTTGTATTCTTATGTATCTATAGGAGTTTTTTCTATTGAACAAACACCCCTAAATATGCCCTAAAGTGGATATTACGCCTAAATTGGATATTGCTCGATTGCGATAGATAGATATATATATTTGGTAATATTCTGTAGTTTTGATTGATTGAAATTTCTTTATTACGCCACAAAATTACAATTTAAAACCGAAAGTTCAATGGACAACAGACCAACGTTACCGGAAATGGCTCAAGAAAAACATAAATAGATGAATAGGTTGACTTCTGGCAACACTTTGAAGGGAGACTATATATACAAACATTGTTTAAAGCATCTATTATTTAACTGTATATGAAATCCTACGAAAAAACCTAGGCAGATTTATCAAAAAAATCGTTCATTTTGGCGCTATAACAACACAAAGGCAAGCTCGCCCTCTAAGAGTTTTTTTCCAGCCGACTTAATTATTGTTTACGTATTGCAGGAATTTACTTGCGGGGTGTGCCTGGTGGAGTGCGGCGCGGGGGAGGGCGCGGTACTGCGAGAGTGTCTGCACACTTACTGCCGCGGATGTCTCATCGAGCTCATCAGGCACTGTGACGACGAGGTATATTTTGAAGAACTGGTGTGGGTGACACAATCCGGCGCGGTAGAGTCCACGGTGCTGCTAGAGTTTCTGCGCAAGTACTGCCACGGCTGTCTCTTAGAGCTCATCAGGTAATGTAACGACGAGCTAAATTTTGAAGAACGTGGTGTGGCTGACGCAATCCGGCGCGGTAGAGTGCGCGGTGCTGCTAGAGATTCTGCGCAAGTACTGCTACGGCTGTCTCATCGAGCCCATCAGGTAATGTCACGACGAGGTATTTGTTTAATAACGGGGTATGGCTGACGCAATTGCGCCTTGTAAAGGAGCAGTTTTGGTTAGGCGTGAAATACTGACGCACCCTTTTGAGGACTCCCAGTATTTTTGAGGCGATGCTTCAGGTGAACACCAATAATTCCTATATGGTCGTCAATATTCAGAGTTGTTCCCGGAGCCCGCTTATCATTCAATACGCACGCTTGCCGGTCTTGCTCGCGTTAAACTCGACGAGGTTCTGGAGACCCAATCCAGATTTTTTTTCCAAAGTCTAAAAACGAAGCGCCGCCTATTCTCCTCCACTTCAGCCTAGCTTGGGGTTTGGTGACTGGTGTACCTGGCTAGCACTGTGCTGTCATCATCGAAGCAATCAATGTCGCCCAAATTGAGCAGACCATGAACTTGCAGCAGAAAAAGGGTTGAGGAATGTATTTATTTATACGAACAGTTTATAAGCAGAATTTCGGAACGAGTAAATACCCATTTAAATTGTTCACAGGTCGCGTGCCCGTACCGGGATGACACGTATTCGTGCGGCGCAGTCCTGCGGGAGAGCGAGGTGCGCGCGCTTGTCTCCGCCGCCGACTATGAGGCGCGCCTGGACAAGACGCTCCGCCTCGCCGGCGCACGCATGAAGGACGCGTTCCATTGTCGCACGCCTAACTGCGCCGGATGGTGCGTTCATGATGACCAGACAGAAGCCTTCACTTGTCCACTATGCCGTAAAGACAACTGCATTCGATGCGAGGTGACCATGTGTTTCTTTATCTTCATCTTCTTCTCTGAAGGCGAGACTTCTCTTGTGGCAGGTGGCCTCACCTTAAATTCATTCTGCCAGAGCCTAGTCTTAATATATCTGCTCATTGTCGTTTTTTAAGCATAGTTTAGTCTCGTATTATTAGTTAAATTTAAATGCTTCTGTCACTCAATGAATGGATATTTGTAACTAACATCTGTTCACATACCTATGCATTCTTATAGCAGGTGACATGAAACAAAGCTAATTCTCTTTTAGGATTGATTCGGTATGAAATATCTAGATTGCTAAAAATGGAAGTGTGATTATATTGTAACATTGTATTTTTTAAGCAATAAAAAATGTTTGCCAAGATACTGAATCAACCCTAAAATGGATGTAGATGTTTCTAAAAAAACCTAAATGTGGCGTCCACAACAGAAAATAATCAAATTGTAAAAAAAATCTAATACGAACTTTCTTCTATCCATGTATCGTCCTTGATCGTCATGCTGCAAATGATTTTTAGGCAATCCACGAAAGAAAAACTTGCGTACAGTTCGCAAATGAGAAGCAGTGGCAAAACTCGGCAACAGAAGATGTTGCAAACAGTATAGAGATGGGGACTGCTATGCATTGTCCGACATGTAAGGTGGTCGTAATGAAAATGGACGGCTGTGACTGGGTAAGCCCTGGTTTTCTTATTTAATTTTAGAGGGAATGTTTTTGTTACAGTTAAATCTATTTTATGCGGCGGTAGGCGGCTTTTTTAGGGTTCCGTACCCAAAGGGTGAAAACAGAACCCTATTACTAAGCCTCCGCTGTCCGTCCGTCCGTCCGTCTGTCACAGGGCTGTATCTCGTGAACCATAATAGGTAGGCAACTGAAATTTTCACGGGGTATGTATTTATTTTGCCGCTATAACAACAAATAGGTAAATCAAAAACAATATAAAAAATACATACAAAATTCTTGTACGATGGTACGGAACCCTTTGTGTGCGAGTCCGACTCGCACTTGGCCGGTTTTATTTTTGTTAATCGCGGCGTATGGTTTTCGCACAAGAGGTCCCTGACGGCGCTCATGGGCCGCCGGCCAGGTGCTTCTTGACACCATTTTGAAGGACTGCAGGTTATATATTGGGGGTAAAACCTCGCAAAACCTTATCTGCACCTTGTAGAGGATCCGTTTTTGGTCTGGCTGAAATAGGTAACGCACCTGTTGAGGACTCACAGTTTTTTAGGCGAGCTTGGATAATATCCAACCAATATTATGTGAATGTTTGCATGTTTAGATGTTTGTTACTCACACGCAAAACCGGCTTTGGTTCAAATTATGCACATATACATATAGTCAGTGACGTTGATTAACACATAGGATACTTTTATCCCGGAATAATGTTAGATTCCTGTAGGATCATCCAAAAACGAACTATAGGGCGTATCAATTGGAAAGGAGAATGCCCATTGCCCCATACATTTTGGGCCCCTCAACATTTTAGCTTCTAGCTTCCAAACCATTCTTAGAATTTAGAATATAATAAGCTCTCTGGTGTCTATAAAACATGCATAACCTGAAAACAGCATTTTGTCAATAACTTTTAAGTTGCAATGCATTTGATCTTCAAAATGCATAACTCGAAAAGTTATATTATTTTCTAAATTATAAGACTGGGTGGAAGATAGACACAAACATTTTGAGAGGCCCAAAATGTATGGGGCAATGGGCATTCTCCTCTGGTGTTATATGGGATCCTATCCTACTATCCAATTATCAGACTAATGTTATTCATGCGAAAGTTTGTATGTTTAGATGTTTGATACTCAATCACTCAAAAACGGCTCAACGGACTTGGATAATATTTGGCGAATATATTGTTTATTACCTGGATTAACACATATAATACTTTTTATCCCTGAAAAACGCTAGATTCTCGTGGGATTATCAAAAAGTTAAATACAGGACGTATCAATTTAAAATTTGGTAGATGTGTTTTATATTATTTATTTTATATATGTATGTGGCCCTAGGCTGGTCCTATTATTTGGACATATTTTAGGCTCCTTTTATATATCCAGGAAATAATTTAGCCTGACCTGAGGAATTCAGTCCAAAACGAATTGACCTGAACGGAGCCGGGTACCGCAGCTAATATATTAGCATATGGAGTACGCGAGGCCGTCATATTAGAGGCACTCGGCGATGCCGATGGGCTTTTGAACTTACGCTGGGACTGCAAAAAGCATACTGGCCGGCCAGGTGCTTCTTCACACCATGTTTGAACGACGCCAGGTGGTAATTGGGGGAATATCTCTGCAGAGAGTGCATTCCATAGTTCATTGCTTTATTGAAAGGGGTCTAGAGGATCGGTTGGTTCTTATTTTGTCGACGGTCCACGATTAACTCGGACTCGACGTGTGTTCAGATCGGACATGAAGATTAGTACGAGTTGCAAACGCGTGTACTACACACAGTACGTTTGTGTTATGTTCTGCAGGTGATGTGTGCGATTTGCAAGACAGAGATCTGCTGGGTTCGGCGCATGGCGCGCTGGGGACCACGCGGCGTTGGCGATCACTCGGGCGGCTGCCAGTGTCGCCGTTACGCCGGCAAGCTCTGCCATCCGGCGTGCAGAAATTGCCACTGATTACCATCTCTCTGATTACCATTGACATCACGAGCTCGAACCCAATGCCCACGTGACGGTTGATTATTGGGTCGCATGGATCCAGTGTTATTTCCGTGCAACTCTTTAGTTGGCGCAACCTGCATCGAATAGTAAACGGACTGATTTCAATTGTAATTCTCCCTACCTTGGTTAAATGGGAAACGGTGCTATATCCTAACCACAATTGCAATTGCTTCTGCTTTATAAATAGTAATTTGAATATTTGCAATCAAAACATAATTGCCACTTTTTTTTTATTGAAAAAAATATTTCCAGCGTTTTAATTCCCATAAGTTTATAAATCTAAAAGAAATAAAGTTTTTTTTGTTTTTTAAGTTAATTACGATTTTCGATATGTATAAGAACGTCAGGGGAATTTCTTCTGAGATAAGAACGCCTTATTTACTTAGTTTGATATTAGTGAGATAATGATGTGTGATTGTATTTTGTAATGCTATGTTACTATAATCTTATGGTACAAATTAAAATACAATATTAATCATATAGAATATTTGACTTCATTAAATCTTCACCTCCATGCATTAAACATCATGACGTTTCCGTGACTTTATAAAACAGTTTTTGGGGTTACTTGAAATAAACAATATTTACGTCACCATTACTGTACCTTTGGCTCGGCTAAAAACCTAGATAAAAAATCTTGAACTCCTGCTAACGTTTCTGAGAATTACAGTGTCTGAAATCTATCAATTCGGATAAATCTTCATTGTTGTTTGATCCATAATCACTAAATATAAATAAGTAACGATTTTCTAGCCCATACAAACCCTGCACTTGGTAGACACTTGGTAGATTATAATCACGGAGGAGGGAGGTACCTCTACCTCCCTCCTCCGTGATTATATTCCAGCAGATCACAAATAAAAGTTCTGGGGGCAATGATTTCTGGGGGTTACCATGGTAATTTGCGTAAATAACGGATAACTTATGAAATATCAAAGATACAAAGCCGAAAGGGTGTCTATATTTGCGGGCCGTCGAGGGCATCAGATGGCGAAGAAAAAAAGGAAAACGTTTTAGGGCTTTCCGAAAAATAAAAAAAAATGTTTTTTTTAGGTTTTGGGCATACCAAGAGGGTGCCACATTTGAGTTGCTCGGCTTTTACGCGTAGCTAAAGATATTTGCTAGACGGACGTATTTTTCGTTTTTATGTTTCCGTACCCAAAGGGTGCCAAACGAAACACTATTGCCTCCGCTGTTCGTCCGTCCGTCCGTCGGGTAAATAGCTAGGGGTCAGGTAAAGAGCTGAAATTTTCACAGAGTGTGCATGTATTTGTGTTGCCGCATATGGGTGAAAATGATTCACCCTTGGTATCGCAGTAGGTACCTATACGGTCTGGACAGCGATCGTATGATATTATCTGTTGTTCTGTAGTACTCGTATGGTCTGGGAGTTGTTTGATGTTAATGGTGTTCTAAGGTTTGACTGATATTGTATTATTCCGGGAGGTCACGACATTTTTGGTCACGATAAGGTAAATGGCTGAATCTGGGTTCACATGTTAGAGACCAACCCTCTGATGCTAAATATGTCGGTCTGCCCGTGCCAAGTGGTTGCGTTTTCTAGATTGGCTATATAAAATCGATGCTGGTATGTACCTGCTGATGAATATACTGATTATCTGGAAACATTGATACCTATTAATTATACAACAATAACCAGACGGTTACTTAATTAAATACTTAAATAGACCTAAAGTTATACATGTAACCTAAATCGCCTATAACTACTAAATTCAACCAAAGATTTGTTCAGTTTTTGTATTGCTAAGCAAGTATGTATTGATACTTTCATGCTTCGTCATTTGCATCCATTTACCTTATCATATGTATTTTTTGTCACCATAACTACTTTTTCAGGCGCCTTATCTACGTAACGCAACCACTTGGAACAGGCAGACTGACACATTTAGCTTCAGAGGGTTGTACTTTATCCCGTGAACCCAGTTTCAGCCATTTACATTATCGTTACCATTTTTGTCGCGACCTCCTAGTCTATATGGTCTTGTATTGTGTTGTATGCGATCATATGGTGTAGTACATCGATATAAAAAAAATATATAAATAAAAAAATATAAAATAAAAAATATAATAAATAAAATAAAGGGAAATCATTAGAATGGGGCAATACCAGGGTTGCTCGTGTGAAATGGATTCACATGAATAGGTTTCTTTTTTTAGTAAAATAAAAACATGAAACGAAAAACAAAAAAAAGAATGCTTCGTTCCGTTATCTGTGTACGCTTATCGGACCAAGGACGATAGCGATTTTTCGCAGTACTAAGTATTGAGAATTTATCGCACAAGTCATTCAGCGATAAATACATGTACTTTCCTGCAAAATACCTGCACAGCTCTTGCAGCAGCAGCTGGTATTTAATTGACGATTATGTACGCAATTTAAAAACATAATGTACGAGTTTTTAATTTCAGCCATAAATAGAGTTCTGTGTTATAAAAGTGATCCTAACCCTGCACAGAATAACAGTGTAGCGGTGAGTAATCAGATCATTCCCTATGAATTTGGTAAATCTAATGTTTCGCTATTAAGTAATTGTGTCTACTATTTTTTATAAGAAAAAATATTGGTAATTTTTCATATATAAAATTATAATGAATGGATTCACGCTCTTGAAAAACACCTAACGGTACCTTTTTTTATGACAAACCGGTATGGGTGGCTGCACTGAGCCGTGGTGCTGATGACCAAAGGTGCTTAGAAAATCCAAATACACCTCGCCTCGCAAAACCACGCTAAGCGAGCCACCCTACCAGCGAATTTGCGGACTATCGCTGAGATATCGAAATTGTTTAATTTACGCTTGAAGACTCCTAGGTTATAGGCATGAGGAAAGGCACAAAAGACAGTTCAATATCCTGGCGGTGCGCCAGAGAAATGAGTTTGAGAAACGGTTCGTTCTCAAAAGCCTAATGTCAACCACAACCCCCTTGTGGTTGACATTAGGCTTTTGGTGCTCTGAATCTCTGCGGCGGGGGCTCCGGATATAGGTAGGATTGATAGGATAAAGGATGCACGTTCCACAGAGCACCTGGAGTCCATATGGAGTTCATGGTTAGACCTGCAGGTCTATTCCTGGAATTCCGTAATAAGGAATCGGGAATCCTGAGCCAAAAAAATCGCTTTTATCACGGTTTTCAAATCGATTTTTTCGACTGAAAACCTTGATAAAATTAAAATACCATGCTCTGGAATCTTTTCAGCAAGAAAATCGCTTTCAAAACCGCTATAAAAGCGGTTGTCTAGACTCAGGATTCCTGATTACGGAATTCCAGGAATAGACCTGCTGTAGAACAGTCCTAGTTAGTAAAGCCACACACTCACGCACTGACGCATATTTAATTCTCAGTAACTGAACCCAGAAACTTGAAATTTTCATCCTTTTACGACGAAAATGCTCACTAAGAAAATATTTAAAAAAAAATTAAATTGTTAGGTTAAGGGGGTAAAAGAGGCCAAAATGCACACATTCTCATGCAACAATTTGGTATTAAACAATGCATCTCCGGAACCACTGGACCGAAAACAATATTTCATAGCAACTTTATTTTAAGATGACAATGCTTGCTAGGAACGGAATATCCGAAATGTGGAAAAAATTGACAAATTTAAATCACCTACACACGCATATAGAAATCTTCGGAATCCATGAACATTTAAACGTGAAATTTACAGAGTGGAGAAAACTTCATCGGAAAAAATATTTAAAATTTAATTTTCACCCTTTGGGCACGGAACCCTAAAAACGGGATCTCCGGAACTGTTAAGCCTCGGAATGTTTATTATAGTAGCTTTAATTTGAGAAGGAAATGTTTGCTGATAAAGGATTTTAACTCAGAGGCCAAAATGAACTAATTTCCAAATAACACTAGAAATGTGAACGTGAAGTGGCTTTCTGTTAAGATAAAACACATTAAAACCCACGATTAAAACTAAAACAAAAAATAAAACAAAAGATAAAAATACAAAAAAAAGATAGGTAAGGATTATTAAAAAATCTATTGTTAAGGGAGTGAGGTTGATGAATTTTCATATATTACATAATAAACACGAAATCTCCGGAACCGCTTAACCTAGAAATGTAAATAAAAGGTTTACAGTAGTTTTTATTAAGATCAAAATGGTCGCTAAGAAAGGATTTTTTGAAATTCAGCTGTTAAGGGGGTATAAGAGGCCAAAATGAATGAATTTTGAAATGACACCCTAAATCTCTAGAACCATTAAACCAAGAAACGTGAACATTTCAGAGTGGCTTAGGCCTGTACATGGAGGTGAAGAAATTACGGGAAAACGGATGGAATTAAAAAACAGGCCAAGTGCGATTCGGACTCGCAGACGAAGGGTACCGTACCATCGTAAAAGATTTAATACAAAAAAATCACGATTTTTTTTTTTTAATATTTTTTTATTTTACCTATTTGTTGTTATAGCGGGACTCTGTGAAAATTTCAGCTGTCTATCTGTTACGGTTACTGAGATACAGCCCTGTCACAGACGAAAGGACGGACGGACGGACAGCGGAGGCTTAGTAATAGGGTTCCGTTTGCACCCTTTGGGTACAGAACCCTAAAAAAGTGTCTACACCACAATTATGCCGCGGGAGCGTAAGAGCCGGATTAGGCTCTCGTTGAATAAATACGAGTGAAGAATGGTCGTTACCATCTGGTTTCTTGAATAATTTTTCTTATCTTAATTTACTTACCAATTTGGTAGACTTAAAACTGGATTTTTCTCCGTTAACATCACTACATTACTAATGTGTACGGCAATATAATATTGTAAGTCGTGTGGCGTCATTTTTTGCGTGCTCGTTGCATGGAAGTTATTTATCCACACATTCTTCACCTCCATGCGCCTGTAAAACTTTCGGAATCCAACTGAGGATACGATGGAAAAATGTACAAACTCTAACATACCTGACATATCACAGTTCCTGATATGAAAGAGTTCTTATTACTAACGCGCGACATATGGCGTAAGCCAGGTCCTGAAAGAGGTGCCCGACGACGCCCATGAGCTTTCGAACTTTCACGGGGGCCGCGAAAACGATGCCGGCCCGCCAGGTGCTTCTTCACACCATATTTGAAGAACCCCGGGTTGTACTTTGGGGGAAATATATCGTCAAGGAGTCCATTCCATAGTTTACGGATATATAAAGGATAAATAGGACCGGTAGGGTCTTATTTTCGGAATGTCGACAGTGAATTGGATTCCCCTACCTATTCACGTTGAGCGGTCGTAGAAAGGGGCGACTTAGAAACAAAAAGGGCCTTTTCAGCTGTTATTGTTGGCGACGGCCAAGCCAGAAGATGCTCCGTCAATAAAGCTTAATATACCTGTGTTTGTATATTTCTGCATGTCTGTAAATGCGTGTATTGTATATAATAATTACAAAAATAAACGAGATTTCGGGGTTGTGTTTTCGTTGTCGAGGCAGTTAAGTACAGAGCCGGCCGCGCTAGCCTATCACAAGCCAGATAGAGACCGCACGTGGACCGAGTTACGTGTTCGTATAAAAACCGGTTTGGAGGTTATGGAAACGTGGTCATTGTCATTTGATTCCGTTGAATGTATTGTTTGTTATTTCAGATATTTAAATGCGACGAATGTCTGAACGAATTTGGGCCAGGAGACGGGGCGAGAGTACCGGATTTCGGAAAGTACTGTGCGGAATGTCTTGACGCTATTTTGGATCAGTTAGACGTAGAGGTAATTATTTTAATAATAACAACGATCCTGTAAATCTAAGTCTGTTTTTCTTGCTTCGGGGTTGCTTCTTTCTGCAGAGAAGTTCTATCAGATGAAATGAAGCGAATATGTGAATGTGCAATAACATTGTTTAACACTGAACGAACAGTAAATTATGTGAAAACGGTCATGTCAACCCAATCCATCCATTCTGATTATTTATATTTGTTATTTAGCCGGGTTTTTGGCACAAATATTATTTTTCGTAGATTAGACTAGATGTGAGTATTACATCCTCTATACCGTAGGCATACCGTAGGGTGTAAAACAATTACTGCATCGTAATATTTAAATAGCCCTAATGGAAATTATAAAAAACAACTCGAAGATATTATGTTTTAAAAGTTTTTATTTCGTGGACTACTACAGGATCTCCCCTTTGAACCTAATTTCATAGAGTAGTCTAGATGTGATGATTTCGTAGACATACAGGGCGTAAAAGTAATTACTGAATCCTAATATTTCAAGAAAACTGATAAAAAAATATTAAAACAAATTAGAAATGAATTTTCAAAGTTTTTGATTCGTCAACTTCTCGGTCAACTTCGATATGTCTTGTATCTTGATTGATGATGTTGATGACTTTCCGTGCTGTTACAAATTATTAAAATGTTTTTGGATAAACTGTGTTCTGATAATGGCTTTCGACGTTTCTTGACGTTTATTTGAGTTGACGTGTAGAAAACTCTATGAAATAAATGAACTATAAACTATGAACTTCCACACCTTTGTGGACTTCGCGGCGCGACCAGCAGGTCTATTCCTGGAATTCAGTAATCAGGAATCCTGAGTCTATAAAACCGCTTTTATAGCGATTTTTCGACGGAAAACCTTGATTAATTAAGAAAACTATGCTCCGGAATATTTTCGTCAAGAAAATCGCTTTGAAAACCGCTAAAAAGCGGTTTTCTAGACTCAGGATTACGGAATGCCAGGAATAGGCCTGCTGGAGGAATTCCGACACGTCGACCAGTCAGAAATCAACTGTAGGTCGCCGGCTGCGAAGATTGTAACTGTGGGTTACATTACCTCATCAATGGCTCCAGCCATCGATGAGGGGACATTTCACAGCACGTTGCTCAGCAATGATCGATGCTAATGGTGACACTACTAGATGGTTTCGGCAACTGAAGCCTTGTAGTGCTGTGTTGCGCTAATAACGGAAACCAAGACGGTGAAAATTTAATGCTGTCATCTCTGATAAAGTTGTGATGCCTTGAAATCTCATTTGATTCTCGGACCAAGCGTGGAATGTAGTTCCTTTGTACTGCTATTGTTTCAGCTTGGCCAAAACTAATCCAAAGATTTCCTCCACTATAAAAGGCATGTTCACAGAAGCCTGACTTATAACACTCATTGTTTTTCACCGCATTGATATGCTCTGCTACTCTTGGCTACATGGGGACATGTTGACTCCTGGGGCTGGTAGTGGGATGTTGTACTGACCTCAGCATGGCAGATACTTTTGTTAGAGGTTTGAATAATACCTTATTTGTTATCTTAAGTTGTTGACTTTCGGCGGAGGAAGGCGAGCCCGACGCATGAAGTGGGCCACGTTCTGCCGGAGAGTCTCCGCGTCATTCTTGGGGGCAATCCGGGGCATGCCGGCAATCTTGTAGGCGTAGGTACAAACTTGGAGCCTTTTGATAGCACTTTTACTGCACTTTCCGAGAGATCTTGGTGTGATAGATTCACATCCGTACACGTGTGATTGAAAACTTTACTCTATGTTGTGAATCTATCACACCAAGATCTTCCGGAACATTAGTTGAGTCAATACGTTTAACGGGAGGCTGTGCACTCAACAACAACAACAATACAATACATGTCGCTTACTTTTGCATTCAGAAAAAAGCGCGCCTACATGATCACCTGTATTGATAATTGAAGTTGGATGGTGATTACATATTGGTTTTATGAAATATAGGTGCCTCATATGGCCTCCGTCGCTGGCACTCGAGCGCCCGTGACAGCTGCACGTGAGGAGGATACTGTGGCAGTAGCCCTAGCACCTACAGCGCCGCCCACTGACGCTAGCCCGCCCGAGTCTTTAGGCTCGCTGAGCATTGATTTGGACGTATTGGTAAACTCGATAGCAGAGGTGGGTTTTTCTGGGTTTTATAGACATGGTAGCCATTCATTCGTTTCCTTTTAATCACGTGTCTATATCATTACAGATATTTAAATGCGAAGTGTGTCAGAGGGAATGTGCGCCAGGAGAAGGCGCCAGATTGCTAGATTACGGGATTCAGGGCCCGATCTAGCTATTTAGCCGCTCCGGGCAAAGATCATTTTCGCCGCCCTTTACGTACACAAAACCATATACCTAAGTCATGAGGTAGTTTTGTTGGGGGGTGCTAAGTATACAAGTACCAACATAAAATACATGATATTGTTGGGATTAAACCTACCTATAATGTTCACGTCAGTTTATTGGGCCTTCTTAAGAAGTACCTATACGAAAGTTGATGAGTTTTTAATGTCAGTAAGTATACAATGTATGTTTTTTAAAGAATTTCACGGAAACTACTGAATGGATTGATATATTTTTTTATCAACACAGTTATGTACTTTTAAACTTTATAATTTTAAGGGGTTCCGTACCCAAAGGGTGAAAACGGAACCCTATTACTAAGCCTCCGCTGTCCGTCCGTCCGTCCGTCCGGACGGGGTGAAAAAAAAAGAGTGGGGCCTCCTCACACTTCCCCGGCCAATGATGATATCCTTCCCCGTCCAGTCGGTAACTGGAAATCCTTAATAAGGTAGGTAATGAAAGAATGTATTTTTTTAACTTTGATACAATGTATTATTTAATTTTGATCCAAAAAAAATTAACGAAAGTGTCTTTTCACACATTGGGCCTTTAACGTCGGTGCACTGTCCTGGTAAAATATACGTATCTGAGTCCGAGCCGGGCCTGGTGCCAGTGAGACAGAGGCGGTCACGGGGCACTGAGAAAGCGACGAAACGGTGTAGTAGTGGCGATGTGCTCGCCCACTGAAGATAGCGGTGCTCGTCCACAGAAGATAGCGGCGCTCGTCCACAGAAGATAGCGGCGCTCGCCCACAGAAGATAGCGGCGCTCGCCCACAGAAGATAGCGGCGCTCAAAGTAGAAGCGCAGTCAGCAGCCAATAAGTAGGTCCCGCAGAACTTCGCCCCCCAACGTAGCAGCTGAAGATTTGATTAAAAGGTGTCACACGACTACCCATAGGCGTGCGAGGAAGAATAGTGACGGTACTGAACTCGTCCCAGTTGTGTCCATCGATTTCCCAAAGCACATGCGTTCGACAATTTACGGCAATAAAAAAAACATAACATGCAATTGGAGTAGTAACTCGTACCCAAGGCTCATGCACAATCATTATTAAACAAAAATACAAGACAAACACATCAAGAGACCAATTGAAAATCAAACATGGCTACTTTACCGGGCACACCGCTTGCTTGTTTTCAGGATTGACACGAAGACGTCACACAGGCACCGGTTCGAGCAGAAATGGGTGAAAGATTTTCTTCTTCTTCTTTTTAGGGTCCTACTTTTGGGTCCCTTTTAATGGCTTTCGTGCATCTAACACATTTCGCCAATGTCAAAGTTCATAGCTATATACAAATAGTGTAAAAGGTTCTGAAATTAGTTGCCAACGAAACATAAAAGAAAATCATAATTTAAGATCATTTGCACTGATAAATGAAGCAAGTAACTTTAGAATTTTAAAGTTAGATGAAGAGAGCAAGCAATTAATATTGGTAGGAAGAGGAATTTGGAGTAGAGGAAGGTAATCGTATAAAGGAGCAGTTTTATTAATAAGAGGACAACAGAAAAATATATGTTCCAAATTCCCGTCATCAAGGCCACATTCGCACACTGATGAGTCTTTAATATGAAGTCTAGCCAAATGAACAGGGGAACAGCAGTGGCCTATTCTAAGGCGGCAAATAATAGAAGTTGAAGATTTATTAATTTTGATACGATGAAACCAAGGCTTAGCAGGGATGTTAGGCTGGATCTTGGCGTAATTTGAACCCTTAAATCTACTAGAGTTAGCCCACAATTTGGTCCAATTTTCAGTAAGAGATTTTTTTGGGAGAGCAATTAAATCATGTGGGTAGTTTCTATATGGGATTTTATCCCCTCGCAGAACAGCTTGTTTAGCAAGATCATCTACCCGGTGATTGGGCAGGATGCCTGAGTGAGACGGAATCCATGCAAAGACTATTTGTTTGTCCGGGTTATTGTAGAGAATGTCTTTAATGGAAAAAGGAATAGGATTTTGTGTGTTAGAATGAAAGGGGTTCTGAGTGAGAGATTGAAGAGCACTACGGGAATCAGAAAATATTATAAATTTATTAGATTTTTTTAATAATAATGAAAACTTGACTGCCTCCAGTAATGCCGTTGATTCACCAGTGAAAACTGATGACTCTGGAGGGCATTTAATTAGTTGGTAGATGTTGCTATTCTTATGAAATACTGCAGCTCCAACACTGCCTTCCTCCGTGAGTTTGGAGGCATCAGTAAAAATATACTCCCACCCTTCCCAGTTTTCAGATAGGATGGAATGAAAGACTTCATTAGCATTTGGAGACTCTTTTTCAATGCCAAAAAAAGGAATTACTTCTACATTGCTCGTAACTACTTGAAAAGGGTATGAAAACATTGGTAAGGAGTTAGAACGGAATACTGGAGCCTTGACATTATTGAACTTACGATAACTTTTTACAAGTCTGGTGGGAGCCTTTTTTTCCCAATATTTCGCAGTATGAGAAAATCGGGATAGTAAATTTAGTTTCGGAATTATTGGATGATGTAAGAAATAGCTTGCCCTGAACAAGAAACGATCAGCCAAGAACTGACGGCGAAAATAAAGAGGAGGTTCAACGCATTCTACTTGCAGAGCATTTATAGGACTTGATTTCATGGCACCTGTTATAATACGCAGGCATTTGTTTTGGATAATGTTAAGCTTATTAAGAGCAGTTCTATTGCAGGGTTCTAAAATATAGGAACCGTAATCCAAATGACTTCGTATTATTGCATTGTACAATAACTTGAGGTAGTATGGATGAGCTCCCCACCAAACCCCAGCTAGAGTGCGTATAATGTTAATATTTTTTTCACATTTTTTTATTACATAATTTAGATGAGAGACACCTGTCATTTTTGAATCCAGGATTATGCCAAGGAATTTAGTTTGAATATGTAATGGAATAATTGTATTGTTGTATGTGATAGTGATAGGGGGTACAATTCTTTTTCTACTGAATACTACTATAGAGCTCTTTTGGGCTGACAGTTCCAACCCATGTTCAGTTAACCATGTGTTCAAAGATCTTAGCGAGTATTCAATTTGTTCAGCTCCTTTAGGAATAGATTTATGGGGTGAGTATATTAGTAAATCATCCGCATATTGCAGGACACGTGAAAAGGAGTTTATTGATCTGTCAAGATCATGGGTGTAAATATTATAAAGTAAAGGACTGAGAACAGAGCCTTGTGGTAAACCTTTCCAGATTATTCTAGAGTCGTTTGATTGTTCCTCTACTCTTAACATTATTGTTCTTTGAGATAATATATTAAAAATATATGCAACAATTTTTTCTGGTATATGTAGATTTAGCATTTTTTGTTTGAGCTTTGGTAGGAGGACATTATCGTAAGCTGCAGATATGTCTAGGAATGCAGCCACAACAGACTCGTCCCGAGAAAAAGAAAGTCGAATATCGGTAGTGAAAATCCCCAAACTATCCATTGTACTTCTGCTTTTCCTAAATCCATATTGTGTTTTAGCAAGAAGTTCTCTGTGTTCCACGAACCATTCTAAACGGTTTTTGATTAAATGTTCTGTAATTTTGCATAAGGTAGAAGACAGAGCAATCGGACGGTAAGAGGAACCATCATTGGGGTCTTTACCAGATTTCAGGATTGGAATGATTATTTGAGTTTTCCAGGAGTCAGGAATTACCCCATAGTCAAAGAAGAAATTAATGATTTGTAAAAAGTATTCAAGGGTTGTATCTCTCGATTTAACCAGAAAAGAATAAGGAATCCCATCCAGCCCTGGGGAAGAATCCTTAACATGATTCAAAACAATTTTGAGTTCTTTTAATGAAAATGGAACCTCCATGGGAGTACAACCTCCAACAAATGAATAAAGGGACGGGAGTTCATCTTCTGTAGGGGCGGATGGGGGGGCTAGCTTATTTAGGAATGAGTCTTTCCATGAAGCCGATGAAGGTATTGAAGCACTGTCTTCCGTGAAAACAGAACGGTACCTTTTAATATTGCGCCAAACTAATGAAGATGAAGTGTTAGGTGAGAGAGAAAGGCAAAAATTTTGCCATCCATTACGTTTTTTATTTTTAAGAGTACATTTAGTAACTGCTTGAATTTTGCGTAAATTTAAAAAGTTTTCATCAGTCATAAACTCTTCATATAAAGTTTCGGCATAGGAACGGTCACGAACAGATTTGGTACATTCGGAATCCCACCATGGAGGAGAAAGGCGATGATTTTTTGATGTATTTTTGAGCGGAATAATTTGATCTGCTGTGCTTATCAATAATGATGTAAATTTGGAGTAACAATGTAAAACATTGTCTAAGGTAACGATCGGCAGACTAGACATCTCCTCTTCTACTTTCAGACTGAACGTCACCCAATCAGCTTCATTCAAGCGATATTTAAGAAGAGGGGATTTATTTATGGAAGGAGGGGCCTGACAAGGAATATTTATAATAATGGGAAAATGATCGCTGCCGTGAGAAAATTTGGATATTTTCCATGAAAGACGGGCAGCCAGATCTGGAGTGCAAAGAGTCAGATCCACTGCACTCGGATTCTGATTCGGGGGAGTCCGTCTTGTGGGTGAACCATCATTCAGAAGGCATATGTTGTATTCATCTAGTAGTTCAATCAATTTATTGCCTTGGTGGTCACAATTTGCAGACCCCCACACGGAGTGATGAGAATTAAAATCGCCTAAAACCACATAAGGCTTGCGGATGGATTGAAAAATAGATTTAATAAATCGAGTGGTTGAGAGCGTAGGAGACGATACATATACCGAAACAAATGTTATATTGTCTGCCATAACGGCAACAACATTTATACCATCAACTCGGGCAGGAAGAGTGAGGGAAGAAAATGGAATTTTTTTGTTGATGAACAGGGCGCAACCCCCATATCCATCAGCTCGGTCATCTCTGAAGCTAACATATCCTGAAATCTTAAAGTGGGTTGATGGCTTTAACCAGGTTTCAGAAATTGCTATAACGATAGGGTGATGTTTATTGATAAGGTGGAGTAAATCAGATTTATTTTTGATTAAGCTACGACAATTCCACTGAATTATTGTAGAAGACATTCTGATGAAATGAAGCGAGATGAATGCATTCAAACTTGACCCTATAAAAATTAAAGAAAGCTAAGTTGCAGATAAAAAAAATTTTTGCCAAATGTTCTGCTACCATGCAGTAATAAATTTTGTGGTCGAAAAATCTGCTAGAGCTTTTTTTAATGACATAAAGAGGATTTTTTATTAAAACAATCCAAACATTGGTACAAAAATCTGCTGGTCGCAGATATATATTTTTGGAGCCAAATATTCTGCTACAACGCAGGTAATAAATTTGGATGCCGAAATATTTTTTATATATTGTCTTTTGGATAAGTAAAATAATATTGTTGAAGAAATTAAAATTTAAAGTGTAAATTGAAAAGTTCATATTGGATAAGAAGTTATTTTTTAATTTTGTCAGGTAAGCCCACTGGTGAGCGGATTCTGGAGTGTTTGAACCCATTATAAGCGTCTGGAGAATGATTAATAGCAGCGTTGGACGGTAAAGTATTGGAAGATATAAAACTTAGAAAAGCAGAAAATAATTTGTCAACATTTTCAGGGTTACTAAGGTCCATTGAAATAATTGGAGAAGAGGGTGTCAACAAAGGAGTTCGAAAAACCGAACCATTATGAGATGTTGGAGGAGTGAAATCATTAAGAAGGGCTTGATGAGCGTTGCGATCGTACCCCTGAGGAAGAGGGGCGCGAGCTCGAGGTTGCGAAAAGAATGTTTTTTTGTATGAGTATGTAGGAATGGATGGTTTATTGACTGGAGCGCTGGAGGTGACCTCTGCAAAGGACCGCTTAGAGGGCCTAAATTGACTGGCAGCCTCCGTATATGAAATAGCTTCTTCTGCCATTTTATGTTTAATATTTTTTTGTCTATTTTGTTCCGGACAAATTTTACTTGTTGCATAGTGTCTGCCTTCACAGTAAAGGCAGCTTGCATTTTCTTCTGTGATGTTGCAGTCATTGGCTGAATGGAATTCTCCGCATTTATAACAACGTGGCTGCGAACGGCATATTGTCTTGGTATGTCCATATCTTGAGCAATTGAAGCATTGGATGGTCGGATATTTGTAAAGTTCTACTTGAATAGAATTATACATTAATAGGATCTTATCAGGAAGACTCTGACCATCAAAAGTTACAACCACACTTTGGGATGGTTTCCACATAGGGGAACCATCGACCATTTTTTTGAAATTTAAGCGTCTGACTTTGAGGACTCTTCCTCCGCCAGGAATTTCAATGTCTTTCAAAAGATCCTCTTCGGACCATTCAATTGGAATTCCTTTCACCAATCCAATTCTTGTGACATTAAATGACGGAATAAAAGCCTTATATTTGGCTTCGGATAAATAATGATTTTGTATGAATAGATTGGCATATTGGGCGGATTTGAAGGTGACGGTTACTCTATTTCGTCCCACACTCTTTACCCCACCGTCTATGATACCTTGGAATGAGTTCCGTTTTAAAAATTGACCAAAATGAACTGGATGCAGAACAACTCCAGCCGATGGATTTGATTCCACCCTCTGGACGTGGACTAAGAAAGGAGCTTTGTCAAAGTCCCGGTAAAGTTCGGTATGATTTGGAGTTGAGATATCATTCGTGGAAATCCGGGATGGGCCTTGTTGGGATAGATCTTGTTGGGATAGGTCTTGTTTGGATAGGTCTTGTTGGGATATGTCTTGTTGGGATAGGTCTTGTTGGGATATGTTTAGTTTGGATAGGACTGCTTGAGGCCCAATAACCTGAGAATTGGGAGCCTGCTTTATTTCATCATGTTCACAATCTGACGAGATAAAAGATGATTGTGATGAATCAATCTTAACTTTGAGTTGAGAGTTTTGTTTGTTACTTTTGTTTTTTCTTTGATGTTCTTTTATTTTTCGTTTCCTTTTACCAATTATGGCGGAAAAGTCCATGCCTTCATTATCAGACAATCTATCGAATGAATTGTGAATTTCAATGGTATGGCTGGCCTCTGGTGGGGTTAGGAATGCATCATTAAGGTTGTCGCTCTTATCGCTAGATGCATCTTGAGCGAGAATGAACCCCGGCGGCATATGATGGCGGCCGCCGGGGTCGTCCGGGTCGGGTGGTTCATTCATCACAACATCACCCTACTTACGCGATACGAAAATCCAATAAACACAAATAGGCAGAGCAAGCCGGGAAACACGACACAATGGCTTTACGGAACCACACAATCACTGATATTATTCTTTGCGATTTGCAAAAAAATATGCACGCGACCTCATCGACAGTCTTTTGTCTTCTTCTTCTTCTTCTTCTTTTTAGCAGGGATATTATATCCCGGTTGGCAATCGGTCCCTTCAGAGACTCATTTCTGCCAGCGTCACGTTATGAAATATGTATATATTTATATATTTTATATATTTTTTCTTCTTTACTTGAATATTATATTGTCAGTTATTATTTTTGTTCTTTCTTCTTTTTTCACATTCTTCAGTTTTTTGTTGAATTGTTTATTTTCCTTTTAGATAAGTATTTTATTTTTATTTTTGTTTATATTTTTATTTTATTGGATTTTATGAATGATGAAATTATTCTTAAAACAGATGTATTAGAGCTTACCAGAAGGCTTTGTAAATTAGTGGGTAGAGGAATATTAAATTTTGATAATTGCTCATATAAAGGAATTGTTTTATTATTGATTGGGCATGCAAAAATAATATGTTCAGAGGTACCATCCTCCAGTCCACATTCACACAGTGATGAATCTTTTATACGTAGTTTAGCTAGATGAACCGGAGTGCAGACATGACCGATTCTAAGTCTGCTTATTACTGAAGTCTCTAATTTATTTAATTTAAGTTTGTGAAACCATGGTTTTGAAGGAATATCGGGTTGGATTTTAAAATAGTATCTACCCTTATGGACACTAGTTCTTTTCCATAGTTTGAGCCACATGTTAGCGAGATGGACTTTCGAAAGATTTACTAGATCATAGCAGTAGTTTTTATAGTTTGATTTATCCCCTCTGATAACCGCGTCTTTTGCACAATCATCAGCAATACTATTACCAGCTATTGAAGTATGACTTGGAACCCAGGTTATTACAACATCTATATTATTCAAAGATAATTCATACAATATCTCTCTAATTTGTATAACTAAAGTACTGTGAATTCGGCTTTTGAAAGGATTTTGTAAAATAGATTGAAGCGAGCTTCGAGAATCTGATATTATAAGAATCTGTTTCATTGAACGATTTGATTCAATATAATGTAATGCTTCAAGAATTGCACTGACCTCCCCTGTAAAGACTGAAGCTTCTGGAGGGCTCTTTGTTTTACATATTGCGTTAGTATTGTGGTGAAAGAATGCTGAACCTACGCTACCTTCCTGTGTTAATTTTGATGCATCAGTATAAATATATTGCCAGTTTTGGTAGTGTTCCTGTAACCAGGCATTAAATTTAGTATTAGCGGCTGGAGAGTCTTTATCAATATCAATATTAGTTATTACTTTAGGGGAAAAAATTAAGGCTTTATAAGAGGACTCAAATAATGGAAGAGTTTCAGATCTATGCGTTGGAGCTTTAAGGTTACGGAATTTACGATAACTTTTTACTAGTCTAGGAGATACTTTATTTTCCCAGTATGGTTTGTTAAGTGTATAAACAGATAAAAGTTGAAGTTTGGGGATCAATGGATGATTAGAAAATTGAATGGTTCTAAAGAGATATCTATCAGAAAGACATTGTCTGCGAAGGTGAAGAGGAGGATCTACAGTTTCCACTTGTAAAGCATTAATTGGAGACGACTTCATCGCTCCAGTGATAATTCTAAGACATTTCGACTGGATCAAGTTTAGATTATTAAGTGCCTTACAGTTAGAGGGCTCAAAGAGAAATGTACCATAGTCAAGATGACTGCGGATCAATGCATTATAAACCAATTTTAGTGTGAAAGGATGAGCTCCCCACCACACACCGGCAAGAGATCGGATAATATTTATATTCTTTTCACACTTTTCTGAGATTAATTTCATATGGTCTATTCCTGTCAATTTTGAGTCTAAAACTACACCTAAAAATTTAATCTTATTTTTTTGTTGGATTTGAACATCGTGGCTATAAATGGAGAACATTGGAATTACTCGTTTTCTAGTAAAGGTAACAATATTACTTTTATTTGCAGACAGATCTAAACCATGTTCTGACAGCCAATTGTTCAAAGAAGCAATGGCTGAGTTTATAGAATCAGCTGCTTTAGGAATGGACTTGTTGGCAATATAAATAAGAAGGTCATCAGCATATTGCAAGACACGACAAAAAGGGTTTACGCTGGTTTCAAGATCATTTGTATACAGGTTGTACAATATCGGGCTTAAAACAGAACCCTGAGGGAGTCCTTTCCAAATTGTTCTGATGAGAGGTTGTCGATCAGTTACTGATAATTCGATAGTTCTTTGGACAAGCAGATTATGAATAAAAAGAACCATTTTTTTTGGGATATTAAGACTTAGCATTTTTTGTCTGAGAATTGTGAGTTGAACATTATCATAGGCAGCAGAAATATCTAAAAAGGCAGCTACTATTGATTCATCGCGACTAAAAGCTAAGCGGGTATCAGTTGTAAAAATGCTGAGATTGTCCATAGTACTTTTACCTTTTCTAAATCCAAACTGACTATTCGCTAATAATCCTTTGCTCTCTACTATCCACTCAAGCCTATTTTTAATCATATGTTCCGTTATCTTGGCCAAAACCAATGAAAGGGCAATTGGACGATAAGAGGATCCTAAATTAGGATCTTTTTTTGGTTTTAGAATGGGAATGATAATTTGAGTTTTCCAAGTTATAGGAATTTCACCAGAATCTATTATTAGATTGATTAACTTCCATTCTATCACGGGGGAAAATCTTCCCCCGTGAAAGATTTTAAATTGCCGGTCAAAAGAATGAAACCAAAAAGTCGATTTCCGGTGGCAAGCAAAGAAAATGGAGTCACAAGTTATGGGAAAATTCACACTCCAGGGAAAATCGTGTTGTTAGAATAACCATTTACCAATATCTCTGTACTGTCTAAAGAAGTTTAATAATATTAATGATTAATTAAAGATGAGCTGGATACGAATTTCGCAATAGAATGAGCTTAAAACGTTTAACCATGAAGCAAAATCGAGAAGGCTAAGATGTGAATTTAGGATTATTTATATGGCAACATTATCACTGATATGACAATCGGAATTCTACTAATGATCTACCGTCCCGATTGTCGTTAATAATATTCATCGTGTTAGTGTTACGTCAATAAATCTGGTTTGACACTTCTTATAAATTAACAATCGTACTTAGTAGGTGGCCCCCTTCGATTCGCATGAGGAATAATATGTCTATCATCCTCTATTGAAGAGATTACGATTCACAACGTAAGCGAGCGTCTGGAAAAAGAGAAGAATCCCAGACATTCGATCAAGTCAAATATTGCAATCGCACTCACTTACGTTGGCGAACAAAAGTACAAAATGACTTCAGAAAATTGTCGTGAAAGTAGTTCCGGCCTATTTTGTTGAGAGAAATTCCGTATAAAATATTGGAAAAAAGTAATGTAGTTGTATGTAAATTAATATTAAAACCAATACGGATTTATAACAACGAAGAAATAATTGAAATAAGACAGTTCGTAGACGGAACTGCGCCACGACGGAAATGTCGCATTATTATTTGTTTTTAAGAAAATCACTACGTGACAGTGCCCCTCTTCGAGGAAAAGAGGACAAATCCGTCCGATCTGTCGTCCCCGACAGTTCTAAACCATTAAAGCTATACTGCTCAGTAATTACTTCAAAAGAATAATCGATTAACAGACATAGAAAGTAACTAAAGTCACGCATTCTTTGGCGTATTAAGAAAATAGCAATAAGAAACAAATAGGATAAGAATTATTTGAAAAAAAAAACACTAACTAAACTAGGGCTCACCCTGCTCTCGTATACACTAACATACATCCTCGTTCAAAGCGCGCTTTTTACCTCACATACCGAATCAACAAACACATTGGTCTGACCCACTAGCTGCAGTACGCCAGACACTCTTTTAATTATTGTGCGGGCCCGGAAGAAGGAGCCGCCCAATAGAACGAGAGAAGAGGTAGCCCTGGTACTAGGGACAAAACTCGCTGTGACAACATGATCCCTAGATTGCATAGAATTTGCTCGCCTCTTACGATTTGGTTTCTAGCGGACCAGTGGAAGATTGTATTCTAATCCCGCTTCCACACAGGGTAAAGCAACCTTGAAGGCTGGCGCATCATGGCGGCGAGAGCTTAAAATCTTTGACTGACCAGTCTCCGATGGACTTACCAGTCTCGTCTGCCAGTTCATATACCGTAGGGCTTTTCCGCTTAAGAATGCGACACTTGGTATAGCGAGGGGCTAGCTTGGCCGAGAAATAGCTCCCGGCATTACTGCGGGCGTATGACTTCTTCCAAACGAACTGGCCGACCTCGAAGATCTCCGGACGCCTTCTCAAATTATACCTGCTCTTATTTGTCAAGTGGGCACGCCTCAGCGCCACTTTTACTTCTTCGAACACTTTACTAAGCTCCGAAAGGTCCTCTACTCGGTGTTCTGCGGGTGTTAGAAGGGAGTCGCCGGCAGGTTCGTCGCGAGGAGCAGCGTAGAAGGAGCCGCTTGTGACAAGCTCGCGGCCGTAAACGAGGAAGGATGGGCTAAATCCCGTGCTTTCGTTGACTGCCGTGTTAACTGCAAACTGCAGTTTTGGCAGAAGCGTGTCCCAAATGCGGTGGTCCTTCTCTATGAAGGTGGAAAGCATTGTTGTGAGCGTGCGGTTGTACCTCTCAACGAGATTTACTTCCGGCGTATACTTTGGCGTGTAGAACGTGTGCGGTATCTGGTATTTCTGGAGTAAATCTCGGAGGTTAGCGCCGATAAACTCAGTTCCATTATCAGATAGGACGGTTTGTGGAATGCCATGAGTCAAGAAGATGAAATTTTCTAACTTGTCGGCAATGGCTTTAGCAGTAGCCCGACGGAGTGGAAAGAAGAAACAATATTTGCTGAAGGCGCAAGTGACAACGAGTATGTAAGCATTGCCAGCCCGAGAAAGTGGGAAAGGGCCGGTGATGTCCATAGATAGATACTGGAAAGGCCTCGAACACTGCTTGGGCTCACCCATCTGGCCTAACGTTGGGTGTTGAGCATGTTTATGAGATAAACAGGGTTCACACTTCCCAACATACTGGACAACATCCTGGTACATACCAGGCCAATAGTATCGTTGAGCTAGCCGTCGGTAAGTTTTGTAAGTTCCTAAGTGCCCAGCCGTAGGTTCATCGTGGCACGAACGTATAGTAGAAGTACGTTCACTTCGCGGGATCACTAACTTCCACTCGAAGTCCTTCATCAGGTCAAACTTGGCCTTGGAGTACCTATATAATTTCCCGTCCTTGCATAAGAAGTTCGGCGCGGACTGGGGAAATTCCCGGCAGGTAGCGACAAGTTTGTCGTACCACGCATCATCAGTAGGCAATGCTAGCGCCGCCTGCACGGGGGCTAGACTCAGCGCATCGGGGACAACGTTTCCTCTTCCCTTGCGATGCTTTATTTCAAAGTTGAAAGGTGAAAGGCGGATGCCCCAGCGAGCTAATCGACCTGTGGCGTTCTCGAGCGTGAGGAACCACTTAAGTGATGAGTGGTCGGTAAAAATAGTAAACATTGGCCCATGCTCTAAGTAACATCGCCAGTGTTCCACCGCAAAGATCACCGCAAGCGCCTCTCTTTCAGTGGCTGAGTAATTAACCTCACAGGGAGTGAGGGAGCGACTGGAGTATGCGATGGTTCTCTCCTGATTTCCAATAACCTGGGCGAGTCTCGCTCCTAAACCGAACGATGAGGCGTCCGTATGAACCTGGAAGGGCTGTGACCAGTCCGGGCAAGAGAGTATGGGTGCACTGCTCAATGCTATCTTTAAATCCGCGAAGGAATCATCCGCTTCAGTAGACCACCGAAATGGAGGGGTTCCACGTTTGGTGCTTGTAAGACGATTCAGTGGAGCAGCCCTAGAAGAAAAATTCGGTATGAAGCGGCGATTCCAGGAGGCGGTAGCTAAGAATCTCCTCACCTCAGTTGCATTTGCAGGCCTTGGCCAGTCAGTAATAGCTTGTACTTTAGAAGGATCTGGACAGAGCCCGTGCTGATCGACGAGGTACCCAAGGTAACGGAGGCTGCTGCGGAAAAACACGGACTTCTCTTTGTTTGTAGTAAGGTTAGCGCCGTCCGTCCGTCCGTCCGTCCGTCCGTCCGTCCGTCCGTCCGTCCGTCCGTCCGTCCGTCCGTCCGTCCGTCTGTCTATCACAGGGCAGTATCTCATGAACCGTAATAGATAGGCAGCTCAAAATTTTCACAGAGTTTGTATTTATTTTTCCGCTATAACAACAAATAGGCAAAATAATAAAAAAAATAATTAAAGGGGGTCCCCATACAAAAAACGTGATTTTTTGGTGTTCAATCTTGTACGATGGTACGGAACCCTTCGTGTGCTAGTCCGACTCGCACTTGGCCAGTTTTTTCATTGTGCATCTTGCCTATGTAGGTATGATGGCCCTTTAAGGCTTCATATGACGTTAACCTCAAACATTTTGGGTTTATTTTTATTTTATCTCAGCGCCGGTTAAGCATAAACACCGGTAAAAAAACGAAATATCAAAGTTTAGACTATTATTTAGTGTATGACCATAAAACAGTTTTAATAAGTGGCTTATATTCTTTAAAAAATATATGTTTGTAAACACCTATTTACAAGTTTTGCACGCACGGCGTTTGGAAACTATAATTGATTCAGAGATTTTTTTTTGTGGTA
Source organism: Incurvaria masculella (assembly GCA_946894095.1). NCBI lineage: Eukaryota > Metazoa > Arthropoda > Insecta > Lepidoptera > Incurvariidae > Incurvaria > Incurvaria masculella. The sequence goes on from OX335641.1 coordinate 9,566,258, forward strand.
CACGATCACATATTTATCTAGTGAATAACCGTGTAACATATATTAATTCACTTTAGAAAGAAGACTTTACAGGTTAAAAACCTAAATTTCGCTTCGTCGCGCTCGATTTTGACCGCATACATCAATTAACCATAACGCAAATTCAATGCTTCCGGAGATCGCCATTATCGTTTGTTTACTAAACGCTGGAGTCAGTTGGAGCCTTCACTAAAGGAACAATAATTTTTTTCATCAAAATCGTTTCAGAAGTTAAAAAGATTAGGGCCAAGCTGTTGTTTATTATGGTCAATCGGTTCATATGTATTTGAACTCATGAGAACTCAAGTAATATAAATGCATTAGAACTTTGTGAGGAGTTGTCAGTATTTTGTATGTTTTTTTTTGAGCCTACGTGAAAGTTCTACCCAAGATTTTACAGTTTCTACGTGGTTCCGTGATGTCTCATGAGATTTAAGCATATCACCTACATGCTTCCAATTTTTGTAGCCATCTTCAGATAGACCGGAAGTTGTAGTTGTATTGAATATTTTACAGCAAAAGCAATGCAACGAATTTTTTGCTACAGAATATACAAGCCAATCTTTCAAAATGTCTTCACTGTTATTAAGCTTTCTCTTATACTATCTCGAATTAAACCTCTGACCATTGATATCTTGTATACCGTGGGTCTGGAGAACCTCTATTTACCAAATTTATTATTTGTTAGCAGCTTCACCTGTAACAACACCTTCACCTGCAATAGCGCTTGGCCCAGAAGCAGAAGGACCAGGCTCACAGATTATATTTGAATCGGACGTATGTTCTTCTCGAGGTTTAAGCGGAATCTCGATAGTTAGTATCGAAATGAAAGTATCGATGCTACTCAGTTATCGGTACTTTTTGCGGATCCCTACTTTTTCTTTATTTCTTTCAAACTAAAATAATTCAGTTAAGTAATATACTTAAATACTTCCACGATCCAACCCGAAGTAGGTGGCGCATAAAATTCTCAACCTGCCAACTTGGGTGGTGCATGGCTAATGGCTAGGTTGGAAGATAGGAAAAAATCAGTTTTGCCGCCCCTCATTTTTTGCCGCTCTGGGCAAATGCCCGGCTTGCCCCCCCCGCCTAGATCGGGCCCTGACGGGATTTTCTGTATGGTTTGTCTCGAAGCTATTAAGGACCAATTATTAGACACAGAGGTAATTAAGGCGCTAGGACTAGCCAACTACTCGCGCCATACAAATGCACTTTTTAACAAATGTAATAATATGTAGTGAAACGCTTCAGCAAATCCAAATAGAACTCCAGACTGATAATGGATTGTTAATATTTTTTTATTCCATCATTTATTTAAATAATAATAAAAATAAAAAAAGTTGATTTTTCTCATTAGAAATCTGAAAGTCATTCGATTTCTAGATATAAGCAAAAACAGCATATATGCATAAACAAAAAATTCCATTTGCTTTTAGATTTCTACATTTAGTCAAAAAAGTTCGGAAATGGACACCGTTTCCGCAATGTATTTTGTATAGAAAAAGGAAACATACATTAACGAAAATCATTCGATTCCTAGACAAGAAATCATATATTGTAAGGATGACACTTATAATCGTCAGACTTAGTTAGTTTACTTGGGGTGCCTCGTCTAACTTTGCGATTTGGCTAGTACCAGGCCCTTAAGTAATTTAGACAATTATTTTATAAGTCATTTAATCACAACTCAGTCGATAAATAAAAAAAGACTAAGGGCCGGGTCACGAAAGGACAAAAAATCAAAATCAACGTCAACGTACGATTAAACACGTCACTATGTATGGACAGTATGAAAGGAGCTCTATGCGGTTCACTAAAAGTGATGTGTTTGAACATCACTTGAACATTAACTCGGTCGTCTCTTCGTGCAATCTGGGCTAAGACGAGTCAGAAGCCGAAGGCCCTAGTATGAGTCAGCCATAGTTATTTTCGCGGCTATTATGCAAAAAGAAGCGGCAATGCAATTGATGTTGAGATGTGATGCTTACATACTGGTTTAATTACGTACAGGTGCGTTATATGGACCCCGTCGCTGGCACTAGGGCGCCCGTGACAGCTGTGCGTGAGGAGGATACTGTGGCGGTAGCCCTAGCACCTACAGCGCCGCCCACTAACGCTAGCCCGCCCGAGTCTTTACGCTCGATGAGCATTGATTTGGACGTATTGGTAAACCCGATAGCAGAGGTGGGTTGGTGTGGCTTTCATAGACATGGTAGCCTTGTTCATTCGTTTCCTTTTAATCATGTGTCTTTATTTCAGGCATTTAAATGCGAAGAGTGTCAGAGGGAATGTGCGCCAGGAGACGGCGCCAGATTGCTTGATTACGGGATTTTCTGTATGGTTTGTCTCGAAACTATTAAGGACCAATTATTAGACACAGAGGTAATTAAGTAATTTTGACAATTATGCTGTTTTTAAAGTCTTGTAATCATAAGTCAGTCGATAAATAAAAAAAAAACTTGCGACGAGTCAAAAGCCGAAGGCCCTAGTATGAGTTAGCCCTAGTTATCTTCGCCGCTATTATACAAAAAGAGCGGCAATGCAATTGCTGTTGAGATGAGATGCTTATATACTGGTTTAATTACGTACAGGTGCGCCATATGGCCCCCGTCACTGGCCGTCGTCCGCCCGTGACAGCTGCGCGTGAGGAGGCTGCTATGGCGGTGGCCCTAGCACCTACAGCGCCGCTCTCTAAGCCTAGCCCGCCCGAGTCCTTACGCCAGTTGAGGATTGATTTGGAAGCAATGATAAACCCGATTTCAGAGGTGGGTTGTTGTGGTCTCGATATATGGAAATGGTAGTCATATTTATTCGTTTCCTTTACACTATTTTTCATTTCAGATGTTTAAATGCGAAGAATGTCAGAGGGAATGTGTGCCAGGAGAAGGCGCCAGAGTGCTGGATTACGGAGTGTTCTGTATAGTTTGTCTCGACGCTATTAAGGAACAATTGGACGCAGAGGTAATTAAATAGTTTATTACATTTTAAAAAATAGAACTTATGATGCGCCAGAAATATACTGCAGACCCTAGTCTAATGTTGTGAATAACATATTTTGTGGTTCATTTATTAGGATGAAAATGAGCAAGAATGGCAAATGGTATCCGATGCGCGAACTACAGACGCTACAGAAACTGGATTCCGAAGGAATCAACTAAACGAGCTGATTGAATTAGAAGAACTAGAACTCGTTCCAAATACTGAGGTAGGTCGAAAACATCAAGGTATGTATGCATAATCGACCGTGAAGCAAGGACATCGTAATTAAAGAAAGTGCCCTGTAAAAATAACTACTTAACGAATATACTGCAAGGCTGGACCCGAACCAGCAAGGCATACCACTCGCGTCTTCCACCATTGCGTCTTCCAATTTCGCCACCTGCTGTATACGCATAATTTGGATTTATCCTGCCGTCCATCTTCCTGTAATTAATGCCTCCTACTAACACTGTATGGTCTGGGAAGACAGCCGTAAATGGGTCGCTACCCATATACCTACTTCGAGTAGTGTACTGTATAGAAAATAATTTGACCAATTTAACCCTGACTTGAACGGACTATAGGCAGGATAGGAGAGGACTCACCAGTGGCTGCAGCCCTCCTGAATCCTCGGTTTCCGTCTCCACCAGGGCTCCGTGCACGGCACTTAAGGTCTTTCACTCTTTGTGGTGCGTAGACGCTACGCGGGTTGGATCCACGGCAGGATACGATCGTTGCCGTGGATCTTGGAGCTGTTGAGGATGTGCGAAGCCAGCAGAACGTCCGCCGGCATCGACATTTGCCACGAGTCTCTGGCGACCCACAGTTTTTCATTCGCTTGGCGCGAATGAAGGTAGTTCGGTAAAAGGCTTGTCCTCGGGAAATTAGTTTCACAAGGGTGTAACAGTTAAGTTGTAGGAAGAAAGGATGGGACATTGTTCAAGTCAATACGAACACGGTGTTTAAGATTATACCTACATGCATCGATTTAACGCTTTACCGGCGTTGCGGACATTGACTGTAATGATTGAACATTCAAACATATTGCCGTCGTCACTAAAATCGTATTTGGCATCGGATGCTAGAGCCAGTCCTAGGTTGGCTTAAGGCGCTAGGACTAGCCAACTACTCGCGCCATACAAATGCACTTTTTAACAAATGTAATAATATGTAGTGAAACGCTTCAGCAAATCCAAATAGAACTCCAGACTGATAATGGATTGTTAATATTTTTTTATTCCATCATTTATTTAAATAATAATAAAAATAAAAAAGTTTTTTTTTTCTCATTAGAAATCTGAAAGTAATTCGATTTCTAGATTTAAGCAAAAACAGCATATATGCATAAACAAAAAATTCCATTTGCTTTTAGATTTCTACATTTAGTCAAAAAAGTTCGGAAATGGACACCGTTTCTGCAATGTATTTTGTATAGAAAAAGGAAACATACATTAACGAAAATAATTCGATTCCTAGACAAGGAATCATATATTGTAAGAATGACACTTATAATCGTCAGACTTAGTTAGTTAACTTGGGGTGCCTCGTCTAACTTTGCGATTTGGCTAGTACCAGGCCCTTAAGTAAATGTATACTTTTTCGTACTAAGCATGTGTGTCGCTTATTCAAAGGAATGTGATGATATGTATGTATGTATGTATAATCGATACTGAAGCAAGGACACAGTAATTAAAGAAAGATCCCAGTAATAATAACTACTTTACGAATATAATGCAAGGCTGGACCCGAACTAGCAAAACATTCCATTCTCGGGTATTGCGTCTTCCAATTTCGCCACCTGCTTGCTGTATATTTTTCTTAGAAAGAGCGACGTATATGTTATTAAATTATGCACCATTCAAATTATAAAATTAAAAAAAATTACATTTACGTGAAAATTTTGCAGGAGTTCACTTGTGGGGTGTGTCTAACGGAATGCGAACCTGGAGAAGGTGTGCTGCTTCGGGAGTGTCTACACACATACTGCCGCGACTGTCTCGCCGAGCTCATCCGGCATTGCGACGACGAAGTAATCGCTAAAGCCTTGTGCATACTTAGTTTAGTAAATTTCCACTTCGTACAATTACTGGTCAACGTTAGCGTCCTCGTGCAGACTCGACAGTAAAAATTTTTACTCAATCGAACAAGTTGACAAGTGGAGTTCGATAAATTAAGTGTGCACTAGGCTCATTACTGGTGTGTCTGATGGAGGACACGCGGTCTCGTAGGTACCTATAGCCGAGCCGGATCTTGAGCCAAGGCGTATCTTTCATACCTGCTTTCTCGTTTGTAACTTGAATAGGAATTTTGATCTCTTATATTCGTAATGGGAAAGTGGAGCCGATCGCCAACATGCACAAACCCCATTTTCGTTGCCTCGCAGCCACTTGTGATCGCTCGCCTTTGCTCGGCCAAGAGTCCCCGTTGGCGCGTAAGCATCTAATCGATGCGCCATGTACGTCAATGCGATGCGCGCATGACAGTCGGAATTGCCGCATAACGAAATAAAAAACAATCAAAGTGTGTAGAGCTACCTACTTTAAAATCGTAGGCATTTCTCGCTTCTCATTGACATCGGCTGACCTACGTCCTACGTGTAGACTATAGCAGTCAGCTTGTCTGCGCTCGCGCTGCTTGTGGAGGCTGGCCCAACGCACGCCAATATGCGTTATTTTTTTTATTGGATATAAAATCGATGTTATTAGCCGATTGTTTTATATTTTCACAAAAGCTTGATGGGTGAAACGTCTGAAATAAAACCGAGAATAAAACCACAACATATAAAGAAAGCATTAAACATATTTTGTACTTTTAAAAGCTTGTTTTAAGAAGGTTATCAAGTTTTTTTTTTGGATTCTCAAATAACTCCTTCTGTTGCTCAGGTGAAGTGTCCGTATCGCGCGGAGGACTACGCGTGCAGTGCCGCGCTGCGCGAGAGCGAGGTGCGCGCGCTGGTCTCCGCCGCCGACTACAACAGGCGCCTGTCGAAGACGTTCCGCCTCGCCGGCGCGCGCATGAGGGACGCGTTCCACTGTCGCACGCCTAACTGCGCCGGATGGTGCGTCAAAGATGACGAAGCAGAAATATTCAATTGTCCACTGTGCGTCAAGACAAACTGCCTGCAGTGTCAGGTGACTTTTCGCATGGTTTTTTCTGCGTTCTCATCCCTCATCAAACGTCTAAAGCGTTTGCCCAAATTTCCTTCCAATCCGAACCAAGATTACTCTGGCGCAAACTTTCCTCCTTCGAAGTTCAAAGTGTTTAGAAGTTCCTTGATCACATAATTATCCTTTTAAGATTACCTACGCACACATGTTTATGGATCTAACTGAAGTCGTACTAGATAATCTGGAAGGTTTACAGAATCTCTGCATGTACTACATATGTGTATGGTCTGCGTAAATATGACCATGTATCGCAGTACCGTCGTCAGTTTGGTTTTTTTTCTAAATCCTTATTTATGCTGTTGTCTGTGGATTTTGATCACAATATCTGTCCCAAACTGTCGGGTCTTTCAAACTAAAAGTCAAGGATTTTAAAACTTACGCAAGACATAACTATAATATTTAATTTTACTGCTTACCGCGAGTATGAGGAGCAGGACGTGCTGCTAATCGTTCCGGAGCCTCACATGCAATTAATTTTTAATTTTTCAAAATCTGGATAACCTACAGATATTGTATCTCTCTTCACCCCAAGGGTTGACTGCAAAATCACTGTTAGTGATAAGTCTGTCATTCTACAGTATGCTTCTTGTGTTGTATTTTTTCTCTGTAATTGTATGTTTTCGCTTTGCGCAACACTTACATTATTCCTTCATGAATGCATCCATTCTAAATCGGACCCTCGTTCAAGTGATAAAAGGTGCCGAGAAAAGAAAACCGTGAATGATACTGAGTCAAATGCAATGGTATAATTAGAGATCTATCAAATGCTGTGTGGTTACCAACGTAAATGGCGAGTGGTGGTACTCAAACTTCGAACTTATGCAAACCCTAATTTTCAGGCTATTCACGAGGGTAAGACTTGTCAGGAGTACGCCGATGACCAGTGGAATGACCAGGCAAGACAAGATATCGAACAATTTATGAGGGATGGCACTGCTATGAACTGCCCAACATGCGATATCGTCCTCATGAAGGATGAAGGTTGTGACTGGGTAAGACGTAATATGTTCGGGTACTTACCTACTTAAACGAACTGGAGGAGTATTGTTGATATACATGTGTAAGAGCAGTCACTCAAGTAGCTTTAGAAAACAATTCTTAAGCAATAACGTTAGATGCCATATTACTGTACTGTATATGTTTTGGTTTTCATACAAAATATAACTTTATCGAGTCCAAATGATTTGCTGTTAGGTTACTTTGGTACCTGACGAAATTATTAACTTGGAACATTTATCATTTATCCGTTGCAGTCCGAATCCTGTCTTTTTAATGAAACCAGTTTGCCTGTAATAACACATCAATTGAAAGTTGTAATGGTATGGTTTCATTGTTTTATTTTTAAAGGAGAGAATGTCTGAGGGACATTTCAATGCTGTGCGTGACGCCAGTCGTGACGTATGGTTAAGTGAATGCCATGCGGATATCAGTCGGTGAGCGGGGCCGGGTCCTCAACCATACGTCACAAGATGGGTACTATTTCTGTCTAACCAAATCAAAACCAGATACATTAAATTAATGGACCATGTATTATGAATGATTAAATATATACAAACAGGAACAACAACTAATGTTCTAGGACGAGCATAAACATACAAATATATAAGTAGGTAAAGAAATAGAGTAGGTTCCTAATTGGGCCCCCTTATACGAACGACGACACTGAGAAAAAAGCCGGCAAAAAAAAACAAGGTTCGGTACGGTACCCAGTGGTGATGATTTCTGGAGCACGTGGTCGGGCGGAGAACGGCGCCTGCCCCCACATGGCGAAGTTCGAGCGGCTGGGTCCCCTCAACTGTGGACGCACCGCACCACAGGGCGAGTCGATGGAGGACCCCACTCGGACTCAGGGGTGATGGAGCGCCTGGAGCACGTGGTCGGGCGGCGAATGGCGCCTGCCCCCGCGCAGCGAAACTCGAGCGGCTCGGTGTCTCCTCAGCGGTTGGCGGAGCCCACTCCAAGGAGCACGGGGTGGGCACCGAAGAGACGGAGGATGCGGTTGTGCTCCACCGAGCCAGCCCGAAAGCGGCGACGGCTAGACCCCGGGACGCGACTGGCGTTACTCGCGGTGGTCGGCGGTCTGTGGCGTCGAGATGTCCTCGCGCGCCGTGGCGGGCGAACAACAAGATGGCTGCCGTCTTGGTTCTCTCCCATTGGCTGGCGCGCATGAGGGAAACAGCATCCTTGAATTGCTGAGTGGTAAAAAGAGACGGCACTAGTTCGGGGTTTGATGTTTTTTTCTAGAAGAATTTTGACCGTTGGTTCCATGAAACGTGTATTTTTCCATCATTTAGATAACTTTAAATGTCTATTGTGAGTATGCATAGGCACTGACATCGTTCTGAAGGCTACGTTAAGGATGCGTACAATGCCACAATGCTACAATTCCACAGATCAGAATTCATTGTAGAACATAGAAACTGTATGCGGCTGTTTAGGTCATATCGATGAGTTAAGGTGGGCCTTCCCGCTCAACTCCCCATACAAACGTGGAAAGAAGATCTTGCGCATATTTCTTGACATGGATCCAAAATTATACTCAAAACCGCTTTATTTGATCAAACTAGATGTTTGACGACCATTGGCATTGTAAAATAGTGTTTGATTTCTAAGTTAATAAGGTCCGAAAGTTCGAACTTTTCGCGCGTTTTATACAATAACTTTGGATATTGATTACTCAACGATAAAATAAAAACACTTTAAAATGGTTAGTCATCAGACCTAGCTTGTTTCATGAAGATATATAATCAATTTGGTTTTTGTTAGATTTTTGACTACAGCGGTCGCGATGTACTTTTAGCTATAAGTCCGTTTGTAAGAAAAAAAAAATCGTAAATCTTACAAAATCAAACACTATGCGCATTGTCTGCTTTGTGGACATATTGCATCCTCCTCATCACGGAGCCTGTCTTTTTCTTTGAATCAGGGAAGGTCCCAGAGCGCAATAGCATGGTTTTGTACCGTGCCTGCGAACGAGTTAGTCCCGTCGGGAAGGGCCACCTTAAGCACCTCTAACGAGACGGAATGCTCGGGGAGTCCAAGGAGCCAACATGCATACTGCATGTGCTAATGATAAAATATGACAAATCCAAGTGCAGTGTACTGTCTATGGATGATGAAAAAAAAATAAACAATTAACAATAGGGACTATCTACCCATTCCCATATGTAGTAACTACGTATTTCTACACCGGTCTAATCTGTGATTTGTACGAAATAAGTAGTAGGTGGTCAGAATAATCTTCTGCAACGGTAGAGAATCCCTAGTTTTTCGGGCAGATTTTGGCCTTGGTCGCTATGAAATTGAGCCCGATAGGTCGAGGTGCTCCGAGCATTTTAAATTGCCAAAGAAAACTGATAAATGCGTCTTGCGAACGTTGAAAACGATAAAGTTGGCTTCTTACCCTATCATCTGTAGAACGATGCGCCTCGCGTGGCTGTGCCTCTGCTCCTCCAATCGTAAACGTACCCCTTGTGGCCCGTCCTGTCATCCGCGTAACTGTGAATCATGTCTAAATACAGCAAATAGTTCATAATACAAAAATAAGTGTTTTAAAAAAAAATCTTGTCTTGAATCAGGTGTTGTGCGCGCTGTGCAAGACGGAAATCTGCTGGGCGCGGCGTATGGTGCGCTGGGGACCTGGCGGCCTCGGAGACACATCGGGCGGCTGCCGGTGCCGCGTCGGCGGGGAACTCTGCCACCCGCAGTGCAACAACTGCCACTGATAGCTTCGTTTAAAGACACAGTAAACAAATCTCTTTAAATCAATCAAATTGCATTATTTCAACGCGATTAACAAAATTCAAAATAAAAAAGATTACGAGACGTGTCGTGGTATCCGGTAGAAACTATTTTCTTTTCGCTCTATATTATTCGCGCGGGTTTTTAATGCAATTTTAACAAGTTGTGTCATGCCATAGTCGTGCATGCACCGAAAAGAAAGGAAGGAGAAGTAGCATGCAGTCGATATCGTGTTTCCGCCGTGTGGTCAAAGTGACCATATAATTGTATGGGAATCGCATGCAACACAGTCGAAACATCGCCACCGCACGCGAATGTGCTTTAAAAATGCGTTCGTCAAGTCAGACCCCATCCACACAAACCTTTTAATCCGTCTGCGACTATATTTGCATGTGACATGCACGTTTAAAAAAGTTGGTTTAAACCCCTCCTCCGTGGTTTAAACAATCATTGGGTTCAACTGAAAATTGTAAACAGCGGGTCTCAGAGTAAGAGGGCTAGATGGCAATATCTCTTGTAGGGCACAAAGCGAAGTGCCGACGTATGGGATGTAGTATAGTTGTACTACATATATCTTCTTTGACGGGACTAAGATAAACTCGTTCCAGCTTCTAAAATTCCAAACTGCTGGTTTAATAGAAGATTGCCCGAAAATTGCGTCAAAATCGGTCACGACGCCTTTGTTAGCAAGCGTCGTGTCGGTGTCGCCAATGGTGTCGCTCTCTCTATGACAGATAAAGTGTCGGACGCATTTTCCCGTCTAGCTCTCATACAGAGTATGTAATTTTTCTCAATACTAAAACGTTTTATCCCCGACTAGAAAACTTAAAAAAAAATCTAATACTGTCATGGAGGGTAATTTCCATTAGGTACTAATGCAGTTTTCGTTTTTATTAATACGGGCTCCATGACCCTTTTAAGTGAATAGCTATTTCTTATAATTTACTTTATTAATTACTATTATGCATATTATTTTACTGTAGCATACAGGTACCGTTAAAGCCCGATTTTGTTTAAAGTTCGAAATATTTTTTTCCTTAAAAGTTATTGGTTTTCTGCAGCAATGTTGAGAGCACTAATTAAGTATTGATGGTCAAACAAAAAATATGTGTTTTCCTTTTTTGTTTAGAAATATGTAGTTTTTTTTTTTATTTCTTACCATTCACGCAAGTAGAACACTCTGGAAAATCGTAGCTACCTTCAAGGGAAAATCAGGGCCTTTCGGACATTGCGAATGAGACCAAGTCTTTGTCTTATTCGCAATGGTTTTATCAAAAAAAAAGAAAATACTTCTGTCGAAAGACCATTTTCTGGCAACAAAATATTTCCAGATGATTTGTCACAGAGCCACGAAGAAATTTATTTTGATTGTTTTAAATTTGATTGTTAGCTGTATCCATATTTATACTTTTTTCTGACCAGGCTCAAGAAATGACGAGACCTGTGAACAGCCCAGGTGCAAAGGGATTAGCAAGAAAACACCTAAAAACACCCGCAGGCAGAAATTGCATGGAGCATCAGTGTATGGTTCCACGGAATAATGAATGTTCTGTGTATGTTTTCGTGATAAGACAACAGATCTCATTACCCTCCATGCTAAGAGGTTGCCAACCAGTGATCGCCAACAGTGAGGGTCAACGAAATGTGAACATATTTTTTTATTGATTTTATGTTACTAAAATGGTTTTTAATAAATACATTTAATAAACTTTGTTTTATGCAACCTGACATTGGAGGCTAATACCAAACAACTACCGTTATGATATCAGCCCAATACACCACATAACCGAAGGAATTAGATGCCATGCCAGGACCTTACCTTTATGAGCACGGCTACCTTGAACGGCAATGAAAACAAATTTTCATTGCCGCTTCGACCATCTTTTCATTCAATGCGATGGTACCAACCCGGGCGGGCCTAAATCCTAGAGGAAGGGGACTTACAGTTTCATATGGGAAAGAAAATATCACAAAAACATAACCTATAATATTTCGTTTCATACTTTGTGCTAGGTAATGACATTAAAATTTGTTTGAAGATAAATAAAAGCTCTTCTTTTCCTCTAAACATTTTTCTAACTGCCTCATGAATAACATATTTCATCTAAAAACTCGTAAATCAAACTTGACAGGAATGAGAGTTTTGACGTTTTGAAGGTGAGGTCGCCCATGCGACATCAACAATATAAGCCTTGAGTTTTCTCCCCCGAAAGACGAATAGCTTAGTGGCATCTTACGATATGCACGAGATGAAATGGGTCAACTTGTACACTTTTTACGGGTCGGAACCCAGACAGTCATCTATCCATTAAACTACAAAAAAAAACCTGGTGTTTCAATATTCTACCACAACCAGCAGACAACCCATCTGGTTGTCTGCTCTGTGACATCGGCCAACAGCGGCCATATCAAGTACAGCAACACCACAGGACCACCGTACCCGCTAAACATGCGACTTTGACGCACATACGTGTTCCTTACAAATAACAATGGCTACTTAGGCGTTTACGGTGATGCGATCCGTGCTTCGCTGTCTTTGCAGAATAATACCCCAGAAGTAATTACCATCGCCGCTTTGTGCGTGTTAGCAGTGTTAGGCTGGAGTGCACAATCTCTGGGGTTAGTTAAAATAAAATAAAAATTGACTGAAGAACGAAGATAGATCTATAATTATCATAATTGTAATGCTAACCACAGATTGGGCACTCAAGTCTGTCAGGACCATCATCATCATAGATAAAGTGACCATCACCCATTACAGTATTCGATTTAAACAATCTCAGTACCTAGCACGAAGATTGACGATCGTCGATCGCCGTGGTACCTAGGTACACACCAAGTCCTGTCGTTCTTAACTGGTAGGTAGGACTTTACCGTGCTAGTGTTCAAAATATTATATAACGAGATAATATGAGATAAGATGAATAATTCGCAATGTGTGATTAAAGTGTACATAATGTATATTATCAAGATAGAAAAAATATTGTTATTACGACGCTAAATGCTGTTATGATACTAAATAAGAAAAAAACACACAAAATCACGGGTGCTAATTCTGGTTCTTGAGCACCTTTTTTCGGTCTAAAGGTACCCCGGTCATGAAGGGATTCCTCGCCTTGATAAAGAACTCGTGGTGATTGGAAAAATACCAACAGGGGGTTCAGGGCAAGAGTGAGTTCGAATTCGTCACTAAATATCAACTCTTTTTTTTAAATAGTGTTTCTACACTTCTTAAATATCATTACAGATAGGTAAAAATCTCGTCTGTCCTGTAAATAAGATAGAAGTATAAATAACGGTTCCGGTATTTAAATAATAATATATTTCCCAGCTATTTTTAGGTGAACTCACTCCCGAACTCGAACCCACTCTTGCCCTGAATGGACCCCCAGGCCTAGGCAACTGCATAATATTAGGTTAGGTCAGGTTGGAGAAGAGTAGGTAGGTAGAGGGAGTCAACATTTACCTTACAGGCATTGGCGTCTACAGGCCTACTGCGTCCCTGGTTTCCAACGGAGGCAATGTTCGTGAATAATTAAGTACCGACTTCCTATTTCAGTAGCCATCGCCCCTCCATCATAACTCTGGTCACATGGATCATTATTCCATGTCTACGCGGCTTTGTCGGCCGGCCCACTACTACCTGAGCACTTCTTGTTCTCCAGAAAATAATTTATGCATGCTGTTTAGTCCGAAGACCAGCGGGCTCACTCACTCACTCGTTCCTCGCCCAACGTTCGGGGGTGTTTATTTATACGGACTAAAATTTTATGTTTCCAGAGAGCTACTTAGCTTAACCAGCCAACATGTTCATTCAAAGAAGCGGCCTAGACATTTAATTGAATGCTGAAATTCATGACCGTCATAATAGTGAAAATTTGTGTGCCTATGTCACTCTCCTATGTCTGTGCAAAAAATCACATGGCTCCCGTTCATTGGTTGCAGCTTAAAAAATAAAGTAAATAGTAAGTATTGTATAAATTGAGAGAGAAGCCAAAGCTTAAAATATTAAATTGCTCATCATATCATAGATGGCATTAACAGAGGAAAATTTACCATAACACAAGTTCAAGCAGTGGTTCCGTACCGCTGAGGGCCGGGAAGACTGGAGAAAAATTGGAGAAGCGTATGTCCAGCAGTGGACGCAAAAACGCTGACTGACTGACAAGTTCTATCTTTATTATCAACATACTTCGCGAATATGGAGGATCCTGCGTAAACATTCATCCGCTTGTCAGCAAAACAGGCTTCCGGGTCCGGGTGGCACAAAAGGAAGTCTAAATTTAAAAATAGAAACAGTTTACTTTGATATTCAATAAGCGCACAACAATGTTTATCTATTCAAATTCCTACTTAAGTATAAATAACACTTATCAATAACAGCCAACTCGTAGGTCGTTAGCGTTGGGATCGTTCTTTGATAAAGAAACAAAATTCAATATCAATTGCCCTACAAGCATATTGGAGTGGGCTTATCATTAAATTTTTGGCAATAAAACGACAACTGATTTGTGAAAACAATATTTTACATTTTATAAATTACAATTCACACTGCGCTGAACACAAGAAAAAAAGTAAACCAATGTTAGTAAAAATATGACTAATCATGTGTTAGCGGAAGTATTGTATTTTGTGTGTAGGTATGTAAAAAAAAATGTTGGAAGGATTATTTTTTTAAGTCGCACAACAAAATATTATTTACCTGTTTTGATCAAAATATTCCTAGGAATACATGGTGAACGGTTGGACCATACCTCCGTTACACCCTGTACCTATGTATGTTGTATTCATAAAAATACGGAAAAGCAAAGTCAATAGAGACATCAAAAACACATTTGATGATGCGTTGAGTTTACCATACAAAAGAACAATTAATTTGCATATATCTGTATAAAAAACAATTTTTATAAAATTTCCTCGAAAAAATCGCCTTTCGCTCCTTCAGGTAACGCGGACGACTTCATGACAGGCGGTCGCTAAATAACTCTTCGTCACGGTCGGCCACCATTCTCGAGACTGATTTAGATGTTTTAGGGTTCCGTAACCAAAGGGTAATAGGTCCGTAACACTTAACAGGGTTCCATTACTAAGCCTCCGCTGTCCATACGTCCGTCCGTCCGTCTGTCAGCGGGCAGTATGTATCTCATGAAACCTAATAGTAGGTAGACAGTAGACATTTTCACATAGTAAATTTTTACAAATATTAGTAAATGTTATGTTCATCTGTAATTAAGAATGCGCTGAGTCTATTGTCTTGTATTTAAGTTGATAATGTATGTTTGACTGGTGTTCTTGCTGATGAATGAAATATAAAAAAAAATCAATCAATTAAGAATCGTGATTTGTGTGTTATATCTTGTACGATGGTACGGAACCCTTCGTGTGCGAGTCCGACTCGTAATTAGCCGGTTCTTTTTATTCTCGTTCCGGGATTTTTATAGCAATAAAATGGAGGAAATACATTGATTAACAATAGTAAATACTTTGATTAATTAAATATATAACTATTTTTGTATATTTTTTAGATATAAAACTGCATTTTCGTAGGTCACAGTCACGACTAGGGAATGCAATCCCGATCCCGCGGGATCCCGATCTCGCGAGATCTCGTGTAAATTTTCGGGATCAATCCCGACGCATCATATGACGAGATCCCGTTCGAGATTGTCGGGATTGGGCGGCAGTGGTCAGCGACGCTACACACGTCCACTCGGGGCGCAAGCGGCGCGCTGACCATATACATTTTAGTCTATGGCGCTGACTGACGGCCGCGAGCGGCAGAAACGTCAAACAGCGTTAAAAAACGATTCCGACTATTTCCGAATATTAGCGACAGGTGACGAGTGGGACAGATAATATAGAACTGGTTCGAGTAAGTGAGAAAGAAGTATATGCGCGCTGAGAGGCAGTCATTTGTTTGTTTACGTTCGTCATTGTTTTAGTTGTGCAGTTGTAGTGATTATTTTCTCATTTTCAAAATCACTCGCGAAATATGCTTGTTTTGATTATTGATAATTTACCTATGTTAATTTCCTTAAAACCTGATAATTATTTAGTTGGTAAGATTAAAGAATAGAGGTTTTTATTTTCTTTCGAGTAATATGTTTTTTTAGTTAACCTCACTATCACAAACAAGCAGTTATTAGCTTTTTCAGTCATCCGAATTTAACATTTTTTTTAAACTGGACGGGATCCCGAAAATTCCGGGATCCCGCGGGATTGATATTTCTAATCCCGCGGGATCTCGAATTTGCAATCTCGAGTCGGGATTGCATTCCCTAGTCACGACCCAATATTAGTTAGTGACCATGGTTTGGGTTTTTTTTTATGTGACTGGACATGGATGGGTAATACCACAAGTTCTGTCATGGTATTAGCCCAACACACCACATGGGAACTAGGTGCCATGCCAGGACCTTGCTTATTTTGCTTTATTATTAGAGGTTTATTTAGCGTTTTGTTGTCGCTTTTTGTTGCCTTTTTTAAAAACAAATAAAGCTCTACTATGATAACTATGCTAAATTATAAAGAAAAAAATTAATGGATGTACGGCATCACGTTTACCGCCACACATTGGACTTTGACCCCCATGCATTTTCCTTAGAAATGCCAATGCCTACTGTGGCGTTTGATGCGCGCCGTATATTTTGAAACAGTTATTATTTTGAATGTTCAATTTGGATCAAAAACTAGCTACGGTAAATTGTCTATATAAAGCATTTCTTTTTTTACTTTGATTGCGATCCCTCCTCATCCATTCTTGTACAATTGCTGATTGATTAATAGTAATCGTAGTCAGCAGGCAAACCGAAGGTACCCTTCCTTCCGCGCCACGACGAAGTTTCTCCATTTCGCGCGTGCATCCTCTGGTGCGACATTAACCCTGCTTTGGACGCACATACTCTTCCGCAAACGTCGCACTGGAAAGAGTTTGACGTGTACGTTGGACGGGGTGGGCAGTATTGTGATTGAATTTGAGGAGGTATCTGCAATCTCGTCCGAGCAGGGACGTGCAACGGCGCCGATGGGGGGGATGGCGTATGCGTTTGGACGAACCAACGCGAGTACGTCGGGTCCCTATTGCCTACGACATCACGGTGCAGTGGCTGTGAAGGTGTCGGCTCCAGATAGCGTGTGTGGTGCAATGACGGCCCATTAAGGAATGATGGTAGTGTTGGTTCTGGGGTAGGTGAAACCCTGCAAAAATATAGCGTCAACAAAATCACATTTGAACTGAAGTAAGTTGAAAGGACAATATCCATTCTTATGTGGGCACGAAAAGCCTTGAAAATAGTTATTTTAGTTTAATTATTCAGACAACAGGTAACCCTGGCTAGTATCATAGATCTATAGTATGTATTCAGATTTTGACTAGAAGAATGTCTCTCCTAATTCGACATTTTATTCAAATTTTCGACAAGCTGATATTATATCGATTTCTTTCAGAAGAGTAGAGCAAGATGATGAGTTCATACGGGATGCTGAATGTGTAACGTCACCTGTTCCGTTCTTCCGTTAGATTTGCATTGTTCTGGTTCAAAAGATACTTGTCATGTTGGTTTCCGGCGCGTATGTTGTATATAATAGATTTAAAAGGTCTCTTGCAAAGTGGACATTCCGACTTCACCTGTAGTGGAATAGACAAATCTACATTTCAATATTTATAGATCGGGATAGATGGTTTCAGTGGTATAAAAGGTATATTCCAGGTATGTAATTTTAAAAAGCAGTAATTTTACGATAACCAACTTTAATGAGAAATAAATCTAATTAAAATGATAAACCTGCAGACTGTAATAGGAGTCACTGCTGGAACTGGGGCTGACTTGGCAATGTTTGTATATTTTTTTATCAGAACAATTAAAATACTGCCGTTACATTCGAAGAAAACAATAACAAACCTGGCTCCATGTTGACAAGCAGATGAAGCAAAATAAATGGCGGCATGTATCAGGATGAGCCTTGTTTTGACACGGCGCCTGGCAGACAGCACAGTTCGGATCTTCAGTTTCACCATTCGAAGTGTGCAGATCACTCCCACTTTCTTGTTGAGTCATTACCAGTTTGCTTCTGATTCCTATTGGAGCAGTAACCTCGTTACCTTTGGCGTCCTTAGCAGTAGGTTCTTCTTTTTGTGGAATTAGAACCACTTCAGGAGTAGGATTTTCTTTTCTCTTATTACTATCAATCATTTTGTCAAATCCATCATTCTGTGGACTCGACGCGGCTTTTCCGGGGTCCACTTGTAGAGTTGTGAAGAATTTGCTGTAATTTGTATTGGGAGTAGAGGCTTCTTTTCTCCTGGCTCCAGCAATGATCCCTGAATTTCTGTCTTCTCCGATAAACTCGTCTGATTCATCTTTCCGTGGAATTATGGTGCCTTTTTTGTAGTCTACTTGTGGAATTGTAACTGATTTGCTGTGATTGTCTAGCAGAGAACATACTTCTTTTCTTCTGGCCCCACCAATGATCCCTTCAATTTCAACATTTTGTTGAGTAAGCACTTCTTTGCCTTTTCCTACTATTGGCATTGAAAATTCTTTGCTGAAAGATTTTGTCGGAAAAATGATATGTTTTCCCTTGAATCCATCCATTTCATCACCCAGTTTATATTTCTTTGGACTTAGGCCCACATTTTTGTAGTTTTGTTGCGGAGTTGTGACAAGTTTATTGAGATTTCCTAGCGGAGTTGTGACTTCTTTTCTCCTTGCTCCACCGAGTATCTCTCCAAATTTGTTTTGGAGAGTCAGCGCTTCTTTTCTTTTTTCTTCTTGTGGTGTTGAAATATCTTTTCTGACATATTCGACTGAACTATTTTTTCTCTCGTTTTCCCCGATGACTTTGTCCAATGCATCTTTTTGTAGACTTATATTCCATTTTCGTAAGTCTATCTGTGGGGTTGTGACTAATTTGGGCTGACTTCCTGAGAGAGTAGTGACTTCTTGTCTCCTGACTTCACTGATGATCTCTTCAAATCCACTTTTCTGGGGAGCCAGCGCTTTTTTTATTTTTTCTTCTAGTGGAGTTGAAACTTTTTTGACAAAATATTCTGTTGGACGATCATTAAATGTATTTTTTTGTAGAGTAATTTCCTCTAAACTATGTTTGGATTGTTTATATGTATCTTCGCTATTATTTCCTAGCAGTGAGGTAATATCTTTTTTATCAGCTTTAACATCGTTCTGTGATATCAGTACTTCACTGAAGTTTTCCAATTGAGTGGAGATTTTATTGCTGAAGTGTTCTGTTGGAGTAATTAACTCCAACAATTCTTTGTCAGTGCCCTGATCATGGCAACTTTTTTGTGGTGTTTTCATAGTTTTTTTTTGGCTTGTATGTGCAGCTGTGTTTATATGACTGCAATTATCCAATAAAGCCGTGATTTTATCTCTTCTTGAGTCACTAATGGTTTCTTCATTTTTAATTTTCTTTGAAGTGTCAGGGAAGTTGCCCTTGCATACGTGGTTATTAAGTTGACTTAAGTTGATCACATTAACCTCATCTTCTTTCTGGTTCGCCAAATCAGTTTTTTTTTCTAATTCGAAGCCGCTTTTAGGGGAAGAAGTAATTGCTAATGTCTTGGGACCATTTTTATTAGTCATATATCCATTATTTTGTGCAGTTAAAGTTAAGTCTTTACTACATCCTTTACCACCAATCAGTCGGTCTTTGTCACCTTCTTTGTATTGAAATGAAACATTTTTTCTGTTATTGTCTGTGGTTTCTTTTATCCCGGTTTCGCGAATCGCTTGGTCACCATTGCTGCTCTCTACTTGAGACGGGTTTGCTAAATGTATGCTGCTTTCCAGAAAAGAAGTGAATTCTGCTTTTATGTCCAGATAGCTTGGTGCTTTATATTCATCTTTCTTACAAATCGGCACGCTTTTGTTGTTACTAAAACTTTCTGGGTAAATAAACAAAACTTTGCTTTGTTTGTTGTTGGATTTTGTGACTATTTTTGTATGTTCTTTGGTCCGTGGTATCACAGTGTCTTTATGGAAAATTATAGTTGCACTTTCATTAGAGTCTTTAATGTCACTTGTGTCTTTCGAAATAGGTGGCTCTTTTGAACCTATCATTTGTATGTTTTTATCTTTGAATAGAGTCGGCTCTTTTTCTTTGTGGCTATTAAATTCATGTGATTCCTTGAATGTTAATTTGGCATTGCTTAAAGGTCCACTTTTGCAATAGGTCGGCGGTACATGATTTGAAGCCAAGTATTGTTGTGTTTGGGTTCCATTTATGCATGGTGCCTTTAATGATTTTTTATCTAAAAGTAAGTTTGTCCTTGGACCACATTTGGTAGAATCTTCATTGTTTAATTTTGTACTATAATCTAGTGGTGTTTGGTTTTCGGATGAACCAAATATGAATACTCTGTTTGTCCTTCCGTATATGGAATTCGTTTTATTGTTCATCCGACTTTCCGGTGGGATAGCAGCAACGCTAATTTCGTAATTTTGTAAGTTTTTGGCTATATTGCTAAAACTTTCACCCGAATTGACATCTTTTTGCAGATCGGCGGTTGGATGTTTATTGTTAAGACATGTGTCCGTAGTGCTTTCACTTTCGAGACAAGTATTGGGTAAGTTTGGCTTTACACCTGTGGATGTTTCTTGATTTTCTTTATTTTTCAGAATAATGCTTGCACTGTCTTCCATTTTTGTGACGTCTTTGTTTGTTTCTTGAGAAATTACTTTTATGTCTTTCAACAAAGCCGGTTCTTTTTTATTCCTTGATTGATCAGCACTAGTAGTTACGTTTAGTAGAGTTAAATCTTTTGTTTTATTGCTATTGCATTTAACTGATTCCTTAATTAATTTTACACCATCACTGTTAGGTAAACTTTTGCACAGGAGAAGTGGATGTTCCGTAACGCTGTAGGATTGTTCCTTTCCATTGGATGCATTTGAAACCAATACATTGTTTGATTCGGCTTTCTCTAAACACTGTGGTTTAAATGATACCTTATCTAAATGTATTGTTGCCGCTTGAAATAACGTATTAAAATCCATATGATTTTTTGTTGTGCCCGACCCTAGTGGTGTGAGGTTTTCGTTTGAACCACTTTTGGACTTGGACTTAACATTAATGTTTATAACTGTTTTTTCATTAAAATTCTTCAGTACTTCTGGGCACATTATGCCCCCTAAGTCTTCAGTATCTGGGATGATTTTATTCGCTTTATAACATTTTATGGGCACTTCATTCATGTTAGTAAGAGTTGGAATAAATGTATTGTTAGTGCTTCCATCAAATAAATTAAATTCTTCTTTATTTTCTTTACAACTTCTAGCCGAATCTATGCCTTTAGACGACAAATCCGGTAATAAGTTGCCTAGAGGGCCATTATGTGACCATTTTAATTGATGGTTGGTGTCATGTTTATTTCCGATATCACATGTATTAGTATTTATCTTGGTATCACAGGTCGTAAAAGTAGGTACCTGACCATCCACAGACAATACCTTGTTATTGTTAGTTTTCATTGATTGTACTTGATTTAAACGAAAAGTATGCGTTTTACTGGAAATAGTGTCTGGTTCACTTTTCAAAATATTTTCATTAATGTTTGTTTCAACTGTATTGCTTGGTTCTTCCCTCCTGTCTAGTGGTGTAGCCAAGGCATTACATCCATTTGTTAAAACGATGTTAGGTTTTGCATGATCTTCCACTGTTTTGTTATTATTGTTCAATCCAGAGGATTCATTTATCTTTTCCGATTTAATATCATTGGTACATAGTATGTCGTTGTTGCGTACTTTTTTTGATATATTTTCTGGTGAAATAATATCCCCATGTAATAAAATATCATCGGATTTGTGAAGCGTGTCATGTTGTTTTGCAGCATTCATAACAATATTATTGAGGCCTTGTTTCCGAAATTTTAAGACAATTGGACGTGGGCGCGTGTTATCAAAGTTTTGGTTCCCAACTCGAAATATATAGTCAACATCGCGTGCATCTAGTGCAACTCCTACCTTTGCTGTCTCTAAAAAAACTTTTTCTAAAAGGTCTTCATCTGATTGTTCCACAATGCCTGATATTTCAAGGGTTTCAGTAAAAATAATAGTGGTTGCATCTGTTTCACAAATATTTTTTGGATTGATGGTTTTACTTTCTTTGCTTTGTTTTAATCCCTCTCTGTTTTCAGTTTCATTATGTGAAATTACATCTTCAACGACTTTAGTAGCTGTGGTAATGGTTTGATTTTTTCCAGATTTGCTTGTATCACCTTTATTATTGAAGGTACATGAAGGTACATTGAACATATCTTTGGTCGGAACAGTTACACTTTTTCGTTCTTTATCATATGTTACAATGCTGGCCTCATTATCAGTGGAGCGGTATGACATAGTTTGCATATTACTTTCCATTTCACCATAATAATTTAAAAATACGAAATATTATTGTCTTTGTTAGTAGTGGCAGCGTCTTGCAGAAACAACAACTTTTTCTTGATATGTAACTGTAGTGGTTACTTCATTCTTTTAAAGAGCGGTAGGTGATTATCCTTTGATTCTGTTTACTTTCAGTACACTTTTAGAAGTTTAAATTCCTTATTTATGCATATAGATTATCGGAATTATTGCTTTTGATTCAATTCATCGGTTGGCAGCTTGTCAGTACCTGAAATTTTGAGAAATTGTTACATAAAATAATTTTACAACTAATCGCTTAAAAATATTTTCAGATTTTGAATTATCAAGATACAGACAATAATTGACGAGTGTAAATTAGTTTATCTTGTCTCAGAGCTTCTTAAAAAAATATTTTAAAGAAATAAAAAGAAATTATGAAAATTTTAAGAAATTATTAAAATTCCTTTTACTTATTTCTATTGGTATGATATCAAAATGGTTTTATGCAATGAAGTATTTTTTTTTCGGAGAGAGCAATAGTACAGCTTTCGTGCAAATCAATCTTATGGGGATCTCCCGATGCGCGGGCTTATTGAAAAATACAAGGATATTTGAATTTAGAATTTTGAAACGTCATTAAAGAGCTTTTAGTGTTAAAATAAAAATCTAGCTGAGGTACCCGGCTCCGCTTGGATCAATGTCACTTTGGACTGATGTCGAGCTGAACTATATGCTAGATAAATAGTAACTCAAAGGGCTGGTCCAAAAGGCTAGTCGACACTACTTTACGAACAGATTAGACAAATCAAGATCAAAATTGGTTGAGCCGATGTGGCATGATTGAATAAGAAAACATCCAAATATTGCCATTCATACGTTCAGTGGAAAGGAAACATTGAGGCAAATGTTTTCCAAGTTGTTTAAAAGCATTTGCCGGGCGAACAATCCTGCACTGGCACTACTTTATTGCCATGGATGGTAAACACAGATTTTTTTTATTGCCGCTTCGATCATCTTCATTCAGTGCGATGATACGTACCAACTCAGGCGGCAATAACTCTACCACCTAGTTAGTAAGAAAGGGGACCTACATTTTTAAGTGGAATCCGTACCACAGCCAGCTTTAAGAATGGCCCGTAAGCTATGCTCCCCGTACAAACGTAGTTTATTAATTATTTGGAAACCGCTATTCCAATAAAATTTATATTTAATATCTATTAACAGGTAACAAATATCTGTGTCTGCACGCTTTTGTTTTTTTGAAAAATCCAAACAGAATGAAATTAAACAAAAAAGAAAATGTTCATACGAATTTTGTTTTCTCTGTGGTTCGACCCAGAATATATTTACCGAAAAAACAAAAACATGCAGACATAGATATTTGTAGCCTAATATTAGATACCAAATATCAAGTAAGTTGGAACAGTGGTTTTCAAATTATTAGTAAACTACGTTTGTATGGGAGGAAAACATTTCTGATGCTTACGGGCCGATCTTAACATCTAAAATTGATCCAAAACCCGATCGCGCCCATAGATCTTATACGTAGATGAAATCAGCATATAAATCAAGTGAATAGTTTGCAAATTATAAGCCTTTAACCTCAAACCCTAAACTCTCGTAATTTACAGTGATGTATTCTGCCAATTTCCATGGTACATTCAGGAGCTGTCCACTTATTATTTTGTTATAAATATTTAACCCCCACTGCTAATCCTCTCGTAAGTTAGCGTGATGTTATGTAGCCTATAAGTAATACAAAGATTTAGGCTAGACTTGGATACAAACCACATCTAAATCGGGTAATTAGTTCTCAAGTTCTTAGCATTTCATAATACTGGTCACCTCTCTGGTAATTTAGCGCGTTGCTAAGTAGATATAAAATTGCCGAAAAAAAATCGAGCTATACGTAGGTACAATTGTTAACAACAAGTATCAACATTGGATGAGCCATACAAATTGTCATCTCCTGTATCGCCTCATTTACAGTGACATTTAAATTACATCGTTGTAATCAGATTTTTTCAACATGGTGTGAAGAACCACCGGGCCGGCCAGAGAGTGCTCGTCAGAGGTGCATAACGCTGTGCTTCCGTCCCTTTTTTACCATAGCTCAACGCGGAATAGGTAGGTAATTCAAATGAACGGTCGACATTCCGAAAATAAGAGCCAACCGATCTTGTGGATCTTTTATCTATTGAGTCGGTAAACTATGGAATCGACTCCAAACCGATATATTTAGCCGCGCTTATCAAAAAATGGATTTCTCCGCCCCATGTGAAAGTTCGAAAGCCCATGGGTACCTCTTTCAGGACCTGGCTTACGCCACATGTCGCGTTTAACATATAACATATGTTAACGTTTAACATAACAATGAGCGGCTCGTAGCCTAGTGGCGCGGAGATTGGCCTAGCGTACCAGTGGCCTGGGTTCAATTCCGACATGCACCACTGTCTTTCTCTTTCCGAGTTCGATAAGTGCATTTCGTCACGAATGCGAGCTGCTCCATGGTTCGGAATCCATGTAAAACTGTAGGTTCCCCTACTAGGTGGTAGGGTTGGTACCATCGCATTGAATGAAAAGATGGTCGAAGCGGCAATGAAAAAATGCCCGTGTTTTCCATCCATTTCAATGTAGCCGTGCTCGTCATTTCTGTCATTTCCGCTAACGTCATTGCACCTGCCACTAGAGTGGTCCTCCTGGTACGAAGTACCAGTATTATATTCTGTGGTAATAATTATATTTATAAAATAGGTTAAAGTGCGGTCTCTACAAAAAACACAAAAAAGAACAATCGTTGCTATTAAGGGCCTGGTACTAGCCAAATCGCAAAGTTAGACGAGGCACCCCAAGTTAACTAACTAAGTCTGACGATTATAAGTGTCATTCTTACAATATATGATTCCTTGTCTAGGAATTGAATTATTTTCGTTAATGTATGTTTCCTTTTTCTATACAAAATACATTGCGGAAACGGTGTCCATTTCCGAACTTTTTTGACTAAATGTAGAAATCTAAAAGCAAATGGAATTTTGTGTTTATGCATATATGCTGTTTTTGCTTATATCTAGAAATCGAATAACTTTCAGATTTCTAATGAGAAAAATCAACTTTTTTTATTTTTATTATTATTTAAATAAATGATGGAATAAAAAAATATTAACAATCCATTATCAGTCTGGAGTTCTATTTGGATTTGCTGAAGCGTTTCACTACATATTATTACATTTGTTATAAAGTGCATTTGTATGGCGCGAGTAGTTGGCTAGTCCTAGCGCCTTAATATCCTTCTGCCTACAGAATTTATATCACAAATAAATATTGTAAATATATATAAGTAATAATTATAAAATAGGTATATTCATATATATTTGTACGCAGCAAACTTCAGTAGAAATATTCACAGTTCTAAATTTAATACCATACCATACAAAATGCGATTTAATACGGACATAATCCGCACATTAAAGTTAGTCAGCCCGCTCTAATACTATCTGCTGCCGATATTTTTCCAAATCTGGGGGTCCATTCAGAGTAAGAGTGAGTTCGAATTCGCAACTAAATATCAACTCACTTTTTTAAATAGTTAATGTTTCCACACTTCTAGAACACCATTACAGTTAGGTAAAAATCTGGTTTGTCCCGTAAATACGTTGGAAGTATAAATAACGGTTCCGTTATTTAAATAATAATATATTTCCCAGCTATTTTTAGGTTAACTCACTCCCGAACTCGAACTCACTCTTGCTCTGAATGGACCCCCTGTGCGTGTATACACCGGTCGAGATCGAATCACCGTCAAAGAAATAAATAAATATTGTCACCGCAGCGGGAAGCGGGCGTAGACGATATAATTATCTTCTGTGCCGATATATCGTCTGTGCCGAAATACTAAACACGGAAAAAATATACTCACCTTCTCACTCTGCGGTAATTGGCGGAGGGGAAAAGGGACAGACAGCTGACTGCAACCTCTCGCCTTCTCACTCTTGGCTTATTGATGGTTGTAAGGGGAAAAGGGACTGCGACAGGTGATTGCCACCTCGCCTCGCGGTTTGGTCAATCTTTTTTCAAACTTATTGTTATGATTAGCCTGGCGCGACTCTCTAAGACCATCTATGACACGTTGAAATGTATGAAGCTAGCGATAAATCTATGGCGGCCAAGATGGCGGCAAAGATGGCTACCAAGATGGCGATCAAGATGGCGGCCCATCCAAATTGGCTGCGTTCAATATAGGTAAATTTATATGAGGACTCTGAGTTAGTTGAGTTCAAAAAGCAGACAGCGACGCTCATCATACCATTCAGCAACGTTTTGTTTAGAGACACCAATGAGATAACAAGATTATATTGTATCCGCGCTCATCTTTTTTTTATAATATTAATATAACTACATATAGTCACAACCGGTCCACATGACGATTTTGAGGGTTCCGTACCCAATGGGTGCCAACGGAACCCTTTTACTAAGCCTCCGCTGTCCGTCCGCCCGTCTGTCACAGGGCTCTTTCTCGTGAACCGTAATAAGTAGGCAGCTGAATTTTTTACAGAGTGTGTATTTATTTTGCCGTTATAACAACAAATAGGTCAAATTAAAAAATATTAAAAATAAAATGGGGGCCCCATACAAACAACGTGATTATTTTGTGTTAAAACTTGTATATGGTACGGAACCCTTTGTGTGCGAGTCCGATTCGTACTTGTCCGGTTTTTGTATGGATATCAAATGAGCCGATTTTAATATACATACGCGCGGCACACACAGAAAGGGCTGCCTCGATTAATGGGTAAAAAAAATAATATTTTTGGGGGACAAGATTATGAAATAATTTGTTGTTTAAAAGTGTTTTGGCGTTCTTTAGTATTAATTGGAGTTCTTTATTGCTATTTAAATTTCTAAGTTGTTTTTTGTGTTATTTCGTGTCTTTTTGTGTGATCTCCTGTTGATTGGTGTTTATTGGTTTTCTCAGATGTTCTCAGAAGTTTTTGGCGATCTTTGGTGTTTTTAGGACCTCTTTGAAGTTCTTAAGTGATCTTTGGTGTTGCAAGTTTTTTTCTATATATTGGTAGACAGTGGTGTTAATTGATGTTCTTTGTATACTTTTTGTTCTATGGTATTTAATATTTCAAACTCTCTATTCTATTGAACATTTTATAATTGTACAATACATATTTGTATACACTTAATACTATAGAATACGTCACAACATCAAAATTTCTCAGAAACGTTTCAGTTTATAATTACACGGTAGATATAATCACTGAAACATGAAAAATAAATTTGGAAAAATTTCAATTTGTAAAATTATAGACAGTGAGATAATTACAATAAATTCATCATTAATTAGTAGTTATTTAAATGCATATGATAAAAAGTAATTGATTGAATAAAATACATTTTTAATTTGGATAGTCTTAACGCTATATCTAAATCGACATACTGGTAAAACAGTTAAATAGTCAGGTAAGTGAATATATAAATTTTAAATGGTCGGCCTGTTGCTTAACTCAAGACAGCTTTCTATGCGACAACAGAATATTATGTCTTGACCGAGTTGGATATTTGTGAACCATTTCATGTGAAGGAATGTTTTCACGATATTTTAGGTTATACAAGAGACATTCTAAAATATTTTGTGCAGGCAGTGTCAACATTTTTAGGATATACAAGAGACATTCTAAAATATTTTGTGCAGGCAGTGTCAACATTTTTGCAACAACAGGAGGTGCTAAATTAAAGACAAAAATGGTAAGAATAGATCGTTTTTGTAAAATAAATACTTAGTTGGATTTGGTACTATTTTCACAAAGAATTATGGCATGGCTCATTATAACATGAAAATATGAGAAGTATTCGACTCTTGGTATGGCGTATTCGGTGCATCCCGTAATATTTTTAAGGCAAATATTGATGATGATAGTTTATTGCCGAGAATATCGATGTGGTTGTTTTAGGCATAATGTTTGTCCATCACTGATCCGAGGAATTTTGTATTTGTGCCACTGCACTGGTCAGAGATTTCTGTATTCACTGGTTTAAGCCCAAACTGTGATTGTGATAGGAGTTTATTGTGATCAAAATAAAACGCCAGTCTTTCGAAAATCGCTATCACGATTACTTTTGAGATCACTAGGAGCATACAAATATGCCTATAATTATCTTCGTGGTCATTGATGCCTTTTTTTTACAAGGGTATTATTTTGCCTCCAAGGGCATGGTCTTTACAAATAAACTCAAACGACATGAATTGTTGATTCTCGACAATTCATATTAATTTAGTGTTTTTACCTGTGATTGTGAGCAGTAACAAATTCTTTTGTAAACTTAGGGTGAGTGGATGTTGAAAATAAATCCAACTGAGTTTCTTGCCAGTTCAGCAATACTAGCGAACTGCGCTGGGATTAGCTGGCTAACCTACTGGCTACATTAACTGGCTAATGATAAAATATGACAAATTCCAGTGCAGTGTACATTATATGGATGATGAATAAACAATAACAACCACAATAAACAATCCCATAAGTAGGCTTTGAAATTTACCTGGTGTAACGCAAAAGTTTGTCAAATGTAAGAGTGAGAGCTTAAGTTCATTTAAACATTGTTTTAGCAGGCGAGATGACATAATGAAAATCATCTAAAGATAGTTTGGATTTAATTTTCTTCATTATTTGGATATATTCTTTTTCACTCACTGGCACAACCTTCACAGTCCAATTTGACAAAGTTACGAACAGAATCGATGGCAGAAAACACATCGATCTTTAATTTTGAAGTAGCTATGTATGGAATTTGTTTATGTGGAAGTTTCTGTTAAAATTAATTGCAATTTCATCGCTTGTTATTTTGTTATCATTCACGATCAAAAGTTTGATTCATTCATTAGTTTCGGTTTTAATAATATCCTACATGTCCTATTTATTGTCCGATGTATGTATTCCATTAGAATGTTGTAACAGTTTAGCTGATTTGAGGACATTTTTGTAGTTTCTTTTGTATTTTATAACAAACTGCTTTGTTCCATGCTTTCTGGCGTTTTTTTCTGACTATGAAGATTTTTTTGTGTTTCAGCCTTTCTCGTGGTCGGATGGATTTGTGATGACCACTAACGGATGCGCGGATTCAATAGTGATGTTTCTGAACATGTTTTCAATACAAGCTTGTTTCCCTGTTGGTTCTTCTCTGACGTGTTCGTAACCAAAGGTTCGAAAGAGGCTGTTCCAATTCAGAGAGATTGGTGGAGGGGTGCAAACGGTTTATTTTGAAAACTCCAACGACTTTAAAATATGAAATAACATCAAATAAACTACAGAACACCTTTGAACATAGAAAACACCAAGGAACACCTAAGAATACCAGAAAACCCTTGAACACACAAGAGCTCGTAAGAACACTAAAGAACCTCAAAAACTCCTTAAAACATCAAAGAACACCAAATGACTCCTAAGAATACCAAATAGTCCCAAAAGTCCTGAACAGATCGAAGAACATCAATGATTATCACGCATAACACCTTAGAACATCAAAGAACACCTACGAACCCAACATACCTGAGAACCCCAATGAACATCACCTAAGACGTCTTAGAACATTTAAGAACATCGATTCATACCAGATGACACGTAAAATACTTTAGAATACTAAAGAACACCTAAGAACACATAGAACACCTAAGAATTCATAATTATACCAAAGAACTCGCACACCAAAGTACACCAAAAAATATCGCAAAGAACACTCAAGTATCACAAAATGCATAAAATACAAAGAACACAAAAAGCATAAGAATAAATAATAAAATACAGATAGAACATAAAAGAATTAAATATAACTCCAACCAAATTAAGGAACACAAAAAAACACTAATGAACTTGAAACATCTGAAACACTAAATTACACTAAAGAACTAAACAATGGTGTAACACAATATTAAGCCATTTTATAATAATTATATATTACGATAATATGATATTCTGACTTCGATAGCTGCCTATGAACTTTATTACGTTTTTTATAATGACTCTAGAATGAATATTGCATAGATCCTTTTCTTTCCCATTATAAAACTGTGTTGCATTTTCTTTCCACGCATGGTAAAACTCGCAGCCTCACGGATACAATTATTAGCTTTTCCAAATCGATAGATCTAATAAAAAAAACAATAATATTGGCAGCAGCGCCATGATGGTAAATTTTCCGTTATGTTGGCACTGATTTTTTTAAGGGTCATGTTCCAAAACTTTGTATGGGAGTCCCGTCTCAAAGCGAAGCGTTTACACACTCTTTGGTTATGATATTAATTACCGTTTTAGCTTGTTAAAATTAATCCAATCTCACTCTATCTGTAGATAGAAGAAAGTAAGTCTATATGTATATGCGCGTCACCGTGCCATCGAATATTTTAAAATTCATTCACTAGTAATATCGTGGCTAGCCTGTACGCGGTGACATATCTAATGACAATAAATACGACCCACCGTAGTTCCGTGAAATTGTGCGAATGGCGAGGCGAATGGCGCCCACCGTAAATGCGTTAGTCCTTCTCCTCAGATGGCAGTGGTGCTGCGAGTTTCGCAGCAGCGAGCGTTTCGCGACGTGACGAAAACGCGTACATGCAAACAAAATCAAACTAAGCTACGAGAATACGCGCCTGCCCACGCGAGGCGAGCGCTCACTCTTGCGTTACCGCAGATAATGAGGTGATTAATAATGACTTGGTTGGTTGGTAGCGGTGGGATGAATATATTAGGATTTGTCTAGGTATTGGTGATATCAAGATATTTTACATATCACCAACTAATACATATACAGAAGGTATTATCGAGGGTATTATCATCCGACTTTAGCATTTTACCACAGAACATAAATATCCTAACGCATTTGACTTGGTGATGCGTGTGAGAAGGATGGCCATACGATATTCCTAAAGCAGAGCACTACTGCAAGCAAGAAAAAAATCCTGGGTGAACATGAAATGCGTTCTAGCGTTCAATGGTCTGTAAAGTTGGCCGCACACATTAAAAAAAATTATATATTTACATCTAAATTCATATCAAATCAGTATTTCATTGGCTTTTATGAAATATAAAAATAGTATTTGTTTTTTTATGTAAGTACCTGTATATGTGTCGCAATACAACACCTATTGTCATGATATTCGCTCAACTCACCACATGAGAAATAGTTGCCATGACAGGATATTTCTAATGCTGCACGACTACATTGAACTGGATAGAAAACACGGACAATTTTCATCGGCCACCCTTAAGTACTACCACCAAAAAGTAAGGAAGGGGACGCCGAATCGTTGAGGGTCCTCAAGTATGAATATTGAGAAATGAATATAGTATTTTTTGCGTTGCGTCCACAGACCTACATGCGCGCGCAGCGTACCTACATCCTATTTCTATGGTTGCGTCACTGATTTATCGTAAAATGTTTAAATGTGTAACAATTTTCTATCCACATACAATTCTATGGCGGAAAATCACAAATTGCTGAGAGAAAAAAATATAGACAAATAAAAAACATATTTTTAAAATAAAAATATTTTTTATTATTTCTTTTCCATTTTCACCATTCCTTTTTTATGGAACTAAAATTTAATTTCAAGGCTATGCAATGAATAATTACTATTATTATCAAAAGTACGATACAAGTAAAATAAGTACTAGGTTTGTTTTTTCGTACTAAGGAGGTACGTCACTTATTCCAAGCAATTTGATAAGTATGAATTTGGTATGAATGTATTATCGACCATAAAGCAAGGATATTGTTTAAAGAAAGACCCCAGTAAAAATAACGAATTTACGAATATACTGCAAGGTTGTACCCGAACCAGCAAAACATACCATTCACGGGTATTGCGTTATTCGGCAGACTAAAATTTACCAGTTGGGGTGGTACGAAATGCAACTAAACGTCAGATTAAGGGCCGAGTGCACGAAAGCACAATAAATCAAAATCAACGTCAAAGTATGATTAAACACGTCACTTTGTATGGACAGTATGGAAGCATCTCAGTGCGGTCCACTAAAAGTGACGTGTCGAACATTGTTTAACTGGGCCGTCGCTTCGTGCAATCTGGGCTTAATCACCATTTTGCCTGTTCACCTTCTATTCACCTAGCAGGTTATTTACCATGGCAACCCCTGTTTAGAGGGCTTCAAAAGATACCATTCTGTTTAGATGTTTATCCCTTAATCCCTTTTGAAATGAAACGTTTTCAGTCAACAAGGCTGCCATTTCAATATTCTCAGCAATTATGATGTAAGTAATCATGCTTGTTTTGTGGTTGGGCTGGTTCAAAGACCGCCTCAGAGTTTGTATCAGAAGGATAAATCGGGGATTGAGGAGGTATATAGTCTGGACCTGCCTCATTATCGTCACTTCCGAAAAAGCACTATTTCAATTGAGTTTAATATTTTTTTTTACATTTATTGTTTGAGGTCATCTCTGATAATTTTGTTTGGAAAATGATGTTTCCGGTACTAAAAGTAAATCGATCACTTTTAGAAAAAAATAATAAGCGATGGAAAAACATTCAACGATTTTGGTTGTTATTTTAAAACAATTAACTATTTAATTCGAAAGCATGTCAATTCTACAATTTAAATATTACAGCAAAATTTAAAACATAGAATTATTTCACCCAAATCTGATAGAGTAGGTCATGGAACAAGATAAATATCAGCCCTCGAGGATTTTTTCACTTAGATCCTCTATTTCTGCTACAATAACGGTCTTTAAAAAAATATCGTTGATACTGTTTTGGGAAGTAGTGTACTGATAATCTGAAAACAACAAAAATATTTGTTTATTTCCGATCGGTTAATAGAAATGTTCCTTTTCCAAAGAATCGTTTTAAAAAAAACTTATAAATGCTGATATATAACTATATATATATATATATATATATATATATATATCACATATATAACATTACTTAACACTGTAAATCCGTAAACATTACTTTTGTTTATTGCGGTCTATTTAAATAAATTATATAAATATTTGAACAAAGAATTGTGTTATTTGATCAATGGAAAAGAAAACGTGTAATCAAGGCGGGTAAATTAAAATAACATTATTGCAACACTACATAGAACCCTCGGAGACAAAAAAAATAAATACAGTTGAATTGAGAACCTCCTTTTTTGCAGTCTGTTAAAAAGTGGCTTTGTATAGAGAACTTGCTTTGAGGTGTGGTCTAGGTATTTCAAAAGTGCCATTGGTTTGAGGTTTTTAACTCTATTATTGCCTTACTCAAGGGATGGAATGAAACCATGCATAATGATAATTAAATACTTTATTTTTAGTTTTCTGCTTTCTACTAACAATTTACAAAAATATATCTTATTTCTTAAATCACAGATACGCTATGATCTTTAACCGCGTCAACACTCCCTGTGCACCATTGTTATTTTTTATATTAACATGCTTCATCTCCTCAACTTTGGAACCAAATGGTAACCAATAATCGTTTAACAATCAAATATATGTTTTTCATTCATTTAATAATATAAAACATTTAAAGGGTGTCTCAGCTAGAACTTGAACTTTGAATCGTGTGCCTTTTTCGACAGTCTTGGTGTTGTTTAATAAAAACATAGACATTTACGAAAATGCTGCATTATAGCTTGGAAGAACGTTTATTATTATTAGTGAAAACCCATTACAAAAATTGGGGGAAATTTTAGTGTGATGATTAGCACGTTATGTGATAATTTTGGCGTACATAATCGACCCCCGCGACATGCTATTAATAATTTGATCATCAACTTTTTTTTAGCAAGAATTAGACGGAATTATCAGATGAGATGTGGTGACACCGCATGTGAAACTTTGTTACAAACCAAATTTTCAAGTTGTGTAAGCTCTTGTTTTGGAGACCAAAAATTGCAATTTAACTTGTTTTGACAATTTTTTCTGGGGTTTTCTGAAATGTAATATCTATCACCCTGAGACAACTGAGAAATTCAAAGAAGAAGTTTAATGTCAAATTTGTGAAAATCCAGCAGCCCTTGCAGCAAAATTTACTGTAAAATTTCGTCAAATGAGTGCATACCTGCCAACAGAGCAATTTTACTTATATCAGGCATCCGTCACTCCTAAATACCTACTGAGATCTTCAGCTACGGCGCTAGGGAACCCGATGTTCCAAATTCAGTCAGGGCCGCCGCGTGCACACGCTCGCACGTCCACTACGTCCAGTCGATCAGTTCCTTCGGAAAGCACACTTTCGCCATTTTTATTCATAATAATGTCTAATCATCATAGAATTAAATATAAAACTGTTGCGTGAACGGATGTCATAGTACACAGAAGAATTTGAAGATACCTTTTTTTAAGCTACCGAAATATTCTGAAAGGTACTTACCTATTACTAATAGGTCGGGGAAAAAGTCTTTTCGCATTATAGTATGTATGAACTTGTAATAAAATCTCTTTGGCTATACTATTTGTATCTGGCTGGTTTTGGTATCATTGAAAGTTTAAATTTTAAAGAACATAATTCCAAATTCAAATTAGGAAAATGTGTGATTCTCATTTGTTTTTCGTACTGTCAAAATGAGTGAATCTAATGAAGAAATTCGATACATTTTAAAATTTTACTACAAAAAAGGTAAAAATGCAACGCAAGCCGCGAAAAAAATTTGCGATGTTTATGGACCTAGTGCAGTGTCTGTGAGAGTAGCACAAATTTGGGTTAAGCGTTTTGATGTCAAAGATGCACGTCGCTCTGGTCGCCCTATTACGGATAAAATGGATGCCGTTTTTGAAAAAGTGGAGCAAGATCGGCATATCAGTAGTTACGACGTAGCTGAAGAACTAGGAATTGACCACAAAACAGTTTTGGCGTATTTGAAAAAAACTGGGTACACAAAAAAGCTCGATATTTGGGTACCTCACGAGCTCACTGAAAGAAACCTAATGAACCGTGTACTCATTTGTGATTCTTTATTACGACGTAATGAAACCGAACCATTTTTGAAGAAGCTGATAACTGGTGATGAAAAGTGGATCATGTACGACAAGAACGTGCGAAAAAGGTCGTGGTCAAAGGCCGGTCAAGCTTCACAGACTGTGGCGAAACCCGGGTTAACTCGCAACAAGGTGATGCTGTGTGTGTGGTGGGATTGGAAGGGCATTATTCATTATGAGCTGTTACCACCAGGCAGGACCATCGATTCTGAACTCTACTGCGAACAACTGATGAGATTAAAGCAAGAAGTTGAGAGAAAGCGGCCGGAATTAATCAACAGAAGGGGTGTGGTTTTTCATCATGATAACGCTAGACCTCACACATCTTTAGCCACTCAGCAAAAACTAAGAGAGTTTGGCTGGGAGGTGTTAATGCATCCGCCGTATAGTCCTGACCTTGCACCTTCAGATTTCCACCTGTTTAGGTCTCTTCAGAATTCTTTAGGCAGTGTCAGGTTAACATCACGAGAGGACTGCCAAAACCACTTGTCGCGGTATATTGATCAGAAGTCCCAATATTTCTATAGCAATGGGATCATGTCCCTACCTACAAGATGGCAAAAAGTTATCGAACAAAATGGTACCTACATACTTTAGTTAAATGTAAATAAACCATATTAAAAAATGTTTTGAATTTTCTTAAAAAATGCGAAGAAACTTTTTCCCCAACCTAATATTCTGAAGCACAGCACTTTTTTATACATTAGGTAGTATTTATCCATGTATTACAAGGAAAAACAACATAAATTGGTTTCGTCTAGTTAAAGAATAATGGGCAATCATTCGTGGCAGCTCCAGGTACTTATTGCCTATTCTCCTTTGCTGCATGTAGTTTGTTTTTTGCCGTACCAGGACCTTCCTTTCATGAGCACGGCGATATTGAACTGAATGGAAAACACGGACAATGTTTCATTACCGTTTTGACCATCTTTTTATCAAATATAATATTATCAACCCGGCCTTAATCAACAATACCAAACAATACTAGACCAAAGTACATCGAAAACACCGAAATATACAGAAAACATCAAACTACACCGTTAAAGCCAATCAACACTAAACAATATCAAACAACACGGGAAAAAATTAAACAGCACATAACAACACCAGGCATATTTGTAACGCAAAATCATTAAATAATAATAATTGTAGACACATTAAAACAATTTTTTTTTAAAGATTTGTTTGTATTTTATTCGACTTTAAAACGATAGGCGGCGGCCGTGAGTGATAACCCTGGCACAAGCCGCATTCCAGCGAAAAGAGTATGTAGTGGGGCGGGTGAGCGACGATGCGTTTCATCTCGCCGCCGAGCCGGCAATGAGCGACGTAATAAATACTTTACGACAATTAGGATCAAAATTGAATAATTGCTTTCGGGGAGTGCAACTTCTGTGCGTAGCACTATTAGTTATTCTGGCTTATATTTTGTTTCGTGTGTAAATGTCATCACTACTTCCATACATATTAACATTTTTTTTTTGGAAAATATTAAATGAATATAATTTTTTTTCACTACTTCCATACATATTTACATTTTTTTTGGAAAATATTAAATGAATATAATTTTTAATCTTCAAGTTCTTACTGAGTCACCTTATATCAGAATCTCGAATATTTTTTTTTATTTTCTTAAAAAAAATTGAAATAACTTTAGTGAACAAGTTGCTTGAACTAATGAATGTAAGGTCAATTTGGTTGTATGTGATCAAAATTCTCTCAAATTAATTTTCTTAAATTATCTAAAGTAGATTTTTTAATCAGATGAAGCAAACTGACCGGAGCTAATGCCACTATGCAAAATAATTTTGCCAGTGTAATAGTTATGCATGTTTTGATCCGATCTAGAATCAAACACACTCCGGAATTATGGGTTCTGCTCCCAACTCATATTATTACTTATACTTAGGGCCTTTTTCAACTACTGCTGATTAGCTTAATCCCCACATAATAAGGGCCTTTCTTAGCAGCTTGCAATCAATACCAGTACAATATAATCAGTTAAATCACTTTAGCAATAAAGGCCTTTTAAGGTGGGCCTTCCCGCTCAACGTCCATATTTCTTGTCAGAGATCCCAAATTTTGCTCAAAATAGCTTTATTTGATCGAACTAGATGTCTGATGACCGTTGGAACTGCAAAATTGTATTTGGTTTCTAAGTTATAAGGTCCGAAAGTTCGAATTTTTCGCGCGTTTTATACAATAACTTTGGAGGTGGATTACGCTATGACAAAGTAAGAACATCTTAAAATGATTAGTCATCAGACATAGCTTATTTAATAAAGATTTATAATCTATTTGGTTTTTGTTAGATTTTTGACTACGGCGGTCGTGGTTTAATTTTAGCTATAAGTCGTTTTTAATAAAAAATTTCGTAAATCTTACCAAATCATACACTATGCACATTGTCTTTTTTGTGGACATGCTGCATTTTACTCATCACGGAGAAGGTCCCAGAGCCCAACAGCACCGTTTTGTATCGTG
Organism: Incurvaria masculella; assembly: GCA_946894095.1. Lineage (NCBI taxonomy): Eukaryota > Metazoa > Arthropoda > Insecta > Lepidoptera > Incurvariidae > Incurvaria > Incurvaria masculella. The sequence goes on from OX335641.1 coordinate 9,603,993, forward strand.
CCCGCGAATGAGTTAGTGCTGCCGGGTTGGGCCACCTTAACAATAAAATAAAAACATCTTAAAAAGATTAGTCATCAGACATAGCTTGTTTCATGAAGATTTATAATAAATTAGGTTTTTGTTTGATTTTCGACTACAGAGGTTGTGGTTAACTTTTAGCTATCAGTCGTTTGGTACTTTCGTAAATTTTACCAAATCAAACACTATGCGCATTGTCTGCTTTATAGACTTGTTGCATCCTCCTCATCACGAAGCCTGTCTTTTTCTTTGAAGCAGAGAAGTTCCCAGAGCGCAATAGCACGATAGCCCGCAAATGAGTTTGTGCCGTCGGGAAGGGCCACCTTAAGTGTCAATTAAAATAAAGCGGCAGGTGGTGAAAACCAGGCTTACTGAAATGACATTCGGAAGAGAAGTTAAACTGAATATTAGATGTATATTGAATATTAGGGTTCACCATTTACATCTTTGTACGTATAAAGAAATAAATTTTTTTTTTAATACTTTTACAACTAAAGTTATTAAATAAAAATGTTTAGTTTCTCCTCCATTCACACCTGACTGTAAACTGAGTATTTTCATAATAGACTGGAGCCGGAGTGAGTAAGTGGTTCATGTCAATCCTTTTCTCACATCACTAATTATTTTTCATTAAAAACCACAAAAAATATGGTCAAAAGTTATAAGATTTTGCTTTCTGCATGAGATTTGAACAATGAAGTAATCATTTGATGAGAAATTGTATGATTTCTATAAGAAAGCCGAAAAATATAGGTGTATCACGAAAAAAAATATCCTAAATAGATTACAGAAGAACACCAATATCAATTTTGCATTCAGTGCTCTCCTGACAGCGCGTGAACATATTGTAAGTTCTCGTGCAGATTTAGTTTGGATAAGTATAAGTATCGTGTCCGAAAACTGTAAGGCTAGGCATATGTTCAGGGGGGAGTCAGTGGCAGTTATGGCACTTGGGGTGGCAGCGTTTCCCGCCGACACCGCACTGGCAGCCGCCTGAATTGTCCCCGGAACCGCGCGGGCCCCAGCGCGCCATGCGCCGCGCCCAGCAGATCTCCAGCTTGCACAAGCCGCACGTGAGCTGCACAGAACGAGGGCACAACGTGATTACGTTGCGCTTGTAAATGGCGCATAGGATTGGCGCCTTAAGAACGGCCCGTAAGCTATGCTGCGTAGTGTACTAATTATTTGGAAACTGCTATTCCAATTAAATTAATATTTAATATCTAATATCAGGTAACAAATATCTGTGTCTGCACGCTTTTGTTTTTTTTTTTAATCCAAACCGAATGAAATTAAAGCAAATAGAAAATCTTCATACCAATTTTGTTTTCTTTGTGGTTTGACCCAGAACACATTTACCGAAAAAACAAAGACATGCAGACACAGATATGTGTAGCCTAATATTAGATACCAAATATCAAGTAAGTTGGAACAGTGGTTTTCAAATTATTAGTAAACTACGTTTGTATGGGAAGTGACATTTTCTGATGCTTACGGGCCGACCTTAAGGTGGCCCAACCCGGCGGGCCTAACTCATTCGCGGGATCGGTACAAAACCGTGCTGTTGCGCTCTGGGACCTTCTCTGTTTCAAAGAATAAGACAGGCTCCGTGATGAGGAAGATGCAACATGTCCACAAAAAAGACAATGTTCATAGTGCATGATTTGGTAAGATTTACGGAAATTTTAATTTCAAAACGACTTATAGCTAAAATTAAACCACAACCGCTGTAGTCAAAAATCTAACAAAAACCAAATAGATCATAAATCTTGATTAAATAAGCTATGTCTGATGACTAATCTTTTTACGATGTTCTTACTTTATCATTGCGTAATCTACCTCCAAAGTTATTGTATAAAACGCGCGAAAAATTCAAACTTTCGGAACTTATATTATTATTATTATTATTATTGTCTCGATACACTAGCAGCTTAAAGCTGATGCGTGTACATCTGAGTTGGTAACTGGGGGTGCACTTGTTTATTTTTTTTTTTTATTCCTATAAAAAGTCTAAAGTTTATGATTTTTGTATAAGTGTCAAGTCTGTTTTTAAAGCTGTTCACTGAAGCGGCACTAATCACTTCCTCCGGGAGCCTGTTCCACGACTCAACCACACGATTGGTTATAAAGTGTTTCCTCGGGTTTGAATTGCTTGAGGTTCGGTTCAGTTTTAGTGAGTGTCCACGTAGGTGATCATTGGTATTCATTGTGTACATCAGTTTGAGATCTGCCACATCATAGAGTTCTGATAAAATTTTAAATGTTTCAATGAGATCGCCTCTACGTCTTCGTTCCTCCAGCGTGTTGAGGCCCAAGGCCTCTAGACGGCTCTCATACGATTTATTTCTTATGGAGGCCACCATCTTTGTTGCCCGCCTCTGCACTCTTTCCAGTAGACAAATATCTTTTTGGAAGTAGGGGCTCCAGATTTGGTAGCCATATTCCAGGACTGGGCGAACATAGGTTTTGTATAACTTGAGAAATAAATTTGCAGTGATGTAGGAAAAGGCTTTCCTTATTATGTATAAGAGAGAGTTTGCCCTTTTAACGATTTCAATCAGATGTGTTTATAACTTACAAACCAAACACAATTTTACAATACCAATGGTCATCAGACATCTAGTTCGATCAAAAAAAGCTATTTTGAGCAAAATTTTGGATCTCTGACAAGAAATATGGGCGTGATCTTCTTTCCCCTTTTGTATGGGGAGATGAGCGGGATGGGCCACCTTAAGTAGCCATTGGAGGGGGTCAGTGGCCAATCTGGCCATCGGGGTGGCAGCCAATCCTGCCGAAACCGCACTGGCAGCCGCTCGAGTTGTTCCTAAGGTCGCGTGGGCCTCAGCACGCCATGCACCACGCCCAGCAGAACAAATACAATTACAGAACAACTTATACCTAAATGTAAATCACGAACGCTGTAGTAAAAAATCGAATAACAACCAAATTGATTTTAAAACTTCATGGAACAAGCTAGGCTTGATGACTAATATTTTTTAGATGTTTTTGTTTTATCGTTGAGTCATCCACTTCCAAACTTATTGCAAAAGCGAGCGAATAATGCGAACTTTCGGACTTCCCCATATGTTTTGGTTTTTAGGGTCCCATACCGAAAGGGTGCCCACGGAACCTATTACTATGCCTCCGCTGTCCGTCCGTCCGTCCGCTCGTCTCTCACAGGGCAGTATATCATAAACCGTAATACATAGGCAGCGGAAATTTTCACAGAGTATGTATTAATTTTGTCGCTATAACAACAAATAGGTAAAATAAAAATAACAAAAATGTGGGGGCCCCACACAAAAAACGTGATTTTTTGTGTTAAATCTTGTACGATGGTACGGAGCCCTTCTGGTGTGAGTTCGACTCGCAGTTGGCCGGTTTTTGACAACAGGCCTCTGCTAATTTCAACAGAGTTTCGAAATGTAATACATAATTTCAATATCACTCATAAGACATCACAGCCCCATACCATCTAGCAACAAATGGCAAAGTGGAGAGGTTCATGCAAACGATCAAGAAAGCGCTGAAATCGTTGGAGGGAGAGAGAGGGACAATACAAAACAAGTTTACAAGCATCATTTAAAAGCTACGAACAATACCGAGTGTTGATGGGGAATCGCCTTATCACCGTACATGTTGGCTAGACCCGTCAGAACAAGACTAGATGCTATGGCTGACAATCCAAGTTCACCTCCTAGAAAGTCAAAACTGACAACTGAGACACAAAAATAAAAAAATCTGAGTTTTCAACTGTTTTTTTTTTTTTTTTTTATGTATCCCGCTACTTAGCAATCTGTTTGTTCCAAACAATAATCTAATATGCTGTCAGATTTTCATCGGTTAATGTGTCCTCAGCGAGACGTGCACCCAGTGGTGCTATCCTCGTCATTTGTCTGCGAATCTTGTCGCTAGTTCTGGTATACTATTTCTCTTAAGTCGAGAGAATGTTAGACTGCCCACTCCCTGCAGTTCAGCAGCTAACTCGTTTATATGTTGGTCCAGTCTGACTTGATAACTCTTGCTGCATGATTCAATTTCTTCCTTCACTGTTCGCAGATTAAAATCTAGGCTCACATATTTATTGCTTACGTGTGGTGGAATATTGAACATGGCTCTTATTGTTTTACTTTGAAACCTTTCTAGTATTTCGATATTACTATGGCTGGCTGTGCCTCTATGCCATTACTGGCATCTGTCAACTGTGATTTACGTCCGATGAGCCAGTACATGCTGCGGAGTTTGCAGTCCAGTTGTTTCCTTTTAGTCCATATGTGCTTGCGCCAAGTGAGTCGTCGGTCGAGATGCATGCCTAGGTATTTGGCATCATCTGATTGTGGGATCTCTTTATCATAAAGTTTCACAGGTGGGCAAGTTTTCCTTCTAAGCGTGAACGTAACCTGGACTGACTTGTCTTGATTGGCTTTAATACGCCACTGCTGGAACCATGCTTCGATGAGGGTCAGGTGTGATTGGAGCCTTTCGGTTGCAGAATCGGGATTATCGTGGGTGGAAAGAAGTGCGATATCATCTGCATATGTCGCTGTAATGGTATTGGCATAAGTGGGTAGATCCGCTGTGAATATCAAATAGAGAACTGGTCCCAGTATACTACCCTGTGGAACTCCTGACTTAATTTCGTGCATTGGTGATGCATCGGAATTGTATCTAACTTCGTAGCATCTGTTTTCAAGATAAGATTTTACCAACAGAAAGAAAGAGTGCGGTAGCATTTTTTTGATTTTGAAGAGTAGCCCATTATGCCACACTTTGTCGAAAGCTTGGCTAATGTCTAGAAAGACTGCGCAGCAATATTGTTTGTTTTCCAGTGCTCTATTTATGACATCAACCAACCTATGCACTTGCTCGATAGTTCCGTGGCCTTCTCTAAATCCGAACTGGTGTGTTGGTATAATCTCTGCTAAATGTTCTCGCATTCTATTTAGTATGATTTTTTCCAGTAATTTTCCGATAACTGGAAGGAGACTTATAGGTCTATATGATGACACTTCTTGGCCTGGTTTACCCGGTTTCAGTATCATTACTACCTGTGCTATTTTCCACTGGCTTGGATAAGAGGATAATCTTAAGCATGCGTTGAAGATAGCGAGTATGAGCAGCACTCCTTTTTTTGGGAGGTGTTTCAAGAGGGTGGCATCAATAAGGTCATAGCCGGGGCATTTACCTTCCTGAAGTTTTAAGATCTCCCGCTTTAATTCATTTGGTGTCACATGCTTTGGTGGTAAGCACATCTGAGTAGGTGAACTGAGGTATGTCTCTATTTCATTGTCCAGGTGTTGATTATTGCAGGGAAATGGTTCAAAAACTTTTTGTAGGTGATTAGCGTATGTGTTGGCTTTTTCACAGTCGGAGCGAGCCCAAGACCCCGTTTGAGTTCTTAGTGGTGTAACTTGTTGTTTGGGACGCTTTAGATTTTTCGTAGCCTTCCACAGTGAGTAATTTGTGTCACTAGTATGTGTCAGTTTTATGAGGTATGATTGTAGGTTCTCGTTTTCCAGTTCTTTGATTAGTGTTTTAAGTTTTTGTGAGGCTTTATTGAAGGCGGTCTTATCTTTAGGATAGTGAGTTTTGTGCCATTCTCTTCGGAGTCTGCGTCTTTCCTTTATACAGTCCTTAATGAACGCTGGGTATACATGCTCTTTTGCAGTTCCCACTTTGTGTTGGGATGTAGAACTGTTCGCTGCATCATGAATCAATCTGTTTAGTCCTTCTATAGCCTGTTCTATTTCGTCAGTGGTTTTAAGTGAGATCTTAACCCGTAAAGCGCGAACGACGCCGCATAGGCGTCCTCTGCCGCGCTCCCGCTATCTGCGCTGATTGGCGATTTTTTGTGTGGGCATAGATTTACTGGTCTATGATTGGCTTTTTCAAATGGATAGAGGAGTGTAGGACGCTTTTGATTGGCTAAACCGCGACCCAATAGCTGCAACTTCGTAAAACAAAATATTTTTTTGAAATCCGCGCGGCTCTTCTCGCCGGCCAGTCGACCGAGGTACGTTTGCGCGCGTGGTTCTGTGCCGGCTGAAAAGGATGAGTGACGAAAATATTACGTAAGTATTGTAATTTTTTTTATATCAATGAAATTGTAATATATTCAGCTATCTATCAATGCAGTGGTTATAGGTTTTTGCAATTTCTGTAGGCAGCAAAAAAATCAAATGTTTTTTGGCATGTTCAGATTTCAAAGATTTATCACATTTGTTTATAAAATTTGTTCACAAAAAATTACGTTTGCTTGAATGTAATTAGTCCGGATTGTGGCAAATTTTGTGTAGAATCCGGTGATGTATCACACTTGATATGTTTTCTTACATAAAAATGGCAAAAAGACCGAAAATCTAGAAAATCATATTTTGTAGTATAAACATTGTGAGTGTATTGGTGTCGGCTGCTCTGCCGCTCGGCCGCCCGCTGGCCGTTGGTCAAGTGTGATTCAAGTCATTTGTCGAGATCTCAGGAACTTCGTGAGCGTGGAGTTATAATACCAAATTTTGTTGCTTTGAAATCGTTTGGTATATCTAATAAGTAATCCCATTGCATCATCTGCATACTTTTTCATAGGGCAAGACGCATCTGGTAATAGAAAAGAATTAAAAATATGTACTATTTGTTTCGGTTACATAGTATTCTTGTTAGGGTTCCGTACCCAAAGGGTGAAAACGGAACCCTATTACTAATCCTCCGCTGTCCGTCCGTCCATCCGACTGTCCGTCCGTCCTTCTGTCCGTCCGTCCGTCTGTCACATGGCTGTATCTCAGTAACCGTAACAGATAGACAGCTGAAATTTTCACAGAGTGTGTATTTATTTTGCCGCTATAACAACAAATAGGTAAAATTTAAAAATAATTTAAATTAAAGGGGGCTCCCATACAAAAAACGTGATTTTGTTATGTTAAATCTTTTACGATGGTTCGGAACCCTTCGTGTGCGAGTCTGGCTCGCACTTGGCCGGTTTTTGGTTACTAGTCACACTGGGTCAATTGCCGTGCATGCTGTATTACATTTCGGCGAATTCTGCCGTGCATGTCGCATCTGTTCTCATGCTAACGGGTGGTGTGTGGACACAAAAGATGCCTAAAATATACTTGCGACATGCACGGGAGCAATTGCCATGCATGTCAAACAACTTCAAAATTTTTTTTCCTCATATCTTGGGAAACTCTGGTCTTAGACTCATCATGCGACCCCTCAAACTAGATGGCCCGACCTGATCTACCTACCTGTCATGTCAAAACTTGTTTTCGTCATACATTGTAAATTTTGTAACTTCAATAATAGGAGGAGGTGTCTGACAGACGGACGGACAGACAACGCACAAACTCTACTTCAGATATAATCATTAGGTGTTTTTTTTGACCATCCGTCGCTAATTCGAATTTCTATTCATTTTAGGTTTCACTTTTACAAAATGTTAAAAAATATACTTGTGCTGCTATGTTTCTATGAACTTATATTTACGTGTTTTATTTCAAAGACCATGTCACCAATGCTTCGTGTCACGGAAGCCTGCTTCTACTCCAGCAACAAGATTCGACCTTCGTCACGCAGCTGAGTAAGTGCCTACCTATATAGATAGAACGCGCGCGCCCACCTATCTATAGATAGAGCGCGCGCTCACCGACGTGTGTTCAAGTGGAGCGTTTGCATGTATGAGTGCGCTGAGTGCAATTTTATAGCCGAATTTGAATGTTCAAAATAAAATGTTTTTGATTACATATTATAACATTATCTTACACAAAAAAATTGTGTATATATAACTCGATTCTAATTAGATTAGATTCTAATTAGACTGTTAGTAATGTAGAGAGATTTTTCGGGTTTTTCCTTTACTGAAAATGTTATGTAAACTTTTTCTTTACAAAAATTTTATGTAAATATTCTTCCATCATTATTCAATAAATTAAAAATAAATTCAACTGAGATAATATCGTAAATAATTTATAATAAATTCTAAAATATTATTTTGAAAAACAATAAGTGTCGCTTTTGTTCGCGATGTTTGGAACCAAATTATAATATTTTTTTGTATGGCGGGGTCATTAGTTTTTGACACAATGTTATAGCAGCTATCATAAACTACGAAATAAAAAACAAATTTGTTTCATAACTTTATCTTTTTTACCCTAAACCTCGAGTAACATCACAAAATATTTAAAAAAAATCTAAAGTCAATGTTATATGATTTTTATTATTTTATATTTGAACCAAACGACTACAAAAGTAACGTAAATAAATGGAGGCACTATCTAGCTACATGGAACAGTTATTATTTTGAAGATACCTTGATCAGTGTCTTTGATATAGATTTTTATTCGATTCGGGAGCGCGGTACAGAACGCCGATGCTGCGTCGTTCGCGCTCCAAAGGTTAAGCTGTATCTTCGCGTTAATGGTATCCTGATATTTTTGCCAGTTAGTAGTCTTATTGTAAATTTTGGGTGGTGCTTCTGTTAGCATGATCTTGCTGCATATGTTAAGAATAATAGCAGAGTGGTCTGAGATGAGATCAAAGTCAGTTTCAGTTCTAGTGTTATTGATTGGAATATTTTTTGATATGAAGAAATCCAGCAAGTCAGAGGTTTTACGCGGGTCAGTCGGCCAGTAGGTAGGTTCACCAGTGGACAAACAATCAAGGTTCAGATCTTTCACGGCCTGATAGAGCTGTCTACCTCTAGTTGATATCAGCCGAGAGCCCCAGAACAGATGTTTAGCATTCCAGTCACATCCAATTATAAAGCGATATCCGAGTGTAGAGAAGAAATCTTTAAAGTCATCCTTTGTTACCTGATGTTTAGGAGGGCAATAAATTGCAGAAAGGGTAATATCCGAGCTTTTGTCGTTCACATTAATAACAGTGGCTTGTATCTTATATGTTGAGAAAGGTTCAAGCGGGTGGTGTTTTATATTTGATTTTATGAGTACCGCCGTTCCTCCATGCGCATTTCCCGATGGGTGGTTGGTAGCATTAATAGTGTAGCCCTTAATGGAGATGTAGCTTTTACTGGTAAATCTAGTTTCTGATATTAATACAGCATCAATTTTTTTCATGTGAAGAAACATTTCCAGCTCTAGTCGTCGTGCGACTAGTCCGTTGGCGTTCCATGTGATTATTCTAAGATTAGGATTAATTTTTCATTTGGCTGCTTATAAGCTGGACGAAACGATCCATCATGTTGTCTACCATGTTTAACATCATAGTTTGAATTCTATTGAACATTTTCTCTAGGATATCACCTAGTTGTTGCATTTGAAGTGGTTGGTCTGGGTTAATTATATTTTCTTGTTTGCTTTTTGTCATTTCAGCGTAGGTTGCGTTTGTTCCGTCATAAGTTTTGAATTGCCTTGGCTGCGATCTATCAGTTTCAGGTATTCGGTTAGTTTGGTTTGTATAGTTACGTATTTGTTTTGGTTGGATTTTCAGCAAATGCTCTTTATATTGTTTGTATTTCATGCATCCCCTGTAACTAGCTGGGTGTTTTTCTTGGCAGTTTGCGCAAATTGGTTCTGTATCCCTAGTTTTGGTACAACTGGTAGTCGGGTGGTCGTCTCCACATTTGACGCACCTGAATGGTCGGTAACATTGATTTTTGGAATGTCCGAATCTTTGGCATCTTTTACATTGCAGGATTTCTTGTTTCTTATAAGGTGCTTCAAAAGATACTTTCATGTGATTTAGGTATTTTATTTTAAATATGTCTCTGTTGTTTTGATTTGGTTCTAGGTCTACGTAAAAAAGGGGTAAGGGTTCTTTTGAGTTTCGGTGGCGTACATTTACGAGTTGTCTAACTTCATGTCCGTGTGTTTTGAGTACCTCTTTAATTTCAGAGGTGTCTTCTGAGCTGTGCAGGCCTCGCAATACAACTCTATAGGGTCTTTCACTCTTTAACATGTAAGTATAATGGCTGATATTCTCTGCGATGAATTTTTCTCTGATTGTTTTATATACTTCTATACTTGCTGGCATAACTTTCACAATGTGTCCTGACCTTAGTGTGGTCGTTGTAAAATTTCCTTCTGTTGTTATTCTTAATAGTAGGTTTTTGAGAGAGTTAATATCTAGGACCCCAGTTACGAAGATTGGTTCTGGTTTTGGTGGCTTTACTATTTCTATATTTTCCGTTTGGTCTTCTATGTCGCTTAATATTGCAAATTGATTTTGTGTGGGTATTGCATATGTAGTCATGTTGGTCTTTTTCTTTGCGTTTTCTGTCTGTGGTGATTGTGTTTCCACTCTTTTTCTTTTGGCTTGAGGTATTCGGTCTTGTTGCCAGGTGTTCTTGTCTTTGTTGGTTGAATTAGATATTATTTCGTGAGCATTTATTTCTTGTGGTATTGCACCGACTGAGTTGCTTCGTGTTTTTGTAAACATGCTCTTGTGAAAAGTTTGTTGGATCATAGTTGGGTTTGGTTTGCTGTTTGGGTTTTCATTCATTTTGTTCCCACGAGAATTGGACGAAATAACAGGTCACTTAGGGGTGTCGCCTTCCCTAAGAAGGCATAATACAACTAGGCTTGCCAGGTCCGTAGAGGTTGGCGCTAATGCTGTTCATCCATACAGCCATGCATCCAGTTGGCACGTATCCCACCATTGGATTTGGGTAATTTTTGAAGAGGTTATTCTTCCTCGCGGTCCGGGCAATTAAGCCAAGACCCCCGCTCATGGTAAAGTATCGGGTCGTTTGCGGGTAAAGAAGGTCATTTCCTACCTCCTATGCTCTCTGCTGGCTAAGCGTCGCAGTGTCGAGTTATTTACCGCCGCCCGAGACTCGGCGTTGTCATTCGTTTAGCGCCACCCGGGGGACACGTGTAGGGTAATAAATAGGCAACTCCTACGGACGCGAATGACTCCACCCCCCCCTACGGACGCGAATGACTCCACCCCCCTTAGTTTTCAACTGTGGAGATAAAGTCATAGCTAGGAATTATGCGAATGTTGGAAGAAAAGGTTTTTTTTTGGAACAGTGACAGCAAAACATGGCATTCTCCACTACATCGAAATTTATGTTGGTCGCACAATGGGAAGTCATATCGATCAACTCTGTGCTACTGTAAACTACAGGGGTAGTTGTTGTGATGCCATACAATATTTAAAGAATAATCATTCTGTTAGTTGTCAACACATTTAATGTGAAAATATAATGGTGATTTATAAGCAGTTATTTTACTCATACAATGAGTACCCAAAAATCCCGAACCATCCCGAGATGGCATCCTTAAGCATGCTGCAGCCTGAATTCACACAGTGTGTATTTATTTTGCCGCTATAACAACAAATAGCTAAAATAAAAAAATGAAAGGGGGCTGCGCGCGCTCTTCAATTTCTCCATACATTTGAAAACGCCAGTCGATCGGTTTGCCGTAACGCCAATTTAGGTGACAACTTAGACTACCGGCTCAGTACCTTAAACCCGTCTGTACCCGAAGTCTCAGTTGTCACCTAAATTGGCATTGACGGCATACCGATCGACTGGCGTTTTCAAATGTATGGAGAAATTGAAGAGCGCGCGCAGTGGGCGTTAAGCGAACAAACATTTGCGAGTCCGAGTTTGATTTGACAGCTTTCTCAACGTTGCCATAAATACGTCGACGTTGCCGTTTACGTCGACTCCGCCTTTTCATACAAATTGGAAGTCCGAGTTGGACTTTGACAGCTTGGAGAAGTAAAACCACTGGATATCTAGTAAAAACTTGTATGGAGTTTGACGTTTTTACGGAACTTCGATGTTACGTAAACACCAATTTAGGTGAGAACTGAGACTACCGGCTCTGAAGTGGAAGAGGATAGGTGGCAACTTATTAGACTCGAAGAGACCCTGGAAAGATTCCGGGTGGGTACTCCAGTTTCTTGTCGAGTTTACCAGGAGCAAGACCAAGGTGTATTTAGTGCAAAACCAACATCTTACAATGCAGTTCGCCCTTCCAGGATATAATTTTGCATATTAACAGAGCGCCAAAAAAATACGATTTTCATAACGAGAGTGGGATCGTGAATGACCAATATGGAAAATGCTGAAAAATTAGTTTTTGCCACACAGATTGGCTATCATGTGACTGGAAACAGCATTTTTTTTTCAATTAATAGTGTAGCGACCTAGCGCCCTCTACTGAGAGCTGCTAGTTTCACATGCCACAAATGCAACAAACAGATGCATAGAAGCTAGTTAACATGGCGGGCGCTAGATGGTGCTACCAGCCAGACATGAAGTCTATATCGCACTAACGAAGTTTCCCAGCGAGATAACACATATGCAACATTCAAATCACGGCTAGAGGAGAGCAGCTGCGCAGCCGTGGGTCTCAAGACCTGACCCACCTTATATCTCTCCACAATAGCATTGAGGAAAGTTAGTTTACTCCTGCAAACATTTGGGGTCAATGGTGATGCACCCGCACGTAATTGCAGGGTTATTCTGCAAACTATCTCATAATTTCGGGAGGGTTGAAACTACAGATGATCAACTCTTTCTCTACGACCTTAGAGGAATAAAAAAAACAATATATTTTGGGGTTAGGTTATTAAGAGGATGAGGTTGAATCTATTGCCTTCGAGTGATCCACCAGAATAACCCTTTGCAGAATTTTTCCGTGTATCAACCTTACCCAGTCGCAGCCAGCGACCTTCATGACTAGCACCTTGCACCGGGGGCAGTGCATGGCCGAGCCCTGCTTAAGCATTTTCTCGATGGCCTTCCGTGTCTTCTGGCCGGCGCCCGACAGCTCCGCTTGGAGGGTGGCTTGAGCCTTGTACTCCTCGCAAGTCTTTCCAGGGTGGATCGCCTGCAAAGTGAATGTGGTTAACCCATGCATCGAGCATTGAATAAACATAGTCAGTTTGTTGGCTCACTAAACTAAGGCTGACGAAAATATATTGTTATGTATTAAGGTTGACTAAAATGCAGTCTGCCTGTTGCAAGAACGATTTGTTTAATTGAAGAACAAGGACATACCATATATATTCTTTTTAAAAGTTTCAAGGGTATTTTTCAGTTTTTGATTTAAATAATTTCTTGCAGCAACTTGATCAGATATGAACGGATTTCCTCTAATTTGTCGATGAATTATCCTTGTTTGGATTTAGGCTATGTTTAATCCTTGCAATCAGCAAAGGCCGTGCAAACGCGACAACCGCTGATTAGCAAACAACTTTAGGTTGCAACAATTCCCATATAATCGCGCATGTCAGTTTTTGTTTCAACTTCATTAATGCCTCTGATTTTTAAAAGCATTTATTATGCAAAGTTTGCAGTTGTGTAGCAGTAAGCTACATAATTTGTACCTGACTGCCACATCATCGGCTATCTTACGCATGCTGTGTCACAGAAGATACATTGATTGACAACATAATAACTCAATTATACTACTCAGGCAAAATTTGGGGAGCATACAAACAAATTAGATCTGTACTTAATTAACCCAAAACCAAATCAAGCTTCTGCACATTTAACCAAAACCATATATAGTGACCTAGCACATGCGCAAGTGGAGGGAGTTGGCCATATGCGACTCGGCGACGCTGCAGTTGTGCGTGCGGCGTTGAAAAGAGTCGGTCATGCGCAATTCAGCAAGGCAGACAGTTACCTCACACTTGAGACAGTTGGGTTGATTGCAAAGTGGACAGTAGAAGGTCGGCGCCTGCTCGTCGTGGACGCACCAGCCGCTACAGTTGGGCGTGCGACAGTGGAACGAGTCGGTCATGCGTGACTCAGCGAGACGGACAGTCTTGGCAAGGCGCTTGTCGAAGTCGGCAGCACTGACGAGCGCGCGCAGCTCTCGCTCCTGTATCACGGCGTCACACGCGTAAGCGTCTTCCGCGTATGGACACACCACCTGATTTCAGAAAAAACACAAACAAGAGTGATACTTGAAATCTGATATTTTTAGAGGTGTATTTTAGTATGCAAGTATGCATTGTATAAAGGCGTTCACGTCAGGTGTAGTTGCTGGTCTAACTCCTAGGCCTCATTCCGTCCTGTCGTGCGTTGGTGTGATTTGCATCTCTATTACCACTTCTGACAACTATTATTAAGTGATAATGTTAACATTAACGGTTAAGGCTATACCTCGAAGGAGATTGTTCTCGACTGGTGCACCATGCAAGGGCACATACAATTCCGTGGAGTTTTCTACGAAGAAGCTCCACCGATATTGAAGGTGCCTGAACACTGGGGACGGACAGTCAATTTTATGGTGCCAAACCACCGTGCAAACAACAGATAACAGGCGATAGTGAGACTCCGAAGTATTACAAGCGATATGGTTATTTTAGTAAAACAGTACAATGAGTGCCAAGTGCACGCGTAGTAAAATTGTGTGTACGTAATTTGTTTGTGTGTATTTTAAACAAAATTTAAATTATTAATTTTTGGGGTTTCCCCTCTAACTACACTGCACCCACATTTATTATTACTATTGACAGACGGCAACTATAATCTTCACTGAAGGTAGTTTCTGACCCAGTCGTAATAAATAATATGGAATATTCCAAGGCCCACTCAGTTCACTTTGAAGCCTTTTTATTTTTATTATTAAGATTGCTTCTAAAATGTGTAATGTTACGAATAGTTAGAAGATAGGTGAATTGATTGTTTAGTTTAGTTATAGTTATATTTGTATTTTTGGGTCTAATGAATTAAAAAAAGAAGTGGTGCAAGTGAACGTACCCGCTCGTCGTCGCACCGGCGCACATGCTCGCCGAGGCAGTCGCGACAGAACGCGTGCACGCACTCGCGCAGCACAACACCCTCGCCTGGCGCACACTCACACAGGCAGATCGCACATCCGAATGTCTGCGACACGTAACATTAAGATTAAAATTTTAAATTGGGTTGTTAAAAAGATTAAATGTGCTTCTATAACAATAAAACAAAGGGACACGAGATTCTTAGTATTTTAAAAATAGTTTAAATACAAATTATAGATGCCTACACGAAATGCCCACCATTGGTTCTAGGAGCTGTCACGTCACAATGTTATGTCTTATGCGCTATGTTATATATTATACATACCATGATGTTATACATACAAGTTTAGATCAGCTGTCTTCAGATACGCTCGGCGCACTCGATCGGACTCGAATTAAATAAACATTTCAAAGCCATATGATATTGTTAATTTTTGAAATTTAAAATAAAATAAAAAATATTATTAAAGGCGCATAATCATTACAGTGGATGTTAGGAAGAAATATAATTTAAATAAATTTAAATAAGGGTAATTGTCAAAATAAGGTGCAAAAGGTGAAAGAAGGTGTTTCTAGGCACACAGGTTCAGTCTTGATGTAATTCTTTAAACATATTTTTTTCATTTAAGAGTACATGAAAGTTTTTCTTGTAATTTATTCATTAGACTGAAGTTTTAGCTTGAGATAAATAGTCGTTACAGAAACTGAGACTACCGAAAAGTAATACTTTGTGACGTCACTTTGCATTACTTCGAGATTTCGTCCATACAAAATGTGTCAAAGTGACGTCAAAAGCACTACTTTTCGTTAGTCTAAATTTCTGTTACGACTATTTATCTCAGCCTTAGACTGTTACAACACACTGTGACGCACACAGTTACAATAGTAAATGTACATTGCAAAATGGGATAAGTTTGCACACCGGCATACATTGTGAGCGACAGACAAGTGTGTCTTTGCCTTAATAGTATAATGATAGTTTTGTAGATACTAGGATAAAATAAGGTACATGCCTCAGTGTTGGGAACCAGCGCCTGCCCTTCCAGCTGCAGCATCCGCTGGTAGTCCGTCAACGGCTCCTCGTCACCAGCTGCGAGGTTCTGGTTCCGCAGTGGAGAGACTTCCAGCACTGACTCGACCGACTCGTTAGGTACACGTTTGAAAGGAGATGGTAGCTGTGCCATCGGCTCGTCACCATTAATGGCGAGATGCAGTGGATTATCTTGAACGGGCACTTCATTGGTGGCCGATTGCGCCGGGCGTTTCCTATGAGCCGCTGGGACCTTTGGGCGCCGCGGCCTTGGCACCACAGCTAAATTGAGAGGCGCTACAAGTGTCCCCAGAGGTAAAGGTAGGAACTGCGTAACCAAATCAGCTATAGTATGTTGATTTTCGTTTATTTTATTCTTTATTGTTTCCTCAACTAAAAGAGCAACAGCCTCTTTAAATAGCTTTGTTTGTCTTTCAATGTGCAACTCCAATTCCTTGCTTGGTGGTTTTTTTAACATTTGCTTCAACTGTTCTTCCAAGTGCTTGGCATGTTTCTGGAGTTTCACTAGATATCTGATGTCTTGCCCTGGTGGATTCGGCCCATTAGCTTGATGAGTTCCCATTGTTAAAGCGTTCTGACTTTCGTTGAACTGTGGCGGTCGAAAGGGTAGTGGCTCTCCATTGTGTTCTGAAATGTCCAATTCTTAAATAGAATACCTGGAGCAGATATTGACATATATATTACGAGGTACTTAAGGACACCCAATTCCATGCATTAAATGGGAAAAAAAAGTGGAGTCAAATGCGTCTTTGACACTGCTGGGTCGCCGTCAGTCTGTGCTAATAAGCGCCCCAAAATGCCCAACTGTGCAGTAAAATTGTGCAAAAATTACATTGAAAAAGCATGGAAATACGGTACATCGTATCATAGTAAGTAAAGCAGTAATTTGTAGCATTCAGCTGTATTTTCAAGTAATAATCTGAGTTGAAAATTAGCACGCCATTCGAACGTTTTGAGGGTTCCATACCCAAATTACCCGTACCACAACGGTACCACAGTAGATATATAGCTGTGCAACCGGGGTCACAGCAGTAGCTCAACGATTTTTGAGATAAATATCTTCCCTCCATCGAGTGTCGGAGTTGTCACTTAAATATTGGCGCACTGATATGGTTCTGTTACTTTTCAAAAGATGATGAAAGGACCATTCGCGACAGCAGTTCAGCACCGCGAAACTAGCTTAGAGCCCATGCAAGCGAAATGTGCATGTACAGGTGCACGAAATCGGGACTTTGCATGAAGCTACTGTATGTAATCCTATATATATTATGTTACGGTACAGTCCAGCAGCCATTGTCGATATGCTTCGTTTTTGGCCTTAACCGCGAGACGGCATTGGCGGTTGAACCAGGGCTTGTGATTGCGACCCACAGAGGATAGAAAGAAGTAATCCATGTGCCTGTTGTAACAGCTTAGCAATAAACTCGACCGGTACCTCGATGGTGTCGCAGTGGCAAAGCAGACCTCTTGCCAAGAGAAGGTTAGTGCCGACGCATACTTTTCTGTGTACTGGGCTCACGACCAGACACGAGATGCACCGACGGCAGAGTACAGGATACCAGAAAGTGATCAGAGCCTTCAAGGGGCGCTTTAACACTTACCTTATATCCTGTACGTTCAGAGGTCAGCAAAAGATCCAGCAAGCTAGGCTTATGCACAGGATTGTCGGCAATTCGTGTATATCCCAAAACAAACTGTGACAACCCATGGGCTATGGCCAAGTTGTAAGTTTCCCTACCGAGGTGATGGGTGACGGTGAACCATTACGATTTCAACCGTAGGAAGCTCTTCTAACAGTTTGTCCGTCGCTCTGCTGAGGTACTTGAAGAGTGCAGAGGTTTCGTTGACACCGAGGCTGGGAGAGCGATACAGGCCAGCATAAATTTTAACCACGTGGGTTAGATTCACAAAAACCCATATCATGGCAAATTGGGAATTTTCAACACGGCTAAGTCTTTTGAAGAAGACATCAGGTCGACCATACGAGTCGACACCATTTTTGGATATAAAGCGATCATAAAGGGAATACCCAGGGACATTGAGATCAGAAGGGTCTGTAGGTTGGCGGATTTGAGTCTCTGTGAAAAATAGGATGCGTGGTTCTGCGATGAGAGACGGCAACAAAATTTGATCAAAGACCTCAAATGTTGGGGACGTCTCCGCGATAAGGGGAGGAAAACGTTTTGGGTGCTTTATAACAGACCATTGTGTAACGTTTCTTATATGTTTCAGTACCATGGGTTGTTAAAGAGGGTGGTTTACAAGAGGCATAGAGGAAAGAACCAATCGGAGAGGTAGTTTTGCCATTACACACTCTAGTGAGCACGACTGTACGGCAGCCGCGGAGCACGGAAGGCCCCCAGACCTCTGCGTCAGGTAAACAACGGTATCCCCACCGTGTACCATATGGACCCAACTACAGACTATTCGCAGGAAGGCCTGGGGCAGCCTCCTCACAGTGGTTGATGTGAGGTTCGGGCCTCCTACTAATGCCACTAATGTTATGCTAGTCTCGGCGGACAGGTTGCGATACCCTGTCTCTCTGGTTTCCCTGATCTACGCGACTCCCGGACAGCATATTAGCTCCAAAGTGAGAGTGTGTACAGCATTTACGACTCCGAGCTGAAGTCCACCTGACAGGCTAAGTGGCAGCTGACTTCCAAGTGCAGCAAGCTACATCAGGAGTAATTGCACCGAAACCCTGTGGTACTCACCCAGTGTTGTTGGTTTGGCACTACCCAGAAGACACGTGTGGCATTTCGAAGTGCATATGGACGGACTAGCATTTGCCATAAAAAAAGGCTGGGAGACCGAAGAGAAGGTTTATTATCGGTGTCAACTCAGGGGCACACTTCCTGAGCACAATGCCAGGAATGCCATCAGGACCACTACTCTTCGAAATGTCTAACGTCCTCAAACATTTGAATACCAGTCTAGGGTGCATCCTCGGCTCCTTCATCGAAAACCTACAGTGTGATATCGAGGGAGGGGCTGCACCCTGGTCATTCAACGTTGAGTTAAATGCGTAAAGACGAGCAAACATTTCGCCTTCTCCTTCACGATGATGATCCATCAGAGCGTTCCAGGGGAGGTGTAGCAGAGCGACAGAAGTTACGACACGGATCTAATTGGCGATCAGAATGCACGGCTGCCTGACGGACTAGTCTCTCGCCGATTTTATAGTCCTGCTTGAACTTGGCCATAGTCAGCGTTCGCCTTGCCACAGCGGTTCGTTCCAGCAGCCATTGCGTATAGGCTTGGTTTTTTGCCTCAACCGCGACAAATTGACTACTTTTGTAACATTTTGATTGATTGAAGTGAGGAAGAGGGGGAATCATAACAGTTGGCCACAATACCTGGGATGAAGACGGTGCAGAATGTGGTGATCGAGTATTTTAATAGGGACATTTAAATACTTGCATATTTCATGCAAAGTGTATTTTTCGATATTTTACTTCGACCCACAGAAACTACATACCGTACGAACCTAAAAATGTACAGAACCGTAATCTTTTGCTATGGAACCTTATTTTACTTTGAACCCTAATTCTGTAGTAAACTAAAACTATAAGGAACTCTAATCTTATTAGGCACACCTGAACACTAGATTATTTCATGCAAAGTGTATTTTACTACGGAACCCAATTTGACCCATGGAACCATTATTCTGTACTAACCTAAAACTCTACGGAAAGTTAAAGAAAGAAAAGTCGACAATAGTTGACAACTTCTAGCGAAACCTCGCATTTCTGCGGATAAAAGATAGGCAATCTCATTCTATTTACATCGGAAGCCACAACATATTGTACACGATGAATTATTAGCAGCGACACCGCCAGCAACAGTTACTGTCCGGCAATAAGGCCACTGTAGTCGAAATGTCTTCGCTAATGAGACTGTAAGAATAGAAACGCGAGTGATGGAGAGGCAAAAACTGATGAAAAAACTGTCTAAACACAGAGTGCAATCAGAATTAGATAGTTTACCTGGATTAGGCTGAGGAACCAGAGTTGGTGCAGTAGGGGGCAGCACAGGGAGAGCTCCCACCCTTGGCTCTTCTATTCTGTATGTTCAAAGTAAGTGAAAAGTAAGTAAAAAGTAAAAAAAGTAAGTAAGTGAAAGTGTGTAAAAATTCGAATTATTTGTTATTGTACTGCTTTCATTGTTCATGTCTGTATTTCCTGCTAAATAAATAAATAAATAAAATAAGTGCAAACATATTAGTGTATGAATTTGAGATTTGGTTTGTTTCAAGTACGAATATAGTTTGTGCTGGTTTCTCCACATCGAATAATTAATTGGTTAACATATGACAAAACCGAATTCAGTGTACTGCCAATCGATAATGAATGAACAATAAACCAACAATCCAAAAGATTTTAGAGTTTTTTGAAAATTGCTTACAATTTATTGGTTTCAAAACGTATAATACCCTAAAAAGTATCTTGTGTGGCCAAAATGCAAACGGTATCCCTACATATTTAATCAAACTCTCATCAATATATCTTCTTGTTGACAAAATCATGAAAAAAAGATATATTTGCTGTAAAATACTTTCATCAAATTAATACAGCTTATACCAAAATTTTGACATTTCAAGAGTGGGCAATGGATAACAAAGTAATGCAACCCAACCATTTGCCAGTCATCTGCTTGTTAACCCTTCCTACCAGCAAGGGGCCCAGATGTTTGCTGAAACTAAGGTTAGGTAACAAATTCAAACTCTCTTTGCTGTAACTACAATAGGAAAGCTTACAGCGGTAGTTCGGCGTGGTGGCGGGCTGCTGAAGGTTTGTCCAGTGCTGTACTTCGAAGCGCCATCTGATTTATTAGAAATTTTACTTTTAATGACCTATTCGACTATTGCATTATGAAGCGAGCAGGGAAACTCACGTGCAAATATTAAGTTTTACTTTTTTTTTTTTTTTTATGCAACCTGACATGGATGGCTAATACGACACAACTACCGTTATAATATTAGCCCAATACACCACATTCCCGAAGGAATTAGGTGCCATGCCAGGACCTTCCCTTTATGAGCACGGCTACATTGAACTGGATGGAAAACACGGACAATTTTTCATTGCCGCTTCGACCATCTTTTCATCCAATGCGATGGTACCAACCCGGGCGGGCTTAAACCCTACCACCTAGTAGAGGAAGGGGACCTACAGTTTTACATGGATTCCGAACCATGGAGCAGCTCGCATTCGTGACGAAATGCACTTATCGAACTCTGAAAGAGAAAGACAGTGGTGCAAGTTGGTATTGAACCCGGGCCTCTGGCACGCTAGGCCAGTCCCCGGGCCACTAGGCTACGAGCCGCTCAAAAGCATGCGAAAAGGTATTTGCCCCAAATGTTTTGACATATTTCCCCACCATGACAAGTGCTTCCTTAAATTTTTCAGTGGGTAAGTTTGGCCCAACACTTGCTGAGCTTCCCGACTCCACTCGGGCAAATTCAGGTTTTGGACATACTCATATACCCGAGCGGAGCCAAGTAAAATTTGGTCTGAAACCTTCGCAGGTGTGCGTACAACAACTCACTAAAGTGTCATCAGAATAACATACCGCCGGACTAAACCGATGCTAATCCCATACTAAGTTTTGACGGGTTCACTCTGAATACTCGTACGACTGTAAATCTCTAGGTCCAGCAGTTTAAGCTCCGGTTGTCCGGCACTCAGTAATGGATTAGAAGGAAAGACAATTATTCTTCGGGACATTTTCCACATGAAACAGCCTCGGTAAATTCGCAAAGTGAGGTATATAAATTTGAGTAAAATTCAGAAAGAGTCACCTCATTATTAAAATGTTGGCGCTTCTTCGGAACAACCTCATCGTCACTTTGGTCCGACAGGCCGGTGAGGTCGATGATGCCGGCGTTGTGGAACGCCAACGCACGCTTGGTTCCCGAGGGACTGCAGATAGTAAGTGGAAATGCACATTTGGTAATACACTAGGTAATTTGTGATACATGGTTTACCACTTTTGGTTTACTGAAACTTCGATTACTTAAATAAACGTACTGGGTATTCATGAAGTTGGTAGAGTCAATGACACGACAAACGTCACACTTTCGTTTTGGAACCTCTGAAGGAGAAATGGAGGGCAGTGTGCGACAATTATCTTTTTCTGAGGATAGTGATTATTCAAAAGTGATTGTGACATTTTAAGATCTGTTTCTCTTTTCTGCAGAAATATGTTTGTACTTGTATTTATTATCCTCCTTTGGGACGCATGGAACACTTGGAATCGTCAAACATTTACAATTACAATTAAATACAATTAAAATTAAAGCACAAAAAGTTCATTATTTTTCGTTTATCATGGCAAGAGGCTCACTTAAGGTGGCCCATCCCGCTCAACTGCCCATACAAATGGGGAAAGAAGATCACGCCCATATTTCTTGTCAGAGATCCCAAATTTTGCTCAAAATAGCTTTATTTGATCGAACTAGATGTCTGATGACCGTTGGCATTGTAAAATTGTGTTTGGTTTCTAAGTTATAATGTCCGAAAGTTCGAATTTTTCGCGCGTTTTATAAAATAACTTTGAAGGTGGATTACACAATGATAAAGTAAGAACATGTTGGAAAGATTAGTCATCAGACATAGCTGATTTAATTAAGATTTATAATCTATTTGGTTTTTGTTAGATTTTTTACTACAGCGGTCGTGGTTTACTTTAAGCTATAAGTCGTTTTGTAATTAAAATTGTCGTAAATCTTACCAAATCATACACAATGTACATTATCTTTTTTGTGGACATTAAGGCGGCCCAACCCGGCGGCCCTAACTCATTCGCGGGCACGGTACAAAACCGTGCTGTTGCGCTCTGGGACCTTCTTTGTTTCAAAGAATAAGACAGGCTCCGTGACGAGGAAGATGCAACATGTCCACAAAAAAGACAATGTGCGTAGTGTATGGTTTGGTAAGATTTACAAAAATTTTAACTTCAAAACGACTTATAGCTAAAAGTAAACCACGACCGCTGTAGTCAAAAATCTAACAAAAACCAAATAGATCATACATCTTGATTAAATAAGCTATGTCTGATGACTAATCTTTTTACGATGTTCTTACTTTATCATTGCGTAATCCACCTCCAAAGTTATTGTATAAAATGCGCGAAAAATGCGAACTTTCAGACCTTATAACTTAGAGACCAAACACAATTTTACAATGCCAATGGTCATCAGACATCTAGTTCGATCAAATAAAGCTATTTTGTGCAAAATTTTGGATCTCTGGCAAGAAATATGGGCGTGATCTTCTTTCCCCTTTTGTATGGGGAGATGAGCGGGATGGGCCACCTTAAGCCTAGATTTTCAAATCAACTATAACGACACTTAAATTTTACAAAATCAGCAATGCAAGCATAAAAATTAATTGTCAAACAAAATAGAAAGTTAAAGAAAATATAGTAATAATTAAAATACAATAATAAATATTAAATTCATATATACGGCGCAATGAAATAGATTAGGCCGGGATTAAGCTGAATCAGTAGTTTAGTGAAATAGATAAAAGTTTCATTTGTTTAGTTTAGGTTAGGTTAAGAACATGATAAGTATGTAGAATCAACCATGAAGCAAGGATACATTAATAAAATAAAGAAAGCTGCATTAAGACTTACTGTATAACGCAAGGCTAGATGAACGAGCAATCGTGCAAATATCACCAGCGGGTGGACTTGTGGATGCTCGATTGGATCGAGCTGTTCGATTGGTTCGGAATCCAGATAAAACTGTATGTCACCTTCTTCTACTAGTTGGTATGCTTAAGGCCGCCCGGATTGGTACAATCGAATGAGATGAAAAGATGATCGAAGCAACAGTAAAAAAATGTCCGTCTTTTCTATTCAGTTCAATGTAGCCTTGCTCATAAAGGAAATGTCCTAGCATTGCACCTAATTCTTTCGGGAATGCGGTGGGTGTGGCATTTGGCATCCTTGTCTAGTGACAGAAAAAAAGCGAAGGGGCAGTGCTTCTATCAATTCCGCCACAAATTATATTAGCATTCTGAATCATACATACAATCGGCACCTGGCCGGCCAGTATGGTTTTCGCAGCTCCTGTGAAAGTCCGAATGCCCATGGGCGTCGTCGGGCGCCCTTTTTTGTTAGGTCCTGGCGTGTCCATACGTCGCGCTTAACATAAAAAAAATACATAAAATA
This sequence comes from Incurvaria masculella, assembly GCA_946894095.1. Taxonomy (NCBI): domain Eukaryota; kingdom Metazoa; phylum Arthropoda; class Insecta; order Lepidoptera; family Incurvariidae; genus Incurvaria; species Incurvaria masculella. The sequence continues at coordinate 9,627,940 of OX335641.1, forward strand.
TTAATTGACGTAAGTACTTCTTATAGGTATGAAAAAAAGTATTAAAAATAACCTAATAAATTGAGCTAAAACCCGGCCTTTTCTATTTCACTGTGACATTTACAAATGTTGGTATCAGTCTTACCCAGCCTCTCCAAGTATGTCCACAAACTGCTCCTGTAACACAGACAACCTCTGATACAATCGAGTACCTAGAAACCATTCGCACACAAACCAAAGGTATTTGGCTACAATACCCTTGTTTGCCCGGATATTGTTGGCTTTGCATTCAAACTTGTGTTCACAGCAATAAATCGTTGGAAAATATATTAAATGTTACGTTATTTATGTAGGTAAATAATGTAACTTAATTAACTGGGTTTTATTTCAATGGATGTAATAGTTTTTGATAAATATACTCATTAAGGGGGTGTGTGCGTCAAAGTAGATGGCGCCTGGAATCTGAGGATGTGTTTTGCACTTTGTCTCATAAATATCTCTCAAATGATAGCCTTTTATTTACGAAGTGTTGTAATAGATTGAATAGATAACTGGGTAGTGTGCTCGCCCATATAGTTATGGCTGGTAACTTCCTATTTTTGGCAAGTTATAGCATAAATAACGGCGAACGACTGTTCTCCAGTTCTCACCTAAGACGGTGATTTTGACAGCTTGTTAATAGTGTTTGTGAAGGTAAACACATAATTGCTTTCCAAATAAATCAAAAGTATACAAGTATGTGAAAATACTAAGTAATTAAGTAATAAAATAAAATTCACGAATTATAAGCACGCTTAACAATGTCACTGTGGTGCGAATTATTCAGATAGTTCTGACTGTTTTTCATCTGAACTATCATCGCTGCTGTCCTCACGAACTGGGAATGATGAATTCTTGATCAAACAATATGTTCAACCGGATGTCTCTAATGTAGATTGAGAGCGGCTCGTAGCCTAGTGGGGCGGGGACTGGCCTAGCGTACCAGAGTCTTTCTCTTTCCGAGTTCGATAAGTGCATTTCGTCACGAATGCGAGCCATGGTTCGGAATCCATGTAAAACTGTAGGTCCCCTTCCCCTACTAGGTGGTAGGGTTTAAGCCTGCCCGGGTTGGTACCATAGCATTGGATGAAAAGATGGTCGAAGCGGCAATGAAAAATTGTCCGTGTTTTCCATCCAGTTCAATGTAGCCGTGCTCATAAAGGGAAGGTCCTGGCATGGCACCTAATTCCTTCAGGAATGTGGTGTATTGGGCTAATATCATAACGGTAGTTGTGTGGTATCAGCCATCCATGTCAGGTCGCATAAAAAATAATAAATAAATAAGTGATCCCTTACCCCATTACGCAGTCGTTGACATATCGGCGCAGGGTCCATCCACGTCAGGTCTATAACGTCCGATGCAGGGGGCGCCAGTTCCGGTAGTGGTGCCGGCAGCTTATTTCCGTTGGCACCTGAGGGGCTGTTACCATCCTTATTGCTACAATAGTCGGACAAAGGAGGCAAGGCTATGATCATTATGCAACACAACGTGCCCGAACGTTCCTTTTATTGCACAACTACATTACATGGAAAATACCGAAAACTTTCGTTGCCGCTTCGACCATCATTCATTCAATACGATGGTACCAAGAACGGGATTAACCCTATCATCTAGCTAGTAAGGAAGGGAACCTACAGTTTAACATGAAATTTAAACCACGAACAGGGAATCCCTTAGTCCGCGCTTACAACATGCACGGGAAAAAATACTGTGTACGTAATTATGTTATAGTAGTAACATAATTACAAAACTTGTTATTATTTGAAGTTGGCCTGCAAGCTTTTTAGCCTAGCTGTCACAGCCACCTTTTCAGATCTATTGTGACGTTTACCTTCTAACAGTTCTCCCTTAATTACTGCCCTCTTCAGGAACTGCAGGACTTTTTGAGATGTGATAACTTTGTCTCAAAGTCTCAAGTCTGAGGTATCCTTAACGTACACCGTGATTATCTTACCCTTGACAATGTTCGATAAACTTGGAAGACCAGCTTGGCCAATATGATGAAAATACTTGCTCAGTATGAAAAAACTATATTTTACATAGGCTGGTTAAATAAGACTATATTAAAAAGTACCTTAATAAATCACTAGTGATTGAGCTAAAACCCGGCCTTATCTATTTCACTGTGACCTTAACAAATGTCGGTTTAAGTCTTACCCAGCCTCTTCAAGGATGTCCAGAGCTTTATCCTGTAACACAAACAACCTCTGATGCAATCGAGTACATAGAAACCATTTGCACACAAGTCAAAGCAAATCGAATCAAAATGTATTTTATTTCAGTGAGCATTATAGGTGGAAAAATCCATTATGCTATAGAAATCGTGAATTAATATATTACATATGAAATAAGTTCAAAGCAATAATATAAAAAGCAATAATATGATAAAATTAAGTCATTAAAATAAATTAAGAATATTAATTTAGTCACTGTACAACCTAAAGATAGACAAATCAGCAATAGGGTATTGTAGCAAAGGTATTTGGCTACAATACCCTAGTTTGCCTGGAAATGTTTACGTTCATGTCCAGCAGTGACAGGACCTTGTTGAACTCGACTGGATTAAAAAAAAAAAAGTGAAGCCAAGCACATAATGACTTCTCAAATAAGCAAAAGCAGACAAATATGTGAAACAACTAAGTAATTCATGAAATATAAGCATCCCAAACAAGGTTACTGTGGTGTGAATTATTCAGATAGTTCTGACTCTTTTTCAGCTGAACTATCATCGCTGCTGTCCTCACGAACTGGGAATGATGAATTCTTGGTCAAAAAATCTGCCCAACCTGATGTCTGCAATGTGGATTGGTGAAATGATCCATTACCCCATTATGCAGTCGTCGAAATATCGGGGCAGGGTCCATCCACGACAGATCTATTACGTCCGATGCAGGGGGCGCTAGTTCCGGTAGTGGTGCCGGCAGCTTATTTCTGTTGGCACCTGAGGGGCTGTAACCATATTTATTGCTACAATATGAATAGTCGGACAAAGCAAGCAAGGCCATGGTCATTATGCAACACAGTGTGCCATGACATTCTTTTTATTGCACAGCTACATTGAACTGGATGGAAAATACGGAAAACCTTCATTGCCGCTTCGACCATCATTCATTCAATGCGATGGTACCAACGGCGGGATTAATACTATCACCTAGTTAGTAAGGAACGGGACCTACAGTTTAACATGACATCTAAACCACATACACCGAATACCTTAGTCGGCTCTTACGACACGCACGGATTATTCTTCTTATGTTCCAGTACCCACACAAATAAGAAATTTGGAAATAATAAAGGTTGTTTAAATTTATTATAAGAATAAAAATCCCGTAGAAAACACGCTAACTTTTAATGTTTTGAATTTATTTTCACTTGCCTACATTCAATCTTTCTGTGAAAAATCTGTAAGAATCTTCCCTGTGAACCCTGCGTCAACCTTCCCCCAACAGATTCTACCCAATCCGATCGCGCGTTATCCTCTCCGCTCCCCGCAAGCTATGTTACGTTTGCTCCCGTAGTAAGTATGGTCAGTCAAGATTACCTCTTTTAAAGTTTTTGATGAAACATATTATAAAACTTGTTATTATTTGAAGTTGGCCTGCGAGCTTTTGAGCCTAGCTGTCACAGCGACCTTTTCAGATCTATTGTGACATTTACCTTCTAACAGTTCACCCTTAATTCCTGCCCTCTTCAGCAAGTGCAGGATTTTTTGAGGTGTGATAACTTTTATGTCAACTGGGGGCCCCCAAAGATGGCATTTATTTTATGAATTAGTGGTCCACAGTTGCACAGAAGTTCGGGTCAGTGTCTCCGACCTAGACCATGCAGCAAATGTCCATTATCACGAAAAAGATAAGAATGTGCCAAGACCAACATAGTTAGGGCGAGAGGTTCTTGGGCTGGCTCTCTTGAGCATAGCAATTACTTATTTCCCCTTATTTGCCTCATAAAAAATTTCAAATGCATTTTGGTGATGATGCCTAAAATTCAGTTTAATGATTCTAGGCTCAACATACATGTAATACACCCATTATTTGAAGTGAAGGGCACTGTACTCAAAACTGCCCCAAATAAAATCACGCTACTATTATAACTTAGTATTTTTTGAACCTGCATCATAATTTCAGTTTGTGTTGGAAATCACGTTAACCGCTAACAAGGTTGCCAGGACTGTGATGTTTTGAAAAAATATGTAACGAACCACACACTTTTTTATGACGCTGGGTGGTGAAGGAGTAGCTAGCGCACTGCTTTTAATAGCAACATTTTCATGTGTGCTAGTCTTAACTGTAAATCTGGAATCATAACTAAATTAATGTATTGTCCACATACCAGACCGTGAACATGTGTGTTGATCAGTCTTCTAATATCTGACAAGTCTTTGAGATATTGATATCGATGGATTTCACATAGGATGTGTACTAACAGGGGAAGCAGGGAATGATGCAAGTACAAATACATTTGAAGGTCTCAAGTCTGAGGTATCCCTTAATTAACCTACACAGCAATTATCTTACACTTGACAATGCTCGATAAACTTGGAAGCTCAGCCTTGCCAATAGTATCTTGCGACGATTGTATCTTGTACAGTTTTAACAAAACATTACAAACTTACATATGATTGAAGCACAATTGTGCAACTCTCAACCACTTGGCTGCCCTTCGGTCGATATCAATAGACTTTTGACGCCAAATATACACCTTGTTCAAAAGGGCGAAAGTAGGGAAAATATGGCATATGGGACAAATGGATATCTATGCAATACAAAGATTTAAAGTATGGCATCACAAACATTAATAAAATTTAGTAAAATAAACATGAACAGAGTCCTTAAAATATTCAAATAGTAATGAGCTCACCAAAATTTAGAGGAAAAACTATTGTTTTATGTCCACGAATAAATATTTTTTATTGAATGTGCCGATTTTAAAAGAAAAAAAAAGGCACAATGGCTGAGTACTTACCCTGGCACTCCATACATTGTTTCGTGTGGATGCTCATTTTGTATATTTGTTTTGCCATTCGCACCATTCACATTCTGTAAGCAATCCGTTACTCAATTTTCATTGTTGGTTGGTTCATATTAAGTTGGCTGACACCGACTCAAAAAATAACAGAAATCGTAACTACAAAAATGAAATTTTTTTTAACTTTTTAGTGCTTTTTCTTTGAAGTCGGTTTTTTTTTTGGTAATTTTTTTTAATTGTTTATTTTTAGTGAATCTGAAGTACACTTACTAATTTGTACACGTCCTTTCCAATAAAAAAAGAATCACCGAAATCGGTTGGCGTTATATTGAGTTATTCGTCCATTTGTCGCGCACATCTTAATACAAATTTAAGACTTTTATGATTTTCTCATGGATATCATTGTCAGAACTTAACCAAATTAAAATGGGACCACTTGGGAAGCACTAGCTATCATTTAAAAAAATAATCATCAAAATCGGTTCACCCAGACAAAAGTTATGAGGTAACAAACATAAAAAAAAAACAAAAAAAAAACATACAGACGAATTGATAACCTCCTCCTTTTTTTAAGTCGGTTAAAAAGGCTGGCATTTGTGGGCTACTATGAGGCATAGTGCATAAAGTTGCTAATTGTAAATTATGACAATTTTTTGCACCCATCCTCAGAGTGATCTCATAAATTCCAGCTTTTTTATTTTATTATATTATGGGATTAAATACAGAATCGCTTAATGCGCTCGGCATTACATTTTTAGTTTGAAACTTCATCACAAATGCCAGCCTTTTTTATACATTGTTTTATGACATTAAAAACACAACTGCTTAGTGTTCGTGCCATAGATAAAAAGGGAGGAGATATGGCATCGAAAGCGCTGTCTCCAATTTTCAAAAACTACTAATCCAATACATTGTTAAATTTTAAGTAAGAGCAATTAAAACAAATATTTGATTACGTTTACCAAATTTACGGAGCGCATCACCCTCGGCGCCACAGAAGGCATTTGACATTTGCAAGGAAAACGTATATGGGTCAAAGTCCAATGTGTGGGGCCTAGGGTGATGCGGTTTGTGCATTATTGTGTAAGTAGTATTTACGCATACCTTACCCCGCGTTATTAGTATTACTGTGACTGAGCTTTTATTACCTCAGAAATATACCCTTTTTCTTTTGTAATCTAACTAAGTCGTTAGGCTGTAAAAATATCCTAGGAACCGACACACCAATGAACTAGGAGAGTTCACAATCATATATTAATTAGGGGAAAGAGGTTGCGTAATTAGAATGATAGTGCACAAATAAAAAAATAAAAAACAAAATAAAACATACAGACGAATTGATAACCTCCTCCTTTTTTTGAAGTCGGTTAGAAAAGTCAAAAGTTCATTGACAAATAAATGGTATGAATAAGATTTTGAACTAGGGTATCGAATTGTAGAGGTGTAGGGGCGGCAAATTTTGAATAGCCTACTGGCGGCAAATGTGTAAATCCGGCGCTGCAAGCCACAGATATCAGCAACATGTTGAAATGGAAACATTTCGAAGTTTCTGCATAATGTAAATTTCGCTAGGGTTTAGGTGGAAGATCGCAGGCAAAAAACTGTGTCTGAACTCAAAAAATCGCAATTGAAAAGAAATTAGTGGAGGTCCATGCTTACTACGAAGTTAGTCTTATCTTACCGATGAAGCCACCTTGCTGTGTAAGGAAGAACCACTCATCTCATCTAACTCCATGTTATATCATGAAACAGAAAATTAACTATATAAAATGAGCAAAACAAACAATTATAAAACTACAAACAAACTCTTGTTTTCATGGAATAAATCTGAAATAATCACGTCACAGAAAATTCTAAATAATAGGGAAGTCAACTGACATTAGCAATATTGTTCTGTACAATCGTTAACATACTCTTTGGTTATGAGTGGTCAGTCTGAGTTCTCACCTAAATTTGCGTTTAGGGCAAACCGATCAATTGGCGTTTTGCCTAAAGACGTCAAACTCCATACAAGTTTTAATAGATATTCTGTGGTTTTCCTTCTCCAAGCTGTCAAAGTCAAACTCGGACTTCCGATTTGTATGAAAACGCGGAGTATTTACGGCAACGTTGAGTAAGCTGTCAAATCAAACTCGGACTCGCAAATGTTAGTTCGCTTAACGCCCACTACGCGCGCTCTTCAATTTCTCGATACATTTGTAAACGCCAGGCGATCGGTTTGCCGTAAACGCCAATTTAGGTGACAACTGGGGCTATGGTCCGAAATGCGCTCAAACGCTGACAGCGTGAATACAGTTGGTCCGAGACGCGCTGACAGTGCTCACAAATGCAAGATTGTGAGGTATGACGTCACGATGACGTCATCGTTCTAGTGCTTACGGTGCTCAGGGCAAAACCGTGAGCGCTGTGAGCGGCAGGCATACATCGCGCGGCAAATTTGATTTTGATACTACAAGTAGAGGACACAGATTATAAATTGAAACGAGCCACCGCTTTCACTCGCCTTTTAGATGCAGTAACTACGTAATCATATGCAATACTGCAGAAATGCGCGCTCTCTCCATTGTCGTTTTACTACTATTACGGCTATTGGCCAAATTCTATGTATATCAACATCTCAAAATCACCTTCATTGTCACATAATGTTAGTAAATAGTTATCCGCTAGCAAATTATTCATTGTTAAACATTAAATACTATTTTTTGGTGAAGACATATCAAACAATAGCTCGAGGTTATATTGTGAGCACCGTTAGCACGCTCACAATCGGTCCGATTTGATATCGCAAATATTGCAGTATTCGTGAATACTGATTCGGCCATGTGTTTGCACGAATATATTTGTGAGCACTGTCAACTCAATTCGGATCAAGGGGTGGGACTTCGGGTATTGTACGCTAGGGCTATGGTCCGAATTGCGCTTAAATGCTGACAGCGTGAATACAGCTAGTCCGAGACGCGCTTACAGTGCTTACAAATGCAAGATTGTGAGGTATGACGTCACGATGACGCCATCGTTCAAGTGCTTACGGTGCTCAGGGCAAAACCGTGAGCGCTGTCAGCGGTAGCCATAGATCGCGCGGCAAATTTGATTTTGATACTGCAAGAATATAAAATAAAACGCATCACCGCTTTCGCTCGCCATTAGCTGCTGTAACTACGTAACCGTGTGCACAACTGTAGAAATGCGCGCTCTCTCCATTGTCGTTCTACTACTATTTCTCATGTTTGCCAAATTCTATTTCTATCAACATTTCAAAATCACCTTCATCATAACTCTAATTGTCACATAATGTTAGTTAATAGTTATCCGCTTGCAAATTGTTCATTGTTGAACATTAAATACTCTTTTTTTGTTGAAGAAACTTCAAAGAATAGTTGGAGGTTATTTTGTGAGCACCGTTAGCACGCTCACAATCGGTCCGATTTGATATCGCAAATATTGCAGTATTCGTGAATACTGATTCGGACCTGGGGGTCCATTCAGGGCAAGAGTGAGTTCGAATTCGTCACTAAATATCAACTCACTTTTTTAAATAGTTAATGTTCCCACACTTCTTGAACATCATTACAGTTAGGTAAAAATCTGGTCTGTCCCGTAAATACGTTGGAAGTATAAACAAAGGTTCCGTTATTTAAATAATAATATATTTCCCAGCTATTTTTAGGTTAACTCACTCCTGAACTCGAACTCACTCTTGCCCTGAATGGACCCCCAGGTGTTTGCACGAATATTTTTGTGAGCACTGTCAACTTTATATGTCTTTTTGCTCACGGAAAGGCCAAAGCATCCACTATACAATCTCCTCTTTCTCCAATTTATATTTCAATTTCCCTATAGGGGTTGATATCTTCGCACCAGTAGCGTAAGTTTTGACTTAAATTCGATGAACGTTTTATTCGTCATCCCTCCCGGGCATTCCAGAAAAAATGTGTAATTAAAAACATGTAACTTTTGAAACCTTAATTCTCCGACAGCAGTATTCAGAGTGGGCGGACTAACTTTAGTACGCGTATTAAGGTCGGACTAATCAGGTTTTTATATGGTCAGTCCGGTGCTAATCCCGTACTAAGTTTTGACAGGTTTACTCTGTTTACAACTGCGAAAGTTTAACAGTTACATAATGCCTACCTAGTAATATCGTTGAGAAGATCCAGGCCAAAGTCCTTGGCTTACCCTTGTTAGGAAACATCGTAGAAAAAAGTCAGGAGTTCACTGTTGTCAATTTTCCGTAATTTGTGTCAATCTGTGTTCCATTCTAGCCCTTTGCCCCTTTCGGGTTCGGTTTTGGCGGGAATCCGAACAAGTCGAGATTTTTTTGCTATCGAGTTTTTATTTGCCAATTCGTTTGTTTGTGGTCTTTCTTCGCGGAAAACCGGTCGAGAAGATGAAGGCGAAGAGGAAACGGAAAAAGGAAGACAAGAGGTCTCCAGAGGAGTCACTTTCGTCCGATTTATCGGACTGTGAAAATTTGGCGGGAAAAGATGATCTTGTGGAACAGGCGGGAACTACTGAGCTCAACATCAACACCACAGCTACTACATCAAAATTGAATTCACTCGATAAGTACCAACCATTCTTCATTAAAGACTACACCCGTGCATACCCTGAGGATTCGGGAGCACTGGATTTTATCGTATTCATAGAAAGCACAGAACCTAACAAGCCGATTGGAGACAGAGATATTATGAGCTTATCAAACTCTTTCAAAAGATACATTAAGGGCATCAAACAGTTCAAGAGGATAAATCGATACAAAATAGGCGCAATATTTGAAAAACCAGAGCTAGCCAATGCAGCTCTCGGTAACAAAACTTTTTTGGATCAATTCAAGCTTAAGGCTTCCATACCTGCATCTGCAACTGAAACCACTGGTGTCATCACCTCGGTCCCTACCAACTTATCCAATCATAAAATTTTTACCAACATAACAAGCACAAAAAAAATTATATCAGTAAGAAGATTCATGCGTAAAGTAAAGAATGAAAATGGTTTCCAACTAGAACCCACTCCTACTATTTCCATTACATTTGCATCAAATACTCTACCGGACTATATTGACATGAACTTATGGAGATTTAGAGTGGCTCAATACATACCCCGTTTAAAACAGTGCTTCCGATGCTTGCGCTTTGGGCACATATCAAAATATTGTAAAAACGGAGAGAGGTGCTCAATATGCAGTTGCGAAGGGCACAATTATAGAAATTGCTCTACGGAGCATGCCAATGCTACCTGTTATAATTGTCAAGGTAATCATGTCGCTATATCAGGGTTATGCCCTATAAAAAAGAAGAAAATTGAAGAAAACAAAAATAAAACCAGAAAAGTTCAATACAATGAATTATTTAATGAAAAGTCATTCCCTTCCTTACCTACCACTAACACAGATCAAACAGAAAAAAATTATAATACGCAACTAAAATATAACCAAATATTACACACGAATAAAGAAAATTCAGTCGACTCTATCCTGAATAATTTGTTAAACTCTGAAAAGGCAATGAACATACTTCTCGAAATGATTGTAAAAGTTATAACAATGAGCAAAACTGGCGAGGCTCCTATCTCTGCGCAAAACATAAAAAGCGTTATTCACGACTCTATTAGAAAAAATAAACCTGTTATATAATGTCTACTTTGAATGTTGTACAATGGAACGCGCAAAGTTTGCTATGTCATCGACATATTCTCACTCAATTTTTATATGAAAATGATATACATATTGCAATAATTTCTGAAACTTGGTTAAAACCACAACAACGTTGTAAATTTAGAGGATATCAATTGGAAAGATCTGATTCTGGAAATTCACACAATGGAGTAGCAATATTAATTCATAATAGTCTAAGCTACACAAAAATTATCACCACAAGTGACAACTCGATACAAAATATAGCTATCAAATTATCTTACAACAACAAATTTGTAACTATAGTTAGTTTATACAGTCCCCCGAATTGTACTCCACCTTTCACAAAAAGTAAGTTCGATAGATTAGTAAAAAATATCTCTGAGCCAACGATTATTGCGGGCGATTTTAATGCTCATCACACTTTTTGGGGATGCAATAACACTGATTCACGTGGAAGGGACATTTTGGAAATAATTGATGACAACAATCTTGTTCTTTTGAATAACGGTGAAGTGACAACAGTTGGTTCCAGTAGATGGCGGCCAAATGCACTCGATCTCACAATGGTATCTTCTTCTTTAGCATTGTCTTGTAACTGGACGGTCCATGATGACCCTCTCGGAAGTTATCACCTGCCAACAATAACAAAAATATTATTAGCCAACAACACATACAACAATCAAGAGACTGCAAACAATTTTCCAAAGCATCCAAACTTTAGACTCGTAAATTGGAAAATATACTCAGATTTAGTTTCGAGAGAGCTCGAACATTTTAACTTTGATAATCTTAACCCAATAGAATCTTATGATTCTTTTTGTAATATTTTAAATGCAGCTATTGAGAAGTCTATACCCAAACGGAAGCATTCATCCACACCTAACTCCACTTTTCGGCATTCAAAACCCAAACTTTCTGTTCCCTGGTGGAATGAAAAATGCAGCTCAGCTGTAGAAAATTCCAGGAAAGCATATGCAACATTTAAACTAAATTGTAATGACGAAAATTACATAGAATTCAAACGATTGCAAGCACTTAAAAAACTCATTTTAAAAAGAGAAAGAAGCGAAAGCTGGCAAAGGTTATGTGAATCATTTAACAGATATACACCCGTTTCTAAAATTTGGAACACTATTAAAAAATTTAATAATACCTACCAAAGTAATAGTCACAACACAAATCATGACTGGATTAATGATTTTTTGCAAAAGTATACACCCGATTATGTTGAAAATCAACTACATTCAATCAATAGTTCTGTTCCTAACAATAATGAAAATGAGTACCTTACAAAATATTTTACTTTACAAGAACTGAAATCTGCCTTAAATTCTAGACGAGATACTGCATGTGGATTAGATATGATTCCATATAAAATGCTACGTCACTTAAACCACAACAGTCTGGTAATATTTTTAAACACGCTTAATAAGCTGTGGTGTACTTCCATAATTCCATGGGAATGGAAAATAGATTGTCTCATCCCAATACTTAAACCAAACAAAAGTAAAGACGATGCAAATTCTTATCGACCTGTGGCATTGACTTCGTGCATTGGAAAAATTTTTGAACAGTTAATTAAACAACGTTTAGAATTTTTTATAGAAAGAAACAACATTTTACCTAGCAATCAATTTGGTTTTAGGAGGGGTCGATCCGCTAGAGAAAGTTTCAGCCATCTACATCTGGATATTTCAAAAGCTTTCTCATTAAATCACGATACCGTGTGTGTTTTTTTAGATGTCGTCGGCGCATTTAACAACATCGATCACTTTACACTTGCATCGATCTTGAACTCTTTGGGCATTCCAGCAAAATTAATAAATTGGATATATAATTTTTTAAATGGCAGGGAAGTATATGTGAAATACAGCAACTCTCTTTTTGGTCCCAGATTTTCCTATAGGGGAACGTCTCAAGGTGGGATATTAAGTCCCCTCTTATTTATAATTTATATTCACAAATTAAACTCAAAACTAGGATTTGATGTAAATAACCTCCAATTTGCAGATGATTTGGTTATTTATTGTTCCATTGGTGATAGAGCGACTACATTGACTTGTATAAATAAAGCCATGGAGAATTTGTATAAATATTTTACTGAGTTAAATTTAGATATAAGCCCAGAGAAAAGCAAAGTTGTTATATTTAGTAAAAATAAATACAAATTAAAAGCCGAAGTCTTCTACAATAACACTCTTCTTCCGGTAGTTGAAACCGTTAAGTTTTTAGGAATAATATTTAACAGTAACTTATCTTGGAACTCTTATATCGATGGCATAGCAGACAAAGCGTTAAGATCATACAACATTTTGAGGTCCTTAGCGGGCACCTATTGGGGCGCGGATCCGAAAATCCTAATAATGCTTTTTAAATCTTTGATACGTAGCCATTTTGAATATGGTTTTCTATGTTTTTCTCATCATTGGAAACTTATAGAGAAACTGGAAAAAATACAAAATAAAAGCTTACGTTTAATAACTGGAGCGATGATGTCAACTCCCATAGTATCCATGCAAGTAGAATGTAACATTCCTCCACTGAGAATCCGCTTCAAATATCTGAAATTAAAATTTTTGTTAAAGCTTCTATCCATATCAAATCATCCTCTGTTTACCAAAATTCAACATCTCCTTTCCATCCCATCCGATCCTAGTCATCATCCTTACATCCTGAGAGACTTTTCAAATATATTACATTACAAAAATGAATATGAAATACAAGCCAATTTCAACTTTCCTTGCTATTTGGGAAAATATGACAGCAAATTCTACGGAATTCCAATTCAAATAGACGAAAACTTGGAGTGCAAAGAAGATTTTTTAGAACAAATTTCAAGTTACAGAGGTTACAGAAGAATATATACCGATGGTTCGAAAACAGTTCGTGGGGTCGGCTGCGCGATCTATGACGAGACAACCAAGAGAGGTTATGGCATTAAGATTCCTAGTTCTGCATCAATATACACTTCTGAAGCTTTGGCAATTCAAATCGCACTCGAGTTCATCGAAGTTCAACAACACTATACGTGGATAATAATAAGCGACTGCATGAGCGTTCATAGAGCCCTACAGAATACGAAACTAGATGCCAATACTCACTATGTCATACACCAAATACGGGATAAACACTTTTCCTTGATACAGCAAGGCTACGAAATATGTTTTTTCTGGATTCGCGGCCACATAAATTTGAAGCCACACGACTCAGCAGATTATCTAGCTAGAACGATAGCTGACAGCAACCTGAATATTTGCCATATTAAGAATGTTGCCCTACCGCAATCGGAATTTGTAGCGAAAATAAAACAGGAAATTATCCACGAATGGACCGAACAATGGAAAATGTCCAATACGGGTCGTTGGTACGCCGAAATAAACGATTTAGTTGGGAAAACACCTTGGTTCAATAAAACCTTACCAAAAAGAAGAAAATATTATACAACAATTTGTCGTCTACGTTTCGGACATTGTCTTTTTCAATCCCATCTTTACAGATTAAACCTTATCGACACCGCCGTATGCCCACACTGCAACTTAGCTGATCAATCCCTGGACCACCTCTTCTTTCATTGCTGTGCTTTTGATGAGCAAAGAGAAAAACTATATAAATGCTTAGAAATTACATACAAAGAAAGAGAAAAAATCCCGCTCGACCTGAAAAAGATATTAAGTCAACCGACCAACTTTGAACCCATATTTCTATATATACATGAGACAATAGAAAGTATTTAACTACATGACACTCCAGAATTGACTACAATCCATAAGATACAATAAAGAGAAGGCTGTATAGCGAAAGCTTTTGCCTGTCCATTGGATAAAGAAACAAAAAAAAAAAAAAATTTGCCCCTTTCGTAGCGTTAATTAATGCCCCTCGCCTATTGTGTTGTAATTTCAGTTTCTGTCTGTAGCTATGTAAATCTGTGATTATATTCTTTGATCCGTGTGAAATAGTTCGGAAAAGTAAGGGCTTTCTGCGGTGGAGTGTACATATTAGCAACTGAGTCATAGAATATAGAATATGAACTGTACCACACGAATAAACGAAGACAGACAATGAATAGTGGATGAATCCGTATGTTCGCTTTGTGTTACCTGAGCGCTTCAGCAATGTGAGGCAGACGGTGTTGGTGCGTAGGAGGCGGGACGATGGGCACCGGAGCCAACATGACCTCCGCGGAGAAGCTCGCGGCGCTGGCGACACGGCGCGCGGAGCTGGAGGCGCTACTCGCCGCAAAGAACGAGGAGCTGTACGCTCTTTGCGTGCAGGAGGTTCAGCTAACGGGCGTGGTCCCGCCCGAGGCGCCACTCAGCCCGGAGGCGCCAGCTGCGCGCGAGCGTGAGCGACGTTCCAGCGTGCGCAGCGCGGCCGCCTCCGACGGCGACTCCGAGTCGGCTGGCGCTTCCGCAGGGGTGGGAGGTGCATCCGCGGTCGCGGTGGCCAACCGTCGCCGCGACCACAAGAACCTGGCACATAGACTCTCCACTCCCTCTATTTCGGGAGTGTCCACAAGAAGTGGGCATGCACGTTCTACACGCCGTCTCGACACGACTAGGACGGACTGCTTCTCCCCACCACACGAGACATTCTCCATTCCCTCCTCGCAGACATATCCGAACTTAGCACCTCGCCGGGAGCCGCCCATATCTGCCACTACTCCAGTAGTCTATAGACACCATACACTAACTACCGACTACACGAATAAAATCCACTACAATACAGCTGTGCCAGAGGCACAGAATGTATCGCGTTTACGCGAAACACACTTTAGCTCAAGTCACCCGGACATTGCAACCCACTATAATCATGCAGCGCTATCCCAACAACCAGCTTCACAGAGTGACCCCAGAGCCACCCCGCTTTTATACCAATATGCTTCACAGCTTAAAGCACAGAACCAGCATTTGAGCGGGTTGAATCACCATCATGTGCAGTCAAAGAGGCGCAGTGAGATAGGTCGTCGAAACACATTGCAACGCACGCAGACATACCACCTGACATCCCACAGTGATTACACGGGCCACCTTGATGGCATGGCTGGTCCTCCGCAACACTCTGCCTCGCCTCAGCACAGATCGCATACGGATGTACAAACTGAGCGTGACTACTACCCACATGTATACGTGCCTATGGAGATGTCCCCACCGGTCCCCAATACGTTGCATCCCCGCGAGAGAAACTTGCTCCGTAGCAACATGCACTTGCCATTGCAGCCTGAAGGAGAGCAGCGTTATCGCAATGCCATCAGTCCAGTCAGCCAGATGTCTGGCTATTCTCAAGGGAACATGGACAGTGCAAGTGTCTACAAGTATTCTGCGCATGGAGAAAAGGTTAAGGAAAAGCAATGGTATGAGACGTCGCTAGATTCACCAACGAGTTCCGTTCGTGCTGATCCACCATTGCCCAAGAAAAATGTTAATGTAAAGCGGACCCCGAGCTTAGGTGCATGTCAGACTTATGAACTAATGTCGCATCAGCCGCCGGCCCTGAGCCCGGGTCGGAGTTCTCAAGTGTCACTGACCTCCCCACATTCTGAAGTCTCTTTAGAATCTCCCAATAATTGCACAGTTGTGGAGCAAGGAAAGTGCATCCCCTACCGCGAAGTCACTAAGCCATTTGAAATGTCAGACTTCTACAAATACTCGACAAAATTTCGACAAGCCAATCAGAAAGTCAATGCTAATACGTTACCAGGTTCAAGTACACATTCTGGCTACAGGAAAAGTCCAATGGAGTTGCCGCATTATGCTTCTCAGGAACATTGGCATGGCCAGAATCATTGATTTGATGTGTGTGTTGCTGCATTATAATGTGTTTTATTTCATGTGCTGACTTTACATTACAGCGATCTTATTTTATTTGTTAGGAAATTGCTTGGATAAATAAATGTAAAAACAATAATTTTCCTGCCGAATAGGTAATTCTTATTCAGATATGGTTGTTGTGTGACCTGTGCCTAAATTGGGTAGACCGGGGGTTTTATGTGTTCGATCAAGCCGTTCCCCCCAAATTTATATATATTTTTTAAGCATAACACTTCATTTTAAACAATTGCTTACATGTCAATGGTTCAGTTACAAATCACAGACACTTTAGTATGGCACCTGGCTTTGCATCTATATTTCCTTGATACAATATTTGATTTGTTTCTTTGATGTGATATAACTTTCATGACAATCTTAATTTTATCCCAGGCTCTTATTTAGGTATTCCCTAATCAGGTAGCCTAATCATTCTCTCCATGTTCACAGTCTTGTTCTTTTCATTATTTTTTTCTTTACCGTTTATTCTTTCTTACCGTAACTGTTGCTTACGTTCTTGAAAAACCTAGTTCTTATTAAACTATGTGCCTATAACATTTTGAATGTAATACATAAGCAAAATTATTGGTAATGGTTTTTTGATCAGTACAAGTTTCTTGCACACAGAAAACCAAAAGTATGGCTTGAATTAATTATAATGTAAAAATATAAGTATAGTGCTTGCGATGAAAACATTTTCAGAATTTTAGGTTTATTGGTTTTGTTGTAATTAGCAATTAGAAGTTTTGTACCGTTAGATGCTGTTAGGGCAGTGACAATCCTAAAGCATACATTCCTAAATATTGCAGCAAATATCGTTTTCTGCGAATTATTAAAATATTCTGCGTGCCTGTAGAACATCTGAATTGGTTTACGTACAGTTTTTTTATTGTTACAGGTAAACAATAAACATTTCATTTCATGGGTATTGATGCTAGACATAAATACGTGGCCGAGTGCATTTCAAAGTCAACTAATACACTTAAGATAAACTATTTTACTTGTGTGTTAACTGAACACTTAGGTTATTCCTGTTTTATTATTTATAAAATCCAGTTTACTTTAGAAGAAAATGGATACCCATGTGACATTATTCCGTCCATCTATCATAGCAGATTTTCTCATAAACTATCATGATCAAGGGCGTCGCCAGCTGATGGCGCAGGGGGGGGGGGGCAAGTTGACTTTACCTACTATAATTCATACTTTTCTTATTCTCATTGGTGAATTCGTTCGAGTTTCGACGTACGGGAATGATTGTTCAAGGCTTGAACTTCAAGCAAATCAACTCAAAGACTTAGGACTTTGGTTGCATTATATTTGGCAACTTTTTTAGAATCTCTAGGGGGGGGCAGCTGCCCCTCCCTGCCCCCCCTTGGCGACGCCCTTGATCATGATTGATTATCTTAAATGTAAAAGGTTTTTGAGAAATTAACATTTATGGATTTATTTATGGTGCAAAACTATCTGCTTGTTACTTGCAGTCGGGCTTGGTTTCCACACCTTTGTAGTGTATTTTTGCCAGGCATCCTGGAGCGACCTTGGTGATTCGAGGATTTCCGCCCGTTGGGTCGATACTCCGGTGCAGTGAAACACAATGTGAGCAGCCGTTTCTTTGTCCACTGGGCAAGCCCTGCACGGGACTGTTGGTAACACCTAGAACATACAGGTGCATACAGCGTCAGTAAGCATTCCTACCAGAACACGTAGGTTACCTTTCAGACGTAGGTTAAGAGACGGGAATGCCTCCCCCGCCTGTCTGCATTCACTGGCGCTGTTCCATAGGTCTTGATGTTGCATGAGAGTTTTTTGACGTAGCCACGTGCGGAGCTGACTGAAGGGAATCGGTAGGATAGGGGCTGGGCCTACCAGTAAAGTGTCTGATCCTCTTATGGCCAGCTGGTCGGTCGCGTCGTTGCCGTGTGATCCGCTGTGTCCCTTGATGCATTGGATAGTTACCCTGTTGTTTTGTGAAATACTCTTCAGAGCAAGATGGCCTTTATGGATAAGTCCTTAGGAAATTGTGTTACCAGCTTTAAGTACTGCTGCGCTGTCAGAGATGAGACGGATACCGAAGCCGGTGAAACCTGGGGGTGCTACTGCGTTGGCCGCCTGGATGAGTCCTACACACTTTGCCTGAAAGATAGAACTGTGTACCCCTAAGGCTGTTGTTACTTTAATTTGAGATCAAGGAAAAATGTCCCCGCCCCCGTGTCCCTTCTTTGGTTTTCGAGCCGTCTGTATAAATGCGAACCTCTTGTATAGGGGAATAATCATATGGCTCTAACACTGTCTGCTCGAGTCGAACTTGTATTTTACTGGCTTATTTAGGTTTAGCTTTCTACGCAAGAGTTTTACAGGTACTTCTGCGGAATGTCACACATATCCTAACAAATTAATTCAAGTGCCAATATGTATTGTGCTTAGATATATCTCAGATAGTGATCCAATATCAGCTTTCCATTTTTAACTTTCAACACATTTACCAATAGGTACATAGTAGGTATGCATAATACATATTTATTTTAAGGATAGTATCTTGGATAATGTAGTTTATGTTGCAGCTTATTTATGCAAGCAGAGCCGGTAGTCTCAGTTGTTACCTAAATTGGCGTTACGGCAAACCAATCAACTGGCGATTTCAAATGTATGGAGAAATTGAAGAGCGCGCGCAGCGGGCGTTAAGCGAACTAACATTTGCGAGTCTGAGCTTGATTTGACAGCTTACTCAACGTTGCCGTAAATACTTTACGTCCACTCCGCGTTTTCATACAAATCGGAAGTCCGCGTTTGACTTTGACAGCTTGAAGAAGTAAAACCACAGAATATCTAGTAAAAACTTGTATGGAGTTTGGAGAAAATGCCAGTCGATCGGTTTGCCGTAAACGCCAATTTAGGTGAGAACTCAGACTGACCACTCTGGCCATTTGATGTTTGTTATTCACAAGCCTCACATTATTGCACTGTATTCATACTTTTCAAAAGGTCACAAAATATCTTAAATGTGTGTATATATGATTGCGAATTGTTTAAGGTAATCAGTGATTAAATTGACTTTGCGGGTGCCTTAGTTATAATAGGAGATACCTAGATATATCTAGTAGGCATAAATAGCTCCTTACATATTTGCAAGAATGAGCCATTTGTGCTTACCAATTAATTTTATGTAATGGGTTTATTTTTAAACAACTTTAGATGTTTCTCATTTATGCATAATATATTCCTCGGATTAAAAAAAAATGGGCTAGTCGGAAAAAAGTCCCAGTTTTGTTAGCATTAAATTAGGTAAATAATTGGTTGATTAGCATTTGATGAGATTTAACCTGTTTAAGGTTATTGCCACCTGTTAGGTATATTAAAATGCCAAAATCTTAATTTAGGTTAGATTTTAAAACCATCACGTTCAACTTTCTGAAGTATGTGCCAAATGTTTTGTGTCAATTACCGTTAAAACTGTGAATGTTAATAAAAAAAAATTTAATTCACAAAGTTAAATGAAAACTAATCTATTATTATGGGAAAATTAATGAAATACTTTTACTAGAAAGACACATCATTACTTAACATACATCAAGGTACTTGCTGGAAAAAACATAGATTGACACAAAATATTTATGACAACTTGCATATCTACTTTAATATATTACGACATTTTTCAAATATCGATGGCTGGCGAGCGATTAAGATTTTTTTGTTAATATTAACTGGGGATAGGGTTAATCAATGGCATTTTTTATAAGGAACTCTGTTGCTTCGTTTGATGCATGACTTTTGGGACATTTGTATATTCTAATTAATTTATGTCCTTTTATATTTTTTTGTAAAGCGAGTTTTTTGATAAATAATGAGTGCCGGGGGAGGAACAAAAAGTAAGCATATGCGTGCCAAATAAATTTGCCAATGTCATGAACTGATATTTTTCTGTGAAAATGCTGTGGAATCAATGTGCCTTTATCACCACTGAAGTATTCAACCTTTCACAATACTGGCTTTTGAATTGTAAATTTTGGTTTACTTATAAACTACGAGTATCGTGATGTTGTTTCTAAATAAAGATTCCGCCAAATAATGTATGCATGGTTGTTAATTATGCAACACAACATACTTTATGAAGATTTTTAGCCACGAAAATTATCGTTAATTGTGAATTACACACAGGTAGTGGCAAGTATGAGTACTATTATTATTATATTTATTTTTTTCAAACTACCTACGAAATAACTTTTATAGCAGCTGTAATTATTTTTAAAGAAATTATTGTATACGCTTGTACCTTTTACTTCCAATGCCAAGTCTTATTGCTGTAAATATCGATGCGATATTGTTAGATTCACACCATGCCTTATTAACTTAGTAATTTGGGAATGTTGCATTTCCAGGGGGTAACACCAGTCACTGCCTTAACTTTGGGAAGTGATTCTTAAGGTCAATAAAAACTATAATTAACAAAAACTTGGATGCCAAATGTAAAAGAACACTTACGCGTTAGTGAGCAACGCTTCTGGAGGGCGGGTGCTGGCGGAAAGAAAGGTTGGGACAATAGCGGCAAGACACTTCGAATATTTCGATGAAGAAGTTACTGCATTGGCTGTTGTTACTATAGTATTAGTTGAAATAAATCCGACCTTTACAAGCAATTCAATTGCCACCGTGAATTTTAACATGATGTCCATTTTAAGATAGAGCTCTTATGACAATATTTTTATAAATTGTTAATCAAATTAGTCAATTAGTGCTTAAGGCACACTTTAGTTTATCATAGGAATTATTTGTATCTACATTATGGATAGTAAAATTATTGGTTGGTCTAAGAAAATGCATTTTAATTATTTCTTCATGCGTTAGTAAGTACTTTTTAATCTATATCTAATGCCCACGGCTTCGCAAGCGTTAAAAGTCTTAAGGAAAAGCGTCAGTTTTTCCCGATTTTCGCATTGATTGGTTTTATTGCTAATTAATTAAGTTTTATGCAGTTAGATGACGATATAAACGATTGCAATACTGCACCAATACGATGAGCATGAAGTTAGCAAAGCACCCATTAACAATCGATACGAGAATAGGCGGAAAAATGGTTGCTAATTAGTTACGGTGATTTTGATTTATCAGCTTTTTTTATTATATATTTTTTAATTATTGGCAATAAATCCACCTATTCGCGTAATTATTGGCAATGGGTGCTTTTCCAACTTCAAATGTTCAAAAGTAATTGCCAATCGAAACGCGAATAGGTGAATAATTATTTTTTGGTACCAAAAAAATATATGATAAAAAGCGCACCAAATTGAAAATCACCGTAACTAATTAAATTAACAACAATATCCATCTATTCGCGTTTTGATCAGCAATGGCTGCTTTGCTAAATTCATAAGAAGTTAACAAAGCACCCAAAAAACATAATAAAAAGAGCAACACAATTTAAATCACTGTAACTATTTAACAACAAATTATCCACCTCTTTGTGTTTTGATTGGCAATGGGTGCTTTCCTAAGTCCATGCTCATACCATACCATAATTATATACCTAGCCTAGTACACGCATTAGGTAGTAGTCTAGGAATTAGGTGCCATTCCAGGAGCTTCCCTTTATGCTACGGCTACATTAAACCGGATGGAAACTAGGACAGATTTTAATTACTGCTCCGACCACATACATTATTCCGAACCATGGAACAGGTCGCATTCGTGATGAAATTTGCACTTGTCCAGCTCAGTAAGAGAAAGAAAGTCTCTCTCTCTCCCTATGATTTTTTATGGATTTAAAATCTGCTATTTCATTGATTATTATCCAACGTCATCTATACAGAAGCATTGTAACCAAATAAAAATATGAAAACGTTTTTGGTCGTGACATTCGTCGGAACAGGATTCGAACCTGCGACATTTGGATTACATGTCCACTGCTCTAACCGCTGAGCTATCCGGAGTATAACGTCAGACAATGAATGTTTGATTATATTCGAATCGACACAATGCAAGGGGAAGCATGGTGGGATAGCTCAGTGGACTTGTAACCCAAAGTTCGCAGGTTCGAATCCCGCTTCAGTAAATAGCAATAATTTGATTTGAGCAATAATTTCAATATGAGGGTTATGATGAAATCGAAGTTACTATTACCTGAATGGGCCCCCTGCTCGGAATACATCTTTAGTAATGTGACTAACCAGCACAACGCGCGAAACAGGTTTTTTTATTGTTTTGTTAAAGAAATTTAAAAAAGTTAACTAAACTTTCCTTCACTAAATGGGTAGTAATGTTATGCTCATTAAAATGGTATTACAATAAATATCAGTTACTGTCAACATGAGCAGCAAACTTGAATACATTTGAGACCTGCTTGAATTTTTTTTTTGCATGCATAAAATATAAATAACTATAATATTGTTTTAACTATATTGGTAGAACGTTAGCTGAAATTATACGGTTAGCCATAAGGTAAGGAACTAAACTCAAAATAAATCATAAGCATTGGCTTTTAAAACTCGTACATTATAATAAAAGCTATAATCAAAGAAAAACAGTGTAGGGTTACGTATTTATTAGGTACAAGGTTGTGAAGAAACAAAGTTAACAAGACACGTAATTCATTGTAAATTCAAAACAATATTTGAATATTTCATTGTTTATTGGCGTGCTGCTTGTGTAGTCTTTCGAACAGTTGTGCCAGTGAACGCTTGCCAGGTGTGAAACCTCCATTCAAGTAGTTGTCGTCTCCTCCTAAACAATATTGTATTTGTTAATCATATTGCAATCATATTAATATTGCACATGACAACATCGTCTAGACAATACATTAGGGAGGAACACACAGTTAGGCAGCTACCGTTTTTTAAAATGTAATAAGTCCGTTACCCCGGCCGTAGAGATGACGCGGAGTAACTTGCGCAAATACGTCCTACTACTGCGCAACCATGTAAACGATCGTTGCTTAGTGAAAGTGTGAGCAAAAATCGCTCGAGCCCGTTGCAGACGATCCGCAGTAGCAGCGCAAGTGCTAATTTTGCGAATCGTATGAATGGTGTTTGCGTACGTATGTAACTTAATTGAACGAGCAGTTACAAAAATCAATAAAAGAAAATGGTACGAACATTTTAAAGCTATTTATTTAATTTGTAGTCTTATTTACCAGAGCCGGCAAGTTGCCCGTTGACGCAGCCCTCGTCCCACATGTTGACACAGCGCTTGCCCGGATTGAAACCACCATTTAGGTAGTTGTCATCACCACCTTAAATAATAGAAACCTTTAAGAAGCAGACAACCGTATCACTCGTCTGAAAATTCGTCATCCAGGTATTTTATAACTGTAAGGTGGCCCTTCCAGGCGGGACTAACTCATTCGAAGGCACGGCACAAAACCGTGCTATTGCGCTCTGGGACCTTCTCTGTTTCAAAATACCGGCAAAGTGCGAGTCGTACACGCACACGAAGGGTTCCATACCATCAAATTTCAGCTGCCTACCTATTACGGTTCATGAGATACAGCCCTGTGACAGACGGCAGGACGGACGTACGGACAGCGGAGGCTTAGTAATATGGTTCCCTTTTTCACCATTTGGGTACGGAACCCTAAAAAGGACAGGCTCCGTGATAAGGAGGATGCAACATGTCTACAAAGGAAGATAATACGGAGAGATAATGCGTATAGTGTTTGATTTGGTAACATTTACGAAAATTTTGATTACAAAACGACTTATAGCTAATAGTAGGTAAACCACGACCGCTGTAGTCAAAAATCTAACAAAAAGCAATTTTTTTATAAATGTTCATGAAACAAGCTATGTCTGATGACAATTTTTTAAGAGGTTTTTATTTTATTGTTGAGTAATCCACCTCCAAAGATAATGTATAAAATGAGCGGAAAAAATCGAACTTTTAGGACCTTATAACATAGAATCCAAACACTATTTTACAATGCCAACGGTAATCAGACATCTAGTTCGATCAAATAAAGCTGTATAGTTTGAGTATAAATTTGGATCTCTGACGAGAAATTTGCGCACGATTGTGTGTTATGCCTTCCCACGGTTTTAAATAATTTAAATTTTAAAATGACATTAAATTATTCACAATGAATGTAACATATATGGTGACTATTTTCAACCGTTGAGGCTTGCCGTGGTTCGGATTCCACGTAAACTGTACGTCCCTTTCCTTACTTACTAGGTGGTAGGATTAATTCCGCCCGGGTTGGTACTATCGCATTGAATGAACGATGGTTGAAGCGGCAATGAAAATTATCCGTGTTTTCCATGCAGTTCAATGTGCGTTAGGCTAATATCTGACAGTCAGTTCGGTATTAGCCATCCATGTCCAGTGACATAAAAAGATGTATAATACCGCGAAACAAGGACACATTAATTAAAGAAAGAGCCCAGTAAAAATAACTACTTTACCAATATACTGCAAGGCTGGACCCGAACCAGCAAAACATACTATTCGCGGGTATTGCGTCTACCAATTTCGCCACCTGCTGTATACCCATAATTTATAATTCTGCAACAGTCCCTCCCCCGTAATCTATGCCTCCTACTAACACAGTGCTTAAGATTATACCTACATACATTAAATTAACGCTTCATCTGCGTTGCGGACATTTACTGCAAAGATTGGGCGAATGACAAAATAATGTACTGAGCTCTTTTTTAATTAATGTGTCCTTGCTTCACGGTATTATACATCCATACATATTATATTCCTTGTTGTGTATTATGATTTCAACATTTCTAACCGAACGAACAAAATTATAGCGCATCATATGTCGACCAACTCCTCTCTACCTCCTTCGTGGTCGCAGGTTGATTTATTGATAAATAATAATCAGTTTTAATATAATCTAAATTATCCTTTTAATTTGATCACAAAAATGGTCTAACCAGAGCCGCCGAGTTGACCGTTGACGCAGCCCTCGTCCCACATGTTGACACAGCGCTTGCCCGGATTGAACCCGCCGTTTAGGTAATTATCATCTCCACCTAATTTAAAAATAGGTGAGCAACACAGAAATATAATTTAAAGGCCATAATCACGAAAATATTGTTTAAATAAAAGCTGTCATTGGGCAGGTAGACAATACGAGTATCTCTGGGTAAATGCACACTTGTGTAGCTTTCAAAGGGTCGGGAACATTAACCTTTGGGGCTTATTCTTGCAGCGATTCCAGGATGAAAATTGTTAATCTCCTAATCCTAAACACAGTAAGCTAACTATTATCCGAGAAGGAACTGGCCAAAACGTTATGATAAATATTGACAAAAACAACAACAGAACAATATTGATAAGAACGTTTAACGGCCTAACTATCCATGCACCGCAATCTCACCGTATTTTTTCCAGAAGAAGAAAAGGAAAAAGAGGAATTGTGGTAATTTTCTTCTGTTTTGTTGACAAAGTGATACATGTATGCGACTCACCAGAGCCGGCGAGTTGCCCGTTGACGCAGCCCTCGTCCCACATGTTGACACAGCGCTTGCCCGGATTGAACCCGCCGTTTAGGTAGTTGTCATCTCCGCCTAGACGATAAGATTTATAGGTAGATACCTACCGTTTGTTCTTAATATAACTAAAACTTTGAAATGTCACTTTGCGAAAATATAAATGTGGGTGGTTGAACACAAAAGTATTCAGGACTAGAACTTCAAGTATATTTTGCTAACAGTGGAGGAAGTGATTGATTGATAGCATTCTGGTGATCTCGTTGGGTATGTAATAATATAAATAGGCACATACATACATACTATGTAAAGATAATAAAAGGTATACATACATACACATAATATCACGCCGTTTTTCCAGATGGATACGATCACGGCATACTTCTCTTGCTTCTTCAACAGACATGCATTGTAACTATTGTTACCGAAGGGTACCTACGTACCCTTCAGTAACGGGTGCTACAATTTTTATATTTACGAAACACATGTCCTCCGTAAGTTCTTCTCGGTCCTCCGGCAATGAAAATGTAATAAATACTGTCGTAATTATTATGGCGTATTTATTTACTGACGTAAATAGTATTATGCCTCCGGGCAGCCGGCCCAGCGAGCTTTGCCATTATTTCATTACTCGTTCGTTACACATGTTCAAACCATTCGAACATACCTACATACCTACATATATCTACTTTGTTAATACATCTTCTTTGGTTACAACCACGGAGGAGGGAGGTAGAGAGGAGATGGTCTTAGCAAACTGGTTCTGCGAAATGGCGCTGCTGGCGGTGTTAGGTTGTGGGACAATATTGTGGTCTTCGGCGCAATTTTCGCCGAACAGTCGAATACACGATGAGATTTTGTGTAAATGTTGCAAACATTACACAAGAAAAGATAATCTAATGTCTGTAGGTGGAATTACGTTTCATTTGTCAGTAAAACACCTCGTAGTCAATATTCAAAGATTGTATCGATGTATGGCTCTTACTATTTGCCGATAGATGGCGCGCAATAATTTTATTTATACAGTCAGGAAGGTTGATCTCATGATTCAAATTTTTATGACATTGTTAAATTAAAATTATTTGAATGCTCGCGAAGGCATAGATTGAGATTTCGAAGGTTTTTTAATAAAAAACCTAACAGTAAAATGCAAAAGGCGCCATATACCTAAATAGTTGCAGTAGCTCTCGAAATAGCTGCTACCAAAATACCGGTTCTTCCGGTAGATGGATTAATGAAAAATAGGTGGGCGTGAACCCACCATGAAGTGTTTTTCCCCCGCTTCTCCCCGCACACGCGACACTGCGTTGTCTAGAACATCTCCTCTCTATCTCTCTCCTCCGCGGTTACAATAATATTTTATCCAAATGTTTCGTATTTTGTCTGGAAACCCCACTCGGCATGATTTTTGTGGATGCTCTACTATATACCTACCTACATTCCTTAAAATTATCTTGAAACAAGAGATAATATTCCATAAAACTGTGCTGGAAATAATACATTTAGGTACCTACAGCGTAGTTTTCCTTGTACTAAACCTTCCTTATTTTGATAGTTCGCGTAAGTATAATTACCAGAGCCGGCGAGTTGTCCATTGACGCAGCCCTCGTCCCACATGTTGACACAGCGCTTGCCCGGATTAAACCCACCATTAAGGTAGTTGTCATCTCCACCTACACAGTTGTATGTAAGTAACTGCTAGTTATCGTCTAGACTAGATGCAAAACCAAAATGACGTGATAATACCTATAAGTCGGAATTTTCAAGTAAGATCTACCTAGTTATTTATCTAAGTAATGTTTTGAAAACTTACGGTTTCCAGGTATGCAATGCCGTGCTTGGGACGTGTTTCGCCAAGCACGGCATTGCACACCTGGGAACCGGATTTTTTTTAAAACATTATGTGCAGCGACGCTGTAAATCTTAGAATATATAGCCTACCTAGTTAGAATATATATATACCTATCTAGGTATCTTAGGATGGTTAAATGTGCTAACTAATTTGAAGCCTGGCGTGGCGCCTCTCCTCTGCGCTGCTCAATTTACACCCGAAACAATGCAAAAAATATGTCTGCACTGGGAAGGCGTTAACCCATTAAGATGTTATAATAATAAGGGTTACAATCTTAGCAACTAGCTGGATGGATGCTGTGAAAGTTTACCTCTTTAGGAACTCGGCAGAAAATTAATTTCGCCGGGCAAATCATACTAACCAGATCCAGCCAACTGCCCGTTGATGCAACCCTCATCCCACATGTTGACGCATCGTCGTTGCAGCCCTGTTTGACAGTTTGAGTTTACTAAAGGAGATATGCAACCGGAGCTCCAGTGACTTTTTTGGCGTAACAGAAATGTAATCGATAGTATTCGAAACCATCGATAATTATTATTAATGATTTGAATTTTCAAATATTTCAACTTTCATGAGAACTCCAGCTAATATAATTCGATCTAAACAGACTTTGAACAAATAGTGCCCTTGCAGAAAGAGTAGAGCCATCTGTTATCCGATATTTAAACAGTTTACGATTATAGAAGTGTTCGTAATTCATTACTATAATTCTTTTTTCAATTAGGTATGTTGTGCCAGTACCCGTACCATTATAATTATTTTCAAAAATACATTGATACACAATATATCTTAGCTAAAATAATAATCAGATGCGGAGCGCCATCTATTGCATAATAGTGATAATATGTTGTATTTGTTTTTTCGAATTGCACGTTTCTCTTGAATATCCACTTTTTATGCTTTTTACATAGTTGACCGCATATCTTTTTTGTAAAAATTCGAATTCGTATATTTCGAAATGTAGACACAGCCGTCAATAAAACCAAATGAGTATTATGTGCCGAGACACCAAGTTGTTTCCGTGAGTTTTTCCCAACCCTTGAATACACACAGCACTGCGGATTCTGGAGGAAAAATAACCACATTACCATTTTTTTCTCTAATATCAAATAAATATCTCAGTTCACATAATATTTCATATTACTTCGATACAAAGTGCTTGAACTAGCAATATTCTTATTTTATCCTTCAGAATAACTCTCTACGGTGGTGTGCCCACTAAAATGAGCTAGAAAATCTAAGAATAACCTGCAAATGATTATCACATTAAAAAAAACTGGAACGCGATGCGGCGCGAACCTCTGACCTCTGGGTCAGGAAGCGACGCCCAGCGCGTTGCACTAAACAAGAAACTTTTTCAGATTGCGAAAATAGTAATCACTTCAGTAAATGCATCACTGAGACTTTAGATGCATCTGCTGACGTTTCTATGAGTTTACAGTGTCTGAAATGTATCAATTCGGATTCACCTTAGTCAAAACCATTTAACTGTGGTAGTTCGATCCAGAAACACCTAAATTAGTGACGATTTTCTAGCCCATACAAACTTTGCGATGTCCTTTGTTAGGTACATATCACATTGTTGTACATATATATTGCTTTACATTACAAAAATATTCTTGAGTCAATATTTCATGGAAAATATTTCTTGTTTAAGATCTGCTATGATATTTTTTATTGCCAAAGGTGGCTCAATCCGGCGGCACTAACTCAATCGCGGGCACGGTACAAAACCGTGCTGTTGCGCTCTGGGACCTTCTCTGTTCCAAAGAAAATAACAGGCTCCGTGATGAGGAAGACGCAACATGTCCACAAAAAAGACAATGTGCATAGTGTATGATTTGGTAAGATTTACGAAAAATTCGAAATTACGAAAAACGATCGCCGAAGTGTCGCGCCACTGGGCTATTGAGGCTGACGAAATTACTTATACACGAACGACGAACTTATACACGGCAAAGATATAAACTACCCAATTATAAAGTCAGTATTTCATGGAAATTATTTCTTGCTTTTTAATTTATGATCGAAGTACGATTCCATGGGGTGGTTCATGCATGGCCCATAATTAATTATTAATATGACCCATGCTTCCAAAATGACCATACCTGAAAGCCGGTGATGTGGAAGAACATATTTTCCAAAAGCCAACGTTACAACTCCGAACAAGAATACAAAGCACTTCATGTTGAAGCGTGATTTATTCGTGCACATTTAAAAATTCAATACCGTTGGGCTAAATTTATTCTCCGGGCCGTTCAGCTCGACTGAAGTATTTA
This sequence comes from Incurvaria masculella, assembly GCA_946894095.1. Lineage (NCBI taxonomy): Eukaryota > Metazoa > Arthropoda > Insecta > Lepidoptera > Incurvariidae > Incurvaria > Incurvaria masculella. The sequence goes on from OX335641.1 coordinate 9,657,928, forward strand.
TAGGGTGATTTCGTTAATATTGGCTAGGTTCGGCTAAATTAGGTTCGGCTTTATCTTTTGTACGCCACTCGAAAAATGCTTCAGTATTCATTTATGTGTTTAGTTGTTATCAATAATTCATATCAATGGAGAGTGTTGTCGATTCAATCAAGTGAGCCATATCATTTTATTAATTCTTGAATATATTAATTCCTGAATATAATAACCCCTAAGGCTGTTATGACGTTGTGTTGGTTTTTAATTAATTCACACGTTTACTGTGAACCCAAGAGATATCGATTTGTCAAAAAAAGTTAAACATATGTATTTGAAATTCAGTAACATTTTCTGCAAATAATAGATAGCGACGATCACGGAAAATATAACCTCAAGGAATTCATTGCATACATTTATTGGTTCAGATAAATGGCTATTAATATAATTATCTTTTACAGGAATGTGTTACAGATTTTGTTTACTGTTTCTGATAATGCTAAGTTATCTTCAGAATTTAAGATAACTTTATTAGTATTTAAGAGAAGTCTACTCTTAAATACTACAGGGTAACAAGCAAATGAAACAAAAATATGTATGTCTCAACGAAAGATGTATATTTTCTAACACATTATTAGTGAAAACAAGATAAAGTGATTGTAGGTATATTTGTGTATAAAATTCGTGCAAATGAACACGCACCAGATCTATATCGCTTGAGGTAAAACTCTTTTGTTAACCTATTCATTCTTTAGTTTCTAAAAAAAGGTAAAACTTGAGAAAAAATACGAGCATTGATGTATTGAAATATTCACCATGATATTTAGTTCTCAGTGTCGCCGAAATAGTATTAGTAATTTGAAAAATAATATTAAAATATTTCAATGCATTGTAAGATTTTTGTTCAGCAATGTTTTGAGCGCCCAGTACCCAATCCAACAGAAATCTTCAGTGCCTGTATTTTTATACTCTTCTTCTCAACTGGCTGTCCATTCAGCGCCTAAACATTAGTAAAATACCTGGTTACAAAAAAAAAATGTATTGCGGGTTAGGTATGATATATAATGTAACCTTTTGATACCCGTAATTTTTTCAGTGTTACATTGTACATAGAATATAATGTGAGAATCCGATAGGTACATATTTATGTACGTTTTGTTCGGTAAATAATGGCTCGAGTTAAAATATTATATTGATAAATCTATCTAAGCGTCTGCTCAACAATTAATAATATTTATAGATATATTTTCAATAAAGCTAAATATTTTTGGGTATTTATGGCTACTTCTTAAATTTTATGAACAACTGAGATGTAAAATTTGCAATGAAATTTGCTGTAAATTGAGATTCAGATTGTAAAAAAAACTATCGATTTCTTATTATACATGGTGTTTTTGCAGATACATAATTGTTATCGAGGAATAAATTGACGGAATAAGAAAATATTTTCTTCATTAAAAACATTGAACATTTTCATACATAAAGACGGAAACATACTTCTGTGTGACATTTTTTAATTCGCCAACATATTTTGCTTAATTTTGATTAATCAGTTGAGAAATATGTTTCCCCTTAGAGGAAGGATAGGAATAAAATAAATCATCTGCATAATTTTATGCAAAACAAAAAAAATAGTACACATACATTCTAAATGACTTTTGTCTAAACTCTTTTTGAAATAGATATATTATTACCTAAATAATGACCTATTTCTTATACATGGGCCAAAACTGTACTGGCCAAAGTGGTCCCCTAATTTGCTCCAAACGAGAGGACCTGCTCAAAAACATTCAATAGTTTATACCGAAAACTGACTGGTCCATACTTCCATAAATATTCTTATAAAATGAACGACCGTAATTTTTGAACCGGAACAGAATTGTCGTGTTTACAAAACTAGTTTTTACTATCAGTTCGTAATAGTATTTGATACAGTGTTGTTCGCACAGGCCTCCAGACACAATTGCGCTGGGATAGTTATAGTCGCAGCAAAGCAAACGGTTGGTTCACTTGAGCGCGGGGCGGTGAGGCGGCGGCGGCGGCGGGGGCGCGGGCGAGACGCGCTCGGTGCCGGTGCGGCCGCGCGACGCCTGCGTCGGCCGCATGAAGCCGGAGGTGCGCGCTCCGCCGCCGCGGAACGGCGGCCGCGCGCCCACCGAGCTGCCGCTCGAGCTGGACCGCGAGGCCGGCGTCCGCGGCGGCGCCGGCTTCGGCGGCGGGGAGGCCTTCGGGGCCGCCGGCGCCTTCCTCACGGTCGCCACTGACGCCGAACTGTTCAGGGAGCTCCGGGAGCTCCGCAGCGACGCGCGCGACGCGGACCGCTCGACCCGCAAAGAGTTCGTACGTTTCGGAAGGACCGCCCCGCGCTTCGGGTCGAGAGGGGTGCGCGGCGGCGTCCGCGTCTCCTTCGAGGCGACGCGGCGCCGCGCCGAGTCGACCGCGTCGAGCGGCTTGGGGATCCGCTTGGGCTCTCGCGGCGGCGCGTCGGCCTCGTTGCAGCCGGAGGAGGCGCCCTGGGAGGCGCTCTCCGAGTTCAGACTCTGCGTCTCCTCGAACCCTTCGTCGTTGAGTTCGTGCTCGCTTTTCACTTTGGTTATTCGCGATTTTTCGTTCGGGAGCGGCGTCCCCCTATTCGTCGTCGACCTGTTCCGATACGCGCTCCTCGACCAAACTCCGGCTGGAGTTTCCGTCGGGGATTTCAATTCTCTAATAGCTTTTTGAACGTCCTCCTGGTTGATCGATGTCTGTCTCCTCATCCTCGAGTAGGGCGCGGTCGGCTTCGTTTCTTTGGTCGGGACTGGCGGTGTTTTAGTATCCTGCGAATGTCCCTTGAGACGGTCTTGCCACTTTCGGAGTCGATGGTCCTTTTCGTCCTTGGTTTCCTCGATAGGTTTGGCGATTTGATTGGGGACGCCGACCGGGTAAGACGCCTGGACGTCCAGGTTAGTCGGACGGATGACTTGAGTCTCGGCGACCGCCTCGGGGACGATGGCGGCAGGTGCTGGCGGAGCTTCGTCCTCGGGCGAGCTGGAGTCGGTGGTCCGCTTGTACCGCCGCGTGCGCCGCGCCGCCGAAAATCTGTCAAATTGTCCGTCGCCAAGGATCTCGTTGAGTAAGTCTTTATTCTCTAAGCTCTTATCTACATTTGTGAATCTACTGAAGCTCGGCTGAAACTTTCTGCAGGGCTCGCGCTCCGGAGGAGGGTTAAAGATTCTCCTCGTCACCGGCGGGGTCTCAATGTTGTCGGAGTCAATTTCAACCTTATTGCAATGATCTGTGGGACTAGATTTTATTTGGACGGGCTCACTGGTGTTCGTGACTTGTATCAGTGGAGGCTGTCTTCTTTTGTCTTCCTCGGTTATGGCGACGAGGGAATTCTGGATACTCTCGATGTTTTGTCGCGAGCGTTGCCGCCGGATTCTCCTCAAGTCTTCGTTCTCCTCGGTCTTCCTCCACGGGAATTTGTTGTCTTTTGTTTGCGGTTGAACATCTATAAAAAAATACATTACATGAGAGCATACTCTAGGGCGGCATGTTAAATACACATAATTCTACAAAAGCCGGGTAACGATTGGCGCTTGGCGGGTGGCGATTGGAAAGAATATTATGGTCTTTATCATAGCACTATCTCAAGAGTGAATCTTTGTTTGATAATCACAATAACAAGCTTATCCATACTAAAATCATAAATTCGAACTTAACTTTGTCTGTCTGTTGCGTTTTCACGCATTAACCATTGAACCAATTTTGATGAAATTTGGTAAAAGGAAATGTGTGCCTTGGGAAAGGACATAGGCTACTTTTTATGGCGAAAATTGAACTCAGAGTGTGACATGGGGGATTAGAGTTTGCAGGGGAAACTCGTATAACATTAAATGTTAGGTTAAGCCCGACATAAGTCCGAAACGACATTGATCCTACCGGAGACAGGTACCTCTGCTATTATGTTAAATATTTGATAACATAAGATGCAAACCTTCAACTAGCTCCATGGCACTGACGACATCCTTGTCGAGCGCGCAGGCCGGCCGCCACTCCGCCGCGCCGCTCGCCTCCGGGAGAGGCTCCAGCGCACTTCGTTCGCTCTCTGCATGCATGCAAACAATTACGCAGGGTCTCTGCTAGCTTAATGTTTCTGTTATAGTAGAGATCATGTTATAACCCCTAATGATAATAGGTAATACCGTGCCATATATTGTTTAATCACCAATTTAAAGAAGGGTTAGGTAGTTATGTACGTTAGGCCTGTTTTGAATTGCTTACTAAATGTGTATAGGTGTTGAAAAGCTTCATCAGAGAAGATCAGTTTGCGGATAAGAGAAACAACTTCAAATAAAATCAATACTTGCGCTGGTTTTAGGCCCGGGAGGTTTCCGTCAATATTCTCACTCACGCATTGACAGTCCACAAAATGACGTGGGCCTTATCGTCGTACTATACCTGAGTCGATTTTAGATGAACGCTGGTTAACGTAGAGGCGACCACACCAGCTCTTTGCTCTACTTCTCCTGTTTGTTGGGTCGCAACTACGACTCAATCATCTATCGCTAGTTTGACGCTCTCTGATCATTGAATACAATGAAATAACGCAATACCTGAGTTGTGTTAGGGCGAATGTCAGTTCTCGACTTTATCTTTTGTCGCCTTTCTCTGATCATAGAGTAAAATGGCACACAATACCTGAGTCTTGTTCGAGAGAGCGTCGATTGGCGTGGAGACGTCTTGCCTTGTTCCGCAGTTCCTCGCTCTGCTTCTCCTCTTGGCTGTTTGCGCGTAGCCACGACTCAATCTTCTGTCGCCACTCCCTGAACATGAAATATCGAATGTAAACATCTCAATAACGCCGTCCTTGGTTATATATTGTTTAGCTGCACGGAGGCTCTAGCAAGCTGTTCTTTATTGCGTGAAATGACTTCACTAACAGTTGAATCCGTTTCAATCAGGGAGGTTACGACCGTGGTAATCTCTAAGTATGTATTTATGTTGCTTCCAAATGACCTAATCGTAATATTAGATAACTACATACCTAATAGGTGTTCTCAGTTTTTCACAGAGGAGGGAATATATTTGCAAAGTGTGCATACGTACTTGGGTTTACTGGTGGGCTGCGCGAGCTGTGAGTCGGGCTCGGCGATGGTGGTGGGGAGTGGGGCGGCGGGTGGTGGCGCGGGGCGAGGGGAGGCGGCGCGCTCGCGATCCGCCGGCGGGATCTCCAGCCGGGCACGCGCAGCGCCGCGACGCGACCACGACCTGTCTGTTCAAGCATTCACAAAAGGGTTCAAAATAGAGTCCTCTGGCCCAAGAAGCAGTAGAAAGCAGGGTGTCAGAATTCCATATGGCTCACGAAACAAATAACAGTTAAGGCGGCCCAACCCGGCGGGCCTAACTCATTCGCGGGCACGGTAAAAAATCGTGCTGTTGCGCTCTTGGACCTTCTCTGTTTCAAAGAATAAGACAGGCTCCGTGATGAGGAAGATGCAACATGTCCACAAAAAAGACAATGTGCATAGTGTGTGATTTGGTAAGATTTACGAAAATTTTAATTTCAAAATGACTGATAGCTAAAAGTAAACCACGACCGCTGTAGTCAAAAATCTAACAAAAACCAAATAGATCATAAATTTTGATTAAATAAGCTATGTCTGATGACTAATCTTTTTAAGATGTTCTTACTTTATCATTGCGTAATCCACCTCCAAAGTTATCGTATAAAACGCGCGAAAAATTCGAACTTTCGGACCTTATAACTTAGAAACCAAACACAATTTTACAATGCCAATGGTCATCAGACATCTAGTTCGATCAAATAAAGCTATTTTGAGCAAAATTTTGGATCTCTGACAAGAAATATAAGCGTGATCTTCTTTCCCCTTTTGTATGGGGAGATGAGCGGGTTGGGCCACCTTAAGTGTAGAGTCCTGCCCACGATGTATAGATTCGGTATTAATTCAGGTCTTAGTAAGTAGTAATAGAGAGTCGTATTCACTACGTATAATATTCACAACGTATAACCTTATTTTTTTCCAAAAAATTAAAACCATGCATAACGTATAATAGTCACAACGTATAATGTTATACGTTGTGCATAAGTTTAAAAATAATATAAACTCTTTGCATCATGCAGAACGTATAATAGTCACAACGTATAATATTCCTAACATGAATTCACAAAAAAAGAAAACCATGCAGAACGTATAATATGCCAAGAAGCACTGCATAAAGCGCCCTAACAACGATACATTTAAGGCTGAAATTGCTACGAATAGATATCTGTTGAAGAGTAACAATTTGCTACAACGCTAATTGAGACGGTCGAAAAGTCGCGTGCGAGTATAATCTTTAATCTTATATCGATAAGGGCGCTTATCGTATGAAATATTTTAGGATTATATGATATGCATGGTTTTCTTTTTTTGTTAAATAAAGATCATAACATTATACGTTGTGACTATTATACGTTATGCATGGAGAAATAAGTAATTAAATTTTTTGGACTTCTTCATGCACTACGTATAAGATTATACGATCTGCCGATTATACGTTGTGCATGGATTTAAAATTTTGTTAAAATATGACATTATACGATCTGCATATTATACGTTATGCCGTTCCCCCGTAATAGAGATGTATTATGTGTAACTGCCAGAAAACTGTAACTTTTCGCGACTCTGTGACTAGAATAAGTAAGAAAGGTTACGGTCCTTCCTTACGATGCTTTCCATATTATATTTGAAAATCATTTGAAAACAACTCTTCCGCTGCCAGAAACACGTTCAGAATCGTCAACAAAACTGTTTTCGAAGGCTTTTGTGCTCGACCTTCCGATTTCCCGATGCTTACGGAGCCACCTTTAAGGTGACGAGTGAGCCACGTACCGAGACTGCCCCAGGACTTGCGCTCGCGCAGCTCGGGGCTGGACGAGAGGCGCAGGAACTCGAGTAGGCCACCCTCGTCGTCGCCGGGGCTCACGCGTGATCGGCGCCGCAGGCTGCCCGTCGGCGTCACGTCTGCAATGCATGGTACCATAAAGTGTTGGCTACACGACAGGAATACGCCGAATGTGTCTGTTCGTGTTCGATTTACTTTAATTATTCGCACGAGTTCATCAGTGGGTTGGTGGTTCCAGCTAGTTACGAGCGAGCCAATCGAAACTATTATCTGCGGGAGTAGCCCACCGACTTCTGAACTCTAGCGTGACTAATACATAAAGCAAACATCAGGTAGGGAGAGACTCCTTCGGTTCTATCATCACGGGCGTGTCGATTCACCCGCCGCGCAGCGAGCACAGCCCGAACCCGTTCCTGATGTCCACCAGCAGCTATTTGTACTCCGACACCGGCGTAGTTGCCAAGCTGCCGCCTGAAATATTTAAGGTGGCCCAACCCGGCGGCCTCAACTCATTTGCGGGCACGGTACAAAACCGTGCTGTTGCGCTCTGGGACCTTCTTTGTTTCTAAGAATAAGACAGGCTCCGTAATGAGGAAGATGCAACTTGTCCACAAAAAAGACAATGTGCATAGTGTATGATTTGGTAAGATTTACGAAAATTTTAATTTCAAAACGACTTATAGCTAAAAGTAAACCACGACCGCTGTAGTCAAAAATCTAACAAAAACCAAATAGATTATAAATCTTGATTAAATAAGCTATGTCTGATGACTAATCTTTTTAAGATGTTCTTACTTTATCATTGCGTAATCCACCTCCAAAGTTATTGTATAAAACGCTCGAAAAATCCGAACTTTCGGACGTTATAACTTGGAAACCAAACACAATTTTACAATGCCAATGGTCATCAGACATCTACTTCAATCAAATAAAGCTATTTTGAGCAAAATTTTGATTCTCTGACAAGAAATATAGGCGTGATCTTCTTTCCCCTTTTGTATGGGGAGATGAGCGGGTTGGGCCACCTTAACGGACGCTGTCTAAGCCCCGATTGCACGAAGAGACGGCTGAGTTGATCAATGTTCAAACACGTCACTTTTAGTGAACCGCATAGAGTTCCTTCCATACTGTCCATAGAAAGTGACCTGTTTAATCAGACGTTGACGTTGATTTTGATTTTTTGTTCTTTCGTGCACTCGGCCCTAAGACAGCCTCCACGTCGTCCGAGAGCGTACGTGGCGAAGAGGCGTCGTCGGCCCGCTTGTCGGTAGCGTGTCGGCTCACACGCAGTAAGCGCCGCCCGAGCCCGTTTCTGATGTCCAACAGTAGTGACTCCATCAGTGACTCGCACTCCGATGCAGGCATGCTCACTAAGCTGCCGCCTGCAATATTTAACGGACGCAGTGGAGACGACACGCCGTCTGAGAGTGTACCTGGCGAGGGAGAGGCGTCGTCAGCCCGCTCGTCACTGGCGTGTCGACTCACACGCAGTGATCGCCGCCCGAGCCCGTTTCTGATGTCCAACAGTAGTGACTCCATCAGCGACTCGCACTCCGATACAGGTGTACTCGCCAAACTGCCGCCTGCAATATTTAAATATATAATTAATAAATGCCCCATTTATATTCATCCGTAGTAAGTTCCATGCAGTGCACAAAATGAATTGGTACAATTGCTTAACGCACTCGCCCTTTCTGAGATAAAAAACATAAATTAACCTGGTTTGAGCCGCAGCAAGGTGGCAGAGGTTGCGGCGAGGTCGCGTGCTCGCCGTCGCGCCGCAGCCTGCTCCTCGTTTGCGCGTCGCCGCTCGTTGTCCGCCACCGCCGACCGGAACTTGTGGCAGAACGAGAGGATCACCTGCGGAAATATATCTCTCATTCAAACAGCCATTTCTGAAAAATATATCCAGTTTTTATGGTTTAGATACTTCGGACTAATCGAGTATGACTGTGGTATTTAATGTGGCAAACAATCCCTATAACTCTCTGCAAGAATTTGTCCAAAGTCCCTCAGTGAGACCGACATAACTAACAACTGTGCACAAATCTTTCCAATTAAACAATACTACTAAAAATATATACGTAAACATGACGAGATAATCAATACCTACCTTGAAACATTCCTCCAGCTTGAAGGAAACAGGATCCTCGCAGAAGAACTCAGCGAGAGACTTTCTGGTCGCCTCCACTTCCTCCATGTCTTTCTGAAGAGCGGCCGTCTCCCTTTCAGCCACCTGCAGGAAACACTTATAACATGCATTTGGGGCCTCGTTTTGGACGTTCTTTAAACGATAAAAGCGTGAGGCAATTGTTTGAACAACATTTTGATACCTCTTTTGGTTTATAAGTCAATAATGCTTGCTTAGTAATAAGGGACATATTACTGAGTATAACGTGCTTTTTTCCCCACCGTTGGCCACGCTTGTCCAACACAAAATGCTACTAGGGAGGGGGGGTACCCTATCTTCACCCTTTTCATAACGATTGTACTCACAACAAGAAAGTCCCCCATCTGCTGTTTGATCTCGCCCTGCGTGCTCGGCAGCTGAATCTCCTTCTTCACCACACTGATCCGGTTGTCGAGAGTCTTGATCTCGTTGAGCAGCTGCTCCACGCTCGTCTTGGCCGCGTCCTCCAGCACTCGCACGTCGTCAGCAAAGTGTATCAGATCCTTGTTCTTCTTTTCGGCTTGCTGGAAATGTGCAAAGAGTGTAATGAAGATGGTTGTCTCCGGAGCGCGAAGACGATGATACCAACATACTAATGACATCAAACAGAAAGTTCAGATATTGCAAAGCAAGAAGCCATACCAGCTTTCTGATGAAAAATGCATTTGGGGCTGAGGGCGTGCATTGGAAATATATATCCCAAAGGGTTCATCGAATGGTAAAGGTGGAATATGATTCGCCTCTTAATTAACAACATTTTTTAAAGATTGTCGCGTGTAGTTTCTAACCGGCCCTAAAAGCATGTTAGCAGAAATTTGTTTCTAAACAAAGAGTTTTATTAATGCAGTCGTTTTTAAGAATACCAAATAGCTGTCTGTCAACTTGCTAAGGATAGACCAAGTTCAATAGAGTGTCGGGAATCGACTTGCTGGATCCCTCCAGGAAGTCGACGGATTGGACTTCTCAGACAAGCAGGTTTGACTCACGTTGTCAACTCACACGCACATTGGAAGAGAGAGAGAGAGAGAGAGAGAGATATATATATAGAGAGAGAGAGATAGAGAGAGAGAGAGAGGGAGAGAGAGAGAGAGAGAGAGAGAGAGAGAGAGAAAGGGAGAGAGGGCAAGAGAGAGATATAGAGGGCAAAATAAAAGTTCACGCACCAGGGCCACGTAATGCATTAGGTTCATGCCAGGCTTGTTGGCGCGAATATCGGTGAGCTTCTGCAGCGAGCTGAGCTTGACGCCGGCGGCTCCGCCCGCGTACCCGCCTGCGTTCAGGAAGTTGCCCGCGATCAGGGCTATGTACAGCACCTCCTGGGGTACACACACATCCGTTATTATAATCGGCTAATCGAAATAGGCACGAAAGTGTTCAGTGCAAAGAGGACCGATATGAATGTGATTCTGTACAAGTCTTACAGTCTAAGTCTAGTCGAGGTGATAAGTGTTGAGCACGGAGATATCCCACGAAAAGCTTAGAGCATCAGCGAGCGCAATATACCACAGTTGCCCAGTGGTGTGATGCGTCGGCATTCGATAATCGAGGTTAAGCAACCCTGGGTGCGTTCTCGATGGGTGACCGTTTCCGACCCTTGGAACTAGCCGTTGTTCGGATTGCATTTAAACTGAGGTGTCAAGAGGACTGTGGGTGTCATTCCCTGACGAGGTGTCGGGGTTCATTTTTGCCGGGTTGGCATCGCATTGAATTAAAATATGGTCAATGCGGCAATGCAAATTGTAAGTGTTTCCCATCCAGTACAAAGTAGCCATGTGCAAAAAAAGGAAGGTCTTGGCATGCACCTCGTTCCCATATGGAGTATTGGGTTAATATCATGATATTAGCCATCCATTTCCAGTTCCATAAAAAATGCCTACTCGTACTAAAAATATATAAAGGGATTTAACAAAAGTTTCACCGTTAATGCCTAAAAAACCTCCCCTTATAAATCAGCATAACCCATACCAAAGGGCCTTCCGAAATCGGAGATTCTCTTCCTGCTCCGCAAACGTATATTTTAGCATTGGATATATCATATACTTACAGGTTGTAGGGAACTTCTCTTGCAGAAGCATAATGAAATCATCCTCAATTTAGACAGTTTAGCTCTGGCAATATATCCAGAAGAGGAGAACCTTCTTATATGTTAGGTTAGAGCATGGTCTGACCTGGAGGGCGCGACTGGACATGAGATCATCCCCGGCGACGAGCAGCGCGTTGATGGAGCTCTCCAGGTAGCTGGTGGTGGACGCGAACTCCTCCTTCAGCAGCATTGCCTCGATTCGGAGCTTGTAACTGCAGCGAACGCACGTTCGGTGATACATTTCGAGTGGCGTACTCAAATTCACTGGATTCTCTTCTTAAGCTAGCATGCCAATCAAGAACGTTCAGATGGAATGGACTAAAGACACGCCCGGCAACCGCGTCGCCGACCGTTTGGCTGGCTGTCATGTAAAACAGAAATTTGTGGTAAATATTTTCATGCAAAAAAACTTTGAAAAATGTGAAGTAACACAAAACTAATTCTCATCTGTGAATATTTTAATCAATTATTTTGTTATTTCTTCGTAAAACCATAAAAACTATTATGGTGTCGTCCCGCGTCAACTCCTTTATAACGTTTTTGGTGCCAACCACTTTTGTATACTGTACTGATGTCGACGTACTTGGGTAGGTGAATGAGCTGCAGCAGGAACTTCTCAGCGTTGCCAAGCCGGTTGACGTCGCCGTGGAACGCCTTCAGCATCTCCGTCTCGTCTAGCTCGGGCAGTATTTTGAGCAGTCCACGCAGCTTCTCCGCGCCGACTTCTTCGTGTCCACCCTCTCGCAGCAGCTGCATGATGTCTTCGTTCGAGCTGTGGGTGCGAATGAGCTATAGCATGAACATCTCAGGGTTGCCTAGCCGGTTGACGTTGCTGTCAAATACCTTCAGCATTCTCAGCCTCTCAATAGAATATGCCCTAATTTTAATGAACTTTATCAAACGCACTATAACGCACTATATCCGCCATCCTCCTTAACTTCCTTCAAAAAAGTAATGCGCAAAGTTTTAAATTGAAACTTAGAACTTATAATTTTAATGTTAATATATATTTTTTCAATATGATACTTCATTAGCACTACGCCATCATTTGCAGGACATACATTAGGTACATACATTAGGAGTCACCGTGTCCTACACTGGCGGCCGTGAACAGGAAAACGGAGTGTGGGAAGACCACCCGCCAGGTGGGACGACGACATCAAGTACGTCGGCGGAAAGCAGTTGTTCCGTACCGCTGAAGGCCGGGAGGACTGGAGGAAAATTGGAGAAGCGTAAGTCCAGCAGTGGACGCAAACACGCGGACTGACTGACATTAGGTGACTAAATAAAAAAAATAAAAAGATTCCGACGAATTGAGAACCTCCTCCTTTTTTTCGAAGTCGGTTAAAAATATGTACGTGTCGAGCAGGTATCGTCTAAATTTTATTTTGTTTTGTTTTAAATTTATATTATCTTTAATTTACTTTATCTTAGACATAAGCTTTATCTATAATAAGTATGTGAAAGTTTATACATAATCATATTGTGTTTATCTTTAATTAGTGAATATGTCCACCTTGTTTTCTTGCTTCATTTGTTTTAATATGTTTTGAAATGTATATAAACCTGAAATAAAAAAAAATATCTGTCTTGTCTAGCTCGGGCAGTATCTTGAGAATCCTCCGCACCAAAATCCTCGATTCTGCCCTTTGGCAGCAACTGCATGATGTCCTCGTTCGATCTGTGGATGCGAATGAGCTACAGCAAGAACAACTCAGCGTTGCCGAGCCGGTTGAAGTCGCCGTGGAACGCCTTCAGCATCTCCGTCTCGTCTAACTCGGGCTCTCGAGCTTTTTGGCACCCACCTTACCGTGTCCGTCCACCCTCTCGCAGTAGCTGCACAATATCCTTGTTAGAGCAGTGGCTAGGAATGAGCTGAGTCAGAAATATGTTTATTATTCTGTATTTCAGTATCTTGAGAAGGGTTCAAATTATTCCGTTGAAATTACATTCAAAAGAAACCATCCGAGTGCCTGGAGAGTGTCATTGAAATGTAGTTATCTGAGGACCTGTCTCTCTCAAAATGCGAACGGAATAAATTTACCGTGTTTCCATGGAGTTCAATGTATCTGTGCTAAACAAGTAAGGTCCGCCATGGCACCTAGTTCCCATGTGGTGTGTTGTGCTAATATCGTGTGGTATTAGCCATCCATGTCTAGTTACATTCAAACAATCTCAAGACGACACAGTATTTCAAAACCGACCAGTTATTACTTTAAACCGTGTAAGGCCACGAATGGAAGTGTCTAACCTGCGGAACTGCTTGAGGAAGATGTTCACGTTGAGGCTGCGCTTGCCGTCCAGCAGCGTGATCTCGGTGGGCTCCTTGCGCGGGCGCCGCTCGCTCCCCGCCGCCCCCGCGCCGTCCGCTCCGCCGCCCGCGCCGCCGCCTCCGCCGCCGCCACCCGCCGCGCTCCGGCCCAGCCGCGGCGATGAACCCGCGGAGCCTGTTGGCTGGATCTGAGGCAACGAGCTCATTGTAGATTGTTATACATTTAAGATCAACCTACTCAGAAGTTCTTTAAGTATTGTATTGAATTTTTCAAAGACAAAAGGTTTTCTCGTCGAAACATAGATTTTAAGTAAGATAAAACTGATGAAAACAAATATACGACTAAAATGATCAGGTTATGATGATTGCTTGGGTCAGCGAATACTGGGGTGCCTTGGTTACTGTGTTAGCGTCGAAGATTAAATGAGGAATACATTTTAAAACAGTAATTCGCATACTAGAAAATAAGTATAACAGGCGCGGAGGTGCGGCGCGCGGGGGCGGAGCCACCAGACAGACCAGTTACTGCGCTAACCAAATCCGATACTATAATAATAATAGGCATAATTCTATTAAACCACGGAAATACCTACATTGAGGTAACTTTCAGAGTGTTAAATGGTAGTGCGGGGTTTTCTTCAACAAACTCTAAGCCTTATTTTGATGTGATCGATGTTATAATAAATATATATACTGCTCTATAATAAAAAAATAAAATATTCTTTAAACCGTAAAGTTGAATTGAGATGTAGTTCTCGTGTGCTTACTTGCTGGCAGAAGAGTCCTTCCATCTCGCTCCAGTCGAGCTCCTCCACGGGCGCGTGCTTGTGGCTGGACGCCACCAGCGACCAGATGTTGTGCTGACCTATCACCTGCAAACGTACACACATTCACAACAACCACGCAATGACGAATGATTAGATTCCTCCACCGGCTCGTGCTTGTTGCTGGAATCCAACAGCGATCAGATGTTGTGATGACCTATCACCTGCAAACGTACACACATTCACAACACCACGCAATGACGAATGATAAGATTCCTCCACCGGCTCGGGCTTGTTGCTGGAATCAAACAATGTTGTGATGACCTATCACCTGCAAACGTACACACATTCACAACAAACACGCAATGAAGAATGATTAGATTCCTCCACCAGCTCCTGCTTGTTGCTGAAAGCCAAGAGCAACCACATGTTGTGCTGACCTATCACCTACAAACGTGCTTACATTCACGACAACCACGTAATTAGGAAGACATAAAGAGTGGTGGTGGTGGAGTCGACCCTGAAGGAGACGTTAAATCAGCGAAAAATTAATGTAAAACAATTACCTACTTTAAAATATTGAGCGTACAAACGCACAAACTAAGAGCAATCAGTGGTTCAACCATAGACCTGCATGGACTACTATTATTGAATCTCACTTTATTATTGGGTATCTTGTTCCAGTTGATGGTCTTCATCTTGGTCTTGGGCAGCGGCGTCTCCTGCTGGGGCAGCCGCACGTGGTCGAGCGCGGGCGCGGGCGGCGGGGGTGGTGCGGCGCGCGGGGGTGCGGGCGGGGGAGGCGCCGAGCCGGCGGGCGGCGCGCACGGCGGCGGAGGAGGAGGGGCAAAACCTGCGGCACATAGTGTTCAGTCACAAGTGTCGCTTTTGTAGTGGATTTTACTATTAAGGTGGCCCTTCCCGACGGGACTAACTCATTCGCCGCCACGGTACAAAACCGTGCCATTGCGCTCTGGGACCTTCTCTGTTTCAAAGACAAAGACAGGCTCCGTGATGAAGAGGATGCAACATGGCTGCTTTGGCGAAAATATTTTTTTCAGCAATTTTTAGGTTAATTCACTCCCGAACTCGAACTCACTCTTACCTGAATGGGCGCCCCCTGGTCTTCCGTCAAAACATGCAGTATCCATAGAGTCTAAAGCTTCCGTACCTTCACATGCACATGTAAAATCTTTTGCACTTGGTTCGAACAGTACCAAGAACAGTTTGCACAGTACGAATTTCGTGAACAGTTTTTTTGTCAGTCTAAATTCGTTGTCGTACAGAATTCACTAACTGCAGTCGCTGGTCGATCTTCACGTACATCGTCATAGAGATGATTACGTCCATGGTTTAAACTCACTCAATCGCGAATAGACGGAGCTATGAGATGGGGTTTCGTCACTAAATGCTAAATCTGGCAACTCTCTAATTGAAAAGAGCGAGTATTTTCTCGAGTTAAATCCATTGAAATCAGAGGTCTCTAAATACTTAAATGCCATAATATCAGGGATCATTTTATATCGCTGCATAACACAGTTTTCAAAGTGACGCCACGATGAAAATACAAATGACAATTTGGCAAATTAAAAAGTAAAATCTTTTCATATAATTCTATTTGAATATTTCGTGATTGGTTTTTAATTTCTTGCATTTTTAGTAAACCCCACATATTAGCCCAACACACCGCATCCCGGTCGGAATTTGGTGTCATTACAGGATCTTCCCTTTATGAGCACTGATACATTGAAATAGATAAAAAACACGGACAGAATTGAATTGCTACTCCGACCATTTTTTCATTCAATGCGATGGTACCAACCACCAAGTAGGGGAAGGGAACATACAGTTTTTCAGCTCGCATTTGTTATGAAATGCACTTATCTAACTTAGAAAAGAATGAAGAGAAAGAAAGTGTGCATGAACGGGGCGGGGATCGAACCCATGACCTCTGGCATGGAAAGCAAATCCCGCGCCACTGACCTGCAATCCGCTTACTTTAGAGGTATTTCTGAGGTAGTCACCGATTAATATAATGTCTGTAACTTATGCAAACAAAATATGAGGAATTCCTGGCTTGTAAAATTAATTCTTAGATCCTGGATAACTCTGGGTGGCAGGTGAAAATAAAATAATCTTATCGGATCTTATTGGGGAGCATCTCAATATATTTCAGATAATGTGAACCCACAGGCGACGACGCTTTGGAACGATGCGCTAAAGAGGAATGGTTTAACTAACCTAAGGTCGGCGGCGGTGGAGGCGGCGGCTGCGGAGGGGGAGGAGGCGACAGCGCGCGCTGCAGGCTGGGCTTGCGGCTCGGGCTGCACACGGACTCGCGGTGCTGGCAGCCGGAGCACCCAAACTTCGCCTGCCGGCGACAACAAACAGAAAATGATGGTTTTGGAAAACAAAAAAGACAAAGATTTTAATAATTTTATTTCCAAAGCTTGGTGGCCTTCTCCCGGCTCACTGCCTCCTTGGGGGTCATGTGCAGCAACTCTGACATCCATAGCGTGAGGCGTTGTGTGCCGCTGCAAAACTTAACACTTGGCACGCGTAGCAACTTAGCGGTGTCATCCTCCCGGCTCTAATTGGCGCGATGTGATCCCAAATTAAATCGATCACCGCCTACTTGGGGTCGATTCGCCGCGGGTGCTCCTGGATGCGGGAAGGGGAGGAACGGGATCTCCAGGTGAGGGGCTGCTACCTAGAGCGTGAACCGTCGTGTGCCTTTCCAAGACTCACCTGGACACTGGGGGCGCGCAGCAGCTTGGCAGCGTCCTCCCGGCTTTCGAGCAGCGTGGCCCGGTGTACCAGGGTCTCAGCCGTGTCCCATACGATGTCGCTCACTGCTTCCTTGGGGTCGATTCGTAGCAGGTGCTGCAGGATGCTTAGGAATGGTATCTCTTGCGGAGTGTCTGCCACCTAAAACGTAACAACTTAAATATCTAACCAAATCGGAGTATACGGTTCCCCCCGGCAAAAAAAATGTATACCAAAATGTTCTTAGAAACTACTATACCATCCCTGATACCCACTTTCGTTTTTTTTAAACGACGTGCTCATAAATTATTGTAATGAAAGTCAATACTAATTTTATAATAACTAAAGATACCTAATTTGAATGTAAGTATTAAAATAATTCTACTTTAGTAAATATCCGAAATTTTCAGATCTCTTGTAGCACCTCACATGAAGTCGAAGTAATATAGCTTGTTACTCAAGATGTTAGTCTAATGTTAGAAGAAAATAGCAATGGGACGATTTCAAAATAGAAAATAGAACATAATGAATAAGAAAAAAGTTGAGGAACCTGTTTGAGAATTGCGTAGAAGACATCTAGGTGTGAGTTGAGGTTGATGCCGCCCGGGCCTTGGGCCTCGTCGCTCTCACGCTGTTCCTCGAACACGTCCAGCTGCACGCCCAGGTCAGGCTGACTCGCCGCCTCGTGTCTGCCGAGTCACATAAAATCGTCTTGAGCCATTTCTGATTAAGTCGCAGGGGATATCTAGATGTGAGTTGAGGTTGATGCCGCCCGGTCCCTGGGTCTCGTCGTTCTCGCGCTGTTCCTCGAACACGTCCAGCTGCACGCCCAGGTCAGGCTGACTCGCCGCCTCGTGTCTGCCGAGTCACATAAAATCGTCTTGAGCCATTTCTGATTAAGTCGCAGGGGATATCTAGATGTGAGTTGAGGTTGATGCCGCCCGGTCCCTGGGTCTCGTCGTTCTCGCGCTGTTCCTCGAACACGTCCAGCTGCACGCCCAGGTCAGGCTGACTCGCCGCCTCGTGTCTGCCGAGTCACATAAAATCGTCTTGAGCCATTTCTGATTAAGTCGCAGGGGATATCTAGATGTGAGTTGAGGTTGATGCCGCCCGGTCCCTGAGCCTCATCGCTCCCGTCCTGCCCCACGAATACATCCAGCTGCACGCCCAGGTGGAGCTGCCTCGCCATCTCGCCTCTGCCGAGTCGTAAAAAAAACGTCCTGAGCCATATCTTCTGGGTAAGTTGCCACACATCTAGATGTCAGATAAAGGTTCTTCTAATACTTCAGCCTCGTCGTTCTCTCCCTGCTCCTCGAACACGTCTATGTTTTATTACCATAAGTACTACTTTCGATTAGAAGTATTTAATTATGTTTTGTTGTAATATTTTAAAACCTGTCCTGTAGGTATCTAGGAAAGTCATCGAGAAGATTCTTACGTACACGTTCTAGTCTAAGGTAACCTACCAGATGCTTGTAGGAACTGACATTTCGCTCAATCAAGTCCTTTTATGTCCATACAACGTGACGACTTGCCAAGAGCGTGCGGTTTGCGGTCCAATTAATGTACACCCACGCTGCTTGTGGGACCGACCGAAAGATGAGACTTTTTGCTGACGCTAAAGCCATATCGGGTACTTATAGCCTTACCAAAATGCGCCGTTTAAGACGGTCGTTACACTATCATTCCCCATACTACGAGCGATAACTGTTTTCATGCTCAAAATGTTTTACTGGGATTTTGAAATTTTGGATTCCAAAATATATTGTCGAGACATAAGTATGTGTGTATTAAATTTTTTGATAAACCTTTTAGATTGGACAATATTGAGTAATAAACATTTGAAAAAGTGGCCTTTTTTACTTTTATTTTAGATTTATTTTAATGTAAAATACAGACAGACACACAAATAAAAACACAGGAATCACGCTTTCTCAAGTAATAATTTTGTTTTTATTTAAATCTGAAAACCTTTAAGAGTAGGGAACCGTTAGGGCCTCGAAGAAGATTACACTAGTTAAATTCACAGTCGGCGAGTAAAATTGTGCCTTGGCAAATAGACAAAGAAATCATTTAATTACATTTTCAAATCTCACATCCCCGCAAGTCTTAAGTTAAATATATAATCATGTGGATTGAGTAACATATGAGAAGTAAAATAATAATTTTGCTGTACTAAGATACAGGTGCCAAAAATAACTAGAACCCTGTTGGGCGCCTACCGTCTGCGCGACTCAATCACCACAATACATGCGACTGAAATTTAGACTTCATGCAGAGTGAGTGGTCAGTTTGAGTTTTCACCTAAATTAGCGTTTACGCCAAACCGATCGACTGGCGTTTACCGTTAAAACGTCAAACTCCATACAAGTTTTTATTATTTATTCTGTAGTTTTACTTCTTCAAGCTGTCAAAGTCAAACTCGGACTTGCGATTTGTATGAAAACTCGGATCCAGCGTAAATTGCAACGTCGACGTATTCACGGCAACGTTGAGTAAGCTGTCAAATCAAACTCGGACTCGCAAATGTTAGTTCGATTAACGCCCACTGCGTGCGCTCTTCAATCTAATAAATATTATAAAGGTGAATGTTTGTAATAATGGATGGATGGATGGATGGATGTTTGTTACTCTTTCACGTAAAAACTACTGAATGGATTTTAATGAAACTTTACAATAATATAGCTTATACATCAGAATAACACATAGGCTACAATTTATGTGCCCATGGGCTTTAGAACTTTCACGGGGCTGCGAAAACGATGCCGGTAGCGATACTTCACACTAGGGGGAGAGGAGCCGGGGGCGGTGGCGGGGAGCGGCGGCGGGGGGAGGGGGGGGGCAGACGTCGTGACTGTTTGGTGTCCGTTTGGCGAATTTTCAAGGCACTAGCGATTTGTAAAACTTAGTACATGTACATTTAACTACCCGGGAATTAGGATTGGCTAAATAGAATTCAGTTCCGCTTACGCTAAGATGGGGCTGTCATACAAACTGCAATGCTATGCACGGCTCGGCTTTGCGGCGGCAGCGCTTACTTTTACTGAAGTACGGCTTGGTATTTCCTGCAACTTTAGGACTACTTGGCATCACGCTAAATCGCCGGAGGAGCGACCAACAGAATAAAATCCTTGAGAACCAATTACTCGATTTAGATGTGCATTGTATCTACGTCTAGCCTGATTCTACTAAAAACTTATAGATTACATAATATAACGCTTCATTACCAGAAGGGTAAGTAGTGAGTCTTAAAGTCTTATAACATGCGAACCACTTACCTGATTTATATGCGTATTTTATCAATGTATAGCATCTCTGGGAGCAGTCAGGTTCGAGATGGGTTACTGTTTTCGATGTTGAGGCTGGCTGTGGGTTGGAGTCCACGCAAAACTTACCTACGTTACACGTTACTTACTAGGTAAGCAATGTAGCAGTGAAAGTGCAGAAAGGTTCTCGCGGCAAATGTTTTTTTTTTAAATAGCCACCAAACGTCAACGAAGCTCTAAATGGGAATTATTGGATGTTTCTCATTAAATCATGCTATTTCGGCTCGAACGATCTTGATTAAATTTGGTACATGGATACATTGTCCTGGACCAGTTTGACCCTATTTTGGACCAGTCATGTGGGCTACTTTTTATCCATGAGATAATTTAGCCGACACTAACCCGAGCGGAGCCGGGTACCGCAGCTAGTTTCTCCATACATTTGAAAACGTCAGTCGATCGGTTTGCCGCAAACGCCAATTTAGGTGACAACTGCGACTACAGGCTCAGGTGTGTAACGTGGGCGTGAGGTCCAAGTTAACTATCAGGACGTGTTTTAGGTACTATATCACAAGTTACCTATGTATATATGTCCACTTAATTCAAATTACTTTTGCCTAAATAAGCTCCCAGTTCAGCAAACCTCTTTAAAGTACAAACAATAATTATTTATAGTGATATTTTTGTATATATTTAGGGGTTATGACGTTAAATTGAGGCGACACGGCAACATCTACAATTACAAGAATTTCAGAATGATCTGAAACATTTTTGGTCTGAATATTCGCCTGAAGCAGAATTCGATCCAGGCTGACTCTGTGTCCTATACCAAAATCAAACTTTCATCAATGATTCGGTTGATCATTGACATCATTGTAGTGCAAATATCATGTAGTTCATATGTGAAATCAACGCCATCGTAGCTACGGGAAGCATTGTGTTGTTTAGAAAATATAATATAAGCGATAATACGTTGGCACTGTGATTTTTGTGCAGTGGATACCTAATTAAAAGGTTCTTATCCTGTTTCGGGCAACTCTCCGGAGCAATTTTTTTTTTTAAATCTTATAACAATGATTCGATTTAGAATGAGAAAATTAAACTTGTAGTTATTTAAAACCTAAGACACCAAGAACCCGATTTGCATTACACTTCGAAGCGAATCGAGCATTTTATTCCACGTGACTTAACGTTGATAAAAAATAAAGAATGCTTCATAGTGCGCCGCCGACTCACAAAAACTCACTAGACCTTGGTTAGTCAATTCACCCGAGTAAAACAATGAACTTGAATTGATAAACCTTTGGAAATGCAATTAAGTCAAATGTAATTAATTACGCTATGTGATTACTTACCTTAGGTTGTTTAGCGTAGGTAGAAGGCCGAGGCCTGTAAAAAACAGATAACGGATATTGATTTTATTTCAAATTTCAATCAAATTTATTGTAAAGGTAATTTCTAGAGATAGTTAAGGAAAAGATATCTACCAAAGGCACTTGATGTAATTCAGCCAAGTCTATGCATGAGTAGGGGAATAACTAGTAGTAGTAAGAGATGTTAGTTATGTTGGGCATAACGGGCATCCCTAAATATAGAATCAACTATGAAGTTTTAATCGCTTTATAGTTTTTTTTTTATTTACTTCAAGAATTCAAGCATAGTGGAGATTAGTTCAATTATATAAATATAGAAATAAACCATGCTGCTAGTGTTATAAACCAAATAATAATAATACTGTAATCAATGAATGAAGACAGCAATATATTATAACAACGCATAATCAAATTTGCAGCGTTGACACATTTAATTAATTAAATAAAACCTAGGGACAAGAACCAACAGGCAAATCAATCGTAGGAAGTGCATATTTAGTTACATGCTCGATACGAACGGGTACATACTCGTAGTTTTAAAATGTCAACCACCAAATAGAGCTTCGCTCACCGATGAACTCGTTGCGGACGCGTATGCGGTCGGGCAGACGCGGCGCTGAGATGATCAGACAGTTGACAAACGCGACCAGCGCCGTCTTGTAGTCGGTCTGTGTCGCGCGCTGCAGCTCCTGCACCACCACGCTCAGGCGGTACCTCTCGCCCTTCAGCGTCTGCAAGCACGGTATTGTGACTATGTGAAAGGCGTCTAGTAAATGGTGGAGACGTCGATTTATATAGGGTCGCAGTAACAAAGAGTACGTTACCTGGAAAGGATGAATCCTCAATTTATCGAATAGCTCGTAATTCATAGGAAATTTGATTTCTCTTTCATCCCAGAGGTCTGGTTTAAATCCTTGCCCCATTCATGCATCATTTTCTTTCTCTTTCTGAGTTGGATAAGTAATTTCGTTACGAATGCGAGCTGTTCCATGGTTTGGAATCCACACATAACTGTAACCCTGCTAGGTTTGGTACGATCGCATTGGATTAAAATATGGTCGAAGCGGCAATGAAAAAATGTCCATGGTTTCCATCAAATTAAATGTAGCCGTGCTTGTAAAGGGAAGGTCCTGGCATGGCATCTAATTCCTTCCAGAATGCGGTTTGTTGGGCTTATATCATGACAGTGGGTGGTATTAGCCATGTATGTCCTGTCAGATAAAAAAAAATCAACAAAGAGGCAGTGAATGTCGCAAGGCTCACGGCACTTACCATGTACTGCTGCAGCGTGTCGAGCGCGCGCTGTACACGCACAGTGCGGACATCAGCTCGACCACCTGCTTCTTGACTGGTGTGCTGGGCGATGACAGCGCCGCCGCCAGCTTGCCGACGCACTCGGCGTGCTCCACGATGTAGTCCACGCCTGTGGCAAGGCTCACGGCACTTACCATGTACTGTTGCTGCGTGTCGAGCGCGCGCGCGTAGCCGTCCGCGTTGTACACGCACAGCGCGGACATCAGCTCGACCACTTGCTTCTTGATTGGTGTGCTGGGGGATGACAGCCCGCCGCCAGCTTGCCGGCGTACTCGGCCTGCTCCACGATGTAGTCCGCGCCTGTGGCAAGGCTCACGGCACTTACCATGTACTGTTGCAGCGTGTCGAGCGCGCGCGCGTAGCCGTCCGCGTTGTACACGCACAGCGCGGACAGCAGCTCGACCACCTGCTTCTTGACTGGTGTGCTGGGCGATGACAGCGCCGCCGCCAGCTTGCCGGCGTACTCGGCGTGCTCCACGATGTAGTCGAGCCCTACACGACTCTCCATCTTGATGTTTCTATAACAATTATAATGAGATCTTTAATAAAGTCGTCAAGCATCGAGAAATTCTTAGAATAAAAGTATCATCAGAAATGTAAGCTCAATGATAGAGTAAATATTTCTACTAGCTGCTGATTTTGATACAAAAATTGTGACAAATAAATATATTATCATGTAAGTAATCTTGGTTGAGTACGTCCGAGATATAACACATTCCCGCCATAGATGTCGCCACGGATGGTGCCATATAAATCAACATTTTTTACTCCTTTTATGCTGTTCAATGTGTTTTTAAAACCGTTGGTATCTGCCGTCGAACGAAGCTTAGGAAATTCGGAAAGGCTGATAAAATACGTACGTACCTACGCAAGACGGACCGTCAAGCAACCAAATCAGATAAGAATTAGGCTCGTCAGACAGCTGATCATATTTCCACGAACTCGTAAGCTCAACATTCAAACTCCGATCCGTAGAACAAAAGATCCTGTTTCATTCAACACTCACCGGACCGTGTGGAATTTTCTACTCCACTCCGATGGATCACAATGGACATGTAAATATCCTATTACAATAACAAATAAGAGGTGAGGATGAATGTTTTGATATGACCTATCATCCCCGGAGCGAATGCGAGCGGGGTTGGCTTCCTTGTGATGTTGTACGAATATCGCGCTGTCGTATCAGATCATGTCGGTGCCAATCAGCGTCCGAGTGATGATCGATTCTGACTGTTCGTGAAGCGGTGTTGATACAAGCCTAGACCACCTAGACAATGGACTGATGAGCCGGAAGTATTTTGAGGGTCACGGACAGTTTTAAGCGCTTAAGGGCCTGGTACTAGCCAAATCGCAAAGTTAGACGAGGCACCCCAAGTAAACTAACTAAGTCTGACGATTATAAGTGTCATCCTTACAATATATGATTCCTTGTCTAGGAATCGAATGATTTTCGTTAATGTATGTTTCCTTTTTCTATCCAAAATACATTGTGGAAACGGTGTCCATTTCCGAACTTTTTTGACTAAATGTAGAAATCTAAAAGCAAATGGAATTTTTTGTTTATGCATATATGCTGTTTTTGCTTATATCTAGAAATCGAATGACTTTCAGATTTCTAATGAGAAAAATCAACTTTTTTATTTTTATTATTATTTAAATAAATGTTGGAATAAAAAAATATTAACAACCCATTATCAGTCTGGAGTTCTATTTGGATTTGCTGAAGCGTTTCACTACGTATTATTACATTTGTTAAAAAGTGCATTTGTATGGCGCGAGTAGTTGGCTAGTCCTAGCGCCTTAATTTAAATAATCGTTTGTGGATTAACTAAATAGCTTTATACACTTTGATCAATAAGTTCCGGGAATTTGAAGTTTGAATTTAAAACGCTTTACCGATTCGAATTTTTTTCTCAGGTTGGTACACCATTACCTGACACTTCTGCCAAATTTCAAATATTAAATGTCATTAGTAATTGTTTGGCGTCTGTTTATATCAATCAAGTTTTTGAAGTTCGTCGCATTTCAAAATGGAAAAAAATATTGAACAAAGAATTTGTTTGAAGTTTTGTGTTTCCAACGAAATCTCTTGTGCTGATGCATTCAAAGTGCTACAAAAAGCCTACGGGGACTCTGCTCTCTCAAAAACAAGAGTATACGAGTGGTATTCGTCGTTCAAAAATAATCTCAAAGAAGTTGACGATGCACCTCGTAAGCCTCGTTGTGGATGCCCTTCAACATCAACTACCGATGATAACGTCGAAAAAGTTCAAGAAATCGTACTCGAAAATCGTCAAACAGTCAATAGGGTTTGAGAGATGCTGTGCGTAGAAAACGACCGGAATTGTGGCAAAACAACTCATGGATCTTGCACCATGACAATGCTCCGTCTCACAAAGCGCGCATCGTGACCGATTATTTGACCAAACATACTGTAAATACAATCCAACAGGCACCGTATTCTCCGGATATGGCACCATGTGACTTTTTCCTGTTCTCAAAACTTAAATTACCCCTTCGTGGAAAGAGATTTTCGAGCATCGATGAAATAAAACAAAATGCGACGAAAGCATTGAAAGCCATTCCTTCACCGGAAAGTGTATGGAAGAATGGGTTAAGCGTTGGCGTATGTGCATCGCTTCAAACGGTTGTTATTTTGAAGGTGATACAATAAATGTATCCGAAAATTAACACAATTTTTTTTTATTTATTAATTCCCGGAACTCTTTGATCATAGTATGTATGTATGTACGATACTATTGAATCGATCAATTCAAATTTAATTAGTTTGAATCCGAACCACCAACGACGAATCTCTCAGTCGATTTTTGCGACATGCACGGGAAGAAAAGTAAGCGAGCTCACACAGGACGACCTACCGAACGGTATTCATCCATGCTCAGTTCTATAAAATAAAAATAAACATATCGTCATTCAAATGTGATGTGAGCCGTTCGTGTCACGTTGATGCAAAACACGCCTATTCTGTTGAACTGAAGAAGTTTTTCAAAGCCATGAATAATCATAGTTCGGTTCGACACTTCCGTGACGACCGCAGCACCACCCGCTGCGTCCGAGATGATTCAAGGTTCGCTAAAGTAATCCAACGATTCGACGTACTTTTAATCTTTTAATGGTTTAAACTTGATTATAAAATATAACCAACGTCCTGTTTCAAGGACGACATTTTATATTCAATTAGCTACAGAATAAAATTCCTCCTTGAGGCTGTGATTTCTAAGATCTTTTCGGATCTAAAATAAGAAAATATCTTTTTGCCTTTTGTTGGCTCTCTATCCGATATGTTCATGTTTAACTTAGTATTTTATGCAAATTTGCAATATTTATAATTTAAATAAAGATCATAAAGGAGTCGAATTGAGGAAACGACATTCATATATGACCAATTAGTGGACAAATAATTAAATGAACACAAGATAATACTACGACTAATAAAATTAAATAATCCATGTAACTCCTAGACAATACTCGTCACTGTACCAGTATAAAAGGCCAGGGAGACAATTAACCAAGGCGATAAAGTGAGCCGTAATCTACTAACACTAGCCCATGATCGTTGGGACCAAAGCAGCGTGGCGTTGCTTCGAAGGATTACTGGGGAACGGTGTCTAGGGGACACCAGTCTGTAATTAGTGGTTTTAAACGGATATTATCAGTTTGCCACGCTTGCTGACTGTAATTTAGCGTGAAAATTATCCACGACCTCGCGTCAACCCGGACTGATTAACTAGACCTTACTGCATACATATTCGAGAGACCTCGTGAAAATGAGCTAGGAAAAATAAACAGACATAGGGAAGTATGTGTCTTTGAGAACAAAATTACCATCTTGAAAAAGAAATCATTCGTTGCGTATATAATCCTATATCATTTATAGGAAATGTATCTACCGCCCCCTATAGTGCAGTCTGAGGACTAGTTTACGGGGCAGGACTTACGAAAGGCCGTGGGTCCCTCATTTTTTTTTATATATATTTTTTATTGTCGCTCTCTGTCTTTATGTTATTGTTAATTTATTTTAAGTAATCAACTTTGAATAATAATAGAATAAACTTTGCATCTGTTAATAAACAATAGACAAGACTAACCATGTATGCTATATAATAAGCTTAAGATCACTTTCTTCAGTAAATAGATAAATTTACATGAGTATGAATAGGGGCTGCATAAATTTGTTGCACAATAAGTGACATTAGCTACAACAGAGACCGTTTTTGACCGATTTGCTGCAAGATAAGGTAAGAATTGGCAAGAATCTGAAATTAAACTGGCTATGTTTGTGAAATGTCGGCAGAGAACACAGTAAACATTGCAGTAAACGCTTTGCGCAGGTTCGGCCAGATCAGGTGGCAACTTGTAACTGGAGGTGGCTACTCTAGAAACTATTTTCACTGGTGGCGCTATGCCGCCGCCGCCAATAAGCGCTTGTAGCCGACGAAAAATGGTTAAATTTGCATTTAAATCGCGGGTGTGTAATGTGTGTTAATCCGGTAATCAAGAGTCATAAAACGACTTAGCAAGGTAAGAAAACCGGTCAAGTGCAAGTCGACTTTGGGCGAAGGCCCCGTGGCACGGCACAACGTCTAAAATGCAGTGCTTTTAAAATAACGCTTCGACGAAAAATTCAAAACCATGCACAATTTATAATTAGCAGATTGTATAATTTTATACGTAGTGCACGAAAAAGTTGAAAAAGTAAAATAACTATTTTCTTCACGGATAACGTATAAAAGTAAAAACGTATACAATTTTAGCATCTGCATGTTATACGAAGATCTTTAGATTCAGTCGAAAACTGTTTATTCAACAAAAAAAAAACAATAACTTTGGAGGTGGATTACTCAAGGATAAAATCTTAAAAAGATTAGTCATCAGACTTAGCTTGTTTAATGAAAATTTATATAAATTAGAAGGTTCCAGAGCGTAATAACATGGTTTTGTACCGTGCTCGCGAATGTTCCCGCCGGGAAGGGACACCTTAAAGGCTTATATCATGGATATCGGATCAGATATAAAAAAAATTGGATGTAGCTCTCAGTTAATTTATTTAATGTGCAAATTTTCAGAAAAAAAATGTCTTTATTTAACTGAGGAACCAGGCACGGACCATTGTATGAAACTCGATCACCTCATTATTCTCTTAAGTATTTATAATTTAAGAATGTTCACTTTGTAGGTTGTTGATTCCTCATAGTTATTAACCTTGGACCATCCTACCAAAAAAATTAATAGGTATTCATTCATCATTCATGTTGAATTCTTCTTCACTGTGTTGATAGATTCCGCGGGTCAATCAAATTGTGACAAGACTTAGCCTCGGTTGCACGAAGAGACGGCCGAGTTAATCAATATTCAAACACGTCACTTTCCTCTCTCTCTGTTTTGAATTTAATTTAAATTGACCTTATATCAGGCGACAAATATCGAAGTATACACTTTTTATTTTTATGAAAATCAAAATAATTACATACGAAATATCAAGTAAATTGGAACAGTGGTGTTAAAATAATTTGGTAGTATAGTTACTAGCAATGCCTTTATTTAAAGTCAAGGGTACTAGGTTTATATGGGATGCCTACGGGGCCCGTAGGCCTCAGGAAATTACGTTCAGCGTTTCAGAAATCAGTTTGAGGGACGATTTTTCTATCAAATTATTTCAAAAGAAATAAAAAAAATTAGCTGAAAAAATAATCGATTTTTGTGATATCTTCTTTATAAAGATAAAAACACAAAAAAAGGGTTAAAACATATTCTCCCCTGAAACTTCCCAAGGCGGATAAGTATTTTTAAAAAAAAAATTATGTAGTTACCAACGAAACTCTAATGAACACTTTGCTAACGGATAAGATAAACCATAAAAAGACTATAAATTCTTAATAATTTTAAGTGGCTAACTGGTTGAATCGCCATAAAGATGTTTTATGTTGCCACTTCAACACGATGTACATTTAACACGAGGTTCTTAAATTTAATGCGGATGTAATAGGTCAGTCAGTCAGCATGTTTGCGTCCACTGCTGGACATACGACTCTCCAATTCCCTGAATAGAAATGAAACCAAATTCCGTAATTAATTAAGAATTTTGGTTAGCAGGAAAGAAGACATTAAGTTTAGACATTAAGAAACAAAAAGTTATGGGCCTGTGAAGATGCATATTTATATATAAGCCAAACAAGTAAGAGGTTTACAGCCTGCGTTACGAACCCACGACACAAGTGGCATCTTGGAGTGTCTTCTGGTTACGAGCTCGCTTTTGACTATTATGCTCACCTAACCGTTAAATATTAAAATAGTAAAACTACACTAGAACCATCATTAAGGTGGCCCAACCCGGCGAGACTAAATTCGCGGGCAGGGTACAAAACGGTGCTGTTGCGCTCTGGGACCTTCTCTGTTTCAAAGAAAAAGACAGGCCCCGTGATGAGGAAGATGCAACAAATCCACAAAAAACACAATGTGCATAGTGTATGATTTGGTAAGATTTACCAAAATTTTAATTACAAAACGACTTATAGCTAAAAGTAAACCACGACCGCTGTAGTAAAAAATCTAACAAAAACCAAATAGATTATTTTGAGATGTCCTTACTTTATCGTTGAATAATCCACCTCCAAAGTTATTGTATTTAACGCGCAAAAAATTCGAACTTTTGGACCTTACAACTTAGAAACCAAACACAATTTCATAATGCAAATGGTCATAAGACATCTAGTTTGATCAAATAAAATTATTTTGAGCAAAATTAGGGATCTCTGACAAGAAATATGGGCGTGATCTTCTTTCCACGTTTGTATGGGGAGTTGAGCGGGATGGGCCACCTTAACATTAATGAAAAGTCAGAATAATTTATCTAAGTGTTACCGATAAGTACGTAAAGAACGTCACTTTAAAGATAAACAATCAGATACTGTACTTACCGGGAGAGACTACTGATTTGGGGTGAATGATCACCAATAAATGTAAGAACCCTTAATTGGGACGATTTTATAACCAATCACAGTTTAAGACGATCACTGTGTATAAGGTTGGTATGTGTAATGTTACAATACACATTACAGAAATTTAATTACCACTTTTTAAAATCATCAGATTTTTAAAATGAGCAGAAAAATATTTGGTCTGTCATTCACTTTAGAATTACCTACATGCCCGAAGCCAAGAAAGTAAAGCATATTTATATAGCCTCAAAAGAAGTATAAGTGTCAAGTTCTGTGAGATATTTACAAATTATTAAAAATGTCATAGCTTGCAAAAAACTTTATTAATTACTAGTTACTTAAATAAGCTGTAAAACTTAAACCGCATTAATAAAACGTTGCTAGTGTTTTAAAGCAGACAGGCACAACGAAACACCTATCAAAGAATACGTGTTACTTTTCGTCTTACATAGTAGGTTTAAAGTAACAGAATTCCCCTACTAGCTGGAAATAAAGCAGCACATTGAATTAATCTAAGCCTCAATTCTAGTGAGGTACGTCAACTAGACTAGACCCGACAAGGTAGAGCAGGTTCGTACGGCCAGGCGGGTTTGGCTGAGCCTCGCCGGTCTACAAATCAGCCGTGTGGGCCAGTGTGCCGGCCTGCTAGGTTTCTCGGAAGCGGACTTGAACTCGACCCACCGAGCTTTTATACGTACTTCCAGTGGTTTCGTTTTGAGCAATATCCTTCTGCCCAACCAACCAGACTACCAGACTAATTTCAAGGGGCAGTGTGGTTAGTACTTGATCGGCACGGAGTTGATCCCTCAGTTCAAACCCTTTCTTTCCCACACTCCAAATTTTAAAGTGTGCACAATTTCCTCAACCGATTATGAAAAAAATAATTGTTTTACAATATTGAGGGAAGTAAACTTTACCACTAAGAATCAGCATATATCTAAAAAACCAGTGACGTAAATAAAGTATAAATAGGTTGAATGTGTAGAACACAGCAGCCTAAATTTAAGCAGCCATCCGTCACGCAGGTCGCTACCTCGCTACATCGCTGCTACCGGCTCGGTACAAACAGGTCGAGATTGACAAATGACACTTGCAAACACAGGAGCAAACGTTTGGTTGCAAACTGGTATAGCTTATGTACCAGTTTATAGCCACTGTTTTTTTAGTTATTGTAGATCAGAGGATAGGGATTGGATACGGGTAGGGTATTCTTGCGAAAGCAAAACCAGCTGACTCGAGGTCGGTTTCCCATTATGACGTCACCTTCGTCTCTACCGTTGAAAAAAAAATTAATAGGGATACTATATCTCGACGCTTGAAATTTACATGCTTAAAATACATAAGTTCATGAGGTTTTCGAAAACGACCGCTTTTGGTTTTCGGACTTATTCAAAACAAAAGAAAAAATAAAAATAAAACTTGCTTGCATTTTTTGAAAAATGAAGTTCATAATCTTAGAGTCTAAATCGACTCTAAGATTATAAAGTAAAGTTGTAAACGGATAGAATGAAATTTTGGATGAACCAAAATATTAAGATCTTTTTTAAAATAGTTAGCTTTAAGGTGGCCCATCCCGCTCATCTCCCCACACAAAAGGGGAAAGAAGATAACGCCCATATTTCTTGACAGAGATCCAAAATTTTGCTCAAAATAGCTTTATTTAATCGAACTAGATGTCTGATGACCATTGGCATTGTAAAATTGTGTTTGGTTTCTAAGTTACAAGGTCCGAAAGTTCGCATTTTTCGCGCGTTTTATACAATAACTTTGGAGGTGGATTACGCAATGATAAAGTAAGAACATCTTAAAAAGATTAGTCATCAGACATAGCTTATTTAATCATGATTTTTAATCTATTTGGTTTTTGTTCGATTTTTTACTACAGCCGTCGTGGTTTACTTTTAGCTATAAGTCGTTTTTAAATTAAAATTTTCGTAAATCTTACCAAATCATACACTATGCACATGGTCTTTTTTGTGGACATATTGCATCATCCTCATCACGGAGCCTGTCTTATTCTTTGAAACAGAGAAGGTCCCAGAGCGCAACAGCTCGGTTTTGTACCGTGCCCGCGAATGAGTTAGGCCCGCCGGGTTGGGCCACCTTAAGTACCAAAGAGACCATCACTTTGGAAATTCCTAATTTTCAAATTAATTTTATGTGCGCACAAAATAGTTTGTATTTTGCATTACAGTTTTAATATGCATAATAAAAACAATCAGTAGAATTGCAGTAACATAATATATTACGGAGTGACTATTCAGCCTCATCGCCACCTTTATTATACTATGTTCAGCAGTCCGCAGAGTCAAAATTATTCGTGTCTAAAAGAGTCAAATGACAGAAACGGAAATCCTCCCGAAACGAATACACTGATATACATCCGAAAACAAATATGCCATCGGTACACATGAAACATGCATCAGGACCAAGGATTGCGGAGTGCTTATCGAAGCAGCTAGTAATTGAATTAATTCTCAAAATAAATAAGGAGTTCGGAAGTATTCTAGTTTCGAGCTCCAATTAACGAACCATTGCTTCCAGCTCACCACCGTGTTGGACGATTTTCCAGAATCTGTCCTCTGTAGAACTGATATGCCTAGGATATGAAGTGGGGTACGGGGGGAAGGAGTTGGTGAGGAAAATTGAGCCCGGAAAGACAACGGGATATGAGTTTTCGGGTTTCCCTTTAGGCCGACTAGGTCCGGGCCTAGGGCGGCTGATTGTAGCAAAACATATAGTTACTGATGCGACCATGAAACAACACAAAATTTTTGTACACTAAAGCAAACAATATTATGTCTCCTCACCAGAAAAAACCCACTGGAAACTCCAGAACGACTTACTCGCGGTTTGCCGATGATGATCCACGACGTTTCGATCAAACATTTGGCCCATCATCAGGCGAGTACCCGTGCCGGCGGCGGTCAACAAGAATCTGTCAGTTTGACGTGTTCCGTCGTTGACGCAGATTATAGCTGCGGGTGAGAGTAGTCTGCAAAGATATTTGCGCTGCGTTCCGAAGTGAGTAAGTGAGTTCTCCCCATCCCTAATATAAGGCACATCAGTTTGACGGATACAGACTATAGCGGGGCGCGTGGGAGGGAATTGGTTCACCGGCTCGGCGCTCGGCAGTGGCGCCCACGCGTCGCCGCACAATGCTGCTCTACCTGCCATTACGCGATCCTATCGACAGGTACACCCAGCCTTGAAATTGTTATAGCTTAGCTTACTATTGCCTATGAGTAGGTATGTTACGGATGGTCTAATGCTGGTTCAAAACGAGAACGAACATGTATTGGATTGATTTCTTGGCCATTTGGCTCTTTATTCCCTGATCATTGCTATCGTCATAAATCTGAAATCAATAATAGTAGGTAAGTTGTTTAGTTTAGCCTAGATAAACTGAGGCCAGCCTACGGGCTCTGTGACAGTTGTCAGTTTTTTACATCGATATAATCGAAAACTTATGTCGATGTTTTTTATTTTTAAGTCGATCGTAATGCACTTCCTGTGAGGATGTAGTGTAATATTTCTAGAGATCGAATTGGATTTGTGTTGAGTGCGGTAGTAGAGCTTAGTAAGAATTAACGAGTGCTTTCCGAACGCAGTCCCAATGCCAGCTGTGAAGTGAAGCACAAATTAAGAAGTGGATTATGGCGATTGCAAAGGGCGCCTTCAACCAATAGCCAGCACCCACTAGCGCCGAGTGTTAGTAAGTTAGTCACCTAGATGGATCTGATACATAGGTAGGACTTTTCCGGCGCATTTGATAGTCTTCGGGTGATGTCCATCGTCAGTTAACCAACGCCCTCTAAAAAGATAAGTAATTCGATTGGGAGATGGTAGAAATGAACAGATAAGAAATAGTTTAATTGAGATCTTGAACACGGATGTGTTATTTTGACATCCACAATGAATTACAGTTTCAAAAAACTATAGAATCTAGGGTAAATAAACTACGCAATTAATGTATTTCAATGCACAAGAAAACAAAAGCAGTTATAATTAGCATATAATGTTGTGTTTATGTCATCAGAGCTATTGAAATTTTTAAGCAGAAAAAGTATGGGTCTAAAAACCAAAATACGGTAATGGCGGATCCATATCATATTATCCAAATAAAAAAATACTCTCAGATTCGTCCAGGTTTGCCTGGGTTCGACAATGTTCAATGCTTCGACTGGTTGCTCCTTTCACCAGCTTTGCGCCTTCCTTACCCAGCTTATCGAACTGCGAGGCTTCGCTGGCTACTGAGGCTCACCCGATCCACCATATTTTGTCCCTTTATAATCATCCATTTTATGAGACTACATAAAATGACAATTATAACGTCGACGTTTTTTTTTTAGGAAATTATACAACAACAATTGGTCCTCAGCATATACGACCAAAATGAGCAGAATTTTGGACAGAATTAATGATTCTGGTTGATCAGAATTTTGATTGAGAATTTTGAAATCATCCAGATCAAAATTCTGGTATTTAAATTACTTTAATCTGAGTCTGCGTCTAATGAATGATACGTGTGCCTCATCATCGAAGTTCAAAATGTCAGTGCGGCAGACCTCGAATGTGCTATTTAGGGGGTGGCCCTGCCGGGTTGGGGCCGGCCATTTGCCCAAATCGGGGAGCTGGTCTGCGCAGGCGCCTCCGCGGCGGAGCGGCCGGTCCGGCGACCTTGCGGCGGGACGCAAGGTCGCCGGAGCGCGTGTCGACGCCCGCTTCGCGCTTTTCACTTTCTGAGTCGCTTTCAGGGCGTGTAATAATCGTTAAGTGGGGAATAAATAGGGAGTGCAGGCTCGTCGATCAGGGATGCGAGGGCTTGCTTCATGTGCCAGAGTTCATGTGTTCAATCCGCCTCCTTCCTGCACAACTTTCTTTATCTTTCTGAGTCATGATTGCGAGCTGTTCCACGACTCGGAATCCATGTGAAAGTTGAAGTCCTCTTTCCTACTAGGTGGTAGAACCCGCCCGGGTTGGTAAGTACTAACATCGCATCGTTGATATGGTCACACGGCAATAAAACATTTTTTCCTATTTGCCATCCAGTTCAATGTAGCCGTTCTCATAAAGGGAATGTGGCAGGCACTCCAGTAATTCCTTTGGAAATCCGCTATCCAAGTCCGGATACATAAAAAAAATATTGTCAAAGATCACACACGTGCATAGTGAAAAACTTTCATGGCAACATAGAATGATTAGATCTGCGGTGTTAACTTACTATCGTAAAATAACACGCAGGGTGGATAGGAAAATATGTGATGAATTCTGTCCTTTGGTAAAATTTTGTAAAATTCTAACTTGTAAATTTTAATTTACTTGGCCGAATAACACTTCGTTTGAAAGGTAACACTCGACAAACTGGTTTTGAATTGCTCAGAGACTTGGAAGAAATTGCTCATACTAAGAAGACCCTCTTAAAGAATCGACAACTAAGTTCCCTACGACACATTTCACAACGAAGTACAACGAAGGAATTCACATCTAGCAATAAAGCGCATTTGCGCATTCAATCGGCCCTTCATTGAATAAGTGCGGACGATGAGGCATTTTATGTTTCCGCCTCACTACGCCGCCTCCGCGCTTCACTAGGTTGACGACCTGGCTTTGTTCGTCAATGGTGATAGGACAACAATTTCTGTACATCCTCCAATTCATTGTCTTCGTTACCTGTCCCAGTAATCGTCGGCTGCTACTGACGTGCAAGCATGACGCACGCACCCATCGCGCATTATCTATTGAGTCATCTCAGAAGTAATCATTATACGAGCGTAGTCAGTTACTTTCTTTAGTTGCATACCGGTATCATTATATTTGGGAGTGGAACAAAGTGTTGTAGGTTCAAACTGCTGTGAAGTCTTCGGAAAATTCCAAACGATTCGATTAAACCGTGTCGCAGGCTGGTTATACTATAAGTTCGGATGGGATGGGTTCCTGTACCAATTTGAGCATCTTCTACTCAGAGTAACAGATAAACGTAAATTTGATTTCCATATTAACTTGTTTGTTATACATCTTCCAAACATGGGTCTGCACCATCCACATATTCACAAAGCAAACGTTATGGAAACATAAAATATAATATAAGAAAGAGAGTCGTGGATGAAACTGGAGGAGGCGTTCACCAAAGAAGGAAAACCAACCAAACTAACAAGACACTACGATAAAAATGCTAACTAAAACCATGGATGAACTACTCTTCTAAAACTACTGACAACACTCAAAATGAGGATATGGAACGAAATGGCTAAATATTATTATTATGAACGATTTAATCTGTAAAAAGGTAGTTTGGTGACAAACACAACAACGTGCTGTTACTCCAGCGTGGTTTAATCAACGAGCAAAGAAGTAGGGGAGTAATGATTGAAACTCATTCGTATGGCGGCAGAGAAGTCACGAGTAAGTGGAAAAAATCTGACTGTAGTTAGTTCGTAAATGAACTTCGGATGCGCAACATCGAATGTTCGTTGTACCAAATAGCGCCCTGTGAAGTTCTTAGGTATTGTTATCGGTACTCGATAGCATCAGTAGTGAGTGAATTCTTGAGCGAACTCACTCGCCGGCGCTACCGCCATTGTATGTATTAGTGACTACGCCACCCCATACATACGAGTTTCGGTTGCCAATCCCGTCCATCCATTTCAAGGTCTGTAAAGACCTTTTATAAGTAAGGTTGTGTGATGGAATTTGCTTTAAGAATAACCTACAAATAAGCCTCACGGGGAGGAGGTAACCTAAGATAGACTTATCAGCATGCCTCTCGTCCCACTGCAGCCGGGGACTATTTCTGCCACTCTGTGCTTGCAGCTGTTACTTACATATTATTCATTCTAAAATTGCTCTCCCTGGAACGAACTTAATATTGTTGCATTTTCACCCAACAGGTAACAATGCACCAATATTTTACATTTTTCGCTGTCAGACTTTCTGAAGGCATAAGATAAATGTATTTTTTGTGAACCTGTGCATCCATACTATAGTTTAATACGTTCGAAATAACTCTGTATGTTTGTTATGCTTTCACGCCTAAATCGCTGAACCAATTTTCATAAAATTTCTAAAGAGAGAGTGGACCTTAGGAAAGGACATAATTAAACTCAAAGGGGGTGAAAAGGGAGATGAAAGTTTGTATGGGGAATTCGTATACCATAAAATGTTAGGTTCAGCCCGACATCTCTCCGAAACGACCTTGACCCGAGCGGAGCCGGGTACCTCAGCTACTGTACTAATAAATACATAAATAAAATCCCTTTCAACTAGACAGTAGCTCGACAAATGCAGCCCACACAGCTTAGGCACTAACCTACCTAGTACAAATACCTATACCAGAAACATATTTTATGAAGCCTTCAAACAGATAATCAGTCTGTGAGTGGGTGTCGACATAAATAACGATATGCAAATTGCTTTATTTATTGTACTTACGGATTTGGCGTCTACCTACCAATGCAGATCCACTTTAGAACAATATTATCTACGTATAGAACTGGCCATGACATGACTTTTAAATTATACTGCCCTATTGGAATTGAAAATTACGTTACCGATGATACGGTCAATCCGTTTTTAGATATTTTTATTTTCAAAGAGCTAGTTAGCAAGAGTAGGGCAAATGCTTTCCGCGCTAAGCCTTATTCTTAACAGGTCATTGTGCGAATTGTCCTCCGTGCGCGTAACAGAGATGACTATGCTAGCCATCACAGCTCGTCTTAAAAGTCGAAGGGGTTTTTTTTTCCATAGGTTTCTTCTCCATTCTCCGTTCGCTGGTCGGCTACACTCATGCACTCCAGCAGTACATGATCAGTTATTTCTGTTGTCTCCATTCATCCAGGGGTACTATTTTGGACATCTTTGTACTATGCCGGATCCTCTCTTGGCCAGTTCACTAGCATTATTGCCTTACTAAAGCATTAGCAGGTAGCATTTAAAGGGATATGTAATTATGTGATCAGCTGACAGTAGTAGTTTATGACAAAAAATATAGTATTAAAACCTAATGTGCAAGTGTTTCACAGTGTTGTGTTGCCACTGGAGCAGTGCATCGCTTAAAGGTCCTTGCTTACGGTGACGCTTGGCTCGGGTTATCTCTTTCCCTAAAATATGGTTGAAAGAGGTAATGGCTGTGCACGGCGTGATGCTCGTGCAGTGTACTGTCTATGGATGATGAATAAACAATACAACAATAATACAATAAAATAAAGAACCACGATCCACTTTAATTTAGCGTAGAGCAATGGTTAACGTTAGCATATTCTTCTACGGGCGCAATGGTATTCTAGGATTAGCTTCAATTTAACTCTATGGTTTTTGTGCGTTAAAATCGACGCGCCGACCGAGATTATTCTCACGTCACATCATAGTCACGCATCTTCCAGGTTTTGAGAGCATCTGCAGCTCGGATTACGCCCACACATTCCGCCAGGAATATGGTACTGAAAGCGCCTTCGGTCGTTAATGTCAAGCCTCTATCTTGATCCATCTGTGTAGATTTCTATTTGCGTCAGTTTTTAAAGAGTTATTCCAAATCACACTTATATAGTAAATAGGAAACGTAGGATATCAATTGGTGGATAGCTTGCCTATCGTAGGTTTGGTCGTGTATCGTATGATGTGTGAAAAAAACAGATCAAGTGCGAATCGGACTCGCACACGAAGGGTTCCGTACCATCGTACAAGGCTTAACACAACAAAAATCAAATAATTTTTATTATTTTTTTAATTTACCTATTTGTTGTTATAGCGGTTATAATAAATACACAATCTGTGAAAATTTTAGTTTAGTTTTATTTTAATTTAGCCGCCTGCTGCAATTACAGTTCATGAGATACAGCCCTGTGACAGACGGACGGACGGACAGACGGACGGACAGCGGAGGCTTAGTAATAGGGTTCCGTTTTTACCCTTTGGGTACGGAACCCTTAAAATCAGCATGATATCCATCCCCAACGACATTGTCCCACCGAGACGCGGGCACTGCAGATTGTATCCTAATTAATGTAATATGTTCCATAAATGGCGTCCCAGGTACGCTATTTAACGATCTCGCCAGGAATCAACAAAGCTCGACATCTCAATTACACTCCTCCGCCTAGATAAATAACCATTCCGAAAGTAATTAAACCCCCGAAGTTACGCCACCTTACTTCAGCCATATAAGTGAATGCCTCATGTCGACAACGGAATTGAGTAAAAAGTCGATGACGCGCAAAAGCGCCGAGTGAAAACGCTCCGATTCTGCGTCAGAGCAAATAGGAAGTGTGAAAACCCCTTTTCTCGCATTAGTGAGTCATTGTGCGCTAGCCCAATCATGGGCATTTCCAAAAGTGGATAGCTGCGTGGGCAGAATCGAAACTAAGTTCGTTCAAACATTCCATGTTTGCTTACGATAATACGATGTTTGAAAGGAACTGCGTAAATATTTGTGCGAAAACATTTTTGCAAGTTTAAGAATTTTGCTTTGCTAAATAATTATTGTTACTTACAGTTTTCTACAGCTTATCCGAAGAGATTACCGTTATTGTATTTCAAACTACAATTATATGGGTAGGTCTAACCTGCTCAGTAGTTAGAGCAACAGACATATGTAACATGTTAAAAATGGCCAATGGATAAAATGAAATGTTTCAGTCCGATTAAATGTAACCGTGCTCAAAGATAGGTTACCGGTATGCCATTTAGGTCCTTCGAAGATTGGTGATGAGGAAATATAATAATAGTGGACAATCAAGACGCTTATAGCATGCAGCACAAGCATAAGTAGGTACCATAACACCAAAATAAGCTGAAAACTGCCGTAATGCTGCGGAAAAGACTCACCACATGCTACGCTTCGTCCTTTTTCCCCCACTCCTAGGGACATCAGAAAACTAAAAATTATTTATTTTATGAAAAACTGGTGTGGGTAACTGTGCTGAGAGAGCAAAGGTACTCCACATCACCCACGCTCAGAGAGGCACCATACCAGCGGACAGACCCGCCGGCAGACAATTCCATATCCTGGCGGTGCGGCAGAGAAATGATTTCGAGAAACGGTTCGTTCTCAAAAGCCTAATGTCAAAAACAAGGGGTGCTCTAATTCTCTGCTGCGGGTGTTCCGGGTAAAGTTTGTTTTATGCCTCGTGACAAGGAAGGCTAATACCACACAACTACCGTTATGATATTAGCCCAATACACTACATTCCTGAAGCAATTAGGTGCCATGTCAGGACCTTCAATTTACGGATACAATGAACTGGATGATTTCGATAATTTAGATTCGGTAATTTTTCATAGCCGCTTCGACCATCTTTTCATTAAACGAAATTGTGTCAACCCGAGCAGGGTTAACCCTATTACCTACTAGGGAAGGGGACCAACATACAGCATAACATGAATTACGAACCATATGGAAAAGCTCGTATATGTAACGAAATGCACTTAACCAATACACAAAGAGAAAGAAAGTGGTACTTGAACAAGGCGGGATTTAACCCTTGACCTCTGGATTGGGTTTTCCCCGCGCCCCTGAGCTACGAGAAGCTCAATTATTTCGCTTTAAAGTGTTATAATGATTTACTGTAGAGTAAGGTATGTAGTTGTAGAGCATGATGCTGCACAAAACAATACAGAAATCAAGCAATCGTTAGAGGAGCGAACACGGCGTACACATAAGTGGGAGGGCCGAGCGGGTAAGTGGGTGATATTGTGTCGGGAGGTGAAAGTGTTGGCGGTAGAGTGACCTTTGCCCGGCGTCGAGGAGTTAGGACATCGCGCTCCGTGCGGTGGAAATTGAAAACGACAAGCGGTGAGCTGTTATGGGCGCCGACCGAGCCTAGGGCGACGTGTTCCGTTGGTAAGCCCGCAGGAACGCTATTGGTACCGCCATTCCGTTTTATGTACGCCTGTCAGCGACCACGGGGTGAACTTTCAGATACTTCGACCCGTGTATGATTGGAATCGTTTCGTAGACTCTTTAATGTTCATTTTTTTTTTATAAAAACATGCAGGCTTTCCAGATAGTTTCATGGAGAATGTGGTGTGTATTTAATGATTGAAATAACTGGTTTTACTAATTTGTTCGTTGACAAAAAAGTATCCAGTTTCGTCCGAAGACGATCTTTTGGTAGTAAAAGCGTTGATTTGTTTTTGTTCGCTTTGTCTACAAAAATCATATATTACTACACATTAGTCTAGTTTCAACTCATTCACCAGGATTTCGCTGACGGCTGGGCAAAAGCAAGGCAAAAATTTCTGAAGCGCAAAACACGGTTATTCAAGATTTTCAAAAGTTTTAGTGAGAACTTTCTTTGTTCTATTTTTAAAGTTTTTTAAGGTTGTTATATTTTAGTTTATTAAGGATTGCTGGTTCCGTTTTAGTCATTTGTTCTGTGCAGAAGTAAAGGTCGGTCAGATCTTGATACCATGGCTGCGCATGATCTCCTTTTGTCATTTCAATCTTTTTAGTATTTCCCACCACTGAGACATACAGTACTAATGAGAAAAATAATTATTCAAATCGGTTGACAGTTTGCGAATATATCGAGTAACATGCACACAACAACAAAAACATACAGACGAATTGAGAACCTCCTCTTTTTTTGAAGTCGGTTAAAAAATTGATACAGATCAGTGTAATTTCTTTGTTGGTTTTCTTCACTGAGTCATACAGAGTTATTCGAATCCAAGGATAAATAATTAATTTCATGGAATTACTAATAGTAATTTGACAGACGGACTGACGGACGGAAAAGAGAGTGATCCTATAAGGTTTCCGATTTTTCATTTTTAGATACGAAATCATAAAATAAATATATTTAAATTAAAAATATTTAAAATAACATTTCAGCACGAATGTCCAGCCGAAAATAATCGTTTAGTCCCGAGGAAACCCATTATATACGTAGTGCATCACATGGCCTTGGATAGAGTCGAGCTTTTTATATGCTCAACTGTACCTGTGTGCAAACAAAACTATATTAAAATAAATTTCTATTTGAATGCGAGCTTGATCCACGGTTCGGAATATATTTAAAACTGTACTGTTAAATCCCCGGTTTGGTTTAACCGTATTAAATGTAAGATAGTTGAGGGCGACTATATAATTTTGTCCGTGTTTTCCATCCAGATGAATTAATCCGTGCTCTTAATACAGGAAAATCCGAATTTTAATTAATTTTAATTATTATTTCAACTTTTGGTAGCCAAATTACAATAAAAATTAATACTCGCACGATTATAAATGAACGCTCTTACACTTTTATTTACACACTATGTTTATAGGTTGTATATTATTTTTTACATTGGTTTCTTGCACATTTTTTGATAGTAAATTTGAATCGCACAGTTCATTTCTCATACTTCTGCATTATATGTTAACTTTAATATTTTTATAAGTAATCACACAATAAGTAAACACACACTAGTAATCACCTTATATGCATATGTCCGGTCTGCAACTTTTACGTTTTAGGTTAGAGTATTTATTATTATATTTAAATGGTATTAGCGGCATTTTGTCATGCGATTTATGTACATTTATTTATTATAATGTTTTAAATAGTTATGACAAACTGCTGTTAAATGCATGAAAATATATAGATAAATAATCTTAGTTTCTAATACTTATAATTTGTTAAGAGCTTTTAAAGAGTTTTTAAAAATATTCTCAGAATTAAAGTATGACCAAACATTTTTTTAAGTAAGTATTTGCTATAAAACATAGATGACGGATCTATTTGCCTGGTATCCATCGTTCATTTCATTTTCACTCACTTAATAATATCGAAGCTCAAGAATACATAGTCTACATAATTCAGAAGGTGTAAAAATATGAAAGAAAATAAATAAACAGTTTAATCTTGCTCTAAGAAATTGGCTGCGGACTACGGATCACAAGCAGATTTAAACTTGATGACAGTTTGACAGTCCGAACTGTGGCCTCAGCGCTCGCCGCGTCGCGCGTCGGGCGGAAGTCGAAGAATGCACGTCGCAAGCGGGCGCTCGCACACGTAACCGCTGCTTCATTGTGACAACTCTGATCCTAGATTGCAAACGAACTCACGATACAGTCGGTACACAACACATGCGAACACACACCTCTACCTTCGAAACATTGTGTCCGTTATTCTAGGTCAATTCTAAGCGATTATTTCTAACAAGAAGAATAGCTACTAATATTCGGTAGGGGACCGAAGTACAAAGAATAGCTTCATGTGTAGGACAAGGAAGGTCCTGGCATAA
The DNA here is from genome assembly GCA_946894095.1 of Incurvaria masculella. Classification (NCBI taxonomy): domain Eukaryota; kingdom Metazoa; phylum Arthropoda; class Insecta; order Lepidoptera; family Incurvariidae; genus Incurvaria; species Incurvaria masculella. The sequence goes on from OX335641.1 coordinate 9,700,980, forward strand.
CACTTAATTCCTTCGGAAATGTGATGTGTTGTGCTAATATCATGACCAAAGTTGTGTAGTATTAGCCATCCATGTAAGGATTTATAAAAAATGCACCAATAGTGTTATAATGAACTAAGTTTAGAAAGTGTATGACGATTTTCTTTGCCGAATTTTTGCGGTTTGATTGAAGCGGATATAAAATAATTATAGAGGGTTTACAGGGCCACTTTAGTGTGTTACAAATTCTGATCTCCCACATATTAAGGTGTTCTTTCATACTACTGATGTTTGGCATTATCGTATGCATATTACGGTAAAGTTAATTAAACATTATTTTGAATGCTTTCGTACAACATTATTATATAGTACGTAGATGGCTTTAAGTCTTGTGGTGTGCTGTGTAGGCGACGCGACGTGTGCGTGCGCCCTATAGCCGCAGACACACGGGACCTTGACTCCGCACCAACTGCCAAACGGGTCGCAAACCAGTTCGGACATATCTAGTCAAATGTTCGTTAACGCATCGTGACATTTGAATACATTCTATCGGCGCATTGACTAAGGCAAACCGATTTGTTGGTGGAATGTGATCCAAGTTGGGTTCTAAATATTTTGTCTCAGTATTTTTATTTTTATGCACGGTTTACCGGCATGGCATTACGGATCAGAACCAAACAATCCATCGAATGCCATAGTACATGGCATACATTGTATGTAATAATTGTATTCAATGAATAGTTCTTTATAAAATTACAGTGTTTGTAGTGTCCTGTCGCCGTCCACACGCATTTTGACCCGAATTGTTATTTTTTAACGGTTGTTGGAAAATTAAGAAAAAAAATATAACTATGTTGTGCACCAACTACTTACTTTTGCTCTAAGCGTCATACTTTTTGAGAAAACGCTAGATTTGAACACTGAAGTCAGCAGTGACGGGACCCTCGGCACGTGACCACGTTAACTCTTGACCGGTTTTATTTATTTACAGAAACATTAAGATAATACCTAAGAACTTCATGAACACACACTCTACTAACTGAGCTTTTGAGATATCTTTTAAGGACCTATCGAACTGACCTCATAGGGCGCTGATTTCACGGTTCAATTTAAATAAATCTAAGTAAAACAATTTTTGAGAGTAACAGGTCTGGGTCAAAGATATTTTGGATTAAATAAATTACATTTAGAACATAGCCCACCCCCGTTGGAACACGGTGCAATCATTCCTTTATGGCACAGATGGTCCGAATACAGACATATGCCTTCCAAGATGCCATGATCCATTAGACCAGGTACCTAGACCAAATTTCGGCGCAGTGATACTAATCATGTGGGAGTGATCAGATCAAGCACGTAGGTAGTTTATATAGTAACCTAGATATCAGCCAACATTGGCCAAGACAAACTTGATATTCTTGTAGAATTGGTGCTTTAAATAACGGTCAAACAAAGCCTAGTTTAGCCGAGATATGAAAACGTCAATCTTTATTCCCCTTTTTAAAGATTATCGTATTAGGAACGATGCTGCAATCGGTAATCAGATTGAAACTCAATCTTCTCGTATAGGTTCACTCACAGCGATTGACCAAATTAAATGTTTTTTAAATAAAGTCAGTGTTTTGTGTTGGACGGACAGGTTCATTATGTGTACAGCACTGTTTGTCAAGATTGTACAGCTTGTACACGTAATTATTGGATGCGTTTTACAAGGTATGTTGACAGATTCAACACTATCCTTCAAAATTGATTGGCACGAAGATTGAACTTGCTTATAAAAACGTGTTAGGATCTGCGAGGCAAAAACGCCAAATTAAATTTTAGCTGCGCGGACATAATCTTAGGAGGAATCCTGTACATCTTAAGGTGGCCCAACCCGGCGGGACTAACTCATTCGCGGGCACGGTACAAAACCGTGCTGTCGCGCTCTGGGTCCTTCTATGCTTCAAAGAAAAAGACCGGCTCCGTGATGAGGAAGATGCTAAATGTCCACAAAAAAGACAATGTGCATAGTGCATTTGGTAAGATTTACAAAAATTTTAATTACCAAATGCCTTATAGCTAAAAGTAAACCACGACCGCTGTAGTCCAAAATCTAACAGAAACCAAATAGATTATAAATCTTGATTAAATAAACTATGTCTGATGACTAATCTTTTTAAGATGTTATTACTTTATCATAGCGTAATCCACCTCCAAAGTTATTGTAGAAAACGCGCGAAAATTTCGAACTTTCGGACCGTATAATTTAGAAACCAAACACAATTTTACAATGCCAATGGTCATAAGACATCTAGTTCGATCAAATAAAGCTATTTTGAGCAAAATTTTGGATCTCTGACAAGAAATATGGGCGTGATGTTCTTTCCCCTTTTGTATGGGGAGATGAGCGCTTCATGTTCTGACTAAATTGAATTGGGTTTTAATAGCGCATAAGCGCCCGTAAATTTCTGCAGAGCGTGGGTTTGTGCTCAAAACTGGTTCGAATTTCCAACTATATCCTTTAAAAGAGGACGCTTAGTCATACCACGTAACAAGTATAAAATTAAAGAAATAAAATAATACTATGGGAATCGTTTGTTGAACTAGATGTTTAATTTTAACCGGTGGAAGAAAATAAGATACGAGAACTTAGTTACTATTTTAAAAGTATGGTAATTGACAAGGGATATTAGAGAAATGCGGTTTTATTCGATATTTGAAACTTACAAAGTTGTAGGAATTTATTAATATTTAAACATGTACTCATTAAGTTATATCATAGAGCAAAGTAATAGTATTTTATTACGATAAATTCAAACAAGTGTTGGTTCTTCGCAATTGAACGTATTAAATATAAGACTACAGTGTAACAAGAGATTATTCCACTGATGACAGGTAAACGGAAACTTAGGCCACAACTGGCAGCATTACATATCTACTCCCTTTGGTTGAATGAAACCCAAACAGTTAAGCCCTATGATAAACGTCTCTATGTCTCACAATGACACATCGAATAGCTATATTCATAATAACGCGTGCGCAGGCAGGAAGCGAGCACTTATAAAGTCAAGAGATTTAACATTCGGAACGCATCCGATGCAGCGTACGTGTGGATCGTGCCCTTTTAGGAGACGTGCACCGCCGAGCACAACCAATGACCCGTGTGCGTTTGAATTCAAATAGTAAAAACATTATCCCTATTTCATGCTCTACTATCTTTTAAAAAATCGGCCAAGTGCGAGTCGGACTCGCACACGAAGGGTTCCTTACCATGGTAAAAAAAAAAACAAAAAAAACACGTTTTTTGTATGGGAGCCCCCTTTAATTTTAATAATTTTTTAATCTTACCTATTTGTTGTTGTAGCGGCAAAATAAATACACACTCTGTGAAAATTTCAGCTGTCTACCTGTTACGGTTACTGAGATACAGCCCTGTGACAGACGGACAGACGGACGGACGGACGGACGGACGGACAGCGGAGGCTTAGTAATAGGGTTCCGTTTTCACGCTTTGGGTACGGAACCCTAAAAAATCAGTAAAAACCATTTTGTTACGTGGACGTGGACGAAACAATACCAATAAACAAGTAAACATTATCTTCGAAAAGTGGAAAAATCTGACCAACTCGCACAAGAAGGGTTCTGTTGGGTACCAATTGATCATTTCACGGAATCCCATCCAACTTGCCACCGATTTCCTATAACTATCCTTGGGACCACCGCGTAAGGTGCAATATGCCATTGCATTGCACCATACCAAGTCATCGCGAGCGCATTCGCGAGACAGTTATCGAAGATTATTTCACGCGGCGGTCGCTTCACATTCGAGTCCGTGACCTTGGAAGTTTTTGTGGACATTTGGCGGGAACCGTGTTCCCGAACCGACCTGGATAGCCCCGTGACGTGTGTCCGCCGTGCTGGGCGCGTTGCTGGTGCTGGAGCGGAGGAGGCGCCTTCGCCGTGCGAGCGGTCCCCCTCTTCCTTTGAGTCCAGGTTGGTGCCTATTTTAGTCCCCGCCGCATCAGGTTCCTTACCATCGTACAAGATTTAACACAAAAAAAAATCACGTTTATGGTATCGGGCCCCCTTTGTGGTTATAGCGGTAATACAAATACACACTCAGTGAAATTTTCAGCTGCCTACCTATTACGGTTAATGAGATACAGCCCTGTGTCGGACGGACGGACGGACGGACGGACGGACGGACGAACGGACGGACGGACGGACGGACGGATGGACAAACGGACGGACAGACGGACAGCGGAGGTTTAGTAATAGGGTTCCGTTGGCACCCTTTGGGTACGGAACCCTTAACATGATACCTTTAGCAAGAACAGCGAGTAACTTTGATAAAACGTAATCAGTTGCATTTCTCACTCACCCAACCTTGGTGAGGCCTAGGGAAATGCGTTCACAGGTTTTGAAGTAAATTTTAATCAAGCTGCAATTGCTCAGTTAATGTTTGGACAAAGCCTCTAGCAAACGTAAATAGGTTTTTGTATGTAACTGCACATGGGCGGCTCATACTACACCCACCGTCGTGGTTTAGCCCAAAACACCGAATTCCCGAAGGAATTATGTGCAATGCCAGGACCTTCCCTTTATCAATGCGGAACTCGATGGAAAACACTGATAAGTTTTCATTGCCGTTTGACCATTCTTCATCCAATGTGATGGTACCAACCTGAGGGTAAGGACCTACAGTTTATCATGAATTTCGAACCATGAAACAGCTCGATAAGATAATCAGCACTTTAGTAATAAGGGCCCTTTAAGTGTCGATTAAAATAAGTTAATATAGTTTCTTCATATACAAAGGTGAATAAACTAAATGAACCGATTTATTTTAATCAAATCTTAAAGGGCCTTAATATTAAAGTGCAGATTTTCTTGTACTGGTATTGATCGCAAGTTGCTAAGAAAGGCTCATAATATGTGGCGATTAAGCTAATCAGCAGTACGTGAAAAAAGCATCTTAACTAATACAAAATTATTTACAGTGCCGAATATTATTATTGGATTAGGTCGAGATTTTCTGATTTGTTCGGTGACATGTATCCCTTCGCCTAACCCACGGAGATCTTCGGTGGTACGAGAAGTTGCGTGGGATTTTGAATTCGACATAATTTTGGCTATGGTAAACGTATTCTACGTTATAATACCAGTTATTAGTCATAACATCGACAGTAATAATCCCACTGAAATCGAAGCCAGTTAAAAAGCGATTATGTGCTGGTAATTGGCAGGTATTACCGATATTAGCATAGCCAGCCGCAAGTGCGGTGGACTTACCACTCCCCGGGCTTAGCACTCCCCGGCCACTTATATTATATTATGTTTCCAATGCTTGTGGATTCATTACACCCCTTAGCTGCCACTCAGTTTTGTTGTAATACGAGTAGGTCTCATTGTACGCCTATTGTACGACTATTGTCTATGTTTATTTACGGGGAAAAATTGTATCCAACCAACAGTGCCTCAAAACTCTTTAAGGTGGCCCAACCCAATTTTAATTACAAAATGCCTTATAGCTAAAAGTAAACCACGACCGCTGTAGTCCAAAATCTAACAGAAACCAAATAGATTATAAATCTTGATTAAATAAACTATGTCTGATGACTAATCTTTTTAAGATGTTCTTACTTTATCATTGCGTAATCTACCTCCAAAGTTATTGTATAAAACGCGCGAAAAATTCGAACTTTCGGACCTTATAACTTAGAAACCAACCACAATTTTACAATGCCAATGGTCATAAGACATCTAGTTCGATCAAATAAAGCTATTTTGAGCAAAATTTTGGATCTCTGACAAGAAATATGGGCGTGATGTTCTTTCCCCTTTTGTATGGGGAGATGAGCGCTTCATGTTCTGACTAAATTGAATTGGGTTTTAATAGCGCATAAGCGCCCGTAAATTTCTGCAGAGCGTGGGTTTGTGCTCAAAACTGGTTCGAATTTCCAACTAAATTAAATTTTGAGCAAAATTTTGGATCTCTGACAAGAAATCTAGGCGTGATCTTCTTTCCCCTTTTGTATGGGGAGATGAGCGGGATGGGCCACCTTAAGAAAATAATATTAGTGTTCCTCGAGCCGGAAGAATTTGTTTCCACCGTTCCGTTGCCGTACTAGTTGGAACTCACCGATTTACAGAATAGCACTCAACGCGATAAGTATGGCGATTGTTGATTAGCACCTTAGTAGATCAGCGAAGACGTTTGGAGTAAACATTCTCGTATTCATTTTATGTTGATAAATATTAATATCTTCGTTTTTATATTTTTTATATTTAATTTTAATTTTAAGAAAACGATTTTATTTTCTAACTCATATGTATACCTACACTTTCATTTAAATTATAATGTTATATATTGCTTATATTATGTCTGCCTACAGAATATTATTTATCATATTTATTCTGTAGGCAGACATAATATTAATAACGACGATTTGTTGATTTTGTGTTTGTTGTAGAGACAGCACCATAACCAGTTATATGATTTTTACTTGCTGAGAACATTCTGTCAATTAATGAAGTTCAAGTTGCTGATGCAAGTTGTGCTTATCTTTTTTAAGGTGTTCGCTTGTACACAAATAATACCCTGTTGATTAACTGTAATAAAAAAAACCACTTCTGAGCGGCATGTTCTTATTTAAGTAGTTTATACTTTTTTTACACAGAAATTTACAAGTTTTATGTAATTGGACATATACGGCTAATACCATACCTGTCGTCATGACATCAGCCTACTAAACCACATCAACCCGGGCAAGATTAACCCTACCAACTAGTAAATAAGGAAGAGGATCTACAGATTTAGGCCAGCCTAAATGTTTGAAAATGGTCACCTATCCACAACTAGATCTAATGACGAATCCGAGTGCGTAATATACATCTAATGGAGGGAAAAAAGACACTGAAACTGAAACCCAACCACGCTCAGAGGTGCTTCACCAAGCTTATCGAATCGCAAGGCGTCGTGCCACTGGGCTAGCGAGGCTGACAATTACCTGCTTACCTGTCGTGCATTGTTCACGTCTACTTATATTTTGATTCTGCTAATCAAATTCAAAAGCACTACACCTAAACTATACCTAAGTGAAGTTGGGGAGAAACCATAAAACCTTAGAGTGTCGTTACCCTATCAATTCCCCATACTACGGGCCGTAACCGTTTACACATATTATTAGCTAATAAACATTAGAAAGGGAGTTTTTTTACCGTTATTTTGGATTGTTTTTACTGGAAAACACCAACATTTACATAAAAATAAAAATATACGGACAATGAAGCAAGCTTTCTCAAGTGATTAAAATTAATGATTACAATCTGACAACTTTTAGGGGAAGGGAACTGTTAGGGCCTGGAAGACGATTTCGCTAGTTTAATTCGTAGTCGGCATGCAAACTGTGCCTTGGCAAATGGAAAGAATTTCTTCAAATTTTAATATCTCAGAGCCTCGCTAACAACACGACAGTCTTAAATATAAAAACTGAACGGAGTTTTATAGTTTATATGAGCGAAACTACGGACGTACGATATGGCTTAAAAACATAACCTTATAATCTCCAGCGCAGAACGTGCATTACGCGCCTTAAAAGGAGTTGTGTGCGCCTTAACTACCCTTTGTCCTTATGCCGCGCATCTGATAACGCAGGACACAGCACAGCTGTCTCGCCAGAGAATTACTTTTTATAAAAAGTGGCCTTTTGCTCGCGCGCAGCAGTCGATAATTATTGCGCGGTTCCTTTTATTTAATTTGTGCCTTTATCCAAAGCCGATTGCGTTCAGTTTAATAAGGACGCAAGTAAGACAACAACATAACCGCAACGAATTTCTATTTTCAAAATGATTTTGAAAATATGATGAATGATGATAAATTTCTATTTTCAGATTGATCTGAAATGAATTGAATGAAACTGAAATCTCTGGTGCTTTGTGCTCTCAAATGAGACAAATATTCTTAAAATTTCATAAAAAAAGTTGGATCATAGAATATGAGCGTCAGATATTTACCATTATAGGTTTCAAATATAGCAGTCTTTCATATTTTGGAAATTCCCACAAAGGATTCGTTATTTTTAAACATGATAAAATATGGTTTCACATTCACATACGCTCTTATGGAACTAAACACAATCAGGGGTTCTGATGCCTATATGGGCATCAGAAAATTATGCTCCCCATAGAAACGTACCTTCCTAATCCTTTAAAAATCATTTTTCCAATTTACTTGATACTTGGTTTAATATCGGGCAACGAAGATGTGCGTCTGCATGTTTTTGTTTTTTTTTTATAAAACAATTATATTATATCAATCCACAGAGGAAAGAAAACTTGCATGAAGATTTTCTTTCGGCTGTGATGTCGATTCGATTAAAATTTCCTTAAGATTGTTATTATTAAACATGCTTTCACTATCTTTCATTCAATACAATGGCACTGCTAGGACCTTCCCTTTTATAATCACAGCTACAATTAACTGGATGGAAAACATATTTTTATAGCCATTTCAACCATCTTTCATCCAATGTGACAGTAGTTTTAGGTTTTTAACCTTTTCTCCTAGATTCACCTATAATATACCTTCGAGATCAACATTGTAAGTTTTGTAGTAATCCTCAATCAATACAATATCTATGTAGCATTAGGATTGAATTAAGAATCGACAAGTGATATAACACGATTGATCAAGTTGCCAACGCAGATTGGCAGTTGACAGCAAATCATGCAGTAACTAGGTAATGACAGGATAATATACCCTAGTTAGTGCATTGTTCTCAGATACTTATGCAGAGTGTCCTGGCAGTGCAGGAGTTTCTTTAAACGAACAAGTTTTATTTACACCTAAAAAAATGTAACCATACATTTTTCGTAACAACTTCAACGAAAATTTGATTTCGTTGTCTCAAAACTCAAGAGCAAATGTACCTAAAATATGCATGCCTAAAATGGTCGTTTTGTACGCCCTCACTGTCACGACAACATGAAGCGTCGACTTACTGGGCTAATTAATCTAGTATATTTATTAAGTTCACACACTAGTTATATCCACATTTTACTATTTAAAATTTCAGCTGATGTAATGTAGCTGTGCCCACTTGAATATCACATTTAATAATTATTATTTATAATATTCATTACATTTTAATTAAAATAATGGCAATTATATATTTTACATATAATTTGATAACTATACAATTTTCCAAAATATTGACATGATGCCTTTGACCTATTTTAGTTCCTAACACTATCTTTTCCCATGCATAGAGCGTTCATAAACTGACCACGCCGTTTGTAAATGAGCGATATCCACTTTATTTGCCTGCGACATATATATAAATATATATTAAACAAATATATAAAAAAATAATTAAATATATTTTTATATTGCCGTGGGCATAATAAAAGGGTGGGTATATTAGGTGCATATTGATAATTTATTTTACTTACATATATTGTCCTTATCGTCGAGCCATCTGAAAACAAAAATAAAATTCGTTAGTTTACGTAGTTTGATACTACGAATGGCGAATTGATATAAATTAAAATTATATTTTTTTCTATGCTGGCCAGGCCAAAAATAGTTGTCCCCACAAGAATCTACTGATCCCTCAAAGTCGATACCACTGGTATATGTCACTGAACTAACGTGAGGTCCTTTGAAGTTATATTAGACTAGGAGGTCACGACAAAAATGGTAACGATAACGTAAATGGCTGAAACTGGGTTCACAGGACAAAGACCAACCCTCTAAAGCTATATATGTCAGTCTGCCTGCGTCAAGTGGTAGCGTTGCCTAGATAACATACCGGAAAAAGTAGTTTAGTTTAGACAAAAAAAAAATTATAAGGTAAATAACTGCAAATAATGAAGCATGAAAATGTCACTAGGAACTTGCTTAGTAATACCAAAACTGAACAAATCTTTGGTTGCATTTCGTAGTTATAGGCGATTTAGGTTACATATATAACTTTAGATATATTTAAGTATTTCATTAAAAATCGACTGGTTATTGCAGTATATTGATAGATATAAATATTTCCAGACACACAGTATAGTCATCATTAGGTACAACATACCAACATTTATTTTGTATAGCCAGTCTAGTTAACGCAACCACTTGGCGCAGACCGACATATTTAGCATCAGAGGGTTGGTCTCTAACATGTGAACCCAGATTCAGCCATTTATCATATCGTGACCAAAAATGTCGTGACCTCCTGGAATATATTAAGAAGCAAGGCAATGGCGTCGTCAGGATCCTCTAATATTGAGAGTCTAGCGTAACCCATATGTCGCGCTTTGTATAGTAAAAACGAGTTAGAATAAATCGTGTGCATTACTAATCCAAAGCAACTATACTTATGGGTTTTTAGATTGGCTACAAAATAGCATTCATTGCGCTTAAGTTCTATGCAGCGTCTTAAACTTTGCCTTTATCTTTGTATGCCAATACATCGATGACAGGCCCTGTCATGAGCCTTTCTATTAACGCCCAACTAATAATATGTTCGCTATTATTTTCGTACAAAAGCCATTATGACAACCGGATTGCTAGAAAAGCTGAAAATTTCACTCGGTAACAGATAAACGCTGTTACCGAGTGCAATTTTCTGCAAGCGCCTGTATAAACGTTTCCTCGCTCGATAGACAGGGTTCGGCTGACTGTAAAAGGCGATACCAGAAAACCGCGCGGTTCCACTAAGGAATATAATCGCTGCGATTATGCTCCGACTGCTTATGCTTTACGAGTTGAACGCTGTTTGTTGTTGTGTCTAATTTCGCTATCAATTTAATGCCGTAAAGGGTAAAAAGGATACAAGTATTAATACAAATGTAAGGTATAGTCCGTCTAGTTTAGTTGATCTGGGGCGTTACCATGGTAAATGAACTCGAGAGGTGAACAGGAAAGTGAGTGATTAAATCTGACGTTTTGTTGAATTTTGTGCTATGTTTAATGTCGAATGACGTGTTATTCGGCCAAGCGACCTGAATTTACCAGTTAACGTGGTACGAAATTAATTACTCATTTACTTTTTCACCCGGTGGTTAAGGTTGGCTGCAAACGCCAAATTGATGTCACACTGCACACCTCTAGTTGCAATCTAAAAATCAAAGTTTTCATCATGTTAACATGTGATCCAAATACATATATGCTTAAAGGAGAACAATAATTCTGAATCCAATCCAAAAGCCCCACAGAATTTTGTATAATGTACATATGTATATTTTAAGAGTTTGATGACTGTCGAATGTACGACATCAGACATCAGCAAATTTTTTGTTGTGTCATAATCAATAAAAAGTTAAATTTAGAATATTTTTTATGAATCTGGATATGGATGGTAAATCCACAAACGAATTGTCATGACTTGACTTGTTGCCATTCCAGGACTTTCCTTACATTTCTCGACTACATTTAACTGCATGGAAAAAACGGTCAATAATTTTCATTGCCGCTTTGACCATCCTTCATTCAATGGAATGTGTACCGTTAAGAGTGCTTAACCCCACTTAAGTTAGTAAGTTTAGGCGACTAAAGCCAGTACACCCATCGCCCAGTGTTGCCTAACCTCGATTATCGAACGGTAAGGCATCGTGCACTGTAGTTTGATAAATAGAAGAACGATTGTGCTGATAAAAGTGCTCTTAAACCCACCGACAGGTAGAAAACGCATTAAAATAATGCTGTATTTTTTTACTTTATTACAGGTCTTTAAGGAGATGTTCAAGTAGACCTAACAGGAACATAGCACGTATGGAAATAATTCAGTGGAGAACAGTCACGCGCCACCGCGAGTATTTCTGCGTTGTTTGTTCTGTCCATTATTAGCGCAAATAGTGTACAAATAAATACTAGCAGTTGCAGTGAAGTGTGACCTACATTCTACACACGCCGTCACGACCGTGTGTTTGTCTACAAGTTTGCCCCGAACACGCCTGGGGACCATTCCGACGATGTAAGGCCAAATTAAACTATGTGTTAACAAATAGGATGTGTCCGCGTGTGTGTGAGGTTGAGGTGACTCCGAACGTATCCAGGCCATATACATTTTAATATTTATAATTAATTCGTGACTTAAACCGTATGTATGTGTTTTATAAAATATTTTTTTTATTGGCCGAACACGTCCAAACCCCTGTTAACGGTCAAACACCGTCTAACCAGGAAATTGATTAGATTGTTTCATACCAAGGAATTAAAAAATAACTCACTCATAAAATCACTTACTGTGTAACGCTACTTACTGATTAAATAGAAGTTATACGTGAAAATGTATCTTAGGTATGATAAATGAATGCATCGCCGAATACATTGTTTTATTGTAATTTTCATCGCGGTGTATAGTGGTTAATAGTAAATTATCATTTTAAGGTTTCTGTGGGATGTGGCAAACTCGTAAGCGGTAAAAAACATTATTAATTATAGTTTACTATGGCCCTGTCGCCGATGTAATAAGGATATGTCACCGTGCGGGTAGTCTTCACACGACCTCCAATTGGACTCGGATATAAACATCGCAAGGTCGTAGGACATATTTTATAATCCGAACATAAAACCAACTTTCCTGATATGACCACTGAGGAAATACCAATAGATGTACAATCGAATCTTTATTTATAAAATTCCGGTGTTCGTGTGTTTGTACTTCTTCTCCTCCTAAACGGATTGACTGGTTTTGGTGAACATTTTTATGTACTAATAATGGGGCGACTTTAATGGTTTTTAGCTACAGTTGGAACTGGTAGATGGCGCGGTTGTCGAGATCCAGATTTATGACTGTAGGGTTGTAAGTTATAGATTTTTTTAATGATGGAAATAAGAAACCTGAGAACACGGGAGTGAACTAAATTCATTGGATTTCGGATCACACGAATAAAACAGTAAGCATACTGAGAGCAAATATGAAGTAAAAAATAATAACGCAATTAATTTGGAAAGTAGGCATATCAAACCCATGATCAAACCCTAATTCTGACGTTGACAATATAGAACCGAGAAACAGGCTTTGGCATCAATTGATCATAGATAATGGACCACATTTGGCACAACTAAATTAAACTGTTGGAAGTCGTGATAAATTGGGATACACCACAGATTATGCAGCATAAACTAAAATAAATAATCGCAATATTTGTGCGGAAGATGCTGTAGAGAATAGCTTATGCACGCGATGTTACTTTTATTCACCACCTGTACCTAGGTAGGCGCGTAGTCAGTAACGCACCGATCTCAAATCTGCTCATTGCCACTGGCCATATGGTCATCATTACATGCCATGTACCATATACCTACATACATCGGCCACCTGTCTCTCTACGCACGAGTGCAAGTTCATCACGCGCACATCCGAACTGGTTATCTGTTGATATGAAGAAATTTTCTTCGAAAAGCCTATTCATGCACGCCCATTGGGACCGTTGAGAGTGGTGTTTTATGCTATTTTTGCCACGTTTCGACGTAGAAACATAGAGATAGATCTTTTCCTCGTCATTTAAAGTTTATTATTCATTGATCTACTGGTCCTCAGTGAGGTACCTTTTTAGACTTGATAGACTTATTGGACGTCAAACAATATTTTTTTACGGCGAGCATTCCATTTCATCGTTGGCTATTTCGATTAGAGTGAGGCCAAGCATTTCTCTCCTGGTATCGAGATACGGATCCAAGCTTATGTGAAACTATGATCATTCAAAACATAATGTCTTGTAATCTCGTAATCTTAAAATCTTACATATTTTAAGATTGTAATCTTACATACGTTTTTGATGGATATACGTATGTTTTAAAAAAACCAATGCCACTCCGTCACTGAATATACTCTTTATATTCCAAGCAAAGAATAGAGTTGTTTGAATAATTCTAAATATATTCGGGACTTACCACCTTTTACGTTTTTCTTCCTGCGTTTTGCTAGTTTTACACGCTGCGTGATCACGGGAAGACTTTGGGATGAAGACGTAAGACATACGTCTAGAATTTTAAGTTTAAACCTACTGCACTATCACACATCATTGGCACAACATGGAATGGTCACGGTCCATCTGCGCTCTAATGTGACAACGCACTTGTGCATTTGACTGTACTTATGTAGCTTGCAAGGCACCGAGAGGTCATAAAATCGTAATAAAACTATTTAGTACCGATTGAAGCTCATCATAAATCTTGACTATTTATGATAGAGACACCGTAAATGGTATTAAAGGATCACAGTGCGGGGACCTCAAAACATAAATAAGGATCAAACAAGAACGTGGGAGCTATCTGCCGCCTGGGGCTACATATTCTAGGTTTTATTGTAACTTTACATCGAAATACTCGTTGGAATGATTAATTTAATGATGAATGAATGAGTCAAAACATGAAAAACCGCCGAGATCTTCGTGTTGCTCTTCGCAAAGGCCGTTTCTGGCAGAAGACTCCATGACCGAAATATCTAGAAAGCATGTTGTCGCACCTTTGCGACTTTAGAATTGCAGAATAATAAGTAAGATTTTTATAAATCAACACCAAAACAAGACAAATAATTTCTACTTATATTATAAATCCGAAAGTTAGTTTTTTGGTATGTCCTTCTGTAGAGATAGAGATGGTTAGGTCGGAGCATAGAAGCGCGCGCATGCCAGGTCTATGGGTCGGAGAGTGAAAGAATGTCTTTGAGTAAAATTTTGTACGCAAAGAGAACCGCCGCGCCAGGGTGTACAAAGGAAATAATATAGATTTTCTTTTAAATTTTTATCTCAAAACACGTCGAATATAAGCATGGAAAAACTCAAGTAATTCTAGCAGAGAAACAATATACTTTAAATGAGCAATATGGGTTCTCTTTCAGCACATACTCACACATACACAGGCTACTTTTGTCACGATTTTTTTCCGATATTGTCTAGAGCGGAGCCGTTTAAATCCGTTGGTAATATATGTATAGTTCCGTTGTGTTTGTTCTGAAGACGTGTAAATTTTCTTTAGCGATCGCGTTATTGGTTGCAAATGTAATGCAATCTATTCATTCCATGTTTTATAAGGCTTCATGCCTTCAGGGTCTCTGAGACCGGATCAGAAGTAGTTTTAATAAAATTATAATTCACATTTTACAAAGAGGATCAAATTAATAGGAATAATTTTCATAAATAGTAATTACTAAAATCCAGACAAAGACAGACAGAGCCAATTTGAATAACCATTTTTCAATTTATTGGTAAACTACGTTTTCTTACGGCTGAGGGGTCAATCACTTGGCTAATGGTGTAAAATTGTTTGGTAATGTCAACTAATCTTAGGTGGGAGCTCGAAGAATCTGGAAATCTTAAGTAATCCTGAGTCATCCTAGGGAACCAGGGAGTCCCAAGGTAATCATTGCTAATCCTATTAAATCCATGGTAAACTCGGGTAAACTCCGAGGAATCTGAATATATTAGGCAGTCCCGCCCGAGAAAATCGAGAATCTAAGATTGTTTTCTGGTTTGAGAAACAATCCGAACATTCCATCCAAATCGGTCTCTAGGAATCTTTGGTAGTCTTTAGAAATCTTACGAAATCCCAGAATATTTGATAATGCTAGAAATATCTGGTAATCCCTCAAGAATATTGGGTAGTGCTTTAAGAATCTTGGAATACTCCAGGAATCTTTTTTCTCCTTGGGAATCTGGCAATTACAAGGTAATCCTGGTTATCTGGTATACCTACACGTTTTACTCTAGTGAATAACCCCTCGCTTACAGCCCACCTTAAACGACAGTATAAAAACATGTGAAACCTAAATTAACCAATATATCCATATGTAGAGTACTCGAAAGCATATTTTGACTGTACCCGCCAAGACAGCAGCGCGCGCACGCAACTTGTCCAAACATCCCGAACAACCGCATCCTTTTCCAACATTAGAAACATGTGCTGCCACATGAATTTGAAAAAGTGGTGAGATAGTTAAACAATCGAGAAAAAAAGCTAGAAGCTAACTATGGGGTCCAATAAAAAAAAAAAATATTGTGTGTAGGTCAGAAGCGTAAAGTCACCCTTAAATGTAATTTTAGGAACTAACCGAGCCTAATACCACACCTACTCTCGTGATATTATCCAAACACACCACATGGGAACTAGATGCCCTGCCACGACCTTTCCTTATATTGTAAAGCTACAATATCGAACTGGATGGAAAACATGACATGCCATTGATATGTTCGAGAAAGCCATCCAGATGTGTTCGCCCATTTTTCATGATGGCAAAAGTGTCATCAACATCGCCGTCTTGTTGTTTGTTTAACAAAGACACAGTGACAGTGGCACATTTTCATAGTGTTAGTTACGCGAGCACGGAGCCCTACGTGGTAATGGTACCGTCAGTTCAATCTACCCGCATCCGCACGGCAGCCGAATCCTACCTACACCTACATTGTTCGCAGCCGACGCGCCCTCCACGTACCGTTTGAGAAGCCGGGCTGTCAGACGTTACTCCAGGGCACTAAAGGGGTGAAGATGCATCCGGCGTTGGAGGTGAAACATGTTGGCGCAGTACGGCATCGCGCACCGGAAAACCGTAAGTTCGACAAATATTATTACAAAGCAAGATATATTTATATGACTAAATTACCGTCCTTTCCAATTTTGTTTTTTTAGAATAGACTTCGCAGGTAAATACTGTTTCAGATGAATTTTCAGACAAAAACATCTGCTCATTTTGAAAATGTATTTATTGCACAAATGTAGATATCGCCTTTAAAGCCTTAAATTCTCATGCATAAATAGAATAACTCATGTTGTTCGATTACGGGTCCTACGTAACTTTTTTTTTTTTTTTTATGCGACCTGACATGGATGGCTAATACCACACAAATACTGTTATGATATTAGCCCAATACACCACATTCCCGAAGGAATTAGGTGCCATGCCAGGACCTTCCCTTTATGAGCACGGCTACATTGAACTGGATGGAAAACACGGACAATTTTTCATTGCCGCTTCGACCATCTTTTCATCCAATGCGATGGTACCAACCCGGGCGGGCTTAAACCCTACCACCTAGTAGGGGAAGGGGACCTACAGTTTTACATGGATTCCGAACCATGGAGCAGCTCGCATTCGTGACGAAATGCACTTATCGAACCCTGAAAGAGAAAGACAGTGGTGCAAGTTGGTATTGAACCCGGGCCTCTGGTACGCTAGGCCAGTCCCCGTGCCACTAGGCTACGAGCCGCGCAAACTGAGCTTTACGAACTTATTCTCAAAGCAGGTCACAGCCAGAGCTCGACAGTTTTTAACACTTCGCTCTGTAAATTGATGTTGTCATTATTTCGCTGTTAATTTGCTCTCGATATATGGGAACCACCTTTGCGAAGCTTTTTCTGTTCATGGAGCTGGAACTAAACAAATTCGCAATAAGTAAAAAATATGAACCTTAATAAATCTTGGCACTTGGCTGCGCAATTCGTTAAACCCTCAGCTAATTCCTTAAACATTATGAGAAACCACAAAAAGGTCGACCCTGAAAATTCGTTGACCGTAAACTTCCGAAAACGTTACGTGTGGAAACGTCTCGTGGCGCCGCCGCCACCGTAACTTGAACGCGAAGGTTACTTTTTAAAGATGTCGGTCAATCAACACGGGATTATACGATATCCACAAAAGATAGACACAAGGAGGTGTATGCCGCAAGACGTAGAGCCCTTTTTCCGAAAATGCGATAATTGCGTTTTGGCGCCTAAACCGCTGAACGAATTTTGAAGAATTTCGGTAAATAGATAGTTTGGACCTCCGACGACATAGGTATTTTGTGGGGAAAATTAAACTCTAAAGGGGTTAAACAGGGGATGTAAGTTGAAATGGGGAACTCATAATATCCAGGATCTAACTCGGTCTGACATCGTCCAAAACGATATTGACCCGAGAGGAGCTGGGTACCTTAGCCAGTAAAAAGTATATCATTGTTAGCTAGGATTCCCTGTGCTGTGGCAGTCAGTGTCGTTCTTCTCACTGATGGGCAGTTTTAGCGTTTAACTCTTAATTGGCTTAGAATTAGCAAGAAAACAATTTGTTGTTGTTGCCTTTCCCTACGAAATAGTTACGTGAAAAGGGAAGGAATCCATGATAATCTTCGCTGATTGTACAGCCCGGGAACTCGCGAATCTTACATAAGTCTGACATGACTTTTTGATATCATTCATATTTTTCTTCTTGGCATTTCGCGTGTATCCGTCGCTGTATAAACTTGTGGTGTGTGGCAGCTCGTGCGGTTTTGGCTCGAGCTAATGGCTCATTGTTAGCTATAAGCAGCGAGAATTAACTCGTAATGTCCCGAGTTCGCGTCGTGTGGTCGACTTGTGTTAGTTATGGTCATATTTTTTTCGACACTGCGGCGCAGTTTACCTTTTATTGTATGTTGTATAATCGGTTGAAATATTAAATTACTTACCTTCTTTGTAAATACTTCTTATTTGGAGAGAAATATTTCATGTTGAAGACCGGTTACCTTGTCAACAGAATTGTTACCAAAATAATTTGTACATACGACCGCTGGACCGGTTGCTGGTTGAACATACGATGCTATTATAATTAAGAACTATCAATATAAGATTGATCTTTTTCAGGGTCTCGTAGTAGCGTCTGTCGGTCACACGCATTTTGTACCGATTTAAAAAAATACTTATATAGTTTTGCAACAATTGATTACCTTTTCTCAAAACGTCATAACTTTTTAAAAAGGTGCGAAGTGCTATTTTTTGTATGAAATTGCAAAATAATCATCAAACGAGGGCCAATTTCTTCGGTTAGCACTTTGTTTCGTAGAACTAATTACTTTAGACGTGACGGACCCTCGGAACTTAAACACGTTCACGCTTGACCGGTTTTTTATTACCACACTAAATAGAACTACAGATGTTTGGACGAATAGCGGAGAACTAACGTTTCATAGGCAAAGTAACGGTTACCCTTGTGACGCTCGATAAGATTTTTCCGCATTATACTGAAGTATCCTGATAATATTTTTTGTTATCAAGTACCTCTTATTTTGAAGGTTTTTCTTAATAATCTATTATTGTGTCAAGTACAAAAGTATTCTAACAGAAGCGCCGACATATTGTGAAACCAGCCTGTCGGACTACTTAGTTAGTGCTGCTAGCCTCCTTCCCGCACATCCTGGACGCTTGTCACCGCTAGCTAGCTCGCTCAGCACGACTGCAACAAAACTACGGAAAATATATCAAAATGGCATCTACGTTTCTATTTTGCATTGACCAAAAGCATAACTTCCCAAAACTACGCCGGTGACTGGTGTTACGACCTGTGCCCCTAGTCCGACTTGCCACCTAAATTGGCGTTTGCCAAACCGTGCGTCTATCGTTCTCAAATGTATGGAGTTAATAACGGCCAGTAAGCTATGCTCCCCATTCAAACGTAGTTTACTAATCATTCGGAAACAGCTATTCCAATTAAATTGATATTTAAAATATAATATCAGGTATCAAATATCTGTGTCTGCACGCTTTTGTTTTTTTGAAAAATCCAAACCGAATGAAATGAAAGCAAAAAGAAAATCTTCATAGCAATTTTGTTTTCTCTGTGGTTTGACCCAGAATATATTTACCGAAAAAGCAAAGACATGCTGACACAGATATTTGTAGCCTAATATTAGATACCAAATATCAAGTACGTTGGAACAGTGGTTTTCAAATGATTAGTAAACTACGTTTGTATGGGAGGCGAAATTTTCTCATGGTTACGGGCCGACCTTAAGCCCCGGTTGCACGAAGATATGGCTGCGTTAATCAATGTCCAAACACGTCACTTTTAGTGAACCGTATAGAGTTCCTTCCATACTGTCCACACAAAGTGACGTGTTTGATCGTACGTTGACGTTGATTTTGATTTTTTGTACTTTCGTGCACTCGGCCCTAAGAGTGCGGCGATTAATATTTGTGGGTCCGAGTTTGATTTTACAGTTTACTCACCGTGTAGCTGTAAATAAGTTGACGTTCTCGTTTACGCCGACTCCGCGTTTTCATACAAATCGAAAGTTTGAGTTTGATTTTGACAGCTTAAAGAAGTAAAACCAGTAGTAAAAACTTGTACTGGTTTGACGTTTTTTCATGACTTCGAAGCTCCGTAAACTCTAATATAGGTAAGAACTCGGATTGCCCACTCTGTACCATCCTGTAGACTGCAAAGAGCAAACAATGCACGTGAATTCAATTTGTCCGCGTCGCCGCGTCGCCCCCACTTGACTTCTCGTGCGCATTGGCGCGACCACATTCCTGTTGACTTCTACCTACGACATACATACTTCTCGCGCCTCAGTAGCGCCAATAAAACTAATGAACGGCAACGCGAGAGTGCTCACACCCGCACCTTATAAGTGCAGCCATTTGCATGCGTGCGTTAGTGGACGCCATCTTGCTAACGGCGGAACGTCAATCAATTGCGCGAGCTTTTGTCTTATTTAAAGATGCGTCGGGCCATAGAGATGCAACGAATTATGCGTATCTATCTGTGGTTTTGGTCACCTGCAGTATCTCTGAAGTTTTAGGAACCGTGTAAAAAGTAATTAAGTACTTTCATTTTATTATTTGTGGAGTCCATGTTACTGATGTTTTATAATTGTATGTTTTTAAATTATAATATCTGATAGAGTACCGGGAAATACTGATGAGAAGCTCTAATCACTAAATAGACTCAGTTGGCATTTTAATAGATGATTTGATTAATTATAATGAAACAATACGCATAAAAATAGAGTCTACAAACATTTCACAAAGGAAAAATAAAACATAAGAAATGTCCTGCTGTAATGTGTGAAAATGTATGGTGGCTAAGCTAAATGTCAGCAGGGGCGAACCAGTACCAAACCAGTATGAACATTTATCAAGGGAAATGGCTTTCTTTGAAAAACCGCATTCTATAATCTATGTATGTAATTTCTATTTACCCTAACTCTTTGTGGGCACACATTTGAGTGAGGCATTGTACTCATGACACGGTCCATCGAAGCGCACTGTCACCTGTGCCACGGACCACTGCGCGTGAACACAGCCTGTACTCTATGGGTGTGTCAAAAGCAAACTTTGTTCTCCATTGACAAACACGGCCAACTAAACATCGCACCAGCCAACCTGGTCGCTGACAGCTAAGTCCGATGCCGCCACGCACAAACGCTGTTTAGGGCAGACGAAATATGAGTTAAGAGGCTGGGCGTGAAGTGTCCGCCTCACGTCCTCTGTGTAAGCGCTGCCACGACACTGGCGAGCTTGGGTGCTATTTTTATGTAGGATCAATGTTTCAAGTGTGCCTTCATGGCTAAATCCGAAACTATAAGAAATGGCGAAAAACACTCACAGTCGTCATGGAGCCGATTTTGATTAAAAGTCAAACTGCATTATTATAGTTTTGAAAAAGTATAATATCTAGCCGGGAATCGAACTCGTTGATTTTGAGATATTGAACCAGCAATAGTGTCGGTCGTAAGAAAAGAAAGATTCATATTTTTTCAAGTATTTATTCTATTAGAATTATAAACACAATCGTCTGGTTAGTGATATCTATTCAAGATTAATTCAGGTTATGGTGCTGTCTCTACAACAAACACAAAAACAACAATCGTTGTTATTATTATTATGTCTGCCTACAGAACCAATTGGGTAAAATTATTTATTTACTTATGTTTACCCAATTGGTTCTGTAGTCAGGCTGTGTTAAAGTGTTTTTTTTTTTCTGTAAGAGTTTTATTAATGTAATACAATGCCTACAAAGGCACATAACTAAAAATTTATATATATGTTTTTTATGGATATGCTTACTTATACGATTTTGGTCTTTACATATATTTTGTTATTGAGATATATATAGATTTAAGATGTAATGTATTTGTGATGCAATTTACTGTGTTTATGTTTATGTGAGAATTGTTTTTGGAATAGTCTTACCTCTTTTTCCGTATAATTTTATTCTTCTGTGTTAAATTGCCTATTTCTGTTTATTCTCTTAATAATAAAATAATAATAAAAAATACAAGATTAATTCACATGTTACAGGAAATGCAACTCGGCCGATACTTGATCGTAAACTGACTCCAGTCCATTCCACTGGACTGAGGCTACCTGATTGAATGTTTACATGTAAACACGTCTGCATCATTTTTAAACCTAACAATTCATTGCCAGTAATTTCACTAAATGAAATGATTCGTTAATTTTCAAAAATCTAATAATGCAGTTTTAGTATTTGTCAAAAGTCGGCCCCATAACTCCTTTGAGTATTTTTCGCTATTTTCTATATTATAGTTTCGAATTTTGCTATGAAGGCACGCTTGAAAAATTCATGCTATATATCGAACATGGAAATATAAAATGATGTATGTTAACGTGAGAAAAAATATACACTTACTGTGAATAACATTATATATTATCACACTTACATTTATAAAATATTATATGCTATTCTTTTTTAGATTTTGTTTCTTGCATTTTTTAAATATTTTGAACGGCAAATTCATATTTTATATTCATAAAGTATTTCAAAAAGATACATTTCATATTACAACACAGCAACCAGAATGCATATTTTAAATACAATCTTTATTTCTTGCGGTATGTGAATTCTCACGCGCGGTTCTCGGACGGTTATCGCGTAATTATTTTAGAATATGACTCTGACACCGACAAGTATTCTTCAAAAGCTCGAGGGTACTTCAAACGGAAAACTCTCGAACGAAAGCAAAGTAACTTTGTAACAGAGTTTTGCAACAGAAGTAACTTTCAGTTTTCTAAAGTTTATGAGCAATATGAAGTTGCGTAATTTTATGTTCGAATGCTTAAACATTTGCTCATGCGCAATGCATTTGTCAATTATGTATGTCCAAATGGGACTTCAAGTTTTTAAAATAATGGAAAAGTAATTCAAAAATAAGTAATTTGTTTATTCTGTTGACACGTCCGTATTAAGCATGTAGCAAGTTATTTTTTTTCTCAAAAACAACTTTTTTTTAAAACAAATTTATTGTAATCGATACTTAAATGGCCTTTATTACTAAAGTATTGATTATCTTGTAATGGTATTTATGCGGCTAGGTTCTGGATGGGCGACCATTTTCAACCGTTGAGGCTGGCTGTGGTTCGGATTCCACGTAAAACTGTAGGTCTCCTTCACTAGGTGGTAGTGCTAATCTCGCCCGGGTTGGTACCATCGCATTGAATGAACACGGACGGCGCGGTGCGGAGGCGCGGCGGGGCGGAGTGCGCGTGCGCGTAGGCGGGCGGCTCGGCAGCAGCGGTGCATAGTTCATTAAGGTCGTATTTGAGCAGCCTTTCTCTAATTATGTATTTACGGACGCTTCTGTTTGCATTGTGGTGCCGAAAACTTCGCCGTCCCTCCGCCGCGCCGCCGCACCGCCGCGCCGCCCCACCACCGCCGCAAGTTGTGAACTGTGAACCGCAGGCGAGCCTGGGCACAACACGAGAAAAACGTTCAATAAAAGAATTAGTTATTTATTCATAAGAAGAAATAATCTGTAAAAAATATCTATTGTTATTAAAACTACAAATATATATTAACATAAATTTGTAATAATTCCAAAAAGGTGTAAAATAAGAGTAATTTACTTTTAAATAATCGTTTTAATATAAAACTAATGTAAAAGCAACTTTTTCGTTTTTTTATTTATTATGTGCAGCGCGGAAAGTAATAAAACTTGTATTTTCCACGCTATATTTTGCACGCAACTTCCTGAGTCTTGTATCCGCCTTAATAAAGTATTTAAGGAAAAAAGAAAGCGGGATCCAACACTGCAATTTTCAACACACCTTCGCCCGCAGGGGTTTCAATAAAACGCTCATTATTATTTTAAATAACATTTAGTGATTATTATTTTTAATATAATTAGATAATTAATTTAATAATAATTAATGATATATACGTATTAAAGTTAGTCCGCCCACTCTGAATACAGTTGTAGCTGAACAGCTCATTCCCGAAGGACATACTCCTAGGACGGGGAAATTTACGTGGAATCCGAACCTCAACAGTCGGGCGGTCAACCATCCAGAGTTCAACCGTGGCGCCGCGCCACTGAGCTGCAAAACCTAACTTATCATCTAAGACCTAGCGTTCAACTACTTCTAGCAATCTACGATGACTTTGAAAACACCTATACGCCAGGAATGCAGACACTGCTATTTCTGATACCAAACACGGCTCTACCATTTCACAATGTCGAAGCGTCTCCGTCGCGTCGGTCCAACCTGTCCGTTGTGGGTCATCCGTGTTGTGTTGTCGTTTGACCGGTGCTCGCCGGGTACAAACATTACAATACCAGTATGAATAGGTACATAAATATAAATTGATTGTGCATGACACGCTGTGACGAATCAGCTGACGCTCCGAAGGCCGCCTCGGTCAAAAGATGAGTGGCAATGACATTTGAGGATTTTCTTATGGTGCTGTGGGCTTTAAAGCGAGAGTAATGATGGATTGGTCATCTCAAAAACACCAATGTACCTACATGTTAGCATATAGTGACGTCACGCATGTGATTGCAAATGATTGCTTCCGAAAGCTCTTAATTAAGTATTTAAATAAATTATGAAATCATTAATGCTTGATTACAGTTCTCTCTTTTTTTAAATCCTCTGATTTTAAGCGCGTTAATGAAATAAAGTTATTTTCTATACGCCAGAAGGTCATGGGCGCCATGGATTCTGTGGATTATTTTGTACTTATGGGGTCACCCAGCAGGTGGCACTGTGTTCGATATCCAACACTTTTTTGCCACCAAACTTTTTTTTCCACTTAAAAATATGATTCCAAATTTTCAGCCTTCCAGCACTTCTCAATATTTTATATATCATTCATAACTGACTTAAGCATGGCTGGGAGCCTCAGCTAGTATTAAATAAGATCTAAAGTCTGTGGTTTTACATTTGTTTTAAATGCTCTACGATATTCATTTATTGTTTCGAGTATCCAACGCACACATACTTTGGAAACAAATTATTAGACAAAAATAAATCGCCAAGTAACAAAAGAAAATACATGAAATTAAATTAAATTGCAAAGCTCGTTCTTCAGATGAAGGATCAAGATATTATTTAATAAATAAATTGTGCAATATCGGCTTTTATGCATAAAAATGATTTTTTTTTTTTATTAGCCCGACACAAATTGTCGGCTTTTCTGCACACATATATTTTATTAAAGTTCGGAAAAAAGTCTAGCAGTAAAACTTGCGAAGAAAGTTGCGCAACATTTTCTGAACTTATTCAGATTTTCAATTATGTTCTTTTATTATTGTTAAGAAAATAAGTAGTTAAGTTCCACGATGAAAACGAAGCATTTCAGCTCGGTGCCGTCAGCATAATAGTTTCATATTTGACATTCCAGCGCGCAACATTCCATGGTTGAGAGAAGTAATTACGAACCATAATCAACATTGACATAGACGCGACAAATGCCATATTAGGGCTATATAGCTGTCACCGGCGCCAGTTCGCATAAAATAGTAACTCTATTTGAATTCCGATTCAGCTATCGGCTTAGATACTTAGAATCACATAATTGCTCTTGATTTCGCTTATTATGATCTCAATCGGGAGGCTGAACTATGCCATTACTATTTTACACTCACAATTGGATCGATAGGGAAAAGTTGCTGCACGTTGGGCTCAATGCTTAAAGCAGTTGGCTAGTCATCAACGACGTGAACAAGGCAATCTCTTTAAGGCCAAAGATGTCATTTTATGATCGAAATCTAAACAGAATGTAGAAATAAACCCCGCGTAGTTAAGAGAGCATGATACAAACATGTCATCGAGATGGGTCCGTCCCCAAGGTAGAAACCTTCGCTCAACGCGGAATGGGGACATAAGGCACGAATTCACAGTCGACATTCTAAAAATAAGAACCAACCGATCCTCTATATCCTTTATCTATAGGGTCGGTAAAAAATAGAATTAACACCCTTCCGAAGTATTTCCCCGACAAAGAAGCACCTGGCCGGCCGGTATGGTTTTCGAAACCCCCTGAATGTCCTGAGAATAGGTCCTGGCGTACGTCATATACCGCGCTCAGTAGAAGTTTTTATACTCGAATTATCCTAATCTGTTTGTTGGATTAAATGTTTAAAATTTGAACTCAATAAATAGTATCAATTCCCGCAGTCAGTTTTATTTTTCTTATTTAATGATTTAATATTTAATATTTATTTTTGGCTTGTATTGCATAATTTAAAATGTAAAGACGCTTATTGTTTGTTTACTAAATTGTTATCAATAAGTTAACTGAACTGAATTAATCTGAAAAAGTTCTCATTTGAAACATTTTGAATAACAGTGTCACTTTAATGTATGTATATCTGTTCATCCGTCCATCACATATTCGATATAGACTAGGAGGTCGCGACAAAAATTGTAACAATAACGTAAATGGCTGAAAGTGGGTTCACAGGATAAAGACTATGGGTCACTCTGCCTGTGCCAAGTGGTTGCATTAAGTAGATAAGGCGCCTGAAAAAGTAATTATGATGACAAACTATATATAAAATAAGGTAAATGGCTGCAAATAACGAAGCATGAAAGTATCAGTACATACTTGCTTAGTAATACCAAAACTGAAAAAATATTTTGTTGCATTTCGTAGTTTTTTTTTTTTTTTTATGCGACCTGACATGGATGGCTAATACCACACAACTACCGTTATGATATTAGCCCAATACACCACATTCCCGAAGGAATTAGGTGCCATGCCAGGACCTTCCCTTTATGAGGCACGGCTACATTGAACTGGATGGAAAACACGGACAATTTTTCATTGCCGCTTCGACGATCTTTTCATCCAATGCGATGGTACCAACCCGGGCGGGCTTAAACCCTACCACCTAGTAGGGGAAGGGGAGCTACAATTTTACATGGATTCCGAACCATGGAGCAGCTCGCATTCGTGACGAAATGCACTTATCGAACTCTGAAAGAGAAAGACAGTGGTGCAAGTTGGTATCGAACCCGGGCCTCTGGTACGCTAGGCCAGTCCCCGCGCCACTAGGCTACGAGCCGCTCAAGTTATAGCCGATTTAGGTCACAAATTTAATTTTAGCTATATTTAAGTATTTACTTAAAAAAAGCGACTGGTTATCGTATGGTCGTATAATTAATAGGTATCAATGTTTCTAGACAATCCGTATATTCGTCAGCAGCTACATACCAACATCTATTTTATATAGTCAATCTAGATAACGCAACCACTTGGCACAGGCAGACCGACATATTTAGCATCAGAGGGTTGGTCTTTAAGGCGCTAGGACTAGCCAACTACTCGCGCCATACAAATGCACTTTTTAACAAATGTAATAATATGTAGTGAAACGCTTCAGCAAATCCAAATAGAACTCCAGACTGATAATGGATTGTTAATATTTTTTTATTCCATCATTTATTTAAATAATAATAAAAATAAAAAAAGTTGATTTTTCTCATTAGAAATCTGAAAGTCATTCGATTTCTAGATATAAGCAAAAACAGCATATATGCATAAACAAAAAATTCCATTTGCTTTTAGATTTCTACATTTAGTCAAAAAAGTTCGGAAATGGACGCCGTTTCCGCAATGTATTTTGTATAGAAAAAGGAAACATACATTAACGAAGATCATTCGATTCCTAGACAAGGAATCATATATTGTAAGGATGACACTTATAATCGTCAGACTTAGTTAGTTTACTTGGGGTGCCTCGTCTAACTTTGCGATTTGGCTAGTACCAGGCCCTTAACATGTGAACCCAGATTCAGCCATTTACCTTGTTTGTTACTTGCTGGTTCCACAGTAGAGTTTTTGCTGTTATTTTAAATCCCCAAGTTAAATGAACAACCCAACCTTTAATTTAAATCGAGTACCTATCTCTCAAATGTATCCGTGGTAAAAAACAGCTCGAAATTGCTGTGAAATCCGATAGGTTCCATGCAACTCGAGTAAGTACGTGGGTAGATGTGTATGGACTCGGTTGGCCATGCGTCTCCATGATTTAACTCGTCTTGACTGCGATGAATATGTATGAGAACGTTGGCATTCTTACAACATTATTGGAGGCGCTTGTTTTACTTGTACTTATTTACGTCTAGTAGGACAGTAAAATAGGATAACACTGATTCTAAGTCACTAGGATTTTTTTTATGTTATAGATGCAATTCGCCTAGGCGTTTTACCTGAAACAAGTATGTACTGATGTTTGACTTGGTGTTGAAAAAAAAATCGGTTTAGGTCTTTTGTAAAAATACACATGTTTCGTTTGGAGGTTTAGAATAGGGAATGAACTGTAAAAATTTTTTTTAATCGGTACCTTCAAATAATCCAGGTGCTGGTTGTCCTGTCGGCTTCTTGAGTTGGTTTTCCTTGACAAAACCTTGTGCACAGGTCCAGGGTCGACCCTTGCTTGAATGTTGGAGCACTGAGCACTGAATGTCACTACAGATAGGTACTCTCTTAAACCTTGACAACTGATTGTTTGTACAATTATTCTTGATTGCAACCATAACCACTTTTCGAAAAGTAACAGTTTGGGAGTAGGTACTTACGATTAGAAGTTTTCTCTTGTATAAAATAGATTTGACTTATTTTCTTTCTACCCCCATTGCCATGTGAAATTTAGTGATACCATAAAGAAATAATATTTCATTTTAGGCTGTGTGCACAATCAAACCTTATGAAAATTATCCACCCATCATGCTGCTTACCCAGAGGGTAAGAAAGAGTGGCAGACTGCCATAAATGGCAACATTACGATCAGAACCTACTTATTTCGCTTGCTCTACAGATACATCTTTTCATTCCTGCTCTACGATGAGAAATTAAAGCTTTAACTCACCTAGCGTAGTACGGACAATCGTACCACGCTAGGTAATACGTACTACTGTACTCGACAATGTCAACTATTCCTCGTAATTTTCGTTCGCTTTTTTCTACGAGTGTACACGTAATGCAATTGCTCCCAACTGCAACGTGCATAGTCCGCAGCGCTGCCGTCGCCCCGGGCCGGTCATGTTCCCAACAGATTACGTCGTAATCTGCCTCCGAGCCGGCGCAGCGCGACTCTGCCTCCCCGGCCGCCGCCGCCCGCCGCGCTGGTCCCGCGTCGCTACATCGTGACACGCGAAAGTTCCTCCTCTAGAACTAGTTATACTGCCCTACAATTTCGGGCTTGAAAAGGTTTCATGAAAATAACTTCAATGTATCTTTTACGGCTAACGCCTTTAGGCTCTCATGTCGAAAACAGCGATTACGAATCCTAATTATTCTATTCGAATGTTTTTGTAAAAGCATGTATGTTATGGTCCAGTACATGTACAAAAATTCTTGTGCATCACACCATTTTCGTTATCATACCAAATCTCGCTCTTGGTCCGCTCAATTCCCCAACTATTTACCGTAATGAAAATATCATCGGAGCTGCATAACGCTATTCATCGGTCCGCATTACACTGTACATGAACCAATATATTCTGTCATGTAGATATTTTATTTATAGGTTCAGTAAGCTGTGGATCGCACAGATCTGCCTTCAAACGCGAAATTAGGCGTCATTGGGCGCCTCTTAGTTGATATATATAGCATACGCCATATGTCGCGTTGCGCTTTTCATGAAAAACGATCTTCATATACTTACAGGATATTGCCATGAAAACCAAAGCGTGCAAGCAAAGACATTTGGATAACGCTTGTAAGTAAAATACAGAACTTTTGCGTAAAAAAACAATTGAATCTATTATTTTTTTGACCTGTTTTACAAGACTGTACTACATATTTTATCAAGTTATGGTTTCCCAGACTGAGATCGGATTAAAGAAAAAGTACTGGAATTCGATTATGATCGACTTACTGCAATTAATCAAGAGAAATTAGTGTTTGATTGTCGAAGTTTGGTTACGTTACTGCACGTATAAATTTAAATACATTAGTTCTGTTCAAAACACTATAAAACGTAAAATTCTTTACTGACCCAATCGGAACTTGATCTTTCACAATGCCTTCAAATGTCTACACGAAATTTCTGCATACATTTATTAAAATCTTACCCAACTACAATTTAACCGAACTCATAAATTTAAGACTAATTCATGGTAAAGCGAGTCCACTGTTTCTCACATTTTAATTTAAATCTGTCTGATTGCTCAGTAGTTCGACTAATTGGTTTTACTCCGTAACTTTTGGGGTCACAAATTAGGTTCCTTATAAAACTACTAAGCATGTAACACAAGTAAGTTCATTTGTTGCAGTTTACAAGTAATTTAACATTGCATAGTTTACATGAACCACTTCATCCAAAACATTTACATTATAAGATAGGAGAACATGTTTGAAATATTTATACGATTTAAATGAATTTTTTTTCGATAGAGCTACCCCAAAACTGAGATAACGAAATTGGAAAGTGCTAAATAATTTCCAAAAATGAAAGCGATGTTTCCTCATTTATTTTGCTTATTTACTTAAAATTGAATTAAGACATTTTATGAATAATACTTAATGAAGAATTCACGACAGTATTTATTTTAGAACATTTTTTTTTAAATAATTTAATTTATGTAAATTTCTATCGAATTGTATAGCCCTCAGAGAATATTGACCTCCATACGAGTGGTAAACAATATGCAATATGAGTTACATAGAGTCAATGGTTAAGTGGTGCTAACAATCAATGCGTATGGTTGCAACGATAAATACACGCCATCTTCATAACAATTGGACGAACTTATGCATACACGAACAAGGGCTCCTGGATTTTTTTATTGCAAACCCTTTACTGTTGCAAACAAATATTCTCTTGCAGATCCTGTTGAAAGCAATTCGTCAATATGTTTTATTGTAATTATTATTCGTTATTTATATGACCTAATGATTTTATTGTAAATAAATATACCAGGTGATATAGTTTGTATGTCATTATTACAGTCTAGGAACTAAAGAAAAGGTGTTTATTAAATTATTTATTGGTGTTAAAGGTCCCATTCGCCTTAATAACGGTGAAGCCTTACCGAAAACACAAGTAAAAAGTATTGGCAATTGCAAAGAAGTGCTGCTGCAACTCCAGTTGCATCAGCATTAAAGTAAGCAAATATGTCGCTAAGCGCGATTATCTCTGTATACCGAATGTTTTCAACGGCTTACACAAAAGCCCGAGGCCCTGAGGTGAAGTTTCACTCGAGTGGCGTCCTCTGTTGCCCAACAGTGTTGCGAGACGCATGCGTGCGGCACCGACTACACCTGTTTTATGCAAATACAGCCGCTACACTCACCGATATCATAATCTCAAGCGATCGACCGTTCGACGCTTCAAGCGCATATCATCACTCCGTCCTGTAAATTGGGACGGACTGACACCGATAGGTAATGGGGTGCACGGCGCAAAGCTTTACCACCAGCTGGCGCCACATAAAACTATGCCAAGCTTTCACGTAGAGGTTATGTTTACTCGCGAATCACAGGCAATCACATTGTCCGTGTTTTACTTCCATTTCAAGGTTAACTCAGTTTAATTGGTCAACAACCTATAACCTTGAAATGAAACCGTGGAATAGTTTTATGAGGCGCCATCTGGTGGTAAAGTTTGGCAGCCGTCCTCCCCATTGCGAACAATGTGCAAGATGGCGAATATAGCCTTCATCATGTAATTCCGCATGGGCGCTATCTTCCTCTTCGGGTGTTATCTATGCACAGGAAGTGCTTTTGTATACGATGCACGTTAAGGTGAAGGAAGACATCGTGAAGCAACATGGAGTATAATATATAATGCAAATTTTATCGCCTGAAATGAAAATTCATTTCCTATTTAAGTTAAAATTATTGAACAAGTTTTCTTTTAAATCAAGAAACCTCAACGTTGAAATCGTTTGCAAGAAAAATGTTTCAATAATATTTTTTCCAATTTGGAACCACTACAGAAATAGAAACATTTATGGAATCGGAGATTTTTTTAAACGTTAAACGTCCTTCCATGTGATTATAATTTTTTATATAAATTGCATTCGTTTAGGTCGATGTTTCGCTCACTTCATCGTGAACTTATATCGCCCTCGTAGATACCCGTGGCTCCGCCCGTGTAAATTTAATTTCATTGCCACTCTTTGTGTTATTGACCGTGATAGCAGCCTATATTGATGGGAAAAATAAGGGTGTAGAATCAATCCACTGAAGTGAATTTTCGGTGCACTAAAAAAAAGCATTCATGAATATTGGTGTTTTATTTTTTTTATTTTTAAGGCGAATTTTGAAAGTAGTTTTCGATTCTGCACCCCTCCTTTCTACAGTTTAAATAAACTATACGTACATACATACATATGCATCAAAATTGGGTAAGTAGTTATCAAGGTATGAGAGGATGGATAGGTAGACAGACAAACCGACGCCAGGCTTTAAACTGGAATTCGTGATTTTCACAATGTGTAACTTAACATGTTCTCAGAGGCGACCAAAGGATTCGTCGTTCGTGGTTCGAATTCTAAGTGACTCTCGTACCGTACCGTAGAATTAAATGAACGATGGTCGAAGCGGCAATGAAAGTTGTTCGTGTTTTCCAGCCGGGCAATATATAAGGTCCTGGCATGGTACCTAGCTCCGATGCGGTCTATTGAGCTAATTTCGTAAAAGTATATAGTATTAGGTTTATAAGCCCAGTAACAAAAACAACGTCTAATAAAACCTGTTAAACACAGATGACGCTATTTATTATGGCGCGATCTAACGGTTTCACAGCAAAACCAATAAACTTTTTACCATGAATACTTATTTAGTGCCTTTTTAATTTAGTGGTTTGGAATACTGTAAATAAACACATTCCTTGCATAAACTATTCGTTGAGTGTACCCATGCAAGATGTCGTGTCCTAAGCTGCGTTTTCCTAGCATCACGAACGCGCAATAGCTCCTTATTGTGATAAATGATTATTAATCGCATAGGATGCCATCACGGTGTTAAGCAAACGATGCAACGTGTCTTTATTCAATTCTTATCTACAAATCGACAATCTTCAAATTATAATTTGCGTAAAAATGCGTCCGTAATTTGATAAATCTCTCATTAGTGGTTGAATATCTTTGAACTAATGTAGTTCTCGTCATTTACTCATGTATTTTGTATGAACATAAAAAATCTAAACTAAATTAAAACACTTAAACATTGCATTATCTTGTAGGCTTCTTAAATTTTGTGACAAATGGGATCAATCTCAGCTCTCTGGCAGAAAACTACGAAGCTAGTTTTCAGACGAATCCCTACTATAACTATCTTTAAACATTGCAGTTTAGGGGACGCTGCTATGTGTTTGACAGAAAAAAAAATCCGCAATGAAAATATAATTAGCCTAATTCTATAAAAAAGTTCAACAGTGTGTGTTTGTAAAAAATAATCAAATTTAGGTTGTGTGTAAGTGTGTGAAAGAGATTAGAATCTTATGACGTCTGTATGCTGGTTTTTCAGTCTGCATGTCCACTTATAGGTTGAGAACTACCTAACCGTTTTTGATACGGTTAGTATTTAAGTATTTGCTTTACATTATTTAAAATAAACTTACTGTAACGCAAAATTACCCGAGGGCTTATGCATAGAAAAAGTAGAGAAGAACCGTGGACATTTACTTCTTTATCATGTATACATAAATGTAATATAAGTAGGTAGTTATTAAAATAATAAAAAAACAATTCAATTATGTTTTTATTTAATAAAATTGTAATTTAATTTTAATTAAAAGTCATCTTGGACCAACGAGAAAGAGGTTTTTTTCTCGTTATCTTGGACCTTAAAGAACACACAATTTTTTATGTACTCACCATCAAAGTCCTCTATTTTTTGCTGCCTCTTCAAATATGACGGGAAATAAATGAAAGTGTGACATAAAGTATATGTAATTATAACGAGAGCATGTGTTCAACGAACGGAATAATGTTAGTTAATTAGTAAAATAACATCCGTGAATGGTCCCACGAAGGTCGTTGACTGCTTATCTCATGAGCTCGCGGGCCCTCGCTTGCGTAACATCCTCCCACCTCGTCTAGTGGCACGTCCAGACATCTGCAGCGCCATCTAAATCATGCAAGCACGTGCAACTCATTTCGTAGCAGCAGAACTTGCATCTATCATAATTGTGAGCTATTTCTGAACAGGTTCAAAGAAAAGGATGAACGGTCTAAAAATTGTTACTCATAGATACTTGTTAAAACCGGCAAAGTGCGAGTCGGACTCGCACACGAAGGGTTTCGTACCATCGTACAAAATTTAACACAAAAAAATCAGGGTTTAGCCCTTTAATTCTTATTATTTTTAAATTTTACCTATTTGTTGTTATAGCGGCAAAATAAATACACGCTCTGTGAAAAATTCAGCTGCCTACCTATTACGGTTCATGAGATGCAGCCCTGTGACGGACGGACGGACGGACGGACGGACGGACGGACGGACAGCCGAGGCTTAATAATAGGGTTCCATTTTCACTCTTTGGGTACGGAACCCTACTAAAAACGATCATTATTTATTGAAGTAGATACTTCTAGATACCGAGAAATTATTTTGCATTGTAACTTTTTCCTTTGAACCGGAAGTACTTTGTCCTATCACCTACTGTAATACACATTTCGGAAGCTTAAACCTAAGCCTAAGACAAACGGATGTTCGAATGACAATGGTACCAGTGTTGTCATTCATCGTGCATGTCGTTAGACAAAGCCCTCATTCTACCCACCGTGCGCACGCGTGGGTTGCCATCGGAAGGCCATAACTGACACTTTATTCTGTCGTGCATTCAATTCGGATTGCTTGAATTATTCATTATACGTTAGGGGTCATTAAAATTTAAGAATAAACCTTAGGTAAGGGTTCCCTGAGGTTCGACAATCGGTGCTTTTATTCACAACGAGTAAGATTTGAGGCTTATCGTATTCCACGAATCTCTCCAAAAATATCCATGAATCCATCCATCTCTCCATGAATATCTCAAACAAATGAGAGCCGAGTCAGTTACAAGGAGTAAGGACTCCCGTCCTAGTCGCGATCTAACCGGTTCGTATGGTGGCAGCACATAGTGAAATTACGTACATACTTGACGGTAGCGTACATACGTGATTTGGTTTCTGTGCAGCCGCTGGCGCTCTGAGGGGGTAGGACAAAATCCGTACCGGGCATTCTAACGCTGCTTCCATACGAATGAGTTTTGTTGGCCACTCCGGTCCTTACTCACTGGTAATTTGTCACAACACCGTAACGATGTGATACCCAACTTCAAAGTGTTGTAAAGTATTGGATATGCCAAAGTTCTTAGATTGAAGCTATTTCCGTGGCCTGTTGCCTCTAGCGATATTCATCACTTATATTTCCACGGTGCACACTGAAATGTTGCATTGTTTGTTGTTTCGTTCATTGTGGTGTATTCCTTAGGTAGGTAGCCTAGTGCAGGTTTACTGCAAGGTTCCTTAACCCCTTGAAACCAAAAGTCACTTTCTCATCTTCTGTCTCACATAAATAATGGATCAGTTACAACTTCGGCAGATTGTTCTCTAGAACCACTCATGAAAATCAATTTTCATCAAAAAAGCGATTGGTCCTTCCAATTAAAATTGTATGTATTATTTTACAACTTGTAGCAATGCAGCGAACGTTCGCTGCATTACAAAATTGAAGATATATGATAAAAGGGCTCCTCATCACGACAAAATAAACGATTTATGAGAGTGCAACCACTACAGTGCGACCACATCATTTCTGAGTAACTCCTGCACTTCGGCACTCACCTACAGCCGACCACTCTTCTTGGAACAGAGCCGGTAGTCTAAGTTGTCACCTAAATTGGCGTTACGGCAAACCGATCGACTGGCGTTTTCAAATGTATGGAGACATTGAAGAGCGCGCGCAGCGGGCGTTAAGCGAACTAACATTTGCGAGTCCGAGCTTGATTTGACAGCTTACTCAACGTTGCCGTAAATACGTCGACGTTGCGGTTTACGTCCACTCCGCGTTTTCATACAAATCGGAAGTCCGCGTTTGACTTTTGACAGCTTGAAGAAGTAAAACCACAGAATATCTAGTAAAAACTTGTATGGAGTTTGGAGAAAACGCCAGTCGATCGGTTTTCCGTAAACGCCAATTTAGGTGAGAACTCAGACTGACCACTCAGATCGCTGCGCTATCAACCGGACATTCAACGCAAGATGGCCGTCTTCCACACTGGTGGCGAATATAATCTAGCCCTCTCTTCAACCACCTTTTTGTTGCCACGTCATGATTGATGCGTCTTGTAACTATTTTATTTTAGTGATTCGATGTTGAACAGGGTAAATTTATATTGAAATAGTTCGATTAGAGACAATTTTGACTGAGGGAGGACTGGAAACTGCACGAACATCGAATAAGACATTTGATGCATGTAATCCGATAACCATGTCACCTATTAAATAAATATGCTAACTAATGATCCCACCGACTATAGATGACGTTGATATCGCGTATCAATCCTGCACGAAGTTTTTTTTTAATACATAGGCATACGCCACACCATAGATAAAAAGGGGGAGATATTACATCGAGCACGCCTAGTATGGGACCCGCTCTCTCCAATTTTCAATATCATGCATACACATACATGCTACATGCAAACATAGTCGTAGGTATATTCGAGGGTTTGTGTGGGTGGGAACTGACTTGACGAACGCTGTTTTAGAGCACATTCGCGCTCGGTGGCGATGTTTCGACTGTGTAGCATATGACGTGCCGCCGGATTCACATACTGCGTACTCACTCACTCACTGGTCATTTTGACCATATAGCGGAGGCGCGATATCGAGCCCACGCCACTTCTCCTTCCTTTCTCTTTACTGCGCCACACTCACAATTAAGCGGTGTCTGACTAAGCCCATGGGCTTTCGTAAATTTTCAGAAGCTGCGAAAGCCGGGCAGGTAGGTACTTTTTATTACGTTAAAAGGACCGGTTAAATTTTGAGGGAAATACTAGTGCTTTCCACAGTTCCCCGACTCAAAAGATAAATAATCTATAGGATCCGTTGCTTCTTACTGGACAGCGTATGGGCCCATTACCTGTCTGTTGCGCGCTGAGCTATGGCAGAATGGGGATGAATGGAGTACCTACTTCTAAAGTCGACCGTCGCCTTGGAAGGTGAGATCGAAACAAGTTAAAACGGCGTTTAATATTTTCAAGTGTTTCGCGTAATACATCAATGTAACCAAAAGCCCCATTTGGAAATGATAGTAACGGTATCAACCACTTAAAAGCTCTGAGGTTTCGTAAGCAGCTTTACCAAGCAATAAATGGCCACGAAAGTGTGGCGCCAAAACACTAAATACTCTAGTATCAATCGAGACCACCGTTATTAGTTCGGCCGCATCGAGACCACTCGAGAGCTATTTCCGACAAGCGTGGCTACACCAGCGTTCGGGCAACAGCGAAAAATGTGCTCTCAAACAAATGGTAACGTGCGACCAGAAATAAACTGAAAATTTGTAGCCATACTATAAATCATTCACGCAATAACGCGCACTTCAGCTTCAGGCAAGGTGTCGGACGCGCGATTATTTTTATATTTATAGTGTCAAAATAGAGGCCTGGGTTCAATTCCGACATGCACCACTGTCTTTCTCTTTTCGAGTTCGATAAGTGCATTTCGTCACGAATGCGAGCTGCTCCATGGTTCGGAATCCATGTAAAACTGTAGGTACCCTTCCCCTACTAGGTGGTAGGGTTTAAGCCCCGCCCGGTTGGGTACCATCGCATTGGATGAAAAGATGGTCGAAGCGGCAATGATAAATGGGCTGCGAACACCATTCTAGATAGTCAGACGCCTCTGTCACTCCATGTTTGTAGGCAAATTAATACTTGTGTAATGAAGACAACGTATTTATCTTTAATTATGTAAAAAAAATATTGTACTTCTAAACAAATAAGATAAAAATGTAATCAGGTGAGCACTACCATTACAAGTAAAAAAAGAAAACTTTTTGTTCTATTTTGGATAATGAAATCAGAAAAGTTGCAATGTTTGTCAAAGATCGCTCGACTCGCCGCCAGTCTCATCGCTCGAGTGGGTCGCCCGACGCAGATGTTTATTTAACCCCTAATCGCTATTCATAGCACATTGAGCAGGATGCTGAACTGAGCTGATTAATTGATCTAAAATGAGGAAGCACTTGTTTCTAAATAATTGCGTTCTAACTGGATTCTAGCGAAAGTTCGAAATCTGCTTTATATATAGAGGTTTGATATTACATACCTATTCACATCTTTAAATGACGCCAAAGTTTAACTGATTAATCGGTAACGGGAAGCTATTTTTGACACGCGTATTTCTGCCTTTACTATATTTTAAACGTGGGGCTTTAGTGATTAAAATACAAACAAGTTTATTATTTAACTGATTACGTACCACGGTAAGTTTGAGTTTATTTGTATTATATTTATGAGTTGAAGGTAATAAGTGATTATAAAGTTGCAGGCCGGGGGGACCTGTTTTCCATTTGGAGACTTAGTTGATACCGCCGCAGAGTATATACTTTATCTTAATTAATATTCTACTAAATAGAATAAATTAATGGGTTAATAAATTGATTTTGTAGGTACTACGAAAGCAGTTCACTTACGCACTTGTATTAAATATCAATTATAGTTGAAGTTATTTTATAAATGTTCCAGTTATAATCGTAATTAAATTAAAATGCAGCTTCACTGGTGCGATGGAATAATACATTATTGGACCTGCTGTTGAAATAACTTTATGCGAATTAAATCGGATCTTAAAATATTATGCAAGATATGAAATTTTGATTTTGTTTTCTGATAAAAATTGTGTTTGAATAACAACTTTTCTTTTGAGATCAACGCTTGTTGTTCAATTTATTCGGATTTTTCTTCAAATTTCGTTTCCCTCATTCGAGACCATGGGTTCATGACCTATGCGTCGAGGCATGCCTTTTACATTCAACTATAATTTTAGGTTGACGTACGCTTCGGAAGCCATGTAACAATATAAGTCACATGCCTTGGTTTCCAGTTTTGACGCTTCGTCGCCGCGTGTCGCTAGTTTGTGTAAGAGTACATTAATCAAACCAGCAATCTGCCGATAGACCCAACATGGTATACCAACGCATGCCATTTGGAATGCTAATTCCATTTCACAAAAACGTGTCAGGACTAAAGTTTCGTAGCTCTGACGGCGAAATCGCCGATGTAATCGCCCGTTTCGCAGAAAGCCGCAACAGTAAATGTCCGTTGTTATTCGGTCTTCGACCGCTGCTGTTTACGTGCAATAAACATTCCGACACGTGCAGCTATCGGGATGGCACCCACTGGTCATCAAATCGTGGATACACGAAGAGTTGTGTCTGCAGGACAGCGACATTACATTATGAGTGACCTGACTTTATTTCCGTGGTCCACGCCACTTTCATTAGCGTACTAAAATGTATCTGTAGGTTCAGGATTGAAAATGCCGTAATATTGTATTCTAATAACTTTAATTTTATTGAAAGATGGTAGGTGGTCGGGTCTTTAAACGTGGGCATGCCACATGTTACTGAGAATAAAAATGTGAGAGTTATATGAATAAAAAATTACTTTTAATTAGTCATTACAATGTCCGTTATGCACAAATAAAAAAAATCGTATTTAATTTTAATTCACCATTATATTAAAAGTTAATTACGTACATTAAAATCAATAAATTGATTTATTTTTAGATTATCTGTACTAAATAATATCTTATTGACTCGTAACCGTATCATTCGAATACATTTATCATAACGTCTGTCCTAGTTTTCGATGAATAATAATAATAATAGAAATATTAGAATAAAAAAATATTATTAATTTAATATCTCAGAGTATGGTCCGTCGAGTATGGTCACGTATTTGCACGTAGCTATACCGGAAATTGGGACAAACTTGAGATCTTATTCAAGTCAAATTGACGTAGACCTTGACGGGAGAGACAATTATTTCTCCTTCCAGTGTAATTTCTTGAAAACACATTTCATGATCCATGTTACAGTAGAGATTAAATCGAATAGCTTACCAAAAGCAAGCTGTACTTCATCTCAATAGTTTATGGACAGCAATGGGTATTTAATGATCATGAATAATTCGAATCAAATTTCGTGCCAATATTTTTATGCATACAAAGTGCCTATCAAAGTATGAGATCCAAATAAAATAAATATTTAAAGGTAAGGTTTAAACAACATCAGTGTTTAACGTATATACATATACATACATGCATGAGACCGATTTTTGACATTTTCGACCAATTTTTGCGATTGAAACGAGATAGCCAGAGCCCGACGTCGCTTAGTTAGAGCTCTGAATACATCTTTCGAAATGTGACCAACCCGCATAACGCGTGAACCCGTTTTTTTTTGTTATTGTTTCGTTAAAGAAAGTTCGAAAAGTTAAACATAACCATAACTAAATTGGTAGATTTTCGCTTTTTAAAATTAGATTTAAATCAATATTAGTTACTTTCAATATCAGCAGCAATCTTGAAAAAGAATACGTTTGAGACCTGACTTCAGCATTTTTTTCCATGCAAAAAAATTCATTAATTAAAATATGTTTTTAACTATATTGGTTGAATATTAACTGATAGTATACTTTTTTTTCCTGTTCTCATTCCATATGGTTTAGGAACTTAACGAAAACAAACCATACACATTGGTTAGTTTAATAATCTTAACTTCATATTTATTTGTAGTTTAAAATAATTAGTCATCAATTTAAATGGATGAGTTACATTGTGCCAGATTAGTATAGGATCAATAGTTTGTTGGTACGATACTTGTACTTACTAAACATGTATGATTGCTATTTAAGGTTAATTTCAAATGTAATTGGTATTCAATCAGGATGAGAAATATTTAGGTCAGCAGTGAGCTGTGAGCTTTTGAGTGGAAGTCGTTGTGGCTCGCGTACTCAATCTTGATGAATGGGATAAAGAAGTATCGATTTCAGTTATATTTGAATTACTAGCTGCGGTACCCGAGTCCGCTCGGAACAGTGTCGTTATGGATGTTTAATCCATACATTATTGCATTTATGTTTTTATTTATTTTAGAAAGGCAGCCTTGGCTAACATATTATTTTTATATTTTTCATAAGTCTTGGATGTTTATGTCAACATATAACATTATTTATATTTTTACGTTATTTAGATTTATTACTATTATGTCTGCCTACAAAACCAATACGGTAAAAATAACTAAATAAGTAAATAAATAAATAAATAAGTAAATAAATAAGAAAAACAGCTAATCTGGTTGAATGTAGCTGAACGCCCCCTCTTTATTAGATTTATTACGAAACATTAAAAATACATGGTATTAGTAAATATATTTTTATAATAATTTATTCTTTATATTAGTATTTACAATTTATACAAACATT
Source organism: Incurvaria masculella (assembly GCA_946894095.1). NCBI lineage: Eukaryota > Metazoa > Arthropoda > Insecta > Lepidoptera > Incurvariidae > Incurvaria > Incurvaria masculella. The sequence goes on from OX335641.1 coordinate 9,742,344, forward strand.
ATTTTCCACTAGCGCGCAATAATTTGAACGATTTCTTCGAACATGAATGTAAAACTTGTTACAGTTAAAATCTACATACATATACATTCTGCCCTTTTGACTACTGACATAAAACTACATTTTAGTAGTAGGAATAATTTTTCTCTAAAACATTAACTGTTTTTTTTTGTTATATTTTTCTGTCGTATCGAATTCCGCTGGCATGTATGCACATGTACCAATTTCTCCATTTTTAGAGAGTGAAATTTTAATTATCATAGCTATTGCGGGACATTCATGGTTCGGAACCCATATAAAACTGTAGGTTTTACAAGTGGTAGGGCCCGAGTTGGTGTTGCTGTTTCGACAATTTATCATTCAAAGTGATGATTAACGTCCTACTATTTTTTTTATGCGACCTGACATGGATGGCTAATACCACACAGCTACCGTTATGATATTAGCCCAATACACCACATTCCCGAAGGAATTTGGTGTCATGCCAGGACCTTCCCTTTATGAGCACGGCTACATTGAACTGGATGGAAAACACGGACAATATTTCATTGCCGCTTCGACCATCTTTTCATCAAATGCGATGGTACCTACCCAGGCGGGCTTAAACCCTACCACCTAGTAGGGGAAGGGGACCTACAGTTTTACATGAATTCCGAACCATGGAGCAGCTCGCATTCGTGACGAAACGCACTTATCGAACTCGGAAAGAGAAAGACAGTGGTGCATGTCGGTATTGAACCCAGGCCTCTGGTACGCTAGGCCAGTCCCCGCGCCACTAGGCTACGAGCCGCTCAAGTAAGGTAAGGAAGGGTCGCTAAGTAAGGAAGGGGCAGTTTTACTTGGAATCCGAACCATGACCAGATAAACGGTCGAAAATTGTCACCCATCCGGAACTTGCCCAGGACTACTTAACCTGGATCGTCGAACGCCGAGGTGTAGCCTCACTGGGCTAACGAGACGGACAAAATGAGCAATCAACAGCTTCCTGGTCCCATGCTTCCCTTGATCGGTATCAGTCATTTAGATCTGAACCAACCAAATTATTCACTTAATCGAATCAGACCGACATAATTGACAAATAAATCTTCATAAAAATGCACACTCTACCGCTCTCCGAGCTGACCCCAATATCGATCACGGAGATCAAATCGTTGGGATATCTGGGTAGGTAGGTATAAATAATTCTTTAAATAATTGCGCTTCATTGAGTTAAAAGACCAAAGAGCTCATACAAAACAAATTTACCAACAAAACACAAACAGACCATAACCGAAGTCGCCTGGATTGGGTGCTAGGATTAAGTGACCTTCCTGTTACCTAATGTGACGGAGCCCTTCGCATAACGAACGTATCGGTTTGATAAGCGATTCATAAAAAAGAAATTCCCTACGGGTATTACATAAAAAGAATACCGATGATAAAATTGAAACATCGTGAAGTTGTTTGGAATTTCAGAAAGATCAATTTGAAACCTTCCGACATTCTCAGTTCCAAAAATGTCGGCTTTTAATGACTGTTTTATTTTAATTTCATTCTACTTTCACATTTGTTAGAATGAGAAATACATTTACTGAATACGTACGAATGAACTGCCTATTAGTCGTTTGTAACGTAACAATACAACGAATAGCTAACGGTTTAGTCAGAAATGTGATAAATATATTAATAGATGAATGTATAAAGTATGAAACGTTGCGCAATGTTGGACTCGAAACAGGAACCAAACCGACCAAATCGAACCGACAGGAAGAAAAATACGATTCCCGGGTGGTCTTCTTCTTAATTACAGTGTGTATAATTTGGAGTCAGATTTTGGCAACGAAGAATTTAAATGTATCTAATGGAAGACTATTTAATATGCTGTCTATGTCTATGTATGTAATCCTTTATCCTAAGGGCCGTGGATTGCACAACATATGTATGTGTGTACATAGTTAGTCATTTTGTAGTTTCTATTTTTAATTAATATACTTGCTTCATATTCAATTATATGTAGGACGTTCTAAAGGGTTTTTTTTTGTTTTTTTAATTAATTTGCGTTAAAGGATCGTTGATACACTCTAAGAGTTTCCGATGGGGTCTCCAGAACCTCGTCAAGTTTAACGAGCTACGCACAGGCATGAGTTTTCAGCGGATGCCGTTCTCTGCAGCTCCGCGCCATCATTATTGGTGTCTACCTGACACGTGACCTGAACCTACCTACCTGACCTACCTGAACTTCGGAAGCCATATCGAGTATAAAGCCAAGGTTAGCCAAAAAGGTGCAAGGCCTTAACAGGATGCGTCAGTATTTCATGCTGGACCAAAAGCTGTCGCTTTACGAATTAACCCATTCACTGTCACCATTCCTCGAATTAGAAACAATCGATTCTGTTTATCATTTGTTTATAGGGTTTATGTGCCGAGGTATTTTCCTTAAACTTCTACTCGGGGTTCTTTCAAAATGGCGTGAGGAAATACCTGGTCGGCCGGCATATTTTTCGCAGCATCCGTGAAAAATTAGGCACTTGGTTAGCAAAAAACGTATATTTCTCTCTATTGTTCCAAAGTTGATGAGATATCTAACTAATACAGTTTTCATAAGTACTAAAACGTAGTTATTAAAACATATTACTGGAATACATTTATCAGCTACATTTGTTTGTTGTAGACTGACATTAACTAAACTTATTTTGGTCTTAACTTCTTTATCGTTTATTGTATATTTATATTTGCTATTGTTTTAAATTATTAAGGCGCTAGGACTAGCCAACTACTCGCGCCATACAAATGCACTTTTTAACAAATGTAATAATATGTAGTGAAACGCTTCAGCAAATCCAAATAGAACTCCAGACTGATAATGGATTGTTAATATTTTTTTATTCCATCATTTATTTAAATAATAATAAAAATAAAAAAAGTTGATTTTTCTCATTAGAAATCTGAAAGTCATTCGATTTCTAGATATAAGCAAAAACAGCATATATGCATAAACAAAAAATTCCATTTGCTTTTAGATTTCTACATTTAGTCAAAAAAGTTCGGAAATGGACACCGTTTCCGCAATGTATTTTGTATAGAAAAAGGAAACATACATTAACGAAAATCATTCGATTCCTAGACAAGGAATCATATATTGTAAGGATGACACTTATAATCGTCAGACTTAGTTAGTTTACTTGGGGTGCCTCGTCTAACTTTGCGATTTGGCTAGTACCAGGCCCTTAAGGTATCGTGCTCATGGTTATATGTGAAAGCGCTCTAAATAAAAAAAAATATAGCATTGAGTAAATGAAAATGACTAAAAAACGAATATTCTTGAGAGATTTTCTCAAGAATAAGACCACGCGTTCATATGCCTCGGACCAGATAAGTGATCTGTTGGCACGGGTCGTTGCGCTCGGAATGCCTCGCCACCTGGTCCATAGCACAGTGGCACTATTGTTACGTAGTAAGTTCAAAGCAAACCGCAAGGTCGGAACAGAATCGCAGTGACTAAGTAATATGTAGGCTTCGGAAGACGCATCATTAGTTAATAAAACGTTGGTCTGTAACCTTCGCCTACTTTCTTATCTGCATACTTAATTATGACTGGTATATGACGTCGACTTATTTAGTATGGGATCAGCATGGTATGGAGGGTCCGGTTAGTCAGTAATTATGTATTATTCAGTCATATATGTTAGAATGAAGTGAATGTCGTGACGGTGTTGTATTTTAAAATGTTGTATTATGATTGTAATTTTTAAAAAAACTAGTGGCTATACGGGCTGTAGACCTCTCAAGTATGTCTTTGCTTAAAATTTAATAAATATTTACCGCGTACCTAAAATCAAAAGAACCTTAAAAGCCAATAATGACCTTACCAAAAATATTTCTAAAAACTGAATCGACCATCCATATAATTCAATTTTACGAGAATCGGTTGAGAAATGCGACCACCAGAGAACAGCCGGACAGATATGCGAAAGCATTTTTGCCCACGCTAAAACGGAAACCGTTCGCGATTTGCGGATGCTTTGTCGATGGTACCATGTAATTATTTTACAATACAAAAAGTAACATCATCACGGGTTTCATTTCTGGCTCCGGTGCACCGATATACGGCCCCAGGCTAAGCAGTACTTGGCTGTTTTTAGGTACACAATGAGTGGCGAGTCCATTGCTGTCATCTAGCTATTTGCTAGAAAGCCTACCACCGAATGGGTGGGGTTCCTCACCACTCTTTCCTTTACCCCACTAGAGCACGAACTTTAGAACCAATAGCAATTTTATTATAATAAGTGTGTTTACTCACTAAGTAAAAAGCTCTGTTTGTCTGCTAAAGTATCTGTTAAAAGCTAGAGTGATCATTTATATTTCAAAAGCAATAAATTAATGGAATTTCGCGTCATGAATTGAACAGAATTTGAGATATTGAATTTGCATCCGGTCTTTAAAGATGTCAAGTTTTAAATGACTTATTCTATCATCTTTACTTTTATATAATTGTAGTCTGATAATCTTTGCTCTACTGATAACACCTACATATAATAGAATATCTATATAGTTTCGTTTGATTTACTAATTATTTCAGGTTTTTTAAGATGAATGTATTATAAGACTTATGTCGCTAACTTGCAGTGTTTTTAATACTAATACATTTTAGAATTCTAGCTTGGTAATATTGTAGTCAATAAATAACTGATAATTCACGGTTATAGTATCGGGAGGTGAACAAGCCGTGTGGTATCAAATCCAATGAAAACCGCATCAGATTTTTTTATTTTACTGACTGACTTATTTGAAACAAGAAAGGTTTTTTTCGATTCAGAAAACAGATATGATAATAAAAAATGTGAGAAAGATAGCGATATGGTGCGTGAAACGGCTTAGTGTTAGCTAGAGTAAGAAAACGTGTATCTATGCTGGAGTACACAATCTCTGGTTAGATTTATAGTTATGGTTATTTTAGATCTCTATCTTATTTAGGCGATATATTTTAATTTAAAATTATTAGCAACCAGAGATTGTGCAGTCCACGCAGTACAACAAACCGATGCCACTTGTACACGCGCACATTCTAACGGCAGCAAATAAAGCAAAATGGCCGCTGCTAATCCTTTCCGTCGGAATCTCTATTTGTGTCGAGATCTGCAGCTATTTACATCTGATCGGAATGTTTCCTAACCTTATTTAGGTCTGAGATGGATTATATGTATATGCAACGGGTGTGATGATAATGAGCTAGAAACATAAATATTGATAACAAACACTTGCCGACAGGTTGACTGATAATTAATTATATTACAAAAATATTATAAGCAAGAATAGAATGAAAAGATAAATTTTTTTCATCAAAGTGTCGTCTCCAGAAAATAATACGACCGAAATATGTTTATAACATTTTAAAATTATTTCTCCATTGCGCTTCCTGGAATAATTTCGTTATGTCCAATCGTTTCTTGCTTCTTGTGAACTCTGAAGTTTTCTAACAAGCTCATTACCAAAAGTCTGCATTGCAAATTTAAATATTGACTTAACTTTACATGTAAAAATGTCATTGAAAATAGCACCCGTGTAAGAGGTTGTCAAAATATTGTTACGTAAGTTTGGAGAGAGATCAAGCTCTCAATGCCTCGGCTATCTGTGAACTTTACACAATTAAGTAATGACCCACACTGTGCCACCCACCGGCACCTTTTGACCGCTAGTCTCCTAACTTAACTTTCACGTGCGCATGCGCTGAAGGATATGGAAGACAATATAGCGCCGATGCCAGCATAATTGCCAGTTGAGACGGTAAAGGAGCCATACCTTAAAGGTCCAGTGCGGCTGCGCGTGAGTCACACACCAGCACCCAACTACCTACGAGCTGCCTTCTATAAGGAGGCGTCATAAGTCGACAGCTACAGGGTCGATTAGTCGACACGGAGGAAAGGCCGATATTAGGAATTCCTATTGGAAATGTTTTAGAGACGAGATGGCACGAAATTGTTAGGAAAAAGGAATTTAAGATGGCTGGCCGAGGCAATACCGAACACAAACTGAGGACGAGACGTCTAAAGAGATCACAGGTGGAACACGAGTTACTGTTTTTTTATGGAACCTGACTGGATGGATAATGTTATACAACTACCGTCAAGATAAGGAATTAGGCGCCATGCCCGGACCTACCCTTTATGAGCACGGCTACACTGAACAGGATGGAAAACACGGACAATTTTTCATTGTATCTAATTCGATGGTACCAACACGGACTAGGTGGTACGGTTGAACCCTATTACCTAGTAAGGGAAGGGTACCTACAGTTTTACATGCGTTTATATACATGGAACAGGTGGCATTCATAACGAAATGCACTTATCCAACTCAGACAGAGAAAGAAAGGGTGCACATCCGCGGTTAGGGTTTGAACCCAACCTCTTGCATGAAACAAAGTTATCTAGGCCCTACATCACGAGCTGTACAATTTATATATAATCTTATGCTTCGATTTTTATAAAATAATCTCTTTCAGACAGAACTACATTTCTTTGCAATGATTCACACTTAAACCTCATCACATTTCTGAACGTCTTCGTCTTATTGTCTATCGTTTGCTAAGTACCAATCGCAATTATGTGTGATTGCATTTATACTCCCTACGCGGCTTTTCGAAAGTGCCACCCTCGCGGCACTATAGTTGCGGTCGAGTATTCATGCATAACCCCACGCACTTGGCAGGTAGGCTGAACTTATAAATAAATAAATAGCAAATTTAGCCTTAACTTCGACCGCGCGGCGCTAACATCGCGCTCAGTTTTACCACAGAGCAAGGAAACTTTCGGAGAAGACATTAGTCATTATTGTTGCAGAATTACAAATGAATTGAGGTCAAAGGATTCTTAGGAGTGATACATTGGTAATTCAATGTATCACTCAATCAAGTTATCAATTTACTTAAATAATCTAAATTAACAATTCCAAAACTGTGTGGAGATTAGCTATAAGAAATTATTCGAGAAGTTAATATATGAATGGAATTTCACTTAAAATTTTCGCCATCCAAGAGTAGGAAACAGATTAATTTTGTACGCGATAACTCAGAATTTTGAACCGTATCAGGTTTTATTGTGACGTTTTCCTTCTCGCACCGTCACGTCGGAGACTGAACACAGGACCTACCGCTCGAAGCTGCGAACAGCTGAGCCGATAATGACGTCGATCGTCGCCACGCATGATGCAGCTTCACGGCTCCCCGCGCGGCGGCGGCGGCGGCGTCGTCCACGGCCGCCTCCCCGCGCCCCCCCGCACCGCCGCCCGCTGCGCCCGCGACTGTTAGCAATGACCCACATCGCCTTATGCAGCGCGGCCGCAGCCTATTACGAAAGTACACATGTACACACATTCCGGCCGCGGACGGAGCCAGGTGGCATCCCTGTGAGGGTACCCGATTGTGTCCACAACACCGTACACGCATTACGGCCGCAGACGGAGCCAGGTGGCATCCCTGTGAGGGTACCCGTTTGCGTCCACAACACCGTACACACATTCCAGCCGCGGACGGAGCTAGGTGGCATCCCTGTGAAGGTCCCCCGCTTGCGTCCGCAACACCTCACTTCTGGCCACCGAGCTCTGGAGCTATGCACCACCGACTAATAGCGGGCTCGCATATACATATCATCACGCTGCTTCCCGGAGGGAAGAGATGATAGAGTGTGTATGGTACGATCATAGCATACTTTTCGCTTCTGTTTATGTCAACGTATCTCGGCTAGCGTAGTGTCGTCGTCGCGACTTAAAAAACACTAAATAATTTGAAATATTTGGTTGAAGTAGTGCTAAGGACAATGCTAAGGATCTTCTTTTTCACCTTTCCATAAAGTTTTCATACTCTACATACACATATTTTAAATAAATAATCTTGGTTTATATAGCAGTAAAATGAACGATTAACCGAACGCCAATCGCACGGATCCACACGGTCACATAATGAGAACTTAATCAAATATGCGAAGCTATAAGAAATATGATTTTGTATGTTTTCGGACATGAGTGGCTGATATCACATTTGGAGTCGTCATATCACACCGCATAACTGAAGGAACCAGGTGCCATGCCAGGAACTTCACCCTATTTTAGAATGGCTACAATGAAGGGATGAAAACGTCGAACATATTTGATGGGCGGTTATACCACTGTAGAAATTTGTGATTTTCACACTCCTTTTGACCTAGGTTCATCCTTCCTTCAGTACAAATTACGATAAGACAAGAGGTACAATTGGAATAATGGATATTGAATGGTTTTTAATTTATGGCCACGATAATTATTTACGTTTTGTTCAGCATTGTTGCTTTAAAAATGATATAATCTTATCTTACGGAAACGCGTGTTGGACAAGCGTTTGTCAGATTTTTTGTTTTGGCATTTCTAAAATTCAATCACAGATCGAATGCAATTAGAGTGTTTCCCAACAGCAACCTGTTGACTTGAGAATTAGAGTCTGATTAATGTATACCGCAGCCGTTTGACAAATCCATCATCTGATGTAATCAGTGGCTACTGACACATCGACGGACAGAGATACGCAATATCTATTACTTAGATGGTGTGCTGACGGTAATTGAATAAACTTTGAGATATGTATCTTATTGGGGCGTATGTTAAATATGTTCTAGTTAGAAGAGTTTTGTAATTAAGATTATTCGCAATATTCTATGCAAATTCATTGAATGTCACTCCTTAAAAGATACACAAAATTCGCTCGAATGTAAATACAAATATTATAATATTAACGAATACCCTAAAAGGAATATTAGTACCTAAGAGACAAACATATCATAATCAGTGGTATCTGTAAGGTTGTGGGAATAAGAAACAGTTATAATAAAGGACTCACACTCACCAAATACTTCTTCGTCGATTTTGTTCAAACACTCAGATTTTCTGTCATTTTTCACTTTAGAAAAACACAGTCACTGTTGAAGTTCACATTATATAAGGCAATGTTTCGTTGTGTGGTTTTCGTGTATCACCTGTAAAGAAATAAAATAGATTATTAATATACCTCCAGATAATACTCGTATTTTAATTGTGGCATAAGATTATTTTTAAACAATAAAAAAATTACACTCTTCACTCAGAAGTAGTATAAGTGAAGAAATAGGTAGATCATAACAAATACTACCAGACCGTGTAAAATGCGACACTACATTTAATTAGATTGATATAGGAACATGCGTTAGGTACCTAATAGGAATAGAACCGTTATCACTCAATATCCTGCATTAAATATATATACAAACAACGTGACCAACAAGCCGATAAATAAACATATTAAAATATATAAATATACCCAACGAGCACAGGTAATGCGAAAATACGTATGTAAGCATCGACTAAGCAAGCAAGTAGCTTGAATGAACTCTACATATGTAGAGATAACGAATCAATTATCAACTCTACATGAATATGCTCTTTATCTAACACCAGATATCAGGTTATCTAACTGTTGTCTAACAAGCATAGCGCGTAAAGCAGCGGCCCCTCTGCTGATATCTACATATTGTACAATATGCGTGCTGCGTAAAATGCGTAGGTGCAGTCATGACGTGCATAACGTTATGCCGGAAAAAAATATACCCTAATACAGATACAAATATTGTTCTACCTTGGAGTATAAGAAACTTATTTAAAAGTTCCCTTTCCTGTGCAATGCCATTAAAATACGTGATTTTACCTGTTTAAAATATTAAAGAACCTATTTTGCGCTAGTAGCTGAAATCATTAAAAAAAAATGTTTTTAACTTTCATTCATCATTTCATATTTAACGGAAATTTAACCTATATGTAAACATTTCGTGCTTACTGCACCAGTATCTAATGACATTGCAATGTGTGTATATCTAATAATGTTAGGTTAAACACTGACATGTACATTAAGGGGTTAATGTAGACATCCTATCGTATGATAGGTATTCCTTGCCGCTCTGTCGTACACTATTACAATTACCATGTATGTAGGTATTGATATAAACATACTAATGTTGGAAGAACATTGGTTTACTTTGTCGAAGAACATATCAGGTCATGGGATATCCTGCTAAAAGCCATTATAGGTAACAGGAGGAGAATAAACGCTTTGACTAAAGCTTATATGGACCACTTCTTAAAAAATCGAGGTTTTACCTCCGAGGTCAATCTGAATGAATATTATTCGCAGAACAAACCTTGCCCAATTTATGATAAGATACGAGTCTTCAGGTTCTGTAAGCGCGTAGAAGCAGCTTGCATGAAGGACAGATTTGATCTAATCTTTTCAACAATGTTTCTCAATTAGTGTCGGCAACAAACAAAGGGTTTCATTCCAAAGATTATGCTATAATTACACAGGGGGTTTCGGGATAGACTTCAGAACCATGAGGAATAGAAAGGACTGAAAGTACCATAATCTCACATAACTAAATTCCGCTGTGTTTCTCGCGTCCCATTTATTGAAGTCACGTGACGAACGGCGAAAAACATTTTAAACTCGATTTGTGTCACTTTTTAGGGTTCCGTACCCAAAGGGAGCCAACCTTACCCTATTACTAAGCCTCCGCTGTCTGGTCGTCCGTCCGTCTGTTACAGGGCTGTATCTCATGAACCGTAATAGTTGAGCAGCTGAAATTTTTACAGAGTGTGTATTTATATATTTGCCGCTATTACACATAGGTAAAATAAAAAATAAAGGGCAGGGCCATTGATTTTATAATGACTATAAAATCAATAATGGAACGGCATATGGATAGGCCATATAAGAGGTGTCCACGCAGACGACTTCCTTTCGATCTTTTAAAGAACTGTGAAAACCATACCTCTACTCTGTGCTCCTGTAATGTAGAGGGCGGATCCTTGTGGAGTTTGCGGACGAGAGTTGTCGTGGACAAGTAATAGACAGCAAATAGAAGGATCGTGATCATTTTATTTATTTTAATGGATGTGTAATTACCGTTATCTCATTAGTTTGTGTTTCAGCGACATATACATTTGAAGCATTGTAATCAGATTTTTTAAAATAATCTGAAAGTTTTTTGGTCGTGACATTCGACGGAAGCAGAATTCGAACCTGAGACCATCGTATAATATGCCCACTGCTCTAACAAACTGAGAACAAATACGTCAGCCACCGAATATCTCGATTATATTCGACTGATGATTTCGCGTATTGATCCTATGCTAAGGCGTTTTGACTGCAATGGTTGAGATATTATTGCTGACGTCACCAAAGTCGATTTTGGTATCGGACACGAGTAGTCAGCCCGGATTTAACTTGATAATTTTATGTATTTTAATAGATTTGATTTTTTCATTTCATTTCATTTCTTATCCATAGGTAGGATACCTACACTTGGACACGTTAACAATCTGTCGGTTCGAGAAGAGCCGACATATAAGTTTAATTAATTAATGAATTAAGAATAGCTTTAGTTGCCCCATTTTCAATACTACCGCTCACTAATTTAGAGTAGTTTATATTACACATATAAAGTTTTACAATATTGAGGTCTATAGTCATACAAAATTATCCTAATTACTCTGTTCGGGAGTATACAGCCATCGTCATTTTGGATATCATATATCACGTCAGAATAAAAAAAAATTAATAATTATAATATATATATATATATATATATAAAGATACGAAATAACCGTTATCTCATTAATTTGAGTTTCAGTTGTCCCTGAAACTCAAATTAATAGAAGGATTGTTCGCATTTCTCAAACGCTCACCTATTAGCGGCTTATCCTTTTTTGCCAGAGATAATTCGCCGATTTCAAATTTCATATCTTGTGTTTGAGCACTGTTTACTTCTTCACTTGAATATGAATTGAAATTCTCTTGAGTAATGCGAAATAAATATAGTTGGTAATAAAAATAGTTTCGATTAGACAGTTGTTTCGAATTTGTGCAGGGCGGAGTGCTCAGCCGCCAAAGACAGCCGATGATTTAAAATTATGAACGATTAAACACGTTCCCTATTCTTGGGCATTGCATCTTCTCCGCATTCCGGCACCCGCTCTATATAACTTGGAATTCTCCTACAGTTCCTCGTCAAGTAAGCAATACTAACACAGTGTTTAAGATTATCCACACATTGATTAAACGCTTTACCTACGTTGCGGACATGACTGCAAATAATCTTTTTCTTACAAATTCTTACAAAGTCTTACAAATGATCTAGAAAATACAATCGGAGATCTGTCGGTTTAATTTTCTTGGTAACCACTCGGACACTTTATTGTATTGGCCTTCATTCTGACTTCGGACAGAAAAACAATTCCGTGTAAACAAAGAGAGCAAGAGAATCCGAGTACAGTGGGCCGAAGAAACGAGGAATAATTTAAATCGGGTCCTCGACTCTGAACATGACGTGGGAGGTGCGGTGCGCGGTGGTGCCCACGTGTCTTGCCGCAGATACTCTGACTAACTGTACCGTGGCTGTATTTGCTTTGGAATGTTTTATACGCACTGTCAACATTCAATCTGCTTGTTGAATTTGAATTGTGATGTCTTGATAGATTTGAAATGCTTTTTTCCGTTCTAAACCACGGATTTTTTTGGAAATATGTAAATATCGCGCGGTTGGGGAATGAGGGCCAGACGAAAAATTCCTCGACACTTTTGCTGTCAGACAGTGACATCGACACTTTTTACTTTGACGAAAGTACCAGGGCTACAGAAATTGTTAGGATTTGTTTAAATATTTTAAAATACTTAAATTCTGTGGCCCAAGTCTCACCTGGCCCCGTCTGTGTGACCACGCAGCTTTTGTTTTATATTTAGGATGCCCCTGAATTTTTATGGAATTTTAATAATATTGATATCTTGGCAAAAGTAGGGCGGGCGGCAGAAATTGTTAGATGTTTTTTTTCCTGTGGTCTCTGTCTTGAAATCGAGACAATTCCTCAGTTTCCAGTTTCTGTTGTTCTTCAGTTGTTATTTGTCTCTTCTCAATTTCGTCTAATTTATATTTGTGACATTTTAACATGTATCGGAGGAGATGTTTCGTAATTTTGTAAAACTGTGATTTGTGGCTGGGCCCTGTTTGTGCTAGTACATAATCTAAAGGAAAATCTGTCCCACGACACTTTTCGTATTTTATTTTTTATTTTTTGTGTAGTTTTTCTCCGTAATATGTTTAAGAATAATGTACAATTCTATAAAATGATAATATCGGTGTGCGACGCCAATATGTGTAATTTTATCATTATTGTTACGGATTCTTTTTAAAACCACATATACTCGTAGAACTGTCTATGTAAATAAACCAAAAATACGTGAAATGGGAATTTGAACTATCATCCTAGGTACCAAACCAATTCCTGTTTAGAGATAAAAATGGCACAAATTGGATTATAAAGAAAATATAAAGAAAAAAATGGGTTAAGGTATTTTTTTTCTTACTATTAACTCTAAATTAGTGCCCTCGACACAGGAATATCTTGAAAATCTTACTTACCTTCAAGGTAAAGAAGATTTCGGACTTTAACCAACATCGGGCTTTAACCATAACATACACAATTTAATATATTTATCCCACGGAATTCAATTTGTTATTTCTACCAGGAACCCTAATAATAATATCAAACAATTTTATAAGGCAATAGGTACCGGCAAGTTATCAGAAATGCCTGCCAATTGTGTCGAATATTTCTAACTCGAGCTCGTTCATACTTTTATCCAAGCTGGCTTCGTGGCTGAAATCTCAAGGTGACTTCGTCCAATAACCTTATTTTCAAAGACATTTAAGCACGATTTAAGAATGTTTGTGTTATTTTGGCTTCGCCATAGTTCGTCGTTTGGACTGAACCATGACGTGACTGGGTCCGATTTGTCATTTACCTCGCCTTATCGGGGCGAGTTTACGACTCAATGAATTTTACACAGTCTTGGCTTACGATAAACAGTATATTATAGTTTCAAATAGGCAATACATAAACCATAATAAATTCCTTGGCAAAACGACTTATTTCAACTGCTAAACTTATCGAGCCTCGTGACCGTGTCTTTCTAAAAGTTTTTGTGCATTTTTTCCCTGAAAATTGCATTCAAAGTATTTTACTGGTTTCAAAGTTAATTGTTATCTTGCAATCTTGCAAATACTTCGAATGTAGAGTTTGCATGTGTGACTGGAACTTGGCAATCGCCCCCGTGTCTAAGGCGATCCATTAGACTATTAACTACTGACCCACAACTATTACCTTTTTTCTCTGCAAACTGATGGAGCGCATCAATGACTATCAGGTAGTGAGATATCGAGTACTTCTAACATCTAGAGAGCAATGAACTCGTTAGCGATTATCAATATGGCTTCCGTCCAAATCGATCTGCTGGGGATCTCCTAGTTTACGTCTCACATGAGATTATCAATGCGCTCGAAAATCATGACGAAGGTAATGGCTTACCGGCCTTGATATCACAAAAACCTCTCATCGGGTCTGGCACAAGGCACTACTTTCCAAGCTGCCCTCTACGGCCTTCTACCCGTGTGACTGGACTTTCTTCATGGCTAAGTTTCCGGATGCGGTCTCCAGAAGTTCGTCGAATTTAGCGCGAGCTAGACACAGGCGTGTGTTTTCAGTGCGTAGCGGACACCGTTCACTGCAGCTCCGACCTCTGACCGAGTCTGGAGGTATAACTCTGAGCATCGACGTCCACCAAGGGATTCTCGCTGCCGAATTGACGCGATATCTGCAATTTGGACTCTACATTAAGGTTAAGACAAGCTCGCGTAAAAAAAACTGGGAGTCCTCAATACCGTGAGCACAGAATAAGGACGTGAGTCTGTAATTGCTCCTGCTAAATTGTAAGACTGGGGGATTATATAGGTACCTAATATACCTAATGCATCTAAGAAACTTGAAATGGGAAAGAACAACTTATATTGTTTCAATAAGTAGGGGTAAGTAAGTAGTTTAGATAATATTACATAACCTAAAGTAACTCAACCAAACACAATTCGCAAATACCATGATTATTTTCGAAGATTTTCAGTACAAATTCAATTTTGTTTACTGCGACATACCGACCAACCTGCTCTGCAGTCAGTCGCATTGACGATTCTAAAAATGATCGATCGCGCCCGGGTGTCACGTATTGTCTCTGGAATTCGATAATCCTCACAGTCGGCGGGGCGGGGCGGAGGGGCGGCGGCGGAGGAGCAGGGTTCGTGGAATGACGCGCCCGCGCAGACCGTTGCCCGCCCGGAGGGACTTCAACACGATATGCAGATATCTGGGACAACATTTTTGATTGACGGTAATACATGGAATAAACTTATCTTTTGATTATTTAATATTATTGTTTAATTCATTATAATATTATTATTATTATTTAATTAATATTCTAGCGGTCCCGGATTCCTAAAATTGTCAATGATTGTCTCTCTCTCTCTCTCTCTCTCAGTAATGTCGCGCGTCATAGGCGTACGCCAGGATCTATACAGGTGCCCGGCATGGGTTCAGGGAAGCTGCGAAAACCATGCCGGCCGGCCAGGTGCTTCTACACCACGTTTGAAGAACCCCAAGTCGTAATTTGGGGGAAATAACCTCGGAAGAGAGTTCATTCCATTGTTTACTGACTCTATAGATATATGATCTAGAGGATCGGTGGTTCTTATTTTTGGAACGTCGACTGTGCATTATTACTTTTGGTCCCTGTTCCGCGTTGAGCGGACGTAGAAAGGGGACGGAGGGACAGCGTTATGCAGCTCCGACGAGCATTCTCCATAGTAAAGACGATAGAAGACAGACGTATAATATACCTAGATCGCTTGATTTTTTTATTTTTTTCGATGTTTGTTACAAAAGGTGTTATTTCGTTATTACCGTTATATCGATCTAATTTTGTGCTGTCACGGGTGCTGCTTTACAGAATTACTTTTCATAAAAAAATCTCTGTCGACGTGTGGTGGGCACGCGTTCGGGTGTCACGTTGTCGTCGGACGCCGGACGGCGGCGGCGGCGGCGGCGGCGGCGGCGGCGGCGGCGGCGGCGGCGGCGGCGGCGGCGGCGGCGGCGGCGGCGGCGGCGGCGGCGGCGGCGGCCCGGCGGCGGAGGGGGGGCGCGTCGCGTCTCGCCGACGTCTCACTCGACGGCACAAATATAGAATGCAGCGAGATGCATTCGCCGCGAAATTGGGTGACACCTCTTCGAACTCACCATGTCTGCGCGCGCATACCGAGGACTGCTTGATAAAAACGTCTAAGCTCGGTTGAACGACACACCCCATGTACCTACCCAATTCTAGAATTCGAGCGGATCTCTTACAAAACTCTTACTCCACTTGACTTTCTTTTTCTTCACTCGTCACTAGACATTTTTGAGCGTAGGTCGCTCGCGAGGAAGAAAGTTGACATATTTGAGTTCGATTATTACCCTCATTTCAAAAATGTATCGACCGGTATTTTGTTTTAACGATAGTCCGACCCATACAAAGTTTTTTGCACGCAGAACGCAAAAAGTATTGCACCTTGAGCCACGAATTGATTAGAAATATTAAAAATAGCCACAGAAATTGCAGCGAAAATATTTAGTTGTATACTGTTAGATGGACATTATAAAACCATTTTTTTTGAAAACTGAAACTAATCCAATATTACACCTGAAATTCTGTAAATGTTTTCGCCGCAACAACTGAGGCTATATTTTAAATTTCTTTTTAATTCTTGGCTCTGTCTGTGCACAAAAAAAAGTATGGGACGGAACAGCCGGCAGCCCAAAAAGATTAATCAATGCAATCACATCCTTTGTATGATGGATGATCAATCAAACTTGTTGCGACTGTTTCGTGGTGAAGCGGCTATTTTCTGGGGCGTTATCATGGTAAATTAACTCTCCAGGTGAACAGGCAAGTGAATTAAACTGTATGTTAAATGCGATTTCGGTAAATAAATATTTTAATACTATTATTACGTTTTTTTAAACATTTCAAATCACGTTGTTGTTTAATTTTAAGTGTATGTCTTCTACATTACAATTACATAGTTTTCTGAAGTGTTAATTAGTAATATAAAATCTTTGAAAATACGTTGCTGAGCTCACGAAAAATTCCTCTTTTAGGTAATAGCTTCAACTGAGTCAAGTCAAGGATCAAAAGCCTTATATATATTTTTTATTAATACTCGTATTTTATTAAATGTGATGCCACTTTGCCGGTATTTATTCCATTGTTCAATTTATGAAAAAATATCATACAAAGTTTGAGAGAAAGAGAACCGGTCTTGGAAGATCTACTCCAGCTACCGCGCACGGCTTTTGATCTATTCCGGGTGCGGAAGTGGCCCCGCGTCCCCGCGGCGGCGGCGGCGTCAGTCATTAAGAATATTTTAACTATTTATAATTGCATTTTTTCACCGCGATTCGCATTCGGCGCCACTCTCGCCGCGGCGAGCTGCGGCTTCCGGCCCCGCACCAACGCGGCCCGCTTGCGCAACATGCAACCGCCTTCGGGATTGGCCTGGATGTCTTTTTAAACTCGTTAAAATATCCATCCAGTACCATTCGTTTCCTGCGAAACATTGGACGAAAATATGTTCGAATGGGAAATGACAAATTTGTTTTTGTTTTCCATCCAGTTCTATTTAGCCTGGAAATATAAGGATGATACGGCATGGCACCTAGTCCTATCAGGTGTTTTGGGCTAATGCGACAGAGAAGCAATCAATAAATCAATAATCAGTTAGAAACATTAGAAATAAATTGATATTTCGTATCTAATATCAGGCAACAGCACCCGTGCAATGGCAGCAATCTGAAAATCTTCTGTAGTTAGAGACAGGTGATTTTTAAAATAACGTGCGGACTTAGATATGTGTTACCTAAGATTAGAAACCGAAAATTTCCAGCATTCTTTTTCTGGGTCTTCATCGAACCTCAAACCCAGTAAGGTCACCTGGTAACCGATTAATAACGGTGTATGATGACAAAGTACCAACATTCAAGTATGCTTCAGAATAACTATGAACCAGTGAAATTATTTTACTGACCTAAAATTACGCAAAACTGCATCAAAATGTTAGGGGTATAGTTTAAAAAAAATAGTTCAAAATTCATACTTTTTAACACGTTCGCGAGGTACAAAAGTATATATTTTTTTCTTTTATACATTTTCGTAACATTGTAATATGATTGTTTAAGTGATTATTTAGGACCAAACAAAAAACTTAAGGTTCACTAAAAGTGTTGCAGTCTACTCCCGCCTGCGTCGACAACTAACTAAATACTTATTTAACTAGGGTTATTTAACTTAATGCATGTAAGTATTTAAATTTTTATTTTATTTTATTATTAATATTTAAAATTTTATCAATTCTTTATAATTTAAAATATGCTTTCATTCGTTTTTTAGGGTTCCGTATCCAAAGGGTGAAAACGGAACCCTATTACTAAGCCTCCGCTGTCCGTCCGTCCGTCCGTCCGTCTGTCACAGGGCTGTATCTCAGTAATCGTAATAGGTTGACAGCTGAAATTTTCACAGAGTGTGTATTTATTTTGCCGTTATAACAACAAATAGGTAAGATTAAAAAATAATTAAAATTAAAGGGCGCTCCCATACAACAAACGTGATTTTTTTGTATTTTTTTGTTACGATGGTACGGAACCCTTCGTGTGCGAGTCCGACTCGCACTTGGCCGGTTTTCTTACCCATTTTGCGTAATTTTGACTCTTTTGTAATTACTTTTTTGCCCTCTATTCGAAATTAATGTACAATTGTGTACCAAGTTATTTTTTCACGGCTTGTTCTCTAGCACAAGCCAAACTTAGTTAAGCAACACTTGAATCTCTGTATTCATCGTTACTTTCTTTCTGCAATAAATATTATTTTATTTGAATTTACATTTGGAAACCTAATTTATCATTTTTCCCAGAAAAATACCACAGATATTAACGAACTTTGTCCTTTGACATTTAACTGCACGTATTAAACTTAAGGGGGTGTGTGCGTCAACATAGATGGCTCCACTGTCGTTCGTAGTTATTTCTGCTATAACTCCTCAGACACGGGAAGTTACAAACTGCAATTGTAGGGGCGAGCACATTTTTTGGTTATATATTGAATCTCAAATACAATTACAAAAATAATCTGGAATCTGGTAGATTATTCTGAGGATGTGTGCAAAAAGTGATTATTTACACTTTGTAACTTTTTGCACTTTGTCTCATAATTATCTCACAAATGATAGCCTTTTTCTTAAGTGTTGCATGAGATGAAATAGATAACTTCGTATTGTGCTCGCCAATATAGTTATGGCTAGTAACTTCCTATTTTTGGGGAGTTATAGCAGATATAGCGACGAACGAATGTGGCGCCATCTACATGGACGCTTCTCGTTTTCAGGTACCGCAGTGCTATGACGTATTTCTGCACCTGTAGTAAAGTGAAACGGAGAGTAAACGTCGAAGTGGAAGGTAAAACCCGAAACCAGTCCGATTCAACAACGGCGGCGCACAGTGGTCCCGATTAAAAAAAAGTGGGCATGACTTTTGACGTTCTTTTTTATAATTGGAAGCAGACAACATACATTTGAGATTCTATATAGGACTTGTTATCATACGTCAAGAAACGACAAACAAAACAAAAAAAGTTTATTCTTGTTTAGATGATTTCACTTTTTAACCGACTTCAAAAAAGGAGGAGGTTATCAATTCGTCTGAATCTTTTTTTTTTTTTTTTATGTATGTTCACCGATTACTCGAAGACCCGTGGACCGATTTGGAAAATTCTTTTTTTGTTCGAAAGGGTATACTTTCTAGTTGGTCCCATTTTTTTTTTATCAAAATCGGTTCAGTAGTTTGGTACTTAACTATAACAAACATCGAATTTCTTAACCCCGCGAACCCAGAAATGTGATTTTTTAGTTACAGTAGCTTTCTTTTCGGGTGAGATTGCTCAGTATGAGAGGTTTTTTTTTACTTCAACTGTTGGGGGTATTCAAGGGGGGTAAAAGAGGGCAAATTGTACACATTTCTATCTCTAGAGCCGCTGAACCCAGAAATGTCAGAGTATGTTTTGTTTTAGATGGGAATGCTTAAGAAGAAAATATTTTTGGAAATTATACTATTAGGGGGGTAAAACAGGTCAAAATGAACACATTTAGGCGAAAACCACTCATGTTGAGATCTCTGAAACCAATTATCCTCGAAACTTAAAATGTTCAGTGACTTCTTGTTAAGACGAAAAGGCTCGCTCACAACGGATTTCAAAAAATTCAACTGTTCAGGGGGGATAAACGAGGCTGATATGTACACATTTTCATACAACTTAAACTTACGCAAGAAACAGACTATCCGGAACAATGGAAGGATGAGAAATTCAGAAGCTCAGCGGTTCCGGTCATTCGTTGTTTTGTCTTTTTAGGGTTCCGTTCCCAAAGGGCACCAACTTCCGCTGTCCGTCCGTCCATCCGTCTGTCACAGCACTCTATCTCACGTGATCTCATCGTATCAATTATCGTACGTATCAACCGTGAACTCATGAATCCAGATAGTTACCGGTCTACCTTTCGTCAGAAATGAGATTTCTGCTAATGCTCGTTCATTGTATTGTATTGTATATGTATGTATATCTTCTTTCCACTTTGTATGTGAAGTTGAGCAGGAGGGCTCGCGCACCTTGACTTAAAAGTTACGCCACCACTAAAAAGCAAAAAATAAAATATTTTTAAATAAAAAAAGGACCGCCTTCAAAAAAACCGGAACTAAAAAGCAAAAAATAATTGGTTACTTTTAATTTATGTACGAAAAGCTATTTTAATTCTAACTAATTATGTACAATTTCTTAATGTTTAATCATCTTTTGAAGTCGGTG
Organism: Incurvaria masculella; assembly: GCA_946894095.1. Classification (NCBI taxonomy): domain Eukaryota; kingdom Metazoa; phylum Arthropoda; class Insecta; order Lepidoptera; family Incurvariidae; genus Incurvaria; species Incurvaria masculella. The sequence goes on from OX335641.1 coordinate 9,763,138, forward strand.
CCTTGGGTAGAGTTCGCTTCGCACGCTGCTGACCGAACAGACACTATTTCAGCCGAACACACCCGAAGTCTACGAGAGCGTAAACAACCTGAGTCAGCAATGATTGGTCCACAGAGCATTTTAAGCGACCGTTTGTCTAACTGGAGATGCCCTTAGCGTTGGTTTACGTGCAAGCTGATATCGATACAGCGCAGCGTACTGAAATTGGGTTTCAACTATTATTATTAGTACTTTCGGGCTTATAAAGGCTGGACTGGTGAAGGAGGACGTTAATTCGCTGCTCTGTGTTGATTGGTACTTCCCTGCGACATCGTTGTCTGAACGAGACGATTTCTGCCGAAATTGGTGAGATATGTACTAACCGCACACTCGTTTTGACACGTAGTTGAGAGCAGACACCTCAAAGTCGCTACCTATTGTTTTCTGTTCTTTTTAAGTTTGTATTTTTTTTTGTTTTGTGTTATGTAGGTATTTAGGTAGAATAAAAAGTACAAGCTACACCTACCTAAATATTTATCATATAAGTGGTTGTTTTTATATTGGTTTGTTCGTAGGGTTTTCTTGTAAATATTTTGTTTTTATTGTATTAGGTATTTAGTTTAAGTATAAGGCATATTTAAATTACAAAGTACTTGCCTAAATACCTACTTACATACGTTTTTCCGACCAGTTTGTTTATTTAATTTTGTGTTTTGTTCAAGTAGGTAAATGTAAGTAGCTACCTACTTATATTTCTTTCTTAGCCATAGGTAATATTAATCTAACTACTTGCAGCCCGAAGAACGTCTACCCAAGGCACCGACTTCAAAAGATGATTAAACATTAAGAAATTGTACATAATTAGTTAGAATTAAAATAGCTTTTCGTACATAAATTAAAAGTAACCAATTATTTTTTGCTTTTTAGTTCCGGTTTTTTTGAAGGCGGTCCTTTTTTTATTTAAAAATATTTTTAATATTTATTTCTATCAAGTCCTGCTAGGATCCGCTTTGAAACTTTTAAAATAAAACTGAGCGGCGGCGAGGCGTGCGCAATTACGCTGCAGTTTCGGAAAGTTCACGGCCGCGTCCCACCCGGCCCACGCCACCACCACATCTGGTCAGAAACCTTCGGGTGCGTTGCATAATTTATTATAAATTACATTACCTACTCAACTCAAATTGTGATGATGCGAGGTTATTAACGTCGATTTAAAAAAATATTCGTTTGTGCTTCGTTTTGTATAAGAGCCCTCTAGTCTCATCGCCCAAATAAAAAAAGCACAACATTATTTTTATTACAATTTAATATCATTCATATTCTAAATACTATGAAATGTTGAATGTTTGGTAAATCACCTTAAGGTGGCCCAACCCGCTCATCTCCCCATACAAAAGGGGAAAGAAGATCACGCCTATATTTCTTGTCAGAGATCCAAAATTTTGCTCAAAATAGCTTTATTTGATTGAACTAGATGTCTGATGACCATTGGCATTATAAAATTGTGTTTGGTTTCCAAGTTATAACGTCCGAAAGTTCGGATTTTTCGCGCGTTTTATACAATAACTTTGGAGGTGGATTACGCAATGATAAAGTAAGAAGATCTTAAAAAGATTAGTCATCAGACATAGCTTATTTATACAAGATTTAGAATCTATTTGCTTTTTGTTAGATTTTTGACTACAGCGGTCGTGGTTTACTTTTAGCTATAAGTCGTTTTGAAATTAAAATTTTCGTAAATCTTACCAAATCATACACTATGCACATTGTCTTTTTTGTGGACATGTTGCATCTTCCTCATCACGGAGCCTGTCTTATTCTTAGAAACAGAGAAGGTCCCAGAGCGCAACAGCACGGTTTTGTACCGTGCCCGCAAATGAGTTGAGGCCGCCGGGTTGGGCCGCCTTAAGGTCGGCCCGTAAGCACCTGAAAATTTCGCCTCCCATACAAACGTAGTTTACTAATCATTTGGAAACCAATGTTCCAACTTACTTGATATTTGGTATCTAATATTAGGCTACAAATATCTGTGTCTGAATGCCTTTGTTTTTTCGGTAAATGTATTCTGGGTCAAACCATAGAGAAAACAAAATTCGTATGAAGATATTCTTTTTGCATTAATTTCGTGCGGTTTGGATTTTTCAAAAAAACAAAAGCATGCAGACACAGATATTTTTTACCTGATATTAGATATTAAATATCAATTTAATTGGAATAGCGGTTTCCAAATTATTAGTAAACTACGTTTGTATGGGGAGCATAGCTTACGGGCCGTTCTTAAGGCGGCCCAACCCGCTCAACTCCCCATACAAACGGGGAAAGAAGATCACGCCCATATTTATTGTCAAAGATCCCAAATTTTGCTCAAAATAGCTTTATTTGATCGAACTAGATGTTTGATGACCGTTGGAATTGTAAAATTGTGTTTGGTTTCTAAGTTATAAGGTCCGAAAGTTCGAGTTTTTCGCGCGTTTTATACAATAACTTTGGAGGTGGATTACGCAATGATAAAGTAAGAATATCTTAAACAGATTAGTCATCAGACATAGCTTATTTAATGAAGATTTATAATTTATTTAGTTTTTGTTAGATGTTTGACTACAGCGGGCGTAGTTTACTTTTAGCTATAAGTCGTTTTGTAATTAAAATTTTCGTAAATCTTACCAAATCATACACTATGCACATTGTCTTTTTTGTGGACATGTTGCATCTTCCTCATCATGGAGCCTGTCTTATTCATTGAAACAGAGAAGGTCCCAGAGCGCAACAGCACGGTTTTGTACCGTGCCCGCGAATGAGTTAGTCCCGACGGGTTGGGCCACCTTAAGGTTCCCGCTCAACTCTCCATACAAACGTGGAACAAAGATCATGCTCACATTTATTGTCGGGGATCCAAAATTATACGCAAAACAGCTTTATTTGATGACCATTGGAATTATAAAATAGTGTTTGGTTTCTAAGTTATAAGGTCAGAAATATAGATTTTTTCGCGCATTTTATACAATAACTTTGGACGTGGATTACTCAACGATAAAAAAAACATTTAAAAAGCTTAATCATCAGACCTAGCTTGTTTCATGAAGATTTAGAACCGATTTGGTTTTTGTTTGATTTTTGGCTGCATCGGTCGTGATTTACTTTTTACTATAAGTTTTAAATAAATATTTGTTTTCGTAAATCTTACCAAATCAAACACTATGCGCATTGTCTGCTTTGTGGACATGTTGCATCCTCCTCAACACGGAACCTGCCTTTTTCTTTGAAACAAAGACAGTCCCAGAGCGCAATAGTACGGTGTTGTAGCTTGCCCGCGAATGAGTTAGTCCCGTCGGAAGAGCCACCTCAACTTACGTAATGTTTTTGTTTAAACCATAGGTTTTGACTAGCATATTGAGGTTTTGAGATTTCGCCTTAAATAAAGGTCTTACGAATTGAGAATTCCGAGGAAAAGCGATTTTTTTCCGATAGCTTTTAAGAAATTGATTGGCTTTTTTAAAAATATGTCAATATTTAAAAGTAACATTTTTTAAAAAATGCCAAATGTTTAACAAAAAAAGTGGGCATTATTCTTGGAATGCCCACACAAAGGATAATTTACTCAAGCAGCATTTAGATAACTGTTAAATAATTTCACTGGTTTTTTTTTTCTATTTTATTTTTAACCACACTACTAAACCAAATAAATGAAATATGTATAGCGCATATATGTAGATCGCATTAAGAATCTGATTGCTGCTTCCGTTCAACTTGAACTTTTGGAGATGTACCTCTAGATAGGTATATCGACTCTATCACTTTACATTAAACACCTTTTAAGCCCATAATAAATTATTAATAATGATTGTACGTACTAAACACAATACCATACATAATCATAACTAGAGTATGTACTTACTACCTACAATTACAAGATTATCTCATCGCTTTACATACAATATCCTATTATTCAATACATCCTATCCGTTTGCTTCCGTGTCTTTTCTAAACATTGCGACACAAGGAATAATGGAACAAATTATGCAACAAGTCGTGCAGTGCATACCACCTCACCCGTAAAAACGTATGACACATGTAAACAAAAAGAAAAACAATAACATACTTGAACATTCAAGCGATTCGTTTCGGCACAGCACTATTTCGTACGCAACTTTAACAGGAAAACGAGACGTCAAATTCTCCCGCCTTTCTCTACACACGCGCGTTCGATTTTCAAACGCGCTGAGGTGCGTCCGGCGCGCTCGGCCATGTATTCGCGGCGTGTTTTCGTTGCGGACGCGTCAGGCGCGTGCGCGCTCAGGGAGATTGCTTGGCGCACTAGCGAGGGGCAGAGCAGTGTCGTCGGTCGGCGCAGGCTACGCCCGCGCGCGTCTCAACGGACAACGTCGTCCTTCGTAGCAGTCGCGGCGCACTGCCTTGTACTTTCACTGTTTGCGCTGGGAGCGCTAGTCTTTGGGATCGGTACGCAGAGTCAGTCCCGGATCTACGTTTTTTTCGAACGGGACAGAAGATTGATAGTGGTACCCCTAAGCCCCTCCCCAGCGTTTGAGATAAATTGTTTAGAAATATATTTCATTTATTGTGACTGGAACAATAAGAACACTTAAATAAATTTGCAGTCTTTAATAAAAACATATTTTCGAGCTAGATCGGCTTCAATTTTTTTCAGGTGTTCAGTCAAACAAATTTTCTCTTGATTTTTCTCTTAATCCTTGCAAGATCTCAACAACACCTTGCATTATCGCGACAGAACGCGAAATTATAATATACTCTTTTTGTATTTCAACGTTCACTCATAATCTCTCAAATAATAATTACCCCAAATTGTTAAGTTGGGGATACATTTAAATTCCATGATCGCATGTATAAAAAATGACCAGTTTCATACTTAGTTTCTGCGCCTAGAGAGGATTCTTCAATTTATTCCTGAGCTTTGAAAACTTCAAGTAAATTATTGAATAGAGCAGTATTTTAGCGGACTATATAGTTTAACTACTTCCTTTGAAGTTGGTTTGTGTACACTTTTGCATTATTTTTCACCACATGGTGGATCCAACTAATTAATTAAATAAACTAAACTAAATTACTTCTGGACATGATGGCACTGAATGCACGCCCAAAAGATTTATAGAGTGTGGTTAGACGTGGTACAATCTCTGTCTGATCGTTCATTTCCATAACTGTGAATTGGACTATTTTATATCCGTTTCAGTTTCAGTTTCTTTATTTCGTCCATTAGATGTAAATTAAATGCTCGGTTTCGTCTTTTTTTTTCCTTTTTCTTCCGGTTCGATTACTTTTGGCGAAGAAGAACCGACAAGAAACTTTGCCCGGTTTGTCATTTTGTCAGTGTTCCATTGATACTTACAAACTAGTTTACATTCGTTGATAGATTACTACTACTCATAAAGAGAATTCTATATACATTGGCGAAGAGCAATAACTCTAGACTGCCATAATGACATCTTATTCTAAATTAATATGTAATTATTCTAATCTGAAATAATCAGGTGTAAAAAGCCATCGTTATTTTTGATACAAGGTCGTAAGATTGCCCAAGACGCTTTTGCACATGGAACCATCAGCTTCTAGGTTTTCTATAATTCGCCGTAGGATCTGTTCTCGAGCTTTTCCGTCATTTTTAATAAAATCAATAAAGCTTTCTACATTTTACATCCAGTTTCTGGTATTTTTTTAATTGAACCACATGGCTCATTATTTTGTTGTGTGTGAGATACATCTGGAGTGCAGTCAAACTAGGCGCTTAGTTAAACAAGTTTTTCTTTTCATAAAGCTTTATTTTATGACTTTGGCGCCCCCCTCCGTCCGAGGCAGATGCCCCCGGCTGTCCCCCTAAGATCCGAGGCTGCGTTTAGAGTCCGCGGAACACCTGAAATCGCGTAATATACTATATAGTATGTACCTGCAGGCAGGACATATAAGATGTGACGTTATTTTCGTTCTGGCAGACATGTATTGACCACAGACATTTATAGCAAACCTATAAGTAAACCCGTTTAATATAGAACATACAGGAAACGCTACAAAACAGAATTTCTGTCTTATGACGATGTGACACTTATAGACAGAAGAAAGGAATGAAGTTAATTTTTTTGGTTATATCGATGCAGTTCATATAATGAATTTAAACTCTTAAATATTATAGGTATATGATGGGCAAGCGAAGAAAATAAATTATAGCGATTACCATTGCTACAATCATAGATTACTAAAATATCGACTACAACAATGCTGGAAATGCCTCTAGCGTATTTAGCCTTATTTTCATTGAGAAATCCCTGCAATCCCTGAAAGACACTAAAAACCATCTTAGAACACTATTAGCAGTGCTCAGAGTGGGCGTGCTAACTTTAATACGCGGATTATCTCTGGACTATATCGCATGTTGTATTGTTATTCCGGAGATACTCCGCGTATTAATTTTTGACACTTTAATCTAAATACGACAGGACAGATAAATATAGGACAGACAAAACTCAGTTGTGTATTTATTATACACATTTAAAATATGCAGTCAATGAAATATTAAAAAAAAGTACAGTATATATTTAAATTAACCGATTTCCTAACTATTCCTCCCTAGAACATCAAGTTATATTGAAAACTAGATACGCTGATAATTGAAAGGAAAGAGCACTACAGTAAATCATATAACGTTTTCCCTGAGGGGTAGACAGAGATGACAGAGCAACATACTGTTTGATCACAGAATACTCCTTTCGCTTCCTTTATATATATTTTCATACGTGCTTTAGGATTACGGGTGATCGTATGTACCTGACCTTTACGAAGTACTTCGCTCAGGGCGCCCGCTGAACCTCGCTTCTCATTCAAGAGGTCGTGGGTTCAAAATAAAATTGGGTAAAATTGTATATCCTCTAGGACCATTCACTTCAATGTAGCTATACCTTGCCATATTCATAAAGGGGAGGTCCTGGCGAGGCACCTACTCGTAAATCATTCGATTAAGTGGATAGTTATGGAATGGAGAGAGACATACTTAGGTTATTTTTTATCCAGGAATAAAAACACTTTAGATATTGTCCCTGTCCGAGTATCGGAGCTAGTGAGTAATATATTTAAAAGATTCGCTTATTCTTAAAACTCCCAAAGAACCATTAGTTAAAACAACACAGGAACAGAATAATGGGTGCTAATTCATCATCCCGAGAACCGAATATTCGTTCCAACTTGTCTCAACATCTGTCATAAGTGTTATCATTATTCTATTATTATATTCTCTATTATTTTATTTTTTCAAGTGGTGATGGGTTAGGAACATTTTTGTAACGTATATTGCAATGAGCATGTAGTATAAGTTTAGTTTAAGTCAAGTGCCGCTTACTATTAAAAAAAAGGACTAGCCGAGACACGGGCGACACCGCCCAGTTCAGCTATACTATATATATTGAGTACTAGCTGCGGTACCCGGCTCCGCTCGGGTTAGTGTCGGCTAAATTATCTCATGGATAAAAAGTAGCCCACATGACTGGTCCAAAATAGGGTCAAACTGGTCCAGGACAATGTATCCATGTACTAAATTTAATCAAGATCGTTCGAGCCGAAATAACATGATTTAATGAGAAACATCCAATAATTCCCATTTAGAGCTTCGTTGACGTTTGGTGGCTATTAAAAAAAAAAAACATTTGCCGCGAGAACCTTTCTGCACTTTCACTGCTACATTGCTTACCTAGTAAGTAACGTGTAACGTAGGTAAGTTTTGCGTGGACTCCAACCCACAGCCAGCCTCAACATCGAAAACAGTAACCCATCTCGAACCTGACTGCTCCCAGAGATGCTATACATTGATAAAATACGCATATAAATCAGGTAAGTGGTTCGCATGTTATAAGACTTTAAGACTCACTACTTACCCTTCTGGTAATGAAGCGTTATATTATGTAATCTATAAGTTTTTAGTAGAATCAGGCTAGACGTAGATACAATGCACATCTAATTCGAGTAATTGGTTCTCAAGGATTTTATTCTGTTGGTCGCTCCTCCGGCGATTTAGCGTGATGCCAAGTAGTCCTAAAGTTGCAGGAAATACCAAGCCGTACTTCAGTAAAAGTAAGCGCTGCCGCCGCAAAGCCGAGCCGTGCATAGCATTGCAGTTTGTATGACAGCCCCATCTTAGCGTAAGCGGAACTGAATTCTATTTAGCCAATCCTAATTCCCGGGTAGTTAAATGTACATGTACTAAGTTTTAAAAATCGCTAGTGCCTTGAAAATTCGCCAAACGGACACCAAACAGTCACGACGTCTGCCCTCCCCCCGCCGCCGCTCCCCGCCACCGCCCCCGGCTCCTCTCCCCCTATTGTGAAGTATCGCTACCGGCATCGTTTTCGCAGCCCCGTGAAAGTTCTAAAGCCCATGGGCACATAAATTGTAGCCTATGTGTTATTCTGATGTATAAGCTATATTATTGTACAGTTTCATTAGAATCCATTCAGTAGTTTTTACGTGAAAGAGTAACAAACATCCATCCATCCATCCATCCATCCATCCATCCATCCATCCATCCATCCATCCATCCATCCATCCATCCATTATTACAAACTTTCCCCTTTATATTATTTATTAGATTATTTATTAGATTATTAGATGTGTAAATTGTACAATTTAAAGGAAATAAATAAATAAATAAATAAATAAAAAAATACCCGAAGTGGTGTGATGGTGGATTTTTTTGGAAATTGTTTGGACGGTTCTAGTACAACAAAAAATCACAGCAAAAAAATCTACATACAAATTTGTTTCCTGTGTGATCTGAAACAGGATATTTTTTTCAAAGTAACAAAAACATGGAGACATTGTTGTTTCTTGCCTCATATTATATACCTGATGCAGCGTAATTTCTGATGCTTACCTTATAAGGGTCTCTTCCACTAAGTACTGATTAGCTTAACCTGTACATTAAGGGCCTTTCTCAAACAAAAAATCACAGCAAAAAAAATCTACATAAAAAGTTGTTTCCTGTGTGATCTGAAACAGGATATTTTTTTCAAAGTAACAAAAACATGGAGACATTGTTGTTTCTTGCCTCATATTATATACCTGATGCAGCGTAATTTCTGATGCTTACCTTATAAGGGTCTCTTCCACTAAGTACTGATTAGCTTAACCTGTACATTAAGGGCCTTTCTTACCATCTCGCGTTCGATACCAGTACAAGATAATCAGCACTTTAGTAGTAAATACCCTTTAAGTGTCAATTAAAATTGAATGAAAACCAAGCTAAATGGCATTTTTAAAAATACAAATCGGCACTTTTAATAATTTAAACTAGGAGCAAATACTATTTGCTTCAAGCCAAAGGTCTGAAATGGAAAAAAAACATTCATTGGAACTTTTAGTGTTATTTATTTCAGGAATTCGAGATAATCGTTATTTAGTTCTAGGTGTTGGTCATAATCTCATACAGGATTTTTATTTCACTTTATTGTTGAGGTTGCCCTGAAAATATTATACTCTTAAATGTTTATTAGGTGGTAGCATTTAAAGATATAATATTTTATTTATTTTAATAGGTATTTATACTAAGATTTTTCGTATCTTCGATTCGATTTCGTAAATTCGTGTTTCTCCTAAGTACATACTGTAATGATACAGAACCTTCTCCATATTTTGGCACGGCTGCATTGAGCTGGATAGAACACATGGGCAAATGTTTTTGCCTCTTCACCATCTTTTGTTCAATTCGATGGAAGTAACCAGGAAAATAAATACTATTTTTAGCGCAGATTAACCCTGCCACCTTTAGTTTTAAATGTGTTCCATGCCTGAAGTGCACAGAGAGACTCGCACTCTCATTAAAAACACATGTTTCTGTTTCATTAAATGCAATAAAAACGAAATTAAAACAGATATATTAAATGTGAAAATGTAATATCTCAAGCCCGCACTAGTCAGCCAGTATGTTATGTTAAAAATAATCATAAAATTAACCAAGGGCTGTGATGTCGGGATCCCATACTAATCCCCGCAGCACAGGTATATCACGATCCGGGCATTTGTCAAATGTGCTTCTAACTGCTGCCACTTCGGAACAAGCACAGGCCAGTTGTCGTTTGCACGATGGGGTCGAGCGAACTGTAATGACTGAGGTGGGTGTGCCCCACTTTGCATCTATAGAGGCGGGGCTCTATTCGATGTGTAGTTAAATGATCAGTGGTGCAAGGCCCACAAATGACTGGCATCCGAAAAATACCACAAACAATAACGTCGTAAAGGTATGGACTAGATACCGCGTCGCCCCGAGCATTTGACTAAAATTTAAAACGTAATACAATTATGGGCATTGTATGGCATTTTATGACAATGTCGAGACACGCGAGATTTGCTTAGATGGAAAATAGAGTTTTCTGTATATTTTACAGTAAATACCCAACCGTTTTTACTAGTAACGGAAACAGTAAGAAACCGTGTTTACTAGTAAAAACGGTTTCTTACTGTTTCCGGGGATCGGCGGAAATCCGCCAAGTGCGCTCGCTATGAGCTCGTCTGACTGATCTCAAAGAGTACTCTGATGATAGAGCTGAATGTTCGTTTAAAGAAATCAAAACCTACAAGCTGTTCCATGGTTCTGAACCCATGTAAAACCGTAGGTCCCCTTCTCCTGCTAGATGTTAGGGTTAAGCCCGTCCGGGTTGAAACCACCGCTTTGAATGAAACTATGGTTGAAGCGGTAACAAAAAAATTTCATTGTGAATGGCACCTAATTCCTTCGGAAATGTGGTATATTGGAATAATAGCATGACCCTAGTTGTGTGGTATTCATAAAAAAATACATCATGAAATCCACTTGATCCACACAAATAGGAGTAATCGCGTTTTGAAAATTTTCAAACCAGTTTAAGGTAATTTGTATTAATCTAAATCATATAATGGTTTCATGTCAAGCTTCATCAAGCTTCAGCATCATATTTGCTAATAAGTGCTTATTATGAAAACTAAAAGTATAAAACGATAACTTATCGGATCTCTATGAGAACTGTGGTTCTATAGGCGATAGGTATTCACCGTTGCGGTGATGTCGGTTTTTTAATATTATGTTTACCCGATGTGTAACATATATTTGTTACCAGAGCTGCTAGCTGACGGATACAATTAGCATTATAAACTAAAAAATTAGCATTGCAATACATCATCTAGTCAAACTAAAATGTACTTAGGTATCGTTGGTAAAAACGGCCGCCGAAGCTTTTCATGGCTTCTGAACTACATACATTATTCCCATTAAGAGGCACACTTAACCTCGGCTAAGAAAGAGGTGCATTACCTGGGTTTGAAATCTGTGGTCTCGGACACAAGATACAACAGGCGTTTACCCTGGGCCACAGACCCAAAAACTAAAAGTTCACTTTCGGGCAAATGCCCTCACACTTAGCTGAAGGTGTTGAAAACGGCCGTGTACGGAGCGCATCGCCCTCGGCGCGGCGCCGCAGTCGGCATTGGAATTTGCAATGAAAACGTATGTGGGTCAAAGTCCAATAGGTGGCGTGATGCCGTTTGTACATCAAGAGATCAATTGTTAGCCTACCCGCACTATCAGTGTGGTCTAGCCTGACGATGTGCAGCAACACGTTATTAATGACAGGCTCTCGGTTCAGATGCAGAGATATCTCGCTATCACGTAGTCATGACTAGCTTATTAGTGGAGTAAGTAATTGCTCAACTAGTGGCCGCCGAATAAACAAAGCGCACAATCTGAAGGTCTAGTTGAGAATTGTGCAAGTGTAGCGTTGGGTGCGCGGGCGCACGCAGAGAGGACACTTATCTACCGAAAACGCCCCGCCCCACTGCCGCCTAACTAGGGAATGCAATCCCGACTCGAGTATGCAAATTCGAGATCCCGCGGGATTAGAAATATCAATCCCGGAATTTTCGGGATCCCGTCTAGTTTTAAAAAAATGTTAAATTCGGATGACTGAACAAGCTAATAACTGCTTGTTTGTGATAGTGATATCACAAACAGTTAACTAAAATAACATGTTACTCGAAAGAAAATAAAAACCTTTATTCTTTAATCTTACGAACTAAATAATTATCAGGTTTCAAGGAAATTAACATAGGTAGATTAGGTAATCAAAACAATAAGCATATTTCAAGGGAATTAGGAAGTAGTTACCTACGAGTGATTCTGAAAATGAAAAAATACCCACAACAACTGCACAACTAAAACAATGACGAACGTAAACAAACAAATGCCTGCCTCTCAGCGCGCATATACTTCTTTCTCACTTACTCAACATAGTTTTATATATTAGCTGTCCCACTCGTCAGCTGTCGCTAATATTCGAAAATAGTCGGAATACTTTTCTAACGCTGTTTGGCGTTCCTGCCGCTCGCGGCCGTCAGTCAGCGCGCCGCTTGCGCCCCCCGAGTGGACCTGTGTAGCGTCGCTGACCACTGCCGCCCAATCCCGTCAATCTCGAACGGGATCTCGTCATATGATGCGTCGGGATTGATCCCGAAAAAGTACACGAGATCTCGCGAGATCGGGATCCCGCGGGATCGGGATTGCATTCCCTACGCCTAACGCCTCTTGTATTCCGAGCTGCCTCGGCTCCTTGGTTGCTGTTACGACGAAAGATCTCGATGTATTTGAACAAAACAGGATTTTTCCGGTTATTATCGCTGTTCAAATTCGGATAGGAATTAATTAATCTTTTTTATTTCATAAATGTCCTAACCGTGGTCCTAACTTTAAACGGCTGTGTGTGGACACTTTATATGGAAGCCATGTCTTGGCAAGCTCGAAGTGTGCAGGCGCAGCCGCAGAGAAGGCAGCTCGTGATAAACACAACAAATATTCAACAATCACCAATAATTGGTCATGAAAAAGGTCCTAAGGGTCTTTTTCACTAACTGCTGATTAGCTTAATCTCCACATATTAAGGGCCTTTCTTAGCAGCTTGCAATCAAATGTCGATTAAAATAAATCAGCACTTGGGTATAACCAGGCTAAACTTTTTTTGCCGATCCTCTACGAACCTGTGTGTACCGCGTGTAGGGTAACCTACTCATATGGTAAGTAGGGAATAACGGGAGAATATACATCTGAAGATGAACCTTAACAGCTGCAAGGAGTCTGGTGGTTCCGCACTTCCCTGACCCTACAACACCCTGCGGTTACTTACTTTCAAAATCCGGTCGACCTGGAATATTTTCCCGAATATCAGTTTTAAAGAAATGATTCATTTAGCGATGATCAATTACTCTCGCTCAAAGATCGAGACTTTTTTTCGATAAATATATTTTATATTTTTTATTTATATATTTAGAAACAGTAATTAAAGTTATTATGAAACGTCCACTGTGTTTGGTCCGGGCCATAGCCGAAAAAATAAGTATGATCAGGCGATGTATCCGAATAAGAACCTATTAGTCACAAATTGCAGTTTTTCGGAGATGTGTAAATCGAAGTAATTCAGCGGAACCCCGCGAGACAAACGTGCAACCAGTTTGATTCTGAGTATAAATTGACAATTGTTCAATGGGCGGCGTGACAAATGGCGGCGTCGCACCCAACAATGGAGCAGCGGATGGCTCGTGTCGTCACCGCCGAGGTTCTTGTTTTGTTGTAAATTCAGACCGATTAGTAGGCATACGTCCGATATCGTGAGAATATCATGTCATTGTCTGGCGTTAAGGTGGCCCTTCCCGGCGGGACTAACTCATTCGCGGGCACGGTACAAAACCGTGATATTGCGCTCTGGGACCTTCACTGTTTCAAAGAAAAAGACAGGCTCCGTGATGGAGAAAGATACAACAAGTCCACAAAGCAGACAATGCGCATAGTATTTGATTTGGTAAGATTTAAGATTGTTTTTATTACAAAACGACTTATAGCTAAAAGTAAATCACCCCCCGCTGTAGTTAAAGATAAAACAAAAACCAAATTGATTATAAATCCTTTTTTTTTTCATAATAATCTTAATGAAGCAAGCTATATCTGTTGACTAATCTTTTTAAGATATTTGTATTTTATCATTGAGTAATCCACCTCTAAATGTATTGTATAAAACGCGCGAAAAATTCGAAATTTCGAACCTTATAACTTGAAACCAAACTCTATTTCACCATGCTAATGGTCATCAGACATCTAGTTCGATCAAATAAAGTTGTTTTGAGTATACTTTTGGATCTCTGACAAAAAAATATGCGCATGATCTTCTTTCCACGTTTGTATGGGCAGTTGAGCGGGAATGCCCACCTTAATAGCCGTAAGATAAATACAATGTTTTGCTCTACATACTTATTGCGTACGCCTGGCCACCACATAAGAGGTGCCTACGACGCCCATGGGTTTTTGAACTTACCCATGTTTGAAGCCTTGGTTGTGCCGCTCCAATAAAGAATGGAACATTCCCTTTATTTTCCGCGTTGAGCGATAATAGTAAAGGGATGGAGGGTTATATTATTTACTAACTTTTATTTGATTTGATATTACCTTGTATAAAAAATGACGATGGCTTTTTACACCTGAATAATGTAGAACATAATTCCTATTAATTTAGAATAAGATCTAATTATCGTAGTCAAGAGTTTGCTCTTCACCAATTTATATAATGTTCTTATAATAATGTTCTTTGTGAGCATTAGTAATCAATCAATCACTGTAAACTAGTTTGTAAGTATGAGTATCAATGGAAAAAAAATAATACAATGACCAGCCTGACGAAGTTTCTTGTCGGCTCTTCTTCGCCAGAAGTATCCGAAACGGCAGGAAAAAATGACGAATCCCAGTGTGTAATATACATCTAATGGAAGAAATAAAGAAACTGAAACTGGTGTAACACCGGTATCTAGTCTAAGGAGGCAATTTGAGCCCCTAGTCGTAATAGTTACCTAAATTAGCGTTTATGCCAAACCGATCGACTAGCGTTTTCAAATGTATGGAGAAATTAAAGAGTCGCCGTAAATACGTTTACGTTGCCATTTGTTTGGGGTTTGACATTTTTACGTAACGTCGAAGTTCCGTAAACGTCAATTAACTCGGACTGACTACACAAATACGAATGAAGCTAATCAATCCCACATATGCGAGAAAACTACACCCAAGACCTGTGGAGGTATGTAGCCATGGAATCATCTTGCAGGTAAAAAATGGGTAGAAGACCCTAATCGATGGTACCGTACCGGGGGAGTTTAAGTCAGTTCTTATCTCAGACGAATGTAGGCCGAAACCGAGTCCCATGTGTGCAATGTGAATAGGGTCGCGGCCGATTTGAACCATCGTTACCAAAAGCACGCTCAAAACCGATTCGCGCTTACAGCCCTCAAAATGGCGTCCCGTGAACGGTATGAAGTTGTAATGGTATGATTTTTTAATATTTAATTTAAAAGGAAGGATGTCTGCGGGACATTTCCACGCTGTGCGTGACGCCAGTTGTGACGTATGGTTAAGTGAATGCCATGCGGATAGCAGTCGGTGAGCGGGGCCGGGTCCTCAACCATACGTCACAAGATGGGTACTGATTCTGTCTAACCAAATTAAAACTAGATAAATTAAATTAATGCACCATGTTTTATGAATGATATATTTAATATACAAACAGAGACAACAACAAAGGTTCTAGGATGAGCATAAACACAAAAATATACAAGTAGGTAAAGAAATAGAGTAGGTTCCTAATTGGGCCCCCTAATACGAACGACGACACTGAGAAGTGATACGCACACTGACTCTAATGCCGGCAAAAAAAGGGTCGGTACGGTACCTATGTGGTGATGATACCTGTAGCACGTGGTTGGGCGGCAAATGGCGCCTGCCCCTGCGCGGCGAAGTTCGAGCGGCTGGGTCCTCTCAACTGTGGTCGCACCGCACCACAGAGCGAGTCGATGGAGGACCCCACTCGGAGCACTGGGTGACGGAGCGCCTGGAGGACGTGGTCGGGCGGCGAATGGCGCCTGCCCGCGCGGCGAACCTCGAGCGGCTGAGGGTGACTCCCGCGGTGGACGCACCGCAACACAGGGCGCGTCGTTGGTGGAGCTCACTCCATGGAGCTGTGCTCCACCGAGCCAGCCCGAAAGTGGCGACGGTGAGATCCCGGGAAGCGACTAGCGTTACTCGCGGCGGTCGGCGGTCTGTCGCGGCAAGATGCCCTCGCGCCGTGGCGGGCGAACAACAAGATGGCTGCCGTCGTGCTCCTCTCCCATTGGCTCTGTAGGATCGCCTGACGTTCGCTAGTCGCGCGCTCATGAGGGAGACAGCGTCCTTGAATTGCTGAGTGGTAGAAAGAGACGGTACTAATTTTCGTGGTTTGTTGTTTTTTTTTCTAGAAGAATGTTGACCGTTGGTTCCTTGAAACGTGTATTTTCCGTGAAATGTGTAGATAACTATAAATGTCCATTGTGAGTATGCATAGGCACTGGCATCGTTCTTAATGCTACCGTAAGTGCAGTTCAAGAAATATATGATAAACAGATATTGATACTGCCTAAAAATTAAAATAATAAACTAAAGTATGTTACAAAGTTAGCGGTGTGTCACGCAATGCCGTACACAGTGCTCACGCTTTGGAGGAAGGGTAACCGTGTATGAAACTGTCAATGTCACATTTTGACGTTTCTAAAGAGTAATCATCGTCTTTCCACCGTGTTTTTTCACAAACCGTTGAATATCCCTCTGTTCATAATTCAAGTTCGGCTTAGAGCAATTGATTAGATTAAAATTTGAGGAGAACTATGAGCACTAATGTCATTTGTTTTATGTTTGTTACTTTGTTTCCGTAAGCGCGTACACAAACGGTCCGAATCGTTTGTAATGCTTACTGCTATGAGCGTGCAATCTGATTCGGGACGCTTGTATACGTTTTTATTAACAGAGTAATCGTTTACAGTTCAAATCGGAATGCGCAGTAGAATATACATATTAGGTTGGGGAAAAAGTTTCTTCGCATTTTTTAAGAAAATTCAAAACATTTTTAAATATGGTTTATTTACATTTAACTAAAGTATGTAGGTACCATTTTGTTCGATAACTTTTTGCCATCTTGTAGGTAGGGACATGATCCCATTGCTTCACCTTTTTTTAATAATTCTATGTCGAATGCCGCCTACTACTCAGAATTCAGTTCTTTTGTAGGCTGCAGTTATTTTATTAACTTGTTCACCCACCACATCCAATACTTGTTATTGTTAAATGTCTAATCTTAAGTTAATAATGTTTCTAATCATGTAAATGTCTGTTTGTTTGATGAAATAAAAAATACTATACTAAAAAAATACTATAGAAATATTGGGACTTCTGATCAATATACCGCGACAAGTGGTTTTGGCAGTCCTCTCGTGATGTTAACCTGACACTGCCTAAAGAATTCTGAAGAGACCTAAACAGGTGGAAATCTGAAGGTGCAAGGTCAGGACTATACGGCGGATGCATTAACACCTCCCAGCCAAACTCTCTTAGTTTTTGCTGAGTGGCTAAAGATGTGTGAGGTCTAGCGTTATCATGATGAAAAACCACACCCCTTCTGTTGATTAATTCCGGCCGCTTTCTCTCAACTTCTTGCTTTAATCTCATCAGTTGTTCGCAGTAGAGTTCAGAATCGATGGTCCTGCCTGGTGGTAACAGCTCATAATGAATAATGCCCTTCCAATCCCACCACACACATAGCATCACCTTGTTGCGAGTTAACCCGGGTTTCGCCACAGTCTGTGAAGCTTGACCGGCCTTTGACCACGACCTTTTTCGCACGTTCTTGTCGTACGTGATCCACTTTTCATCACCAGTTATCAGCTTCTTCAAAAATGGTTCGGTTTCATTACGTCGTAATAAAGAATCACAAATGAGTACACGGTTCATTAGGTTTCTTTCAGTGAGCTCGTGAGGTACCCAAATATCGAGCTTTTTTGTGTACCCAGTTTTTTTTCAAATGCGCCAAAACTGTTTTGTGGTCAATTCCTAGTTCTTCAGCTACGTCGTAACTACTGATATGCCGATCTTGCTCCACTTTTTCAAAAATGGCATCCATTTTATCCGTAATAGGGCGACCAGAGCGACGTGCATCTTTGACATCAAAATTTCCGGATTGAAAACGCTTAAACCAAATTTGTGCTACTCTCACAGACACTGCACGAGGTCCATAAACATCGCAAATTTTTTTCGCGGCTTGCGTTGCATTTTTACCTTTTTGGTAGTAAAATTTTAAAATGTATCGAATTTCTTCATTAGATTCACTCATTTTGACAGTACGAAAAACAAATGAGAATCACACATTTTCCTAATTTGAATTTGGAATTATGTTCTTTAAAATTTAAACTTTCAATGATACCAAAACCAGCCAGATACAAATAGTATAGCCAAAGAGATTTTATTACAAGTTCATACATACTATAATGCGAAAAGACTTTTTCCCCGACCTATTATGTCCCATTCGCATTGTTCTAAATTGCTCTAAAATGGATGACTTGGAAACGTACATGTTTAATTAAAATGACTACTAATTTAAATAAAACATCTTAGAATTTATTCAAATGCGTTTAAGGTGCAGATTCTCCCTCTTAGTTCGCAAAGTGCCTCAGCACCTTATCAAATATCGTAACGTTTCGGTGGCTACCCCGTTCACGTTCACCCGTCTCAGAATGTGGCCATCGGTAGCGTTTCCACCTGGCCGAGCCGAGCTGGCGGCGGAGGCGGCGGCAGCGGCGTGGGCGGTGCGCCACTGCCCCCGACTCCACCGCCAACAACCTTGGCGCTCGTGACGAAACGCGCGGTCCGACCTGCGCAGCGAGTGCATAAATACGACAGAGGGCCTGCTGATGGCCTATTGACGTGGCCATAGATAAAAAAGAACTATTTTATTCAGAGTAGACGGAATAACTTTAATCCGCCGGACCAAACCGGTTTGTGTATGGTTAGTCCGGTGCTAATCTCATACTAAGTTTTGACAGGTGCTCTCTGAATACGACTGGAAGAAGATATGCCATCTAGCGCGCCTACTATGAGACTCACTGTCTCCAATTTTTTAAATCTACCAACCCAACTTACACGTACCTACATGCCACATGCAAACTTAGTCTCAGACGTATTGGAGGGTGTGTGTTGGTTCGCGCATCACTTTCGCGCGCGGTGGCAATGTTGCGACTGTGTGGCAAATGACGCGCCGTCAGATTCCCATACTATTATATGGTCACTTTGTCCATACGGTGGAGACGAAATATCGACTACATGCCATTTCTGCTTACTTTATATTCAATGGACGTTACAGGATCATTGTCTAGCTTCGTTCACATAGCCATCTATATATATCCGATACCTTATTATCTACTGACTATAGCAAAGCTTTCGATAAAATTAACCACCAAATTTTAATGAGGAAACTCACATCCGCGGGTATTCATGGCGACCTATTTCGATGGTTTTGCTCTTACGTTGAAGGTAGATGTCAAGCTGTTGTACTTAATGGCTACACATCCAATTGGATACATGTTCCTTCTGGCGTTCCCCAGGGCTCGCTTCTCGGGCCTCTGCTCTTTTTACTATTTATCCAAGATATTCATCAGTGCTTCCTTAATTCTAAAATCCTACTTTTTGCCGATGACATGAAAATTACTAAAGAGATAAAAAACGCATCCGACGTTATTTTATTGCAGGAAGACCTGAATCGTTACGAGATCTACTGTCAGATTAATCTTCTCGACCTCAACGTACCTAAATGCATGTGTATTACTTATTCAAGAAATCGAGACCCTATTATTTCTAAATATTGTCTTATGGGCCAAGAATTGATCCGCGTACACCAAATTAGGGACTTGGGTGTTATCTTAGATACCAAGTTATTATACGACAAACACATTGATTCAACGGTCAAAAAGGCTAGTAAAGCGTTGGGATTCATACTACGAATATCCAAAAGTTTCGTTAATCCTAAGACACTCCTAACTCTTTACTTCTCTTATGTCAGAAGCCATCTGGAATATGCCTCCCAGGTTTGGAACCCAAGGTATGAAATTTATAAATACCGACTTGAGCGCGTTCAGCAAAGATTTCTCAAGCATCTTGTGTTTCGCACACAGCCAAGTTTCACATCCACTTTAGACGCCTGTAAACACTATAAGATACTTCCGTTAGACACTAGGAGAGAAATGCTCGACCTCACTTTTCTTATCAAAATAGCCAATGGCGACATTGATTGTCCTGAACTACTCGAGCGCATACACCTCCACGTCCCCTCACATATGACTAGAACCAGTTCACTTTTACACCTACCACTAGTTCATACGAAATACAAACAAAATTCCTTCTTCTGGCGTACCAGTCACCTGTATAACGAGGTCCAGGACGATATCGACCTTTTCACCTCTAAGCCTGCTTCCATAAAAAACAAATACATTCAAGCTTTTCTCCAGATTTAGGCTGCTGCTTACATTTTTTTTTTTTGTGTAATTCACATTGTCCAAATTTTGTCTGCTTTAACTGTTTAACTGTTTGATTATAATTTCTGCTACTAACCTAATATGTTAATTTTGTGCTTCATGTTTGATCGTGCAGCTGTTATTCTCACTTTTTTATTATTTGTTTCTTCCAACTGTATGAGATAACTAATGTATTTTCTTTCGTTTATACTAGATCGTGCTACTGTAATTCTTACGTTTTTATTTTATGTTTCTTCCAGCTGTGTGAGCTCGTAATTGGTGTTATTTTCATTTATATTATTTTTCTATTGTTGTGTAAATGCACTGTGAGCTCGCCTTAATAAATAAATAAATAAATAAATAAAATGTAATTAATTTGTAATTAGGGTAGGCCCACCACCACAGTACACTGCATTCCTAAAGAAACTGGTGTTATGTCACGACTTTCTTCGCATTATTATCATGGCTGCTTTGAATGAAGATGAAGTTGGAAATAAATAAATCATTTATTAATTGTATATCAATGTTTGGCTCTATTTCAATATGATTTAAATTGTACCTACACATAAACTAATGATAAGTATAATAAATTGATAAATGTATACGATTCATTGCTGTCTGTTTTATACCTGGGTGGTCCTGGTGACATCTGGCAATAGAACACATAAGCACTATCGAAGTTATGTGCATGCTGGATTATCTCCGAATTAATTCAAGAGCCGTTCCAGCGCGATAGAACTGGTGAAAATACGTAACAGGAAACGATCACCATAATGTCCAAACAAAAGTTTAGTAATATAATATTTCTGTCTGCTTTTATAAAAACCGGCCAAGTGCGAGTCGGACTTCCACACGAAGGGTTTCGTGCCATTGTACAACATTTAACACAAAAATGTACTTTTTTGTATGGAGGGCCCCTTTAATTTTTAATATTTATAAATTTTACAGACTTTTTGTTATAGCGGCAAACACACTCTGTGAAAATTTCAACTGCCTACCTATTATGGTTCATGAGATACAGCCCTGTGAAATTCGGACGGACGGACGGACGAACGGACAGCGGTGGCTTAGTAATAGGGTTCCGTTGGCATCCTTTGGGTACGGAAGCCTAAAAATAAAGCCAATGCTGCTTCTTGATTTTGGACCATAGACTTGAAAAGGATTAAACCCTTTAATGAAATATATATATATATAAATATAATTAAAATACTTGAAAGCAGTGTATTGACTTGAAAAATGTCCCATCCCGTCTTCCAACCATTTCAGGGTGTAACTTCCAGGGTGTCACTGTTCAATAATTTCCCAAGGGCAAGCCATTCTTTACGAAACTAACCCTAATCGCGTTGGAAAGTTGAGGGTTCTATGAGACTAGTGGCAAATCACGATGTCGGCGGACGTTCTGCTGGCTTCGCACATCTTCAACAGGACAAAATTCCACGGCGACTTGATAAATTTAGGTATTTTTTTTTGTTTTATTCATGATGGATGGGTGGATATGGATGGCCACCGACCGTCATGATATTAATAATACTAATATTAATAATACTAATATTAATAATAAGTAAATAAAAAATATATATATTTTGCCGAATTCCTTAAATTTAATTTTAATTATTTAAATAAATTTAAATAATTTTAATATTATGTCTGGGGCGTTCAGCTACATATAACCAGATTAGCTGTTTTTCTTATTTATTTACTTATTTATTTATTTATTTACTTATTTAGTTATTTTTACCGTATTGGTTCTGTAGGTAGACATAATATTAATAACAACGATTGTTGTTTTTGTGTTTGTTGTAGAG
Source organism: Incurvaria masculella (assembly GCA_946894095.1). Classification (NCBI taxonomy): domain Eukaryota; kingdom Metazoa; phylum Arthropoda; class Insecta; order Lepidoptera; family Incurvariidae; genus Incurvaria; species Incurvaria masculella. Next base: position 9,785,307 of record OX335641.1, read on the forward strand.
ACAGCACCCCATAACCAGTAAATATTTTTAAATTTGATATACTAATTTTATCATTATTATAATATTTTAAAAGTGGTTAAAGAATATTTTATTTTCCTAAAGAACATTACATTCACTTACATGATTATATATATTATTGTATATTTTAGCCCAACAAACCCGATTCCTTTAGAAATTATGAAGTTGTTAAGCCAGGACCTCTCTTTTATGAGCATGGCTACGTTGAACTATATTAAAATTACGGAAAATATTAATCATTGCCGGTTCGACCACATTTTTATTCAATACGACGGATGGTGTCCATTCGGAGGGATTGACCCCTGAATTAAGCCCACAGAAAAGGGAATATCACAATTCAGTGCTCTATCACTCTACAGTTTAACACGGATTCCAAACCATGGAACAGGGCATTCGTGAAAAAATGCACTTATCCAAATCAGAAAGATAAAGAAACTTATGCATTTTTAAATCGATCAATTCATATTTTTTTAAATGCATGATAAAACTTCTCTTAACAATCTATTTCATGTATTTCGGTGACGTCGACAGAGGGCCATGAAAAATCCGTGTTCCATATCGATAGATATTGTATAACAATAAATAACATGTTTCGTTGTTTGTTAAATATTTACTTAATTATCTTAACATTGAAAGAGCTATATCAAGACCATCGAATGGTATTTTGAGAAAGCGAGCAGTTTCTCTTGGACGACTGACATTTACCATGTAGAGGCAAGATTAACGGCGGTAAGGTAAAGCTGAAAATTCAACCTCGGAATAGTTCACATTCAGTTCGCACGAATGGTTCGGCATTCACACTTCATTTGTTTCGTTCGTCTCAACGCAATGCGGTGCTAAATGAAACATGCATGTAATTGGTGATAAATATATGTTTTAAATTATTGATAGTCAATGTAAACGTAGGGACTCTATATTTGAATAAATTACTTAAGACCTAGATTATAAATTAAAGTTTTTTTTAGAAATGACATTTTATCTGCAGTTATTCTTAAACTACATTAAATGACTAATTGAGTTAAATAAGAGCTTTTATTTGAACACTGCAAATGTTTCCCGCTATTATAATTTTTTGAGTTAAGGCCCTGGTACTAGCCAAATCGAAAAGTTGGACGAGGCACCCCAAGTTAACTAACTAAGTCGGACGATTAGAAGTGTCATTATTACAATATAAGATTCCTTGTCTAGGAATCAACCTATTTTCTTTAATGTATGTTTCCTTTTTCCATACAAAATACATTGCGGAAACGGTGTCCATTTCCGAACTTTTTTGACTAAATGTTTAAATCTAAACACAAATGGAATTATTTGTTTATGCATATATGCTGTTTTTGCTTATATCTACTAATCATATTTCTTTCAGATTTCTAATGTTAAAAATCGGCTTTTTTATTATTTTTATTATTTCAATAAATTATGGAATCAAAAAATATTAACAATCCATTATGAGTCTGGAGTTCTTTTTGTTTGGACTTGCTGAGGCGTTTCACTACATATTATTAAATTTTTTGAAGGTGCATTTGGATGGCGCGAGTAGTTGGCTAGTCCGAGCGCCTCAATTGATTCTTTCGAATAAGATCAAAGCCATTCTACTCATTGTCTCCATGAATGTTATTTCTAATGCAATTTTGACGGAAATCAAATGAACCTAGCGTCAAGTTGGTAGGAAAATCTAATTAATTCTCTGTCCGGGTCTTAATTTAATGACTTCCGGATTATTTGGATCCCCATCACCCCTCAGTATGTAGATAACCTCTCCGTCATCCTCCCCTGTGTAATATTCCTCTCCATCGCCAGTGGGGACCTCTGATAGTCCATACTGTATTGGCTCCCGGTTACTGGCATCAAATTTCAAATCGCCTGTTCCAGTTCTGAGCGGTAGGGCACTAGGATCTATTACTGGGGGGTAGTTGTAATAGTCGATGTAATTTCGGTTGCTTTGACTCCCTGGAAAAGCGAATCCTTTTGCCAGCCTGTTCGGAGTTTTGGGGGTTGAGAACGATGTGTCTTGCGGAGAGTTTTGGGGAAATCTTAGTGTTTTACCAACTTTAACCTTGTTATAGGTAATTTCGTTACCTTTCTCGGGAAACGACCATTTAGAAGTACTATCATCGTCGTTACTATTGCTAACTAAATTAACGTGATCGTCTTCCTCTTTTTGATTTGCTACGAACTGATATTTGTATTCTGGTGAGTTTTGAATCCTATCTTCTATTCGGTTTTGTTCCAATCCATCCTTTTCCTGGTCAGTATTCTTGAATTTGATTTGATTAAGTCCGTAACCATAGTCTTGGCCGTAGTTGTTACCAAACTGTTGGTGCCCTTGGTACTGGCCGTAAGGTTGGTTATTGATCTGATTCGGGTTAGGGTTGGTCTGGTGACCGAGGGGGATGTTGGCGAGGTGCGAATAGAACTGCTGCAGACCCTGCGGGCGGGGGACCGACCCGGGGTCGGGTCGCTGGTCGGGGGTTCCGCTGAAGAAGCGGAAGAAGCCCCCGTTGTGGTTGTTGAGGTAGTCGAGCAGGCGGTCCGGGTCGCCGGGGCAGAGCGGGTAAGCCGAGCGGCAGGAGCCGGCGTTGCCCGGTGACGTCATGCCGAGCAGCGCCGCGCGACCGAACACGAACAGAGGCGAAGACGACATGCCGTTGTAGGCTGCCAATAGCCTGCAACACCAGGTGCACGGATGCATTCAAGTGACCAGTCGCTTTGAATTCATAATATTACTACATTCGTCGTAAACATAATCTTGGATGTTAGATTGATCTGAGTAAAACGCTAGGCTCACATATAATTCATAACTTACAATGTTTCGCTATGTATTCACTTTAAAGAGAAATAAGTGCTAGGTCGCTTCACAAGGTCAACATCAAATCATAGCAAGAGATTTCCTAAAATAAAAAGCGGTTTAAGTGTGCGTCGGGTGTCACATTTCATCGACATGAAAAGATGTGATAATACAATATTGTAAATAAAAGCAGCACCCAACTGGCTGGTGGTATTTGTGTGAAGACGATTTATACCTCCGCATTCAGATTGGGTGGACGCCGGACTAAGCCGGTTTTTGTTAGTCCGGTACTAATGTCGTTCTAAGTTTTGACAGGCTCTCTCTGAATTCTAATGTAAGGCCCTAAGGTGTTAAAATCTAAATGAATTAGCAGAGACTACAACACCGCCAGCTGTGCACCGGAGCATGGGCGCGGCGGCGGAGGCGGCGGGACGGGGGAAGTCGACCGCCTTCGTAGGTCGGCGACGAGGTTATGCGCAGGTCGGAAGTGCTGACGGCGCGCGGCGCGAGGATGTCCGGTGACTCACTAGAGATCGACTCTGCACAGGGCAGGCACGGTCATAGAGGTCGCATAAATTAATATACAAAATTAAAAAAAACCTTTATTTAACTTAATATTGTATTTACATTACTAATCATATATTTTCTGGGCCTCATCAAAATACAAGATCCCTAACTGAACAGAATAGTTAGGTAAGGATAATTAAGTTTATTCCCTTTTCATATAATTGTATATCTTTTTCAGCATAATGTTTTCTTTATAACATTTCATTGATTCATAAATAAAGGTAAGCACGTTTACACATTGATTTTAAATTTATTCAATGGATATTTTTTTTTGTTTCATATAATTATTTTCGAAGAATTGGTTAGCCTTTTTGGATGTAGTCGATCCATTCGATCTCCAGTTGATTCTATCTTTCACCATCCGTGTGAAAGTTTTTTCTGCCAACGTCGATATGTCGTCTGCCCAGATCGCCTTCTGCAGTGGCTCCAGTATGATTCACATGAAAACTTTTCGAATTTGAACAACATTCACATTCACTTCGCATAAATATTCTCTTTATTTTTTTTCTTTTAAAAGTCTGAAAAAGTCTGTTTTCGAAGACAACCTCCTAACAGAATTATTTCGAAACACTACTCCTAATCCATAATTTCCTTTGATAAATGGTTTTCGGGAAAGCACATAATATAACATAACAGACCCAGCATGATTGTGGGAGTCAACTCAAGGATCCGCCAGTTGGAGAGGGACGGAACATACCTACCTGATAAGACAACTTTTAGAATACTACTTTTTTCACGGAAACGGGCATTAGTGGCCGCGCTCATGTAATAATGCATGCTTTTTGTAACATCTTTACGATTTCTCAAGTTTTCCTTAAAAAAACATGGTTTACTGTGCATTTATAGATTGGAAGTTGAAAACCTGGACAAATACCCCCTTTTCTGGTGATTCCAACCCACTGATTCTTCGTCGATCATATTTCTTAACTTTTCCTCATGATTTCAAAGTAAAACTTGAAACATAAATTCGGATCATTATTTTTATGCATAGCGATTTAAAAATGGTTTTTGAGTAGAACAATAAATTTCATTACATTTTGGATGAAATAATTTTGTCTCGTCCGTCCATTGACTGTGTGTGTCTTAATATTCTTAGTTTACGGGAAAGCCTAATTTGCTTCGATACACACGAATTATAAAAAAAAAATTATGAAATTCCACCGCAGCCATATTATCTGCCTCTGTTTTCTTCCTACCTCTGTCGGCAGAGGTGTCGCCCGAGCCTTCACAATAATACTGTATGGCGACGTGGAATTATCACTTTTTATAGAGAAATATCCATCGGAAAATTACGATCGGCCACGCCACCTGACACACTTGTTCCATTACCGACATGCACGCACGCGTAGTGGAACCCTCTCGTGTCTCAGTTCTCCCATAACATATGTTGCGTTTCCCGATTGTAGAGTTTCAGAAGGTGGTGCTTCAGTCTGCCTGCCTGTCAACGTATTGGATGTTTACGAAGAATGTTTTCCCTCAAATCACTTCCGTGGTTACCGAGGGAAAACATTCTTCGTACTCCATGACGTGTTGGAGCAAAATTCATTCAAGGGCGTGGCTTGAATTTTGAACGGCCCCTTTTGATTTAGGGGGGATTTGGCCCCACCTGCCACTTCCGGCCGCTGTTTTCCTCTTTCTAATAATCGCTGGGGATTTTTACGACTTAACATTCAATAATTAGTACCTAGTAAGTAACTAGGAGAACGAGCTTCGCTTTTATGGCGATGAACACCAAAGCACACCAAACAACACCAACCAACGCCGAACAACACTGGAAAACACGGAACAGCATCCATTCGCAGATAATATTCATTTTGAAAGGATAACTAAGAACTCTTACATGGGAACCATGTTTTTCATTGACATCATATCGTATTTCCAACCCCTGTGCCCCTGTAACCCTGGAACTACCACTAACCGAAAGTAATACCAATCAATTATTTTAACAGGAAAAAATTACAAAAAATATTTAGATCCAATTAGAAGTGAGAAATGGAAAGTTATGCGAACAAAAGTGACAAGAGAATAATAATATGTTTTGCTTCAAGTGCATTTATATCTATTTATTTTCTCTATTAGCTTGGAATGGCTTACGACTCAAACAATGTCAGCTTACCTTAGGTCAAATGCTTATTATCACATGGTTTCACACATCGCTGTAAATTGGGTAACATTGACTAGCATGAAATTTTTTAGAGTGCTTACGAAAATGACTGAGATAAATATAAGAAAAGTAAGGTACCTAATTTATTTATAAAGCAGAAAACTTATCTGGCGAATCAGACTGAATGTGAATGTCCGTTGGGTAAATCAGTTTTATCTAGACTCGTCAGCGAATCTGTTCTTTTTAGAATTACGTACCCAAAGGGTGCCAACGGAACCCTATTACTAAGCCTACGCTGTCCGTCCGTCTGTAGGTCTCTCACAAAGCTGTATCTCATGAACCGAAATAGGTAGGCAGCTGACATTTTCACAGGGTGTAGGTATATTTATTTTGCCGCTGTGAGAAAAAATAGGTAAAAAAAATATTAAAGGCCCAATGCAAAAAACCGCACAAAAAACATGTTTTTTTTATGTTTACTATTATACGCTGGTACGAAACCCTTCGTGTGCGAGTCCGACTCGTACTTGGCCGGTTTTCTTTACGCAATTATATTTCAGGTTGGTGACTCAACGTACTGATGAGTTCAAAGAAAACGTTGTCACGTAAGATGAACCCACGCATATGCACTGTAAGCTCAAGGTGGTTCCAAACTTGCAGACTCGTGAATCAACTCTAGTAGTGAGTGGTCATACATTACTAGGTAGAGACGTTCGCCTGGGCATCCTTAACAGTTGTGATGCAGTATATGGTACACAACTCAATGATGACATCAGATTTGTATTACGCGAAAAAAACCTATTTCATTTCTTTTCATTTTATTTATTTTAACTTTTTTGGTAGTCAAACTAGACTATGTTACGTCAAAAACGGAATTATCCGCGGATTTGATCAACTCTGTTAAAAATAATCCACAAAGAAACTTTACGAGTTTTCCGTCTACAGTAATGAAATAAATACTGAGATCTAAGCTACTATAATTTGGAACAAATATCCGAACGCCATTCGCCACTGTTCGGTCGTGCCTCCGTATTTTGTATTTGAGATGCCATTGTGCATTAGATACTGTGTCACGTAAGTCGAGGACCCATGCAAACGTCTGCATAAATATATACATTTTATATAAATATATATAAGACTTGAAAAATATAAATCCTTTCTAGATTTTTGACAATTGTTATTTTAAGGGTTTTTATGGTCTGGCTCCTTTGTCTGTCGGTCACATGCATTTTTGCCTGAATCTTCTATTAACGGTTATTGGAAAATTCGGAAAAAATATACTGATATAGGTACACGTGTGGAGTTGTGCACGAACGAATTACTTTTGCTCAAAACGTCCTAGTTTTTTGATAAAAAGCGAGATATCTGAAGTGTACATTTTGTATGAATATGCAAAATAAACATCAGGCGAGGGCGAATTTCTTCATTTCGCACTAGTGAGATTCCCAACATGACCTACCTGAATGTCCAGCATTGTTGGGACCCTCGGCACGTGAACACGTACACACTTGACCTGTCTTTGTGTTTGTTGTAGAGACATCGCCATAGCAAGGAGTTGACTCACGTGACGAGAGGCTGCATGTTGATGAAGGTGGGGAGGAGCGAGCCTTGCGCCTGCGCGCTGCCACCCCCTCCACCCCCGCCGCCTGCGCCGCCGCCGTCCTTTCCACTCGCCACCTGCAATCCACAAACGAATTGGCAAACTTCTTTCCACCCGAAACTGACATGGAACGGGTGAGTAACCATTGCAATATCTTTGATCCAACAACCGTCCGAGTCAAATGTGCCATCTGAGTACCTAGTCCCACTTGTCACCTAAATTGGCGTTTACGCCAGACCGATCGACTAGCGTTTTCAAATGAATGCAGGAAGTGAAGAGCGCGCGCCAACTATCATTTTCGAGTCCGAGTTTGATTTGACAGCTCATTCATCGTCGCCGGCCGTCACCGTAAATACGTTGACGTTGCCGTTTACGCCGACCCCGCGTTTTCATACAAATCGGAAGTACGAGTTTGATTTTGACGGCTTGAAGAAGTCAAACCACAGAACAAGTAGTAGAAACTTGTATGGGGTTTGACGTTTTTAGGTAACATCGAAGTTCCGTAAACGCCAATTTATAGGTGAAAACTCGGACTGACCACTCAGTACTTTCTAGCTTATTCCCTGTTCTTATTTTCTAATCGACACACTGCTATCTACAGATGGCGCTGAACAGTGTTTACCCCTTTCATTTGACTGTCGGGACAAAAAAAAATACCTTTTATTTTCCAAATTTGAATGCAATTATTCATTACAGATATGTCGCTGTTCAAGCTCAAATTAAAAGCAAAACGGTAATGTCGTGATAAATTAAAAATATCAAAAATGTGAAAGCACAGAGCTTAATTACATTCAGCCGCATCTTCGAAGGAAATGTCAAGTTCCCAATTTACCATTGACACGATTAGTGGGTTGGGTAGGTAGTGATATTTAGATGAGAGTAGACCTCGCACAGCAGCCGCGGCACGCACTGGTAGTCGTCGTGGCTGGCGATGTTGCCGAGCGCCGCGCTAAGCGTCGACAGTGCGCCTGCGCGGACCCGCCTGCGCGCCGGCCGCACCCCCGCCCCACCGCCTGCCGCCGCAACCACAAACAGTTTAGAACACAACCTTTTCACGTCGAGAGCATCTTGCAAAACACTTCATTACTATTAAACTGGCGGATAAACCTACTACGTTCAGAACAGGGGAGTTACCATGGTAAATTAACTAACGGGGTGAACAGGCAACTAAGTGATTCAATCTCACGTTTCGACGAAGCCACATTTTTTATGCTTGAAGTCATAAAACAATTACTTATATATATTTACTTATATATATTATATTATTATATATATATCAACCGATTACTTAAATTCATTCATTCATTCAATTCAGATTAATTCATTCAGTCAATGCAATGTCTTTTTGGCAGTCAAGAGATTTCTCCCCACTTATGACGTTATTTGTTGCAGTAATTATCTATCTACCATGTAACTTATTTTGTAACTATCAAAGAAAAAAAAACTTGTCAAGCGTGAACGTCTTCAAGAGCCGAGGGTCACCGTCGCTGGGGTGATGCCCGACGATGCCCATGGGTTTTCGAACTTTCAGGGGGGCTGCGAAAACCATGCCCGCCGGCCAGGTGCTTCTTCACACCACGTTTGAGTCGTCGACGAGACGCACGGCCCGACGCTGTATCGAGTCTAGGGAGCTAAGCAGGTGCTTAGCTGAGCCGTCCCACTAATGCGAACAGTACTCCACGCAAAACCTTATCTGCGCCTTGCAAAGGAGAAGTTTTTGGGCAGGCGTGAAATACTGACGCACCCTGTTGAGGACTTCCAGCTTTTTTGAGGCGAGCTTGCTTTTATCCTCGATATGGCGTCCGAAATTAATGTCATGCTATTAATGGGTGATCAATTCGGGACAGACACCAGAGCGATGGGGCAAATTTTTTATTGTAAGCATAGATACACATAGGCTATCGCTTACTTAACTTGATGGTTTGATAAGACTGTAAGAAGTATGTAGGTAATAAGTTGACTGATTCTCCTCAGCAAACATGAAGACGAGATATTTTTGACATCTTTACAAACATAAAGATCTGTATTTTAAAACATACTAATATTAATGTCATGCGTATAAAGGTTATACTCGTACCATACAATAGTCCATAGCTCTGAGGGTCGACGTCTGGCTGGGGCGGGTACCCATAGTTAGGCACCGGTGTCCCAGGCGGCTGGCCATCGGCACCCTGAGTGTGCTGCAGGCCGTAGCCGGCGCTCGGAGCGTTCTGCAGCCGCGGCTTCCTGCGCCGGCGACGCTTCTTGGGCGGCGGCGCTGGCTGCGCGGCCGGCGCGGTCGCACCCGGCGGCGGCGGCGGCGGCGGCGGCGGCGGCGGCGGCGAAGGCTCGGACGGCCCGCCCGGGAAGAAGGACTGCGCGAGCCCGTAACCCGCTTGTCGGGGTGACGTATCGTTGAATCCGAGAATCCGTCTGTGTAATCAATATTGTATTGATTATCTATTTTCGCTTTCAAACATATGCATTCTAGTGTTGGGTTTTAAAATTAAAAATATCATATGATTACATGATACTTTTTTAAGAGGTGTTGGTTCAAAACTAAAAAGGTCATATTACCATTATAATTTATTTGAAGATTGTAAACAATGTTCGAGAAATCAATCTTTCAAGGATTGAAAATAGTTATAAATAAACATAGCTAAAATGTAAAGTTTAGGTATCGACACAAATTTGCCAACTCGACGAAAAATATAATTTAGAACCTTATAAGATACCTACCTCATTTAGATGAGACGAGGTTGCATACGTTTGTGAGCATTATTTTAGAAGTGTTGCAAAATAACAAAGTGTAACGAAAATTGGAACCAATAAACTTAGGTAAAAAGTAAAACAACGAAAAAAATACAAGCAGGTTGCAATATATTGGTTACTTAGAGATTGAAAATTGGAACGAAAATAATTTGGAAGCAATAAATTATTATTTATTCATACTATATTACGGTTGAAGCCCAATCCCCGGGTCTCATAGTTCGAAATATTTTTTTTAAGGTTTTGGTTTCTGCAGTTGTACGAGTGCACTAACTACATGCATACATACTTTTTAATTTTTTGTATGAAAAATAGAGCCGATTGCATTCGGTTTGATAAGAACGTAATTAAAACAACATTTAATTGTATTTAAAAATAACTACGACGAATTTCGATAATCAAGAAGTGAAAAAGTAAAGGTGAAGATTGATGGTCAAGCTATAATTTAAACATAAAGCTGTAAGTGTCTGGTGCTTTGTGTTCGCAAATTAGACAAATATTCACAAACTATCATAAAAAAAGTTTGAACACAAACTATAGCGTCACATATTTACCGTTATAGCTTCAAATATAGCTAGACCAACTATGCAAGTTCCAAAGTAAGTAGAAGTTATTTTTAAAAATAATAAAATACGATTTTACTTACGCCCTTGTGGAACTGAATGCAATCAGGTGTTATCACGCTCTTAAGGCTCTTTTTTTTCTTACCATAAATTCTAGGGCACTCGACATGGGTACATCTGGAAAATCGTTTCAAAAATATTTCGGACTTGATCCGACGTCGGGAAACATGATACATCCATTCATTCATGGGAAGAGACATGCAGGAGGTAATATCCAAGGAATTACTTACGAAAGAAGTTGCTCAGGATCATACTTCAGGGGGTCCTCCGGCTTCTCTTCAGCTTCGGTCCCAACATCCTGCGGGCGAGATCCCGCGAAGAGAAAACAGACGAATACCAGCACTAGCATTTCTCTTGGTTCACTTCAGAAATATACCTCCAATAACCTAGAAAATATTTTTTTTTATTAATGGAGATTTAATGGAGACACCAACAGTTGGATTCCATCAGGTAAAATGAATACAATTGAGCCCACTACATCCCACGTTAATATTGTTGATCCACATCTTTAATTATTATGTAGTAGGGTTAATCTTGCCCCATCGGTGGTCGAAGCGGCAATGAAAATTGTCCCTGTGTTTCATTCAGTTCAATGCAGCCGGTAGAAGGTCCAAGCATGGCACCTAGTTCCTATCTGGTGTTTTGTTGATATCATGACAGTAGCACACCTCCCATTTCCTATGCAAGTCCAGTTTTAAGTCTAAGGGGATTACTTTTATTTTTTCCTAAAAAAACTAATTTACTACATTATTTTATTTCTAATGAATCGAATTTTATCTTTTTCATGTAAATGAATTGCTTAATTCTTAGCTTTACTCTAGGTTATTTTACTTTACATATGTAACTTGTGGTATATCCGATGTGACAGGCTTTAGCCTATCATCATTAATCAATAATCACAACATTATTTATTTTATTACATACTATTCCTCTTTTCGATACAGTTCAAACGTTATAGTACTTACATTCGTTATAGTACTTACAGTACATGTCAGATCGACCTGGATCACACGCTAGGGAAGCCGTTACTTTCTATCAAATATAGTTCACAACCGTTCACAAATGAACACAGTAATCAACCGTTCACTTAAATGCGCTAATGACTGCTTTTCTGGACTGTTAGTGTCCAGAAACACCAATTATATGTTCGATGTTCGAGCAAAAGATACCTGCAACCAACTGTCATAACTTACTTTTTATTTAGACACATTATCGCAAATAGTAAAAATGTAAAAAATAAAATAAATGCAATGTCAGCCTTAGATGAAAAAGATGTCAGCCAAAAATCTGTCATTGTACTTTAAACTCTTATCTCTTGGTCTACTTTTTGATTAACATACAGTAGTCTACAATTATTTTATTTTTTCACTATGATAGGTCAAAAAAATACCTCTGAATTAGATAGAAACAGCAATGAAAAATGTTCCGTGTTTTCCAACCGGTTCAATTAGCCGTGCAAAGTACGGCAGATCCCGGTACGGCACCCAGTTCCCATATAATGTACTGAGCTAATAGCATGACACTCGACGTGGTCTTAGCTATCAATGTTCAGTTCCATAAAAAAATCCTGCTCAAATTTTAAAGAGCAGGTTTGGAAATTTTGTTGACGCCATAACGCCTAATAATAGCAGTTCGATACAATTTGGTGGATAGCCCGACATCCGTCTAAAATGGCATTGAGCAGAGCCAACTTGTATGGCGTTGGCTGATGGACCACATGTCCATGAGCCAACTTGTATTGTGTTGGCTTATGTACCAGATGTCCATGAGCCAACTTGTATTATGTTGGCTAATGGACAAGATGTCCAGGGAAAACTGCGATACGGTTTTTACAAATTTAATCCGAAACTGCACACAGAAGGAGAACGACAAGAGCAATAGAGCAATAGCAACACAAAATCAGAGACTACTAATTGTGTTGTTGCGTTCGTCGCGTGGGATAATCCAGCATATTATAATAAACAAAGTTTGATTACATTTCCAAGTCCTGACTTAAAATAAATATGAAATGGAACGAGCCAACTAAAGTACTTTCTTAATCTGTAGTCTAAACTTTCTTCATTTGTATCTCAAAGCTCAATTATTTTTTACCATACGTCGGGTGCATTGAAGAAACCACCTGCACGAGCAGATTTTAAAAGCAAAGGTAAAAGACTCTTTACTTTGACCGTACGGTCAAGGTAAAGAGTCTTTTTTCCAAATCAGTGGTCTTAGGATTGATTATCCTGTACCCTGACCAAACTTTCTATGAAACTCTCGATAGGCCTTGCGATAGGTAAGTTAGAACATCAGAAACCCATAGGATTTAGGAGAAAAGTATTGTAACATTTAAATAAAGAATAATCGCTTACCAGCTGTCACTAAACCTCCTGGGCACTGGCGTCAAATGGTACCAATCCAACGAAGAGCCGACTTCCAATTGTTACCACCAATATTTATAGAGGCAGCAGTGGCTCTGGAGCCGCGACGAGCGAATGAAGTCGGCGTTGGCTGGATCCTACGCGCCTTCGCTTTCACGCGTCGGCGGAAGAAAGCAAAGGATGTGATATCATTCGAGAACTGCTCTCCAAATAAGAGGATTGACTTTATATGGTGTATCCTGTTTGCGTTTGTAGTTTATGTGATTGTTTCGCAACTATGGTTGGCCTCAAATGACGGACGAGGTATTTACGTAATTTGAGAATTTTCATTAAGCTGTTTATGATTACTCTTTACATTAAGTTTTGTTTAAAAAAAAACGATTAAGAAGCTTTTTATAACTGTTTACTTTTCAAGAGTTAGTAATGTTATTATAGTAAGTAAGTAAGTGAAACCCAAGATCTAAGTTAAAAATTTGCTAAATGCTGCTCTTACATAATAAATAATTATTCACGAATTGAGAAAATAAAGTATAACGCAACAATAGAATAATCTATAGAACACGTATGATGTGATAGTACCACCCCTTCAGGAAAGGTTCGTGAACATTTATATCGGCATTTTTTTATCAAAGCGTATATGGATAGCTAATACCACACCTACTGCAACCATGTGCTATGCCAGGACCTTCCTTATTGCATGCATGCATTGCCACAATTTTAATTGCCGCTTCGAAAATATTTCTTTCAATGCACGGTACTGTGGTGATTTATAATAATCCACGGGGCCACTTTTGCTGTTGTAATCTCTTGACTTAGCTCATAGATATAATGTTGGTTGTTTTTTCGACTAAGCTTTGTTTTAGCAAATAATGAACGAACTAGCTTAATATATTATTTTAATTAATCAAAAACAAAATGAAATCCTAGGAAAAACATCTCACTCATTTCAACTTGTTGCGAATGACATACTACTTCTTTCCCTCTCGAAAACTTCGATGTCTCTAAATTTGTAAAGTACATAAGCAAGGACCACGGAGGAGGGAGGTATCTCTCTCTCCCGTGGCAAGGACAAGGACCTACCATTTTACGCGGAAACCTTAGAGCGGAAACCGAACCATGAACGACTAGTCTCTTCATTGCCTCCTAGGAGATGCACGGGAAGAAACTTGGTGGACCCAATTGTATTCCTTTTGTTTAAATCTATTAAAATTCACCTTGGTAATTCTTTTTTCAAATAGGTATTTAACTCCACTTAAAAATATAAGGTTTCTACGTATTACAGCTCATCTCTGCCATAGTTTACTAATCGAAAATAATGATTGATATTCTTTTCATTCACAGATGCAAATACATTAATCGATTGAAATATTTGCTCGTGCACTATAGGTAATTTGGTTTCGTGTAACAAACTGACAGGACAACACATCAATATTGACAAGGCAAAAAAATCAGTTGGCACATCAAATACGAGTTGGCCTTCTGAATGCCAGCACACGGGGTACGGGGTTCAGCAAGTTAACTAGTAGTTACTTAAGTACGAACTAACTTCAATGTATTTGAAAGGATTTGTTTGAACATTTGAATGATATAATACCCAGTTCAGCTACTGTCAAATAATATGTCAACATGAGGCAATCTCCATCTTTGCAGCTGTTATTTAAGGGAAGGAAAGCGCGACAATAGCAACCGTTTGATCACGGCGATCGCCATGAGCATTCGAAAATATGAAAGGCGTGCAACGGATTTCTCTAATTAGACAGGAATTCTGATATAGGTTGATTCGTGATCGTCTATCCAATTATGGTCATTTCCCCGTTGGCATGTAGTGCATGGGTTTCATAGCCTCGGATATTGATATAGGATATAGATGCGTTCCGTTTTTAAATTTCGAGAATCTAAAAATTAATGTGATGAAATGGACACAAGTTAAAAGTTTTTTATAAATCGTGTGTTCTAGCAATTGATCTACTCATAAACCACAGGTAAGCCTTACCACAAATTTAATTTAATTATATTCGGTTCAACCGATCCCTGACTTCATTTCAGTAGTACCTACCTATTATTGCCTATTGGGTAATCAATTTATTTTTGTTAGTTCAAACTTGGCCTTGTCAAGTTCACTGGCAAAGCGACATTTCAATCAAGGGGTTTTGTTAGAACCACGATGGCGTCACTGTATGCCGTTCACTCGAAGAAACAACAAGTCTGGTACACTGCATAAACATTCCTGTTGGATTAGATGGAAGTAAGAATGGATATTTACTTTTTATAATGTAACAGACATCGATGACTTACACCGCATCAACATAATGTTGTTATTAGGCCAACACACCACAACACATCGGAACCGGGTGCTTCCTTGTATAGCAAGGCTGCTTTTCATTGGATGGAAAACGTGACAATTTCCATGGCTTCTTTGACAATTTTTAATTTAAAGCGATGATACCAACATTGCAGTAGTAAAGCTATTATTATACAGTAATATACATTTTCCATAATATAAATAATTTCACCCTCGTTCAGATCGTCTCTTGGCAAAATAAAAAAAATATGATATACTAGCTGCGGTACCCGGCTCCGCTCGGGTTGGTGTCGGCTAAATTATTTCACGGATAAAAAGTAGCCCACCAAAATAGGGTCAAACTGGTCCAGGACAATGGTTCCGTCTACCAAATTTCATCAAGATCGTTCGAGCCGAAATACCATGATTTAATGAGAAACATCCAATAATTTCCATTTAGAGCTTCATTGACATTTTGTGGCTATTTAAAAAAAAGCATTTGCCGCCAGAACCTTTCTGCACCTAGTAAGTAAGTAAAGTTTAAAACGTAGGTAAGTTTTGCGTGGACTTGAACCCACAGCCAGCCTCAACATCGAAAACAGTAACCCATCTCGAACCTGACTGCTCCCAGAGATGCTATACATTGATAAAATACGCACATAAATCGGGTAAGTGGTTCGCAAGTTATAAGAATTTAACACTCACTACTCACCCTCCTGGTAATGAAGCGTTATATTATGTAGCCTATAAGTTTTGAGTAGAATCAGGCTAGACGTAGATACAATCCGTATAATCGAGTAACTGGTTCTCAAGGATTTTATTCTATTGGTCGCACCTCTGGCGATATAGCGTGATGCCAAGTAGGCCTAAAGTTGCTGGAAATACCAAGCCGTACTTCGGTACAGTTAGTAAAAGTAGCCGCTGCCGCCCTCCCGCCGAGCCGTGCAGAGCATTGCAGTTTGTATGATACATATAGCATAAGCGGAACCGAATTATCCTAATTCCCGGGTAGTTATATGTACTTGTACTAAGTTTCATCTCATTCGGATAATTGGTTTAAGAGTTATGGAGGAACATACATACAGAAATGATTTCTAAAAATCGTCAATTTAGTTTAAGTATCATAAATAAAGTCTCCAAACGTAATATCTTATAAAACAAAGCAACTTACTCAATGAACAACCCATACAGATTTATTATTAGTATAGATTTTACATAATGTTTGCTGTAATGTTATTCACATTAATATAAATGAACCAAAACAACCAAAAAAGGACCTACCTAGAGCCTATAATAATTTAAATAAAAACGAAGTAATTCTTAAAAATTAACAGGTAAGTAACCTATCTATATAATTATGAAGTCGGTTCAAAATAAAAATTAAGTATCTTATTGTACGTGTAACTCCTGACCAGAACCAAACCTGCCAATAACTAACCTTGGGCATAATAAAGTACAATGCGTTTTTATCAAATCGCTAGTGCCTTGAAAAGTCGCCAAACGGACACAACTGTCAATGACGTCTGCCCTCCGGCGTCTGCCTGCCCGTGTTCGGGTAGCGCACTCAGCGATGAGGGATTTCTTCCCCCCCCCCAACCGCCGTGCGTCGGACCGCCCCCGCTCCCGCCGCCGCCCCCGGCCCCTCTCCCCTTAGTGTGAAGTAGCGCTACCGGCATCGTTTTCGCAGCCCCGTGAAAGTTTGAAAGCCCATGGGCATAATATCTTTATAAATTGTAGCCTATGTGTTATTCTGATGTATAAGCTATATTATTGTAAAGTTTCATTAAAATCCATTCAGTAGTTTTTACGTGAAAGAGTAACAAACATCCATCCATCCATTATTACAAACTTTCCCCTTTATAATATTAGTAGGATTTACAATGTTAATGAAATAATGCACACCTAATGGCATTCTGCAGTGAATAGGCTACTCTGCCGATCAAATTGCAAAACGTGGAGATCAAGTATTGAACGATATAAACCCATTGTCTTACATTCGATTGAGAAGCAAGTTAGATTGACGTCGCTCGGTCGGCCGGTGGCTCGCTGGCTCGTGACGTCGCCAGACAATGGGCCCAGACCTTAAACCGACTTTCAACATCGTAAGAAGCTAGGATGTATTGCAAAATACTGAGGTGTCTCTTGAAAGTATGCATTAGAAACGGAAAGGATTTTGAAGTGAAACTTATTTGCTGGCGGGTCAAACATTTTTAAGCGTTACGAAAAAATCAGAATAGAATATTTAATCGAACCGGCAATGGAGTGAATATACTAGTGGCGAACGAGAAGGCGGCGGGTAGGAAGCGATGGGAGATGGGTAGGTACATGCATAGCATAAATTATGCTAATTATAACGCTCGGATAAGGTGACGGCAGGGGAGAGGTAAAAGCAGTGGTGCTACGGATTACGGAACACGCTGCTTGTGTGTTGTGTGTCATTTAACTAATTATCTCTTGGTCAATAAAAAATATTAATTTATCTAGTTTATTTCTATCCACACATGATGAGCAAGAAGTTTCACTTCTGTCGCGCGTGGCCTCTACGCATAAACATGTTTTTTCATACGAATAGATTTACGCCTTTCACGCCGTTTTTCAGCTACGTATTTGCATGTAGTTGTCCCAGAAGAGAGACGAATTTGAGATTCTTCTCGACCATATTGACGTCCGCGTCGTCGAGAACAGCGACGATGTTCATAACTGTGTGTCCTTATCAAGCGATCCATGTCCAATTACATATAAATATCATATATTCCACCAATTCAGAAAAAAAACAGTACTAGTACTATCGAATCTTCAGACGTTTTGTTCAGCATATTAGAAATGTTGCTAGCAATTTGCCCATATTTTGTTGACGGTGTCGCCGAGGGTTTGCCACTTGATCAGTACCGTCTGCAACAATGAATTAAGCGAGAGGTCCACTTCACTCTATCTACTCTAGAACGACGTCTCTGTTGCCGAAACCCACGCAAATTCACCGCTCATCTCACCAAGATGTCAACGATATTGTAGCAAATGTACCGCGAAACAATCATCGTTTCTGGGTCGTGCGAGAAGAAATGTTTACCGTTTTCCAAATGTTTTTTTTAAGTATGGCTGAAAAAAATTCTTTGTGAATTTTTGTTTCTTGGTGAAATCCGTGACTATAAGACAGCGAAAAACACTTAAAGAAGTCATGGGACCGATTTTGAGAAAAACTAAAAGTACATTATTAGATTTTAAAAGAAAACGTTTATTTTGATAAGTGAAGGTAATATGAATATTTTTTTATTAAAAATCAATACTTTTAAGTACTTAACAGTATTTGTTCCTTTTATGCGACTCTATTGACTGGTGCAATAATACAGAAAGCGTAATTTTTCTCATAATAACGAGTTCGATTGCCGGCTAGATAAAATATTTAAAAATATTGCCTTTAGGACTGCATAATTTTTTTTCTTATTATAAAGTAATTAAGGTGGCTGCGTCACCCACAACTTTGTTACAGAAGTACATTTCTATCGCTTAATACAGCTGTTTATCTATCACCATGGATGCGAACAAATTTCGAAGTTAGTTCAGTATTATTAAGTGTCCAATTCTTGATCGCAACAATACAAAATCCGCGCCATCTAACCAATGTTAATAACAACGAAAAAACTTTAAGTTTCTGCTACTTATTACCTAAACTAATCAATAAATGGATAGTAAAACTACAAATTTGTTTTAAATAAATTTTGGTTTTGATAAAATATTTAGTTTATCCAGGCATAAGACATTTTATATGACAACAATGAAAACTGCTAAAGAATTGTCGGTTTGATGTTCTTCACAAAAGTAATCGGACATACTTTCTTAATATTTTTTTTATTGCATTAAACATTTTACAGGGCTCAAAAAGGGTCAAGATATCGCTAAGCTGTCGTCAACTTGTCGATAGGATTATTAGCAGGCACGGGCTTGGGGTCATCAGAGGAAAGTGTCAAACGCGTTAGATTATTTTAAGGTCACGTCAACACCATTTGCATACTCGATACCATTTTACAAGAACAAATCTTATCGCAAACTCGGAAGGTTCAAAGTACATGTTTTTATATGAAAGGCCTAACCTCAACTTTCTCTTTTCTCGCCTGTCATGTGTGCATTGATGAAAAGATACATTTGTTCATAGCGCCTTGCAATAAATAAAAGCAATAGCTCAATCCAAATGTTATGTTATCTACTCACTAGGTGGTAGCCCGCAGGGTGGGACCATAGAGTGGTTGGGACCATCTTATTGAATGAAAGATGGTCGAACTGACAATTAAAATGTGTAGGTGTTTGTTGTTTTAATATATATATCTGTGTTAGCGCTTTGACCATATTAATTAAAAATAATAGGTC
This sequence comes from Incurvaria masculella, assembly GCA_946894095.1. Classification (NCBI taxonomy): domain Eukaryota; kingdom Metazoa; phylum Arthropoda; class Insecta; order Lepidoptera; family Incurvariidae; genus Incurvaria; species Incurvaria masculella. Next base: position 9,804,752 of record OX335641.1, read on the forward strand.
GGGGAAAAAGTCTTTTCGCATTATAGTATGTATGAACTTGTAATAAAATCTCTTTGGCTATACTATTTGTATCTGGCTGGTTTTGGTATCATTGAAAGTTTAAATTTTAAAGAACATAATTCCAAATTCAAATTATGAGAATGTGTGATTCTCATTTGTTTTTCGTACTGTCAAAATGAGTGAATCTAATGAAGAAATTCGATACATTTTAAAATTTTACTACAAAAAAGGTAAAAATGCAACGCAAGCCGCGAAAAAAATTTGCGATGTTTATGGACCTAGTGCAGTGTCTGTGAGAGTAGCACAAATTTGGTTTAAGCGTTTTCAATCCGGAAATTTTGATGTCAAAGATGCACGTCGCCCTGGTCGCCCTATTACGGATAAAATGGATGCCATTTTTGAAAAAGTGGAGCAAGATCGGCATATCAGTAGTTACGACGTAGCTGAAGAACCACAAAACAGTTTTGGCGCATTTGAAAAAAACTGGGTACACAAAAAAGCTCGATATTTGGGTACCTCACGAGCTCACTGAAAGAAACCGAATGAACCGTGTACTCATTTGTGATTCTTTATTACGACGTAATGAAACCGAACCATTTTTGAAGAAGCTGATAACTGGTGATGAAAAGTGGATCACGTACGACAAGAACGTGCGAAAAAGGTCGTGGTAAAGGCCGGTCAAGCTTCACAGACTGTGGCGAAACCCGGGTTAACTCGCAACAAGGTGATGCTGTGTGTGTGGTGGGATTGGAAGGGCATTATTCATTATGAGCTGTTACCACCAGGCAGGACCATCGATTCTGAACTCTACTGCGAACAACTGATGAGATTAAAGCAAGAAGTTGAGAGAAAGCGGCCGGAATTAATCAACAGAAGGGGTGTGGTTTTTCATCATGATAACGCTAGACCTCACACATCTTTAGCCACTCAGCAAAAACTAAGAGAGTTTGGCTGGGAGGTGTTAATGCATCCGCCGTATAGTCCTGACCTTGCACCTTCAGATTTCCACCTGTTTAGGTCTCTTCAGAATTCTTTAGGCAGTGTCAGGTTAACATCACGAGAGGACTGCCAAAACCACTTGTCGCGGTATATTGATCAGAAGTCCCAATATTTCTATAGCAATGGGATCATGTCCCTACCTACAAGATGGCAAAAAGTTATCGAACAAAATGGTACCTACATACTTTAGTTAAATGTAAATAAACCATATTAAAAAATGTTTTGAATTTTCTTAAAAAATGCGAAGAAACTTTTTCCCCAACCTAAACCAAATTTAAAAGTAACAGTTGCAAAATTATAAAAGGTTTCAGTAACTCTTATCATTTCTAATTTGAAGTAAAAAAAAGGTTTTCTGTAAAAAGGTTGAGCACAAAGTAAACAAAATTCATAGTTTCGGACCCTATTGCTCCATCTGTTGGTTCAATTAGTATGAACTAAAAAAAAAACATCCTTCAACGTATCGCTTGGTCTTGTGCTACGTTCCGGGTATTTGTGTGTGTAGTTTTTGTATAGTGTACTTTAAGTACTGGTATCTGAAACATTTCGTCATTTCAGAATAGTTCTGCCCCAGGCATTGATGGCATTCCTCTATCACGTATATGCTGTGTTGCATGAATATAAAAAATGGGAAAAGATTAAAAGATTGGAGATATTTTTTTATTACACTATTATCTCATACTATTCTTTCTTTTTATTTTCCAACAATTTCCAATTCGTTATTTCGTGAACAAAATAAATATCATTTCGGGAACGCATCATCAATTTTGGGAACGTATTTTATTTTTAAAATGACAATGGAAAGTCTTTCAATTATCTTGATAACAGCCATTAACTGACTACAAATAGGATTTATCCAATGAAAAGGCTTTTTCATGTTTTTTTTACAAATTATGAAAATGTTGCTGAAACACCAAGAAAAAAATACACTGATACTTGCTGATAAATCTAAAATTCTAAGTCATAATTTATTCACCAATTTAATCGGAAATACTTAGTTTTCGATATTCATCAAGCTTTTGCGACACGACACACCTTTACCACAGTAGAGGTAAGACCAGTAAAGTAACTACGTACAAATCGACCAAAACGTCGCGCTCGCACAGACGCAGCCTCGACTAGTCCCCTAAGCGGACGCCGCAGTGCGCTGGCAGCGGGTGCCGAGACGAGACGTGTCGTCGCGTTTGCGTGCGCCAGCGCCACGGACGGACGCTGCGCGATCTTTTTTAAAGATGCCAAGAGTTTATTGCGTAGTCGTACCACCGGATGATTTCGTCAAATATGTAGAAAAAATGGACGAAATGTTTCTAAGTTATTTTAAAAGACAATACATAAACTGTAAAGTGGCTGCATTGATATTCAAAGAAATGGACAAAATCAGTTATGTAGTGCCTTGTCCATGTTTTCCGATAGATTATTTAAAAAGGTTATTTATTAGAATGAGAATTTTTTACATTATAAAATTTAATAATAAAGCATTCCGAACGTCTCGAAGCAGACGAAAGTATTTTTCAGTGACCAATTTATGATTACAGAGAATAAATACTTCTTAAAATGTTAATTCTTTAAATTATTTATTTACTTTTATTTGTAAGCTAGTGGCTATATTCGATTATTTCATCATTACAGAACCCAAATAAATGTTCAAATAAATAATAATTTTACAAATTATAAGAGTGACAACCCTAACGCTCCGATCGAGCGTAGGTATGTAACTCAACAAATAGGCCTAGTTTCTATACTGCTTTAGCTATTTATCTACTGTGCCTTTACACAACACCAGAGCTAAGTACATACTCTAAACCTGATGAAAAGGCCGATCGACAACGGGCAAGCCCCACGACGACACTGACAACCCCTAGACCACTAGCAACATCATGGCGGAAAAAAACTTAAGATCCCCTCGTTACTTATTTATAGGTATTTATAGGTAATATTTTTTTCTAAAAATAGCCTCCAAATTTTGATGTTTCTCAATGGTAGATGGATACATTGTCCTGGACCAGCCTTTTGGACCAGCACTCTGGGCAAATTTTTATAGAAATTATCAGCCCGGCACTAACCCAAACGGAGCCGGGTACCGCAGCTCGAATTTAATATGAATCTTCGAAATGTTTATCTTTGAAAGCCACTTTCATGATTTTGACTCAGTTAATTGTATTTGTATGAAAGCCAACATATTTTAGCTTTTTATGTTAAGCGCGGCATATGGCGTACGCCAGGACCTATTGAGGTGCCCGACAACGCCCGTGAGCTTTCGAAATTTTAAGGGTGCTGCGAAAACCATACCGGCCGGCCAGGTGCTTCTTCACACCATGTCACACCAAGTAGTACTTTGGAGGATATACCTCGGCAGGGAATGCATTCCATAGTTCACTGACCCTAAAGATAATGGACCTAGAGAATCAGTTGGTTCTGTTTTTATTAATGTCAACAGTGAACGGGTGTATTTCCTGCCTGCAGGTCTATTCCTGACATACAGTAATCAGGAATCAGGAATTCTGAGCCTAGAAAACCGCTTTTGTAGCGGTTTTCAAAGCGATTTTCTTGACAAAAATATTCCGGAGCATATTTTTTTAATCAGTTTTAAAATGGCTATAAAAGCGGTTTTCTAGTCTCAGGATTCCTGATTCCTGATTACTGAATGCCAGGAATAGACCTGCTGTTCCGCGTTGTGCGATGGTAGAAAGGGGACGGAGGGACAGCGTTATGCAGCTCCGAGGAGCATTCTCCATGGTGATGGAGGAGAGGAGTCAAATGACGGCGACAGACTTAAAGGCGGATGATCAGGCAATAATTATAAGAAAAGAACAGAAGAGTGAATAATACAATAAGTTAACAAGGTTCCTAGTCGGCCAAACTCGGTACAGAGCCATCTGCAATTTAATCTGAAAGTGCGATTTACATTGTGCACTGCCATCTATCTTTTAATGAAAAAACTTCTGTTTACTATACGCAAGAGAGTTTCGTTAGGAGGTTAATTTAGTGTCCAAATGTATCGCTAGATGGCTGCCATAACAACATAGATAAAGCTATGGTAACTTATAAAGAAAAGAAATAAATTTTCCACTCTGAATCTTAGATGAAAAAGATCCTTTTTCATCTAAGCTCTGAATGTCCCAGAAAAATTTTCTTTGTAAATAAGTATTTCGTTTTTAAACGGACACTTCCCAAGTTCAGTTCAATGGAAAATATTACTAATATTACACCTGCCATGATATTAACGCAATGCACCGCATGTGCACTAGGTGCCATGCCAGGACCTTATGCGGTTTGGTGTCATATCCATAGAAACGAGAGCCTTCCTATGTGGTCCTACGTAAATTGCACAGCAATTTCGTAACTGAATTAGAAATGGCCCAGGGAAATCAGAATGTCAGAGTTTGATTACCATCATTGATTTTGTAGGTAGTATGAAATAAGTAGAAAATACTTTGACCAGCTAGATAAAAGATATCTAGTAAGTCCGTTAGAATTTTTCACATTCAAACTTGTTTTACACATGGCAACAAAAATCATGAATACTTACAAATATCTTACTTGTATTATTAAAAATCTTTGGAACCTACAATAAATAAATAATAAAACTGTATTTGGTCTATTTTATACATGTACTGTATACATATTAAATGTTTTCATTTACACCTTTTTTCAGCTGAATTTTGTCTCAGACACCATCTTTTACATAATTATAACAAGTTCTTTTACGTAGTTGAGTATCAATAAATAGTGCACGATATAAATTCTTAAGCTACTTTTCTTTTTGATGTTTGTCCAATTATCGGGTCGATTGAAAGATATTGACTTTATGTCATATACCTTTGTGTAAAGAAACAATAAAGAATATTATTATTGTGATTATAATTTTACGCCATAACGCACATTTCACGAAATGTAAATGTAAAGCCCTTAGGATGGAGTGCACCATCTCTGATTAGTATTTTAGTTATGGTTATAATAGATCTATCTTCTTCAAGCGAAAAATAAGGACGGATATATTTTTATTTTAAAATTGTCACTAAACCAGGGTGGGTGCATTACACTAGACCACAAAAAATGCAAAAGCTTTCTGGCTTAAAATAAAGTGCGAAGTCTACAAAAAGGAGAAGAAAAAATTCCGCAGCAAAAATTAAATTTGAAAACAAAAGAAAATCGAATTTCCGCAAATGTTTACGGTTTTCCGTGACCATAATCTTCATTCGCATTTTCAAACCCAACACGCAAACAAGTTACTAACCAAGAACCTGACCAATCCACAAGAGCTAAAGGAAAATTATAAGCGCATCTCCGGGTGTTCCGTGTCCACCGAAATCCACGAAAGCAGCGAAGATGCCTGGACCATACTGCTCTCCTTGCTGCAGCCCTCGCTGCACGCCGTGCTGCTCGCCGTGCTGCTCGCCATGCTGCAGCCCCTGCTTTACACCCTGCTGCTACCGGCCCTGCTAGAGCTTCGGGCGGCAGCCACCCCATAAGACCTTTAGATGAAGATAAGACAAGGGAAACCCCGCCGTCATGATGTGAATAAACGCAGCGTGTCGAAGCCATGGAGGTGAAGTTCTTCACCTCCATGGTCGAAGCCCAGTGAAGATGCATCTACTACTTATACTTCTATATCCTGAATACATCGAGCCCGGCCTTCTTTAGCAAGAGGAGCATAGTGGTGGCAAATATGGCAATGGTCCATAGCTCGCAAGATGTGTGCTTGAACAACTATGCTGTTGCATTAGAAGGGTCCGCGAACCACCCGAATCCAGATGAGTATTCGTCAGCCGTAACTTACCAGAGAATCTTCTCGGATGTTAGGTATACAGCCTTCAGCCACTCAAAAACTATGTATGAACTTCCCGACTCTGATGTGACTACAAACTTTCAAATCGTGGCTTGCTCGAGAATATTCGAATGCCTGTGGACACACTTCACAATCAATATCTCAAAGCTCTGGACAAAGTATTGCCGATAAAATAATCTTCTGGATTCTCAAAATCTGAACCGAAGTTCATTCGTGCTATGAACGTCCCGACTGAAGACGAACCAGGCATGAACTTCTTTGTCTCTTATCTGCGCATCTGGTGACTTCAGTTGATCAATTTATCTCAAGAACGAGCAAGAATTGTCTGGACCAGGTTTTGTGTTTAGAGATACTGCTGGAATCGTGCATGGTCTAGGGAAGCGGCTGCCAATTGGGCTTTGGCAAGGAAATCATTTTGTTCATTTTTGTCCTTATTATCTGTATCAATGCTGAATAAACCTACACACAATTTGTCCAATTTGTTTCATTAATTCATATTGTATGCTATTCACATCCATGGACGTGAGGCTCCATGTCCACACCTCGCCAATCGGCACAGGGAATAGAATAAAATGGATGTCCTATAGCTGTCGTAATTTGGTTTTCAGTTACAGATTACATTGATTTTAGGAAAGATGGAGTAATTTTTTTTTCGAATATAAATTATAAAAAAATGGCATGAGGAATTCCATCTTATTTGTGCAGAAGGATTATTAGATGCACGTATATAAATTTTACGAAATTGTTAGGATTGTTTTATTTTTATTTAGTACTAGCGAGGCACCCTGCTCCGCTCGGATCAGTGTCGTTTTGGAATGATGTCTGGCGAATTATTGCCTGGATATTATAAATTCCCCATACAAAGTTTAATTCCCTTATTTTACTACGTTAGAGTTTCATTTTCGCCACAAAAGTTAGGCTATGTCCTATCCGAGGACCATACTATTTCAATACCGAAATTATCAAAATTGGTTCAGCGGTTCAGGCGTGAAAACGCAACAGACAGACCGAGTTACTTTCGCATTTATAATATTAGTATGGATTCAAAACGAATGTATGAACAACATCAGGTAACCGGATGGGTAATGAAACGAAATAATACTCTTGTAAATTTATAAATACGGAAAATGTAGAGCATTGCTACGATCCTTCCAGCTCCCGTGAGAAGGGACTTGACGGTCCTGTAGTGAGGTAGTAGTCTCCGCGTAACCTGAAATCACAAAGTCATCGCCACTTTCTTCTGTAGCTTGGATTTGTAATTATAATATAGCGTAAGCGCTTTGATTGATTTTAAGTTTTTAGCTGAATGTTATTCAAGAACGTTAAAAAGGAGTGGACTAAAGACACGCCCGGGAACCGCGTCGCCTAGTGTTTGCCTAAAGAGGCAAACTCCATACAACGAGCCCATGGTAATGTCGACTATGCGCGCGACACGTTGTGATGTAAAATTGAAATCTTTTGTGAATATTCATGGAAAACCAACGGAAGTTTGAAGAATGTCAAGCATTACAAAATTATCTTTTCTTTCAGAATCTTATATGTGAAGGTTTCAATCAATTATTTTCGCAATTTCTTTGTAAAAACCATGAAAACTATTATGGCGACGCTTGGAGATCTAGCAAACTATGCACATTTCGCGTCCATTCCTTTTTAACGCTCTTGGTTCCGACTTCACAAAATAGCGGAAATCAATCCACGAATCAGTGAAACTTATCCTTAACTTACGAATAGGTATCTATGTATCTATAATCGAGTTAGTAATGATAAATCTATGTCCTACTAGCTGAAGTTCCCATCTTCGCTCGGATAAATTTCGTTGTGGACATTCACCCGAGCGGACCGCAGAAAAATGTTATCAAAAACCTTCGCAGGCGTGGTATTCAAGCGGTTAATTTATTAATGATGTAAAAATTTTGAGGTGCTGGGATTAAGAAAATATATTTGGGATTGTAAGTTCTTAAGTCAGAAATAAAACAATATTTTAAAAAAATGTTCGGAAATTGAACCTACCGAGTCTGACTACAACTACCTAAGATCCATCCCGGTGACACAAGCTCATGCCGCGACGCCGTTTGTATTTTAACCTTTATTAAGCCATAGATAGCTAGTTTAAATGAGACTCAATAGAAAAAGGACTAGAGTATAGTTTGATTCATTAACTTCAAGTCTCACAGGGGACTTCAGAAACAATTACGCGCCACTGTCAAAGGATATTTTGGACACCCGACTCATTTGATAGTTATTTGCATTTCCTCACGGTGTTTTCCTTCAGCGTTACATGCGTTTTTTTTTCATAATCTTCTAAGTAATTTTTCGAAGTTCTTTTGTTTCTGTAATAAAATGTTTGTACACTGTCAGTTCACCTATGCACTTCCGGTTAAATGTTAATGAACGATGTTAAAACATAACATTCCGATAATATTTGTTAGGGTTTGATTTTATAGTAAAATCATAGACTTTTCAACATTATTATATCTAAGCGTTGTCCCCTCGATAAATACAACGTATTTTGACGGACTCGTCTTTTCCTTAATCCGGAAGTTTATACTTTGGGCTGACCTTCTAGTAATGTACATCTAACGAGGTAATAGATCACAATTTGAACATATAATGATTAAATGAATCATAAATGTAATGGATTTCAAATTTTCTTAAACGAATATAATGAACTAAACTTAATGCTCGGTAACCCAGTGGCGCGACGCCTCGGTGTTAGGTAATCTAGGTTTAATTACACGGGGCGGTCGAGTTCTGGATGGGTGACCGTTCGACAGTTGGGGATTCTACGTAACCTAAGTAGTCTTACGCTACCTAATGTCTGGTTGGCTAAAACGCATTGATTAAAAGATGGTATTTTCCATTAAGTTCAATGTAGCCGTGCAATGCATGGCGGGCCTGGCACCTAGTTTTCCATATAATGCTAATATCATACATAGCGGTGGGTGTGATATGTGCCATACATTTTCACATAATAAACCGTTCTTTTTTGTTCTAAGATCTATAAAATCAATCTATACAATAAATAGTTTGATTATCCATGATTGAATGGCTGCAAAACAACGATCTATCTATATAGCGATTATAGACAGAACTAAGTGCAATGCCAGGACCTTCACTCCTTTAAACACGCCATTATTAAACTGAACAGAGAACACAGACAATATTTATAGTACGTGTTATCTAGTAGTGCAAGACCTCAACACCAGGCTGCAAGCCACTGGTTGCCACTGGTTTTCCGCTGCTGGCTACTCACTTGGGTGAGGCTCTTTGGCCCATGTAGGCGACCGGCTCGTTGTCGCATTCGCCGCGCACAAAGCGCTTGTAGCTGCTGCAGCTTCGCGAGGGGAAGGCGCGGCGCGCGCGCACAGACTCCGCCCACAGCCGCCACGAGCGGTGGTGGCTGCAGAAATCTGCAAATAGATGAGTTCGATTTGTTCAACTCTAATATCGAGACACAGGGTCGAGACACATGTTAGACTTGACGAGTGTTTTATACACCCGACATAGGTTATTAAGTTGACGACGGCTTTTACACAACAGAATACTAGTAATACCATACATATTGTATAAGTGACTTTGTTAGTTAAGTAATTTACATTTCTAATCCATTTGCACCGAGGGTTGCTGTTTCTTTTGTTCTTGTTCTTTGCCTTAAGCTGTTCTACAAAGAATTGTTCAATTATTTTTTTAAAAAGAAGTCTTGATCATTTTTCCTCGGTTACCACCTATACTAGCAATTAGAGCAAAGATTACTCTGATGGTTCTTTCTGCGACTCCTTATGTTTTGTGCAGTAAATACATTTTTTTTTTTCGAATATATGTAAAACTGTGGTCCTCATTTCCAACTAGGCGCTAGGGTTAAGCCCTCCCGGATTGGTATGAAAAAAGGAATCATTCGGGACTGACCTTCGAGGCTTAAGACAACGGTGACAGGGTCACAGCCGGGCTGCTTGCCGATGCCACTGTTGGGCCAGAAATCAGCGTGAGCGCTGTGCAGAGGCGTCCCGTACAGCCCTCCGTCAGTGTGCACAGCGTCCACGAATGTAGCGTCAGTGCTACTGAGTGCAGTTCCCAGCAGCGGCGGATAGAAGCCAGGGAACGCGGGATCTAGCGCCGAGATCCTGCAACATCAGTAGATGTTCACAGCCATGTGGATTGCTGGCGCCAGCAGTTGACAACGCTCACAAACGTGGAGACGATTCTGAGGAATCCAGTGCTTGCTGCGGCGGCTAAAAACCGAGGAACGCCGGGTCCAGCGGTAAGATCTTACGGCTTCGGGAGACACAGCCATGTTTGAACGTCAACGTTTGGCCAGCTGTAGACGCAGCGGCGTCCCGTTGAGCCATCCTTAAATTGTAACGCATCCACAAACGTGGCGCTGACGAATGCGGTGCTTGTTTACCATAGGCAGTTAGAAGTCGCAGAATACGCCTGGGTCCAATCAGCAGTGAACATTCACTTTGCGATATGCAGCGTTCTTCATCATCATCATTTATATTTGGCCAACAACTTGTTCAACACAATATGGATTCGAATTCAGAAAAAATCTGTAGTGGGAGGAGTGATTGAATAATGATTGACACCATGATTGGTTTGTAATGTATGCAAAATCGATATTGAAGTTTTTTTGTACTGTTAATTTAAAACCATTCAAAGCAAAGATAGACGATTCCGCCGTCCAAATGGTTTGCATGGACCCGTCGTCGCCGCGTCGCTTTTTTACCACCAATATTTTACTTTGCTTCGGGGCCACTGTCCGATTACTTAAAAACCTGGGGCTGTCTGTAGCCGACGTTGGTACGTATATATATATCGGTTTCCAATCCCAAGAAACCAGGCGTGCTCACTGGTTACTTCGCGCCAGTTCCAGCCATTCCGAAGAGGCTACCAGCGCCTGACGCATGCTGAGTCGACAGTACCCGGGCAGCCTATAGCCGGCGTTCGTGAGGGTATGGAGGATGTCTTCCGCGATGCGCACGCTGACCTAGTGTCTAACCTCTTGTGGTCGCTCAGGAAGCATTCTCCAGGAAACCAGGCGCGCTTAATGGTTACTTGGCGCTAGGTATAACCACTCTCAGGGCCTGCCGACTGCTAAGGGGAGAGTCGACAGTACCTGGGCAGCCTGTAGCCGGCGTCAGCAAGCGTGCGGCCAATGTATCCTGCGATGTGTGAGCCGAGCGAGTGTCCCACTACATGCAGTCGCTCAGCAGGCATTCCACGAGAAACCAGAAGCGCTAGTTGTTTTCCCACAGCTTCACCAACCTATCAAAAAAAAATTTCATGTAAACCCAAGCTATTATTTATTATATTTGCTTCTATCCTCTTTTATTACTAGATATCAATTTAAACATCCTAAGATATGTTTACCTGTAAACTAACAGCTAACAGAATTATAAGGCCCGTCTGAAGTCAAACCTCAAAGTCGCTTGCAAAATTTTGCAAGCATCGCAATAGAAATAATTTCCCTAAAGCGGCAAGACCAGCATTACTGTAGTGAGGAAACTATCTGGAAAAGAGACCGGTTAAGAATAGTTCCGAGCCATTTTCAACCTTCAAGGCAAACATACAAGCAGAGTATTAGAGTTACAAAACTACTAGAGCAGCCTGGACGCTGAGCTAAGTGGGCAAGATCGTAGACCGTAAAAGTAGTCAGTTTTGGTTGGGTGCGCTCGTCAATCATCTTATCTGTTTTATTCAGTCATAGGTGTGGAACCAATGACGTTAATAACATACCTAGACGAGGCGCCAAAGAAGCTATTTATAGATATATATACAAAGCATCGAACCATTTTTTTATCTCCGAGGCATTGCGTGATTCAGTTATATTATTTTAATTTGTCAAACACAAATGTATCTATTTTATGATTCTTATCAATGTATATCTAATAGAAAGGAATAAAGAAAAGTTATATAAATCCACTTACAGCCATTTACGAAAAATATCGCCAAAAATTGACAAAGTCCTTCGTTAAAAATATTTGTATTCCTCTTACCGTTTGAATCTCTTTTTGCCCTCATGGAATATTTGTGTGCTTTGTCCTACTCGCACATTCCAAAACGCACGAACTTTCAGTGACACTGACAGTTAGGTACTCCTCCTAGCTCAACGAGAGGTACCATACTAGACGCGCGGGAATGCTTGAGGCGCAATGTATAACTCTCTGTTATTAGCCTTCAGAGCGCTGGACACATAAGAGTCATATGCCATATGTCCAGCATGACGGCATTGTTATCGGAAGCGCATTCGTTGTAGACGCTGCCTAAAGTAAGTACTCTATTCTCTATCACCAGCTCAATGCAGCCCTGGATATAAAAAGCTACGGTATGAAAAACGTAGGAGCCGTCCGCCATTTTGCTCCAGTCCAGCTTGACAGCATTGTAGTCGGGAGTGCTCTCAATGTAGTCGTTTGTCACGGTGACCACGCTCTCGACCGGTACCAGTTATATGCAGTCGTAAACGTTAAACGCGGTGACCTGTAAGTATTCAACTCTCTCTGGCCTCTAGAGCGCTAAACACCTATTAAGGTGGCCCAACCCGGCGGGCCTAACTCATTCGCGGGCACGGCACAAAACCGTGCTGTTTCAAAGAATAAGACAGGCTCCGTGATGAGGAAGATGCAACACGTCCACAAAAAAGACAATGTGCATAGCGTTTGATTTGGTAAGATTTACGAAAATTTTAATTTCAAAACGACTTATAGCTAAAAGTAAACCACGACCGCTGTAGTCAAATATTCAACAAAAATCAAATAGATTATAAATCTTGATTAAATAAGCTATGTCTGATGACTAATCTTTTTGAGATGTTGTTACTCTATCATTGCGTAATCCACCTCCAAAGTTATTGTATAAAACGCGCGAAAAATTCGAACTTTCGGACCTTATAACTTACAAACCAAACACAATTTTACAATGCCAATGGTCATCAGACATCTAGTTCGATCAAGTAAAGCTATTTTGAGCAACATTTTGGATCTCTGACAAGAAATATGGGCGTGATCTTCTTTCCCCTTTTGTATGGGGAGATGAGCGGGATGGGCCACCTTAAAGTCAAGAATGACCTCCGTGTAAGCGCTGGCCAGGGTGATAAGGTCTCGTCACCACCTCCATGCAACCATGGACTTTAAACGAGATAGTTTGCAAGTGTTTAACTCACCGCTTTGGTCCTGAGAGCGCTAGACACGTAAGAGCCGTAAGCCATGTTGCTCCAGTCCAGAGTGATGACATTATAGTCGGGAGCGCCCTCGATGTAGGCGCTAGCGACGGTGGTCACGCTCTCGTCCGTCACCAGCTCTATGTAGCCGTGGATGTAGAGAGCTGTTGGCGCTGTGCGGACGAAACCTGGTGTGTCTAGGAGCCGTGTGGCGTTAGGCAGCCGGAGGGATACCACCTCGGACGGTGACGAGCTACAGACATCATCACCTTAAATTTTGATCAAAAATCATATTAGTATTTATATTTAATTTAATCGTATCTAGGCTGGTATCGAATTACTTCCACCATAATAGCGGGCTCTTTTTATAACATTTATGTTTCTCCAATCCTATCCAACTTTTTGTATTTAAGTATTGAGTATCGATTAAATAAACTATGCTGAATTCCTGTCGGAAAGAACATTATAATGTTTGTCAAAAAACGCACTTTATGACAATATTTGAAGCTCCGAGCTACGGAATGCGAGGGATGTGTGGCCATACCTCAATTGCAACAGAAAATACTATGACGGACATATTTGGCAATGGTATGTTTGTGCCTTAACAAGTAAGATCATCTAAGCCATCGAGACATGAAGATAAAGTTAAGAAGAAATAAAATATAGACTAATTCCTAATTTTGCGTTCTTTACCTCCCAAGAAAACATTTAAAATTAGTCAGAGAATACCTGTCATGGTATTAGCCCAACACACCACATGGGAACTAGGTGCCATGCCAGGACCTTCCTTATATTGCACGGCACGTTTCTACGGTGCAGAAAAAATAATAAAAACAGGTATTTTCTGAACTTAAATAAACGGCGTTGGCAAATCCCCTAGTCATTAGATTTGTTAATTGACACATGTTTGAGTGTAAATGTTTGAGTGTAAATAAAGACCGCACTATTTCTGTAAAAAAATTATTTTGTTATAAAGTTATTATTTAAATTCGTATACAAACCCATTGTAAAATCTCAAAATAATGTCTTCCAGTGAGTCCACTCTGCCAGGGGGAACTGAAAAGTAAAATCAACCATTATTTCATGAAGCCAGCCTTCCGTTGCGTTAATTTTAATACTGGGACATATTTCAAGTACGCAATAAGGAGGTAAGTGTTTTCACAGAACTTATTAGGATTTTATGTACTATGCTCTTTTAAATGCTTACACTACTGCAAAGGGTTATCTTGAAGACAAACATAAGCAAACATAAGCAAACTCAACCCATAAATCACTATCACGATAATTTTCAATCAAATTTCACCTACGCACGATTTTCAATTTTGAATAAATATTCAAACGGAAACAGGTTTAGATGTAATATAGGTACAAACGGCATCACCCTAGACGGCACATATAGAACTTTGACCCACATACGGTTTCCTTGCGAATGGCAATGCCTACTGTGACGCCGAGGGTGAAGCGCTCTGTACATTGGAATAATACTTTGAAGTCAATCGCCGGCAAATAATATTCAAAGGTCAAGAATAGCGTTAAACTTGTTTAGATAAAAAATTGGCGAACTGTACTCGCTGCGTTGCTACGAGAACAAATATGTGGCTAGAGGTCGCAATGTTAAAGGTACATATTTACAGAAGAATCGCTGGAAAAATATATTGCAGTCAGCAAAGAGAAAATCGCTGCGGAACGAAATGGTTTCTTATGTGACGTTAACGTTTCTAAGTGTGCTTAAATAGAATTAGCCGGCAGAAGGTTTTTGAAGATTTCTGCTAAAACGCCACCCCGATCTCGGATAGTTACTTGGTTTGTGATGAGCTTTTCGCGTCTTTAAAATATTAATTGCTTCAATGAATCATCAACTTTTAATACTTAAACTTTTTTAACATTGTTGTTTTAGTAATGTTTTAAAACTAAACAGATTTCATTTTCAATATTTTGCTTTATATCCATCCGTTCGTCCAACCTAGCGTCGAACAAAAGTCCAGATATGTATGTATGTATAATCGACCGTGGCCATGGAGGTACTCACCTCCACAGAACAGCCTCCTCAATATTCCGTGCTCACCTCCATGACCGTGACACATTCCTTGGGATGAGCGACGTACTGCTTAGTACGAAAAACCGGCCAAGTGCGAGTCGGACTCGCACACAAATGGTTCCGTACCATCGTACAAATTTAACACAAAAATCACGTTTAATTTGTTATTGTAATTTTACCTATTTGTTGTTATAGCGGTAAAATTAACACATACACATACTCTGTGAACAATTCAGCCGCCTTCCTATTACGGTTCATGAGATACAGCCCTGTGACCGACGGACGGACGGACGCACGGACGGACGGACGGACGGACGGACGGACGGACGGAAGGACGGACGGACGAACAGCGGAGGCTTAGTAATAGGGTTCCGTTGGTACCCTTTGGGTACGGAACCCTAAAAAGTATATTTACAAGAGCCAAATGGTCTGATGGATAAAACCCAATGCCTGATGGATAAAAAAAATTTAACAAAAAAAATAACCGACTTCAAAGAAAAAGCACTAAAAAGTAAAAAATAATTTTCATTTTTGTAGTTACGATTTCTGTTATTATTGAGTCGGCGTCAGCCGGGCACGCGCTGCGCCAATCAAGAGAACCTAACCTAACCTAACCTAACCTAACCCAACCTTGGCTGACACCGACTCAAAAAATAACAGAAATCGTAACTACAAAAATGAAAATTATTTTTTACTTTTTAGTGCTTTTTCTTTGAAGTCGGTTATTTTTTATGTTACATTTTTTTTTATTTGTTTATTTTTAGTGAATCTGAAGTACACTTACTAATTTGTACACGTCCTTTCCAATAAAAAAAGAATCACCGAAATCGGTTGGCGTTATATTGAGTTATTCGTCCATTTGTCGCGCACATCTTAATACAAATTTAAGACTTTTATGATTTTCTCTTGGATATCATTGTCAGAACTTAACCAAATTAAAATGGGACCACTTGGGAAGCACTAGCTATCATTTAAAAAAATAATCATCAAAATCGGTTCACCCAGGTAAAAGTTATGAGGTAACAAACATAAAAAAAAAACCAAAAAAAAAAACATACAGACGAATTGATAACCTCCTCCTTTTTTGAAGTCGGTTAAAAACAGCTGTTTTCACGTGATTAAATGGTAATAATTACTTAATCTGCAATAACGCAATGCCACACGTAATATATTTGGTAATGAACTATACATAATGTGTGGCGCCGCCGCGCGCGCTCGGGCGCGACCTTACCTCCGTCTAGAAAGGAACAATATGCAGGAAACCGGAACCGGAAGAAGGTCACGTATTAAAGAAACCGATCGTATCAACTCAGACCTCGATCACTATAAGTACTTAGTAGTAAACGAGTAGTATAATCTTATTTTAAATGCTCATCAAATACCTTTTTTATCTTCACACAGACAAGGTCGTTTTTTAACTTTAGGCATTCGAATTTATACAAATTCAAATACCTAAATCTCTAAACTCAATAGTTACTTGCATTTAATGTGCATTCATAAAATTGTATAGTATTTTCTTATAGCTCGATAAAGTTTGTAACTCTATGATCGCTTCCTGGCACAGATGCCAGAACGTAAAAAAGGGATTGGTCTTTGCAATAGGAGCAGCGGCGATCATAGGTACTATTAATTGCTGGTTTCACAACGACATCTTCATTGAAAAAAATCTGAAATGTTTGGTCGAGACATTCGTCTGAAGCAGGATATACATGTAACTGCGTCACCGTAACCGCCACATATTGGACTGTGACATGCCTAATGTGGCGTTTACTGTGATGCGCTCCGTACATGGGAACGTGTAACGTAATTATATCCACTGAACTCCCTTACGAGGTATTTCCCCCAAAGAACAAACCGGGGTCCTTCAAACATGCTGTGAAGAAGCACCTGGCCGGCCGGCATGGTTTTCGCAGCCCCCCTGAAAGTTCGCAAACCCATGGTCGTCGTCGGGCATTATAGACTAGGTGGGCGACGACAAAAATGGCAAGGATTCCGTAAATGACTGAAACTGGGTTCACAGGATAAAGGCCAACCCTATGAAGCTAAATGTGTCGGTCTGCCTGCGCCAAGTGGTTGCGTTACCAAGATAAGGCGCCTAAAAAAAGTAGTTATCGTGACAATGCAAAATGCAAATAACGAAGCATGAAAGTATCAGTAAAATGGTCCTGACATGTCACCTAGTCCCCATGAGGTATATTGGATTAATATCATGACAGTAGGTGTTGTATTAGCAATTCCAATCACATAAAAAAAGAAATACTCTACCGTTGGTTTTTAATATCGTGCGTGTGGTATGTACAAAACTGCATCATAAAGAATAAATGCCAATAAATAATTTGAATTTGACTCATTGCAACCGAGACACATCGGGCTTTTAACCATATACAATTTCCTTACAAATGCAAATGCTTACTGTGGCGTTTACTGTGATGCGCTCCGTACATCGAAACTATCCATCTTGAGTAAAGATTCAATTCATTCAAGTATCTGTCTTTATTTTGGCTAGCGCCATTCGGTCAATAAAATAATGTGATGTTTCCTTGAACATCCAAAATCCGAGAAGGTTGGGAAAACTTGTTCTGCTCCGCCGATGACGGAAACTGAACCTTTGCAAGGGTATTTTTTAAAGCCGGCGTGTCATTTAATATACATAGCTAGATAAATTAAGTCTTATATAACTAAGGTTAACTGAGGTCGGTATACTAATGAAGCTATAAATTGTGACGATTACAGTTTTCTTCTTATGGAATAATTCATAATAATTATCGAATTCATATTAATTCACCAACACAAAAAAAAGGAAACAAAAACGTATATTTGTATCGGTTAAAGTTTTACAGTCTCCCTGAAATTTGAACTTTTGTAAATGTTATGTCTTCTAGGCCAAATTCAGACGCGTATATAGTAAAACTTCACATGGGATCCGCACCCTGAATCATTATAACACTGCACATTTCCAACTCGGTGTCAAACCTAATGTGTTTTGGCGTCACGACATTTTTGGTCACGATAAGGTAAGTGGATGAAATGGGTTAACAGGTTAGAGAACAACCCTCTGATCTAAATATGTAAGTCGGCCTGCGCCAAGTGGTTGCGTTAGCTAGGTAAATTGGTTACACAAAATAGAGGTTGGTATGTACCTCCTGATGAATATACTGATTGTCTGGGCATATTGATTGATACCTATTAATTTTACAGCATTAATCAGTCAGTTTTTTATTAAATATACCTAAAGATAAATTTGTAACCTAAATCGCCTATAACTGCGAAATGCAACAAAACATTTGTTCACTTTTGGTATTACTGTGAAAGTATGTACTGATATTTTCAAGCTTCGTTAATTGCACCAATTTACCTTAATTCAAATTGATAAACATATTTATTTTCAATTCACATATATATATTTTTTGTCATGCTAACTCCTTTTTCAGGCGCCTTATCTAGGTAACGCAGGCGCAGGTAAACCAATAAATTTTGCTTTCGAGGGTTGGTCTTTATCCTGTAATCCCAGTTTCAGGAATATACGGTATCGTTACCATTTTTGCCGCAACCTCTTAGCATGGTTATATGTACCAACAAGCGTGGCCTCTAGCATTTAGATACTACAGTGCTCACCCACAGAACTACAGGTAGGACTAAAAACACCGAAAAATCATTTCCATAGATCACGAAAATTAACAAGGCAGACATGGCGGTAGGTCATTTTTAGGCATTGCTACATCGGAAAAAGATATAAGTTGGAGATTCCTTCCCGTCATATTTCTTTCTCTATCCAATGTAACGAAATAAAAATATGTACCATAGCTTAGCGGAGTGAGAAAGCGGCTGGAATACTAACCTGGCGTTTTCATGCGCATTAAAGGTCCGATACTGTTCTCAGACCAGGCGATCGGAAACTGGGACCAGCACAGCGGCAGCAGGTACCCTGATAGTAGCAATGTACTGTAATTAATCTGGTTATATTAAGTTTAAAAGCATTACATAAGCATATATTTATAGCATTGTCTCATTGCAACTCGATTGATTGACATAAATGCCTAAATTGTCGGTAATATGCAGTGATATGAAGATGCGGGGTTCGTGTTGCCTCACCGGTCACAACGCAAACCATAGTTTTTTTCTTAGGATTATGAAATAAATCCTTCATTGCTAACCAATATCAGTACATATAATGCAACATGCGAGCTTATCGCCAAAGGCAATATGTAACAGATAATAATCCTAAACATTGAAGAAAATATTAAAGGGAAGCATTGATAAACATTAAATTACTTACACTCTTTCACGGTGTGCTGATTAGCTAAATCGGCGCATAACCTTTGAATAAAGGGCCTTTCCATCTCGCAATCAATACCAGTACAAGATAATCAGTACTTTAGTAAAAATGCCCTTTTAGTTTCGATTAAGATAAATCAGCACTTGGTGAAAACCAACCTGAGCACCATAATCAGACTAAGAGAAAATTGGATAAATTAAGACTCAAGCCTAATAATAATTGTGATAGGCATCCATTAATTAATTTAATTGTCATTGCATGCCAAGTAACTTTAATTTTAACTTAGAACTGACATTGAAGCAATTTCCCTAACTTTAAGAGGCAATTGATTCCATAATCGTGCAGAAGTAACTGTAAATGAACCCGAATAAGCAGTGGAAGAATATGACGGAATAAGATGCAGGAAAATATCCGGCGACCGGGACACCAGACAGGACGTGTATTCTTGGCATTCAGTCATTGCGGATTCAGTAGAGTTAACAGAAGAAGAATTTACTTTGACATTACTGTTTACTCTACTGAATCCGCAATGACTGAATGCCAAGAATACACGCCCAGGTCTCTCCATTATTTTATTGGATGTGCAACATTTTTAATTTTTAATTTGACTTAGGAAAGGGGCCCGCACCATTTATATATTTATTTACTCTTTGATACATACATGTAAAGGGCGAGCTTTAAAAAGCAATATCTTACAATTGTATTTAATCTGATATTATCCTCTTAATATGAGTTGGAAATTTGGGATCATTCCGGATTAAATAAAGATTCCCTTCTCAAATGTAGTACTAGTAAGGACCTTCGCATTCCAATGGTCAATGAAAAGATAACCAATGCAGTCGAAAAATATAAGCACCCACTAATCAACCACCCCGAAATCCTGGCTAGCCACCTAATGGACGGATAAAACCAACCCCGGAGACTGAAGCGCAGAATCCCACAAGACTTATTACCCAGCAGAAAATGAGTATTGTAAGAGTGGGTGCGCCAAAGGACTCATTCCACAAAAGACATAAAAAACATGAATCAAAGCAATTGCTGAATGTCCTGCTATTGCGACAGATTGCAATGAAAAGGACAAAAACAATTAGTATGTGCTACGTATATGTTATTTGCGGAGCGTTATCTTGAAGATAAATTACGTTCAAATTGTAGAACATTACTTTTTTCCTTCATTTACGGTTTCCCAGTTTCATGAGCCGGACTGCCGTAACTCCGGAGCCCCGAAGTGGGCCTGACCTGTCGATGCAACATTGTTGGAGGAAACATGTCGCATCAGTACGGCATCGCGCATTACTACAATTGCATTTACTACATATTTGTCATTCATTAAATGCACACCGCACAACAAATATTTAATTAACTGTGTAACGGTGCAAGGTTGGACGTTATTATCGACAAAAAACATCTTCAGAAAACCTAGTAAATTGTTCAAAGCTCACCTCAGCTTACCATTAAGGGCCTGGTACTAGCCAAATCGCAAAGTTAGACGAGGCACCCCAAGTAAACTAACTAAGTCTGACGATTATAAGTGTCATCCTTACAATATATGATTCCTTGTTTAGAAATCGAATGATTTTCGTTAATGTATGTTTCCTTTTTCTATACAAAATACATTGCGGAAACGGTGTCCATTTCCGAACTTTTTTGACTAAATGTAGAAATCTAAAAGCAAATGGAATTTTTTGTTTATGCATATATGCTGTTTTTGCTTATATCTAGAAATCGAATGACTTTCAGATTTCTAATGAGAAAAATCAACTTTTTTTATTTTTATTATTATTTAAATAAATGATGGAATAAAAAAATATTAACAATCCATTATCAGTCTGGAGTTCTATTTGGATTTGCTGAAGCGTTTCACTACATATTATTACATTTGTTAAAAAGTGCATTTGTATGGCGCGAGTAGTTGGCTAGTCCTAGCGCCTTAATTCATCTGTGACCTTACTCAAGACACTTCGGAGTCGAACAAAAAATGCTACCATGTAATCATAATAAAACATAAATTATATGTAATTTTACGTTGTTTTTGTGCTGTCAGTTTCACCCTATTTCGCATGAAAGATTATACAAACATAACATTACGCCGTTTACCCGGTGGGATAGGCAGAGATGAGCGCAGTTCGACTACCGCATAATTATCTCTTTTCTTAAAAATGTAATCATACATGCTTTTCGATGCGATGCATACGGGTGTTGCAAATTTGACAATTCCAAATCAAATGACTAATCCGGCCATGATAAGGGCTCTAGATTGTCCGCGATTGTCACCATTCAGTCCTTCTAAATGTCTAACCACTAAAATAATAAAATTGACCGCTACAGGAAACAGCAAGGCTCCAAGCCAAAGTAGCTAAACGCTGTTTGTTC
This sequence comes from Incurvaria masculella, assembly GCA_946894095.1. Classification (NCBI taxonomy): domain Eukaryota; kingdom Metazoa; phylum Arthropoda; class Insecta; order Lepidoptera; family Incurvariidae; genus Incurvaria; species Incurvaria masculella. Next base: position 9,826,377 of record OX335641.1, read on the forward strand.
TTGAATGAAAGTAGCATCAAGAAACCGCAGGAGATGTGAAATCTAGCGCCCCTACTATGATATCAGCTGTCTCCAGTTTTCTAATAATACCAGCCAACACATATGCCACACGCAATAATAGTCGCAGGCGTATTGGAGGGTGTCGTATTGGAGGGATCGAACTGATTTTGCGAACCCATTTCGGGAGAGTACTGCATTGGCGTTAGACTGGATTTTTGGACTGTGTGGCATACGCACGGTCGCATTCAAAAGTCCAGTAGCACATTACAACGGGATTGCTATGAAATGCGGCGCGGCGGTGAAACGGGAAGAGGGGATCGCACCGCCGCGCCGCGCCGCCCGCGCGGTTGCGGTAGGACGCCCCGCCTGAATAGCGGTCAGCGGTGGAACAGACACGCCACATGCGCAAAAAAAACCCGGCCGTAGCGTGCAACTGTACTTATGTCGTTGATGGTACGACGCGCGGCCAGTTTCCCATACCATTATATACATGCACAATTTGTCCATACGGCGGGTCGCAAGTAGGGTTGGCATCTCTAAAATTTGGCAACCAGGACAAGACGTGAAAATACGCGTGAAAAACCCGGATTTTAGAGCCCAGAACCGGCAGTGCGATTACGCAAAATTTGAGGATGGTGCCGCGGTACGTGTAGGTGCGCCCCCGTCATTTCTAAAGCGCGATTACGAAGCCGTTTTTCATCCACCTACATCCAGCAGGGACCAATCTGTGTCGACAATAGGTCTACTTTTGAGGTACTTGACTAGACGAGCAGACGAAATAGGCGTTTACCTCCCCGCATTTGACAGTTCTTTGCCGTTTCGTAATACAGATTCGACGCGAAATGTATGGAGTCGACCTAATTGCTGCGGGTAGCGCTGAGTGCCGCACCATTTGTGAATGCATCGATTACGTAATCGCAAAAGCTGTCATATTGCTGTAAGTACAGCACCTACACCCAATTTTCTGCTTCGTAATTGCACTGCCGGCCATGTCAACAGGTTTTTTAAACAGTCAGTCAATTTGATAACCCGGACACCAAATGAAGCCCCGCCTGGACGCTCCCCGGATGCCCTTTAAACTAGGACAAATCCGGGGAAACCCGGACGGATGGCAACCCTAGTCGCAAGTAACGACCACGTGACACTTCTTTCTTTTCTCTTCTGTGATAGGATCTGTATTGTGAACCCGCTATATGGTGCAATTTTCACCTTCTGACTATTTGCAAGGTATTGCCATGCTAGAGCGATGGCGGAGCGCTGCAAGTCGCTTGAGCGATCAAGCGAATAAACCTGCCTCTCTTGCCTACTCACGATATCGTATGCGTTGAAAATTAATACAAACTGAGATGTATATACATTGACAACACACGTAATGTCACCTAGAGTCATCGCGAGGCAGTGTAGCGGGGTTGCTACGTCAAATGCAAATATTATTGATAACGTTCCGCAAAGGACAAATACGTAGCGGAATAGGTCATATGAAAAAGGTAGAGAAGCTGCATAATGAGGTTATCATTGGACCCACGCAGTACCTGCCTCATAGTACAAGCAACGGCAAATAACTCAAACCCTAGCGGGGCGCCTCACTTGTGCGCGCTGCGCAACGACGCGACTCAAAATTCGACATCGGCGGCATCGTTGGGTTCAACTAGTCGTTGGGTTCTAGTTGACTGCCGGCACCTGTACTGCCTACGAAAAGGGTTTTAAAATGGTCTCTACTTTCGGTGTGACAAAACCAAACGCGACTGTACGTACTGAAGTGCACGACACCTTATTTTAGTTTTCACCAATTATTGATTAATTAGCTTACTTTCTAACTCACTTACTATTAATGAAAATATAATTAGCACTAAAAAAATCTTACCAGTAAATATCACAGCCGTTATCACTATCGATTTAAAGCTCACAGGATCACTCATTTTAATAATTTAAAAAGGTATTCTTTAATGTATTAAATTATTTAATAAGACGGAAAGAAGCGGCTAAAATTTAATATTATTGTTTATAGACAAATATTATATAATACAACGTATGATTAGGTCGGAACCGACATCGATCGTTGTGCCGGCAGACAGCGTGCGCAGACGCCGCCGTACGCGCCACGAATGTTGTCCGAGCCACGGTCAAGATCGTTCACGCAATAAACACCTTGGTATAAAGTTTATGTAAGGAACTAAAGCCAGTTAAATAACCTAGCGATGGGCTTCGTTGGTTGATATCTAATACCATCAGCAAAAAAAAAATACCTCCACTCTTGTTTTGTAGGTACCTAAAGAATTGTTGAAATGCTTCCATTCAATATTTTTATTATTTAGGGTGTTAACGGGATTATGGTTCAAACGTTAAACAGTGCATATTTTAAGCAAAAAAGGTAAATAAAATATTTTTGTACGGCTTATAGTCCTTCTATATAGTATAGCTTAATAGTCCATTTTAGTAAATACCTACTCACAAAATGTATGGAAAGGACGAATTTTGTTAGTCGTAAGTAAAACAAAATGTTATCAAGTATTATAAGATGACGTGTAAGATGTTGGCGAGGTGCCCTTCTGCGAAGCTGAAGTCGCACTGCATTACTGACTCGGCCCAATCGACTCCTGCGCAGGTGTCACGCGAGGCCGTAAGGTTCGAGTTCGCAGCCAAGACCTATAACCATGTATGATTATTCAAATGTATTGAGAGCGCCATCACCAACTAATTAACTCTCTACTAATCTTGTAATTGATACCTGAGAGTTACTTATTTCATTCTTTTTTTTATTTTGCCCCTCATAACCTATTTTCCTAAAAATGCTTTGATGAATATTGAAGTGTAAAAATGAACCTATGGTGGTTCTGGTACTGAATCCCTATGTCACTTTACTATTGGACACAATTAAACCACATTAAATTTAATGTCACTTCTTGCTTACAGACCGAAAAAGCAACTTAATGGATTGACATGAACTAAGGCATAGTTCATGGTGTGCATCCGTAAAGCAGTTTTAATTCTAGGAACCGTCCTATTACCGAATCAGGTCTAAATTCCATTGAATAGGGCATTTATGTAGTTACAATATTGATACCGCGTTTAGTTCCCCTTCTTTGCTTACTAGGTGGTAGAGTTGATCACGCTTGGGTTGTTACCATCGCATTGAATGAAAGATGGATGAAACGGCAATAAAATTGTCCCTGTTTTCCAATCAGTTAAATGTAGCTGTGCAATTAAAGGAATATTCTAGCATGGCACCTAGTTCCTAGAGATGTGTTTGGTTAGATTAAGTTAGGTATCATGACAGTAAGTATTAGCTATCCCTGTCCAGTTACATAAAACAAATCAGGATTGTCGGAGCCTAATCACAGCGCATGGTGCGCTCTCGGAAAAACTGTTTCCGCGGCGGGTTGCCTGCTTTTCTTGAACTTCTGACTCCGTACCACGGAATAAGATAAAGCCAAGCTCGCCTCTCACAGTCTGTGAGTAGACAGCCTATCCTCCGTGGTAGACAGGATGCGTCAGTATTTTAGGCTAGACCAAAATTGTTGCCGTAATTACCTATTGCTCCGCAGAGTCGTGCATTGCGTTGTTCGTATAGGAAGGATGAGCTGGTTGGCTCCTTGGACTAGATCCTTGCGACTCGTCGACGACCCCGAGGTAACCCAGAATTTAGTGACCATCCAACTTCGTAGTGATGTTTGTCGTTTTTCTGTTAATTAATACCATGGATAATGAGCTTGGAGCTGCTCGCGCAGATCAACGTTCGCGTCCCTCATTGTCGTGACACCCGCAGTGTTGCTTCTTCTTCTTCTTTTTAGGGTCCTACTTTTGGGTCCCTTTTTATGGCTTTCGTGCATCTAACACATTTCGCCAATGTCAAAGTTCAAAGCTATATACAAATAGTGTAAAAGGTTCTGAAATTAGTTGCCAACGAAACATAAAAGAAAATCATAATTTAAGATCATTTGCACTGATAAATGAAGCAAGTAACTTTAGAATTTTAAAGTTAGATGAAGAGAGCAAGCAATTAATCAGTGTTGCTTCTTTTGTCATGTACGCGTACGAACGCAGGTAAAAGAAAGCCTTTCTTTCGAATATTGATTTAATGATAAATTTAGCGATATAGATATATCTAGATGCAGCCAACACAATTTCCAAATTTGTTTAAAAAGTTTTATTCCATTTTGATTAAATATTTGATTTAGTAAAAATGTATTGTTTTGTCATGAAATTATTGTTTTAATTTCTCTTGTTTCGTACATTTACCGAATACATCTTTTAGATTTCTGTTGTTTTAATTGTAATTTCCTTAACTGTTCTTTATATAATTTTATATAACTTTATTTGATCTGTGTACATGAACATTTCTGAGATGTTTAAACTTGTATAATTATTTAAGCGTGCGTGCGTATAACAATGCCATAACCTCGTATATAATTTTAGTTTTTTTAACGTACAGATTTTAGGGATATTATCTACTTTTAAATCCTGTTTTTTTTATATTGTACTCTTATTAAGTTGATAAGTTTTGTTTCTTCATCTATGTGTTTTTTGTCTTTAAATGAATAAAATAATAATAATAATCGCAGCTGCATCACCTCTGAGCACGCAGCCAGTCAATGCACCCATTCACTGTCGACATTTATCAAATTAGAACGAACCGTTCCTGTAAAACCTCTATTGGCAGGTGCATAACACAGTTTATCGGCCCTATAAAAAAGGATCTAAGGATCGGTCGGTTCTTGTTGGGCGAATAAAAGCTCGACAAAACTTGGAACATAAATCATTTGCTGTCAGTGTGCAATGTAAGAATAGTATCCTCAGAACCCATGAAACAGGTTTCCTATTCGTAATTTTGGTTTAATTATAGATATATGTTTTCTGTATTCTAAGATCTTGACCTACATCCATGGCATAAATTGGTGTAATACGAGCCAGACTACGTTCTCTCGCCTTGGCAGAAATGAGAGAATGTAGACCAAAATATCATGTAGGTATGTTAAATCTACAACGTTTGACGAGACAGCAAATCATTTATAAGAAATTGAGTTTTATTTTTTATTTTTTTGTTCTAAAAAGACTGCCCAAGTTAATACCTACTGATTTACGTTCATAACACCTTAAAAACATTCTGAAAATGCTTAATTCAAAAATATCTCTAGCCCTGCAAGCCTATTCCTGGAATTCAGCCTGGAGCTAGGTTGCATTTGGGACAGAATATAGCAGCAGAACAGTCGCGATATAACATCCTCCGGATTACAAACGCATTTATCTTCGCTTGTAAGATATCCGATTTGATTTTACGAAGCAGAAAAGAAAATTTAAAGCTTTCAAAAATGGGTTTTACGCAAGTGCGTAAAATTTTAGCTCGAATATGCATGTTTGCACTATTTCACAGGTTGAGAATACCATATGGAAAGGAAATAAGATGGATAGTTCAATAAATGAAACCATAAATATAGAGTCAAAATTCTAGTAAATCCCGATAATTTCGGTAAAAGAAAATCGGTGACAACTTTCTTTCTCATACATTTTTGTTGAGTCTCAACGCTTGTGACCGACAGGCACCAGAGCCAGATCATAAGGGTATCTTTTTCGCTTTTGAGAAAAAATAGTCATATAATGGGGGGTTAGTTCACCTACCAACCACATTTTAAATACGAGTCTATTCAGAATGTCAGAGGGGCTAGGTCGTAACCCTTTGACATGTTGTGTACCGATCTTACCACGCAAAAACATCATAAACTATAAAATAACGTGAAATAACATTCAGTAGGTAACAAAGTTTTTACAACTTTTTCATGTTGCCTCTGGAGTAGTACCTTGCTTTAAGGTCTTTGCTTGCGGCGACCAGGATATTATATGTTCTGTGGCGGCGACGCTAGGTTCGGGTCTCCTCTTTCCCTAAAATATGGTTGACAGAGGCGATGGCTGAGCCCGGCGTGATGCTCGTGAACGGGTGCTGTTTGTGGGGACTGGCTTGCTCCAATTGGCAACATGTTAGATGGCGGGCGTAGTCTTTACAAATAAACTGTTATTTGTCATGAACTGTTGCATATGATATGAATTGTTTGGACTTTATACTTTTGTAAACTTACGACTAAATGGACGTTGAAAAAAAAACCAGCGGAGTTTCTTGCCAGTTCTTCTTCGCTGGGATCGCCGAACTGGCTAATGATGAAATTATAAAATATGACAAATCCGAGTGCAGTGTACTGTCTATGGATGATGAATAAACAATAAACAATTTGATACGATTCGGATATAAATCAAAATATAAAATCAATACGAGTTAACAACTTTCCCACTTCACAATCGAATTAAATGTAATGCCCAGTAGCCTCGGGACGTCACACCTACTGTGGGATCACACCATCACCATAGGAATAGGAACAGACACCTACCTCCAGCGGCACCAGTCCCGGGACAGCTCGTTGCACAGCACTTCGTCCAAGGGTGAGGACACTCGCGTGGACAGGTGCGGGCGTGCAGCTCCACGATGAAGGTTGAAGGAACGAGGCACAGCTAGCGTAGCAGAGAGAGTGGCATAAGAAAAATCTTTGGATGGGATCGATAGCTCGTGAAATGCAAACTACCCACCAAGCTCACCCATGCCATATTGGCGTGAACAAACTTACTACCGACCAAAAGTTATGGGTTTAGATAGGCATAGATGCGACGATCTTTGCTATGCTTAGATTTGTAAGTTCGTCACAAGGGAAATAAATATTAGAAATGCATCGTATTTCAAGAATACCTTTACTTTTCCACTTCCAGAGTTTTAACACAGTTAAATGTCGTCTTCCAGAGGCATTAATGAGAGATTTGACGAACCATCCCCATCAAAAATTAATGAGTGGCGGGTGCGGTGAAGCTGTTTTTACAGTACTGTTCAAATATTTCACTAATTCACTAACGGCAGTGATTGCTGAAACCCTGTATGTATTTTATATGTCACTAACTGAGGTACCCGGCTCCGCCGAATTATTTCCTGGATATTATATGAGTTCCCATACACATTCAATGCCCTATTCACCACCTTTAAGGTGGGCCATCCCGCTCAACTCCCCATACAAACGGGGAAAGAAGATCACGCCCATGTTTCTTGTCAGAGAAATTTGCTCAAAATAGCTTTATTTGATGAAACTAGATGTCTGATGGCCGTTGGAATTGTAAAATTGTGTTTGTTTTCTAAGTTATAAGGTCAGAAAGTTCGAATTTTTCGCGCGTTCATACAATAATTTTGCAGGTGGATTACGCAATGATAAAGTAAGACCATCATAAAAAGATTAGTCATCAGAAAAAGCTTACTTAATCAAGATTTATAATCTATAAGGTTTTTGTTCGATTTTTGACTACAGCGGTCGTACTTTTAGCTATAAGTCGTTTTGTAATAAAAAAATTCGTATATCTTACCAAATCATACAATATGCACATTGTCTTTTTCTTTGAAACATAGAAGGTCCCAGAGCGCAACAGCACGGTTTTGTACCGTGCCCGCGAATGAGTTAGTCCCGCCGGGTTGGGCCTTGAGTAAAAATTTCGCCACAAATCTCACCTATGTCCTTCTTCAATGTCCAGACTATCTACATACCGAAATTCATCAAAGTTGGTTCAGCGGTTTAGGCGTGAAAACGCAACAGACAGACAGAGCTACTTTTGATCTATAATATTAGTATGGAGTATGGATTATTCTTTGGTTGTTATAAATTAAAGAAAATATCTTACTAACAACGTTTTATTAAAATAATGCAATTATACAGAATTAGATATAATATATGTATGTGATAGTAGTACTTTTTCAAGAAATGCTGTAGAATAGTCAGCACTACAAAAGTAAAAGTCCAGCTTTTTATGTTGGCAGGTACATTAATATCAGTTAATAGAGAGAGAAATAAACACATACATAGAATAAAATAAAAACATGAACCCTCATACCAGACAACCCGATTTATTATATGGTGTGCAAGTGACTCAAAGTTAGTATATAAATAAATTATGCTTGTTCATCATTTAAATGCGTAACTAACATGAATTTAGCGAACTTTTTTAAATATCTTGACAAAACATTTAACCTTAAAAACGAATATACATTTCCTTAATAAGACTTTCATTTATTTGGCATAGTTTTATGAAAATGTAAATTGGTAGAGCCAGATTTAAAAACTAAATTACTCATCTATCATAAGCGATGTCTGAGGATGAACTCAATCACGTGCAGACCAAATAGTGTCTGTTGCAAGTTCGTTACAGGGTCAAATTGCACCAACATCGCTAAATGACATTTAACACTTCATACATGTTGTACTTAAGACATATATTTTTTATTTGAAGTTACTACTCTTTGCACTCTGTTCTCAGGGATGACGAAAAAACGGACATTGCTCTCATGTATGTTACATCATTTCATTTATTTAAACTATTGGTAAACAAAGTATACTCAGTTACGTCGTAAACTGATGGATCCGCCGATTCGATTAAAATCATGATCACTAACTTGAACGATAATCAATGTAACAAACTCAGCCAAGAAGATCCGTGTTTTACATCCAGTTCAACATAGTCGTAAAATATAAGGAAAGTACTGCCATGGCACCTAGTTCCCATATGGTGTGTTAATTAGGCTAATGTCATGGCAATAAGTTTGGTATTAGTCATTCCTGGACTTGAATGACTAATACCACACTTATTGCATAAAGAAAACGCATTGAAATCTTTACATGTTTAATTGTTCATGTTTCAAATGTGGAGTGAGCAAAGCAGTCGCTCTGATCCCAAATTGTATGCTCATAGGTTAATGTTCGTAAAAAACGCACTATAAGTAATCATTGGGTTAATTTTGGTGGAGTTTGAATTATAGATTTTATATTATAAGATTCAGTAGATTTATGTAAAAAGGAAAGATAAGACATGTTTCCGGTGCAGCATCTAAAGGTTTTAGGTCTACAGGCACTGTTTAATAGAAGATCTGGATTGAATTTTATTTTACTTCATGTAAAACTGCATTTTATCGTTTGATGAGTTAACATATCTGATACCAATGAGTTAACCTGAGAACTAACAAACACAACATTAAATTTACGTGCACGCAACATCTCTCGCTTCACCATTTAATGAGACAGATACTTACATCGAATGATTCAGTTAATTTTAATTTATTATGTTGGTGTAATTCGCCCAGCTTCTTTCACAAAACACATTGGTTAAGCTTAAAGCTAGATTTTTACATTGGAAAATTATGTTACTTAATTTAATTATCAACCTTGACCTTTGTACCTAATAATTTGAAAACCAGACATAATGTTTTATGTTTTACAGTTTATCCTCGACATTTGTTTTATAATTTCTTTATAAACATCTACATTATTGTGCAAAAGAAGACATTTACAAAAATTAAAGAGCACAGCTTTCTCAAATTACAAGCCATGAACTAGAAGTTTGACAGCATAGAATATTGTAGTTTGTAGCTTTGGGCATCAACTCGGGAAGGGTAGGCATCACTAATACAACGATGTCTCATTTGTTAAATTGTGTTGCCGTAGGTATCACAAATATTTGAAAAACATATGTTAAAATCGGAATATTTTTAAGTGATTTTTATTACAATTAATGTTACGTTTCTATAATTCGTAAAATCAACACGTAAAACAGCAATGAATCTAGCAAAATATTAAGTTTTATTACTATTATTCTTAGTCAATGAATGAACATATTTCTTTAACCCAGGCTATTTCTTGAAATGGATGCAAGCCTTTACATTTTGGCTCATTGCCCTCTTTGTATTTCTTGCTCAGTGCACATTCCTGTTGTATGATAGTACCATGGAATTCGTTTTATATAACAGGAATGTACACGGATCACAAAATACAAATAAAAACAGACCTGTTCCTTTCTAGTAATTGCCAGGGTGAAAAAAATAATATATTTTCAAATATATTCCGACTGTAATAAGGAATTTCTAAGTTTTTTATTTATAGAAACTTTGGCAGTACATTAATAAATGACATTTAAGGGCCTGGTACTAGCCAAATCGCAAAGTTAGACGAGGCACCCCAAGTAAACTAACTAAGTCTGACGATTATAAGTGTCATCCTTACAATATATGATTCCTTGTCTAGGAATCGAATGATTTTCGTTAATGTATGTTTCCTTTTTCTATACAAAATACATTGCGGAAACGGTGTCCATTTCCGAACTTTTTTGACTAAATGTAGAAATCTAAAAGCAAATGGAATTTTTTGTTTATGCATATATGCTGTTTTTGCTTATATCTAGAAATCGAATGTCTTTCAGATTTCTAATGAGAAAAATCAAGTTTTTTTATTTTTATTATTATTTAAATAAATGATGGAATAAAAAAATATTAACAATCCATTATCAGTCGGGAGTTCTATTTGGATTTGCTGAAGCGTTTCACTACATATTATTACATTTGTTAAAAAGTGCAAGTGGCGCGAGTAGTTGGCTAGTCCTAGCGCCTTAATATGACTGTTGTCAAGTATATTGACGAAATATTGTGGGACACTTCCTACTTCGACTACTAGGAAAATGTCCTGATTGATGCCCATAATGATGATCACTCTGAGAGATAGAGATAAAATATTCCGTTTGTAACAGTATTACTTATTACTTCCACGGATAGTAAATAATATATTATTAAATGGTACAGATGGGTACCTAACCATATGGATGTGTCAATGTCGAGAGACTGCATGATACAAAACGGATGAATTATGCATAACCTGTCAATTATCGAAGTGACAGGTTCTTGATCTCGAGGTTGAGGTGATTCGAAATGCTTTATCTGAAAGGCGTCATTATCTGAAAAGCTGGATAGTAATTATTGATTGCATCATCTGAATTTTCCAAATAACTTACATTTGGCGGAATCACCTTGATTTCTGAAACACTTCTCAATAACGAATGCATAGTGAAAATATATCGAAAAGGTAACGTAAACAAAATCAAACTAGTTACTTACTGAGTATGCATTGATCTTTAAGCATTGTTTTAGCAATGGCAACATATTAGTTGGAGGGGATTGTCTTTGCAAATAAAATGATATTTGTCATGAACTGTTGCATACGCCATGGATTGTAAATTTTTGTGTATTTATGTGAATTTAGTGTTTTACATATGTTTTTGTTAAAATAATTGACAAACACTTTTGTAAACTTAGACTAAGTGGACGTTGAAAAAAAAAACAGCGGAGTTTCTTTCCAGTTCTTCTTCGCTGTGTTTTGTTTTGCTGAACTGGCCAATGCTAAAATATGACAAATCCGAGTGCAGTGTACTGTCTATGGATGATGAATAAACAATACAATACAATACAACATAATTAATGGTCTAGGTGCAAGGATTTTGCCAAAAATAAATTTGTAAGATTTGTTTGACCATAAGTACTTACAACTACTTACAACTTTTGGTGCCATCTAGATATTGTTAAATATATAGAGACTGCTTCAAATCACCTTAACCTAATCATATTTAGAATCATTAACAATTTGACATTCTGGTAATGGTCCAGGTTTCAAATATGTATAATATGCATACATACCACCACATGCGTCCCCAGTGGGACAGGCGGGCATAGAACACTCACTTCCTATTCAGACATACATCTCTTCATACATGCTATACGATTACGGACACTACATACCTGACCTTTACGAAGCACTCGATACATTTAGTCAAAAGTTCTTCTAGGACGTTCCCAGCAAGACAGTTCTACGAACTTCCAGTCTGCACATCTGTTTAGGCATTCTTTCGTCACTGATTCATTCTCCAAACCTCCACATATCCTTTATTCTCGTCAACATATTTTCGTTCCCGCTTTTTATTCACATCCGGAATGGTAGATTTCACACGCGCACTCTTTTTTCCGTGAATACTCTTACTTTGATTAGGGAATAATTTCTGTGCAATGTTTTGTTTCGGAATGTTAAGTGCCTATCATCATACATACACAAGTAAGAAAAGTCTGACTATCTCTGGATTGGACAAACATTCGATTTGTCTCCTCGACGGAGTGCTTACAATCAAATGCGAGACTTCAAATTGGTGAAAAATTCAAATCACCATATCTTCTGGTTGCTGATTACAAATTCTTATGTTCAATATCTATTTATCACACAATATGAGAATTAGGTACTGCCATCCCCATGAAGATCTTACTCATTTAGCTTTTCAGATTGTCTTTTGACTCAATACAATTTTGTACAATGGATCACACTTTGAACATGTACCCTTTGAAGAGGCAGCAGGGGTAAGTGTGCGACATGAAGGAATAATTTATTACGTTGACGAGTATAGCAACCGGCCACTTTATTGGTTAGCTCGATCTCGGTGTGATACCTCACCTTGCAAAGTGAAATTGGCAGTGTCTGTCTGCATCTTGCATTCATATGAAGCAAGTCTGAATAAAAAAAAAATCAAGCATATGTAACCTTTATCTGATCCATACAAACTTGATACAATGTCTGTGTAGAATTTAATGTAATTTGGTTTGTATTTAATCCACTATAAAGATTATGCGCCTTTAATAACGAAATATTTTTTATTATTTCAATAATAAAAAAATGTATTGCTATAAAATGTTAAATATTCATTCAGGTCCTCGAAAATGCACCGAGCGTATCCGAAAATACTCGAGTGCATTACCAGGATAACAGTACTTACAATATTATAGCTCCAACGGCTATAACAATGTGAGTGACGTCACAACTGCAAAACCAATAGTGTGGTATTTCGCAAAAGCTATGTTTTTAATATTCATGAAATTAAAACAACTATTCTGTTTGATTGACATATAAGAGCAAATTTCTAGTATAGTTCTTCTTACTAGTATATAAAAAACAACAAAATAAAATTGTGTTTGGTTAAAATTCTACAAAACAATTTAATTAAAACAATTTATACAAACCTAAATAATAGGTCGGGGAAAAAGTCTTTTCGCATTATAGTATGTATGAACTTGTAATAAAATCTCTTTGGCTATACTATTTGTATCTGGCTGGTTTTGGTATCATTGAAAGTTAAAATTTTAAAGAACATAATTCCAAATTCAAATTAGGAAAATGTGTGATTCTCATTTGTTTTTCGTACTGTCAAAATGAGTGAATCTAATGAAGAAATTCGATACATTTTAAAATTTTACTACAAAAAAGGTAAAAATGCAACGCGAGCCGCGAAAAAAATTTGCGATGTTTATGGACCTAGTGCAGTGTCTGTGAGAGTAGCACAAATTTGGTTTAAGCGTTTTCAATCCGGAAATTTTGATGTCAAAGATGCACGTCGCTCTGGTCGCCCTATTACGGATAAAATGGATGCCATTTTTGAAAAAGTGGAGCAAGATCGGCATATCAGTAGTTACGACGTAGCTGAAGAACTAGGAATTGACCACAAAACAGTTTTGGCGCATTTGAAAAAAACTGGGTACACAAAAAAGCTCGATATTTGGGTACCTCACGAGCTCACTGAAATAAACCTAATGAACCGTGTACTCATTTGTGATTCTTTATTACGACGTAATGAAACCGAACCATTTTTGAAGAAGCTGATAACTGGTGATGAAAAGTGGATCACGTACGACAAGAACGTGCGAAAAAGGTCGTGGTCAAAGGCCGGTCAAGCTTCACAGACTGTGGCGAAACCCGGGTTAACTCGCAACAAGGTGATGCTGTGTGTGTGGTGGGATTGGAAGGGCATTATTCATTATGAGCTGTTACCACCAGGCAGGACCATCGATTCTGAACTCTACTGCGAACAACTGATGAGATTAAAGCAAGAAGTTGAGAGAAAGCGGCCGGAATTAATCAACAGAAGGGGTGTGGTTTTTCATCATGATAACGCTAGACCTCACACATCTTTAGCCACTCAGCAAAAACTAAGAGAGTTTGGCTGGGAGGTGTTAATGCATCCGCCGTATAGTCCTGACCTTGCACCTTCAGATTTCCACCTGTTTAGGTCTCTTCAGAATTCTTTAGGCAGTGTCAGGTTAACATCACGAGAGGACTGCCAAAACCACTTGTCGCGGTATATTGATCAGAAGTCCCAATATTTCTATAGCAATGGGATCATGTCCCTACCTACAAGATGGCAAAAAGTTATCGAACAAAATGGTACCTACATACTTTAGTTAAATGTAAATAAACCATATTAAAAAAATTTTTGAATTTTCTTAAAAAATGCGAAGAAACTTTTTCCCCAACCTATATCCTTCTGTGCCAAACAAAACAAACTATATTATTTCGTTTCTACACAGACATCTAATTGATGACATAAAACGATATTGAGTATAATTTTGAATCCACACAGATAATTGAACAACTTTCAGCATTCTACGTTTGTGTCCTCAAGCATTCTGAAGGTGACGGCGACGCCGGACGTCGAGTCGTGCCCTACTTGAGGTCCTCGTCGTCGTCGCCGAGCAGCTCGTCGCACTCGCGCTGCCAGCGCCGCACGTCGGCGGGCGCCCGCTCCGCCACCACCTCGTAGTCGCGCAGCTCCGCCTCGAGCTCCGCCTCCCATTGCGCTGCCGACACCACCGCACGGTTAGTGTGTGTCCTGACCGGGGGCACACCCGGAAGCCGGAGAGGGGTTCAGTCGAGCGCGACTCGTGGAAAGATGGACGCCAAATGCAGACTGGCAATGAAGTACAGTCCGATTGCTAACAATTGATTCTTTGGACCATTCGCAGTTAGAACTTACCATTTGCAGGTAGAACCTTTTATTAAAAAAGCACCTTTAATGTAGTTATTGATTTACCCTGTTAGTAATAAACCCTTGTTACTAATAAACAATAAAACATTGTTATGCAATGTTTTGTCCTTCGCATTGACATGCTGTTTCGAATTCGAAATAAAGAGACAAAACATTGCGTAACTATTCAGATGATGATCTGGGTTTATTAGTAACAGGCTTAGTTTTCGGGTCTACCCAGCGCTCTTTAAGCGAGAGGGTAGGCAATTCTAGTCTGACAGGTTTTGACGAACAGACAGAAGGGTGAAAAAGTGGGGCCTTTGAGGGTAAAACCTTAAAATCCTAAAATCGGTCCGCGCTCGACTAAACGCCCCTGCACCTATTCGTGCCTTCGTCAATCTAATTTACTTCATCAAAGCCAATATTACCATGCTCCATTCCGTCTTTTTAGAATGTCGTAAGCTATGTTTTACATACAAATGTAGTTTTCTAATCATTTTAAAAAAATATATATTTACAGAAATATATTTTTCGCTGTGGTTTGACTCAGGATATTTTTTTCCAAAAATGTTTGAAAAGGATATTTGTCGAGTAAAATTTGGATACTCGGACTAAAAAATTAGGAGGGCGATTTATAGGTCGGTTGTCACAAAGAAAGCTGGAGCAGCCTTAAAGTTGCGCTATGCGGAACCTTTATCATACAAAGGTTCGGAGGTAATTACTCGAGCAGGCATTGTTTAAGATTAAAAATCTTACTCGCCTTCGCTTCTGTTCGTCTTCGATGTTGCTGTCGAGTTTTTTTTTTAAAGTTACTAAGCTTTTAAGTTTGTTTTTTTGTATTTTCTTAACTTTAAAACAAACTATGTATGTAAAATTGTTTGGATTATGCAGAGACATCGAAAATGATTAAATAAAACGAAACTGAGTAACGTTTCACACAACAATATTGTGCTAGTTATCTCCTTGAAAGTTTAATATTGGGGAGCATATGGCTTTAGCTAGATGTGTCAGCACAGACCGCGGCGGCCATTTTTATTATCTCAGGAAAATCCTATAGAAACTGGTATCACCCAAAACATTAGAGTTAAGGTGGCCCAACCCGGCCGGCCTAACTCATTTGCGGGCACGGTACAAAACCGTGCTGTTGCGCTCTGGGACCTTCTCTGTTTCAAAGAATAAGACAGGCTCCGTGATGAGGAAGATGCAACATGTCCACAAAAAAGACAATGTGCATAGTGTATGATTTGGCAAGATTTACGAAAATTTTAATTTCAAAACGACTTATAGCTAAAAGTAAACCACGACCGCTGTAGTAAAAAATCTAACAAAACCGAAGTAGGTTATAAATATTGATTAAATAAGCTATGTTTGATGACTAATCTTTTTAAGATGTTTTTACTTTATCATTGCGTAATCCACCTCCAAAGATATTGTATAAAACGCGCGAAAAAATCGAACTTTCGGACGTTATAACTTGGAAACCAAACCCAATTTTACAATGGTAATGGTCATCAGACATCTAGTTCGATCAAATAAAGCTATTTTGAGCAAAATTTTGGATCTCTGACAAGACTTATGGGCGTGATCTTTTTTCCCCTTTTGTATGGGGAGATGAGCGGGATGGGCCACCTTAATTGCTCATAATACTTACATTCTCAATTCAACTGGATTTAATAGCATAAGGGAAAATATTGATCCAGTTAGTTTTTTTGTATGCATGATGAATTAGATTGATATATGTAGAAGTGAACCACATAATATTGGCTTTGTCTCGACTGAGTGTAACATTTAACTATGTAGATCTATTATTTTATGTTTAAGTACCTTAAGCACATATCAACATAAAGGTATGGATGAACTGACTTAAAGGGGTTACAACTTGATGGAATTTCGAAATGGAAAAAATACTTAAAATATAGCAACTACCTACAAAACAGAAAGATACACACCTTGTATTTGTGGCAGAAAAGAATCATGGTGCATTTATAAAAGGTTCCAATGTTATTTTAGAATAATATAATTATCATAATAACTAACTATAAATGCCAATTTATTCATAACTATTTTAATATAATTTTAATGAACATTTGACAATGAAAGGATGCTCATCGTGTCACATCTCGTAGAAAATTTAAACAAACACCTAAATTAAACAAAAAAGGACAGCATGTGACTGAAATATCCTTTTATTGTCACCTTATACAAATTGTGAGTGCATAATACAATATAACAATAAAAGCAAAAAATATTAGATAAACGTAATTGCAGAACATTGGTAAATATCAATAATTATTACCACCCACAATTTGTAAACAATAACATACAACATATGCAATAAAAATGCAAACCTAACTTTATGAGAGGATCCATAAATTAAATTTAAAATGAACCCATTCCAAATTACTTAAAATATACTAGGTACGATCTTTTACTACTCCTAATCCAAGGTGAAAGAAGTATGAAATGAATGTTATGTTAAGATATTAGAAGTAAGGATTCGGAAGGCTGCAATAATACATTATTTAATAATAAAGCTTAATGGATTCAGTAAACGGAATGGCATTCTTTGCCCACAATGCACATTTTGATAATCGTATGGCTAGAGTCGCAATTATTTCTAAGTTATTATGTGACTATCTGAATCCCTCCGAAATCTGTGAATCCTGTAAAAACTAAACTGAAAACGCTTGGTTACGCCAACTACAAATGAATCCACATATTATTGTCATTGCAGCCTTAAGAATCAACTTCGAACGGTAACATTAAAGTTCTCCAAAATACAATAACATGAAATACATACACACAATATAGTTATAGACATTGAAAATACTGACATCGTTGGAGACTTGGAACAGATAAAATATTGTTTTATATCATTTTAAACACTTATTTAGGTACTTTAGAAACACTATCATAGATAGATTCAAAATACACAATAGCCAATATTACAACAAGAGACATGTATAGAGGTGTTTAAGGACTTTCCCGCTATAATAAAATTATGTTTGATACAAAACCTAAAAAGTATAACGTCTATTCCGAAATGTACACCCAACGGTCAATGCCATCATTCGAGATTTCAGAAATTATTGCCACGTCAATTTGAAAAATCTAAATAGAAGAACACATTAATAGATACCATATGAAGCAACAGGACATCTAAGCTGCTAACTCATCGACTCTCATTTTATGTTTTATACATATTTACGAGATCAATAAATATATACACACATCATCCGTTTCGAACGCCCCACTTCGATTTTTAGTCTCGTAATAAAAGGCAAGAAAACATATCTAGGCCTGCAATATTATCACCCATCGACGCTTTGATTTAGCCTTAACAATTACATCAAAATGTGGCAATTACCTCGTTACAGTTTTTATTGAGAACCTCTGTTTAAAAAAAAATTGAACATAATGCTTACCCGTGGTATGCTTATACTAGACTAACGTTTGTTTCAGATTGGCATGAGTCCCCAACAATTTGCTTAAAATTCGCGGATGACTTTGCAAATAAAACTGATACCCGCTAACTGTTTTATTACATCATTATTATTACCTTCGTGCGTTATTATAACCTCTGAGCGCACAGATTCAACTTTTTCAGTATTCAAAATAATTCCCAATTCAGACACATGAAATGTTTTATGAAGACCGGTGAAATCACGGGACATAAAAGGATTTTACACATTTACACATAGATACAGGTACTATTAAAATAAAATCATGAATGTTGAGTAATCAATGCCGCTTACACAGAACACGTTTCAACATTGCCACCAATAATGCTATGAGCCTGTCATGCTTCGAATCACAATATGTTTTGGAGACAATTTAAGACGTAGGTTAGTAAATTAACTTTATCGAAACACAACCAACTTTGAGCAACCTTGAAAATATGAGCAAGTAAAAGTACAAGCGGAGATTAAAACCAACACCACAAAACATTAAAAGGATGGGAAAAAAAGTGTTTTACAAAGCGAATAGGAGCTCGAAAGAAATTCAATTAATATCTTACTGTGTTTAAAGAGCTGATGGGATGTGGCCACAATGCATCCAAAGTAGCAATGTTAAAACCACAGAAACAGACCACGGCCAATATTTACTAGTTCCCAACCAGATTTCGAATCTTAATCGAGGGTTACAATAACTTTATTTGATTTGTAGTAACATGCTATTACATTCTTAAAAATAGAATACAATGACATATTTAGTAACATTATCAGTATAGATTTATAGAAAAATTAGGGTTGCGACAAATTAATAGGTGAAAAAACAAAATAACCAACCTCACACAAGTGTGTAAACAGGAATAGACAATGGTATATCCTCAACGAAATATTTTCAGTGTTTTTTACGCCCTCCCAAGATGGTCGTGATTAACATACGCTTGCAGCATTAAGTACGCGCCATAAATATCTCATCATGAACAACACTTTTGTGATATGACATTCATATAATTAGCACTAATAATTAAAAAATATAGACTATAGATTCACAAGAGACTATTTGGACAGACCACGTGATCGCTAATGTCGGTTGTGTCTCAGTTGCCCTGGGTCCCCAAGTCAATCCCAAAATCAAATAAAATTAAATGTGTTTATATCCAGATTTTTTTTACAAGTAGTAAACTGTCTTACTGAACATTTTTACATTTATAAAAGGACAGTGCTTTTTGTGACAGCAAGAGCTTTCATCATTGAAGTGAAAGGATCCAATTCTACTACGATATATTGTCAAGAATATTTAATTTCCTTTATGGATTCTAGATATTATGGTGTTAGTGTGTCGACAGTTTTAGAACAGAATTCAAGAAATAGTGGCACATTGCTGCATTACTGGCTCAGGGCCAAACGTACAGACGAATTACGACTTTGAATTGAATGCCTTCGACAACTACGACACAACTTCTAAAAAACTTTATCTAACATGTGTAACAGCGATCTACAACATATTGATTGATTAATTCTTATTCGAATCGAATAGATCGCTCCGTGGTTGGTTGTGGTTTCGAAGCGTATGGAGGTTACTTTTAGATGAGCGAAGCAGGTGACGGCCGGGCGTTGCGTTGCGTTTAGGCTGCGTCCGGAAAAGAGACAAATATAGTTGAATAGATTATGATAAGACGAAATCTTGAATTGCGAAAAAGTTTAAACAAGGGATGGAAAACTAGACAAACTAGTTAAAGTAAGGGAACTTTTTTTAGGTTTCAGCATTTTGTCATATTCAGTGAACTCTCGGTAATTCGGCCCCTGGCACGTCTGGGACCCCTTATAATCAGAAAATATGTGATCAAGGCCAAGTGAAACATGCAGATGACATGTGAGGCTAAGCTCTGTATAAGATATTTATTTAAGGTCGGCCCGTAAGCATCAGAAAATTTCGCCTCCCATACAAACGTAGTTTACAAATAATTTGAAAACCACTATTCCAGCATACTTGATATTTGGTATCTAATATTAGGCTACAAATATCTGTGTCTGCATGCCTTTGTTTTTTCGGTAAATGTATTCTGGGTCAAACCACAGAGAAAACAAAATTCGTATGAAGATTTTCTTTTTGCATTCATTTCATCCGGTTTGGATTTTTCAAAAAAACAAAAGCATGCAGACACAGATATTTGTTGCCTGATATTATATATTAAATATCAATTCAATTGGAATAGCGGTTTTCAAATGATTAGTAAACTACGTTCGTATGGGGAGCATAGCTTACGGGCCGTTCTTAAGTACAGATATTAAAAGAACTTCCTCAAAATTCCATGTGTGTTTTACACACCACAGCACTTTACTTTAAAAAATCATTATTTTTCTGATTATCAGACACGATACAAAAGTTGCCCGAACTAGAAAGAGCCAACACTGTATAGTCCACAGATCGGGTGATCATACAAAGTGTCGAATTAACGGGGTCCGCTACATAAATATGTAGGTCATATGGAAAGTAAATTCAGTTATGTGCTATTTTAATGAGAAAATGATAGGGTAGATGAAAAGTGCAATAAATGGAAATAATAAGAAATATGTCGAAATCATGCCAAAAGTAATATCTTTCCCAAAGTTGGTATTTCTTAACATTTGGATGTTGTTACGTCTTGTTAATAATTATAATGTGCTTTGAAACTTATTTGTCTATGTGTATTCTGAAAAATCCTGCCAAACTAAAAACTCAAAACAACAATACAGGAAATAACAGACAGATCGAAAAACCATGTTGTGACTTATTTCTACCGAGAACGCCAGAGTTTGTATTATCAACCGCCTTGAAGTCAGTTTTTATAGCACCTTTTTTTCAAATAGTTGGTTTTTTATGGTCCGCACACGATTAAACTCTTACCCTCGTCATTCTCCCGGTCCACTTTGAGCGATTTAATTCGTTTCTTTGCATCCTCTATGGAGTCCGCGGGGGGGTCAGTCTCGGAGCGAATGAGCCTATCGCTCGCCAGCGCGTCCCCCCTCAGTACTGAGACCGGTTCGGTCGTCACGGTCCCTAAGTGGTGTTTTGGGGGGAGAAAACATAAGTAAATCATACAAATAAAATAATTGAAACTTAAATAGCAAATGAGTGCAGCTTTATGAGATTTATGAGAATGAAAATGAACCAATAGGTCACCAACGTGCAGTTGATTCATTTGGTACTCTACATTTTGGAATCATCTAGATACACACAAATATGGAAGGAAGCAACAATTTGTTTTGTTATCAGTATATACGGTAGCACATATAATGATGATTCATATTCTCATACTTTTTTCTCCAGATCCAGAATTTTAAGAAATGTAAAAACATGTGACAGATAAAAAAAAATTACTGTAAGCACAAGCAAAAAGTGCTTTTCTTTTTCTTAGATTGCTACTACATAGGACTGTGTTGAGGTTGACGAAACAATTTCTTAAGTGCACTCTATAAGGGCATCGTAAGTACTTTCACCATAACTTCATCACCGTGCAACCTCAACATTTTATTTTACATAGACATTCAAAATCTGAAACCGTACAACGATCCTTTTATGGAATTACTATTATTGAAAGGTATTTTATTTTCAAAGCTTTTAGGTTAGGTCCATTTAGGAGTGCTCCAAATAAATATAATTAACCACGCGTTGGCCGCGTCCGCCTCGTTGGCCTGGCCGATGAGCGACAGGCGGTAGAAGTCATTCCACCATAAGTTCACCTCCATGATTCAGCAATACATTTAGGGCGCACCTTGCGAGCCGTCGGCGTAGGGCGCCCACGTTGGCCGCGTCCGCCTCGTTGGCCTGGCCGATGAGCGACAGGCGGTAGAAGTCATTCCGCCATAAGTTCACCTCCGTGATTCTGCAATACATTTAGGGCGCACCTTGCGAGCCGTCGGCGTAGGGCGCCCACGTTGGCCGCGTCCGCCTCGTTGGCCTGACCGATGAGCGACAGGCGGTAGAAGTCATTCCGCCATAAGTTCACCTCCGTGATTCTGCAATACATTTAGGGCGCACCTTGCGAGCTGTCGGCGTAGAGCGCCCACGTTGGCCGCGTCCGCCTCGTTGGCCTGACCGATGAGCGACAGGCGGTAGAAGTCATTCCGCCATAAGTTCACCTCCGTGATTCTGCAATACATTTAGGGCGTACCTTGCGAATCGTCGGCGCTGTGCTGGCGCTGCGCGGCGCCCGCGTCGGCCGCATCCGCTTCGTTGGCCTGGCAGATGAGCGACAGGCGGTAGAAGTAGTTCCGCCAGAAGTTCTCCTCCGTGATGCTGCAATTCAGATAAGATTCGTATAAAGATTGTGACATCTCATTTATCTAAAAAGTCCGTTAGGTTTTACTTTTTGAATTATGGAATCTATAATAATATGAATATATAATATATAGAATATATAATAATATGGCGCGACATATGACATACGCTAGACATTCACCCCGACGACGCAAGACCTATCTGCGCCTTCTAGACGAGCCATTTTTATTTCGGTGTGAAATATTGAAGACTTCCAGGTTTTGTGAGGCCAGCTTGGCTTTATCCTAGATATGCCCTCCAGAGTTCAGGACATGCGTCACGTCGACACCGAGAGACTTGGAGACCCCAACCAGAACTTTTGTTCACGTTTGAAACTTAACCGATAAAAATAGCAAGAGAACAAAAATCATTGGTTCCGTCACTGTTATCACACTAACCCTCCTTGCGGTGATTCTTTCCATCACTCAGTTAGTTATAAAATGCATTCTTGTGTAAGAATTGAAGACAAGTTGGGTTAGTTAAAAAATACTGCGTAGATTTTCCCTGTGTTTAGAGTAAATATTGTTTTAAAATATGATACTAACATATATACATCTAAGTCCATTCAAATTGTATTCGTTTCCCCACTGTCTTCTTTGTTCTAGTGACAGGCAGTCGTGTATTCTAACACGAATTTAGCACAGTAAATTGAGTATAAAACCTTTCACTCTTAGCCGCGCGGTGGCCACCATGTAAACGCATAGGTGTATAGCTAAGTCGACTGGAGGCCGAAGGGCCGTTTCGGTAAGACGACTTACACTTTGGGGACCAGGTCGAAACGCATCTTCTCGAGGTTGGGGTCCTCGGCCATGATGGCGGTGGCGATCGGGTACATCGCGTCGTAGTCGAACGCGAACTCCACGCCCGCCGGCGGCGCGCGCACGAAGTTCCGCCGGTCCTGCAGTAGATCAAATACTTCCATGGATAAAATGCTTTCAGCCTCCTAAGCAACGTCAATATAGATTAGGCAACTATGACCGCGGTCGGGTTCCAATAGGTGACCGCGGCAATAAAAATTTTCCATGTTTTCCATCCAGTTCAATGCAGCCGTCCAATATAAAGGAGGCCGGCATGGCGTCTATTTCCCATGTGGTGTTAGGCAAGTATTATCACAGTAAGTGTGGTTGGACAATTCATTGTTTTCGTACTGGCAACATTATAACTGGTAATACTGAAAATTTTATAATCTATGCCTCTCTTCCGTTTCCGATGTTGGAGCGAATAAACGTATAATGTGAGCTCTCACAGTTTTATTTTCTCAAGTTTTTTATCCCTCGCTGAGGGCGTCCTGGTGGCTTGCCGCGACTTCGTGACGCCATAACCATGGCCGCGTGATCTTCCGAACTTCAGGAGGCGGCCCGCCGAGCGCAGTAAGGCACCGACATTTTCTTATAGCCTCGTGCGAGGCCGAAGACCCTCCATAAAATGGTCCTTCAGCCGGATAGTATCACGCGCGCCGTGGATGCGTCACAGATCACCGTCGTGGGCATGCCGCCGAACATCAGCGAGGGAAGTTACGGTTGCGCCTGACCGCCCCGTCGATTCGTCGATTGCGGGAGGCGCCATCTTGCCGTCGCATCGTGTCGCGCCTTGCATATAGCAAGCGTGAGCGAGCGCACCTACGGAACGGAAGTTGCAGCTATTTCTGCGCGAGAAAAGCATGTTGTTTTTGCGCTCGCGCGGAATATCATCGAGCGAAATGCGGAACTCGGGCCTACGGCCATGACGCTCCACACTCTAACGTCGGAGAGCAGCGGTCGGAACTACAAATCTACACAGCGGATGCAGATCGTCGTCGTTCGAGTCGACCAGCTGATCGCCGGCGCGATGGCGCGGAGCGAAGTGTACCGGGTGTGAGATCCGCATTGTTTCGCTCGCTTCAGTCGTCACGTCAAGTGGCTATAAGTGTAGGTAACAATATAGATTGTGCAAGTGTATGGGCAATCAGTGTTATCAGTGAACTATTTCCGCTAGTCGGAAGTGTTGTGTTGCGTCAACGGTTTACCAGACTGTTGCATCAGTTAATTTCTGCCAAGTCAGAAAGTGTGTGGTCGCGTCAGCAGCTATTTATCAAAGACTGTCTAACTAATATTTTGAGTTGTCACTTCACTGTTTTAACCTTAAATGTACCTAATTGTGTTTTGTGTTTCGGGAATTTAATTGTTCAGCAAGCTAGCGTGTTTTGTATTGTTCAAGTTTGGTTAGGTTTGTGTGATTCAACCTTCCACCCGGCAAATGTAGGTACATAGTGTGTAAGGATATTTTGATTGACAGCTTAAAATAAGTGCGATAACAAAATTGTTACTGTCCCTCACCGTCTTTCGTCTTAGAACCAAAAATGGCTCCTTCACAGGAACCTGCTTCAGTGCAAGGCCTAGTAAATAGACGAAAATATATGAAGGGCAGAATCACATCATTAGAAAAGAGCATCGGGGATATCGGGCTGATCGATAGTGTAGGCTTAATCCTTAGCTTTATTTCAAGGCTGAGTGATCTATTTAGGAAGGCTGAGGAGATACAGCTAGAATTGGAGGGCTCGGACACTGCTAGTACAGGGATTTATAGCGAGGAAGGCGCTGTCATCGAGGACAAGTATTTGTCACTTGATGCCAGGCTGCGAGGGCGCTTGGAGGAGTTACAGACCAGCCAAGCAAACACGTCGGCCTGCGCACCAAAAAAAGGTGAGTGTGATGTGTCTCTCCCCAAATTGGTTATTCCCCATTTCTCTGGAGCCTTCCTGGAATGGCAAAACTTTAAGGACCTCTTCCTGAATATTATTCACAGAAATGACTCTTTGCCTCCAATAAAAAAATTCTACTATCTAAAATCAGCTCTGAAAGGAGAAGCCTCCACTCTGATAGAAAATATAGATTGCTCCGACGCTAATTATATGGTCGCTTGGAATACAATTCTAAAACGATATGACAACAAGTCCGTGCTTTTAAATCATCACATCAATGGCATTTTTGAAATGCCTAATGTGAAGAAAGGTGAAATTAGACCCCTCCTGAATACATTTTCACAGCATTTTAATTCTCTCACTGCCCTCAAGGTACCTAACTTGGCTGATACTATTTTAATCCACATTTTGTCAAAAAAATTGGATCATGAAACGCTTATGGACTTTGAGCTGCAGAGAGATAATCAAACGTTACCGGTGTTGCAGGAATTCACCAATTACCTTGAGAAACGCTGCCAAGCGGGCGAGGCGCTAGCTCGAGACGACTGTCCGAGCCGCTCGAAGCCTTCACTGGCGTGCGTTATGAGCAACAAGGTAAGCAAGGTTGACATCATATGCAAATGCTGTTCTAAGGGGCCCCATGCATTAAAAAAATGCTACACCTTCCTAAAAAAGACGCCACAGGAAAGGCGAAAGTTCATAGAAACTGAAAAGTTGTGTTGGATTTGCTTTAAGGCGAATCATTCGTCTTCAAAGTGCCACAGTCAGACTATGTGCACGAAATGCTCTGGTAGACATTGTAATCTACTGCACATTGAGTACCCTCGTGCAAGTGGAAATGTTGCTGACGCTGCGTCTCCACCCAACTCTAGCGGCTCGCAGAGCGTCAACGCGAGCCCCACCACGTTTAGCGGTAACGCTACGAGCGTGTCCTCGGACGGTACGAGAGGCGTCAAGTTGCTTTCCACAGCCTTGGTGCTAGTACGAGGGGCCGACGGACACGAACACACTGCTCGTGCGCTCCTCGACAACGCGAGTGAGCACAACTTCATTTCGTCTGAACTAGCGAGTCGGCTGAAATTAAGCAAGATGCCAGTGCGTTGGACGATAGGTGGTGTGGGCGGAGAGGTCGCAACTTTAGTGAGTCACACTGCAAATATCAACTTAAAATCTCGCTTTGGTTCTCACACATATTCCTTGGATTGTGGTATCCTAGAGAACATAACTAGCGACCTGCCTGGGTCCAGCTTTGATAAAAAATGTCTTAAGTGGCCGCACTATATTCAACTTGCGGATCCCACTTTTAATATCTCGGGAAGAATTGACCTACTTTTATGTTCAGACTTCTTCTACAGAGTTATCTCCAAGGGTAAGATCGACCTGGGTCCAAAAAATCCTGTCTTAGTTAACACCCGCTTGGGTTGGATTTTCGGTGGAACGTTAGCCAGCGACCTTGTATCAAAATCAGGTACGTGTCATTTTGTGGGGTCAGCTAACCCGGATACTTATGAATTGAATAAATCAATTACAAAATTCTGGGAAATTGAAGAAGTTGGTCGCTCGTCTTCCATTCTCAGTCAGGAAGAAAACATGTGCGAAGCGCTATATAAAAAAACTGTCACCCGTGATAGTTCGGGCCGATATCAAGTGGAATTGCCTATTTTCCCTGAGAAAGCTGGTCTTCTTGGGAATTCTTATGACCTAGCTCTTAACTGTTTTAGGTCTTTGGAACGCCGCTTCGCCAAAAATCCTAAATTCTTCACAGAATATAAAAGCTTTATCGATGAGTTTATAGAACTTGGTCATGCCAAGGAAGTGAAAGATTTTCCGTACGTTTCAGCTGAAGCAGGTTTTGAGTATTACCTCCCGCATCACGCTGTGATCAAGGAACACTCGACGAGCACTAAGCTGCGATGTGTCTTCAACGCGAGCGCCCCCACCTCATCCGGTACCTCTTTAAATCAAATTTTAATGGTTGGCCCTGCCACCCAGGCGGATCTATTCACAATTCTGATGCGGTTTCGAATGTTTGTATACGTCTTCATAACAGATATTACGAAAATGTACCGTCAAATTGCTGTAAAGGAAAAACATCAAGCCTTACAGCGTATTTTGTGGAGAGATGCGCCCACTGAAAAAATTAGATGCTTTCAACTCACCCGTGTTACGTATGGGACAGCTCCAGCTAGTTTTTTAGCGACTCGCTGTTTGAAACAACTAGTTGAGGACGAAGGTAAGGATTATCCGCTCGCGTCGAAGACTCTGCTGAATAACTGTTATGTAGATGACATCATCAGTGGTGCAAATGATTTTTGCACTGCCGCTCAGTTGCAAAGGGAATTGATAGAGCTCCTGGGCAAGGGTCAATTTCAACTTCATAAATGGTTTTCAAATAACCAAAAGTTATTGGAATTAATTCCTAAGGACCACCATGAAAAATGCAATTTTGAATTGAGCGATGGCACTCCATCGTTGAAGACCTTGGGTATTGTGTGGTGTCCTACTAATGATTCATTTCAGATTAAGGTTCCGGCTACCAATGTAAAAAATACCACAACCAAACGACAAATACTTGCTCACATTGCTAAGATTTTTGATCCTTTGGGGTTGGTGTCGCCGGTATGTACTTGCGCAAAAATCATTATGCAAAGAATTTGGAAGGCCAATGTAGACTGGGACGATGTAGTGCCTAGTGACATATTTGACTCGTGGTCAGACTTTTGGAGCAATCTAGAAGCATTAAATACTATTGTAGTGCCTCGTTTTGTTTGTCAGGTGTCCAATGTGTGTTACGAATTACATGGGTTTGCCGACAGCTCTACGAAAGCGTATGGGTGCGTCATTTATTTGAGATCCACTGACAACAATGGAAAACATATGGTAAGATTATTATGCTCTAAGTCTCGTGTGGCTCCTGTCCGGCCCGTTAGTCTTCCAAGACTTGAATTGTCTGCCGCAGTATTATTATCAAACTTAACAAAGAATGTCCTTGAAACATTAAATATGAACCATATCAAGGTTTCTTATTACACTGATAGCTCCATTACCTTGTGTTGGATAAAATCTGAGGCATCTCGCTGGAATGTCTTTGTTGCTAATCGCGTTTCGGAGATTCAGTCGTTGTCCGCCAAGGAGGACTGGCATCATGTGCGGTCGGCTGACAATCCTGCCGACTTAGTTTCACGTGGAGTTCGTCCCACTGAATTGAAAACATCTGACCTATGGTGGTCCGGTCCCCCTTGGCTGTCACAAAATGTGGACAGTTGGCCCCCTGAGACTACTTTCTCAGGGACGCACAATCTGAATTTAGAAGCACGATCAAACAACGTTTCTTGCGCAGTTACAACCGTAGCTGCTCCCAGGAATACTGTTTTTTTAGACTTTTTCGAGCGATTCTCATCGCTGTCGAAACTCCAGCGCAGTATGGCGTTTGTCCTAAGGTTCATTCATAATGTTAGAACTGACAAATCAAACAGAAATATTGAATTTGTGTCAAGCGAAGAATTGAACTATTCCTTGACCGTCATTGTGAAAATTATACAACGAGAATGGTATGGCAAATTAATGGATTCTCTGTCTGATCCGAATAAATCAAACAGTGTTGATTTAAAACCCTACAAGTTACAATTCTTAAATCCTTTTATGGATGAAAGCGGACTATTACGTGTCGGAGGCCGACTAAAATATTCAGACCTTAATGATAAACAAAGGTTTCCTCTGATCTTGCCTCCGGAAAGTAATGTTACTAATTTAATAGTAAGTTACGAACATGAGCGCTTATTGCATGCAGGCGCTCAATCAACTTTGGCTAGCTTACGCACTCGTTTTTGGTTCATAAATGGACGTAATATAGTACGCCAACTTATACATAAGTGTATTGCTTGTTTTAGGTTTAGAGCAGAAGGAATGAATCAGATTATGGCTGATTTACCGGCGGTGCGTATCACACCTGCCAGACCGTTTCTTAATGTAGGCGTCGACTACGCTGGTCCTATCTCAGTGAAACAATCACGCATAAGAAGTGCTGTCATTACAAAGGGTTATATATGCTTGTTCATTTGCATGGTTACCAAGGCATTGCATTTAGAATTAGTTTCAGATTTATCATCCCGAGAATTTATTAATTCACTAAATCGTCTTTGGTATCGTAGGGGAAAACCTGAAAGGATATTTAGTGATAACGCAACCACATTTCGCGGAGCTCATAACGAACTCAATAAATTATATTTCTTGCTGAACAATTCTAATTCTGAAATTTTTGATTGTGTTTCAAAAGAAGGTATAAAATGGTGTTACATACCCACCTACTCCCCACATTGGGGTGGCCTGTGGGAAAGTGGTGTGAAAATGGTTAAGCACCATTTAAAACGCATTTTAGGAAAAACAACATTGTCATATGAACATTTGAATACCGCTTTGATTCAAATTGAAGGTGTCATAAACTCTCGACCAATTTGCTATTCCAGTAATGATCCTAATGATCTCAATTGCTTGACACCAGCTCATTTTTTGATCAATGACAGGTTAACGTCCTTTCCAGAGTCAAATGTTCTACAGGTGGATGTTAATCGATTATCATTATATGAACAAATAATAAGATGTAAACAGCAATTTTGGAAAAGATGGCACAAGGAGTATCTTACCTCCTTACAAGCAAGGTATAAATGGAACAAAATTAAACCTAATTTGAAACAAAATGATATTGTGTTAATTAAGGATGATAATTTGCCGCCTCTTTCATGGTGTATTGGAAGAATTGTTGAATTGATAACCGGCCGTGATGGTCACATCAGAGCCGCCAATATAAAAACTATTAATGGCATTATTACGAGACCAATCACCAAAATATGCATTCTACCTATTGAATAAATTGCATGATCTGTCTACAAATGTGTGCATGACCTTATTATTAACTGTATAAATAATCAAAGCTATTGTGTCATATTAATGTTTGAGACAATTCGGTGTTAAAATCCTAAGGCCTCTTTTATTATGAAATGTTTTGGTTATATAGAATTTATACGCTTATGCTATATTACATTATAGCTTAGTATAGCCTTATGCGTTGCTTAACATCAACCGACATTCAGTATGAGACGATTATTTAAAATGTATGTCCTATAAAATTATTTTGTTCTCAAATTGCTGAATCATATTATTGGAGTGCTTATATAATTTGTAATATTTTTGTCTTGATCAATTCATTCGAATTCTAAGTAAAAGTTTTACTATCCAAATTCATTTATTGTCATGATCACATTAATTTAATTGCAAGGTGCATTCTATATAAATTTCATAGACTGCATGATAATGTCAAGCCTAAGCTACTATTTTTTGTGCTTGACTGCATTATTCCCACCAAAATTATTATGTCGTGTTTCTGTAAGTTGGTAAAGTGTCGAACCTATATGTTAAAAAATAGACCTCTTGCATTCTTTAGTAATTTGGTTGTATAATGTGTTCTCGCTATACTATGATATGTATAGCTTGTAGCTATCATGCATGTTTCCTTCTTCAAATTAACTTAATTTCAATGCCTAACTATTGTTTAAAAATCTATGTTATGTCTTACAAACTATTCTGCTCTTAATTCTGTGTAAGTAATTATTGGGTTATTTTGTGTAGATTGTGAGATAATATTTTTATAAATATTTAAAGTCAAGGTCATTAAATTTCAGGATTTTGCCATTGTCAAAAATGTATGTCTACGATGTGTCGTTGATACTTTATTCAGATTTTAGAGTTTCTGAGATGTTGAAAGATGTCCTTTCAAGGGGGGAGTTATGGACAATTCATTGTTTTCGTACTGGCAACATTATAACTGGTAATACTGAAAATTTTATAATCTATGCCTCTCTTCCGTTTCCGATGTTGGAGCGAATAAACGTATAATGTGAGCTCTCACAGTTTTATTTTCTCAAGTTTAATTATCGCCGGCGCGATGGCGCGGAGGGGGGGAGTTATGGACAATTCATTGTTTTCGTACTGGCAACATTATAACTGGTAATACTGAAAATTTTATAATCTATGCCTCTCTTCCGTTTCCGATGTTGGAGCGAATAAACGTATAATGTGAGCTCTCACAGTTTTATTTTCTCAAGTTTTTTATCCCTCGCTGAGGGCGTCCTGGTGGCTTGCCGCGACTTCGTGACGCCATAACCATGGCCGCGTGATCTTCCGAACTTCAGGAG
Organism: Incurvaria masculella; assembly: GCA_946894095.1. Classification (NCBI taxonomy): domain Eukaryota; kingdom Metazoa; phylum Arthropoda; class Insecta; order Lepidoptera; family Incurvariidae; genus Incurvaria; species Incurvaria masculella. Next base: position 9,857,670 of record OX335641.1, read on the forward strand.
GCGGCCCGCCGAGCGCAGTAAGGCACCGACATTTTCTTATAGCCTCGTGCGAGGCCGAAGACCCTCCATAAAATGGTCCTTCAGCCGGATAGTATCACGCGCGCCGTGGATGCGTCACAGATCACCGTCGTGGGCATGCCGCCGAACATCAGCGAGGGAAGTTACGGTTGCGCCTGACCGCCCCGTCGATTCGTCGATTGCGGGAGGCGCCATCTTGCCGTCGCATCGTGTCGCGCCTTGCATATAGCAAGCGTGAGCGAGCGCACCTACGGAACGGAAGTTGCAGCTATTTCTGCGCGAGAAAAGCATGTTGTTTTTGCGCTCGCGCGGAATATCATCGAGCGAAATGCGGAACTCGGGCCTACGGCCATGACGCTCCACACTCTAACGTCGGAGAGCAGCGGTCGGAACTACAAATCTACACAGCGGATGCAGATCGTCGTCGTTCGAGTCGACCAGCTGATCGCCGGCGCGATGGCGCGGAGCGAAGTGTACCGGGTGTGAGATCCGCATTGTTTCGCTCGCTTCAGTCGTCACGTCAAGTGGCTATAAGTGTAGGTAACAATATAGATTGTGCAAGTGTATGGGCAATCAGTGTTATCAGTGAACTATTTCCGCTAGTCGGAAGTGTTGTGTTGCGTCAACGGTTTACCAGACTGTTGCATCAGTTAATGTCTGCCAAGTCAGAAAGTGTGTGGTCGCGTCAGCAGCTATTTATCAAAGACTGTCTAACTAATATTTTGAGTTGTCACTTCACTGTTTTAACCTTAAATGTACCTAATTGTGTTTTGTGTTTCGGGAATTTAATTGTTCAGCAAGCTAGCGTGTTTTGTATTGTTCAAGTTTGGTTAGGTTTGTGTGATTCAACCTTCCACCCGGCAAATGTAGGTACATAGTGTGTAAGGATATTTTGATTGACAGCTTAAAATAAGTGCGATAACAAAATTGTTACTGTCCCTCACCGTCTTTCGTCTTAGAACCAAAAATGGCTCCTTCACAGGAACCTGCTTCAGTGCAAGGCCTAGTAAATAGACGAAAATATATGAAGGGCAGAATCACATCATTAGAAAAGAGCATCGGGGATATCGGGCTGATCGATAGTGTAGGCTTAATCCTTAGCTTTATTTCAAGGCTGAGTGATCTATTTAGGAAGGCTGAGGAGATACAGCTAGAATTGGAGGGCTCGGACACTGCTAGTACAGGGATTTATAGCGAGGAAGGCGCTGTCATCGAGGACAAGTATTTGTCACTTGATGCCAGGCTGCGAGGGCGCTTGGAGGAGTTACAGACCAGCCAAGCAAACACGTCGGCCTGCGCACCAAAAAAAGGTGAGTGTGATGTGTCTCTCCCCAAATTGGTTATTCCCCATTTCTCTGGAGCCTTCCTGGAATGGCAAAACTTTAAGGACCTCTTCCTGAATATTATTCACAGAAATGACTCTTTGCCTCCAATAAAAAAATTCTACTATCTAAAATCAGCTCTGAAAGGAGAAGCCTCCACTCTGATAGAAAATATAGATTGCTCCGACGCTAATTATATGGTCGCTTGGAATACAATTCTAAAACGATATGACAACAAGTCCGTGCTTTTAAATCATCACATCAATGGCATTTTTGAAATGCCTAATGTGAAGAAAGGTGAAATTAGACCCCTCCTGAATACATTTTCACAGCATTTTAATTCTCTCACTGCCCTCAAGGTACCTAACTTGGCTGATACTATTTTAATCCACATTTTGTCAAAAAAATTGGATCATGAAACGCTTATGGACTTTGAGCTGCAGAGAGATAATCAAACGTTACCGGTGTTGCAGGAATTCACCAATTACCTTGAGAAACGCTGCCAAGCGGGCGAGGCGCTAGCTCGAGACGACTGTCCGAGCCGCTCGAAGCCTTCACTGGCGTGCGTTATGAGCAACAAGGTAAGCAAAGTTGACATCATATGCAAATGCTGTTCTAAGGGGCCCCATGCATTAAAAAAATGCTACACCTTCCTAAAAAAGACGCCACAGGAAAGGCGAAAGTTCATAGAAACTGAAAAGTTGTGTTGGATTTGCTTTAAGGCGAATCATTCGTCTTCAAAGTGCCACAGTCAGACTATGTGCACGAAATGCTCTGGTAGACATTGTAATCTACTGCACATTGAGTACCCTCGTGCAAGTGGAAATGTTGCTGACGCTGCGTCTCCACCCAACTCTAGCGGCTCGCAGAGCGTCAACGCGAGCCCCACCACGTTTAGCGGTAACGCTACGAGCGTGTCCTCGGACGGTACGAGAGGCGTCAAGTTGCTTTCCACAGCCTTGGTGCTAGTACGAGGGGCCGACGGACACGAACACACTGCTCGTGCGCTCCTCGACAACGCGAGTGAGCACAACTTCATTTCGTCTGAACTAGCGAGTCGGCTGAAATTAAGCAAGATGCCAGTGCGTTGGACGATAGGTGGTGTGGGCGGAGAGGTCGCAACTTTAGTGAGTCACACTGCAAATATCAACTTAAAATCTCGCTTTGGTTCTCACACATATTCCTTGGATTGTGGTATCCTAGAGAACATAACTAGCGACCTGCCTGGGTCCAGCTTTGATAAAAAATGTCTTAAGTGGCCGCACTATATTCAACTTGCGGATCCCACTTTTAATATCTCGGGAAGAATTGACCTACTTTTATGTTCAGACTTCTTCTACAGAGTTATCTCCAAGGGTAAGATCGACCTGGGTCCAAAAAATCCTGTCTTAGTTAACACCCGCTTGGGTTGGATTTTCGGTGGAACGTTAGCCAGCGACCTTGTATCAAAATCAGGTACGTGTCATTTTGTGGGGTCAGCTAACCCGGATACTTATGAATTGAATAAATCAATTACAAAATTCTGGGAAATTGAAGAAGTTGGTCGCTCGTCTTCCATTCTCAGTCAGGAAGAAAACATGTGCGAAGCGCTATATAAAAAAACTGTCACCCGTGATAGTTCGGGCCGATATCAAGTGGAATTGCCTATTTTCCCTGAGAAAGCTGGTCTTCTTGGGAATTCTTATGACCTAGCTCTTAACTGTTTTAGGTCTTTGGAACGCCGCTTCGCCAAAAATCCTAAATTCTTCACAGAATATAAAAGCTTTATCGATGAGTTTATAGAACTTGGTCATGCCAAGGAAGTGAAAGATTTTCCGTACGTTTCAGCTGAAGCAGGTTTTGAGTATTACCTCCCGCATCACGCTGTGATCAAGGAACACTCGACGAGCACTAAGCTGCGATGTGTCTTCAACGCGAGCGCCCCCACCTCATCCGGTACCTCTTTAAATCAAATTTTAATGGTTGGCCCTGCCACCCAGGCGGATCTATTCACAATTCTGATGCGGTTTCGAATGTTTGTATACGTCTTCATAACAGATATTACGAAAATGTACCGTCAAATTGCTGTAAAGGAAAAACATCAAGCCTTACAGCGTATTTTGTGGAGAGATGCGCCCACTGAAAAAATTAGATGCTTTCAACTCACCCGTGTTACGTATGGGACAGCTCCAGCTAGTTTTTTAGCGACTCGCTGTTTGAAACAACTAGTTGAGGACGAAGGTAAGGATTATCCGCTCGCGTCGAAGACTCTGCTGAATAACTGTTATGTAGATGACATCATCAGTGGTGCAAATGATTTTTGCACTGCCGCTCAGTTGCAAAGGGAATTGATAGAGCTCCTGGGCAAGGGTCAATTTCAACTTCATAAATGGTTTTCAAATAACCAAAAGTTATTGGAATTAATTCCTAAGGACCACCATGAAAAATGCAATTTTGAATTGAGCGATGGCACTCCATCGTTGAAGACCTTGGGTATTGTGTGGTGTCCTACTAATGATTCATTTCAGATTAAGGTTCCGGCTACCAATGTAAAAAATACCACAACCAAACGACAAATACTTGCTCACATTGCTAAGATTTTTGATCCTTTGGGGTTGGTGTCGCCGGTATGTACTTGCGCAAAAATCATTATGCAAAGAATTTGGAAGGCCAATGTAGACTGGGACGATGTAGTGCCTAGTGACATATTTGACTCGTGGTCAGACTTTTGGAGCAATCTAGAAGCATTAAATACTATTGTAGTGCCTCGTTTTGTTTGTCAGGTGTCCAATGTGTGTTACGAATTACATGGGTTTGCCGACAGCTCTACGAAAGCGTATGGGTGCGTCATTTATTTGAGATCCACTGACAACAATGGAAAACATATGGTAAGATTATTATGCTCTAAGTCTCGTGTGGCTCCTGTCCGGCCCGTTAGTCTTCCAAGACTTGAATTGTCTGCCGCAGTATTATTATCAAACTTAACAAAGAATGTCCTTGAAACATTAAATATGAACCATATCAAGGTTTCTTATTACACTGATAGCTCCATTACCTTGTGTTGGATAAAATCTGAGGCATCTCGCTGGAATGTCTTTGTTGCTAATCGCGTTTCGGAGATTCAGTCGTTGTCCGCCAAGGAGGACTGGCATCATGTGCGGTCGGCTGACAATCCTGCCGACTTAGTTTCACGTGGAGTTCGTCCCACTGAATTGAAAACATCTGACCTATGGTGGTCCGGTCCCCCTTGGCTGTCACAAAATGTGGACAGTTGGCCCCCTGAGACTACTTTCTCAGGGACGCACAATCTGAATTTAGAAGCACGATCAAACAACGTTTCTTGCGCAGTTACAACCGTAGCTGCTCCCAGGAATACTGTTTTTTTAGACTTTTTCGAGCGATTCTCATCGCTGTCGAAACTCCAGCGCAGTATGGCGTTTGTCCTAAGGTTCATTCATAATGTTAGAACTGACAAATCAAACAGAAATATTGAATTTGTGTCAAGCGAAGAATTGAACTATTCCTTGACCGTCATTGTGAAAATTATACAACGAGAATGGTATGGCAAATTAATGGATTCTCTGTCTGATCCGAATAAATCAAACAGTGTTGATTTAAAACCCTACAAGTTACAATTCTTAAATCCTTTTATGGATGAAAGCGGACTATTACGTGTCGGAGGCCGACTAAAATATTCAGACCTTAATGATAAACAAAGGTTTCCTCTGATCTTGCCTCCGGAAAGTAATGTTACTAATTTAATAGTAAGTTACGAACATGAGCGCTTATTGCATGCAGGCGCTCAATCAACTTTGGCTAGTTTACGCACTCGTTTTTGGTTCATAAATGGACGTAATATAGTACGCCAACTTATACATAAGTGTATTGCTTGTTTTAGGTTTAGAGCAGAAGGAATGAATCAGATTATGGCTGATTTACCGGCGGTGCGTATCACACCTGCCAGACCGTTTCTTAATGTAGGCGTCGACTACGCTGGTCCTATCTCAGTGAAACAATCACGCATAAGAAGTGCTGTCATTACAAAGGGTTATATATGCTTGTTCATTTGCATGGTTACCAAGGCATTGCATTTAGAATTAGTTTCAGATTTATCATCCCGAGAATTTATTAATTCACTAAATCGTCTTTGGTATCGTAGGGGAAAACCTGAAAGGATATTTAGTGATAACGCAACCACATTTCGCGGAGCTCATAACGAACTCAATAAATTATATTTCTTGCTGAACAATTCTAATTCTGAAATTTTTGATTGTGTTTCAAAAGAAGGTATAAAATGGTGTTACATACCCACCTACTCCCCACATTGGGGTGGCCTGTGGGAAAGTGGTGTGAAAATGGTTAAGCACCATTTAAAACGCATTTTAGGAAAAACAACATTGTCATATGAACATTTGAATACCGCTTTGATTCAAATTGAAGGTGTCATAAACTCTCGACCAATTTGCTATTCCAGTAATGATCCTAATGATCTCAATTGCTTGACACCAGCTCATTTTTTGATCAATGACAGGTTAACGTCCTTTCCAGAGTCAAATGTTCTACAGGTGGATGTTAATCGATTATCATTATATGAACAAATAATAAGATGTAAACAGCAATTTTGGAAAAGATGGCACAAGGAGTATCTTACCTCCTTACAAGCAAGGTATAAATGGAACAAAATTAAACCTAATTTGAAACAAAATGATATTGTGTTAATTAAGGATGATAATTTGCCGCCTCTTTCATGGTGTATTGGAAGAATTGTTGAATTGATAACCGGCCGTGATGGTCACATCAGAGCCGCCAATATAAAAACTATTAATGGCATTATTACGAGACCAATCACCAAAATATGCATTCTACCTATTGAATAAATTGCATGATCTGTCTACAAATGTGTGCATGACCTTATTATTAACTGTATAAATAATCAAAGCTATTGTGTCATATTAATGTTTGAGACAATTCGGTGTTAAAATCCTAAGGCCTCTTTTATTATGAAATGTTTTGGTTATATAGAATTTATACGCTTATGCTATATTACATTATAGCTTAGTATAGCCTTATGCGTTGCTTAACATCAACCGACATTCAGTATGAGACGATTATTTAAAATGTATGTCCTATAAAATTATTTTGTTCTCAAATTGCTGAATCATATTATTGGAGTGCTTATATAATTTGTAATATTTTTGTCTTGATCAATTCATTCGAATTCTAAGTAAAAGTTTTACTATCCAAATTCATTTATTGTCATGATCACATTAATTTAATTGCAAGGTGCATTCTATATAAATTTCATAGACTGCATGATAATGTCAAGCCTAAGCTACTATTTTTTGTGCTTGACTGCATTATTCCCACCAAAATTATTATGTCGTGTTTCTGTAAGTTGGTAAAGTGTCGAACCTATATGTTAAAAAATAGACCTCTTGCATTCTTTAGTAATTTGGTTGTATAATGTGTTCTCGCTATACTATGATATGTATAGCTTGTAGCTATCATGCATGTTTCCTTCTTCAAATTAACTTAATTTCAATGCCTAACTATTGTTTAAAAATCTATGTTATGTCTTACAAACTATTCTGCTCTTAATTCTGTGTAAGTAATTATTGGGTTATTTTGTGTAGATTGTGAGATAATATTTTTATAAATATTTAAAGTCAAGGTCATTAAATTTCAGGATTTTGCCATTGTCAAAAATGTATGTCTACGATGTGTCGTTGATACTTTATTCAGATTTTAGAGTTTCTGAGATGTTGAAAGATGTCCTTTCAAGGGGGGAGTTATGGACAATTCATTGTTTTCGTACATACTAAAAACTCAAGCGAGGCCGAAGACCCTCCAGTGGTATTAACCATCCAACATTTTTATTTTGGAATGTCTAGTTTCATATTAAATATGGATGAAATACATCCATGCATGAAATATTTAAGACAAAAGAAACCCTTTCCAAAAGGTGTTTCTTTTGATAAAGAAACACCTTTTGGAAAGGGTTCTTGGAGGTGAAAACAGTTTATACGTGGCATATTTGGAGCAAAAAAGGTAGATAACATTAATATGTCAAGGAATACGTGGTTAGCTTTTGGACCATACCTCCGTTAACACTCTGTGTCATACATGCGGTTCTACTAAAATAGGACTGTCTAAATTAAGTCAGGGTCTGCTGGACGACAATTCGACCATTGTTTTAAATTAATAACGGGTACGTAGAGATCACATAAAGGCGCAAAGTGTGATATCCAGATGCACCCAGAAAATGGCGTACCTCTGCCAAGAATTAGAATCACTACAACATTTCAGCAGATGCTCTCTAGTCAGAGGAGGTTCTCACTCTTATTTGTCAAAATCTAAAGAGATGAAGCTTTAACTTGCGCCTTTTTGTGATTGTAAAGGTGCAAATAAAGTATTTATTAATTATCATTTAATTTCAATAAAGGGTGAAAGCAGAAAATAATTTGTTTTGTGGGGTTAAACCGATGATGGTATTCTTCCATCAGTGTTGAAGATGTGTGCTCCAGAATTAGCACCTGTCCTAACCCGCATTTACTGCCTACCTATCTTAGTCTATTGGATGTGTGCCTGCAGCTTGAAAATCGGCCAACGTTCAGCCCGTGCCTAAAAAAGGCAATCGATTAGACTCGGCCAACTACCACACAATAAAATCACTTCTCAGCATAGTGATGGAGCTCATCAACTCTTAGTTTACGACACATCCAGAGGGAAATGAACTTCTCAGCAATCACCAATACTGTTTACGTCAGGACTGATCTTCTGGGGATCTAGTATACCTGAGATGGATGATGAGCTAGAAAATAATTACGAAGGGATGGCAGTCGGCCTGGATATCGCAAAATGGTTTGATCAAGTCTGGCACAAAGTACTGCGTTCCAAACTACCCTCCTAATGCCTGCCACCCGACCTGTGTGATGAATACGAGTCTTGGTTGACGGTAGTTTCTCCAAAACCAATCTCAGTGAACGCTGACCTACCTCAGGGTTCCGTGCTGTCCCCAACCCTTTATCTGCTGCGAATAAAGCGTTTGAACGACAAACGGCGACAGAGCAATGTACCAGACGAACCAGGATACAATATTTTAAATTATTTTGGCTCTAAAGATGAAAGATCTTTTCTTCTTAAGAGAAAAAGAAAGAAGGTTCATTCCCTGAAACAGTTTGAAAGCCAGGTTCTTATTTTGTTGTTCAATTTCGGACTTTCGGTAATAAGCCCCCTAAGACGTTGCCGGGCTTACGGAGAAATACGGGAGTACTAAGCCATGTTTTCCTGGGTCTTGGAATTTACGAAAGCAGGAGGCGAGGGGATTTTCAGTCCTGTGACTTACTTACATGCTGGAATATTTAGGTGGTAAAAAACATAGACAAATTAAAATATATGAGAAGTAATGAGAGAGAGCGAACTAACGGTTGAGAGCGAGAGGCACTCCTCCTTGAGCGCGGCTTCGTTGGGTGCGCCGGCCCACGGTGGCACCGCTGCGCTGCCTCCGCGCGCCTCCTGCCCCTTGATGAACGCGTCCTGCTCGCGGTTGAACTCGCCCAGCAGGCTCTGCGGGGAACACACACACGGAGCACAATGAGCGAGACGTGCGATGACATGACATGGATATTGGTGATTCTATAAACATTTTTTTTAACTCACATATTATAAAAAAATACAATGATTTCAGATTACGTCTTTACGTATTTACGTCTCGAACCCGGGATCTCCGATACAATAAACCAGTCGTTACGGCTCATACTACTACTCAATAAAAATAAAAAAAAAATCGAAGACGAACGGAATAATTGATTTTTCTCAAAACCTATTTTTACCACATTCTGGACAATTTTATATAATCATTTGATTAAATGGAAATGCAATCGTTATTAAAACTTGAGTGGGATGAAAACAGCAGAGTTACGATGGATACTCGTAAGTAGGATCTCTCACGTGCCATCAAGTATAGAAACTCCGGGAGCATAATTGGAGAACGTTTTGTATTTTTAACAATTTCACTTCATACATAAAGCAAATGAAAAATAAAAGCAAATTACCCACACCCCAGCATGGTATTCCCAAACGATGCGACGATCAAACACTATATTAATAGAGCTATTAAACGATCCAGATAAAAAAAGGTCCATTACATCCAAAAAGGACCTAAAACATTAGAGCCTATTAATCTTCGGTCTTTTCACCATTACCGGCCAGATGAATTATGATTTTCTACTAATTTTCAAGCGAATGGTCAACTCATGACACAAGAAATAAATTTAATTAAATGATCAGCTAAAGGCTTGTCCATTAGTGGCTGAAAAGCAATAACGCTATAACTTCCCCAAGGGGTTAATAATGCTTGCAAAACTTTGATATACCTATAAAATGTTTCGCGAAAGACTTTTTACTTCACATTATAGTACGTAAGCTAAGGTACTTTACGGTTGTGAGTCTGAGTACCAGATTATTTATTTCATAGTCGAATTAAGCTGGTTAAGAGCATATTCACACACAAGGTCACACAGGTAGCAAGTACGGCGTAGACCAATACAAGACATTCCTGAAGGTATTAGGCGTCATGCCAGGATCTTCCCTTTATGAGCACGGGTACTTTGAACTGGATGGAAAACACGGGCAACTATTAAATCACTTTAAAGGAACTATACCGCAACCTCCTGTTCGACATACATATTTCCCGGCTCACAACTAAGGGCCGAGTGCACGAAAGGACAAACAATCTAAATCAACGTCAACGTCTGATTAAACACGTCACTTTGTATGGACAGCATGGAAGGAGCTGTGCTGAAAAGTGACGGGTTTGAACATTGATTAACTCAGCCGTCTCTTCGTGCAATCGGGGCTGAGACTCGGCGCCGTCGACCAGAAAGTTAATTGGTTCACATAAATGTTGATCAGTATTTTGAGCAGTATGCCGACTGATTCAATAATATTTTATAGCTAGTGGGAAATGGAAATCCAATCAATTAGTCACTATTGTATTTCTATCCATTTTTTCAACCTTTCGAGCGAAAGAGACCCACGCCCCGATTCGCAGTGGACACCGGGAGTAGCGCCTCGTGGGCGGAGAGGAAAGTCAAACGGGCCCTTTCTCCGTCAGCGAGTTTCCCTTGTTTGGCGACGCTTCGAGTTACGCCGCCCAAACTTCCTTCCGAGGCCCCCCCTACCGACCTCGGAGCAAAATGTATTCCTGATAAAATTAAACCTCGCGATGTTTAGTCTTCGATATCGACTCTGTATTAATTTCAAAATTATTTATTGTCTATTCACTGACTTAGTTTGCGTGAACTTTCGATTCTGAACGAAAGGACCTCATTTAGGAGTGTATTTTTTATTCGTTGCACGAATATGTGTGTTCGAGAACCATCGCGACATACAGCAGCGGGGAGGAGGGGAGCCCCCCACCTCCCGCACTGTATCTCCCGCCCGCACCGCGGCTCAACAGCCTCTATACATTCGTCGGCGCGTGCGCACATTATTATATTTATTGTCAAAGTCGAAAAATAAAGCATTTAAAAGGAAAGAAGACCACCTTATTAATTATCTGATAAGGAGCTTCCTCCGCAACAATGTGAAAGTATTCTAGTGCAATATTTTGTTGTTAGCATTAGAAAATAATGTTTCCCGTACAGACGTAGCCCCGATTGCACTAAGAGACAGCTCAGTTAATCAATGTTCAGACACATCACTTTTAGTGAAACGCATGGAGTTCCTTCCAAACTGTCCATAAAAAGTGATGTGTTTAATCATACGTTAACGTTAATTTAGATTTTTTGTCCTTTCGTGCACTCGGCCCGTAGTTTGCTATGTACATAATTTGTGTAACTACCATTGTTCCGATTGATTTGATATTTGGTATCTAATATAAGGCTACACAGTTTCTCCGTTTTTTTTAAGTACTTTTAAGTTACTGTAATGTTATTGGAGTTGTTTCCAAAGTATCGCCCTTCGACCGCGTCAATGTAAATGATCGATGTCCTTTCTCTGTCCTGTGTCCCGGTCAAGTGTGAGACACAGCGGGGGCGGGCAACGAGTTTATTTCCGCAGGTCCGTGACCAAATTACAGAGCGCTAACTTGCTTATAACTTCGTAACAACGGAGCGGGAGCTAATTTCTGTCGAAGCCCCAGGGGGAGGGGACTGTTTAATTATTATTTTGCGAGTTACTTAGGCAAGAAGCCTCTGAGGCGAAATGCTATTATTCTACATTAAAATGTTTCAGAAATACAGTGATTTATTTTATGATTGTATTGTTTTTGATACCACTTTCATATTGGTATAATCGAAGTGCTGATGTAAAAACTATCTTGCATGTGGTGTAATCCCAAATGTAACGTCTTCACAAGTTTTGGTAAAATTATAATCTCTTTATGCACATTTGGTACTGCTCTAAGTTTTTGTGAGGCGTCAAATTTAGTTAATTGCACAAGGAGGATATGGAAGGTAAACCTTGCAGTCTTTTTTTCAAGTAAGTTTGGGACTACAAATTAAAGCGATCAGCGAAAAATATGCATGGAAAAAGAGGTCATTCTGAAGGGAAAACTAATAACTGAAACATGATAGGTGAAACTTTGCTCGATAGAAAAAAATATCAAAATTAACACTAAATGGGATTTTGATTTCAATGATTGACATTCATTTTCAAAATATAATCCTAAATATTTCAAACAGGGAACCGTAATTGTAAGTACGAGAGAAAGCAAATGGATTTTTTTTAAAAAAACTTTATAGTTTTTGATTAATTAAATAACAAGTTTAAATCATATCAGAGGCTTGGTCGCTTTTGAAATTTTATTGTCCATTACGCTCGCTCCCGCACGGCCGCCGTGTCTTTGCCTCTCGCATGCGCACGCCCGCCAGTCGCGGACCATTCTTCGACGTGGGAGCACGCTTGGCTTCTTCGCCGAATTCGCGCCGATGTCCGCGATCTTTTGCTATTGATTTTTTTCCTTTTCTATGTCTATGATTCCTCGTTGACAGTTCATAAAGTGTGTGTGTGTGTGTAAAAGATTTGATACAATGGGAAATAAGAAAAATAAGAATAAATGCGGAAAAAGACATTTAAAAAAAATTCAAAGCGAACGAATAGCTTTGATGCATGCGTAAGTAAAATTTTCTGTTTACATGCAATACCAATAAGTGAAATCATTATTTCATTGGCGTTTATGTAACATTTACATTTATTTTCTTAGGTTGACAAATTTCTTCACCTCCATGGGTTGACACCGTTGCTGTACACAAAATATTTTTCGAAGTTTCTATTTTCCGGTGCCCGATGACGTACTGGGCCGACCGTTTGATGAGCCGGGCTGTCAGACGTAACTCTGAGGCAGATCCTGACGATACTTCCAGCGCGTTGGAAGCAAGACGTGTCGGCCCAATACGACATCGCGCAGTTCGATAAATATTGCATAAATGTATTTGTGTATGCATAAAAATATCTTTTGAAGTGTACCTAAACATATTTATACAACAACAACAACTTAGTTTCCTAGAAAATAATTTATGAAACTGCACTAACTCTTCAATTGCCAAAAATAGGTCAGCCACGGGGCGTTGACCCGACTGTGACCCATTGACGACAGACCAGAAAAAATAATACCTACGTTTACTGACTGTGTTTTCCTTCACCGGATATAATTACTATGCATCATATGATTACCAGATTGCTTGAACACCGCATATATATCTCCTAATGCACAATGCACCAAACAACCGATAAACCATTCATCCTAATTTTCTAAAATACCTAATTGGTAGTGAATCATTGCAAGCGTAGGTACATATTCCTCCCTATTTCAATGCCTAAAATGTATAAGTTATTTTTTCATTTTGAATTTGAGCGTTACCTTTTCTGCATGAGTAAGTATGTATGTGAACCTAGTTCCAAACTCGTAGTGTGAGAAATCTTGAAATCTTCTTGTGATCCTTGCCAGAAACCAGCGCGCGCGGCGCGTTTTCATTATTGATTTTAGTATTGTGTGTGTGAAGACTGCAAACCATATCGTGCATATACAGCGCGACATTTGCGAAGCGCAACATGAGGTGATGGCAGGAATTACTCGATGACACACACTAACACCGTTGCACACGTTCACGGAATAGGCATGATATGTCGACGAGGTGTCGAGTCGTTACGGCTCGGCTTATCCAAGACGTATTTTGAATGTAACATTTCATTTTAAATAACATTACATTATAGCTGATATGCATCACAGATGATTTGCAAAAGTAATCTTATCTATTTTCGTGTTATCTTAATAAGTACATATGTACGTTTTTTTTCTTAAATTATTAATTTTATAAATATTTTTTTTATTTATTATTTTAGCATTCGACATGGTTGCAGAACAAAAGCGTGTGAAAATAATAACCACGCTTCACGAAATGAATCAGATGAGAGGTAAGATTAATCCGTAACAAGAAACCTATAGTTTCGTGATTTTATCATATTTTGAGTTTCCGTTGCTACTTTAGAGTGTATCTTATTGCAGAACAGTGCTGGCAAGTTTGGAAAATACCAATTTGACGATAAATAGTCATGAGCTACATACAGAGTGAGTTTAGAAAATAAGTTTCAATTTAATTATTTTCAGATATGTTTTAGGGATCCGTACCCAAAGGGTGCCAACGGAACCCTGTAACTAAGCCTCCGCTGTCCGTCCACCCGTCTGTCCGTCCGTCCGTCCGTCCGTCACAGGGCTGTATCTCACGGTTCGAGTGAAGGCCGCAGTGCGAGCACACAATTCGTTGCAACGATGTTCAGTGGAGTATCTTCACTCAAACTTGCCACGCGGTGCAATTGTATTGAAGCGCCTAGCCTGAGTACTTCGCTAATGTAAAATACCGGTCGACTGACATTCTAAATGTGGGTTATAGCGTCAAAAAATGTGTGAGAACGAGTAATATTTTAGGTTTCCGTACCCAAAGGGCGCCAACAGAACCATATAACTTCGCCTCCACTGTCCGTTCGTCTGTCAGCGGGCTGTATTTCATGAACCGTAATACAGCCTTTTCATTTATTTTGTGTGTCTAACTATTAAATAGTATGTTGTTAATATCTGTAATCAAATAAAATAAGTATTTTTTCAGCAAAGAGCGACCTAATGAAGTACACGGTATCAATGCAGAAAACCTTTTCCCAGATGATGTCGCAATGGAACACGAGTGAGTTATATATCAGTAATAAATTCAAAATTAATACGAATTTGTCTTAACATTTTTTTTATATTCGTCTGATATGTCTTTTTGACTGATCATTTTAGTAATCTAAGAGACATCCAAGAACGTAGTGCCACTCCTGAAACTGCGGTTACAAACTACGTTCCCATGGAAAATGAGTGAGTATCAATGAACTTTTAAATTATGCGGGATTTGTATTTTTTTAATATTTTCACCATACATATTCTTGATGTGTATCAATACTATATACTAAAAGTGTACTCCGAGAGTATATATGGAGGGTACTACGAGAACCCGCCAAAATCTGGAATCGGATCCAGGTTTTCATTGCAAATTCCCAATGAGCGAAAAGCTCATGCAACCGATTTTATCGGAAAGTTTTCGACACTAAGAACTCAGCCTCTTCTGGAGTGGAATAACTATTCAGCTGTCTGGAATGACTATAATATGACGGAATGGATAAAACTTTAATGAGGAGCGGGAATGGGAAAATGAGTCAGTAGTGAGGAGTGTTCAGAAAGGTAACGCAGAGGCACTCGGAATGAACCATCGCTATTCCCTACCATGGGGTGACTAGTATTCTCAACCAAAATCGGCCTTTCAAGAAACCGCGTATTTGAGAAAGGCGTTTATTCCTACATTACGAGAAACCCTGATACATTTAAAATGGGAAAACATAAATTGTATGCATAAAAATTAATATCTAAGAACTTCTTACATTTATATTATATTAAAATATAAATATTATATGATGATTACAACACATGGAATGTGATATGTATGTATGTATGTATAATCGACCGTGAAGCAAGGACACATTACTTAAAGCAAGAGCCCTGTAAAAAGAACTACTTTGTGAATAAACTGCAAGGCTGGGCCCGAACTAGCAAAACATACCATTCAAGGGTGTTGCATCTTCCAATTTCGCCACCTGCTGTTTACTCATAATTTGGAATTCTCCTACAGTCCCTCCTTCCGTAATGTTTGTTTAATTAGTGTGTCTTTGCTTCACTTATAGATCGATTATACATACATACATGCATACATACATATCACATTCCATGAAATAAGCGACGTACTTGCTTAAAATGAAAAAACTTTTTTTTTCTTTTAAAAGAAGTAAAAAAATTAGAATTTAGAACTAGAAATGTTTGAATGTTTTAGCAATGAAGGTTCTTCTCAAGCAGTCAGTACCCACGCTGAAAATATTTTGTTCGAAGATATAACAATGATAAACAGGTGATGTTATAATTTGATTTATTAATTAAATACAATTTCAGCAATAATTGTCATATTCAAGCAGTCAGTTTCAAAGAGGATATTATGCCAGAATAAATTTTATTGTTATGCAGGTGATATTTTTTATGTTTCTATAGCAACTATTGCATTAAGATGAATTTTTTTCAGAAATGACACAAAAAACGACGATTTCAAAGTGGATGGAAGACGAATTGTGGATATGCAGTATTTTTTTGAAGAATTAAAGATGATAGCCGGCCATGAAAGCATGTATAAATGTAATTTGAACACTATGGAAATGGTATCGGAGCAACAAACAGGATTGACCTCAAAATTTACCCTTCGTTGCAAGATGTGTGAAGCAAAATTCTCCGCAAGTACAACAGACCCCAATCAGGATTCAACGTTGGATTTAGATCGATCGGCCGTGGCGGGAAGTATGACAATAGGTATAGGATTGTCACAATTCCAAGAACTTTCTGCAGCTATGGACATACCTGTTTTGAACTATAAGAGGTTAAAAAAAATTCACGATAATTTGCATGTAGAGTGGTCAAAAACAGCGTTGGAACAAATGGAAAAAGCAGCTGAGCGTGAACGAAAAGCAGCAATTGCTGAGGGTAGAGTAACAGCAGATGGTGTCGCCCTGATTGATGTGATCGTGGATGGATGTTGGTCGAAAAGATCATACAAATGCTTCAATGCAGCTTCTGGTGTCGCTGCTATAATCGGAAGGAGATTCGGAGAAGTTTTGTTTATCGGAGTAAGGAATAAGTACAGCTGTATATGTGCAAGAGCAGAACGAAATAATCAGTCTGCAAAAGAACACCAATGCTTTAAGAATTTTACAGGGCCATCTACAGCAATGGAAGCAGATATTTTGCTCGAAGGCTTCAAATGCTCGATAGAAATGCACAATCTTATATATTGTCGCATGATAGCTGATGGGGATGCATCTACATATGCAAAAATTTCTTCAGCTAGACCATATCCAAACATATCCATCGAAAAAATAGAATGCCGCAATCACATTTTTCGTAATATGTGCAACAAATTAAATCAAATAGCCAAAGATACAAAATTTCCAATTTCTCTTCGCAAATATGTCACAGTTTCACGCGTTTTGGCTGTTCGTAAAGCTATTAGTTCAAGCATTAAAGAACATTCCAAAGAACAAAATAAAATCTTTCAGAATATACCTCGTCTTCATACTGACATAATTAACTCTCCATATCACGCATTTGGAGATCACCGTAAATGCAAGGCATATTATTGTCAAAGTGCTCGACAAAGTGAAGATGTAGCGAGCATCCTAAAAACGTCATCACTTTGGTTCAGAATTCAGCAAATCGTTAATACAGTTGCGTCCCATTCACGCAGTCTGATTCAAGACGCTGACAGCAATATAGTTGAATGCTATAATAGTATCGTTGCTAAGTTTGTAGGAGGAAAACGCGTCAACTTTTCTTTACGACACGGATACCAATCCAGATGTAACGCCGCTGTGGTCTCATTCAATACCAAAAAACCTCTTTCTACTCTCCAAAAAAACATCTTAGGCCATAGTCCCCGGTCAAGAATAAAGAAACTTGAGGAAACACGGCAAAAACTAAACCTTTCCTCAAAAAAATACAAATACAAAAAAAACAGAGTTTCATGCGGAAGACTTAATGACTCCCATTATGGAGAAAATTGCGTTAAACCAGATCTTGACCCCGAAGAATTGTGCAGACAAAAAGATGTATTCTTACAAAATTTAAAAAAAACGGAAGAAGAAATATTAAGAATAGAGAGAAGGACAGTATTGCAAAGATATTGCAGTGAGTGGTTGGAACTAAGAAGGCATCTCATCACCGCATCTAATTTTGGCCTTGTTATAAAAAGACAGAAAAATTACAGTGCAGTAGTTAAATTACTTGTTTACAAACAAAATTTATCACATGTTCCTGCCATAAAACATGGCATTGAGCACGAACCTATAGCCATTAGACAGCTGGAAGCACAGGAAAATGTGAAAATTGAACCTTGCGGCCTATTTATAGACCAAACCGACCCTTTCCTTGGCGCTACTCCCGACGGTACAATTGGTAATGACACCATTGTGGAAATAAAATGCCCTATAAGTGCATATAGACTTGGTTTCGAAGAGGCACTTAAAAGCCGAAAGATCCTATTTTGGAAAAATACTAAGAATGGAAGAATAATTAATAAACGCAGCAACTGGTACTTTCAAATACAAGGACAACTACACATCACTAACAGAAAAAAGTGCCTTTTTGGGGTCTGGTCTGGTGTAAACAGTCCAGTGCATGTCGAGTTAATCGAACGAGAAGATGCTTTTTGGGAAAAGGAAATGTATCCCAAGTTGCATAGCTTTTACCATGAGCACATGATTCTAGAGCTCATAGACCCCAGACACACACGAGGAATGGCGATAAGAGAAGAAACTGTTAAAGATGATGATACCGGTCTAGTGCCTAACCCCACCGTTGCCACTGCTGCAGTCACCTCAGTTTCAACACCAGTCAGAACAGAAACCCATCGTGAAAGTGCGAAAAAAAGAAGGCTAGATTTTGTAGACTTTTGAATTCACCACTATCCTGCCATTATCTTCGTCTTGCTAAGATGGATGTGTAGCGTAAGCTACATTATGTGTAACCTGACTGCTGCGTCGTCAGCTATGTTTCTTTACGTGCGCCGCGCGCACACGCCAATACTTAATCAGTGAATACACGATCATCAACCAAAGCACTCGTGTTTCACTCCTGCCTAGCGAGTCGTCATTTCATCTTCGCTAAATTGGTGACCCCGACTGAAGCAACACGAAAGCCTTCCATCGCCGCCGCCGCAAGACGTCGCGTCTAGCGAGCGGCGGCACCGCAGATTCGCACCATCACTCCAGCATAACAGGCACGCAACCCGTAGCAGCAGCATCTTCAGTCATCCTAGGTAGGCGTTATGAACACCAACTAGGACATCTACCTCTACATCGCCGTACAACACCGGATTAGAACGGCGCTTCGCACTGGGAACTCCCGTCACTACATCACCCAGTACCATCGACCGACCCACCGCGTCGCACTGGGCACTGGCACACGTCAAGATGGAATGACCGACCAGGGACAACACAACCGTAGATCAAGGTCTCCTCTGCTACCTATCCACCGTTCTATGTGAGCATAGAAACGCCACTAGAATGTTGGACATCTTCCGTCACCCTATGTATGACCGACTCACCGCGTCCCACTGGGCACTCGATCGACTCACTAAGCTGTGTCAAGACGGAAGGGCAAGCCTGCAGCACTCGTCCCCCAGACTGTACGACCGACTCACCGCGTCCCACTGGGCACCTGGACCGACCCAACGCGTCGGTTGAGACGAACCTGCAGAAAACATATAGCAGCAAACAGATAAAACGACAATGCAACAACACGACGCAACGTGTAAAATTACAAAATGTATTTTTCATATTGACACATAATTACGCCACTGAGCGATTTTCGACATTCCACACACATCCCGCTAAAGATGCAAATGAATAGTTGGTATTTATAATATGTTTACTCCTTTTGTATTTTATGTAAATGAAGTCGCTAATATTTGCTGTTGTAACTTTGATTACAGTTGCACCAAAGGAAACAATGAATATGAACATCGATTCACGCCACCATTAACATTAAGAAAATGTAAAGCGGTATGGTATTATTTAATGCATTTTTAAAATTGGAATTTCTTGTTAAAATATAGTGAAATAATACATTTTTACCTTTCATTACAGTATGCACCAAAAGCAAGGATGACTACTAAGATACTGAAAGTTACTACCATCAACGGAATTCCCAAAAAAATGCCAGCATGTGTAGACAGCGGCAAATAGTTGGTTCCGGTAACTTCGTCCAAGATGATTTTGACCTATGGAATTTTAATAAATTTGTCTTTTGGTTACCATATGCATCCTTCCGTGTCAGATTAATTTGACACAGAGTGCATTGTTTCAATTAATTTATCTTTTCTTGTCATGTAAAGAAAAAAAGTTAATCCAGCACACCAGCAGCCAAAAGTTAAATTAATATCGATTTCGGCTCAATAGTGGTTTAACAGTAACATATTATTCGATTAAAATGAATCCAATATATTATTTTCATATTTGAATACATTGCTTTATGGAAGTTGCTGCAATTGCTTTTTTTCCTATTTATTCGGGACTTGTCTTGCCTTTGCCAGTCTCAAGCAGTGCAATGAGGCCACCAACGAAAACGGAAGCATGCTGGAACTCCTACTGACCGACATCAAGGTGATGGTGCAACACGCCACTCTGCCGATATTGCGGAAGGACACGCCGCACCATACCATGCTCGAGCTCAAAATAGTCGACATCAGCTACGACCCTCTTATCGAGAAAGTTTTTAGCCATAAAATCTCGACCACTCGCCAATTAATCAGCAAGTATTTTCACATATTGTGTATTTATTGTGCAGCTATAACAACAATTAGGGAAAATTAAAAAATTATGAAAATAAGAGGAGCCCGTAAAAAACACGTGTTTTTTTTATTAAATCTTGTACGATGGTATGGAACCCTTCGTGTGCGAGTCCGACTCGCGCTTGGCCGGTATTTATTTAGTTTTTACTTTCAGCTTTATCCATATTTATATTTAATATTTTAATCATGACTGTAGAGTACAGTCCAGGGTAATGATTGGTGTATTTGGTCCGACTAGGAACATAGGCAGGACTGAACATAATTATATAGAATAGAATATATAGAACTGAATAGAGTCCTTTTGGCACCCTTTGGGTATGGAACGCAAAAATGGAAATGATTATGATTATTTTTATTTTTTACTAGCTGAGGTACCCAACTCCGCTCGGGTCAATGTCGTTTTTACTGATTGCGGGCTGGTCAAGTTCAGCCTGCGTTTACAATGTAAGCGGAAAAAAATTTATTATTTACGACATCACATTAGAAACCTCAAAAATAACAGAATATCTCCACTATTTAATGGATGCTATTATACATAAAAACCTTCCTCTTCAATCACTGTATCTATTAAAAAAAAAACGCATCAAAATCCGTTAAGTAGTTATAGTAGGGACAGAATAATAGGGACAAAGAAAGCGACTTTGTTTTATAATATGTAGTGTAGTGATAGTGATGTTTAGCAAAAAAGTTGTAAAAAGATAAGTGAAAGATATTAAACATGCATTCAGTTCTTAACAGAACCATGATATATACAAGTTGTTTTACATATACCTGTAAAACAACTTGCAAAACATAAAAAAGCCTTGTGGCTGATGGACAGACGGACGGACAGCGCAGGCTTAGTAATAGGGTTCCGTTGGCACCCTTTGGGTACGGAACCCTAAAAAACTTGCGATAATTTCATATTACACAATATAATTACGATCTCAGATGTTCTCCGAGCGTTTAGTGCTCAGGGGCTCAGGGGGACTTTCTTCCATGCAAAGGTCATCCCGCCCCGTTCAAGCACCACTTTTGTTCTCTTTCCGATTTGGGTAGGTGCATTTCGTCACGAATGCGAGCTGCTCCATGGTTCGAAATCGATGTAAAACTGTTGGTCCTCTTCCCTACTAGGTGGTAGGGTTTGATAACATTACATTGGATGAAAAGATGGTCGAAGCGGCAATTAAAAACTGTTCGTGTTTTCTATTCAGTTCAATGAAACCATGCTCATAAAAGGAAAGTCCTGGCATAACACTTGATTCCTTGGGAATGCGGTGTGGTGTGTTTGTCTAAAGCCATCCTTTCCAGTCACACAAAAAAAGATTCCAAAATAAAACAAGTGGCGCGGCTTTGTGGGCCTTCGAACCCGCGGCGACGTATCGTGTCAATCTCGTTACAAGCGCGCCAGGTGTGAGGCGGTGGGCGGAGTCGATAGAACTGGCGCGCGGGAAAATATTGTTTTGTAATATCTGCCCTAGCGTGCTGTTAGCAGCGAGGCGAGCGCGCGCGCGCGGGGGGATAGCGGGTAGAGGCGGCGTTTAAAAGGCGCAGCGGAGGTTCCAATAGGCCCTTGTGATAATTCATGAAGCAAATACGATTTCAAATCACAGATGAAAGTGAAACGCTTTCGCCTGTCGTCATCGAACAGCAAATGTTATGTTGCGTCATTGCACTCTAATTAGAATTATTAGAAAGGAACAAACAATATGAGGGTGACTCGTAGCTGTCATTTCACGAATACGAAAGTTTTGTGTTTCACCCCTTGTCTTTTGAAGCAATGCGGTTTTGAGACAAAACGAAAAAGTGTCTATTAGAGCGCAATACGTTGACTTTGAATAAATGCAAAAGATGTCGATTCGTTCTTAATGATAAACAAAATATTATAATTGCATATATTGCACACTAAAAGCTTAACATTACGAATATATTGGGAATGTAATATTAAATACAAAGGTTTTTTTTAATTACTACATATTATATTACGTTCTCCAATAATTTATATAATGGTTCACGTTCACAATCGATTTGATTGTATGAAGAAGGCTACCTATTTGATTTTTATTTCAGATTTTTTTGGAATGAAGAAATCCAATCCATTAAATGTTTTTGTATCCTGTAAATTTTTAAAAGTGCTAAAAACACCTATTGTCATGAAATTAGCACAAAACACCACATAGGAACTAGGTGCCATATCAGGACCTTCCTTGTTTTGCACGGCTGCCTGTGTAAAACAAGGAAATGCAGTGGGTCCCACTGTAATGTTGTTACGTGCCACACACCCATATTCAACTGCGATATGGCCTAAGCACCGAAACGGTCAAACCACTACAGTTACTTTGCATACCACGCAAAAAGTTGCTGTCTTCGGTACCTAGACCCTAAATGTCTTATCTGTGGCGACGGCGATTATTTCTGGTAAAGTTTGGTGAATGTAAAACTCAGACTGACTGAGACTAAGGCCTTTAATCCGTTTCTGACAGGCCTGTAGCGGGCGCATCGCAAGAATTAATATTTATAAACGTGCTCGCACTGCTGACAACAGACACCAGTTTTTTTAAGGCAATCATGAAATACCTAAAATATAGAAAGCTAATGCAAATAAAATCCCTTAACTGTTTGCTGGCAGAGTAGGATGTTTATATGTAGTTAAAAAAGAAGAATAAGGATCTCAAAGGCATAAGTGAGTTACACTATGACTTTACTATAGCTACTTCAAAATGTAATTACCTTAGTCCGCCTTTTAAGTAATAACCAGTGGAAGCCAATAATATATAATTTTTTGCTTTACAAAGAAATAAAATCCGTCTTTATTGTGGCTCTGAAAATGTTTTATTTTCGTGAACTCAGTTGGAAAGCCATTGATGCTAACTAATTTATTTTACGTATTTAAAAAAAAGAGGAACCTATTCCTATTATATTCCGCATTAATGTCGGGTAAAATACTTTATTAGGATAACAAATGTCTAGAGTAAATCCAATTAGCCTATACGAATTAGCACCGTAACTCTTTTAAATGCTAATGAGGATTTGAGGGCCGCATTTTTATGACCCTTCTCTGTTTTATTGAGCTTTAATTCCTCTTACATTTACCTTCTCGGTGCGCAGATGTAAGCTTTTAAGGGCGTTATAACACCTGATTGCATTCAGTTCTACAAGGGCGTAAGTCAAACCATATTTCATTATTTTTAAAAATAACTACTACTTATGTTGTAATTTCAAAATATTAAATATGTATTGATGATCTAAGTATATTTGAAACCTATAACGGTTTCCTGATACCTCGTGCTCATTTACCTGATTTGATCTGTGTTCAAACTTTTTTTATGAAATGTTTTGAAAATTCGTCTAATATGAGAACACAAAGCACCAGAGACATACAGTTTCATCTTTAAATTATAGCCACGCCGTCAATCTACATATTTACTTTTTTGATTATCAAAATTCGTTGTGGATATTTTTAAACAGAATTAAATCCTTTTTTACTTACGGCCTTATTAAACTTGTTAAAATTGTATATTCTCACCTCGCGTTGACCACCATATGTATATTCGTAAAGTCTCCACTTATTTTGATAGATTCTACGAAGGCAGCACAAATACATCCGAGTTTGAACGCATTCAATCGTAGAAGATCCGGGCAGGGCTCCGCAGACCCAATCAGCCTTAACACCGTTCCGGGCTGGATTCAATCCGAGTCCACCTTCCCTCGCAGCCTCGGACGTAGCAGAGCCAGGATCGGACTCGCTGACAATACGACGGAGTAACATCACTGCGGAGTTTATCAGAACTTACGAACGAACACTTAGGCCCGATTGCAGGTCATCAACATCCCGTCAAAGTTAATCTAAGTTAAACACGTCACTTTTAGTAAACTGCATGGAGTTGACTAAGCTCCATTCTATAGTGTCCATAAAAAGTGAGCGGTATACGTAGTGAGGGCCAAGGACTCCGGAACGTTTTTCAGAGACGCGGTGACGTGTGGGTTTCAATCGCCTTTCTGGCTTCCAAAAACGGAATATTAGGCTTAGCAGCGGTTGACCTATGCCCATCTCGTTTCAACACCAACGAGTCACTTTAAAACTGGACTGTTTTGGGTCCCTAGAGGCCATTGCCCTTTGGTCCTTTTGGAAATATAGCAGTTTAACGAAATTTTCTTTTTTTTTTACATTGGATAGTGATCAAGTTAGGACTATTCTCTTTTGATCAGGCAGAACCGTTTAAAGAGAATGTGTATGAAATACTAAAATGTTTATTTGAAATGATGGCATGCAAGTACTTCTGGATTTTTTGCTCCTAAGTCCGAGTTCAAATCCGATTTCAAGATTCGAATTTCGATCAAAGCGAGCGTGGGTGCGCTGAGTGCTCCGCCGCCACTCATCGCACGCTGCCTGTCGTACTATTGGACAAAATGCCTCTCGATTTCAGATTTAAGTTTAAGTTTATGATTAAATCATTAAAAAATAAACATGTCATACTGATGCTTTTGGCTATCTGGCACATTTCGGGCAATACTCTTTTGTAAAATGTTTCGTGAATACTGCCTAACGCGTAAAATAATTTTAAAATAATTTAAAAATATAAATTTAATTTAAAAAAAAAAAATTTAAGGGGGGCATACCAAAAAATGTGTTTTTTTGTGTTAAATCTTGAACGATGGTACGGAACCCTTCGTGTGCGAGTCCGACTCGCACTTGGTCGGTTTTTTATTTAAGACCGAAACCCAATTACACCGGGGTTTAACCGTTATGATACTTATTCGTGCTTGTAATTTGCCTGCAGACAACCCTTCTCGAGTCCCTTGACCGCTTCCGACCCCCGGCGATAAAGAGGGGTGTCGTGCGTTTGACGCGTCAGCAAATTTAAAAAAGAGAAACCGGATCCGCCCGAAAGCCTCCTTGCCGCTAAAGATGTTCGACCGAACCGCTCACGGGCGGCGGAAACCAATAGAATTCATTCCTGCCAGCGTCGCAAGACGGCGGAAACGAGACAACGACAAGACTTTGGGCGGAGCCTATGAAATAGTAAGACCACGGTTTAACCATAAAGGACTTTGTACCTATGTAGATAGAATGCCTACTTTTATTATCTATCTAACATACTTTGAACGATACAAATCGAAAATTATTAACAACCTAAGGGCCGATTTTTAAATCCTCAGATAGTACTTATCGGACTGATTACATTTGTCAAAAGACGGATAGTCATTGCCGGAGAATTACATCTTCTATCACAATTATCTGACTATAATTTTACTAATAAACATATGTACTTATTATATCGTATGGATAAGCAGAAGCGTAAATAAATCCGTCGAATAGTTATCTGGCTGTTTATCTAACTATTGAAAAATCAGCCCTAACGGCCATTAAATTCTCAGATAGGACTTACCGGACTGATAGTACAAAATTACATTTGTCAAAAGACGGACAGTCATTGCCGGATAATTATATCTTCTATCACAATTATCTGACTATGATTTTACTAATAAACATATGGACTTAATATATCGTATGGATAAGCAGAAGTGTAAATAAATCTGTCGAATAGTTATCTGGCTGTTTATCAGACTATTGAAAAATCAGTCCTAAAAGAGATGAATGAAGTAGTAGTGACTTAAACTTAAAAACAATAGGATCGGCCACTGACATTTTACTAGGAATTCAGCTACAAAACCGCTCAAGTATGTCTACAAATATGTTACCATATGTGTTTCGATTTTGCCCAAATCCTGTAAATTGTTTTAAATTCCATGTTCTCCAAAGTGTTTGCCTGTCGCCCCCAATGTGGTCACGAAAAATTGGGCACATTTTAACCCCCAGTGACCGAAAGTCGAGTTTCAAGTCACCAATGCAATGGGGGATTGGAATGTTAAGAACGGCCCGTAAGCTATGCTCCCCATACAAACGTAGTTTACTTATCATTTAAAAACCGCTGTTCCAATTAAATTGATATTTAATATCTAAAATCAGGGAACCAATATCTGTGTCTGCATCTTTTGTTTTTTTGAAAAATCCAAACCGAATCAGATGAAAGCAAAAACAAAATCTTCATACTAATTTTGTTTTCTCTGTGGTTTGACTCAGTATACATTTATCGAAAAAACAAAGGCATGCAGACACAGATATTTGTTGCCAGATACGTGATACCAAATATCAAGTAAGTTGCTACAGTGGTTTTCAAATGATTAGTAAACTACGTTTGTATGGGAGGCGAAATTTTCTGATGCTTACGGGGGCACCGTAAAGGACAATTCTAAAAGCTATAATTGCAATCAATGCCAGATTACTAGACAAACTCGTGTTCCAAATATTATTTACTAGCTGCGGTACCCGGCTCCGCTCGGGTTAGTGTCGGCTAAATTATCTCATGGACAAAAAGTAGCCCACATGACTGGTCCAAAATAGGGTCAAACTGGTCCAGGACAATGTATCCATGTACCTACCAAATTTAATCAATATCGTTCGAGCCGAAATAGCATGATTTTATGAGAAACATCCAATAATTCCCATTTAGAGCTTCGTTGACGTTTGGTGGCTATTTAAAAAAAAAACATTTGCCGCGAGAACCTTTCTGCACTTTCACTGCTACATTGCTTACCTAGTAAGTAACGTGTAACGTAGGTAAGTTTTGCGTGGACTCCAACCCACAGCCAGCCTCAACATCGAAAACAGTAACCCATCTCGAACCTGACTGCTCCCAGAGATGCTATACATTGATAAAATACGCATATAAATCAGGTAAGTGGTTCGCATGTTATAAGACTTTAAGACTCACTACTTACCCTTCTGGTAATGAAGCGTTATATTATGTAATCTATAAGTTTTTAGTAGAATCAGGCTAGACGTAGATACAATGCACATCTAAATCGAGTAATTGGTTCTCAAGGATTTTATTCTGTTGGTCGCTCCTCCGGCGATTTAGCGTGATGCCAAGTAGTCCTAAAGTTGCAGGAAATACCAAGCCGTACTTCAGTAAAAGTAAGCGCTGCCGCCGCAAAGCCGAGCCGTGCATAGCATTGCAGTTTGTATGACAGCCCCATCTTAGCGTAAGCGGAACTGAATTCTATTTAGCCAATCCTAATTCCCGGGTAGTTAAATGTACATGTACTAAGTTTTACAAATCGCTAGTGCCTTGAAAATTCGCCAAACGGACACCAAACAGTCACGACGTCTGCCCTCCCCCCGCCGCCGCTCCCCGCCACCGCCCCCGGCTCCTCTCCCCCTAGTGTGAAGTATCGCTACCGGCATCGTTTTCGCAGCCCCGTGAAAGTTCTAAAGCCCATGGGCACATAAATTGTAGCCTATGTGTTATTCTGATGTATAAGCTATATTATTGTAAAGTTTCATTAGAATCCATTCAGTAGTTTTTACGTGAAAGAGTAACAAACATCCATCCATCCATCCATCCATCCATCCATCCATCCATCCATTATTACAAACTTTCCCCTTTATATTATTTATTAGATTATTAGATATTAGATATTAGATATTAGATTAGATTAGATTATTAGATGAGACTTGTAAATAGTTAACTGAACTTTTCAATGTTTTCTACGTTTTTATTTTATTAAAAAAACACAAAAAGAGAAAAGAAAATGTAAATCATATAAATAATAATTAGAATAATAATAATGAAGTGACATGTTCAACATTAGCTTGTTGCCTAATATGTATGCCATGCCGTAACCTGTCGTGCCTTGTTATATTCAGCACCGTACTATACCAAAGTGTGCTCAAAGCCAAGAGCTCATTCATTATTTCATTCCCTTAAGGGCGTGATAACGCCTAATTGCATTCAGTTCCATAAGGTAACCATATATTTTTTTAAATAACTACTACTTATTTTGGAATTTAATACAGATGAAAGATCCTGAGACGTTGTTTTATTTTTAAATTTTACCTACACTATTAATCTAATATGCTAATTCGTAACGATATCGTATTACATTCTTTAATATTGTTAAATTATCGTACCCTGCTTACTGTTTTAAGTAAATGTACAAATTTGTTCCATATAAAATCTGTCATGGCTGGTCCTCTAGCACAAGCCTATCTTAGTTGAGGACCAGCTTCACTTCTGTACTAGTTCTAATTTAATGTATGCAATACATTTATTTGATTTGATTTGATATCGTACGAACGTGTAAAAATAGACAAGAATCCCTTACCAATGTATCCTAATTTCTCTTTCCTGCTCCATCATCACAATCTGATCACCATTCGACCAGTGGAAGTTGCTCACATCCTTTCATCGACTAGAACAGCGCTGAAGAGATGCAATTCTCGAATCATAGCTAAGACCGGTCTCAATCAATTAAACTTAAAAAAAAAACAATTTAAATTCGGTTTCGGGGCCACCAACAGATTCACAAATACACACGTTAAACTTATAACACCTGTTTGCGTCAGGTGTTAAAAACGTTTGAAAAACTAACACAGATGTCATGTCGGCGGATATCAACGAGAAGACTTAAAAATATAATATTGTAAACATATCTGAGATGTATTATTTAGAAGCAATTTTAGGATCGCGACAGGAAGAATATGAAATGCTCGGCAAGGACGCCCTCCAGACATTAAATTATCTCGTAACCTAGAAACGCGTCACCTTATCTGTTTTGAAGGACGGCGACCGGGGACCATCCATCGGAATCACCACCCTATGACAGGAGCAAGAGGGCCTAAATCACGTCGTACACATCGGGTAGGGTGCAATAAAAAGTTATATTTCGCGATGTGCCGGTGTCGCCCCTGGCGCCGTGAGTGGGCAGCGACCTCTGAAGACTCGTGACGTCATGGCGACGAGGTCCCACACTGCTGCTGAATTTTTATAACACGCTGGTGGATGTTCTCTGATTCTTAAAAGAGAATTACGTTGCGAATGCTTGGTCGAGAAACCAGCAGATGTGTGCATGATCGCATGCGCTTTGGTACAAAATGTACTGGGAACATCGCATTTTCGCGATTTCGCAGAAGTGTTGAACAGCCCTAAGGTGGCCCGACCCGGCGGGACTAACTAATTCGCGGGCACGGTACAAAGCCGTGCTATTGCGCTCTGGGACCTTCACTGTTTCAATGAAAAAGACAGGCTCCGTGATGAGGAAGATGCAACATGTCCACAAAGCAGACAATGTGCATGGTGTATATTTGGTAAGATTTACGAATGTTTTTATTACCAAACGACTTATAGCTAAGAGTAAACCACGAGTGCTCTAGTAAATAATCTAACAAAAACCAA
This sequence comes from Incurvaria masculella, assembly GCA_946894095.1. Taxonomy (NCBI): domain Eukaryota; kingdom Metazoa; phylum Arthropoda; class Insecta; order Lepidoptera; family Incurvariidae; genus Incurvaria; species Incurvaria masculella. The sequence goes on from OX335641.1 coordinate 9,887,124, forward strand.
ATTGATTACAAATTTTGATGAAACAAGCTATGTCTGATGACTAATCTTTTTACTTTGTCGTTGAGTAATCCACCTCCAAAGTTATTGTATAAAACGCGCGAAAAATTAGAACTTTCGGACCTTACAACTTAGAAAGCAAACACAATTTTACATTTTCAACGGTCATCAGACATCTAGTTCGATCAACAAAAGCAATTTTGAGCAACATTTTGGATCTTTGACAAGGAATATAGGCATGATGTTCTTTCCACGTTTGTATGGGGAGTCGAGCGGGTTGGGCCACCTTAAGCCAATCCCGGCTCGCTCGCGTTAGAAGTGGGATATGTACGGTGTTGCTATAGCAGTACACGTTGTTATTAATTTCAGACGCGCAGAGACGGTGTAAAAGGGCTGGTACGAGACAAAATACGTGTGCTGAATATTATATCGACCTCGGGTCTCGATGTGTTTATATGCTGAGTTTGTTTTAAGGGGAAAAGTACAAATATTTTCACTAAAAGTTTTAACCTCTATTGCCGAAACTGTTTTTTAAATTCCGCATAACTAATAATAAACCTCTTAAGGTTCATCTGAAAATTACGTTCTCTATACAAACGCAGCGTGCAAATCATTTGAAAACGACTGCGCCGATTTACTTATTTTTTCTGTATCTGATATTTTTTTGAAAAATATGTTCTTGGTAAAATCACAGTAAATAAAAATCGTATATTAATCATATAATACATTAGACAATATGTTTCATTTTCATTCGAAAATTGAAAAATAAGACGTGATTTAGACACCATATATGATAAGATGGCCGTTAGAACAGCTGGGAAGATTCTCAGTAAAGCACTTTGCGTGTATGACGAGACTCGCCATTATAAACTTAGCATTTAACACTTTGGTTGTAATCCCCCGTTCAGTTTCGTGTAAGCTTTCAGAATCATCGGCAGACATCCATTATGTTCAATCACATTGTATACAATGAGTTACAATATTGTATATTGAAGGTATTCAAAGATTGATTCCATGAGGGTTTTCTATATTTTTGATGAATGTTTTTTAAACGACTTCAAAACTGGTGGACGTTCTCAATTCGTCGGAATCTTTTCATTGGCCGGCCGACTTGGAAAAATCTTATTTTGTTTGAAAGGGTATACTTTTCCGGTAGTTCCATATTTTACCCCAGAAACGAGATTTTTTATTTACAGTAGCCTTTTAGGGTGAGAATGCCCACTAAGAGAGGTTTTTTAAATTTCACTTTTAAGGTGGGTAAAAGAGGGCAAATTGTGCACATTTTAATAAAAGTAGGTTAGGTTAGGTAGATACTTTTCCCTACTATTAGAGGGGGTAAAACAGGCCAAAAATGAACAAATTTAGGTGAAAACCGCTCATGTTGAGATCTCCGAAACCAATTATTCTAGAAACTTCAAATTTTCAGTGATTTTTAAGATGAAAAGGTTCGCTCAACACGGATTTTATAAAATTCAACTGTTAAGGCAGTTCTTCGTTTAGGCAGAGACAGACTCTCCGGAACCGCGGTACCCAGAAATATGAAATATTTACAGTAGCTTTCTTTTATGATGAGAAATTAACAAGTTCAGCTGTTTCGGGCATTCGTTGTTTTGCCTTTTTTAAATCTAAATTTGCCTTTTATATCCAATACTTAATCCCGATAGGTACCGGTCTACCTTTCATCAAAAATGAGATTTGTCAATCATTGCATTTCTGCTAATGCTCGTTCATTGTGGGGTTTAGTAAACAGTTAAGAGGGCTCTAAAACAGATAGTCTCGGATGCTGGCCAGCGAGCCTGTCAGCCCCGTGCGTGTGCGCGAGTTTGCGTGTAGGTCCCGCCGAATGATTTGGTCTGCCAGTGAGCCTCAGACGGCAACTAGCTTTGGCGTTAGAGCAAGAGACTATGATCTTGTGTTTATTAAACTTTGGGTATTTTAATTCGGTTGGTTTTAAATACTGTGTAGAGAAGAGAATAAGATAGAGATATTCGAGTACACTACTAAAAAGCAAAAAAATTATAAAAAACACCCCGGAAGTAAAAAGCAAAAAATAATTGGTAACTTTTAAATAATATACGATAAAATATTTTAATACCTAACTAATTACATACAATTTCTTAATTTCGAATCACATTTTGAAGTAGGTAAATTTTAAAAATGCGTGTGACCGACGACACCAGAGCTAGAGTACATAAGGGTCCCTTTTTTGCCTTTTTGCGACGCGGCCCTAAAAAAGGAATGTACTAAACATACCCGATGTCTAGACGGTCGGACCTTCGGAAAATTAGTTTTATCCGCAAACCACAGATAAGTGGGGCCCTTCAGCTACCGCCGAGTTCGCGCCAGATCCGCCCAACGCTCTCCCTTTAACCGGGGGTCACCCTCGCGGCGCGTGGCGATGAGCCCTTCTAATGTGAAACGCAAACAGCGGGTGTGGTGCGCGGTGCGGCGGCGGCGGCGGCGGCTTCGTTATGTAAATGTAGCCGGCGCAATTAGTCGGATTGCCAAGTTAACGGTCAACAAATTTGGACTATGCGTGGTTGGCTACCCGAATATTGGTACCGGCGGGTACTGAGTGCAATCAATGGTCGACGGCAAAAGACATAATTGAACTCGTAGCCTGGCGCCGAGGTCTGGGTTCAAATACCCGCCCCGTTCATGCACCACTTTCATTCCCTTTCCGAGTTGGATAAGTGCATTTCGTCACCAATGCGAGCTGCTCCATGGTTCGGAATCCATGTAAAACTGTAGGTTCCTAACCCTACTACGTGGTAGGGTTAAGCCGGTTGGTTAGGGTTAATTGTCCGTGTTTTTCATTCATTCCAATGTAGCCGTGCTCATAGATGGAAGGTCCAGGCATGGCACCTATGTGGGCTTAAACATATAACTGTTTGTGTAGTATTATCCATCCACGTCATTAGATAAAAAAAACTGTCAAGTAATGAGGGCATTGAAAGATCGAGTTGTTATTCCAAGCGCCAGAGGTGCGCAGTAACCCAATCCGATACAGTTGTTCGGAATCGAGATCTACGAACAATTCTCTCCAGCGAATTGCCTGCGTTCACAGTCCTCGTGACGCGACGGAAACTTGTAGGAAGGTTTCCAAAAACAAACGAATAGTCTTATCTCGTAACGAGGTAATCAATACATCGTCTTACAAGTAAACAGACAATCTTCAGTCGACTTAAATTTGTAAATTTGCGGATCTTGACATTTTTCTGCGACCGATACAAGCCGCAACAAAATCCGGTAAATTGAAAGCGAACAGTCAGATAGACGCCAGACGTTTGGTTTTACAAGAATTAGTGTCAGATAGTATAGATGCAAGGATTCCGGTGATTTTAACTTGTAAAATTAGTTGTTTTTAACGTTTGAGAGAATGGCGTCTTCAGCCGGGTCTCCCTCTCCAGCCACCGTGGATGATCTGGCGAGCAGCGTTTCGAATGATCTTAAGCATTTATCGTGTGCACTTTCCACCCTCGTATGAAAGCGATGTTTCAATGAGCGCCATTAGATCATCCTGCGTGTGAGACAATGGGTCTCTGGCTCTAGCGTACTTGTTTCCACTTTACTCTGTCCATAGTCTTATACTTACCTCGTTTCCAGGTTAAAGATTGAAAAATACGATCTTTATCCACGCCTCGTACTTACCTAGAACAAAACGACAAAAATATTGTTATTATAGAGGATACATATAAGCAGCTCGTAGCCTAGTGGCGCGGGGACTAAACTAGCGTACCAGAGCAAATCCTCGCCCCGTTCATTATTATTATGATTATTATTATCATATGTTATATACACTAGCAGCTACAAGCTGATGCGTGTATTTAAAATATTGAGTGCACTGTATTCATATTTTTATTTATTTATTTTATTTATTTGATAAAAACAGTAGTTACAAAAGTAAATGTTACCTCCTATACTAAATAAGTTTTGTCCTATAGGAGGCAACCCCAAGATTACAGTCAAGTGCTTTACATTAACAAAGAATGAGCTAAGCATTGTTTTAAAACAATATAATTATTATTAGGTACTGAAATATTTATTATTATTTATTGTAGGTACATGCTTATGTAAATGCACATTGTTGATACTTGTGTAGTGCAATTTGTGTTTTCAATACTTATATAATATAAATTAGTGTATGTGTAGGTGGGAATGTCATTTCTATTTGACACCTATTGGCTGGCAATTGTGTACATACTTTTTTTAATTGTTATCTGAGTATTATTAGCAGATCCTATGTGTCACCGTAATCGAGGGTAATTAACCATTTATGAAGATCGTTTAAGTGATTTTCCGGTTTGGTTTTCTACTTTACATTTGACTTTTATTTTGTTTAATAAATATGGTCCTAAGAAGTGTTTAAAATGTTGTGCAAATTTAGTTTTAGTTTTTGGGACTACTGCGTTGTTTCTGAATCTACTTGCACGTCGGATACAATCATGTGCAGGCTGTTCAGGAGTGACGTGACATGAAGTGACTAATTTTGAAATGAATAATTGTCGAATTGTTAATAAATCTGCAGTTTGATGTAATATTGTTGTACTAAAGAGGTAAGGTTTTTTGAAGATGACTCTAAGTATCCCTCGTTGAGCTCTTTCCAATTCTATAAGAAATGACTTTGCAGCACCTCTCCAAAGTGAGTTACAATAGGTAAGGAGAGATGGACACAGGGCATAATAAACGTTTTTGAGAGTGGGTAGATCAACTATATTTCGCTTGATTACGTTTGAAAGGGCTGCGATTTGGTTTTCCCAATTTAACCGCTCATCTAGGATAACACCCAAGCATTTTACGGATTTGACTCTCTCTAGGGGTTCACAGCTACAGTTTTGTGAATCGTGGCAAGAGTGTACTTTCAGACAGTAAAAGGTCACTTTCTTGAGCCGATCGTTTTGTAATTCCAAAAAATGTAAACTTTGTTTTTGATGTATTTAGAGTAAGTAAATTGTAATCAAGCCATTGTTTTACTTGTGATATGCCTTTTTGTGCAAGTGTATAAACTTCGTTCCAGTTGGAACCTACAAAAGCTAGCGCGGTGTCATCAGCAAATGTAATTATTTTTCCTCCGTCTATTGTCATGTCGCATAAATCATTGACGTAAGCCAGGAACAGGATTGGACCCAATACACTTCCTTGCTTTTAATGATCGGGAATCACTTAAATTGTTTCCCACTCTGACTTTTTGTGATCTGACTGTGAGGTAGCTCTTAAACCACTGCAACGGAAGACCTCTGATACCCATGATTTAAAGTTTTTAAAAAAATAGTGCATAGGAAACAGTATCAAAAGCCTTTGCGAGGTCCAAAAAAAACGATAATACCCTAAGGCCGTTATCAAGTTCGTTGGCTACAAGATCTGTCAATGAAGAGACCGCATCCTCGGTTGATCTTTTGACCTAAATCCATACTGGTTTTTGAAGAGGATATTATTATTTTCTAGGTACGAGTTTAACCTTACTTTAACAACCTTCTCTATGATCTTTGATATCGATGGTAATAGTGAAATAGGTCTGTAACTGGAGGAATCCGCCAAGTCCCCTTTCTTTTTATATATTGGACAGACTATTGATTTTTTAAATGACGCTGGAAAAGTACCTGAGGAAAAACTTAAATTTATTATGTGAGTCAGAGGTTCAAGAAGAAATATTTTCGCTTTCTGGAGAAGTTTTGTAAGTAAAGTTTTTTTTTAAGTTTAGTTTTTATTTATTGTTTCTCGTTTTTTATATTTGTCCACCATTGACTTATATATTACTTCGTAAGGACCCGGTCAACGCGCACGACTAATGGCACCAGTACGTTGGCCCTAAAATATTCGTTTTAGGGCCAACGCGACTCAGTCGTCTGCGGACCACTGCAGAGTGATGTTGAGTCGTGAAAATGCCCTTGTTGCGTAGTAAAAGGATGCATAAAATACGATACGAAAGTTACAAAGACACATGTAATAACGTATCATCGATAAGTAAACTCAGATAATATTTTTTTCTGTTTAACAATTGAATAATTGCATTTTCAATCGATAATTTAATTAACTACCAAACTTCATAAGCGGGTAAGTGACGCCATGCCGCGCGTCGCACGTGTAGGTGAATTAACCTTGTACGGGCGTCCTTTTTCTTTCTGGTTTATTTTGGAGTGGATATGAGTATGAGTGGGTAATCAAAGATTTTTTTTAATGTGATCTATCATGTGACCACTCGAAGTAAACGTCCCGACCTGATCTACTTGCCTGTTATGTCAAAATTAGTTTTCGTTATATCTTGGGAAACACTGGTCATAGACCTATCATGCGACCACTCAATGTAATCGTCCCGACCTGATCTACCTGCCTGTTATGTCAAAATTAGTTTTCGTTATATCTTGGGAAACACTGGTCATAGACCTATCATGCGACCACTCAATGTAATCGTCCCGACCTGATCTACTTGCCTGTTATGTTAAAATTAGTTTTCGTTATATCTTGGGAAACACTGGTCATAGACGTATCATGCGACCACTCAATGTAATCGTCCCGACCTGATCTACCTGCCTGTCATGTCAAAATTAGTTTTCGTTATATCTTGGGAAACACTGGTCATAGACCTATCATGCGACCACTCAATGTAATCGTCCCGACCTGATCTACCTGCCTGTCATGTCAAAATTTGTTTTCTTTATATCTTGGGAAACACTGGTCGTAGACCCATCATGCGACCATTCAAAGTAAACGTCCCGACCTGATCTACCTGCCTGTCATGTCAAAATTTGTTTTCGTTATATCTTGGGAAACACTGGTCGTAGACCCATCATGCGACCACTCAAAGTAAGCGTCCCGACCTGATCTACCTGCCTGTCATGTCAAAATTTGTTTTCGTTATATCTTGGGAAACACTGGTCGTAGACCCATCATGCGACCACTCAAAGTAAACGTGCCGACCTGATCTACCTGCCTGTCATGTGTTTCCCAAGATATAACTAAAACAAATTTTGACATTCCAGATAGTTAGATCAGGTCGGGGCGTTTACTTTGAGTGGTCGCATGATGGGTCTACGATCAGTGTTTCCCAAGATATAACGAAAACAAATTTTGACATTCCAGATAGTTAGATCAGGTTGGGGCGTTTACTTTGAGTGGTCGCATGATGGGTCTACGATCAGTGTTTCCCAAGATACAACGAGAACAAATTTTGACATGACAGGCAGGTAGATCAGGTCGGGACGTTTACTTTGAGTGGTCGCATGCTCGGTCTACGATCAGTGTTTCCAAATATACAACGAGGACAAATTTTGACATGATAGGCAGGTAGATCAGGTCGGGACGTTTACTTTGAGTGGTCGCATGATGGGTCTACAACCAGTGTTTCCCAAGATATAGCGAAAACAAATTTTGACATGACATGCAGGTAGATCAGGTCGGGACGTTTACTTGGAGTGGTCGCATGATGGGTCTACGACCAGTGTTTCCCAAGATATAGCGAAAACAAATTTTGGCATGACAGGCAGGTAGATCAGGTCGGGACGTTTACTTTGAGTGGTCGCATGATGGGTCTACGACCAGTGTTTCCCAAGATATAACGAAAACAAATTTTGACATGACAGGCTGATAGATCAGGTCGGGACCTTTACTTCGAGTGGTCGCATGATGGGTCTACGACCAGTGTTTCCCTAGATATAACGAAAACAAATTTTGACATGACAGGCAGGTAGATCCAGACCAAGTAGGTACAAGAGAAAATTCAAATTGTATTTAACTTGAATACCTTGAAATTACAAAAAACATTTTTCATTCATAAAAGTTAAAAGAACTTAAAAGTTTAAATTAAAAAGAAAACATTTAAGGACACAGGTACAAGGTTACATCGTTAGACCTAATGCAACATGGCGGCGAGTTGTCAACACGACTTTGACACGGCGCTCACGTAGTTCTTTCGAGTTTGGATAGATGGCGCTACTTTTTGCTTGTATGGAGAAGATTTGTTTCAATTCTATATAAGTGCGTATCCTTACCTTTGAAATCATTGTTGTCCACCACTTTCGTTCTCATTCTGAGTTAAGTGCATTTCGTCACGAATGCGAGCTGCTCCATGGTTCGGAATCCATGTAAAACTGTAGGTCCCCTTCTGCTACTAGGTCCCCCTGGTTGGTTCCATCGCATTGGATTAAAATATGGTCGAAACTGCAATGAAAATTGTACGTGTTTTTCATTCAGTTCAATGCAGCCGTGTAATAGGAGGATGGTTTTGATATGGAACCTGTGGGAACTAAGTTGGGATAATATCATGACAGTAGATGTTGTTATTACCCATTTCTAGTAACACCAAACATATCGAAGCCATTAGGGCTTTCCTAACGAGGTTTTCCTTCACCCTTAACCCGTAACCATGCCTGTTACTAAATTCTGTGTTATATCACTATTATGTACTTATTCTGAATTGATATCAAAATACAAGCAATCATCTACACTATTCCGTGATCTACACCCACGGCAAAACAGGTTGTTAAATCTGACGTATAGCTTCATTATTTTTAATTGTCTTATTTTGTATTTCTTACCATGCATATCAAACGACGTTGTATTCGGCCAAGTGAACTGAAATTTACTATTTAGCATGGTTCATAAGGCATCTAAACGACATATTAATCACTCACTTGCCCGTACACTCAGCGAGTTAAAGTACCAAGGTAACCTCACTGTTGAACTGGACGGCGGCGGCGCGGCGTCAGCACAAACCCGAGTTTGCAACAATTTGCCAGTTCTGAGCCCCCTTTATTGTTCTAAACTTTCCTTTACGGTTAGCCTCAGCATCAGTTCAGCTGCATAACCTGTGGACCAACACCGAAGCTACGAACACTATGACTTGACTATACACGCCACAAGGATTGCCACAGGTGATAATTTGAGGCAGGGAATGTAATTAGATTCGCTCGTCGCGAAATCCCATCACTTTTCCGCGCCGGATACGAAATTAATGCTAATCTAAACGGTTAAACGAAACGAAAAGCTGTCTGCGTGATAAATTTCGAAACCGTCTAAATAATTCAATCTCTTTTTTCCTTGTAGACTTTCCACCCGTCGGATATACATACTTTACCAGCCGCTATTAAATCACCACTGTCATTACTGTGCAAATTGAAGAGTTGACGTCAAAGGGACTGAATAAGAATACCGAATTTTAATAAATACCGAGTTATTATATTTTTTTAATTATTTTGGATACACCTAGTTTTGATATGAACGGCCATGAAAATCAGTCTCGCAATTCCAGCCGAGAGCAACACATCTTTGACCCAATTTATCACGTGCACTGCACGTAAATATATATGTTAGCGATGTTTATTTTAAAAAAAAGGTTTTGTAAAGTTTACATTGTTGTTTGCTCTTATAATAATAATAATAAAAATAATAAGTTTATTTGAACCATACAGATTTGTTATATATTTTTTCTTACAAGTTGAATTTTCAATTATTTTTTCTTTTCTTCCTCTATTTTCGGAAATATTTTATTCCTTGGACAAGCTCTCCTTCTCATTTACTAGTTGTACAATTTGCAAATAGAATAATCAAGTACGTATACAGAAAAAAAAGATAATGGCCATCAACTCAAAAACTCATTCATTCATTACAATGTACTCAGAAAATCCAACGGTTTTTCACTAATCCCAAAATTTTCAGTCGTTGAAAAGACACTTTGTGATTAATAACTTTATTAATACAATACAATGAAATGGACCGCTTGACTGGCGAACGGGGTCGATTCGGACTCAATTTGATTAATTATGATTTGTTGCATTAAGTCCGAGCGAGTTCGTCTTTGGTTCGTTCCAACGGCGCCAGATTAGCGAATAGAATTGAAATGATTAATGTCGTTAGCAGAATTAGGTATCGATTACTTTTTCGAATTATATTTTCACTAGAATGTGACGACAATGCAGCGATTGAAGGAACAAATGGGAATATTCGGCGCGCGTTGCCTTGCATCATTCCAAACTTTTAACATGTTTCTTTTTTAACACGCACCCAATAATGTCAAACTTCCTAAAGTCCACAAATCCACAAATAGTCATCAAAATGAGAGGAAACCGATTTAAATGCATAAATGTCATATGTAAAATACATACAGAATGTCAACGACAAAACACGACACAAGTGGTTATTTTGGCTGCAAGAGAAATGTAAAACCGAAATGAAATCGATTTAAATGTATAAACGTCATATGTAAAATACATACAAAATGTCAACGACAAAACACGACACAAGTGGTTAAAATGTAAAACCTGCAAGAAAAATGTAAAACCGAAATGGTCCTGTCGCACTTAGGACCTGTTCACGCTGAAACCATGGTTAAGAATTAGGCGCCCTTACCATGGTTTTTATTTATAATTGAGTGAGCTGTTTAATTTCAGTTGACTTTATTCGGTTGGCGTCTTTTGACAATTAGCACGGTACGAAATGTAATTCAACTACAGATTTTATGACTTACTTTACTGTTAACTGGGCGAGTTAATTTATCATGGCCACTATTTTATGTAATTGGACATAGATGCCTAATCACACCCATCGTCATGATATTAGCCGTACTCAACGCTTTCCTGAAGTATCAAGGTGCCATGCCAGGACCTTCCCTTTATGAAGATGGCTTCATTCAAACAGGGTAAATTTTTATGACCTCTTCGATGATCTTTCATCAAATGCGATGGTGCGAACCCGAGAGGGTTCAACGCTATCACCTAGTAGAGGAAGGGGACTTACAGTTTTACATGGATTCTGAAACATGGAACAGCTCGCAATCGTGAAGAAATGAAAACAGGAGAAAATTGGTGCATGAAAAGGGGCGGGGGTTTGAACTCAGACCTCTCGCATGCGCAGCAATTCTCCGCGCCTCTAAGCTACAAGGCTATATAAATAATGTAAGACCGACTACAAGCGAGCGGAAGCGAGGATATGCATTTCTAGCCTATAATTCCCAATTATTTAGTCGCCTTGCAGTCCCCGCCACTTACAGGCCTACCGGCTATCTTTACATATCTAACTGTGGGCCCTTTGCCGGCTTACATCCGGGCGGTGGGCTCTCGGTGATTTACGAGGGTTCCGCCGAGCGACGAGGACACAGAGTCCTGCGGGCGGAAGGTAATTCAAACTTATCGCGCGGCGACGTGTGCACAATGTAGTCCGATACATATGTGTGCACGTTCGGGGTACATTTCACTTCACCGCTTTAGGTACCCCGATCGAGTGTATATTCAAGTACGTATACGATTTGAAATTTCGTTGGTCTGCGATCGCCAGCAATCACGGGATCAGCGATCTAAACATCGCATTGAACGAACGATGGTCAAGCGGCAAAGAACATTTTCCGTGTTTTTCATCCAGTTCAATGCAGCCGTGCAATATGAAGAAGGTCCTGGCAAGGCCTCTATTTCCTATGAGATGTGTTGGGCTAGTATCCATACAGCAGGTTTGTTATTAACGATCCAAGCACAGCCACTTTAAAAAAAATCTGATTGAGCGTAATCTTTGCTTTTTTTAAACGCGTGGAATGCCTTTTATGTTTTTAAGTAAAAACATTATAATAATGGACGACTAGTTCCAACACAATATTAGGGACTTTTTGTGAAAAATCTGTGCAGGCACCGCTAGATAACATTCATGCGAAGGTAAGTGTCTTAACTATTATTCATCATTAGCTGAGGCACCCGACGCCGCTAGGGTCAATTTCAATTTGACACCCACCCCGACACTCACCCGAGCAGATCTTCTAAATTTCAAACTGCACAGGATCACCCGATGGGCTAACCTGAAAATTTCAACTAAATCGTTCCAGCTGTTTTGGAGTTCATAGGGTAACATACAAACATAATCATGCACATCGATTTTTATATAGATAGATAGAAGTGGTCCTGCTCACGGTAGGGCGGAGGCAGCGTCGGCGGGGGCCGCGGGGGTGAGGGGGGGGGAGCAGCGGCATGTGCCGAGATTAATGCGCGCTTTACCACCGAGAGGATCAAAGCGGTCCCGGCATGGATTCGGGACACTTTTGTTTCATTTCATCAGCAACTTCGACCCAGCGGTAAAATAAAATATCAGCTACTAATGACCCGACTGGCTAAAGGTACATCATTTCAGGTTATCCCTAAACACTAATATCCCTAATACGAACTATCGCCATAGATTTTAAGCCAAGAAATAATATCCGCTATTAACCAAAATTGGGCGTTTACGCTGCTCTTCGAAAACGTGTAACGCTGCTACGACTTGTTATAAATAACTGGTTGCGCAAATGGTTGCTAAAACAACTAAATTTTTTTGATACATGCTTAGCACCATACCGCACAAATTTCGGTTGCGGTTAATGGTTCTTGTGTTGAAACAGAAGGAGAGGTCTATCACGGAGACCAATTGCGGAGGCGACATACCGTTGACTCGGTGGCGGTTTTTTGTACCAAATCACTGGAAATCCGCGCGTTCGAGCTGAAATAAAAAATGTTCTTCCGACAAAATGCCCTATTTGTGCAGTGGTGAATGGCTGTCGAAACTACAGTCGGACATCATGTTTGGTTAAAAATTGCAACACTTTCCACGTCTATAAGAATAATATATTTCGGGTAATAAAATATAACGAGGTGGCCGTCTATTTCGGAGTTGGATGGAAAATTGAAACATAGGTAAAGAGCCAGAATGCTAGAAAAAAACATGAGAGGTGTTGTGGGACAATAGTAGGAACGAAGTCATTTTCGCTATATATTATATGCTAGTGACCCCAGGTTTTTTACGCAATTTTAAAAATGACATACGCCACAGAATAGGTCAATCCGTTCTGACATCTTATAGGAAGCAGTTCAGATTCAAATATTATTTGACGGGACAGAGAGAGATTCGTTCCGTGCTCGCCCTGCGATTTGAATGTGATTTGCTCGCGAATAACAAAAAAAACCATTTACCCGAGCAGAGCATTCATCCACCCGAACGAAGCTTCTCAACTTTTCCAAACTGCACAGGATCACGATTATATTATAAGGATTTTATTAATGTGTGACTTAGTATTAGTATTATTTACAATGTCATGGGACAATTTACCTGACATAAATACATTATTATTTTTATTATTATTATCACCCGCTGGACTAAACTGAGATTGTCTGAAAATTTCAATAAAATCGGTCAAGCCGTTTTGGAGTTTATAGGGAACATCCGCACATACATACATACATCCTTATCCAAAGACATCGATTTTTATATATGTATAGATAGATGACCTCAAAAACACTTCAAAGTCGGACGGAATAAGATTGCATTGGAAGATTGGCGGGAGGACTGAAGCGCTGTCTCTATTCTTCTCACCGTCACAACCACTTCACAAATAACTGATTCCGGTGATAGGATACTGTAGCCATATATGGGAACGTAGTTCCCGGAATCTGTTGGCGTCCTTCGATTCATTATGGCGCTGAGCCCTCCGTCTTGTTGGAGACCCGAAATTCACAGTTGGCTTGGAGTCTCTGAACCATAGACGGTTTGTAGGGCCGCTCAGTCTATTCAACAAGTACTAACATGGACGTTGCTCTGTGGACCTTGCGTCCCTCATTCCTGCCCATTCAACCTATTCGAAGTGTGTACTTGGCTGACAGCACTATTTTGTGGTTTACATAAGCTTTTGAAATCGAACCGTTTCCCAAATTCATTTCTCTGCGGCCTGGGGAACTGTCTGCGTTTCCTCATACCTACAATACGAGATATATCTAAATAAAAAAAACTAAAACGATTACAAATTACAAGATAAAAGAAGAATACAATTACGTTGATATGTTACAATATTATAAAAAAGTTATTAAAAGATTACAATTTAGCTCGAAACTTTAACTTCATAAAGGATTTTTTTATGCAATGTGTACTTAAAATTGTAAAATGTTTGTTTAAATTTACAAAAGTTATGTTGGCTATTTATTAAGTTTTATTAGAAAAACGTGATTATTAAAGTAATTTCACACCAACATTCACGTTTTGCCGAAAGACTGAAAAAAAGTAAAGTCATATTTCTCAGTAAATTAGATCACTTTCCCTTGAAACAAAATGAATTCATATCCGCTCAGGCAAACGGAATAGCCAGCAAAATGGACGGCTCTTAAAATGAAAACGCTCTATAGAAAGGAAATGATCGTAAAATCGCCATTTCAGGAAAATAACTGAGAGTGCACTTAGCTTATACTCCTCTAAGCTGAAGTAATATACGCGTATTTTCTTCTAAACATCACGCCGCTTTCCTGATGGGTAGGCACAAACGATAAAGTAACACATGCTTTCATTAGAACACTTCCTTTAATTTGTCCAAATCTGGTGGGGCCCTTTGTGCCAGAAGTGATTAGGGGCTAGCATACATGCTTAACATTATGTTTATTCATCTGTCATTACATCTACCTTTATAGTTCTTTATTGTATGTTCTTGAGATAAGTGTAGTGGAGGCTGAAAATGCAATTTTTTTTAATCATTGTAATATGTACCTGTTTTCTGTTTTTTCTCCTTAATAAATAAAATTAAAATACATAAATCGCCCGTCCACGGATTTTTATAATTGTGTAGATATATATTTCAGCACATTTATATTATTTCATATTTCTATACAAATATAAAAATCCGTGGACGAGCGATTTAGTGTATCCTCTGATTCATTTATGTTAACCAGCGGCATCGATGATCAAGCGTTTTTTTGATAAATGTTGTAACTCGTAATAGAGGCTCTGGCCGTTCGTTTTGAATTCGAACCGGCCAAGTGCGAGTCGGACTCGCACATGAAGGGTTCCGTACCATCGTACAAGATTTAACACAAAAAATCACGTTTCTTTTTCAAATTTCGTTCTTTAATTATATTGTTGTTATAGCGGCACAATAAATAAACTTTCTGTGAATAAGGTTAATGAGATACAGCCCTGTGACAGACGGGCGGACGGACAGTGGAGGCTTTGTAATAGGGTTCCGTTGGCACCCTTTGGGTAAGGAACCTTAAAAGTGACCTGTTGTGCGGGTTAGACAATTCTAATTCGGATTCTGGAAAACGAATGTGTGTTCCAGGTCTGATACATCGACATTCAAGACAATGCTAGCGTTTTAATATTACTAAGTGTACCTACAGGTTGTTTTGGTTATGGTCCAAGTCCAGCAATTACCAGGTAAATTTTAAGTGAGAAAGATTTAGCAACACTTTACCTATAATTATGCTATAAAGCAATATTTATGGAGTTATAAGTTACGGCTCGGAAGTGTGAACCGAGGCATGATGAATGATATTCTATTATTTTCGCACTAACCGTGCTTGATAGCGACCCGTTATCGCAGTGGCCGACTTCTCTCATAGCAGCTGATGCGACGTTGCCAGAATGAGCCTCAGAACGTTTGCACAGGAGTTTCTATGACTTTAATTAGTATGGAAATAAAAGTTAACAGTACAACAAAATGTTAAGTACCTTTTTTGCTACATATGCACCCAGTAAAGCAGTGTGAGCACATTGCAAAAACGTGGTTTTTGAGATACTTCATACTTTATATTGAGTTAACCTAAATGGCGGCGTTATCTTGAAAATATTTCACGCATAAATTCATTAAGTATATGAAAAACATGCTTTTCGTGATCTCCGTACCTCCCTCCCTCCGCCTGACAGCCAGGACCCCGCCAGAACACGACCGCTTCATTTAACTCATATCGTTACGGTACGCAACGCCGCGCACGACCTATGACCTTCCGTCAGCCCCTCGCCACAGTGAAGGCATAGACCCCGCAGTATCTCAACTAAGGGCTGAGTGCACGAAAGGACAAAAAATCAAAATCAACGTTAAAGTATGATCAAACACGTCACTTTGTGTGGACAGTATGGAAGGAACTCTATGCGGATCACGAAAAGTGACTTGTTTGAACATTGATTAACTCAGCCGTCTCTTCGTGCAACCGGGGCCAAGTCATGTCGATGAGATATTTCCAACGCTCCGGAGAATAACGAGCAGTGTTGAGCAAGCATGACCTTTGCATCCGACCACCGATCCAGACACTTTTGAGATAAATTACGAGAAGTGTTTGATTGTGGAATCAATTGCATCTTAACATTAGGTAAAGTGCTTCTTCTATTTTTTATATTTTAAAAGGTGAAATTAAAATCTTGGTACTTGACATATTATAACAATTAAATTAATCAAATCTATTCTGTTTGAATAGTCTTAAAGTGTCGAATGTTTTTTAAGTCTGATTATGGTACTTAGTTTTGAGTAATTTAATGTTTCTTGCTACATGTTAATATATTGTTAGAGATCGCCTTGTGCAATAAGCTCGCCTTTACATACTATTTAATAATAGTTGTAAGCAATAAAGAATATTTCCATTTCGTTTCATTTTCAATTGTAGGTTAAGCAGAGACATCGACCTTGAAGCAGTATAATAGGATTTCTAAAATGAGTAAAAACGTGGAAGACTGCTTCAGATGAATGTCAAGAATAAACATCTTTCCGCTCGTTTCCACATTTTGGTAACAATATTTCAATGTAGATATCGCTTTTTCCACAGATACTACCATATTCTTAATCCAGTTTTATGTAACACACTGCGCAGGCAAGGAAGACTGTTTTTGGGACGCATGAAGTGCACAGAACGTAGACGTCCGCCACGGTTCTCGTTATTTTTCCGCATCTATAGCAGTGGATTAGAGACTGACTAGAATCGGCAGATTCACCGAGTTGACTAACTGCCCTGTCGCCGAGCTGTGCCCTCGGCTCGCATCGTTTCCGCCCGCCCACGGATCAGCCTACGCGCCGTAAAATCGTAACAATGACTTCGACGAAGACACATCATTTCCACCTAATGCGCTTCGAAATTACGTGTCAATATGGGAGAGAAAATTTAGAGCGTACGCCACCGAACTCGAAAAATATAGACCACCAATAAATAATTATTGTCATTGGCATAACTCGATCACAAGATAAAACATTTCCCAAGTAAAGTAACAATGGCCCGTGATATAAAGGCAAGCACTCGTCTGATTTTTAAATAAGTCGTTAAAATGTACATATTTTTATCAATTGCATTACAATTATAATAGGAAGCAAAAAATAATGTATGTTAACAAAAGATTATCGAACCAGTTTAGTTATTCTCCTTCCATTTATGAAACCACACACTCATGAATCTAATATCTAATAAATATTATAAAGGGGAAAGTTTGTAATAATGGATGGATGGATGGATGGATGGATGTTTGTTACTCTTTCACGTAAAAACTACTGAATGGATTCTAATGAAACTTTACAATAATATAGCTTATACATCAGAATAAGATATAGGCTACAATTTATAAAGATATTGTGCCCATGGGCTTTAGAACTTTCACGGGGCTGCGAAAACGATGCCGGCAGCGATACTTCACACCAGGGGGAGCGGGGCCGGGGGCGGCGGCGGGAGCGGCGGCGGGGGCGGGGCGGGCGGTCCGACGGGGGCGGGTGCGGGGAGGCGGGGGCGGGTACGGCTTGGTATTTCCCGCAACTTTAGGACTACTTGGTAAAATTCTTGAGAACCAATTACTCGATTTAGATGCGGATTGTATCTACGTCTAGCCTGATTCTACTCAAAACTTATAGGCTACATAATATAACGCTTCATTACCTGAAGGGTGAGTAGTGAGTGTTAAATTCTTATAACTTGCGAACCAATAACCCGATTTATGTGCGTATTTTATCAATGTATAGGATCTCTGGGAGCAGTCAGGTTCGAGATGGGTTACTGTTATCGATGTTGAGGCTAGCTGTGGGTTGGAGTCTACGCAAAACTTACCTACATTACACGTTACTTACGTACTAGGTAAACAATGTTGCAGTGCAAGTGCAGAAAGGTTCTGGCGGCAAACGCTTTTTTTTTTAAATAGCCACCAAATGTCAACGAAGCTCTAAATGGGAATTATTGGATGTTTCTCATTAAATCATGATATTTCATCTCGAACGATCTTGATAAAATTTGGTAGATGGATACATTGTCCTGGACCAGTTTGTCCCTATTATGGATCAGCCATGTGAGCTACTTTATCCATGAAATAATTTAGCCGACACTAACCCAAACGGAGCCGGGTACCGCAGCTAGTATGAATATAATATGTAATCAGAATCAGCTGTTTGTTACCTCATAACTTTTGCCTGGGTGAACCGATTTGGATAATTATTTTTTTAAATGAAAGCTAGTGCTTCCCAAGTGGTCTAATTTTAATTTGGTTAAGTTCTGACAATGATATACATGAGAAAATCATATTAGTCTTAAATTTGTATTAAGATGTGCGCGACAAATGGACGAATAACTCAATATAACGCCAACCGATTTCGGTGATTCTTTTTTTATTGGAAAGGACGTGTACAAATTAGTAAGTGTACTTCAGATTCACTAAAAATAAACAAATAAAAAAAAATAACAAAAAAAATAACCGACTTCAAAGAAAAAGCACTAAAAAGTAAAAAATAATTGCCATTTTTCTAGTTAAGATTTTTGTTATTTTTTGAGTCGGTGTCAGCCAAGGTAGCCAAGGTTGTCTTGATTGGCGCAGCGCGTGGCCGGCTGACGCCGATTAAAAAAATTACAAAAATCTTAACTACAAAAATGGCAATTATTTTTTACTTTTTAGTGCTTTTTCTTTGAAGTCGGTTATTTTTTTTGTTAATTTTTTTTTATCGGATGGAATTCGTTAAATAGAATGAAACGTTTTATTAATTCTATAACCAATTGAAAACGAAACCGAAAAACTTTTAACTTTTTTTTAAGTCATCATAATTAACCGCCTAAATTAAACAAAGTAACTAAAATAAAATCGCCAAAATAAAACCGGAGCCAGAAGTGTGAGTTTGGTAGTAATTGAAAAGTGTGAACGTGGTTTGAATTTAAAATTAATAAAAGCAATATTCGTGAAGTATCAGGTTTTCGAATTATCAAGAGCAAATAAATGGTTTTATTTTGACTTCTTATTTTGCGAAGTGCACATCACATCAGCACGTTAACCCTCCTCACCGACAGATGGATGATTATCACACATAGTTCTTCTCATTTGCGCAGCATGTTTATAATGGAAAATTTAAGTTTAATTGTTGAGATTTTTTTTTTCAATTATGTCCTGGCAATTGCAGTCTGCCAGTTTTATTTATATAAACGGATTTTCAAAAATATTTAACTACAGTTCCTGCGAAAATAGTTAATACAATTAACTATTTAAAAATAGAATTGGTACAATTGAACTTATTTAAAACACAACTGTTTTTTTGGATTGTATCCTTTAGTTTACCGTATAACATTAGTTCACATGATTTGTTCTTTGTAAAAAATACTATTGGCTGGTGCAATAATACAGGTTGACTTAATTTAATTAAAATCAACGAGTTCGATTCCCGACTAGAAAACATATTTTTGCAGTTTGAATAGAAATGCAGATTTTAACAAAATCGGATTGAGTGTTTTTCGCTACTTCTTATAGTTTCGGATTTGGCTGAATGAAGGCACACTTAAAAAAATCAACCTTTACGTTACTGAGCTCGCAATATTCGCTGAGCCAGCGCAACCGCCTCGTGCGTTGTCGCCGACGACAGTCCACTGTTCTTTTATTCAACAGACTTACTCTTTGTCGCGAACAAAGGAGTGTCTGACTCTCTTACTGCGACGAACGTGAAGTTGAGCACTAGGAAGCATTCTCTTCGCTGTTTTCAGGTCACTTCTATATTTTATCTTATGCTAGCTGCAATACCTGGCTCAGCTTTGGCTGGCTCAACCTTTTTATTTCGACCTTTCTTTTTAATATCGAACAAGTTCACCATCACAAGTAGATAATAAATTGAGTTTGTAATTTTTGGGACAATTAGTTCTAATAAAATACCGAAAAATACCAGGAAAAAATATATCTGAATATTATAATAAGAATATATCATTTCTATTGAATATCTGTACATACTCTATGATTACTATAAATTACCACATTGTAATTAGCGCGCACCTATTCAATATGTACGCAAAACATCTATAATTCACCGTGTTCCACTTATGTATACCACTAATGGTTTGGGCAGTATACGTTATTAATACACAACATCTATAATTAAACTGCAAACTGTACATATATTTACTAATTGATATTCGGAAGTGAACAAAACCGGGCAGGTGCGAGTCGGACTTGCACATAGAGGGTTCCGTACCTTAAGATATAATATAAGATTAAGGTAGGAAGCTGAAATGTTCACAGATTATGTATTTATTTTGCCGCTATAACAACAAATAGGTAACATTATAAAACAATAATAATTAAAGTCACAATAAATAACAAAAATAATAAAACAATAATAATTAACAATAAAATTATTTGTAAATCTTGTGCGATGGTACGGAACCCTTCGTGTGCGAGTCCGACTCGCACTTGGCCGGTTTTTTTATTTTGTAATTTTACCTATTTGTTATTATATAATAATATATATATATAATACACACTCAATGAAAATTTCAGCAACCACCTATTACGGTTCATAAGATGCAGCCCTTTGACAGACGGACGGACGGACGGACGGGCAGCGGAGGCTTAGTAATAGGGTTCCGTTGACACTCTTTGCTTACGGAACCCTCAAAACGTGAAAATACAATCAACCACTCAAGTACGAACACATAATTAAACTAATTTCTTCAACTTATTAAAAACTAGTTAACGGTTTGTATTAAACATTAGCAAACTACTTAGTATCTATCCCTTTCTATTGCTGTTTTTTTAACCTAAAAGTTTTGGTGAGTAACATTTGGTCAAATGCTGGAAATTAAATCGTTAAGATTCGAAAGATACAACTAAAAAATATATTCTGCACCTGAAACCGTAGAGACATCATAAAACAATTTGGAAACCGAGGTCCATAGAAATCTTGCGATTCTGCTTTAATCGCATTTATAATTTCAGTCGAGTATGAATTTGAATAAATACACTGTTTATGATACTTTTTTTTTTTATATTAAATATTCTTAATACATTGTAGTCCTAAAACTTACTCAAACACCACCACTTTAACTCCAGTACAAAACAGGATTGTTCAGGCGTGTCCGCTAAACACACAAAGGGAAGGGCCCTTTGAAGTTTTTAATTCATTGTTCCAACAGTTGAGAGAAGAGAAACTTGGCGGAAATCCTGAGAAGGGTTTAGTTTTCTGCGAAAACCCATGTTTAGAGACGAAACGGGACACTGAAAGATGGCATAGTTCTAACTTCAAACACAATCTTTAAAAAAAAACAATCTGATGAAAACAACAACACAAACTAGGAGAGTTAACAAAAAAGAGTTGGTTAAAATAAAATACCACTTGTGGAAAATCAAGATACTGCAACGATACCTTGTTAAATCAACACATGAAGAGGAGATACCTATAAGGAAACAGACGAACTTACTTACATATATAGTCGGCTAAAATCATAATCCTCCTTTGGCTTTGCCGTAGTCGGGATGAAAGCAGTATGAGTTGCTTTTAACCCGACTACTTTCTCCGAATATCAGGATAAAACATTTGGCCCAATATTAATTTTATTGTGTGTTCTGCAATATCCATCGAGTTCCACTTCAATAAATAAATAAAAAAGCTACCTCAAAAACGATTTTACGCAAGACTGACTCGATGCGGAGGAACGAACACGAACACAAAACCTTGAATTGATATAATTTCTTATCAATAATGACGAGCTCTGTACCCCAGAATTGAAGATGACAACATGTAGTTCTAGGAGCAGTTCAGAATCTCATACAGGAATCGTAACTTACACAAATTAGACAATAAATAATTATCTAACATACAAAGTTTGCCACCCCCGTTCAGACATTTAGGAATCGAATTTTAAACAATCTTTCTTGGTGTACTCCTAGGGAACTCAAGGAATATTTACTCCAAATGTCCAATCTCTAGGTCGACCATCGAAGGTGTGGGTCAGTTGGTATCGGTAACGTTTTATAAGTATAGGAGGAGGAGAAGATTATGATCCGGCGAAGTTTCTTCTCGAATCTTCGAAAAGTGATGAATCCAAGAGTATGTGTGCAGGTCATGGAGAAAAATAAACGAATTAACGAATTCTTCAAGACTCCGTGCCGAATATCGAATACATATCTTTTAAGTAGTTCGATAGAGGCGGAGCCGAAGTGATTTACCCCCCGCGAAAGCCCCCGTGTGCTTCGAGGTTCAAGAGATCCAATTCAATCATAGCTAGGCTTTTGAGCTAAACTGGTTAAAAAACCTTCATCTAAAGTGTGGTTGTTTCACTATAAGCCATAATGATTAGGATGTCGTTTAAAGATTGTTACTTCATTTCCGGTTGTAAAATAACCTTTTTAAAAAGTCTTAGAAGTTGTTTCAGCAACCAGTTCTGAAAAACACATCTAACGACAGTTATTAACCGAATTATTAAGTTTCGGTTCCAGAAAACCCCCTTCTTGTAGAGCAGTTCTGTTGTAGAGTAATTAAGAAGAGCAGAATATAAAATTCAGAATAAGGAATATGCAGGTTGTAACAGCCGTTATAGCCGTGACGACCCCATAGAAAGATCTAAGGGCTTCACCTATAATGAAAAACTTAAAAACTTTTTAAGCGGATCTCTCATTCTTGATATAGCTCAAAGTTTATTCTTTCGTCAAGGATGACAGTATCCTAACAAAGTCAACGACACGACCCTGTCGTTCTTGTTATATCAAATAGCCTCCCTCATGCTTTCCTGCCATCATGGAAACATTCCTCCCTGCTTCAGCACCCCCCGATACCCGCGGTTCAACCGCGTTAGCGTTCTTTTACATATATTTTTTCGAATACGGTAAATCTGATATTAAATATGTCGTCGGAATACTAGTAAAAACCTGTTGTGAAAAAATTAGAGTATCTAGATAAATAGGAATGAAAGTTTAATGGCGCATAGTGTGAGTGACAAAACCTAATTTTAAAACGAAACGTCGTCGTATCAATTTATGGGTTTCACCAAAAGATAAAAGTATTGAGTAGAACTCAAAGTTACCCAATTTTACCAGCATACCGACGAAATATTAAAAATATGCAAGTTGACGCAATGATTGGCTACATAAGGGACCATATGCAGGGATTGAGGGTCCAAAATTTACGCTGCCGCACCGTCCAGTACTAAATATCTCCCACATATCCTTAATACATATTATCTCCTCTATTTACCTACTCTCATACTAATTCATCTATTATACTTGAAACTTAATATTAATTTTAATGTATTACCTCTTATAATTCTGTACCTCTTCATATGAATATACTGACCCGATATTTTACTTTTAATTTCTCTTTACAACATTTGTACACAATATATCATCCTAACTCACCTGCAGGAAACTTTAGCTTTAACTTTACTGACATCAAATATCAGTACTCACATAGCTTATACATTGCTTTTCACCTGTAGAAATCGATCTATATTCGAACTTCTGAAGCTCCGAATGTTTTCTTTTTTATGTAACCTCAAACTTTTTTTCTTTTACTCTTTCTGCTTTCTGTTACAAACATGTTTCTGTTTCAGTTAATTTTGTGTTTACGATTACCCTTGTGTAGCATCAATATAATTTTATGTTCCCGAGGGAAACGTAGTGAAGGGAGATTCTTTGTTATATACTTAATAATGTTGTTATTTTTGTTTTATGTATTTCTCTCTGTGTTTTCTCCTAAATAAATAAATCACTCGTGTATTCATCTTATTAAAAAAATATATTAAAATGCACCTCCCGAGCCCCGCTTACCGGCGCGGTCGGCATTGTTTGTTCACGTTCAGCTTGTCCCGCGGCCACCGCCAATCCTATTTGCGTCGGAGGCACGTAAATAATGGAACAAGGCGACGCGTGCGTCCGGACACGTTCGTCCACCGACCATTACGCGGATTAAACGCTATTCATGGCTCGGCGACGTGTTTTCAATACGGTGACGTCGCCATTGTAAGCCTCGGAAATGCCTTCACCGCACGTGTCATAGGGAAATCGCACTTTGTGAGAGTAGAGATGGCCCGGTCCAACCACAGTTTAAGCATTCAGAAAAATTGTGTAGGTTGCAGTTAGAAGACGCCATACAAGAGAAAAGGAAGGAGAAGTGGCAT
The DNA here is from genome assembly GCA_946894095.1 of Incurvaria masculella. Classification (NCBI taxonomy): domain Eukaryota; kingdom Metazoa; phylum Arthropoda; class Insecta; order Lepidoptera; family Incurvariidae; genus Incurvaria; species Incurvaria masculella. Next base: position 9,911,213 of record OX335641.1, read on the forward strand.
GTGGTCGTTAATCGCGATGCCGCCGTATGGACAATTTGTGCACATGATCGTATAGGCGTCGTATGCTACACAGTCCAATCATCGAATACGAGCGCGAATGTGCTCCCAAAATGCGTTCACCAAGTCGGTAAAGACGATCTACACATACTTTCTAATACGTCTACGACTATGTTTGCGTGTGGCATGTACGTTTAAGTTCGGTTGGCAGTATTTGAAAATTGGAGACTGCGGGTCTCATCTCCTTTCTTTTTTTATCTAAGGACGGCGCGTTTATCTTAGCTGGATTTTGCGGGTTCTCGGAGTACTCTTAGATCATTAGGGAATTGGAAGGAATGGAAAGGCATTCCTCGTTGGAGCCGGAATGACCTGGCGCTAGTGCAGATAACACAGTTGTTCGAGAAACCGGCCAAGTGCGAGTCGGACTCGCACACGAAGGGTTCCGTACCATCGTATAAGATTTAACATAAAAACGTAACGTTTTTTATGGGCCCCCCCTTCAATTTTTATTATTATTTTATTATACTTATTTATTGTTATAGCGGCAAAATACATACATACCCTGTAAAAATTTCAGCTGCCTACCTTTTACGGTTGAGGAGATACAGCCCTGTGACAGACGGACGGACGGACGGACAGCGGAGGCTTAGTAATAGGGTTCCGTTTTCACCCTTTGGGTACGGGACCCTAAAAACCAATAATCATATCCCAGTACCTCCTACTACAGCAATAGTTCTCCGAGCAGTACCCTAGGCGATCCCGGCGTAATAGAGCGTGAGTGCTTCCAAGAGGAGAGGCTTGGAGTCACAACGGGTGGCACCGCACCTCTTGCGCCCCGCTGACCCACTTTATAGAATGGTCTGGGTCGTTATCTAAAGCCAGTCCAGTCCGCAAAATATTAAAAGTATTGCGCCCAAGGTGATGGGTTTTTTTAACACAAACCCCGGCACCAAGCAACATCTCAGTGAGTATATTGTCTATGAATGAGTTGCCGTAGTATTAGTGGCTTGCCGTAGTGCTACCACATTTCACCATGACGGGATAAAGTCCCAAAAAGCTAAATGACAGAAAATGTAATACTTCTAATAAAATGGCTTCCACCAATAATATAGGCATGGAAAATATATAACTGCCGTCTAATGTATCCGAGACGAACAGTACTGTTCGACACAGGAACGGGTGCTGTTCAACAAACCACGATGAACATTTGGATTGAACCTTGGGAATATTCAAAATTAAATAGATCCTATCTTAACACATTATTACGAGTTCACATATTTTCGACTTTTACTTCAATCCATATTGGGTCATACTACAAATGTTTCTTTCATTTGGTAAGTTTTCTAGGAAATGTGATGTCTGCAAAAGTTAATCTTTCCCATCTCGCAGAATTTGGAGCAATTTTTGGTCTGTATTTTATCTGGTTTTTATTTGCCCATGTACCTACGTAAAGTACGGACGATTTAGTCAATCGAAAACTGATTTTATTGTCCACGTCATTATCTCGTGACGCCTTCGTGGGTTTTGTGGCAAATCTTCCAAGTGCACTTCTTATATCCCAAACATTTCCTTTCCCAGGAGCTATCCTGAAGATGGCTTAATCGTGCCATATTTGAACAAAGCCCTTACGATACTAGAAGTACCGCACTACTGAAGGATAGACTTGCCGGTAAACACGGAGATTATTACAATATCCCGCACAAAATCTGTCAGATGATCCTAGGACATTAACCTCTAAACATTTTGTTCTCTCACTTTACCTGACATAAAAACACAAACTTTATGTTCAAAATCTGGTGCTGTCGCGGTAATACTGTTGGAGCACAAGCATTAACAGCTTCCATTAGGCACGTTGGGCTCCTCGACGGGCAACATTCGCGCCAGTGTTGCGGTGAGCACGCGTCGTAAACGTGCACATTTATGAACACTGCCACCGTCTACCAGCAGATTGAAGCCGTAACAAGTCCCCAAGCGCTCCACCCAGTAGTTGGTGTTGTTTAGACGCGAAAGCACAGACCGAAGTCTGAAGATCTCCCGGAATCATATTGTAGTATTGACGCACGCTGAGCGGTGGGCATTGGTTGTTTCATCGACAAATAGCAGCGGTTGTCACAATCGAATGTTACAATTAGAACTATTGTATGTATTGTTGACTGAAATACGTATTTCATCTTGTGACATTTGTGTAGGTTTTTGTCTTTTCACTCAAATACAGTGAATCGGCACTTTTTCTCATTTTCTCATCTGTCAGTCACACGTTTATTTAATCGCGAGTTTACTTTTACTGTGTACTTGTATTTAATGGGTCGAAGCCGTTGTGAGCGATCCCGGCTACTTGGGAACATCCCGAGGTAATCCAGGAACTTTAGCCTAAAATCAGAACTTAGAAAAACATTAAATCCGACGTGCATTTTTTTTTCTCATAAACGTAGTATTTCATGTGGACGTGTGTACATTAAGTTTGCAACATTTTGGGGGGTCCGGAAGATAGAAATAAAATATGAAATATGTTTAAAAAATGATATCTCCTAAACAAATATTTAGAAATGTTATTTAAAAATTTTATATGTTAGCTAATTTTAGGTGTAATATTACTGTGAATTTGCAACAATTTCCTATTTACGGAACTGCGTGAATATATTTTTTTTGTACTATTTTCATAATATCTACAAAGCAAATAATGAAAATTCTATTTTATTTTCTGAAATTGGAAACTGACCGCAAACTCTATATTCTGTGAAATTTGTAAAATGTTGCAAATATTAGAAGCACATTTTTTTTCATTTATAATTTTTACATTCACACAAAAGCTGAACAAAAAATTCGAAATACGTATAAAATCGTTCGTTGTATAGGTTTTAAATAATTTAATTTTCTTTTATATATTCTAGAAAGAAATATAGCAATAGCAAGTTAGGTTCGCGGCATAGATTTTTTTTAGTAAAAACATTTTTTTAAATACATTTCCGTAATTACAAAATTGTTGCAAATTCACAGTTACATTACGCCTTAAAAGACTTACCATATACATTTTTTAATACCGTTTCTAAATATTTGTTTACGAGTTATATATATTTTAAAATACATTTTAATTTTTTTTTCTATCTTCCGGGCCCCGCTAAATGTTGCAAACTTAATGTAAGCATATGAACATGAAATTATATATTTCTGAGAAAAAAAAATTCATTTCGGATTTCATGTGCTTCTCAAACCGTATCTATCCCGGTCTAAGGCGGTAGCAGCAACAAAATGTTTGTTTACAGTATTTGATTATTTAGGGCGTGACAAGAGCCGATTGCGTTCAGTTTGATAAGGACGTAAGTAAAAGAACATTAAAATTTATTAAAAAATAATCACAACGAATTTCGACAAACAAAAAAGTAAATATGTACGTAGATTGATGGTCCAGCTATAATTTAAAGATACCACTCTAATGCTGAGATTCATAGACCTTACTCGAGTTTAGCTTATCCAAAGTATTGCTTCTGACTGTCAAATTTGACATTCGTAATGTCAAAACTAACAGTCGGAAGGCATACTTTGACTTAGCCAAGTAAAAGTAATTTTTATGAATCTCAGCATAAGTATCTGGCTTCTTTGTGTTCTCAAATTGGACACATATTCATACATTTACATAAAAACACAGAGTATGAGCGTCAGATGTTTACTGCTATAGGTTTCAAATATAGCTAGACCAAGTTTCCATTCTAAAATAAGTATGTCAGTCAGTCAGTCAGTCAGCGTGTTTGCGTCCACTGCTGGACATACGCCTCTCCAATTTTTCTCCAGTCCTCCCGGCCCTCAGCGGTACGGAACCACTGCTTTCCGCCGACGCACTTGATGTCGTCGTCCCACCTGGCGGGTGGTCTTCCCACACTCCGTTTTCCTGTCCACGGCCGCCAGTGTAGGACACGGTTACTCCAACGGTCGTCGTCTCTTCGGCTGACGTGACCAGCCCACTGCCATTTGAGCTTAGCCACCCGGTGTCCAATATCGACTACTTTGGTACGTCGGCGGATTGCCTCGTTACGCACCATATCCCGTAGCGATATTCCCAGCATGGCTCGCTCCATTGCTCGCTGGGCAACTTTTAACCTTTGGACAACGGCGACCGTCAGAGTCCACGTTTCACAACCGTACGTCATAACCGGGAGGACGCACTGGTCATATATTCGGGTCTTCAGATTTTGCGGGAGGTCAGACCTCAGAGCGAATTTTAGCTTTCCGAAGGCAGCCCAACCCAGTTGAATCCGTCGCTCAACCTCCTTAGTCAGTCCTTGTCTACCAAGCCGCAGAATTTGACCGAGATATACGTACTCTTCAACCTGTTCGATCACTTCTCCGTCGATAACGATTTGTCCTCCTGTCATACCCTCGGTCGCCATGACCTTGGTTTTGTCCCGGTTCATCTTCAGACCTACCTTTATCGATGCTTTATAAAGGTCTTCCAGCATGGTCTGAAGCTGAGCTCGGGAATTCGACAGAAGAACAATGTCATCGGCGAAGCGAAGATGACTGAGGAAATCTCCATTAACGTTGATACCCACGTTGTCCCATTCAAGCGTCTTGAACACATCTTCCAATGCGTTAGTGAAGAGCTTGGGTGAGATCACATCCCCCTGCCTTACGCCCTTACCAAGGGGGATGGGTTGGGTATTTTCATGAAGCCTCACAGTCATCGTCGCGGACCGATACAGATTTCGGAGTACCTCGATGTAGCGGTGGTCGATTCTGCACCTCAGGAGGGAGTTTTCGACGGCCCATTTTTCAACTGAGTCGAACGCCTTCTCGTAGTCCACGAAGGCTAGGAAGAGCGGCTTGTTGTACTCCTCGCACTTCTGCACCAGTTGTCTCACAGTAAATATGTGATCCATGGTGCCGTATCCTTTCCTAAACCCAGCTTGCTCACGAGGCTGGTATTGATCCAGCCTCTGTGTCAGCCGACTCGTGATGACTCTTGAAAAGACCTTATACACGTGGCTTAGAAGTGAGATAGGTCGATAGTTTTTTAACTTCGCCCTATCCCCCTTCTTGTGAAACAGGACAACGACACTATTTCGCCACGCAGCCGGAACAACACCATTTTCGAGAACTGCATTGAACAGTGTTTGCAGTTCCTTCAAGATGGGTCTCCCGCCAGCCTTTAGCAGTTCCGTCGTTATCCCGTCCTCACCTGGAGCCTTGTGTTTTTTGAGTCCTTTCAAAGCAGCCTTTATCTCATAGACACTAATCTCCGGCAGATCCTCGGTGTAGTGTCTAGTGAGCGGCGCACGCCTATCAGAGTCGACTGGTTTGCTTGGGCTCGGGGCAGGAATTGCTGCGGAGTACAATTCGCCATAATATTCTTCCACCGCCTCAAGTATATCCGGCTTTCTTGCAGTGACGACCCCATTCGCTCGCTCGAGTTTTGAAATTTGGTTAGCGCCGGTAGAGAAGGCACGGGCAAACACTTTACTGCCTCGATTTTTCTCTATAACGCGCTCAACCAACTTCATGTTCTCTCGGCGGATATCACGGCGAATGGACTTGCTGATGGTCTTGTTGAGGTTCCTGTGAACGACAGTACTCCGGATCTCCGGTTTCATATTTCGTCGTGTTTCCAGGAGCCTCAACGTCTCGTCGGATAACTTGCTGCGGTTTGCCTGTGGACTTTTGCTGAAGTGCTTTTCTGCAGTGTCCGTTAGTGCGGATACGAAGCTTGTATATGCCTTGTCGATGTCGGCATCCTCACCGCGTGGCGCTAAGCTAAAGGCATCCTCGAGTTTAGCTTCGAAATTTTCGAGCATCTCGTCTGGTATGTTTAGCTTGGCCAGTGGTTTGTGGATGAGTTTGCGCCGTTCCATCTTAAGGTTTAGCTTTAACGTGCCACGCACTAATCGGTGATCGCTGCCAGCATCAAAGCGGTTGAGGACAGTAACGTCTATACACGACGATTTACTGTCCGTCAGTATGTAGTCAATCTCGTTTCTCGTGCAACCATCAGGGCTGGCCCACGTCCATTTCCTCTTTTCCTTTTTCAGGAAAAAGGTATTCATTGCATGGAGCTGGTTTGCCTCGAGATAGTTGACCAACATCTGGCCGCGTCGATTCCTGACACCGATCCCGTACGGACCTACTGCTCTGTCTCCACTCAGAGGTTTGCCTAATTTGGCATTGAAGTCTCCCATCACGTACTGGAAGTGAGATTTATTAGTTTCTAAGGCTCTCGATACATCCTCGTAGAACTGCTCCACCTCGTCGTCAGCGTGCGAACTCGTGGGAGCGTACACCTGCACCACCTTCAGCTGGTAACGTTTATTTAGCCTGATGATGATGTAGGCCACTCTGTCCGACACGCTGTCGATTTCGATGATGCTGTTCACGAGGCTTCGCCTCACCATAAATCCCACTCCACCTTCCGATTTTTGGGGATTTCCTCTGAAGTAGAACAGGTTGCCAGAATGTAGCACTTCAGTCTCTTCGCCCTTCCTTCTGACCTCGCAGAGACCCAGGATGTCCCATTTAATATGAGCCAGCTCCTGTTCTAGCTCGACCAGTTTATCATGCGTTCTCAGAGTCCGTATATTGTGGGTAGCCAAATGTAGTTGGGTGTGGCAGCCAGATCTAACCCAGGGATTCTTAGCACCCCTCACCCCGCCGGAACCAAGACCGCCACCACGATGATCCGGAATAGCGGGGCCGCTGGGAACTAGGGGCCGAGGTTCGTTTCGACTTTTCATTGGAGGTTTGTGGCCATAAAACGCCACGTTGGCCAAACGTCTTGGCGAGTCTTCCGCTCTCGTCAGCCTTAGGATTGTAATCCCACCCAAGGATTACGCACCTAAGTTTAAAATAAGTATGTAATAGTTATTTTTTAACCGACTTAAAAAGAAAGGAAGAGGTTCTCAATTAGACGGAAAGTTTTTTTTTCAAATAATAAAATATGTCTTACGTCCTTATGGAATTGAATACAATCAATAGTTGTCACGCCCTTAAGGGTGAGCATTTTTTCAGCGCGACGTAGCGGGCATATTTGAAGTTAGCCTAATCATTCGAAAATCGCTTTTACAATACTTGATATTTGGTATCTAATATCGGTCAACGAATATCTACATTAGTAAATATACTTTTTCTTACTAAGCAGGTACGTCGCTTATTCCAAGGAATGTGACATGTATGTATGTATAATCGACCGTGAAGCAAGGATACATTAATTGAAGAAGGAGCCCAGTAAAAAGAACTACTTTACGAATATACGGCAAGGCTGGACCCGAACCAGCAAAACATACCATTCGCGGGTATTGCGTCTACCAATTTGGCCACCGGCTGTATACCCATAATTTGGAATTCTCCTACAGTCTCTCCTCTGTCTCCTACTAACACAGTGTTTAAGATTATACTTACATACATTTAGTTAACGCTTCATCTGCGTCATGGCTCTAGCGTCTGATGACAAATACGATTTTGGTGATGACGGCAATATGTTTGAATGTTCAATCTTTGCAGTCAATGTCCGCAACGCAGATGAAGCGTTAACTAAATGTATGTAAGTATAATCTTAAACACTGTGTTAGTAGGAGACATTCATAACGGGAGGAGAGACTGTAGGAGAATTTCATATTATGGGTATACAGCCGGTGGCTAAATTGGTAGACGCAATACCCGCGAATGGTATGTTTTGCTGGTTCGGGTCCAGCCTTGCAGTATATTCGTAAAGTAGTTCTTTTTACTGTGCTCCTTCTTCAATTAATGTATCCTTGCTTCACGGTTGATTATACATACATACATGAATATCTACATAGTTTAGCACTTTTATTTTTAAACCTAGTCAATTTAAGTCAATAGGATCAGTCAGTGGTCTTCAAATGGTTGATACAAACATTGTTTGCATGGGGAGCGTAATTTTCTGATGCTTACGGCCTACCTATTGACAGCAAATAATGACTTCATGTAAACCTAAGCATAACTTGTAGACAGTGAATTTAATAAAACTTCAGGCTGTTTTAACAGAAAAGCGACCGCCTCTCCCCTTCCGCCCCCACCCACACGCGTCACTACAAGCGAATAGCTTACGCAACGGGGCACTGACTTCACTGCGGATATTACCAGCTACACACCATGCAATCCATTTTCGTACACCCCGAGGTCGATTTATATATGCAAGCGCAGGTAGTAAATACGTCAGGGCGATTCGGACGTAGTATACTCCACCCTCAACTTGGCTATCAAATAATTTGCTGTTGTGAAATAGCGTTATGGCAACACCGAAATGAATTTACTGCGTCCCGAAGGCGAACACCGCTAGGCACATTGGTAGTGCAGCGAGCGGTGGAGTTAATGAAATGACACAGAAAATAAACACGACCATGGAGCGAGATTAGCATGATCGAGATTGGCTTGACACGGATTTATTACGAAGGACAACTAATTTTTACAGCGCTAATACAGTCGATTTCTTAATTTGATTGTTACTTGAATTTAACGGTTTATTATTTGAAAGAATATTAGTTAAAGAAAATTAGTATTAAAACACGTTACCTTATGAATGATGACCAGATGATCGCACTAAGCTAGCCATGTTTTAAAAAACATCGCTCTCAGCATGATAAATACTTTAAATGATGACCAGATGATCGCAATAAGCTAGCCATGTTTTAAAAAACATCGCTCTCAGCATAATAAATACTTTAAAATATTTTTGGACGCATGGTCATAAAATGAATAAGACTGCAAAAATATAGCTAAAATATGTATCGTGTTTATCCTTTTTTATTTAAAAATAAAATTACTGCCTCTGGAAATATGCCAGTTTATTGTTTAATTCTTAACAAGCTTCAAGTAGTTTCGTAATTGGCCTTTGACACCATCGAAAAGTTCGGTGTGGTCGTTGCAATAAACATATTTTTGACCTCATCGCGGCCCAAGTCCAAAATATCACTACATAGTATAAAACAAAGTCGCTTTCTCTGTCCCTATATCCCCATGTACGCTTAAATCTTTAAAACTACGCAACGGATTTTGATGCGGTTTTTTTTAATAGATAGAGTGATTCAAGAGGAAGGTTTATATGTATAATAATATCCATTAAATATTTGAGAAATACTGTTATTTTTGAGGTTTCCAATGTGATGTCGTAAATATTTTTTTTTTCCGCTTACATTGCAAACGCAGGCTGAACCCTACGAGATTTATCAAAATAATGTACTAAGTATTGTATACATTGAAAAGGTCTACAGAAAACTCCGCGATGGTATTTATCTATCTCTTATGGATATCCCACAATAACATTTTTTTCTCATTTACTTTTTACGACAAATAATGGCTAATTTTTGAAGCGATTTTAACCAATACAGCATTAATCCTTATCCAATTAAATACCTTAAATACATTGTTGATTTAATATAGATCTATACGGCCCTTTACAGCATATGATTTAAATGAATATTTTCGAAGATATTATAGATTAAAAAATTGCGGGATGTAGTGCTTGCGGCGGTACCGGCCGGCCGGGGCGGCGGGAGCGTGCCTCGGAGGCCGCGGTTCTCCCTTTAGCACTTTGAATTTATTATTTCTCTAATATCTAATAATCATGTAATAATAATATATAAGTTTTTTTTATTTCAAATTTCTCAATGTAGGAACTCTACGTAAAAATGGTTTATTTGTGTATCATTGTGTCAAAATAATATTTTTTTAAATGACGTTATGCCCGTGCAAAGCCGGGACGGGCTGCTAGTAAATAATAATAAAAATAATGATTTATTTCGGACCATAATATCCATATTAGGCTGCACTACAGCACCTGCAGTAAACAATAAACAATAAACAATTGAAATCAAAATAAAATCATTGCAAATCGAATTAAAATAGATAAAATTGCAAATCAAATAAAATAAAAATCAAATTCTATAAAATTATTAAGATTACATTTAAATTGTATACACATTACATAAAATTCAAGAAATCCCAAATCAAATACTTCAATCAACTTGGTACAATCAATGTTTATCTCAGGAAGTGGTCATATCCGTAAACTTACAAGGCCACTAGAAATCTTGTAACCAAAGAAAATGAAACATTGTAAAAAGACCACGCTAACTTAAAATAAGCTAAGCGAATTTTATCAGCGAACAAGATTGTACTTTTTAAAGCGTTTTCAACCAACTTTGACGACTTTCGGCACATACATACGTAGACAAAAAACCGGCCAAGTGCGAGTCTGATTCGCACACGAAGGGTTCCGTACAAGATTGAACAAAACAAATATTTTAACACATTTTTTGTATTGGGCCCCCCTTTAATTATTATTATTATTATTTTTTACCTATTTGTTGTTATAGCGGCAAAATAAATACACACTCCGTGAAAAATTCAGCTTCCTACCTATTACGGTTCACGAGATACAGCTCTGTGACAGACGGACAGACGGACGGACGGACGGACGGACGGACGGACGGACGGACGGACAGCGGAGGCTTAGTAATAGGGTTCCGTTTTTACCCTTTGGGTACGGAACCCTAAAAAGGACGTAACAAGTGGCGCCCCGTGAAATCATTGCTGCTGCATGCTGGTCAAAAACTTGAATTAAATAGTCTAAGGCATCAAATATAGACATACATTCTGCCTCCACACGAACGGTGCCAAGAAAATTTGGCCGCCAAATGTTTACGGTCATTAAACTGGAAACAATTGCGTTAGGAACTGGAAAGCTCCTTTTACGAAGAAAGGCTTTTCGGGTGGCTCACGGCATCTCTCAGATTAGAGAAATATATAAGTAGCCAAGAATTATATAAGCTATTGCCGGTTTCACGCCGAGGGAAAATATCGGGAGAAAAGTGCTTCAATAAGCTGCTCGGCTCGGAGACCACGCTCGGGGAGGAAGTGTTTACTTTTTAGGATTTTCGTTTCCGCTTCTTGTGACGCGCAGGAAATCGACTTTCGCGATCGACAATTGCCGACTTCATTCCCTCGACAAATATGAATGAATGAGTCCAGTTTAGCGATCGACCGATGAGTTAAGAGAGGTCCCGGGAGAATCATTTTCAACCCTAAATTTTCTTTCCGCATCAGTCGAGATGAGCGGGAATTTTTTTTGTGCGTAACCGGACAAGGATGGTTAATATCACATCTACTGTTATGATAATAGCCCAACAGCTTCAGCTTCCTTATACTGCACGGCTACATGAAACTGGATGGAAAACACGGACAATTTTCATTGCCGCTTCTGTGGATACTACAATTTTATCCCGGAAAAAAAGATTCCATTATTATCTGTCCAAAACTACTTTACCCCAAACGAAGCCGAGTACCGCAGCTAATTTACCAAACCACAAAAGCATCAACATTAAACATAATCCATGTATTCTACTTTGTAATTGCCTTCTGGGGTGTTACCATGGAAAATAACTCGCCGGGCTAATTGGGAAGTGAGTGATTAAATCTGTCGTTTAGTTGCATTTCGTACCATGCTAACTGTTAAACGACGCGTTATTCGGCCAAGTAAAATGATTGCAAGAAATGCAACTATATGTTGTGTACTCACTTGCCTGTTCACCCGGCGAGTTATTTTACCAGACATTTCGTCCACTTGTATGTATATTTCGCGGGCGTTATAACAGTGTGTCCCAATGGGGTAACTGCATGCAGCAGGTAAGCTCAGATGTAGGTCAGCCGCTACCCGCGCCGGATGCGAGATTCTATTTTAATTATGTATTTATGTTCGCGAACTGGCAACAACGCCGCTGTATTTTAAATGGGTTCACTAGAGATCTACACCCCAAGTTATCGATCGACTAGGTTTGCCAATGCTGTTCTGAGCTTGTTCAGCAGGAGACAGTCCAAAGAACATTATTATAATTCTGGTTGAAAATTACAACCTCCCGTAGTCAAACGTTTTAAGCTTGAAAAAAGGAATATTTTTCTTATACAACCAGCCCATAAAAACACATTGCTTGTTCATATTTTCATTCAACCGGAACTGCACTGTCTCCTCCTGTAATTCGCAATGTGTGAATCATTTATTTAATTACGATTTGTCCAAATAATCAGTATCGAATGTAGGTGAATATTGCATGGAGGCTGCATCTATAGAACGACAAACCCCTGTTTTCACCACCGCCAGTTACCTGAAATCCGATACGTAAATTTCGGTTACAAGGCATATTTGCATGGTGTAACCGAAAAGTAACTTTGGGATTTTTGTAGTTGGAGGTGGTGGCAACGGGCGTTAAGGTGGGCCCGTAAGCATCAGAAAGTTACGCTCCCCATACAAACGTAGTCAAGTAATCATTTGAAAACCACTGTTCCAATTTTCTTGATATTTGGGACTTAATATCAAGCAACAAATATCTATGTCTGCACGTGTTTATTTTTTCGAAAAAATATCCTGGTTCAGAGAAAAGAAAATTTGTATGAAGATATTCTTTTGCCTGTTATTTGACTTGCTTTATATTTTTTAACAAAACAAAAACGTGCAGACAAAGATATTAATAGTAGAATATTAGATGCTAAATATCAAGCAAATCGGAATAGTGTTTTTCAAATGATTAGTAAATTACGTTTGTATGGAGGACACTGCTTACAGGCCATTCTTAATAAGTTAGGCTAGGGGTTACCGGCAGGACGGCGGCGCCGCAAAGATCACGCGACCTTCTGCTCCAGGAACGTTAAAAAGGAATGGACTACAGCCGGGCAACAGCGTCACCGAGTGTTGGCCTTCATAGTAACGCTGACTACGCGCGCGACTCGCTGTGATGTAAAAGTGTTTCTTTTATATATTGACTAGCTGTGCTCGCGGCTCCGCTCGCGTTAGGGTGATGGTTATAAGAACTAAGGTCGGCGGCCAATACGCCTCCCCGCAACGCGTCATTCGGTGGTCAAAAGAGGTCATTTACGTTTTCGCTTACTACTCCCTCATTTTTCAGCGTATCGTGATGATATTTGGCAAAAACTTCTTCGAGATGTGCTTGAATCTATTAGTGAAAACCGCATCTAAATAGAATTGGCCGTTTCATCGTTAAAAGCGGCCAAACATTGTTGCAGACAGACAGACAAACACTTCCGAAAAATAGTTTTTAATCATCAGTTTCATTAGTATAAGCCCCTCGAAAAACATTTTTGTAAAATTCCAAAATTACAGACACGCCACCTCCCTAGTGTTTTATAATTAGTGGAGAGGAGATGAAAAAAGAACAGAACTTTGAAAGTCATCTGTGAATGTTTGAATCGATTGCAAGGATTATGCCGAAGCTTTTTTACCAGACGTTTGTGTCTGTGTAAGTGATCTCAAGTCCATTCCTTTCAACGCTCTTGTTCCGAGGAAGTAGGGTAATGGGAGCGACGCGGACGTCCTCGTGCGGACGTGCGGTCCCCGCGGACGGTCCGCTGGAGTAAAACACCGCCGCACTTATCAGCTCTTTCTAGTTTCGAGCGTGGAGAGTTTTACGAGTTATTTTTTAGCATCATGTAACGGAGGAACCTTGGGGATGCATCGAAAAACAATACTGATGAAGATGTCGCATGTAAATTGTAAAATACGTGAACTAACGAATAGCCTAGGATACTAGTAGTAAGGAACTAGCTTCGAAAACTTTCTTATTTGCTGATTTGGTTAGGTTGGTTTAGAATATTTCCGATACAATATTTCATTCCATAGGTTTTTTATGATAATCACGGCTTAAGGCGTACGACAGGCGGTAATCCGACCATGGGGGACAATGCTAGATTTTGTACGGTAGGTGGTGCCTTTTTTTATTCGCGAGGTCATAAAACAAACTTAGTTATTTTTGTTAAGAATAATGTTACAAACAAAATTTGTTATGACATGTTTATGCCTAAACGCAGTCTAAATTAAGTTATAAAGGTCAAAAGTTCAAAAAAATCATTACAAAAAATCAATTATAAGTTCTAACCCTCATAATTTCACTCGGACTGAGTTTAAGATAAACATTTCATAACAAATTTTGTTAGTAACAATATTTACTAACATAAGAAGGCCGCGCAATCAAAAAAAAAACTTGCTAAAAAGGCACCAATTTCAGGCAAGGTCCTTTCTCGGTGGCTGCGAAAACCAAGCCTGCCGCTCAGGCGATTCTTCACATTACTTTTACACCCCTGGTTGTACTTTGGGGGAAATATATCAACTGAATTCCATTGAATTTCATACCTTACCAACCCTATGGACAAAGGATTTACAGGATCGATTGCTGCGCGTTGCGCGATGGTAGAAAGGGGACGGGAGGATATAACTATGCAACACCGAAAAGAGGAAATAATATACACAGAAAGAGCCTAAGTACCTACATTCCTAATATAACTGATACAGAACATAATTACAGTGAATATGAATTCGATTAGTTTACGTTTGCGTCCATAACGAACGCATATACTTTTTGCGATTACTTAACGCCTGGTTGATGACAACTGAACCAATGTTTTCTGGGTAATTTTAATTTAGTATTCTAATCAATGTAAAAAAAAAACCTAATTGAACACGAATGGTTTCACAAAGGTAAAGGATATACCTACACTTTAGATGGAATGTTCGTGGCACAGGCAGCGTGAACCTCAGAAAAATCTCTGAGGGGTGAACTAATGAGGGCGTTTGAGACCCTTATAGCTTTCATACCCGCATCATTATTCGCGGAAGCCGACCCTTCGATAAGGTATTTTCGTAGAACAGAAAAGGAAAGAGAATGTATGGACACATTGTCCTTATAATCGTTGCTTGACACACCGTCTAAACATCGCCTCCGCGCATACAAAAATAATAAAAATTAAAGGGTGGGTCCCATACAAAAAACGTGATTTTTCTGTGTTAAACTTGAACGATGGTAAGGAACCCTTCGTGTGCAAGTCCGACTCGCACTTACTCGCACTTGGCCGATTTCGAAAAATTGCCGACAGCGGGTCTCATAGTAAACGCGATAGATAGCACAAGCCCTTCCTTTTTTTATCTGAGGACCTATTAGTGAAATGGTAAATCTGGTCTAATTATTATTTTAACTTCTTTATAATAAAACCACTACTCCTACCGTTCACTTGAGTGATGGATCGGACACGCCGAAATTGCTTGGAACGAGCGAATAATGCGACTGCAGTATCTATGCTTAGTAGTCGACCAGTCGAGAATGTGACGTGTGGGGCATACAATTACGTGTTGGGTGGGGTAAAGTGCAGGAAAGGGGTACCCCCCTAAAAGACAACTAAACGATAAAGGCATTATATATGTAGTGAAGACTTCGTCACTTTAATTAAAGAAGAAAAAAATATATAGAAGAATGGATTACCAGTACAGCTGGATAACTGTTTACCGAATGAGAAGCAATTTTGTAACTTTAATTGTAATTTTGTGGACTTGATATTCAAAATCTGAAACTCTTTAAAGGTCCCATTTGTGCGGTGCACAGAGTGGTTCTGAATATACTTCGTACAATGC
Organism: Incurvaria masculella; assembly: GCA_946894095.1. NCBI lineage: Eukaryota > Metazoa > Arthropoda > Insecta > Lepidoptera > Incurvariidae > Incurvaria > Incurvaria masculella. Next base: position 9,926,625 of record OX335641.1, read on the forward strand.
TCGTATCATTTTCGCACAGTTAAACCATTAATCATACATACATGAATAACACCCCGCCGTTTCCCCGGAGGGGAAGGCAGAAATGATACATCGCCATTTATCTGGTACAATCATAGCATACTTATCTCGCTTCTTCAACCGACATGCACCTCTGTTCAGTTCAGTGCACGCCTTCAGTTCGACCCGAATCCGCTCTGTAAATTAGCTTTGTCATTCCTTCAGCACGCATTAATCAAAAGTCGATGCGATGTGCGATGAATAGAAATAAAAAGTGTAATTAAAATAAAAAGGTGACAAAGTTTCGCTGACTCGACGATTTTCCGCACAGTGCAATAAAAAATATTTTCATTCAATTTTTTTTTTTATCTTTCCATCCTGTATGGACTGCATACACAACGATGCCGCATCTCTAAATTTCTTATCGCCACGACAAATATTAGGTTTAATTTGCCCTTTTAATCACAAATTAGAACGACTTTACGTATTAACGGTATTAGCCATCCATGTCAGGTCGCATATAAAAAAAATACTAAAAATATGGGACCAACTAGAAAGTTCTAGAAAATTATTGTTTCGACCAAAACAATAATTTTCCAAATCGGTTCATGGGTCTTCGAGTAAGCGGTAAACATACATAAAAAAAAAGATTCCGACGAATTGAGAACCTCCTCCTTTTTTTAAGTCGGTTAGAATTGATGAAAATCACGATTAATCCAATACAGGTATGGCGAAATTTTAGGTATGACCCTTGAAATAAGATAAAAGTCAAAGTACGACAGAGAAAGCCGAAATCTCCACGCCGCATCGGGTGCTCTGCACCGCGCCGCGCTGCGCTGGCTGGCACCGGGGCGGGGCGGGGAGGGGTGGGGGGGCGGCGGCGGCGGTCGCGATCAATACGGGCGGCGGGCGACTTTACGTAACCGCGAGGCGCGGACTGGCTGGGCCGGCTGTTGCGTCTCCGTCGCGCGACCTAACAGCTGATGGGGAAAGTGACGGCTCCTCTGACACCGCTGCAGGAGGGCGGAGAATGGCCGAGCGGAAGGTGGAAGGATGGGGCAGTGTTCGCCTCGCTTGCTTTACATTTAAAATAAAATGTCATTTTACGCTAGGGGAACCGAATTAAATTGTTCTATTATTGGGATTTTGAAGAGGCGATCGCTCGTTGGTTATATTACCCTAAGTTTGAAAATAATCACGCAAGAAGTAATCACTGCGCAACTTTAGCAGAAGTCCAAAATTCGCAGCACTTTAATTTGCTCCGGTGAACACAGCTACGCCATTAAACCGTAGCATCATTGTACGTACGTATTTAACGGCTACGACAACGTTGTGTAGCACTCCAGGAGTGCAATCATGCGAAGCAATATTGGCTCTCCAAAGTTCAGATATCACAATTATGCCGTAGCATCATTGTACGGCCTTTACTGTATCAATAAGGTCGCGTAGCATCGATGCAATCAGTGTATTTCCGGAGATCACCGCTACACCACCGGGTCGTAGCATCATTGTACGCCCGGAGCTACGTCATCATGTCGTAGCGTCGGTAGCGTTATTGTATGTCCGCTACGAAAAAGTTGCGTAGCACCGAAAGAGTGCAATAATAGATACCACTATTTTCCTCCGGAGTTACAGCTAAGCCATCACGCTGGAGCATTATTGTACGTCTCTACTATTCGTAGCACCGCATTATATAATATTGCGTGGTACTATTGTCTCTCCGCAGTTTTCAGCACCATTACACGTTCAGAGATAATACAAAGTTGCTCCGTAGCACAATAATATTAAATGGTATAAGATGGTACCACTACATAACATAGTTCTTTCGTAATTCATTCAGAAGTAAGCCATGATTTTCTAGGACTATTACTACATATGAAAAAACTACTGCTCCGCCGCTATTGTTACTAAGCACTTTATAAAGAATTATTGCGTAGCAAGGCTACGCAGAGTTTAAGTAGACTTGGATTTAATATTGTGAATGTATCGACGTTTTGTAGATACCATTAGTGCATTCCAATTCCTGGCGTGACCGAACACTAGAATACGATAAAAAGGATTTCGATCAGAAATTGGCAATTTTTATGCGCTTTCCTGGAACTCTAAAACAAAAATCAAAATGAGGTCAAGTATTATGACGTGCAGAGCAGTTCAATATCCCTAGCCACGATCCTTGTTCCCTAGCCACAACCGTCCTTACAATCGTGCCTACTTCTATCGTAAATTGAGTATTTTACTAGCTGAGGTTCCCGGCTCCGCTCGGGTCAATGTCGTTTTGGACTGATGTCGGACGGAATTATTTCCTGAAAAAAGTAACCGACAGGGCTGTCGAAATTGCTTATCCACGACAATGTAATCCATCTACCAAATTTTATTAAAATCGTTTGTGCCGAAATCATACATAAAGATTTTGTCCCGCCCGAATCTTCCTGCACTGGCACTGCTACATTGAAATTGATAGAAAACAACATTTTTATTGCCGCTTTGAACCTATTCATACACAGGTCACCGTGGCTAACACATGCTTTATTTGAGGAAAACTAAAGAAATCATGAACATAAAAATAAATGCATATCACATTGAAAGAGCCCGGACACTGTGTACTTATAGCGGTTCGTAAAGTTGTCGCAACGGGTAGGTATGTTCCCTCTCTCTCCAACTCGCGGTAGTCGACTTCTCACTCCCACACTGTGTTCGTCTTGTAAGCATTAGTCAGCGCGTGGTAAAAGTGGGTGAGACTTCAACTATCGTGAGCACGCAAGGTTATTGTATCATTCGGGGTGTTAGTGGAGATATGGTCCAAACGCCTTCCTTGGTGTCGACAGTAGACAAGAGATCACTATAGATAAAACTATTTACAGTGACCTCTTGTCTAAAACGCAGTAGTAATGGGATGGAGTGCACAATCTCAGGTTAGTATTATAGTTATAGTTATACAGATATTTCTCCTTTCTTCGTCAGGCGAAAAAATGGAAAGAATTATATTAATTTTAATATGATTACCAACAAGAATTTGTGCATAGTGTTCTTGATTACTTACGTTTACGCGCGGGAAAAACATCGGAAGTGCGAGCCGAGAAAGTGTGTGTTTGGTTAACATGTACGTGTAAAACCTGAATAATTTAGGTAAGTTACGTAATCTCTAATTGAGTGGATATAACTTTTAAAAGAAAAACATTGACAGAGCGACTACTTAAGATGGTTTAAAAGTTCTGCACGTTTGTTAAAATTTAACACATTATCTCAGATTTTTGCCAGACAAGCAAATTTTTTTCATAAGCCCCTAACTTTTGATTATCGTTTATTTAGCATTACGCACGTACTTTAGATCTATACAGAGTTTATTTGTATATGTAAGGAAATGTTTTCTTTCTTCTTGCCCTGCCAGTTTGTCGCTTTCTCTAATACTCAACCGTTGATGTACGGTTGTGACTAAATACTCTTAAATACTTATGGTTATAGTGCTGTCTCTATAACAAACACAAAAAACAACAATCGTTGTTATTAACATTATTTCTACCTACAGAATCAATATCATAAACAAATATTTATAAAAAATATACATAATATTCATTCTGTAGGCTTAAATACATATGTACTTCATCAACTATTAAAACAAAGCCGCCGCTGACAGGCAATCAATCACGCTCCATTTGACCCGGGCTGATTGAAAAACTAATAGATTAACCAGAAAACTTTTTTCAGGCTCACTCGACCCGCTTCCCACAACGTTGTCAGGACACGAACTTCATGCGGATAAGAAAGTTTTGCTACCTATCGAGAGCATCGAGATATCGCAAAATATTTTGTTAATTGGATTAATTGAATAGTCAGGCACTGACAAGTCGCACACCCGTGCAAGAGGTGATCACCTGTTTCATCTTACTTTGTAGTTAAAAAAACCCAATAAAAAGGCGGGTAACGGTTTTGCGAGCAATAAAGCTTACAAATTACCGACGTAAGATCATTTCATATTTTTTATGGTTTCACACCACCATAAAAAATGAACCTTAACACCTCGAAGCAAGGTTGAGTTTACGCTAATCATATTCAACGCGTTGAACCTGCTATAACCACGGGTACAATGCCACAGGAATAGGATCGTCGCGACATAAAAAATCTTTATAATGTCGGTTTTATGTCTTCACCATAAAGTTCACAATCGTTCAGTCGGAGGATGGATCCACCGTTTCGGACGTACGTCGTTCCTAGAGGGTTAATACATAACTATCTTATCTTTACATACATGATGATTTGATACTTTTTAGAAACATGCTCATTCATTTTCGATAAGTCATGAGCATCGCCTTGCGTGTCGTAAAGGCATCCTTATAACCTTTTCACCGAATCCGATGTTTCCATGGTCCAAGTGCTTACTATTCATTCATTGGTTCATTTGATGCAAAAAAGACAACTTGAACTTTGACTTAAATTGCAGCATAAGTTAATGATTAAATTCGTTTTTACGCGAGAAAACCTCTGAAGTGTCACCCAGCGAAGGACGAATGAACAACAGATATCTACCATCCTTCTTGCACAGAAACGAAACGCGTGGAGATTGCTAAACTCCTGCAATGCTACGTATCCCAGTATGGCTGCGGTCGCATTTTGTCAAAGCACCTGAGGCGACAGGTACTACCATGAACGTTGTTCTCCGAAAATTGCATCCCTTAGTCCTAACCATCCAACCTACATCCGGGGCACCCGCCGCAGAGTATCAGAGCACTCCACGAACCGTTTCTCAATGGGGACGGCGTAGCGGTGCAATATAGGGAAAGTCTTGGCATGGCTCCTAGCTAACATGTGGTGTGTCGGGCTTATATCACGACGTTAGGTGTGGTGTAAGCGATCAATGTCCAGTTCCATAAAATATATAGGAACATCTTAAAAAAATGACTATTATTGTATACAGGAATTATGTTTATATTAAGCATAGAAACGCCAATTCAATCGTTACAAAGAAGCTGTCACAAAACGTTGTATTAGGTTGGGGAAAAAGTTTTTTCGCATTTTTTAAGAAAATTCAAAACATTATTTAATATGGTTTATTTACATTTAACTAAAGTATGTAGGTACCATTTTGTTCGATAACTTTTTGCCATCTTGTAGGTAGGGACATGATCCCATTGCTATAGAAATATTGGGACTTCTGATCAATATACCGCGACAAGTGGTTTTGGCAGTCCTCTCGTGATGTTAACCTGACACTGCCTAAAGAATTCTGAAGAGACCTAAACAGGTGGAAATCTGAAGGTGCAAGGTCAGGACTATACGGCGGATGCATTAACACCTCCCAGCCAAACTCTCTTAGTTTTTGCTGAGTGGCTAAAGATGTGTGAGGTCTAGCGTTATTATGATGAAAAACCACACCCCTTCTGTTGATTAATTCCGGCCGCCTTCTCTCAACTTCTTGCTTTAATCTCATCAGTTGTTCGCAGTAGAGTTCAGAATCGATGGTCCTGCCTGGTGGTAACAGCTCATAATGAATAATGCCCTTCCAATCCCACCACACACACAGCATCACCTTGTTGCGAGTTAACCCGGGTTTCGCCACAGTCTGTGAAGCTTGACCGGCCTTTGACCACGACCTTTTTCGCACGTTCTTGTCGTACGTGATCCACTTTTCATCACCAGTTATCAGCTTCTTCAAAAATGGTTCGGTTTCATTACGTCGTAATAAAGAATCACAAATGAGTTCACGGTTCATTCGGTTTCTTTCAGTGAGCTCGTGAGGTACCCAAATATCGAGCTTTTTTGTGTACCCAGTTTTTTTCAAATGCGCCAAAACTGTTTTGTGGTCAATTCCTAGTTCTTCAGCTACGTCGTAACTACTGATATGCCGATCTTGCTCCACTTTTTCAAAAATGGCATCCATTTTATCCGTAATAGGGCGACCAGAGCGACGTGCATCTTTGACATCAAAATTTCCGGATTGAAAACGCTTAAACCAAATTTGTGCTACTCTCACAGACACTGCACTAGGTCCATAAACATCGCAAATTTTTTTCGCGGCTTGCGTTGCATTTTTACCTTGTTTGTAGTAAAATTTTAAAATGTATCGAATTTCTTCATTAGATTCACTCATTTTGACAGTACGAAAAACAAATGAGAATCACACATTTTCCTAATTTGAATTTGGAATTATGTTCTTTAAAATTTAAACTTTCAATGATACCAAAACCAGCCAGATACAAATAGTATAGCCAAAGAGATTTTATTACAAGTTCATACATACTATAATGCGAAAAGACTTTTTCCCCGACCTATTATTTAACGCTGTAGCTAAGCCTATTAGATAAATATAAATAACACCGTACACAATGTCACTAATATCCTAGAAATGTTCATAATCCCTTAACAATATTAACCGAAGACACCACACAACTTAAATAATTGACGCCCTAAAATTGTATTTGACTAACACCCTAAACAAACCTAAACGTTGTAATCGACCTGTCAAACTTAGTAACCTAGTACCCCCAAAGCTACTAACTAGCCACACGCTGACACAAAGCCCACGAATGCGTCACGCGTCAGACGATGTCCCCACGTCAACACTCGACTAACACGCAGATACGTCGCCGTCGCGTGCTGCGAGCTGGCAGGCGACAAGACGCCGCCATTCCGGGCATCAAATATTCGTTAAGTCATTTACTTTACGAATATCGTTTGCGAAGAATATACATGTAGACATGTTCGCTATTTTGTCGTTTCGTTATTTATATGCCGTAATAGTGGTGTCGTTACAACTGGCTTGGAAGTAGTCATGCGTTAGCTTACCCTTTAATATTCTTTAGTTTTCTCTGGAGTCAGATTCAAAGGGTATAAGTTGTATGAAAATCACTTTTCATATAGCTGCAAGAAAATTACGCATCCTAGTAAGTTATTTTCCCTTTATTAAAGCAGATTTGTTTCCAGGCATCATTCCATCATTCTAAGTGGACAACTTTGATTGCTTTTCGGACACTAAAAGCACCACACAAACCATGGGATGCGTAAGCTTAGTTTAAGGCGCTAGGACTAGCCAACTACTCGCGCCATACAAATGCACTTTTTAACAAATGTAATAATATGTAGTGAAACGCTTCAGCAAATCCAAATAGAACTCCAGACTGATAATGGATTGTTAATATTTTTTTATTCCATCATTTATTTAAATAATAATAAAAATAAAAAAAGTTGATTTTTCTCATTAGAAATCTGAAAGTCATTCGATTTCTAGATATAAGCAAAAACAGCATATATGCATAAACAAAAAATTCCATTTGCTTTTAGATTTCTACATTTAGTCAAAAAAGTTCGGAAATGGACACCGTTTCCGCAATGTATTTTGTATAGAAAAAGGAAACATACATTAACGAAAATCATTCGATTCCTAGACAAGGAATCATATATTGTAAGGATGACACTTATAATCGTCAGACTTAGTTAGTTTACTTGGGGTGCCTCGTCTAACTTTGCGATTTGGCTAGTACCAGGCCCTTAATCGATAAAACACACACAATTTGGACGTATCCCATTAACGCCCATACCTTATAACCTATCTAGTGTGCAGGTGTTCAATTTAACGAATGGCCATGTCAGAAAATGTAAAAAAAAAATCCGACGAATTGATAACCTCCTCCTTTTTTGAACTCGGTTAAAAATAGAAGAGACATGTCAAGATAATTATATGACTTACATGTGCCTCAGTCTTTCATAATTATGAAGTTGGTGAGCGACTTCCTAGGGCGAGTGAACTTGTAGCGCCATAGTACGAGTATTTTTTATGTAGCCGGACATAGATGGCTAATACCACACCCACAGTCATGATATTACCCCAAACCACCGCATACCGTAAAAATTAGGTGCCATGCTAGGACCTTCCCTTTATGAGCATAGTTACAATGGACTAAATAAAAAAACACGGAATTTTATTGCAGCTTCCACCATCTCGGTAGTGAAACTCAGTAAATCCATACGGAATTTCAGACTGATTCATTGCTCGATAATATTCTTGAGGTGATTTTTTTAAAAAGATTAAAACATCAATAATTCGCATTAGAAATTTAAAAAGTAATATGATTAATTAAATTAAATTTTAGTAACAAAAAAAAGTAATATAATTGATAAAGTAAAAAAAAGAATGATACATGAACAAATAATTCCGTTTTCAATTAGAAATCCTTTATTACACAAAGTTCATTAATTTACACCTTTAGTGAAATGTTGGTTCCATGGAAAATGGAAACATGTAAAAGTAAACAAGCCGATAGCTAGAAGATAAATCAGTTATATTGTAATAATGCGATTTCTAGTCGTCCTAACCTTACCGAATCAACGTTAATGAAGCCGTACTTTGTCAATTTTGCGATTAGACCTGAAATTGTACATTCAATAATTTCAGAGAATTAACCTTTAGCATTCATACATCTGTGGCATAACCGAAAGGCACCTAGTATATCACGGAGCATTAAGAATCTGAACTATGTGAGCAACATATTAGACAGGGATAGAATGTTCACACTGTTTCTTCGTTGCTTCGGCCTTCTTTCATTCAATGCGATTGGTACCAGCCCAGGCGGGATTAACCCTTCGCCTAATAATTAATCATGTTTAGAGGCTACATATGCTGGTTATGTCATACAGGCACGTTTGATAATCGCTAGTCTAGTTTCCCATTATCCGATGTGAAAAAATCTGTTGGACTATCAAAGGATCATTTAGTTTCTATGGGGACGCCTCGCGTAACTTTTTTTTTTAAAACAAAAAAATCAAATTATCTTGCTTATGACAAAAAACTTTCGTTTGACGATATAATGTAGACGAACATATACCCAAAATTATATTTTTTCTTCGGACGAGTTTTACTATGACTATTTTTCATAGTTGAACGTGCCCTTTTGTGGTTTTTTTGGCAAGTAAAAAAATTTGGGAGGGCATTTTTCGAGAAGGCTTAGTTTTCAGTCAAATCGCAATAGGTACCACCATTCGCATACAGCACGGATAATATAACAAGCAATATCGTCCACTGTCACGTTATAGATTCAATGAAACAGAAAAATTGTCGCAAAAAATCCTATTTTGCAGACATCTACATGGAGAGGCCCCACAGCAAACATAATTTAGTCACAAAATGAAATACTTCGGCGCATAAATTTTTCAGTAGCAAAAAACCTTTAACATATAAATAAAGCGCAAAATCTCTCTGCCAGAATCTCCCAGGGGCCCGTACTTAGCGTATAAAATCCGGCTCTGCAAATCTCAGACGCCTGTATATGAATATTCCGTCGGCGCCTCCCCGGGGCGGCCGCGATAAAATCCTTTATCCGTGCGAATTTTGTACGATTCGCGCGGTGGCTCGATTTAATACCTGGGAGCTCGGTAATGTCTAAATATTCAAAAGGAAAGCAAACAACAATCGTTAGAACAGACATCGCGTAAGGTTAATAAGGACCAACGCCAATAATGTAATATTAATTTAAGGTGGGCCCAACCCGGCGGCACTAACTCATTCGTGAGCACGGCACAAAACCGTGCTGTTGCGCTCTGGGACCTTCTCTGTTTCAAAAAAGACAGGCTCCGTGATGAGGAAGATGCAACATGTCCTCAAAAAAGAAAATGTGCATAGTGTATGATTTGGTAAGATTTACGAAAATTTTAATTACAGAACGACTTATAGCTAAAAGTAAACCACGACCGCTGTAGTCAAAAATCTAACAAAATCCAAATAAATTATAAATCTTGATTAAACATGTAAATGTCTGATGACTAATCTTTTTAAGATGTTCTTACTTTATCATTGCGTAATCCACCTCCAAAGTTATTGTATAAAACGCGCGAAAAATTCGAACTATCGGACCTTATAACTTAGAAACCAAACACAATTTCACAATGTCAATTGTCATCAGACATCTAGTTCGATCAATTAAAGCTATTTTGAGCAATATTTGGTATATCTGACAAGAAATATGGGCGTGATCTTCTTTCCCCGTTTGTATGGGGAGGTGAGCGGGTTGGGCCACCTTAACCTTTGCTCTCGGGTTGGTACTTGTTTAAAAATGGAGCAGTATACATAGTATATTAATGTAACTGAATACAACTGCGTGGCGGTTTGTTTTTTAGGCGCGTCTGATGCTCTGCTCACGCACCAAAATACGGTCTCGTTCTATGTACTTTACCAAGCGAGTTACCAGCCGCCATTCGTTTTCACGAGTAAGTGCCGACACTATCCGTTAAGCTTACGGGCTATCTATACGAAACGGTTAATGAAGACATAAGATAATCTATGTACGCAAGAGCTCCTGAACAAATTTCTCACATCCTTACATCACGTTCGTTCTAGAAAAATCAACGAAGATTTTCTGAAAAAATAGGGCCGATTGAAATACGTGTGCGTGGGTTATAATTCAGTCCGTTTTATTATTTAATTAAGCTTTGACAATAATTGCTTCGGATGCTTGCCTACTCCCTCTCAGATTCCAACTAAGCTCAAATAATATCTGACATCAAAGGCGCTCCGGCGCGGAGCAACCTACTTCTACGCTTATCTCGTGAAGTTAGTACACCTCGTTATTGCGCTGGCAAGAGATTCTATCCACTTATGTGACGCGAATGTTACGTATCGATATAACGCGCAAATATCTCTCAAAGTACAATGTTTTTCAACGTGCTTTAAATTTGTATTATATTAAACTGATACATTTTATTTTTTTAAAGCATATAAAAGGACCTTTGTGATAAAACATAACCAAAAGTATTAACTATTAACTACTCTATTTTCATTACCATGAATATCATCAATAAAAAATGCATAGAATGCAATCGAATCCAATCCAGCCACAATACATACGAGATAAAAAAGAGGACATTTTGAAATAAAATGCATGTTTTACATGGAGGTGAAGAAATCCTCCTTGATGTTTTATAAGAATATAAAGAAATAATGCGCTCGCAAATGAGGTACAGAAACCAGGGCCCCGGAAGGAGAAAAAACCGGCTAAGTGTGAGTCAGACTCGCACACGAAGGGTTCCGTACGATCGTACAAAAACATGTCTCTTGTATTGGAACCTACTTTAATTTAATTTTAATTTTAGATCTCATAGTGACTATGTTATACGCACGCTGTGAACATTTCAAGCGTCATCGTTTTACCAAAAACGACATTTAAAAATTTTGTTCGGTTCAAGAGATCCAGCCCACTGTTGGAAGAACAGACAACCGGAAGTTTAGTGATAGGGTCCCGTTGGCACCCTTTTGGTACGTAACTCTAACAAATCGCAAATCAATGATGGTGTGCCTTGATACTATTTCTATACTGCAGTACTTTTACAGACTTGGTATTCGTTTTTCCATAAAACCTACCCTAGTTCTCATTGAGTACAGGAGCGTTGTTCGTTAATCGAGGGCAGCTATTAGGTAACAAAGTTTAAAACAATTTGAGCCCATTAATCTAAATACAACATCGACAGGTTACAAATCTATTATATCCAAGGTCAGCCTAAAAAAGTTATCGCCACTTTACCAAATCACTCTAATGGCGTTACCGAACTAAAAACAATCCACTTTGGGCAATAGCGCTATCTATGGCTCCCGGGCTACAAATACAATTAGACGAACAAGAGGAACAAAAGGCGCGGACCTCCGGGCGGGGCGGAGGGTGGGAGGGTGGGGGGGGAGGAGAGCGGAAGACGCAATTGATGGGCGCCCCCCTCGGCGAAGTGGCTTTCTTAGCACGTCTTCCACGTTCCGGCGGCTCTTTAACTTGTCCTCACCGCACCGCTCCCGGCGCGGCGCGCGGCGCCAATCTATTAGCGGCGCGTCCACTAATATCCTCACTCTGCCCTAACCTTCGACCCTACGTAGCAATATACGTCGCAGACAAGTTGCAATCACCAGCAGTGAACTTGAAAGTATCCTCGGAATCTATTTATTTAATTATTGATTTACTCTTTAATACATATATGTAAAGGGCGAGCGTATCGCTAAAAAGCAATATCTTACAACTAATCCTAACGAAAAATAAAGTGTATGGAGTAGTAGAAATTAAACAATAAAAACATTTATTTTTTAAAAACTATTAAAAAACCAGATTATACGATACCGGTAGCGCTACTTCACACCAGGGGGAGCGGGGCCGGGGGCGGGGCGGGCGGTGCGACGAGCGGCGGGTGCGGGGAGGGGGGGGAGTACGGCTTGGTATTTCCTGCAACTTATTTATTTATTTTTATTTATTTATTTATTTAAGGAAAAGACACAGAAACAAGTATACAAATACATACAATGCAAACAATACTTAAAAAAAACTTAACTTATTTCCACTACGCTTTCCACCGAAACATACAGATCTAAAAAGCAAGGTACGTGAAGAAAGATAAAATAAAAAACAAAAAAAAAAACTAACCAAAGGAAAAAAAATACTTTGAAATGGAACAATAGTGAATTCGTAATATTAGGCACATATTACAATGTATTTCTTAAATGGATGTGAAATACGGTGTGAAATTACTGTAATTTATTTTTATTTATATTAAGGCTTTAATAATGTTTTTCATACTAAGTACGGGTTATTAGTAACAATATAACAACAAAACAGCTTGTAAGATTTTCACTGCAAACCATCCAGCAGTCTCCGAACATGTTTTTTAAAAGTAATAGAAGAACAGGAAAATATGTCTATGCTGGACATTTTTTTATTGTAAATATCACAAATCCTGTGAATAGGTGCACGAAATCCAGAATTCGTTGCAGCTCTTTTGACATGAAAGAGAGTCACAGAACGTGTAGCCCTGGCAGGGGTATGAAGTCCAACAAGTTCAAGTAAGTCTGAGCAATTGTATTCTGCAACAATAATGTTGCGTAAGGCAGACATATCGAGTAACGAACGGCGGTCAGACAAGGAAGGCATATTATAATTTCTTTTTTCTTTCTTTTTTAAGAGTCTTTTTTAAATGTAAGTCGGTAGTGCAGCGCCCGGAGAAATTTCTTTTGAACTGACTCGATTCGCTCTGAATGTACAGCGTAATACGGGTTCCACACTACCGACGCGTACTCAAGTTGAGACCGAACAAGCGCGTGATAAAGAAATTTGTAGGTTCTGGGCAAAGTGTTTTTTTTTCGAGGATCGCAGCATGAACCCCAGCATTTGGTAGGCTTTATTGGTGATTCGGTCAACGTGAGCATCCAGGTGTAATTTCTCATCAATCGAAGCCTCAGTGGCCCAGTAGCGCGACACTTCGGCGATCGCTCTCCGAAGTTAAGCAACGCTGGGTCCGGTCTGGTCTTGGATGGGTGACCATTCGACCGTTGAGAGAGGCTGGCCGTGGTTCGGATTCCACGTTAAGCTGTAGGTCCCCTTCCTTACTTACTAGGTGGTAGGGTTTATCCCGCCCGGGTTGGTACCATCGCATTGGATGAACGATGGTCGAAGCGGCAATGAAAATTGTCCGTGTTTTCCATCTAGTTCAATGTAGCCGTGCAATATAAGGAAGGTCCTGGCATGGCACCTAGTTCCCATGTGGTGTGTTGGGCTAATACCATGACAGAACTTGTGGTATTAGCCATCCATGTCCAGTCACATAAAAAAAAAAAAAAATGCCAAGGTCACGTATGCATTCTACACTATCTAGGATGTGGCCTCCAATGTGGTGGACTACTTGGCAAAATCCTTGAGACCAGTTACTCGATTTAGATGCGGATTGTATCTACGTCTAGCCTGATTCTACTCAAAACTTATAGGCTACATAATATAACGCTTCATTACCTGAAGGGTGAGTAGAGAGTGTTAAATTCTTATAACTTGCGAACCACTAACCCGATTTATGTGCGTATTTTATTAATGTATAGGATCTCTGGGAGCAGTCGGGTTCGAGATGGGTTACTGTTTTCGATGTTGAGGCTAGCTGTGGGTTGGAGTCCACGCAAAACTTACCTACATTACTTACTTACTAGGTAAACAATGTTGCAGTGCAAGTGCAGAAAGGTTCTGGCGGCAAATGTTTTTTTTTAATAGCTACCAAATGTCAACGAAGCTCTAAATGGGAATTATTGGATGTTTCTCATTAAATCATGCTATTTCATCTCGAACGAACTTGATTAAATTTGGTAGATGGATACATTGTCCTGGACCAGTTTGACCCTATTTTGGATCAGCCATGTGGGCTACTTTTTATCCATGAAATAATTTAGCCGACACTAACCCGAGCGGAGCCGGGTACCGCAGCTAGTTTAAATATAATGTAATGTGGTTTCCCAGAATACTAGTGAGTTTAAACTAATACGTCAACCTTTCTGCAACATGAACATAGAACACATTCAAGAACTTGAAGTGTAGTGGTTCTCTATTGCATGCGATACTACACGTCCCGCACAAAATCGAATGGAAATCAGAGACAGGTCCAATCTGGGTTAAGAAAGTGTTATAAACAATCATCCCACTATCCGTCTCCCATCAAATTCAGTCGAGAGCACTTCAACGATAATTAATACCGAAGGGGTCGGGAATGCGCGCAATTCAGTTAAATTATAAATCGAAATAAGCCGCCATAAAAAGGCAGTTAACCGATGGCGAAGGCTAATCGGGCTAACAACGCACGACAACCCTATTTGAATTCGCGACACGAACACTTAATTGCTGAACCGTACACACGACGTACATCGATATGTTAGTGTGCAGTTAAGAGTGTTAAAAACAAAATTTAATTTTGAATTGTAGCAAGGTATTCTTTTATACCCAGCCATACTTTTAACTCTAGTGACAATACTTAAAATTGTGGATAGCTAGATGTTAAAATACTAACTGCTGTTGTATCTTTAGACAAGCCTAGGTCACATCTATTGATAAAAAACATTTTTTTTTCCTTTTTAGGGTTCTGCACCCAAAGGGTGCCAACGGAATCCTATTACTAAGCCTCCGCTGTCCGTCCGTCCGTTCGTCCGTCCTAATGTCACAGGGCTGTATCTCATGAACCGTAATAGGTAGGCAGCTGAAACTTTCACAGAGTGTGTATTTATTTTACCGCTATAAAAACAAATTAAAGTGGGGTTACATATCCCCCATACGAAAAAATGATTTAATTGTGTTAAATCTTGTACGATAGTACGGAACCCTTTGTGTGTGAGTCTAACTCGCACCTGACCGGTTTTTTTTTATAAAAAGGAAAAACTAAATTTTGGGACACCTGAGACACCTCTCGGGGTAAAGGTCTCCTTCATTAGCCTCCATTTTCCCTCTCTTTATCCAATATTTCCCTTCCCTTCGAGCTATTTCTTCAACCTATTTGGTATTTGTCATTGACGTCCCCCACACTTCTTCCTCGTGGACCTTTCCATTGTGTGACGTGTGTTATCAACCTGCCATCTGCAGTCAGCCCATCTGCAGTCAGCCCACCTGCAGTCGTCAGGTGCGTCACTATGTGGGGTATAAACTTCAACATTTTAGTCGCAGCCTTCAAAGGTCTTTCAGCGATGTATCGGCCAAATTAGAAAAAAAAACGTGTATATTTCTATGATTGCACTTTAAGTGTCGACGAACTTGGCAAATCGTCAGAATCCGTCACCAAAAAACTGCATTTAGTGCTTTTTCCGGGCCGCCGCAGCCATAATTTTCCATTAGGCCAATTATTTATATTATTATTCTTTCAATCCCGATATATGCCGGATGATTTTAAAGATACTTGCAGCAGTGAATCGTGATACAGTGATGGCCAGGGTTGCACGCAATTTCCGTGCTTATGGTGTGATCAGCCGCGGAACTTCGGTCGCGTATCTGCGGCGTAGTGTGTTTAGACACTCAGGTTTAGTTAAGCTTTCAAATAAACAAAGTTGATTAATTTCTTACACATTTTTTCTTTTACAGAAAAACGGTGAATCTTGTATATGATGTATCAGCTTTTAGCAAAATTCCTAGCTAAAGCTTCGCATCTAGCAATAAACTTTTAGCTTTCATGTTTATCGATTCAATATTTAAATAATTGTTCCAACATAGTTTTTGTTTTGTAACTGGGCATGGATGGCTAATACCGAACTGAACGTCAGAAGGTTCCATGCCAGGATCTTCCTTATATTGCTCGGCTACACTGGATGGAAAACACGGACAATTTTCATTGCCGCTTCGACCATCTTTCATCCAATGCGATGGTACCAACCCGGGCGAGATTAACCCTACCACCTAGTAAGTAACTGTAGGTGCCCACAGTTTTACGTGGCCAATCCAAACCACGGCAGCCTAACGGTTGAAAATGGTCACCCATCAAGAACCCAACCGCGCTCAGAGATGCTTACCCAGATTATCGAACCGCAAGGCGTCGCACCACTGGGCTACCGAGGTCTGCATCAGCGTGAAACACACATGTTTTGCAATAATTTGTTCTAATTGAAAAATAGAACAAAATATGAGAGTCTTATCCTAAAAAACAAGTTCATAAACGAAAACCCGACTACTGAAAAATTACGCTCTAAAAAGTATGTGACAAGAAAATATTGTCCAACGCTGACGTTTCCAACGATTCTTACCTTATTTAAATATGATAAGTAGTTTAGAAGTTATGAGGGAACAGATGAACATACTTATTACTTACATACCGGTCATAATCATAACCCACCGTTAAAACCTTCGCCCGGTAAAAATTAAGAAGCATTTTACAAAAGTATAACATTGGGTAGCCTTGGGATGTTAAAAAATGCATGACAAGCCGCCAAATGCCTTACGGTCTTTCCACACAAACAATCCCCTCAGTTATTAATCCCATAAGCAAGGGTTTAAAAGAAAGATGCGACTGTGAAAGACGATGTGTCCTTGGCGCGATTCCACGAAACACCCGCCGCACGGAATCAATTCGCGGAGCGGGCCCCATGCCCCGGTCCCCGCGGCTCCGCGGTCCCCCCTCACCCCCGCGCTGCCCCCACCAATCCATACATGCTTGACCCACTGACCCAGATGCCGAGACCCGTGCCACCCCAATACTGACGGTGGAAAGACAAGCGCAGTGAGTTAAGTAAAGTCTCACGACGCTCTTTGTTAGTCCAGCCCGTTTACTAAATTCATTAGTATCCAAGCACAGCAAGTTTGAGCGGCTCGTAGCCTAGAGGCGCGGGGACTAGCCTAGCGTACCAGAGTCCTGGGTTCAATTTCGACATGCACCACTGTCTTTCTCTTTCCGAGTTCGATAAGTGCATTTCGTCACGAATGCGAGTTGCTCCATGGTTCGGAATCCATGTAAAACTGTAGGTCCCCTTCCCCTACTAGGTGGTAGGGTTTAAGCCCGCCCGGGTTGGTACCATCGCATTGGATGAAAAGATGGTCGAAGCGGCAATGAAAAATTGTCCGTGTTTTCCAGTTCAATGTAGCCGTGCTCATAAAGGGAAGGTTCTGGCATGGCACCTAATTCCTTCGGGAATGTGGTGTATTGGGCTAATATCATACCGGTAGTTGTGTCATCCATAGCCATCCATGTCAGGTCGGATTTTTGGTAAAATAAAGAATTATTATGTTTAGATCATGGAGATTTCAAGCGAACCGCTGTGGGCTCTACGCGAACATAAATGTGCGAGTCCGAGCTTACCTTAGCGATTACGATAACACCCGTTTACACGTTTACTAATCCATTTGGTTTTGGACATTCATCCGAGCAGAGCCCGGTAAAATGTGATGGGAGCCTTTGTGGGTATATTATTCAAACGATCAAATAAAAAAAATCTGGATCTCGTCAGAAGCGGCACCTACCGGGTCCAACTAAGATTACATAGCTAAAAACCATCCAGGTATCCTCGTGAAAAAATATCAAAAAAGCCGTTAGGAGGAGAAGAATCGCGAACACAAGCTCACCGGAATTTAACAGATAAATTTAAGATCCTACAGTGGAGCTTCAATAGAATATTTAGAATCCAATGTCACCAATACTACCAAATGAAACAGCAACATCACTTACTCTTACAACATCCATAGTTTGGAGTCAGTCTGTCTTTGTGTCTGTTTGTCCGATTACAACTAGAGATACCGCATTAAAACCCCGGTTTTGATGTGGTATGTATCTATGTAGGTATAGCCTATTTCTACCTTTTTTTATGTCAAGCGCGGCATATGGCGCACCACAGGAGCTCACAAAAAAGGCGCCCGACGGCGCCCATGGGCTTTCGAACTTACAGACTATGAATTATATAGGCTCAAGCTAAACTGTGAAGACATGTGAGAAATGTAACGAAACAATAAGAATCGACTGTCTTTCCCACGACTTTTACGCAGGCGGAGCCGCAGGCATTTGAGTACCAATAATAAATGTAGATACTGTGCAGACGTCACTCTGCGAAACTGTATGCGTGGCGGGCATAAGTTTAAATGAAGTTTTCCTACTGATCTTTTTCCTATACCAAACGAGACGAGACACATATTGATGTCATTCAAATTATCAGAGTATGGACCGCCAATTTGATGATATCGTCACTTAGACTGAATCAATATTCTGGCCGTCTACGAAATATAGTCTCGCATACTTTACGGCATTGAGATTTAATGTATTTTATGTAAAACGAAGACTTAACATTAACAGTCGTTTCAGAGTGAACTGTCAAATTTGAGCACGCGGACTAGCACCGATCTAACCATACAAAATGCTATTTAGTCCGACGATAACCCGTATTAGTTCAATTCAGTTTCAATGTATTTTCGAAAAATCAAGTATTTATAAATACACAAGTTCGTTCGTTAAGTTAGTCTGCCAACTCTGACTACTGTAAATGTGTAAACTCGAACTTTATTGCACTTTTATTAATATGAATGAAAGTTTTAGTGCAAACATAATCACTATTTTGTTTGCTTAAATAAACGTTATTTGGGATCTGAAAATTTGGGTGCATATTTTAATTACTTTATTATATTATATTTATTACTTTATGAAGTTATACATTAGGATCCGAGAAAACAATATTATCAGGAATGGTCTTCAGCAGGCCAAGTCTCATCATCTGGTGGCGGCAACTCACCTCATGGGCGAAGCAGCTGTGTCAACAAAAGGCTTCATGTTGTACACAATACTGGCAAAAACCTGAGAAAGTCAGCACGAAGAAGACATTCAGGACACGGCTCATTGTGATGCCAGATAATAACTGATGCTCTCACAACCTTTGTCAGTTTCTGCTGGTTTTCTCAAAGGGATTTTCTATTATGAGGTGATTTTTATATCTACATATCTTAGAAATTTTTTCCTTTATGTAAGGTCAATCAAGTCCGCAAATCCGCTGGTATGGTGCCTCGCTCAGCGTAGTTTGACGCGGCGAGGTGTATTTGGCGTTTCTAAGAACCTTTGGTCCTTGGCACAGCAACCCATACAGGTTTTTCTTAAAAAAAATTGTTAATTTCGAAATGGGGGATTTTAATTATATTTTACAGGTCGAAATATTATTGAGACCAGAACGATCATGTACATCAAATATATACCTATATAATTTTATATAGTACTTTTAGTCCATCGCAAAAGAGAATGCGGAACGAAGTAAAATTAAAAGATTTGGTAAATTTATTTCCTTACAATAATCAATATTGACAGGTACACAATATAACGTAGACAAGAAAAAAATACCGAAATAAAAAAACCGAATCATTTTTATTATTTCACCGTAGTAGTCATGCCATCTGTGGTCATGCTAAATAGTCCCGAATTTTAATCTGTAGCTTTGACGGCACAGCGACTTGACAAGACTTAAATGCTCATAGTTGCAGACAAATGTGTCAATGTCAAGATTAGGTTAACGTTTGATTAAACACGTCACTTTTGTGGAACGTATGGAATCATATGACGATGTGATTTAAACGCTGATCTCGTTTTGCAACCGGGCCCAACTATGTGATATGATATTTCCAAATAACCGCCATTCATTTCATAGAACAGCGTTTCCGAACCTTATTGCCCTCAGGGCATGTTGAAATTATTAATTATTATATATATTATTCATAATAATTATTATATTGAAATTGTCTGCCCCTACATCGTCAATATGTAATAAAGAATATATGGTGCGCTAAAAATTGTATCTTTATTTCTTTACAGTGTATGACTTCTGTCTCCTCCGTCTACAATTATATATATTAAATATTTTATGTACGTTTCTGGGCGAACAGCCTCGCGGCCCCTTAACTGGGTGCCGGGTTGCGTGAACGCTGCCATGGAACATTTAAACGCATTCGTAGCAAAAGAGAGCAACTCACATTTTCCTCGACGGTCTTCTTGATCTTGGCGCTCGCCTCGCTGACCTTGGCGCCCGCCTTGTTCACCGCGGAGGACAGGAAGCTGCCGATGTACTTGGCGCCCGCCACCGCCTTGTTGGTCACTGCGACATGGCAACACCGGGTCAGACGGCGGACAACGCCGCCGGACCACCCGCGTCGTCTGATTAGACGACACGATGGACGCTAAACACACAAAAGGAGGATGTGCCACCCAGTGCTCCTATAATTAGACCCACTGTTGCCGATTTTCTAAAACCACCAACCCAACTTAAACATACATACTTAGATGTCATACACTAATATAGTCGCAGACATTTTGGAGGGTTTGCGTTGGTTGAAACTGACTTAGTGAAAGCATTTCGGGAGCAGATTTGCAAGCGGCACACGACGCTCGGCCGGCTACCTATAAGATTATATAGACAATGTCCATTCAGCGGCGACGGGGTAACGCACACACGGGGTAGCGCACACATGACACTTCTCCTTCCTTTTCTCTTCTGGGGTTACCATACTGCAAACATACAGGTAGCATGGTAACATCAAGCATGGATGGTTCCAATAAGAAATTACCAAGAAAAGTTAGAAATTTTAGTATATTAAATGTTTTTACTTTCTACAGAGGTTGAAAGCTTTCGTGGTCTTGCGGATAGAGCCGGGCTTTAGCCACCGCTACTGTCATTACATTAGCCCTTAGGAACTAGGTGTCATGTCAGGACCTTATCCTTATACATTGAATTGGGTGGAAAACTGAGGCGTCGCGCCACTGGGCTACCCAAACCGACCCTTACTTATTTATTTATTATCGAGTTTGTTAAGTGCAACGCTTACGGTGAAGTAAAATATCGTGAGGAAACCAGGAATTTATGAAGGCTCTAGCAGCAACTGGATGACACGGCGATAGATTCGATGCTCGTCATGTGTGCCCAAAAAAAAATGTATCGCAAAATGAGCTGAACATTACTCAACCGCTGGGAGCCCTGAGACTGATATTCTGTGATCGGGAGCCACAAATGACACTCGTGATCATTTCGATCTAAAACAATCTTGCTTCATCAAAGGTCAGTTGCACGAAAATGACTGAGCAGTTATAAAAAATTTATGCTACACCACATTTAATTGTAAGTCCACATGAAAATATATTTTTAATAAATATTGTATACAAAATTCCAATAGCAAAATCGCTAATTCAATCAAAAATAAAACTTTAACATTCATTTCATTCTTCATTCATTCATTTATTCATACAAATAAAAACAACAAATAATATTCGCTACCACTTAAACTGGCCCAAAGGCTGTATTAAAAGTGGTAGACTAGACAGTGGTAGACAGTACTTACATAAATGAGCGCTTCAAGGAATACTTGCCAAACAATATCACACCTCGACGATAGAACCTCCCCCCTATAAACAGATGTGAGAAGGTCCTGACATGGCACCTACATAATTACTAATTCCTACAGACAGTGCTTCTTTTCTTACTTCATTGAAATATCCCTATTCGTTTTTCCATGAGTAAACGAGCTATCCCATTGCACGAAAACTTTTACTATTTGACTTGGAATTGCAGTTAAATTGGCCACGATTTAATAAATATAAACTATTTAGAGAGGCAACCCTCGTTGAAAATGTATTATTATGTGAAAAGTATCTAGATAACTTTATTAATAAAAAGACAGTGTGAGAGTAATTATGGTAAAAAATATAAACATAAAGAAAAATAAAACAATAAAAACAGGTTTACTAACACTCTTGCATGTCAGGGACGTCTAAAGCCTCTACGTTGAATAGCTTATGTTTTTCTGAAAAATAATAAAACAGTTAAAAACAAAAAGGCAAGCATCAACAAAAAGATGGTGTGCAAAATAAAACAATAAGACATTGAAAATAGATAGTAGTGAGTTTAGACCAAATTGTTGTAACAATTTGTTAATAACATCCTAATTTGAAGAGAATAATGAGGGGATGGAGTTCCATACAATGGCTCGTGCCTATTTCCTCAGTCAAATTAAGAAATATTTTTCTAAAATTTTGCACATAACATAAATCTACTGAGAGCTACGTCTGTACGTTTTGATCTTTTTTTATAACTTATCCAATATACATGACAAAAGCCTCTATAGATTTGTATGAAAATATTTAAGGGGCATATATCATGAATATAAATTAAGTTATCAAAAAATCAAAACGTACAGACGTAGCTCTCAGTTGGTTTATTTAATGTGCAAAATTTCAGAAAAATGTTTATTGATTAGAGTGAGAATCAGGCACGAGCCATTGTATGAAACTGGATCACCTCATTATCCTCTTAAGTCGGTGAAACTTACAGGATAAAATGGCTACTGCTAATATTGAAGCTTTCAAGAAAGTAAAGAAAGAATCAGCTCAAAAGCATACAATAAAAATAAAAATATACAAAATTATCAATATTAGTCCATCAAGATAGCAAGCAACCCTACAGATATTATTTCTCAGCATGGTGATAATGTAGAGTCGCATATTTCAATGTTATAATGAAAATCCCTTCACTCGAAGGTCGACGTCAATAGAAAAGAAAGGGTCCGTCTCTATTTCCAGTATTACAAATTGAAAATTCGCAGCTGTACGAACTTGGGCTATTTGTGTAAATTAAGTGAATGTTCCTTTGACATGCTTAATCTACTACTTGCTTAAAGCACAATCTACAACAATCATTAGCTAATGTGAGATAAAACTGGTTTTAGAAACAACAAAACAAAAAATATGATGGCAGTAGAACATTGAGTGGTTGATGAATTTACCGTTGCCAGCCGCCGGGGCCTGTTCGTCGGTGGGGGTGCCAGGGCCGGAAGCTGGGCGGCTGTCGGCGCCTCCCGTCGCGCTGCCAACACCAGAACACACCGAGCGCGTCACAATACCACCCGTGCCCACAGGGCATGGGGAAAGCAACGGCCATACACATGCTCTTAGGCCACAGGATTATGCGACACTCATTGTGCCATAGGAAGGAATTCTATCCGAATTTAAAAAAATATGGGCATACAAAATTTTACCAAAACTTCTAATTTGTCAAAGAAAATTCACCAACAATGGAAAGAAAATTTTGCAATTTTTATTAGGGCTTTTCAAATTCCTGAAAATAACAAATATGTGAACGCAAACGAATGGTCACTGTGGCTATTTACCTAGTTTGACATTTAAGCATTAGTTTGTCGGATTAGATCTCCCCAAAAATGGGAATAATAAATTGATTTATGCCCGACTACAACAAAAGCATGGACTAATAGGCACATATAGCTTAAGCAACAAACATAGTGAACTTCTTTGCCCCCATTTCAGTCATGCATTGCTTCCTCTTTAGTTCTCAATAGTATACAAGTTACTCAAACGTTAAGTAAATGCTCTCCCATTGCTCGATCTACACCATTCCATGTTTAGGGAACTGTATTAGCCGCCGATAAAGACAAAAAGACCAGCCTCGACAAACTTCAGTGACTGTTGTAGCCTGCGTTCGACAAATACGACCTAAAGAGCATATCGAGCAGTATCTGAAAGCCATAATTTGTGCTAAAACTCAAAAGTACTTTGACGCTTTTAATAGAAGTCTAAATGATATAAAAAAGCGACTTTCAAATTACACAGATAACACTGGAGCAAAGTATGATAGAAGATGGGTATGGCCCCTATTGATTAGGGCCATTTAAATATGTGTAACTTGCTACAATCACTAAATAGAAACAAAATGAGTTGGTTGGATGCTCTTTGATAACATTTTCACCCACTGTGGTTATACTGAGCTATAATACATTAGAAAAGTTTAGGGTTCCAACATGAAAACATGTAATCGAACGTAAATAAGATGGTGTTTTTTATATTTAGGACTCATTTGATCCAACCGGCCTTGCTCAAGAATGTTTTCAAGTAAGAAACCATGCAAACACTCACGGAAGACAGTGTAAAATTTGTGATGCATTACAATGGAAAAACAAAGATGGGGTTCGTCCAAAATAAATGAGTTCACAGAGTCGAAAGCCCTCCGAAATTTTATTCTGATGCATGATAATGATTGTCGGAGCGGGCGTCAGTACAGCAGTGTGCAGCCAAGCGGAAACTTCGGGGATTCGTGAATAATGTTAACACAAAAAGCAGTGTATCTGTAAGCGGCTGATGTAGGTTGAAAAATATGACTTTTGGACCTTGTAAAAATCTGAAAATAACTGAGGATTTGTGCACATTTCAGCATTGTATTATAAATAGAAATAAACAGAACCTTGGTCCAAATATATTTTTCATAAAGGTGGACAGTGATTTTTCGGTGTATCTTTTAAAATATTTCTTTATATCGTCAAGAAGTATGCATTCATCTTTATTCAGTTGCTCAAGGTTGGAATTCAGTAGGTACCTATATGAACTTGAAGAGTCGATTCTGAATTCAAAAATGGAAAAACATTTGATGCACAAAAATTTACATCCTCATACCATATTACTGTGACACTAAAATTATCTGAGGGCAATGGCGGTTTTTTTCCTTTCAGAATCAGACCTCGTAAATGGAGTACCATTGCGATGAATTTCATCAATGTACATTCTCAGAGTAAATAACAAGAAAAATTGCTTACTGCTGCTAGTCACTGGTGATGCGATGCTACTTCGGAATTATAGCAATTTGTTCAATCCTACGGTTGTCCAAAAGTCTCATAGCCAAAAAATATAAGCTTGAAAAATAAGCATTTATTAAAGGTGGTGTCATCTTGTGAATCGATACGAGAATGTTTAACTGTTTCATCATACATCGAATTGCAAATGTGGAGGAGAATTTATGCTCCGGTGAAATATTTCGATATTTTTTTTCCATTAAATATACACGTATGTTAAATATTACATTATTGAAGCATCAAAAAACACTTCACAGGTCCGTTATCTATGAAATCTGCCAAAACTTAATTTTATAGAGTATAGAATGAGCATATATTACAGGATATGTGACCAAGACCACTTACATATCAAACCTATCGCTCAATGTCTAAAAAAAAAGAAACAAGACAGATTGCAATAAAAGAAGAAACAAAAAAAAATTAGCAATTTTGAACTCGAACGTTTGGTTTGGAATTACAAGTTTAAATGTATTTCAAATCGAAGTTTACAGTTTTTTTAAGTAACTCGACATGGGTGGCTGATACCACACCTATTTTCATGATATTTGCCCAACACACCGAATTCCCGAAGAAATTTGGTGCCTTGCCAGGATTTTACCTTTATGAGCAAGGTTAAATTGAACTAAATGGAAAACACGGACAATTTATCATTGGTGTTTCAACCATCTTTTCATCCAGTGGCGATGGCACCTACAGGTTCACATGGATTACGAACCATGCTCCCATTCATAAAGAAATGCGCTTATCCAACTCAGAAAGAGAAAGACAAGGCGGATTCAGGAGGGGTCATTGCAGACTAGAGCTATTATTAATTATTGTATTCGAATTGGAGCTTGTTCTGACTAGACCTAGACTTTTAACCCACCCCTGACTTGAAAATGGATCCGCCCCTAGATAAAGACAGAAGTTCATGAACGGGGCTGGGACTCTGGCATGGAAGGCAAGTCCACAAACACTTGCGCTACAAGCCGCTGTTGGAGTACAATTTATGCTCCTGTTAACTATTTCGATAAAGTTCTTTTTCCATTAAATATACGTATAAAAATTACCGCATTACAGCATATTGTAAAAGTTTAATAATATTTTTTTTATATGAGTAAAATCCCCATACTACGGGCGAAAATTGTTTACGTGCTCTTAGGGCTGATTAATACCCAGATAACTATTCGACGGATTTATTTCCGCCTCTGCTAATCCATCCGTTTTAGTTAGTCCATCTTTTATTAGTAAAATTACAGTCAGATAATTGTGATAATTATTCTGTATTGATTATCTGTCTTTGGAAAAACATATTTTTTTACTATCAGACCGATAAGTACTATCAGAGGAGTAAAAAATGGACCCTTAATGTTCTTCTAGGTTTTCGAAATTTTGGATTCTAAAATAAATTGTCGATTTTTTTTATTTTTTTTATATACCTTTTAGATCGGAAAATAATGGGTAATAAACATTGGACAAAAGTTGCCTTTTTTTTTTGTTCATTTTCAATTTTTTTTAATGAAAAATACAGAAAGTTTTTTTGGGAAGAAATGAAAACATATGGGCATAGAATGAAGCTTTCTCAAGTGATAATAAAACCTATTATTTAGGGGTAGGGAAACGTTAGGGCCCAGAACACAATTTCGCTAGTTTAATAGTAGTCGTTGTGTAAAATTGTGCCCTGGCCAATGGGCAAAGAATGCATTTTTTTTATTTTCAAATCTTAGATTTCCTGTGACCCCATGACAGCCTTAATAGGAGTTCTATTATGACATTAGCGCTGCAGATAACCCCTCGAAGAATTAATGACAAGTTCGGACTAGCCACTTTATGGTCAGAAGATTAAAGTAGATAATGAAAATTTAAAACCAATAGTGAAACGGATCCATTTCAAACCACGTCAGAGTTAGTGGCAGCCTTTGGTGTGACAAAACCTTCTTAGTCATTTCCGTCCAATAGGGAACATATAAATACTCGAAAAGTGCAGTACCCACGAATTCAATGAAGCAAACATGTCAACTCAACCCTCACAACAATGAGGGGATTCTGAATGATATAATCAAAGTGTATCCTATAAGACAATTTGCATTGATGATGCTGCGACTGGAAACTCTCCGTCACCCACCATACTCTCCAGACCTTAGCCTAACTGTGAAAATTTCACTTATTTAGGGAATGCAGACAAATACTTGCAAAGAAAAAACCACTCCAATGAGACAGTCAAATCCGCCTGCAAACGATTCCTGGACAAAATTCTTTACCAAAGGAATAAATGAACTTCACATCCAATGCCGGAAGTGTATTGGTAACCATGGCTTCAATTGATTTAAGATACAATTAAAAAAAAAATATTTTCCAATATGAAACGGCAATTTCATAGGTAACCATTTAATCAAATGATATAGTATAAAAATCATTCAATTGATATTTGACATAACAGTTCGACAATCTGACACAAGTAGACACACCAACAACGCATTGCAAGCGAGCAAAAAGTATTGATAGATTAAGGACATACTTGTGACTCATTTAAATGGGCCAACCCCGTACCTAATATACCTAGAATTGTCGTCATCATCCTTGCCCTCTGTCTTGGTGGGTGGTTCCTCGGTGGGCTCCGGGGCTGGCGCAGACTCCGCCCCCTCTGCCCCGCCGTCGTTGTTTTTCCTGAGCCCCGGAATGGGGATCCCGGAGCCGAGCCAGCCCGTCAGCTGCGACTTGGCGTTGGTGATAAGGTCGAGCTTGCTACCAGGCTTCGTTGGGCTGCGAGGGAAGTGCCATACGTGAGGTGAGGTCATAGAATTACCAGTATAAGAAATGTAAGCATGTTAAACAGAAGACGGTAGTCCAAGCCGAAATAGAATGATTCTGTACAACTGAATATCTTTTATTTTACAACTTTGTCTCTTTGTTCGGAGTACATCTTTATGATATGTATATTTATTTGGTCATTGGGTTGCAAATGGCTGGAATGAATGCAATAAGTAGTTCTAAAACGTCCTAATGATGTCCAAAACTGTGTTTGCATGTTAACAATATGCATTATATCAAATTAAATTAAACAAATCAAATTAATGAAATAATGGAGAGATAATAACTACAATTTACAGAGGAAGTGAGTTGAATTGTCGTACCTGGGCAGGACCTGGGTTAGCCGACTTTGAAATGAGATTATCCAAATATTAAGTTAATAGATTATTGTTTTTATGTAGGTAATTGCGGTAAAAATCCTATGTCAAGTGCCTATGTCCTATGTGCAATATGCCTCAAGTGGCTTCTCGGGCCGCGATCTGCCAACCGTATCACAACCAGATTGACGAATTGCTATGTAGAAGATGCTTAGCATGTGTGATGTTATGTATGTATGCAAATAATTAAACCGAGCGTTATATCTTTAAATTATAGCTAGACCTACATTTTCACTTTTTGTAATTAAGAAATTCGATGTGGTTACTTTAAAATTTAATTAATTATAATTGTTGTTTTACTTACATCCTTATCAAACTGATTATAATCGGCTCTTATGATCTCTTAAGGTGGCCCAACCCGGCAGGCCTAAATCATTCGCGGGCACGGTACAAAACCGTGCTGTTGCGCTTTGGGACCTTCTCTGTTTCAAAGAATAAGACAGGCTCCATGATGAGGAAGATGCAACATGTCCACAAAAAAGACAATGTGCATAGTGTATGATTTGGTAAGATTTACGAAAATTTTAATTTCAAAACGACTTATAGCTAAAAGTAAACTACGACCGCTGTAATAAAAAATCTAACAAAAACAAAATAGATTATAAATCTTGATTAAATAAGCTATGTCTGATGACTAATCTTATTAAGATCTTCTTACTTTATCATTGCGTAATTCACTTCCAAAGTTATTGTATAAAACGCGCAAAAAAAATTGAACTTTCGGACCTATATATTATAACTTAGAAACCAAACACAATTTTAAAATGCCAGTTCAGACATCTAGTTCGATCAAAGAAAGTTATTTTGAGCAAAATTTTGGATCTCTGAGAAGAAATATGGGCGTGATCTTCTTTCCCCTTTTGTATGGGGAGATGAGCGGGATGGGCCACCTTAAGGTCGCCCCGTAAGCATCAGAAAATTTCGCCTCCCATACAAACGTAGTTTACTAATAATTTGGAAACCAATGTTCCAATTTACTTGATTTTTGGTATCTAATATTAGGCTACAAATATCTGTGTCTGCATGCCTTTGCTTTTTCTTAAAATGTATTCTGGGTCAAACCACAGAGAAAACTAAATTCGTATGAAGATTTTCTTTTTGCTTTCATTTCATTCGGATCGGATTTTTCAAAAAAACAAAAGCATGCAGACACAGATATTTCTTACCTGATATTAGATATTAAATATAAATTTAATTGGAATAGCGGTTTGGAAATGATTAGTAAACTACGTTTGTATGGGGAGCGTAGCTTACGGGCCGTTCTTAAGATTTGGCAGTTTAGCAAAGTTTTTTTTGTTAATAAGGATAAGGGAAAAATTACCCTCAAATTACATTACTTTTATTAGATTCTAATTGGATACTATGTGTAAATTAAATGATATTGCAACATTTCAGAGTGTTATAAATTCAAATGCACTGACTTCACTGAAATCTAACAAACCCAACAAAAAGTAATCTTAAAAACATTTCTGAAGCGTAAAATCACTTGCCTCTGCGTCTTCTCAGCATCAGCCAGGGCGCCAGCCTCCGCGCTGGCCGCAGCGGCTGCCTCACGCGTCGGCGTTGGCACCTCCTCGTCTTGCGGCTCACCCTTCGCCGCGCCCATCCACGAGCTCACCTGGTTTGTGAGGCCGGAGAACATCTTTGCTGCTCAACAGTAATACGGCAGGCAGAACGACACGCGCGCTAAGCGAATCCGCTACACATGTCACGGAGCCAACGCGACGCGAGTGCCCCTGACCGGCCAAACGACTGATGCCCGAGTGCGCCCGAACTAGCATCGACCCATCCGAATACTGCGCAGGAAGAGTTGCGCCGTTTGAACTTTTCCAGTAATTTCCACTTTTCTCTTCTCCGCAGCTTCCAGAAGCAAGACAAAAGATTTGATAATGAAATGTCACTGTCATATTTGACAGACGTAAACAAAGTAAACCAAGTATGAGTTCGCCGCATTTTAACGCAACAAAATTGGCAAAACTAATATGAATTTTACTATTCTTGACAAAGTTATTGAGGCGAGGCAGGAAGCAAACACGAAACTTTCTCGCGTGAGAGGCTGACAGTCAAACTATGTATAGAAAAAGATGCCTCCTTCTTTTCTAGCGGATGACATCTTGTAAGCAACTCACCGACGTGTGATTCACGTAGGGTGGGTGTGTATGCTATAGAAATAGGGCGCGCATACTAGGTTTATGGTGTATTTATGCATTAATGAATGTATTCACCCTACGTTCCGAATTCAAAAATCAAGTCATAAAGATTATTTGTGACTATTGTAGTTATAGAGAAGAGAGACTAGTTACAGAGAATACTACCTTTGTAAATAAACTTTTATGTAAATTACGTAATTTCTTCGTTTTTCAAGACAATGAATTAGGAATTCAGAGAACGCACGCACGCGTTTACGCATGTATCTTTTGGTTTGCGAGTTTCGTTTTGTCGACTAGGCCGGGTTGCACGTACCGTCGTGCACGTCAACATCACCGTCAACATATGATTAAAGACTGATCAGTCAAAATTTGCGTTGCACGAAACTTAAACATTACTTTGATCGCTGATGTTAACCCCTAATCGTAATCACTCCCGACCCATTGATCACCGTCAAAATCACGATCAAATAATAATTCAAAGTGTAAAAAGTCCCTATTTTTACATTTTTGCAGTCTTATTGGACCTTCAATAATAGGCAAATGTCGCCATTAATGGAATACAAACTAAGCCCCGGTTGCACGTACCGTCTTGCTCGTCAAAATCACCGTCAACGTATGATTAAGGCCTGATCAGGCAAATTTTGCGTTGCACGAAACTTAAACATTGCGTTGACCCCTGATGTTAACCGCTAATCATAAACACTCCGGACCCATTGATCAACGTCAAAATCACGATCAAATTATAATTCAAAGTATCAAAAGTTACTATTTTTATATTATTGTAGTCTTATTGGACCTTAAATAATAGGCAAACGTCGCCATTAATGGAATGCAATGCTTTGTTTTTCATTATTATTAGCCTGGCACTCGGTTCCACAGATTAAAAATTTCGGCGCCAAATCTATGTAATCTGTGGTGCTACCAACAGCTGATAGCAAGCCGACATATTGGGCGCTAGTAGCGCCACCCCGCGGCTCCAGGAGCAACTGTTTTGTTTGTTAGTACGAATGGTTGACGCTAGATGGTGCTTCAATTGTGCCTGTCCCTTTCTGTTTATGTACTGTGAGAGAAGGGCAGTACTATGTCAGCTCAGGCGGTGCTAAGAGTTGCCATACAGCAAACATTTTTGCCGATTGTTTCGAGGGACTATTTGTGGTCTGACTCCTGGCAAGCTAACTTTGACGAAAATATGTTACGTGCAACGCAATTTCATATGATGGGCGATTAGCCGTCACATCATCGTCAAATGTAATCAGTAACGGATAACATTTTACGAAGCGTCGTGCACTCCGGCCTTAGTTTTTAGCCTGGCACTCGGTTCCACGGATTAAAAATTTCGGCGCCAAATCTATGGAATCTATGGTGCTACCAACAGCTGATAGCAAGCCGACATATTGGGCGCTAGTAGCGCCACCCCGCGGCTCCAAGAGGAACTGTTTGGTTTGTTAGTACGAATGATTGACGCTAGATGGTGCTGCAATTGTGTCTGTCTCTTTCTGATAATATACTGCGGAAGAAGGACAGTACTATGTCAGCTCAGGCGGTGCTGAGAGTTGCCATGCAGCAAACATTTTTGCCGATTGTTTCGAGGGACTATTTGTGGTCTGACTCCTGGCAAGCTAACGTTGACGAAAATATGCTACGTGCAACCCAATTTCATATGATGGGCGATTAGCCGTCACATCATCTTCAAATGTAATCAGTAACGGATAACATATTACGAGGCGTCGTGCACTCCGGCCTACATATGTATGAATAAGTAGACCGGAGCCAAAGCGGAGCATACTTTTAGTACCTGAACTAAAACTAATAAAAATATCCCCTTTTTCTCTTTCTGAATTGACTAACTGCATATATTTACGAATCCGAGCTGTTCCATGATTTGTAATCCATGCGAAACTGTAGGCTCTTCCCCTACAAGGTGGTAGAGCCTGCCCAGATATGTTCCATCGTATTGGTTTGAATGATGATCGAATCGATAATCAAAAATTCACCGTGTTTTCCATCCAGGGACTGGGCGGGCCAGCGTAAAACTTAATAAAATGATCAATTAGAATTGGATGTCAAATAGCCTCACGTCACGTCACGTCAGCCTCAGTGGCCCAGTGGCGCGACACTTCGGCGATCGCTCTCCGAAGTTAAGCAACGCTGGGTCCGGTCTGGTCTTGGATGGGTGACCATTCGATCGTTGAGAGAGGCTGGCCGTGGTTCGGATTCCACGTTAAGCTGTAGGTCCCCTTCCTTACTTACTAGGTGGTAGGGTTTATCCCGCCCGGGTTGGTACCATCGCATTGGATGAACGATGGTCGAAGCGGCAATGAAAATTGTCCGTGTTTTCCATCCAGTTCAATGTAGCCGTGCAATATAAGGAAGGTCCTGGCATGGCACCTAATTCCCATGTGGTGTGTTAGGCTAATACCATGACAGAACTTGTGGTATTAGCCATCCATGTCCAGTCACATAAAAAAAAAAAAATCTCTCTCAATAATCCCGTGAATTGTGCTGCATGCATTTCCATTCAAAGCTTTGTCGGCGCATCATTTTCCGGTTTGGTTGTTCTTTGAGGGTTCGAATTTTCGGGATATTGTTAAGCAAATCTCACGTGTCATATTGGTCCTTACCTATGAAATTGGAGACTTGTATGAAAATTGAAAAATTTAAATATTTTTTTTTATTTTACCTAATCAAACCATCCCAAATTATCTACACAATTTTGCCATTATGATGATTTTTCATTCCTCTGCTGTCGAAGTCTGCCGGACAGGAAACGGCCTTTTTGGTGTACATTTTTGTCCCACTTAAAACATTATATACATTTTGAAAAAAGTAGAAATCTGTTGGGGCAAGGTCCGGTGAATACAATGGGTGACGGAGAGCTTCCAGCTGTAACTTTTGAAGCTGCGATGGTCTGTCGTGAAGTGTGCTCTCGCGTTGTCGTGGAGAAGCAATAAGGAAGAGCGATTGAACAGTCTTGGTTGTCTCAGACGTCACTGTTGTGCTATTTGGTAAGAAGCTGTGATGTACATGTCCGGACCGGGTCCACCAGACAGTCAACATCGTATTCCTAAGAGCAATCGTTTCATTAACGCACTGATTAGGTGCTGTACGCGGGTCCACCCACTGAAACGAACGCTTACGGTTGTCATATAGGATCAAATTTTCATAGCAGATAACAATTAGATTTAGAATTCCCTCGTTTCTATGCCGAGTCAGCAGTGCTATGCATCCTTCGACGCGTAAGTCTAATTGTTGGTCACTTAGTTCGTGTGGCATCCACTTATCTAGCTTTTTTAGGATTCCGTACCCAAAGGGCGAAAACGGAACCCTATTACTAAGCCTCCGCTGTCCGTCCGTCCGTCCGTCTGTCACAGGGCTGTATTTCATGAACCGCAACATGTAGGCAGCTGAAATGCTCACAGAGTGTGTATTTATTTTGCCGCTATAACAACAAATAGTTAAAATAAAAAAATTATAAAATAAAAGCCCCATACAAAAAACGTGATTTTTTGGTGTTGATGGTACGGAATCCTTCGTGTGCAAGTCTGACTCGCACTTGGCCGGTTTTATCTTTTCGATTTGACGTAAGCGCTTCAATATTGTTTTGACACTAACTTCAAAGCGCACAGCAAACTCAGCCGTAGATTGAGTTGGATCCGCTTCCTCTATCGCCTTCACTTCGTCGTGTCGATAATGGTTACCAGCTGACCACGAGGCTCGTTCTTTAACTCAAAATTCTAGATCTAAGACAATTGAACCAATAATGGACCATGTTAATGCCAGCAGTGTTAGGCCCGTACACGTCGTTAATGCGTGGGAACTCAAATTTGAAAATTGTACGAATTTTCAGTTTATCCATGGCGCCAAAAACAAAAACAATTTCACACAAATAAATCAGTATCTAAAACCAAATGACCAAATATTAAATTCAAATGACATGAATTTCGAATAAAATTTATTTTAATTTCGAATTGAGCGCCAATCCACATACAATTAAATCTGAAAATTCTGTTTGTGAATTCTCCAATTTCAATGAACTAATTATAGTAAGAGCGCAGATGTTATGACATAAATGTTGCTGATTGGTGCAGAATTGATCGAATTCCCTCACTTATTTGCAATTGAAGTTGTTATTAAATAAGTTGGTAATTATTATTAGTATATTTAACATGTACAGTCGTTACTTATCAAATGTATACACTGGAAAGAGAAGGAATTTCTAAGTCCCTTTTACTCTATGGTTGACGTCAGCAGTCAGAAAGAGATCTCAAATTTGTCTCTATTTCCGGTGTATAGATTTTAGACAAAACGACTGTACTGAAGAAGGGCTGAGGCTATACGAAAGAACGGCGCATTGCCTAGTGGCACGGGGACTTGCCTAGCATTCTAGGGGTCTGGGTTTAAATCCTCGCCCCATTCAAGCGAAACTTTCCTTCTCTTTCTGAGTTGGATTTCGTCACGAATGCAAGCTGCTCCATGGTTCGGAATCCATGTAAGGCTGTAGGTTCCCTTCCCCTACTAGGTGATAGGGTTTAATCCCGCCTGGGTTGGTACCATCGCATTTCATGAAAAGATGGTCGAAGAGGCAATGAAAAATTGACCGGGTTTTCCATCCAGTTCAATGTAGCCGTGCTCGTAAAGGGAAGGTCCTGGCATGTCACCTAAGTCCTTTGGGAATGTGGTGAATTGGGCTAATTCCGTAATTTTGTGGTATTAGCCATAAAAAAAAAACAACTTTTGTGATGTCAAAAATTAGACTATAGGGCGCCGAAAGACCGCTTCTCGCTCCACCCCGATCAAGAGCTAGGGCATAATCATCTTTTTGTTTATAAAGAGGATTTTTACTATATTTTTTCTACTTAGAGTTTAATAGCTTCGAACATGATTCAGAGTGGGCGGACTTTATTCAATACGCGGATTATGCCCGTACTCAGTTTCGTTTTGCATGGTTAGTCCACTTATAATATTTCAATGAATTGTTTCACTTCTCTGCGAGATGGGCCTAGCCCAGTGCAGAGTAGGTGAGCCTAAATATAACCCGCTCATAAGTTATATCTGTAACAAAGTGTGTCATACCTATCAAATAAAATATCAAATGTCAATACCGTATTACATTTTGGAAGTTCACTCTGAATACGACTGTTTCTGGTGAGTAGACCCGCGCAGCTACTTTTAAATACTCTTTCAATCGTATTCAGAGTGAACCTGTCAAACTGTACGGGATAAGCACCGGACTATCCATTCACAAACTGGCTTATTCCGGTAATTATCCGCGCACAAAAGTTAGACGGCCCATTCTGAATTTTCGATTATCCTACTATTAGACCGCTGAAGGCGATCGGCGATTCGTATCTGTGGTATACACAACAAAAAAATCCAAAAAATATTGCCTTTCCATACCGTCAAATATAATAAAAAAGATGTTGTAAGAAATGACATTCTATTGTCTTCACTATTGTTCTACTATCGTGCTATCCTTTTTATTTTTATAAGAACTGAAAGCATACACTAACACAGTTATTTGCTACCCAAAGAGAACACATTAATTGTATGCATTAAAACAAACAGGTTGTTCTAACTGGAATTTGTTTTGGGAAATGCGAAAGAAAAAGTGAGATCCGGTTGTTTTCCCGGAGAGGGCGGCCGACATAAGCCTGCTAGCGCAAACTGCGGGTTCAGGGCGCTAGCTGTGTCAAAAGTATAGAAACGCTGCGATCGGTAGGCTGGCGCACCACGTCTGCGTGAGGAGTCGCGTCAAGATGTCGGAGTCGCGACGAAAGGCAACTCAACTGCACCTCGGCAAGTGTATCGAGGATCTGGAGAAGCTATACAGCGTTCCAGACCTAAAGGAGAGGAAAGTCAAGATGTGAGTTCTCTGGTTCCACCTGTCCAACGCCATATTGGTGCTCATTGCTTGTCCTCGCATCATTACTTCAACTTAATGTTTTGTACCTAGATCAAAGAATATGTTACCGCTTATGTAAATATGTGCCATTGTATCATCAGCATGGTTTCATGAGCTCAAATTAACATATAAAACCATGCATATTTGCAAGCGATGAAAAGCCGTAATATAAACAATCAAACAGTTTCTAAAACTGCTTAGCTTAAAGTTGGGCCCAGGTTTAGCAGGGCGTGGCAATCTTCTCACTGGTAGACAGATCATGGAGTTTAGGGTCTTACGAACATATTCTAACAAAAAAAATATTACTGGAGACGTGTACATTTTTTTTATTAATTGATATACATTTTGGTTGGTGGCTGCGGCGGGGGTGCGGGGGTTTATTGTTCGACCCCCCTCTTAAAGCAATCTTTGGTGACAGCTATTTGGAAATGTCGAATCGGTTGAGATGGTCTATAAAAAATAACCAAGGTTTTCAGGAGTTCGATCCAGGTCGAGACTAGGGGTGGCCACACCTCTCCTTATCGCTAGCGGATGCGTTTTGGCAGGAGGAGAATACCCAATCTCGTTTTCCCCCTTACTCACTCTACCTATCCATATTCTATAGAATGATGTCTCCAATGATGTCTCCAATAGCTTAGCGTTGATCTTGGCAGGCCTAGATTCTTAAAGAAACTGAAGAGTGACTTTGCTGGTAGTCCTCTTGCTCCGACTTCAATAGTAAACAATTTCGTCTTGAACGCATTTCTCACTATCAGGTCTACTAAATAGCCGCGTTGGGAAGGGCACCCTTAAGTATAATTTTACAAAAATACACATCCAAAGTTTTTTAAGTAGAGTTTTGTCTTTGTTCTTGCAAAATGCGATATTAACATTCAACACTATTTTTGATTGTTTGACGCATAATTGTAATACGCACGTCACTGTCCATGCTCGGTATTGACCAATTGCGTCAATTTTTAACGCAAAATATTAAATTCGCGTGTTTACATATCCGCACATAGCGGAGTCACCTATAGCGGGGGTATTACTGTAATACATGTTTTGTCGCTTTTGAGTACAAGTATGTCCACCCCCGTTAGAGAAACATATGTTACCCCCGTCACAGCAAAAACATTACAAAACATAAAAAAGTCCTTAACTGTCATTGTACCTCCCTAAATATTACCTCCGGGTGGAAACGCATAAATGGAAAAAAATTAAGAAAATGTCGTTTAGTTGTTTCAACTCTTATTTTTTATCATTTGAAACATGAACCTTTTAATATATTACAAAAAAACATACAATATTGTAAAAAAAAAAAAATCCACTAAGGTGTCATTCTGGGTGGTTTGGCCCAATGCCACCCAGTATAGCTTAATTGAGCAACCGTAAGTAACGATACCTCTTTTTTACCTACCAGTCTCTGCAAATCGGCGAAGACGCTGTTCGATAATGCGGAAAAGAGCCTCGAGAAAGGTGACGAGGAGACGTCGTACGTACTGTACATGAAGTACTTGAGACTTGTCTCCTACCTCAGCAAGGATCCGGAATACAACCGTGACAAGCAATACTTCAATGACCTGCTCGGAGTGAAGAATCCGTCCAAGGCCATCTCGATGGCGGAAGTTCTCAAAGGGAGTCTCGAAAAAAGGTTGATAAATGTTCACATATTACCTGTAATGTTGCATGGAAGAGGGCCTCAGGTATTGTTCTGCCTACCCATCTCGGGAATCCGTTAAATGATCCGTTAATTATCGCACTACTTAAAAAGATGAAGCAAATACAACACGGTATGAAATTTTGTCAAGCATTTATTCTACAAAGTAGGAAAGAAATTCATCAATAAGGACTGAAATAGCAGAGAACAGAAAACAATTCATGGCTGTTGTCTTTTAGAAATGCCTGTAATGTCAATTCTCTTTTTTACATGACAGAAGTTTTTCCATCATTTAACTACAGAGTTTAACATGATTATCGTTGATTTTATACACCTTAGATCAGGGTTTCTTAACCTTTTTGTAGTCATGGACCCCTTCCAAATTGAATTGAAGGAAAAAAAACGTTTGTTTTATTTCCAAAGCAAAAGTAACGATAAAGGTGTAAGGTGTAGTAAGGTGCACTAAGTGAAAGGTGGGTGCGATTAATTTAGAGACGAAAAGTTAGGCAACGGATTATTTGAATTACAAACATGTAAAAATAATTACCTATAAATACCTATGATCACTAATATTTAACTAAGACTTATTTAGTTTGAGCAAATACTCATCTTGGAAATGGAGATTATATTTTTATTTGCATGAGGAAACACTTTTAAAAACAGTGAAAAGTGAAGTATGTTCAATGCATATAGTATAGACAATATATACATTGATATACCCCCACACATCCTTAATCACACACACACCCTTGATTTCTGGCATGCGCAAGCGTTTATGTGGTTCTAATTTAATCCAGACCAGTCAAAGTTTCATTGTAATAAAATGTTCAGGTCTATTCCTTCCGTTTTGTATCGGACA
Organism: Incurvaria masculella; assembly: GCA_946894095.1. NCBI lineage: Eukaryota > Metazoa > Arthropoda > Insecta > Lepidoptera > Incurvariidae > Incurvaria > Incurvaria masculella. Next base: position 9,965,169 of record OX335641.1, read on the forward strand.
TTTTAATTTTCATTTCATATTTTGGCAGTTCTGAGTATAGCATCGAATTATCTCAGAAAACAATACCACTGCCATAACTTAGGCAAGTGTGAGTTTACACGTGGGTAATTGCTGCAGGTACGATACGCTACAGAAGGCGCAGCGGCTTCACGACAAGGGTATCAAAGAGAAAGAGTATGCAAAGCAGAAGATTGAAGAGGAGCGGAGTCGACAGGTGGAGATGCAGGTGCACAAGGAGCCAGCCCACCCAGCTGCTGGCGGCCTGCCCAGTCAGTTAATATATTTAAAATTCTACTGTATATTCACAATAGCATGGTCTTTGTGACACAAGTCCTGTAGAGATTTAACAAGGATTAATATCTTTGTTTAGGTAAAATATATAAGTAAATATGCCTTGCGAGTGAGCTCCCCAGAATGTGCGTCGAGTTTTATTATTATTATTATGTGTTTACGAGTGAGCAGCCGAACCTGATGTGTGTATATACCTTGGTTATGTTAGTTTCGATTTTAACAAATGGTTCATTTTTTTAACAAGTTGATAAGTTTCAATATTCCCCAGTTTTTTTTATTGATTAGGTTTTGATAAAATTTAGTCCACCCTATTTTTTATATCAATTACAAGTTGGTTTTAAATTAGTTAAATCGGGTGCTGCCTTATTCCGTTACTATAATTTTATAATACATGGTTGAACTTAATTCGTGTTTATTCAATCTTTTGTGTTATATGCTGGACTTCTGGGACGAGCTGGGATGGCTTACATAGTCACCTTTGTTACGCACAATGGCCTCTCTGTGAAGTAGGCTTAGCGCGGAAAACATTTTGCCCAACTAACTAACTAACTTGTGTTGCAAGTTACAAAATATTTTAGCACACTCTGAATCGGTTCTTTGAATAACATAGTTTTTTTTTCTTTAGCCTTGTTACTTTATTCAGTAATACATTTTGAAGTATAGTCATTAATATAACTTAATTCAGAGTTCTCCATAAAAAAAAGATCATCTATAATATGGGTATTTGTACCATTACTCTGGTAGAAATGATTGACTGATTTCGATTATATTTTTATTTGCATGAGTTAATCATACATGCTCTGTTATAGAAGGGGTATAATACTACAGCTCACGGTGTAGAGGCTAGAGAACTTGCCTTCCATGCGAGAGGTTATTGGTTCAAATCCTCGCCCCCTCATGCACCACTTTCTTTCTCTTTCTGAGTTGGATAACTGCATTTTGTTACGAATGCGAGCTATTCCATAGTTTGTAACCCATGTAAACAGTAGGTCCCCTTCCCCTACTAGGTCTTAGGATTAAGCCCACCCAGGTTGGTACCACCGCATTGGATGAAACTATAGTTGAAGCGGAAATTAAAAATTGTGCGAGTTTTCTATTCAGTTCAGTGTAGCCGTGATCATAAAGGGAAGATCCTGGTATATCACCTAATTCCTTCGGGAATGTAGTTTATTGGGCTAATATACCCGCTAATATCATGAAGATAGTTGTGTGGTTATTAGCCATCTATGTCAGGTTGATTAAAAAAACTTTAACACATTCATGTGCATGCATTTGAATTGCCAATCAGACACAAGAACTATTTAGTGAAATTCATTATTCATGTATGTCGTAGCATTCTTTTTTACCGGAATTTACTGCCAACAATACCCATCAAACCTTTTGCCCTCTGTTGGGCAGCAATTGTTGTTAACGCAAGACATCCTCAATCTGCAGGTCAGGATGATGTTACGATCACCTGCCTCCAGCTGTACTCGCTGCTTAAAGACGGCAAGTACAAGATCATGATAATGGACACGCGCAGCCGTATTGACTTCCAGGAGTCGCACGTCAATCACCCGCTCTGTATTAGCGTGCCTGAGCAGTTAATCGAACCTGGGTGAGTTGAAGGTTTACATGTCACGCATATTTATTATTAATATTTGTTTGATGAACGAGCAGCCAAAGCAAGTATTGAATTACATTTTGACAGATTGTTTTTTTATGTTGAGATTTGGTCACAGCCTTCAATTTTGCATAATTTCACATTTTAGGCTTAATTTATTTACAGGAATACCCCACTTAAGGCGACCCTGCTTTGTGCGGATTCGGTACTACGCAAATTTCGGATTTTGGATGTCTATTTTCGTACTTAAATTAAACTTAAAAATGTATTAGGCAATTGGTAATTTTCAAATGAAACTTAAATTGTATTAGGCAATTAGTAATTTTCAAATTAAAGATTGAATAAATATCTGTATTTATGTAAATGTGCATATATTTCTCTTGATATCAAGCTCCGATTAGGTGAGGTTAGCGGAGGCTTGGTCCAAACGTTAACCAGGTGTTCCTTGGTCCATTCGATAAAAAAAGGTGGATAACATGTTTGAAAAATGTTCTGCTGCGCACGAGCGCGGCGGATGCCTCCTTGACAACGGGCTGAATGATTAGCTCGAAACGTCGAAGAATATCTCTACCTGCAGCGTGAAAAGCCGTAACATTTTTCAAACATGTCTAACGACCGCGGTAACCTCAAAAGTATCACAAGGTGGATAACGTTTTGTTGTAAGACTTAAAAACAAAATTTATTTCATACCTACACATTCAAATATGTGTGGGGTGGTCTAAAATATTTTGATCCGTGCATCAAAGTGTTATGTCTTTTTTCTCCAAATAGGATTTGGACCATACCTCTGTGTTATATCAATGAAACACGCGTAGATGTGCATAGATGTAATCTCGAAAAAACGTGGGACATGAAAAACTAACCCACAAAAACTGACTGACAGATCATGTGTCAAACAAACTGAAAACTACATTCTAGCCGACAATAGTACTTTGATTGCTGTACACAACACCTTCCCTCTAAGATTTCATTCTAATAATTATATTAGAAGTTAATAGAGGTACAATTTAAGATACAGAATGTGTTGTTTATAATTGTGGAATTTAAACAAAGTGTCAGATACATTCTTGACGGAATTTATGGAATGACGAAAGATATACTTTTGTATCTGACATAACTAAAGTTGTCTGGTTACTATTGAACCTAGCGGTATTCCGAGGATTTCTCTGATTCTTGTTAGGTCCTCTTCTTCCTTATCTTGTGCTTTAGCACGATTCAATATAATTTGGCGCTGAATTATTTTATTATCTCTTGACTTTATTAGAAATCGGTATCCGCTCAGCTTCTTGTTTATTCTTCCGCAGGCCCACTTCTCTTTATGGTTGTAGATTCTGTAACGCACTTCTTCCCCTTCATTTAAATTTCTAACTTTGTGATGTGTATGTTCCTTCTGTGTTTTTTCTGTATTGTGGTCGTATGTACGTTGCGGGTGTATATGGTCTAAAATTGTTTCAGTTCAGCGGGTGTTTTACCTGTACTAGTACTTTCTTGTCATCGAAGGGCAAATAGCATTCTAGGTAGTCTAAGGTGCCAAGGAACGTCTGATGATTTACTCAATTTCTCTTTTATTGTTTGTACTGTTCTCTCCGCTTGGCCATTCGATGCGGGATGGTACGGCGGAACAAGAATAGGTTTTATTCAATTTTTGAGGCAAAATTCTTTGAACATGGCAGATGTGAATACGGTGGCGTTATCGGTCACTATCACGTCGCACAGGCCCTGCTGACTGAAGATGTCACGTAAGATTTCTGTGACTACAGTGGCCGATGTGTTAGGTACTATGCGGACTTCAGGCCATTTTGTGTATGTGTCGATAGCTATGAAAAATAGCTTGCCCATATATGGTCCTGCGAAGTCTAGATGTAGACGGGACCAAGGTTTGACGGGTGGTGGCCAAGCTGAGTGTACTTGGGCCGGCATGTGGCGATGATTCTGGCATACTTCACATGTTGATATCATTTTCTCGATGTCCTGTGTGATGCGAGGCCACCACAAGTAGCTTCTGGCTACTCTTTTCGTTACGACCATACCGTTGTGAGAATCGTGTAGAATTTTAAGAATGCTAGCTCTCATACTTGTAGGTATAACTACTCTGTTTGCCATGAACACACAATTCTTCATTGTTGAAAGTTCAATTCTTTTTAACCAATAAGGACGTAATGATTCCTCAGTAATCTTCTCGGGCCAGCCTTGTAGGATACAATTTCGAACTTTTGAAAGTATTGGATCTGAATCGGTGTCCTCTCCAATTCTCTCAATGGAGCACTCGGGGTCATTGGGTTGCACGGTCATCAACAACACGTCTGCGCAGATTTCTTCTTCTTCATCGTTGCTGATTGGCTCAAGCCACCTGCTTAGTGCATCAGAATTACCGATTAGTCTACCTTTCTTATATTTAAGTTCATAATCTAATGAACTTAATTGGAGTGCCCATCTGGCACATTCGCGGCGACAATAGGACTGGGATGGGTTTGTTGCTTCCAAATATTCCTAGTAAAGGTTTGTGATCGGTGTAGATTATGACTTTATTAGCGATGATGTAATTGTGAAACTTGTTCAGGCCAAACATAATTGCTGCTGCTTCTTTGTCGAGAACAGAATAATTTCTCTCGTGCTTATTTAGTGTCCTGGATGCTATCGCGATGGGGCGCTCTGTGCCGTCGTCCATAATGTGTGCTAAAGTCGCTCCGACTCCGTAAGCGGATGCGTCGCATGTTAGTGTTATTTTTCTGTTCATGTCAAAATGAACTAATACTCTTTCTGATGTGAGCAATAACTTGGCTTGATTAGATGCGTTTTCTTCTACAGATGTCCATTTCCACGTACGACCTTTGTCTAATAGTCTGTGTAAATGTTCCAGTATGGTAGCTTTGTCTGGCAAGAATCTCTCGTAAAAGTTATATAGACCAAGAAAAGCTTGGAGCAGCGTCGGTCTGGGAGTATTAAGGATGGAGCTCACCTTGTTTCGGTTAGGCCTTACTCCGTCGACACCAATAGTGAAGCCTAGGAAGTCCACTTCCTGAAGAAGGAACTTGCACTTTACTCTGTTCAATTTGAGACCGGCTTCAGATAGTTTTTTAAGCACTAACTCAAGTCTTTCGTTGTGTTCTTTGATTGTTCGCCCAGCTATTAATATATCGTCGAGTAACACTTGGGTTCCTTGAATTCCACTCAACAACTGTGACATTAATCGTTGGAATATTCCAGTGGCAGCTTTCACGCCAAATGGTAACCGATGAACAGAAAATAGTCCTTTGGTAGTGTTCAGCGTTAGCAGCTTTGCTGTATCTTCGTCTACTTCCACTTGGGTGTAAGCTTGTTCTAAATCTAATTTGGAAAAATATTGCCCTCTGGACAATTTAGCGGAAATGTCACTGTTTGTGGGGAGTGGGTAGGTGTCGGAGTCGGTGGCCTTATTGACTGTGGATCTGTAGTCTCCACATATACGAATACCTCCCGATGGTTTCACTATTGGAACAATTGGTGTTGCCCATTCCGAGTAGGTGATGGATCTCAGTACGCCTTCTGCGGCTAAGCGATCTAGCTCTTCTTCTATTCTGTTTTTAAGAGCATATGGAATGCTACGCTGTTTTAGAAATATTGGTTTCATGTTATTTGGACGGATGGACACGGACGGACCGTTATACTTTCCCAAAGACTGTTCGAACACTGATGGGAATGCTTGGATGACTTCTTTACAATTAACAGCTACCTCATTTACTGAGTGGACTCCGTGCAGAGATATTCCAAGGGCTTTTAACCAACTTCGACCGATTAAGCTGGCTCCTGGGCTTCTCGCGACTAGTAGTGGCAAATCTCTATTGAATCCGTTGTACGCGACGTGTACATTTATTTGCTTCAATTCTGTAGCGTTATTTCCGGTCCAGGACTTTATTCGGATGGGTGTGTCCTGTAGCATTGGTTTCGTTTTATATTTCCAATGGGATTCATATGTGTCATAGTTGATGATGACAGAGTATGAGGCTCCAGAGTCTACCTCAAATCTTAATTCTTTGTTGTCGATTTTAACGGAAAATAACGTGTCAATCGTCTGACTGTCCCGATCAACATGATACAAACCATTTGCCTCTCCCAGTTCGTTAAGTGGTTCCTCTTTTTGGGTTTTTTCCCCATCTTTCTTCTTTTTCTGACAAATTCTTTCGATGTGCCCAACCTTATGGCAGTAACGGCATTCCATGTTTTTCACTTTGCACTCGTCTGAGTGTGAGCTTCCACAGCGAAAACATTTTTTGATTCGTGAGGCAGTCCTCTGTAGTCTGTTGACGTCCATTGCGTCTTCCATTGAGGTGGGTCCGGCGTTGATTGTAACGCCGGATGAGGTTGAGTTTTCTACTGGAATGTATGGATTTATAGTTTCCACATCTTTCTTTGCTTTTTCCGCAGCGAATGCAGCGTCAAATACGTTGGTGTATGTAAGCAAAGACTTCTGAAGCAGCTGTCTTTGTAACATTCGGTATTTCATGCCGCATATGATACGATCGCGTAGCATCCGGTCAAGCAGGTTGCCGAAGTTGCAGTGGACACTAATTTTGCGAAGCTCTGCAATGTAGTCGCTGATACGTTCGGTTGTCCCTTGATTTCTGTTGTAGAACTTGTAACTTTGCGTGATTTCGTTTGGCTTCGGGTCGTAGTGATTTGTGAGTATTTCTACGATTTCCTATATGGAAACTTCATTAGATTTCCGAGGACTAATTAGGGACATTAGCGTGGCATACGTTTGAGCGCCGCAAACGGAGTAGAAGTTAACCCGTTGCAGGGAGGAATCAGTGATTCCATTTGCTGCGAAACAGTTGTACAGGCGCTCGTGATACGACATCCAGTCCTCCCCCGGTCTAAATTCCCCGAACTTGATGGATTTAGCCATTTTTAGCTCGTCGCCACTGTTATAATCAATGAAACACGCGTAGATGTGCATAGATGTAATCTCGAAAAAACGTGGGACATGAAAAACTAACCCACAAAAACTGACTGACAGATCATGTGTCAAACAAACTGAAAACTACATTCTAGCCAACAATAGTACTTTGATTGCTGTACACAACACTCTGTTAACGCGTATCCGAATTTCACTTAACGCTATTTCGTGGAGTCGCATCCCTCGAATAAAGCGGGGTTTTACTGTAGGTAGGCAGTTTCAATCCAATTTGATACATATTATTTCTTACACTCCTTTTTAAAGATCTATCCAAATTGTTCATAAGAGGTTCGTGGTTCGTCTTGTTTTTGTTAATTTTCAGGCTGTGCCCGTGAAGCTGAATGTTGCTGTGTCTTGTGAATAGGTCAGCTAATTGAGAGCAGTTATAGAGTTCCGGACACATGATCTTTAAAGTCTCCATAAGGTCACCTCGTTCTAGTGCTCGATGTAACCGATAAAAAATTTGTGATTATAAAAAAATGCTTTGCTGGCTTTGGAATGGAGGCAATGCTCTCAGGTGGTTACTACCCGGCCCCTTGTGACGCTTGTGACGCTCACTACTAATGAGCGATTCATCCAATGATTTTCTGGAGACACTTTCCTTATAGGTTTTACTAATGCCTTGGAAGTTGCAATATTTCCTAATAGGCTGTGCACAAACTAAGCTCAAAGTCACGCTTTTGGTCATGAGACTTACACAACGGCATGACAGCTGCAAGCCCATTAAATTCTTCAATGTTTTTCATCTTCACATTATGTGTATTTTCACATCGCCGTGTTATTTAAATTGTTAATATTGTCATTGCAGTCAGTCAGCCAATGTCCTGGAGGGCAACCTGCCAAGCGATTCGAAGCTGGTCTGGCCGGAGCGAGGCTCCATGGACCTGATAGTGCTACTGGATTGGTCGAGCAAAGCCGTCATACCAAGCAAACCGCTTCATCTACTGAAGACTATTCTGCTCAAGGTACACTTGGCTTTTTGATTTTTGTACATTAAAGTTCAAGTTAATGGATACTTAGTACATTGTCTGGTTTAAGGTGGGCAAGCTGGAGCTTTGCTCCTGCCACCAACTTATTTGATAAGTCATCACAATACGTATATAAATTATTATCAGAATTGTTGAACTAACCATGATATTCTACCATGATATGATAACTAAATATATGAAAGGAATGATTCTAATCAGTGGCCCAACCCGGCGGGCCTGACTCATTCGCGGGCACGGTACAAAACCTTGCTGTTGCGCTCTGGAACCTTTTCTGTTTCAAATAATAAGACAGGCTCCGTGATGAGGTGATGCAACATGTCCACAAAAAAGACAATGTGCATAGTGTATGATTTGGTAATATTTACGAAAATTTTAATTTCAAAACGACGTATAGCTAAAAGTAAACCACGACCGCTGTAGTAAAAAATCGAGCAAAAACCAAATAGATTATAAATCTTGATTAAATAAGCTATGTCTGATGTTTAATCTTTTTAAGATGTTTTTACTTTATCATTGCGTAATCCACCTCCAAAGTTATTGTATAAAACGCGCGAAAAATGCGAACTTTCGGACCTTATAACTTAGAAACCAAACACAATTTTACAATGCCAATGGTCATCAGACATCTAGTTCGATCAAATAAAGCTATTTTGAGCAAAATTTTGGATCTCTGACAAGAGAAATATGGGCGTGATCTTCTTTCCCCTTTTGTATGGAGAGATGAGCGGGATGGGCCACCTTAAGTATCAATTATTTAGTAAGTTTAATGAAGGTCTATACCGCAAATTGTATGATTTATGAATGTTTGCTGTTGTACCGTTTTTCCATCTTATATAAATACAAATGATCTATGCATTAAAATAAAAAAGTTCACGCTTCTAAGTGTGGCTGGTCTACCAATTTGATAAAATGAAATACAATACAGTTACAAATAAAATAAATACAAATGAACATCACAGGATCCATTTCTGGCTTCTGAGCAGGGTTCTCAGGGTATGCAGCGGTTGACTAGTCAATATTCATATTTTTTTGTAACCTCAAAATAAAATTTAGAAGTCAAACATTTCGTGTCAACGATCGAAGACAATACCAAGAACCACTTCACTTTATTAAGTTAGATTTCAGAGTCTAATCGCAGCAGTAGAATTGTATTTCGATTAAAAATTCTACTAAAAAAATTCATGCAGGCTTTATAGAATGTAAAATGTTGTTAGGTTTTTATATCTATAAATCACTGTTGAAGACGTGCAACTACATATATTGAGCATAATAATTTAAACAGCTTTTGAAACTGAAACAAGTGTTCAATATTTGTGTGTCAATCAGTGGGACGTTAAGACGCACTACCGGCGCCCCCCGGTGGCGCTCGAGGGCGGCTACGAGGGCTGGCTGCTGCGCTACCCGAGCCTCTCCACCAACCCGGCCGCCGCGTGCCCGCCGCCACCCGATCAGATCATGGAGGACGTTCTCGGTACGTACCGAGACAGTTTTGAGCGGCTTGAACCCTAGTGGCGCGGGGACTTGACTTGCATACCCGAGGTCTGGGTTCAAATTTTTGCCCCGTTCATGCACCGCTTTTTTTCTCTTTCTGAGTTGAATAAGTGCATTTAGTCACGATTGCGAACTGCTCCATGGTTCGGAATCCATGTAAGACTGTAGGGCTTATTTCTTTACCTTCGCATTTGATGATAAGATGGTCGAAGCGGCAATGAAAATTTGTCCGTGTTTTCCATCCAGTCCAATGTAGCCGTGCCCAATAAAGGGAAGGTCCTGGCATGGCACCTAATTCCTTCGGGAATGTGGTGTATTGGGCTAATATCATAACGGTAGTGGTGTGGTATTAGACATCCATGTCAGGATGCATAAATAAAAATAAATAACATGGTACCATCCTTGAGAAATAAGTCCTATGTAGATTGTCTTGAAGCACTCGGTCTTACCACACTTGAAGAAAGAAAAACAAGAGGAGACCTCATTGAAACTTTTAAAATACTTAATGCCCACTATGATGTGCTCAAACTCAAATCCGTATACACAATGAACAAAACGGGACTTTGTGGCCATTCGCTAAAGCTTAATCAAACCAGGTTTAATTCAAACCCAAGGAAGTACTTTCTTTCAAACAGAGTAGTGGACTCCTGGAACAAATTGCCTCAAAAAGTGATTAGTGCTATTACAGTAAATGGTTTTGAAAAACAGTTAGACGAACACCTTAATATTATTAAACTTAACTAAAAATACAATAATATTAGTAGAAAGTGCACTCATAATATCAACATTTAAAGTACACGCATCAGCTTAAAGCTGCTAGTGTATACTATCAATAATAATAATAAAAAACCAATAAATAAAAAAGACACACTAAGGTAAAATTATATGTTAAAGATGAACTTAACTAATTAAGTAATAATAGAAGTGACGTCTGCTGTAGACCAACTATGACATTACATAATTTGCAAAATCGGTCCACAATTGACGGAGTAATCCATGAACGGACATAAAAAATACATAAAGTCGCACATAGAACCTCCTTCTATGTAGTCAGCTAAAATAAAAAATAAAAACATTTAAAGTGTATATCCGAATATAATCGAATCCGTGGATCAATTACATTGTAACATAATTTAGTGCAGTTTGACTACCAGGAAGTGAAATAAATGGAAATGGAACTGGGCCTTGCTTCTCGTAATAATAATATTCTTTTTTACCATCCATACACAAGACAAGGCGGATTTATTGCCTCAGGCAATTTCTACAAATCAACCCTATCATAGGGAAAAATTACATCTTACAGCATGCAAAGGAAAACAAAAGTGGCAATATTTTGTAATCTGGCTGGTTACATAATCGACTTAAATAATTTCAGGAGACATCGACTATCCGAGCTGGAATGAAGTGAGTCCGGTGAGCGTGCGTGCGCTGCCATCGGCACCCGTCGCCGCCTACGGCAACCCTGTCATCGACCGCTCCAGCAAGGTGAGCCTGCGCAATCGATTGAAACTGTTCGGTTCATGCATTACATACATTATGTAAAAAGTGTATATTTTTTTAAGTTCCTTTTAAAATACACATTTTAAAACTTTAAAATTTCATCAATAATGATCAATATCACTAACAGAGGCAGGAACTCTGCCATTCTACTAATAGCCTGCCCTCTTCCCTTACCATCTGTGAATTACGCTAGCTGCCATCCCACACTACATTATTGCCATCCGCTTGCCTAATGTTAGCCTAACCGTGTGTTTTTTACATTGATTCCATGAATTAAGTTGATGAATGAAAAGTTTGGCCCGAGCTGTACTTCCATGCAAGTTCACAGTTTTTGCAGTCTACCTTTTGGTTGGTTTGCACGCAGGCGGCCGCCATACAGACGTACGAGGAGAGAGCGCGCGGGCTGCAGCTGATCCTAGATAAACAAGAGAAGATCGCCGACACATCGCTCAGTCTGGAGATGCAGCGCATCGAAGCTGAGCAGGTGAGCTGTGTCTTTGAACGTTTATATCACTCATTTTGATGAACGTGCCAGCCAATATCATCCATAATTGCATTAGGGCTGGAGACTCGCAAAAACGTTTGATAATAAAATTCTATGACTGGTTTGGGTCACGGTTCGATTTAATGAGATTTCTATCTACAATGAAGCATTGTAATCAGATTTACAAGATGAGTGAATATTTTTTGGCCTGCACATTAGCTAGAAGTGGATTTCGTGTCTGTACTTTGATATTAAGCTTACTCTAATCGTCATAACAATGTCGTCATTTCAGTCGCTGTTGGAGCTTAAATGACTGTGCCAACACACGCGTACATTAACATTGACTTGTCTCAACTAGGACTGGGAGAGCGTTCGGGCGCAGCAAGAGCTGGAGGCGAAGGAAGACTTGAAAGCGTCATACAAGCTGCGAGAGCAAGAAATCATATCGCAGCTGATGCAGCTGGAGAACAAGCAGTATGACATGGTGATCTTCCTAATTATTGTCACTGTTCGTCAATGGAGATAAATCGGTTTCTGATGGTTTTTCTTGAAATATTACATCCAATTTATTTAGCGTACAAAGATTCTTGGCATATACAAGATCCACTGTGCTTAAGGGATTCATGTATTGGGATTACTTTATTTTATCAATGCCATGTTCCCACAGTTTCGGTCTTCCATACTTGGAATAATAATAATTCGGTCTTACACTCTGATGGAGAGTACCCGATGGGTATACGCCTCCTGCTGTATACCCATAATTTGGAATTCCCCTACAGTCCGTCCTCCATTAATCAATGACCCAGTGTTTAAGATTATGCCTGCATACATTTATTTAATGCTTCATCTGCTGAAAATTCATCAGCATATACATACGGCGTAGTGCAGTCGAAAGAGCCATGAAGACAAACTTAACCAATGAGCTAAGCGTTATGACGATTGTGCTGCAGGCCCAAGAGAACCAGAACCTTCGCGAGCAGCTCGAGGAGTACCAGCGGCGCGAGCGGGAGGAGGCGGCGCGAGTCGCCCGCGTCGCCGCGACGCCCTCCCCCGCGCCTGCCCCCACCCCCGCCGCCACCCCTGCCGCGCCCGACGCCTCGCCGCCGCGCAACGGTGAGCTGTGGCAGTTGTTGGTCTCGTTCAATATGAACGGAAACGTTTGGATTATCCTCTCAACGCACTTCCGGAGCTTATCGGAAAAGTTCCACAGCAGTCACGTTACAACAGGGTTTTTTAACCTTTTTGTAGTCATGGACTCTTGGCCCTTCCCGGCAGGACTAACTCATTCGCGGGCACGGTCCAAAACCGTGCTATTGCGCTCTGAGACCTCTGTTTCAAAGAAAAAGACAGGCGACGTGATGAGGAGGATGCAACATGTCCACAATGCGCAATTGTTTGATTTGGTAAGATTTACGAATATTTAAATTACAAAACAACTTCTAGTTCAATAACGACCGATCAAAAATCCAACAAAAACCAAATTGATTATAAATCGTCATGAAACAAGCTAGGTCGGATGACTAATCTTTTTAAGAAGTTTTTATTTATCATTGAGTAATCCACCTCCAAAGTTATTGTAAAAACGCGCAAAGAATTCGAATGTTCAGACCTTATAACTAAGTAACCAAACACTATTTTACACTGCCAATGGTAATCAGACATCTAGTTCGATCAAATAAAGAAGTTTGGAGTATAATCTTCGATCTCTGACAGTAAATATGCGCATGATCTTCTTTCTACGTTTGTATAGGGAGTTGGGCGGGTAGGCCCACCTTAAAGCTGCCAGCGGACCCACCTTATGTGAACATTTGTTCCTTCCAAATCGAATACATGAGACGGTGTATAACTGTGCGCAGACAGCGGCGAGGTGGCGGCGGCGGAAGCGGCGGCGGCGGCGGAGGCGGCGGCGGAGGCGGCTGCGGCGGCGGCGGCGACGCGCGAGCTCGCCGCGAAGCGCGCGCGCATCCGCGCGGTGGAGGAGCAGCGCGACGCGCTCGACCGCACGCGCGAGCTGCTCGAGGCGGAGCGCAAACGGAAGCTGGCGGAGGCGCGCGAGCGGAAACCGCCGCAAGGGAAGGTAAGAAACGCCCTCCATTAAATATGTACTGTCTATCGACCCACTAATCAAGGCCACAGGCAAAACTGATTTTATTTTATTTATTATATTTACAATTTATATTATACGTAGAGAAAGGGGGGACCTCATAGAAACATATAAGATTCCCAATGAGCAATACACTGTCCGGAGCTGCAGACCCCCTTCACTAGAAACACAAATAGTCATCTCCGAGGTCATAGCCTTAGCTTAATGCCACCGTCAGCTCAACGGACCTGAGACAACAGTTCCTGTCGAATAGAGCAGTGGAAATGTGAAACAAATTGCCTGAAGATGCTGTTCAAGCACCCACCACAAATTCCTTTAAAAACAGGCTTGACAAACACCTAAAAACACTAAACTAAAGTAACCGTAAGAACAAAGCACCAGTGAACTAGGATATGAACACATCATCTTAGGCTACTAGTTCATGAAATAAAAAAATAAAAAAACAAAACTAATCTGATAAAAAAAAAATATAAAAAAATACTGACCGGCTTTTCGTACAATCTGTAAGCTGTTAACGAAATTTTGGTATACGTGTTGCTTGTTGTTGAATGTGCGGTGTTCGGTGCGCAGGCATCGCCGGAGAGTGAGCCTCCGACGCCGCAGTTCGACCGCAGCGTAAAGCCGCGCGCGCCCGCCGCCGACCTCGCAGCCGCGCGCCAAAGGGACTTCCAGCCCGTCTACGGCGATGTGGTGAGAATTTATATTCACTTATTTATTGATCAGCTAGGGGCATTCTACACTTAAACATGTCATATTTATATTAGTACTACCAACAGACATAAATTTTTTTGTAATATAAAATTTGTCTATCACTCAACGGCTTATAAACTATCTCGAACCATTGCTAATTTACTATTTAAAAGAGGGAAACCCAAAAAAACACACTTTCCCATTCATGAATAAGAAGCAGGTATAGGGATGTATTTTGAGCAGAGTTCATGGGCACCGGGACTAGCGTTCAATATCAGAGGTCATGGGTTGTATCCCTGCCCCAAATATGCACCACTTTCTATCTCTTTCCGAGTTAGACAAGTGCATTTCGACACATATCTTTCGAATCTTATCAGGGGTTGAGAAATCCATGTAGGCTGACCATTATTGAAAAAAGATGGATGCTAAATAAAGAATAATGAAAATCATAAACATGAGCTATTGCAAGATTTTATGACCATTATCCCGGGCGGGTTGGTACTTTGGATGAAAACATGGTCGAAGCGGCGATGAAATATGCCCATGTTTGCCTTAGAGCTTAATTTAGCCGTGCTCATAAAGGGAAGGTCCCTAATCTAACCGAATGTAACTTAACCTAACCTAAACTAATACCTTCGCAAATGCCGTGCATTGGGCTAACTAATATCATGTGGGTGTGGTATTAGCAATCCATGTATTTTTTTTCCTCTTTCTCCGTCGCTATACAACGGTCCAACCTAGTGTAAAGGCGAAAAAAATCTTCATACATTTTGCAATAATCTATTCCATGGCTTAGCAGAAAAACTGCGTACACCGCCATGGTTAGTAGTATTTTTTGAAAGCTAGGAATAATCAAGGAATTGCGATGGTGTCAATGATTATTCGTGAGAGAGTTTGAGTTTATTATGAATGAAAAGCTTTTGGCCTATACCATCTTTATCTCACGTTGTTTTCGGAAGATGAGCAATGGAAAAAGAAATGTTTATTAGTAAGACAGTTCCGCTTGTTGTTGAGACTATGTGACTAGCTTAGCTTGTTCCGTCAAAATTATTTATAAACATTAATGTTGGGCCTGGCCACTCGTCAGTCTCAACTTAAAATGAATCATGACCTTTCATCTCTCGGTCATAAAATTAGCACTCTTTTTTTTATTGTTTTGTCTGTAACTTAGCGATCTGTGTAAACACAATAAGCCTTTCAGATGATCTTTCATCTGTCGGTCATAAAATTAGCACTGAATTCTCATTTCACACAGCCCACTTCGTGTCTTCCTGTAAAAATGGTATTTCTATAATTACATTGTAGTAGTAGGAAAACTGAATTAATTTCATTTTTATCAGTGCCAAAACGGTTTATTACACCTGTCCTACTTTTGTGTAAAATATAGTTAACTATTTAAATTGTCCTTAGGAGCATACCTTCATACAGGTATCTAGTTTGATTACGTGTGCGTGCAGTGCTCACGTTTGACGTCAGTGCTAAGCCGGTGTAGTTAGTTACGCTTATTTGATTACTGATTAGTGTACAGTGAGCACACATCGTCGTGTTGTTACTTACTAACCTCTGCCATCTCACTTTCGCTTGATCTGATTTCATTACTCTTTACAACTATTTGGTATACGGAATTTTCTTTTCATCAAGTGAAATTACAAATTAGATGGAGCCAGTTTTTTTTTAATGGGACAACACCCACTGTCATGATATTAGCCCAACACACCACATTCCTGAAGGAATTAGGTGCCTTCATGAGCACAGATACACATAATTTTTCATTGCCACTTCGATTACCTTTTCTTCCAATACCACACTACCAGCCCAGGCGGGCTTCCTGTGTCCAACATACAAACAATTTGTTTTAAGGCATTAATTAATTATAATGTTAAGTATTGCCATAGCTGTGACTGCCTAATTATTTTCACAATTTCAGGTTTATTAAAAACCTTTATCTAATTTATAGCAACTAGAAATGTTTTACCGTTACATGGCACAATTTTGTTATAAAGACATCTATCGGTCTAAAAACTTCTAATGACTGACCTGAAAATCGGTAAATTATTTAGGTGCAAGAACTAAAATTAAATTTACCATTTAGAAATATTATTAACCAGCAGCGGTGCAGTGCAAAAATGTTGCAATTTTTTATATTCATAAAAGTAGTCTATCTCAATCTCCAGCCCTATTATCCAAAAAATCTGGATGATCCGTTTTCCCGTAGATGCGTGTAAACAAGTTTATAAAAAAAAATAAGATGATAGATTAAAAAAAATATATATCTGCTTATGATTACCTGAACGCCGAGTCTCTGTGTACTTAATAGGGTAAGATAAATTATTTGGACCATAATATAACATTAGATTCCCTGTATCTATTTTAAACATTTGGCCAATCGTTTTTGAATTGCTTAATATCCATAGAGATCGATTTATTTCATAGTAAATCATTTAGAGATGCCTCAAATAAATACATTGATTGACCATCGAAGAAAGGTCAAGTTTTGGCCGTAATTCGCTTTCTTGGCTCGCCCAGGGCAGGTATCGGTGTCCACCACTCAAGCGCGGCGCTCATGTGTTGACACGCGAGCCACCCCACCCCCCTGCCGCTTACACGCGAGCCACTCCACAACAACCCACCCACCCCCACCGCCTCCCACGTCTCGGCCGCGTGATTCCCGACTCGCCACACCCTCGTGCGTGCCGCGGGGGCAATCACACATGCGTTAAAATGTTGGTGCCAGTTAATAACATACATGCTGTCATGTTATTAGCCCATCACACGGCATTCTTGGAGGAACTAGGTGTCATGCTAGGATCTTCGCTTTTTTGTTTGAAAAAGGCTATATCGAACTGGATGGACTTTTTGATTCCGCTTTGAACATTATTTATTCAGATGCGGAATTTATACCTTTAAAAAATTTTAAATATACATAATAAGGTCTGTAATTTAACAATAATAAAACAATGCAATATTAGTTTTAAGGTGGCCCAACCCGGCGGGACTAACTCATTTGCGGGCACAGTACAAAACCGTGCTGTTGCACTCTAGGACCTTCTCTGTTTCAAAGAAGAAGACAGGCTTCGTGATGAGGAAGATGATGTCCACAAAAAAGACAATGTGCATAGTGTATGATTTGTTAAGATTAACGAAAATTTTAATAACAAAACGACTTATAGCTAAAAGTAAACCACGACCGCTGTAGTCCAAAATCTAGCAAAAACCAAATAGATTATAAATCTTGATTAAATAAGTTATGCCTGATGACTAATCTTTTTAAGATGTTCTTACTTTATCATTGCATAATCCACCTCCAAAGTTATTGTATAAAACGCGCGATAAATTCAAACTTTCAGACCTTATAACTTAGAAACCAAACACAATTTCACAATGCCAACGGTGATCAGACATCTAGTTCGATCAAACAAAGCTATTTTGAGCAAAATTTGGGATCTCTGACAAGTAATATGGGCGTGAACTTCTTTCCCCGTTTGTATGGGGAGTTGAGCGGGATGGGCCACCTTAAGGCCTTATAGAGAATTATTTGTTTTCAACCAATTTTGTATATTCGTTAGTTTTAAATTAAATTTATGCCTCAGAGAGAGTCATAATGAATGCCAGTCAGTGTTCGATCGTTTTCGACAGTGTGAATGTGATACAGCCTTATAGTGTAGAGGGGAGAGTTAGCTTGGAGCTCTTTATAGGCTCAAGGGCTTAGTTTTGCGTTAGTCACGGCATTAGCAATATGCGTGCTAAGTATGAATCTTGTTATGTTTTGTCTGAATCTAAACTACTCATTGGTGATAGGAAAACATTAGTGTAATAACGGAGATAAAAATACTGTATGTAAAAGTGGACTTGTCCAATTAGGACTTGAAACATATTTTTCTTATGTTAGTCTCAATAATAGCATCGGTTCTCCTACTATACTTGATGGTGTTGATCGTGCTAGTTTTTCCATTGTCTAAATACTCCGGTGTCAGTGGACGGTGGTGAAAATTTTGGCATTTGAGCGAAAATGCATGCCGATAACTATCGGGTCCAGCATGGTGCTCAGGGTTAAAGTTCGCTTGAAGTCTGAAGCAAAGCAGATTGTGTGCCTCTTCCGACGGGTGAGTGGTAACTTACAGAAATGTATGTAAAACTATAGGCTTAGAATGTATAGACATACAGAGTCTACTGACGGATGAGACCAAAACCGTTTCATACAAAATGTACTGAAATTTCTTTTTTTACTCAAAAAAACTTCTTAATCTCTGTGTAACTGCAAAATAATGATATGAAGTTATGTTTTAAGTTTTATTTTGAAATATTGAGAAAAAGTTAAGAAATTTGATCGACAAAGAATCAGTGCGTCACCCCGTATTTACCATCAAAAAAGGGTTTTTGTCCCGGTAAATCCCGTTGACTAAACAATCTATAAATGTACAGGTCACCATGCTTTCTTTAAGGAAAACTAGATAAAAACATTTTACATTCCATGAGCGCGACTAAAATGTGTTGATAACGATTTCAGAAGTGGTCTCATCGGGCAGATGTGTTCCATCTCCCTCTAACTCGTGGTAGTAATACGTTGAGTAGACGTCTCACTCCCACGCTTTGTTCGTCTTGTAACCAGAGCGCGCTATGCTAGTTCTACGATGTAAACAATATTGTGGCTGTTTAAAAAAATGTTTCCCGACTCACTGTTTAATGAAGAATGAGGAAAGAAAGAGGCCAATTAAATTGACTTGATTGAATTGTTGTCGACAAAATGATATAACAATCATTGCAGTAAAATTGTCTTAGCGTAGGATTAAGAACCGATATTGGTGTCGTGTAGTTGTCAGGAGTTATTGTGTCGATTTGAAATTGAGTGGTAAATATATTGACAAAACAACTTTCGATTAAGACATTTTACGTAATTCGGTTGAATCTAAAACAAGGTTCGCCACTTTCTTTCAATATATGCAACATATCTAATGGCAAAGGGCTTATTTCTGTACTGTATACGATTCATCCGTATGAATCAACCGCTGAAGACAAAAGGAAGGAGAAGTGGCAAAAAGGTAGAAGAGGTGGCATGTGGTCTAAAGTGTGCATACATCGTACAGGAAACTGGCCACGCCTCATGTGCCACATAGACCAAACATAACCACTGTGTGCGAGTGTGCTTCCGAAATGCGTTTTCAAAGTCAGTTCCACTCTACTATGTTGTGGCATGTATGTTTAAGTTGGGTTGGTAGTTTGATAAAATTAGAGACAGCTGGTCTCATGGAAAGGGTGCTAGAAGCCAGATCTTCCTTTCCATTGATCAGAGCTATCAACTCTTAAAAAAGTGCTCAGCAATTTTGCAACTTAAAATTTTTAAATTATTTCTCGTTTTTTTTTTCTTTATCTTCTTTTTGTTTTGCGAAAATTTTCCATCACACTTAAGCTGAGACCTAAGCACACAGTGTCCATTTAATGCAACCAAAAACGTGATATCTTATGTGAGGTTAAAGAAAAAAGGTATGGAGTAAACTTGATCAAAATTAACAAAATACTTGCTGCAAAATATGACTGCCCCGATCTGATTGAGATGTTTGACATGAACCAGAACCTTCACTTGCGTGGTCACAGTAAAAAACTACACCACTTAGCTTAAAATACAAAATCCGAAAACGCTTCCTACATAATCGGTTGGTCGAGGCGGCGAGGTGATTTAGCAAACAAAAAAGGCTAAAGCCACCAAAAAAAAAACAAATAAAATATAATGATGCAATCAAATCAAAAACAAAATAAAGTATCATATGTATGAACACATCTGCCAATAGCTGCCTGTTCATAAATAAATAAATATATAAATAAAAATAAATGGACATTTCCAGGGCCGCGGGCTGACAGGCCTGAAGAACCTCGGTAACACGTGCTACATGAACTCGATCATCCAGTGCCTCAACAACACGAGCATCCTCGCGGCGTACTTCTGCAAGGGGCAGTATCGCGAGCACGTGAACCGCGGCGGCGGGCACGGCACGCGCGGCGCCGTCGCCGAGGAGCTGGCGGCGGTCGTGAGTGCCCTCTGGTCCGGCGAGTACCGGTTCATCGCCACCGAGGACCTCAAGGTTTGTGACCACCGTGATGTGCGCTACTTGATCACTATGTTGTGTTCGAAATAGTCAGCGAAAATATTTCTTTTTGTTATGTCTTGAGATATTCGTTTTCAATGTTCATTATTTTGTTAAGTATGACAATATCAAGGCGACAAGGCACTCCTGGCACCAGTTGACTACTTTTTGGAGTACATTATCTCCCCATTAACCACAGAACTTTGTGCCTCTCTGGAATGTGCATCTTTACTCCTCCAATCCCTGAGATACCCCTCATGCTGCCATCTCGTAACTGTTAATCATGCCCAGAGACAGTAAATAGATGAAGATTAATTTTAAATATTTTATTTTAGGTGACAGCGCGGCTTTCTTTGTCATCCTAGAGTTTATTCGCTTTTAAGGTCGGCCCGTAAGCACCTAAAAATTTCGCCTCCCATACAAACGTAGTTTACTAATGATTTGAAAACCACTGTTCCAACTTACTTGATATTTGTTATCTAATATTAGGCCTTTGTTTTTTCTGTAAATGTATTCTGGGTCAAACCACAGAGAAAACAAAATTCATATGAAGTTTTTCTTTTTGCATTCATTTCATTCTGTTTGGATTTTTCAAAAAAACAAAAGCATGCAGACACAGATATTTGTTACCTGATATTAGATATTAAATATCAATTTAATTGGAATAGCGGTTTCCAAATGATTAGTAAACTACGTTTGTATGGGGAGCATAGCTTACGGGCCGTTCTTAAGTACGTTAAGAGCGCGAATTGATGACTTGCTTCATAGCTTTACATAATAGTGAAGTTATCGAAATGGGTAGATAGTCGGAATTGTTCGCTGGATTGCCCCTTTTAGGAAGGAATGATGACCCAGGTGAAGGAGAGACAGTTAATTCAGGGGCACACATTTTGAACAAAATGCCAGGAATGCGGTCAGGGTCACTACCCTTCGAATCGTTTAACGTCCTCAAACATTTGAATATCTGCCTAGCGTGCATCCTCGGCTCCTTAATCGCTCCCTGAATCATCCAATCTTGGAATTGGAACGTTACCAGTTGTAACTGTAACTTGTACCTGTAACTTAATTGAATGTAATGCAGATGGATATTAATAAGAGTCTGTGTCTTTGGCAGATGGTGGTCGGAAAGCACCAGCGCACGTTCAGCGGTGGTGAGCAGCAGGACTCGCACGAGTTCCTCACCATCCTCATGGACTGGCTGCACCTGGACCTTCAAATACCCTTTCACAGTCAACACAAGGTGCGCGTGCCGGTGCACGTTAAGCCTTTCGACCGGGCGGTCAGAGCATGAAAATGCTCGCTGTGAGATTGATTAATATACCATCATTCTAACTAGAAAGATTTAATGAAAGAAGAGAAACTCAAAGATTTATCTGATCCTGTCATAATTTTAATGTTAAATTGCATAAACTCGTGATGAAATATAAGTTAGTCTTGGGTCGTTCACGAACTATATAGTTCAAGCAGTCGTGTCCCTATGTTTGTACATGTCACGTCATTCAGTGATAATTTTCTCAGTAGCTCACATAATAGTTCGTAGTTCATGAACTAAACGAGCGGCCGAGCGTAGCCGAGCCGACTGAGCGGGAGAAATGAATTGAACGGAATGACACCCTGACGGAACTATATTACCACTTGCGTATTTTGGTTTCACAATTATTTTGTCACAGTTGGATTCTACTTGATTTCCGTATCATGTATTAGATTGCTTATTATCTTAGAGATCATGAGATCAGTGCTGATTTTTTCTTTACCCGAGGCATTGTACAATAGCATTTTCGAAACCATAGTACATATTTCATATGCACAAATTTACTAAAAGGTACTGAATGTATCTCAGTCATCATTAGATCAGCGCTGATTTTTTTTATGCCAAGGTAATTATAAAATACCATATTCATAGCTAATATTTCACATGCACTTCGAACTACTTCATAACATATGTAGTTCTATGGAACTGCAGAACTGCGAAGCTCTTGCGATTCAGTGAACTTCTAAACTAGATGAACTACATTCGAACTACATACGTTTTCATTGGCAAAAGACATGTGACATGTCTGCTCAATCTAGGGACGTGTTGGACCCAAGACTAATATAAGTAGATTCGTCCAGTACTTTAATGATTTTGATACGTGTGGCATGCAGGACAGCCTCCCGCCACCGGAGAGGGCGTGGCAAGAGTACACCAAGTCGAAAGAGAGCGTCGTTCTGCGGCTGTTCTACGGTCAGATCAAGTCGACGGTGCGCTGCACGGAGTGCAACGAACAGAGTGTCACCTATGAATCCTTCTCAAACCTGTCCCTCGAGCTGCCCGCCAATTCAAGCCGCTGCTCGCTCGGCGTGAGTTAATTTATTTATGTAACTGGACATGGATGGCTGATACCAAACTGAACGTCAGATATTAGCCTAACATATTTTAAAAAAAAAATTTAGAGTAATTACTCTATGATAAGATGAGACAAACTGTTTTATGTACAAAACAAAGATTTTGCGTAGGATTGTTGGTGGAAACTGTAACAGTTAATAATGTTGGAAGTAACAATGGGGAGTTTTGGAATGCTAGGGCATTCTCATTGATGTTTACCTGAAATTTATAAATAATAGTTTATAAACCTATGAATTATAATATTAAAGTGAGTTGTATAAGATACAGAACGGCAGACATGACTACATTACAAAGTACAACAATAAGCTAAGGGCATTTGACTTACAGTGTCTTTTTTTTCAGGATTGTCTTAAACTTTACCTCAACGGTGAGACCATCCCAGGTTGGAACTGTCCATCATGCAAGGATAAACGGAACGCCCTCAAGAAACTAGATATCTCAAGGTTGCCGCCCGTACTGGTGATACATTTTAAAAGGTATCTTTTACATTGCTGTTGTCATAGTGCTACTAGTTAATAATTACATACACCTTTTCCCTGGAGGGGTAGGCAGAGATGATATAGTGCCATACAGTATGATTACAGTATACCTTCTCTTTTTTATGTAACTGGACATGGATGGCTAATACCACATTAGCTAATACTACCAATCCAACTTAAACCTACATGCAAACATAGTCGCAGAAGTGTTGGAGGGTTTGTGTGGGTGGAAACTGACTTGACGAATGCATTTTAAGAGCACATTCGCGTGCGGTGGCGATGATTCGACGTGTGGCGTACAACGTGCCGCCGGATTTCCATACAATTATATGGTCATTTCGACCATATAGCGGAGATGCGAATCGGCCGCATGCCACTTGTCCTTCCTTTCTCTTCAGTGCCACATCCACAGTCATGATATTAGCCTGACATACCTCATTCCCGAAGGAATTTTGTGCCAAAATTCAAAACCAGCCAGCACTTTCCCTTGATGAGCATGGCTAGATTTTACTGGATGCATTTTCATTTCCCCTACGACTATCCTTTCATCCAATGCGATGGTACCAAACCGGGCTAATGATAAAAGGATAAAATATGACAAATCCGAGTGCAGTGTACTGTCTATGGATGATGAATAAACAATAAACAACAATATACCGCCTAGTAGGGGAAGGAGACCTAT
This sequence comes from Incurvaria masculella, assembly GCA_946894095.1. Lineage (NCBI taxonomy): Eukaryota > Metazoa > Arthropoda > Insecta > Lepidoptera > Incurvariidae > Incurvaria > Incurvaria masculella. Next base: position 9,988,884 of record OX335641.1, read on the forward strand.
AGTTTTACATGGATTACGAACCATGGAAACGCTCGCATTTGTGACAAAATTCACTGATCCAACTCAGAAAGAGAAATAAAATGCTGCATGAATAGAGGGGGTTCGAACCCATGACCTCTGGCATGGAAAGCAAGGCCCGGCGACACGGAGCTACGAGCCGCCTCAGAAATTTTTTTGACAGCTAGAAATAACTAAGGAATTATGATGGTGTAAATATTTATTTGTATGGCTGTCTATGATTATGGGAAGATATTCAATTATCTTCAAATTCAAAGCATGATTGAGATGGGGTGACTTATAAGAGCCGAGTCCTCTAAAAGGATATCATGGTCAATGTGTGATTTAAATCCGATCAGTCAAAATTTGCATTGCAGATTGCATCTATGATTGCGCAAAAGTTCATTATTACATTGATCGCTGATTTCAATGCTAATCGTAATCACTCCCGAACCATCAATATGCAGTAAATTTATGATTCAATACCAACTTAATTGTGGAAAGGTACTATTTTTGCATATCGGTAGTCACATACAACATTAAGGTGGGCCTTCCCGCTCAACTCCCCATACAATCGTGGAAGAAGATTATGCCCATATTTCTTGTCATAGATCTAAATTTTTGCTCAAAATAGCTTTATTTGATTGAATTAGATGTCTGGTGACCATTTAACATTGTAAAATAGTGTCACGTCGTGGCGTGCTCGGGGGTGGCGTAGCTCAGTGAAACGTATCAAAACATGGGGAACCAGAACTTTATTTGGAAAAAACTTATTTCCTAAAACAAAGCACTCTCAGATCAGCTTTTCTAGTCGTTTCTTAGAACACGGAACTATCATTTTCAAACTATTTTGTTTTATTTTTATGTGCATGGCCTGGCATGACAAATAGTGTTTGGTTTCTATGTTATAAGGTCCAAACGTTCGAATTTTTCGCGCCTTTTATACAACATGATTGCCTAACGATAAAATAAAAACATCTGAATAAGATTAGTCATCAGACATAGCTTATTTAAGGTGGCCCAACCCGGCGGGACTAACTCATTCGCGGGCACGGTACAAAACCGTGCTGTTGCGCTCTGGGACCTTCTCTGTTTCTATGAATAAGACAGACTCCATGATAAGGAAGATGCAACATGTCCACAAAAAAGACAATGTGAATAGTGTATGATTTGGTAAGATTTACGAAAATTTTAATTACAAAACGACTTATAGCTAAAAGTAAACCACGACCGCTGTCGTAAAAAATCTAACAAAAACCAAATAGATTATAAATCTTGATTAAATAAGCTATGTCTGATGACTAATCTTTTTAAGATGTTCTTACTTTATTATTGCGTAATCCACCTCCAAAGTTATTGTATAAAACACGCGAAAAACTCGAACTTTCGGACCTTATAACTTAGAAACCAAACACAATTTTACAATGCCAACGGTCATCAGACATCTAGTTCGATCAAATAAAGCTATTTTGAGCAAAATTTGGGATCTTTGACAATAAATAGCGTGATCTTCTTTCCCCGTTTGTATGGGGAGTTGAGCGGGATGGGCCGCCTTAATCAAGATTTATAATCTATTTGCTTTTTGTTAGATTTTTGACTACAGTGGTCGCGGTTTACTTTAAGCTATAAGTCGTTTTGTAATTAAAATTTTTGCAAATGTTACCAAATCAAGATGTTACCAGAGCTTTGTGGACATGTTGCATCCTCGTTATCACGAAGCCTGTCTTTTTACGTGAAACATAGAAGATTCCAGGGTGCAATAGCACGGTTTTGTACCGTGCCCGCGAATGAGTTAGTCCCGCCGGGAAGGGCCACCTTAAACGCATGACAAACGTCTGATTGAATAGAATACAATGCTTTATTGTTCTGTGTAAATAATGGATAACATTTTGGCAGCCGTCGTGCACTCGGGCCTAAGTCAGTATATTTTAAGATTTGACTTCATCAAGTACTTTTCGGAGTTTCCTGTATATAAAATAATGTGCTCCTTTAGAAATGGCTCCCAAATAAAAACTTTTAATAAAACATTGACAGCATAATGCAGAACCTAAGGGGGATAGACCCCAAACTCCACCCTAAAAACATATTCTGTCCTCAGATTCTACGCCGATCCCAAAGATTACAACTACAATTCATACAGAAAGAAACAGACATATATAGACTTCCCATTGGAGGAACTCGACATGGGCCAATTTGCACTGCACGGCACCGGCGCCACCGTCTACAGCCTTTACGGCGTTTCCAATCACTACGGCTCCATGGAGGGCGGACACTACACCGCCTACTGTAAGAGCAACGTTTATGGAAAGTGAGTAGTCGTACATACATATACTTAACGGTAAACGATGTCGGCAGGAACTAGTTTGGACTGCACTTTACCGGCACTACCATTTCCAGCGTGCACGGCGTTTCAATTTCAGGACTTCACTCGATTGACTAAACCCTCGTTTCACCACCGCCAGTTACTTGAAATCCGATAAGTAACTTTCGGTTGCATGGCATATTTGTATGGTGTAACCAAAAAGTAACTTTAGGATTTTTTAGCTGGAGGATGGTGACACCGAAAGTAAGAAATTTTGCTTCAGGACAAAAAATATTTATATATTTCGGGCAACCATGTTTGGAAAACGTTATTTTGTACCCCTTTTAAATGTCCTTTGTGACGTCCATTCATATAGTAATGATTCAAAGAATCTAGTCTATCTTCATACTGACATGTAAAGTTACATATGTTCCGTTGTGGTTATAGAAAATGTGCCTCATTTTGTGCCCCCCTGGCACGACTCATCGATTTCAAATAACGATTTTACAAGGTGATTTTGGTTGGTTAGATTACATAGTCTTCGACGACAGGAAGCTGTATGTACTTGAAGGTGATCTCCTTTATCGCACCCAAAAAAAACCACTCTGGCATCAATATCTAGCCTGTTTTTTGATCTTTGACTGTTTTTAATCTTAATATTAACTACTTACTAACCTGCATGTGTCGTTTCCCACAGATGGTACAAGTTCGACGACCATGTAGTCTCAGAGATATCTGCGTCGGACGTCAAATCGAGCGCCGCCTACATTCTGTTCTACACATCCTACAATCAGGCGCTATGACCGCTCCCTTAGGCGGACTGTTCCATCTGTGCGGTTCCTGGGATCCCTTGTGCATACGCGTCGCGTCGTGACGTGTAAATGTGAAATGTAGACAAATTATAGTGTGAAACACTAAACTATTTGTGTAGTTGAGTTAAAAATATTTTTGTTACCGATAGGCCTCTGGGGATGTGAGATCATGATAGCTGTGTATGTATACTGGGTATGTATACAATTTGGTGGGATCACATAGCATGCGCTAACGATGCCAGTAATATGAGGAACTTTCCAGTGATCCTGCTGTAAATACATGTTTGTCCATCAATTTATTAACACAAGTTTTGGGCCACCTGTACACTATCAGAAATGATCTCTAACGCCTGCAGATCGACCGTCCGCACACCCGAACACCTTTCAGAAAATTTGGTCCGGTAATGTTGATTCCAGTCTGAGACTAGCGTGCACTAAATCTTATGAATTTCCATTTCTGTACTTGACTTTTTTTGACCGAGATGGACCCTGTAATGGGTAAACCGATATTTTTTATGGAACTGGACATGGACGGCTAATATAATGTCATAATTAGCCTACCGTACTACATGGGAACTGGGTGCCATAACAGAACCTCACTTATATCAACAAATCTCACATTAGACCACTCCTGGAATATGGATTCCAAATATGGAATCCCTACTTCGTCAAAGATATTACTCTCCTAGAACGCGTTCAGAGAAGAGCGACCAAGATACCTAAAGTACTGAAGAAGAAACCATACGAGGAAAGACTAAAAGTGCTCAAGCTGACAACCTTGGAACAACGAAGAGAAAGGGGCGACCTCATAGAAACATACAAGATTCTCAATGACTATTACGACTGTCCAGAACTGCAGAACCTCTTCACTAGAAACACAAATAGTCATCTCCGTGGTCATAGCCTAAAGCTCAATGCCACTGTCAGCTCAACAAACCCGAGACAACACTTCCTGTCGAATAGAGCAGTTGAAATGTGGAACAAGTTGCCAGAAGATGTCGTTGAAGCACCCACCACCAATTCTTTTAAAAACAGGCTTGACAAACACCTAAAAACACTAAACTAAAGTAACCGTAATAACAAAGCACCAGTGAGCCCAGACATGAACACATCAGCTTAGGCTGCTCGTTCATCAAATAAATAAATAAATAAATAAAAATAAATAAATATTCCTTGGCATGGAAAACATGGACAATTTTTCATTGCCGCTTCGATCATCTATCATTCAATGCGGCGGTACCAACCCGGGAGGGATTAACCACGCCACCTACGTTTCACGTGGAACCCGAACCATGGCCAAAACTGTGACCCATCCAGAACTCGGTCTAGCCCAGAGTTGCTTCATCTCGATTATAACAAGTCGCAAGGATTTGCGCCACTGGGCTCTCGAGCCTTACAAAATTGTATGCTGTTGCACTGAAATGTTAGATATCTTACCAGGAAGGCTCTACGCCAAGCATGAAGGTATCCATACCTGAACTGTGCACATAAATGTAGAGGAAGACAAACAGTTCTACAAAGACCAAATACAATTTAGGTACTCAGTAGTCGTGGGCGTTTCCCCTGGTCTTCGAAAACGTTTGTAACTGTTATTGCTGATGCCGATAGGCGTTTGCTGAAACTGTTGCAAAAAGAAATGAAAAAAAAACTCCTTCTCCCTTCTTCTCCTTTTTTTTTGCAACTGGACATGAATAGGTATAATGACATCTAGCACGGTTCGATCATCTTACATGAATTCTGAATCTCGAGTGCAGTGACTTGTATTCTCAACAAAAATCAAAATCAAGAAAGAGGTTTTGTTACTAAACAATTAAGAAGTCAGACAAAACTTTTTATCCTCGACAAAATAATCCCCAGAAATAATATAACACAAATGATAAATAAACATAATTATCATTTATTTTATATGCCTATTAGCATTTAGAAATACTAATTGTTGGACTTTTTCTGTAGGCAAACCACAACTGTGGTCGTTAACAATGTAGCGCGCATTACAGTTTCCGCGGTAACCCCAGTTGCGAGAGTCGCCGGCTTCAAGCCGCAACGAAGTCATTATTAGTATTATCTTTGCCGCAACTCCAGTTACGAGAGTCGCCGGCTCCAAGCCTCAACCGACGTTACAACTACTGCCGCCCGCCATTGCGCGAGCGAGACAGTCGCGGCTGGTGGGTCGTTGCGTCTAGACGGCTCGCAACCTACGGGCTTTCGTTGGCGCGCCGCGTGCGCGATCCAGTGCGCTACAAGAAATTTGTAGCGGCCCTACTGCTCGGCGTAAAATGAATACTTCGTTTTTACACTAGTAACAGTTATACGAACCCATTTCTCATTTCTCGTCCCACGACTAGTACTCAGTGAGTTTACACAGAAGGGCCTAACCAGGTTAAACATTTACTCTGGGTAATTATTACGTTAATTAAAACAATGAAGTAAATGAAATGGTCTGCATTCTCTGTTTGGAAAATGATGGTATCGTAAGCTTTGGACAGTTTTATTATTTTCCGATGTGAAGGGAGTTTCTAGCTGCTGCCAACTCGTCGGGATTTGGTTTGTTTTTCATAGTTTTGTTATTTTCTTCTGAAAATATTGTACCTGTGACCTGATAGGATTCTAGGTGGTATTTATAAGATTCCAAGTGTATAAATACTGTTGATTAATTTCAATTGTTTCGAGTCAAAGCAGTGAATGTAAGTAAATATGTGTCAGGAATATAACTTATTGAAACTGTTTAGAAAATCAGTTTAGGTATTTTGGGTGTAACATCAAATTATTTTGTGTTTTTTTTTACCATATTTTAGTCTATGTACATAGATTATAGCGCTTATGTTTTTTATATTCATATTTATGCTTTCCTCATACTATCTCAGTGCATATTGAGATATTAAAGTGTTGTGATATTGCTACATACACAAAACTGTTTAATAAACAAATATGTTAACCTATACCCCTGAATATGAAATCTTTGTTTTATTTGTTGTTCTAGTAAATAAGTCTTGGTTCTGACTAAAGGTTGTCCTATGCGGTTATTATACTATGGCAGTCTAAAATTGTTATCAAAACTGACATTTGATATTTTAATGATAATTACTATATAATTTTCCCATTCATTTGAGATTTTAAAATCAACATCGTCCAAAGAATTTACCACTCGGCCAGCAGTCGGCAAGAGCAGCAGATATGTAAGGAGAAGGCCACAGGTCGGAATCCTGCTCCACATGAATGTTCAGGCCAGACCTTTTTCTGTAATTTGTTTTCAAAATCTGATATCAATGCCGCAATCTATATGATGTTGTGACAGCGAGTAAGGAAGGATGGCAGTGGCGACCGAAACTCATTCGTATAGCTGCAGCGTAGCCACATTTTAGTGAAAATGTCCCATAGTGTAGTTATCTTGCTCGATGTGATTGTAAAATTGTTGAACTCTGTAATGTTACATGATTATTTTTCTGACTTGACTGCAGTGATGCCTGCAGCTTTAGATTTAAGGTGGCCCAACCCGGCGGGACTAATTCATTCGCGGGCACTCTACAAAACCGTGCTGTTGCGCTCTGGGACCTTCTCTGTTTCAAAGAAAAATACAGGCTCCGTGATGAGGAAGATGCAACATGTCCACAAAAAAGACGATGTGCATAGTGTATGATTTGGTAAGATTTACGAAAATTTTGATTTCAAAACGACTTATAGCTAAAAGTAAACCACGACCGCTGTAGTCAAAAATCTAACAAAAACCAAATAGATTATAAATCTTGATTAAATAAGCTATGTCTGATGACTAATCTTTTTGAGATTTTCTTACTTTATCATTGCGTAATAAACCACCAAAGTTATTGTATAAAACGCGCGAAAAATTCGAACTTTCGGACCTTATAACTTAGAAACCAAACTCAATTTTACAATGCCAACGGTCATCAGACATCTCTTTCGATCAAATAAAGCTCTTTTGAGCAAAATTTGGGATCTCTGATAAGAAATATGGGCGTGATCTTCTTTCCCCATTTGCATAGGTAGATGAGCGGGTTGGGCCACCTTAATATAGCAATGCATCTATATTATTTTTATTTAGAGAAGTAAATTACCTGCGAGAAACAGTTCATATCCGTGCAAAAACGCTTACAAGTCTTGAAGACAACTAAGGTCCCATAATCAAATTTGATCTTCTTCACTCATTACTCCATATATGTTGCTGTTCTCGGAGCAACTGTACTGTAGCTGTAAGCAACTGCACATTTCCATACTGTTTCAGAGGGGCCTAAAAATGATTGCATAAGAGACATTTAGCTTTTCATACGAGGACGTCTGTGTCGTGCTGACCGCGAAATAATTTAACCGTCATGGCAGGGAAACCTTGCTATGGAACGAATACACACCGCATACATAGCTGATGAAGCAGAATACAGTTCCTTGGCCTCCGTATCTCAAATAAAAGAAAGAGGATTCATCATGCGGGATTGGTGCTATTGATCAATAGGGGTTTGAAATCATTAAAAAAAAGATAAATATATTAGAAAGTGTTAGCCGAAAACAAATTGTGTGATATGTAGCAAAAGAAATAGACTTTTAGGAATTATGGGAGCTAGATCTGAAGTGCCATAGGAATCTGGAAAATTAACTAAAATAAAGTCGAACATAGAACCTCCTTCTTTTGTGAAGTCGGTTAAATAGCAGAGTACTCTCTTTCAGGTAAAAGTTGCTGTGTATTTAAATATTTACTATAATTTAAAAATGAATTTATGTACATTGTTTAACCCAAGTGTCCCATTTTAAGGTCGAGAGGTTAGCATCCATGCAAAACACCACTGAAACCTTTGGCTGTTTCAACTTAAAATATTATTTCACTGAATGTAAATAAGATTAAAATTATTAATGTGAAATGACATGTAACTAAATGTATGTAAGTTTAAATTGAAAAAAAATAAAGTCCTTACTGTAACTGTAATCAAGTTTTATTATTTTTTTCTTTACCGGTAAAACATATTAACTGACACGCATCAAACATTTCCAAAACATCCCGTACCTTTTTTGTCAATGTATCACTGATATGCGACAAAACAGACAATATCTTCATGGCAGAATTTCTGTAGTAAGATTATATTGATACATCAGGGCCCCTACTACGAACCCTATCGAGTAGGCGTTATCGAGGAGGCGATATCGCCTGTCAAAAATATTGTATGTGTTTGACAGATGATATTGACGCGCATTCGATAGGGTTAGCAGTAGGGGCCCAGCGGGCTGATTGTGTATCAACGACTGTCGCTGCTAACAGTTGATCATAAACAACAATTTGCGGCTACCGATAAAAACAGAATGCGATTGCCTAACTTTTAACTGCACTGATGTTGAGCTATCGTTAAAGTTTTCGTCGATCTATGGTGACGACCTTCCTTCGATTTGACATTTCAATCGAACAAAACACGTCTCTGCATTATACGAGTTGTGTCACGCTCTATTATGACAGAATTCATGATTTTATGATACACAGATTTTATGGGTTAACGGTTGATTAGGTATTGTGCATTTTTCGATTGTAAATGCAATATTTATTTAATATTCACATTTTCCATTAAGCAAATTGTTGGAGAAGATGTCACTAGTTTATCGTTTAACACATTAAACCACTCTTTCAATCACAAAACATTGAATTTTACTTACCTAGCAATAGGTTTCGACACAACTCTTGTAATAGCAGCAAAGAAAAAAATGCAGCAAATGAAAAAAAATACGCGATTGCAACCAACTGTCAAATGTATGGGTGTCGATCTATTTTAGCGTCAGTGCGGTTGGAAAAGTAGCGTTAATAATACTCTCGCAAACCGAGCATCGGCGATCGCATTCGATGATTAGGTGTCAAATTTTGGTCGTTACTAGCGGTGACGCTGTTCGGCAATAAGGCCGCAGGTTACTCAAGAAAACTAACATCACAGCATGGAGGTGAAGAATGTATGGAGAATAATTTCCATACCACGAGCGTGCAAAAAATCGCCGTACACATTTGTAACGTAGTGATGATAACGCAGAAAATCCAATTTGAAGTCTACCAAATTTGTAGGTAATCTTATCAAGATAAGAACTATTTTTCAATAAATCAGATGGTCGTAACGTCATTCTTAATGATGTATTCACCGAGAGCCGAATCCGGCTGTCACGCCTCCCGCGGCACAATTGTGGTGTCAATACATTTTTAGCTCTCTCCTGTAATTTCTTCACCTCCATGCATCATAGATGTCATAAGATTTGTTTCAGCGATTTGAACTGTCAGATTACCAAGAGAGCTCAAAATTATTGTTAAAGTGCTAACGCCAATTTTTTTGTTTAGTGCAGAAAATAGATAACTGCTGTTAAACTGGGTACAATACTTCCAGACACTCATCGTATATTGCAGCCCAATATTAAGTAAAAAAACATATCTGCGAGTAGTACAAATAAAGAACGGTAAGGCCATACTCCAACTGTGTGGTGAAACTGTGAGATCACTTCAATTATGTTGTTAAAGGTGGGCCCCATCACTTGATGTCGGCGCTCTGTTGATCCTGCCCCAGCACGAAGAAATCATTGTCCTCGTCACTTTCATCATCGCCATAGTCCTCTTCGTACTCCTCTTGGAAACTGTTGTCCAAAATGTCTGCAAGGACAGAATAGAAATATTTTATTACCATACACACATTTCATCAAATGCGAAGCTAAAAGGTTACTCACACATACGTTCTGGTTTGCACCGTTACTGTACACATTGATATGAAAAGCGGTCCTAATGATGAAGAAAAAATATTTCAGCCGAGAGGAAACCGTAAGTTTGCAGATAAATACTGAAAGACGAAACGGCCATTTACTACTAGATGTTGCTTGGCAAGGCAGGTATCCTTTAACTGCCAACACACGCCTCCTTTAACTGTCTTTGCCCGATTCCCTATACGTATTTTTCCCAATATATTGGATCGGCAAAAAACTTGGTGTTGTTGGCAAAGAGGGAGAACGAAGCCCTACAAATTGCACCAAAGTCGGTGAGGAAAATTCCTAATGCGACTAGGTTATTAACGGATCCTTGCGGTACACCGCTCAGCAAATGGTGGGACTCCGAAGTATCTTCACCCACTCGCACCCGAAATTGTCTAGTGCTGAGAAAATCCTCGACCCATAGTAGAAGCTTTCCACGGAACCTGAAGTGCTCCAATTTGTGCAGAAGGCGTGAATTGGATGTTGGTGCAATGGGGTGCTATTCTTTTCACTGATGAGAGCAGGGTGTCTCTTCATGGCAACGATAGTAAAAGGACGATCTATAGTAGAACTCGAGAAGAGCGGGTCAGCTTCGGGTGTGGTTCGACTATGATCTGGGGTGGCATGTGGCCGTGGGTCCTTAGAAGGTCGGACCGAACTTGTGTTCGTCGGTGGTCGTGATAGAGGTGGTCTGACTTCACACCGATATATCTTGAAGATCCTAGAAGAGCATGTGGTGCCATACTCAGAGTTCGTAGGTGAAAAGTTCATATTTATGCACGATAATGCCCCACACGACTAACAGCATCCCTCAATATCATGTCAAATCCTAAAGGATGTCAGTGTTCAGGCTTTAAACTGGCCTGCACTAAGCCCTGACCTGAATCCCATAGAACATCTATGGGATAAAGTGAAACGCACTATACAAAAAAGAAATGTAGTTCCTGAGTCCTTACTGGAGCTGAAACGGCATTACGGGTTTCATACAAAGAATATTTGGCCGCGTCGCGTCACTCCGCTGCAGTGCAGTTCCGCCTAGTGCGGTCAGAGCTTTAGTCTCGTTTTAATGTGTAAGTGCTGCACATGCAGTTGGGCGAGGACCAGGGAGCACCGCCAGCAGCACCAAGACGCCAAGCATCGAGCATCGATTTTGAGGAACGCACCTGGATCCAGGTTAGGTTAGGGATTCCTTCTGACGCTTGGCGTCCCATCAGTGCAGCACATCGATCGGTCCGGTCAGTGAATATGAAAAAAAAACTTACGACTGAGACGATTGGAAATGGATAAATCCATCTCCTTCTGGTTGCATGTGACTGCATCATCATACTGCTCTTGCTTGCTGGGGTATATTTTTACCAGGCAGGAGGTACTTGAGGCCGTAGCTTCCTGTTTGCAGGTTTCTTTATTCATCTTTTCAATTTTCATGTCACCAGATTTGCTCGTCTTTAGAGCTGCTTTCATGCTTTGGAGATGAAGCTTCTCAATCTGAAATCATAAAGACCAATATAAACACCAATTATGTATAGGGAGTGTAGGTAAAACCATTTGTCTGTCAGAGTCCCCTATTCCAGATAGCAATGTAAATTTGTTTTCGAAGTGCCACAAGATCAAAGTGACAAACAAGGTTTGCTACACATTTGCCATGGCAAGTGAGTGCACTTGCGTCAAGTTTAAATCAAACTTTCTAGTTTACATCCGACAAAATTGCATGATGTTCATCAATACAAAGGAGTTTCAATGTTGACATAACGACCTTGTGTAAAATTCATCACAACAAAAAACCTTTAATATACTTTGTAGTTAAATGTTTTTTATTTAGGACTTTAGCCACATTGTGACTATGTCAGCCCCATAGTAAATTTTATATTTTTAGTTTCTTAATGCAAGAGATGCTTTAACAAAACTGACCAAATTTTTGCAATCGAATCAAAGAATTGGAAACAATAAGTTTAGCCTATCGGTTTTGAATTTTGTAATTAAGGCATGACACAAGCTCTCGTTCCGTTCACACTCCATCAAAAGGTGGTATCGATCCTCGACTTTTGGGCATAGATCACAGTTTGGTGAGTTTCGTTTGCGCATGAGGTGTGCATCTCTGTTCAATGGAGAATGTCTGGATCGGAGTCTTAGAATCATAACAGTGTCAGCACGTGAAAGCTTCGATGCCATGAACCAAGGCTGTCGGGAAGGTTCTGTTTGTATAGTCCTAAACCAAGTGCCTTTCACTAAGGATCTATAGTCCTAAACCAAGTGCCTTTCACTAAGGATCTAACTGATCTCTAACTTTTGGAGAGAATATTTTGATAGTAGTCAAATGTTTTATTGTATGTTCTGATCTGATCAGAACTACAATGATGTCAAAAAACATTGTTTGCTTGCAGGCTATGCTTTCCCAGCCTTTCTCTTAACGAATTGCTTGCTATTCGTTAATGTTATTGAATAATTACTTTGAAACATTTATGAAACACTTGTGATGTATTCACTCGTGTTATATATAAGTACGCTAGCGCCATCTAGTGATGAAAATGTAACATGACACGTTTGCAGCAAAGTTAAAACAAACTATGTAAAACACCCTTCTCAACCATCATCTGACAAGTTAAAAATAATATTGAAACAAACATACTCTGACAAATTTTACGAAACAAGTCACAGATCAGCACACTTGCAGCAACCCTGAGCGCGTTTGGGTTCTAGATGGGTGACCGTTTTCGACCGATGAGGCTGGCTGTGGCTTGGATATTACGTAAAACTGTTGGTCACCTCCCTTACTTGCTAGATCCCGGGTGGGATCCTGCTGTCCTCGCAGGATCCCACCCGGGTGGTACCATCGCATTGAATGCATGATGGTTGAAGCGGCAATGAAAGTTTTCCATGTTTTCCATCCAGTTTTATGTAGCCGAGCAATATTAGGAAGGTCCTGTTATGGCACATAGTTCTCATGTGGTGTGTTAGGCTAATATCATGATGGTCGGCATGGTATTAGCAATCCATGTCCAGTGAAAAAAACCAAGTTCCTAAAGTGTCCAACCTTCGACCTATTCACCTCAAAGCTACCCACAGCTACATAAAAATATCCTGTAATAATTAGGCCTCTAATGGAGATCACAAACCGTTTTTATCTTACGCCAGTAAGTATAATTAATCTATTTTTTTTATTAATAACGGTAACAAACCTCTACACAGTTTCGCTGCTTCTTGATCAGCTGGAGGGCTTCTATTATCCATTTCTCCTCTGCCATAAGAAGACGTTCCTCTGCAAGCAACGGTGCAAGTTGCTTCATCATATTGTTTTGTTGTTATGAAAAAGGTGGGATGAATTTCTGAAATTCACGAAAAATAGAAACCACAATCTTTTAAAATTCCACACCTCTTTGTTCTACACTCAAACACTCTCAGCCGTTTCACACTTCCTTTTTCATCTAAGTTTCACACTGCATTACGAAATGCGAAAAGCGTATATTGCGGAGGATTCACAATGTACGCGTATACGACTGTTTCGAATTGCTTCACTCCCGTGAACGTCATGTTGACAGAAGGGACGTGACTCATCGTACAAAGCGCTCACGGTTGAGAGCATGTGCGCCGTGTACGCTGTCAAATGGCTGTCATCGAGCTGTCATTAAGCGTGTTTATCTGTAGTTCTCTGATCGTATGCACTTGAGTGGTCAGTCTGAGTTCTCACCTAAATTGGCGTTTACGGCAAACCGATCGACTGGTGTTTTCCGTAAAAAGGTCAAACTCCATACAAGTTTTTACTAGACATTCTGTGGTTTTACTTCTTCAAGCTGTCAAAGTCAAACTCGGACTTCCCATTTGTATGAAAACGCAGAGTCGACGTAAACGGCAACGTCGACGTATTTACGGCAACGTTGAGTAAGCTGTCAAATCAAACTCGGACTCGCAAATGTTAGTTCGCTTAACGCCCACTGCGCGCGCTATTCAATTTCTCTATATATTTGAAAACGTCAGACGATCGGTTCGCCGTAAACGCCAATTTAGGTGACAACTGGATTTCGGGTACTGAAATAACGATGGCCTTTAGCCGTATGTTAGTCTAGTTAGACAATTCTAGGCCTGAAATAACCACTCTCGAGACTTACGAGGCATTTTCGAGGTAGTTAGGTTAGGTCATAGACCATCCTATTTCTATGGGTTAGGTACTGACACATTTATCAGCTCAAATTCGTTCCGATTTGATATCGTGCGATTGTTGCTATGAGCAGTGATATCAATTCGGAACACAAGTATTCACTGTATGAATTCGCTTTCTCTGTGATATTTCAAATGTACTTATTTCGGAATGCAGGGTCAGAGTGGGAGGACTATCTTTAATACGCCGGACTAAACAGGTTTTTGTGTGGATAGTCCGGTGCTAATCCCGTTCTAAGTTTTGACAGGCCCACTCGGACTGAATTATCCGTTTAGATATTTTTTGTTCTATGCTCTTAAAACGGCCGGGGATCTACTCATTGAGTCTCACCTGTGTCACCGCTTTCGTACTCATGAAATGACAGCCCCGAGTCACCCTACTGTTATCCCTTTCTGTTTATTCTAATTTATTAGAGTGCAATCTTAGATGAAAAAGGATTGTGCAATGACACAACATTACATTTGATGTTTGATGACGTCAGGCGAAAGTGTTTCAATTTCATCTGTGACCAACTCGTTTTCGCTTTCTGGGGGTCTACTCATGAAAGTGAAATCGAGAAGTTCTCGTGTTCGAATCTGTCAAACTCTATATAGAAAAAAAGTAGGCCCCCTGTTTTCACCACCGCCGAATCATGAAATCCGAAAAGTAACTTTCGCTTACATCTTAGATGAGGGTAGGGTTACATGGGATATTTGTATGGTGTAACCCATAGACCTAGCATGCGCGCGCAGCGCGCTTACATTCTATGGTGTAACCGAAAATTAACTTTGGGATTTGGAGGGAACTGGAGGATGGTGGCAAACATTAGTCTGTCTGTGACATAAGCTTTGGACATAAGTAATAATACCACAGCACCAGCGTTATACATTTAGATTGACCTTAGTAAATAAATATTAGAAAGATATTTTTAGCGGAAAGAAACCTTAGAAAAATCAATAAACCGTGGTCCGGTTGGTTTAGTTCAAGTACGTTGCACTGTGGATGTCAAACCGTGCTGCACGTTTTTTCGGACTAAATTTTTCTCTCCAATCTGATAATCTGTTTATTGCGTGTCTCACTCCTTTTCTGTAACCGTGCCGGACCTCGGAAGAGGCGTTGTCTTGCAGCGGAAGGTGGGGTGAGTATGTGGTAGATGATGTCGTCCCAGGAGCCTCCCGATCCGGGAGGCACTAGCATTAGCGCAAGGACGGGCTCAAAGGAATCACTTGTAGAGTATACGGACTCAGATGTTCCTTACGGAATGGACCTGGTCTTAGATGGCGAAATCGATGAAACTGACAAGCGCATGTCGCGAAAGCGTCAAAAAAAAGGTCGCAAAAACCGATCACGCTCCCGTTCCCATCCACATACACGATCCGTTTCAGGCAAACGTACCAAGTCTCAAACAAAAATTATACCTAACTTGCAATCCAATCCAGTCAACACTCCTAAAACGAATGAACATGATGAAATTCCCAACCCCAAAGACTCCCTGAGATACCGTAATTTTGACCAGGGACCTTTTGTGGTCCATGTGCAAAAAAATGAGACATCATCAGGCACTATTCTTCACCCCATTACATTTGGAAAATTTCTAAAGACAAATAAATTTCAAGGCATTGCCAATGGCAGTGCCAAAAGTATCGGTCGAAATAGAGTGGAAATTTCATTTCTCTCGGCCCTCCAAGCAAACGCCTTTATCGAGGACCCAGCCATCCCAATTCACAATTTTAAGGCCTTCATACCTTCATACAACATCACGCGCATGGGATTGGTCAAAGGCATCCCCATTGAGTGGTCCGAAGAATCATTAATTGAAGAAGTGGAAGTTATAGGCGGTGGGACGGTCCTCAAGGCCCGTCGTCTTAACCGCAAACAAATAGTGGATGGAAAACCTGTTTGGCTTCCATCCCAAACAGTAGTTTTCACTTTCGACGGACAAAAAAAACCTGACAGAATTGCGCTCATGTACACTTTCCTCGAAGTGGAAATATATAATCTCCCCACCATCCAATGCTATAAATGTTGCCGCTTTGGCCATACAAAAAATCAATGTAGATCGACTACTCGATGTTTTAAGTGTGGCCAGGGCCATTCTGTTGAGGAATGCGCTACTCCTTCAGATAAAATCGTTTGTATTTATTGCTCAGGAAACCACAATTCCATTGATAAAAACTGCACCGAACAGTCCCGACAGCGAAATATAAAAGCCCTTATGGCATCAGATTCCATCTCTTATGCGGAGGCTGCTAGGCGCTTCTCCCCCTCCAAGCCATCCTATGCCGAAATAGCCCTCTCCTCCCGCCCAACCTCTTCCAAAACTCACACCCAAAATTACTCACATAAGAAGACCGTTGTTACTCATTCTCGTCCACGTGTTCCCCTCTCACAGGGATACGACAGAAAAGCCCACCAGGCCCTTCTGAAGGACCTAGCCCCCCCTCAATTACCTAGGGCATGTGGTTACCCACCACTAGAAACATTGTCACTTCCTTTCACCCTCCCCAATATTTCAGACTTACAGTCACTATTTACTGCCTTCATACAGTTCATTTCCTCCAATAATACTTTTTCACCGTCCACCGCTGCCAATTTTTCCCCCAATCATGATATCATTACTGGTAATGGATCAGTACGACTCCATCCTTCAATGGAATTGTCGCAGCATTCCCAGTAACAAACATGAATTATTCTTCCTTCTTAATAAATTTTCCCCCTTCGTGTCTGCCATCTCGGAGACTTGGCTAAGACCGGAAACCTTTTTTAAGGCTCCTGGATATGCTACTCTTCGGGATGATAGAGCTGATGGGTACGGCGGATGCGCCCTACTCATAAATAAAAAAATCCCCTTCATTCCCATTGTCCTGCCCTCTCGCGGCGACAGTATAAATGCTGTGGCCGCGAGGGTGAAGGATATTTCATTTCTATCCCTTTATATCCCCCAACCCTCACTCTCCTCATTCTGCGACCTTAAGGTCCTCCTTAAATGTTTACACAAACCTTTCATAATCCTGGGTGATTTTAATGCTCATCATACAGTCTGGGGCTCCAGTAGATGTGACTCACCTGGCAACAAAATGCTCGATTTGTTTGATGAATTCAATCTTTGCCTACTAAACGATGGCTCCCCCACTCGCCGCATATCTCCATTTCAAAACACCAGTGCTGTAGACCTATCAACCTGTTCCTCTGACCTAGCTTCCATTCTTTCCTGGCGCACTTTAAGAAGCACGCATGGAAGTGACCACTTCCCAATTATCCTTACCTTCCCCTCGAAGTTTACTCCTTCTATATATAAGCCCCTTCTTAAATATCGCCTTGCCGATGCAGATTGGTATAGCTTCAGTTCTGCTATAGATGAATATATCTCTGCTCTTCCTGAAATAACTACATCAAATGTATTAGCATGCTATGATCAGTTCTCAGAAGCCTTATCTAAAGCAGCAGACGAATTTGTCCCCTTAAAGAACTCAATAGTAGGCCGAAGATCTTCCCCTCCTTGGTGGGATCGAGACTGCACTGAGGTCATTCGTTCCCGAAAGGCAGCTGAGTTTAAGTATGAGCAAGAAATGACAGAACCGAACTACCTTGACCTTAGGAAAACAGAAGCCAAATCTAAACGTACCCTTAAGGATAAAAAGAGGAAAGGCTGGAACAGATTTTGTTCATCGATCTCTCCTGACACCCCTCCGTCTATAGTGTGGCGCAATATCAAAAGATTCCGGTCCTCGTGTGTCGAAAACAACTCATCGCGCCCTACCACTACATCTTGGAAAGACACGTTTCTCAATAAACTGGCCCCTCCCTCGGTTCCTCATCTGAGCGATCTACCGCGTACTTATTCCTTTGCCACCTCCCATTTAGTTGACACGTTGACCAGCCCATTTTCCCTCCGAGAACTTAAAATTGTTCTCAGTCATGTAAAGGATACTTCCCCAGGTTTGGATGGGATCCCTTACTCTTTCCTTAGTAAGATCAATGATTGCTCTCTTGTGTATTACCTAGAACTATCTAATGCTATGTTTAACACCGGCATTATCCCCCAAGCATGGAAAGAACAATTAATCATTCCCATCCTTAAACCCCAAAAGGACCCTAACGATGGTAACTCCTATCGGCCTATAGCTCTCTCTTCCACCCTCTTGAAAGTTACAGAACATATAGTGAAGAACCGATTGGAATGGTTTGTTGAAAAATCAGGTCTATTAGCGAAAACCCAGTTTGGCTTCCGAAAGGGAAGAAGTACAATGGATAGCATCGGCATATTTACTACAGACATTCGTCTAGCATTTAGCCGTGGAGATTCAGTTGTGGCTGCGTTCCTCGATGTGTCTGCAGCCTACGACAATGTCCAACTTCCTATTCTCAGAACTAAAATGTTAAACCTGAGAATCCCAGAGAAGATGGTCTCCTTTATATTATGCCTCCTTTCCCACAGAACAGTAATCCTTCGCTCAGATAATGAAATGACCGATTCAAGATCTATCTGGAAAGGGCTACCTCAAGGCTCAGTTCTTAGCCCACTACTTTACAATATTTACACGCATGACCTAGAAACCTCTGTAAACCAATTTGCCAGAATCTTACAATATGCCGATGACTTGCTCATATACTCCTCCCATAAGTTTATACCAGAAGCAGCCGATTTTGTAAACCTCTCTATTGAATCACTCTCTATGTGGCTAGCAGATCACGGATTAGACCTATCGGCGTCAAAGAGCACTATCGTAACTTTTTCAAGAAAGCGGCTTCTCCCTCGGATTGACATTTTATACCAGAATACCCGAATTCCTACTAGTCCACAAGTAAAATTCCTGGGTGTAATCCTCGATTCCAAAATGTCAAGCTCCCAACATATTGATCAAATAATAAAGAAATGTGAGAAGAACATCAATATACTACGCTCTCTCGCTGGAGTTTGGTGGGGTGCCCATCCTTACTCCCTGAAACTAATTTATAATGCCATAATTCGAAGTCATCTTGACTACGGGACCTTTGTTTTAGAACCAGCTAATAAGACTGCTCTTAGAAAGTTGGAACTTATCCAATCAAAATGCTTACGCATAATTGCAGGTGCCATGAAATCCACTCCAATTAATGCTCTCCAGGTAGAGTGCGCAGATGCCCCGCTTTACCTCCGTAGACAATACCTCTCCGATAGATTTCTTTTTAGAGCTAGTCAGTTCCTCTTCCATCCACTGTTTCCTAAACTCACTCTACTATCAGACTATTCTTTCCGACTAAGCTACTGGACAAACAAAAACCCACCTCGGTTAGTTAAGAGCTATCGCAAGTTCAAGAATATTCAATACGCTACCTTAAGATCTAAGGCCCTCCCCATATTTTCCTTCCCTTTCGAATCAGTTATACTTCTCCCACAGGTAATATTAGACTTTGGCATAGAAAAAGACACACCAAATGCTAATAAAATATTTAGATCCATCATATCCCAAAAATGGCAGGACTGGCAACATATTTATACCGATGCCTCAAAACTATCTGAGAAAGGCTGTGTAGGGGTCGCAGTTTTCTACGAGAATTCAAACATTTTTCAGTTAAGCAAAAGTCCACCAGAAACGTCTGTGTATACAGGGGAGAGTAGAGCCCTCCTTATGGCAGTAGAACTAATTGGTTTGGTTAAAAAATTTAACAAGTTCATTATTTTCTCCGATTCCCGCAGTTCGCTCCAATCCCTGGTACAAAACCCCTTCGATTCAAAAATTAATAACCCTGTTATCTGCAAAATCAAGGATAAACTTCGTTCACTCCCCAATCATAAAATTATCTTTGCCTGGATCCCATCTCATAGTGGTATTACTGGAAATGAAAGGGTCGATTCCCTGGCTAAAGAAGCCGTAGTGAAAGGTGATAAAAATATCTTCCATAACTACCCACACGATATCCTAGCCCTTTCTAAATCATTTCTCAAAGACGCATGGACCTTAGCTTGGAAAAAATCAAGTTGCACTAAAGGAAAATATTATGCTAGTATTCAGCCTGAAATCCCAGTAAAACCATGGTTCCATAAATTCAGAATTAACAAAACCGATACCTCCACTATATGTCGTCTGAGATTAGGACATAACTGCTCTCCTGTTCATTTGGCCAGACTCCGAATTTTGAACACGTCCTTGTGTGAGTGCGGACTAGCGGACGGTGACATAGATCACATATTCTTTTCATGCCCTCTGCAAGACAAAATGCCCCCATTATATCAACTCCTCCCTCAATATGATATTCTACTTCCAATTAACATTCACTCTCTTCTGTCCATCTCGAATATTAAAGTCTTAAAGCTTATTTCAAAATTTGTAAATATGAATAATATTAAATTATGAATATCAGTTCAAAATATTTTACTCACTTTATCAGATTGTTTTTTGTTATGATTATTTCACCAAAGAATAGTGTTTTTGTTCTTATAATTTCAATAAAGAAGTAATGTTTTTGTAGAAAAATAATAATAATTATTATTTTCATATCGTGCAGCCCTTTAGACTGAGACGCTGGCATAAATACGCAACACACACGCGTTATTGCCAAAAAGGCCTTCCACCTGTTGTGTGAAGTCGCCGAAAAAAGAAGAAGAAGAAGAAATATTAGAAAAAAAAAAAAAAGACTGTCGATGAGGTCGCGTGCATATTTTTTTTGCAAATCGCAAAGAATAATATCAGTGATTGTGTGGTTCCGTAAAGCCATTGTGTCGTGTTTCCCGGCTTGCTCTGCCTATTTGTGTTTATTGGATTTTCGTATCGCGTAAGTAGGGTGATGTTGTGATGAATGAACCACCCGACCCGGACGACCCCGGCGGCCGCCATCATATGCCGCCGGGGTTCATTCTCGCTCAAGATGCATCTAGCGATAAGAGCGACAACCTTAATGATGCATTCCTAACCCCACCAGAGGCCAGCCATACCATTGAAATTCACAATTCATTCGATAGATTGTCTGATAATGAAGGCATGGACTTTTCCGCCATAATTGGTAAAAGGAAACGAAAAATAAAAGAACATCAAAGAAAAAACAAAAGTAACAAACAAAACTCTCAACTCAAAGTTAAGATTGATTCATCACAATCATCTTTTATCTCGTCAGATTGTGAACATGATGAAATAAAGCAGGCTCCCAATTCTCAGGTTATTGGGCCTCAAGCAGTCCTATCCAAACTAAACATATCCCAACAAGACCTATCCCAACAAGACATATCCCAACAAGACCTATCCAAACAAGACCTATCCCAACAAGATCTATCCCAACAAGGCCCATCCCGGATTTCCACGAATGATATCTCAACTCCAAATCATACCGAACTTTACCGGGACTTTGACAAAGCTCCTTTCTTAGTCCACGTCCAGAGGGTGGAATCAAATCCATCGGCTGGAGTTGTTCTGCATCCAGTTCATTTTGGTCAATTTTTAAAACGGAACTCATTCCAAGGTATCATAGACGGTGGGGTAAAGAGTGTGGGACGAAATAGAGTAACCGTCACCTTCAAATCCGCCCAATATGCCAATCTATTCATACAAAATCATTATTTATCCGAAGCCAAATATAAGGCTTTTATTCCGTCATTTAATGTCACAAGAATTGGATTGGTGAAAGGAATTCCAATTGAATGGTCCGAAGAGGATCTTTTGAAAGACATTGAAATTCCTGGCGGAGGAAGAGTCCTCAAAGTCAGACGCTTAAATTTCAAAAAAATGGTCGATGGTTCCCCTATGTGGAAACCATCCCAAAGTGTGGTTGTAACTTTTGATGGTCAGAGTCTTCCTGATAAGATCCTATTAATGTATAATTCTATTCAAGTAGAACTTTACAAATATCCGACCATCCAATGCTTCAATTGCTCAAGATATGGACATACCAAGACAATATGCCGTTCGCAGCCACGTTGTTATAAATGCGGAGAATTCCATTCAGCCAATGACTGCAACATCACAGAAGAAAATGCAAGCTGCCTTTACTGTGAAGGCAGACACTATGCAACAAGTAAAATTTGTCCGGAACAAAATAGACAAAAAAATATTAAACATAAAATGGCAGAAGAAGCTATTTCATATACGGAGGCTGCCAGTCAATTTAGGCCCTCTAAGCGGTCCTTTGCAGAGGTCACCTCCAGCGCTCCAGTCAATAAACCATCCATTCCTACATACTCATACAAAAAAACATTCTTTTCGCAACCTCGAGCTCGCGCCCCTCTTCCTCAGGGGTACGATCGCAACGCTCATCAAGCCCTTCTTAATGATTTCACTCCTCCAACATCTCATAATGGTTCGGTTTTTCGAACTCCTTTGTTGACACCCTCTTCTCCAATTATTTCAATGGACCTTAGTAACCCTGAAAATGTTGACAAATTATTTTCTGCTTTTCTAAGTTTTATATCTTCCAATACTTTACCGTCCAACGCTGCTATTAATCATTCTCCAGACGCTTATAATGGGTTCAAACACTCCAGAATCCGCTCACCAGTGGGCTTACCTGACAAAATTAAAAAATAACTTCTTATCCAATATGAACTTTTCAATTTACACTTTAAATTTTAATTTCTTCAACAATATTATTTTACTTATCCAAAAGACAATATATAAAAAATATTTCGGCATCCAAATTTATTACCTGCGTTGTAGCAGAATATTTGGCTCCAAAAATATATATCTGCGACCAGCAGATTTTTGTACCAATGTTTGGATTGTTTTAATAAAAAATCCTCTTTATGTCATTAAAAAAAGCTCTAGCAGATTTTTCGACCACAAAATTTATTACTGCATGGTAGCAGAACATTTGGCAAAAATTTTTTTTATCTGCAACTTAGCTTTCTTTAATTTTTATAGGGTCAAGTTTGAATGCATTCATCTCGCTTCATTTCATCAGAATGTCTTCTACAATAATTCAGTGGAATTGTCGTAGCTTAATCAAAAATAAATCTGATTTACTCCACCTTATCAATAAACATCACCCTATCGTTATAGCAATTTCTGAAACCTGGTTAAAGCCATCAACCCACTTTAAGATTTCAGGATATGTTAGCTTCAGAGATGACCGAGCTGATGGATATGGGGGTTGCGCCCTGTTCATCAACAAAAAAAATCCATTTTCTTCCCTCACTCTTCCTGCCCGAGTTGATGGTATAAATGTTGTTGCCGTTATGGCAGACAATATAACATTTGTTTCGGTATATGTATCGTCTCCTACGCTCTCAACCACTCGATTTATTAAATCTATTTTTCAATCCATCCGCAAGCCTTATGTGGTTTTAGGCGATTTTAATTCTCATCACTCCGTGTGGGGGTCTGCAAATTGTGACCACCAAGGCAATAAATTGATTGAACTACTAGATGAATACAACATATGCCTTCTGAATGATGGTTCACCCACAAGACGGACTCCCCCGAATCAGAATCCGAGTGCAGTGGATCTGACTCTTTGCACTCCAGATCTGGCTGCCCGTCTTTCATGGAAAATATCCAAATTTTCTCACGGCAGCGATCATTTTCCCATTATTATAAATATTCCTTGTCAGGCCCCTCCTTCCATAAATAAATCCCCTCTTCTTAAATATCGCTTGAATGAAGCTGATTGGGTGACGTTCAGTCTGAAAGTAGAAGAGGAGATGTCTAGTCTGCCGATCGTTACCTTAGACAATGTTTTACATTGTTACTCCAAATTTACATCATTATTGATAAGCACAGCAGATCAAATTATTCCGCTCAAAAATACATCAAAAAATCATCGCCTTTCTCCTCCATGGTGGGATTCCGAATGTACCAAATCTGTTCGTGACCGTTCCTATGCCGAAACTTTATATGAAGAGTTTATGACTGATGAAAACTTTTTAAATTTACGCAAAATTCAAGCAGTTACTAAATGTACTCTTAAAAATAAAAAACGTAATGGATGGCAAAATTTTTGCCTTTCTCTCTCACCTAACACTTCATCTTCATTAGTTTGGCGCAATATTAAAAGGTACCGTTCTGTTTTCACGGAAGACAGTGCTTCAATACCTTCATCGGCTTCATGGAAAGACTCATTCCTAAATAAGCTAGCCCCCCCATCCGCCCCTACAGAAGATGAACTCCCGTCCCTTTATTCATTTGTTGGAGGTTGTACTCCCATGGAGGTTCCATTTTCATTAAAAGAACTCAAAATTGTTTTGAATCATGTTAAGGATTCTTCCCCAGGGCTGGATGGGATTCCTTATTCTTTTCTGGTTAAATCGAGAGATACAACCCTTGAATACTTTTTACAAATCATTAATTTCTTCTTTGACTATGGGGTAATTCCTGACTCCTGGAAAACTCAAATAATCATTCCAATCCTGAAATCTGGTAAAGACCCCAATGATGGTTCCTCTTACCGTCCGATTGCTCTGTCTTCTACCTTATGCAAAATTACAGAACATTTAATCAAAAACCGTTTAGAATGGTTCGTGGAACACAGAGAACTTCTTGCTAAAACACAATATGGATTTAGGAAAAGCAGAAGTACAATGGATAGTTTGGGGATTTTCACTACCGATATTCGACTTTCTTTTTCTCGGGACGAGTCTGTTGTGGCTGCATTCCTAGACATATCTGCAGCTTACGATAATGTCCTCCTACCAAAGCTCAAACAAAAAATGCTAAATCTACATATACCAGAAAAAATTGTTGCATATATTTTTAATAATAGGTCGGGGAAAAAGTCTTTTCGCATTATAGTATGTATGAACTTGTAATAAAATCTCTTTGGCTATACTATTTGTATCTGGCTGGTTTTGGTATCATTGAAAGTTTAAATTTTAAAGAACATAATTCCAAATTCAAATTAGGAAAATGTGTGATTCTCATTTGTTTTTCGTACTGTCAAAATGAGTGAATCTAATGAAGAAATTCGATACATTTTAAAATTTTACTACAAAAAAGGTAAAAATGCAACGCAAGCCGCGAAAAAAATTTGCGATGTTTATGGACCTAGTGCAGTGCCTGTGAGAGTAGCACAAATTTGGTTTAAGCGTTTTCAATCCGGAAATTTTGATGTCAAAGATGCACGTCGCTCTGGTCGCCCTATTACGGATAAAATGGATGCCATTTTTGAAAAAGTGGAGCAAGATCGGCATATCAGTCGTTACGACGTAGCTGAAGAACTAGAAATTGACCACAAAACAGTTTTGGCGCATTTGAAAAAAACTGGGTACACAAAAAAGCTCGATATTTGGGTACCTCACGAGCTCACTGAAAGAAACCTAATGAACCGTGTACTCATTTGTGATTCTTTATTACGACGTAATGAAACCGAACCATTTTTGAAGAAGCTGATAACTGGTGATGAAAAGTGGATCACGTACGACAAGAACGTGCGAAAAAGGTCGTTGTCAAAGGCCGGTCAAGCTTCACAGACTGTGGCGAAGCCCGGGTTAACTCGCAACAAGGTGATGCTGTGTGTGTGGTGGGATTGGAAGGGCATTATTCATTATGAGCTGTTACCACCAGGCAGGACCATCGATTCTGAACTCTACTGCGAACAACTGATGAGATTAAAGCAAGAAGTTGAGAGAAAGCGGCCGGAATTAATCAACAGAAGGGGTGTGGTTTTTCATCATGATAACGCTAGACCTCACACATCTTTAGCCACTCAGCAAAAACTAAGAGAGTTTGGCTGGGAGGTGTTAATGCATCCGCCGTATAGTCCTGACCTTACACCTTCAGATTTCCACCTGTTTAGGTCTCTTCAGAATTCTTTAGGCAGTGTCAGGTTAACATCACGAGAGGACTGCCAAAACCACTTGTCGCGGTATATTGATCAGAAGTCCCAATATTTCTATAGCAATGGGATCATGTCCCTACCTACAAGATGGCAAAAAGTTATCGAACAAAATGGTACCTACATACTTTAGTTAAATATAAATAAACCATATTAAAAAATGTTTTGAATTTTCTTAAAAAATGCGAAGAAACTTTTTCCCCAACCTAATATATTATCTCAAAGAACAATAATGTTAAGAGTAGAGGAACAATCAAACGAATCTAGAATAATCTGGAAAGGTTTACCACAAGGCTCTGTTCTCAGTCCTTTACTTTATAATATTTACACCCATGATCTTGACAGATCAATAAACTCCTTTTCACGTGTCCTGCAATATGCGGATGATTTACTAATATACTCACCCCATAAATCTATTCCTAAAGGAGCTGAACAAATTGAATACTCGCTAAGATCTTTGAACACATGGTTAACTGAACATGGGTTGGAACTGTCAGCCCAAAAGAGCTCTATAGTAGTATTCAGTAGAAAAAGAATTGTACCCCCTATCACTATCACATACAACAATACAATTATTCCATTACATATTCAAACTAAATTCCTTGGCATAATCCTGGATTCAAAAATGACAGGTGTCTCTCATCTAAATTATGTAATAAAAAAATGTGAAAAAAATATTAACATTATACGCACTCTAGCTGGGGTTTGGTGGGGAGCTCATCCATACTACCTCAAGTTATTGTACAATGCAATAATACGAAGTCATTTGGATTACGGTTCCTATATTTTAGAACCCTGCAATAGAACTGCTCTTAATAAGCTTAACATTATCCAAAACAAATGCCTGCGTATTATAACAGGTGCCATGAAATCAAGTCCTATAAATGCTCTGCAAGTAGAATGCGTTGAACCTCCTCTTTATTTTCGCCGTCAGTTCTTGGCTGATCGTTTCTTGTTCAGGGCAAGCTATTTCTTACATCATCCAATAATTCCGAAACTAAATTTACTATCCCGATTTTCTCATACTGCGAAATATTGGGAAAAAAAGGCTCCCACCAGACTTGTAAAAAGTTATCGTAAGTTCAATAATGTCAAGGCTCCAGTATTCCGTTCTAACTCCTTACCAATGTTTTCATACCCTTTTCAAGTAGTTACGAGCAATGTAGAAGTAATTCCTTTTTTTGGCATTGAAAAAGAGTCTCCAAATGCTAATGAAGTCTTTCATTCCATCCTATCTGAAAACTGGGAAGGGTGGGAGTATATTTTTACTGATGCCTCCAAACTCACGGAGGAAGGCAGTGTTGGAGCTGCAGTATTTCATAAGAACAGCAACATCTACCAACTAATTAAATGCCCTCCAGAGTCATCAGTTTTCACTGGTGAATCAACGGCATTACTGGAGGCAGTCAAGTTTTCATTATTATTAAAAAAATCTAATAAATTTATAATATTTTCTGATTCCCGTAGTGCTCTTCAATCTCTCACTCAGAACCCCTTTCATTCTAACACACAAAATCCTATTCCTTTTTCCATTAAAGACATTCTCTACAATAACCCGGACAAACAAATAGTCTTTGCATGGATTCCGTCTCACTCAGGCATCCTGCCCAATCACCGGGTAGATGATCTTGCTAAACAAGCTGTTCTGCGAGGGGATAAAATCCCATATAGAAACTACCCACATGATTTAATTGCTCTCCCAAAAAAATCTCTTACTGAAAATTGGACCAAATTGTGGGCTAACTCTAGTAGATTTAAGGGTTCAAATTACGCCAAGATCCAGCCTAACATCCCTGCTAAGCCTTGGTTTCATCGTATCAAAATTAATAAATCTTCAACTTCTATTATTTGCCGCCTTAGAATAGGCCACTGCTGTTCCCCTGTTCATTTGGCTAGACTTCATATTAAAGACTCATCAGTGTGCGAATGTGGCCTTGATGACGGGAATTTGGAACATATATTTTTCTGTTGTCCTCTTATTAATAAAACTGCTCCTTTATACGATTACCTTCCTCTACTCCAAATTCCTCTTCCTACCAATATTAATTGCTTGCTCTCTTCATCTAACTTTAAAATTCTAAAGTTACTTGCTTCATTTATCAGTGCAAATGATCTTAAATTATGATTTTCTTTTATGTTTCGTTGGCAACTAATTTCAGAACCTTTTACACTATTTGTATATAGCTATGAACTTTGACATTGGCGAAATGTGTTAGATGCACGAAAGCCATTAAAAGGGACCCAAAAGTAGGACCCTAAAAAGAAGAAGAAGAAGAATAAATATTACTGCGTAAATGATAAACCGCTCCAACTAAACAAATACCTAATTAAGCATAAGTTCTGTGAAAAAACACAGACCATGGCGATGAACTTGATCATGCCAAACGCCGTCGAAGGCCTTCCGTTCGACATCGAGCAGATTGAGCGAATAATCCTTACGCTCGCTGACCGATACAATGTGCGATTGAGTGTGGAAGCAACGCCAAGCGCGGGGCTGTCCGTCGGGTTGGCGGTGGCGGGCGGACTGCTTGGGCTCTACCTCGGCGGACGGATTGGCATGTTGGCTGGGGCCGTCGGCGGCGTTGGGACCGCGGGTAAGCCTTCTGATATTGAGCGAATGGTATGTTTTGCTGGTTCGGGTCCAGCCTTACAGTATATTCGTTTGGCGATGGAACCGCTAGACGGGAGCGCGTTTGGCGGATGGGACCGCTAGACATGAAAATGTGTCCCGACACTTTTGCTGTCATATAGATAGCTTCAGTCCTCCCCTCAATCTAGTTTTTAACATTAATTTTTCAGGCAATCTACAGATTAGCCCAGCAGGTGCACCCTGTGCAGTTTGGAAGTTTAGAAGCTCGGCTTGGGTGAATGTCATAAATAATATAACGACATCGTGACGATGGACCTAGCATAGCACACTGTGTGTTAATGCGAATAGCAAAAGTGCGGGAGTGGGATGTCAACTCAAGTACCACTACCGCTGGTTAGAGAGAGATGGAACACATCTGCCTGATAAGACAACGGCTGTGTATTTATATAAAGCCCCTGGATTTGAAGCTAGCCGGATGGATAGGATGAAAGATCGACCTTCTAGGACCTACCCATTAAAATATTATAGTGCGGAAACAATTCCTTCATATTAAAAAAAAAATTCAAACTTTCCTATAATTTGGAATTATCAATTGGCTCGCTAATGGATCACTCCGTTTCACCGTCATTACGTAGTTGCCAGGTGAAATGCATTAAACCCACATTGTGTGGTAATTGTAGTATTTTTGGACGTAAATTAATACTTGGTGTATTTAAATTGCTCCAAAACCGACTTAGCCGCCCCGACATTACATGTTGGTGTGCGTCATCCCTAGAGTGTTTTTTAGAAGTGCGGAGACGAAAGCCTCCGAGTCGAGTCTTTCGGCGTAGCCACCAACTTCACTAGGTTGGGCTTTCGAATAATACATAACATTCTTCAATGCTGAAGCCAATACAATCCCAAGACAAGTTCTCAAATCGTTATAAATACATAGGAGTCGTGCTCATGGAATATTTATTTATTTATAAGTTTTAGACAGGCAGCATATGCTGATGCGTCTAAATCAAGTTAAACACTTGATAAATTTAGTTGCTAAGTGGTTTTTTTTTTGTTTTGTTTTGTTATTTTTACATTAGATTTTGTTTGACATGGTATCCAGTCAATTTTTGAATTGGTTGGTGGTCGTAGCGTTCATCACATCATCTGGGAGTTTATTCCATGCCTCTACTACTCGGTTGGTTATGTAGTTTTTGCGAGTTTTCGTTCTAGAGGCCGTCACTTGCAGTTTCATGTTTTGCCCTCGAAGACGAACATTCTGGTTGCGTGCAAATATTTCAAAGAGTTCTGGGCAGTCATACTTAAAGGTGAGAATTTTGTAAACTTCGATTAGGTTGACGGCGTGACTCCCGAGTAGGCAGGTTTAGAGCTTCAAGTCTCTCTTCGTAGCTCAGGTTACGTAGTTTAAGGGGGATGACATAGTGGTGTTATTCTTTGGTTGGTTGGCACCGACCCCAAAAATCTGGTGTTTTCCACTTTTTTGTGTTTGATTTCGGTTAAAAACTAAAACTATACTTATGTTGATTGATTGATTGATTTGAATTAAGGCCTCTCTGTCCTATTTTTAGAAAATTTTGCCAGTGTCCAGTTGGGATTAAATACGTGATTAGTGCTATATTGGCGCATATAAACAGCGTTTCTTCCGAATAAATCTTTTAATTAATGTAGGGATGGTAATCAGATTTTGAAAATTGCGCTGCGGCATTACCCCCTGCTTCACTTGCCACCACATTGCTCTAATGAGTACCGTACCATTTGATATTTTTGTTAATTTTTGCAACCAATTTATTTGTTGGCTATGGTTTGCGTAACATCTTTCTAACTCATGTAGTTCAATGGGCTTGACGGCCTGACTCGGCACTCGCTGAATACATAATTACGAATGAAGAATGACGTAACGACCATCTTGTTTATTGAAAAATAATTCTTATCTTTATCGGTTTACCTAACAATTTGGGAGACTTCAAATTGGATTTTTCTTTTCCTCACTGCGCTACAAATTTGTACGGCGATATAATGTTGTTAGTCGTAAATTTAAGTAAATTAAGATAAGTAAATTTTTTGCACGCTTGTTGTATGGACGTTATTTCTCCAGTAATTTCCATGTTTTTACGTGTTTGCCAAGCCTGTTTTTAAAAGAATTGGTGGTGGGTGCTTGAACAACATCTTCTGGCAGCTTGTTCCACATTTCCACTGCTCTATTCGACAGGAACTGTTGTCTCGCTGACAGTGGCATTGAGCTTTAGGCTATGACCTCGGAGAGGACTATTTGTGTTTCTAGTGAAGAGGTTCTGCAGTTCTGGACTGTATAATAATTGAGAATCTTGTATGTTTCTATGAGGTCGCCCATTTCTCTGCATTGTTCCAAGGTTGTCAGCTTGAGCACTTTTAGTATTTCCTCATATGGTTTCTTCTTCAGTACTTTTGGTATTTTGGTAGCTCTTCTTTGAACTCGTTCTTGGAGAGTAATATTGAACGATTATATGATAAATTTGATGAAGTAGGGATTCCATATTTGGAATCCATATTCCAGCGGGCCGATTGTGTAACAACGACTGTCGCTGCTAACAGTTCATCGTAAACACCGCAGTGATGTTGAGCTATCGTAAGTTTTCGTCGATCTATCGTGATGACCTTCCTTCGATTTGACATTTCAATCGAACAAAACACGTCTCTCCATTATAACAGTTGTGTCACGCTCTATTATGACAGAATGTGGAGAGATGGAACAAGAATACTTCAACGTGAAGATGATTTTATGGGTTAACATATTTTTGGCGAACAATATTTTATCGTCCTTATTTACTCAGCCAGAATTTAATTATTACAATGATTGTAATATTACGCTTCACAATTTAGAGACTATTGCGAAATGTTTGATTAAATAAATGATTGACTAGGCACTAATAAAAGTTATAAGTAATCAGTTTTATAACTTGAAGATTTTCTTTGTGTAATTTATTTGTCTAATATACCACCTTTTCGATTAAAAATGCGGTTGCCTTGAAAACGATACGCCGAAATAAAGTTTGACAGTGACGTTGCCTATTGGCGCCAAACATCGGAATTTTATGAATTATTTCTAATGCTTTATGTACCCAGAAACCTAAAGCATTGAATTAGTGAGTGTTTGGTGTGCTTGTGTTTGGTTTGTTTGTGTTTATTGCACGCCAACTAGACTCAAATAGCACTGCAATCATAATAGTTGATTAGGTATTGTGCATTTTTCGATTGTACATGTACTACTACTCGGAACAATATTTATTTTATATTCACATTTTCCATTAAGCAAATTGGTAGAGAAGATGTCACTAGTTTATCGTTTAACACATTAAACCACTCTTTCAATCACAAAACCCTATAAAACACTGAAAAATCATATAAACATTGAACGTTACTTACCTAGCAATAGGGTTCGACACAACTGTTGTAATAGCAGCAAAGATGTTAAAATTATCGGTCAAAAGCAAATGTCAAAAGTTACGCGATCGCAACCAACTGTCAAATGTATGGGCGTCGATCTATTTTTAGCGTCAGTGTGGTTGGAAAAGTAGCGTTAATAATACTCTCTCAAACCGAGCATCAGCGATCGCATTCGATGGTTAGGTGTCAAATTTCGGTCGTTGCTAGCGGTAACGCTGTTCGGCAATAAGGCCGCAGGAGTGGTTTAATGTGAGATTTGTATATAATGATTAATGTCTAATGTCAGGTCCTAAAATTATTTCCGTATGACCTGTTCAGGGCATTTGCTCGTTTAACCATAGTCTCTATATGATTTGCCCATTTTAGGTCTTCTGAGAAAGTTATTCCTAGAGCCTGTGTAGGGACTATTATGTCTGTTCCCATTTTGTATTGTATTTTTGTTTCAGTTATTGTTTCCCTCCGGCAAGCGTGGAGCCAAATACGTGAACAGCTAGTGGAGCTGTACTACATCGTGTACAATTACCTCAGGGCTATGAACGTGGTGGAATACATTGCAGTGGGACGCATGCTCTACGGCGTTGTCCAGAACCGCGAGAGACTCGTGCGGACCATTTTAGAGTTTATCGCCACCAAAGTGGGCACGGCCGTCTTATCGAATCTGGATGCAAACAATCTTGCAATTTAGTAAAATAGATTGAGGGAATGAAATCGATTTCTTACGCGCGTTTCCACCACCTCCAGCTACAAAAATCCCAGTTACCTTTCGGTTACACCATGAAAATATGCAATGTAACCGTTACTTATTGGATTTCAGGTAACTGAAGGTGCTCAATACAGGGATTAGGTTGTATAAAATAACTCAAAAAAATATAGTAAAGTTTATTAGATATGAAAAATAACTTAACTTCTAAAGAAGAAAAAAAAAACTTTCTCTCCAAGCACTTTGGATTTGGGAATAATACAGATATTTGTTGTCATGCATGACTATAGAAAGCTCATCTTTAAACATTCTGTGGATAGGTAGTACCGGGAAGCTATTTGTTTGTTTTGATTTTTACTGATACTTATACGAAAATTGTAATGACATTTCTTATATCACTTACATCATAAATTTATGGTAACATACATATAAAAAAGGATTTTTGTGAAATTGAGATATGGGCAGGCAGGTCCGAAAATAGCTCTGCTTTGCAGTCACCTGTGTCCCCCATGGCCTAAACCAAACACTAGAGTACAATCACTGGTGACCCCCGTGCAGAGAGAATGGAAGGACGTGGCGATCGAAATCAGTTGTATGGCGGCATCGTAGCTGGCAGTAAAAATTCACTGAGTGTATGAGTGAAATGTCTTTGCAATATATATCGTCCTGTCAAGTTTTTACGTACACTTACGTGTTGGAACTCGAGAACATCAGTAGTGAGCATTTTCGTAAGAGAACTGGCTGACCAGCGCTACCGATATTGATGCATAAGTGGCTACGCCCACCTTCCTCGCTGCCTTTCCTGCAAGGCTTCAATAGTAAGTAATGACATTTTTACTTTGGCATTCGGCATGTGTTATGTCTGACTCCATAATAACAAAAGTTTTTGTAATTTTAAATTTGGTACAGTAGGGACCAAATTTGTTTGGCAGGTGTGAAATGCCGAGTCCAAGCTATACAATTTGGTCCGAGGTGTATATGAAAGGGATCAATAGGGATTATATGACAGTATTATCAATCGAAATAAAGAGTCGATTCATTAGGAGGGCCCACGATTCATGTACACTTCGTGTAAGTGCGTTTTTTCTGCAAAAAATACTCTGTTTTCAACAAAGTTTTCATTATGAACGGGAAAAATTTAAGAACTGTCACCCTGGGGTCTATTTCCCAATAATACTACCACAAATAATTTTGCACTTGAATGAGATCATCACAAATTTTCTTTGTACACCGCCATAGCAATGTAATTCTTCCGACAAGCTGACATTCAATACTTATTTTAAATGGAATTTGTTGATTTCCGATTACACCAAGTGTCTAATGAGCTATGCCATAGTATGACATCCTTAAGGTACATACATTCTCAAATTGCTTATATTCGAAACTGTTTGGAAACCTATCTTTGCAGAAATGTTTTAAACGTTACCAAAGTCTTAATTTGTTCAGGCATTTCATCTCACTCTCTTCAGAAACCTGATATAATTTTTAAAATATTTTACAGGGAATAGGGGCAGGGCTAGTGTTTTTAATATTGTGACCCTAAGTTTTTTTACGAAATTGAGATAATATTTAAATTTAGTCTTAAAGGGTGTTAATGCAGCAGGTGACCTTGCAATGGATAGTGTCAGTTGCACTAAGAAGAACCAAATGTAAGGGAACATTCCTATACTAACAAAACAAGTCCACTCAGTAATTCTAAAACCTGATATGCACGCATCAGCTTATAGCTGCTAGTTTTATAAACCAACTAATAATAATAAATACCATGTGAAAAAGGGGGGTTGGGGGGTAGTCAAGATAACTCACATGGTCACCGGGGGGGAAAGTGGCCTAAAATCGGTCACGTGGTATGGGAACGTTCCGTAACTCTTACTAGGGTCAACATTGAAGTTTCGTCTATGCGAAATATGCAACTTATGTTTGAAAGTACTACTTTCGAGTCAGACCTTCATTAACACCATTAGTATTTGTGGCCTTGAAAGTGGTCTTGGGTAGTAAATAGACCTAACTATTTAGTCCACATTAGATTAATTTCGCAAAAATAATATTTTTATTTTGTTTAAGTGTGATCTTTTATTGTTATAACTATTTTGTAACATCTGATGTACCTTAATCTGGGAAATAATTGCTCAATCAATAAATTGCCAACATGGCGTACGCAACATATGTAGTTGTTGTTTTTTATTTTGTAATATTTTGGTTTAGTATTAATACTAATCAGCTTTATAACTCATTATTATACAACATTTTCAAAAATAATAAAATCATGTCGACCACCGATCTTCTAGATCTTTAATCTTATAGGGTCGGTCGACAATGGAATTGCTGTTATATTTCCCCCAAAGTACTACCAGCGACTCGTAGTCTAGTGACGCGCCATGCTCGTAAAGGAAAGGTCCTGGCATGGCATCTAATTCCTTTGGGAATGTGGTGTATTGGGCTCATATCATAACGGTAGTTGTGTGATATTAGGCATCCATATCAGGTTGCATACAAAAAAAAACTACCTGGGGTCCTTCAAACACAATGTGAAGAAGCACCTGGCCGGCTGGCAGCATTTTCGCAGTCCCCCTGAAAGTTACAAAATCCCATGGGCGTTGTCCGGCACCTTGAGGTCCTGGCGTACGCCATATGCCGCGCTTAAGGTGGCCCAACCCGACGGGACAAACTCATTCGCAGGCACGGTACAAAACCGTGCTGTTGCGCTCTGGGACCTTCTATGTTTTGAAGAAAAAGACAGGCTCCGTGATGAGGAAGATGCAACATGTCCACAAAAAAGACAATGTGCATAGTGTATGATTTGGTAAGATTTAAGAAAATTTTAATTACAAAACGACTTATAGCTAAAAGTAAACCACGACCGATGTAGTCTAAAATCTAACAAAAACTAAATAGATTATAAATTTTGATTAAATAAGCTATCTGATGACTAATCTTTTTAAGGTGTTATTACTTTATAATAGCGTAACCACCTCCAAAGTTATTGTATAAAACGCGCGAGAAAATTCGAACTTTCGGACCATATAACTTAGAAACAAAACACAATTTTACAATGCCAACGGTCATCAGACATCTAGTTCGATCAAACAAACCTATTTTGAGCAAAATTTTGGATCTCTGACAAGAAATATGGGCTTGATCTTCTTTCCCCTTTTGTATGGGGAGTTGAGCGGGATGGACATTACATTGCACGGCTCCTAATATTGGATAGACATTTTCCATTGTCCCACCTCAACATCAAAGTGCTTGTTATGACAAGCACCACAATGTGATAATGTATCTAATGTAAGGAAAGTAAGTGAATTAAGTTTTGATTAATATTAGTGCTTTTTAAAAGAGTTATGCACAAGTTATTTGTAAAGGTGTTTTGTGTTTTAAGGGAATATATAAATGTAGTTAGTTTTTTTACATTTGTATGTGCTTGATGATATGTTGACCGTGACAGGTTGAATCGACATTGAAGTCATCATTAAATTAAATGTATAAAGCCATTTGCTCTACTGAACCCGCATTCAAATCGTCATGGTAATTATTTCGGTAAATAAATTAAAACATCAGATACTCGATTCTAGAAACCATTTATTTGGTTTTACAGCTTTTTAAAAATATTGCGATATTGCACCTACTAAACAACAAAACCTCCTAATCTTAAAACATAAAATAACAATATGACTAACAACCTGTATAACAAAAATATAATCTAAATAAGCTATTCTCAAACATACCACACCTGTAAAACAATTCAATATTATCCTAGACGTTTTCTATGGCTAATCGCAATTACAAAAAACTTTCAATATTTTTAAAACAAAATGGCACTTTTTCAGAACAATTATCATCAATAATGTCTTCTCGCAAGTGTGCTTGATTGCGTAAATCAATTCATCAATAGCGGGTTCATCGATCTTAGGCATGGCACCTAATAATTTTATCTGCACCTGGCTTCACAATTTTAGAGCAGTATGAACCGAGATATGTAAAAACACTATGGGGATTGCCTTCTGATAATTCAGCCTAAACAGACAGCTCTCGTAGGGTTTTAGGTACACTTGGCTTTTAACCTTTTGAGCACTGGCAGCAGCATTAAAAAAATACTTTCCGTGGTGACGATTTTTGCAAACTCATCCTAAAGATCAGATTGCACATCGGATCGAAATAAATGCTAAAAACCACCACTGACACAGTAAGAGTTTTAGAAATTCAGGTCCCTTTGATCAAAAATGCCTTGACAGTCATAACTAGCTTACACCCCATAAAATTCGCTCATAAGTAACCACTAATAAAGCGTCTGTAGCAAAGGTTTGGACACACACCTTCGAGAGCTTGTCATTGAAAGCCAGGGTCGTTCATGGCAGTGGCCACGCGTGCCTAACTAGTGGTCAAGTATGCGCAGATTTCCCGAAACGATCTTATTCTCGAGCAGGGCCCCCGAGGGTATGTCGATACGGTCGCCGTGGTTTGCGATTATGATCACGGTGCCCTGAAAAATAAAAACAGGCTCTTTACCAACATCGGACCGTCAGAATCGTAGAATTGGTCATTCGTGATCTGGTTTTGCAACCCAGCAGCACGTGGGTATTTGATTTATTTCTGGTTATAGTAAGGACCATGAGGAATTCGAGTGTTGGATGAATACTGTGTACTCTTGCATGCATGCAGCATGAAAAATTAAGAGTTTATTATTATTAACATCATGGCAATATGAGGACCCTACAACTAAACCCAGAACCGACATTGGGATTGTTCATTGAATGATTGAACATTAGGCAATTTATTCACAATCATAGAAGGGAGTGAACGAGACAAACGGGTGTCTGCAATGACGCCGATGATGCATTACTGGACGCTGACAACGGGATACTAAGATGAGCAAGATGATGTAAGTCACCTGCAGATTTTACGTTTCCTAAACTTATAAAAGGTCAAGGTTAACACCCTTCATACCTCTATTCGAAATACCCCTGATCGCTTATAGAGACTTTGATATGTTGTAAGCGTGAGAGTCACCTTGAGGGAGACGCCACGGCCGAAGGTGACGTCACCGGAGACCGTGAGGTGGTCCAGCTCTATTAGGTCCGGGATGGTGGCGAATCGACTCAGGAACTCTTTCACCTGCAATACAAATATTAATATGTACACAATTAATGTCAATGTCGTTTGACTGACCTTCTAACAGTTATTTATATGAGTTCCCCATACAATCTTTCATTCCCCTTCATTCACCTTTTGTAGCGAACATTAAATTCAAAGGGTGCCCTTTGAATTTAATGTTCGCTACAAAAGGTAGTCCTTTCCCAAGGTCCAGATTCTTCACCAAATTTCATCAAAATTGGTTCAGCGGTTACTTTTGCATTTATAATATTAGCACGGATAGGGTTGGTGATTACTACCTTTGGGTCTCCACAACTTGGTCGGTGACTTCGATATAGGGACGAGGGTGTCAGTGGAAAAACCAACATCAGGCAGAATCTTGAATGGGTTGCCAGAACTAGGTCAAGTTTGATGCCTCAAAGACACAAGTCTGTGCTTTAAAGGCTAAGAAAACTCCTCGAAACTTCTTCTCAATTTTATAGCTCCATGCTATTAAGCAGATGGCGGCACGGTTGTTTTAGCTATAAGTAAAATTGTGCAAACACGGTAGACGATTTTCAAGTTTTTATGGAACTCTGTAATCACAAATGTGTTATTTTTTCGGAGCGTGGGCAGAGTTGATCGAAGCGGTATGTATGACACTTTTTTCAATACATGCACAAAGTGTAACAGTAGTCACAGCAGGAAAATATTTAAGTACTCAAGAAATTAATTTACATAACATTTTTTTTTATACTGACTTTCTTAATCCCAATGACAATAGATTTATATGTCGCTTGCCAATGTATTCGTTATTAGGTGGTATTTCGTTTAGCCATTTCCAAATGGCCAGCTTTCCACAAGTCGACACGGAAAATTGAGGTATGTTTATTAATTCAACTAGCGTCCAATGATCCAAACTGCGATGCACACACATGCTCACCTTAGCAAAGTGGTTGTCACCCAGCTTGACGAGAGGCGTGCTTGGGAACATTCGCTGCGGAGACATCACAAGCGAGCCGTGCGACAGACTGTACAGGTTGGACATCACCAGCAACAGATCTAAGACACAAACACATCAATTTGTTTCTACCTTGAAAAAGTGTGGATCGGTGATCGCTGCCAGTGTACAGTGTGGTTATTATATTTTTGGCATTTATAAATCCTAGCTATAGAATTTATTAACTAAACAGCCAATACTACGAATAAAGATGCAATGCTTAATCGCCTCTTATGACACGTATGGGAAGAAATTTATTGGGCCAAATTGTATTGTTATAACGTGCCGGAACCCACACAACCGAAATGTTTTCACCTTAAGGTGGCCTATCCCGCTCATCTCCCCATACAAAAGGGTAAAGAAGATCACGCCCATATTTCTTGTCAGAGATCCAAAGTTTTGCTCAAAATAGCTTTATTTGATCGAACTAGATGTCTGATGACCATTCGCATTGTATAATTGTGTTTGGTTTCTAAGTTATAAGGTCCGAAAGTTCGAATTTTTCGTGCGTTTTATATAATAACTTTGGAGGTGGATTACTGAATGATAAAGTAAGAAAATCGTAAAAAGATTAGTCATCAGACATAGCTTATTTAATCAAGATTTAGGATCTATTTGGTTTTTGTTAGATTTTTTACTACAGCGGTCGTGGTTTACTTTTAGCTATAAGTCGTTTTGAAATAAAAAATTTCGTAAATCTTACCAAATCATACACTATGCACATTGTCTTTTTTGTGGACATGTTGCATCTTCCTCATCACGGAGCCTGTCTTATTCTTTGAAACAGAGAAGGTCCCAGAGCGCAACAGCGCGGTTTTGTACCGAGCCCGCGAATGAGTTAGGCCCGCCGGGTTGGGCCACCTTAAATGAAGGGAATGCAGTATTTTCCAACAATTAAAAACATACTTCAATTTGCAATAACCTGAAGTCTTCTTAACAGGCAAGAAGCGACTCCGTGGCACGTTGATCCCGATCCCACCGTCGAAGCACTTCATTGCCGCTCCGACCGCCGTCTCCAGCTGAATCACGTTCAGACCGTCCGCCAACACCTTATTGTTCACAATGATCTCCATATTGAGCGATCCCTGGTCGACGACCCGTTGTATCGCGTCCAACTTCGCCCACAGGTTGTTCGTGTTAAAGAACTTGAACTGACTGACAGATTTGAAGTCGTCGATGTGCTCCTTGGGGACTTGAGCTATCTCGAGGAGTCGGAGCTTGTCTTCGTACTGGATGAGAGTTCCACCCTTGACGTCGGCCCGCGTTTTGTCGGTGACCTCCATCACGAACTCGGGACTGGGCTTCTGAGGATTTGGGTGGAGGAGCAGGTTCAGGATGTTGAGGTCGACGGTGGCGCCGAGATTGTCGATGTTGCTGATAAAACAGTACTTCCGACCCTCGTCTATGAACTTTTTGAGCAGACCAGAGTTGGAGAACGACTCGTAGAAGTCACCGTGGCCGGGTGGGTACCATCTGAAGCAGAAAAGTGAATATTATATAGAAATTATTTTAGTGGATAGGTTAGGTAAAAAAATGTCAACCAGTCTACGGCAACAAAACATTAGCTAAGCGACATCAAAGCACATATGTGATTTATACCACAGAGTGTATAAGTTATCAAAACCCGGAAGTCTGAGGAATAATGTGGAAATAACTCCAAAAACAATCCAAGATAATTCACATACAGAAGCGGGTGGTCATAAATGTCACAAATGAGTGGACTGATGACATTTTTAAAAAAATGGTAATGGTTTGTGGAGTATCATTATAAATACAATTCCAGTGTGCATATCTTTGTAATTATTTTCCTAATCGGCTTAAGGGCGTGATAATATCTGATCGCATTCAGTCTAATAAGGGCGTAAGTGAAACCATATAATATTATTGTTTTAAATCATTATTACTTATTTTGGAATTTCAAAAAGATGACTGATGCAATCCATCAAGTTCTCGCTATATTTGAATCTTATAAAGGTAAATATAGGATGCTCATATTCTGTGTTAATTTTTTTTTATGAAAGCTTATGAATATTTTGCTAATTTAAGAACACACAACACCAGACACATACATTTTTAGCTTTAAATTATAGCTAGACCATCCATTACCTTTTTGGATTATCGAAATTCATTTTGGTTATTTTTAAATATAATTACATGTTGTTTTACATATATCCTTATCAAACTTAGCGCATTTGGCTATTATTACGTTTTTGGTCACCCGGGTAGTTCTTAGCTATAATTGGATCTAGTAAGTGGCGCTGTTGTCGAGATCCAGGTTTCAACTTGTGTGGGAGCAATCTGCGGATCAACTTCCGTAGAGTCGGTTTTGGTATGTGGGGCCTTTTTTGAAGATGTGTACAGAGTGGTCAGTCTGAGTTCTCACCTAAATTGGCATTTACGGCCAACCCATCATCTTGCGTTTTCCGTAAAAACGTCAAACTCCATACAAGTTTTTACTAGATATTCTGTGGTTTTACTTCTTCAAGCTTCGTCAAACTCGGACTTCCGATTTGTATGAAAACGCGGGGTGGACGTAAACGGCAACGTCGACGTATTTACGGCAACGTTGAGTAAGCTGTCAAATCAAACTCGGACTCACAAATGTTAGTTCGCTTAACGCCCACTGCGTGCGCTCTTCAATTTCTCCATACATTTGAAAACGCCAGTCGATCGGTTTACCGTAAACGCCAATTTAGGTGACAACTGGGACTTCGGGTACAGGTGACAACTCACGCTTCGATGTCGTCGTTGACGTGAGAGTCCTTAGGCACGGGCAGCAGCGACTCGCGGTTGATGCGTGGATGGCACGACTGGTTGAAGGTGTGAATTTCGAGCTTGAGGCCGCGGTACTTGCGGATCACCTTCTGCGTGTCGTCGTCCGTGTTGAACGAGTTCATCAGCACGAGTGGCACGTTACACTTGTACGTCTTATTGAGGTGCTGCAAAATAACAATTAAATGTGTAACAATATTACTCATAAGCGTGAAAAAGTGTAATTAATTGATTAGGTTAGCTTGACGTCACTGCCTTAATAAATGCTAATAATATATGCAACGAAATGTGGAGCAGTAACTTATTAGTGTGTAAATTGTATTCTGAGTGTGTAGATCATATGTGCGGGACCCGTTTTTTCCTAGTAAATCTAATAAAATAAACTTGCAACCCCACAAGGACTACTTGTAACTTCTCCATAGAGGCAGAAATACAAAATGACATGATCGAGATTAGAAATGATTGGATATATATTTCCGATTGTAACGATCAACGTTCTTTTAGATGGTAAGTGGTTCCCATAGTGTACTCGTAGGATAAAACTAAATAGATAGCCACCAAGTAAAGAATCGGAACTTCCGTAACATCAGTTTTAGCAATGACCCGATTATAGAGGGCACATGCAAAAATACATAAATGCCCTTGGGCATTAAGGCGCTAGGACTAGCCAACTACTCGCGCCATACAAATGCACTTTTTAACAAATGTAATAATATGTAGTGAAACGCTTCAGCAAATCCAAATAGAACTCCAGACTGATAATGGATTGTTAATATTTTTTTATTCCATCATTTATTTAAATAATAATAAAAATAAAAAAGTTGATTTTTCTCATTAGAAATCTGAAAGTAATTCGATTTCTAGATATAAGCAAAAACAGCATATATGCATAAACAAAAAATTCCATTTGCTTTTAGATTTCTACATTTAGTCAAAAAAGTTCGGAAATGGACACCGTTTCCGCAATGTATTTTGTATAGAAAAAGGAAACATACATTAACGAAAATAATTCGATTCCTAGACAAGGAATCATATATTGTAAGAATGACACTTATAATCGTCAGACTTAGTTAGTTAACTTGGGGTGCCTCGTCTAACTTTGCGATTTGGCTAGTACCAGGCCCTTAAGGCCACCTTTTGTAATCATCTTTAAAAGAAGAAATCATTTTATATTATTATTATAAGTCCAGTAAAGGAATAATACCATAAGGTAACCTACTTCAGTATAAATGTACCAGCTCAGGTTCCTGGCTCCGCTCAGGCCAATTCATTGTGGACATTCGCGTGAGCAGGACCTAGTTGAACGTGAACTGAAACCTTTGGCAGGATCTCAATAATAGCGCCACCTACCGGGGCTATAGATAAAAACCGTCCATATCGCCCCATATGTAGGTACTGAATTTGTTTTCGAGTAAATCAGGTTTTGGAGAAAAATTACAAACATAAAGTACACGGGTATTACTTATATAAAGATGTACGCATACTACCTTACTAATAAAAATGTTTACCATCGCTATTACTCCTGTATTTCTAACTAGAAGTACCGGGCAGCAAGAAATACCGGAGTAATAGCGAATGTATACATGTAAAGTGACATTGTGGCATTCTTACAGTTTATATGGTGGGGGTGGTGGAGCCAATATTACTATGCTACTCAGCAAATGTGTTTTTAACAAATCCTTTTTAGGGTTCCGTACCCAAAGGGTGCCAACGGAACCCTATGACTAAGCCTCCGCTGTCCGTCCGTCTGTCCGTCTGTCTGTCTGTCACAGGGCTGTATCTCATGAACCGTAATAGGTAGGTAGCTGAAATTTTCACAGAGTGTGTATTTATTTTGCCGCTATAACAACAAATAGGTAAAATTACAAAATAATAAAAATTAAAGGGGGCTCCCATACAAAAAACC
This sequence comes from Incurvaria masculella, assembly GCA_946894095.1. Lineage (NCBI taxonomy): Eukaryota > Metazoa > Arthropoda > Insecta > Lepidoptera > Incurvariidae > Incurvaria > Incurvaria masculella. The sequence goes on from OX335641.1 coordinate 10,032,035, forward strand.
TGATTTTTTGTGGTTAATCTTGTGCAATGGTACGGAACCCTTCATGGGCGAGTCCGACTCGCACTTGGCCGGTTTTTTTAAAACAGAATTAAAACATTTACAACATTATACAGATCTCCATTAATACAAATTTTGAAGTACCGATGAATTCTAGTGAAAAGGCATATTTGCTTTCGTGTATTATGCCAGAACTATAATTGGTCAAGGGTCATCTTAGTGACACAGTGACCCCGCATACGCCCGAGGTTGATCAACGTTTAGATTGTGAAACACAATTAAGAAAATATGCGTAGAAACTGAACAATTGCTCTCATCTGCATCCCTCATTCCTCCCCATCCTACGTATATCTGGAGCACCCGCCGCAGAGAAGCAGAGCACCCCTTTGTGGTTGACATTAGGCTTTTGAGAACGAACCGTTTCTCAAACTCATTTCTCTGCCACACCGCTAGGATATGGAACTATCTGCCGGCGGATGCCTTTCCTCATACCTATAACCTGGGAGTCTTCAAGCGTAATTTGAACAAGCTCGATAACTCAGCGATAGTCCGCAAATCCGCTGGCATGGTGCCTCGCTGAGCGTGTTTTTGGCTTTTCTGCTTTTCTGAGCACCTTTGGTCCTCAGCACAGCCACCCATACCGGCTTTACATTAAAAAAAACAAGGAGTATTATATCAACCTCTTTGTCGACACAAATTACTTCAAAGTCGTACTATTTTTCCATTTTGAGTCGTAGCTAGAAAAATATACCAGGACACTAACCTCAAAAACTTGAACAACTAAGTTACTGCGACTACTAGAAACATCTTCAGTTTACTTGGAATGTACAAAAATTTGGGCCTTACTTTCACTGGATTTTTTCATATTTTTTCATATTCTTTACGGCGACAATGAACTTTTATCAAGGGTTCATTGCCATTGATGTCCATTTACCTAGGAAAATTACGAGTATCTCCCTCGTATCAGCTTCAGAGCCAAGCATTGACCATCCGAGCACTTAATTTGTCACAGCAATACAAACTTGCAACATGTCCAGCAAGATCGAGTGAGACAACATGAACAAAATTCGCTGTGACGACTTCGGTGCTCAGCCAGGGGTCTTCCCACAGAACTCAGCTCTGCCTTCGATTAGTAGAGTAACGCTTGAAGTAGTATTGGGTTAGTAAGCGTACCCAAGAGTAGTAGCGAACTGAGACATTGACTTAACACACCATGAAATTAATCCTTGGCCAGCCCATACTTTTATCCTTCGGATTACTAAACCTAAACCCATTTTCCAACACAAAAGTCTTACCTCGATTTGCTGTACAGTGAGATCCAGGAAGGTGAGCTCGTTTCGGACCTGGATGACGGACTTGGGCCCCTTACAGCCCATGCTGGTGCCAAGTCCGCCGTTCAGCTTAACCACCACAAGCTTGTCCAGCATGTGGTGTAATTGCTCGGTGCCCGGCACATCCAGAGATGTGTAGTCGATCACAGCGCCCTCCGGCAGACGCTCGATCTTGTCCCATGACACTGACGGTCCCTCTGAATATAATAATTAATGTTTTAGATATTGCACTATTTATTCAGGAATTATACTAATACACAATAATATTCCGGGAGGTCACGACATTTTTGGTCACGATAAGGTAAATGGCTGAATCTGGGTTCACATGTTAGAGACCTACCCTCTAATACTAAATATGTCGGTCTGCCCGTCCCAAGTGGTTGCGTTTTCTAGATTGGCTATATAAAATAGATGCTGGTATGTACCTGCTGATGAATATACTGATTATCTGGAAACATTGATACCTATTAATTATACAACAATAACCAGACGGTTACTTAATTAAATACTTAAATATACCTAAAGTTATATCTGTAACCTAAATCGCCTATAACTACTAAATGCAACCAAAGATTTGTTCCGTTTTTGTATTGCTAAACAAGTATGTATTGATACTTTCATGCTTCGTTATTTGCATCCATTTACCTTATCATATGTATTTTTTGTAACCATAACTACTTTTTCAGGCGCCTTATCTACGTAACGCAACCACTTGGAACAGGCAGACTGACACATTTAGCTTCAGAGGGTTGTACTTTATCCCGTGAACCCAGTTTCAGCCATTTACGTTATCGTTACCATTTTTGTCGCGACCTCCTAGTCTATAATTTTATATGTTCGCTGCTGGTTTATTTAAAAAAAGGTTTTTAAATCACTTTTTAGGGTTCCGTACCAAAAAAAATGGAACCCAATTACTAAGCCTCCGCTGTCCGTCCATCCGTCCATCTGTCACAGGGCTGTATCTCATGAACCATAATAGGTAGGCAGCTGAAATTTTCAGAGTGTGTAATTATTTTGCCACTATAACAACAAATAGGTAAAATTTAAAAATTATAAAAATGAAAGGGGACCCCCATACAAAAAACGTGATCGCTTTGTGTTAAATCTTTTACGATGGTACGGAACCCTTCATGTGCGAGTCTGACTCGCACTTGGCTGGTTTTCTCAAAAGTTGTGACTGTTCTGGGTAAAAAATGTATACATGTTAAAACGAAGTAATAGCGCGGGCGGGAGATGCGACACAGTGGATCGGGAGCCGAGGGAACATTATTTCGGGCTCCACTCCGGTGACGGTCCAAGAGGAAATTGAGCCGAGCGAAGCTGGGAACCGTAACTAGTACAATTATATTCGGTAGCTTAAACTAAATAGAAAGGCAGAAGTGAAGTCTTATATTGTATTCACGCATCAGATCTTGGCCCGTTGCAAGCAAAAAAAGTGTGCAAAGCACAAAATAGGCAAATGGCCATCGTTTCTTGTTGCTAGATTTGGAAATTTTTAATTATTCTTTATCCAACCTGCTTAGAAGATAGAATTCCCTTTAAGTATAGCCTGCTTTGGCTAATATGAGTGAAAATTCTTCCACATTATTCATGGAATTAAAAAATTAAGGTAAAACTTCAAAAATACATGTTACAAAGATTAATGCGAATATAAAGAGATGAATGGTGTGGTAACCGTTATTTTCAACACAAGGCATTTCTTCTTCCAAAGGGTCAGTAGGAGCGCAAGTATATCCATAGTAGGACACTTTTACTGTAAAATGAAAAGAAACGGATTAGGAGTGGGTTCTTTCAGTAATTATCAGGGTGGAATGGATAAGCCTCATCACAGGTTTGGTGGGTCCTATTAATTTCACGTTCATCATGGACATGAATGGTTACACACATATTTAGTATGCCGCTGCCGCTTCGCTGAAGATGAAAGAAGCATCAGAGTGAAAGTTCAAGTCCAAATGCGACCCGCGTAAGACGAAAAGGGACGAAAATGCAGTCATGAGACAAATTTTCTTCAGAGTGAGACCCGCCCGGATCAGGTTAGTTGAGAGTGGGTGAATTTTTTGCTGTACTTATTTTTTTTCTCACAATCTTGTCTTGTTCTGTGATAAACTATGATGTAACAAGGCATGATAATTCAGATAAACACACATTTTTCACGTGAATAAGACGTGATCCACTGATGCTTTGTCGACCATATCATTTTAAACTAAAATTTAAAACATAACTCATGTTTATTATGCAGCAATATATAAGTATATATCACATATACATATAGTATTAAGTGTAAAGCAAGAAAATTCAACCCATTACATATCTACAGTACCCGGCAAAAAAAATAATGCACATTGGAAGCTGACGGAGACGATCAGCTATTCTCGGCTTTCTAAATCGTTATCTCTCTCGCACGTAGTATACTGGTACTGAGTGACGCCATGTGACAGCGACGACGCTCTACATAGCCGAAACTAGCCGATCGTATCCTTCAACATCCGATGTGCAGCATTTTTTTGCCGGGTACTGTAGATATGTAATGGGTTGAATTCTGCTTTCTTGCTTTACACTTAATACTCGAATTAAGCTTAATGGCTAATATAATATAATAATAAAATTAAGCTCTTAATGGCTAGGATTTGGAATCAAATTTGGTCTCATCCGTAAGCTGGCTTTGTGATTCTTAAATGGCCTACACACCTTCAGATCTGTCTCGGCATACATGTACGGGACAGACCGATCGGTCCTATAGTTTTGCATGGGTTGCACATGGATTATGTAACCTTAAAAAAACAATATAATATTGGAAAGATCTACAATTTTAGTTCAATATATTCGATTGGCTACAATTACACGCTGTTCATATTTGTTCTTGTAACTTGATTCGTTCTTCATGGCTTATTTTATACGTTCTTTTACAATATTGGCGCCTCTAAAACCACAATCCCGAAAGAACAAGGTTCAGTGCTAACCTATCTACTAATGTGATCTAATTACTACTGGAGAAAACCCCAACAGGTACTCGGGCAGGTACGACCTAAGATAACCTAAAGATGGCGATTACGCACCGTAAATTGGACGCCCATTCTCTGATCTGTCGTATATACAGTTTTCTAACTTCCTCCTTCATCCCTTGGCGACGTCGCTCAGACGGTGAATGTCAAAACAAACGAAACGAAGAATAGACTCACGCTCGGCGAGGTAGCGCCCGAAGAGATTCTTGAATCCAGCGAACTCCTTGTGGATGTGGTCGCGGCGCGGCGCCGCCGCCGTCGCCACGAGCCGCTCCAGCTCCGCCTCGAGCCGCAGCAGCGCATCGCGCTTCGTCGACTCCTTGAACTCGCGTGAGCCGGACGGCGTGCGCTGGTGGCTGCGGACCTGCGCGCGCATAACCTCATACTACAATCTCGGCTAACAACTAATCTGGCTATTGTGTTAAGAGGATAATGAGGTGATCAAGTTCCATCCAATGGTGAGTGCCGTGCCTGTTTCCTGCGTCAAATATATATATTTTTTTATTTGCTTATTAAAAAAATGAAAAGCTACAACTGTACGTATATTTTTTTTTAAATATTACTTGTATCCATTATAAACGCATATATGTAATTTTTTTAAAGGGGTATATCGTGGATATAAGTTCAGTTACAAAAATTACCAAGAACACACAGACGTAGTTCTTAGTTGATTTATTCAATGTGCATAATTTCAGAAAAATATTTCTTAATTTTACTGAGGAGACAGGCACGCACCATCGTATCGAACTTGATCACCTCAATATTCTCTTAACAGTGGTTACAATTAAATAAGTCTTTTAATATGTTTACAGTAGTTAAAAATAACTACGTGCTAATTTCATGTGCAGTGCAGTGTCACGTCACCAGCATGATCAGAGGCAGCACCAGCCAGTTTTCATCCTGGGGGCCTAAGAGTCTTAAAGTTCACTTCTAAGTTACAGTGCCCCATTTATAACTACCTTAAAATTTCCTAACATGGAAGTTCCAGTGCTTGGCCAGACATGTCGAACCAAACCTCGAGTCAGTTACAGACCGTAAAGAAGTATCCGAAGATCAGATTATACCGCACAGCTGGAATAGGATGAACCTGACATGAACACAAACTGATGCAGACAACTTTACTACTGTCAGCAGACAACGTCAAAGAGAATATTCAGATGATTATAGTGTTGGCGTTCCAACTGGTGCAAAAACGCAAGACAACCTAAAAATAGTGTTTTTAGTGTTTTAGCGTCGAAGAATGTGAAGCCTGCCCTGGTAGCATTATTTTTCCAAACAACTTGCTTTAGCGGGGCTTCTCCGAAGCAATAAAGGCCTTACTTACTTCATATTAGGCTCTCGTTAGCAGTCAGTCTGAAGTCAGTTTAAAGTACTTGGGAATGTTAAGATTAGAGTTCATAAAAAGCCGTATCAAATGCATGAGAACGACTGAAACCCAGCATTCCTTCAGTGTAATTCGAGATACTGATTTGTCTAACATTCAACGTTAGAATAATTAGGAGAGATGCAGTGAAGCAGTAAAAGTGATATGAGAAACTGAAAAAATTCAAATCGACTTACAGTAAAATACATAAAAAATATATCGCAGGAGCAGTCAACATTATTAATATATCATTATTTTAAGTGGTAAAAACAATTAACAAGGTTAACTTTGTTATCATAACTTTAACATAAACAGAGCCGGTAGTCTCAGTTCTACCTAAATTAGAGTTTACGTAACTTCGAAGTTCCGTAAAAACGTCAAACTCCATACGTACAAGTTTTTACTAGATAGTTATTCTGTGGTTTTACTTCTTCAAGCTGTCAAGTCAAAGGCGGACTTCCGATTTGTATGAAAACGCGGAGTGGACGTAAACGGCAACGTCGACGTATTTACGGCAACGTTGAGTAAGCTGTCAAATCAAGCTCGGACTCGCAAATGTTAAATCGCTTAACGCCCACTGCGCGAAAAAAAAAACAAAAAAAAACCATACAGACGAATTGATAACCTCCTCCTTTTTTGAAGTCGGTTAAAAAATATTGAGATTCATGTATAAATAGATACTCAAACATAGTTATAGGAAATAAAAACCTGTTCGTAGATAAGCAATGTTTGAGGTGATGACAAGGTAGTTTCTACTCAAGGTCGAGCACACACAGACACGTGTTTACCTACCACAGCTAACATGTGAAAATGGCTAGTAAGCGTGATTATATGGTATGATTTACGGATCAGCCAATTATACTATAATATAGTCATAAACCTACATTCTTGTCAAACCCTTTATTTTAAAATTTGCTTAACATACTTATTTCTTATTTGTTCATTAACGAGCAAAGGGGTATGTCCATTTCTTTATCAAATAGGTTTAGATTTTAACGTTTCTTGAGGTTTCAAGCACAATTAAAGGAACGCAAAGATACAAAACATAATTATTACAAAAATAGTTTCAGACTGTAAACTTATAGATCCAATTAAAAAAACTAGTGGCAATTACCAAGTAATATTGTTTTTATGTACATATTGCTAATTACCTTTGGTAAATTTGTATGCTTATTAAACAAATAATTTTGATAAGGGTACCTACCTATCCTAATTTTGGTAATATAGGTTCTGTTTAATATGGTTTTCATTTAAACGAACACACCCATTGCCCATGACAGAAAATGATTGATTACTGGTCACTAGTTTAGTTGTTATGATGGACACAAATAGAATGGTTTCTATTACATGAGGTTAAATTGTAACACCAAAAACACACACAGCACTAACTTATGTCCAGACTCACCAGTGCCATGTAAGCACTATTATTTTGTGACGGCATATTCAATCAGAAAATAAGGATAATTACAATTATTGCACAACACTACTCGATGAGCTATGAAATCAGAGTGACACCAAAGCTCCGAGCACAACCATATGTATGCTTGCTTATCTGGTAAACAGTAAAAACTAAATAGTAATGATTCACAATAAGGTAACGTTGATTTAAATTATTTGAACCTATGTTAATGTACAAGTAAAATTAATAAACTAGGGTTCCGAGAAAACTACTTCCTTGCACAATATTTAAGGACAGCTCATTAATTTTATTAAAAGGGATAGAAACATTTTAGACAACGTATCAATTAATGTGCGACAAAAAGCCTTGCTTTACGAAAAAAAAAACTACGAAGTAGGAAAACATGGCGACCTTTAATATCAATGTTGTCCATTATCTTGTTTTCATCATCGATGGCTAATACCCAGCGAGCATGGAAGGGCTTAAGGGCATTTAATTATCAAGTATCTAAAAATATAATAATTATGGTATTATAAATATTATATAAGAGAATTAAGGTAATGCAAGGAATAGGTTATTAAGATGTCTCCCTAGTCATTAAAAACCCTTTTCATTTTATTTATTTAGGTAATTTTGGGAGACGTGTTATTTTGTTCAGTGCATATTCTGTTTTTAAGACAGAACATAGATAATTTAAACTTTTTACAATCAAATCAGTGGCATTAATAATATGAAAATTATTTTTAAATAACGGCCCTTGTTTTAAATACTTTTATCTAATTATAACATCAATTCCGTATTAGTGCGTTTGCGCTCAGAGACATTAGTGACAGTGCCGTAGACTTAGTTCATAACTATGGAGCAAAGTACCTGCATACGTCAAATCGCCTAAAAATACTATTTTGGATTGCTTTGGTCCACTTTGTGTCAAACTCATAGTCAAACATTATGCAAATGTCGATATTATATGTATGCCAATATAATAAAAGGGGATTGTGTGCTATGCATTATCTCATCAGAGATATCACAACATTGATAAAGTTTATATCTAATTATTGTGGTTATCTGGCTGTGGTTATTGATAGCAAAGTTAGAACTACGAGTATAGATGAAATATCTAGCGAATGCACAAAATAATTTCTGATCATTGTAAAAAATATTTAAAATTGGATTGGAAACAAATTACAATGGCGCAATTATTACAAATCCTTGACTTTTAGAAAAAGATAATTACTCCACGAAAATGTAATTCTTCTGGCAGGGAACGATTATACTTTTTCAACCTTTCAAAAAAATACTTGGATATGCTTCGTTAACACAGATGTTTAAGGTGCTAAATATGAGTTAAAAGGAAGATGATTAAAATAACAAGAACATAACATAATCGGCCATATCTACCTAATGTAGGGAACCATGCAGTAAACTATTCCAATGAACGGAGAGGCTGAATTGCACCAACAATAAATGAATAATCTTTGTACAAACAAACAGTACCTTGAATTATATTGAGTGTGTTTTTAGTAGACAATGAAATTGTATTTTAACCTCCTGATACATTTCCGTTCTGGCATCGTGTCCTAAGTGGGTGCGATGCATTGAACTATAAAAACTAAAAGAACCCCCATCAGAGTCAAACTTCATACAAGCGATTGTTTCAACTTGATTTCCATCCTAGCCTATAATGTTGCCTTCATGAAATGTTTATTTTCCCGCTCTCTGGTACAATTTTGAATCAGCAAAAATGTTTCCTTCTAAATTACACATAACATACTCAAATTACTATTTATAACCAAACATAAAATTTGAATATTAAATTAACACACAAAACATAACGCAAATCAGGTATCACTTTATATAACCTGGCATCACTTAGGGCCGAGTGCACGAAAGAACAAAAAATCAAAATCAACGTCAACGTCTGATTAAACAGGTCACTTTCTATGGACTGTATGGAAGGAACTCATTGCGGTTCACTAAAAGTGACGTGTTTGAACATTGATCAACTCAGCCATCTCTTCGTGCAATCGGGGCCTAGTTATCCGCCCCGTTCTGTTGCACTAGCGAGAGCGACGTAAATAGGAAAATTATATATGCTAGAAAGGGAGCGCACTTGTCTGAGAGAACACCAACCTCCGGTGAACACGATACACTGACATCACAAAATGCTTAATTGCAGAACCCCAAAAAACAGAACGACAAAAATTTGACGATCTGACTTTAGTCGGTCTGCAAGCTATTTTTAAAAAATAGATTTTTGTCGTTCTGAAGGCGACTCAAAAATCGTTAATTTTCCTTTTTTTCTAAATGAGAAAAAGTTGGTGGATGTTGGCAAAAGGACCATTTTAAACACTTTACCATATGAAACAACTAGAGCCCTCTATTAGCACCATATTTTATCGTTTTACAGATTGATATAACAGAGAACTCTGGTGCAAGCCATATTAACAGTAATTTTCATGCAATGTCTGCTGGCATGGAAGATCAACATGAAATGAGACACAACACGACGAGAAATCACAAAACGTACGCACAGGCTGCAGCACCAGAGAAAGAACTCACAAAACAAGCCGAAAGGCTAGACATTTTAATCCAACAAATTAGTTCCATGATGAACTTGATGACCACTGTCCTCCACAAGCTGTCAAAATGAACTCACTCCGCATAGCAGCTTGAAACATAAATGGGTTACTGCATAACAAAGAAGAAGTTATAAACTTAATAATATTACACAAATTAGATATACTCCTCATCTCTGAAGCTCACCTCTCTAGCCATGCCAAGTTTTATCTTAAAGATTATTGCGTGTATAATACCTGCCACCCCGATGGCAGGAGCCATGCAGGAACAGCCCTGATAATAAAGAAAACTCTGAAGCATAACATCCTACCAGAATTTAAGGAAGAATATCTGCAAGCGACGTCTGTTCTAGTCTACAACAGAGACAGTAAAGTTAGCGTATCTGCCATATACTGCCCACCGAAGCATAGAATCAATGAGATACAATTCACAAACTTCTTTAATACCCTGGGCACTAAATTTATCGTGGGTGGAGACTGGAATGCAAAACACGTCTGTTGTGGTCCAGAATCACTTTAACAAGAGGAAGAGAGCTAAAGAGCTGTATCGACAAGAACACATTTGACACTCTCACTACAAGACAGCCTACAATTTGGCCATCAGACCCTAATAAAAGCCCAGACCTAATAGACTTCTTTGTTACCAAGGGCTTAGCCGAACAATATTTGAAAATTGAAAGCTGTTATGACAGCACTTCGGACCATACTCCCATTATCGCAACAATGAGTAGAACAATTATCGAAAGAGAACTCAAAGAATATTTATATAATAGAACCACAGACTGGAATGTTTTTAGGGAATACATGACAGACAAAATTGACTTGAATATACCTTTGAAAACAGGTGAAGATGTTGAATCGGCAATAACAACTTTTACTCAAATAATACAAACTGCATGTTGGCTTGGCACACGTACTCCAAATAAGAGAAGGAATCTACACCAAAATGTGCCCGTAGAAGTCAGAGTCAAAGTGTTAGAGAAAAGACGTCTTCGGCGAATTTGGAAAAACTCCAGGCGTACTGAAAACAAACAAGCATTTAACAAAGCCGCTGAAGAATTGAAGACTTTTCTTCAAGACATTGAAAATGAAACTCTCCAAAATCGGCTCGAACCCATGTCAGTAAAGGGAAATAGAGAATACTCGCTATGGAATGCAGTTAAAAGCACAAGGAAACCTCAATACTTACAATATCCCTTGAAGCTTACCGATGGCTTGTGGGCAAAGACAGAAACGGATAAATCTAAGGCATTTGGGCGGTTCCTTCAAGAAGTATTTACTCCAAATGATGCTATCGACGATAATTGGCAAAGGAAAATAGATGAATACGTTGAAAGTGATTTGCAGTTGAGCCCCCCAATCAAAAGCTTCTCCCTGCATGAAATATGGACAACTGTCAGATCTCTTGACCTGAAGAAAGCTCCGGGATTTGACCAAATTACTGCAGAGGTATTGAGACAGTTGCCAAGGAAAGGTGTTGTATTCCTAGCATCTCTATTCAATGCTATTCTGAGAACCTCTTACTATCCCTATGTATGGAAGGTCTCTCAAATAATTATGGTACCTAAACCGGGAAAAGATCATTTTCTTGTCTCCTCATATCGGCCTATAAGCCTCCTACCAGTCATTTCAAAATTGTTCGAAAAACTGTTTCTTACCCGCATGAACATGGTAATAGCTGAATCCCCACTGATACCAGATCACCAGTTTGGGTTTAGAAGCAAACATTCTACCATTGAGCAAGTCCACAGGGTTACTCATGAAATAAGACAGTCCCTAGAACGCCGCCAGTACTGCTAAGCAGCCTTAGACATCCAGCAGGCGATCGATAGGGTATGGCACAAAGGCCTCCTATACAAACTGAAGAAAAATCTCCCACACAACTTTTATACCCTGCTGGAGTCGTACTTAGAAGGCAGAATATTTTAAGTTGTTATCAACGAGAGTCGGTCAGAATTCCATGAAATAAGTTCTGGTGTCCCACAAGGATCAGTCCTGGGTCCAGTATTGTATGTACTATTTACTGCAGATCTACCAAATAGCCCCAACATCATCTCTGCTACGTTTGCAGATGACACCGCAGCATTAAGTACTGACTCAAATCCTGATGCAGCTTCAGAAAAACTACAGACACATTTGAACCGTACAAATGAGTGGATGCAGAAATGGAGAATGAAAGCGAGTGCATCCAAATCTACCCACGTTACCTTCTCACTGAGAAATGGAAACTGCCCTCCTGTCAAGTTAGGCAACGAAACGTTACCACACTGCGATTCAGCTAGATACCTAGGTATACACCTTGACAGGCGACAGACATGGCGTATCCACATACAGAAAAAACGAGACGAATTGAACTCTCGCTTCAGATCCCTTCTATGGTTGCTGGGAAGGCACACTAGACTCTCATTAAACAACAATCTACTGATCTACAAATCTATTCTGAAGCCAGTATGGACATACGGAATAGAGCTATGGGGAACAGCCAGCAATTCGAACCTGGAAATCCTACAATGCTTTCAGAATAATGTGTTCCGCACAATCACAAACGCCCCATGGTTCGTGAAAACATCAGAAACGCACGAATACCTGCAAATGCCCACAATAAAAGAGGAAATAAATAATGCCTCCGAACGCTACTCTAAACTACTAACGGCTCATGTCAACAAGCTGGCTGTAGCTCTTACCGATACTACAGATAATGTCAGAAGATTGAAGCGGCATGTTATTGCTAACCTAGACAAGAGAACATAAGATGCCTATACTTACAGACCACTCATAAGAGATAGCCATCCAAAGGGAGCCACTATCTCATTCAAGTCTTCAAAGCACTCAAAAAATCTGCTTATAGTGTGCACTGATTGCAGATGGCCAAAAATAACAAAAAAAAAAATGTTTTAGATGTAAAGGTTTATAAACAATTTGATATATTGAACAATTTTAATATCCTAAGCTTAGTCGAAAGCTCTTTGCCTTTCCACTTGAAATTTAATTAACATTAAAATGTACAAGGTACTTTTCTCATGTATGCTTTCGATAAATACGTCTTATCAACTTGCGAATTTATCATTTTAATTGTTTAACTGTTAACCACTGAAAACATTATTTTAAATTTAGATTATTTCATTTAGTAAAACACCCATTAGCACAAAGCGCTTTTAAATTGGGCTAAATATCAGTGGTGATATTTAAAACAGTATATCCACATTTGGAGCTAACTTTGCAACCCTTTTGGTAGCGAAAAAAAAACAGGTCTAGGATAGTTAGAAAATACAGCCAAATTAGCATAAAAAATATTTTGTGGTGCCTTAATTAGAAAATTGCCAGTTATTTAAAAACCGGAATATCTTTTTCCAGGATTTGGAAAATTTCATCATATGATCAAAAACAATAGACGTAAAATGAAGAAGCAAAGCAATTCAAGTTATGCAATATTTTATCTACACAGCACCAATTGCCCCTACCAATGAATTCAACCTCTAGACCCGCCTCAATTTCTTGATTGCTCAACTGTTTGAAAACTTCTAAAAGGCTGTACAGGGTAAATTGTTCAAGTGTTTTTTCATGGCCAAATCCAAAACTATGAGAAACAGCGAAAACACTGAATTTTTTTTGTTTACAATTTTTTAAGTGAATATGAATATTTTATTAGAAATCAACACTTTCCTTTAGTGTGCCGATTTATATGACTTGACAGCATTTGTTCCTCATAAGAGACACTATTTACTGGTGCTGGAAAAGTGTGTTTCTTTTTACTTTTGCTAAGAAACTATACATAAATTTATGATTTTAGTGCAAATTATTTATCAAAGTGCAGCGTTTGCAATATGCCATTACACAATCACCTGCCGTTGTCCTCCGCCTCTCCTACAGAGCTTCTAATCATTTATTATTCAGCTTATTTAACGTTTTACCTGGATTACGGACATTGACCGCAAAGTTTGAATATTCAAACATATTGGTGACAGAAACAAAATAATATTTGGCATCGGACGGTAAAGCCAGTTCTAGGTTATTTTTTATGTAAACTGGTATTAACCATATTAGTCCAAAACACCACATAGGAACTAGCTACCACACCAGGGTCCTCCTTATATTGCTAGGCCACAGGTTTGCTTGCTGATTCGAGTCGAGTTTTAAAAACATGCAAAGGAAAATTTCTGTGTTTGTATCCTATTTTCACATTTTGCTCTTTTCCAAACATTAGCAAACATGAACAGTTTGCAGTTTAATAATAGTTCTGATATTAGTATTAATGACAGTATGTGACCCAAAGTGCTGAATAGTTAAAACACGTTAAAATAAAGATCTTCAAAAATGTATATCAAATAAGTGCACCCTAATTATGAGGTGGTAAATAACAGTCTTTAGTACTCTTTACATTCAGGTTTTTTCCCATTATTTTATAATAACTTAGGGCTCCACACAGGAACGATCTATTTACAAGAAAAAATCAATGCAAATAATGTATGTATTTTTTTATATCAAAATATTAAACATTTTACATGAATGAGGGACCATGTGACTTTATGATGCATAATAATTTCATTTACAATCATGACAGAAAAAAATATCATTTAAGCTTAAACATAAATATATTGCTTCAAACCTTCTTTCCTTCCTATAAATATATCACTTGTTAAAAAAAACAAACAAAATAAAAAAGCAATCAGTAATTACCCTATTCAACTGATCCATAATGCTTGCTAACACACTGAACAGTTTAAACAGTAGTGGCCACTTGCCCGTCCAGACACTACTGGTGCGTGTGTCCTAGAGTTCATCATTAATGGCTTGGCACATAATGATAGTGCTATCTACAGCCATCCGCTATCGATGTAACAGTACATACATACCTATACAATGTGTATGTGCGATAGATACATTTACTTAAGTCACAAATTTACTAACTGCTATCTTTAACCATTATGGGCCAATAAAATTAAAGCACTTGTTACAGTTTTCAGTTTTACAGTTGTCGCGCGTTTTATGTAATAACTTTAAAAAGATTAGTAATCAAACCTAGCTTGTTTCATCAAGATTTATAATCAATTTAGTTTTTGTTTGATTTTTTTACTACAGTGACAGTGATTTACTTTTAGCTATAAGTCATTTTGTAATAAAAATTTTCATCTTACAAAATCAAACACTATGCGCATTATCTGCTCTGTGGACATGTTGCATCCTTCTCATCACGGAGCCTGTCTTTTTATTTGAAACAGGGAAGGTCCCAGAGCGCGATAGCACGGTTTTGTACCGTGCTCGCGAATGAGTTAGTCCCGCCGGGAAGGGCCACCTTAATTTTACAATAGTTACAATACTGTTACGAGCGCGCCCCGCTGCGAAGACATAGCGCTGATACACTACCAAAGTGCGCCAAATGGTTCCTTCGAATTTCAGTAGATGGCGCTACTTGTCTTATTGCATTGCGCAGGCTATCGCATCACTGTCGTCCCATATAAAGTGACGCCTCGTCCAGCTGACTTCAGAAACAAATCTCGGACATTCTAGGAATGTCTCGAGGGAGATTGTTCTCGACTGCTGCCCTACATGGGCGCCTAGAAATCGGTGGAGTGTTCTGGAAAGAAGCTCCACCGATATAAAAGGCGCCCAAGGCGCTGAGGGCGGCAGTCTATTTTTGGAAGCGAAGTGAGCGACAACAAGCGATATAGAAGTGCAGTGAACTAGCTCTGAAGTGAATCAATGAAGTGAGTGATATAGTTTGTAAATTAGTGTTTGGATTAACCTAGTGTGAAATTGTATTTGTGAGTTTGCTTGTGAATTATTTGAAATAAAGGAAGAGTGTTAAGTATTGGTGTTTTCTTCTCTAATCTGCACCCTACCCGCGTAACAATACCATAACAAATATTTTAAAAATTTAAAAAGCGTAATTCAATATTATGTTATTGTAATGCATGTAAATTGAGTGAAGACACTATATTTTCTTGTAGCAAACAATGTTATCAAACTTACCGAAGCAATCAAACTGGACATACTTCCTTATCGACCATATCATCATTACTTGCTAATGTTACTCAAATTCCAACACTAGCTGAATCTACTTGCTGCTAATACAAAATAGTGACTTGAAAAAAGCCTAACTCTTCTATGTAATTATTTAGTAGATATGCTTAAATCACCCAGCAAGTTGTGATTTATCATCTAACTGCCTGATAGGACATAAAACATAGTATAGGTATAGGTATAAGGTATAGGTAAAACATATAACCACCATTGTTTGAACACAATAGCTCTGTATGAAGAAATGCACCAATATGTGACAAAATATTATGTGATTGGGGCGTGGTGGCAAAATCTAATATGGATACTTCAATCAAAGCACAAAAAGCCCTTCTCAGAGTCATTGGCAAGAAACCTTTCCGTTAAAAGTCTGATTTATTATTTAGTGAACTACACCTACAACGACTCCTACGTGACTCAACAAAAAACTTACTACCACATCCTTCCACATCCACACGATTTGCACAAAGATTCTATACATTCTTGGCCCTTCAAATATACAACCATATTATAAAATCCATGCCATATTTAGCCATAAAAAACCTCACACATGGATAAAATCTCCATTGCTGGCTAATTGATGCAGGTAGAAAACAGTGTTTTTTTTTAATGTCAGTTACATTGATGGCTAATATCGAACTGACCGTCCGATATTAGCCTAACACACCATATGGGAACTAGGTGCCATGCCAGGACCTTCCTTATATTGCTCGGCTACATTGAACTGGACGAAAACCACAGACAATTTTCATTGCCGCTGCGACCATCGTTCATTCAATGCGATGGTACCGACCCGAGCGGGATTAACCCTGCCACCTAGTAAGTAAGGAAGGGGACCTACAGTTTTAGGTGGAATCCGACCCACGGCCAGCCTCAATATTTGAAAATGGTCACCCATCCAGAACCTAACTGCCCTCAGAGGTGCTTCCCCAGCTGATCGATTTGCAAGGCTTCGCACACTGAGCAACCGAGGCCGACTAGGCGAGTGTGAACAAGGCCTTACATTTAAATTACAATAATACAGAGACGTAATCCAAAAAGTGTCATAGAAATATCCTAATTGACAAAGGTGTGGAACTCAGCATTCAATGCCTATTGGTAGTAGAGCAGGATTTTGATCGAGGTCGGGACAGGAGTGGCCACCTCTCCTTATCGCTAGCGGAGGAGTTTTGTCTCGCATCAAACCTCGTCAGCGAGCCTGCGGGATAGAACACGGAAAATACACAGTCCCGCTCTCGACCTCCCTCTCTCTACCTATCCATATTCTTTAGTATGCCTCCAATGACGTATTCGCAGCTCTTGTATTAGCTTAGCGTTGATCATGGCAGGCTTTCTAAGAAACTGTAGAGTGACCTGGCTGGTAGTCCTCTTGCTCCGACTTCAACAGCAAACAGTTCCATTTTGAACCCATTTCTTACTATCCAGTCTACTAAATTGCAGAACTTGTTTACTTTATAGTAAGTGTTGTTTCCCATGGATAAGTTCAACAAGTACGGCATGTTTTGTCGC
Source organism: Incurvaria masculella (assembly GCA_946894095.1). Taxonomy (NCBI): domain Eukaryota; kingdom Metazoa; phylum Arthropoda; class Insecta; order Lepidoptera; family Incurvariidae; genus Incurvaria; species Incurvaria masculella. The sequence goes on from OX335641.1 coordinate 10,049,230, forward strand.
TTCTGAATATGCAAGTATGTCCGGTCTGTATGCTGTGGTACAGATATCTGAAGGCACCTGGTAGTGCTTCTTATGTGTAGCATCAACAATTGTCAATCTTTAGCTGCACCTAGTATTGAGAAAGGTTTGGTCCTATCTTTGGGCAGCTTAGGGGCTCCTGGCAAGTTTAACTTCTGATAGCCACTACTGGTTTGCCCCTTCCTGGTCAGAGCAATGGATTGGCTGATAGTCTCTCTGATTATTTCAAGGACTTTAATATGACGGTAGGAATGTTGGCCTCTCTCAAGCAAAATTTCGCATACACATAGCAAGTGTTTGGCTGTGCCTACGAACTCCCCTACACGATGGGCATATTCTATTTGTGGATTTCCTGGACAAAACCTCAACGCAAAACTCATCTGAATGGCTCATTGTGTTTACACAGATCGCCAAGTTACTGACAGAACAATAAAAAAATAATTGTATACCTGTATACTATTTTTGATTGTGTTTTTAATTGTGTGAAATAATTTTCTCATTATCTTTCATCTTTTTCCAACACAATAATAATAAATAAACTTTATACGAATCCGAGGGTATGACTCCCAGACTAGCCGGGATACGGGCAGAAGCCTAGTCCGGCAGCTGAAAATCCGAGACCGAATACGTTAAGAAACGAAGCGAACTACCCACATAAGTCATCAACTGCTGTTCCCGCTGTGGCGCCGAGCCTCCGTGCCGTGCGTGCCAAAATACCAAAGGGGACAAGTGAACATAAATATTATGCAGAACATTATGTCAGTCAGTCAGTCAGTCAGCGTGTTTGCGTCCACTGCTGGACATACGCCTCTCCAATTTTTCTCCAGTCCTCCCGGCCCTCAGCGGTACGGAACCACTGCTTTCCGCCGACGCACTTGATGTCGTCGTCCCACCTGGCGGGTGGTCTTCCCACACTCCGTTTTCCTGTCCACGGCCGCCAGTGCAGGACACGGTTACTCCAACGGTCGTCGTCTCTTCGGCTGACGTGACCAGCCCACTGCCATTTGAGCTTAGCCACCCGGTGTCCAATATCGACTACTTTGGTACGTCGGCGGATTGCCTCGTTACGCAGAACATTATAATCATAAGTAACTCACTACTACTAATACTACTTAAGGTTTATAACGTTGGCATGCATTTTTTTTATACTACATGAATAAATAAATAAATACTAGTATGTTTGTACATCATGCTCTATCCATATCCGTACCCTTCCGGGGAAACATTATCATGGTATGAATGTATGTATGTACTTTACTATAGTATATACCTAGACCTACTGATATGGAGAGGACTCCAAAAGAACAACCATGAGCATGGCTGAAGCCACTAAAAACGCTCTTTAAACATCAGTATTATTTTGCATGTAGTTCAACACTGTTTAAACATCAGTATCATTTTGCATGTAGTTCCGCAGAGGTAGGAAATAAATTGTACACTAGAGGTTGTTCTGCAAAAAAATCAATATTTTGGTATGTACTTTTTTACTAAGTACTATATAATAAAAGTGTAAACTCTTTACAATGACACTAGATTTAACAACAAACTCCCTAAGATCACTAAATTACTTGGCTTTGGGTGGTTGACCTCATTATCCATTATATTATATATTATTATATTATTATTGATAGGCTAGCAGCTTTAAGCTGATGCGCCTATATCACAACACTTATTTATTTATTATAATTTTTTTTTTTTAGATTTTATATGATTGTCCAATTTATTTTTGAAGGAATTTACGGAGACAGCGTTTACAACTTCACTGGGAAGACTGTTCCAAGATTCTACCACTCTGTTGGCAAGAAAGTGTAGTCGAGGGTTCTGCTTCGACCGATTGTGATACAGCTTTTTTGAGTGTCCTCTCAGGTTTTTAGTATTAGCAATGGTGAACATATCTTGTAGATTGGTAGAGTTGTAAGAAGAGTTGAGAATTTTAAATGTTTCAATAAGATCTCCCCGTTCTCTTCGTTCTTGTAGAGTGGTGAGGCCAAGCTTGTCCAGCCGGGTTTCGTAACTTTGATTTTTCAGTGCAGTTGGCATTTTTGTAGCTCTACGTTGTACTCGTTCCAGCAGGTCAATATCTTTCTTGAAGAAGGGACTCCAGATCTGGTATGCATACTCCAACATAGGTCGCACATATGTTTTATAAAGCTTTAGGAAAAGCTCAGGGGTTATATGGGAGAAAGCTTTGTTTATGGTATACAGCAATGAGTTTGCTCTCTTCACTACAGTTATAACGTGTGCCTCCTATTTTAGATCTTCTGTGATTATGACACCCAAATCTCTTTGTGTATTCACACTTTTTAGAGTGTTACCCTGAATTGTGTATGTTTTCCTTGGGTTTTGCTTTCCTATATGAAGGACTGTACATTTGTCCACGTTGAGTGACATTAACCAGTCTTGCGTCCATGCAGTAATGCGGTTTAGATCATCCTGTATGTCCGTGTGCTGCGTGAGTGGGTTCCCGATGATCCATACAAACTATGACTTCAATTCGTCATTGTCTTAGCAATAAACAGTACTTTCTTATGCATTTCTATCCACTAGCTGTGTGGATAGGGGGATAGTATTACAGTAAAGAAGCTCGGCAGCGAAAACATTAATGTGCAAAAATTACTCCTTCATAGGAAAAAATAATTTCAAAGTTTGAATCGTTGTTATCTCCAGGGGAGACCCGGTCTTGTATGTACGCTACAACGGAGCTGCAACTGCGTGGGGACGATACGGGAGAGCCGTGACGCCGCTGTTGTGACGCCTCCACCCAGGCGGCTGTTCAGTTGGCGGCAAACAATTTCACAAAATTAAAGAGAATTAAAAAAAAATTAAAGAGAAAAACTTTTCGCTGTTTAAATTGACAGTAATTGCCTTTTCCTTGGTCAAGAAGAATAGGAATCCATTTTCAAAACACGCACCAATCTGCTTTCTGAAATTCACACATCGTCATCGAGTCGACTGTCGCTCGCCCCCTGGCCCGGCCCGGCACGACCACACGGGATTCAAGAACGGGGATTTTAAGGTGATTTTAAGCCCACATAATGTTCTAAAGTGATATTACCTATTCTGTATGTATTACCTATGCGATCATTTATTATTAAAAGTTCGGCTGCGAGCTTTTTAGCCTCGCTGTCACTGTGACCTCTCCAGATCTATAGTGACTTTTCCCTTCTTACAGTTCACCCTCGATTCCTGCCTCCTTCAGGAAGTGCAGGTTTTTTTTGAGGTTTGATAACTTTGATGTCATCTGGGTCTAGTAAATATCCCCCAAGGATGGCATTTATTTTGTGAATTAGTGGTCCACAGTCGCACAGATGGAGGATCGGTGTCTCCTCTTGTTCAAGATAGAACCTGCATAAATCTGTATCTGTCAACCTCAACCTGTTAACCTATTACAATTACACACAACCTATTACAGTTTCTCAGCCCTAGAGTGTTTTTATGAAGTTCGGAGCCAAAAGCTCGTGCAGTAGGACCTGAGCGTAACGAGCGGCACGAGACCGTAGGTTGAGTGTGGGTCCTAATATATGTATATATATGTGTGGAGTAAATTAACATCGATTTATCGTCTCTTATTTAATGACAACTATTAATAACACCATAAAATCTGTGCATTTTCCCCCGAAGTGTCATTATATAGAGTTTACACTGAATATTTTTGTCTACTTTACAAACAATAAACAAATAAAGTAAAGAATAATATATCCTAGTGAATATTTTCTTACCGCTGCTCGGAGGCGGTTGTTGTTTTCCTGTAATTTTTTAAGCAATTAAATTCATATTATTGAATTGAAGGATGCCTCATTCCAAGAATAACAATGTATATGAAAATTCTCAATAATATCTAAATATATCAAATATCTAACTCATGATTTATAGGTGGATTGTATGAATAGAAAAAATACTGCAAAATATATTGGGCAGGCAAGCCGCGTTTCTGAATAATCCCATTATTAAATACGTCCACCACGAAGGGGCATTGAGTTCCATCAATCACTTATAGAATACTTCAATACCTATCTCGTTCTATTTAATCATCCGAACAAGAGGAACTGCTGCGATTGACCTCTGCCGGAGACAAGGTCAAGAAGATAAGCCGGAGACAGCGCGCGACACGCATAATAAAAAATACTACACCTAATGCTACCAGAATTCTTCACCTTCTTATCTCCTTCTGCCGTATCACCCATTTCCTGTAGTTCTTGTGTAGTACAAATGTAAATAAACTAAACTGGAAAAACGTAATATTGCAATAAACGAATGGTTTCCGTTGACTGACATTGACAGCACAGAATGATCAAAGTATTAATCTGTGATTGACATGACAGTTTTTCTTAATTTTTTAAGATCAGTATATATAAGTCAATGAGATCAGTGCTCCCATCGGATTAATAAAAAAATGCTAGAACGTGCAGTGCAGGTTAACTTTTTTGTTTGACATGGACGGGTGAATATGAATCACTTTCATTTAACTTTATGACGTCATCAATCTCATTTCATGTTGTGTCATTGCACTCTATTAGACAGGGACAAAACTAGGGTAACTCATGTGAGAAGGTTCCACGCGAGTAGTAAGAAGTTGGGCTGAGATAATGTCGCTACTGCATATCTACTCAGGAAGGCGAAAACGAGTTAGTCACAGATGACGCTTTCGCCTGACGTCATCGAACATAAAATGTTTTGTTAGTGTCATCGCACTTCAATTAGAATAATTAGAAAACCGGCCAAGTGTGAGTCGGACTCGCACACGAAGGGTTCCGTACCATCGTACATGATTTAACTAAAAAATCCCGTTTTTTGTATGGGCCCCCCTTATTATCTTATTATAATTTAATCTTACCTATTTGTTGTTGTAGTGGCACTCTAAATACACTTTCTGTGGACATTTCAGCTGCCTACCTATTACGGTTCATGAGATACAGCTCTGTGACACACGGACGGACGGATGGACGGACGGACGGACGGACAGCGAAGACTTAGTAAGTAGGGTTCCGTTGGCACCCTTTGGGTACGGAACAAAAAAAGGGACAACACTTTATTAGATATTCTTTGACTAGGATGACTCGCGGCTGTCTTTTATGCTTAGGCTGACTGGTGGCTATTCAGCGTGTAATTTACATGTAATATGATATTGCTGAATCCTTTTTATGGCTTTTTCAAGTTATTTTTGCACCATTTTTAAACACACGGCGGCATTTTAAATTAAAATTCGATCGCCCGCGACGGCTAGCGACACAAGACTAAAATGGCCGAAGGTCTGTCAACAAGACACGCCCCCCGCGGCACAAATGTGGTGTCGACACTTTTTAGTTCCATCCGTTCTCTTGTAATTTCTTCACCTCCATGGCTGGCAGGGACAGTTACAACAGAAGACGTATTGATACCTCTCGCTCGCTTAGAGTCGCTATGATTTTGGATATGAAGTTGGACATGACAGTAGGTAAATGTTCATAGTAGTCGAACTGTCCAATGATATTCTGTAAAGTAGATAGGTAGGTATCAATATTTTTTTCATGCAAGTCCGAGCACTGATGGCAAACAATAAGATTATTTGCAGGTCTCAACAAAATACTATAAAATTATACTTTTATAGGATTTTGTTGAGATTTTAATTGCGATTTTTATATTTGATTATGGATAAAAAACCGGCCAAGTGCGAGTCGGACTCGCACACGAAGGGTTCCGTACCATCATACAAGATTTAAAACAAAAAAATCACATTTTTTGTATGGGACCCCCCTTTAATTTTTTGTATTTTTTTTATTACCTATTTGTTGTTATAGCGGCAAAATAAATATGAAAATTTAAGCTGCATACCTATTACGGTTCATGAGATACAGCCCTGTGACAGACGGACGGACGGACGGATAGCGGAGGCTTAGTAATAGGGTTCCGTTTTCACCCTTTGGGTGCGAAACCCTAAAATCTAATGAATTGTATGCATGCCAAATAACTTATATGATTATTTCTTAAATAAAATTGTTTCTATAACACATGGTTCCCTTTGAACTGTCAAAGTTTGCAGTGCTCAATGTGAACAAGCGTCCCGATTGCATGCTCAAAGCTGTCAGCATCACTAACAATTTGGACCATTTCTGGTACATTCTTATGGAAACAAAAAAACAAACACTTAACAAATTACATTATTTTAAGCAGTTCTACTCAAAGTTGAATCATAATCAATTCCTATAAGCTAAACTTATTACCTATGAGACATTCAAAGGTTGGTGAAACAACACAGTCGAAAGAAAACAGACAAAATGTGACACTGACAGTTGCACACACAAGTGTCCTACCTTCAAGGCGCGAGCGAGCGCTGTGTACAGCATTGCGTGACGTAACGATGACGTCATGTCGTTCACGATACGCCATTTTGAGGGATGTCAGCGTGATTCACACTAGTTGTGAATGTATGTAAGATCAAATCGGTCCATCGTGTAAGATCTAAAAACACGGTTGTGAAACATGACGAATACACAAAAAGTTAATTTTGCGAGCAGCTATGATCTAATAATTCAATGCACTTATTGATACTTTGGTAGCACATCTCTAAAAATGAATGAAAAGATGATTTTCATAATTGACTTGTTTGAAATATGCTGTTTTGCAGATTACAATCAAAATCCATTCCAATAAGATTTTAAAAGTGTATATTCAATAATACAGATTTAGCAAATGTTTTAATTTCATTCAATAAATCCTTTTGGTATGTTCATTTACTTTCAGGTCAATGTACTTCTGGTTGAATGTCTATAAACAATCAATGGTCCAGGACTTTGGAACGGCCTTGTTTTTTTTAATCAGTTTATTGTGCACACTCTACAACATAAAATCCAAGAAAAGATAGTTTTACGGCCATTGTTTTTTGTTTCAACCAAAAGTTTAATGGCTTGAAAGTAAATGACCATCCAAAATGTGTGTTAAATATGTACATGCTTACAAATATTCGTTAATACAATACCTATACTTACAAAAATACATTTTTTATACGACAATTAAAGCATCGTAAATCAATTTATTTTCAAATACAGTTAGCTTGATGTCTGTAGACAGAATCTATCTAATATGTAAGCAAGCCTTGCTTTATTCTCAGTTTTTTTATAGGTTACTGTAGCCGTTGCCTTTATGGTGTAGCATCCAGGTGCGCTCAGTAGTAGGCAGGCTGTTTAGTATCCAAGACGCGTGCGACATTAATGGGGCACAGATACTTGCTGTATATTCTTTGAAAGATCAGCCAAAATGACACAGTGTGACAGAATAGAATGCAGTAGTGCTTGTTAAATGAATAGACAGATTCTACCTACCTAAATATCATAATTAGCATAAATAGAACATATCACATTATATTGCATCAATAACATAACAAAGTTGCTTTAAGTGCACACAATAGTGCACATGCACATAATAATATTATTCAATCTTGGAATCGCCTTTGCTGTTGTCATACGGGAAATCCATGTTGAGGATCAGTTAGTCTGCCACTGAAACAAGTAAACATTCCAAAAAATATTGTTTAATTGGATAAGTATATATATTTTTTAAATCTGGTACAAAAATCATCTAATTGCACGTATTTGGAACCAGCTTCCACTTGATGTACGCACATCTCACTCAATTAATATATTTAAAGAGCGTCTTTTCTGAACCAAGAGATTTTTTTTAACCTCTATTTATCAAATATGTATTTTTGAATGTGTACTCTGTTTATATGTTCGATAATAATATATGTGTATGTGTATCTAATGTCTATTGATATGTTTAAGTGTATGTACGTATTTGTATGTAATTTCTTTTAATATATACTCGTAAATCCATATTTAATAAAAAATAAAATCAATGTTTTCGTTGCAATAGGAGTTTTTTGAAAATTTTGAAAATGTACATCTCCCGTTTTTTACTACACCTACGACGTTCCTGGTTAATTTAGTGACTGCGATGAATAGCATGGTTATTTTTATTATGTTTTAAAAAAATTGCGAAATTGGAAAAATGTGATTACAATACCTAAAAATGTGGTCTGAGATGTAGATTTTTTTTTTTTCCAAAAAATAATAACTGCAGCCACTAAATCAAGTGACATTGATTTAATTTTGATTTTTTACAAGAACTGGAATAAGATTCCCTCTTAGCCAGTGGCCGCTTGTCGTTGAATTTCATGTTTTTATGTATTCTACCAAGAAACAATATTCGACAGAGTAAAGCAAATGGTGGGATGACTAGTTTCTATCTTATTGTTTTTTGTTCATTGAATCCCAGGTATGTAAGTGCAGGTTATGTGAGTAAAGTAATTTGTAATTAAGCATGTCACCATATTCTATTCTTTTTCCTAAATACATTTCAGTCTGCCTTCATCGAAGGACCTTCTATTGGGCAAGTGCACGAGCCAAATGACCACAATGTCATCACGTACCAAAGCAGGAGCTTGCATTGGACTGAATATAAACTCTCCCACCTTTCAATTCTACGGCAAAAACACAGCACAGCATGCATTTTCAAGTGTTTTACCTTCAATGCCGCTCCACCTTGGCTTGCCAGCTCTCTTTCTCTCCTCTCATTTTCTTCGGTTTTCTCTTGCATCCGTCTCACTCTATCTGGATCCTTGATCCCTCTGTTTTCGGTCTCCTGTCTCCGTCGCTCAGCGGCCGCAATCAGCTGCTGTCTTCTTGTCTCCTATTAAAAAAAGAGGCATTTGCACTACACAGGCTGAATATTTCAAGTGTGCCTTCATGGCCAAACTATAAGCTGAAACTATAAGATATAGCAAACAACACTCAAAGGAGTCATGGGTCCGATTCTGATAAAAACGAAAAGTGGATTTTACCTAATAGAATTAAAAAAAAAATGAATATTTTATTAGTGAAAGCGTGGGTAATGTATGAATGCTTCAAAATATGAATATTTTTTACTAAAAATCAACATCGTTGGGTGAAATTTACAAGAGTGCGCCATTCTTAGCTTCTAGCTGGATATCAGGGATGGTAGAGTGGATTTTTAGAAGCATTTTTGGTCAAGGAACAGGGGCGCGGAAACGAAGTTTTCTATCTAAAATATTTTTTTGAAAATATGAAATCCGCTTAATAATTTCCACCGCGTCCAATTCTGTAAATTTTTTCCCTTTTCTTTAGTTTGCCAGTTAACATTACTTTACAGAATTTGTTCCTAACAAGCGGATTTGGCCATGAAAGCACAGTTATCGAATTAAATTATAAAGGAAAGAGTGTCAACTCAAGTGCATCAAACTGACACTTTTCCAAGTGAAAAGTGTGGATCAACCAGCTAGGTCACGAACACAATAAATACAGTGGATGCACGATGGATGTGGATGGGTGGAGGTATGCTTTGACCTGAAGTCAACTCACTGCGTCTGGGGTGATGACATCGGAGGCCGTTGGCTTACAGCACGACGTAAATATACCCATGGCACAGAACTTGCAATTGAAAATTAAATCAGAAACCAAGACCTTTCTTGAACATTTCTTAACTCATTCGAGAATGGCTCTTTCCTGAACAAGCACGGTAGAAAGGAAGGCTTGATGATATTTCTCTACAAATTCGGTGTATTCGCTTTTCGTCGAAAAGATTCGCGTTTCGCGTAGCGACGAAACCAAAACATCTGCTTTCCATCAAAGAATATAATACACCAAAGAATATAATACAACAGTACAGCCAAATACAGCTTTCCACTTTCTACCGATCCGATCTCTGTCACTGCATTCCGAAATGCGTATATTGCGGAGAATTCACAATGTACGCTTACACGACCATTCCGAATTGCTTATATTCACTCCCGTGAACGTCATTTTGACATAAGGCACGTGACTCACCGCACACATATCGTGCAAAGCGCTCACGGTTGGGAGTATGTGCGCTGTGTACGCTGTGAAATGGCTGTTATCGAGCTGTCATTAAGCGTGTTTTCTGTAGTTCTCTGATCGTATGCACTTGTATTCTGAAATAACGAAGCCCTTTCGCCGTTTGTTAGTCTAGTTATACAACTATAGGCCTGAAAAAAGCACTCTCGAGACTTACACAATACAAGGCATTTTCGAGGTGGTTAGGTTAGGCTCTTGAAACATATGTCAGCTCAAATTCGTTCCGATTTGATATCGTGCTATTGTAGCTATGAGCAGTGATATCAATTCGGAACACCAGTATTCACTGTATTCGCTTTCCCAGCGATATTTGCAATGTATGTACGCATTTCGGAATGCAAGGTTAAAAGGCATTTTCGAGGTAGCTAGGTTTGGCTCTAATACATATGTCGCTCAAATTCGTTCCGATTTGATATCGTGCGATTGTAGCTATGAGCAGTGATATCAATTCGGAACACAAGTATTCACTGTATTCGCTTCCTCTGCGATATTTGCAATGTACGCATTTCGGAATGCAGGGTGTGATGCCCACAGAATATAATGGTGATGCCGATTTAGCGATAGCGAGCCGGCCTGACAGAACAGACTTTAAAGGCTACTAGTATTATATTCTGTGACACAGGCCAAAGTAGCACAGTCCATAGAATACACCAAAGAGTTCGTAGAAGTCGCTGCGCTCCTACAGAGATTCTCTTTCTACGGAATATGAGGACCCGCGCGGCGCAGCGACTTCTCCGAACTCTTTGGACAAGACAGCAACGTTTCAAAAACGCTGTATAACTTTTCAGAATCTTTGTTCACTTCTCATTCCTTATACGTTACTTCATAAGAACTAGTATCAAAACCCGTTATTAATAACGGGTTTTAATAAAGAGCGACTTGCTTCAGAAATTTAAACTCTTCATCAATGGCTGACAACTGCAAAGTACCTACAAGCCGTCTCTATATATTTTTTTAAATCATTTAATGCAGGTCTTAAATAGATACACTCTTTTAGAAAATTTCAGCTACTTACCTATTACGGTTCATGAGATACAGCCCTGTGACAGACAGACGAACGGACGGACGGATGAAGAGCGGAGGTTAAGTAATGGTGTTCCGTTTGCACCCTTTGGGTACGGAACCCTAAAAATAATTTAACTTATAAATAAACAAAAAATCTCATTAAAAAGTTACATGAAAAAATTAGACCTTCTAAATTCTTATATTACATTTTTTTATAACTGAAATTTTAGATTAAAAAACCTGATATATTAGCAACCTGGTGTTTAAAATAGTTGTAAAATAAATCCCTGTCATGCACTGTACTCGTACATTAGAAAGAAACGCGCGTGAGCGAGATCCCGTTCTTGAAGACGTTATTGTATTACCAGGTTTCGTAGGAACAGGCGCCCGCGAGATAGTATTGTAAAGACGTTACTGCAGGAACGGGTTTCGTAGAGCAGAGGCGCGCGGCGCTCGCGCGATCCCGTTCCTGAAGACGTTATTGTAAGAACAGGTTTTGTAGAAAGAGGCGCGAGCAAGATAGTATTGCGTAGATATATTGTAGGAACGAGTTTCGCCGAGTAGAGGCGCGCGGGGCGCACGGGATACTGTGACTGAAGACGTTATTTTAGTAACAGGTTTTGTGGATGTTGAATAACAAGAACAACTTGTTATTTTCCAATACTAGTTATTAATACTCGTTACGTTAATATGGGCCCACCGCCTAAGTCTTAGGCCGCGATACGAATTGCGCTGAACCGCTGACAGTGTGAATACAGTTAGTATGAATAACACTGAAAGTTCTCAGAGCATCTATTACGAGTGTTCAATCTTGCTAAAGGGTTTTTCAAAGTGCCACTTTACACAGGGAAAACCCGAAAACATGGCAACATTCTGTGGGTAATTTGTACCAAATTTAATTTAAAAAACTTCACTTTTGCTCCAACCCACCTTGTGATTACATCGTGGCAAGATAAATTAAGTCATTTTCGTTCTAAAAGTGCATTCGTTCGTGCAATCATTTTTCGAAATTATCAAGTGCTGGAAACTACCAAGTTCCTCGCTGTGCTCTGCAGTGGAAGCCAGGTACACCGTCGAGACCGATCCTGAGAGGGATCCTTTGAGGGTAAGTCGTGACAACGTGCCTTGGCTCCAAGCCGACGAGGAAGCACCCCTGGTAAGTTTTCAGCACTGAACCATTAAACCCCATACAGTCCACTGAGAGAGAAATTAATACTCTCTTTATCGAACATTTTTTGGCCCTTCGGCCGGATTTATAGTACAGAAACCTGTGGATGAGTTGCACTTTAAGAAATCTTTTATTTTGTCGTTTCACATTCAAAGATTATATAGGTATTTGTAGCTATTTTCGTTGTCGTTTAAGTTTTTCCTTTCTTTCGTTTTTCAGTGGAATAAACTTTGGTTAACAAGTACCTACATAATTCTTCCTTTCTCGTTTATTATTTTATGTATTTTGTAGTTTTCATATTAAAAATCTAAAAGCCCATTCAGAATACATTTCTGTTATATTTATTTTAATAACTTTGTCTACTCGAATTCGAATTGGAGGTAGTTTCGAAATAATTGATCAATAAGTTGGGGAAACATTTATTTTACTTACTGGCACCATTCGTTGTGAACTGTTATCAACTTCACATCTGTCAATAGAACTGTCACTACTGTCAGTGAACAAAAGTAAACAAACTGTTTTCGTGTGTTGATTTCCGCGGTATATTTCTGTTTAAACAATGGCAAATCCAGACAAAAAGTGCAATCCAGCGTCTCCTACCCAGGAAGAAAGCTGCAGTTTCCGAATTATGCGCGATTATGCTGTCATGCGCCTCGAACATTTAGCGGAAACGGCAGACGATTTGTCATTAAAACTGTGTTGTGAGGCTGACCTAGCGGGACTAATAGCTAGTTTCCATGAAGCCCAGCTTCGTGTCCTTGCAAATACTAGTGTCTCCGATCGGGAACATGAATTTCAAGCCACTCGGGACTTCGAAAACCAGGTGACATCAATTCGTAAGAGGTTAGGCCAGTTCAATATTTCCCTTACCCAGAAGTCGCAAGAGAATTCTTTTAGTAGTGTGGCAAAGTTACCTCGCATTAATCTTAAACATTTTGATGGCAGATTGGAAAACTGGTTGCCTTTTATAGAGATATTTGATTCTCTGATTCATAACAGACAATCTATGTCTGATGTCGAAAAACTGCACTACTTGTTATCATGTGTGGAAAAGGAACCTCTGGATCTCATTAAAACATTTCCAATATCAAATGCCAGCTATAAGGATGCGTACAATACACTTCGCAAGCGTTATCATAAAACAAGGCAGCTTGCGAACACATTTTATGAGAAAATGTTAAATTGTGAACCCATTAAATCAGGGAGTGCCTGTGAATTGCAAAAGGTGGATAGTGTTTTCACAGAAAACCTGTTGATTCTCGAAAAATACAATTTACCGGATAGGAATTTTATGCTGGTACATTTATTGTGGACTAAGATTGATCGCGCTTCTCGCATTCAATTCGAACTGGAACATCAGTTGGATGAAGTTCCAAAATTCGAAACTCTTCTTGAGTTCATTAGGAAGCGTTATCGTGCATTGTCGGCGGCGGTTCCAGAACTGACGACTCATTCAAAGGTTCAATACCAGAAACCGTCCGTTACTCTAACATCGAAACCAAAATCATCGTCATTTATCGTTACCACTCCTAAATGTGTATTGTGCTCAGAAACTCATGGCATTTGGAATTGTACTAAATTCCTTAAAAAAGACCCTGATTCTCGCTTTACTTTGGCAAAGGAACATAAACTTTGCATTTTATGCCTTGCTCCTTCGCACAGTGTAAAGAATTGCCATTCATTGAAACGTTGCAGCCACTGTGGCTATGCTCATAATTCACTTCTTCATTTTGAAAAGAAGAAGGTCGAAGGTTCAGAAAAATTAAATGAACCAATTTCTGAGAAATCGAATGCTCCTCCGTCTGTTGCTTTGTCAAGTAGCGTGCATGCTGCAAACACTAAAGTTTTACTGTCGACGGCAAGAATTCTAATTAAAAATTGTAGAGGTCAATATGTTCCTATACGAGTGCTTTTGGATAGCGGAAGTGAATCAAACTTTATGTCGGAAGATTGTCGCAAAAAACTAAATCTCAATTATAGCACAAAAAGTACAATTTCTATAAATGGAATTGGTCAATCTGCCGTTCAGCCCATGGGATCCTTAAACTGTCAAATTAGAACTCATACTGAACCATCAGAAGACCTTTCCTTATCTGCATTAGTGTTGCCGAACCTTAATCATAATATTCCGTCGAGTCCCTTCAATGCTACAAAGTGGGAACATATCATCGGTTTAACCCTTGCGGACCCAGAATTTAATGTGTCTAGACCGATTGATATGATTTTAGGATCTGATATTTTTGCTTTGTCGTTTCGTCCAGGTTTGGTCAAAGGAGAAACCAACCAACCAACCGCCATCAACACCATTTTCGGTTGGGTGTTGATGGGTGGTTCCAATCCTTGTGCTGACTTATCTCGTCAAGCATTTCATACAACACTGTCTACTTCACTTGACGAATCTTTAAAAAGTTTTTGGGAACTTGAAAATGTCGTCTCTCGTAAAGATAAAATTTTGTCGCCCAAGGAAAAGGATTGTGAAAATTATTTTGTCGAAAAGCATGATCGCACTCAGGATGGACGATACATCGTTCCATTACCCTTTAATGACCAAAATAACTTGCCCACCTTTACAGGTTCCAGGGCATTGGCATTAAAAAGGTTGATAGGATTAGAAAGGAGATTGTCAAGTAATGAACATTTTCGAAACAATTATGTTGCTTTCATGAAAGATTATAAGAGTAGTCAGCATCTAGAAAGAGCTGAGCCTCCACCTGTCGATTGTGGGAATTTCTATTATATTCCGCACCATGGAATCTTAAGAGATTCGGTCACAACACCTTTACGTGTTGTGTTTGATGCCAGCGCCAAGGATGTTCAGGGTGTCTCATTAAATAGTACCCTTTTGGAAGGAGAAAAATTGCAGGCTAATATTGTCGAGCTCCTTTTACGCTTCAGATGGCATGTTGTCGTCTTTACTGCAGACGTAAAACAGATGTACCGTCAAATTCTGGTACCTCCGAAGGATGCAGATTATCAACGCATATTATGGCGTGAGTCTCCCCATGAGCCTGTCCAAGATTTTCGATTGTTGACAGTGACCTACGGGGTCAAATCAGCACCCTTTCAAGCTCTTCGTACAATTTCTCAACTGGCAAAGGATTCCAAGGATACTTATCCACATGCTTCAGCAATTATTGAACGCGACATATACATGGACGATGTAGTTTCAGGTTCAGATGATATCTCTCACAGCCGAATGCTGTGTACGGAACTAACGGATATGTTTGCTTCAGCTGGTTTTCATTTGAGAAAGTGGACGTCGAACAGTAAAGAGTTCCTGAAAAATTTGGATCCCTCTGAATTATATACAGAGAGCTTTCGGGATTTCGATGATAATAATGATTTGTCGCTTAAGGTATTAGGGCTAAAATGGTTACCTAATACTGATGTTTTTACATTTAATGTGTCCACACAAAACTCCAAATGTACAAAACGAATAATTTTGTCGGAGATCGCCCGTATTTTCGATCCTTTAGGTTTTTTGACACCTATAACGTTTTTCGCAAAATATCTCATGCAGCTTTTATGGATTTCTGGGGTATCCTGGGATGACATTCCACCCGATCAGATTACTCGTGAGTGGCTTCTGTTCAAATCTCAACTTTCGTGTTTATCGGCTCTTAACATTTCACGTCGAATAATTTCTGGTCCTCAAAACATACAGCTGCATGGATTCTGTGACGCCTCAGAAAAGGGTTTCTGTGCTGTCATTTATTTTCGCTGTCAGAATGCAGATTTGCAAACTACTATTCATTTGGTCACTGGAAAATCTAAGGTGGCACCACTAAAAAGACTTACTTTGCCTCGCCTGGAGCTAATGGCAGCATTGTTGCTATCCAACTTAACCTGTGCTGTGTTGGAAGCATTGAAACCATTTCACCTGAAAGCTGAAATATTCGCTTGGTCAGACTCCAGCGTTGCACTAACTTGGATAAAATCTTGCTCGTCAAAATGGAAGACCTTTGTTAGTAACCGAGTAAGCGAAATTCAAGACAATATCCCTCCAAGTTGTTGGAGACATGTCAGATCAGCGGATAATCCCGCTGACTGTGGTTCCCGTGGTATCCACCCTAAGGATTTAATAGATCATCCGCTATGGTGGACGGGACCTTCTTGGTTGAGGGAGAATGACCAAGCGTGGCCCCAATTTTCACTGACATTAGATTCATACGCTCTCGAATGTGAACAAAAAATCTACAGCCTACTATCGTATAATAATTTTGATTTTATAACTGAACTGTTGCATAAGTTCTCATCCTTGCGCACAATTAAACGTGTCCTTTCATATTGCTTCAGATTCATTAATAATTTGAAAAACCCTACCAATAAAAATTTTGGAACCTTGTCGTTGTCGGAGACTGATAAGTCACTCATGTTCCTAATCAAGCATGTTCAGGAAGTGTGCTTTGTTACTGAACTGCAATATTTATCGAAAAAGAAAATAAATTCATTACCTAAGCAATTGAGGAAATTAACACCTTTCCTTGACGAACTGGGCCACTTGAGGGTCGGCGGTCGCCTAGAAAATGCTAACATTCATTACGATAAAAAGCATCCATTGTTGCTACCAAGACAACATCGTCTTACCTTTTTAATAATTGATGAGTACCATAAAAAATACATGCACCCTGGATTACAGACGCTACATTATTTACTTTCACAAAGATTTTGGATTTTATCTCCTAAACGAGCAATTCGGTCTGTAATCTCAATGTGTCATAAATGCTTTCGTTGTCGACCTACAGCAGTACCAGCACCTATGATGGGTAATCTACCTTCTTATAGGATTAGTGAACTCAAACCCTTTTCGTGCGCTGCTATGGATTATGGTGGTCCTTTTATGGTAACCCTCGGACGTTACCGAGGTGCCAAGTCTTATAAAGCTTATGTGTGTATTTTTGTTTGCACCAGCACTAAGGCTATTCATATCGAGCTAGCTACCGAGTTAACCACTGAAGCTTTCTTGGCAGCGCTGAGACGATTTGTCGCTCGTCGTGGTCGGTGTAATCGTTTGATATCTGACCGAGGGACGAATTTCGTAGGGGCGAGTAATTATTTACAATCGATTGTGTCAAAAGCTGTTGAGGCGGAAGAGATTAAATTTGAATTCAATCCTCCAGGCAGTCCCCACTTTTCAGGATTGGCCGAAGCTGGGATAAAGGCTGTAAAAACTCATTTGGCTCGAGTTATTGGTCTACAACGATTAACATATGAAGAACTGTATACCTTTCTGACACAAATTGAGGCATTACTAAATTCTCGCCCCCTGACACCAGTTAGTTCAGACGCTAATGATCTATCAGTTTTGACTCCCGGACATTTTCTCACTTTGGAACCCGTGTCATCAGTTCCAGAAGAAGATCTCAGCAATATAAAAATAAGTGCATTAAATCGTTGGAAATTAATTCAAAAATTGCATCGAGACTTCTGGGATAGGTGGAATAAAGAATATATTCACTCCCTTCAACAGAAGGCAAAGTGGAACAAGGTTCATCCGAACATTGTGATCGGTCAAATGGTCCTAATTTTGGATGAACAATCTAGCCCGTTGAAATGGAAAATAGGTCGTATAGATCGGTTACACACAGGGTCGGATGGAATTTGTCGCGTAGTCTCTGTCCGCACTTCTGCAGGAGTAATTAAGAGAGCTGTGGTCAAATTATGTCCACTCCCCATGTCGAATGAGTGAGACCTTGTTATTATACTTTTACAATTTTTTATCTTTTATTGTATGTATATTATGTTGTCGAATTTAATATTTTTATTTTGAAACTTAACCTATCGATGTATTTGTATGCATATTTTTCTCGTTTTACTATATATTGTACTTAAAATACAGTGTATTTTGGTCGGCGGAATGTTCAATCTTGCTAAAGGGTTTTTCAAAGTGCCACTTTACACAGGGAAAACCCGAAAACATGGCAACATTCTGTGGGTAATTTGTACCAAATTTAATTTAAAAAACTTCACTTTTGCTCCAACCCACCTTGTGATTACATCGTGGCAAGATAAATTAAGTCATTTTTCGTTCTAAAAGTGCATTCGTTCGTGCAATCATTTTTCGAAATTATCAAGTGCTGGAAACTACCAAGTTCCTCGCTGTGCTCTGCAGTGGAAGCCAGGTACACCGTCGAGACCGATCCTGAGAGGGATCCTTTGAGGGTAAGTCGTGACAACGTGCCTTGGCTCCAAGCCGACGAGGAAGCACCCCTGGTAAGTTTTCAGCACTGAACCATTAAACCCCATACAGTCCACTGAGAGAGAAATTAATACTCTCTTTATCGAACAACGAGTTACAAATGACTTATTGAAATTTAGCTGAGCTCTTCGATTCCGCACGTTTACACCATTAAACAGAGCTGGCAAAATGTCTATGGCCAAATGCCAGCTCTGTTTAATTGTGTACCAACTGTGTTCACGCTGTGAGCGTTTGAGCGCAATTCGGACCGCGGCCTTAGAAGGATTCATGATCTGTGATGCTACGAATCATCAGCATATCTACCTACTCTAAACAAAATAGAGCTTCTCGCTTTTGCTTTCCTGAGTAGATAGGCTGAGAAAATCCTACAGCTGTATTCAGAGTGGGCGGACTAACTTTAATCCGCCTGACTTTCGTGTACTCGGCCCTTCAGGCGGATTAAAGTTAGTCAGCCCACTCTGAATACAGCTGTAAGATTTTCTCTGCCTATCTACTCAGAAAAGCAATAGCGAGTTAGCCACAGATGAAAGTGAGACGCTTTTCGCCGACGTCATCAAACATCAAATGTTATGTTAGTGTCGTCGCACTCTAATTAAAATAATTAGAAAGGGACGATACTAGGGTGACTCATGGCTGTCATTTCATGAGTACGAAAGCGTTGTGACTCACTGGTGAGTCACCGGTGACACACAGGAGAGAAATCATGAGTATACCCCCTGGTTGGAGGTTACTGTCTGTGGCACAGTACAAATATAGTCTTTGGTTGGAGGCTTTAATTCGAGATTTGTCGAAAATCAATTTTTGGACTGTCGTGAAACCCTGGATTACTGAATTTCACCAAAATGCTGTCCCGCGCGACACTCCTGGCAGGTAATTAGCACTTCTCAACCTAATTGCTAGTCTATTTAGCATACTGAAATTATTACGGGGTGGTGTTGGTCTAGGGTTTATGTAATCACTTGACAGTTCTTTTTAGGTTACTTTTTTACATTATATTGAACAGTTCTTTTATTTCATTAAATGGATTCTTTTTTGAGTGTAGATAACATTTAAAACTTATGCTGCAGCATTTTCATGATTTGTAAACCACCTCAAAGACGAGATGGTAGCAAAATATGCCTGTACCTATTCCTTGGTTGCAAGAAATCCAGTTAAATAGTTGTTAATGATTAATATATCGACTCGATTGATGCAAGAAATTATTGGTTAATGTTAGATTTTGCTGCGAACCAATGGAAAATGAGAGTCCACATCCAGCTACTTTTCCTGACTGAAACCTTAAATGACTTAATTTAAGTTAAAATTCTAGTGCAAAATTGCAATATGCTATCATATAATTTCAAATTTTTATTACCATAAAGTGCATAAGCGTAAAACAAAAGTGCTTAAGAAAGAAGTCGAGAGTGATTGATGTGTTTGTATTTGTTTGTTTGTGTTCACCCGAGTCCCAGAACCTAGACCTACATTTATATCCGGTATTCGCAGACCCTCAGATTTGCAGACTATAGAAGTTATATGATTAAATCAATTCATTGCAATCTGTTTGGTAACCCGGCGAGAACATTGACCAATCCACAGATAAGTCCTTATTTTTATTGCCGAAAGGCCAAAGTGTGTAATTTGGCACTTCATCCTTAGTTGTTATGTGTTTATCCCAGAGGGCAGCACATATGCACGAGTGTAAAATATGTGTACTATGCCTGCATTTGGGACATGTCGGATCAGGTCAGCAGTATTCCATGTGGTGACATTAGAATCATTATTATTTTACATGTAAATAAGACGAAATCAAGTCTTTTGGCAATATCTGTCTCTATTGGCCGAGTGCACAAAAGGAAAAAAAATCAAAATCAACGTCAAAGTTTGATCAAACATGTCACTTTGTGTGGACAGTATGGAAGGAGCTCTATACGGATCACTAAAAGTGACAAATTTGATCATTGATTAACTCGGCGGTCTCTTCGTGCAATCGGGGCTTAGTCTGTTATAATTAGGTCCTCCTCATCCAGTTAATTGTTTCAAAAGCGCCTGAAATCATTTTACTTAAACCAAAATATAATGTAAACTGTAAAATATTTTCATTAAAACTAGAAAGTGTTGTTTTCTCTCCAATTACTTTTGCCCCTGAGACACATTAATATACACTTGTAAATTTGTATGTATGTTATATTTATTTATATAAGGTGAGTTTAAAATAATCTACAAGGGTTGATTCAGTATCTGATATAGAACAACTTTTGCTAAGAATGTAGGTATGTAATTTTTTTTGTTCCATTTTAATTTTTGAGAAATTTATGCATTACATTCTTCCCAGTATTGTCAACAACTTTTGCGAAGAAACTATGTACCTATCGGTAATGGTTTCCAAGAAAATAAATTATTAAAGTGCACTAACTCTTCAAAGTGCCTATTTAAAAATAGGTTCCGCGCCGCGGCGGCCGGCGGCGCGGAGGCGGCGCGCGGCGGCAGAGTCTATTTTACCTACCCGAATAGTTTTTCCTCCTTCCCACGCTGACGTACGCCGCGCCGGGCTATGAATTTATTTGGCGCGGCTGTAATGTAGGTATGTACACAAGCATGCAAGTCCTTTTTCGCCCGAGCGGCACTCGCTTCACTTAAATTCACTCACGTATGATACTCAGGTCCGATGCGCGTCATGGACCTTGCCATACTAATTGCTTTCAAAACGAAAACAAACGTCCTTCAGTGAGAGGGGCGGCGGTGGCGGCGGGGGAGATGGGGAGGCGGGGCTTCTGTCTGCGCACGCGGCGGTGGCGGCGGCGGAGAATTGTCTTGTGTCAGTGGGTCACGGTCGGGTCAATGCCCCGTGGTTGACCTATATTTTTAATTAGGTAGTTGAAGAGTTAGTGCACTTTAATAAATTATTTTCTTGGAAACCATTACAGATAGGTGCATAGTTTATTCGCAAAAGTTCTTTAAAATACTGGGAAGAACATACTATTTAAATTTCTCAAAAATTAAAATGGAACAAAAAAAATTACATGCCTACATTCTTAGCAAAAGTTGTTCTATATCAGATACTGAATCAACCTTATAAGGCTTGTAGATTATTTTAAACTCACCTTATATACTTTAGGTGTATTTTGTTTATCTATATTTTAGTATTCTAATGTATGTAGATATTTTTTTATGTATGTTTATATGTTATATAAAGTTTATTGCTATTTATGTGACAATACATTACAGTGATTTATGCATACATTTATGACTATTAAATTGCTCTTAATTCTTACTGTTTACCACTCCGTACCTCTCTCTACATCCCAAAGGTTGCTAGTCGCCTTTTGTAACCATTTTTAAAGGTGTACAATAAATATTTTTTATTATTATCATTTTGATAAATACCTACTTGATAAATAATTTTATATATAAATATTTTTAATAAGTTTTTTAAAAATTAGTATGTATGTAAAAATTAGTACTACTATTTTATTAAGAAACAAATAAAGTCTAATTGCATATTATATTTATATACATTTAGTCATCAAACTGCTATGAATGTTATTGCAATCCTCTTTTATTAATAAACTGTGGGCAGCCTAGTTGAGTCCAAAGAGCCAGACCTCTGATCAGTCTCACAGATCTGCACGTTGTCTAGCAGCAATTTTTGGCCCAGCAGGAGATACGGGTGGAATCCCAGCTTGTTAAGGCAAGCTTAGCTTCGATATGGTGTCCGAGATTTTTTTAATATACGCAAAGTTTACTATGTTAATGAATAATAGTAAGTATTTATCTTAAGGGGGGGCTTCTCGCTCAACTCCCGGTACAAACGTGGAAAGCAGATCATGCGCACATTTCTTGTTATGACATGATGTCTGATGACCATTGACATTGTAAAATTGTATATTATAAGGTCCGAAAATTCGAAATTTTCTCACGTTTTATACAATAAGTTTGGTCGTGGATTACTCAGTACAAACAAAAAAATCTTAGTCATTGAACCTAGCTTGTTCGAAGAAGATTAAAAATAAATTTAGTTTTTGTTTGATTTTTGACTACAGCGTCCGTGATTTAGACGTGATTTTGTTTTGTAATATGTTTTTTTTGTATATCTAAAATATATGGGCGTGTTGCATCCTCTTCATCACGAAGACAGTCTTTTTCTTTAAAACAGAGCCAGTGGCAGAGCGCGACAGAACGATTTTGTGGTGTGGCTTCGAATGAGTAAGTCTCATCTTAACATTAACAATGCAAGTGCAGTAGTTTGAATTGAAAAAAGTGCGCACCGGTCTCCTTAATACTAGTTTTTAGCTAGGTCTATGAAAATGTTTTGGAAAAACGGTTATATTCTTCACTGAACATGATCTCTTAAATTACAATAACATTTAGGATTTCGGAAAGGTAATTCAACTGGAGATGCCATTTCACCTATGATAAAAACTGTGTTAACATCTTTGGATGATTCTCAGCACACAAATGGCATTTTCTGTGACTTTTGACTGAGTGAATTATGATATATTGTTATTAAAATTACAGCATTATGAAGTAAGAGAAAAAGATCTACATTTGTGTGAAACATACCTAGAAAACAAATAAATATGTGAGGTTAAAATATAAATTGGACATTGACCCTATTATAACAGGAGTACCGCAAGGTTCTATCCTCAGTACATTATTCTTCCTGATTTATTTGAATGTCATTTCCCGTTCGATTGCGCGGGACACAGATTTAGTCATGTTTGCTAATGAAATCTCAGTAGTTTTAAAAACCAAAAAATTTTTTGAACTACGGTACTCTTTCTTATCAGTAATTAAGTTGCTCACATAATGGTTTGAACCTATGGTTTCAACTTAATAATCTATTGTTAAATACTAATAAAACAAATGTCTTGCATTTTATTCTTGGGGCATATAGGCGTAAAAATAATGAAGACGGAACCAATACTATAGAGGATTTTTAAATTTATCTAACTTGATAGCCTCAAACTGTATGCACTAATGTTTTGGGGAAATGCTGCATAATATTAAAATTAAAAAAAAAGAGCTACACATTTTTCCTTAGCTGTCATGAATCATCGAATCAAATCAAGGAATAATCGACCTCCGTGACATAATTTGTACGGGCCACCCGTCAGCCCTCGCATTATTCTGAGCTCATAAGTCGATGAATACTGATGCAGAGCGATGACTTCCACGACCAAAATTTTATTATGAACCTTATTCATTATATTCTCGCAACTATCTGTGTAAATAACGCATATACAAACCCAAATCAAGGACGTGGTGTATTTTTATCAATAGTGTTAGAAAGTTTTCTCTAACCTACTTATAAGAGTAAGATTTGCACGTGCATGCCCGCATTTGCAGACAGTCCTTTAATATGGGTCGTCCCTGGATACAGGTGTGTATAACCGATAGAAATTCATTTATAACTAAGTAACCGTAGAGAGTTAAATGGTATCGACTAGATATTGTTATGGCATTGGTCGATAGAGGGCGTAGCTTACATCAAAATTCAATTAAAGCCATTGAAAAAGGAGAGTCCGTAGACTCGGGTGACCAGTTCAGAGTGGTCAGTCTGAGTTCTCACTTAAATTGGCGTTTACGGGAAACCAATCGACTGGCGTTTTCCGTAAAAACGTCAAACTCCATACAAGTTTTTACTAGATATTCTGTGGTTTTAATTCCTCAAGCTGTCAAAGTCAAACTCGGACTTCCGATTTGTATGAAAACGCGGAGTCGACGTAAACGGCAATGTCGACGTATTTACGGCAACGTTGAGTAATCGATTAACGCCCACTGCGCGCGTTCTTCAATTTCTCCAAGCATTTGAAAATGCCAGTCGATCGGTTTGCCGTAAACGCTAATTTGGGTGACAACTGTGACTTCGGGTACTGGTCCCTGAATTCATGGAAATACGATCAAGGGTGCGTGTGCGCAGGTTCGCGACAGTCCACGGCACTGGTTTTGCGCGGCAGTGCATCATGCCCGGCGCCGACAGCGGGTGGAGAGCGCGATGAGCAGAATTTCCCTCGGCCCGTGCGCCAGGAGCCGGGCAAGGTGCGCATGGGCTTCATCCCCGAGGAGTGGTAAGCGGCCTACTCCACTTGTCAAGTGCTCTGCATCTTCAGTGCTTCAAATATTTCATGCCATATGAAAATATTTCATAAATGTTGTGTAAGCATTTCATAGAATTTACCCCTGCTTAAACATCATTCATATTGTTCACATCAATGCTATAGCAAAGAAAAATTTCCACTTTATTTGACAAATAGAATAGAGCAGAATATAATTTATAATATAATATAATTTATTAATTTATTCAAATGTGAATTTCGAAAACATATGTGATATTCGAAAATGGATATCCTTGATTCATTTCAAAATTAACATCACTTTTTATTTAGCAATTTGTATGACAGATCATTTCTTTCACCGCTATTTATTACGAAATATATAGTTTAAAGCTAAGTGTTACCACCTATATTATTCCGGGAGGTCACAACATTTTTAGTCACGATAAGGTAAATGGCTGAATCTGAATTCACACATTAGAGACCAACCTTCTGATGCTAAATATGTCGGTCTGCCTGTGCCAAGTGGTTGCGTTATCTAGATTGCCTATATAAAATAGATGTTGGTATGAACCTGCTGATTAATATACTGATTGTCTAGAAACGTTGATACCTAATAATTATACAACAAGAACCAGTCGGTTTTGTAATTAAATACTTAAAGTTTTATCTGTTAATCGCCTATAACTACAAAATGTAACAAAAAATTTGTTCAGTTATTGTATTGCTAACCAAGTAATGTACTGATACTTTCATGCTTCGTCATTTGCATCCATTTACCTTATCATATATATGTCACCATAACTACTTTTCCAGGAGCCTTATCTACGTAATGCAACCACTTGGAACAGGCAGATTGACACATTTCGTATCAATAATGACGAGGGCTCTATAAACCCGAATTTTATTTTATTTTATTTTAGTTTTTATTTTAGTTAAGCATTATTAGTTTCTCGGTATTGGACAAAATCTCATATAGGAATCTATTATTACTTTATTGATAGGGCTGCTCTAAAACCATTATACTCTTAATTTTCTGTAGGAGGTAGCATTTAAAGGGATATGTAATTATGTGATCAGCTGACAGTAGTAGTTTATGACAAAACTTATAGTATTAAAACCTAATGTGCAAGTCTTTCACAGTGTTGTGTTGCCACTGGAGCAGTGCATCGCTTAAAGGTCCTTGCTTACGGTGACGCTTGGCTCGGGTTATCTCTTTCCCTAAAATATGGTTGAAAGAGGTAATGGCTGTGCACTGCGTGATGCTCGTGAACGGGTGCTGTTTGTGGGGACTGGCCTGCTCCAATTGGCAACATATTAGTTGGAGGGGATTGTCTTTGCAAATAAAATGATATTTGTCATGAACTGTTGCATACGGCATGGATTGTAAAGTTTGTATATTCATGTGAATTTAGTGTTTTACCTATGTTTTTGTTAAAATAATTGACAAACACTTTTGTAAACTTAGACTAAGTGGACGTTGAAAAAAAAAACAGCGGAGTTTCTTTCCAGTTCTTCTTCGCTGTGTTTTGTTTTGCTGAACTGGCCAATGCTAAAATATGACAAATCCGAGTGCACTGTACTGTCTATGGATGATGAATAAACAATACAACAAATACAATACAATTTACCTTCAGATGGTTGGACTTTATCACATTAACCCAGTTTCAGCCATTTACGTTAAAGTTACCATTTTTGTCGCGACCTCCTAGTCTATATCTAAGACTTTGGAATTTTTCACAATTTTTTGTGTAAATTGAGCAGGGGGCTTATTCAGGTAAGAGTGAGTTCGAGTTCGGGAGTGAGTTAACCTAAAAATCGCTGGAAAATATATTATTATTTAAATAACGGAACCGTTATTTATACTTCCAACGTATTTACGGGACAGACCAGA
Organism: Incurvaria masculella; assembly: GCA_946894095.1. Classification (NCBI taxonomy): domain Eukaryota; kingdom Metazoa; phylum Arthropoda; class Insecta; order Lepidoptera; family Incurvariidae; genus Incurvaria; species Incurvaria masculella. The sequence goes on from OX335641.1 coordinate 10,075,415, forward strand.
TTTTTACCTAACTGTAATGATGTTCAAGAAGTGTGGAAACATTGACAATTTAAAAAAGTGAGTTGATATTTAGTGACGAATTCGAACTCATCCTTGCCCTGAATGGACCTCCAGGACTTACAAAATACATTTTAAATAAAGATGTAAACATCATATTTTGCTTGGAGTTTGCGTTCATTCAAATAGGTTTGACTTAACAAATAAGATAGGAATTGCGTAATCTTCAGCTGTTATGAACTTAGCACACTTATGAAATTGTCAAAGCCCATACTACTGTTAAATAACTGCCATTTTGAAAAGTATTAAAAATGGCACAAAAAATGCTTGTGACAAGATTTTTGCCACAAGGTTCAAGCCACCAGCACCTAGGCGTTAGGTAAGTACTATGAGAGTGAGGCAAGAAAAATAATTCACCGAGCGAGCAGTCTCCGTTTCAGCTTGGGCACAAATGCTTCCGTATGTCTTTCCGGCTGTTATCTACAGGTTACATTTCTCAACCTATTTTCTTGAAATTTGAGCAGGTTCGATAATTATATTTTTTTTGTAGAGTGTCGGGGTTACAGGAATTGGCAGTCAATTTGAAAAATGTCACAAAATGTTTGTTTTGTGCCAAGACCTAAAGCGTTATTAGTTGATATAGTGAGTAAAATAATAGGATATTGTTTTAAGGTTTTAACACAAACGTGCACAAAGCGCGGTGAACATTTGGTGAAGACAGACTCGCGAGGTCTACAGTGCAGAAAGCCACTAGTATCATGTTGTTTGGTAAATGAGATCAAGAGCGATCTTTCATAGAGTACTTCCTGCAGCAGAAGGGACTACAGCGCTTCACTCAATAGTGGAATATACATTTACACGGCACACAAACCCTGTGTTAACACTCTGCCTTTGCCCTCCGCAGGTTCCTCTTCTTCCACCAGAAGACGGGCGTGACGGGCCCGTACGTGTTCGGCGCGGGCCTTGCTACGTACATGTTCAGCAAGGAGATCTATGTCATGGAGCATGAGTACTACTCGGGACTGTCCATTCTGCTCATGGTATGGTTCGCCACCAAGAAGTTCGGACCACAGCTGGGCAAGTACCTCGACAAGGAAGTTGATGTGAGTTTTTTTAATCTTCATAGGCTAATCAGTCCCATGTGATCTGCCATGTAATCATAATGATGTATTAATTTACCCAACTAATATTATTAGGTAAATGGATACATCATTGGATGCATATCAACCATTTGAAACCAACAAAGTGTTTTAAATTAAATTTTGAACTAATTCTTCACATACCATTCATACCATATGAAAAGGAACTTATGCTAACTCAGCATTTTCAAAATGAAGCCCGCAATTTTTCATACAAGCCTTCAACCTGTACGGTTAGTTGTCTATAGCAGTACGAACAAGGTCCATATCAATATATGCAGCTCTTCGATCAAGGATGCCTCGAGTGTTGCCGTATGTTATAATCCAACGGATTTAAGTCTAAGAAAAAGGGGCTAGTCGTTCGTGCCGCATGAAATCAATTTTACGAGCCGCCAGCCAGTTTTGCGTGCTTTTCACTTTATGAGCTGGCACAGAATCTTGCTGAATGGTAAAAATAGTGCACATTTTTATTTTCATAGAAGATTCAAATTCGAATTCAATCATTATTTTTGTCACCAAATTCAAAAGTTTTGATTATTTGACAGAACTTATGACCTGACTAGGTATATATATTAGTTTGGGGAAAAAGTTTCTTCGCTTTTTTTAAGAAAATTCAAAACATTTTTTAATATGGTTTATTAACATTTAACTAAAGTATGTAGGTACCATTTTGTTCGATAACTTTTTGCCATCTTGTAGGTAGGGACATGATCCCATTGCTATAGAAATATTGGGACTTCTGATCAATATACCGCGACAAGTGGTTTTGGCAGTCCTCTCGTGATGTTAACCTGACACTGCCTAAATAATTCTGAAGAGACCTAAACAGGTGGAAATCTGAAGGTGCAAGGTCAGGACTATACGGCGGATGCATTAACACCTCCCGGCCAAAAACTCTTAGTTTTTGCTGAGTGGCTAAAGATGTGTGAGGTCTAGCGTTATCATGATGAAATACCACACCCCTTCTGTTGATTAATTCCGGCCGCTTTCTCTCAACTTCTTGCTTTAATCTCATCAGTTGTAGAGTTCAGAATCGATGGTCCTGCCTGGTGGTAACAGCTCATAATGAATAATGCCCTTCCAATCCCACCACACACACAGCATCACCTTGTTGCGAGTTAACCCGGGTTTCGCCACAGTCTGTGAAGCTTGACCGGCCTTTGACCACGACCTTTTTCGCACGTTCTTGTCGTACGTGATCCACTTTTCATCACCAGTTATCAGCTTCTTCAAAAATGGTTCGGTTTCATTACGTCGTGATAAAGAATCACAAATGAGTACACGGTTCATTAGGTTTCTTTCAGTGAGCTCGTGAGGTACCCAAATATCGAGGTTTTTTGTGTACCCAGTTTTTTTTAAATGCGCCAAAACTGTTTTGTGGTCAATTCCTAGTTCTTCAGCTACGTCGTAACTACTGATATGCCGATCTTGCTCCACTTTTTCAAAAATGGCATCCATTTTATCCGTAATAGGGCGACCAGAGCGACGTGCATCTTTGACATCAAAATTTCCGGATTGAAAACGCTTAAACCAAATTTGTGCTACTCTCACAGACACTGCACTAGGTCCATAAACATCGCAAATTTTTTTCGCGGCTTGCGTTGCATTTTTACCTTTTTTGTAGTAAAATTTTAAAATGTATCGAATTTCTTCATTAGATTCACTCATTTTGACAGTACGAAAAACAAATGAGAATCACACATTTTCCTAATTTGAATTTGGAATTATGGTATTTAAAATTTAAACTTTCAATGATACCAAAACCAGCCAGATACAAATAGTATAGCCAAAGAGATTTTATTACAAGTTCATACATACTATAATGCGAAAAGACTTTTTCCCCGACCTATTATAAAAAAACCTTTTTTTCAAGCAGGCGTGCTTTTAGAATACAGATTTTGTATTACTGTGTTGCTGTTCTAATATCTCATTTTTTATGCTTCTGGAAATGGTTGACTTACATCACATTGCATGACCGAAGGAACCGAAATTATTTGGCAGTAGCATTTAGATCTAAATATGTATTTCATTACTGTGGACGGAAAACTCGTAAAGTTTCTTTGCAGATTCTTCTTTACAGAGTTGATCGAATCCGCGGATCATTAAGTTTTTGACGTAACTTAGTGTAGTGTAACAACCAAACATTAAATGAAATTTAAATGAAAAATGCCTTTTTTACAAAGTGTTGTATGAGATTAAATACATAACTGCATAGTGTTCTCGCCAATATAGTTACAGTTAGTAACTTCCTATTTTTGGGGAGTTACAGCAAAAATTGCTAAGAACGACTAATGGCGCCATCTACATACATACCACTTGGTGGAAAGTATGAAAATAAAATTACTATTTCGATCAAATTGAGACACGAAAAGGCACGAAATAGCCATTCAGGGGCATCGGGAAAGGATTCTCTGAAAAACTACAATAAATGCATGACGCGGAAGGTTTGCTTTCATGAGTAAGTCGGGTGTCAGAACCAAACTTGTCACACATCAGAGTCATCCCTGTCGCAGGCGGTGGAGAAGGGCTGGAACGAGAGCCGCGACACCCAGATCAAGGTGCTGCAGGAGTCGGTGGCCGAGGAGAAGAAGACACAGTGGCGCGCCCAGGGCCAGGAGTTGCTGATTGAGGCCAAGAAGGAAAACGTGCTACTCCAGTTGGAGGCAGCGTACCGAGAGCGTCTCATGCAGGCTTATACCGAGGTAGTCTCCCTTCCGATGTGATTAGGATTAAAATAACTTTGTAAATATTTAACTTGTGTGTTGTCAGTGTGAATATGCAAGTCAACATCAAATCAGTTCGTAGAAAATATGCACAAGATCTACAATTACAATTTACTAAAGCTTTGCACAAATGTACTGAATTACGGAATCCTCAATGTACTGAATTACGGAATCATATCAATCCATGTTACGAAAAAATATGGAAGTTATTAATTTAAATAATTATCAGTGAGGCAATGACTTTCGAAAAAAGAATAGGTTGTAACCATACCCATGAAGCATCCTCTTGGGCTTGTTCAACAGCACATCCTGTCAACTTGTTTGACGATCTAAACTTAAAAACGTATATCTGTAACCTCTAAGAATTGTCACTTCTAATATTTAGTCTGTTAAAAATCCTGATACTTACTTTTTGACTTTATTTCTACTTTTTGACTTTATTTATTTATTTCGTGTATATGGGCCTGAATGCACATGCTCCATATTTATGTCTGTAGGTGAAGCGCCGTCTAGACTACCAGGTGGCAAAGTCGAACGCCGACCGACGCATCTCCCAGAAGCACATGGTGGACTGGATCGTTGCCAACGTGCGCAAGGCCATCACCCCAGACCAGGAAAAGGAAACCCTCAACAGGTGACATAAATGAGCCCATGAACGTTGAAAAGTAAAGACTAGAGACACATCCGGCAACTACATTGCTGAGTGTTCGTCTAACCGTGTGCGTGAGTGTGCATCGCGCAAACGCCACACGAGCTCAGTAAGGTTGATTATGCGGGCGATTCCCTGTGATGTACAATGATTTGTTGCATATAATTTGAAAAATTTGTTGCATATATTGAATTTAACTCATGCAAAAACTACAGAACTTTAAAAAATTTGAAACATTATAAATCTGTTATTATCATCTGTGAATGTAAAACCCATAAAACCACCATAACTTTTGAACGTTCTTGAATGGATGGGCCAATGAATTAATGCATTTAATTTGTGAGACTGGGAAGGTATTGGGTCAAAATATAATCAAGTCAGAATATACAGGGTGGTCCAAAAATCGTGGACCAAACGAAACAGGGAGGTAGAGGGGGTTATTTGCAGAAAAAAACTCTCTTTGTGATAGGGTCCTAGCTTGATCTCCTTAAAAGTTATGACAATTTGAATGTTTTTGAATGATATTCCAAAATTTGTAAGCAATTAAAAAAAAAAGGGGGCAACTTAAAAGAATAATAAATTGTGTATAATTAATTCTGGGAAATGTATCATTACTACAAACTAATATTTTGTAACAGTAGGCATCACTTTTTAACCTTTGGAGCGCGAACGACGCAGCATCGGCGTCCTGTACCGCGCTCCCGAATCGAATGAAAATCTATATCTAAGACACTTGTCAAGGTATCTTCAAAATAATAACTGTTCCATGTAGCTAGATAGTGCCTCCATTTATTTACGTTACTTTTGTAGTAGTTTGGTTCAAATATAAAATAATAAAAATCATATAACATTGACTTTAGATTTTTTTTAAATATTTTGTGATGTTACTCGAGGTTTAGGGTAAAAAAGATAAAGTTATGAAACAAATTTGTTTTTTATTTCGTAGTTTATGATAGCTGCTATAACATTGTGTCAAAAACTAATGACCCCGCCATACAAAAAATAATAATAATTTGGTTCCAAACATCGCGAACAAAAGCGACACTTATTGTTTTTCAAAATAATATTTTAGAATTTATTATAAATTATTTACGATATTATCTCAGTTGAATTTATTTTAAATTTATTGAATAATGATGGAAGAATATTCACATAAAATTTTTGTAAAGAAAAAGTTTACATAACATTTTCAGTAAAGGAAAAACCCGAAAAATCTCTCTACATTACTAACAGTCTAATTAGAATCTAATCTAATTAGAATCGAGTTAGATTTTATATCATCATAAACTGTTATATATACACAATTTTTTTGTGTAAGATAATGTTATAATATGTAATCAAAAACATTTTATTTTGAACATTCAAATTCGGCTATAAAATTGCACTCAGCGCACTCATACATGCAAACGCTCCACTTGAACACACGTCGGTGAGCGCGCGCTCTATCTATAGATAGGTGGGCGCGCGCGTTCTATCTATATAGGTAGGCACTTACTCAGCGTGACGAGGTCGAAACTTGTTGCTGGAGTAGAAGCAGGCTTCCGTGACACGAAGCATTGGTGACATGGTCTTTGAAATAAAACACGTAAATATAAGTTCATAGAAATTTTGTAAAAGTGAAACCTAAAATGAATAGAAATTCGAATTAGCGACGGATGGTCAAAAAAAACACCTAATGATTATATCTGAAGTAGAGTTTGTGCGTTGTCTGTCCGTCCGTCTGTCAGACACCTCCTCCTATTATTGAAGTTACAAAATTTACAATGTATGACGAAAACAAGTTTTGACATGACAGGTAGGTAGATCAGGTCAGGCCATCTAGTTTGAGGGGTCGCATGATGAGTCTAAGACCAGAGTTTCCCAAGATATGACGAAAAAAATTTTTTGAAGTTGTTTGACATGCATGGCAAGTGCTCCCGTGCATGTCGCAAGTATATTTTAGGCATCTTTCGTGTCCACACACCACCCGTTAGCATGAGAACAGGTGCGACATGCACGGCAGAATTCGCCGAAATGTAATACAGCATGCACGGCAATTGACCCAGTGTGACTAGTAACCAAAAACCGGCCAAGTGCGAGCCGGACTCGCACACGAAGGGTTCCGTACCATCGTAAAAGATTTAACATAACAAAATCACGTTTTTTGTATGGGAGCCCCCTTTAATTTAAATTATTTTTCAATTTTACCTATTTGTTGTTATAGCGGCAAAATAAATACACACTCTGTGAAAATTTCAGCTGTCTATCTGTTACGGTTACTGAGATACAGCCATGTGACAGACGGACGGACGGACGGACAGCGGAGGATTAGTAATAGGGTTCCGTTTTCACCCTTTGGGTACGGAACCCTAACAAGAATACTATGTAACAGAAACAAATAGTACATATTTTTAATTCTATTCTATTACCAGATGCGTCTTGCCCTATGGAAATGTATGCAGATGATGCAATGGGATTACTTATTAGATATACCAAACGATTTCAAAGCAACAAAATTTGGTATTATAACTCCACGCTCACGAAGTTCCTGAGATCTCGACAAATGACTTGAATCACACTTGACCAACGGCCAGCGGGCGGCCGAGCGGCCGTGCGGCCGACACCAATACACTGACAATGTTTATACTACAAAATATGATTTTCTAGATTTTCGGTCTTTTTTCCATTTTTATGTAAGAAAACATATCAAGTGTGATACATCACCGGATTCTACACAAAATTTGCCACAATCCGGACTAATTACATTCAAGCAAACGTAATTTTTTGTAAACAAATTTTGTAAACAAATGTGATAAATCTTTGAAATCTGAACATGCCAAAAAACATTTGATTTTTTGCTGCCTACAGAAATTGCAAAAACCTATAACCACTGCATTGATAGATAGCTGAATATATTACAATTTCATTGATATAAAAAAAATTACAATACTTACGTAATATTTTCGTCAATCATCCTTTTCAGCCGGCACAGAACCACGCGCGCAAACGTATCTCGGTCGACTGGCCAGCGAGACGAGCCGCGCGGATTTCAAAAAAATATTTTGTTTTACGAAGTTGCAGCTATTGGGTCGCGGTTAAGCCAATCAAAAGCGTCCTACACTCCTCTATCCATTTGAAAAAGCCAATCATAGACCAGTAAATCTATGACCACACAAAAAATCGCCAATCAGCGCAGATAGCGGGAGCGCGGCAGAGGGCGCCTATGCGGCGTCGTTCGCGCTTTACGGGTTAATAGTAATTGCATTTTATTCGATATTTTTTAAGCGTTACGAAAAATGCGAAAATTACGTTTGGTCCACGATTTTTGGACCACCCTGTATAGTCAAGAAATATACTAATATTTCGTCGTTGACAAGGTATTTGAGCTCCGCTACGAAACATGAAATTAAATGATATTTAAAAATCGATTTAATGTTATCTTTAAATTTGTGGTCCCGCCGCAGGTACCCTTAATTTTTTTATAGAGTTCAATATAGGACTATAACAGCAAAGTCTTGCATGCATAGCAAGGCATGACAATATGATGTAATGGTGTAAAGTGACAGCAGGTGCAATATTAACAATGTAAGTCGAGTTCATTAAAAAAACTACTATGTTTTTGTTCCAGGTGCATTGCGGATCTGGGAGCACTGGCATCCCGCGCCAAGTAAATGTACTATTGTCTATAGAGATCAAGTTATTTGAATAGGCTTTGAACACTTCCAAGCAACTTCAACAACACATGTAAATTATTATGTAAAATAAAATGAATACGATTATATGGTATGTTCTCTTGAACCTTCCTCCACTTTTAAAATTAATGTTCTCTTCTTTCAAGGAGACGGTCCATATTCAGGCACGGTTGTCATTGGACGGTGGTATTTTTCAAACCAAGGCACAGGCGTTCATATTCAGTGCGAAGAGGACACCTTTCAGTATAGCTCCGACCTTCCAAGGTACAACTCTGCATATTGACGACAACATTGGGATTCTTGATGTCGACCTGACGCATGACCTTAATTTCGGACGTCATATCGAGGACAGTCATAAATGGGTATCTCAGTATTTCACGCCTGACCAAAAACTGCTTCTTTACAAGGTGCAGATATGGGTACTTTTCGCATTTGTGGGATGGCTCAGATAAGTCTCTGCTTGGCTCTCTGGACCCGATACAGTGTTGTGCCGTGCGTTATGTTGATGATCCCAAGGTATCCCTAAATTTAGAGACCCTTCAACTTTGATGGGAAGCAAGCATGTGTGAATTATTAGATTTTTAATAAGAAAGTGTATATCCCCACATTGAAAATAAGTAGAAAAACTTCTTAATCTAGTACTAATATTCCTCTTCCAACTGTAAGTTCCATCCATATTCGCACAAAGAAAACGGAATAAAAGTTGAGCCTAGGCTCAATAGTAAAATGGAGCACCTCCTTTCTATATTGAATGATGCTGAACATGAAGATACTCTTAGATCTGAGCCGGTAGTCTAATCACCTAAATTGGCGTTACGGCAAACCGATCGACTGGCGTTTTCAAATGTATGGAGAAATTGAAGAGCGTGCGCAGCGGGCGTTAAGCGAACTAACATTTGCGAGTCCGAGCTTGATTTGACAGCTTACTCAACGTTGCCGTAAATATGTCGACGTTGCCGTTTACGTCCACTCCGCGTTTTCATACAAATCGGAAGTCCGCGTTTGACTTTGACAGCTTGAAGAAGTAAAACCACAGAAAATCTAGTAAAAACTTGTATGGAGTTTGGAGAAAACGCCAGTCGATCGGTTTGCCGTAAACGCCAATTTAGGTGAGAACTCAGACTGACCACTCTGATCAAGTCTACATTTTAATAAAAAAGACAATAAAAAAATACTTAGCAATGTTATAATTTATTTGACATACACTTTTTATATTAATAACGGGTTATAATGCAACAAGTTCGTGCAAGCTATAACAATCATTTGAGGACATCTAATCATACTGTTATAAGCGCCTTGAACAGTTGACGTGTCATAGCTTGTCCGAACTGGCGTTCTCATTTTAGTATTTTTAAAATAATTGCATTAATTTATGTATGATACATTTTTATAACATCTAGCTGACAGTTAAAGCCCGGATTAGTTATTCAGTGCTTAGAACCGTTCAAATGGTAGTTCAAAAAACATGCAAATAACTGTTCCCTTAATACATTTTTTAGAATGGCGTATTTTGTTGGTATATTACGTATTAGATAGAACCGAGAAACTGAAGTATGTAAATAGAAAAGATGACCAGAGTGAGATTTCCTTTTTCAATGCCTGGAGAGGAGAGGAAGGAGGCACGGGGAAAAGTAAGGGTTTCCTTAAATGCTTGCGAAATTGTAAAAACCTTCCAAGCTTGAGCCTAGACAGAATGGCCCCAAATATTTCCGCGCCATTTTATTCATCAATGTATGGACCGCTAATATTGAGTAATTTCCACGCACGCGTTGGCCGTGTGCTAAGTGGAATTATATTAAAATCATTGCGCTATCCGGTAGTTTCTGCCTTGACCTCAGTGCAATGACATCTAATGTAGACAGGAAGGACCCTTCGACACTAATAAATATTGAGAATATTGAGAGTTAAAAAATTATGAATTAATTTGGAAGCATTGGGATATTACCTGATATTAAAATATGGCTAACTCTCTAGTATTTTTTGCTAACTACGAACGGTTCTATTGAGCACTATCATATTCTTTTACCAATTCAAACATGCAAATAATGCACATAAACTAATTTCGTATAAAAATATATCTCTTTGTAAATCCATACAAAATGCAGACCAATTTAGAGTTGCCCGGTCGCACTTCAATATTGAATTGGCTGATGTGACTGACCTCTATCACCCATCTTTGGCGCCCGCAAACAACATAAATATTCTATATTATATCCTGTACGCCTAGCGCCAACTGTGAGCAGAGACTGATCACAATGCCGCACTCTCTAAATACATACATACTTATTACTTATTCTAAGCGCACTGAAGCTGTGTTGATGTCAATATTATTAACCTGCAATACAAAAATCAGAAAATTCACGTAAAAACTGTAAAACACCCTACAAAATTGCTGCATTCATTTATAGCACCTTACTGATATTCTATGAATATTGTGAAAAGTGTATAAAGTTCTAAGAGAAATGTTTAAATTACTCTTACAAGATCACTCAATTCCTAATATTAATTGAACATGTATAGAACAAAATAGGTGGTTCAACAGGTACATGAAACAAATCATACATAAGTAATGAACTAGAATTAATATGGACTATAATAATCATGGAATACGTACAGAAAACTTTGGTAATGGCCTTTCAATTTTGCAATACCAAAACATATTAATAATTATTCAAATCCTAACTTTATTAAAATTATTTTACAAAGTGTAAACAACACATAAAGCCACAATTACAAAATTGCATTGATTAATCTTATTATTCATAAACCATTATTTAAAAATTTCAATATACATAAATGATAAAATGGGTACTTTATAAACACAGTCAGGGGTCAGTTTTTCCAAAACTGTACCTATGTAAATTTCTTTAACTTCGTGGGAACAGAAATTGAGATCTTCAGCAAGGCTGTGTCAATAAATTTTTGAGGAGATCTAAAGATCGCACAACCTACCACTATAAATATGTACGTACATAATTATGTACTCAACACGCAACACTAATAATTTCATTAAACAATTTCAACTAAGAGGCACTTTTTAATCAACACACAAAATTAGGTGCACTGCATAGATATACAGACGTTCAGTTATCGTTAAAATTAGTTAAACAGTTTCTACAGAAAGTATTAAATGCTCTTTTGGCAAATTTCACAAACTTGTTTACCTTTTAGGTACTATGTACTTATGTATGTACGAAAAAAAACGACTTGTAACTTGTACATATTTAAATTTTTTTTAGTGGTTTCATTTCTTTAAGTATAAAGTTCACGAATTCTTCATTAAGCTGCCTAAAAAACTTGCCGTTTATGTTTAGGCATCTCTAAGGCATGGAGACACTTATACAAACAAGCAAGTTTTATTTTACCTCATTACTATACGTCTTACAGCCTCAATTCTTTACATTCGCCCAAATATTCTTCATGTGCAGACCTCAAGACAATTTGTTAGCAAATTTTATCAATTTTATCGAGATTATATATCGCATTCACAAATTCAGGTTACTTTCAGTCCTGAAGTTATTGTTATGCATAAGATACATTTTAAATTTTTTTGGCAATAAGACCGATATGATTAGGCTTATTTTAATTGAACTGGCAAATTTAAGGGCCCGACTATGGAATAATTCTTACATTTTCAGCAATGAAACTTTACATTTACGGTACACTGAGTGTCTACAATATTTTGAAACATTTTAAATTAGGGCCATTTTAAAAATAGCTATTAGTTTTACAGCATTTTAATAACAGTGTGTCAAATAAACCACTTTGTAAACTGTAAAAATATATATTACGGATTTAACTAATCACTGTTAAAAATATAGCTTGCGTAAAGTTAAAATATATTCAAAATATGTCAATATTAGGTAGTGTGATGTTTCATTATTAAATCAGTTGATGTTATAGAAAAATAGCACTGCGACTTGCTAGACAATACTGGGTATTAAATAATTTGTTATCAGGTTTCAAAGACTTTCTGAAAAAAGACAAAATTCTAATTATAAAAACTAACATTTAAGCATAGCTTAACATTTAAACAAATCTTTAAGCCAAATTTCTGAAGATAAAGAAGACGCAATAAACACAACAAACTTTTTACTGAATTTCACATAGAACCTTAGAGAAGAGCTCACAAAGTAACAACACCAATACAGCAAGATAATCCCCGCGCGAGTGCACCCGATCGTACGCTGCCTACCGTCGAGTCGTATCTCTCGTTGTATGTATCGCCTCGTTACAAGATGGTGCATTTCTTCTTGGGTTTGCCGTAGTTTGGCTTGTGCGTGGGCCGCTCGGACAGCTGGAACTTGCGCACAATGCGCACCAACTCGTGGAACGCCTGATCCACGTTCATGCGCAGCTTCGCGCTGCACTCGATGTACGGTGTTTTCAGCTGGCGCGACAGCTGCTGCGCTTCCTCAAGGGATACCTGTTGAACAAACAAAATGTTATATTAGCCCAAAACATCGCACTCCAGAAAGACCTGGGTGCAATGGCAGGACCTTTCCTTTATATGAGCATGGCTATACTGAACCGGTGGAAAGCACGGACAATTTTTCATTCTTGCTTAAACCATCTTTTATTCTTGAATGCAATGCAGGCAAGATTAAAGCTATCACCAACAGTCGTATTCAGAGTCTAATTCACCACTGCAAGCAATTAGGGAAGAGGATTTGAAGTTTGCGGGTCAATGAATAAATATGTGAATGCAATCTTGCAAGAGTCAATACAAATACCAAAATTAAATTGGCTTACACCATTCACCATTGCATATCTGTAGAAGCTGGCCTTTACTTTGTAATAGAAATATGCATTTAGTTATAGAATTTAGTCATAGAAATTAATTATGGCAAATAAAAATATGGCATAACAATAGTATGGGAATTTGAACTGTTAGTCATATTAATATGGTTATGTCTGGAAATGCTGTCATAACAGTGATTCAGTGATCAACTATCGAAAGCAGCATTGAGCAATATATATTGTTCTTGTATGGTAATACAGATAATAATTGTTTTGTTTATTGTTTGTTCATCGTCCATAGGCAGCACAACCGGATTTGTCATATTTTATCATTAGTCTATTATACCAATATTATAAAGAAAACTACAGTCGTTTAAAATAAACACGCTTAAGTTATTGATGTCAAGTTCAACAAACACTTGCACGCTAGAGGTGAATAGTATATTAATAGTAAAATCCATTACTAATCCTACCAGTGAGACACAAACAGTACCATAGGGGCTTAAGGTGGGCCTTCCCGCTCAACTCCCCATACAAACGTGGAAAGAAGATCATGCGCTTATTTCTTGTCAGGGATCCAAAATTACACTCAAAACTGCTTTATATGAGCGAACTTAATGTCTGATGAACATTGGCTTTGTAAAATAGTGTTTAGTTTCGAAGTTATAAGGTCCGATAGTTTGAATTTTTCGCACGTTTTATGGAATAACTTTGAACGTGGATTACTCAACGATAAAATAAGAGCATCTTAAAAAGGTTAGTCAGCAGACCTAGCTTGTTTCATGAATATTTATAATCAAGTAGGTTTTTGTTTGCTTTTTAACTACAGCTATACTTATAGCTTTTAGCTATAGGTCATTTTGTAATTAAAATTTTCGTAAAGCTTACCAAATCAAAACGCTATGCACATTGTCTACTCTGTGGACATGTTGCATCCTCTTTGAAACAGAGAAGGTTCCAGAGCGTAATAGCACGGTTTTGTACCGTGTTCACGAATGAGTTAGTCCCATTGGAAAGGGCCATCTTAAGAATGGCACCTAAGCTTATGCTCTAAACTTAATGAGGAGTGGGAATGGGAATGAATAGGATTCAGTAAAAATAAGAGTGTTAAGGTGGCCCATCCCGCTCATCTGCCCATACAAAAGGGGAAAGAAGACCACGCCCATATTTCTTGTCAGAGATCCAAAATGTTGCTCAAAATAGCTTTATTTGATCGAACTAGATGTCTGATGACCGTTGGCATTGTAAAATTGTGTTTGGTTTCTAAGTTATAAGGTCCGAAAGTTCGAATTTTTCGCGCGTTTTATACAATAACTTTGGAGGTGGATTACGCAATGATAAAGTAAGAACATCTTAAAAAGATTAGTCATCAGACATAGCTTATTTAATCAAGATTTATGATCTATTTGGTTTTTGTTAGATTTTTGACTACAGCGGTCGTGGTTTACTTTTAGCTATAAGACGTTTTGAAATTAAAATTTTCGTAAATCTTACCAAATCATACACTATGCACATTGTCTTTTTTGTGGACATGTTGCATCTTCCTCATCAGGGAGCCTGTCTTATTCTTTGAAACAGAGAAGGTCCCAGAGCGCAACAGCACGGTTTTGTACCGTGCCCGCGAATGAGTTGGGCCCGCCGGGTTGGGCCACCTTAAAAGGAGTAACTAAAGCAAAAAGTTTTAAACGGAGAAACTAAAGCTGAGGAATAGGATTCTCAGAATGGGGTGCACAGAATGACCCATCGCTATTACAAACCATAACTGTATTGGCGAGCATACTGACCAGTTATTTAATATAATAAACAAGTCTTAAAAGAGTCGGTGACATATTTGCAAGTTTTTAGATAAGTTGTAAACTTTTGAACACATACACAAAATTAACTAATAAATTTCTGCAAATGTTTGTATTTTTTTAATGAAATTCAATGTTGATGGCTAATACCATACCACTCCCACGAGTCCACGATCCCAACACACCAAGTTTTCGAGGAAATTAGGTGTAGGAGACCACGGTGTCAAGTGGTATATATGTAGGATGGTAAGGTGACATGAAAAAGTATCTACCTATGGTACCCTACCAACCAGGGCGGAATTACCTAGGGTTAATCCCGCCCGGGTTGGTACCATTGCATTGAATGAACGATGGTCGAAGTGGCAATGAAAATTGTCCGTGTTTTCCATCCAGTTCAATGAAGCCGAGCAATATAAGGAAGGTCCTGGCATGGCGCCTAGTGCCCATGTGGTGTTTTAGGCTAATATCTGACGGTCAGTTCGATATCATCCATCCATGTTCAGTTACATAAAAAAAATGTAGACTGGTCTAAGTGCCAGCTACGTTTGAACGACAAACTTCAATGCATTACAATACAAGACACTCAACAGTGGACAACTGGAATGGGTAAACATGCAATAGACTCACAACTCTAGATTGCTCCAGATCGGCTTTGTTGCCGACCATGAGCATGGGGAACTCGTCGCGGTCCTTCACGCGAAGGATCTGCCGGTGGAACTTGTAGATCTCATCGAAGCTCGCGTGCTCCGCCACCGAGAACACAAGCAGGAAGCCCTCGCCGGAGCGCATGTACTGCTCGCGCATAGCGCTGAACTCCTCCTGCCCAGCCGTGTCAAGAACTGCAAGTGTTTTTTAATGTTTATTATCTGTGTAATTAACATTACCAACGGAAATAACCTGCATCATAAATAATTTCTCATCGATCTTACAAAATATGATCAGACATTAGAGGTCAACACCTCAGCTTTCAATGGCTTCACCAATTTTGGCCAATTGACACAGACATGATGCATAGGATAGGTTATGGATGTACATAAGATTGGCTGTCATTTTCTTTTAAAGTTTAATCCATACCTAAAATAGAGAAACAAGTCTGCACAACACCAGATAACACTATGGTTTGCTATAGCACAGCTCCAACATTCGAACCCCTCTATATAGCACTTTTAAAAAAAAATATCAACCCAGTTACAGTTCTGTCCCCTAGTCTCAGCTGTCACCTAATTTGGCATTTACGGCAAGCCGATCGACTGGTGTTTTCAAATGTGTGGAGAAATTTAATTACCATGTAATACCACCACCAATAAACCGTCTAACTCAAAAGCTGGAACATTTTGGATTCAGAGGGAAGCTACTGGCATGGATCAAGGACTTTCTCACAAACAGGAAATTCAGAGTACGCGTTGGCGAGGCTTATTCAGAGGCGCACGACGTGCTTAGACGTGGTTATCGGCCCAGTCGCTTTTGGAATTTTTCTGACCGATCTACAAGCCGTAATGCAGCAACCATTCACACTTTTTGCTGATGACACGAAATTTTTTGGGGACCCCATTGTTAGTCGTCAATTGATACAAGACAATCTCGACCGCACAGTACAATGGACTAAAGACTGGCTCTTAACATTAAATGCTAGCAAATGTACTGTGCTGCACATAGGCAAAAGGAACCCACACCACCAGTAGACAATCGATGGATTACCACAGTGCAGTGTCTTCACAAAAAGACCTTGGAGTGACAATATCACACGAAATTGTAAAGAGAGCAAATTCACTTCTCTATATGGTTCGGAAGTCTTTTTCACACATCACAGCAGAAGTATTTGTTAAACTCTACAAAGCATATGTCGTACTCCTAGAGTACGCATACCAAGTCTGTTGAATTGCTAGAAAGAGTACAGAGAAGAGCCACTAAGATGGTGTGGCCTCTCAGGAATAAGCAATACGGGATTTGATTAGAGGCCCTGGGCCTTACTTCACTAGAGGAGCGAAGAAAGCGAGGCGACTTAATTGAAACCTTCAAAATATTAAATGGACATTATGGCGTACCTAACCTAAAAGCTATGTATTCCCTGAACACTGATCAAAGACTTCGTGGACGTTCTCTGAAACTCAATCATAATAGCTTCAATTCCAACCCAAGGAAACACTTTCTGTCAAACCGTATTGTGGAAGACTGGAACAAGCTGCCGGAGGAAGTCATAAGTGCTAGCTCAGTGAACAGTTTCAAAAACAATTTGGACAATCATGAAAAAATATAAAAAACCATTTGTATCATGAACACTTAAAATAAAAATAAAATAATAAAATAAAAACAATGTGCACTCAATCAGTGAAGTATACGCATGAGCTTGCAGCTGCTAGTGTATATAATAATAATAATATAATAATATAATAATAAAAATTGAAGAGCGCGCGCAGTGGGTGTTAAGCGAACCAACATTTGCGAGTCCGAGTTTGATTTGACAGCGTACTCAGTTGCCGTAAATACGTTGACGTTGGCGTTTACGCCGACTCTGCGTTTTCGTACAAATCGGAAGGCCGAGTTTGACTTTTGACAGCTTGAAGAAGTACAACCATAGAATATCTATTAAAAACTTGCATGGAGTTTGACGTTTTCATGTAATTTCGAAGTTCCGTAAACGCCAATTTAGTTGACAACTGGGACTAGGAGCACTGAGCAACCAAAAAATTGTTCATAATAAAACATATGGGATAGTAAAAAAATCTTCTACCCAAAAATCACAACTTTTAATAGGGGAGGAATTAAATGACCTCTACACACCGATGCAAAAATAACTATGATAATAGTGCATATTTGTGATGTGGATGAGACCAGTAAGCGGCTGACTAGCCCTAAACAAGTGAGTAGTTTATAACAACACATTTACTTCTACAGTATAACATTAAATTCAAAAGTTAAGTCTTACTGTCTAATTTCGCTGGGACATCATCTATCACACACTGCTTGGTGTACGAATCTTCTATAGTCGGGTCATAGTCCTTGACGAAGTAACTCTGTAAACAAAAAGTATTTATTTTGTCAGGTAAGTATCTTTGCCTGAATAAGGTACCAAACTGTTAATTGGGCCAGTTATTCCTGGTATCATTGAAGATGTGCCCATTTTCACTTTAAAATGAACATGTGTCGATCAGATGGCGCGCTCCGACTGTGGGTGGCACAGAAGACCTTGAGTTTATAGGTGACTATTTCGGTAACGGATGTTAGCTAAATAACGTAATTTTAGTTGTTATGGCCTTCGTGTACTGCGAGATTAATACGATATGTGTGTATTACACGTAGAAAGAGACTAAGGGGCCGGAATTAGGCGAAATAAGTAAAAACTACCTGAATAAACTGTAGGGTGATGGCGGATTTCCCGACGCCCCCACCGCCAACCACTACGAGTTTGTAGGTCTCCACGTGGCCGACAGCGCCTCCTCGCGACATCGTTTTAGGTTTTTGGTAAATTGCTATGAAAGTGATAAAGAAAATAATATACAAAAATAAACTTTCGGGATGTGAGGACTGACGAGGAGTGACAAATGCACAGCACAGAATTTCTGAGCTAGCAACAGAATACATTTTATTTAAAGTAGTACAGACTATAGCGCAGTAACTTCTCCGAACTCTTTGGTACAGACCAAAGAGTTAACTCCAACAAAGAAGAAATACGAAATACATTAAATAATAGTTTGCCAAGTACTACGCGAGCCCCAAATTGTGAAATAGTTTATTTTCCAATTACAAAGATAGAGTTTGTCAATCCCATAGACCTAGCATGCGGGCGCAGCGCGCTTACAAGACGAACAGAGTGTGGGAGTGAGAGTCCAATTCAAATATCACTACGTATCAGTAAGAGAGGGATGGAAAATAATTCCCGATGAGACCACTATCAGGACTTAGTGTAGAAACACATTCAATGTCAAACGTTTTTTCGAAATATCTCGAACATTTCTATAGTTTTCCTTAAAGTGGCCCATCCCACGCCCATATTTCTTGTCAGAGATCCAATTTTTTTCTCAAAATAGCTTTATTTGATCGAACTAGATGTCTGATGACCATTGGCATTGTAAAATTGTGTTTGGTTTCTAAGTTGTAAGGTCCGAAAGTTCGAATTTTTCGCGCGTTTTATATAATAACTTTGGAGGTGGATTACGCAATCATAAAGTAAGAACATCGTAAAAATATTAGTCATCAGACATAGCTTATTTAATCAAGATTTATGATGTATTTGGTATTTGTTAGATTTTTGACTTTTTTGTTTATACGACCAGACATGGATGGCTAATACCACACGGTATTAGCCCAATACACCACATTCCCGAAGGAATTAGGTGCTATGCCAGGACCTTCCCTTTATGAGCACGGCTACATTGAACTGGATGGAAAACACAGACAATTTTTCGTTGCCGCTTCGACCACCTTTTCATCCAATGCGAGGGTACCAACCCGGGCGGGCTTAAACCCTACCACCTAGTAGGGGAAGGGGACCTACAGTTTTACATGGGTTCCGAACCATGGAGCAGCTCGCATTCGTGACGAAATGCACTTATCAAACTCGGAAAGAGAAAGACAGTGGTGCAAGTCGGAATTGAACCCAGGCCTCTGGTACGCTAGTCCAGTCCCCGCGCCACTAGGCTACGTTACGTTACATAGGAGTTCATGTTGTTACAGTTTCTTGAGGTTCAAGATCAGTAATAACTTTTCTTTTGAAATTTTGCACGTTATCATAAAATATGTCACAGGCAAATACAGATTCGTTGTATAATTGACACTTACGACGGATAGGATCCCTGATTCCAGCTTTAGTTCGGGTTAAGTTAACATGGAACAGTTTCGTAATGCGAGTTGCACAAACGGAATTCGGAGCGGCACTAAATCTAATCGAGAAATACTGTCAAACTTGTTGCTGCAAATTTTAAACAAATTCATAACATCAATCACTTTCCTTCCTGTAACATATATTGTTTGAACTCCGTAGTCATAGAGAACCTTTTCATACGACCTGCGTGGACTAATTATCCTAAAGCTTAAAGGTCGCAAGAACTTTTTTTTAATATTCTCAATTGGGTCCAATGTAAATGCTATAATGTGGTGACCAAAGAGATGTGCAGTATTCCAGTTGGGATCGAATGATCGTACAGTAAAGTAATAAATATGTCGATGGTTTTCTAAAACATTAACTGATCCCAAGAACAAAACCAAGCATTCTGTTAGCTTTATTAACATGGATGTTAAAATGTATATTTGTATCAAATTGGACACCTAAATCTCTAATGTTGTTAACACGCTCCAAAAAATGGTCGCCAATGCGATAGTTAAAAGTGACATCATGACGCTTTTTAATAAAAGATATGCAGTTGTATTTAAATAAGCTCAGAAATATTGTATTTGTAGCGCAATAGTTTACGAAAGAGTCAAGCTCGTTCTGAATTAGTGAACAGTCATCAGCAGTCCGAATAGATGCAACCTTTTTTATATCATCGGCATACATAAGGAATATAAATTAAAACACTTAATTACATCATTAATAAATAAAAGGTAATGTGGAACCTAGTGGGACCCCAGAGGTGACATTTTCCCAGTTAGATTATTAGTTAGTTATAACCCTTGAGAGTGACTGCTTGCTGTCTTTTGCTCAGGTATGCCGAGAACAATCTCAGTATGTTTCCTTTGATTCTGTTAAAGGAAATTTCCCTCAGTAATTTGAGATGGTCCACTTTATCGAAGGCTTTTTTTAGTTCACAGTATATTGCATCTACCTAGAGGGCAGGTTCCATGATTCGAAACAAATAAGTTTTGAATAGTAACAAGTTGCTCTTCGTAGACCTGCCCTTCACAAAACCGTGCTGTCGTACAATGATCTAACAACTATCGATCTAACAAAAACGAACTAACGTTTGCGAGTCCGATTTTGATTTGACAGCTTACGCATCGTCGCCATTGACATTGACGTTGCCGTTTCCACCGACTCTGCTTTTTCATATAAATCGGTAGTGAAAGAGTTTGATTTTTAAAGATTGAAGAAGTAAAACCACAAAATAAGTTGTAAAACTTATATCAAATTTGACATTTCTACGTAACTTCGAAGTTCCGTAAATTTCAGGTTAAGTGAAACTTGGACTGCAGTTTTTACTGATATACCTAGTTTCAACGATACGGTAAGCTAAACGGTAGCACTCGTTTAATTTATAGATATCCATTGCCACCATTAGAGAGCCACCATTTTCCGTCTAGATGTACCCTGTACCAAGAGAGTCGCAATCAGGCGAACATATCATATGTTGGTTGCTAAGATAAGTACCTACATATGTAATGTATGTGATCAATCTGTCGTGGAAAATAATGCCAAGGAATTTCCCGGAAATGATCGAGTGAACTATGTCACCTGAAGAACCGGAGGCTAATATCCTGGAGCCCTATTGTAGATCTAACGATTTTCGCAACACATTGGAATAAGGTCTGCATTTGAGGTTGCAGCCTCCTTGGGGCACAAAGCCGGCCACTGGCACCACTGCGATCGTGTTTTTATGTTAGAATTGACACCGAATATGTTTTGATCACAAAACAGGTATTCGTCGAGCAAAAAGACGCAAATATTCCATAGTGGATGGAAAACATTTTCGTGTTCGACAATGGGGATGGTGGTGAGGGAAGAGGTGACAATTTTTTTCATCTCGCTCACTCATTAAGGACGTTCAACGGACGTTCTCGGCGCAATGGATTGAAAGATTTTTAAACATGTTTGAATTTTGGAAGTTGCAGGAGACGCATGCCTAGTGTAACATGTTTGCTAAAAAATGATTGCTAACATTGTTTGTTAGAAATTACACAGCAGGTGACCCGGATTTATCAAATAATGTGTGGTATTATAATTTCAATGGTATTACAAAGCTCGCGCGCATAACATTATATGAAGTAAGACCAAACTTTAAGACCGATGTGAAGTTGGCGCGTTTTGCTGCGTAGAACACAAATTATGTGGAGGAGCGCGCGGTGCGTGCTGTACCATAGATTAAGCATAAGGTTATTCTATGGCTGTACCCTGCGCAGACTTGGACTCAACGTGTATTCAGATATTTGACGTAGGTAGGTTAGGTTAGGTTAGGATGTAGGATTTTACTTACATTTAAAGCCTAAGAAGCTTAGCTTCTATCGAGTGTTTCACGAGGCCTTAAAGCTAGAAACAAATTATCTTACGCATCTATCCATAAGTCGCGGCTGTTGGACGCGACTTATTTTAATCTGTACAGTACATTTTCATTAAACTGTGCAAACTGTCGGTCGTAAGTCACGGAGATGACCTTGGGCCATCTTTGGGCGATCAGACGACAGCGATTCAGCTAGCTGCATGTTGAGATGTCTTGTTGGTGTTAGAAGGCAGCAATGTGCACAGGTGCATAGCGTTTGAAAGAAAATGAATGCACGTGAAAATGCATGTCATTGCGCTTTACGCACGGCGCGAAAATGACTAAAGAATATGTACGTGGTCATAACTGTTTGTGTATAATATTAAATCTAACCAACGCTAACATGCTCAGCTGAATTCTGAATTCACCACACTCAAAAATAAATAAACCAAAAAACGTTTAATTGCACTTAAATCGTACACAATGGTTACACTCGAGTCCTTTATTACTTATTTCATAAACGCAATATCCGTTTTCTCATTACACGATTAAGTACACGTCCACGACCACGTCCCGACATCGGTACGTCCATAGCTTAACTTTGCCATTTATGCCGACTCCCCGTTTTAATACAAATATAGTCTGAGATTGTTTTTGACAGGTTGAAGAAGTAAAACTCGTATGGGTTTAGGTAGTCCGAGTTCTCTTCTCAAATTTTATTTGCGTTTACAGAAATTCGAAGTTATGTTAAAAGTCAAACCTATACGAATTTTACTTCTTCAACCCGTCAAAATCAAACTCGGACTTCCTTTTATTATTTATAATTAATTTTATTATTAACTTTAAGATTATTAATTTATGTTAAAAAATGTGCACGGCTCGCAAGGGTCACTTATGCGTAATAAATAAATAAAATAAAATAAATGTTTGTATGAAAACGCGGAGACGTCGTAAACGGCAACGTCAACGGCTGTGTTCGGGCAAAATTTTCAATACTCAATGAAATTTTTTTGCGACGCACGGATTACGATTGCAGGAACGACAAAACTGCACTGTAGGCGCAAGTCTGCTTCAGTTTGAGTTTTGCTTTCGCTAAATTTTTGCAGAAAAAAAAGCGGTGTAGCTGGATATATAGTAATAAAACCATAATACCATAGACATTAACTTGGAAATTTTTTGAGCACGTAAAACTTAATAAAATCCAGCCAAGTGCGAATTTAACTAGTATAAGATTAACGAAAAAAATCACGTTTCTTTAGTTGTTATTGCTGACATTTTCAACTGTCACCCTATTACGGTTCATGAGATACAGTTCCCGACAGACGAACGGACAGCGGAGGCTTAGTAATTTAAGTAAAGTGGTTCGGATTCCACGTAAAACTCTAGGGCTCCTTCCTTACTTACAAGGTGGTAATTTATCCTATCCCTCCCGGGTTGGTACCATCAGATTGAATGAACGATTAAAAAATTGACGGAAAATTGTCCGTTATTTCCATACAGTTTAATGTAGCCGAGCAATATAAGGAACGTTCTGGCATGGCACCTAGTTCCCATGTGGTGTGTTAGGCTAATATCTGAAGGTCAGTTCGGTATTAGCTATCCATTTCCTGTAACATAAAAAAATCACTGTCGGTACGGAAACCAAAAACATATATCTGTCTCACACATTTTGGTACCCTTTCCCCACATTTGAAAATGTCAGTCGACCGGTATTTAGCATTAGCGAAATACTCAGGCTAGGGGCATCAGTCCAATTGTGAACGCGCTTTCGGTAACGCTGGTTCAAATCGGACCGCGTCCCAAGTGGACCTTCCCAAAAATTCAAACAAAACGTCACTAAACGTCAAACGTCAACGTCAACTTTAATAGACCATTAAAAATCCCTTCAAAGTTCAATCGGACCAAACCAGTTGCCGCTGAGAAGGCTGGAGCCTCCTTTTTCGACAAAGAAGAAGAATCCCTGTAGTGCAGTATTTCTGTATTAAGTGGCGTTCGTAGTTCTGCTATAATTTTCGGAGAAAAACATTTCCGTTGTAATTAAGGACTTGAAAATGTTTTCAACAAGCTCACAGAGGCAGTTCTGGACCTTCGGAGACGAACGTGATCTGGCAGGCCTAAGAGAACAACACAACCTAGCCTTTATCACAGCGCACGGGGGCTCCGTCGCCGCTCTTGACGAAAGTCAGCGCTACGCCTATTTCCTCTCCCCGGAGGAGGAGCGGCTGCTCCTCCGACAATACGAACTACACCTCAGGGACTTCTGCAAGCATTTCTCTCCTCCCATGCCAAAATCTGTTGTCGGTACTGCATTTCACTATTTCAAAAGATTCTACCTTCATAACTCGCCCATGGATTATCATCCGAAAGAAATATTGGTGACCTGTGTATACCTGTCGTGCAAAGTGGAAGAGTTTAACGTGTCAATAAACCAATTTGTCGCCAACACGAAGGGGGACCGGGAAAAGGCTTCAGACATTGTTTTGAACAATGAACTTTTGCTCATGCAGCAGTTAAATTATCATTTGACGATACACAATCCATTTCGACCGATCGAGGGATTCCTGATCGACATAAAGACTCGCTGCTCCCTCTCCAACCCCGAGCGACTTCGCTCAGGCATCGATGAATTTCTAGAAAAAGCCTTCTTAACTGATGCGTGTCTCCTGTATGCTCCGTCGCAGATCGCGCTGGCCGCGGTGCTGCATGCTGCGAGCAAAGAACAGGAAAATCTTGATAGTTATGTGACCGACACACTTTTCCACTCGGCTGGTCAGGACAAACTGGCAGTGCTCATAGAGGCAGTCCGGAAGATCCGGTCCATGGTGAAGATGGTAGAGAATCCACCCAAGGACCGGATTAAAGTGCTAGAGAAGAAGTTGGAGCGTTGCCGCAACCAGGAGAATAACCCTGATAGTGAGATCTACAAACGGCGCGCGCGAGAGGTCTACGATGAAGATGACCCACCGGGCGCTGGCCGAATGTCTCTCGATACATCCGCCACTGCTCCACAACTGCTGTCGCCCTCGGCCTCCTAAACTTACATTATGATTAGAAATAGGGAATGGGGCCTACTTTATAACCAACTTTGTATGTACATAACACTTTAATGTAAAATAAATGACTATTCATCTGATTATGTTTGTTTTCCTGTACTATATATGTACTCTTGATTGATAAGTTTTCGAAGGTGATCACAGTAATCCAGACGCCTGTCCCTGTCCTCCATTCTTCCTTTCCTATCCAAGGTATTAGAGAGGGTTGTGCATTATCAGCTTTCTAATTACCTCTCCTCAAATAAACTCCTCGACCACCTTCAATCTGGATTTAGACCAGCACATAGCACGACATCAGCACTAGTCAAAATCACAGACAATGTCCGTCATGCCATGGATCACCGTGAACTCACAATCCTTGTCCTGCTTGATTTCAGCAGTGTCTTCAACTCTGTTGATTTTGACATTATGCTAGCTATTTTTAGAACACTCAATATTTCACAACCAGTAATTGAATGGTTCTCCTCTTACCTGATTGGTCGGTGCCAATGTGTCCGTTTAGATAATATCTGCTCTGACTGGTGCTATACCACAACTGGCGTGCCATAAGGTGGCGTACTTTCTCCTCTTCTTTTTTCTATCTTCATCAACACTGTCGTTGCATCTCTTATTTGTCAATACAACTTATACGCTGACGACTTACAGCTCTATAGGCATTTTAAGGTTGAGGATATTGACAATGCGTTTGCCTTCATGACTACAATACACCTACAATAAAGCTTTCACAGCTGTTGACATATTCCATGATACAAAAACCAGTTTTAAAAAACGTATCCGCAGCCTTCTAGATAGTTGATTTACTTGCCCGGTTATGTTATTATATTTTTTTAATTTATTGTGTTTAAAGATCTACCCTTACTTAAGCTTTACATACTTGTGTGCCTAATATTATATTATGTTTATTGATCTGTCATTCCATCTAGCTTTATATTTCTTTATTCTATGTTCTCGAGGGAAGTGTAGTGGAGGCAGGTACAGTAATGTCTTTTATGTTTTTATTATTCATACCTTTGTAATGTGTACCTGTTTTCTGTTTCTTCTCCTTAATAAATAAAATAAAATAAAAATGAACATCGAGATGGACTCAGTACTCTCCTGGGCAGAGCGCTATGGCTTACTTGTGAACCCACAGAAGACGCAGGTGATTATTATCGGTTCTACGAAACTCTTACGAAAAGTAGACAGAGCATCTTTATCGCCTCTTATATTTAACGGTGTTGCACTTTCTCTGGTTAAGATGGTAAAAAACCTTGGGTTTTTATTGACGAGACGTTATCGTGGAATGTGCACGTCGGTGAGGTCAGTCGTAAGTTCTTTGCTAGTATGCACTCTCTCAAGCGTCTGCAGAATTTTCTTCCTATCAGCACAAAGACTATGTTGGCTCAGTCTCTTATCCCTATCCTAGACTACGCGGATGTCTGTTACCTGGACGTCAATGAAGAGCTGCTGAATAAGTTGGACCGACTTACTTAACATGTGCATTAGATATATTTTTAGTCTGCGGAAATATGACCACATTTCCGAGTTCCGGTCTAGCCTTCAGTGGCTTGACATTCGTCATCGAAGGAATTCCCATGTTCTCTCGATTTTATACTGCACACTGAATGCTCCTAAATACCTATCCAAACGTTTTCAATTCCTATCCTCCCACGGTGTTCCTTTAAGATCCTCCGACACCCTTGCCCTAGCCATCCCGTCTCATTCCTCAGCATTTTACACTAACTCTTTCTCAGTGCATGCTGCACGGATGTCGAACGAACTCCCCCTACGTTTACGTCAGTGTGCATCGATCCACACATTCAGAGTGGACAGTCTGAGTTCTCACCTAAATTTGCGTTTACGGCAAACCGATCGACTGGCGTTTTCTCCAAACTCCATACAAGTTTTAACTTGATATTCTGTGGATTTACTTCTTCAAGCGGCCAAAGTCAAACGCGGTCTTCCGATTTGTATGAAAAATGCGGAGTGGACGTAAACCGCAACATCGACGTATTTACGGCAACGTTGAGTAAGCTGTCAAATCAAGCTCGGACTCGCAAATGTTAGTTCGCTTAACGCCCGCTGCGCGCGCTCTTCAATTTCTCCATACATTTGAAAACGCCAGTCGATCGGTTTGCCGTAACGCCAATTTAGGTGACAACTGAGACTACCGGCTCTGAGCTCTAGTGAAAGACCATCTCCTCAAATAATGAATATATATTTTTTTCTACTGCGTGCCTGGTTTTCTCAGTTGACCACATTATCTATGTACATGTTTACATTAATTTTGTCTCACTTCTGTATATAAATATGCATAAGTATGATTTATGTTATTTTTTTTTATATATTATAATTTTTAATATGTTTGTTTTTTTTTCATTTGTTTGCCGCGACTCTGTATTATTGTACCTAACCTTGTCTCATTATGTAAAAAAGGGTAGACTGGCGGAAAATGCCTTAGGCATTAAGCGCTACCATTGTGTACGATTTAAGTGCAATAAACGTTTTTTGATTTTGATTTGATATTTTTATATGAAATATTGTTAGGTTTTATAATCATCAGCCAAATAATATTAAGGAACTTACTGGCAAATGTTTCAAGAATGCAGTTAAAACATATCTTAATTAAAAATAATATTATGGGATGCCTATAAGAATATGTGACTTAATAGGAGCTACCTGCGTTGCCAAGTCAATTAAAGCTTTTAAATTATTTATTAATAATATCTATTTTGTAATTTACTTTTTAGTTATTCTGTTGACAATTTTCGTTGATGCTAACTTTTTACTACTTAATCAAGTAACTATTAGGCAATTAAATTGATGCTCTGTAATTCATAATTTATTTTGTATTCTGACAGTTCTAATGATGTCATTTTATTTTGGATTCTGACAATTTACTCTATTTGATTAACTTATTTAGTTATTCATTTTAATAAAAAAAACTATTTCAATAATGCTTTACGCAATATTGTGTTGAGTTATAACTGCAACAAGACTCGCATTACTGTGTGTAGTAATAGTGAGTTTTTAATTTTAATTTGAGCCCTTACATTGTAATAGATTTTTACTACTACTAAAACAAAGACTTAAGAACGGCCCGTAAGCTATGCTCCCCATACAAACGTAGTTTACTAATCATTTGGAAACCGCTATTCCAATTAAATTGATATTTAATATCTAATATCAGGTAACAAATATCTGTGTCTGCATGCTTTTGTTTTTTTGAAAAATCCAAACCGAATGAAATGAATGCAAAAAGAAAATCTTCATACGAATTTTGTTTTCTCTGTGGTTTGACCCAGAATACATTTACCGAAAAAACAAAGGCATGCAGACACAGATATTTGTAGCCTAATATTAGATACCAAATATCAAGTAAGTTGGAACAGTGGTTTTCAAATCATTAGTAAACTACGTTTGTATGGGAGGCGAAATTTTCAGGTGCTTACGGGCCGACCAAGTGTTCCTTATGTGTCCCAGAGAAAAAATAATGTACAATACAATGCAATTATTTTGTTTTACCTGCAGCTGCTGTGGTATATAAACCAAGATAAACTTGGTATACAACTTCACGACCACCAATAAAATAAAAAATAGACTGGACATCCACATCCATTTGCAACCACTTAACAACTACTAAATATAACAAGAGAGTTAATGAATTGATTTGGACGCATTATTGAACCTACTTACCCATGTTTCAATCAATTACATCGACAAAGGGAAAACCACGCGTTGCGCAGATGTACAGTGAGGCGAAAAAATGTGTATGTAAAATGACCTACTCACTCTGTTAGTATATCCTGATTCATTATTTGATGAGCAGCATTTATTTTGCTTATTGGAAAAATTGTCTATTAGAATAATTAGAAAAAGGTATGTGATAAATTCAAGTTGGAAAATAAAGAATCACAGTTTTAAGAAATTTAAATTTAGCCCTGCCATAAATGACTGCATTTCCAATTTTAAAAAAGCTTGATATTACAATTGATGTGGTAAGACCGTGTTATCTACACTGAATTTATTTGGCATTTATTTGTTTACTCGATCAGAATTTTCCACTGGAATCCTAGATGTTTTGAGATTCATCCAAGGCTTGTTTGTAGCTGTCACAGACACAGGCGACACAATTCAGTGAGGCTCCGGGCTTCCAGTATATTGGAATACGCTCTGCGTATTGACGGCCACATAGTGATTCTTGGGTCGACGCTTCCTTTCTCTTCAGTGGAATACCTCAATTTCGGATGCCGCCTACCTCATGCGACGGAATTTGTTCTGAGCAAGATGAGTATCGATGATTTGCCTTTAATGTCGATTGAATAAATCGCATTGTTTAACTAAATACTTGAAAATTGTTGACGGATTACCCACGTAAGCCACGAAACATTATTTATGTTATGCAATCAAACTGGGCAGGAATAGGAACGAAATAAACGATGTAGTGTAGAGGGTAAGTTTTTCATCTTATTTTAAAGTACCTTATAAAATAGAAATCACAAACCATCGCCCCCTAAGCCGCTTTAACACCCCCCAATTTTCAGTGAGCTCTTAACCGCCCCCCCGTATGCCTCTAGCGCAGCGCCCCCCCCCCCCAGGGGCGTTATCGCCCGCCTTGATAAAAACTGATATAGATAATTGAAGTTAAAATAACACCGCCCGAAACGGGGATAATTTTACATTGCCTCTTGGACCTTCATCCGATGCGGTGGCACAAGCCCGGGCGGGCTTAATCCGCCACCATTTAAGTAGTTTTACATGGGATCCGAAGCATGGAGTCACGGGCATTCCCAACGTTATTCAAACGTCGATCTACTCTTATCCACTGAGTCAATTTTATAAATAACATAACCGATAGTTATACTCACAGAAATCGGAATATATTCTGATTTCTGTGGTTATACTATTCACATTTATTTTCATGAACAATTGGTATTGGTGGATGTGCTGAGGACCAAAAGTGCTCAGAAAAGCCAAAATGACATCGCCTCGCGAAACCATGCTTAGCGAGGCACAATGCCAGCGAATTTGCGGACCATCGCTGAGCTATCGAGAAACATATGACAGTGAAACAAAAAATCCACTCAAGTAACTTTTGGTTTAGTGTTTTTTTTTTAGCATTTTGCATTAAAAGTGAGATGCCAATAGTCGGATAATTGTGTTAGTAGTGAGTTTTTGTCTCACGTCCTAGCCCCCTGGACTACGTTACATATGCGTAAAATGTAAGTTTGAGTTTGGAGCTACAGAAATAACAACTCATTTGTTCTGAGAGTTCATGTTGTCAGACAGTTTTAATATTAAGTAAAATTACTTTATAAACATACATAGTACGTCGCTGTTTAATTTTAATATTATTGTAATTCGGACAAAATAATACATTCGAACATACCTGTTAGGTCAGTTAGGTCTGTTAGGTCAGGTAAGAGTGAGTTCGAGTTTGAGAGTGAGTAAACCTAATAATACCTGGGAAATATATTATTATTTAAATAACGGAACTGTCATTTATACTTCCAACGTATTTATGGGACAAACCAGATTTTTACCAAACCAAAATGATGTTCAAAAAATGTGGAAACATAAACTATTTAAAAAATGAGTTGATAATTAGCGACGAATTCGAACTCACTCTTACCTAAATGGTCCCCCTGGGGGTCCATTCAGAGTAAGAGTGAGTTCGAATTCGCAACTAAATATCAACTCACTTTTTTAAATAGTTAATGTTTCCACACTTCTAAAACATCATTACAGTTAGGTCAAAATCTGGTTTGTCCCGTAAATACGTTAGAAGTATACATAACGGTTCCGTTATTTAAATAATAATATATTTCCCAGCTATATTTAGGTTAACTCACTCCCGAACTCGAACTCACTCTTGCTCTGAATGGACCCCTGTGCTTTTTTATGTTTCACACATTCTTAAGCCAAATCATTTTCACTTTGTGCGGTAATGGAAAACTTGCGTTCCTATAGGATTTTGGAAACACGTGCCAGTAATGCATTTCACCCATGGAGCAAATAGCAGTACGCATGGAATGAAAATGGAATGTTGGAAGGGTCGCTAAAAGTGGTTTGTTGCGATAGTGGAATAATGATGGTAGAATTTAAGTCTTGCAAAAAATATCTAATTTATTGTTGCCTTTTTACATTTTATTAATTCAACAACATTGAAAACTAAAATAATTCCTTTTACATTTTACTGTTATCCATCTTCAACGCCCTCAGCGATACAAACAATAATATGCAAAGCACCTATGATTTTTTATATCACTTATAATTTAAATGATTAACTGATGAGATTATCTGCAAATACAGGTTCGATTTTTATTTGAAATCATTGTCATCTCAGAGTTATTCAAATTACATGCCTTGCAATACATACAAATTTCATAGATGTCGAATAAGACTGTTTTTTTCTTTTTTATTTCAATCAAGTCTAAACTTAAGAGTCATATTTAGTAATGAAGGATAATATCTAGATAACTTTGAGTCCTGGTTGTCCTCGCACGCCTTGGTCTTTCCGAGTAATCGTTGCATTTTTACTTCTGACACAGGAGTAGTTTTTCCGCTTCAGTCTGGAAAAAAATAGTTTCTTAACTATTAAATATAATATTTTAGATACAAATGTATTGTGATGAAAGCATATATTCTAAATAAGGCAACAGAGTCGAAAAATATTTTTTTGAGCCTGCAAAAAAAAAATTATTTAGGTTTATAAGGTCTTAAAAATAACATAAAAACACTCCTGAATTTGAAACTATAGAAGCCGTGGGTATGGCAAGAAATATAACAATAAAAATCCCTATTATTATTCTATACTATTTTTTTAAAGTTTTAAACGTGATTTGGATAAGGAGAAATTGTATGTAAAAAAATGTGCGATATGGAAACGCACTGTTGATACAATATGTAATGGACGGTACCTAATTTAATTTTCCTTCATACACAGATGTATTTTACAAAACATCTTGCGTGAATAAATACCACACGCTACTGCCATAATAATAGCCCGCACCGAATGGCATTTCCAACGGAGCTAGGTGCCATGGCAGGATCTTCCCTTTATGCATTAAACATGCACTTCCCAAACACGTTCTAATGGCGGTACCAAAGGCGAGTTTCACCCTACCACTTCATCAGTAGGGAAGGGGTCCTAAAGTTCTCAGCCTCGGTTCCCTCGATTATCAAGGTTAAGTACTATTGGCCGCGGTCGGGTTTTGAATAAGTGACCGTTTATCTTTTGAGGCTGGCTGTCGTTCAGCCACCTCGTCCTTAATAACCACATAATTGACTTGATTGATTGATTGATTGATATAAATTATGGCCTCTGTTCTTTTTTTAAAGACAATTTTGTCAGTGTCCAGAATAGACCTAACTCCACCCGGGTTGGTAAAGCCCCCGGCGCGAGAGGATTACTTCCCCTTCTCAAGAGCCAACGCCTGCGCAGAGACAAAGCAGTTATCGGATTTGGTTACTACACACCAAATCCTATGCGTTGACAAGATGTTCGAAGCGGCAATGAAAATATTCGTTGTTTTCCATGCTGTTGGGCGAGCAATATTATGAAATGAAATGAAAAATCTTTTATTTGCTCATTTTAAACGAAACAATGGCAAAAAGGGAACACTTAGTACCAAATGGGATTCTCTACCAGTACATGTTAGGGATATCACAAAAACACGTTAGGGAGCAAATAAAAGTAACAGTAAAGAGAGTTAATATAATAATAATATACAAAGAATAAACGAATTAACAATATAAAAAAATAATAAAAAATAAACTATTATAAATATTTATATAAATACAGATAATAGATACATGATACATATATTTATATAAAATATATACTTACTACAGTTCATATTGACATAAAGTAACTTCTATATCTATGGGGACAGGTAGTCATTAATTTAATTAAAATGTAAGAATAACCTTCTTTTAAAAATTAGCAAGTGTGATTACCGAACTTCTATCGGGGACTCTGTTTCCACGAGGAAGTAAACTTCAGCGAGAAATGTCGGACAGACTGACAAACAGCACTGTCGCGTCGCCCGTGTTAACGCCTCTGCAAGACGTGTTTACATTTATCGCGGAAGTTTACTTCCTCGTGGAAATGGGACCTTGGACAGGTTCTAGCATTGCACCTAGGTCCCATGTGGAGTTTTGGGATAATTCATGAATATAATTTTTTTACTTTCTTATAGGCTTCGAGCCCTGAAGAGATCGGCATTCTCAATAAAATGCGGAAATAATCTCGGACTAAATAAAAATATTCCGATATTCATTTCTTTCATCAGCTCAGGCCTTTCCGAGGGCCTTTCCGCAGTCACCGGGTAACTTTAAAAAAAATATTCCCAAAAACAAATGTGAGCAATAAAATATATCAAGTTTCCAAATTTACAAAACACTAGCTGATGTTCCGGGCTCAGTTCGGGTCACTATCGTTTAGGCAATTCACCCGAGCGGAGCCTGGAAAAGTGATATGTGAAAACTTCGCGGGCGTGTTATTCAAACGGTTAGTTCCCATTCATACAAAAACACATCAAGATTGGTCTAGCCGTTTAGGAGGAGAACTGAAGAAGACGACTATATAAAATAAGGTAAGATAACAATGGGATTCTCACCTGGACGAGCTTATAGATAGCCATGAGCGCATCTCCCGCCTTGCAGGCATCCTGTCCGGAGCCTCCCAGCGCCGACCTCTTGCCCCAGTTGGGGGAGAAGGTCAGCTGGGCGTCTGAACAGGCTAAGATGGCCACCAAAACAATGAAGAAAACCACACGATACATTCTCGGACTTAGAAGCTCTCGAACGAGCGTCGGCGTAAAAAAGCAGGAGTTGTTACTTTGAAGTACCGAGACGAGTGAAGATACTTTGATTCAGCCCCATCTTTTATAGGGGTGAAACCGGGCTATTTGCGTCAGATCTTGTGGGTTTTCAACAAATATCGCGTCCCGAATGAGTTGAAGCCGCACAATGCCTTCAATTTGGAAATGAGATAGAAAAGGCTGGGATAAATAACAATCTGTTTACATATTTTTTTAGTTTTTGTTACATTGTTGCAACGCTATGACGCATGACGAAATAGGAATGTGCTTATGAAAATGATGATTACTAGATTTTTTCGGAAACGGGTGTTTCTGAAAGAAATATCGATGAGCTAATGACAGTAGGAGAGATACTTACTTATAGTAAGCGACATGTAAGAATAAGTCACCATCTTTGGTTAGTATTATCTGTGGTATTATAGTAATGTATGTTATAGATCTATCTTCTTTTTTCTATAGGCGAAAAAAATTGATGGATATATTTTAATTTTCTAATTATAACTAACTAGAGTACATCGAATATTTGTTTTAGATATTGTCACTATTCCCTCCGTCCCCCTGGTACGTTTTTGTTCGTTAAAGACGTAAAACCGAAGGTCTCCTTCTTCAGACTTGAACTGGATAGATAACACGGACATTCTTATGTAATGCTTCAATAATCTTGATACCATCCTGTGTGGTATTCATCAGTTTTCATTAAAACTGATTTAGGGATTAAATTTCAAAGAATACTTTCGTAGTGCGGCCCTCCGCGACCCGAGCGGAGCCGGGTAGCTTAGCTGGTAATACTTAAGATAATTATGCTAGCCAATGCGTATGGTTTGTTTGCGTTAAGTTTCTGAACCTTGTGGAATGAGAACATAAAAAAAACCTGTATAATTTCAGCTAACGTTCTACCAAAATAGTAAAAAAAATATTTTAGAAAATGGTAGTTTATGCATGGAAAAAATGCTGAAGTCAGGTCTCAAACGTATTCTTTTTCAAGTTTGCTGATGATATTGACAGTAACTTATATTTATTTAAATATCATTTTAAAGATCGAACATTATCTACAAATTTCGTTAAGATTATGTTATGGATTTTTTTTAACGAAACAATAAAAAAATCGGTTTCACACATTTCGAAAGATTTATTCCGAGCTTTTCTAACTAAGCGACGTTGGGCGTTAGGACTCTGTCGCTAGAATATGTGCCGTTCTCAATAACAAAACGTTTATTTTATTTCAAGTTGTTTTCTAGTGTAACGCGAGAGAAGCCGCCGGAAAAAGTTAGTAATAAAAAATAAGTTAAATAAATAATAAATTCTTTTCTGAATCTAAAGAGATCCCTACGGGTAGGTTAAGGTGTTAGGGCCTGTAAGGATGTATGTGCAAAGATGCGCGTGCGGAGTTTACCGGAACTGTCTCACCTTGTCCTTGCGTGCGACGCGACGCACGTGTTAACTTAAATAAGGTTATATAATACTATAGGTAGTAATCTTTAGTTATTCAGAAATAAGATAAATAGATAATAAGTCCAAAGAAATAGATTTAGAGAATGAAACCATAAAACCGTGCAAACTAAAGACTTTTATTTGGGAACAAACAATAACCAAGTATCGCTTTAATTATCAGCACACTTGAACCACAATCATATATTTTAGTTTATACTTATCTTAGTTTTCGTTTGTAGGGAGTAGACAGAGCCAGTGTAAATGTGTACCGGACGAGATATGATGGAGCAAAGAGACCCGTTGCTGAACTGAATAATCTATTTTTAGGCTCTGTTCTACCCCCTCCAACCGCGATCTCACTTGTGCGATGTTCAGTCTTATTCAGCATGAATCACAATTCAATATAAGTACTTCTACTTCTCAAGCAGTCTCTAAACGTCAATATGAATACTCTAAATTAATAGTTTGTAAATTATAACATAATTCTTCATTAAGTTACATCAAATAATTTAGTCATTTTAGACAGAATCTAACACGGCCAACATGACAATTACTGCGTTCTCGAAGTAAAAGACAACAAATTTAACAAAATAACACGAGTTCTCTTAAATGATAAAGCGATCCAAATATTTCTGTCCCAAACACTCCGCACATTCGTATATAATATGTATATCAAAATTATTATTATTTTATTTTTCCCAAAAGCAAACAATCGCAATATTCTCATCCACCCACATAAAGGGTCGCAGCATAAAAGCTCTCTACCTGCCACCGTCGTGATCCACTCCCTTCAGTGATGAACCCCACCACCTGCTGGCCGTGGTGCTTCAGGCTTTACACAGGGCGAGTGTCCAGCATCTCCACTCCCTTCAGTGATGAACCCCACCACCTGCTGGCCGTGGTGCTTCAGGCTTTACACAGGGCGAGTGTCCAGCATCTCCACTCCCTTCAGTGATGAACCCCACCACCTGCTGGCTGTGGTGCTTCAGGCTTTACACAGGGCGAGTGTCCAGCATCTCCACTCCCTTCAGTGATGAACCCCACCACCTGCTGGCTGTGGTGCTTCAGGCTTTACACAGGGCGAGTGTCCAGCATCTCCACTCCCTTCAGTGATGAACCCCACCACCTGCTGGCTGTGGTGCTTCAGGCTTTACACAGGGCGAGTGTCCAGCATCTCACTTATCTTCGAACGATCTTAATAGATTTTCCAGAATTTTGTTTCTATTATTATTTTGATATACATTTATATAACTGGTACACGAAAACATTTCTTTTGTCATCTTATATATATTCACTATCTATATCAAAGTTCATACAATAAATACTTGCAATTTACCCATCAGTATATCTAACATGGCCTGAAAACGTTTATATATAAATCGGTAACCAGTAATTTACATAAAAGTATTTTAAACGATGATGTTTTCTTCTACCCATTTCCCCGGCCATTTTCGGAGTTTTTCCTTAGCTACTGTTTTAATTTTCAATGTAAATTTTCCTTTAAGTTATATTTTTATCTTTTTCTTCCATTGTCATTATTTCGTACCGTCCCTGACACTTATCATTAAGTTTATCATTCCGTGCAAAACGTATTTATGCTATCTCGGCAAAAGCTTGAAAGCCTCAGCCCTTTCTGATATATATCAGCCCATATTAGAAACCTCAGATATCTCATTACTTTGCACGTCATCCAACCGAGCGAGAACACATGTTATATTACCGTCTGGGTCTATTAGCAATCTTATAGGAGAGTAACCTGTAGATTTCTGAACAGTTGTATTTAGTGATTGTTAAACTTTCCAAAGTAAGCTCGACCATTCTGACTCAGCTTGTCGGGAAGTTGTTAACATATTAACCATTATAATGACATAACGCTCAGCCTGATCAGTGTACCGGTAGAAATCATATGACGCGATTCCATTCAACAAGTAACTCCCTGACCATAGATGAACGAAGACCTAGATAATTCACCAATTGATCAATGCCAAAACACTCTTTTTTTCGATTGAATGGAAGTTACCATCTTAGTTCAACGTTTATTGAAATAGAGAGCATATTGTATGAAACTTCCCTGTATGGCGGTGAGCCATGTACCCATCTCAGTAAGTAATTATTAAACCATGGTCTGACCCGATTGCAACTAAAATTGGTTCATTTATCTGTAATAATACGGGATAGTGTCCCAAAAGTTGTAAACTTTGCATATAATATTCCGACTAATTCTTCGCCAGACAATCTTTTAAGTGTACTCAATATACACAATTTAGTGAAAGCATCAATAATTTATTAATTCATAGTTAAAGTCACGACAACTTAGTTATTTAAAATAGACCCATACAATCTAAGTGAACGGTATGAAAACTGATCATAATCTAACTCACCTGCTTTGACATGATCAATCAAATCAGAACCAAGCAAAGAGCGTCGAAACTTTTCAAACATCGTCAATATTTTCTTCTGTATATGGCTTTATATATCGTATAACGATTACTAATCGCTTCCAAAAGATGGTTCGTTTCTGATAAGCTAAGTTAGGGGTGTTTAATAACGGCATTCCTTCCAACAATAAATTTTCAATAATATAATTCCCTATCGCGAACGACGTACGATTTTATTTTTTAACATATATCTTTAAATCTAATCAGGGCAACAATTGTTCTGAGAGTCCTATGCAACTACTCAACATATTCGGGCACGGTTCGGTTTGGAAGCCTATTTTCCTAGCGATAGATCCGCGTATTTTTAACAGTTTGCCACAGAATCAATCAATTCATAAAAATTGGCCTCTTACTGATACATTCGTTATATATCTATAATTTACTGGACTGGCCAATAGTACCAACTAGCTAGTTTGGCTTCGTGGTGGCGGTATCGTTGTCCACACATTTGTTGGTCCAACAAAACTCGACATCATGACCATCATTCTTGCAGAAAGAGCAACGGTAAAGTTGCGAAATCGACATTATGTTGCCGGTCGTCCGCTTTTGGTCATTGGTTAATGTAGTATTGAAATTTTGAGTTTTTAACTTTGGACACTGGAATCACAAGGGACAAGTTATTGACGTTTCCCTGCCATAATTAACGCGGGATCTCTTCCAATCAGCCTGAAAGTGATCTTTCATTTCATTTCATTTATTTTTTAAACTTCTGGTAGTCAAACTTAACCAATTCATGTCACAACTTGATTGATCCGCGGATTCGAAAAACTCAGTGAAGAATAATCCGCCAAGAATCTTCACAGGTCTATAAATTACCTTTTCTTTTTTCAGTCTACATTTATGCTATAATATATTTATAAATGCTTATTTAACTGCCATACTTACATTTTTGATAAAACGGTCCACGGCAAAGAACTAAGAACTAAGAACTTCGAAGAAACAACAACCCACTAAGAAAAGAAATTGCTTAACCAAAGGGTCTCTTCCACCAAGTACTGATTAGCTCAATCCCCACATTACAGGGCCTTTCTTGCCATCCCGCAATCGATACCCATACAAGATAATCAGCACTATAGTAATAAATGCCCTTTAAGTGTCGACTAAAATAAATCAGCACTTGGTGAAAACCAAGCTAAGTGTATAGTAAAATAAATTGACGTATTGGAAGGTTTTCTGGTGTAAGCGCCTTTGTCAACATAACAGCTTTCGATGAGTCAGCGAATCGCTTGCGAGGATTCTTAACGTTTGCCGTAAAGACATAGATTAGTTCGTTCGTTGTTTTAACGCTGCCATCCCAGCGTTAACATCAGTTATGCTTCCGCAAATCAGTTCGACTAGTTGTGGCTCCGTGAATGCGATCTTGGCAACAACAATTTTTCACTTTCATCTTCACAGTGTGTTCTGTATAAACTATAAGTTGCGGCCTTACTTCGTTGTTCCGTCTTTTTTTTTATGAGGTCTATGATGTTAGTGTGGAATGATTCGTAATCCCTCTTCGCGGGCTCCCAAGATTTAAACCAAGTGGAAGCGGATCCTCGCAATACCTTATCGGCACGCGCTATCTTCTGTAGGCTGCTTCATCCAAAAGTTCTTGACGATCTCCTCGATATTCTGACACCACTCCTTCGCGCCGCCGCAGCCATCCTGCTTGCCCGGCTGGAACAGGTGTAGGCCCAGGTCGTCCTGTAATCGGCCGCTTCGAGCCGCATCAATAGTCTTCAGCAGGAGCACCAAAGCCTCCGCATTTATGTCTATGAAAAATTAAAATTATATGTAGGTAGGTAGTGAAAAAAATATTAGGGCGTGATTTCGATCCCATCTCTGATGTTAACTTAAATAAGGTTATATAATACTATAGGTAGTAATCTTTAGTTATTCAGAAATAAGATAAATAGATAATAAGTCCAAAGAAATAGATTTAGAGAATGAAACCATAAAACCGTGCAAACTAAAGACTTTTATTTGGGAACAAACAATAACCAAGTATCGCTTTAATTATCAGCACACTTGAACCACAATCATATATTTTAGTTTATACTTATCTTAGTTTTCGTTTGTAGGGAGTAGACAGAGCCAGTGTAAATGTGTACCGGACGAGATATGATGGAGCAAAGAGACCCGTTGCTGAACTGAATAATCTATTTTTAGGCTCTGTTCTACCCCCTCCAACCGCGATCTCACTTGTGCGATGTTCAGTCTTATTCAGCATGAATCACAATTCAATATAAGTACTTCTACTTCTCAAGCAGTCTCTAAACGTCAATATGAATACTCTAAATTAATAGTTTGTAAATTATAACATAATTCTTCATTAAGTTACATCAAATAATTTAGTCATTTTAGACAGAATCTAACACACGCGTCCGGTTCTCTCAATTTATATATCCCAGAATTAGCGGGTAATTCTGACTGATCACGAATCACCTCGTCAGAACATAGCATCCACATACCGAGCCGCTGACGCAGAGTTTCTCTACCGTTATTGAAACCTTGGTCCCATTCCGGATTACATTCTTGTCCCGATTCGCGGAAACCGTTCCGTCACAACCAGAGACAGTCGGCTGCACTGTATTTATATCGGATGAAGGCCAAGAATCGGAAGCGGATCGGCTCCGATACCATTGATGAGGTTGGATTTTTTTAGACGGGCGAAAAGTTTGAAACTGCTGCCAATCGAACCATTTCTCTGTAGTATAAACATGGATACATAGAAGACGGACTTGCAGCGCGCAACACATGGATACGGATAGCGGCTTGCGCCTTCAGCTTTGTTCTTTTTATCTTATTACACTTACACGAGCGCGCAATGATGGGGACTTTTTGACTTATTAGATCAGACAAATCGTCTCTCACTCACGCGGATACCAAACCAGTAAAGAAGGTAGGTAGGTAAGGAGTTATACATAATATATGTACTAGAAAGCGTGCGGCGAGCAAAAATAACCTCAAAGTTCATCTTTAGCAGTGGTTACTGACTTATTCCCATTATAGAAATAACTGAAAATCACACATTATTACTTTTATTATACGAGGAATGAGCAAAGTGGATTCATAGGTGTACATGCTAATATCTAGCGCTTTTCTAATAAACATTCTCCTTTCAACGCCCGCTGCTCTTCGCACATCCGTCAAATCATGAGGAACAAATTTTCTAAGCTTTTTTTATTTTACCGATTTGGTGCAAATGGATCAATTTTGTGACTATGCTAACATCAAACCATGCCGGTAATAGTTTGACATGGATTGGCTTCCACTGTCACATTCAATTCATCGTTATATAGCTTAGTGGCTACTATTCCTCGTGGTTCATTCTTTAAGTCAAAGTTTTCGGTTGCGGTAAGCGGATAAACAAAAAACGCATCGTTAGCCGTATCCTTTCTAAATGCACGAGCCGTTTCTGCTGCGTTAGTACCAAGTCAGAACTCGTATTCGAAAATTCTGAAAGTCGAACATTCAAATGTCATAACTTTTATTTTATTTTAGAACGTTATAGTGGTCGTTTGAAAGTAGTTTCACTCTGATATCCGACGCCATGTATCAATTTTACTTCAAAGGGCCTACAGTACGTTAAAACAGCAATTCAAAATAACCTCACGGGTTCTACACAAATATTAGTTGATTCAATATAGTGGTACTAACCAATGAGATTTTGAAATTTTAGCAATAAGTAGTCTTTTAAGAAATCCACGAAACAATATGTGGCTATAAAATGTTTAGTAGTAAAGATGAAATCTTTCATATGAATCCAATGCACCAATAATGACGAAGACAAATGCTGATGTAAGAATGTAATATTAATCATGATATGAATTCCCGGGACTGCTGCAGCGCGACTGCATGCTGCAGCGCGACTGCATGCTGAAGCGCAATGCCACTTGTAATTATTACAAGTTTTTCGAAAGCACACCATTTGTTTTTTTTTTATGCGACCTGACTTGGATGGCTAATACCACACAACTACCGTTATGATA
The DNA here is from genome assembly GCA_946894095.1 of Incurvaria masculella. Taxonomy (NCBI): domain Eukaryota; kingdom Metazoa; phylum Arthropoda; class Insecta; order Lepidoptera; family Incurvariidae; genus Incurvaria; species Incurvaria masculella. Next base: position 10,116,954 of record OX335641.1, read on the forward strand.
TTAGCCCAATACACCTCATTCCCGAAGGAATTTGGTGCCATGCCAGGACCTTCCCTTTATGAGCACGGCTACATTGAACTGGATGGAAAACACGGACAATTTTTCATTGCCGCTTCGACCACCTTTTCATCCAATGCGATGGTACCAACCCGGTCGGGCATAAACCCTACCACCTAGTAGGGGAAGGGGACCTACAGTTTTACATGGATTCCGAACCATGGAGCAGCTCGCATTCGTAACGAAATGCACTTATCGAACTCGGAAAGAGAAAGACAGTGGTGCATGTCGGTATTGAACCCAGGTCTCTGGTACGCTAGGCCAGTCCCCGCGCCACGAGTCTAGGCTATATTTTTTATTATTTTCTGTGGTTATTACCCGGTAATACGATCAATCGTAAAGTAATGATGCGCTGTAAGTAAATGTAATAAAATTAGCATATTCACACCTACCTTTATTATGAAACACTGTTTTTTACGCGATCATCATACCTATCCTGGTGTCGTAATGGCCAGGAAATTAAATTTGGGAAATGATTCCTTATGCATAGTTACAACGTCAAATTACGAAAACATAAATTTCAAAAATATCTCGGGAACTTGACACTTTAGAGAAAAAAAAACCCTTTTTTTTCTCGGAAAAACATGAGGATAATGCTGGCGAAATTAATGTACTGAATCCTGTATTCGTAACGCGACACCCCGTATTCCCGCTTAAATACATAGTTAGACACCCATTTCCAGGAAGGAATTATGTCAACTCAACATACCAACTGATGTGTGGACTATTGCAGAAGCATCTAGCTTGTCTAAATACGTTTTGAAGAATGACATGTTGTAGGTATGAGGAGAGGAACTCACAGCGCTGACAGACTGTTCGATATTAGAACTGAGCAGAGAAATATATTTGAGGAACGCTTGTTCTCAAAAGCCCGTAATGTTAACACTGCTCTAAAGGTTGCTCTCATTAATTAGGTCGAGTTGTCAGCATAAAAAAAGGGATGCAAGTTCCACAGAGCAACGTACGTGACAGTACGTGTGTACCTGTAGAATAGACTGATCGGGAGCCCTTTAAGGAATCAGGGACTCCAACACAACGGTGAGGCTCGGGTCTCCAACAAGACGGACGTTCGGGGCTGCCAAGGACTTCTATACAAACCGGGGACTACCTTCCCATATCGACCCAGGAATAGTTTAAAACAGTAAAGCGACAATTTATTTTGACGCCACAGTTAATTAAAGTAAAACCAATCTCTGAAATTACATCTATGATCAAACAAATCTGAAAGGTGATTTAAGTAAGTTTGTTTAGTAAGCGTGGGATTAAAACATTATCTGATATCGGCTTACCACAGTTAATTTCCACAGTCCTTGTAGCCGACGTTTTGAGCTGTCTCGCGCAGTTAATTTTCAGGGCGACTGCGGGCGTTTGACAGACCACTGTCGCGATAGGCTGCGAAAATTGTAAGAGTGCTGTGGGTAGGCAGCAAACTTGTTGCGGCTGCGTCCTGTATTCCCATCGACGTGAAGAATGAGCTGATGATATCCTTCTGCCTATGCTTGGATGGAGAGTCGGATTTGCCACGTCTCAGATCAGCCAGAACCGGATTCACTCACAGATTTAAAATTGGCGTGCTTTGAAATCTCCACGGACTCACTCCTTGGGAAGAATAGTTTTTTGGTGGAATCTTCACCGGATCGAATCTTATCCAGTGGTATATTCCGGAGTAGGCGTGCTCGCCAATCGCAGATTAGAATATGTCCATTTTCGTTACGTCACGTACATGTTTAGAGATCCGTTAAATAAAGCTGCGCTTCGTTTGACCTATATAAGATATACCACAGCTACAGGCTGACTGTAACGGGATAAGGGCGTCCTTCACGGAGCGATGCAAATGTATGATGATGATTTTTGCTTGATGGCCTCTGTCTACTGTTGTGTAGACAATTTTGCCAGTGTCGTGTTGTTGGGTGACTTTTGGTGTCACCCTATTTTAACTCTGCCAATTACTGTGGAGATTCATGTAGGAGTGGTCAATTTATTAAAAAACTTTGCGTGAACAAATTTTACCTATCTGAGTTTCGTATGTGCTATTAGTAGGGAATAAGAGGGATGTAATAACGACTCCTGGGGAACAAAGAAAAAATACATGGTTAGTCTCAAAAAAGGGGGGAACTAAAAATTACAGCTTAATGTTATGGTTTTTGATAAAATAGGACAACACTTTTAGGTAGGATGGATGAGAAAGGGTCAGAAGGCAGCTTATATTGGTAGGGAGAGGGATTTTAAATCTTGGAAGTATTGTGTACAGTGATGGAGTATTTTAAGGGCAGGAGAAGAACATATGGTTTAGGTCTCCCTCCGCGAGCCCACATTCGCAGAGGGAGGAGTCCCTTACCCGTAACTTTGCTAACATCACAGGGGTGCAGCAGTGTCCTAAACGCATTCTACAAATTATAGAGGTTTCACTCTTCGATATATATTTGTGTTTCGAGAACCATGGCTTGATAGGGATATCAGTTTGCAGTTGAGCATAGTGGCGGCCCCTCTCTTTCTGCGTTCGGGACCATACGCGACACCAATCCCTACGTAGCGTGACCTTGGGAAGGGAGAGTAAGTCATTGGGGTATACTATGAATGTCCTTCTGTCTCCGGTCAGTATTGCCTCTTTAGCTAGGGTGTCGACGAGTTCATTGCCGTCAATGCCTACATGACTCGGTACCCATGCAAGCAGGACTTCAAGGTTTTCTTCAAGGCATCCGACCAGGGCTTCTTTAATGTTGAGGATAATTTGGGAAATTTTGGCATGAAATGGATATTGATGGAGGGCTTGGAGGCAGCTTAAGGAATCCGTCAGTATAACTGTCTTGGGAAATTTCTTACTTCTAATAAAGTTGATTGCCTCACAGACAGCAACACATTCACCTGTGAAAACAGATGTCTCCGGTGGGCACTTCAATTTTATATTAGTCTTGGAGAGCTGATGTATCATGGCTGCCCCTAGGCAACCAACCTCAGATTTTTTCGATGCGTCGGTAAAGATAAGATGCCAGTTGGGCCATCGCTCAGAGGTTATTGAGTTAAAAATGTGGTTAGCATGTATAGTGTCTTTGTCGATGCCGATACTGAATTCTACAGCTGGCTTAAAAATGAGAGTAAAATATGGGGAGCTGTAAAGAGGAATAGGGCATGAACGTTGAACGGGGGATCTAATAGATCTAAATCTGTCAAAGCTCTTGACAAGAGCAGGGTAAGTTTTGTATTTCCAGTAAGGCTTACAGCGACAATATTGGGAGAGGAGGTTTAGTTTAGGAAAGATTGGGTGATTTGATAGTATTGAAGCTCTATATAGGAATCGATCTGCCAGGTATTGACGTCGCAAAACGAGTGGGGGTTCTACACATTCTACTTGTAATGCGTTAATTGGAGATGATTTCATAGCCCCTATGATTAATCTCATGCACTTTGACTGGATTAGTTCTAGCTTCTGGAGAGCTCTTTTATTGCAAGGTTCTAGTAAAAACGTGCCATAATCTAAGTGGCTACGGATAAGCGCATTATATAGTAATTTTTGCGAAAATGGGTGAGCACCCCACCAGACCCCTGACAGCGTGCGGAGAATGTTTATATTTTTTTCACATTTCTGGACGGTGTACTCCAGGTGAGCCCTTCCTGTCATTTTGCTATCAAGGATTACCCCGAGGAACTTAACCTCTTTTTTGGTGGGGACAGGTATGCCATTTATGGATATATCTAATGGGGGAATCAACCGACGTCTTGAAAATATCATTATGCTGCTTTTTGTTGCGGAAAGTTCTAGGCCGTGGTCAGTCAGCCACAAATTTAAATTATGCAGACTTTTTTTTAGGTTGTTAGTGGCGTCTAAGATAGACTTGTCAGTGACATAGACAAGCAGGTCATCAGCATATTGGAGGATTCGTCCAAATGCTGTAACTCCATGTTCTAAGTCGTGAGTATATATACTATATAGAAGGGGGCTTAAAACAGAGCCCTGGGGTAGACCCCGCCATACTGCTCTGGTAGCTATTATCTCTCCTTGGACTCTTAGGTGGATTGTGCGTGAGGCTAGAAGGTTAGAAATGAAATTGACCAGCTTATCAGGAATCCTCAGCTTCAGCATTTTCTGCCTGAGGACTGAAAGCAAGACATTGTCGTATGCTGCCGACACATCTAGGAAAGCAGCAACAACTGATTCATTTCTGCTCTGTGCTAGTCATATATCTGTGGTAAAAATGCTGAGGCTATCAATTGTGCTACGACCCTTTCTGAAACCAAACTGATTTGGGGCTAGGATTTCTCTGTTCTCAACGATCCAATCTAGACGATTTTTTATTAGTTGTTCTGTGATTTTCGCAAGGACTGAGGATAGGGCAATTGGTCGGTAGGAAGAGGGGTCATTAGGATCCTTGTTAGGCTTGGGGATTGGGATTATAATTTGGGATTTCCATGTTGTGGGTATATGGCTGTTATCGAAAGCAATATTAATAATGTTTAAAAAATATTGTAGCGTTTTAGGCTGGGCCTTGCAGATAAATGAATAGGGAATGCCATCAATTCCTGGAGCTGAGTCTTTTACATGATCTAGGACATATTGGAGTTCTAAAAGGGAGAAAGGGGCTTCCATTGAATCAGTATAGGAGGTAGGGGTAAACAATTGTGGAATCTCTTGAGCCTGAGGGGCTGTTGGGGGTGCTAATTTATCTAAAAAGTGGGCAATCCATGCTGGCGATTCTGCCTTTTGGGTATTACAATCTGTAAAGGCCGACCTATACCTCTTAATGTTTCTCCAAACCAAAGATGATTTCGTATCCGGTGAAATGGAACAGCAGAACCGGTGCCAACCTTCACGCTTTTTTTTACGTAACTTGCGTTTAGCACGTGCTTCATTTCTACGAAAGGTTATAAAATTATTCATAGACATATCCGAGCAATATTGTTGTTCTGCCTCATTTCTCGCTTTAACGACCTGTGTACATTCGTTGTTCCACCAGGGAGGGGATGCCAATTTCTTAGCTGATGAGTTTTTAAGTGGTATGGTCTCATCTGCTGCATTGGTTTTGAACAAAATTAACATAGCAATCGTCTAGGTCATTCAGGGATATGTCTGCAAGAACTGTCACCTTAATTTCTACTGCACTGCTAAATGAGTGCCAGTCGGCATTACATGTTCTATATTTCAGAAGGGGTGTTGTGTCCTGCCTAGGCAGGGTCCTAAGAGGAAGGGTGATTAATATTGGGAGATGATCACTACCACGGGAGAGGTGGGATATGTTCCAAGTTAATAAAGAGGATAAGCTAGTGGAACATAGTGTCAGATCCACGGCACTATGCCCTTGGTGTGGAGAAACTCTACGAGTGGGTGAGCCATCATTTAGGATGCAAATATTTTGCTGGTCTATTATGTCCACCAATCTGGTTCCAAAGGAGTCTCGATGGGTCGAGCCCCAAAGGGGGTGGTGACAATTAAAATAACCCAAAATTACAAAGGGAGGAGTTAAACTATTGAAAATTGCTCTAAGCTCAGGGATAATAGAGGTCAGGGGGTGGGGGATATATACACACAGATATGAGATGTCCTTCGTCCGTATGGCCACAGCATTAAAGTTGTTGCTATGCGGAGGAAGGTGTACTTGACAGTGTGGGATAAAATTATTAATAAAAAGGGCGCAACCGCCCCAGCCATCATCTCTGTCATCCCGGATACAGTTGTATCCTGTCATTCTGAAAATAGATGCTGGCTTAAGCCATGTTTCCGTGATTGCAGCGATGATGGGTCTATGTTTATTAAACAGGGATATTAGTTCTGGTTTCTTATCTCGGATGCTTCGTGAGTTCCACTGGATCATTGTTGAGGTGTCCATTATTTAAAAGTTCTGTTAGTTTTTTGAGGTGAGAGGCAACGTTGGTCGGTAATGAAGGTTGTGAAGAGATTAAGGAAATCAGGGTCAAAAGTAATGTCTCGAGGGCTGGACTTTCAAAGAAAGTGTTATGGTTGTCATTTTGGGTTTGCAATGCACACCCATTTTGGGGAGTGGGAAAATTAAATTGTTTTATTATGCTGTTATGGGCATATTTATCGTAGCTCGGTGATAGAGGTGCATGTGATTTGGGTTTGAGGAACACGGTTTTGCGGGAGGATGTTACAACAGGGTTCTTACCTAAAGAATTGCTAAGGGCTTCAGAATACGACCTTCGTGGTGGACCGGTTTTTTTGGAGGCCTCTGCATATGAAATTGATTCATCTGTCATTAACGTCTTGATAGCAAGCTGTCTGTCGTGCTCTGTGCACGTCTTGCTGATCGCAGTGTGGTTTCCAGAGCATGACAAACAGGTCACTTCTACCTCTTTGCAGGTCTCCCCAGTATGTGATTCCCCACACTTATAGCACCGAGGTTTGGATCTACATTGATCTTTCGTATGACCAAATCGGCAGCAGTGGTGACATTGGATGGTTGGATAAATATATTTTTCAATAGGTATAGAGTTGTGACAACAAAATACTCTGTCAGGTAGAACCTGGCCATCAAACGTGAGAACCACAGTTTGGGAAGGTTTCCAGGTGGTGACACCTTCAATAACCGATCTGAAATTAAGACGCCTGGTTTTAATAACCTTTCCGCAACCCTTTGGTACGTCAACGTACTGAACAATCTCCTCTGGTGTCCAATCAGCAGGTATTTGCCGGACCAGCCCCATTCTGGTTACGTTGTACGTCGGTATTATCGCCTTATATTTTTGAGCAGACAAAAAATCACTATCTAGAAAGAAATTTGCTGCTTGAGCCGTTCTGAATTCAATACATATTCTATTTCGACCAAGACTTTTTACTCCTCCTTGGGAAATATTAGGTACTTTATTTTGCATCAGGAGGCGTCCGAAGTTAACATGATGTATTGAAGTGCCAGCCGAAGGGTCTGCTTCAATTCGGAATATGTGTACCAAAAAAGGTCCCTTATCCAATTGTGTGTAGAGCTGCCTACCAATTTGGGAAAAGGGGCGTGAGCTTTGGTTGGTCAAAGGGGTGAGTTGGGTAAGAGGGGTGGTCTGGGTTGGTAAGATGTCCTGTGAATGAGTAATGTTGACTGTACTTTTTTTTAATGCAATTATCTTTTTAGGATTTTGGTCCACTTTAGAAGTGGTTAGTTGAGTTTTACGCCTAGGAGGTATAAAGCCCTGGTCGGTATCATCATCGAAATGAGAACTAGTATTTTGATTTTTTCGTTTTCTCAATCGGTCGCCGGTACCGCCATTGCTACAGTCCATGACATCCGCGTCATCGACCGTGACAAAGGCCGCCGGCGACGCAGGATTCGATATATATTCTGTTTCACTGCGGATCTCTACTTCTCGGGCCGCTGCCGAAGCCGCGAGCTCTAGCTGGGAGACGGACGGAGCACCCCCTCCGGGGTCATCCGGTCCTCTGTCCCTCTCCAAGCTATCCATATCCGTGCATAAAAAGGGACGGGTCGGGGTCGGTTTAGTTAATGTGTATGTACGTACGGTTAGTTGGTAGGTCCCACACCACACCAGTTAAACACACAAACCAGCCTCAGAGGCCTTTAAATCGCTAAATAAATGAAAAAACCCGGACCGGCTCACTGACACATGTGGTAACCATAGATCGCGGCGGCAGCGATGCAAATGTATGTATGAACAATTTCCCAATTTTATGGGTGACTCTCTTGATGTATAGAAGGTACGCCTGTCTTTCAGGTGACTCCAAATATATAGAGCTCCAAATTGTGCATAGCGTGTGCACGTAGACCATCATGTGTTGATAATTTTAATGTGGAGGCTGGCAAAGTGCTATCTTAATATACTTAAAATTTCCTGATTTTAGCAATCATCCCGCTTTTCTACTGTGCATTTGTTATCTTGTGAACTCATCGTAAGCACCTCGACAACGTGCGAAATATAATTACGGTAGCAGCCGTCATCTCTGATCACCACGCCTCCGCCGCCGCCTCAGCCACCGCCGCCGCCTCACCCGACAATCCTGACCACTTCATTATACAAATATTGGTCAAGTTCACAGCAACGAACACTCCACATTTTGGCGGCAAAACGCTCGGACGCTCGCCAGTGTGAGAATATGTTTTGTTATCGCGAATACAAAGAACCAGTTTGAGCCTTTAATCGTCATTTTTTGTGCAATGTGAGTTAAGGTTTTTTGCGATCGCGTTTGTGTGTTGTTAGGTTTTAGGAATTGGTGAACGAAGCAAATCTGTGATAATGTCGAAGTTTGTGGTTTGTGTATTTTTGCTGAGTCTGTCGTCGGCTTTCGGCCAATTTGGTGAGTTGCTTTGCCAACTACAATGTTGATACTATAGAAGATAAGTATGTATATATTGAATATTTTTTTATGTGTTTCATGAAGTAACTTAGGTAATACCGAATTAAATGAGAGGTCCAGCCCGCCGCCGTGACTTAAAATGGATTTTCGTTGGATAAATTCGCTAAAAAACCAGATAACTTTGAAAAATGAGAAGCAATAAAAACTATCTTATCATCTGTGAATGATTCAATCAATGATTTTCGATATTTCTTTGTAAAATCCATAAAACTATTACGGCGACGCATATGCTTGCTAATGAATGTCCGCGATTCGGATTGCACGTAAAACTGAAGGTTGCCACTACCTTACTTATCAGGTGGTGGGGTTAATCCCGCTCGGGTTCGTACCATCGAATTGAATGGACGGTGTTGACCAATGCAATGAAAATTGTCCCTGTTTTTCATCCACTTCATTTAGCCGAGTAATATAAGCCAGGTCCTGGCATGGCACCTTTTTCCATGTGGTGTGTTATGCTAATATAATGTCAGTTGGTATTAGCTATCCATGTCCAGTTACATAAAGAACCTACTCCTTTTATACTAACATACAATTTGTTTTAATTTGCGATACACTTAAAAATAATATTCAAATTAATGCAATATAATAAATTATAAAGGACCTATAACGTAGTGCGATACAATGCATCATTGCATCATATGATGTTTCGTCGTCTAGAAAAACAAATGTTTTATTGACAGCATGCAGCAGGTGTATGTGGTTACGTATATATCGAAGTCACTTGTCAGTCGAGGCTTGTGGACAAATTGAGGAAAGGTCGCCTAGACGGGGGCTACTCTCAGATTTATTGTCACATAACTAATCAGTCACCTTCATCGTCTAGGCGACGTGGATAGCATAACGAGATGATGTTTCGGTCGACAGCGTAAACGGGTTGTACCCACTGTATGTATTTTTTCAAAGTTAACATTGCATCATCTTCGAGATATGAGCTCTGAGCCCGTAGTCCCAGTTGTCACCTAAATCGGCATTTACGGCAAACCGATCGACTGGCGTTTTCAAATGTATAGCGAAATTGAAGAGAAATCGGAAGTCCGAGTTTGACTTTGACAGCTTGAAGAAGTAAAACCACAGAACAAATAGTAAAAAACAGGCCAAGTGCGAGTCGGACTCGCACACGAAGGGTTCCGTACCATCGTACAAGATTGAACACAAAAAATCACGTTTTTTGTATTGGACCTCCCTTTAATTTTTATTATTTTTTTATTTTACCTATTTGTTGTTATGGTGGCAAAATAAATACACCCTATGTGAAAATTTCAGCTGCTTACCTATTACGGTTCATGAGATACAGCCCTGTGACAGACGGACGGACGGACGGACGGACGGGCGGACGGACAGCAGAGGTTTAGTAATAGGGTTCCGTTTTCACCCTTTGGGTACGGAACCCTAAAAACTTGTATGGGGTTTGGCGTTTTTTACGGAAACTTTTAATACTTTGTAAGAAATTACTTACACCTTAAGGATTATTTTAAGCATTTTGCCGTTTATTGAATTATTTTTCCAAATCCAACATTTATTTATTTGGTATCGCTAATATTAGGCACACATGGCTTGCGAACTTGATCCTGGTGTTATGGGACTAATACAGTGTCATGGCGGTGGGAGATTATGGCTACGTTACAGAAATAATTAATTGGTTGGTCACCCGACGAGCTCATTACATTTCTCATTTAAAATTCGAAATATTCCAGAATTCAGATAACCTGCAACTCTGATAGGATATAGAGCCTCTTTGTCCAACGTATAATGCTCTTCAGAGGTGAATAACGCAAGCCTTCAATTCCCTTTCTTAATCCCCTTTCTAAATCTACCTTAGCTTAACTTCAGGCGGAGTATGAACTAATTCACTCCACATTTCTCAAAATAGAACCAAAGATCCAGTGAATCCATTCATTCAACTATAGAATTCATGCCCTGCCTATTAGTTTCTATTAAAGTACAGGGAGGGTCGATTAGAAATGGTCTGAAGAAGCACCTGGCAAGTCAGCATGCTTTTCTCAGTCTACAAGAAAGTTTGAAAGCCCATGGGCATCTTCAGGCGCCTGGTAAGATATATGCCGCGCTAAACAAACACAATTAATGACAATGTACCAAGTTGGGAAGGTGGAAGGTTGAGCGGCTTGTAGCCTAGTGGCGCGGGGACTGGCCTAGCGTACCAGAGGCCAGGGTTCAATTCCGACATGCACCACTGGCTTACTCTTTCCGAGTCCGATAAGTGCATTTCGTCACGAATGCGAGCTGCTCCATGGTTCGGAATCCTTGTAAAACTGTAGGTCCCCTTCGCCTACTAGGTGGTAGGGTTTACCCGCCCGAGTCCTATCGCATTGGATGAAAAGATGGTCGAAGCGGCAATGAAAAATTGTCCGTGTTTTCCATCCAGTTCAATGTAGCCGTGCTCATAAAGGGAAGGTCCTGGCATGGCACCAAATTCCTTCGGGAATGTGGTGTATTGGGCTAATATCATAACGGTAGTTGTGTGGTATTAGCCATCCATGTCAGGTCGCATAAAAAAAACTATTGCAATGAACCCTTCAAGCGTTTATTTTGTAGAGAATCATTGAGAAAACCTAAAGCAGAGTTGATAGATGATGCTGACTCAGCATCGATTCTATTTATTCCAGGAGTTACTTCCTGATATGATTGAACAGTTTCAGAACAACTTTTGAAGGCAATAATAAGAAACTTTTTTATCTGAAAGAAATGTCCACACATAGCGTTGTTCAAAAATACCTACCGTACAATGCCTACATCACTTTACTAACCGTACTAATTTGTTAGTTCATTATTAACTGGCTTAAGCCTATGTTTAATTATATAACAACACAAAAAGTTGAAAACATCAAGATCTTTTGGCCATGATATTTTCTCAAAGCTACACGTGAATGTGATCATCGAACGCGGATAAAAGAGTATCAAATAAAATATTATCGGTGCAGTGGCGTCGCCTTGTTTCTACCCACTTGCCTTGACACAGATGAAGGCAAAGGTCCATTCAAATCAACACCGGTCTTGCTCGCTCGCGTAATGTCATATTTGATGTTTGATGACAATTGAAATAAAACTGATATAAAACTATTTGGGCTTGAACCTCTCTGACCAGCTAACGAGCCAAGTAGTTCACTCATAATGTAATTTTGGGTGACGATGAATATGTGGATCAAGCTATCTATTTATACAAACCACATCGAACTCGGTTAATTTCTTTCTCAAGTTACAGAGAAGTTAAGGACTGATACCAGACTGTGGATTGTTTAAACGTAAGTCGAGTTTATAAAATGAGATAGCACGACTTCATGTTGAAACTATTTTTTTATTTCTCGATTACAAAAATCGTCGGATTTTTGCTTGACAATTCACCAGCCTTTCAACGGCGGGATATCGTAGCAGCAATTCACTGTACGATTAAATATTTCCGAGATGTCAGCACCGGAACCAGCAAATAATATAATTTTCCGCAGGTATACGGAATTATATTTTATATATTATATATTTCGGTACATTAAAATTTTAATTTTACCTTTGAAACACATGAAATGTCAATTTTATTTTGAGAATGAGGGTCACCCAATGGTTCAGAGTCCATGTAAAATGGTTAAGTCCACCTGGGTTGGTACCGTCGTATGTTCGATTAAAAATGGTCGAAGCGGCAGTGAAAAAATATTTGTGTTTGAATCTAGTTTATTGCAGTCATTTCCTCAGGAAATGCGGTGTGCTGAGCGATTATCATGACAGTAGAGTAGGTGTGATTTCCTTTACGAAACCGGACATTAACGGCTAATCGGCTGTCATGACGACATCACACGGGAACTAAGTTCCATGCCAGGCATGGAAGAGACCTTCCTTATATAGCTAGACTACATTGAACTGGATTGAAAACACGGAAAATTTAAGGAACCTACAGTTTTCCTAACCACCATCCATCACTAATTCCATAAAAAAAAACAAGAAAAGACAAACGTAAAAAAATATATACAAAACACGTGCAAATTACGTTTTAATGTTCGTAAATATAGTGGTTTTTACCTAAATTGGCTCTGCAATTACATGAGTCACGTTGACTGGCCGTGGTATATTATTTTTACAGGTCGTACTAACATTTACAGATGACTGCGAGGGTATTTCCCCGTTTCTATTTGCTAATAATTCACACATACTCGCTGTCAGATATTACATGTTCCCTTACGCCTCTATTTCTGACTTATGGCGAATCTTCAAGCTGGTGGAGTGGTTACAAGAATTCTCATTATTATCCATTCGTTAATACACAAACGCTATATCACTTATATCATCATGAGTTCCCGTTTATATAGCAGCAAGCAGTGCAAATAAATGTAAATACATAGTAACTTTTAACACGACCTTATTTTAATTGCTTTTTGCCTCTACTTTAGTAGTCATTTGTCTAGATACTAGTTAGTTAGTTAGTCATTATGCAAACATTTCTTACGTATTTGCAGAAATTCGTACATCTATGAACTGTAGTGTCAATGACTTGGTAAATTGTTGCAGACTGAGTTAAAGATACTCTTGCAAAATGGCTTACAACTTACTGGAATTTATCAAATTGTAACTCTGCCTATAATATATTGTAACCAGCGTTGAATTACGGGAAATATAATCCATTAGGTTATTATTTATTCAGTTCAATGACAACTTATCTCTGTTCCATATCTTGAATATTTGTAAAGCATTTGGCAATCGCATTGTGGTTTTTGATAATATGGTATTGATAGTATCAGAAAATTGCAAAGTATCATTCGCTTGTTAGGAAAGTATCTAATGTTGCATCGCGAGCCGTTTAGTGTTTATTTTACCTTCGAAGTGTTTAAACGTCCAAATATTATTATGAAATAATGTTATTTTAAAAGGACCTGATTTTAAATCCAAACAACTATCCAGGACTAAACCTCTTGAAAAAATCTTTCTAGGGTTTCACTTCCCAGACGACTCTCCACATCCTCGCCGAGGACTCCAAGAAATAGGAAGAGGAGCGATCAGCTTCATACCGGATTCTATAAGTAGGGCCACGTCGGCCTTCAGAGATCGGCTGATGTCCACTGAGACATCCTCCTCGACTACTACCACAACGGAAGCGTCGACCACCACGGAAAAGCAAATTCCCGTTGTAGAGTCGCGACAATCAGCCTGGCAATTCAGTAAATAATCTATCAATTATTCTGGTGAATGTGTGAATAACAATCTAATTATTGCATGGACAAGTAATCTTTTAAAAAACTATGTTCGATCGGTACTAATACAGCCATAACTTTTTAAAAAATTCATTTTTTTACGATTGAATAAAGCTAATTGAAAATCATAGTTAACGCTTCAACAAGGCAATGACCATCAGCGTCAACGGTGACCGGATATGCTCGCTCGTGCAGTCCTTTCCTATACTGCTAATCTTGGCACAGAAAAATCAGATGTGTCTCGATACACACCTCATCTACAGACCACCAGAGCCCACCAAACCGCCGGTCTCATACGACGTAGCTCTGAATATGCTACTGCATGCCTTAGCGAATAGACCTCAAGGTCACGACCATTATGGCCCCTACGACGATCATCACGACCCTCACGTGTACCCCATGTATCCTCATGGCTATGATACACCTTACTATGTGTACGGAACGTCCCACGGACAGGGCTACGGTGTCCCTTACTACGGAAAAGACATCACGGAGGTCAAAACTTACGTCAACAGCAAGGGAGGACCGACGGTTAAAATGTACCCTGTCGGTGGAAAGGGACAGATTGGTTATGGAAATACATACGCCCCCGGGGTGAAGGTATACACCGGATCGGCTTACTCGCCTGGAGTTAAAATTTATTCTTCTGCGGGTGGAGGAAACGGTCACAATTATGCTCCGGGTGCGAAGATTTATCCGGTCACGAGGAACAAATACAAAGTCGTGATCAGGAACAATCGAAGGAAGAGCGCAAAGCTCATGGCGGAATCAGGAGAACATGAAGGATGTGAGCACTATGATTTATTTGAATTTTGGTGTTTGGATATGTGTACGTAACAAAAATCAGTTATTTCCAAAGGAATCATGATGACCATGGTATATGGTATATATACGGGTGAAGAGGCAAGTAAGTGCATTTCGTTCCATGCTAACTCGTAAATTTCAGTCAACTTGGAAGCACATCATCGGAAAGTTAGCAAGGCACGAAATGCAACTAAAGGTCCGATTTAATTACTCACTTGCCTGTTCACCCCGTGAGTTAATTTCCAAGGGTACCCCCCCAGGTCCCCCCCCATCCAGGATTTCGCTGACGACGAGGACAAAAAGAGCCCAAAAATCATTATATTTTTTACCTCGTTGAATTTTTTTCATCGAAGCCTCAAGAGAAACGACGTTGACGAAGCTTCGAAGTAGAGGTTAGTAGTCCGAGTCCGAGGTAGAGGCCGAATATCGGTCCATGGAGCGAGATATTGCATGCGTGATGATGTGGTTAAATTTGTTTTGTTTTAAAAAATGCTTACTCAAGAAAATTTACGTTTGCACACATTTTGCAACAAATTGATTCCAGAGAACCAACTTAAGGTTACTTCGGCTCAATTTTAACACGGAGCCAATTCCACCCTTGCTTTCATATTGGTAGAGAATAATAATTTTACATTATTTGCCCAACCTGCATGAAATCCATGCATGAAATGAAAAATAATGAGCTCCCAGTACATAAATGGAGATTATAAAGCTTATTTCGGGAACTATATTAAATTTACACTGATATCTTGATGGAATACAAAAAATATACATTATTAATTTGATACTGTAGCTATAATATTGAAACAATTTTAACTTACATATTTATCCCAAATGTAATGGGGCTAAATTATTTCATTTCATCTAGATGTATTTTTTTGATAAAATAATGTTAAAGCGATTGATGAAGGAAACCTCCAAGTTATTACCGGACGTGTTCTCATGCATGACGAAACACATCAGTATTCTAACGATGCTATCAAACGAGATAGACAAACGTTGTGCAATGCGTTTTGCGATCTTTAATTTAATCTTGTAACGATCCCAAATACTGCAATTATATTTCCATATGGACTTTATTTCTCTATTATTCAGTTCACCAATAAAATCTTCAAGGTGACTTGTATCTAACTTCCATCAGAACAAAAAAACTAGTTTACTTCCTTTAATCGTATTCTGCCTATCAATTTTATGTTCTTTTTATGTTTATCACCTCGTCTATTATCAAATGTAGAACACGTTTTTGTCACTTCTATTCGACGCCTTTTGGTACGGAACTTTGCAATTTAAATTATTATCGAGTCTAGTCAAATGAAACCTTGAAGTAAAAAGTGTTTTTTTTTTCAAATATTGTAACACTGATATTGCATGGTAATAAACAGGCATACTGTCATACATTTTCACGTATTTTAGGTAGGGGTTACGTATTTTCATGTCCCTTCCCTTTATTTCCAGATCCCTTTCCATCGTATTGACGTCGACCTGGGATTAATTTCTCCGGGTTTGTTTCTTATTTTAGTGCCACGAATGAAAATACGTGGCTGTGAAGCAATGTCTACTAAACTAGTTGGCATGAAGTCCCTGAGTCACAGACGGTGTGTACTGTGTAGGGTCGCTCAGTCTGCTCTACCGGTACTATCATGGATGTTGCTCTGCGGAACTTGCATCCCTTATTCCTCCACATGAGAATGAGCCGTTTCTCAAACTAATTTCTCTGCCGCGCCGCCAGGATATGGAACCATCTGCCGGCGGGTGTCTTTCCTCAAACCTATAACCTGGAAATCTTGTATAACAGCAGCCACCCATACTGGTTCTTCATAAAATAATAGTGAATATTACTTACGAGATTATTTTTCGTATTTTTTTCCGAGATCGATAAAAAAAGATGTTAGGCGGCATATCTACAATTTAATCCGATTTCGAAAATACATAGTCATAACATTTTTGGATAATCGTCTGAAGCAGGATTCGACAAAACACAGTTCTCAAAATCTGATTACAATGCCGTAAAAACTCAAAACGGTTAATTACGAAATGCATGAAATACACACAAAAACCTTTCTCTACACAATGAATCAAATGTATATCGCAAACCCCCAAAATACCATCAAATTTAAATCGAGATAAGCTAACATGCTCCACTATCCGCAGATCCCGATGAATCGTGCGTGACGATAGACGGCGGTGTCGGCGCCTGCATCAGTATTCGGTCCTGCCAGCCCTACCTCGAGATCCTGCAGGATGTTCGGAACAACCCGAACGCTGTTAATGTGCTGAGGCGGTCACACTGCGGCTTCGATGGAAACGATCCTAAGGTGAGCTGTTCTCCGAGAACTTGGTGGCACTCGCAGATATCGCCAACATGTGCTTGATTATATAGAGTGGTGCCGGCATCTGCAACAGCACCTCCTGCAGGATTCTCTAAAATTACTTTTTTTAAATACTTTTTTGCTTGTAGCTGATTTGCTATGTTCAGTGTTAATTTAAAATACCATTTGGCGATGGACCCTGCTTCCGATAACACAGTACCTTAAACAGCCTTTGAACGTACTAATAAGGAATAATATAAAATACAAAAAAAATAATTAGGCCAAATGTTTTGATCTTAATACAGTCACGGTACTGGTTTATATATGTAGAACAATAAATCGACCAATTTATTATATTTCCTTCACATGAAGTATTTATTCATCACTACACCTTCTACTAATCATAATTCAATTTTATGTTTCAATATTTTGGTCAAAGCTGTTAAGGTTAGGTTAGGTTAGCATTGCATGCAAGCATTCAATGAACTGCTAGCGAAATAGTGATAAACGAACCATTTCTGAGAGCAGATCATGATTCGCAGGTGTGCTGCCCCAAAACGTTGCCCATCCCGACCGCCCCCCCGCAGCCCGCCACTCCGGAGCCGCCACCACCCGTCCCAGACAACTCCAACGTCAACATGCCGGACTCCGGCTCCAACGGGGGGGACTCCGCGTCCAATGGAGCGGACTCGCCGTTTGTGGCCGCTCTGCCCGATCCCCCGGAATGCGGGTTCAGCAACGCATCTTTCAGTCGGGTCGTCGGAGGCATTCCAGCTAAATTGGGTGAGTCGAAGTGCACAAACTTCCCTTTACATATGTAAGATCATGGATAGCTAATGCCACATCTGCTTTAATATATAATATTAGCCCAACACACCAAAATGGAACTAATTGCTATGTCAGGATGTTCCTTATATTGCACAGCTACTTGAAAGCTTAATGTTAGCTTCGACCTTCGTTCATGCAAAGCGATGCTACCGAACCAGGCGGGATTAACCTTGCCATCTAGTAAAATTTTACGTGGAATCGAAGAACGACCATTCCCTTAATCGGCTCTTACAACATACTTGGGAATAATTGCAGTGGAACCAATTGTATTATTTTTTTAAAGTGCCGGAAGCCACAAAGCACATTAAATATGAAGATAATTCAATATGCTGACTATATCTTCTTTCAGAATAATTATTAAATGAAAGGTACTTCTAAAACTCCTAAACTAAAGGTCAGCCTCGGTGGCCCAGTGGCGCGACGCCTTGCGATTCGATAGGATCGGTGAAGCAATTCAGAACTCAACCGTTCAGGCTGTATGGCCGTGGTTCTAATTCCTGGTAAAACCGTAGGTCCCCTTCCCTACTTAAGGTGGCCCATCCCGCTCATCTCCCCATACAAAAGGGGAAAGAAGATCACGCCCATATTTCTTGTCAGAGATCCAAAACTTTGCTCAAAATAGCTTTATTTGATCGAACTAGATGTCTGATGACCATTGGCATTGTAAAATTGTGTTTGGTTTCTAAGTTATAAGGTCCGAAAGTTCGAATTTTTCGCGCGTTTTATCAAATAACTTTGGAGGTGGATTACGCAATGATAAAGTGAGAACATCGTAAAAAGATTAGTTATCAGACATAGCTTATTTAAACAAGATTTATGATCTATTTGGTTTTTGTTAGATTTTTGACTGCAGCGGTCGTGGTTTACTTTTAGCTATAAGTCGTTTTGAAATAAAAATTTTCGTAAATTTTACCAAATCATACACTATGCACATTGTCTTTTTTGTGGACATGTTGCATCTTCCTCATCACGGAGCCTGTCTTATTCTTTGAAACAGAGAAGGTCCCAGAGCGCAACAGCACGGTTTTGTACCGAGCCCGCGAATGAGTTAGGCCCGCCGGGTTGGGCCACCTTAAATCGGAAATCCCGCCCGGATTTGTCGAAGCTGCAATATAAATTGTCAGTGTTTTCCATACAGTTCAATGTAACTAAGCAATACAAGGAAGGTCCTGGCATGGCACCTAGTTGCCTTACGGTGTGTTGGGCTATTATATGACAGTCGGTTTGTTATAAGCTATCCGTATATAGTTACATTAAAATAGTACAAGCGTTATTGCATACTTAGTACCTATTTTAAGAATGCATGTCAGTAGCGCAGTTGTCCTCAGCACTGACGGAAAATACCAACATTAATCTTCTTCCAGCATTACCTGCATACTTTATCAGCGCATGCCATCATTGTGTCAAAATAAATAGTGATAATCACATTTGCAAGCACATCACATACATAGACTGCATAAAGATTAGCTTGAGATAATTTGTCACGAGCGCGGCCCGTCCAACAAGATATACCGGTTTACAGGCCGATGCGGTCGCGTCGCAGGGAGGCACTTATTTATATTATGCAACTGAGGACCGATGATGGTACCCATCACAGAAATCCGATTTCTGTGGTACCCACCTATACTATTTGATGGCTTGATGATGGAACTCGAACATAATTTTCTTGTCCTGTCTTGGTGAATAAAGTAGCGGTTTCGAGTAAGCAAGCTTATTTTTTAACGATTTTTAGGGTTCCGTACCTAAAGGGGCCGAACATATAACACCGAAACGGTAACATATCACTACATATTATAAAACAAAGTCGCTTTCTCTGTCCCTATATCCCCATGTTCGCTTAAATCTTTAAAACTACGCAACGGATTTTGATGCGGTTTTTTTTAATAGATAGAGTGATTAAAGAGGAAGGTTTATATGTATAATAACATCCATTAAATAGTGGAGAAATACTGTTATTTTTGAGGTTTCCAATGTGATGTCATAAAAAAAGACGTGTGGCACTCGGGGACTGCCGCGGTAAAGCTATTGCATAGCATTTTGTATCAAGTTATGCCGGCCCCGCCCCCGCCGCCGCTCCCGCCGCCGCCCCCGGCCCCGCTCCCCCTGGTGTGAAGTAGCGCTACCAGCATCGCCCGTCGGAGTGGGGAGCGTGAGGTTTTTTTTCGTTACGGAATTTCTGGATTCGGTCCCCGCGCTCAAGGCCCTCGATAGAAGCTATGCAATAGCTTATAAAATCATTTTTCCGCTTACATTGCAAACGCAGGCTGAACCCTACGAGTATTGTACACATTGAAAAGGTCTACAGAAAACTCCGCGATGGTATATGTCTATCTCTTATGGATATCCCACAATAACATTTTTTTGTCATTTACTTTTTACGACAAATAATGGCTAATTTTCGAAGTGATTTTAACCAATACAGCATTAATCCTTATCCAATTAAATACCTTAAATAAATTGTTGATTTAATATGGATCTATATGGCCCGTTACAGCATATGATTTAAATGAATATTTTCGAAGATATTACAGATTTAAAAATTGCAATGACCATTAATAAATCGCAGGGTCAAACCTTCAACGTTGCAGGTTTAGATTTGAGCGCTGACTGTTTTTCACATGGCCAACTGTATGTCGCTCTTTCAAGAGTAACCTCTAGAGAAAACATGTTTGTATTGTCTAATGACAATAAAGCTGTGAACGTTGTATATAATGACATTCTGTAATATATTAATTGCTGTAAAAATAAAATAAATAGGTAAAAATTTAAAAAGTAAATAAGTAAAAATGTAGTGTATGAATTTAGATATTCCAAAGATAGCAGGAAATACTCATGGTATAAGGAAAGGGGAATTGTTTTACTCCAAATTTAACGCGTGCGGGCCACGGGCAGTAATGAATAAATCAAAACTAATGGATCGATGTTAATCATTTTTTCAGTAAGTGACATAGGCTATATATTTTATACCCGTGCGAAGCCGGAGCGGGCCGCTAGTATGTTTATGAAGCTTTAATTTGAGTTCCCATATAAATTCATCCTGTCCATGTTACCGTGTGTCCGTCCGCCCGTCCGTCTGTCTGTCACAGGAGTGTATCTCATGAACCATAATAGTTCATATGTAAGCAGCTGAAATTTTCACAGAGTGTGTATTTATTTTGCCGCTATAAAAATATTACATTAGCGGTAAAATTTAAAAATAATAAAAATGAAGGCCCATACAAAAACGTGATTGTTTTAAATTAAAACTTGTACGGTTGTAAGGAACCCTTCGTGTGCGAGTCCGACTTGCACTTGGTCGGTTTTTTTAACGAATGTGATTTTTATGTATAATCGACCGCAAGGAAGGACACATTAATTAAATAAAGAGGGCTGGGAAATAACCTACATGCTTTGTGAATATACTGTACATTCATAAGGATGGACTTGAACCAGCAAACATATACCTTTCGCGGGCATCGCGTCTACCAATTTCGCAACCCTAATTGGAAGCCCTGGCATGGCACCTAATCAACTGTTCCTGTTTTAGCCAGTCAGGCCATGACACTATTCCAAAATCAGTACATGGAATAATTTCGGGAATGCGAGGGCACTAGATGTGATATTGAGGTTTCTTTATGTCTCAACGGTGAGGGTTTACTTGGAGAGTAACGAGAGTCCCTCTCCGCAGGCGACTTCCCCTGGATGGCCCTGCTGGGCTACAAGTCGCAGCGGTTCCCGGGCCAGGCGCGCTGGCTGTGTGGCGGCAGCCTGGTCACGGCCAAGCACGTGCTCACCGCGGCGCACTGCATTCACGGGCACGAGGACGACTTGTGAGTATATTTTCCTAGTCGGGACTAGGAAACTAATGATAGAAATTAAAAATAAACCTCTGTTGCTTCGCGCCAATGCGAAGCTTCAAAAGCCTCGGTAGTTGTTCGGCCGCTAGGATTAAACTACAAAAATGCATCTGACTCTCAAATAAAATTATAAATAATAAAAAGAGACCAAGTAAGTGCCGGACCATGCACAGTGGTTCTCTAGGCAGAAAGAACCTAACCAAAACTATCCCACATTTAAGAACTATACAACATATATCATTGAAATAAACCCTCATAAATATTTTAAGCCAATAGGGCTTATTTTTGTTTTAAAAATTTCCGCAATTTCGAGGAAATACTTTTTACCAGCTCAGAAGCGCATATAACTCCCCAACACATGATGGACAGGATGGACAGGATAGGATGAATTTATATGGGAAATCAAATTAAAGCCGCATATACAGATATATGTATTGACAGCAGCACTGTTGCAAATAAATGAAAGGTCTTTAAAAATTTTGTTTTTAACAAAACTTATCGCAAAGAAAACCAAATATACTGTTGTTACAGTCTTAATGAGCGTTATTCTAAACAAAAATATATCAAGCAACTTGTACCCAGTATGTCACACAAAAAAAAATTCAACCACCACAATTCATTTCGTTGCATTTTGTGCAAGCGTTGAGTTATCATTGGATGCAACTCTGGTGTAACATTATTCAAATTATAATCAAGATCGCTCTTGATTATAATTGACATTACAACCTTCAAATTAATGCAGTATTCTGCGTTTATGAAAAACGTGTATTATTTGCGAACGCACCATGCGTTACATTCATAGATAAGATAGATAGATTTATTGCATGTCGTCCTCAACATATTGGCTTTCGTATGTCTGCTGTGAGTAACTATACAGTAACATTCAAAGCACATCAATTTTCTGCTAAATTAAGCTGCTAACAAGTACGCGAACCAGTTTTTTTTAAACTGGCTATGAAACCTATTATAACAAGCAATAGCATTCCCAAAGTAATGAGTTGCCATGCCAAAACCTTTTATGATAAACTCATTGAACCGGATGAAAAACGCAATGTTTCATTTCGGCTTGGACCGACTATCTTTCATTTAATGCGGTGGTATAACAGTTTACCATGGATTCCGAACCATGGAGCTGCTCCCGTTTGTGACGAAAGGGACATCACGACTTTGAAAATAGAAAGAAAGTGGTGTATGCGCTAGGTGGGATTGAACCCACGACCTCTCGATTGAGAGGCCAGGCCCCGCGCCCTAACCTATGATCTATTCACAAAATAGTATTGATATGTCACTAAAATACCAATGGACGGAGTACATAGGTATTTTAGTGACATATCAACTTGTCTTGAAGACTATGTCCCGATTGCAGGAAGACACGTCTAGGTTAATTCGATCTGTCGTATTAAGAGCATCGTCATACCTAAACATTTTGGACCAATTCTTGCGATTAAAACGAGATAGCCAGAGCCCGACGTCGCTTAGTTAGAGCAGCTCAAAATAATTCTTTCTAAATGTGACCAACCCGCATAACGCGTGAAACCGGTTTTTTTATTGTTTCGTTAAAGAAATTGGGAAAAGTTAAATATGTTCTTCGCTGAATGGATAGATAATGTTAAGATCTTTGAAATGGTATTAAAATAAATATAAATTATTATCAATATAAGCTGCAATCTTAAAAAATAATATATTTGAGACCTAACTTCAAATATTTTTTCCATGCATAAAATATCAATTTCTGTTACATTTTTCTTTCTGTTTTATTAGAACGTTAGCTGGAATTATACATGTTTTTTTTATGTTCTCATTCCATAGAGATCTGGAACTTAACGCAATTAAACCATTCGAATTGGCTAGTATAACCATCTTAATGTTTATTTGACTGTAACAAATTGTGTGTGTATTTAAATTTTGGGATATTCTATGATAACATTAGGTTAATAACAAAGGAAAGTTTTTACAGCTTTTGTAGAATCTGCAGGGTCTGCACGTGATACGTGAGGTTATTTTTTGTTTGTATTTCCCGCAAGTAATAGGGTATTTTCGTGTTTAAGCGGTCTATTTTGGTTTTTCCTTCTGCGATAAAAAAATATCAATGTTTAAAAACGCCACTTTTGGTGAACCGCATGGAGTTGACTTAGCTCCATTCCATCTCTCTATATCAAGAGACGTGTTTAATCATACGTTTACGTTGACATCCTTTCATGCACTTGGCTCTAAGTGTAGTGTTACAAGTAAATATTTAATACAATGTTTTTATCCTCCTTCGAGGAACTATGAAATCAGTACCATCGGTAACTAATTGACTGACTTGTTTGATTAGTGACTATATTCACTGCAAAAAATCATATTTACATGATAATAAAATACTATACTATACTTTCAATATCTTAATAAGCTTAAACTTAGTTAGTTTGCATTTGTAAACCTAATGTGTCTACTTGTTTCGTCATACTAACATTCGACATCGCTCACACGAAACAGTATAGAATAGGAGGTGGCGACAAAAATGGTAACGATAACGTAAATGGCTAAAACTGGGTTCACAGGATAAAGACCAACCCTTTGAAGCTAAATGTGTCAGTCTGCCTGTGCCAAGTGGTTGCGTTACCTAGATAAGGCGCCTGAAAATGTAGTTATGGTGACTAAAAATATATATGATAGGGTAAATTGGTGCAAATAAAGAAGCATAAAAGTATCAGTAAATACTTGCTTAGCAATACCAAAACTGAACAAATCTTTCGTTGCATTTCGTAGTTATAGGCGATTTAGGTTACAGATATAACTTTAGGTATATTTAAGTATTTAATTAAAAAATCGACTGGTTCTTGTTGTATAATTAATTGGTATCAATGTTTCTAGACAATCAGTATATTCAACAGCAGGTACATACCAACAAATTATGTATATAGCCAATCTAGATAACGCAACCACTTGGCACAGGCAGACCGACATATTTAGCATCAGAGGATTGGTCTCCAACATGTGAACCCAGATTCAGCCATTTACCTTATCGTGACCAAAATTGTCGTGACCTCCCGGAATAGTAAGTTTCCAAATAAAATATAAATACTCGATTCTGGATAAATACTGTAGTTACATTATGGCTCTAGCACACCACCTTCCGCCCAATCATCATCATTATCATAAAAATACTTTATGAATGGTCTACGCCTAGTCCGAAAAAGTTTAATAATTCCACAACTTCATTCACCACCAATAAATATATGTGGTAACAACAAACCCGCTGGACTTTTGATAATTCTTTAAACCAGAGGTTCTCAAACTAATTTCGTCTACCGCCCACTTTGAGGATTCATTATTATTTGCTAGCGCCCCCCAAATTTTCTTATTTTCTTCTTTCTTCATCACTTTAATAACTTTTATTTAATTAATTATTAATAGCGGGCTATATAAGCCTACTATTCTTATTAGACACAAATCAGCCATCGCCCCCTAAACAATTTCAACGCCCCCCAATTTCTTCTGGATTCTTTACCGCCCCCCTGAAGGCCTTTAGCGCCCACTAGGGGGCGTTATCGCCCACTTTGAGATAGACTGCTTTAAACCATCTCGCTGGCGTCGATACTTGTTACCGCGCATGCAAATGCCGTCAGTACAGAGTGGTCAGTCCGAGTTCTCACCTAAATTGGCGTTTACGGAACTTCGAAGTTACGTAAAAATGTCAAACTCTATACAAGTTTTTACTAGATTTTCTGTGGTCTTACTTCTTCAACCTGTCAAATTAAAAATCGGACTTCCGATTTGTATTAAAACGCGAAGTCGGCGTAAACGGCAACGTCAACGTATTTACGACGTATTTACTCACCGTAAGCTGTCAAATCAAACTCGGACTCGCAAATGTTAGTTTGCTTAACGCCCACTGCAAGCGCTCTTCAATGTATCCATATATATGAAAACGCCAGTCGATCGGTTTGGCGTAAACGCCAATTTAGGTGACAACTGGAACTAGGGGTTTAGAATCAATTTTCGGCAAGGTACACAATATTATATTAAATATTTCCGCTCGATTTTTTACTTAAGATTCCTTATGCTCTAACGGCTATTGCAGGTACCAGGTGCGGCTGGGTGAGCTCGACGTGAGCCGAGACGACGACGGCGCCACGCCCTTGGACGTGCCCATAAGCCGGAAGACCAAGCACGAAGAGTACAACGCCAAGGCCTTCACCAACGACATCGGCGTTCTGCTCCTGGCCTGGAGCGTGAAGTTCACCTGTAAGTCGACCTCACTCATCAACTCTCCCGGCTTTTACAGTATTTTTAAGTCTATACGCGCCAGAACACGAGACAATGTGCGGACGAGTGGTGTGCCTACACCATGTCCTCTACCAACAGTCTTCAATGTTAGTCGTTTAGGGTGTTATTGCGGTAGATTGGTTCTTGTAATTTATGTTGTATAGTTGTTATTTATGTTGCATACTTTTTGTGCCTTCTTTTCTTTGTGTAGGTATTACTGAACCTGCGTTGTTGTTTCAGTCTTGATCCGGCCAATCTGCCTGCCGCGCACCGCCGAGCTCCGCGCGCTCAACTTCGAGCGCTACACTCCCCTCATCGCCGGCTGGGGCGACACGGAGTTTCGTAAGAGCACCACTCTTGCTTACCTCCTCTCATAATTCATCCTTCTATGATTTACTGTTATACATCATCAAGCTGAGCAACAGCTCTTTCATTGCTTCTCCCTCAACGCTCATAGGTACTGTTGGTTTGACCTTATTGATTCTGATATAAAATTATTTTCACAATCCCTAATGATTTTCAATACTTACGTATTTCAAGGAATGTAACATGTATGCATGTATAATCGACCGTGAAGCAAGGATACATTCATTGAAGAAAATGATCAAGAAATTGGTAGACGCAATACCCGCGAATGGTATGTTTTGTTGGTTCGGGTCCAGCCTTACAGTATATTCGTAAAGTAGTTCTTTTTACTGGGCTCTTTCTTCAATGAATGTATCCTTGCTTCACGGTCGATTATACATGCATACATGTCACATTCCATGGAATAAGCGACGTACCTGCTTAGTACGAAAAAGTATATTTACTTACGTATTTGTTATTTACCTTTTCGGACTTCCTCCTACGTCCCTATGACTTCAAGGTAGGCGTCAATTGACAATTTCGTCTCTATTTCCGGTGTAACTACACCAAAGAATCTAGAATCAAAGAAGAATTACCGTCCTCAACGCAGAATGATATTCGTTCGCATGAAGGACGTCGGTACGTACCGTCCCAAATCCCAAGAATTGCTCTTTCGGCAGGGGGCCCGTCCGCGCCGCACCTCCAGGTGCTTCAGCTGCCGGTGGTGACCAACGCGTTCTGCGCGAACGCCTACCGCGCGTACAAGCAGCAGGTGATCGACGAGCGCGTCCTGTGCGCCGGGTACGAGAAGGGCGGCCGCGACGCCTGCCAGGGCGACAGCGGCGGTCCGCTCATGCAGCCCATCGTAAGTTTCACGCTGACAGACACAACATTGTTGCTAAATACTGTTCGACTGTAAACCCGAGTTCGAAAAGTGCATTTCGTCACGAATGCGAGCTGCTCCATGGTTCGGAATCCATGTTAAACTGTAGGTCCCCTACCCCTACTAGGTGGTAGGGTTTAAGCCCGTCCGGGTTGGTACCATCGCATTGGATGAAAAGATGGTCGAAGCGGCAATTAAAAATTGTCCGTGTTTTCCATCCAGTTCAATGTAGCCGTGTTCATAAAGGGAAGGTCATGGCATGCTACGTAATTCCTTCGTAGTTGTGTGGTATTAGCCATCCATGTCAGTTCGCATGAAAAAAAAAAACTTATTGCACCATCATAGTGGAGCTGCACTAGAGATACGAGTACCATGCAAATGGCTTGTGGGTGGTTTTAAAACGACGAAGGATGAGGAAATTGACAGAGCAGAAGTGGGTGGCACTGGCACGCGGGGTGTCAGAGAAGGTCTTACCATGTCAGATCGTGGGAGACCTTCGTAACGCAATAATGTACATATGAATGAAGAAAGGTAGGCCTGAAGAATAAACGACTAAACGTGGGATGTACGCCGTGATCGCTTACCGTATGGAGCTGTATCAGATCTGCCTATCCACGGAGGGGTAGGCAAATAGCGTGTTGTCTTGTATCAACAAGTAAAATAATTTGAGTTTTTCATACGGCGAGGAATCGCTAAGATCGGTTAAGATGCTGTCACATTATCAGAAATCCATTTTAACCGAAAACGTAATAATTTATTATTTTTGCCTGTGAATTGAACCACATTCTCAAATAAAGTACCATTCAAACAAATCGTCTTCGACCTTGCGTCGACGAACCAGACCAACAGAGGTTACCCTAGGCAAATTCCGAAACTATCTCTGTAACAACAATGTTCTTTTGTTATTTCAGTACAACACACAAACGTACAGGACTTTCTTCTACCAGATCGGCGTGGTCTCGTACGGGCGCAAGTGCGCCGAGGCCGGCTTCCCGGGTGTGTACTCTCGGACCACACACTTCATGCCCTGGCTGAGCGCACAGCTCGTTGGCACCCCTGACCTGTAGACTATGGGAGCACAAGTTTCCGTCTGTACTTCTCACTTAGGCTGGAGTGCACGATCTCTGGTTAATGTTATAGTTACGGTTATTATACGGTACGGTACGACTCCGAGTGCAGCAAGCTGTCTATGGATGATGAATAAAATACAAAAAAAATACATAATATAGATCCGTCCTAATTTTTCGCCTGAACAAGAAATATCCATAACTATTACACTAACCAGATATGGTGCACTCCAGCCTTAGAGTCATGAAAACTTGTGGGCTCAGTCCAAAGTATGCGCTACCGTTTGAATTTTAAAATTGACGATTTTGAAACTTAAGGTGGCCCATCCCTCTCATCTCCCCATACAAAAGGGGAAAGAAGATCACGCCCATATTTCTTGTCAGAGATCCAAAATTTTGCTCAAAATAGCTTTATTTGATCGAACTACATGTCTGATGACCATTGGCATTGTAAAATTGTGTTTGGTTTCTAAGTTAGAAGGTCCGAAAGTTCGAATTTTTCGCGCGTTTAATACAATAACTTTGAAGGTGGATTACGCAATGATAAAGTAAGAACATCTTAAAAAGATTAGTCATCAGACTATTTAATCAATTAGCTTATTTAATCAAGATTTATAATCTATTTGGTTTTTGTTAGATTTTTGACTACAGCGGTCGTGGTTTACTTTTAGCTATAAGTCGTTTTGAAATTAAAATTTTCGTTAATCTTACCAAATCATACACTATGGCACATTTTCTTTTTTGTGGACATGTTGCATCTTTCTCATCACGGAGCCTGTCTTATTCTTTGAAACAGAGAAGGTCCCAGAGCGCAACAGCACGGTTTTGTACCGTGCCCGCGAATGAGTTAGGCCCGCCGGGTTGGGCCACCTTGACCTTCCCGTCAGCAGGTATAAACTTCAGAAGACTTGACGTAATAGGGAATGTTTCTCAATATCTCATAAGCAAAAAAAAAAGTGATGAACGATGACCAAATGTTTATCTTACATAGTTGGTGAGCCACTTTAAATTTATCTAAATAATTTGTATGAACTCAGTTTATACGAGCGTACTAAAGCTACGTACCACGGTCAAGCGTACAACAAAGGTGTGTCGCTACTGAAGCAAGACTCGTGAAACTTGGTGAGATTTCGTTAGAGTGTTCTAGGAAGCTGTGTGTCACAATGCGAAATAATTCCGTCCAGACATGTTATCGGCTTACAGGATATCGCAAAACGCTTGCGATATTTTTATTTATATTGATATTTAATTTAATTACAATTTAATTTAATTGGAATATTCCGTTGCTCGCCCCGGCGATCTTGTCATGGTTGCCCCAAAGAAAACCAGATCCTGTCGCTTTCAATTCCGTTGCTCGCCCCGGGGATCTTATTCCGTTGCTCGCCCCGGGAATCTTGTCATTGTTGCCCCAGTGATGACCAGATTTAATTGGAATATTCCGTTGCTCGCCCCGGGGATCTTGTCATGGTTGCCCCAGTGATAACCAGATCCTATCGCTTTCAATTACATTGCTCACCCCGGGGATCTTGTCATGGTTGCCCCAGTGATAACCAGATCCTGTCGCTTCCAATTCCGTTGCTCGCCCCGGGGATCTTGTCATGGTTGCCCCAGCGATAACGAGATCCTGTCGCTTCCAATTCCATTGCTCGCCTCAGGGATCTTGTCATGGTTGCCCCAGTGATAACCAGATCCTGTCGCTTCCAATGAATCTTTAAATATTGACAAGGTTCTGTAGCCAGAGATCTAAATTGTAGGATGTTTGTAAAGTCATTGTTTAATGATCACGGACCATTTCTGAGTGAATGGATATTTTAAGAATATGTTGTGTTAGTTTTTAAGCACAATTCATATTTTATTTTAGAATATTTTTGAGTGTTTTACAGTGACACCTAGCTTTAACGCCAGTGAACAAAACATGACATTTTGTGAAGTGAAAATAAAATGAAGTAATATATTTAAATAGATTTTTTTATTATTTTGTCTTCTTTGATTCACATTCGAAACCCATACAAAGACCAAGACAATGTTCAAAGTTTAAGGATAACAATAAAACGAATATAATGTTTGCAAACGTCTCAGCATAAGTATATTTTATTTTAAATCCATTAAGGATCCGCACCCGAGTTCGAGCGCACCAATATTTACATTTGAAGTCTCATTAAAACTAAAAGGCTTTGCAATGGCGTCATTGTTCATATTTTTCTTACATATGTACAGTACTTAATACTATTTATGACGAACAATTATGACTTACAGAGACGTAGCCGTATGTAAAAATAGCTGCAGTACAGATTTTATTTACAACATTACATGCTAACCAAGATTTCTGTTATCGAGCTTCCTGTTTTTAATAAATTATAACGCAGTTCGTTTAACACAATTCACATTCTTTTGTTACATTTTTAACATGGAACTTGAAAAACCCTAACCTTTCAATATTGAGAACAAATAAGCTAAACACAATAAGTTAAGGCAAATGTTTGAAAAAGGTATAAATTGAAACAATGATTAACATTTTTTGTTTTAATGAAGTTTTTTTTTACAACAACTATGTAGCAAGCACACTATCAAAAGATAACTGAAATCAAATTTGCTACTTATTCTTTAATCTGTTTTAAAACAACACCGTGATTGAATACCTCCAAGCATTTAATTCGAGATAAATTCATATAAAAATTTACCTTGCATAAATGGTTTATACGTATAGGTTAAGGTTGAAATTTTTTTATATTAATTTCATTAACGGCCTATGCTTACAATTATGAAAGCCTTTACTCAACCGCTCGGCGCAGACGTAAACATTTAGATTTTCCTCCGAATCTCAATCTTTTCTGCGAACTAAGCAATTTTATATTTATTTTAACTTTGAATTTATTTTATAAACCAAGATTTTTTACATAGAACCTCCCGTTCGAGAATTCAAAAGAGAACGGCAATAGTGTAGAGTAGCTCATATGAGAACTAAATAATCTGCGTAATCTATTACGTTTAGGAAAAAGGCTATTGTTATAATAGGTTTTTTTTTTAATTCGGTCTATTTCTGTGTTTTCCTCAATAAATAAATAAATACACAAATTTAATCCCATTTTCAAAGCAATAAAAAATGGGCTGGATATCAGTCTGAAGCAAGATTCGAACCTGAGTTTGCACGTCCACTGCTCTACGGCTGAGCTATCCAAACAATGATGTCAGCCAAAGAATGTCTCGATTAAACTCTAATCGACAAAATGCTTCCAATTGATATTATTAAATGGCGCTTATTCCGCCTATTAATCCTACATAACGTAGGATTTTACTGGAATGATCGAGTTCAAAGAAAATCTTTATTGATTACCCATAAAAGATTCAGTCCAGATTTAACTTTATATGTTGTTTGTAATTAATGATGATGATATTACCGTGTTCTCATTAATATGAGTTCATATTATTTCTACATCGTATTCATACTTTATTCATAAATTGTCAGAAAATAAATTGGTCTGGACGTTCGTCTGAAGCAGGACTCGAGCCTGCGAACTATGAATGTCACTGCTGGTAGCAGTGATTTGTAAAAGGTAAGGACATGCCCTTCATTCATTGCCTTTCATACATTTCTGTCGCCTGTTGCGGTATTCCGATATTCCGTCTTTCTTTGCGTTTTTCATGTAATTCTTCGAAATTGGTCATTTACGACGACAGCCAGCGGCTATTTGGCGACAAAGTGGTGTGCCCGCGACGCATAGAACATCACTTTTGTTGCTCCATTTTTGTTGTATGGAAGGGCCTGTCCTTAGGCTAGTAATATTTATGTTATGGCTCGCAGCTTCAAATCTTGCTTAAAGGAATGTCCAGATAAACTCAACCAATAACATCAAACATGTCCCCAATATGTAGCATCACGTCATGATATAGAATAGAGGAACATAACTTCGATGCAGATCACAACCAGCTATGAATGGTTTCTGCCCCCCAACCTGCCAAACAATAAGTTTAGCTAATTGTCCAAAGTATCACAAGGCTGAGATACATAGTCGTAACAGAAAGTAAAGACTACAGAAAAGTAGTATGTCATTTCGACACATTTTTTATGAACAAAATGTCACAGTATTGCAAAGTGACGTCACATAGTACTATTTATGGTGGAACGGCAGAACGTCTAATATGCAGATCGTATAATGTCATATTTTAACAAAATTTTAAAACCATGCACAACGTATAATCGGCAGATCGTATAATATACGTAGTGCATGAAGAAGTTTATAAAATAAAATTACTTATTTCTCCATGCATAACGTATAATAGTCACAACGTATAATCTTATGATCTTTATTTAACAAAAAAAGAAAACCATGCATATCATATAATCCAAAACTTTTCATACGATAAGCGCCCTTATGACTATACTTTACTATAATTAGCGTCGTAGCAAATTGTTTCTCTTCAACAAATATTGATTCGTAGCAATTTGAGCCTTAAATGTATCGTTATTAGGGCGCTTTATGCAGTGCTTCTTGGCATATTATACGTTCTGCATGGTTTTCTTTTTTTGTGAATTCATGTTAGGAATATTATACGTTGTGACTATTAGACGTTCTGCATGATGCAAAGAGTTGATTTTATTTTTAAACTCATGCACAACGTATAACATTATACGTTGTGAATATTATACGATATGCATGGTTTTAATTTTTTGGAAAAAAATACTATTATACGTTGTGAATATTATACGTAGTGAATACGACTCCTATTTATCTTAGCTACACTGAATAAAGTATTGTAAAATAAGAAGTCTTGCAGCGGAACCCTAGACAACAGCGTTGCGATATTCGTAAGTTTAATAGTCATATTTTCTGATATGATAAAAAACTTGAGACTATTGGTCCAAATAAAGATTTCTGGTCTAAACGTCGATGTCCAAACGGTATGTTAGAGAGTCCCCGCCGCCGTCCAGCTGGCCTGCGCCAGGCTGTCAGTTGGAGCGGTTCCTGGCGGGGTGCGGCGGGGGCGGCGGGTGCGCGGGGGAAGGTGCGGGCAGCGCGGGGTTGGCGACGGCGATGATGCTGTCCCCGCGCGCCGCCACCACGTGCACCGCGCGCTCGCGCTCGCACTCCACCTCCTGGACACGAACCAAGCGTTTATTTTAAAAAGGGGGTTTTCAGTTTGGCCTGCATGTAAACGAAGTTCTGATGCACCACAGATAGAGAGAGCGGTTGCGCCTCAAGGCACCGATGAGACAGTGCCTGAGTGCTCCGTGGAATCTTATTGGCATTTGTATGGACTCGTTGTCCATATTCCGATGCGGTGTTTATTAATTGAACAATAGTAAAAGTAATTCCGCCAATTACCAGGAACTATTAATATTACTCTTGATATATATTTTTTTATTTTAATAATAATAATAAAATCGTTTATTCAGAGCAACACATAAAATACAACAGTAAACAGGAAGTGATGAAAAAGAGATAACTTATAACATAAACAAGTATACATACAGATGTTTACAATTATAGTGCTGCACTGAAAGGGTATGCACTCAGCTGGTACGCAGCTCGCGCTGCTAAGCTGGTTTTCAGTGCATCCGTTCCAGAATCCAGAAACAGAACGTAGGCGCATTTGGACATGCTACATTAGTAATAACAATGAAAGTGGATATATGTGAGTGAAATAAATAAGTAAATAATACAATTTAAGTTATCAAGTGTGTACTTGTATGTGATATGTATGTGTGCGTTCGATAAAAGGTGTTTGTGTAAGGGTGTGTTTGTGTGTGTGACAGAGGGTGTGTGTGTGTGTGTGTGTGCGCGCGCGCGATCGAGGGTGTCAGAGAAGATATAGCTGGACATGGATGACGACTATCGACAAGGTCAGGAGATTTTTTGGGCAGATTCACTTCCCTTTGCTGTTTATTATACACGTATAGCGCTCACAATGTCTAACCGTAAGGTTATATGCACTGAACGCCCAAAAAGGGGGCAAGAGCTCTGGGCAGGTTTCAACTATGCTACGTATGAAGGTGGGGTCTACAGTTTTATATCGATTTAGAACCACGAAGAAACAGCGTGTGAAGTGGCCCGAATTCTGGTTATTTTTTTAAATGTATATACACCGCAGTCATCACTCTCTGGCTACAGGCCACGAGCTTATGAAATAATTGTGCGTTACCCCTAGGCTACTAGCAAAGAATACATATTATCTACTATGTAGTCTCTAGCCTATTATTGTATTTGACGACCATCAGGAAACAACGTCGAACTTGCCCAAATTTAAGTTTGAATTTGAAAGATTGCTATTTAATTTGAACACAATACTGAAAGAATTAAAAAGAAAGTAGAAGAAAGAAAAAAAATTTTTGAAAACTCAATGATCAAAAACGTTAAGCGCTAAAAATATTAAAACTTGTAGAGTAGAGCTTAGTAGTACGAATCTGAAGATCCATTGTCTTCATTCCGCAGCTCGGCAAGAACGTGTAGTTGTGCATTACCCTTTGACCAAAATTGCTTCGAAGGTCGCATTGAAGATTTTGAGACACATAGTTATAAACTGTATACTTAAGGAAGTAAGCAAATATTCCGAAGCCGAGGTAACTTGAAATGGTTTTTATAGTGAAAATTGTGAACTTTAGAGAAAAAAAAAACTTAATTTTTAAACATAGTCTTTAGGATCGATGGGTATGGAAGAAACTAACCGGCGGTGGAGTACTGGAGTAGGAGCACCTGGAGTCAGCATCGTCGGACTCTGTTTTCACGCCCCACCAGCTGCAAATAAGCAATAATTGTACAGACCAGAGTGCACCAGAGAATATATGATTAATTTCTATCTTTAGTTACGTACGTGACATGTATCAAGTTAGGTTAAAATCGGTGACTTATTGTATTATTTCAAAAAATATATATTTATTTATTTTTATAAATTATCTACATAATTTAATTAATTAACTTTACATTAGAAGCTAAAAACCCAAAATAAGCATCTTAAATCCAAACGAAATTGGAATTTCGTTTATAATATATTTGGAACTCAACTTATCAATTCCAATGGTCTCCCTTTTTTATTCAGAGCTAATTTAAACGAAACATGGTTAAGCAACTCATTATCTTCTGCTTTATCTATATCCGATTATTTCATCATTATTTTTGGTGGAATGAATAATTTCTGATCAAATCTCGTTAAATTGACTTTGGTGATTTTATTATACTCTTCTCTATAAGGTTTTCAGTCGCTGCAAATACAAATCATATGTAAATTTTATGATCTTCAAGTGTGCATTACTTATTTATATTTTGGTTCTTGTACACTTGAGTTCGTTTGTCATCGGCTCGATTTTCAAAGCCTGCATCGGGAATACTTTACCTGGGAGTGGTGGCGCCCCTGCTGGATGCGTCTGGACTAACCCTGGTCTGCCCGTCTTCAATATCCTGAAATTTTGGCATAACATAACAACACTCTTAGCTGAGTTTTCAGACACATAAAATCCACAATCATTTATTTACTGATAGTGTTTGTCTAAGGGCCCTTTTAACCTACTGCTGATTATTTTAATCGCCACACATTAAGGGCATTTCTTAGCAGCTTCCGATCAATACCAGTACAATATAACCAGCGCTTTAATAGTAAAGGTCCTTCAAGTGTCGATAAAAATAAATCAGCACTTGGTGAAAAGCAGGCTAAATAAATATAGTGACTTTTAAATACATGTAATGGTTACGATGTTACTATTTTTTCATTAATTAGAGGTGAAGTAGGGATGAATTTACGTTATAATATTTTGTACATATATATGTGTAAATATAGATTTATAAAATGAGCAAAAACATTTACCGTTCATTTTCTAATTCACCAGAAGAATGCCTCCTATATCAACGTATTGCTTGGCAAGTAGATATAGAAGGCATTGAGATGTCATGTGACAACAAATATTAATCTACTCATTTTAAAAAATGTTTTATGTCGCTGGTTTACCCAAAATTAGTAAATTGAGTGCATGCAATAATTATGCAATTTAGTTACTCACCATCACAGAAGCATCAAGCACCACAGCTAAAATAGAACATCCAACTACTGAGAAAAGAATAGGAAATAATAAAAATGTTAGTGTAACAGTGTCGTCTTCTACAGTAAAAGTATCCGTACTCACCTTAATAATGGTTAAACTTAAGAATAGAAATGTAATTTAATAAATAGGCAATACAATGCAGTTTGCTCTTGTTTCTGGGAATGCATAGTTTCGGTTTGTGCATTATGCAGATAAAAACATTTACTTATGATAGAAAATTGACAGCGAGCAAGTCTATTATAAATAATCTGGATGTATCGATAGGGAATATGGTCGGTCCTAAAATATCTTTAGATATGAAATCCATGATCATTTGTATTAGGATCAAAAAACAGTTGGATGTCTTAAATAATCCCAATTCACAACAACTAAAATCAAACATATGATTTGAGATTAGGCTTACGGCTTGTGCAAAGTTACCTTTAGGTTACACACAGCATGGTGTAACCGAAAGGTAACTTTGAGATGTCTGTAGCTGGAGGTAGTGGAAACGGGCGTAAGTCATCTGTTTGTGAGCACATAAGACTCTGGCGCGAATCACTGGAATATAAGTTCGACCAAGAGGATAACTGACAATAGAATCTCGGTACATTCCACAAGACCGTACATCCGTGAGTCCATAGAAATCTCCAAATACAGACACTTCAAAAGAGAGTACTCTATTGAAGTCGTGACTTTTAAGTTGTCATCTGTCTGTATGGAATCTGGTGCAGGCTAGGTCTCTTCGCAGACTACCCTCACTCACTGCTACAATATTCGTCAACGGCGGAACACGTCAAACTGACCGGTCCCTGTTGACCGCCGCCGGGTGCTCGCCTGAAGATGAGCCAAATGTTAAGTCCGAAACATCATACATCACCATCGCCACACCGTCAGTAAGCCATTCAGACATACCCTAATGTTTGCAGATCTTTTTTTTACTCCAGTCAAATTTGAGCTTTTACCGCCATCTCATTTGCTACCTAAGTCAGCAACTTACTGCATTTCTGACTAGTTTCCAAGACCCGTTTAGTATGTTAGTCATTCGTTTGTCAGCTTTCAAATAGATGTGCCTTGGGTATGAAGTGGGAACGATGCTGCTGTAAAAGCATTGAACGGGGGTGCAGGCAGAAATTCCACTCATGCCCTGCTTATACCAAAGACACATCCGTAAGAATTCGGTTGTCTACGTGAGTTCTACGCAAGCTCTATTTTGTGAGGTCTATGCGCGTGGTGGGCGTGCAGCGCAGCGTGCGCGCGCGCGGCGAGCTGACCTGGTGTCGCGCGCGCTTGCCGCTAGATGGCGGCTCGTCGTCCGCTTCAGCGGGAGAGCCTTGCGCGGCGGGCAGTCTACAATCAAATGGCAAAGCGAGCGGTCAGCAATAAATCAGGAATAAGCTAGTTATAGAATATCCTGAAAAAACTGAATTTTGATTCCATAATAACGAAATTTTAGGCATAAACATGGATTACAGTGTTATCTTAACTATTTTAAAAGGTGATATGTCCTATGTAGCAAGGAAAGATTCATTTCAGAAATAATTATGTTTAGAAATATGTATTGCAAAATCAGGCTGGATTGGAAACAACGCAAGGTGATCAGCTATCTAATTTTTTCTAGAGATTTTTTCATTCTGTCCGTTGCCGTTGTTTGACAAGGAAATGTCTTTGTTCAATTCATCCAACGTTAAGGGCATCAAAAGTTATAGCAATTGAAAATATAGTTACCATTATAAAAATAAGTGCACAGAGATCAGAACAGAAAACAAACGATATTAATAGTAAATTAATTTATAAATAAGCTTGTATTCGGTTCTTCGGTCCCAACCATTGTTAATATAAAAAATCTAGACGATTATTACAATATTCAAGACGGCACACAACTAGAACCCTGCGCCTCCTCTGTATGCAGTTCAACATGACCCTCGATGTGAGCTAAACAGCGACTACTGCGCATTTGTGTTCGAGGTGGAGATTCGAGCAAGCTGGCGCGTCCAAATGCATGACAGGATGCACTCACGCATGCTTGGAGTAATGCAGGCCGGCGTGTCGCACGACCTGGCGGGCGAGCGGGAACAGCTCGTCTCGTCGTGTCAGCAGAGCGGGCACGCAGCGGCACATCTGCGCAGCCGCCTCGTTCACCATGACCTGTAAGGATATGTTCATGGCCATTATTATCTGCTATTATCTAGTACATCTTTGATACAATCTCGAATGCGATTACATGATAGTGAAGCACAGATTAAGTTAGTAAGATCAGTGTAGAGAAGAGTAGGTATGTGAAAAGCGATGAAACAATGATAAATAAAATTTGGGTGAAACTGGCATGGCCGGAGAATCAAGAACTCACGACGTCCAGATAAGTTATGAACCATACAAAGGTCAACTTCATGGAACCCACAATCTAAGATCATGTATGCAGATGTACGCCTGTTAAAGAAGCGGGAGAAGAATGCCGTGATCGTACCATCTCTATCATCTCTTCCTACCCCTCCGTGGCAACGGCGTGATGTAGGTGATATGATTTTATCAATAATGGATGTATTTATTTATTAAATCATATATTTCTAATACGAAATATTATATTTGTAATGCGGTTTTAGATTGTTCTTTATTTTTTCCACAATTTTGTCAGCGGTTATTACGTGTTAGTCGTTATGTGGTACTTACCCCATTTTATTCTAAATATCTTTTAAATGAGAGCATAACAGTTCGGAATTAATTATATTGGATTCGTCCATCAGAAGATATACAATAATATTTTCAGATTAGAATAGGCAAAGGAAAAAAAGATGTTCAATATTCCCTACCGTGAATTATTTTGATTTGACTAATCGTTGCCTGGCCGACCATGAAAAAATATATCATTAATTAAAAGCTTCTTGATGAATTCTTTTTTCATCCAAGTTTAAAAGTATATTATTTTTAAGTAAAAAGTATATTAAAAGTACATGCGCACCTCATGAAGCGTCAATGGTTTCTCCGGCTTCCTCTTGCAATCGAACCTCCCGTATATGGCAGCGTACTTTCTGATCTCCTCTATCCTCTTGGGGTCAGCCTCCGGCATCTGCATCACCAGCTCGAGGTCTCTACACATCTTCTTCTTCGTATTCTGAGGCTTCGGCTCCAGCTGGGGCAGATGCCTACTCAGCCTCTCGGCGGCCGAGGCCAGCTTCTGTACTTGAACGTCGAAAAGGATCGGAGTTAACTGGACGGGAGAGGTCACGGAGGAAGGACTAGAGCCTGCCGACGCGGGTGGACAGCTCGGCAGTTGAGGGGAATAGGATCTTGAGTTGGTGTGTGTGGTAGTGCTGTTTGTAACCGGTGCCGGAGATGTGATAGGTATCGTGGTC
Organism: Incurvaria masculella; assembly: GCA_946894095.1. Classification (NCBI taxonomy): domain Eukaryota; kingdom Metazoa; phylum Arthropoda; class Insecta; order Lepidoptera; family Incurvariidae; genus Incurvaria; species Incurvaria masculella. Next base: position 10,156,204 of record OX335641.1, read on the forward strand.
TTAGGTAAACAAGTACCGGGAGGCGTTTGATTGTGAACAGGACTAGCGTTAGGTGCGGAAGATGTGGATCCGCAGCTGTTCTCTGGCGCTCCCGGCGAAGGACTGTACATTGGACGGTTACTATCCGGGGAAGCGACTGACACTCGTGACATTACTGTGGGATTGGGCTGAGGAATACTGATTAGCCTCTGGTTGCACTGCATGAAGGGATTTTCGGAAGGGCACAGGTTGGGAACGATCGGTATTTGGAACAAGGCGGGGTTTGTGACCCACTCTTGCAAGGCTTTTTGAAGTCTCCGCACGTGGAGGGGTTTCGACGCCATGCCAACGAGTGCCATGATTTCTAAAAACTCTTCCTCGCCAGCGTCGCACAGTTGCTGAACGTCATCGCCACCTAGAAATAAATAATTTAAATATTTTTCTAATTATTATATTTTTTTGCACAAAGGATTTGGTGATAAGATAAGATGTTACGTGAAGTTAATATCAGAATATTCCGTAAACAGTTAAATTGAAGCATACTTTCTAATAAGAATAGGAATTCTAATAAGAACATTAGAATTATCGTTGGTCTTAGGGAGGGCACTATGATACAATAATACAGTTTGCTGCTTATGTTTTAAGCTTCTTGCAAGTTTATCGTGATTTTCGAGACTCAATGTTATATTACATTTAAGTAGCTATGTAACAGAGACATTAACATTTATGGAAATGTCCACAGATGTGCAATTGTTTTCACAGTTCAATCTGAATAACTTGCAGCTCACCAGTTTGGCTAATTTGCTCAGAATTTTGAATATGTTTTCTGTTCACTTTCTTTAAAAAAATATGTAAACCAAAAGTACACCTGCCAAACTGAATTTTCAGGTTAAATCAAACGAAATGCTTGCATATTTATCTGTCGCCCTCAGCGTAAGGCCCTCAGGCATCCTGGAGAAATATATAATATATCAAAATAAATGCAGTTGACTGACCCATTTCCAGCAAGGTGTCGTAGTATGCGAGCAGGCTGGCGCGCTGCATCACGCGGTACAGCTGCAGCTCAGCCTCGTTGGCCGGCGCTGACGTCACCACCACTGCAACAGGGAGGCGAGGCCATGAACAAACTTCGAGTAGCACTCACTCACCTGGACAGGGAGCAAGGAAAGACGGCAGTGGCGATCGAAGCTCATTCGTATTGCGGTAGCGTAGCCACGAGTGAGTGCAGTTAGGTTGCTTTCGAATTCGGGACGCGAAACATCAAATTTACTATAGCAGTGTGTGTATGATCTTTGTTTATAAGTATCTTTTTATATAGTCTCGTTTTTTATTAGTGTTGAAGATTTTTTTTATTATTATTGCCACCGCAAGAATTTGCTGCCTACCCACAGCCACTCATACAATCCTCGCAGCCTCTCGCGTGTGACAGACAGTGGTCTGTCAAACGTGCGCCCGGCTGCACGCACGCACTCGCCTTGAAAATGAACTGCACGAGACAGTTCGAAACGTCGCCCCACAAGGACCGTTATTCTCGTCGGCCAGGACCAATAACTGTGGTAAGCCGAGGAGAATAACTGTGGTAAGCCAATATCAGACAATATTTTAAACACCCACAGAAAACTCAAATTATGTTTATGTTTAAATTCTACTACTCTATACACTTTCTTTTTAGGTAGGGTAAGTCTTAGATGATCTAAGGGGTTAGTTGTAAGTTATTGCTTTTTGCGAAACGCTCGTCCATTACATGTTTGTATTAAAGAGTAAATAAATAAGTAAATAAAAATGTTCGTTGCACTAAATAGCGTTCTTAAAAAGTTGTATACTTCAAGTCGTGCATATTAGAATAATAACGGGACTTACAGTTCTTACGTGATCTTACACGTTCGTTAGAACTCGAGAAACCGACGGGCGCCTCGCGCCCAGTACATATTGTATTGTATGGTCGTACGCCATATGACGAAATTTATATTTAAACAAAATGCGTAATGAAATTTTGTTCATATTTTCCTTAGTTGGAATCACTTCGGATTTTATAATTAAGACGTAATTAACTAGCCCTAATTTTATTCATACAAAATAAATATATTTTTTATGGAATCTGACATGGATGGCTAATAATATCACACAACGACCGTTATAATATTAGCCCAATACACCACATTCCCGATGGAATTAATGGATGGAATTATTAGCCATGCCAGGACCTTCCCTTTATGAACACAGCCTACATTGGAGTGGCTACATTGTGCATGAACGGGGCGAGGATTTGAACCCATAACCTCTCGCATGAAAGGCAAGTCCTCTAGCCCCTAGACCTCGAGCTCAAATATATATATATTATTCAAAAAGCTACCATTACTATTTCATTTATTTATACTACCGTCATCGAATTATAGCTGCTACCGTGAACCATTTAGTGCGCGGTAATCGAACCTCCTTGTAAATTATTGACGAATCCACGAATGTGTGGAAACATAATTAATGAATAAAATAATTTATTTCCGAACCGTGCCAAAGTACAAAATTAGCATTCACTAAGTCGCAGTACTTTAATTCATTCCTATGACGCGACGTTGCCAAATATCCCGTTAGATGCCTTAAAAAACCCCTCCTCGATTTTAATAAAAGGGGTGAGGCCGCATTGTTCCCTTCGTCGCGTCGCGTCGGCTTCATTCAAATTTTACCCGCCAATTGCTCGATCCCTTTCAAAAGACGTCCCCACACTGACAAAAAAATATTGATCGTTAAATGTATAAAAAATACGCCACACTATCGTATATATGTGCGAGCGTGTGCTATGTGCACAATAGGTGTTCCAAATGTTAGGGGTTGAAAAAACTTTGGGGGTGGGATGTTGCTCCCAAACTCCACCCCAGGGCACGCTCGCGCGCGGCGATTGGAAAAAGGTCAGGTATAAAAACGGTTAGGATGGAAAAAAATACGCCTATTTTGTAGAAAAAAGGTGTGGGTTTCGTTAGGTAATCTCTGGAGATTGTATGTTTATATTAATGTGTAAATGTGTGATGTTTTTTTTAAGATTTTTTTTTTATTGAATCATATAAGTGATGCAATTTTGTAATTAATACTGAAAAATATAAAGCATACATACAGACATATGGTTAAAATTATTTTGTTCGCTTCCACTCCAAAAATCTTGCTTACGATTAAGTGGTTATTTTAAAATTAAAATGCATCCATTCTTATTTTTCGCCTGAAGAATAAAGAAGATATATCCTTAATAACCATAACTATAATACCAATCAAAATTTTGTTATTTAAAAAAAAAACATTTGTTATTGTATTTTTCGTAAAACCTTTTTGATTTGCGTAAAACTATTTTCTACCATGATTCTATGCATTGTAAACAGCAATGATTTTCTTAATTTCTATTCCAAAAAAAATTCTCTATTCGATTTACTAATACAAGTTTCTACCGCATCTTATTCGCTGAGGAAATACAAGCGATAAAACTAAGGGCCGAGTGCACGAAAGAACAAAAAATCAAAATCAACGTCAAAGTATGATTAAACACGTCACTTTGTGTGGACAGTATGGAAGGAACTCTATGCGGTTCACTAAAATTGACGTGTTTGAACATTGATTAACTCAGCCGTTTCTTCGTTCAACCGGGGCTACGAAGTGCACAGATGACAATGCAATCCAAAATCCATAGACAAAAACTGTAACAATATCAGCATAATTTTATACTTCACTAGGAACAGAACCGTCTAAAAAAGACTTTCTCATGGCCAAAAAAACGGACCAAAAAACCTATTTCCATAAGCACTGCAGTGCTGGGACAATAAGTTCGCTCGCCAAGACAGACGAATGCAAATTTTCGCGTTTTTTCTTCGGGCAATTACACTAGGGAAGGGTTGAAGCGGTCACGGAGACAGCGCCACGTTTTTTGTCTATGGCTGAATAATTTGCGCTAGGTACCTGTTTAAAAAATGGTCACGTAAGTAATTTGCATACACGACTAAATTAAAAGGAGAGTGCGATTTTTTCTGGATGTCCCACGACTGTTTTTTAGATCACGCATATTCAGACAATGAATGTAATGACAAAAAAAAGTTGTATTTGAGATGTGGATGTTCCCAAGTTTTTTTTTAAATTTCGAGAAAAAGTGCTATCACAGTGTATTTAAATATTCAGTTGATATTGTCTTGGGAGTTCGTGAGAATATTTGAGTGGATTAACCCACTGCGGGATCGTTTTTTTAATTGAGTGATTAATTTTCATGGGAACTTGGAAGGCAGAGAAAATATAAGTAAGACAATATTTAAAATAGGTAATATAGACATGCTTATTTATGCTGAGCAAGCACGACGCTTTTAAAACGTGGCAATGTCTTTTATCTCGATATTGCGTGATTGTTTGTTTGTATTGTTTATTGTTTCGGAATAATTACCATGCAGGCATAGAAACATTTCGTTATAAATAGGTACACACACAACATTTCATTATAAATAGGTACACACAACATTTCATTACAAAAAGGGACACACATCACATAAGCCGACGAATAAATTTTTACATACAATAAGCACAACTAAGTAATACTCTTTCTTATATTTAATCTTCTAAGTTATCTTTATTTATTATAATTAAAATATTCACTGAGAGAGTAGAAAGGATTGTCTAATAGGAATTCTTTAAGTTTATTTCTAAATAGGTTAGTTGAGTCTGCACTCTTTATTTCATTCGGTAGCCTATTAAATATGTTAATGGATTGGTAGTTAGAACTTTGTTTCTTTATTTTGCTCTTTGCTTGCGGTAGTTCAAGCATATTTCTATCTCTTAAGGAATAGTACAACTGGACGCCTTGTTTGGGCAGATTTGGAAGATTTATAAAAGTATTAGTGCACAAAATAAAGATATATAAATTAATCACAGTACATATTTTCAAATCTCTAAACAGTGGTCTAAATCTATGGTGTTTCAGGGTTTTCCTCAGATGAAATAATATCTTTATTCAATGAAATCGTGCGATTTAAGTCATATCTCATCGAAAAGTATTATTAATGAAGGAACCGAAATCACTGCTGCTTAATTTAGGCTCAACATTTTAAACATCTATATATTCAACTATTGAAATGATATTAGCGAGACTGTTTCAAGGCTGTTTCCGCAAATGTAATATTTTCTAGAATGAAAGAACAAATAGTTTTGATTTTTTTAGGATACCCTCGAGGATACCTTAAATATCGGAATGAATTTTAAATATTTTGATTGATTTTTTTTTTTTTTTACAATTTTTGTTATTGTGAATTACTGTTATCTAGTTTTAAACAATATTAATATTAAAAAATTAAAAAAATATTAAAAAAATTAGGGTATAATTTTATTTTACAAAACTTGGATTACTTGAATGATCCGAATCATTTGCAGCCCTTGGTAAGGTTAGGCTAGGTTTATTTGGACAATTCTATACTGTCATTTTGCAGGTATTCAGAATGCAAGAGATTTCAAGTATTCTGGAAACAAAACTGAAAAATCATAACACAATTTAAGGATCCAAATTTTTTACTCCAGAATTACCTGCCGAAATAATAATTATCAAAATTCTTTATTTCAGACCAGAAGTCCATAGACACGATTATACGATACGATAAATCGGTCAGGCGAAGTTAGACCGCCCTGTCTAACTCCTCCTTCCACGCCATTTCTTCCAAGGTTGATCTCGCATTTGTGGCTCTTTTCGTATCTCTATCTACTTACAGCTCTTCTTGCCTCGTATATCTTATGATCTGAATAAACTTTTGCCTAGAACCTTCGAGTAAAATTACAGCAGTGAAGTTATCTGTTATAGACTTTATCTAAATACCTTGTCAGAAGCTACGGTTGATTTCAGTTTGCAATGATGAGACCAAATATGATTTATTTCCTTCTTTAGTTTATCCTTCACTTGCTTCACGGTCGATTCTCTATGCTTGTCATCTTCGTTGGAAAAAAATAACTCTTGTTCAGTAAGAACACATTTAAAATATGAGTCGGTTAAAGCGCGCCCAATTTTATAAAAGTTCGGTGCCGTTTGACCAAAGTACTTTTGTTCCACAATTTTTGAAAACGCTATAAGAACATGTAAACGTGCTGTATGGATTCTCTCACGTAAAAATAATACAAAATGAGCCCAAAGCATATCTTCCCAAAGGATATTGTTAGAGACGACTAGGCGATTTGTCGTTCGTGGTTTCCTAGGGTTAAACGCGCCAGGATTTACATTATACGGTGGTCGAAGCAGCATACGATTATTTTCTAATGTAAATTAAAATGATTGAATGTACATGTTGTTTAACCTTAAATGAATGCAAATTAAAATATTACAATATATCTTTTTAGGTTTCTTAATGAAAATATATTCTTGTACAATTCGAAATCAATCAAATAAAAATAGTGCACCTGTCTTTTTTGTTAGCTTTCCATTAAAATCTCAATCCACACTGAACTGGAAATATTATGTTAATTTCTTAACCGTATTTAAACAACGTATAATTTACGTTTCACTTTCATCTACAATCAAATCCAATCAATGTCCTTCCGATGTAGCTCAATACAATTATCCGGAACATCTGTTTCGTGTAGAGGGCGCTGCTACCTTCATTAATTACATCATCAAAAAACATCGGGCTACATCAACTGAGATCTGGCACCTGCCCTCTATACGTGAGAATCGTTCTCCCTTTCTGTAATATAAAAACAAAAAACCTATGTAAGTATTCTTTTCTAAACACTTCAGATTTAAAAAGAAAAAAAGTTCTTTGATAAATATAATCGTGCGTGTAAATCTTATTGCGCGGATGCATAATATTCACATCTGATTTTATTAAACAAATTAATATTTGGTTAAAATCGAGTCGGTTAGAATATCGGAAAAAATCGAGAAGTTAATGGAAAACTCGTATTTAGTAGTTTTTTTTTATATTTGATGAAGTTAAGTTAAGGCCCTGGTATGGCACCTAGTTCCCATGTGGTATGTTAGGCTAATATGATGGTGGTCGGTTTGGTATGGTATGCATAGCTAATCCATATCCAGTAACATAAAAAAGTGATCATAGTTCATGAAGTTGATCAACTAAGAGGATAGCAAGTAAAGGCTGTTTTAAGTGTAATGCCACAAAATGTTCGAATAATATTCCACCACCAATTCGTCAAAACGTTTCCATTTTAGGCCTCTCTTGCAAAGCGTGGCTTCTTAAAAGTCAGCAAAGCACCCTCAAAGTTAGTGCTTGGGCGACTATGTAGATTTTTTAGCTAGTTTGCAAATGTTGCTTCCTTTTCTTGAAATGTGATTTATGTTTTAAACGGATGTGTATTACTCTTTGATATTTGGTTTTCTCTTTTTTTGTATTGTGTTGCTTATTTATTTATTTTTCTCTTTTTTTAATTACGTTTCGACGGATATGATATTTACAATGATTTGTTTTTTATTTTATTTCTTTAGGAACCAGACGTAAATCAGGTTGCTGCTCACTGAGTGGAAAGCAACTTAAGCTGAGATGGCCTCTTTTCTTCATTACTGCTTGCTAACTCATTGTGCTACTTTTATGTTGTAAATCTTACTGTGTATATAAAGAATAAATGATTTTTGATTTGATTTGATTTGAAGTAATGTATTCAGTATACGGTTTACATGTGTGTCGCATAAAGTCCTGACAACATAAAATATACATCTCTTATTATGCCGGACTCGAAGTAACTTTCCATGTATATTTTCATGTTTCAAGATTTTTTTGAGTTTCCACAATTGTCCATTTGCAAATTTTAATGAAACACCTTCTTTTTCTGGAAAGAATTCTCCCGACCTTGCACGGGAGAGAAATAGATTTTTGTCATTTCTCACTTCTGCATCACACATCGCTTGTTTCTTTCGTTTCCTACGAGTGCTTCACAGATTCCGTGTAGGTATATCGCATCAATCAGCCACCTTTCAAGGCTACCGAGCTTCAATGCTAAAAAACCGCTAATGGAATGCGACGTCACACTCTCACCCCACACGATCGTCTTTTCTTCGCGACTCCCTTTTGTTTGTAGTTATCATTAATGCTTTTTTGCTTTGGGAAAGACATTCAAATCCTCTCCGAGCTTCTTCATAATAGCGTGTTTTTGTTTATCCGCCAGACTTTATTGTATTACCGAGATTAGACGCCCGAAATTATTTATTCAAATTATACGTTGGCGAAACACAGTGGGTTAGCAGGCAAGGGACGAGTATTCAAATATGTTTTTTTTCGTTGCTTCCAAGTAGGGTGATGGGTTCGAGGATATTTTAGAGAAGGTTAATTACGATCGTATTCGATTGGAAAGAGTTTCGCACGGTGGTTTGGATGCACGTGTAATGCTAGTTTAGTTGCCTAGCTCCAGTTACAAATGTATGCGGAGTCAGGTTTAATTGGTTGGTTGGTTAACTGTGAAAACTCCTTAGAGATTTTGAAAAGATCAAAAATACATTACAAAGCACTATTTTAATATTTGATTATTTATTTTAATGATTGTAAGTCTTGAATGTCTTTTTAATTAACTAAAATATAACAAACGTTGGCCCAGTAGCGGTTACAAATTGTAATTAATTAAATTAAAGATTTTTTGCATGTTGTTGAAACAATAAAACATATTCGAGATTAGTTGAAAAAAATATATATTTTATCATAAATATGATTAAATAAATGTAGCAGTTTTTCAATTAAATAAAAGGTGCTCTATTTCCTGCTTCTTTTCTTGTATCTATTAATGTTTAAATGCATCCAATGATTTAGGGTTACGATATAACATCTATGATAAGATAATATTGCTAGTTTTAACCCCTTTCTAACTAACGACAATACCTAAAGCTACATATTATACTTAATTTAAAAATGAAAAGATAAAAAAAAGTTAGATATCCCTGACACTTCAATTTTGAAATCTCGCGACTAATTGGTTAATTAATAACAAATGTTTTCCCGAAAAGAAAATCCTGTGCTATTGCTGTCATAAATGTGACATGATTTCAAATACCTTTTCATTAATGTGTAAGGTCACCAAATTTCGTCATAAAAAATCTGTTCCTTTACGATTTTTTCTGATGGTATCATCTTTAATAGCGCCCTACAGGGTTATGTGAAAATCGTGAAAACATTGATCATTGTGACTGCCATTTTTTTTATTTCATTGTAATCTACTCCTGGCGCGTCTGACGCTACCACGACCACAAAGCATGCTTAAACCTTGCTTGGGTTTCCAACTCAGATGAAGTTCTAGGTTTCTAGCGAAATACTTAGTAACATAGTAAACTATTTATATTTTTGCCAGCGGAACCCTTAAGTCAGTGGCACACTTCTTAAACGTTTGAACCGATAATCACATACATAAAACTTCCTGTCGCCAGAGGGTACAAACACAAGGGAGGTAGGTATATTCTGTCGGAGTTTAGTCCAAGCCCTGAGGGTACGATGCGTTATCGGCTTCACTTCGCAGGCAGACGAGGGTAGGTAATGCGGTAAATTACTTAAGGAGCTCCGTATGTAGGTAATACTTGGTGTCCGTACGTCTGACAGTCAGAGAATCACTTGCCATTATGGTATTGCTTAAACTGTGTTATGTTTGGTTTTTGCGGTTTGGTTTTGAAAAGCGCCTATATTTTTTTTATTAGGGTTTATTTTATGTCCAGTATTTTTGTACCGAGCATTGATGAAGTATTTTGAAGGATCATTTCTGCAATTTAAAGACTGTGTTGTATTTTTGGTCAAATTCATAGGTAAAAAGTTTCTTTTGAAATTTGATAACCTTATTTTTTCAGTTTAGCATTTGAGACTTTAAGTTTAACGGTGTAGAAATTACACAGTGGCATCGGTAGTCCAATGGCATCTTGGTGGTCGATCATGGAGATTACGCAACCCTGGGTGTGGTCGGACTCTTGATTGGTGACCATTCGACAAATTCCATGTAAAAATGTAGGTTCCATTCCATACTCACTAGAGTAACCGCCTGGGTTGGTACTATCGCATTGAATGAAAGAAGAAGCGAAAATTACAAATTTCCGTGTTTTTCATTTCCCTGTGTCGAAAACCGCGGATTCGATAGCGAGGGTCTTAGACTATCATATAGGTGTTTACCTCTTTCTTTGTATATAAAATAAACATTTAAATTTTAATTGATGAATATTTCCGAACCTATTCAGTATCACTAACACCCACGATATAATAATGTAAATATAATAATGAAAATGTATTTTGTGGGCAATGGGGAAAATATCTAAACATCTAATGAATGAATGTATAACTTTCATGGAACTATAAAGCAATAGCAGTATTTTTTAGCCTTGATTTTACATAATACTAGAATTATAGATAACTTCCATGGAACTTAAAAAAGGTGGTTTATAGTAATTTTCATGTACATAAATTTAATAACTTCCATAGAACAAATCTAAGAAGATTAAACACCACTTTCATAAAACAAAACTTCGAGTTGCGGTTATTTTCTTACTCTACGTAATGACTCTACGGATACTTAACCAGGCTTGATTAAGTTTTCAGCTTTATCTTAGTCACTACAGTCAGTAAGTAGTAAGTTATTGCAGTACCCGCATCAGTCAAACTTGAACCAGGTTTTAAGGTGGCCCAACCCGGCGGGATTCACTCATTCGCTGGTACGGTACAAAACCGTGCTGTTGGGCACTGGGTCCTTCTCTGTTTCAATGAATAAGACAGGCTCCATGATGAGGAAGATGCAACATGTCCACAAAAAAGACAATGTGCATGGTGTATGATTTGGTAAGATTTACGAAAATTTTTATTACAAAACGACTTATAGCTAAAAGTAAACCACGACCGCTGTAGTCAAAAATCTAACAAAAACCATAGATTATAAATCTTAATTAAATAAGCTATGTCTGATGACTAATCTTTTAAAGATTTTCTTACTTTATCATTGCGTAATCCACCTCCAAAGTTATTGCATAAAACGCGCGAAAAACTTGAACTTTCTGACCTTATAACTTAGAAACCAAACACAATTTTACAATGCCACGGTCATCTGACATCTAGTTCGATCAAATAAAGCTATTTTGAGCAAAATTTGGGATTTTTGACAATAAATATGGGCGTGATCTTCTTTCCCCGTGTGTATGGGCAGTTGAGCGGGATGGGCTGCCTATTACGTTCTTGGATTGTATGTCACATAATTTGCATAAAAACTGTTTTCCTAGGAAAATATAGCAAAATGACAATGCCATTATATTTTTCAGTTTTTTTAGAAGTAACAACTAGCATCAAGATGTAAGTAACACGGAAATAGTTTTTAGATTGTACACAACGCTGCCACTAAAAAATATTAATCGAACTCATATTAATAATTATCTCCATATTATGTTGATCAATAATAATAAGAAAGGATCGAACGATTTAACCTCAAATAGAGTAGTTTTTTTCTTTAAACTTTTTAGAGCATACTGAAATACAGGAGCGACATATGTCGGTACCTGCTAACCGCGATCCTTTGGGCATGCGTGCATGGCTTTAGTATTGATAGATATATCTTTAAACTCAGAATGACTTGCTCATTGTCCATGAATCGAAGACAGCGATGCGTGTTGGTTTGATGGTCTGACTGATTAGTTTCCTCGACAGAAAAAAAACTCGTCCAGCACACCCCTACCGCTCGCGGGCCAGCTGTCACGCGCGGGCGTACGCACACACCCTACTGCGTGCGTGTCCACAGGTCCACACATGCACACATGCACACATACACACGCTCACACGCCCGCGGCCACCGCACAACCCTTTATCGATCAAATAATGCTCTTAATAGGTATTCTTTGGTAATCGTCCCGCTTCTTTGTAGAAATTACAACGTTCTCAATATAATGTGTATTTAGGTAAGGACTGCTTTAAATGTTTAAACACTCGTTTATTGTGCTTGAATATACACAAACTCTTACGTATTGAGGTGGAGACTCAGATGCCATGCAACGAATCCTAATAAGAAGGTAAAAACAATTTTGATCCAAGAGCATGAAAGAGATACCTACTAACTTATAAATGCCATTTTTATAAATTATTGAACACTGAAATTTGGACAATATGCCGTAGATAAATCTTTGTTTGGTTAACAGCCAGACAACATCCCCTACGTCGCGTCGATGTGGAACAAAGTCTTATAAGTCTTGGACCAAGGGGCACCAGCTCTGCTCTTAGATCAATCCGACTAATTCTCTAAATTTTCGTGACGGTGAAAAGTTACTACTGATTCTTTATTATTCCTTTATATTTTTCAACCCTTTTAATCCTGCGAGTACAGAGTGACTAATAAACTGTAGCTTGAAACCCGGATGAACGGTTTCCACAAGATTTTTTGGTGTAACGGTAATAGATGATTCTGTTCAGTTAAACCATGCAAAAGGAAGGGACAACTTTGTAAGGGGATTGGGGATATTATAACATTAGAAAAACGTATATGTACAACGTATAATAACCTAAACTGATTTTTTTATTACTAAAAGGACGAAATTTAAACTAAACAATACATTATGAAAAATGTATACACCCTTGTTTTTATTTAATTCCATGCCTCTTAAAAGAATATTTAATTTTCAAGTACCCATAATATGGTAGTAAGTTGTTGATCGCGAAACTGAAATAAAATGAACAAACTTAAACCTAAATTTATTATTTGACAAACGCAAGCATAGAAGATTGAAACCACACCTACATCGTTTGGAGTTATTAGAAATGGATTTTATTACAAATAGATCTTTAAAGCTTTTGTGTAAAATCGTCCAGCTTTTGGTACAAAAATGCAAATTTATAACTGTAAAATGGATTTTATTACAAATAGATCTTTAAAGCTTTTGTGTAAAATCGTCCAGCTTTTGGTACAAAAATGCAAATTTATAACTGACCGATAACTTATTTTACTAAAAGATAAACAGGAAAATGAACACGTGAACTAATTCATAAAAAGAAATTCACTTTCTCGAGCAAAGAGATGCCACTGGGTGTAAAACTGATCTCAAGAACGTGAAAAGTAAAAGTGGTAAGAATGAACTCCTGTTGCGTGGACCCCCGCCGCGCCGCGCCGCGCCGGGCATCACCCCAGAAGGGTTATCCCTTTGTTACGGAATCACCCTTCCCCGGGAAGGCCGGCTCGGTGGATACTTTACATATGCCGGTCGCGCGGGCTCTTCTCTGGACTTTTTTATGGACATTCGTTGAGGGCTGGCTGTGCTCGCGTCTGCCTTAGTTATTTATTCTTCGATATTAATAATTTTCTCAAGTATTTTTAGCTATATTTAGGACCTGTCGTCTGCTTCATATTATTTTTCTTAAAGTCTCCCGATAAGTGTAAACCGAGATAATCTAAAATTATATGTATTCTTTATGTAATATGTGTACATAAACGAATTAAATAATTGAAACAACCTTTATTAACAGGACTTATTATATATTTAAATATTCATTTTATATTTATGTATGTCATTTATTAATTACATTATTAAGCGTCAAGAATAATCTATAGGGTATTCTCTGAGTAGTTTATTGTATATTATTCATCCTTTGGGGTACATAAGGAACACTTGCAATCGTCAAAATCTATTCAATGGAAGAGGCTATAATTGGAGTTAAAAACTCACTATTACTACACACAGTTACAACTTAATACTTAATATTACCTAATGCAATATTGAAATGTAACTTTTATTAATATTTATAATATTGATAACGAAATATGTTATTCAATAAAGTATTAAATGTCAGAATACCAAACAAAATATGACATGAACGTGTACGCAATATTTAAGAACGACCTATTTCTATAGTAAGTAGAACTATCAGCTTGAATTTTCTGTTTTCATTTATTTGATCTTTATTTGGTTGTAAATTTATTCAGCACCAACGAGATTGTGCCAACCCTATATTTTCGATTGTATGTGGGCCATGCACCTCTGTACACACACGACCGGTACGGAATGGCATAAAAACAGACAAAGCCCGAGCCCTGGGAACTCGAACCCGACGGTCAACTCTACAACTGCTCTCCAATCTCTGCGGGCTCGTTTTTGTTTAGCCCTGGCCTCATTTAGCCCGTCAAATGCTGCGGACCTAAGATAACTCATATTAACTCTCAATTAGGGCTCATTTAATTTAAAATGTACTTGAGATTTTTAAGTTATGAATTTGGTATGATGTATTTTTTTTCCCGTCTCGTAAAGTCGCGTAACAGAAGCGAATTACGTTTATAATTTATTGTTATTACTTCGCTAGGTTTGTCATCATTGTTTTACTTAAGGCTTACATGATGATAAATAAGAGAGGGCCTCATCCGTTTAATTTGGCACAGGCCTTAGCAATATAGTAACGCCACTGATCGTGTCTCCATTTTACTACAAGCAAATATGATGCAATACCAATGTTACTATCACAACATATTTCGCTCAGTCGACAGAAAAATATATTTATTCATGAAATGCCGATTACGGATGCTACGTAACTGACCTGTAACAACAAAGTACCTAACAATTACGGTATTATTTTATTAGTCGCTCAATAAAAAAAATAACAAAAAAAATAACCGACTACAAAGAAAAAGCACTAAAAAGTAAAAATTAATTTTCATTTTTGTAGTTACGATTTCTGTTATTTTTTGAGTCGGCGTCAGCCGGGCACGCGCTGCGCCAATCAAGAGAACCTAACCTAACCTAACCTAACCTAACCTAACCTAACCTAACCTTGGCTGACACCGACTCAAAAAATAACAGAAATCGTAACTACAAAAATGAAAATTATTTTTTACTTTTTAGTGCTTTTTCTTTGAAGTCGGTTATTTTTTTTTGTTATTTTTTTTTATTTGTTTATTTTTAGTGAATCTGAAGTACACTTACTAATTTGTACACGTCCTTTCCAATAAAAAAAGAATCACCGAAATCGGTTGGCGTTATATTGAGTTATTCGTCCATTTGTCGCGCACATCTTAATACAAAATTAAGACTTTTATGATTTTCTCATGGATATCATTGTCAGAACTTAACCAAATTAAAATAGGACCACTTGGGAAGCACTAGCTATCATTTAAAAAAATAATCATCAAAATCGGTTCACCCAGGCAAAAGTTATGAGGTTACAAACATAAAGAAAAAAAAACAAAAAAAAAACATACAGATGAATTGATAACCTCCTCCTTTTTTGAAGTCGGTTAAAAATACTAGCCCAACACACTCGTTTGCTCTACATTTACAAACGATTACTTAAAAATGTTAGCAGAGATACCCGGCTCCGCTCGGGTCAATGTCGTTTTAGACAGTCACCTGGGTGGAGCCAAGAAACACCGTGAGCGTGCGTACAGTAAGTCCGTGTATACCATCCAGATCAAGATAACGGACCTGGCATGGAACCTCATTCCCATGTTGTGTATTGGGCTAGATCAAAGGAAAAAAATAAATATCAATGTTTGACACCGACTCAAAAAATAACAGAAATCGTAACTACAAAAATGAAAATTATTTTTTACTTTTTAGTGCTTTTTCTTTGAAGTCGGTTATTTTTTTTTGTTATTTTTTTTTTATTTGTTTATTTTTAGTGAATCTGAAGTACACTTACTAATTTGTACACGTCCTTTCCAATAAAAAAAGAATCACCGAAATCGGTTGGCGTTATATTGAGTTATTCGTCCATTTGTCGCGCACATCTTAATACAAAATTAAGACTTTTATGATTTTCTCATGGATATCACTGTCAGAACTTAACCAAATTAAAATAGGACCACTTGGGAAGCACTAGCTATCATTTAAAAAAATAATCATCAAAATCGGTTCACCCAGGCAAAAGTTATGAGGTTACAAACATAAAGAAAAAAAAACAAAAAAAAAACATACAGATGAATTGATAACCTCCTCCTTTTTTGAAGTCGGTTAAAAATACTAGCCCAACACACTCGTTTGCTCTACATTTACAAACGATTACTTAAAAATGTTAGCAGAGATACCCGGCTCCGCTCGGGTCAATGTCGTTTTAGACAGTCACCTGGGTGGAGCCAAGAAACACCGTGAGCGTGCGTACAGTAAGTCCGTGTATACCATCCAGATCAAGATAACGGACCTGGCATGGAACCTCATTCCCATGTTGTGTATTGGGCTAGATCAAAGGAAAAAAATAAATATCAATGTTTGTCAAAGTTTCTTATAATCACTACGACCTATCGGCGACATGTATAAATGGGGCAAGAAACATTTGAAACTTTGACAGTTGGAGGAAGCTAAGCGTCCAAATAAGTTACACAACTTAGACAATAAGTTACACGTTAGGCAAATAAGCGAAACAATCGAAGTAATAAATTTCGCTTTGCCTTATGTACTCGTATGTAAGTACCAATCGACTATCACATTCGCGGATCTTGCGGCACCGACAATCCATTTCCCACGTACTTTGTCTCGCGGTCGCATAAAAACCTAATCACACCACACGGCGAGTAAAAAACCAGGAAATCTAGCTCTTCCCGCAAGAGTTTTTACTATGGCGTAGAGTAGAAATGACGGGATGACTTTGAGAACGGAGTGTTTTTAGGGTTCACGCATCACACTCGTCTTTCTTTCAGATTGTACCTACCTTCTCTGTTTTGTCCAGCTATGGATTCAATTTGACAGATGGGGGAACGGTTGTCAGAATCATAAAAAATGTTAATTTTTTTTTTATCAATGTCGTCTTAATTCTGAGAGAAAAACAGTTTATTACCCAACAGCCCGTTGGAAAAAGAGAGAGCTGATATTTTTTTCTGTGAGTGAGTGAGTATATTTTCCATGCGTGCAAATATGTTTAGCAAAAATATTTTTCAAACATATCTACAAAAAACTAGATTTTTCTGAATAGCTCAGAGAATCTTCAGGATGGAAAATTCCGATGTATTTTCGGTTTCGTTAAAGTCACATGGCCACTATCGAAATTCAGAATCCAATTTCCTTGCAAAAGTTTCTAACATCAGTCAATCCATTTCTATGTACGTATTTGTTTTTTCATAAAACATAATTTTGTTGTACTTTTTAACTATGTAAGTTTAGATTAAAAAAAAACAAAACGTGCAAATACAGAGTATACTCTGTATTTGTTACAGAGTATACTTGTTTTGTTAAGCTTATAAGCTTAGCCGAAATAAATTACAAAATTTAAGTAAATTGGCAAAGTAGTTTTGAAATGTTTCCCAAACTAGCCTAAGACTATCTTTCAATGTGTTGCTGTTAACTTTAAACTTTAAAGAAAACCCAAATACAAAAGTCCTCGTAATTAATTCCATGAGGGCACCATCCAAGCACCTCCACCACGTCAGAGGGTGGGAACAGAGTGGCTCGCGGAACCAGTGGAGTAGCGGCCGCCTCCGCTTTCTTGCCGCGTGCCCTTACAAGGTGGGTGGATCGCGCTGCCTTGTAACATGGCTGTAATAGAACCGTTCGACTTATGTGAAATTGTATTGGAATGCTGCCATAAGTAAGATATGAATGCTGGATATAGTTTAATGGATTTATTACGAGAAAAAGCTCCGTTCTATGGCTATTGATTACAGAATTATATTGGCTTTCAATTTGAAATGATGGTTATTTCCTGCTGCCTAGTTCCCGTCTTTGGGGGGTAGCCCAGTTTGATAGTGGTATAGAATTGCTAATCTCACCGTAGCACGAGCATTTAAACTGTACGCATCACGGGTGTTACCATGGTAAGTAAACTCGTCGGGTGGATAGCAGGTGAACAGGCCAGAGAATGATTAAATCTAACGTGTAGTTACATTTCCTACCATTCTGTCAAACGACGTGAACTGAAATTTACCAGTTGGCATGATACGAAATGCAAGTAAACGTAAGAATTAATCACTATTTTGCCTTGGTAAATTATTTAACCCCGCAGGATAACTTTATGAACTTCACGCTCGAAACAAACAACTATTCCATAGTCTTGCGATACGAACACATCTATCAAATGGTCCAAGCCCATATTTTATTTCCCCGTAATAACTCTTTTTGTGGGCTCTTCCTGCTAAGACAAAATGTCCACTCGGCGGTATTTTGAATATTTTTTCACCTCCTTACTCACCTTTAGATTTTTTGTGAGTCTTACTTTTTGTTACGGCACTGTTTGGCGTTCTCACGGAAGGGTTAGCTCGATGCGACGCAAGGTGCTTGTTTATATAGTAATCTGACGAAAAGTAATGAATGTACGAGGTGGAGTTGACCCCTGGGTATTGTGTCTGATAGAGGGTGAGTTCATGGGAGTTCCGGAGTGATGTTTTGTTGTTAATAAAACCGTTTTTTATGTCCAGGAAGTCGAAGATAAAGGGTCCAGCGCAATGTGTTCCTCGCCCCTCTGGCTAATGCATGGGAACTTTGATCTATTACGAAGTGGACCACGGCTATAGAATTACCTACCGGTTGTAGATTATAACTTACCAGACAGGAAATATTTAATTTTAGATGCCATCTATCTATGATCTCTTCTCCAGCGTGAAATGTCCACACAGAAAAGTGGCCCAACCTTACTGGGTAAGAGCATGATTGTTTTATTTTTTTAAATTACATGTACATATATAAAATCACGCCGTTTTGCCGGAGGGGTAGGCAGAAATCACAGCATACTACAACATATTCTTTGATTGTGAGTGTGCTACGAAGCACATGACCCGATGTCATGGTAAGTTGTTCTCAGTCCAAGCCATCTTAAAATATCCTAATGTGTTTTTACTTACACTTTTATATTACAACTATTTTTGAATATATATTTTTCATTATAATAATCAAAAGCAAACAAGTCTGATTTTGGGCCCAGTTCATATAATTTAATCAATGATAATCATTTTTTGTTTTGTAAAAATATTTACTCTTCAATTTATCGTTTTTCTTAACCTTTTTTGTCAGCTTTGGCAACCCACGGTAGCAAGTAAGGGAGGTAGGTGTGTATGCCAGAACTGTCCTTGAACCATCCAACGGCTATATCAAACTAGTTGAAAAATAACGGAAAATTTTCATTGCTGCTTCAAACATAGTTCATTCAATGCGATGGTATCCTGGTGATGGGGCGGGATTAAGCCTACCTCCTAGTGAGTAACGAAGGAGACCTAAAATTTTACGTAAAATCCGAACCACGAACGACAAATTTCTTATTCGCCTCTTATGACTTGCACGGGAAGAAATGCAGTCGCCGGAACCCACACGGTACAAAAGTACCATAAAAAAGTAAGTTTTTTGTATTCATGGAAATTTTGTTTTAAGAATTAAAGTATTATAACGATGAACGGCAGAAAGCGCCTTAAAACTTGTTTTAATCGTTGTTTATCACGTGATAAGTAGTAATTTCTAAAAGCCCGGATAAGAAATAGATTCCGCGGTACGCGTCTCGCCACCCAGCTAACTGCTAATTGTTATTCACCCCCGAGCGGCCGCCGCCGCGCGCGCCGCCGCCGTCGCACTGTGGGCCGGGAAACAGGTTTCATAGTATTACCACTTTTTTTTCACGAACTTCAAGTTATCAAAAAACTTTTGATGCCAATATATAGGGCATCAAAGAAGAAACTCAAAAATGATATTAAAGTTTATATTGTACATGTAACTTATTTTTAAAAAATACCTAAAGTTTTTTTTGTATGGAGCGAAACACATAATGGCGATTTTTACAAAATGCTTAAGACATCTAGAGGTCTCGTTCAAAATGTCATGAAGTAGACCATAATCCCAATCCGAGTGTGTAAAAACCGTGTGCAGATACGTACAGATGTAGAAGTTATAAGGGTTAGAAGTTGCCCCTTTTCGTCTAATTTCAGTATACAAATCTTTAGAGTTTTTGATAATTTCCCAATGTTTTTATACTGTATTGGGTACGGATAAAAATAAATGTCTACGATTTACTCCATTACGATGCATCTGAATGAGGGTAGGTCAACGAAAAAGTGACTTAACACAAAAAAAATACTTTTGTATTTTACGTAACAGAATTGAATTTCGTCGTGATTTTTTGTTAAATTTACATATGTCTTGTTCAAAAGTGTTAAATAACTGAGTAGGTAACGTAGTTTAAAATAACTTATCTATGTAGTTTACTCCATAAATACACTACTTTTGTTGGTTGGGTTGGTCTGATTAGCGAATAGAAATACACTTATTAATTGTTCTTTATATGCAAAAGAATATTTTCATAAACTCGGTAATTTCAGAAATATTTTACGTAACGCTGAAGTTTTATGTATTAATTGGTTTCACAACAACAAGTCAATTCATTTATATTATATAGGCGCCAATCATGGTGATCAATAATTACATCATTTTCTTTTGTTCGAATGGTGCACATACGTCCATTTTAAATCTGCATATTTGTTATTGCTACTTACGGGGAGGGCACGAACCTGGGTACTGACTGACTACTTCTTCCCCATAGGTAAAGGATAAAGAGAGGATAATTAATTCGTCAAGAGAGCTATCGTGACAGGACAGTTCGGAGGCTCCTGAAACATGGGATATCTGCATGAGAAGGAAAATTATCAAGAGTGGGCTCGCAGGCTTATTCTGAATCATATTCAGAGTTTTTATGCGCGTTTAGGCCTGATATTTGTCAAATAGGGATTTAAAGATATAAAGAAGTTATTGAGAATATCCTGATTGGTGGCAATCTGACTAAAATTGCGTGTGTGGTACTGTCGGCATTTTCTAAAGTCTTTGTTTCTAGCTTCAGAAACTTCTTCTGATAGCCTTCCGATCGGTAGGTTTCATATCTTGTAATGCTTGATGATATCACTACCATGAATCAGGATTTTGTATACGCTAGGTGGCATAGCGTACCACTCGTAAAGCTCTACGTACAGTTTAACCGTTTGTACAGCGTAATTTGCAAATCTTTCTACATTGATGTCTTGACCACATGATATAACCCCCCCCCCCCCAAAACGGTAGCCAATCTTTGGATAAGTCTGTGGTCGACCTCGTGATATTGGCAGTCTTTACCGGATCTTCGAAAAATCGTCTTGCCGTATTCCCGGTGTTAGTGGTGCCAGATACCTGCTTAACCAAGAGTCCAAATACAGTATTAAAATATCGCTGAATTTCGTTTTTTCTTGCTTTAGCAAGGGCCTGGTTGACTGGTCCTTCCGTTCGACGTTTCTTGAAGTCCAACCGATAAGCGATGTGTAGCACACATTCCATGCACCGAATCCAAGCATTCAATGTCGACAACCCTTGTACATATCTGTCAGGTCCTTTTTGCAACACTCTCTCCAAGGTCTTCACTTTACCGGGTTTCGCCTTACCGATATCACATGTTACTGTAGAGGTATCTGACAGTTTTGAAGTGATCTGCCATCGATCATTGTCATGTAAATGGTGAGTTACTACCGAATCATTTCCAATTCGCGATGGCTGAAGACGATCTACTTTAGATTGCACAGCCTCCTTATCACTATTGATATGGAAACGGTTTTCATTAGCAAATTAGAAGTAGATTAGCCTGCAATAGTGAGTAGAGTTAGGTTTAGGATTATCCCTTACTGATTCGTTTACGCATACTAGCCTCAGTGGCACCAATGAGCACATGAAGATGCTTGAGTCGTCAGCATCTTGGCTAGCTAGTTTTTGGCTGTAGGTACTGAGACGAGGCACTACTTACTAATTAGGGTCAACTGCTCTATAGCGAATTTCCGTGTGATCGCTTCACGGGTTCACGCTTCTAGAAGACCTTGCAGCTGGACACGTGCTTCCAGTTCAGTGATTTTAACACATTCTTTTGGTGGATAGCACTCCACTTTGGCTGTTTGCAGTTTGTAGCACGAATCGTACAAGTCGAATCGTGTAGCTCAATATTCAGAAGTTCAATATTGAGATTTAGAAAGCTATGCTAACAGCTTTTTCAGGAATGAACTGAGTCGACTTCTTTCCTATTATAAACTCTTTTACACGCCTAACATCACTCGGATGTTTCAAAAAGTACTTGAGCACATCAGCGACGCACTTCTTATCAGTAGTTAAGCCTCTACTCACAGCAGCGAATGCCAGCTCATATAATTCAAATTCTGCGCAAAGGTCTTTAGTTCTACGTTTTTTTTGTTGGTAGTGCAGATCATGAAAAGGCTTATGGGGACTAACCTTACGTTTAATCTAGGTAGAAGGCTCCGCGTACTGTTCTTCTGGCGATTCAGGAACGACGAAGTCATGTTCATGAAAGTTTGGTTCTTGCGCGACATCAATGCCTTGTAAGTAATCAGGCCATGGAATTTCCGACTCCAACCACGCTTAGAACTTGTTTTTGAAGTGCCCGAACGAACGATGTACACTTACCCACTTCGTGTAAAAAAATAAGGTAAACTTTCTACAAAAATCTTTAAAATATACACGATTGTTACTGTCACATTTAAAGCAACAACAAAATGATCGAACATCACGTCCGAGTTAGAAACAGCATTTTAGCTACGTAAGTAGACAAAAACAATCAAGATTCGTTTTGAACGCCACCATAACAAATTAATCGTGCAATGAAAACTTCGAATTTTCTCACACAATAGATTGAAAATTAATTAAAACGACTCGTCCCAGCGAAGTTGTATCGCAAAAGTAAATCTGTCACTCCGCAAGCACTGAACGAATACTGAACTATTACTCATTCCCGAATTATAAGTTACATGTGGTCAGTGAGCCCGCTTACGAAAATACGGAGAAATGCGCCGGCCGACACGGGCGAGATGGCACTAATCCTTTTATTATTTCAATTATACGTCTTAATGAGAACTACTTATGAAAGCAAGGATTAGCCATGTGAAAGTGTACCTTATGTATAAAGACCATATTACTTATATATTTTATGGTTTATTTTAACCACTTCACAAAGAGACAAAAGGTAAGTACCATTATTTGTTGATCGATTAGGATTTATTTCTTTGAATTAAGCTTTTTATGTTCACGAAGTCAGTTGTTATAAAAATACATAGGTACTGTTTTTTTATTCGCTAAGCAGACACATAAAGCAACAAAAGTAGTGTATTTATGGAGTAAACTACTTAGATAACGTTCTTAAAATAAAAAAAAAGTTTTTTTTGTTAAGTCACTTTTCCATTGACCTGACTCATTCAGATGCATCATAATGGAGTAAATCTTAGACATTTCTGCTTATCCATACCTAATACAGTATAAAAACATTGTGAAGTTTTCAAAAACTCTAAAGATTTGTATACTGAAATTAGACGAAAAGGGGCAACTTCTGACCCTTATAACTTCTACATCTGTACGTATCTGCACACGGTTTTTATACACTCGGATTGGGATTATGGTCTACTTCATGACATTTTGAACGAGACCTCTAGATGTCTTAAGCATTTTGTAAAAATCGTCATTTTGTGTTTTGCTCCATACAAAAAAAACTTTAGGTATTTTTTAAAAAATAATTACTTGTACAATATACACTTCAATAACATTTTTAAGATTCTTTTTTGATGCCCTGTAAATTGGCTTCAAAACTTTTTTGATAACTTGATGTTCGCGAAAAAAAAGTGGTAATACTATGAAGCCTGTTTCCCGGCCCACAGTGCGTCGCCGCAAGGGTTGAACATATTTTAACACCATTAACATCCCCGACGGCGGAAAAAAGCACTAACCACAGGGTTACGGCAGGAAAAAAACGCGTAGGCGTTGGGGGGTTAAGTCGGTGTTGGAGTTCTTTGAAATTACGTAATTAATTTGAATGAAATTTATTATTTCTGCCTTACTAGGATTTTCATAATTGTAAAGATAAACAAAGCAAACACTTTCTGCCAAGTTTAATTTTTTTCTGCGACCAAATTGTACAATTTTAAAAAAAGAAGTCAGTTCGTCAAATCATTCGATTAAGTGCACTCGAATGGCTACTCGAACATTTTGAATTAAGAATATCGAAAGAATAAAATGACCATTCTACGTTTTGATTAGCGGCCGATACTCGTACTCATCTCAGGTGGGTTCCGAAACTCATTCCCATTCTAGATATGTTTTAAGAAATCGGTTTTCATAGTAATACCAAGTAAATACATTAACTCGATTGAGATGAGATCTATTTATGGAAATATATTTCAATCAATCGACCAAAAATAAAAGATCCAAAGTTTTTCGAATCAAATCATGTCATTTTCTGAGATAGTAGAATACTTCATTATTTTTTATCCGCTCTACTGCGAAACAGATAAAATCGTACATAATACACTAAATCAGCAATTTACCTCAAGAGGTAAATTGAGGATGGATAAACTTAGATAAATTCGTATAAAACTCGAGGTCCACGTTAATTTCGGAACACATCCTTCACGAGGAAGACTGACGCCACATTTTTTGTCGGCGCTCCAACAGGTGGAGGCTTCAATTGAATTAACCGACTAAGGGTTAAACATGTTGGTTTTCACGTTTGAGAAATGTTCTTGCATTAGTAGCAGGGAAAGCGTGACAAATAGGATCTGGTATGGTGTAAACATGTGTTGCGTGTCGTTATAAGAGAAAATTGAAAGTTCTAAGAGCACACGGACTGTTTCATCCTAGGTAACAACTAAAAAAACTATTGTCCCACCACTTTTGTAGGAGTCGGAATGTAGGTATTTATTCGCTTATAAGATACTTGAAACCAAGTGCAAAGAAAATGGTTTTGAAAGAAACACACAAATACAGTTCAATAAAATCAATGTAGGAGTTCGGCACCTTTGCTGTAGAGATTCTTGTAGCTTGGAGCCCAGATGCCAACTCCAACAGTTTGGAGCTAGTTAAAGAGCACCGCAATCACCTAGCCTTTCAGCGGAAAAAGCGGCGTCCGATATCGGCACATTGCTAATTGCATCGATTGACCGTAACATTCTAGTGTTTTGTTAATGTGTAATCATTATCAATATATAATCAATATTGTAACCATTCAAGGTTGCAATATTACCGTTTTTACAATATCTTTAGGTTAATAGTATTTAAGGATAAGCAACATATTTTTAAAAAATATCCTGCTTCAGACACATGTCCAAAACAAACGCATTTCTGATTATTTAATAAACAAAATTAAAATGTGTATAATATCGCTGTTCAACCTTACAATTGTCTTAGTTCATTTCCCAAACACCTCGGGTCATAATTTGTCTCTCGGATATTACTTTCGCATGTTTTGTCAATCGCGATGTTCTCGTAACATTATCAAATGAGGCCGAACAGGAAATCAATTTGTATCTATCGTACCCAAATCGGTGAACATCGCAGTAAATCTAATATTAATTACAACATAACACAAAAAGGCACACGACATTGCCAGACGAAAAAACGTTGACCCTTTCGGGGAGGAAGCGTTTTTTCGATCGAATCTGGGCGCGAGTGTTTTTTGTTCGCAAAGAACTCTATAAACTTTTTCTATCGCCGAGCAAATAAACAATAAAAATAGGTTTACGCATTAGATCCTGTCATTATAAAGCGATAAATTTGGGAGGTTGCGCAGTCGGTCGTGTCATTTCATTCTCCAAATGGTTCGCAGCGGCAGTTGTGGCGCGTCCTTCGTCCTTTATCGCTACCGAAGTGATGTTGTCGGTTATTAAAATAATACTCGTCGTCCACACATGGCAGACTTCCGTTTTACCCCTTTCGTCTGTGGCTGGTGAATAGAGATTAACGCGTCTGCTCATACTCTACATTAGTTGGATGTCTCGAGAACGCTTCGAAAGGTTTTTTTTTTGTGACTGGACATGGGCGGCTAATACCACAGCTACTGTCATATTAGCGAAACACACCTTAGAGGAACTTGGTTCCATACCAGGAGGATGAATTTTATTTGCCTTTTCGACCATTCTTCATTAGATGCGATGATGTCAACCCGGGCGGGATCAACTCAATCACCTGTTCATGACACACAGTATACGTGGCTTCTGAACCACGAACGAACATTTGATTGTCATTGCAACCTACTATTTGTTTTACCAATGATTTCTTAACTATTCAAATTAACTAATAATATTATATAAAGTTCAAAAACAAAGTGATAGTTTTTTTTAAATGGATTTTTTAATGATAATAATTTTTTTTAAACTTAAAAAGTTTTAAAGAAACAAAAAACAATGACAGTCTCTGTACTTTTGTGTTTTTTGTTAATTAAGAAAAAGTCGTATGTTTAAATGAACAGGTATCCCAAACAAATTCAGGTGCCCCCGAACCAAGTTAAAGTTCTGAAGGAAAAGCATTGACAAAATGCATGCTTTGATCTATGAAGCTTTATTCTATGGCCATATGTTTTTATTACTTTTAAATATCTATATTTTTCAGTAAAAAAATCTAAAATGAAGAAAAAAGTACATCTTTGTTTTTGTTGTAACAAAAATGTTTTTAGCCAATATTTTCCAATCTATGTGAAAGGTATATTAAACGAAAACCTTACAGACATAGATTTTGTCTTGATATATTAGAATCTAAAATTTCAAAAACCTTGTAAAACATTGACAGGGGGTGGTCATGATTCTCTTAAAGAAACTTTCTGCGTTTCGGATCGAACGACTGATCAGAATGGTGTAATCAATTGAAAATAAATATTGTAAGTTAGTTATTCGAATTGATCAACAATCCTGCTGGTACCGTGTGTTTAAATTGTTTACTTAAACGTTACTTAAGGGAAATAGGTTGAATTAAGCAAAATAAAAAGAGGTAAGAAAGTTGGACTGGGAGTGACCACAAGGCATCTGTCCGCGCACCTTGCGCGCGCGCTAGCCGGCCGCCGCCGCCGCCGCCGCCGCCGGCACCAGATTACAGCTGCTTCCACTTGATTTGGATTAAAATTTTATGAATCTAGAATTGATTTAATGAATTGGTTTTAATGTTTTTAGAAAAGCTGACGAGAAAAATCGCATTCATACAGTGGTAGGGTTATGGTAATCTTTAACATTTTCATGACATATATTATAATGTCACGTAAGAAAGTTAAAACAATAACTAACATAACGAACGGTAATACCTACCTTGACATGCTGACACTATGTATGGGACGATGTAATAAAGTCAAATAAATTAAACGAAATGAAAATGAAATGTGATTTTTTTTATTGACCTTTATATTCATTTTTAATAAATATCGAACTTTCGTCTTATCCGATGTAAGCATTTCCGAAGGAAGTACCCTATCTAACTGATAAAACGACTAGGTTTTATAATATTTAAAATTTAGGGGCCTAAATTCACAAGAAAATGGCATAGCACATTTCGATATCAGATGAGGAAAAAAAACCTCTTCTTTATCTAAGCAGGGATTCGATAATCTGTTTTTCTTTGGTTGATCTTAAATACATTTTGATTTTGATTTTGATTTTGATAAGGTGAATGAGAGCTCCTAGATGGGTGACCGTTTTCAACCGGTGAGGCTGGTGAGGAGGGTGAGCGGCAATACAATTTTTCCGGGTTTTTCAATCAGTCCAATGTACCCGAGCAATATAAGGAAGGGCCTGGCAGGGCACCTAGTTCCTATTGGTTTGATAGGCTAATATAATGTCAGTTGGTATTAGCCATCTATGTCCAGTTACATAAAAAAACCCTGGGGTCGAACCTATGCCCTACAATACAAGAGAACACAATCGGGAATGTGACTATAACTGGAATGAGACTATAATTTTTTGCTAGCACTTGAAAAGGACCAAGGATTCCATCTTAAACTATTGTTGAAAATTATCGAAATGAAAACCGTTATGTAGGTTAGTTTTTGCGGTCGCATATTTCTCTTGACTCACAAGGACACCGCTGTCTACAGACTTCTTTCAAAAAAGGTAACAAAATAAAAAATGGTTGCCGATAAAGTCGAGAACGGGAATTCTTTAAACCTACTTTGTTGTCGAAATATCTCTAACTGTAATTAAGAAAAATTGTAAAGAAACATTTTACTGAATTTCCACATATACTAATCTAGGTAATCGGTAATGGCATGATAAATTGTACAGTATGTAGGCGTGTGAATAATGTTCCGGCCCTACCCTAGGTGAAAGCCTCGTCTTTCTGAAACATTTGTCTATCTCTGAGACTGAAATGATGTTTTATTGTTTGTCACTTCATGGTTCGGAACCTATGCAAGACAAGGTATCCTTCTTTTGCTAACATATCAT
This sequence comes from Incurvaria masculella, assembly GCA_946894095.1. Lineage (NCBI taxonomy): Eukaryota > Metazoa > Arthropoda > Insecta > Lepidoptera > Incurvariidae > Incurvaria > Incurvaria masculella. The sequence goes on from OX335641.1 coordinate 10,184,239, forward strand.
TGAATGGAAGGTGTTCGGGGCGGTATAGAACATTGTCGGTGGTTGAGTTACTCGTGGTATTTTCCAACAAAACTTACGTAGCCTTGCTCAAAGGTCCTGGCATGGCGCATAGCTCCAGTTATATGAGTTAAAAGGCAGATTTTACTGACTAAGCCTGGTTTTCACAAAGTGCAGATTTATTTTAATCCACACTTAAAGGACCTTTAATGCTCAAAGCTGATTATCTTGTACTGGTATTGATGAGAAGCTGCTAATGAAGGCCCCGAATATGTGGCGATTAAGCTAATTAGCAGTAGGTGAAAAAGGCCCGCCTGGTTTTCACCACGTGCTGATTGAGTGTTCATTATCTTGTGCTGGTAATGTTTGCAAGCTAGTCAGAAATGTCCTTAATATGAGCCGATCAATCTAATCAGCACATGGTGAAAAAGGCCTGGTTTTCACCAAGTGCTGATTTATGTTAATCGACATTTGAATTGCCATTTTTGAAGTGTTGTTGAACTGAGCCGGTAGTCTAAGTTTACGTAACGGCGTTACGTAAACGTTCCGTAAAAACGTCACACTCCATACAAGTTTTCACTGGATATTCTGTGGTTTTACTTCTTCAAGCTGTCAAAGTCAAACGCGGACTTCCGATTTGTATGAAAACGCGGAGTGGACGTACACGGCAACGTCGACGTAAACGGCAACGTCGACGTATTTACGGCAACGTTGAGTAAACTGTCAAATCAAGCTCGGACTCGCAAATGTTAGTTACTGCGCGCGCTCTTCAATTTCTCCATACATTTGAAAACGCTAGTCGATCGGTCTGCCGTAAACGCCATTTTAGGTGAGAACTCAGACTGCCCACTCTGGTATTGATTGCAAGATGGAAGAAAGGGCCCTTAGGACATGGTTATGAGCCGATTAAGCTAATCAGCACAAGGTGATTACAATGACTAAGGGGCCTTTCTTGTACAAAACTCAGATAAAAGTAACAATGCTGAGTTCGAAGCTATCTGGCTCGATGGGGTTGAATCTGATGCTAATATGTTGCGGACTGTGCTGGTTTTTAGGGTTCCGTAACCAAAGGGTGAAAACGGAACCCTATTACTAAGCCTCCGCTGTGCGTCCGTCCGTCCGTCCGTCTGTCACAGGGCTGTATCTCTTGAACGGTAATAGGTAGGCAGCTATTTTTATTTATTAGCTATTATTTTTATTTTTATTATATGTTTTTATCTTTACTTTACATACGCCAAATATTTCGCTCATCCAAGAAACTCATCGTCCAAAGCATTTTTAGTTCTCATTTGGTTTGTTCACCTTGTTTGGTTGTACAGTATATTTGAAGATACTTATTTGTGTGCTAATTGTATGAACAGGTTTGATTTATGTCTTTTATCTTGACTTTTAAACCTAATGTAACATAATTTTACGAAACGTCACTAATGAGAAACAGGCCAAACTTAAAATCAGCGACTAGCCTTAGCAATATGTCAGCCTAGTCACAGCTGTGTTTGGTCCTTTTGTTGATATATGCTGTTTATTTATTTTAATTATCTTACTTTAGCTACTAATTTTTAAGTTATTTGTTACCTTCATAATGTTTTCGTTACATAAGATAATTTGATTTTCATTCTTTACACTTATAACTTAGTATAGAATACAATTTAGAAATTAAGTAAGTATAAGCTTTATCTAATTGTAATTGTAAGCATTATCAATAATTAACATTTTCATTTTCATTTTCATTTTTCATTAGCTGATATTTTCACAGGGTACGGATTTATTTTGCCGCTATAACAACAAATACCATACATTGACTCCCAAGGCACGTTGTCAGGTAATCAAACAGGGCTCTCGTAATTGGCCAGTTTTCATCATATCACTGTGACATTGTTGTTTTTATGCGATCGGAGACTTTAAAGTGTTTAGTTATTAGAAAGAGCTGAAATTTAAATGAAACGGTTTTAAATTTAGCTTATTCCAATACGAAAATTCTGTAAGACATTTTGTAAAGAAATGTCTTGCATTTATAAGTCAAATTCGGCAAAAGTGGTCAAGAACTGCTTTTTATTCTATACCTTTCCGATGCTTAGTGGTTTACAACAATTAGGAAAAAAATCCAAGAATTACTTAATAATCAATCTACAAAATTAAGCTTACAAAACTCAGTAGAAAACAAAAACAAAAAAATCTCTTCGGCGCGCACATAAACATGAATATTTCTCGGTATCGGCATAAAACCTGCGCAAATTATCATAGCCCCGCCACGACAGCCTCTTTCCCCTCCCCCGCAAGGGCTTGGCTCTGCGGGGGTGGAGGGCCGGTGACTGGAATCATATTTGCAAAAACTCCGAAACAATCGCGCGCGGCCGACCGACAAGTATGCGGTGTGGCCTGCACAAAAAACTATTTGGCGGGTAAAATGACAGATCCAAAATGGCCGCCTCAAATCCGTGCGCTCGCCGGGTTCATAAAAAATATTACGACCGGCATATTATTGCCGAGTGCACACACGCATTATGATCACGATGGAATAGTCCGATGCAAAAAACCGAGCGAGATGTAGAAATTTTAACTCATAAAGTGCGGCCAATATTATGCTGCGATTGGGCGCTAGTGCTTTGACTTATTATAAATAATTAATGATTTTGGTCGCTCTTATGCGCGATAAAATGCCATTATGGTTTTCTTCGGGTGTGTCTGCAAAAAAATATTGAAAACTGCGGCCGCATTTAACTCGTTTTGAATCGCAAAAAATACGTTTAAGAGAGTGCGCGGGCATCGCTGAAATTCCAACTGTTTCTTGCGCCCGTTCAGTCATTTGACTCTGCGCCATTATCTCCGGAATTAAGGCGGTAAAAAACCATCGGATTCGATTAAGGTATATGTAGAGATCGTCCCGGAGGAAAAATAGCAGAAATGCGACATTTTTTCTCAGATAAATAAGCGGAATATGTAAGAGTTGGACGTGTCGGGCGTCGCAAGGGGCCCGCATAAACTTTAATGGCTCAAGACCTCGTTTAAAACGGCACCAATTGATGACTTCGATCACCCAATAAATAAACATTAAACTGTGAAAATTCAGATCCTCGTCAGGGTTACCGTCGAATTGCTTGGGTTTCAAGGCGTTGCCTCTATATTAAAAAAAAAATCGTAGACAGCAATCAAAATTAAAGATTATAAAATTAAAAGTTCTTTAATTAATTTACACTGATATACTTTTTTGTAAATATTTTCCCTACAAATTCATGTACCTACTCACGAAAGCCTAGTTTTGTCTCTATTTTAGATTCAACTTTCCCTTTTTTTATTGTTTATAATGTTTTTATTAATTTCGCTTCCGAAAAGTTCGATACAGTATTTTCTTACGTTTGATTTAAGGCCTGCTTATTTACTGGTTGTGCTTGTTAGTTACGATATACTAGGTGTCGCAAAGTTGCAAGTAAAAGATATGCCTTAAATGAAAAGGTAATTAACATCAATATTTTAAAGGTTAAACAGAAATAAAATTAGACAACATGTTTCCTCCACAAAGCATACATTATATTTACGTAATGTACAGGAAACTATAAGTGTGTGATAGTTGATTCAAAGTAAAACTGTAAGATGCTTTTAAGTTGTGAAGTAAAAGTAATAATATAAAATCGTTAAGTACAAAGTATGATTTACAATAGTGACAAGGTCCCCAGATACCATAAAGGTGTTCACAAATAGCAGCGGCATCTTAGGAAGAGTTCAGTAAATACATTATCAGAAACTCTGTCCTTTAAAAAAACTCCAAAGAAAACGGTCTCCACGACATGAAATGACAGATGTAGCGCGAATCTTGCATAATTATAAATTCCATACGTTCCCATCAAACAACCAAAAAACACATCACAATTAAAAGATGATTTGCATATTCTCATAGCCCTCTTTGTTCAAATAAGCCAGGTTGGGAAGAAGAATACATCAAAAGTGATAAAAGACAGTTTTTTCGTCGACATCCTCGTACGGAATACCGTCAGTCATATTATCACTATGAATTGTTAAAACCATCTTTGCGTAACGCTCCCGTACAAACATATATTTGTGTGTATTTTTTTTTGTTTGTGTTAAAAACCATTACAATGAACATCCTTGGTTCATGAACATCTTGTCTTCTAGTGAGCGTTACGAATCACATTAGTCGATTATAATTATCTGCATTGACTTTTGAGGTTTATTTGAAAGGAAAATACAATGCTTAAATAAATAAATCTAAAAATATAATAAGTAGAAACTAGCTTTCGGCATCTGCAAAGGTGCAGGGTAACGGGACAGATCTATATTATTCAAAAGTGAAGAAAGTAGATACGCAGTTGGAAATATGTTTATTTACATTACTCTAAAACTATAAGGTTATTGCAGATTCGCCTTACACTTAGGACTAAATCTTTCATTTTATCATCACTAAATCTTGTAAGTAATTTGATTTTTATGTGTGGTGTGTTTCGTCCTATGGTTGTTTTTTTATATAGGTGAAATGGATGGCTAATACCATACTGCGTCGTGATATTAGTTAGACCAATACACCACATGGAAACTAGGTGCCATTCTTTAATAGGACGACTTGAATGAATGAAAAACACTGAAAACTTTCATTGTCGCTTCGACCATTTCGCATTCAATGCCGAGACGTCGCAACACCGATATTCTATGAGGCAGGTAGAATGGGTCAGAATGTAACAGCGAGCGTGAAAGGACGAGAGTAGCCATCAAAGCTCAGTCGTATGGCGGCAGCGTAGCCACGAGTTAGGGAAATGCTCTAACGAATCCAGGACGCGCTAGATCGAACACTGAAAATAAAAATCAGTGAATCAAACTGTAATTACAATAATAACAACCGTCTCACCACGTTAAAATAGATCCAATTAAGTAAATCGGTTACTCTGTGTCATGCCAGGCCATGCACATAAAAATAAAATAGAATAGTTTAAAAAAAAAATGACAGTTCCGTGTTCGAAGAGAGACTAGAAAAAGCGGATCGGAGAGAGTTTTGTTTTTAGAAAATAATTTTGCCAAATAAAGTTCTGGTTCCCGATGATCTGGATTTTCACTGAGCTACGCCACCCCCGAGCACGCCAAGACGTGACATTGGTGGAGGCGCCTAGATCGCCTAGATCGTCGGAGGAGTCGAAGTTTAGGCCGTAGAAGGCCTGCGCTGCTTCGCGTACCACTGCTGCTCGGGCTACCGCTGCTGCACGTGTAGCGCACGGTGCGAAGGAGACGACGCCCAGAAACGTCGGGTGTTAGTATATAAAGGGTTGGGAATATGGACTTTCCTTGGTGAGTATTTCTTCTTGAACATTGTGAACTCATGTGTGTATTCTCATCTTGAACATTAATTGGTGTGGTGCTATTTTTCCTATGTAGGGTTTGATTAGGGTTCTATTCTGAAAAATGGAGAGAATTATGTCTCAATTTGGGGGCGATGGCCAGGACAATGTGGAAGAGTTTCTATATTCCTTTGAAAACATAGCTGCAAGATATGCTTGGTCAGAGGAAATAAAAAAGGGAGCACTCCCCGCCTACCTAAAGGGAGCGGCAGCTTATTTTTATGCGGGTATTAAGGATCGTACGTACCAGGAAATAAAAAATAGTCTGACCGAGGAGTTTCCATCGAAAATAGATTATTTTCTTCTACTGACCACGACGAAACAAAGGGATGAAGGCTTAGTTACCTTCACCTATAAAATGTTGAACTTCGCTACAAAAGCAAAGCTTGACGACGAAGAGAAAATATGTAAATACGTTATATCTGCGCTTCAACCATATGCGGCCCATAAATTGATAGGAAGGAACATTATTAAAATCTCTGAATTGAAAGCAGCAATTCAAGATATACAATACTACGAAAACAATAATGCCGAGGACGTTACATACGAGTTACCTATCCATACGTCTTCGAACAATTTGCAACAACAGATGGTAGCAACACCTCAACCGTGGTACCCAGACAATTGTTTTGTGAACCCAGAGGCAGCTAGCGTAGCAGACCGGCATCTGGCGGCGTCGTCACGTCAAAGGCCTGTCCCGGGACGTTACGACTTCAGGACACGTCCTAACGAAGGCCATGCGGGCGCCCCTGGGACGTACGGTCACCATTCCGGTGCACCAGTACACCCAAACGGGAAAGGGCGACAGTACTAGTAAGGACTGAGACACGTGTAATGTCGCCCGTGATAAAGGAAGGTACGATACTCTATTTACCCATGTACTCATGTGATTTTTGCAAGGAAATTGCGGGTTTGGTTGACACGGGAGCAGTGAAAAGCTGCATAAACTATGAAGTGGTTAAAGGGAGACATTTGTTTGAAATACCAGAAAACTTTACATTAAAAAGTGCTTCGAATAATTCATTGAACATTGCTGGATTTACTACCATTAATTTGCTCATCCAGAATTTAAACTTTATATTAGAAGTGATTGTGATAAAGGACCTTCCAACAGAACTTATTTTAGGGGTAGACTTTCTCAAAGAAACAGGGGCCATGGTCGATTACTCAGGACAGGAGATAATCCTACACAGACTAAATAAAACATTTTCTTTTAGTGAGTGTACTTTGAAGGAAGTGAATATCCCAATCGATAATAAAACCAGAAACTATTTCATTAATGCGAAACCATCGGTGGGGTATGTGTTTACCACGAGCTCAAGGAAGCCTAACACTACGTACGAAATAGGACAGAATTTAAATAAAACACAGAAGACTATATTAAATGAGTTATTATATGAATATCGAGATAGGTTTGCGTACTCCAACGGAGACATCGGGAAAACAACCCACCATGAAGTTAAAATAAATACGGGAGATACCCTACCCATTCACAGACCACCATATAGAGTGTCAATGGCGCAAAGGGATATTATAAATACTCAGGTAGAAGAAATGTTAGGTAATAATATAATTCGACACTCAAAGAGTGCATATTCGTCGGGGGTAGTTCTGGTAAAGAAGGGTGACGGAACCTGGCGATTTTGCGTCGATTACCGTCCTTTAAATAAGTTGATTAAGAATGACTGTTATCCGATGCCCCGTATTGATGATTTATTGTCGTGTCTGCAGGGTGCCACTTATTTCGCATCGCTAGATTTATTAGCCGGTTATTGGCAAATACCAATCGCCGAGCAGGATAGGGAAAAGACTGCGTTCTGCACGTCTTCGGGTCTGTATGAATTTAACGTACTACCTTTTGGATTGAAAACGAGTCCATCAATTTTTCAAAGGTTGATGGATAGGGTATTAGGGGAATTAAAATATCACGGTGCGATCGTCTACTTAGACGACATCCTGGTATATGGTAAGTCATATGAGATATTTTTAAATAATCTCCGTAACGTCTTAAATAAATTAAGGTTAGCGGGGCTAACATTAAAACCAAATAAATGTTCGTTTGGTGTCAGGGAAGTAGCTATATTAGGGCATCAGGTAAGCGCAGTAGGGATATCCCCAGCGAAAAAGAATATAGAGAAGATAGTAAACTTTCCCACTCCGAAAACAGCAAAACAGGTAAGGTCGTTCATAGGGTTAGCGTCATTCTTTAGAAAATTTATACCAAACTTTTCCAAGAAGAGTTTAGTGTTGACCGCGTTAACGCATAATAATGTTCAGTTTAGATGGGGTGAAGAAGAACAGACAGCTTTCCAGTGGCTAAAACAAGAGTTGGTGAAACCACCTTGTTTGAGTCATTTTTCCGAGGATGAAGGGGAGATTATAAGGATTGCTGTCGATGCCAGTAATGAGAGCCTTGGTGCACATGTTATGCAGGGATCAAAGCAGAATAAACCATCAGAATTTAAGACAATAGCTTTCGCGTCAAGAGGTTTAAGTTCATTAGAAAAGAAATATAACACTACAGAGAAGGAATGTTTAGCGATTATCTGGGCTTTCGATTATTTTAAACATTTTACGTGGGGTAGGAAAATTCAGGTGGTCACAGACCATAGAGCTTTGTGTTGGTTGCAGTCGTGTAAGGATATGAATAGACGGTTAGCTGGTTGGTCTCTTAAATTACAAGATGTGGAAATGGAAATTATCCATCGTCCAGGGAAGGAAAACCTCGTAGCGGACGCCTTATCTAGAATCCAATATACGGAGGAGGAACAAGAGGTAGGAAACGTGGAGATTCCAACTTACTTTATAAAACCTCAAGGAAAACCACATCAGGATAGCTATATATTACGTAATCATTCCTTATCCGTAGATCAATTAAATGATCATTTCTGTGCCGCCATAATAAAGAAAGTACAGGACCATCATAGCAACGCATTCAAGGGTTACTTTATGGATCAGGGTATTTTAAAGAAAAGGGTCAAAGTAACCAGCGGGGAACACATTTTAATAGTGCTTCCACAAATAAGGGTAAACAATATTCTGAAAGAGGCTCATGATGAAGCCTTAACAGGAGGTCATTTAGGGTTAGCTAAATCCTTAGGAAAGATTAGCTCAAAATATTATTTCCCAGGTTTAGCAAAACAGGTAGAGTCCTACGTCAAGACGTGCAAAATATGTCAGGAGAAGAAACATCGTTCAGGCAAACCACTCGGTGAACTGATTAACATACCAGTGGCCGGAATTTTCGATAAAATAGGTATCGACATAATAGGGCCTCTGCCGAAATCAAATACGGGAAATAGGTATATAATTACCGCGATCGACTATTTATCAAAATGGGCTGAGACGAAACCCTTAGAGAAAGCGACAGCAGAATCGGTAGCTAACTTCTTGATAGAAAATATATTTTGTAGGCATGGAGTAGTAAAGGAGATAATATCAGATAGAGGCTCCGTTTTCACTTCAAAGTTAGTCAAGAACGTACTCGAATTGTTGAATTCGCATTCTATTCTGACTACGGCTTTCCATCCACAAGGAAATGGCCTTTGCGAGCGTTTTAATGGTACCCTGGTACAGGCACTCTCGATGTATGTAAGACAGGATCAGCGAGACTGGGATATATATGTACCTTTGGTAACGTTTGCCTACAATACAGCTGATCAATCTTCAACACATATTTCCCCTTTCTTGCTCGTCTATGGTCGTCAACCCCTATTCCCATCTGATTTTTCGAGTAATGCTACAAAATTAACATTAACAGAGAAAATTGAATTCATCGAAAAGTTAAAACAACAAGCTAAAGCAAATATCACAAAAAGTCAGAAGGCACAGAAGAAAACCTTTGATAGGAAAAGACAGTCGATGCTTTTCGAACCGGGACAATTGGTCTTAGTTCAGAACCCATGTAAAATCATTGGGAAAAAGACCAAACTGGCACGCATGTACGAAGGTCCTTATAGAATCACAGCTCGATTATCTCCAGTGAATTACAAAATAAAAAGTCTAAATGATAAGCTGAAATTCGAACAAAATATTCACATGAATAGAATGAAACCTTTTTACATTCGTGCGTAACTGATACCAATAATCCTTTTTTTTTACCATGTCTTGATTCTAATAATATGTCATGTGCATATATTAGTAGTTAGATCTTTATTTTGTTGTACAATCACCGCACTCGTAGTATGTACTTATGTTATTTTACTTTAGTATAATAGGGTAGGGTCAAGTAAAGAGCCATTCCCAAAATTCAAAAATATCCATTTGGTCTTAACCGTGACATATTTGGAATAATTCTGAATGCGAATAAATCTAGGCTAGTAATTATTTTGAATCTGTTCCTGTTAGGAATATATTATAATTTTATTTGATTGCCTATTATTTTTACTGATTAAGTTTGTGTGTACGAGAAGGGTCTCAAGTATATAAGTTTGTAGAATTGTTGAATTATTTTAATTTCATGGTCTACTCAGAGCATTTTATTCTTGGAGTAAATAACGATGGGGTCGATGTGCGGTAACTTCCGGTTAGAATTTGCAACGTACTAGGGTCTATTTTATCTAATTTCATCTGACTGAAATGTATAGATATATTGATTCGATTATGTTCATATTCATATTTAGTTTTCTCTGAAGAAAACATAGATAACTTCGGTAGCACACCCAGGTGTAGGCGAAAACCTTCGTATCCAATAATATTGCATTCAGAATGTTCGAAATGAAAGGTATCATCTCATTTATTAAATATCTTTTTCACTCTTTGTATTACCTTTCTTTAGCATAATATTATCCTAATTTGGTTGTCATCCATGGATGATTTTTGTACTTAAAATAATTATGTTTGTACCATAGCTATAATCATACATATTTTTTAATTATAACTCTAGTAATAACTCTAGATAACATAACATAAGTATGTTTTCCTTTGATTTCATCCGTAACTTTAAATAATATTCTAGTGAAATAGACCAAATTTTATTTAATTCAATATTATTAATTGATTTATTTGTAATATTTTGGCTTATGTGCCATCGTCCATACCTGATTAGGTTTATCATATTAGTTAAATAAATAGAATAATTTTACGTAAGTACATGTATTCTATTAAGTAGTATCATCTTAGTAAATAGACAAAGGACTCGTAAGACTTAGTCTAATATGTTGTTGTGTGATGCCATCGAGTTTGGAACGCGCTACCCTCCGATGCTGGGTGCTGAGCTTCAAAAGCACGCTGGTCCTCGGCGTTCGCTCGGTCGTCTTCGAGTCGGCGGCTGGGAGCGTCTTCAGGCTGGAGTCATGCACTCATCAACCAACCGGAAAAAAATCGGGACGAAGCAAACAGGACGAAGCAAATGTTTAAGGAGCCCGTATGGCTCTAGCTTTCTATCTCAGGCCTATAAAAGATTATGTTTAACTATGTAGAATAATTTATGTTGTGGGTTGTGAAGTTTAAAATAATTCATGTTACAAAGTGACGTATGACAACCTGTCAAACGTCTAGTCTGTCCGGCCAGCGGCCAGTCTCAGAAGACAGCATACAATGATCCATAGAGTTTCAAGTCTTCTGTCACAGAGTTGATAGTAAGTAACGGCCACACAAGGCAATTACTTCATAGGTCTGTAAGGAGTCATAGAGTATAGAGTATATATTATAAATTGTTACTAGCTTCTTGCGAGCAGATCTAGTGATCGTTTTCTATAAATATAAATGTCTGTCTGCTCGACTGTCAGGTCAAGGATTCTGACTGAGATTTTGACGAGGTTTTACTCGGTCAAACTGTGTTCACAAATGAATATGGGACACAGGGCCCCACTCGGGCAGTTCTTGAAATTAGTTAGCAAATACTCCTCGAAGTTTTGGGACCTCAGAACTAAACTTGGTGGAACATAAACTAATTTGTAAAGATAGGGAAGGGTGTCATGCCAGGCCATGCACATAAAAATAAAATAGAATAGTTTAAAAAAAAAATGACAGTTCCGTGTTCGAAGAGAGACTAGAAAAAGCGGATCGGAGAGAGTTTTGTTTTTAGAAAATAATTTTGCCAAATAAAGTTCTGGTTCCCGATGATCTGGATTTTCACTGAGCTACGCCACCCCCGAGCACGCCAAGACGTGACACTCTGAGTAAAAATAGTTAGTCTTTTTATTTTAGTTTTTTTTCCATTCTTACTTATATTCAGTGAAAAGGTACTGTCCAATCTGTTAAACTTCTGGACAGTTGCACGCCTAATTTGTAGTCAGCCGTAATGTTCAATCGGTTTTCAAAATCATCTGGGCCTCTACTACGACCCTATCGAGTATGCGCTATCGATGAGGCGATATCGCCGGTCAAAAAAATTGTATGCGTTTGACAGATGGTATCGACAGCGCTTTGGACACCAACTGTCAAACGCATACAATATTTTTGACAGGCGATATCGCCTCCTCGTTAGCGCCTACACGATAGGGTTCGAAGTGAAATCTCTCACACGTTTTATTTCCGCCAAACGGTTAAAATAACCGTTCAATACTGTTTTGGTTCATTGAGAAATGCTTTACCTGACTTTTATCAGTGCTAAACAGTAAACAGTCAAACATTTTTTTTTTCAGTAAATATTATTTTCCTTAAATAGCGTTCTGTGAAGGTCTTGCGCTTTTTTTAGTGTTTTTACGTTTGGTTGGAACTCGATAAAATCATTAGTGAGAGAATTGATAAGCGAACTCATTCGGCCACGCACCCGCGATTATATGTAAAAGTGACTACGCTACCGCCCCCATTAAAATTAGTTTCGGCTGCCACTCTCGTCCTTCCATGCTCGCTGAAGCAGAAGCAGGCCGGGGACGCAAGGAGGCTTGATGTCTGGTTTCATAACTTATTTATTTAACCCTCATAGTTCAGCTAATCAAACGTATTTTCATAAAACTAACCCTGGAGGGCACAATCTCTGGTTAGTGATAAAATTTAAAATTAAAATATATCCGTCCTTATTTTTCGCCTCAAGAAGAAAAAAGAGAGATTTATACTAACCATAAATTTAGTACTAACCAGATATTGTGCACTCCACCCTAAATATCGACAATTCAAACAAAGCAATTATTTTTCACTACAAAATATTCGCACCTCATTATCCCGAACCCTGCATGTTTCTACACTGTTTCAGTGTTTATTTCACCATTTTCTTTAGAAGCCGCTTTCGTACGTCGCCGAGGTCGTTCATACACCATTCATCATTCACTATAATGAAGATGTTTTTGTTGTTTTTTATTCATCGTGCAGTTGTTTTAACGCGTCGGTTGAATAATGCAATGGGTGGCTCTATGCAAGACTAAGCATAAATGCTTACACATGTTGACATAAATGTCAATAATATTATTTAGGATTGCCTTGATTGAAAGTTCGCTCACTTTTCAATGTAAAAAAATTGGACTTTCACCGCGAAACCTATTCGTAATCGCCAAAAAAGAATAGGAGATATGCACTTTGCTTATGAAATATGATTGGTTTATAAAACATGAGATTACAAAAATACATTGGTTAACATTTTGTAAATAATGTATGAATCTAGTTTCATAGTTGTATGTACATCGACATTTTTGTGGTAATATAGTGCTTGTATTTCATAGTATTGAAGACATTTTGATGAACATTTGCGTTAAGTAGTTTATTTCGCTGAAATACATTCCTACAAGACTGTTTTTATTTTTACTGAAAACACAACGCAATGTTTTTATTGCAAAATAAAATTCTACTTGCTTCTGCGGAAAATTATTCATTGCATGAGAGCCCCTTGAAACAATTCAGTGCAAGTAAAATAAACTTTAAAGTAAAACTGGAAGAAGGTGCCATGCCAGGATCTTCTATTGCACGTCAACACAGAAATGGATCGAAAACCCGGACATTATTTTTATCATCGTTCATTCAAATCGTTCAACTCACCGTCTAGTAAGTAAGTAAGGGGACCTACAGATGTATGTGGAATCCGAACCACAAACGACAAATCTCTTCGTCGTCTCTTACGACGGGAAGAAACGCATTGAGTAAACTTGTATTATTTTAATTGCCAGAACGTACACATCACATACACATGCTACATTTGCATAATATATAAAATACGTAAAAATGTACACAATTATCACTATTGCATGAAACTATCCATATCCAGCGACAGCGATCCGAAATAGTGACGCTTGTGAATTTCTTGCGAGCGATGGACGGTTTTTGCCGAGGCTCGCATGCAGAAAATGCTATGTAAATTGCTTCATTCTGCATAACGCTGTTATGCTTTACGAAGCACCTATGGTGATTTTTATGTTGATGGTGTTCCATGGTCATTTGTTATGAAAATGCACTTTTCAGCCCAAGCATAGAGCGGAAGCGGTTTTCGCCAAGTAGCCAGTGTTGTTTGAAATATTCATGGTATTCATTTTAATGATTTGGTATACAGCAATAGCCCATTAATTTGTTATTGATATGTGAATAATTTGCAAAAATTTTTTTAACCATATTTTTAATCATTACCTGAAAAAAATTTGCCTGGTACTGAAATAGAGTGTACAATAGTTTTATAAAGTATTTCAAAAATGAGAAAACCTCTAATCTTCGTATCTACTTCTTTCTAATAATTCTTTCACAAAGATCCGTCCAATGATTAGAGTCCGGGGAATCTAGTGAAAGTCTGAGGAATGTTAGGTAATCTTAGGGAATCTGAGAATCCCAAGGAAATTATTTTGAATCCTATCAAAATCATGGTAATGTCGTTGAATATTGGATGCGGGAGTTAGAAGTTGGAAGTGGCAAGTATTCCCGAAATAATTTGAAAATCCGAAGATGGAACACCGGCCTGTGACTTTTTTTTGCTCCTTCGGAAAATGTTTGCAGTAATCCACTTAAATTGGGAGTTTAAGTTTCATTTTGGAAGACCACCCTCTGCATGACCTTTTCTTTGCTGTTTCGAAATTCCCGCTCAAAAAAAAATTTATTTATTAAATATTCAGATTTACTTGATTTCAGATTTACAGATTTTCAGAATATTGTAAGTAGTCCTAAGTACTTTAGAAATTTTTGGTAATCCTTAAATCTTTGACGAATCCCTTAGGAATCCATTAAAGATCATGGAAATCACAAGGAATCTTTGATATTAAAGGAATCCTTGGGAATCTCGAAATCACAAGGTAATCCTGGTCGAATTGACCACTGGTAATCTGGGTGTACAGTTTTCGGTCGAGTGAGTGACCCTTCGGGGCCAGACATACGTACAGATAGAGCGCTGGTTGCACATGAGAGTTTTCCTCGTCGTTTTCCCACGGGCCAGGCGGCCGATATGGCAGCGGCCGCTATGGCGGCGGTCGGTTTTCACTCCGCTCACACTCCGCTGTCGGCGTGAAGCAATTGCGGCAAAAACGGCGGCTTTCGAGCGAGCCTTGGGCAGACAGGATGCGGTTGCGTGCGCACTCACGTGACGGCGGGCGGCCGCAGCTTGAGCGACACGTGCAAACTGAACGTCGTTGCATAGTTTTCATCGTAGGCGAAATAGAACACATACAAAAAATATTATGAGTACCCTAAATGGAGATTCAAATACAGTAATACCGCGGACTTACGCGGTAGGTGGGTCCGAGCGATTGCCGTGTAAGTCGAATTCGCGTAAGTCGGGGGGTTGAACTTTGCATATAAATACATATAAAGTATGTTTAATCGAGACCAGAGTTTAAAGAAAACAATAATTTAGAAGAAAAAATTTAATAAAGTGTAAGAACCGAAGTTAATTTGATGTCGAAGGCTTCATTTATTCTAACAATGTTGCCTGACGAGTTAAGTTTTTCTTCTTCTCACGCAAAATTTCCTCGTAGCATACCAGTATTTTTTTTATTCTCCGTTTTGTAGTAAAAACGCGTTCTTCATTAGAAAAATTTTAGAAATTTTTTTCTAAAATTTGTTACCCCTTTTCAATTGAATTGAGTCCTTCTGTTAAGTTTGCAATTGTCATTTGATTTACCGATTCAACTGGGTCTAGCGAATCAGTTTGTTCATAGTCTTGCTCATACTTACGTGTTTTTCTTTTCCTGTTAGGATCAAATGACTCATTTCGTTCTTTTAGATGGCATAATTAGATATTATAAGTAAAACGCACTGCACACGTAAAACAAATCCACGCACCTGTTGCAAACTGAACACTGAGAGGGCGGGGCGAGAGAGCCGATGCGCGCGGGAATCATTATGAAAAACCGCGTATCTCCGAATTCGCGTAAAACGGGGTAGCGTAAGTTGGGGTATTACTGTACCTAATCATTCTGTTAGGGTCGCGGTTACTGGCTGTATCGCAAAAAAACGTATCTACTTCAAACTAATAAAACCACTTCAGACTCGGCGATTTTTTTATCCAACATGACATTGGTGGTCAAACAGGGCCTACTGTCATGATACTAGCCCAAAACCGCCGCATAAGAAGGTTACATTGGACTAGATGGAAAACACGCACAATGTTCACTGTCCTTTCGACCATCGTTAATTTAGACCGATGGTACCAACGCTAGCGGAGTTAACTCTAAGACCTGGTAAGTAAAGAAGGGGGACCTACAGTTTTACGTGGAATCCGAACGGCGATCCCTTAGTCGCTTCTCACGATAAGCATTGGGGTGGGCCCCAGAATTTGGGAATTAAGAACCGTGGTATTATATTTATACTAGCAGCCCGTCCCGGCTATACACGGGCATAATATCATTTGAAAAAAAATATATTTTAAACTATTTATAGGCACGCTCCCGCCGCCCCGGTCGGCCGGTACCGCCGCAAACGCTACGTCCCGCAATTTTTAAATATGTAATATCTTCGAAAACATTTTTATAAATCATATGCTGTAAAGGGCCATATAGATCTATATTAAATCAACAATGTATTTAACGTTTTTAATTGGATAAGAATTAATGCTGTATTGGTTAAAATCGTCTCGAAAATAAGCCATTATTTGTCGTAAAAAGTAAATGACAAAAAAATGTTATTGTGAGATATCCATAACAGATAGATATATACCATCGCGGAGTTTTCTATAGATCTTTTCAATGTGTACAATACTTAGTACATTATTTTGATAAATCTCGTAGGGTTCAGCCTGCGTTTGCAATGTAAGCGGAAAAAAATTAATTTTTTACGACATCACATTGAAAACCTCAAAAATAACAGTATTTCTCCACTATTTAATGGATTTTATTTTACATATAAACCACTCTATCTAAAATCACTATATGCATTAAAAAAAACCGCATCAAAATCCGTTGCGTAGTTTTAAAGATTTAAGGTGGCCCATCCCGCTCATCTCCCCATACAAAAGGGGAAAGAAGATCACGCCCATATTTCTTGTCAGAGATCTAAAATTTTGCTCAAAATAGCTTTATTTGATCGAATTAGATGTCTGATGACCATTGGCATTGTAAAATTGTGTTTGGTTTCTAAGTTATAGGGTCCGAAAGTTCGAATTTTTCGCGCGTTTTATACGATAACTTTGGAGGTGGATTACGCAATGATAAAGTAAGAACATCGTAAAAATATTAGTCATCAGACATAGCTTATTTAATGAAGATTCATGACCTATTTGGTTTTTGCTCGATTTTTTACTACAGCGGTCGTGGTTTACTTTTAGCTATAAGTCGTTTTGAAATTAAAATTTTCGTCAATCTTACCAAATAATACACTATGCACATTGTTTTTTTTGTGGACATGTTGCATCTTCCTCATCACGGAGCCTGTCTTATTCTTTGAAACAGAGAAGGTCCCAAAGCGCAACAGCACGGTTTTGTACCGTGCCCGCGAATGAGTTAGGCCCGCCGGGTTGGGCCGCCTTAAGCATGCATAGGGATATAGGGAAATATGGATATAGGGACAGAGAAAGCAACTTTGTTTTATACTATGTAGTGATAATATATTAATATGTTTCTTTCTTCCGATTTCCACCATGGCCACTCCATGGTTCGGAACCCATGTAAGGCGTGGGTGAAATTGTTTGTAGCATCAGGCCATTTTCCGTTCTTCATGTTAAAAGTGTTATAATGTCCCTTCCATGCAATTCAATGCAGCCGTGCTTATACTATATCCTTCGCATGGCACCTTATTCATTCAGAACTGTAAATATCATTATATTGTTAACCGAATGTAAAATAACTTTGTTTTATAAGAAATATTCTCCAACAAAATAAATAGGTGAAACAGCAATAAGCTTTTCTTATTAAAAAAAGTTCATATTTAAGCAAATAATACAAGCTGACGCGGAAAAATAAGACGCGAACAGATACTTGTATGAAATATGGCAGTTCAGGTTATAACAATCATACCTTATGAAGGCTCAAGTCACAGGCTTTAAATGATATGATAGATGCTTTGAGATCGCCTCCAATAAGGCACTGTATAGATCAATCTAGTTTTCCAATAAATATGTTATATGTTTATTGCACAAGTTTTTGCCAGGCGCAAATATGATTATAGAGAAAGAAATAAATGAAATGGTTTTAGAAGGTAATTGGAATGGTTGGAATCGAATAAAATGGTTTTAGGAGGTTTTCTTAAGGAATAAACAAAATGGTTTTAGAAGAAACATCATTGAATTATTTTAATTGAATTTAGTTCTAGTTTTAATTTCATTGTAATTAAGACAAAACCTTATTTTTTTTACAAAATTAATATGCACGGAATCCATTGTAAGGTTAAGCTGGTATTATGTCTTTCCACATAAATGTCATTATGGTGAATCCACTGCTTTACATCAACCTAAGTACAGTAGGAGCCAGACAAAAGCCTCATGCTGAGATTCATAGACGTTGCTCGTACTTGGCTTAGCCAAACTATGTCTTTTAACTGTCAGTTTTGACATAAAATATAGGGACTGAATTTTAAAACTGACTTTGGCTCAGCCAAGTACGAGTAACATCTATGGATCTCAGCATGAGTCTTCTGTAAGATTGTGTTAATTTACTATTTTGAATAATATAATTTGGAAAGCTTCCTTTAATATTTTTATATTATTTCGGATTTTACGGGGATATCGCCTTAACGATTTTGTAAAATAATAACTTTCAACAAAAGGGTAATTAATAGAAGTAGATATCATATTTTCATTTGTTTGGGGCTTATTATAAGTTAAATAAATGTTCTTTAATATTGCTGGATGTGAAGGGTATAATATTGTATGAATTAAAGAAATAAAGATTTTTCGGAAAATAATAATTATGTGCCTAGCTTTGGAAAATATTGCTTTTATCTTGTTTAAAGGACTCGTTTAAAAACAAGTCCTTTTAGCAACGTCCAGACTTTTTCGCATTCTGGTAAAAAGTGAAATCCATGATTTTTAGTTCCTTTCTTTTAAGGGATTCCAGAAATATATATATTACTTGTCATACATATATTACCGTACTCATCAATATCATGGCAAACAAGAGTTCTTACTTGCTCAAAATTGTAAAAGGTATGTAGACACATCGATAGAAAATGTCTTTCCTAAAATAATGTTTCCTTCCTCACTACAGCTGTACTAGCCCAAATATAAAAAAATAACTTGGAGCAACATATTTTGTAGACATTGTGAAAAGCATTTGCAAGCCGTATGTTCTATTTATGAACTCTGGCAATACTGCAGACGTTTTTACGTCGTTCGTTAGAGCTTCACTACACGCAGCCGCTGGCCGAGTGTCCGTTTCCGCCTTAGCTTATTCCCGCCCTAACGGTGCCAGCCCAAGTACAACCTTGTATACACACAGTGCACATATTATGTGCCTAAAACATCATTAGGCGAAACGAGGTTGACATTAGTCAACTGCTGGGCGCCGGGAGACCGTATATCGGTGCTCGAAAGCCAGAAATAGTACCCATTTTCTTCATCATCTCAGACGCATACCCTAAAACAAATTTAATTTTATCAATTTTAAGATTGCGAAATATTAGCACATTGTAATATTGCAAGCTTGTGTTTTATAACCGATTCTCCCGCTTCCTGGTGATCAACATAATAAATCTAAAGATAATCTGTCGGACTGGGCGCGTGTACAGACGGCCCATATCGTCGGTAGACCTGCATTACGGAAGAAGCTGAAAAAAACGCAGGGAAAATAAAAAAGGGAATTGCGCTCGCAAGTTTAAAAAAGGAAGCACTGGCGGCCATGTTTTATTTTCTTTATCGCTCTCGGTGCTGCAGTTTTTATTAGGGCGGGTAGACGTGCTGGAGCCCGCGCGTTACCGCGCCGCCGCGCCGCCGCCACCGCGTGGGGAGGGTAGATCGACGACACAAACTCATAATTGTTGAAACTTCAGTCAAATTTAATACCTAAAGTGAAAATACAGATAATGGAATGTTGAAAACTATTATTAGATTTTTAATATTAATAATATTTGTTTATTTTTCAATAATTTAGATTTCAGATAAATTTTAGACAAATTGCTGCATTTCAAAAGCGCGTGAAGCCTTCAGAGGCTATATGAGATTCATTTTTTTTTCTTTAGAATAGGTTGGAGACAATTAAGATGAATAAAATTTAGCAAAACTTCGTAATGTTGTATGGTTATTATTTTTTAAGGTTTTTCGTTACAATGACACACGGTCACATTTAAATTTGAAAAAGTCTAAAACCTTGAACACTAGAAGATGAGGTTGTAAACCAGTGCCTTCTTTGTAATTCTACAATATTACGTAAGAGTATTTTAACCTTTTAGAAATTACCCTTCAAGCCTATATAAAAGCATAGGGTGTTTACATCTTTTAAAATGGCATTAAATTAATGTATTGAAGTAAAATAATTAAAAATAAAACCTACTTTCTCATTATATTTGATATAGATTACTGGGACTAGATTACTACAGGTGGTTTAAAACCGTGGGTTGGATAGGCAGAGCATACAAGAGTGTCCAAGATTAGATTTTACAGACAAGCGCCAACACAGCTTCAATATTGACTGCTAAACTATATTTTCTAGTTAATTATTTTATCTCTTAATCCACTCGCAAGCTGGCAAGCCACTCGCTACCTCACTCATACAGAGCCGATTGTTCATTGACTTGTTCATGGACTTCCTTACAATAGCTCGGAGGTGCGGAGGTGTAGATTTAATGAACAAAAAGTAGAGTTCATATTGAATTCGATATATGATAGGTATCCTTCCTGCGCAAGGATAGTTTCTACGAACGGTTCGGCAGCACATGCTTTTAGGGTTTACACAATCTTACATAGAATGTTTATCATGTTTTCGTTTAACTCAACATAATATGTCTTTCCGTAATGTAGAGTAAGAAAATATTAAATTATGCCATATGTTGTAGGGTCTCTTTAATCAGTCATTTGTCTGTTCATCCGCCGAATTAGTTTTCCATAATAACACCCATGATGGATAGATGACTTTGAAATGAAAGTTTTTTTAATAGGTTTTTACGAATAAATTCCTTCCAAAAATGTGCTTTAAAATATCATTTTATGATGATGTTGTATGTATTATTAATAATTATGCAATTGTTCTGATTCATAAATTCGGAATTCTCGGAATGGCCTTCTGAGCCGGTAGTCTCAGTTGTCACCTAAACCGATCGACAGGCGTTTTCCGTAAAAACGTCTAACTCCATACAAGTTTTTACTAGATATTCTGTGGTTTTATTTCTTCAAGCTGTCAAAGTCAAACTCGCACGTCCGATTTGTATGAAAACGCGGAGTCGGCGTAAACGGCACCGTCGACGTTTTTACGGCAACGTTGAGTAAGCTGTCAAATTAAACTCGGACTCGCAAATGTTAGTTTGCTTAACGCCCACTGCGCGCGCTCTTCAATTTCTCTATCAATTTGAAAACGCCATTCGATCGGTATGCCGTAAACGCCAATTTAGGTGAGGACTCGGACTGATCGCTCAGGAGATTCGCGACGTAGCGCGGCATCGTCGCCAACTCGGACCGTGCGGCATTGCTATACTAGTTGCGTCACACCCAGAAATGAAATTGTACGTAAACCTTTGGGATTTGGGCTAGAGTCCTTCATTTTAACCAGATATTATATTTTTACTGCATTTCATTGCTTTATCGATAGGCACCCATGCAAAACTGTCCCCTTTTCCCATTATTAGTTTGTATTAAAATTATCTTTTGTTATTTACAGAATATTTCTAGGCCTTTTCAGTGTTGCCAAATAATGTAGAATCAAACCTCGTTAGGAACTCTTTATATAATTTTAATATATAAATAATATATATGCAACCGATGCACAAAAACATTTATTATGCGTAGCTTTGAAACAATGGCATATTCTCATTTCTAGTAGTTACTTACAGTTTTTTTGCAGTTTTCACACAGTCTAATGACGACTTTTCTTGCTGGCTCTTCGTGTCGAAGAAGTCGCGTTTTTTCTTACCGCCGCCGCTAGGGAACTTCCTTTTGTATTGGCTCTACATTTGAATAATTGAAATTGCGTCATATGCTTGGATTCCTAGACGCAATCTTCAGCCAACGAAAATAATCTTAATGCTTCAATATTCTTTTTAGGTTATTATTTTTTGTTGTGTTAATGTTAATATCTTTGCTTCAGAATCATCAATACATTTTTACCAGCAGTCGAGACTTAATTGCACGCAAATAATGATAAAGGAGAAATTGTGGATGTTTTATTCTATATTATATACAGGATAGGTTTGATTGGGTCATTTGCAAGGTTTTGACCTTGTATGTAACAATACCTTTTATGAAATGTCACGTGGTATCGAAATACGATTGTTTTCTTTTCTTTTAAATTTACCTCGCTTCAAGCCCTTCTAACTTTTTCTTTATGATTTTATCAGCACGAAATAAAATTTATTAGATTTTTGGATAATGTTTGTCGGTCGCTGTGCTAACACCTTTGATTGCTAACACCCTATAACACTCTTGAAAGAGAAACCAAACACATTTGACAGACGATTTTTTGATACGATATTTTTGATTAACACGATTTATGAATCAGGAACAACTTATGACTTATTTAATTATAAGTAAAACAATATTATTACGAAGTAATATTCTCTCACCATATTCACAAAAATCTTCCTTTTGCATTTTCCTTGAGATCTTATTGGTAATTCATCGTTGATATAATCGGGGAATCGCCACTTCCATGCACGGATAACAAAATACTTGCACAATAGTTCACGAGTTCAAATAATTAAATAGTAAATCACCCAAACCCCCTGTGGTAAGGATTGTCTTTTATTCTGGCTTTATATTATGTCCTATGCATGTTAACAAATTTTTCATACTATTACGTTTTTGGTGAGAACACATGGGGCTGGCACACCGTGACCGCAAATTATTGCCATTTGAATGTAAACGATAAATCAGTGAAAACATTTACCTTTCGAACTTTACCTGACTCTACCTTCCCATTTAGAATCTTATTAGACTGCGCATTCTAGGTGGAAATTTTAGTGTAATGCAAGTATGTTCGAATACATTTAAATTCTAAAAAAGTTGAGAAATTATAATAAAAGTTTACTTACTGGTCCCGTTGACGTTTCTTCCGATAATTTTGTTGGAGCCATTGAGATGCGCGTGAGGAGCTGCCGGCGCGGCGGCCGGAGGCGCAGCGCTCCGTCCCGCTTCCGCACCCGGGCTCTCCATAGCGCCTGTCCCGCTCGCACACATCAACTGGGTCTCCGCGCCAAAATTTGAATTTCGAGCGCGCGAAAATCAAGTCATTACGAATAGCGTTTGGAACGTTTACTTCTGGTATGTGGTCAGTGAAGTCTGAGCAGTGGTAAGGAAAGGTATGACCGATTGCGGAAGTGAAGTGACAGCGTGCGCCGGAAATGCAGCGGTAGTGCCGCGGGGACGCGCGCGGTGCGACTGACGCGAGGCTGCAGGCTGCACGCGAGACTCCGCCCCGCGACAACCCTTGCCGGCGACCCCACGCTAGTGACCCCACGAGAGGGCTCCTGCCCCTCGTCGCACCGCACGGCCGCGCCACCCCGCGCCATTGGGGACCCCAATTGTATTAATAATAATGGGTTTTAGTAATTTTTAGCTATGTACCTCTACACGAAAGTAGAATTAGGATGTGTACGGTGGGTAAAAAAAGGTTAAATCCGATAAATTGGAACTTCACAAGGACGAAATTATAACTCAAAGTGACTTCTTCCAATCAACCTTCAAGTTTTGTAGTTGATAAATTGAAAAAATACATTATTTGCTGGTCACGCAGCCCCCTTGACATATTTTATACCATACCATAATTTATATACCTTTATTCATAATGTATCAACACAGATAAGTAATCAAGTACTTATAACTCATTGATCTCTCATCGGTACCTTTATCTACTTTGTTATTTTGATTTATACTTATTTTATATTTACTTTTAACTAGTTTGTCATCCTCAAAATCCCAGCGCCGTGACACCGCGGATCGGCAGAATCGAAGTTAAGCAACCCTGGGCACGGTGGTGTGTTGGATGGGTGACCATTTCATGGCCGTTAAGGTAGGCCGTAATTCGAATTACTCGTAAATCTGTTAGCCCCTCCCTACTTCGACGAAAAGGTGGCAGGGATTATATAGCGGCGATGAACACTTTCCATATAATATTAGGAGGGTCCTGGCATGCCACCTAGTTGTGTATGTAATCTCATGACAATTGGTGTAGTAATTGGTGTAGTATCCATCTATGTGCAGTTCAACAAAAAAAATCCCGAAACATGTTTTTTTTATAATCTCATGTTCAATCCTGCTCTGAGGTAATATTATTATATTATAATCGTAATTAGCTTTTTATGGGAAGAAATAAGCTAAAAGTACACAAGAACTTGTAACAAAATCTGGGCGGTGTTTTTAAGTTGACAGGCAGACAGACAGACACTACACACATACAGTCGTATTCAGAGAGAAACTGTCAAAACTTATTACGAAATAAGCACCGGACTAACCATACAAAAACCAGTTTTGTTCGGCGTATTAAAGTTAGTCCACCCTTTCTGAATACAGCTGATTGTCTGCAGAAGTAGTGACAAGTAGGAAGAACCCTGATCCTGTAATAGTGTCCGATGCTTTTTGCTTGGTCTTCTTTAATTTCTTATGTTAAATTAATCATTCTTAAATAATGACAATTTTACTTAACCTGAACCCATTGGGAACAAAATAATTGACCGGGTCGTAGCTCAGTGACACGGAATTGCCTTGCACGCTAGAAGGTTCAAATCCCGGCGGAAGGTTCAAATTTTGGTCCCCTGACCCCACTAGTTGGTAGGGTTTAAGCCCGCCTGGGTTGGTACCATCGCATTGGATGAAAATATGAATTCAGCGAAGATGAATTTTTTTCTGAGTTTTCCATCAATTTCAAGGTAGCCGTGCTCATAAAGGAAAGATTCTACTAATATATCATCGTGTGGTCCAGGTCCAGTCACATAAAAAATGACACTCGGCCTGTTAAAAAATGTATGCAATGCCAGTACTAAGTGACAAAAGTTACAAAAGTACGCAACGTGGCGTAACCTTGTATCTCGCGTCTATTATTATATTCGCGTATGTTTGTCTAGCCCTTTGCGAGCGCAGTTACATTTTGACTCCCTTCCCAGTAACCGTTTATGCCAGAAAAAAATTAAATCTCCCGCTAGGATATCTGGAGAAGCCAAATTTGCATACCTAATCGAGAAACGCACAAAAAAGGCGGCAATTGGGATCCCACCGAAACGGCGGGCACCGACGAAAGAGCCCCAACAATTAGGGTCTCGGAAGCACATTTTATGAATATTTTAACGGAAAAGAAATAAAAACACATTGCGAACACAAGTGCAAATAAAATTAATGAATTATTAAATATTTTTTGTTACTATTTTCTCGATGAGAGACTAAAAATAAACAAATATTATTGGGTCAATTATTGTACCTACATCATGAATGTCTCATATCAAATACCTAGTTCTTGAACATAAATAATTGATTTTTCAGATTTCACTACTTTAGTGGTGTTATGTAGGCTGTTGCAATAGTTTGAGCGGATCGAAGCCTAGTGGCGCAGGTACTTGCCTTGCATACCAGCGGTCCGGGTTCAAATCACCGGCCCGTTCATACACCACTTTCTTTCTCTTTCTGAGTTAGTAACTTACTGTTTCTTCACGAATGCGAGCTGTTCCATGGTTCGGAATTCATGAAAAACTGTAAAAACTCTACTAGATGTTAGGGTTAATTAAGCCCGCCTGCATTGTTACCATCTCATTGGATGGAAAGGTAGTCGAAGCGGAAATGAAAAATTTACCGTGTTTTCCATCCAGTTAAATGTAGCCATGCTCATAATGAAAAGGTCCTGGCTTGGCATCTAATTCTTTCGGGAATTCCGTGTGTTGGGCTGATATCATGACGGTTTGAATAGTACATAACGGGATTACATAAAAAAAGAGAGAGCCCTAGCATGGCAGCGAATTCCCGCTGTCCGTCCGTCTACCCGTTCGTCCGTCCGTCCGTCCGTCCTTCTGTCACAGGGCTGAATGTCATGAACCGTAATAGGTAGAAAACTTAAACATTCGCGGAGTGTGTATTTTTGTTGCCGCTATAACGATAAATTTGTCAATATGAAAATTAAAGGGGCCACCAAGCAAGAAAAGAGATTACCTTGGGTCAATTCTTGGAACCCTTCGTGTGCGAGTCCAACTCACACTTGGCCCGTTTTTTTAATCTTGCTTTTGTATTGTATATGCATTTTTTTTGACAACTTATCCCTACTCGATTGTAGCTCGATTGAAATGCCCTCTCCGAATTCCGATACCCAACGAAACCCTCACGAGTCCGTGTGCGCTGCGAATGTTTTTTCGCGCTCGAGCGTGCCCGAGCCCCGCTTCGCGAGATACGGGCACCGCAAAAGTTCATCCTGTCACTATAATTATATCGCAGGTTTATGGGCACAAGAGGATTTTAGGTGCAGTCTTTTTCCTTTTACGGCTGCAGTTTTACATTTTGTGGGACTTACCTTTCGGAGGGGCTCTCTCTGAAGTGCATCAGTAAAATATTTTTTAGCCTAACAACTTTGTGTTTTCTCGTGTTGGATTGTTTACCATAATTGGAAACTAATTAGAACCATCCAATGTAGATACCTACTTTATCCTTTGTATGTTTTTAATAGTTACGATGATACAATTTATTGGATGTAGACATTAATTAAACATTTTAAAATAGATACTTAATGTTGGAAAATATAGAGAATTAAGATGGGTATGGAGGGATGGTTTGCACATATGTGACTAAGGAATTACGAAACAGATTTACCGAGCGAAAATAAGTGAAATTGTCGTCAGGTCAGGCAAGTTTCCATGCAGTTAAATGCAGCCGAGCTATTTAAGGAAGGTCCTGGCATGGCACCTAGTTCCCATGTGGTCTGTCCAGTTACATAAAAAACCTAGCACCCGTAATCATAGAGCATGTATGCAATATATTTTAAATGGAGGAAATGTAAAAGGTATGCTGTGTACCGTATGTCTCTCCATCATTGCCTGCCCAACCGAGGAAGCGATGGCATGGTATTTTAAATACGCATACACTTTTTCGGTTCGATGATAATTGGTCTAATAAGTAATTGAACGTACTATTGAGACGTTGGGGACATTACGGTCCGAGTGCACGAAAGAACAAAAAATCTAAATCAACGTCAACGTATGATTGAACACGTCACTTTGTATGGACAGTATGGAAGCAACTACGTGCGGTTCACTAATAGTAACGTGTTTGAACATTGATGAACTCAGCCGTCTCTTCGTGCAATTAGGGCTACGTATCTATTCAACCTTATAATCTGATGTACTGAGCCCCTAGTCCCAGTTGTCACCTTGGCGTTTACGCCAAACCGATGGACTGACTTTTAAAAAGTACGGAGAAGTTGAAGAGCGCGCGCTTTTAATCTAGGGTAAGAGGGAAAGAGGTGCATTCCCTAAGATCCGAACCCACTGTCTTCGACACCAGAGACCACAGGCGTTAGCCGCCAATTCCTTATTCTGCGGTACGGGCCACATTATCCGATGGCCTCCGCTTCCATCGAACGTTCTCTCCGAAATGATAGTGAGCCTCTCGAGCGGAGGGGGGTGTCGGTGGGGGGGGGCAGCCGTTTTTGCCTTCCCGCCATCTCGCGATGCCGCTTTTTGCAGCTCGCGAGAGGAGCCCTCCCCTCGCGCCCCACCCCCCTCCCCGCGGCCGCCGAGTCGCGGGCAAAAACGACGCAGTACTTGCTCCCGCTTGAAAAGGGCTTCGGCGGAACACAAGAACACAAGAATTTGAAGACATCCGATTTAATTATGTATTTGAAATATAATCCGCCCACGTTAAGGTACTACAAAAAGCAGTAAGGTTTTCCTCGACTTCTCTCATAGTTATTCATTCATAAGCATCATGTTAATTATCATAGCCTATGTGAAAGCATGATGTAATGTAAGAAGTGTCGACGTAGATAGGGCATAGAAATATGAAGTTACATCTCACTCTGGTTCAACGATAGAACGACTAAGGGCCGTGTGCACGAAAGGACACAAAATCAAAATCAACGTCAACGTATGATTAAAAACGTCACAAACATGCGTTTCACCAAAAGTGGCGTGTTATAACATTGATTTACTCAGCTGTCTGTTCGTGCAATCGGGGCTAAATCACTTGATTTAAGATCTACAGTAGATATATCAAATTCGTTGACAAAGAAAAAAATCCGGTTTTGTTAGATGTTCTTCAAAAACATTCTTCATTGAAGTTTCCTCTATGGCACCTTTAATACGAATTAAAAAAATCTTACTGCTAATAGGCTAATGGCACAAACGTTAACCAGGTACCTAGGTATTCTCCTATATTTCAAGCAAAAAAATCCTTCCATTACAATTTTGTAGACAACGCAAAAGTATGTAGGAATATTTTTTCTCGTGCAACAAAAATTCATAAGCCTTTTTAGCTTCAATTGTGCGACGGTAACGTAAGACCGGATCTAAGCCCTTTTATACACTGCATATAAAAATGTGTTAATATCATGTCATTGTTTCATATTTCTTCGTCATGGGTCTACCACTTATTTTTGAGAGATTATTCACGAAAAAGATTTGGGAGGCAGTCTCGGACTTGTTAATAAGCCATATAGGCGGCGCGCGGCGCCCCTAGGGGCGGTAGCAGCGGCTGGTCATGACGTTTAATTTTTTCTATGGGTCGAGTAGGCCCGGGCCTAGGGAGGCAAAAACATTTTTCCGAGCATTCGTCCATAGCATGGACTAATTTTATTGAAGTAACGGAAAAACTAAAAAATATATACGTCTACGCGCCGGCGCTGCTGGTGGGAGGCAGTTATTCGCTAGCCTTTTTTCTTCTGGAGTAGGCATAGAATTCTCTCTCTTGGAGTGTGTTGAGAGACTGGTTGTAAGATATTATAATACAGAAAACATAACACATTAAAGATAAATTCCCTACTGAGGAAGATCGGAGAAGCGCTATACGGAGCCTTTCGGAAGTGGACAAGACGTCCAACGCCGACGGCGACTAAATGATCGATAAAAACGCCATCCGATTAATTTAATGCGAAAAGATCTCTCCTGCGACTGAGCACGAAAACGAATGCGTGGAACTGGTCTTAATTTAGCAAAGAAAAGCTTGCCACATGCGCTGAGGCAAGAAGTGCGGGCAGGATGCTGTTTCTTGCACTAGCTGCAATTAGAGTCTCCGATGCGAAAGACTCCAAGTGCGCCGTTACACTGGACAGAGACCATATTATTTTCTTTTACTCTTTCTTTGAGGTAAATATGACAGAAATTCAGATTATTCCTGTGAGGATGGAAGCATCTCTTCGTAGCGGATCGTAGCCTAGTGGCGCGGGAACTGGCCTAGCGTACCAGAGGCCAGGGTTCAATTCCAACATGCACCACTGTCTTACTCTTTCCGAGTCCGATAAGTGCATTTCGTCACGAATGCGAGCTGCTCCATGGTTCGGAATCCATGTAAAACTGTAGGTCCCCTTCGCCTACTAGGTGGTAGGGTTTACCCGCTCGGGTCGGTACCATCGGATTGGATGAAAATATGGTCGAAGCGGCAATGAAAAATTGTCCGTGTTTTCCATCCAGTTCAATGTAGCCGTGCTCATAAAGGGAAGGTCCTGACATGGCACCTAATTCCTTCGGGAATGTGGTGTATTGGGCTAATATCATAACGGTAGTTGTGTGGTATCAGCCATCCATGTCAGGTTGCATAAAAAAAACTCTACTTTTGTACCTATGTATTATATTTCCTGTGTAACGCATGAAAATGCGTAGTGTCTGTAATCACAGGATCTAGCTTGCTAAAGTTTTTTCGAGTACATATATGGAATGTACAAAAACTTTGGACCACTATTCGGCATTGCGAGCAGCGACATATTCATATAAAGCGATGCGTTAGATATGGAATGAAGGCCCTATAATCTGATTCAATTCAAGTTTTAATTTAGCCAAACTTTTTTAGAAAGAACCAGCGAAGTGGAGACGCTACGGCTTGGAAATCAACATTGAAATTGAGGGGGAAAGTAAACTCGGTCTGGTACGTTTTCGTCCGTTTTTCAAAATATTAGTCAATCAGTATTTCAATAACGAAAATTCAAACCAAAATATTTCACACGACGAGGGGGTTATTTTTAAAACAATACCTTCCACCGGGATTGGCTTGTGAAGGCGAGTTTTATCCGAACACGCAATTGATTAGGGTTCCAAGCCAGTAATCGGCGATTTCTTCACGTTCCTCTGTCCGTCCTTCCACACAATTTGAAATTTTAGGATTGTTTGTACTGGCGCTTATACAGAGTACTATTCGCATTTGTCATGTCATAAGTCACGACTAATGCCCGTTTTCACCACCTCCAGGTATAAAAATCCCAAATCTACCTTTCAGTTATACAATCTAAATAATCAATGTAACCGAAAGTTACTTATCGGATTTCAGGTAACTGGAGGTGGTGACAACAGTGGTAAGTCACTTTATTGCGACCGATTCCAATCTACGTTGTGATATATGTTTTTTGAGAAAGAATTGCCAAACGAGAAAATAACTAGAGGTATAAATAGAGGTTTTTTCGCGTTGCCTGCCCTTTCCACTAAAATCCTGGACCCGCGCCTGTGCTTGCATAATCATAAGAAAGTTTGTTCTTTGGTTACCATATTATTAAAGCTACGCAGAAATGTAATAAAAAACGTTTGTCATTCATTAAGTTCCCCTACAGGGCGCTTTCTTTAATTATTGTGTCCTTACTTCACGATCGATTATACATATATACATATCACATTTTTTCATGTTTCATGAAATTCATAATTCGAATTATTTCATTTGCACAAATCGATATTTTTTTTAAAATATCGTATAGTTATTAATTGCGGCATCGTCAGTACATTTCGTCTACATAGGTTCAAATCCCCGCCCCGTTCATCCAACACTTTATTTCTCCCCCACGAAGGGAACGCCCTAGCCATGGCACCTAATTTCTTCGGGAATGCGGTGTGTTGGGCTAATATCATGACTGTTGTCGTCATAGTATAGACCTAGCATAGCGCGCTGTGCTTACATTCTAAGCCCCGGTTGCACAAAGAAACGGCTGAGTTAATCAATGTTCAAACACGTCACTTTTAGTGAACCGCATAGAGTTTCTTCCATACTGTCCACAAAAAGTGACGTGTTTAATCATACTGTGACGGTGATTTAGATTTTTTGACCTTTCGTGCACTCGGCCCTAAGACTATGGTTGTCGTGGTATTTAGTTATCCATGTCCAGTTTTTTTAAAAAAAAGAGAAAAAAAAAGATTCCGACGAATTGAGAACCTCCGCCTTTCTTTTGAAGTCGGTTATAAAAATACCCAGCTAAATTTATGATAACAATGAAAAATGATTAGCATAACATTTTTGATCTTAGAATTTAAATGCACTCTCAATTTGTACGTTATTGTTGCTCTCTCGCAATTTTTCTCAAGTTTTTCATGGAGGTGAAGAAATAACAGGAGAACGAATGGAACTAAAAAAATGGCCTTATCACAATTGTGCCGCGGGGGGCGTGTCATCTTGACAGAACTTGCGGCCATTTTATTCTTGCGTCGCTAGCTGTCGCGGGCGAGTTTGACGTAAGATCGAATTGTAATTGAATATGCCGTCGTGCATTGTAAATTGATGCATAAACAACATAAACAACAAAAAACATTCAGGAATATCATATTACCTGTAAGTATACGCTAAATATTCGAAATAGTGGATATTTCACTTGAAAACATTTCTATGGGGATGGTGTTATGCCATCAATCAACACGAACTCAAAATAATCTAAATTCGCTACCTATTTTAATTTCTTTGCAGAATTCCTCTATTTAGCCAGAAATTGATATTATAAAGCATGCAATTAGTATGTCTGTCTGTGTATTTGAAATGTCTACTGCTGGATTTACGCTTACCCATAGAAATACTTCTTAAATTATATTTTATGTTATTTGCACGAACCAGCCTAAAATAAAACTCTTACTTGAATATATATAAGTCTGAATATGCGCGATAAAATGTTGACCTAATATATTTTTTTACAAAAAAGTTGTACCTTATATTGATAATATACTGAATCTAGCACTATGAAATGATATTTGACAAATATTTAAAAGATAATTGCGTATTTGTAGCAAACAGTGCCAACTTATTTTGGTAAACATTTTGAAAAATTTGGCTTCCATCATTGAGACAGAATATAATATAAAACACGCTTATGAAAAGCCATTGAGGACTTGAGTGGGCACTCTGCTTGGAGCACTGAAATAACGCAAGTCTATACGATATTTACGTTAAGTTCAAGGTCAAGATAATTACGTAAAGTTAGTACCTGAAAGGAGTGCGCTTGTAACGGAATCACTAACCAAAAAACCGGCCAAGTGCGAGTCGGACTCGTACACGAAGGGTTCCGTACCATCTTACATGATTTCACCCAAAAAATCACGTAAGGGGGCTCCCCCTTTAATTCTTAATATTTCAAAATGTTTGCTATTTGTTGTTATAGCGGCCATAAATATACACAATCTGTGAAAATTTCAACTATTTACCTATTATTGTTAATTAGATACAGCCCTGTAACAGACGGACGGACGGAGGGACAGACGGGCGGATGGATGGACGGAGAGCAAAGGCTTAATATTGGGGTTTCGTTGGCACTCTTTGGGTACGGAACCCTAATAAAACCGAATTCAAACACTAAGAAGTGGAAAATAACACCCATTTTTGGGTCGGTGACATATTGGTGTTATTCTTTGGTTGGTTGGCACCGACCCCAAAAATCGGGTATTTTCCACTTTTTAGTGTTTGATGTCGGTTAAAAACTTAAACTATACTTATGTTGATTGATTGATTGATTTGAATTAAGGCCTCTTTGTCCTATTTTTAGACAATTTTGCCAGTGTCCAGTTGGGCTTAAATACGGGATTAGTGCTACATTGGCGCATTTAACAGAGAATGCATTTCACACACTTACGTATATTTGTTAGTCATTGTCTTTTCTCGCTACAAATTCTGATGAAACAGCATTTCTTCGGCATAAATCTTTGAATTAATGCAGGGATGGTAATCAGATTTTGAAAAAACCTTTTTCTGATTATTTTCAAAATCTGATTACCTAACTAGCTTCAAATTCAATTGTCGCTGAAACTCAAATTAATGAAATAACGGTAAACTCATATCCATTAGATACAGAAAATTATCGAATTCAGGCAGTTTACAAACTTTACATAATTGTTTAGTAAAAAAAAAAAAAAAAGTCACAAACCCAATACATGTAATCGCCTAAATTTATTTTTATATTTGGAGATTCTCTTTCATAATTTTCTAATTACGATGTGTTACATATACATATAAGAACATGCAAATAAAACGCCTTTTCAAAATATTTGTTTGTAATTCACTATTTCAGAAAAGTAATTACGAACAACAATTTACAAATGGATCCATGGACGGTGATGTTTTCATCCCGCTCAGCGCCGCGGCATTACCCCCAGCTTCACTTGCCACCACGTTGCTCTAATGAGCAATATTTTTGCTAATTTTTGCAACCAAATTATTTGTTGGCTATGGTTTGCATAACATCTTTCTAACTCATGTAGTTTTCAATGGGTTTGACGGCCGAATTCAGCCAGTATTTATTAGATATGTTTGACTCGGCACTCGCTGTCATCATCACGAATGAGGAATGACGTAACGACCATCTGATTTATTAAAAAAGAATTCCTATCTTTATCGGTTTACCTACCAATTTGGGAGACTTCAAATTGGATTTTTCTCCGTTTTCATCATTGCGCTACAAATTTGTACGGCAATAAAATGTTGTTAGTTGCGTTACGTCATTTTTTGCGCGCTCGTTGTATGGACGTTATTTCTCCAGTTATTTCTTCACCTCCATGAAGTTTTTATACTTTGTGGCTGTTGACTGTTCTTCTTGTGGTTCTTGTCTAATGTTCTCTATACTATCCAATTACACTCATCGAGGTTATTTACACACATTAATTATAGTTTTGTTTACTGAACCCTCGGCGCCACAGAAAGCATGAGCATTTACAAGGAAAACGTATATATGGGACAAAGTATGTAGCTTGGCGCCTAGGGTGAAGTCTTTTGATCGTATTTTGTTAAAAATTTTGAATGGCGCGGCAACGAAGTATTATAGCGGCATGCGGTTGGCAACACTGTCCCTAAGTTCCGAAATGCGTATATTGCAGAGATTGCAGAAATAGCGGATACAGTGAATACGTGTGCTCCGAATGTATCAAGAAAGAACAACTTTAAACGGTCCTGTACGCGTATATTGTTGTAATCTCTGCAATATGCGTATTTCGGAACATAGAGTTAGTTGTACCTCCTACCCGCTTGATTAATAGTAAAGTGCTAGGTTTGCCATCCTGTAAATAGTTTAGTTTCACCTGTCACCGCTTCAGACTCTTCCTCACAGAATCCCACTAAGTGGAGTCCTTTTTACCACCTGGTGTACGTATAATTTTTACCATTAAGAAGAATCAATGGGTGTACAGTCGTACATACGACTGTACATAATAACATTTTAAAACCCTTACATATGTGCAAAATAATCTGTGGCTTTTTACACTCAACACTTTGATAAATTTGGTATATGTAAGATTTAATCGAATTCAAATGTATTTTTTTTCGGCCATGGAGGTGATGTTTTCGGCTACCTACTTATAATTTACACTTAATATTGATAAACTTAATAATGTAAATGTGGGCACTGACGATCGCGTAAATGGGTACCATTTACGCGCGCCAACACGAAAACTGCCCGTGCATGTGAAAACCGTAAGCCAGAATTTGGCTTGACGCCAATCCACGGATTACCAGACGTGCCATATCCATCCCATCGTGCCATGGCATGACACTAGTCCTGTCGTGCATGTGTAAACCCACATCCATTTGGATTTAGTTCGCCTGGCGACGTAAATCGGAGTAGTGGGATTGCGCGTTCTTGCATGCGTATCTAGGAACTCGCAAGTGAGTAGGCGAAGGCTTCGACCGCGCAGGAATTACAATAACAATCATATTCACTTATTCAAGGTTTATTATTATTTAATAAAAAAGCAAATGGCAAATGGTTTCTCTGACAATAAAACATTCGATCTCAACTCAATCAGATGTCTGATGCCAATCTCTCTTCGCTGGTTTTTAGGTAGTCAAGATTCTAGCGGTAAATCTTCGCGGTGGTCATCTAGCAACTGCTAGTTATTTTAACTACCAAGATCTTTCAACGAAAACATTCGTATCATAGAAACACAATTATTTAGCTCCGAAAGTAAAGAACGTATTGCGTCGAAATCAAAATTGCAGCATTAGTTATCATAAAACAAACACTTCGCGACGACACGAAATGATTAACATTTGGAGCTATCACTCATGCACTAATATTTTTTACAATCATTGGGATGAGTTGATTTGCGCTATCTTCCATGATCAGCTTAAAATACACTCGAAAATAATAAAAACAATATATTAAAAACGAAATTCACCCCAATTCGTCCCAATTTTTATACCAAAGATCCACTCTACCATCCCTGATCAGCAAGTTGAAGGTAAGAAGGGTGAACTGATTAAATGAGTAGGCCTGTGATTTTTAGGTGGCATTAGCCTAGCTGCCAAGTGGGGTGGGGACTGGCCTAGCGTACTCGAGGTCTTGGTTCAATTCCTCGCCCCGACATGCACCGACATGCACAACTTTCTTTCTCTTTGTGAGTTCGATAAGTGTATTTCGTCACGAGTGCGAGCTGCTCCATGGTTCGGAATCCATGTAAAACTGTAGGTCTTAGGTTCAAGCCCACCTGGGTTGGTACCATCGCATTGGATGAAAAGATGGTCGAAGCGGCAATGAAGAGTGGTCCATGTTTTCCATCCAGTTCAATGTAGCCGTGCTCATAAAGGGAAGGTCCTGGCATGGCACCTCATTCCTTCGGGAATGTGGTTTATTGGGCTCATATCATAACAGTAGTTGTGTAGAAACTGAAATGGAAACATTTCAGGTTGCATAAAAACATTGCAAAATTTCGCTGGAATTGGTTGATTTCACTCTCAGCCGTATTCATAGTGGGTGGACTAACTTTAATACGCCAAACTAAACCGGTTTTTGTATGGTTAGTCTAGTGCTAATCTCGTACTAAGTTTTGACAGATTCACTCTGAATACGACTAAGGCTGAGATAAATAGTCGTATCAGAAACTAAGACTAACGGAAAGTAGTAGTAGTAGTAGTTTGACACATTTTGTATGGAGGAAGTCTTCAAAGTAATGCAAAGTGACGTCACAAAGTAGTACTTTTCGGTAGTCTTAGTTTCTGTTACGACTATTTATCTCAGCCTCAGTTTATATCCTTATTAGTGCAAAAGGATCTGGGCTGTGATATAGATGATTGTGGCTAGGAGGCTTTCCTTTCCTCTATGAAACGTTGTGTTACAGCTTGACCGCGTTTTTCACTTTTATTCGTTTTATTATTTTTATACTATATCGCCTTTCATTTATTTAATTCGTCTTTGGGTTTGGTAAAGATATTGATTGTTTTAAATAAAATACTCAGTTAGATTTAAATGGTTAGACGATTGTGCTAAAAGATTCGAGTGTCGAATTTTTAACAACGCGCTAAACCTCTAACACAACGCGATAACATTCAAACTTCAAAACGTTCGAATTGTCAACGGATTTCTTGACGTCGTTTTGAATTGGTTCACGCGTCCTAGTAAATTTACCCAAACTCGATTTTTAAACGATTTTGTACCCTCTGGACTTTTGGACGACGAAACGAAAGTAACAACGGAGTGGTAGGAGTGGTGGTGCCCAGTTTCTTGGACTGATATAAACCATTTGACCCTCACAATGGAGAAGAACCGTAAGGAGAAAAATCAGAACATACAAGTGTTCGTGCGGCTACGGTGAGCGCCTTATTTCTCGGCATTTAATGCAATTTTATGGTTTACTCTGCAAGGCTTCAGAACATTTTCTGTCCGAATTTAGAATGTTATTCTCACCTCTTCGACAAGCCATTTTACCAAAGAATACGCCCCTATAAATTCTAATAAGAGATTTGAGGGGGTTGAGGAGGGATACTCCTTTGGAAAATGTATTTGTGCCTTTTCTAGCATCTAGATCCGGGATAGTAAAGTGGCTATTTAGGGACATTTTTATGACGAAATGCAATATTTTACTGAGATAGTAGCATACATTATCTGTTTGCTGCATGCTAACCGCTTGATTACCTATGGCTTGATTGCATGCCAAGAAAACTAAACTTTTGTTTGGTTTCAAATCTGGCATAAAATCTTACCAATACACGGAATGTCTGCAGATAAACAATTTTATTTTGTATGTTTGTAAAGTTGCGGCTTTTCACGCGGCGGGAGGAGACATTCTCTGACGTTTTGATCTGATCTTTTTCTTCTCGGCTTTCAATGTCAAAAAACCTCAGACATTTCTTCTTTAAGGTGAATTTTGCAGAAGTTAGAGCAAAGTACTTGAGATGTCAGCAGCTAACATTTCTTCTTAACTCCATGCCAACCAAGAAACAACATCCTTATTCTTTTCAAAAGTGCCGTGGCCACTTCAATCATGCAATCTTTACTATCTCAGGTTGATTTCGAGTGTCACTCATATCACTGCTTCTTGGGATCTTACTGGATCGTTCATGCAGCGAACTGTGTAATTTTTTTGTGAGATGTGAGTGTTTACAACCTCACTACCATGAGATAAAGTTTTTGTGGAATTAGGGTAAAATAATATTGTTCAGTCCACTCAGCCATAGACCTCCTATTACCACAGCAACGCGCACCGCACGCGGCTCGAACCAGCATTTTTAAATGTATGGAGAAATTGAAAATTGTGCGTAGTGGGCGTTTAGCAAAATAAAAAATTGGCACGTCCAAATTAAAATTTTGTAACTACTGCATCGTCGCCGTAAATATGTTGACGTTTCCGTTTACGCCGACTGCGTTTTCATGCAAATTGGTAGTCCGAGTTAGATTTTGTCAGGTTGAAGAAATAAAACCACAGAATAAGTAGTAAAAGTTTGTATGGGTTTGAAGTTTTTACATAACTTCGAAGTTCCCTAAACGCCAAGCCCTCTGACTAAGCCCTCTGAACTCGATTGATAAACAGGGATCACCCAAAGTGGTGTGTTGACTCAATCAGCTATTCTAACCCCTTAAAATATATATGTTTCTTTATATTGGGAGGACATCTTTAAGTGAAAACATATTCACCCATTTGCCATCATCAAGATTATTTTTCCTATAGTTAGGTTTTGAACACGTACAAAAAACCACTTTCAGTTAGAAGTTTAATGTAAATAAAATACTTTACTCTCTTGGTACTCTTTCTTTCCTTTGGTTTCACTCTAGTTTTGTGTTCTCATTACATTTTCTTTGCTATCGAGCTATATTATATATTTTCTATCGAGTCCACATGCATTATGGTTCTGGGAATGTATTTAATTATTGTTTAAATCCATTTTTTATTTATTTTTGTACATGACTAACCAAGTGTTTAACCAAATAAATAAAAATAAAATAGTATTCTCACGGAATGCGTGGCAGAAGTGGGGCCTGTGAAGCAGTGTGGTTCGGTGAAGGGTTTGGGTGCAGCAAGGTGTGTTCATGTTACTATTCATACCCTGTCTGAACCCTTTCCCTCCAACGCTACCAGATCTCATCAATGGCACTTCAAGTGGATTATATCAAGTACCATTAAATGATATACCGTCAATGCGTGCTGAATAATGATTGGGCTTATCAGGCTATGTTTATAGCCTGCAGCGCTACCAATTTGCATCGACAAGACTTCTAGTGGAAGTTCACTGTTTGTCATCATGAGTTGCATAGCAGTTCGCTAAACCAATGCGAGCACGATTTTTGCTCGCTGGGTGGGTGGTGGAGGTGTGCAACATACAGAATAACATCTCTGAGAAATTCACGTTTGTTCAACAAGAGTTGTGTTGCAGGCCGCTGAATCAGCGCGAGCACGACATCCGCTCGCTGGGCGTGGTAGAAGTGTACAGCAGCCGGGAGGTGCTCGTGCGCAACATACAGAACAACATCTCAAAGAAATTTACATTTGACCGCGCGTTTGGACCTAACTCTAAACAGGTCAGTCTCACAGGTTCTTCATATTGCCTTTTACTTTCGAACTAACGTAGTAAACATACAAAATGTTGTCTATTCATGTTTAATATATGGAATATTGTTACAACATGGGGTATTTCAAAAGGGAGTGTAAAAGGTTTCTATTGCCATCTATCGATGAATTTGTTTTCCACCTTGTGCTGTTCCAAATGCTCATGGGCAGTCAAGGTGTAATTTTTCATATGTTCTATAAAAAAATTCAAATATAGATCTGAAACTCACAGAACCGACAATCGCACAAAACATTGCAATGATCGATCTCGGTACAGGTGGACGTGCACCAGACAGTGGTGAGCCCACTGATCGAGGAAGTCCTGGCCGGCTACAACTGCACAGTGTTCGCGTACGGACAGACAGGCACCGGCAAGACGCACACCATGGTGGGTGAGAGCAGTGACCACAAGGGCAGCCGACAAAATGTGAGTATTAACACAAAAGTGTATGTGATAGCTTAGCTGTAGATTTTACATTTATTCATGTGCATTAGCAATTAAAAGTCGATACGTTTACATCGTTACTTGAGTGCACTTTTAGGTTATGAAAGTGTATTTTTATTCATATATCGAAAATGATTATTGTCTAATTAGTCTTTGAAATTACTTCCTGTGATTTTTTCATGGTCAGCTGTCATCATATTATCTCAACACATCTCGTTCCTAAAGGCTGTGGGTGCCATGCCAGAACATTTCCTTCTTGAGCAATTTAAAAAAGCATGGACAATTAATTTATCATTGCCACTTTGACCATCTTTTACGATCAATGCGATGATACCAACCCAGTATTAACCCTACCGCACATGTAACCAGAGGCCGCATTCTGTACACTAAAATGATGTGTTTTGAGTGTTCAGAATGCAACTTCAGTATTCCAAACCATGGACAGCTCTCATTCGTGACGAAATGCGCTTATCCAACTGAGAAAGAGAAAGTGAATGAACTACGAGCGCTATCGAGAAGGCGGCGTCGCCTGTCCAAAATATTGTATGCGTTTGATAGTTAGTATCGAGAGTTCTTTAGATACCATTGTCTCTGGTGTAAACGGGAATTTGAAAAGGACTTCTTTTAGTTATTTCTTTTCTTATTTGCTCATGTGTGCAGGACCCGATGGCTGGCATAATCCCACGCTCGCTTGGCCAGCTGTTCGATGAGTTGCGCCTTAGCAACTCAGAGTTCACGGTTCGAGTCTCATATCTCGAGCTCTACAACGAGGAACTGTTTGACCTGCTCGCTCCGCTCGGCTCTGGTGATACCAAGCTCAAGTATGAATAGCTTTTTATTCCTATTACTAGATGTAATTCACATATTAATGAAACATAAGGTTTGTTATGGCAGTCAACATTTTGAATAACATGCATTATTTTGTGGTTTTTAGTGATTGCCTATGAAATGGGAGAAAACGTAGATGAAACAAATGCACTTGTGACCCCCAACTATGAGATCACAACATCTTAGTCATGTCATGCATCTTTTGCGGAAAAGGCTTTTACATTTTTGTTATAGGAATGGCCTACTTGCAATGTTTGGTGGCTCATTGTATCAGTTTTCTGTGCTCATGCAGTACTTATCCTTCAGGATTAATATGTTGCCATCGTTAGGGAAATTGTGTTACGGGCGTGATAAGAGCTGATTGCGTTTAGTTTGATAAGGACGAAGAACATTTAATTACATTTAAAATAATGATGACGAATTTTGATAATCCAAAGAGTATATATGTAGATTGATGGTCTAGCTATAATTTAAAAATAAAAGTCTCTGGTGCGTTGTGTTCTCAAATTAGTCAACTATTAATAAATCGTCATAAAAAAAGTTTGAACACAGAATATGAGTATCCAATATTCAAATATAGGATCATCAATGCATCTTTCACCTTTATTAAATTTCAAAATCATCACTAGTTATTTAAAAAAATAAAATGGTTTCACTTACGCTGAAAAGAGCGATTCACTGGAATAGTATGGAACTGTTTATATTACTGAGGATCTGTTGTCGTTGCAGGATGTACGAGTCTTCGAAGGGCTCATCGGAGGTGAAGGGTCTGGAAGAGCTGCTGGTGCGGAGCAAGGACGAGGTGTACCAGATCCTCGCGCAGGGGCAGGAGCGGCGTCGCATCGCCTCCACGCTCATGAACGCACAGTCCAGGTGGGTGGCACTCGAAACTTTCTCCAGACTCAGGGTAGTTCGGAGACGTCATGGGATAGTTGCCAACTAATCTTCACACAATTCATTTGTGTTTATTAAAAAAAACAAATAAATTATATAAAACGGACAACAGTAGTACAATTGCACATTAAACTATTTAAACAATAAAAGAAATAAAAAAAAAATACAAATGTTGCAGAAATAAACAGAAAAAAAGTAAAAAAGATAAGAATGATATGTGCAATCTTAAAATTACAACATATTGTTGATATGTGAATGGGTTAGGAGGCTCAGCCAACAATCGCCTGAACATGGCCCTTTATTTTTTACATTTTCATATTTTATCATATTTTTTGTTACTGCATTTTTAAACTGTCAAATATGTTTTAGTAAGATTTGATTGATGTAAAAACAAAAAACCGACTTGGAGGTAACAAGTGTTGTTGATGCATATCACTTAGGAAAATTATTAGAACAAACAAATGTATTTATAAAAATTCAAATTCAAAAGTATGATAATAAATGTATTGATGTTACCTTTGACAGCCGCTCACACACGGTGTTCACGATCGTGGTACGAATGAACATGAAGGAGCCGACGGCGGACGGCGAGGAGCTGGTGAAGACGGGCAAGCTCAACCTGGTGGACCTCGCCGGCTCCGAGAACATCTCCAAGGCGGGCTCCGACAACCCGGGCAAGGGAGACCGCAAGCGCGAGTGCGTCGTCATCAACCAGTCGCTGCTGACGCTCGGCCGCGTCATCACCGCGCTCGTCGAACGTCACCCACACATACCTTACCGGTTTGTCATTTATTTTCCTAGTAAAGTGCTTGGTCATTCGGTAAGCCAAAAACATTGAGTGAAACAGTGTCTACCTCTCCATGGCACTCAATGTTATGTTTGTTTTTGTTTTTGCAAAATAATAACAATATTTCACTATGAAATCGAACATCTGCCAATAGTCTGTCTGCACGCTTACAACTGAAGAATTGCTTACCCGATTTTGATCAGTTTATGCCTACATACATCCTGATGCTCCCCATCAATTATATGCCCCTAACCATCACGTTACTTTACCTAATACTGACCAGTAGGATTTAATTTGACTCAGAACTTCCGACTGTTTTTTGTCTGCAGACATAGCCGTCAGCATTTTTTTATTGTTCCTCAACAATTAAAAAATGCTAAATGGATTAATCAAATCCACTTGACAGGGAATCGAAGCTGACGCGTCTGCTGCAAGAGTCGCTGGGCGGTCGCACCAAGACGTCCATCATCGCGACCATCTCGCCGGGCCACAAGGACCTGGAGGAGACACTGAGCACGCTCGAGTACGCGCACCGCGCGCGCAACATCCAGAACAAGCCGGAGATCAACCAGCGTGTGCTCAAGACGCAGATGATGTGCGAGATGGTCGAGGACCTGGACCGGCTCAAGCGCGACCTGTATGCGACGCGCGAGCAAAAAGGTTAAAGGCCAACTTGGATGAAAATAACATTATT
Source organism: Incurvaria masculella (assembly GCA_946894095.1). NCBI lineage: Eukaryota > Metazoa > Arthropoda > Insecta > Lepidoptera > Incurvariidae > Incurvaria > Incurvaria masculella. The sequence goes on from OX335641.1 coordinate 10,226,823, forward strand.
TATAATGTTTGTATATAATCTATTGTATTTAAATAAAAATTATTAATATATATAAATAATATAAGTTTTTCGTTTTGACGAAGTTTTTGGTTTACTTATGAGTTCATATAAAAAAAATAACCTAAAACTGCATTGAACCTTTAGGAGATCACACTAGGCTGATGGTTGGACCCTTTTGACAGTCACTCGTTTCTGCCAGTGTAAAAGCACAGCAGTGTACAATCGTGAGCTCTGTATCATGAACATGTGACAAGACTTGTTAAACAACATTTAAATTAAAGCATTGTATTAAGATTATGAAACCATCGACTTTAGGAGCTTTTTGCTATTGCGTTTTGGTCGCAACACTTGTTTTAGTTTTAGAAGGTTTCAAGTCTGCTTTCAAACCGGTTTACTGATTTTGCACCTTCACTCCTAGGTAGCTGATGCAAAGATCTCTGTAGTGATAAAATGCCTATACCTGTATCGCTGTTGGAAATCCTTTGTGAAAAAAAGCCCTTGTTCCAGCTTTGATTTTTAATTTAACATTAATATTGAAACCGAAATTGCTCCCTTGCAGGTATCTACTACTCGGAGGAGTCGCACGCGGAGGTGCAGCTGCAGCTGGCCAACCAGAAGAAGGAGATCCAGGAGCAGATCCTGCAGATCAAGGCGATGAAGGAGGAGGCGGAGCGGCTGGAGGGCGGGCTGCGCGAGCGGGTGGAGGCGCTGCACGCGGCCGAGGCGCGCCTCGAGACCATGGAGTGCTCCTACCGACGGATGCAGGACGAGCTGCGCGAAGCTGAGAGTGTACGTTGCTTTCGGGCTCATTGAATTGCATCTGCTACTGCTACTGCCTTAAAATACCATCACAAACATACGGCCTGGACACTTATTACGGATACTTTTATTCTATTATGTCTTACGACATCAAATTCTGGGAAACATCGAGAGAGGCCATTAGAGTGTTCAGACTACAGAAAAGAGCAATGAGGATAATGACTCGCTCAGGTTGGGACACACACTGTGAGACATTATTAAAAAAATTAGGACTACTGCCAATGTTTGATGTCTATATAATGAGAGTAGTCATGTATGTAAAAAACGAATCCTACAGAGTTTAACACTTTCAACCATAATTATAACACAAGAAACAAGGAGGACATTCAACAATGGAATCACACACACATCAAACAGAAAAGAATAATGCTAGCGTAATATTAATTTGTATAAATAAATTTAATAAATTACCCTTCTCTATCACCTATCACTTCTTCACCAGAGGTAATAGAAACTGGCAGACAACAAATATTTTGGAATAATCCGAGTGGATTAATGGATAAAAAAAAGTAAACTGAAACAAAAGTAAAATGTTGCAACCCTGTATATAAGGGCAAAAAGGGATAATGAATATATAAAGGATTGTTATTTTGGCCCGGCAGAACCTGTCAAAGGTGTCGGAGCAGTGCGAGGAGCAGCGCCACCTGGTGAGCGCGCACGGCGAGACCGAGGCGCGGTTGGGGCGCGAGGCGCGCGAGGTACGCGACGCGGCCGACCTCGCCAGCGCTCACGCCGGCTGCCTGCACAGCACCATCGCTAAGCGCAGGTCCGTACTCACTACGTCCTGGCTAATCGACTCCCCGTCAGCTGTCGGACCACCGGTAGAATCAGTGTCACCTAGAGGGCGCGCACAGTGAGGCTGAGGCGCGGCTCACCTCGCCAGCATGCACACCAGCTGCCTGCACAGTATCGTCGCTATTCCATGATTCAAATATTCTTGTCAAACTCAGCTCTGACGAGTATAGGTATACATATAGTATAGGCGTATAGGTGTCTTTCCTCAAACCTACTACTTGAGAGTCTTCAAACGTAATTTGAACAAGTTCGATAGGTCTGCAAAAGTCCACAAATCTACTGGTATGATGTATCGCTGAGTGGTTTTGCGAGGTGAGGTGGATTTGGCTTTTCTGAGACCCTTTGGTCTCTCAACACAAATACCAATACCGGTTTTTTATAAAAAAAAATATATGAATATGGCTACATTGGGTTGCAGAAAACTCGAGCAGGACAACCTGGCGGCAACGCAGTCGTACGGCGCGGCGGCGGGTGGGCAGCGCGCGCGCATTCGCCAGCATCTCGACACCGCCACCGAGCGGCTCAGCGGGGACCTGCGCGCTGTCTCGAATGCGCTCGGTACCCAGCTAAATTCAAAATTTGAATTGGATGCACCGTCATGTCTTAGAAAAATTTAAAATGCTTCCTGAAATTTCAAATTTGTGATACTGTATAGTAACGATCAAACAGCTTCCAGCTGGCAGCGATTTCACAGTGAATCATTTTTATTTGTGTGCTAGATCTGGCTAAAACAAACATTAATCTCAAACTTACAAAATTGCTCGCACACCTTTATGGCATTACAGACCCGTGCGACCACCATGGAAGTGTCTTTCATCTTTATCAGACTGTACATGACATTTTAAAAATGTTTAGATTCCTCAGTCAAATTATGCATGCGAAATATCTGAGGGCACAGGAGTACCCCCGCTAAGTTGAGCAATAGCACAGCCGTACCATCATTTTCTCGAATCACCATTGATCCCCCTGTAACTGCCTCGTGGATAAGGCTTGAAGCTTGAATTTGAGCAAGGTTTTACTGAAGCAGAATTAAGCAGTTATCGTCTGTTAAGAGTGTTATATGCTTTGTTTGAAGTATTCTCTTAGCTGCTTTTTGTAAAGTTTGAAATTACAAATATTAAATTATTATCTTCACATCATACAAGTTCCAAATAAAAAAAAGGATTACTTCATGTTAGTAAAGTAAAGCTGCAGCAAAGATGAAAAAATACTTTTAACTATATATTTTTTTAATTTTAATCAACAATATTTACGTAGTTCAGTTAGATAATGACACCATCATTGACTTCCTATTTTTCCAGAAACTCATGCAGTTGAGTGCTTGAATCGACAACAAGAGAGCAAAAAGCAGATGGACTGTCTCATGGAGCAGATGGGTGCTGCTATCGTTGAGGTGTGCTTTATTCACTCTTTTAATGTTGCCTATTAAAGCCAACATAAATTTAATTCACTGATATCTGTAAAACATTTTTGTAAGATATAATTTTAAAGAACTTTCAAAAATTAACTTGTAATTTATAATCATTGTCTCGACATTCTAACTCTGTTCGGGTTAGTAACCAGTATTTGCTGCGTACTCTATTATTTGAACTATTAGCAAACATCACAAGCACCCCATCTGCAATACTACAATTAACCTTTACCCCTAATTATTGCACCAAAATGTTTACATAAAGCAAGTAAAAAGGGAACCACCAGTTTTAAGCGAAATTCGAATCAGAGCCAGCTTCAACGACCCAAAACAATCACCCATCCAGAACCCAACCACACCCAGAGTGGGCAGTCTGAGTTCTCACCGAAATTGGCGTTTACGGCAAACCGATCGACTGGCGTTTTCTCTAAACTCCATACAAGTTTTTACTAGATATTCTGTGGTTTTACTTCTTCAAGCTGTCAAAGTCAAACGCGGACTTCCGATTTGTATGAAAACGCGGAGTGGACGTAAACGGCAACGTCGACGTATTTACGGCAACGTTGAGTAAGCTGTCAAATCAAGCTCGGACTCGCAAATGTTAGTTCGCTTAACGCCCGCTGCGCGCGCTCATCAATTTCTCCATACATTTGAAAACGCCAGTCGATCGGTTTGCCGTAACGCCAATTTAGGTGACAACTTAGACTACCGGCTCAGGGGATTATTGAACACTGAGGTGTTGCTAATATGTATATGTATGTATGTGCGAAGATCTAGGAGAGGGTCTACTGAAACTCTTTATTTTTTATCTTTACACATTGTTTTACACACAAGCAAATCAGAACCCAAACTATGATTGTTGCTTTCTGCTCCTCAATTAACATTTTCCTTTTATTGTCAACTAGCAGTCATTATTATTTTTTACTCGGGCAACCACTGCAACAGGTGTGCTATGTCTAGCACAATTCTAGATTCGCTGTTTTCTTACTCTTTAGATTTGTCAGTCCATACCATACGCCATGTTAGCCATCCATGTAGAAAACAAAAAACTGTCGCTTTCAGGTGTCTTCATCATTGACGTCGGCGCAAAGTGAGCTGTCAACGAAGACGCGCGAGCACCGGGATACGCTGCAGAGCGAGTTGCGTGCGCACGGCGCCGACGCGGCGGTGCGTCTGCAGGGAGCCGCACGCACGCTCGCCGCGTGTCTCGAGCGTGCCACTCAGGCTCAGCGGGAGGCCGTCGACAGTATACGGAGTACGGCCGAGCAATGGGTATGTGTATATTCATTTTAACACCCATACCAGGGACCTCATTGTTATTGCACAGCTACATTGCACTATATACATACACACTCGATACATTATGGATCCATATTATTTTTATGATAAATACTACGTGTAGTATAAAATTACTAACAAATTAATATTGAATTGATACAATTTCGTATCAAAAATGACGAGGGCTCTGTACACCTGAACTGTAGTATAAGCATTATTAAGCAGGTTGCTCTCAAACCATTGTACTCTTAATTTTCTGTAGGTGGTAGCATTTAAAGGGTTAATATTAAATATTTTTTTGGCTGCAAGAATAAGAATATGTATTTTGACTCTTTGTTTAGAGGTCACTGTAGTTGTTTATGACAGAAATAATAGTATTAAAACTAAAACGTACGAAGTTTTCACTACTTTTTCATGTTGCTACTCGAGTAGTGCCTCGCTTTAAGGTCTTTGCTTGCGGCGACGCTAGGTTCGGGTCTCCTCTTTCCCTAAAATATGGTTGACGGAGGCGATGGCTGAGCCCAGCGTGATGCTCGTGAACGGGAGCTGTTTGTGGGGACTGGCTTGCTCTAATTGGCAACATGTTAGATGGCGGGCATAGTCTTTACAAATCAACTGCTATTTGTCATGAACTGTTGCATATGATATTAATTGTTTGTACTTAATACTTTTGTAAACTTAGACTACGTGGACGTTGAAAAAAAAACCAGCGGAGTTTCTTGCCAGTTCTTCGCTGGGATTGCCGAACTGGCTAAAATATGACAAATATGATAAAATATGACAAATCCGTGTGCAGTGTACTGTCTATGGATGATGAATAAACAATGAACAATATCGAAAACACAGACAATTTTGATTGCTGCTTTGACCATTGTTCATTCAATGCGATGGTACAAACCTTGGCGGGCTTAACCCTACCACCTAGAAAGTAAAGAAGGGGTTAACAGTTTAACGTGGAATCCGAATCACAAACCACCAAACACTTAACTAAAAGAGCCAATTAATTCTTATGACAATACGGGAAGAAATGCAGTGGGCCCAATTGTATTATTTTTACGTGCCGTTACGTGCCCAAACAGCACATTGTTGTACTCGTATCTCATCGTTTCACTTTGAGTCTGAGAAGTGCCTTTAAAATGTACGAAACGTTGGCACGAGTTTTATTCTTGCACGTATCATGTCGAGCAGAGTGAGTCGGCGCGCTCGCGGCTGCTGGAGCTGCAGCGCGCGCATGCGGGCTGGTACGAGCGCTGGAGCGAACTGGAGCGGGCGGCCGAGGAACGCGCGTGCGCGGACGCGACGCGCCGCCGCGACGCCTCGCGCGCGATGCTTCAGGCCCTGATCGACCAGCAGAAGGTGAGACTCGCGCTGCCGGCTGATTGAGCGGTGCGTGTGATGGCTCGACAACCGAAGACCCGGCTCGATTACTAGCGACGGAAAGGTTGTTCGGCGATCTCCAGTTAGAGAAAGCACTGTGAGCTTAAGAAACGGGCGTAACATCTGGATGGGGTAACATTCTACTATTGAAGCTGACCATAATTCCAGGTAAAACTGTAGGTCCCCTAAATAAATATACTTTTTTGTATTATTTGTGTATTGATAATCTTAAATATAAATAACTGTTAGGATATGGCATTGATTACGAGAAAAAGGGACTGTAGTAGAATTCTAAACTATACGTATAGAGCGGTTGGCAACATTGATAAGTCCAGCCTTGCACTATATTCATAAAGTAGCTGTTTTTACAGCTTTATTTCTTTAATTAATGTGTCCTTGCCTCACTGTCGATTATATATACAGTACCTGGCAGAAAATAATGCACATCAGATGTTGGAAAGAGACATTCGGATAGATTTGGCTTTGTAAAGCGTCCTCTCTCTCGCATTTAGTACACAGGTACTGAGTGACAGCGTGTGACAGTGATGACACTCTTCAAAGCTAGAACTAGCAGATTATCTCTTTCCAATGTCGGATTTGGATTAATGAAGTCACATTTGTTGTAAAAATAGGATTAGTAGGAAAAACTTGATTTTACGTTTTAGTGATGTTTAACAGTAAGTCATGCTTAGTTATGAACATGTTTATGGAAGGGTGGTAATATATGCCCCAAGTAAAATATTGTCTTACGTTGCCTTGACAGAGATCCAGTTTTATATGTTTTTAGCAAATAAGCCAGAATATTCTGAGGAATTCATGTTTTTATATGAAACCATGCATCCAAACCGCCTGTTTGGATGTATTTTAATCGCTCTCTGTAGATTTTTTATTCAGTACTATTTACGAATGAAAACAATTTACATTGCTTCCAGGAAGCGACAGAGGCGAAGGAGCGTTTGCAGCGTGAAATTGACAGCATTATGACGAAGAAGCAGACGTTCTATGCGAGCGCGATCGAGAGCGCGCGCATCGAGGTCGAGCTCGCAACGAGCGAGGCGTGCGAGGCGATGGGCGAGAGGGAGGCGGTGCGGGAGTGCGTGGGCGGCTACCGGGAGCAGCTCGCCGCGGGGATGGCGGCGGCGGGGGAGGAGGTGGGGCAGCTGTGCCGCGGGATGATCGACATGGTCGGGGCGGCGCACGAGCGGGTCGCCACCGACGTCGACGGCACGAGGGAGACTGTAGAGGTGAGATAAGTAACCCATGGGCCCGGGATTTGGTCGACAACAGTAGTGATGCAAATGCGTTTGTTTAGAATTTTTAGTAATATTTTCTCTTTCTCTCTCTAAACGGCAAATGCACCCATGTTGTCTCCATATGTGGTAAATAGATAATCATTGAAAGAACAAGCGCGTAGCGCAGACCCCTTGGGTCTTCGTTTCTTTGAACTGTAACTTTAAATATTCTTTAATTCAATGAAATGAAATACATCATCAAAATATGTCAATTGTGGGTTATACATAATATTTACGAATATCGTTCTCATCATGGATCATATCTTCAAATGCTTCTTCCACAATTTACATTTTACCGCGTCGAAATGAACATATACTTATTTTTTATTTAAACTTTCCACCTTAACCATTTAAAAGCTATGCACTTTGTTAGCCATGGCATTTTGTGATGAACTACAATCCGATGTGGTCATGCAGGGAGAGATGGCGGCGGCGGCTGAAGCGGAGCGGCAGGCCAGCGACGTGCTGTCCCAGAAGGTGGCGGTCGTGCTCGCCGACTCACAGCGGTGCGGCGAGCAGGCACTCGCAAGCACACTCTCAAATATTCAGGTACACTCTCTTTATTATATTCTTGAGTTTCATTCTCATTGGCGCTTCGCTCAGCATAGAAGGATTATATTTAAAGCAGCAACAACATTAATGATTGTATTGCCGTAGGGCATTTCTGAATAAAGTAATCAGAAACATCACCATACGTAACGGTGAGCACATAATGAGTCTTTATTTATTGATTATTAAATAAATAAATTGATTGATTAAAAAAAACTCTCCGGATTGATTCACCTCAACAAGACAAATACTTTTTTTAATGCATTGCCTTGGAAATTGTCCCATCGCATGTACTGGCAGAATTTCTAATTAACAGAACATGAAAACAAAAAAAAACAACAAAAACAGAAGCAATGCAAGATTGCATTGAGTAAGATACGATAGCAATGAATGACTAACATTTTTATATGTATATAAATTTAATTGGAAGAACTGATAGATGTAACTAGACATGCATAATACCACATGTATAGCTAATACCACACCTATTGTCAAGACAGCCAAAAATTCTGCCCCTTCGACCATTCTTTAATCCAATGCGATGGCATCAACCAGGGCGACGCATCCGCTACTAGTTGATGGGGAAAAACCTTTTCCCTACCACCCTAGTAGGTGGAAGGGACCTACAGTTTTACATGGATTCCATTCCATTCCTAAATATGGAACGTTTCGCAATTGTGACGAAATCTACTTATCCAACTCAGAAAAAGAAAGGTGGTTGCCCATGTAGGAGGCAGGGATTGAACTCATTAAAATGCATGATTTTATTTTCATAATGGAAAAAACACACTTTTCTAGAAATACCATGAGACGTCGTCGGCCAGCGTGGTGTCCCTGTGCGACGACGTCGGCCGGCAGTGGTCCGGCGACGCGACGCTGTCGCGGCAGCACGCCGGCGACGTCCTCGCCGCCGAGAGCGCGGTGACGGCGCTGCGCGACGAGCAACGCGCCGAGCTGCAGGCGCTGGATGCTCTCGAGGAGGCCTTCCTCCACGACGAATACAAGAGCTACTCGCCCACAGGTAACGCTCGCTCTGCAGTTGCATGTCGGCCGGCAGTGGTCTGGGGCCCCGGCAGCGCGCCGCTACGTTCAGACTTAAACTGGACTCATTACTACCTTATACTTATAGAAATGCATAACAAAGTGTTGCTTTTTTCCACAGGAAAGACTCCGGTGCGAATAGAGTATCGGTACCCACGAAACTTCACGGTCACCTCGCCCCACGACCGCATAATCAGCCGCTTCCGAGCGCAGAGGACACAGTCTGCTGAAGACGTGAGTTAACACTCATAGACTAGGAGGTCGCGACAAAAATGGTAACGATAACGTAAATGGCTGAAACTGGGTTCACAGCATAAAGACCAACCCTCTGATGATAAATTTGTCAGTCTGCCTGAGCCATATCTACGTAACGTGGTTGAGTTACGTAGATATGGCTCCTGAGAAAGTAGTTATGGTGAAAAAAAATATATTTAATAAGGTAAATGGCTGCAAATAACGAAGCATGAAAGTATCAGTACATACTTGCTTAGCAATACCATAACTAAACATATCTTTGGTTGCATTTCGTAGTTAAAGGTGATTTAGGTTACAGATATAACTTTATGTATATTTAAGTATTTCATTAAAAAACCGACAATATTTCTAGACAATCAGTATATTCATCAGAAGTACATACGAACATCTATTTTATATAGCCAATCTAGATGACGCAACCACTTGGCGCAGGCAGACCGACATATTTAGATAGAACCTGTGAATTATTATTATTATGTGAACCCAGATTCAGCCATTTCACCTTATTGTGATCGAAAATGTCGTGACCTCCCGGAATATCATTCGTTTCCAATATAAAGTTGTGTTGATGCACCTTCGGACTTTGAATGGTTATCCGTCCATTTCATTTAATGCTGTATGTTAATTATGTCCCAAAATAACTCAAGATTAGAAATTTGCTGCCATTTTATGCAGTAAAATTTTGGCAACCCCAAAAAAGGCCGCGAGCAGTTTAGGGTTAGTAAAAATGGAGCATTACAAGAGAGAGCAACGTGTTTTCATTGTTGAACAATTTTTTTTATTTAGATTTATCAATAGTGATACATTTCAAAACATATTAATAAAAAATAAGCAAGAAAACAATTCCATCTTGTTTTCTTGCTTATTTTTTATTAATATATTCACTAATTCAATATAAACACAACATTATTATGTAATAACTTTCACTTCCTTATTAAAGATAAGCTAATGTTAAAGATGAAATCAATTTAACATTTAAACAGAACAAAATAGACGATACCTGCTCGATTTTAACTAGGCAAAGTACCTAATGTATGTTCTGCAAATGTTGGTGCAGTGCTCGTTAAGTATTAAAAGTATGATATTCAAAGAATTTATGTTAAAATTAAGATTATAAATTGTAAGTTTCAATTAAAAACTTTTCGCAAAATTTTTATGAAGGAAGGTAACGAGGACGATTTTAAAAACAGTTTGAATATTTCGTACAAAATATGGCAAGAAGTTTTCACTTCAACAACTGTGAAGAGTAATTGAAAAATTCAGAGAGACTGGATCAATTGGTATGGGTAATCACACTAGTCGTCCAAAAACAAGCTGTTAAATGTCAATATCAAAGCAGGGTGTGAGAGTGTTGGTGAGAATTCATGAGCATCAATTCGGTGTCGTAGACAAGAATTGAAAATTTACAGCATATACTCACTGAAGCTCTGCGTCTCTATGCAAAGTTCAATTAACACAAGAACTGAAAGCTAGTGACCATGCACAGAGAAAAGAGTTTGTTGAATGGATTATTGAACATCAACAAGTTAATGCTTATTTTTTGAGCAACTTTTAATCTCAGTCAGTCCTCTAACTGTTAATATTAATTTCTGTCCGATCTGGGTATTTATCTATGGGCCGTGAGCATTCTCCTTCAATTTAATACATATTAGTGAGGGTGGAGTGCACATTCTCTGGTTACTAATAAAGTTATGGTTATTAAAGATATGTCTTCTTTCTTCTTCAACAGATAAATAAGGACAGATATATTTTAATTTTAAATATTATCACTAACCAGAGTTTGTGCACTCCATGCTAAATGTGAGCAAATTTAACAAAGTATCGACCATCGCCAGGAATGCATAGAGCTCCTGGACGACAGCCGGGAGAGCGGGGCACGAGTATCGGACGCTGACACGAGCGCCCTGTCGACGGGCTCGGCCGCTGTGTTCCTGCAGCCGTCGCCGCCACTGGAGACGCCCACCAACAAACTGCCACCCATCCACAAGTCCACCTCCGAGTCAGACATCTTCAGCAAGAAGAAGGTAAAGTGGACGATCTCCCCATCTCCCTAAACTAGTTTTCCACTAACCGCATACCGGTTATGTGGTTATAGGGTAGATAATGATGAAAAATTAGCCAACTGTCGTCAGTAGAACGTTATCACCTTCAATGTTCCCAAGACGCAGTGCTGTGTTTTCTCCCCCATTCCTTGCAAAAATCCAAGGCATTGTCGAACTTGTCATGGAGCACCTTGACCTACTGAATTTGGAATCTCCAAAGATGTGTTTTCGGCATTTACAAATAGTTTTTCAATTTTATTACTCCGCTGCACTGCCACGGTAAGAAACTGTCTGTTAGTGAGTGCATTTTCTTATACTTGCAACCTGGGAGTTTTACAATAGTAGTTGTACCATCGATTCTTGAGCTCGGAAGCTCGGCAAAAGTACGCAAATTAACTGGTATGTATAGTGCCTCGCTGAGTGTGGTTTCCCCAGGTAAGGTGAATTTGGGTTTTCTGACTATCTCTCTTTGGTTCTCTCGGCCCAACCACTCATACCGGTTTTTCATAAAAAAAAGAGTGTGAAATTAAACTATCTGAAGTAGCATCGAAGATGTGTTGTTTTAATTCTTTTTACCTAATATTGAATCAATTAATGTGCAACACAACCACAAATTAATTTTATAGTTTTGTTTGTTAAAATGTTTTATGTTAACTACATATGTTTATAAATAAGCAGCAATAGTACGAATAGCTATTGAACTTGTACTGGTACCTGCCCTCTCTCCCCCTGTTGGCGGTGAATAGATTTAACTAAATCTTCCATTTGAATCTATAAGTTGGCGGGGCAATCTATGCTAGCGCCAGTTGTCTAAATCTTCCATTTGAATCTATAAGTTGGCGGGGCAATCTATGCTAGCGCCAGTTGTCTTCCCCATTCGGACTATTCATTCACAATGCAGTGGAGTGGTAAGTGTTTAATTTTTTTCATTTTTGCAGAACCAGAAAGAGAACCAACCCCAGATCCTAAGCAACGCGTCCTCACTACAGAAACTGTCCAAGCTGCGGCAACCCAACTCACACAAGAAAGTGCTGACCCAGAAGAACTAGTTAATCTCTGCTAAGAATTAGCTCTAGATGTGGTATCAGAGTTTTAGACATTTGGCACGCGTGACACGCAGGTGATGTGTGCTGGACATTTGTTCTGAGGGAAAACATGGGGTGAAAGTGTGGTTTATGCTTTAACAGTCTAGAGTAGAAAACTACTTATATATGTATCCAGTATACAGGACACACTTTTTTTGGTAATTGAAAGATTATAACATCGCTCTATATACATACTTCTCCATATCTATAGCACGATTGATTTAAGTTGAGGCGATCACAGCACGAATACATTTCTCTAATACAGTACGCTTCTTTTAAAAAAAATTGTTACGTTTCAGCACAATTGATAGCCACATGTCATCGTTGTCACCATACTGGACCATGCTTGTTATAAGCTGACAAAAAATGTAAAATAGAGGTGTGTGTGACCTTAACTTTAATCAATCGAGCTATACTTCCAACATAAAATATCATTTACAGTTGATGCCTCAAATTCAAAAGCGTTTATGGGCTTATTCAATTCAAAATCTATTGTTTGGAATATGCTGTGAATCTGTTCTTTGCTTGGAAATTTCGTCTTAAGTTACTTAATTATCCACATTTGAGTAAAACACATTACGCAAAAGGTTTTATAGTCAATGCAAAGATTTTGAGTAGGTGACAGATGATATTTAGTTAATAGTTTAATTGTCAGGCCACGGTTAAAAAATACACCATTATGATGGTGGTATGACCAGAGTAAAGCAATTAATGTCATGCTAAAAAATATAATTTAATTCGTAATTTGGTGCATTCAAAGTTCAGTTTTTTTAAACAATCTTGAGATTTAACAGTAACCAGACATTGTGAAAAACTACAACTTAAGTGCCATTTTAATATTTTGTTAATGTTACCGATGATGTATAGAACAAGCGAGGTATTGACTATGTTTTGCACATGGTTTTCCCCTTCACTGCAGATTACAACGACTAGTGCCGACAGCAGTTTGCAACTACGTTGTTCGGTGTAGACACAGTTCGAGATAGCTTTAGTTTCGATTTGAGTTTTGAGTTCATATCTTAACTGATAATATGCAAAGAGTTTTAGATAATATTATTTTTAAGGAATAGACGGAGGAATTTACGTGTACAGAGTTTCGTAAATTTCATATTTCTTCAATGAAAACAACATTTATATCTATATTTACCTTTCTGGATACAATATTGGGGGGCATATTTACCTTTCGGGATAGACAGTGTTGGTAAAGTTATATGAATAGTTATGTCAATTTAACATCAGATTTTTATGTGACTAGCAGTTTATACCATAGATCACATTATCATAAGTCCTTGATGGGATGTGAATGAAATATAAAATTACATAGTTTTGAAAGTTTGGTTTTTTAATGCCCTTAAAAGTAATTTATAACTTATTACAGGATAGCTAGCTAAGGTAGGAAAAAAATCTGAAATACATAGTTTTTCTTTTTTATTTGAATAAATATTTTACATTGTATCTTAAATAAAGTTTGAAGAGAAATAAAGGAGAACCGTATTTACAGATATAAATTATATTGAAAAATTAACTATAACTTAAATCCAGTCATTTTGGGATGGCAAAATCAGCAGTGGTTATAAACTTGGCAACAATTGTGACATGAAATGAATGCTTCATCTTTCTTTAGTGCCACATTACTACTAAATCGACCTCAACATATGACTTTAAGTTGGTCCCGTGTGCTAACAGATGCTGAAAATATGTTGTCTTCTTTAATGGTGCATATACATAAATAGCTGAATCTCGTTTTTCATTAAACATTCAGAGTTAAACTGCATAATTTTATGTTCTATCCTATTTATTCTAACTTTGGAAGATACAGCAATAAATGATTCAATCTAATGTAAATAAATAAATGAGAGGAAATGGTGGGAAAAGTCAATGGAATGGGTTAAAGATCCATTGCAATTAAAATTTAAAAAAATACCTAAATAAATATTAGATCTAGTTCCTAGAAAACTAAGAAAATATTTACATTTGTTGTGAATACTTATCCTAGAATTACAGCTATTTATATTGAGGAAATTTAATGAAGCTGCTTAAATAAAATAATTGACTCAATATTTTTTAATTACATAGCATTGTTTTAACAACTCTTTGAACTGTCTAAAATCAGTAGCTTCCGTCTTTGAAACATATCGAAATCCTTATGGATTCACAGATTTCGGACCCAAATTGCCCTTTAGTGAACAATAAGTTGCCAAAACAGGGCTGTAATAAAGTATGAAAAAGTAGCACCATCTGGTCTCGTAGTACTGTTGAAAGTCTGCGTCAAATTCAAATCTCTACCGTCTGTCCGTTATCCTTTAAGCTGGTAATTGCAAATAGCGGACATATAACTGAACTGCATAAATTCCAACCCATCCTAGAATTAACACTCGACAAAATTTTTGAGTTTGACTGGAAGGTCAACTGTCAAAATATCCGAGTGTGCCCATGGAAGTGATTTCATCAGTCAGTCCTAGATTGGCAATCTATAAAATAGTAATAGATATGATTTTCTTTGGATGCCATGGATATAATAAATAATAGACAAATAATGCTGGTTTGTGAACCCATTTGCTTTGCCGAAAGATCTTCACGAATAAATTTTATCGGTGTGAATGAACTGAGAAGAATTTAACAATGAGCGAATTTACAAGCGAAAAACGCGGCAGCTAAACCATAGATGCACGAACTGACAAACTTTAGGTGGTCAGTACTGTCACTGGCATCAAGGGGCCATAATCTTCGATCCCCATACAAGCGTAGTTTTAAAATCACTGTTTTGTATCTAGCGACAGTCGATGTGTGTGCACCTTTTTATTCATGAGGTGTGATGGGATAATATCATGACAGTAAGTGTGGAAGCCCATTGATATATCAAATTACAGCTGAACGAAAAACTGCATATAATTTTATAAAAAATGAGAATGTGCAGACCAGATTTCACGTTGTTTCTAAACTATGTTTGTATGGGAAAAGTTATTTTCGAATTTCTCCAGTACGTCCTTCAGGCTTGGATTATTATTAGGTATTCGCAAATTGGTTAGAGCATTGAAGGTGATGATTTCTAGAGGTTGTTGACGCTGATGATTTGGTTGATCCAGCCGATGAAGGCGGAGACCTTAACGTAGACGCCGGGCACGTCCTGGCGGCCGCAGCCGAAGCCCCACGACACCAGCCCCACCAGCTCGTAGAAACCATCATCCTGGCACACAAGTGGGCCGCCACCGTCGCCCTGCGAAATGGAACATGATATGTTTCAGTATTGTTATGTATCTTGCCCGGATTAGTACCTAAAACACCCTGAGTGGAAAATGGTTGAAATGGCAGTGGGTTTTTTCCTGTACTCAAATTAAGGTAAATTGTGATGGTAATCACAACATAAAAAAATTAAGATGATGTCAGCTTAATTAGATGTATTATTTCTATGAATAAAGCAACATAGGCGCACAGGGACTGCAAAAACTATGCCGACCAGCCAGATTTTCCTTCAAGTCAGTTTGCACGAGTACTTTGGGGAAATACCTCAAAAGAGTGCTTTCCACAGTTTACCGACCTTATAAATTTATTACAGGATCTGTTGGTTCTAATTTGAGGAATGTCGATAAAATGTTTTTTTTATGTAACTGGACATGGAAGGCTAATACCACACCCACAGTCATGATATTGGCAACAAAGGAATTAGGTGCAATGCCAGGACCTTCCCTTTATGAGCATGGCTACATTGAATTTTATTATTTAATTTAAACATTAATTATTATTATTAAAAGGTGAATTTTACATGGATTTTGGGAAAGGGGAATTTTACATGGATTTTAAAATATGGAACAAGTCGCAATCGTATCGAAATGCATTCATCTAGCTCAGAAAGAGAACGAAAGTTGTGTTAGAACGGGGCTGGGATTTGAACCCATGACTTCTGGCATGGAAGGCAAGTCCACACGCCCCTGAGCTACGAGCATCTTAAGGAAAGGTGCATTCCCTGCTTGTTGCGCGATGAGTAATAATAAGGGGATGGAGGGATTGCATTATGCAGCTTTCAAGAACATTTCAATGGTACAGACAGACGATAAGACAGAAAGAGAGAGAGAAGTCTCTAAGTTCTGGGATACCTCGGATCGTCGACGAGAGACACGAGACGGTGCCGCTGTACCGATTTCAACGAGCAAAGTAGGTGCTCAGCTAAATCGGCCGAGAGATTGGAACAATACTCTACGCAAGACCTTATCTACCCCATCTACTTCCAATTGTAGTGAATTGTTTGAAAAAAAAATTAAATCACATGTACCTGACATGCATCATTGCCTTCTTCTCCGCCTGCACAGAAGCTACTCGCGGGTAGTATGAAGATTTTCTCTGTGACTGCATTAACCTTGCGTATGCACTCGGCATCGCTCACGATCGGTATCTCCGCCTCACGCACTCGCAGTGGGATTGGACCGGCTGTAATATAACACACATATAAATAGTTCTTAACAATTGAAAATATATATAGTGTTTGGCGAAACGTGCAGCCTTGAAGTACTCCTTTTGCTTAGAGTAAGTGTAATACCTATTTTGTTACTTTCTTTACAAGTGCAACGGTAACAGTGATTCTATTCTTTACTGGCTGACGGCAGCTAGGCTCCGCACAGGGCAGTGAGAAGAGGATCGAGTTCCGAGTCAGGTGCCATTTTAATTCCCCCTGTCTCACAAAATTATGAATGTGCTTAGACATGTTATTTAAATGATCACTTCCATTAATGTCTAAAGTATTGGAAATATTCCTTTATTGAGAATGTGTGCATGTACCTTTTATTATTATCTGAAAGCAAACTTACTTTCGCCCATGTATCCGTATCCAGTAACGGTGCATCGTTTTCCGGCTGCATGGCTCACTCCTCGCGCCGGAAGGCACACCAGACACACTCCTAGAATAAAAATCACTTTAGTGAAACAGACACCACATAAAAATCTAAATTTGTTTTATATCATGGAATTGAACATATCTACCTACTGTCAGGAAATTAGCACAAACCACATTCCCGAACGAATGCTATGCCAGGATCTTCCCTTTTGAGCAAGGGTAAAACTCAAAAACGAAACTCAACGTGTTGAAAGGAGTGTAAGCCTGAGATTACTCGGCCAAATTCAACTGTTAGTATTCAATCTAGATATTGTTTATTTTTAGGCAGGTAAATGTGTATCTGACGGCCTACTAACAGCGTAATATATGAGAGCTCAATTTAATGTCACAAATGGTTTCAACTAGGTCGGATATAGCATACATACCTTCCTTGAGCTCGGCCTTGCCCTGCAACTTGAGCAGCGCGATGTCGTTGTCGAGGGTCTGACTGTTGTGGTTGTGGTGAATGTAGGTGGTGGCGACGCGCAGCGTCTGCGCGCCCGGCGAGCCGTGCTTGCGCGTCAGGTCGTGGTCGCCCACGCGCACGTATATCGCGTCTCCGGACCGGACGATACTGCGGATCGGATGCATTACTTGCTTAGGTTAGGTAGCACCAGCGGGTATGGACGGGAGTTAGTGGTTCTAACTGTCTAACTGTAGTTAGTTCGCCTACGATTTCGGGCCGCGCAATCGTATTTGCGCCGCAATTTTATGTAAAAGTGGCTATGCTAACCCCATACTAGCTAGTCTCGGCTGCTACACTACCCTGGTGAGTTTAAATCGGTTGCTGTTGCCTTCAAACAGCAGATGGGTACTGATATCAACTTGATGTTGGTTTGAAAGCAGATCCATCCCTTACCGTTTATTAGTTAGAGTAAAATTTCTCCTGAGTGATACTTCACTTTCGCACAACATATTCATAATATAATTTGATTCTGTGCGGAAGAAAACGTTATAGGGTTTGAAAATGCAGAAGCGCTAAATTAACGTATTTGTGCGTGTTGATAAGCGCCACCTGCCGGCACCACTTGCCGCGCTCGCAGTCCTCGCCGCCGATCACGCGGGCCGCACGCGCACTTATTGTCGACAGAGGAGAGCAAGGCAATTAGGGGGCATTTAAAGGGATATGTAACTATGTGATCAGCTCACTGTAGTATTTTATGACAAAACATATAGTATTAAAAGTTAATGTACAAGTGTTTCACAGTGTTTTGTTGCCACTGGAGCAGTGCATCGCTTTAAGGTCCTTGCTTGCTTCGGGTTATCTCTTTCCCTAAAATATGGTTGAAAGAGGTAATGGCTGTGCCCGGCGTGATGCTCGTGAACGGATGCTGTCGGTGGAGACTGGTCTGCTCCAATTGGCAACATGTTAGTTGGTGGGGATAGTCTTTGCAAATAAAATGCATACGGCATGAATTGTAAATTTTTGTAAATTCATGTTAATTTTGTTAAAATATGACAAATCCGAGTGCAGTGTACTGTCTATGGATGATGAATAAACAATACAATACAATACAATGTACAGGTGAATGTAGTAACTGACTTGGTGACGCAGTGCGCGGCGGTGAGCACCCACTGCGTGCCGATGAGCGCGGCACCGCAGAGGTACTGGTTGAGCGTGTTGATAAGCGCCACCTGCCAGCACCACTCGCCGCGCTCGCCGTCTTCGCCGCCGATCACGCGGCCCGCGCGCGCACTTGGTGTCGATGCGCCTGCGCACACAACACCACTGCAACACTATTTTTCTATAGTTCTTTCCGAGGGCAGGACATAGCTGATCTAGTATTACGAACGATATGGTATAAACAATACATATCGCTAGAAATCTTATGCACATAGGCAACACACAATAGATGACAGGAAATTTCAGTATATAATAGTTTGTCGTGGTTACAAATAGGTATTGTAATATTTTATTTAAAAAAACTCACCCTTGACACCACACACGTATTTGCTGAACTTTTCCGGTGCCCGCAACGTCGACCCGTAGTTCTGTTGCTCGTATGAAGCTGCAAACATTAAAGCATTCCCGAATGAATATTCTTGATTTAAACTCGGACATTCTCCTTTGGAGTTTGTTCACTGGTATGTAATAGTTGCTTCATTAAAGTTAGGTATCTATTGGCTACAAGGTTGAGATAAATAGTCGCATCTTTAACTACCAAAAGTAATCCTTACCAGTGTCACAAGTGATATTAGGTCCAACAAAATCTATAAAAGTGGCGTTAGTAAGTACATACTGCCGCATCAAAAATTTGGAATGACTTACCCCCCCCTGCTCATGAGGCCAAAACATGTGTCGTTTTCAAAAGATTAGTCACGCACTGGCTTCTGGCTCATCAGAAGTAACACTATTTATATTTAGTATTTATAATATTCTGCTTTACCCTTTCATTTAATATATGTACTTAGGCACAATAATGTATGCATAAAATAATTTGTCTTCACACATCCGTACACACCCTCATACCACCTACACACATAGACTTGTCATACCTATCTGGAAACTTTCTCACTGATCTGGCCTGCAGCTTGGTTTGTCGGCTCACTGTTGCTCACGGCGACACGAAAACTAATTTTTTTTTTTTTTAAATATACACAGCGTAGAGGGTGGTGGCTGAAAAACAGCGCCGCTCGTGAAGTTCCTTACTTCACGGGCGATTTTATCGCTGAGCCTCCGAACCCATTCATACAAAAACACTGTTTATTACCTTAATATGTACTTCAAATGCTTTTGTATTTTCTTTTTTTGTATTCTTTCAAATTTCATATTAAATTTAAGATTAACTCATTTTCTTATGTAATTACGTTGTTTTATGTGTTTTTGTTGTGTGAATAAATTCATTTTCTTTCTTTCTTTCTTTCTTTCTTATTGATAGAATAACCTTAGTGTCTGTTACGACTATTGAACTCAGCCTAAGTTGTTGAGTATATTCATATATGTATATGTTTTTTAATGCTATAAAAAACTTCATGAATATAAATACATCATAGAAGTTGGTTAAGGTTCCTTTTTAAAATTAATTGAACTCGAACACTTGTAGTTGAAGTATTCACGTAAATCGATCGAAAAAAGGGCAATTTGACTCTATGGAAAATGTTGTAGCGCTTCTAACAAGCGATTACGGCAGACCGTACCGTTTTGAGCGGCTCGTAGCCTAAGGGCGCAGGGACTGGCCTAGCGTACCAGAGGTCTGGGTTCAATTCCTCGCCCCGACACGCACCACTTTCTTCTGAGTTCGATAAGGCATTTCGTCACGGAAGCGAGCTGCTCCATGGTTCGGAATCCATGTTAAACTGTAGGTTCCCTTCCCCTACTAGGTGGTAGGGTTTAAGCCCGCCCGGGTTGGGACCATCGCATTGGATGAAAACATGGTTGAAGCTGCAATGAAAAACTGTTCATCCAGTTCAATGTAGCCGTGTTAAGAAAGGGAAGGTCCTGGCATGGCACCTAATTCCTCCAATAGACCAAAAGCTCGAATTGAAGATTTTCCTCAGGAGGACTATTAAGATTGTCATTAACCAAAATGCCTCATCGTCGTAAAACACTTTCGTGTGAATACTGTGTGGCCCGGAATGAGTCGTGATCATCTTCATGAGGCATGAGCTACGTGTGCTATGTACTCACGCATGGGTGTGGTGTGCGCGATGTGATGGGGGGTGGTGTGCGTGTAGTGCGCAGGCGCGCCACCGGCAGCCGCCTGCGTGTCGCCGCCGCCGCCGCCGCCCGGCTCCGGCCGCGTGCCGAGCTGCTCGTGGATGCGCGACTTGGGCGCGCAGCATTGCGTGCCCGCCTTGCGGCACTTGAAGATGTCCGTCATCTCCGCATTACCTGGTCACATTTTTATTTGAGTCAGCATAGAGTATTGTGTTCTACTGACTCTATCGAGTTAGGAAAGTGGGATTGACGACTCATCCGTGTAGCGGCAGAGTAGCCACGAATTAGTGAAAATGCATTGTCTTGCTGGTGCTACCGTCAGTATATGTCTAATCACAAAAAAAGGTAAACTTGATAAAAAATATATATCTGCTTAATGGATACGGCATTATGGTTAACTTAATAATTTGAGTTTATATAGCGACATCTACATTCAAGCATTGTAATCAGATTCTGAAAATAATTAGAAAAAGTTTCTATGCAGCCGCTTGATGTGGGCCCTCCAGCCAAGATCCACCCCTTTTGTAGCACCTAAATAGTAGTGCATGTACATGAAGAGATGTGCGCATATTGAACTAACAATATAGTATCTTTTGAGTGTACCGCATTGCGTTGCCCCACCGGGGATAGAGCGTGATGTATGTACGTAACAATCACCTGCTCGTAGAGGTGCAATCCAACAGCCATCAAAACAGAAAGCGTTGGTGAGGCGCAAACCCGAACCGCTAAACACGAGGGTTGCCCTTGTGAGCGTTCGATTGTGACAAGGACTCACGGAAGCAGGTGAAGGAGAGCAGAGAGACGATGCAGGAGCCGGGGCAGTCGGGTCGCGGGTCGGCCGGCGCCGGCGCTGGCGTGGTGGTGGTGGTGGTGGTGGGGCGCGGCGTCGTCCGCGGCGGCGCCCTGACGATTGCAACACCACGGTTACGGCGGTTTGAGAAAGA
Organism: Incurvaria masculella; assembly: GCA_946894095.1. Lineage (NCBI taxonomy): Eukaryota > Metazoa > Arthropoda > Insecta > Lepidoptera > Incurvariidae > Incurvaria > Incurvaria masculella. The sequence goes on from OX335641.1 coordinate 10,248,236, forward strand.
GACGACGATGAACACTTTGTAGATAATATATAGGTAACTCTGTACTAATGCCTAAATATGTCACAATGCAGTAGTTATTTGATTGATTGAGAGCATTCACATGAGTACCAACTTAATAGTTAAGGGGGTATGTGCGTCAAAGTAGATGCCACCACAGTCGTTCATAGTTATTTCAGCTATAACTCCTCACAGGAAGTTACAAACTGCAACTTTAGTGGCGAGCACATTCATAGAATATGTATTTAATCTTATCAAACAATTCCTAAAATAACCTGGAATTGCTTATATAATTCTAAGAATGTGTGAAAAAAGTTGCCATTTTCTATGCCTCATAATTAACTCACAAATGATAGCCTTTTTTATAAACGTTTTTTCAATACATAAATGCATAGTGTGCTCGCCTATATAATTAGAGTTAGTAACTTGCAATTTTTGGGAGTAATAGCAGAAATAGCGAACTAGAGACGAAAGACTGTGGCGCCATCTACATGGATGGTATGTGAGCACACTTCGTAGAGATGGATCTGTGAAGCTTATCTTGCAATTCCGTTATATCCAATTGTAGGAAGCTGGCCTTTTTAAGAAGAGGTATCAAGAAGGTACCAAATAAGAAACAGAAACACAAGTCTGAGAGGAGCGAAAGTGAAATATGACCTGGTGTTGTCGCAACAGACGGAGCCCTGTTTCTTGCAGTGAGTATGTCCGACTAGCACAGCAGGCTTTTTGCAGAAAGCCGCCATAATGTTGTGTATGCAGTACCCGGGGCACTGCAGTAGCGGTGGCTGAAAATCCAAATATTGTTCCATATAATATTGTCAACTGTGACGAGAGATAATCTATAATAGCAAATCGTATCTTCATTAAAAAATCTAAGGATGAAAATTCCGAAAATACAAAACCAAAATAACATTGTGACCTAATTTCGGACTAATGTTCTTGGAGCGACTGGGCGTTGTTGATTAGGGATTAGCCCCATAAGTCTTCGAATCAAAGCATTGTATGTATATAGAGTTGTTGCTTGACGTATTTACCTGCGTGACTAATATTGTCGTAAGACACGATATGAGGTATTCAATATATTCCTATAAGAAAGCAATGAATACCTGTGTCGTGGGCCTTGGAGTAGTGGTGGTGAGAGGTCTAGGGGCCTCGCTGCTCGACGGCTCGTTGATGCAGCAGGTGCCCTCGTTGGAACACGTCGCGTCCTCGTCGACGTTCTCGCACAGAAGTGCGAACAGACCCGTGATGCACTGGCCGGAGCACTGCCTCTCCGGCCCGTTGTCCACCGGACTGTACTTGTTCTTCGGCGGGGGAGCGTAAGTGGTGGTTGTAAGCTGTTGGAGGAAGAGGCTTCAGTATTATCTTTGTGAGAGAGAGATCACAGATGAGAGAAGACACGCCAGCTCCAGGCACATGCCTCTCTCAATAGTAGGTATACTGACCGCGGTGGGTCGCATCGTGGTGTGCTTGCCGCCGCCGCTCTTGTTGGGTATGATGAGGTACTCCGGCGGGTTCTCGGCGTAGTCGTTGCGCGACACGCAGCAGCGCATGCCGGACATGCACAGCTCCGGCGTGCTGAGGTACGCCTCGCAGTATTCGGCGATGCGGTCCGCCACGCACACGCCGGTGCACTTCCCTGCACATAGGCATGCCATGAGCACGGCGAGGTCAACTTGCCTGCTTTACTACAGACGTATAAACATGTTTGCTTAGATTTTCACTGTTGTTCGACATAATATTTTACGTTTACGGATAAACAGTGTTCAGCTTACTTATCAAAGTACTAGTCACAGGACCTCCAGGTCGCGTCGCGAATACTGATGATGTCCACAGCGTGGTGGACGAAACGTCGAGCTAAATAAGTAAGCTGAACACTGTTTATCCGTAAACGTAAAATAATAAGACGTGTAAACGTTTTTAAAGCGATACAGGGTCTAAAAAACTACTCAGGAATTCGTAGCCTGAGCTAAAAGCCTGAAAACATGCAACAAGGTCAGTGCTACAAGTTAAGTAATATTGCAAGACTCGTAAATATTGTTACCATTGTTATTGTCCTTGGTCTTGCTCGGCTTGGGCGGTCTCTCGATGCGCTGCGTGGTCGCGGGCTCCGTGTCTTCCTCCGGCTCGGCGGTTGTGTAGCGCGCCGGAGGCTGTCGTGTCGTTGTCTCGTTGCCTGCTCGGGGAACAAATACTCTTATTGCTGCGTACAAACGGCATCACCCTAGACGCCACGTATTGGACTTTGACCCACATACGTTTTCCTTGCAAATGCTAATGCTTCTGTGGCGCCGAAGGTTTAGCGCTCTGTATATCTCCAAGGTAGTCAGTGTTTAGGGTTATACATTTTAGCCAATTAATGCCACAATATTCAGTTCAATTAGATTGCGAATATAATCTCTTCAGGGTGTCGAAATGCCTTTTCCATATACAATCGACTTCTCTTATCAATATCGACCGCAAAAAAATCACTTTCGCACTATTAAATATATGGTACTAACCACGGAGATCGAGAGACGATCTTTGTGGTAATAACCCTCTGTAGGCTTTGAATTCATTTATATAATGGTTGTAACTTAAAAAAAAAAAACAGTGATTACAGGCAAATAATATGTAATGCAGAAGAATATGACAGCATTTTTGGAATATCTAAAAGAGACCAGCTCGTGAGCCCGTCATATTGGTTTGAAAAGTGACGCTTATGTTATACGTGATCCAGATTGATTTTGACGTGGTTGTTAAGGCAGAAGCCCTGTAAGACACAAGCCAGGGTACTGAGGAACACCTCAAGATTGCTGCAGAACAGCTTGTTAAGAAAAACTCTGTGCCTGAGTGATATTTTTGGAGACTCTGACAGGCCAGTCAGATCACCATGTCAAGGTAACGTCGATTCACAAATACAAAAACTTGACTCTACAGTGATTTTACGCAACAGTACTCATACCAAAAACTCTAAAGCGAGGTGGTAAAGCAATATAAATTGAACTGAAATTCATAATAAAATTGAAATGGGTACATACCTGAAGGCGCGTCCACACAGCACTTCATGGAGGGGTTCGGGCACTCGACCTCGTGCAGCACCTCGTAGCAGATGAGCGTGGCGAGCGCGTGCATGCACACGCCGGGGCAGTTCTTGGCGTCCACCTGCGTGTCGAGCGTGTCCAGGAGACCTGCAACCAAGTCAACCGTAGTCAAGGTCTACGTTTGCCAACTTTTAAAATAAGTTTGCGAAAACAGAAAAAACTATCGAGACGGGCAAAATGAAAACGGGACTTCTTGAAAAACGTTTCTAGTCATAAGAACACAAAAGGTTCAAACTGCCCACTGTAAATTCAACAGAAACTGATAATATATCACCAAAAAATTACTTTCTCTCTGATTTTTCTCGAATGAGATAGATGCCAGGAACAGAGTTCTCTACCCGAGATCTCGCAAGTCTCTCTTTGCATAGCTTAAAACGGAATACACGTTCATCCCGCACCTTAAAACAAAATCTCATGACTTGTCTCGTATTACTTTTTAAATGTAACTCTTTATGGTCTTGTCACATAGCAAAAGTTTTGTAATTTTTTTATTTTTATCATTTTATTGACTAAAAAAATGCTTTAATTATCGAACCTGCTCACAAAACTTCACGAGAATCGGTTGAGAAATGCGACCTGTAGAGGGAAACAGCAGGGCAGTTTCCATACGGGCAGTTTGATCGTCGATGAGATTTGTATCACGTTGTACATAAATCGGTTTGCTAATAAGGTTATCTTTGGTAAATGTAGAGCTGTTTAAATTTGGTGAGTTATTGGAGACTTGATGCCGCGTGGCAAGTTAAGTATAGGTTGTGAGGCATGAGAATAGCTATACTACCCGAAGTGTTACCTGAAAGAGACGTTCGAACGTAAATGTGATTGTTTGAATAGTATTCTAACGTCTACTAAGTTCTTGGAATATTCATTTCGATTTCAATAACTGGTGCAAATTTCATGTCTTCCGGATGCGTGTAAAGCTCGTAATACAACTTTATTTTTATGTAACTGGACATGGATGGCTAATACCAAACTGACCGTCAGATATTAGTTTAACACACTACATGGGAACTAGGTGCCATTCCATGATGTTCCCCAACTATCTTACAGCAAGGATTTCAGTACTTTTAACGATGATCTATTACGTTCATTTACGTATTACTTCCAAGCATTTGGCAACCCCCCATGACTATCTCTTTGCCGTTATCTAATAAATATTATAAAGGGGAAAGTTTGTAATGATGGATGGATGGATGTTTGTTACTCTTTCACGTAAAAACTACTGAATGGATTTTAATGAAACTTTACAATAATATAGCTTATACATCAGAGTAAGACATTGGCCCATGGGCTTTAGAACTTTCACCGGGCTGCGAAAACGATGCCGGTAGCGCTACTTCACACCAGGGGGAGCGGGGCCGGGGGCGGCGGCGGGAGCGGTGCCGGGGGCGGTGCGGGCGGTCCGACGGGGGCGGGTGAGGAGGGGGGGAGTACGGTTTGGTATTTTAGGACTACTTGGCAAAATCCTTGAGAACCAATTACTGATTTAGATGCGGATTGTATCTACGTCTAGCCTGATTCTACTCAAAACTTATAGGCTTCATTACCTGAAGGGTGAGTAGTGAGTGTTAAATTCTTATAACTTGCGAACCACTAACCCGATTTATGTGCGTATTTTATCAATGTATAGGATCTCTGGGAGCTGTCAGGTTCGAGATGGGTTACTGTTTTCGATGTTGAGGCTGGCTGTGGGTTGGAGTCCACGCAAAACTTACCTACATTACACGTTACTTACTTACTAGGTAAACAATGTTGCAGAGCAAGTGCAGAAAGGTTCTGGCGGCAAATGCTTTTTTTTTAAATAGCCACCAAATGTCAACGAAGCTCTAAATGGGAATTATTGGATGTTTCTCATTAAATCATGCTATTTCAGCTCGAACGATCTTGATTAAATTTGGTAGATGGATACATTGTCCTGGACCAGTTTGACCCTATTTTGGATCAGCCATGTCGCATACTTTTTATCCATGAAATAATTTAGCCGACGCTAACCCGAGCGGAGCCGGGTACCGCAGCTAGTATCTCCACATATTAGGAGAATCGACAGAGATAGGCACAGTGTACCACTGAATTAGTGGAATATGCAACTCATTTCCTTTACCTCTGATATCGAATACGGAATATTTACTCCGAACTTTCTCTTATACAGCATAGAAGTTTCTGTCGGTTTCCTTCGTCCGCAGTAATCGACCCGTCTTGTAAAATGGCAACTCCAAGAGTGTATGTACGCCTAATGGAGCAAAACGATTAGATCAATATACAAATAAACTGATTCGAATGAACACTCGATGATGAGTAATGAGATCCGTGTGCAGTCAGACCGTCGCCAGACAGTCCATCAACACAGCCGCTGCCGCGTACCGAGCGACACAACGAAAGGAAAACGCGGACGATGAGCAGGCACCGTTACCGGATGACCTAACGCACTTTCTTCGGGCGGAAAGGCGAGCATCGAGCTGATTAATTCGCGACAACTGATGCGTCGATATGGAAATGTAAGTCACATACGATGACGAGTTGACATATCATTCAACAGAACAACCCTGTTTTATTCCCTTACAGGTGACGTTTACTCGCGTGATACCTTCTCGTGTGAATTATGTGAATGGCACAGCAGAATTAGCATTCTCGAGGGCCTACAAGACGTTTTCATTGGTTGGAATATTTGGTTCCGCATGCATCTTTATTGCTTTGTATGGCAGAAACGCGAAGCGATATCTATGTGGGCAAGATCTCCGCAGCCCAACAAATTGGTAGTGCACCGAGATGGGTAACGGATACGGTTATGATGGACTCGTTTTCCTCGCATTGTCTAGCTCAGAGGGATATCCGGACTTCATTCCAGGAACATCACGCACGAATCTAACTGACGCGAAGTGAAGGCATCGATAGCGTTCGCAACTGTATAGGCTCAACCCATGGGTCCAACTTGGACTATGCGGGCTTTTTAACCGTAACATTTCAGTGTCACATTTTATTCGAAAAGAAACTTACATCTTTAAAATTATGTAGACCCAAGATACAAAAATACGAATGAATCTAAAATGCGAAAAACTCAAACATAAAATCGGGAATGTAGAGTTTCGTTAACTGAACAATAGGGCTGCTGTACTAAGTTCGTTTAGTGTGTGACCTAATGCAAAACGGCGTCTATGTAATGTTGGGCTAGCCACACGAGTTGTCATTTTGCCAGCGTTTTTTCACTTTTTAGGGTTCCGTACCCAAAAGTTGCCAACGGAACGCTATTACTAAGCCTCCGCTGTCCGTCCTCCGGTCCGTATGTCACAGGGCTCTATCTCATGAATCGTATGATTAAGGCGGCCCAACCCGGCGGGACTAACTCATTCGCGGGCACGGTACAAAACCGTCCTGTTGCGCTCTGGGACCTTCTCTGTTTCAAAGAAAATGACAGGCTCCGTGATGAGGAAGATGCATGTCCACAAAAAAAACAATGTGCATAGTGCATGATTTGGAAAGATTTACAAACATTTTAATTACAAAACGACTTATAGCTAAAAGTAAACCACGACCGCTGTAGTAAAAAATCTAACAAAAACCAAATTGAATATAAATCTTGATTAAATAAGCTATGTCTGATGACTAATCTTCTTAAGATGTTCTTACTTGATCATTGCGTAATCCACCTCCAAAGTTATTGCATAAAACGCGCAAAAAATTCGAACTTTCGGACCATATAACTTAGAAACCAAACACAATTTTACAATTATCAGATCAAATCAGTCATCAGTTCGATCAAATAAAACTATTTTGAGCAAAATTTGGGATCTCTGACAAGAAATATGGGCGTGATCTTCTTTCCCCGTTTGTATGGGGAGTTGAACGGGATGGGCCACCTTAAGGCATCTGAATTTTGTATTTCAAACAAAGTGTGTATTTATTTTGCCGCTATAACAATAGGTAAAATTAAAAAAATATAAAAATTAAAGGTTAAATAATAAAAAAAACGTATTTTTTTTGTAAATCTTATATACGGAACCCTTTGTGTGCGAGTCCGACTCGTACTTTGTCAGTTTTCTCGTAAAACGGCTAGTAGCCTGCAGCCTGCTGTAATACTGCAGTAGTTTAGTAGCCGAATAACAAAACGGTAGGCCTCTTTGTAATATTGCAAATTTTACAAACACATTTTTTTGCAAAACGTCGCTGAAGATCATTTCTTCACATATCGAGTGATGACCAAGCTCTGTGCAGCGCGACCACTATAGCAGGCCGCGCCGTGCCTGCTGTTCGCGCGTGCACCGCTGATTTTGCATTTTACAACTTTTTCACGATTTACAGTAAGAGTGAATTTAAATTCATAATCGTCGGCTGTCTGCTCTCGCACGCTTGAGCGACTGCTCGGATTATTTTAAACGTAGCGGTCTTACTGACATCTCGAAACGAGGGGCCGAGTGCACAAGATAACATCAACGAAAATATAAGTGACGTGTTTAAATTTTGATTAATTTCGATTACTATTCCTGCAATTCCATTTAAAATGCTTGTAATTAGCAAATAAGTTCAGGGAAAAGTCAAGTTAAATATGAAAACAAAAGGCAGTAATGATATACATGAATCATGCAGTCACGTTATTTGTTCGTAAAGGTTCCTTAATGAAAATATTCGTTTCATTAAACCATGAGTCCTGGAACTTAACGGAGAAAAATAAAAATGTAATCGTAGCGTTAAGCTAGCTCGGCCAATATATTACTAAGCTACCTATATAACTACCTATACTAAACTACCTATATCAAACATTACGTACGTGAAGAACATCACTACATTAAACTGTAAAAATAGTAAACTTGGATTACTATGGTAAAAAGTTTTTGTTACCTTTTAAGTTATTCCGAATAATTATTCTGCATTATACACTAACTTTTTAAACAGTTGGATGTACTTGTCTCTTCCCGACGAATATTATGAGAATGAGAAATGCTGTTCGTTGGTAGGTAAACAACCGATCGACGTGATTTTTTTGCGTTAAATATTTCATTTTTTTTTCGTTTAAAATAAAAACAAAACATAACTTCGCAGACATTTTGTTGCACCGCACCGCAGTACTTCTCCGGACTCGTTAGTTCATATCACAGAAAAGATGAGGATTTCTTATGTCTTTTCAATCACGACGATATACACTAACTTTTTAAATAGTTGGATGTACTTGTCTCTTCCCGACGAATATTATGATAATGAGAAATGTTGTTCGTTGGTAGGTAAACAACCGATCGACGTAATTTTTTTGCGTTAGATATTTCTTTTTTTTTTCGTTTAAAATAAAAACAAAACATAACTTTGCAGACATTTTATTGCACCGCACCGCAGTACTTCTCCGGACTCGTTAGTTCATATCACAGAAAAGATGAGGATTTCTTATGTCCTTTCAATCACGACGATATACACTAACTTTTTAAATAGTTCGATGTAGTTGTCTCTTACCAGAAAGATATCTTGATTTTGTTTACGTTCCCGGTGTAGCGACATGAAAATACCTAGCTGTACATAAAGTCCTAGTACGTCCTAAAGTTAAGTCAGTCAGCGTGTTTGCGTCCACTGCTGGACATACGCCTCTTCAATTGTTCTCCAGTGCTCCCGGCCCTCAGCGGTACGGAACCACTGCTTTCCGCTGACGCACTTGATGTTGTCGTCCCACCTGGCGGGTGGTCTTCCCACACTCCGTTTTCCTGTCTACGGCCACCAGTGTAGGACACGGTTTCTCCAACGGTCTTCGTCTCTTCGGCTGAAGTGACCAGCCCAGTGAGCATTTGAGCTTAGCCAACCAGTGTCCACTACTTTGGTACGTGCGTCGATTGGTACGCCGGTTATGACGTACGGGTGTGAAACGTGGACTCTGACGGTCGCCGTTGTTCAAGGGTTGAAAGTTGCCCAGCGAACAATGGAGCGAGCCATGCTGCAAATATCGCTTGATTTTTCTGTATTATCATATTTAGCGTAGATTTATTTGTTAACGGCACAGAAAGAATTTCAGAAATGTAAGCCCCACATTCCTATCTCAGGTACTCGCCGACTAATGACGGGTGCTGCGGGTATGTGCTCGGAAGCCGTTAGCTGACCACTGACGGCGCGCGGCGCGGGCGGTGCGGGGCGGTGCGGCGCGGGGAGGAGCGACGATGGCCTGACCACGAACGCGCGCATAACATTGACCCATAAAATGTGTAGCCGTACGTGTGTAGCGCATCTTCGCGGCCGAATTCCGAAGAACCCGATTCGAAACTGGGTAACCATTTCAGAACATTTCAAGCACGATCTGGAGCTAAAATAACGACTATCTTCTACAGAGCTTTATTTGTTTCACATTAACATCCATACACTTAGTTACCATAACGATTGAATACGAATGTGTACACTGAAGATAAAAATATGGTTAAATGATACCAAAACCGTGTCAACATATACTATCATGATGTTAGCCCAACGCGCCACAAGGTCCCACGCCAGGACATTCCTTATAGTACACGGATTCGTTGAACTGAAAGGAAAAAAAGACAGAAAATATTTCATCGCCGTTTCGACCATCTTTCATTCAATGCGATGGTATCAAGCCAGGCGGGATTAAGCCTACCACCCAGTAATTAAAGTAAAGAATGAAACAAACATTAAGAAGAACCCGAACCACGGTCAGCCTCGACCCATCCAGATCCGGACTGTATCCAGTCTTGCTTAACCTCGATGTTCGAATAGGGAGTCATCAAGCCACTACGTTACTGAGGCTCTTTCAAGTCACATTTTACTCGAAATGTTTAACTCCTTGGCGCTGTTATGATAAGACTTTAACGCGCCGGTTTTAATGTGTTGTGTAGAGTTTGAACATTAATTTACAAGCGCGATTCTGTGACTATGTATTTCACCGTGATTATTATTGATTATTCAACTTCTACTACCAACCTTAGTAATTTAAGAACAATATCTAAAGATGGGTAGACGAATAATTACTTCACTCGATGATAGTGAAGTGAATGTGAGTGATAAACTAGGCATTCGTTCGTTTCTGAGAATATTTACCTGAGTGAAATATTTCGTTTAGTCCCCTAATAACATGAACACAGATATAAATGCTAAAAATCTGATTAACGGCATAATAAAAAACATTGCTGCAAATAATTTCAAATAAATTTCCATTAAAACCGGCGCGTTGAGCTCTTATCTAGCTAAATTTAAATATTTGGACTTTTTTACTTAAACAACGATTTTAATCATGTACACATGTAAAAGACTTATCCAGTCTTCTTTGAAAACCGCACGCGTATGAAGAGTTATGACAATAGATAGAGTAATGAAAGCTAAAATAATAATTTAGCAGTTATTATTTAATTTTGTTATAATCTGATGAACGTAATGTTTTTTTTTAGTAACTGGACATGGATGGGTAATACCACACCCACCGTCATGATCTTGAACTGGAGTGAAAACACAGAACATTTTTCATTTCCGTTTGGACAACCCGGGCAGGCGTAACCCTAACACCTAGTAGGGGAAGGGGACCTACAGTTTTACATGGATTCCGAAACCATGGAGCAGCTCGCAATCGTGACGAAATGTACTTATCCATCTGATAAAGAGAAATAAAGTGGGCGGTGGATTCAAACCCGTGTAGTTTGAAAAGTTAACGTTTCGGGCTAGATAACATCAGTATTGCCTTTACTGTTTGCCTCGGCTTAAATTGCAGCTTCCCTTGGACGATTTTATGTGCCCACCTAACTACACACCTATCCAATGGTGCTTTCACCATTCTGAAAATTATTCGAGTTCATTGTATAAAATTCAGTCACCTCGGTTATTAAAATAATTTCGAGATAAAGTCAGTTATACTTTACCTTCTCGAAATAGAGAAAGAAAGAAAGAAGTATTTGTATGCTACAATTATATTAAAATGAAATACATAGAACATTTTAATATATAATACAAATTGCAAAGGTGATTTCTTCCGGTCAACCTTCGGGGTGATCAAATCATTTGCAGGTACGAAATCAATGCACACATAAATACACATTCATTCATAATATGAAACATATTAATATGCATTTAACATATAACCGAATACATAATACATATACACGTACATATTTTAATTTTATTAAGCCATTTGAAACTAAATATTTAGTTGCAATTATTCACTTTAAAAGTAATCGCAATAAAATCTGCCTTCTCGGCTTTAAACCGGTTATGTTACGACTAAAATGTATGTAATTTAATCTTCAACTTTTAAGCAAAATTAGAACAATATATTGTATAGGAGACATTTAACAAAAAAATTCGTCGACCTATTAAATTTATAAAATTTCCTTGCTGACTGTTTAGCTGAACTACTTTAATTTTTTTAAATACATTCTATTAAATACCACGTTGCTCAGCTACTGGAGAAAATGCTAAGACTTAAATTTTTTTGTCATCGATTTTCATAAAAATTTTAGAATTTGTTAGTACTGTGAGTTTATATTTATGGTTTCCTTTAAAGTACACACCTGTATACTTGCAAACATATGAGAATATCCCAATAAACAGGCGAAAAGGAGCAAAATTCTGCAACACATGATAAAATAAAGCGAAGCCCGGCAGTATGGAGACAGCTACAGATTATTTCAATAATCGTCTAGCAATTAGCCCTTTATAATGTAATCTAGTGATTTTTTCTTCCTATCAATGTATTCTCTGTATATTTTATTTAACGTTCTGCAACCGACACTAAACTCCGAGCTAAATAAAAGCGCGATAGAGTCGAGGTCACTCACCCGATAGGAAGCTGCTCGCGAACGAGTCATCCTGGCAGAGGTTCCGGGAGAGCAGGCCGCACGCAAACACAGTCACGAACAGTGCGCGCATCGTCACTGCCCTAAATCACTCGCGACCTATATCAAAGTGTTGCTCGTGCGTCGCGCGCGTCCATTCATACGCTACGTCACGGAGACCGTTACGCGTAACAGTTTCATAGCAACGGTACGTCGTCGGCGGAGGTCGCTCAAGGCTGCGGCGGGCGCAGGGCTCCGGGGCAGACTGTGGCCGCGCCGTCCGGTCCCGCGGCGGGCCCCCACCGCCGGAGCAACGGTGCTTCGTGTGGACGCGGCCGTGGGAGATCTTCTTGTCTCTGTCCGGCGCGGTTGTCGTTGGATTCCTGAATCTTTGTTAGGTCGCGACGCGCACACTCGAGTGAGGGGTCTAGTCCTATAGGCCTATTCTTGGAATTCCGTGCTCAGGAATGAGGATTTTTTCTGTCGGGAAGACCACTTTTATTGCGTTTTTTATCTCTAAGCACGATAGTTCCGGAATAAAACAGAAAAGTCGAGATTTTTTTTAATGTATGTCCACACACAGTAGATCCGGAGCACGATATTTAAATGATTTAAAGTTTTCCGTCGAGAAAATAGCATGACGACCGCTATAAAAGCTGTTTGCTCGACTCTTATATTCCTGAATTCTGAGCATGGAATTCTAAGAATAGGCTCCCCAGTAATCCAATGGATAATGTCGTGGAGATCTTTAACATATTTTTTCTCAGTTAGATAAACATGTTACGTATATATGAGCATACAAAATATAGAATTATTACCCATCAACTGTTTAAATTTCAGCGAATGCAATTCCAAAACAAAGCAGCTTTTAATGTCGCTTTTTAGATGTCAGTCTTAAGGTGGCCCAACCCGGCGGGACTAACTCATTCGCGGGCACTGTACAAAACCGTGCTGTTGCGTTCTGGGACCTTCTCTGTTTCAAAGAAAAAGACAGGCTCCGTGATGATGAAGGAAGATGCAACATGTTCACAAAAAAGACAATGTGACAAAGACAATGTATGATTTGGTAAGATTTACGAAAATTTTGATTTCAAAACGACTTATAGCTAAAAGTAAACCACGACCGCTGTAGTCAAAAATCTAACAAAAACCAAATAGATTATAAATCTTGATTAAATAAGCTATGTCTGATGACTAATCTTTTTAAGATTTTCTTACTTTATCATTGCGTAATAAACCACCAAAGTTTTTGTATAAAACGCGCGAAAATTCGAACTTTCGGACGTCATAACTTAGAAACCAAACAGAATTTTACAATGCCAACGGTCATCAGACATCTAGTTCGATCAATTAAAGCTCTTTTGAGCAAAATTAGGGATCTCTGATAAGAAATATGGGCGTGATCTTCTTTCCCCGTTTGTATGGGGAGTTGACCGGGTTGGGCCACGTTAAAGTACATCCATGACCAAACACTTTAAAAAAACCATTTAAAATGTTTAAAGTTTAATTGAATGACTCTTAAGTCTATTCAGTATTAAGTCCAGCTAGCTTACACAGCAAAGTACACCTATAAAATATAAAAATCACGATGGCCATTAATAACATCAAAGATTGACGGTAACACAATGTGAAGTCGGCTTTGTTTTGTAAATAAAGTCGACTATTATTGCTGATGAGAACTTTATGGAAAAATGATAAACATGTCTCCTAAGGCTTCCATGCCTTAGTCAATTCTTGCTAATGACAGGTTAGTTTCGCCTAATGTTATATTTTTCATCAACTATCAAAGAAATACGCTGAAAACTAGGAAAATCTATAGGAACTAGAATTGATTAGGTAAATACCACAGTATGTGCACAACTTTGTGCCATTCCAGCACCTTTCTCATATTGCAGGGCTACATTGAACTGAATGCAAAACATGGACACATTTTCATTTCCGCTTCGACCATATTTCATTCAATGTGACATTACCAATCCAGGCAGGTTAACCTTACCACTCAGAAAGTGGGGAAATTATGTAAGGAATTACTGAATTCCGTGAACTCGGAACCACGAACGCGCGATTTTGTTGCGCATTTAAAATATTAATTGGAAACTTGGATCCTATTCCGGAGCGATGCGCAGACAAGGTAACAAGTCCGCCGCTGGTCTAGGCCGTTGTGTATGTGAGTGCATCATAACGATTGATTTATTCAGGTAGCCGCTGCATAAATTGGAACACGTTCATATGTCACGTGTCATCTCTACCCCCATGTTTAGATTCTAGGTACATCTCTATGCAATACAGGATTTTATTTTACTTTTTCACAGAGGTCAAATTAAGTTTATTCTTAGTTGCCTCCACCATCACCCTGTATGATATTCTCCGTCATAGACGCAGCCACGGACTATTTTTATTGATTTTATATATCGGTTCATCGATCCCTTACGGTCAATTGCGTACGCAGCGTATCGCCTAGGCAGGGCCGTTGACCGTCTCGAATCGGTCGCGTCAAGTTCGCCACGGACTGCAATGTTCATTATTGTGTGTAAAACTCTTTAACGAGACCATAACAAAGTTCGATGACCAATAAAATGCAGATCAAGTGAAAGTGGTTTCATCTTGTTCAGACCGTTCGAATCCCATTCAATACGTCTTCAATGGACCTCATAAATTTAATATTGTTTCAGAAAATATTTTTAGATATATTTCTCAGGATAAAGGGGTTTCTGGAGATGCAGCTGCTCTCTAATAAATAACATTTATAATAAATTATAAAAATAATATGTAAATAAATGTATGATATGTAAATAATAAAACGTAGAGTTATACAACAAAGGAATTACCGTCTTAAGCTTGCACAATATAATACGAGAAATCAGAAAAAATCATAATTCTGTCTCCAAGTTTTTTCATGTGCATAGTGCGAGTCTACCCCCAATGGTCGGTCAAAGAGCAAATTGGACCACATCGTTAAATCAATTTTATGCTAAATCAGACATCTATTTTATTTTTATATTGGCGTCAATTTATTTTAGTTAAGTTAAGTCCTATTTAGTGATGTTGATCCAATTCAGTCAATTCAGGAGGTACAAAGTGCAGAGGGCTACTCATGAAGTGACCGCGAAAAGTTTGCACACCGTCATTCTCTATAAATATAGAAATAAAGTAGGCATATTTTTTTTCTACATAGAGATTCTTCACAATAACAAAGTTGTTCTTAACAAAAACAACTTCTCGTATTCGCTTCCTGAGTAATCAGGAATCAAGAATCCCGAGTCTCGAAAACCACTTTGATACAGGTTTTCAAAGCGGATTTCCTGATCAAAAGATTCCGGACATAGTATTTCAATCAATCAAGGTTTTTCGTCGAAAAAAATCCTTTGAAAACTGCTATAAAAGCGGCTTTCTGCACTCAGGATTCCGGATTCCTAATTGCGGAAACCCACGGATAGGTCTGCTGTACATTTAAGATTATTGCACAGCCCCTGCGGGTCTACTCATGGAGGCGAACACGAGAAGTTCTCATGTTCGAAGCTGTCAAACTCTTTTTAGAAAAAAGATGCCTTCTTTTTTTCTACATAGAGTTTGACAATTTCTCACGGGAGAACTTCTCGTGTTCACTCTCGTACTCAGGGAATTGGACGGGTTAGTGTGAATCACTTTAATTTCTCTTTCGGATGACATCATCGCTGTCATTTTATGTTGCGTCATTGCACTCTTATGAGAGTAATTAGCAAGAAAAACTTGGGTGACATGTGTGAGAAAGTTTTACGTGAGTAGCTGTCATTTCATCAGTTTAAAAATGTAAGTATGTCAATGTTGCCGATCTATATTAGGAAGGTCCTGGCATGATACCTTGTTCCCATATGGTGTGTTAGGCTAATATCATGACGGTCGGTCTGATATTAGCTAGTCTACTTATATAAAAAAGTATTCACCAGTGAGTCACAGGTTATTGTGAATAACTGGCGAATGTGAATTTAAATCGTAACCCTTTAAAACTAAGAACTATTCGGTCACGGGTATGGGCAATATATGCAGTATAGGCAAGAGGAGCAGTGTAATTGTCTCCATCCATACAAACGGCCAATTTATTTTGGTGTAGAAAGAAGTAAAAAAAAAAATTAATCGCAAGTATTTTATTATTTCGACTATCTCAGGAAATGTATTTTAGGACCTTATTTTTTTAAATTAGTATGCACGTTTAAAATAAACAAAACATATTACTAACGCGGGGACTTGTCGATTATTCGATTATTATTATAATACTATTATGTCGAAAATATTGCGGCTCGTGGCCTAGTGGCGCGGGGACTGGCCTAGCGTACCAGAAGCCTGGGTTCGATACCGACATTGCACCACTGTCTTTCTCTTTCCGAGTGAGATAAGTGCATTTCGTCACGAATGCGAGCTGCTCCATGGTTCGGAATCCATGTAAAACTGTAGGTCCCCTTCCCCTACTAGGTGGTAGGGTTTAAGCCCGCCGGGTTGGTACCATCGCATTGGATGAAAAGATGGTCGAAGCGGCAATGAAAAATTATTATTGTCCGTGTTTTCCATCCAGTTCAATGTAGCCGTGCTCATAAAGGGAAGGTCCTGGCATGGCACCAAATTCCTTCGGGAATGTGGTGTATTGGGCTAATATCATAACGGTAGTTGTGTGGTAAAAATAAGAAAATAAAATTATTCTTCTAGTGAAAAATTACGCTAGAATTTAAAATGTTCACAGAAATATCTCACCACAGGTATTCCAGAAGGTTGTTAGCGCTGTCATCGGAGATAAAGCAGCCGCAAATAGTACAAGAGATGCTCAGCTGGTCTGTTACATTACTTTGGTGGTTTGGAAATTGTGCCTGAAAATTTTAACTTGTTTCGAAAACGCGCAATAACGATGGAAATATGTTTGTTGTTTTTAGGGTTCCGTTCCTAATCCATTACCGGATCACTTATATTTTCGTCCGTCCGACCGTTTGTCATGATCCTTTTCCTCAGGAACGGTAATGTAAGGGGATCTTTATGTAACTCAAATACTAACAGTCGTATTCAGAGTGAACCTGTCAAAACTTAGAACGGGATTAGCACCGGACTAACCATACAAAAACCGGTTTAGTCCGGCAATAATCCGCGTTCTAAAGTTCGTCCGCCCACTCTGAATAAGACAGTAATGGTCTAGTCAACTGAGACTAGTTTGCACAAACGTTTACTCAGTATTTTGTTATGCAGCAAGCGACAAAAGTTGCTATTGCTGGGAGCGAAGGTACACACACAACAACTTGGCAACCCTAGTGAGATCTGAACAATAATTAAAGACAAAATAAATAGTTGGCAATCAACATCAAGTAAAATGATTGGCCATCGATATAGCTTTGGTAGTTTCGTTGAGATTGGTCAACAGCAGGTCAACCGTACTGGGTTCGCAAGAATTGGAGTGCCACTGTTTTTGGCAGTCGAATTTCAATTGACCTAATGATCGGCTTTATAGATTTTAAACTGTTCTCTGTTTGGAATAAAACGTCAATGAATAACCTTATAATCATCACATTGTACAAACATTGCAGCAATCAACCAGTCGTGATTTCTGCCCAAAATCTTACCTAGGAACTAGGTTCTATGCCAGGGCCTTATATTACACTACATTGAACTGGATAGAAGACACGGACAATGTTCATTGCCGTTTAGACTATCGTTCATTCAATGCCAACCAGGGCAAGATTATCCCTACCACCAAGTACATAAGGCGACCTAAAAGTTTGCTTGGAATAAGTAAGGGCCGAGTGCACGAAAGGAACAAAAATCAAAATCAACGTCAACGTATGATTAAACATGTCACTTTGTATGGACAGTATGGAAGGAACTCCATGCGGAAAAGCAGTGCATAGAAATGCATTATTTATTGTTGTAATTATTTATTTTGTTTCCAGTGCACTTAGTGATATGCATTTTTGCAAATATCATGAATAGGCTTGATATTAGACATCCATGTCCAGTTACATAAAAAACAAAAATACCAGTAGAAAATTTAAGCTCAGAGGGTAAGATGTGTTTATTCAGCAGGTGGCGGCGCGGCGGTGACGGCAGCCGGGGACTCACATTACGTGAAACAATGTCTGTAGAAAGCGTGGTCGGCCGGCAAACTCCGCCGCGGCGCGCCGTCGGCGGCGGCGTTGAAACCCCCGCGGCGCCGCCTCCGCCGATGCCGTCGTCGCGTCGTCGTCACGTTGTCGTAGCGGCGGGGCGGCGGCAGTGCAGGTGCGTTGGGAACACTTATTAGGAGCTCAAATTGATATCGGTTAGTTGCGGTACCCGGCTCTGCTCGCGTATTGGACGAATCACTGGCCCATAGTGTGCCATTTGTGTGCGTGTCACACACACACAAACACAAAACAATCAACCGTGTTAAAAAGCACCACATGTGGATATTCGGTAAAATATATAGACCGTATTATAGTTGCATGAAGCATCACTTTCCTGTGGAAGTGTGAGCACACAAATATATTGCCAGCAGCAAAAAAGAAATGCCTTCAGTTGTGGAAGGAACATTTTGATGCAAGGTCGCTAGAAAAGGAAATTCGGTATAGAACTATGCAGAGTGAGCCCCCCCAAATACTTTGGTTCAATAATGTAAAATTAAAGAGGAAATATTTAGTTCTTGCCTTTCGGTTGCGTTCCAGCCACATTCCGCTTAACAAGTTTGCACATCTGATGAGGAAGGTAACATCACCAAACTGTGACGTCTGTGGAGTACCTGAGGATGTGTATCATATTTTGGCGGAGTGTGTGCGGGGCGCGGCCGGGAGGAAAGTGCTAAATATGAGTAATTTGAATATCGGCAACTATCAGACCATTTTAAGTCTGCCAGCTTCGGAAAAGGCAATTAGAATTTATCATTTTGTTAATATAGTTTTAAGTAGAAGATCTTAACTTGTATTAGACCTAAGTTACAGCAAAGACCTAACAGGGCTGACATGGTCACTTCGTGTACCCAAGCCCTTTTAATAAAGATAAAAAAAAAATCACTTTCCTTTTCTTTCCGAGTTGGACAAATGCATTTCGTCACGAGTGCGAACTGTTCCATGGTTTAGAGTCTATGTAAACGGTACCCCTTTCGATACTAGGTAGCAGTGTTACCTAATCCCGCCCGGGTTGGTACCATTGCCTTGGATAAAAATGTGGTCGAAGTAGCAATGAAAAATTGTCGTAGTTTTTTATCCAGTTCAAGGAAGCCGTGCGGTACAGTCCTGGCATGGCACCTAATCCTTCGGGAATGCGGTTGGACTAATATCATCATAGTAGGTGCGACATTAAGCCCTCCATGTCTGGTCACAAAAAAATATGCCTGTTATCTTTAATAGTAACCAAATAATACATTCGCAACTAACTTTTGGATATTGGAACTGTAAGACTGTTTTGTGTTTGTTGACCTGTCTGATAGGTGGACTCGCTTAGTTCATGAATTAACTCGTAAGCGGTATACAAAAAAACCTGCCAAGTACAAGTCAGATATTTTTTGTCTGGGGCTCCCCTTTAATTTTTATTATTCTTATATTTTACCTACTTTTTTGTTATAGCGGCAAAATAAAAACACACTCTGAAAATTTCAGCTGCCTACCTATTACGGTTCATGATATACAGCCCTGTGACGGACGGACGGATGGACGGACGGACAGCGGAGGCGTAGTAATAGGGTTCGGTTAGTACCCGTTGGTTACGAAACCCAACCAACAACATTTTCATAGAGGTCACAAATTGTATTTGTATTTATTGCTTTTTTGTACGCAGTCGGATCTGAAACGCGCTGTTTGGTCATCCGACTTGCATGGACGAACGGTTCAGTCGATCAAATATCAATATGGTTCATATATTCTATAGGAAGCTCCAACGAGATAATGCCTATTTTAAGATGTATTTTAGTACATATTATCATCCACTGACTATTAAAAATATGGGCATATGTCAGTGTTGAAGAAATATTCTTTCTTGCTAAATGAGCTCAACGCAGCGGGTTCACACATTGCCCACAATTGGCCACCGAGATCTTGTGATTTAACACCTTGCGACTTCTTCCTTTGGGGCCACGAGAAAAAAAAAGGTCTACGCCAATAGCCCAGCGTCGATTCAAGACCTCAAAGATGGAATTCGTGAGGCTATCGAGGACATAGGCCAGCCACTTTGCGATTTGGTTATGGAAAATTTCATGAAAAGGATATGGTCCTGTAAGCTTGGTCGTGGTGGTCATTTGCCTGATGTTATTTTCGACTATTAACGGCATACCTTCTCCTTTATCATGAAATAAAAATCCGATCATTTATATTAAAAAATGGCATTTTTCTTTGTATATCAAAATAACACCTCTTATTGGAAAACCCTATATATCAAATTAGTATGGATGGACGGTTTAATTGCAGATCTTCAGTGTATGAGCTCCTGTTTTTATCGTGAGAATTTTAGCATTATCCGAATTATATTTTAGATTTCCCGCCAAAAATGAGGACGCGAAAGGAAAATGTTTGAATGAATAGATTATTAAATGAAACCTTGTAAAAAGGTAAGTGAGAAACGGATAATCTGCCTTACTGAATCATGATGGCTGTAATAATGTGTTTGTAATATATTTTAATTAAAAAATAATAATTTTCGCAAGGAAAAAGTTCCTGGTATCTACCTACCAGAGTTGAATTTTTTTTCTTTTTTTGCTTATATCGTGTGGAGCGATGATAAAATCATAAATATAAGAAAATAATTATATATTTTACTTGATAATCATATTTTCCTATATTTCCTTAATTACTAGCTGATAAAACATGAAAAAAACTCGTAAAAATGCCTATATCTATCGATATTACCTAAAGTACAATGTAACAAAAAAACATGTTTATGCTTCTTTATCTGCATTAGAACTTCCTTTTTCATCTAAGATTAGAACACGATAGAAGAGGAAAATAATATTGACCAACGGTTCCATGCAGATTGACACGTGCGTCGTTGTAATATAGTTTTGTTAACTTACACGGTTTTCCGGTGTGATGCCGCGCTTGGCCGATACGTTTCGTCTCCCACGACGGAGATAGGTACCGTCAGCACCTTAGATGAAAGTCAGCACCACTTCATTGTCCTGGAGTTCCGTCTGACAGCCCGGCTCGTGACAGCTCGTCAAACGGCCACTACTGTCAAATGAGAAGTTTTCAAAATATTAATGATAGAAGCGAAGGTTCTACACATATTTCGGTTATAATAAATTTTAGTGGAACATTTTTAACTATATTAAAAGATATGTGTACTTATAAAATATTGTATAGGTTTCCGAATATTATCGGTGACAATAGCGTTTAAACAGGATGTTAACGGAGGGATGGTCCAAAAGATAACCAAATATTCCCTGGCGTGCTAGGAGCAAAAAAGATTTTTCTGTACAACTCAAAAAAATTCGCCCTTTTCATACATTTTGACATTATCATCACACAACCTAGCCTAACGTTGATGCTTCCTCCAATAGTTAGATTAGTAAAGTTTAATACTTATAATAATACAATATTCTGATAACAATATTCGTGTTTACCGACACATCTATGATTTTCGACTTACGCGTGCTCAAGTCAAAACAACACAAGCGGCGGAGGCGGCGGCGGCGGCGCGGTGGCGCGGCAGCGCGAGCGCATGATAGAAACGTGCACTGCGTGTGCTCGAGGTTTCACACGAGTTCATGAGCGAGTTCTGTTCAAATTGATTCACTTTCGCATCGAGTCTAGTTATCGCGGGGCCTTTTCATTAAACAGCAGTATGTATTTTCTTAGTTTGCTTTGCACATTTTTGTTACATATTTCCCATATAAATTGATGAAAACAGCAAAGGAATTCCCCGTGATATGTGAAGATCATTACTGCTTGAACCTACGAATGCATATATGTTATGTTGTGACATGTATCTTGCTTTTGTTACTCTGAGGCAACAAAGGGGACCACGAAGGGGGGGGGGGGGGGGGGCGAAATTCCATATATAGACTTCCCGCCCCAACCTGGGCCATCTCATTTCATTTTATTTATATAAACTTTTTAGTAATCAAACTACACCAAGCTACGTCAACAAAGTTGCTTACACAATAATTAATACTCAATAATCTTACAAGTATTATCTGGTGTAAAAACGCATCTCAACGGCAAATCTACCCTAATGTTGAACCTTCTAACCAGATAGCTCTCTCCAATCGCTTTCTAGCCTGTGATTGTGTGATGACGTGTATGTGTGTGATGATGTATGTTTGTGTGTAATTGAGAGCATTTAGCAGCGAACAGTGATCGGTGTCAAGTCTGTGGGCGGTCTCCGTCCGTCTGTCCGTGGGAACTGTGGCGGTGGGGGCTGAGGTGACGACGGACGAAGAAAGTGCTAAAATGTATTGCTCTCCTGTTTGCATTTATTTCAATGGGTATTGAACGGTAGATGCAGTCACATCGTTGTGCGTTGGCTGTTTATTAGAAAAACTAGCACAAGATAGTCAGCACTTTAGTAATTGTTTATTGTTTATTCATCGTCCACAGGCAGCATACTGCACTCGGATTTGTCATATTTTATCATTAGCCAGTTCAGCATTCAAGGCGAAGAACTGGCAAGAAACTTCGGGAGTTCTGGGAGTAGCTATCAAGAGTTCTGCACTTCAGGAGGAGCTCGGTTGGCTAAGCGGCTGCCAAATGGATTGTCCACCTGGCGGGGTAAAAAATACTTCATCTTTCAAATTCAAATTCAAATAGTTTATTCAGCCACAACACACGAAAATACATAGGACACCAATTAATCAAGCAAAGAAAAAAGTAACACAAGTTATATTCACTGTACAATTATCATTTAGACCTCGAGGGTTATATTGTGTTGCACTGAAAGGGTATGCTCTCAGCTGGTACGCAGCAAACGCTGCGAAGCTGGTTTTCAGCGCATCCTTTTCCAAACTCCTTTAACACATGAGTAGCGGGTGTGTGTGTGTGTGTGTGTGTGAGGGTGTGTAGAAGAGTGTCAATGAGAGAAGGTGTGATTGGGAATGAGAGCGTGTGTGTGCGTGTAAATGAGGAAGGAGCAAATTAAATATTGTCAAAAGTTAAAAGGTATGTAGGCATTAACTTTTTTGTCTGGTCATAATATGATCCCTAACTATTTTTTTAAAAAATATTTTTGACTGGGTCTGGCGAGCTGGGGGAGGAAGATCATTCCAGCACTTGGTAGCCGAATACCTAAAACTTCCTCTAAACTTAACTAGCTTATGCGACGGAATAATGAGGAGTTGGTTACGTTTCCGAGTGTCTTGCTTGTGTACGTCGCAGAACCAGTTAAGTTTTTTTCGCAGGTACTCTGGCGTCTCATGCTTGACCACCTCAAAAAGCAGAGCCGCCAAGTGCAGCTCTTCACTTCAAACATCATTGTTTCAATTCGATTCTTGCCTACATTTCTGGACGGTTTCCAAAATGCGCATTGAAAAGAAACTTGCCAGGTGATAAAATATCTTGACAATTCACGCCGACCTCACCGCATTTGATATCCGTCGGGCGGGCGGGCGGCGCAGTGTGTGGGGTGATACCACGGAGATCGCACCTCTTACTTTTACGATGCCGGCGGATGTCTGCCGTCGCCGGCCGACGATCCAGTTTGCTGGCCGTGGGAACCGAGCGGCGCGGCGGCGGCCGGCCGGTTGGACGAGGAAAAGGCAGCGAAAACCGAGCGGCAGCTCAGCAGTACGATGACGGAGCAGAACTTTGTATCTCAAGATAAAAGAGAGTGAGTGGAGATGGCTGTTGCCTGATACTGTTTCTAAGAACTCAATGCCCGAAGTTGGAGATAAAGATCGAATGAAAAATCTTAATATGGTGACCAACCGACTATTAAGGATGTAATAATGTTTTCGATTGGGTCTGGTTTCATAAGGGTATTGGGGTCACAATGGCGGGCGCCGCACGCACACAAATTAACTGTAGGCAGTAACTAACAAACATATTTGGTTTTGAAAATATACTTGGTTCTCAAATATATATAATAGATTTTGAAACAAAGCACGTATTTTGGTCCACAGCGCGGATGTTCGACGAAAGAGACACACCAAGTCCGACACTATGGAGCTTGCTCTCAAGAGACACCGACACGTCCCAATGAAAACGTTACATTCAGCTTTTATGCGATAGTTTCCGAGATGCCTTTCCCAATTTTTTTAAAATTTATATTCATTATTACATTGACTCGATGCAACTTCTGACTGTATTGAACTAGACGAGGCCTCTTCACACAACATAATTAGACTACTACAGTCGTATTCAGAATGAACTTTCTAAATTTCATACACGGATTATCAACGGAATAACCACACAAAATGCAATTTCGTTCGGAGATAATCCGCGTATTATTGCATACTTATGTATGGTATAGCTAAGTATATCAACTCGATACTGCGCCATACCGTGCATCTCGTTATATCAAAATGTATTTGAAGACGAACAAAAGCTCTTCTATTATCGCAATTATATCATGGAGTACATCTTCCATGTAACAAATCGTAAATAAAACTTGAAAGGATTGACAGTTTAGACGTTTTTAGGGTTTTCTTCCCAATTTGCTTATGCAGAAATATCGCCACTTCCTAAAGTGCAATTTACAGGACTATTTTGTACTTGGCATCAAAAGTACGAATTACCATAGTACTCAGCTATGAAAGAAAGAGAGAGGTAAGGGTGGTGCCCTTGGTAGGTTCCGTACTCTGGGTTCTTTGTAACTATAGTTAGATTCCTATTTAATTTGTGCGCAAAGAAAGGCGAAATTAATGCTAAAACGTTGTTTGTGTTTTTATTACTAAGCCTCCGCTGTCCGTCCGTCCGTCTGTCACAGGGCTGTATCTCATGAACCGTAATAGGTAGGAAGCTGAATTTTTCACAGTGTATTTATTTTGCCGCTATAACAACAAATAAGTAAAATAAAAAAAAAGTAAAAATTAAAGGGGGGCCCCATACAAAGAACGTGATTTTTTTTGTGTTCAATCTTGTACGATGGTACGGAACCCTTCTCGTGCGAGTCCGACCCGCACTTGGCCGGTTTTTATGCGAGCACTGCTACATTGAACTAGATGGAAACACGGACATTTTTTTATTGCCGCTTCGACCATCTTTTCTTCCAATGCGATGGTACCAACCCGGGCGGGCTTAAACCCTACCACCTAGTAGGGGAAGGGGACCTACAATTTTATATGGATTCCGAAAGATGGAGCAGCTCGCATTCGTGACGAAATGCACATATCCAACTCAAAAGAAAGAAACGGAAGAACGGGGTGAGGATTTGAACCCAGACCTCTGGTATGCTAGGCAAGTCCTTGCGCCACTAGGCTACGAGCCGCTAAATAAAAACACTGTTGCTGGAAATAAAATGGCTTTGTACTATATTATGGATTAAGGTACGTGCATGTTTGCAGAAGACGAAAGCACAGTTATGCGCTTTAAAACGTTTTCGCACGAAAGGTCAACACACAGCGGCCGAATTTATTTATAACCGCGCGATGTTGTAAAAGGCGTAAATTCAAGTCTCTTCTCTTAAAATGGCGTGCACCGTTATCGAATAACTCGTATTTACATAATGGATGGGACGTCTCGCCGCGCCGCGCGCCGCCCGCCGCCGCACGCACGGAGAACATGATATTACCAGGTTAAGGGGATTCACGACTGCGCGGTTTTGTTTTCAACTTTTTGGGGGCTGGTGTAAAAGTTGTTAAACGTAACAACATTTCAGAGAATTCTTTAGACCCCACTTTAGTACTTGTGCTAAGCATTTAAAATCACAACATTTCAACCAATCATTCATTCGATTTAAAGGCTGCGACTCAAAATTATGACGTTTAGAAGTGATGGAAGTGGCTCGCTGACTGATTAAATCAAAATCTGAACGGTTCTTAAAAACAATGAAAAGTGTGGACGTAATTTATTCTTATACCCTCGATATTGGCTGCAGGTTGTCACAGACGGGACAGATATCTATGCTGCGAGCGTCCGCGCAGATATCTGGCGATATCGCTCTTTATAGAAATCAATGGACTACCACACACGGCGCAGATTACATATTTTGGATGTGCGAGCATCGGCAGATACCGACCGATATCGGCAGACGCGAAGACTATCTGCGGATGAATACAGGTTGGAACATTTGAGCAATCGGCCGGCCTATTTTTGAAATTCTTTGCAATCGCTTGCAGTCAGCGATTAGCAATGCAATCGTAAACGCTCGACAACAGCCCATGGCCGCCGGGCGCTACCAACCAAACGTTATTCAAAAATACGAAACTGCGTTTTTAGCGATCAGAATCGCAAATTGCTGCAGAAATTTGCCATTCTGATCAGCAGATCTGATTATCAGCAGCAGCAATTAGGCAAACGCGAAAAACCAAGCAATTTCTATCTAAATTCATTTAAAACTTATCTATTCGGCATAGTTGCTGGCGACTTGCAGGTCTATTCCTGGCATTCCGTAATCGGGAAAAATGGCTTTCGTAGTGGTTTTCAAAGCAATTTTCTTGATGAAAATATTCCGGAGCCTAGTTTTTTTTATTAATCAAGGTTTTCCGTTGAAAAACTCGCTTTGAAAATCGCTATAAAGGCGGTATTCTAGACTCAGGATTCCTGATTAATGAATGCCAGGAATAGAACTGTTGATAGCTAACGTTTAAGACGGATCTTGCTCCGGTTCCGCGTTCCACCTCGGGGAGGTGGAGCAAAAAGGAGTGTGTCCGACCGAACGTTCCATCGTCACCGAAAATGGCCGAGGTAGGCAGGTACACGGAACTGTCATTCTGTTAGCCCAAACGTAGCCTACGTAGGTAGTACCGAAGCGGCCAGCCTCGGTGCTACGTGGGCGATGTTCACTTGCCCTGATACATAGGTATCAGGATAAATTAATTTATTTTTTTTATATTTTGTATGCATGACTAGATGAAATAAAAAAAAAATGTCGCCCTTACCTACACACAAAGTCCCGTACTATAATAAACCGGAATTTCATAAACTGGTTTCACAAACAAGAATTCAATGAAATCACTATGATTGCCTATCTCTCCGTAACAGCCTTCAACATTCTCTCAGGATTGCCAAGATCGGGGTCAAAAAACGTTTCATCCTTGAAATTTATCATGTTTGTGTTCGAAAACGAAAAGTTTTCTTTCAACGGGCAGTTTTCGATGGACATAGGTTTCTGCAGGAACAACATACCGTACGATGTACAAGAATCTTGTGCGCGGTTTGTCATCGTAAGTTTGCATTATGTTTGGACGCGTGGCGCGAATTAGTAAAGAATTATGAAAGAATGACCAAACAAATGCGTTTAAACGTACCATGAAAAGGTTTAAAAAGTGCTTCATAAAATACAGGCAGGCATACTTTTGTTTTATATAACTGAACATAGATCGCTAATACCACACCCACAGTGATAATATTATCCCGTTTAACCCATTCAACCTGCTATGTTTGAATGTTTAATATTTGCAGTCAAGGTCCGTAACGCAGGTATAGCGTTAAGTAAATGCATGTGGATATAATTATAAATACTGTGTTAGTAGGAGGCATTGATTACGGGAAGAGAGACTGTAGGAGAATTCCAAATTATGGGTATACAGCAGGTTGGGAAATTGGTTAAACGCAATACCCGCGAATGGTATGTTTTGGTGGTTCGGGTCCAGCTTTGCAGCATATTCGTAAAGTAGTTCTTTTTACAGGGATCTTTATTTAATTAATGTGTCCTTGCTTCACGGTCGGTTATACATACATACATGTCACATTCCGCGGAATAGGCGACGTACAACACGTCCCTTTGTATGGACAGTATGGACGTAACTCCATGCGGTTCACTAAAAGTTACGTGTTTGAACATTGATTAAAGGATGAACCACGCTAGACCTGCGCCGGGCGCGGGCACCGGGAGACCCGGGCGGAACGTGCGCCGTACGGGATTTGTATGCACGCTACAACGGAGTTGCAACGGCAAGGGGACGGTACGGGGGAGCTGTGGCGCCGCTATCGCCTCCGCCTCCACGCAGGCGGCCGTTCAGTTGACGGCAATCTATTTCACAATATTACCAAGTTTTGTTTCTTGTTTTTATGTTCATATAAAATATTTTTATTTCGTCTTCGTTTCTCTGCACAAAGTATTTGTTTTTTAAATTATTTTTATATTTATTATTATGAAATTGTAAATAGTTTGCCAGTTACTGTCACTTACTTAAATAGGCTAGGCTTAAAATCAGCGACTAACATCTGTTAGTCACATGCTGCATCTAGATCTTTTGTTGCACCTTGTTAATTTAATTTAGGCTATGTACGAGTATATACATGTAATTTTATTCATACTAATTAAGGTATTTTTTTTTTGTATAAATGTTATAGTTTTAATCAGCTTATTTGTGCATAGCTTGTAAATTTTGTCACATGATTTTTCTAGATGCAATAATAAACGTTTCTTATTCCTCTTATTCCTTATTCCTTTTCGCTGGGTGAATTGGCAGTGATTGCCATTATCCTTGATGAAAAAGAATCGGAATGCATTTTCAAAACACGCACCGCTCGCCCCCTTGTCTGGCCCGTGTCAGCATAGACACACGGAATTCACGAATAGGACGGCGCGGGAGCGGGGCGGCTCTGGGCAACAATATGCTCGGGCATTCGGACACCTGGCGGTTCGGGATGCCTGGGCATTCGGTCGTGCCTGGTGCACTGTGAATGCTTCAGTACATATTGTTTGGAATATTGTTATAACGGGCCCCGTTCCCGCGCCAGTCTAGCGTGAATCATTCTTTACTCATCCGTCTCTTCGTGCAATCGCTACACAATCTCTTAATCACACTCTTGCCTGTTCAACCAGCGAGTAAACTTTCCATGGGACGAGTTTTATTGTCGCTACGACTATTCATTGCAATGGTACCAATCCGGAGGGGATTTACCGATTAAAATCATTAAATTTAAATTCAATCAAATAATTGAAATGATAATTATGTTTGCTAATTTGCAGTCGTAATACCTAAAAATATTGTACGAGCGTACATTTCCAATGTTTTTAAAAAATGCTCATAAAAAACAAATTATTCAAATTTTTTTCTTATTTGCCCTGGGTAGTCATAAACGGGCTCACTACCTAGTTCCCGCTTGACGTTCAGTTTTGGGACATCCTGTAGATCTCGATCTTTTCTTAATATTCCCCCAAACTATGTACATGTTACGATTAAAGCCTGATGTTGGTTAAAGTATGACTAATATATCTTTCATAATATTTACTAACATTTTAACATAACATACCTGTGTCGATTGCACTAATTTTGAGTGCATGGGTAGAGAAATTAAAATTTTTCGTAGAAAAAAAAACCTTTTTAATTTCTATATATTTTCTTGACATCAACTCTTAATTAGTACACTCAACATGGGTATAAGTGCAGACATCCAATAGACTTGAAGGAAACGAATATTTCGGACCTTAACCAACATCGGGCTTTAAGGTGGCACTTCCCGGCGGGACTAACTCGTTCGCGGGCACGGTACAACACCGTGCTATTGCGCTCTGAGACCTTATTTGACCTTCTTTGTTGAAGACATGCAACATGTCCACAAATCAGACAATGCCCATAGTGCTTAATTTGGTAAGATTTACGAAAAATTTTATTACAAAACGACTTATAGCTAAAAGTAAATCATGACCGCTGTACTAAAAAATCAAACAAAATCTAAATTGATTATAAATCTTCATGAATCAAGCTAGGTCTGATGACTAATCATTTCAAGACGTTTTTATTTTATCATTGAGTATTCAACCTCCAAAGTTATTGCATAAAACGCGCGAAAAAATGGAACTTTCGAACCTTATAACTTAGAAACCAAACACTATTTAACAATGCCAATGCCATCAGACATCTAGTTCGATCAAATAAAGCTGTTTTGAGTATAATTTTGGATCTCTGACAAGAAATATGCGCATGATCTTCTTTCCACGTTTGTATGGGGAGTTGAGCGGGGGCCTTCCCCCATAATAAAACCTTAACTGTAATATATACTTTTCCTATACGTTTCCAAACTTTAAGTTGAAGATACTTTTAGGGCTGACTGGTAGGCGCTACCGTCGGTGTATGTTGCCGCTATACGGATGAGTTTCGGTCGTCACTCGAATAAACTCGATAAATGAAGAAATACACTAACACGTGTTCTGATGTAACTTGATGACTAATTTTTGTACCATTTTTACATCTAGAATTACTTTCTGAAAATGTGCAATTTCTACAGGTCTTAGTCAGAGCTTAAGAAACAATCTTGCAAAATAATCATAAGTACCTAATTTTATACATTTTAGTCAAGTCAACTCTTTATTTGTCATATTTACACTTTTTGCCTTAAGTTTTTTGCCAAGCTAATGATGTTAATTGGAAGAATACACATAAAAAACAACTAAAACAAACACGGAACAATTAAAAATATCAGGGGCATGTTATAATTAAATTACTTCACAAAGTCTTAAACGAGTCACGAGTTAGTAACATAAACATTTTTAGAAGGAGGTAAGCATTGAGCAAACAAAAACAAACTTATTTAACATGTTAAGACCCAATAACTGACAAATAAACTTAGAAGTGAAACTTCTTCAGCTAAGTCGAAATACCATTTTCGAAGAATGATCCAAAGAAGTGTTGCATTGTGACGATTTTTTTGTGTTCAAACTGAAATGAAAGGTAAGATAGGGAAGGCACATTTGTAAAGAAGTTTCACTCCTTTCATTCTCTAGGTACAACCGTACACTGGTACAAATAAGTACACACTATAATGTTTACATTACTGTACAAGTTATAAATCTAAGCATACACTAAGGTGTCACATCATATGGAATATCCACTACCTAGTTGACACCAGCACATTCATGTACCGGTATAGCCTTTCTACATGAAGATTTGGCGATTTAAAGGTGACTCTGGTTAAATAGTGAGGTACACGCTGGCATAGATTAAAGAGGAAGGGACAGATTACTATCGTTATACCAGTGTTTAATAGGGGTAATCAAAGGAACGTGATATGTATGTATGTATAATCGACCGTTAAGGACACATTAATCAAAGAAAGAGACCAGTAAAAAAGAACTACTTTACGAATATACTGTAAGGCTGGACCCTAACCAGCAAAACATACCATTCGCGGTGGCGAAAGGTAAAGGCAAGGTGGTATTGCAATTGACATTTCAAAATACATCAAACAGAAACGAATACATACATACACTACTATTGTTGACGACAGCTTTAGATCATAAGTAGTGCATGCCTTAAAGATATTGTTCACTGTAGCTGTAGGTTGTATAGATATATTTAGATGTATGTATTGTGACATGTTTTTATGGGCATCCCTTCTCGCCTTCGTCGCCACCACCCGCGCAGACAGCGGGTGGGGGTTGCGGGCGCGGGAAGGGTGCGGCCGAATGCCCCGAGCGCACCAGTCGCCGACGAAAGCCCGCCAGGGTAACAATACACATTTATTACGAGATAACAGTTTTTCATTTCAAAGTGATTAATTGAGTAATAGTGTGATAGACGCCGAAATAAGTAGTGGTCGCTACGCAGCTCCCTCCGAAAGCCTGCATCCTGCTTGCTGGTTGCCTTGTTGATAACGTCAGAAGACACAAGAACCACCGCACGACGCGACGCGACGCCGATCGTAACATTGGTCCTTCGAGCGCGGATCTGCGATGTCGACAAGGGAGACCCGAAGCAGGACGAGAGCGGCAACCGAGGAGCCGCCGCCGCCGCTGCCTACCGACTCTGGCATGGCTGCGACCAGACACACCGACAACCTTACCGCCGGCGGCCCTACATCCGCCGGCGCCCCCGTATCACCGTGCGACCAGCTCAACTCGTCGGTCGCTACAGTGGTACCGACGCACACACCGACGAACCAAGCGACGCTGACACGTTCTGTCGCTGCATCGTCACGCCGCTCAAATGCTTCTACGGCGAGGCTTCGACGCCTTGAAGCAGAATATCAGGCCTCGCTGGAGCTAGCAGAGATGGAGATAAGAGCGGAACAAAGAACAAGGGCGCTGTTGCAGCAGAGAATAGAGATAGCCCGCGAAAAAGAGCGGCTCGAAGCAGATGACGCCGCGTCCCAACCGCTGTCCGGTGACGCCGCGGCGGAGAGAGGAGCGGGGGCAGAGATATCGTTCCCGCCAAACACTTGGCGGATCGACGCACCCGCCGCCGCCGCCGCTGCCATCGCATCTCGACCGCTACCCGATTCGGCGAGGGGAAGAGAGAAAGACGATGTCGCACCATTTTTTTATGGTCAGTCGCCCATACCCCTCGCCCCGCAGCCGGCCGCCGCAGTACCCGGCGTCGCATCTCGAGCGCTGCCAGATGTGGCGCATAGAACAAAAGGCGCTGTGGGTCGAATTCCGGCGCCAAATGAACCCTCCGCGCCCCGCGCCCCGCCGGCCGCCCCCGCCGCGAGCCGCGCTGCGTCCGATGCCATCGTAAGGCGCGCCGTCGCCGTCGCGCCGGCGGCGCCCGCCCTCGACACCGAGCCGCCCGCCCAAGATAACACCGCTGCACACGGAGGGCAGGGGCAGGTACCGCTGGACCCGATGTCCTTGCTCGCCGCAGTACAGGGCGGCGCACAGGGGTGCAGACGCCCGCACCACCGACTACTTCATCACGATGAACGAAAAGAAGACGCGCTGAATGACGACGAAAACAGCGCGTCGCCCGAGGTCAACGATGTAAACGCAGCCATAATAAGTTCATGTTGCGCACACGACACGGCGAGATACGCCTACTTGAAAATCGCACCGGTGATGGTGAAAGGACCGCGCGGAACGTGCGAGACTTATGCGCTTCTCGATGACGGGTCAACTATATCTCTAGTGGAGTCCATGATCGCAGAAAAAGTTGCGCCTGCACCGTTGCGACTCCACGGGATCGGAGGAGAGATGACGGGCACCGATGCGTCGCGCCGAGTGAACGTGAAGATACGCGGCCACTACGAGGACACGTGGCATGAGTTATCCGGTGCCCGCACAGTGGACACGATAGGACTTGGGACTCAGACTGTGGACGCTAGTGTGCTAACGGACTGCGCGCACCTGGAGGACATCAGAAGAGATCTGTTGTACCAAGACGCCAGGCCGAAGATTCTAATTGGACAGGATAATTGGAATCTTCTGATGTCGCGAGAAACGCGCACCGGACCCAAGAAGCAGCCAGTAGCAACCAAAACTGATCTTGGTTGGGTACTCCACGGCTGCCGCGAGGCTGAAGCTTCCTTGAGAGCATATGTATGTCATGCACGCATGGAAATTGAGGAAACTGAACCCCTTCGAGGTGGTTTCCAATTGGGACCAATTGGAATTTATTCCAACACGACGCGGAAAACCAGAGAAGATCGCGCGACACGGACGACGAAAGCGAGAACAGATACCCAGAATAAAAACCTACAGTGGAGAAATAACATCTCAGAAATGCTACGAGACAAGCGGCAAGTGCATAGATGCCTACGAGGACGCGAGAAGCTTACAGCGTTGGAGAAGGACTGCTATACCGCCTTCTTAAGAAACACTAAGGCGCTATTCAAGGCCGGCTATGCCGATGCCGATCTCCAACACTCGGGACGCCGTAAGAGTGAAAACGCAACTGCTGCACCGCGTCTACCTCAGACAACAGGCACACAACACGGCTACGCGCTTGCCAGCTGGAGGGACCGGAGGAACAAGGCATTTGATACCGGAGGAAGCTGTCGTCTCAGAAGTAGTGTACGCCGCCTGCGACGACGTACAGGAGGGCAGGATGTTGAAGACAGCTTTAGATCATAAGTAGTGCATGCCTTAAAGATATTGTTCACTGTAGCTGTAGGTTGTATAGATATATTTAGATGTATGTATTGTGACATGTTTTTATGGGCATCCCTTCTCGCCTTCGTCGCCACCACCCGCGCAGACAGCGGGTGGGGGTTGCGGGCGCGGGAAGGGTGCGGCCGAATGCCCCGAGCGCACCAGTCGCCGACGAAAGCCCGCCAGGGTTACATTATACAGTTATTTACGAGACACAGTTTTTCATTTCTAAATGAGTACTTGAGTAAATAGTGTAATTGACGCCGAAGTAAGTAGTGGCCAGTACGCAGCTCCCTCCGAAAGCCTGCATCCTGCTTGCTGGTTGCCTTGTCGATAACGTCAGAAGACACAAGAACCTACCGCACGACGCGACGCGACGCCGATCGTAACAACTATTATAGTTAAAATTCTAGTTCTGGCAGTGACGGGAGATGGCGCTGGTTCGAAATGTCATAGTTAATAGTAGTAGTATGACATTAGCTATCTGTATACTTTCCTCTTTAATCTATGATGCTTGCAACTTGCCTAGACTTGTATCCTTGAAACTTGGCAGCACACATTTACAATCTACGTGGTCTAGCCCTCAACCCCTTGATGCTCGATAATCGAGGTGAAGCAAATATGAGTGCAGGTGCTTTTGGATAGGTGACCATTTTCGCCCGTTGAGAATGCCCGTATTTTGGATGTTTCTATTTTCAAATGTAGGCTCGCCATTTACATGTCTACACGAGGACAGAGTGTAGCAAGAACACTTAACTAAACAAAGAGTGCACTAGACCTAAAGGAGCAAGCATATTGTCTTTTCGAATGACAAGTCTTCAAGTGAGTTCACGGGAAATGGAGGGATGAATTTCAACATATTAGAAAGACTACATTTTTTCTGTGACACAGGTAGTAAATATTCCACGCACGTGGCGATTGACTTAATGACTACATATCAAAAATACTATTCCCACCAGAAGTTCATAACCCAGTAGCGGGCTATGTTATTGTAGCGTTTCTAATGAGAATGCTATAGCATATGTTGACCCTCTGCCTTCCCCCCTCATGTTATGCCTGTTTCACACGAGGGCAGGGCAGTGAGGTAGTGTAGGAGACAGAACAGTACTGGTACAATTAGAATCGTCCATTCACGCCGGGCGGGACAGTTAATAGCCGTCTATTTTTTCGGGGCAGTCGTTTCCCCCAGCACCTACTGCCATGAAACAGTACATGTGTGAAGACGGGGGCAGAAGAGTATGGCAAGCACAAACTATAGATACACCTTACCACGCAACAAATTATTTATATTATAGTTACAGTGACACAAAATAGCTCCACAATGTGTGATGTGTGTGTTATGTTAGGTTAGGTTAGGTTAGGTTAGGTTAGGGTAGGCTAGCGAGAGGCACCACCACGGAGGAGGGAGGTAGAGAGATGGTCTAAGCGAACTGGGTCCCTACGTCACAGCCCACGGGATAAGAAGGCGTGGCTTGGCGTCATTCGCGACATGGCGCTGGCGGTGTTAAGTTGTGGGAAAATATTGTGGTCTGCGGCGCAATTATCGGCGAACAGTCGATTACACGATGAGATTTTTTGTAAAATGTCGCAAACATTACACAGGAAAAAGTAATCTTAAGTCTAGTAGGTGGATTTACGTTTTATTTGTCAGTTAAACACCTTATATTTCATAATAATTTGAGTCAATATTCGAACATTGTTTCGATGCATCGCTCTTGCTATTTGCCGATAGATGGCGCGCAATCATTTTCTTTGTACTGTAAGAAATGTTGATCTCATGGTGCAAATTTTTATGACATTTGTTTTTATCTCCATTCTTTTTACAAGCTGTCACAAAAATAGGACATTCAGTAAAATGTTTGTAGGGTGAGGTTGTCTTGTCAGGTACGCCCCCAGTGAAGCATCCTGCTTTATTCACTTGCACGTTTGTGCATTATGTGCTTGCCAGCTTGTCCTGGGGAATACGTCTTTTAAGACGACGGGCTTGTCTTTTTTTGTCCATTAACCAACAGGCTAGTTGGTTTGGATGCATTTGTATTCTCGCTCGATAGCTTTCGGAGACATTTTTAAAATAAAATTATTTGAATCCACGAGAAGACATAGATTTAAATTTCGAATTTTTTTTTATTGAAAAAACTAACAGTAAAATGCAAAAGGCGCCATCTAGTTGTAGTCTTGTAACCATTAAAAATAGCTCTTGGAATAGCTTGTACCAGAATACCGGTTCTTCCGGTAGATGGATTTAGCAAAAATAGGCAGTGCAGTGCAATGCTACCATGAAGTTTTTTTCCCCCCGCACATGCGACTGTCTAGCACCACAGACTTTTAACACCAAATGATCTGTCCATTGCTCTGCCTGGCTGCCGTGCCCCTGTGTGAAATAGGCATTATATCCTAGTTATTTAGTTTTATCGTGGATAATCCTCCAAATCAAAAAAAAAAATTTTCCCTTTCTAGGTATGGAACACCAAATAAGTACATAATATCGAGGTCTTAGGCTGAGATTAATAGTCGTAAGTGAAAATAAGACGAACAAAAATTTCTACCTTCTTGTGTGTGTTTACTTACTTTGACACATTTTGTATGGGCGAAATGTACCAATTTTATCACTAGTTAGTCTTACTTTCGGTTAGTGTTAGTTTCAGTTGCGACTATTGATTTCAGCTAAAGTATGTTCAAAAATAAAAAAAATAACACGCTATTAGCTTGTGAAGAACAAATCCAACCTGTTACCGAAAATACTTTGGTTAATCAATCGCAAACTTAATAACTCAGACACATTCCACAATCCGACATATTTGGTTAACTTTTTCCGGCTATCAATCACACAAATTCCGCAGCCCTATTATGAGTTTTCAGCGATTCAGGGTGCTCGGCGATATAACTCGACTCAATCGAAGACAGTTCCAGAAATATAGTGTCCCTAGCAGGAGATTCTTGCGAGTTTAAATCTATCAACAGTTTCTGTAACATCACCGCCTTTTGAAAATATCGTAACAGAGCTATTAAACGGCTCGATTAACACCTCGATCTTTCTCCAGGCTCTATGTCCAAAACCTATTAAAGTCAGTCACTCTGAACACTTGGATTGGGGCCAATCCTCTATGGCTGACGTCCGTCTCACAGCGCGTCTTTCATATAGATGTCCAGTTCCCGGTCGAGCACCGACTTGGAGCTCGCCATGTACTGGTCTAGTTGCTCATCCAACTCCTCCTTGCTCGGCAGCGGCTGCTGCGCTTGGTTGTTCCTCATCATGCCTGTTGAACCGGTTAATACTGGTCAGAACAGATTATTTTGAGAGGGTTCATATAGAATGAATGAATAAATTAAAGAAATTAGCAACTTTACAAACTAACATGCCTGGAGGAATTACGATCGATGACCATGTATGAAGAGATCTGGATCCAGATATGAAGAATTGAGAGAGGTATGCCAAGATGAAAATTGGGCCGTCGAAAACTCCCTCCTGAGCGTTTGATTGTAAAGGCGTAAGGCAGGGGAATGGGATCTCACCCAAGCTCTTCACCAACGCATTGGAAGATGTGTTCAAGATGCTTGAATGGGACAGCGTGGGTATCAACGTTAATGGAGATTTCCTCAGTCATCTTCGCTTCGCCGATGACTTTGTTTTTCTGTCGAATTCCAGAGCTTAGCTTCAGACCATGCTGGAAGACACTTATAAAGCATTGATAAAGCTAGGTCTGAAGATGAACTGGGACAAAACCATGGCCATGGCGACCGAGGGTATGACGGGAGGACAAATCGTTATCGACGGAGAAGTGATCCAACAGGTTAAAGAGTATGTTTATATCGGTCAAATTCTGCGGCTTGGTAGACAAAGACTGATTAAGGAGGTTGAGAGATGGATTTAACTGGGTTGGGCTGCCTTCGGAAAGCTTAAATTCGCTCTGAAGTCTGACCTCTCGTAAAATTTGAAGACCCAAATATCAAACGACAAGACTGATCAATGGAGAGCAATGGAGCGAGCCATGCTGGGAATATTGCTACGGGATATGGTGCGTAACAAGGCAATCCGCCGACGCATCAAAGTAGGGTATATTGGACACCGGGTGGCTAAGCTCAAATGGCAGTGGGCTGGTCAAGTCAGCCGAAGAGACGACGACCGTTGGAGTAACCGTGTCAAGAAAACGGAGTGTGGGACGACGCCAGGTGGGACGACGACATCAAGTGCGTCGGCGGAAAACAGTGGTTTCGTACCGCTGATGGCCGGGCGGACTAAAAAAATTGGAGAGGCGTATATCCAGCAGTTGACGCAAACACGCTGACGGACAAACTGACATGCTTTGATTGTACTGCATAGCGCTTTATCTTCTGTTCCTACCCCTCATAGGGTATGTACAATGCGATTCAAATAAGAATATAATTGGGACCACCGCTATTTTGTCCTATTGTGCCCGGAAAAAATCAATTAATGGACTGACCTCACCACATATGCATTGACAGGATACTTATTATAGGAGGGTGAAAAAAAGTGATGCGCCGTACCACGTCGCTCACATTTTTTTTTATGCGACCTGGCATGGATGGCTATTACTACACAACTACGGTTATGATACTAGAGACTATACCGAACCAATTAAAGCGGCGCGATGCATTAAAATAGACTGTCGCAACGCATACTGTAGCTTGGCTTGTACAATAGTAGATATAATATTTTGTTGGATTTCGGAGTTTCGCGCCGCATTGTGATTTGGCCTTACCTCTTCCGCGGGCGCCCCTCCCCCGCGCGTCCCCCCTCCCCCGCACTCCGCCTCTCCCCTGCACGCCGCCCCTCCCCTGCACGCCGCCCCTCCCCTGCATGCCGCCCCGCGCCCGCACGCGGACTCTTCCCCGCACACCGCCCCTCCCCCGCACGCTAACTCCTGACGCGCCGTTCAGCTGACGCCCGCGCACACCGCCTCTGTAGGCAACATAAGAAGATCAGCACGCGACTAATATTGGCCTCGCTAGCCCAGTGGTGCGACGCCTTGCGATTCGATAAGCTGGGTAAGCAAATCTGAGTGCGGTAGGGTTCTGGATGGGTGACCATTTTCAACTGTTGAGGCTGGCCATGGTTTAGATTCCACGTAAAACTGTTGGTTACTTGCTGGGTGGTAGAGTTAATTCCGCTAGGGTTGTTACCATCGCAATGAATAAACGATGGTCGAAGCGGCAATAAAAATTGTCAGTGTTTTCCATCCAGTTCAATGTAGCCGAAGGAAGGAAAATGCTGGCATGGCACCTAGTTTCCATGTGATGCGTTAGGCTAATATCTGACGTTCAGCCATCCATGTCATTACATAAAAAAAAAATCAAATTCTATTTTTTTAATTCAGAAGAATTCTTCTGGAGGGGTTATTCTGTAGGTTAATATTAGCAATTTACCTATTGCTAGTCTATTTATAAGATTCTCGTGTACATTTGTACACTTGCATATGGCAAATTAGTCATAATATATGTTATATAAATACTTATACTTAGAAATTCTTCAACAATTCTACGATGTAGAAAAAAAACTAAGACTACACAACGCTACTCAAACTAATCACACATTAATACCCAAGACCTATGGCAGGTCGTACCTGCCGTGTTGAAAATAATTATCCCAAATCAGCGATGGTCTTGGAAGGTCAGACAACCACTTGGATACCATTAGCTGGTAGCTGATATCATGCAGACTTCTGGAAGGAGGGTATGGTGTAAACAAAGACCAGAGCAGATTTAAGCGCAAAGGTTCTGAAAATTTACCTCAAACTACATCTAATGTCATTATAACCTATAAAATTGCATTCCTGCGAGAATTCTGCAGGAACCATGGCACACCTTCCCACTTGTGTTTTAAAGGCTAAACAATTTAATCCTCTTAAAAAATGTTTGTTGTTCCCTACACAAAAATAAAAATGTATGGGAAGGTAGATAACCTTTGGTCTTCAAAACAAGTCGTAGAACAAACAATGTTTAGTGTTGTGAAGAGAATCACTCATTTTTAGCTTTCTATCCTGGTTTCAGTACAACGTATACATAATTTTGTAAAAAAAGCAAGTAAATGTTACACAAATATTTTTTATTTAACTTTTGATCAGCTTTCATTGAGGAGGCGGAACCAACCACTGTACAGAAAATTAGAAGTCACTACGTGACGTCTAATTTTTTTATGTAATTGCTATGGATGGCTAATATCTCACCTACTGTCATTATAATAACCTAACCTCATGAAACCGACGGAACCATTTCAGGACCTTCCTAACAATGCAAAGCTACATTTATCTGAATGTAATTTTCATTGTCACTTTCACCATGGTTCATTCAATGCCATGATACCAGAGAGGGATTAACCCTATCACCTGGTAAGGAAAGCAACCTAAATTTTTATGTGGAACCGAACCAAAAACGACAAATTCTTTATCGCCTCTTACGACATGCATGGGAAAAAGTGCAGTGGGACTCCCACAGAACAACACCAGTATTGATCAGGACATGACAAATTCAAGACGCACTAAAAATGCTTCTACCCCTGACTGACCTGGGTGCGCCGCGTCCTCGGACTCCTCGGCCACGCCGCGCCCCGCCCCACGACGCTTGCGACAAGTTCCCGAATGAAGCCGACCGACTGCAAAGCAATGTACAATTGAACTTATTTCATTTAGTTACAGGAGGTTTATCAAACTCAAGTTATACGAAAAGATGCCTCAATGAAGAACTAAATGTCTAAACACACTATGCTGAAATTACGCGACCGAACTTCGGCGTTATTACGCATGCAATGCTACTGCAATAACTACCTATCAACACACTTGCCGAAATGACATCACGGTTTGGTATATAACCGAACTTCAGTTGGGCTTAAGTTCGGTGGAAACGCATTCTATAAATTTTGAATAAGAAGCAACAAACCACCACAAGCGACGCAAGTTCGGTTCGATGGCCAGGGATGCACGCAATTTCCGCTCTTATGGTATGTCATATCAGCCGAATAGTGTGTTTAGTATCGGCATAGTGTGTTTAGACACTAAGGCTTCTTGCGCAAACAACTGAAAAACCTTTTACTAACTGTGTATGCAAGCGAGATCCATCAAGTCAGATGTCGTAGAAATTAGATTATTGGAAGATGATTGGGTAGATTATTTATAGGTGTCTTTATAACTTTAATTAATTTTTACGGTTGTCAAATTATTGCACTTCGATCAAATTATTTGCACCCACGGGCAAAAATACAACTCTATAGAACCCTCATTTAATTAAGTTTTTTTCTCGCCTGCCGCGTTGCCCAAATTGCAGTGTTTTGCAGTAAATGGGGAACAAAACTGCTTATTTATCACGACAGGTGACTCGCTTAGCGAGCTCACCTAAAAGTTCTGTCAAAGCAAAACCATACAAAATCAAACAGAATAGATTTGAAAAATTTATTTACTTAATCTGTGTTATTGAAATGACTCAACTTTATCCATGTTATACTTACCGAAAATTGTTCTAAATTATGCTAATCAAAAGAAATCTTCAAAGAAAGAAAAATCACAAAAACAACACCTATGACATTTAAATTTGTTTAAAGACAGACAAAAGCTCCTCTTTTATCTTCTAAACCTCATTCTAACTGCATCATGGAGTATATCTTTCATCTAAAACCGCGTTTATTCAACTTGACCGGAATGACAGTTTTGACGTTTTTAAGGTAAGGTCGCTCTTGCGACATCTGCAATAAGCTTTGAGTTCACTTCCCCATTTGTTCCTCTTTCCAACAGTATCAAATACTGACTCTAAATTGTAAAATGAAAATGTTGAAATGCTGAAAATGTTGAGTTCCTTATCGCAAGTTTGGCGGATGGGAGCCACACGGGAAAAGTGTCCTGCGACACTTTTGCTGTCAGACACATCAACCCATATTACTTTACTGCCAAAACAATAACACTTTTACCTGTTCCGTTCTTCGCTTGTCTTTTCTTATGAAAAGAACGACAAGCGTTAATATCCACCTTCGGGCTGTAATGCAATACCATGGGTTTTTTTTATTATGCACCACAAGCTGTACGGATCAACGATGCATATATGGGTTTTGGGGCTGAAATGCAAACAAAGCGCTTGGCAAGAGTGTGAATCCATTTCATTACTATAGGCATCTACCGCTTTAAGCTTAATCTCGTGTTTCGTTTCGCACCACCTCTCATAATTTTTTTTTAGAAAAAATTGTACTCAACTCAGTAAGAGACATAAAATGGTGCATAGAATAGAATAGAAGCATTTTATTCCCTTAAAAGCGGTACATACAATCATGGTTTACAACTTTTTACAATATTATTATGATTAGGCTAGATCAATGTGCATGTAAAACTGTAGGGAAAAGGTAATGTGGCTCAGCGTTAATGCCCGCGTATACTTCAGCAAGTTTGCTGAAGTAGACTTGTGCCGCTGGTTTTCAGCCACCACCGGATCTCAAGGTATTGTGATTAATTTATAAAAGAAACAGGAGAAGCAATAACAAAGCATAAATGAACAACAGATGTAAGCGGGGTGGGGATGGGAAGCAAAGCCCCTGAGCTAAGAGTCGTTAACATTTTATGGCAAAGTGTACAGGAACAACTAAGTGATATCCATATCCACATATTAATCAACCAAATTAGAAGACGTTTTTCTTTCTAAAAAGCAGACCAAATTGTAAACCCCATAAAATCCCGAAAACTTTAATATGAACCTACATGTATATTCTATTATATAGATTACACCAATACCATTCAACTCAGATATCATTATCACAATATTTTCGAGGTCTTGAACAGCATACCTTACTATAATCCAATCCTTATTTTCAAACAGTTTTAATCAAACAAAAAAACCGGTCAAGTGCGAGTCGAGCTCGCACACGAAGGGTTCCGTACCATCGCACATGATTTAACACAAAAAAATCACGTTTTTTGTATGGGGACCCACTTTCATTCTTAATATTTTTAAATGTAACCTATTTGTTATTATAGCGGCAAAATAAATACACACTCATGTAAACATTTCAGCTGCCTATCTATTACGGTTCATGATATACAGCGCTGTGACAGACGGATGGACAGACGGACGGACAGCGGAGGCTTAGTAATAGGGTTCCGTTGGCACCCTTTGGGTATGGAACCCTAAAAGTGTGATCTAAATTATTCAAGGCAATAGAAAGTGTTATAACCTTGGTTTATGA
The DNA here is from genome assembly GCA_946894095.1 of Incurvaria masculella. NCBI lineage: Eukaryota > Metazoa > Arthropoda > Insecta > Lepidoptera > Incurvariidae > Incurvaria > Incurvaria masculella. The sequence goes on from OX335641.1 coordinate 10,291,063, forward strand.
CCGCGAAAGCAAACACGATGTTAGTTTTGACACATGATGTAATTGACAAAACATAACCTAAATCTAAATGTCATTGGTGAGAGTACTACATTTTAGGCTACAATATTTCGGTACACAACACCTTCCCTCTCAGATTGAACTATTCTATTAAACTAGAATACAATGAGTGGGTTATCTCTTTCGCAAACTTTCAGATGCGTAGCTCTGTGAACTCAATAAACGATAATCAACATACACTTATACTATATTGTTCATGCTATGTACCTTAATGTTCCACACTAATAAAATCTTCTAACACTGAATCACTGTCTATTCTTTTTGTAACTACAGCTCCTTTTGGAATACCTAAAACTTCCCTCATTTTTGTCACTTCTTCTCCTTCTGTTTCTTCTCCGCTTCCTGAGTTCTTGATGATTTGGTTAAGATGGCGTTGTATTATTTTGCCACTGTCTGTCTTTATTAAAAATCTCTGGTTGCTTAATTTTTTGTGAATGACCGCACATGCCCATTTATCACTTTTGTTATACAGGCGGTAACGAATGGGTTGACCTTCTTCAAAATGTCTGCGCTTAGGGTAAGGTTGTTCTTCTCTTGCATTTTGTGTGTTTGCATGTTGTGGGTGTATACAATCAAGGAATGTGCGAAATGGTCTGGCGTTCAGCAATTCTGCAGGCGTTTTGCCTGTGGTAGCGCTGGGAGTGGACTTCATGGCATATAACAATCTGGGTAATCTGAGATTCCAAGGGACATCAGACATCTTGCTAAGTTTTTCCTTGACGGTTTGGACTGTGCGTTCAGCTTGCCCGTTAGAAGCAGGGTGGTATGGTGGTACTAGTATGCTTCTTATCTGATTTCTGCTGCAGAAATGTTTGAACTCTGCAGATGTGAACATTGTTGCGTTATCTGAGACCAAGATCTCGCAGAGCCCTTGGCTGCTGAAGATTTCTCTCAATACTTGAGTGACTACAGCTGATGATGTATTGGGGACTATACGTACTTCTGGCCATTTTGAAAACGCATCAATTGCGATGAAAAATGTCTTTCCCATGTATGGACCAGCAAAGTCAACATGTAAGCGGGACCACGGTCGCGATGGTGGCGGCCAAGCTGTACATACTTTTGGCGGTAAGTGTCGATGGTTCTGACATATATCACACGAAGCCACAGTTGCTTCAATATCCTTGGTTATGTTCGGCCACCAAACATAACTTCTTGCCACCCCCTTTGTGGCAACAATTCCGTTGTGTGAGTCGTGCAATATTTTTAATATGTCCTTTCTTATGCATTCTGGAATCACAACTCTGTTACCGATTAGAATGCAATCTTTCATCGTCGACATCTCTGCGCGTCGTAGCCAGTATAGATGTAATGATTTTTCTGTTACCTTCTGTGGCCATCCCCTGCGTATCCAGCTATGCACTTTTGATAGAGTGATATCCTTTCGAGTGAATTCTGCAATTTTCTCGACCGTGAGATTCGGGTCGTTAGGTTCTGCTGTCATCAGCAGAACATCTCCATAGGCTTCGTCGTGTTTATCTTCATTGTCTCCTTGTTCTGGCCACCTGCTCAATGCATCAGAGTTGCCTAGTTTCTTTCCTTCTTTATACTTCAATACATAGTCATATGTGCTGAGCTGAAGTGCCCATCGGGTCATTCTGGGTGACAGTGTGATTGGTATTGGTTTGTTGGTTCCGAAAATGCTTATAAGCGGCTTATGGTCAGTGAAGATTATCACTTTTTTACCCCAGATATAGTTATGAAATTTGCTAAGCCCAAACATGATTCCCGTTGCCTCTTTGTCCAATACCGAATAATTTCTTTCATGTTTGTTTAACGTTCTTGACGCCATTGCGATTGGTTTCTCTGATCCGTCGTCCATTATGTGTGCTAACGTTATGCCGACGCCATATGCTGATGCGTCGCATGACAGTGTGATTTCTTTGTTTGCGTCAAAGTGAACTAGAACCCTGTCAGATGTAAGTAGCTCTTTTGCTTGATTAAAAGCAGACTCTTCTGACTCTGTCCACTTCCAAATGGAGTTTTTGTCTAACAATCGATGTAACGGTTCCAGTACTGAGGCCTTGTTCGGAAGAAATCGCTCATAGAAGTTGTACAGGCCAAGGAAAGCTTGCAACTCTTTAACAGTCGTCGGTTTCGGAGCATTTACAATTGCGCTCACTTTATTCCTGTTCGGCTTCACACCTTCTGGAGTTATTGTGAACCCTAAAAAGTCCACTTCTTGTAAGAGGAAACAACATTTGTTTTGGTTTAGTTTTAAACCCGCTTCACTTATCTGTTTCAGCACTTCCTCTAGTCTGTTGTTATGTTCTTCTATCGTTCTTCCAGATACTAGTATGTCGTCAAGCAGGACCTGTACTCCTTTGATGTTACTTAGTGTTTGCGTCATTAAGCGCTGAAATATGCCTGTGGCGGCCTTTACTCCGAACGGTAAACGATGGACCGAGAACAAGCCTTTGGTCGTGTTAATGGTGAGTATTTTTGCAGTTTCATCGTCCACTTCCACTTGCGTGTATGCGCGCTCCAGGTCTAATTTAGAAAAGTATTTGCCGCCTGCTAGGTTTGCCAGTATATCGTTGTTGGTTGGTAATGGATAGGTGTCATTATTGGTAGCTTTGTTTACTGTCGATCGGTAGTCACCGCAGATGCGGATGCCACCCGATGGTTTTACCAAAGGTACTATGGGGGTTGCCCATTTTGAGTATGCTATTGGTTTCAGCACCCCCTCTCTCGTCATTCTGTCAAGTTCTTCCTCCACCTGTTCTCTCAATGCATATGGCACACTGCGATATTTAAGGTAAGTTGGTTTCATTTCTGGATCTGGGCGGATAGATACTGCAGGTCCGTTGTATCTACCTAGCGATTGTTCGAACACTGTTGGATATTTATTTAAGATGCTTTTAAGGTAATCTGGATTAACCTGGTTTAGTCCATGAATCTGTATCTGTAGCGGAAGTAGCCAGTTTCTGCCGACTAAGCTGGGGCCGTTGCTTTTGGCGATTAATAGTGGAAGTGTGGCCTCACTGTTTGCATATCTGACTCTCACATTTATGACCCCAACTAAGTCTACTCCATTCCCCGTCCACGCTTTCAATCGGAGGTTAGTTTTCTCTATTTTTGGTTTGGGTTCTCGGTTCCATATCTTTTCATAGTTGTCTCTGCTGATGATGGTAAATGCTGCTCCCGTGTCGAGCTCAAAGTCATGTTTTACGCTGTCCATTGTAACTGTCATCATAAATGAAGGGAATAATTTCTTATCGGTGGTATTTTCGTCTCCTATGTTGTACAGACTGTTCATTATATGATCGGCATTGTTGTTTGTATCTGGATTATTTTCTGTGTTCATTTCATTGATGTTGTTCCTACGAGCCTGGTCTCGTTTTTTCTGCTGGCATATTCTCTCGATATGTCCAGTTATGTGACAGTACCGGCACGATAGATGTTTTACCTTGCACTCCCCTGAATGTGAATTTCCGCAGCGATAACACTTAGTTTTTGCATTTGATGGTACACTTATTCGATTCATGTCCATTGGTTCCCCTGCGTGGTCCGTGTTGGTGAATGTGGTTGCATTCGTTCTACTTCTACTGTTTATTATGATTAGGTCTTTTCCGGCTGTCTCTGCGGCAATTGCTGTGCTTACTACATTTGCATAAGTCAAGTCGCAGCGTTGCAACAACTCCTTCTGGAGTGTTTTGTTCTGCATGCCGCACACTATCCGGTCTCGTAACATTCGTTCAAGAAATGTGCCGAAGTTGCAAAAGTTGCTGATTTTTCGTAGATCTGTGATGTAGTCTGCTATGTTTTCATTTAAGCCCTGGTCGCGCCTGTAGAACTTGTAGGTTTGTGTGATTTCATTGGGTTGCGGTTCGAAGTGTTGAGTCAACAACTGCACTATTTGTTCGATGGACACCTCGTCGGATTTTCGGGGGCTGATCAGGGAGATCAGGGTGGTGTACGTCTGTGCGCCGCAGACCGCATAAAAGTTCGCGCGTTGGAGCTTCGGGTCGGTGATTTCGTTTGCCGCAAAACAGTAATACAAACGCTCATAGTATGCAGTCCAGTTTTCGCCTGGTTTGTACTCTTCGTACCGGATGGATTTAGCCATTTTTATCTCTCGTCGCCACTGTTATAACCTTGGTTTATGACCGCGAAAGCAAACACGATGTTAGTTTTGACACATGATGTAATTGACAAAACATAACCTAAATCTAAATGTCATTGGTGAGAGTACTACATTTTAGGCTACAATATTTCGGTACACAACAGAAAGGTTTGCGTGAACAAGGCCAAAAGAAACATATCCATTTATGGGTCAAATTGACAACTTCCTCATTTTAGAAGTGGGTTTAAAAATAAAAGGAATTCTTCCGTTTTCATGCTTTCTCAAGTTAAAAATTTCAAATATCAGAATATCAATGGGCATCACCTGAGATTACCGAAGGAGCTCCCCCGATTGACAGACCCAAAGGAGCCGGCTCGGTTGAGGTTACTAAAGGATCCGGAGCGCTGGCCATTGCTGAAGGTCGCAGTTCGCACGTTCCCGTAGGAGCCGGCGCGCTGGAACCGCCCCCGCTGGCTGTGCGTGCTCCGGACGCTCGACACGCTGTTGGAGCGGCGGATGGGGCCCGGCGTGAACACACTGCTCTCGCTGCCCCAACGGCGCAGGCCGCCCCCTCCTCGGCCGCCGCCCCGGCCACTGCCGCGCCCGCGGAATACGCCTATGCGTTGCTTCAACCCTTTCTGCAACATCAGTTAGTTTTACAGAATTCTTTATTCCTATTAAAATTATTCGGCGGCTGATATTACAATTCCTGTAATGAGTTTAGCTCATCAAGCCGCATTCACGTAAGAATTAACGATGCTCCTTTATTTGAGCACAGCTACATTAGATAGATGGAAAACATTGACAATTTTTTTATTGTTTCTTCGACCCACTTTCATTTACGCGATGGTACTAACCAACTTAGTTGGTATAACTTACCACCTTTAGAACAGTCGAGATGGATATTTTCATTTACAAAACACCATTTAGAAACATTATTGATCCAACCATAACTAGTATTCTAATGTAAATGGGGACCAGATTCCGCCATTTTTTTATTAAGGAAATTGTTTTCAAAATGCTCTCAAAATCGTTCAAACTTTCCCGAACAACAGTGTTTTAAATTTGAATAATTCACAAGTTCTTACCTGCCTGGCGGAGATCAACATTGCGGCCCGCATCTCGGATTGCAGCGCCAGCGACTCGATAAGCTGCCGATTGAGCAGCTTGGAGCCGCCGCGACCGCGCCGCACGCGCCCCGCAGCGGCGCGCGACCGCATCGGACCCAGCATGCGAAAGCGCTCGCTCAGCGGGATGGCCGTCGCCGACAGCCCAAACACCTTCTCTATAACCATGTTGTGCTGCGCCGACAAACGTGCCAATTTACACTACAATGGATATTGATTGTAAAGCAGTGGACTCAAACTATAATGTGTTTTGGGCCAGTGTTATTTATAGTCTGAATACCACATTCATTATAGACTTTTAACCAAACCTTGGAAAACACTGCAAGCTTGGTTTTCACTAAGTGCAGATTTATTTTAATCGACACTTAAAGGGCCTTCTAATTTTAAGGAATTCGGGGCCATGTCAAGACCTTCCTTTTATGAGCAAAAAGTTCAATTCACCTATATGCATTCTACTTTAATATGTATACATATATGGCATCGATGGTACACCAACTAATTTATAATGGCACCCAAAACTCTTTCTGCTTCCCATTCAGCTTGTTAATTGTGAGCTTATGATAAATTGAATAAGAGGATATAAAAATTCAAAGATTTAATATATTTATGGATATAATAATCAGCAAAAATAAAGTCAGGGATGGTAAAGGTGCAAGTCCCTACAGTTTTGACTGATGAATGAGCTTATATAGTATAACTATTACAAAAGGAGCAGCTATCAAAGGGTTTGAGATTTTACAAACTTAGAAAAATAGATTACCCTTTAAATACCGACATATGGTCTCACAGACACTTTGGGAGCTTAAAAAGTCTAGTCACATATGTGTTAGCAAAGACGTATCCCCCTGTGCTTACCCCTACCTCTCGGGCAGTCGCCCGGTAGAGTTCGTGGAGAGTGGTTTTGTCGACGCATGTGATTCCAATAAGTTTTGATTTTTATCCGTTTGCGATGGAAAATAAGATAAAAATGAGGGAAACTTGTGTTCTTCATGTAGATACACTGTAAACATTGAGAGTGCAAATCGAACCATATATACAGTAGAGAAAATGTATCAAATCAACTACTGAATTCCTAGAAATTTGTTCATCATCATTTTAATCAGAAATAATTTTATTTTAATATCAATACATTTTAATTAATGTAAAAAACATGAGAGATAGGGACATTGCCACCTAGGCAGACTCAATTGGCAGGAATTTCGCACCTATCATCTAGTGTGCCATAGATTATTTTGACCACAAACAAAATGTGTCAGCAATTTTTAGCCGATATAGGCCAAATCAGAGTCAAGACATAAATTAATTTTACGGCCAATATCAGCCGAATCAGGGGAATACCATGGTAAACTAACAGAGTGAACAGGCATGTGAGTTATTAAATCACATTTTCGCATAGGGCCAAAGTAGGTAATTACTGATGAAAATTGCTTTATTGCATGGGGCGAAAGTATATGAAATCTAGCAGTGGGACAAAATACCTGAGGGAGTCAAAGCTACAACCAACTCTGACGCAAAAAGACATCAATACTGATTTTGACATCTTTTTCGTCTTGTGCTTGTTAAAATTTACCTCTTATGGTCACTTTGTACATATTTAGCGAAGCAGCAGCAATAAACTAAATACATAGGTATTTGGTAGATGTGGTATTTGATGCAGGAACATTAACTTTGGGTTGATTCAATATAAATATAAACAAAATTATACAATACAAACATGCCACCTGAAGGAGGCGGCAAGCGCGCGGTTCGGTGTTATGTGTTTTGATTTGATGTATGTACGAATTTATTGACGGAAGAATATTGTAATGTTTACGTTTCGATGGATATGCAATTACCTAACGCGGGCTACGATTTCCCGGTGAGATCTGGTCAAATAAAATATAAGACACGTGTGGATGCTGCTGTTTCGAGGAGCATACAAATGCCGGGCCGCGGGTAGAGAATTGCAGAAGACTGGAAATTGAAGTAAACAGGGAATGAGAAATATATGTGCACTCGTCAGATAAACGGCACGTGAGGAAGACCGGTGCTGCAGAAAATCAAGCTAAACCGGCCGAGGACACACATTTTACCTGAAAAACGACGACACAGCGCTAAACAAAACACACTGTTCACATCACAGACTATAAACAAAAATAGAATATACAATAAATTACTGAAGATATTTTTCAACAGAGATTTTTTTTTTGTAACTGGACATGCCCCTTGGTCCGAATTGGGTTGACAGTGCTCACAAATATATTCGTGCAAACACCTGGTCCGAATCAGTATTCGCGAATACTGCAATATTTGAGATATCAAATCAGACCGATTGTTAGCGTGCTAACGGTGCTCACAAAATAACCTCAACTATTGTTTGAAGTGTCTTCAACAAAAAAGATTTTTTAGTGTTCAACAATAAACAATTTGCAAGCGGATCCGTATTTACTAACATTATGTGACAATGAGAGTGATGATGAAAGTGATGTTGAGATGTTGATAGACAAATAATTTGGCAAATAGGCGAAATAGAAGTAGTACGATAATGGAGAGATCGCAGATTTCGGCAGTATTGCACACGGTTACGATGTTACTGCAAGTAAAGGGCGAACGAAAGCGGTGACGCGTTTTATTTTATATTCTGTGTCCTCTACTCGCAGTACCAAAATCAAATTTGCCGCGCGATCTATGGCTGCCGCTGACAGCGCTCACGGTTTTGCCCTGAGCACAGTAAGCACTTGAACAATGACGTCATCGTTACGTCATACCTCACAATCTTGCATTTCTGAGCACTGTCAGCGCAATTCGGCTCCGAGCTACAGAGACAGAAACCGCCGAACGATTCTCGTGTTCGAGAGTAGAAATCGACATCTAATTTTCCTAAAGCCAAATTTTTTTGGCAAATTTTTTTATGATTATTATTAATAATCTCAAAAAAAGAAAAACTTCGCAGTTATTAGATCCATCCGATAAAGACTAGTAAAGAGCCTGTTTAGTGATGTAACGATGACGCTATATCGTTCACAGTACGTAAACCCAAGCTCGAATTGTGTAGACACCCCACGCGAATATATTCATGCAATCATCAGCCTATCTACTCATGAAACCGAAAGCCATAACTTCTCGTGTTCGCTTTTGTCAAAGTATATATAGAAAAAATGTGCTAATGTTTTTCTACATAGATGTTGACAGAAGCGAATACGAGAACTCCTCGTGTTCGCGTGGGTGGGAATCCGAATCGGAATTCAGGAATACACAATATATTTGCGACAACAAATCAGACTGCATGTAATCGTGCCAACGGTGCTCACAAAATAACCTCAAACCAGTGTCTGTAACCCTCAAACCAGTGTCTATAAACTCAAACCAGTGTCTGAAGTGTCTTCAACAACAAAGAGTATTGAATGTTAAACAATGAACAATTTGCAAGCGGTTAACAGCTAATTACTAAAATTTTGTGATAATGAGAGTGATGACTCAGTAGATATATAGCTGTGTGGCCGGGACCACAGCAGTAGTTCATCTCAGAGAGCACTGCTGTTATTGTTATTTTTAAAAAGATTACACCATTCATGACTGTTCAGCATCGAGAAACTAGCTTAGAGCCAACACAAATTAAGTGTGCCTGTGCGGGTGCACGACATAAGCAGTTATTATGGAGTTTAGCTACTGAATGTAATCCTATATATGATCTTTGATGAAGATACACGTGATTTTGAGATGTTTATAGATTTATCCTCTTCAGACAGTGATGACGACAAAGAGGACGAAGTCAGACATTTAGTGCTGGTGTTAAATTACAATAAGAGGAGAATTCATATCGCATCCGCGAATCGAAAATTACGTTGATGAACTCTTTCATCTTTTAATTCGCCTAACATCTAATCAGTCATGTTTAACCCCGAAACGTCGCCACTATGTTCAGTTAATATCCTTTCGCTTCCGCTTGTCTAAACGTTCAGAACTGAGAGGTTCAGACATTGCTAGAATTTGACAAACAGGCGAAATCGTTGAACGACAGTAAAGCCAGCGCGCACACATCAAAATGGCGAGCAAGAGCTTGCAGTGTCAAAATAACATTGGCCCGCGCGATCTGTGGCTGCCTTGGAATGATTACGTCAACGTGACATCATACCTAACAATCTTGCATTCCTGAGCACTCGAATGCAATTGCGATTCGGACCAACTGTTTTCACGCTGTCAGCATTTGAGCGCAATTCGGATCACAGCCCCACTGTTCGAATTTCCTTGATAGAAGCAACAATCTTTATAATTATAAACAGGATATTATTATTATATGTTGTACACATATCCATAACTTGCTACGCATTCCGATTTGAACTGTAAAGGATTACACTGCTAAAAGCGTATACAAGCCTCCCGAATCAGATTTCACGCTCAAAGCAGTAAGCATTACAATCGATCCGGACCGTTTGTGTACGCGCTTACGGAAACAAAACAACAAACATGGCACAAATGACGTTAATTGTAGTAGTTCACCTCTGAATCTTATCAATTGCTCTAGGTTCAACTTGAATTTTCCTCTATAGTACATTCAACGGTTTGTGAAAAAACACGGTGGAAATACAATCAAAAAGTGACACTGATAGTTGCACACACAGTGCCCTACCTCGAATGCGTGAGCACTGTATACGGCTTGCGTGAGGCAGGGATGACGTCATAGCGTTCACGGGACCGCATTTTGAGGGCTGTAAGCGCGAATCGGACCAGTTTTGAGCGTGCAGGTGCTTTTGGTAACGATGGTTCAAATCGGACCGCGACCTACTGTCCGTGATTGTCAAATTTCTGAAAATTTCATGAATTGTTTCCAAACTACATAAAATTGTTAATTTTTTTCAGTCTACAAAATCACTACAAAATTGAATTGCTCCAAACAACCAAGATAAAGAAAATATATCTAGGTTCTCTCTCTAAATTAAATAACCTGTTTCTTCCGGGCCGGTGTTGACTATTACCGTTGCCTCTGCAATTCAGCACTTCTCCACTCTTCGCCACATAAAATTATTGTACAGTGCTGGCGGTTGAGTTCGGTGGGTGGCGGGAAGCGCTAGTAGGCATGCGTGAGTTATATAGGCGCGCGTTCGCCGGTCGGTGCCATTCCGTTCCAGGCGCCTGGACTGCGATGTCTGACTTGGAGCCAGTCGGCAACGAAATACTGCAAGACATGGACGCGTGCTACGAAACTTTCGACAAGGACGGGTGAGATAAAAAAATGTTTGTCACCATAGCAACATAACCCCTTTCAGCTGTTTACTTGTTTACTAAGCCTCGATTGCACGAAGAGACGGCTGAGTTAATCAATGTTCAAACATGTCACTTTTAGTGAATTGCATAGAGTTACTTCCATACTGTCCATACAAAGTGAAGTATTTAATCATACGTTGATGTTGATTTTGATGTTTTGTCCTTTCGTACACTCGGCCCTAAGAGCCGTGAGCGTGGCAAAACAGGTTCTGTTAATTCTGTTTCTACTCAATTTGGACATGTATTTTCATGAAAAGTCATTGATTTTTTACAAGAATTCGAATATAAATAATTTTTCAGATAATGTCTTAACACATATATAACTAACTGGAACACATACTGAAACCAAAAACCTTTATTTCTCTATCTGTACCATTAAAAGTGGGTGGACTCATTTTAATACGGGGATTATTGCGGAACTAAATACATGTTGTATGGATAGTCTGGTGCTAGTCTGCGTACTACATTTTGAGAGTTCACTCTGAATACGACTATGAGATTATCCATGGATTTTAATATAAAGTTAATTGGATCATAGCAATCAAAGCCAATGCTGGACAGCATTTGGTTAATACGTGGTCTGCGAGAACTGATGGAACCCGTATATTGCAGTATTTTTCTGCAATATTGAATGCAGGGCAAAAATAAGTGCTTCTTTGAATACAATTTTGTATAAAGTAATTAAAAAACCATGTCTACGGCGTGTCTTTGGCGGTGTGCAGGCTACCTATAACACAATGCTGAAAATGAGAACTAAATGGAATTGCATCATAAACCATTCCATGCACAATTATACCTAAGAAGATTTTTAGTTTGATATAGACGGTGAAGAGCAGAGAGAAGAGGCCTCATTTGTTTTTTTTTCAGTGTAGTTTTTTTACATTAAAAGAATATTCATGAGTTGGCATCGTGAAATCGCGTATTATAACATCTGGTGGGCATCAAGTGGTCAACTTTTAAAACCACATATGAAATTTTACTTTGATAGTTGTTATAATAACCTCGTAAGCGCACGTGATGGTCTGCATTTTTTGAGAACGATACTTGACATTTTTAATACTTAAAAATATTGTGGAATACTTGTGGATGGATGATCTGGTAAGTGTTTAAAGTATTTTCAAGTATGTTAATACGTGATTTCTTAAGATAATTTTGAAAAATTAAACATGATTCATGTTTTATATTGAGGAGCTTGTATGTTGCAAGAGTGAAAAACTCATTATTTGACATACCTGCAAGTTTTTTGCTTTTGATGATAATGCAAGGCCTACCGTGTTGAAGATTCATTCTTATCATTCGAGTGGCTTGTAGCCTAGTAGCGCGGGGACTGGCCTAGCGTACCACAGGTCTGGGTTCAATTATCCTCGCCTGAATGACCCATTTGCTTTCTCTTTCTGAGTTCGATAAGTGCATTTCGTCACGAATTCAACCTGCTCCATGTTTCGGAATCCATGTAAAACTGTAGGTCCCCTTCCCCTACTAGGTGATAGGGTTTAAGCCCGCCCGAGTTGTACCATCGTATTGGATGAAAAAATGGTCAAAGCGGCAATGAAAGATTGTTCGTGTTTTCCATCCAGTTCAATGAGCCGTGCTAATGAAGGAAAGGACCTGGCATGGCACTTAATTCCTTCGGTAATGTAATGTATTGGGCTAATATCATAACGGTAGTTATGTGGTATTAGCCATCCATGTCGTGACTGCAAGGCCTACCGTGTTGACGATTCATTCTTATCATTCGAGCGGCTCGTAGCCTAGTGGCGCGGGGACTGGCCTAGCGTACCAGAGACCTGGGTTCAATACCGACATGCACCATTGTCTTTCTCTTTCCGAGTTCGATAAGTGCATTTTCATCACGAATGCGAGCTGCTCCATGGTTCGGAATCCATGTAAAACTGTAGGTCCCCTTCCCCTACTAGGTGGTAGGGTTTAAGACCGCCCGGGTTGGTACCATCGCATTTGATGAAAAGATGGTCGAAGCGGCAATGAAAAATTGTCCGTGTTTTCCATCCAGTTCAATGTAGCCGTGCTCATAAAGGGAAGGTCCTGGCATGGCACCAAATTCCTTCGGGAATGTGGTGTATTGGGCTAATATCATAACGGTAGTTGTGTGGTATTAGCCATCCATGTCGGGTCGCATAAAAAAAATATATGTCAGGATGCATAAAAAAAAGTCACAAGCTTTTCATTCCAATTGACATATACACATGACATACAACTAGTGCGTGCATTTGTTTAGGAAATAGAAAATTGTGATTGTGAATCGATAAGCTTTGGAAACACCTTTGACCGCGGTTAGGTTCTGGATGGGTGACTATTTTCAACCATTGAGGCTGGCCGCGTTCCTTACTTACTAGGTGATAGGGTTAATCCCGCCCGGGTTGGTACCATCGAATTGAATGAACGATGGTTGATGGCTAATATCTGACGGTCAGTTCGGTATTAGCAATCCACATAAAAAAATTACATAAAAAAAAAACCTTGATAACGTAGTGGCGAACTTGAGATGTATTCGCTATGAACCTGATAGCTCTATAGAAATAAAAGTAAATATTTCAGAGAAATTTCAGTTATTACCTGGACGAATCCACAAACAAATGTGACAGATGAGCCACATCAGTTATACACAAGGAGACTTCCTATTAAGACCTTCAAGTACCTGCAAAAATTTAATCGAATGTTAATCCTGCCAAGCCTGACCACAAAAAATAAAAACCTCAGCAGATTGTTGCCATGATATTGTAACGGCTCTCCATAGGTTTTACAGTTCACTTTATATGACGTTTTATTAAATAGCATAAAAATTACTTGAAAAGAACAAAAAAAACCTCACTGGCTTCAGATATTAGTTAGAAAACCACATATGCACACCAGTTTTAGTAGTTTGCAAACCTTGCATGTCCTATGTCACAGCCATATATATCTATTTCTTGCTGGCTATCGCGAACAGAGTGCTATCGCCATGGATTAGCATGACAAAGTTGTCAGTGTGCGTGAAATCGGGCATTGAATATTGGTTATTTTTTGCTGTTCTAATGGCTGTGAAATTGAAATGCGGACATACATGTTAATAGGGTTTATTATCTTATATTATATTATATCTATATTATATTAAACTGTCCATCCCATTTAAAGTTGCTATAGTTTCTATATTAATAAATCTCAATATTGTGACCCAATTAATTTTCAGAATTTAAGGTTCATTGGTTTTGTTGTAATAGCCATTAGAAGTTTTATATAGTTTGATGCAATAAAAAACAGCACTGTGACTTTCGCATGGAAGAAATTCGAGTTTATTTAAGGCTGTTCCGACCCATATAAAGTTGTTTGCACACATAACAAAAAGTATTGCACTTTAAGCCATGAATTAATAATAAAAGTTTAATATAGTCATATTACTTGCAGCGAAAACAATTTCACAATTTCAGGATTATTGGTTTTGTTACAATTTATTTAAATACGATTTTTATTTAACAGTGCCATCTAACGGTGTAAAACTTCTAATCGGCAATTACAACGAAACCATTAAACCTGATATTGTGAATATGTTTTCACTGCAACTACTATGGCTATATTTAATATTTTTGACAAATTCGTGCCTTAAAGTGCAATACTTTTTGCGTTCTGTGTAAAAAAATACATTGTATGGGTCGGAACATCCTTAATATAAAAAAACCCTTACCCATACAAAATATTTACCGTAATTTTCAGCTACGTAAAACATTTAAAAAAATTAAACGGACACCTAAAAACCTTTACAGATACGGTTTTTATTTTATGAACATGATGATGGCCCGACCCCCGTACCTAATAAAAAGGATCTTGCAGTGCAATGAAGTTTATCAAGTCACTGAGATTGACATGTGTTCTTCGGCGCTATGTACTTATGAACCTATGTAAAGTACCAAAACCATGTTTGGAGAATAGGCCACTAATATGGAACAAACTGATAACATGCAGCTGCGTTTTTAGAATCATCAGAAGCCACGGCGGCTGAAATGATAATCCGTCAGCAAGACCAAATATGCAAAAATTGCTCATACTTGCTGAATTTGTCATCACGCCAAATTGAACATTGTTTGGTTTACTCTAGATCTGCCTGCCTCAGCTCTTTTGCTGCCTATTGAATAAATGCTGCAATAACATTGATAACATAGGTGACACCGAAATTTCTCAACAGAGTTGAAGGAAAACTTCTGAGATAGTAAAGACTGAAGATTTCAATGTAGAAGTTATTACTATGATTCCTGCTAAAGTTATGGAATAGATAATTTTATACGGAATAGAGAATAGTTTTTTATTGATTTGGATTGTTTTACAATCAATCGTTAAATAGCTAAGATTAGGAAGACTCTTGGAAGAAGGCCTACGTAGTACCTCTACCTAAAGTTAATAATCCCACTGACCCTAAACATTATCGCCCAATCTCCATTCTTCCGTTTCTATCCAAAGTTCTTGAACCTATTGTTCACTCACAGCTATGCCATTTTCTGTCCTCCTGTAACATCCTCAGCCCATTTAAATCTGGTTTTCGTCCCTGCCACAGCACTACTACCGCTCTTGTAAAAATCACTGACGACATTCGTCTAGCTATGGATGCCCGTCAGTTAACTCTCCTTGTATTACTTGACTTTAGTAGTGCATTCAATTCGGTCTATTTTGACATCTTAAGGGTAAGGGAAATGAGCGGGATGGGCCATCCCGCTCATTTCCCCATACAAAAGGGGAAAGAAGATCACGCCCATTTTTCTTGACAGAGATCCCAAATTTTGCTCAAAATAGCTTTATTTGATCGAACTAGATGTCTGATGACCATTGGCATTGTAAAATTGTGTTTGGTTTCTAAATTATAAGGTCCGAAAGTTTGAATTTTTTGCGCGTTTTATACAATAACTTTGGAGGTGTATTACGCAATGATAAAGTAAGAACATTTTAAAAAGATTAGTCATCAGACATAGCTTATTTAATCAAGATTTATTATCTATTTGGGTTTTGTTAGATTTTTTACTACAGCGGTCGTGGTTTACTTTTAGCTATAAGTCGTTTTGAAATTAAAATTTTCGTAAATCTTACCAAATCATACACTATACTATGCACATTGTCTTTTTTGTGGACATGTTGCATCTTCCTCATCACGGAGCCTGTCTTATTCTTTGAAACAGAGAAGGTCCCAGAGCGCAACAGCACGGTTTTGTACCGTGCCCGCGAATGAGTTAGGCCCGCCGGGTTGGGCCACCTTAATTGCAATCCTGTATTCTCTTAATATTTCACAGTCGGCTCTCGATTGGTTCTCTTCTTACCTACGTGGTCGCCAGCAATGCGTCCGTGTAGACAACGTCTACTCCTTATGGACTGACCTCACCGCTGGCGTACCACAAGGTGGCGTACTTTCTCCCTTGTTATTTTCCATCTTTATCAATAGTATTGTTGTCCCATTTATGTGCTCTTTCCATCTTTATGCCGATGACTTGCAGCTTTATCGACAATTCCATTCCAATGATGTTCACACAGCGGTTGCACTTATGAATATCGATCTTGATTCTGCACTAGACTGGGCTGTTCGGTTTGGCCTTTTAGTTAACCCGGCTAAAACTCAGACAATCATCATAGGGTCTGGTAAGCAGTTGGCCAAACTCGACAAGTCCACTTTACCTCCAGTTAGTTGTGTTTGATAGTGTTGCAGTCCCGTACAGTACGAGTGTAAAAAATCTGGGTCTATGGATTGACGAGACACTATCATGGAACACACAGGTCTGCGAAGTCAGTCGAAAACTTATGGGTAGCATGCACTCTCTAAAGCGATTGCAAAATTTCATTTCCGTTGGCACCAAAACTACGTTAGCACAATCCCTTATACTCCCGTTATTTGATTATGCTGATATCTGCTACCTAGATCTTCATGAAGATCTCCTTAACAAACTTGACCGCCTCCTTAACTTATGCATTCGATATATTTTTGGCTTGCGTAAGTTTGATCATATTTCCGAATTCCGTAATCGACTCCAGTGGCTTGACATTAGAAAACGCAGAAATGTTCACACCCTATCACTTCTTTACTGCACACTGAATAACCTTGCTGCTCCTAGTTACCTGCAGGATCGCTTCAAATTGCTATCTTCACATGGTGTTCCACTTAGGTCTGCTGATACCTTACTGTTAGCCATTCCTACACATCGGAGCACGTATTATAGTGACTCATTTTCTGTAAACGCATCTCGTCTTTGGAATCAGCTTCCCCTAGAAATTCGGTCCTCTTCCAATGTATATATTTTCAAAAAACGTCTGAAGTCCTATTATTTAAATTATATTTAAACTTTATCATTTATATAAGTTCTTGCTCGCTCTCTGTTACAAAAATAGGTTCATAAGAATAAATGTATATACACAAATATTGGTATATATTTAAATTAAATATATATTATAAGCTATGTATTATATGTATCTGTATGTATTAGTATTAGAATGTAAGTATATTTATTCTTGTTAAGTAAATATATATATCTTTATTGATAAAAAATGTTACTTCTTTTACCTTTTTTTGTCTGCCGCCTTGCACCTTTCCTACATCCCAAGGTTAGGTAGGAAGAGAATGCCTTTTGGAATTAGGCCCGCCTTTTGTAAACTGTTTTTATAATGGTGTACAATAAAGAATTTTATTATTATTATTATTATTTATTTTACAAATGTGTGATTGACCAAAATTACATTAAAATGTGTTCTTAATTTATTGTTTGTAATAATACGGCTTTTGTCTGAATCGATCTGCTAATGATCTGCTAGACTAGTCCCGCTGTAGGAAGTCCTTTGATAACGTAGAGTATTGTTCGCATCTGTGAGACTAAGTACTTCCTTGGCTCAGTGTGCAGTGCGTCTCGCTGATGACCCTGAGGTATCCCATTAATAAGAAACCCTCCAACTCTGAAGAGATTTCGGGTTTCTCTGTGTTTTATGTGCAGGCATGGTGTTCACTGCCCCTTTGTAAAGGTCTAGGGTCTGGCGTTCGTAATAATAATATCTGCGATGTCTTTGGATACCCATGTTTTACTCTTATCAACAAACCTAATGTTAACATGATTATATCGGTATTCCGTAACATATTATCGCTAAATATTCAATGATACTACTATTATTACGTATCTGACGTTTATCTGCTTAAAACTGGATGTGCCGGGCATATAATGACAGTCCATATAAAATTATAATAATCTCAAAGAATTATAAACCCATAACGACCTCTTGCATGAATCCTATTCAAACTCCCATTCCCTCAGATGAACTTACTAGGTAGGAGGGTTAATCCCGCCCGGGTTAGTTCCTTATCATGAACGATTTACTTAATCTACATAGACTGTCTATTTGACGTCTAAATGGCTCTATCATTTTCTAGGACAGTGATGGCGCCTATAAGGATTCGAAAATATGCAAGGCAACCTGCTTGACAGGAGGCTTTTCCTCATAATGGAAATATAGAGGCAGGATGTGCGTTGAGGAGTTAAGAGTAGAAAAAATGAACGATCTGCCTATTCGGTTCGTACGAAAGGAAGGTAGTTCGACGTTGAAAATAACTAATAGTAATATTAGCGGAAAGAATGATAGAATCTGAAGTGGAAAGGGTATGGCGGAATCTAACTGAACAGCTCAGAGTAGTAATAAAATGCGCTCGTCCGACGTCCTTGCGTAGTTCGAGTGATTCAGTCAGGGAGAGTGTAAGGAAATGTATCTCGTTTGTAAGAGAGCGGCGCCGTAGTAATTTTTAAATACAACGGCGGTAGCGCCGGCGAGTGAGTTCGCTTACGAATTCTTACTGATTTTCAACGACACATAAGAACTTCATAGGACGCTATTTAGTGTAGCAAACATTCTATGTTGCGCGTCCCGTATTCGTAAGTAAACTAACTATTGCCACTAACTCGTGTCTTCGCTGCCGCCATATGAAAGAGTTCCGATCGATACCCCCTCCTTCCTTGCTCGCTGGGTTGAGTAGTCGAGCAGGCTTTTTATTGTATTGTTTTATGGCATTCATAGGTACGTAACCTACACTTTAACATGTCAAGAATCGTTATGCTAGTTCTATGTCAAAAATATAAATGTCGCATGCTCTATTTCCTTGCTATATACTGGCAAACATACTTTGCTGGTCTTAAAATAAGTCTAAAACTTAAATCAAATTTACGTAGTTAATTATTCAATACTACCGCTCACAAGAAAAACATAAGGAGAAACGTTAAACATATATATAAACAAATAATAATTATGAATCTTACGAACTGATGCCATCATCAATGTAAAATTAGTCAAAAATATTTTACGAACTTTATCTATTGGAAGCGATACACATGAGTTAAGATAAATTAGAAACATCATTAATTGCACAGAGACGGGAAGTTGAACTTCGACGAGTTCCGGCTGGTGTGCAAGGCGCTGTTCCGGAACGAGCGCGGGCACGTGTACCCGCTGTCGGAGGAGCGCGCGCGTCACATCTTCAGCGTGTTCGACCGCGACCGCGACGACTTCATCAACAAGGAGGAGTTCGCATTCTGCTGGAACCACTGGATCAAAGTGGTAAGCAAAGAGCTAAACTTTCATCTATATTAGTATGCAATGTCATGGGATTTGATTGCTCGAAAAACCTGTGGTTTTCTCTTTTTTATGGAATTGATAAGTATGCAAGTATAGTGGGGTAGCTTTTTTTTACGTAACTGGACATGGATGGCTACTACCAAACTGACCGTGAGATAGCCTAACACACCACGTGGGAACTAGGTGCCATGCCAGGACCTTCTTTATGTTGCTCGGCTGCGAAAAGTTAAAGGAAAACACGGATAATTTTCATCGCCGGTTCGACCATTGTTCATTCAATGCGATGGTACGATTTGACTTGTTTAAGATTTTCAGCAAAAAAATACCATGCTGACACAGGTATTCGTTGTTTGATATTAGATAGCAAATATCAAGTAAATTGGAACAGTAATTTTCAGATGATTAGTAGACTAAGTTTATATGGGGAACACAGCTTACGGGCCGTCCTTAAGCCCTATACTACAAGCAACACAAAATATTCCTGTTATGGAATATCAATCTATTAATTGAACAAAACTTTTTCCTTAGCATACATTTCTTTTTCCAGAAGAATGTTAATTTATTTGATCCAAATTCATCTCAATTTTGTTTATAATATTGATAGTGCCCAGAACCTTTATTGTAGCTTGATTACAATTCGGGACAAATTCGGTGTCGGAACAGAGCCACGAAAGGACCCCAACAAATATTTAGTTAGTGCACAACTACATGCGTTTACATTTGTAATTTTTTTCAGGATTTTCAGGAACCGTTAATAGGAGCAAAAATCGGCACAAAAAAGTATGAGCGATGGATGCCAGAGCCAGACCATTACCCTTTTTAGGGTTCCGTACCCAAAGGGTAAAAACGGAACCCTTTTACTAAGCCTCCGCTGTCCGTCCGTCCGTCCGTCCGTCTGTCCGTCTGTCACAGGGCTGTATCTCATGAACCGTAATAGGTAGGCAGCTGAAATTTTCACAGAGTGTGTCTTTATTTTGCCGCTATAACAACAAATAGGTAAAATAAAAAAAAATTATAATTAAAGGGGGGTCCCATACAAAAAACGTGATTTTTTTGTGTTAAATCTTGTACGATGGTACGGAACCCTTCGTGTGCGAGTCCGACTCGTACTTGGCCGGTTTTTTCGCTTTTTGCGACGGGACCATATAAAAGACAAAACATTTAAACAGAATCACGACAATACATAGCTCGGTGACCCAGCATTATTTCAACGTTTTTCATACCAGGTTCATTCCCCAGAGATGCAAGTGATCGCATTGATGTCCAGTGAAAGAATACACTATGACAACTAGATCGTATTTTACTACAACTACATGCTTTTGAATTTCTTCATTGTTTGTGTTTATTGTTGATTCATGATCAGGTATAATGCACTCGGATTTGTCATATTTTATCTTGTGCTTAGGTTTAAAATATCCATGCATGGTGTACCATAGAACATATTGAACATATTGTTTCTACAAATTTGGTTTTAACGAAAATTTATTTTGTCATTTAAGCAAAAGGCGTCAAACATAGAAAGTGATAAAACTGTGCTGAGTGCGGTTTGTCGGGTGCATCGAGTTGGCATTTTCAGCATACCCGTAGGTACTATTCCGTGACGGGTGCTGTTTGCGTTGCAGATCGTGCGCCCTGTCAGCGCGTTCCTTGTGGTGGACGTGCAGAACGACTTCATCTCGGGCAGCCTCAACATCAGCAAGTGCTCCGCTCAGCAGGACGGCTCCGAGGTACCCTCACATAAACTCTCTACACTGTGATGTAAATAACACTTAAGCGAACATTCTAAGAAAACGAAACTGGGACGTCAGCAAAACGGAGATGTTCCACTTTGCATAGAAATTGTATTATTTATTGTTTTCATACATAAAATATTAGAAGGACCAAGTTCCAAACGAGGAGAGAGTGGAGATACCACAACAAGAAAAACATGATTTGTTTTATTTCATTATTTTGTTTACCTTATCATTGTTTTGATGAATATTTAATCATTTATCAATGAAAACATGTGTTTATGTAAACCTACAAAACCCGACTGAGGTGTCACTGACAGCTGTGATATAAAAAGGAACCGAATGCCAATTGCATTCAAGATTACCTACACTTTGAGAGAAGACAACTTCAAATTAAACCCGGACAAGAGTAAAAGAAATGGCGAAGGATGCATTCCTTAGAATAAGCGACGTATATCCTGAGTACGAAAAAGTAAATTTACTTAAGTCAACCTAGGACTGGCTCTAGCGTCTGATTCCAAATACGATTTTGGTGATGACGGCAATGTATTTGAATGTCCCAATCTTTGCAGTCAAGGTCCATAACGCAGGTATAACGTTAAATAAAATGTATGTAGGTATAATCTTAAATACTGTGTTAGTAGGACGCATTAATTACGGGAAGAGGGACTGTAGGAGAATTCCAAATTATGGGTATACAGCAGGTGGCGAAATTGGTTAGACGCAATACCCGCAATACCCGCGAATGGTATGTTTTGCTGGTTCGGGTCCAGCCTTGCAGTATGTTCGTAAAGTAGTTCTTTTTATAGGGATCTTTCTTTAATGAATGTGCTCTTGCTTCACGGTCGATTATACATACATACATGTCACATTCTTTAAATAATTTCACTGGAAAAAAAAAAGATTATGCCAGAAAACTGTTTTGGAGGTGGGTCTTAACATTGTAAACACACACGCTAATTGTAACCTTGGCATCATGATAGAACCTCACTCCTCTCCTGGACATGAATAATGTAAATAATTCATGTGCAAACAGCGTAACAGTCACGGATGACTGATCATGAACTCATCTCTATGTTCGTACATTTTCGGCCTTTTCATGCCTCACTAGGTAACCACTTGTAAAGCTGCTATCTGATTGCTGCTGCGGTGTTGCCCGCTGCTGACTGCCATGTTTGCTAGACAGATATATGCACTTACTCTTCGAAATACTCGTACCAACGATAGGTAGGTGAACTCTTTTTCCAAGCTCTTTTGTTTTCTCGTTTGGTATTCCTGAAGTAGTGGTATCATCCCGGTTAACGGAGGTTATTTGGTCATGAGCGTACACCTCAGTCTTGCTCTTTGTCTTTGATAAATGTGTTAATATGACACAAATGTTAAGGATGAGCGTAAGGAAGCCTTTGGCACTTTGGTGGTGTTAAGCTCTTACAATAGTTGGATGACACAGCAGTGTGCCTAAAATATCATTGACGTAATGAGGTTGACATAAGTTAACTATTGGCAACCTGAGACCGAATATAATGTTTTCGAGAGCCATGATGCCTGTGGTGTTTATTTAATTTTACGAATGTATGCATGAATGACGTATGAAAATAAAAGCAAGTAAGACGAAATTATTGGTTTTCGAGCGAGACGAAGTAGTAACTGGGTGTAATGTAAGTAAAAATAAGGAAAGATTAGAACAGGAGAATGAGTTTGTGTATCTAGGAAGAATGTTTTCCCGCGATGGGAAGTGTGATAAGGACATTGAAAGAAGAGTAAGTCGAAAGTAAGTGGAAATCGAGTAAACGGCGCAATGAATGCCGTTATGAAAAGCCGAGTGATTACGCCCACAGCTGGGATGACGATTAATTACTTATGTATGGAAGCGAAACTTGGGTATGGCAGAAGAGGCATGAATGTAGAATAAATGTAGTAGAAATGCGTTCCTTGAGGAAAGTTTGCGGAGTTAATCTAACGGCAAATTTCGAAACAACTGGGTTAGAGAGCAATGTCAATTGAAAAAAGGTTATTGTGACTAGAATTGAGAGAGGAGTGCTAAGATGGTTTGAACACATGGAACAATTAGACGATGAAAAAATGACGAAACAAATTTTCAGAGCAGAAGTGAGCGGAAGAGTCGTGCCCGGGCGGCCTAGAAGAACATACCACGACCAAATCGATGTAATTCTTTGTAAAGGTATGGTACGTAGCACCTGTAATCGTAGAGCATGTATGAAAAGATGTATTTCTGTAGATGAAGCGAAAGAGGTGTGCTGTGATCGTACCATATGGCACTCTATCATGGCCTACCTCTCCGGGAAAGCGGCGTGAATGTACGTATGTGTGTAAGAATGTATAATTTGTTCAATTATATTTTTGGAAAACTTTTAATTTCCTGAAGAAATTAACCGAACATGATTGCGGTGCATCACTTATATCACTTGACTAAATTATTTGCTCAGCAGTACATATGATGTACCAAGACCGGTACCCTGGGGCTTAAATCGCAGCGATTTATAGATTTCTCAGTGATGTCTTAGAAGAAAAATAAAGAGAAAACTGAAAACATTGCACGATAGTATTTATTTATTTATTTATTTATTTGACAAATACATACATTTTACATACCAGAAAACCAAGGCTTAAAATGTAGCAAACTTAATTTCAATATGGAAGAAAAAAAAAACAGACATTTAATTAACTATGGATGAGTTAACTTTCAAATAGCCTTCCAAAAATGTCGTGCACCCTCTCTCAAACGTCCTTCTCAGATTTACAAACACATCACAATCAGGTGTTGACAGATGCATCGCATTGAACAGCCTCAGGACGAGACATATGGGCGACCAGTAGTGAGAGCGGGTGCGCGTCACGATCTCGGCAAACAAACGTGCGTTCCGCCGTCGAGCGTAACCATCAGGCACGTTCAGTGCTAGTACCAGCTGCCAAGCTATGGCTGCCAAACCTGGCCAGACATTGTGGGAGTGTTTATGCCTGTATAAAATGCCTTATTTTTTGTAACAGTCTTGTAAAGATAGTAATGATATGTGCCTAACATTAACAAAACTAAATGCTCCACACTTAAACATAGTCTTGTGCATTGAAAAAAATAGGTTATTGTTGTATTTTTTGCAGCTTCGCCTAATAAAAGTGTTATTACAATATTTGAAATTTCTTACAAATGTTTCAAGTGAGAACTAAAAAGGAATTTTGAAATAGATCTACTTAAATGACATGGTACAATTCATCACATTATTAATAATTTTTAAATGAAATAGAGTATTATAAAAAAACGGCCAAGTGCGAGTCGGACTCACACATGAAGTGTGCCGTACCATCGTAAAATCGCGTTTTTTTTATGGAGTCCTTTAATTTTGAATTTATTCGAATTTTACCTGTTTGTTGTGCAATGTATGCCACAAGGCTTCTTGTTAAAATATGCTAGACCGCATCTATTTCGTATCACTCATTAGCTATCTTTATAACTCGCAGATAAGTGTGCATATGGAGAAGCCCGTAGCGATGATATTGATCTTGTGTGGAATCTTGTTTGATCAATATCTCACCATTGACGTGCAATGAGGACACACATGCTTATATGAGCATGTTTGTGTGAGTTTGTATGTATTGGCCACAATGCCATTTTGTAATCTGTGACACTTTCAAATAAGATTGCGAGCTTGTCTTTACTTGAATCGTATGTCGACTGTGATAATGGATGATGTTGCATTTTTTTGGAAAATATGCCAAATATGACACATTAGAAAATAAGTACTTTATCATTGATAAATATGAACATAATTTTGTTATCAGTTGAAAAATAAATCGTTAAGGTGGCCCAACCCGCTCATCTCCCCATACAAAAGTGGAAAGAAGATCACGCCCATATTTCTTGTCAGAGATCCAAAATTTTGCTCAAAATAGCTCTATTTGATTGAACTAGATGTCTGATGACCATTGGCATTGTAAAATTGTGTTTGGTTTCCAAGTTATAACGTCCGAAAGTTCGGATTTTTCGCGCGTTTTATACAATAACTTTGGAGGTGGATTACGCAATGATAAAGTAAGAACATCTTAATAAGATAAGTCATCAGACATAGCTTATTTAATAAAGATTTATAATCTATTTGGTTTTTGTTAGATTTTTGACTACAGCGGTCGTGGTTTACTTTTAGCTATAAGTCGTTTTGAAATTAAAATTTTCGTAAATCTTACCAAATCATACACTATGCAAATTGTCTTTTTTGTGGACATGTTGCATCTTCCTCATCACGGAGCCTGTCTTATTCTTGGAAACAGAGAAGGTCCCAGAGCGCAACAGCACGGTTTTGTACCGTGCCCGCAAATGAGTTGAGGCCGCCGGGTTGGGCCGCCTTAATGATGGATTATGCTCATATCTCCAGACACAGTATTCACAAATGTATGAAAATTGTATGTACTGTTTTAGTACTGCTCCCCAGGTATTTATCAATTAAAAAAATCTTTATAAAAGCACCTAATTAAGTATGACATTTTGTTCTATAAAAAATAGTAGAAATAAGTAACATAATATCTCTTCCTTATTGATTCCTGGCTTTCAAGCTCCTTGTAATATTTGCTTTTTATGATTACATAATTTATGCTAAAAAATAAGAAATGATAGGTGTAATTTTCCAGAATAACTTTATAAAACCACTTCTCATGTAACTTCCTTTACATCTTAAATATTTCTTTTCACAAATTAGTTTTAAGTTTTAATCTATTAGGTCATAAATGACAAGATATTAGGTCCTTCAGGTGGCCCTTCCCGGCGGGACTAACTAATTTGCGGGCACGGTACAAAAGCGTGCTATTATGCTCTGGGAACTTCTCTGTTAAAAAAAAAGACAGGCTCCGTAGGCAGAAGGATGCAACATGTCCACACAGCAGACAATGCGTATAGTGTTTGATTTTGTAAGATTTACGAAAATTTTAATTACAAAACGACTTATAGCTAAAAGTAAATCACGACCGCTGTAGTCAAAAATAAAACAAAAACCAAATTGATTATAAATCTTCATGAAACAAGCTATGCCTGATAGCTAATCTTTTTGAGATGTTTTTATGTTATAGTTGATTAATCAACCTCCAAAGTTATTGTATAAAACGCTCGAAAAATTCGAACTTTCGGACCTCATAACTTAGAAACCAAACCCTATTTTACAATGCCAATGGTCATCAAACATCTAGTTCGATCAAATAAAGCTGTTTCGAGTATAGTTTTGGATCTCTGGCAATAAATATGTGGATGATCTTCTTTCCACGTTTGTATGCGGAGTTGAGCGGAAAGGCCCACCTTTAAATGTCGATTGCCACAGCGTAATAGCGCCAGATTATGCAACAACTGCATAAGAATAGGGCATGCTTGCCTGATTTGTGCACGCAACGCTGCGCCGCGCTGACCTTCAGCCCATTCATCAGATAATTAATCTGCTTTTATTTAATTGAGAAATATCTTTGTTAATATTTTCCATAACCTTGGAGTACGTTAAAATTGAACATATGGTATTTTATCCTAATTACGACAATAAAAAGACACTCTAACCTAAGAATTTAGTTCACGCGAACAAAGCTTCAAGAAAAAATTACCAAATCTATTTACCTAATAACATCACCCTGCTTCACACTATAGTTGGATAAAATGGTCCTATAAAAACCAATTTTCACGGCCTAACCTGATTTAATGGGCAATTAAATTGAAGAACGAAAGTCCATTAAATACCTCAAAGCCTTCGTAACATCGTCAAACTTTCCGCCGCACCAAAAATAACTCAAAAACTTTTGCCTCGCTGGCGTTAACGCCTCCTCCGTCCCTCACTCACCGAATATGGTCACGTTAGTATTCCCGGATAGGCAGCTAATGCTGAATTTATAAAATAAATAAATAAGACCATGCAAGTAGTTTCGGCTTTTACTCCAGAAGATCACAACTTTACGCAGTGCCCTGATAACATATTGTTATAAATATTTGTGAAACATGTGGAGACAATTAAGTTAATAATAAGGAAGGACCATCATTTTCATAAAAAGTGACATGTTAACGTAATTTTTACATTTTTTTCCTCTTTCTGCAATGGAGCCATAGTAATTGCTGGTGAAGTAAAATTTAGTACTATTCAAGTATTGATAAATGTTGCTTCTAATGGATAAGAATATTCTAATAAGATTGCCTGTTGGGTAAACCCACTTGTTTACAAAAAATCCTGTTCACGTTGTTCTGTTTACACAGGATTTTTACCATTTTCCTAGTAAAACTAAAATTGAATGGAGCAGTGCTCAGTGACAGACAATTCCCAAAGCACCCCAGAGCCTCAAAGTCTCGAAAAGGCATCCCCCTCTGTGCATACTATGTACGTGAGACAGCCAGCACTCCAGGAGGTGCCAACCGTCCCGCGCTATCGGTGCAAGATCCACCGGAGTAATTAGCCGCCATCAACACGAACGGAGGCCGCGCCGCGCCGTGCCGCGCCGTGCCACCCGCGCCCTGTTCCATTTCCGATTGCTGATACAAATGAAGAAACGATCCGATGCAGCTAAATATAGTTTCCGAGCCGCGCGTTGATTGAATCGCTGTTTTGGTGGGAAAATAGTCTCAAGTGGCAAGACAGCTGAAATCTTGTGGTTTCTAAGTTTCTAAGCCACTATACTTTATGCTGTAAAATAAGTTAAGCGCTCTTTTGAACTTATTTTACTTTTTGCGTCCAACAAGCATCGGCCTGCCTGAACTGTTAACTGCAGGCTTAGTGATTTCATTAACACTTCTTTTTTACGTTTCGTGGAAATTTTCTACAAAACTGAAATACCGAAAATGTCTTCATATCGAGGGCTTACTTCAAGAATGCATTAAGTAAAAAAAATTCAATTTTGACTTAATGCATTTAATCATGCAATTTTGTTCTAAATTGTTTGCGCTAAAATCTTAAAAAACACACTTTATCGTACACTGGCATGGCAATATTTACATCCTTAATATATGTTAAAACAGATTTTTTTTACTTTAAAACTTAACTATCTCAATGCAACTTTTTCTGACTTAATGCTTTCTTGAAGCAAGCCCTCGATATATGGTCGCACTAAAGCCTTGCTGTCCTCCTTGTATGTATCTCTGTGTATAGTAAAATGTGACTATTTTTATGTCCACGAACTGCCTATTCCGACATTTTAACTGGAAGTTTTCATAGCCGTAAACCATTACGTTATTACTTGTATTCAATCCGATACTAAAATATTGCCTGCCGCTACTGCCTCCAATCTGCCAATTGGATATTTATGTAAAAACCGCTGATTCATTGTATTTTCGGGAATAGTAATTCTGTTGCGTAGTAAATAAAGGTGAAGGTCGTCTAACAGGGTTCGACCCCAGACGCTTAAACAATGAGCCGACCTTGCTATTGGAAAACTATAAATTTGTGGAAGGTCATGTTATGCCAAGTCGTCATAATGTATTGCAGGCATTTATAATATTTATTACATTAGATTTTTTGCAAATGGGTTAATGTTTTTCCATGTGTAGTATTTTATTGGTGGGGCTAAGCCTAACCGACTTTCTCTGAGTCCATCTCTAGGCAGAGTTTTTAATGTATTTTGTGATTTTAAACTTATTTGAAATTTTAATTTAATGTAGACCGATCAAATTTCAAAACGACGGCTAACTATATGAGTTTACTTGAAATTGAAATATTTAAAGGCCATTCATGTAATCTACTTAGGCTGTTACCTGAATTTTATTATGTTTATTTAATTCTGTATGATACATACCATAGATATATCATACACATCTAGCACATTACTATTATTTTTATTATTATATTGTAATGCACTAGCAGCATCATGCTCATGCGTGCACTTCTTTTTATGCACTTGCACTGTTTGTTTTTAAACACTTGCACTTATTTATTTATTTTCTTGTCTATAAATATATTTTTTTATTTTAAGTAAAGATCCAGTTGGTTTTTGAAAACATTTATTGACGATGCATTTATTATTTCCTCAGGAGGCTGTTCCAATTGTCCAAAACTCGGTTTTTTAGGAAATGTTTTCGAGGATTTTTTGATGCTTGGGTGCGATTTAACTTTAGCGAGTGATGTTGCTTTCATTGTCAAATCCAATGAGTTGAAAACCTTTTGAAAGCTAATAAACGCACAGGGCGGTGTGTATTCATAGGAATATTAGATTTTGTAATGCATTACAATAAAGCGTTTAGCACAAAAATATTGTTGTGTCTGCGCCTCTATGCTGTGGGGGGTTGCGAAATAAAACAAGTGGTCCCACTGCATTTCTTCCTGTGTATGTTGTAAGATTTCTCATTGCGGTTCAGATTCCATGTAAAACTACTTCCCCTTTCTTAATTACTAGGTCTATGGTAGGACTCATCTCGCCCGGCTACCATCTCATTGAACTACCCATTCCGCGTGTCTTAAGAAGTTGCTGGTCACAAGATTAATATTAGTCAGCTGCTGGGACGATTTTTGTTCTTGGGAACAAGAATGGCACACGTGTTGATTTTTAACATTTGTATATTTACAGTAACTATTTTCATGCCTAATGAATATATAATTTGGTGTTTCAGGTGATAGAGCCGATTAATCGTCTGCTGGAGACAGTGCAGTTCGACAGCGTGTTCTACTCCCTAGACTGGCACCCACGTGACCACGTCTCCTTCGTGGACAACATCCACATGCGAGAGCTCCACCCCACCAGCCCGGTACGTAGATGTAAATGGCTGCTGGAGACCTTGCTGTTTGGCAGTGTGTTTTTCGACTGGCACCCCCGCGACCACATTTCCTTCATGGAAAACATCCACATGCGAGAGCTGCACCCCATCATCCCAGTACATAGTCGCCTCATGCACAGTAAACTGCTGCTGGAGACTGTGCTATTCGACAGTGTATTCTACTCACTGGACTGGTACCCACGCGACCACATTTTTTTCATGGAAAACATCCACATGCGAGAGCTGCACCCCATCATCCCAGTACGTAGTCGCCTTATGCACAATAAAGTGCTGCTGGAGAACATGCTATTCGACAGTGTGTTCTACTCACTGGACTGGTACCCATGCGACCACGTTTCCTTCGTGGACAACATCCATATGCGAAAGCTGCACCGCACCAGCCAGTTGCTGCTTGAGTTGGTGCAGTTCGACAGCGTGTACTGTTCACTCTCTTTGTAGGTACAAAAATGAACCAAATTAGTAAATCTGATGTAAGTAAAGCTACAAAAATATTATTTTACCAGCTTCAGCAGCTTGCGTAAGAAACAAATAAAGAAATCCTAACTGATGCAGGTGACGGCGGACAAGGCCCAGGTGTATGACACTGTGATCTTTGCGGGTCCTCCGCCTATGAAGCAGCGCCTGTGGCCCCGGCACTGCGTTCAAGACTCTTGGGGCGCCGAGCTGCATAAAGAACTAAAGGTACCGTTCTAGACCCTACAAACATTACAGGCAAATTACCAAAAATTGTCTCAAAACACTGCTTTGAGCAAGAAAGAAAAATTATGTTGCTTTTATCTTTGTATCATTTTTGAGTTTCCGTAGTATTTGTTCGTTTTACTTAGGCATGTGTACGAGGTGCACAGACACAAAACACAAGACACAAAAATATTTTCCACACTATGTTGAAATCAACAGGTAGCGCCAGGTGCTGTCATGGTATACAAGGGAACCAATCCTGAGCTGGACTCGTACTCGGTCTTTTGGGACAATCGCAAGCTCTCCGACACCACACTATCCCAGCAGCTGCGTCTCAAAAACGTCACCGATATCTACATCTGCGGGCTCGCCTACGACGTTTGTGTTGGTGAGTGCTATTCAACTCTGACTAGCTCTTAATTTAACAACCTCAAGCTGGCCTCGTA
Source organism: Incurvaria masculella (assembly GCA_946894095.1). Taxonomy (NCBI): domain Eukaryota; kingdom Metazoa; phylum Arthropoda; class Insecta; order Lepidoptera; family Incurvariidae; genus Incurvaria; species Incurvaria masculella. The sequence goes on from OX335641.1 coordinate 10,321,725, forward strand.
CTCGGAAACTCTCCCATATCACACTCTCCGACCAGTCATCGACATCTACATCTGCGGGCTCGCCTGCAACGTTTGTGTTGGTGAGTGCTATTCAACTCTGACTAGCTCTTAATTTAACAACCTCGAGCTGGCCTCGTACTCGAAAACTCTCACATCACACTTTCCAAGCAGGCACCGACATCTACATCTGCGGGCTTGTTTTCTACATCTGTGAGAGTTAATCCAGTCCTAACCTGCTCTTTCTATCTAAAATCAGTCAAATAGTCAAATTCAGACAAATTGAATTGAAAGACAAAATTTATTATTGACGAATTGAAAGTGCCTGCATTATATGCCTTTTGATGCTAAATTCTGTCCCAAATACACGTCCTAAAGTGGTTAATTACACACTGTTCTGCGTTAGTTCTAAATGCTCTCTGCTTACTCTCTAATAATATTTCTAAAACAGATTCGGCTACTCCGATTCTCAGTACTATTTGCGTGATGGCACTCCTTTGAACGAATGTTCAAACTAATAGTTCTAGGACAGCAATGAATTAAAATTCTGCCTGCCTGGCGGGATTGCAGTCGGTGATGTTATGTAAAGCGATGTCTGTTGGCTTCAGACGCGACGGCCGTGGACGCGCTCGCCATCGGCTACCGCACCGTGCTGGTGGACGACGCGTCGCGCGGCGTCGACCTCGCCGACATCGAGCGCACCAAGAACAACATCATCAAGAACAACGGCGTCATCGTCAACACAACCGATGTGAGTCTATGTCATGCACTTATGATAAAACTCATGAGGCCTGCTGACGGATGTAAACTCAGTGCATTTATCATGCAAAAAATTCTATAAATCGCCATTTAGTTATAAATTTATTATCTGGAGTTGAAGAATTAAATATAACTGTGAAGATAATGTAATGCCTGCTGACGGATCTAAACTTAGTGCATTTATCATGCAAAAAATTCTATAAATCGTTATTTAGTTAAACATTAATTATCTGGAGTTGACGAATTAAATATAACAATGAAGAAAATATAAGGCCTGCTGACGGATGTAAACTAAGTGCATTTATCATGCAAACAATTCTATAAATCGTTATTTAGTTATACATTAATTATCTGGATTTGAAGAATTAAATATAACAATGAAGAAAATATAAGGCTTGCCGATGGATGTAAGCTTAGTGCATTTATCATGCAAAAAATTCTATAAATCGCCATTTAGTTATAAATTAGCTATCTGGAGTTGAAGATATATATATATTATAACAATGAAGAAAATATAAAACATTGGTCCACATTTAATTAGTGGATTCATCTGATTAACAAAACAAATCATTCATCACATTTTGTGACATTTTGGACAAGAAATGTAAAGGAAATCGTTAACAAGAGAACATTGAACTAGACCAGGCATCCGTCACTCCCAATTACCTACTGAGATAAAAACCGACAGCGCTCGAAAACTTGAAAGTACGAATTCAGTCCGGGCCGCTGCGCGCACACGCTCGCACGGTTCAGTCCATCAGTCGTTTCAGAACTCGCATTTTCAGCGTTTTTATTTTTCATTCGACCTGCAGTCGATGATCTTATTTTTTTTCACCACTGTCTTAATACCTTATCTATTACAAACCTTCGTCACTCGGACCACATAAAATGTTGATTTGCCTATGAAGACCTTTCAAACGAGACATGTTTCATTCGTGACCGCTCCTGGTACTTCTTGCCCACTCTCTTTTTCTGTGTATGTAGTTTGTGTTTGGTCGTGACGTTCCTTATATGAAATCGGCTATATTGAACTTAAGGTGGCCCTTCCCGATGGGACTAACTCCTTTGCGGGCACGGTACAAAATCGTGCTATTGCGCTCTGGGACGTTCTCTGTTACAAAGAAAAAGACAGGCTCGGTGATGAGGAGAATGCAACATGTCCACAAATCAGACAATTTGCATAGTGTTTTGTTTGACAAGATTTACGAAAGTAAATCACGACCGCTAAATTGATTATAAATTTTCATGAAATAGGTCTGATGACTAGCCTTCTAAGATTTTTATTTTATCTTGAGTAATCGATGTCCAAAGTTATTGTATAAAACGTGCGAAAAATTCGAACTTTAGGACCTTATAACTTATGTAAAAACCAAACACAATTTTATAATGCCAATGGTCATCACTAGGTGTCAATCAAATAAAGCTGTTCTTTCCACGATCTTCTTTCCACGTTAGTATGGGAAGTGGAGTGGAAAGACCCACCTTAATGGAAAACATGGACAATTTTTCATTTCGATTTCGACCATATTTTCATCTAATGATATTAAAATTAATCATATTAACCCAGGCAGGCTGAAACCTACCACCTAGTAGGAGAAGGGGCCTACATTTTACATGGATTCTGTACCATGCAACAGCTCTCATACACGCACCGATTCGTAGTTAGTTACTACAAATCAGTAAATGTATTGCCACGTTTTGTTACGAGAGTCGTTTCCCTACCAATTCCTCAAGGGGCGCATAATTTTCTGTTGCTTGCGGGGCCCACTTTAAGCAAGGCACATAACATACGCCAGGCCTTCACATAAGAATTTCCTAACGAGGCCAATGGGCTTTCAAACTTACACGTGAGCTGCGACTTGTTTGAATGACTCCAGGTTGTACATTAGGGGAAATGCCTCGGTAGGCAGTACATTCCGTAGTTTACATTAAAGGATCAAGAGGACCGGTTGGTTCTAATTCTGGGATATCGACAGTGAAGTCGACAGTATGGTATTGCAAGGTGTTGTTTGGGGTTATATCGGATTGTATGGATGGTGTTTGGAGTTGTTTTTGATATATGGATTTATTTGATGTATAATGTTGTATGGTGGTGTATGATGTTACATGGGATTGTATGGTGTTATATGATTTTTTTATGGGTGAATATTTCAAGTGTGGCTTCATGGCCAAATCTGAAATGAAAAGAAATAGCGAAAAACACTCGGGAGGAGTCATGAGGCCAATTTTCATAAAAACTAAAACAGTATTAGAGTGTTTTTCGCTATTTGTTATAGTTTCAGATTTGGCTCGGAAGGCATAGTTAAAAAATTATGTAAGTATATAAGTGTTTTAAGGTATTGTCTCCAAACAACACCATACAATTACATTACATCATACAATAGTATAAAACCCCATACAACATCATTCAACCCCTTACAACACTCCGTACTACATCACACAACTCCAGACGATGTCAAAGAATGCCATACACACCTCATACAGCATCATACAATGCTAAACAACATTAAACAATACCAAACTACACTTAAAAATACCAAACAACACCAAAGTACACCAAAAAACCATAAACAAACTAAACAACACCGGGCATAATTCTGACGTAAAACCATATATTAAAAACATTTGTAGACACTTTTTGAGACAATATTTTAAAAATTTGTGTTGGTATTTTATTCGATTTAAAAAAAATTTAGCGTCAGCATGTGACAACCCTAGCACACTTGCGAGCCTGTTTCGAGAAACTATATTGTATTGTGCGGCGGGTGAGCGACTACGTGTTTGAGCGAAGGAATAAATACTTTAGTTTAGCGGCAATTACGTAACAAATTGCGAACTTATGGTCGTGAAGTGCAACTTCTGAACGTAACACTATTAGTTGTTATGTGCCTAGACCAAGACTAATATCAGTTTATACCAATATCTGGCAGCTCCGATTGCGACACGGCGTCATAATAACATATTTTATAAATATATCAAGGTAAAGATCTGATAAGTCAGTATTCAATAGTTTACGGAGACCCGACTGATGCTGCATTGACATTTTTCATTTATATCGGAAGGCAAAGGTCAACAGCCCGCTCAATTTATTTTAAGATTTATCACCATACGGTTCGGTCATAGCATACTTGTTTTGCTTCCTATACACTCATAAGCATATTTTTAATTATTCGTCACCAACTATTTTAATTAGTATTAATTCAAGTGCCTTTTTCGTAAATAATACAATGAACAGTAACTATGGCTGCATGGTGAAAGTCCTTGATTTACCGTGTGGAAGAATACACTAATAAAAGTAATATTTCTCTTATGGAATCGTAAAAAGTGTCTGCTGGGTTGTTTCTTTTTTGAAAGTGAGTTTGATTTTATTTTATTTGAAATATTTAGCGCTATTCTGACCCATAATAACACTGGCAAAGTCCTTTGTATTTAAAATGAATGATTAACGAATAAAAGCAATAAATTTGCTGACATGCAACGTGCCGCTCTGTCTTTCTCTTTCTGAGTTGAATAAGTGCATTTCGTCCCGAATGCGAGCTGTTCCATGTTGTAGTTAGTAATAAAAATTGCAACAAGCTCATGGTAAGATGTATCTATGGTGTTTCAGGTACAATCTATGGTGGAGGGACGTGACCGACGGCCGGAGCTCGGCTACAAACTCGCCATGGAGCTCAAGAACGCCATGGAAACTCGCTAACTATCCCTCTCTCTCTTACTCTAACCTCCCGCTCTCTCTAGCTCACTCTCAGCACAATTACTCGATCTGCTAGTTTCCATAATGGCATTTTAGGTTTTCCTTATTACTGTCACAGTCTAGCGATTTTTTTTTAATTACTGGAAATGTGCGATCCATATAATAAATATTAATTGAAGATATTTAAACTGCATGTACATCCATTAAATTCTAGCAATATTGTAATGTGCTCGCAACTGTCTTTAAAATAATTACACAATGCATAATTTTTTAAATTAAAATAATAGTGTAGTCCTGTTTGACATAAGCCTCAAGTAGAATTGTGGTGAAAGTTACGAGTTAGTACCTACGGTGCTTGTTGTAATTGTTTTTACTATCTTTCATCACCACACTTGGTTAATATGTACATACTTTCAAAAATTTTAGAATGTATAGTTATACATGGCTTTTTTACCTAGTGAAAATATTGTCCTTCGTTATGTTTGATCGCACGGTGTATTTATTTCTTATTTACAAATTTTATTACTTAGGTAATTTATTTTTACTTTAAGAATTTCCACAAATTTATTATTTAACTATTTATCAAATAGTTACTTGCAAGTACAAAGTCAAGAAGACAGCATTTTTAACATTAGTTGAATTAATGTATGTGTGTGTTCTAGCTCTACATAGAACGCCCAACATTTCATGTATTGACGACCAATAAAGGTCAAATTCGTAGCACTTGTAATCGAAAGCATGTGTGAAGGGATGCATGGATGTTGAATAACCAAGGGAAGTATGCTGTGATCGTACTGCATAAGATGATCTAACATCTCTGGATATCCCTCAGCGGAACCGCGTAATGGGAATGGTCTGATTTTCATTTTAATTTGCTTGCATACACTTCCCACGAAAGTGCCTTTACAGAATTGAATTTAAAAATATATTTATAGTACCATAGATTAATAAGTGACCTATTAATCTATGATAGTACTTATAATTAGGAATCTCACACGGCTAGCTACTTAAACAGATTGTTTTCATTTACTATTTGGTTGTTCCTAAAAAAATATATTGTTTCAAAATGGGTGTAGTTTATAAGTAGAATTGTCATTGTCGATTGGGGTTGCCATGCTGTCTATAGTTAGTTGAATTAGTAAATTAGGTATGTACTTAAAGAAATGGGTGAATAATAATGACAAGTTTTGGATCAAATATAATTTTAATCAATTTATTTAATTAATTTAAAAAAATATATTAATTAATTTAAAACTAGAATAGATTAAAAAAACATCCTATATTTTTGCACCAGTGTGTAGTAATAGATTTGAGCTTAATGTTATAGCATGAACAATGGACATGATCAGACAATGTTGTCTGTCTTCTTTTAAAACCTGTAAACAGAAAGATAACGAGTGGTTCGTCCTGCACATTGTTCAAGTATTAATATGCATTTAGATAGTTATGTATTTGATGATATGATTATCATTCCTGACGGTTAGTGAGTTTAGCTGTAGTGCACTAGACTGATGTAATGGGCCCACCCCCTCCCACCTACACGTGGACTTATCCAACCTGCGAATGTACTTATGTATACGTACACAATGTCCTATTTTATTTAGTTTCCGAATACTTTAAAGTTATAAGTTTAAGTTTGAACCGTCGCTGCACACAATGTCTGTAAACACTAACGGTTCGGTGTGGAGAATCAGTTTTCGCCGACATACTTTGCCCGCTGCGCCGCGGGCTTCTTCAGCACGGTGGCTGTCCTGGAGCAAGGTTCAACAACTCGGTCTGTCAAACGTTGACAGGCCGCACACATATGCACCATGTTTAGCTGCCATTAGTCAGAGCCAATTCTGGGGTGATTCTATACACGAAACAGAACCTCTTTTGTTCTGCGACTTGATTAGGATCCAACACATCTTCCTTCCCAAAATAATGCAATTGGGCTCACTGCGTTTCTTACTGTGCATGTCTTAAGAGGCTACTAATGGATATGTCGATCTCCGTTCGTGGTTTGAATTCCACCTAAAACTGCAGGGGTATTAACCATCCATGTCCAGTTAATTCAAATATAACATTTTCATGGATCAATGCACTTTGATAACATTGTATGTTTCTTATTACCTCCTCTATGGTACACTTTCTTTATTTCTTACATATCCTTGATGAACCAGTGAGGATGAGATTCCAGTGCAAAATGGATTGTTTCGTGTACAGAGTAAACTGCTTTCTGACCTAAAGTTGTTTAGTACTAATTATAGATACAACCTTTAAGGGTGGGATAACACCTGATTGCATTCAGTTCCATAACAGCGTAAGTGAAACAATATTATATTATTGTTAAAAATAACTACGTATTTTTAAATTTCAAAAAGGTGCAAGATGCATTGAAGGTCTAGCTATCTTTGAAACCTATAATGGTAAATATCGGACACTCATATTCTGTGTTCAAACTTTTTTATGAAAATGTATGAATATTTGTCTAATTTGAGAACACAAAGTACCAGCGACTTTCAGTTTTATCTTTAAATTATAGCTAGACCATCAATCCACATATTTTATCTTTGGATTATCAAAATTCGTCGTGGTTATTTTAAAATATAATTAAATGATGTTTTACTTACAGCCTTATCAAGCTGAATGCAACCCAAACCAGGGAAGCAGGGAAGCACCAGAAAATTTCGCACTCCCATATAAACATAGTTTACTAATAATTTGAAAACCACTGTTCCAATTTACTTGATATGTGGTATCTAATATCAGAATAAATATCTGTGTCTGCATGCATGTCTTTGTTTTTTCGGTAAATGTATCCTGGGTGAAACTAGAGAGAAAACCAAATTCGTATGCAGATTTACTTTTTCCATTCATTTAATTCACTTTTGAATAAAAAAGTGTGCAGACAGAAATTTTTTGCTGGATAGTACATATGAAATATCAATTCAATTGAAACAGTGTAAAAGTAATTAAAAAATAAAAAATGGTTAGTAAATTAAGTTTGTAGGGGAGCATAGCTTACGGGCCATTCTTAAAAAATAAACGAAATGGTTTCTTGAAGTGTAGGAAGTTGGTGGAAACCCCAATTTTTATGAATGCTGGATATAGGATTGGGTACAAACTAGATAGATAGCTGTCTACCTACTAGTATGTAAATGACAAATTTGTTCGACACCTCTGAGTAATTTACCTACATATGTGTTAAATATGTACTTATTGTTGAGTTAATTTGTTGTTTCCGCTGCACGTAATATACTGTTGCAAGGGAGGGTGGTGTTTTATTATCCACACATGTTCTTTACTAGTTCCAGTAATTATCAATAAAATTAGTAAAACTAGAAATTAACTTAGCTTTTAAAACTATGTATGTTGATTAAATGACTTTACTCTATGATATTATGAATTCAGTTCTAATCTTTGTTGCACTAAATGTTGTAAATAAGCCTAACATCGGTATGGGTGCAGTTGTTGAGGATCTAAGGAAGTTGATTTACGAAAATGGGATATTTTTTTTAAATCTGAGATAGCAAAAGCTAGTGAGGAGTAAAATTAATTCATTCATACTGCCGTAAACTCGTAATGATCATCAACAGAAGTCGTCGCAATGACTTTGTCTCGTTTTTATGATAAACGCGGCATGTACCGTAAACAGGGCCCTCATCAAGAGGTGCCCTACAACGCCCATGCTCGAATGCGCCGCTTTCGAAGTTTTTCGGGGGCTGCAAAAAACAATGGCGGCCGCCACGAAACGTGCGCAGCGTGGCAGTGCAGTGCAGGATTTAAGCAAGTACGTTAAAAAAAGAAATGGACATGCCCTGCTCACCAAACATTTGCATAATAAAGCAACTTTTAGTACCTATATCAATAGTCTGGTATGTCTTAATTAAAAAAAGAAAGAAAACCAAAAATATAAGCAGTAAAAATGACAATAAATAAAAAGTGTAATAAAAACGATTGTGGTAACGCTGGTACTATAGGCTGGTACTATGCTGGTACTGATGCGAACTATGGATGTTCCTCGTTCATTCCTTTTTTAACGTTCTAGCTGTCAATTACCTATATTGCATAAAGGTGTACCTAAAAATTAAGAATATGGAGTATGGCAGAAATTAAACTGCGTTATTACTGCTGGTATGTTTATTAATACATTTATCATTTATTCAGTCCTAACGTTGATGGTGCTACATGCTAAGAAAGAGAACAATGGATGTACTTAGGTATAATTTATCGCTTAAAGTAGGTAAGTAAAAATAGTCTTATTAGCCAGATAAATCCGGATTTATAAAAGGTGTATAATTTTAAGAAACACGTCAACAAACTCACTCATGCAGTGATGAATATAAGCGATTTAGGTCTCTGACGAATATTGCCATCTTTTCCTAGGCCTGGTACTTTTCCAGTCATCGACAAAACAATTCCCCATGCCAGCATAATTACTCATGAAACAACGTAGAACAAGTATTAAAATTAAATACCCTAGTTTTAATTCATAGTTTGAGACGTTTTTATGGAGACAAAAAAAAGGTTTTTTTTTGTTTGAGAGCATCATAAAGTTTTTAATATTATTTTTACAAAGCACAATCCTCATGTTTTTCCATGAAAGAATTTGAATTGAATTCGAATTGTACTAATATCCTTTGGGAAAGTTTGTATGAGGTGTGATCTAAGTTTCAGTAAAACTTAAATTTTTCAGACGTGCGAACACATTTTTTAATCTACGGCCGATAAATGTAAAAAATCAAGATAAAGGTTTTCAAATTATTTTTTTCTGCAACCTGGAATAGATGGCCGTTATGATATTATTAGCTCAATACACAACATTCCCGAAGGAATACGGCTACATTAAACAGGATGGAAAACACAGACAAATTTTAATTGCAGCTTTAACCATAGTTTTATCTCATGCGGTGGTACCGACCCCGGGAGGTTTTAACCCCACCACCTAGTAGGGTAAGGGGAGCTACAGTTTTACATGGGTACCAATCTATGAAACAGCTCGTATTCGTAATGAAATTAACTTATCGAACTCAGAAAGAGAAAGAAAGTGGCGCACGACCGGGACGAGGATTTGAACCCAGACCTCTCGCATTAAAGGTAAATTCTCTAGCCCATAGACCACGAGCCGTCTAGAAAAAGAAAGTTGTGCATGACAAATTAAACGATTTACTTACATATGTACATTTGTGCATCGCTTGCGAGCCATTCTCAGAGAAAGACCGTTGTGCAGATAGTGGAGAGTTGACTTTCCCATAATAACAAAGGAAATAAGAAATCAATAAATTCAATAAACATATTAAAATAATCAACAAAGTTTAGATAAAACGAATAACTTAGAAACTTGCATCACAAACGCCAAAAATCGTATAACTATTTACGAGGGTATATGCGCATTCCTAGAAGTTATGATGGTATAGTATGTGTCAAATTGAACTAAAAAGGACGGAACTAAACGTTAGGTGTGAGCAACTTTATATTAATTCTTTATTACAAGTGATTGTATCACTTTTACATATATAACATAAACATCTAATACAATTTTATCATACGACTCAGTAAAAGGTCGGAATAGCTATTTAAAAGTACCTATTTATTTGTAATGAAGTGCATATTAACGTACCCAAACAAATGTATCGAGTACTAATGTAACTAACTAAAAAAAATTTGCACAGATATTGATTTAAATATGTGTAGATACAAGTAGATGAAATTCATTAATTACCGTCTTATAAGACTGATAGAATACTGCAAAGAGCTTATTTATTAAACTTAGATAGGTAGACATCATTATAAGTATTTTTGATCCTATAAGTGACCTTTAATTCGATTGACATGCACACGGAGTGCTTGCTAAAAATGATTTCATATTCATATTAAAAATATTCAGAACTTGCAATAATTTAGTGTATATACAAAATAACTTAGATACAATTTTACTGTAAACAATTCATATAGCTATTCACCTTTTAGATGACTTACTGTTAAAATTTACCTCATGTTGATTCTTCTTTAATTTATCTTCTTTCATAATAACTACTTAACCTTATAAGATGTGCATACCCTTAATGTGTGATTACTTAAAGTATCCACTGTGTGTATAATTAGTTACATAAAAGTAATTTAGTTTTGTCAATCATCTTTTTAGTTTTTTAAAAATGCGTATTGAGATGTCATATGTATTACCAATTCGCAGGGAATTATAAAATGAAATCATTGTATGCAGTGGACGACTATCCATTGTATTCATTACCATCAGATAATATTAGACTCTGAAATGTCTAATTTGCATCAATACATCATAATTAAATTTAAACTATTTCATATTTATATAATCGAAGAAATTCCTTCCGAGTCTTACAGACAATTTAATTTAATTAGGTACTTATGTTTATCGCGATTAAGATAATCGCACGTTAAGCTTAATTACCTGCGTCTACCGTGAGCAAGTAGATTTTTTACTTCAATCTTAAATTAATTAAATTTATTTTGATTAGAGACTCCACACTTCTTCGAGTGACCACCTGACCGCTCGTGGCGTTTTAATGAGTTAAGAATGAAAATTAGTTTCCTAATTTCGTTCTTCCATAATAAAACGTTTCCGAGACTGTCTCGGTGGTCTACCCTACGCGTTGGCAGCACTGGATGGTAGCAGTGCTCGGGACGTCCTATACACACATTTTCATCTTGATGGTAATTTTGACTTGACTTTTCGCAACTATTATCTCGATTCGCGCGCGCGAGGCAAGCTCGCGCGGGACGAATCTCAAAGATCTTATATGATGAGTAGATTTCGTACGACTCCATTTTACTAGAAATTTAACACGTTTCTATAGACTTGAAATTATAACGCTAGCAACATCCACACTACTTACAACAAAAACTAATAATATATGCGTTTAGCCTACCTACTACAAATGTATTTACCGGTGATTCCTCACATACGACTCCTCGATTTGCCATACAAATAGGGATCAAACACAGAGACCCATCTTGATTCTGTTTGAGGATTGACCAAAGTTTGTCAGTAATGATGCAGTGATAATGCATGCAAGGTCGCATACCTATGCGGATATCCTGCACTTCCTTTTTCGACGTTTGTGCCGTCACCCGTCTTGGATATCTCCATTCCATTCTTAAATATTGCGTCTTATTTATTCGGAAATTGAAAGCAATTAATGTGATCCTGAAAGTTGCTGGCCGCATTTCCTAATGAGGGTGAAGACCAAAGTAGAAATTGGTTAGGTTCCAAAGGTTATCTCGATCTTTATGGCAAATAGAATAGGGAATATATGTAAGAATCACCGTTACTTAAGCTGGTATGTTTACATTATTCACATCGCATACATAGGAACACACCTTCTGAACCACATTGATCCCTTTCCAGGTAATTTATTTGGGCATTAAAAACTGTACAATCACACATGCATACATATATACCTATCTATGTTTTCCTTCTTCACGGGTCATCTTGTGTATTTTTTCTTCCTGACTGAACAACCTTTCTTCTCGTCAAACTGTTTCCGCCGTTAGAAAATAATAAAAAAGCAACGTCTATAAAAAGTCCAACTTCGAGATCAGTTTGGATGGGTTGCACTACAGGGTTATTCACACGAAAGAGACATATTTGCCAAAATTTGCATAAAATCTAGTTATATCATCTAACGGCCTATAATATGAATATTCGTATTTTACAAAATAGTTTGTTTTCCATACCAATTTTACATTTTATTAAATCCGTTACAACCGTTACATAATCAATCAAAATAATCATAACCAAAGTTTTTTGAGGAACTTTCCTGAACCAATTAAATTAAAAAATTAAGCCTGTAGCCATGATTGCAACACATCCGAACGGACTCCGAAGAGTGGGAAGCAATTGGGAGCTTTTTATTTCTTGATTCCGTCTAGGTCTATTTAGCACCTACTGCTCCTATAAAAGTCACAAAACAATAAAATGGAGATTTACAATAGATATTACTTCAATGATTGACAGTGACTGTACCGGACTGTACGTACTTGACATTGTGGGTTACTTTATACTTTTAATACGAAAAAAAAAATATTTTTTACGATGCAAGATCTATTATAATTTGCATCACACATATTTTTTATCGTTTCAAATTAATCGATTTTAAGTTTTTAACACTTTTTCATTTTGAATTTAAGACTTTCTGGAGTGGAACGCTTTGTTTGCTTACGAAATGTTTATAGTTATTCCACATGGATACAATTACACCAGAATAGATTAAAAAGTAAATCATGACTTTACTTAACCCTTTGAGCGTCTTGCCAAATTCCATGTCACTTTGTCAAATTACATATTTCATCTATGACCAGTTATCACGACATTACTTAAACACTCTTGCGTATAAATGTGTCAAATAATTGAATAAAAAAAACCGTTTACAAATATATTTAGACTCTTTGTAATGTTGCAACGAACCACACGTCAAGTATACGCACGTACATGCAACGAGCCGCTGTCGATCATGAGACTACTCTCATACGGGGCTGTAGTTGCGGCCAGTTTACTTGTCATAGCACGAGACACAGGTCTCGGCGCGGAAGATGAAGAGCGTGTAGAGCAGGACGAACGCCACGTAGGGGCCCAGTATGGCGCATGCGAGCTGCCATATGGGCGTGGAAGAAGCGGGGTCTCGCTCGAATCAGTTCTCCTCCTCTTCGTCCCGGATGAGGTAGGTGGACCTGCGGGAAGCGGGGGAGTGTAGTCGGGCGCACGCTGTAGGGGCGCGGGTTAAGGGGGGCTCTTCAAAGCAAGTCGTGATTCAATAGAGCAGCTCATTCTTTTGATGATTTTGAATTCATGTAGTGTTGACTGGTAACATCAGTAGGTATATTTTAACTTCTGGAACTCAAGTTAGATTAAATCGCATGACCTAAAGAAGAGTTTCTAGCCACTTCTAAGCAGCTGGCTACAAACTGTCTTACTCTCAAACTCGTAACAGTCGTATTCAGAGTGGGCTGTCAAAATTTAAAACGTGGACTAAGTTTTTTTTTCCTATTAGATAACTACAAAGCAGTCGACAGACTGTTATTGGATGTCTGCAGTGAGTGCCTCGGCTACCCTGATTTTATAATTTGGCAATTTCAGTCTCTTGGCCAGTTTTGAAGTGAAGCGGCAAGTGGGTTAGAATGAGAAGCCAGACGACTGCTCTATTTCTGTAGCAACAGTTGGTGCGTTATGGTATTCGTGAATTTCGACGTTTTTAGTGAACCATGGCGCATTCACGTTTGCCCGAAATTGCAGTTTTGGCTTCGCCGAAGACAAAGTATATTGGTTTTAGTAGCTACACTCTACAGCTGAATGCCATACAACCATATAGGTTTGAGGACATAATTGTAGATCAAAAGTTTATTGTCTACGGTAGGCCCGGAGTTCCTTCCCATGAGCCAGTACAGATACAGTCAGTCGCCTATCCAGATTAACGACAAAATGCGATTCAGTTCGGAGATGACTTGCGTTGTAAACTGAGGAAGTCCACTTGATTGATTGATTGTAAGAAGCGAGCAACTCTGTGCACAATAAATACTTCGTTGTAATTTGGAGAGATATCTTCACGGATATTGCAAATGTCCACTATGAACTGTGAATGTAGACTTGCTTTGAGAGAAAGTAGGATAATCGCCGGTATTCCCGCGCTCCTACTGACGGCAGCGCAAGGCAACTGCATTATGGTCCAATTTGGTCGCTGACCGTGGTCGAAACAATTAAGTACAGCAGTTATTTCGATCGCGGAAAACGAGAGAATTTATAAAAAAATGCACTAATAATTTCATGGCATTTGCTACAAAAAGTTACTCAGCAAACATATCGACATAATAATGGGTTGTTCAACCATTTTGTGAATAGCTTTATAGGGCTCTACATAGAGCAATAAAACAATAGGGCTCTACATATTCCTACATTTTTTTACAGCGCATCTAAAAAACAGTAATTTCTAAAAAAATAAATGAAAGATTTTTTATAAATTATTTTTTACTGGCAAGCTAACTCTACTTTAATATACAAATATTACATACATATTCAACAGCCTATGTCCTATATCCAGACCTGGAGGTGATATTAAAAACATTCGTTTGAAAATGCTTAGTAATTATTCCAGGGTAAAATTTTAATTAAATACGGTTTCAAAAGGTTTCATTGATTTTCGGAGTTTTTATGTACTAATTTAAAAACCTTAGCAATTACATAATGTTAAATCCGAACGCGGTTCAGGTAGACCAATACCTTATTAACATAAAAAAGTGGTCATGAGACTAGGAGAATAGTGTAGTAATATTATTGTTTATGATACTGTCAGCGTTATAATGATTGATTTTTAATAGGTTCTCAATAAAAAAACATAACTTTTTTCCCCTGCTAATCTGTTGGGAACAAAACAAATGAAAAAACAAAAAAATGCATAGCTTTCAGCTTACTCTTTTTTTTTATTGTGCATATTTTAACCATAATTTGTTGCATGCCAACGTATAATCCAAGGGCTAAATGCAGGAACTTCCACACAAAGTGTTCGTAAGGTTTCTCCGAAGAAAGACCTTTGTTTTAACGTAGTGGTTTAACGTGGTGGTAGCCAAAAATAGCTATAGAAGCACTATACATTTTAAAAAAAATTAATATAAAATGACATTAGTTTTATTATGTAGCTAACATTCCAACACATACTAAACTAAAGTATTAACCAGCACTATTTTCACTCCTAGTTCTTTGGCAGGTTTTTTAATTCAGTAATTAATTTAAGGGCAGCCCTAATTGTTTTTATTTACCACCAAAGATGAGTTGATATTTACCACCTTGAGATTCGCTGGGAACATATTTTTTTAATTATAATTATGTGATGTATTGCTCCATTGGGCATACTCGTCTCGTCTTTGGCGGTGGTGTCCTCTTAGTTGGCGAAAACTCTAAAGAAGTCCAGGCCTTTGAGAGAATCACCGACAAGAAATATACTCAGTCACTATTAGTATTAGGCAACGATTTGTCTAGACCGCGTACAAACTTACCATTGAATCTCGTGCGTCGTAAATTTTTCAAACGATAGGGATTTATTAAATGGCTGCATCTTTTAGGCTTCATTAAACATCGACCAAAAGGCAAGTATGCACGTAGTCCGACCCCGGATCTAATGCTAGCAGCTAGAAGCAAAATCAACGGACAGTATTATAAATAACTCACCAGTAGGCGAGGTTGAAGAGTGCGAAGACGAGCGGGAAGGTGATGCGTGAGATGACGTCGATGCGCTTGGAGCGCGTCGGGAACTTGCTCATCCACATCCGGCAGCAGTTCTTCCGCGGAGGCGCGATGTGGATCTCACACTGCCGCACCTTCTCCAGCGCCGAAGAGCGCACGAGCGGCTTCTGCGCATTGCAGGGCCGTCAGGGCGACATGGCGCGGGGGGTCGCGCCCGCACTAGCTGGCACCCATCTCGTTCGTCAACCTCTCGCTCTCACTCACACCTCGCGCCATCACACTTTCTCCGATGCTGACTAGCGCACGAGCGCGATATCTCCACAGAAGGACATCAGCGACAGGGCGCATGGTGTTGTGGCCGCATATGACTCAAATTCCGTTTGTCAACCTCTCGCACTAACTCGCACCTCGCACTATCACACTTTATCTAACGCTGACTAGCGCGCGAGCGCCATGTCTCCGCAGGAGGACAGGGGGGCCATTCAGAGCAAGAGTGAGTTCGAGTTCGGGAGTGAGTTAACCTAAAAATAGCTGGGAAATATATTATTATTTAAATAACGGAACCGTTATTTATACTTCCAACGTATTTACGGGACAAACCAGATTTTTACCTAACTGTTATGATGTTCTAGAAGTGTGGAAACAGTAACTATTTAAAAAAGTGAGTTGATATTTAGTGGCGAACTCGAACTCACTCTTACTCCGAATGGACCCCCAGGAGATGTGGATGTGCGGCATAAGCTATTGCCCTTCTCTGTTGATTATATAGCGCTCCCAATGTCAACAACCACCGTTGCCCGCTCCTGCAACTAACCACATGCCCCTGCGGTCCGAACTCAAGGTTTAGGGCTGAAGGCCGAAGCCGACGATGGGCTTACCCCCAACTCGCGCAGCACTCTGGTCCAAAATGCCCGAGCCATAGTTCTGGCTGCAAACCCTATCTGATCGAGTCCTTCAGATAGCGACAATCCTTCACGTGAGGACGTCTTAGCGTCGGGGCCGCATAACTGACTCGCATTCCATTCGTCCACCTCTCGTTCTCAAGCGCATCTTGCACTATCGCACTTTCTCCGGCGCTGGCTAGCGCCCGAGCACCATGTGCCCACAGGAGGACAGTTAGGGAGACGGGTGTAAGGTATCGTGGCCGCACTACCTAGCTGACTTCCATTTCGTTCGTCAACCTATCGCTCTTACTTGCACCGCAATATTACGTTTTCTTCGGAACTGACTAGCACGAGCGCCATGTGCTCACTGCAGAATAGTCAAGGAGACACGGCGTAGCAGGAACTCATGTCCGCACTAGCTGAATGCCATGTTAGTCAACCTCATAATATTCGCCATTATCGCATTTAAAATATTCAAAACTACTTATCTTCATCGATATCTCTCTTATTAAGCTTTCATTTTTCTACTGCCACTGGACTTTCCATTTTCTAACCTATTCCAATTTTCTGTCTTAAAACCTAAAACAAGGTAATGGTTATTACCTTATTTTGATTTTTACGTTCCATTATAATCTCTTAAATTCTTTCTCTCGTTCTAACTGGCTTTCAGTACAGCTTTCTCGATTCCTCACTCTCATCCTTGGTAGCCAGAGTCCTTTAATCCTAAATAAGGAGGTTCGTGGCATAGCACCTAGTTCTCATCTGGTGTGTTAGGCTAATATCAAGACAGTAGATATGGTTCCAGCCAAATTGAAATGGGTCCACTACTGTTGCCATGGTAAATTCACTCACCAGGTAAACAGGCAAGTAAGTGATTAAATCTGACGTTTAGTTCTGTTATTAGTACATAGTTAAACGCGTTTGACTGCTAGCGTGACGTGTTATTCGGCAAACTGAACTGAAATTTAATAAAGCAAAGTAACTATTTAGCATGGTACGAAATGCCACTAAGAGTCCAATTTATTCACTCACTTGCTTGTTGACCCAGTGATTGAATTTACCATGGTAACACCCCAGTTCCATAAAATAATTGATTACTCTACTTACCTGTTGGACCTGATTTTATATTTAAAACACTAAACAATATCGAAATAGCTGCGGGAAGAATTAATGCTCAATTTTCGATAGTGTAGACTATGTATGACATGTATATATGATATGATATGATATATATATTACAAATGAAACTATGCCAATGCAAAGCAAACGAGGAACAAATTTATTTATAAGCGATTTTAATTTTCTTGCATTTCTCTTGCGTTATTCTTTACGTATCCAAGCAGACAAGGTTAATCAAAATACTCTTTTATAAATAATTTTATTAACGATAGAAGAAAGCTTGGGCTTTAGTTAGATAAATAGAAAGTCTACAGGTTTAACCTTCCGGAAACCTAAAAGTTTCAAGTTCTACAAAACAATAAGTATGTAAGCATTCCTAGAAAAAATCTACAAATAAGTACCTTTCATTGCGGTTGTGGGACTGCAAAGCCAAGTGGCCGACTTACTGTCAAATTACCCTAGTAATGACTATACAATTCATCAGGCGCGCAAATAATTCAGTTCAGGCACAAAATCTCTACAAAACAAAATCCTACGCAAACTTAGCTATCCAGCCCCAATCTCACCATAGCGAAAGTAGCGTTGCTGTCCGTATCTAGAAGATCTGAAGCGGCGTCCAAGGAAGCAGCCGACTCCATCTCCCGTTTCGTTTTCTTCATGTTCTCGCGGTGCATGTCGGAGCGAGACGCATAGTTCACCAGTGCGAACTCCAGCAGTGCTCCGAACACGAACGTCAAGCAGACGCCAGTCCAGACGTCAATAGCCTTCGTGTAGGACACCGGAGGCAAGGAGGCGTTAATGCCGGACGACTGGGTCGCCATTGTGAGCAGTGTAGTGACACCTGTAACAACAGTACTAGGTTTATGAATCTTCTTTGAGTTCCGAGGCATGAATCATCATAACATTCAAAGCATTTTAGTGTGTACTGCAAAACAAAAGGACAACCATACTCGAATCTCGTAGCACGGCCATTAGTGATGCAAGATAATTATTCAAAATTAGATACAACTTATCAAGTTGTACCCAAATCAATAATGACTCCAAGATCTTTCATAATAATTAAGGGATGTAATCTTACTATGTGATTAAACACACGTACATATGTAAATCCACTCTTTCCCACACGGATTTCTTACAAAACAATTTACCTGCAAGATAAGTATGAAGTAAAAGGTATCCTTCGAACTAGAGACCGTCATTAAATCAAGAAACCTACTGGATTTCTCTGCTCAGGAATCAGGAATCTTTCAGTCGAGAAAACCGCTTGTTAATCATTTGTCGAAGCGATTTATCCACGAACAACCTTGACTAATGCAAATACCGTACTACGGAATGTTTCTGTCGAAAAAATTGCTTTGGCAACCGCTATAAAAGCAGTTCTATCCAAGGAAGTTGCCTAATTCCTGAGAAAGGAATTCCAAGAACAGGCCGACTGATCAAAACGCATTGCAGTACTCACCCAGTGAAACCCGCGCGGGAACCGCACCCTGGTCGAGCCAGAAGGACACCCAACTCACGATGACCAGCATGCAGCAAGGAATGTAGATCTGAATGAGGTAGTAGCTGAACTCGCGCTTGAATAGCAGGTCCACCTTCAGACAACTGTACTCACCTGCAAATATATTTTTGTTCTTCGTATATAGTTTTCAAATTAACTTTCGGAAAAATGTACGTGTTTCATTATCTTAATAGAACTTTTGGCTAGTAGCAAACTGACTTATTTAAAAGTTGAAATTTATAAAAAAATATTAATGTAAAGGAGCTGACCAGTATTAGTCTTGCTGTTGCAATAGTCCGTAAGGAACTTCTCAAGTGTAAATCGAGGCAGGTGTAGGTTCTTGACAACCTGCACTGGGTCGCCTTCTTTCCACAGAAACACCAAGTCGTCTGTCGTCCAGCCGTCTGAAAGCAAGAATATTTATGATAATGCATGTCAAACTTTATTAAAGGTTTCCCATGACATTAATTGCTAGTCTAACATAAACCTAACCTTACGCCGGAGTTTGACTAAATGCTATTGAATTAGCTATATCATGGATTGTTCTGTTTTACTGCTACAAAGACATTACTTATAGCCAGCTTACAGCTGACCTTCTGCAAATGGCAGACTTGCATGACGATCGGGTGCAAGTTGAGAAGAGGAGACAAGTGCAAATGCAAGGTGCGAATGTAAAGTGTGACAATGGTCAAATGTGGAACTTACTTAATGGTCAGCATCCGCAAATAGACTTGCCTGTCAAGCGGACATAGTTTGGACAGGACAGAAATAAATGGCGACATGCGTATGTAGAGCGTGACAATGGGAATAGTTAAACTAAAGTTAGGAAATAGTTAACGCCGACTATCCGAAAGGAGCAGACTTGCTTGTGGAGCTCACACCTTGAGGACTTGATGTGGTATGTGACAATAACAACACATCAATTGTATGTACGTACAGCTGGCCATCCGTAGAGAGCAGACTTGTTTGTCGAGCGGGTACAGCTTGAGGTTCATGGGACAGGAGAGCGTAAGTGAGATTCGGATACTGTAGAGCACCGAGCCGTGAGGAAATATCCGGATGTACACGTTGGGCATAATGATGTTGTGGAAGTGTCCCTCCTTCTCGTTGGAGAAGAACAGATCGGGCATCCACACCCGGTTAGCCTCTGTCAGTGTTAGGTACTTGAGGCGACCTGTGGATTCATGAAGGCAAATTTTAATACTAACCTACAGCAAGAGTTGTATTTGCAACAAATTTGGCACTTATTTTAGTGAAAAGTTTCTTAGACGATGAATAACAAAAACATTTTAAGCATTATTTTATGAATATGAAGTTTTAATTTCGATATTGTAAGTACTTAATATTTACTTTTTACCAATTAAAGGGAAATTAAGTAGACTGGCTTAAACAGTAAATTGGTAAGTTTCGTACAAAAACAGCTCATGTCTAATTACATAATTCTTACATGACAAGTAATTTACGGCGTCGTATCAGTTTTAACTTCTTATTACAAACATTTTCATTCAGGTAGAGCGAAAAGGTGAATACACTCACCGTTGAAATTGTTGAATTTGAGTCGCTCATCCAACCATTGTTCTCGGAATGTCAATTGTACTGAATATTCCTGAAAATGTTCGCAAATGCTTTATTAACATTCGCAATTGTTAATTCTAAAACATAATTAAAATTTCGTAGAATATTTGCTCTTCTGAAGTTTTAGTCTTAATATCTCAATTCGATTGATTACTGAGCAAAACTGATATGTTAATGAAACCACAAGGTCAAAAGTACTATGGTGCTTAAAAATATTCATTTTAAATAGTTTGTAATTTTAAAATATGTACATAATGATTCTATTGATCATAACATCTCACGGTGTGGCAACGTACATATGATTTGTAACGGGATTGCAACACTTTCCGAAATGTCCATTAAATAAAGAAAATATCTTTACAAGATACGACCACATGGCAAACACACCATTACGTGCTAATGTGGCGTTGTTCTTCTATCAAGGAATAATTGGTAAATTAATAATTTCAAAAGTCTTTAATGGCACGGCATAGAAATAAAAGAGCCGTCGAGGAACCGTTGAAACCAAAATGACCATACTTTATGTTTTTTTGATGGAAAAACACATTTTTGAAGTACAGGTTTTTCTTTCAAATATGTTATAGCTAAAGTTGATCATTCAAAGGTACATAGCCAACGTACGTGATATTTTTTTAAATTAAAACTAACTATTTAAAAGTAATACTATATTACTGAGAATATATTTATCATTACGAAAAAAACCACTATACTTTTGGCCTCGTTATTAAATTGTATGGATACTTATGGCATCGTTTCGCAAAATATTAATGTTTGGGAATTTGTACCTACGTTTTTTTACAAATCTCTGTACAGTTATTCTTGAGGACAATCACGTACAAAAAGTGTCAATGTCATTGTTTATTTAAAATGTTGGTTTTCAAAGTTTAGTACGAATTTTAGAAACCACACAATATAATATAATAGCATTTTTCATGTAATTGCCTTACTTTTTTATTTATTTTGATGAATTAAAATTTTACTTTAGTTTTATGACAATTAAAAATATTTTCGTTGTGAATACCTGCATTCATTTTAAATATACAATGACATTTTATAAACAATTCGAAAGTGTTAAACAAATCCATTTGGTCGTATTTTTTTCAAAGGAATGTGATTCAGATTCTTGAATAAAATCCTTAAATATAATACAATGACAAAATTTCATAAAATTACAACCAAACGATTGTTTGACTAGAACAAGTGTTCTTTTTTCTATATATATGTACATCGGTATACGATTTTGAAATGATGTTTGACTTCTTTAATATGCAATTTAATTTAGCAAAGGTAGCCAATTGATTCAAAATCGGGATCATCCAAGAAGCAGTTTCTCGATTACGAAATGAGAAACTATTTTCTTAACTATTAAAGCAAGTCAAATGAAATGCTGTTTATACTCATTTTAAAATATTCCAAATAAATAATTCTAAAAAAAATAAGCTTATACAATACTATATAATTATTGCTACTGCAATTGTATTTTTTCTAACTATAGATTTTATCAAGCCAAGCACATGCATAATAATACTACAAATACCTCATTCTATTAGTTATGTTTCATCGGTTGAACGCACAAATGATTAATTTATTTATTTGATTAATCGTAAATGTTTCATATAAGCACTTTTATTTGTTCACACTCGAAGCGTTCATGTTCAATTATGTGTTCTTCTTTACTCTCAACCTTTCAATGAAAGCTTTAAAGGCTCTTCAAGCATATTTTTTATAAAACTTAATTGAATATACAATTATTCGGTAGCATTTACGCATAAGCAAAGCACAATGCAAACAAGACCCGTGTTGCCGAGTGACATTTTCACAAAGTAACAACTGCGGAGATTACACAATGATGCAAACTCAACAATACATTTCGGTTCAGGATGCTCTCTCTTCACCGACGCCCTCCAAAGTAAGGGAAAGGGAAGTAGCTTGTCTCTTGAAGAACCGTCCGGGCCAGATGATTAATGACCTTAAACGTCATTTTTATAATATTGGAGAAAGCCGGGAAGAAATAACCCGGTGAGTAAGCATTTTTACTGTTTCCTCAGTTGAATTTTCTCTTTCTCGATAACCTATTTGTGTATGGGTTCCGGCAAGGAGTAATTTTGTAGGTTAAACTGAACTACTTTTTAATTAATTCAATAATACCCCTTCCTTTGAAAGGTTCCAAAACCATTTCATTCGAAAGGTAATCTTGTTTCCAAATGATAAAATAATGTTGAACTCATTTTATTTGTTTATATAAAATATTTTTTCAGCTTGTCATCAGATATCTAACAGTCCACGGTACAGCCAGTGGTTACAGCGCCGCAAAAGCGATTAATTAGAATTACCAAATTTAGATTTTTGCGTGAATTTTTGCATTTTCTAATGAAATTTGTTTATTTGATTTACATCAATGTGCTCTTAAAAGAATAAATATATTACATACTGTGAATGCTTACGTGCACTTAAGAACGGCCCCCCGTAAGCTACGTTCCCCATACAAACGTAGTTTATTAATCATTTAGAAAACACTGTTTCAATTTGCTTGATATTTGGTATCTAATATTCGACAATAAATATCTGTGTCTGCACGTTTTTGTTTTCATGAAAAATCTAAAGCAAGTCAAATAACAGCCGAAAGGAAATCTTCATACAAATTTTCTTTTCTCTGTTGTGTAATACAAGATACATTTTTCGAAAAAACAAACACGTGCAGACATAGATATTTGTTACTTGATATGAAATCCCAAATATTAAGCAAATTGGAACAATGGTTTTCAAATTATTAGTAGACTACGTTTGTATGGGGAGCGTAATTTTCTGATGCTTACGGGCCCACCTTAAAACGGCCCGTAAGCTATTCTCCCCATGCAACCGTAGTTTACTAATCATTTGGAAACCGCTACTCCAATTAAATTGATATTTAATATCTAATATCAGGTAACAAATATCTGTGTCTGCATGCTTTTGTTTTTTGAAAAATTCAAACTGAATGAAATGAAAGCAAAAAGAAAATTTTCATACGAATTTTGTTTTCTCTGTGGTTTGACCCAGAATACATTTACCGAAAAAACAAAGACATGCAGACACAAATATGTGTAGCCTAATATTAGATACCAAACACTAAGTAAGTTGGAACAGTGGTTTTCAAATTAATAGTAAACTACCTTTGTATGGGAGACGAAATTTTCTGATGCTTACGGGCCGACCTTAAGTCACTAATGTGCCATCAATAGGTGTTTGAAATAATAACCATCGGCCTGCTCAGGGGCACTTTCAAAACTCTCAGGCGCGATCTCTTGCTCTTGCTGCTTCTAATTCTACAATAAACATTCAAAATGCTCTAAGCGTGCTCAAAAGCTTGAACTATATTATACTCATGGCTTGTTAACCTATTGATCATAATTTAGCTAAGATAGTAGTTGGTCGAATTCAGGTAACAATCTTTTAGATTCGTGGAAGATGAAAGCCTAAATAAGTAATTCTACCTTAATATATGGCTCAGTTAATTTCCTTTCTATAGCAATGCATTAGCTAGTCTTTATACCTTAACTGTTAACTTTTAATATGATTTTTAATATGAAGAAAGTCCCACGATGCACGCCCATTTTAGACATAGATTGTTACCTTCCATGCAGCCCTAATAAAATCTCGTCTGCGGAGACCTTTTAGAGAAAACATCACTAAATAACATATAGAGCCACTTTTCCATCCGCATACAAGGTTTCTTGAAGTATCTGCAAGCACAAATTGTGTGAGGATGAGATATGCGGCCTGCGTGTTAACACACACACATACACACAACACCGACATTCACACCACGTATTTATGCGATTGCGAGTGTTGACCCACTTACAAAATTCGTTAAACACAAATTCACATAAACAAGACAATACTTAGAACAAACGACCAAAATTGTTTTTATTTATTAGTAAACGCTGAATGTGAAAAGGTAAGTGAAAATAAGTGAAAATTATAGTGAAGCACGATGTGAAAAAAATATATAAAATGCGATGCAAATGAAGGTGAATGATTTTTAGTCTGCTGCTTTGAAGCATTTGGGTGAACGTGATTTTTTAAATATAATTGCCATGTGCACAGGTGTTATTTATATTCTCGTGTCTGGAACGGGTTGTACTTAAGTATTATGCTGAAAAATTGCCGGCTGTTGCGAGCTGCGAATTTGTGTATAAAGCGTGAGTGCTCTTGAAGTTTTATATTTTTAAACAATTTTTCAATATTCAAATAAACATACATATGTTGATCAGTATTCTGTCCTAGGAAATGACGTCAGTACTGGTACCTAAAGAGCTGATTTAGGTTAAATTGTTTATTGCTGATGTTGACTTGAAGCTTTTTTGCATTTAAAAATGTTACTTGCAACATTTTTGTTAATAATAAATAAACTTAAATAGATAATAAATAATAAGAAACTAAAAGATTGTAAATTAAAGAATATTTTTAAAAACATATTTTTTTCTGAAATATAGGTTATCGCTTCAACTATGTTTAACGAACCTTTTAATACTTATATAATAAATAGTCCAGATACCTGAATCGGTTTTTATTTAAATGTTTAATGTATAAAAATAATAGTTGCAATGAACATAAAGAAAACAATATAAATAAACAATAGTGCACAAAGTATAAAAATTAACGAAAGTAACGTCATTAAATCGTTAAAATATAACCCACAAATACAACACAAAAATGCAATAGCTCGAATAGTATATAATATCAGCATGGTGCGCATACTTGTTATACCATACACAAAAATACTTCTTTGAGTAAAGAAAGGTGTTTTTCAATGACATGTTTATTTTTTTAAATGTTATTACAATTGCAATATCGAGTTTATTTTATTAACAGTCGATAAAAACATATAATCGAAAAAAGCACAATAATTTTCAGTTTTAAAAACCTTTCCTTCTCGATAGAAGTATAGTAGGTAATTTCATTGTATGTAAGATTTGAATCATTTACTTGAACTCACCATTTTGTAATCATCTATTTTGCTGATGGAACGCAGAAAGAAGTTGACCATCACTAAAGTCGGCCCTTCGCCTTTTGTGACAAAAAAAAGATTTTTTAAGCTTCAATTATAAAAAAATATTAAACAAAGCCATGAGTAATTACAGAGAAAATTTAACGAAATGTAATGTCACACTGAATGTAAGCTAACACTGAATGCCATAACTCTTAAACATAACTTAAACTAATTCGTTAGTCAAGAAGGTAAGCAACGTCGCTATATACCGTATCATTGGATTTTTAGGATGGCAGATGTATGAATAAATTTAGCCGTTGGTATTTAAAAATATGATGAAGATGTTGATGAATCTAGAACGCAAGAAAAATAATTTGACTTTCAGGCAAATTGATCACAGTCTCATGTCTACTAAGGCTGGAGTGCACCGTTTCTGGTTATGTTAATATTATTGATAAATATTGTATGTATTCATGGTGCACTTCAGCCTTAGAAAAAAAATCACATAGATTTGATGAATGCAATCAATTTATAAAACCAATTAACATAACAATCTAAAAGTTTTAATTATAAAATCCAAATCACTTTTTATACAAATACAAAAGTTAACGAAGACTCACAGTTTGCTATATGTATGAAGAGTTAAAATAGCATAAATATTTCAATTTAACGAACTAAGTAATTAAGGAAAAATCAAGGATTTAATAAAAAAAAACAACTAATACTTTTTAAAATTTGAAACGATCATCTTCCTCTGTAACAGCCAATCATTTTGCACCTTCTATATTATAGTGTGAGAAATGTCAATTTGGACAGCTAAAAACGATTTTGGTCGCAAACACCAATTATAAAATCACAATAAATAAAAAAATACACATATACCTACTCGAAAACGTTTTTCAAGCGATTTTGAAAAACGTCTTCTCGCCCTTTTTCATTTGACTTGTTTCGTGATTTATTTTTTAAATTTCGTTCTCTTCTGCGTAAGAGGTTTTTGTTTGTATATTATTACGATTACAGTCTTGCATTTCCTTATAGTAACTTACCATCGTCACGTCATCGATTTTGGATATACTTCGCACAAATATATTGACGCTCACTACAGCCGGGCCATCTAAGTGTCAAGCAAAATATGGTAATGTTAACTTTTATATACATATAAATTATTAACAAAATTTAAAGAAAATAAACATTATTTCATAACAAAGTCACATGTAATGCTTCATTTAAAATACTATGTCGAATTGTGTGTGTTGACATTGGAAGAATATTTCTCATGTTTTAAATTGAATTACATATCTACGAGTTTAACCTTTTAACAATCGAACTTGATGTAATAATTGCCGATACTTTTGAGATTTATTATCCTTTCATAATATAATATTCATAGTTACAAGGTTAAATGTTACATTATAAAAAATGCGATTCAATTCACGGTACAGGATGCATCATGCGATTTATGCAACCAACGTAAAATGAAATGCGTGTCTTTTGTCAATTAATGACTAATGAAATGTATGGACTAAAAAATCAAATTTGATAAATCAAGGCAATTATAAACTCATCAAACATATAACAATTCACATTTCAAAATACAATGTGATTTACGGATGTATACATATTATGTATTACTCGTTTAATTGAATTTGTGTTTGTTGAACTTTATTTGCAAAAACTATGCTCTGCGTAATTTACTGGTTTTTTTTTTTAATTTCTTTGACAGGGCACAGCTTTTAAGTAAATCTCCTAAATTAATACCTTTCCCTAACGTTTGCTTAATGTCTTTTTTTAATTTAAATTAAAAATGAATTTATCTGCAGCTGAGATTAGAAATAATTTCAATACTATTGGTGTGATATGAATCTTACTATTTTTTTAATTTAATATGACTAATTTACGACAAACTGGTCATATAAAGTAATAACTCAAATAATTAAATGATTAATCACACGTAGTAAACATAATATATAATGAAAATATAAGTTGAAATAACGTTGCAAACCTAGACATACTATTGAGCGTATTTATAAAATGGCAATTTATACAACGCTGTAGAAAATATTTTAACATTTTATATTTTAAAATTTAATATATATATTTAATTTTATTATTTCTTACTACATTGTAAGAAAAATAAAAAACCTTTTTTATTTCGGGGCTAGGAATAATAAATACAAAAACCCAGCAAAAGATTTAAGTTGACGCGAAATCGGTAGGTACTCGGTTTCGCGACTATAGCTTGAAATCTTGTTGGAAAATATAATTTTAATGACCTAATTCGTGCCTCGTTGAGTGCCATAAAAAAGGTTTTTTTTTTTTTTATGTGACTGGACATGGATGGCTAATACCACAAGTTCTGTTCATGGTATTAGCCCAACACACCACAAGGTACTTAAAATTATTTACATAAATAAATAATAATTAGTCCGAGTTCGCCTGAACTTAAAAACTCAGGCCATTCAAGGTAGATTTATATTTTAAAAACTTCATTATTTATGTATTATATAAGCGTAAGTAACAAACAAGTTATTAAGGTGCTAAAGAGTAACAAAGACGATACAATTCACATGTTGCGTTGCTTCCGTTAACGCTTTTTTTCCAAAAATCTCTATTTCTAACAAAATCAAAGTCTTTTAGATCCTAACACAAATGTAGTTAAAACACTGTAGGCCAGCAAACTGAGCGCATCAATAAATTAGTTAGTGACGTAACTAAGTGTACATTTTCCTACTATCAAAAGTAAAAAAAATAGTAACGATTTTTTTTCTTGGAAATTAAAACTGTATTGTTTTTTGATTTTTTTTTTAAAATCCTTGTTTCATTATTATGTGATAATTCCCGTTGATAAATTCCATTCGCGTTGCCTATCAAAATATTGTCGAACAACTACTCTATAAAATAACTTTAAGAAATTAAACCTTAGAAGAGGAAAAAAGTTATTTTACGAGCCGAAGTATTCTAGGATTTTGGTGAGAAGGGTGGGGGTTAAAGAAAGGCTCTATTGGAGAACTTTTCAAGTTTGTAGGAAGATCTTGCTTTAGGAGGACTAAAACAAAGCTGAGTGGTGTGGGATTATTCCACACTTTTAAAATGGTCTTTGTAGTGGCTGCGAGCTTCGCAGTCATATCCCGATCATCCCCTGTCAATTACTCCCTACAAGTATTACAGAAAGCTGAATTTCATGTTTATCTCAATCGATAACCTATATTTTCACATTTCTCTTATTTTTTTTTATTTAGGTAGCCAACGAAAAGACGACCATTATCAAATTATCATGTGTTTACTTTACTGCTCTAATACAGCCTGCAGGAAGGTTTTGTTGAGCTTTTATGTATTCACTTCCTCATTTCGCGTACCGTTCACTTGCCAAAGGGAATAATTATTTTTTTTATAAATTCAATAATGTTTTTTATTTACTTTAAAGACTAAACCGTAAAAATTAAAATGAACATAAACATTACACAGCTGGATATCATACCAACTATTCAGGATTTTGGATGTCTTATTTATATAGACATCCAAAATCCAATTTCCAGGAAGTGAAAGTACTAAATTATGAAAAAACTTCTTTAGAAAAAAAATCGAAGCCTGATTTTTTGTCTCCATCCCCATACAATTGATTCCCGTGACTTCAGCGGAACGTCGGAACTTTTATTTGTATTCCTAATACGTTCGCAGCTCATCCTAAAACATCAATCATGAAAGACAGTAAATCACTGAAAAGTGTTAATAGCACATAAAATAAAGACACGTGTGACCTGCATTGACGGCACGTGTATTCCCAACGCATATGTCAAAGGTCACGTCCTTTGCAGGAGTTGCACGTGTCGTACTTCATATGCAGCCATGACCTCTCGATAAACCTGGAAGGTAATGTAACTTCCAGGCTGCGTTTCTGTGAAATCCTGCCGGCTCGTGTCGCTCCAATTGGCTACATATTATGTATGTGTGTTGGTAAACCTGTTTACCAACACACATAAATAAACATAAATTTTATATAGTAGCCTGCCTGTAAATAAACAATATGTATGCAAAAAAATACATTGATCCTCTACTCCGTTGCTACATATAAGGGGACAAAACAACCAACACACTTTCCCCTTTATATTGCTGGTAGGATAGGATTCGAAGTCGTTCGG
Source organism: Incurvaria masculella (assembly GCA_946894095.1). Lineage (NCBI taxonomy): Eukaryota > Metazoa > Arthropoda > Insecta > Lepidoptera > Incurvariidae > Incurvaria > Incurvaria masculella. The sequence continues at coordinate 10,351,553 of OX335641.1, forward strand.
AATCTAAATTAATAAATATTATTGTTAATCAAACTAACTATATATAACGCCAAAGGAGGGTGGATTTGTCGTAAATCGTCAGGCAGTATAGTTTTATATCCACAGGAAAGTGCATATCATAATATGTGTAAGTCATTCAATAACGTTCGTATAAATATATTGAATTTGATTTCACACATATAATTTTGATTTCTAACCTTTCAACCTTACCATTCATAAAACAAATTTGGTAAGTGACTTGTTGGTGTAATGGTTCTATTTCAGGGGTTCATAATTGATTCTTTTTACAGTATTATTTTCGGGTTTTTCAGATACCGGTGTTATTTTATTATTTATAATTAAGTAATTATTGGTGTCATTGGAGCATAAAAAGTGCGCTCACATTTTCTGCAATTTCGAAAAATGGATAAATAGAAGGAGAATAAATAAAAGTAAGGATAAGTACATGGCATAATACATAGCTTTAATACAATAACAAATTGAAAGTTTGTTTTAATAGTATTATATGTTGCCATAGTAACTTTTTAACAAATCTGATACATTTGAAATGTTGTCCTATAACATCTCAAAAACACGAAGCATTGAAATTGACCTGGCTCGTCTATATTTAAGTAAATGCTATAGCAATTTATTTCGGAATTCGGATATTCGGAAAAACATAAAGTGTTGATCAGGATTCTGAATTCGAATGCCTCAATCAAATAAAAACAAATAAATTCCCGTCCAGCCGCTTTTAGAAGATTGCCTCACTGAATGGAGGAAATTGCATATTTACTTTTGATTGGCAATTTTCGCCGCGACATATACTTTAGTTTTACACCGCGGGAGGAGAAATTAACCCCACCAAATCTTGTAAAAATTTGGTGAATCTTGCAAATTTTAAGACGCAATCTGCAGTCTATATTTGAATTTCGTAGCTAGGTTAGAGCACATATTGACCCAAATCCAGTACACTCTGATCCGACGTACACGTGACCATAAACATAGTATACCATAAATGAAACGTAGCCCTTATCACACGTCGGAGCGCCGATGTCTATGGGACACGAAACGTCGCATGCCACACGACATACAAAATACAACCAATGCACAAGTATTGATCGTTCACGAACAATAAAATCATATTACTGATTTGTATTTAAACATACACATCTGTTTAGTTACCTCTATTTGCTGTTTCGTGTATGATCAAAAACAATATATTTATTTAATTTATTTTAAACATTCAGAAACATTTTATAAATTGTAAGACGTGGAAAATACTCAGATTCATGTGAATAAGGTCCATGGAAATCGTGTGATATTTGGACAGTCTTATGTTATCGTGTGAAGTTAGAGTCAGCAAGCAGCGATCAATACCAGTTAGTTTAGCGACTAGAATCGCGTAGCCGACAAAGTTCTGAAATGTGAACTTTTAGTAGTTGCAATGAAAAGTTGTCAGGCCGTTAGACAGCTCGGACAGAAGCTTTTAAAACTTTTTACTTTTTACTAAAGTTTTCATGAAAACTGACATATCATCAATACAGCGGTAGATAAAATATGTTCAAATTCTGATAATATTTTCGATCTCGACATTATTAATGTAGGTATCGTTAAATGCCAATTTAACTTCTATCTTAGGATATCTGGTACTCTTTAAGGTAAAAAATTGTTGGCTGCTTTCTATTACCATTTACATTTGCTTTGAATACTACCATCTTAAAGCCGCATTGACACCAGCGTATATGTTATCACAATGATGTCAAAATTGTAGGTTTAGGCACATTTTACGATATTTTACTGTAGATGTTTGAAAATGTATATCTTTTATATTTTTATATTAATAGCCAAAAATATATTAAAAATAAAATAATAAAACTATCTAGTGAATAGACTTACCTCACAAATTAAAAACTTTTGGAACATTAAAATGTTTGATTATAATTTGGAATAATAAATTCATACTTGTGTGGCCTGGGATATAGGACTACCTACATTGGTATAATTTTGTTGGACAAAAAACACTCAAAAAATGTGTACTACATTTTTTTACTATGGAGTGTGAAAACTACTGTGAGAACTTCTCGTGTTCGCTCCATGAGTACAAGAAAATACCTTCGAGAATTCCTAGGACAGAGATGGATCCCCAGTGGAATACTATATCACTTTCAATGTGGAAGTGCAAATTTTTACTAGTTAAGTTAATCACTGGTGGTGATGCGATCTAGGTTGACTTCTGATCAGATATCACGAGGCGTATTTTTTTTATGAAAAACCGGTATAGTTGGCTGTGCTGACGACCAAAGGTGCTCAGAAAAGCCAAATACACCACGCCTCGCGAAACCACGCTCAGCGTGGCACCATACCAGCGGGTTTGCAGACTATTGATGAGCTATCGAGCTTGTTCAAATTACGCTTGAAGACTATGTACCTCATGACTATGAAGACTTGAAGATTATAGGTATGAGGAAAGGCACTCCCCGGCAGACGGTTCCATATCCTGGCGGTGCGGCAGAGTAATTTGTTTGAGAAACGGTTCGTTCTCAAAAGCCTAATGCCAACCACAAGCGGTGTTCTGATTCTCTACCGTTACCTGCCGGAACCTACACCCGCTTGCTGTTAGTAGCTTTTTATTACATAATATCAGTAGTTCCTTCGGACAATAGCTGCCGATGTTCATTGTAATTATTTCACAGTAAAATTTAAACTGTAGATATATTGGGTTTTAGAATCAATGTCTATCCGCGAATTATCTATTTATCTAGTTCAAGATTTGATACCTACGCTTATCTATGTTACGTGTTTAATCCCCTTTGCTTAAGCAATTTGCCCTAAGTATTACGACGCGCTATCCAATACGCTCCAAACAATAATTTGCAAGTTTTCTTAAATTAATTCAATGCTTCAAAGACCAAACAGATACAGAAAAAAATGGGCCAAAATAATAGGTCGGGGAAAAAGTCTTTTCGCATTATAGTATGTATGAACTTGTAATAAAATCTCTTTGGCTATACTATTTGTATCTGGCTGGTTTTGGTATCATTGAAAGTTTAAATTTTAAAGAACATAATTCCAAATTCAAATTAGGAAAATGTGTGATTCTCATTTGTTTTTCGTACTGTCAAAATGAGTGAATCTAATGAAGAAATTCGATACATGTTAAAATTTTACTACAAAAAAGGTAAAAATGCAACGCAAGCCGCGAAAAAAATTTGCGATGTTTATGGACCTAGTGCAGTGTCTGTGAGAGTAGCACAAATTTGGTTTAAGCGTTTTCAATCCGGAAATTTTGATGTTAAAGATGCACGTCGCTCTGGTCGCCCTATTACGGATAAAATGGATGCCATTTTTGAAAAAGTGGAGCAAGATCGGCATATCAGTAGTTACGACGTAGCTGAAGAACTAGGAATTGACCACAAAACAGTTTTGGCGCATTTGAAAAAAACTGGGTACACAAAAAAGCTCGATATTTGGGTACCTCACGAGCTCACTGAAAGAAACCTAATGAACCGTGTACTCATTTGTGATTCTTTATTACGACGTAATGAAACCGAACCATTTTTGAAGAAGATGATAACTGGTGTTGAAAAGTGGATCACGTACGACAAGAACGTGCGAAAAAGGTCGTGGTCAAAGGCCGGTCAAGCTTCACAGACTGTGGCGAAACCCGGGTTAACTCGCAACAAGGTGATGCTGTGTGTGTGGTGGGATTGGAAGGGCATTATTCATTATGAGCTGTTACCACCAGGCAGGACCATCGATTCTGAACTCTACTGCGAACAACTGATGAGATTAAAGCAAGAAGTTGAGAGAAAGCGGCCGGAATTAATCAACAGAAGGGGTGTGGTTTTTCATCATGATAACGCTAGACCTCACACATCTTTAGCCACTCAGCAAAAACTAAGAGAGTTTGGCTGGGAGGTGTTAATGCATCCGCCGTATAGTCCTGACCTTGCACCTTCAGATTTCCACCTGTTTAGGTCTCTTCAGAATTCTTTAGGCAGTGTCAGGTTAACATCATGAGAGGACTGCCAAAACCACTTGTCGCGGTATATTGATCAGAAGTCCCAATATTTCTATAGCAATAGGATCATGTCCCTACCTACAAGATGGCAAAAAGTTATCGAACAAAATGGTACCTACATACTTTAGTTAAATGTAAATAAACCATATTAAAAAATGTTTTGAATTTTCTTAAAAAATGCGAAGAAACTTTTTCCCCAACCTAAATATAAGTTGGTGAAAAAATGTTTTCTAGAGATATTTTTTGTAAAAAAACATAGAATAGAACGACTTTCGAGAAAGTTAATTTCTCCTAGTGCCTTCTTGTTTACCGGTCCATCTGTCGAGAACATTACTATCCAAACAACTTAAAGTTCATGAATATGTACATACCATTACGCCGGTTCCGCGGGCGGGTAGGCAGATAAATAGAGTGCCATATATGGTACGATGACAGCTTCTTTCGCTTCCTCGACACGTATCGTTTTGCACATGATCTATGATTATGTGTGCTACGTACCAGAGCTAAGAGCCCGGACATCACCCCTTCACTCGCTTCTGTTCTGTAAATTTGTTTCGTCATTATTTGGTCACCTTTTAGCTCAATTCTCGTTACAAATATTATTTGAGTCAACTATGCTCTCTGAACAAGCTGTTCTTGAACGTATCAGTTAAACTCAATCCGCAAACCTTCCTCAAGTAAGGCATTTCTACTGAATTTGTTCTACATTGGTTCCTTTTGTGATTTAGATTTGTAGGTCTTCCTAGCTGTCGCCTAACTTTTCATAACCGAGTTCATCGAGCCTTTTGCTCGGTTTCCAAAAAACCAATGTCCATATCAAACTTTCCATCAGGGGGAAACCATACTTCCTAGAAAAACAAACTCATTCGCTTGTCTTCACCTCGCAATATTTATACTCACGTATACAACCATTCTCTCACAATTCAGTAAACAATTAACGTGTATGTCCGACCAAAATCGAATACAATATAGAGACAGGGTAAAATATCCAGGATTCGAATTTAGCGGTCAAATAGTCCATGCATATCAATCCATGTAAGCTTAATAAAATTCTCAAGCTTAGTTTGGCCGCTGACGCTTTTAGTCAATTGCGTACTCTAATAATAGTCCACCACAGAATCGATAAGCGGTGGCCAGTTGAGCGACCTGGCGACGAAGGCGGCGCGCGGCGGCGGCACATCGGACGGGTATTGGTCGCAAGCCAAACTACCTACACGTCATAAATATATCGGTAATTTATAAATGACTGTCCCTACATAAGAATTAATGGAATAACTGGTGTTGGTTCACTCTAGAGATTATAGCGGAAAAACTAAACAAATATATATTTAAGACAAATATGGAATATCGCATACAATGGTGTATACATGAATGTTAAAATTTTCAGTTAATAAATTTAATTGAAACTGGCATTATGTAGACAAAAGGAACTATAACATAACAGAGACATATAGTGTAAGGCTCGGTATTGTAAAAAATCGCTTGTGGCTTCATCAAGTTATTGATAAAGTAATTTTAACAAAACCCTGAAGACGCCAATAGACTAGGTATTTCATTTTCTTTATTCTGTTTGGTTTGATTTGATTCCTCTCGAAGGTGCAATATTGTAACAATTTTTTTACTTGTCACAAAAAGTTCTTGGAAATAATTGTTGATTGTTATATCTTTAGTTCCTGAGGTAAGTGGGAACGGAAGTAATCTGTAAAAACTATATTTCCCGCACATCTGCAACAAATATGTGCATAGAATACCAACAAAATATTTTGTTTGAAAGCATTGTTTCTGACCCTGAGTACTCCAGGCCCGAACGCTAAAGCTTTCGGTAATTCTACGCACCGATCTAATTTTGTAATGTTACATTTGCTCACGCGTTCGAGCACGTGAGTTGTGGAGAGCACGGCGGCGGCGGTTTCATAGTCAACAATATTTTACAACTACAATCTAATGTATATAAATTAGTTTACCTTTCGGGTTACAGCTATTATCCGCTTTATATTCTACCAAGGTACCACTGGTAGGGTCCATTGAAATTATTTCTAAAATCTCAGCCGTTGAAAATAAAACGTCCAAATGATGAAAAGTATCCAACACACGATCATAAGTATTCCCGGTTATGTAACAATTGTTATAAGCTGAAGTTTAAATCGATTCATTTCGCCAAAGCTTCACTATTCACTCTTGTTGGGTTTTGAGCCCCCTAACTCAAACATTCTAAAATCTAATTCTCTAATATCGCCATACGATTCGCTATGCAACACACTCCTACGGGCCAAAACGAAACAATAATTTGCAAGTGTATGTAAATGAATTCTATTTTTCTACTTTGCAAAAACCATCTCAATACTGCACAAAACCAAACAAATTTGAAAATAAATATTTCACAATTTATTTGGTCCCAATGGTAACCCCATTGGGAACAACAATTGAAGAAAACGAGTTTCTAGCAAAAATCGTTTTCTGCAAGTGCACTTCAATGGCGACGCGCACAATCCGTTTGCGTTAAATCCGTCACCCTCACTTACCATCTGATTGTCGCTTATTGTCGTTATCATGCGGATGAACGTGTTTATAGTAACTACGGCTGGTCCATCTGTCGAGAATATATCCATAGTAACAGTAAGCGAACTCACAAGGCAGCGAACAATGAACGCACTCGTACGCACAAAACATATAAACATATGTGAGATCCTCGTATTATAGAGATCGCTTTTTAGAGTATACCTGTACTTAGAAATATACTTACAAGTAAAAAGTTAATGGTACGTTCTTACTCGTAGTTTTTTGGTGAGTTCATTATTTCAAACAACTGGTCAGATTCGTGTATAGCTGAGTCGGCATCGATACTATAATTTTATTTGAATTTTAGAAGATGACTAATTAAAATATTTTGAAATAACAGGATGGTTTCGATTTAGAAAAACGCTGGAGAAAGGATAGTGACTTATTTCCTCCAAAATCCTCTCCTAAAATTAGGGTGATTCGAAACACTCTCTTGTTGAACGGAGGCTTGATGTCGCAATTATTTCAAGGTTGAAATCTATCCACATCAACATAATTAGAATTTACATTTCGCGGAATTCTCACATCTGATCAATTCCAAGAAAGATTCAAACAGTCCAAACAATTCTCAATACCAAATGCTCGGACAAAATATTCGAAAAAGGAAATGTAATCGCAATCGAATAATTTCTCAAGCATGATTAACAAAATTTTATCTCGTGATTTACTGTCGATTAAATGAAGCATCATTAGAGACAGTGAAATTTTAGTACCATTGTACTAGCTGCGGTACCAGGTCTCCGCTTGGGACAATGTCAATAAAAAGTATCCAGTTCATAAACATCTCGGTGCAAAAAGTCACGCCGGGCCTTTGCTGCGTAAAAGGGGGACAAACCAACGATTGTAAAATTGTAAAATTAGGTGTTGAGCGGTGTGATTATAGTGATTTTAAGAATTTCAAACCGAGGTAACCGAGAATATTTAGTTAATGTGTTAAATAATACGCACTTCTCACTAGCTCAATAGTTCTTTTTTTAACCCTCCAAGGTGCAAAGCCTCATCTCATGAGGTTGAAACACCATTTTCAATATATTTACTTACCTAACACATTTTCATGTTTACAAGTAGAAATAGCATACTTGTATTTTAATTTGTTTATTACAACACAAATTAATAATTCGCGATTGGTTTCTTTTATAGACGTGAACATGGATGGGTAATTCCACTCCTACTATCATGATATATATTAGCCTAAAAAATGGGAACAAGGCGCTGTGGTACATTTAAGTTAATGGAAAACGTGAATAATTTTCAATGCCGGCTTGACTGTCTTTCAATAAATCCTGTGCGGGATTGGCCCTACTATAAAGTAAGCAAGGACGGATACTAATAGTATAACGTGGTAACCCCACCGAGCCCATTGGCGTCAAAACGATTAATAGCTCAATATTAATATCTCTTGAATTTATTTTATTCATTCCTTTTTCATCTAAGATTCAAACATGATTTCAATTGCTCTGTAATTTAAAGACATGCCATTCTCTGCATTGTCGTATATCTGAAAGTACGCACCTTTGGTAATTTGCTTCCGATAGAATAAGTAAGACGTTCCTTCGACTGAGATTAATAGTAATAAATCCTAAGGTTGAGATAAATATTCGTAACTGAAACTAAAAAATAGAAAGGTAGTACTTTTTTACGTCACTTTGACACATTTTGTGTGAAAGAAATGTTATTTCTGACTTAATATTACTTTCTGTTAGTGGTGCTTCTTCTGTGGTTAGTCCACTTGGGATTATTTATTGAAGCCTCAGTGTTTATGTAATCTATCCAGGTAAATCTGGCCAAGGTGGGTTCGATTGAAATTATTTCTACGATCTCAGCTAGCGAGAAAAAAAACGAAACAAAAATCTTCCATCAAATGATCATAATTTGACACTGCACTCAATTCTCAATGCTCTTTGTCTATCATTATCAGCTAAATATAAATCCAAAATTTTGCCAGAACTTCACTATCCACACTTTTCGATTCGTTAAACATCCTTTTACCCTTTTATTTGAAGAGTTCTAAGACTAATTTCTAATGTCGCCTTTACAAGTATCATCCAACATACTCCAACGGGTCAAAAAGAACGATCTCTAAGTGTGTGTAAAGTTATTATATAATTCTATTTTGCAAAAAACATATCAATACTGTACAAAACCAAGCAAATATAAAAAATAGACATCAGGGCCAGATAAAGATAAGGCCTTAAATTCGTCGGAATCACTAATTGAAGGGAACGAGTTTCTAGCCGAATTCGGTTCCTCCAAGTGCACTTCAATGGCGAAGCGACCGCGCACCCTCACTTACCATCTTATTATCGCTTATCGTCGTAATCATGCGGATGAACGTGTTTATAGTAACTACGGCCGGTCCATCTGTCGAAAATATATGCACAGTAACAGTAAGCGAACTCACAAGTCGGTGAACAAAGGAAACACCAGTATGGCCGAATTGGCTAATTGTCTAATAACGTGTAAAATTTACGTACTTGCTGGATGATTTAAGCTAAGTCATGTCCATAGCTATCTTTACTATTCTCGTAGAAATTTGGCGAAAAGTAACTTTTGCTACCATTGGGTTTTACAGAATTTAGACAATTCTAAGGTTATAACATCTAACTAATAATTAATCGATCTGCGTGATTCTAATAGTACTCTAAATATGTCAGTCAGTCAGTCAGCGTGTTTGCGTCCACTGCTGGACATACGCCTCTCCAATTTTCCTCCAGTCTTCCCGGCCCTCAGCGGTACGGAACCACTGCTTTCCGCCGACGCACTTGATGTCGTCGTCCCACCTGGCGGGTGGTCTTCCCACACTCCGTTGTCCACGGCCGCCAGTGTAGGACACGGTTACTCCAACCGTCGTCGTCTCTTAGTCTGACATGACCAGCCCACTGCCATTTGAGCTTATCCACCCGGTGTCCAATATCGACTACTTTGGTACGTCGGCGTCGGCGGATCGCCTCGTTGCGCACCATATCTCGTAGCGATATTCCTAGCATGGCTCGCTCCATTGCTTCCTGGGCAACTTTCACGTTTCCACGTTTTACATCCGTACGTTATAACCGAGAGGACGCACGGGTCATATATTCGGGTCTTTAAATTTTGCGAAAAGTCAGACATCAGAGCGTATTTAAGCTTTCTGATGGCAGCCCAATTCATTTGAATTCGTCTCTCGACTACCTTAGTCAGTCCTTGTCTAGCAAGTCCCAGAATTTGGCCGATATATACGTACTTTTTAACCTATTCGATCCCTTCTCCGTCGATAACTATTTGTCCTCCCATCATAACCTCGGTCGCCATGACCTTGGTTTTGTCATTAAAATAATGTTGAAAAATTAAGACTCAAATATGATCATGTCAATATTTAAACGCTAGCGTATGAAGTATAACGTTAATGCACTGTATGTTTATGTAATCACTTTTACTGGCTAGCTAGCAGAACTGACAGACAGACAGACGAATAAACATTCCATAAGATATTTTTATTCAACTATTATGAAGATTGCACTTGATTGTGAGCGCTTTATATATTTTTTGTTTCTTAGTAGTTTTTTAGTACTTTCGCTTTATTTACGCGGTATTAGTAATAACCATGTTGTTAAAATTGTTCAAATAATACTAAATCTAGCCATATTATCAGTGCGTTTGGAAACATACATAAATTTCAGCCATTCGAATAAATATTTTTTTAAATTCATTACTACATTTTATTTATATCTGTATGTACATAATTCAGATTGAGCTAAAAATAAACTCAATATTATCATAAAAATACCCCATCATTGACCTGCTACGTAGCTGCTACACAAGATGCCTCCAGCCAGCCAACGGGTCGGGCTAATTAGTTTTGCGCTCGTATCTGGCAGCGAGAGAGCCAATGTATTCAGAAAGGCCAAGGGCGGGCGGCGTAGCGGCTCAGGGCGGTGGCGGCGGCCGCGGCGTTGCGAGGCACGTCGCAGAGTTACGGCTGTTTGCACGCCGCCGGCCGTTGAATTTTAATAACAGAGGACTGGAACGGCGAACTGATTGCCCTTCAGGCGAATCGCATGCTCGGAAATGTGGCGCTACGTGTTGCAACATTAATGCTGCAATATAAGCCTATGCATTTGATATTTAAAAAAAAAACGATAAAAACCCATTTTATCCCTCCATATCAAAGCTTACTTCCTCTGCGCTATGCTTGCAGTGTAATCTAAAATAAACAGCCAAACATAGTGTGCTAGTCCTTAAGGAAAAATAACGTTAAGTTTTTTCATCTTTACCAAACAGATTAAGTAAGTAAGATATTTACCCAACAGTGAAAACTCAAAAAATCGAGTTGTTATAAGCCATTATTGGCACCAATATTTCTTGTCCTAAATGAATGAAGATAGTATGTCTTTACGTATTCTATCACTAATAAATACTACATATATATATATATATATATATAATCAAAATAAATAAAATACACTAATAATATATAATCAAAATACTGAATTTTGAAAAAATATTAAAATGCTTCTCTTTTTAGACCGAAGACTTTCTGCCCTAGTTTCTGGAAATTATTCTTGAAACAATACGTTTGCATACCCTTTGGATTTATTTTGGGTTCAAAAAATCGTTTAATTTTTTTTTTTTATATTCATAAAATAAATTTCGATACATTTAGAAGGATACTAACGGATTAGGCTGGCGATAAGCGAGCGTACGGGATAGCGGGATGGAAGAGTGCGGGCTAGTCAGCCATACCATGAGAGGAAGGATCGCGTCGCAATGCGTCATCGCCTCCGTTAGGATTCTCTTATACAAATTAGACGAAATAATAAACGTTGGTAATATATCAATGGGGAAGAAAACTTAAAGTTTATTGTGGATGTCGCATGAGCGACCTCACCTTAAAAACGTTAAAACTGTCATTCCTTTCAACTTTGATTTACTAGTTTTTAGATGAAAGATGTATGGAAAAGAAGAGATTTTGTTTGTCTTCAAAAACATTTCAATGTGATTGATCAGCACAAGAAACGAACTGTTATATTTTATGTTTTTGTAATATGTTCTTTCCCACTACTTCTTTTGATTGACAAAATTAAGAACAATTTATTTTCGGCATAACATGGAGAAAATGGAGTCATTTCAAATACTAAGATTGAGTGAAAACAATTTTCAAATCTATTCTGTTTTACTTTGCATGGTATCTGACAGTTTTGACAGATATTTTCGGTGTGCTCGCTTAGACGCCACCTGTCGTGATAAATAAACAGTTTTCTTCCCCTTTGTACTCTTCCAATATTACAATGCCGAAGTTACGACAGTGACTTTTGTTACATTCCGCATTTCCCCCGAAATTTGACTGATCATCCTCGAACCAGCCACCATGTTCACTATTGTTCTTGATGTAGTCTTACTAGATATAAAGTATATCAGCATTTGTGCAAAGAAATTCATTGCGCTTATGGAACGATGACTTGCCTTATTCCTCCGCAGCTGATTCAGCACGAACTAATGGATCAGAGTAATTCAGGGTACGATATTATTTCCGAAGTGAACTACTTTGTGACATTGCATAATATTAGACGAGACTTTTTTTTTAAGTAAACATTTCGAGTTACATAATCATTATTGTGATTTTTTTGTAATTTTAAACAAAAATCCTCTATAAGTTTGCCTTAGCTAAGGATACGTAAGAAAGGAATAGTTACTAGCGAGAGTGGGTTAAGCATATTTTCCTAATCTCTTGTTATTTCCTAGTACTAAGTAGTCAAATTTATTAATAAAAGTTAACAAAACAAATGCGCGTAGTATTTATTAATATTCGAAGCCAAAATTGCTTGAAATTAATGTGAAATAATACATTTGAGCTTGATAAGTTAATATCTCAATTAACGCTAAGAGGAGCGTCTCTAGCGTGATTCGGAGGAGAGGGCAGAATAAACTGATTTAAGTTAAGGTTCAGTTTATTTTTTATAATTTGGTAATAATATTTTATATTCTTCAACAATGCTTTAGTCTTTACAAAAAAATCAAATCTCATATATTTAAATATAAACTACTACATCGAAACTGCATTCATAAAGTTTCTGTTATTTTTACGGAAGGCTTGCATAGCACAGATGTCAAGCATTCTAACGCTCTATATGTACAGATCGGATTTCTGCTTTCGTATTTCTGACTTGTTGATCTCCAAAATATTACAAACTTGTAATGTTCTTAAATTTTTAGTCGGGTGTATTTTTCGCAGCCGCATTTGAGATACGTGTAACGTCTACATCGAAATGACTGACCTGATACGAGTATGTACATATGTATTAGGTAAAATAAATCTGTAATTATTATTTTTGTAATTTTTGGTTGTTCTATTCTTTAATTCGTAGAAATGGAGTGTCAAGGGATAGCAAATTCAGCCTCCTTGGATGTGGACAAATAAAAAAAATTAACTAGGTCTTTGACGTTTGAAATTAATTCCGTTACATTGTAACGCGATAGGTTTCTTTTTTTCGATCGCGTACATTATTTTACGCAAATTTAATCTACGTGTGGGGTTTGGAAGCAACCCCTCGTCTAGAGCCTTTTATATAGATATTTATTCCCACGGCGCGGCCCGCTTCAAAATATGTCGATAAAACGTCTTTATTTCTCCGACTATTCTCATATTTATTCTGGTAATGTATCGTGGCCATAAATTATGAACGGGAAGGAACTTCTCAAACTATAAGCGGACAAATAGACAGAAAGACGGTCTGACAAACCGAGAGACAGACGGACGCTAGACATTAGATTCAGTCAACTTTCGATGGCGGATTTGCGTGAATATAGAAATATCGTGAATTGAAATGTTGAGTAACAACATTTCACTAGAACTATGCTGCCCACGTTAATCAGCGTTTCCACGCCAGTGTGAGTCGTGCGTTACGAACAGACTATTTACGTTCTACTGCGTAAAAATGAAAGTGTTTATGAGTGCGAGACATATTTTCGCGAATAAACTATTCCTTCACACGTGATCAAACACGTTTTTTTGCGTTTAAGGTTAGTTTTCTCATGACTTGTTGCATTATTTCATGCAGCATGTGCAGCAGAGGACGGTCAGATTGCTCTTTATTGCAGATACAGTTTTGATTGATTTTTCTGACACTATCTCATTCAAGCGAAGCCATTATTTTTGCAGCTTATGAATATTAATTAGGTACGTTCATTATAATCAGTACTTATTTATTCCTAGCTTGATAAAGAAAACGAATATTTCATTCAACGTTTTTTAAACAGGATCAGCTACTTAAAAGGGGGCAAATATGTACATATCATCAACAAATATGAAAATGAATACATAAAGCAAGAAAAAAAACTTGTATATGTGCAACCATGGCTACACTTTCGACTCCAGAGATTAAAAAACATCCTTTTCAATTTATCAGTAGATGGCATGTAAGTTAGTATATTTTTCTATGAATGAGTATATTGATGATTTATGACAAATTACTGCCGGGCTCAGTAACACCTAATATTGTTTTGCAGAAAAAAACTCCTAGACCTAACATCTTACCATTTTGTGTTGTACTTCGTATTAAATAGGAAATTTGTTAATCTTGACAAATGTTACATTAACATAATGGAATATATTAAAGCAGTAGCTGCAACATACACGAAAATCAACAAATGTAATTGATACATAATTAAAACTGTTATATATGTTGGTTTTGTTTTTTTATAAAAGTGTGTCCTTTTTTAAATGAACAACTAGGTGTTTTGTTGGCGGAAATAAGATGAGATTTTACTGGTTACATATAAAAAAGTGGTTGACCGAGCATGAGGGAACCACGCCGTTTTGGACTATTTTAATCGCAGTTTCGAGTTCGAGTAAAACATATTTCGATTTCTGTGAGTAAAACAGTGGAGCGGCCATTTTGGTATGGTGTCAAATTTGCAAAGTTAGTAAGCAAAAGCACGGACTTCGAGTTGATTAGAATTCGTAGCTTTATCCTTTTGCCCATTTAACCTATACGGCAAACGGCCACTCGTCCGTTTAACTGGAACTGGACATTGCGGGTAAAATAGCCCGGTACATAGATAGGTGTGGTACGCATTAAATACTCAATGATAATGATCAAAATCGTTAGTTTTGACCCGGCCTTAAGTTTTTAGGAATTTTCAGCCGCTTCACAATCAATCGACAGATCAAAAACAATACAAAGTAAAGCTAACCAAAACAATCCAACGCCATCCTAAACAAAGACATAATCAAACCAAATAATATTAGAGGATCACAATATGCGACTCATGTTAAAATAAATCATGTTGTAATCATGCACAAATAGGCACTTTAATAATTTTATTATAAAAAAGATATATCAATTACATTCGAATCGCATAGCGGGTTGGCTTGTCAATCCCATGATATTCCGGGAGGTCACGACATTTTTGGTCACGATAAGGTAAATGGCTGATACTGGGTTCACATGTTAGAGACCAACCCTCTGATGCTAAATATGTCGGTCTGCCTGCGCCAAGTGGTGGCGTTATCTAGATAGGCGATGTTGGTATGTACCTACTGATGAATGTACTGAATGTCTAGAAACATTGATACCTAATCATTATGCAACAATAACCAGTCTTTTTATAATTAAATACTGAAATATACTTAAAGTTGTATCTGTTATCTAAATCGCATATAACTACGAAATGCAACAAAAGATTTGTTCAGTTTTGGTATTGCTAAGCAAGTACATATGTACTGATACTTTCAAGCTTCGTTATTTGCAACCATTTACCTTGTCATATATATTTGTTGTTACCATAACTATTTTTAAGGCGCCCTATCTACATAACGCAACCACTTGGCGCAGGCAGACTGACACATTTAGCTTCAGAGGGTTATTCTTTATCCTGTGAACCCAGTTTCAGCCATTTACGTTATCGTTACCATTTTTGTCGCGACCTCCAGTCTGTGAGATCATCTAATGTTTTTGTGAAATAGGTGAGGAAAAATGCACGATTTCTTTCCCATAATATTCTTAGCACGTAATTACATTTGCCAGTCGATCTAACTCGGTCGGGTTTTATTGCAATGTGTTTTTCGACTTGAAAAACTAGAGTCAAAACTGCTGTGGCCATATCGCCTTGGCCGCATGAACCACATAATTGTGGCAGGTGGTGTGTTTTCGTGCGGGTGTGTGCGTGTGATCTTGTTCGTTGTGTCGGTGTGTGCACATGTGCAGGACCTACCAGTGCCGTTGATGCCGGAGGGCCGGATGCGGGCATCGTAGCGGCCCGGCCCGAGGATCTGGTCGAGGATCTGCTTCTCCTTCTCCCGGAAGTTGACCCGCTGGTTGCCGTTGCCCCTGCCGAGTGAGGACGCGTTACTTGCTCGTGTTATCTCAGGGTGAATAGTGAAAAAACGACTCTCGAGATCTGTTTTGTCCATCGAAACAGGGCAGGTATAGCATAATAAAATAAGTACATGATAACAGACTTTCGGAAAATATTGTATTTAATAAAAAAAAATGCAGAAGATGAATCCTCGTTAAATTATTTAAAAATTAGAAAAAAAAAATAGATTTTAATTTTACTTTATTAAAATATATCACATATCAATTAATTACATTCTACACGACATTATTACTTTCTACAGTTTTATCCTATATCAATAACATATTACATTAATTAACCATTCGAAAAGGTTTAAGAGAACATTATAAGTTATTTTTAAAAAATCCTGCTAATAAAATAAATTTTAATTGCCTTATTTCCACCAATTACTGATCTCGAAAGGCTTTTAATGTTATAATATGAAACAATTATATCTTATTTTTATAAAAAAATCCACGGTTCGTAATAAATCTTCTGTTCCTATGACAGAGCTAATTGGGCATTGGGCATAATCAGTTGACTGTTACAAATGACAAAAGCACATTTTCGTCTAGCATTTTCCGCGTGAAGTACTGACTTAGTCTGGCGTCATTAATCGCCTGTCCACATAAAGCGGAGATACTGTGCAAATCATAGAAAAATCTCTATTTATTTTATTTTAGATGATACTGGACGGGACTTTGGCATTAAATGCTATATTTTATAACTGTGTTCCTCATTAAGGCCTCAACGAAAATAATTGAAATGATTAAAGAAAATGTCGGTTTAAATTTACGCCAGAAAAAAGTAACAGTTTTAACACTTGTCGGTGATTGACCAACAAAGAGTTCGAGACAATTGTTCTACGGCCATTACCTCTCTTCGCAGCGAAGTGAAGGAGCGCGCATCATCAAATAAACTAAAAAGAATTTATGTTTGACAGTTTTATTGCATTTTTCAGATTCATATAATAGTTGTAAAAATTACTATCAATTTTCAACGTAATTTAGGTACAGGATCATATTTTAGTATTTTTTACAAAAAACTGCAATAATTGACAGGACAAATTGTATGCATATTTCTATGTAAATTCCGCTTGTGGTAGGTTTGCATGCGCCATTTTATGTAACTGAACATGGATGGCTAATACCAAATCCACTGTCATGATATGAGCCAAAAACACAACGCAGGAACTAGGTGCCCACCTACGTAACGATTACCCGACCTCGCTTTCGCGCTACGCCGAGCGCGACTGACAGGCTCCTGTCAAAACTTCTACTCTGATCAGCTGCTGCCAAATCCTGTTATTTAGCGGTCCGTAATCGTTGCGGGCAACACGTTTTGATGTCGCTCGACACTTTGTAACGAATTTTTTTTTTTTATTTAATTGTTACGGAACAAATACTTTACACGTACGGACACGTATTTTCGTGTCCCCATCGGGTTAATAGTATTATATAGTATTAGTAAATAATATGCAGGTACTACCTCGATGAGAATGATGAGAATGAATTACAAATTTTTTTTTTTTAAATTCCTGTCCTTTCAATTCTAAGACAAAAGAACAAAACGGACTTTAAATTCCGACTTCCTGTTCGAATCCAACTACCTACCTGCGGTAAAATTTAAGACATCCGATACCAACAAAAAACAGGTGGGGTCCTATCAGAACTTACAGAGATAAAATTGAATCTGCAACTCGACGGTAGTGTAGGGATTTTATTTTATGATAACAATGATAAAAAATTTATCATATTTTTAATTCTTCATTGAAAATATTGAATTTAAAATTGATAAATACCACACAAACATCTTGTCATCATTTTATATTTAATCAAGAAAATTGGAGTTCATTCAAAGAAAATCCCCTTTTCATGTATTTGTAAGAAAAACTATCATTCGCCATCCTCAAAAACAGTTGATTTAGATTTTCCTTATTCACATTATCGTAGATGCATTATTACGTAGATGTACATGTACGTGACGATCCTCTAACGAACGGGTTTATATAGGAGGTATGCACGGAGACATAAGCCCCCATCAGTATGCAACGCACTATTTCACGATATTGTGAATCTAAATGTGCTGAAATACCGAAGCCCAATGAATGCACGAGCACGCCGAACATATCCAATAATCTAACGCCTTACGGTTGAGAGTATTTTTTACAGATTTTTTTTAAAAATTCCCTCGAAAATAAACTCAATTTTGGCGTTTCAGTCAAGTATGTTTTGAAATAACCTAACAAACTAGCCTAACTATCAACGTTAACCGCCACATAAGATAATTCACAAACGGTACACTGAGCCAAAACTCGGTCGATATCGTCCGAAGTGAAGCAAAAGTTTAAATTCCTTTGCTAAAAACATTTGGATGCGAGTATAAATGAATACTTAGAAGGCAGTTTACACTGCCTCATCGAAATTGAAATTAAGGCAGTGCAAGAATCTAAATTCCGAATAAAGTAAACAATTGTTCGAGCAAAGTCTATCGTGCAGCGTGTGGTCGAGCGTTGTCTTGAAGAACCTGGTTAGATAAATTAATCGGTCTCGTTTGTTGAATGGCGAACTTTTTCATCTTAGTTGGCAAAATATTTCTGCAGAAATGTATCAGGCCAGATCTCATGAAGCTGTAGTGGCTAACATGAGCACTGGTCCACCAAACACTCAATAGTAACTTTTTAATTAGTTTTTCTGATTTCCTGAACGCGCGGAAACCTTCTAACCTTGAAATAATAAGGTTCGAACCCGCTTTCGAGCCCAGAACCACCACCGTTCGTTCGTTTGCGGTGGCCGGTCCGAACACGTCATAAATTAGGATCTGTACCTGCAAACACGATATTTTAACTATTCCATAATATTTTGTTTCATCCAAACACAGAAAAATAAAATAATGTTTCAGGGCAAAGAGTTCGGAAAAGTAGCTGCGCTTCTACGGTATCAGGTAGACATTTGAATGTATGCATCATCCTGACAGATCAGACTTCTTCCTTCAAACCATTTCCCTTCAAACTTCACTTCCTTCCACGAGTTAGCACCAACAAGAACATGCCCGCATATTACAAGCATTTATAACAATTTTATTTAACTTCTCATGTTTGCATGTATGTACGTAATGTAGGTGCTTAGGTCAAATCTTGCAAGCTGAATTAGAACCACTTCCTCTTATCCTACACAGTTATTTTTTGCATGTTGCTTCAATTCCGATGACAAAGCATTTTTATGGTTCAGTATAAAATAACTAATTTACGAATACACTCCAATGTTTTTGAATGTTCAAAAAGTATATTTACTTTAGTTAAGAAATGTGTCGTGCGAAAACTCAAAATTTAAAATTAAATTAATCGTAAAAACCTTTATTTTAATGATCTAAAACGAAGAAAATAAACTTTAAACTAATTCAAACCCGTCAAGTTGCGTATTTAATTATACTTATTATGATCGCGATCGACGGCATTAAGATCGCGAGTAAATTTTTTTTTACATTCACATCAATGTCACTGTGAGCTCCCGGATTTGCCTACCCGGTCGAAAGCACAGCAGAAGGTTCGCGTGTGTAAAAGTGCAAGATTGTTCCGAGCTAACCAGAAGAAGAAAAAAGGAACTCCATCAAATAGAAGGCATCCAGACCGTCGCGCCGTGCAGGCCTGGATCCACACAGCTGCGTGCGTGCGCCGCTGGAGCAACTCTGCCCCCTCCGTGCTAGTACATGGAAACCATGGTAAGCGAGGAGGCGAGCATGTTCATACCAGGTGCGTCATCTTTCCATGTCGAACCGAACTATGTCATAGCAATATCAGATATATTAGGAGATCCTAACCAAATGCCAGATATTTGAGTTCAACATTTCAATTATTGAGAATCGGCAAATTAATAGGTAACGACCTAATATTATAACTTTCCTAGCAAAGTAATTTTTTTACGGAAATCGTATATATATTTCGTACAATTTGCTCCTAATATTATGATATCCCTATACTTTGTCTTGACATAGGGTTGGGTTCGATTAGGTTTTAATGTACGACATAGAAACCAGAACGAATTTAAGATTTTAATATTAAAATTATAACAATACTACAACAATGCTTTGACACTCTTACTACCAATTCATTCTTTAACACTGTCACTACAACATTGTATTTCGAATTGCTAAGCAGAAATTGCTTCGTAGCCTCGTACATTTTCAAGTTAGGCGGCCTGGTAGTTTTTATCTGCGGGTACGGCAGTGGGCCGCCCAGTCGATCCGACGGAGCTGACGGGATTATTCCGGAGAACGGTACTTCAAGAATAGGCATACTGGTGTACGGACGTACTTTCCACACGATGTACACGGGCTATCAGTGTGAAAAGAACTGCTGGCTATCGACTGGTACTCACTCGCAACGCTCGCTGCAGTGCAGCAGCAGCAAGACGAGAAGGCCGCATGTTGCCGCGCGTGTATCCATCTTGACCTGCAACAACAACTTATTTTTAATTAGAGGCCAATAAAGCCACGAAAAGTAGTATCATAAAAATCCCTGACTGAACACGTTCCACAAAACCGCCCCAGCGTTGATTCGATGCCGCCACCTCGAGTTTTTAGGAAACTGTAAATGGATGGCTTAAACCACACACTTACTCTCATGATTTAGCCTAACACACCACATGGAAACTAGGTGCCATGTCAGGGCATTTCTTATATTGGTCTGGCTACATTGAACTGGATCAAAAATATGGAAAATGCATTATGTGCCCCAGGCGGGATTAACCCTACTATTCGGTAAAAAAGAATGATCTTTCTCATCTTTGTATCTGGTTTTGTAATCCGTATAAAGGGCGTATTCGGAGTTGTATCAGGGATTAACATTAACATGTTTCGTAACGCGTTGCTAATGATGGTAACGGTCATAAAACTAAAACAACGAATAACAAAAACAAATGCTGTTAGCCTTGTTGGATCTTAGAATTATTGGGATTTTACATACGCGCGGCCGCCTACCATTTACCCCTTGCACCTCCGTATTATAATCATAAGTACAAGAGAGGGGCCGGCCAACATCCATCACGAGAATTCTACCCTTCTGAAACAACACTTATGCACAAAACTCGCGGCTAATGCTTTCAACGATCTATTGCAATTTTACTCCCACATTGAGAAGGGCATTAAGGCAAAAGAGAAAGCCCAATGCCACCCCATTTATAACTTACTGCAATTTGAATGCCTTGATTGAATGAAATATTTAGAACAAACTAAATGATACCGTATTCCCGAAACATAAAGTGCAGTTACTCTCGCTTGCTATAGCCAGCACCCGTTTCCAATATCCACGTTTTCATCATCACGACTGAAAGGTGCGTTCCGGGAGCGCAAATTGGCAGCGTTCGGGAAATGGTGTTCCTACCGCGACACGGGCGGGGCTCGGGTATGGGGGAGGGGGAAATAGGGTTGCCATACCCATAGACAAATTGGAATGACTCACTGAAGTGCAGAAAAACTGTTTGTAGCAAACTGGCGCGCAAATAATTAAAAAAACAATTACATGCTTTCTCAATAACGTGTGTATATCTGCAAGAGTCGGTAATAATTATGTTTGGCTGGAAAATACATACATCGATCATTCATCATTTGATGCATATTTTGTTTTAATATCTAATTATGAACGTTCAGTTTTTTCGGAGGAATCTCCGGGGGATCCGCGGGAAAACCCGATCACATGGTAACCCAACGGGTTCCAACCATTCAACTCCCGGCAGCGCCGCCGTGGAATGGGTGAGGGAGCTGACACGGGTACCACCCGGCCCGAACGGGATTCGTAATAAATACATAACACTCATTCATTTGGCAATATGAAATAAATATCAAATTCAAGAGCGTCACTTCATAAATTAAGAACTATTTTAATAAGTATCCGATACTAATTAAGATGCTGCCCCTAAACCATCTCAACCTCGCGCTTCGACCATCTTTCATTCAATACGATGCTGCCAACCCGAGCAAGATCAACTATAGTAAGTAAGGACCTTCAATCGCAGCTACAGTTTTACGTGGAATCCGAACCCCGAACGATTAATCAGTTGTTGTATCTTACAACATTCAAGGGAAGACATGCAGTGCAAAAGTGGTCGCTATTTATCTTTATAAATACGGTTGAGCGAATCAGCTAGTTCTTTAACTAGTTAGCAGTCCATAGTACTAATCCCCCACTGAGTCAAGCAAAGCTTTGACAGATTCCGGGGTTCGGGATTGAATATGCCTGCCGCCACAGGACCGCGGGTGCTATTTTTAGACTACAGGACTATAGCCTGCGATACAATAGAACGTAACGATGTAATGAAATATGTTTCGCGACTTTAAAACGAAATCGCAATATTCCCTGCTATTTTTAGATTTAAACATTTGAATCGTGGAAGCGTATAAAGCATTAAATCAAAGGCTATGGTGATTCTAAATGTAAAATGTGTACATAATTTCGAAATAACATGAATATTTGTGCCCAGTTAGTTTGACCGCTCTACCATAATCAACAACATGGTCTCAAGAAAAGATATTTACAGAAAACAAATATGAAGAAATTATGCTATGGTCAAAGCGTATGTCTAAATATCATTTAAACCTGCCCCTCCAGAGGCCGGACGTGAACTAAATATAATACATGTATGCAAACAATTTAAATGACGGAAAGGATGTGTATCCTCAAAAGCTTTTGAATAATCACAAAAAAAACACTAGATAAAAAAAAAACGAAACTAATATTCGAGGGTTTGAACCTCAGAGAGGCTAATTTCTCAAGTTATACTGTAGTTTGGAGTTCAGTACTTTTAATCCGAGGTTGCGAGCTCGATTCCTGCTTCAGTTATCTGCACCGGACCGTAAAATGGATAAATTGTTACCAATAAAAAAACTTACGAAACAATTAAATGCTTTATAAACATGCCAAGATTTGAGTCAGGACTTGAAGCGTTCTCTGCAGGCTTCCTCAGTAATGTCAGGATGACTGGCTCATCATTTTCAGCATTTGTATAGCCGGGTGATGTGGCTGAGCCATTTTGTAGGTCGCGTTTGGTAAATGGGTCAAGGTTGTTTTGCCGACGTCCGAGCTAAGCTGGCCGCCCGAAACTAACTGGAAATGCAGTTTGGTTGGCGCCCAGCTAGCCGTGCACGACGCAAATATTGAGGATTGATTTTCAAGATTTTGTATACATCTCTTATGTATGCGACGAACAGTTTTGAACAGGAATGGATATGTAAATTTTGTATTGAACGTTTTTTTAAATAAACCTTTATTAATTCAAGATAAAGAATAATAAAATCACAATTTAAATGTGGGTAGGCAGCGTAATTGTTTTTCGACAACTTACTTTTCAGAATATTTTAAAAGCGTATATTAAAATAACAGATTAGAGTTCGAAGAGAAGAAGATATAGAATTTAGTGCACAATTTTCACTTTTTTTTTTCAAGTCAGAGCGCATTCTTCGATCCAGCTTCCAGCCTTTACGGTAGCAATATAGTTATGTATCACCTTTTTTGCAACAAATATGTAGAGGAGTTGCATGAGTATAAGTCCTACCGTAATTATATATACCTGAACCATTATTTGAAGCTAGCATAGAAAACGTTTACCAACCCGAGTAACTCTGCCCGGGTTGGTAACAGTAACTATCTTGTAAAGCGGTTACATGTATTCCAAATTAAGAATAAGCTAATTTCAATCTCAGATAAAAAAGAGAGAAAACCTCTTACACCCCCAAAGCCATTGCCATTCACGATGTAAGTAACTGCTTTACTTTAGTATAGGTACTTACTTTTAACACTTACTTGAGAATTTAAATTGACGGCGAATACACCCCGATAACTGCTACGAAAACTTGCTCGCTCACGCAAAAAGACAAAATCAAGTGTCGGATAATATCTACGGCCGTCCTTTGACTCTCCCACAAGCTGCGGGAGAGAGCTGCTTACCGAAAGCGTGCCGAAGTAGAGAGAAGATGTCGACTCTGCGTCTACTTGACGAGGAGCTGATTCAAGGAGCCGATTTAAGGAGCTCCTTGTGCTCCAATGTCACCGACGCGTCGGATGGCTCATTTATTTTCGACATTTATAGTATAACCTACAGATTAGGTAAGTAGTATAACCGTTTGAAAAAAAGGCCCTGAGGTAGATTTACAATTAATGTAAAATTTTATTATCACTAGATTACAAAATCTAAAGACTAACGTCCTTTTATAACTTGAGAACGACTTATCCAATTTTTATACGGTTTCTATGCAAGTATAGCTTCATGATCTCCGTTAATTAAAAGCCACAAACCATGATGCTAACTTATCTTGAGGAGTGAACAATTGTTTTTTGTTGAACTTTAATGTGCGTTAATGGGTACCTAATACATAAGGCAACCAACCCAACGAGAAAACACAAACACTTATCTTACCCCACACTTACTCGTGTAAAATCTTCTTTTTTAAAACCCCTTTGCTATTCATGTAACGTCTGACTTATACGAAAACGTATGTCCTGCCCTCTATCAAAGATGGAAAAAACCTAAACAATATTTTTTTTCAGGGACCTAACCCGCGCCCGCGATTTTGATTGGTTGTGTCGCCCTGTTATCTGATCTGTGGCGTAACCGCTTGTACCTGAAAAATCGTACGGGTGCGTACCCTAGGGACTCTTACTTATTCTGTGCATTTTGTGTCTCTCTCGCCCTGCCACTCCCACGTAGTTAACTGACATGTTCTGCGCTGCATATTTGAACAGGCAATGCGCTCAGTATACGAAGCACTCCGCCCGCCCTCAATAATTCAGGCACCTTCGTGGTGGGCAACCACTATCGAAGCGCACGCTTGGTCGATGTACAGAAGTTGAAAATCTAAAATCAAGCTGTATTCATTTTACAATTCATCGATTTATTTTACCATTTCACCAAAATGAAAGGTGATCTAAAGTTTTAACCGCGTAGATGTTTTTAAGTTATAGTGGTTTTTTTACCTGCAGGTTGTCCATAAATACACTACACAGAAAAAAAAATGTTTTAAATAATGTTTCTTTCAGACGAGCGAAATTTGTGCACAAAGGAATCCGGGAGAGCGCCGTAAAAGCGGCCCGGGATATATGGGGAATAGTGGGAAAGACTGGCTCGAATACGAACTCATTTTGAAATATTCGTTAGAAATTATGATATATCGACCTTTCGATTACTGGTTTATGTAACTGGACATAGATGGCTAATACCTAATCCTCCGTCATGATATTATTCCAAGAAATCACATCGAAGGAATAAGGTGCCATACCAGCACCTAACATTTATGAGCACGGCTACCACGGAGATCCGTAATCATTGAACTGGATGGAAAACACGAAAATATTTCATAGCCACTTCGACAATTTTTTCATCCAATGCTATGGTAACAACCCGGGTAGGATTAACCCTACTTGAAGAGGAAGGAGACCTACATGGATTCCGAACCATGGAACAGTTCTCATTAGTGGAGAAATACTCTTATCCAACTCAGAACATGAACGGGGTAGGAATCGAACGCATGACCTCTGGCATAAAAAGCAAGTCCTCGCACCCAGCGGAGATACTAGCCGCTGGATTGACAAAATTAGTAAAGTAAATGTATGTTTGAATTAGTACCGCCTCTGTTTAATTAAATTTGTGCGTGCTACAAGAGTCAAATATAATTAAATTCAATTAGCATCCGTAGATAATCAGATCCATTTCGCTAAAACCTCTGTCAAACAGGCATGTTCTCGCCTGTCACTCATGTACCGCTCCCCGCACTCCCGGGGATTAAGTAAAAATATTTTAATTTACATGTAACTGGTTCGTTTAACATAAAAGTGCGTGCTCAGGGGCCCGAATAAGCCGATCGCGTGCGAGATTAGGGCTACATACGAGCAGCCTCATTTCTAACGAACCATTTTGTTGTAAATATTTGATAACGATGTAAGAATAGAGCCGAAGATTTATAGCCAGACTCTCGTATTCAAAGAGCACCTGTCAAAACTTAGTACGAGATTAGCACCGGACTAATCATGCCAAAGTCGGCCCACCCTGAATAGAGCTGTACGATTTAGATAGATGTAGAGAAAATGTAGTACTTTTAGTTAGTCTAAATTTATGTTACGACTATTTATCTCAGCCTAAGCCTAGTTTTTACCAAGTACTGATTTATTTAAATTGACACTTAAAGGGCCTTTATTACTAATGCTGATTATCTTGTGCTGGTATTAATGGCAAGCTGCTAAGAGAGGCCAATATGTGGCGATTAAGCTAATCAGCCTAACTAAGACTAACAAAAGTAATACTTTGTGACGTGACTTTGCATTACTTTGATATTTCGTTCATACAAAATGTGTCAAAGTAGCGTCACGAAGTACTACGCGTCGCGAAGTCTCTCTTTACCTAACCAATTCAATTGGTTGGGGAAAAAGTTTCTTCGCATTTTTTAAGAAAATTCAAAACATTTTTTAATATGGTTTATTTACATTTAACTAAAGTATGTAGGTACCATTTTGTTCGATAACTTTTTGCCATCTTGTAGGTAGGGACATGATCCCATTGCTATAGAAATATTGGGACTTCTGATCAATATACCGCGACAAGTGGTTTTGGCAGTCCTCTCGTGATGTTAACCTGACACTGCCTAAAGAATTCTGAAGAGACCTAAACAGGTGGAAATCTGAAGGTGCAAGGTCAGGACTATACGGCGGATGCATTAACACCTCCCAGCCAAACTCTCTTAGTTTTTGCTGAGTGGCTAAAGATGTGTGAGGTCTAGCGTTATCATGATGAAAAACCACACCCCTTCTGTTGATTAATTCCGGCCGCTTTCTCTCAACTTCTTGCTTTAATCTCATCAGTTGTTCGCAGTAGAGTTCAGAATCGATGGTCCTGCCTGGTGGTAACAGCTCATAATGAATAATGCCCTTCCAATCCCACCACACACACAGCATCACCTTGTTGCGAGTTAACCCGGGTTTCGCCACAGTCTGTGAAGCTTGACCGGCCTTTGACCACGACCTTTTTCGCACGTTCTTGTCGTACGTGATCCACTTTTCATCACCAGTTATCAGCTTCTTCAAAAATGGTTCGGTTTCATTACGTCGTAATAAAGAATCACAAATGAGTACACGGTTCATTAGGTTTCTTTCAGTTAGCTCGTGAGGTACCCAAATATCGAGCTTTTTTGTGTACCCAGTTTTTTTCAAATGCGCCAAAACTGTTTTGTGGTCAATTCCTAGTTCTTCAGCTACGTCGTAACTACTGATATGCCGATCTTGCTCCACTTTTTCAAAAATGGCATCCATTTTATCCGTAATAGGGCGACCAGAGCGACGTGCATCTTTGACATCAAAATTTCCGGATTGAAAACGCTTAAACCAAATTTGTGCTACTCTCACAGACACTGCACTAGGTCCATAAACATCGCAAATTTTTTTCGCGGCTTGCGTTGCATTTTTACCTTTTTTGTAGTAAAATTTTAAAATGTATCGAATTTCTTCATTAGATTCACTCATTTTGACAGTACGAAAAACAAATGAGAATCACACATTTTCCTAATTTGAATTTGGAATTATGTTCTTTAAAATTTAAACTTTCAATGATACCAAAACCAGCCAGATACAAATAGTATAGCCAAAGAGATTTTATTACAAGTTCATACATACTATAATGCGAAAATACTTTTTCCCCGACCTATTATTTGTTCTTTAAAAATGAATATGTTCAAGATTTTACTGGTGTAAAGTTAATTTGTAAAGTTTAGGTTAAACAAGGTTTAAATACAATAACAGTTTACAGGTAATCCAGCTATGGAATGAAAATATTCCTGCATTGGGGTATTCCAAATATTCGAAATCATAAAACGAAACATTAGAATTATAATAAGAAACGCTCCGTGCGACACAGACCTGTCTGTCCATTTTTTTTAATCTTCTTACAATTTGTTGTATGAGGTGCTATTTTCTCTATTTTACGCTGATTATTAAGCAGAGCCTAAAGATTTTGTAAAGAAAAAGCATGATCTGTGAAAGATCCGATGCCATAGAATATTATAACGAGATGGCTGATAAAAATAATCACATTTCTTTACGACTTCCTCGGCGATTTATAACGTCTTCAGTGCGTGGGTAACATGTTTAGATTAGATGGTATTTATGAATGCTTTGAAATGTTTGATTTATTCTTTTGGGTAATAATTTTTTTTTTCATTGTTGTACTTTGATTATCCAAATAAATTAACGTACAAATATTAATCATTTTAGTATATGCGCACCTGTAAACATTATTAATACTTCTATTATCCTTACAATAAAGTATACCTATTGTACCTTACGTACCTATTTTTTTTTCCTATCCAATTTATTAGAGTTGAAAAGGACAATCGATACGTTATATATGCGAAAGTAGTTGTATGTCAGCCTCAGTGGCCCAGTGGCGCGACACTTCGGCGATCGCTCTTCGAAGTTAAGCAACGCTGGGTCCGGTCTGGTCTTGGATGGGTGACCATTAGACCGTTGAGAGAGGCTGGCCGTGGTTCGGATTCCACGTTAAACTGTAGGTCCCCTTCCTTACTTACTAGGTGGTAGGGTTAATCCCGCCCGGGTTGGTACCATCGCATTGAATGAACGATGGTCGAAGCGGCAATGAAAATTGTCCGTGTTTTCCATCCAGTTCAATGTAGCCGAGCAATATAAGGAAGGTCCTGGCATGGCACCTAGTTCCCATGTGGTGTGTTGGGCTAATACCATGACAGAAGGTGTGGAATTAGCCATCATGTCCAGTCACATAAAAAAAAAAAAAAAATGTCTGTATGTTGTGTTTGATGCTTAAACCAACGTTATTTTAATGACATTTTGTACAGAGAGAGTCTGGACCTTGGCAAAGGACGTAGGCTACTTTTTGTGGCGAAAATTAAACTCAAAGTGGAGTGAAAGTTTGTACGGGGAACTCATATAACATAAAATGTTAAGTTCAGCCCGACATCAGACCGAAACGACTTTAAACCGAACGGAGCCGAGTACCTTAGCTAGTAGGACAAACGCGACTTTGAGCGGCTCGTAGCCTAGTGGCGCGGGGACTGGACTAGCCTACCAGAGGCCTGAGTTTAATACCGACATGCACCACTGTCTTTCTCTTTCCGAGTTCGATAAGTGCATTTCGTCACGAATGCGAGCTGCTCCATGGTTCGGAATCCATGTAAAACTGTAGGTCCCCTTCCCCTACTAGGTGGTAGGGCTTAAGCCTGCCCGGGGTGGTACCATCGCATTGGATGAAAAGATGATCGAAGCGGCAATGAAAAATTGTCCGTGTTTTCCATCCAGTTCAATGTAGCCGTGCTCATAAAGGGAAGGTCCTGGCATGGCACCAAATTCCTTCGGGAACGTGGTGTATTGGGCTAATATCATAACGGTAGTTGTGTGGTTTTAGCCATCCATGTCAGGTCGCATAAAAAAAAAATTAAAGATAAATTATTTCAACAATAACACAGTTTCACAGTTTCCAAAACTCACGAAGTTAAATGTACACATTTGCATATTAAGTGGCTTCGATAAAAACAGCTGATCGTGTAGCCCTTATTGAGGTTTTCCTGAAACGTGCAGTCATCCATCAGGCGCGAGGCGATGACGGTAATTACGTAAAACAACGAAATAGTTTGCGAGCGCGTTACCAACGAAGCTTTATCGTTAACTAGGGCAAAAAGCTTGGGAACTGTCGGCGTACTGAAAAGTTTTGATAGCAAACTAATTTAAATTTTAGCAGGTACTTAGCCAACGAGATTTCCTCTTGTTTGCACTGGGAAATTAGGCCTTCAAACTTTACAGAGCCTTTCATGACGATACTCAACTCTATCGATCCTTAGTGAACCATTTAAAACGTAAACTTCAATGGAAGTAACAGTTTGAGTGTTAGGTTCGAAGTTTTCATAAAAATACACAAAAGGTAATCTTGTTTCGGTGCATCTCCGTCGATGATAAGATATTTTCACATTGCTACCAAAATCAGCCAACAGTTTGTATCCCCGGCGTAATCGTAAGAAAAGTGACTACGTGCATCAACTGGCTCTTACGTACTTTCTTCGGGGAGTCACTTGCGAGCTGTCATCTGCTCGCTGTATAGAAAATCATAAATTACGATTAAGTTTCTCTTGCGAGAACTTCTCTTGTTAGCTTACTAAGTAGATTTCTATATTTTTTACTTGAGCAGGTTTGCTTTACTTTTTGTAGAAACCTTTCAATATTCCATGGTAAAGTAAGTAGACCAATTAGGGTGGAGCTCGAGAGACGTGCTGAACTACTAGAAGTTCGCGACACCGGATGTCGCTACATTAGCCGCCATATTGTCTCCGGTGTCACCGGATGTTGGAGCGAGGGAGTAGAGTAGTGGGAAAATTGGTTGTAAGGTTGTAAATTATATGAAGTACCGAGAGTTCTGAAGTTAAACTTATTGTATTCGTTGCTAATGTGATTTGTGAAAAAAATTGATTTGATAAAAAATTTCGTATTTCTGTTTAAGATAGGTCACACTAGTGATTGAGCATGTGAAATTAATTCTACGTTTTTAAGTTCCACAGTTCGGGAGTATTTCTATAAACATGAAGTATCCTATTTAAGTTTAATAGGTATATACTATCTATGTTATATACCAAACCTTTTAACCGATCATAGCTTTGCACATGGGTAAAAATGAACAAAATAACTTGTTGAAGAAAGGAAGTAATCCGGATAAGGCAAGATTTCCATAATAAATCCAGAAGCTAAGATTTAAATCGATCTCTGCCCAGAAGTATTAAATCAATTGCAATAGTCGTACATATTGCATATGTATTTTTGTGTAACGCCTGTATTCTCCTTGTGTAAAATACGCCTGTTGGAATCCAAAGGTAGGCATGCACCTCATTGTGAAATGTGCATTTTTGTCGAGAATAAAGGTCAGCCCATGGATCGGAACCCATGGAAAAAATTAGGTCCCTTTCCTAAGTGCTAAGGTTATCCCATACGGGCTTATACCATCTCATTGGATGAAAGATGTTCGCAACGGCAATGTAAAATTATCCTTGTCTTCCATCCAGTGCTCATATAAATAGTACCGAATTCTTTCTTGAGTGCAGTATGTTGGGCTAAAATCATGACAGTAGGTGAGTAAATCCATGTCCAGAAATTTTGAGGCGTCGCATGCGTTATACGTACACTTTTAAAATGTTTTTACAAATTCGATAATGACAATTTTCCGAAAACAAAATTAAGGAGCACTGAGCTATCACGCGCTGTTCAAAATCACCATATTATTTCTTCTCAAAACAAATACTTCGCATTCTCGGAACTGCATCCACGTGCACTTATTTTTAAACTGCATCGACAGAGCGTGCCAACTATTTACCCTTTGCACACGAGTTTTTCCCGCTTATCTTTCGGATTTTTCCCGCGTCACGTAAAACCGAACTCGCCCTTCGCTTTGGTTGCGGCCGCCGCCCGCGGGGGAACTCCACCGACTGGTCGCCGCAACGTTTAGCCAGAAGATCCGTCGATTGGCGTGATCGGTACAGTCAGTTGAAATATAATTTTGGATGTTCGTCTCAGTCCAAGACAAAGGCACAGTAGATATATAGCTGTGCGACCGGGGTCACAGCAGTAGCTCAACTCAGGCGATTTTTGAGATAAATACCTTCCCACCATTGAGAGTCGGGATTGTTACTTTTAAAAATATTATTTCGAAAGACCATTCGCGACAGTTCAGCACCGCGAAACTAGCTTAGAGCCCATACGACCGAAATGTGCCTGTACAGGTGCACGAAATCGGGAATTTGTATGGAGTTGAGCTACCGGATGTAATCCTATAAATATATTATGTGACAACGGGGTGCATACAGAGGATATCTGGTATGGTATCTGTCACTTCCGTCACATTGCAATGGATGGAGTAAATATGTATACAATAATTTGCACAGCTACATTGATTTAAGGGATAGGGAATTACTTCTCCTTCCTTACTAATACTACATGATTATAACAATCATAATACGCATTGCATGAACGACGGTCGAAACGGCATTGAATTGTAAGCATTCTGTGGTGTATTGAGCTAATATAATGACAGTGGGTGTAGGGATGAAAAACCTAGACAATGTTCATTGCTGCTTTGACAATTTGAAGGTTTGCTTAGAGCTTTACGTGGAATCCGATCCACGGCCCGCCTAAACGGTTTCATCGGTCACCCATCCAGAACCCGATTGCGATGATCAATAACCGAGACATCTCGTAGCACCCCCGAGGCTGACAATCATTTAAAATGTTGTGGAAGTTGGTTCCAACTTTAAAACACCTATCACATCAATATTTATGTATATACTAGTACCTAGGCATTTTTCTTCTATACGAAATTCTAAATAATGATGCTTTTTAACAAAGGCCGAAGTGTTCCTTGGTATTACGGGAATGAAAAATGTGTTGATATTCTTATAATGTATTCTTTCCTCTCTAAGTGAGACTCGAACGGCAGAATGATAAATTACATTTCTGCGCTTCGGAGAGAAATATTTGGCGCTTGAAGTCTGTGAAAAATAACAGTATTATCTCGCTAGACGTGTGTGCCAAATTATAAACCAATTTACACTAATTAGTCGGAGTGGTCGGAGATACTCGTAAGTACCTAAGTGAGTGACGAAAGAACGACAACACAAAGATACCGGGGTACCAGCATGTAAATTAATGCAAGTGGTCCCTCTGCATTTCATCCCGTACGTGTTGGTGTATTTTTACTGGATAACTTATGGAGTGATTTTGTGGCATAGAATGGCTTCATATGCCAAAAAATAACAATCTACATTGATTTCACGATGTCTAACAGTTTGTGTTTCAAGTCAGTGTAACAAATGAAATAAAGAATTAATTCCTTAATTTATATTTTAAAAATATATGTTATTTATCCTGTTTCTTTTTGCCTAGAACTTGAGAAATTTAAAATTTTACGTTCTGAAACACTACGTTCACAATGGAAACAATAATTTTACATTTAATTTAAAATATACAAAACCATCGAAATATACAAATCGTAAAATTGCGGTATCGTATTTTCTTAAAAAATAAAATATTGTTTAATACAGTTCATAAGAAATTAATAAAATTTTGCCATACCTTCCTAAACACTTATGAATGCAGATATTTTCAATTAGGTTAGGTTAGATTATATGCATTTTGCATACACGCTAAAAATACTTACTTTTGGATGTTCTGGGTTTTGGACCTTATGCTTGGACTCCCGGAACCCCGGAGACAGTAACCTTCCTCCGGAACTACTGAACAGATAATTGCCTCGGATCAAGCGGAATGTGCTCGTCCTAAGGCACATCACGAAAGGAGCCCGAATACCGGTTTCTGTGGGCTGACGGATACTAATGTGTAAGTGAAAACGGCTAATCGGCTCTGGCCCCCTACTACGAACGCTATCGAGTAAACGCTATCGAGAAGGCGACATCGCATGCCAAAAATATTGTATGCGTTTGACAGTCGGTATCGAGAGCGCTTTCGATACCATCTGTCAAACGCATACAATATTTTTGAAAGGCGATGTCGCCTTGTCGATAGCTCTTATTCGATAGCGTTCGTAGTAGGGCTCCTGGAGGCGCAGCTCACATTCTCCTTCACTGCTGAGTAATCTCAGACAGCTCAGGCAAGATATTTCGCTAAGAGCCGGAGAAAATTCTTCACGAAAAACTCAGACTACCCACTCGTAGGGTGTAACGGCGAAAGTTGCCGATATCCGGGGTGGTGTAAGACTCTTGCCAATTAACGACGATATGGTACCAAAAAAAATGTCCTCAATTCAATCAATTATGAAAGAAAAACATCTAGGTCTACCCAACCTTCTGGAATTACTAGAATATTAGTGTGTACGATCTTCAGCTTTCCCAGCGGTTCCTCTGGATGAATGTATGGGTTAATACGGTAACACCTAAATCAATTAATGATTGATATCGTCTCTTGAATTATATTGCCTCTCTATGTGTAACCTTATGCGACACCGGCACTGTTCACAAAAATATATTGCAGGCCATCCGAAGCTAACAGTTGGCAGAAGCAAGCATGCCCATCATTTTAGCTGTCATCCGCTCGTTCGCGACATCACACTTCCAGCTTTCGTGCCACCACACATGGCATCGCAGGTTTGGTTAACCCTAACAAGATGTCATTTCTTGTTGACAGGGGTTAGATTAGCTTTGTGTCGAAGGGCGAGAAAATGTGGCAAACATTGTGCCCAAAAACTGTAGACGCCTTTCCCAAAAAATTGGGACAAGTTGATTCAATTAATTATTTTCCTTCCCAACGCCTAGACGAAAGAGCCAAAACAGCCTACTCTAGAGTCTGGAGAATGGCTAGAAGCGCTCCCGACCTTTCATTAGAACCACTCCAACACAAATTCTGTTTTCTAGAATAACCTTCTTAACTAATCTGAAATTACGTTTACTCAAAAATACTAACACGCTACTAGAAGTTATTTTCAGAACTTTGCGAAAAATGCATGCAAGACGTTCTTTTCACAGATAATAAAAATGTATTGTAACCTGTGAAGTTAAGTATGCGCTGAATATGCTACATGATGAATTATGATAGTTTTTTATTTATTACTCTAACATTGGTTACATAAAATGACTGTTTGAAAGAAGAAATACCAGGGCCTTTGATAATAGACACACAGAAATATTTTGTTTTTCTGAGAACTGTCTAACCAATTGCTATTATAGCCGCTCCTGTCACATATGAACACAGAAATACATATTCATATCTTAGGATTAGTATCCACTTCGCTGGTAAGTTAGAAGAGTGTACACTCAAAATCTATCAATATAAATAACCATCCGAGAATATAATTTCAGGAGTAGCTTTCAAGTGGTTTCTAGCCATCCGATCCGAGAGACGATTTGAGAGACAACAATTATATATTTCTTTTCACTTATTTAATCTTTTTTGCTAGTCAAACTATATTAAGTCCGTCAAAAACGGATAGATCAGCGGATTTGATCAACCTGGTAAAGAACAATCAGCAAAGAAACTTTCCGAATTACATGGGCGGAGAGCTTCACCAAACTATCAATTTAATTTTCATCTTGTATTCAGTTGTGTAATTTGTAGATTTTCCAAAATGTAATACAATTAAAAAAGTCTAATATTTTTCACATGCTTTTTTCACCGGATTTTTGCCAAAAATGTATCGTGCTTTATAACATTCCTTTAATGTAGCCACACTGCATTTCTAAAAATTGAGTAGGAATAATTCCTAATGTTATATGGATCATGAGAATAGGTGCGATGTTAGACAATAAAAGTATAAAACGGCTACCGAAGCTAACATTTACACTCCATTGAAACACTTTGCGTTGTTTTTAAAATTTCCAGTTATTTTGAGTCAAATTACCTACTTCGATTCGTCTGACTAAGATTTCAAAGTTTATTGGCAAAGCTTTGCTGCATAGATCGTCTTTGAATGTATTCTTGTTTTCACCAAGTTATGATTTATCTTAATCGACATTTAAAGGATCTTTGTTACTAAAGTTCAGATTATCTTGTACTGGTATTGATTGCAAGATGGCAAGAAAGGCCCCTTAGTCAATGGTGAACAAGACCCTAGAATTGTTTCTGTAGTATATTTTTGTCTAGATTGGCAAATAAAATGAGATTTCTTTAGAACTGAAAACATCCCATTCCGTTATACGATATCGATGGTTATACGCAGATTTAAATGCATGCACTTTAAATGCATTAGTACTTATGAAAACGTTTTGCGGTTAATTGCATGCACATGAGATCCATGCAAATCTGCTTAAACGTTGATTACAATTGAATAGTGTTAAAAATGTACAAACATAAATCGTACGTTGTAAAAGAAAGGATATAACTGTCATCTATACTTCCGTACCGTATTACATTAATGTGTGTTGGTATTTTCATAAATCGTGATATAATTGATAGATTTGTGTGTTCACTCGCTGGCTAGCGCCAAGTAAAACACGGTGTGAAACGATTTTTTTGTAATAAACGAGTCACATTTACGTGAGGAGACAGATTTATAGAGGCCGCTGAAACTCGTGACCGTGAAAATCCTGGAATATCTCTCTGGATTAATTCTCCGTATTTTTCATGGTCTTCAATTAAATTTCAATGCGGAAAATATCAAAGCGATGAAACGTTTACTCTGCTAAATAAATATTGAAGCCCTCACATACACAGATCTAGGTTTCTATTATTAATTTATATTTGTGTAAAACCAAATTAATACAAATTCAACTAGCCGTGAGAACGGTTTCCAACTTGCTCTTGCCTTCCTTGTGATATTTGTATGAAAAAGTGTCGGACTGCAATCAGTACAATGCAACATACTTAACTACTATAAACCTACTTACCAACGTATATTACGCAAGCACGCTATGCAGATGCAGAGCCAAGAATACTAGACAACCGGAGTGATGCATCGCTTGTGGGGAATAAATAGACGCCGCCTGACATCATCTAATCGGTCTACGGCCCGTCTGGCTCGAGTCGATCTGACCGAGGTTGACAAATACACGTCTAGTTTTTTTCTGACGTCCTTTTTTTAGACGTACAGCCGACCAAGATTAAAGGGTTCAGTTCCGATGTAAGCAAAAGATGAACCTCGAGATGCACAGTCAAAATACTAAGACTTCTGGCAACCCTTATACGCTGACCATTATAATGTGTAAACCAACCCCGAACAAATGCAAAATTTACAATTTCAACCGGAAGCGTTGTCACGTTGTGTGACTGCTTCATTCACAAAAATCAAACATGAAGGAAATCTCATAGTAGTTTTGTGTTACTATGATGTGAATCGGCCATATAACCAGAGATAACTCCATTTATTTGCACGTCTCAGTAAATTCATAGCGTCTCGCCACTTCCTATACATTCTAGAGCGAGACGACACTAAACCAACACACAGCTAGGCGCGCGTTACAGGATTAGAGCCAGTGCAAGTCACGCTCGTCATTGCACGTCCTACCTTTGAGGAACAATGGTGTGAAGTATACATAACCTCCATGGCAGTGCTCACCTCGCGCAGAAGTGCGCTGATATAAATACTTACAACGAATACTAACCTAGGTAAGCACTACATATTGCATTTGTCACTCCATATTGTAAATTCATGACATTGTCATTTTTGTCGATCGAACTTAATCGATCGACCACGCGGCAATCTGTCGTGATATCTGCCTTCAGCACCCATCATTAACCTTTTATAACCACTTGCCTAGATCTCCCATACGTATTTCCACAAAATATACACATTTGTTTGACACAACATGCCGGCCATGTCCTAAGACAATCGTTCAAACAGCAGGAGAACCATGCTTGCAAACATGCGAAGGATCATCGGCCCGGCTAAGACTAAAATAATCAACGAGATGCGCTAGACAAGTAAGTAAACCAAATTTTATAATATATCTCGTTCGAAGATCGTCCATCAACCATGGAAAACATTTCCTCGTCTGCTCGCCGACTAAGTATGGATTTTTTCCCTTTCCAGCTTCAGGTACCGCGCCGGATCACCATCACGGCAGCGACGAGCGCCTTTTTTTCTCTCTCAGTTCTTCTTTTCTCATCTCTTCTTCATTCCCATATCCCCCTTTTACTGATTGAAGAGATCCTTATATGCAAAAACATACAATGTGACTGCTAGTCACTTTTACACTCACCTACTGTGAGTCACCTTCACCATCGACACACATATGAGAAGAAACACAGTCAGCAGCACACCTCTCAGCCAGCAGACTGGAGGACACCCATCACATCCTAGAAGCTAAGTACCCAGATCCCACCTAGTAGGGAACGGCTCGATTAGGTAGATGTGTGCCCAAAACCTCCAGAAAGCTGGCAACCAATAAGTGTCGATAAATACTTTTATAAATTCTAAGACCATGTAATTCTATATCCTTTATTTTGTACATTGTACACACTATGTTATAATAAACACCCATGTAAGCATATCACTTCTTTAATTTCCGACCTTTATTTTGTCAATGCATACCACCATCACGTGTAACCCTACGACCCTGTGCATATAACACCCCTCATCAAATTCGCCACCCGCGACAGCGTCGGACCGGAAAGTTTGGTCGACTGTACATGCGCCTGAGATGCTTTTTTCCTATCTGGAAACGTGTCTACCTTTTTTCTATGTCGGCTATCAAAAAAACATTTAACAAAAAAAATAACCGACTTCAAAGAAAGAACACTAAAAAGTAAAAAATAATTTCCATTTTTGTAGTTACGATTTCTGTTATTTTTTGAGTCGGCGTCAGCCGGGCACGCGCTGCGCCAATCAAGAGAACCTAACCTAACCTAACCTAACCTAACCTAACCTAACCTTGGCTGACACCGACTCAAAAAATAACAGAAATCGTAACTACAAAAATGGAAATTATTTTTTACTTTTTAGTGCTTTTTCTTTAAAGTCGGTTATTTTTTTTGTTAAATATTTTTTTATTTGTTTATTTTTAGTGAATCTGAAGTACACTTACTAATTAGTACACGTCCTTTCCAATAAAAAAAGAATCACCGAAATCGGTTGGCGTTATATTGAGTTATTCGTCCATTTGTCGCGCACATCTTAATACAAATTTAAGACTTTTATGATTTTCTCATGGAAATCATTGTCAGAACTTAACCAAATTAAAATGGGACCACTTGGGAAGCACTAGCTATCATTTAAAAAAATAATCATCAAAATCGGTTCACCCAGGCAAAAGTTATGAGGTAACAAACATAAAAAAAAAAAACAAAAAAAAAACATACAGACGAATAGATAACCTCCTCCTTTTTTTTAAGTCGGTTAAAAACACAATCGCTTTTGGAATGTAAGTTGGCTCTTTTTCGGAAAGTCAGACTATTAGTTCATTTTCTTTTTATGGAAAACCAGTATGGGTAAGGGACCAAAGATATTCAGAATAGCCAAATTCTCTCCACCTCGCGATACCACTCTCAGGGAGTACGTTACAGGTGATACGTTAATTATACGTTAGGACCCCAGGCCAGAGTGCCAAAAAGGCACTCGCCTTACATGTTGGTGTTTCTGATTAGAAATGGTGTTCACTTTTTGTTTGGAAGTAACATTTTAGGATTTTTTTTAAATAGTCTAATGGCTGACCATATCTCACCATATTTTAATATTCCAATGCCAACTGTCCATAGTATGGTGCTAGAAACCTAAAGCTCAAGAGCGAAAAAAAGAAAGAATGTATAGACCTACGAATGGATATTCCCGTAAAATGTATAAGTACATGATATCCCAAAGGAATATTCCCACTCGCTCATCATAAAAACCCTTCATCATAATGCAAATTGTATTTTCGATATGAACCCGATATTATCCGAGCAAATGCATGGGCCCTGCTCGCTTGCCATATTGTGTCTAATAATAGCTATCTCCATCATTCACCTATTATTTACGACACAATAAAGGATCCCCGAACTCGCGAGTGGCGCTTCGCCAGCTCGCTACTTCCCGCGTCTTCTTCCGATGTATTAGGCGGAAATGATTATTATTATTCGTGGCCCAGCGTTTTGGGCCCCGCTTCTCACCCCTAAAGCTTTGGTTCTGTACCCGATTGAGTGCACCACTTCCTTTCTCTTTTCTAACTCAATGAGTGCATTTAAATAACAAGAATACCTACAGTGAAGGAAAAGATGTTGAGGAATGGGAAGAGGTTGCTTGTTTAATCGCAGGTACTCGTAAAGCGTTTGTAGAATCCCTAAGATTGCGGTAGTAGGAGGCACTGGTAAGCTCACATACATTCGATTTGTATGTCTTAAGAAACTTAAACAAACATAAAAAAAGATATAATGCCGGGAATTGAGAAGGCTATTTTAAGATCGTTTATCCACGCAGAGCGAATTAATAATGAAAACGGGGCTTTACGGTGGTAAATAAACACGCCAGATGAACAGGCATGTGAGTACTTGTGAGATTACCGCGGTCGTTGAACATGTTTGAAAACTTACGGCTTACGGAGACATTCTCCTCCCGCCGCGTGAAAAGTCGTAAGTTTTCAAACATAAACATGTGGGTGTTTAAATCTGCCTTTTAGTTCCATTTCGTGCCATGCTAAATATCCAACGTGTTATTCAGCCAAGTAAGCTGAAAAATACCAGTTAGAGCACGAAATGCAACAAATATTCGAGGTCATTTAGAATGGTTACCACGCATATTGTGTATAAAGCGTAATTGGGCGAAATTGTCGTGCGTGGGCACCATGGCAACCATGATCAGATTAACGAAGTATTTCGTCAAGCACCCCTAATCGTAGAGTATGTTTGAAAATATATTTGTCCAAGAGAAAGCGAACGAGTGTAACCTATCATCTTAGCGCGTGGTGCTCTGTCATCTCAGCCTACCCCTCCGAAGTAGCGTCATGATCTTATGCTTGTACATAAAATAATTAATAAGTCAGAAATTAACTTACTTTAGCATTACACGCACCCCAAAAATAACCTTTCCCACTACGGTCGCAATAATGGTGTCTCAATATTTTCTGTGAAACTACAAACAAACAAAAAATCTATTTTAACCACTGCAGATTTAATTTGTCTTCAGTTCATCCATCCATTAGATAAGAATTTATCTCTTAGGAAAATCAAAACATTGCGTCTCATGTCTCATTTCTTCCCAGTTTTATTTATACACGCTTTCGCATAATTAGTGTGTAAGCCTTGGACCGTACCGTGTCCATCTACCGGATACGTACTTTATAGCAACTGACATATGTATTCTCAACCATCTAATTTAAGTATTTTTTTAATTTTATGTAGGTAAGTTAAGTTTTAGTTTATTTAGACTTTCACTGTTGTTAAATATTATTAAAATGTTTTTGGGTAACTTTGGTTTCCGCCACCTCATTGTCGCGCCTTGAATCCTGAGGAATCACGCCGAATTTTTATAATCTTGAATACATTTTGTTTAAAGGTGGCTTTAAAAAGTAATATCCTTCGATATAGTTTGACAGGTTAGAACAACGAGTTAATTATTAATTTAGCGCTTTTGGACGTTCCTATGACGCGAATAGTTCACGATCCTTGCTAAAGTAATAGGTAAGCTATAAGTTGCCTAAAGCTGGCTTAATACATTTATTGGAAACATTGAAATAGCTATTCATTCTAGATTTTTTTCGAGGGACTCGCAAATTATATCAAATCTTAAATGTTTTGCAGCCACAATGACTAAACCTAAACAGAAAAGCTTATCAACGAACAAAAGCCAATGCGAGTCGGACTCGCACACGAAGGATTCCGTACCATCGTACATTATTTAACACCAAGAAATCGCGTTTTTGTATGTGGGATCCGTTTAATTAAAATTTCTTTTTTACCTATTTGTTGTTATGGTTGGCAAAATGAATACACACTCTGTGGAAATTTCTGCTGCCTACGTATTACGAATGGACGTACGGACGGACGAATGGACGAATGGAAGGACAGCGGAAGCTTAGTATGAGGGTTCCGTTGGCACTGTTTGTGTACGGAACCCTAAAAAGTAGCTCTCTGTAAATAAGGAGGAAAGCTGCTCCATGGTTTGAAATCCATGTAAAGCTTTTAGGCCCTCTTCCCTGCTTGATTTCCCCTAGTTAATGCCCATCGCGACCCGGGTGGGTAAAATCACATTGGAATTAAAAGATGCTCGAAGCAGTAATTAAACATGGACCGTGATTTCCAACTACTTCCATGTAGCCGTGCCCATAAAGGGTGGATGGCACCAAATTCAAGTGTGGCGCTCACCATCCATGTCCAATTAGAAACCAACTCTCTAACCTTACTCGAATAAACATAAATACATAAATATCATAACGGGGGACATTTGTGACTGCTGATAACCGAATATTCGGTCTCATGGTTGTCAACCTTGAGTCGCCACTGATTTCTGTAAGTACGCAGAATAAGTGAAGAGAAAATCTGGCATTTAAAAGAATACAAATTTAGACCCAAAGAAATCGGCAATCGCTGTTTTACTATAATTTCTAAAGTTCCTAATAAAACCGTGCATAAAAATGTGCAGTGGGCTGACGTTATCAATCAATCGAACACCGAAAAGAATAACGGTTACGCACTTAGGGGGCCCGTTGTTTAGTAGTCTCTCCATTTTATTACTTCGATGTCTTGTGTATTTGTCGATTATTGAATAAATAAAAAAATAAAGGTACTAGCTATGTGAATAAAATAAAGGAGGTATTATAATTTATTATTAAACTAACCTTGAAAGAGTAAAAACGACAATGAGTAAATTGATACATCAATTTGAACGAATAAATTAAGATGT
This sequence comes from Incurvaria masculella, assembly GCA_946894095.1. Taxonomy (NCBI): domain Eukaryota; kingdom Metazoa; phylum Arthropoda; class Insecta; order Lepidoptera; family Incurvariidae; genus Incurvaria; species Incurvaria masculella. The sequence continues at coordinate 10,393,730 of OX335641.1, forward strand.
TTTTACTAGAAAGTGTTTTTAACTTTGGTAATAAAGCCTTAAACGCAAGTATGTTGACAAACAAATTCTATTTTCGCTTTTAATTAAAAAAAAATTAAATTTGACGCAAATGTAGCGAAATCAATGATTAAAACTTAATTTTACGATTTGGAAAAAAAAACTTTTAAATCGTCCAAAATATTTTAAATTCACTTATTTTTTTAGACACATTAATTAATTATATCTTAGATACTATACCATTTCTGAAATATACTTACTGCCTCTAACAATTCACAAGTACCGCCACTTATTTTTGGACTCAGCCTCGATACCGGGTGATCCAGAACTAATTAACCGCACTGGCCTAGCAACGCAAACATAACGCCGCGATCTTCAATCCGACGACAATCAGGTTACCTTCGTCCAGAACGTAGCAAAAATGGATCGCCCCAGCTCCACCGAGTATAGTTAACGGTCTATTCCGGCAGCAAATGTGTCGGTGTGTAAACAAGGCTCCGGAGGGCGAGGACTCACCTGGTGGTGGCGGGATCGGCGAGCGAGTGAGCTCTCCCGCGGCCGCGCCTGGACCATATCGATCCGGAGGCTGCGCGGGGCGGCACAGAAGTTACGCGACTGGCCGGATTGCTTATTTTGTTACGGAGGAGGTTTGAAGTCATCCGCTTCGGTATATTTCTTTGGGGAAAGTTAAAAAGGAGATTTTCTTAGTTCGCTATTACTAGTGGCTCTATAAGCTGCAGACCTCGCGAGTTTGTCTTTTTGAACATTGGATATTTTTGAACATTTTGAAAAAAAATAAAAAAAATCAAAAACTGGCTTGACTTAAAAAAATATATATAGTTATCGAACCTGCTCCCAAATTTTTACGAGAGTCGGAGACTGAAGGAGACGGAGATACGAAAACATTTTTGCCCAATCTGAAACGGAGACGCTCGAGTTTCTCTCTTCGCTCGGTCATCTAAAACCGTCACATTTCTTTTTAACGTTCTTGATTTCAGTATTCAGGAGGGATAAATATATCTAATGACATCATTTAAAACTGTTATGCGTTTCAAACGTGCATCCATGAAGCGATTCCCTAATTACTACTGCGGGCCACTACGAAGCACTAAATGTCTTGTTTCTCCAATAAAATATATATTTGTGTTTTGAATACAAACACGTTGAATCATAGACAGCCACTGATATTTTGAAGACAACTAGCAGCTTGGCGGTTTGCCGTAACTTTTAGGCGACCCTCGAAGGCTGCGCGCCGGCGCGCTCCGCGTCGACGGTGGCGCCGCCCACCCCCGCGGAGCGCGCCGCAACCTTCACGAGATGGACGCAGGCCGAAGCCTTTACCTCTCCTCCTGTCACTTTCTAATAAACTACGTACCACTTGAATTCATAATATGTAATGTATGTATATGTATTTTCATGGTCTTACACTGAGCCAATAATGACCTCAAGGGCGACAATATAGTTGACATCTCAATGCTCGAATTTGTCTCTACTTCTGTTGAAAAATCTTGAAAATACGTTACTTAACATTTATGTTTCTAAGGGCCTTTTTCACCTTCTGCTGATTAGCTTAATCGTCACATATTAAGGGCCTTTCTTAGCAGCTTGGAATCAATACCAGTACAAGATAATCAACACTTTTGTAATAAAAGCCATTTAAGTGTCGATTACAATAAATCAGCACTTGGTGAAAACCAGGCTAAGAGTCACTTTACTTGGAAACTAATGAAAATGTTGAAATACGGTTTAATAAATTATGTACACAATTATGCATATATGTAATTTAGGGGAAAAAATTGGGAAGGTTTTTTTTAAAAGATTTATTTCCATTGGATGATGAAAGATGTGCACTATGAGTAGCATAATGATTTTAAGTATATCTCTACTATGTAGAGTTGTAGAATGTGGTGGCGTCACATCTAACTGTTTATTGAATTATTTTATCTATGGGTCCTTTAGTATCTGACTCGGAAAAGTCTTAAATAATATTGAAATGTAATCTGTAAATCTTTCGCTTCCTATTTCCCAAATAGATAAGCAGGCAAGTTTATTTTTTTTTTAAGGGCGTGATAACACCTGATTGCATTTAGTTCCATAGGGGCGTAAGCGAAACAAAATTTATTATATTTAAAAATAACTACTACTTGTTTTTGGAATAAAAAAAAATTAAAGATGCATTGATGGTCTAGCTATATTTGAAACCTGTAACGGTAAATATCGGACGCTCATATTCTATGTTCAAACTCTTTTTATAACAATTTATGAATATTTATCTAATTTGGGAACACAAAGCAACAGCGACTCACAGTTTTATCATTGAATAATAGCTAGACCGTCAATCAACTTATTTTTTTGGATTATCGAAATTTGTTGTGGTTATTTTTAAATATAATTAAATGTTGTTGTCCTTACGTCCTTATCAAACTGAACGCAATCGGCTCTTATTACGCCCTTAAGTTTTCGTGTCAAATACACATTTCGGTTCTGAAAACTCATATTAAATATCTCATCAGCGTTTCCGTTCAAAGATTATTACATAAAACGTTTTTTTAAGAATCCATGTCTTCTGAGAACGCCGATTCAATTTCACGACCCTCAAACGAAATACGTTCCGTCGGTTGTCAGGGATTAATAAATCCGAGGAGACAAATCTTCGCTTCAAGGACTCGAAGAAAAAACAACTCCTAACGAGGTGCCAACTGTTTTCTCTTGCGAAAGAAAAATATTAGGTAAGATTTAAGGGACTTGAACCAAACAATGAAGTTGATTGTATATATCATAATCGATAATAAGAAAATAGGATGATAAAAAGAATAAGAAGAAAACATATCTCAAGCGGAAAGCGTGTACCCAATTATCGTTACTTTATTTATTCTCTTTTTTATTTTTTTTCTATCACTAACTCGTATAAAGTCCAACGTCTGGCGCCAGTCAGCATTTTTGTCTCTGCGTCCGCTCACAGAGAAGGTACTAAATATGATAACCTGTAGGTGGTATTTATTAATGGATAGTATTTATTACTCTTACATGTCAAGTTCCATTAAAAAGTTTGTCCTATACTTACTGATTTTATCCTAATGCTTCTATTTGAGTCTATTTGATCTAACTTGTTGGTCAATTTCTTCTTTTTTATACTGCTTCATTCATAATTACCAGAATAAGAGAAAATGGTTCAATAAACCAGACGGTAATGCGGCTTTTGCAATGTTATAATATTTAGTTTGACGGCTTACCGCGCGTATTATATAAGGAGCAAGACGAAGCTCGAGCGGCTGTGGTCTCCTCAACGGTGGACGCACCGCACCACAGGGCGAGTCGTTGGCGGATTCCACTCGTATCCAGGGGTGATGAAGTGCCTGGAGCACGTGGTCGGGCGGCGAATAGGGCCAACCCCGCGTGACAAAGCTCGAGTCTCCTAAGCGGTGGACGCACCGGGGCACGGGCACCGAGCACGGGGTGGGCGCCGAAGAGGCGGAAGGTGCCGTTGTGGTTCACTGAGCCAGCCCGAAAGCGGCGACTACGGCGCGACCACGGGACGCGACTGCCGTTACTGGCGACGGTCGGCGGTCTGTCGCGGCGAGATGCGCTCGCGCCGGGGCGGGCGAACAAGATGGCTGCCTGTCGTGGTCCTTTCCCATGGGCTATGTAGTGTCGCCTGACGTTCGCTAGGCGCGCGCGCATGAGGGAGAAAGCATTCTTGAATTGCTGAATTGTAGAAAGAGACGGTACCAATTGTCGTGGTTTGTTGTTTTGTTTTTAGAAGAATTTTGACGGTTGGTTCCTTGAAACGTGTATTTTTCCATTATGTAGATAAATATAAATGTCCATTGTGAATATGCATGGGCACTGACATTGTTCTAAAATCTACCATAAGTGTAGTTCAAGACGGATATGACATAAAAATATTGATATTGCCTAAAAATTAAAATTAATAAAGTAACGTATGTTACATAATTAGCAGGGTTGGATTTCGTAGTATAATTATACTTTTTGTATCATATTTTCATGTCGTATATCGATCGTAACGCCTGTATACTACGCAAAAATATTATTTGTTTTACTTTCGAAATTAAATCTAACAATTTTAGCGGATTCACGTCGTTTGTTTAATAATTTCGACGATCATTGATTTAATGGATAATATAATAAATAACATAATCGACAGCATGATCTTTTTTTTGCTTATCCGAATATTTTCATATTTGTTGGACATAATCGGCTGCACGACCTTTTTTTGCTCCTTCGATGTTTATTTTTCGAACAATGTTTCCGACGCTGGGTATAATTTTAATCTCCAAACACAATAGTTTTACGAGGGTCTGATTCCAACCCTGCCCGGAAGCCAAAATGTATCGCTTTTGCAAGGAACTACGCCATTGTTATCACATTTCTAAGAAGCTTATAAAAAATATGTGTATAATGTAAGTAAATAATATGAAATCTAGCGTACCAGAGGCCTGGGTTCAATTCCGATATGCACCACTGTCTTTCTCTTTCAGAATTCGATAACTGCATTTCGTCACGAATGCGAGCTGCTCCATGGTTCGGAATCCATGTAAAACTGTAGGTCCCCTTCCCCTACAAGGTGGTAGGGTTTAAGCCCGCCCGGGTTGGTATCACCGCATTGGATGAAAAGATGGTCGAAGCGGCAATGAAAAATTGTCCGTGTTTTCCATCCAGTTCAATGTAGCCGTGCTCATAAAGGGAAGGTCCTGGCATGGCACCAATGGCTAATATCATAACGGTAGTTGTGTGGTATTAGCCATCCATGTCAGGTCGAATAAAAAAAACCCTACTTTTTCACTCCATACTTTAATTTCGGTTAAATCCATCTTCTATCATAAACCGAACCCAAAGCATTGGATCGAGGTCATTCCAATTTGAACTATACTTTGATGATGCTTCTAAATTGAAGAAGCAGATAATCACAGTAATTATTTGATACCAATTAACTTGGTATCTATTGTCATTACGTATATTTAAAAACACGTGGATTTATTTATTGGACGAAACTATGTATGTTGACATTAATCATCCGTTCGGTACTCTGAGCTGTGACCGATATAGGTATCGGTTTATCGATATATATATATGCATGTCACCCTCGGCAGCCTAGTGGTATGCCTTGCGATTCGATAAGCTGGGTAAGCACCTCTGAGCGCGGTTAGGTTCTGGATGGGTGCCCATTTTCAACCGTTAAGGCTTGCCGTGGTTCGGATTCCGACTAAAACTGTAGGTCACCTTGCCGGTACCGGTTTGGTACCATCGCATTGAATGAACGATCATCCAAGCGGCAATGAAAATTGTCCGTGTTTTTCATCCAATTCAATGTAGCCGAGCAATATAAGGCAGGTCCTGGCATTGCATCTATGTAGTTCCCATGTGGTGTGTTGGGCTAATATCTGACGTCCAGTTCGGTATTAGCCATCCATGTCCAGCTACATTAATATATTTATGCATCGGACCGATTATCTCGAGAGCTATAAATTGATTTATTTTATTACTAGCTGCGATACCCGGCTCCGCTCGGGTCAATGTCGTGTTGGATTGATTTCGGTCTGAATTATTTCCTGGATAAAAAGTAAGCCACCAAAAGGCTGGTCCAGGACTATGTATCCATCTACCAAATTTAATAACAATCGTTTGAACCGATATGGCATGATTTAATGATAAACATCGACATATTTCCATTTAGAGCTTCGTAAACATTTGTGAGCGAATTTTAAAAGCATGTGCCGCCAGACCCTTATTGCACTGGCACTGCTACATAGAAATTGATACAAAACCAACAAAGGCGGGATTAACCCTACCACCTTCCCTACTTTTACAAAGTTTTATGAGGAATACGAACCACAGCCACCTTCAACATCGAAAACGGTAACCCATCCGGAATCTGACTGCGCCCAGAGTTGCTATACGTTGATAAAATACGCAAATAAATCGGGCGAGTGGTTCGAAGTTATCGTGGAACTTTCTGTAGGCCTTTTTAACACCTACAATTTTCAAGTACAAATGTAGTTTTAATTTTTATCGTAAGGTTTGTATTAAATATTTCAAAAAATACATACGCAATCGTTGCTTGATCGCTCCTTATATTAATAAAAACCGTATCAAAAAGTCCGTTGCTTCCGAGTGCCGGCTTAAAAGAAGTAAACGAAGAAATAAAGGCAGATAGTGATTACCCCCCAAGCCGCCGCCTCGGGGCTTTTCGGTTTTTAAGACAGCTACATCTTAAAGTAAGCGGAACTGAATTATATATAGCCTATCCTGTGTCCCGTGTATTTACATATACGTGTAGTAAGTTTCATCGAATTCGGATGATCGGTTTATGGTTAGGCCATAATGTATTCGCGTAATCTATGGCTGTGTGGTTCTATGTAATGTGCATGACCCTAGTCCTATCCTTGTTTCCCGCATGCACATGTCCCTCTCTCTCTTTCACCTGATGGAACGAAGATTGACAGCGTCTGCTGAAAAGGCTGAAAGGCCCAGCTGTCAGTGCAATTTTTGATACCGCGATGCACGGACACGCCATGTCATCGTAGCACCGGTTCCCGCCAAAACTATCTCGCCGCCGCCGGGTCCTTAGGTACCCAGGAGTACCTCGCCAGTACCGCGTGTGCTCGAAACTCGAACAATCCAAGGGACTTTCTGTGCTCTTCATCGTCACATTGAGGCTGCGTTCCTGAACCGCATCATGTGAGAGAACGCACACTTCTGGAAGGCTCCATCGTGGTGAGTCGTCCCACCTTCATTTATCCAACCCCTAGAAGATTGTGCATTGCATGGGACCACATACCTTTTATTTTTTGCGAACCTATATAGGCCTCCCCTTTCCAAAACTTACAAAAATCCAGCGACCTACCCGCGCCACCAGTTTAAGAGTTATGGAGGAACATACATACATACAGAACCGATTTCTAAAAATCATCAATTTAGTCTTAGTATCATATATAAAGTCTACAAACGAAGTATCTTAGAAAACAAAGCAATTTACTCCATGAACACCCCTTACAGATGTATTATTAGTATAAATATATGTTTATTGTACTTAAACACATTGGCAGAAGGTAAAACTTAATGCCAGAGGCATTCTCTACCAGTCTTCCTTTGTGTATCGTGAGCAGTTGTACGAGTAGCAGTTATGAAGAAAGAAAAATACTTTATTCAAACAAACATAATTCCTTAAATATACAATAAATATAAATTAAAATTAAACATGAATAAATATGTACAGATAAACTAATAAATAGAAATGGCACCATTGATGATTTGTTCTGTCTTGTTCTGTCTTTGATTTGTCTTGTATTCTAGAATCAGTGACATCCGCAGTAGGTATTGGACAATAGAGAAAAATCCTATTGCAATTCCAAAAATAACAATTCCCGGAGTGCACAGCTGCGCTAAATAAACCATCAAACGCGTCACTTTTGGTAGATTGGTGGACTCCGTGCTAATCCCGTACGAAGTTTTTACAGGTTTACGACAGTAGTTGTGCTCTCATTTATGTGATGCACTCCAGCTATAATAAAATGTATTACTCCAATGGAACGATATAAATAACGTCTTTTTATGTTTTAAATATGCCAAGAACAATTAAAAATCTCGGTGTCAGCGAATCTTACAAGAGTTTCAATGAAATTAATTAACCTTCCCAAATTGAGCTCACTTCTTTTAATGGTTTTGTGTTTAACGATTAGAATAAAAAGCTTAAAAAGATTAAAATCATAATTTATTTACAGAAAATTATAACATGTTCAGTTCAGATCCTTAAACTTAAAAGTTACTTTAATTAATAAAATAATGTTAAGTTATCTTCACATGGCTTTCAATGCTAATATTACATATTTCAAATTCTTTATTCAGTAGAGCATTTTTCAAACATAAAATAATACATTGTAAGCACTTAATGCTAGAATACGTAGTTTTTTTCAGTCTATAAATAAAATAAACAAACATTTTAATCTAATTAGATTTGAAAAATTTGCAGTGTCGATGCATAAGTCCAACGTGTGGGCTATAGCTCAGTTATTAGCCTGTATTTTAGCCCTATTTTAGAATTTAGATCTCCTTCAACTCCGAAGGTATGTAGTATGTAGGGTATCTCTGTGTTAACGTCTGTCGTATGGAGAATGTTCTTCGGAGCTGCATAACGCCGTCATTTCGTCTCATTTCTACCATCGCTCAATGCGCAACATGCAAGGAATTAACCCATTCCCTGCCGGCAATCCACGAATTTGAACTAATTTATTTATATAGTCGGTATTTTTTGTAATTCGAATTTCCCCCAAAGTTCAACTTCCAAACATAGTGTGATACCTTATCGAAGCTAGCGTGTTCGATTTTTTCAGTTGCGAAATTGTTCAGCTTAATTTTCAAATGAAATTGCAAGTCGCTAACTTATTGCGACTACTCATTGGCTTTCAAACATACAAATCATCAAAATAAATGTTCTTAGATTTCCTCCGTCGCTGTACATTATGTTTTGAAAACTTACGGTTTTCCGGTGTGCAATGCCGTGCTTGGCCGACACGTTTCGCCTCCCACGACGGAAGCATCGTCAGGGCCACTTCGTTGCCCCGGAGTTACGCGAAACATGTCGGCCAAGCACGGCATTGCCCAACGGAAAACCGTAAGTTTTCAAAACATCCAAGTAAATGTTTTATCTTCGGAAAACATTTGAATCAAACATATTTGAGCATTTCAAAATAAACTGTCATTAACAATATGAGCAGGTGTCTTATTTTCGAAATTATGGTAAGAATGTACCTACCCAAAGCTCCAAATATCTGTTTCATTTGTAGAACATTGGAATGATGGGTTCTAAACAAGGTTAATACAACGAAATTAAATGTGAGCCAAGGAGTTTCTTAAGATAAGTAATATTCGTATTATGCAAGTCACATTTTTACGATGACATGCAAATAGAATCGACTGTGAAGCAAGGACTCAATGTAAAATTTAAACACTTCAAAAGCTACTAGATTATAAGCGTTAGCAGGAGGCATTGATTATGGGGGAGAATTCTCAATTGTCGATATAGAGCGGTTGCCGGAATTGGTAGGCGCACTGCCCAAGGTTTGCACCCTTACATCATGCTTGTAATTTAGATATTTATACAGTTCTCTTTCTTTAATTAATGTGTCCTTGCCTCACGGTGGATTCCACACCTATGTCCATCTTAAGATAATTTATAGTTTCTAGCTTGTAGCCTTATAATGGGACCATTGACAGGAAGATCTTATCATCGAGTTACAAATAAGCTTGGCGTTATTGTAAATTCCGTTCATTGTCATCGTTCTTAATTTATTTTTTCATTAAAAACCTAACAGTCGTATTCATAGTGGGCGGACTTACTTTAATACGCACATTATTACCGGACTAAATAGCATTATTTCGGTTATGATTAGTTGGGTGCTAGTCCGCATACTAAATTTTGACAGTTCACTCTAAATACAACAACTTTTCATCTTCAAGCACATCAAAATGATGTGTACCTGTCATTTAGGTAAAGCATTACTCATTATTATTAATGTATTACGGTAAGTATCTATGAATAAGCCAAAACAGTTAACCGATATAACAGTACCGCATTGTGAAAATAAAATATGACAACTGACAGATCTGATGATTTTAAATCTTAACCAATCTGACTACAAATTAGGCATGAATCTGTCCAGTTTCAAGAGGACGTAAGTAAAAATGGAAAAAATAGTTTACACGCACTTAGGGAAACAGGAAGGAAAACAGTTATTGCGCACAGTTAGGGAAACAGGAAGAGAAAACAGTTATTGCATACAGTTAAAAAAAGGTTAGGTCTAACTTTTTTCCATAAATTAGAGTTACCTTACTTAGTTGGATCTATTTTATCGTTGCAAAACGGTTGTTATTATCGGTATTACAGTTAGATTCACTGATTATTATTTCAGTCTAATCAGTTTAAAATTGGCAACACTAGCTAAGGTAAGCGCATCAAACAACCGCGATACTGGGTACCTAGTATTACCTCCAGCTCTGTGAACAATAACCCAATCTGACTAAAGTACGCTATGCTACACGATGTTGTTTTGGAGCCAGTCGCGGTAATGCGTGAGTCGCGTGTAGACGCCGGGGTAGCCCGGCTCGCCGCACTTGTTCCCGAACGACACGACGCCGATCTGCGTCCAGCGCCCCCCGACAGACAGCATCAGCGGCCCGCCCGAGTCACCCTGCGAACGTCGCAAACATTCATTGACCTAAACGGAACATATTTTTTTTACGTAACCTGACATGGATGGATGACAACTACCGTTATGATATTAGCCGAATACACCACATTCCCGAAGGAATAAGGTGCCATGCCAGGACCTTCCCTTTATGAGCCCGGTTACATTGAACTGAATGGAAAACCCGGATAATTTTTCATTGCCGCTTCGACCATTTTTCAACCAACGCGATGGTACCAACCCGGGCGGGCTTAAACGCTACCTGGTAGGGGAAGGGGACCTACACAGTTTTACATGGATTCTGAGACATGGAGCAGATCGCATTGGTTACGAAATGCACTTATCCAAATCAGAAAGAGAAAGAAAGTGGTGCATGCAAGGGCGTCGCCAAGGGGGGGCAGGGAGGGGCAGCTGCCCCCTCCTAGAGATTCTAAAAAAGTTGCCAAATATAATGCAACCAAAGTCCTAAGTCTTTGAGTTGATTTGCTTTAAGTTCAAGCCTTGAACAATCATTCCCGTACGTCGAAACTCGAATGAATTCACCAGTGAGAATGAGAAAAGTATGAATTGTAGTAGGTAAAGTCAACTTGCCCCCCCCCCCTGCGCCATCGGCTGGCGACGCCCTTGGGTGCATGACCAGGCAAGTATGTGGGTCAATAACTTTTCGCATGAAAGGCAAGTCTTATAGCCCCTACAGCACGATTCTGCTGTAAGACGTTGGGCTAGTCGCGGAAGAGATTTCGTTAGCCAAAAATGTGAAACATGGAGTCCTGGCTATTACAATTGGTCAGAACAAACGTCTGCCGTCTGTGTGTCACTTCGTTTATTATTTTATTATTAACTATTCATTATACCTTTTTTAACACATCCGATCCCGATGCTGTATGTACCTACACACTAATAGCTTGATTTTTCACGCGACTCATAGACTACATAACATCATGCGTCATGCGGGAAAGCCCGTCGTTTATTCGTCGCAATTTAACGCGAGTGGAGCCGCGCGAACAGCTAGTTAGTTTATAAGATACGTTGTTGATTTGGTAGTCAGTTTCAATTCAAGATCAATAAACAAATTGAACAATGAATCCACCCACCTGACAGGCATCCGTCCCGCCCTCCGTGTATCCAGCGCAGATGAAGTTCTCCCGTATGGGCTGGAAGTAGGCCCGGTCGCACTCGTCGTTCCTCCACACGGGCAGCGTGGCCTGCAGCTGCTGGCTGCTCTCGGTGCCGCCGTACCTGGTGGTGCCCCAGCCCACCACCGTGGCCGAGGCGCCGTCGAACTGGTGCCGCGCGAGGTGCGCGCCCGGCAGGCAGATCGGGATCACGTATTTGTTCTTCTGCACGGGATCTGGAGGGGAAAGGTTCTGTGTGAGGGCGCAGAACAATGGCTATGCCTAAGTGGGAATTTTATCTTGCTAAGCGAGATGTGATGCCGGCTTCGCGTAGGTCCATAAAAATACCTGAAGTTAACGTTAAATGTTCAGTGGCTGAACATGGATGGATACCTAGCAAATAAGTCTACGTATGCTAACGTAATACAACGTACAAAACTCGCTAAATACTTCTTATTCTTATTCGCTGTTACTATGAGATTTCTAACCAGCGCCAACTCCCGTCACTGCCAGAACTAGTTACACCGTCATTAAACTAACCTAGTTTACAATTTTTGCCTAGGTAAGCATGATGAAAACATTACATGTATTAACTAAAAATTAAGTAATGTCATTGTAAATAAAAAATATCAACCCGGGCCTACAGTTTAACGTGGAATCCGAACCTCGGCCAGCATCAACGGTTGAAAACAGTCACCCATCTAGATCTCAAGTGCGCTCAGAGTGGCAACGCGAAACGCGTCGCGCACTGGGCTACCGAGGCTCACAATACCTGAACGATTCTTTGGTAGACATTTCTGTCTACCAGGTCAATGTAGCCGTCCGTTATATACAAAGTAAGGCCCAAGAATGATTCACTTATGTATTTCCTATGTGGTGTGTTGAACTGATAATATAACTGTAGTTGTGGTATTATAGCCATTCTCACATTAAAAATATAGTGAGACTTTCTTACATTTTATTAGTATTTCAATTAGTTCCGAAGGTTAACCAAATTTTGGAGTTTACTATTTCTTCGCCACATAAATACATACGTTTATTTCAAACAGGTCGTCAATAATTTCTGTACTAACAGTATTTAGCTGATCCTAGCACCTTTAGTCCCTCGGCACAGCCACCAGTAATTCGTTATAAAAAAAGTAAAAACACTAGAGAAACGTTTTTAAGATAAATATCAGCTTTCCAAAAGAATACGAACCAGCGAGCACGAGTAGCGCGATGTCGTTGTAGAAGCCGACCCTGGAGAAGTGTTCGTGCGCGCGCACCTCGGCCACGCGCGCCGTCACCGGCCTGGAGGGCTCCGTGGCGCTGGCCAGGTCCACGTCGCCGAGACGCACCGAGAACTGGCGGGCGGGGAAGCTGCGCGGGACCATCACAACGACGTTGGATTTCAAAACACCGTGATTAAGGCTCCATATGACGCTAACCTCCAACATTTTGCGTTTTTATTTTTATTTTATCTCACCGTAGGTTAAGCATAAACACAGGTAGAAAAATCGAAATATAAAAGGTTAGACTATTATCTAGTGTATGACCGTAAAACGGTTTTAATAAGTTGCTTATATTCTTTCAAAAAAAGGTTTGTAAACACCTATTCACAAGTTTTTATAAGGTTTTCAAGGCGCTTGGAAACTATACATTATTTAGACAATTTTCTTTTTTGTGGTACAAGATCACATATTCTAGTGACGTTTGGACTAGTCGCGAAAGAGAGAGAGAGTGTTTTTTTTACTATTTGTTGTCAAAGGGGTAACATAAATACACACTCTGTGAAACATTCAGCATTTACGGTTCATGCGATACAGCCCTGTGGCAGACGGACTCACGTACGTACGGACGGACGGACAGCGGAGGCTTAGTAATAGGGTTCCGTTTGGCACCCTATGGGTATGGAACCCTAAAAACGATTACAATTAAATAAATTGTTATATTTCGTGCGGACATTTCATTTCTTCAAATCCTTCCTTCCTTCATTCGACAAAAAGTTTTCAATTTTTCACTCACTTGTCTGGAACGCCAGAGACATAATTTACCATAGCAGACCCCCTAGTTACAGAACAATATCAGTTAATATACCTCAGTTAATATATTGACTGCTTTTTTCACATACAGCCGTATTCAGAGTGGGGGGACTAACTTTAGTACGCGTATTAAGGTCGGACTAAACCCGTTTAGCACCGGACTAACCATAGTCCGGTGCTAATCCCGTAATAAGTTTTGATAGGTTCACTCTGAATACGACTGATAGGTTTGGTGGTCACATAGCACAGACGAATTCATGACTTTAATAGAGTATCTTTCTAGTTATTGTAAATGTTTTAGAAAGTTATGGCATAAGCTCCAGTATTTTTTTAAATGTTATTACATTAAAAATAATTGTGGTTTTCTATCTCGGCCACAATAATACGTTTCTATTTACACCACAAACAACCGTGAGTGCTCTTAAGTGTATGCCTGGCTCGGCCTCTGTCAATTGAGTAAACATGTTGTTCAGGATGTGATAGAATGTATCCACCACTGTAAGTATAGATTAAAAGAGCCATAATGGAAATGCCGTGGATGGAAGTGGATGCATAACAAATTTGTGACATGGATAATTAAACTTAGGCATAAACTGGTATAGTGAAGCGATAAAATAGAGTCATAACAGTGCTTCCAGAGCGAACGATTAGGTAATGTAATAAAATAAATATATTATTTGTCATTTCGCTCTACCAGTTCGGAGATTTCATGAAACTAGCTTTACAACCGGGTTGATATTTTAACATCTGCGGGGATCAAATAATTTTTGCACCCGAATACAGAACAGAATTCTTTTTTGTCTGAAATCCATACACCTCTGTATCGTGTTGTGATATTATAGCAGGTACATATATTAACTAAGAGTTGGAACCCGCATATCTTAGCAGAATTTAAAGAAAACGACACCCGTGAATGATACATAATAGGTATATATTTCCTATATTCGAAGAAAGGCGGAAAAAACATTTAGAATCGCTCACCTGTGAAAAGAAAGCAACAACATGCCTATCCGTTTTATTGTTATTGATATTCCATGTATATCGATCCTTTTAATAACCCACTACCTACAGGTTTTATAGGGCTACAAACAAATAATCAGGACAACGGCAAAAAGCTAAATATGACCACTTTGAAAGAACGAAGAAACCACATGTGAAAGGAGTACTGCAAGGCACTCACTCGACTGGACTGACAGGCGACGACCGGACGGCACGTAACGACAGTTATAATTGTTAATCACACACTTTGAATCATGTAAATGCTTTTCGCAGCGTCACAGGTCGCAATAGAGATCTTACGGCCTCTGCTTGGAGTCCCTGGTGCAGTGCGCGGCGGTGAGCACGTGGCGCGCGCCGACCAGGCTGCCGCCGCACCAGAACTCGCGCCGCTTGTCGCCGTGCAGGAAGATGGCCGCCATCCACGGCCACGAGCCCGACTTGGCCTCCGTGCCGCCCACGATGCGCCCGGACTCGTCCTCCCGCTGACCGCACTCTGAAACGTGCAGGAAATTCTTGAAATTACGCGCTCAGAAATCAGGAAACCGCTTCTATAGCGGTTGTCAAAGCCATAGATCTAGCATAGCGCGCTGTGCTGAAATGTTTATTTGTATGGTAAATAAGGGGCGACCCACTGATTCTTTGACAACCTTTATTAACTTCTCCTCATTATTTCAAAGTAAAACTTAAGGCTCCATATGACGCTAACCTCCAATAATATAGATTGATTTTTATTTTATCTCTGCGTCGCCGCGTCGGTTAAGAATAAACACCGATAGAAAAATCGTAATATCAAAGTTTAGACTATGATCTAGTGTATGACCGTAAAACAGTTTTAATGAGTTTGTTATATTTTTTAGAAAAAAAAATGTATACACCTATTAACTATATTTTTACTAGGTTTTCAAGCCGGCGCGCTTGATAACTATAAATTATTTAGACAATTTTCTTTTTTGTGGTACATTATCACATATTTATCTAGTGAATAAACGTTAAACATATATTAATTCGCTTCGTCGCGCTTGATTTTCACGCGCATACAAAAATTAATCCTAACGCAAACTCGGTGCTTCCGGAGATCGCAATTATCGTTTGTGGGCTGAACGCTGAAGTCAGTTGGAGCCTTAAGGGCCTGGTACTAGCCAAATCGCAAAGTTAGACGAGGCACCCCAAGTAAACTAACTAAGTCTGACGATTATAAGTGTCATCCTTACAATATATGATTCCTTGTCTAGGAATCGAATGATTTTCGTTAATGTATGTTTCCTTTTTCTATACAAAATACATTGCGGAAACGGTGTCTATTTCCGAACTTTTTTGACTAAATGTAGAAATCTAAAAGCAAATGGATTTTTTTGTTTATGCATATATGCTGTTTTTGCTTATATCTAGAAATCGAATGACTTTCAGATTTCTAATGAGAAAAATCAACTTTTTTTATTTTTATTATTATTTAAATAAATGATGGAATAAAAAAATATTAACAATCCATTATCAGTCTGGAGTTCTATTTGGATTTGCTGAAGCGTTTCACTACATATTATTACATTTGTTAAAAAGTGCATTTGTATGGCGCGAGTAGTTGGCTAGTCCTAGCGCCTTAATACATAACAAAAAATCATAATTTTGCAGCTACATAGCGATTTACATAGATCTATTTATTTGGTTTCAACCGTCAGTTGACTCTGTATGTCTGTCTTTACCTTCCCTCCTCTTCAGTGGTCTTTACATTCTTAGCCACTCTAAGCTTATGGTCAAAGCGTTTTTTTCGGTGGAAAGATTCCAGAGCACAGGATTTCAATGAGTCAAGACTTTCCGTCTAGAAAATTGCTCTGACAAACGCTATCAAAGCCATAGAACTAGGATGTACCGCGCACGCTGGGTCTGTGATAAAGGCAGTTTTCTCAACTGAAAGATTTCTGAATCCTGAGCACGGTATTAGGTCCCATGCCAGGACATTTCTTACATTGCACGGGTACATTGTACTGGATGGAAAACATGGACAATTTTCATTGCCACTTCGACCGCCATTCATTCAATGCTATGGTACCAACTGAGGCGGGATTAACCCTACAATCTAGTAAGAATTCCTTTTTTATGCAACCTGACATGGATGGCTAATACCACACAACTACAGCTATAATATTAACCCAATACACCACCTTCCCGAAGTAATTAGGTGCCATGCCAGGACCTTCCCTCCCAACCCGGGCGGGCTTAAACCCCACCACCTAGTAGGGGAAGAAGACCTACAGTTTTACATGGAGTCCGAACCATGGAGCTCAGAATGAGAAAGAAAGTGGTGCATGAACGGGGCGAGGATTTAACCCAGACCTCTGGTATGCTAGTCCAGTCCCCGCGCTACTAGGCTACGAGCCGCCTAAATAAAGAAGATACCAATGTACATCCTCGCCCCGGTCATGCACCACTTTCTATCTCTTTCTGATTTAGATAAGTGCATTTCCCTACGAATGTGAGCGCGTTCCATGGTTCGGAACATATGCTAAGCCCGCCCGGATTGGTACCACCGCATTGGATGAAACTGGTTGCAGCGGCAATGAAAAATTATCCGTGTTTTCCTTTTTTTTTATGACATGGATGGCTAATACCACACAACTACCGTTATGATATTAGCCCAATACACCACATTCCCGAAGGAATTAGGTGCCATGCCAGGACCTTCCCTTTATGAGCACGGCTACATTGAACTGGATGGAAAACACGGACAATTTTTCATTGCCGCTTCGACCATCTTTTCCAATGCGATGGTACCAACCCGGGCGGGCTTAAACCCTACCACCTACAGTTTTACATGGATTCCGAACCATGGAGCAGCTCGCATTCGTGAAGAAATGCACTTATCGAACTCTGAAAGAGAAAGACAGTGGTGCAAGTTGGTATTGAACCAGGGCCTCTGGTACGCTAGGCCAGTCCCCGCGCCACTTGGCTACGAGCCGCTCAAATCAAAAAATTCAGTTCAGTGTAGCCGTGCTTATAAAGGGAATGTCATGATATGGCATCAGATTACTTCAGGAATGTGGTGTATTAGGCTAACATCGTGATGGTAGTTGTGTGATATTAGATATCCACGTCAGATCCCATAAAAAAATAATGATCTGTTTTCGGATGGAATATCACCAATACGTTACGTACTTATATTTTCATTCGATTTTTACCGGTTTTCTCTGACAAAAAGAAAAATAAATAGCAGCGAGAAATGCACAAAAACGTACCTTCTATGTCCACGATGTTCGAAAAATTGCTGATGACTGGTGGTGGAACCGTGAGAAATGTCGAAGTGACCGGTGGCTTAACTGTAGTCACTCTGGAGACAACGACAGTAGTAGTTTTTGGCCTAGCTGTCGTAGGCCTTGATGTGCTCGGTCTAGCCGTGGTCGACCTAACGGTCGTAGGTTTCTTGGTTGTCAATACCAAAACAGCAGAAGGACGCTTAGTCGTCGGTCTTTGCGTAGTTACTGGGACCAGGTAAGTCGGTTTACTAGTTGTGGAAATGACTGGCTTCTCTTGCAAAGGAATCGGATTCAAGCCGTCTGAAGGACAGCACACGCCAGGTACGAACAAACTTTTAAAACAGAGGGATTCCCTAAGATTTCCCAAGTTCAATAGCAACTGAGGACAGTTGCTCAAATCGTCGCATATTCCAGGTTTCCCTTCTGGTGTAGTACACGTTTTTGTATCGCTCTCCTGAGGCAAACCTTCAGCTTGAAATGTAGTAACTTTACTCAATTGAGGGTCCAAAGGTAAAATTTTGTTAGATGGAGCATCCGACTGCGATTGTGCCTTAGGTACAGTGAATAAGGAAACAAAGGGAGCTATAGTATCTGTTACATTCCTTCCCAAGACATTTTTGCTTATTGTGAGAAGTGCATTAGGTATTTGGGCTTCGTCTTTCCTATTCTCTTTTTCATTAACTTTATCGACCAGGTAATGTCCCACAGTGTTAATAGCACCGAGTGTCTCTGAGAACTTTGTTAGAGCTGAATTAGAAATTAGCCTTCCGGTTTCGGGATTTCTGGCCTCGGATCTTTCTTGATCGTAAGATACCGACGTTCTTCCATCGTAATTAGGGAGTTGAGAAAACCGTTGCTGTTCATTGTATTGAGAATTTTGGAGTTGATAGGGACTTCCGCTATTCGAATATGGGTTATGTTGTCCACCATCGAAAAAAACATCAGGTCTTGGGGGGTTCGGTGATCGTTTCCTCAGCATGGAGTACTGGTTCCAGGGCGGAGACTGTGGATAGATGTGATGATTTTCCCACATACTTGGCGTCTGCAAGAATGTCACTGCAAGAAAATTACTCAATATTTTTGAGAGAATAAAATCCCTCAAACAATTAACTTCTTCAAATACCTAATTATCAACCTTCCTTTAAAATCATTCATAAAATTAAGACATACATAAGTTGAGGTGACTATTGACTACTTAATATTTTCCCTTAACTTTGATTTCGTTGAAATAATGTTGAACGGCTGAAACACTCTATTTTGTCTCTAGTTTTTGTCGAAGACTTCCCATCTATCTACCAAACAAAAAAGATCCAAAAATTAAAGCTGCTTAAAAAAATCAACCAGTTTATTATTTCCACCGGACTACAGGGTAACGACATGAAAGTAAACAATGAACAGACGACATTTAGAGGAATAAATATATTGGGATCTGAAATATCACATGTTTATTACTGATTCCGAATCCCACGAAGCACTTGAGTGTAAATGAAAAGACAATCTAACATTATAAGTGAAGCAAATGATGCATACCTACCCTGTCGATTCTGTCCAACCATCGCGCCCTGCCCTCCAGCGCCGACCACGCTCAAGGCACCTGCAACAAAAACCGAACAATTAGTTAGGTTTAAGTAGTGGCTATATTAGCTAGAAATATTTAATAACTACTCGACATATTAGTTAGCCCATCACATCGCAGGAACTATGCTGGCGGCTTCTACCATCTCCAATTTCGGGCAGAACACACAATTAATTGGGAATAGGTTAATAATACCAATCTTATCGCTTCACTATCTTCTACCATACAAATTTGAGTTGTGTCGGTCGCACGCCTTCTAATAAATAATGGCTTCTCGGGCGCACGCACGGCAGGACAATTTTGACAAAAAAGCGACTTGTAGTGGTTGCAAAAATATAATCGTGTAAAATTCCGCATTTGCAAGAAGTAAATAGGATACCAAGGTATCGTGAACCGAAATGTGCTGCTTATCATCACAAACGCAAGTATTTTCTTAGATTCATTCATTTAAACTGGCTTTTGCCAAAAATACAGCGTTCACTTTCGAATTTCGCCACACTGAGGATACGCGGCGCCTACACTTTTCCTTCTTTGTCCGTAAAACTTGCGAAACTTTGTCGCGGTGCGTCACCAGTCGCGTCCGTAAGCAATGCGTCACCGCTTCACGAATCGTTCTTCTGCGTCCAGTCGCCAACCGACAACGCTTAACGTCGACCAATAAACAATAAATACGTCATCGCGGGTACCATTTCTGACTCCCGAGTACCAATATACGGTCTCAAAGCCCCAACGGTTGCCTGTTGTCAATCTCGTTAACCTCGACTAATCCCAAAGTAAGGCATGGAATTAATCCAATTTTGAGAGCCACGGTCACCAGAATGTTTCAGGGGTAATTTATCAACAAAAAAAATTGTCTGACTTTTGCCTCCGCCAAAACTAAATCCTGGATTCGTGCCTGTTTTAGGCGGCGAGGGCGTGTATTCTTGGCATTCAGTCATTGCGGATTCAGTAGAGTTAACAGTAATGTCAAAGTAAATTCTTCATCTGTTAACTCTACTGAATCCGCAATGACTGAATAAAATAAACCACGACCTATGTAGTCAACAATCTAACAAAAACCCAATAGATTATAAATCTTGATTAAATAAGCTATGTCTGATGACTAATCTTTTTAAGATGTTCTTACTTTATCATTGCGTAATCCACCTCCAAAGTTATTGCATAAAACACGAGAAAAATTCGAAATTTCGGACCTTATAACTTAGAAACCAAACACAATTTTACAATGCCAATGGTCATCAGACATCTAGTTTGATCAAATAAAGCTATTTTGAGCAAAAATTGGGATCTCTGACAAGAAATATGGGCGTGATCTTCTTTCCCCGTTTGTATGGGGAGATGAGCTGGAGAGGTGAACTACGGGCACCTTAACTACGGGCGAAATTATGGATTGTAAAATATTTTGTCAAAATCTACGTCTGTATTTTTTTTAGGTACGGGTAATGCATGAATACTGGAACAATTCAATCAGTTTATTAAAAATCAACACTTTCCTTTAGTTTGTTGTATAACATTACTGCACAGGATTTGTTTTTTTGCAAGCGACTATTGACTGGCGCTATAATACAGGTTGCGTTATTTTTTTTAAAAACAACGAGTTCAATTCGCGGCTAGGGAAACATAAAAAATAAAAATCTAATTATGCATTTTTAGTTTTTATCAAAATCCGTGAGAGTAGTGATCCTTTGAGTGTTTTTCGCTATTTCTTATAGTTTCGGATCTAGCCCTGAAGGCCCAATGGAAAAGTTTACCCTGTATAGGTACCTCTTGGATTGGAAAATATTGATTGGCTAACAAGCGTTAGAAAAAGTTGTCTATCTTAATGTTAATATTTTTACTGAAAATACAGATATCTACTAAAAATAAAAACACATAGACCTAGAAAGAGGCTTTCTCAAGTATTTTTTTTTTAATTTAAAATCTGTTAAGTTTTAGGGGTAGGGAAACGTTAGGTCCTGGAAGATTTCGCTAGTTTAATCGCAGTCGCCGTACGAAATTGTGCCTTGACCAATGGACAAAGAATGCATTTCTTAAAATTTTCAAATCATAGATTTCCTGTGACTTCTCGACAGCCTTAATTTAATTACTTGGTTCAGATGAATCTTCTGGACTTAGTGGCATGCAATAATTCCTTTTAAAACATAAATAAACACATTTTAACGACCCACAGTTTTAAAATTTAAATAAATATTAAAATTTAAAAATAAATATTTATAAATAAAAATTTATAGTCACTATGGGGCTGGCATAGTCGGTGGCGGCTTAAGCCCCAAATAAACACCTAGACAAAAAAAAGATAAAATTAATACATTGCATACGCCGTCTGTTCAAGAAATAACCGAACGTTTTAAAATTCGCGGCAACCATAGAAATAGGATGTAGCATCGTGCGGTTGGCAACACTGTGTTTTTTCCGCGTAAATTGCTGTTTACGGATTGATAATATCTCACATCTCCCGTGTTATTGTTTTTGAATGCAGAGTCACTTATTCTGTTGTAGAGTGTCTAAGCGTATAACACTGTTAATTCATTTCAAAAGTGATTCAGTGAAGTTAATTAAACGTTGGATTTATATAAAGTCCCAGGCGTGTTCCGATCCCTTTCCTGGCATGTTACAATAGGTATAAATAAATATTATTGAAAAGGTTGAATTTGTTGTTCATTTTCAATCATGGCCTAAATCTAATCTGTGGTTTAAATACTATAAGGGTCCTAACAGCCCTTTTAACTGTCATCAGTAGGGGTGGGGGGCAAAAGTCAGACAGTGTTCGGATCAGCAAATTTGTAAGTACATATATTAATAAAACTAAAAAATATTTTTAACAGCATTTTTTTATGCAATCACCCTGAACATGTTCCATGTTAATTTTCCAGTTCATGGCGAAGCTCTGTGCAATGCCCTAAAAGAGGATTAAGGGGGGCAATTATCCTCCTCCTCCTATTGCATCCTTCTTTGGAATACTAAATAAAATACCTTGCCAGCAGTAACTAAGGGGGTGGCAAGCCTCCCTCCTGCCTGAATCCGTTTATATTCGATTAAAAAATAAAACTTGCAACCACGCTCTTTTGGATTCGTCAATTGCGCCGCAAATTTCATGTCTAGACAGCGACGACTTGGCGCCCTAAGTATTCGGGCACTCCACTGATTCCCCCACGCAATGAATAAAGAAAAAGTAAAAAAAACTGTAATCCGACTAGTAAAAGGTAAGAAACAAGGGAGGTGCTGTTTGATATTGAGAAACAAGGGAGGTGATGTTTGATAAAACCAATAAAACGATGATATCAAACAGCACCTACCTTGTTTCTTACCTTTTAGTGGTCGTAGTAGTTTTTTTATATTTTCCGTGTATATGTTACCCGGGGCATAATAACGAATCGATTATGGCCCGGGTATTATAATGTATTCATCATACGTAAATACAAATATACATACAAGGACTGCTAAAATCAAAGCTCTTCCTCTGAGCTTCGCTGTAGTGCGTTGCACTATTAGTTATTCTGTGCTGTAGTCAGGTAAAAATACAAGATTTGCTTATTACTTTTCCCTAGGGCACCAACTTATTGTGACCTTCACCTACGCGAAAGTTCAATTTAAATGACAATTGGCTAGTGAGATTTAATTAAAAATCCGGCCAAGTGCGAGTCGGACTCGCACACCAAGGGTTCCGTACCATCGTACAAAAAATAATGCCAAAAAATCGCGTTTTTTGTATGGGGGCCCCCTTTAATTTTAACTATTTTTTAATCTTACCTATTTGTTGTTATAGCGGCAAAATAAATACACACTCCGTGAAAATTTCAGCTGTCTATCTGTTACGGTTACTGAGATACAGCCCTGTGACGGACGGACGGACAGAGGAGGCTTAGTAATAGGGTTCCGTTTTCACGTACGGAACCCTAAAAACGATTACAACTCGTAAAACTTCTTTCAGCGGCTTGCATTATTAAGGTGGTGACTATCTGTCTATCATTCGAGGAAAGTATCCGTTACTGTACAGGCCTATCAAACAACATTAATGTTATTAGCTTTCGCTGGGCACCCGTATTACGCGCGCAGACGAGTAGATAACTCAGAGGTGGCATCTAATGCGTCTTTTCGACCAATGTTCTTTCGATCCGGATAGTCACGCAAAAAATGGGCCTATAATCAATAACAGAAACTTAATTTTTTTATTAATTTTAATATGAAATTTCTATTAAAAACTTTAAGGAGTAATTTCTTGCAAGGGTAGTGTATTGTTCATGCTGAAATCAAATTAATTTTAAAACATTTTAAACCACTGTCGTCGGTGCCACTTTGGTGTTGATTCCAATAACAATAAGGTAAAGTAAATCAAATATTTCGAACGTAATTTTGAAATACTCGTTTACGGACGAAAATTCCCTTACAATATTATGTAAAGTTGAATTCTCTGTATTAGGTACATATGTATATTTCCGAGAAATATATAACGGTTGGTGGGTCGCGGCGTAGCAGGATAAAGAGATAAGAGATTTTTGAACAACATAAAACGTTTGTTCCTTGAGGATACGATGAATTGCTCTTTCGGCATCCGGGTTCCGGGGGACCACTCATCAATATTCCTTCATTTCTATAGTACGTAAGAACAATGTATCAAGATAGAGTATGTGAGCGGGCTTCAAACTGCGCACGCATGGGCGAAACGGTTGTGTGGTACTTACTATTCTAGGAAGAATGTTGTATAGTATGGTGGCGAGGCAAGGGTTTGTAGGGAGGTTTCATTGCAGACTCGACCCTGTGGGCAAATGATAAGGTCGACTATGGAGAGAGGGTTTTTTCAAGAGCCGAAACTACGGATATTTGCAAAATAAATTCTGAATTGTTTGTTTGCTGTAGGAGATTGAATTTGATTAGTTGTCAGAAAAAGTAGGCCGAGAGAGGTACATATGTGAGTCTCAACCTTTTATAATTGGGATGCTATGCTATCTCTGGGCCGTCGCCTACGCCGAACTATACCTGCCCACATCAATCGCACGCCGCTCGCACCAAATGCATAATAATTGGCGGGACCAATTTCAAGATAACTTTTATTGAAAAGCTCTCAGATAATATCTTAATGCCGCCATTGTTTGGTTTCTCTTTTTAGATAGCTCAGCGACAATGTGGAGACCTTTGGTTTCTGATACTTTCACTGGTCTGGGGAAAGTGCTTATGGATTTTAGAATACCTACACATAATGCCTTGTGCCCAAAGGCGTTGAGGATTTTTATATGGAACTTGACATAGATTGTCGACACATTGCTAATTTCACACTTACTACCATCGCAACTAAGTACAGGGCCAGGACCTTCCATTGCTATAAGCACGCATGCATGGAACAAATGGATTTTTTTTCATTGCCGCTTTGTCCATCTTTCATTCAATGCGACGATACTAACCCGGGGGGGATACTCCCTATCGCAAAAAGAACGAAAGTATTTATGTGTGACTCATCTGTCGTCTCTGTCCACCCCTCCGGGTAGGCGTCCTGATGGTACCAAGCAATGGCAAGCCACTAAAAACAAAAACCGAACTACTTACTAATATATCAATCAGCATGCACTCAATATTACATTTACAAGTTTTCTTTTTCAACTTACAAATTACCTGAATTCTATCAGGAAATATGTAAAATTAAATGCCCGTGTAAAAATTTCCGGACACTTACAAGTTTTCGGAATCTTGTAAGTAACGGACTTTATGTTAAAAATCCTGATTCCTGAGCACTGAGTTCCAAAAATAGGCCAACCGACAAGTAATTGCTGAAGGAGTATGTGATTGGAAATAATGTTGGTGTTTGTAGAGCTAACTCGAATCTTACTAAACCTAGTCTGGTTCACACCTCTGGTCTGGTGCTGATTTATTTTAATCGACACTTTAAGTGCCTTTATTACTAAACTGCTGTTTATCTTGTACTGGTATTGATTGCAAGCTGCTAAGAAAGGCCCTTAATATGTGGCGATTTAGCTAATCAATGGTAGGTGAAAAGGTCCTTACTGCTATAAAATAAAAAAATATTTAAATAAGTTTTGAAACAATGTTTCATCATAAACTATTATCGTGTTGAGTGCAACGAGCACGTACATTAGTAACGTTTATAAATTGGTTATTATATTTTTTATTTATTTTATTATAGCAAAGTCATTTATAATTTATGTATAGTAATTGATGTTATAAATTAGGTCAAATTTCACACTTTTAGTAGGCAAAGCCTAAAAAAAATATACAGGTATAATAGTGCAGTGCACTTTAAAAGGGACAGCGACGTGACATGGACTTCACGCACGCGCCACGTGACCTGGTGTCGGCTGGCGTAATGGCCTCCGATTTCACCAGCAGCACTGGGTTTTCCAGCTCTTCCTACGCAATCAGACGATGATCCGGTAAGGACAGTTAGCGCCGCCCCGGTGGTGCTCTGCGGTAATATCACTTACAATGATTCATATTGTGTCCTTGGCGAGGCATTTCTTTCGACACTACGTGATCTGATTTGGGCGGTTACCATGGTAAATTCATTCAGCGCTTGAACAAGCAAGTGAATCTTTCGATTGGTTACATTTCGTACCATGCCAGTTAGTCGGTAAAGTGAACAGAAAATGTAACTCTAAACTCTACATGCTAAATACTTGGTAAGGCGCATCTTTCTAACAATAGTCCCGCCGCTTCTTTCGAACCGTACGTGCCTGAACCATCGTAATAGGCACACTTCTTTCGAGGTATTCGCGTTGAATACTTTGTAAACACCTCTCTTGAACTATACATGTATGCACCCTAGGTTTGGTTAGTTGCGTATGCACTTCTTTCGCGCTCTACTCTGGATGCTTGGAAACAGATCTCTTTCAAACTAGGTATTTAAAGAGGTACTTTTAACGAACTCCTGGTAAGCTTCCTTATATCTTTCCTTATATTTTGTACTTTCCAATATACCTTTGTGCATATTTCACATTACGAGCGTCATGTTTTAACGAACGTTACATAAAATGTTGCCCGAAAATTAGGAATGGTCGTTGCATACTTAAAGTTGCATCCGTATTAAAAAGGTAGCTTGCTACTCTCTGCAAATAATCGAAATTGTAAATCCTGCAACGGAACGGAAGGAGAGTTGTTTGCCTTCGGGTTGTTATGGGATGCTCTACATTCACTGTATATTTTTACGAAAGGTTCTCAGTGATGCACTTTTTGTATGAAGAATCCTTGGCGAGGCATCGTTTTTAAACGCCACTCCTTGAAATGAAACCAACATTTTCTTAAGCCATATTTGGCAAAAATGGTAAAGCTAAATACACAGAATAAGTAATAGTGTTCTAGATATAAGATGGAACCTAAGTGCTATGTTAGTCTAAGTAAGCTTGGTTTTCAACAAGTGCTGATTTATTTTAATTGACACTTAAAGGGCATGTATTACTAAGGTGCTGATTATCTTATACTGGTATCGATTGCAAAATAGTAAGAAAGTCCCTTTAATGTACGGATTAAGCTAATCACTACTTGGTGGAAGATACCCTAAGTCATAGTTTTTTAGCTCACGTTCATTTTCACCACTCTACAGGTGAGAAAGCGAAAGTGGATATTCACAATTTTCTCAGAATAATATTGTGAGGCTGATCCATACACCTGCTTAGATTACGAATTGCTGACTTATGCAAACCAAGAAGGGAAATAACATAACTTATGCAATGTGGGTATTTCTCGCTGATCCCTACCAAGTCCTTTCACCGCCTCTTGTGCCTAAATCTACCTTCCTATATGATACACTAGCTGCGGTACCCGGCTCCGCTCGGGTCAATGTCGTGTTGGATTGATTTCCGTCTGAATTATTACCTGGATAAAAAGTAACCCACCAAAAGGCTGTTCCAGAACTATGTATACATCGTTTGAACCGATATGGCATGATTTAATGATAAACATCGACATATTCCCATTAAGACCCTTGACGCCAGACCGTTACTGCACTGGCACAGCAACATAGAAATTGATACAAAACAAATAAAGGCGGGATTAACCCTACCACTTTCCTTACTTTTACAAAGTTTTATGAGGAATACGAACCACAGCCACCTTCAACATCGAAAACGGTAACCCATCCGGAATCTGACTGCGCCCAGAGTTGCTATACGTTGATAAAATACGCAAATAAATCGGGCGAGTGGTTCTAAGTTATCGCTCTACTTGATATCGTGAAACTTTCTTAAGGCCTTTTTAACACCTATAAATTTCAAGTACATAATTTTAATTTTTCTCTTAAGGTTTGTATTAAATATTTAAACATTACATACGCAATCCTTGCTTGCTGATCGCTCCTTATATTAATGAAAACCGTATCAAAAAGTCCGTTGCGTGGCTTAGAAGAAGTAAACAAAGAAATAAAGGCAGATAGTGATTACCCTCCAAGCCGCCGCCGCCTCGGGGCTTTTCGGTTTGTATGACAGCTACATCTTAACGTAAGCGGAACTGAATTATATATAGCCTATCCTGTGTCCCGTGTATTTAGATATACATGTAGTAAGTTTCATCGAATTCGGATGATCGGTTTAAGAGTTATGGAGGAACATACATACATACATACAGAACTGATTTCTAAAAATCATCAATTTAGTCTTAGTATCATACATAAAGTCTACAAATGAAGTATCTTAGAAAACAAAGCAACTTACTCCATGACTACCCCTTACAGATTTATTATTAGTAAAGATTAGTATAGATGACTCAGTGGGAATATACAGTGTCTAATGCACAACTCACTTCTGACATCAGATTTGATAATTTCAGGCAGGGCGTGCGGGCGACGTGAAGGGGTATATACCACAGAATAAATAATAGTGTCTATACGTCTGCCACCCCTAAGCCGCGGCCTATTCGATGCGTCAGTCACTCGGGGAATCTGCTGTACAAATGTATGGTAATCTTAAGGAATCGTAGGTGGGAGTCCGAAGAATCTGGAAATCTGTGGTAATATGTGGTAATCCCGATTAATTCTAGGCAATCCTATCAAATTCATGGTAATTACGGGGAATCGAAGGCGCGGGAGTTCGAGGAATCAGAAAATCTTCTGGAGTGCCGAGTATTCCCGAAATCATTCGAAAATCCGCATGGCCTTTTTTTGCATTTTTTTCAGTATTCTTATTTCATTTTGGGAGACTCACCGTGGCCGTAAATGTTTTGACGTTGCCGTTTACGCCGACTTCGCGTTTTCATACAAATCGGAAGTTTGACTTTGACAGCTTGAAGAAGTAAAACCAAAAAATATCTAGTAAAAACTTGCATGGAGTTTGACGTTTTTACGTAACTTCGAAGTTCTGCAAATGCCAATTTAGGTAAGAACTCGGACTGACCACTCTGGCCGAGAGTTCTATGGTCATATTTATTAGATATTCTTTGCTACGGTGCATTAGGTCCCGAGCGCGGTGGAGGTTGCTCGACGGACGTTGACGTCAGCGCACGGTGGTTACGCGGCTCGCGGGTCGCGGGGGAGGGGAGACGCCACTTTCACTTACTACGCGGTGACTAAGCCGAAGGAGGGCAAGGCATCCTATATCAGATCGCGTAATATGTCAATCACGACGGACGATTGAGACCAGATAAAACATGTCAGGTAAAAGTTATTCCCATAGTATTTTTTTACAAAAAGAAATGTTGCGATGGGGTACAGAGAAACAAACATGGGTGAGTGCTGAAAAGATGGCCTAATACAAGGTGGTAGGGTTAATTCAGCCTGGGTTGGTACCATCGCATTGAATGAACGATGGTCAAAGCGGCAATTAAAATTGTCCGTGTTTTCCAATCAGTTCAATGTAGCCGAGCAATATAAGGAGGGTCCTAGCATGGCGCCTAGTTTCCATGTGGTATTAGCTATCCACGTCCAGTAACATTAAAACAAAAGTTTTAAATCTACTGCTAGGTACTTATGTATATATGTGTCCGTTCACGTTTGAAAAATATCCGAACAAACTGTTTTGGTTCGATGAAGTAAACACGCTTACTTCAATTCACAAAGTGACCCGATATATCAGTTATCTTGGAGAAATTAGTTTTATTTCATGCATGCATGACGCTCGCATATGATTGAGCTCGATCAATGTGTCTCTGTGAGCTGAACAAGCGGCAGGTCACAAGTCCAACGGACGCTCGCCGCCGCGCGGGTCATCAGAGGCGGTAACGGTTACGTAACATTAGGTAACGTCTGAGGGTAACGTACATTCGGTACGGACGCGCATCCGTTTTGTCACGTAACGTGCGGACTCGGCTTGGAGTCAGCGTTTGGAATGCATTGCTAGTGTCTGCTTACAGGGTATTCATTTTATTCCGTTCATTTTATTTATTCGGTTGATTGGAACTGTAAAAGTGGGCCCGTCAGCATCGAAAAATTGCGCTCCCCGTACAAACCGATTTTAGTAATAATTTGAAAATCACTATTTGGTCTCTAATAATATCAGGTAACGAACGCACGCATATTTTTTTTTAAATTAAAAACCAAGTAAAATTAACGTAAAAAGACAATCGTCGCACACATTTTCCTTTTTCCTTGATTTGACACGGGAAATATGTAACAAATATCAAATAACTCTGAACACTGGATTTCAAATAAAAGGTCATGTTTGCATGGGCAGGGTAATTTTCTGAAGATATTCTGAAGTTCGTTTATAAGTGTAAAGTATTTTTTTAAGTAACTGGACATTGATGGCGAATACCACACCAACTGTCATGATGTTAGCCCAACACACCTCGAGTGAACTAGGGGCCGTGCCACGACCTTCTTTTATTACACAGCTACATTTAACTAGATGGAAACACGAATAATTTCCATTGCAGCTTCGACCATCGTTCATTTAATGCGATGGTACCATAGCCTGGTATTATAGTACCACCTTGTAGTAGGAAAATAAGTGACTTATGATATGGTAGATGGTTAACGGAATTAATTTGTGCATTAAAAGAAGATCATCCGATGTATTATTTTTATGATAAATCAAAGAAAAGCTCATAATTTCGTTCGTAAGCATTTCATTGAATATTCTGTACATGTTTCTACTGTTTTGTTCTATATTGCCAAAACATTCGTGATATGAAAATGGTTTGGGTTGGTTTTCACATTTATTTATTTCAAAATTTGCATATAAATTATACACATCATCACAGGGCCCATTTCTGACACCCAAGCATCGATATTCGGTTTCAGGGTGTCCACCGGTTGACTTATGTCAACATCGTTTCGCACAATAATGTTTGGTAGGCATTGGCGAGCCCATTGTTTTTCATGTAGCTATCTCCTAGAATGTCTAACCCCATTAAAGTCCACGCGATGTTTTTCCTTCACTGTAAAATATTCGTTTAATGTAATGCAACTATTAAAATCCGTGTCACTAAACTTTGTTCGACAAATAAATACAAAAACATCTCATCACATCTTTGCTCTTGTAATAACTTGCAACTGACTTCTTCCTATCCCTGTATGTATCGGTTTCCAACATGTACGTAAATAGGTATAGTGGAATATGCCAAGTGATTCAATAAGCCACTCAATATTATGTTTTATATAACTTGTCATGATGGCGGAATACCATACCCACAGTCGCATGATATTAGTCCAACAGTCCAACACACCGCATTTCCCCAAGGTAGGTATTAGGCATTATGTCGATGGTACTAGGTGCCATGACAGGACTTTTTCTTTATGAGCACAGCTACATTGTACCGACCCGGGCGGGCGCGTGACCAACAGTTTTACATGAATTCTGAACCATGGAACAGCCCGCATTGGTGATGAAATCCACTTATCCAACTCAGAAAGAGAACTAAAGTGGTGCGCGGGGATTTGATTGGCAAGTCCTCGCTCCACTAAGTTTCCGGCGCTTATCTTAATTACTTAACATTAAAAGGAACCGCTTTTCATACAGGTAAAGGTTATTTATATAGTGATTAAAATTAAAAATGGCTTACAATGACAGACCTAGGCTGACAATTACTCAAACACTTCGTTGTAGTTTCAACAATGTCTGTTAGATGTTCGACATCGTGCTGGAATGAGAGGCACTCTCGGAGATCGACTTTGTGTATCTTCACAAAGCAAAAATTCTACTTCCTTTTACCTTTCTTGACTACCTACCTGCCGGAAAACATGGATTATCCGTGGCTGTAGCTTGACAATATTTTCAAATTTTATTCACTTCAAACATCTACGGTCTGCCATGGCACACAAACCACGTCGAATTCCGAAAACAAAAGAACGTTCACCCGCAATCTCTGCGGCCACTACAGAGCAAAGCAAAAAGAAAACGCCTCATAATAAACACGAGAATTCAAAAAGAGAACGACATCTTTCCGCGGACCAGAGACAAAAGGTGGTCGTTCCAGATTCGTTGCGGCACGAAATTATACAATACCATATAACAAAATGGCGCCGAAGAAAGTTGTGATTTAACAACCGAGGAAAGACATTTGAGAGATGCTAAAATCAATTTAAATATACCTCGACTTTTCTTCGTTCCTCAATCACAATTTTTTTATCCCGTTAGCGTCTTTAAATGAAGGGAAAATGTTGATTAATCGGTACAGGCAGGATTAATGACAAACAGTCGTTTTCAGAGTGAACTGCCAGAATTTAGTACGAGGACTATCACAGGACTAACCATAGAAAATGCTATTTAGTCCGACGATAATCCCCGTATTAAAGTTAGTCCGCACACTCTGATTACACTGTCAGTGACTGAATTTTATTCGGCGAAAATAACTATACATCATACAAATAAGTATGCATTTCCTTTTCAATATCGATTGCAAGACGGTAACAAAGGCCCTTTAATGTACGGATTAAGGTAATCAGTACTTGGTGGAAGAGACCCTAAAGCTAAAATGTATAGAATGAAAAATTGGGCAAGGCGAAGAGATACAACTAGATATACCGACTAAGATTTCTCTAACAACCATAGAAATAGGATCGCATGCTAGGTCTGTGGTGAGAACAAAGTTTGGTTGTCGACGATGTTTACATTGCGTTGTGTCTTTACATTGGTAAAGAAGAGCTGGAGTAGAAATGTTTTTTATGTCATTATATTTCTTCACATACTTCTTGTTTTGCTTGAACGGACCATTGGTCCATTGAGTTTAACGAACTTGGATTTTCGTTCACTGACTTGGAAAACAAAACAGACATGTCGGACCGTCGTCAGTTGGACATCTGTCAAAGGCCAGGGTCTCGTGGCAAGTGTCTGTGCCAAGTACGATTTTGGTGATGATGGCAATATGTTATAATGTCAATGTTCACAACGCAGATAAAACGATAAATAAATTATGTATAATCTTTAAACACCGTGTTAGTGGAGGCATTCATTACGGTAGGATCTCTTCTCCCGCAATCCTTCTGTATGATAATTGCAGTATATACATAAAGTCCTTCTTTTTACAGGGCTCTTTTTTTTATTTATGTTTATATGTTTAATTCACGATCAATTATACTGGATAACAAATTCGTTGAAACAATCGACACGCTTGTTTAGGACGAAAAAGTATACTATTTACTTAAGTGTATCCTCTACGGACAAACATAAACATAAAAGACTACATATATATGTGGGAATTTCTTATTTTTGTATCTTTTTATTCGTTTACACACATGGGTGCCAATTTTGGTGGTGAAAAACGCATATTCGTCCTCAGGGTTCCTGAGGAAGAATATCGAGAATATCGACTCCGTTTCGTTGTTGGTCATACAGTTGCGACGGACACCACTGCGCGTCTCTCTATAATGTTTTTTTTTTCACTGTAAGAATATTCTAACAAAACTCACGAGACCCTTAACGACAAGAGTTTCTCGGGGCCGCATTAAGCGGAGGCTAATCAGACATCTCTCGCACAAGATGCAGCGTTGTACATTTTGTCCCACGTTGCAGACGACACAATTAAAATACCGAAATAATTGAAAAAAACCTCCGCCACTTTCTTTAGCAATGCACGCTTTCTTTCCGCGGAAATGGCTTCTCAGGCATCTGTGGCAGTCGCAATGTGACCTACCTACCTGCGAATACTGAGGAGTGATGGAGATTTTCTAACAGAGGAATAAAAAAAACCGTTTGATGATTACCGAATATGTATTCTCGAAGTCTGTTTTAGTGTAAATTATTGTTAGTTGCTTCCTACGGATATTTGTGCATTCATGGCATCTCTTTCTATTATGTGTATGTAACCGGACATGGATGGCTAATACCATGCGCTACAGTCATGATATTAGCCCAAAACACCGCATTCCTCAAGGAATTAGGTGCTATCCCAGGACCTTGACTTTATAAGCACTGCTACATTGAAATGGGTGAAAACTTTTCATTGCCGCTTCTTTGCACCTGTTCGTGGTTCAGAATCCGTGTGTTCCTCTAATAGGTGGTAGCTTTAAGCCCACCCATGTTAATACCGTCGCATTGGATTAAAATATGGTTGATAACCTGTCCAGCAATATAAAAAACCACTTAACAGCAAACATAATCTTGGATAATTTAAAAAAATCACATGGTAACACCGCCAGCCCCTTTTATCTGGGGCATTGCATTGATGGTGTGTTCGGACATTTCTGTCATGCCAATTAGTGTAATGTCTTTTAGAGCCCGCGAACATGCGTTCGTCTAGCTATTATCATTCTCGGCAGATTGCGTACCAATTATATAGAAGTTATTTTAACACGTGTTTGTAGAGTAGTGTTGCACGAAATGGTCGACACGCTCACATGATTATGATCTGATGTAATTTTATGGTGCGCGAGCTCTTTGAGTATTTTATTGTTTTGTTTTTTTTATCGCATTGCACAAACAGTCTAAACCTTGCATAGAGTTGCATGAGCAGCCCATACAAGTTTACTTTTTATGTAATTAGTTTAAGCCATAAAATATTACAGAAAAACATTCAGCTTTGTAAAAAACGTTTACATAGCCCGTTTTCAGCCTCAGATACTGTTTCAGAATATCAATGGTTTAAAATATTTAACATAAATACTTACCCGTTTATTCTAAATGCTTAATTTAATTTAGATTTTTCAAATATTTTTTAATAATAAAACTTGAGGCTCTCCGAAATCATTGTCCAATAAAATTATTTATAAAATTACCTTCATGGTTCCTGGAAACTTGTGTGCTAAGAGAATTAAAATAATGAGCATCTTATCACAGATTAAACATTACATAATAAGCAATGTCAAAATTGTCAAGTCAAAGTAAAGTAAAAAAAAAAAACTTAGGAAGGAAAATACTGTGCATAGGAGTCCTACAGTCAAAAAAGGATACACTTCCGGTTAAAAGTAAAAATGAGACGAGCGACCTCTCATTGAATTTGTTTTTAACCGACTTCAAAAAAAACGAGGAGGTTCTCAATTCGTCGGAATCTTTTTTTTTGCTATAAAAATATATATATAGTGCCTGTGCGGTTGGTCGTTGAACTGTCCCTTCATCGCTAGGAATTCCACCCTGAAAGCAGAAGCCATGTCATGGTGAAACTTGAATGGGCTTTCACAATTGTATGCGTATACAAAATTTCGTGTCTGTGCTGTTGACCGTAGAAGAGTTTCTTTGTCTGGAGCGAATCCTGGATGTCGATTCAGGTCATGCTTACCCACAGATTAAGTAAGAGCTGCTTACCATAAAAATGCATTGTCGTAGGAACTGAACCAGCACTTAAAAAATAACTCTGTAGGATAAGCGGAAGTGGGTCATATTTAACTTGTAAGATTTGATTACCGCGACAGGTGAAAATAATTAAAACCTTATGCCTAATAATAAAAAGTAAGTTTATTTTTAACTAAAATATACTTTTCAATTTTGAACGTTCTGGAATGCCATCTTGAATACCATTCCAATAGCCCGCATTCTTTCCATAATGAACAACCAATTCTGTAGATCCCCTATCTAAAGGGTCGGTAAACTATTGACAGGGATGCCGAGGTGTGGTTACGCCTACGTTCCTACTTACAACCCGGAATCCATCAAAAGTAATGTGAATAGGCACCTGGGCGCCCGGCATGGTTTTAGCAGCCTCGAAAAACTAGTAGTGCTTCACATAAAAACCGCGCTGAATTTTTTACTTTCGTGAGCGATTTGAAGCTATTTCCAATGAAGGGGAAACATAATTTAAAACAGAATTTATAAAGCAGTATTTAAAAACCGGTCAAGTGCGAGTCGGACTCGCACACTAAGGGTTCCGTACCATCGCACAAGATTAACCACAAAAAATCAGGTTTTTTGCATGGGAGCCCTCTTTAATTTTTATTATTTTGAAATTTTACCTATTTGTTGTTTTAGCGGCAAAATAAATACACACTCTGTGAAAATTTCAGCTGCCTACCTATTACGGTTCATGAGATACAGCCCTGTGACAGACGGACGGACGGACGGACAGCGGAGGCTTAGTAATAGGGTTCCGTTGGCACCCTTTGGGTACGGAACCCTAAAAATGAACGAACCAGAAGCCGGCTGCGCGGCGGCACTCCTGCGAAAGCAATTTATTATTGGATGATGGCAGGGAGAACTTCGTTACCCGTGGCGTTATATGGCACTATACGAGTACTCTGCCACGCGTCTCTAACGTAACGCGGTTGCCTCGGCATTCGAATTCTCATTACATCCGTCCGTTCGTAGCCTTGTAACTTCTTCGTTTTAAAAATTTATTAGTCACCTTTTGAAAATTTTACGTTGCATACCTACGTGTAACTGCATATTTGGAGCATTTCATTTTGAGTTTTGCTGGAGGTAGGATTTTTTCGATTTGTTTGAGTTGATGGGGCATTTCATAAAATTATTCATCAAAAGCAGAGAATATGAAATTTGCAAATTTTGTATTTAATAACATCGTTGCATCTGAATACTTTACTCTATTCTATAGATATAATCAGAACATAAAGAATCGATTTTTTTAAATTATGTTCACTGCAAAGGTATTCACTATCACTTTACGCTTTAATTTATTTTATTTTAATTTAATTTAATTTAATCTAAACGAAATCCTGTCGGTCCGTTTATAACTTGAGAACCACTTTATGCGTTTGTTGCGGTTTCTTTTACTTATGGCTTGATTATTCCCATAATTAAAAGGAACTTGTTATCACACATTAAATATAAGAAAGGTTGGAAGAAAAGTCTACTAGTACTTCATTAACAAAACCTGCTTCCAACTAATACATCATATTAACATCATGATGTGGTGATTGGGTATAGATACATCACCCAGGAGAGATGTATAGAGCAGAATGCAAACAAGACAACTCGCACAAGCTGATAGCTGGAATTGAAGGCTCACATTGAGTTACCTGCGCCGTTGACGTACCTACGTGAGTAGCAGGCAGAGATACTCCAGCAGGGATCGATACTAGCTAGCATGATGGTGACAGGATGTTCTGTTTTTATATGTCTTTGGTATAATAGTAGGTTTTCGTCACGTAATCGGTTGTCTTCTATTAAAAAATCATCAGACAATTAAATATTGGCTGGAACATTTTAATCATTAAACATTTAGACGAACTAGACATTCAACATCCCTCTAAAACCCATGATAAAGTATACATAGGTATTCAGTACATGCTGGTAAAGTTTCCTTCCCGCTCGAGTTAAATTTATTTTTAGACGTTCACAGCCACTTCCAACAAATATAATCAATAAATCTTATTTTTACGTAATTTACTGGTAATAAAACACGGCATCGGTTTATAAGACAAGTAAGTGATTTCGAATCTGAAAGCAATACCATGTTACCTGTCATTTCAACTTACCGAATAATATCTGAAACGCCGCATGGTCGGGTCTCAGCTCGGATCGAACCATCGTGATTCGATTTTTAAAATCCGATTGGAAGCCGGGCAGCCGAGCACAACACAATACGATTACGTAAAGCGATCTTAGGATCCAGCGCCCGTGACCACTTTCACTGATTCTTCGTCGACGGCGTTTTACATATGTACCGAGAGCATACGTAATTG
Organism: Incurvaria masculella; assembly: GCA_946894095.1. NCBI lineage: Eukaryota > Metazoa > Arthropoda > Insecta > Lepidoptera > Incurvariidae > Incurvaria > Incurvaria masculella. The sequence continues at coordinate 10,430,835 of OX335641.1, forward strand.
CGACATTATTTACTTTTATATGTACTCTCCCGCTTTTAAATTGTTGATTTTAAATGTAAGCCCTCGTTTACATCACAGCTTTGTGTTGAAGCATTTTCAAATTTGAAATTCGCCTCGCGAGTTCAATGAACGCGCGGGCGGGAATTCGTTTTTTGTTTTGCTGGATGAATTCACTTTCGTTGCGAACGGCCGAGAGGTAACTGACAACGGTGTGGTTCGCCGTGCATTGCTTTTACTTTCCTACTCCCACAGCGTTGGTGGTGGAATCGGTCGCTGTGGTGGGACACCGAACGCTCATCGTCGCGTGTCGTGGGGGATCCAGGTAATAGCCTGCGAACAGGGCACTACGCGGCGGTACTGTCTGTACTATCCTGTCTATAGTATAGTAGGAATAAACTATCAAAGCTGAACTGAAGTTTAGATTTGAACCATGCATATCTAGTGACATAAATTCAAGGTGGTCCACCATCAATGTGGGCCCGTAATCATCCCTAGATTTCACTTCCCATACAAACGTAGTTTAAAAACCATTTGGAAACCACTGCGAGGATTTACTTAATTTTTATTATGTTTAAATCAAATCAAATCGTTTATTCAGCGCAACACACATAAAAACAACAATAAACAAGACATAATAAAAAAGAGATAACTTATCACATAAAAGGCATGCATATTCGTAAGTGCTGCGCTAAATACGGTATGCACTCAGCCGGTACGCAGCTCGCGCTACTGAGCTGGTTTTACACCCCTTTCAGAATCCCTTAAAAACAAATAGTTAAATTAGGCGCCTACTATACTTTTACTTATACTAGTCAATAAATGGCACTAACTTGAATCTTATTTTATGCAGAGCCGCTCCTGGCATTATGTCAATAATGTTGCTGTCTGGATTTCGCTGCTGCGTTTCGCAGACAGAGGCTGATGGGGATACCGTGCGTCCGCCGTCTCGGTGTTATATTGCACTTAACTCATGCCGGATTTTTGAGCATCCGACTAGTGTTTTTGAGTTCAACTTGCGGTCGCTTTACCCAAATTTCTTCACAATACTTGTGACGTAAACCTTATCTGAAGCGTATGGGAAATTCCAACGTTGCGTCGAAGCGGAATTATAAGAACCCGCAGTGTGTGTGCACCATCATGTGCGTAGTATCTACATACAAGCACATCCTCACCATATCTACCAAATAAACTTCTTTCTAGAAAACCAATTACCGTGTTTTATAAAAATTTGGTAAAAAAATATATTATTCATTTAACTTTTTTTTAAAGTGATGTGTTTTCCAAGTGGTTCAATATAATTGGATGAGTTCAAAATGTATGATGGAAATATGTTTAATCTAAGTAAATATACTTACCAAGTACGTGCCTTTTTTCAACGAATGTGATATGTATGTAGGTTCTACCGTGAAGGTTCTACACATTAATTAAAGAAAGATCCCTGTAAAAATAAGTACTTTATGAGTATACATAAAGGATGGACCGAAAAACCTACCATTCGCGGGTATTGCGTCAACCAATTTCGCCACTTGCTTTATACCGCTTTTTTTTTATTTCATCATCATTTATTTATTTTCAAATCTACTCGCCAAGGTATTTTCCTCAAAGTTCAAAGTTATGTGAAGAACCACGGCTGGCCGGAATTATTTTCGCAGCCGCCGACAAAATCCGATAGCCCATGGGCGTCGTCGAAAGCCTTTTAGACTTAGTTGAGGGTTTGGTCAACGTATGTCGCGCTTTCATAAGTACCTACACAAGTAAGTTTTTAGGGTTCAGTAACTAAAGGGTGCCAAACGGAACCCTATTACTGAGCCTCCGCTTCGTCCGTCCGTCCGTCTGTCACAGGGCCGTGAATGTAAGCTGAAATTTTCAGAGAGTGTGTATTTCTGTTGCCGCTATAACAACAAATAAAACATGAAACGTGATTTCTTTGGGTCAAATCTTGTATAATCCCTTGTAATATACCCTTCGTGTTCGATTCCGACTCGCACTTGGCCGGTTTTCGAGGAGTTGATATCAAGAAATAAAATAGAACTTTAAAATGTTTTTTACTTCAGTGGTGTTTTTACCATAAACACGAAATTAGTGCACTCGACATGGATATGTCTTGAAAATCTTAGTTGCCTTTAAGGAAAAAATACTTCGGACTTTAACCAAAATCGGGCTTTAATCATAACATATACACATACACCTGAAGAGCCCAGCAGTACAAGTTCTTGCAATCGAGGGTAAAAGCCCAATTCACGATTACCAAAAACTTGCCAAAAGTTCAGACATCAACCGGGTCGCATACTTAGATCTGTTAAGAATATGCTCGAGAATAGCGAATATGCTCGGAGCTTGGCTTAAATCATTGAGAATTGTGGAACTCTACGCCTCCGACCTTCATCAGTGTATGCAAAGGACCAAACCATGCCGCCAACCACACGTAAGCATGAATAAATATTGTAAACATCACTACCTGCGTGTTTAATATGTAGCAATATTGTGTACTTACAATAATTGTTTAAAATAAATCAATCGAATCAGTCGTTCATTATATGCGCGTAGCAGCAAAACAATCCAAATAGAGTAGTTGTTATTGAAATTATTCACTAAACAAAACTAAACTTCTTTCTCTGATCAATGGCACGAAAGGACACATCATCTAAATCAACGTCCACGTATGATTAAACACGTCACTTTTTATGGACATTTTGGAAAGGAGCTAAATCAACTCCACGGTGGTTCACTAAAAGTAACAATGATTAACTCTGATTTCTCTTCCTGCAATCGGGCCTACAACTATTCTATAAACATGCTAAAACCCTATACCTAAAATAGGTAGGATACCATCAGGGCGCAATTCCTACTAGGAAATTTTTCGTCTTTTATTTCAATTTAAATTATCAATTACGTGGGCTGACATGGTCACAAAGTGTACCCAAGCTCTAAAAACAAAGATAAAAAAGAAATTACTTCTATGTACCTAATATTTATATTATTAGTCTACCTGCAATGCATGTAGTCAACGCGAATTCCACGTATGTTTAACGCATTCAGAAAAATAAAACTCTATAATATTCAACAACATCGTACCTACATATTTAGTTCTTTTCAGTTACTCTACAAATGCGCAGGAGGTCGGTCGCCCGAGAAGCTGCATCTATCTTATCATGAAGTGCGTCATTCTGTTCATGTCTCTGATTGCGATAGCGATCTCTAAGGAGTGTATCTATGACGATTCCGGAATATGTAAGTTTATGTTTTTCTTTTACCAGACTGGACAGAACATTCTAATCCTTTTTCAAGGCCGATTCCTTTACCAACGCGCTTTCACGTTACCTTTTCAAACGTTCCAGTTAATGCTACCACCTATATTTTTTATGGAATGCTATAATCACGTGCCTCTCAGTCTGACCACGGACAAACTTCCGGATTGTTTTCAGGAGCTGCCACTACCATGCCGGCTGGCCAAGTGCTTCTTCATATTGCATTTGAAGGACCTCGGGTTGTAGTTTGGGGGAAATACCTGCCACAGCAGCGAGTGCATTCCATAGTTTATTCGACCTACATGATCGGTCGGTTCTCATAGTGGGAATGTGAACCGTATGGATGTATGCTTTGTCTTGCCCGCGTTGAGCGGAGTGGAATGACGACGGAGGAATGGCTTTATACAACTCAGAAGAGCACTATTCGTGGTACGGAAAGAGATCTAAAGTGGTACATGGTTCCGAACCATCAATCATTCTTCGCATTCATGTTCAATGTAAATTCATATTTCATTCCCTCTGGATCAAATGAATGGTCCTCGATGCAATACCTCAGGGGTTCCCATTAGGGTACGGAAGTTGAAAGTTAAAACGGAATTCTATGTTTTTATAAGAAAGCATATTTTTCCTGCGGATTAGTTTGGTTTTATGAAGTGAATGAGCAACAGAGATGAAATAATCGCGTTTATTGCTGACAATGCTGATAACTCTAGTGAAAATTAAAATAGACTGTTCTTCAAGTTTTGAAAAAAAAAAACGGATCTAGAAACCCCGACATGGCACCCGCGGGACTATTAATGGTAAATCATTTGGTGCTTATTCTGACAAAATCAAATAAAGAAAATACAATATACACGCATAACTTGATTCGGATTGAAAAACGCTGGATGTACAAAAAACATTTTTTTATTTAGACATGACTGTGTATGACCAAAGCTACTCCTGATAAATTGTTTTAAACTAATTGCGAAACGGAATACAATTTATATCCACATAAATAACGTCGCAGTTCAAACACAAGCGAGGAGAATAACATTTTACCGCCACTTGTGCACACATTACAAAAACACACCTTCGGAATAAAGGCAATCTGTGAGGATCACGTTGACATCGCCCACTTAGGACTCGGCACAAGCATAGGTATGCGCCCAAGTGCGCAGGCTTATTTTTCATTTCAGCTAAGGTACCCGGCTCCACTCGGGTCAATGTCGTTTTGGACTAATGTCGGGCTGAATTATGTCCCGGATATTATAAGAGTTCCCCATGCAAACTTTCATCCCCTATTTTACGCCCTTCAAGTTTAAATTTTCGCCAAAAAGGTGGGAGGATTTCGCTCGAAGGGGGACAAAATTTACACAATTTACGGATGAGCAAATAAAAGAGCATTCCATTCGATTACGTGACCTGAAAAAATATGAGCAAATAAAACGAATGTATCTATTTTCGAAATGTTCTGTAAAATGGGCAAAGATTTTTGGAACTATGCTCCTTATCGCGCGTTTAGCGGATGAGTGCTAGACGGGAAAAAGGCCTACTTTTCTGTCATAGAGACAGAGCTTCAGTCCTCCCGTCAATCTCGTGTTTACTTTGACGACGGGCGCTTATAAAATGTTATTCCGTCTGACTTTGAAGTGTTTCTTGAGGCAATCAAATTGGATGTGTATGTATGTGCGTATGTTCCTATGGACTCCCAAACGGCTGTATCGATTTAGATGTAGTTGGCAGGCAATTTTCAAATTACTCGGGTGATCCTGTGCAGAAGCTGCACTTTTGAGCGTTAGCGTTATGAGATAACCCCGGAATTTGTACCAAATTTTGTGATATCTCATAACGCTCGAAAGTGGAGTTATATATGAGCTCAGAGTGGTCAGTCTGAGTTCTCACCTAAATTGGCGTTTACGGCAAACCGATCGACTGGCGTTTTCCGTAAAAACGTCAAACTCCAAACAAGTTTTTACTAGATATTCTGTGGTTTAACTTCTTCAAGCTGTCAAAGCCAAACTCGGACTTTCGATTACTTCCGAAAACGCGGAGTCGACGAAACGGCAACGTCGACGTATTTACGGCAACGTTGAGTAAGCTGTCAAATCAAATTCGGACTCGCAAATGTTAGTTCGCTTAACGCCCACTGCACGCGATCGGGACTTCATCGGGGCTTCGCACGGATTTTTAAAATAAGAAGTTCCTATCGGGTGTCTTTTTTTGTGGTGATCAAAAGGAAAAGGTCGTGTCAGGCTTTTCCAGTTCATGACAAAGCTTCATAATGCCCGAGAAAAAGGGCTCTGGGGGGGGGGGGGGGGGGGCATTCCATCAACTAATAGGAGTAGTTACTTGCATCCCTCGCTTTGGAATTCGTCGAAATCAATCCGTGTCCTCGAACTTAAACGCCGACGGAACCGCAGATACTCCATACGACGATGACGAACCGAAGTCTTAGTTTATGTTTTATCCACAGGTATGGCGGAGTGCCCGCCGGGCACGGTCTCCTACTCGCCGGCCTGCGGCGCCGACGTGTACACGCAGCCGACCTGCGCGCAACCGACGCCGCAGTACATGGGGCAGCTGTGCGACCTCTCGCGCTGCGACTGCGTCGACGGTCTCGTGTGGGACCCGGCGCAGCGCGCATGCGTCCGCTACGAACAGTGCTCGCGCGCAGAGCCTACGGAAGAACCGTGCGACGATAGGGTCTATTTGTAGCCCCTGATATAGGCGCTTCTTTTCCAACATTGATTGTAAATCCTAAGAAGTATTGGATGTACACAGTTATGTATATATGCAATTTTTATGTTTCTCGTTTGAAAAAAATAATAGGTCGGGGAAAAAGTCTTTTCGCATTATAGTATGTATGAACTTGTAATAAAATCTCTTTGGCTATACTATTTGTATCTGGCTGGTTTTGGTATCATTGAAAGTTTAAATTTTAAAGAACATAATTCCAAATTCAAATTAGGAAAATGTGTGATTCTTATTTGTTTTTCGTACTGTCAAAATGAGTGAATCTAATGAAGAAATTCGATACATTTTAAAATTTTACTACAAAAAAGGTAAAAATGCACCGCAAGCCGCGAAAAAAATTTGCGATGTTTATGGACCTAGTGCAGTGTCTGTGAGAGTAGCACAAATTTGGTTTAAGCGTTTTCAATCCGGAAATTTTGATGTCAAAGATGCACGTCGCTCTGGTCGCCCTATTACGGATAAAATGGATGCCATTTTTTTAAAAAGTGGAGCAAGATCGGCATATCAGTAGTTACGACGTAGCTGAAGAACTAGGAATTGACCACAAAACCGTTTTGGCGCATTTGAAAAAAACTGGGTACACAAAAAAGCTCGATATTTGGGTACCTCACGAGCTCACTGAAAGAAACCTAATGAACCGTGTACTCATTTGTGATTCTTTATTACGACGTAATGAAACCGAACCATTTTTGAAGAAGCTGATAACTGGTGATGAAAAGTGGATCACGTACGACAAGAACGTGCGAAAAATGTCGTGGTCAAAGGCCGGTCAAGCTTCACAGACTGTGGCGAAACCCGGGTTAACTCGCAACAAGGTGATGCTGTGTGTGTGGTGGGATTGGAAGGGCATTATTCATTATGAGCTGTTACCACCAGGCAGGACCATCGATTCTGAACTCTACTGCGAACAACTGATGAGATTAAAGCAAGAAGTTGAGAGAAAGCGGCCGGAATTAATCAACAGAAGGGTGTGGTTTTTCATCATGATAACGCTAGACCTCACACATCTTTAGCCACTCAGCAAAAACTAAGAGAGTTTGGCTGGGAGGTGTTAATGCATCCGCCGTATAGTCCTGACCTTGCACCTTCAGATTTCCACCTGTTTAGGTCTCTTCAGAATTCTTTAGGCAGTGTCAGGTTAACATCACGAGAGGACTGCCAAAACCACTTGTCGCGGTATATTGATCAGAAGTCCCAATATTTCTATAGCAATGGGATCATGTCCCTACCTACAAGATGGCAAAAAGTTATCGAACAAAATGGTACCTACATACTTTAGTTAAATGTAAATAAACCATATTAAAAAATGTTTTGAATTTTCTTAAAAAATGCGAAGAAACTTTTTCCCCAACCTATGTTGGTGCAAATTTAAGCTTCTAAGAATGGTTTAAAACGTTTATACATACTTGATAGGTACTGCCTTCATACAACATTTGTTTTATTTGGTAATGTCGAACGCCTTGGCCCTTGTTACCTATTCAGGGATAGCACCGTTGAATACATGGGCATTTTGAAACCTATTACATAGGTATCATATTATGGTAAGCTTACGGATAACCAGTGTTCAGCTTACTTATTTTGCTTGACGTTTCTTTCACCTCGCTTTGGACATCATCCGGATTCACGACGCGACCAGGAGAGGGACCTGTGACGCTTCGTCCAGACAGATGTCAACTACAGGTCGTCGGCTGCACATATTGTAGTTGTTGGTAGGTTCAGTCGCAGATGAGGGTAGTGACGAAAAATTCCGTTCGAGAATGAAGTCATCCGTCAATGAACCAATCAATCATGCATCAATAGATTTAGCAAACGCTGCATGGCTAAATGCCCTATAAGTTATCCCTTGTATTTTTATACCCGAGGTAATAAAGTAATCAAAATGGACGAGAGATATTCATCGTTCTCTATCAGGCTTTCACGAAGAATTGATTGGTTGAATGGTCTTTTAACTAGTGTTAACCGATTGCATGTCAAAGCAAATTTTTCGCGGCAGTTGTATGTAGGTATCTGCTTAGTCCATTCCTTTTATAAAATTGTGTTTAGGCACAGACCCACAACCACATAGTTATATGTAGGTACCTATGCAGAACATTCACAACCCAAGATTATCTATCTGTTATAGGTAATAGCTTTTTGTTTATTGCATGTTTTATAGAATTACTAGCTGAGGTAGCCGCTCCGCTCGGGTCAAGTCCTTTTGAACTGATGATGTCGGGCCGAATTATATCCTGGATATTATACTTATGAGTTCCCCATACAAACTTTCATTCAACCCGATTTCACCCCCTTCGAGTTTAATTTTCCCCACAAAATGTAGCCTATGTCCTTCTCCGAGGTCCAGACTATCTCTATACCGAAATTATTGTTTCAGTGGTTTAGGGGTGAAAACGCAACAGACCGGCAGTAGTTACTTTTGTATCTACACTAATAATAAATCTGTAAGGGGTGTTTATGTAGTAAGATGCCTTGTTTTATAAGATACCGCGTTTGTAGACTTTTTGTAATACTAAAACTAAATTGACGATTTTTAGAAATATTTTCTGAATGTGAGTATGTATATTCCTCCATAACTCTTCAACCAATCATTCGAATTAGATGAAACTTAGTGCTCGTACATACATCTAACTAACCGAGACACAGGATAGGCTTAATAGAATTCAGTTCCGCTTACGGTAAGATGTGACTGTCATACAAACCGGAATGCTCCGCGCGCCCCGCTAGACGGCGATGGCTGAAGGGGTGGGGGCGGCGACGGCACCTACGGAACGAATGTTTGATACAGTTTAACTAACAGGAAGAGCGATAAACAAGGAAAGTTCGAGCATAAATTTGTAAAATGGTATAAAAACCTTAAGAGAACAATGAAAACTAAGTACTGTAAAAATATAGGTATTTAAAAGGCCAACATAAGGCCTCTCCCGCTTATCTCCCCATACAAAAGGGGAAAGAAGATCACGCCCATATTTATTGTCAGAGATCCAAAATGTTGCTCAAAATAGCTTTATTTGATCGAACTAGATGTCTGATGACCATTGGCATTGTAAACTTGTGTTTGGTGTCTATGGTGATTATGTAATGGGTATGATTTGGTAAGATTTACGAAAATTGTAATTTAAAAACGACTTATAGCTAAAAGTAAACCCCGACCGCTGTAGTCAAAAATCTAACAAAAACCAAATAGATCATAAATCTTGATTAAATAAGCTATGTCTGATGACTAATCTTTTTACGATGTTCTTACTTTATCATTGCGTAAGTCACCTGCAAAGTTATTGTATAAAACGCGCGAAAAATTCGAACTTTCGGACCTTATAACTTAGAAACCAAACACAATTTTACAATGCCAATGGTCATCAGATATCTAGTTCGATCAAATAAAGCTATTTCGAGCAAAATTTTGGATCTCTGACAAGAAATATGGGCGTGATCTTCTTTCCCCTTTTGTATGGGGAGATGAGCGGGTTGGGCCACCTTAAACCCTACCACCTAGTAGGGGAAGGGGACCTACAGTTTTACATGGATTCCGAACCATGGAGCAGCTCGCATTCGTGACGAAATGCACTTATCAAACTCGGAAAGAGAAAGACAATGGTGCATGTCGGAATCGAACCCAGACCTCTGGTACGCTAGGCCAGTCCCCGCGCCAATAGGCTACGAGCCGCTCATGTTAATTAGGTTATGGTAAGTAAGGTTAGGTTATGTTATTGAGGTTAGTTTACTCAACCCAACCTAATTTACATCTCACCATACCTACTTTGGCGACGCATCTGCGCCTCCAGTTTTTGGGGACGCATATGGGTCTCCGGCCGTTAGCGACGGATCTGCGACCGGACCGCAGATGCGTCGCTGACGATGGAGATATTGGCGATGTAGATGCAGGGCACCGAAAAGACTAATGAAAATATTGTCAACTAATATATAAGCAACGTTAATGTCAATTCCAAAACTGTCAATCTGCGTTGTCCTGGCATTGTCAAATTATGTGAAATCTAACGAAAGTGTTGGTGAAATCTAAGTATCAAAAGATAATAAACCATAAAGTATCAAACGCTTGAATTTTTTTTAACTGTATTAACTAGCCAAGCTGCAAGTGTAAAGTGAAACATAGCCTGAACACATTTTAATCAAATAATGAAGTACTCGACATCGCCGACGCCCTCGACCTCAGGGAATTTTTCCAGGTACCTAAAAACAGCACTCTTGCACTGGACAAAAGCACTCGTAATAACTTACCCATCCTGCCCTTACCCCACTGCAGTTTTTTGTCCTGGGCCAGGTTGCAGAAAGGGACATTCATGTTAAGTTTTGTTTACATCATGTCATTGTAAAAATATCATATTATATGTTTGGCATGTGTATACTTAATAAGATTAGTTTAACCCAATACTATCTTAAGGGCGTGATCACACCTGATTGCATTCAGTTCCATAAGGGTGTAAGTGAAACCGTATTTTATTATTTTTAAAATTTTAACTTATTTTGGAATTTCAAAAAGATGAAACTATTTAGCTAGACCATCAATGCAAATGATCTAGCTATATTTGAAACCTATAACGGTAAATATGGGACATCTGTAGCATAATGTTTTGAAAACTTACGGTTTTACTTACAGCGACATAGTCGTGGGCGTTTCCACTGGTTTTCGAAAACGTTAGTAACTGTTAATGCTGATGCCGATAGCCGTTAGCGGAAACGGTTTCAAAAAGAAATCAAAGAAAACTCCCTCTCCTTTTTTTTTTTTTTTGGCTGGACATGAATGGGTATAATGACATCTAGCACGGTTCGATCATCTCACATGAATTCTGAATCTCGAGTGGAGTGACCTGTATTCAAAAACCGGCCAAGTGCGAGTCGGACTCGAACACGAAGGGTTCCGTACCATCGAACAAAAAAATCACGTTTTTTGTATGGGGGCGCCCTTTAATTTAAATTATTTTATAATCTTACCTATTTGTTGTTATAGCGGCAAGATAAATACACAATCTGTGAAAATTTTAGCTGTCTATCTGTTACGGTTACTGAGATACAGCCCTGTGACAGACAGACAGACGGACGGACGGACGGACGGACGGACGGACGGACGGACGGACGGACGGACGTACGGACAGCGGAGGCTTAGTAATAGGGTTCCGTTTTCACCCTTTGGGTACGGAACCCTAACAAGAAAAAGACAAAATTCCAAAAATCTAAATCAAGAATGAGGTTTTGTTACTATGTAGTTATCGCAAACAATTTGGAAGTCAGACAAAACTTTTTATCCTCGACAAAATAATCCCCAGAAATAATATAACACAAATGATAAATAAACATATTTATAATTTATTTCATATGCCTATTAGCATTTAGAAATACTAATCGTTGGACTTTTTCTGTAAGCAAACCACAACGGCGGTCGTTAAGAATGAAGCGCCTCTTCGACTACATTTCATTTTCATTTCATTTCATTTCTGTAATGCGTGCACTGCACGCGCGCATTACAGTTTCGGGGGTAACCCCAGTTACGAGAGTCGCCGGCTACAAGCCGCAACGAAGTAATTATTAATATTACTATTACTCGTAACCCCACTTACGAGAGTCGCGCCGGCTTCAAGCCGATTACAGCTACATTGCGCGAGCGAGACAGTCGCGGCTGGCGGGTCGTTGCGTCTAGACGTCTCGCAACCTACGGGCTTTCGTTGGCGCGCCGCGTGCGCGATCCAGTGCGCTACAAGAAACTTGTAGCGGCCATACTGCTCGGCGTAAAATGAATACTTCGTTTTTACACTAGTAACAGTTTACAAACCCATTTCTCATTTCTCGTCCCACGACTACAGCGACAGTGTCTATATAAGAACATATTCTGTAGCACTCAATGGAAAGAGCACTTTGACAGGAGACCGGTAGAAAAGGGCACCTGGTACAAGACTTTACAAGATAAGTTGCTTAGAAGACCATGGTTCGAAAGCTCAAGTCTCTCCCACACTGATATTGTGATTGCTTTGAGACTCCGATCAGGACACACTCCACTAAATAAAATTGCCTATCTGATGTGAAAAGCGAATTCACCTAATTGTAATGTACCTATGTAATAAGGCTGAAGACCAATTTCACATTTTTAGGGTTCCGTACCCAAAGGGTGAAAACGGAACCCTATTACTAAGCCTCCGCTGTCCGTCCGTCCGTCCGTCCGTCCGTCCGTCCGTCCGTCCGTCCGTCCGTCCGTCCGTCCGTCCGTCCGTCCGTCCGTCCGTCCGTCCGTCCGTCCGTCCGTCCGTCTGTCCGTCTGTCACAGGGCTGTATCTCAGTAACCGTAACAGGTAGACAGCTGAAATTTTCACAGAGTGTGTATGTATTTTGCCACTATAACAACAAATAGGTAAGATTAAAAAATAATTAAAATTAAAGGGAGCTCCGATACAAAAAACGTGTTTTTTTTGTTTTTTTTTCTACGATGGTACGGAACCCTTCGTGTGCGAGTCCGACTCGCACTTGGCCGGTTTTTATGTTGTGTGTGCAGAACGAACCACTGAGGCGAAAATTAATGGACAAATTGAAATTAGATGGATGCAACTATTTTTTCGGAATTCAATATGCATTATCGCAACCACTATCTAAAAATTGTAAAACGTTAATACAATTTTTAAAGCCTCTTTAGCTTAAAGACGTTAGAGAGACCTTAAAATTCGGTCGGACCTTAAAAAGGTCGACTGGAAGATATCTCTTTAAGGATTAAGCCAGCCTTTGCATCCCACTTATGTTGTTATTGCACTCTACTTTCTTTTGTAAATTGTTTTTTGTTTTTTTTTTATGCAACCTGATATGGATGGCTAATACCACACAACTACCGTTATGATATTAGCCCAATACACCACATTCCCGAAGGAATTCGGTGCCATGCCAGGACCTTCCCTTTATGAGCATGACTACATTGGACTGGATTGAAAACATGGTAAATTTTTAATTGCTGCTTCAACCATCTTTTCATCCAATGCGGTGGTACTATCCCGGGCGGGCTTAAACCCCACCATCTGGTAAGGGAAGGGAAACCTACTGTTTTCATGGGTCCCGAACCATGCAGCAGCTCGCATTTGTGACGAAATGCACTTATCCAACTCAGAATGAGAAAGAAAGTGGTGCATGCGAGGATTTGAACCCAGACCTCTGGTATGCTAGGTAAGTCCCCAAACCACTAGGCTACGAGCCGCTTATTAAAGAATTTTCAATCAAAAATTGTTTACAATATAGTTACTATGGGACTGGCATAACCGCAATGCTGCTAAAGTCCTATCAAAAATTTAAAAAAAATATGGGACGCTCATATTCTGTGTTAATTTTTTTTTTATGAATATTTTTCTAAATTAAGAACATAAAGCACCAGCGATTACAATTGCATCTTATAGCTAGACCATCGAACTACATATTTACTTTCTGGATAATTGAAATTTGTCATGTTAATTTTTTAATGTAATTAAAGGTTTTTTTACTTACATCCTTACCAAACTGAGCTGTTAACACGCCCTTACCTCAATAATGTGCTCTGCACCAATAATAAATGTGATTTCAAATTATATTGAAATTCTAGACTTTCTTCCAGCTCTTTTTTCCACACACAGTTTTGAAAATAAAAGAAGAATTATATATGTTGATTATTTATCTTGTTCAACTCTATTTACAAGCTGTCGCATTGATTTTTTAAAAACTATTTTTGATAAACATCTGTTAATATGATTTCAAAGGTAGTCTTCGACTTTTGAAGAATTATATTACCTTACGCTTATGCAACATGTATAATCATTGTGGTATGCCACAATGATTATTTCAATCACTTAATATTATTACGGGTGCTCCAGGCACACATCATCGCCACTGCCGGTGCCAGCGGCATACCAGGCGACTTGCGTGAGTGCCTCCGTCAAGCGTTACAAGTACCTGCGACGCATCTTCAAATTGGACCAGATGGACTTTGAGTTTGCCGCTTGGCAGATGTTGTACCTATTTGTATCGCCTCAGAAAGTTTATAGGAATTTTCACTACAGAAAACGTAAGTAGCTTCCTTCAATTGAACCCACCTTATCCTAATTTCTGAAGAAAATATTCTCTATTATTGGTTCTATTATTTTTATAATACCTACTCCATTTTTTTCCGTAACATCTTATTTTACCAATGGAACCCTACATTTTAATTTCCAATGTCGAAATATATGTTCATAAAACTTAAAATTCTACAGGATGGAAATATCCATAGCTTCTTTCCGCTTCTTGCACGGACCGGCTGTCGGGTGACATCACGCGATATCATGACTAAAATTTGTCGAGATGGTGCTTGGTGTATGCAGGAGGTGCTTGAGGCGACCCTATATGGGTCGTAGAGTCCCTGCTACTTGAAGGAATAAATTTTTGGCTGTGATGCCACAGCTATTTTTTACCCACATATCCAATAACTAAATTTCTTTGAAAAAAACATATTGCAATAATACTTAAATTGGTTAAAAAATACGATACTTACAAAACAAATTGTAAATAACCAATAGTATGTTAGTAGATAACAGACTGCTACAATATGGAGATAAACCATCACAATCACTCCACACCGAGGTGATTTCAAACATGTGTCTACCCCAAGATATTTAATTAATTAATTAATGTGTCCTTGCTTCACGGTCGATTATACATACATACATATCACATTCCCAAGATATTTAACAAGATATTTAATATGGCATAATGCTTTTACCCACTTTACTTGCAATGAAAAAAAAACACTGGTTATTCCAAATAGTTTCAATTAGGTACCGAAGCAGGCCTTATAAAATAAGTTATTTTATTTCAGAAACCAAATCGCAGTTTGCTAGGGACGACCCTGCATTCTTAGTATTGCTGTGCCTGTGGCTGTGTGGTAAGTTTTATGCAACAGTTGTACTAGGCATTCCCTCAAGTTATTGTACGGCGTAACCACATACTTTCGTATTCAGAGAGCACCTGTCAAAACTTAGTGCGACATTAGCACCGGACTAACCAGTTAATCCAGTGCTAATCCCGTACTTAGTTTTGACAGCTTTACTCTGACTACGACTGATAGGGTTTCTTGCTCTAAAAGAAATTCTGATTTCGAAAAGTGACCTATACATGGACTTACGTAGCAATCACATATTATTTTGTTTTCAGTTTCTTCTGTGGGGTTTGCGTTGGCGCTAGGGTTGAGCTTTGGACAATACGTACTATTTGTGCTGTATGTCATCTTTGTTGACTTCATCGGAGCTGGCATGGTTGTCTCTACACTCTTTTGGTGAGTACTCTTGGCGTTTGATTGCTATTAAAATTTTAAATTTTGAATTTGATTGATTGATTGCTTGGTCGTGGTCGGGTAAATTGAGCAACAACTATCTATACAGCTCTAGGTGTGGTATCTAAATTATAATATAATAAAGCTGAGGGGTTAGTTTTTTTGTTTGAACCTCTGGAACTATCAGTTGGATTTTAAACAATCTTTTTGCATTAGGTAGCCCAATTCTTGGGGAAGGCTATAGGCTATATTTTTTTATTTTTTTATGCGACCTGACATGGATGGCTAATACCACTACCGTAATGATATTAGCCCAATACAATAACATTCCCGAAGGAATTAGGTGCCATGCCAGGACCTTCCCTTTATGAGCACGGCTACATTGAACTGGATGGAAAACATGGACAATTTTTTATTGCCGCTTCGACCATATTTTCATCCAATGCGATGGTACCAACCCGGGCGGGCTTAAACCCTACCACCTAGGTATATATAACATCACGCTACGACCCTGAGGAGCCGAGCAGAAAGAAAAAAGACAGAAATTAAGCTAAGCATAAACGACGCGGTAATCTCTGGAACTACCAGTCGGATTTTGAAAATTATTTTTGCATTTCAGAAATGCAAAAAGATTCTTCAATTCTTTCCCAATTCTTCAGAAAATCTGTAGGCTATATAAAATCACGCTACGACATTGAGGAGCCGAGCAGAAAGAAAAAAAGTCAGAAAGGACGCTAAGCATGCACAAATTATTAGCGCAAGTGGGTGATTCGATATCGGTGGTTCGAGGCGACAAGACCCGAGAAAAGCCGAGCTGGGGCTGAACTAGGCCTAAGATAATCTAACCTAACCTAACCTAACGTTTAGTTGCGTTCCATACATGCTTAATGTCAAGCAACATGTTATTCGGCCGAGTGAACTAAATTTGACCGGTTGGCATAGTACAAAATGCAACTAAACGTCATATTCAATCACTCACTTTACTGTTCACCCAGCGAGTTAATTTACAATGGTAACCCCTCGGTGCATGGTTACGTCAACAAGGTACTATCCCGCGCGGCGCAATCGCGTGGTCGGCTCTTTACGCAACAATAATGTCTTATAGGGGATTTGGAGAAGTAAAGGATTTGGTTAAATAAATAAAAGGTTAGTGCTTCGGAAAGTATTTAAAACAAGTTGTTAGGTTGTTTTTAATTTGTAAATACTTATTTTTAAAAAAAGTTGTGTGTTGGTTAGTCCCTAGAGTTAGGTAGGTACGTTAAAATGTTTCTTGTGAGTCTCTGCTGTCTGTTCTTCTGTCAGCGGGCTCTATCCCACTAACCGTAATAGGTAGACAGAAGAAATGTTCACAGAGTCTGTATATCTACTGCCGCTAATGTTACAGAACACTTCGTGGGCGCGTCCGACTTGCATTTGCCTGATTTTTTTGTCTGATAGGTTTGTAGTTCAGGTGCAAGTATATCTTCGTTAGATTTTCCGGATTCAACTATTTCGCTTAATTTGTACTTCCGAAAAAGGTAAGCAAATAAAAGTAAGTTCATGATTGTTTTAATGGTTAGTTAAAAATACTTACTTTAAAATATTATCGTGGCTATTTAATTTTTAATGCATATTCCTTGGTAGATTAGTAGTTAACAAGTTAGTAGGTTGCAGTTGTCCATCCATACTATCCATTCTTATACCTAGCTAATGCTACCTAGCATTACGTTATTAATGGTGAATGTCCTTGAAAACCAATTACGCGACTTAGGTGCGGTTTATATATCCGTCTAGCCGGATTCTACGTATTAATTATAGGCTCCATAACATTGCAAACCACTAACCAAATGTACATGTGGATTGTATGTATCTACATATATAATTCTGGGCACGGTCGGGTTTCGGATGGGTGACCGTTTTCGATGTTAAGGCTGGCTGTAGTTGGTTCCCCTTCTTACGTACTAGATGGTAGGGTTAATCTCGCTTGGGTTAGTAGATACGATCGCAGTGAAGGAAAGATGGTCTAAGCGGCGATGAAAATCGTCTGTTTCCATCCATTTCAATGCTTTCGAAATGTCTTGGAAAAATATGTATTAATTCCTTCTACTAGTATTATGAATCGCAATGTTTGGATGTCTCTTATTCAATCTCGCAATATCGCGGCTCAACCGATTTTGCCCTTTGGGCTACTTTTAATTAAGGAAATAATTGACTTCGAAATCAGTCCGAAACGACAATGACCTGGGCGGAGGGTACCTCATATAAGAAAGCTAAAGAGTTTGTTTTTAATAAAAAAAACGACTAAAAGTGTAAGTGTTTTCAAATCATCTTAAACTTCTCGAAAACAAAAAGAGATATCGAAAAAAAATATTGCATTTTGATACTGTCAAACGACGTGTTTTTATTAAGCCAAGTGAACTGAAATGTAACCAGTTGACACGGGACCTAGAAATGCAAAAACATTATATTTAATCACTTTTTTGCCTGTTTAATACCTGCTATTCACCTGGGCCCCTACTACAAACCCTATCGAGGAGGAAAATATTGGATGCGTTTGGCAGATGGTATCGACAGCGCTTTCGATACCATCTGTCAAATGCATACAATATTTTTGACAGGCGATATCGCCTCCTCGATAGCGCCTACTCGATAGGGTTCGTAGTTGTTTACCACGGGAAAACCCTGGTCATGTCAACAAGTTACCATGATTGTTAGGGTTCCATACCCAAATGGTGAAAACGGAACCCTATTACTAAGCCTCCGCTGTCCGTCCGTCTGTCACAGAGCATTATCTCATGAACTGTACGCAGCTGAAATTTTTACAGAGTGTGTATTTATTTTGCCGCTATAACAACAAATAGGTAAAATATAAAAATAATAAAAATTAAAGGGGGGTGCCATACAAAAAACGTGTTTTTTGTGTTAACTTTTGTACGATGGTACGGAACCCTTCGTGTGCGAGTCCGACTCGCACTTGTACGGTTTTTTGTACTGTACCTACTTCCGCACGGGATGGTACTCCACCATCCCATGTCCGTGCATATTTGGACCTTAGTGGAAATTCACAAATTCACATTCAATCAGTGGCGTTAAATGCATATTGCGGATTGTATCTACGTATAGCATCTCTATGTGCGGTCAGATTCCTGATGGGTTACCTGGAATTGGTTTGGACTCCACGTAAAACTTTAAGTCCTCTTCCATACTTACGGGGTTGTAGGGTTTATTCGGCCTAGGTAGGTAGGTAAATACCATCGCATGGAAGGAAAGACGATCGAAGTGACATCTTTCAAAACTTCGGCATACAATTCCGTATACTTTCTGCCATTAAATGGGAATGTTTACATGTTTCTTATTCCGGATTTTGATTAAATTTGGTAGATTTTTATTTAGGAAATAATTCAGCCCGACATTAATCCAAAACGACATTGACGACCCAGGTACGGCATCGGTCATATTTTTTTTTTTTATGTGACTGGACATGGATGGCTAATACCACAAGTTCTGTCATGGTATTAGCCCAACACACCACATGGGAACTAGGTGCCATGCCAGGACCTTCCTTATATCGCACGGCTACATTGAACTGGATGGAAAACACGGACAATTTTCATTGCCGCTTCGACCATCGTTCATCCAATGCGATGGTACCAACCCTGGCGGGATAAACCCTACCACCTAGTAAGTAAGGAAGGGGACCTACAGCTTAACGTGGAATCCGTACCACGGCCAGCCTCTCTCAACGGTCTAATGGTCACCCATCCAAGACCAGACCGGACCCAGCGTTGATTAACTTCGGAGAGCGATCGCCGAAGTCTCGCGCCACTGGGCCACTGAGGCTGACATCATAAATATCCAATACAAACTAAAAAAAATATTTGTCTAATTGGAGCCATTTCCCATGGTTGTTTATTTCATCATAAAAAAATATGACATGGAAATATAAAAGGCAAACATTAACTCTGATCAGAAATGCCTGTTGGTTTGGCATAATTATAGATACTGATATCCATGCAAGTCAGATAATTTTATAAAGGACTTTCCTTATTACTTGTACCATAAAATATGGTTATTTATTATAATGTATCTTTATCTTTATGTTCCCTGAATATATAGGTCGGGGAAAAAGTCTTTTCGCATTATAGTATGTATGAACTTGTAATAAAATCTCTTTGGCTATACTATTTGTATCTGGCTGGTTTTGGTATCATTGAAAGTTTAAATTTTAAAGAACATAATTCCAAATTCAAATTAGGAAAATGTGTGATTCTCATTTGTTTTTCGTACTGTCAAAATGAGTGAATCTAATGAAGAAATTCGATACATTTTAAAATTCTACTACAAAAAAGGTAAAAATGCAACGCAAGCCGCGAAAAAAATTTGCGATGTTTATGGACCTAGTGCAGTGTCTGTGAGAGTAGCACAAATTTGGTTTAAGCGTTTTCAATCCGGAAATTTTGATGTCAAAGATGCACGTCGCTCTGGTCGCCCTATTACGGATAAAATGGATGCCATTTTTGAAAAAGTTGAGCAAGATCGGCATATCAGTAGTTATGACGTAGCTGAAGAACTAGGAATTGACCACAAAACAGTTTTGGCGCATTTGAAAAAAACTGGGTACACAAAAAAGCTCGAAATTTTGGGTACCTCACGAGCTCACTGAAAGAAACCTAATGAACCGTGTACTCATTTGTGATTCTTTATTACGACGTAATGAAACCGAACCATTTTTGAAGAAGCTGATAACTGGTGATGAAAAGTGGATCACGTACGACAAGAACGTGCGAAAAAGGTCGTGGTCAAAGGCCGGTCAAGCTTCACAGACTGTGGCGAAACCCGGGTTAACTCGCAACAAGGTGATGCTGCGTGTGTGGTGGGATTGGAAGGGCATTATTCATTATGAGCTGTTACCACCAGGCAGGACCATCGATTCTGAACTCTACTGCGAACAACTGATGAGATTAAAGCAAGAAGTTGAGAGAAAGCGGCCGGAATTAATCAACAGAAGGGGTGTGGTTTTTCATCATGATAACGCTAGACCTCACACATCTTTAGCCACTCAGCAAAAACTAAGAGAGTTTGGCTGGGAGGTGTTAATGCATCCGCCGTATAGTCCTGACCTTGCACCTTCAGATTTCCACCTGTTTAGGTCTCTTCAGAATTCTTTAGGCAGTGTCAGGTTAACATCACGAGAGGACTGCCAAAACCACTTGTCGCGGTATATTGATCAGAAGTCCCAATATTTCTATAGCAATGGGATCATGTCCCTACCTACAAGATGGCAAAAAGTTATCGAACAAAATGGTACCTACATACTTTAGTTAAATGTAAATAAACCATATTAAAAAATGTTTTGAATTTTCTTAAAAAATGCGAAGAAACTTTTTCCCCAACCTATATGAAGCATTGTCGCAGGTTTTGAAGGCACCCTTGCAATGCATGCAATACTCATCGTCATATATTATAGGTATATCAGCAACAATTACCTGCGACGCGACCCAGACGGTGCAGACGTGGAGTGGGGCTACACGTTTGACATACACATGAACGCTATTGTCCCGCCGCTCTCTCTGCTTCACTGCTTCCAAATGCTCTTCGTTCACAGTGAGTACACTTCTCGAAGGTGGTTTTAATTTTTACTCCAAATGTCCCATGATGACCTTTCTTCCTAAAACTAGAAAACACCTTCCCTAAAAACAGTACGGCATCGTTCATACGAAAATCGTAAGTTCGACAAATACGTTAATTAATTAAAAATGTTTGCTTATTAACATAACATAAATTTATAGGGTTTATTTTTTAAGAATTGCTTCTATGGTTTTAGAAACCGAAATGGACCCATTCACTGTCCACATTCCGGAAAACAGAACCGACCGATCCTCTAGATCCTCTATAGGGTCGTAAACCATGGAATGAACTCCCTGCTGGGGTATTTCCTTCGTCAGGCACCTCTTATGTGAGGTCCTGGCGTACGCCATATGCCGCGCTTAACATAAAAAATCGTATGTGTAAAAGTTATATTTAATGTTTACGTATATTAAGTATTTTTAAATGGTTACAATATTAACCGTTTTCTTAAACAGCTACTTCTACATTTTAGTTGCATTTCACCATGACTGGCTAAAAGTTAATGAACAGTCAGTTTTTGTGAGATGTCAATATCCTGTCAACTAAGTTTTCGTCAATACTTTTTGCAAAAAGTAACTATTTCACTAATAGTATTTTCTTGGTGAAATAAAAAACTTGAAAGTCTCTTTCTGCAGTTGGGTTTTAGAAGCATTTTGCTTAACTCGATTAGAAAACATTCCTCTGAAGCAGGATTTACACCTGAGACCTTTGGATTACGGTATCAAAGATACTGTCGCACTGCTGACCGTAAATGTATTTTGAAAAAGTAGTAATTTTCATACTCATGTATGTTCATGCAAAAACTCTTAAAAA